>CM042046.1:28657500-38657500 GCA_023525975.1 Smallanthus sonchifolius
GTCTAAAATGGAACCTAGTCTATAATTTGAATGACTCACTAAAACGTTTTCATTGCATAAGCATTGCATAACCAGTCATCATGTAATATGGATATTGTAGTCACGCCATGTCACACACTAACCCCACTTAAACTCCATAGTTAGGAAACATCTTACACAACAATGGCTGAATCCACCGGAGAGACCATGCCTAGAGGACCAAGGATCGACGCATCATACTGGGAATGGCTTTGCCAAGTAGTTCGAATGTGGAGGGTGGAGGAGGATCTCCCTGCGACCTGCGACTCTGTCGTACTGACATGCGAATCACAACCAGTGCCGCTCACCGGGGAGTGCGCAGAATGCACCATCCCTTTACTTGTGTCCTGAACCAGTAAGCAAGGGATAGAGATTGATCTCTTGGAGATGAATGTGAAGTCCATCCGAAGGGACTTGGCAACTCTTCCAACTTTAGTGGAAAATGTTAATGGGATGGCGGAGGATCAGAAATTAATCAACCAGTCCCTTCAGCATGCATCCAGCCACATGATGGAGTTCGAGAAGAGATTGGCGAAAATGGAGAGGAGGACCGCCGTAGCCGAACGGAGGGCAGAAGTAGCCGAGCAGAGGGCGATAGATGCTAAACTTTGGGCTACTCTAGCTGAGGCACGCGGGCAGATGCTAACTTCAGCTACCGTTCCGACAGGAACGCTTGCCTATTTCTAGACCTATTACGGGCGGGTTGTGCTCGTAGCACGTTATGTAGTTTAAAACTTTAGTACTGATGTGGTCATGTGAACCCATCCCTTTTGTGTCCTTGTCTTTTGGAACAATGTACTATGTATGTTTTAACTATGTATGTGATGGTTTATGTTGTGATGATGGTTGTTTACGTTTGACGTTGTTGTATCCTTATGTCATGATCTATCATTATTATTATATAATGTTGTTTCTTTTTAAATGTTATGTTAGAAAGAACGTCATGGCACCTAAGCGAAGGACGCCCCGTAACACTACTAGTGGCAACAACGAGACGATTTCCTCAAATGTGGAACAACTCATAGCACAACGAGTAGCTGCCGCCATATAGCAGTATGAAGCAAATCGAAATTGTGGCAGAGGAAACGGCAGCGGTACCGTCGGAGGAGGTGCAGGAGGTAGCGGTACAGCAGGCGGAGGTTCCGGAGGTAATAAAAATAAATAAGCCATAAAACATAGTCATGATCCGAATTAAAGACGTTATGACTTGTGATTCTACAGATGCTCCAAATAGGAAGTGCACCTACAAGGCCTTCCTATCCTGCAACCCCCGCAGTTTTAATGGCACCGAGGGTACAGTAGGACTAATGAGATGGATAGAAAAGATGGAGTCGGTGATTGATATAAGTGAATGCACCGCTGACTGCATGGTGAAGTATTCTACATGTACACTCACTGATAAAGCTTTAACCTGGTGGAATTCACAAGTCAAGACTTTGGGGAGAGAGACAGCGTATCAATTATCTTGGGAAGACTTGAAAAATATGATGATCGAGGAATATTGTCCTCGAAACAAATTGCAAAAGATTGAAACTGAGATGTGGAACTTACAAATGATCGAAGATGATGTGGCGGGGTACACCGACCGTTTTAATGAATTGGCAATTCTGGTACCTCATATGGTCACACCAGAACATAAACGTGTGGAAAGGTATCTGTGGGGCCTTGCGCCTCAAATTCGTAGTATGGTAACATCATCTAATCCAATGGATGCCAAGAGTGCTATAACTTTAGCATTCAAACCGAGGGATGACGCAGTGCGTAACGGAATGTTTAGAAGGAAGGAGAATGAGGAAGGTAGATCTGGGGAGAAAAGGAAATGGATGGGAAATTCAAGTAACAAATCTGGAAAACAAGGGTTTAAGAAAAAAGGAACTGTGAAGGCTTTTGCAGCCAACACAAAGGAAATGAAGGAGTATGATAGGGGCCTACCGAGGTGTAAGAAGTGCGGAAATCAACACACTGGTGAATGTATCATATGTGGAATGTGTGACAGGTTTGGTCACACCACACAAGCTTGTCGAGTTAACGACCGAATGGGGAATTTAAACCGAGATGTTTTATATGTGGTGACCTGAAGCACTTCAAGAAGGATTGTCCCAAGTGGAAGAACCAGAACAACGCTCAGGCACTAGGGAGGGCATTTGTGATGGGTGCAAGGGACGCACGCCAGGACCCGGACATCGTCACTGGTACGTTCCCGATAAATAATCACTATGCCTCTGTACTTTTTGATTCGGGTGCGGATATGAGCTTTGTGTCGAATGATTTTAAATCCTTACTCGGTATTAAGGCCATTAAACTAGATCAAAGTTATACAATTGAATTAGCAAATGGGAAATTAATAGAAGCCGGAGAGGTCATTAAGGGTTGTACTTTATGTTTTGAAAACTATACATTCAGTATAGACCTTCTACCCGTTGAACTAGGGAGTTTTGATACTGTTATTGGCATGGATTGGTTATCAAAGAATCGTGCCGAGATCGTATGCTTCGAGAAGATCGTACGTATCCCACTACCAAGCGGAGAAATTCTTTCAATTCGAGGCGAAAAGTGTAGAACGATGTTGAAGACGATAAAATGCATGAAAGCTCATAAGTATCTATGTTAAGACATAGATTTGTAATGACAAAAGTTTGTAATAGTTAGATTTTATGTCTTTGTGTTTTTGATATGTAAATGTATAAAGTTGCTAAGTGTTTTTACTAGTGAGCCTAGAGGCGAACTTGTTAAGTTCGCCTGGTCTATCAGAGGGGAACTTAATAAGTTCGCTTATGTCTAACTGAGGCGAACTTGTTAAGTTCGCTTAGTCTGTTTCAGGCGAACTTAACAAGTTCACTTACAGCAGGTTGGTTTTCTATATATATATATATGTGTTTACAGAGTCATTAGATATAACAGATCAGAGAGAACTGAGAGATAGACTTGTCTGATTGAGTCTGTAACCACTGTGATTTGGAATATATTTGAGAAGTTTATTTACGCGTGTTGTTTGAATTGTCGGTTAGTATACAAACTTTAACATGAAGGATTTCGCACTTCGTGTTATAGCAACGTCATATCACGAGTTCGATCAGTAGTTGAGTTACCTGGACCTACAAGTGGTATCAGAGCTTATGCTCGTGAATTAAGTACGATTCTCGGTGATTAGTGACGGTTTTGTGTACAATTCGACAAGAAATTCAACATTTTTGAATTTTCTGCAACAATGGAGTTTTTCAAGTTCTTGAAGATCGTTTCTCTGCTGAATTCGTGTTTTTGGAAGTGTTTTTGACGAAATTAGTCAGATAGAACTGTTCCATTTGATAAAATTCATAATCCTACGGTTCAATTTCCTTAAATTCCATCAATTCGCTGAGAAATCATGATTTTTGAAGTTCTTGGTTCGTGTTTGGGTAAAGATTCCTCTAAGTCTGTTACAGCAGTTTAAGTGAACTTGCTGAGTTCCTGTGCAGGCGAACTTAGCAAGCGAACTTATTAAGTTCGCCTCTCATATTTTAAGCGAACTTAATTGTTAAGCGAACTTACCGGATTTCCTCCTTAAGCGAACTTGTCTGGTTCGCCTGATTTCAAGTTCGCTTAGTACTCACTAAAGCGAACTTATTAAGTTCGCCTGAGGGTAAAACTGCTCAATACTTAGAAATTTTTCTGAAATTTTTTTTTAAAACATGGCAAATATGGTTCAAGTGACAAACATGTTCAATTATGACAATGAGATTGGTACATCTCAAAATCCTCCGAAGTTGCTGAATCTAGCTGATTATTCAAATTGGAAAGATTGGTTTGACCAGTTCGTATCTTTTACCGATACTAGTTTGTGGATTCCGATTTTGGAAGGATATACGCATCCTACTTATTCATGGATGGGAAAGGATGATGTTCCGAAACCATTGTCAGCTTTAACTACTGAAGAGAAGCTGTTATTTGATTGAGAAAAGAAAGCAATGGCTAGCATTTCGATGTCTCTACCAGAGGAAATTTATCATAATTTTAAACAGTTCAAGTCTTCTCAACAACTGTGGGAAGCATTACAGAAAAGGTGTGAAGGGAGTTTGGATGTGAAAAAGAGTAGAAAGGAGTTACTAAAGAAGCAGTTCCTAGTTTTTAAACATTTTCAAAATGAATCTTTGGATGATCTTGCTACAAGATTCTATCATCTTCTTAGTGAACTGGCTAGTGCATCTGTGGTATATGAGACTTGAGGAAATCAATGATAAATTCTTGGAGGCTTTACCATCAAAGTTTGATGTGTATACGGTTTTGATCAAAGAAAATGTTAAGTACAAAACCATGTCTCTTGAAGAAGTCCTAGGGAAGATTAAGTCACATGACATGAATATGAAGAAGAAAGAGACTAATATGGAGCATATCTAAGATCCCACAATGTATTTTGCCAAATCTGCTGGTAAGTCTGGTACTGGAGTGGCATTCTTTTCTGGTGATGCTCAAGAATCTTCAAATGATCAGTGTTCTGGAGTTCCAATTTATTCTGGTCATTCAAGCCATTCTGGATTTTCTGCTACTACTGCTTCAACATCATCTGGATCTCATGTGAATCAGAAAGTTGCTGATGATTATCTTGCTATGTTTTCTTCATTCATGGCATCATATGAAAATTTCATTGGAGGAAAAATACATGATCCTGAGGTAATAGAAGAAGATTTCAGACAGATTGACCCTGTTGATCTGGAAGAAATGAATATCCAATGGAATATGGCCATGTTAATGCGACAAGCTAAAGATTTCTTGAAGAGAACTGGCAGAAAATATATTGGTTCAAATAGTCGATCACGTATGGGTTTTGATAAGAGCAAAGTTAGGTGTTACAATTGCCAAGAGTATGGTCACTTTGCTAAGGAGTGTGTGAAGCCAAAGGTAGAATTTGATTCTCAAAAGAAGCAATCTAACTTTCAGCATAATAGGAATCAGTCACATGGTTCATCTGGTAATCAAAATCATGGTCCTTCTGGTAATACAAATCATGCATCTGCATCATCAGCTTTGGTTGCTCAAAACAACGAAAACTATGATTGGGGCATTCATCTGGAAGATTTGGTGGGTGCTGTTAGTCAGGCTTTTGTTGCAGAAATTCATTCAGAAAAACCAGAAGAGTCTACTGATGATGAAAGTTCTAGTGATGATTCGTGTGATGGTGATAGTGTTCCAAGTGTTGATGATGAGGAAGAAAGAGGGCAAAGTATTGATTCTGATGCTGTGTCAGGGGTTGCTGAGGAAGAAATTGTTCTTACAGAAAATGCTTCAGTTGGTGAAGATTCAGAGAATATTCCAATTGCCAAAGTATTCATGGCAGACATGTCTGATCCGACTAAGGTAAAAGACTCTGTTTGTCATATATAATGTTCTAATTGCATTTCTGTTAAAGATAAACTGCAAAAAGTCATGGATGATAACACATACTTGATTTGTGACATGAAATCAATGCATTCAGTTAATCAGAAACTCAAAGATAATGATAAGCTGTGCATTGATAGAATTGAGTCTTTAAAAAGAGACTTAAATTCTCTTGGGTTAAAATACAAAGAGCAGGGTTATCATCTAGATATGGCTTATGCTGAAATCGAAAAACGAAATGAAGTTGTTGCCCAAAAGAACAAGGAGATTTCTGAAAAAGAATCTGAGGTGATAAAATTACATAGAAAGCTGGAACAGTTTGAGAATTCATCTGTAGTTCTGGATTATTTCAATGCTAATGCTGATCCCACAAAAAGGGTTGCTGGTATTGGGTTTGTTCCTCCTCCTTTCAAAGCAAATTATGTGCTTGAGCCTGAAATTATTCATGAAGAGGAAATTGATCCCAAGACAGTATTAAAGGTGAATCCAGTGACGGGTGAAGACATGGTGTATGATTCTGATACAGAGGATGAAGTGTTTGATGATTCAAAGGTTGAAGGCATTTCGAGAGAAGTGAAAATTGAGGAACCAAAGGTTGTGAAGAATGTTACTCGGGATAGATGTATTTTGACTGAACCTGAAGAGGTGAAAGTGGTTCCAACTAAACTTTCTCCAATCTTACAGTCAAGTGGGTTTGTTGCGGCTGGTTTTCAAAAAGTGAATTCTTCAAAGGTGCCAAAACAGACTTATGTTCCAAAGAAGCCAATAAATTGTTCTGGGCATTCCTTCAAAGCTTATTCTTCTTATGGTTCTTCAAATTCAAAGAAAGCATCTTATTTCAAAAGTTATCAAGAAAGAAGAGTGTGTTTTCATTGCAATGAGGCTGGTCATATTTTGATTAATTGTCCATACAAGAACCAGGGTAAAATGAAGACTGTTCCTTCACAACCGAAAGTGGTGAAGATTCTTAAAAGAAACGATGAGGGAAAGTCGTCTTCTAGTTTGGAGAAAAATATGACTGGTCATTCTTTTGTTAAATCCCATGTATTTAAACAACAGAATTTATTGAATGCTAAATCCTTTGTTTGCAAAGAGAAACTTGAGATTCCAAAAGTTGGGATTTCAAAATATTCTTTTCAGGAGGTTAAATTGTCTAGACCTCAAAGAAGAAGAAGAAACAGAAAATTAAAGAAAATTTTGGAAACATCTGAATCTGACAATAATATATCACATAATGTTTTTCAAAATAATAAATATAGTTCTTCTTTGAAAAGGTCTGATTGTCAAACTTCTGTTCCAAAAGTGAATGATAAAATTGATTGTAAATTACAAGAAGTTGTTTATTTTGATCAATCCGACGACCCAAGACCACGATGGCTTGGGTTCCACTTTCTAACTGATTCTCGTTGTTTATGTAGGGACAACCAAGGAGGACTATCAACAATACATGGTATGTGGATAGTGGTTGCTCTCGACATATGACAGGGAATGTTAGATTGCTTGAGGATGTGATTAAAATTGATGGTGGTTATGTCGCTTTTGCGGGTAATAAAGGCGGGTACATAACTGGCCAGGGAACGTTAAATAATGACAAAGTAAAATTTGAAAAGGTGAATTATGTTAAGCAGCTGGAACACAATCTTTTAAGCGTATCACAAGTCTGTGACAAGAAGTTTTCGTTCCATTTCAACGATCATGAATGTTATATTCTGAAACCGGGTTTTGTGATTCCTGATGAATGGATTCTCATGAAGGCTCCAAGGAGAAATGACACGTATGTCCTTGACATGAGTGTCGCCACTACAACGGATTCAATTCCAACATGTTTACTCTCCAAGGCGTCGGAATCTGATTCAATATTGTGGCACAGGAAGCTAGCTCACATAAACTACAGGAAGATGAACTACATTGTTAAGAATGATCTTGTGCTTGGTATTCTGAAAATGAAATTCTCTGATGATTGTATTCCATGCAAGAAGGGGAAGCAAAGAAAGAAATCTCACAAATCAAAATCAACAAATTCTATCGTAACTCCTTTGGAGTTGCTGGATATGGATTTGTTCGGTCCTATCAGTATTAGGAGCATTGGTGGGAAATCATATTGCTTGGTCGTAACAGATGATTACTCCAGATTTTCATGGGTTAAGTTTCTTTCTTCTAAAGCAGAAATCACTGAGTTGGTACAATACTTAATCCTGGGTTTGGAAAATTTATTCAATCTGAAAGTCAGAAGAATAGGAGTGACAATGGCAGCGAATTTAAGAATAGAAAAATGGGCTTATTCTGTCTACAAAAAGGAATTCATCATGAATTCAGTGCACCATATGTTCCTCAACAAAATGGTGTCGCTGAACGAAAGAATAGGACGTTGGTCGAAACAGCTCCCACGATGCTTGCAGATTCTAAGCTTCCAGTCACCTTCTGGGCTGAAGCTGTGAATAATGCGTGTCATGTTTTGAACCGTAAAGCGACATAACAAGACTTGCTATGAATTGCTAAATAATCAAAAGCCGAATCTGGAATATTTACTACCTTTTGGTAAACCGTGTACCCTACTGAAGGTTAGAGATGTCCCAACAAAATTTAGTGCGAAGGCTATTGATGGGATTTTTCTAGGGTATGTGGCTAATTCGACAACCAAGAGGGTTTATAACAAAGAGACACTCCAAGTTGAAGAATGGTTCCATATTGACTATTCAAATCGGTCTTTACCACAAATGGCGATTGGTCCGGATTGGGCATTTGATTATGAAAACTTATTCAAGTCTTTTCATTTACCTTCTGACATTTCTGATGAAGATGCTGCTGTTCTCTATGATTCTTGTCAAGATGCACAGCACAATGGATTTCTACCAAATGCAGTTCCCAATTCATCGATTCCATCTACTTCTGCTCCAGATCCACATGTTGCTTCATGTTCAGGTCCACAAGATTCAGAGAGTGAGGATGATAATGCTATTTTTCAAGATTCTTCTGCTGATCCGTTGTTGAGTGACGATCCATTACCTTTGACACAGGCTCAGGGGGAGATTCCAACAAATTTAGACTCGGAAATTCCAATTCCTCAAGATTATTCTTATCAATCTGACTCTACTCAAGTTGATGTGTTGCCGGTTCCTAAGGTCGCATCCATCAAGGAACACAAAGATCATCCAGTGACAAATATAATTGGAAATTTACAGGATGGAGTGAAAACACGTTCTCTTGTTGACAATACTTGTTTGTATACTTGCATTAAAGATTCTGGTGTTCTTGATGATTGCTCACATTCATGCTTTATTTCGCAGGTTGAACCCAAGAATGTTGAGATGGCTTTAAATGACAATAACTGGATAGAAGCTATGCAGGAAGAACTTGCTCAATTTGACAAACTTAAGGTTTGGAATCTGGTTGATCTTCTGAAAGGTGCGTATCCGATAGGAACAAAATGGGTGTTTAAATGTAAGAAAGACGATCGAGGTGTCGTGGTACGCAACAAGGCAAGATTAGTTGTCCAGGGCTTCAATCAACAAGAAGGAATTGTTTACACCGAGGTTTATGCGCCGGTTGCGTGGCTTGAAGCTATAAGGCTATTTCTAGCTTTTGCTTCCTTTAAAGGTTTTAAGGTGTTTCTATTAGACGTCAAGAGTGCATTTTTATATGGAAAGGTCAAGGAGGAAGTCTATGTGTGTCAGCCGCCGGGGTTTGAAGATCTATTGAATCTGAACATGGTTTTCAAGCTTGATAAGGCCCTCTATGGTCTTCATCAGGCTCCTCGTGCGTGGTATGAAACATTATCCACACATCTTTTGGTGAATGACTTTGTTCGTGGAAAGATAGACTCGACCTTATTCATAAAGAAATCAGGGGGAGATTACCTACTGGTGCAGGTTTATGTGGATGATATTATTTTTGGCTCGACAAATGAAGGGTTATGCAAAGACTTTGAGGGTGTAATGAAGTCGAAATTTGAAATGTCTGCTATGGGAGAGTTATCGTTTTTCTTAGGTTTACAAGTAAATCAAAAGGAAGATGGTTTCTTTATTCATCAGTCCAAGTATGTCAAAGACATCTTGAGCCGGTTCAAGATGGAGGACTGTACCCCATACGATACTCCAATTCCGGTCAATCATAAGTTAAATTCTGACCCGGAAGGAAAAGATGTGGATTGTCGACTTTACAGAGCTATGATTGGATCCCTCATGTACTTAACCGCTTCAAGGCCAGATATAATGTTCGCCGTGTGTATCTGTTCCAGATTTCAGGCAAAGCCTAAAGAATCTCACTTAATTGCTATGAAAAGAATCTTTCGGTATTTAAAAGGAAAATAACGTTTAGGGCTATGGTATCCTCATGGTTCTAACTTTGATTTCAATGCTTATACTGATTCTGATTTTGGTGGTTGTTGTCTGGACAGGAAATCTACAACAGGTGGTTGCCAGTTCTTAGGAAATCGACTTGTATCTTGGTAATGCAAAAAGCAAACCACAGTCTCGATTTCAACATGCAAAGCAGAATACATTGCTGCTGCAAGTTGCTGTTCACAAATCCTGTGGATACAACAACAATTGAGAGATTACGGTTTGAATTTCACAGAAACCCACATGTTTATTGATAACAATGCTACTATGTCCATAACAAATAATCCTGTTAAACATAGTAAAACTAAGCACATCGGAATTCGATATCATTTTATACGTGATTGTGCAGAGAAAAGGTTGAATGAGCTGGTCAAGGTACACAATGAAGATAATTTTGTTGATTTGTTTACCAAGGCATTGGAGGAGTCCGGTAGCTCCTTCGGTTCCATAAAACTTTAGGGGATTGCACGAATTGAAGTGCTTGAAGGTGCATTGGGATGGATTACCACCATTTCCACCATTACCACCATTATTACCACTATTGCTTCCATTGCCATTAGTGGCACCATTGGCTTGGGTGAGTTGTGTCACCAATTGAGTAAGGATAGCAGCAATGTCGGAGTTGGCGTTAGCGGTGGGAGCACGACGAGGAGGCATTCTACAGATTTGAAACACAAGACAAGAGAGATTGTAAGAACTTATGAGAATTGCTAGGATTTAATAGAATGAGAAAACCAAATAAAAGATAGATATTCATAGTTTGGATTGTACTCAAAAGTGACAAAAATTCACTTGAATACTAAGGCATATTAAGGTTAATTTAAACTCATATAATTTTCAAGGAGACATGCTTTAACCTATAGGTAAACACTCATCTCGGGAGTTCCCAGGAAAGCATACGGGTCCCTCGGTTGATTGGGATTTATGCGAAATGCTTTCCTAGACAGAAAACCCAAAATACAGGTGTCACCCTTCCAGATTGCACGTGTCCTCAAATAATTTAACAAGTCTAAAAACTTTAACGAAGAAATAAAAAAATTTTTAGAGATTTTTGCTTCAAGAATTTTCCACATGCTTAGAAAGGATAAAGATAGAAAAAGAAGATAAGAATAATAAGAGGTTTAAGACATAGGGAAGGATATTATTTATTTAATTATTATTTAAGAATATCCTAATAAGTCATGCATTTCTAACAAAGAAGGTAGCAAATATAATAATAATTAATCATGGTAAGCATGTAGCACATAGCATGTAGCACATAGCATGTAGCACATAGCACAAAATCATGAAGCATAACATAAGTGGGTGTCCTAAAGTTATAGTCTAGGTCAAGATGTCTAATAACCTAAATCCCTATAACCAAGGCTCTGATACCAATCTGTCACACCCCGACCGATGGCGGAATCATCGGGGCGGGACATGTAAGACTGTTCATAGCACATGGTTGACTAAATTGAAATATATTAAAGTCAAATTTGCATTTCAAATAATCCAAGTACAAAACCAAATTCAAACAAGATACATAAAATAATTCATAAAGTTCTTGATTTATTTTGCTAAGTCCAAATCCTATGTTGAACACGTCTTGAATCAATCTCACATATTGGGGCCTGAAACATGAATAAAATAAAGTCAACTAAAAAGTTGGTGAGTATAACACAGTTGTATATAGATAGCATATAGTTGAAAACAAATCCTTTACATGACATGATAAATAAGGCGTTCATGGGGAGTAACTATTGTGTAACCAAATGTACAATCAAACCTTGTAACTAGCATGCAAAACAAAGTGTATTGTCGGTTTCAATCACCGCGTACCATGGGTGGGTTTGTCAGACTCAATAGATCCATCATTGAAAACCGTCGGCTTGTATAGTTAATGATTGCACATAAGAGCATACAAAGGTTAAACACACCTAGCACTCGGGCACAAAGCTCAAATTTTTGCACACATGTATGTAAATAGGATTTTTGCACTTGTGTTGTTTGTGTAAATGTAATTGTGTAATGTGTAATGAGTATAGAGTTCATGTTCCACCCCAAAAGTGTAAAAGAGTAAAAAGGGGTTGTGAATACTCACTTGGTATGGAAGTGAAGCTAACAAGGAATATAGATAGCAAAAGATCCTTGAAAAGCACACTTTAACCTAAATAGTAATATGCATTGAATCACATAGATGTATAAAGTTTAAGAATGAAAGTTGGATTTGTATGTAAAACCATTGGTTTGTATTTAAAAAGGATTGAATAAAATATATAAAGTTTGAGGTAAAATTTGTTTGAAACAATTTAATTAGGTTTGAATTAAATAAATAAGTGTATAACTATAGTTTATGAAATAATGTCAATATTAATTGTAATTAAGTATAAATAAATAAAACGATTTTGATTTAAAATGTAAAGTAAATAAGTCATCATTATTTATAAATCTTGTAACTTAATTATTTAAAATATCATTTAAGTGTAAGATGATAAATATAAATTTAATTTTTATAAACTTTTCAATAAATTACATTTATGCCAAGATTAAACTTTTAATCTATTTTTAAATACAGAAAACATATTTTTTATAAAATCTGAAACATTTACTGATTAAAATATAAAAATTATAATTCTGTTAAAAATTCTGAGTCTAGCACGACCGTGCCTCGGAAGGGCACGATCGTGCTCAAACCACGGGCGCGACCGCGCTAGTCGGGGCGCGACCGGGTTGATCAATCAGGAGCACAATCTAGACAAGTCACAAGGCACGACCGTGCCTTAGCCCGGCACGGTCGCGTCTATGATTTTTAGACACAACAGAGACTAGCCCAAAGGGCATGATAAGGTCTGGACAGATGACACGACCGCGCTTCTAGTCGACACGACCGCGCTAAACGAGGCACGGCCGCGCTAGATGATTAGCGCGACCGTGTCTAATCTAAATCAGACATGAATCGAGAATTTCTTGTATTTTAAACACTGGAATTGTTAGGGCTTTTGATTAATAGGTTATTATGTGTCTTTTCATATACCTTAATTGTATGGAAATCGGGTTTAAGTAGGGGTTCGATTAAATCATTTTTATTGGAAACATGGTTTCTGATTCTGGTCGATTTCTATTGTGGAAGCCCAAATTGGATGAGGGCTTTTGATAATGATACTGAAATGAATGAGAAGACGATTATATTTACCCTGAAACGAAACGAATTTATAGAGAACGGTTGGAAGGAAGCTCCGGCGACGACGGCTCGAGTTCCGACGATCTTTACTGCAACTCCGGTCAATCCAGACAGTCCGGAAGCTTCAGAGATGGTTTGATATCGCGATTCTACTACTGAGTTGGGAGAATTTGGGTCGAAAAGCTTTGAGAGAGTTTCTTTCTTGAAATTTGCTTGAGAGAGTTTTCTTGCAAATGAATACTGAGGCGTT
This sequence comes from Smallanthus sonchifolius, assembly GCA_023525975.1. Taxonomy (NCBI): domain Eukaryota; kingdom Viridiplantae; phylum Streptophyta; class Magnoliopsida; order Asterales; family Asteraceae; genus Smallanthus; species Smallanthus sonchifolius. Next base: position 28,670,621 of record CM042046.1, read on the forward strand.
TGGGATTTGAAAAGTGGTAATACAATTGTTAAGGGGAAAAGAAACGTATAACGGTTTCGGATTCGAACGATCGGGTGATTAATCTGCATTTACGTTTTTCTGTTACGCAGGCGCGACCGTGCCAAGGAGAGGCGCGACCGTGCCTAGGCACCGGGCGCGATCGTTCCAGAGCAGGTCGCGCGACCGTGCCAAAGCACTTGGCGCGACCGTGCTAGAACGAAGCACGACCGTGCTCACTAGGGTTTCTTGATGTTTTTCAATTTTAGTCCTTGACTTTTCAGGTTTGATAAGTTTGTACCAAATAGTTTCTTGTATAGCGTTTAAATGTAAATAATCGAGTAAAACTTGCGAATTTGTATAGGATCATTGCATTAAATTTTACGATGAGAAAAATAATGAGGCATTGCACGAGTATAGAACTTGAAATTGCATTACATTGAACTGAAATAGGCATACTAAAATCCGAAATGTTACAGTCTCCCCATGTTTAGAGAATTTCGTCCCGAAATTTAGCTAGAGGAAACAACATTATTGGTAAAAAGATGAGGGTACTTGAGCTTCATTTGGTCTTCTCGTTCCCAAGTGAACTCAGGACCACGCTTAGATTCCCAACGAACTTTAACGATAGGAATGCGACTTCGCTTGAGTTGCTTGACTTCACGATCCATAATTTCCACCGGCTTCTCAACGAAGTGCATCGTTTCATCAATGCGCACGTCGTCAAGCGGTATATGGAGATTTTCGTCGGCGAGACACTTCTTTAGATTAGATATATGAAATGTAGGATGCACATTGCCAAGAGATGGAGGTAACTCGAGCTTGTAAGCCACTTTCCCAATCCTTTCAAGGATTTTGAATGGACCAACATAACGAGGTGATAACTTGCCTTTCTTTCCAAAACGGATCACACCCTTCCATGGAGATACCTTAAGAAGAACGAGATCACCGACTTGAAATTCCAAGGGTTTTCGACGTTTGTCGGCATAACTCTTTTGCCGACTCCTCGCTACTCGAATATTGTCACGGATTTGAATAATCTTGTCAGAAGTTTCTTGAATTAACTCGGGACCGGTGATTTGTGCTTCACCAATCTCGTTCCAACAGATCGGAGAACGACACTTGCGACCATAGAGAGCTTCGAATGGAGCCATGTTGATACTTGTGTGGTAGCTATTGTTATAAGAAAACTCAATAAGGGATAAATGTGAATCCCAATTGCCACCAAAATCGATTACACAAGCTCTAAGCATGTCTTCAAGAGTTTGGATTGTTCGCTCGGTTTGGCCATCAGTTTGGGGATGGTAAGCCGTGCTCAAATCCAAACGAGTACCAAGAGCAGATTGGAGAGATTGCCAAAATCGAGAAGTGAACCGAGCGTCTCTATCAGATATTATGTTCAAGGGAACACCATGACGGCTCACAATTTCATCAATGTAAATTCGGGCAAGTTTCTCCACTTTGAAGTCTTCACGAATAGGCAAAAAGTGGGCAGATTTGGTGAGTCGATCAATGATCACCCAAATACTATCATAACCACTCGAGGCGCGAGGGAGCTTGGTAATGAAATCCATAGCTAAATTCTCCCATTTCCACACGGGAATTTCCGGTTGTTCAAGCAAACCAGAAGGACGCTGATGTTCGGCTTTGACTTTGGAGCAAGTTAAGCATTTGGCAACATAAAGAGCAATGTCCTTCTTCATACCGGGCCACCATTAAAGCTGACGAAGATCTTGGTACATTTTATCCGCACCAGGATGAATAGAATAACGAGTCTTATGAGCCTCATTCATGAGAATTGTACGGAGATCATCGCGATCGGGAACCCAAATACGGTTCAAGTAATATAGTAAGCCATTGGGTTTAGATTCAAGAAGAAGTTCAACACCACACGACATTTCTTCATACATGTTACCCTCGGTAACCGAGACGTGTTGAGCTTCCAGGATATGGGTTTGAATATCGGATTGAATACGGGCGCAATGAAGCATAACATGGTCTTTTCGACTCAAAGCATCGGCTACAACATTCGCTTTGCCGGGATGGTAACGAATCTCGCAGTCGTAGTCGTTAAGGAGTTCGACCCAACGTCGTTGCCTCATATTGAGTTCTTTTTGGTTGAAGATATGTTGAAGACTTTTGTGGTCGGTGAATACCACACATTTCGTGCCATATAGGTAGTGTCTACAAATCTTTAACGCGAATACGACCGCACCCAACTCGAGGTCGTGCGTCGTATAATTCTTTTCATGAATTTTGAGTTGTCTTGATGCATAAGCGATCACTTTGCCTCGTTGCATGAGGACACAACCAAGACCTTGGTTAGAATCATCACAATAGACAACTAGATCATCATTTCCATCGGGGAGAGTCAAGATGGGAGCATTGCACAACTTTTGCTTAAGAGTTTGGAAAGCTTCTTCTTGCTTCGGTCCCCATTCAAAAGCTTTACCCTTATGGGTCAAGGCGGTAAGAGGGACAGCAATCTTTGAGAAGTTTGAGATGAAACAACGATAATAACCCGCAAGACCAAGAAATGAACGAACTTCGGTAGGAGTCTTCGGGGCATTCCAATTCTTAACCGTTTCAATCTTAGCAGGATCAACATGAATACCCTTGTCGTTGACGATGTGACCAAGAAATTGAACTTCTTTTAACCAAAATTCACATTTGGAGAACTTGGCATATAGTTGTTCTTTCTTTAAAAGGTCCAAAACCAATCTAAGGTGTTCTTCATGGTCGGCTTTAGTCTTGGAATAGATTAAGATATCGTCAATGAAAACGATCACGAATTTATCAAGGTACGGTTTGCACACACGATTCATGAGGTCCATGAAAACTGCGGGTGCATTGGTTAATCCAAAAGGCATAACCATGAACTCGTAATGACCATACCTTGTTCGGAAAGCAGTCTTAGGAATGTCATCTTCTTGAACACGGAGCTGATGATAACCAGATCGAAGATCAATCTTCGAGAAACACGTAGAACCTTGAAGTTGATCAAAGAGATCATCGATTCTAGGCAAAGGATAGCGATTCTTGATAGTAAGCTTATTGAGTTCGCGATAGTCAATACACATGCGAAATGATCCATCCTTCTTCTTTACAAATAAGACGGGTGCACCCCACGGTGAATGACTCGGGCGAATGAACCCTTTATCGGAGAGTTCTTGAAGTTGACTTGCGAGCTCTTGCATTTCGGAAGGTGCAAGACGATAAGGAGCTCTAGCAACAGGGTTAGCTCCGGGCATGAGATCAATACGGAACTCGACTTGACGAACGGGAGGAAGACCGGATAAATCTTTAGGAAACACTTCGGGAAAACCTCGAATAATGGGAATGTCTTGGATACTCTTCTCCTTGACATCCTTTTGAACAATATGAGCTAGGAAGGCGATGTACTTCTTTCGCAAGTACTTTTGAGCAGTAGTACAAGACATCAATTTAAGACCCTTGCAAGGCTTTTCACCAAAAACCCTTAAGGTTTCTCCCGAAGGTAGCGGAATTCGGATGCACTTTTCAAAGCAAATAACTTCGGCATGATGATTTGATAGCCAATCCATACCTATGATAATGTCAAAGCTTCCTAGTGGCATTGGAATAAGGTTGATTGGGAATGCATGATCATTAAGTTCTAAAGAGCAATCATAGATAATAGACTCAATTGTAAGGGAGTCACCATTTGCTACTTCAACGGTGAAGGTTTTCTCTAATTGGGATCGTGTCTTTGCAAGTAAAGGCTCAAAATTAAGTGACACAAAACTTTTATCGGCACCGGTATCGAACAAAATGGAGGCATATTGACTATTAACAAGGAACGTACCATTAACCACGTCGTTGTTGGCTTGAGCTTCGTTGGCGTTAATGTTGAAAGCACGCCCACGAGCTCCACCTTGTCTAGTATTTGCGAGCCTTGGACATAGATTACGAAAATGATTCGGGTCACCACACTCATAACAAGCACGCCCATTAGCAATGGCGGGAGCACCTTGATTAGCCACTTGAGGTACGGTTTGGTTTGGAGGGTTGACTTGGCCCGTAAGGGCTTTGGTCCTACAAACATTAACCGTATGACCATATCTCCCACAATAAGTACAAAGGCGACATGGGATGTTTTGGGGATGATGATAGTTGCAGGTGGCACAAAGTGGGTAAATTCCACCATATGGCTTTTTGACTGGTGCTTGAACCATAGGTGCAGCTTGGTTCACGGGAACAGCAGGAGTAACCACAGCAAAATTTCTAACCTTCCTCTTTCTAGTGTTGCGAGAGGGCTCGGTTGTAACTTCTTTGGTGTGGTTAGGAGGGGTTACGGTTTCAGCAACTTTCTTAGAACCCTTTTTGGTAAGAGTTCCAGCTTTAACATGATTATCGGTTAGGGTAGCAGACAGGCGGATGGCATCTTCCAAAGTAGCAGGATTTCTACCTAAGACAGTATCTTGAATTTGTCTTGGTAGTCCACCAATGTACTTTTTGATGCAACGAGATAATGGAGTGACCATGTGGGGCACAAGAAGACTCAATTCATGGAACCGAGTTGTGTAAGCCAAGTGTTCCCCACTATCTTGGGCAAGATCCCAAAATTCGGCCTCTAACTTCTTCACTTCATTGCGAGGACAGAACTCCTCGGTCATAAGCCTTTTGACCTCATCCCAAGGTAAGGCCATAGCTACATCAACACCCCTATTCCTTTTCTCCCCATTCCACCATGTAAGTGCCCGCTTTTGAAGGACACTAGTAGCATGACGAACACGGAGGTTGTCGGGACAGTCACTATTGAGAAAGGTATTCTCAATACTTTCGAACCATTGGAGGAGTCCGGTAGCTCCTTCGGTTCCATAAAACTTTAGGGGATTGCACGAATTGAAGTGCTTGAAGGTGCATTGGGATGGATTACCACCATTTCCACCATTACCACCATTATTACCACTATTGCTTCCATTGCCATTAGTGGCACCATTGGCTTGGGTGAGTTGTGTCACCAATTGAGTAAGGATAGCAGCAATGTCGGAGTTGGCGTTAGCGGTGGGAGCACGACGAGGAGGCATTCTACAGATTTGAAACACAAGACAAGAGAGATTGTAAGAACTTATGAGAATTGCTAGGATTTAATAGAATGAGAAAACCAAATAAAAGATAGATATTCATAGTTTGGATTGTACTCAAAAGTGACAAAAATTCACTTGAATACTAAGGCATATTAAGGTTAATTTAAACTCATATAATTTTCAAGGAGACATGCTTTAACCTATAGGTAAACACTCATCTCGGGAGTTCCCAGGAAAGCATACGGGTCCCTCGGTTGATTGGGATTTATGCGAAATGCTTTCCTAGACAGAAAACCCAAAATACAGGTGTCACCCTTCCAGATTGCACGTGTCCTCAAATAATTTAACAAGTCTAAAAACTTTAACGAAGAAATAAAAAAAATTTTAGAGATTTTTGCTTCAAGAATTTTCCACATGCTTAGAAAGGATAAAGATAGAAAAAGAAGATAAGAATAATAAGAGGTTTAAGACATAGGGAAGGATATTATTTATTTAATTATTATTTAAGAATATCCTAATAAGTCATGCATTTCTAACAAAGAAGGTAGCAAATATAATAATAATTAATCATGGTAAGCATGTAGCACATAGCATGTAGCACATAGCATGTAGCACATAGCACAAAATCATGAAGCATAACATAAGTGGGTGTCCTAAAGTTATAGTCTAGGTCAAGATGTCTAATAACCTAAATCCCTATAACCAAGGCTCTGATACCAATCTGTCACACCCCGACCGATGGCGGAATTATCGGGGCGGGACATGTAAGACTGTTCATAGCACATGGTTGACTAAATTGAAATATATTAAAGTCAAATTTGCATTTCAAATAATCCAAGTACAAAACCAAATTCAAACAAGATACATAAAATAATTCATAAAGTTCTTGATTTATTTTGCTAAGTCCAAATCCTATGTTGAACACGTCTTGAATCAATCTCACATATTGGGGCCTGAAACATGAATAAAATAAAGTCAACTAAAAAGTTGGTGAGTATAACACAGTTGTATATAGATAGCATATAGTTGAAAACAAATCCTTTACATGACATGATAAATAAGGCGTTCATGGGGAGTAACTATTGTGTAACCAAATGTACAATCAAACCTTGTAACTAGCATGCAAAACAAAGTGTATTGTCGGTTTCAATCACCGCGTACCATGGGTGGGTTTGTCAGACTCAATAGATCCATCATTGAAAACCGTCGGCTTGTATAGTTAATGATTGCACATAAGAGCATACAAAGGTTAAACACACCTAGCACTCGGGCACAAAGCTCAAATTTTTGCACACATGTATGTAAATAGGATTTTTGCACTTGTGTTGTTTGTGTAAATGTAATTGTGTAATGTGTAATGAGTATAGAGTTCATGTTCCACCCCAAAAGTGTAAAAGAGTAAAAAGGGGTTGTGAATACTCACTTGGTATGGAAGTGAAGCTAACAAGGAATATAGATAGCAAAAGATCCTTGAAAAGCACACTTTAACCTAAATAGTAATATGCATTGAATCACATAGATGTATAAAGTTTAAGAATGAAAGTTGGATTTGTATGTAAAACCATTGGTTTGTATTTAAAAAGGATTGAATAAAATATATAAAGTTTGAGGTAAAATATGTTTGAAACAATTTAATTAGGTTTGAATTAAATAAATAAGTGTATAACTATAGTTTATGAAATAATGTCAATATTAATTGTAATTAAGTATAAATAAATAAAACGATTTTGATTTAAAATGTAAAGTAAATAAGTCATCATTATTTATAAATCTTGTAACTTAATTATTTAAAATATCATTTAAGTGTAAGATGATAAATATAAATTTAATTTTTATAAACTTTTCAATAAATTACATTTATGCCAAGATTAAACTTTTAATCTATTTTTAAATACAGAAAACATATTTTTTATAAAATCTGAAACATTTACTGATTAAAATATAAAAATTATAATTCTGTTAAAAATTCTGAGTCTAGCACGACCGTGCCTCGGAAGGGCACGATCGTGCTCAAACCACGGGCGCGACCGCGCTAGTCGGGGCGCGACCGGGTTGATCAATCAGGAGCACAATCTAGACAAGTCATCAGGCACGACCGTGCCTTAGCCCGGCACGGTCGCGTCTATGATTTTTAGACACAACAGAGACTAGCCCAAAGGGCATGACAAGGTCTGGACGGATGACACGACCGCGCTTCTAGTCGACACGACCGCGCTAAACGAGGCACGGCCGCGCTAGATGATTAGCGCGACCGTGTCTAATCTAAATCAGACACGAATCGAGAATTTCTTGTATTTTAAACACTGGAATTGTTAGGGCTTTTGATTAATAGGTTATTATGTGTCTTTTCATATACCTTAATTGTATGGAAATCGGGTTTAAGTAGGGGTTCGATTAAATCATTTTTATTGGAAACATGGTTTCTGATTCTGGTCGATTTCTATTGTGGAAGCCCAAATTGGATGAGGGCTTTTGATAATGATACTGAAATGAATGAGAAGACGATTATATTTACCCTGAAACGAAACGAATTTATAGAGAACGGTTGGAAGGAAGCTCCGGCGACGACGGCTCGAGTTCCGACGATCTTTACTGCAACTCCGGTCAATCCAGACAGTCCGGAAGCTTCAGAGATGGTTTGATATCGCGATTCTGCTACTGAGTTGGGAGAATTTGGGTCGAAAAGCTTTGAGAGAGTTTCTTTCTTGAAATTTGCTTGAGAGAGTTTTCTTGCAAATGAATACTGAGGCGTTTGGGATTTGAAAAGTGGTAATACAATTGTTAAGGGGAAAAGAAACGTATAACGGTTTCGGATTCGAACGATCGGGTGATTAATCTGCATTTATGTTTTTCTGTTACGCAGGCGCGACCGTGCCAAGGAGAGGCGCGACCGTGCCTAGGCACCGGGCGCGATCGTTCCAGAGCAGGTCGCGCGACCGTGCCAAAGCACTTGGCGCGACCGTGCTAGAACGAAGCACGACCGTGCTCACTAGGGTTTCTTGATGTTTTTCAATTTTAGTCCTTGACTTTTCAGGTTTGATAAGTTTGTACCAAATAGTTTCTTGTATAGCGTTTAAATGTAAATAATCGAGTAAAACTTGCGAATTTGTATAGGATCATTGCATTAAATTTTACGACGAGAAAAATAATGAGGCATTGCACGAGTATAGAACTTGAAATTGCATTACATTGAACTGAAATAGGCATACTAAAATCCGAAATGTTACAATATGCCTAGGTGTGTGTGTAAAAGATCATTATCAGATACATAATATTAGCTTTTAATAAAGATTTTCCTATGAGATCAGTTTCGGGTTATGTCCTTAGCACTATTCTTTCGTTTTGCTTCAGTGCCCATGTCCCGAAAAGCATGCAATTTGAAGTATAATCAAGATATGTACTTGACAACATCTGTCAAACATATACTAGCCCTTGGATCATATTGATATATCATCTTTACTGATTCCATTGAATTCATAATCCAGATAACAGTTGGATCCACGTACCTGAATCTTATGATTCCACAAATATAAACCAAAACATTGAATCATTCGATTCTGAATCTCATTGATTCTTATACAATCCAATTTGGATTCTGCTATTCATGTGCTAAGTGATGTCTCCTCATTCTGAATATTCGGATAATCTTTAGTAAAATCTTATATATGTCTTGAAGATAGTGCATTTATTTTCTATTTGGCATATATGTGGGGTACACGATGTTTATCATCTAAATGGTACTAAATCACATGAATTTGGAAAATAAACGCTTATAGTTTCAAATAATATAATATTGACAAATTTAAGAATTTAGGCTTTATATTTCAAATTCGGTATAAATAAAAGAGCATTTTATAACCTGATCTTATTTACTTTGAAATTTATCGCGTATCATTTCAAATATTATTCAAATTGAATGAGTTTCAAAATGAAAAAGATGCAAAATGTACAAAATTGAGTTGAATGGTCTCTTACTATAGGTTACCCTTTGTTATTGATAATATGTGTGATGAATTAGTTGAATACTGATATGATCTTCTTGCTCATGATGTTAAAACCAAAAATATGTGATTTCAGTTTGTACAGAGAAAAACCAAAAATATGTGATTTCAGTTTGTACAGAGAAAAACCAAAACTATGTGATTTCAGTTTATTCAGATAAAAGTCAAAAATATGTGTTTCCGTCTGTATTGATAAAACTAAAAAAGATTTTGATTTTGATTTTCAATGAAAATTATAAACTTTTATTAAAATTGTTCGGGATTGGATCAAATATGTGTTGCTGACGGAAGTTCAAGACTTGATAGGTTGAAGTTGGTAAAATTTGTGTTTAAGGCAAAAAGGTTGAAAAGTAATTAAGTTCGCCTGTGTACAGTGAAACGAACTTAATCGACAGTCTGGGGTGAAGCGAACTTATCTTGTTCGTCGAAGGCTTGTTAAGCGAACTTAACAAGTTCGCTTAATCAAGCGAACTTAATCTGAATAAAGGTTTAATCAGGCGAACTTTTCATTCTCATCGTCTTCCTCAGATTAAGCGAACTTGACTAAACTTTTCAAAAATTTTAAACTGAGTCGTGGGAGTTATTTGCTGGTTGTATCTTATTCCAAATTAGATTGCGAATCTAACAAAGGTATTTTCGTCGATTTTCATCCGCTAAATTGAGAGTATTTGGGGTTTTTAGTCTCGGTTTTCGTCGAACGATTCCAAGGATGGTTTTGACCTAACTTTTGACCGAAATATAAAATTGATTATCATATTTGGTTATAAATTGATATTCGATTGATTGTATATGCGTATTTCTTGATTCTCTATTGATTCGCCGAAGTTTTGAAAATCTGTGTTTGAATTTGAAACGTCTCAGGTTCAGGCGAACTTGTTCCAAGCGAACTTGTTTGAAGCGAACTTGTCAGGCGAACTTAATATGTTTGCCTCTTGCACTACTAAGCGAACTTATTAAGTTCGTCTAGGGGTCAAAAGTGAAATGGACTTGTGAATTTTTTTTGTTTTGTTGTTGTTAAATTTTTTTTTGTTTTGAATTTTTTTTGTGTGTGTGTGTTTCATATATGTGTAAGTGTACTAATGTTTGTTGTGTTGTCCGATATTTTCACAAATGGCTCGTCGTGTCGAATATAAACATAATCAAGTGGCGTTGTTAGATCCTAATATGCCAGAAGCAGTTCATTTTCAAGGCATCATAAATTTTCTGAATCGATCAAGACTGCATGTTGCTTTATCTGCGGATCCTTATATCAGCTTGGTGTACATACAGCAATTCTGGGATACGGTACATCAAGATATTGACGTGGAACCGCATGTACTTCGTGCGACAGTAAACAATACCGAGATTGCAATTTCTGAAGAGACGATTCGTGCTGCTCTTGATTTAGGTGGAAATGCTGACGATCCAATATCTTATCCTAACACTCTTATTATGGGTTGTTTTCAACGGATGGGATATCGTGGGAAACAAAATGATACCCAAGCTCGGAAAGGTGGATTTGTGGGTGAATGGAGGTATTTTATGCATGTGATTATTCAATGCATCTCTCCGCGAAAAGCTGGTACTGATGGATTGAAGATGGCTCTTCAAACAGCAATGGTGGCCTTAACATTGAATAAAAGATTCAATTTTCCTCTTTATTTTTATCGGGAGATGGTAATGCAAATCAATCCAGCTGAAGGTCAAGGTTTCTTGATGTATCCTTGGTTTATTCAAATGATACTCAATCATCTTATTCCGGATCTTCCACAACATGCTATAATATTGACTTTGACTCCGATGTCAAAACGTATCTTTACTGACTGTACAAAGGTGAAACAGCAGAATGCTGCGTTGATTCCAGTCAATACTCCACTGTTTGGGCACTTAATCAATCCTGATTATGTTGCACCACCTAATGACAACTGGTTTCATCCTAATGAACTTGCTCAAGCTCAAGGCGTTAATGTTCAACCACAACAACAACAGCAACAACCACAATAACCCGCACAACAACAACTTCCACACCAACAACAAGTTCAACAACAACAGATACCAGTTCTTGTACAACCACAAATTCCTATTCCTGAACAAGTTCCTATTCCACAAGCTGCAGTTGATATTCCTATTCGGGAACCAGTTCAAGAAGAGGTCGTTCATGACCCTGATCACGATCTAGGAATGAACATGGATGATTTCGTTGATGATGCTGTGAACTCGCCCATTCATGAACAAGAAGGGAATGTGGTGATAGAAGCTGAGTCTAGTTCCAGTTCAAGTGATACAATATCATCTGATGATGACAGCACTGATTCTGATGAATCTAGGGATTTTTCCCCAGGTCATAATGAACGGTTGGCTGCTATTCCACTGGCTAATGCTGGAAAACGCATTAAATCTCAAGCCAGACGACCACGACGCAAGTCTGTTCGGGATCCTCCTTCCGGATCAGTACTTGGAAAAAGATCTTTGGTCAATGAGAGTTCTGACACTGATAGTGACTTTACTCCAGATCCTACACGGCAAAAGTTAATGTCTGCATCGATTGCTGCTGCAAAATCTTCTCAAGGAGTCGAGGATGCTAATTTTGTTGCTTCTTTGATAATTACTCCTCCAAGATCTAAGGATCCATCTCCAGTTCAATCTCCTGTTCCTCCAGTCATTCCTACTAGTTCAAGTCCTTCTATTCCACAATCAACAGCTGGTCCGTCAAAGCCTTCTGATTCTGACAGGATTACTTTCCTTGAATCTCAAGTGCTGTCTCTACAAACACAAGTTAATTCTCTTGTATCTATTGATTCACAACGGCAGCTGGTGATTCAGACTCAAGCTCATCAGATTGCTGATATGCAAGCATTAGTTTCCAAACTCGTTCAGCGTCTTGACGTTCAGGGGGAGTTGAGGATACCTGATACTTGTCACACAGAGTCAATTCAAAGACATGATGATGAAGACAGAGATCCTGCTGGAAATATTGAGGATGATCGTCAATACACTGACGCTAATCATATATCTAGAGTTCAGGGGAGTCGACATCACAATCACTTGAAGGAAACAAGGACAAAGATACTACTGGTACTAATGACGAAGAAATTCTGTTATTAGAATTCTTTCAAGATTCAGAAGAAGAGGAACCTGAAAAGATTGAATGTCTTGATGACATTGACGATTTATTCAATGACATGGAAGATGATATGTCGGATACTGTGATAGAAGAAGGAGAAATAGTAGAGATTGAAATAGAGAAAGATAAAGACAGTGTTACATATGAAGGCTGTGATGGTCTTAAGGTGCCGTCTAACTTCATCCAAGAGGATGTTGTTCTTGAGTTTTCTTATGACGGAATAACTGACTCTATGAACTCTATTGAAGACGTCACACTGCTTGATGATACAGCCGAGTCAAAGATGGATACTGATGATGAGAATCTTCAATTCAATAAGGGTGCTGAAACTGAAACTACTCACACTGAGTCTCCGAAGATTAATGAAGAACCTGTGATGTACAGAGATACAGGGATGACACGAGAACAGTGGAGAGAAGTTGTAAACAGTTGGATGAAGGTGCTACCCAAGTCTCCAGCACAACCTGCTCAGAAAGAGAAATATGTGAATAAAGAGCAGTGTGTAGGAAGGATCATAAGTTGGTTCTATGATGGTGAATCAAAAATATTTGCAATCAAAAGATCTGACAGTGTTCAATACTTAAAGCCAAGGATCAAATATTTCAATACCTTGCCGATGTGTGAAATAAATGGTCTAGCTTCAAAGCCACTCATCAATTGATCGAAGAATGGTTTAGCTAATGTGATAGCAAATCTGATAAAGAAAGAAGGTAGTTCAGGTAAGTATGAACAGCTGAAACCACAGAAGGGAAAGAGAGTGAAGAACACAGATCCTAAGACTGGGAAAGTAACCTGAAGATACAAGTATAGACCAGTGCGTGCTATTCAGAAGATACCATTAAAGAATATTCCTCAAGACTTTCTTGGGAATATGAAATGGTGGTATGTTGATGTTAATACTGGTGAAGCAAGGGTTGAAGATAAAGATAATAAGGTCATTATGTGTTTCTATAACACAATGAATCTTATTAATTTTTCAAAGAAAGATCAGAGGACGCAAAGAATGAGATCATGTATACTTATGAATGGAGAGAACAAGGTCTACAGTATAAAAGAGTTTTGGAGATATGCTGGCAGCAGACTACCGGACAACTGGAAGAGTTCAAGTTAAAGACTGAAGACAGAAGATCAAGCTATTGTCAAGGGGGAGTCTGTTAGGACATAGATTTGTAATGACAAAAGCTTGTAATAGTTAGATTTTCTGTCTTTGTGTTTTTGATATGTAAATGTATAAAGTTGCTAAGTGTTTTTACTAGTGAGCCTAGAGGCGAACTTGTTAAGTTCGCCTGGTCTATCAGAGGCGAAATTAATAAGTTCGCTTATGTCTAACTGAGGCGAACTTGTTAAGTTCGCTTAGTCTGTTTCAGGCGAACTTAACAAGTTCGCTTACAGCAGGTTGGTTTTCTATATATATGTGTTTACAGAGTCATTAAATATAACAGATCAGAGAGAACTGAGAGATAGACTTGTCTGATTGAGTCTGTAACCACTGTGATTTAGAATATATTTGAGAAGTTTATTTACGCGTGTTGTTTGAATTGTCGGTTAGTATACAAACGTTAACATGAAGGATTCCGCACTTCGTGTTATAGCAACGTCATATCACGAGTTCGATCAGTAGTTGAGTTACCTGGACCTACAATCTACGCAAGGGTTATTGTGCATTCCTGGCTCACATCGTCGAGAAGAAACCCGAGGAACGTCGACTCGAGGACATACCAATCGTTAGGGATTACCCTGAAGTATTTCCCGAGGACTTACCTGGATTACCACCATCAAGGCAAGTCGAGTTCCGGATCGACCTAGTACCAGGAGCCGCACCAGTTGCACGATCTTCGTATCGTCTAGCCCCTTCTGAGATGCAGGAACTGTCGAGCCAACTACAAGAATTACTTGACAAAGGTTTCATAAGACCGAGTTTCTCACCATGGGGAGCTCCGGTCCTGTTTGTAAAGAAAAAGGATGGAACCTTTAGAATGTGTATTGATTACCGAGAATTGAACAAGCTGACAATCAAAAACCGGTATCCTCTTCCTCGAATAGACGATTTGTTTGATCAACTTCAAGGTTCCAGTTTCTATTCTAAAATTGATCTACGATCAGGGTATCATCAACTGAAAATTCAAGAAGAAGATATACCAAAAACGGCTTTTAGGACTCGTTACGGTCACTACGAGTTCCTAGTTATGCCATTTGGCTTGACTAATGCACCGGCTGTTTTCATGGATCTCATGAACCGCGTGTGCAAGCCGTACTTGGATAAATTCGTGATTGTGTTTATCGATGACATATTGATATATTCACGAACCAAGGAGGAACATGAACATCATTTGAAATTAATCTTGGAACTACTCAGGAATGAGAAGCTTTATGCTAAATTCTCTAAGTGTGAGTTTTGGATCCGAGAGGTTCACTTTCTCGGACACGTCATCAATAAGAATGGTATTCACGTAGATCCATCCAAGATTGAAGCTATCAAAAAATGGGAAGCACCAAGAACTCCGACTGAGGTGCGTCAATTTTTGGGTTTGGCAGGCTATTACAGGCAATTCATCGAGAATTTTTCAAAGATAGCCTTGCCTTTGACCACGTTAACTCAGAAGGACAAAAATTTTGATTGGACTGATAAACAAGAATCAGCTTTTCAATTGCTGAAGCAAAACTTTGCAGTGCACCAATCCTATCCCTTCTTGAAGGAACTGACAATTTCATCGTGTACTGCGACGCATCACACCAAGGTCTGGGATGTGTGTTGATGCAGAGAGAAAAAGTCATAGCGTATGCATCCAGACAGCTGAAAGTCCATGAGAAAAATTATACGACTCACGATCTGGAATTGGGTGTTGTCGTGTTTGCACTCAAGATTTGGAGACATTACTTATACGGTACAAAATGTACTATCTTTACAGACCACAAGAGTCTCCAGCACATCTTTAATCAGAAAGAACTCAACATGAGGCAACGTCGTTGGGTAGAGCTACTGAATGATTACGACTGTGATATCAAGTATCACCCTGGGAAGGCAAATGTCGTAGCAGACGCCTTGAGTCGTAAGGAGCAAGTTAAAACTCTTCGTGTTCGTGCCCTAGGATTGACAATTCATACGAGTCTCACGACTCAAATCCGGATGGCACAACAAGAGGCAATCAAAGAAAAAAACATTCAGAATGAAGCTTTACGAGGAATGATCAGACAATTGGAACCAAAGTCAGATGACACTTTATACTTCATGAATAGAATTTGGGTGCCATGTTTTGGTAACTTACGGGAGTTGGTTATGGACGAAGCCCACAAGGCCAGGTAGTCCATTCACCCAGGTTCGAATAAGATGTATAAGTATCTGAAAGAACACTATTGGTGGCCGAACATGAAAGGAGAAATTGCTATTTATGTCGGTAAATGCCTGACATGTTCAAAGGTAAAGGCAGAACATCAGAAACCATCGGGATTATTACAACAACCCGAGATATCTCAATGGAAATGGGAACAGATTTCAATGGATTTCATTACAAAGTTACCCAGGACGTTGAGCGGGTATGACACGATATGGGTAATTGTCGATCGTCTGACAAAATCAGCTCATTTTCTACCCATCAAAGAGACGGATAAAACCGATAAATTTGCGAAGCTTTATATCAAGGAAATTGTGGCTAGGCATGGAGTGCCAATTTCTATTATCTCTGATAGAGACAGCAGATTCGTGTCTAGAATCTGGAAATCATTACAAGAAGCCATGGGCACACGTCTTGACATGAGCACGGCATATCACCCACAAGCAGATGGTTAAAGTGAAAGGACCATTCAAACCTTAGAGAATATGCTCCGTGCGCGTGCAATTGACTTCGATGGAAATTGGGATACTCATTTGCCGCTAGCTGAATTTTCATACAATAACAGTTACCACACCAGCATCAATGCCGCTCCATTTGAGGCTTTGTATAGTCGAAAATGTCGTTCACCGCTATGTTGGGCGGAGGTTGGCGACAAACATTTAACCGGTCCTGAGATTATTCAGGAGACTACTGACAAGATCTTCAAGATCAAAGATCGTCTAAAGGCCGCCCGTGACAGACAAAAGAGTTACGCGGATAACAGACGAAAACCATTAGAATTCCAAGTCGAGGACAGCGTCATGTTGAAGGTCTCACCTTGGAAAGGAGTTGCAAGATTTGGCAATCGTGGCAAGCTTAACCCTAGGTACGTTGGACCATTTGAAATATTGGCTAGGGTTGGCCCTGTAGCATACAAGCTCAAGTTGCCACAAGAACTAAGCAATGTACATGATACATTTCATGTATCAAATCTCAAGAAGTGCTTATCAGACGACACGTTAATTATACCGCCTGATGAGATTCACATAGATAACAAGCTGCACTTCGTTGAGGAACCCATTGAAGTCACAGATTGGAAGGTTCAGAGAACAAGGTGTAGCCGGATTAAATTGGTTAAGGTACGTTGGAACTCAAAGCGCGGCCCCGAGTATACGTGGGAGCGGGAAGATAAAATGAAAGCCAAGTACCCGTCCTTGTTCACGAACACTCCAAGTCAAGATGACAAGAACTGAATTTCGGGATGAAATTCTCTTTAACATGGGGAGAATGTGACACCCAGTAATTCAGGTGAATATCCATATTACATAAATGCACGTTCAAATCATATATTTTCCTGAAGTATTATTTTGACTAAGTAAAGTCAAGGAGTCTAGCAAAGAAACTTATATCAAAATAGTAATCTTTATGAATTACTAGGGAAATAAGCAGTAATAACCCGCAAAGTACGATCGTTGGTGATTAACAAGGATGTTATTCTAGTAAAAGTCTAGGGAGATGCTTTAACTTAAAAAACACAAATATTGGTGACTAAACTCTTGAAAGTTGACATATAAATAATTGTTACATGTCGCTATGTTATTTTATGTGTAAAACACGTGTGATTTAGTTAAAGTAATGACTAGGTCGGGATCAACTAGTAAACTAATAAACAAGTCAAAATACACAAAAATACATAAGGATATTTGATCATAAAAAGTCCTACACCGGGTATTAGACCACGCGATCACCTAGAAGGTTGACACCACCAAAGAACCTACCTAACTAAGACTTGGATTGTAATTATGAGATGTGACAAGACCCAACCCCCACCCTACTACCCCATTTCGGCCATACTTATGTAGGGCCACCCACACACGCACTCCACCATCATGACCATGAGCATGTGTCATGAGGGGCCATACCCAATCAACCAAAGGTGCAAGAAAGAGTCAATTCGTCAAGTCAATCATCCTTGATGTGACTTGGTTGATTACAACACCTAACCCCCCACCCTTCTCCCTCTATTCGGTCGAAGTCAAGGAGGGCCCCACCCACCTCACACCACCTCACCACTTCCATACTTGTGTCATGAGAGGCCATGCCTCTTTGAGTGTAGACCACACCAACATCTTCCATCACATTAAATGCACCCACTTACACACTCAACCTCTCACTCTCTCATATATATATACACTCACGGCTCACACATGCACACACACAAACACTTTGCAATTTTTCAAATTCAAGAGTAAAAACTGTAGAGAACTTAGCTAGAAGCTTGAAGATTCAAGAAATTTCTTTAGGATTAGGGTCAAATTCGCAAGCAAGACAAGCCATTCCTCATCCTTTGTTGAAATTCTTTACCTAGCTCGTCTAGTGGTACGAAACCGTCATTCATCTTTTATATTTTATTTACTTCCTTAAAGTAAGCATGTTGTTCATCCAAAATTAAAGGAGGTTTAAAAAGCTAAAGAGTTTATAAAGTTTAACATTTTTATGATTTAAAAGCTAGATTTTATATAAAAAGATGTATGAAATTCTAAAATGATAAGTTTTTATACATAAGTTATTATCTTAACATATTTATGAAATATGTGTTGATTTGAATTCATGATGCTAAATTAAGAATTGATAAACTAAAACGATGTGTGTAAATGTGTATATATGTGTGTAGCCAAAAATTATAGGTATAAGTGTATATGTTGTTGTTTTGATACCATAATGATAGTTGTAGATGTTAAAAGCATGATTAACATTAGATAAAAAAGGTTTGAACATGGATACATACATGAAGGAATCATGATATATAGATATATATATGTAGGTGTGTTTTGGAAAACTTGATAAATGTATGTTCATAAAGTGTTAAACTTGTTAAAATGAGAATTATTGAATCATATGTATGCATGATTATGGAGTATGTTCATAAAAATAGTTTATGATATTGGTTAAAAACATGACAATACATATATATATATATATATATATATATAGAGATATACATATTGATAACTTATCAAGTTCTGGAAATGTATAAGAAGATCATGTTAAAAACCCTAATATTATACATAAAGTATATGTATGTATATGCATGTAAATCTTGAAAGCACACTGTCAAGTTAGTCTAAAAATATATGTGCATACATAAGGATAAAAGTTCTTATGTTATCATGGAGCATACTTAAATATATGTTGGATCGTTGGACTATATTTATAATTGTGTGCATAGATTAGTATTAATAAATGCATGATAAACATAAACAAGTTAATAAATATCGTTCGGAACATGTAATTGTATGTACATATAGAGATAGACATACATAGGAAATACATGAACGATACTTGTATAATTATTGGAAAGAAATAATTATATGTGTTTATACATGGACTATAATATAAATATATTATAAGACGATTGCAAAAATAGTATTTATTTTTGACAAACATAATGAGTCACCAATATGGAAATATAATAGTTTTTCTGGAAAATAAATAAAGCGTCTAGACATGAATAATAATCACCAACGAGTCGTCATGATAAAACAATGTTTTAAATAAACAAAGTCGAACTTAACAGGAATAGTTAAGTCGGGTGAACAACTTGCGTTTAAGACGGGTAGTCCTAACGGGTATAGTATCCTTGTGTAATTAGGATACGGATAAGCGGGTCTGCTGTTATTTAAAGATTTGCTAGCATCAAGGTGAGTTTCACTAATCCCCCTTTTTCTAAAGTTTTTGAAATGATTTGGGGTGGAAACATACTTGTAAAAGACTTGTGTATGTAAATGAATGAACTAATGATCTGACCGTATGTGTGTATTGAGGGAAAAGTAAAGCGCTTAAAGTCCTCTGAATAAGTTAGTAACCATTAGCTATTTTAGCCTGGGATTATATGGATAGTACTATTGGGGGTGACGCCTCCGGTCATGGTTAGTCGCGCTAACCAGGGGTCCAAATGGCCGAATGACCGCATATTGTCTTACTCTCAGAAAGGCGGGGGGAGGCACAGAATGTTGGGGTTTGGTTACGGTCTCGTACATTACATACTATTTTGTATTCCTTGCAAGCTTACAAATGGGGTCAATAGATCGGATTAGTATTCAGATTCATTGGTAATACATGCAAAAGAGTTTTGATCAGATTAAAGTGATCAGGTTTAAGAAAAAGAGTTTTGATCAGGTTTAAGTGATCAGGTTTAAATAAAAGAGTTTTGATCAGGTTAAAGTGATCAGGTTTAAACAAAAGAGTTCTGATCAGGTTAAAGTGATCAGGTTTAAACAAAAGAGTTCTGATCAGGTTAATGTGATCAAGTTTAAACAAAAGAGTTCTGATCAGGTTAAAGTGATCATGTTTAACAAAAGGGTTTTGATCAGGTTAAAATGATCAAGTTTAAACAAAAGAGGTCTGATCAGATTAAAGTGATCAGGTTTAAGCAAAAGAGTTTTGATCAGGTTTAAATAAAGGGTTTTGATCAGGTGAAAATGATCAGGTTTAATCATTGGGTTTATGATAACTCTTTATAATAATTTGTGAACTCACCAACCTCGTGTTGACATTTTTAAGTATGTTTTCAGGAAAATGAACGTGGTCTCCAGGCTAGCAATGTAGGTTACTTACATACATGAGGATATAGCTTTTGGAAGGATTTCACTTGTATAACTCATGGTTTTGAGTCATATTTGAGAAATCTTAAACTTTGTATAAAAAATAAGTTATGTTTTGGGATGTAAACATTTAAACTTTGATTATGTATCCAATATCATGTATGTGTTTGCGGTAATCATATGCTTTGAAAACCAGTGAACGCCTCGCGTTTCCACCTTGGCGGGGTGTGACAGTTTGATTCTTTCCTTTCGACTTAGTGCATCTGCTACAACATTAGTTTTCCTTGGATGGTATTTGATCTTACAGTCATAGTTATTGATGAGTTTCATCCATCTCCTCTGTCTCATATTCAAATCCTTTTGATTGATTATATGCTGGAGACTTTTATGGTCTGTATGTATCACACACTTAGTACCGTATAGATAGTGTCTCCAAATCTTTAGAGCAAACACTATGGCACCAAGTTCCAGATCATGTGTAGTATAGTTCTTCTCATGAATTTTAAGTTGTCGTGATGCGTAGGCTATAACCTTTTCTCGCGGAATCAACACACAACCTAGACCAATTCGAGAAGCATCACAATAGATGATGATGTAAGTCCCAGCGGGTCTACCGATCGATCTCTGTTGTAAAACACATAATACGTACACGAAGTGCGTAATCCTTACGTATACGTATGTATCGAATAGTAACGAATGAAATACAATCACACAAGACACCATTTCATAAAAAGCTTCTTGTATTATCTCTCAATTAGTAAATACAGAGTAGTTACAAATGCATAAGTTACAAATGAGAACATCTCTTGAACTATTTATAGACAACACACACTGAACCAGGCGAAATTAATAAGTTCGCCACATTTAGTTCAGGTGAACTTATCAGTTCGCCTTAACTATACCAGGCGAACTTATTAAGTTTTGTAAAGCCCCTAAACCGGGTGACCTCACTTGTTGGATTTACTCATAAACATAGTCATAAATACTGAACTTAAATTAAAAACATTCATCATTCAATTACAAATCATTCGTCGTTCAATTACATAGCCTAACAGCGGAAGTCTTAACACATATATTAAAGTGGATGTCAGTCTTGTGTCGGGTAACCTTCACGCCTTCACACGACCCTTTCCTTTGTTACCTGAAATGTATACTAAAAGTCAGCTAACGCTGGTGAGTTCTAGTTTAAAGACAATCATACATAAAATTTATCTTATCATGAATATAATGTATATATGTATATTTGTATTTTTAAATATTCTTTACTTTGCTGTTCTCACTTAACATTCATTGAGGGTATATACATATGTACATACATACTTTCTTTGAGAGAACACATATTGTCCATAATCTTAAGGGAGATCAACCCATCATACTTATCACGAATGTCACAAAGACATCGCAGTCAGAACTACCGTCGTAGCCCGTTTCATTACCGTCCGTGTAACATTCCGTATTTTTCCGACCCTATTTTAATTTATTTAAGTTAATAAAATAGCAATACAACATTTAACTCTATATTTACTCAAACCTACACCTCATTACTCATTAGCCGATCGTATTCAATTCAAAAATTTAGAACTCATAATCATGTAGTAATACCTTCTTGAGTTAATCCAGTTAATAATCCCGTTAAGTGTTCCGTTAAATCCTAACCAAGCTAATTCTGTCAAAGCTGAAGTTGCAGGGCCTGATTTTGTAAATAACCAGAAACCCTAGTAGGCACGGTCGCGCCATGTTTTGGCACGGTCGCACCTCGTCTGGCACGGTCGCGCCTATTATTGGCACGGTCGCGCCTCGCATCAGTTGAAACGTAAAAACAGCCTTTAATCGCTGGACCGTTCGGTTTCGTAACCATTTCTCACATTAACAAACAATTAGGAGTTTAAATCATTTTCATTATAGCAAATGAACCCGTTTTGATCGATCCTTTTCCAAAGTATCAAGACTCTCCTTTGTGACCATCAAATTCATCGTTTCATTGTGAATCCTCTCAACTAAGCAAACCAACACATTAATCGATCCTCCCTAAGGCTTCAGAAGACACCATTTTGACCGGAGTTATAGCAGAAAGCACCGGAGACCACTCCGTCGTCGCCAGAACTCTCCCCTACTGTACACTATTGATTCGTCGTCGTTCTAGGTAATTGAAATCGTATTTTCATTTGATTTAGTCTGTAGATCAAAAGCCCCATCTTGATTTGGGTTTTCAATATAGAAATCATCCCAAACCCGAACCTAAGTTTTATTCAAAAATAGTTTGATCGAATTCGATTCTGAACATGTTTTAAATACAATTAAACTACACAAACAGACTCGTAATAACCTTTTGGATGAAAGCCCTATCAATTCCGACTCTATCAATATAAGAATCAATCAATTCGTTCCTGTTTTGACAGAGACACGGTCGCGCTAATCATCTAGCGCGGTCGTGCCTCGGGAGACGCGGTCGTGTCGACTTACAGCACGGTCGTGCCTCCTGCTCAGACCAAATCATGCTTGTTGGCTAGACTTGATCTTACCCCCCCGGAAGCATAGACACGGTCGTGCCTGTCCAAGGCACGGTCGTGCCTAATGATTTGTTTAGCTATGCCCCTCTGTTGATCATCACGGTCGCGCCCTGGCTAGCGCGATCGCACCCGTGGCCCGAGCACGGTCGTGCCCTGTCTAGGCGCGGTCGTGTGTGTTGACAGAATATTTATAATTTTTATTTCTTTTTACAAATAGTATTTCAGATTAATTTTTAAAATAAAAATGATTGAAATTATAAAAATCTGTATTATTGTTTATTTAGAAAAGATCAAATATTTAATCTTAAAATAAATGGAAATTATTTAAAGTTCAACATTTAATTCATAAACTCTACTCTTAAATAATATTGTTATGTTTAAGTTACATTTTATAAATAAATGAATAAGTTAATAATTATTTATTTGATTTATAACTAAACAAAAATATTTATTTAATTATACTAAATTACATATAATACCTACGTTATTTCCATAAACTATAATTATTTAATGTACTTAAGTAACTATCCCAAAATCAAACCTTATTTAAAATGTTCTAAAAATATTCATTTCGAATCTTCTATTTTACTTTCAAGTACCAAATCACTAACTCCATCCAATTCAACCATAGACTTAGACTTAGACTATTGTGCATTATTAATGCAATATATATTACACTTTAGGTTATCTTGTGCATCTCAAGGATCATTATACTATTTAGTATTTGTGCTAGCTACGCCTTCGAAACAAGTGAGTATTCACAACCCCCTTTTTACTCTTTTACATTTTTGGGGTGAAACATGAACACTATTCAACTTACATGTTTACATTTACGCAAACAACACAAGTACAAATCCTATTTACATTCATGTGTGCAATTTGAGCTTTATGCCCGAGTGCTAGGTGTGCTAACCTCTTGTATGCTATTATGTGCAATCATTAACTATACAAGCCGACGGTTTTCAATGATAGATCTATTGAGTCAGACAAACCCACCCAAGTGGAGGTGATTGATACCGACAACACAATTTGCATACTAGTTACTAAGGTTTGATTGTACTTGGTTACACAATAGCGGCTCCCCATAAATGCCTTATTTATCATGTTATGTAAAGGATTTGGTTTACAAACTATATGCTATCCATGTACAAACTTGTGTTATACTCACCAACTTTTTAGTTGACCTTATTTTATTCATGTTTCAGGTGCTTTCATTTGAGTTTGATCAAGACATGCTACACATAGGCTTTGGACCTAGTTAATATTAAATCAAAGACAAATTGTATTTCATTATGTACTTTGAACTTGTTTCGTGTTTGTTTGAATGGGAATGGATTTAATATATTACAATCTAGTCAACCTTGTGCTCATGAACAGTCTTACATGTCCCGCCCCGATGATTCCGCCATCGGTCTGGGTGTGACAGATTGGTATCAGAGCCTTGGTTATAGGGAACTAGGTTATTAGACACTCTTGACCTAGACTATAACTTTAGGACACCCATACAATGCCATGCTACTACATGTTACATTTTTCAATTCCTGTGTGATTATTTTTACATGATATCATAAGTATTTACACCATTTGATATAATACATGATGACTTATGTGTCACACTACTTGATAACTCCCATGCTTACACTCATTACTACCTACATGCTATATGATTATTTCCTATGTGAATATCTTTATATGTTATACTATATGATTACATCACATGACACAACACTCAATAGTTTATGTGTCACATTTCCTGTCAACTTTTCCTCCTATTCATAGCTACCTACTTAAATTATTTAAAACACTATCCTAAGTTTAACACACACACATACACACCAAGTTATTCATACGCATTTAGACTCCCATACATGATACCATCACCTTCATGAACAAAGACTTAAATTATTGGGCCTAATGTCCACCAATAATAAACCAAGAAGCCCATCTATCCTACAAGAAGAAGAAGCCCACTAAAATGCATAAATCTTACTTTGGGCCTCAAAGCCCAGTTCACAACAATTCTCATCTTAACCATGAGCCCAACAATAATATTATTAATACATGATGGCTGGAAGAGTGTGTAAACCCATGAGGAATTCTGGCTAAGGAAAGATAGGGTACTTAAGTGTGTCTTAGTGACCCACCCCTCTTTCTTGGGAATTCTCCTTAGGGATACATTACTTATAGGTCAAGTGTATTTCTAAAATATAATCGTGAAGGTTCGGCGTTATGACTAGTCAAACTCTAAAACCCATAAGAACTTCTATATTTGACACTTCATATTTCATAATCACTTACAACTTTTTTTTTTTCATTGTTTTTCTGCTAGACATGGACTCCTACCCTCCTCCCTCCCCAGTTTACCGTCCTGGATCAGAATCTGATTGGGAAGAAGACACTGAGACACCCGTGTATCGATCACCAACACCCCCAAATGCTAGGCCAAGGTTTGAGGTAAGGGCGGACTGGATTAGGAACATCGGTCCGAGACTTCGAACACCCGGATCACCCGTACCCATAAACCCGTATCATACACCTCACCCCCATAATCAATTACCACCCCCACTAAGAGACCCATACCTAATGCCCGACCCATACCATCCTAACCCTTGGGTAAGACAAACCGTGGCACCCACTGGTGTTATGGGGATTCCAACCCATGACCTCCATCAATATGTAAGAACCTCATAATTTGAGAGGCAAAGGTTAGAGCAGGGGATAATACATGATTTACAAGGACACAGAATTGATAGTCTAGCAAACCAATTAGGGTACCAAAAGGAGTTGATCTCCATCCTCGAAAAGGAAGTTCAAGAGCATCGCACGGAGACCGCCAGGGCTGAAGCCAGATCTACTACTAGAGTGACCATAGCGGTGTTCATCTTGGCGATTATTTTCTTCCTAGTGGAAAGCTACCTGAGACGTTAGAAGAAGCTTCTACTGATTTCCTTTAAATTTTCAATTTGAAAACCATTACCCTATGTTTTGAATAATGTTTAACATTTCAGTATTCAGTCAATTCCATATATTTCAACTCTACAGTTATTTTTCATTGATTTGACCCGTGGAACGTAAATTACACCTGTTATATTTTCATCAAACCTTCTCAAATATTACTTCTTTCATTCAACATGATTTAGTACATTACCAACAATCTCTTTCATTAAATAAATCATCCTATTTTTTTTATTTAAACAAAACCTCGTTATCTTGTTTAAATAAAATATTTAACGAAATTTTAGATAATACCAAAAACATAAATTTTCCATAAAACTTTTTACCTAATAGGAAAGGTTAATGCAACCATTTTTATAAAAATATTAATTTCTTTCTACTGATAAATAATTTTGATTTTTCTTCATTAAAGTAAATATTTCTAAAGTTGGCTAAATTAATATACTACAACTTATTTAGCCAATAGTTGAAAATTTAAGTTAAAAAAATATTTTCTCATAAATTGCATATTCATTTAAAATATGCGATTCAATGATCTCACTACTTTATATGTCCACAACCAAAAACAAATTCTCACTTTATATGTTCAAACAAGGACCCGTATTTGTAAACACAATTCCCGAATATTTTCAAAATCTCCTCGTTACCTTTCACTTGGCACTTCAAGAGACGATCCATATCGCGTAAACGTTAACCTTTTCCCACCAACATCAATGAGATTTGAGAACTTGAACCTAACTACCACATGATACAAGAACGCCAAACAACACGTTTGTCCGCAGCACTCGATCACATGCAAAACCCGTTAGTACACATCGCACACAAAGTTCAATACTCACGTATACACGCTTTCAATATATCCAACGTAACCACATGATACATGAAACTCAAAGAACCTCAATATACCCAATGCTACACAAATTGCAAAATACACGAAACTAGTTTGCCTACAAATTACAACTTGCTTGATTGATCACGTAACACACGAAACATGTTTATTTGCAATACATATGCTATTGGATTGAGCACATGACACACGAAACCTAGATTGTTTGCAATATACGTGACGCATAAGAATTGCTTCTTTGATACATAATTCTAGATTAACCACACTGTACATGAAACTCATTTGATTACAAAGTACTTTATACTAAACGGTGTACACTATACAAGATACATGATGCTAACACTATACATGAGATCCATTTCCTTCGATACACATAATACTATGTTGTTTACATTACACGTTATAGTTTATCGATTTCAAAATACAAGACACTAAATTGTTTACTCTATATATATGAGACTTATTTGATTACGAACTACGTGACACTAGATCATACATGAGGCTTGTGTGCTTACTATATACTCGAAACAAAATTTGCTTACAATTATTACAATGGATCGATTTCATTATACCCAAGACATGGTCATGCACTTTGTTCACCAAAGTTGAAGACCATGATACATTGAGACGCCTCGGGGTTTGACGTATTCTAGTTCAAACACGAGCAAGCTAAGAAACTTTAAGTGTTACTACTTTACTACTCTTTGGTTGCAAACTTATCTGATTTGATGCATAATTAATTGTTAGCGACTTTTATGTGTAAACAATAGACGTGATAATAGTGAAATTGTGTCCTTACCCGCACACAATGGAATGATCTATACGGACCATACGATGATTTGAATAATTACGGGTGCACACGGAATTATAAAAATCAGCGCATGGAAACTATAGTGAAATTTTGTAGTGTGTTGTGACCTAAAACTTGTCATGATATGTAACAACGAAACTGAAGTAATATGACAAGGGCATGGTGGATACGCCGATGGTACTTCCTATATATAAGTGTCCTATCATATTATCAAAAGTAGCGTTGTTCGTGCTACGTGAAGTTTTGACCTAGACCCACGTTTGTGAAATCTTTCACCCGCTAACAATTTTGAGCACATTAGTCTACATCTTACACAAACTCAAAATTTCAAATCCCATCAAATTCATCCCAAGTAACGCATCTCACGTTTGGAATTCAAATTGCTATTCGGCAACCTTCTCCCTAAATCCAGTTCAAAAATTAAATTTACAGTCATCATTCGTATTTAACCTCGATGATCAGGCCCAAGGCCTTGTCTATCAATCAAAACTCACCGAGAAACCAAAACTCCCTCCTCTTTCTTGATTTAGTAGTCTTCATCAGTTAAATTTCGGGACGAAATTCCCTTAACATGGGGAGACTGTAACATTCTGTATTTTTCCGACCCTATTTTAATTTATTTAAGTTAATAAAATAGCAATACAACATTTAACTCTATATTTACTCAAACCTACACCTCATTACTCATTAGCTGATCGTATTCAATTCAAAAATTTAGAACTCATAATCATGTAGTAATACCTTCTTGAGTTAATCCAGTTAATAATCCCGTTAAGTGTTCCGTTAAATCCTAACCAAACTAATTCTGTCAAAGCTGAAGTTGCAGGGGCTGATTTTGTAAATAACCAGAAACCCTAGTAGGCACGGTCGCGCCATGTTTTGGCACGGTCGCGCCTCGTCTGGCACGGTCGCGCCTATTATTGGCACGGTCGCGCCTCGCATAAGTTGAAACGTAAAAACAGCCTTTAATCGCTGGACCGTTCGGTTTCGTAACCATTTCTCACATTAACAAACAATTAGGAGTTTAAATCATTTTCATTATAGCAAATGAACCCGTTTTGATCGATCCTTTTCCAAAGTATCAAGACTCTCCTTTGTGACCATCAAATTCATCGTTTCATTGTGAATCCTCTCAACTAAGAAAACCAACACATTAATCGATCCTCCCTAAGGCTTCAGAAGACACCATTTTGACCGGAGTTACAGCAGAAAGCACCGGAGACCACTCCGTCGTCGCCAGAACTCTCCTCTACTGTACACTATTGATTCGTCGTCGTTCTAGGTAATTGAAATCGTATTTTCATTTGATTTAGTCTGTAGATCAAAAGCCCCATCTTGATTTGGGTTTTCAATATAGAAATCATCCCAAACCCGAACCTAAGTTTTATTCAAAAATAGTTTGATCGAATTCGATTCTGAACATGTTTTAAATACAATTAAACTACACAAACAGACTCGTAATAACCTTTTGGATGAAAGCCCTATCAATTCCGACTCTATCAATATAAGAATCAATCAATTCGTTCCTGTTTTGACAGAGACACGGTCGCGCTAATCATCTAGCGCGGTCGTGCCTCGGGAGACGCGGTCGTGTCGACTTACAGCACGGTCGTGCCTCCTGCTCAGACCAAATCATGCTTGTTGGCTAGACTTGATCTTACCCCCCGGAAGCATAGACACGGTCGTGCCTGTCCAAGGCACGGTCGTGCCTAATGATTTGTTTAGCTATGCCCCTCTGTTGATCATCACGGTCGCGCCCTGGCTAGCGCGATCGCACCCGTGGCCCGAGCACGGTCATGCCCTGTCTAGGCGCGGTCGTGTGTGTTGACAGAATATTTATAATTTTTATTTCTTTTTACAAATAGTATTTCAGATTAATTTTTAAAATAAAAATGATTGAAATTATAAAAATATGTATTATTGTTTATTTAGAAAAGATCAAATATTTAATCTTAAAATAAATGGAAATTATTTAAAGTTCAACATTTAATTCATAAACTCTACTCTTAAATAATATTGTTATGTTTAAGTTACATTTTATAAATAAATGAATAAGTTAATAATTATTTATTTGATTTATAACTAAACAAAAACATTTATTTAATTATACTAAATTACATATAATACCTACGTTATTTCCATAAACTATAATTATTTAATGTACTTAAGTAATTATCCCAAAATCAAACCTTATTTAAAATGTTCTAAAAATATTCATTTCGAATCTTCTATTTTACTTTCAAGTACCAAATCACTAACTCCATCCAATTCAACCATAGACTTAGACTTAGACTATTGTGCATTATTAATGCAATATATATTACACTTTAGGTTATCTTGTGCATCTCAAGGATCATTATACTATTTAGTATTTGTGCTAGCTATGCCTTCGAAACAAGTGAGTATTCACAACCCCCTTTTTACTCTTTTACATTTTTGGGGTGAAACATTAACACTATTCAACTTACATGTTTACATTTACGCAAACAACACAAGTACAAATCCTATTTACATTCATGTGTGCAATTTGAGCTTTATGCTCGAGTGCTAGGTGTGCTAACCTCTTGTATGCTATTATGTGCAATCATTAACTATACAAGCCGACGGTTTTCAATGATAGATCTATTGAGTCTGACAAACCCACCCAAGTGGAGGTGATTGATACCGACAACACAATTTGCATACTAGTTACTAAGGTTTGATTGTACTTGGTTACACAATAGCGGCTCCCCATAAATGCCTTATTTATCATGTTATGTAAAGGATTTGGTTTACAAACTATATGCTATCCATGTACAAACTTGTGTTATACTCACCAACTTTTTAGTTGACCTTATTTTATTCATGTTTCAGGTGCTTTCATTTGAGTTTGATCAAGACATGCTACACATAGGCTTTGGACCTAGTTAATATTAAATCAAAGACAAATTGTATTTCATTATGTACTTTGAACTTG
The DNA here is from genome assembly GCA_023525975.1 of Smallanthus sonchifolius. Classification (NCBI taxonomy): domain Eukaryota; kingdom Viridiplantae; phylum Streptophyta; class Magnoliopsida; order Asterales; family Asteraceae; genus Smallanthus; species Smallanthus sonchifolius. Next base: position 28,700,764 of record CM042046.1, read on the forward strand.
TTTCGTGTTTGTTTGAATGGGAATGGATTTAATATATTACAATCTAGTCAACCTTGTGCTCATGAACAGTCTTACATGTCCCGCCCCGATGATTCCGCCATCGGTCGGGGTGTGACAGTCCGGCTCTAGAAAACCATCCGTCATATCCTTAAATCCGTCCGGCAACCTTTGTCCGTCCGCTCTTTACCGTCCTACCGTCGTAGTCCGTCATTTTTGTCCGTCTGCCCTAGGGCATCCGTTTCCCACATGACCATTATGTATGCAACCGTTCTACATTAGTTAAGGCTTGCTTCGACCGTCCATTAAAACCTTTTCATACGTCCTAGCTTGCGAAGGAACGTTTTTGTCCCGGTTGCAAAATAGTCACGTGGTCGTCCGTCTACCGAAGTAGCCATTGTCACAGAAGGGTTTATAACGTTTACATTCATTCATAACATGCAATATATATGTAATATAAAGCAAGATTTCATTCTTTTACATTATGTCCTTCTTTCATTCATTCTTTGTAGTCATACGCTTCATTCTTTATTCATAATTCATTTTCATATATAAATATTTATATATATATATATATATATATACGTATGATCACATTGACATTTATAACATTTATTCATTTAGTGTATACACTTCAGCCCCAAAACATTTATAAATCATTTGCACATAACATAGAAGGGGGCACATAGAACTCACCTGATGAGTAGTTTCCGAAGTACACTTAGCTGGCTACTGAGCGTCACTAATGTTACTCACGATCTGTGTAATAAAGTCATACTCGTAAGGTAGTGCTCCTAGATGGCATTAGATATTACTATACTTGATCTTAGTAGTTTCGATGGGTTTACTTATATCGAAACTTGATAGTTTAGATAGATTGCCTCTGTCGAAACTTGTAGTTTCGATAGGTTGCCTCTGTCGAAACTTGTAGTTTCGATAGGTTGCTTCTGTCGAAACTTGTAGTTTCGATAGGTAACTTGTTGATGCACTTTCCTGTGACAACACTCTGGATAGAGTCTACGTTTGTATGTCTAATGTCTGTATTTTGTCTTTGTATGTAAGAGTCATTACGTAAAAGTTTATCAAGTTGTATTTACTTTTACTTAATGTTTTGTTGATTTCTTCTAAGTGTTTTGCGCACTTGTATGTGCGCAGGAGAATGCTCCTGTGTACTTAGTAAGTACGCAGGAATACCTATGCGTACTTGTTAAGTACGCAGGAGTAATTGGTCCTGCGCACTTGCTAAGTGCGCAGGCATCAGGTCAGTATAAATAGGATAGGTTCACAGAAGCTAAGTACGCAGAACCATTTGTTCATACGAACTCAGTTTTGCTAAGTACGCAGCTTGTATTCTCTCTGTAACCGTCGAGTGTTTATAATACAAAGAACGATTATTGTGACTCTTGTGTTCGGTTTACTTTGTTCAGTTAGACTCTCCACCTAGTCACGGGTATTCCGCACCCGGTCCGACTAGTAGACCACTTGCATGTGACGATCCACCACACCCGAGGGACCTACAAGTGGTATCAGAGCGTTGCTCTTGAATTCGAGTGTTGTAAGTGAGTTTGTAGACGTTTTTATTGAGTTTTACAAGTAAAGAGAGGTTATTTTGTTGATTTTTGTGATAAAAAAGGGGTAGCTCTTGAGCACTTTTTTAGAAGCAAAAAACTCTCAAAAACCGATTTTTGTTGTGTATTTGTGTGTTTTGAGCATCATAGGTTGGTTAGAAACTTGTTTCTGACCCTTTGACTCAATTGCATTGATCATCAGACCATTTTTTACCAACTCCGGCGAGTTTCAGGTCACCGGAAAAGTTTGGTGAGAGTTGCTGAAAAGGTGTCCTGCGTACTTACCATTTTTGGCAAAAAGTACAGTTTTCTGCGAACTTGCTAAATACGCAAGAGTTATCTCCTGCGTACTTACAAGTGCGCAAGACTGAACTGCGAACTTAAGACTTATCCTGCGTACTTAACAATTTACTCCTGCGTACTTACAAGTACGCAAGGGCAAATATTAAATACGCAAGACCATTCATAAGTGCGCAAGGCCAATCCTAAGTGCGCAATAGCTACTGACTTTTCTGATTTTTGACCAAGTGTTCACCATGTCAAACCTTCAGAACCTTAGTAGTATGTTAAATTATGATAATGAAATCGGTACTCCACAGAAACCTCCCAAGTTGCTCAATGTAAACGATTATTCCAATTGGAAAGCCCGCTTTGAGCACTATATTTCATACACCGATTCATCGTTATGGATACCTATTCTTGAGGGATATAAGCTTCCAACCCACTTGTATCTTGATGAAAACGTACCTAAGCCTATCTCTAAGCTGGATGCAGAAGAAAAGAAAATTTATGATCGAGAGAAGAAGGCATTGGGTTCAATCACTATGTCATTAACTCGGGATTTGTTCCACAGTTTCCGAGGATATGAATCTTCTAAGGATCTTTGGAAAGCTTTACAGAAAAGATTCGAAGGAAATAGTGACATCAAGAAAAGCAAGAGGGATCTGCTCCGGAAGCAATACGAGTGCTTCAGATTTATAGAAAATGAATCTTTAGATGATCTTATCTCTAGATTCTATCACCTACAAACGGAGTTGAAATCGTTTGAGCTTAAATATCCAGAAGAGGAAATGGTGGAAAAGTTTTTGGATGCTCTGCCACCGAGATATGAGATGTATACAACCCTGATGAGGGAAAGTTCAAAGTTCTACGAGATGACAGTAGATGAGGCAGTCGGTAAGATTCAGGCTCATAACATGAATCTTATAAAAAGGGAGAATTCTGGAAGACCTCAGATACAGGACCCTTCCATGTATCACGGGACGACTTCCACGTCAATGTCTTCCGGCTCTGGGATTGCACTCTTTACTGGGAAATCCATTGAAGAAGACCACTCTAATGGTTGTGGTGGTCATGCATGTTATGCATCAGGATCAGGGTTTGGATCTCATCAACAAAATCAACAAAACTCAAAGACTCCTCAGAATACGTGCTCAGCCAACCAGTCAGCTATTGCCAAGATAGCTGAAGATCATGTAGCACTATTCTCATCTTGCATGCTGGCATATGAGAATTTCATTGGTGGAAAGCTAACGGATCCTGAGACTATTGAAGAGGACTTCAATCAAGTGGATCCTGATGATATTGAAGACATGGATATTCAGTGGAATATGGCCATGTTACTGAGGAGGGCCAAGCGTTTCCTGAACAGAACAGGAAGAAAGTATATTGGCGGGCATTCTAATGCCAAGGTTGGATTTGACAAATCCAAGGCCAAGTGCTACAAGTGTCAAAACTATGGACACTTTGCTCGTGAATGTCAAAAGGACAGAGCACCGGCCTCTGGCTTTACCAGACCTAGCCAGGGAAACAGCCATGGCCAAAACAACCAAACTCACCACAATCATACCCAAAGTAATCAGTCCAATGCACTGGTCGCACAGCCAGGGAAACAGCCATGGCCAAAACAACCAAACTCACCACAATCATACCCAAAGTAATCAGTCCAATGCACTGGTCGCACAGAATGACGAAAATTTTGATTGGGGTGTGCATCTAGAAGACGCCATCATTGCTCAAGCACAGGTTGGTCTCATGGCAGAAATCATGGAGCTGATGGAGGCCGAGAGGAAGGAGGCCGAGAGGAAGGAAGCTGAAAAAGAGGAATCTTCTGAATCTGAAGGAGAGGAATCTTCTGAATCTGAAGAAGAGGAAACTTCTGTAGCTGATGAAAAGGAGTCTACCACTGCTGTCGCTCTCATGGCAATTGGAGAAGGACAAAGTTCATCATCTGAGGTAGATTCTAACCCTTTCTCTGTTGTTTCTTGTTCTAAATGTCTAGGGCTAAAAAATGAAATTTCTGATCTCCAAGACATAATTGAACCCCTAAAGTTGGCAGCTAAAAATTACAAAATGAATGAATCACGTTTTAAAGAATCAGTTGAAATGCTACAGAACGAAAAACAAGACTATTCTTTAAAAATAAGCGACCAACAGGTTCATTTGGACATTGCGTATAGGGCTTTGGAAAAGAAGAACAATGAAATTAACAAACTGCAAAATGAGATCTTGCAGCTCAAATGCACTAACGAGAAATTGAAAAACTCTCGCTTCGTGGTGGAACACTACGAATCCGTGGTGAGAAAAATGAATGGCCTAGGACTTGGTACCAATTCCATTCCTCCACCAATAAGTGGGCAGTTTGTCAATAGCTTGATAGACATTGATCTCACTTGTCTAGATGAGCCCTCTGATAAGGATGATTCCCCTAAAAAGGATGAATCCTCAAGTAAGGCTAACTCCACATCTAGTGAGGAGTATGTTACTGCTTCTGAGGATGGGTCGGTTAACACTTGCCCTGAAGGAGTAGTATCTAAGGAGTTGTTGACTGAACAGAAAGTCCAGAAAAACATTATCACTAATGGTGATAATTGCATTTTAACTGAACCTGATATCATTGAAACAAATGATAAACTTAAGGAAATGCTTTACGGGGGTTTTAAAAATATTAACCAAGCTAAGAAAGAGGCTTTTTCATCTCATTATGGGCTGGGTTACAAAGAGAATTTGCAAAAGTATTATACCCCCAAACATCAAACTGTAAAAGTTCAAACTTTTGTTCAAAAACCAACTCTTCCTTCTCACAATGGTGAGTTTTCTAAGGCCAGAACTAAAGAGCCTTACATGAGAACTTATGTTGACAAGAGGAATTGCTTTCACTATGGCTTGGTAGGTCACATTGTTGTGAACTGTCCTTCTAAGAACCCAGGGAAACGGCATGTTATTTCACGACCAGCTGTTATCCCTAAGTCGCCAGTAGTGAAAGCTCCTATCAGAGCAAAGCAAAATGTGGTGAAACCACCAGTGCAACCGATAGCTAAGCCAAAGATCAAATCTGAGGCCAAGCCATCTGTTGTAAGAAAGGTAAAGCAACCTGCTGTACCTCGTGTGTCTACATCTGGTAGTACACGCACTGGTGAGAAACCTGTGGCTAGACTCTCTAAGCCACAGAGAAGAAGAAGGAATAAGAGGTTGAGAAAGCTGGAACAGCTGACTAAAGCTCAATCAGGTGAAGCTTCCACAAGTTCACCGGCTGTGATTGAACCAAAGTCTCCTGTTCTGGTTAAGATTCAAAAGAGATCCTGGAACAAGAAAGTTAAAGATTCTCAATCTCCTGTTCCCAATTCCTCCAAAGATTCACCAATTTTGGACAGTCATCATGACTGTGAGTTGAAAGAAGTAGTTTATTTTGAGAAGGATGGACGACCCAAGACCACAATGGCTTGGGTCTCCAAATCTAACTAATTCTTTTGTTACTCGTGCAGGGACGTCCGAAGGGTACTATCTCTAACCGCTGGTATGTAGATAGTGGATGCTCCCGGCACATGACAGGAAACATGGCCTTGCTTCAAGACATTAAACCATTTAGAGGCGGCTATGTGGCCTTTGCCGGAGAAAAAGGCGGCAGTATCACGTGTCAAGGCGTGGTTTCGAACGGTTGTGTTAGCTTTGACAATGTCAACTTCTGCGAGCAGCTGAAGCATAACCTGTTGAGTGTCTCACAAATGTGTGACAAGGAGTACTCGGTGATGTTTGACAAGTCAGAATGTCTGATTCTCAAACCCGGTTTCAAAGTTCCTGATGACTGGATTCTGATGAGAGCACCAAGAACAAACGACACTTATCAGATTGATATGAGCGTGGCAAAAACCACCTCATCAGTTGCTACTTGTTTGCTTACAAAAGCGACAGAGCTTGACTCCATCTTGTGGCATAGGAAACTCGGACATATTTCTTATCGTAAAATGAATCATCTTGTCCGAAACGGTTTGGTAACCGGGGTTCCTAAGCTGAGATTTACCGTTGCAGATGACTATATGCCTTGTAAAAAGGGCAAACCGCAACGGAAGTCTCACAAGCCCAAGCTCCAAAACTCTATCGATACCCCTTTGGAGCTATTACACATGGATCTGTTTGGCCCCATAAGTATCAGGAGTATTGGAGGTAAGTCATTCTGTCTAGTTGTAACTGATGATTTCTCACGTTTTTCTTGGGTGCATTTTTTAGGTACAAAAGATGAGACTGCTGATATTCTTCAATACTTGATCCTGAGCTTGGAATCTCTTTGCAAGCTGAAAGTTAGAAGAATAAGGAGTGACAATGGAACTGAGTTCAAGAATAATTTGATGGAACTTTTCTGTCTCAAGAAAGGGATCCATCACGAATTCAGCGCGCCGTACACGCCTCAGCAGAATGGAGTTGCTGAACGGAAGAACAGAACACTGATTGAGACGGCAAGGACTATGCTGTCAGATGCAAAGCTTCCTGTCACTTTCTGGGCAGAAGCAGTAAATACAGCTTGTCACGTCTTAAACAGAGTTTTGGTGGTGAAAAGACACAACAAGACTTGTTATGAGTTGATCAACAATCGACTTCCCAATCTTGATTACCTAGTTCCTTTTGGTAGTCCTTGTTCCTTGTTGCTACAGTACAAAGACCGCCAGTCTAAGTTTCATGCAAAAGCGGTGGAAGGCATTTTCTTAGGATATGTTGCCAACTCGCCTTGCAAGAGAGTGTACAACATAGGAACTCGTACTGTCGAGGAATGGTTCGAAGTGGATTGTAGTAAACACAGCATTCCACCAGAACCAAAAGGTCCAGCTTGGGGTTTTGATTATGATGCGCTATTCAAGTCTTTCAATCTTCCTGAGCTATCTGCAGAAGACGCCGAAAATGTTTATAATCTATTAAATGGCGGCAGTTTTTCTACTCGTGCTACTATACCAATTATAACTCCTGACTCCAATGCTGCATCTGCATCTGGAACTCATGACAGTGATAACAGTGATAACAGTGATAACAGTGAAAGTGTTCATGTTGTTGGAGATGACGCTCGAGCCAATCCTAACACAACTGTAGGAAATGAAGCTCCAGCTAATCCAATTAACATTGAATCTTCTTCTGCTGAAACACAGGAAATGGGGGAGTTGAGCACAAATTTAGATCCAGAAATTCAAGAACCAATTGTACCAGAGACGAGAGTGCATAGGAATCATCCAATCGACAACATTATTGGTGATCCTTATGCCGGTGTTCAGACTCGTCATAGAACCATCACTGAGAACACCAGTCTTTACACAGAGATATTTGACACTTGTGTCATGGAAACATGTCTGCATGCTGCATTCGTGTCCCAGATAGAGCCGAAGAATGTGAAGGAGGCTCTCACTGACAACTGCTGGATTGAGGCGATGCAAGATGAATTGTCCCAATTCCAAAAGTTGCATGTATGGGATTTGGTTGACTTGCCAAAAGGCTTTCAGCCAATTGGAACCAGATGGGTGTTCAAATGCAAGACGGATGATCGTCATGTAGTTGTGAAGAACAAGGCAAGATTGGTTGTTCAGGGTTTTTATCAACAAGAGGGCTTGGATTACACGAAAGTATATGCCCCAGTTGCTAGAATTGAGGCCATTCGACTGTTCTTGGCTTATGCCACATATGTCGGCTTCAAGGTCTACCAACTTGATGTGAAGAGTGCTTTCCTTTATGGTAAAGTTCATGAAGAAGTCTATGTCACTCAACCTCCTGGTTTTGAAGATCCGCATAATATCAATAAAGTGTACAAGCTCGACAAAGCACTTTATGGTCTTCATCAAGCACCGCGGGCATGGTATGAGACACTATCAAAGCATTTACTGTCTAATGGTTTCGACCATGGACAGATTGACTCGACTCTCTTCATAAGGAAAGCAGGAGGTGACATTCTACTTGTGCAAGTATATGTCGACGACATCATCTTTGGGTCGACCAATGAAGGGATGTGTAGGGAATTCGAGAAGGTGATGAAGTCCAAGTTTGAAATGAGCAATATGGGTGAACTGTCGTTCTTCCTGGGTCTGCAAGTCAGTCAAAGAGAGGATGGCATTTATCTACATCAAACTAAGTACGTGCAAGACATCCTGTCAAAATACAAGATGAGTGATAGCACTACTTATGGCACACCAATCCCAGTCAATCATGGTTTGCATCATGACAAAGATGGGAAGGATGTAGACAGCAGGTTGTACCGTGGGATGATCGGATCACTTATGTATCTCACAGCTTCAAGACCCGATATTATGTTTGCTGTATGCTTGTGCTCAAGGTTTCAGTCTCAACCGAAGGAGTCACATATGATAGCCGTGAAGAGGATTTTCAGATACCTGAAAGGGAAACCCCGATTGGGTCTTTGGTACTCTAAGCAGCAGTCATTCGACTTCAAAGCCTACACTGATTCAGATTATGGCGGTTGTAACCTTGACAGAAAGTCAACTTCTGGCGGATGTCAATTCTTGGGAGACAGACTGGTCTCCTGGCAGTGCAAGAAGCAGTCAACGGTTTCTGTCTCAACTTGTGAAGCAGAATACATTGCTGCAGCTAGCGGTTGTTCTCAGATATTATGGATTCAGCAGCAATTGCGAGACTACGGCTTGAACTTCACTGGAACTCCTTTATTCATTGACAACAATGCCACCATGTCCATCACAAATAACCCGGTGAAACATTCCAAAACTAGGCATATTGAAATTCGCCATCATTTCATCCGTGATTGTGCTGAAAAGCATTTAATTGAACTTGTAAAGGTTCACACGGATGACAATCTTGCTGACCTTTTCACAAAGGCATTTGATCGGTCCCGTTTTGAGCATCTTGTCAACTTGATAGGAATGTTCAATCCCGAGTGAAAAATTAATTTTCTTAAATCAATTCAATTCATGGAAGTTAAATTTTATTTCTTTTAAAATTTTTCTGTATAGTTCTGTTAGTTTAAAATACTTTACAAAAATAAAAAAAAAATTAAAAAAAAAAATTAGAAAATGGAGAAAATTTCAAAAGTTCACTTGAGAAACGAGGAAATGATAGTACATCTGAAATGATCTAACCATCATAGACTGCTCATGGGAAATGATTGCGTCATGTTTACTTAATTGTTTAAATTATTATGTTTTTAATCTGTTTACTTACAAGTAATTTGAATTGTCAGTAGGCTGTATGCGTCTTTGAATCACTAGTAGTGTGGAAACTAAATCTAAATTACAACTGTGATTTGAACCCATATTTGCAAGTGTGTGTGTGTAAAAGAATAGAAAAGATCATTATCAAATAAAGGATGTTAGATTTTGGCAATAATTTTCTTTTGAGATCAGTTTCGGGTTATGTTGTTAGCAAAATTAATGCGGTTCATCTCACTGCCCATACTCACAAGTATGCAAGGAGAGATTGAATCAAGACATGTCTCTACATCAACCGTTGAGCATGTATTCACCCTTGAATCATTCCTGGTTCATTGAAATCAAATCCAGATAAAAGTTGGATCCCGTTACCTTATAATCAAACACCATGTTCCTTATCCCGAATCATCATACCGATATTCAAAGAAGAAAATCACATGAAACCAAGACAATTGAATCACTCGATTCTGAATCTTATGATTCTTGATAATCCTCATGGATTCTGCTTGATTTTTCTGTGCTAATTGATGTAACTTCATTCTGAAAATTAAGAATATCATTGGAAAAATCTTAGATGCCTTGAGATAGTGCAAAATATCATAGCATTTAAGTGGGGTACACGTTGTATATTTTATAATTAATAACTTAATACACAAGAACATGATACAAAGATGCATATAGTTTCAAATCTTATAATATTGCCAACTTGAATTACTTGTTTATTTGCTTATTACGTAAGAATAAAGAGTAATACATGACATGATCTCATATTCTTTGATGTTTATATTGTATCGTTTTTGCTATAAGTTAGCCTGATATGATCCTCTGCTCGTGTCTTTGATCAAAAATAGCTTGTGTGAATACTTGTACATATCTATTTTGAAAAGAACAAAAAGATTTTAAGTTTATGCATTGTTTAAGTTTAATTCAGAAAAGGCCAAAAATATTTTATGTTTAACCTTCATGAATTGTATTTGAATCCTCCCGATTGAATATTTTTATCTTGTTCGTTATTTGACTTGAAAATCTTCATAATTCTGAGTTGAAAATTGCGCACTTAAAGTTTCTGCACACTTGTCAAGTACGCACGAAGTAAGACTTTCGCACTTAGCAAGTACGCAAGAGTTAATTCCTGCGTACTTGTTAAATACGCAAGAGTTAATTCGTGCGCACTTAGCAAGTACGCACGAACATTATCAGTGGGGTATAAGTTCAACACTTAGAAAAATTTTCAGGTTAAGCTTTCAAACCGAAATTTTTCCCCCTACAATTTTCTCTCAAAATCGAGTGTGTTCAAACCCGTTTTTCATCCCTTCCACATTATCATCTTCGTATTTCATCTCCTTGGTGAGATTTTAGACCGATTTCATCCGTAAATTCGTGAAATTTTGGACCGATTTTTGACTTAGAATTTTTAGGTTAAATCCGTAGAATTTTTGGGGTAAAATGGGTTGTTTGGGTAACTAATGTCACTAACAAGCTATTAGATTGCCTAATCAATCATACATTTTCCCTTTGGTCATCGATTGATCCGACGGGTTGAAGTCGAACCGTCAGTGGGTCGATCACTGACCTAGGTCAAAATTTGATCGTGTCGTAGTGGTTAATGGTGTTGATCATGGTACCATAGGTTCGAATCCCTGATTCCGACCTAGTGGCTACCTAATCAACCCGCTTTTTGAACGAATTTAAATCTTTGAAATTTTTGCTAAGGGTTCTTGCGCACTTAGCAAGTACGCAAGAAGTAATTCCTACGTACTTGTTAAGTACGCAAGAGTAAAATCCTGCGCACTTGCTAAGTGCGCATGACCAACACTTAGAAAATTTTTCAAAGTCTGAAATTTTTTACAAAGTGTAACTACTATTCTATGTCATGTGAGTCTACTTCCATTGTTATTAATTGATCTAATTATGTTTTCTGTGTGTGTTTGCAGATAATGGCTCGTGCATTCACTGACGAATTCAATCTGTTGGCGCACACTGAACCAGAATGGAAAGGGGCAGCCTTACAATATAGAGAGAATGTGGACTTCCTGAACAGATCTAAAATAAGTTATGCAATCTCGGCTAATCCAACAGTCTCAAGACCTTACTTAGAGCAATTCTGGGAGACAGCAGAGCAGGATTGCACGGTATCTCCAAATGTCATAAGGGCTACCGTTGACGGTCGGGCTATTGCCATCTCTGAGGATACAATAAGGAGAGTACTGCAGTTTGGAGACCTTCCCACCGACCCGACATCCTATCCAGATTACTACGTGGATGGGTGTTGGAGGCAGAGAATGGGATATGTCGGGGAAAGGGACTATGCTTCATACAAGAAAATGTGGGTTCTAGATCAATGGCGTTACTTTGCCCACATCATGATCATGTGCATCTCATCAAGGAAAGCAGGGAAGGATGCCATGGGTCATGATCTTGCCACAGCCATGGTGGGCTTGTCTCTCAATCGGGGCTACAACTTCTCCCGCTTTATTTTTAAAGCAATCAATGACCAGATAAATACGGCGGAGAGGTTTAGGTTCCTTTTATACCCAAGGTTTGTGCAACTTTTGATCGATGATGCATTGCCAAACCTGCGTGCGATCGGGGAGAGACTGCAAGTGAAGAGAGTGGCCAAGAGAGTTTTTGCACAGTTTCTAAAGCCAGGCAGTGTAGATCCTACCCCTGAGCACATTGAACTATTTGGCCACCTATTGAATGAAGCATACGTCGCTCCGGAGGACTGGAACTGGTATAGTCCCAACTCGGGACCAGAGATGAGTGATCACTCTGATGAAGAACAAGATGAAGAGAATGAGGATGATGAAGGTAATGATGAAGGTAATGATGAGGGTGATGATGAAGGTAGTGTTGGTGGTGCTGAGGAATCCGATTCGGAGGCTACAGAATCAGATTCTTCTGATTCCGATGATGCACCATCACAGGCACATCCGAGGAGACTGACACAGGTAACCCAGCCTGCGTCGTCTTCAAAAAGAAAGAGACAAAGCTCTAGCAGCGAATATGAGCCGGATTCCGACTCTGACGCTGCTTTACAAAGACAGAGGCATGAGAGCACCAACAAGAAAAGGGGCGATAGGCAAGAGGTTGCCATCCCCAGGGTTGAAGAGATTCCAACTGTGCAACCAGTACAAGTTGAGGCTGCCATTCCAGAATCTACCATGCCAGCACGGCAACTGTTTAGTAGGAGGAGAAGGCCACTGGTACAAGCAGATGTGGCGGTCACGGCGGTCACAGAGGTGATTCCTGTGACGGTGACCCTCCCTATTCCAACCGTCCAGGTGACGGTGACTGCTCCACTTCTCACGGAGTCAGTCACAGTCACCCCAACCATAACACCCACTCACATCATACCATCCCCAACCCCAACACCCACCAAAGAGCCGTCAGGTCAACCCTTTAATTATGGTGACATCTCACAGGGGTTCGACTTTGACACAATCTTCTCTTCCCCCATCCACAACGCCGAAGCCTCATCATCTAGGCATCCGGATCCAAATGAAGCTAGGATCGATGTGCTAGAAACCCAAGTTGCTGGCTTGTTGAAGACTATTCAAAAGTCAAAAGAGGATTCTGATGCTCAACAGGCACAGATAAACTCTCTGGCAGATGAAGTTAGGATTCTGCGTAGTCAGAGAACGGGGACTGATGAACGGCTGAAGAATGTGATGGCGCAGAATGAACTATTAATGAAGACGAATGAAATGATTCTGGCCCACAGAACTTCAATTGAGCTAAGGATGGATGCTCAAAGGCAGGAGCACGCTACTATGGTCAAATTGATTGCAGAACTGACCGAGAAGCTAGGTGCTCAGGGGGAGAAGGAAAAAGAAAAATCCACCGGTGCAGAGGTTTGTCATCCAGTCGATTTGACTAAGGATGATGACAAAGACAAGGATCCTGAAGTCGGTCCTAGTGGAGGTGAGCACCAAGCTTCGGTAATTGTGCCCATCTCTACTACGTCAATGGCTGAGGGGGAATCTACTACGCAAGAGGGTGGTGATACCTCAGCAGGTGGTGGTGGCGGTGATAAAGGGAAGTCAGTGGCTGGTGAGATTCTATGTCTCGAGCCTGACTATTCTAAAGAAGCACAGATCGATGCTCTCCTTAATCTGGAAGAAGGAGAGATCGACTCTGGTGATGATTGGAATGATGATGATGATGATGATGTGATAATCGAGATTCCCAAGGGCGACGGGGATCTAGAGTATGAGTTAGAGGATGGTGAGATCTTTGAAATACCATCGCTCGAATCTCTGCTCGAAACAGACACAGGCTCAGTTGATACAGAAAGTAATGTTGAAGCTACAACTGATGCCCCCCCGGTCGACCCTATACATGTGGATCCCGAGGCACAAAAAGAGAAAGACATGCCTTCTGCATCTACAAAAGGTCCAGCTCCAGTGTGGCAAAAGACGTGTATCAAAGACAAGTATGGAGCGACAGGTATGATCTTAGCTGTCAGGTTTGAGGAGGACAAGCAGTTGTTCGCCATCAAAAGATCTGGAGGGGTTCAATACTTGAAACCAACCAGTGAGGCGTTCAACTCTTTGCCCAGGTACGACCTAGTTAACCTTGCAAACCGCGACCTGCTGAATCATTCGAATCATGCAGTAGCAATGGGTTTGTGGAGTATACTACAGCGTGAAGCAAGATCGGGAAAGTATGAGTATCTCAAGCCTCAGGTGCCCAGAAGAGTCAAGGATAAGCACGCTGTGCATCCTGTGACTAAGAAGCCGTTAAAGAGATTGGTTTACAAGCCAGTGCGATGTGAAACCAAGATTCCCCTGAGCAAGTTACCTCAGGATATTCTTGGTGACATGTGGTACTGGTACGTTGATCCAAAAACGATCGAGGCTGTGATCATGGGTAAAGGTAAGTCAGATAGTGGAAACACAGTGCCAAAGGAAGTGATCAGGGTTTTTGATGATGTCTGCTTCATCAATTTCTCTGTGAACGATCTGGAGGTACAAGCAGACAAATTCTGCATCCACACTGACGAATGGACAAAGCTTCTCTAGGCCAAATACGACAAGTTAATCAAGTTCTGTCTTGATTACAAAAAGAAGATGGAAGCTAAGGAAGCAGTGCTGTGAAGACTGAAGATTGAAGACTGAAGACGATGAAGATCCCGAGCTGTTGTCAAGGGGGAGTTTGTTGATGCACTTTCCTGTGACAACACTCTGGATAGAGTCTAGGTTTGTATATCTAATGTCTGTATTTTGTCTTTGTATGTAAGAGTCATTACGTAAAAGTTTATCGAGTTGTATTTACTTTTACTTAATGTTTTGTTGATTTCTTCTAAGTGTTTTGCGCACTTGTATGTGCGCAGGAGAATGCTCCTGCGTACTTACTAAGTACGCAGGAATACCTATGCGTACTTGTTAAGTACGCAGGAGTAATTGGTCCTGCGCACTTGCTAAGTGCGCAGGCATCAGGTCAGTATAAATAGGATAGGTTCACAGAAGCTAAGTACGCAGAACCATTTGTTCATACGAACTCAGTTTTGCTAAGTACGCAGCTTGTATTCTCTCTGTAACCGTCGAGTGTTTATAATACAAAGAACGATTATTGTGACTCTTGTGTTCGGTTTACTTTGTTCAGTTAGACTCTCCACCTAGTCACGGGTATTCCGCACCCGATCCGACTAGTAGACCACTTGCATGTGACGATCCACCACACCCGAGGGACCTACAAGTAAGGAAAAAGAAAAATCCACCGGTGCAGAGGTTTGTCATCCAGTCGATTTGACTAAGGATGATGACAAAGACAAGGATCCTGAAGTCGGTCCTAGTGGAGGTGAGCACCAAGCTTCGGCAATTGTGCCCATCTCTACTACGTCAATGGCTGAGGGGGAGTCTACTACGCAAGAGGGTGGTGATACCTCAGCAGGTGGTGGTGGCGGTGATAAAGGGAAGTCAGTGGCTGGTGAGATTCTATGTCTCGAGCCTGACTATTCTAAAGAAGCACAGATCGATTCTATCCTTAATCTGGAAGAAGGAGAGATCGAATCTGGTGATGATTGGAATGATGATGATGATGATGATGTGATAATCGAGATTCCCAAGGGCGACGGGGATCTAGAGTATGAGTTAGAGTATGGTGAGATCTTTGAAATACCATCGCTCGAATCTTTGCTCGAAACAGACACAGGCTCAGTTGATACAGCAAGTAATGTTGAAGCTACTACTGATGCCCCCCCGGTTGACCCTATACATGTGGACCCCGAGGCACAAAAAGAGAAAGACATGCCTTCTGCATCTACAAAAGGTCCAGTTCCAGTGTGGTAAAAGACGTCTATCAAAGACAAGTATGGAGCGACAGGTATGATCTTAGCTGTCAGGTTTGAGGAGGACAAGCAGTTGTTCGCCATCAAAAGATCTGAAGGGGTTCAATACTTGAAACCAACCAGTGAGGCGTTCAACTCTTTGCCCAGGTACGACCTAGTTAACCTTGCAAACCGTGACCTGCTGAATCATTCGAATCATGCAGTAGCAATGGGTTTGTGGAGTATACTACAGCGTGAAGCAAGATCGGGAAAGTATGAGTATCTCAAGCCTCAGGTGCCCAGAAGAGTCAAGGATAAGCACGCTGTGCATCCTGTGACTAAGAAGCCGTTAAAGAGATTGGTTTACAAGCCAGTGCGATGTGAAACCAAGATTCCCCTGAGCAAGTTACCTCAGGATATTCTTGGTGACATGTGGTACTGGTACGTTGATCCAAAAACGGGCGAGGCTGTGATCATGGGTAAAGGTAAGTCAGATAGTGGAAACACAGTGCCAAAGGAAGTGATCAGGGTTTTTGATGAAGTCTGCTTCATCAATTTCTCTGTGAACGATGTGGAGGTACTAGCAGACAAATTTTGCATCCACACTCACGAATGGACAAAGCTTCTCTCGGCCAAATACGACAAGTTAATCAAGTTCTGTCTTGATTACAAAAAGAAGATTGAAGCTAAGGAAGCAGTGCTGTGAAGACTGAAGATTGAAGACTGAAGACGATGAAGATCCCGAGCTGTTGTCAAGGGGGAGTTTGTTGATGCACTTTCCTGTGACAACACTCTGGATAGAGTCTAGGTTTGTATGTCTAATGTCTGTATTTTGTCTTTGTATGTAAGAGTCATTACGTAAAAGTTTATCGAGTTGTATTTACTTTTACTTAATGTTTTGTTGATTTCTTCTAAGTGTTTTGCGCACTTGTATGTGCGCAGGAGAATGCTCCTGCGTACTTAGTAAGTACGCAGGAATACCTATGCGTACTTGTTAAGTACGCAGGAGTAATTGGTCCTGCGCACTTGCTAAGTGCGCAGGCATCAGGTCAGTATAAATAGGATAGGTTCACAGAAGCTAAGTACGCAGAACCATTTGTTCATACGAACTCAGTTTTGCTAAGTACGCAGCTTGTATTCTCTCTGTAACCGTCGAGTGTTTATAATACAAAGAACGATTATTGTGACTCTTGTGTTCGGTTTACTTTGTTCAGTTAGACTCTCCACCTAGTCACGGGTATTTCGCACCCGGTCCGACTAGTAGACCACTTGCATGTGACGATCCACCACACCCGAGGGACCTACAAGAGATGAACACCCCAATGTGACGATCTTAGTAGTTTCGATGGGTTTACTTATATCGAAACTTGATAGTTTAGATAGATTGCCTCTGTCGAAACTTGTAGTTTCGATAGGTTGCCTCTGTCGAAATTGTAGTTTCAATAGGTTGCTTCTGTCGAAACTTGTAGTTTCAATAGGTAACTTAGGTGTAAACTTAGCTTCGGATCGTGGCTCATATCGAAACTATGGTAGTTTCGATAGGTATGCATATATCGAAACTACTGCACATATCGAAACTATGTAGTTTCGATGGATCTGCACATATCGAAACTATGTTGTTTCGATGGATCTGCACATATCGAAACTATGTAGTTTCGATGGGTCTGCACATTGTCTTCCCCAAAATTGCAGTTTCTTTTGCATGCGAGTCTGATCGAGCCAAAATCTCTATTTTTTTCTTAGATCAAAACGTTTGGTTTTCATTCTAGACGCTATACCTAAGCTCACTTTCAAGTTTCATCCGCAAAATCGTTATCTTTTTAGCCAAAACCCGAAAACTCCCAAAACGAACAAAAACTCATAATGTGATCGAATCGTTACCTGGATTGGATTTCTGATTCAGAGGATATGATCACGAGAACAGCAGCAACGTTCTCCTGAATTCCCGAGTTGATCCGTCACTTTCTCTCTTTAGACCCGAGCTCTCCTTTCTCTCTCTAAAAGTTGCGTGAGTTGGGGAAATGAGCAGGGAAGAGGGCTGCCTTGCCTCTTATGTGCTTGGGCTTCCCTTGGCCCATTGAAGCCGGGCCCAGGCCCGCTCCCTTTTTGTTTAAATATTCCAACTAAATCACCGGTCTCGCTATATTTATTCGTTTTATTATTTTTGGGATGTTACAATCTACCCTCCTTAAAGAGGTTTCGTCCTCGAAACTGTTCATACGCTAAACAATTGAGGGTATAGTCCCCTCATCTCATCTTCCTTTTCCCATGTAGCTTCTGACCCTTTTCTGTGCTTCCATTGTATCTTGACTAACAGTATCGACTTATTGCGTAGTCGTTTTTCAGCTCGGTCAAGAATGGCTATTGGTTCTTCTACATAATTTAGACTGTTATCCACTTCGATCTCGTCGTAAGGTATGTGAGCTGTGTCGTCAGCTAGGCACTTGCGTAAGTGTGACACATGAAACGTAGGGTGTATTCCACTAAGCTCAACGGGTAGGTCGAGTCTGTAAGCAACTTGACCCACTCTTGCTAAAATCTTGAAAGGTCCGACAAACCTTGGACTTAGTTTGCCACGCTTTCTGAATCGGATGATTCCTTTCCATGGTGATACTTTCAACAGTACCATGTCCCCCACTTGAAACTCTAAATCCCTTCTTCTCTTATCCGCGTATGATTCTATCTGTCTTTTGAGGCTTTCATTCTAGCCTTGATTTGATCAAATTTTTCAGAAGTTGCTTTGACCACTTCAAGACTTGCAAAATCCTTCTGCCCAATTTCTCCCCAACAAACTGGGGTTCTGCATTTTCTCCCATATAACATTTCAAATGGCGGCATGCCAATAGTCGTGTGATAGCTGTTGTTATATGAAAATTCTGCCAATGGTAGATGGCTATCCCAACTCCCACCGAAGTCAATGATACAGGCCCGGAGCATGTCCTCCAAGGTCTGAATGGTCCTTTCAGACTGGCCATCGGTTTGAGGGTGGTAAGCGGTGCTGATGTTCAGTCTTGAGCCCATCGCTTCGTTGAATTTCTTCCAAAATCTAGATGTGAATCTAGTATCCCTGTCGGACACCATTGACAGCGGCATACCATGTCTACTCACAATTTCCTTGATAAATACTTCTGCTAGCTTTTCAGACGAAGAAGTCTCACGTATTGGCAAGAAGTGAGCACTTTTCGTCAAGCGGTCGACGATCACCCAAATGGTGTCATTGCCTTTAGCTGTTCGCCGTAGCTTGGTAATGAAGTCCATTGTGATCTCCTCCCATTTCCATTCTGGTATTGGTAAAGGTTGCATTTTACCGCATGGTTTCTGGTGCTCGGCCTTAACTAGTGAACATGTTAGACACTTGTTCACGTATTCGGTCACATCATTCTTCATGCCAGGCCACCAGTACTCTTTCTTCAAGTATTGATACATTTTGTTTGTCCCGGGGTGGATAGAATAACGAGACTTATGGGCCTCATCAAGTATTTTGGCTCTAAGCTCG
Source organism: Smallanthus sonchifolius (assembly GCA_023525975.1). Classification (NCBI taxonomy): domain Eukaryota; kingdom Viridiplantae; phylum Streptophyta; class Magnoliopsida; order Asterales; family Asteraceae; genus Smallanthus; species Smallanthus sonchifolius. The sequence goes on from CM042046.1 coordinate 28,719,529, forward strand.
CCAATCTTAGGTATCCACATCCGGCCAAACCTAGTTCGTACTCCGTATGCATTTGTATCTAAGTTCCCTTGTTGTCCTACTATCCTTTCCCGTTTAACATTTCTTTCTAACAGTGCTTCATCTTGTGCCTTTGTTATTTCACCCATCAAATCTGGCGTTATGATCAGCTGACACGCTTTGATCCGGATAGGTGCCGATTCTTCCTTTCTACTTAAAGCGTCAGCCACTACGTTTGCCTTGCCTGGATGGTACAATATCTCACAGTCATAGTCTTTCAGTAGCTCTAACCACCTTCTTTGCCTCATGTTTAGTTCCTTTTGTTCGAAAAAGTATTTCAAGCTTTTGTGATCGGAGTAGATGGTGCATTTAACTCCATACAGGTAGTGCCTCCATATTTTTAACGTGAAAACTACTGCTGCTAATTCTAGATCGTGTGTTGGGTAGTTAACCTCGTGAATCTTTAGTTGTCGTGAAGCATAAGCAATTACCTTTCCTCGTTGCATAAGTACGCAACCTAAACCCTGCCCCGAAGCGTCAGAGTAGACTACCAAGTCTTCATTTCCCTCAGGTAGAGTCAAGACTGGAGCTTGGGTTAATCGTGTCTTGAGTTCTTCAAACGCGTTGTTTTGAGTCTGACCCCATTCATACTTTTCTTCCTTCCGTGTCAGTTTAGTCAGTGGTGAGGCTATTCTTGAGAAGTCTTGAATAAACCTTCGATAGTAGCCTGCCAATCCTAGAAAACTTCGTATCTCTGTTGGTGTCTTTGGGATGTTCCATTCCTTTACTATCCCGATCTTTGCAGGATCCACCATGATGCCGTTTGGGTTTATCACATGACCTAGGAATTGGACTTCCCTAAGCCAAAATGCGCATTTGGAGAATTTTGCGTACAACTTTTCCTTCTTTAGCACCTCCAGAACTTCTCTTAGGTGACAGTGATGATCACCCTCGCTTTTCGAATATACCAGTATGTCGTCTATAAAAACTATCACTGATCGATCCAACATTGGTCGACATACTCTATTCATCAAATCCATGAACGCTGCTGGAGCGTTAGTCAATCCGAAGGACATCACGAGGAATTCATAATGTCCATAACGCGTGCGAAACGCGGTCTTTGGTACGTCTTCTTCCCTTACTTTTAACTGATGGTAACCCGACCTAAGATCGATCTTTGAGAACCAACTCGCACCTTGCAGTTGATCACAAAGGTCGTCTATTCTAGGCAATGGGTATTTGTTCTTTACTGTCCACTTGTTCAATTCGCGGTAGTCAATGCACATACACATGCTGCCGTCCTTCTTCTTTACAAAAAGTACCAGAGCGCCCCATGGTGAGATGCTCGGTCTAATAAATCATTTTTCGGTTAGTTCCTCTAGTTGAGACATCAATTCTTTCATTTCTGACGGAGCCAATCGGTAGGGGGCTTTGGCAACGGGCTCAGCTCCTGACAGTAAGTCAATCTGAAATTCTATTTCCCGATCGGGTGGCAACCCAGGTAGATCCTCAGGGAATACTTCCGGAAAGTTGCACACCACGGGTACATTCTTGAGTTCTTTCGTTTTCATTCTATCATCAATAACATATGCCAGATAAGCTTTGCAACCGCGCCTCATGTAACTTTCGGCCTTGATCATCGAGATGACGTTTGGCATCGTGCAATTCCAATCCCCATAAACCATAATTGGACTGCCGCTAGGAGCTTTTAGGTGTATTCTCTTACGTTTACATATGATTTGAGCTTCGTTGGCAGCTAACCAATCCATACCCAATACTATATCAAATCCTCCTAAGGTGAGAAGGAATAATCTAGATGGAAACTTATGTCCCTCTATTTCTATGATGCAATCCTCTGTTACTTGAAATACTGCCGAATTTTTACCCACGGCAGTTTGTACGCTAAAGGCCTTTATTATGGTGTTGATAGTGCAATCCAGTTTACGACAAAATGCATTTGATATGAAGCTTTTACTAGCACCAGAATCGAATAAAATAGCAGCACGTTCATCATTAACTAGAAACGTACCTGACACGACATCAGGGTTTCCCCTTGCTTCTTCCTCAGTTAAGGCATAGGCCCGAGTCCTTGCCTTTTGTTGTTCCTGTTCCTTCTCCTTTCCCGAACCAGATTGGCCGGCCTTCCTGCAGTTCTTTGTCAGATGCCCAAACAATCCACATACTTGGCATTTGGCGTCCTTCCAACAATCTCGGGAGTAGTGCCCCGGCCTCCCGCACTTATAACACACGGTGGTGCCGATTCGACACTCTCCACTATGTTGCTTTCCACATTTCTTGCACGTTTCATATCCGTCCAACCTCGGTTTCTTAATTTCAGTTGTTTCATTCCCTCTTCCGGTGCCTCTAGACGGATTCTCCCACTTTCTCTTTTGTGTTACAGGTGCCGGGTCCTCGTTGGCATAATCGTCGTAAACGATTCTAGACAGGTTGACTACCGACTCGAAGGTCGAGGGTAGGTTGGCTTTTACGTGGACACGGACCTTTTGCGGCAGACCCTTGACATAGTATTTGATCATACGTTCTTCGGTTTCCACCAAGTGTGGTACCAGTTGGGCCAGCTCGTTGAACCTTGAAGTATATTGGCGATGAGTCTTGTCGCCGGCTTTGAAGTTTAGGAACTCGTTCTCCACACGATCAATCTCATTCTTTGGGCAGAACTTTTGGATTATGAGCTTTTTCAAGTCTTCCCATGTCATTCTGGCAAGAGCATGTGGTGACTTTGTTCTTTGAATATTTCTCCACCAACCTAGTGCTTCATTGGTGAAAGAATGAGCAACATATTTAACCGCCTGGTCTGGTCGGCACTCGCTGATGTTGATTACAGCGTTCATTCTCTCAATCCATTCCAAAGTAGCCACCGAATCCTTGCTACCATCAAACTTGGGTGGGTCTCCATCTTTGAAACCTTTATAAGTGCACCCTTTAGTGCTTGACCCCACTTTTATCTCATCCCCGTCGCTGTCATATACTTTTTCTTCATGGTTTCCTTCATCCTCCTCTTTACTTTTCTTTATTGCCTCGGATAATAGATCAGGCAATACCTTCTTCAAAGTGAGCACAACTTCACGGGCAATAGCATCCCTGACTTCAGGTTCCAACTGTATAGGCCCTGGACTGTCGTCCCTAATTGGGGTCACATCTGTTTCGTGCACACTTTCGGTGTGCTCTGCGTGCACACTCTCTTCTTCTTCAAATCTTGGGTTCAACGGATGTCTACCTCTTCGGCCAGTGCGACCGCCTTGAGGTCCTGTTCTTCCTCCACCAGCCATAGTTCTTAATTTCCTGATAGTTAAAAAGGGAATACATCAATGTCATTTCTTCAGATCAAAGTTTGGAACAGTACGAGCAAGGTAAATTCTTAATTACAGTGACCGGTTTGTGATTACTAATTTACATTGCTTTTCGGGTTCGAAACTCTTCAAATCAGTCGTGGCATTAACATCTATTTGTTCTAAGTTAAGGTATCTATTCCTATGCTAGAGCATTAACTTTATGACTTACTTACCGTGCTAGCGTTGGCGTTGGTTACCCATACTGACATCCGTGCGTTGGTCCCATAATCAGTTTGAGTCTAGACATTTAGGGATGTCTAAATCTCTCAAACTATTGCTCTGATACCAACTTGTAAAGCCCCTAAACCGGGTGACCTCACTTGTTGGATTTACTCATAAACATTGTCATAAATACTGAACTTAAATTAAAAACATTCATCATTCAATTACAAATCATTCGTCGTTCAATTACATAGCCTAACAGCGGAAGTCTTAACACATATATTAAAGTGGGATGTCAGTCTTGTGTCGGGTAACCTTCACGCCTTCGCACGACCCTTTCCTTTGTTACCTGAAATGTATACTAAAAGTCAGCTAACGCTGGTGAGTTCTAGTTTAAAGACAATCATACATAAAATTTATCTTATCATGAATATAATGTATATATGTATATTTGTATTTTTAAATATTCTTTACTTTGCTGTTCTCACATAACATTCATTGAGGGTATATACATATGTACATACATACTTTCTTTGAGAAAACACATATTGGCCATAATCTTAAGGGAGATCAACCCATCATACTTGTCACGAATGTCACAAAGACATCGCAGTCAGAACTACCATCGTAGCCCATTTCATTACCGTCCGGCTCTAGAAAACCGTCCGCCATATCCTTAAATCCGTCCGGCAACCTTTGTCCGTCCGCTCTTTACCGTCCTACCGTCGTAGTCCGTCATTTTTGTCCGTCTGCCCTAGGGCATCCGTTTCCCACATGACCATTATGTATGCAACCGTTCTACATTAGTTAAGGCTTGCTTCGACCGTCCATTAATACCTTTTCATACGTCCTAGCTTGCGAAGGAACGTTTTTGTCCCGGTTGCAAAATAGTCACGTGGTCGTCCGTCTACCGAAGTAGCCGTTGTCACAGAAGGGTTTATAACGTTTACATTCATTCATAACATGCAATATATATGTAATATAAAGCAAGATTTCATTCTTTTACGTTATGTCCTTCTTTCATTCATTCTTTGTAGTCATACGCTTCATTCTTTATTCATAATTCATTTTCATATATAAATATTTATATATATATATATATATATATATATATATATATATATATATATACGTATGATCACATTGACATTTATTCATTTAGTGTATACACTTTAGCCCCAAAACATTTATAAATCATTTGCACATAACATAGAAGGGGGCACATAGAACTCACCTGATGAGTAGTTTCCGAAGTACACTTAGCTGGCTACTGAGCGTCACTAATGTTACTCACGATCTGTGTAATAAAGTCATACTCGTAAGGTAGTGCTCCTAGATGGCATTAGATATTACTATACTTGATCTTAGTAGTTTCGATGGGTTTACTTATATCGAAACTTGATAGTTTCGATAGATTGCCTCTGTCGAAACTTGTAGTTTCGATAGGTTACCTCTGTCGAAACTTGTAGTTTCGATAGGTTGCTTCTGTCGAAACTTGTAGTTTCTATAGGTAACTTAGGTGTAAACTTAGCTTCGGATCGTGGCTCATATTGAAACTATGGTAGTTTCGATAGGTATGCATATATCGAAACTACTGCACATATCGAAACTATGTAGTTTCGATGGATCTGCACATATCGAAACTATGTTGTTTCGATGGATCGGCACATATCGAAACTATGTAGTTTCGATGGGTCTGCACATTGTCTTCCCCAAAATTGCAGTTTCTTTTGCATGCGAGTCTGATCGAGCCAAAATCTCTATTTTTTTCTTAGATCAAAACGTTTGGTTTTCATTCTAGACGCTATACCTAAGCTCACTTTCAAGTTTCATCCGCAAAATCGTTATCTTTTTAGCCAAAACCCAAAAACTCCCAAAACGAACAAAAACTCATAATGTGATCGAATCGTTACCTGGATTGGATTTCTGATTCAGAGGATATGATCACGAGAACAGCAGCAACGTTCTCCTGAATTCCCGAGTTGATCCGTCACTTTCTCTCTCTAGACCCGAGCTCTCCTTTCTCTCTCTAAAAGCTGCGTGAGTTGGGGAAATGAGCAGGGAAGAGGGCTGCCTTGCCTCTTATGTGCTTGGGCTTCCCTTGGCCCATTGAAGCCGGGCCCAGGCCCGCTCCCTTTTTGTTTAAATATTCCAACTAAATCACCGGTCTCGCTATATTTATTCGTTTTATTATTTTTGGGATGTTACAAGTTCGCCTGAGCAAACTTAACTATTACAAACACAAAACTATAAACATGACTAATCTATTACAAGGCTTGTTGTCATAAAACATGCTCCAACAGACTCCCCCTTGACAACAGCTTGGTCTTTATCTTCAAGTCTTGTTCTTCCAAATCTTCAGCAACGAGCTCCCTGCACATATCCTCCGAACTAGATGTTTCATCTTGTAGTTTCCTTTTACCATGTACTGTATTAGGAAGAGGACCCCGTACAGACTTGCGTCTTGGTAAAGACATCGTCTTCTTCCTGAGAGACTTCTGACGACTATCATATATACTCCTTGTCACTCGAGGAAGTTTAGCTAACTTTATATACGCATCAGGTTAAGTTCTCCAGGCTAAGCGAACTTAACAAGTTCGCTACAATAAGAGAACATAATAAGTGAACATAGCAAGTTCGCCTATGCCAACACTTAGCAAAATTTTGAAAATTTTCTTTTTTGCGCCTTTTTCGACAATCCATTCACCTTGCAACCTGTAGACAACTTAATCCAAAATTATAAGAATTTTTCATGGAAGATTAAAATAAAATCTTTTTGAATTTGAATTTTTTTTTAGAAAAACTAAAAGAACATATTTTTGGATTTTTCAAACATTTAAGCTAAAACATAATAAAATCTTTTTGAAATTTTTCTTAAAGACTTATGCAGTAGATCTAGAAACGTCTAAAATAAAATCTTTTTGATTTTTCTCTGTACATACAGAATCACATATTTTTGGTTGAAACACTGCGAGTAAGAAGATCATATCAGTATCTTTGATGTATCACATACCCATTCTGAATATAAACTCCCTAGCAGATCTAAGGATTGACCTATGGCATTCTACATATTCACAGGTACTTGGCTCAGCAAACAAACAATTTGTGCATCATTTTATCATATTTCAGCAAACAATTTCTTAGATCTAACACATCATGTTTTCAGAAACTATTAAATCTTTTGAGATTTTTGTTCAAACACTAACAGCCCACAGATATCACGTCTTTCTTTTTCATGGTCTTTGAATATTGATCTTTTTCTTTTTTTGAAATTTATGAATGATACGCGATAAAATTCAAAGTAAACAAGATCAGATCATGACATGCTAACTTATTCATACCGAATTTGCAATATACTACATGTCAATTCAAATTGACAACATTATAAATTTGAAACTACAAGCGCTTTTATCCCACGTTCTTGTGAGTTAGTACCATTTATATGAAGACAATGTGTACCTCACAAATATGCCAACAGAAATGTAAAAATGCACTATCTTCAAGACATATTGAGACTTATGCAAAGTTTAGATCAATCTCCAGGATGAGACTATCTTAATTAGCACATAAATGAAATCAGATCCCGAAGGATATATTGAATCAGAATGATTCAGAATCGAATGATTCATATAGCTTGGTTTTGGATGAAATATCATGATTCGTATTAACAGAAGAATGATCAAGGAATCGATTGACTCAATGATACTGGGTAATGTGATCCAACTGTTATCTTGATATATTCAATGGAATCAAGATAATTGATCTAAGAGTGAGTATATGTTCCAACAAGTTGTCAGAGACATATCTTAGTCCAACTTCACATTGCATGTTTTTCGGGACATGGGCAGTAAAGTGAACTGAAACATTGTGCTAATCAATATAGTCTGATACTGTTCTCATGAATACTTAAAGTCTCATATTCTTTATCTGATAATGATCTTTTACCACACACACCCGGCATACCATGGGTTCAAATCACAATTGTAACATAGATCATTATGTTTTCACATTACTAATGGACTAAAAATGCTTCTAGCCTACTGACAATTCAAATCACATGCAAATATCCAAATTAAAAGATTATATATCAAACGTCATGAAGCTATCATTTCCTGTTTATGCAGACTTTAGAAGTTTAGATCAAATCAAGTAATCACAATCATAAATACAGACACCAGGTAGTCAATCTATGGTCATGAATATGTGATCACCTACTGATGTACTATCATTTCTTCTCTAACTCCAAGTAGTGCCGATTTTATCTTTTCCAAATTTGTTTGAGTTTTTCAGAAAGCAAGAAAACTAGCTAAAAAATAAAGCATAAAACTATTTACTTTTAAATAATCTATAAAACTAAAAGAAAAACATCCATGAAAAACCTTTTGAAAAAACTTTGTCATGTTGGATTAAGCATACCAGTCATTCGAGTAAGAAATTCAAACCATGAACGATCGAATGCTTTGGTAAATAAGTCAGCAAAATTGTCATCCGTATGAACTTTCACCAACTAAATCAGCTTCTTCTCTGCACAATCACAAATAAAATGATGTCGAATCTCTATGAGCTTTGTTTTTTAATGTTTCACTGGATTTGTTGTGATCGACATGGTGGTTGTGTTGTCAACCTTCATTGGTGTCCCTGTAAAGTTCAAACCATAATCCCTCAACTGTTGTTGAATCCATAGGATTTGGGAAAAACAACTGGCTGCTGCAATATATTCTGCCTCACAAGTTGAAATTGCAACTGAGGTTTGCTTTTTGCATTGCCAGGACACAAGTCTATTCACTAGAAATTGACAACCACCAGATGTTGATTTTCTGTCCAGACCGCAACCTCCATAATCTGAATCTGTAAAAGCTTTAAAATTAAAGTCAGAATTAATTGGATACCATAATCCCAACCTTGGTTTACCCTTTAAGTAATCAAATGTGATTCCTTTGGCTTAGACTGAAATCTCGAACACAAGTGTACTTCGAACATAATATCTGGACGTGACGCTGTCAGATACATTAAAGACCCGATCATTCCTCTGTATAATCGACAATCCACCTCTTTCCCTTTCAGGTCAGAATCTACTTTGTGATTAACTGGAATTGGAGTATTGAAAGCTGAAGCATTTTCCATATCAAACTTCTTGAGAATATCAGCAACATACTTTGTTTGATGAATATAAAAACCATCCTCCTTTTGATTAACCTGAAGACCCAAAAAGAACGATAATTCTCCCATGCTGTTCATCTCGAATTTACATAGATCAACATTCGTCGATCCAAAAATTATGTCATCAACATAGATTTGAAAAAGTAATAAATCTCCCCCCTGCTTTTCTGATGAAAATGATAGAATCAATTTGACCACGCTCAAATCCATTCACAAGTAAATGTACCGACAGAGTTTCATACCAAGCACGAGGAGCCTGATGAAGACCATACAACGCTTTATCCAATTTAAACACCTTTTCAGGAAACTTGGGATGTTCAAAACCAGGCAGCTGTTTCACATATACCTCTTCCTTTACCTTTCCATACAGAAAAGCACTCTTGACGTTCAATTGAAAAACTTTGAAACCCTTAAAAGAAGCATAAGCAAAGAAACAAACGTATCGCCTCAATCCTCGCAACTGGAGCGTAAACTTCAGTGTAATCAATGCCTTCTTGCTGATTAAAACCTTGGACAACAAGTCTCGCCTTATTACGTACCACAACTCCACGATCATAACGTTTGCACTTGAAAACCCACTTTGTGCCAATATATCTTGAACCCTTGGGTAAGTCAACCAAATCCCAAACATGTAATTTATCAAATTGAGTCAATTCTTCCGGCATGGCCTCAATCCAAGAATCATCATCCAAAGCCTCAACCACATTCTTAGGTTCTGTTTGAGAAATAAAGTAAGCATGTAAACATGTCTCCAAGATACCTGTATCCACAAGCTGAGCATACAAACATGATTTTTCTGCAAATGTACGATGCCTCGTTTGAACACCGGCATTCAAATCACCAATAATATTGTCAGTTGGATGATTCTTATACACACGAGATTGAGGAATATCTGAAGCTGGAATAACAACATCAATCTTGAAGGCAGTTACCGATGCTGATGCCGATGCTGAGAATGGATTTGAGTGTGGTCAAATTGATTCTACTTGAGAATGGATTTGAGCATGGTCAAATTGATTCTACCTTTTCATCAGAAAAGCAGGGTGAGATTTATTACTTGTTCAAAGCTGGAATAAGTCCCCCTAAACTGATGTCGATGCTGATGAATCATCAACTATGTTCTAGATATCATTTGAAGACTCCTTGAACACAGTGTCATCATCATCAGAGTCATCATGTTGTGTTGTACCTGAACTTGAAGCTACATTCGGATCAACTGAAGGAGTATCCACAATCGGAATAACCGAACGAGAATCGATAGTTGAATCATCATTGCAGTAGGACTGATAAAGTATTTCAGTCTCAGCAGGAGAAATTGAAGGAGTAACATTGAAAGATCTGAATAATGCATAGCAATTCATAACAAGTTTTTTTGTGTTTCTTCACGGTCAAAATCCTATTAAGAACATGACAAGCTGTATTTACTGCCTTTGCCCAAAAAGTAACCGGCAATTTAGAATCAGATAACATAGTACGAGCCGTCTCAATAAGAGTTTGATTCTTCCGTTCAGCAACACTATTCTGTTGAGGAACATAAGGAGCACTAAATTCATAATTAATACCCCTCTTCGAACAGAATAAACCCAAATTCCCATTCTTGAATTCTGTGCCGTTGTCACTCCGAATTCTCCTGACTTGCAAGTTGAACAATTTCTCAAGTCCTACAATTAGGAACTTAAGAAGTTCAGTTGTTTCATCCTTACAAGCAAGAAATTATACCCAAGAAAACCACGAGTAATCATCAGTCACAACCAAACAATAAGATTTGCCGCCTTCACTCTTGACACTAATAGGTCCGAAAAAATCCATATGCAACAACTCTAAAGGAGTCACAATTGAATTAGTCAACTTTGAAGGATGAGACTTCCCGTGTTGCTTCCCTTTCTTGCATGGAATACAGTCTTCATTCACATGAAATCTCATAACTGGGTCACCAGAAATCAACCCATTCTTAACAAGATAGTTCATTTTTTTTTGAAATTTATATGAGCCATATTCCGGTGCACAAAGTTGAATCGGACTAGGAAGCATTCGAAAGAAGACAAGTTGGAACAGACGACGTTGTCGTTGCTATGCTCATGTCAAGCATATATGTATCATTCTTTCGAGGAGCTCGCATAAGTATCCAATCTTCAGGTATCGTAAATCCCGGCTTTAGAACCAAACATTCTGACTTATTAAAATGAAATGAGAAATCTTTATCATAGACTTGCGAAACAGATAACAGATTATGTTCTAGCTGCTGAACATAGTTGACTTTCTCAAAGCTCAATCTCCCATTCGATACAGTTCCTTGGCCAGAAATATTCAAAGCAACGTATCCTCCCTGAATTTCTTTCACATTTTCCTATAAATTAAGATTACCCGTCATGTGCCGAGAGCATCAACTGTCAACATACCAATGGTTGCCAACAGTCCTCCTTGGAGTTCCCTGCACACAAAGAGAAAAGATTAGTTACTAATAGAGACCCAAGCCATTGTGGTCTTGGGTCGGCCTGATTCATCAAAATAAACAATTTCCTTCAATACACAAACAAATTTCTCTTGAATTTTAGGAGATTGTTTCCCTGAACCAGAAAAAATGGATTTAGGTTTCCATTTTGATGTAACCTGAACCTTGTCAGTCTCATTCACCACCTCAACCTTGTCATTTACCACTGGTTGTTCGAGAAGTTTTCTCAAATGTTTATTTCTTCAACGTCTTTGTTGTGACAACTGGCAATTTCAGGTCAATACGTGTCCTTGTATCAGTCATAAGTTGCATACATCATATACGTGTTAGACCTAATTATGGTTAACAAAGTCGTTTAATACATAGCAAAGTCCATTTATATCCGGGTCACACGCAATATAACCGACACACACGAACGTTGGTGATAATTAATTTTATGTTTTAATAAATATTTCAAAATGTTGACACTATTTTAGAACCCAAATATATGTGTGTATTTGTTTGTTTCAACTTAGTATTTATAACGCGCACCCTTAGCATTTCACCGGTATACTTTATTTTAACGTGCTATTTCGCTATACTAAATTACTAAACATATATCCAAATGTTAGTAAATCATTAAATATATATAAAGTATAGTTTTATTAAAATCGGTTTTAATAAAAAGTGTGATTTTTATCACATCTAACTTATACCCGCTACTGTCTTAATATCCGTTTAAAATAATTAATCTCTAATCATATTTTTATTCTTTTCTTCCATGTGTACGACTAACAATGATGGACCCCCTTTTTGTTGTAAATAACAATTTACAAAGATGAAACCATGTCATTCCTATTCTTTTCTTCTATTACGGCACAAAACGACCCCCCCCCCTTTCTTACACGTTTCCTATAATATGTAGTCACAACAATGCTTGTCATCTTTTCTTAATTTGTTGTTTTCCTTCCTGCTTTTGGTTATGAGGAGGGCCCCTCCTATAACAAATCTAAGACCATCTAATTCTAATAATAATTCACTATGCCCATTCATTTCCCCTGCCAAGTTTACGGCTGAAAGGAGACAACTCATGCACCTCCATTTTAATTCAAGCAATGCCATACTCCTATCACCTACATGAACTAATATTATACTCAACTCCACTATAAATAATCTCACTTAAAAAGACACTACACATGCCAAAACTCTCTCTAAAAATTGGTTTTGATCTTCTTTGGGTGCTACTTGTTGATCACGATTATTATCTCTTTTCATTCAAGGTTCAAGCTCCAAGTTTATTATCTCTTTTCATTCCTTCTTTCTTGCTTGTCTTTAGTAAGAAATCCTCCTAACTATTTATATTTTGTTCTTGTTTATGTTTTCTTTTACATATAAATGTCATGTACCAATTTTCACCTACAAGGACATATTCTTGTTGAATATGGAGTTTTCCATAAACTAAAAATTACCTGAGACTTACTTTAGTGTAAAAATATTAATAATAACTTAATATTGATTCTTAAACTAAAATAAATATTTAAGTTGGAAACCTTAGCATGTGTTAAAATATCTATATTGTTTCTTTTCAAGTTATTGGTATTTTAGGTAAACTTATAACAAATTATGAATATATATTATTACCAGTATTACTCGGGGTCTAGTTATGGAGTTTGAAATATATAAATTTTAAGTATTAATTTTTGGTAAATGTAACTATTTAAAATGTCCGAGACTATATTCTAAAATATATAACTTTATAAATATATATATATATATACTTTAGTCGTAAAACGAAAACTGACATTATTTTAAGACTAATAATTCTCAAAGTTATATTTTGTAGAAATAATATAAATACTATTTTTTTTACATAAAATCACGACGTGCTTCGAAAACGTTATTTTAAATAAATATAGATGATATATTTATTTACCGTTCGTAACGAGTTACGACTCGGGTCGGGTCAAACCTTACATTAGAAACCAAACTCTAAGTTGTTACCAAATTACTTATAGACATATACATGATCGAATTTATAATTTATATTTATTTTATGTAAATATATATTTTCGGGTAACAAATACATATCACCAACGGGTCGTCGTGTCAAAACATTTTAAACCAAAACTTACACACATAACATAACGAGTTGGGAGAAACTGTTACATGACCAACTTGCATGTAGAATCATTACTTAGACTTTAAGATGTCTTATATATTCTAGGGCACGCATAGGTCGGTTTACTCTCGGACTTTTGCTACTTGCACATTTCTAGTACTCACGCTTCAGGTGAGTATCACGGCCCCCTTTTTACATATTTTCCTTTTGGGGGAGATTACATGCATACTTACATTTTCGTTGGACACAATTACCTTTATATGATTTCACATATTACATAAGTGGTTTACTTACCGTACTAAGTCCCCTCACAACTGGACCGTTAGTTCTTTCACAAAGCGTGGTGATTATGGATAGTACTATCGGGTTTGACAACCCCCACCCGAGTTAGTCGCGCTAACTTTGATTGTAGGTCAAAACGGGTGCATCATTAGCCTAAACACCCCCATGTATTCGGTAGGCCGGGGTAGGGGCATGGGATTACAGTTACATTACAGTTACAGTCTAGCTTCGGTTTTGGTGTGCTTATGGTAATATTGTAGCATTGTCTGTACAACAATCAAATCATAGAAAGTCTTGTGGTCCATTACAACGATTTACTTTTACAATTAAAACCTGTGAACTCACCAACATTATTTGTTGACCCGTTTTACGCATGTATTCTCAGGTAATTCATATTGCTTGGAAGTTAGCTGTATACTTGCATGGAGTCGCATTTCCACTTAGGGACATAATTACTTTTGGACATTTAGCATTACCAAATGTCGTATTTTGAAACTATTATTACTTCCACATTTGCTTCCGCACTAAAAATTGTAAAACAATTATCTATTTTGAAATGATTTACTACGTATGATTTTCAAACCACTTAGTGGTCGTTCAATGTAATCGGTGACGATGATTTCCATGACCGTCATGCCCCGCGGTAGCTACCGCCGTGGTTGGGGGTGTGACATTTACTCGGGGTCTAGTTATGGAGTTTGAAATATATAAATTTTAAGTATTAATTTTTGGTAAATGTAACTATTTAAAATGTCCGAGACTATATTCTAAAATATATAACTTTATAAATATATATATATATATACTTTAGTCGTAAAACGAAAACTGACATTATTTTAAGACTAATAATTCTCAAAGTTATATTTTGTAGAAATAATATAAATACTATTTTTTTTACATAAAATCACGACGTGCTTCGAAAACGTTATTTTAAATAAATATAGATGATATATTTATTTACCGTTCGTAACGAGTTACGACTCGGGTCGGGTCAAACCTTACATTAGAAACCAAACTCTAAGTTGTTACCAAATTACTTATAGACATATACATGATCGAATTTATAATTTATATTTATTTTATGTAAATATATATTTTCGGGTAACAAATACATATCACCAACGGGTCGTCGTGTCAAAACATTTTAAACCAAAACTTACACACATAACATAACGAGTTGGGAGAAACTGTTACATGACCAACTTGCATGTAGAATCATTACTTAGACTTTAAGATGTCTTATATATTCTAGGGCACGCATAGGTCGGTTTACTCTCGGACTTTTGCTACTTGCACATTTCTAGTACTCACGCTTCAGGTGAGTATCACGGCCCCCTTTTTACATATTTTCCTTTTGGGGGAGATTACATGCATACTTACATTTTCGTTGGACACAATTACCTTTATATGATTTCACATATTACATAAGTGGTTTACTTACCGTACTAAGTCCCCTCACAACTGGACCGTTAGTTCTTTCACAAAGCGTGGTGATTATGGATAGTACTATCGGGTTTGACAACCCCCACCCGAGTTAGTCGCGCTAACTTTGATTGTAGGTCAAAACGGGTGCATCATTAGCCTAAACACCCCCATGTATTCGGTAGGCCGGGGTAGGGGCATGGGATTACAGTTACATTACAGTTACAGTCTAGCTTCGGTTTTGGTGTGCTTATGGTAATATTGTAGCATTGTCTGTACAACAATCAAATCATAGAAAGTCTTGTGGTCCATTACAACGATTTACTTTTACAATTAAAACCTGTGAACTCACCAACATTATTTGTTGACCCGTTTTACGCATGTATTCTCAGGTAATTCATATTGCTTGGAAGTTAGCTGTATACTTGCATGGAGTCGCATTTCCACTTAGGGACATAATTACTTTTGGACATTTAGCATTACCAAATGTCGTATTTTGAAACTATTATTACTTCCACATTTGCTTCCGCACTAAAAATTGTAAAACAATTATCTATTTTGAAATGATTTACTACGTATGATTTTCAAACCACTTAGTGGTCGTTCAATGTAATCGGTGACGATGATTTCCATGACCGTCATGCCCCGCGGTAGCTACCGCCGTGGTTGGGGGTGTGACATTTACTCGGGGTCTAGTTATGGAGTTTGAAATATATAAATTTTAAGTATTAATTTTTGGTAAATGTAACTATTTAAAATGTCCGAGACTATATTCTAAAATATATAACTTTATAAATATATATATATATATATACTTTAGTCGTAAAACGAAAACTGACATTATTTTAAGACTAATAATTCTCAAAGTTATATTTTGTAGAAATAATATAAATACTATTTTTTTTACATAAAATCACGACGTGCTTCGAAAACGTTATTTTAAATAAATATAGATGATATATTTATTTACCGTTCGTAACGAGTTACGACTCGGGTCGGGTCAAACCTTACATTAAAAACCAAACTCTAAGTTGTTACCAAATTACTTATAGACATATACATGATCGAATTTATAATTTATATTTATTTTATGTAAATATATATTTTCGGGTAACAAATACATATCACCAACGGGTCGTCGTGTCAAAACATTTTAAACCAAAACTTACACACATAACATAACGAGTTGGGAGAAACTGTTACATGACCAACTTGCATGTAGAATCATTACTTAGACTTTAAGATGTCTTATATATTCTAGGGCACGCATAGGTCGGTTTACTCTCGGACTTTTGCTACTTGCACATTTCTAGTACTCACGCTTCAGGTGAGTATCACGGCCCCCTTTTTACATATTTTCCTTTTGGGGGAGATTACATGCATACTTACATTTTCGTTGGACACAATTACCTTTATATGATTTCACATATTACATAAGTGGTTTACTTACCGTACTAAGTCCCCTCACAACTGGACCGTTAGTTCTTTCACAAAGCGTGGTGATTATGGATAGTACTATCGGGTTTGACAACCCCCACCCGAGTTAGTCGCGCTAACTTTGATTGTAGGTCAAAACGGGTGCATCATTAGCCTAAACACCCCCATGTATTCGGTAGGCCGGGGTAGGGGCATGGGATTACAGTTACATTACAGTTACAGTCTAGCTTCGGTTTTGGTGTGCTTATGGTAATATTGTAGCATTGTCTGTACAACAATCAAATCATAGAAAGTCTTGTGGTCCATTACAACGATTTACTTTTACAATTAAAACCTGTGAACTCACCAACATTATTTGTTGACCCGTTTTACGCATGTATTCTCAGGTAATTCATATTGCTTGGAAGTTAGCTGTATACTTGCATGGAGTCGCATTTCCACTTAGGGACATAATTACTTTTGGACATTTAGCATTACCAAATGTCGTATTTTGAAACTATTATTACTTCCACATTTGCTTCCGCACTAAAAATTGTAAAACAATTATCTATTTTGAAATGATTTACTACGTATGATTTTCAAACCACTTAGTGGTCGTTCAATGTAATCGGTGACGATGATTTCCATGACCGTCATGCCCCGCGGTAGCTACCGCCGTGGTTGGGGGTGTGACATTTGTGGTCTAGACAATTTTTCTTTTGGTTGGGTAGACTCATCAAGTAACTCAACCTTCTTCCCAATTTTCAAAGAATCAGAAGAAGTCTGAACACCTGGCTTCTTTACCCCACTATCCACATTCTTACTTACAGATTTTGCTGGTGGATTCACTAAAGGACATGCCAACTTTGGATTCTCTAGACGCTTCCCCAAGTGTAACATCCTAAAATGGCGAGAAATAAAGTTAGCGAGTTCAAGTGGGCCGAAGTCGGGCCGGGTCGGTCGTGAACCGGGCTTGGGGAGGTCTCCCCTATAAATAGCCCAAGGCCCTCACTTCTCCTCTTTTGCAATTCTAGAGAGAGAAAACCCGTAGAGAGAGAAAGTGTCAGAATCACACAAGATTGCACCAGCTCGTGTCTCCTGCACTCGTGAAGGAAACCTCCAAATCAGAATCGTCATCCAGGTAACCATTCGAGTTAAATTTGAGATTTTTGCTTAAGTTGGGTTTCCGGGTTTTCGGGTGAAAATAGGACATTTTTACGGATGAAATTTGAGAATAAGCTTAGGTTTAGTATCTGGAATGAAAACCAGTTGTTTTGATCAAAGAAAGTTGAAGTTTTGACATAATCGAACTCGAATGCGTGAATTTCGGGACTGTTTGGGAAGATGACTGCCGGTGCAGGCGAACTTAGCAAGTTCGCCTGTCAAGTTCGCTTGGTGGAGGCGAACTTATCAAGTTCGCCTGATTTTGTTCGCCTGGCAAGTTCGCCTGGCCAAAGGTAAGCGAACTTATTATGTTCGCCTAATTTAAGTTCGTCTGGCCAAGGGTAAGCGAACTTATTAAGTTCGCCTATAAGTTCGCCTAGGCCAGAGGAAGCGAACTTAGCATTAAGTTCGCCTATATCAGCTGAGTAAAAGTGTGAATTGAGGTTAGGTTTGATATATGTGTTTTATAACCAATTCAGGTCACGTGTGACGCACGTTGGGTCGTGGTTAGGACAGATCTGAGACTAGCTTATAAGGTGAGTTCTAGAAGCCTTCTTTTAAATGTTTTATATAATGTTTTCGGGCTGGTGTGTATACATATGAAATGTTGTTTTATAAAATGATGTTTATGAAACTATGTTTACCAAATGAAATGATTTGGAATGAACGGTTTACGGAAAGAAAGTTTTATGAACGGATGTTTATAAAGAAATGGTTTAAAGTAAAGGTAAAGGGTTTCGAAAGTGAAGGAAAGGTTTTGTGAAAAGAAAAGAAAAAGTGCAAAGGTTTTAAAGAAGTCATTACAAATCAAATATGTCGAATGAATGGAATTGACGAATGAAGTCTGGGAATGAGATTCCCAGCCTTGTGGTAGATTATGGACAGCGAGCCATAGTTACCATAAGAACAACAGGGGTAGTGTCTTAGTGGCTTGCCAATGGTTTGATGTTGTACAACTGGCATGGAGTAAGGACGGTTACTCAAGGGTTAACGTGACCCTACGTCAGGTTAAATTATGATCTGACAGTGTTATGGCTGAGAGCCATAGCCGTCGATGGAAGTTGTCGGTCTATGGCTGAGAGCCATAGCCTTCAATGGAGGTTATCGGTCTATGGCTGAGAGCCATAGTCTTCAATGGAGGTTGTCGGTCCACGTGCAGTTAGCCTTGGGGGCAATACCAAAAAGGAAATTGATGGAATGTTGTGGCAACGACGGTGATACGTAACGGTTGCCCACGACATGCAGGGTTCCTTCGGGGACACAGAGACGCGTAAAGAAAGATACAGATTTTAGATAGTAATGTATGACTTAAATGAATGTTAAATGTTTTAAACAAATGATCCGTTCAATGTGTTTAAATGTTTGAAGGTTTACGAATGAAAGGCCCTATTTTCTTATACGTGATGTTAAACCCTAATGAATGTTTTGATTGATGAACCATTTCTTAAATCAAACGAAAACTAGAACTCACCAGCGTAGCTGACTTTTTAGTGTGCACATTCAGCTTAAGGCATGTTATGAGGATGGACGGTGATGCTCGGCTAGCGAGAGGAGTTACCCGACTGACTATGAGGACTGGCATCCCGTTATGTTTAGTTATGATGTATTTATGTTTTAAAAAATGTTTACGCTTCCGCATGTAAGAACAATGATGACGTTATGTTTGAATGAAATTTTCCGCTGCGTTATTTGATAATCAAGTTTACGAATTGTTTGTGAATGAGTAAATCCAACAAGTGAGGCCTCCCGGGTTTGGGGCCTTGCAAGTTAGTATCAGAGCAATAGTTTGAGAGATTCGGACACTCCCAGTGTCTGAACTTAAACTGTGAATGGGACCGAAAGCGGATGCCAGTACGGGTAACTCGAGCCACAGCATCAGGTATGAAAAGTAAAGTATGTGTATGTAGTATGCCTTAGAAAGGGTTAGGAAAGGACTTGTGTTCTGAAAAGATCACAAAGGTGGTCAAATAGAAATCGAAAGGTAGTGTAATGGTTAATTGCAGATGGCCAGTGTATATTAACATCTTACAGTACTTATTGAATTTTATTTGTTAACTAGCGTGATGACATTGGATTTCTTGTCTTATAGAACGAGATGGCGAGGAGAGGAAACGGAAGGCGGGGTGGCCGTACCGGTGGTCGTACCGGCGGTCGAAATGGTGGGCGTGGCAGGATCCCTGCGCGCCAAGAGAATAGTGAAGAAGGAAGTGTTCACACTGAACCGGCGGTTAGTGTGCATGGAACTGAGCAGACACTGGTTGAAGAACAACCTTTCACTTTTGAACCAGAAGTGAGAGCAGCTATAGCTCGAGAGTTCACAGAGTTGATGAAGACTTCTTTGCCAGGTTTGTTGGCAGAAGCATTGAAGCAGGTTAATGGGGAGGGTGGGTCTAATGCGGCAACTGGTGCCCAGAACAATGAGACCGACAATGCACCGCCTGCACGGAGATGCGATTACAAGTCATTTAAAGCATGTGACCCACCGGTCCTCAATGGAAAGAAAGACGCGGTGGCTACGTTTGATTGGGTGATCCGTATGGAAGCTGCCATTCGTCTGAGCGAGTGTCGAACGGATCAAGTTGTAAAATTTGCTGCTAACTCCTTGAGGGAGGAAGCATCCCATTGGTGGGAAGGTGTACGTCAGGCAAAAGGGAGCGAGATTGTGGATGCGATGATGTGGGCCGACTTGAAAACTTTGGTGATCAAGAATTTCTGCCCAAGGAACGAGACTGAGAAGGTAGAGAGAGAATTTCTGGGTTTGAAGGCCGGGAACATGACGCACCGGCAATACACAACCCGATTCAATGAACTGGCACGTCTGGTGCCACATCTTGTCACTACTGAAGAGAGAAAGATTGCCTGCTATATTCAAGGGTTTCCGGACCAGGTCCGCACCTATGTTAAGGCAAACGCCCCTACTACCTAAGATTCGGCAGTAGAGCTAAGTGGCGTGGTATTTGACGATCTGGCACTAATTGTTGTTGCCGTTGAAGAGCAAAAGAAGAGACCAAGTTTCTCAAACAAGCGAACTGGGGGAAAGATGTTTGGGGCTCATGATAAGAGGGCTCGGGTGGATGAGCCGACCGTTTGTAAGAAATGTGGGGTAAGACATGCAGGCGAATGTAGACTGGGATCTAACTTGTGTTTCAAATGTGGCAAGACCGGGCACTACGCCCGTGAGTGCACACAACACTACAAGTGATACAACTGTGGGGATGTCGGTCATCTGAGTAGGGACTGCCTGAAGCCCAGGATGGGGGAGACCGGGAAGGGAAAGGGCCCGGAGAAGAAGGGAGAGGGATCTCGTGCGAAGACGTGAGCGTACGCACTGACGCAGGATCAGGCTAGGAAGGACCCTGATGTGGCGTCAGGTACGTTCATCCTTGACAACACTTTTGTTTCTATGTTATTTGATCCGGGTGCCAGTAAGAGTTTTATATCTGCGACTTTCTATAAACGAATGAAGTACACTGTCAGTAAGCTAGAAAGGGCCTTTAGCGTAGAAACCGCTGAGGGTAGGACTACGAGAGTGACCGATGTAGTTGACAACTCCACGATAAAGATAGAAGGTCATAGATTCCCTATCAGATAGTTTGTTATGGTTTTGGAAGGGTTTGATGTTGTGTTAGGTATGGATTGGTTAACTGCCAACGAAGCACAAATCATATGTAAACGAAAGATAATCCAACTCAAGGCTCCGGATGGTAGCAAAGTCGAGGTCTTTGGAGATCGTGACGCCCCGATGCCAAACGTTATCTCGATGATTAAGGAAACAAATTACTTGAGGCGCGGATGCGAGGCTTATCTGGTGTACGTAATTGACCAGTGTAGGGAAGTGAAGGAACTAGACGATGTACCCGTGGTACGCGAGTACCCGGAGGTGTTTCTAGAGGATTTTCCTGGGATACCACCCGATAGAGAAATTGAGTTCCGAATTGACTTAGTACCAGATGCCCAGCCCGTGGCTAAGGCTCCATATCGACTAGCACCAGTGGAAATGAAAGAATTAATGGCACAACTAGACGAGTTACTTGAGAAAGGATTTATCCAACCGAGCATCTCGCCGTGTGGTGCTCCAGTGTTGTTTGTGAAGAAGAAAGACGGTTCGATGAGAATGTGTATCGATTATCGCGAGTTGAACAAACGAACGGTGAAGAACAAGTACCCTTTACCAAGGATCGATGACCTGTTTGACCAATTGCAAGGCGCAAGTTGGTTCTCGAAAATCGACCTTCGGTCCGGGTACCATCAGTTGAAGGTAAGGGAAGAAGACATACCGAAAACTACATTTCGCACGCGTTATGGACATTTCGAGTTCCGCGTAATGTCTTTCGGATTGACGAATGCCCCCGCAGCGTTCATTGATTTAATGAATAGGGTGTGTCGACCGATGCTGGATCGTTCAGTAATCGTGTTCATCGATGATATCCTCATCTACTCCAAGAATGAGGGTGATCACGCGTGTCACTTAAAGGAAGTATTGGAAGCTCTGAAGAAGGAAAAGTTGTATGCTAAGTTCTCCAAATGCGCGTTCTGGCTTAGGGAAGTCCAATTCCTAGGTCACATCATTAACCCGAACGGCATTATGGATGACCTAGCAAAGATAGTGACGGTAAGAGAATGGGACATTCCTAAGACGCCAACTGAAATCCGCAGTTTCTTGGGATTGGCAGGCTACTATCGGAGATTCATCCAGGACTTCTCGAAAATAGCTTCGCCGTTGACAAAGTTGACTCGGAAGGAGGTAAAGTATGAATGGGGTTCGACCCAGGATGAAGCATTTAAGGAATTGAAAAAGAAGCTAACCCAAGCTCCAGTCTTGGCCCTACCCGAGGGCAGTGAAGACTTGGTGGTATACTCTGACGCTTCGGGTCAGGGATTAGGGTGGGTATTGATGCAACGCGGGAGAGTGATTGCATATGCGTCACGGCAGTTGAAGGTTCACGAAGCCAATTATCCGACTCATGATTTGGAACTTGCTGCTGTCGTATTTGCATTGAAAATCTGGAGGCACTACCTTTAAGGGGTGAAGTTTACTATTTACTCCGACCACAAAAGTTTGAAGTACTTCTTCGAACAAAAGGAGCTTAATATGAGGCAGAGACGATGGTTGGAACTCCTGAAGGATTATGATTGTGAGATCATGTACCATCCTAGAAAGGCAAACGTGGTGGCTGACGCTCTTAGCCGAAAGGATGTGCCTACTCCTATTAGAGTGAAAGTTTGCCAGTTGGTGGTAACATCGGATGTGATGAGAGAAATTGAAAAGGCTCAAGATGAGGCACTTAAAGAAGAAAACATAAAGAAGGAAAGGATGGTTGGCCAACGGGACAAGTTGGAATATAACACCCTTGGTGTTAGAACACGTTATGGACGGGTATGGATACCTATGGGTGACGAGCTTAGAACCAAAATCTTGGATGAGGATCATACGTCTCGGTACTCTATCCATCCTGGTACCAATAAAATGTACCAAGATTTGAGGAAGGAATACTGGTGGCCTGGAATGAAATATGATGTGACGAAGTATGTAAGCAAGTGCTTGACTTGCTCGCAAGTAAAAGCTGAACACCAGAAACCGTATGGAAAGATTCAACCACTTGATATACCAGAATGGAAGTGGGAACACATTACCATGGACTTCATAACCAAGCTACCCCTCACAGCTAAAGGTCATGACACCATTTGGGTAATTGTGGACCATTTAACGAAGAGTGCTCATTTCCTACCTATTCGCGAGACGTTCTCGTCGAAGAGGTTAGCGAAAGTGTTTATTAACGAAATAATAGCACGGCATCGGATGCCATTGACGATCGTATCTGACCGGGACACCCGATTCACATCGAGGTTCTGGAAAAGATTTCATGACCCGATGGGCACGAGGCTTAATATCAGCACGACATACCACCCGCATACGGATGGTCAGTCAGAAAGGACCATTCAGAAATTGGAGGATATGCTTCGTGCTTGTATTATAGACTTCGGTGGCAGTTGGGACAGTCATCTGCCGATAGCCGAATTCTCCTACAACAATAGTTATCACACGACGATAGGCATGCCGCCTTACGAAATGTTGTATGGGAGAAGATGCAAGACCCCGGTTTGTTGGGGTGAGATTGGACAGAAGGAATTGGGAAGTCTTGAAGTCGTAAAAGAAACATCGGAAAGGTTTGATCAAATCAAAGCTAGAATGAAGGCCGCACAAGATCGTCAGAAATCCTATGCGGATAAACGACGAAGGCCTATTGAGTTTGATGTTGGGGACAGAGTAATGTTGAAAGTGTCACCCTGGAAGGGAATCATTCGATTCAGGAAGAGAGGAAAGTTAAGTCCGAGGTTTGTCGGACCTTTTAGGATAGCGGCACGGGTTGGTGAAGTCGCATATCGGTTGGAGTTGCCCGATGAGTTAATCGGGATTCATCCAACCTTCCATGTGTCACACTTACGGAAGTGTTTGGCGGATGAATCAGCTCACGTACCACTTACCGACATCGAGGTCGACAACCGCCTTAACTACATTGAAGAACCCGTGACTATCTTAGACCGAAAGGAGAAAAGTTTGCGTAACAAAGTGATCCAATTGGTTAAAGTCCAATGGAAGCACCTGTAGGTCCCTAATTCGTTGCGTGACGAATCTCTAGACTCGCGGTTAGACATGGTGATAAAGTGCGGAATCCATGATCAACGTGCTCGTGTGACTCAATCAACAACGGTGTAAATAAACGCTCTTTTTATTCCACTACAATATCAGTTTACACAATTTACAGAATTCTCAGTCCCTCCTGATATCATCCAAGTCTATTTCTGTTTTCTGCTGATAACTGCTATTTATAGACACTGAACAGTATTAGGCGAACTTGTTAAGTTCGCCTCTAATAGGCTAAGCGAACTTAACAAGTTCGCCTCTGATAGACTAAGCGAACTTGTTAAGTTCGCCTCTGATAGCCTAGGCGAACTTAACAAGTTCGCCTCTAGCAGAACTTACACAGAATTTTATCAACAGTTACAAAACATGTCCTAACAGACTCCCCTTTAACTGTTGCTAACAATTCTATCAATTACAAGTCAAAGACTCTAAGACTAAGACATAATATCTTCAAGCTCGTTGTCACCAGAATATGCTCCAACAGACTCCCCCTTGACAACAGCTTCAGAAGATTGTTATCCGTCTTCATATATCATCAAACAAGTTGAAGTCTTCATCTTGTTCATCTGCACACTCTCTCTCTTTCTAGAAGAAAACTTGGGAGAAGGACCCCTTGTCAACTTCTATCTGCAATATTCAGTTTTTGCAAAGGAGAACAACCAAGAATAACCAACAATCAAGATTTCCATGGAAGCTGGAAAAATAAAATCTTTTTGGTTTTTCAAACATAAGAAACACAAAATCTTTTTAGTTTTTCTCTGTACAAACTGAAATGTAAAATACAAAATCACATCTTTTTGGTCGAACATTACGAGTAAGAAGATCATATCAGTAAAAACAATGCATCAATCACACATCTTGGATAAACAATCCATATAGTATCAAATGGTATCCTATCCAGATTCATCATTTCTTTATATCAGATAAGATCAAATCTTTTAAGCTTCAACCAAAACATGTAATGATACGCGAAGAACTTTAAAGAAGATGAGATCAGATCATAACATGCTTATTACATACGAATTTGCAACACATAACATGTCAATCTAAGTTGTCAATATTATAAGAATTGAAACCATCAGCATCTTTGTCCCATGTTCTTGTGAATTAAGGTACCATTTATTTTGTAATACAACGTGTACCCCACAAATATGCGAACAGAAATTTAAATGTGCACTATCTTCAAGACATATAAGATCATTGCAAGATAATATTCAATTTCCAGGATGAATTATACC
This sequence comes from Smallanthus sonchifolius, assembly GCA_023525975.1. NCBI lineage: Eukaryota > Viridiplantae > Streptophyta > Magnoliopsida > Asterales > Asteraceae > Smallanthus > Smallanthus sonchifolius. The sequence goes on from CM042046.1 coordinate 28,744,919, forward strand.
GATAAACACAGGATAATATCAAGCAGAGAATCAGAATGATTCAGAATCGAATGATTCAAATGTCTTGGTTTGGATGAAGTATCATGATTCATAGTAACAGAAAGATTGATCAAGGAATCGATTGATTCAATGACATAGGGTAGCGTGATCCAACTGTTATCTGGATATATTCAATGGAATCAGGATATTGATCCAAGAGCTAGTATATGTTCCAACAGATGTTGTCAGAAACATATCTTAGTCCAACAACACATTGCATGTTTTTCAGGGCATGGGCAGTGAAGTGAACTGAAAAGTTTGTGTTTAACGACATAACCGATACTGGTCTCATGAAGTACTTTAGATCTTATATTCTTTATCTGATAATGATCTTTTACACACACACCCGGCATACCATGGGTTCAAATCACAGTTGTCACAAAGATCATTATGTTGTCATGTCACACCCCGCCAGGGCGGAAACGCGAGGCACGACGTTCACTGGTTTCCAAAGCATATGATTACCGCAAACACATACATGGTAAATGGATACATAAATGAGTTTAAAGTTTTACATTACAAAATGTAAAATGAGTTTACAAAACATTAAGATTTCACAAATATGACTCAATTCAATGAGTTATACAAGGGAAATCCTCCTTGAGTAGTATCCATCGTGCATGCATGTAATCTACATTGCTAACCTTGAAATCACGTTCAGTTACCTGAAAAACATACTTAAAATCGTCAACACGAGGTTGGTGAGTTCACAGGTTTAATCAAATAGTTCTTTGCAAAATTTCATTGTTCGTAAATAGTTTCAGTTGTATGTGATAAACAGAATAAGAATTGTTGACCCATTTGTAAACTAGCTAGGAATACAAATAATATGTTCATACATGAGGCGTAACCAAACCATGACAATTGTACACGCCCCTAATTTCGTTATCCGGTTCTATGCGGCCATAAATCCTCCAGATTGTGGTTAGCGCGACTAACCATGACCGGGAGACGTCACTCTCCATAGTACTATTCATAGGACCCTAGGCTACAGTTAATGGTTACTACGTTGTTCCAGGGGACTTTAGCGGCCTCAAATCGTTTTTCTCATCTCATGTAAACATAAAAGTCGTGCCTTATTCTCTTGTTATCCCATAAAATAGTTGTAAGTATGTTTCTCCCCCAAATATTGAAAACAGTAAAAAGGGGCCGTGAAACTCACCTTGAGTTTGTGTATACTTGTAATAAAACTTGTTGTAGTCAACCTTGACTATTCGTACCCTAGATACCAAGGGTAAATTGAGTTAAGACCAAACGTCTTAATTGTAAATTGTTCACCGACTTTGTAAATCTGATTGTTTTTGTTTGAATATCTCCTTAGTTGTTCAACACATGTTTTGTTATAAAATAGTTTTGAGTTACTGCCCAAATGGGACTGTTGTACAGGTGTCGAAACTTCTTAGTTTCGATTGGACAAATGTGCATCGAAACTACTTAGTTTCGATGGAGTAGTCAGGTGTCGAAACTTCTTAGTTTCGATTGAGTAAACTGGGTATCGAAACAACCTAGTTTCGATTGAGTAAAAGGTATCGAAACTCCCAGTTTCGATTGACCAACAGGTATCGAAACTCCTAGTTTCGATTGAGCGACAGGTATCGAAACTCCTAGTTTCGATTACTGGACTTCTGTTTGACAGAATCAGTCCTGCATATTTTGTTTTAAAATTTGAATTTGACACACTTTTCTTGTTATCTTACTTGTGTTTGAACATTTTGCATGTTTGGCTCCGGCTTTTAAGAAAATAATATGAAAATATCGAGTTTTTACCTTTAAAACAGTGGCGATGATGATGAGAGAAAACAGAGATGATCTTGAATCTTTTGCTAAACCCTTTTCACAAACACTTGAAAACACTGAATCCTGATGGTTTTTGTCTTAAAACTTGGCTTTGATTTTGAAGATAAATGGGAAGTTTTCCGTATGAAAATGAGAGAAAAATGAGAATTGTGAGGAAAGTGATTGAAAGTGGTATGGGTTTTATCTGAGTTTTTCTCAGTTATGGCATGGGACGAGTGAAGGGGGGGTTTCTCTGGCTTTTTCGGCCAAGAAGTCAAGGGGTAAGTGGGTTGGGGGTTTGGGTTAAAATAATCAAGCAAATTGGATTTTTGGGTATTTGTTTATTAACTAGAGTTTTAAAGGGGTAGTTTAATTCGGTTTATTTTCCCCACGGTATTATAGTTTTATTCTAAAAATAATTTATTGACCAACTTAAAATTTGTGTAATATATATACACGCCTGGATATTTAATTTATCCACTATTGTTCGTCTTAGTCGGTTTGTACTGGTACTTGCACCGGTAATTCCTAGAATTACCCAAGTATGAATTGAGACCATGTACGATCTTTGCTAGACTCTAAAGTCTTTGTTTGTGAAATTAAATAAATCATAAAAATAATTATAATGTAAACTCGTTTATTGTAATGTAAACTTGTTCATAATGTGTACGGATATTGACCTGAAATGTCGGGTGTCACATTCTCCCCATGTTAACAGAATTTCGTCCCGAAATTCAATTTGTGTCACCTTGAACTGGTGTATCCTTAAACAAGGATGGGTATCTTGTTTTCATTTGGTCCTCTCGTTCCCATGTATACTCAGGACCACGCTTTGAGTTCCAACGTACTTTAACCAGTTTGATTCGACTACGTCTCAGCTTTTGAACCTTCCAATCTGAAATCTCAATCGGTTCCTCGATGAAGTGAAGTTTATCATCAATGTGAATTTCGTCAGGTGGTATAATTAGTGTCTCGTCTGATAAACATTTCTTGAGATTTGATACATGAAACGTATCATGTACATTGTTTAGTTCTTGTGGTAGCTTGAGTTTGTAAGCTACAGGGCCAACCCTAGCCAATATTTCGAACGGACCAACGTATCTAGGGTTGAGCTTACCACGGTTACCAAACCTTGCAACGCCTTTCCATGGTGAGACTTTTAACATTACTCGGTCACCAATTTGAAATTCTAATGGTTTTCGTCTGTTGTCAGCATAGCTCTTTTGTCTGTCTCGGGCCGCTTTCAAACGGTCCTTAATTTTGAAAATCTTATCAGTGGTTTCCTGGACAATCTCAGGGCCTGTCAAATGTTTTTCACCAACTTCCGCCCAACATAACAGTGAGCGGCATTTACGACCATATAAAGCTTCAAACGGAGCTGCCTTAATGCTCGTATGGTAGCTGTTATTGTAGGAAAACTCAGCTAATGGTAAATGAGTATCCCAATTTCCTCCGAAATCCATTACACATGCATGGAGCATATCTTCTAATGTTTGAATGGTCCTTTCGCTTTGACCATCTGTTTGTGGGTGATATGCCGTGCTCATGTCAAGACGTGTGCCCATGGCTTCTTGTAATGATTTCCAGATTCTAGACACGAATCTGCTATCTCTATCCGATATAATAGAAATTGGCACTCCATGCCTAGCCACAATTTCCTTGATATAAAGCTTTGCAAGTTTCTCGGTTTTATCCGTCTCTTTGATAGGTAGGAAATGAGCTGATTTTGTCAATCGATCGACAATTACCCATATGGTATCATAACCACTGGATGTCTTGGGTAATTTTGTGATAAAATCCATAGAAATTTGTTCCCATTTCCATTGGGGAATTTCAGGTTGTTGTAACAAACCAGACGGTTTCTGATGTTCGGCTTTTACTTTTGAACATGTTAAGCACTTACTGACATATGTGGCAATATCTCCTTTCATATTGGGCCACCAATATAATTCTTTTAGATCCTTATACATTTTATCTGAACCTGGGTGAATGGAGTACCTAGACTTGTGGGCTTCGTCCATAACTAAATCCCGTAAGTTACCAAAACGTGTCACCCAAATTCTATTCATGAAGTATAAAGTGTCATCTGACTTTGGCTCCAATTGCTTTACCATTCCTCGTAAAGCTTCATTCTGAATGTTTTCTTCTTTGATTGCCTCATGTTGTGCCATCCGAATTTGAGTAGTAAGATTCGTATGAATTGTCAATCCTAAGGCACGAACCCGAAGAGTTTTAACTCGTTCTTTGCTACTTAAAGCGTCCGCTACGACATTGGCTTTCCCGGGATGGTACTTGATATCACAATCATAATCGTTTAGTAGTTCTACCCAACGACGTTGTCTCATGTTAAGTTCCTTTTGATCAAAGATATGTTGGAGACTCTTGTGATCAGTAAAGATAGTACATCTTGTACCGTAAAGGTAATGTCTCCAAATTTTGAGCGCAAACACAACTGCACCCAATTCCAAGTCGTGGGTCGTATAATTCTTTTCGTGCACTTTTAGTTGTCGTGAGGCATATGCGATGACTTTGTCTCTTTGCATTAACACACAACCAAGTCCTTGGTGTGATGCATAGCAGTATACGACAAAATTTTCGATTCCCTCCGGAAGGGATAGGATTGGTGCACTACACAGCTTCTGTTTCAGTAATTGGAAAGCTGACTCCTGCTTGTCACTCCAATCATACTTCTTTTCTTTCTGGGTTAATGTGGTTAAAGGCAAGGCTATTTTTGAAAAATTCTCGATGAATCGTCTGTAATAACCGGCCAAACCTAAAAATTGACGTACTTCTGTCGGAGTCTTTGGTGCTTCCCAGTTTTTGATCGCTTCAATTTTAGATGGATCAACATGAATTCCTTCCTTGTTGATGACATGACCAAGGAAATGCACTTCTCGGATCCAAAACTCACACTTAGAGAATTTAGCGTAAAGTTTCTCGTTTCTGAGTAGTTCTAAGATTAATTTCAGGTGATGTTCATGATCCTCCTTAGTTCGTGAATATATTAATATGTCATCGATGAATACAATCACGAATTTATCCAAGTATGGCTTGCACACGCGGTTCATGAGATCCATGAAGACAGCTGGTGCGTTCGTCAAACCAAATGGCATAACTAGGAACTCGTAGTGACCGTAACGAGTCCTAAATGTTGTCTTTGGTACATCTTCTTCTTGGATTCTTAATTGATGATACCCTGAACGTAGATCAATTTTTTAATAGAAGCTAGAACCTTGTAGTTGATCGAACAAATCGTCTATTCGAGGAAGTGGGTATCGGTTTTTGATTGTAAGCTTGTTTAATTCTCGGTAATCTATACACATCCTAAAGGTTCCATCCTTTTTCTTTACGAACAAGACCGGAGCTCCCCAAGGTGAGAAACTCGGTCTTATGAAACCTTTATCAAGCAACTCCTGGAGTTGATTTGATAATTCCTGCATTTCAGAAGGTGCTAATCGATATGGTGATCGCGCAACCGGGGCGGCTCCTGGTACCAAATCGATTCGGAATTCGACTTGCCTCGGTGGTGGTAAACCAGGTAAGTCTTCAGGGAAAACTTCAGGATAATCCTTAACGATTGGTATATCCTCAAGTCGACGTTCCTCGGGTTTCTTCTCGACGACGTGAGCCAGGAATACGTAATAGCCTTTACGTAGATACTTACGAGTTTTCATGCAGTTTATCATCCTTAATGTTACTCCACTCTTCTCACCTTGAATCGAAAGAACTTCTCCGTTTGGGAGTGGGATTTGGACAATTTTCTCAAAACAAACAATCTCGGCGTGATTCTTCGACAACCAATCCATACCAATTACTACGTCAAAACTTCCCAAGTCAACAGGTAGTAGGTCTATACTAAATGTGTGGTTCTTAAAACATAAGGTACAATCCTGAATGACTTCTCCAGTTTTAATTAATTTCCCGTTCGCTAATTCAATTGTATACTTTTGTTCTAGTTTGCTGGGCTTAATACCGAGTAGGGACTTAAAGTCATTTGACACAAAACTCAAATCAGCACCCGTATCGAAAAGTATAGAGGCATAGTGATTATTTATCGGGAACGTACCAGTGACAATGTTTGGATCTTGTCGTGCGTCACCAGCTCCCATCACAAATGCTCTTCCACGGGCCTGATTGTCGTTTCGGTTCTTCAACTTTGGACAGTCTTTTCTGAAGTGCTTTGGATCTCCACACTCAAAGCATCCCTGATTCATCCTCCCTGTTCCTGGGTTGCCCTTTCTTGTTACTTGATTTGTCTTATTAGAGTTTGCATTGCTCCAACAGTTATGGGCTAGGTGCCCATACTTTTTACATTTTCCACATTGAGTACACCTTCCACTGTGATGATATCCACACTTGTCACACCTTGGTAGTGCTCCAAGGTATCCATTTTGTTCCACAGTGTTGGTGACAAAAGCTTTCATAGTTTCAGGTCTCTTATAACTTTGATTCCTGTTTTGATTACTTGGTTTTCCAAACCATTTCCTCTTTTCTCCATATTTTCCTTCTTCGGTCTCCTTCTTTCCAAATAAACCATCACGTACAGCATTATCCCTCAGCTTGAAAGCTAGAGTTATGGCGCTCTTGGCATCCATAGGGTTCGATGAAGTCACCAGACTTCGGATTTGAGGTGCGAGACCCCACAAGTATCTTTCAACCTTCTTGTATTCTGGGGTAACCATGTGTGGAACCAAGATTGCTAACTCATTGAATCGGTCAGTGTAGCCAGCAACATCATCTCCTGTCATTTGCAAATTCCACATTTCAGATTCGATCTTTTGTAACTCATTTCGAGGACAATATTCCTCGATCATCATGGCCTTCAGGTCTTCCCATGACAACTCATATGCTGTCTATCTTCCCAAAGTCTTTATTTGTGAATTCCACCAGGTTAAAGCTTTATCAGTGAGTGAGCATGTAGAATACTTCACCATGCAGTCAGCGGTGCATTCACTGATATCAATCACTGATTCCATCTTCTCTATCCATCTCATTAGCCCAACTGCACCCTCGGTGCCATTGAAGTTACGGGGTTTGCAAGATAGAAAGGCCTTGTAGGAGCACTTTCTATTTGGAGCATCTGTAGAATTACAAGTCATAACGTCAATAATTCGGATCATGACCATGTGTTACGGCTTATTTATTCTATTACCTCCGGAACCTCCAGCTGTACCGCTTCCTCCTGCACCTCCTGCACCGGTACCACTGCCGTTTCCTCCTCCACTATTTCGATTCGCCTCATACTGTTGCAAGGCAGCAGCTACTCGCTGTGCTATAAGTTGTTCCACATTTGGAGAAATTGTCTCGTTGTTGTCTCCAGTAGTGTTACGGGGTGTGCTACGCTTTGGTGCCATGACGTTCTTTCTAACACATCAATTAAAAAGAAACAACATTATATGACAATAATGATAGCACATGGCATAAGGATACGACAACATCAAAACATAAACCATTATATACATAGTTAAAACATTCATAGTACATTGCTCCCCAAAAGAAACGGATACAAAAGAGATGGGTTCTCATGACCTCATCAGTACTAAAGTTTTAAACTACATAATGTACTATGGGCACAACCCGCCCATAATAGGTTTAGAAGAAGAAGTGAGAGTACAATCCAATCATCATGGCAAGTCCTGCCATGACAAAGCTTGCTCTAGCCACAAATTCTGCAGCCAAAGTCCTTGCCTCCAGTGCTTCCACCATGTCTCGGACAGTGACAGTGAACTTCCAGTCCATGTCGGCTCTCAACTCCAGATAGTTAGTGGCATCCTGTATGTTTCGGGTGCGGTCATCTAGAGTCTGAACTCGAGATCCGAGTTCTTGACGAAGTCGCGTGGCTGCATCCCCCTGTGCCCGGATGTCATCTAGGAGATCATCAAGACGCTCCTCATGCGTACGAACGCGTGCTACTAGTGTAGGCACTGTGAGCTCTATGGCTTCCCCGGTGTGGGGTAGGAGTGTTGGGGAGTTAGAAGACTCTCCAATCTCAAAGGTAGATGGGATGCTCTCCATCTCCCTCCATCGGGCCAGAGTACGTGGCATCCAATGGATAGTTCCCACAGTCGGGTGGTAGCAGGGTCTTTGCCTAGGTGGTTCTTCACCAGCCTCCAAGTCTTCTGGGTCACGGGCTGCTAGATTCCTTTTGTGTGGAAGTCGAAACTTCTTCTTAGCACTTTGCACCTTAACTGGTCCTCCGCTTTTCTTTCGGTAGACGATAGACGGTTTTCCCAAGGCGACTTTAGGTGGTGTGGAGCTACGGGTTTGTACTCGATTTTTGGGATGTGAGGCGGAAAGTTCCTCGTTTGATTCAGTGTCAGAGACGGGATCAGAATGTGAATGTGACGACATGCTTATGACTACAATACCCATATGACAAAATGACTGGTTATACAATGCTTATGCAATGAAAACGTTTTAGTGAGTCATTTAGATTATAGACTAGGTTCCAATTTAGATTCCTAGTTCACTATAATCAATGGCTCTGATACCAAGTTCTGTCACACCCCGCCAAGGCGGAAACGCGAGGCACGACGTTCACTGGTTTCCAAAGCATATGATTACCGCAAACACATACATGATAAATGGATACATAAATGAGTTTAAAGTTTTACATTACAAAATGTAAAATGAGTTTACAAAACATTAAGATTTCACAAATATGACTCAATTCAATGAGTTATACAAGGGAAATCCTCCTTGAGTAGTATCCATCGTGCATGCATGTAATCTACATTGCTAACCTTGAAATCACGTTCAGTTACCTGAAAAACATACTTAAAATCGTCAACACGAGGTTGGTGAGTTCACAGGTTTAATCAAATAGTTCTTTGCAAAATTTCATTGTTCGTAAATAGTTTCAGTTGTATGTGATAAACAGAATAAGAATTGTTGACCCATTTGTAAACTAGCTAGGAATACAAATAATATGTTCATACATGAGGCGTAACCAAACCATGACAATTGTACACGCCCCTAATTTCGTTATCCGGTTCTATGCGGCCATAAATCCTCCAGATTGTGGTTAGCGCGACTAACCATGACCGGGAGACGTCACTCTCCATAGTACTATTCATAGGACCCTAGGCTACAGTTAATGGTTACTACGTTGTTCCAGGGGACTTTAGCGGCCTCAAATCGTTGTTCTCATCTCATGTAAACATAAAAGTCGTGCCTTATTCTCTTGTTATCCCATAAAATAGTTGTAAGTATGTTTCTCCCCCAAATATTGAAAACAGTAAAAAGGGGCCGTGAAACTCACCTTGAGTTTGTGTATACTTGTAATAAAACTTGTTGTAGTCAACCTTGACTATTCGTACCCTAGATACCAAGGGTAAATTGAGTTAAGACCAAACGTCTTAATTGTAAATTGTTCACCGACTTTGTAAATCTGATTGTTTTTGTTTGAATATCTCCTTAGTTGTTCAACACATGTTTTGTTATAAAATAGTTTTGAGTTACTGCCCAAATGGGACTGTTGTACAGGTGTCGAAACTTCTTAGTTTCGATTGGACAAATGTGCATCGAAACTACTTAGTTTCGATGGAGTAGTCAGGTGTCGAAACTTCTTAGTTTCGATTGAGTAAACTGGGTATCGAAACAACCTAGTTTCGATTGAGTAAAAGGTATCGAAACTCCCAGTTTCGATTGACCAACAGGTATCGAAACTCCTAGTTTCGATTGAGCGACAGGTATCGAAACTCCTAGTTTCGATTACTGGACTTCTGTTTGACAGAATCAGTCCTGCATATTTTGTTTTAAAATTTGAATTTGACACACTTTTCTTGTTATCTTACTTGTGTTTGAACATTTTGCATGTTTGGCTCTGGCTTTTAAGAAAATAATATGAAAATATCGAGTTTTTACCTTTAAAACAGTGGCGATGATGATGAGAGAAAACAGAGATGATCTTGAATCTTTTGCTAAACCCTTTTCACAAACACTTGAAAACACTGAATCCTGATGGTTTTTGTCTTAAAACTTGGCTTTGATTTTGAAGATAAATGGGAAGTTTTCCGTATGAAAATGAGAGAAAAATGAGAATTGTGAGGAAAGTGATTGAAAGTGGTATGGGTTTTATCTGAGTTTTTCTCAGTTATGGCATGGGACGAGTGAAGGGGGGGGGTTTCTCTGGCTTTTTCGGCCAAGAAGTCAAGGGGTAAGTGGGTTGGGGGTTTGGGTTAAAATAATCAAGCAAATTGGATTTTTGGGTATTTGTTTATTAACTAGAGTTTTAAAGGGGTAGTTTAATTCGGTTTATTTTCCCCACGGTATTATAGTTTTGTTCTAAAAATAATTTATTGACCAACTTAAAATTTGTGTAATATATATACACGCCTGGATATTTAATTTATCCACTATTGTTCGTCTTAGTCGGTTTGTACTGGTACTTGCACCGGTAATTCCTAGAATTACCCAAGTATGAATTGAGACCATGTACGATCTTTGCTAGACTCTAAAGTCTTTGTTTGTGAAATTAAATAAATCACAAAAATAATTATAATGTAAACTCGTTTATTGTAATGTAAACTTGTTCATAATGTGTACGGATATTGACCTGAAATGTCGGGTGTCACATGTCACACTACTAATGGATCAAAGATACTCATAGCCTATTGACAATTCAGACTACATACTAGTATCCAAATTAAAATATAAGCATAAAGCATCAATTTTTATTAAGCATAAGCAGTTATGAAGCTATCATTTCTCATACTGTGTAGTCTAAGAAGTTCTGATCAAAACATTTATCACAGATATGTTAGATAAGCATCATAAAGTCCAACTAAGGTCATGTGTGACTGAACATCTACTGATGTACTATCATCTCTCCTTTAACTTCAAGTAATGTCGATTTTATCTTTTTCAATTTGTTTGGCTTTTTCAAAATCTTTTTCAAAGAAAGTAAAACAAACAAAAATAAAATCTTCCATGAAAACATTTTAAGAAAAACATTTTACTTGGTTACTCAGGATTAAGCAAGTCAATAAATTAAAAACTCAAACCAATGTAATCCTGTAATTGAATGTCATTGCCTCTGTCACCAACACAGTTCTGTACTCCCCCTGTCCTGTAGACTCCCCCTCAACTAGTCAAATGGTTGCATCAACGACTTTATGCTCACCATCGTCATCCTAAGTTTTAGGTTATCATTTGGACTTTGTAAAACTATTTCCAAAACATTGTGTGACATATTCTCCCCCTTGAGCATCAAGTCGTTGAATCAAATAGATTTACCAACTTCTGTAACGACTCATTGCTCTTGCAGATGTCATTCCCTGTCATGTGCTAAGACCCACCACTATCAACAACCAAACTGGTATTAATAGTCCCTCTTGGTTAATCCTGCACAACTAACAAGAAACATTAATTTGATATTGGGACCCAAGCCATGGTAGTCATGGGTCGTCCATCTGTATCAAAATAATAAACCTCACTCCACTCACAATCGAATCTCTCATCGATTTTCAGAGATTGTTCCGACGAGTCAGAAACAGAAACTTTAGATTTCCAAACATACTTCTTTTCGTTAAGTTCTTTTTGCTTAAAATGTGAAGTGTTTGAACATTTTCTTTCATTTAAAAATTGATTTGATTGTGAAAACTCTTGTTGTTCTAAAAGTTTTCTCAATCTTCTGTTTCTCCTCCGTCTTTGAGGTCTAGAAAGCCTAACCTCAGATTTTGAAATACCCTTTTGTATAGCATGAGGTTTAACCACATTTGGGTTAACATAAGGCTTAACATGAGTTCTTATCTTTTCTGGAGTAACATGTCGGTTACCTTTGGCTTTGTGAGGACAAGCAATCCGAATGTGACTAACAATACCACAGTAAAAGCAAGATCTCTTCTCACTATATTCTCTCATATAAGGAATCTTCACATGATTAGATGCATTTGAAGAAGATTCTCCTACACGAACTTCTTTTTGCTTTATTTTCTCTGGAACGCCAGATTTTGCAACAGGTTTTGATTCAGGCTTCATCTTCTCATGAACTACATGCTTCTTTCCTTTATTTTTGTAAGGACAGTTCACCACAATGTGTCCTATCTCATTACAATGAAAACATGTACGCCTGTCTTTATAATCTCTGACATATGGAACTCTCCTTGAATTTGAAGAACTTCCAAATGTAGAATTTCCAGATGAATTAGAATCAACCTTTGAGTCTTCTTTCTTAACAGCTTTTGGTATCCCCTCTACCTTAGCTTCATCAAAATATTCATCATCACTCTCATCAGAATACACCATATCTTCACCTGTGACTGGATTCACCTTCAACACAGTCTTAGGATCTAAATCCTCATCATTTATAATCTCAGGTGTAACAGAATAATTTCCGTTGAATGGTGGAGGAACATAGCCAATACCACTAGTTCCCTTCCCCTCTTCAGTATTATTATGATAATGTTCTAATAAGAACGATGAATTTGCAAAGCTTTCTAACTTTCTATGCAATCTGATCACCTCTGCTTTAGATTCAGCTAGTTCCTTATCTTTCTCAACAAGATCATTATTTCGTTTCTCAATTTCTGCAAAGAACATATCTAGGTGATATGCCTGCTCTTTGATTTTCAAAGTCAGAGAACTTATATCCCTCTTCAATGATTCTATTCTTTCAATACACACATTCTCATTATCCTTTAATTTCTGATTTACCGTGTGCATCGATTTCATATCACAAATGAGGTTGACGTTGTCATCCATAACCCTCATCATTTTATCCTTAACTGAAACATAGTTAGAACAAAACGTCTCAGAGTTAGAAAATACCTCAGGTTTTACATCTGAAGAAGATGCATCAGGAGCCATGAATACGTCATCATCAGCTTCACTCTTTTGATCAACAATGACAGGCTCTGCATCAATTTCTATTTCACTCAGATCATCTTCAACTGTCTGAAAACTTTCTTCACTCATCACATCAGTCTCAGTAGATTGAGTACTTTCACCAGAACGAATACTCTCACTATCACTTAAATCTACAGAAGAATCACTTTGAGAATAACCCGGCTTCTCCAATACTTCTTTGATCAAGACCTCAAACGCTTGAGTAGTAGCTTCACCCTTTTTCTTCAAAGCTTCCCATAGATCTCTTGAAGTTGAACACTTCCCGAGACTATGAAAGATTTCTTTTGGTAAAGACATAATTAAAGTTTCACGCGTCTTCATCTCTCGATCAAAATTCTGCTTTTCTACTTTAGTAAGAGTTGTCACTGGTTTAGGAACATCATAATATCCCATATAGTCATAAGTAGGATGCACATATCCTTCAAATATGGATGTCCAAAAGTTTTCATCAGTGACTGATACGAACTGTTCGAACCGGACTTTCCAGCTACGATAATCTGATATGCAAAAAAGTCTCGGTGGCATAGTTCCAATATCATTAATATCACATAAAATTGACATTTTGAAATTTTCACAAAAATATCCGGAAAAAATTTTCTCGCCAAAATACTCTTTTTAAAAAATATCAAAAATTCAAAATTTCAAAAATGATTCAAAACGACTATAAAAGCGTTCACTAAAAAAATTGAACAAGTTGAATTTTCCCGCCAAAATACTCTTTTTAAAAAATTTCAAAAATTCAAAATTTCAAAAATGATTCAAAACGACTATAAAAGCGTTCACTAAAAAAATTGAACAAGTTGAATTTTCCCGCCAAAATACTCTTTAAAAAATTTCGAAAATTCAAAATTTCAAAAATGATTCAAAACGGCTATAAAAGCGTTCACTAAAAAAATTGAACAAGTTGAATTTTCCCGCCAAAATACTCTTTTTAAAAAATTTCGAAAATTCAAAATTTCAAAAATGATTCAAAACGACTATAAAAGCGTTCACTAAAAAAATTGAACAAGTTGAATTTTCCCGCCAAAATACTCTTTTTAAAAAATTTCAAAAATTCAAAATTTCAAAAATGATTCAAAACGACTATAAAAGCGTTCACTAAAAAAATTGAACAAGTTGAATTTTTCCGCCAAAATACTCTTTTTAAAAAATTTCGAAAATTCAAAATTTCAAAAATGATTCAAAACGACTATAAAAGCGTTCACTAAAAAAATTGAAGTTGAATTTTCCCGCCAAAATACTCTTTTTAAAAAATTTCGAAAATTCAAAATTTCAAAAATTTAAATGTTTTCTATAAACAACGTCTAGTCCATGTATCCTCCTTCCCTTTCCGAACTCCTAGTTGACGGGAGTTGTTCATGACTGTTCGTTACTATCTGCTTGGACCGCTGATAATCCGTTATCTTTCTTTCGTTGTGGTATATCGAACTTCTACTCGTTGTTTGTGATTCACTTTACATGTATCGTACTGTTCTTATGATTTGTGAGTCATTCCTAATACTATGTTAACATTTCTTTCACTCTCTATGGTGAGTACATACGACGGATGACAAATCGAGACACCCTTACACAGTAAAAGATTGATAACAGTAGCTATGTGTTATTATTAATCATTTACTGTACTCCTGTGCTCAAATTGTCTACCATCTTATGTCCTATGTGTAACTATTCATATCAGTAGTGATATTGGTAACTAAGGCATGTGTCCTATGCTAAGACATCTACCCTGAGTTATATATTGACATTGATACTTACTTACTTGTTTTGGCGTTAGCGGTGGCTACCCGTACTGACATCCGTGCGTTGGTCCCATTATCAGTTTGAGTCCAGACATTTAGGGATGTCTGAATCTCTCAAACTATTGCTCTGATACCAACTTGTAAGGCCCCTAAACCGGGCGACCTCACTTGTTGGATTTACTCATAAACATAGTCTTAAATACTGAACTTAAATTAAAACATTCATCCATTTATTCACATAATCATAACAGCGGAAGTCTTTACAAATAAAACATAACATATTCTTTACAAAAAAGTGGGATGTCAGTCTTGTGCCGGGTAACCTTCACGCCATCGCACGACCTTTTCTTCCCTTACCTGAAATGTATACTAAAAGTCAGCTAACGCTGGTGAGTTCTAGATTAAAGACATTCACACATAACATTTATCTTATCATAAATATAATAAATGAATGTGTATTCGTACTTTTATATATTCTTTACTTTATTGTTCTCACATAACATTCATTGAGGGTACATACATATATACATACATACTTTCATTGAGAGAACACATATTGGCCATAATCTTAAGGGAGATCAACCCATCATACTTGTCGCGAATGTCACGAAGACATCGCAGTCAGAGCTACCGTCGTAGCCCATTTCATTACCGTCCGGCTCTAGAAAACCGTCCGTCATATCGTTAATTTCGTCCGGCAACCTTTGTCCGTCCGCTCTTTACCGTCCTACCGTCGTAGTCCGTCATTTTTATCCTTCTGCCCTAGGGCATCCGTTTCCCACGTGACCATTATGTATGCAACCGTTCTACATTAGTTAAGGCTTGCTTCGACCGTCTATTTATACCTTTTCATACGTCCTAGCTTGCGAAGGAACGTTTTTGTCCCGGTTGCAAAATAATCACGTGGTCGTCCGTCTACCGAAGTAGCCGTTGTCATAGAAGGGTTCATAACGTTTACATTCATTCATAACATGCAATATATATAATATAAAGCAAGATTTCATTCATTTACGTTATGTCCTTCTTTCGTTCATTCTTTGTATCATACGATTCATTCTTTATTCATAATTCATTTTCACATATATAAGTAATTATATATATATATACGTATGATCACATTGACACTTATAACATTTATTCATTTAGTGTATACACTTCAGCCCCAAAACATTTATAAATCATTTGCACATAACATAGAAGGGGGCACATAGAACTCACCTGATGAGCTACTCTAGGTTGTCCTAAACAAAGGCCCAACATCATCACTTCCGATCTGGATTAGGTAGTTAAATACACATTAGACCCAACCCTGACTCTAATGGTTTGATCATTCTAAACTTACTGACTTTACTTAACCAACCTGTGGCCTGCTGTCTGCTGCCTGCGCACTTAGTAAGTGCGCAGGGACTTGCTCATGCGCACTTGGTAAGTGCGCAGGAGTCTTCCTCCTGCGTACTTGGTAAGTACGCAGGGACTGCTGCCTGCGCACTTAGTAAGTACGCAGGGATTCCTTCCTGCGCACTTGGTAAGTACGCAGTACCTGGTTCTTGGACCAAAATTTTGGAATTCTTGCATGTTAATCCGATCATGCTAATCTTACAATTTTCTTTGATCAAAACGTGCGGTTTTCATTCTAGATTCTATTTCTAAGCTTATTATCAAGTTTCATCCGTAAAAACATCACCTATTTAGCTAAAACTCGAGAAACCCCAAAAATGAACAAGAACTCATATTATGATCGAATCATTACCTGGATTGGAATTCTGATCCGGAGGTTTTGCTCACGATCTTAGTAGTAACGTGCTCCTTAAATCTCGTGACGATCCGTCGACTTTCTCTCTCTAGATGGTGCAAGTGAGGGTGAAATGAGTTAGTGGGCTGCCTTGCCCCTTTTATACCTGGGCTTCCCTCGGCCCGTTGGAGTCGAGCCCAAGTCCATCCGTTCTTATTTCGTTTTATGTCGTATAAATCTCCATCGTATTATTATTTACTTATTTACTATTTTCGGGATGTTACAAGTCTACCCTCCTTATAAGAATTTCGTCCTCGAAATTCGGTGTTTCTCATAACAAAATTACTCTCTGCATCTCATGATTGAGTAACCACTTAGGTTCTTATGAATTGGCATGTCTCGCGTTATGGTGATCATTCAATGCCATTCTTGGACTGCATTTAATTAGGGTTTTCATGTTCCTACTACATCTTCTTCTCTGTAACTAACACCTCGTATGTTAGGGTGAATAGTTTAACCTACTTTACTCTTGAGCGTGTCTCATGGGTGGACTTAACTCGGATCCAGCAAGCACTTGCGTGAATCTAACATGTTAAGCAAGTCAAGGATTCCTCTCAACACTTGGAAGTGTCTCTTTGGTAGCCTGGGATCTAGTTTAAATCGTCTACTATGTGCCCTAGACAGTTGTTATCATTCACTTTCTAAGCCGCTTTGGTTATTACGTGTACCTCATAAATTATCCTCCGTGCATTCGCACACGAAGGGCCATACCATGTTGTTCCCGAATGAATCCCGCTATCTCGTTCCCGAAGGAATCCCATCATCTTGTTCCCGAAGGAACCATATCAGTTTGTTCCCGAAGGAACCTTGTCATTTCGTTCCCGAAGGAACCGTATCATTGCGTCCCCAAAGGAACGTTTCGTTCACGATGGAACCATTAGAAGCATTACTCTATCATACTTAACTTTCTGAGAAGGTATTCATTTAGACGGAATACTAGATATGCAATCCTTACATTCATACTCCTGTACACGTAACTCCCTTATTGCCTTTCTTTAAAACATAATCGTCATGGTTTCACATTTCTCATAATTAGTCTATTATGCACTATCCGTTCTTTGTACCATTGAATAGTCTTAGGGATTGGCATCCCTTATGACCAAATTATACAGTTTCTACTTTTCGTGATGGTTAAAATTTTCTGCATGTGATTCCTTTAGAATCACGTTCCTAGGTTTCATTACAAATAGATGACACGTGCGGTGATACTCGATCATTCCTTTTATTTCTAGTCTCATTGTGTTCCTTATTGGCTTTTCAATTTGAGTAGTCACGTTCTATTGTCTTGTCTTAATCACTGTAGAGTGCTTTCTGACTCTTGAGTCCTTGCTAGTACTCATTTCTTTCTTCACATATTTGTTCAGAATTTGAACTTCACATTTATTCTAAACATTCAAACCCTAGGTTGGATCTGTTTTCATTTGGTTTTGCCTGCACGCCCTAATTAGCATCGTGGTTCCAGTCATTTGTTGTCGTTGATATATCTATTTTCTCATCTGAGTGAATACTCTTAGTAGTTTATCTAGGATTGTATTCTTCATGGAAAAATGTCATTTGTGCCTTCGATTACTCGTATTTTCTTTGAACATATAGTTGTGTGGTTATTTTCTTCACCTTTATGTACACTTGACCGTAGGTCCACGGTCATTCATCGTATCGTGTTTGCGTTAAGCATTGACAATTCATGTTCAAAAGCAGTTTCTAAACGTATGTTCATCTCACATATGTAGTACTCACATCTCGTGCTAACTTGTGATCCTTGACAGCTACTTTCTCAATTTGAATCAAACAAGTGTTGAGTTCTTCAAATTCTACTTAATCAGTCTCGTCGTTCACGGTTTGTCATACGAAGTAATTTTCTCACTGGGCTTGATAGACTCTCTTATCGTCCTCATACTAATTCTCTTTCGGTGCAATGTTTCCTGTTCATTTTTCTTTGCTTGACTTACTACTTTGTTACTTGTTGCATCAGGTTCCGAACCAGGTTTCTTCATATTTCTAAACTTGTTCCTTAGTGTTACTCAACTTCAGCAACTCCATTTAAAGCCTCGTTCCTTCTCGTTCCACATTTGTTATGCCGTTGTTGTCATCATTTGTCTTGCTAATCTGTTGCGATCATCATTACTTAAGTGACTAATCTCATAGTCTTGCTTGGAGTGATTTAATTGTTTTTGGTGACATGTGTATTAATCCACATGATAAGGTTCATCAGTATGCACAACCACATGTAAATTTACAATTACGTGGATCCTGACGTAATTGCCAACTTACCTTACTTGTGAATTCCTGACTCGTCTTATAATGCTTCATAATTTAAATGTCTTCTATAAACAACGTCTAGTCCATGTATCCTCCTTCCCTTTCCGAACTCCTAGTTGACGGGAGTTGTTCATGACTGTTCGTTACTATCTGCTTGGACCGCTGATAATCCGTTATCTTTCTTTCGTTGTGGTATATCGAACTTCTACTCGTTGTTTGTGATTCACTTTACATGTATCGTACTGTTCTTATGATTTGTGAGTCATTCCTAATACTATGTTAACATTTCTTTCACTCTCTATGGTGAGTACATACGACGGATGACAAATCGAGACACCCTTACACAGTAAAAGATTGATAACAGTAGCTATGTGTTATTATTAATCATTTACTATACTCCTGTGCTCAAATTGTCTACCATCTTATGTCCTATGTGTAACTATTCATATCAGTAGTGATATTGGTAACTAAGGCATGTGTCCTATGCTAAGACATCTACCCTGAGTTATATATTGACATTGATACTTACTTACTTGTTTTGGCGTTAGCGGTGGCTACCCGTACTGACATCCGTGCGTTGGTCCCATTATCAGTTTGAGTCCAGACATTTAGGGATGTCTGAATCTCTCAAACTATTGCTCTGATACCAACTTGTAAGGCCCCTAAACCGGGCGACCTCACTTGTTGGATTTACTCATAAACATAGTCTTAAATACTGAACTTAAATTAAAACATTCATCCATTTATTCACATAATCATAACAGCGGAAGTCTTTACAAATAAAACATAACATATTCTTTACAAAAAAGTGGGATGTCAGTCTTGTGCCGGGTAACCTTCACGCCATCGCACGACCTTTTCTTCCCTTACCTGAAATGTATACTAAAAGTCAGCTAACGCTGGTGAGTTCTAGATTAAAGACATTCACACATAACATTTATCTTATCATAAATATAATAAATGAATGTGTATTCGTACTTTTATATATTCTTTACTTTATTGTTCTCACATAACATTCATTGAGGGTACATACATATATACATACATACTTTCATTGAGAGAACACATATTGGCCATAATCTTAAGGGAGATCAACCCATCATACTTGTCGCGAATGTCACGAAGACATCGCAGTCAGAGCTACCGTCGTAGCCCATTTCATTACCGTCCGGCTCTAGAAAACCGTCCGTCATATCGTTAATTTCGTCCGGCAACCTTTGTCCGTCCGCTCTTTACCGTCCTACCGTCGTAGTCCGTCATTTTTATCCGTCTGCCCTAGGGCATCCGTTTCCCACGTGACCATTATGTATGCAACCGTTCTACATTAGTTAAGGCTTGCTTCGACCGTTCATTTATACCTTTTCATACGTCCTAGCTTGCGAAGGAACGTTTTTGTCCCGGTTGCAAAATAATCACGTGGTCGTCCGTCTACCGAAGTAGCCGTTGTCATAGAAGGGTTCATAACGTTTACATTCATTCATAACATGCAATATATATAATATAAAGCAAGATTTCATTCATTTACGTTATGTCCTTCTTTCGTTCATTCTTTGTATCATACGATTCATTCTTTATTCATAATTCATTTTCACATATATAAGTAATTATATATATATATATACGTATGATCACATTGACACTTATAACATTTATTCATTTAGTGTATACACTTCAGCCCCAAAACATTTATAAATCATTTGCACATAACATAGAAGGGGGCACATAGAACTCACCTGATGAGCTACTCTAGGTTGTCCTAAACAAAGGCCCAACAACGTCACTTCCGATCTGGATTAGGTAGTTAAATACACATTAGACCCAACCCTGACTCTAATGGTTTGATCATTCTAAACTTACTGACTTTACTTAACCAACCTGTGGCCTGCTGTCTGCTGCCTGCGCACTTAGTAAGTGCGCAGGGACTTGCTCATGCGCACTTGGTAAGTGCGCAGGAGTCTTCCTCCTGCGTACTTGGTAAGTACGCAGGGACTGCTGCCTACGCACTTAGTAAGTACGCAGGGATTCCTTCCTGCGCACTTGGTAAGTACGCAGTATCTGGTTCTTGGACCAAAATTTCGGAATTCTTGCATGTTAATCCGATCATGCTAATCTTACAATTTTCTTTGATCAAAACGTGCGGTTTTCATTCTAGATTCTATTTCTAAGCTTATTATCAAGTTTCATCCGTAAAAACATCACCTATTTAGCTAAAACTCGAGAAACCCCAAAAATGAACAAGAACTCATATTATGATCGAATCATTACCTGGATTGGAATTCTGATCCGGAGGTTTTGCTCACGATCTTAGTAGTAACGTGCTCCTTAAATCTCGTGACGATCCGTCGACTTTCTCTCTCTAGATGGTGCAAGTGAGGGTGAAATGAGTTAGTGGGCTGCCTTGCCCCTTTTATACCTGGGCTTCCCTCGGCCCGTTGGAGTCGAGCCCAAGTCCATCCGTTCTTATTTCGTTTTATGTCGTATAAATCTCCATCGTATTATTATTTACTTATTTACTATTTTCGGGATGTTACAGCCATAATCTTAAGGGAGATCAACCCATCATACTTATCGCGAATGTCACAAAGACATCGCAGTCAGAACTACCGTCGTAGCCCATTTCATTACCGTCCGGCTCTAGAAAACCGTCCGTCATATCATTAATTTCGTCCGGCAACCTTTGTCCGTCCGCTCTTTACCGTCCTACCGTCGTAGTCCGTCATTTTTATCCGTCTGCCCTAGAGCATCCGTTTCCCACGTGACCATTATGTATGCAACCGTTCTACATTAGTTAAGGCTTGCTTCGACCGTCCATTTATACCTTTTCATACGTCCTAGCTTGCGAAGGAACGTTTTTGTCCCGGTTGCAAAATAATCACGTGGTCGTCCGTCTACCGAAGTAGCCGTTGTCATAGAAGGGTTCATAACGTTTACATTCATTCATAACATGCAATATATATATTATAAAGCAAGATTTCATTCATTTATGTTATGTCCTTCTTTCGTTCATTCTTTGTATCATACGATTCATTCTTTATTCATAATTCATTTTCACATATATAAGTAATTATATATATATACGTATGATCACATTGACACTTATAACATTTATTCATTTAGTGTATACACTTCAGCCCCAAAACATTTATAAATCATTTGCACATAACATAGAAGGGGGCACATAGAACTCACCTGATGAGCTACTCTAGGTTGTCCTAAACAAAGGCCCAACAACGTCACTTCCGATCTGGATTAGGTAGTTAAATACACATTAGACCCAACCCTGACTCTAATGGTTTAATCATTCTAAACTTACTGACTTTACTTAACCAACCTGTGGCCTGCTGTCTGCTGCCTGCGCACTTAGTAAGTGCGCAGGGACTTGCTCATGCGCACTTGGTAAGTGCGCAGGAGTCTTCCTCCTGCGTACTTGGTAAGTACGCAGGGACTGCTGCCTGCGCACTTAGTAAGTACGCAGGGATTCCTTCCTGCGCACTTGGTAAGTACGCAGTACCTGGTTCTTGGACCAAAATTTCGGAATTCTTGCATGTTAATCCGATCATGCTAATCTTACAATTTTCTTTGATCAAAACGTGCGGTTTTCATTCTAGATTCTATTTCTAAGCTTATTATCAAGTTTCATCCGTAAAAACATCACCTATTTAGCTAAAACTCGAGAAACCCCAAAAATGAACAAGAACTCATATTATGATCGAATCATTACCTGGATTGGAATTCTGATCCGGAGGTTTTTCTCACGATCTCAGTAGTAACGTGCTCCTTAAATCTCGTGACGATCCGTCGACTTTCTCTCTCTAGACCCGGGCTCCCTTTCTCTCTCTAAGATGGTGCAAGTGAGGGTGAAATGAGTTAGTGGGCTGCCTTGCCCCTTTTATACCTGGGCTTCCCTCGGCCCGTTGGAGCCGAGCCCAAGCCCATCCGTTCTTATTTTGCTTTAGGACGTTTAAATCTCCATCGTATTTTATTTACTTATTTTACTATTTTCGGAATGTTACAAGTCTACCCTCCTTAAAGAGGTTTCGTCCTCGAAACTATTTATACGTCAAACAATTGAGGGTATAGTCCCCTCATCTCGTCTTCTTTTTCCCATGTAGCTTCCGACCCTTTTCTGTGCTTCCATTGTACTTTGATTAAAGGGATCGATTTATTGCGTAGTCGTTTTTCAGCTCGGTCAAGAATAGCTATTGGTTCCTCTACATAATTCAGACTGTTATCCACTTCGATATCGTCGTAGGGTATGTGAGCTGTGTCGTCGGCTAGGCATTTGCGTAAGTGCGACACGTGGAACGTAGGGTGTATTCCACTAAGCTCAACAGGTAGGTCGAGTCTGTAAGCAAC
This sequence comes from Smallanthus sonchifolius, assembly GCA_023525975.1. NCBI lineage: Eukaryota > Viridiplantae > Streptophyta > Magnoliopsida > Asterales > Asteraceae > Smallanthus > Smallanthus sonchifolius. The sequence continues at coordinate 28,767,728 of CM042046.1, forward strand.
TTGACCCACTCTCGCTAAGATCTTGAAAGGTCCGACGAACCTTGGACTCAGTTTGCCACGCTTTCTGAATCGGATGATTCTTTTCCATGGTGATACTTTCAATAGTAGCATGTCCCCCACTTGAAACTCTAAGTCCCTTCTTCTCTTGTCCGCGTATGATTTTTGTCTGTCCTTTGCGGCTTTCATTCGAGCCTTGATTTGATCAAATTTTTCAGAAGTTGCTTTGACCACTTCGAGACTTGCAAAATCCTTCTGCCCAATTTCCCCCCAACAAACCGGGGTTCTGCATTTTCTCCCATATAACATTTCAAATGGCGGCATGCCAATAGTCGTGTGATAGCTGTTGTTATATGAAAATTCTGCCAATGGTAGATGGCTGTCCCAACTCCCACCGAAGTCAATGATACAGGCCCGGAGCATGTCCTCCAAGGTCTGAATGGTCCTTTCAGATTGGCCATCGGTTTGAGGGTGGTAAGCAGTGCTGATGTTCAGTCTAGTGCCCATTGCTTTGTTGAATTTCTTCCAAAACCTTGACGTGAATCTAGTATCCCTGTCGGGCACAATCGACAGCGGCATACCATGTCTGCTCACAATCTCCTTGATAAATACTTCTGCTAGTCTTTCTGACGAAGAAGACTCACGTATGGGCAGGAAGTGAGCACTTTTCGTCAAACGGTCGACGATCACCCAAATGGTATCATTGCCTTTAGCTGTTCGCGGTAGCTTGGTAATGAAGTCCATTGCGATCTCTTCCCACTTCCATTCTGGTATAGGTAAAGGTTGCATTTTACCGCATGGTTTCTGGTGCTCGGCTTTAACTAGTGAACACGTTAAGCACTTGCTCACGTATTCAGTCACGTCATTCTTCATGCCAGGCCACCAGTACTCTTTCTTCAAGTCTTGATACATTTTGTTTGTCCCGGGGTGGATAGAATAACGAGACTTATGGGCCTCATCGAGTATTTTGGCTCTAAGCTCGCCAATCTTAGGTATCCACATCCGGCCAAACCTAGTTCGTACACCGTATGTATTTGCACTTAAGTTCCCTTGTTGTCCTACTATTCTTTCCCGTTTCACATTTCTTTCTAACAGTGCTTCATCTTATGCCTTTGTTATTTCGCCCATCAAATCTGGTGTTATAATCAGCTGACACGCTTTGATCCGGATAGGTGCCGATTCTTCCTTTCTACTTAAAGCGTCAGCCACAACATTTGCCTTGCCTGGATGGTACAATATTTCACAGTCATAGTCTTTCAGTAGCTCTAACCACCTCCTTTGCCTCATGTTTAATTCTTTTTGCTCGAAAAAGTACTTCAAGCTTTTATGATCGGAGTAGATGGTGCATTTAACTCCATACAAATAGTGCCTCCATATTTTCAATGCGAAAACTACTGCTGCTAACTCGAGATCGTGCGTTGGGTAGTTAACCTCGTGAATCTTTAGTTGTCGTGAGGCATAAGCAATTACCTTTCCTCGTTGCATAAGTACGCAACCTAAACCCTGCCCCGAAGCGTCAGAGTAGACTACCAAGTCTTCATTTCCCTCAGGTAGAGTCAAGACTGGAGCTTGGGTTAATCGTGTCTTAAGTTCCTCAAACGCGTTATTTTGGGTTTGACTCCATTCATATTTCACTTCTTTCCGTGTCAGTTTAGTTAGTGGCGAGGCTATCCTTGAGAAATCTTGAATGAACCTTCGATAGTAGCCTGCCAATCCAAGAAAACTTCGTATCTCTGTTGGTGTCTTTGGGATGTTCCATTCCTTTACTGTTTCTATCTTTGCAGGATCTACCATGATGCCGTTTGGGTTTATCACATGACCTAGGAATTGGACTTCCCTAAGCCAGAACGCGCATTTGGAGAATTTCGCGTACAACTTCTCCTGCTTTAACACTTCCAGAACTTCTCTTAGGTGACAGTGGTGATCACCCTCGTTTTTCGAATATATCAGTATGTCGTCTATGAAAACTATAACTGATCGATCCAACATTGGTCGACATACTCTATTCATCAAATCCATGAACGCTGCTGGAGCGTTAGTCAATCCGAAGGACATCACGAGGAATTCATAATGTCCATAACGCGTGCGAAACGCGGTCTTTGGTACGTCTTCTTCTCTTACTTTCAACTGATGGTAACCCGACCTAAGATCGATCTTTGAGAACCAACTCGCACCTTGCAGTTGATCAAAAAGATCGTCTATTCTAGGTAGCGGGTATTTGTTCTTTACTGTTCTCTTGTTCAATTCGCGGTAATCAATGCACATGCGCATGCTGCCGTCCTTTTTCTTTACAAATAATACCGGAGCGCCCCATGGTGAGATGCTCGGTCTAACAAATCCTTTTTCTGTTAGTTCCTCTAGTTGAGACATCAATTCTTTCATTTCTGACGGAGCCAATCGGTAGGGGGCTTTGGCAACGGGCTCAGCTCCTGGCAGTAAATCAATCTGAAATTCTATTTCCCGATCGGGTGGCAACCCAAGTAGATCCTCAGGGAATACTTTCGGAAAGTTGCACACCACGGGTACATTCTTGAGTTCTTTAGTTTTCATTCTATCATCAATAACATATGCCATATAAGCTTCGCAACCGCGCCTCATGTAACTTTCGGCCTTGATCATCGAAATGACGTTTGGCATTGTGCAATTCCAATCCCCATAAACCGTAATTGGACATCCGCTAGGAGCTTTGAGGTGTATTCTCTTACGTTTACATATGATTTGAGCTTCGTTGGCAGCTAACCAATCCATACCCAATACTATATCGAATCCTCCTAAGGTGAGAAGGAATAATCTAGAAGGAAACTTATGTCCCTCTATTTCTATGATGCAATCCTCCGTGACTTGGAATACTGCCGAATTTTTACCAACGGCAGTTTGTACGCTAAAGGCCTTTACTATGGTGTTGATAGTGCAATCTAGTTTACGACTAAATGCATTTGATATAAAGCTTTTACTAGCACCAGAATCAAATAAAATCGCAGCACGTTCATCATTAACTAGAAACGTACCTGACACGACATCAGGGTTTCCCCTTGCTTCTTCCTCAGTTAAGGCATAGGCCCGAGTCCTTGCCTTTTGTTGTTCCTGTTCCTTCTCCTTTCCCGAACCAGATTGGCCGGCCTTCCTGCAATTCTTTGTCAGGTGTCCAAACAATCCACATACTTGACATTTGACATCCTTCAAACAATCTCGAGAGTAGTGCCCCGGCCTTCCGCACTTATAACACACGATTGCCGATTCGACACTCGCCAAGATGTTGTTTTCCACATCTCTTGCACGTTTCATATTCGACCAACCTCGGTTTCTTAATTTCAATTGTTTCATTCCCTTTTCAGGTGCCTCTAGACGAGTTCTCCCACTTCCTCTTTTGTGTCACAGGTGCCGGGTCCTCGTTGGCATAATCGTCGTAAACGATTCCAGACAGGTTGACTACCGACTCGAAGGTCGAGGGTAGGTTGGCTTTTACGTGGACACGGACCCTTTGTGGCAGACCCTTGACATAGTATTTGATCATACGTTCTTCGGTTTCCACCAAGTGTGGTACCAGTTGGGCCAGCTCGTTGAACCTTGAAGTATATTGGCGATGAGTCTTGTCGCCAGCTTTGAAGTTTAGGAACTCGTTCTCCACACGATCAATCTCATTATGTGGGCAAAACTTTTGGATTACGAGCTTTTTCAAGTCCTCCAATGTCATTCGGGCAAGAGCATGTGGCGACTTTGTTCTTTGAATATTTCTCCACCAACCTAGTGCTTCATTGGTGAAAGAATGAGCAACATATTTAACCGCCTGGTCTGGTCGGCACTCGCTGATGTTGATTACAGCGTTCATTCTCTCAATCCATTCCAAAGTAGCCACCGAATCCTTGCTACCATCAAACTTGGGTGGGTCTCCATCTTTGAAACCTTTATAAGTGCACCCTTTAGTGCTTGGCCCCACTTTTATCTCATCCCCGTCGCTGTCATATACTGTCTCTTCGTGGTTTCCTTCATCCCCCTCTCTACTTTTCTTTATTGCCTCGGATAGTAGATCAGGCAATACCTTCTGCAAAGTGAGCACAACTTCACGGGCAATAGCATCCCTGACTTCAGGTTCCAACTGTATAGGCCCTGGACTGTTGTCCCTAATTGGGGTCACTTCTGTTTCGTGCACACTTTCGGTGTGCTCTGCGTGCACACTCTCTTCTTCTTCAAATCTTGGGTTCAACGGAGGTCTACCTCGTCGGCCAGTGCGACCGCCTCGAGGTCCTGTCCTTCCTCCACCAGCCATAGTTCTTAATTTCCTGGATTGTTAAAAAGGAAATACATCAATGTCCTTTCTTCAGATCATAGTTTGGAACAGTACGAGCAAGGTAAATTCTTAATTACAGTGACCGGTTTGTGATTACTAATTTACATTGCTTTTCGGGTTCGAAACTCTTCAAATCAGTCGTGGCATTAACATCTATTTGTTCTAAGTTAAGGTATCTATTCCTATGCAAGAGCATTAACTTTACGACTTACTTACCGTGCTAGCGTTGGCGTTGGTTACCCATACTGACATCCGTGCGTTGGTCCCATAATCAGTTTGAGTCTAGACATTTAGGGATGCCTAAATCTCTCAAACTATTGCTCTGATACCAACTTGTAAGGTCCCTAAACCGGGCGACCTCACTTATTGGATTTACTCATAAACATAGTCATAAATACTGAACTTAAATTAAAACATTCATCCATTTATTCACATAATCATAACAGCGGAAGTCTTTACAAATAAAACATAACATATTCTTTACAAAAAAAGTGGGATGTCAGTCTTGTGCCGGGTAACCTTCACGCCATCGCACGACCTTTTCTTCCCTTACCTGAAATGTATACTAAAAGTCAGCTAATGCTGGTGAGTTCTAGATTAAAGACATTCACACATAACATTTATCTTATCATAAATATAATAAATGAATGTGTATTCGTACTTTTATATATTCTTTACTTTATTGTTCTCACATAACATTCATTGAGGGTACATACATATGTACATACATACTTTCATTGAGAGAACACATATTGGCCATAATCTTAAGGGAGATCAACCCATCATACTTGTCGCGAATGTCACAAAGACATCGCAGTCAAAACTACCGTCGTAGCCCATTTCATTACCGTCCGGCTCTAGAAAACCGTCCGTCATATCATTAATTTCGTCCGGCAACCTTTGTCCGTCCGCTCTTTACCGTCCTACCGTCGTAGTCCGTCATTTTTATCCGTCTGCCCTAGGGCATCCGTTTCCCACGTGACCATTATGTATGCAACCGTTCTACATTAGTTAAGGCTTGCTTCGACCGTCCATTTATACCTTTTCATACGTCCTAGCTTGCGAAGGAACGTTTTTGTCCCGGTTGCAAAATAATCACGTGGTCGTCCGTCTACCGAAGTAGCCGTTGTCATAGAAGGGTTCATAACGTTTACATTCATTCATAACATGCAATATATATATTATAAAGCAAGATTTCATTCATTTACGTTATTTCCTTCTTTCGTTCATTCTTTGTATCATACGATTCATTCTTTATTCATAATTCATTTTCACATATATAAGTAATTATATATATATATACGTATGATCACATTGACACTTATAACATTTATTCATTTAGTGTATACACTTCAGCCCCAAAACATTTATAAATCATTTGCAGATAACATAGAAGGGGGCACATAGAACTCACCTGATGAGCTACTCTAGGTTGTCCTAAACAAAGGCCCAACAACGTCACTTCCGATCTGGATTAGGTAGTTAAATACACATTAGACCCAACCCTGACTCTAATGGTTTAATCATTCTAAACTTACTGACTTTACTTAACCAACCTGTGGCCTGCTGTCTGCTGCCTGCGCACTTAGTAAGTGCGCAGGGACTTGCTCATGCGCACTTGGTAAGTGCGCAGGAGTCTTCCTCCTGCGTACTTGGTAAGTACGCAGGGACTGCTGCCTGCGCACTTAGTAAGTACGCAGGGATTCCTTCCTGCGCACTTGGTAAGTACGCAGTACCTGGTTCTTGGACCAAAATTTCGGAATTCTTGCATGTTAATCCAATCATGCTAATCTTACAATTTTCTTTGATCAAAACGTGCGGTTTTCATTCTAGATTCTATTTCTAAGCTTATTATCAAGTTTCATCCGTAAAAACATCACCTATTTAGCTAAAACTCGAGAAACCCCAAAAATGAACAAGAACTCATATTATGATCGAATCATTACCTGGATTGGAATTCTGATCCGGAGGTTTTGCTCACGATCTCAGTAGTAACGTGCTCCTTAAATCTCGTGACGATCCGTCGACTTTCTCTCTCTAGACCCGGGCTCCCTTTCTCTCTCTAAGATGGTGCAAGTGAAGGTGAAATGAGTTAGTGGGCTGCCTTGCCCCTTTTATACCTGGGCTTCCCTCGGCCCGTTGGAGCCGAGCCCAAGCCCATCCGTTCTTAATTCGCTTTAGGACGTTTAAATCTCCATCGTATTTTATTTACTTATTTTACTATTTTCGGAATGTTACACGTCTACCCTCCTTAAAGAGGTTTCGTCCTCGAAACTATTTATACGTCAAACAATTGAGGGTATAGTCCCCTCATCTCGTCTTCTTTTTCCCATGTAGCTTCCGACCCTTTTCTGTGCTTCCATTGTACATTGATTAAAGGGATCGATTTATTGCGTAGTCGTTTTTCAGCTCGGTCAAGAATTGAACAAGTTGAATTTTCCCGCCAAAAATGATTCAAAACGACTATAAAAGCGTTTACTAAAAAATGATTCAAAACGACTATAAAAGCGTTCACTAAAAAAATTAAACAAGTTGAATTTTCCCGCCAAAATACTCTTTTTAAAAAATTTCGAAAATTCAAAATTTAAAAAATGATTTAAAACGACTATAAAAGCGTTCACTAAAAAAATTGAACAAGTTGAATTTTCCCGCCAAAATACTCTTTTTAAAAAATTTCGAAAATTCAAAATTTTTAAAAATGATTCAAAACGACTATAAAAGCGTTCACTAAAAAAATTGAACAAGTTGAATTTTCTCGCCAAAATACTCTTTTTAAAAAATTTCGAAATTTCAAAAATGATTCAAAACGACTATAAAAGCGTTCACTAAAAAAATTGAACAAGTTGAATTTTCCCGCCAAATTACTCTTTTTAAAAAATTTCGAAAATTCAAAATTTCAAAAATGATTCAAAACGACTATATAAGCGTTCACTAAAATAATTGAACAAGTTGAATTTTTCCGCCAAAATACTCTTTTTAAAAAATTTCGAAAATTCAAAATTTCAAAAATGATTCAAAACGATTATAAAAGTGTTCACTAAAAAAATTGAACAAGTTGAATTTTCCCGCCAAAATACTCTTTTTAAAAAATTTCGAAAATTCAAAATTTCAAAAATGATTCAAAACGACTATAAAAGCGTTCACTAAAAAAATTGAACAAGTTGAATTTTCCCGCCAAAATACTCTTTTTAAAAAATTTCGAAAATTCAAAATTTCAAAAATGATTCAAAACGACTATAAAAGCGTTCACTAAAAAAATTGAACAAGTTGAATTTTCCCGCCAAAATACTCTTTTTAAAAAATTTCGAAAATTCAAAATTTCAAAAATGATTCAAAACGACTATATAAGCGTTCAATAAAAAAATTGAACAAGTTGAATTTTCCCGCCAAAATACTCTTTTTAAAAAATTTCGAAAATTCAAAATTTCAAAAATAATTCAAAACGACTATAAAAGCGTTCACAAAAAAAATTGAATAAGTTGAATTTTCCCGCCAAAATACTCTTTTTAAAAAATTTCGAAAATTCAAAATTTCAAAAATGATTCAAAACGACTATATAAGCGTTCAATAAAAAAAATTGAACAAGTTGAATTTTCCCGCCAAATTACTCTTTTTAAAAAATTTCGAAAATTCAAAATTTCAAAAATGATTCAAAACGACTATAAAAGCGTTCACTAAAAAAATTGAATAAGTTGAATTTTCCAGCCAAAATACTCTTTTTAAAAAATTTCAAAAATTTAAAATTTCAAAAATGATTCAAAACGACTATAAAAGCGTTCACAAAAAAAATTGAACAAGTTGAATTTTCTCGCCAAAATACTCTTTTTAAAAAATTTCGAAAATTCAAAATTTCAAAAATGATTCAAAACGACTATAAAAGCGTTCTCTAAAAAAATTGAACAAGTTGAATTTTCCCGCAAAAATACTCTTTTTAAAAAATTTCGAAAATTCAAAATTTTAAAAATGATTCAAAACGACTATAAAAGCGTTCACTAAAAAAATTGAACAAGTTGAATTTTCACGCCAAAATACTCTTTTTAAAAAATTTCAAAAATTCAAAATTTTAAAAATGATTTAAAACGACTATAAAAGCGTTCACTAAAAAAATTGAACAAGTTGAATTTTCCCGCCAAAATACTCTTTTTAAAAAATTTCAAAAATTCAAAATTTCAAAAATGATTCAAAACGACTATAAAAGCGTTCACTAAAAAAATTGAACAAGTTGAATTTTCCCGCCAAAATACTATTTTTAAAAAATTTCGAAAATTCAAAATTTCAAAAATGATTCAAAACGACTATAAAAGCGTTCACTAAAAAAATTGAACAAGTTGAATTTTCCCGCCAAAATACTCTTTTTAAAAAATTGCGAAAATTCAAAATTTCAAAAATGATTCAAAACGACTATAAAAGCGTTCACTAAAAAAATTGAACAAGTTGAATTTTCCCGCCAATATACTCTTTTTAAAAAATTGCGAAAATTCAAAATTTCAAAAATGATTCAAAACGACTATAAAAGCGTTCACTAAAAAAATTGAACAAGTTGAATTTTCCAGCCAAAATACTCTTTTTAAATAATTTCGAAAATTCAAAATTTCAAAAATGATTCAAAACGACTATATAAGCGTTCAATAAAAAAATTGAACAAGTTGAATTTTCCCGCCAAAATACTCTTTTTAAAAAATTTTGAAAATTCAAAATTTCAAAAATGATTCAAAACGACTATAAAAGCGTTCACTAAAGAAATTGAAGTTGAATTTTCCCGCCAAAATACTCTTTTTAAAAAATTTCGAAAATTCAAAATTTCAAAAATGATTCAAAACGACTATAAAAGCGTTCACTAAAAAAATTGAACAAGTTGAATTTTCCAGCCAAAATACTCTTTTTAAAAAATTTCAAAATTTCAAAAATGATTCAAAACGACTATAAAAGCGTTCACTAAAAAAATTGAACAAGTTGAATTTTCTCGCCAAAATACTCTTTTTAAAAAATTTCGAAAATTCAAAATATAAAAAATGATTCAAAACGACTATAAAAGCGTTCTCTAAAAAAATTGAACAAGTTGAATTTTCCCGCCAAAATACTCTTTTTAAAAAATTTCGAAAATTCAAAATTTTAAAAATGATTCAAAACGACTATAAAAGCGTTCACTAAAAAAATTGAACAAGTTGAATTTTCCCGTCAAAATACTCTTTTTAAAAAATTTCAAAAATTCAAAATTTCAAAAATGATTTAAAACGACTATAAAAGCGTTCACTAAAAAAATTGAACAAGTTGAATTTTCCCGGCAAAATACTCTTTTTAAAAAATTTCGAAAATTCAAAATTTCAAAAATGATTCAAAACGACTATAAAAGCGTTCACTAAAAAAATTGAACAAGTTGAATTTTCCCGCCAAAATACTCTTTTTAAAAAATTTCAAAATTTCAAAAATGATTCAAAACGACTATAAAAGCGTTCACTAAAAAAATTGAACAAGTTGAATTTTCCCGCCAAAATACTCTTTTTAAAAAATTTCGAAAATTCAAAATTTCAAAAATGATTCAAAACGACTATAAAAGCGTTCACTAAAAAAATTGAACAAGTTGAATTTTCCCGCCAAATTACTCTTTTTAAAAAATTTTGAAAATTCAAAATTTCAAAAATGATTTAAAACGACTATATAAGCGTTCACTAAAAAAATTGAACAAGTTGAATTTTCCCGCCAAAATACTCTTTTTAAAAAATTTCGAAAATTCAAGATTTTAAAAAATGATTAAAAACGACTATATAAGCGTTTACTAAAAAAATTGAACAAGTTGAATTTTCCCGCCAAAATACTCTTTTTAAAAAATTTTGAAAATTCAAAATTTAAAAAATGATTCAAAACGACTATAAAAGCGTTCACTAAAAAAATTGAACAAGTTGAATTTTCTCGCCAAATTACTCTTTTTAAAAAATTTTGAAAATTCAAAATTTTAAAAAATGATTTAAAACGACTATATAAGCGTTCACTAAAAAAATTGAACAAGTTGAATTTTCTCGCCAAAATACTCTTTTTAAAAAATTTCGAAAATTCAAGATTTCAAAAATAATTCAAAACGACTATAAAAGCGTTCAATAAAAAAATTGAACAAGTTGAATTTTCACGTCAAAATACTCTTTTTAAAAAATTTCGAAAATTCAAAATTTCAAAAATGATTCAAAACGACTATAAAAGCGTTCACTAAAAAAATTGAACAAGTTGAATTTTTCAACCAAAATACTCTTTTTAAAAAATTTTGAAAATTCAAAATTTCAAAAATGATTCAAAACGACTATAAAAGCGTTCACTAAAAAAATTGAACAAGTTGAATTTTTCAACCAAAATACTCTTTTTAAAAAATTTCGAAAATTCAAAATTTCAAAAATGATTCAAAACGACTATAAAAGCGTTCACTAAAAAAATTGAACAAGTTGAATTTTCCCGCCAAAATACTCTTTTAAAAAATTTCGAAAATTCAAAATTTCAAAAATGATTCAAAACGACTATAAAAGCGTTCACTAAAAAAATTGAACAAGTTGAATTTTCTCGCCAAAATACTCTTTTTAAAAAATTTCGAAAATTCAAAATTTCAAAAATGATTCAAAACGACTATAAAAGCGTTCACTAAAAAAATTAAACAAGTTGAATTTTCCCGCCAAAATACTCTTTTTAAAAAATTTCGAAAATTCAAAATTTCAAAAATGATTCAAAACGACTATAAAAGCGTTCACTAAAAAAATTGAACAAGTTGAATTTTCCCGCCAAAATACTCTTTTTAAAAAATTGCGAAAATTCAAAATTTCAAAAATGATTCAAAACGACTATAAAAGCGTTCACTAAAAAAATTGAACAAGTTGAATTTTCCCGCCAATATACTCTTTTTAAAAAATTGCGAAAATTCAAAATTTAAAAAATGATTCAAAACGACTATAAAAGCGTTCACTAAAAAAATTGAACAAGTTGAATTTTCTCGCCAAATTACTCTTTTTAAAAAATTTTGAAAATTCAAAATTTTAAAAAATGATTTAAAACGACTATATAAGCGTTCACTAAAAAAATTGAACAAGTTGAATTTTCCCGCCAAAATACTCTTTTTAAAAAATTTCGAAAATTCAAGATTTCAAAAATAATTCAAAACGACTATAAAAGCGTTCAATAAAAAAATTGAACAAGTTGAATTTTCACGTCAAAATACTCTTTTTAAAAAATTTCAAAAATTCAAAATTTCAAAAATGATTCAAAACGACTATAAAAGCGTTCACTAAAAAAATTGAACAAGTTGAATTTTTCAACCAAAATACTCTTTTTAAAAAATTTCGAAAATTCAAAATTTCAAAAATGATTCAAAACGACTATAAAAGCGTTCACTAAAAAAATTGAACAAGTTGAATTTTCCCGCCAAAATACTCTTTTAAAAAATTTCGAAAATTCAAAATTTCAAAAATGATTCAAAACGACTATAAAAGCGTTCACTAAAAAAATTGAACAAGTTGAATTTTCTCGCCAAAATACTCTTTTTAAAAAATTTCGAAAATTCAAAATTTCAAAAATGATTCAAAACGACTATAAAAGCGTTCACTAAAAAAATTAAACAAGTTGAATTTTCCCGCCAAAATACTCTTTTTAAAAAATTTCGAAAATTCAAAATTTCAAAAATGATTCAAAACGACTATAAAAGCGTTCACTAAAAAAATTGAACAAGTTGAATTTTCCCGCCAAAATACTCTTTTTAAAAAATTGCGAAAATTCAAAATTTCAAAAATGATTCAAAACGACTATAAAAGCGTTCACTAAAAAAATTGAACAAGTTGAATTTTCCCGCCAATATACTCTTTTTAAAAAATTGCGAAAATTCAAAATTTCAAAAATGATTCAAAACGACTATAAAAGCGTTCACTAAAAAAATTGAACAAGTTGAATTTTCCAGCCAAAATACTCTTTTTAAAAAATTTCGAAAATTCAAAATTTCAAAAATGATTCAAAACGACTATATAAGCGTTCAATAAAAAAATTGAATAAGTTGAATTTTCCCGCCAAAATACTCTTTTTAAAAAATTTCGAAAATTCAAAATTTCAAAAATGATTCAAAACGACTATAAAAGCGTTCACTAAAGAAATTGAAGTTGAATTTTCCCGCCAAAATACTCTTTTTAAAAAATTTCGAAAATTCAAAATTTCAAAAATGATTCAAAACGACTATAAAAGCGTTCACTAAAAAAATTGAACAAGTTGAATTTTCCAGCCAAAATACTCTTTTTAAAAAATTTCAAAATTTCAAAATTTCAAAAATGATTCAAAACGACTATAAAAGCGTTCACTAAAAAAATTGAATAAGTTGAATTTTCTCGCCAAAATACTCTTTTTAAAAAATTTCGAAAATTCAAAATATAAAAAATGATTCAAAACGACTATAAAAACGTTCTCTAAAAAAATTGAACAAGTTGAATTTTCCCGCCAAAATACTCTTTTTAAAAAATTTCGAAAATTCAAAATTTTAAAAATGATTCAAAACGACTATAAAAGCGTTCACTAAAAAAATTGAACAAGTTGAATTTTCCCGCCAAAATACTCTTTTTAAAAAATTTCAAAAATTCAAAATTTCAAAAATGATTTAAAACGACTATAAAAGCGTTCACTAAAAAAATTGAACAAGTTGAATTTTCCCGGCAAAATACTCTTTTTAAAAAATTTCGAAAATTCAAAATTTCAAAAATGATTCAAAACGACTATAAAAGCGTTCACTAAAAAAATTGAACAAGTTGAATTTTCCCGCCAAAATACTCTTTTTAAAAAATTTCAAAATTTCAAAAATGATTCAAAACGACTATAAAAGCGTTCACTAAAAAAATTGAACAAGTTGAATTTTCCCGCCAAAATATTCTTTTTAAAAAATTTCGAAAATTCAAAATTTCAAAAATGATTCAAAACGACTATAAAAGCGTTCACTAAAAAAATTGAACAAGTTGAATTTTCCCGCCAAATTACTCTTTTTAAAAAATTTTGAAAATTCAAAATTTCAAAAATGATTCAAAACGACTATATAAGCGTTCACTAAAAAAATTGAACAAGTTGAATTTTCCCGCCAAAATACTCTTTTTAAAAAATTTCGAAAATTCAAGATTTTAAAAAATGATTAAAAACGACTATATAAGCGTTTACTAAAAAAATTGAACAAGTTGAATTTTCCCGCCAAAATACTCTTTTTAAAAAATTTTGAAAATTCAAAATTTAAAAAATGATTCAAAACGACTATAAAAGCGTTCACTAAAAAAATTGAACAAGTTGAATTTTCTCGCCAAATTACTCTTTTTAAAAAATTTTGAAAATTCAAAATTTTAAAAAATGATTTAAAACGACTATATAAGCGTTCACTAAAAAAATTGAACAAGTTGAATTTTCTCGCCAAAATACTCTTTTTAAAAAATTTCGAAAATTCAAGATTTCAAAAATAATTCAAAACGACTATAAAAGCGTTCAATAAAAAAATTGAACAAGTTGAATTTTCACGTCAAAATACTCTTTTTAAAAAATTTCGAAAATTCAAAATTTCAAAAATGATTCAAAACGACTATAAAAGCGTTCACTAAAAAAATTGAACAAGTTGAATTTTTCAACCAAAATACTCTTTTTAAAAAATTTTGAAAATTCAAAATTTCAAAAATGATTCAAAACGACTATAAAAGCGTTCACTAAAAAAATTGAACAAGTTGAATTTTTCAACCAAAATACTCTTTTTAAAAAATTTCGAAAATTCAAAATTTCAAAAATGATTCAAAACGACTATAAAAGCGTTCACTAAAAAAATTGAACAAGTTGAATTTTCCCGCCAAAATACTCTTTTAAAAAATTTCGAAAATTCAAAATTTCAAAAATGATTCAAAACGACTATAAAAGCGTTCACTAAAAAAATTGAACAAGTTGAATTTTCTCGCCAAAATACTCTTTTTAAAAAATTTCGAAAATTCAAAATTTCAAAAATGATTCAAAACGACTATAAAAGCGTTCACTAAAAAAATTAAACAAGTTGAATTTTCCCGCCAAAATACTCTTTTTAAAAAATTTCGAAAATTCAAAATTTCAAAAATGATTCAAAACGACTATAAAAGCGTTCACTAAAAAAATTGAACAAGTTGAATTTTCCCGCCAAAATACTCTTTTTAAAAAATTGCGAAAATTCAAAATTTCAAAAATGATTCAAAACGACTATAAAAGCGTTCACTAAAAAAATTGAACAAGTTGAATTTTCCCGCCAATATACTCTTTTTAAAAAATTGCGAAAATTCAAAATTTAAAAAATGATTCAAAACGACTATAAAAGCGTTCACTAAAAAAATTGAACAAGTTGAATTTTCTCGCCAAATTACTCTTTTTAAAAAATTTTGAAAATTCAAAATTTTAAAAAATGATTTAAAACGACTATATAAGCGTTCACTAAAAAAATTGAACAAGTTGAATTTTCCCGCCAAAATACTCTTTTTAAAAAATTTCGAAAATTCAAGATTTCAAAAATAATTCAAAACGACTATAAAAGCGTTCAATAAAAAAATTGAACAAGTTGAATTTTCACGTCAAAATACTCTTTTTAAAAAATTTCAAAAATTCAAAATTTCAAAAATGATTCAAAACGACTATAAAAGCGTTCACTAAAAAAATTGAACAAGTTGAATTTTTCAACCAAAATACTCTTTTTAAAAAATTTCGAAAATTCAAAATTTCAAAAATGATTCAAAACGACTATAAAAGCGTTCACTAAAAAAATTGAACAAGTTGAATTTTCCCGCCAAAATACTCTTTTAAAAAATTTCGAAAATTCAAAATTTCAAAAATGATTCAAAACGACTATAAAAGCGTTCACTAAAAAAATTGAACAAGTTGAATTTTCTCGCCAAAATACTCTTTTTAAAAAATTTCGAAAATTCAAAATTTCAAAAATGATTCAAAACGACTATAAAAGCGTTCACTAAAAAAATTAAACAAGTTGAATTTTCCCGCCAAAATACTCTTTTTAAAAAATTTCGAAAATTCAAAATTTCAAAAATGATTCAAAACGACTATAAAAGCGTTCACTAAAAAAATTGAACAAGTTGAATTTTCCCGCCAAAATACTCTTTTTAAAAAATTGCGAAAATTCAAAATTTCAAAAATGATTCAAAACGACTATAAAAGCGTTCACTAAAAAAATTGAACAAGTTGAATTTTCCCGCCAATATACTCTTTTTAAAAAATTGCGAAAATTCAAAATTTCAAAAATGATTCAAAACGACTATAAAAGCGTTCACTAAAAAAATTGAACAAGTTGAATTTTCCAGCCAAAATACTCTTTTTAAAAAATTTCGAAAATTCAAAATTTCAAAAATGATTCAAAACGACTATATAAGCGTTCAATAAAAAAATTGAATAAGTTGAATTTTCCCGCCAAAATACTCTTTTTAAAAAATTTCGAAAATTCAAAATTTCAAAAATGATTCAAAACGACTATAAAAGCGTTCACTAAAGAAATTGAAGTTGAATTTTCCCGCCAAAATACTCTTTTTAAAAAATTTCGAAAATTCAAAATTTCAAAAATGATTCAAAACGACTATAAAAGCGTTCACTAAAAAAATTGAACAAGTTGAATTTTCCAGCCAAAATACTCTTTTTAAAAAATTTCAAAATTTCAAAATTTCAAAAATGATTCAAAACGACTATAAAAGCGTTCACTAAAAAAATTGAATAAGTTGAATTTTCTCGCCAAAATACTCTTTTTAAAAAATTTCGAAAATTCAAAATATAAAAAATGATTCAAAACGACTATAAAAGCGTTCTCTAAAAAAATTGAACAAGTTGAATTTTCCCGCCAAAATACTCTTTTTAAAAAATTTCGAAAATTCAAAATTTTAAAAATGATTCAAAACGACTATAAAAGCGTTCACTAAAAAAATTGAACAAGTTGAATTTTCCCGCCAAAATACTCTTTTTAAAAAATTTCAAAAATTCAAAATTTCAAAAATGATTTAAAACGACTATAAAAGCGTTCACTAAAAAAATTGAACAAGTTGAATTTTCCCGGCAAAATACTCTTTTTAAAAAATTTCGAAAATTCAAAATTTCAAAAATGATTCAAAACGACTATAAAAGCGTTCACTAAAAAAATTGAACAAGTTGAATTTTCCCGCCAAAATACTCTTTTTAAAAAATTTCAAAATTTCAAAAATGATTCAAAACGACTATAAAAGCGTTCACTAAAAAAATTGAACAAGTTGAATTTTCCCGCCAAAATATTCTTTTTAAAAAATTTCGAAAATTCAAAATTTCAAAAATGATTCAAAACGACTATAAAAGCGTTCACTAAAAAAATTGAACAAGTTGAATTTTCCCGCCAAATTACTCTTTTTAAAAAATTTTGAAAATTCAAAATTTCAAAAATGATTCAAAACGACTATATAAGCGTTCACTAAAAAAATTGAACAAGTTGAATTTTCCCGCCAAAATACTCTTTTTAAAAAATTTCGAAAATTCAAGATTTTAAAAAATGATTAAAAACGACTATATAAGCGTTTACTAAAAAAATTGAACAAGTTGAATTTTCCCGCCAAAATACTCTTTTTAAAAAATTTTGAAAATTCAAAATTTAAAAAATGATTCAAAACGACTATAAAAGCGTTCACTAAAAAAATTGAACAAGTTGAATTTTCTCGCCAAATTACTCTTTTTAAAAAATTTTGAAAATTCAAAATTTTAAAAAATGATTTAAAACGACTATATAAGCGTTCACTAAAAAAATTGAACAAGTTGAATTTTCCCGCCAAAATACTCTTTTTAAAAAATTTCGAAAATTCAAGATTTCAAAAATAATTCAAAACGACTATAAAAGCGTTCAATAAAAAAATTGAACAAGTTGAATTTTCACGTCAAAATACTCTTTTTAAAAAATTTCAAAAATTCAAAATTTCAAAAATGATTCAAAACGACTATAAAAGCGTTCACTAAAAAAATTGAACAAGTTGAATTTTTCAACCAAAATACTCTTTTTAAAAAATTTCGAAAATTCAAAATTTCAAAAATGATTCAAAACGACTATAAAAGCGTTCACTAAAAAAATTGAACAAGTTGAATTTTCCCGCCAAAATACTCTTTTAAAAAATTTCGAAAATTCAAAATTTCAAAAATGATTCAAAACGACTATAAAAGCGTTCACTAAAAAAATTGAACAAGTTGAATTTTCTCGCCAAAATACTCTTTTTAAAAAATTTCGAAAATTCAAAATTTCAAAAATGATTCAAAACGACTATAAAAGCGTTCACTAAAAAAATTAAACAAGTTGAATTTTCCCGCCAAAATACTCTTTTTAAAAAATTTCGAAAATTCAAAATTTCAAAAATGATTCAAAACGACTATAAAAGCGTTCACTAAAAAAATTGAACAAGTTGAATTTTCCCGCCAAAATACTCTTTTTAAAAAATTGCGAAAATTCAAAATTTCAAAAATGATTCAAAACGACTATAAAAGCGTTCACTAAAAAAATTGAACAAGTTGAATTTTCCCGCCAATATACTCTTTTTAAAAAATTGCGAAAATTCAAAATTTCAAAAATGATTCAAAACGACTATAAAAGCGTTCACTAAAAAAATTGAACAAGTTGAATTTTCCAGCCAAAATACTCTTTTTAAAAAATTTCGAAAATTCAAAATTTCAAAAATGATTCAAAACGACTATATAAGCGTTCAATAAAAAAATTGAATAAGTTGAATTTTCCCGCCAAAATACTCTTTTTAAAAAATTTCGAAAATTCAAAATTTCAAAAATGATTCAAAACGACTATAAAAGCGTTCACTAAAGAAATTGAAGTTGAATTTTCCCGCCAAAATACTCTTTTTAAAAAATTTCGAAAATTCAAAATTTCAAAAATGATTCAAAACGACTATAAAAGCGTTCACTAAAAAAATTGAACAAGTTGAATTTTCCAGCCAAAATACTCTTTTTAAAAAATTTCAAAATTTCAAAATTTCAAAAATGATTCAAAACGACTATAAAAGCGTTCACTAAAAAAATTGAATAAGTTGAATTTTCTCGCCAAAATACTCTTTTTAAAAAATTTCGAAAATTCAAAATATAAAAAATGATTCAAAACGACTATAAAAGCGTTCTCTAAAAAAATTGAACAAGTTGAATTTTCCCGCCAAAATACTCTTTTTAAAAAATTTCGAAAATTCAAAATTTTAAAAATGATTCAAAACGACTATAAAAGCGTTCACTAAAAAAATTGAACAAGTTGAATTTTCCCGCCAAAATACTCTTTTTAAAAAATTTCAAAAATTCAAAATTTCAAAAATGATTTAAAACGACTATAAAAGCGTTCACTAAAAAAATTGAACAAGTTGAATTTTCCCGGCAAAATACTCTTTTTAAAAAATTTCGAAAATTCAAAATTTCAAAAATGATTCAAAACGACTATAAAAGCGTTCACTAAAAAAATTGAACAAGTTGAATTTTCCCGCCAAAATACTCTTTTTAAAAAATTTCAAAATTTCAAAAATGATTCAAAACGACTATAAAAGCGTTCACTAAAAAAATTGAACAAGTTGAATTTTCCCGCCAAAATATTCTTTTTAAAAAATTTCGAAAATTCAAAATTTCAAAAATGATTCAAAACGACTATAAAAGCGTTCACTAAAAAAATTGAACAAGTTGAATTTTCCCGCCAAATTACTCTTTTTAAAAAATTTTGAAAATTCAAAATTTCAAAAATGATTCAAAACGACTATATAAGCGTTCACTAAAAAAATTGAACAAGTTGAATTTTCCCGCCAAAATACTCTTTTTAAAAAATTTCGAAAATTCAAGATTTTAAAAAATGATTAAAAACGACTATATAAGCGTTTACTAAAAAAATTGAACAAGTTGAATTTTCCCGCCAAAATACTCTTTTTAAAAAATTTTGAAAATTCAAAATTTAAAAAATGATTCAAAACGACTATAAAAGCGTTCACTAAAAAAATTGAACAAGTTGAATTTTCTCGCCAAATTACTCTTTTTAAAAAATTTTGAAAATTCAAAATTTTAAAAAATGATTTAAAACGACTATATAAGCGTTCACTAAAAAAATTGAACAAGTTGAATTTTCCCGCCAAAATACTCTTTTTAAAAAATTTCGAAAATTCAAGATTTCAAAAATAATTCAAAACGACTATAAAAGCGTTCAATAAAAAAATTGAACAAGTTGAATTTTCACGTCAAAATACTCTTTTTAAAAAATTTCAAAAATTCAAAATTTCAAAAATGATTCAAAACGACTATAAAAGCGTTCACTAAAAAAATTGAACAAGTTGAATTTTTCAACCAAAATACTCTTTTTAAAAAATTTCGAAAATTCAAAATTTCAAAAATGATTCAAAACGACTATAAAAGCGTTCACTAAAAAAATTGAACAAGTTGAATTTTCCCGCCAAAATACTCTTTTAAAAAATTTCGAAAATTCAAAATTTCAAAAATGATTCAAAACGACTATAAAAGCGTTCACTAAAAAAATTGAACAAGTTGAATTTTCTCGCCAAAATACTCTTTTTAAAAAATTTCGAAAATTCAAAATTTCAAAAATGATTCAAAACGACTATAAAAGCGTTCACTAAAAAAATTAAACAAGTTGAATTTTCCCGCCAAAATACTCTTTTTAAAAAATTTCGAAAATTCAAAAATTCAAAATTTCAAAAATGATTCAAAACGACTATAAAAGCGTTCACTAAAAAAATTGAACAAGTTGAATTTTCCCGCCAAAATACTCTTTTTAAAAAATTTCGAAAATTCAAAATTTCAAAAATGATTCAAAACGACTATAAAAGCGTTCTCTAAAAAAATTGAACAAGTTGAATTTTCCCGACAAAATACTCTTTAAAAAATTTCGAAAATTCAAAATTTCAAAAATGATTCAAAACGACTATAAAAGCGTTCACTAAAAAAATTGAACAAGTTGAATTTTCCCGCAAAAATACTCTTTTTAAAAAATTTCGAAAATTCAAAATTTCAAAAATGATTTAAAATGACTATAAAAGCGTTCACTAAAAAAATTGAACAAGTTGAATTTTCCCGCCAAAATACTCTTTTTAAAAAATTTCGAAAATTCAAAATTTCAAAAATGATTCAAAACGACTATATGTAACATCCCGAAAATAGTAAATAAGTAAATAATAATACGATGGAGATTTATACGACATAAAACGAAATAAGAACGGATGGACTTGGGCTCGACTCCAACGGGCCGAGGGAAGCACAGGTATAAAAGGGGCAAGGCAGCCCACTAACTCATTTCACCCTCACTTGCACCATCTTAGAGAGAGAAAGGGAGCCCGGGTCTAGAGAGAGAAAGTCGACGGATCGTCACGAGATTTAAGGAGCACGTTACTACTAAGATCGTGAGCAAAACCTCCGGATCAGAATTCCAATCCAGGTAATGATTCGATCATAATATGAGTTCTTGTTCATTTTTGGGGTTTCTCGAGTTTTAGCTAAATAGGTGATGTTTTTACGGATGAAACTTGATAATAAGCTTAGAAATAGAATCTAGAATGAAAACCGCACGTTTTGATCAAAGAAAATTGTAAGATTAGCATGATCGGATTAACATGCAAGAATTCCGAAATTTTGGTCCAAGAACCAGGTACTGCGTACTTACCAAGTGCGCAGGAAGGAATCCCTGCTTACTTACTAAGTGCGCAGGCAGCAGTCCCTGCGTACTTACCAAGTACGCAGGAGGAAGACTCCTGCGCACTTACCAAGTGCGCATGAGCAAGTCCCTGCGCACTTACTAAGTGCGCAGGCAGCAGACAGCAGGCCACAGGTTGGTTAAGTAAAGTCAGTAAGTTTAGAATGATCAAACCATTAGAGTCAGGGTTGGGTCTAATGTGTATTTAACTACCTAATCCAGATCGGAAGTGACGCTGTTGGGCCTTTGTTTAGGACAACCTAGAGTAGCTCATCAGGTGAGTTCTATGTGCCCCCTTCTATGTTATGTGCAAATGATTTATAAATGTTTTGGGGCTGAAGTGTATACACTAAATGAATAAATGTTATAAGTGTCAATGTGATCATACGTATATATATATATAATTACTTATATATGTGAAAATGAATTATGAATAAAGAATGAATCGTATGATACAAAGAATGAACGAAAGAAGGACATAACGTAAATGAATGAAATCTTGCTTTATATTATATATATTGCATGTTATGAATGAATGTAAACGTTATGAACCCTTCTATGACAACGGCTACTTCGGTAGACGGACGACCACGTGATTATTTTGCAACCGGGACAAAAACGTTCCTTCGCAAGCTAGGACGTATGAAAAGGTATAAATGGACGGTCGAAGCAAGCCTTAACTAATGTAGAACGGTTGCATACATAATGGTCACGTGGGAAACGGATGCCCTAGGGCAGACGGATAAAAATGACGGACTACGACGGTAGGACGGTAAAGAGCGGACGGACAAAGGTTGCCGGACGAAATTAACGATATGACGGACGATTTTCTAGAGCCGGACGGTAATGAAATGGGCTACGACGGTAGCTCTGACTGCGATGTCTTCGTGACATTCGCGACAAGTATGATGGGTTGATCTCCCTTAAGATTATGGCCAATATGTGTTCTCTCAATGAAAGTATGTATGTATATATGTATGTACCCTCAATGAATGTTATGTGAGAACAATAAAGTAAAGAATATATAAAAGTACGAATACACATTTATTTATTATATTTATGATAAGATAAATGTTATGTGTGAATGTCTTTAATCTAGAACTCACCAGCGTTAGCTGACTTTTAGTATACATTTCAGGTAACAAAGGAAAGGGTCGTGCGAAGGCGTGATGGTTACCCGACACAAGACTGACATCCCACTTTTGTTGTTAAGAATATGTTATGTTTTTATTTGTAAAGACTTCCGCTGTTTTGATTATGTAATTGAATGACGAATGTTTTAATTTAAGTTCAGTATTTATGACTATGTTTATGAGTAAATCCAACAAGTGAGGTCGCCCGGTTTAGGAGCCTTACACTATAAAAGCGTTCACTAAAAAAATTGAACAAGTTGAATTTTCCCGCCAAAATACTCTTTTTAAAAAATTTCGAAAATTCAAAATTTTAAAAATGATTCAAAACGACTATAAAAGCGTTCACTAAAAAAATTGAACAAGTTGAATTTTCCCGCCAAAATACTCTTTTTAAAAAATTTCGAAAATTCAAAATTTCAAAAATTATTCAAAACGACTATATAAGCGTTCACTAAAAAAATTGAACAAGTTGAATTTTCCCGCCAAAATACTCTTTTTAAAAAATTTCAAAAATTCAAAATTTCAAAAATGATTCAAAACGACTATAAAAGCGTTCACTAAAAAAATTGAACAAGGTGAATTTTCCCGCCAAAATACTCTTTTTAAAAAATTGCGAAAATTCAAAATTTCAAAAATGATTCAAAACGACTATAAAAGCGTTCACTAAAAAAATTGAAAAAGTTGAATTTTCCCGCCAAAATACTCTTTTTAAAAAATTTCAAAATTTCAAAAATGATTCAAAACGACTATAAAAGCGTTCACTAAAAAAATTGAACAAGTTGAATTTTCCCGCCAAAATACTCTTTTTAAAAAATTTCGAAAATTCAAAATTTCAAAAATGATTCAAAACGACTATAAAAGCGTTCACTAAAAAAATTGAACAAGTTGAATTTTCCCGCCAAAATACTCTTTTTTAAAAATTTCGAAAATTCAAAATTTCAAAAATGATTCAAAACGACTATAAAAGCGTTCACTAAAAAAATTGAACAAGTTGAATTTTCCCGCCAAAATACTCTTTTTAAAAAATTTCGAAAATTCAAAATTTTAAAAATGATTCAAAACGACTATAAAAGCGTTCACTAAAAAAATTGAACAAGTTGAATTTTCCAGCCAAAATACTCTTTTTAAAAAATTTCAAAAATTCAAAATTTCAAAATTTCAAAAATGATAAAGTGCGGAATCCATGATCAACGTGCTCGTGTGACTCAATCAACAACGGTGTAAATAAACGCTCTTTTTATTCCACTACAATATCAGTTTACACAATTTACAGAATTCTCAGTCCCTCCTGATATCGTCCAAGTCTATTTCTGTTTTCTGCTGATAACTGCTATTTATAGACACTGAACAGTATTAGGCGAACTTGTTAAGTTCGCCTCTAATAGGCTAAGCGAACTTAACAAGTTCGCCTCTGATAGACTAAGCGAACTTGTTAAGTTCGCCTCTGATAGCCTAGGCGAACTTAACAAGTTCGCCTCTAGCAGAACTTACACAGAATTTTATCAACAGTTACAAAACATGTCCTAACAGACTCCCCTTTAACTGTTGCTAACAATTCTATCAATTACAAGTCAAAGACTCTAAGACTAAGACATAATATCTTCAAGCTCGTTGTCACCAAAATATGCTCCAACAGCACCGAAAGGGATCGAAGGCTACATGGGAAACGGAGGCGGAAATGATGGAGTCGTACCCTTATCTATTTGACCTGTGATAGGTTTCGGGGACGAAACCTATTGTAAGGGGGGTAGACTTGTAACTTCCTAAAATGGCGAGAAATAAAGTTAGCGAGTTCAAGCGGGCCGAAGTCGGGCCGGGTCGGTCGCGAACCGGGCTTGGGGAGGTCTCCCCTATAAATAGCCCAAGGCCCTCACTTCTCCTCTTTTGCAATTCTAGAGAGAGAAAACCCGTAGAGAGAGAAAGTGTCGGAATCACAAAAGATTGCACAAGCTCGTGTCTCCTGCACTCGTGAAGGAAACCTCCAAATCAGAATCGTCATCCAGGTAATCATTCGAGTTAAATTTGAGATTTTTGCTTAAGTTGGGTTTCCGGGTTTTCGGGTGAAAATAGGACGTTTTTAGGGATGAAATTTGAGAATAAGCTTAGGTTTAGTATCTGGAATGAAAACAGTTGTTTTGAGCAAAGAAAGTTGAAGTTTTGACATAATCGAACTCGAATGCGTGAATTTCGGGACTGTTTGGGAAGATGACTGCTGGTGCAGGCGAACTTAGCAAGTTCGCCTGTCAAGTTCGCTTGGTGGAGGCTAACTTATCAAGTTCGCCTGGCAAGTTCTGTCACACCCCCAAATTTCAACTAACGGAGTTTTACTGTTTTGGGAAGTGACAAACCAGGATCTCAGACACTAGTTACATTGAACGACTCTACATGGGACTCAAAATGAAAATATCTTTTAAATCAGAGTATCAATGCGGAAGCGTAAAGAAAGTAAATGCGCAAAATACACGCGCCCAAAACCAAAGTCCAAAAGTCTCAAAAGTCCAAACGTCCAAACCAAACAAAGTACAAATATAATAATTCAACCAAACATAAATAGACACAAAGCAAAGCAGTTGAGTCCCATGCATGCCCTAACATGCACCTGTGTCTTAGTTTAGCGTCCTGAGAAAACATGTAAAGAAAAATGTCAACACGAGGTTGGTGAGTTCACAGGTTTCAATATATAAATAAATGTTTACCAGATTTATTGTACAATCAACACATATTTACCAATGAGTAGCTAACCCATGTTCATGTTTGCTATTGCGCTCGCAACCGTAAACTGACTGTTTGTATTGCCTCCCACCAGGTCTATCAACCACGGTGCACGTTTAGGTCAATATTGCACCTGTTCGATATCCAATCGAGTTAGCGCGACTAGCGCGGGTGAGGTTTGTCAAACCCAGTAGTACTACCCAACATACCTCGCTATATTCATATTTAAACGGTTCGATGTGAGGACTTTCATGATAGAGTTTACGCATAGTCATAACAAGTGATATAAAATGAAGTACAAAAATCAAAAAGAGTTCGTATCATGTTTTCTCCCCCAGTTTAAAAGCAGTAAAAAGGGGCCGTGAAAACTCACCTGAGCTTGAGTAGAGATTTGAATCACACATGGGAAAAGTTAGAACCACGAGTGTAAGTCTCAGACGACTTATGTATGCCTTAAAATTATAAACACATAAATTAGGGACAAGTTTTGATTTGTGACGACGACACGGAAGATTTAACACCTTAACGCATTCTAGGAATTTAAGACTAGACGAACGTGTCTACGGAATTATATATATAATGATTAAGGTAAATCCGTTACGTGTCGAACGTTAATAACGAATAATACGTTCGAGTCGTTTACGAAAGTTAGGAAAATAATATAATCTAATATATTATTTTAGATTCGTAAGATTAATAATTAATCATTGGCAAAAATAATAAACATGTTATTTTTATTCGAGCAAATAACGTAGTTAAATAATATAACAATTTATATTATTAAACGGTTTAAAACATTATACGAGGTGTTTAAACAAAGTGAAATAACATAAATATATATTATTTAGAAATATGAGTCACGAGTTAAAAATAATATTAATATATTATTTCATACGAAGTCGGGGTTTGAAATGATATAAATATGTTATTTTAAAAGTGGTTATTTTAAATAAATGCGGTTTACGAATCTAACCCGAGCCTACGGGTGTTTTCCGGTTTAAAAACATTTTAATATATTAATATAATAATATATATATAGGTTTAATATTAAAATAGTGGCTTAAAAATTAATAAAACCAAAACAGGGGGAGGGAGACTCGAACCCGGGTCCCCTCCCTGTGAGCATACAGTCTTAACCAGTCCCGGCCGCTAGGCTATCGCGATATGATCCGGACTGAAATGCTTTTAATCAAGCATAACCGAGAGCCCCCCTTTCCCAAATCAAGTCGCGATTGATTCCCTCCCAACAACACCGAATTCATCCACGATTTCATCGAATTGACACAGGGGTTTTGAAGTACACGGTAGTGCGAATCAGAGGATAGAGTTAATTGCGAAATCGTGGATTTTAAAGTGGTTAAATTTCGGTTTCAAAGGCCGAAACCCTAGTTTTTAACTTAAACTCAATTGAACAAATTTGATAATATAACGTGATGAAATCATGGGGCTATTACTAATTAAATGTTTGCGAATCTGACCAACAGGTTTAATTGAGTTAAGGTTGAATCCAAGATCGAAATCCCCAATTCGTCATATGAAAAAACCCTAATTTCCAGATCATTAATAATTCGATGATATAAGACTGAATCACCATAGGGTTTTCAAAGAGTGGGTGATGGTGATGCTAACCATATAGTTTGATTGGATTAAAACTGTGTCTAGGTTAGAGTTCGATTAAACCCGAAACGTATGAACCCTAGATTCGGGTTCATACTAAATTCGATGATAAAAGGAGAAATTGATAGAGGGTTTTCAATGAGTTTAGGATTTCGAAACTGTTGATGTATTTTAATTTGATTGAGGTTGGGTTTAGGGTCGAAACCCCCAAATCATTTTCGTATGAACCCTAGATTACAGGTTTAGATTAATTCAATGATATGAGCCCCAATAACCATAGGGCTTTCATTCACTGGACAAAAACGAAGCTAATGGTGGAATCAATTACCAGGATCGAGTTCCAATTGATGGCTATCGACTGAATTCAGCTCCGTCGTCGCGCGGGTTCGTCTTTGGTGACTTCTATTGTGATTTTGACTGAATTGATGTGTGCAACAGTTCCAAAGATGATTGATTAAGGTGGGTAGAGGTTTAATTTCAGGAATGGCGATCAAATCGATACGAATTCGTGTGTATAGTAGATGAGCTTCGACAGTTACGATTTTTAGAACATAATTAGTTTAATTCGATAAATTAACGAGGATTGAATGTTCAATAATGGTCGTGATTAGCATTGAAGTCGATTTCGGTTACGAATTTCAGTCGACATGATCGAGATATACGGATTTGAGTCAAATTGGTTGCGGGTTTAACTTCTAAAAAGTCAACAGAATCAATTTTCTTCGATTTTGACTAATGGAAGTCAACAAATCAGGTTTTGCATATTTGCAAGACAAACCCCTATGACACCTTTCCAAGGTGAGACTTTGAGTAAGACCATGTCACCTATTTGAAACGCCAAAGGTTTACGATGCTTGTCGGCATAGCTCTTTTGACGATCACGAGCTGCCGCCATACGGTTTCTAATTTGAACGATCTTTTCGGAAGTTTCAAATACAAGTTCAGGACCTGTGAGTTGGCTATCTCCAACCTCGGTCCAACAAATGGGAGAACGACATTTTCGTCGATAAAGTGCTTCAAATGGGGCTGCCTTGATGCTAGTGTGATAGCTGTTGTTGTAGGAGAACTCCACCAACGGTAGATGAGACTCCCAAGTGTTACCGAAATCGATCACACAAGCTCATAGCATGTCCTCCAGAGTTTGGATAGTACGTTCTGTTTGACCATCGGTTTGAGGATGGTAAGCTGTGCTCATATCTAGACGCGTGCCTAAGGCCTTATGTAACAACTGCCAGAAACGAGAAGTGAATCGTGCATCACGATCCGAAATAATGGAGATTGGCACCCCATGCCGAGATACTACTTCTTTTAAGTAAACACGAGTAAGCTTTTCCATCTTATCTGTTTCCTTGATGGCTAAGAAATGGGCGGATTTTGTTAAACGATCAACGATTACCCAAATGGTATCGCATCCGGTAGGAGTTCGTGGTAATTTGGTGATAAAATCCATGGATATTTGTTCCCATTTCCACAAGGGAATTTTTGGTTGTTGTAGAAGACTGGATGGTTTTTGGTATTCGACTTTGACCTTCGCGTAAGTCAGACATTTACTAACATAGGTGGCTATATCGGCCTTCATCTTTGGCCACCAATATAGTACTTTTAGATCATGGTACATTTTATCAGAACCCGGATGAATGGAGTAACGAGATTTATGAGCCTCGTCCATAACTAGTTCACTTAGGTTTCTGAATACTGGAATCCATATTCGTTCGGCAAAGTATCGAATGCCGTCAGATTTGACTTCAAGTTGTGCTTCTAGACCGCGTGTACCTTCTAGCGGTAGGTTTTCTTCTTTTAGGGCTTTGAGTTGAGCACTACGAATTCTGTCAGGTAATCCGGGGTGAATAGTAAGCTGTAATGCTCGAACTCGTTTGGGTTTTGTTTCTTTTCGACTCAGGGCATCAGCTACAATATTAGCTTTACTCGGGTGGTATTGGATCGCACAGTCGTAATCATTTAAAAGTTCAACCCAACGACGTTGCATATTCAACTCCTTCTGCTCGAAGATATGTTGAAGACTCTTGTGATCGGTGTAGATGGTGCATTTGGTACCGTACAAGTAGTGTCTCCATATCTTAAGTGCGAAAACTACGGCTCCCAATTCCAGGTCATGAGTGGTGTAGTTTTTCTCGTGAATTTTTAACTGACGTGATGCATATGCGATTACTTTCTCCCGCTGCATCAAAACACAACCTAACCCTTGGATAGACGGATCACAATATACTACGAAGTCGTCCGTTCCTTCCGGAAGGGCTAGTATAGGTGCACTACAAAGTTTTTGTTTAAGGAGTTGAAATGCTGACTCTTGTTTATCACTCCAGATATAGGCTTTACCCTTTTGAGTCAAAGCAGTAAGGGGTTGTGCGATCTTAGAAAATCCTTCTATGAAACGACGGTAGTAACCAGCCAATCCCAGAAATTGTCGCACCTCAGTCGGAGTTGACGGTGCTACCCAATTCTTGATGGCTTCTATCTTCGATGGATCGACATGTATCTCTTTCTCATTAACCACATGTGTGACAACCCGACATTTCAGGTCAATATCCGTACACATTATAAACAAGTTCACATTTTTAATTGTTTTTGTGATTTATTTAATTTCACAAACAAGGACTTTAGAGTCTAGCAAAGATCGTACATGGTCTCAATTTATACTTGGGTAATTCTAGGAATTACCGGTGCAAGTACCAGTACAAACCGACTAAGACGAACAATAGTGGATAAATTAAATATCCAGACGTATATATATTACACAAATTTTAAGTTGGTCAATAAATTATTTTTAGAATAAAATTATAATACCGTGGGGAAAATAAACCGAATTAAACTACCCCTTTAAAACTCTAGTTAATAAACTAATACCAAAAATCCAATTTGCTTGATTATTTTAACCCCAAACCACTCCTTGACTTTTGGCCGAAAAAGCCAGAGGAAACCACCCCCTTACTCGACCCATACCTCCTATTGCGAAAAACTCAGACATAACCATACTCACTTCCATCACTTTTCTCATAATTCCTTTCATCACTCTCATTTTCATTCGGCAAACGTTTCCATTTCTCTTCAAACCGAAGCCAAGTTTTAAGGAGAAAATCCTACCACAATCCAGTGTTTTAAGAAGAATTTCAAGTGTTTCTGCAAAAGAGTCGAGATCATCTCTGTTTTATTTCATCATCTTCATCTCGGTTTTAAGGTAAAAACTCGACATTTTCATATTATTTTCTTTAAAACCATAGCTAAAGTTACAACATATTTGAACGCAAGTAAGATAACAAGTAAAGGGTGTCCATGTCAAGTTGTAAAACAAAATATGCAGGACTGATTCTGTCAAACAGAAGTCCAGTAATCGAAACTAGGAGTTTCGATACCTGTTGGTCAATCGAAACTAGGAGTTTCGATACCTTTTACTAAATCGAAACTAGGTAGTTTCGACAACAACTACACAATCGAAACTAGGTTGTTTCGATACCCAGTTTACTCAATCGAAACTATGAAGTTTCGACACCTGACTACTCCATGCACAATTGCCCAATCGAAACTAAGAAGTTTCGACACCTGGTCATCAGTCCCATTTGGGCAGTAACTTGGAATTATTTTATAACGAAACAAGTGTTGAACAACTACGGAAATGTTTAAACAAAACAATCAG
This sequence comes from Smallanthus sonchifolius, assembly GCA_023525975.1. Lineage (NCBI taxonomy): Eukaryota > Viridiplantae > Streptophyta > Magnoliopsida > Asterales > Asteraceae > Smallanthus > Smallanthus sonchifolius. The sequence continues at coordinate 28,797,805 of CM042046.1, forward strand.
ATTTACAAAGTCGGTGAACAATTCACAATTAAGACGTTTGGTCTTAACAAGAATTACCCTTTATGTTATCAGGGTACAATTAGTCAAGGTTGACTAGAGCAATATTCATTACAAGCAAACACAAACTCAAGGTGAGTTTCACGGCCCCTTTTTACTGTTTTCAATATTTGGGGGAGAAACATACTTACAACTACTTTATGGGATAACAAGAGAATAAGGCACGACTTTTATGTTTACATGAGATGAGAACAACGATTTGAGGCCGCTAAAGTCCCCTGGAACAACGTAGTAACCATTAACTGTAGCCTAGGGTCCTATGAATAGTACTATGGAGAGTGACGTCTCCCGGTCATGGTTAGTCGCGCTAACCACAATCTGGAGGATTTATGGCCGCATAGAACCGGATAACGAAATTAGGGGCATGTACAATTGTCATGGTTTGGTTACGCCTCATGTATGAACATATTATTTGTATTCCTAGCTAGTTTACAAATGGGTCAACAATTCTTATTCTGTTTATCACATACAACTGAAACGATTTATGAACAACTGAGTTTTACTAGGAACTATTTGATTAAACCTGTGAACTCACCAACCTCGTGTTGATGTTTTCAAGTATGTTTTTCAGGAAATTGAATGATGACTGCAAGGTTAGCAATGTAGATTACATGCATGCACGATGGATACTACTCAAGGAGGATTTCCCTTGTATAACTCATTGAATTGAGTCATATTTGTGAAATCTTAACTTTTTGTAAACTCAGATTATTTTTTTGTAATGTATAATCTTAATATTGTTTATGTATCCATTTATCATGTATGTGTTTGCGGTAATCATATGCTTTGGAAACCAGTGAACGTTACGCCTCGCGTTTCCGCCTTGGCGGGGTGTGACAACATGCCCTAGAAACTGAACTTCCCGGATCCAAAATTCACACTTGGAAAACTTGGCATACAGTTGTTCTCGCTTAAGTAGTTCCAAAATTAGGCGTTGATGTTCTTCATGTTCCTCCTTGTTCTTGGAATAAATGAGGATGTCGTCGATGAAAACGATAACGAACTGCTGAAGATAAGGTTTACACACACGGTTCATGAGGTCCATGAATACCGCAGGTGCGTTGGTTATTCCGAAAGGCATAACCATAAACTCATAGTGGCCGTACCTTGTCCTGAAAGCAGTCTTAGAGATATCCTCATCTCGGACTCTCAGCTGATGATAACCAGATCTAAGATCTATTTTGGAATAGAAACTTGACCCTTGGAGTTGATCGAAGAGGTCATCAATACGCGGCAGGGGATAACGATTTTTTATTGTTACCTTTTTCAATTCCCGGTAATCAATGCACATACGGAAAGTACCGTCCTTCTTTTTAACAAACAGGACTGGAGCTCCCCACGGTAATGAACTAGGTCGGATGAAACCTTTATCTAACAACTCCTGTAACTGGGTAGATAGTTTTTGCAAATCACTGGGTGCTAATCGATAAGGTACCCGTGCGATCGGCGCTGCTCCCGGTGCTAAATCGATTTGAAATTCCACTTGACGGTGCGGTGGTAAGCCAAGTAAATCTTCAGGAAATACTTCCAGAAATTCCCGTACAATTGGGATATCTTCAATCTTCTTCTCTTCGGATGGCTGCTCGGCAACGAGAGCTAAGATAGCGGTTTGTCCTTTCCGAATGCATTTTTGTGCTTTCATGAAGGATATGATACCCATGACAGTACCAACCCTTTCGCCCTGAACTTAAAGAATTTCTCCACTCGGGAGTGGTATGCGAACGATTTTCTCATGACAAATGATTTCCGCTTGGTTTTTAGACAACCAATCCATGCCGACGATTACATCAAAACTACCAAGTGTGACTGGCATAAGGTCGATGTCAAGAATATGGCTAGCTAAATCAAGCTTACAACCCTTAAGAATGTGGGTTGCTTTAATTGTTTGGCCGTCAGCTATCTCTATTACATACTTAGCTTCTAACAGAGTTGGAGTTTCTTTTATCATATCATTAAGTTTCTTAGATATAAAACTCCTATCAGCACCAGTGTCAAAAAGGACAGAAGCAAGGTAATTATTTAAGAGAAATTTACCGGTGAGCACGTTATGATCGTAGCGAGCTTCTCCAGATCCCAGTACAAAAGCTCTTCCTTTCGCCCCATTCCCTTCATTACTACCGTTATTACCGTTATTCCCACCATTATTGTTCTGATTAGGGTTGTTACCATTGTTGCCCTGGTTATTACTGTTACCACTACCACTGCCATTACCATTTCCACCCCTCTTCAACTGAGGAAAATTCCTTTGGATGTGCCCCTCCTTGCCGCACTGAAAACATCCTCTCATGAATCCCTGTGATTGAAGTGGTTGTTTGTTCAGTAGTGCAACCCTACAGTCCTTCACAGCGTGGCCCATCTTACCACACCGCTAGCAACATTGTCGGTCACAAGTGCCCGTGTGGTGATAGCCACATTTGTTGCACTTGGGGTACCTCCCAGCATATTCTCCCTGATTCGGACCTGATGAGGTCGTTTGATTAAAGTTTCTAGCAGGCTCAAACTTTCGCTGCTGTTGGTGCTGAGGTTGGTTGGGTTGGGATCCTTTAGAGTTAGAGTGGAAGTGGGAGTGATGGTCGAACTTGCGCTTATTTTTGTCGTTGGGTTTAGAAACCGAACCTCTTGGAGGTAAAGTTCCTTTTGTCACAGCCTGATCGGTCAATTTGTGAGCAAGTCTGATGGTCTGTTGGATGGTGGTAGGGTTGGATGAGGTCACCATGCTTTGAATCTGAGGTACCAAACCTCCAATGTATAGTTCAATCCGTTTGTAATCCGGAGTCACCATGTGTGGGCACATGGTAGTGAACGAGTGGTGTAGAGTTCAATTTCCGAACCCTCCATCTTAAGGTTCCAGAACTCTCCCTCTAGCTTTTGAATTTCATCTCGTGGGCAGTATTCCTCCTTCATCATTGCTTTAAATTCCTCCCACGGGAGTCCATTTGCCATTGCCAGTCCCAACATTTAAACTTGGGCATTCCACCATGTTAGGGCCGGGCCTTCTAAAGTTCCAGCAGCAACCTTCACTTGGTTAGCCACGGGGCAGTTGCACATGGCTATTACTGATTCAACCTTCTCAAACCAGCGAAGTAATCCAACGGCTCCTTCAGCTCCACTAAAGGTGTGGGGCTTGCAATCCATGAATGCCTTGAAAGTACAGGCTGGTTGTTGGTTTTGCTGACCTGGATTTAGAAGTACCAATTGAATTGGAATTATAGAGTTTAGAAAAATGTTTTTAGGAGAAGGATTGACACTATTAGTCAATAGTTAAAGCATTTACCTGCAGCATTCTGTACTGCTAGGGCCTCTGCCACACTATTATTTATCAAAGCTGCTAGCGCTGCTGCTGTCATGTTAATGGTACCACGACCACCGGCACGATAGTATAGGGAGATCATCAAACATCCTCGTCATCAGAAGAGACGTATGACTGTGCATCATCGATCTCCACTGGCTCCTCCTCAGCTGGCTCCCCCTCTAAGGGCTCCTCCTCGAAGGGCTCCTCTTCAAAAGGTTCCTCCTCAAAAGGTTCCTCCTCGTCGTCAGATACTGGAATGTCCTCCAGAAATAGGGCCGCTTGCAATTGGGCTTCCAAGTGAGTCACCCTCTCTTGAAGGCCTTCAACAGTGTGGTTTGCCACATGTAGCTGAGCTTCCATAGCAGCAATCTCTCCAGAACTCCTTCCATATCATCATCCCTAGTGTCGGCCCTCGTCTCTAGATGTGCCACACGATCCACTAAAAGGTTGTGGACATGGTCCGTTGCAGCTAGTTCGGTAGTCAAGTGTTCTACTCCTACGTTATTCTTCTCTACTTGGGGTCCATTCTTCAGAAGTTCAGGTATCTCCTCAGTGGCATCTTGTACAAAACTCAGTTCTTTCAACATATAAGATACGAATGATGCGAAAGCTTGTTCCATGGTGCATGGTAAGCTAGGTAGTGTAGGTGATGAAGATGCAGATCCAAAGTACGGTGATGGAACATCTCCCATTTCGATCCACCTTTGGATCATATGTGGGTATACGTCCCAATTGAGAGCATAATCCAATGCTCGTGCGTTACTCGGTTCGCCTTGGTCAATTGAAGTAGTCCGGTGCCTTTTGGGCTCCGGGGATGAGAGTACAGGTGCTTTATGCCCAGATGCGTTAGGTGATGGAGGTGGGGTTGACGACATGATCCTGCAACATTATGTATAAGTACCAAACATCCAAATGACATGTAACTAATGTGTGAGGCTATAGTCTAGTATGCAATCCTAGTTCTCTATAACCAATGGCTCTGATACCAATCTGTCACACCCCCAAATTTCAACTAACGGAGTTTTACCGTTTTGGGAAGTGACAAACCAGGATCTCAGACACTAGTTACATTGAACGACTCTACATGGGACTCAAAATGAAAATATCTTTTAAATCCGAGTATCAATGCGGAAGCGTAAAGAAAGTAAATGCGCAAAATACACGCGCCCAAAACCAAAGTCCAAAAGTCTCAAAAGTCCAAACGTCCAAACCAAACAAAGTACAAATATAATAATTCAACCAAACATAAATAGACACAAAGCAAAGCAGTTGAGTCCCATGCATGCCCTAACGTGCACCTGTGTCTTAGTTTAGCGTCCTGAGAAAACATGTAAAGAAAAATGTCAACACGAGGTTGGTGAGTTCACAGGTTTCAATATATAAATAAACGTTTACCAGATTTATTGTACAATCAACACATATATACCAATGAGTAGCTAACCCATGTTCATGTTTGCTATTACGCTCACAACCGTAAACTGACTGTTTGTATTGCCTCCCACCAGGTCTATCAACCACGGTGCACGTTTAGGTTAATATTCGATGATAAGACTGAATCACCATAGGGTTTTCAAAGAGTGGGTGATGGCGACGCTAACCATATAGTTTGATTAGAATAAAACTTTGTCTAGGTTAGAGTTCGATTAAACCCGAAACGTATGAACCCTAGATTCGGGTTCATACTAAATTCGATGATAAATGGAGAAATTGATAGAGGGTTTTCAATGAGTTTAGGATTTCGAAACTGTTGATGTATTTTAATTTGATTGAGGTTGGGTATAGGGTCGAAACCCCCAAATCATTTTCGTATGAACCCTAGATTACGGGTTTAGATTAATTCAATTATATGAGCCCCAATAACCATAGGGCTTTCATTCACTGGACAAAAACGAAGCTAATGGTGGAATCAATTACCAGGATCGAGTTCCAATTGATGGCTATCGACTGAATTCGGCTCCGTCGTCGCGCGGGTTCGTCTTTGGTGACTTCTACTGTGATTTCGACTGAATTGACATGTGCAACAGTTCCAAAGATGATTGATTAAGGTGGGCAGAGGTTTAATTTCAGGAATGGCGATCAAATCGATACGAATTCGTGTGTATAGTAGATGAGCTTCGACGGTTACAATTTTTAGAACATAATTAGTTTAATTCGATAAATTAACGAGGATTGAATGTTCAATAATGGTCGTGATTAGCATTGAAGTCGATTTCGGTTACGAATTTCAGTCGACATGATCGAGATATACGGATTTGAGTCACATTGGTTGCGGGTTTGACTTCTAAAAAGTCAACAGAATCAATTTTCTTCGATTTTGACTAATGGAATTCAACAAATCAGATTTTGCATATTTGCAAGACAAACCCCTATAGTTTTGATATTAAATATTAACAGAATCGGTCCCTGGGGTTTGAATTAACTGGATTAGCTAACTGGGTTAAGTTTTTAACAGAAAGCTTAACGGAATTGTTAACGGAGTTAACTTGAAAAGTGGGATTGTCACAAGTTCGCCTGGCCAAAGGTAAGCGAACTTATTATGTTCGCCTAAGTTAAGTTCACCTGGCCAAAGGTAAGTGAACTTATTAAGTTCGCCTAGGCCAGAGGAAGCGAACTTAGCATTATGTTCGCCTATATCAGCTGAGTAAAAGTTTGAATTGAGGTTAGGTTTGATATATGTGTTTTATAACCAATTCAGGTCACGTGTGACGCTCGTTGGGTCGTAGTTAGGACAGATCTAAGACTAGCTTATAAGGTGAGTTCTAGAAGCCTCTTTTAAATGTTTTATATAATGTTTTCGGGCTGGTGTGTATACATATGAAATGTTGTTTTATAAAATGATGTTTATGAAACTATGTTTACGAAATGAAATGATTTGGAATGAACGGTTTATGGAAAGAAAGTTTTATGAAAGGAATGTTTACGAACGGATGTTTATAAAGAAATGGTTTAAAGTAAAGGTAAAGGGTTTCGAAAGTGAAGGAAAGGTTTTGTGAAAAGAAAAGAAAAAAGGGCAAAGGTTTTAAAGAAGTCATTACAAATCTAATCTGTCGAATGAATGGAATTGACGAATGAAGTCTGGGAATGAGATTCCCAGCCTTGTGGTAGATTATGGACATAAGAACAACAGGGGCAGTGTCTTAGTGGCTTGCCAATGGTTTGATGTTGTACAACTGGTATGGAGTAACGACGGTTACGCAACGGTTAACGTGACCCTACGTCAGGTTAAATTATGATCCGACTGTGTTATGGCTGAGAGCCATAGCCGTCGATGGAAGTTGTCGGTGTATGGCTGAGAGCCATAGCCTTCAATGGAGGTTGTCGGTCTATGGCTGAGAGCCATAGGGGCAACTGAATGGGTATTGTCGGTGCTCGTGCAGTAAGCCTTGGGGGCAATACCAAAAAGGGAATTGACGGAATGTTGTGGCAACGACGGTGATACGTAACGGTTTCCCACGACATGCAGGGTTCCTTCGGGGACACAGAGACGCGTAAAAAAAGATACAGATTTTAGATAGTAATGTATGACTTAAATGAATGTTAAATGTTTTAAACAAATGATCCGTTTAATGTGTTTAAATGTTTGAAGGTTTACGAATGAAAGGCCCTGTTTTCTTATACGTGATATTAAACCCTAATGAATGTTTTGAATGATGAACCATTTCTTAAATCAAACGAAAACTAGAACTCACCAGCGTAACTGACTTTTTAGTGTGCACATTCAGGTTAAGGCATGTTATGAGGATGGACGGTGATGCTTGGCTAGCGAGAGGAGTTACCCGACTGACTATGAGGACTGGCATCCCGTTATGTTTAGTTATGATGTATTTATGTTTTAAACAATGTTTACGCTTTCGCATGTAAGAACAATGATGACGTTATGTTTGAATGAAATTTTCCGCTGCGTTATTTGATAATCAAGTTTACGAATTGTTTGTGAATGAGTAAATCCAACAAGTGAGGCCTCCCGGGTTTGGGGCCTTGCACCAAGTTCTTATTTGGACAATCTTTCAAGATATGACCAACAGTACCACAATGAAAACAAGAACCTTTTTCCTTGTAGACACGAACATACTTTTCTTTCTGAACCTTGAATGAAGTAGTTGATGAACACTGAGAAATATTATTTGAAGAATGAACAACCTTACGAGTTTCCTCCTCAAGATTCTTTTTACAAAAATCAAGAGTTGAGATATTCTCAATCTTGTTTGTCTCTTGTGAGTCAAAACCACCACTTACAAATGGTTTAACTGGTTTAAAAGTAGATTTAGGTTTTGGTTGTTCACTCACATCATCTGGTTCAGTTAGAATGCACCTGTCTCTTGTCACTATTTTCAACACAGCGGGTTCCACATACTTACACTCTTTCACTATGCCTTCAACTTTTTCTGAATCAAACACATCATCATCAGTTGAATCATTATATACCATGTCATTACCAGTAACAGGATTGATGTTCAACACATTTTTTGGTTCCAGATCTTCAACCAAAACTTCTTCAATCAAGCATAGGGTATAATTTGCATTAAATGGTGGACAATAAACAACACCACCCCCAATCTCTGTATCATCAAAAGAACGACAAGAACCAACCCCACCAATAAGCTTTTCACCCGAAGCTTTATCATTATATATTCTAACAAGAAACTGGAATTCTTATAACACTCAACCTTGCGTAACAATTTTGTTACCTCAGTCTGTGACACAACAAGTTCATTAATTTTCTTTTCATACTCAGAGTATGACACATCAAAAAGAAATGCTTGTTCATTTACTTTGGTTTGTAAAACTTTAATATCATCTTTTAGAGATTCAATTTTTGTTTTCAAAGTTGTTTCATTATCCTTCAAAGTTTGGTTCGATGTATACATTGCTTTCATGTCACAGATGAGATTCGTGTTATCATCACACAACCTCGTAATTCTGAATTCAAAATCAATGCAATTTCAACAAAAATCAACCTGTTTTACCTGCTTAGAATCGGCAATGAATGCATTTCCTTCAGCTAACATCTCTGTAATCTTTTCTGTAACCTTTCCAGCAGCTCCATCATTCAGTAACTCTTCATTTGAAAACTTTGGTTCACTCATCTGATGCACTGACTCTTCACTTTCATGTACACTCCCAGAATCTGTAGAGTCACTATCAGAAGAACCACCTTCAATTCCATCTTCAGGATGAACTTCATCTAGAAAAGCTTGACTAACATGAGCCATAATATCTTCCAAATGAATATCCTAGTCATAGTTTTCATCTTGCTGAGATATCAAAGCTGTAGAAGAACTCTGTTTGTTTTGATTGCCTTGAGAGTTTGAAGGTCCTTGGTTCTGATTTCTTGGTTTTGTACATTCTCGAGCAAAATGACCAAACTCCTGACAATTATAACACTTCACCTTAGACTTATCCATTCCCATCTTGGTTTTGCTTGATGCCCGAATAAACTTCTTCCAAGTTCTCTTCAAGTGATCTTTTCCTTGTCTCAACCACAATGCCATGTTCAACTGAATATTCATTTCTTCCAAAGTATCTTTATCCAGTTGTTTAAAATCCTCCTCAATCATATTAGGATCAGTGATTTTCATAAGAAGTTAAAAATGATGCAATCATTGCCATCTTATCATTAGCTGCAGATGAAGACACTTTAGTAGAACACGAATGACCTTCATTCTTGCTATGAGTTGAACATCTAGAATTTGAAGCAACAAAACATGTATTTTCTTGACAAGAATTTTCTTTTGGAACATCAGATGACTCTCCCGAAAACAAAGCAAATCCACCAGATTTTGATGACGATGTACCTTTCCCAAAATAAATGTTTGGATCTTGATAAACTGTGTCTTTCTTTTGTTTATGCAAATAATATGATTGAATCATTCCTATCAAATCTTCAAGACTAAGATCATCAAATCCAGATTGTTCTTTGATCACTATTGTGTACATCTCAAAATGTGCTGGTAAAGCATCCAAGAACTTTTCAAGAATCTTCTTGTTTTTGTAGGTGATGTCATTGTTGACCATTTCACTTAGAAGATGATACTATCTTGACATGAGTTCATCCACTGATTCACCCTCAAAGTGTTTAAAAACACTAAACTGTTTCTTTAATAATTCTTTTCTGCTCTTCTTGATATCTTTGCTACCTTCACATCTTTTAGCCAAACCTTCCCAAAGTTCACGAGAAGTCTTGAACTTCTTGAAAGTATGGTAGATATCCAGAGGTAAACACATGGATAAAGCAGTAAGAGCTTTCTTTTCACAATCATATAACTTCTTTTCATCATCATTAAGAGCTGAAATTGGTTTTGGTGTATCTGACACACCCATATGACGATGAACAGGATGATCATATCCCTCACTAATAGGAATCCACAAACTCGTGTCATTGATATTAACATAATTCTCAAATCGACTTTTCCAATTTGAATAATCTTTGAGATTCATAAGCCTCGGTGGCTTGGTTGGAGTTCCAATCTCATTGTCATAATTCAGTAAGTGAGTCATATTGTTCACTTGATTAGATGTAGACGACATCCTTGAACACATTTCAACACTTAAAAAAATTTAACAATTTTCTGTATGAAGCGAACTTAACAAATTCGCCTCTTAAGTTCGCCTAACTTGAATCCAACGAACTTAACAAATTCGCCTCTTAAGTTCGCCTAACTTGAATCCAGCAAACTTAACAAGTTCTATTGACAAGTTCGCCTGACAAGTTCACCCGTAACTGAATAGACAAGTTCGCTTGTATCAGCTGAAGAACAAGGAAGATTGTTCTAACACCCAAACGCACGAACAGGTCTGAAAATTTCCATAAATCTTGATTTAGAATGAATTAGAGAAATTCCTTCCGTAGGATTCTTCAAATATTGATTTAGAACACTTCTAACGGATAAATTTTGATAAAACAACACCAAAAATGAAGAAATCAATCAAAATTCAGTCCAAAAAGTTGCAAACTTCTCAAGAACACACAAACTTCAGAAAATCTCCATCTTGTTGTGAAAAATCAATCGAGACAATTTCAAACAATAGTAGCTAATCAAGAGCAAAAGCTCTGATACCACATGTAAGTCCCAGCGGGTCTACCGATCCATCTCTGCTGTAAAACACAGAATACATACATGAAGTGCGGAATCCTTACGTATACGTATGTCTCAAATAGTAACGAATGCAATACAATCACACAAGACATGATTTCATAAAAAGCTTCTTGTATTATCTCTCAAATAGTAAACACAGAGTAGTTACAAATGCAGAAGTTACAAATAAGAATATCTCTTGAACTATTTATAGACAACACACACAGAACCAGGCGAACTTATTAAGTTCGTCTAAGCAAACTTAACTATAAGAAACACAAAACATGCAAAACTATAAACATAAAGACTAATCTGTTACAAGGCTTGTTGTCACAATACATGTTCCAACAGATGAAGTCATCATTTCCTTCGAGTAATGCTAAGATCGGTGCTGAACTAAGTTTCTGTTTACGGGTTTTGAAAGCCTCTTCTTGCTTATGACCCCATTCAAACTTTACGGCTTTCTGAGTCAAAGTGGTTAATGGAGTAGCAATCTTCGAGAAACCTTGTATGAACCTTCGATAATATCTAGCTAGACCAAGAAAGCTTCGAACCTCCGTTGGAGTCTTTGGAATTTCCCATTTTATAACGGCTTCAATCTTGACTGGATCTACTTGAATTCCCTTGTGGTTTATGACCTGTCCTAAAAATTGTATTTCTTGATTCCAAAACTCGCATATGGAAAATTTAGCGTACAACTTCTCTTTTCTTAGGGTTTCCAAGATTATCTGAAGATGTTTAGCATGATCTTCTTGGGTTCGGGAGTAGATAAGGATATCGTCTATGAACACTATAACGAATTTGTCCATAAATGCTGCGAGAGCATTAGTTAGACCAAATGACATAACTAAGAATTCGTAGTGTCCATATCGGGTTCTAAAGGTAGTCTTAGGTACATCTTCTCCTTGTACTTTCAGCTGGTGATATCCTGATCTAAGATCTATCTTCGAGAAGTATTTAGCTCCTTGCAACTGATCGAACAAATCGTCTATCCTAGGCAATGTATATTTGTTCTTCACAGTGAGCTTATTCAGTTCTCGATAGTCTATGCACATATGCACACTTCCGTCCATTTTCTTCACGAACGTGTATGTATGTATTTTATTGGTAAGTGTCAAATTATATAACAGTGTATAACTAGATTTACTAAACGAGAATTTTACAATTTACAAGTGTTACTATAATTGTATTTTGGTGTACAAGTATAAACATACCATATATATATATATATAAAATCTAAATATATGTTTTATGATTCTGAAACTATATAAACATATGAATATGTTTATATTTATAAATACGTGTATGAATATACTACAAGGCCTGAAATGGTTTTACTAAATATTGCATGCATTCTGTGAAGGGACGCACGAACCTGAATTGTTATCATTAACTATACGTGTATATAGCCATATACGATCGTGTACACAACGAACTACTATTTATGAATATAACTACTGAAACACATTTGAGTAGAGAAACCCGAATCGAAATAAGTAACTAGTATTACCGAATTTTAAACCAACATCGTATACTGAATCAGCGATACCGTTAAGAATCAACAGAGCTCAACCGCACACATGATAACTCGACGACTCGCTTTACATTATTAGGGTTAGTCTATAAACTCATTAAGTGGCTACAAGTATCGTAGGACTCGAATAGGACGTAACCTGTGATTATCACATGGGCATTGGTTTTCATTGCTGACACAAGGACATTAGTGTTTCTAACACGTCACCAGGTGAGTTCACTTCCCCTTTTTACTTTTAAATGGTTTAGAAACATCGGGGGAGAAACATACATGCTTAACATTTTTGGAAAACATGAAACATCATCATTTGATACATTTGAAAACATCAATGTTTGATACATTTGAGAACATCATTACGTGATACATTTGGGAAAACATAAAAATTATTTTCTTTATACGTAGAAACAAGGAATCATGACCGACCATTTATGTTTACATGAGACAATCGTGGGAGAGCTCGTAAAGTCCCCTATGTGAACAATTTATTAACCATTAACTCGTATAGCCAGGATATTATGAATAGTACTATTGGGATTGACACTCCCAGTCATGGTTAGTCGCCCTAACCAAGGGTCCGTATGGCCCAATGACTACACATTGTCCTAACTCATGAGCCCATGGGGAATGGGCGAGGGGCGGAACACCTGTGTTTGGTTTGGTTAAAACTCATGTAGAATAAACTTCATATATCTAGTTAGTTACGATGGGTCAACTTGATAGGTCAAACTTGATAAGATTACTTGGTTTCATTTAACGAATACTTGAAATCGTTTTTACGGATGGGAAAACTTGAATACTTGAAACTTGGATACTTGAAACTAGAATACTTGAAACTTGAGATTATTTTCATGCAAATTCGTTTTGTCAATCATTTACATATAAATGGTGTTACCATTCATTCATGAGCAAATGTGTTAGTCAATGTTTTCAAGGAAATCCGCTTCATATTGTCATAAGTAAACCTGTGAACTCACCAACCTTTGTGTTGACACTTTTAAGTATGTTTTTCAGGTATCACTTAGCTAAGGCTCGGTTGGAATAGTCTAGCTAATTGGATTAAACCCTAGTAGCCGAAGAGCATAATTTATCATGTCTCAAGTCCATCGTTGATCCTGAGGGATTTAGATCATTGTATTACTTTATATTTGTAATTGTAAAAGTACTCATTACTTTAGAAATTGCTATTACAGCTTTCGCTATTGTGTAATGTTACCAATCGTTGTAACCTTAATTAATTAATTTATTTTATTAAGTAAATGAATTTGGGGGTGTGACAGATTGGTATCAGAGCCAATGGTTTTAGCGAATTAGGTTTCCTTAGTGTCACCTAGGCTCTAACCAGACTCATTTAGGGACCCAATTTTTTTTTAAGACTTACATCATAGTAAGAACACCTAACACCTGAGCATAGAAATTCCAACCGTTGCCGAACAACTTGAGTAGACCATTAGTGTATGTTGCTACACTAGGGTATCATTAGCTACACTAATACTTAATACAATTACATAGCTCACGTAACGAATGCTTAAAACGTAAATCAACGTAGAAATAATAAATATCTACAACATTACTCAAGTGAGTATCAATGTTCGGATTATGAATCAAGGGTGACGGACACTCAGCGCATTGTTGCCCTAGAAGATCGAGTTGCGGGCTGAGCTTGTGCGACGACAGTTGCAATCGCTAGTTACCGATCTTGGTATCACAAGTTGAACCCGGACCAGAATCACACCTACAACTACTCCAACTGTGGAGTCAGTTTTCTTGTTTGACATATGTAGTCTTCATTTGGTGTAGTATGTATACTCGCTTCCATGAATTATTGGATTTGATGAAAAAAATCTTCGCTATATGGCATGACATGCAAAACTACCCTATCAGACGGGAACCAGGGGTGGATAATCCAAGATTGAATGGGAGATAACTTTACTAGTTAGGAGACCCATAGACTCATTGGGATCATGTGGATCCACACGTACAAACAAACTTGGAGCATGAGTTGCTTGACACTGATTTGAGGATATCTACCATGATATAGTGCCTTACTTCCATCACACACTTCTAATTAATAGAGGACACCGGTTGTGTCTCTCCGCCATCCAGCATCAACCTAGGTCAACAGATCTATGAGTATTGGTACACATGACTGAGAGTAATTCGATAAAACATATACATTGTATGTCAGAGTGCAACACGATGACGCGATCCAATGAAAATTTTAGCTCCCTTTTAGCTGAGACATTGAGATAGAGAAAACACTAGAGGGACCATGCGAAGTAAATTATCATTACTAGTGCACACATAATCATAATTTATGGCGCATGAGAACTCTATTGGGTCTTACTATTCGAGCTAATGTTCATGATTAATCCGTATTTGTAATCTAAATTCCTAGACACTCGATTTATGATCGGACATTAAAAATTAGGACTGCTCAGTAAGATATTCACAAAACTTTCTCGCGGTTTTGGAGAAACCAGAGAAATTCAAACTGGATTTAACCAGCCTGTGGTGGATCCTGAGCGACGTGGGTTTTCGCTCACCCATTTGGATCCTGAGCTACGAGGGTTTTACCTCACCCATTTGAGATTCTACTTGTAATGAAAACTTCAAATTGAGCTTTACAATGACCAACACTTGAAGTAGTTGCACAACTATTATTGGATAACAAGACGTAATGTGAAGGTTTATCTTACGATCCAATAACACACTTACTTGAAGTGTACATCGGAAGTGCTAGGCACTAACTCCTGTGATGGGATGAGAGTTCATTCTGATCCTCTTACACCTGACACCTATAGGGTATTGTGGGAACCCAACTTGAGAACTAGCGGGTAACCTTATATCCTTTTGTGCTTGTATTTCCCCTAAGGATCATTTTGTTGACTGGATCTCTGACTTCAGATTGCGGGAAAGACATCCTCACATCTTTTACTCTCAGCTATCTACATAGCATCTATTGTTAAGAAACGACTTCTTAAAATGTGCTCATGGAAAATACAAAACTTCAACATTTAACACTCATTACCTCAATTCCATGACTTAAACCCTTCTGCTAAGGACTTTAAGGCTATAACCGATATAGGTGAAATACTAAATGGTAAGTCATGATAATACCATTCGAAGGCCAAGGATGGTACATACATACATATTGTAGTACCAGTTGTTGGTAAATAATCAATTCGATCCCCGCCAACGATGGATCACGAGGCAGATTTGTAACATCCATGATTTTTTTTCGGTATGAATTTTTCTACAAAAATGATATTTTCATTTCAATCTCGTACATGTGCAAAATAATAGGTCACATTAATTATTATAATCATATAGTCATTTAAACTATCATCCCCGCTTTTCCATCTTAATTTCTACTAAATATACATATATATATATATATATACATCATATATATTTTTAATTATAAACATATGAATACTCATACACTCGATTTTATTAAACAAACCACTTACACAAATTGAAATTTTATTAAAATAAAACTTATCACTTTTATAAATTAAACTTTTATATAAATGATATAAATAAATAAAATAAAAGTCTAAAACAAATAACATTGGTCTTGAACCCCCTCAATCATTCCGAACTCTCATTTGGAATCCTCATCCTTGAAATCGAACCCTTGCATCTAAATTTTTACTCCTTTCATTATAAATCGACATAGGTGGACTTCAAAAAGTCAAACGAACCGGCCCGTGCAATTCATTGAGAAATTCGATCAAACCCGGAATCAAAGGACTTACCTTAGATACTAGGACGATTATCGGATGGTTCTAAACCCTGTGGACGCGTTAATTTAATCCCTACGCGTCTAAGTTTGAAATTCAAACTGATTGGGGCGACTTTGACTCCCCAGAGTCAAACTGAGCAAATATCAGTCTTTAATCAAACAATCAATCATGGTTGACACCGCAAATCATGCACTGAGTAACCTCGCATGCATCTAACCCTAATACACAACCCAATTCATCCCCAACTAATCGAAATAACACGTAATTCGCCTCATACAACTGTCACCCGCAAGTCAAAACTGAATTGATCATTTTAGATGAAATTAAACACTAAAGATTGATCCCACACTTTCGCATACCCTATTTCAAACTATTCTAACTTTCAATTTACCCACATTGCACCTCTGTGACGCTGTCAAGATCGAATAGCACCGAGCCTGGAATTTCAGTCGTTCATCCTCTGTACACAATCATTGCAGGTAATTTTTATACCTTTGTAATCGTCTTGACCGCATCAACGAAAGCCCCATGGTCGGGGCTTCGATCGCTTGCCTTTTGAATCGATTCCATGGCTAGGGTTTCGGGGTACGTATTGGGGACGAAGGGACTGATGGCCGTAATCGTTTTCTAATTTCGAACTTGAGTTTTGTCAAGACATCTGCCCATACCACTGGTTAATCCGTTTGAGTCCTACGCTTTTGGTCGTGGGTTCGAAACCCACTCCCACAGCTCACCCATTGCTTTTGTTAACACATGTTCCGGATCCCTTGCAGATCTCGCACTAATGCCTTGATTATGCGAGTTCTATACATCTTGCCATAATGGTCCAGTGGTAAACAATTGGTGCCACCCAGCAGCCACCCGGGTTCGAGCCGGGTGGTCTGCTTTCCTTTTTAGAAACCGTTTAAACACCCCTTTTTGGTTATAACTTTTATTTTTATAAAAACCCTAATCATTTAGAACATATTTCAATAATAACTTACAACTTTAAGACATAAAGCAAGTTATTTTAGAACGTAAATGGTTTTAAAATCCCATTTTTTTTTTCTAAAGATTATTTAAGAGTTTATTTTTATTTAAGTTATTAAATTCCCGAAACAAAGCATTTAAAATAGCTCTTTGTAAAGTTTTGTTAAGATTTTTATAAAAATATTTTTGTCAAATTTAAAGAACTTCATAAGATGTTTTCACCGTAAATCATTTCTATGTAAGATTAAGCATTATTCAAACAAATTTGTTTTGTTACTAAATACATATTAATACATATATATCCTTTGATAGACACACACTATTTCAATAAATAAATAAAAGGGATTAATTACTTTTTAGTAACGCATTTAGAGTTTAAACTATATTTTCCTAAATATGCATAAAATAATATATGTTTTCACCACCCTTTTATGTACACTATTATAATCGTAAATAAATAAATAAATAAATAAGTTATTTATTTAGATTATTCAGTTTAAACCTTAAGCCAATTATTGTTTCCTCAAATCCGTTTATACTTTGGGATTACAAACACAAAGCTTAACTTACTCACCCACTCCAGGGTATTACATAAACACTTTTGTACTACTGCCCATACTCAAATCCCGTTGAACCCTAATCAGTCTTAGACCTTGTGCGTATTAACTAATTCAAGTTCATACAATTTACTCTAGGTTGACTTGGTGATTACAAAATCACTTGCGATACCTATTTGCTCGTGCTATCTACACTACTAATACAAGTGAGTTTACATAGCCCCCTTTTCATTTTGTACTTTTGGGGTGGAACATGATTTACTTTTTAAAACTTTTTACATAGACTTAAATACAATTTAATAATATGATATTATGTGTTATGTGCTTTATGCTTGAATGCTATGAGTTAAGACTATATATACATGACATAAGTACAATCATTAACTCAGTACAAGCCAACGGTTAACATTGATAGATCTATTGTGTCTGACAAACCCACCCGGTTAGGGTGTTTGTTACCGACTTTACATTAGGGTAACCTGCGTGTTATGCCTCAGTCACAAGGTTTGATTGTACACACTTAGTTTAACTATAAATTTTATCCATAATTGCCTTATACACGTATATCGTATGAATTGTATAAAATACTTTAAGCTTGGTTGTGTGTTAAAACCTATGTATGCTCACCAAATTTTTAGTTAACCTTGTTTTCATCATGTTTCAGGTACTAATGCTTGAGAATAAGTACAAGCTGCTTCACTTAGGACCGAGGACCTAGAATCTAAATTAATGAAACTATCTATGTATTTCTATTTTCCTTGTATTGTTGAATTCACGATTATTTATGATATGAAAATGGTTGTTTAAATATTTAAACTTTAGCAAACCTTGAGCTTTTGAACAGTCTACATGTCCCGCCCCGACGTATTCCGTCATTGGTTGGGGTGTGACAGATTGGTATCAGAGCCTTGGTTATAGGGAATTAGGTTATTAGACACTCTTGACCTAGACTATAACCTTAGGATACCCACACTATGCCATGCTACTACATGCTATATGATTATTTCTTATGTGAATATTTTTACATGTTTTACTAAATAATTACATCATATGATACAATACTTAATAGTTTATGTGTCACATTACCTGCCAACTTTTGCCTCCTATCCATTTCTACCTATTTGATTTATTTAAAGTGCTATCCTAAGTTTTCCACACACACTCATACACACTTAGTTCTTCATGCACCCTTAATCTCACACACAAAATATCACCATCTCTTGTGATCTAAATCTAAATTATTGGGCCTAAATCACATTAATAATAAACTAGATGCCCACTTACCCTCCAAGAAGAAGAAGCCTACTACAACATATAAGCCTCACTTTCGAGCCTCAAAGCCCAGTCCACAACAATTCTCATCATGACCATGAGCCCAACAATAGTGTTATTAATACATGATGGCTGGAAGAGTGTGTAGGCCCATGAGGGATTCTGGCTAAGGAAAGATAGGGTACTTAAGTGTGTCCTAGTGACCCACCCCTCTTTCCTGGGAATTCTCCTCAGGGATGCATTGCTTATAGGTCAAGTGTATTTCTAAAATATTATTGTGAAGACTCGGTGTTACGACTAGTCAAACTCTAAACCTATGCGAACTCCTATATTTAACACTCAGTATTTCATTATCACTTACAACCTTTTCATTGTTTTCTGCTAGACATGGACTCCTACTCTCCTTCCTCCCCGGTTTACCATCCTGGAGCAGAGTCTGATTGGGAAGAAGACATCGGGACACTCGTGTATCGGTCACCAACACCCCCAACTGCTACTGGATTAGGAACACTGGCCCAAGACTTCGAACACCTGGATCACCCGCACCCAGGAACCCGTATCAGACACCCCATCTCCACAATCAGTTACCACCCCCATTAAGAGACCCATATATAATGCCCGACCCGTATCATCATAACCCTTGGGTAAGGCATACCACGGCGCCCACTAGTGTTATGGGAATTCCAACCAATGACATTCACCAATATGTAAGGACCTCAGAGTTTGAGAGGCAAAGGATGGAGCACGAGATAAGGCACAACCTGCAAGGACAAAGAATGGATAGCCTAGCGAACCAATTAGCGTACCAAAAGGAGTTAATTTCCATCCTCGAAAAAGAAATGCTTGAGAATCGTGCTGAAAAAGCTAGAGCTGAAGCCAGATCAGCTACCCGAATGACCATGTCGGTACTCATCTTGGTGATTATCTTCCTTCTAGTGGAAAGCTACCAGAGACGTTAGAAGGAATTTCTATTAATTGTGTTTAAATTTTTAGTTTGAGAACCATTTCCCTAAGTTTTGAATAATGTGTAACATTTCAGCATTTAATAAATTTTATATTTTCCAACTCTAAAGTTATTATTCATTGATTTGACCCGTTGAGTGTGCATTACGACCATCATATTTTAATCAAGATTCTCCAAGAATCACCTTCTTCATTCACCCCGATTTAGTATACTACCGACAATCTCATCCGTATACAACTCATCCTACTAGATTTAAACAACCCCGTTATTTCCAAATCAAACGTTTATCAAACTTTTAAAAGAGTATCGGAAATATAAATTTCCCATAAACATTTTCACGTTGCAAGGGAACTTGATACAACCTATTTTATAAAAATATTACTTCAAATTAATAAATAAGTATGATTTTCCTCATTAAAGTAATTATTTATAAAACCGGGCTAAATTAATGTACAACTACTTGATTAGCCAATAATTTCTCTTAAAAATATTCTCTATTATATTCTCCTTATAATAATTAAAAATCTTAAAAAGTTTTTCCTATAAACTGTCTACTTATTTAAATTATGTAACTCAATGGTTTCACTACTTTATATACCTACAACCAAGAACAATTTACCAGTTCCTACTTTCAAACCAAGATCAGTATTTGTAAACACATTTCCATAAATGTTTTCAGAACCTCCTCGATATCTTTCACTTGCCACTTCAAGAGACGACCCATTTCGCGTAAACGCTAACCATCCCTACAAAACTCAACGAGATTTAGAGAGCTAGAACCTAACTATCACATTTTACATGAGAGCCAAACAACACGATTCTCCGCAACACTTGACCACATACAAAACTCGTTGGTATACGTCACACTCGAAATTCAATAACTTACGTATGCGTGTTCATAATATGCACAACACGATCACATAATACATGAAACTTAGTTATTTTCTATATATCCAATGCTACACTAATTACATATTATATGAAACTTGATTATTTGCAATACACGTTCTTCTGGATTGATTACAGAATACATAAAACATAGTTGTTTGTAATATACATATACTAAATTGATCACATGATACATAACAATTGGTTGGTTGGTACATAATACTTGATTGATCGCACTGAATATGAAACTATTGCGTTACATGATGCCACGTTATTCACGTTACACATGAAACTTATTTGATTACTAGCTACATAACACTAGATTATACATAAGACTTGTGTGTTTACATTATACATGAAACTAATTACTTACAATTGTTGCAATTGATTGATCACAATATACATGAAGCATAGTCATACACTTTGTTCACCAAACTTGAAAACCATAACACCTTGAAGCTACTCGGGGTTTGACTTTTACTTGTTCAAACACGAGGAAGCTGTAACACTTTAAAACAACTCGGTGTTTGACGTATTCTTGTTCAAACACGAGCAAACTATGGAACTTTAAGTTATACTACCATATTCCTCTCTAGTTGCTAACTGACCTGCTTAAGGACATAGTTACTTTTTAGCAACGTTTATATGAAAATAATAGACATGAACGAGTGAAATTGTGCCCCTCTTGACCCGCACACAACGGAACGATCTATACGGACCATGCGATGATTTGAGTAATTACGGGTGCACATGTAATTATAAGAATCAGCGTATGGAAAACATAGTAAATCCTGTCGTGTGTTATGACATAAAACTTATCGTGATATATAATAACGAAACTAATGAGATGATATGGGCATTGTGGATACGCCGCTGGTACTTCCTATATATAAGTGTTCATGTCATATTGTCATTAGTAGCGTTATTCGTGTCACGTAAAGTTTTATGACCTTGACCAATGTTTGTGAAATCTCTTGTCCAGTGACCCTTCTTGAACATGTTAGGCTACATCCTAAATAGGCTTTGATCATCAAGTTCTCATCATTCTCATAATGCATTTCATCTTTGAAATTCAAAATAATCTTCGACAGTTTTCTACTTAATCCTCTTAAACTAAACTTTCTTCTAACCCCGAGTATCAGACCGAAACCCTGTCATCTGTTATACTCCTCAAACCGACAGTCAAAATTCATTGCGAATCCAAACCCTCGCCATTTTCTGGTTCAGTAGACTCTACTAGTTGAATTTCGGGACGAAATTCCCTTAACATTGGGAGACTTTAACATCCATGATTTTTTTTCGGTATGAATTTTTCTACAAAAATGATATTTCCATTTCAATCTCGTACATGTGCATAATAATAGGTCACATTAATTACTATAATCATATAGTCATTTAAACTATCATCCCCGCTTTTCCATCTTAATTTCTACTATATATATATACATCATATATATTTTTAATTATAAACATATGAATACTCATACACTCGTTTTTATTAAACAAATCACTTACACAAATTGAAATTTTATTTAAATAAAACTTATCACTTTTATAAATTAGACTTTTATATAAATGATATAAATAAATAAAATAAAAGTCTAAAACATATAACATTGGTCTTGAACCCCCTCAATCATTCCGAACTCTTATTTGGAACCCTCATCCTTGAAATCGAACCCTTGCATCTAAATTTTTACTCCTTTCATTATAAATCGACATAGGTGGACTTCAAAAAGTCAAACGAACCGGGCCCGTGCAATTCATTGAGAAATTTGATCAAACCCGGAATCAAAGGACTTACCTTATCGTTAATTTAATCCCTACGTGTCTAAGTTCGAAATTCAAACTGATTGGGGCGACTTTGACTCCCCAGAGTCAAACCGAGCAAATCTCAGTCTTTAATCAAACAATCAATCATGGTTGACACCGCAAATCATGCACTGAGTAACCTCGCATGCATCTAACCCTAATACACAACTCAATTCATCCCCAACTAATCAAAATAACACGTAATTCGCCTCATACAACTGTCACCCGCAAGTCAAAACTGAATTGATCATTTTAGACGAAATTAAACACTAAAGATTGATCCCACACTTTCGCATACCCTATTTCAAACTATTTTAACTTTCAATTTACCCACATTGCACCTCTGTGACGCTGTCAAGATCGAATAGCACCGAGCCTGAAATTTCAGTCGTTCATCCTCTGTACACAATCATTGCAGGTAATTTTTATACCTTTGTAATCGTCTTGACCGCATCAACGAAAGCCCCATGGTCGGGGCTTCGATCGCTTTCCTTTAGACTCGATTCCATGGCTAGGGTTTCGGGGTACGTATTGGGGACGAAGGGACTGATGGCCGTAATCGTTTTCTAATTTCGAACTCGAGTTTTGTCAAGACATCTGCGCATACCACTGGTTAATCCATTTGAGTCCTACGCTTTTGGTCGTGGGTTCGAAACCCACTCCCACAGCTCACCCATTGCTTTTGTTAACACAAGTTCCGGCTCCCTTGCAGATCTCGCACTAATGCCTTGATTATGCGAGTTCTATCACATCTTGCCATAATGGTCCAGTGGTAAATGTAACATTTCTGGTTTTATTTCTTTATTTTCAATTCAATGTAAAACATTTCAAATCCAATTCTAGTGCAACGTTTAAATTCAGTGTGCAAGCAACTTAACCCTAGTTATCAATATGAATCCACATTTATTCTATAATCCCTATATATATATATATATTTACATAAATAATTAGTCATATACATGTATATATACATTAATGAATCACACAAATACACTCATACACCCAATTTACGAATAGTTGTACATTTGAATGAAACCTTAACCATTTGAACCTTCAATTTGGACCTTTGAACAAGTTTGACCCCCCACATGATCCAGTTGACTTTCAAAAAGTCAAAGAAGCCAAATCCTAGACAATCCAGGGCTGCCGTCGGCCGAATTCGCGAATTACTGGGCTCCTCATGATCACACAAGCAATAATCGAGCAAACCCAAGCCCATATGACAAGCCAATTCAACTAATTAAGCGGTAAATTCAAAATTCAAACGAGTTTGACTTAAGATAGTCAAACCCGTATCAATCTCCACTCAATTCGAAGAATTAACGCGTTGTAATCCCGATATTCACTCCTCAATCAATTATCACGTGTACCTAGACTTTATCTGGACTCAATTCGATCCCGAATCACTGAATTAACACGTGATTGACCGTCCGCATCATTTGCGGTCAAAATTGAAATCAAATCAAACGATTTCGATGAAATTAATCCAATTAAAACACACCCCTACTCTCGTAATCAATCACTCAAACTTTTCCAACTCTCAATCGAAACCCATTACACCTCTGAATTCCTGTCGACCACCAAGAACAGTCGAGGCAAACTCGTAGCCGTCTGCATTCGTGCCGATACCAATCAGGTAATTCTCGATATCATCCGACTCGTCTTCGAGTCCTTATCAAAAGCCCCATATCCAATCGTAGGAACATAACTCATCAAACACGAATCAAATTAGGGTTCTTGTTTTGTGAATGTTATCTTGATTTGGGAGATTTGATCAATCTTATCTTCGTTTTAATAATTTAGTTTACGTATTAACTCAGTGAAACCACCTGGTCCGGCCGGCAAGTCACTGCGCCGCCGAACCGGGTGGCGTGGGTTCGAAACCCACAGCCCACTCATCCGGTCGGCTCCTTTTTGCGCGTGTCACAAGCCAAACCCGGCCCCCTGTTCCGGACTGGTTCTATACAAATCAAACCGGGTTTCTAACAAGTATCAGCCCTTTGGCCTAGTGTTTTACTCGCCCTACCCACACAACTCAGACCCGGGTTCGAGTCCCGGCGGCCTGTTTATTTTTTTAAACACGTTTTAAGACTTCGAAAATGTTATAAAAATTATTTTTATAAACCTTACACTTATTAGAACAGAATGAAAACAAGTTTTACAATTTTTGCATAAAAATCTCTATTTTTATAAATTAAATTGTTAATTATTCAATTTAAATTATTTTTGAGTGATCCTTTTACCTAATGTATAAATTTTGTGACAGATTTTATAAATACATTATACAAAGTTTTATAAAAATTTAAGTTATATATAGACTTTATATATTTAAAGAATACATGTCAATTTTTAAATAAATTTATTAATTTTAACGTAACCATTTCAAACGATGAATAAATAAATAAATGTATTTACTATTTATATAAATTACATTTACAAATACACTTAGAGTTTAAATTATATTTAAGATTAATTTTATGACCAAATATTTACACGTCTTTATAAGTAAATAAATAAAGTAAAATTATTTATTTAATTTATATTTAATATAAACTCGCACACTATTTTTTTATATATAACTAAATAAATGAATAACAATTATTTGGTTTATTTAGTTATTCAACCCAAACCATAATTCAATTATTTTAGAAACTATTCGATTTAATATTACATTCTATACACCATCCTTACCTTCAAGTGCAAACCACAAACACCTACAACTCCAACCTTTTTTTACACACATCCAGTTAAATCATATACCTAGACTTAGACTATTGTACACATTAATTAATTTAATATACATTACACGCTAGGTTAACGTGGTGAGTTCCAAGGACCACTTTGCTACCTAGTTTCACATACTAGCTACACCCCTGAATCAGGTGAGTATACATAGCCCCTTTTCCTCTTTTATAATTTTGGGGTGAAACATGAACACTATTCAAATTACATGTTTACATCTACACAAACAACACAAGTACAAATCCTATTTACATTATGTGTGCAATTTGAGCTTTATGCCCGAGTGCTATGTGTGCTAACTTTTGTGAACACTTATGTGCAATCATTAACTATTCAAGCCGACGGTTTTCAATGATAGATCCATTGAGTCTGACAAACCCACCCAGGTAGGGTGATTGATACCGACAACACAATTTTGCATGCTAGTTACAAAGGTTTGATTGTACTTAGTTACACAATAGCTGCTCCCCATAAATGCCTTATTTATCATGTTATGTATGGATTTGTTTTTCAAACTATATGCTATCTATGTAAAAACCTATGTTATACTCACCAACTTTTTAGTTGACTTTATTTTATTCATGTTTCAGGTCCTAATATGTGAGATTGGTCAAGATGTGCTACATATAGGCTTGGACTTAGTTAAAATAAATAAAGAACTTATGTATTTCAATTATGTTTCTTTTCCTGAAATATGTTTTGTTTGAATGTTTGTAATGGGATTTGACAATTAATATATCTCAATTTAGTCAACCTTGTGCTTATGAACAGTCTACATGTCCCGCCCCGATGATTCCGCCATCGGTCGGGGTGTGATAGATTGGTATCAGAGCCTTGGTTATAGGGAATTAGGTTATTAGACACCCTTGACCTAGACTATAACTTTTGGACACCCATTTATGCTATGCTTCATGAGTATGTGATATGTGCTACTTGCTATGTGTTACATGCTTACTATGATTAGTTATTGTATTATTTTGATGCCTTACTTGTTAAAAAATTATGACTTATTAGAATATATATCTAAATAATAAGTAAATAAACAATATCCCTACCTATACCTTAAACCTCATAATAATCTCACCTACCTCTCTATCTTCATCTTCTTAGCATGTGGAAACTTCATGAATCTATATCTATAAAATCTTTTATTTCCTCGTTAAGGCTTTTAAACTTTGTTAATTATTTGAGGACACGTGCAATCTGGAAGGGTGACACCTGTATTCTGGGTTTTCTGTCTAGGAAAGCATTTCGCATAAATCCCAATCAACCGAGGGACCCGTATGCTTTCCTGGGAATACCCGGGATGAGTGTTTACTTATAGGCTAAAGCATGTCTCCTTGAAAATTATATGAGTTTAATTAACCTTAATGTGTCATAGTATTCAAGTGATTATATCACTATTTGAGTACAATCCAAACTATGATTTACTATTTTAATTTGTTATCTCATCCTTTTAAATCCATGTAACATTCATAAGTTCTTACATCTTTTCTTGTCTTGTGAAAATATGTAGAATGCCTCCCCGTCGTGCTTCCGTGGTCAACACCAATACCGACATTGCTGCTATTCTTGCACAACTCGTGACACAACTCACTCAAGCTAATGGTGCCACCAATGGCAACCATGGTGGAAATGGTGGTATCAACCCAACTCAATGGTCCTTCAAGCATTTCAACTCGTGTAACCCTCTCAAGTTCTATGGTACCGAAGGAGCTACGGGACTCCTTCAATGGTTCGAAAGCATTGAGAATACCTTTCTCAATAGTGACTGCGCCGACAACCTTCGTGTTCGTCATGCCACAAGTGTCCTACAAAAACGGGCACTCACGTGGTGGAATGGGGAGAAAAGGAATAGAGGTGTGGATGTAGCAATGGCCTTACCTTGGGATGAGGTTAAAAGGCTAATGACAGAGGAATTCTGTCCTCGAAATGAAGTGAAGAAACTTGAAGTTGAGTTTTGGGATCTTGCCCAAGACAGTGGGGAAAATTTAGCTTATACAACTCGGTTCCATGAGTTGATTCTCCTCATGCCCCACATGGTCACACCTTTGTCCCACTGCATTGAAAAGTATATTGGGGGACTACCTAGGCAAATTCAAGATACTGTCCTAGGAAGGAATCCCGCAACACTTGAGGATGCTATGCGTTTGTCCGCTACCTTAACTGATAATCATGTGAAGGCGGGGACTCTTACTAAAAAGGGCGCAAAGAAAGTTTCCGACACCGCAACTCCTCCCACCCACAACAAAGAGGTCACAATTGAACCCTCCCGACATAATAGGAAGAGGAAGACTAGAAATTTTGCTGTGGTCACTCCTACTATTCCTGTTAATCAAGTTGCACCCATGGTTCAAGCACTGGCCAAAAAGCCATATGTTGGAGTCTACCCACTTTGTGCCACCTGCAACTATCATCATCCCCAAAGCATCCCATGTCGCCTTTGTACTTATTGTGGGAGGTACGGCCATATGGTTAATGTTTGTAGGGCCAAAGCTCTTGCGGGCCAAGGCAACCCACCAAACCGAACCAACCCGCAAGGGACTAATAAAGGTGTACCCGCTATTGCAAATGGGCGTGCTTGTTATGAGTGTGGCGACCTGATGCGTTCAAACTATATATATTTTTATAAGTATTTTACACAATTAGTTTTAAAAAGGGTTTTCACCAAACACTAATCACACACACCGGGCAGTGTACCCGTTGGATAGCAATATAGTAAAGGTAAGAACCGGATATCAATCCGTGGACACGGTGGGATGCGATAATAAACCGGGATTAAGATTCAATCAAATATGGGTAAAAGATGTTTAAGTTGATTTTTAACTAAACTAATATGTGAGAATATAAAACTAGACTAAAGTCACAAATCAAGCAATCAAGGAGATAATATCACTTCGGTGTTGAATCCATTTAGAATACACTCAATACATTCATAGAAATATGTAAAATACACGATACATAAATTGACTAAATTCTCGTCAAAGATATCTAATCAAATGACTATTCGGAAAGATAGCATGAATTACACAAACCAACCACCTAAAGTCATACAATGAGGCTCACGTGTTTAATAATCATATCAATGTTTATAAAGATTGAACTAGCTTTCGATTAAGGTACACTAATCCAACAACTAGTTGGAAAGATAATATGAACAACACACTATCCACCTCAAGTTGACTAATTTAGACAACAATATGCATTTCTTCAACATACAATGTTCATATAAAGATTATATAAATTAGGAGGATGTGTCAACAATTCCTAGATACACACAATACTAAATATGACACATCATAACAAATATTTTGTCTTTCCAAACATAAGCATAAGGTTACACATACAAATATAATGATTCATAAACAAGACTTCATTCACCATTCCTAGTCAAATGCCATAAACTAGTATAATTACATACACTAATCCATGAATATAAGCATAAATCATAAGTTTTCCAACATAATATGACATACAAAAATACAAGTCTTGTAAACAACTCAAAATACTTGAATACATAATTTCATCAATGAATAATCATACGGTTGTCATAACATTAACACAATAATTGCCAATAATCCATGAATGTTGTCAAATGTATCTAAAATTCATCTAAACCAAAGTGAACAGGAGTTTTAGCTCATCATGAGCATCAAAATTACAAGTAAGCAGGGAAAAATAGAGAGAAACATGATATGAAAACAAGAATCAAACCACTCCTCCAAGCCTAGATGTTGTTGTTGATGTATGGTGTTGGAGCATATTCTGGTGACAACGAGCTTGAAGATATTATGTCTTAGTCTTAGAGTCTTTGACTTGTAATTGATAGAATTGTTAGCAACAGTTAAAGGGGAGTCTGTTAGGACATGTTTTGTAACTGTTGATAAAATTCTATGTAAGTTCTGCTAGAGGCGAACTTAACAAGTTCGCCTAGCCTATTAGAGGCGAACTTAATAAGTTCGCTTAGCCTATTAGAGGCGAACTTAATAAGTTCGCCTAAGCACAGTGAGGCGAACTTAATAAGTTCGCCTGGTGCAGAACTGTTGTCTATTAATAGGATATTTCAGTAGAACACAGAATAGTGAGAGGTGAGACAATATCAGAGTAGACAGATTAGAGAATTCTTGTAACCTGATATTGGTGGAATACAAAGCGTTTATTTACACCGTTGTTGTTGATTGAGTTACACGAGCACGTTGATCATGGATTCCGCACGTTATCACCGTGAGTCTAGAGATCCGTCACGCACCGAATTAGGAACCTACAAGTGGTATCAGAGCCATTGCTCTTGATTAGCAAAAGATTCGTGGTGGTTTCGTGTCCAATCAACATCAAATTATAGAGATTTAGAAGATTTTTCATCATTTTGTGTTCTTGATAAAAATGGAAGATTTTTTACAAATTTGGATTGATTTTGGATTGTTCTGATGAAATTGATCCGATAGAAGTGTTCCAAATCAGTTCCTACATATTCCTACGGTTCAGATTCATCAAATTCCATCAATTCATCAAGAAATCATGATTTTCAGAATGTTCTGTTCGTGTTTGGAAGAACAGCTGTTTTAGGCGAACTTGCTGTTCGTTGTGCAGGCGAACTTAGGGAGGCGAAATTAATATGTTCGCTTGGTGAATATTAAGCGAACTTAATAAGTTCGCTTGGTGCAGAGTAAGCGAACTTAATCAGCAGGCGAACTTAATCAGGCGAACTTAACAAGTTCGCTCGGGTCAACTTAACATATTCCTATTCAGGAACCGGTTCTAGAAGAGGTCGTTCATGATCCTAATCAAGATATGGGTATGAACATGGATGATTTTGTTGATGAAGCTGTGAACTCGCCCATTCATGAACAAGAAGGGAATGTGGTGACAGACGCTGAGTCCAGTTCCAGTTCAAGTGATTCAACTTCATCTGATGATGACAGCACTGCTTCTGATGAGTCTAGGGATTTTTCTCCAGGTCACTATGAGCGGTTGGCTGCTATTCCACTGGCTAATGCTGGAAAACGCATTAAATCTCAAGCCAGACGACCATGACGCAAGTCTGTTCGGGATCCTCCTTCCGGATCAGTGCTTGGTAAAAGATCGTTGGTAGATGAAAGTTCTGACACTGACAGTGACTTTAATCCTGATCCTTCACGACAAAAGTTAAGGTCTGCTTCAATTGCGGCTGCACAATCTTCTCAAGGAGTTGAGGATGCAAATTTTGTTGCTTCTCTGATAGTTACTCCTCCAAGATCTAAGGATTCTTCTCCAATTCCATCTCCGGTTCCTCCAGAGATTCCTACTACTTCAGGTCCTTCTATTCCACAATCAACTGCTGGTCCATCTAAGCCTTCTGATTCTGACAGGATAACTTTCCTTGAATCTCAAGTGCTATCTCTACAAACACAAGTTAATTCTCTTGTGTCTATTGATTCTCAACGACAGCTGGTGATTCAGACTCAAGCTCAACAGAATGCTGATATGCAAGCGTTAGTGTCCAAACTCGTTCAGCGTCTTGACGCTCAGGGGGGGTTGAGGATACCTGATACTTATCACACAGAGTCAATTCAGAGACGTGATGATGAAGACGATGATCCTGCTGGAAATATTGAGGGTGATCGTCAATACACTGACGCTAATCCTATATCTAGAGTTCAGGGGGAGCCGACATCACAATTTCTTGAATGAAACAAAGACAAAGATCCTTCTGGTACTAAAGAAGAAGAAATTCTGTTATTAGAATTCTTTCAAGATTCAGAAGAAGACGAAGCTGAAAAGATTGAATGTCTTGATGACATTGATGACTTATTCAATGACATAGAAGATGATATGTCAGACACTGAGATAGAAGAAGGAGAAATAGTGGAGATTGAAATAGAAAAAGATATAGACAGTGTTACATATGAAGGCTGTGACGGTCTTAAGGTGCCTTATAACTTCATCCAAGAGGATGTTGTTCCTGAATTTTCTTATGATGGAATAACTGACTCTATGGACTCTATTGAAGATGTCACATTTCCTGATGATACAGCTGACTCAAAGATGGATACTGATGATGAGAATCTTCAATTCAATAAGGGTGCTGAAACTGAAACTACTCACACTGAGTCTCCGAAGATTAATGAAGAACCTGTAATGTTCAGAGATACAGGAATGACACGAGAACAGTGGAGAGAAGTTGTAAACAGTTGGATGAAGGTGCTACCCAAGTCTCCAGCACAACCTGCTCAGAAAGAGAAATATGTGAATAAAGAGCAGTGTGTAGGTAGGATCATTAGTTGGTTTTATGATGGTGAATCAAAATTGTTTGTAATCAAACGATATGATGGCGTTCAATACTTAAAGCCAATGATCAAATATTTCAATACCTTGCCGAGGTGTGAAATAAATGGTCTAGCTTCAAAGCCACTCATAAATAGATCAAAGAATGGTTTGGCTGATGTGATAGCAAACCTGATAAAGAAAGAAGGTAGTTCGGGTAAGTATGAACGGCTGAAACCACAGAAAGGAAAGAGAGTGAAGATTACAGATCCTAAGACTGGGAAAGTAACCTGGAGATACAAGTATAGACCCGTGCGTGCTATACACAAGATACCATTAAAGAATATTCCTCAAGACTTTCTTGGAAATATGAAATGGTGGTATGTTGATGTTAATACTGGTGAAGCAAAGGTTGAAGATAAAGATAATAAGGTCATTGTGTGTTTCTATGACGCAATGAATCTTATTAATTTTTCAAAGAAAGATAAGAGGACACTGCGAAAGAATGAGATCATGTATACTGATGAATGGAGAGAACAAGGGCTACAGTATAAAAGAGTTTTGGAGATATGCAGAAGATACGGTGTGCATGCTGGCAGCAGATTACTAGACAACTGGAAGAGTTCAAGATAAAGACTGAAAACAGAAGATCAAGCTATTGTCAAGGGGGAGTCTGTTAGGACATAGATTTGTAATGACAAAAGCTTGTAATAGTTAGATTTTATGTCTTTATGTTTTGTTATGAAATTGTAAAGTTGCTAAGTGTTTTTACTAGTAAGCCTAGAGGCGAACTTGTTAAGTTCGCCTGCTCTAACAGAGGCGAACTTAATAAGTTCGCTTAGGCATAACTGAGGCGAACTTGTTAAGTTCGCTTAGACTGTTTCAGGCGAACTTAACTAAGTTCGCTTACAGCAGGTTTGGTTCTATATATATGTGTTACAGGGTCATTAGACAGTAGTGAACAGAGATCGATCTGAGAGAGAAACAATTGTCTGATTGAGTCTGTAACCATTGTTATTTGGAATATAATCGAGAAGTTTATTTACGCCTGTTGTCAATTAGTATACAAACGTTAACACGAAGGATTCCGCACTTCGTGTTATAGCAACGTCTTATCACGAGTTTGATCAGTAGTTGAGTTACCTGGACCTACAAGTGGTATCAGAGCTTATGCTCTTGATTAGCAAAAGATTCGTGGTGTTTTCGTGTCCAATCAACATCAATTTTCAGAGATTTTGATGATTTTTCATCTTTTTTATGTTCTTGATAAAAATGGAGAATTTTTGATCATTTTGGTTTGATTTTGGATTCATTTGATGAAATTGATCCGATAGAAGTGTTCCTAATCAGTTCCTACACATTCCTACGGTTCAATTTTATCAAATTCCATCAATTCAGCAAGAAATCATGATTTTCGGAATTTTTGGTTCGTGTTCGGGTTGAACAGCTGAACCAGGTGAACTTAAATTTCTGTTGCAGGCGAACTTATAGGCGAACTTAATAAGTTCGCTTCACTCAGTATTAGGCGAACTTAATAAGTTCGCTTGGTGAAGGTCAGGCGAACTTAACAAGTTCGCTTGGTCAAATTCGCTTGGGTTAAGTTCGCTCGGGTCAAGTTCGCTTGTACAGTATCAGGCGAACTTAGTGTTCATAAAATAAAAAAAAAAATTCCATCTTGTCCAAATTTTTTAGGGAAAGTTTATATGGTCGTTTTGAATCATTTTTAAAATTTTTTAAAAAGAGAGTTTTGGCGGGAAATTTTTTTCCGGATATTTTCGCAAAAATTTCAAAATGTCGATTTCATGTGATGATAATGAGATTGAAACTATGCCACCGAGACTTTTGTGCATATCAGATTTTCGTAGCTGGCAAGTCCGGTTCGAACAGTTCGTATCAGCAACTGATGAAAACTTTTGGACATCCATATTTGAAGGATATGTGCATCCTACTTATGACTACATGTGATATTATGATGTTCCTAAACCAGTGACAGCTCTTACTAAAGAAGAAAAACAAAAGTTTGATCGAGAGATGAAAACGCGTGAAACTTTAACGTTGTCTTTACCAAAAGAAATCATTCATAGTCTCGGGAAGTGTCCAACTTCAAGAGATCTATGGGAAGCATTGAAGAAAAAGGGTGAAGCTACTACTCAAGCGTTTGTGGTCTTGATCAACAAAGTATTGGAGAAGTAGAGTTATTCTCAAAGTGATTCTTCTGCAGATTTAACTGATAGTGAGAGTATTCGATCTGGTGAAAGTACTCAGTCTACCGAGAGTGATGTAGAGACTGAAGTAAGTTTTCAGACAGTTGAAGATAATCTTAGTGAATTAGAAACTGATGCAGAGCCTGTCATTGTTGACCAAAAGAGTGAAGTTGATGATGATGTTTTCATGGCTCCTAGTGCATCTTCTTCAGAAGTAAAACCTGAGGTATTTTCTAACTCTGAGACGTTTTGTTCTAACTGTGTTTCAGTTAAGGATAAAATGATGAGGGTTATGGATGACAACGTCAACCTCATTTGTGATATGAAATCGATGCACACGGTAAACCAGAAATTAAAGGATAATGAGAATATGTGTATTGAGAGAATAGAATCACTGAAGAGGGACATAAATTCTCTGACTTTGAAGATCAAAGAGCAGGCATATCACCTGGATATGTCCTTTGCAGAAATTGAGAAAAGAAATAATGATCTTGTTGAGAAAGATAAGGAACTAGCTAAATCTAAAGCAGAGGTGATCAAATTACATAGAAAGTTAGAAAGCTTTGGAAATTCATCATTCTTATTAGGATATTATCATGACAATACTGAAGAGGGGAAGGGAACTAGTGGTATTGGCTATGTTCCTCCACCATTCAACGGAAATTATTCTGTTACACCTGAGATTATAAACGATGAGGATTTAGATCCTAGGACTGTGTTGAAGGTGAATCCAGTCACAGGTGACGATATGGTGTATTCTGATGAGAGTGATGATGAATATTTTGATGAAGCTAAGGTAGAGGGGATACCGAAAGCTGTTAAGAAAGAAGACTCAAAGGTTGATTCTAATTCATCTGAAAATTCCACATTTGGAAGTTCTTCAAACTCAAGGAGAGTTCCATATGTCAGAGATTATAAAGACAGGCGTACATGTTTTCATTGTAATGAGATAGGACACATTGTGGTGACCTGTCCTTACAAAAATAAAGGAAAGAAGCATGTATTTCGTAAGAAGATGAAGCCTGAATCAAAATCTGTTGCAAAATCTGGAGTTCCAGAGAAAATAAAGCAAAAAGAAGTTCATATAGGAGAATCTTCTTCAAGTGCATCTTATCGTGTGAAGATTCCTTATATGAGAGATTATCGTGAGACGAGATCTTGCTTTTCTTGTGGTCTTGTTGGTCATATTCGGATTGCTTGTCCACACAAAGCCAAAGGTAACCGATATGTTACTCCAGAAAAGGTAAGAACTCATGGTAAGCCTTATGTTAACCCAAATGTGGTTAAATCTCATGATACACCAAAGAGTAATTCAAAATATGAGGTTAGGCTTTCTAGACCTCAAAGACGGAGGAGAAACAAAAGATTGAGAAAACTTTTAGAACAACAAGAGTTTTCACATTCTAAACCTTTTTCAAATGAACAAGATTGTTCAAACACTTCACATTTTAAGCAAAAAGAACTCAATGAACAGAAGTATGTTTGGAAATCTAAAGTTTCTGTTTCTGACTCGTCGGATCAATCTCCAAAAATTGATGAGAGATTCGATTGTGAGTGGAATGAGGTTTATTATTTTGATACAGATGGAAGACCCATGACTACCATGGCTTGGGTCCCAATTTCAAATTAATGTTTCTTGTTAGATGTGCAGGATTAACCAAGAGGGACTATTAATACCATTTTGGTTGTTGATAGTGGTGGTTCTTAGCACATGACAGGAATGACATCTGCATGAGTAAAGAGTTGTTGATAACTGAGAAATCTATTTGATTCAACGACTTGATGCTCAAGGGGGAGAATATGTCACACACAATGTTTTGTAAAAAGAGTTTTACAAAGTCCTAATGATAACCTGAAACTTAGGATGACGATGGTGAGCATAAAGTCATTGATGCAACCATTTCACTGGTTGAGGGGGAGTCTACAGGACAGGGGGAGTACAGAACTGTGTTGGTGACAGAGGCAATGACATTCAATTACATTACATTGGTTTGAGTTTTTAATTGATTGACTTGGTTAATCCTGAGTAACCAAGTAAAATGTTTTTCTTAAAATGTTTTCATGGAAGATTTTATTTTAGTTTGTTTTACTTTCTTTGAAAAATATTTTGAAAAAGCCAAACAAATTGAAAAAGATAAAATCGACATTACTTGAAGTTAAAGAAGAGATGATAGTACATCAGTAGATGTTCAGTCACACATGACCTTAGTTGGACTTTATGATGCTTATCTAATATATCTGTGATAAATGTTTTGATCAGAACTTCATAGACTGCACAGTATGAGAAATGATAGCTTCATAACTGCTTATGTTTAACAAAAAAAAAATTGATGCTTGATGCTTATATTTTAATTTGGATACTAGTATGTACTCTGAATTGTCAATAGGCTATGAGTTTCTTTGGTCCATTAGTAGTGTGACAACATAATGATCTTTATGACAACTGTGATTTGAACCCATGGTATGCCGGGTGTGTGTGTAAAAGATCATTATCAGATAAAGAATATAAGATCTATAGTACTTCATGAGACCAGTATCGGTTATGTCGTTAAACACAAATTTTTCAGTTCACTTCACTGCCCATGCCCTGAAAAACATGCAATGTGTTGTTGGACTAAGATATGTTTCTGACAACATCTGTTGGAACATATACTAGCCCTTAGATCAATATCCTGATTCCATTGAATATATCCAGATAACAGTTGGATCACGCTACCCTATGTCATTGAATCAATCGATTCCTTGATCAATCTTTCTGTTACTATGAATCATGATACTTCATCCAAACCAAGACATTTGAATCATTCGATTCTGAATCATTCTGATTCTCTGCTTGATATTAACCTGTGTTTATCGGTATAATTCATCCTGGAGATTGAATATTATCTTGCAATGATCTTATATGTCTTGAAGATAGTGCACATTTAAATTTCTGTTAGCATATTTGTGGGGTACACGTTGTATTACAAAATAAATGGTACCTTAATTCACAAGAACATGGGACAAAGATACTGATGGTTTCAATTCTTATAATATTGACAACTTAGATTGACATGTTATGTGTTGCAAATTCGTATGTAATAAGCATGTGATGATCTGATCTCATCTTCTTTAAAGTTCTTCGCGTATCATTACATGTTTTGGTTGAAGCTTAAAAGATTTGATCTTATCTGATATAAAGAAATGATAAATCTGGATAGGATACCCTTAGAATGTTTAGGGATGTTTATCCAAAATGTGTGATTGATTTATCATATATACTGATATGATCTTCTTACTCGTGATGTTCGACCAAAAAGATGTGATTTTGTATTTTACATTTCAGTTTATATAGAGAAAAACCAAAAAGATTTTGTGTTTCATATGTTTGAAAAACCAAAAAGATTTTATTTTTCCAACTTCCATGGAAATCTTAATTGTTGGTTATTCTTGGTTGTTCTCCTTTGCAAAAACTGAATATTGCAGACAGAAGTTGACAAGGGGTCCATCTCCCAAGTTTTCTTCTAGATAAAAAGAGAGAGTGCAGATGAACAAGACGAAGACTACAACTTGTTTGATGATATATGAAGACTGATGACAATCTTCTGAAGCTGTTGTCAAGGGGGAGTCTGTTGGAGCATATTCTGGTGACAACGAGCTTGAAGATATTATGTCTTAGTCTTAGAGTCTTTGACTTGTAATTGATAGAATTGTTAGCAACAGTTAAAGGGGAGTCTGTTAGGACATGTTTTGTAACTGTTGATAAAATTCTATGTAAGTTCTGCTAGAGGCGAACTTAACAAGTTCGCCTAGCCTATTAGAGGCGAACTTAATAAGTTCACTTAGCCTATTAGAGGCAAACTTAATAAGTTCGCCTAAGCACAGTGAGGCGAACTTGTTAAGTTCGCCTGGTGCAGAACTGTTGTCTATAAATAGGATATTTCAGTAGAACACAGAATAGTGAGAGGTGAGACAATATCAGAGTAGACAGATTAGAGAATTCTTGTAACCTGATATTGGTGGAATAAAAGCATTTATTTATACCATTGTTGTTGATTGAGTTACACGAGCACGTTGATCATGTATTCTGCACGTTATCACCGTGTCGTACCGCGAGTCTAGAGATCCGTCACGCACCGAATTAGGGACCTACATATGGTGATCCTCTTGATGTTGTATCCTCTCCAAGAATCTTGAAATATGGCTGGAACAAAGAAAACTTTCTCCCCTGGGTTGCTGAATGTCTGAATGAGAATTAAGTTCTGTTTAAGTAGAAAAGGGGAGGCACGACCGTGCCAGGAGAGAAGGCACGACCGTGCCTAAGACATGGACGCGGTTGTGTATAGGTCTTGGCGCGACCGTGTGACAGAGGTTTGACCTATCCGTAGCTTCCATTGGGTACCACTGATCGAGGACGTACGGCTGTTCAGACTCACGAGATGACACGCGACCGTGGGTGGCCAAGGCATGGTTGTGCCTTGGAATTTGGCTTGGCGCGGTCGTGCCAGATGTGGGCGCGACCGTGCCTAGGGTTTTGGAACTTGGCACGACCGTGCCAAATAGGGGCACGACCGTGCCTCCACCACAGAAACCCTGAAACTTCACTTGTTTATCCTGGAATCTTCTTGTTTATTCACCAAGCTTCATCAATCCTTTTGGGTTCCACCTGTGATAGAAAGCAGAAGAACAAACAAATGTTTGCTTCATGAGACTTACTTCTTGTCTTGAGAGCTTCATCAATCCTTTTGGGTTCCACCTGTGATAGAAAGCAGAAGAACAAACAAATGTTGGCTTCATGAGACTTACTTCTTGTCTGGATGCCTGTGTGGACTTGGCCAATGATGTTTTCCAGAGGATGCTCTTTGTTAATTCTCTGAGCAGGTATCACATCCAGCCGTATTCCCTCTTCAAGATTACTGTGGTTTAGATCAGTATTGTCTTCAGATGTGTGGAGAGGAGCTTGGAGGATTTGATCATTGTGTTCCACATAGTCAGCAGCATTAGCATCAGAGGCCTCTTCATCATGAATTGAGGAGGCTTCATTTAGGATTTCATTGTCAGAGAGATTGCTGCTTGTGGTGTTGGATGTACCGGCTTCACCTGCACTGGCTTCAATAGCTTCTGCCACTGATGGAGGATCAATGGATGGCCTTTTCATCCTGATGTAGGGACTGGGAAACTCCAGTCTGTAGTCAGAAGAAGAGGTTGAGGTAGAAGGTGTTGAGTTTGAAGAAGGAGGCTCCATATTTGAGAATATGAGGGGCTCAAATATCTGGGTGAAGGAGTCTATATCAAAAAGCAAGTTGGGACCTTTGCCTTGTTCACAGACAACGTGTTCCCTGCATTCCACATTAGCAGATTCTTCCACAATCCGAGTCCTAGAATTGAACACTCGGTAGGCCTTCGATTGAGAGGAGTAACCCACAAAGTAACCTTCATCAGACTTTGCACCGAATTTAGGAAGAACTCCACGTGTGATGAGGATGGTACATGGACATCCAAAGGGCTTCAGGAAGCCAATGTAGGGAACTCTTTTGAGCCAGAGTTCATAGGGAGTTTTCTGGAGAGGCTTAACAATAAGGACTCTATTCTGCACATAACAAGCTGTGCTTACTGCTTCTGCCCAGAAAGTAAGGGGCAGCTTTGAGTCAGCCAGCATAGATCTTGCTGATTCAATCAGAGTCCTGTTTCTTCTTTCAGCAACCCCATTTTGTTGAGGAGTTCTTGGAGCACTGTACTGCCTTTCAATGCCCTTGCTCTCACAGAAACTGTTCAAAGTGTTATTTTTGAACTCTGTTCCCTGATCACACCTTATGATCTTTACCTTCAGATTGCTTTGATTCTCTACCCTGAGAATATAGGATTTGAGAATCTCAGCAGTTTCATCTTTTGTTCTTAGGAAGAATACCCAAGAGAATCTGGAGAAGTCATCAGTGATCACCAGACAGTAGGACTTTTTGCCCATTGACATGACATTTGTAGGACCAAAGAGATCCATATGCAGTAGCTGGAGAGGAGTGTCATTTGTGTTCAATGTCTTGGGCTTATGGGAACTTTTGTGTTGTTTTCCCTTCAAGCAGGCAATGCAATGATCGTCTAGCTGGAATTCTTTGTCAGGAAGCCCTCTGACAAGATTGTCCTTCACTAATTTATTGATTGTTTTGATGTTAACATGGCTTAAC
Source organism: Smallanthus sonchifolius (assembly GCA_023525975.1). Classification (NCBI taxonomy): domain Eukaryota; kingdom Viridiplantae; phylum Streptophyta; class Magnoliopsida; order Asterales; family Asteraceae; genus Smallanthus; species Smallanthus sonchifolius. The sequence continues at coordinate 28,837,322 of CM042046.1, forward strand.
CTCCTGTGCCAGAGAGCGGATTCATCAACTGATGCCTTTGACAGAAAACATGAAACACTACCAGATGGAGTGACTTCATTCATGTCAAGCACATATAAGTTGTCCTTTCTATTAGCAGTTAGGAGAATCTTCTCTGGGGGGGTTTAGATAGGCCAGGAGCTAACACGAAACATTCTTTGTCAGTGAAGAGCATCCAATGCTTTTGATCACATACTTGAGAAACACTCATGAGATTGAAGTCAAGTTCTTTAACATAGTTGACTCTTTCAATACTTATCCTTTCATTGGACACAGTGCCTTGTCCAGTGATAGATCCACCTTTTGAGTCACTCCCAAAGGCAACATATCCTCCATTGAAATGTCTGAAGTTGGAGAGGATGGACCTGTTGCCTGTCATGTGCCTGGAACAGCCGCTATCTACCACCCAGGTGTTATTCTTGTTACCTGGCTGTCCCTGCACATGAAAGAGATTTAGTTAGTGGGAGTTGTCCAAGAGCTCTCCTTTTTGAAGAAAAGAGTTCTTGGACATTCTGATTCATCATGCGTGCATTCAACAGCACCGATGATGATTTTGCTGACAGGAGCAGAGATTTTGGCTTTCCATTGCTTAAGTAGTGGTTTTCCAGTTCTCTTTTCTTTATCGGCTGCGGATTTGGCTTTGGCAGCTGATGAATTTGCTCTATCAGCAGCTGATTTTCCTGCTTGAGGTTTTGGCCTGTCAGCAGGGGCAGGTTTTGCTGCTGATGGCTTCAGCTTATCAGCTGCAGATGTTGCTCCTGATGACCTTGGCCTTTCAGCAGCAGATTTTGCTTTTGCTGCTGAGGGCTTATTTGGAGCAGCAGCAGATTTAGTTTTTGCTGCTGACTGCTTTGTTTGAGCAGCAGCAGATTTGGTGGCTGCTGAAGGCTTTGCCTTTTGCTGCTGCTTGTGTTTTTCTGCAGTTTCAACTCTTCTACTGGCTGCAGATGGCCTATCAACTGAAGTATGCTGATCCTTCTTTTGTTTATGCGCTGATTGAAGAAGGATCTGGTTGAAGGGGTTAAACTGACATTTTGCAGCAAAGTGGTTTGATTCCCCACATATGATGCAGGACTGCTGAACCTTGGGCTGCTGCTTCCTTGGTGGAGAAGAAGAGTTTCTGAACTGAGTTTTCTTGGTCGTAACTCTTCTAACCTGTTGCTGATTCTTCTGATTTGGCATGAACTGAGACTTGGAGTTTGTGGGTCCTGATGTTTGTCCCTTTTCAGTGTTTAGCTTTCTTCCACCTGGAGGATAGCTGATCCTTATCTGTTTGAATGGTACAGGGGCTGGAACAGCTGGGAGAACAGTAGGGATTGGGACTCTATTCAGAACAGCTTCAGATGAGGCTGTACTGGTTTCATCATGGTCTGAGAGGGTTAATTCAGATTCTGATGAGGTAGTGCAGTCTTTAACAAGGGGTTCATCCATTGGAGGATCAAGATTTCTGTTTGCAGTGTCGAGTTTTGCAACATCGAAGCTTGGTTCATAGATGGCAACATAGTCAGCTGGATGAGGAACAGTATTGTACTGTTCCTTGCCATATCCAAGTCCTCCAAGCTTTACCTTTTCATGGACTTGAATATCTAGAAGTCTCTGTAGCTTTTTAGAAGAAAATTCATATTTTTCAACATGAACTTTCTGTTCTGCCAGATCAGCTCTGGTTGATTTAAGTTTTACTAATAGATCATCAATCTGAGTTTCAAGATTGGTTTGTTCATGTTTTAGAGATGAAATCTCTTTCTTAAGGCATTCAATTTTTTCTTTGTAAGTGATTTCAACCTTTTTGAACTCAGATTTCAATTGAAGAAACTCTTCATTTTGATCTATAAGGTTTTGGTTATGTTTTCTATAACCTAAAACTTTATCAATGCAAGCTTGAGAGCATAGATGTTCAAATACCTGAGGTGGTATCTCTGCAGTGTCTGCCATAAGTGCTTGGTTGGAGACAGGAACATCTTCATATTGAAAACTCCAGTCGAATTCTGCAGTTCCAACATTTGCACAGGCTGCAGTTTGTGCTGGGGGAGTTTGTTGCTGCTGCTGTTGTCTGGGCTGACTTTGGTAGGCTTGTCTTTGATGGCCGGCACCCTGATTGGCTTTAGGTGCCTTGCACTCCCTAGCAAAGTGACCCATTTGGTTACAGTTGTAACAACGGATCTTGCTTTTATCAAGCCCAACTCTGCTGTTTGAGTTGTTGCTTGGAAATGATCTTCCGGTTCTAGAATAGAACCTTTTTGCTCTGAGGGAGAGCATGGCATATGAGTGCTGAATATCCATTTCTTCAAGATCATCTGGATGAAAGCATTCCAGATCCTCTTTTATGAAATACATGCTGCTTGAGTTGTCAGAGACAAAAGCAGTAGAGGTTGGCTGTTGAGGAGGTGCCTCAAGAAGAAATGGTGATGAGTTAGATTGTGAAGCGGTTGGGGTCTGAGGGTGAGTAACAATGGGAGGATAGTAGCTGCTTGCACTAGGACCGAAATGATCAGAGTGAAGCGCTGAGGAGGTAGTGGAGGAAGTGGTAGCTGATTGATAACTGGAGCTCCTTTCTTTAGCTTGAATCATTTCTAATTCATAGGTTTTGAGCATGCCAAAGAGCTCAGTCATCTGAAGAGTCTTCAGATTCTCTGTTCTTCTGATGGACACAGTGTATAATGTCCAACAACTACGAAGAGATCTTATGAACTTCTTGAGAATGTCTTCATTCTCCAGCTTTACCTTGGAGCACTGCAGTTCACCTACAAGATAGGTAAATCTGTTATATAAAATAGTTAAGGACTCACCTTCCCTCCAAACGAAGTTCTCATACTGCTGCTTCAGTATGTCCCTTCTGTTCTCTTTGACTTCTTCAGAGCTAGCAAACATCTTCTCCAGCGCCTCCCAGAGCTCCTTGGCAGTTTTGTAGCTTCTGAAGTTGTGAAAAACTTCATTCGGAAGGCACATTTGGATGGCTCCTAGTGCCTTGAAGTCCACCTCCATTTTCTTGATGTCCTCTTCAGAGTACTTGGAGGTTTCCTTCGGGACTTGTATCCCTCCACCATCAGCAGAGGCCACCATGGGAATATATGGACCCTCCTTGATGGATCTCCATATTCCGTATTCTTGGTAACAGAAGAAGCTTTCCATGCGATTTTTCCACATGTCATAGTCTTCTCCAGATACCAACCTTGGTGGTCGGTTGATGCTGCCAATATCTTCAAAGCCATTGCTCTGTGCCATTTTTGTTTTGATTTTGGGTGACTTGTTCAAAGAGAGAGTTTAGAATAGAACCAGAGATGATTAAACAAATGTTAGTTTGTTTAATCTGAGCCAAAGCTCTGATACCACTTGTAGGATCGTGAGAATACAAGATGGTTCTGTTCTTAGTTGAGGTTGGCGGAAACAAAATCAACTACACAATTTATAATCAAGTAAACACAAAGAATACTGATAAACACTGTTGTATTAAGCTTTTGTGAACGCAAAGATTACAAGTGAGAAACTCAATGAATAAGTATGACAAGCACTACAAGCACTATCAAGGCACTATCAAGACCCTATCAAGACACACTTACTATGAAGTGTTTACACAGTATTTATAGTAACTCAGAATCAAGACAAACCCTTGATTCTGAGGATCAGATCGAACACAGACCGTTGATCTTGTTTATTAATCTAAATTACACGCAAAAGCTAATCTAGATAACTTTATTGAAACGTCTTCTTAGGCATCATTGTTTGCATGCTTGGAGACGCGCGACATGGTCCTTTATTGGTTGCACCACTGAGGTTCCTTCTGCTTGGTGTGTGGCAGTTGCTTTTGCAGAAAGGTGTCAGAGGCATTTCACCTGGATAGTCAGCTGCAACGTTTGGTCTTCAGTGAATAAGGCTATCAGCAGCAGAGATGAGAATAATGCTGCTGAAAGTCCATCAGCAGCGCCTTGAGTTGAACAATGCTGTTAAGCCAATCAGCAGCAACTTGTGTTGAGCGCTGCTGATAAGCCTATCAGCAGCAACAAGTGTTGAATGCTGCTGATAAGCCTATCAGCAGCAACTTGTGTTGAGCGCTGCTGATAAGCCTATCAGCAGCAACAAGTGTTGATTGCTGCTGATAAGCCTATCAGCAGCAACTTGTGTTGAATGCTGCTGATAAGCCTATCAGCAGCATTTGTACTTAGAATAATTTGGTTGCAATCAGTCTTTGGTTCTACATTCTTGTTCTTGAGTTGAATACGCGGTAGGCCTTGGATTGAGAGGAATAGCCCACAAAATATCCTTCATCAGATTTTGCACCAAACTTAGGAAGAACCCGATGTGTGATTAGAATCGTGAATGGACATCCAAAAGGTTTTAGAAATCCAATGTAGGGAACTCTTTGGAACCATAGTTCATAAGGTGTCTTGTTGAGAGGCTTGACTATGAGAACTCTATTTTGCACATAGCAGGATGTGCTTACTGCATCTGCCAAGAATGTGAGAGGCAGTTTTGAGTCAGCCAACATAGATCTTGCCTACTCAATTAGAGTTCTGTTTCTTCTTTCAACAACTCCATTTTGTTGAGGAGTTCTTGGAGCACTGTATTGCCTTTCTATTCCCTTGTTCTCACAGAAACAGATTAAAGTGTGGTTCTTGAACTCTGTGCCCTGGTTACACCTTATTATCTTTACCTTCTGATTGCTTTGATTCTCAACCCTAAGGATGTAGAATTTGAGAATTTCAGCAGTTTCATCTTTTGTTCTCAAGAAGTATACCCATGAGAATCTGGTGTAGTCATCAGTTATCACAAGACAGTATGACTTCTTACCCATTGACATAATGTTTGTAGGACCAAAGAGATCCATATGCAGTGGAGTGTCATTTGTATTCAAGGTTTTGGGCTTGTGAGAACTCTTGTGTTGCTTCCCCTTCAAACAAGCAATGCAATGATCTTCTAGGTGGAATTCTTTGTCAGGAAGCCCTCTGACAAGATTATCCTTCACCAATTTGTTTATGGTTTTGATGTTAACATGGCTTAATCTCCTATGCCAGAGAGCTGATTCATCAACTGATGCTTTTGACAGAAAGCAGGATACACTGCCAGATGGAGTGACCTCATTCATGTCAAGCACATAAAGATTTTCTTTTCTCTGAGCATTTAACAAAATCTTTTCTGGAGGAGGTTTGGATAAGCCAGGAGATAGTACAAGGCATTCTTTATCTGTGAAGAACATCCAATGCTTCTGATCACAGACTTAGGAAACACTCATGAGATTGAAGTCCAATTCTTTGACATAGTTAACCTTTTCAATACTCATTCTTTCATTGGACACAGTTCCTTTTCCAGTAATAGATCCTCCTTTTGAGTCACTTCTAAAGGCAACATATCCTCCATTGAAATGTCTGAAGTTGGAGAGGATGAATCTGTTGCCTGTCATGTGCCTGGAACAACCACTGTCTACCACCCAGGTGTTATTCTTGTGACCTGGCTGTCCCTACACATTAGAGAGATCTAGTTAGTGGGATTAATCTAAGAGCTTGCATCCTTGTAGAAAAGGGTTCTCGGATTTTCAGTATCAGCATGTTTGCAATCAACGGAACCAATGAAGATTCTCGGAGGAATTTTGACTTTCCAATGCTGAATAGGTGGTTTTCCAGCTCTCTTTCCTTTGTGTCTGTAAGGCCCCAAACCTGGGAGGCCTCACTCGTTGGATTTACTCATTCACAAACAGTTCTTAAACATGAATATCAAATAACGCAACGGAATCATTCATTCAACATAACTAAAAACTTGTTCATACATGCGGAAGCGTACATTGTCAAATACATAAACTTAACATAAACAACTCATAACGGGATGCCAGTCTTCATGATCGACCGGGTAACTCTTCTCGCTTGCCAAGCATCACTGTCCATCGTCCATACCTGCCTTAACCTGAATGTGCATACTAAAAAGTCAGCTACGCTGGTGAGTTCTAGCATTTCATAAAAACTTTAACATCAACATTTGCCAAAAACGTATCATTCATTTAGTAAAACCTTTCACAAAAGCATGTAATAATCTAACATCTTTAAAAAGGTTTCGTACCCATATCATCATCAAAATCATAATCATAAACACCGTTAAACGGATCGTTCATTAAAACTTTTAACATTCATTTAAGTCATACATTATTATCTAAATCTGTGTTACCCTTCGTTCCGTCATTTAGTATGGTATTGCCCCTAAGGCTTAACTGCACGAAGACCGACAATACCATACATTCCGTCAATTCCCTTTTGATATTGCCCCCAAGGCTAACTGCACGAGGACCGACAATACCCATTCAGTTGCCCTATTGGCTCTCATGTCCATAAACCGACAACTTCCATCGACGGCCATGGCTCACGGCCATGACACCGTCGGATCATAATTTAACCTTACATAGGGTCACGCTAACCCCTGAGTAACCATCGTTACTCCCTTACCAGTTGTACAACATCATAACCATTGACATGCCACAGAGACACTGCCCCTGTTGTTCTTGTGGCAACTATGGCTCGCTGCCCATAATCTACCACAAGGCTGGGAATCTCATTCCCATACTTCATTAGTCAATTCCATTCATTCGACATATTAGATTTGTAATGACTTCTTTAAAACCTTTACCTCTTTCTCTTCTCATTAAACATTTCCTCATTTAGACCGTTCATAAAGCATTCGTAACCCTTTTTGGCAAAAACACTTCAAAACCTTTCCTTTCGTAAACATCGTTTCGTTAAAACATCATTTCGTTAAACATCATTTCGTTAAACATCATTTCGTTAAACATCATTTCGTAAGTATGCACACCAGCCCAAAAACATTAACAAAACATTTAAAAGAGGGCTCTAGAACTCACCTGATACGCTAATATGGGTTGTCCTAAACGAAGGTCCAACAACGTCACTTCCGATCTGAATTGATTAGTTAACTACACATCAGACCAATCCCGACTCTAACGGTTTAACCATTCTCACATACTGACTTCACTTAATCAGTTCTGATGTCTGCGCACTTAGCAAGTGCGCAGACCCTGCTGCCTGCGCACTTAGCAAGTGCGCAGACCCTGCCTCCTGCACACTTAGCAAGTGCGTATGACCTGCTCCGTGCGCACTTAGCAAGTGCGCACGACCTGTTCTTCATGAAAAACCCTAACTTTCACATTCGGGTCTGATCATGTCAAGATCCCGAACCTGTTGCATTCAAAACGTTCGTTTTCCATTAAGGAACTCAAATCCATGATTAACTTTCAGTTTCATCTGTTCAAACCTTACCTTTTCACCCAAAACCTGAAAAACTCAAAAACGAACTAAAACTCAGATTTAGGTCGAATCGTTACCTGAATTGAGTTTCTGATCCGGAGGTTCTTCTCACGAGTTATGGAGTAACACTTTGCTGAAGTCTCGGGTCGATCCGCCAACTTTCTCTCTCTACGGTTTCTCTCTCTAAAAGTTGCAAATGAGAGAAAAAAGGTGGCATAGGCTATTTATAGCCAGCTGACCCATCCGACCCGACCTGCCCCGCCATGCCTCGTTCGTTTATTCCGTTATAATAACTGTCATTTTATTTTTGGGATGTTACAAGTCTACCCCCCTTACAATAGGTTTCGTCCCCGAAACCTATCATAAGTCAAATAGATGAGGGTACGACTCCCTCATTTCCTTCTCCGTTTCCCAAGTGGCTTCCGATCCCTTTCGATGCTTCCATTGGATTTTAACCAATTGGATAACTTTATTACGTAAACGTTTCTCCTTTCGATCAAGGATGGCCACGAGTTCTTCGATGTAATTAAGGTTGTTGTCAACCTCGATGTCAGTAAGTGGTACGTGAGCCGATTCATCCGCCAAACACTTTCGCAAGTGTGATACATGGAAAGTAGGATGAATCCCACTTAACTCATCAGGCAACTCCAACCGATAAGCAACTTCCCCAACCCGGGCCATTAACTTGAATGGTCCGACAAACCTCGGACTTAACTTTCCTCTCTTTATGAATCGTATGATTCCCTTCCATGGTGACACTTTCAGCATTACTCTGTCACCAATATCAAACTCAATAGGCCTTCGTCGTTTATCCGCATAGGATTTCTGACGATCTTGTGCGGCCTTCATTCGCGCTTTGATCTGATCAAACCTTTCCGACGTCTCTCTTACGACTTTGAGACTTCCTAATTCCTTCTGTCCAATCTCACCCCAACAAACCGGGGTCCTACATCTTCTCCCATACAACATTTCATAAGGCGACATGCCTATCGTCGTGTGATGACTATTGTTGTAGGAGAATTCAGCTAACGGCAGATGGCTGTCCCAACTGCCACCGAAGTCGATAATACAAGCACGGAGCATATCCTCCAATGTCTGAATGGTCCCTTCGGACTGACCATGCTGTGCTGATATTAAGCCTCGTGCCCATCGCCTCGTGAAATCTTTTCCAGAACCTCGATGTGAATCGTGTGTCCCGGTCAGATACAATCGTCAAAGGCATCCCATGCCGTGCTACTACTTCGTTAATAAATACTTCCGCTAACCTTTCCGACGAGAACGTCTCGCGAATAGGTAGGAAATGAGCACTCTTCGTTAAACGATCCACAATTACCCAAATGGTGTCATGACCTTTAGCTGTGCGAGGTAGCTTAGTTATGAAGTCCATGGTAATGTGTTCCCACTTCCATTCCGGTATATCAAGTGGTTGAATCTTTCCATACGGTTTCTGGTGCTCGGCCTTTACTTGCAAGCAAGTCAAGCACTTGCTTACATACTTCGTCACATCACGTTTCTTTCCAGGCCACCAGTATTCCTTCCTTAGATCTTGATACATTTTATTGGTACCGGGATGGATAGAGTAACGAGACTTATGAGCCTCATCCAAGATCTTGGTTCTAAGCTCGCCGCCCATAGGTATCCATACCCGTCCAAAACGTGTCCTAACACCAAGGGTGTTATATTCCAACTTGTCCTGTTGGCCAACCATCCTTTCCTTCTTTATGTTTTCCTCCTTAAGTGCCTCATCTTGAGCCTTTTCAATTTCTCTCATCATGCCCGATGTTACCACCAACTAGCAAGCTTTCACTCTAATAGGAGTAGGCACATCCTTTCGGCTTAGAGCGTTAGCCACCATGTTTGCCTTTCCAGGATGGTATATGATTTCACAGTCATAATCTTTTAGGAGTTCTAACCATCGTCTCTGCCTCATATTAAGCTCTCTTTGTTCGAAGAAGTACTTCAAACTTTTGTGGTCTGAGTAAATAGTAAACTTCACCATGTAAAGGTAGTGCCTCCATATTTTCAATGCGAACACGACAGCAGCAAGCTCCAAATCGTGAGTCGGATAATTAGCTTCATGAATCTTCAACTGCCGTGACGCGTACGCGATCACTCTCCCGCGTTGCATAAATACGCATCCCAATCCCTGACCCGAAGCGTCAGAGTATACCACTAAGTCTTCATTGCCCTCGGGAAGGGCCAAGACTGGAGCTTGAGTTAGCTTTTCCTTCAATTCCTTAAACGCCTCATCCTGGGTCGAACCCCATTCGTACTTTACCTCCTTCCGAGTCAACTTCGTCAACGGCGAAGCTATTTTCGAGAAATCCTGGATGAATCTCCGATATTAGCCCGCCAATCCCAAGAAACTACGGATTTCAGTTGGTGTCTTAGGAACATTCCATTCCCTTACCGTTACTATCTTTGCTGGGTCAACCATAATGACGTTCGGGTTAATGACGTGACCTAGGAATTGGACTTCCCTAAGCCAGAACGCGCATTTGGAGAACTTAGCATACAACTTTTCTTTCTTCAGAGCCTCCAACACCTCCTTTAAGTGACATGCGTGATCACCCTCATTCTTGGAATAGATGAGGATATCATTGATAAACACGATTACCGACCAATCCAGCATTGGTCGACAAACTCTATTCATCAAATCCATGAACGATGCAAGGGCGTTCGTCAATCCAAAAGACATTACGCGGAACTCAAAGTGTCCATAACGTGTGCAAAATGCCATTTTCGGTATGTCTTCTTCCCTCACCTTCAACTGATGGTACCCGGATCGAAGGTCGACCTTTGAGAACCAACTTGCGCCTTGTAATTGATCGAACAGGTCGTCGATCCTTGGTAACGGGTACTTGTTCTTCACGGTACGTTTGTTCAACTCGCTATAATCAATACACATTCTCATCGAACCGTCTTTCTTCTTTACGAACAACACCGGAGCACCCCAAGGTGAGATGCTTCGTTGGATAAATCCTTTCTAAAGTAACTCGTCTAGTTGTACCATAAGTTCTTTCATTTCCACTGGTGCTAGTCGATATGGAGCCTTAGCCACGGGCTGGGCATCTGGTACTAAGTCGATTCGGAACTCAATCTCTCTGTCGGGTGGTATCCCAGGAAAATCCTCTGGAAACACCTCTGGGTACTTGCGTACCACGGGTACATCGTCTAGTTCCTTCACTCCCTTACACTTGTCAATCACGTACACCAGATAAGCCTCGCATCCGCGCCTCAAGTAATCTATTGCCTTAATCATCGAGATGACGTTTGGCATCGGGACGTCACGATCTCCAAAAACCTCGACTTTGCTACCATCCGGAGCCTTGAGTCGGATTATCTTTCGTTTACATATGATTTGTGCTTCGTTGGCAGTTAACCAATCCATACCCAGCATGACATCAAACCCTCCCAAAACCATAACAAACAATCTGACAGGGAACCTATGACCTTCTATTTTTATCGTAGAGTTGTCAACTACCTCGGTCACTCTCGCAGTTCTACCCTCAGCGGTTTCTACACTAAAGGCCCTTTCTAGTATACTGACAGCGTACTTCACTCTCTTACAAAAAGTCGCAGATATAAAACTCTTACTGGCACCCGAATCAAATAACACAGAAACAAGAGTGTTGTCAAGGACGAACGTACCTGACGCCACGTCGGGGTCCATTCTGGCCTGGTCTTGCGTCAGTGCATACGCACGAGTCTTTGCTCGGGGCCTCTCTTCCCTCTTCTCCGGGCCTTTCCCCTTCCCGGCTTCACCCATTCTTGGTTTGGTGCATTCCCGGCTCAGATGACCGGCATCCCCATAGTTATAGCACTTGTAGTGTTGTGTGCTCTCACGGGAGTAGTGCCCGGTCTTGCCACACTTAAAGCACAAGTTAGATCCTAGTCTACATTCACCTATATGCTCCTTTCCACACTTCTTACAAATAGTCGGCTCATCCACCCGAGCCCTTTTATCACGAGCCCCAAACATCTTTCCACCAGTTCGCTTGTTTGAGAAGCTCGGTCTCTTCTTTGGTTCCTCGATGGCGGCGACATTCAGTGCCAGATCATCAAATACTACGCCGCTCAGTTCTACTACCGAATCATAGGTAGTAGGGGCGTTTTCCTTAACATAGGTGCGGACCTGGTCCGGCAACCCTTGAATGTAGCAAGAAATTTTTCTCTCCTCCGTCGTAACAAGATGTGGCACCAGACGTGCCAGTTCATTGAATCGGGTTGTGTACTGCCGGTAAGTCATGCTCCCGGCCTTCAAACCCAGAAATTCCCTCTCTACCTTCTCAATCTCGTTCCTCGGGCAGAAATTCTTGATCACCAAAGTTTTCAAGTCAGCCCACATCATCGAGTCAACAACCTCATCCCCCTTAGCCTGACGTACACCTTCCCACCAGTGGGATGCTTCCTCCCTCAAGGAGTTAGCAGCAAACTTCACTACTTGATTAGCTCGACACTCGCTCAGATGGATGGCGGCTTCCATACGTATTACCTAATCAAAAGTAGCCACCGCGTCCTTCTTCCCAGTCAGGACCGGCGGGTCACATGCCTTACAGGACTTATAGTCGCATTCGCGAGCAGGCGGTGAGTTGTCGGTCTCGTTGTTCTGGGCACCAGTTGCCGCACTAGATCCGCCTTCCCCACTAACTTTCTTTAATGCTTCAGCCAACAGACTTGGCAGAGAATTCTTCATCAACTTGGAGAACTCTCGAGCTATGGCTGCTCTCACTTCTGGTTAAAAAGTGAAAGGTTGTTCTGCAACTTGTGTCTGTTCAGTTCCATGCACACTAACCGTCAGTTCAGTGTGAACACTTCCTTCTTCGCTGTGCTCTTGGCGCGCAGGAATCCTGCCACGCCCACCATTTCGACCGCCGATACGACCACCGGTACGACCACCACGCCTTCCGTTCCCTCTCCTCGCCATTTCGTTCTATAAGACAAGAAATCCAATGTCATCACGCTAGTTAACAAATAGAATTCAATAAGCACTGTAAGATGTTAATATACACTGGCCATCTGCAATTAACCATTACACTACCTTTCGATTTCTATTTGACCACCTTTGTGATTCCATCAGAACACAAGTCCTTACCTAACCCTTTCTAAGGCATAATACATACACATATTCTACTTTTCTTACCTGATGCTGTGGCTCGAGTTACCCGTACTGGCATCCGCTTTCGGTCCCATTCACAGTTTAAGTTTAGACACTAGGAGTGTCCGAATCTCTCAAACTATTGCTCTGATACCAACTTGTAAGGCCCCAAACCCGGGAGGCCTCACTCGTTGGATTTACTCATTCACAAACAGTTCTTAAACATGAATATCAAATAACGCAGCGGAATCATTCATTCAACATAACTAAAAACTTGTTCATACATGCGGAAGCGTACATTGTCAAATACATTATCTAAATCTGTGTTACCCTTCGTTCCGTCATTTAGTATGGTATTGCCCCTAAGGCTTAACTGCACGAAGACCGACAATACCATACATTCCGTCAATTCCCTTTTGGTATTGCCCCCAAGGCTAACTGCGCGAGGACCGACAATACCCATTCAGTTGCCCTTATGGCTCTCATGTCCATAAACCGACAACTTCCATCGACGGCCATGGCTCACGTCCATGACACCGTCGGATCATAATTTAACCTTACATAGGGTCACGTTAACCCCTGAGTAACCGTCGTTACTCCCTTACCAGTTGTACAATATCATAACCATTGACATGCCACAGAGACACTGCCCCTGTTGTTCTTGTGGCAACTATGGCTCGTTGCCCATAATCTACCACAAGGCTGGGAATATCATTCCCATACTTCATTAGTCAATTCCATTCATTCGACATATTAGATTTGTAATGACTTCTTTAAAACCTTTACCTCTTTCTCTTCTCATTAAACATTTCCTCATTTAGACCGTTCATAAAGCATTCGTAACCCTTTTTGGCAAAAACACTTCAAAACCTTTCCTTTCGTAAACATCGTTTCGTTAAAACATCATTTCGTTAAACATCATTTCGTTAAACATCATTTCGTAAGTATGCACACCAGCCCAAAAACATTAACAAAACATTTAAAAGAGGGCTCTAGAACTCACCTGATACGCTAATATGGGTTGTCCTAAACGAAGGTCCAACAACGTCACTTCCGATCTGAATTGATTAGTTAACTACACATCAGACCAATCCCGACTCTAACGGTTTAACCATTCTCACATACTGACTTCACTTAATCAGTTCTGATGTCTGCGCACTTAGCAAGTGCGCAGACCCTGCTGCCTACGCACTTAGCAAGTGCGCAGACCCTGCTCCGTGCGCACGACCTGTTGTTCGTGAAAAACCCTAACTTTCACATTCGGGTCTGATCATGTCAAGATCCCGAACCTGTTGCATTCAAAACATTCGTTTTCCATTAAGGAACTCAAATCCATGATTATCTTTCAGTTTCATCCGTTCAAACCTTACCTTTTCACCCAAAACCTGAAAAACCCAAAAACGAACTAAAATTCAGATTTAGGTCGGATCGTTACCTGAATCGAGTTTCTGATCCGGAGGTTCTTCTCACGAGTTATGGAGTAACACTTTGCTGAAGTCTCGGGTCGATCCACCAACTTTCACTCTCTACGGTTTCTCTCTCTAAAAGTTGCAAATGAGAGAAAAAGGGTGGCATAGGCTATTTATAGCTAGCTGACCCATCCGACCCGACCCGCCCCGCCATGCCTCGTTCGTTTATTCCGTTATTATAACTGTCGTTTTAGTTTTGGGATGTTAAAGTGTCACACCCCAACCAATGGCGGAAACGTCGGGGCGGGACATGTAGACTGTTCACAAACTCATGGTTTGCTAAAGTTGAAGTAATTAAACAATAAGTTTCATTTCATAACTCAAGTAACCATTTACATCATTTACAAGAATTTAAGAATACATGAATCTCCGTATTAAAATTTAAGACTAGGTCATCAACCCTAAGTGATGTAGCTTGAATCGCAACTCAAACAACTGTACCTGAAACATGATAAAATGAGAAGGTCAACTATAAATAGTTGGTGAGCATACATAGGTTTTGACACCACAAGTAAAGTTCAAATGTTTTGTGTACAATTCATATGATGCATGGTTTATAAAGCATTTATGGAGAATCTAAGTTAAGCTAGATGCACAAATGAAACTTTGTAATTGAAGGGCATAACAACTCATGTTATCCTAATGTAGGGCATAACAACACATGTTATCCTAATGTAGGGCATAACAACACATGTCATCCTGATATAAATGTAGGGCATAACAACACATGTCATCCTGATGTAAATGTAGGGCATAACAACACATGTTATCCTAATGTAGGGCATAACAACACATGTTATCCTAATGTATGGCCTAACAACACATGTTAGCCTGAAGTAATGTATTTGTGTTTGCATGTGTATATCATGTATATGTAGCCTTAACAATTAGCATTCAAGCATAAAGCACAAATAAACACATATGATCATATTGTAGAATTGTACGTGTGTAATTGTAAACAGTGTTTGAATGTAATCATGTTTCACCCCAAACTTGTAAATAAGAAAAAGGGGGCTATGTAAACTCACCTTTATCAAAGATGTTGCTAGTACAAGTGTCTAGGTAGCAAGGCGTTCCTTGTAATTTACAACGTTAACCTAGTGTGTAATATAAATGAATCTATATTAATAACATGTATAATAGTCTAAAGTCAAGTCTAGGGTTGCAATAAAAGTGTGTACAAAGGGTTTGTGTTGCATTATATAACGGAACGTGTAGGTGGTTGTGGTTTGTACTTGAATAAACGTTTTATAAAATGAAAGTTGAAATGAATAGTTTTAAAATAAACGATTTAGGGTTTACTTTGAATGTCTAAATAAATTAAATAAAAAAATTCCATTTATTTATTTATAAAAAAATAGTGTGGAATTATGTTTGTTTCAAATTTAAATTAAATAAATAAGTTTATTCTTATTTATTTATCTAGTTACGAAAATGTGTCCAATTATGATAATTATACATTAGTTTATAAAAACTAAAGTTAAATACAATTTAACACTAAGTGGGTTGTAAATGTTAATTATATAAATAATAAATAAATTCATTTATTTATTCATCATTTAAAATAGGTGTGTTCTTTTTAAGAAATATGAAAAATTATATATTTTATAAAATTATATTTGTTTACCTAAGTTTTAACTCTAATAAATAAAATTAATAGAGATTTATCTTTATAAAGTTGTTTTATAAAATGTTAGCGTGTAATAACCACTTCGTTAGAAATATATTTTTAAATGAATAATAATGAGTTTTTTTTTACGATATAAATATGTAAAATATATGTTTTATGTTAAAATTGTAAAACTATTGTTTCATTCCGATCTAATTAATGTCGGATTTATAAAAATGATTTTATATAATTTTTAACACATCAAAAACGGTTTCTAAAAATTAAATGCAGGCCACCCGGTTCGAACCCGGGTGGTTCCTGTGTGAGCATTGCGTTTTACCAATGGACCAGACGACTAATCCATGAAATATACGCGGTTCAAATTGTTGTTAACGTGTACAAAACAGGGAACCGGTTCTGGTCTAAGGCATACGCATAAAAGGGACCATGGCTTGTGGGTTTCGAACCCACACCATCTGGTCCGATGGTGCAACGACTTAGCCAGTCGGACCAGATGGTTTTCGCTGAAATAATATGAAATACAAAAATATAAAAACGTTAATTAGGTCAAGCGAAATTCCCAAATCAATAATCACAAGAAAAGGTCTAGAACTCAGGGTGAAATCGAGTCTGATACAAACTGTTTTTCCAAATTGATAAGGGGCTTTTGCTAAGTTTTCAATTACGAAACAGAAGGTACAATTCTTACTTGTGTTGATTCAGTTCCGAGTGCAGACGGGTAGAACTTAGATTCGGATGTTCTCGGTACTCGATCAATGTCCGGAAGTGAAATGGGACACGGTTATGGATTTAGAGAGTTTGTATGTTGCTTTGCGAAGATGTGGGGGTGGATCGATGTTGTTGATTTTTGTTTAAAGAAATTATTTGTTTTGAGTTTAGTGAGGACGACCGACGACAGCCAATTACGCATTAATTCGATTGAATGTGTATGAATTTGGTCACGAAATTGGGTTGAATACATACGGTGTGAGTCTACGCGTGATTTGCGGGTGTTAATTCTGTCTGATTACATGATGGAGGAAGGGATTGAACGCGTTTTGACTCAGTGGAGTCAAACCCTTTTGAATTGGAATTCACCCGCTCAATTGGTCGGATTTAGATGGTAACCGGGCCGGGATAGGTTCGATCTCTGTTTTGGAATCCAATGCAAGACCAAAACAGTCGAGTTTGCCCAATCTTCTCATCAACTCGGGTATGGATTCAACATCTTTGACTTTTGAAAGTCAAACATGATCAAAGACTTTAACTAAGGTCAAAACTAAGGATTGGGAGGGGTTCAAGTTCAAATGTGGGGTTCAAATTGGGGTTCAAGACCAATTTATTTGATTTAAATTCTATTTTATTTATTTATAATGTTTTTATATAATGTATTTCTATTGTTTTTATTTATAAAAGAAATAAACTTATAATAATTAAATACAAGTTTAAAATGTCAAATATAGAAAGATATTTGTATAAAATCATTTATAAGTGAATATTTATACATATATGTAGATACATATACAAAACAAGTATTATAGAAATCTATATGTAAGCGCAAGGTTTTAAATGGTTGAAAATGAATATTAATTTATTTAAAGATTTATGTGACGAAAAGTGCTTGAACAAATACATGATCTAAAAGTAGAATAGAGCCGGAAAAATTCATGGATGTTACAGTATCCCCTAGTTGAGGGAATTTCGTCCTGAAATTGAATTTATGTAGGCTACTGAATTTGGAAAGAGATTAGTTTGGATTCTTCACGAGTTTTGACTGTCAGTTTGACGAGTACAATTGATAAAAAGATTCAGGTTTGTTCCTCAAGATCAGACATGAATGATGATAGTGGGTTTAGTTTTGAAATGAACTCAAGGAGAAAGTATGTTGAATAATAATTTGGATTCAAAGGATGAAATGTATTGATGAGAATTAGATGATCGAAGTTTGTTTAAGAAGTAATCTAATATGTTTAGGAATTATCAGTGGAAAATTTTTTTTTCACAAACATTGGTCCAGTCAAACAACATAAAACTTCACGTGGCAAGAATAACGCTACTTCTGATTTTATGACAGGGCACTTATATATAGGAAGTACCAGCGGCGTATCCACCATGTCCTTATCATATCACATTAGTTTTGTTATTATGTATCACGATAGGCTTCATGTCATAACACAAAACAGATTTCACTATGCCTTTCATGCGCTGATTTTTATAATTACGTGTGCACCCGTAATTATCCAAATCGTTGCATGGTCCACATAGTTCATCCCATTGTGTGTGGGGTCCAGGGGGTAACACAAAAACACTTAATTCGTAACTATTGTTTTCACGTATGTGTTGCTAACAATAACTATGTCCATAGATAGTAGAGCCAATCAGGTACTAAAGAGTAATAACGTGGCATAATTTAGGGTTTCATAGTTTCTTCGTGTTTGAACAAGAATACGTCAAACCCCGAGTAGCTTTCATGGATAGGGTGAATAGTCATGCCTTGTGTATGATGTACTTAGTCAATTGAAACATTGTAAACAATCTAATTCCGTGCATAATGTAAACACTAATGTCATGTAACTTGTAATCAAATAGGTTTCATGGGTAACGTGAACAATTTAGCGTCATGTATAGGTAAGAGATGAATTTCATGTATGATGTTAACAACTTGGTATCATGTATTTTGTAACCAAATAAGGTTTCAGGTGTGATGTAAATGATTTAGTATCATGTATAATTTGCACAATTTAGTATCATGTACTTTGTAACTAAATAAGTTTCATGTGTTATGTGATCCATCTAGTAAATTGTGACTTACAATAAACTAGTTTCATGTATCATGTGATCGTGTGTGTATCTTGTGAACGTGCATACGTAAGTTATTGAATTTCTTGTGTGACGTATACTAACTAGTTTCGTATGTGATCGAGTGTTGTGGAGAAGCGTGTTGTTTGGCGTTCATGTAAAATGTGGTAGTTAGGTTCTAGCTCTTTAAATCTCGTTGAGGTTGATGGGGATGGTTAAGGTCTACGCGGTATGGGTCGTCTCTTGAAGCGGCAAGTGAAAGGTAATGAGGGGTTTTGAGACCACTTAGGGAAATATGTTTACAAATAATTGATCTTTGTTTGAAAATATGAAGTTGTAATTTGTTCTTGATTGTAGATATATAAAGTAATGAAACTATTGGGTTAAATAATCTAGATAAATAGACAATTTATAGGAAAAATCTTTAAATTTAAATTTTCAATTATTAATCAGAGAATATTTTTAAGATAATTTATTAGCTTAAACAAGTAGTCGTATATTTATTTAGCCAGGGTTTAGAAGTAATTATTTTAATGAGGAAAAATCATAATTATTTATCAATTCGAAATAATATTTTTATAAAATAGGTTGTATTAAATTATCCTTGCAAGGTGTAAATGTTTATAGAAAATTCATATTTTTGATACTCTCTAAAAGTTTGATAAACGTTTGGTTTGAACAAAATAACGAGGTTGTTTAAATCTAATAGGATGATTTGTTTATGAAGGAGATTGCCGGTAGTGTACCAAATCGTGTTGGATGAAGAAGGTGATACTTGGAGGATCTCAATGGAAATATAATGGATGAAGTTCACATCGGACGTATTAAATCAATGAATAATGACTTCAGAGTTGGAAAAATATAAAATTTATTAAATGCTGAAATGGTAAACATTATTCACAACATAGGGAAATGGTTCTCAAACTGAAAATTTAAAGACAATAAATAATGGAAAAATAATTTTTATTAACGTCTCTTGTAGCTTTCCACAAGAAGGAGAATAAATCCCCAAGACGAGTACCGCTATGGTCACTTGGTAGCTGATCTGGCTTCAGCTCTAGTTGTCTCCGTGCAATGCTCCAGTATTTCTTTTTCGAGGATGGAGATTAACTCCTTTTGGTACCCTAATTGGTTTGCTAGGCTATCCATCCTTTGTCCTTGCAAGTCGTGCCTTATCTCGTGCTCCATCCTTTGCCTTTCAAACTCTGAGGTCTTCACATATTGGTGAACGTCATCGATTGGAAATCCCATAGCACTAGTGGGTGCCATGGTACGCCTTACCCAAGGGTTAGTGTGATACTGCCTTCTGGGTGGGGGTGATCCGGGTGTTTGAAGTCTCGGGCCAGTGTTCCTAATCCAGTCTGCCCTTACATCAAACCTTGGTCTAGCAGCTGGGTGTGTTGGTGGCCGATACGTGGGTGACCCAAGGTCTTCTTCCCAATCAGACTCCGCTCCAGGACGGTAAACCGGGGAGGAAGGAGAGTAGGAGTCCATGTCTAGCAGAAAAACAATGAAAAGGGTGTAAATGATAATGAAATATTAAGTGTTAGACATAGGAGTTCTCATGAGTTTAGAGTTTGACTAGTCATAACACCGAGCCTTCACAATAGTATTTTAGAAATACACTTGACCTATAAGCAGTGCATCCCAGAAGAGAATTCCCAGGAAAGAGGGGTGGGTCACTAGGACACACTTATGTACCCTGTCTCTCCTCAGCCAGAATCCCTCATGGGCCTACACACTCTTCCAGCCATCATGTATTAATAACACTATTGTTGGGCTCATGGTCATGATGAGAATTGTTATGGACTGGGCTTTGAGGCCCGAAAGTGAGGTTTATTTATTGCAGCAGGCTTAGGTGGGCTTTTTGGGTTATTATTAATGGATGTTAGGACCAGTAGTTTAAATTTGTTCACAAGAGGTGATGGTGTCATGTACGTGAGTTCAAAGGTGTATGAAGAATTTGGTGTGTATGTGTGTGTTAAACTTAGGATAGCACCTAATGAAACACATAGGTAGCATGTAGATAGTAATGAAAACAAGCACAAGAGTTATCAAGTAGTGTGACGCATAAGCTTTTAAGTGTTGTAGCATGTGTTGAAATTACTTAGGATAACATGTAAAAATATTCACACAAGTATTAATCATGTAATCATGGCATATTGTGGGTGTCCTAAGGTTATAGTCTAGGTCAAGAGTGTCTAATAACCTAATTCCCTATAACCAAGGCTCTGATACCAATCTGTCACACCCCAACCGACGGCGGAAACGTCGGGGCGGGACGTGTAGACTGTTCACAAGCTCATGGTTTGCTAAAGTTGAAGTAATTAAACAATAAGTTTCATTTCATAACTCAAGTAACCATTTACATCATTTACAAGAATTTAAGAATACATGAATCTCCATATTAAAATTTAAGACTAGGTCCTCAACCCTAAGTGAAGTAGCTTGAATCACAACTCAAACAACTATACCTGAAACATGATAAAATGAGAGGGTCAACTATAAATAGTTGGTGAGCATACATAGGTTTTGACACCACAAGTAAAGTTCAAATGTTTTGTGTACAATTCATATGATGCATGGTTTATAAAGCATTTATGAAGAATCTAAGTTAAGCTAGATGCATAAATTAAACTTTGTAATTGAAGGGCACAACAACACATGTTATCCTAATGTAGGGCATAACAACACATGTCATCCTGATATAAATATAGGGCATAACAACACATGTCATCCTGATGTAAATGTAGGGCATAACAACACATGTTATCCTAATGTAGGGCATAACAACACATGTTATCCTAATGTAGGGCCTAACAACACATGTTAGCCTGAAGTAATGTATTTGTGTTTGCACGTGTATATCATGTATATGTAGCCTTAACAATTAGCATTCAAGCATAAAGCACAAATAAACACATATGATCATATTGTAGAATTGTACGTGTGTAATTGTAAACAGTGTTTGAATGTAACCACGTTTCACCCCAAATATCTAAATAAGAAAAAGGGGGCTATGTAAACTCACCTTTATCAAAGATGTTGCTAGTACAAGTGTCTAGGTAGCAAGGCGTTCCTTGTAATTTACAACGTTAACCTATAGTGTAATATATATGAATCTATATTAATAACATGTATAATAGTCTAAAGTCAAGTCTAGGGTTTCAATGAAAGTGTGTACAAAGGGTTTGTGTTGCATTATATAACGGAACGTGTAGGTGGTTGTGGTTTGTACTTGAATAAACGTTTTATAAAATGAAAGTTGAAATGAATAGTTTTAAAATAAACGATTTAGGGTTTACTTTGAATGTCTAAATAAATTAAATAAATAAATTCCATTTATTTATTTATAAAAAAATAGTGTGGAATTATGTTTGTTTCTGTAGGTCCCTTCGTGTGTGTCGGATCGTTACATGCAAGTGGTCTACTAGTCGGACCAGGTGCGGAATACCCGTGACTAGGAGGAGAGTCTAACTAAAACAAAGTAAACTAACACGAGAGTCACAATAAAAGCTCTTTCTATTATAAACACTCGATGGTTACAGAGATAATACAAATTGCGTACTTAACAAACTGAGTTCGTCTAAGATATGAGTTATGCGTACTTATCCTCTGTGAACCAAACCTATTTATACAGACCTGATGCCTGCGCACTTAGCAAGTGCGCAGGATCAAATGATCTTGCGTACTTAGCAAGTACGCATGGGTCTTCCTGCTTACTTGCTAAGTACGCAGGAGCTTTCTCCTGCGCACATGTAAGTGCGCAAAACACTTAGAAGAAATGCAACATACACTATGTAAAAGTAAATACAACTTGATAAACTATTACATAACAACTCTTACATACAAAGACAATTACAGACATTAGAAATACAAACTAAGACTCTATCCAGAGTGTTGTCATAGGAAAGTGTATCAACAAACTCCCCCTTGACAACAGCTCGGGATCTTCATCGCCTTCAGTCTTCAATCTTCAGTCTTCACAGCACTGGTCCCTTAGCTTCCATCTTCTTCTTGTAATCAAGGCCGAACTTAATCACCTTGTCATATTTAGAAGCAAGGAGCTTTGTCCATTCGTCCGTGTGGACACAGTAGCATTCCGCTAGTACCTCCAGATCTTTCACAGAAAAGTTGATGAAGCAGACTTCATCAAAGATTCTGATCAGTTCTTTTGGTACTGTGTTCCCACTCTCGGAACTAACCTTTCCCATGATTACAGCCTCGCCCGTTTTTGGGTCTACGTACAAGTACCACATGTCACCAAGAATATCCTGAGATAACTTGCTCAAGTGAATCTTAGTTTCACATTGCACTGGCTTGTATACCAATCTCTTTATGTGCTTCTTAGTCACAGGATGTACAGCGTGCTTATCCTTGACTCTTCTGGGCACTTGAGGCTTGAAGTATTCAAATTTCCCTGATCTTGCTTCCCGTTGTAGTGTTACCCACAAACCCATTGCTACTGCATGACTCGAGTGACTCAGCAGGTCGCGGTTTGCGAGGTTCACAAGGTCGTATTTAGGCAAAGAGTTGAACGCCTCACTGGTTGGTTTCAAGTATTGAACCCCCCAGATCTTTTGATGGTGAACAACTGTTTGTCCTCCTTGAACCTAACAGCCAAGATCATACCTGTAGCCCCGTGCTTGTCTGTGATGGACGTCTTTTGGCACACGGGAGCTGGACTCTTAGATGATGCAGAAGGCATGTCTTTATCTTTTGGTGCCTCGGGGTCCACATAGCCGCCTCTGAACGGTTTAATGTCTTGAAGCAGGGCCATGTTTCCTGTCATGTGCCTGGAACTTCCACTATCTACATACCAGCGGTTAGATATAGTACCTTTCGGACGTCCCTGTACGAGTCACAAAAGAATTAGTTAGATTTGGAGACCCAAGCCATTGTGGTCTTGGGTCGTCCGTCTTTCTCAAAATAAACTACTTCTTTCAACTCACAGTCATGATGACTGTTCAAAATTGGTGAGTCTTTGGAGGAATTAGGAACAGGAGATTGAGAACCTTTTACTTTCTTGTTCCAGGATCTCTTTTGATTCTTAACTAGAACAGGTGTAACATTCCTGATTTTTATTATTCATATTTCAATCCAATGTAATGCAATTTCGAATTCAATACTCGTGCACTGTCTCATTTATTTTCTCGCCGTAAATTAAATGCAATGATTCTATACAAATTCGCAAATTTTACTCGGTTATATACATTTAAACACTATACAAGAAACTATTTTATTCAAACTCATCGAACCTGAAAAGCCAAGGACTAAAGTTGAAAAATGTCAAGAAACCCTAGTCTAGCACGGTCGTGCTTCGTCCTAGCACGGTCGCGCCAAGTGCTTTGGCACGGTCGCGCGACCTGCTTTGGAACGATCGCGCCCGGTGCCTAGGCACGGTCGCGCCTGTGAAACAGCTGAAACGTAACTGCAATTTTAATCGTCCGATTGTTCGAATCCATAACCGTTTTACGTTATACTTTCAAAATAATACTACCAATCATTTCTTTTTCGACCAAATAACCAAAATTCGTTCAACTCAAAGGATTCTCTCTCAAATATTTCCAAGAAAACTCTCTCAACCAATTCGATCCAAGTTCTCTCAAATCCAGCATCATCGTCACGCCATCCGATCTCTCCTGAAGCTACGGAACCGTTGGAACAGTAGGGATCACATCAGAAGACGCCGGTGCTCAATCCCGCCGTCACCGGAACTCCCTCTCCATCGTCCTCTATCGATTCGCTTCTATTCATGTTAATTGAATCCTCTAATTTATTCATTCCAATATCTGAATCAAAAGCCCTTTATTAATTTGGGTTTTCAATTCGTAAATCTGTCTAAATCAGAAACCATGTTTTAATAAAAATAATTCAATCGAATTCATACTTAATCACGATTTACATACAATTAAATTATATGAAAAGACTCCTAATAACCCATTAATCAAAAGCCCTATCATTTCCAGCGTTTAAAATACTAGAATTTGTCAATTCGTGTCTGATTTGGAAGAGACACGGTCGCGCTAATCATCTAGCGCGGCCGTGCCTCATGAAACGCGGTCGTGCCGATTAGCAGCGCGATCGTGCCCTCCTGTCCAGACCTTGTCACGCCCTCTGGGCTAGTCTCTGTTGTGTCTAAAGATCATAGACACGACCGTGCCGGGCCAAGACACGGTCGTGCCTGTTGACTTGTCTAGATTGTGCTCCTGTTGATCAACCCGGTCGCACCCCGACTAGCGCGGTCGCGCCCGTGGCTTGAGCACGATCGTGCCCTTCCGAGGCACGGTCGTGTGAGACTCAGAACCTTTTAACAGAATTATAAATTTTTATATTTTAAATCAGTAAATGTTTCAGATTTTATAAAAATATGTTTTCTGTATTTAAAAATGGATTAAAAGTTTAATCTTGGCATAAATATAATTTATTTAAAAGTTTATGAAAATTTAATTTATATTTATTATCTTACACTTAAATGATATTTTAAATAATTAAGTTACAAAATTTATAAATAAATGAGATAATGATTATTTATTTAATTTACATTTTAAATCAAAATCATTTATTTATTTATACTTAATTACAATTAATATTCACATTATTTCATAAACTATAATTATATATTTATTCAATTATTCAATTCAAACCTAATCAAATTGTTTCAAAAATATTTTACTTCAAACTCTATATATTTTATTCAATACTTTTAAATACAAATCAATAGTTTTATACACAAATTCAACTTTCATTTTAGACTTAAACTTTATGCATCTATTTGATTCAATACACATTACTCTTTAGGTTAAATTGTGCATTTCGAGGATCATATTTGCTATCTATAATCTTTGTTAGCTACACTTCCATACCATGTGAGTATTCACAACCCCTTTTTACTCTTTTACACTTTTGGGGTGGAACATGAACTCTATACTCATTACACATTACACATTTACGTTTACATAAACAACACAAGTGCAAAAATCCTATTTACATACATGTGTGCAAAAATTTGAGCTTTGTGCCCGAGTGCTAGGTGTGCTAACCTTTGTATGCTCTTATGTGCAATCATTAACTATACAAGCCGACGGTTTTCAATGATAGATCTATTGAGTCTGACAAACCCACCCATGGTACGCGGTGATTGAAACCGACAACACAATTTTTGCATGCTAGTTACAAGGTTTGATTGTACATTTGGTTACACAATAGCTGCTCCCCATAAACGCCTTATTTATCATGTCATGTAAAGGATTTGTTTTCATCTATATGTTATCTATATACAACTGTGTTATACTCACCAACTTTTTAGTTGACTTTATTTTATTCATGTTTCAGGCCCCAATATGTGAGATTGATTCAAGACGTGTTCAACATAGGATTTGGACTTAGCAATTTAAATCAAGAACTTTATGAATTATTTTATGTATCTTGTGTGAATTTGGTTTTGTACTTGGATTATTTGAAATGCAAATTTGACTTTAATATATTTCAATTTAGTCAACCATGTGCTATGAACAGTCTTACATGTCCCGCCCCGATGATTCGCCATCGGTCGGGGTGTGACAGATTGGTATCAGAGCCTTGGTTATAGGGAATTAGGTTATTAGACACCTTGACCTAGACTATAACTTTAGGACACCCACTTATACTATACTTCATGATTTTTGTGCTATGTATTACATGCTATGTGCTATTTGTTATATGTTACATGTTTAGTATGATTACTTACTATTGCATTATGATGACTTATGTGTTTTAAATCCATGACTTATTAGGATATTTTTAATAATTAAATAAATAATATCCTTTCTTATATTCTAAAACCCCATAATATTTCTATTTTCTTTTCTATCTTTATCCTTTCTTAGCATGTGGAAAATTCTTGAAGCAAAAATCTTTAAAATATTTTTATTTCTTCGTTAAGGTTTTTAAACCTGTTAAATTATTTGAGGACACGTGCAATCTGGAAGGGTGACACCTGTATTTTGGGTTTTCTGTCTAGGAAAGCATTTCGCATAAATCCCAATCAACCGAGGGACCCGTATGCTTTCTTGGGAATTCTCGAGATGAGTGTTTACTTATAGGCTAAAGCATGTCTCCTTGAAAATTTTATAAGTTTAATTAACCTTAATGTGCCATGGTATTCAAGTGATTTTGTCACTTTTGAGTACAATCCAAACTAAGAATATCTATTTTTATTTTGCTATCTCATTAAATCCTATCAAATCTCATAAGTCCTCACAATTTTTTTTTCTTGTCTTGTGACAATCTGTAGAATGCCTCCTCATCGTGCTCCCACAACCAACGCCAACACCGACATTGCTGCTATTCTCACCCAACTGGTGACACAACTCACCCAAGCTAATGGTGCCACCAATGGCAACAATGGTGGAAATGGAAGCAATAGTGGTAAAAATGGTGGAAATGGTGGAAATGGTGGTAACAATCCACCTCAATGCACCTTCAAACACTTCAATTCGTGCAATCCCCTAAAGTTTTATGGAACCGAAGGAGCTACTGGACACCTTCAATGGTTTGAAAGCATTGAGAATACCTTTCTCAATAGTGACTGTCCCGACAACCTCCGTGTTCGTCATGCTACAAGTGTCCTACAAAAACGGGCACTTACTTGGTGGAATGGGGAGAAAAGAAATAGGGGTGTTGACATAGCTATGGCCTTACCTTGGGATGAGGTCAAAAGGCTTACGACCGAGGAGTTCTGTCCTCGAAATGAAGTGAAAAAGTTGGAAGCTGAATTTTGGGATCTTGCCCAAGATAGTGGGGAAAGCTTAGCATATACAACTCGGTTCCATGAGTTGAGCCTTCTAGTGCCCCACATGGTCACTCCTTTATCCCGTTGTATCGAAAAGTACATTGGTGGGCTACCAAGACAAATCCAAGATACTGTCTTATGTAGAAATCTTGCTACTTTGGAAGATGCCATCCGCCTGTCTGCTACCCTAACTGATAATCATGTAAAAGCTGGAACTCTTACCAAAAAGGGTTCTAAGAAAGTTTCTGAAACCGTAACCCCTCCTGGTCACAACAAAGAAGCCACAATCGAGCCCTCTCGCAATAATAGAAAGAGGAAAGTTAGAAATTTTGATGTGGTTACTCCTGTTGTTCCCGTCAACCAAGCTGCACCTATGGTTCAAGCACCGGTCAAAAAGCCATATGGTGGAATTTACCCACTTTGTGCCACCTGCAACTACCATCATCCCCAAAACATCCCATGTCGCCTTTGTACTTATTGTGGGAGATATGGTCATACGGTTAGTATTTGTAGGACCAAAACTCTTACGGGCCAAGTCAACCCTCCAAACCGAACCGTACCTCAAGTGACTAACCAAGGTGCTCCCGCCATTGCTAATGGAGGTGCTTGCTATGAGTGTGGTGACCCGAACCATTTTCGTAATCAATGTCCAAGACTTACAAATGCTAGACAAGGTGGAGCTCGTGGGCGTGCGTTCAACATAAACGCCAACGAAGCTCAAGCCAACAACGACGTGGTTAATGGTACGTTTCTTATTAATAGTCAATATGCCTCCATTTTGTTCGATACGGGTGCCGATAAAAGTTTTGTGTCACTTAATTTTGAGCCTTTACTTGCAAAGACACGATCCCAATTAGAGAAAACCTTCACCGTTGAAATAGCAAATGGTGACTCCCTTACCATTGAGTCCATTATTTATGATTGCTCCTTAGAACTAAATGACCATTCATTCCCAATCAACCTTGTTCCAATGCCACTAGGAAGCTTTGATATTATTATAGGTATGGATTGGCTATCAAATCATCATGCCGAAGTCATTTGCTTTGAAAAGTGTATTCGAATTCCACTACCATCGGGAGAAACCTTAAGGGTTTTTGGTGAAAAGCCTTGCAAGGGTCTTAAATTGATGTCTTGTACTACCGCTCAAAAGTACTTACGAAAGAAGTGCATCGCCTTCCTAGCTCATATTGTTCAAAAGGACGTCAAGGAGAAGAGTATCCAAGACATTCCTATCATTAGGGATTTTCCCGAAGTGTTTCCTAAAGATTTATCCGGTCTTCCTCCTGTTCGTCAAGTAGAGTTCCGTATTGATCTTATACCCGGAGCTAACCCCGTTGCTAGAGCTCCTTATCGTCTTGCACCTTCCGAAATGCAAGAGTTTGCAAGTCAACTTCAAGAACTCTCCGATAAAGGTTTCATTCGCCCAAGTCATTCACCGTGGGGTGCACCCGTCTTATTTGTTAAGAAGAAGGATGGATCATTTCGCATGTGTATTGACTACCGCGAACTTAACAAGCTTACTATCAAGAACCGTTATCCTTTGCCTAGAATCGATGATCTCTTTGATCAACTTCAAGGTTCTACTTGTTTCTCGAAGATCGATCTTCGATCTGGTTATCATCAGCTCCGTGTTCAAGAAGATGACATTCCTAAGACTGCTTTTCGAACAAGGTATGGTCATTACGAGTTCATGGTTATGCCTTTCGGGTTAACCAATGCACCCGCAGTTTTCATGGATCTCATGAATCCTGTGTTCAAACCGTACCTTGATAGATTCGTGATCGTTTTCACTGATGATATCTTAATCTATTCCAAGACTAAAGCCGACCATGAAGAACACCTTAGATTGGTTTTGGACCTTTTAAAGAGAGAACAACTATATGCCAAGTTCTCCAAGTGTGAATTTTGGCTAAAAGAAGTTCAATTTCTTGGTCACATCGTCAACGACAAGGGTATTCATGTTGATCCTGCTAAGATTGAAACGGTTAAGAATTGGAATGCCCCGAAGACTCCTACCGAAGTTCGTTCATTTCTTGGTCTTGCGGGTTATTATCGTCGTTTCATCTCAAACTTCTCAAAGATTGCTGTCCCTCTTACCGCTTTGACCCATAAGGGTAAAACTTATGAATGGGGACCGAAACAAGAAGAAGCTTTCCAAACCCTCAAGCAAAAGTTGTGCAATGCTCCCATATTGACTCTCCCCGATAGAAATGATGATTTAGTTGTCTATTGTGATGCTTCTAACCAAGGTCTTGGTTGTGTTCTCATGCAACGAGGCAAAGTAATCGCTTATGCATCAAGGCAACTCAAAGTTCATGAGAAGAATTATACGACGCACGATCTCGAGTTGGGTGCGGTCGTATTCGCGTTAAAGATTTGGAAACATTACCTATATGGCACAAAATGTGTGGTATTCACCGACCACAAAAGTCTTCAACATATCTTCAACCAAAAAGAACTTAATATGAGGCAACGACGTTGGGTCGAACTCCTTAACGACTACGACTGCGAGATTCGTTACCATCCCGGCAAATCGAATGTTGTAGCCGATGCTTTGAGTCGAAAGGACCATGTTATGCTTCATTGTGCCCGTATTCAAACCGATATTCAAACCCGTACTTTAGAAGCTCAACGCGTCTCGGTAACCGAGGGTAATATGTACGAAGAAATGTCATGTGGTGTTGAACTCCTTCTTGAATCAAAGCCCAATGGCTTACTCTATTACTTGAACAGTATTTGGATTCCCGATCGCGACGATCTCCGTACATTTCTCATGAACGAGGCTCATAAGACTCGTTATTCTATTCATCCTGGTGCGGATAAAATGTACCAAGATCTTCGCTAACTTTATTGGTGGCCCGGTATGAAGAAAGACATTGCTCTTTATGTGGCCAAATGCTTAACCTGTTCCAAAGTCAAAGCCGAACATCAACGTCCCGTGTGGAAATAGGAGAACTTAGCCATGGATTTTATTACCAAACTCCCTCGCACCTCAAGTGGTTATGATAGTATTTGGGTGATCATTGATCGACTCACCAAATCTGCTCATTTCTTGCCTATCCGCGAAGACTTCAAAGTGGAGAAACTAGCCCGAATTTACATTGATGAAATTGTGAGCTGTCATGGTGTTCCCTTGAACATAATATCCGATAGAGATGCTCGGTTCACTTCTTGATTTTGGCAATCTCTCCAAAAGGCTCTTGGTACTCGATTGGATTTGAGCACAGCTTACCATCCGCAAACGGATGGTCAAACCGAGCGAACAATCCAAACTCTTGAAGACATGCTTAGAGCTTGTGTAATCGATTTTGGTGGCAATTGGAATTCACATTTATCCCTTATTGAGTTTTCTTACAACAATAGCTACCACACAAGTATCAACATGGCTCCATTCGAAGCTCTCTATGGTCGCAAGTGTCGTTCTCCTATCTGTTGGAACGAGATTGGTAAAGCACAAATCACCGGTCCCGAGTTAATTCAAGAAACATCCGACAAGATTATTCAAATCCGTGACAACATTCGAGTAGCGAGGAGTCGGCAAAAGAGTTATGCCGACAAACGTCGAAAACCCTTGGAATTCCAAGTCGGTGATCTTGTTCTTCTTAAGGTGTCTCCATGGAAGGGCGTGATCCGTTTTGGAAAGAAAGGCAAGTTAGCACCTTGTTATGTTGGCCCATTCAAAATCCTTGAAAGGATTGGGAAAGTGGCTTATAAGCTCGAGTTACCTCCATCTCTTGGCAACGTGCATCCTGCATTTCATGTATCGAATCTAAAGAAGTGTCTCGCCGATGAAAATCTCCATATACCGCTTGACGACGTGCGCATTGATGAAACGATGCACTTCATTGAGAAGCCGGTGGAAATTATGGATTGTGAAGTCAAGCAGCTCAAGCGAAGTCGCATTCCTATCGTTAAGGTTCGTTGGGAATCTAAGCGTGGTCCTGAGTTCACTTGGGAACGAGAAGACCAAATGAAGCTCAAGTACCTTCATCTTTTTACTAATAATGTTGTTTCCTCTAGCTAAATTTCGGGACGAAATTCTCTCAACATGGGGAGACTGTAACATTCTTGATTTTTATTATTCATATTTCAATCCAATGTAATGCAATTTCGAATTCAATACTCGTGCACTGTCTCATTTATTTTCTCGCCGTAAATTAAATGCAATGATTCTATACAAATTCGCAAATTTTACTTGGTTATATACATTTAAACACTATACAAGAAACTATTTTATTCAAACTCATCGAACCTGAAAAGCCAGGGACTAAAGTTGAAAAATGTCAAGAAACCCTAGTCTAGCACGGTCGTGCTTCGTCCTAGCACGGTCGCGCCAAGTGCTTTGGCACGGTCTCACGACCTGCTTTGGAACGATCGCGCCCGGTGCCTAGGCACGGTCGTTCCATATTTAGGCACGGTCGCGCCTGTGAAACAGCTGAAACGTAACTGCAATTTTAATCGTCCGATTGTTCGAATCCATAACCGTTTTACGTTATACTTTCAAAATAATACTACCAATCATTTCTTTTTCGACCAAATAACCAAAATTCGTTCAACTCAAAGGATTCTCTCTCAAATATTTCCAAGAAAACTCTCTCAAGCAATTCGATCCAAGTTCTCTCAAATCCAGCATCATCGTCACGCCATCCGATCTCTCCTGAAGCTACGGAACCTTTGGAACAGTCGGGATCACATCAGAAGACGCCGGTGCTCAATCCCGCCGTCACCGGAACTCCCTCTCTATCGTCCTCTATCGATTCGCTTCTATTCAGGTTAATTGAATCCTCTAATTTATTCATTCCAGTATCTGAATCAAAAGCCCTTTATTAATTTGGGTTTTCAATTCGTAAATCTGTCTAAATCAGAAACCATGTTTTAATAAAAATAATTCAATCGAATCCATACTTAATCACGATTTACATACAATTAAATTATATGAAAAGACTCGTAATAACCCATTAATCAAAAGCCCTATCATTTCCAGCGTTTAAAATACTAGAATTTGTCAATTCGTGTCTGATTTGGAAGAGACACGGTCGCGCTAATCATCTAGCGCGGCCGTGCCTCATGAAACGCGATCGTGCCGATTAGCAGCGCGGTCGTGCCCTCCTGTCCAGACCTTGTCACGCCCTCTGGGCTAGTCTCTGTTGTGTCTAAAGATCATAGACACGACCGTGTCGGGCCAAGACACGGTCGTGCCTGTTGACTTGTCTAGATTGTGCTCCTGTTGATC
This sequence comes from Smallanthus sonchifolius, assembly GCA_023525975.1. Lineage (NCBI taxonomy): Eukaryota > Viridiplantae > Streptophyta > Magnoliopsida > Asterales > Asteraceae > Smallanthus > Smallanthus sonchifolius. The sequence continues at coordinate 28,869,562 of CM042046.1, forward strand.
AACCCGGTCGCGCCCCGACTAGCGCGGTCGCGCCCGTGGCTTGAGCACGATCGTGCCCTTCCGAGGCACGGTAGTGTGAGACTCAGAACCTTTTAACAGAATTATAAATTTTTATATTTTAAATCAGTAAATGTTTCAGATTTTATAAAAATATGTTTTCTGTATTTAAAAATGGATTAAAAGTTTAATCTTGGCATAAATATAATTTATTTAAAAGTTTATGAAAATTTAATTTATATTTATTATCTTACACTTAAATGATATTTTAAATAATTAAGTTACAAAATTTATAAATAAATGAGATAATGATTATTTATTTAATTTACATTTTAAATCAAAATCATTTATTTATTTATACTTAATTACAATTAATATTCACATTATTTCATAAACTATAATTATATATTTATTCAATTATTCAATTCAAACCTAATCAAATTGTTTCAAAAATATTTTACTTCAAACTCTATATATTTTATTCAATACTTTTAAATACAAATCAATAGTTTTATACACAAATTCAACTTTCATTTTAGACTTAAACTTTATGCATCTATTTGATTCAATACACATTACTCTTTAGGTTAAATTGTGCATTTCGAGGATCATATTTGCTATCTATAATCTTTGTTAGCTACACTTCCATACCATGTCAGTATTCACAACCCCTTTTTACTCTTTTAAACTTTTGGGGTGGAACATGAACTCTATACTCATTACACATTACACATTTACGTTTACATAAACAACACAAGTGCAAAAATCATATTTACATACATGTGTGCAAAAATTTGAGCTTTGTGCCCGAGTGCTAGGTGTGCTAACCTTTGTATGCTCTTATGTGCAATCATTAACTATACAAGCCGACGGTTTTCAATGATAGATCTATTGAGTCTGAAAAACCCACCCATGGTACGCGGTGATTGAAACCGACAACACAATTTTTGCATGCTAGTTACAAGGTTTGATTGTACATTTGGTTACACAATAGCTGCTCCCCATAAACGCCTTATTTATCATGTCATGTAAAGGATTTGTTTTCATCTATATGCTATCTATATACAACTGTGTTATACTCACCAACTTTTTAGTTGACTTTATTTTATTCATGTTTCAGGCCCCAATATGTGAGATTGATTCAAGACGTGTTCAACATAGGATTTGGACTTAGCAATTTAAATCAAGAACTTTATGAATTATTTTATGTATCTTGTTTGAATTTGGTTTTGTACTTGGATTATATGAAATGCAAATTTGACTTTAATATATTTCAATTTAGTCAACCATGTGCTATGAACAGTCTTACATGTCCCGCCCCGATGATTCCGCCATCGGTCGGGGTGTGACAACAGGAGACTTTGGCTCAACCACAGCTGGTGAACTTGTGGAAGCTTCACCTGATTGAGCTTTGGTCAGCTGTTCCAGCTTTCTCAACCTCTTATTCCTTCTTCTTCTCTGTGGCTTAGAGAGTCTAGCCACAGATTTCTCACCAGTACGTGTACTACCAGATGTAGACACACGAGGTACAGCAGATTGCTTTACCTTTCTTGCAACAGATGGTTTGGCCTCAGATTTGATCTTTGGCTTTGCCATCGGTTGGACTGGTGGTTTCACCACATTTTGCTTTGGATGTTTGGGAGATGGTTTCTCTGGTGGCGAACTGGGAATAACAGCTGGTTGTGAAACAACAGGCCGTTTCCCTTGGTTCTTAGAAGGACAGTTCACAAAAATGTGACCAACCAAGCCAAAGTGAAAACAGTTCCTCTTGTCTACATAAGTTCTCTTATAAGGCTCATTAGATCTAGCCTTAGATAACTCAGCATTATGAGCAGGAGGAGTAGGTTTCTGAACAGCAGTCTGAACCTTAACAGTTTGATTTTTGGGAGTATAGTATTTTTCCAAATTTTCTTTGTAACCAAGCCCAAAGTGAACTGAAAAAGCCTCTTTCTTTTCTTGGTTAAGGTTTTTATACCCCCCATAAAGCATTACCTTAAGTTTATCATTTGATTCAATGACATCAGGTTTAGTTAAAATGCAATTATCACCATTAGTGATAATGTTTTTCTTGACTTTCTGTTCAGTCAACAACTCCTCAGATACTATTCCTTCAGGGCAGGAGTTAACCGACCCATCTTCAGAAGCAGTAACAAACTCCTCACTAGATGTGGAGTTAGCCTTACTTGAGGATTCATCCTTCTTAGGGGAATCATCCTTATCAGAGGACTCATCTAGACAAGTGAGATCAATGTCTATTAAGCTATTGACAAACCTCCCGCTCACTAGTGGAGGAATGGCATTGGTACCAAGACCTAGACCATTCATTTTCCTCACTACAGATTCGTAGTGTTCCACCACAAAGCGAGAGTTTTTCAACTTCTCATTTGTGCATTTTAACTGCAAGATCTCATTTTGCAGTTTGTTGATTTCATTGTTCCGTTTTTCCAACCCCTGATAAGCAATATCTAAGTGAAGCTGTTGATCCCTCATTTTTAAAGAATACTCACGTTTTTCCTTTTTCAATGTTTCAATAGACTCTTTAAAACGTTTTTCATTTTCTTTATAGTTTAGAGCTGCCATACTTAGGGGTTCGATTTTCTCTTGGAGCTTAGAGTTTTCAAGTTTTAGCCCTAGACACTTAGAACATGAAACAACAGAAAAGGGATTAGAATCTACCTCAGACGATGAACTTGTTGCTTCTCCAATGGCCATGAGAGCAACAGTTGTGGTTGATTCTTCTTCATCAACTACAGAAGCTTCCTTTACGTTTTCTGTAGCAGCAGTTTCCCTTCTCTCTGCTTCCATCATCTCCATGATCTCAGCCATGAGACCAACCTGTGTTTGTGCAATGATGGAATCCTCCAGATGAACACCCAGTCAAAGCTTTCGTCCTATTGGGCTACCAGTGCATTAGACGTTCCACCTTGGCTTTGATTGTGGTGGTTTGGATTGTTTTGGCCATGGCTGTTTCCTTGGCTGGGTCGGGTAAAACCAGAGGCAGGTGCTATGTCTTTCTGACACTCACGAGCAAAGTGTCCATAGTTCAGACACTTGTAGCATTTGGCCTTGGATTTGTCAAACCCGACCTTGGCATTAGGATGCCCGCCAATAAACTTTCTTCCTGTTTTGTTCAGGAAACGCTTGGCTCTCCTCAATAACATGGCCATATTCCATTGAATATCCATGTCCTCCATGTCATCAGGATCCACTTGATTAAAATCTTCTTCAATCGTCTCTGGATCAGTAAGCTTCCCACCTTTGAAATTTTCATATGCAAGCATACAAGATGAGAATAAAGCTACATGATCTTCAGCTATTCTGGCTATGGCTGAGTTGTTAGCTGAAGACGTAGCAGGAGGATTTCTTGAGGTATTTTGATGATGAGACCCCAACCCTGATCCTAAAGCATAGCAAGCATGACCACCCCACCCATTGGGTGGTCTTCTTCAGTAGGATTTCCAGTGAAGAGGGCGATTCCAGAGCCAGATGACTTGGATGTAGAAGTCGTCCCATGATACATAGAAGGGTCTTGTATCTGGGGTCTTCCAGAGCTCTCCTTTCTTTTCAAGTTCATTTCATGAGCTTGAATTTTTCCTATTGCTTCCTCTACTGTCAACTCATAGAATTTAGGATTTTCCCTCATCAGGGTTGTGTACATCTCAAATTTGGGTGGTAAAGCATCCAAAAACTTTTACACCATCTCTTCTGCTGGATACTTGAGGTCAAAAGCATTCAACTCAGTCTGTAAATGATAGAATCTAGAGATGAGGTCATCTAAAGATTCGTTCTCAAAGAATCTGAAGCACTCATACTGCTTCCTGAGAAGATCCCGCTTACTCTTCTTGATGTCACTATTTCCTTCGAATCTCTTTTGTAAGGCTTTCCAGAGATCCTTAGAATTGTCATACCCTCGGAAACTGTGGAACAATTCCCGAGTTAATGCCATAGTGATCGAACCAAGTGCCTTCTTCTCTCGATCATATGCTTTCTTTTCTTCCTCATCGAGTTTAGAAATAGGCTTGGGCAATTCATCATCAAGATAGATGTGTGTGGGATGCTTATATCCCTCAAGGATTGGTATCCATAGTGATGAGTCGGTATAAGAAATGTAGTGCTCGAAACGTGCCTTCCAATTGGAATAATCGTTTACGTTTAGCAACTTAGGTGGTTTCTGAGGTGTACCGATCTCATTATCATAGTTTAACATGTTTCCAAGATTCTGAAGGTTCGACATAGTGAACACTTAGTCAAAACTCAGAAAAATCAGACACAGTTGCGTACTTGTGATTGGCCTTGCGTACTTGAGAAATAGTCTTGCGTATTTAAGACTTACTCTTGCGTACTTGTAAGTACGCAGGAGGAAATGATTAAGTACGCAGGATATAACTTAAGTTCACACAAGTTCAGTCTTGCGCACTTGTAAGTACGCAGGAGATAACTCTTGCGTATTTAGTAAGTACGCAGAAAACTGTACTTTTTGCCAAAAAAGGTAAGTACGCAGGATACCTTTTCAGCAACTCTCACCAACCTTTTCCGGTGACATGAAAATCGCCGGAGATGGTAAAAATTGGTCTGATGATTAATGCAAATGAGCCAAAGGGTCAGAAACTTGTTTCTAACCAACCTTTGATGCTCAAATAACTCAAATACACAACAAAAATTGGTTTTTTTTGAGAGATTTTTGCTTCAAAAAAAGTGCTCAAGAGCTACCCCTTTTTTATCACAAAAATCAACAAAAATACCTCTTTTTTGCTTGTAAAACTCAGTAAAAACGTCTCCAAACTCACTTACAACACTCGAATTCAAGAGCAATGCTCTGATACCACTTGTAGGTCCCTTCGTGTGTGTCGGATCGAAACATGCAAGTGGTCTACTAGTCGGACCGGGTGTGGAATACCCGTGACTAGGAGGAGAGTCTAACTAAAACAAAGTAAACCAACACGAGAGTCACAATTAAAGCTCTTTCTATTATAAACACTCGATGTCACACCCCCATATTTTATTTACTTATTAAATAAATACAGGTTGTAACGATTGGTTCATTACACGATAGCGGAAGCTGTAATAATGATTTCTAAGACTTGATTACATATACAATTACTAGAACTAAGAAATACTATGATCTAAGTTCTTCTAGATCACGACAGACTTGAGACTTGATATTCTACGTCCTTCCAGCTACTAGGAATTGATCCAACATAGCTAGCCTATTCCAACCGCGCCATGGCTAGAGGTCACCTGAGAAACATACTTGAAATTGTCAACACAAAGGTTGGTGAGTTCACAGAGTTAGTTATATTAGTGCTTATAGTTTTTCCCGAAAACATGTACATGACTTTACCGTCATAAAATAAGTAGTTTTCCTTTGAAAACATGCCCATGACCTATCCGTCATGAAATAAGTAGTTTTCCTTTGAAAACATTACCATGACTTAGCCGTCATAAAATATGTAGTTTTCCTTTGAAAACATTACCATGACTTAATCGTCATAACTCCAATGTTTAACATGATCATTTTAACCTGATCAGTACTCTTTCATTTAAACCTGATCACTTTAACCTGATCAGAATTCTTTACTTTAAACCTGATCACTTTACCCTGATCAGAACACTTTTGTGTAAAACCTGATCATTTTAACCTGATCAGAACTCTTTTGATAAACCTGATCACTTTACCCTGATCAGAACTCTTTTGTGTAAAACCTGATCATTTTAACCTGATCAGGACTCTTTTGATAAACCTGATCACTTTACCCTGATCAGAACTCTTTTGTGTAAAACCTGATCATTTTAACCTGATCAGAACTCTTTTGATAAACCTGATCACTTTACCCTGATCAGAACTCTTTTGTGTAAAACCTGATCACTTTACGTTGATCAGAACTCTTTTGTATGTATTACCAATGAATATGATTACTAATCCGATCTATTGACCCCATTTGTAAGCTTGCAAGGAATACAAAATAGTATGTGATGTACGAGACCGTAACCAAACCCCAACTTTCTGTGCCTCCCCTCGCCTTTCTGCGAGTAAGACAATATGCGGTCATTCGGCCATTTTGACCCCTGGTTAGCGCGACTAACCATGACCGGAGGCGTCACCCCCAATAGTACTATTCATATAATCCCGGGCTAAATCCATAGCTAATGGTTACTAATTTATTACGAGGACTTTAAGCGCTTTGTTGTTCCCTCAATACATACATACGGTCAGATCATTAGTTTCAATCATTGACATTCGAAAATTCTTTACAAGTATGTTTCCACCCCAAATCATTTCAAAACTTAGAAAAAAGGGGAATTAGTGAAACTCACAAGGAGTTAAACCAAAATGTTTATATTGTCAAATGTATAAGCAATGTAATTCATGTTTTCAAAACATAATAAGTAAGTATGTTTCTCCCCCGATGTTTACAAAACAGTAAATAGTTAAAAGGGGGCCGTGAACTCACCTTGTGTCCGATGAAATCCTAGCAAACAAACTTGTGCTAGTTCTTGTATATCCGTACCTTAATCACACAAGGGTACTAATGTGTTAAAAACTACTCGTCTTATACGTAAGTTGTTCATACGACTTAACAGATCTGATTGCTTTCGTTTAAGTATCTTTTTAGTTTTTCAACACTTGTTTCGTTATAAAAATAGTTCTAAGTTACTGCCCAATGTGACTGATGAACAGATGTCGAAACTTCCTAGTTTCGATTGGGCAATTGAGTATCGAAACTTCATAGTTTCGATTGAGTAGTTGGGTATCGAAACTTCCTAGTTTCGATTGAGTATGACAGTTGTCGAAACTTCCTAGTTTCGAATGAGCAAAAACTGGTATCGAAACTACCTAGTTTCGATTGGCAAGAAGGGTATCGAAACTATCTAGTTTCGATTGAGCAATATGTATCGAAACTACCTAGTTTCGATTGAACAACTAGTATCGAAACTCCCAGTTTCGATTGAGTAAACTGGTATCGAAACTCCTAGTTTCGATTGAATAGGTATCGAAACTCCTAGTTTCGATTGAATAACAGGTATCGAAACTCCTAGTTTCGATTGGACAGGTATCGAAACTCCTAGTTTCGATTACTGCACTTTGATTGACAGAATTCGTCCTGTATATTTTTATGTTCAAATCTTGAATTTGACACACTTTTCTTGTTATCTTACTTGCGATTGAACCTTTTGTATGTTCAGCTACGATTTTAAAGAAAATGAAATGGATAATATCGAGTTTTTACCTCAAACAGAGAATGATGATTTTCAGGGAAACAGAGAATGATCTTGAGCTCCTTATCTTGATTCTTGAGACAACACTTGGAACTCTTCTTATAGCACCGAAATACGGTGGATTTTTGCCTTAAACTGGACTTCGACTTGAAGGAGAATTGGGAATTTGCTGTAAGAAAATGAGATAAATGAAAGGGATTGTGGGATTTCGACTGAAGAGGTATGGTTCTTAATCTGAGATTGAGTGAACTTGCAAGTGGGGGAATGGCTCCCCTGACTTTCGGTCGAGAAATTCAAGCAAGTGGGTTGGGATTTAAATAAATCAAACCATTTGATTTAAGTGTAATTTTAACCACTAGTGTTCGTATTTAGTCGGGTTATCCTGGTACGTGAACCGGTAACTCCTAGAATTACCAAAATATGAAATGAGACCATGTACGGATATTGACCTGAATTGTCGGGTGTCACATTCTCCCCATGTTAAAAGAATTTCGTCCCGAAATTCAATTTGTGTCCTCTTGAACTGTTGTATCCTTAAACAAGGAGGGGTATTTTTGTTTTCATTTGATCCTCTCGTTCAAATGGTTTAACGTACCTAGGATTAAGCTTGCCACGGTTGCCAAATTTTGCAACCCCTTTCCAATGAGAGACCTTTAACATGACTTTGTCTCCCACTTAGAATTCTAATGGTTTTCGTCTGTTGCTATCTCAACTCTCTTTCGTCTGTCTTGAGTGACTTTCAGACGATCTTTTATTTCGAAGATTTTGTCAACGGTTCCCTAGTCAATATCAGGACCAGTCAAATGTTTTTCGCTAGCCTCCGCCCAATATAGCGATGAGTGACACTTACAACTATACAAAGCCTCTACGGAGCGGCTTTAATCCTGGTATGGTAGTTGGTATTATATGAAAACTCATCCAATGGTGGTGAGTATCCCTATTTCCACTGAAATCGATTACACACACACGGAGCACATCTTTTAAAGTTTGGATGGTCCTTTTACTTTGACCGTTCATCTGGGGATGATATGCAGTGGTCATGTAAAGGCGTGTGCCCAAGGCTTATTGTACAGACTGTCAGGTTCTTGACATGAATCGACTGTCCCTTTTTGTGAAAATGGAAACTGGCATACCATGCCTGGCCTTAATTCCTTTAATATTTAGCCTTGCACGCTTCTTACTTTTATCTGTCTCCTTTATTGGTAGGGAATGCGCGGATTTCGTCAAACGACTGACGATTATCATATAGTATCATAGTTGCTAGGTGTTCTGGGTAACTTTGTAATGAAATCCATTGAAATTTGTTCCCATTTCCATTGAGGTATCTCGGGTTGTTATAACAATCCCGACGGTTTCTGATGTTCTGCCTTTACCTTTGAACATGTCAGGCATTTACCGACGTAAATAGCAATTTCTCATTTCATGTTCGGCCACCAGTAGAGTTCTTTCAGATCCTTATACATTTTATCCGAACTTGGGTGAATGGAGTACCTGGACTTGTGGGCTTCGTCCATAACCAACTCCCGTAAGTTACCAAAACATGGCACCCAAATTCTATTTGCAAAGTATAAAGTATCATCTGATTTTGGCTCTAATTGTCTGATCATTCCTCGTATAGCTTCACTCTAAATGTTTTCTTCTTTGATTGCCTCCTGTTGTGCCATCCGGATTTGAGTCGTGAGACTCGCATGAATTGTCAATCCTAGGGCACAAACACGGAGATTTTTAACCCGTTCCTTACGACTCAAGGCATCTGCTACGACATTTGCCTTACCAGGGTGATACTTGATATCACAGTCGTAATCATTCAGTAGTTCTACCCAACGAAGTTGACTCATGTTGAGTTCTTTCTGATTAACGATGTGCTGGAGACTCTTGTGGTTTGTAAAGATAGTACATTTTGTACCATATAAGAAATGTCTCCAAATCTTGAGTGCAAACACGACAGCACTCAATTTCAGATCGTGAGTCGTATAATTTTTCTCATGTACTTTTAGCTGTCTAGATGCATACGCTATGACTTTTTCTTCCTGCATCAATACACATCCCAGACCTTGGTGTGATGCGTCGCAGTACACGATGAAATTGTCAGTTCCTTCGGGAAGGGATAGGATTGGTGCACTGCAAAGTTTTTGCTTCAACAATTGAAACGCTGATTCTTGTTTATCAGTCCAATCAAACTTTTTGTCCTGAGTTAACGTGGTCAAAGGCAAGGCTATCTTTGAAAAATTCTCGATAAATCGCCTGTAATATCCTACCAAACCCAGAAATTGACGCACCTCAGTCGGAGTTCCTGGTGCTTCCCAGTTTTTGATAGCTTCAATCTTGGTTGGGACTACGTGAATACCCTTCTTATTGATGACGTGTCCGAGAAAGTGAACCTCTCGAATCCGAAACTCACACTTAGAGAATTTGGCATAACGCTTCTCATTCTGGAGTAGTTCCAAGATTGATTTCAAATGATGTTCATGTTCCTCCTTGGTTTATGAATATATTACTATGTCATCGATAACTAAACTCACGAATTTATCCAAGTATGGCTTGCACACACGGTTCATTAGATCCATGAAAACGGCCGGTGCATTAGTCAAGCCAAATGGCATAACTAGGAACTCGTAGTGACCGTAACGAGTCCTAAAAGTCGTTTTTGGTATATCTTCTTCCTGAATTTTCAGTTGAGGATACCCTGATCGTAGATCAATTTTAGAATAGAAACTGGACCCTTGAAGTTGATCAAACAAATCGTCTACTCGAGGAAGAGGATACCGGTTTTTGATTGTCAGCTTGTTCAACTCCCGATAATTGATGCACCTTCTAAAGGTTCCATCCTTTTTCTTTACAAACAGGACCGGAACTCCCCATGGTGAGAAACTCAGTCTTATGAAAGAATTACTCGACGAGGTGTCCAAGTTTTTGTTGTATATTGGGTAGAAATGAAAAAGTATGAAAATGAAACTTTATGTTTGTCCCTCTTATGCTTTTCGAAAGCATTTTCCCGGACTAAGACTTTTCTCTTATTTCAGGTTTCATGTTTTCTATGATTTTCCTCTCCATGTGCCTTCATGGAGCTAGGAATTGATGTTCCTTGGGAGCTCTTATTTGCGAACTTCGAGTCTAATCACCACTTTACCCCTTTGCTCGCCCTACCTTTCGAGGCAGACTGGCCTTTGGGTTGTAGCGTCCTGATATGTAAACTCATGTCTCGACTACAATACCTTCAAAGTATGTAAGCCATACGAAGTTCGATGTTTGTTTGGGATATTCACATTCCGTCTAGCTGAGGGAATGAATAATAATACTGTGAGAATGGTCTCATTGAATTAGTGTTTTCCCCAAAATGGGCTATGGGTTTGTCAACTCATTAAGTTGGCAGAAAGAGTTGATAGTCAACTATTAGTCATACGGTGTGTATGCACTCCCTTAGTGTTTGAATGGTACTTTGGTGACTTACCATTACGTATTCCACTCATTCAGGTTATAGCCTTAAAATCCTTAGCACAAGGATAACCTTGAGGTAATGAGTGTTGAACGTCGAGACTTTTGTATTCTAACTGAGTCTACTCCAAGAAATCATTTCTTAACAATAGATGCTCTAGAGCTTCCCAATTATAGAAAACTAGGAGTGAAAGATGCAATCACACCTCCTTTCTAGGCTAAATCTGGGATCCATCCATCAAGATGAACTTTGGGGAAGTGCGAGTACAAAAGAGTAATAGATTATTCTTCTCAACTCTTTGTGGACAGTGGCCTGTTGTGAATAGCTCGAGCTTACATCCCTTATGCATATCATGAACTAATGAGATTAGCATGAAATTTCGCATTTGGAATTTCTTTAAGAGTTTTGCATGTCGTTTTGGTTAGTGCGACAATAGTTGTTAGTCCACACTTAGGTTTCTTTGGCATTCGTTTGAGCATCAACCCCGGCTTATCTATTGCAGAGAGAATAGTCAGACTTAAAGGTATATTGAATGTCAATGGCTGCGAGAGCAATCCTGTTTGACCGACATTCTGAAATGTCTGATTTCCTACTTGTCTCATGTCGAGCTTTCACAATATCCATAGGTGCCATGTGTATGCGGGTCAGAATAATGTCCTGCCCTATTACTGAAGTTAGTGCATAACACTCTTGGCGTAACTTTCATTCAATTGTGAGATTGAACTGTATGATGGATCCTGAGATTATGCCATAATCTCCCACAATAGTTGTTCAATTACTATAAGTGTTAGTTGTGGTAACACTCAATTTGAAGCATTCCTGACCAGTAGAATCTCAAAGAATGAATGTGCGAATTTCTTCGTCGTTCAGGATTTACTAAGGATTGGTTGAATTCAATTTGAATTTCTCTCGTTCCTCCAAAACTAGGAGAATGCTTTGTGAGCTCCTAATTGAGAAGTCTGATTTGTTGAGATCCAATCCTTAATCAAGTGATTGAGAACATGAGTTGATCATCAGCTTAGACAGCAAGATTCACTAAAGTTCCCATGCACTGCAAATTATGATTACATGTGCACCCGTAATGATGATTTGCCTTGCCTGATCCCTATAGTGTTTCTTCTATCCCTAGCTTTTAATCAAAAGTGATTTGAAAAGATCATTAGATTGCGTTTGCACATTTGTACAGGAGTGTGTATTGTTTTATCGGATTACTCTTAATTATGTGTACCAATACTCATGAATCTGCCGAATATGGCAGTTGTCGGATGAGGCTAAGGGTAGAGAGGCACCACCAGTGTCTCTTAAAAAAAATGTGCATGGAGAAATTCAGGCACTATATGTGTTGGGCAGAGATCCTCAAACGAGTGTCGAGCAACTCATGCTCCAAGTCTGTATATATGCATGGATCCACATGATCCTGATGTATGTCTGGGTCTCCTGACCCTTGGAGTTCTCTCCCATTTAGTCCTGCTTATTCACCTTGAATTTGCTTCTGTCTGGGCAATCATGCCTGCCATATAACATGGCGAGAGTCTAGGCATCCGATCCGACAACTTATGAAGAAGAGTATTTATACCACAAATACGTTAGAAAGATAGTTGCCTCCATAGCTGGAGTAGTTGTGGTGCAAATATAGGTACAGATTCTGGTATGAGTTCAACCTGTTGTGATACCAAGATCGGTAACTGACGATCGCCGCCGTCGTCGTTAAAGCTCAGCTCGTAACTCGATCTTCTAAGGTTGCAGTATGCTGAGTACCCGTTATTCTTGACTCGTAATCCGAACAGTAACATGTTATAAGTGTTTATTATTTTCACATTATTGTATGTGTTTAAGTGTTCACTACATGTGCCATGTAATTGTATTAGTGTAGCTAATGGTACCCTAGTGTAACTCCATACACTAATAGTCTACACAAATTTTTCGGCAACGGTTGGAATTCCTATGCTCAAGTCTTGGGTGTTTTTAGTGTGATGCAAGTCTTAGAAATCTTGGTCCCTAAATGAGTCCGGTTAGAGCCTAGGTATCACTAAGGACACCTAATTCGCTAAAACCATTGCTCTGATACCAATCTGTCACACCCCCATATTTTATTTACTTATTAAATAAATACAGGTTGTAACGATTGGTTCATTACACGATAGCGGAAGCTGTAATAATGATTTCTAAGACTTGATTACATATACAATTACTAGAACTAAGAAATACTATGATCTAAGTTCTTCTAGATCACGACAGACTTGAGACTTGATATTCTACGTCCTTCCAGCTACTAGGAATTGATCCAACATAGCTAGCCTATTCCAACCGCGCCATGGCTAGAGGTCACCTGAGAAACATACTTGAAATTGTCAACACAAAGGTTGGTGAGTTCACAGAGTTAGTTATATTAGTGCTTATAGTTTTTCCCGAAAACATGTACATGACTTTACCGTCATAAAATAAGTAGTTTTCCTTTGAAAACATGCCCATGACCTATCCGTCATGAAATAAGTAGTTTTCCTTTGAAAACATTACCATGACTTAGCCGTCATAAAATATGTAGTTTTCCTTTGAAAACATTACCATGACTTAATCGTCATAACTCCAATGTTTAACATGATCATTTTAACCTGATCAGTACTCTTTCATTTAAACCTGATCACTTTAACCTGATCAGAATTCTTTACTTTAAACCTGATCACTTTACCCTGATCAGAACACTTTTGTGTAAAACCTGATCATTTTAACCTGATCAGAACTCTTTTGATAAACCTGATCACTTTACCCTGATCAGAACTCTTTTGTGTAAAACCTGATCATTTTAACCTGATCAGGACTCTTTTGATAAACCTGATCACTTTACCCTGATCAGAACTCTTTTGTGTAAGTCCTGATCATTTTAACCTGATCAGAACTCTTTTGATAAACCTGATCACTTTACCCTGATCAGAACTCTTTTGTGTAAAACCTGATCACTTTACGTTGATCAGAACTCTTTTGTATGTATTACCAATGAATATGATTACTAATCCGATCTATTGACCCCATTTGTAAGCTTGCAAGGAATACAAAATAGTATGTGATGTACGAGACCGTAACCAAACCCCAACTTTCTGTGCCTCCCCTCGCCTTTCTGCGAGTAAGACAATATGCGGTCATTCGGCCATTTTGACCCCTGGTTAGCGCGACTAACCATGACCGGAGGCGTCACCCCCAATAGTACTATTCATATAATCCCGGGCTAAATCCATAGCTAATGGTTACTAATTTATTACGAGGACTTTAAGCGCTTTGTTGTTCCCTCAATACATACATACGGTCAGATCATTAGTTTCAATCATTGACATTCGAAAATTCTTTACAAGTATGTTTCCACCCCAAATCATTTCAAAACTTAGAAAAAAGGGGAATTAGTGAAACTCACAAGGAGTTAAACCAAAATGTTTATATTGTCAAATGTATAAGCAATGTAATTCATGTTTTCAAAACATAATAAGTAAGTATGTTTCTCCCCCGATGTTTACAAAACAGTAAATAGTTAAAAGGGGGCCGTGAACTCACCTTGTGTCCGATGAAATCCTAGCAAACAAACTTGTGCTAGTTCTTGTATATCCGTACCTTAATCACACAAGGGTACTAATGTGTTAAAAACTACTCGTCTTATACGTAAGTTGTTCATACGACTTAACAGATCTGATTGCTTTCGTTTAAGTATCTTTTTAGTTTTTCAACACTTGTTTCGTTATAAAAATAGTTCTAAGTTACTGCCCAATGTGACTGATGAACAGATGTCGAAACTTCCTAGTTTCGATTGGGCAATTGAGTATCGAAACTTCATAGTTTCGATTGAGTAGTTGGGTATCGAAACTTCCTAGTTTCGATTGAGTATGACAGTTGTCGAAACTTCCTAGTTTCGAATGAGCAAAAACTGGTATCGAAACTACCTAGTTTCGATTGGCAAGAAGGGTATCGAAACTATCTAGTTTCGATTGAGCAATATGTATCGAAACTACCTAGTTTCGATTGAACAACTAGTATCGAAACTCCCAGTTTCGATTGAGTAAACTGGTATCGAAACTCCTAGTTTCGATTGAATAACAGGTATCGAAACTCCTAGTTTCGATTGAATAACAGGTATCGAAACTCCTAGTTTCGATTGGACAGGTATCGAAACTCCTAGTTTCGATTACTGCACTTTGATTGACAGAATTCGTCCTGTATATTTTTATGTTCAAATCTTGAATTTGACACACTTTTCTTGTTATCTTACTTGCGATTGAACCTTTTGTATGTTCAGCTACGATTTTAAAGAAAATGAAATGGATAATATCGAGTTTTTACCTCAAACAGAGAATGATGATTTTCAGGGAAACAGAGAATGATCTTGAGCTCCTTATCTTGATTCTTGAGACAACACTTGGAACTCTTCTTATAGCACCGAAATACGGTGGATTTTTGCCTTAAACTGGACTTCGACTTGAAGGAGAATTGGGAATTTGCTGTAAGAAAATGAGATAAATGAAAGGGATTGTGGGATTTCGACTGAAGAGGTATGGTTCTTAATCTGAGATTGAGTGAACTTGCAAGTGGGGGAATGGCTCCCCTGACTTTCGGTCGAGAAAGTCAAGCAAGTGGGTTGGGATTTAAATAAATCAAACCATTTGATTTAAGTGTAATTTTAACCACTAGTGTTCGTATTTAGTCGGGTTATCCTGGTACGTGAACCGGTAACTCCTAGAATTACCAAAATATGAAATGAGACCATGTACGGATATTGACCTGAATTGTCGGGTGTCACACTCGATGGTTACAGAGATAATACAAATTGCGTACTTAACAAACTGAGTTCGTCTAAGATATGAGTTCTGCGTACTTATCCTCTGTGAACCAAACCTATTTATACAGACCTGATGCCTGCGCACTTAGCAAGTGCGCAGGACCAAATGCTCTTGCGTACTTAACAAGTACGCATGGGTCTTCCTGCGTACTTGCTAAGTACGCAGGAGCTTTCTCCTGCACACTTGTAAGTGCGCAAAACACTTAGAAGAAATGCAACATACACTATGTAATAGTAAATACAACTCGATAAACTATTACATAACGACTCTTACATACAAAGACAAATTACAGACATTAGAAATACAAACTAAGACTCTATCCAGAGTGTTGTCACAGGAAAGTGCATCAACAAACTCCCCCTTGACAACAGCTCGGGATCTTCATCGCCTTCAGTCTTCAATCTTCAGTCTTCACAGCACTGGTCCCTTAGCTTCCATCTTCTTCTTGTAATCAAGGCAGAACTTAATCACCTTGTCATATTTAGAAGCAAGGAGCTTTGTCCATTCGTCCGTGTGGACACAGTAGAGTTCCGCTAGTACCTCCAGATCTTTCGTAGAAAAGTTGATGAAGCAGACTTCATCAAAGATTCTGATCAGTTCTTTTGGTACTGTGTTCCTACTCTCGGAACGAACCTTTCCCATGATCACAGCTTCGCCCATTTTTGGATCTACGTACCAGTACCACATGTCACCAAGAATATCCTGAGATAACTTGCTCAAGGGAATCTTAGTTTCACTTTGCACTTGCTTGTATACCAATCTCTTTATGTGCTTCTTAGTCATAGGATGTACAGCGTGCTTATCCTTGACTCTTCTGGGCACTTGAGGCTTGAAGTATTCAAATTTCCCTGATCTTGCTTCCCGCTGTAGTGTTACCCACAAACCCATTGCTACTGCATGACTCGAGTGACTCAGCAGGTCGCGGTTTGTGAGGTTCACAAGGTCGTATTTGGGCGAAGAGTTGAACGCCTCACTGGATGGTTTCAAGTATTGAACCCCCCAAATCTTTTGATGGCGAACAACTGTTTGTCCTCCTCGAACCTAACAGCCAAGATCATACCTGTAGCCCCGTGCTTGTCTGTGATGGATGTCTTTTGCCACACGGGAGCTGGACCCTAAGATGATGCAGAAGGCATGTCTTTATCTTTTGGTGCCTCGGGGTCCACAGGTGTAGGGTCGACTGGGGAGGCTTCAGTTGTAGCTTCAACATTACTTGCCATGTCAACTGAGCCTGTGTCGAGCGGAGATTCGATCGATGGTACTTCAAAGATCTCACCATCCTCTAACTCGTACTCTCCTTCCCCGTCGCCCTTGGGAATCTCTATCACCACATTCTCATTTGCTAAGTACGCCGGAGCTTTCTCCTGCGCACATGTAAGTGCCCAAAACACTTAGAAGAAATGCAACATACACTATGTAAAAGTAAATACTACTCGATAAACTATTACATAACGACTCTTACATACAAAGACAAATTACAGACATTAGAAATACAAACTAAGACTCTATCCAGAGTGTTGTCACAGGAAAGTGTATCAACAGTTTCAAATTTAAATTAAATAAATAAGTTTATTCTTATTTATTTATCTTGTTACGAAAATGTGTCCAATTATGGTAATTATACATTAGTTTATAAAAACTAAAGTTAAATACAATTTAACACTAAGTGGGTTGTAAATGTTAATTATATAAATAATAAATAAATTCATTTATTTATTCATCATTTAAAATAGGTGTGTTCTTTTTAAGAAATATGAAAAATTATATATTTTATAAAATTATATTTGTTTACCTAAGTTTTAACTCTAATAAATAAAATTAATAGAGATTTATCTTTATAAAGTTGTTTTATAAAATGTTAGCGTGTAATAGCCACTTCGTTAGAAATATATTTTTAAATGAATAATAATGAGTTTTTTTTACGATATAAATATGTAAAATAGATGTTTTATGTTAAAATTGTAAAACTATTGTTTCATTCAGATCTAATTAATGTCGGATTTATAAAAATGATTTTATATAATTTTTAACACATCAAAAACGGTTTCTAAAAATTAAATGCAGGCCACCCGGTTCGAACCCGGGTGGTTCGTGTGTGAGCATTGCGTTTTACCAATGGACCAGAGGACTAATCCACGAAATATACGCGGTTCAAATTGTTGTTAACGTGTACAAAACAGGGAACCGGTTCTGGTCTAAGGCATACGCATAAAAGGGACCATGGCTTGTGGGTTTCGAACCCACACCATCTAGTCCGATGGTACAACTACTTAGCCAGTCGGACCAGATGGTTTTCGCTGAAATAATATGAAATACAAAAATATAAAAACGTTAATTAGGTCAAGCGAAATCCTCAAATCAAAAATCACAAGAACAGGTCGAGAACGCAGGGTGAAATCGAGTTTGATACAAACTGTTTTTCCAAATTGATAAGGGGCTTTTGGTAAGTTTTCAATTACAAAACAGAAGGTACAATTCTTACTTGTGTTGATTCAGTACCGAGTGCAGACGGGTAGAACTTAGATTTGGATGTTCTCGGTACTCGATCGATGTCCGGAAGTGAAATGGGAGACGGTTATGGGTTTAGAGAGTTTGTATGTTGCTTTGCGAAGGTGTGGGGGTGGATCGATGTGGTTGATTTTTGTTTAAAGAATTGATTTGTTTCGAGTTTAATGAGGACGACCGACGACAGCCAATTACGTGTTAATTCGATTGAATGTGTATGAATTTGGTCATGAAATTGGGTTGAATACATACGGTGTGAGTCTACGCGTGATTTGTGGTTGTTAATTCTGTCTGATTACCTGATGGAGGAAGGGATTGAACGCGTTTTGACTCAGTGGAGTCAAACCCTTTTGAATTGGAATTCACCCGCTCAATTGGTCGGATTAAGATGGTAACCGGGCCGGGATAGGTTCGATCTCTGTTTTGGAATCCAATGCAAGACCAAAACAGTTGAGTTTGTCCAATCCTCTCATCAATCCGGGTATGGATTCAGCATCTTTGACTTTTGAAAGTCAAACCTGATCAAAGACTTTAACTAAGGTCAAAACTAAGGATTGGGAGGGGTTCAAGTTCAAATGTGGGGTTCAAATTGAGGTTCAAGGACAACATGGGGTTCAAGACCAATTTATTTGATTTAAATTCTATTTTATTTATTTATAATGTTTTTATATAATGTATATCTATTTTTTTTATTTATAAAAGAAATAAACTTATAATAATTAAATATAAGTTTAAAATGTCAAATATAGAAAGATATTTGTATAAAATCATTTATAAGTGAATATTTATACATATATGTAGATACATATACAAAACAAGTATTATAGAAATCTATATGTAAGCGCAAAGTTTTAAATGGTCGAAAACGAATATTAATTTATTTAAAGATTTATATGACAAAAAGTGCTTGAATAAATACATTATCTAAAAGTAGAATAGAGCCGGAAAAATTCATGGATGTTACACTTTGTCAGCAGCTGATGTTGCTTTGGCTGCTGACAGATTTGCTTGATCAGCAGCAGATTTTTGCTTCTGAGGACTTTGGCTTATCAGTAGCAGATTTTGTTGCTGCTGATTGTTTTACTTGAGCAGCAGCAGACTTGGTTGTTGCTGCAGGCTTGTCCTTTGGTTTCTTGGGCTTTACTTGATCAACAACATTTTTGCTGGCTACTGATGGTTTAACAACAGATGTATGCCCATCCTTCTTTACCTTGTTACCAGATGGTTTCTCTGTAGAAGTTCTTTTGTTGATAGGCTTTTGGTTAATCTGGTTGAAGGGATTAAATTTACAATTTGCAGCAAAGTGGTCTGATTCACCACAGATGATGCAAGATTGTTGAGGTCTTGGCAGCTTCTTCCTTGGTGTGAGAGGGAGTTTCTGAAATGAGTTGCCTTGGCTTTAAAGCTTCTTACCTTTTTGTTCTTGTTCGTCTTTTCAAAAGCATGTTGCTTGAGGTTTCTTTGTTGCTGAAGGTAGTAGAAGCAAGTGATGCCAATATGATTGTATTTCCCACGCATAAAGTATAATTTTTCCAGTTTGTTCCTCTGAAAGTACACATAGTCCTTTATTTTGAATAGGTCTTTGAAGTTCCAGGGGTGAGCTTTGTTGTGCTCAAAGGTGGCTTCTTCCAATGTCTTTTCAACATATGGAGCCCTATCTCCAGGCGTATGACATATGTCAAACACCTTTCTTTGTTATGATTTGGATAGAGGCTTTGAGTTGGTGGGGGTTGAAGACTGTCCCTTTTCAACAGTTAGCTTTCTTCCTTCTGGAGGATAGTTGATTCTGATTTGTTTGGTTGGCTGAGATACTGGTACCGTTTTTGAAGGGATGACAGGGCTTGGATTGTTGGCTTTAAAAGCTTCACAAGTAGGAGGTGATGAAGCTTTATTGGTTTCAGTGGAGTCTGAGCATGTTGACTCAGACTCGGATGAGGCAGTGCATTCTTGCACAGGGGTTTCTCGGACAACAAAGTCAAGATTTCAGTTGGCCATGTCAAGGTTGGAGAGATTGAAACTTGGTTTATGGATAGCTACATAGTTAGCGGGTGGAGGAACAGTATTGTAGGGTTGTTCAGCTTGAAATCCAAGACCAGCAGTTACCTTTTCATGAATTTGAGCATCCAAAAGTCTTTGCAGCTTTTTGGATGCAAATTCATATTTTTCCACATGGACATTTTGGTCTGCTAGTTCGGCCGTTGTAGCTTTTAACTTAACCAGGAGGTCATCAATTTGAGTTTCAAGGTATGTTTGTTCATGTTTTTAAATTTCTTTCTTTAAACAATCAATCTTTTCCTTGTAACTGTTTTCAACCTTTTTAAATTCAGATTTCATTTGGTGAAATTCTTCATTTTGATCTATGAGATTCTGGTTATGTTTCCTGTATCCAAGGACCTTATCAATACAAGCTTGAGTACACAGATTTTCATATACTTGAGGTGGTAACTCTGATGTGTCTGCCATGAGAGCTTGATTGTTGGAAGGAATATCCTCATACTGCAAGCTCCAGTCAAAGTCAACAGTTCCAATAGCTGCATAAGCTGCAGTTTGTGTAGGAGGAGTGGCATGTTGCTGTCTTGGTTGAGTTTGGTGAGCTTGCCTGGTATGAGCAGCAGCTGGGTTTGCCTTTAGTGCCTTGCATTCCCTAGCAAAATGACCAAGTTGGTTACAGTTGTAACACTTCAGTTTGCTTTTGTCCAAGCCAACCCTTGTGTTAGAGTTGTTGATTGGAACGGGTCTTCCTGTTCTTGATTAGAACCTTTTTGCTCTTAGAGAGAGCATGGCATAGGAGTGTTGTATGTCCATTTCTTCTAGATCATCTGGATGAAAACATTCCAAATCTTCCTTGATAAAGGACATATTGCTTGAGTTTTCAGAGACAAAAGCAGCAGAGGTTGATGTTTGAGGTGGGGCTTCAAGAAGAAATGGTGAGTTGTTTGATTAAGAGGTTGGAGTTTGGGGATGAGTGACAATGGGAGGATAATAGTTACTTGAACCAGGACCTGAGTGGTTAGAGTGGAGGGCAAAAGAGGTGGTGGTGGAAGTTGAGGCTGTTTGGTAGCTTGAGCTTCTTTCCTTGGCCTGAATCATATCTAATTCATAGGTTTTTAGTATACCGAAAAGCTCAGTCATCTGAAGAGTCTTCAGATTTTCAGTTCTTCTGATGGACACTGTGTAGATTGTCCAACAACTGGGTAGAGACCTGATGAACTTCTTGAGAATATGTTCATTCTCCAGCTTCACTTTTGAGCACTGCAGCTCACTGTAACATTTCTGGTTTTTACCGTGTAATCGTTTGAATACAATAAACAAGTATTTCAGTTTCAATTCGTGTACAACAACTATGAGGCCATTACATATACAAACTATTCTATTACAATAACGACTTAAACAAAACACCATTATCTCACAAGCCCCGAGGACCAAAACTGACAAAACTCAAAAACTACAAAACTAGGCAAGCACGGTCGCGCCTAGGACTAGGCACGGTCGCGCCTGCCGACCTAAGCACGGTCGCGCCTAAAGTACGCACGGTCGCGCTGATGAACCCACTTGACTCTGCAGAAGTCAAATCATACCATACCCGCTGAATTCGCGAAATTTAAAATGGAGAAAAGCCGGTCTTCGCGCGTCAGACCATACTCGACTGAAATTCGTCTGAAACACGCATCAATTGTCGTCCAATTTGCACAATTAATTAATCCCATTCACACCACAACCGAGTCTCTCAAATTCGTCGATATAGAGCCAGTTGCACGCTTCCTACACCCTCATATACACCCACTCAATCTCTCAGAACTCTCACTCGACGCTCACAACACCTCTGTCGTCCGATTGATCGCCAAGAAACGAAGCCGCTCGACCCGTAGCCGACCGCATTCGATTGCCCACTTTCAGCAAGTAAGTAACACGTCTTCAGTTTTGTATCTACCTCTACTACGAAAGCCCTATATCAATTCGTAGTAGAAACACTCAAATCGATCCGATTTTGAACCAAAAAGCCGAAACATAAATTTTACTCGAACTACACTCTAGACAAGATATAAATACAATTAAACTATGTAGAAACATTCGTAATCATCCACTAAGTGAAATCCCTAAGAATCCAGAAGCTATTAATATAAGAATCGATCGAATTGTGTCTGAAAAAGGCCCGACACGGTCGCGCTCATCCCTGAGCGCGGTCGTGCCTGACCAAGCACAATCGTGCCCCAGGTGTGGCCCGGTCGTGCTTACCGAGCAAACAAGTCTTGATCAAAAACAAACACTAGACGCGGTCGTGCCAGATACGAGCATGGTCATGCTCCATGTCCAGAACCTCTGTAGTGCCTTCTGACTCGACCACGGGCGCGCTCAGACCACCACGGTCACGCCCGGCAACGAGCGCGGTCGTGCCCTACTTGAGCACGGTCGTGCTCCTTGACCAGAAATCAATTATTTTTTTGTTTTAAAGTCTATTTAACATATTTTAGCTAAAAATTTCAAAATGTAATTATAAAAAATTATTTTATAAAATCCCAAGACCCGGGAATCATTTATAAACCAAATCCTTGATTTAGAAATTTAAAACGATTAATTCCCGATAGTCCGAAACCGATGAAATCGTGAGTTTATATAATCATTTTTATAAAACCATTTATACAAATATATATTTTGACTTAAACAAATATTATTTATTTAAATTTATATTTAAATAAATATAAATATATATCAGTTATTTAAATTTACATTTTAAAGAATATATATATCACTACTATTTAAAATGTACTAAATAGATAAATAAAATTATTTATTTATTTATTTCAAACAAACCCTAAACGTACAAATCCATTTTCGACATAAAAATAACACAAACAATGACACGCGTTATACATTTATCCAATAGGTCAAACGTAGCGACCTACAACACGCTTGGTATTTTTGTTGATCTGTGCAAACTACACTACCCAACACAAGTGAGTTTTACATAGCCCCTTTTCCTTTTTACACATATTTTGGGGTGAAACATGTTCCTTCAACAACTCGCTATTTACAACTACGTGCGTACAATTCTACCATATGGTCATATGTGTTTATTTATGCTTTGCGCCTGAATACTAACTGTTAAGGCTACATACACATGACATACTCGTGCAATTATACAACACATACACAAGACATACTCGTGCAATTATACAATACATACACATGACATACTCGTGCAATTATACTACACATACAACGGGATAGCATGTGTTGCTATGCCCTTCATTGGGCTAACATTGGTATGTTATGCCCTCCATTGGGCCAACATTGGTATGTTGTGCCCTTCATTTGGTTAACATTGATATGTTATTCAATTACAAGGTTACATCTGTGCAACTAGCTTAACTTAGATTCTCCATAAATGCTTCTTAAACTATGTATCATACGAATTGTACACAAAACATTTGAACTTTACTTGTGGTGTCAAAACCTATGTATGCTTACCAACTATTTATAGTTGACACTCTCGTTTTAAACATGTTTCAGGTACTAAGCTTTGAGCTCATATCCAAGATGCTACACATAGGAACTGGACCTAGTATCTAAATTGATAAAGAAATTTTGTATTTTGACTCTTGAAAACATTCTACTTGATTACTTGAACTATGAAATGGAATTGGTTATTTAATATATTACAACTTTAGTCAACCATGAGCTTATGAACAGTCTGCACGCTTCACGCCCCGACGTTTCCGCCGCCGGTTGGGGTGTGACAGATTGGTATCAGAGCCTTGGTTATAGGGAATTAGGTTATTAGACACTCTTGACCTAGACTATAACCTTAGGACACCCATACAATGCCATGCTACTACGTGTTACATGATTACTTCTTGTAGAAATATTTCTATATACTATCATAAGTAATTACACTACATGATGCGATACATGATGACTTATGTGTCACACTACCTGATAACTTTTGTGCTTACATTCATTACTATCTACATGCTATGTGTTACATGTTCATTAACTCAGGTGTTGGTTTACTTGCTACCTAAAATGTTTATTAGAATTCATGACATATTAGGTGTACCTAGGCAATAAACTGATCAAACAATATTCACACCCATAGTCTAAACCACATATCCCTCTTGCCTGCTTCTATGTCGTCATCATCATCGCTTGTGGGACATCATACTCATGGACGCTAGTCTATTAAATTTTCTTTTGCACCTCGTTAAGGATTTTAGACTTGGAGAATTATTAAAGGACACGTGCAATCTGGAAGGGTAACACCTGTACCCTGGGTTTTCTGTCTAGGAAAGCATTTCATATAAATCCCAATCAACCGAGGGATCCGTGTGCTTTCCTGGGATTTCCCGGGATGAGTGTTTACCTATAGGCTAAAGCACGTCTCGTTGAAAATTTTATAAGTCTAATTAACCTTAATATGTCATAGTGTTCAAGCAGTAATATGATTACTTGAATACCATCCGGACTATGAAATAAATGTGTTATTATTCCTCCTATCCTAAATTTCAACAAATTTTTATAAATCCTCACAACTCTTTTATATCATTCTCTTTTTGTATAGAATGCCTCCTTGTCATAACAGCAACCGCCGCAACACCGACAACGCCAACAATAGCACCGACACCAATACCGACAATGCCAACAACAACAATAACACCAACCTTGCCACTCTCCTCACTCAGCTAGTAACTCAACTAACTCAAGCCAACAACAACAATAATGGAAACGCCAGTGGTAGTGCTAATACTGGTGGTGGCAGCGGTGCCGACCCACCACAATGTACCTTCAAACACTTCAACTCGTGTAATCCCCTCACATTTTATGGCACCGAAGGAGCCACGGGACTTCTTCAATGGTTTGAGAGTATTGAGAACACTTTTCTCAATAGTGACTGTCCCGACAACCTCCGTGTTCGTCATGCCACCAGCATCTTCCAGAAACGGGCGCTCACCTGGTGGAATGGTGAGAAAAGAACTAGGGGCCTGGATGTGGCAATGGCTCTACCGTGGGAAGAATTGAAAAGGGTCATGACCGAGGAGTTCTGTCCTCGAAATGAAATGAAGAAGTTGGAAGCTGAGTTTTGGGATCTTACCCAAGACAGCGGTGAAAGTATGGCCTACACAACTCGTTTCCACGAGTTAAGTCTTCTTGTGCCCCACATGGTCACACCATTAGCCCGATGCATTGACAAATACATAGGTGGTTTACCTAGGCAGATTCAGGATACTGTCCTAGGAAGAAACCCAGCAACTCTTGAAGACGCTATTCGCCTAGCTGCCACATTAACTGATAACCACGTGAAGACGGGTACATTAACAAGGAAGGGTGCAATGAAAGTCACTGACCCAGCAGCCCCTTTTGAACCCCCTAGAGAAGACAAACCCAAACTTCCCCAATACAATAAGAAACGAAATTTCGCGATCGCTATCCCTGCGGTACCAATCAACCAAGCTGCTCCACTAAACCATTTGAACCAGAATAAGAAACCATATATGGGCAACAACCCTTTGTGCAACACATGCAATTATCATCACTTCCTAAAAATGCCATGCCGTCTATGTGCCAACTGTGGGAGATATGGCCATACTACCAATGTTTGCCGATCTGGACCGCCCATTACTCAAACCAACCAAGGGAACAGGACCGTGCAGCAAGGGATAAACCCAGTGGTTCCGGCTATTACTGATGGACGAGCTTGCTTTGAATGTGGCGACCCAAACCATTTCCGTCACCGATGTCCCCGGATTGTTAACGTTGTCCAAGGTGGTGCTCGTGGACGTACTTTCAACATAAACACCAACGAAAATCAAGTCAACACCGAGACAGTGAATGAGACCAATTGAAGCTAGTGCAAGATGGAGTCAAATGATGAAGACCCAATCTAGAATAAAATTTCGCACTGTAATCATTTACGTTATCTTGTCGTTGTTCGAACTATTTACACCTACCGCGGTTTGCCACTATTATATTGAGCTTGCTAGCCAATTTCAAGAAGATGAGTCTTTCCGCATGAGCATTTACCATACATACAAACACCGACACCTTAAAACTCGACTACCCGCATTTTTCATGAATATCAAACAACACACATGTCCTCGACACTCGACCACCTATGCAAACAAATTCATTAATGTACGTCACTCATGAGATTCAATAGCTTACACACGAACATCCACAAATCACATGAGACGCAGTTATTCACAAACATACATGATACATGCAACGTAGTCGTTTACCATATACATGATTGATTACACGCTACATGAACCTTAGTTGTTTACAACATACACGATACAAGATCGATTACATGATACATGAAGCTAAGTTGGGTGCAATATACACAGTACTAGATTAACCACATAATACATAAAGCTTGGTTGCCCACGATGCTCAGTATGTTTACATCATACATGAAAAACTTATTTGTTTCCATTATACATGAAACTCATTTGTTGCTACATACATGGTACTAAACTATTCACACTATACATGCTTACAATATACATAACACTAGATCATACATATAGTGAGTGCTTACATATTACACGGAACTAAATTGCTTACAATTGTTGCAATTGACCTTGCTATCTAGGTATACAATTATTTGCAACGCATACGTGAAAACGGTAGTTACAAATTATGTGATTTTGTGTTACCCCCTGGTCCCACACACAATGGGATGAACTATACAGACCATACGACGATTTGGATAATTACGGGTGCACACGAAATTATACAAATCAGCGCATGGAAAGCATAGCAAATTCTATAGTGTGTTATGACGTGAAACCTAGCATGATATACAATAACGAAACTGATGAAATACGACAAGGGCATGGTGGATACGCCGCTGGTACTTCCTATATATAAGTGTTCCTATCATATTATCAGCAGTAGCGTTATTCGTGTCACGTAAAGTTTCATGTTGTTTAACGGGCCAATGTTTGTGAAACCACTTAACCACTGACAACACTTAAGCATAGTAGGTTACTTCTTGAACAAATTCTAATCATCAAATTCCCATGAACACTGTTCCCAGTAATGCATTTCACCTTTGGAGCCCAACGTATCCTTCCAACAGATTCTCCTTAATCCTCTTAACCTAACTCATTAATATTACTCATACCTGACCTCGGGTAACAGACCTAAGCTGGTTGTTAATTACTATACCCCCCCAGTCAAATCCCCTGCCTTAAATCCATCAGAAATTCCAGACGCGGTCCCGAGTTTACATGGGAACATAAAGACCAAATGGAACTCAAGTATCCTCACCTATTCGCCGATTCTACAGCCTCAACCAGTTGAATTTCGGGACGAAATCCCCTCAACAAGGGGAGACTGTAACATTTCTGGTTTTTACCGTGTAATCGTTTGAATACAATAAACAAGTATTTCAGTTTCAATTCGTGTACAACAACTATGAGGCCATTACATATACAAACTATTCTATTACAATAACGACTTAAACAAAACACCATTATCTCACAAGCCCCGAGAACCAAAACTGACAAAACTCAAAAACTACAAAACTAGGCAAGCACGGTCGCGCCTGCCGACCTAAGCACGGTCGCGCCTAAAGTAGGCACGGTCGCGCTGATGAACCCACTTGACTCTGCAGAAGTCAAATCATACCATACCCGCTGAATTCGCGAAATTTAAAATGGAGAAAAGCCGGTCTTCGCGCGTCAGACCATACTCGATTGAAATTCGTCTGAAACACGCATCAATTGTCATCCAATTTGCACAATTAATTAATCCCATTCACACCACAACCGAGTCTCTCAAATTCTTCGATATAGAGCCAGTTGCACGCTTCCTACACCCTCATATACACCCACTCAATCTCTCAGAACTCTCACTCGACGCTCACAACACCTCTGTCGTCCGATTGATCGCCAAGAAACGAAGCCGCTCGACCCGTAGCCGACCGCATTCGATTGCCCACTTTCAGCAAGTAAGTAACACGTCTTCAGTTTTGTATCTACCTCTACTACGAAAGCCCTATATCAATTCGTAGTAGAAACACTCAAATCGATCCGATTTTGAACCAAAAAGCCGAAACATAAATTTTACTCGAACTACACTCTAGACAAGATATAAATACAATTAAACTATGTAGAAACATTCGTAATCATCCACTAAGTGAAATCCCTAAGAATCCAGAAGCTATTACTATAAGAATTGATCGAATTGTGTCTGAAAAAGGCCCGACACGGTCGCGCTCATCCCTGAGCGCGGTCGTGCCTGACCAAGCACAATCGTGCCCCAGGTGTGGCCCGGTCGTGCTTACCGAGCAAACAAGTCTTGATCAAAAACAAACACTAGACGCGGTCGTGCCAGATACGAGCACGGTCGTGCTCCATGTCCAGAACCTCTGTAGTGCCTTCTGACTTGACCACGGGCGCGCTCAGACCACCACGGTCACGCCCGGCAACGAGCGCGGTCGTGCCCTACTTGAGCACGGTCGTGCTCCTTGACCAGAAATCAATTATTTTTCTGTTTTAAAGTCTATTTAACATATTTTAGCTAAAAATTTCAAAATGTAATTATAAAAAATTATTTTATAAAATCCCAAGACCCGGGAATCATTTATAAACCAAATCCTTGATTTAGAAATTTAAAACGATTAATTCCCGATAGTCCGAAACCGATGAAATCGTGAGTTTATATAATCATTTTTATAAAACCATTTATACAAATATATATTTTGACTTAAACAAATATTATTTATTTAAATTTATATTTAAATAAATATAAATATATATCAGTTATTTAAATTTACATTTTAAAGAATATATATATCACTACTATTTAAAATGTACTAAATAGATAAATAAAATTATTTATTTATTTATTTCAAACAAACCCTAAACGTACAAATCCATTTTCGACATAAAAATAACACAAACAATGACACGCGTTATACATTTATCCAATAGGTCAAACGTAGCGACCTACAACACGCTTGGTATTTTTGTTGATCTGTGCAAACTACACTACCCAACACAAGTGAGTTTTACATAGCCCCTTTTCCTTTTTACACATATTTTGGGGTGAAACATGTTCCTTCAACAACTCGCTATTTACAACTACGTGCGTACAATTCTACCATATGGTCATATGTGTTTATTTATGCTTTGTGCCTGAATACTAACTGTTAAGGCTACATACACATGACATACTCGTGCAATTATACAACACATACACAGAACATACTCGTGCAATTATACAATACATACACATGACATACTCGTACAATTATACTACACATACAACGGGATAGCATGTGTTGCTATGCCCTTCATTGGGCTAAAATTGGTATGTTATGCCCTCCATTGGGCCAACATTGGTATTTGTGCCCTTCATTTGG
This sequence comes from Smallanthus sonchifolius, assembly GCA_023525975.1. Lineage (NCBI taxonomy): Eukaryota > Viridiplantae > Streptophyta > Magnoliopsida > Asterales > Asteraceae > Smallanthus > Smallanthus sonchifolius. The sequence continues at coordinate 28,898,906 of CM042046.1, forward strand.
TTAACATTGGTATGTTATTCAATTACAAGGTTACATCTGTGCAACTAGCTTAACTTAGATTCTCCATAAATGCTTCTTAAACCATGTATCATACGAATTGTACACAAAACATTTGAACTTTACTTGTGGTGTCAAAACCTATGTATGCTCACCAACTATTTATAGTTGACACTCTCGTTTTAAACATGTTTCAGGTACTAAGCTTTGAGCTCATATCCAAGATGCTACACATAGGAACTGGACCTAGTATCTAAATTGATAAAGAAATTTTGTATTTTGACTCTTGAAAACATTCTACTTGATTACTTGAACTATGAAATGGAATTGGTTATTTAATATATTACAACTTTAGTCAACCATGAGCTTATGAACAGTCTGCACGCTTCACGCCCCGACGTTTCCGCCGCCGGTTGGGGTGTGACACTCACCTACAAGATAAATATATCTGTTAAATAAAACAGTTAGAGACTCACCTTCCTTCCAGACGAAGTTTTCATATTGCTGCTTCAGGATGTCTGTTCTGTTTTCTTTTACTTCCTCTGAACCAGCAAACATCTTCTCAAGAGCCTCCCATAGCTCCTTTGCAGTTTTGTATCCTCTGAAGTTGTGAAAAACTTCATTTGGTAAGCGCATCTGGATGGCTCCCAAAGCCTTGAAATCTACCTCTATTTTCTTGATGTCTTCATCAGAGTATTTGGAGGATTCTTTGGGAACTAGTGTACCTCCGGAATCAGCGGAGGCCACCATGGGTATGTATGGTCTATCTTTTATGGATTTCCACATCCCATATTCTTGATAGCAGAAGAAGCTTTCCATTCTGTTCTTCCACATATCATAGTCTTCTCCAGACACCAATCTTGGTGGTTTGCTGATGCTTTCAGTGTTTTCAACTCCACTGTTTTGTGCCATTTTTTATTGGTGATAATGGGTGACTTTAGCAAAGAGATAGTTTTGAATAGAACCAGAGAATGATTAAACAAGTGTGAGTTTATTTAATCTGTGAGCCAAAGCTCTGATACCACTTGTAGGATCAGTGAATACAATATGATTCTATTCTAGACGAGATTGGCGAAACAATCACAACTAAGCAATGTAAACAAGTAAACAAGAAGAATACTGATAAATGCAATTTGTATTAAGCTTCAAGATTACAGAGAAAACTCTTAAGCAAAAAGCACTTGTATACAATGACTCTAAGTACTACATATATAGTAACTTAGAATCAAGACAGACCCTTGATTCTAAGGATCAGATCTAACACAAGCCGTTGATCTTGTATTGAAACTATTCTATATGTAACGACAATAACAACTACAAAAGTTATCTTTACTCAAACGTCTTCTTAGGCATCATTGCTTGAGTCCTTGGAAGAAGAGCGTCATTGTCTTTTATTGTCTTGCACCAGTAACATTCTTTCTGCGTGGAGTGTGTCAGTGGTGCAACAGAATGTTGTCAGTGGTAATGGTTGCTTTATCGAAGCCAGTCAGCTGCAATGTTTGATCTTCAGTGGGAATAGCTATCAGCAGCAATGTTGTTGATCAGCAGCAAGACATAACTGTCCACAGCTGCCGATGATATTCCTATCAGCAGCAACTTTGGTCTTCAGCAGATAAGGCTATCCGCAGCAGATTTGTTCTTCAGCAGAAGAACAAGTATCCGCCGTGTACTTAGAGAAACCTTGAGCCAAACATACATCAAATATTATGTCGAGCCTTGAAGCTATGAGATACATAAGAGAACCGATCATCCCATGGTACAATTTACAATCCACATCCTTTCCATCTTTGTCTGGATGCAAACCGTGATTGACAGGGATAGGTGTGCCATAAGTACTGCTATCATTCATCTTGTATTTTTAACAAGATGTCCTGCACATACTTAGTTTGATGTAGATAGATGCCATCCTCTCTTTGACTGACTTGAAGACCCAGGAAGAATGACAATTCACCCATGTTGCTCATCTCAAACTTGGACTTCATCAGTTGTTCGAATTCCCTACACATCTCTTCACTTGTAGACCCAAAGATAATGTCGTCGACATACACTTGTACGAGTAGAATATCACCTCTTGCTTTCCGAATGAAGAGGGTCGAGTCAATATGTCCATGGTCGAAACCATTTGACAGTAGATGTTTTGATAACGTCTCATACCATGCCCAAGGTGCTTGAGGAAACCATAAAGTGCTTTGTCGAGCTTATACACTTTATTGATATTATGCAGATCTTCAAAGTCGGAAGGGTTGAGTGACATAGATCTCTTCATGAACTTTTCCATACAGGAAAGCACTCTTCACATCAAGTTGATAGACCTTGAAGCCGACATAGGAGGCATAAGCCAGAAACAGTCGAATGGCCTCAAGTCTAGCAACTGGGGCATATACTTCAGTGTAATCCAAGCACTCTTGTTGATAAAATCCTTGAACAACCAACTTTGCTTTATTCTTCACTACGACATGACGATAATCCGTTTTGCACTTTAACAGCCATCTGGTTCAAATTGGCTGTACGCCTCTTGGCAGGTCAACTAAATCCCACACATGTAACTTTTGGAATTGAGACAGTTTATCTTGCATCGCTTCAATCCAGCAGTTGTCAGTGAGAGCCTGCTTCACATTCTTCAGCTCCAACTGGGACACGAATGCAGCATGCAAACATGTTTCCATGACACCTGTGTCAAGTATCTCAGCGTATAGACTAGAGTTCTCAGTAATGGTTCTATGACGAGTCTAAACAGCGGTGTAACATCCATGATTATCCGGCCTGAATTTTAGTTCATTCACAATCCATTTCAACTTCGTACCGGTTCAACACAATATGCCACATTAACTATCAAGTTTATGTATATCCAATTAATTACTCAAAAAGTATTTTGTAACCCTATATATAACTACACTTGTGTATACATCTTTATCCCAACGTTTAGTGTTCATAAATTTAAAAATATAAGTTTATAATAATAATAATAATAATATTAATAATACTAAATATCTTCTGAAATTATTAATAATATTAAAGTTATTAATGATTACGATATTTACAAACAAGCTGAGAAATAGCATTATTTGGTAAAAATGATGCTAATTTTTAAGTGTTAAGATTTTATAGAATTTATTTGAATTTAATTAAATTATTAAAGTTTAAATAAACTTTATTAGATTTTATAAAGGTTTACAAAACTACCAATCTTAAATTAGTTGTTATAAATATCCTTAGGTTAATAATTAGTAAAGATTTATTTGCTTTTATTTAACACTATTAAGTTATTAAAGTTTATCAAAGATTATCCAGTTTTAATTAAAGTTGATTCTAGTTTTAAAATTTTCTGAAACTCGAAGGGCCTTTTTGGTCATTTTTTTTAAACTTGGTTTTGAAACAAAACCCAACCCACGCCAACTCCCTCTCGCCGACGATCTATTTCCGGCAATCCCGTGATTTCCGGTAATCCCCCAAATCATGCCATATGTGATTCCCGCACGCGTTTTTGGTTGTTTTAAACACCTAATAACACCCTTAATTTGCTGAAACTCAAAACCGAAAGGAAAGATGAGAACTTTGAAATCAACCCATAAATCAAGCCTCTAATCCCGTAAGTCTCGCTCCATTAACAGCTGTAAGCATGTCTATCGTCATTTTATAAATTCCCATAACAGTATGCAAATTGAAACCACCTCAAATCCTTTTTTTTTTCTTTCTTTCTCTCGGTTTGCATTCGGTGCAAGGCGAGAGAGACTTTCAAATCCGAACGATTCAAGGCCAACTTCTGGTATCACATTACTCGTTAAGTTACACACCTCTGGTTTCGATTTTCCTGTATAGCGATTTGGATTTTAGGGTTAAAAGTGGGCTGGTTTACGACGGGTATAATGGGGAAGAAGAGAGGCAGAAAACTTCGCTTTATATTTTTTTGATTTTGATGTTTTAAACAAAATGGGGTTTAGTCTAGTGGTTAAACCCTTGTGTTTCCAGGGACATGTCGCAAGTTCAATCCAAGCAAACCCCATTCCCTGATATTTTTTTTTTTTGTGTTTTTGTTTAACAATCTATCACACACTATTATATATAAACACTATTACTCTTATAAACCTTTAGAATGATCAAAGATCTTAATTTTTATAAACTATAGTATTAACATGAGTAATATTATCATTAATAATAATAATTTACAAATTAATAATCTCATTTTATTTTTACTTTGGCAATGGAAGTGATAAATTCTTAAAAATATGACTTATAAAGAAAATAGCATGATTTTGTTACTAATATATGGTAATAATGCTAATAACAAAATTGTTGCAAATCCGCTTGTATATCGACCATTTTAATATGCTATTAGTAGTTAATTAATTTTACTAAATTTAATTTTCATAAATGGTAATCTTACAATTCACATAATTAATTTAATTATTTTAAATCATGTCCTTATAAATATTATTTTATATAATATTTCAAAATGATGATCATTTTTAAAAGACTAATCCTAAGCACACATCGTCTTAAAAATGTAAATATTGTAGTTATTTCATTAATACTTTCGTTTACAAAGTAACTCTTTTTTTGACACATAAATCCCTTTTATAAATTCAATTTATAAATTATCATCTTATTTAACTTAGTATCAATAATTCGAATCACAAATAGTCTCTCGTTCGTTCATTCGTTCCAAAACTTAAAGTCCAAATCATTACGTTCCTATTTATTTTAAATCATTCCTATATATTAAATATGTGTAATTATTTAATTAGGGCATCGTTGATCTGGTTCACTTATCCTCTCGATATAGTACAAGTTTTAGTCATACAATATCAAGGTGAGTATTACATAGCCCCTTTTACTCTTTTACACTTTTTGGGGTGGAACATGAACATTATACAATACTATTGTTTACATTTACACAGACTATACAAATACAAATCCTCTTACATTCATGTGTGCAATTTGAGCTTTATGCCCGAGTGCTAGTTGTGCTAACTTTTGTATGCGATTATGTGCAATCATTAACTATTCAAGCCGACGGTTTTCAATGATAGATCTATTGAGTCTGACAAACCCACCTGGTTGAGGTGATTGATACCGACAACACAATTTGCATGCTAGTTACAAAGGTTTGATTGTACTTGGTTACACAATAGCTGCTCCCCATAAATGCCTTATTTATCATGTTATGTAAGGATTTGTTTTACAAACTATATGTGATTTATATACAAACCTGTGTTATACTCACCAACTTTTTAGTTGACCTTATTTTATTCATGTTTCAGGTGCTTTCATATGAGTTTGATCAAGACATGCTACACATAGGCTTTGGACCTAGTTAATCTTAATTCAAAAACAAATTATATTTCATTATGTACTTGGAACTTGATTCATGTTTGTTTCAATGGAAATGGTTTTAACATATTACAATTTAGTCAACCTTGAGCTCAAGAACAGTCAACATGTCCATCCCTGACGTTTCCGCCGTCGGTTGGGGTGTGACAAGCGGCATGAAGATCACCAATAATGTTGTCAATTGGATGATTCTTATGCACTATCGTCTCTGCTACGTGCGGTTCCTAGAGATTTGTGTCTAGATTCGTGCTCAACTCCCCCATATCTAGTGTTCCAGAAGAAGATGATTCAATGTTGATTGGATCAGCTGGAGCTTCATTTCCTACACGAGTGTTAGGATTAGCTTGAGCGTCATTTCCGTCAACATGGACAACTTCAACATCATCACTGTCATGAGCTCTAGATGAAGATGCAGCATTGGAATCGGGAGTTACAATCGGTACAGTTGCACGGGTTAAGAAACTGGAGTCATCACCGCCACCAAAGAAATCATACACATTTGCGGCAACATCGGCAGACAAATCAGGAAGGTTGAAAGACTTGAAAAGCGTATCATAATCAAAACCCCAAGCTGGACCAGTTGGTTCTGGTGGAATGTTGTGTTTACTGCAATCCACTTCGAACCATTCCTCGACAGTACGAGTTCATATATTGTACACTCTCTTGCAAGGCGAGTTGGCAACATACCCTAAGAAGATGCCTTCCACTGCTTTTTCATGAAACTTAGACTTGCGGTCTTTGTATTGTAGCAATAAGGAACAGGGACTACCAAAAGGAACTAGGTATTCAAGATTGGGAGGTCGATTGTTAATCAACTCATAGCAAGTCTTTTTGTGCCTCTTCACAACCAGAACTCTGTTCAAAACATGACAAGCTGTATTTACTGCTTCTGCCCAAAAAGTTACAGGAATCTTTGCATCTGACAGCATTGTCCTTGCCGTCTCAATTAGGGTTCTGTTCTTTCGTTCTGCAACTCCATTCTGCTGAGGTGTGTACGGGGCACTAAATTCGTGATGAATACCCTTCTTGAGACATAAAAGTTCCATCAAATTATTCTTGAATTCCGTTCCGTTATCACTCCTTATTCTTCTAACCTTCAACTTGCAAAGAGATTCCAAGCTCAGGATCAGGTATTGAAGAATGTAAGCAGTCTCGTCCTTTGTACCTAAAAAATACACCCAAGAAAAACGTGAGAAATCATCAGTTACAACTAGACAGTATGACTTCCCTCCAATACTGCTGATACTTATGGGGCTAAACAGATCCATATGTAATAGCTCCAAAGGGGTATCAATGGAGTTTTGGAACTTGGACTTGTGAGACTTTCGTTGTTGTTTGCCCTTTTTACAAGGCATACAGTCATCTGCAACGACAAATCTTAGCTTAGGAACACTCGTTACCAAACCGTTTCGGACAAGATGATTCATTTTTTGATAAGAAATGTGTCCGAGTTTCCTATGCCACAAGATAGAGTCAAGCTCTGTGGCTTTGGTAAGCAAACAAGTTGCAACTGATGAGGTGGTTTTTGCCACGCTCATATCAATCTGACAAGTGTCGTTTGTCCTTGGTGCTCGCATCAGATCCAGTCTTCAGGAACTTCAAAACCAGGTTTGAGAATCATGCATTCAAATTTGTCAAACATAACGGAGTACTCCTTGTGACATATCTGAGAAACACTCAACAGGTTATGCTTTAGCTACTCGCAGTAGTTGACGTTGTCGAAGCTGACACAACCATTTGAAAGCACGCCTTGACAAGTAATACTGCCACCCTTCTCGCCTGCAAAGGACACATAGCCGCCTCTGAATGGTTTTACATCTTGAAGCAGGGCCATGTTACCTATCATGTGCTGGGAGCATCCACTATCTACAAACCAACGATTAGAGATAGTACCCTTCGGATGTCCCTGCACGAGTCACAAGAAATTAATTAGATTTGGAGACCCAAGCCATAGTGGTCTTGGGTCGTCCGTCTTTCTCAAAATAAACAACCTCAATTAATGCACAGTCGTGACTATTAAAAATGGATGAATCTTTAGAAGACTTGGGACCAGGAGATTGAGAACTTTTAGATTTCTTGTTCGAGGACCTTTTCTTTTGTTTTACTGGAACAGTCGGCTTGCATTCAGAAGCACCAGGTGAACTAGTAGAAGCTTCACCTGGTTGAATTCCAGCCAGCTGTTCCAGCTTCCTCAATCTCTTGTTCTTTCTTCTCCTTCGTGGCTTAGAAAGCTTAACCACAGGTTTCTCACCGGTAGGTGCACTACCAGAGGTTAAAGAACAAGGTTTAGCAGATAGCTTTTCCCTTTTTGGAATATATGGTTTAGCCTCAGATGTGATCTTTGGCTTTACTATAGGTTTTACTGGTGGTTTCACCACATTTTCTGTTAGACTCTTGGAATGCTTCACTGGTGGTGACTTACAGATAACAGTCGGTTGTGAAACAATTGGCCGTTTCCCTTGGTTCTTAGCAGGGCAGTTCACAAGGATGTGACCAACCATACCACAGTGAAAGCAAGTTCTCTTTTCTTTGTAAGTCCTCCTGTAAGGCTCATTAGATCTAGCATTAGATGACTCAGCATGATGAGTAAGAGAAGTTGTTTGGTGAACAGTAGTTTGACCCGATGATGATTGGTTCATGGGAATATAATACTTTTGCATATTTTCTTGATAGCCAAGACCATAATGAGCTGAAAAAGCTTCTTTCTTAACTTGATTAATGTTTTTATATCCCCCATAAAGTATCACATTTAATTTTTCATTTGATTCAACGATATCGGGTTTAGTCAAAATACAATTATCACTATCAATGATAATGTTTTTCTTAACTTTCTGTTCATCGAGCAACTCCTTAGAGACTACTCCTTTAGGGCAGGTGTTCTCAGACCCATCATCAGAAGCAGTAAGGAACTCTTCATCAGATGCAGAGTCAGCCTTACTTGACGAGTCATCCTTGTTAGAGGAATTATCTTGACTCGAGGACTCATCAAGGCAAGACAAATCAATGTCAATTAAGCCGTTGACAAATTTCCCACTTGCTGGTGGAGGAATGGCATTAGTACCCAGCCCTAAGCCATTCACTTGTATCACAACATACTCGTAGTGTTCCACCACAAAACGAGAATTTTTCAATTTCTCAATATTACCTTTCAACTGCAAGATCTCATTTTGCAGCTTGTTAATATCATTGTTCCTTTTCTCTAATCCCTTGTACGCAACATCCAAATGAAACTGTTGATCGTTGATTTTAAGTGAATAATCACGTTTTTCTTTCTTCAACGTTTCAATTGAATCTTTGTATTATTTTTCGTTTTCTTTGTAGCTTAAAGCTGCAATACGAAGGGGTTCGACTTTGTCTTGAAGGTTAGAATTTTCAACCTTTAAGCTTAGACATTTGGAACAAGAAATGACAGCAAAAGAGTTAAAATCTACCTCATTAGATGAACATGATGCCTATCCAATAGCCATGAGGGCAACTGCAGTTGTAGACTCTTCTTGGTCAGCCACAGAAGCTTCCCGTTCCTCTGCTTCCATCATCTCCATACTCTCAGTCATGAGATCAACTTGCGTTTGAGCAATAAGGGCATCCTCTAGATGAACACCCCAATCAAAGTTGTCGTCCTGTTGTGCTACCAAAGCATTGGACGTACCACCTTGACCTTGATTGCGGTTGTTGGAGTTGTTGTACCCTTGACCGTTTCCTTGGCTAGGTCTGGTGAACCCCGAGGCCGGTGCTATATCCTTTTGACATTCTCTTGCAAAATGCCCAAAGTTATTGCATTTGTAGCACTTGGCCTTGGATTTATCAAATCCCACCTTGGAATTTGAATGTCCACCAATAAACTTCCTGCCAGTTCTATTCAGGAAACGGTTGGCCCTTCTCAAGATGATGGCCATATTCCATTGAATATCTATGTCCTCCATATCATCTGGATCCACCTGATTGAAGTCTTCTTTTATGGTTTCAGGATCCGTGAGCTTACCGCCAATGAAGTTCTCATAGGCAAACATGTATGATGAGAATAAAGCCACATGATCTTCAACTGTCTTGGCTATTGCTGATTGGTTAGCTGAAGATGTGGAGAAGGATTTCTTGAGGAATTCTGGGGATGAGATCCAGAACCAGATCCAGATGCTGCATAGCAAGCATGACCACCACAGAAATTTGAGTTATCCTCCTCATGAGAGTTCCCTGAGAAAAGGGCAATTATAGAACCTGATGACTTAGCTGTGGAAGACGTTCCAAAAAACATAGAAGGGTCTTGTATTTGAGGTCTCCCTGAGCTATCTTTTCGTTTTAGGTTCATATCATGTGCTTGAACCTTTCCGATTGCTTAATCAATAGTCATCTCATAAAACTTTTAGTTCTCTCTCATCAGAGTGGTGTACATCTTAAATTTTGGTGGTAGGGCATCCAGAAATTTCTCAACTAACTCCTCATTCGGATAGATCAGGTCATAAGCTTTCAGCTCAGTTTGCAGATGATAGAATCTAGAGATAAGCTCATCTATAGATTCATTCTCCAGATATATGAAGCACCCATACTGCTTCCTAAGAAGATCCCTCTTACTCTTCTTGATGTCGTTGTTTCCCTCGAATCTCTTCTGCAAAGCCTTCCAGAGATCCTTGGAGTTATCGTATCCTCTAAAGCTGTGAAATAACTCCTTTGTCAAGGCCATAGTAATAGATCAGTGTGCTTTCTTCTCTCTGTCATAAACTTTCTTTTCTTCTTTATCAAGTTTGGAGATAGGCTTGGGAACTTCTTCATCAAGATATGTATATGTGGGATCTTATAACCCTCTAGAATGGGTATCTAAAATGAGGAATCGGTGTATGAGGTCTAATGCTCAAAGCGTGCTTTCCAGTTTGAGTAATCATTTACGTTAAGCAGCTTTGGTGGTTTCTGTGGGGTTCCAATCTCACTATCATAATTTAACAGGTTACCGAGATTCTGAAGATTTGCCATGGTGAAACACTTAGTCAAATTTTAGAAAAGTCAAAGTAATATGCGCGCTTAGGTTCTAACCTTGCGCACTTAAGAACTTGGTCTTGCGCACTTAAGATTTTCTCTTGCGTACTTAACAAGTACACATGAGTAAATAACAAGTACGCAGGAAGGAGTTAATTACGCAACAAGAAATGGTCTTGCGTACTTGGTAAGTACGCAGGAAGACTGTCCTTTTAGCCAGAATGGGTAAGTACGCATGTCACTTTTTCACCAACCCTCACCAACTTTTTCCGGTCACTGGAATCTCACCGGAGACAGAAAAAATTAAATATATGACTAAACAAAATGAGCCAAAGGGTCAGAAACTCGTTTCTATCCAACCTTTGATGCTCAAAACACTCAAATACACAACAAAAAGTCGTTTTTAAGTGATTTTTGCTTCTAAAATAGTGCTCAAGAGCTACCCCTATTTTATCATAAAAATCAACAAAAACACACACTTTTGCTTTCAAAAACTCTATAGGATGTGTAGAAGATGCTCCTAACACACTCACAACACTCGAAAGCAAGAGCTAAGCTCTGATACCACTTGTAGGTCCCCGGGTGTCTCGGATCGTTACGTGTGGGTGTGTGACTAGTCTGACCGGGTGCGGAATACTCGTGACTAGGTGGAGAATCAAGTAACACAAAGTAAACCAACAGCGAAAACACTTTCAAACTTCGTCTATTATAAAACTTGTAAGTTACAGAGATGTTACAAATGAGTGCGTACATAACTTCTGTCACCACAACCTATTAATACTAGACCTGATCTTTGCGCACTTAACAAGTGCGTAGGGCAAATTGTTCCTACGTACTTATCAAGTACACAGAGTATTCTTGCGTACTTGCTAAGTACGCAGGAAGTAATTCCTGTGCACATGCTAAGTGCGCAAAACACTTAGAGAAAACAGACGACTAGTACATACATTAGTAATTACAACTCGATAACTAATATGTACAGACACTAACATACAAAGATTAATACATAAAAGACAAGTACAAAAGCTAAGACAATATCCAGAGTGTTTGTCACACAAAAGTGCTTCAACAAGATTTTGTTGTTGCTGATGGTTTTACTTGAGCAGCAGCAAACTTGGTTGCTGCTGATGGTTTAACAACAGATGTATGCCTATCCTTCTTTACCTTGTTACCAGATGGTTTCTTTGTAGAATTTCTTTTGCTGATAGGCTTTTGGTTAGGAGGGACTTGATGAAAAATATGGTTGAAGGGATTAAATTTAAAATTTACAGCAAAGTGTCTGATTCACCACAGATGATGCAAGATTATTAAGGTTTTGGCATCTGCTTCCTTGGTCAGGATAGAGAGTTTCTAAAATGAGTTGCCTTGGCTTCAAAGTTTCTTACCTTTATGTTCTTGTTTGTCTTCTCAAAAGCATGTTGCTTGAGGTTTCTTTGTTGCTGAAGGTAGTAGAAGCAGGTGCTGGCAGTATGGTTGTATTTGCCACAGACAAAGCATGATTTAGCCAATTTTTCCCTTTGAAAGTACACATAGTCCTTTTTCTTGAATAAGTCCTTGAAGTTCTAGGGATGGGCTTTGTTGTGCTCAAAGGTGGCTTCTTCTAATGTCTTTTGAACATATGGAGCTTTCTCTCTAGGTAGAATGGTTTTGGGTTGAGGATTTGGGTTGGTGGAGATTGAAGACTGTCCCTTTTCAACAGTTAGCTTTCTTCCTTCTGGAGGGTAGTTGATTTTTTTTTGGTGAGTTGAGATACTGGTACTGTTTTTTAAGGGATGAAAGGGCTTGGATTATTGGCTTTAATAACTTCAAAGACAGGTGGTGATGGAGCTTTATTGGTTTTAGAGGAGTCTGAGCATGTGGACTCAGACTCAGATGAAGTAGTGCATTCTTGCACAGAGGTTTCTTGGACAGCAGGATCAAGATTTCGGTTGGCCAGATCAAGATTGGAAAGATTGAAACTTGGTTCATGAATGGCTACATAGTCAGCCAGTGGAGGAACAACATTATAGGGGTTTTCAGCTTGAAACCCAACTCCAGCAGTTACCCTTTCATGAATTTGAGCATCCAAAAGTCTTTGCATCTTTTTGGATGCAAACTCATATTTTTCAACATGGGCCTTTTGATCTGCTAATTCAGCCCCTGTAGCCTTTAACTTAACCAGAAGATCATCAATCTGAGTTTCAAGGTATGTTTGTTTATGTTTTAATGATAAAATCTCTTTCTTTAAACAATTAATATTTTCTTTGTAACTGTTTTCAACCTTTTTAAATTCAGATTTCATTTGGTGAAACTCTACATTTTGATCTATGAGATTCTGGGTATGTTTTCTATATACAAGAACCTTATCAATACAAGCCTAAGTACAAAGATTTTCATATACCTAAGGTGGTATCTCTGATGTGTCTGCCATGAGAGCTTGATTGTTGGTAGGAATATCCTCATACTGAAAGCTCCAGCAATAGTCAGCACTTCCAACAGCTGCACAAGCTGCAGTTTGAGCAGGAGGAGTGGCTTGTTGCTGTTGCTGTTGTTGCTATCTTAACTGAGTTTGGTGAGCTTGTCTTGGCTGAGCATCAGCTGGGATTGCCTTTGGTGCCTTGCATTCTCTAGCAAAATGACCAAGTTGGTTACAGTTGTAACATCTCAGTTTACCTTTTTCTAAGCCAACTCTGGTATTGGATTTGTTGCTTGGGAGTGGTCTTCCTGTTCTAGAGTAGAACCTTTTTGCTTTAAGAGAAAGCATGGCATAGGAGTGTTGTATGTCCATTTCTTCTAGATCATCTGGGTGAAAACATTCCAGATCTTCCTTGATAAAGGACATGTTGCTTGAGTTTTCAGAGACAAAGGCAACAGAGTTTGTTTGAGGTGATGCTTCAAGAAGAAACGATGAGTTGTTTGATTGTGCGGTTGGAGTCTGGGAATGTGTAAAAAAAGGATGGTAGTAGTTGTATGAACTGGGAACTAAGTTGTCACACCCCAACCGATGACGGAAAACGTCGGGGCGTGAAGCTGTGCAGACTGTTCATAAGCTCATGGTTGACTAAAGTTGTAATATATTAAATAACCAATTCCATTTCATAGTTCAAGTAATCAAGTAGAATGTTTACAAGAGTCCAAAATACAAAATTTCTTTATCAATTTAGATACTAGGTCCAGTTCCTATGTGTAGCATCTTGGATATGAGCTCAAAGCTTAGTACCTGAAACATGTTTAAAACGAGAGTGTCAACTATAAATAGTTGGTGAGCATACATAGGTTTTGACACCACAAGTAAAGTTCAAATGTTTTGTGTACAATTCGTATGATACATGGTTTAAGAAGCATTTATGGAGAATCTAAGTTAAGCTAGTTGCACAGATGTAACCTTGTAATTGAATAACATACCAATGTTAACCAAATGAAGGGCACAACATACCAATGTTGGCCCAATGGAGGGCATAACATACCAATGTTAGCCCAATGAAGGGCATAGCAACACATGCTATCCCGTTGTATGTGTAGTATAATTGCACGAGTATGTCCTGTGTATGTGTTGTATAATTGCACGAGTATGTCCTGTGTATGTGTTGTATAATTGCACGAGTATGTCATGTGTATGTATTGTATAATTGCACGAGTATGTAGCCTTAACAGTTAGTATTCAGGCACAAAGCATAAATAAACACATATGACCATATGGTAGAATTGTACGCACGTAGTTGTAAACAGCGAGTTGTTGAAGGAACATGTTTCACCCCAAAATACGTGTAAAAAGGAAAAGGGGCTAAGTAAAACTCACGATTTCATCGGTTTCGAACTATCGGGAATTAATCGTTTTAAATCTCTAAATCAAGGATTTGGTTTATAAATGATTCCCGGGTCTTGGGATTTTATAAAATAATTTTTATAATTACATTTTGAAATTTTTTAGCTAAAATATGTTAAATAGACTTTAAAACAGAAAAATAATTGATTCTGGTCAAGGAGCACGACCGCGCTCGTTGCCGGGCGTGACCGTGGTGGTCAGAGCGGGCCCGTGGTCGAGTCAGAAGGCACTACAGAGGTTCTGGACATGGAGCACGACCGTGCTCGTATCTGACACGACCGCGTCTAGTGTTTGTTTTTGGTCAAGATTTGTTTGCTCGGTAAGCACGACCGGGCCACACCTGGGACACGATTGTGCTTGGTCAAGCACGACCGCGCTCAGGGATGAGCGCGACCGTGTCGGGTCTTTTCCAGACCCAAATCCGTCGATTCTTATATTAAATGTTTCTGTATTCTTAGGGCTTTAACTTAGTGGATGATTGCGAAGCTATCTATGTGTTTTAATTGGATTTATTTCGTGTTTAAAAGGTAGTTCGACTAAAAGTTTAGTTTCGGCTTTTCGTTCAAAAATCGGACAGACTTGAGTGTTTCTACTACGAATTGGCATAGGGCTTTCGTAGTAGAGGATGATACGAAACTATTGGTGTATTACTTACTTGAGATTATTGGGCAATTGAATGCGGTCGGCTACGGGTCGCGTTTTCGGGCGTCTTGGCGATCGATCGGGCTCCAGAAGTTATATGAGTGTCGAGTGAATGCTCCGAGAGGTCGAGAGGGTGCATGTGAAGGTGTAGGAGGCATTGGATTCTCCTTATAACGTGAAATCTCACGAATTCGTGAGTGGGGTAGGTGTGGATTTGAAATGGGTCGATTGGAGTACGAAATTGGAGACGTGTTTCAGATGGTGTACAGTTGGGTATGGTCGGACGCGTGAAATCCGGCCTTAATGCGATTTGACTCAACGAGTATGGACCACTGACTGACTCTGCGGAGTCACGTGGTTTCAGCAGCGCGACCGTGCCTGTATTAGGCACGACCGTGCTTTGTCTTCAGGCGCGACCGTGCTTGTTTCTAGGCACGATCGTGTTTCGTCCCTTTAGGCGTGACCGTGCCTGTATCGAGGCACGATCGTGTCTGACACTTTTTATCGTTTTTGAGATTTTGTCAGATTTGGTCCTCGAGGTTTGTGAGATCATGATGTTTTGTTTAAGTTGTTATTGTAACAGAATGGTTTGTATATGTAACTGCATCGTGGTTTGTTTGTACACGAATCGAAACTGAAATGTGTTTGTTTATTGAAATCAAACGATTACATGATGAAAATCAGAAATGTTACAGTCTCCCCTTGTTGAGGGGATTTCGTCCCGAAATTCAACTAGTTGAGGCTGCAGAATTGGTGAATAGGTGAGGATACTTGAGTTCCATTTGGTCTTTATGTTCTCATGTAAACTCGGGACCGCGTCTGGAATTTTTGATGGATTTAAGGTAGGGGATTTGACTGGGGGGGTATAGTAATTAACAACCAGCTTAGGTCTGTTACCCGAGGTCAGGTATGAGTAGTATTAATGAGTTAGGTTAAGAGGATTAAGGAGAAATTGTTGGAAGGATACGTTGGGCTCCAAAGGTGAGATGCATTACTGGGAACAGTGTTGATGGGAATTTGATGATTAGAATTTGTTCAAGAAGTAACCTACTATGCTTAAGTATTGTCAGTGGTTAAGTGGTTTCACAAACATTGGCCCGTTAAACAACATGAAACTTTACGTGATACGAATAACGCTACTGCTGATAATATGATAGGAACACTTATATATAGGAAGTACCAGCGGCGTATCCACCATGCCCTTGTCGTATTTCATCAGTTTCGTTATTGTATATCATGCTAGGTTTCACGTCATAGCACACTATAGAATTTGCTATGCTTTCCATGCGCTGATTTGTATAATTTCGTGTGCACCCGTAATTATCCAAATCGTCGTATGGTCCGTATAGTTCATCCCATTGTGTGTGGGACCAGGGGGTAACACAAAATCACATAATTTGTAACTACCGTTTTCACGTATGCGTTGCAAATAATTGTATACCTAGATAGCAAGGTCAATTGCAACAATTGTAAGCAATTTAGTTCCGTGTAATATGTAAGCACTCACTATATGTATGATTTAGTGTTATGTATATTGTAAGCATGTATAGTGTGAATAGTTTAGTACCATGTATGTAGCAACAAATGAGTTTCATGTATAATGAAAACAAATAAGTTTTTCATGTATGATGTAAACATATTGAGTGTCGTGGGCAACCAAGCTTTATGTATTATGTGGTTAATCTAGTACTGTGTATATTGCACCCCACTTAGCTTCATGTATCATGTAATCGATATTGTATCGTGTATGTTGTAAACAACTAAGGTTCATGTAGCGTGTAATCAATCCTGTATATGGTAAACGACTACGTTGCATGTATCATGTATGTTTGTGAATAACTGCGTCTCATGTGATTTGTGGATGTTCGTGTGTAAGCTATTGAATCTCATGAGTGACGTACATTAATGAATTTGTTTGCATAGGTGGTCGAGTGTCGAGGACAAGCGTGTTGTTTGATATTCATGAAAGAAAAAAAATGCGGGTAGACGAGTTTTAAGGTGTCGGTGTTTGTATGTATGGTAAATGCTCATGCGGAAAGACTCATCTTCTTGAAATTGGCTAGCAAGCTCAACCCCCTTTTTTTTTTTTTTTTTTTTTTAATTAATAGTGGCAAACAGCGGTAGGTGTAAATAGTTCGAACAACGACAAGATAACGTAAATGATTATAGTGCGGAATTTTATTCTAGATTGGGTCTTCCTCATTTGACTCCATCTTGCCCTAGCTTCAATTGGTCTCATTCACTGTCTCGGTGTTGACTTGATTTTCGTTGGTGTTTATGTTGAAAGTACGTCCACGAGCACCACCTTGGACAACGTTGACAATCCGGGGACATCGGTGACGGAAATGGTTTGGGTCGCCACATTCAAAGCAAGCTCGTCCATCAGTAATAGCCGGAACCACTGGGTTTATCCCTTGCTGCACGGTCCTGTTCCCTTGGTTGGTTTGAGTAATGGGTGGTCCAGATCGGCAAACATTGGTAGTATGGCCATATCTCCCACAATTGGCACATAGACGGCACATAGACGGCATGGCATTTTTAGGAAGTGATGATAATTGCATGTGTTGCACAAAGGGTTGTTGCCCATATATGGTTTCTTATTCTGGTTCAAATGGTTTAGTGGAGCAGCTTGGTTGATTGGTACCGCAGGGATAGCGATCGCGAAATTTCATTTCTTATTGTATTGGGGAAGTTTGGGTTTGTCTTCTCTAGGGGGTTCAAAAGGGGCTGCTGGGTCAGTGACATTCATTGCACCCTTCCTTGTTAATGTACACGTCTTCACGTGGTTATCAGTTAATGTGGCAGCTAGGCGAATAGCGTCTTCAAGAGTTGCTGGGTTTCTTCCTAGGACAGTATCCTGAATCTGCCTAGGTAAACCACCTATGTATTTGTCAATGCATCGGGCTAATGGTGTGACCATGTGGGGCACAAGAAGACTTAACTCGTGGAAACGAGTTGTGTAGGCCATACTTTCACCGCTGTCTTGGGTAAGATCCCAAAACTCAGCTTCCAACTTCTTCATTTCATTTCGAGGACAGAACTCCTTGGTCATGACCCTTTTCAATTCTTCCCACGGTAGAGCCATTGCCACATCCAGGCCCCTAGTTCTTTTCTCACCATTCCACCAGGTGAGCGCCCGTTTCTGGAAGATGCTGGTGGCATGACGAACACGGAGGTTGTCGGGACAGTCACTATTGAGAAAAGTGTTCTCAATACTCTCAAACCATTGAAGGAGTCCCGTGGCTCCTTCGGTGCCATAAAATGTGAGGGGATTACACGAGTTGAAGTGTTTGAAGGTACATTGTGGTGGGTCGGCACCGCTGCCACCACCAGTATTAGCACTACCACTGGCGTTTCCATTATTGTTGTTGTTGGCTTGAGTTAGTTGAGTTACTAGCTGAGTGAGGAGAGTGGCAAGGTTGGTGTTATTGTTGTTGTTGGCATTGTCGGTATTGGTGTCGGTGCTATTGTTGGCGTTGTCGGTGTTGCGGCGGTTGCTGTTACGACGAGGAGGCATTCTATACAAAAAGAGAATGATATAAAAGAGTTGTGAGGATTTATAAAAATTTGTTGAAATTTAGGATAGGAGGAATAATAACACATTTATTTCATAGTTCGGATGGTATTCAAGTAATCACATTACTGCTTGAACACTATGACATATTAAGGTTAATTAGACTTATAAAATTTTCAAGGAGACGTGCTTTAGCCTATAGGTAAACACTCATCCCGGGAATTCCCAGGAAAGCACACGGATCCCTCGGTTGATTGGGATTTATATGAAATGCTTTCCTAGACAGAAAACCCAGGGTACAGGTGTTACCCTTCCAGATTGCACGTGTCCTTTAATAATTATCCAAGTCTAAAATCCTTAACGAGGTGCAAAAGAAAATTTAATAGACTAGCGTCCATGAGTATGATGTCCCACAAGCGATGATGATGACGACATAGAAGCAAGCAAGAGGGATATGTGGTTTAGGCTATGGGTGTGAATATTGTTTGATCAGTTTATTGCCTAGGTACACCTAATATGTCATGAATTCTAATAAACATTTTAGGTAGCAAGTAAACCAACACCTGAGTTAATGAACATGTAACACATAGCATGTAGATAGTAATGAATGTAAGCACAAAAGTTATCAGGTAGTGTGACACATAAGTCATCATGTATCGCATCATGTAGTGTAATTACTTATGATAGTATATAGAAATATTTCTACAAGAAGTAATCATGTAACACGTAGTAGCATGGCATTGTATGGGTGTCCTAAGGTTATAGTCTAGGTCAAGAGTGTCTAATAACCTAATTCCCTATAACCAAGGCTCTGATACCAATCTGTCACACCCCAACCGACGGCGGAAAACGTCGGGGCGTGAAGCTGTGCAGACTGTTCATAAGCTCATGGTTGACTAAAGTTGTAATATATTAAATAACCAATTCCATTTCATAGTTCAAGTAATCAAGTAGAATGTTTACAAGAGTCCAAAATACAAAATTTCTTTATCAATTTAGATACTAGGTCCAGTTCCTATGTGTAGCATCTTGGATATGAGCTCAAAGCTTAGTACCTGAAACATGTTTAAAACGAGAGTGTCAACTATAAATAGTTGGTGAGCATACATAGGTTTTGACACCACAAGTAAAGTTCAAATGTTTTGTGTACAATTCGTATGATACATGGTTTAAGAAGCATTTATGGAGAATCTAAGTTAAGCTAGTTGCACAGATGTAACCTTGTAATTGAATAACATACCAATGTTAACCAAATGAAGGGCACAACATACCAATGTTGGCCCAATGGAGGGCATAACATACCAATGTTAGCCCAATGAAGGGCATAGCAACACATGCTATCCCGTTGTATGTGTAGTATAATTGCACGAGTATGTCCTGTGTATGTGTTGTATAATTGCACGAGTATGTCCTGTGTATGTGTTGTATAATTGCACGAGTATGTCATGTGTATGTATTGTATAATTGCACGAGTATGTAGCCTTAACAGTTAGTATTCAGGCACAAAGCATAAATAAACACATATGACCATATGGTAGAATTGTACGCACGTAGTTGTAAACAGCGAGTTGTTGAAGGAACATGTTTCACCCCAAAATACGTGTAAAAAGGAAAAGGGGCTAAGTAAAACTCACGATTTCATCGGTTTCGAACTATCGGGAATTAATCGTTTTAAATCTCTAAATCAAGGATTTGGTTTATAAATGATTCCCGGGTCTTGGGATTTTATAAAATAATTTTTATAATTACATTTTGAAATTTTTTAGCTAAAATATGTTAAATAGACTTTAAAACAGAAAAATAATTGATTCTGGTCAAGGAGCACGACCGCGCTCGTTGCCGGGCGTGACCGTGGTGGTCAGAGCGGGCCCGTGGTCGAGTCAGAAGGCACTACAGAGGTTCTGGACATGGAGCACGACCGTGCTCGTATCTGACACGACCGCGTCTAGTGTTTGTTTTTGGTCAAGATTTGTTTGCTCGGTAAGCACGACCGGGCCACACCTGGGACACGATTGTGCTTGGTCAAGCACGACCGCGCTCAGGGATGAGCGCGACCGTGTCAGGTCTTTTCCAGACCCAAATCCGTCGATTCTTATATTAAATGTTTCTGTATTCTTAGGGCTTTCACTTAGTGGATGATTGCGAAGCTATCTATGTGTTTTAATTGGATTTATTTCGTGTTTAAAAGGTAGTTCGACTAAAAGTTTAGTTTCGGCTTTTCGTTCAAAAATCGGACAGACTTGAGTGTTTCTACTACGAATTGGCATAGGGCTTTCGTAGTAGAGGATGATACGAAACTATTGGTGTATTACTTACTTGAGATTATTGGGCAATTGAATGCGGTCGGCTACGGGTCGCGTTTTCGGGCGTCTTGGCGATCGATCGGGCTCCAGAAGTTATATGAGTGTCGAGTGAATGCTCCGAGAGGTCGAGAGGGTGCATGTGAAGGTGTAGGAGGCATTGGATTCTCCTTATAACGTGAAATCTCACGAATTCGTGAGTGGGGTAGGTGTGGATTTGAAATGGGTCGATTGGAGTACGAAATTGGAGACGTGTTTCAGATGGTGTACAGTTGGGTATGGTCGGACGCGTGAAATCCGGCCTTAATGCGATTTGACTCAACGAGTATGGACCACTGACTGACTCTGCGGAGTCACGTGGTTTCAGCAGCGCGACCGTGCCTGTATTAGGCACGACCGTGCTTTGTCTTCATGTGCGACCGTGCTTGTTTCTAGGCACGATCGTGTTTCGTCCCTTTAGGCGCGACCGTGCCTGTATCGAGGCACGATCGTGTCTGACACTTTTTATCGTTTTTGAGATTTTGTCAGATTTGGTCCTCGAGGTTTGTGAGATCATGATGTTTTGTTTAAGTTGTTATTGTAACAGAATGGTTTGTATATGTAACTGCATCGTGGTTTGTTTGTACACGAATCGAAACTGAAATGTGTTTGTTTATTGAAATCAAACGATTACATGATGAAAATCAGAAATGTTACATGAGTGATCAGAGTTAAGTGCAGAGGAAGTGGTGGTGGATTAGGAGGCTGTTAAGTAACTCGAGCTTCTCTCTTTGGCTTGAATCATTTCTATTTCAAAAGTCTTTAGCATGCCGAACAGCTCAGTCATCTGTAGGGTCTTCAAATTTTCAGTTCTTCTGATTGACACTGTGTAAAGTGTCCAGCAACTTGGCAGGGACCTGATAAATTTTTTGATAATGTCCTCATTCTCCAACTTCACCTTAGAGCACTGTAGCTCTCCCACAAGGTAAGTGTACCTATTGTACAACATGGTAAGAGATTCACCTTCCTTCCAGACAAAGTTCTCATATTGTTGCTTCAGAATGTATCTTCTATTTTCTTTCACTTCTTCTAACCCAGCAAACATCTTCTCAAGAGCCTCCTATAGCTCCTTGGAATTCTTGTGTTCTCTGAAGTTGTGAAATACTTCATTTGGCAAGCATATTTGAATGGCTCCCAGGGCTTTGAAATCTACCTCCATCTTCTTGATGCCTTAATCTGAATACTGTCACACCCCAACCGACGGCGGAAACGTCGGGGTGGGACATGTAGACTGTTCATGAGCACAAGGTTGACTAGATTGCAATATATTAATCATCAAATTTCCTTTCAAACAAATCAAACACAACCAAGTTCAAAAGTACATAATTGGAATACAAATTGTTTTTGAATTAAAATTAACTAAGTCCCAAAACCTATGTGTAGCAAGCCTTGATCAAAATCACACATTAGCACCTGAAACATGAATAAAATAAGGTCAACTAAAAAGTTGGTGAGCATAAATAGGTTTGTACATAGATAGTGTATAAATATGAATAAGCAAATCCTTACATGTCATGATAAATAAGG
The DNA here is from genome assembly GCA_023525975.1 of Smallanthus sonchifolius. Taxonomy (NCBI): domain Eukaryota; kingdom Viridiplantae; phylum Streptophyta; class Magnoliopsida; order Asterales; family Asteraceae; genus Smallanthus; species Smallanthus sonchifolius. Next base: position 28,921,029 of record CM042046.1, read on the forward strand.
CATTTATGGGGAGCAGCTATTGTGTAACTAAAGTACAATCAAACCTTTGTAACTAGCATGCAAATTGTGTTGTCGGTAACAATCACCCCAATCTGGGTGGGTTTGTCAGACTCAATAGATCTATCATTGTTAACCATCGGCTTAAATAGTTAATGATTGCACATAATTTACATACAAAAGTTAACACACCTAGCACTCAAACATAAAGCTCAAATTTGCACAAATGAATGTAAATAGGATTTGTGTTTGTGTAGTTTGTGTAAATGTAAGCTATTGTTTGTATAAAATTGTAACATCCCGAAAATAGTAAATAAGTAAATAATAATACGATGGGGATTTAAACGTCATAAAGCGAAAGAAAGACGGATGGGCTTGGGCTCGACTCTAACGGGCCGAGGGAAGCCCAGGTATAAAAGGGGCAAGACAGCCCATTTGACCATTTCACCTCCATTTCACCAATTCTAGAGAGAGAAAGGGAGCCCGGGTCTAGAGAGAGAAAGTCGACGGATCGTCACGAGATTAGAGGAGCACGTTACAGCTGAGCTCGTGAGCAAAACCTCCGAATCAAAACTTCAATCCAGGTAATGATTCATACATAATCTGAGTTTTTGTTCATTTTGGGGTTTCTCGAGTTTTAGCTAAATAGATGATGTTTTTACGGATGAAACTTGATAATAAGCTTAGAAATAGCATCTAGAACAAAAACCGCATGTATTGATCAAAGAAAATTGTAAGATTGGCACGATCGGGTTTGCATGCAAGAACTTCGGATTTTGGTCCAAGAACCAGGTCCTGCGCACTTACCAAGTGCGCAGGAGGGAATCCCTACGTACTTACCAAGTACGCAGGATGCAGACCCTGCGTACTTACCAAGTACGCAGGAGGAAGGCTCCTGCGCACTTGCCAAGTGCGCAAGAGCAAGTCCCTGCGCACTTACTAAGTGCGCAGGCAGCAGGTTGGTTAAGTAAAGTCAGTAAGTTTAGAATGATTAAACCATTAAAGTCGGGGTTGGGTCTAATGTGTATTTAACTACCTAATCCAGATCGAAAGTGACGCTGTTGGACCTTTGTCTAGGACAACCTATTGTAGCCCATCAGGTGAGTTCTATGTGCCCCCTTCTATGTTATGTGCAAATAATTTATAAATGTTTTGGGGCTGAAGTGTATACACTACGTGAATAAATGTAATGAGTGTTAATGTGATCATACGTGGTATACAAACATATATATATACCCAAGTACAAAAATGAATTATGAACAAAGAATGAATCGTATGATTATCAAGAATGAATGAAAAGAATAACATAACGTGTAAGAATGAAATTCTGCTTTATATCTATATATATATTGCTTGCCAAGTAACAGAAAACATTATGGACGCTTCAATGATAACGGCTACTTCGGTAGACGGACGACCACTTGACTATTATGCAGCCAGAAAAAGTAAGTCTAGAAAGGTAGACTAAATAAAGGCCACTACGGTGGAGTAAGGCGCTAAATCAATATTCGGCTGTATAATTAGTTTAAGTGGGAAACGGATGCCTTATGGCAGACGGGCGAAATACGGCCTACGACGGTAGGACGGTTGTAAGATTACGGACGGACACAAGTTGCCGGACGGTTGTAAGAATGAAAAATACGGACGGACACTAGTTGCCGGACGGTTGTAAGAATAGGCGGACCATGACGATGGACCGTGGCGTTTGTCTTTGTGACATTCGTAAATAAATGACGGGTTGATCACCCATGAATGAAAAGAAAAGAAAAGAAAAGAAAAGGGTGAATGCATATATATGTAGTCACAAAGAAAGACGAAAGAAAAGCAAAAGTTATGAAAGTAAATGAGACAAATGATGTGAATATATATTTATATGTATTTGCGAAGAATGATAAAAGAAAAGCAATTCAAGTCAATGTGTATTTATATAAATGTATATATAATTATGCATACTTCCAAAGAAAAGAATGTTTATACCTAATTGTATTAAACTAGAACTCACCAGCGTTAGCTGACTTTTAGTATACATTTCAGGTAAAGGAAGAAAAGGTCGTGCGATGGCGTGAAGGTTACCCGGCACGAGACTGACATCCCACTTTTGTTTTATATGTCTTAGAACAATGTCATGACTTATTTGTAAAGACTTCCGCTGTTATGATTATGTAATTGAATGATGAATGTTTTAAATTTAAGCTCAGTATTTATGACTATGTTTATCAGTATTTATGACTTTTAGTATACATTTCAGGTAAAGGAAGAAAAGGTCGTGCGATGGCGTGAAGGTTACCCGGCACGAGACTGACATCCCACTTTTGTTTTATATGTCTTAGAACAATGTCATGACTTATTTGCAAAGACTTCCGCTGTTATGATTATGTAATTGAATGATGAATGTTTTAAATTTAAGCTCAGTATTTATGACTATGTTTATGAGTAAATCCAACAAGTGAGGTTACCCGGTTTTGGGGCCTTACAAAAATTCATGAATCAGCCCAAAAAGTGTAAGAGAGAAAAGGGGCTATGTAATACTCACTTGGATCAAGGGTGCAGTTAGCACGCGAGACTAGGTAGCAAAATGATTCTTGTAACTCACCACGTTAACCTAGTGTGTAATATATATATCAAATTAATAATGTGTACGATAGTCAAGGTCTAAGTCTCGGATTTAATTGAGTGTGTGTACAAAGAGTGGTAGTATGTACAGAAGTGTAGGAAACTGTGGTTTGTTCTTGAATTGGTTTTGTATAAAATGAAATATTTGAAATGAATAGTTTTAAAATATTTTAATTGGAGTTTAGGTTTGAATAATTAAATAAATTAAATAATTGATATTTAGTTATTTAGTTATGAAAATAGTGTGTGGATTATCTTAAACATAAATTAAATAAATAATTTTGTTTTATTTATTTATTTATAAAAATGTGTAAAAATAATATTTATTTATAAAGATGTGAAAATGATATTTATTTATAATAAATATACCTTTAACCCTTTTTTTGTAGTTTAAAATAAATAAACTTATTTATTTATTTATCATTTTAAAAATAAGTATTTGATTTAAATAAAGTTAAAATTTTATAAACTTTATAAAAACAAATATTTTATTTGGAAGTTAATTTCATTTAATTATTTAAATATCTAAATTTTTGTCTTAATTATTTAATATACAATTTGAACAACGAAATTCGTAATAAAACTGAATTTGTATTGAAAATTTACAAATCTGGTTTTATCCTGTTACAAATATTGTAAGGTTTATAAAAATATTTTTTATAAAATTTCTGGAGCTTAAAAATCGGTTTAAAAATATATGCAGCTCACCCGGTTCGAACCCGGGTGGCTGTTGTGTGAGTCTCAAGCCGCAACCACTGGACCAGGAGCTTATCATGTTATAGAGTCAGTTTGATTTGGATATAACCCGATCAGTACAGGCGGTCGGGCCTGGATTGAGGCACGTGTAAAAAGAACCACCGAGTGTGGGTTTCAAACCCACGCCACCTGGTTCGGCGATGTAGTGGCTTACCGGCCGGACCAGGTGGTTTTGCTGGTATATTACGAAATCTAATTATCTAAATGCGTTAATTGAAATCGAAGCCAAAATTCAAATCGTAATTTGGCGCAAGAAACGGTATGAACCCTAATCGAAATTGGGTTTTGTTATGTTCTGTCATTACGAATTGGTAGGGGGTTATTGTTCGCCCCCAAATAACGAATCAGAAACAATAAAACTTACTTAAATCGATGAAGTATCGGACGAGAACGACTGCTACGAAAACCTGGCTGCTCGTGGTGCTCGACATGGTCCTAGAGTTGTAATGCAGATCGATTTAGGGTTAAGGGAGTTTGTAAGGGTATGTGCGAAGGTGAGAGATAGGTTTAATTGAATTGATTCTGCCCTAATTGTTCGATTTGATTACGACTTCGCGTGTGACAGCTGTGGGCTGAGATTATGCGTAAATTCTAATGCCTACGAATGAATTTGGTCATATTCTGGGACTGGGTACACGCGGAATCAATCAGTGCGTGATTACCGGGCTTTAATCGTGTTCAATTTCATGGATTTGAGGTTTATTGACCAGGGAAGTCAAATTTTTTTGAAATTCAATTGAACCGCGTATGGAAATGGATTGGGCTAACAAAATGGGTTATGGCATGATCGATCAGTGATTTCTCAAGTCCTGGGAAGCCCATGGATTCGTTTTGATCTATATTAGGAGGCTTGAATTTGGTGGATTCGGCCCTGTTTGACTTTTAAAAGTCAAACAGGTGACTTTGGTTTGAACTAGATACAATATGGAGTCCTAGGGTTCTAACCTAGTTGTAGTTCACGGTTTGGGGGTTCAAATGGTTGAAGGTTAGATTCCAAGTTATTTAAATGGTTAGGGTCCATACCATCGTGTGTTTATATATATATATATATATATATATATATATATATATATATATATATATATATATATATACGTGTGTGTGTGTGTGTGTGCATATATAGGAAATTTAGAATGAGTGAAAGTTGGAATTCGTGAATTCGTATCGATAATTAGGGTTTAGTTGTTCGCACAAATAACTTTAACACATTGCACTAGATTTGAATTTGAATTGTGTTACATTGAGTTGAAAATAAAGATAATAAAATCAGAAATGTTACAAATACTTTGAGGGTTCTTTGGGGACTGATGGACCTCCGAAATCAGCAGAGGCCTCCATGGGTACATATGGTCCATCTTTAATGGATCTCCACATCTCATATTTTTGATAGAAGAAGAAACTTTCCATCATGTTCTTCCACTTATCATAGTCTTATCCAGACACCAGTCTTGGTGGTCTGTTGATGCTTCCAGTATCATCAAAACCATTGTTTTGTGCTATTTTGGATTTGTGATAGTTTGTATCTTAACAAAGAGATAGTATTGAATAGAACCAGAGAGTGATTAAACAAGTGTGAGTTTGTTTAATCTGAGAGCTAAAGCTCTGATACAACTTGTAGGATCGATATATACAAGATGGTTCTATTTTAGTTGAGATTGGCAGAAACAATCACAACTAAGCAATGTAAACAAGTAAACACAAGAAGTACTGATAAATGCAATTTGTATTAAGCTTCAATGGTTACAAGATTATAGAGAACACTCTAAGAAAGCACACTTGTACAATGAAACAATACACTACTTATATAGTAACTTAGAATCAAGACAGACCCTTGATTCTAAGGATCAAATTGAACACAAGCCATTGATCTTGTAAACTAGAAGCTATACTACACGTTAAGACAACAAATACTACAAAGTATAACTTTACTCAAACGTCTTCTTAGACATCATTGCTTGGATACTTGGAAGGAGAGCGTTGTTGTCTTTTATTGTCTGCACCAGTAACATTCTTTCTGCATGATATGTGTCAGAGTTGCAGCAGAAAGTTGTCAGTGGTAAAGTTGCTTTTGCTTTGCAATCAGCAGCAAAGTTGGTGATCCGCATCAAGACACAACTATCCAAAGGTGCTGATGATTTGCCTATCAGCAGCATCAAGTGTTTGATGCTGCTGAGAAGCCTATCCGTAGCAACTCTGGTATTCAGCATATAAGGCTGTCCGCAGCAGAGTTGTTCATCAGAAGGAGAACAACTATCCGCAACAAACAAGCTTATCCGCAGCAGCTTGTTGGTCAGCAGCAAAACTGTGGAGTCCGCAGCAGTTGTACTTTGAAAACTTTGTAACCATCAGTGTTTATATCTACAAAACTCATTAAGTGCCTACATGTATCGTAGGACTTGAATAGGACGTAACCTGTGATTATCACATGGGTATTGGTTTTCATTGCTGACACAAGGACTTTAGTGTTCCTAACACGTCACCAGGTGAGTTCACTGCCCCTTTTTACTTTGAAATGTTTTAGAAACATTGGGGGAGAAACATACTTGCTTAACATATTTGGAAAACCTGAAACATCATCATTTAATACATTTGAAAACATCATGGTTTGATACATTTGAGAACATCATTACGTGATACATTTGGGAAAACATAATACACATTTGCTTTATACGTAGAAACAAGGAATCATGACCGACCGTTTATGTTTACATAAGACAATCGTGGGAGAGCTCGTAAAGTCCCCTACGTGAACAGTTTATTAACCATTAACTCATATAGTCAGGATATTGTAAATAGTACTATTGAGATTGACACTCCCAGTCATGGTTAGTCGCTCTAACCAAGGGTCCTTATGGCCCAATGACTGCATATTGTCTTAACTCGTGAGCCCATGGGGAATGGGGGAGGGGCGGAACACCTGTGTTTGTTTGGTTAAAACTCATATAGAATAAACTTCGTATTTGTTAGCTACGATGGGTCAACTTGATAGGTCAAACTTTTTAAGATTACTTGGTTTCATTTCGAATACCTGAAATCGTTTTTACGGACGGGAAAACTTGAATACTTGAAACTTGAGTTATTTTCATGAAAATTTGTTTTGTAAATCATTTACATATAAATGGTGTTACAATTCATTCATGAGCAAATGTTTTAGTCAATGTTTTCAAGGAAATCCGCTTCACATTGTGATAAGTAAACCTGTGAACTCACCAACCTTTGTGTTGACACTTTCAAGTATGTTTTTCAGGTATCACTTAGCTAAGGCTCGGTTGGAATAGACTAGCTAATTTAATTAAACCCTAGTAGCCGAAGAGCATAGTTTATCAAGTCTTAAGTCCATCATTGATCTAGAGGGATTTAGATCATTGTATTACTTTATATTTGTAATTGTAAAAGTACTCATTACTCTAGAAATTTCTATTACAGCTTCTGCTATTGTGTAATGTTACCAATCGTTGCATCCTTAATTTATTTATTAAGTAAATGAATTTGGGGGTGTGACACGTACGATTCAGTTATCTTAATTTGCTCACCACTTGCTGTCTCAACTATGTAAGCACGCTCAACTGGAACAGGGTTTATGTCTAAATGCAAACTAAAGGCATCCGAAACAAAACTTCTATTTGCTCCTGTAACACCCCGAAATTTCATAGAAAGAGAAAGGATTAAAATTGTCAAAATTCAAAGTTGAGGGTTGGATATGTAAATAATCAAAGTCCAGGGACTTAAAATGAAAAATTCTAAAAAATCAAGGGGTAGCGGACTGCTACCCAAGACCTTAGCAGTCCGCTACATGCGGACTAAGGAAAGCTTCGGGAGCTGACACGTGTCCCTGTGATTCACCGATGGAAATCTGACGTGTGTAAAGGGTGGCAGACCACTAGCCAGACCATAACGGTCCGCTACGTGCGCGCAAAGCCAAATAGGCCGCCTCAAGGGTGGCGGACCGCCACCAATTGGCGTAGCGGTCCGCTACGGGTGCCACTTTAGCCCTATAAATAGATGGTCGATTTTAACTTCATTTCACACACAAACACACTCTCCTAAACACATACACCCTAATTCTCCAATTCCAAGCCCCTATTCGCGTATGAGAGTCCGTTTTCTAGCATTTTGACTCCAATGTATCGTAGATAGTTCTGAGGTAAGGTTCCAACTTGCCATTAAGATTTGATTATGAACCACTAAGCTAGGATTATTTGATTAAGAAAGGTTATGATTATCTAGGAACTCTGCCCGAGGTGTTTGTCAGATTACTGATTATTAAGTAGAAATACTGTCGAGGTGAGTTCTTAAACTGTGATGCATGAACCCTTTCATGACCTTGTCTGGCATGATTGATTTATGAAACATTTTGAGTATCTTGAAACGATTGTAACGATTGTTTATATATAACGTATTCTAACCTCCTATTGTATTTCAGTTGCCCGTGGAACGGCATGTTGGACAGGAACCGTGGAACGGTCTTTGGTTATATATATACTGATGATTGTTCATAGTTATCTATGAATTTAGGGGTGGAACCCCATGGATGTGTTCAAGATACTTTGGCGGGTCATTTTAATAAACTATTTTAGTTTATGAATTCACCAGCTTTGTGCTGACCCATGTTTTATCAAATGTTTTTGACCGCATCACAGGTAGTCATTAGACAGGGCATTCTAGGGCTAGAATGAAATGATGAACGATCCAGATGATGGGCATGACAGGAACTATAAGTCCTGAATGATATGTCCCTTGTTAGGGATAAGTGATGTAACTTTTATTAATCCTGTTGTAAACAATATTTTGATATTAATAGAAGTTATCATTTAGTCTTCCGCTATGTGTTTTTGATATCAGCGTCACAGTAACTAGAAGGCGACCTTCTGACTAGTTTGTAGTTATCTGACAAACGGAATGTTCTGTCTAGGAAAGAGCGGTGTATAAATCTCTCCTAGACCCATCGCTCTTACCTAGGAACATATCTGTTGGAGGTACTACTCTAGTTAGATAATTGTCATGTGTTACGGGCGTGACAGCTCGTGTATAAACAGAATCTTAGCATAAATATTGTTAACTAGGAACGTACCAGCTACCACTTTGGCATTGTCGTTCCTTCTCCCTTCACCTATCACGAATACCAGACGTTTAGCCCCTCCGTCGGGCTTTTGCTGTACAGGTTTAGTAAAATTCGTCACCATATGTCCTATCTCATTACAATTATAACACTTGAAAGATGGACAATTCATTGAAACATGCCCTGATTTCTATCATTTACCACATCTCGTCTCTTGAGGGTTTCTAACTGTATTATTTCCCTCTCTCTTAGGGGTCTTAAAATTTCTCGGTTTAAACCCCTACATCCTCTCCTCGCTTTTCCTCTTTGTTTCTACAGGTTTCACCTCTACTGCCTTCTCAGCCTTATCCTTTGCTTCCTCGTCATCGTAAACCGTAGCACTTAATGCTAAGGTTGAATCCATTGTTTGAGGTGCAGCGGTTTTTACCAAAGTTCTCACCTTTAGAGGTAAACCTCTGATAAAGTGTTTGATTGGTCGGGGTTCTGAGGACAGAATCGTTCTAGAATTAGTTCCTTGAACTCGTTCCATTTCATACTTTCCACTGCTTGCTCTCCTTTAGCTTGCTTTATAGACTCCCACCAGTCCAATGCAGTGCTTTCCAAAGAATCTTTGTGATCCACTGAGTGGTATCAATGGCTCCCTTCTTGCCTTCAAATGGCTTAGGTTTGCAGCCTTCGAAAGATTTGTAACTGCATCCTTCATGATTCTCAGTTCTTGTTACTGAGCTAGTGTTGGCATTTCCATTTGCCGCTCCAGTTTTGTTGTTGTTTCCTCCTCCAGCCATGCCCGTGCCCATTCTTCTTGAAAGAACATCATCTAGTAGTCCAGGTAGGGTGTTTCGTAAAGCCTTAGTGACTTCACTTGCCACGGCATCTTGAAACTGAGTTTCAGACATAATTACCTCCTCAGCATGAGGACCGTCATTATTGTTATTCTAGTTTGTTTCATGATGGTCGTTAGTATCAGTGTTAATTTCAGCCTGCCTATGACTCCTAGTAACCGGAGTTCGACCTGTTCCTCTACCTCTTCCTCTTCCTCATGCAACCATTGTTACCAACACACACATATGTATGCCATCATAATTCGTATAACCGGTTATGATCCAGAAAATCAGAAATTAAAGACATTTGGCCAATAATGTACTTAATATCTGTTTTCTTGACATCTCATGTTATATTTATACTGATAATCAACATCTCAACTTATATCCTGTTGGCATTCCAGCTAAACTCAGAGCTCTTAGTTTAAGTCTAGATACTAATCTTCCTATTAGTATCAAATTCCCTTAAACTGCGGCTCTGATACCTACTTATCACACCCGTAACACAGGACAGTCATCTACCAGAGTAGTACCTCCAAGAGATATGTTCTCAGGTAAGAGCGACGGGTCTAGGATAGATTTATACACCGCTCTTTCCTAGACAGAACATTCATAACTACATACCGGTTGAAGGTCGCCTTCTAGTTATAGTGACGTTGATAACAAAACACACAGCGGAAGACTTATAACATAACTTCTTTCATTTCGTAATATAAAGTCTGTACAATAGGAACTGACTGGCAAAATACAACATAATCAAACTCTAGAGTTATAGCTCATGAAGAATCAATGCCAATCAATCAGGCCTTATGGTCACCCAGGGACCTGCCCTCAGTCATCCCTATTTCTAACCTTTATACACCTCCTGGAATGCCAACTATCAGCTAGGGTTCACTTGTTCTCAAAAACATTTGAAAACATTTTGGATCAGCTTACGTTGGTGTGTTCATAAACAAAATCATCTTTACGTATATCCCTGATCGAGAATGAATACCCCGTATGGTAATTACAATCATCTTGTCCAACCCATCACTCAGTAACCTCTGCTTTACTCGGGTTCTGAATCTACAACATACATATATACAGGGACCTTACGGCTCGCTGGTCCCATACGTACCGGATCTAAAACAAGAGGATCAGTCTTGTCCCTAGGTCCCTCACAATCAATGGCCATAATAAGTACTTATTATAGGATATATGCACGGATAGCGTTGGGGATCTCAGATACAAAATCATTTACAAAACATTTCATACAGCACAGTTTAGAGGAACTCACCTCAAACAGAACCTCCTCCTATATTGAATATAACAATCAACACTTCAATAGAACCCTAGATCGTATCCGACATTTTCGTAATCAATATCCCTATCTTAGGTTTACACGAAGAAACCTCAGGGTGTTCAGAAACCTTACCTCGGTGCTTTCTATGGCAGTTTGCGGATGAATTGAGAGAAACCGGACTCTCGGAAGCGTATCAGAACCTCGGGAATCGATCTATCAGGGCTCTAGTGTATGTGTGAAAGTGTGTTGGTGAATTTGTTATGTGAAAAATGACCATGATCGATCAACTATTTATAGGGTGAACCCCGGGTCCGTAGCAGACGGCTAAGCTAGGGCGTGGCGGTCCGCCACCCCTTGAGGCGGCTTATTTTGCTTGGAGGCTACGTAGCGGACCGCTAAGGTGAAGGCTGGCGGTCCGCCATCCTTCCACGCGTCAACTTCCAACCGGTGAGTCACAGGGACACGTGTCGTTTCCCGGTTGTTTCCTTTGTCAACACGTAGCGGACCGCTAAGGGTTAGGGTAGCTGTCCGCTACCCCTTTCATTTCCAAAATTTTCAATTTTGGTCCTTTAACTTTGGATAATTAAATTTTAACCCTAGAACTTTCTATTTTGACACTTTTGGTCCTTGGGGTTTATCCGGGTGTTACAAATTCGTAGGTTTCTAGGTATTGGAAATTAATCATGATGGGATCCTATTATATATTACGTGCTACTTGTTCGAGATAAGTACTTATATGTGTATATATCACAAAACTTGAGCTTGGGTTACTTTTTAAAACTGAGTATTAAAGGGATATAGAAAGTAATAATAATAAATATATTACTTTACGTTGTCACGACAATAACGGATTATTATTCTAAACATAGTTATAGAGCTTAACAAAGATATAATTATTTGACACTCGTAATGTGTCCTTTTTATGTCACTTTTGTATGAAGTTCGTATATGAAAATATATGTATAGCAAAAAGTAAATAGTAATCACTAACAGATCGTAACACAAAACATATTTTTCTAAACGAAAACATCCCTAACTGGATTTGTTAATTCGGGTGAACATTTTGCACTTAAGACATTCGGTCTTAACATTTAATACACTTGTGTTTAGGGCACGTGTAGTCAAGTTTACTTGAACAGTTATTGTGACACCCAACATTTCAGGACAAAAGCCATATTCATTTTAGCACGTTCATACGTCATAGTTCATGGATCATTATTCTTGACAAAATACTGTCAGTAGTCTAGCAAAGAACACGTGTCATATTTTAGTAATTATAAGAATTAGTAGGTAATAAACATTTATAACCCACAATGTACGGTCATTGGTGATTAACAAATTTTATACAAATGAAGTCTACAAGTATACTTATTTTACAAAAATACATATTGAAGACATTAATCTATAATGATTGATACAAAACTAGTCTTACTACACAAGAAATATATAACGCATTTAATCATTAAAATTCTTAAAGCGGGTATTATATCATGGTAGCACCTACCGGGTTTACACCACGCAAAAACTTAACTAACTACCATTTGAATGTATCTAAAGCTACTACAAGACCTAACCCCTCTCCCCTAACATCTAGTTTTGGCCAAAAAAGGTGGGGCCACCCACCTTGCCCACTCCACCATCCTTATCATGATTTATTGTCATACAAACCTATACTAAATCAACCATGGAACAAGGCAAAGATCAAATCCATCACACCAACCATATAATAATCATCATCTCTTACCCAATACTCCACTCCAATGTTACTTGTCAAATGACGATGATTATGTTTAAGACCACACTCAAACTCCAAGTATATATGTGCATAAACCTACCATAAGATAACTTATCAATCCTCCATCTATCTCCCTCTTTCTCTCGGTTTTAACCAGCCCCAAAACCAAAAGAATACCAAAATCACGTAACTCAGTTTATGCCAGATTTTTGGCCAACTTTGCAAGACCATATCTGCTTCTTCTTTGGACAAATATGTCCATTCATTTTCTAGAATTAAGCTCTATGTTAAGAAGGAAGAACCCAAGTGAAAGAGCTCGAATCCATGGAGTATTCGACCACCAAACAGCCTGCGCAAGAAGGCCGCTTAGTGCAGGTTGAATCTGGACACCTCTTTTCGTTTTCTTGTTTTGAGGTACCTAAACAACTCCAAATCTAGTAATTCTTTTTCACATCTCCCCTGGTTTCAATAAACTTGCCTTTAGAAGAAAACCCCAAGTCTTCTAAAACTATCTAAAAGTGTACTCGATGTACGCCTAAAAATCTGAGTTTTCAAAAACAAGAAAAAACATAAAAGTCTTGATAAGTTTTGCTTTATTTCTTCATGAGTCATGTTTGAATACATATATTTATACACATACATGTTCATACATATAATTCTAAGCTAGAAGCACCATGAACAAGACAAGGACACATCAAATATAAATTATATATATATACAAACATGTGTAAGGTAGTAGTTTGTGACCTGGGACTTGTTGAATAAATATATATATATATATATATATATATATATATATGTATATATGAAACCATAACACATTTATACATGAATGAAAACTAGTGGATTGATCATGGAAATGTTTTGTGAAATGTTAAAGGGCTTGAAATCATACCTATATATCTACTTATAACTTGATAATAGTTAGATTCGAAACATGAAAATTGAATAGATATACATGTGGTCGAAATAATGATATATACATGATAAACATGTAGGTTCATAAAAGAGTTTATGATTAAATGACATAAAGATGGCGAAACATATATATGAGTTAGGAAAACCCTAATAATAGGTGTATGTATATACATAAAGTATGTGTTTGCTGATTCATGAACATGTATAATCATGATAAGTACAAATGTGATAGTATAACCGTATAAAAGTATATGAGCATGAAGTATATGGTTAGATTCGGTTAAAAGTAAATAATCACACGACATCGTGAAACGTATGTGAACATATGTAGAGATGTAGAGATACATATATACATACATTGGATGAAAATAAATAAAGATTTATGCATGATGAACGTAACTAATTAATAAATATTGTTCGGAATATATGTTGTGGAAACCGTTTATTCGAGCAAATCAAGCAATAGATTGGTATAAACTAGAATCGATTAGAATAATCAAGATATGAGATTGGATCAAAAACACATAGTTAAAGGTGTAACTCTCTCTATTGTATTGATATATCAAATGAAGTCCCGCTTACAAAAGTCAAACTAAACAAGTATTTATACTTAGAAGACAAAGAATGAGTTCGACCGAAATATATTTCGGTCGAAATGTATTTTGTCCGAAAACTATAAGATTTCGGTCGAAATCTTTTAACTTCAAAGAATTCTTCCATCTTCAGAGTGTTTTATATGCGATGGCCTAAAAATAGTTCCAACAATCTCCCCCTAGGCCATTGCATATCAAAACACAAGAATTCTGTCAAGCTCCCCCATACACTTTGCATCATCAAAGCTAGATCTTGGACTCAAATCTTTAACTCTCCAAACATGTCGTGGTTTAGATTTGTCTTTCCAATCTTGTTTTCGTTTCGACATATTGTATGTACAAAATGTCTTCAAACTATTAAAGATATTAATAACCTTTTCTTGAAACTTTCTCTAAGGTTGAGAAACGACCTTCTGTTTGGAAGACTTGTGTTTCTTGATACAACAATCTCCTGATAAATGACCATGCTTTCCACAGTTTAAACATTTCTTCAAAGCAGGACATGGTCTTTGATAAGAGATTCTAACTTGTCTTTAGACTTCTGTTCTAAAACTTTTGACATTTCTACTCCCTCTTTAACAAATATGAGCGGAGTAAATTTATTTGAAACGAATGGGATGGCATTAGCATTAAGTGGACTGTCTTTCTTGAACCCTAAGTCACTCTTATTGTCAAAATAATCCACACATTCTTGATTTTCTTCAGATTTATCACTGACGCAATCATCATCAGAAGTAAGATCATTTGGAATCTTCAATTCAACTTTATTTTCTTTGGAATTTCTCTTTGGCTCTAACGAAGGATAAACATTTGGCACAAATGGCTTTGGAATGTATGGTTGAGGCATATGTGAATAAAATCCATTTGTAGTAAATAGAAGAGAAAAACTCTTGTATCCCATCTCGCTATTCACTTTATCATTAACTTTAGCGTCAATGTTTTCACCAGTTCCTTTATATCCAAGCCCAGAAGTTACTTTGTCATGTATTTGAGCTTCAATGATTCCACTAGCCACTTTCCCAGAAATGTTTATTTTATCAACTTTAATTGCTGTATTTGCTATCTTTTCCATCTTCTCGATCATCAATTTCTTTTATGTTTCTCTTTCAGCAATCAACAGTTGAATCTCATAATTCTTTCTCTTTAACTGAAGCTTCACATGAGAATTTTCTTTGAGACAGTTATCAATCTTCCTTTTATACTCTTTCTCACGATCCTTTAGAATTTTGTTTGTAGTATGTGCATGTTTCAATGCATCCATCAGAAGTTGATTTCGATTCTTGTAATCAACAATTTTCTCAAAACACTCCACAAAACACATATTTTCGTTGAGCAGTTCAGAATAAGCTGTAATCACTGCTTTAGTAACCAAATCTGATTCTATACGTTTACAATTTCCTTGAAAATCATAATCTTATCCTCCTTTGATCACTATTCTGTTCTGATCAGCTATGAGTGCATACAACTGTAGCTTTGCACACAAATCCTCTAATGAGTTAAACTTTAATCCTTTATTTCTGATATTAAGTTTATAAATCTCCCATTCCTGTGGTTGAGCATTGAGAAATTTATCCATGACTTCTGATTTTTCGTATTCAAGATCAACCTCCTTTAGATCATTGATCAATTTCACATATCTGTGATACTGTTCAGTCAAATATTCTCCTTTTGCGCGTGTGAATACTTGATATCTTTTCTTTAATTGGTCTTGTCTGGCTTTTTCTTTCACATCTTCCTTAGACAGATCTGAATGAACATACCCCAATCCATTTACAAAGACCTTATGCACACCCCCTTCGCCAGCCATTGAAAATCATTTTTTTATATATTTTTTTAACTATCTCATTTTTTCAAAATCAGCGCCACACATAACTTCGAACAACCTTTTTTTTATTTTTATTTTTTTTACCCCCACACTTTTCGACCGAAAACATTGAGAATTCGGGTAGGACTTTTCGACCGAATAGTAAGATTTCGATCAGAAGGGATTTCGGACAAATTTTGAGATTTCGATCAGACTTTTTGATCGAAAAAACTTGTAGAGGAGACTTTTCGACCGAAAAACTTGTAGAGGAGACTTTTCGACCGAAAAAATTGTAGAAGAGATTTCGACCGAAAAACTTGTAGAGGAGACTTTTCGACCGAAAAACTTGTAGAGGAGACTTTTTGACCGAAAAACCTTGAGTTGAGACTTTTTGACCGAAAAACCTTGAGTTGAGACTTTTCGACTGAAAAGTCAAGATTTCGACCCCTTCAGCAGAGATTCCGGGCGATTCAATTGAAAATTGAAAAATTCTGACCTGCAACTTCCGAACCTCAAATTAAGCCCCAAAAATCATCCCAAACTTCATCTCTACTGTTTTGCATGCTGAGTACTCAAAAATGGCACTGAAAACGATCGAATTTGATGTCTTTTGAATCTTGAAAAGTTGAAAACTTTGACAAAACTTTGAAACGTTCTTGAATCTGCTTGAATCTCCCAAAACCGAGCACCGAAAGCTCTGATACCACTTGTGGAAACCGTTTATTCGAGCAAATCAAGCAATCGATTGATAGAAACGAGAATCGAGTAGGATAATCAAGATATGAGATTGGATAAAAAACACATAGTTAAATGTGTAACTCTCTCTATTGTATTGATATATCAAATGAAATCCCTTTTAAAGCTTTCAAACTATACAAGTATTTATACTAAGAAGACAAAGAAAAGAATTCGTCCGAAACACATTTCGGTCAAATTGTATTTCGTCCGAAAACTAAAAGATTTCGGTCGAAATCTTTTAACTTCAAAGAATTATTCCGTCTTCAGACTGTTTTATATGCGATGGCCTAAAAATAGTTCCAACACTCTCCCCCTAGTTCACAAAACATCAATTCTTCACATGTTGACTTTTGCAGGCTTGGTTTTGGCTTTAACCTTTTACTTCTTAGTATCCAGAGCAACAAGTCTCTTCTTGATCACTTCAGCTTCATGTCTTCTTGACAAACATCGAGCCACGACTCTTATATACAACTTTGCCTCAACTTTAATCTTCGTGCTCATATCACACCTGATAGGATTCTTGTACAAAATCTTCAGAACTTCATCAGAAAATCTAAACAAATCAACCGGATCAAAAAATCTGACTTCTAGTGAATGATCCTGCATGATCACAGCTTCATGTGTTTTGCTGTCATACATCCACTTCTTGAAGCTTTTGATGAACGTCTCTTTACGTGCTGGGATGTATACAGTTGAAACTGTATCAGTTGGCTTCACAATGTATCTAAACCTTCTCTTGCCATCTTTATCGTTTCTTTTCAACTTTCTGCATTCATGCACCTGTGGCTTGAAGTTTTCATCTTAGCTTTTCCACACTCTTTCTTTAAGTACTCTTCAAAATTAGCAGCAAATTAATTATTTGATGGATTGATTGTCACACCCCCAAATTCAACTAACGGAGTTTTACCGTTTGGGAAGTGACAAACCAGGATCTCAGTCATTAGTTACATTGAATGACTCTATATGGGACTCAAATGAAAATATCATATCAATCAGAGTTAATGCGGAAGCATATAAAGAAAGTAAATGCGTAAAATAAACGTGCATAAAAAGTCCAGTCCAAACATAATATAAAACAGTTCAAACGAAATAATAAAACACAATTCAAAAGTAGGACTCCATGCATGTCCTATATGTGCACATGTGCCTTATCTTAGCGACCTGAGAAAACATGTAAGAAAAGATGTCAACACGAGGTTGGTGAGTTCACAGGTTTCAATATATAAATAAACGTTTACCAGATTTATTGTTCATTCAATATGTATCTATAGGTAGCTAACCTACGTTTCATGTTTAACTTAAACGCTCGCAACCGAAGCTGACTGTTCGTTTATTTGCCTCCTGCCAGTTCTATCATCTTTAGCGATGTGAGTAGGCTAACATTTCACCCGTTCGACCTCAAATCGAGTTAGCGCGACTAACGCGGGTGGGATTTGTCAAACCCAGTAGTACAACTAAATATTACCTCGCTATGATCCATATTAACGGTCAGATGTGTGTTGAGGACTTTCAGTGATAGCATGTTACGCTTAGCTTTAACATTGATAACGTATGAATCATAATAATCTCAAAATACTTGTGTCATGTTTTCTCCCCCAGGTTAAAACAGTAAAATGGGGCCGTGAAAACTCACCTGACTGCACCGTAAGTGATCACACAAGTATGAGATTTGAATCTCAAGCGTTAACCTGTAACGGCTTACATATGCCCTAGAATTACAAACAACAATTAGGGACTCATTGGGATTTGTGACGACACACAGAAGATTAGAACGTCTTTAAATATTCTAAGGATTAACGGCTAAACGCACGAGTTTATGGGAATACGAATTTTTAAATTAGTGTGAATGCGTTTCGCGATGAATGAAAAATAATATATAATAATTATTGTTTTGAAAATAAAAATAGAAATATTAATCAAAACATTCTGACAAAAGGTTTTCTCACACACGACCGTGCCTAAGACAAGGCACGACCGCGTTAAGGTCACGGGCGTGACCGTGCTGGTAAGGGGCGCGACCATGCTGATCAAACAGAAGACACAACAAAGCTGATCACTAGGAACGACCGTGTCTGAGCCAGGCACGACCGTGTCTAGGGTTCTGAGGCACGACCAGGTCTATCCAAGAGGCACGACCGGGTGAAAGGGGTGAGGCACGACCGTGCTAAAACTTTGGCACGATCGTGTCTCCTGGATATACAGACACAAAGTTTAACAGAATAACTCAATAAATCCAAATTCGTTTGGTTTCGATCGCGATTGACAAAAATGACAAGTTCGCCTCTCATAGGCTAGGCGAACTTAACAAGTTCGCTCCTAAAGATTCTTAGGCGAGCTTGTTAAGTTCGCCTCTCTATGAACTTATACAGAATTTTATCAATAGTTACAAAACATGTCCTAACAGACTCCCCTTTAACTGTTGCTAACAATTCTATCAATTACAAGTCAAAGACTCTAATACTAAGACATAATATCTTCAAGCTCGTTGTCACCAGAATATGCTCCAACAGACTCCCCCTTGACAACAGCTTTAGAAGATTGTCATCCGTCTTCAAATATCATCAACCACACTGTAGTCTTCGTCTTGTTCATCTGCACACTCTCTTTATTTCTAGAAGTAAACTTGGGAGAAGGACCCCTTGTCAACTTCTGTCTGCAATATTCAGTTTTTGCAAAGGAGAAAAACCAAGAATAACCAACAATTAAGATTTCCATGGAAGCTGGAAAAATAAAATCTTTTTGATTTTTTCAAACATAAGAAACACAAAATCTTTTTGGTTTTTATTTATATAAACTGAAATGTAAAATACAAAATCACATATTTTTGGTCGAACATCACGAGTAAGAAGATCATATCAGTATATATGAGATATCAATCACACATCTTGGATATAAAATCCATATAATATCAAATGATATCCTATGTCATTCTTTCAAGCCTTGACCAATCAAACCAATATCTTTCAAGATTATCACACTCTATCTTTTCAAGACTTTCATATTGCATGTTATGATACGCGATAAACATTCAAAGAAAATAGGATCACGCTATGACACACAAATTCAAATTGTCAATATTATAAGATTTGAAACTAAAGCATCTCATTCCCACATTCTTGTGAGTTAAGGTACCATTTAAGTATGAAATACAACGTGTACCCCACTAGTATGCCAACAGAAAGTAAATGCACTTTCTTCAAGACATATGAGATTTTACTAAAGATTATCCGAATTTCCAGAATGAGGAGACATCACTTAGCACATGAATAGCAGAATCCAAATTGGATTGTATAGGAATCAATGAGATTCAGAATCGAATGATTCAATGTCTTGGCTTATATATGTAGAATCATAAGATTCAGGTACGTGGATCCAACTGTTATCTGGATTATGAATTCAATGGAATCAGTAAAGATGATTTATCAATATGATCCAAGGGCTAGTATATGTTTGACAAATGTTGTCAAGTACATATCTTGATTATACTTCAAATTGCATGCTTTTCGGGACATGGGCACTGAAGCAAATTGAATGAATAGTGCTAAGGACATAACCCGAAACTGATCTCATAGGAAAATCTTTATTAAAAGCTAATATTCTATATCTGATAATGATCATTTAACACACACACCCAGACATAAAATGGGTTTAAATCACAGTTGTAACATATGCAATTATGTTTTCACACTACTAATGGTTCAGTGACGCTTTTAGTCTACTGACAATTCAAATTATATGCATACACAACACTATCATTTCCAATTTATGCAGTCTCTGAAGTTTAGATCAAAACATATAATTCAGATATATTAACATAAAGCACCAACCAGTCAATCTAAGGTCATGTGTGAAAGAACATCTACTGATGTACTATCATCTCTTCTATAACTTCAAGTAATGTCGATTTTATCTTTTTCAATTTGTTTGGATTTTTCAAAATCTTTTTCAAAGAAAGTAAAACAAACGAAAATAAACCTTCCATGAAAACATTTTACTTGGTTACTCAGGATTAAACAATTCAATCAATTAAAAACTCAAACCGATGTAATCCTGTAATTGAATGTCTTTGCCTTTGTCACTGTCACACCCCGACCGATGGCGGAATCATCGGGGCGGGACATGTAGACTGTTCATAAGCACAAGGTTGACTAGATTGAATATATTAAACATCAAATTTCATAACAAGTAGTCCAAACACAACCAAATCCAAGATAGAACAAAATTGAAATACATAGAGTTCTTTTATTTAAATTAACTAAGTCTAAGCCTATGTGTAGCACATCTTGATCAATCTCACACATTAGAACCTGAAGCATGAATAAAATAATGTCAACTAAAAAGTTGATGAGTATAACACAGGTTTGTATATAGATAGCATATAGTTGTAAAACAAATCCTTACATAACATGATAAATAAGGCATTTATTGGGAGCAGCTATTGTGTAACCAAGTACAATCAAACCTTTGTAACTAGCATGCAAAATTGTGTTGTCGGTATCAACCACCCCAATCTGGGTGGATTTTTCAGACTCAATAGATTTATCATTGAAAACCGTCAGCTTGAATAGTTAATTATTGCACATAATCGCATACAAAAGTTAGCACACATAGCACTCGGGCATAAAGCTCAAATTTGTACACATGAATGTAAATAGGATTTGTACTTGTGTTGTTTGTGTAAATGTAAACATGTAATTTGAATAGTGTTCATGTTTCACCCCAAAAATGTAAAAGAGTAAAGGGGCTATGTATACTCACTTGGTTTGAAGGCGTAGCTAACAAAGATACTAGATAGAATAAAGATCCTTGAAATGCACGAGTTAACCTAAAGTGTAATGTATATGGTATTAATAGTGTGAACAAAAGTTTAAGTCTAAAGTTGTATTTGGACTTGTGTAAAAAGTCATTGATTTGTAATTGAAAGTATTAAATAAAATATAAAGTTTGAAAGAATATTTTTAGAGTATTTTGATTAAGGTTTGAGTTTGAATAATTAAATAAGTAATGTAAATAATTATTGTTTATGAAAACATTGTAAGTATTAGTTATACTTTAATATAAATAATTAATTGTTTTTGTTTAAATATAAATTAAATAAATAATCATTATTTTATTTATTTATTTATAAAATGTAACTTAACCATTTAAATACTTTTTAAATGAAAGTTTTAGCAATAATTGTAAATTTAATTTTTTTATAAACTTTAAATAAATATATTTC
Source organism: Smallanthus sonchifolius (assembly GCA_023525975.1). Taxonomy (NCBI): domain Eukaryota; kingdom Viridiplantae; phylum Streptophyta; class Magnoliopsida; order Asterales; family Asteraceae; genus Smallanthus; species Smallanthus sonchifolius. The sequence continues at coordinate 28,942,566 of CM042046.1, forward strand.
TATTTATTCCAAGATTAAATATTTGATCTTTCTAAATAGAAATAAATGCATTTTTATAAAAATCAACTATTTTTATTTGTAATTTAATCAGAAATATTTATTGTTTGAAAAATATATAAAATTATAATTCTGTCAAAAATTTAACTCACACACGACCGTGCCTGGGAAGGGCACGATCGTGCTCGAACCACGGGCGCGACCATGCTAGTCAGGGCGCGACCGTGTTGATCAAACAGAGGGCTTAACTAACTAAATCATTAGGCACGACCGTGCCTTGGCTAGGCACGATCGTGTCTATGATTCTAAGACATGACTGAGATTAGCTAAAGGGTATGATTGGGTCTGGACAGGAGGACACGACCACGCTGATAGTCGGCTCGACCGCGTCTCATGAGGCACGACCGCGCTAGATGATTAGCGCGACAGTGTCTTTTCCAAATCAGACACGAATTGACTGATTCTTATATTGTTAGTGATGTAAATCATAGGGCTTTTATTTATAGTATTATTACGAGTATGGTGGGATGTTTTAATTGTAACAACATGTTCAGGGTCGAAATCGATTAAACCATTTTGAATAAAACATAGATTTTGATTCGGGATAATTTCTATAATGGAAGCCCAAATTAATATGGGGCTTTTGATCTATGGACTGAAACAAACGAGGAAAGGTTTTAATTACCCGAAAAAATATTGAATCGATGGAGTACGGTAGAGACTTGTTCCGACGACGACGTGAACGGCTTCCGGCGTCTTCTGCTGCAATCCCGGCTAAACCAGAGAGTCCAGTAGTTTTAGTGAGGATTGAGTAGCGTGAATTTGTTGTTTGATTGAGAGAATTCGGATCGAAAGGAGGGTTTGTGTTTTCTTTGAAATGTTTGAGAGATTTTTGAGTCTAATGGAATTAAAGTGAGACGTTTGTTGTAATTGAATATGTTATTGCTTTCGTTAATGGTAATGAAGTGTATATCGGTTACGGAACTCAACGATCGGGCGATTAAAACTGTATTTACGTTTTAACTGGTACTAGGTGCGACCGTGCCCAAACGAGGCGTGACCGTGCCTAGGCTGTAACATCCCAAATTACACACCCCCATAGTTTAGGGCTCAAAACGAAATTTCTGTAAAGTAAAAGGGGTTCAAATGAAAAAGTGATTTAAACCTAAAAACCCATATGTTTTCTTCCGGCCGTCATCCTCATTTCCATTTCTTCTTCCTTCCCGAATGGAACTCCACGCACAAATCCCACTCGAAAACCCTAATCCGACCATTTGGCCATCGTGTCTTGCTCGTTTACATGGAGAGCTCAGCTCCGTTTCAAAGTACCAAGGACGACGACGGTAAGCATGAGAGCTGCTGCCATAGCTCCGGCAGCAGCATGGGGTTCAGCGTGACGGGTTTATGGTGGTGGATGGTAACCGGCGGTGCTTCACGGCGAATGTCCATATGATGGGTTGTTCTAATTAACTGTGATGGCGACAATGGCAGCCTCAAGTCACTCACGATGGTAGCTACATGTTATGATAGGGGTGGTGGTTGTGACGGGTTCATGGTGGCATAGCGACTAGCAGCAAAAATATTGGCAGTGACGGCAGTGGTGGTTTGTCGCAGGAGACTCACGGAGGTGATGAGCGTCACGGTGAAGTGGTGGTACGGTGTTAACGACGATGGACCAGCGGTGACCTCGTGGTGGTGGTTTATCTCAGGTAATGCTAGTTTTGGGTGGATGGTGATTCATAGGTAGTTTCGAGTAAAGGGTGGTCGCTGTAGTAGTTTCGGGTATTGATTGGTGGCTGCTATGGTGATGAGTTAAGTTCTCGAGGAAGATGATAGTAGTTTCGGATGATGATATGATGATGATGATATGAGTAGTTTCGATGGAGAGGATAAAGGTAGTAGTTTCGATGGTTATGTTCAAGATGGTAGTTTCGGGTGACAAATGGTAGTTTCGGGTATTGATTTAGCAGCAGCAGTAGTTTCGGCATAGTGGTTTATCTCATGTAATGGTAGTTTCGGGTAGAAGAGTTCACGATGGTAGTTTCGGGTGGTGATGATTATGTTAGTTTCGATAATGATGATGATTCCTTGATAAGTAGTTTCGATGGTGGTGATCCCATGATGGAAGTTTCGATAATAATGGTCATATGATGGTGATGATACTTTCAAGATAATAATGATAGCATAATGATGATGGTAGTATGGTTAGAAACAATAATCGGCGAGTCGAGGCGAGTTAATGATGACGATTGAAAAGACAGTTCGGGTCGGGTCTCGGTTACATTTCGGGATCGTGTTCGATGAGGTATATTCTTTAAAACCCTAAAGACGATAATTAATATTATTACAGTTCAGGAAATAAGACTGGTGTTATCGAAACTACTAAGTTTCGATATAAGCAAACACTTCGAAACTACTAAGTTCGATATAAGCAACCTATCGAAACTACTAAAGTTTCGATATAATCCACTGATCGAAACTACCAAGTTTCGATATAACCCTAAGAATAGAAATGTTTAATGTCGCGTAGGTTCACTGTCTTATCTGGTATGACTTGATTATACAGATTGTGTGTAACCTTAGTGACGCTCAGTAACCGGTGATAGTATCTCAGGACCCGCTTATCAGGTGAGTTCTATGTGCCCCTTTTTATGTTATGTGCAAATGTTTTCAAATGTTTTGGGGCTGAAGTGTATACACTAAGTGAATAAAGTTTATGAATGTTAATGTGATCATATGTGTTATACAAGTATATATATATATACCTATACACGAAAGAGAAATTATGAATAAAGAATGAAAAGCATGATTATAAAGAATGAACGAAAGTATAACACAAAATGAAAGAATGAAATCCTGCTTTATATCCATGTATATATTGCTTGCAAAGAATGAAATGAATGAATGTCATAACATATAAGAATGAAATCTTGCTTTATATCCATGTATATATTGCTTGCAAAGTACAGAAAATGTTATGGACGCTTCGATGATAACGGCTACTTCGGTAGACGGACGACCATGTGACTATTTTACAACCGGGACAAGTGCGTTCCTTCATCAGCTAGGACGTACGAATGCCATTAAAGGACGGTCGAAGCAATTGGCATATTATAGTAGAACGGTTGTATAAATAATAGTCGCATGGGAAACGGATACCTTCGGGTAGACGGGCGAATTACGGCCTACGACGGTAGGACGGTTGTAAGTCATGACGGACGGACAAAGGTTGCCGGACGGTTGTAAGAATAAAATGACGGACGGCACTTGTTGCCGGACGGTTGTAAGTATAGGTGGGCCATGACGATGGACCACGGCGATTGTCTTTGTGACATTCGTAAACAAATGACGGGTTGATCACCCTTATATAGTATGACCCATGAAATTAAAGAAAGAAAGAAAAGAAAAGAAAAGGGTGAATGCATATATATATATATATATATATATGAAATCACAAAAATACAGAAAAGAAAATACAGAAAAGAAAATACAGAAAAGAAAGAAGAAAGAAAGGCAAAAGTTATGAATACGTATTTATATGAATGATTATACAGTAATGCATACTTATACCTATAAAGAAAAGAATGTTTACAGCAAATTGCATTAAACTAGAACTCACCAGCGTTAGCTGACTTTTAGTATACATTTCAGGTAAAGGAAGAAAAGGTCGTGCGATGGCGTGAAGGTTACCCGGCACAAGACTGACATCCCACTTTTGTTTGTTAAGACAATGTTGTGTTTTTAATTATTAAGACTTCCGCTGTTATGTAATGTAATTGAATGAAGAATGTTTTAAATTTAAGTTCAGTATTTATGGCTATGTTTATGAGTAAATCCAACAAGTGAGGTCACCCGGGAAAGGGGCCTTACAAGTTGGTATCAGAGCAATAGTTTGAGAGATTTAGACATCCCTAAATGTCTAGACTCAAGCTGATAATGGGACCAACACAAGGATGTCAGTGCGGGTAGCCAACGCCAACGCCAAAACAAGTAAGTAAGTATCAATGTCAATATATATAACTCAGGGTAGATGTCTTAGCATAGGACACATGCCTTAGTTACCAATATCACTACTGATATGAATAGTTACACATAGGACATAAGATGGTAGACAATTTGAGCACATGAGTACAGTAAATGATTAATAATAACACGTAGCTACTGTTATCAATCATCTACCGTGTAAGTGTGTCTCGATTTGCCATCCGTCGTATGTACCCACCATAAAGAGTGAAAGAGATGTTAGTCTAATACTACGAAATGCACACAAATTATAAGAATGGTGAGATCCATGTTAGGTGAATCACAAACAACGAGCAGAAGTTCGATAAACCATAAAGAAAGAAAGATGACGGAATATTAACGGTCCGAGTAGATCGGTAACGAACCTTCATGAGCGACCTCCGTCAACAAGGAGTTCGGAAAGAGAAGAAGGATACATGGATTAAACACCGTTTATAGAAGACATTTAAATTATGAAGCATTATAAGACGAGTCAGGAATTCACAAGTAAGGTAAGTTGGCAATTACGTCAGGATCCACGTAATTGTAAATTTACATGTGGTTGTGCATACTGATGAACCTTATCATGTGGATTAATACACATGTCACCAAAAACAATTAAATCACTCCAAGCAGGACTATGAGATTAGTCACTTAAGTAATGAAGATCGCAACAGATTAGCAAGACGAATGATGACAGCAACGGCATAACAAAGGTGGAACGAGAAGGAACGAGGCTTTAAATGGAGTTGCTGAACTTGAGTAACACTAAGGAACAAGTTTATAAATCTGAAGAAACTTGGATCGAAACCTGATGCAACAAGTAACAAAGTAATAAGTCAAGCAAAGAAAAAGGAACAGGAAAGATTGCACCGAAAGAGAATTAGTATGAGGACGATAAGAGAGTCTATCAAGCCCAGTGAGAAAATTTCTTCGCATGACAAACCGCGAACGACGAGACTGATTAAGTAGAATTTGAAGAACTCAACACTTGTTTGATTCAAATTGAGAAAGTAGCTGTCAAGGATCACAAGTTAGCACGAGATGTGAGTACTACATATGTTAGATGAACATACGTTTAGAAACTGCTTCTGAACATGAATTGTCAATGCTTACGCGATACGATGAATGACCGTGGACCTACGGTCAAGTGTACATAAAAGTGAAGAAAATAACCACACAACTATATGTTCAAAGAAAATACGAGTACTAGAATGCACAAATGACATTTTTCCATGAAGAATACAATCCTAGATAAACTACTAAGAGTATTCACTCAGATGAGAAAATAGATATATCAACGACAACAAACGACTGGAACCACGATGCTAATTAGGGTGTGCAGGCAAAACCAAATGAAAACAGATCCAACCTAGGGTTTGAATGTTTAGAATAAATGTGAAGTTCAAGTTCCGAACAAATATGTGAAGGAAGAAATGAGTACTAGCAAGGCCTAAAGAGTCAGAAAACACTCTACAGTGATTAAGACAAGACAATAGAACGTGACTACTCAAATTGAAAAGCCAATAAGGAACACAATGAGACTAGAAATGAAAGGAATGATCGAGTATCACCGCACGTGTCATCTATTTGTAATGAAACCTAGGAACGTAATTCTAAAAGAATCACATACAGAAAATTTTAATGATCACGAAAAGTAGAAAATGTATATTTTGGTCATAAGGGATGCCAATCCCTAAGACTATTCAATGGTACAAAGAACAGATAGTGCATAATAGACTAATTATGAGAAATGTGAAACCATGACGATTATGTTTTAAAGAAAGGCAAGAAGGGAGTTACGTGTACAGGAGTATGAATGTAAGGATTGCCTATCTAGTATTCCGTCTGAATGAATACCTTCTCTGGAAGTTAAGTATGATAGAGTAATGCTTCTAATGGTTCCTTCGAGAACGAAATGACAAGGTTCCTTCGGGAACAAACTGATATGGTTCCTTCGGGAACAAGATGATGGGATTCCTTTGGGAACGAGATAGCAGGATTCATTCGGGAACGACATGGTATGGCCCTTCATGGGCGAATGCACCAAGGATAATTTATGAGGTACACGTAATAACCAAAGCAACTTAGAAATAGAATGATAACAACTGTCTAGGGCACAAAGTAGACGATTTAAACTAGATCCCAGGCTACCAAAGAGACACTTCCAAGTGTTGAGAGGAATCCATGACTTGCTTAACATGTCAGATTCACGCAAGTGCTTGGTGGATCCGAGTTAAGTCCATCCATGAGTCACGCTCAAGAGTAAAGTAGGTTAAACTATTCACCCTAACATTCGAGATGTTAGTTACAGAGAAGAAGAGGTAATAGGGACATGAAAGCCCTAATTACATGCAGTCTAGGAATGGCATTGAATGATCACCATAACACGAGACATGCCAATTTACAAGAACCTAAGTGGTTACTCAGTCATGTGATGCAAAGAGTAAATTTTGTTACGAGAAACACCGAATTTCGAGGACGAAATTCTTATAAGGTGGGTAGACTTGTAACATCCCAAATTACACACCCCCATAGTTTAGGGCTCAAAACGAAATTTCTGTAAAGTAAAAGGGGTTCAAATGAAAAAGTGATTTAAACCTAAAAACCCATATGTTTTCTTCCGGCCGTCATCCTCATTTCCATTTCTTCTTCCTTCCCGAATGGAACTCCACGCACAAATCCCACTCGAAAACCCTAATCCGACCATTTGGCCATCGTGTCTTGCTCGTTTACATGGAGAGCTCAGCTCCGTTTCAAAGTACCAAGGACGACGACGGTAAGCATGAGAGCTGCTGCCATAGCTCCGGCAGCAGCATGGGGTTCAGCGTGACGGGTCGTGTCTTGCTCGTTTACATGGAGAGCTCAGCTCCGTTTCAAAGTACCAAGGACGACGACGGTAAGCATGAGAGCTGCTGCCATAGCTCCGGCAGCAGCATGGGGTTCAGCGTGACGGGTTTATGGTGGTGGATGGTAACCGGCGGTGCTTCACGGCGAATGTCCATATGATGGGTTGTTCTAATTAACTGTGATGGCGACAATGGCAGCCTCAAGTCACTCACGATGGTAGCTACATGTTATGATAGGGGTGGTGGTTGTGACGGGTTCATGGTGGCATAGCGACTAGCAGCAAAAATATTGGCAGTGACGGCAGTGGTGGTTTGTCGCAGGAGACTCACGGAGGTGATGAGCGTCACGGTGAAGTGGTGGTACGGTGTTAACGACGATGGACCAGCGGTGACCTCGTGGTGGTGGTTTATCTCAGGTAATGCTAGTTTTGGGTGGATGGTGATTCATAGGTAGTTTCGAGTAAAGGGTGGTCGCTGTAGTAGTTTCGGGTATTGATTGGTGGCTGCTATGGTGATGAGTTAAGTTCTCGAGGAAGATGATAGTAGTTTCGGATGATGATATGATGATGATGATATGAGTAGTTTCGATGGAGAGGATAAAGGTAGTAGTTTCGATGGTTATGTTCAAGATGGTAGTTTCGGGTGACAAATGGTAGTTTCGGGTATTGATTTAGCAGCAGCAGTAGTTTCGGCATAGTGGTTTATCTCATGTAATGGTAGTTTCGGGTAGAAGAGTTCACGATGGTAGTTTCGGGTGGTGATGATTATGTTAGTTTCGATAATGATGATGATTCCTTGATAAGTAGTTTCGATGGTGGTGATCCCATGATGGAAGTTTCGATAATAATGGTCATATGATGGTGATGATACTTTCAAGATAATAATGATAGCATAATGATGATGGTAGTATGGTTAGAAACAATAATCGGCGAGTCGAGGCGAGTTAATGATGACGATTGAAAAGACAGTTCGGGTCGGGTCTCGGTTACATTTCGGGATCGTGTTCGATGAGGTATATTCTTTAAAACCCTAAAGACGATAATTAATATTATTACAGTTCAGGAAATAAGACTGGTGTTATCGAAACTACTAAGTTTCGATATAAGCAAACACTTCGAAACTACTAAGTTCGATATAAGCAACCTATCGAAACTACTAAAGTTTCGATATAATCCACTGATCGAAACTACCAAGTTTCGATATAACCCTAAGAATAGAAATGTTTAATGTCGCGTAGGTTCACTGTCTTATCTGGTATGACTTGATTATACAGATTGTGTGTAACCTTAGTGACGCTCAGTAACCGGTGATAGTATCTCAGGACCCGCTTATCAGGTGAGTTCTATGTGCCCCTTTTTATGTTATGTGCAAATGTTTTCAAATGTTTTGGGGCTGAAGTGTATACACTAAGTGAATAAAGTTTATGAATGTTAATGTGATCATATGTGTTATACAAGTATATATATATATACCTATACACGAAAGAGAAATTATGAATAAAGAATGAAAAGCATGATTATAAAGAATGAACGAAAGTATAACACAAAATGAAAGAATGAAATCCTGCTTTATATCCATGTATATATTGCTTGCAAAGAATGAAATGAATGAATGTCATAACATATAAGAATGAAATCTTGCTTTATATCCATGTATATATTGCTTGCAAAGTACAGAAAATGTTATGGACGCTTCGATGATAACGGCTACTTCGGTAGACGGACGACCATGTGACTATTTTACAACCGGGACAAGTGCGTTCCTTCATCAGCTAGGACGTACGAATGCCATTAAAGGACGGTCGAAGCAATTGGCATATTATAGTAGAACGGTTGTATAAATAATAGTCGCATGGGAAACGGATACCTTCGGGTAGACGGGCGAATTACGGCCTACGACGGTAGGACGGTTGTAAGTCATGACGGACGGACAAAGGTTGCCGGACGGTTGTAAGAATAAAATGACGGACGGCACTTGTTGCCGGACGGTTGTAAGTATAGGTGGGCCATGACGATGGACCACGGCGATTGTCTTTGTGACATTCGTAAACAAATGACGGGTTGATCACCCTTATATAGTATGACCCATGAAATTAAAGAAAGAAAGAAAAGAAAAGAAAAGGGTGAATGCATATATATATATATATATATATATATGAAATCACAAAAATACAGAAAAGAAAATACAGAAAAGAAAATACAGAAAAGAAAGAAGAAAGAAATGCAAAAGTTATGAATACGTATTTATATGAATGATTATACAGTAATGCATACTTATACCTATAAAGAAAAGAATGTTTACAGCAAATTGCATTAAACTAGAACTCACCAGCGTTAGCTGACTTTTAGTATACATTTCAGGTAAAGGAAGAAAAGGTCGTGCGATGGCGTGAAGGTTACCCGGCACAAGACTGACATCCCACTTTTGTTTGTTAAGACAATGTTGTGTTTTTAATTATTAAGACTTCCGCTGTTATGTAATGTAATTGAATGAAGAATGTTTTAAATTTAAGTTCAGTATTTATGGCTATGTTTATGAGTAAATCCAACAAGTGAGGTCACCCGGGAAAGGGGCCTTACATAGGCACCGGGCGCGATCATTCCAAAGCAAGTCGCGCGACCGTGCCAAAGCACTCGGCACGACCGTGCCAGAACGAGGCGCGACCGTGCCTCTTAGGGTTTCTTGCTATTTTTCAACATCGGACCTTGTAACTTTAGTCTTTGACGTATTTGTATAAATAGATACTTATGTAGTGTTTTAATAGGATATAACCGAGTAAAATTTTGTGGATTTGCATTGAAGTATAGTATTTAATTGATGGTACGAATAGAACAAAACAGTGCACTAGAATTGAGTTTGAAATGCATTACATTGAATTGAAATACGGATACTAAAAATCAGAAATGTTACAGTCTCCCCATGTTGAGGGAATTTCGTCCCGAAATTTAGTTAGAGGAAGCGACGGCATCAGTAAATAGGTGGGGGTACTTGAGCTTCATTTGGTCCTCTCGTTCCCAAGTGAATTCAGGACCACGTTTAGACTCCCAACGAATTTTGACAATAGGAATACGACTTCGCTTGAGTTGCTTGATTTCACGATCCATAATTTTACCGGTTTCTCAATGAAGTGCATCGTTTCATCAATGCGCACGTCATCAAGTGGTATATGGAGATTCTCATCAGCGAGACATTTCTTCAGATTAGATACATGAAATGTAGGATGCACATTGCCAAGAGATGGAGGTAACTCGAGTTTGTAAGCCACTTTCCCAATTCTTTCAAGGATTTTGAATGGACCAACATAGCGAGGGGCTAACTTGCCTTTCTTTCCAAAACGGATCACACCCTTCCACGGGGACACCTTAAGAAGAACAAGGTCACCGACTTGGAATTCCAAGGGTTTTCGTCGTTTATCGGCATAACTCTTTTGCCGACTTCTCGCTGTTCGGATGTTGTCACGGATTTGAATAATATTGTTGGATGTTTCTTGAATTAGCTCAGGACCGGTGATTTGTGCTTCACCAATCTCGTTCCAACAGATAGGAGAACGACACTTGCGACCATAAAGAGCTTCGAATGGAGCCATGTTGATACTTGTGTGGTAGCTATTATTGTAAGAGAACTCAATGAGGGATAAATGTGAATCCCAATTGCCACAAAAATCGATTACGCAGGCTCTAAGCATGTCTTCAAGTGTTTGGATTGTCCGCTCGGTTTGACCATCAGTTTGGGGATGGTAAGCCGTGCTCAAATCTAATCGTGTGCCAAGAGCAGATTGAAGAGATTGCCAAAATTGAGAAGTGAACCAGGCATCTCGATCGGATATTATGTTCAAGGGAACACCATGACGGCTCACAATTTCATCAATGTAAATTCGGGCTAGTTTCTCAACCCGATAGTCTTCACGGATAGGCAAGAAATGAGCAGATTTGGTGAGACGATCAATGATTACCCAAATGCTATCATAACCACTCGAGGTGCGAGGGAGTTTGGTAATAAAATCCATGGCTAAGTTCTCCCATTTCCACACGGGAATTTTCGGTTGTTCAAGTAATCCGGAAGGACGTTGGTGTTCGGCTTTGACTTTGGAACACGTTAGACATTTGGAAACATAGTGAGCAATGTCCTTTTTCATACCGGGCCACCAATATTGTTGGCGAAGATCTTGGTACATTTTATCCGCACCAGGATGAATAGAATAACTAGTCTTGTGAGCCTCGTTCATGAGAAATGTACGGAGATCATCGCGATCGGGAATCCAAATACGGTTCAAGTAATAAAGTAAGCCATTGGGTTTTCATTCAAGCAGAAGTTCAACACTACACGACATTTCCTCGTACATGTTGCCCTCGGTGACTGAGACGTGTTGAGCTTCTATGATGCGGATTTGAATATCGGTTTAAATTCTGGCACAATGAAGCATAACATGGTCCTTTCGACTCAAAGCGTCGGCTACAACATTCGCTTTGCCGGGATGGTAACGAATCTCGCAGTCATAGTCGTTAAGGAGTTCAACCCAAAGTCGTTGCCTCATATTGAGTTCCTTTTGGTTAAAGATATGTTGAAGACTTTTGTGGTCGGTGAACACCACACATTTTGTGCCATAGAGATAATGTCTCCAAATCTTCAATGCGAATACGACCGCACCCAACTCGAGATCGTGCGTCGTATAATTCTTCTCATGAATCTTTAGTTGCCTTGATGCATAAGCGATTACTTTGCCTCGTTGCATGAGGACACAACCAAGACCTTGGTTGGAAGCATCACAGTAGACAACTAGATCATCATTCCCATCAGGGAGAGTCAAAATGGGAGCATTGCACAATTTTTGTTTGAGGGTTAGGAAAGCTTCTTCTTGTTTTGGTCCCCATTCATAAGTCTTACCTTTGTGAGTCAAAGCGATAAGGGGGACAGCAATCTTAGAGAAGTTTGAGATGAAACGACGGTAATATCCCGCAAGACAAAGAAATGAACGAAATTCAGTGGGAGTCTTCGGGGCATTCCAATTTTTAACCGTTTCGATCTTAGCAGGGTCAACATGAATACCCTTGTCGTTGACGATATGACCAAGAAATTGAACTTCTTTTAACCAAAATTCACATTTGGAGAATTTGGCATATAGTTGTTCTTTCTTCAAGAGATCCAAAACCAATCTAAAATGTTGCTCATGATCGTCTTTAGTCTTGGAATAGATTAAGATGTCATCGATGAAAACTATCACGAACTTATCGAGGTACAATTTGCACACACGGTTCATGAGGTCCATGAAAACTGCGGGTGCATTGGTTAGCCCAAAAGGCATAACCATGAACTCGTAATGACCATACCTTGTTCGAAAGGCAGTCTTTTGAATATCGTCTTCTTGCACACGGAGTTGGTGATAACTAGATCGAACATCAATCTTTGAGAAGCAAGTAGAACCTTGAAGTTGATCAAACAGATCATCAATTCTAGGCAAAGGATAATGGTTTTTGATAGTAAGCTTGATGAGTTCGCGGTAGTCAATACACATGCGAAATGATCCATCCTTCTTTTTGACGAATAAGACGGGTGCACCCCACGGTGATTGACTTGGACGAATGAATCCCTTGTCGGGGAGCTCTTGAAGTTGACTTGCAAGTTCTTGCATTTCCGAAGGTGCAAGACGGTAAGGAGCTCTAGCCACGGGGTTAGCTCCGGGCACAAGATCAATGCGAAATTCTACTTGTCGAACGAGTGGAAGACCGGATAAATCTTCGGGGAACACTTCGGGAAAATCTCGGATAACGGGGATGTCTTGAATACTCTTCTTTTCAACATCTTTTTGAACGATATGGGCCAAAAAGGCCACGTACTTCTTTCGTAAGTACTTTTGAGCAGTAGTGCATGACATTAATTTAAGCCCTTTGCAAGGCTTTTCACCAAAGACTCTTAGTGTTTCCCCCGATGGTAGAGGTATTCGAATACACTTCTCGAAACAGATGACTTCGACATCATGATTTGATAGCCAATCCATGCCTATGATGATATCAAAACTTCCTAATGGCATTGGTACAAGACTGATTGGGAATGTATGTTCATTAAGTTCTAGAGAGCAGTCATGGATAATAGACTCGATTGTAAGTGAATCACCATTTGCTATTTCGACAGTGAAGGTTTTCTCTAATTGGGATCGTGTCTTTGCAAGTAAAGGTTCACAGTTAAGTGACACAAAACTCTTATCGGCACCGGTATAAAATAAAATGGAGGCATATTGACTATTTACAAGGAACGTACCATTGACCACGTCATTGTTGGCTTGAGCTTCATTGGCGTTTATGTTGAAAGCACGCCCACGAGCTCCACCTTGTCTAGCATTGGCAAATCTTGGGCATTGATCACGGAAATGGTTCGGGTTGCCACACTCATAACATGCACGCCCATTTGCAATAGCGGGAGTACCTTGATTAGTCACTTGAGTGTTGGTTTAGTTTGGTGGGTTGACTTGACCCGCAAGAGCTTTGGCCTTACAAACATTTACCGTATGGCCATATCTCCCACAATAAGTACAAAGGCGACATGGGATGCTTTGGGGATGATGGTAGTTGCAGGTGGCACAAAGTGGGTAACTTCCAACATATGGCTTTTTGGCCGGTGCTTGAACCATAGGTGATGCTTGGTTAACAGGTATAGCAGGAGTGACCACAGCAAAATTTCTAGCCTTTCTCTTCTTATTATGCCGGGAGGGCTCAGTTATGGCTTCTTTGTTGTGGGTGGAAGGAGTTGCAGTGTCGGAGACTTTCTTTGTGCCCTTTTTAGTAAGAGTCCCCGCCTTCACATGGTTATCAGTTAAGGTGGCAGATAAGCGGATAGCATCCTCAAGTGTTGCGGGATTCCTTCCTAGGACAGTATCTTGAATTTGCCTAGGTAGTCCCCCAATATACTTTTCAATGCAGCGGGACAGAGGAGTGACCATGTGGGGCACAAGAAGACTCAACTCATGGAACCTAGTCGTATACACCAAGTTTTCACCACTATCTTGAGCAAGATCCCAAAATTCGGCTTCAAGTTTCTTTACTTCATTTCAAGGACATAATTCCTCAGTCATTAGCCGTTTAACCTCCTCCCAAGGTAAGGCCATTGCCACATCCACACCTCTATTTCTATTTTCCCCATTCCACCACGTGAGTGCCCGTTTTTGTAGGACACTTGTGGCATGACGAACATGAAGGTTGTCTGGGCAGTCACTATTGAGAAAAGTATTCTCAATGCTTTCGAACCATTGAAGGAGTCCAGTAGCTCCTTCGATACCATAGAACTTGGGAGGATTACACGAGTTGAAATGTTTGAAAGTGCATTGAGATGGGTTGTTGCCACCATTACCACTATTACTACCATTACCACCATTGTTGCCATTGGTGGCACTATTATCTTGAGTGAGTTGTGTCACAAGTTGTGCAAGAATAGCAGCAATGTCGGTATTGGTGTTGGCCGCGGGAGCACGACGAGGAGGCATTCTACAGATTTTCACAAGACAAGAAAAGATGTAAGAACTTATGAGAATTGTTTGGATTTAATAGAATAAGATAACAAAATAAATAGATAATCATAGTTTGGATTGTACTCAAATAGTGATATAATCACTCGAATACTATGACACATTAAGGTTAATTAAACTTATATAATTTTCAAGGAGACATGCTTTAGCCTACAAGTAAACACTCATCTCGGGAATTCCCAGGAAAGCATACGGGTCCCTCAGTTGATTGGGATTTATGCGAAATGCTTTCCTAGACAGAAAACCCAAAATACATGTGTCACTCTTCCAGATTGCACGTGTCCTCAAATAATTAACAAAGCTTAAAAACCTTAATGAGGAAATAAAGAAATTTTATGGATCTAGCTTCATGAAGTTTCCACATGCTTAGAGAGATAAAGATAGAGAAGAAGATAAGAATATTATGAGGTTTTAGGATATAGGAAAGGATATTGTTTATTTAATTTATCATTTAAGTATATATTAATAAGTCATGGAATTTTAACATTTATGTTATCAAATAAAATAATAACTAATCATAGTAAGCATGTAGCACATAGCATGTAACACATAACATATAACATATATCATGTAGCATATAACATGAAATCATGAAACATAGCATAAGTAGGTGTCCTAAAGTTATAGCCTAGGTCAAGGTGTCTAATAACCTAATTCCCTATAACCAAGGCTCTGATACCAATCTGTCACACCCCGACCGATGGCGGAATCATCGGGGCGGGACATGTAGACTGTTCATAAGCACAAGGTTGACTAGATTGAATATATTAAACATCAAATTTCATAACAAGTAGTCCAAACACAACCAAATCCAAGATAGAACAAAATTGAAATACATAGAGTTCTTTTATTTAAATTAACTAAGTCCAAGCCTATGTGTAGCACATCTTGATCAATCTCACACATTAGAACCTGAAACATTAATAAAATAAAGTCAACTAAAAAGTTGGTGAGTATAACACAGGTTTGTATATAGATAGCATATAGTTGTAAAACAAATCCTTACATAACATGATAAATACGGCATTTATGGGGAGCAGCTATTGTGTAACCAAGTACAATCAAACCTTTGTAACTAGCATGCAAAATTGTGTTGTCGGTATCAAACACCCCAATCTGGGTGGGTTTGTCAGACTCAATAGATCTATCATTGAAAACCGTCGGCTTGAATAGTTAATGATTACACATAATCGCATACAAAAGTTAGCACACATAGCACTCGGGCATAAAGCTCAAATTTGTACAAATGAATGTAAATAGGATTTGTACTTGTGTTGTTTGTGTAAATGTAAACATGTAATTTGAATAGTGTTCATATTTCACCCCAAAAATGTAAAAGAGTAAAGGGGCTATGTATACTCACTTGGTTTGAAGGCGTAGCTAACAAAGATACTAGATAGAATAAAGAGTGTAATGTATATGGTATTAATAGTGTGTACAAAAGTTTAAGTCTAAAGTTGTATTTGGACTTGTGTAAAAAGTCATTGATTTGTAATTGAAAGTATTAAATAAAATATAAAGTTTGAAAGAATATTTTTAGAGTATTTTGATTAAGGTTTGAGTTTGAATAATTAAATAAGTAATGTAAATAATTATTGTTTATGAAAACATTGTAAGTATTAGTTATACTTTAGTATAAATAATTAATTGTTTTTGTTTAAATATAAATTAAATAAATAATCATTATTTTATTTATTTATTTATAAAATGTAACTTAACCATTTAAATACTTTTTAAATGAAAGGTTTAGCAATAATTGTAAATTTAATTTTTTTATAAACTTTAAATAAATAATTTTCTATTTATTCCAAGATTAAATATTTGATCTTTCTAAATAGAATAAAATGCATTTGTAATTTAATCAGAAATACTTATTGTTTGAAAAATATATAAAATTATAATTCTGCCAAAAATTTAACACACACGACCTTGCCTGGGAAGGGCACGATCGTGCTCGAACCACGGGCGCGACCATGCTAGTCAGGGCGCGACCGTGTTGATCAAACAGAGGGCTTAACTAACTAAATCATTAGGCACGACCGTGCCTTGGCTAGGCACGATCGTGTCTATGATTCTAAGACACGACTGAGATTAGCCAAAGGGCATGATTGGGTCTGGACAGGAAGACACTGTGATAATCCGGACTTTTCCAGTTAACTCCGTTAACAAAATCTAGTTAAAGTCAACCTAATTAACTTAGCTCAAACTTCAAGGACTAATTCTGTCAATAATCCAAACTTAAACTCCAGTGACTAGTTGTGTAATACCCTTAAACTATTCTGTTGATTTTTTTTTAAAGTCAAAATCTTGTTCCTGTTCACTTTTTGATAGTCAAACTAACCAAATATCTAACCTAGTTAACCAAATTCTAAAACCTAGGGACCATTTCTGCCAATTCCCAACGTTAAAGCATGAAACCTGAAGGACTAGTTTTGTAATTAGGCCATACTTGGCTATTTTGACTTCTGGAAGTCAAAATTCGCAATTCCTTGGATCCAAATTCAACCGGTAACTGGATTTCGTTCGAATTGTAACGGCTGTTGCACGAACATGATCATTACGCTTATCATTAACCATTAAGCATCGCAATTACGAGCAATTAATCTCAATTATGAGAAATCAAGTCGTAACCGCCGAGCTCGTCTCCTTCATTCAAATTCGTAGTATTACGATCACAATTCCTGAAACTAAACTCCTGCGCGCACTAGACGAGATCCACAGAAGCTTTTGGACATCCTAAGTCGACCGGAGAAGCAGTTAGAGCCGCCGGAGATCAAACCAGTGCAGTCGGAACCGATTCTAGTCGATCTCCATCAATTCAAGTCGCATACTGGTAATTCTTTGCACGATCACTTTCGTTTTGATGTCTAGAGTATAAGCCCTATCCTTATTAGGGTTTACAGTATCGATTTGGACATGAACCCGATTCTAGGGTTCATGCGAAAGTGGTTTAATCGAACCTCGACCCGAAATCTTTTTCAATCAAATTAATTCATGCTAATAGTTTCGCAAACACCTGTTTAATGAAAACCCTATATTAATTCCGCAAATTAACACCTAATTGAACTAAATCCCTAACCTAGGGTTCTTCGTAAAACGATTTGGGGGTTTCGACCCTAAACCCAATCTCAACCAAATTAACTTACATCAACAGTTTCGCAATCTCGAATACATTAAAAACCCCCTATCAATTTCACCTAACAATATCGAATTGAACTCGATCCAGTAATCTAGGGTTCGTTCTTATTCGATTTGGGGCTTTTGACCCTAGACCCATTTTTAATCAAATTAAACCACAGGGTTCGATTCTGAATTAACTGTTTAGTAATAGCCCCATGATTCCATCGAGTTCCAATATCTAATTTAGTTGATTTGATTCCTAGTTTAAACTAGGGTTGTCGGTTCTTAATCAAGTAATTAAACCATCCCAAACGCGAAGATTTTTCAATTAAACTTAACCACAGAATCTTTCTTACTCGATTATCAAAACCCTTTGGCCATTGTAGCAAATCGTGATCGGATTCAAGGGTTTTGGGGCTAGGGATCGATCGGTTGCATGTATGGGAAGGGGGTGCACTGGAAGCCTTTGATTAAAACCATTCCGATCCGAGATCGGTTGCGATAGCCTAGCGGCCGGGACTGGTTAAGGCAGTGTGCGTGTGTGGGAGAGACCCGGGTTCGAGACCGGGCTCCCACAATTATTTTTAAAACATTTTTCTGGATTATTAAATTAATAAAAATCAAACCTTTTAATATTGTACTATTATATAAATGGGTTTTAACCCGGAAAACAACCCGTAGGTTCGGGTTTGAATTATTAGCTTATTTTTATAAATTATACCCGCTTTTATAATTTATACATTATTATTATTATCAAGTAAAAATGATATGTTTATATTATTTTTAAACCGTAAATTCGTATAAAAATAATATGTTTATATTATTCTCAAATTGTGACCCGTATTATTAAATAATATATATTTATATTATTTCAAATCATTTTACAACGCCGTAAATCAATCAAGACTAAATAATAATTAAACTAATCATGTTATCCATTCGTATATATATATTATTATTTATGTCGTTCGTCGCGTAAAGTAATTCCTAAACCCGTGGACACGTTCGTTCACTCTCGTTTATTGGAGCGGTTCTTTAAGACGTTCATTCCGTGTCACAGTTACAATTCCCATTATCATTCCTAGTTTATATGTTTATAATTCTAGGACATCCGTAGGTCTTTTGAGACTTACACTCGTGGTTCCAACTTACTTCTAGTGTGAAACTACCTTCAACGCCAAGCAGGTGAGTTTTCACGGCCCCTTTTTACTGTTTTTAAACTGAGGGAGAAAACATGATACAAACTCTTTTGATTTTTGTACTTCATTTTATATCAATTGTTATGACTATGCGTAAACTCTATCATGAAAGTCCTCACATCGAACCGTTTAAATATGAATATAGCGAGGTATGTTGCGTAGTACTACTGGGTTTGACAAATCTCACCCGCGTTAGTCGCGCTAACACGATTGGATATCGAACGGGTGCAATATTTACCTAATCGTGCACCGTGGTTGATAGACCTGGTGGGAGGCAATACAAATAGTCAGTTTACGGTTGCGAGCGTAATAGCAAACAATGAACATGGGTTAGCTACTCATTTGGTATATATGTTGATTGTACAATAAATCTGGTAAACGTATATTTATATATTGAAACCTATGAACTCACCAACCTCGTGTTGACACTTTTTCTTACATGTTTTCTCAGGACGCTAAGCTAAGACACAGGTGCACGTTAGGGCATGCATGGGATTCAACTGCTTTGCTTTGTGTCTATTTATGTTGATTAAATTATTATATTGTACTTTGTTTGGTTTGTTTGGTTTGGACTTTTGAGACTCTTGGACTTTGGTTTTTGGGTTCGTGTATTTTGCGCATTTACTTTCTTTACGCTTCTGCATTGACACTCTGATTTAAAAAGATATTTTCATTTTGAGTCCCATGTAGAGTCGTTCAATGTAACTAGTGTCTGAGATCCTGGTTTGTCACTTCCCAAACGGTAATACTCCGTTAGTTGAAATTGGGGGTGTGACAGATTGGTATCAGAGCCATTGGTTATAGAGAACTAGGATTGCATAATAGACTATAGCCTCACACATTAGTTACATGTCATTTGGATGTTTGGTACTTATACAAAATGTTGCAGGATCATGTCGTCAACACCACCTCCATCACCTAACGCATCAGGGCATAAGGCACCTGTACCCTCATCCCCCGAGCCCAAAAGGCGCCGGACTACCTCAATTGATCAAGGCGAACCGAGCAACGCATGAGCATTGGATTATGCTCTCAATTGGGATATGTACCCACATATGATCCAAAGGTGGATCAAAATGGGAGATGTTCCATCACCGTAATTTGGATCCACATCTTCATCATCTACATTGCCTAGCTTACCATGCACCATGGAACAAGCCTTCGCAGCATTCGTGACTTATATGTTAAAGGAATTAAGTTTTGTACAAGATGCCACCGAGGAGATACCTAAACTCCTGGAGAATGGACCCCAAGTGGAGAAGAATAGGGTAGGAATAGAAAATTTGACTACCGAACTAGCTGCAACGGACCATGTCCACAACCTTTTAGTGGATCGTGTGGCACACCTAGAGACGAGGGCTGACACTATGGATGATGATATGCAAGGAGTTCTGGAGAGATTAGCTGCCATGGAAGCTCAGCTACATGTGGCAAACCACACTACTGAAGGCCTTCAAGAGAGGGTGACTCATTTGGAAGCCCAACTGCAAGCGGCCCTACACCCGGAAGACATTCCAGTATCTGACGATGAGGAAGAACCCTTTGAGGAGGAACTCTTTGAGGAGGAGCCCTTCGAGGAGGAACCCTTAGAGGGGGAACCAGCTGAGGAAGAGCCAGTGGAGATTGATGATGCACAGTCATATGTCTCTTCTGATGACGAGGATGTTTGAGGATCTTTCTAATCTATCTTCTTTTCATGTTTGCTTCTGCTTATGTTATTTCTCTTTTCGAACCTAGATGGGTAAGGTTGTTCCCATCCAATAAAAGCATGAGAAGTTTAATATTTGAGTTATTTATTTTGTAGCCTTACAATTTATTTAATTTTCAAAATATTAGATGTTGTATTTCCTTACCCGTACCTGAATAATGTTTAATATGCGATATATTTCTCATTGTTTTCATTTGTGATTGTGAAGAAATATGTCTGGGAGAAGACGAGGAGGCCGTACCGGTGGTCGTGGTACCATCAACATGATGGCAGCAGAACTAGCAGCTTTGATAAACAATAGTGTGGCAGAGGCCCTAGCAGCACAGAATGCTGCAGGTAAATGCTTTAACTATTGACTAGTAGTGTCAATTCCTTTTCCTAAGAACATCTTTCTAAACTCTATAATTCCAATTCAATTCGTATTTCTAAATCTAGGCCAGCAAAATCAACAGCCAGCCTGCACTTTCAAGGCATTCATGGACTGCAAGCCCCACACCTTTAGTGGAGCTGAAGGAGCAGTTGGATTACTTCGCTGGTTTGAGAAGGTTGAATCAGTAATAGCCATGTGCAACTGCCCCGTGGCTAACCAAGTGAAATTTGCTGCTGGAACTTTAGAAGGCCCGGCCCTAACGTGGTGGAATGCCCAAGTGCAAATGTTGGGACTAGCAATGGCAAATGGACTCCCGTGGGAGGAATTTAAAGCAATGATGAAGGAGAAATACTGCCCACGAGATGAAATTCAAAAGCTAGAAGGAGAGTTCTGGAACCTTAAGATGGAGGGTTCAGAAATTGAACTCTACACCACCCGTTCGCACGAACTTGCTACCATGTGCCCACACATGGTGACTCCGGATTACAAACGGATTGAACTATACATTGGAGGTTTGGTACCTCAGATTCAAAGCATGGTGACCTCATCCAACCCTACCACCATCCAACAGACCATCAGACTTACTCACAAATTGACCGATCAGGCAGTGACACATGGAACTTTACCTCCAAGAGGTTCGGTTTCTAAACCCACCGACAACAATAAGCGCAAGTTCGACCATCACTCCCAGTCACACTCCCACTATAATTCTAAAGGATCCCAACCCAATCAACCTCAGCACCAACAGCAGCGAAGGTTTGAACCTGCTAGAAACTTTAATCAAACGACCTCATCAGGTCCGAATCAGGGAGAATATGCTGGGAGGTACCCCAAGTGCAAAAAATGTGGCTATCACCACACGGGCACTTGTGACTGACAACGTTGCCAGCGGTGTGGAAAAATGGGCCACGCTGCGAAGGACTGTAGGGTTGCACTCCCGAACAAACAACCATTTCAATCACAGGGATTCACGAGGGGATGTTTTTAGTGCGGTAAAGAGGGACACATTCAAAGGAATTGTCCTCAGTTGAAAAAGGGTGGAAATGGTAATGGCAGTGGTATTGGTAACGGTAATAACCAGGGTAACAATGGTAACAACCCCAATCAAAACCACAATGGTGGGAATAACAGTAATAACGGTGGTAATGGGGCGAAAGGAAGGGCTTTTGTACTGGGATCCGGAGAGGCTCGCTATGATCATAACGTGGTCACCGGTAAATTCCTCTTAAATAATTACTTTGCTTCTGTCCTTTTTGAAACTGGTGCTGATAGGAGTTTTATATCTAAGAAACTTAGTGTTATGATAAAAGGAACCCCAACTCTGTTATAAGCTAAGTATGTAATAGAGATAGCTGATGGCCAAATAATCGAAGCAACTCACATTCTTAAGGGTTGTAAGCTTGATCTAGCTAGCCATATTATTGATATCGACCTCATGCCCGTCACACTTGGTAGTTTCGATGTAATCGTCGGCATGGATTGGTTGTCTAAAAACCAAGCGGAAATCATTTGTCATGAGAAAATCGTTCGCATACCCCTCCCAAGTGGAGAAATTCTTTCCATCCAAGGCGAAAGAGTTGGTGCAGTCATGGGCATTATATCCTTCATGAAAGCACAAAAATGTCTTCGAAAGGGACATACGGCTATTTTGGCCCTTGTTGCTGAGCAGCCGTCAGAAGAGAAGAAGATCGAAGATATTCCCGTTGTGCGTGAATTTTTGGAAGTATTTCCCGAGGATCTGCCCGGTTTGCCACCGTACCGTCAAGTAGAATTTCAAATCGATTTAGCACCTGGAGCAGCGCCGATCGCTCGGGCACCTTATCGATTAGCACCCAGTGAATTGCAGGAACTGTCCACTCAATTGTAAGACTTATTGGATAAAGGTTTCATCCGACCTAGTTCATAACCGTGGGGAGCTCCGGTATTATTTGTCAAGAAGAAGGACGGTACGTTCCGTATGTGTATTGATTACCGGGAGCTGAATAAAGTTACAATCAAGAACCGCTACCCTTTACCTCGTATTGATGACCTTTTTTATCAACTCCAAGGATCAAGTTTCTATTCCAAAATAGACCTTAGGTCCGGCTATCATCAGTTAAGAGTCCGAGAAAAAGATATCTCTAAAACTGCATTCAGGACAAGGTACGACCATTACGAATTTATGGTCATGCCTTTCGGTTTAACCAACGCACCTGCGGTATTCATGGACCTCATGAACCGTGTGTGTAAGCCTTACCTTGACCAGTTTGTTATCGTTTTCATCGATGACATCCTTATTTATTCCAAGAACGAGGAAGAACATGAGGAACATCTACGTCTAATTTTGGAACTACTTAAGCAAGAGCAACTTTATGCTAAGTTTTCCAAATGTGAATTTTGGATTCGAGAAGTTCAGTTTCTAGGGCATGTGATAAATGAAAAAGGGATACATGTCGACCCGTCCAAAATAGAAGCCATCAAGAATTGGGCAGCACCGACGACTCCGACTGAGGTGCGACAATTTCTGGGATTGGCTGGATATTACCGTCATTTTATCGAAGGATTTTCAAAGATTGCGCAACCTCTCACTGCCCTAACTCAAAAAGGAAAAGCCTATAATTGGGGCGATAACCAAGAGTCAGCTTTCCAGCACCTCAAACAAAAACTTTACAGTGCACCTATTTTAGCTCTTCCGGAAGGAACCGATGATTTTGTGGTGTATTGTGATGCATCTATTCAAGGTCTGGGTTGTGTCTTAATGCAACGCGAAAAGGTAATCGCATATGCTTCACGTCAGTTAAAGGTTCACGAGAAAAACTACACCACTCATGACCTAGAGTTGGGAGCAGTAGTTTTTGCACTTAAGATATGGAGACATTACTTGTACGGTACCAAATGCACCATCTACACCGACCACAAAAGCCTCCAGCATATCTTCGAGCAGAAGGAGTTGAACATGAGACAACGTCGTTGGGTTGAACTTTTAAATGACTACGACTGTGCGATCCGGTATCATCCGGGTAAAGCTAACGTTGTGGCTGATGCACTAAGCCGAAGGGAAACAAAACCCAAACGAGTTCAAGCATTACAACTTACTATTCACCCTGGATTGCCTGACAGAATCCGTAGTGCTTAACTTGAAGCCTTGAAAGAAGATAACCTACCGTTAGAAGGTACTCGCGGCATGGAAGCACAACTTGAAGTAAAATCTGACGGAATTCGTTACTTTGTCGAACGAATATGGGTTCTAGTGTTCGGAAATTTAAGGGAACTAATCATGGATGAAGCTCATAAATCTCGTTACTCCATTCATCCGGGTTCCGATAAAATGTACCATGATCTAAAAGTACTATATTGGTGGCCGAAGATGAAGGCCGATATAGCCACTTATGTTAGTAAGTGTCTGACCTGCGCGAAGGTCAAAGTTGAATACCAAAAACCGTCCGGTCTCCTACAACAACTTGAAATTCCCATGTGGAAATGGGAACAAATATCCATGGACTTCATTACCAAATTACCCCGAACCCCTACCGGATGTGATACTATATGGGTAATTGTTGATCGCCTAACAAAATCTGCCCACTTCCTAGCCATCAAAAAAATGACAAAATGAATAAACTCACTCGAATATACTTGAAAGAAGTAGTCTCTCGGCACGGGGTGCCTATCTCTATCATTTCGGATCGCGATGCACGATTCACTTCCCGTTTCTGGCAGTCATTGCATAAGGCATTAGGCACGCGTCTAGATATGAGCACAGCATACCATCCTCAAACTGATGGCCAAACTGAACGTACTATCCAAACTCTGGAGGACATGCTACGAGCTTGTGTGATCGATTTCGATAACACTTGGGAGTCTCACCTACCGTTGGTGGAGTTCTCCTACAACAACAGTTATAACACTAGCATCAAGGCATCTCCATTTGAAGCACTTTATGGACGGAAAATGTCGTTCTCCTATTTGTTGGACTGAGGTTGGAGATAGCCAACTCATAGGTCCTGAACTCGTATTTGAAACTTCCGAAAAGATCGTTCAAATTAGAAACCGTATGGCGGCAGCTCGTGATCGTCAAAAGAGCTATGCCGACAAGCGTCGTAAACCTTTAGAATTTCAAATAGGTGACATGGTCTTACTCAAAGTCTCACCTTGGAAAGGTGTCATTCGTTTCGGGAAACGAGGTAAACTGAATCCTCGTTACATTGGACCCTTCAAAATATTAAAGAGAATCGGACCAGTCGCGTACCAACTGGACCTACCTGAAAGACTTAGTGGTGTGCACAACGTCTTTCACGTCTCAAATTTAAAGAAATGTCTGGCAGATGAATCGCTCGCGGTTCCTCTTGAGGAACTACACGTTGATGAACAGTTGCGTTTCATCGAAGAACCCGTAGAAATCATGGATAGGGAAGTCAAATCGTTAAAACACAGTAAAATCCCCATTGTTAGAGTTCGTTGGAACTCGAAACGCGGACCGGAATTCACTTGGGAGATCGAAGATCAGATGATGCGCAAATATCCTAATCTGTTCAAGCACTCCGCGTCAAATTCCTAAGGTACTATTCTAATTTTCGGGACGAAAATTCTTTCAACTAGGGGATGATGTGACAGCCGGGAAATTTTTTTTTATTATCTTAATTTTCGGGACGAAAATTCTTTCAACTAGGGGATGATGTAACAATCCGGACTTTTCCAGTTAACTCCGTTAACAAAATCTAGTTAAAGTCAACCTAATTAACTTAACTCAAACTTCAAGGACTAATTCTATCAATAATCCAAACTTAAACTCCAGGGACTAGTTGTGTAATACCCTTAAACTATTCTGTTGATTTTTTTTAAAGTCAAAATCTTGTTCCTGTTCACTTTTTGATAGTCAAACTAACCAAATATCTAACCTAGTTAACCTAATTCTAAAACCTAGGGACCATTTCTGCCAATTCCCAACCTTAAAGCATGAAACCTGAAGGACTAGTTTTGTAATTAAGCCATACTTGGCTATTTTGACTTTTGGAAGTCAAAGTTCGCAATTCCTTGGATCCAAATTCAACCGGTAACTGAATTTCGTTCGAATTGTAACGGATGTTGCACGAACATGATCATTACGCTTATCATTAACCATTAAGCATCGCAATTACGAGCAATTAATCTCAATTATGAGAAATCAAGTCGTAACCGCCGAGCTCGTCTCCTTCATTCAAATTCGTAGTATTACGATCACCATTCCTGAAACTAAACTCCTGCGCACACTATACGAGATCCATAGAAGCTTTTGCACATCCTAAGTCGACCGGAGAAGCAGTTAGAGCCGCCGGAGATCAAACCAGTGCAGTCGGAACCGATTCTTGTCGATCTCCATCAATTCAAGTCGCATACTGGTAATTCTTTGCACGATCACTTTCGTTTTGATGTCTAGAGTATAAGCCCTATCCTTATTAGGGTTTACAATATCGATTTGGACATGAACCCGATTCTAGGGTTCATGCGAAAGTGGTTTAATCGAACCTCGACCCGAAATCTTTTTCAATCAAATTAATTCATGCTAATAGTTTCGCAAACACCTGTTTAATGAAAACCCTATATCAATTCCACAAATTAACACCTAATTGAACTAAATCCCTAACCTAGGGTTCTTCGTAAAACGATTTGGGGGATTCGACCCTAAACCCAATCTCAACCAAATTAACTTACATCAACAGTTTCGCAATCTCGAATACATTAAAACCCCCCTATCAATTTCACCAAACAATATCGAATTTAACTCGATCCAGTAATCTAGGTTCGTTCTTATTCGATTTGGGGCTTTTGACCCTAGACCCATTTTTAATCAAATTAAACCACAGGGTTCGATTCTGAATTAAGTGTTTAGTAATAGCCCCATGATTCCATCGAGTTCCAATATCTAATTTAGTTGATTTGATTCCTAGTTTAAACTAGGGTTGTCGGTTCTTAATCAAGTAATTAAACCATCCCAAACGCGAAGATTTTTCAATTAAACTTAACCGCAGAATCTTTCTTACTCGATTATCAAAACCCTTTGGCCATTGTAGCAAATCGTGACCGGATTCAAGGGTTTTGGGGCTGGGGATCGATCGGTTGCATGTATGGGAAGGGGGTGCACTGGAAGCCTTTGATTAAAACCATTCCGATCCGAGATCGGTTGCGATAGCCTAGCGGCCGGGACTGGTTAAGGCACTGTGCGTGTGTGGGAGAGACCCGGGTTCGAGACCGGGCTCCCACAATTATTTTTAAAACATTTTTCTGGATTATTAAATTAATAAAAATCAAACCTTTTAATATTGTACTATTATATAAATGGGTTTTAACCCGGAAAACAACCCGTAGGCTCGGGTTTGAATTATTAGCTTATTTTTATAAATTATACCCGCTTTTATAATTTATACATTATTATTATTATCAAGTAAAAATGATATGTTTATATTATTTTTAAACCGTAAATTCGTATAAAAATCATATGTTTATATTATTCTCAAATTGTGACCCGTATTATTAAATAATATATATTTATATTATTTTAAATTATTTTACAACGCCGTAAATCAATCAAAACTAAATAATAATATAACTAATCATGTTATCCACTCGTATATATATATTATTATTTATGTCGTTCGTAGCGTAAAGTAATTCCTAAACCCGTGGACACGTTCGTTCACTCTCGTTTATTGGAGCGGTTCTTTAAGACGTTCATTCTGTGTCACAGTCACAATTCCTATTATCATTCCTAATTTATATGTTTATAATTCTAGGACATCCGTAGGTCTTTTGAGACTTACACTCGTGGTTCCAACTTACTTCTAGTGTGAAACTACCTTCAACGCCAAGCAGGTGAGTTTTCACGGCCCCTTTTTACTGTTTTTAAACTGGGGAGAAAACATGATACAAACTCTTTTGATTTTTGTACTTCATTTTATATCAATTGTTATGACTATGCGTAAACTCTATCATCAAAGTCCTCACATCGAACCGTTTAAATATGAATATAGCGAGGTATGTTGGGTAGTACTACTAGGTTTGACAAACCTCACCCGCGTTAGTCGCGCTAACATGATTGGATATCGAACGAGTGCAATATTGACCTAATCGTGCACCGTGGTTGATAGATCTGGTGGGAGGCAATACAAACAGTCAGTTTACGGTTGCGAGCGTAATAGCAAACAATGAACATGGGTTAGCTACTCATTTGGTATATATGTTGATTGTACAATAAATCTGGTAAACGTTTATTTATATATTGAGACCTGTGAACTCACCAACCTCGTGTTGACACTTTTTCTTACATGTTTTCTCAGGACGCTAAGCTAAGACACATGTGCACGTTAGGGCATGCATGGGATTCAACTGCTTTGCTTTGTGTCTATTTATGTTGATTAAATTATTATATTGTACTTTGTTTGGTTTGTTTGGTTTGGACTTTTGAGACTCTTGGACTTTGGTTTTTGGGCGCGTGTATTTTGCGCATTTACTTTCTTTACGCTTCCGCATTGCCACTCTGATTTAAAAAGATATTTTCATTTTGAGTCCCATGTAGAATCGTTCAATGTAACTAGTGTCTGAGATCCTGGTTTGTCACTTCCCAAACGGTAATACTCCGTTAGTTGAAATTGGGGGTGTGACAGACACGACCACGCTGGTAGTCGGCACGACCGCGTCTCATGAGGCACGACCGCGTTAGATGATTAGCGCGACCGTGTCTTTTCCAAATCAGACACGAATTGACTGGTTCTTATATTGTTAGTGATGTAAATCATAGGGCTTTTATTTATAGTATTATTACGAGTATGGTGGGATGTTTTAATTGTATTAACAACATGTTCAGGGTCGAAATCGATTAAACCATTTTGAATAAAACATAGATTCTGATTCGGGATAATTTCTATAACGGAAGCCCAAATTAATATGGGGCTTTTGATCTATGGACTGAAACGAACGAGGAAAAGGTTTCAATTACCCGGAAGAATATTGAATCGATGGAGTATGGTAGAGACTTGTTCCGGCGACGACGCGAACGGCTTCCGGCTTCTTCTGCAGCAATCCCGGCTAAACCAGAGAGTCCAGTAGTTTTAGTGAGGATTGAGTAGCGTGAATTTGTTGTTTGATTGAGAGAATTCGGATCGAAAGGAGGGTTTGTGTTTTCTTTGAAATGTTTGAGAGATTTTTGAGTCTAAGGGAATTAAACTGAGACGTTTGTTGTAATTGAATATGCTATTGCTTTCGTTAATGGTAATGAAGTGTAAATCGGTTACGGAACTCAACGATCGGGCGACTAAAACTGTATTTACTTTTTAACTGGTACTAGGCGTGACCGTGCCCAAACGAGGCGCGACCGTGCCTAGGCACCGGGCGCGATCATTCCAAAGCAAGTCGCGCGACCGTGCCAAAGCACTCGGCGCGACCGTGCCAGAACGAGGCGCGACCATGCCTCTTAGGGTTTCTTGCTATTTTTCAACATCGGACCTTGTAACTTTAGTCTTTGACGTATTTGTATAAGATACTTATGTAGTGTTTTAATAGGATATAACGGAGTAAAATTTTGTGGATTTGCATTGAAGTATAGTATTTAATTGATGGTACGAATAGAACAAAACAGTGCACTAGAATTGAGTTTGAAATGCATTACATTGAATTGAAATACGGATACTAAAAATCAGAAATTTTACAGTCAGCAACACAGTTCTATACTCCCCCTGTCATGTGGACTCCCCCTCAACTAGTCAAATGGTTGCATCAATGACTTTATGCTCACGATCGTCATCCTAAGTTTCAGGTCATCATTTGGACTTTGTAAAACCCTTTCCAAAACTGTGTGACATATTCTCCCCTTGAGCATCAAGTCGTTGAATCAAATAGATTTCTCAGTTATCAACAAATCTTTACTCTTGCAGATGTCATTCCCTGTCATGTGCTTAGAAGAACCACTATCAGCAACCAAAATGGTATTAATGGTCCCTCTTGGTAAATCCTGCACATCTAACAAGAAACATTAATTTGAAATTGGGACCCAAGCCATGGTAGTCATGGGTCATCCATCTGTATCAAAATAATAAACCTCACTCCACTCACAATCGAATCTCTCATCGATTTTCGGAGATTGTTCCGACGAGTCAGAAACAGAAACTTTAGATTTCCAAACATACTTCTGTTCATTAAGTTCTTTTTGCTTAAAATGTGAAGTGTTTGAACAATCTTGTTCATTTGAAAAATGTTTAGATTGTGAAAACTCTTGTTGTTCTAAAAGTTTTCTCAGTCTTCTATTTCTCCTCCGTCTTTGAGGTCTAGAAAGCCTAACCTCAGATTTTGAATTACCCTTTGGTGTATCATAAGGTTTAACCACATTTGGGTT
This sequence comes from Smallanthus sonchifolius, assembly GCA_023525975.1. Lineage (NCBI taxonomy): Eukaryota > Viridiplantae > Streptophyta > Magnoliopsida > Asterales > Asteraceae > Smallanthus > Smallanthus sonchifolius. Next base: position 28,972,667 of record CM042046.1, read on the forward strand.
AACATAAGGCTTACCATGAGTTCTTACCTTTTCTGGAGTAACATGTCGGTTACCTTTGGCGTTGTGAGGACAAGCAATCCGAATGTGACCCACAAGACCACAAGAAAAGCAAGATCTCTTCTCATGATAATCTCTCATATATGGAATCTTCACACGATAAGATGCACTTGAAGAAGATTCTCCTACATGAACTTCTTTTTGCTTTATTTTCTCTGGAACTCCAGATTTTGCAACAGGTTTTGATTCAGGCTTCATCTTCTCAGGAACTACATGCTTCTTCCCTTTATTTTTGTAAGGACAGGTCACCACAATGTGTCCTATCTCATTACAATGAAAATATGTACGCTTGTCTTTATAATCTCTGACTTTTAAACTCTCCTTGAGTTTGAAGAACTTCCAAATGTATAATTTCTAGATGAATTAGAATCAACCTTTGAGTCTTCTTTCATAACCTCTTTCGGTATCCCCTCTACCTTAGCTTCATCAAAATATTCATCATCACTCTCATCAGAATACACCATATCTTCACCTGTGATTGGATTCACTTTCAACACAGTCTTAGGATCTAAATCCTCATCTTTTATAATCTTAGGTGTAACAGAATAATTCCCGTTGAATGGTGGAGGAACATAACTAATACCATTAGTTCCCTTCCCCTCTTTAGGATTATTATGATAATGTTCTAATAAAAATGATGAATTTCCAAAGCTTTCTAACTTTCTATGTAATCTGATAACCTCTGCTTTAGATTCAGCTAGTTCTTATCTTTCGCAACAAGATCATTATTTCTTTTCTCAATTTCTGCAAAGGACATATCCAGGTGATATGCCTGCTCTTTGATCTTCAAAGTCTGAGAACTTATATCCCTCTTCAGTGATTCTATTCTCTCAATACACACATTCTCATTATCTTTTAATTTATGATTTACCGTGTGCATCAATTTCATATCACAAATGAGGTTTACATTGTCATCCATAACCCTCATCATTTTATCCTTCACTGAAATACAGTTAGAACAAAAAGTTTCAGAGTTAGAAACTACCTCAGGTTTTAGTTCTGGAGAAGATGCACCAGGAGCCATGAAAACATCATCATCAGCTTCACTCTTTTGATCAACAATGAAAGGCTCTGTATCAATTTCTGATACACTCAAATCATCTTCAATTGTGTGAAAGCTTTCTTCAGTCATCATATCACTCTCGATAGACTGAGTACTTTCACCAGAACGAATACTCTCACTATCAGTTAAATCTACAGAAGAATCACTTTCAGAAACACTCTGCTTTACTACTTCTTCTTTGATCAAGACCACAAACGCTTGAGAAGTTGCTTCACCCTTTTTCTTCAATGCTTCCCATAGATCTCTTGAAGTTGGACACTTCCCGAGACTATGAATGATTTCTTTAGGTAAAGACATCGTTAAAGTTTCACGCCTCTTCATCTCTCGATCAAACTTCTACTTTTCTACTTTAGAAAGAGCTGTCACTGGTTTAGGAACATCATAATATCCCATATAGTCATAGGTAGGATGCACATATCCTTCAAATATGTATGTCCAAAAGTTTTCATCAGTTTCTGATACGAACTGTTCGAACCGGACTTTTTAGCTACAGTAATCTGATATGCACAAAAGTCTCAGTGGCATAGTTCCAATCTCATTATCATCATAAGAAATTGACATTTTGAAATTTGTGCGAAAAAATCCGGAAAAAAATTTCCCGCCAAAATACTCTTTTTTAAAAAATTTCAAAAATTCAAAATTTCAAAAATGATTCAAAACAAGCATATAAACTTTCCCTCAAAAATTTGAACAAGAAGAAATTTCTCGCCAAAATACTCTTTTTTTTTTAATATCAAGCAAACTTGACCCGAGCGAACTTGTTAAGTTCGCCTGATTAAGTTCGCCTAATCTGCACCAAGAGAACTTATTAAGTTCGCCTCTCTAAGTTCGCCTGCAATAAAATTGCTAAGTTCGCCTGCATCAGCTGTTCAACCAAACACAAACCAAAAATTCTGAAAATCATCATATCTTGCTGAATTGATGGAATTTGATTAAATTGAACCGTAGGAATGTGTAGGAACTGATTAGGAACACTTCTATCGGATCAATTTCATCAAAAGAATCCAAAAGGATCAAAAATCTTCCATTTTTATCAAGAACACAAAAAAAATGAAAAATCTTCAAAATCTCTGAAATTTGATGTTGATTGGACACGAAAACACCACGAATCTTCTGCTAAACAAGAGCAAAAGCTCTGATACCACTTGTAGGTCCCTAATTCGGTGCGTGACGGATCTCTAGACTCGCGGTACGACACGGTGATAACGTGCGGAATCCATGATCAACATGCTCGTGTAACTCAATCAACAACAACGGTGTAAATAAACTCTTCGTATTCCCACCACAATATCAGTTTACAATAATTCTGTCTCTAATCAGTTCCTCCTGATATCGTGTCTCTCTCAAGTCTACTACAATTCTGTCTACTGATATCTCCTATTTATAGCCACATACCTGCTATAGGCGAACTTAACAAGTTTGCTCCTAAAGATTCTTAGGCGAACTTGTTAAGTTCGCCTCTCTATGAACTTATACAGAATTTTATCAACAGTTACAAAACATGTCCTAACACTTATATCCTTTGGGATCTGTTTTTCTATACTTGTGCTAAAAGAGATAATTTCATCTTGGAAATTGATCTAATCTTAAAATAAACTGTATATGTCTTGAAGATAGTGCGATTTATATTTCTGTTTGGCATATATGTGGGGTACACGATGTTTTTTCATCTAAATGGTACTAAATCACATGAATTTGAAGAATAAACGCTTCTAGTTTCAAATCATATAATATTGACAAATTTAAGAATTCATGCTTTATATTACAAATTCGGTATGAATAATTGAGCATTTCATAACCAGATCTTATTTACTTTGAAATTTATCGCGTATCATTTCAAATATTATTAAAATTGATTGAAATGTTTGAAAAGAAAAGTAAATTGTTAGAAAAGAAAAGAGACAAGAGACCTTTGAGAGAAATATGTCAAAGAAATAAATATGTTGGATTTATAAATACTGAAAAGAGTATGTAAAAATGAAAAAGATGCAAAGTGCACAATAATGAGTTAGATTGTTTCATATCATAGGTTACCCTTGGTTATTGCTAAAATGTGTGATGAACTACTCGGATACTGATTTGATCTTCTTACTCATGATGTTCATTCAAAAATATGTGATTTCAGTTTATTCAGATAAAAATTCAAAAATATGTGATTTCAGTTTGTACAGATAAAAATCCAAAACTATGTGATTCTGTTTGTATAGATTAAATTCAAAAAGATTTTGTTTTTTATTTTCCATGAATATTCTAAGCTTTTATTAAAATGTTTGGGATTGGATTGGATACATGCTGCTGACGGAAGTTCAAGAAATGACGTGTTGAAAGTTGGAAAATTGTTCAAGGCGAAAGGTTGAGGAGAACTTGTTATGTTCGCTTGGTTGAGGTGAAGCCAACTTAATATGTTCGCCTGAGGTTGGTGAAGCGAACTTAATATGTTCGCCTGGGACTTGTTAAGCGAACTTAACAAGTTCGCCTAATTAAGCGAACTTAATGTGTATAAGGATTTTTGTCCAGGAGAACTTAGTCACTTTGTCTTCTCAGAAATTTTTAGTGAACTTGTCTATGTTGAGCGATTTTCTAAAATTTTCAAAATCAGTGTGTTGTTGGATTGTTTACTGGTACCTTCTTGTTCGGATTTGAATTGCGATCATTCCTAAGGTATTTTTATTGTTTTTCATCCGTTGAATCGTGAGAATTTAGAACTTTTTCATCTCGGACTCGTCGGACATTTTTTTTTTATCTGCATTTTTGACCTAATTTGATGCCAAATCTGTCTTATCTCATTAAATTGAAGCTTGATAGTATGTTGTAATTGTTTGACGATGTGATTCCAGTGGGTATATCATGTTTCTATATCGATTTGATGAATTTTGATTTCTATGTGAGAATTTGAAACGGCAGACAAGTTCAGGCGAACTTGTTCAAGCGAACTTGTCTAGGCAAACTTATTAAGTTCGCCTCTATTAACACTAAGCGAACTTAGTAAGTTCGCCTAGGAGCTCATGAGGAATTTGGACTTGTGAAATTTTTTTTTGTTTTTTAAACTTTTTAATTTTTTTTTTGTTACAAATTTTTTTTTACTTCTTGTTGTGTGTGTTTATTATTTGTTTAATGTGTTTGTTGTCCAAATACTTTTCAGATGACTCGTCGTGTAGAATACAAACATAACCAGGTGGCACTATTAGATCCTAACATGTCGGAGTCCGTTAATTTTCAAGGAATTATTGGGTTCTTAAATCGTTCACGTCTCCGTGTAGCCTTATCTGCAGATCCATACATCAGCTTGGTGTATATTCAGCAATTTTGGGACACAGTACATCAAGATACAGACATAGAACCTCATGTTCTTCGTGCTACTGTGAACAATACGGAGATTGCCATATCGTCAGAGACTATTCGTGTTGTTCTTGCTCTAGGTGGTGCTGCTGATGATCCTATGTCATATCCTGGAACTTTGATTATGGGATGTTTTCAGAGGATGGGTTACCGTGGAAGACCTAATGATACACAAGCTCGTAAGGGTGGTTTGGTTGGTGAATGGAGGTATTTCATGCACGTGATTATCCAATGCTTATCTCCTCGTAAAGCTGGTACAGATGGATTAAAGAATGATCTTCAAGATGCTATGGTGGCTTTGACATTGAACAAGCGATTCAATTTTGCTCTTTATATTTACCAGGAATTGGTTATGCAAATAACTCCTGCTAAAGGTCAAGGATTTCTTATGTATCCTCGGTTCATTCAAATGATTCTGAATCATCTTATTCCTGATCTCCCACAGCATCCTATTCGTTTAACATTGACTCCGATGTCAAAGAGATTTTTACAGATTGCACTAAAGTAAAACAACAAAATGCAACGTTGATTCCTATTCAAACTCCATTATTTGGTCACTTAATCAATCCTGATTATGTTGAACCACCAAATGACAACTGGTTTCATCCTGAAGAGTTGGCTCAAGGACATGGTTAGAATGTACAACAACCTGTACAAGTTCCTCAACAACAAGTTCCAGTACAACAACCAATTCCTATTTAAGAACAAGTTCCTATTCAACAAGCTCAGGTTGATATACCTGTTAATGAACCTGTTCAAGAAGAGGTCGTTCAAGAACATGAACAAGACCTAGGGATGAATATGGATGATTTTGTTGATGATGCTGTGAACTCACCCATTCATGAAGCTGAAGGGAATGTGGTGACAGAGAATGATTCGAGTTCCAGCTCCAGTGATACTATTATGCCTATTTCTGAAGCAAGTGACTCTGATGTATCTAGAGATTTTTGTTCAGATCATTATGAGAGGTTAGCTGAAATACCATTGGCAAATGCTGGCAAACGTATTAAATCTCAAGCCAGAAGACCAAGACAGAAGTCTGTTCGGGATCCTCCTTCCGGATCAGTACTTGGAAAAAGAACATTGGTGGATGAGAGTTCTGATACTGATAGTGATTTCAATCCGGATCCTAAAGCTCAGAAGCTTATGTCTGCTTCAATTGCTGCTGCTCATTCTTCATAGGGTGTAGAGGATGCTAATTTTGTTGCTTCTTTAATAGTTACACCTCCGAGGTCTAAAGATTCATCTCCTGTTATAACTCCTGTTCCTCCAGTGATTACTCCAAGTCCTTTGGTTCCTCAATTTTCTGCTGGTCCTTCAAAGCCTTCTGATTCTGAGAGGATTACTTTCCTTGAATCTCAAGTGATTACTTTACAAACTCAGGTGGATACTCTTGTATCTACTACTTCTCAAAGACAGCTGATGATTCAGACTCAAGCCAAGCAGATTGCTGACATGAAAAGCATTGGTATCCAAACTTGTTGAGCGTCTTGACGCTCAGGGGGAGTTAAGGATCCATGATACATGTCACACTAAGTCCATTCAAAGAAAGGATGATGAAGACAATGATCCTACTGGAAATGCTGAGGGTGATCGTCAATACGCTGCTGACGTTAATCCTATATCTACAGTTCAGGGGGAGTCGACATCTCAAACAATTGAAGGAAACAAGGATGCTTCTGGAGCTATTGAAGAAGTTTTGCTATTGGAATTCTTTGCGGATTCTGAAGAGGAAGAAGCTGAGAAGATAGAATGTCTGGATGACATTGATGAATTATTCAATGACATTGAAGATGATGTGTCTGATAATGATGTGGAAGAAGCAGAGATAGTGGAGATAGAGATAGAGAAAAATAAAGATAATGTTACTTATGAAGGCAATGATGGTCTTAATGTTCTTTATAACTTCATCCAAGATGATGTTATTCCTGAGTTTTCTTATGAAGGAGTAACAGATTCTATGGACTCTATTGAAGATATCACTGTGCCTGAAGATACTGCTGAATCCAAGATGGATACTGATGATGAGAATGTTCAATCCAATATAGATGCTGAAGCTGATACTACTCACACTGTGTCTCCTAAGGTGAATGAAGAACCTGTGATGTACAGAAATACATGGATGACTAGAGAATAGTGGAGAGAAGTTGTGAATAGCTGGATGAAGGTGCTACCCAAGTCTCAAGCACAACCTGCTCAGAAAGAAAAAAATGTGTGAATAAAGAGAGGTGTGTTGGAAGAATCATAAGTTGGTTTTATGATAATGACACAAAATTGTTTTCTATTAAAAGATCTAATGGTGTTCAGTCTTAAAGTCGAGGATCCAATATTTCAATACCTTGCCAAGGTGTGAAATGATTGGTCTAGCTTCAAAACCACTTATTAATAGATCCAAGTTTGGTTTAGCGGATGTGATTGCTAATCTGATCAAGAGAGAAGGTGGTTCGGGAAAGTATGAAAACCTAAAGCCTCAGAAAAGGAAAGAGAGTGAGGATAATAGATCAAAAGACTGGGAAAGTGACCTGGAAGTACAAGTTCAAACCAGTACGTGCTGTACACAAGACACCGTTGAAGAAGATTCCTCAAGATTTTCTTGGGAATATGAAATGGTGGTATGTTGATGTTAATACTGGTGAAGCAAGGATTGAAGACAAATATAATAAGGTCATTGTATGTTTCTACGATGCAATGAATCTTATCAATTTTTCAAAGAAAGATCAGAGAACATTGAGAAAGAATGAAATCATGTTCACTGATGAATGGAGAGAACAAGGATTGCAGTATAAGAGAGTGTTGGAGATATGTAGAAGATATGGAGTGCATGCAGGCAGCAGATTACCGGATAATTGGAAAAGCTCATCATAAAAACTGAAGACTGAAGATCAAGCTATTGTCAAGGGAGAGTCTGTTAGGACATAGTTTGTAATGACAAAAGCTTTGTAATAGTTTAGATCTAATGTCTTTATGTTTTTGTATGTAATGTTCTAAGTGTTTTATACAAGTTATGCTAGAGGCAAACCTGTCAAGTTCGCCTAGTCTAACAGAGGCGAACATGTTAAGTTCGCGTAGTCTATCTGAGGCGAACTTGTTAAGTTCGCTTAGTCTGTTAGAGGCGAACTTGTTAAGTTCGCCTAATACAGATCAGATGTATATATATAGAGGTTAAAGAGTCAATTTACGTAGCGTTGAACAGAAGTGAACGAATTGTCTGATTGAGTCTGTAAACTCTATGATTGTTGGAATACAAGCTTGAATGTTATTTACGTGATTGTTTCTATTGTCTTTTGTGTATACAATTGTTGATTCGGTTGGATTCCACACTCCGCGTTAACAATACGTCTTATCACGAGAACGATCCGTAGAAGAGCCATGTGGACCTACAATAGGTCAATTACGTACCTGTTCGACCTCCAGTCGAGGTTAGCGCTACTAACCCAGGCATGGGTTGTTAACCCAACAGTACTATTCATAATCACCTAGGTTTTGGACAAATTAACGGTTGACTCCGAGAGGACTTTGTACACCAAGTACAAAACTTATTTAATTAATGTAACTGTGTAAGTGTGAAAATTTAACATTTGGAAAAAAATGTATACTTGAGCATGTATCTCGCCCCAAAAAGGTAAATGAGTAAAAAGGGGCTGTGACAACTCACCTGATAAACGACTTGAAAGACTCTTAGCAAATCCGGACTAAATAAGATGACCTACTCGTGCCCTAGGAACAATTAGGACTTATTTGTAAATGTTTGACTATGAACTCTATGCATCCAAGAGAGTTTTGAAAAGTGACTTTGATATTTCAAAGATTGTTTTGACTCGACGACCCGTTGGTGACACGTTGGACTTAAGCATTCAAATCCTAACATAGAATTCAAACCTACTTTGAAATAATCTATTATCGTGTAATAAACACATTGGCACATTCGATTGGAATTTAGAACTTGAAACACAACTTTTGATACATTAAAGTTTCCTTAATTGGAAAGTCAAGTTTTAAGTCCTAAACATGGCAACTACGCAGAGTTGATGTTCCCCTATGAATTTAGGCATGCTATAACACACATAGAACATTTTAATGTTAACTTGCTATAAATAGACAAACATGCGAGTTTCAGATATTTAAAGTTTCCTATTATAGCAAGACTATATCAAGTTGTCAAGTTTATGGAAAAATAACATACATTATCATACAATGTACCTAGTTACATGTTACTAAGTCATTTAGACCTTCTAGTCATGTTAACAACTTGCAATCATAACTCTTGAAAGAATAAACTTTTCTTATTTAGAAACTAGGCTCTAGAACTCATAAACATGCATTTTAATCCATCATTTTAGTCAATCATACTTCCATAATGTTCAATACACTAGTTCATGCTTTAAAAGTACCCAATCATCAAGTTTCTCATGCATGTCAAGAAATAAAGTTTCTAAAAATAGAAAATGAGGTTAAAACATCATGGACATGTGATTTTACCGAAAAAGAATCATACAATCTCTATATCTAGTGTTTATGCATCATTTCCACCAAACAAAACACATCATAACCTCCTTGAACAAAAACCCATATTTTAAAGTTTCCATATATAGAACCGAGCATGAAATCTCATATGACCAAATGTTCTAGATAGCAAATCTACACATATTATCCATTCTTTATGCATATCTAACCATTTTCCATCATCAAATCACCCTAAACATGGCATCTAACATGAAACCCAAAATTAAAGTTTCAAAAAATAACAAAACCGAGCATGCATGTATCATCCAACACTTTTGACAACAAAGTTTGCATATATTATCCATCTACAACTATTATCACAACATAACCCATCATAAAATCATCACAATCTCATCATCTAGCACATGCATACATAATAAAGTTTTCATAAGTGGAATCCGAGCTATGAACAACATCCGGGTCCAAAGTCACCAACAATATGTACCATTTGAGTTTTAAAACACATTTCCTTTAAGATTCCATGGATAATCTTTAAAATTTCTTTGGATGCATGTTCATATGAACATTGAAGAAGAAAAAATGGAGAAAAGTGGGTTTTGATCTTACCAAAATCGAAGAAATGGATGGATTGATGGATGAAATCTCTTGCACACTGATGTTCTTGACTTGGAACTTGATCTTGGATGGAATGGAGAATCAAAACAACAAAAAATGGTGGTGGAGTGGTGGTGGTGTGGGTTTCGGCTGAAAAAGAGAGGAGGTGGAAGAGTGGGGGGTATTTATAGGCTCTTGGGACACCGGGTGGTAGAAAACGAATAGTCATCGATTTCTTGACGGAAATCCCGACTAGGTTTGAACGAAGTTATTTAAAAATATGATGATTCATGTTGGTATGTCTAACATATAATATTTTCAGATTTTTATTTGGAAATGTAGGTACATATTGCAGACTGGCTGGACAACGTTAAAACAGAAAGTTTCTCAGAAAATTCCCAAAAAATTCATAGAGTCTTAGAATAACATATCACAGTATTAGATGTAATTTACATCAAATATATGTCTAAGTGTATGCATAGAATTAATTATCTTGCATGTGCTGAAAACAAAAGTATTCCTATAAATCACAGAAAAATTCATTTGCATACAACTGTAGCTTTGAACACAAATCCTCTACTAAGTTAAACTGTAATCCTTTATTTCTGATATTAAGTTTATAAATCTCTCATTCCTGTGGTTGAGCATTGAGAAATTTATCCATTACTTCTAATTTTTCGTATTCAAGATCAACCTCCTTTAGATCATTGATCAATTTCACATATATGTGATACTGTTCAGTCAAATATTCTCCTTCTGCGTGTATGAATACTTGATATCTTTTCTTTAATTTGTCTTGTCTGGCTTTTCCTTTCACATCTTCCTTAGACAGATCTGGATGAACATACCCCAATCCATTTACAAAGACCTTATGCACACCCCCTTCGTCAGCCATTGAGAATTCGGGCAGGACTTTTCGACCGAAAAGTAAGATTTAGATCAGAAGGGGTTTCGGACAAAATTTGAGATTTCGATCAAAGGACTTTGATCAGACTTTTCGATCAAAAAACTTGTAGAGGATACTTTTCGACCGAAAAACTTGTAGAGGAGACTTTTCAACCGAAAAACTTGTAGAGGAGACTTTTCGACCGAAAAACCTTGAGATGAGACTTTTCGACCAAAAACTTGAGATGAGACTTTTCGACCAAAAACTTGAGATGAGACTTTTCGACCAAAAAGTCAAGATTTCGACCCCTTGAACAGAGATTTCGGGCTATTTAATTGAAACTTGAAAATTTTCGACCTGCAACTTTTGAACCTCAAATTAAGCCTCGAAAATCATCCCAAACTTCATCTCCACTGTTTTGCATGCTAAATACTCAAAAATGGCACTTAAAATGATCCGATTTGATTACTTTTGAATCTTGAAAAGTTGAAAACTTTGAAAAAACTTCAAACTTGCTTGAATCTGTTTAAACCACTTGTGATTCCCTTAGATCTTCTGATATTCAAGGATAAAGTCTTCAATCACTCTCTGAATTGGCTAAAACAATTCAGATATCAAATCCACACCAAAATGATCAAATCAAAGATGAACAATATGGATACTATCAATCACACAAGATGCATATAATCATGATGATTATCTTCATTAATCCAGTAATGTAATCAAGTATTAACAGAAGAAACACACAGAAATTCTCTTTGATTAATTTGCAAATTACAGTACAAATGAGAATAGTTACTTGAAATACAAAAGACACAACTATTTATACTAAAGAAGTTTCGATCGAAATCTTCTGATCGAAAAATGTTTTCGACCGAAAACTTAAAGATTTCGACCGAAAAATCTAAAGTTATACAAAACTAAATCTAATTGATTTCTACAGACTATTAGGTTCCAACAATCTCCCCCTAGTCCACAGAACATCAATTTTTCACATTTGGCTTTAACATTTAGCTTCTTAGCATCCAGAGCAGCAAGTCTCTTTTTTATCACTTCAGCTTCATGTCTTCTTGACAAACATCGAGCCATGACTCTCATATACAACTTTTTCTCAGCTTTAATCTTCGTGTTCATATCACACCTGATAGGATTCTTGTACAAAATCTTCAGATCTTCATCAGAAAAGCTAAACAAATCAACCGGATCAAAAACTCTGACTTCTGGTGAACGATCCTGTATGATCACAGCTTCATGTGTTTTGCTGTCATACTGTAGGTCCTCATGGCGCTTCTACGGATCGATCTTGTGATAAGACGTGACGTTAACTCGGAGTGCGGAATCCAACGAATGAATGTTTATACGCACAAAAGACAATGTAGACAATCAAGTAAATAACATTCTCAATTGTATTTCAAATCACAATGATGTTTACAGACTCAATCAGATTTCTTTTCTGTTCAATGTGTTCTCTCTCTGTTTCTGATTCGACCGACTCTGTAAACACTTATATAGACATCTGACCTGCTATAAGCGAACTTATTAAGTTCGCCTCTAACAGACTAAGCGAACTTAACAAGTTCGCCTCAGATAGACTTAAGCGAACTTATTAAGTTCGCCTCTAGGTAAACTTGAATAAACACTTAGTGACTTTTACATAACAAAAACATAAAGACATAAGATCTAACTATTACAAGCTTTTGTCATTACAAAATATGTCCTAACAGACTCCCCCTTGACAATAGCTTGATCTTCAGTCTTTATGATGAGCTTTTCCAGTTATCCGGTAGTCTGCTGCCAGCATGCACTCCATATCTTTTGCATATCTCCAAAACTCTTTTGTACTGTAATTCTTGTTCTTTCCATTCATCAGTGAACATTATTTCATTCTTTCGCAACGTCCTCTGATCTTTCTTTGAGAAATTTATAAGATTCATTGCATCATAGAAACATACAATGACCTTATTTTCTTTATCTTCAATCCTTGCTTCACCAGTATTAACATCAATATACCACCATTTCATATTCTCAAGGAAATCTTGAGGAATCTTCTTCAACGGTATCTTGTGTACATCACGAGCTGGTTTATACTTGTACTTCCAGGTCACCTTCCCAGTCTTTTGATCTGTGTTCTTCACTCTCTTTCCTTTTTTATGGTTTTAGCCTTTCATACTTTCCTGAACTACCTTCTCTCTTGATCAAGTTTGCTATCACATCAGCCAAACCATTCTTCGATCTATTAATAAGAGGCTTTGAAGCTAGACCATTCATTTCACACCTTGGTAAGGTATTGAAATACTTGATCCTCGGCTTTAAGTATTGAACACCGTCAGATCTTTTAATTGCAAATAATTTTGTATCACCATCATAGAACCAACTTATGATCCTTCCTACACACCGCTCGTTATTCACATATTTTTCTTTCTGAACAGGTTATGCTGGAAACTTGGGTAGCAACTTCATCCAACTATTTACAACTTCTCTCCACTGTTCTCCTGTCATCCCTGTATTTCTATACATCACAGGTTCTTCATTAACCTTTGGAGACTCAGTGTGAGTAGTTTCAGTTTCAGCATCTTTATTGGATTGAATATTCTCATCATCAGTATCCATCTTTGAATCAGCAGTATCTTCAGGCAGTGTGACTTATTCAACAGAGTCCATAGAATCTGTTACTCCTTCATAAGTTAATTCAGGAATAACATCATCTTGGATGAAGTTATAAGGCACTTTAAGACCATCACAGCCTTCATAAGTAACATTATCTTTATCTTTCTCTATCTCTATCTCCACTATCTCTCCTTCTTCTATTTCATTATCAGACACTTCATCGTCCATGTCATTAAATAAATCATCAATGTCATCAAGACATGCAATCTTTTCAGCTTCTTCTTCTTCAGAATCTGCAAAGAATTCCAATAATAGAATTTCTTCTTCATTAGCACCAGAAGTATCTTTGTTTCCTTCAAGTGATTGTGATGTCGACTCCCCCTGAACCTTTGATATAGGATTAGCATCAGTGTATTGACGATCACCCTCAACATTTCTAGCAGGATTATTGTCTTCATCATCACGTCTTTGAATAGACTCTGTGTGACATGTATCGTGTATCCTCAACTCCCCTTGAACGTCAAGATGCTGAACGAGTTTGGACACCAATTCTTTCACATCAGCTATCTGTTGAGCTTGAGTCTGAATCACCAGCTGCCGTTGTGGATCTGTAGAAACAAGAGTATTCACCTGGGTTTGTAGTGTAAGCACTTGAGATTCAAGGAAAGTAATCCTTTCAGAATCAGAAGGCTTTGACGGACCAGCTGACGATTGTGGAATTGAAGGACTTGCAGTAGGAGTAATAACTGGAGGAACATAAGTTATCACCGGAGATGTATCTTTAGATCTTGGAGGATTAATGATCAAGGAAGCAACAAAATTTGCATCCTCTACTCCCTGCGAAGATTGAGCAGCAGCTATTGAAGCAAACATTAGCTTTTGAGTCTTTGGATCTGGATTGAAGTCACTATCAGAATCAGTACTTTCATCAACCAAGGATCTTTTTCCAAGTACTGATCCGGAAGGAGGATCCCGAACAGACTTTCTTCTTGGTCGTCTGGCTTGAGATTTAATGCGTTTTCCAGCATTAGCCAGTGGAATAGCAGCTAACCGCTCATAATGATCTGAGGAAAAATCCCTAGATTCATCAGAGTCAGTGCCTTCAGTAACAGGTAATATCTATCACTTGAGCTTGAACTTGATTCATCATCAGTCACCACATTCCTTCAGCTTCATGAATGGGCGAGTTCACAGCGTCATCAATGAAATCATCCATGTTCATTCCTAGATCTTGTTCATGTGTATGAACGACCTCCTCTTGAACATGTTCATGAATAGGTATTTCAACCTCAGCTTGTGGAATAGGAACTTATTCATGAATAGGAATTTATGGTTGTACGGGAACTTGAGCTTGTTGAACTGGAACTTGTTGTATCGGTTGTTGTGGAATTTGTTGTCGTTGTGCTTGCTGTTGTTGTGGAACATTTAAGCCTTGAACTTGAAAAATTTCATCAGGATGAAACCAGTTGTCATTAGGTGGTGCAACATAATCAGGATTGATTAAGTGACCAAACAAAGGAGTATTAACTGGTATCAATGCGGCATTCTGCTGTTTTACCTTCGTGCAATCAGTAAAGATACGCTTTGACATCGGAGTCAAAGTTAATCTTATAGGATGTTGTGGAAGATCCGGAATAAGATGATTTAGAATCATTTGAATAAAGCGAGGATACATCAAAAATCCTTGACCTTCAGCAGGATTAATCTACATGACCATCTCTCGATAGAAGTAAAATGCAAAATTGAATCGCTGTAACATTTCGGAATTTAGTATTCCTATTTCAATTCAATGTAACGCAATTTCAAGTTCTATACTCGTGCAATGTCTCATTATTTTTTTTCTTTCGCCGTAAAATTTAATGCAATGATTCTATATAAATTCGCAAGTTTTACTAGATTATATACATTTAAACGCTATACAAGAAACTATTTGGTACAAACTTATCAAACCTGAAAAGTCAAGGACTAAAATTTAAAAATATCAAGAAACCCTAGTTAGCACGGTCGTGCTTCGTTCTAGCACGGTCGCGCCAAGTGCTTTGGCACGGTCGCGCGACCTGCTCTGGAACGATCGCGCCCGGTGCCTAGGCACGGTCGCGCCTCTCCTTGGCACGGTCGCGACTGTGTACAGCTGAAACGTAACTGCAACTTTAATCACCCGATCGTTCGAATCCGTAACAGTCGTACGTTTCCTTTTTCCTTAACAATTGTATTACCACTTTTCAAATTCCAAACGCCTCAGTTCATTTCATTAATTCAAGAAAAACTCTCTCAATTCAAGAAAATTCTCCCAAGCTCTTTCGACCAGAATTACCTCAAGAAATCCGGTCAAGCGTTTTCCCAAAGCATCTCTGAATCATCCGAAGCCGCTGAAGCATTCGGAACCGCAGCAGAGGTAGCCGGAAGCCAGTCTTGCCGTCGCCGGAACTAAGTTCTACCATTCCCTATCGATTCGCTACTGTTCAGGTTAATTGAATCATCCCTCTCTTTCGTTTCGGTCCATGTAACAAAAGCCCTCTGTCAATTCGAGCTTTCATTACAGAAATCGTTCAGAACCAGAATCCTTTTTATAAGAAAAATGATTTAATCGGAATCGCTCCTAATCATGTTGTTAATACAATTAAAATATCTCAGAACACTCGTAATAACCCATAAATGAAAAGCCCTAACAATTCCACGAGGAAACGTAAGCCTTGCCGAAGTCATGCAACGAGGAAACGTAATCGCTTTTGCATCAAGACAACTCAAAATTCATGAAAAGAATTATACGACGCACGATCTCGAGTTGGGTGCGGTCGTATTCGCGTTAAAGATTTGGAGACATTACTTATATGGCACGAAATGTGTGGTATTCACCGACCACAAAAGTCTCCAACATATCTTCAACCAAAAAGAACTCAATATGAGGCAACGACGATGGGTCGAACTCCTTAACGACTACGACTGCGAGATTCGTTACCATCCCGGCAAAGCGAATGTTGTAGCCGATGCTTTGAGTCGAAAGGACCATGTTATGCTTCATTGTGCCCGTATTCAGTCCGATATTCAAACCCGTATCTTGGAAGCTCAACACGTCTCGGTAACCGAGGGTAACATGTATGAAGAAATGTCGTGTGGTGTTGAACTTCTTCTTGAATCAAAACCCAATGGCTTACTACATTATTTGAACCGTATTTGGGTTCCCGATCGCGATGATCTCCGTGCTATTCTCATGAACGAGGCTCATAAGACTCGTTATTCTATTCATCCTGGTGCGGATAAAATGTACCAAGATCTTCGCCAACTTTATTGGTGGTCCGGTATGAAGAAGGACATTGCTCTTTATGTTGCCAAATGCTTAACTTGCTCCAAAGTCAAAGCCGAACATCAACGTCCTTCTGGTTTGCTTGAACAACCGGAAATTCCCGTGTGGAAATGGGAAAATTTAGCTATGGATTTCATTACCAAGCTCCCTCGCACCTCGAGTGGTTATGATAGTATTTGGGTGATCATTGATCGACTCACCAAATCTGCCCACTTCTTGCCTATTCGTGAAGACTTCAAAGTGGAGAAATTAGCCCGAATTTACATTGATGAAATTGTGAGCCGTCATGGCGTTCCCTTGAACATAATATCCGATAGAGACGCTCGGTTCACTTCTCGATTTTGGCAATCTCTCCAATCTGCTCTTGGTACTCGTTTGGATTTGAGCACGGCTTACCATCCCCAAACTGATGGTCAAACCGAGCGAACAATCCAAACTCTTGAAGACATGCTTAGAGCTTGTGTAATCGATTTTGGTGGCAATTGGGATTCACATTTATCCCTCGTTGAGTTTTCTTACAACAATAGCTACCACACAAGTATCAACATGGCTCCATTCGAAGCTCTCTATGGTCGCAAGTGTCGTTCTCCTATCTGTTGGAACGAGATTGGTGAAGCACAAATCATCGGTCCTGAGTTAATTCAAGAAACATCCGACAAGATTATTCAAATCCGTGACAATATTCGAGTAGCGAGGAGTCGGCAAAAGAGTTATGCCGACAAGCGTCGAAAACCTTTGGAATTCCAAGTCGGTGATCTCGTTCTTCTTAAGGTATCTCCATGGAAGGGTGTGATCCGTTTCGGAAAGAAAGGCAAGTTATCGCCTCGTTATGTTGGTCCGTTCAAAATCCTTGAAAGGATTGGGAAAGTGGCTTACAAGCTCGAGTTACCTCCATCTCTTGGCAATGTGCATCCTACATTTCATATATCTAATCTAAAGAAGTGTCTCGCCGATGAAAATCTCCATATACCGCTTGACGACGTGCGCATTGATGAAAAGATGCACTTCGTTGAGAAACCGGTGGAAATTATGGATCGTGAAGTCAAGCAACTCAAGCGAAGTCGTATACCTATCGTTAAAGTTCGTTGGGAATCTAAGCGTGGTCCTGAGTTCACTTGGGAACGAGAAGACCAAATGAAGCTCAAGTACCCTCACCTTTTCACTAATAATGTTGTTTCCTCTAGCTAAATTTCGGGACGAAATTCTCTCAACATGGGGAGACTGTAACATTTCGGAATTTAGTATTCCTATTTCAATTCAATGTAACGCAATTTCAAGTTCTATACTCGTGCAATGTCTCATTATTTTTTTTCTTTCGCCGTAAAATTTAATGCAATGATTCTATATAAATTCGCAAGTTTTACTAGATTATATACATTTAAACGCTATACAAGAAACTATTTGGTACAAACTTATCAAACCTGAAAAGTCAAGGACTAAAATTTAAAAATATCAAGAAACCCTAGTTAGCACGGTCGTGCTTCGTTCTAGCACGGTCGCGCCAAGTGCTTTGGCACGGTCGCGCGACCTGCTCTGGAACGATCGCGCCCGGTGCCTAGGCACGGTCGCGCCTCTCCTTGGCACGGTCGTGCCTGTGTACAGCTGAAACGTAACTGCAACTTTAATCACCCGATCGTTCGAATCCGTAACAGTCGTACGTTTCCTTTTTCCTTAACAATTGTATTACCACTTTTCAAATTCCAAACGCCTCAGTTCATTTCATTAATTCAAGAAAAACTCTCTCAATTCAAGAAAATTCTCCCAAGCTCTTTCGACCAGAATTACCTCAAGAAATCCGGTCAAGCGTTTTCCCAAAGCATCTCTGAATCATCCGAAGCCGCTGAAGCATTCGGAACCGCAGCAGAGGTAGCCGGAAGCCAGTCTTGCCGTCGCCGGAACTAAGTTCTACCATTCCCTATCGATTCGCTACTGTTCAGGTTAATTGAATCATCCCTCTCTTTCGTTTCGGTCCATGTAACAAAAGCCCTCTGTCAATTCGGGCTTTCATTACAGAAATCGTTCAGAACCAGAATCCTTTTTATAAGAAAAATGATTTAATCGGAATCGCTCCTAATCATGTTGTTAATACAATTAAAATATCTCAGAACACTCGTAATAACCCATAAATGAAAAGCCCTAACAATTCCACCAATTAAAATACAAGAATCTGTCAATTCGTGTCTGATTTGGAATAGACACGGTCGCGCTAATCATCTAGCGCGGCCGTGCCTCATTTAGCGCGGTCGTGCCGATTAGCAGCGCGGTCGTGGCCTCCTGAACAGACCTTGTCATGCCCTCTAGGCTAGTCCCTGTTGTGTCTAAAGATCATAGACACGACCGTGCCGGGCTAAGGCACGGTCGTGCCTGTCAAACTTGTCTAGATGGTGCTCCTGTTGATCAACCCGGTCGCGCCCCGACTAGCGCGGTCGCGCCCGTGGCTTGAGCACGATCGTGCCCTTCCGAGGCACGGTCGTGCTAGACTCAGAACTTTTAACAGAATTAAAATTTTTATATTTTAATCAGTAAATGTTTCAGATTTTATAAAAATATGTTTTCTGTATTTAAAAATAGATTAAAAGTTTAATCTTGGCATAAATGTAATTTATTGAAAAGTTTATAAAAATTAAATTTATATTTATCATTCTTACACTTAAATGATATTTTAAATAATTAAGTTACAAAATTTATAAATAATGATGATTTATTCAATTTACATTTTAAATCAAAATCATTTATTTATTTATACTTAATTACAATTAATATTTACATTATTTCATAAACTATAGTTATACACTTATTTATTTAATTCAAACCTAATTAAATTGTTTCAAACATATTTTACCTCAAACTTTATATATTTTATCCAATACTTTTTAAATGCAAATCAATGGTTTTATATACAAATTCAACTTTCATTTTAGACTTAAACTTTATGCACCTATGTGATTCAATACATATTACTCTTTAGGTTAAAGTGTGCATTTCAAGGATCTTATTGCTATCTATATTCCTTGTTAGCTTCACTTCTATACCAAGTGAGTATTCACAACCCCTTTTACACTTTTGGGGTGAAACACGAACTATATACAAATTACATGTTTACATTTACACAAACAACACAATTACAAATCCTATAACATTTATGTGTGCAATTTTAGCTTTATGCCCGAGGACTATTTGTGCTAACTTCTGCATGCTATTATGTACAATCATTAACTATTCAAGCCGACGGTTTTCAATGATAGATCTATTGAGTCTGACAAACCCACCCAAGTGGAGGTGATTGATACCGACAACACAATTTGCATACTAGTTACTAAGGTTTGATTGTACTTGGTTACACAATAGCGGCTCCCCATAAATGCCTTATTTATCATGTTATGTAAAGGATTTTGGTTTACAAACTATATGCTATCTATGTACAAACTTGTGTTATACTCACCAACTTTTTAGTTGACTTTATTTTATTCATGTTTCAGGCCCCAATATGTGAGATTGATACAAGACGTGTTCAACATAGGACTTGGACTTAGCAATATGAATCAAGAATTTTATGAACTAATTATGTTTCTTGTTTGAATTTGATTTTGTACTTGGATTTTATGTAATGGAAATTTGACTTTAATATATTTTGATTTAGTCAACCTTGTGCTATGAACAGTCTTACATGTCCCGCCCCGATGATTCCGCCATCGGTCGGGGTGTGACAATCGCTTATTCAATGTTAAAGCCACCATTGCAGTTTGAAGAGCCATCTTTAAACCATCGGTTCCAGCTTTACGAGGAAAGATGCATTGAATAATCACATGCATGAAGTATATCCATTCACCGACTAAGCCACGTTTACGTGCTTGTGTATCACTCTGTCTCACACGATAACACATTCTTTGAAAACAACCCATAATAAGAGTGCCCGGATATGACAATGGGTCTTCAGCATTACCACCCAAATCAAGAGCAGCACGAATTGTCTCTTCATATATGGCAATTTCAGTATTATTGACAGTGGCACGAAGAACATGAAGTTCTACGTCCGTATCCTGAGGAACTGTATCCCAAAATTGTTGTATGTATACCAGACTGATGTAAGGATCAGCAGATAAAGCAGTATGGAGACACGAACGATTCAGAAATCCGATTATTCCTTGAAAATTGACTACCTCGGACATGTTAGGATCTAACAATGCCACCTGATTATGCTTATATTCGACACGTCGAGCCATCTGAAAACATTCGGACAACAAAACACATTAGTAAAAATAACAAACACAAACAATTAAAAAAAATTTAAACAAAAAAATTAACAACAAAAAAAATTTCTAACACAAAAAAAATCACAAGTCCAAATACTCTCTGACCCCTAGGCGAACTTAATAAGTTCGCTTAGTGTTGCAAGAGGCGAACTTATTAAGTTCGCCTTGACAAGTTCGCTTGCAACAAGTTCTCTTGAACCTGTGACGATTCAAATTCAAACACTGAATTTCAAAAATCAGGCAAATCAATTGAAACGCATGAAACAAGTATTGTACAGTGATCGATTATCACTCAGTAAACAATTCTAATGATCAATTTTATATTTTTAATCAAAATTAGGTCAAAAACCGTTCTGTCAAGCTCGCGAAGTAAACCGAGTAGAAAACATCAAAATACTCACGATTGAACGGATGATAATTAGTGAAATTACCGTAGTTGTGTTCGCAAATCAATTTGGAATATGATAGAATCAGCAAACAACTCCAATAACACAGATTAAAAATTTCGAAGAAAATGCAGATAAGTTCGCTTGGAACAAAGAAGACGATGACTGAATAAGTTCGCTTGGCCAAGAGCCTTATACACATTAAGTTCGCTTATTTAGGCGAACATGTTAAGTTCGCTTAACAAGCCTTCGGCGAACATGCCAAGTTCACTTCACCATCCACAGACAAACAGATTAAGTTCGCTTCACTGTTCTTAAGCGAACTTATTAAGTTCACTTCACTATACACAGGCGAATATAATATCTATTCACTTTTTCCTTGAACAAAATTTTACCAACTTCAACCTTTCAAGTCTTGAACTTTCGTCAGCATCATGTATCCGATCCAATCCCGAACAATTTTAATAAAAGTTTTGAATTTTCATGGAAAATAAAAATCAAAATCTTTTTGAGTTTTATCTATACATGTAACATCCCAAAACTGGTAATTAATAAATAATGACACGATCGAAATTTATAATTTTTAAATGGTGAAAGAAAAACGGATGGGCTTGGGCTCGGCTCCAACGGGCCAAAGGAAGCCCAAGTATATAAGGGCAAGGGCTGCTCCAAACCTTTCATTTCTACCATTCACAAGTTTTAGAGAGAGAGAAGAGAGCTCGGGTCTAGAGAGAGAAAGTGACGGATCGACTCGGGAATTCAGGAGAACGTTGCTGCTGTGCTCGTGATCATCTCCTCCGAATCAGAAATCCAACCCAGGTAAGCGTTCGATCATAATCTGAGTTTTTATGATTTTTTTTGGGTTTTCGGTTTTAGCCCAATAGATGATGATTTTACAGATGAAACTTGAAAATGAGCTTAGGTATAGCATCTAGAATGAAAACCGAAAGTTTTGATCAAAGAAAATTTAGATATCAACACGATCAGAGTCGCATGCAGAACCTACTGATTTTTGGGGAAGAAGACTGATTCATCGAAACTAGTAGTTTCGATGTAGGTGAATCCATCGAAACTACTTAGTTTCGATATATATACAGACCCATCGAAACTACTTAGTTTCGATATATATACAGACCCATCGAAACTACCATAGTTTCGATATATATATACAGACCCATCGAAACTACCTAGTTTCGATATGCCCACGATCTGAAGCTAAGATAATACATAAGTTACTTACCGAAACTACCATAGTTTCGATATGAACCTATGACTCGAAACTACCAAGTTTCGACATAAGCAACCTATCAAAACTACCAAGTTTCGACATAAGCAACCTATCGAAACTACCAAGTAGGGGACATCGTACTGTTGAAGGTATCGCCATGGAAAGGAATCATCCAATTCAGAAAATGTGGCAAACTAACTCCAAGGTTTGTCGGACCTTTTAAGATCTTAGCGAGAGTGGATCAAGTTGCTTACAGACTCGAACTACCTGATGCGCTTAGCGAAATACACCCTACGTTCCACGTGTCGCACTTACGCAAGTGTCTAGCTGACGACACGGCTCACATACCTTACGATGAGATCGAGGTGGATAACAGTCTGAATTATGTCGAGGAACCAATAGCCATCCTTGACCGATCTGAGAAGCGACTACGCAACAAGTCAATCCCATTGGTCAAAGTTCAATGGAAGCACAGAAAGGGATCGGAATCTACATGGGAGAAAGAAGACGAGATGCGGGAACTATACCCTCAGTTGTTTAACGTATAATTGGTTTCGAGGACGAAACCTTTCTAAGGGGGGTAGACTTGTAACATCCCAAAACTGGTAATACATAAAAAATGACACGATCGAAATTTATAATTTTTAAATGGCGAAAGAAAAACGGATGGGCTCGGCTCCAACGGGCCAAAGGAAGCCCAAGTATATAAGGGCAAGGGCTGCTCCAAACCTTTCATTTCTACCATTCACAAGTTCTAGAGAGAGAGTAGAGAGCTCGGGTCTAGAGAGAGAAAGTGACGGATCAACTCGGGAATTCAGGAGAACGTTGCTGCTGTGCTCGTGATCATCTCCTCCGAATCAGAAATCCAACCCAGGTAAGCGTTCGATCATAATCTGAGTTTTTATGATTTTTTTTGGGTTTTCGGTTTTAGCCCAATAGATGATGATTTTACGGATGAAACATGAAAATGAGCTTAGGTATAGCATCTAGAATGAAAACCGAATGTTTTGATCAAAGAAAATTTAGATATCGACACGATCAGAGTCGCATGCAGAACCTTCGGGTTTTTGGGGAAGAAGACTGATTCATCGAAACTAGTAGTTTCGATGTAAGTGAATCCATCGAAACTACTTAGTTTCGATATATATACAGACCCATCGAAACTACTTAGTTTCGATATATATACAGACCCATCGAAACTACTTAGTTTCGATATATATATACAGACCCATCGAAACTACCATAGTTTCGATATATATATATAGACCCATCGAAACTACCTTCGATATGCCCACGATCCAAAGCTAAGATAATACATAAGTTACTTACCGAAACTACCATAGTTTCGATATGAACCCATGACTCGAAACTACCAAGTTTCGACATAAGCAACCTATCGAAACTACCAAGTTTTGATATAAGCAAATCCATCGAAACTACTAGGTTCTAGCATAGTAATGTCTAGTGTCATCTAGGAGCACTACCTTACGTGTATGACTTTATTATACAGATTGTGAGTGACATTAGTGACGCTCAGTAACCAGCTAAGTGTATCTCAGAAACTACTCATCAGGTGAGTTCTATGTGCCCCTTTCTATGTTATGTGCAAACCTTATTAAATGTTTTGGGGGCTGAAGTGTATACACTAAATGAATAAATACTATGAATGTCATTGTGATCATACGTGATATACAAATATATATATATTTATATATATATGAAAATGAATTATGAACAAAGAATGAAACGTATGTTTACAAAGTATGAATGAAAGAATGACAAAATATGAATGAATGAAATCTTGCTTTATATAATATATACTGCATGTTATGAATATACGTGAATGTTATGGACGCTTCGATGCTAACGGCTACTACGGTAGACGGACGACCACGTGACTATCTTGCAACCAGGACTAAAATGTGCCTTCATCAGCAAGGAAATAAAAAGGGGCATTAATGGACGGTCGAAGCAAATGCCAAATCATATGTAGAACGGTTGCAAACATGGTAGCACGTGGGAAACAGATACCTTCGGGTAGACGGGCGAAAAGGACGGACTACGACGGTAGGACGGTTTATGACGGACGGTTTTAAGGCAGACGGTTTCTAGGACAGGACGAGTCAAAGGGCTACGACGGTAGCTTCATGGCGTATGTCTTTGTGACATACGTAGTAAAAGACGGGTTGATCACCCTTATGTGTATGACCAAATGAACGTTAAGGAAAAATAAAGGTGAATGCATATCAATGTAGTCACTCAAGAATGATGAAAGAAAAGTAAAAGTTAAGAATACGTATTTATGTTCTTTATATATAAACTTATGTATACTTTTGAAGAAATAATGTTTATATCTAATCTTTTTAAACTAGAACTCACCAGCGTTAGCTGACTTTTAGTATACATTTCAGGTAACAAAGAAAAGGGTCGTGCGAAGGCGTGAAGGCTGCCCGGCTAGAGACTGACATTCCGATTTATGTTTTCTTTTGTTAAACAATGATGTATGTTTTAAATGTTGAGACTTCCGCTGTAATGTACTCAAACGTGAATGTTTTTTTTTTTGTTAATTGAACGTGTTAAATTTAAAGTTTAGTATTAATGACTTTGTTTATGAGTAAATCCAACAAGTGAGGTTACCCGGGATAAGAGGGCCTTACAATACAAACGTAATCACATATTTTTGGATTTTATCTGTACAAACGGAAACACATATTTTTGGATTTTTATCTGAATAAACTGAAATCACATATTTTTGAATAAACATCATGAGCAAGAAGATCATATCAGTATCCAATTAATTCATCACACATTTTAGCAATAATAAAGGGTAACCTATAATATGAAACCATCCAACTCAGTCTTGTGCATTTTGCATCTCTTTCATTTTGAAACTCATTCAATTTGAATAATATTTGAAATGATACGCGATAAATTTCAAAGTAAATAAGATCAGGTTATAAAATGCTCTTTTATTTATACCGAATTTGAAATATAAAGCATGAATTCTTAAATTTGTCAATATTATAAAATTTGAAACTATAAGCGTTTATTTTCCAAATTCATGTGATTTAGTACCATTTAGATGAAAAACATCGTGTACCCCACATATATGCCAAACAGAAATATAAATTGCACTATCTTCAAGACATATACAGTTTATGTTAAGATTAGATCAATTTCCAAGATGAAATTATCTATTTTAGCAGAAGAATAGAATCAGATCCCAAAGGATATAAGAATCATGATGATTCAGAATCAGAAGATTCTAATTAATTGGCTGAATAGTGAGAATCAACAAATTCAGGTATGAGGATCCAACTATTATCTGGATAAAATTCAATGGAGTCAGACTAGATGATATATCTAACTAATCCAAGGGAGAAAATATGTTTCAACAGATTTTGAAAGCATATCTTAGTTCAACAACACCTTGCATGTTTTTCGGGGCATGGGCAGTGAAGTGAACTGAAATAGATTTGTGCTAAAGATATAATTCGATATTGGCCTCATGAAATTCTTTAAAACCATATATTCTTTATCTGATAATGATCTTTTACACACACATACAGGCATATAATGGATTCAAATCACAGATGTAATCATATTATATTTAATTTTCACACTACTATTAGTTTCGAAACGCTTTTAGTCTATTGACAATTTAAGTTTCAAAACTCATACACAAATTTGAAAACAAATTATCAAGATTAGAGCATTCACAACACTATCATTTCTCATTTATACAGACTTTGAAATTTAGATCAAATCAACTTAGTTTAATCAATCATATATCAAAGGTCTATTAAGGTCGTGTGAAATGAACTAATCACTGATGTACTATCATTTCTTCTCTAACCTCAAATGATGTCAAATTTTATATTTTTCAATTTGTTTTGACTTTTTATTTAAATACTTTTTAACTGAAATGTAAATGCAGAAATGTAATAAAGCAATAAAAGAAATTTTAAAAAAAAATTCATGAAATTCTGATTTTGAAAAGCTTTTATTCGGGATTGATCATACCAATCATTTTAATTAGGAATTCAAACCTGGTACGATCAAATGCCTTGGTAAACAAATCAGCAAAATTATCGTCAGTGTGTACCTTGACCAACTCAATCAACCTTTTCTCTGCATAATCACGAATAAAATGATATCGAATTTCGATGTGCTTAGTTTTACTATGTTTAACAGGATTATTAGTTATGGACATAGTAGCATTATCAATTAGCATAGGGGTTCCTGTGAAATTCAAACCGTAATCTCTCAATTGTTGTTGTATCCACAGGATCTGTGAACAACAACTCGCAGCAGCGATATATTCTGCTTCGCATGTAGAAATCGAGACTGTGGTTTGCTTTTTGCATTGCCAGGACACAAGTCGATTACCTAAGAACTGGCAACCACCTGTTGTAGATTTCCTGTCCAAACAAAAACCACCAAAATCAGAATCAGTATAAGCATTGAAATCAAAGTTAGACCCATGAGGATACCATAGCCCCAAACGTTGTTTTCCTTTCAAATATCGAAAGATTCTTTTCACAGCAATTAAGTGAGATTCTTTTGGCTTTGCCTGGAATCTGGAATAGATGCACATGGCGAACATTATATCTGGCCTTGAAGTGGTTAAGTATATGAGGGATCCAATCATAGCTCTGTAAAGTCGACAATCCACATCTTTTCCATCCGGGTCAGAATTCAACTTATGATTGACCGGAATTGGAGTATCATATGGGGTACAGTCCTCCATCTTGAACCGGCTCAAGATGTCTTTGACATACTTGGACTGATGAATAAAGAAATCATCTTCCTTTTGATTTACTTACAAACCTAAGAAAAATGATAACTCTCCCATAGCTGACATTTCAAATTTCAACTTCATAACACCCTCAAAATCTTTGCATAACCCTTCGTTTGTTGAGCCAAAAATAATATCGTCCACATAAATCTGCACCAGTAGGTAATCTCCCCCTGATTTCTTTATGAATAAGGTCAAGTCTATTTTTCCACGAACAAAGTTATTTGCCAAAAGATGTGTAGATAAAGTTTCATACCACGCACGAGGAGCCTGATGAAGACCATAGAGGGCCTTATCAAGCTTGAAAACCATATTCGGATTCAGTGGATCTTCAAACCCCGACGGCTGACACACATAGACTTCCTCCTTGACCTTTCCATATAAAAACGCACTTTTTACGTATAATTGAAACACCTTAAAACCTTTAAAAGAAGCAAAAGCTAGAAACAACCTTATAGCTTCGAGCCTCACAACAGGCGTATAAACCTCGGTGTAATCAATTCCTTCTTGTTGATTGAAGCCTTGGACAACTAATCTTGCCTTGTTGCGTACCACGACACCTCGATCGTCTTTCTTACATTTAAACACCCATTTTGTTCCTATCGGATACGCACCCTTCGGAAGATCAATAAGATTCCAAACCTTAAGTTTGTCAAATTGAGCAAGTTCTTCCTGCATACGTTCTATCCAATTGTTGTCATTTAAAGCCATCTCAACATTCTTGGGTTCAACCTGCAAAATAAAGCATGAATGTGAGCACTCATCAAGAACACCAGAATCCTTAATGCAGATACACAAACAAGTATTGTCAACAAGAGAACGTGTTTTCACTCCATCCTGTAAATTTCCAATTATATTCGTCACTGGATGATCTTTGAGTTCCTTGATGGATACAACCTCAGGAACCGGCAACACGTCAACTTGAGTAGATTCAGATTGATAAGAATAATCTTGATTAATTGGAATATTCGAGTCTAAATTTGTAGGAATCTCCCCCTGAGCCTGTGTCGAATGTAATGGATCATCACCCAACAACGGATCAGCAGAAGAATCTTGAAAAATAGCGTTATCCTCCTCACTCTTTGAATCTTGTGGACCTGAACAAGAAGCAACATTTGGATCGGGAGCAGAAGTAGATGGAATTGATGAATTTGGAACTGCATTTGGTAGAAATCCATTGTGCTGTGCATCCTGACAAGAATCATAAAGAACATCAGCATCTTCAGCAGAAATATCATAAGGTAAATGAAAAGACTTGAATAAGTTTTCATAATCAAATGCCCAATTCGGACCAATCGCCATTTGTGGTAAAGACCGATTTGAACAGTCAATATGGAACCATTCTTCAACTTGGCGCGTCTCTTTGTTATAAACCCTCTTGGTTGTCGAATTAGCCACATACCCCAGAAAAATCCCTTCAATAGCCTTCGCACTGAATTTTGTTGAGACATCTCGAACTTTCAATAGGGTGCAAGGATTACCAAAAGGTAGTAAATAATCCAGATTCGGCTTTCGATTATTCAGCAATTCGTAGCAAGTCTTGTTATGTCGCTTGACAGTCAAGACCCTGTTCAAAACATGACACGCAGTATTCACAGCTTCAGCCCAAAAGGTGACTGGAAGCTTAGAATCCGCAAGCATCGTGCGAGCTGTTTCGACCAAAGTCCTGTTCTTTCGTTCAGCGACACCGTTTTGTTGAGGAACATATGGCGCACTGAATTCATGATGAATTCCTTTTTGTAAACAGAATAAGCCCATTTTGCTATTCTTAAATTCGCTGCCATTATCACTCCTGATTCTTTTGACTTTCATATTGAATAAATTCTCCAAACCCAGGATTAAGTATTGTACCAACTCAGTGGTTTCAGCTTTAGAGGAAAGAAACTTAACCCATGAAAATCTGGAGTAATCATCAGTTACTAGCAAGTAGTACGATTTTCCACCAATGCTCCTGATACTGATAGGACCGAACAAATCCATATGCAGCAACTCCAAAGGAGTTACGATAGAACTCGTCGATTTAGATTTGTGAGATTTCTTTCTTTGCTACCCCTTCTTGCAAGGAATACAATCATCAGGAACTGAGAATTTCATCTTTGGAATACCAAGAACCAGATCATTCCTAACAATGTAGTTCATCTTCCTATAGTTAATGTGAGCTAGCTTCCTGTGCCACAATATTGAATTAGATTCTGACGCCTTGGAGAGTAAACAAGTAGGAATTGAATCCGTTGTAGTGGCGACACTCATGTCAAGGACATACGTGTCATTTCTCCTCGGAGCCTTCATGAGAATCCATTCATCAGGAATCACGAAGCCCGGTTTCAAAATATAGCATTCAGCATCGTTGAAATGGAACGAAAACTTCTTGTCACAAACTTGTGATACACTTAAAAGATTGTGTTCCTGAAATAGGAACCCAAGCCATCGTGGTCTTGGGTCGTCCAGTTTGATCAAAATAAACAACTTCTTGTAATTTACAATCAATCTTATTATTCACTTTTGGAACAGAAGTTTGACAATAAGATTTTTTTAAAGAAGATCCAATTTTATTATTTTGAAAAACATTATTTGATATATTATTGTCAGATTCGGATGTTTCCAAAATTTTCTTCAATTTTCTGTTTCTTCTTCTCCTTTGAGGTCTAGACAATTTAACATCCTGCTGAGAATCTTTTGAAATTCCAACATCAGGAATCTCAAGTTTCTCTTTGCATACAAAAGATTTAGAATTCAATTTATCCTGTTGTTTAAATCCAGATGATTTAACAAAAGATCGACCAGTCAAATTTTTTTCCAAACTAGAAGACGACTTTCCCTCATCTTTTCTTTTCAGAATCTTCACCATTTTTGGTTGTGAAGGATCAGCCTTCATTTTACCCTGGTTCTTGTAAGGACAATTGATCAGAATGTGACCAGCCTCGTTACATTGAAAACACACTCTTCTTTCTTGATAAGTTCTGAAATAAGGAGTTTTCTTTGAATTTGAGGATCCATCAGAGGAATAAGCTTCAGAGGAATGTCCAGAACAGTTTATTGGATTCTTTGGAACATAAGCCTGTGTTGGCACCTTTGAAGAATACACTTTTTGATAACCAGCCACAACAAAACCACTCAACTGTAAAATTGGAGAAAGCTTAGATGTACCAACTTTCACCTCTTCAGGTTTAGTCAGAATGCATCTATCCCGGGTAACATATTTAACAACTGTTGGGTCATCAATTTTTACCTCTTTTGGAATGCCCTCGACCTTCTTCTCATCAAACACCTCATCTTCAGAATCAGACTCATACACCATATCCTCCCCAGTTACCGGATTCACCTTTAACACAGTCTTTGGATCTATCTCCTTTTCATGTATGATTTCAGGTTCCACCACATAATTTGCATTGAACGGTGGAGGAATAAATCCAATTCCAGCAACACGCTTAGTAGGATCAGCATTTGAGTTAAAATAATCCAAAACATCCGAAGAATTTTCAAATTTTTCCATCTTTCTATGAAGTTTGATCACTTCAGACTCTTTGTCAGATATTTCTTTATTCTTTTGAGCAACAACTTCATTACGTTTTTCTATCTCAGCATAATCCATATCTAGATGATAACCCTGCTCTTTGTATTTTAGGCCAAGAGAATTTAAGTCTCTTTTCAAAGACTCAATTATATCAATGCACAATTTATCATTATCTTTCAGTTTCTGATTAACAGTATGCATCGATTTCATGTCACAAATCAAGTTTGTGTTATCATCCATGACCTTTTGCAATTTATTTTTAACAGAAATGCAGTTAGAATAGTAAATATGACAAACAGAGTCTTTTACCTTAGACGGATCAGACATGTCTGTCATGAATACTTTGGCAATTGGAATATTTTCTGAATCAGCACCATCAGAAGCATTTGGAGAAAGAACAATATCCTCCTCAGCAACACCTGATGCTGCATCAGAATCAATATTCTGCACTTGTTCTATTTCTTCATCAACGCTTGGAACACTGTCACCATCACAAGAATCATCACTAGAACTTTCATCATCAGTCGACTCCTCTGGTTTTTCAGAATGAATTTCTGCTACAAAAGCCTTACTCACAGCACCCACCAAGTCTTCCAGATGAATGCCCCAGTCATAGTTTTCGTCGTTCTGAGCAACCAATGCCGATGAAGCAGATGCATGATTTGTATTACCAGATGAACCATGTGACTGATTCCTATTATGCTGAAAATTAGGCTGCTTCTTTTGAGAATCAAACTCGACCTTTGGCTTCACACATTCTTTAGCAAAGTGACCATATTCTTGACAGTTGTAACACCGACTTTGCTTTTATCAAAACCCATGCGAGATTGACTATTTGAGCCAATATATTTTCTGCCAGTTTTCTTCAAGAAATCTTTAGCTTGACGCATTAACATGGCCATATTCCATTGGATATTCATTTCTTCCAGATCAACAGGGTCAATCTGTCTGAAATCTTCTTCTATAACCTCAGGATCATGTATTTTACCTCCAATAAAATTTTCATATGATGCCTTGAATGAGGAAAACATAGCAAGATAGTCATCAGCAACCTTCTGATTCAAATGAGATCCAGATGAAGTAGAAGCTGTAGTCGCAGAAAATCCAGAATGGATTGAATGACTAGAATGAATCGGAACTCCAGAACACTGATCATTTGAAGAATCTTAAGCATCGCCAGAAAAGAATGCCACTACAGTACCAGTTTTACCAGTAGATTTGGCAAAATACATTGAGGGATCCTGGATATGCTCCAAGTTAGTCTCTTTCTTCTTCATATTCATGTCATGCGACTGAATCTTCCCTAGAACTTCTTCAAGAGACATGGTTTTATACTTAATATTCTCTTTGATTAAAACCGTGTACACATCAAATTTTGATGGTAAAGCCTCCAAGAATTTATCATTGATTTCCTCAGTCTCATACACCACAGACGCACTTGTCAGTTCACTAAGAAGATGATAGAATCTTGTAGCAAGATCATCCAAGGATTCGTTTTAATAGCTTCTTTAATAGCTCCTTTCTACTCTTCTTCACATCTAAACTTCCTTCACACCTTTTCTGTAATGCATCCCACAGTTGTTGAGAAGACTTGAACTGTTTGAAACTGTGATATATTTCCTTCAGAAGAGACATCGAAATACTAGCCATCGCTTTCTTTTCCCTGTCAAATAGTAGCTTCTCTTCGATAGTTAACGCTGACACCGGCTTTGGAACATCATCCTGTCCCATCCACGAATAAGTCGGATGCGTATAACCTTCCAAAATCGGAATCCACAAACTGGTATCGGTAAAAGATACAAACTGGTCGAACCGATCTTTCCAATTTGAATAATCAGCTAGATTCAACAACTTCGGAGGTTTTTGAGATGTACCGATCTCATTGTCATAATTTAACATATTCGTGACTTGAACCATATTTGCCATTTTTCCTGAAAAATTTTCCAAGTGTTGAACTCCCTTTAACCTTAGGCAAAGATAATAAGTTCGCCTCTGAGACACCCAAGCGAACTTAATACGTTCGCTTAAACCAGAATTCAAAAAATCTGATTAAGTTCTCCTAAAATAAGTTTATAGTAGGTCCTCATGGCGCTTCTACGGATAGATCTCATGATAAGACGTGACGTTAACTCGGAGTGCGGAATCCAACGAATCAACGTTTATACGCACAAAAGACAATGTAGACAATCAAGTAAATAACATTCTCAATTGTATTTCAAATCACAATGATGTTTACAGACTCAATCAGATTTCTTTTCTGTTCAATGTGTTCTCTCTCTGTTTCTGATTCGACTGACTCTGTAAACACTTATATAGACATCTGACCTGCTATAAACGAACTAATTAAGTTCGCCTCTAACAGACTAAGCGAACTTAACAAGTTCGCCTCAGATAGACTTAAGCGAACTTATTAAGTTCGCCTAGTCTGTTAGAGGCGAACTTAATAAGTTCGCTTATAGCAGTTCAGATGTCTATATAAGTGTTTACAGAGTCAGTCGAATCAGAAACAGAGAGAGAACACATTGAACATAAAAGAAATCTGATTGCGTCTGTAAACATCATTGTGATTTGAAATACAATTGAGAATGTTATTTACTTGATTGTCTACATTGTCTTTTGTGCGTATAAATGTTGATTCGTTGGATTCCGCACTCCGAGTTAACGTCACGTCTTATCACGAGATCGATCCGTAGAAGCGCCATGAGCGAACTTATTAAGTTCGCCTCTGTTAGAAAGTTCGCCTCTAGGTAAACTTGAATAAACACTTAGTGACTTTTACATAACAAAAACATAAAGACATAAGATCTAACTATTACAAGCTTTTGTCATTACAAACTATGTCCTAACACATACATCCACTTCTTGAAGTTTTTTGATGAACGTCTCTTTACGTGCTGGAATGTATACAGTTGAAATTGTATCAGCTGGCTTCACAATGTATCTAAACCTTCTTTTGCCATCTTTATCGTTTTTTTCAAGTTTCTGTATTCAGGCACCTATGGCTTGAAGTTTTCAAAATTAGCTTTTCCACACTCTCTCTTTAAATACTCTTCAAAATTAGCAGCAAATGAATTATTCGATGGATTGATCATCTTCAAATGACTTAACTCTCTAATATCCCAGTATGGAAATGTATTTAACTTCGAGCTTCTGTCAAAATACTGAATATTTCCATCACATCTCTTTATCACATACATCTTCTTCTCACCATCATACATCCATGCTAATATTTCACCAGTTAAAGCTTGTTCTGGACTCTTGATTGTCTGTGTAAGCCTTTCAACAATGGATGGCTTCTCAGTAACTGTCCACTAAGAACTCTTATCAATATTTGAAATCTTTGACCTTTCAGATGGTGTTTCAA
Organism: Smallanthus sonchifolius; assembly: GCA_023525975.1. NCBI lineage: Eukaryota > Viridiplantae > Streptophyta > Magnoliopsida > Asterales > Asteraceae > Smallanthus > Smallanthus sonchifolius. The sequence continues at coordinate 29,006,524 of CM042046.1, forward strand.
TGTCTCCAGGAACAGTAAATGGTTCTCTTTCATCTACAAGCTTGTCCATTTTACTGATCACTGAACCATCTTCTTCAACATACGTCTGTTGTGGTTCATATTCATACTTTTTGTTTTCAGTGTTGGTTTGAGATTCTTGTTCAACATCTTTAGTTGTTCTTTCACTTCCACCAACACCTCCAGCACCACCACTATTGTTATCATCATCTGAAGAATGGTTTCATCATCTTCTTCTCCCTTCTCTATTCCTTCTTGGTTTTCATCAGTTCTTTCCAATCCTTCACCTTCGTCATTCAAAAGCATATCAACATCAAATAAAGTGTTGTCCTCATACATAGTTGCTTCAAAGACTGGAGTTTGAACTTGGTCACTTGTAGAAGGAACTGGTTAAGTGGCTGTTGGACTATGAACATCTTCAACATTCTCTTCTAGATTTGTACCAATTGGAGCACCCGTATGAGCTATTAGATCTTGTACTATCTTTTGAAGTTGATCAATCTGCTGCTGCTGTTGAGAAATTAAACACTTCTGTTTATTACTTTCAATTTTCAATTCTCTTATCTCTCTTATATTAGTACTTTCTCAACTTTGCAAGTTTAAGATTTGAGTCTTCAATTGACTTACAACGTCTGCAGTTTTCCTGGTTGCATAGTTAAGAAACTCTTCATCAACCAAATCATAACCTCTAGATCTCTTGCACTTTTGCTTTTCTGGTACTTCTTTAGCCTTTCCCTTGCCTTTATCAAGTTTTGTTGTAGTTTTCTTTTTCTTCTGTAACTTTGGATCAATAAACAGGATACCCTTAGACGGAGGAGGTCTAGAAGGTACGGTCTTTGTCTTTTCAGGTTCTTTTCTTTTCGTTGATGGGGTTGTTGTTGCTCTTAACTGTTCATCATTAAATTCTAACACTTCAGTGTTCACACTTAATACATCGTCAGTTTCAGCAATAAATTCTTTCGTGTGACTTAGTAATGGTTCAGTAACCTCTTCATTTACTTCAGGAATTCTGTTTTCTTCAAAAATCATGTCATGAGCTTCATATTCACCCGTATGTACATCAACCCTTTGTTCTTCAACTTGAACTTGAACTTCCTGTTGAAAGTACCTATTCTTATCCTTTTTTTTCTAGAAGGTACCTATTCTTATCCTCTCTGTTTAAGACATCTGATTTACTTATATATTTTAGCGACCATTGCGTAAAGCCATGGGAACACGTTTAAGTTTGAGTACCATAAATCATCCTCAAACCAATGCCAAAGAAAAAGGGCAATACAAAGATTATAGGATATGCTTAGGACGTGTGTAATTGATTTTAGTAGAAACCGCGATGCTCAATTCTCGTGTAACAAAGATTAATACACAAGTATTAACTATGCATTATTCGAGGCATTATACAAGCGAAAGTGCCACTCACCCACCTATTGGACCAAAGTCGGTGACAGTTAACCAACAAATACAGAAATAATCCAAGGAATCACTGACATAATTGCTCAAATTCAAATCATAAGAGATGCCATAGATCATTAGAAATATTATGCAAACAATAGGAGAAAACCAAAGCATATTTGAATCTCGATAAGGTTCTAATAAAGGTATCATCGTAAAAGGGGCGTAGTTCGTTTCGATAATAAAGATAAACTCGCCCAAAGGTATATATAGAACCATTCAAAATTATGAATAGGATCGGAGCCTACAAGCTCAAGCCACCACAAGAAACTAGTGGTGTTCATAACACGTTTCATGTGTTCAGTATAACGAAGCGTTTGGTTTGCGATTCACTAATTATATCATTCAATGTGGTACGCTTCGATGATAAACTCTATTTTGTCGAGAAACCCGTCGAAATCATAGATAAGTATGTTAAGATCCTCGTACAAAATTTCAAAACTAAAATAAAGTCGCAAAATATACTCAGAAAGAGGTCCAAAATAGACATATAGGTATGAGAGGATCAAATGAAACTCAAAAAAAAAAAACCCCATTCCAATTCAAGAGAACCCTAGACAATGATATCTCCTCGTGAATTTCAGGACGAAATTCTTTTAACTAGAGGAGACTGTGACAACCGTCAATTTTACCAAGTATTGCCTATATGTTATGATCAGTCCATTATGATTCTATGTGCATTATGTGAACCTAGACAAGTTACTATGAACGATACGATCCAATTTGATGAGAAATTTAAGATTAACGCTAAAACTCTATGATCATTGGTGATGAAGCAACGTAAATAATATACTGACCAAGTGTCGTGCAAACGATACAAGTCAAGGATACAAGATATAATACAAGAATTTCATGTTAATTCATGACGACGCGTATTATTATTTTAAACATACTATTTTATTAATTCGGGTTAATTAATCACTATTTTTATTAACCGAACTATCATTCGGTTATACAAGTATATACACATATATATGAGGCAAAACATACTTCATAATATTCCACTTTATTAATTATGTAAGTCCCAGCGGGTCTACCGATCGATCTCTATTGTAAAATACATAATACGTACACGAAGTGCGGAATCCTTACGTATACGTATGTCTCGAATAGTAACAAATGCAATATAATCACACAAGACATGATTTCATAAAAAGCTTCTTATATTATCTCTCAAATAGTAAACACAGAGTAGTTACAAATGCATAACATTTCAAATGAGAACATCTCTTGAACTATTTATAGACAACACACACTGAACCTAAGTTCGCCACATTTAAGTTCGCCTCAACTATACCAGGTGAACTTAATGCCTCAAAGAGCTCCCTGCACATATCCTATGTTTCAGACACACATCCAACACCTTCTTATACTGTAATGCCTACTCTCTACTTTCATCAGTATACATGATCTGATCAGACCTTGAAAAGTTAACAAGGTTCGTAGCATCGAAGAATCTCACTATAACCTTGTCATTCAAGTCTTCTATCACAGCTTCTCCCGTACATCCATCAACGTACCACCATTTAAGATCATGTAGACAATCATAAGGAATCGGTTTCAATGGAATCTTCGGTACTGATCTCACAGGTTTAAACTTGTATCTCCATGTCACCTTTTGAGTAACAGGGTCTACTTATTTTACTCTTCTTCCCTATTGAGGTTTCAGTGTTTCATACTTTCCAGAACCTCCTTGCATTCTTATCAAGTTGGCAATCAAGTCAGCTATTCCATTATTCGATCTGTTGATCAAGGGCTTTGTTGATAACCCATTAACTTCACATCTCGGTAAAGAGTTAAAGTATTTAAGCCTAGGCTTCAAATACTGAACTCCCTTTGTTCTCTTCAAAGCAAATAACTTGAACTCAGCTTCATAAAACCAACTTATTATTCTTCCCGAGCATTTGTCCTTGTTTACATATCTCTGCTTTTGCACTGGTGCCACTGAAGCAACTGGTAAGTTATCTCTCCAGCTCTTCACCATTTCCACCCATTGTGCCTTAGTCATTCCAGTATTCTTATACATTTCTGTATCTTTAGGCAAACTTTCAGCAGAGTCAGGATTTTGTTTTTCTAAATCAGGATCAGATGCATCAGATTCTACAACTCCTTCTGAAAACCCTTCAGGAATTGCATCATCTTCAAACACATCTGTATTAATTAACCCTTCACATCCTTCGTAAACAACTTTATTGGTATTACACTCCAGCTCTACCTCAACAATCTCTCCTTCCTCTACTCCTTCCTCTTTTGTATCATCGTCATTAGACAGATCATCCAAATCTATCAAGCATTCAATTTTGTCAGCTTCATCCATATCAAAATCTTCAAAGAACAAAGTATTTGTCACACCCCAACCGACGGCGGAAACGTCGGGGCACTGTTCATAAGCACAAGGTTGACTAGATTGAATATATTAAACATCAAATTTCATACAAGTAGTCCAAACACAACCAAATCCAAGATAGAACAAAATTGAAATACATAGAGTTCTTCTATTTAAATTAACTAAGTCCAAGCCTATGTGTAGCACATCTTGATCAATCTCACACATTAGAACCTGAAACATGAATAAAATAAAGTCAACTAAAAAGTTGGTGAGTATAACACAAGTTTGTATATAGATAGCATATAGTTGTAAAACAAATCCTTACATAACATGATAAATAAGGCATTTATGGGGAGCAACTATTGTGTAATCAAGTACAATCAAACCTTTGTAACTAGCATGCAAGATTGTATTGTCGGTATCAATCACCCCAATCTGGGTGGGTTTGTCAGACTCAATATATCTATCATTGAAAACCATCGGCTTGAATAGTTAATGATTGCACATAAGCGTTCACAAAAGTTAGCACACATAGCACTCGGGCATAAAGCTCAAATTGCACACGTGAATGTAAATAGGATTTGTATTTGTGTTGTTTGTGTAAATGTAAACATGTAATTTGATAGAGTTCATGTTTCACCCCAAAGTGTAAAAGAGTAAAAGGGGCTATGAAATACTCACTTGATTCGAAGGCGTAGCTAACACGAGATACTAGATAGTAATGTGATCCTTGTATTACACAATGTTAACCTAGAGTGTAATGTATATTGCATTAATAATGCACAATAGTCTAAGTCTATATCTAAAGTTAAATTGGATAAAGTTAGTGATTGGTACTTGAAAGTATTGTATAAAATGAAATATTTGAAATGAATATTTTTAGAACATTTTTTAATAAGGTTTGAGTTTGGAATAATTAAATATGTAAATTAAATAATTACTGTTTATGAAAATAATGTAAGCGTTAGATGTAATTAAGTATAACTAAATAAATGTTTTTGTTTAATTATAAATCAAATAAATAATTATTACCTTATTCATTTATTTATATAATGTAATTTAGACATTAAAATATTATTTAAGTGTAGGGTTTATAAATTAAATGTTGAACTTTAAATAATTTCCATTTATTTTAAGATTAAATATTTGGTCTTTTCTAAATAAAAATAATACAGATTTTTATAAATTCAATTATTTTTATTTTAGAAATTAATCTGAAATACTAATTGTTTAGAAATATAAAAAATTATTAAAATTCTGCCAACACACACGACCGTGCCTAGGGTAGGGCACGATCGTGCTAGGGCGGGCGCGACCGTTCTAGACAGAGCGCGACCGTGTTGGTCAAACAGAGGACAACTAGCCAAACCACTAGGCACGACCGTGCCTTCGATAGGCACGACCGTGTCTATGCTTCTGGGGTACGATCAAGTCTAGCCAACGAGCATGACTGACCGCGCTGGAAGTCGACACGACCGCGTCTCCCGAGGCACGACCGCGCTAGATGATTAGCGCGACCGTGTCTCTTTCAAAACAAGAACGAATTGATTGATTCTTATATTGATAGTGCTGGAATGTATAGGGCTTTCATTCACAAGGTTAGTACGAGTCTGTTGGTGTAGACTAATTGTGTTTAAAACATGTTTAAAGTTGGATTCGATTAAACCATTTTTAAATGAAACTTAGGATCGGGTTCGAGTAAATTTCGATATTGAGAGTCTAAATTGGATTAGGGCTTTTCATCTATATAATAAATAGATAGTTTTGAAAGTTTCAATAACCCTGTGAGACGATGAATTGATGGCCTACGGTGGGGACGAGTTTTGGCTATGACGGGTGTGGTCTCCGGTGCTTTCTGCTGCAACTCCGGCTAACTCAATGTGTTCTGAAGCTTTAGGGAGGATCGAATGATGTGTTTGTGTGTTTGTTTGAGAGGATTGCAATAAAAACGATGGAATCGCTGGTCACATGGAGGATATAGATAGTTTAGGAGAGGGATCAACCAAAATGGGTTTATTTGTTATAATTAAAATGATTAAACTCTTAATTGGGTCTGTTAATACGAGAAACGGTTACGAAATCGAATGGTCTTGCGATTAAAGGCTGCATTTACGTTTCAACTGATGTGAGGCACGACCGTGCCTATAAGAGGCGCGACCGTGCCAAGCTGAGGCGCGACAGTGCCAACAATAGGCGCGACCATGCCAGACGAGGCGCGACCGTGCCAAAGCGTGGCGCGACCGTGCCTACTAGGGTTTCTGGTTATTTACAAAATCAGCCCTTGTAACTTCAGCTTTGACAGAATTAGCCTGGTTAGGATTTAACAGAACACCTAACGGGATTACTAACTGGATTAACTCTAGGAGGTGTTACCACATGATTATGAGTTCTAAATCTTTGAATTGAATACGATCGGCTAACGATTAATGAGGTGTAGGTTTGAACAAGTATATGTTTTAATGTCGTGTTGTTATTTTATTAGTTAAAATAAATTTAAAACAGGGTCAAAAAATCATAAATGTTACAGAATTATCTAACATGTCAGCATCTGTAGCTTCATTGTCACCACTCGTCATCATATTGGCTTCCACAATCACCTCCGACTCCTCCTGAGTTAATGAAGGATTAGACGCAGCGTGTTGACGCTCACCTAAACCATCACCAGCACTTGGTTCATCATCTGGATTCTTTTGAATACCAATACTGTGACAAGTAGATTTATCATTCTGAGCCTTCTCCCCCTGAGTGTCAAGACGCTCAACCAATTGAGTAATAAGGATCTGCATCTTGGCAAGCACCTTGTTTTAATCAAAAATAGTCTGAGCATGCTGGGCTTCTCTAGCAAGCAACTCATCTACCTGAGATTGTAAGCCTGAAACCTGTGTCTCCAAGGCTTGTATTCTGTCAACATTATCATCTCTTATAGATGGACCAGCCGCATCATGAGATTTAGATACATTAGGATTCACCTGAGGACTAGTAGATTGTGAAGGATCAGGAGTGATGATCAAAGAATCAACAAATTCTCTATCAAGTGCAGATTGAGCAGCATTAATAGCCGAAGCCATCAGTTTAGGTCCTTCGACCATAGGAGCTTCATCATCCTCCGAACTAGACGTTTGGTCTTGTAATTTCCGTTTACCAAGTACTGTATTGGGAGGAGGACCCCGTACATACTTGCGTCTTGGTAAAGACACCTTCTTCTTCCCAAGAGACTTCTGACGACTATCATATATATTCCTAGTCACTCGAGGAAGTTTAGCTAACTGATTATAATGATCAGGTCTAAAATCCTTAGAACTCTCATCATTGTCAACACCATCAGAGCTACCAGATCCAGATGAACTGGTGCTAGTCTCATCAACCTCAACATCAACATGAGGTTCGTTATCAACATGTATAGGTATATTATCATTATGATCATCATTATTATCATCATCATCACCATCAGCACCATCATCATCTTCTGTCAGTACCGTCATTATCATCTCCACCTTCTTCATCCACTACCTCTGCATCTTGATTATCAACAGGAGGTAATTCCAAAGCAGGCTCATCATGTATCCAGTGATTGTTTGGCGGTGCAACATAAGCATGATTGATTATGTGCCCAAACAATGGTGTAGCAACTAGAATTAAAGGAGGATTTTACTGTTTAACAGTCATACAGTCAGCAAAGATCCGCTATGTCATAGGAGTTAAAGACAAACGAGGATTGACGGGTGGCAAATTCGGGATCAAATGATTCAAGATAACCTGCAAGAATCAAGGGTACATTAAGAAACCCTGACCCTCAGGTGGTGTAATCTGCATCACCAACTCCATGTAGAAATAAAGAGCGAAATTGAAAGGTCAATTCAATGTCAAAGCTACCATTGCAGCTTGTAACGATGTCTTCAACCCATTTGTGCCAGCTTTTCGAGGAGAGAGACACTGGATTATCACATGCATGAAATATCACCATTGACCAACCAGACCTCCTTTACGTGCTTGGGAATCATTCGGTCTTTCTCTATAACCCATCCATTGAAAACAACCCATAATCAAAGTATTCGGCAGATTAATAGGGTCATCATTCACTCCTCCTAAGTTCAAGGCAGCACGAATATCTTGAACTAATATGGCAATCTCCTGATTGTTCACTGTGGCTCTAATCACGTGTAGATCAACATCTGTATCCTGATGAGCAGTCTCCCAAAATTGTTGAATATAAAGTAGACTGGTATGAGGATTAGCAGACAAAGCAGTCTCCTAGGGAACTTATAGTTTCTCGGTTTAAACCAGTACATCACATCCTTGCTTTTCATCTTTGTTTCTACAGGTTCCACCTCTACTACCTTCTTAGCCTTATCCTTGACCTCCTGAGCTGCCACATCATCATAAATTGTGGCACTCAATGCCAAGGCTGAATCCATTGTTTGTGGTGCGGCAGTTTTCACCAAGGTACGCACCTTGAGAGGCAAACCCCTAATAAAATGTTTGATTCTTCGGTGTTCAGGTGTCACCAGATGTGGTACCAGTTTTGACATCTCGTAAAACTTTGTCGTATACTCTTGATGCGTCATAGTTCCAGCCTCCAGACGTTGAAATTCTTCCTCGAGTTTATCAAGTTCGTTCTGAGGACAGAATCGTTGCATGATCAATTCCTTGAACTCATTCTATTTCATGTTTTCCACTGCTTGCTCTCCTTTAGCTTTCTTCACAGACTCCCACCAGTCTGAAGCAGTGGTTTCCAAAGAATTGGCAGCAAACTTGACTGCCTGATCATCTCTACATTCACTCAGCTTGATCACGGCTTCCAACTTCGTGATCCACTAAGTAGTATCAATGGCTCCCTTCTTGCCATCAAATGGCTTAGGTTTGCAGCCTTCGAAGGATTTGTAATTGCATCTTTCACGTTCTCGGTTCTCGTTACTGAGCTAGTATGAGCGTTTCCATTTGCTCCTCCGGTGGTGTTATTGTTTCCTCCTCTAGCCGTGCCAGTACCCATTCTCCTTGAGAGAACCTCATCTAATAATCTGGGTAGGGTGTTTCGTAAGGCCTTAGTGACTTCACTGGCCACAGCATCTTGAAACTAGGTTTCAGACATGACTACTTCTTCAGCATGAGGACCATCATTATTGTTATTCTCATTTGTTTCGTGATGGTTGTTAGTATCAGTGTTAATTTCAGCCTGCCTACGGCTCCTAGTAACTGGAGTTCGACCTCTTCCTCTACCTCTTCCTCTTCCTCGTCCAACCATTGTTACCTATACACACAGATGTCTGATATCAGAATTCGTATAACCGGTTATGATCCAGAAAATCTAAAATTAAAGACAATTTGGCCAATAATGTACTTAATATCTGTCTTCTCAACATCTCCTTTTATATTCATAATGATAACCAACATCTCAACTTATATCCTATGGCATTCCAGCTATTCTCAGAGCTCTTAGTTTAAGTCTAGATACTGATCTTTCATATTAGTATCAAAATCTCTTAAACTGTGGCTCCGATACCAACTTCTCACACCCGTAACACAGTACAGTCATCCACCAGAGTAGTACCTCCAACAGATATGTTCCCAGGTAAGAACGACGGGTCTAGGAGAGATTTATAAACCGCTCTTTCCAAGACAGAACACTTCGTTTTTCAGATAACTACATATCAGTTGAAGGTGGCTTTCTAGTTACAGTGACGTTGATAATCAAAACACACAGCGGAAGACTTAACAACATAACTTATTTCATTTCATAACATAAAGAGTGTACAATAGGGACTAACTGCCAAAACATAATACAATCAAACTCTGGACTTATAGCTCATGAAGAATAATGCCAATCGCTTAGGCCTTATGGTCACCCAGTGACCTACCCTTAGTCATCCCTAAGTCAAACCTTTATACACCACCTAGAATGCCATCTACTAGCTAGGGTTCACATGTGCTCAAAAAACATTGGAAAACATTTTGGATCAGCTTATGCTGGTGAGTTCATAAACAAAATCATCTTTTCGGCTATCATCGATCAAGGATGAAGGCCCCACATGGGTCTTACAACCATCCTGTCCAACCCATCACCCAGAATCACCCTTAGATTCCTAAGTCTACAACATACATATATTCAGGAACCCTCCGGGCGCGCTGATCACGTACGTACCAGATCTCGAACAAGAGGATCAATCTTGCCCCTAGGTCCCCTCAATCAATGGACACAAGAAGTACTTATTATAGGATATATCTGCACGGATAGTGTTGGGATCTCAGATACAAAATCATTTACAAAATATTTCATAGAGCACAGTTTAGAGGAACTCACCTCAAACAGAACATCCTCCTGTATCGAATAACACAATCAATACCTCAACAGAACCCTAGATCATATTCAACTTTATCATAATCAATATCCCTATCTTAGGTTTATTCAAAGAAACCTCAGGGCATTCAGAAATCTTACCTCGGTACTATCTATGACAGTTTGCGGATAGATTGCGAGAAACCGGACAATCGGGAATGAACCAGAACCTTGGGAATCAGGCTATCAGAGCTTGTGTGTGCTTTGTAGTGTGTTTGTGAGTGTACAAAGAGCTGATGTAACATCCATAATTTTCAAGTATTATTTTGTTTTATTTATTTTACAATAATGACATTTTCATCTTCAATCTTGTACTTGTGCGACGCAATATGTCACATTAATCACTTTTCTAAAACATATATCAATCTAAAATGCCAACATTTCAATTCTATGTTATTTTCCATTAAAAATATATCATACGTATGTTTATTTATATATATATATATATATATATATAGATATATATATATAGATATATATATATATAAACACCTTACTACAAAGCATAAGTCAAAATAAAAATTTTAAAGTTTATTGACATCTTTGTATATATGTGTGTGTGTGTGTGTGTTTAAATTAATAACTTCATATGCATTTAATAAACCACTTTGTAATTCTATTGAAATGAAAGTTACCCCTTTATAAATAAATAAATAACAACTAGTTTTTTCTTTATAAACCTTATAAAAAAAATTTTAAAAAGGGAATTTAAAATAATTAATGTTGAGCCTTGAACCCCCACAATTTTGGGATTTGAACCCTTTCATTCAATCCTGACCCCATCCGCCACATTTGACCATTCAAACATTTTTAACCTAATTTGACTTCCATGTGATCAAGTTTGACCCCTGAAAAGTCAACAGCCCGGATTTCTTAGATTTCAAAGTTGAAATCGACCAAATTCGTGTGTTAAACACCTTTCATGTTTACCTAATCAATCATCGACCACTCCTATTCATTGAAACCTCCCAATTTTTCTACATTTCACGCGGATAATTTCAAATTCAAACGAACTTTGACTCCACAGAGTCAAAGCGAGTCCAATTCGCATCCAAATCAGGAAACTAAGACCTGTTAATGGTCGTAAATCACGCACGATCAATCCCTCTATGTATTCGAACCCTAAACGCGGCCAAATTCATCCAAAGTTGTTCGAATTGACGCATAATTGGGGCCGACGGCTGTTACACTCAAATCGCCACCGAATCGTGTAATTGTGAGAAAATTTAACGAATTAATACACACACGCTCCCTCGCACAACCCACTACAACCTCTCTGAGCATTCAATTGACTCGTATTACCTCTCTAGACTCCGATCGAGCACCAAGAACAGGAAGTTCTTTGACTTAGTCGGCAGCCCTTGACACTCCATCATACCAGGTAACACTTAGTTCATTCGATTCGTAATTAGGCCCCGATCAAAAGCCCCTTATCAATTTTTGTTAACAAAACCCACCGGACGCGATTTGATTTAGGGTTCTTACGGTGTTCATACGGGATTTGATTTGGGATTTTTGACTAATTTCATTTAGCATACATATTCTTTGGATTTCATTTTATATCAGCGAAACCATCTAGTCCAATCGGTAAGCCACTGCACCGTTAGACTAGTTGGCGCGGGTTCGAAACCCGCTTACCCTGTCTTCTTGCGCAACCCTTTAAACCCAGAACCTGACCCTTGTGCAATTACTTGTTAAATGTTTTCCCATCTGGTTCTATACCAGTACATACCCCCTGTTCTAGTGGTTTGCACTCAAAGCGTTCCTAGAACCACCCGGGTTCGAACCGGGTGGTTCAAAATCTTTTCTGTTTTGCATTTTTAACACTCTAAATATTTTATAAAAAAATATTTTATAAAAACCCTTATCACTTGCAATTTTAAAAACATGAAATAATTAAATTTAGAATTTAAATGTTTTGAAAAATCCCTTTTACATTAACAAGTTTAATTATCAACTTACAAAAACAAAGCATTTCAAATACCTATCTTATAAAAATTGTGAAAAGATTCTATTCATTTCAATTATTTAAATTAAACCCTAAGTCAGTTATTATTTTTATTAAATTAATATGTAGGAGTGCCTACCCTGAGACGTGCAAAAAACTTTGTGTATCTTTCGTAACTTTAAGTAACTCTCTATCTCTCTTGACAAGTGAGTTTCTTGTTGAATGGATACTTGGAATAACAGTAAGGCTTTACTATGTATTGTCTATTTTTTGTTCATTTTTTGTTGCTAGAGAGGTTACCTGCATGGTTAAATGTTTGATTATTCAAGGTTATTGTTAGTCTTGTAAGTTAAGGGCTTGGTAATCTTGATATAATATTTGAGTTCCTAATAGAATTCTTCTGTAACATTTGGTTTGGTTTTTCAAAGCAAAGCATATATACAGAAATGTTGAAGTTATCTTCAAAATGAATTTACATTTTATATTAAGTTGTAGTCAAATTCAAACACCAACTTACGCGCGTCCATTTCATGAAATGTCCCAAATACTTCCATACAAATTCCCACACTCAGATTCCGTTGAACCTTAGACTTTGCCTTAGACTTTTGAGCACATCATTGATTAGATACATATAATTCAGTTATAGGTTGACGTGTGATTAAACTAATCACTTGTGCCACCTACTAGTCGTGCTATCTACAAGTTATCCATACATGTGAGTATTACATAACCCCTTTTACTCTTTTACACTTTTTGGGGTGAAACATGAACTCTATACACACAATTGCTTAAATTTACACATACTACACAAACACAAATCCTCTTTACATTCATGTATGCAAAATTTGAGCTTTATGTTTGAGTGCTAGGTGTGTTAACTGTTTGTGTGCAATTTATGTGCAATCATTAACTATTCAAGCCGACGGTTAACAATGATAGATCTATTGAGTCTGACAAACCCACCCAGATTGGGGTGATTGTTACCGACAACACAATAGTTACAAAGGTTTGATTGTACTTTTGGATACACAATAGTTGCTCCCCATAAATGCCTTATTTTATCATGTTATGTAAGGATTTGTTTATTCACATCTATATACTACCTATGTATAAACTTGTGTATGCTCACCAACTTTTTAGTTGACCTTATTTTATTCATGTTTTAGGTGCTAATGTGTGATTTTGATCAAGGCTTGCTACATATAGGTTTTGGGACTTAGTTAATTTTAATTCAAGAACAAATTTGTATTTCATTTATGTACTTTGGAATTGGTTTATGTTTGTTCGAATTGAAATGAATTTAATATATTACAATTTAGTCAACCTTGAGCTCATGAACAGTCCACATGTCCCGCCCCGACGTATTCCGTCGTCGGTTGGGGTGTGACAGATTGGTATCAGAGCCTTGGTTTTAGGGAATTAGGTTATTAGACACTTTTGACCTAGACTATAACCTTAGGACACCCATACAATGCCATGCTACTACATGCTACATGATTTCTCCTTGTGTGAATATTCCTACATACTATCATAAGTAAATACACTACCTGATACAATATTTAATAATTTATGTGTCACACTGCCTGATAATTGTTGTACTATATTCATGCTATCTATTTGATTCATTTAAGTGCTATCCTAAGTTTTAACACACACTTATGCACACTTAGCTTTTCATGCACCCTTAAACTCACACATATAATGTCACCACCTCTTGTGATCTAAATCTAAACTATTTTGCCTAAAGCCCATTAATAATAAACTAGAAGCCCACTTACCCTCCAAGAAGAAGAAGCCTACTACAATATATAAGCCTCACTTTTGGGCCTCAAAGCCCAGTCCACAACAATTCTCATCATGACCATGAGCCCACCAATAGTGTTATTAATGCATGATGGCTGGAAGAGTGTGTAGGCCCATGAGGGATTCTGGCTAAGGAAAGACAGGGTACTTAAGTGTGTCTTATTGACCTACCCCTCTTTCCTAGGAATTCTCCTCAGGGATGCATTGCTTATAGGTCAAGTGTATTTCTAAAATACTATTGTGAAGACTCGGTGTTATGACTAGTCAAACTCTAAACCTGTGAGAACTCCTATATTTAACACTCAATGTTTCATTATCACTTACAACCTTTTCATTGTTTCTCTGCTAGACATGGACTCCTACTCTCCTTCCTCCCTGATATACCTCCCCGGAGAAGAGTCGGATTGGGAAGAAGACATCAGGTCACCCGTGTATCGGTCACCAACACCCCCAGCAGCCAGGCCTAGGATTGAAGCAAGGGCAGATTGGATTAGGAACATAGGCCCAAGACTTTGAACATCTGGAACACCCCCACCCAGAAACCAGTATCCGGCACCCCACCTACACACTCAGTTACCACCCCCACTAAGAGACCCGTATCTGGTGCCCGGCCTATATCATTCTTAGGGCATACCATGGCACCCACTGGTTCCATGGGAATTCCAATCAATGACATTCACCAATATGTGAGGGCCTCAGAGTTTGAGAGGCAAAGAACGGAGCACGAGATAAGGCACGACTTGCAGGGACAGAGATTGGATAGCCTAGTGAATCAATTAGGGTATCAAAAGGAGTTAATTTCCATCCTCAAAAAAGAAATGCTTGAGAATCGCACGGAAACAGCTAGAGCTGAAGCCAGATCGACTACCCGAATAACGATAGCGGTGCTCGTCTTGGTGATTATCTTCCTTCTAGTGGGAAACTACCAGAGACGTTAGCAGAAATTTCTATTTATTGTTTTTAAATTTTCAGTTTGAGAACCATTCCCCTATGTTTTGAATAATGTTTAACACTTCAGCATTTAATAAATTTTATATATTCCAACTCTAAGGTTATTATACATTGATTTGACAAGTAAGTGTGAATTACACCTATCATGTTTTCATCAAAATTTTCCAAGTATCACCCTCTTCATTCAGCATGATTTGGAACACTACCGGCAATCTTCCTCATAAACAAATCATCCTATTAGATTTAAACAACCTCGTTATTTTCAAACTAAATGTGTATCAAACTTCTAGAGAGTATCAGAAATATAAATTCTTTCATAAACATTTTCACTTTGTAAGGGAACTTAATACAACCTATTTTATAAAAATATTATTTCAAATTGATGAATAATTATGATTCTCCTCATTAAAGTAATTATTTCTAAACCCTGGCTAAATTAATATACAATTACTGTTTAGCCAATAATTTCTCTTGAAAATATTATCCTTATAATAATTGAAAATTTAATAAAAAAAGTTTTTCCCATAGATTGTCTATTTAGATTATTTAACTCAATACTTTCACTACTTTATATGTCTACAACCAAGAATAATTTACAATTTCCTATTTTCAAACAAAGATAAGTTAGTTGTAAACACATTTCCCTGAGTGTTTTCAAAACCCCCTCGTTACCCTTCACTTGCCGCTCCAAGAGACGATCCATACCGTGAAGACGTTAACCATCCGTACAAACCTCAACGAGATTTAAAGAGCTAGAACCTAACTACCACCTCTTACACAAACGCAAAACAACAGGCTTCTCCACAATACCTGATCACATGCAAAACTCGTTAGTATAAGTCATGTACGAAATTCAATAACTTACGTATGAACATTCACAAGATACATAGCACGATCACATAACACACGAAACTTGTTCGTTTGCAATACACACGCTACCAGATTGAACACATAATACATGAAACTTAGTTGTTTATAATATACATGATACATAACAAATTTTGTTTGGTACATAATACTAGATCGACCACATTGAACATGAAACTTATTTGGTTACAAAGTACATGATACAAATTATGCACATTATACAATATACATGATACTAAATTGTTTACATTACACAAGGAAGCTTATTTGTTTACAAAATACATGATACTAAGTGGTTAACATCATACATGAAATTCATTCCTTGCCATATACATGACGCTAAATTGTTCACGTTACACATGAAACCTATTTGATTACAAGCTACATGACACTAGATCATACATGAAACTTGGGTGCTACATTATACACGAAACTAAATGGCTTACAATTGTTGCAATTAATTGATTACATTATACACAAGGTATGGTCATACGCTTTGTTCACCAAAGTTGAAAACCATAACACATTGAAGCTACTCGGGGTTTGACGTATTCTTGTTCAAACTCGAGGAAGCTGTAACACTTTAAAACAATTTGGTGTTTGACGTATTCTTTTTCAAACATGAGTAAACTATGAAACTTTAAGTTATACTACCTTGTTACTCTTTAGTTGCTAACAGACCTGCCTATTTAGGGATATAGTTACTTATTAGCAACTCATATGTGAAAACAATAGACATGAACTAAGTGAATTTGTGCCCCTCTTGCCCCGCACACAACGGAAGGATCTATACGGACCATACGATGATTTGAGTAACTACGGGTGCACACGTAATTATAAAAATCAGCGCATGGAAAACATAGTGAATTCTGTCGTGTGTTATGACCTAAAACCTATCATGATATATAACAACGAAACTAATATGATATGACAAGGGCATGGTGGATACGCCGATGGTACTTCCTATATATAAGTGCTCTGTCATATTATCTGAAGTAGCGTTGTTCGTGTCACGTGAAGTTCTGACCTAGAGCAATGGTTGTGAAATCCTGACAATTCTTGAGCATATTAGAACAAACCCTGATCGTCAAATTCCTATCAAATCCATTCCATGTAATGTATTTCACCCTTAGAATTCAAATTATTGCTCAACGGACGTTCTCCTTAAAAATTCTCTTAAACAAAAACCCACCGTCATCATTCGTGTCTAATTTTGAGAAACAGACCTAAATCTTGTTACAAGTTATACTACTTGAACCGACAATCAAAGCTTGTTGAGAATCCCAAACTCACCTCTTTCTTGATTCAGTAGACCTCACTTATTCTATTTCGGGACGAAATTCCCTTAACATGGGAAGACTGTAACATCCATGATTTTCAAGTATTATTTCATTTTATTTATTTTACAATAATGACATTTTCATCTTCAATCTTGTACTTGTGCGACGCAATATGTCACATTAATCACTTTTCTAAAACATATATCAATCTAAAATGCCAACATTTCAATTATATGTTATTTTCCATTAAAAATATATCATACGTATGTTTATTTATATTTATATATATATATATATATATAAACATCTTACTACAAAGCATAAGTCAAAATAAAAATTTTAAAGTTTAGTGACATCTTTATATATATATATATATATATATATATATATATATATATATATATATATATATATATATATATATATATCTGTGTGTGTGTGTGTGTGTGTTTAAATTAATAACTTCATATGCATTTAATAAACCACTTTGTAATTCTAATGAAATGAAAGTTACTCCCTTTATAAATAAATAAAATAACAACTAGTTTTTTTTTATAAACCTTATAAAAAATAATTTTAAAAAGGGAATTTAAAATAATTATTGTTGAGCCTTGAACCCCCACAATTTTGGGATTTGATCCCTTGCATTCAATCTTGACCCCATCCTCCACATTTGACCAAATTCAAACATTTTTAACCTAATTTGACTTCCATGTGACCAACTTTGACCCCTGAAAAGTCAACCGCCCCGATTTCTTGGATTTCAAAGTTGAAATCGACCAAATTCCTGTGTTAAACACCTTTCATGTTTACCTAATCAATCATCGACCACTCCTATTCATTGAAATCTCCCAATTTTTCTACATTCCACGCGGCTAATTTCAAATTCAAACGACTCAAAGTGAGTCCAATTCGCTTCCAAATCAGGAAACTAAGACCTGTTAATAGCCGCAAATCACGCACGATCAATCCCTCTATGTATTCGAACCCTAAACGCGGCCAAATTCATCCAAAGTTGTTCGAATTAACGCGTAATTGGGCCGACGGCTGTTACACTCAAATCGCCACCAAATCGTGTAATTGTGAGGAAATTTAACGAATTAATACACACACGCTCCCTCGGACAACCCACTACAACCTCTCTGAGCGTTCAATTGACTCGTATTACCTCTCTGGACTCCGATCGAGCACCAAGAATAGGAAGTTCTTTGACTTAGTCGGCAGCCCTTGACACTCCATCATACCAGGTAACACTTAGTTTATTCGATTCATAATTAGGTCCCGATCAAAAGCCCCTTATCAATTTTTGTTAACAAAACCCACCGGACGCGATTTGATTTAGGGTTCTTACGGTGTTCATTCGGGATTTGATTTGGGATTTTTGACTAATTTCATTTAGCATACTTATTCTTTAGATTTCATTTTATATCAGCGAAACCATCTAGTCCAACCGGTAAGCCACTGCACCGTTGGACTAGATGGCGCGGGTTCGAAACCCGCTTACCCTGTCTTCTTGCGCAACCCTTTAAACCCAGAACCTGACCCATTTGCAATTACTCGTTAAATGTTTTCCCATCTGGTTCTGTACCAGTACATACCCCCTGTTCTAGTGGTTTGCACTCAAAGCGTTCCTAGGGGTTCGAACCGCGTGGTTCAAAATCTTTTCTATTTTGCATTTTTAACACTCTAAATATTTTATAAAAACCCTTATCACTTGCAATTTTAAAAACATGAAACAATTAAATTTAGAATTTAAATGTTTTGAAAAATCCCTTTTACATTATAAAGATCATTAACAAGTTTAATTATCAACTTACAAAAACAAAGCATTTCAAATACCTATCTTATAAAAATTGTGAAAAGATTCTATTCATTTCAATTATTTAAATTAAACCCTAAGTCGGTATTATTTTTATTAAATTCATATGTACCTTGAATTTACATTTTATATTAAGTTGTAGTCAAATTCAAACACCAACTTACGCGCGTCCATTTCATGAAATGTCCCAAATACTTCCGTACAAATTCCCACACTCAGATTCCGTTGAACCTTAGACTTTGCCTTAGACTTTTGAGCACGTCATTGATTAGATACATATAATTCAATTATAGGTTGACGTGTGATTAAACTAATCACTTGTGCCACCTACTAGTCGTGATATCTACAAGTTATCCATACATGTGAGTATTACATAACCCCTTTTACTCTTTTAAACTTTTTGGGGTGAAACATGAACTCTATACACACAATTGCTTACATTTACACATACTACACAAACACAAATCCTCTTTACATTCATGTATGCAAAATTTGAGCTTTATGTTTGAGTGCTTGGTGTGTTAACTGTTTGTGTGCAATTTATGTGCAATCATTAACTATTCAAGCCAACGGTTAACAATGATAGATCTATTGAGTCTGACAAACCCACCCAGATTGGGGTGATTGTTACCGACAACACAATTTGCATGCTAGTTACAAAGGTTTGATTGTACTTTTGGTTACACAATAGTTGCTCCCCATAAATGCCTTATTTTATCATGTTATGTAAGGATTTGTTTATTCACATCTATATACTATCTATGTACAAACCTGTGTATGCTCACCAACTTTTTAGTTGACCTTATTTTATTCATGTTTCAGGTGCTAAAGTGTGATTTTGATCAAGGCTTGCTACATATAGGTTTTGGGACTTAGTTAATTTTAACTCAAGAACAAATTTATATTTCATTTATGTACTTTGGAATTGGTTTATGTTTGTTCGAATTAATATGAATTTAATATATTACAATTTAGTCAACCTTGAGCTCATGAACAGTCCACATGTCCCGCCCCGACGTATTCCGCCGTCGGTTGGGGTGTGACGGCTGAGATCGTTCACCTATTTATAGGGTGAATCTTGGGTCCGTAGCGGACCGCTAAGCAAGGGCGTGGCGGTCCGCCACCCCTTGAGGCGGCTTATTTTACTTAACAACCATGTAGCGGACCGCTAAGATTGAGGCTGACGGTCCGCCACCCTTCCACGCGTCGAATTTTGATCGGCGAGTCATAGGGGCACGTGTCACCACCCGGGTGTTTCCTTACCCTGCACGTAGCGGACCGCTAAGGCGTAGGGTAGCGGTCCGCTACCCCTTCTATCTTTCACTTTTGGTACCTTAACTTTTGGGAAATTAAAGTTCAACCCTTAAACTTTCTGTTTTGACACTTTTGGTCCTTGGCAATTATCCGGGTGTTATACGGACCGCTACCCTATGCCTTAACGGTCCGCTACCTGTGGGCTAAGGAAATGCCCGAAAGATGACACGTGCCCCTGTGACTCGCCGGTTAAAATTTGACACGTGGAAGGGTGGTGGACCGCTAGCCAGAACCATAACGGTCTGCTATGTTGCCCCCAAGCAAATTAAGCAGCCTCAAGGGGTGGCGTACCGCCAAGCCCTTGCTTAGCGGTCCGCTACGGACCCGATACTCACCCTATAAATACTTGATCGATTATGGCTCATTTCCCACACATAAACACACTTCCACACACACACTTAAGCTGGTAGATCGATTCCCGAGGTTCTGATCCGCTCCTGAGAGTCTGGTTTCTCGCAATTCGTCCGCAAACTGCCATAGATAGTGCCAAGGTAAGGTTCTGAACGTCCTAAGGTTTCTTCGTGTAAACCTAAGAGAGGGATATTGATTATGATAATGTCGGATATGATCTAGGGTTCTGTTGAAGTGTTGATTATTATATTCAATACAGGAGGAGGTTCTGTTTGTGGTGAGTTCCTCTAAACTGTGCTCTATGAAATGTTTTGTAAAATGATTTTGTATCTGAAATCCCAATACTATCTGTGCATATATCCTATAATAAGTACTTATTATGGCCATGATTGGGGTGGGATCTAGGGACAAGACTGATCCTCTTGTTTTAGATCTTGTACTTATGGGACCAGCGAGCCGTGTATATATGTATGTTGTAGACCCAGGAATCTAAGGGTGATTCTGGGTGATGGATTGGAAGGGATGGTTGTAATTCCTATACGGGGTATTCCTCATTGATCAAAAATACATGTAAAAGATGATTTTGTTTATGAACTCGCCAGCGTAAGCTGATCCAAAATTTTTTTCAAATGTTTTTGAGCACGGGTGAACCCTAGCTGATAGTTATCAATCCAGGAGATGTACAGAGGTTGGAAATAGGGATGACTGAGGGCAGGTCCCTTGGTGACCATAAGGCCTGAGTGATTGGCTTGATTCTTTGTGAGCTCTAAGTCCAGAGTTTGTTATATTGTATTTTGTCAGTCAGTCCCTATTGTACAAAATTATGTTATGAAATAAAATAATTTATTATGTTAAGTCTTTCGCTGTTTGTTTTTGGTATCAAACGTCACTGTAACTAGAAGGCGACCTTCAACCGGTATGTAGTTATCTGATGAACGGAATGTTCTGTCTAGAAAAGAGCGGTATATAAATCTCTCCTAGACCCGTCGCTCTTACCTGGGAACATATCTGTTGGAGGTACTACTCTGTAAGATGACTGTCCTGTGTTGTGTGACGATATCTTTTATAAAAGTCAAGGTTTTATAAAAATAAATTAGCACTTACATTCTTACAACTCTTGAAACCATGAACATCTAACTTGTCCTCTAGCACTTTGTCTTCCTCTACCCTCTCCCCCTTGAAATCAGTCGAACCCATCACCACCATCTCCATTAATTGACTTCCATGCACATGAGGATATCTTACACAACCCACATGCTAGTATTGATGTGTTTTGACTTCAAGTGGTAGGTACCACTACTTCCCACTATAAATAGAGGCATTTGGGTAAGAATGGAACTTGCACCAACACCCTCAAACTCTCTCCTCTTCCCCCTGCCTTAAGAAATTCGGATTCCACCCATTCCCCTCCCCAAAACCGAAATTTGAACAACAATCCCGTAACTCAGCTAATAGTTTTTTGGCCATCTTCGGAAGACCATATCTCCTTCGTTCCTTGGCCAAATCAGTCCATTCTTTTTCTGGAATGAAGCTCTATTATAAGAGAGAAGAATCCAAGTGGAATCACTTCAATACAGTGAGTATTAGACCCCCAAACAGCCAGCGCAAGAAGGCCACTCAGTGCAGGTCGAATCTGGACATTTCTTCCCATTTTCTTGTTTTGAGGTTCCTACACAACTCCAAATCTAGTAATTCTTTTTCACATCTCCTCTGGTTTCAATAAACTTGATCTTAGAAGAAAATCCCAAGTCATTTGGTCTCCTAAAACCATCTAAAAGCCTACTTAAAGTGCACCTAAGAATCTGAGTTTTCAAAGATAAAAAGAAACATAAAAGTCTTGATGAGTTTTGCTTTACTTCTTCAAGAATCATGTTTGAATACATATAGTTATACATATACATGTTCATACATATAATACTAAACTATAAGGACCATGAACAAGTCAAGGACACATCAAATATACATTATATTTATACTATCACATAAAATAACACTTGGATGATGGTGTTCTTTATAACCCGTCATTCCATTCATGTGTTATGTTGAAGGATACATGTTCGTGAAATTATATGATCATGTGTGACTTACCTGGCAAGACCCGAGGTAGTGTCCTATGATTTAAAAAAAACATACGAACGACTATCATTAACATATGAACGTGAAAGGTGTTATTAAAAATATATCTAAATAACAATCATTTTATATAAGTTTATGCATTTATAAAAGTCTATTATCATCATATGTGTATGCATATACATAAATATAAGTGTAATAATACCATAAACACACATCATCTTATCTAAAATCCGAGAACACGAGCTATTATCAAAACCCGGAAACTTATTATTAATACAAGAAAATATAGACATTTATTTTAGAACCGTGTGTACTAAAATGGTTGTAAACCAAAGTCATACATGAAAAATAATTAAGTCAATTATCAATGATCATTAAATCTATAATCTTTTTGGGGAAAACGTAAGTTTCAAAGATCAAAACGAGACTTTAAGAGTGACCGGCTTGACTATTCAGGCGTATACATAAAAGTATAAAAATAAATACTTCGAGTATACTCGTTTTCTCACAAACATTATTATTTTCTTACAAGAAATATTAAATATGTGTTACATATTAATATTGGAACGATTTCGAACAATAAGACGCTTTCAAAAGTATCTTAAACTAGTTACGACGGAAAACGTCGCATTATTTATTTTTCGACGAAAGGTCTTATTTATTAGCCATTTGAGTTTATCATGAAACTAGATTATACATAACTTCTTTATATATTAAAGAGAACATCTTTTGTGTATAAACGTAGTATTTTGTACTTTATACTTTGGTCATTTTCGTACGACCACCATTGAAAAATAAAGTAAAGATTTAACGAGTTGTACAAAGAAATCATGTTCGGTAATATAACTTATGTAATATTGTCCATAAATACAAAAATTTAATTTTGGATACAAAGAGTTATATAACTAGTACTTTATGACTTTAGGTCATGTATAAGTATATTTATGAAACCGTCACCCGATATAAAACCCGAAAACAAGTCTTTAACGTGCCTACATCCATCATCAATGTTTCATGTATAGAGTTAAGTCATATGAACTTAAGTACTATTTATTTACTTGTAGCAACAAAGTAGGACGTTCCAGTATGATTCTAGACTATTATCACACTACTCAAGACTCGAGGTGAGTATTTGTAGCCCCATTTTTATTTTACGTTTTGGGGGAAAGCATGCTCAAGATTCTTTAATCTCCAAGTAGTTACAATTACATGAGGCCAGTTTATCACACAAAGTCCCCAGTATTTAGATAACCAATTAACTCAAGCAGAGAGCCGATGGATTAATATTGATAGTACTATCGAAGTTTGAAAAACTCCCATCCATGCGATGTTGAACGCGTAAATCAACAGAGCCTGTGTGGATGCTTATTTCCAACTCTAGAATAAATGTTTTGTGATAAGGCATTTACTAGCAGGGGCAATCTTCCAGGTCAATAGGTTTGGTTATCACCCATGTAATGTATACGACTTCCAATAAGATATGCCTATTGCTATCTAAATCATAAGTAAAGAGATCAAGTTAAAAACCTACGAACTCACCAACCCTTTTGGTGGACACTTTTTAGCATGCTTTTCAGGTAAGAAGTAGACGAGTCAGCGAGCACTTTGCAAGAATAAGAGTACCTTAGAAGACCTACGCATTTAGCCGGCTTAATAGGGTTAACTAGCTTAGGGAGTCAACTTGTACTCAATTTATTAATTTCCAAGAACATCGTAAGTATTCGATGATGTAACAAGTAATTCTCTATATGTACTATGTGCTCATGATATCCAGTATTATGTTACATTCCTGTGTTTCCGCTTTAGTGGGGGTGTGACGCTAACTGTAACACACACACACACACACATATATATATATATATATTAATATTGGCAAACGAACTTAAGTACACCTTTCATGAACCTGAACGTTTACTCACGAGATACATGATTGTACAAACACATTTTAGGGTTTTTGATATATAAGTATAATTATATATATGAATGCATAGACATTATAAAACTCCGAGATATTTTAATAAAACATAGAGTTGTTGTAGGATCAGTAATTACAAGATGGATCTGTTCTAGTTGAAATTGGCAGAAACAATCACAACTATGCAATGTAAACAAGCAAACAAAGCTAATACTGATAAATGCAAATTGTATTAATCTTCAATGTTTACAAGATTACAGAGAAAACTCTAAGGAAGCACCCTTGTACAAAATGAAGATACAATACATATAAAAGAACTTAGAATCAAGACAGACCCTTGATTCTAAAGATCATATCAAACACAAGCCGTTGATCTTTGACAGTTACAAGTTACACTACTATTGGTAGACAACTAAAAGACAAGCTGCTATAAACAGTTCTGTTCAGGTCAAAAGTCTTCTTAGGAATCTTTGCAGGAGACTTCAGAAATAATAGCTTTGTCTTTAATCATCTACACCAATAACATTCCTTCTGCTGATAGATGTGTCAGTGTTGCAGCAGAGGTGTCAGTAGCAAAGTCAAAGCTGCTGATGATTTGCCTATCAGCAGCAACAAGTGTTTGATGCTGCTGAGAAGCCTATCAGCAGCAACTCTGAACTTCAGCAGATAAGACTATCCGCAGCATAGTTGTTCATCAGTAGGAGAACATACAAATATCCGCAGCAATTAGACTTATCCGCAGTAACTTGTAGGTCAGCAGCAAAATGTGGAGTCCGTAGCAATTGTACTTAGAGAATTTTATAGCCATCAGTCTTTATCTCTACAGTTGTACACATTCTATTAGAAGTCGCACGAGCGAGCATTGTGATCATTATTTATAAGTGCCTATAGACAAGCAAAACCGTGTACTTAACAGACTAACACTTACAAACGTAACTAGTGGAACACGAACAATACCGAGTAATCACGTCCTAAGTGTCCACCATTATTAGCATATATCATATCAGTATTGTAACATAGGTGTAACACCCCGACCTTAGAGGTAACAGTCATAAACTCGAGAAAAGAAACATAGCCTAACTAAGCTTTGGAGTTCGTATAGTCCCAATTAGGAATCTATAAATTAAGATGTTCGACCTAGAAATCCAAGACGAACGATTATTATTTAATAACAATATTAAAATATATTATTTTGAACATGTTCCATTTCTAATGAAACTTAGGTCGAACCGTTGGGAAAAATGAGCACGTTCCAACGACATATTTGAAATTTTATAAAACATTACATTGAAAACGTTTTATGACAAAAACAAGATATGTGTTAAATTAATTAGTTATAATATAATAATAATAATAATAAATTAACATAAAAATTTACGTAATTGTTGGATGCGTGTAAAGGAAGCAGCAAGTATAAATCATATCAGAAATCATATATTACAAATTTAAGTATTTAATCATGGAATTTACGTGTAAGACATACATAGCCTGAGCATTCGTGTACAACCAAATACACATCCACATCCACATCTTTGGTTGCTTCATTTAAAAGATAAAAAATTAAAAAAGGAGTCGGTTAAAAGTTCCTATAAAAGAAAGTAGCACTTATGAAATAGATTCAGTCTCTAACATCTCTCGCTCGAAGTAGGTATGTGTTTAAGTTTATTATTTAATTCGTAAGTTTAAAATTTAGGTTTCATATAAATATATTAGGTAGGGGTTTATGGTTATAATCAGGGTAGGTATTAGGTAAGTTAACTCTAGTCTAGGCATGGACTAATCATTCATGTTTAAACTAGATAAGGTTACTCGAACCTAACCATGGTTATGACTAACTAGTACCCCGTCATTAATAATAGGCCTTCGCCTAAGATTGTTTTGGTCCTGAACAGGAACAAAAGTCATGACTAGTCACAATGACGTTAGTACTAGGCATAAAGAATGTGACAGGTTTGATTATAATTCCAATTATATAAGAAATAAAACCTCACGGATAGACTCTGTAAATGACCCAAAAATATTCATGGTTAAAGATGGAAAATATGAATTTCAGGACCTTAGCGGACCGCTAAGGAACCCTACACGGTCCGCTAACGATCCCTACACGGTCCGCTAACGGTTGGATAAGACTGAATCAGGTGATGACACGTCATGCCACGTCGGTGCTGACTATTAAGGAAGAAATTTGATGCGTGGCGGACCGCTAAGCTTTGGGCTAACGGTCCGCTAGCCACAAAGCATTAGGGTTCTAACGCATGGCAGCTTGGCGGACCGCAAAACTCTTGGCTAACGGTCCGCTAGCCGCAAATTAAGGAGGGGTCCAATCAGCGAGTGACATTTAGGGCTGACGCCATCTTAAGCGGTGGCGGACCGCCACGACTGACCGTAACGGTCCGCTACGGACCCAATTTTCAGCCTATAAATAGTTGAATCGTTTTAAACTGTTTTCTCACACCAAAATCGATTTCAACTCTCACATGGTGTTCCAGAGCTTCCACAGATCACTCCGACGTTCCCGGTTCGATTCCCGCTCCTCGTAGTGCTCGGTTTAAGAAGAAACGCTTGTATAAAGGTCAGAACACTAGAAAAACGAGATTAAGAAGCTAGCTTATAAGCTATTGACTTTAGAGGCTCATTCCCAACAAAAAGGTGAATACTTTATCTCTTTCAAAACTTGTGTCAAATATTTTATTTGCGAAAATGACCAAATAAAGGTTAATGAAGTAATGCTCAACGTTCTTCTACGAACAAGCATTTAGGCCATAGGTATACGTAAAACTTGCAAGGGATACACAGGTGTCGGGTGAAATTCTCGGATTACGGCTGGTGCTTATCTTATAACAAATGAAGGACATGGAGTTCTCGTTGTTATAAGATATGACGTCAGTGTATACTGTGGTGCGATGGAACAGGACGGGCCTGCTGAGTGTGTAGATTGAACATGAAGTTGTGATTATGTAATTAATACTTATTTGTGCCAAAATGAATTTATGTCAAGATATTGTATTCACTCGTTTTATTTTCAAAATATTTTCAGGTAATGATTAAAATATGATGAGAGGTTTTTACAGGCAGACATAAAATCTGACCCAGGAAAAATGATGGAATGCACGTAGGATTCTCAGGCCTCGTGTAAAGGGAAATCCTGAAGAAAAGAAGATAGGACTAGGGAATTGATCAACCCTGTGTTGGAACTATTTATAGTGGCTTATCATGTATTTGATTTCAAACTCGTTTTGTAATCAAATGAGAAGGGTATTGAAAACCCTATGTTTATAAAGTAAATACAAGGCTTTTGTTTTTCAACTGAGTTTTGGTATTTACAAATACAACCCTTGGGGTTTAAAGAATAATGAAACGATCCTTTGAAAAAGACTTCCGATGTATTTTGTAAGATTCTGAAATCAATTAACCAAACGATACCAATCGGGCTCGCACACGTCCAGCGGGTGCCTGAGACACAGGTTGGTATCAGAGACACAGGTTTTAGCGAATTAGATACTTGGATATAGTATCTAAGCTTTAACCATGATACTTTTAAGATAAGAAAACAAGGTAACATTCTGACCGGTATGTAGTTATCTGACAAACGAAAGTGTTCTGTCTAAGGAACGAGCGGTGTATAAATCTCTCCTAGACCCGTCGCTCTTACCTGGGAACATATCTGTTGGAGGTACTACTCTAGTAAGATAACCATCCTTGTAGAACTTTAGCTAAGATTAAGATACTGGCTTTAGTATCTATGTCTTGACTAAACGAATAAGACAAATACTAATATGTTAAGACTGCAGATGTCTGGGGGAAATTGATAGTATACTTGCCATAGTATCTAAGCTTTAATCGAACTAGAAAAGAATGCCTACTAGGATGAAAGTAGGTAGACACTGGGACATGGATGCTTGCTATAAGAATGTCTGGAATTGATAGTTACTATACCGGGGGAAAATCCCTACGAAACTAGGACAATCAATTAACATTGCTAAGGATGTTGATTCAAATACATTCGAATGGAATCTTCCTTTATTGAGAAAACATGATACAAGATGTGTGTACACAAGAACTGAGGATCCAAGTGCTCTGAGCACAGTGGAGATTCAGATCTGTGTAACTGGCAAACAGATACTCCTTCGCTGAAGGTAAGTGGATTGAATCAGGCTGGACCCGGTAGGGCTACGCAGCCAAGAATAAGGATGGTGTGGCCATCCAAGACGGTATACATGCCCTCAGCTAAAAGGATGGATTA
Organism: Smallanthus sonchifolius; assembly: GCA_023525975.1. NCBI lineage: Eukaryota > Viridiplantae > Streptophyta > Magnoliopsida > Asterales > Asteraceae > Smallanthus > Smallanthus sonchifolius. Next base: position 29,035,200 of record CM042046.1, read on the forward strand.
ATATATCGAAACTTACCTCAGGCTGGAGAGGATTCTGATAAAAAGCCATGATATTACTTTGATCTAGAATGATTCTAGTTTCTGAAAAAGTGTGGAGGATTATGTTTCTTATAATTCTGATCCTTCGTCTGTTCTTCAAGATCCTTATATATTCCCCGAGTTGGAAAATTCTATGGATGATGATCCATAGGAAAATCATCTGAATAACGTTCCTTCTTTAGAACCATCTGATTCGTACCAAAATATGTACAATGATATTGTGATGGAAATTAGTGATCCTCCTTCACAATGTGATTATCCTTCAATCTATTCTGGCTCACCCATTATATGTCTTGACCGTGTCTTACGAAAGACAAATAAGGTGAAAAAGGATTTGATAAAAGAAAAGAAAAAGAGAAAAACGACCGGAGAGTAAATCCGGAAGTATGGGAGCGAACGAACTAGGAAAGGAGATGATGAAAGACTAACTTAAGCCTTTCTAATATATATTTTGTAGACCTTTCCTATAATAAAAATATTTTTATATAAAGGCAAGGGACCAAGTATTCATAGATATGTAAGTAACAAATGAAACCGCTAATGAAACCGGTGTTGATATAGAAGATACTAGAGGTATTTTTGGGAAACTCAGAGAATTAGAAACTTCGAATGATCTATATATATACACCTTCCGTAAGTTTTCATTAAGTTCCTTCGGATGGAAGTCATAACTATATTTATATAAACCCTTGTAACTATTATGAGGGATTATTAGACGTTCCTTACAAGAGTGTCTGTATCCTTAAAATAAAGGATGAATTCTAACACACCCTATGTATCTTATCATCAACAAGTATTCCTACTCCTCGTGTTAATAAAGAAACATTTGGAAAGGAACAGGTAAATACTTTGCAAAAGAAAATGGTTGAATATGAAGAAATAATAGAAGCATTAAGAACCAATGGACAATTATGTTATTAAGAGAAATAAGAACTGAATAGGAGAATGAAAAAATATACTTCAAAATAAGTAACGAACTCAAAATTATTTGTTCAAGCGATTTAGACAAGTTAGATTTAAAGAAAGCCAAGGTAAAGCTTTTGAAAGAAGAATGGTTTGGCCAATTAATCAGAAGAGGTACTGAATCCTTAAGAATACAGAATCTGGAGGCCAGTTAGTGGCAGTTTAAGAAAGGATTTGGGAAGATATGCTTCGAATCCATAAAATAAATCTTGAGAATAGATAGTATGACCATCCACCATCATAGAAATTTTCATGAATTAAATCATGTAAAGCATTAAGATGACATAATTTGGAGTATTGTACAATAGGAAGTACATAACACATGTGTGTTAATCAGAAAGAGACTAGTTATCAGGATGTAAGGAATATTAGGAAATTACAAAGTTGGTTTTTACAAACCCGAGAAAGGATTAAAGATAGCTTGTGACCAAGAAAAGAATTCTATTGACTAAAAGCTTTTGAAATTATACGTCAAGGATAAGACGTTATTAAAAGTATCATCTTGAAAAGATGTAGTTTGGAAATTTAAAGGAAAATACACGATGTCCATATTTAGGACTAAACAAATCAGTACCTTTGATACATGAGTAAAAGATATTCAAACTAATTGCAAATTAGATATTGCGAGTTCAAGGTTTAGTTTTACGAATGAAAGTCAAATTCCTAGACAAAGACATAAATGTCTGTAAGATTATAATAACAAGAAGCCTATGAAGGCAACATGAATAATTTCAAAAGGGTTGAAATTCTTGTAATTAAGAAAATCTATTTAAGCAATGAGATACCAGTTTAGATTTTTGGATCGTCAGTGAATAAGAAAAGTTGAGACATGAACAGACAAGTATGAAATATGATGGAAAATAATAATAATACAGATTGGTTAATAATTGAATAATAACATTCTAGATCCTGTTATTATCCATTTATTTAACAATCTGCTTTAGTATTATTGACCATTATACGAATACTATTATACTCCATATCTAGATTTTATACGATCCAAGGATAGACAAAAAGTTGGAATTAATAAGCCAGCCCTAGAGCTTTTAAGATCAACGAATAGAGAAATTGAAAGAGAAAAGAAAAATGAAACTTTAAACATGTTTCTAATTGAACATAGAAATTGGAGTAAGAAATGAAAAGTAAATACCCACAAATATTATAACAAATCTCGAGGACGAGATTTAAATAAAGGTGGGGAGGTTGTAACACTCCGACCTTAGAGTTAAAAGTTATAAACCCGAGAAAAGAAACATAGTCTAACTAAGCTATGGAGTTCGTATAGTCCCAATTAGGAATCTATAAATTAAGATGTTCGACCTAGAAATCCAAGACGAACGATTATTATTTAATAACAATATTAAAATATATTATTTTGAACATGTTCCATTTCTAATGAAACTTAGATCGAAACGTTGGGAAAAATGAGCACGTTCCAACGACATATTTGAAATTTTATAAAACATTACATTGAAAACGTTTTATGACAAAAACAAGATATGTGTTAAATTAATTAGTTAAAATATAATAATAATATAATAATAATAATAATAATAAATTAACATAAAAATTTACGTAATTGTTGAATGCGTGTAAAGGAAGCAGCAAGTATAAATCATATCTTCAGAAATTATATATTACAAATTTTAGTATTTAATCATGGAATTTACGTGTAAGACATACATAGCCTGAGCATTCGTGTACAACCAAATACACATCCACATCTTCTGTTGCTTCATTTAAAAGATAAAAAATTTAAAAAGTAGTCGGTTAAAAGTTCCTATAAAAGAAAGTAGCACTTACGAAATAGATTCAGTCTCTAACATCTCTAGCTAGAAGCAGGTATGTGTTTAAGTTTATTATTTAATTCGTAAGTTTAAAATTTAGGTTTCATATAAATATATTAGGTAGGGGTTTAGGGTTATAATCAGATAAGGTATTGGATAAGTTAACTCTAGTCTAGCCATGGAGTAATCATTCATGTTTAAACTAGATAAGATTATTCAAATCTAACTACGGTTATGACTAACTAGTACCATGTCATTAATTTTAGGCTTTCGTCTAAGATTGTTTTGGTCCTGAACAGGAACAAAAGTTATGACTAGTCACAATGACGTCAGGACTAGGCATAAAGAATGTGACAGGTTTGATTATAATTCCAATTATATAAGAAATAAAACCTCACGGATAGACTATGTAAATGACTCAAAAATATTCATGGTTAAAGATGGAAAATATGAATTTCAGGACCTTAGCGGACCGCTAAGGATCCCTACACGGTCCGCTAAGGGTTGGATAAGATTGAATCAGGTGATGCCACATCGGTGCTGACTATTAAGGAAGAAATTTGACGCGCGGCAGGGTGGCGGACAGCTAAGCCTTGGGCAAACGGTCCGCTAGCCGCAAAGCATTAGGGTTCTAACGCATGGCAGCTTGGCGGACCGCTAAGCTCTTGGCTAAGGGTCCGCTAGCCGCAAACTAAGGAGGGGTCCAATCAGCGAGTGACATTTAGGGCTGAAGCCATCTTAAGCGGTGGCGGACCGCCACGACCGACCGTAACGGTCCGCTACGGACCCAATTTTCAGCCTATAAATAGTTGAATCGTTTTAAACTGTTTTCTCACACCAAAATCGATTTCAACTCTCACATGGTGTTCCAGAGCTTCCATAGACCACTCGTGACGTTCTCGGTTCGATTCCCACTCCTCGTAGTGCTCGGTTTAAGAAGAAACGCTTGTATAAAGGTCAGAACGCTAGAAAAACGAGACTAGGAAGCTAGCTTATATGTTATTGACTTTAGAGGCTCATTACCAACAAAAAGGTGAATACTTTATCTCTTTCAAAACTTGTGTCAAATATTTTATTTGCGAAAATGGCCAAATAAAGGTTAATGAAGTAATGCTCAACGTACTTCTACGAACAAGCATTCAGGCCATAGGTATACGTAAAACTTACAAGGGATAAACGGGTCTGGGGTGAAATTCCCGGATTACGGCTGGTGCTTATCTTATAACAAATGAAGGACATGGAGTTCTCGTTGTTATAAGATATGACGCCAGTGTATAATGTGGTGCGATGGAATAGGACGGGGTTGCTGAGTGTGTACATTGAACATGAAGTTGTGATTATGTAATTAATACTTATTTGTGCCAAAATTGTAAAGATATTGTATTCATCGGCGTTCGCGATAACGTTTTATTTTCAAAATGTTTTCAGGAAATGATTAAAATATGATAAGAGGTTTTTACGGGCAGACATAAGATCTGACCCAGGAAAAAGGATGGAATGCACGTAGGATTCTCAGGCCTCGTGTAAAGGGAAATCCTAAAGAAAATGAGATAGGAACAGGGAATTGATCAACCCTGTATTGGAACTATTTCAAGTGGCTCATCATGTATTTGATTTCAAACTCGTTTTGTAATCAAATGAGAAGGGTATTGAAAACCCTATGTTTATAAAGTAAATACAAGGATTTTATTTTCCAACTGAGTTTTGGTATTTACAAATACAACCCTTGGGGTTTAAAGAATAATGAAACGATCCTTTGAAAAAGACTTCCGGTGTATTTTATAAAACTCTGAAATCAATTAACCAAACGATACCAATCGGGCTCGCACACGTCCAGGGGGTGCCTAAGACGGGGTGAGACAATAGGGAATCAACATGGCTTAACTGCACACGCGATAACTTAACCCTAGTATCAGGAGTTGATAATATATTTGTAATTAGGGTTATGATGGAGATTACCGACGCATTGTTGGATTTCTCATAACATTTGTACTTTCATGTCTATTAAACAGTCAAATGTGAGTTTCATTACTCCTTTTTACTTTTAAATGTTTTAGAAACGTCGGGGGAGAAACATACTTGCATAACCCGTTTGAAAACATGAAGCGTCATCGTTAGATACATTTGGGAACAACATTACTTGATACATTTGAGAAAACATAAAACATGTTTGCTTATATGTCACACCCCAACTGACGGCGGAATACGTCGGGACGGGACATGTAGACTATTCATAAACTCATGGTTACTAAATTTGAAATAATTAAACAACCAGTTTCATTTCATAGTTCAAGTAATCAAATACAATGTTTACAAGAATAAAAATTACATGAATATATTTATTAAGTTTAAAACTAGGTCCTCAATCTTAAATGAAGCAACTTGATCTTAACTCAAACGTTCGTACCTGAAACATGATGAAAACGAGGTCAACTAAAAAGTCGATGAGCATACATAGATTTTGACACCACAAATAAACTTCAAAATGTTTTGTACAATTTATACGATACATGGTATATAAGGCATTTATGGAGAATCTATAGTTAAACTAAGTGTACAATCAAACCTTGTGACTGTTGTGAGGCATAACACGCATGTTACCCTAATGTAAAGTCGGTAACAAACACCCTAACCGGGTGGGTTTGTCAGACACAATAGATCTATCAATGTTAATCGTTGGCTTGTACTGAGTTAATGATTGTACTAAAGTCATGTATATGTAGTCTTAACTCATATCATTCAAGCATAAAGCACAAATAACACTTAGCATCATATTAGTGAATTGTATATGAGTAATTGCAAATAATTTCAAAGTATAATCATGTTTCACCTCAGAGATGCAAAATATAAAAAGGGGCTATGTAAAACTCACCTTGATATTGAGACTTAAACTTGAACTAGATCGGGAGGACGAGTGAACTGGTTTTATGATGCCCTAAATAAATAATTATACAATTTTAATATCTAGAAATGATAAAAAGGAGATAAGAACGGAACGATTTGGGAGTTAGGGTTTTGGAATGGACGAGCGTTTAAGAACACGAATAGAGTTTATAAATGATGTTTTTTTTATAGATTTTATTTATAAAAGAAATTTTAGGTGGCGTCAAAAGATATTGATTGCTAAATAAATATCTTATTAAAACGATTAGGTTTAAAATAGCTATCATGTTGAAATATTATAATACAAATAATATTTATAAGTGTATCCTTTGAAATAATTAAATGGATAATCATTTGCCAAAAATATAAATAATTAATTGCATGAATAAATAAAACCTTGTATTTATTTCGATTTTCATGAACAATAAGTGTTTTAAAAAAAATAATGATTTAATTAATTAGTAATTAAATCAAAATGTAAAGTGCACCAATAATGTCCTAACTAAAATATGTTTATAAAGATTGTAAAATTTCTTTGCAATGTGATGGGTTTATCACAATGATTACACTTAAGTTTAAAATTCATAAACTAAGGAGAACAAATAACTATTGTTTAAAGTAAGGTCGTTATTTAGATTAAAATTTTATATTGCAGAAAAAAATATTTTGTAATCCAAAAACTTTCAATTATAATATATGTTTAGAAATGAATCAGTTCACGTTTTAGAAGTGTTAAAGCTAATCATTTAGACACGGTTATAAGTGTGTATATTTTTATTTGAAAACGATATTTGTTGTAAACCTTAGAACATTTAAAAGAGAATTGGTTTGTAACGTTACTTTGATATATGCGAAAATTATTAAATTTAATAAACGAACGTAAATGTTAAAATCATTTGTAATAGTTTTGTTATAATTATTAATATGCATTTTAACATTTTAACTCTACATGAATATGTATCATAGTATATATCTATGAATATGTATATATGATATATACATGTGTGTGTGTGACTAAGTAGGAAAAATCACAAAAAGAACAAAGGTAGAAATTATGGCCATGCCAAGTTTAGAACCCACGACCTTGGGTTTAAGGGTCAAAAGCTTAAACGGGTTGTGCTGGGCTAAAAGCCTTGGTAGAATCTCAGAAATATAAACTTAAAATAACAACTTCAGACTCACCCTCTTCCTCAAACCAAGAATGTGAAACCCTAGCTCCAGAATTCAACAACAATTCGTGCTCAAATCAAAGGGCTTTTGAACAGGGATTATAATCGACCAAAGGGGTATGATTCTTACCTGGAATTACACTTGATTCGCTGCAAACTCGTGAGCCGAACACCTCAGCGCCGGTCGCGACAGGGAGGAGAAGGAGGGCGGATTTGAGTTGTGATTTTGAGTTGTAAGATGGTAGGGGTATTTATAGTGTGTTTAAAAACGTATTACAACTGGAGAAATTGAGCGACATCGCGAGGTTGAAGCTTGAATTACGGATTCGTTTTAAAGCTTCCTTTTATACACGGGTTGTGAATTTTAGCGATTTATGAGTGAATGATGACGTTTAAAACAGCAAGAAAACGCGTGAGTGATTTAAGACCCACATGATTTGAATGAATATGGTAACAATTTTGATTGGGATTGAAGGGTTTGTAATTATGTGAAATCCAGGGTTCAAGAGGAGGGAAAAAGGGGTTCACAAGCTCATAGAGGGGTTCATATGTTATGTAAGGGTCCAAGGCTTCATTTATTATTTTAATTGCTTATAAAATTGTATCTATAAAATTCATAAAACCTAAACATTATTTGTTTTATTATTTTATAAAAAGTTCCATTTTATAAAACTAAAAGTTGTAAAATTGATTTGTTTAATAAAACCAAATAATTATATATATGTATTTATTTATTTATTTTTTTAAAAGATATGTCTACATGATTAAAACTCAAAAGTGTTATATTTGATTTATTTATTGAAACAAAGTGTGTGTGTGTGTGTATATATATATATATATATATCAGAAAATTTAATATGCATACGAGATTAAACTTATTGAAAAATAATTGATGTGACACATTGTACTGTGTAAGTATGAGATGGAAATAAGATGTTAATATTGTATAAAATGAAATAAAATAATACCGAAAAAATCATGTATGTTACATTATACATTAAAAACAAGGAATCATGACCGACCATTTATGTTTACATGAGACAATCGTGAAAAATCTCGTAAAGTCCCCTACGTGAACAATTTATTAACCATTAACTCGTATAGCCGGGATATTGTGAATAGTCTATTGGGATTGACACTCCAGTCATGGTTAGTCGCGCTAACCAAGGGTCCGTATGGCCCGATGACTGCACACTGTCTTAACTCGTGAGCCCGTGGGGAATAGGCGAGGGGCGAAACACCTGTGTTTGATTTGGTTAAAACTCATGTAAATAAATTTTGTATACCTAGCTAGTTACGATGGGTCAACTTGATGAGTCAAACTTGATATAATTGTCTTGTTTTGTTTATCATATATACAATGAATCGTTTTCGTGCAAATTGGTTTTGCCAATCGTTTACGTGCAAATGCTTTTGTCAACGTTTTCAAGGAAAACAGTTTTATAGCATGGCCATGTATACATTATCAATGTTTTCAAGGAAAACTACTTTACATTGAGACAACTAAACCTGTGAACTCAGCAACCTTTGTGTTGACACTTTAAGTATGTTTTTCAGGTAATTCTTAGCTATTGCACGATTGGAATAGATTAACCAATTGGAATAAACCCTAGAAGCCGAAGAAGCATGATCGTCAACCCACAAGACGGTTTTGAACAATATGGTTCTAGAACGTTGTACTAGCTTATTTTAGTATTTGCAATGGTGTTCTACATATAGAAGTCTTAAACTTTAGCTTCCGCTGTCGTGTAATGTTATCAATCGTTGCAACCTTAATTTGTTTATTTATTCGTTAAGTAAATGAATTTTGGGGTGTGACAGAAACCGCACTTCAAGAAACTAAAATGGCTAATTGACAATAGGTAAAGACATCATTGCTAATTGACGGTATGTAATGCGTAATGGAAACGACACTTTATCAAAATCCTTGTTTTATTTTGGTTTTGCTGTGTTTTTATTGTTTGATTGCTCATTAATAGCATGTAAAGATTCATTTAATGTGATGATATTAGTTTTTAAATGATATTTGAATCTTTGTATTCAATTTTGTGATGGTTTGTGTTTAGATTACTGAAGACCAACTTGCAACACTATTATCAGTTGTGAAGTAAACATGTTTGTGTTTACATTATTGGTTTTTATGGTATTTATCATAGTCTTCTATATGTTATTTTCTTATTGTTACAATAGGTTGTTGATTGTCACACAATAGGTTGTGCTTTATATTGGACAGAAAATTGGGAGGGATGGTATGCAAATCTGCAAGTTTAAGAGACTATTTTCTGTTTTTCTTGGTTCCAAGTTTATAAAGAGACAGACTTTTTTACACTCCAACAATGCATGTTGTGTGCATCTTTTATTGCAATTATTGTTATGATTCATGAGATAGAATATCAAACACTCTCTCATTCACCCACTCTTTATAGTTACAGTTAATCATGAGAGTATTAAAGCTTATTATAAGCTCAGGACTGAAATATGAGCAACCCTATACAATCAGGTGCTACTTTAGTTAAATAAGGGTCTATCTTGATTATTTTGATGACACTACACTATTTGGTGTTATCTTTATGCAAAGTGTTTGTATTCTGATGACTAGAACTAAAATGGGTATTCAGGTTATTAGCAATATTTGTTACTACCATTAAATGGACTAACATACTCCATTGATAGCAAAAGGTAAAATAATTGTTGGAGTTTCAGATTGGTTCAAGCATAATACTATAGACTTGCTATTCAAGATTATTATTGATTCAGGTACGAATAAAAACGTCACACGTGCATTTTGAATTCATTTTTGGTGAGTTTTGAGGTTTGACCAGTTTAATCTCTTTCCAATTTTTTTTTAAGTTTTATAAAATTAACCTGTGCTTAAGTTTTGACCTATTTAATCAGTTTGCCTAAAGATGTCAAATTTCTTTCCATTTTTTTTAAAGTTTTAGAAAATTAACCTGTGTTTTGGTTTCTATGTGTTACTTGCCCCTTTTGTTGGTAAAAAGGTGTATAAATATATTGTAATGGGATCTACACTCCTCTTGTATGTTCTCAATTGTCAATCTTTGTTATGTTTTTACTTTTGGTGCCAAAGAATCTGCTTTTAAATGTAAAATTTAACTAATTTTAATGATATTCTTAGTGGGTTCTTTTTTTTCTATTTTTAATAAATTACCAGATTATATTATCGTTTAGGATATTAAAATGAGGGAGATTAAGAAGATAAACGAATCAAAAGAGGGTTTGGGTGTATTGGAGAATCAAGATAAAACAATGTTGGAATAGAGGGATCATGATATTGTGATATATCTATGTCTATTTATGTGTTTGATTGAAAATGCTTTTAAGATTATTAGTTTTACTTTTTTATAAAATTTGGTAACATGATGTTGAGATGGAAGATGTTCTTGAGGAATCTATAGTCACAATAAACATTTGTGATGAGGGAGATCAACTAACACTGATGGAATATGTTGAAGAATGTTAATTATATATTATAGAGTAAAGTGTCATTTTGTCCCCGAGGTTTGACCATTTTAGTCGCTTTCATCCAAAAACTTTTTTTTTAACTTTTTTGTCCCTTACTTTTCAAAATCTAGCAATTTTCATCCAACTGACTAACTACGTCTACATTTTAACGTTAAATTAGGGATTAGTTTGAAATTCATAGGTTTTAATCTAACCAAATTACCTCTGATGTATTAAAATTGTCCTTGATTTAACGTTAAAATGTACACAGAATTGGTCAATTGGATGAAAATGGCTAGATTTTGAAAAGTTAGAGACGAAAAAGTTAAAAAACGTTTTTGGATGAAAATGGCTAAAATTGACAAATCATAGGGACGAAAATGGCACTTTACTCTATATTATATACTAGGTTAAAGTCCATGTGTTACATGTGTTGAATAAATACTTGTTATAAACAGTATTTTCTATCGAGATTTGTATGTTTGATGTTATTAGTTATCAATGAAATAAGAAATAATTGAAATTTTCTTATGATTTAGTAATTTTTAATAAAATATTAGAATATATGTTAGATATTTAATTATTTAGCATCATCATTATTTAATAGGAGAGAAAAGCGAAAAACAAAAATCCAGATTTTATCAGAAGTCGACACGTAACAAGTATAGTTATTCATTTATTATAATACTATGTTAGTGACCCGTGTACTACACGGGTGGAAAATATAAAATATATAATTAAAAAATGTAAAAAAATTCTAACGATTGATATTAAATATTACATTATCTTAACACAAATCGGTCTAAATTTCAGCTAGTAACCCAAATATTTGAAGCACAATGAAAAACAAAAGATGCATATGTTTGAATTTAGAACAAACGGTCTCAAAACTTTCGTTCTCCTAGTCTAGATTTCACTCACTTTGAACTGATGGTGCCCATATTAACTAAACTGCAATCAGGCATGCACTTTTCTCGTAATAACACCGTAAATCTCGTCATACGTGCCTAGTGGTTTCTCTCTTAATTCTTGTTGGCCAATACATATAGTTATCTAAGAATATCATTTTAGGTTATTTTACAATATAATGCCTGCAATTACTTTAGCTATTGGAATGGTTTAGCAAAACTCTTTAGAAAATAAACAAAACTCAAAAAGCTGGAATCATCCAATCGATTTAAACACAAATACAGAATGCATGAAAATGTATGTTAGTATTTTCACAAATACGCATCCATTAAATTTTGAACTATTTAAACACAAATACACATTAAAGGAAGTAGTCATTAACCTATATTTTATTATTTTGAGACATGGTATAGTGCACTGTGCATCCATTAAGATACTTGTTATTTGAACATACTAAAAATTGACTTTTCAGTACTTTGAAGATTATTGAACAATTGACAATAGAGTTTCAGTATGTAAAGTCATTACAAATATTTTGAGACAGATTCATGAAATCATTCAGTTTGAACTATTTTAACACAAATACAAAATTTAGATTTCAATCAATTGTACACTAATTCACAATCCATATTAGAATAATTTAGACCAAAATACATATCTCATGACTGTTAATGCTTAGAACGGTGAAAAAAATTACAAGAAATGAAATAAGAATAGTCAATCCACAAGTCAATAAAGAACAATACACAAGATAATTTAATTAAACCTAACATGTTACTTCACTGTTAATAATAACATATCTCTGAGCTGCAGCATCGTGCTCAGCATATATGCGAGCATCTCCTGTTACCTTTTGTTCTTGCTCTACTCGCATCGAAACCTTTAGAATAATTATTATGTCATTACCATGAAAACTTGTATTCGATCAAATATTAGTCGATCTTTACATGGAGCATTAAATTAAAAACCTGAAGCGTGGCACTTTCTTGTTCATGTTTGTCAGCAAGGGTTGATTTATTTAAAATCTTGTAGCATACATACCTTTGCACTTAATTCCTGACGGTTATCCTGCTTGACATCTCCATTAAGACATTTTCCAACTCTTCTGCTTTGGAGAAAGAAAAGAACATTATACAGATAGCAATCATTCAAGTTCTTTGGAGTCTCAAAATTGTTAGAATGAAACTTTTTGATTAAGGTGACACTAACACTTACAGGAAAAGTTCTTTAGAGTCTCAAACTTGAAGATTTCTTCAATTGATCCATGTATATCCAGAAACTTTAATAGTCCATGTATTCAAACTCATCTCAACTTGTGGTATATTCATGTAAAGACATGTAATATCTTCAAAATCCTCTGTATACACAAAATTTATACTTGTTCAATCATTAACTTGAACACCCATTATAGTAGCACAACATTCTAATAAAGTACTCTTTAGTCCCTAACAATCCAGATAGTGCACTTTTTGATTTTAAAATCCAAGCCTGGTGTTTTGTAATATCAAAATCCATGATATTTCTGGTCTATTACTCTTAAATATAGCTATCAACTTCTTTTTCTACACAAATAACACAAATCTTGTTAACTGAAGTATTGGATCAGCTTATTTAAAACTCAAAAGTAAAATATGAAATTCTTTATTCATGATTGATAAGACTTCCATGGGTTTTCTTATTTTCTGGATCATTTGACCTAAAATTATATAAAAAAAATCCCTTTGTTTTGCACACACTTCATCAGATTAACTTCTCCATGGTTAATTAAAGGAACTATCATTCAAAATATGGGAAAACACAAGAAATAAATTAAAATCAATGACTTTTCACATGACATTATTCTATGTGAAAGACATCGAAAACACACATATTACTAACCTGAGATTGTTCAAGGAGACAACATGTTTAAAACTGGTAAACCAGCTTCTTCAAAATCTGTTAATCATAGACAATATAGTAACAAAGTTGTGAAAATTGACTGCTTCGAAAATGAAATCAACAGAGACCTTGTTACTTTGATTTCTTCCAAGACGTGTCCCCACTTTTCACACATCAGATATAATAAATAAAAGAACGAATACCTAAATGATTTGAAAGACTCAATTAACACTCAACGAAGTTACATTAGCTTAACAGGAAATGAGTCTTATGGTTAGAATAGGACACTCTTGAAATTCACTCAAAGTTTATTTCAATTGGGCATCATAATTATGTTCTACTGTATTTTTTCTATGTTACAGGTAATAAATAATAACCTTTATTGTTCAATGAGGCTATTACACCATCAATTCTTCACCTCTGCTATGCAGCTGCACAAACAATTTTGTTCATAAGCAGTTACCTAACACACCAGCTTTAGAAATCAACAATTTGCTTATGAAATTTAATTAGTTTAAGTACATAAAGAACAAAAACTTAGAACAAAAAAAAACTTCAAAATGAAAGTTCGTACATTGTTCAAAACCCTAGAAAAAATCCTCTACAAGTCTACAATGCAAAAATTCAACTATAAAATGCGAAGTCGTCATAGCAGTACCTTCAATCCCTGATTCGTGAATCGATTGTATCCACCCCGATTGCTGCATATGCTCTGTCTGCACGTCTCCATTAATTAGGTTTTCGAGGTCCTATTTACAATCGCGAACCACGATTTCAACGAAATCAGCACGGAATCGAGTCAAAGATCGCTCACAGAGATGAATGCACACTGACGATGGTGTCTTTTGATCCAGAGGAGAGAGGAGTCACTGTAATTAGGGTTTCTACAAAAACAATTGTTCAATGGTTAAATCATATCCAATCCTTAAATTTCTTTATGATTTTCGAATATCTAGGGTTAGGAATTACTTGCAATTGATGTGGGAATCGTTGTTTACCGCAGATGAGAAGATGCATATGTATTTTCTTCATGAATCCTCAACCCAATTTGACGTAATATCAAGATGCATGGCCATCGGCGGATCCGCAATTTTTTCCATTGTCTAATTTTATAAGGTCGGAAATAAAAAATTTTGGTTCGGTTTGATTATTCGGGTCGGGTAAAGTTCTACATTCTCCCTACCCAAAACAACAAATTTTCAATCTTTTTACGATTCTAATTTATGGGTATTCATCAACACATAATTCCACTCCATATTCATATCTCAAAACAATGATGAAACCAGAACATTTTAAGTAAATGACTCGGATTATATTTTATTTTACATTCACAAGCGTTTGTTGGCTGTTTTTTTAATAATCGATGTATTATAATACAAACAGAATGATTGTCGAATTGTTTTAACATTAGTAGTATTTAAAGGATTTAATAAATAATTTTAGTTTTTATCAAGAAACTTTTTGAAAACATCTGTTTATAATAAAAAAATATATATATAATAAAAACAAAAACCAATTAAAAAGTAGTCAATAATAAACTAAATAATAAAAGGTTAAAACCAATTAAAATTCGAGAAAGCTAAACTTTTTTATATTAAGTTAAATAAATTAATAAAAACATAAACAAATGGTTAAAATTACTTGTAGAATATTTTTTTTATTATTTTGACCAATTGACACTCATTTAACATAGAAAAAGTAGCTAACAACATTGTGGTTAAATAATGGGCCGTGGATTATAATTTTTAGAAAGGCACAATACATTATATGTTAAATTAGGTCATTTTCTTCATCTCTTTCTTATTACCATCTCAGCAGGCAGGACTGAAAGGAGTCGATAACCTGAAAAAGAATTCTGTTTATCTCAGTCTCGTTTTTTTCATTTTCATCTTAAATCGGATCTTAATCAATTTTCTGGGTTCACCCAACAATTTTTGAAGGGGCTCACCTAAGTTTTCTATATAGGTTTCTACTATAATTTCAAAACTCGGGGGGTTCCGGTGAATCCCTGGGTAAATCTGCCCCTGTGCATGGCAGTAGGGGGTGGTTGACGACGGATAAGGATGAAAGTGTATCGGCTGCAGAGGATGGCGTATTAGGGGTTGAAAAGGAAAAGAAGAAAAAACCCATATTCAGATAAAACGGGTTATAACCCGCTTGAGATCTGCGTTCTAACCCAAATTAAGATCCGCGTGTCAAAATATATGGTGTGCTAGTTTAGGCGGGAAAAAAGAGTTCCTCATACCCTCAATAGATGACACGTATCCTTATTTATTTTTATTTATTAGAAGTAGTAGATAGGTTAGAAACCCTGTATAATATACATGGTTAATAAATGCAGTGTCATATATACTTAGTAATTAAAATATAATATTACTTATTTTTGACATATTGCATGATTTGTTAATACAAATTTTAAAAGCGTTATATAGTTATTTTAAAAAAAATGTTTTATAAAAAGAATGAAAGAAATGTTCAAACTATAAAATCTATACTATATAATAAATAAAGGTTTTTGACACCACGTGTCGTCTCCACATTCACTCTTATCATATTTTTCTCGTATCTCTCTCCTATTAAATGCACCATTAAGAAACTTTGAAAGTCAAACTTTGGTAAGAAACACATTTATTTTAAACCAATCCTTATTATAAGAAATTTTAAAAATCTAATTATGTAAATTTTATTTTCAATCATATAATAAATAAAAGTCAAACTGTATTAAATATTAATTAAGGTATTTTTGAAACTCGATTATATATTAACTTTTATAAATTTTGATTTTTGTTTTTTATTCTTAGTATATGTAATACGTTTTTACACTTGTAAAATATATAAATAAATATGTAAGAAATTTATGTGTTGATATTTTTCACCCCGTGTGTATTACACGGGTTGTAAACTAGTGTTTTATAAAAATAGTTATAAAAATTATTACCATTTAATAGGAGAGAGAGGCGGGAAACACAAATTATAATTTTTTTTATAGAAACTTATATCATTAAATAGGAGACAGATGTGGTAAAAAAATATTGAGAATGAATATGAGAATGACATGTGACACCCCAAAACCTTTATTTATTAGTATGTATAGATATAGATTCTAATGATTGTAGATCTTAACTCAACAGCTTGATATTCCAAAAAATTTCCATATTTTTGTTCTGTTTCGATTATATTAGTCTAGCCGCTCACTTTTGACTCTGAAGTTAAATGAGTTAGTACTTTGATTTCAAATTTAGTTTTATTTTTTTTAGAATTCAAAAAAAGAAAGCCTTGACATTTATTACGTTAAAATACCTAACCACCGGACAAGCATAAATCTAGTTTAGAAGGAATGTTGATATCTGTTACTTGAAGAAATTTGAGAGAATTAATTTAAATTCAAATTTCAATTCATTTCTCAACCGAACACGTAAAGAATGGAATTCAGATTCCAATTCCAACAAATTGTGCGAACCAAACACATCGCTAATTGGAATTCAGATTCCAATTCCATTAAGGAATTTGAGGGAACTAATTTTAATTCAAATTTCAATTAATTTCTCAACCGAGCACGTAAAGAATGGAATTCAGATTCCAATTTTAACAAATTGTGCGAACCAAACATATCGATAATTGGAATTCAGATTCCAATTCCATTAAATATCGTAAACCAACCGAACCCTAAGATTGTTATTGTTTACTTTTGAAATTCGAAATATTATTAATAGATATATTAAAGTAAAAGTCTAATGAATAGTAAATGCTCCACCAACTTATTGTTTTTTTCTTCTTTTTTATATTTTCAATTTTATCCCTCATAGTATATACAATATACGCTTTTAACCCGTTTAATTTTTTTAGTTTTTCTTTAATAACTTTCGTTTGTTAATTTTTTTAAACGGAGTGCGCAGAAGTTTTTAGTTTTTTTTTCAACGTTCCGATATAATTTTTTTTAAGCGGAGTTATATTAAAAAACGACTATTTTTTTGTATTGTAGCGTATAGCGAGTACCGTTACCATTATCGTAACGTGACGAGACAAACCTGTTATGAGCGAACAACATCATTGCCGATATTGGTGTTATCGGAACCCGTATCGGTATTCGTTTTTATTATTTTCGACGGCCCCATCCTATAACGACCAAACTCCCGCCACGTGGCGTTGGCGAAAAACAACCACACTCCCGCAACGAAGTGCGGATTTTTGTTTATACAAGCTTATTTTCGGTAACTTAAAAAAAACGGAGCGAACGACATTTTTTTTAATGTTCCGATATACATGTATTTGAAAACGGATTAGTATTTAAGATCGAGTTTTTTTGCTATCGTAGCCTATATCGAGTGCCGTTATCGTTGTGGTAATGTGACGAACAACACCTATTATGAGTGAATTACGCAAAACACCCGTCGCGAAGCGCGATGGGTATTCAACTAGTTTTTTTATGAAAGGAAACCCAATCTCACCCAAAGCTTTATTTTTTACATACAACTACCAATATGAGATTAACCTCTAATTAAGGTTATGTTTGTGTTTAGACACCAACTCAACCAAACAATTAGTTAACAGGGTCGACATTTCTAAGATCACCGAGCCCGTATCGTAATAACTATAACCAAAACTTATTAACCCCCTTAAAAAAATACCAAACTAATAACCTTCTGGCCTGAAGTCCTAAGGGACCCAGGTTCAATCCCTGCCAAAGAGGTTGTGGTGTAGTGGTTGAGGTGAGGCCTGAAATCCTAAGGGACCTGGGTTCAATCCCTGCCACCACCATTAATTTCTGAGGCATGCAAATGAGGCCTAGTTCTTAGGCTAATGCACCAGGGTTTTACCCACGCCGATCCAGGGTTCGAGCCTCGGCTCTCCCTCAAGCCCGGAAGGGGCCGTATTGGGTGAGATTTTTCCTTGGATGCTCTCCAACTCTGACGCCAAGTGGGTCCGGTTAAGACAACATATTGACCGGAGTTGGACGAGACTCTCCCATGTGACGGGGGTGCGACGTCACAACATTCAATGTTCGCCGTTCAAAAAAAAAGAAAAAAAACTTCTGGCGGTGACGCAGTTGTAAGAGCTGATCCCTATAGTATTATTAGGTCACAAGTTTCAGCTTTTAAACCCCTTTAGATTGGCTAGAAATGTGGTGATGGGACCGTCGGTTTTCGAGTTCCCATGGTTATAAAAGAAATTACCAAACTACCCGGAGGTTTCCATCATTCAGGTAACTGGTTGACGGTAATCCATGTATTAAAAAATCTTAAGAAACAAAAACCGAATGTCAATCTAAAACGGTCATCAATGGCCAAAAGAAATAAACTGGAAACATACAAGCACCTGAGCGGTTAAAGGATGATTCATACATTCTTGTTCTTTTTCATCTTAGAAGGCGGCCAACGACCCTTTTTCCTCAACTGGCGTTTCCTAACGAGTCTCTTCCTTCTAAGTCTGATCTTCTTAGCCAACTTCATCTTCATCTTCTGCTGCAGTTTCAGCTCAAGTTTTGACTCCAATGGAAGCTCTTCAACAGACAAGCTGCTGCTTTCATCCTTCGTTTTTGAGGGAGGATTATTGGTGCTCTCTGTGTCTGCCTCTGCACCGTCTGTTTCTGCAGACACCTTCACAACCGTTGTACCTCTTTGTTTGATTCCTTGAAAGCGTACCCCATTGAAATGTGTGGTTTGCAAGTTAACCGCGTTCCATCTATGCAGCACCCTGGAAACTAAAGCTACCACACACAACTAACTAATTAGTGAAATAGCAAAATTATAAATAAAATAACTAAAAGACATCTCTATTTTCATCCGTCGATTTGTTATATCTTTCTAATAGAGGTGTAAATATCATTGCAATAACTAAAAAACACTTCTCTATTTTCAATTTTCATCCTAATTTTTTAGTAGAACAAGTTTGGAGATTATATACACGTTGGGGACTTTAGACCTGTTGGACCACTTGACCCGTTTTTTCATGAGTGGGTCTCCTGGCCTATTTGAGACATGATAAACCAAATTGAATAAGTGGGTCAAAATTGTCACCTCTAGTTTTTAATACTGTTATGGAACACGATAAGAGATCAGACACATTAGGGATGCAGTGTAACAAACTAGAGGAAGTGAGATTATGTCTCTCTATGACTAAGAATTTATTTGATATATAAATAAATAAGATGCTACAATTACTTGAAGATCGGCCTGAAGTGGATATCTAAATGAAAAATGAGTTCTTGAAAACAAAATTTGCACAAATCATTTGAATGACAGGAAATTACCATTTTAACTTTCTCAATCATTTTGAACAACATGATTATTTCATATTTAGAAAATACCTGAAAGACAGAGTACACCAACAACAACAATCATACCAACTAAAAATCCCACATTAGCAGAGCTATTGGTAGGGTCTGAAGAGGGTGAGATGTAGGCAAAACATGCCTCTATTCTGGAGGATAGAGAGGTTGCTTTTAGAAAGACCCTCAGCTCCACGAACCATAACAATACATAACAAGTATAATAGAACCAAAGAGTTCTATCCATATAAGCTAACCAGCAAACGAAAAAAAAAACTCTAATAATAAATTATTAGTCGCCTATCAATAACCGAAAAGAGGTGAAAATATTACAGGCAACATAGGTACAACCCCCCCTAAAAGTCCTTAACCTTAATCCTACGCCTCCACGAACTTCTATCCTCGACCATGTCCTCAGAGAGGTGCACGTCTAGTAAATCCTGCCTAATCCACTCATCTCAAGTCAATTTGGGTCTGCCTCTACCCCTCTGCAGTCAGGGTATCCACAGATCTAACTGGCGCCAACGTCGGTCTCCTCTTCACATGCCCAAACCATCTCAATCTCCCCTCCCTTATCTTGTCTGATATACTAGCCACCCCTACCCTTTTCCCAAAAACCTCATTTCTTATCCGGTCCAGCCATGTGTACCCACAAATCCATCTCAGCATCCTCATCTCGGCTACCTCTAGCTTACATGCTAGTGTCTTCTTGATGGCCCAACAATTTGTTCCGTATAGCATAGCCGGTCTAACTGCAACCCTATAAAATCTCACTTTAATTTAGTAGGGAACCTCATGTCACACAAAACGCCCGAGGCTGCTCTCCACCGACACCAGCCTGCCTGGACGCGGTGGGCTATGTCACTATCTATCTCCCTATCGCTTTGTACATACGATCCTAAGTACTTAAACTTTGTTACCTGCGAGACTACACGACCCTCAATGGTGATTTGGACATCCTAAACTTCGTTCACACCACTAAAGTCACAAAAACGGTACTCAGTCTTTGAGCGACTAATCTTTAAACCTTTGCTCTCTAAAGCTACTCGCCACTCCTCTAACTTCTCATTCAGACTGTGTTTACTCTCCGCAACAAACACAATATCGTCGGCGAAGAGCATGCACCACGGGATATCCTCTTCATCGTTTAATAATAACAAGACCCCATATGATATGTACCACACGTAAAACACACAAAATTACAACAAAAACTAAAGATATAAAATAATACAAACAAAGAATATGAAACCCAAAATACCAAACATGATGACATAGGGAATTTACATATCAAAATCAAACATGTATAATGCTAGCAAATAAAAAAAGGAACACATAGTTTTGCCATCATTTCACAATCATAATCTTTATGTTTTTTTTACATCACAACCACCTCTATTGACATTATTGTCAACCACACAAGTGCAATAAAGTTTTTAGCTTTCAGTTTTTCTATACGTAAAACACACATATGGTTACTGGCTGGTGACTTCTTTTTCGGTTTATTTCATTCTTCTCGTATCACATAGTATTGTGTTTACACTTTATTTCCATAAACTGCACCCTCTCAAAAGACTCTTAAATTGAAGTGCCCACCATCTTAAACATTGTTTTACTACGATTAGTCACGTTTCCTTTTACATTGCACCTGGGATTCTTATACAGGGCATTTATTTAAAGTTTTCAACACTTAGCCTTTAGTCACCCAGAAACTATGAATATATACCCTTAATAATTGAAATGAAAAAGAAGGCTTGTTAGAGGTAAACTTTTGGTAACAAAAAAGGTTAATAAAATCCAACACTCAAGAAACTCCATTTGGCAAGAATGCAACAAACAAAGACTTAGAAGATAACAATTTCATTATAGATAATACAATGTCAATCAAGATATTAGAATTTAAATTGAAGTTGCTTACCTCAAAGTTCAGGTATAATTTCAATAAGTGAAACAATGTTCACTTTTGACCTTTATACATAATCATAAACATTTACATGTTTACCCAAAGTTCAGAGATAGAGAAAGACCAAGCTATCAATTAAGGTTTGATGAACATATTCTACATCATTAATAGTACCATACAATTTATTAATCTGTGATGTTCCCAGCACCAAAAACGCTTTGATTCATCAAGATAATATAAATTTTCTTCCAGAATTATAAATTTTCTTTGTTCCAAGACAAAATTCAAGGTTTAAGCATCTATTAATTTGCTAGTACTTATTTAATCATGTTTAACATTGCCAAAAAGAACCCCCCCCCCCCCTACATTTCTTCCAGAATGAATAGTAGACTCTTTGTGTGGAATAAATGCAATAAATCAAATAACATCATGAAAGCAAAACTTGAGCTTAGCCTCCTAGATCCCATCTTAAGAAGAGGCATATCTGAAACAATCCATAAGTCATTATACTTTACTGTCCTTCAAATTGATTAAATTCTATAATATGAAAGGATTTATGTTTGCCTTACTCAAAGTGATATAAAAAAACAATAACAGGAAACAGTGAACTAGAAAAATGTAAATCAGTATGTGAATCAACTAGAGAACATGAATCAAATATTATAGAATTGTTGAACCTAACATGTAAAAAACCACCAAAATGTATGGAATGTATATATAATTCAACTCAATGTGACTCAAGCTTTTATTGTACAATCTACATCCAAATCAATACTTGTATGTGTATGTTGCTGTTTGGGGAATTTCAACAAACAGTTAGTGCTCATAAAAGCACAGAATCATTTTCTTACAATACCTTCATCTTTGCTACCAGCAGACATTAACAAACTAGAAAAAAAACAAAGCAGAATCATCGTGGAAAGAGACAGAACATACACCATTGTTTCAAATTGTGGTTCACTTAAGCGAATTGAATTCAGGGAAATTGAGATCTACTTACAGGCATTCGGAGTAACGGCAGAGGGCAATCGGAAAGATGATAACTGACGACAAACGGTTTGAGGAATTGGAGTGAAATGAAGTCCAAGCATTGTCTCGTCAGCTGGAGCTCTGTTTCTGGATAGGCTTAATAGAAGGAATACCTTCAAATAGGAAAAGATAAGACCCGTCAAACAACTTCGGGTCTGGATATACCGTATTTTCTTTTTTAACATTTATGTAGACCACTACCAACTAGATACAACTTTTGTTCACCGCACATGAAACTAAGCATGGATCTCTTAGAATGGTATATAATATGGATTATACACATTGGGCTTAAAGGAATTATCCAACGGTATGGAGAAATCGCAATGTCAAACTCCGCCCCGGGCACCCCCGAGACGTTTCTGGGTTGCGACGTCGATTGTTACCGGCGTCACTTGTTTGATTTCAGAGTTTGTATTATGCAGCGGAAATCGTTTTTCAAAAGATCGTTTCTTTCATAAATCTCAACCTCAAGGGTTGGTTTTGTAAATACAAGAATCTTGTTGTGTAAACAAAGATCTTTATTTAATACCCGGGTTTAACAAGCCAATTTGTTTTGATACACTGATTCCGAAATCAAAATCCCTGATAACAGTCAGTAATCAACCTCATCAGCAGCAGCCAAAGTTTGAGCCTGCTAAGAACTTCAACCAGACGACCTCTTCAGGTCAAGATCAAGGTGGTTATGCGGGGAAATCCCCCAAGTGTAACAAGTGTAACTTTCATCACTTTGGGATTTGTAACCGTTGTCAGCGGTGTGCCAAGATAGGCCACGCTGCCAAAGATTATAGGGGTGAGTTGCAAGCCAAGCAGCCTTTCCAACAGTCTGGGTGTCACACCCCCAATTTCAACTAACGGAATTTTACCGTTTGGGAAGCGACAAACCAGGATCGCAGTCATTAGTTACATTGAACGACAC
The DNA here is from genome assembly GCA_023525975.1 of Smallanthus sonchifolius. NCBI lineage: Eukaryota > Viridiplantae > Streptophyta > Magnoliopsida > Asterales > Asteraceae > Smallanthus > Smallanthus sonchifolius. Next base: position 29,058,403 of record CM042046.1, read on the forward strand.
TATATGGGACTAAAATGAAAATATATCATAAATAATCAAAGTAAGTGCGGAAGCGTAAAACGAAAGTAAATGCGCAAAATAAACTCGCCCAAGAAAAATCCCAAAGTGTCCAGTCCAAAAACAAAGTACAAATAATTCAACAATATTAATTTATAAATAAATCATAAGACTCCATGCATGCCCTATGCGTGCACCTGTGCCTTATCTTAAGCGACCTGAGAAAACATGTAAGAAAACGATGTCAACACGAGGTTGGTGAGTTCACAGGTTTCAATATATAAATAAAAGTTTACCAGATTTATTGTACAATCAACATATATATATCGACGGGTAGCTAACCCATGTTCATGTTTGCTATTATGCTCGCAGCCGTAAACTGACTGTTTGAATGCCTCCCACCAGGCCTATTAACCATGGTGCACGTTTAGGTCAATATTGCACCCGTTCGATATCCAATCGAGTTAGCGTGACTAACGCGGGTGAGGTTTGTCAAACCCAGTAGTACTACCCAACATACCTCGCTATTCTCATATTTAAACGGTTCGATGTCAGGACTTTCATGATAGAGTTTACGCATAGTCATAACAAGTGATACAATATGAAGTACAAAAATCAAAACGAGTTTGCGTCAAGTTTTCTCCCCCATTTTAAAAGCAGTAAAAAGGGTCGTGAAAACTCACATGAACGGCGTAGGTAGTAGTAATCACACAAGTACGAGATTGAAATCTCAAGCGTTAGCCTGACACGGCTCACGAATACCCTAGAATTACAACATAACAGTTAGGGACTCAATGGGATTTGTGACGACACATGGAGGATTAGAACGTCTTTAAACATTCTAAAGATTTACGGGTAAACGAAAGAGTTTAGGAAATACGGATTTTTAAATTAGTATAATTGCATCTCGCGATAAATGACAAATAATATATAATAATTATTGTTTTGAAAATAAAAATAAAAATATTAATAAAAACATTCTGACAACAGGTTTTCTCACACACGGCCGTGCCTAAGACAAGGCATGACCGTGTTAAGGTTACGGGCGCGACTGTGCTGGTCAGGGGCGCGACCGTGTTGATCAAAACATAAGACACAACAAAGCTGGTCACTAGGAACGACCGTGTCTAGGGTTCTGAGGCACGACCAGGTCTAGCCAAGAGGCACGACCGGGTCAGAGTGTGAGGCACGACCGTGCAAAAACAAGGCACGACCGTGCCTACTAGGGTTTCTGGTTATTTACAAAACCAACCCTTGTAACTTCCGCTTTGACAGAACTGATCCATTGGTTTTAGAATTAAGTTAACTTGGTTAGGATTTAACAGAATATTTAACGAAATTACTAACGGGATTAACTTGAAAAGTCGGATTGTCACATCATCACCTAGTTGAAAGAATTTTCGTCCCGAAAATTAAATAAATAAAAAAAAAATTTGGATGTCACATCATCCCCTAATTGAAAGAATTTTCGTCCCGAAAATTTAAAATAGTACCTTAAGAGCTTGACGTGGAGTGCTTAAACAAATTAGGATATTTACGCATCATCAAATCCTCACGCTCCCACGTGAATTCCGGTCTGCGTTTCGAGTTCCAACGGACTCTAACAATAGGGATTTTACTGCGTTTAAGCGTTTTGACTTCCCTATCCATAATTTCCACGGGTTCTTCGATGAAACGCAACTGTTCATCAATGTGAAGTTCCTCAAGAGGAACCACGAGTGACTCGTATGTTAGACATTTCTTCAAGTTTGAGTTGTGAAAGACGTTGTGTACACCACTAAGTCCTTCAGGTAGGTCCAGTTGATACGCTACTGGACCAATCCTCTTCACTATCTTGAATGATCCAACATAACGAGGATTCAGTTTGCCTCGTTTCCCAAAACGAATGACACCCTTCCAACGTGAGACTTTTAATAAGACCATATCCCCTACTTGAAATTATAACGGTTTACGACGCTTATCGGCATAGCTCTTTTGGCGAGCACGAGCTGCTGCCATACGATTTCTAATTTGAATGATTTTCTTAGAAGTTTCAAGTACAAGTTCAGGACCTGTAAGTTGACTATCCCCAACTTCGGCCCAACAAATAGGAGAAAGGCATTTCCTTCCATATAGTGCTTCAAATGGAGCTGCCTTGATGCTAGTGTGATAAATGTTGTTGTAGGAGAACTCCACCAACGGTAGGTGAGACTACCAATTGTTACCGAAATCAATCACACAAGCTCGTATCATGTCCTCCAGAGTTTGAATAGTACGTTCTGTCTAGCCATCAGTTTGAGGGTGGTATGCTGTGCTCATATCTAGACGCGTGCCTAAAGCTTTATGTAACGATTTCCAGAAACTGGAGGTGAATCGTGCATCACGATCCGAAATGATAGCGATTGGCACCCCGTACCGAGAGACTACTTCTTTCAAGTAAATACGAGTAAGCTTCTCCATTTTGTCTGTTTCCTTGATTGCTAAGAAGTGAGCGGACTTTGTTAAACGATCAATGATTACCCAAATGGTATCACATCCTGTAAGAGTTCGTGGCAATTTGTGATAAAGTCCATGGATATCTGCTCCCATTTCCACATGGGAATTTCCGGTTGCTGGAGTAGACCGGAAGGCTTTTGATATTCAACCTTGACCTTTGCGCAAGTCAGGCACTTGCTCACATAGGTGGCTATATCGGCCTTCATCTTTGGCCACCAATACAACACCTTTAGATCATGGTACATCTTGTCGGAACCTGGATGAATAGAGTAACGAGATTTATGAGCCTCATCCATGATTAGTTCCCTTAAGTTTCCGAATACTGGAACCCATATTCGCTCAGGGAAGTAGCGAATGCCGTCAGATTTGACCTCGAGTTGTGCTTCCATACCACGCGTACCTTCCAGCGATAGGTTCTCCTTTTCCAAGCCTTCGAGTTGAGCACTACGGATTTTGTCACGTAATCCGGGGTGAATAGTAAGCTGTAATGCTTGAACTCGTTTGGGCTTGGTTTCCTTTTGACTTAGAGCATCAGCTACAACATTAGCCTTACCTGGATGATACCGGATCGCACAGTCATAATCATTCAAGAGCTCGACCCAACGACGTTGTCTCATGTTCAGCTCTTTTTGTTCGAAGATATGCTGAAGACTCTTGTGATCGGTGCAGATGGTGCACTTGGTACCGTATAAGTAGTGTCTCCATATCTTAAGTGCGAAAACTACGACTCCCAGCTCTAGGTCATGAGTGGTGTAGTTTTTCTCGTGACTCTTTACCCGATGCGAAGCATATGCGATCACCTTTTCTCGTTGCATTAATACACAACCCAAACCCTGAATGGATGCATCACAATACACCACAAAATCATCTGTCCCTTCCGGAAGAGTTGGAATAGGTGCACTGCAAAGTTTCTATTTAAGGAGCTAGAATGCAGACTCTTGGTTATCGCCCAAGTTGTAGGCTTTACCCTTTTGAGTTAAGGCAGTGAGAGGTTGCGCAATCTTAGAGAATCCCTCGATGAATAGATGGTAATAACCAGCCAATCCCAGAAATTGTCGTACCTCAGTCGGAGTCATCGGTGCTGCCCAATCCTTGATGGCTTCTATATTTGATGGATCGACATGTATTCCATTCTCGTTAACCACATGTCCTAAGAATTGAACTTCCCGAATCCAGAATTCACACTTGGAAAACTTAGTATACAGCTGCTCCCTTTTAAGTAATTCCAAATTTAAGCGTAGATGTTCCTCATGTTCCTCCTTGTTCTTGGAATAAATGAGAATGTCGTCGATGAAAACGATGACAAATTGATCAAGGTATGGCTTACACACACGGTTCATGAGGTACATGAACACCGCGGGTGCGTTGCTTAATCCAAAAGGCATGACCATAAATTCATAGTAGTCGTACCTTGTCCTGAAAGCAGTCTTAGAGATATCCTCATCTCGGACTCTCAATTGATGGTAACCGGACCTAAGATCTATTTTGGAAAAGAAGCTTGATCCTTGGAGTTGGTCAAAGAGATCATCTATACGAGGCAGAGGGTTACAATTCTTGATTGTGACTTTATTCAGTTCACGGTAGTCGATACACATACGGAAAATCCCGTCCTTCTTCTTGACAAACAGAACTGGAGCTCCCCATGGCGATGAGCTAGGTCGGATGAAACCTTTATCCAACAATTCGTGTAGCTGAGTGGATAGCTCTTGCAATTCACTAGGTGCTAACCTGTAAGGTGCCCGAGTGATCAGTGTTGCTCCGGGTGCTAGATCGATTTGGAATTCAACTTGACGGTGTGGTGGCAGACCAGGCAAATCCTCGGGAAACACTTCCAGAAAATCACGAACGATGGGAATATCATCAATTTTCTTCTCTTTTGATGGTTGCTCGGCAACGAGTGCAGAATAGCAGTATGACCTTTACGCAGGCACTTCTGCGCTTTTATGAATGATATGATGCCTACGAATGCACCACTCCTTTCGCCTTGCACGGAAAGGATTTCTCCACTAGGGAGAGGAATGCGAACAATTTTCTCACGACAGACAATTTCAGCTTGGTTTTTAGATAACCAATCCATACCAACACTTACATCAAAACTACAAGTGTGACTGGCATAAGGTCGATATCAAGTATATGACTAGCCAGCTCAAGCTTACAACCCTTGAGAATGTGGGTTGCTTCAATTATTTGGTCATCAGCTATCTCTATTATATACTTAGTTTCTAACATAGTTGGAGTTCCTTTTATCATATCACTAAGCTTCTTAGATATAAAACTCCTATCAGCACCAGTATCAAATAGAACAGATGCGAAGTAATTGTTTAAGAGAAACTTACCGGTGACCACATTATGATCATATCGAGCTTCTCCAGATCCTAGTACAAAGGCTCGTCCTTTCGCACCATTCCTTCCATTATTGGCATTATTGCCACCGTTGTTGTTGCCTTGATTGCTGTTGTAACCATTGTCGCCATGATTATTACCGTTACCGTTACCATTGTCATTACCATTTCCACTACCATTTCCATTACCACCCCTCTTTGACTGAGGACAATCCCTCTGAATATGTCCCTCCTTATCGCACTGAAAACATCCTCTTATAAATCCCTGTGGTCGAAATGGTTGCTTGTTCGGAAGTGCAACCCCACAGTCTTTCGAAGCATGGCCCATCTTACCACATCGCTAGCAACGATGTCGGTAACAAGTGCCTATGTGGTGATAGCCACATTTTTTGCACTTGGGATACTTCCCAGCATATTCACCCTAATTTGGACCTGAAGAGGTCGTCTGATTGAAGTTCTAAGCAGGCTCAAACTTACGCTGCTGCTGCGGTTGATTAAACTGGGGTCCCTTGGAGCTGGAGTGAGAGTTGGAGTTGTGATCAAACTTGTGCTTATGGTTGTCAGTGGATTTAGAGACTGAACCTCTCGGGGGTAGAGTCCCTTGAGTCACCACCTGATCGGTAACTTGTGGGCGAGTCTGATAGTCTGCTGGATGGGAGTAGGGTTGGATGAAGTAAACATACTTTGAATCTGTGGCACTAGACCTCCAATATACAGATCAATCCTCTTGTAATCAGGAGTCACCATATGCGGGCACATGGTAGCAAGCTCATGGGAACGAGTGGTATATAGTTTAATTTCTGAACCTTCCATCTTCAGGTTCAGAGTTCTCCTTCTAACTTTTGAATTTCATCCTGAGGACAGTACTCCTCCTTCATTATTGTCTTAAACTCCTCCCATGGGAGTGCATTAGCCATAGCTAGACCCAACATTTGGACCTGAGCATTCCAACAAGTGAGAGCCGGGCCCTCCAGAGTTCCAGAAGTGAACTTGACCTGATTGGCCAATAGACAGTTGCAAATGGCAAATACTGATTCTACTTTTTCGAACCACCGGAGTAGTCCGACAGCTCCTTCGGGTCCACTAAAGGTGTGGGGCTTGTAGTCCATAAATGTTTTGAATGTGCATGCTGGTTGCTGATTCTGCTGACCTGGATTAAAAACATAATATAGGTTCGAGGTTATAAGGCTTAGGAAAGGCGCTTTGAGAGATGAATTGACCTCACTAGTCAATGGTTATAACATTTACCTACAGCATTCTGTGCTGCTAGAGCCTCAGCCACACTATCGTTGATTAGTGTCGCCAGCTCCGCTGCTGTCATGTTGATTGTACCTCGACCACCAGCACGACCTCCACGTCCTCTTCCCGACATGATTCTTCACATTCTCAAATACAAAACAATGAGAAATATATTTCATATTAAACATTATTTATGTACAAGTAAGGAAATACAACATCTAACATTTTGAAAATTAAATAAATTGTAAAGCTACAAAATAAATAACTCAAAACATTAAACTTCTCATGCTTTTATTGAATGAGAACAACCTTACCCATCTAGGTTGAAAGAAGAAATAACATAAGCGAAACATGAATGAAAAGGAAAGATAGAATAGAAAGTTCATCAAACATCCTCGTCATCGGAAGAAACGTATGATTGTGCATCGTCGATCTCCATCGGTTCCTCCTCTAAGGGCTCATCCTCGAAGGGCTCCTCCTCGTCGTCCGAAAGTGGAATGTCCTCTGGAAATAGGGCTGCTTGTAGTTGAACTTCTAAGTGGGTCACTCTCTCCCGTAGTCCTTCAGCAGCATGGTCTGCTACTTGTAGTTGGGCTTCCGGATGAGTCACTCTCTCCAGAATCCCTCCTACATCATGGTCCAAGGTGTCCACCCTCATCGCCAAATGTGTAACCCGATCCACCAAAACGTTATGGACCTGATCCGTTGCTGCTAGTTCAGTGGTCAGATGCTCTATTTGCTCCTTGTTTTCCTCCATTTGTGGTTCTCGTTCTAGAATGCCGGGTATCTCACCAGTGGCTTCCTTCATTGCTTTTAACTCCTTAGTTACGATAAACACAAAAGCTGCAAAAGCTTGTTCCATGGTGCATGGCAAGCTTGGCAAAGTAGAGGATGAGGAAGTTGAACAAAAATAGGGTGATGGAACGTTTCCCATCTCGATCCACCTTTGGATCATCTTCGGATATGCATTCCAATTAAGTGTTGTGTTCCTTACTTGTGCATTACTTGGTTCACCCTGTTCTACCGAGTTGTCACTAGAACTAGTCCGGCGCCTTTTGGGCTCCGGGGATGATAAGGTAGATGCCTTAGGTGATGGTGGTGGGGTTGACGACATGATCATGTAACGTAATACATAAGTACCAAAATCCAAATGTCTATGACATGTAACTAATGTGTGAGGTTATAGTCTAGTATGCAATCCTAGTTCTCTATAAACCTGGCTCTGATACCAATTTGTCACACCCCCAATTTCAACTAACAGAATTTTACCGTTTGGGAAGTGACAAACCAGGATCACAGTCATTAGTTACATTGAACGACACTATATGGGACTAAAATGAAAATATATCATAAATGATCAAAGTAAGTGCGGAAGCGTAAAACGAAAGTAAATGTGCAAAATAAACGCGCCCAAGAAAAGTCCCAAAGTGTCCAGTCCAAAAACAAAGTACAAGCAATTCAACAATATTAATTTATAAATAAATCATAAGACTCCATGCATGCCCTGTGCGTGCACCTGTGCCTTATCTTAAGCGACCTGAGAAAACATGAAAGAAAACGATGTCAACACGAGGTTGGTGAGTTCACAGGTTTCAATATATGAATAAACGTTTACCAGATTTATTGTACAATCAACATATATATATCGACGGGTAGCTAACCCATGTTCATGTTTGCTATTACGCTCGCAACTGTAAACTGACTGTTTGAATGCCTCCCACCAGGCCTATCAACCATGGTGCACGTTATATTGCACCCGTTCGATATCCAATCGAGTTAGCGCGACTAACGCGGGTGAGGTTTGTCAAACCCAGTAGTACTACCCAACATACCTCGCTATTCTCATATTTAAACGGTTCGATGTGAGGACTTTCATGATAGAGTTTACGCATAGTCATAACAAGTGATACAATATGAAGTACAAAAATCAAAAAGAGTTTGCGTCATGTTTTCTCCCCCAGTTTAAAAGCAGTAAAAGGGGCCGTGAAAACTCACCAGAACGGCGTAGGTAGTAATCACACAAGTACGAGATTGAAATCTTAAGCGTTAGCCTGACACGGCTCACGAATACCTTAGAATTACAACATAACAGTTAGGGACTCAATGGGATTTGTGATGACACACGGAGGATTAGAACGTCTTTAAACATTCTAAAGATTAATGGGTAAACGAACGAGTTTACGGAAATACAGATTTTTAAATTAGTATAAATGCGTCTCGCGATAAATGACAAATAATATATAATAATTATTGTTTTGAAAATAAAAATATAAATATTAATAAAAACATTCTGACAACAGGTTTTCTCACACACAATCGTGCCTAAGATAAAGCACGACCGTGTTAAGAATACGGGCACGACCGTGCTGGTCAAGGGCGCGACCGTGTTGATCAAAACAGAAGACACAACAAAGCTGGTCACTAGGCATGACCGTGTCTGAGCCAGGCACGACCGTGTCTAGGGTTTTGAGGCACGACAAGGTCTAGCCAAGAGGCACGACCGGGTCAGAGTGTGAGGCAAGACCATGCTAAAACAAGGCGCGACCGTGCCTACTAGGGTTTCTGGTTATTTACAAAACCAGCCCTTGTAACTTCAGCTTTGACAGTAATGATCCCTTGGTTTTAGAATTAAGTTAACTTGGTTAGGATCTAAAATAATATTTAACGGAATTACTAACGGGATTAACTTGAAAAGTCGGATTGTCACACTGGGTCTACAAAGGGTTGTTTCGAGTATGGGAAGGAGGGACACTTTTGGAAGAATTGTCCTTAGTTAAAGAAGGGAGGTAATGGAAAGCACAACCCTAATCAGAACAACAACAATGGTCGCAACAATGGCAATAATGGAGGGAATGGTGCGAAGGGACGAGCCTTCGTGCTAGGATCTAGAAAAGCTCGATATGATCAAAATGTGGTCACCAGTAAGTTCCTCTTACACAATTACTTTGCTTCTGTCATTTTTGACACTGGTGCTGATAGGAATTTTATATCTAAGAAACTTAGTGACATGATAAAAGGAACTCCAAATCTGTTAGAAGCTAAGTACATAATAGAAATAGCCGATGGCCAAATAATTGAGGCAACCCACATTCTTAAGGGTTGTAAGCTTGAGTTGGCTGGTCATAAGCTTGATATCGACCTTATGTCGGTCACACTTGGTAGTTTTGATGTAATTGTCGGCATGGATTGGTTATCTAAAAACCAAGCCGAAATCATCTATAGTGAGAAAATCGTCCGCACTCCTTTTCCGAGTGGAGAAACTCTTTCCGTTCAGGTCGAAAAGGTTGGTGCAGTCATGGGAATCATATCCTTCATGAAAGCACATAAATTTCTTTGAAAAGGGCATACTGTTATTCTTGCTCTCGTTGTCGAGCAGCCATCTGAGGTGAAAAAGATTGATGATATTTTGATCGTTTGCAACTACCTAGAAATATTTCTCGAGGATTTGCCTGGTCTGCCACCACACCGTCAAGTTGAATTCCAAATTGATCTAGCACCCGGAGCAACACCGATCGCTCGGGCACCTTACAGGTTAGCACCTAGTGAATTGCAAGAGCTATCCACTCAGCTACACGAATTGTTGGATAAAGGTTTTATCCGACCTAGCTCATCGCCATGGGGAGCTCCAGTTCTGTTTGTCAAGAAGAATGACGGGATTTTCCGTATGTGTATCGACTACCGTGAACTAAATAAAGTCACAATCAAGAATTGTTACCCCCTGCCTCGTATAGATGATCTCTTTGACCAACTCCAAGGATCAAGCTTCTTTTCCAAAATAGATCTTAGGTCTGGTTACCATCAATTGAGAGTCCGAGATGAGGATATCTCTAAGACTGCTTTCAGGACAAGGTACGACTACTATGAGTTTATGGTCACGCCTTTCGGATTAACCAACGCACCCGCGGTGTTCATGGACCTCATGAACCGTGTGTGTAAGCCATACCTTGATCAATTTGTGATCGTTTTCATCGACGACATTCTCATTTATTCCAAGAACAAGGAAGAACACGAGGAACATCTACGCTTAATTCTGGAATTACTTAAGTAGGAGCAGCTGTATGCTAAGTTTTCCAAGTTTGAATTCTGGATCCAGGAAGTTCAATTCTTAGGACACATGGTTAACGAGAAGGGAATACATGTTGATCCATCAAAGATTAAAGCCATCAAAGATTAAAGCCATCAAGAATTGGGCAGCACCGACGACTCCGACTGAGGTGCGACAATTTCTTGGATTGGCTGGTTATTATCGTCGATTCATCGAGGGATTTTCTAAAATTGCACAACCTCTCACTGCCTTAACTCAGTAAAGCCTATAACTGGGGCGATAACCAGGAGTCAGCCTTTCAACTCCTTAAGCAGAAACTTTACAGGGAACCTATTCAAGCTCTTCCGAAGGGAACGGATGATTTGGTGGTGTATTGTGACACATCCATTCAAGGTTTGGGTTGTGTGTTAATGCAACGAGAAAAAGTGATCGCATACGCTTCACGTCAACTAAAGATTCACGAGAAAAACTACACCACTCATGACCTAGAGTTGGGAGTCGTAGTTTTCGCACTTAAGATATGGAGGCATTATTTGTACGGTACCAAGTGCACCATCTACACCGATCACAAGAGTCTTCAGCATATCTTCGAGCAGAAAGAGCTGAAGATGAGACAGCTTCGTTGGGTCGAGCTCTTGAATGATTATGACTGTGCGATCCGGTATCATCCGGGTAAGGCTAATGTTGTAGCTGATGCCCTAAGTCGAAAAGAAACCAAGCCCAAACGAGTTCAAGCATTACAGCTTACTATTTACCCCGGATTACCAGACAAAATCCATAATACTCAACTCGGAGCCCTGAAAGGGGAGAACCTACTGCTGGAAGGTACACGCGGTATGGAAGCTCAACTCGACGTCAAATTTGACGGCATTTGCTACTTCGGTGAGCGAATATGGGTACCAGTATTCGGGAACATAAGGGAGCTAATCATGGATGAAGCTCATAAATCTCGTTACTCCGTTCATCCAGGTTCCGACAAGATGTACCATGACCTAAACGTACTGTATTGGTGGCCAAAGATGAAGGCCAATATAGCCACCTATGTGAGCAAGTGCCTGACTTGCGCAAAGGTCAAGGTTGAATATCAAAAGTCTTCCGGTCTACTCCAGCAACCGGAAATTCCCATGTGGAAATGGGAGCAGATATCCATGGACTTTATCACAAATTGCCACGAACTCTTACAGGATGTGATACCATTTGGGTAATCATTGATCATTTAACAAAGTCCGCTCACTTCTTAGCAATCAAGGAAACAGACAAAATTGAGAAGCTTACTCGTATTTACTTGAAAGAGGTAGTCTCTCGGTACGGGGTGCCAATCTCTATCATTTAGGATCGTGATGCACGATTCACCTCTAGTTTCTGGAAATCATTACATAAAGCTTTAGGCACGCGTCTACATATGAGCACAGCATACCACCCTCAAACTGATGGCTAGACGGAGCGTACTATTCAAACCCTGGAGGATATGCTACGAGCTTGTGTGATTCATTTCGGTAACACTTAGGAGTCTCAATTACCGTTGGTGGAGTTCTCCTACAACAACAGTTATCACACTAGCATCAAGGCAGCTCCATTTGAAGCACTATATAGACGGAAATGTCGTTCTCCTATTTGTTGGACCGAGGTTGGAGATAGTCAACTTACGGGTCCTGAAATCGTACTTGAAACTTCTAAGAAAATTATTCAAATTAGAAACCGTATGGCAGCAGCTCGTGATCGTCAAAAGAGCTACGCCGATAAGCGCCATAAACTATTAGAATTTCAAGTAGGGGATATGGTCTTATTAAAAGTCTCACCTTGGAAGGGTGTCATTCGTTTTGGGAAACGAGGAAAATTGAATCCTCGTTATGTTGGACCATTCAAGATAGTGAAGTGAATTGGTCCAGTAGCGTATCAACTGGACCTACCTGAAGGACTTAGTGGTGTACACAACGTCTTTCACGTCTCAAACTTGAAGAAATGTCTGGCAGACGAGTCACTCGCGGTTCCTCTTGAGGAACTACACATCGATGAACAGTTGCATTTCATCGAAGAACCTGTGGAAATCATGGATAGGGAAGTCAAAACGCTTAAATGCAGTAAAATCCCTATTGTCAGAGTCCGTTGGAACTCGAAACGCGGACCGGAATTCACATGGGAGCGTGAGGATCAGATGATGCGCAAGTATCCTAATCTGTTCAAGCACTCCACGTCAAGCTCTTAAGGTACTATTTTAATTTTCGGGATGAAAATTCTTTCAACTAGGGAATGTTGTGACATCTGGAAAAAAAAATTTATTTTTATTTAATTTTCAGGACGAAAATTCTTTCAACTAGGGGATGATGTGACAATCCGACTTTTCAAGTTAACCCTGTTAGTAATTCCATTAAATATTTTGTTAAATCCTAACCAAGTTAACCCAATTCTAAAACCAAGGGATCATTTTTGTCAAAGCTAAAGTTGTAAGGGCTGGTTTTGTAAATAACCAGAAACTCTAGTAGGCACGGTCGCGCCTTGTTTTGACACGGTCGTGTCAAGTGCCTTGGCTCGGTCGCGCCTCTTGCCCAGTTGAAACGTAAACGCAGTCTTTAAACGCAAATCCGTTCGAATATCGAGTTTGTAACGTAAAATCTCTAATGGCGATCATCATTAAGCCATTATCTCACGCTTTAACACCCGTAATGATCGAATTAAACCCAATTATGACCATATATCTCGTAACCGCTGACCCCTTCATCAAATTAGGAGGATTCGCGTATCATTTTTACAATTCGAGTTTTCACACATCTAAATCGCACACCTCTGGAGCATTCCCACCCGTCAATTTCTCTGTAGTTGAAGCCGAAGTCACCGGAGAACAAGCTCGCGCAGCCGGAACTAGCCGAAGTCGCCGGAGAACAAGCTCGCGCAACCGGAACTACATTCTAGTCGATATCGGCCAATTCTTATCTCTTTCTGGTAATTGAACTCACCCTCACTTTCTTTTTTACTTCTAGATGGAAAGCCCTATGCCAATTAGGGCTTACAACATCGAATTTAACAAGAACCCAATTCTAGGGTTCATACGATTATGGTTTAGTCGATCATCACCATAGACTATGTTTACATTCAATTGATTTTCATCACTAGCTTAGTAATGTTCTGTTTAATGATAACCCTATTCTAATTTAATCATATAACATCAAAATGATCATGATCCATAAACTAGGGTTTATTCATATGATAATTTGGGGGTTTCGATTTTAATCACCATCTCAATCAATTAACCTATACTGATAGATTCGCAAAGTTTTGTTTTGTAAAACCCGATGTCCTTTTGGTCAATCGCGATCGAAACCAAACGAATTTGGATTTATTAATTTATTCTGTTAAACTACGTGTTTGTATATCCAAGAGACATGGTCGTGCCAAAGTTTTAGTATGGTCATGCCTCACCTACTGACCCGATCGTGCCTCTTGGATAGACCTGGTCGTGCCTCAAAAACCTAGACACGGTCGTGCCTGGCTCAGACACGGTCATGCCTAGTGATCAGCTTTGTTGTGTCTTCTGTTTGATCAGCACGGTCACGCCCCTGACCAGCACGGTCGTGCCCGTGACCTTAAAGCGGTCGTGTGTGAGAAAACCTTTTGTCAGAATGTTTTGATTAATATTTATATTTTTATTCAAAACAATAATTATTATTTATTATTTGTCATTCATCACGAAACGCATTCACACTAATTTAAAAATCTGTATTCCCGTAAACTCGTTCGTTTACCCGTTAATCCTTAGAATGTTTAAAGACGTTCTAATCTTCCGTGTGTCGTCACAAATCCCAATGAGTCCCTAATTGTTGTTTGTAATTCTAGGGCATACGTAAGACGTTGCAGGCGCTTGAGATTCAAATCTCATACTTGTGTGATCACTTACTACGCAATCAAGTGAGTTTTCACGGGCCCTTTTTACTGTTTTAACTTGGGGGAGAAAACATTACACAAATATTTTGAGATTATTATGATTCATATGTTATCAATGTTAAAGCTAAGCGTAACACGCTATCACTGAAAGTCCTCAACACACATCGGACCGTTAATATGGATCTTAGCGAGGTAATATTTAGTAGTACTACTGGGTTTGACAAATCCCACCCGCGTTAGTCTCGCTAACTCGATTTGAGGTCGAACGGGTGAAATGTTAGCCTACTCACATCGCCAGAGTTGATAGACCTAGCAGGAGGCAAATAAACAAACAGTCAGCTTCGGTTGCGAGCACTTAAGTTAAACATGAAATGTAGGTTAGCTACCTATAGATACATATTGAATGAACAATAAATATGGTAAACGTTTATTTATATATTGAAACTTGTGAACTCTCAACCTCGTGTTGACATCTTTTCTTACATGTTTTCTCAGGTCGCTAAGATAAGGCACGGGTGCTCATATAGGACATGCATGGAGTCCTACTTTTGAATTGTGTTTTATTATTTTGTTTGGACTGTTTTATACTATGTTTGGACTGGACTTTTTGGGCGCGTTTGTTTTGCGCATTTATTTTCTTTATATGCTTCCGCATTAACTCTTATTGATATGCTATTTTTATTTGATTCCCATATAGAGTCGTTCAATGTAACTAATGACTGAGATCCTGGTTTGTCACTTCCCAAACGGTAAAACTCCGTTAGTTGAATTTGGGGTTGTGACAGGTAGAACAGTCAATCTAACTCTATGTACCACAATAATATTACCCACAGATCACATTAACATCGCCACATTAATAATAAATATAACTCTACGTTTCAATGTAATTCAACACCCACATAAATATATTTGTAAACATATACCTCGTCACTGCACCTGGGTCAGGGTTACCCTCGTCAGAGCGTTCAACATCATTGACCTGTTAAGTAAATGTCACCGTTGTTGACTTCCCGAAGGACCTCATCCTTCACAATCCTGTTTGCTGTGCCATAATGACACTGATGGAAACACGACACATAAATATAAACACATAATATCACATATCATTTACGTGACGCATTAACTACACCTATACCTCGTGCATACACTAGAACGACGTATATATCTCATATGAATTCCTAAACATTTAACTTAAGGCCTGACTCTTCCCGATCGGCCCTTAACACGTCACATATTAATAACCCATACCTTTAGCTCACCTATTTCCATAACCACACCATAGACCCTACGACTCCTTAATAATCATTGTATATTCAAAACGCATTGGGTTATAACCCGAAACCCTTAACCTTACTACATATATTAGCACCTCATGACAGTATGTACGATAGCCCCAAAATAGTAAAACGTTTAAAAAGTAGGGGATTAGAAACTCACCAATTGAGAGGCAGATCCAAATCCTTACTCTGCAACCTGCACGTTCACGCCTGAAACACAAACCTGTCAAGTGTGTGATATTTGATCAAAATACGTTCAATTCCTATATCGAATAACGTATAAATATAAACCCCGCATCTCACTATATCCACTTGTCATTTACACTAATGAACTCTCGCTCCACAGGTACACGGGTCGAACTGTTCTTGACCCGCTTGAACCTGAGTAATTAAACCGGATTACATGCAAACCCTAATCACCCACACGTCGTCATGCAAAATCCTAGCTCGTGTTGGACCCGCACCCGACTCATCCATGACTCACCCAGAGATCATCATCTTCGCGGTGCACCACTCCCGTAGTCACCACCTCCGCCACTACCGTCATCCCCGTCACTCAAAACCCTAGCTGTTGCACAACCGTCGAGCACCACCATCGTGCGCCACCCTTCACGCCGGCAGCGTCACCACCATCGTCCTCCGTTTCTTACCACCGTGAGGCATCTCCATAGCCAACACCGGCGCCTCTTTCTTCTTCGCCTACCACCGTGAACCACCCATGAAGCCCAAAGTTATTATCGGGTCATCGCCACCGTCGAGCATCACCATCACAGCCACCACCGTGACCAATACCAGCCCCTCCTCCTCGCCGTCGTCCTTCCTCATGCTGCTCGCTGCCTTCACGCACCATAGTCGAGCCATAGACCACCACCCGTGACCACTTCTTCCATCGAATGCGACCTTCCCCGCCCCTCTCACCCTACCGATAACCACCACTACCGAAACATGCGTCCTATTCGCGACCCTAACCGAAATCCCACGCTAAACAAGTATAAAAGCTTCAATGAATATAAACCGGAATTACCTTTGCGATGCGTATAGTCCCCCGCGTGACACCACTGTCGGACCGCTCCCCTTCGCTCGCCGCTGCGCTCTTTTTTCGGTCCTCTCCCTTTCTCGCTCGCTATGCTGCCGTCGCAAGTCTCCTAGGCCGAATGGCCTAGGGTTTGCGTTAAGGTTGCTATTTAAACATCCCCGGTTTACGTCCGGGTCCCCGAGCTTCCCCTTTTTGCGCGTAAAGATCCCAACCCGCTCTTATTTTGGTTAACCGAGTCTTTAAAATTCCAAGACTAAGGTTATGCGTGACATTCTTTACAGCTCACGTTGTTATGTTATACTCCTTGGCCCGACATGTTAGTTAATGAAATTCCGGGATGTTACACCTTCCCCATAAAAACCTAATCACTGTGGTTCCTTTACCCGTACTCACTTATCCCTCTGTAACTTTGAAACAATTTGTCTCCAGTCAATTCTTATCATCGTCATTATTTACTTTATCTGCTTTCATACCATGGGCCCACAAACACAAACACGATTATTTTACAACAGGAAAAATAAATTACATTAGTGTAAAGACCCCCATTTTGTTTATGCAAGGGTAACACAGATTTGTAAACAGTAAAATATGTGTTTACATTACTGTAATATCTCATAATATGACTGCCTTGTAGTGCATATTGATAGAACTTCCAAATAATTGTGTAAACATTACAATCTAATAATTTGCTGCAAACCTGATTTTAGGTTTTGTAAATTTGGGGCTAAAACGAGATCATTCTACCTTTTATGTGCATTTAGGGCTTTTATGATGATATTGTTGCATGCTCTATTTTTTTAGTTTAGACCGGTGATTTTGGGTGTTGCATGCTGTGAATAAACTCTGGAAGTGAAATTTATATATGTTAACAACTATTTACAAAGAAATTGTAATAATATGTAATTTTGTGAAGGAACTTTGTGATGATATTGTTGTGATTAACTTATCAATTTCCTTTATCATTTTATTAATTAACAAAGAAAAAGATGTGAAGCAAGCTATACCTACCGGTGATTTGGATGGCAAAAGTTCAATTACTTTGATAAAACCCAGATATTTTGTAGTTTTATGTGTTTTCAAGTGTAAAGATTTTAGCTTTTCTTCTATGCAGGATCTTAACAACATAGTTTTTCAAAATGCCATCAGAGGTACAAAGAGAAATTAAATTGCTCATTTATTACATCAAACTAATTGTAAAAGAAAAGTACGAAGTTTGATGGTTTTAGCCCTCTATCCAGATGGGATCAATTAAGCACCTATTTTAAAGAAACATGGTAAACCAGAATAACCCTTTGTTTCTTTTTTTTTCCTCGACAATATTAACATTTTTATAAAAAAGAAAGTTTGAGTTTTGATGGTTTTAAATAATTAATCATGGTTTACATTTAGGGCTGAAATCATATTTGGTTTAAATGCACTTGCTGGCAAGACAATACTAGCAAATGATGATTTGTTTGCAGTTGTGTATAATCATACTGATCCTTCGTTGATTTGTTTGTTTGAAGTTGGAAACATACCCTACGATGCAACTGAAGAACACTTGTGCAATATTGTATGGAGGTTGGCTTCATTGTATCGTTCATGTCTTTCTGTTTTTATATATTCCACAACGTAATTAATGATTGCAATTGAATTGCTTGCTTTGTTTATTTTTTTGTGTGTGTTTGCATAGGCATGGCTTATCTTCACAAAGATTGTTGTTTTCTTTCATGACTGCACTTATATTTAAACTTGGTAATAACTCAGTTCATCTTTTATGTTCTAGGATTGTTTTTTTAGTTAATTCGAATACAGACCATTTAAAAGTTGGAGACTTTGGACTTAGCATGCTTATTAGAGTTCAGAATTTCTTACAATATTTACAAAATGACCGGCAAGACTGGCAGTTGTATGTTTTATATCATATATACTTTCCATTATGCAGTTTCTTAATGCTTTTTATGCTGTTTTTTACTGACTTTTATGCAACTTTTTAATGCTTTTTTATGCAGTTCTTATGCAGTTTTGTAACAGCCCGAGTTTTAGAGCGCGAAAGAATTCACGAGAATTAAAAACTTAAATAAGAAAAGAAGGGAAGCGGGCTTGGGCCGGGGTGTATGGGCCAAAAGGGGCAAGGGTCGGGCCCTTATAAGCCTCAAAATAAGCCCAAAACCCTCACTCCCAACCTTATTTCCGGATTTCTAGAGAGAGAAAGTTCCGGTTTTCGAATCTGAGCTCATAGGACCGTAGGGATACGTATCTGAAATAATTAGCTGTGAAGAAGAAGCGTTTACAGGTAACCGATTCTCCTAGATCTGAGTTTTTGTTCGTTTTTGGGTTTTTCGGGTTTTGGAGGAAAAGGTAACGTTTTTACGGATTAAACTGAAGGAAAAACATAGATTTAAGTTCCTTAATGAAAAGCAAACGTTTTGAAGGTAAACAAGTTCAGGATCTTGACGTGATCAGACCCGGATGCGAAAGTTAGGGTTTTTGCGAGTAAGCAGTTCGCGCGTACTTACCAAGTACGCATGAATAAGGTCCTGCGTACTTATCAAGTACGCAAGAAACAAAGTCTGCGTATTTATCAAGTACGCACGAAGCAAAACATGCGTACTTTAAGTACGCAAGAAGCAAAGTCTGCGTACTTATCAAGTACGCAAGAAGCAAAGTCTGCGTACTTTTCAAGTACGCAAGAACAAGGCTCTGCGCACTTGTCAAGTGCGCAGGCATCAGGTCTATGAGTATATATAGCTGGATCAGTGATGTCAGTATGATCGCCTAGCCAGGAATAGTGAAACCATTTAGCGTTGAGTTAAGTCTGATACGTGTCAATTGTTATGATTGTCCAGATTGTGTGAGATCCAGTAGACCATTGCAGTTAAGATACCAGGTGAGTTCTAATCCCCTTTTTGCTTTCTTTAGGGGTGGTGTGCATACTTAGTGTAAAGCGTTTATTATATTTTATATATTATAAACTGAAGGGAAAAGCTATGTTTTAGTAAAAAGTTTAAAAGAGGCAAAAGTACATTTTAGTAAAGTATGATTATATTATTTGCAAGCGTTTATTATATTTTTATATACATAAACAAAGGCATAATGTAAGTGCTAGTATGTTTTCAGTAAAGCAAGATATATTATTTGGCAAGCGTTTACTATATTTATTATACATAAACAAAGGCATAATATATGTGTTAGTATTTTCAAGTAAGCAAGATATATTATTGGCAAGCGTTTATTATATTTTTATATACATAAACAAAGGCATAATGTAAGTGCTAGTATGTTTTCAGTAAAGCAAGATATATCATTTGGCAAGCGTTTACTATATTTATTATACATAAACAAAGGCATGATATATGTGTTAAGATATATTTCAGTAAAAGCAAAGGTATTTATGGCAAGCATTTACTATATTTTCATATACATAAACAAAGGCATAATACATGTTAAGTTATGAACAAGATTTACAGAAAGTTTTATGAACAGAAAAGTGAAGAGTTTTCCTTCGGGAATGTGTACCAGCTATAAAGGTCCTTGGGACAGATGTTACTTGTACAAGATGTCAGATATGGGTTCTACCCATTAGTAAGAATCTTTGGGTTCGCTAACGGTTGTACAACTGGGATGAGTGACGGCGGTTGCTCGGGAGGTCCACGCAACCTCCCCGTAGTGTTAAGCGGTATTGTCGGTTCATGGTCGTTGATCATGGGGGCATTGACCAGGGTATTGTCGGTTCATGGTCGTTGATCATGGGGGCATTGACCAGGTACTCGTCGGTTCATGGTCGTTGACCATGGGGGCGGTACAGTAATGACAAGGAGTTGATAGATAAGCGGTATTATCGGTTCATGGTCGTTGATCATGGGGGCATTGACCAGGTACTCGTCGGTTCATGGTCGTTGACCATGGGGCGGTACAGTAGTGACAAGGAATTGACGGATAAGCGGTATTGTCGGTTCATGGTCGTTGATCATGGGGGCATTGACCAAGTACCCGTCGGTTCATGGTCGTTGACCATGGGGCGGTACAGTAGTGACAAGGAATTGACGGATAAGCGGTATTGTCGGTTCATGGTCGTTGATCATGGGGGCATTGACCAGGTACTTGTCGGTTCATGGATGTAAGCCATGAGGGCAGTACAGTAAAGAGGAATTGTCATTTATTATACGTTTTAAACTGTTTGAAAAGTAAAGCGTGTTAAGTTTAGCCTTATTGGCAATATATATGTTTTAGTAAATCTTTTGTATAATTGATTTGAATTAAGCGTTAGAACTCACTCAGCGTTGCTGATTTTTAGTATGCACATCAGTTAAGTGTAGGTGGCAGTAGATGGAAGTGGATGCTTGGCGAGAAGAGTTACCCGAAGATCAGCATCTGACATCTTGTTTATGTTTCTTTTGATTATGTTGATTAAGACTAGTTTCAGTTGTATTTGACAAGTTATGTTTAGACATGTATGTTTCCGCTGTGTATGTTGAAGTTTTAAATTGTTTCCGTTGTGTTAATGAATGTCTTATGTTTAAAGTGCTATGTGTTGATGAGTAAATCCAATAAGTGAGGCCTCCAGGGAAAGGGGCCTTACAAGTTGGTATCAGAGCCATAGTTTGAGAGATTTGGACATCCCCGATGTCTAGACTTAAACTGAAAATGGGACCAAGTAGCGGATGCCAGTACGGGTAACTCAAGCCAAGGCATCAGAAGCGTATAGTAAGTAAAGTTTACCTTTTAGAGTGTCAAGATAAGAATAGAGGCTTTAGTGGAACCATGAAAGCGAATAAATAGAACAAAAAGAAGTGATGTAATGGTTAATTGCATATGGCCAGTGTATATTAACATCTTACCTTACTTATTGTGTTCTACATATTCCCTAGCATGATGAAATTAAATCTTTTGTTCTCTATCTTCCAGTTAGAAATGGCTAGACGTGGAAGAACTAAAAGGGGTGGAGGAGGAAGACGTGGTGGGCGTACGGGCCGCCGCGATGGGACCGGAATCAACCAAGAGATTGAGGGAAGTTTTCACACTACCCATACTGATACGGTAGCCAGTCAGCATGATGTTGAGCATGCGGAAGGAGATGATCAGACATTCAAATTCGAGCCGGCCGTGCAAGCAGCTCTTGGCCGTGAATTTACCTGACTGTTGAAGGAAACCTTACCGGCCATACTGGATGAAGCCTTGAGGAAGGCCAAGGAGAGCCCTAACACAACTGAAGAGCCTGTGGTGCTTCCAATAATGGGAGGACCAAATCTGGTAGAGAATGTTGCACCGCCTGCTCGCGGCTGCGAATACAAGGCGTTTCGGGGTTGTGATCCACCCGTGCTTACTGGGGAGAAGGAAGCATCAGATACCTTAGATTGGATTAACGGCATGGAGTCGACCATTCCTCTTAGTGAATGTCGACCGAAACAAGCAGTCATGTTCGCTGCGAAGTCATTGAAAGGAGAAGCAGCACACTGGTGGGAAACTATGAAACAGGCTAAGGGTGACCAAGCGGTCGGATTGATGAGGTGGAGCGACCTGAAAGCGTTGGTAACTGAAAAGTTTTGTCCTAAGAACGAGGTCCATAATGTGGAAAGGGAATTCTTGACTCTCCAAGCCAGACTCATGACTCACCGACAATATACTTCAAAGTACAACGAGTTGGCACGCCTGGTGCCTCATCTTGTAACGACAGAGGAGAGGATGATTCATTATTATGTTCAGGGGTTGCCTCCAAAGATACGTACCTTTGTAAAGACCAACACACTGAGTACCTTTGAGTCGGTGGTTGTCCTGAGCGGAGTTGTGTACGATGACATCGCCTCTGAAGTCATTGCTGAAGCACCCAAGAAACAGGCAGCTAAGCGCACTGCTGAGGAACTCCAGGGTCCTAACGATAGGAGGGCAAGGGTAGAAGCTGAGGGTCTATGCGGGAAGTGTGGAAGGAGACATGGAGGTGATTATAAGGCGGGTCAGGTGGGATGTTTCAGGTGTGGCAAGTTTGGACACCAATCATGAGACTGCCCAGAAAGGACAAGATGCCACAATTGTGGGGGACAGGGACACGTGAGCCGAGGTTGTAGGAAACCCAAGGAAACGGAAGCGGGGGGATCTAGAAAGGGAAAGGATGCAGAGAAGGAACCCTACATGAACAGATCCAAGGCGAGGGTCTACCAGATGACTCAATAAGCTACGTTGCAAGCTCTTATTTGTGATTTGGCAAGTTTATGTTATTATTTCCTTACTAAATTAGTTAGCCCCATTAGTCTAGGTGCCTTAGAATTTGAGATCGACCAAAGTTAAGCTCCCAGTGGTAGTTAATCATAATGGCCTTCATGACCAAGCTGCCTTGCATAGCTACGGTTTATGCCACCCATTCTGTGATTAGCTATCAGTTTAGCTTATGGTAGGTTTCGAGGACGAAACCTATTGTAAGAAGGGTAGACTTGTAACAGCCCGAGTTTTAGAGCGCGAAAGAATTCACGAGAATTAAAAACTTAAATAAGAAAAGAAGGGAAGCAGGCTTGGGCCGGGGTTTATGGGCCAAAAGGGGCAAGGGTCGGGCCCTTATAAGCCTCAAAATCAGCCCAAAACCCTCACTCCCAACCTCATTTCCGGATTTCTAGAGAGAGAAAGTGAGAGAGAGTCTAAAGAGAGAAAGTCTCGGTTTTCGAATCTGAGCTCATAGGACCGTAGGGATACGTATCTGAAACGATTAGCTGTGAAGAAGAAGCGTTTACAGGTAACCGATTCTCCTAGATCTGAGTTTTTGTTCGTTTTTCGGGTTTTGGAGGAAAAGGTAACGTTTTTACGGATTAAACTGAAGGAAAAACATAGATTTAAGTTCCTTAATGAAAAGCAAACGTTTTGAAGGTAAACAAGTTCAGGATCTTGACGTGATCAGACCCGGATGCGAAAGTTAGGGTTTTTGCGAGGAAGCAGTTCGTGCGTACTTACCAAGTATGCATGAATAAGGTCCTGCGTACTTATCAAGTACGCAAGAAACAAAGTCTGCGTATTTATCAAGTACGCACGAAGCAAAGCATGCGTACTTATCAAGTACGCAAGAAGCAAAGTCTGCGTACTTATCATGTACGCAAGAAGCAAAGTCTGCGTACTTATCAAGTATGCAAGAACAAGGCTCTGCGCACTTGCCAAGTGCGCAGGCATCAGGTCTATGAGTATATATAGCTGGATCAGTGAAGTCAGTATGATCGCCTAGCCAGAAATAGTGAAACCATTTAGCGTTGAGTTAAGTCTGATACGTGTCAATTGTTATGATTGTCCAGATTGTGTGAGATCCAGTAGACCATTGCAGTTAAGATACCAGGTGAGTTCTAATCCCCTTTTTGCTTTCTTTAGGTGTGGTGTGCATACTTAGTGTAAAGCGTTTATTATATTTTATATATTATAAACTGAAGGGAAAAGCTATGTTTTAGTGAAAAGTTTAAAAGAGGCAAAAGTACATTTTAGTAAAGTATGATTATATTATTGGCAAGCGTTTACTATATTTTCATATACATAAACAAAGGCATAATACATGTTAAGTTATGAACAAGATTTACAGAAAGTTTTATGAACAGAAAAGTGAACAGTTTTCCTTCGGGAATGTGTACCAGCTATAAAGGTCCTTGGGACAGATGTTACTTGTACAAGATGTCAGATATGGGTTCTACCCATTAGTAAGAATCTTTGGGTTCGCTAACGGTTGTACAACTGGGATGAGTGACGGCGGTTGCTCGGGAGGTCCACGCAACCTCCCCGTAGTGTTAAGCGGTATTGTCGGTTCATGGTCGTTGATCATGGGGGCATTGACCAGGGTATTGTCGGTTCATGGTCGTTGATCATGGGGGCATTGACCAGGGTATTGTCGGTTCATGGTCGTTGATCATGGGGGCATTGACCAGGTAGTCGTAGGTTCATGGTCGTTGACCATGGGGGTGGTACAGTAGTGACAAGGAATTGACGGATAAGCGGTATTGTCGGTTCATGGTCGTTGATCATGGGGGCATTGACCAGGTACCCATCGGTTCATGGTCGTTGACCATGGGGGCGGTACATTAGTGACAAGGAATTGACGGATAAGCGGTATTGTCGGTTCATGGTCGTTGATCATGAGGGCATTGACCATGTACTTGTCGGTTCATTGATGTAAGCCATGAGGGCAGTACAGTAAAGAGGAATTGTCGTTTATTATACGTTTTAAACTGTTTGAAAAGTAAAGCGTGTTAAGTTTAGCCTTATTGGCAATATATCTGCTTTAGTAAATCTTTTGTATAATTGATTTAAAGTAAGCGTTAGAACTCACTCAGCGTTGCTGATTTTTAGTATGCACATCAGTTAAGTGTAGGTGGCAGTAGATGGAAGTGGATGCTTGGCTTGGCGAGAAGAGTTACCCGAAGATCAGCATCTGACATCTTGTTTATGTTTCTTTTGATTATGTTGATTAAGACTAGTTTCAGTTGTATTTGACAAGTTATGTTTAGACATGTATGTTTCCGCTGTGTATGGTGAAGTTTTAAATCGTTTCCGCTGTGTTAATGAATGTCTTATGTTTAAAGTGCTATGTGTTGATGAGTAAATCCAATAAGTGAGGCCTCCCGGGAAAGGGGCCTTACAAGTTTTTTACTCGAATTTAATGCTTTTTATGCAGTTTTTTTGCTATGTTTTTTAATGATTTTTATGTTGTTTTAATGCTTTTTATGCAGCTTTTTTATTTATTTTTATACAGTTTTTAATATTTTTTACTATAGTTTTATGCAGTTTAAATAACTGCAATTAATACAGAATTTTAACTACTTTGATGGTTATGTGACACATTGAGTCAAAATGGGTTGGGTAACATAAGAAAATAGTTCGGGTTAGTTGGGTTGGGTTAAAATGAGTCAGTTAGGTTAGGTCAAAAGATGTCATTATATGCAAATCTATTTTAATTTGTTTTCAAGAGAACCAGCAAGAGACATTGTATGTGTCAGTGGTAAGGAGACATCTTCTTTGTTCTATTGAAGGTTGTTTTAGAACAATTAATTCTGAGATGTTTTACTTTAACAACTACAGCTGACAACCTAATGTGTCATTCACGATAGTCTTTATCATGAGAATTTGTAAATTGTATATATATCTAGCCTTAGCGGTACTTCATGTATGTGACTATTTGCCTTACGGTTGTGCTTGTCCTGTATTAATATATTTATTTTAGTTATTACTTATATGCCTTGCTTGGTTTTTATGTTTCGGGAACATGTGAATTTGTAAATTGTATATATCTAGCCTTGGTGGTTACTGTGAGTCTGTGACTATTTGCCTTACGGTTGTGCTTGTCCTGTATTATTATATTTACATGCCTTGCTTTGTTTTTATGTTTCGGTAACATGTGTTTTGACCATAGCATTTACTTTTTTGGGGTTTTAAATGTGCTGGACTGGTTAAGAAGCAAGGATTTACGATCATTTGGAGATTCAATATCATCTGCTATGGTTTTGATTTGTAAATACACATCAAATTCGTAAATTTATTGATTGAAGTTTTTATGTGTTATATTTTTAATTTAGTATGATTGATTTTGTTTTTTCATTACTATGACTTTTGTAGTTTTGTCCGGAGTCCTCAGTTTGGTTGTATGTTTCTTAAAGAGGCTTCGAGGGAAAGACGATGATACAACTTCTTTAATATCAAACCTGAATCATGACAGCTTAATCACACTAATTTAACTTTGTTGCTGCAGTCACTAATGTTGGTGTAGCTGGATGCTGTAATGGTTTTGCTTCACGTATTCCAGGTACTTCCACATTTCATCCGTAGAAGTTTAGAATTATGTATGGTAATAATAATGAAATTTTTCGGGTTTATGCATATTGTGTGGTTGCATGTGTTGGGTTACAAGTGATTTATGTATTCAACCCGTGTATTAATAGATTAATGTATTATGTTGTCTTGTGTGGTTATTTTTGCTTTGACGCATTACTTTTATTACATATAGTTATGACATATTATAAATGATTTTTTACTTGACATTGTTTTCTACACGGGTCTATAACTTAGTTTACTCATATGAAAAAAAACTCATCGTTATTCTTAATAAAGTTGGAGGTTTATTCTCGAAGAAAATAAAAACATCTTTAAAAAGGAATGATGCCCCATGTTAAGCTTTTTTTCTAAAAGCTAACCAAAGAAAAAAGTTATAAAGTAAGTTTTAATAAGGCCAAGATATGTTTACACGTTCTATGTATTTTTGGGATAATTTCATACGTTTTTTAAAACTTTTGGTTAATATCATATTTGTTTGATTAGAAGTTACAAGATTAAATATATGTCTACTTTTTTTTTGTTTTTGAGGTAAAAATTAGATTATAAGTCTAGGATGACGAATAATGCTCTAGTAATCATATCTGATAAAAGACGTATATTTTAAATAGATATTAAAGTTTAATCGAATAAAATATAATGATAGAACAACTCATTATTAATTGACTAAATTACAATTTTTGTCGTTTATGTTTTTCAAAATTATGAAATGAGTCTTTTAAAACTTTAACTTTCAGTCAATGTTCTTTATTTGAATAGTTTTCTCATTTCTTTTGATTTTGACTAACTGAAGTTAAATATTTATTTTAAGTAAATGGCAATATTGTCTTTTAGCTCTAAAGAACAATTTATGCAATGTAAAGTTTACTTTATTTTTTGTTTTCATTCCTTTTTTTTATTCTTTTTATCACTTTTATTTTATAGATTTTTATTTTAATTTTTATTAATTAATTAATCAAGTTATTTATTTTATAAAGATATATATTTTTTGTTTACTTATTTAATAATTCTACTAAACTTTTAATTGTTAATTAATAAAATTTAAATAAAAAGTATAAATCAAAACTTTTAATTAAATAAAAAATATATATCTTTATAAAATAAATAAGTTGATTAATTAATTAATAAAATTTAAATTAAAATCTATAAAATAAAAGTGATAAAAAGAATAAATGAAGAATAAAAGAAAAAAAAGTAAAGTAAACTTTACATTACAAAAATTGTTCTTTAGGACTAAAAGACAATAATGTCCTTGACTCAACAGAAATATTTAACTTCAGTTATTTAAAAGGACAAGAAATTAGATATTTTTTCAAATAAAGAACAGTGAATGAAAGTAAAAGTTTTAAAAATCCCCATTTTATAATTTTTGAAAACATAAAAGACAAAAATTATAATTTAGTCTTATTAATTTTACAAGTTGATAAATAATAGCACTGTAATGTTGTAATCCTGTTATTTCTTTATCCTTGTTCCGCAGCTGCTAGAGACCCTAATCAGGGTCTCTGACAGGTTAAAAAAATAAAAGTTACGTAATTAGATTTTAAAATTTTATAATAAGGGATGATTTAAAATAAATGTGTTTTATTATTATAATTGGTATTTTCTTTAAAAATATATTCGTAGTGTAATACATGGTT
This sequence comes from Smallanthus sonchifolius, assembly GCA_023525975.1. Taxonomy (NCBI): domain Eukaryota; kingdom Viridiplantae; phylum Streptophyta; class Magnoliopsida; order Asterales; family Asteraceae; genus Smallanthus; species Smallanthus sonchifolius. The sequence continues at coordinate 29,086,098 of CM042046.1, forward strand.
TTGAAAACCGGTCGGACAGGTCAAACCGGGAACGGGACCCTCCGCCGGTTCGATGGTTTTAACCGGTTAGGGGTCAAACCGTGCGGTTTTACGTGAATCGGGTCGAATCAGGCAGTTTTCACGTGAACCAGGTCAAACCTGTTTCTGAGGTTGGACCATGTACTTTGATTAGGTTTTAATTTACAGAGAGAGGAGTGGTTTCATATTCTATTAAAGCAAGTGGGATGAGAACAATCACAAAGTAAAATTAAGAAACTTATAGATGTCAAGATATATGCGTATCGCATCCAGGGCCGGTTATGAGAATCCTTAAAACGTTTTGGGTCGGGGACATGTATAAAAAAGCGGGCCCTATGTATAAATTCAATAATCATATATAAAAAAAACATAATATGGGCTTGTATGTAGTTTTTTTTTAAAATTAGGCTTATATGTATAGATTTTTTTATTTATTGGTTTTCGGTTCATATTTATTAACAATTGTGCATATATATATATATATATAAGGGAGGGATCAAGAGAAAACCACAAAGTTAGGCGAAAACCGAGAAAACCATATAATTTCAGGCAATTTTTTTATTTACGTATACGTATCCAAAAACAATTTTTTTGATTTACGCATACGTAACCACAATTGTTTTGTTTTATGTTTACATATACGTAACACTATGTGTAAAAATGTTTTTTGGTAAATTTTTTTAATATTACATTGATACTCTTATAAATAAATAAAAATAAAATAAAAACAAAAAATAAATATTATTATATGATTGGGTAAAATTGGTTTTTTCAGTGGTTTTCTTGGTTTTCGCCTAACTTATGATTTTCTCTGAAACCCTCCCCTATATATATATATATATATATATATATATTTAAACACACACACACACACATATATATATATATATAGAAAAAGGATCATGTGTAAAACACATTTAATTGTGTAAACTAAAAAATCAAATTTGGACAACTCATTTAGTTTATTAATATTATAATTAGTGGTCCAAATTAAATTTGATTTTTTTAACAAATGAGTGGCTACAAATAGTTTAAGTGTGTAATGATAATTTGACTTTTTTTTTCTTTCTCCTCACAATCACATATTAAATTATTATATTAAAATAATAATTAATATATATAAATTTAACTAATTACATATGTAAAATTATAAAATTGTTACCTATTTTAAAATTTATTTATTTATTATAAAGTTAAAACTATTTAAAATTTTATTTATTATAAATTTATAGCAATATTTTATTCAGGATATTGAGAAATACTAAACGTTATTTAAAATTCCATATACTAAATGTACAATTAATCGATGACGGTTTTGTGCCGGTACTGTAACAAAACGAACAGATAACGGCGTCGTCATTATAGGAATCAGTACCGGTATTTTTTTATTTTTCTTCTAGAGATGTAAAACACTTGTCGATATCCATTTGAGTATGTAACGACTTTATTTTTTAGCGTTTCTCTTAGGGTTTGCTATGGGAGTGTCGCTTCCGTGTTAGTACTGTAACGAAACGTACCGATACCAACCCAATTCTCGTCGCGTAACGCGGAGGAATCCCACATGTTAATTATTAAGTTCGTCGCAATATATAAATTTAAATAGTTAATATGTGGCTCAATATAAAATGAAACAATAAATTTATAATATCCATGGTTAAAAATTTCAGTAACAAATATAATAATTAAACATATTGCTACTTTCATTTACATATTTAAAAAAAATAGTTATATGTGTCACTAAATATTTATTTAAAAGATAAAGTAATTAGTTTTTTTAATAATTAAACATATTGTTGCTTTCATTGACATATTTAAAAATAAAATAAAAATAGCTATATTTGTTGCTAAATATTTAATTAAAAAAATTAGATAAAAGATAAATTAGTTCATATGTCGCTAGTTTTTTTAATTAAAAAATAAATTATTTTCATTTCAAAACCCTAGTCTTTTGATGTATAGTTTTTTATAAGAAGCGAAATCGCTGTTTAAAAATAACAAATAAAATGAGTTATTCGTATATGTTGCACACACCAACACTTAATTATTTATATTTGAGCCAAAAGATTCATTAACTTTTAATTCTTAATTCACATGCATTCAAATCTTATAAACATTTATATGCAAAGTTTACATGGAAACTTTAATCTTTGATATAAATGAATATGTAAAGCGTATTAATTTTGTAATTTTTTTGCAAATACGGTTACATGTGTTCATATGCAATAATTCATATTAGATATGTAATAACAAGTTACATTTTGTTCTATTACATAAATATAATATAATATTACACATATGTAATGTGATACTACATATATGTAACAATAAGATATTACATATGTGTAATATGATATTACATATATGTAATTTTTTATTTTACATAATATAAACATTACATATATGTTCATATTACATATGTGTAATATGAAGTGTAATATGATATTACATATATGTAATTTTTTATTATGTAATTATTTATTATATAGTATAGATAAGATACTACTTATATGTAATATGTGCAATATAAACAATTCTATATGTCGTCATTCATCATTATGTATACTTGATTATGGGGGGGTTTTTTCGATACTATAACAGAAATAAAGATAAAAATGTTGGTTTATAAATTCGTTTTAAAAAAATAACATTGTATAAAAAACTTATTAGATTAACACATTGTTGTGTTTTTTTTAAGATTATCAAATAATTTGGTTTTGAATAAACAAAGTTATGAGTGTTTTGGTTTTTTGAATGAATAAATTATTGGGTTTTGGTTTTTTTGTATAAACAAGTTAGATTAACACATTTATATCTGTGTTTTAGATAAAAAGTTATTAATGTTCTAAAAAATAAATTTGGAACGCTACATTTATGTTTAGATTTACATGTATGTAACTGTTCGTTACATATATGTAAAAACTGACGTTCAAAAAAATTAAATAAAAATTTGTTAGACTATATTCAAATTAAAGATAACAAAAAGCTCTATTTAATGGTTATATATATATATATATATATATATATTGAGTTCATGAGAGAACTCACTTTAATAAGAAAACTAGAGAACCACTAAGAAAAGAAGGGATGGAATTTTAAAGAAAAAGGGTAAATTGGAACTTAAAATATATAAATCTTTAAACAATTCTATCTTTTGCATACATTATTATTTTTTTAAAAAAATTACACTATTAAATCAAGAATTTCTTTATCTTTCATTTGAGTATAAATAACGTTATAAAAAATAAGAATTAACTCGTCTTTTTTTTCTTATTATTTTCAATATTGCATATGTGTAGTATCACCCCAAAAACCTAACACACCCCAAAAAACCTAAACCCCCACCCCACCCCCACCCAAAAACCTAAACCCTCACCCCCCCCTAAAAAAAAAACCTAAACCCCCCACACTCACCCCCAAAAACCTAAACCCACCCCCGCCCAAAAACTTAAACCCACCCACCCCCCCAAAACCTAAACCCACCCACCCTACCCTCACCCAAAAACCTAAACCCACCGCACCCACCCCTTACCCTAAAAAACCTAACCCTAAACGTAATACTGCATATGTGTAGTACCACCCCAAAAACCTAAACCCCTCACCCCACCCAAAAACCTAACCCCACCCCACCCCCTAAAAATCTAAACCCCCCACCTACCCCAAAAAACCTAAACCCCCACCCCCTACCCACTCCCCTCCAAAAACCTAACCTAAAAGCTAAACTAAACCCTAAAGCTAAACTGACTATTTTTTTAAGTGTAAGGCCGGGAGGCCTTACTTGTTGGATTTACTCATTCACAAACAGTTTTTAAACTTGATTATCAAATAACGCAAAGGAAAATACTTCAATATAACATAACCATTACATTGTTTAACAACGGAAGCGTAACATAGCCTATTACATAAACATATCATAATCTAATCATAACGGGATGCCAGTCTTCATGATCAACCGGGTAACTCTTCTCGCTTGCCAAGCATCACCGTCCAGCATCCATACCTGTCTTAACGTGAATGTGCACACTAAAAAGTCAGCTACGCTGGTGAGTTCTAGTTTTCGTTCGATTTAAGAAATGGTTCATCATTCAAAACATTCATTAGGGTTCAACATCCCGTATAAGAAAACAGGGCCTTTCGTTCATCATTGAAAACCTTCAAACATTTTTCCTCACATTGAACGGATCATTTGTTTAAAACATTTAGCATTCATTTAAGTCATACATTTCTATCTATAATTTGTATCTTTATTTAAGCGTCTCTGTGTCCCCGAAGGAACCTTGCATGTCGTGGGCAACCGTTACGTATCGCCGTCATTGCCACAATCTTTACCATTCGTACCGTCATTTAGTATGGTATTGCCCCTAAGGCTTTACTGCACGAAGACCGACAATACCATACATTCCGTCAATTCCCTTTCCGTATTGCCCCCAAGGCTAACTGCATGAGGACCGACAATACCCATTCAGTTGCCCCTATGGCTCTCATGTCCATAGACCGACGACCTCCATCGACGGCTATGGCTCATGGCCATAACACCGTCGGATCATAATTTAACCTTACGTAGGGTCACGTTAACCCCTGAGTAACCGTCATTACTCCTTACCAGTTGTACAACATCAAAACCATTGGCAGGCAACCAAGACACTGCCCTTGTTGCTCTTATGGCAACTATGGCTCGCAGTCCATAATCTACCACAAGGCTGGGAATTACATTCCCAGACTTCATTCGTCAATTCCATTCATTCGATAGATTAGATTTGTAATGACTTCTTTAAAACCTTTGCCCTTTTTCTTTTCTTTTCATAAAACCTTTTCACTCATTTTCGAAACCCTTAACTTTAGTTTAAACCATTTCTTTATAAACATTTCGTTCGTAAACATTCCATTCATAAAACTTTCTTTCCATAAACCGTTAATTCCAAATCATTTCATTTCGTAAACATAGTTTCATAAGCATCATTTTATAAACATAGTTTCATAAACATCGTTTCGTAAAAACATCATTTCATATGTATGCACACCAGCCCGAAAACATTATATAAAACATTTAAAAGAGGGCTTCTAGAACTCACCTAATAAGCTAATCCTAGTTGCCCTAAACAAAGGTCCCACTACGTCACTTCCGATCTGAATTTGATAGTTAAATAAACATCAAGCCCAATTCCGACTCTAATGGTTTAACCATTCTAAACATACTAAATTTACTTAAACAACCTGATGCCTGCGCACTTAGCAAGTGCGCAGACCCTGCTTCCTGCGTACTTGATAAGTACATAGTGCCCTCTTCCTGCGTACTTGATAAGTACGCAGGACCTGCTCCGTGCGTACTTGATACGTACGCACGATCTGTTTCTTCGCAAAACCCTAACTTTCGCATTCAGGTCTGATCACGTCAAGATCCTGAACCTGCTTACATTCAAAACGTTTGTTTTCCATTAAGGAACTCAAATCTATGTTTATCTTTCAATTTTATCCGTGAAAACGTTACTTTTTCACCCAAAACCCGAAAAACCCAAAAACGAACAAAAACTCAGATTTAGGTTCGATCGTTACCTGAATCTAGTTTCTGATCCGGAGGTTCTTCTCACGAGCTATGGAGCAACACTTTGCTGAAATCTCAGGTCGATCCGCCAACTTTCTCTCTCTACAGTTTCTCTCTCTAGAAGTTGCAACTGAGAGAAATGATGGAGGTCTAAACTATTTATAGGGGAGGCTCCCCTTCCAGCCCGCCGGCCCATCCGGCCCGACCCGAAATGCCTCATTCGTTTATTCTGTTATTATAAATGTCATTTTATATTTGGGATGTTACAAGTCTACCCCCCTTACAATAGGTTTCGTCCCCGAAACCTATCATAAGTCAAATAGTTGAGGGTACGACTCCCTCATTTCCATCTCCGTTTCCCAAGTGGCTTCTGATCCCTTTCGATGCTTCCATTGGACTTTAACCAATTGGATAACCTTATTACGCAAACGCTTCTCCTTTCTGTCTAAGATGGCCACGGGTTCTTTGATGTAGTTAAGGCTGTTGTCGACCTCGATATCAGTAAGTGGTACATGAGCCGATTCATTCGCCAAACACTTTCGCAAGTGTGATACATGGAAGGTAGGATGAATCCCACTTAACTCATCAGGCAACTCTAACCGATAAACGACTTCACCAAATCATGCCATTATCCTGAATGGTCCGACAAACCTCGGACTTAACTTACCTCTCTTCCTGAATCGTATGATTCCCTTCCAGTGTGACACTTTCAACATTACTCTGTCCCCAACATCAAACTTAATTGGCCTTCGTCGTTTATCTGCATAGGACTTCTGACGATCTTGTGCGGCCTTCATTCGTGCTTTGATTTGATCAAACCTTTCCGATGTTTCTCTTACTACTTCAAGACTTCCTAATTCCTTCTGTCCAATCTCACCCCAACAAACCGGGGTCCTACATCTCCTCCCATACAACATTTCGTAAGGCGGCATGCCTATAGTCGTGTGATGACTATTGTTGTAGGAGAATTCGGCTAACGGCAGATAACTGTCCCAACTGCCGCCAAAATCGATAATACAAGCACGAAGCATATCCTCCAATGTTTGAATGGTCCTTTCGGACTGACCATCTGTTTGTGGGTGGTATGTCGTACTGATATTAAGCCTCATGCCCATCGCCTCGTGAAATCTTTTCCAGAACCTCGATATGAATCGTGTGTCCCGGTCAGATACGATCGTCAAAGGCATCCCATGCCGTGCTACTACTTCGTTAATAAATACTTTCGCTAACCTTTCCGACGAGAACGTCTCGCTAATAGGTAGGAAATGAGCACTCTTCGTTAAACGGTCCACAATTACCCAAATGGTATCATGACCTTTAGCTGTGCGAGGTAGCTTGGTTATGAAGTCCATGGTAATGTGTTCCCACTTCCATTCCGGTATATCAAGTGGTTGGACCTCTCCATACGGTTTCTGGTGTTCGGCCTTTACTTATGAGCAAGTCAAGCACTTGCTTACATACTTTTCCACTTCATGCTTCATTCCAGGCCACCAGTATTCCTTCCTTAGATCTTGGTACATTTTATTGGTACCAGGATGGATAGAGTACCGAGACTTATGTGCCTCATCCAAGATTTTGGTTCTAAGCTCGCCACCCATAGGTTTCCATACCCATCCAAAACGTGTCCTAACACCAAGGGTGTTATATTCCAACTTGTCCTGTTGGCCAACCATCATTTCCTTCTTTATGTTTTCTTCCTTAAGTTCTTCATCTTGAGCTCTTTCAATTTCCCTCATCACATCTGATGTCACCACAAACTGGCAAGCTTTCACTTTAATAGGAGCAGGCACATCCTTTCGGCTTAGAGCGTCAGCCACCACGTTTGCCTTTCCAGGATGGTACATGATCTCACAGTCATAATCCTTCAGGAGTTCCAACCATCATCTCTGTCTCATATTAAGCTCTCTTTGTTCGAAGAAGTACTTCAAACTTTTGTGGTCGGAGTAAATAGTAAACTTCACCCCGTACAGGTAGTGCCTCCAGATTTTCAATGCGAATACGACAGTAGCAAGTTCCAAATCGTGGGTTGGATAATTAGCTTCATGAGTCTTCAACTGTCGTGACGCATACGCGATCACTCTTCCGCGTTGCATCAACACACATCCCAATCCCTGACCCGAAGCGTCAGATTATACCACTAAGTCTCCATTGCCCTCGGGAAGGGCCAAGACTTGGGCTTTGGTTAGCTTTTCCTTCAATTCCTTAAACGTCTCATCTTGGGTCGAACCCCATTCGTACTTTACCTCCTTCCGAGTCAACTTTGTCAATGGCGAAGCTATTTTTGAGAAATCCTGGATGAATCGCCGATAGTAGCCTGCCAATCCCAAGAAACTACGGATTTCAGTTGGCTTCTTAGGAATATTTCATTCCCTTACCGTCATTATCTTTGCTGGGTCAACCATAATGTCGTTCGGGTTAATGACGTGACCTAGGAATTGGACTTCCCTAAGCCAGAATACGCATTTGGAGAACTTAGCATACAACTTTTCCTTCTTCAGAGCTTCCAATACTTCCTTTATGTGACACGCGTGATCACCCTCATTCTTGGAGTACATGAGGATATCATCGACGAACACGATTACCGATCAATCCAGCATCGGTCGACACACCCTATTCATTAAATCCATGAACGCTGCGGGGGCATTCGTCAATCCAAAAGACATTACACGGAACTTGAAATGTCCATAACGCGTGTGAAATGCGGTTTTTGGTATGTCTTCTTCTCTCACCTTCAACTGATGGTACCCGGATCGAAGGTCGATTTTTGAGAACCAACTTGCGCCTTGCAATTGATCGAACAGGTCGTCGATCCTTGGTAAAGGGTACTTGTTCTTCACCGTACGTTTGTTCAACTCGCGATAATCGATACACATTCTCATCGAACCGTCTTTCTTCTTCACGAACAACACCGGAGCACCCCATGGCGAGATGCTCGGTTGTATAAATCCCTTCTCAAGTAGTTCGTCTAATTGGACCATAAGTTCTTTCATTTCCACAGGTGCTAGTCGATATGGAGCCTTAGCCACGGGCTGGGCATCTGGTACTAAGTCGATTCGAAATTCAATCTCTCTGTCGGGTGGTATCCCAGGTAACTCCTCTAGAAACACCTCCGGGTACTCGCGTACCACGAGTACATCTTCTAGTTCCTTCACTTCCTTACACTTGTCAATTACGTATACCAGATAAGCCTCGCACCGCGCCTCAAGTAATTTGTTGCCTTAATCATCAAGATGACGTTTGGCATCGGAGCGTCACGATCTCTAAAAACCTCGACTTTGATACCATCCGGAGCCTTGGGTCGGATTATCTTTCGTTTGCATATAGTTTGCGCTTCATTGGCAGTTAGCCATTCCATTCCTAACACAACATCAAACCCACCCAAAACCATAACAAACAATCTGACAGGAACCTATGACCTTCTATTTTTATCGTGGAGTTGTCAACTACATCGGTCACTCTCGCAGTTCTATCCTCAGCGGTTTCTACGCTAAAAGCCCTTTCTAGCTTACTGACAGTGTACTTCACTCGTTTATAGAAAGTAGCAGATATAAAACTCTTACTGGCACCCAAATCAAATAACACAGAAACAAAAGTGTTGTCAAGGATGAACGTACCTGACGCCACGTCGGGGTCTGCCCTGGCTTGGTCTTGCGTCAGCGCGTACGCACGAGTCTTTGCTCGGGGCCTCTCTTCTTTCCTTTCGGCACTCTTTCCTTTCCCAGATTCGCCCATTTTTGGTTTCGGGCATTCCCTACTCAGATGACCGGCATCCCCACAGTTATAGCACTTGAAGTGTTGTGGGCACTCACGGGAGTAGTGCCCGGTCTTGCCACACTTGAAGCACAAGTTAGATCCCAGTCTACTTTCACCTGCATGCTCCCTTCCACACTTCTTACAAACAGTCGGCTCATTCACCCGAGCCCTCTTATCACGAGTCCCAAACATCCTTCCACCAGTTCGCTTGTTCGAGAAGCTCTGTCTCTTCTTCGGTTCCTCAGTTGCAACGACATTCAGCGCCAGATCATCGAATACCACGCCACTCAGTTCTACTACCGAATCATAGGTCGTAGGGGCGTTTGCCTTAACATAGGTGCAGACCTGGTCCGGAAGCCCTTGAATGTAACAGGAAATCTTTCTTTCCTCAGTCATGATAAGGTGTGGCACCAGACGTGCCAGTTCATTGAATCGAGTTATGTACTGCCGGTGCGTCATGCTCCCGGCCTTCAAACCCAGAAATTCCCTCTCTACCTTCTCAATCTCGTTCCTTGGGCAGAAATTCTTGATCACCAAAGTTTTCAAGTCAGCCCACATCATCACATCCACAACCTCGCTCCCTTTTGCTTGACGTACACCTTCCCACTAATGGGATGCTTCCTCTCTTAAGGAGTTAGTAGGAAATTTCACAACTTGATCCGTTCGACATTCGCTCAGACGAATGGTAGCCTCCATACGAATCACCCAATCAAACGTAGCTACCGCGTCTTTCTTCCCAGTCAAGACTGGCGGGTCACATGCCTTGAAGGACTTATAGTCGCAACCACGGTTAAGCGGTGCGTTGATTGCCTCAGTGTTCGGGGTATCAACCGCCGTGTTAGACCCACCTTCCCCATTAACCTTCTTCAATGCTTCAGCTAACAGACCTGGTAGAGAAGTCTTCATCAACTCTGTGAACTCTCGAGCTATAGCTGCCCTCACTTCTGGTTCAAAAGTGAAAGGTTGTTCTTCAATCAGTGTCTGCTCAGTTCCATGCACACTAACCGCCGGTTCAGTGTGAACACTTCCTTCTTCACTATACTCTTGGCGTGCAGGGCTCCTGCCGCGACCGCCGTTATGACCGCCGGTACGACCACCGGTACGGCCCCCACCACGCCTTCCGTTTCCACTTCTTGCCATTTTGTTCTATAAGACAGAATCCAATGTCATCACGCGAGTTAACAAATAAAATTCAATAAGCACTGTAAGATGTTAATATACACTGGCCATCTGCAATTAACCATTACACTACCTTTCGATTTCTATTTGACCACCTTTGTGATTTCATCAAAACACAAGTCCTTACCTAACCCTTTCTAAGGCATACTATATACGTAAATATGTACTACCTTCATACCTGATGCTGTGGCTCGAGTTACCCGTACTGGCATCCGCTTTCGGTCCCATTCATAATTTAAGTTCAGTCACTAGGAGTGTCCGAATCTCTCAAACTATTGCTCTGATACCAACTTGTAAGGCCCCAAACCCGGGAGGCCTCACTTGTTGGATTTACTCATTCACAAACAGTTCTTAAACTTGATTATCAAATAACGCAGCGGAAAATACTTCAATATAACATAACCATTATATTGTTTAACAACAGAAGCGTAACATAGCCTATTACATAAACATATCATAATCTAATCATAACAGGATGCCAGTCTTCATGATCAACCGGGTAACTCTTCTCGCTTGCCAAGCATCACCGTCCAGCATCCATACCTGCCTTAACCTGAATGTGCACACTAAAATGTCAGCTACGCTGGTGAGTTCTAGTTTTCGTTCGATTTAAGAAATGGTTCATCATTAAAAACAGTCATTACGGTTCAACATCACGTATAAGAAAACAGGGCCTTTCGTTCATCATTGAAAACCTTCAAACATTTTTTTCTTACATTGAACGGATCATTTGTTTAAAACATTTAACATTCATTTAAGTCATACATTACTATCTACAATCTGTATCTTTCTTTAAGCGTCTCTGTGTCCCCGAAGGAACCTTGCATGTCATGGGAAACCGTTACGTATCACCGTCATTGCTACAACCTTTACCATTCGTACCGTCATTTAGTATGGTATTGCCCCTAAGGCTTAACTGCACGAAGACCGACAATACTATACATTCCTCAATTCCCTTTCCGTATTGCCCCCAAGGCTAACTGCACGAGGACCAACAATACCCATTCAGTTGCCCATATGGCTCTCATGTCCATAGACCGACAACCTCCATCGACGGCTATGGCTCACTGCCATAACACCGTCGGATCATAATTTAACCTTACGTAGGGTCACGTTAACCCCTGAGTAACCGTCGTTACTCCCTACCAGTTGTACAACATCAAAACCATTGGCAGGCTACCAAGACACTGCCCATGTTGCTCTTATGGCAACTATGGCTCGCTGTCCATAATCTACCACAAGGCTGGGAATTACATTCCCAGACTTCATTCGTCAATTCCATTCATTCGACAGATTAGATTTGTAATGACTTATTTAAAACCTTTGCCCTTTTTCTTTTCTTTTCGTAAAACCTTTTCACTCATTTTCGAAACCCTTTACCTTTAGTTTAAACCATTTCTTTATAAACATTTTGTTCGTAAACATTCCATTCATAAAACTTTCTTTCCATAAACCGTTAATTCCAAATCATTTCATTTCGTAAACATAGTTTCATAAGCATCATTTTATAAACATAGTTTCATAAACATCATTTCGTAAAAACATCATTTCATATGTATGCACACCAGCCCGAAAACATTATATAAAACATTTAAAAGAGGGCTTCTAGAACTCACCTGATAAGCTAATCCGGGTTGCCCTAAACAAAGGTCCCACTACGTCACTTCCGATCTGAATTTGATTGTTAAATACACATCAAACCCAATTCTGACTCTAACGGTTTAACCATTCTAAACATACTAACTTTACTTAAACAACCTGATGCATGCGCACTTAGCAAGTGCGCAGACCCTGTTTCCTGCGTACTTGATAAGTACGCAGGATCCTCTTCCTGCGTACTTGATAAGTACGCAGTGCCCTCTTCCTGCATACTTGATAAGTACGCACGATCTGTTTCTTCGCAAAACCTTAACTTTCGTATTCAGGTCTGATCACGTCAAGATCCTGAACCTGCTTACATTCAAAACGTTTGTTTTCCATTAAGGAACTCAAATCTATGTTTATCTTTCAGTTTTATCCGTGAAAACGTTACTTTTTCATTCAAAACCCGAAAAACCCAAAAACGAACAAAAACTCAGATTTAGGTCCGATCGTTACCTGAATCTAGTTTTTGATCTGGTGGTTCTTCTCACGAGCTATGGAGCAACACTTTGCTCAAATCTCGGGTCGATGCGCCAACTTTCTCTCTCTACGGTTTCTCTCTCTAGAAGTTGCAACTGAAAGAAATGATGGAGGTCTAAACTATTTATAGGGGAGGCTCCCCTTCCAGCCCGCCGGCCCATCCGGCCCGACCCGACATGCTTCGTTCGTTTATTCCGTTATTATAAATGTCATTTTATGTTTGGGATGTTACATTGAGTTTTGTTTTTTGAACGAGGACGATGTGGGAAACAAGGTCTCCGAACCACTTTTTTAGTTTTTGATTTATATTTTGAGTTATGATTTTTTATTATTTTTTTTACCTTTAAAGAGGAGTTCTCTAGTTCTCTTCCTAAATGTTAGTTTTCTTATGAACTTCACCCTATATATATATATATATATATATATATATATATATAAAATAAAATACCCAACTTGTATTATCTATTTATCCTATAAACCCACTTATAAATTAAAAAAAGGCACACTACTTGTATAATCCATTTTTCCTATTAACCCACTTAGAAGTTAAAAAAGGCTCACTAAAAGTTGTAGGTCCACATGACTCATCTACAGATCGATCTCGTGACAGGACGTCTCGATAACACAGAGTGCGAAATCCTACCGTGTTAACGTTTGATACGAATTGACAATAGAAACAGCATGTAAATAAACTTTCTCTTTGTATTCCACCAAACACAGAGTTTACAAGATTCGCTTAATACGATCGATTAAGTCTCCTCTGCTCCTCTTTTTGAACAGAATCTGTAAACTTCTATTTATAGACACAAACCTGCTATAGGCGAACTTAACAAGTTCGCTTCTAAAGATAAGTTCGCCTCTCTATGAACTTGTACAATATTCCTTAGGCGAACTTAACAAGTTCGCTCCTAAAGATGCTTAGGCAAACTTGTTAAGTTCGCCTCTCTATGAACTTACACAGAATTTTATCAACAGTTACAAAACATGTCCTAATAGACTCTCCTTTAACTGTTGCTAACAATTCTATCAATTACAAGTCAAAGACTCTAAGACTAAGACATAAAATCTTCAAGCTCGTTGTCACCATAATATGCTCCAACAGACTCCCCCTTGACAACAGCTTTAGAAGATTGTCATCTGTCTTCATATATCATCAAACACATTGTAGTCTTCGTCTTGTTCATCTACACACTCTCTTTCTATCTAGAAGAAAACTTGGGAGAAGGACCCCTTGTCAAATTTTGTCTGCAATATTCAGTTTTTACAAAGGAGAACAACCAAGAATAACCAACAATTAAGATTTCCATGGAAGCTGGAAAAATAAAATCTTTTTGGTTTTTCAAACATAAGAAAGACAAAATCTTTTTGGTTTTTCTTTATATAAACTGAAATGTAAAATACAAAATCACAACTTTTTGGTCGAACATCATGAGTAAGAAGATCATATCAGAAAAAACAATGCATCAATCACACATTTTGGATAAACATCCCTAAACATTCTATGTGTATCCTATCCAGATTCATCATTTCTTTATATCAGATAAGATCAAATCTTTTAAGCTTCAACCAAAACATGAAATAATACGTGAAGAACTTCAAAGAAGATGGGATCAGATCATAACATGCTTATAATAAATTACATACGAATTTGCAACACATAACATGTCAATCTAAGTTGTCAATATTATAAGAATTTAAACCATTAGTATCTTTGTCCCATGTTCTTGTGAATTAAGATACCATTTATTTTGTAATACAACGTGTACCCCACAAATATGCCAACATAAATTTAAATGTGCACTATCTTCAAGACATATAAGATCATTGCAAGATAATATTCAATCTCCAGGATGAATTATACCGATAAACACAGGAAAATATCAAGCAGAGAATCAGAATGATTCAGAATCGAATGATTCATAATCGAATGATTCAAATGTCTTTGTTTGGATGAAGTATCATGATTCATAGTAACAGAAAGATTGTACCAATAGAATTCTTCAACATAGGATTGATCAAGGAATCGATTGATTCAATGACATAGGGTAGCGTGATCCAACTGTTATCTGTATATATTCAATGGAATCAGGATAATGATCCAAGGGCTAGTATATGTTCCAACAGATATTGTCAGAAACATATCTTAGTCTAACTTCACGTTGCATGTTTTTCGTGGCATGGGCAGTGAAGTGAACTGAAAAATTTGTGTTTAATGACATAACCGATACTGGTCTCATGAAGTACTTTAGATCTTATATTCTTTATCTTATAATGATCTTTTACACACACACCCGGCATACCATGGGTTCAAATCACAGTTGTCACAAAGATCATTATGTTGTCACACTACTAATGGAACAAAGATACTCATAGCCTATTGACAATTCATACTACATACTAGTATCCAAATTAAAATATAAGCATCAAGCATCAATTTTTGTTAAGCATAAGCAGTTATGAAGCTATCATTTCCCATACTATGCAGTCTAAGAAGTTCGGATCAAAACATTTATCACATATATATTACATAAGCATCATAAAGTCCAACTAAGGTCATGTGTGACTGAACATCTACTGATGTACTATCATTTCTCCTTATAACTTCAAGTAATGTCGATTTTAACTTTTTCAATTTGTTTGGCCTTTTCAAAATCTTTTTCAAAGAAAGTAAAACAAACGAAAATAAACCTTCCATGAAAACATTTTATGAAAAAACATTTTACTTGGTTACTTGGGATTAAGCAAGTCAATCAATTAAAAACTCAAACCGATGTAATCCTGTTGTCACACCCCAACCGACGGCGGAAACGTCGGGGCGGGACACGTAGACTGTTCATGAGCACAAGGTTGACTAGATTTCAATATTTTAATCATCAAATTTAACTTCAAATAATTCAACACAACCAAATTCAAACAAGTACATAAACGAAATACATAATAGTCTTTATTTAAATTTAACTAAGTCCAAAGCCTATGTGTAGCATGCCTTGATCAAACTCACTCATTAGCACCTGAAACATGAATAAAATAAAGTCAACTAAAAAGTTGGTGAGCATACACAGGTTTGTACATAGATAGTGTATAGATATGAATAAACAAATCCTTACATATCATGATAAAATAAGGCATTTATGGGGAGCAGCTATTGTGTAACTAAAGTACAATCAAACCTTTGTAACTAGCATGCAAATTATGTTGTCGGTAACAATCACCCCAATCTGGGTGGGTTTGTCAGACTCAATAGATCTATCAATGTTAACCGTTGGCTTGTACTGAGTTAATGATTGTACTAATGTCATGTATATGTAGTCTTAACTCATAGCATTCAAGCATAAAGCACAAATAACACATAGCATCATATTATTGAATTGTATATGAGTAAATTGCAAAGAGTTCAATGTGTAATCATGTTTCACCCCAAAAAGTGAAAAATGTAAAAATGGGCTATGTAAAACTCACATGTAATAGTTATGTAGATAACACGAGCAACAAGGAGCACAAATGAATTTGCAATTCACAAACTTAACCTAGAGTGAAATTGTATGAATGTGAATTAATAACATGCACAAGTTTATGGCAGGGTCTAGTGTTCATTGCGTACGGATATGTATGGGTTTGCACAAAGGTCATGTCATTTCATGAAAAGGATATAAATTGGCAACAGTTTGATATGAACTTGTAACTTCAAGTATATACTAATTTATTTAGAATTTTAGTCTAAATAATTTAAATAAATAAGTCATTTCACTTATATATATTTAAAATGATGTGTCTTTAGAGGTAATGTGATATGATATTTTTTTAAAAATAAAATAAATTTATTTTATTTATATATTTACGACGACGTGTCAAAGATATGCATTGATATTAAATTTGTTTGAATAGGACTTAATCCCTACTAGTTATCAAAATGATAATGTGACTTTAAACAATCTTTTCATATAAAATTTTGAGTATTTAAATACTTTGTTTTGTGATTAAATAATTAAATTTAAAATAATTTTTAAATGATTAAAATGAGGTTCTAACAATTTAATTTGAAAATATAATGGTTTTAGTTTTAAATTTGCATTTTATTGTACTAATCAGTTCTAAATGTCATTGGGTTTATAAAATAAATTTTATAATATTTTTAGAGTATCTGAAACAGTTTTTAAAAAAATTATACAGGCCACCCGGTTCGAACCCGGGTGGTTCCTGTGTAGGTTGGCTAAGTTACCACCGGACCAAGGAGACAATTACTTATACGGAACTGAACTGGATCTGTTTTAACATGTTACATGGTGGGAGCCGGATTCATTTGTACAACACAAAATAAAAAAAAATGTCGGGCCGATTTGAACCCGTGACCTATTCTCTATAAGCCGAGTGTGTTAGCTAGTGTATCAGGGCGATCGCCTTGGTTATGAACTGGTTGGGATTATTTAAAACCCGGAAACCCGTTTCCCCCCTTCGTCCCTATTTGAATACCCGTAACCCTAGCCATGCGATAGCCCCGATAAGCCTACGATCGAAGCCCCGACCATGGGGCTTTTGATCTCCGAGTCAGAACGAGTCAAATGGTACAAGGATTACCTGCTTTGGTAAAGTAACGAAGGAGGACGGCTGGAATTTTTGGTTTCGGTTTCTTCGAGTTCGTCAGAGCCTCAACGGTGAAATGCAGATCGTATGAGTGTTCAGAGAGTTTGGGTGGAGGTATGCGGAGGTGAGGGAATGAATTAATTCGTTTAATTTCATCCAATTGTATGATTTGGTTAGAATCTTGCGTATGACAGCCGTTGAGGCGAAATACGCGTTAATTTGAATGAAACGCGAATGAATTGGGTCTAGGAAATGGTCTGCATTCATGATAGAGTCGGTTCGCGTGATTTACGGGTTCATAACGCGTTGATTTGCACGAATTGATGGTGGATTGCTACGGGTTTGACTTGGAGAAGTCAAACTTATGTGAATTCAGAATTTACTGCTTTAGATGATTGAATTGGACCGTAACTTTGGTCAAGACGGAACTGATTGGTGACTACACACATACAAAGATCCATTACAATCGATTTAAATGTTTTCGGGTGTTGATTTGCACCAAAGCAAGGCCATGTTTGACTTTTAATAGTCAAATTTGTTTATAGAGTCAAAGTCTAGGTTCAAAGGTTCAAGTTTAAGGGTTCAATGACTAAGGGGTGTTCAAATGTAGATTAGAAGGATTAATTTGTTTTGCTTATAAAAAGAAAAGAATTGGTTTCTTTTATAAGGAAATTTATGGAACTTAAATCTTTATTTGATAACTTTATAAACGAAATACTAACTATATTATAAGGTTATAATGTCAATTTTATATTTGTCAAATAAGTATTCATGTGAGATTTAATTAATAAATTTAAACGTAAGAATATAATTTGCATACATGTTTTTATAGATAATTATTTGTATCTATATCTATATAAATAGTGTTTTAAAGTTTTAAATTTTATAGATGAATACCCATTTATTTAATGATTTAGGTGAGAGAGAATAAAATGATTGAATAAATACGAGATTTAAATGTAGGGTTAATATTGGAACAAAATAAAATAAAATAGAGCCGGTAAATCATGGATGTTACACCTGTAATTGAATGCCTTTGCCTTTGTCACCAACACAGTTCTGTACTCCCCCTCAACTAGTCAAATGGTTGCATCAACGACTTTATGCTCACCATTATCATCCTAAATTTCAGGTTATCATTTGGACTTTTAAATCTTTTTCAAAATAACATTGTGTGTGACATATTCTCCCCCTTGAGCATCAAGTCGTTGAATCAAATAGATTTACCAACTTCTGGAACAACTCATTGCTCTTGCAGATGTCATTCCCTATCATGTGCTATGAACAACCACTATCAACAAACCAAATGTTATTAATAGTCCCTCTTGGTTAATCTTGCACATCTAACATGAAACATTAATTTGAAATTGGGACCCAAGCCATGGTAGTCATGGGTCGTCCATCTATATCAAAATAATAAACCGCACTCCATTCACAATCGAATCTCTCATCGATTTTCGGTGATTGCTCCGACGAGTCAGAAACAGAAACTTTAGATTTCCAAACATACTTCTGGTCATTAAGTTCTTTTTGCTTAAAATGTTAAGTGTTTGAACAATCTTGTTCATTTGAAAAATGTTTAGATTGTGAAAACTCTTGTTGTTCTAAAAGTTTTCTCAATCTTCTGTTTCTCCTCCATCTTTGAGGTCTAGAAAGCCTAACCTCAGATTTTGAATTACCCTTTGGTGTATCATGAGGTTTAACCACATTTAGGTTAACATAAGGCTTACCAAGAGTTCTTACCTTTCCTGGAGTAACATGTCGGCTACCTTTGGCGTTGTGAGGACAAGCAATCCGAATGTGACCCACAAGACCACAATAAAAGCAAGATCTCTCCTCACGATATTCTCTCATATAAGGAATCTTTACACGATAAGATGCACTTGAAGAAGATTCGCCTACATGAACTTCTTTTGGAGTTTGAGACTAAACAAACTTTTTCTTAACAGGTTTGATTCAGGCTTCATCTTCTCAGGAACTACATACTTCTTCCCTTTATTTTTGTAAGGACATTTCACCACAATGTGACCCATCTCATTACAATGAAAGCATGTACGCATGTCTTTATAATCTCTGACATATGGAACTCTCCTTGAATTTGAAGAACTTTCAAATGTATAATTTCCAGATGAATTAGAATCAACCTTTGAGTCTTCTTTCTTAACCTCTTTCGGTATCCCCTCTACCTTAGCTTCATCAAAATATTCATCATCACTCTCATCAGAATACACCATATCTTCACCTGTGACTGGATTCACTTTCAACACAGTCTTAGGATCTAAATCCTCATCTTTTATAATCTCAGGTGTAACAGAATAATTTCCATTGAATGGTGGAGGAACATAACCAATCCCACTAGTTCCCTTCCCCTCTTCTGTATTATTAAAATATCCCAGTAAGAATGATAAATTTCCAAAGCTCTCTAACTTTCTATGTAATCTGATTACCTCTGCTTTAGATTCAGCTAGTTCCTTATCTTTCTCAGCAAGATCATTATTTCTGTTCTCAATTTCTGCAAAGGCCATATCCAGGTGATATGCCTGCTCTTTGATCTTCAAAGTCAGAGAACTTATATCCCTCTTCAGTGATTCTATCCTTTCAATACACTCATTCTCATTATCCTTTAATTTCTAGTTTACCGTGTGCATCGATTTCATATCACAGATGAGGTTTACGTTGTCATCCATAACCCTCATCATTTTATCCTTTACTGAAACAAAGTTAGAACAAAATGTTTCAGAGTTAGAAACTACCATATCCTTTTCTTCTAAAGAAAATGCACCAGGAGCCATGAATACGTCATCATCAGCTTCACCCTTTTGAGCAACAATGACAGGCTCTGTATCAATTTCTGATTCACTCAGATCATCTTCAAATGTCTGAAAGCTTTCTTCATTCATCACATCAGTCTCAGTAGATTGAGTACTTTCACCAGAACGAATACTCTCACTATCAGTTAAATCTGCAGAAGAATCACTTTGAGAATCACCATGCTTCTCCAATACTTCTTTGATCAAGACCACAAACGCTTGAGAAGTTGCTTCACCCTTTTTCTTCAATGCTTCCCATAGATCTCTTGAAGTTGGACACTTCCCGAGACTATGAATGATTTCTTTTGGTAAAGACATCGTTAAAGTTTCACACGTTTTCATCTCATGATCAAACTTCTGTTTTTTTACTTTAGTAAGAGCTGTCACTGGTATAGGAGAAATTCTAGAAAGTCAAAAGTAGGATGCACATATCCTTCTGTTATTGGTCTTCAAATATTTTCATCAGTTTCTGATACGAACCGGACTTTCCAGCAACGGTAATCTAATATACACAAAAGCCTTGATGGCATAGTTCCAATCTCATTATCATCACAAGAAATTGACATTTTGAAATTTTTGCGAAAATATCCGGAAAAAAAATTCCCGCCAAAATATTTTTTGTTTAAATTTTAAAATTTCAAAAATGATATAAACCAACCATATAAGCTTTCCCTAAAAAATTTGGACAAGAACAAATTTTCCGCCAAAATACTCACTGAGCGAACAAGTCCACAAGCGAACTTGTTAAGTTCTCTTAAACAACAAAATCAGGTAAGTTCACCTACTGAATAAGTTCGCTTAAACTGATTCGCTTGCTAAGTTCGCCTGCAACAAAATCTCAGCAAGTTCGCATGCTTCAGCTGTAACAAACTCAGGAAGATCTTCAACCCAAACACGAACTAATCAGCACCGAAAATCATCATTTCTCACAGATTAGATGGAATTTGAATAAATTAGACCGTAGGATTTAGTATTTTATGAATTAGAACACTTCTGTCTGATTAATTTCACCAAAATCCACTTCAAATCCACGAATTCAGCAGCAAAATCAACTTCAAGAACTTGAAAACTCCATGGATACAAAAACTTGAAAAAATCAACAATTTCTTGTAAAATTGTACACAAAATCGTCTCTAATCACCAAGAATCAAACACAAATCACGAGCAAAAGCTCTGATACCACTTGTAGGTCCACATGACTTATCTACAGATCGATCTCATGTATAAGGCCCCATTCCCGGGTAACCTCACTTGTTGGATTTACTCATAAACATAGTCCTAAATACTGAGCTTAAATTTAAAACATTCGAATTCAATCATTTCATAACGTAACATAACATGACATAACAGCGGAAGTCTTAACAATTAAATACATGATATTGTCTTAATATATATAAAAGTGGGATGTCAGTCTTATGCCGGGTAACCTTCACGCCATCGCATGACCCTTTCTTCCTTTACCTGAAATGTATACTAAAAGTCAGCTAACGCTGGTGAGTTTTAGCTTAAAGACAATCATACATAATATTTATCTTATCATGAGTATTATATATATATATTTATAACATACTTAACATTCGAGCTTTTACATATTCTTTGCTTTACTGATCTCACATAACATTCATATTGAGTATATACATATGTACATACATACTTACTTGGGGAGAACATTCATTTGGCCATAAACTTAAGGGTGATCAACCCATCATAATTGTCGCGAATGTCACAAATACATCGCAGTGAGAACTACCGTCGTAGCCCTTTTCATAAACCGTCCGGCTCTAGAAAACCGTCCGTCGAAACTTAAATCCGTCCGGCAACCTTTGTCCGTACGCTCTTAAACCGTCCTACCGTCGTAGTCCGTTATTTTGTCCGTCTGCCCTAGGGCATCCGTTTCCCACGCGACCATTATGTATGCAACCGTTCTACTTGATTTAAGGCCTTTGCTTCTACCGTCCATTAGTGCCTTTTTATACGTCCTAGCTTACGAAGCAACGTTTTTGTCCGGGTTGCAAAATAGTCACGTGGTCGTCCCTCTACCGAAGTAGCCGTTGTCATAGAAGGGTTCATAACGTTTACATACATTCATAACATGCAATATATATAATATAAAACAAGATTTCATTCATTTACGTTATGTCCTTCTTTCATTCATTCTTTATAATCATGCGTTTCATTCTTTGTTCATAATTCATTTTCATATATAAGTATATATATGTATACCACGTATGATCATATTGACATTTATAGCATTTATCCATTTAGTGTATACACTTCAGCCCCAAAACATTTAAAATGATTTGCACATAACATAGAAGGGGGCACATAGAACTCACCTGATAAGCTAGTCTTGGTTGTCCTAAACAAAGGCCCAACAACGTCACGTACGATCTGAATTAGGTAGTTAAATATACATCAGACCCAATCCCGACTCTAACGGTTTAATCATACTGAATTAGGCGAACATACTGACTTTACTAGCTGGTCTGCTACCTGCGCACTTAGTAAGTGCGCAGGGCCATGCTCATGCGTACTTGACAAGTACGCAGAACATTCTTCTTGCTTACTTGATAAGTACGGAGGACCTTCCTCGTGCGTACTTGATAAGTACGCATGACATCCTTCTTGCGTACTTGATAAGTACGCAAGACCTGCTTCCTGGACAAGTCCGAATTTCTTGCATGTTAATCCGATCATGCTAATCTTACAATTTTCTTTGTTCAAAACGTGCGGTTTTCATTCTAGATGCTAATTCTAAGCTTATTATCAGGTTTCATCCATAAAATCGTCTCCTATTTAGCTAAAACTCGAGAAACCCCAAAACGAAGAAAAACTCAGTTTAAGGTCGAATTGTTACCAGGATTGTGATTCTAATTCAGAGGTTTTGCTCACGAGCTCAGTAGTAACGTGCTCCTTCAATTTCGGGTCGATCCGTCAACTTTCTCTCTTTAGACCCAAGCTCTCCTTTCTCTCTCTAGATTGCAAGTGTTGGTGAAAATGAGAGTCTAAGCCTTCCTCGACCCTTATATACCTGAGCTTCCCTCGGCCCGTTGGAGCCGAGCCCAAGCCCAAGCCCATCCATTTTCTTTCATTTTTTGACGATTAAATCTCTATCGCTTTATTATTTACTTATTTACTATTTTTTTGGATGTTACATCGTGACAGGACGTCTCGATAACACGGAATGCGAAATCCTACCGTGTTAACGTTTGTATACGAATTGACAATAGAAACAGCATGTAAATAAACTTTCTCTTTGTATTCCACCAAACACAGAGTTTACAAGATTCACTGAATACGATCGATTAAGTCTCATCTACTCCTCTTCTCCTCTTTTTGAACAGAATCTGTAAACTTCTATTTATAGACACAAACCTGTTATAGGCGAACTTAACAAGTTCGCTTCTAAAGATGCTTAGGTGAACTTGTTAAGTTCGCCTCTCTATGAACTTGTACAATATTCCTTAGGCGAACTTAACAAGTTCGCTCCTAAAGATGCTTAGGCGAACTTGTTAAGTTCGCCTCTCTATGAACTTACACAGAATTTTATCAACAGTTACAAAACAAGTCATAACAAAAGTATTTATACATTTTAACCAACTCCATTATTTTAAAGTTTCAATTTTTATCTATAAATTTTTTAATTCAAAATTGGTTCATCATCAATTAAATTGTTTAATCATGTTATAATTTTAAACCATCATTAATTACTACTGTTTAAATTATTATTTATTTAACCCGTTTAATACACGAGTTTCTAACCTAGTATAACATATACCAATTTCATTATAGAACATTTAGTTTTGCTACTAATATTAGCAATGGAATTTTTTAATGATGGTTATAGCCCGAAGTTTTTAATTTTTTTATATCACACACACATATATATATATATATATATATATATATATATATAGGGGACGTATCAAATGAAAACCCTAAGTTGTTGTGAAAACCCTTAAACTCAATTCTAACCACACATCCATTTTCCGTTATTTTAATATGTGGATGATATTGAATCTAACTTTTTATTTTAAATTAAGAAAAAAATGTGGTCCATATTTATTGCAGGGGTATATAGGTAATTATACATTTTTTTAGTAAATCTTATTTTAAAAGTTTATTTTTTTTTCTCTGTCTAGATTTACACACACACACTCTCTCTCTCTCTCCAGATTCTCTCTAGACTCTCTGTTCAAAATCATATACATATTTTTTTTTCTTTTTTAATAATGATCAGAATAAAAAAAAACAATAATTCAAGAACAAACCATAAAATGAAATTCAAAAAACATCTTTACAAATCAGAAAAAAAATGTATAAATGTGTAAAAGCAAAATACACATGTAGAAAATAAAAAATCAATTGTAAAATGAAACTACCCAGTATCAAACCTTGTATCTGAAATTCAAAAAATAGAATCAAGATACACTAAAATTATTTATATATGTAAATCAAATATAAACATATGTAACTTACCTTGTGTAAATCAAACATACACATGTGTAAATCGAACATACACATGTGTAAATCGAATATACACATGTATAAATCGAATATACACGTGTAAATCTATAAAACCATAGAATAATCAGTGACTAACCGATTTACCGGCACCGACGAGTGCAGATCCAACGAGTGTAGGAGTGAAAATGACGACCTGGTAATAAAACCACAAAATAATTAGTGATGAAATTAGTTAATTGATCTTTCATGGTAAAAAAAATGACACAAGTATAAAATCAAAATACATATGTGTACAAACAAAATACACAAGTATAAAATTAAAATACAAGTGTAAAAACAAAATACACAATGATATTTACAAAATTCATTTATACACTCAAGAGATGGCGTTGCTTCATTATCTTAAATATGCATTTCCTTTTTTTAATATTAACGAAAAATTTGCTACACCTATATAAAGCAAAAAAAATACGAAGAAGCTCGAACAATTTTTAATTTCTAGATAAGAATCAAATCTATTCCTAAATAAAAAGCGCATGATCTGACTCATATCCCCAGGCCCAAATGCCTAAATTGAATTTCAACCAACGAGGTTTTAAATTTCTATTTTTCATTTTGGCGTCCCAAATCTTAACACCTAAATTGAATCTCGAGTCATGAAATAGCACAGATCTGTTGAAATAAAAACCTTTATCTCCTCCCCAACTCGAATTAATAGTTGGAATTCTTACTGTAACACGTATGTCCTTTAGCTATGCCGGTTTGTTGGCGTCCCCAAAAATCCATAATTTTGTCGTTGATCAGGTTGTTTTCACATCATAGATGCCATATATGGAATCTTTGTGGTGGTTTCAAGTGGCCGAAGGTGTTTGCTGTGGTTTTCGGAACGCCGGAGATGGTTTGTGGTGGCGGTTCGCAGCTGCGTCGGCAGCCAAGAACTCACAGACAAAAAGTAGATCGAGAGCGAGAGGGAGGCGGAGATGAAAGGGTAACGATGAGTTTAAAGAGAGAAAGAGATAGACAAATCTACCTTCATCTGCTTGAAATTGTTCAACAGGTCACTGGATCTATTAACTTAAAAGCTAAACTAAACCCAAAAAACCAAGTCCCAAAAGCTAAACCCACTACTTTTCGAGTTTTTTTTTCTTTTTTTTTTGAACGAGGATGACGTGGGGAACAATGGCTCAGAAGCAGTTTTTTAATTTTTGATTTATTTTTTGAGTTATGATTTTTCTATTATTTTTTTTACCTTAAATAAGTAGTTTTTTTGTTTTCTCATGAACATTGAGTTTCTTATGATTCTTCCCCTATATATATATAGAGAGAGAGAGAGGAAAGTTCCCCTACAAAAGTGCTTTTTGACTAAAAAGTCTAGGAAGTCATCTCAATCATTTATTTTAGTGATTAATGGTTGAGATATATTTAAAAGTTTGAAGTTGATTTGCAATTATTACGAAGGGCAATTTAGACTTTTTGTAATTAATTCTACTCAAATTAACTTTTCAAATCCCTTAAAAAAAGTTATTTGTCAAACACAATTAATTTTATTTCTCTAATTCATATAACTAACCGATATACACAAACCACAATAATGGTTTCAAAAATTCACTATTAAAAAAAATAAGATAAATGTAACCCAACGCAACACCATTTATTTAAACTGCCCAGCACACGTTAAACAGCACACAAACATTTAAACAGCACAACAACAAAAAAAGATAAATGTAACACAACCTCAACATTCTTTCAACGTCTGTTAAACAGAACATCACACGTGGTATGTGATGTTTGAGGAAATAAACATCATATGCGGTTATTTATGGAACAAATCAACACACATAGTAAAATAGCACTAGCATACGTGGTATGTGTTGTTTGATGAAAAAAAACATCATATGCGGTTATTTTTGAAACAAATCAAACACAGTGTATACAGATTAGTACACACAGATGATACATTGTGTGTCATTTAGCACCCAATCCAGTTTCAAATTTCATAAAAAAAAGAAATACACAGTGTATACAAATCAGTACATGATCAAACATCCGAATATTTGAACAAAACATTACCTTCGATCCTTTCTTCATTGGAATCGCTAGCCATTAAATACACAGTGTATACAATCAGTACATAATCAAACATCCTAATATAAATCAGTACAATCAGAATATTTGAACAAAACATTATATTCGATCATTTCTTCATTGGAATCCATAGCCAATGAATCTCTGAAAATATGAACAAAACAGTATGAAAGAAATACGTTCATTTAGTCAAAAACCAATTAAATTAATATGTAAATTAACTTACCATGATTATAGGATTTACCATAACTAAATTATGAGGTAAATACCAAAGTACCATTTATGAATAAATCCATCAAGTATCACATGTCACTTCCACATTATTTCCTACACTTTTTAGGCAAAAGAGACTTTGTACTTGAACCCTATATATATATATATATATATATATATATATATATAGAGTGAGAGAGGGGTACCAGATTTCATAGACTGAAATAAACTAAAATTGACATAATTTAAAATACTTACAATAAGCTGGTAGCGAAAATAGAGATATGCACAGCGGATGCGGATGATAATAATATTTGCAGTGATTTTTTAAATTTTTTTAATTGAGGGATATGATATGAAGATCATAGATTTATAGTGTTAGAGATAGGCTGAAGAAGGTAGGAAATTTTTAGTGTGCCATGAGGGTACTGAAAGATTTCTTCTTATTGATATTTCGGTGTTTCTCGGTGTGTTTACAACTGAGACTAATGCCTTTTTTTATAGGCATGGCAAACAAAAGACAACAAAAAAGAAAAGCGCAATAATGCGCACTATCTTAAAGTAAAGTAAAATAAACGGATACAAATTAAAGATAAAAACGACAAAAACTCTTTATGAACAATTATTGTATCGTGCTGTAAAATCTGTCGGGAATCTGCTTTTCTCTGTGTAATCACTTGTCCTCTTTCGATAATTGGTCTTCTACGTCATGGCTTACGTTTTTTAGAAGTCCCTGTGTGTACTGTCGATGGATGTTGGTGATCCTGGATCTGTTTCTTCACTTTCATCTAAATCAATAATATGATCAAATTCTAAAGTATCGCCTTCGCCTACGAATGGCAAAAGCATTCTCCAATTTAGGTCTGGGTAAATCTGTATATAATGGCCTTCTCTTAATAATCTGAATCTTTCCCAGGGAAAATGACCAGGTATCTTAGGAGTTTGTTGATGCTTTTTGATGAATGATTCAAAGGCCTGTATATGAGTATCTCTTTCTGTTAACCATGTAATATTGGCAAAATCTGGGTTTGGGTTAACAGCAATATTTTGTAGTTGATTTTTGTAGGCAAAAGTTGAAAAATGTTTTGAGTATTTGTTTTGTGGTCTACGAAAACTCTTTTTCTAGCTGGTATGTATGTGTTTGAGGATGCAAAGGGAAATGATGCAAAAATTTTGCAACCGACTATAGGGATTTTTGAATGAGAAGCTATGTTGCTTACGACCATTGTGAATTTTTCTCCTAGTCTATCAAGGAGATTTTTGGTCTTGCTGTTTAGTCTGAATTCAAGAAAATCAATCATACCATAATGGTAAAACTGAATGATTTGGTCATCAGACATTTGTGTAGGGTAACTAATATGTAGAAGAAGAAGTCTCGTTCCTTCTCCTTCATCATCTGTTCTTTCTACTATCCTTATTCCTGCGTTGGGTGTGTCTTGAAACGCAAGATCAATAATTTGTTATTGTAAATTGTATAAAATTATTGGAAATTCTGAACAAACTTTTTATGAAATAATTTGTTTGAATTATGGGAATATGTTAATAACTGGCTGTAAACATTGTTTCCATGGTGTATCAAGCATTCTTATTCTGAATGCTTCAAAGCTTCTATCTTGAGG
The DNA here is from genome assembly GCA_023525975.1 of Smallanthus sonchifolius. Taxonomy (NCBI): domain Eukaryota; kingdom Viridiplantae; phylum Streptophyta; class Magnoliopsida; order Asterales; family Asteraceae; genus Smallanthus; species Smallanthus sonchifolius. Next base: position 29,114,483 of record CM042046.1, read on the forward strand.
AACTGTTTTTTTCTGTTTTCTCGAGCCTGTAACATCCCAAATAATGACAAGACAAATAGAAAAGGGAAATAAAGTGGGCTTGGCCAAAATTTCGGCCCATGGGCCGAAAAGAAAAGGGGGAAACCCCATTACAAAACAGCAGCTTCAACCCAAACCCCTCTCATTTCATCTTCCTGCGCAAGAATACTAGAGAGAGAGAGAGAGAGCGATCGGCTTGTGAAGAAAACCGCAAGGAGAAGACTCAAGGGCTCGGGAATCATCCGACTCCACCATTTCAACGCATAGCAACAGAAATCGGGCCTGTTGAGGTAAGCATCGCCTCTGATTATGAGTCTTTGCATGTCTCGGGTTTAAATCAAATAAAGATACGATTTTTGCATATGAAACTTGAAACAAATCACGTATTTGAACTCAAGAACGATAAAGGAAGGTGTTTAACGTAAAATGCTCAAGGTTTAATCGATTGGAAATAAGTTGGCTGGAGCAAGGTTCTGGTCAGGGAAGATGCAGACCCATGACTCGAAACTATAGTTTCGATACATACAGACCCGTCGAAACTACTCTAGTTTCGATAGTCATGTTTGACTCGAAACTATCTAGTTTCGATAGCAGCCAATGACTCGAAACTACCATAGTTTCGATAGGAACTCAGGACTCGAAACTACCTAGTTTCGAGTGTCACCTTGAACCTAAACTAAGATTTTTCATAAGTTAATGACTCGAAACTACCATAGTTTCGATAGGATCTCATGACTCGAAACTACCTAGTTTCGATAGAAGGATTATGACTCGAAACTACCTAGTTTCGAGTGTAAGACCATAGCCCGAAACTACCATAGTTTTGATGCGACCCACCTCCCGAAACTACTGAGTTCAAGCATAGTAATGTCTAGTGTCATCTAGGAGCACCATCTTATGTGTATGACTTTATTATACAGATCGTGAGTGACATTAGTGAAGCCCAGTAGCCAGCTTAGTGTATTACAGAAACTACTCATCAGGTGAGTTCTATGTGCCCCCTTCTATGTTATGTGCAAATGTTTTCAAATGTTTTGGGGCTGAGATGTATACACTAAGTGAATAAATGTTATGAATGCCAATGTGATCATATGTGTTATACAAGTATATATATATATACCTATACATGAAAGAGAAATTATGAATAAAGAATGAAAAGCATGATTATCAAGAATGAATGAAAGTATAACACAATATGAAAGAATGAAATCCTGTTTTATATCCATGTATATATTGCTTGCCAAGTACAGAAAATGTTATGGACGCTTCGATGATAACGGCTACTTCGGTAGACGGACGACCATGTGACTATTTTATAACCGGGACAAGTGCGCTCCTTCATCGGCTAGGACGTACGAATGCCATTAATGGACGGTCGAAGCAATTGGCATATTATAGTAGAACGGTTGTATAAATAATAGTCGCATGGGAAACGGATACCTTCGGGTAGACGGGCGAATTACGGCCTACGACGGTAGGACGGTTGTAAGTCATGACGGACGGACAAAGATTGCCGGACGGTTGTAAGAATAAAATGACGGACGGCACTAGTTGCCGGACGGTTGTAAGTATAGGTGGGCCATGACGATGGACCACGGCGATTGTCTTTGTGACATTCGTAAGCAAATGACGGGTTGATCACCCTTATATAGTATGACCCATGAAATTAAAGAAAGAAAGAAAAGAAAGAAAAGGGTGAATGCATATATATATATATGAAATCAAAAAAAATACAGAAAAGAAAGATGAAAAGAAAGACAAAAGTTATGAATACGTATTTATATGAATGACTATACAGTAATGCATACTTATAAAGTAAAGAATAGAATGTTTATATCAAATTGCATTAAACTAGAACTCACCAGCGTTAGCTGACTTTTAGTATACATTTCAGGTAAAGGAAGAAAAGGTCGTGCGATGGCGTGAAGGTTACCCGGCACAAGACTGACATCCCACTTTTGTTTGTTAAGACAATGTTGTGTTTTTAATTGTTAAGACTTCCGCTGTTATGTAATGTAATTGAATGATGAATGTTTTAAATTCAAGTTCAGTATTTATGGCTATGTTTATGAGTAAATCCAACAAGTGAGGTCACCCGGGAAAGGGGCCTTACAAGTTGGTATCAGAGCAATAGTTTGAGAGATTCAGACATCCCTAAATGTCTGGACTCAAGCTGATAATGGGACCAACGCACGGATGTCAGTCTGGGTAGCCGACGCCAACGCCAGTGCAGTAAGTAAGTCATAAAGTTAATGCCTATAGTTAGGGATAGATACCTTAACTTAGAACGCTTAGATGTCAATGTCACTACTGATGTGAAGAGTTTCGAACCCGAAAAGCAAAGCAAATTATTAATCACAAACCGGTCACTGTAATTAAGAATTTACCTTGCTCGTACTGTTCCAAACTATGATCTGAAGAAATGACATTGATGTATTTCCTTTTCATATCAGAAATTTCTAGAAAACTATGGCAAGTAGAGGAAGAACTGCACGCCAAGGCGGCCATACGGGCCGAGTAGGTAGACCGCCAATGAACCAAAGACAAGAGAAAGAAGAAAGCATGCACGTGAAATACACCGAGAGAGTGCATGACACTAATGTGACCCCACCGGGAGGTGACAATGAAGGGGCACTACGATTGGAACCCGAACTTAGGGATGCTATTGCCCGTGAGGTTGTACTGACACTAAAGAGCATATTGCCTGGTCTATTACCTGAGACACATAAAAGGAAAAGGGAAAACGCGTCTAAAGGAACTGGAAAGGGGAACTATATAGCTGAGGCTAAGAAGCCAAGAACTGAAAAATACGAAGCTTGTAAGAAATGTTTGAGGAAACACCAAGGCGTGTGCCTAGTTGATTCCACCGTCTGTTATAGGTGTGGGAAGGCGGGGCACTATTCTCGCGAATGTTTAAGAGACACTAAATGCCAAGGTTGTGGACTATTTGGACACCTAACCAAGAATTGCAAGAGAACTAGACAATCTGGTTCGGGAAAAGAAAAGGAACAACAGAAGGCGAGGACTAGAGGCTACGCCCTGACTGAAGAGGAAGCAAGGGGAAACCCTGATGTTGTGTCAGGTACATCCCTAGTTAATAACGAACATGCTGCTATTTTATTTGACTCTGGTGCTAGTAAAAGCTTTATATCAAATGCCTTTAGTCGAAAACTGAATTGCACTATCAACACAGTAGTAAAGGCCTTTAGTGTACAAACTGCCGTTGGTAAAAATTCGGCTGTATTCCAAGTAACAGAGGATTGCATAATAGAAATAGAGGGTCATAAATTTCCTTCTAGATTATTCCTTCTCACCTTAAGAGGATTCGATATAGTATTGGGTATGGATTGGCTAGCTGCCAACGAAGCTCAAATCATATGTAAACGTAAGAGGATACACCTCAAAGGTCCTAGCGGCAGTCCAATTACGGTTTATGGGGATTGGAATTGCACAATGCCGAACGTCATCTCGACGATTAAGGCCGAAAGTTACATGAGGCGCGGCTGCGAAGCTTATCTGGCATATGTTATAGATGATAGAATGAAAACGAAAGAACTCAAGAATGTACCCGTGGTGTGCAATTTTCCGGAAGTATTCCCTGAGGATCTACCTGGGTTGCCACCCGATCGGGAAATAGAATTTCAGATTGATTTACTACCAGGAGCTGAGCCCGTTGCCAAAGCCCCCTACCGATTGCCTCCGTCAGAAATGAAGGAATTGATGTCCCAACTAGAGGAACTAACTGAGAAAGGATTTATTAGGCCGAGCATCTCACCATGGGGCGCTCCGGTACTATTTGTAAAGAAGAAGGACGGCAGTATGCGCATGTGTATCGACTACCGCGAATTGAACAAGAGAACAGTAAAGAACAAATACCCACTGCCTAGAATAGACGACCTTTTTGATCAACTGCAAGGCGCGAGTTGGTTCTCAAAGATTGATCTCAGGTCGGGTTACCATCAATTGAAAGTAAGAGAGAAGGATGTACCGAAAACTGCGTTTCGTACACGTTACGGGCATTATGAATTTCTTGTGATGTCCTTCGGACTAACCAACGCACCAGCAGCATTTATGGATTTAATGAACAGAGTATGCCGACCCATGTTGGATCGATCAGTAATAGTTTTTATAGATGACATCCTCATATATTCAAAGAATGAAGGTGATCACCACTGTCACCTAAGAGAAGTATTGGAGGTGCTAAAGCAGGAAAAGTTGTACGCAAAATTCTCCAAATGCGCGTTCTGGCTTAGGGAAGTCCAATTCCTAGGTCATGTAATAAACCCAAACGGCATCATGGTGGATCCTGCAAAGATCGAGACAGTAAAGGAATGGAACATCCCAAAGACACCAACAGAGATACGAAGCTTTCTAGGGTTGGCAGGCTACTATCGAAGGTTTATCCAAGATTTCTCAAGAATTGCCTCGCCGCTAACCAAACTGACACGGAAGGAAGTAAAGTATGAATGGGGTCCAACCCAAAACAACGCGTTTGAGGAACTTAAGACACGATTAACTCAAGCTCCAGTATTAACACTACCTGAGGGAAATGAAGACTTAGTAGTCTACTCTGACGCTTCAGGGCAAGGTTTAGGGTGCGTACTCATGCAACGAGGAAAGGTAATTGCTTATGCATCGCGGCAACTAAAGGTTCATGAAGTTAACTACCCAACACATGATCTAGAATTAGCAGCAGTAGTTTTCGCGTTGAAAATATGGAGACACTACTTGTATGGAGTTAAATGCACCATCTACTCCGATCACAAAAGCTTGAAATACTTTTTCGAACAAAAGGAACTAAACATGAGGCAAAGAAGATGGTTAGAGCTACTGAAAGACTATGACTGTGAGATATTGTACCATCCAGGCAAGGCAAACGTAGTGGCTGACGCTTTAAGTAGAAAGGAAGAATGGCACCTATCCGGATCAAAGCGTGTCAGTTAATTATAACGCCAGACTTAATGGGTGAAATATCAAAGGCACAAGATGAAGCATTGTTAGAAAGAAATGTGAAACGGGAAAGAATAGTAGGACAACAAGGGAACTTAGATGCGAATGCATACGGAGTACGAACTAGGTTTGGCCGGATGTGGATACCTAAGATTGGTGAGCTTAGAGCCAAAATACTCGATGAGGCCCATAAGTCTCGCTATTCTATCCACCCCGGGACAAACAAAATGTATCAAGACTTGAAGAAAGAATACTGGTGGCCTGGCATGAAGAATGATGTGACAGAATACGTGAGCAAGTGCCTAACGTGTTCTCTAGTTAAGGCCGAGCACCAGAAACCATGCGGTAAAATGCAACCTTTACCAATACCGGAATGGAAGTGGGAAGAGATCACAATGGACTTCATTACCAAGCTACCGCGAACAGCTAAAGGCAATGATACCATTTGGGTGATCGTCGACCGCTTGACAAAGAGTGCTCACTTCTTGCCAATACGAGAAACTTCTTCTTCTGAAAAGCTAGCAGAAGTATTTATCAAGGAAATTGTGAGCAGACATGGTATGCCGCTGTCGATTGTGTCTGACAGGGATACTAGATTCACGTCAAGGTTTTGGAAGAAATTCAATGAAGCAATGGGCACTAGACTGAACATCAGCACCGCTTACCACCCCCAAACCGATGGACAATCGGAAAGGACCATTCAGACCTTGGAGGACATGCTCCGGGCCTGTATCATTGACTTCGGTGGGAGTTGGGACAGCCATCTACCATTGGCAGAATTTTCATATAACAACAGCTATCACTCGACTATTGGCATGCCGCCGTTTGAAATGTTGTATGGGAGGAAATGTAGGACCCCGGTTTGTTGGGGGGGAATTGGACAGAAGGATTTTGCAAGTCTCGAAGTGGTCAAAGCTACTTCTGAGAAATTTGATCAAATCAAGGCTCGTATGAAAGCCGCAAAAGACAGACAGAAATCATACGCGGATAAGAGAAGGAGGGATTTAGAGTTTCAAGTAGGGGACATGGTACTGTTGAAAGTATCACCGTGGAAAGGAATCATTCGGTTCAGAAAGCGTGGCAAACTAAGTCCAAGGTTTGTCGGACCTTTCAAGATTGTAGCAAGAGTGGGTCAAGTTGCTTACAGACTCGACCTACCCGTCGAGCTTAGTGGAATACACCCTACGTTCCACGTGTCGCACTTACGCAAGTGCCTAGCTGACGACACAGCTCACATACCTTACGACGAGATCGAAGTGGATAACAGTCTAAATTATGTAGAGGAACCAATAGCCATTCTTGACCGAGCTGAGAAACGATTACGCAATAAGTCGATTCCTTTAGTCAAAATACAATGGAAACACAGAAAGGGGTCCGAGGCTACTTGGGAGAAAGAAGACGAGATGAAGGAACTGTATCCCCAGTTGTTTAACGTGTAACAGGTTTCGAGGACGAAACCTCATTAAGGAGGGTAGACTTGTAACATCCTAAATAATGACAAGACAAATAGAAAAGGGAAATAAAGTGGGCTTGGCCAAAATTTCGGCCCATGGGCCGAAAAGAAAAGGGGGAAACCCCATTACAAAACAGCAGCTTCAACCCAAACCCCTCTCATTTCATCTTCCTGCGCAAGAATACTAGAGAGAGAGAGAGAGAGCGATCGGCTTGTGAAGAAAACCGCAAGGAGAAGACTCAAGGGCTCGGGAATCATCCGACTCCACCATTTCAACGCATAGCAACAGAAATCGGGCCTGTTGAGGTAAGCATCGCCTCTGATTATGAGTCTTTGCATGTCTCGGGTTTAAATCAAATAAAGATACGATTTTTGCATACGAAACTTGAAACAAATCACGTATTTGAACTCAAGAACGATAAAGGAAGGTGTTTAACGTAAAATGCTCAAGGTTTAATCGATTGGAAATAAGTTGGCTGGAGCAAGGTTCTGGTCAGGGAAGATGCAGACCCATGACTCGAAACTATAGTTTCGATACATACAGACCCGTCGAAACTACTCTAGTTTCGATAGTCATGTTTGACTCGAAACTATCTAGTTTCGATAGCAGCCAATGACTCGAAACTACCATAGTTTCGATAGGAACTCAGGACTCGAAACTACCTAGTTTCGAGTGTCACCTTGAACCTAAACTAAGATTTTTCATAAGTTAATGACTCGAAACTACCATAGTTTCGATAGGATCTCATGACTCGAAACTACCTAGTTTCGATAGAAGGATTATGACTCGAAACTACCTAGTTTCGAGTGTAAGACCATAGCCCGAAACTACCATAGTTTTGATGCGACCCACCTCCCGAAACTACTGAGTTCAAGCATAGTAATGTCTAGTGTCATCTAGGAGCACCATCTTATGTGTATGACTTTATTATACAGATCGTGAGTGACATTAGTGAAGCCCAGTAGCCAGCTTAGTGTATTACAGAAACTACTCATCAGGTGAGTTCTATGTGCCCCCTTCTATGTTATGTGCAAATGTTTTCAAATGTTTTGGGGCTGAGATGTATACACTAAGTGAATAAATGTTATGAATGCCAATGTGATCATATGTGTTATACAAGTATATATATATATATACCTATACATGAAAGAGAAATTATGAATAAAGAATGAAAAGCATGATTATCAAGAATGAATGAAAGTATAACACAATATGAAAGAATGAAATCCTGCTTTATATCCATGTATATATTGCTTGCCAAGTACAGAAAATGTTATGGACGCTTCGATGATAACGGCTACTTCGGTAGACGGACGACCATGTGACTATTTTATAACCGGGACAAGTGCGCTCCTTCATCGGCTAGGACGTACGAATGCCATTAATGGACGGTCGAAGCAATTGGCATATTATAGTAGAACGGTTGTATAAATAATAGTCGCATGGGAAACGGATACCTTCGGGTAGACGGGCGAATTACGGCCTACGACGGTAGGACAGTTGTAAGTCATGACGGACGGACAAAGATTGCCGGACGGTTGTAAGAATAAAATGACGGACGGCACTAGTTGCCGGACGGTTGTAAGTATAGGTGGGCCATGACGATGGACCACGGCGATTGTCTTTGTGACATTCGTAAGCAAATGACGGGTTGATCACCCTTATATAGTATGACCCATGAAATTAAAGAAAGAAAGAAAAGAAAGAAAAGGGTGAATGCATATATATATATATGAAATCAAAAAAAATACAGAAAAGAAAGATGAAAAGAAAGACAAAAGTTATGAATACGTATTTATATGAATGACTATACAGTAATGCATACTTATAAAGTAAAGAATAGAATGTTTATATCAAATTGCATTAAACTAGAACTCACCAGCGTTAGCTGACTTTTAGTATACATTTCAGGTAAAGGAAGAAAAGGTCGTGCGATGGCGTGAAGGTTACCCGGCACAAGACTGACATCCCACTTTTGTTTGTTAAGACAATGTTGTGTTTTTAATTGTTAAGACTTCCGCTGTTATGTAATGTAATTGAATGATGAATGTTTTAAATTCAAGTTCAGTATTTATGGCTATGTTTATGAGTAAATCCAACAAGTGAGGTCACCCGGGAAAGGGGCCTTACAGAGCCTGTGTATGTACTGTTTATTTTTTACCTCGAGTATAGCTACTTTTTGTTTCATGAAGCTATTTTCAATATGGGCTTGTATAGGATGTGTATCTTGTCCCTTTTTCATCAGCTGTTCCTGAAGCTTTACAATTACTTCCTCCTGAGCTTTGATTATTTGTTCAGGATTAGTCTTTGTTATTTCAGAAAATGTTTGAACTTCTTCTGGCTCAATATAGAAACTATTTGTGCCAAAATGTTCCCTGGTTGTTTTTAAAGCTTCAGCGAAATTGTAAAAACCTTTGTAAATGGGATTTGGACATTGTATAAATTTTGCAACTGTCTCCAATTTATTGAAGATACTGTCACACCCCGTCGAAGGCGGAAACACGGAGGTGAGACGAGAGCGGTGCATCGAACACTTAGGCGCAAGAGAATGCTAACGGGTACATCGCAATTTACAAAAGAACCATTACTAAACCCAAAAATTAAAAGAAGTCATACAACATCCGAAATTCAAACAACAAAAGAAGCGTATTATAAACAACCAAAGTCATAGGTACTAATTTTGCTCCAACGTGAAACCACAAAATCTAAACAAAAGCGTGCCCCCGTGAACTTTATCTTCATTTCTGTTTACCTGAAAGCATTTTCAAAATTGAGTCAACTATATAAATAGTTGGTGAGTATCGCAGGTTTTACGACACTATAAAAGTTTATATAAAAAAAATCCAAAGCCAGTACACATGTATTAGATAACATATTACCATGAGCCGTAATCAAAGCCTAGACAAAATAAAAATAAAGTACCCCATACGGAAGTCTTATGCCAACAACCGTCTAAAAAAATAATTGGCTAACTTTAAGTCTGGTTGGCGCGACCAAACCATGAGCGGGGGTGTCAACCCAAGTAGTACTACTCAAAATTCCCAACGGCTACGCTCAGCTAATTGATTACAACAAAAACAAAAATTGGGGACTTTAATGCATAAATATAAAAATAACTCATGTAATCAATGCATCATATAACATATGACTAAATAAATAAAAACGAAACAGCTTTCCCCCAAAAACAGTAAAACAATAAAAAAAAAAAGGTGCCGCGAAAACTCACTTGAGAGTGAAACGCGAAAAAGTGAGGTAAAATAGTGAAACAGCCAACGATGGTATCCTAACCGAGTCCTACTAATAAGTAGACACAAAATGTATTTAGGAAACCTAATATGTGTGGCTAAGTCAACAAAAGTCAAAAGTGGCTATGCAGTCGATTGTATAGCCAAAACCCGTGCACGTGCGTACGAACCGTTAGGAATTGTAAAACCGGCTTTTATATGAATTAATAATCTTAAAGCTTTAAGTTTTAGATTTTTAATAAATAACATCAGTAGTAAAAAAAATCACATTTGATAAAATCTTATGTCACGGTTTCGTATGATCAAAACGCGATTACGCGCGTAAAGTCCGGTCTACGGTTTAAATACGATTCGTCCAAAATTAGGGTTTTAGTGTGATATTAGCACCCAATTTAAAAGTTGAATTTTATGTTTTAAATGGGGTTATACTTCTGTCCAAAATCCTTTAGAGTTTTTATAAAATCAATTTTATATAAAAATTTTCCAAAATTAATAACTTTTTATAAAATTTAAATGGACCATAATTCCAAAACCATACTTAGACATAAATTTACTGCTTTAAATTTATATCAACTGATCATATCAATAAATAAAAATTCCTGACCAATTGTCATATTTTTCCAATATCCAGATTATTTAATATGAATTTAATATTATTAAAATTTACAAATTCGGGAAAAATAGTTAAACACATCCAAACTTTACCAAATTTTTATAATATTAGTTTTAAGTCAATATAAGATCCCATACCAAGTTTCAAGTCCTGATTTTATCCAGAAGTATACAAACCCTAAATCGTACGTTTAAACTTTATAAATACTAAACGTATACTTAAACAACTCCAATTTTCATAAAATTTGGACAGAAGTCTTAGTTCATCATATAATAATCACTTTCCAATTTTCAGAATTTTTCAATACTAAGAAGTATTTTTCCCAAATTTCCATGTATTAAACTTGTGTGAATTTTAATAAATAATCTATAAAGAATGAGATAACCAAATCTTCCAGATATTCATTTTAAAACATATTCTACTGATTAAAACCACTTTTGTGTGCTAGATCAATAGTTTTTAAAAATTCATCAAGAACATGTTTTTTCTTGAACATTCAACAATTAACAAGTTTAATCAAGGATTATACCTTCCAAAATCAACAAATGAAGATGAAATTTGATGCTAAGCTACTGATTTTTCCTTAATTTATAACCTACAATCACAATGTGGTTCAATTCCAAGATCAAAAACTCAAAAATCAACAAAATGCTCTTTTTATTCAAGAAAATGCAAGTATGAACACCCAAGTGTTCATACACTTTGATCATCAAATCTTGCAAGTTTTTCACTAGATAACTCATTGTGGATGATTACAACTAGTTTTTATCCACAAATCCTTGTTAAAATCACAAGATTCAAGCTAAAAACTCTTAAAAATAACAAAACTTGAAAATCAAAGTGAGTGTGTGTAGTGTGTGTGTTCTTGGTATTCTCGAGAACACATGCAAGAATCAAAACAGAAATTTTAAAGATGAAATCATGTTAAAATACCTTTAAAACAGTAAAACAAAGCTCATCAATCCATTGGAACCAAGAATCAAAGCTTGTAATTGATTGTTTATGAGCTTAGAGGAGATTTGGGGTGTTTGGATGTGGTGGTGGTGGTCTACGGCCAAGAGGAAGGAGGAGGAAGAGAGAAAATGGGGTGGGGGTTGGGTATTTACAGGGGAGGGTGAATTCTAGGTTTAAAAGACCATTTTTGTAAAAAAAATACCCACTTTTTATAAAAATTACATCCCTAAACACTAAAAATAAGCATTTTTATCAATCATAAAATTAAGCATCTAAAATAATGAATTTTGAAAATTTTTAAAACATAAAAACTCAAAAATTTTCAAAAAGTTATACCGGGTGAACACCGGGTTTTTAACGGAAGAACCACCTGTGATCGTTAGTTTAATCAAGAATCACAAAAGTTAGCACATATAATGTTATAAAATATCATTCTTAGCTAAAATATAAATATAAAAATTATTTTCGAGAATTTAATTTTTACCTATTATTTAACGTGTTCGCAATATACACAGTGTATGCACTTAACCGGGTTTCCTAGCTCGGACCTTAGTGTTTGTCTAAGGTAGTATTCCTAGAATTCCTAGAAACACTAAAAATATATAAAATTATAATATTAAAAAAATATAACGTATAAAAAGTCGAGAAACGGTAAGGACCTAAAAAACCGCAGTTGTCACAGATACCAATCTTTGTTCCTTGAAAAACGATGTAGTGAGTAAACTTTGATTGTTGTTTTTCAGGGATTTTTGAGCTTTGCTTATCAAAGTAAATGCTTAATGCATTTAAAACCTTTACATTGAATGTCGAAGCCTGTGGCATGGTTTAAATATGTCAAATGTTGTCTAATAAGCATTGTTGTTTATCTGTTAGCTTCATTCCAACAATTGGACGAAACTTTGTATTGGGGTCATTACATTGTTGTAAACCGTAATTTCCAAATGTAATGACTGAGCTTTGTGTAAAATGTGTATCAGCCCTTTGTTTAGTGTGTATATTTTTTTGTCTCTGATTAACATGACCTTGGCTGTTTACTGGGTTATAATACTATAGGACAGTGTCTATCCCAGTAATTGATGCTTGTAACTTTCTAGAACTTTGTACTCTGTCAGCCCTTATAGCTTGGCTTAAAAGCTTTTCTGTCTGTTCTTCTTCAGATGATATACTCATCAGAGAAATAATTCTTCTAGGCTGTATAATCTTTGCTTTCCCTTTATCTTTCTTTTCCATCTGGAAAAAATATATTGTTAATGTTTCGGGACAACATATCTGCTATCCCATTATTTTTTCCTTTGATATGTTCAAAATTTATATGATATCCATGGCCTTGTATAGTATTTTGTAAATTGACCCACCTTGTTCTATTTACCATTTTACTCTGGTCATTTTTTATAAATTTTACAATTGTTTCACAATCTGTTCTGACTTTGAACTCATTATGTAAATAAATTTTGAATTTGTCTAAAGCATTGATTAATGCTTGGATTTCAATGTCTATGCTTGTCCAGTTGGTTTTGTTTTGAAAATTTTCACTAGAGTAAGCACAAATTTTTTCCTCTGTTTTGGGGCTATATTTAGTTGGTTTGCAGAGAAGGACAGCTCCCCATCCTTCTTTACATCCATCTGTTTCAATAATAATATAATCTGTAACTAGTGGTAATTCTAATGGACCAATAGTTTTTATAGCATTTTTAACTTTTTGAACTAATTTAATATCCTCTGTGTTAAAATATCTTTTGCCCATTTTTTGTGGTTTTATTGTATAATGGACCTACTAATTTTGATAGATTTGGGATAACTTTTCTAGCATAATTTACTAGTCCCAAAAAGGCTTGTATTTGTTTTAAATTTTCAATTTTTTTTGGAAAATCTAAATTTTTTATAGAAATGTGTGACTGTAATTCTATTTTACCATTTCCTAACTCTAAACCAAGAAAAGATATTTTTCTTTTGAAGAGTTCCATTTTTCTCTTTGAGATTACTATACCATGTTTTTCTATTTCTTCAAATATCTGTTTTAAATGTTGCTCATGCTCCTGTACTGTTTCACTTGCAACCAAAATGTTATCAATGTATACTAAACAAAATTCATATTTTAAGAATATATTATCCATAAATCTTTAAAAAATGGATGGAGCGTTTTTTAGTCCGAAACTAAGGACATTCCATTCATAATGTCCCTCTGAACATGTAAAGGTTGTCCATGTTTTAAAACTTTCTTCTAACTGTAATTGGTTATACCCTAATTTTAAATCGAGAAGACCTTCTTCTTTTGTATTAGATTTAGTAAACTATCTTTATTAGGGATGTTATAACCATCATTCTCTGTATTATCGTTTAGACGTTTATAATTGTATACTATTCTTGCCTTTCCTCTTTTTATTTCGCTGTGATTTCTTACTAGAAACGCTGCTGATCTGTGCGGACTTTCTGATTTTCTTATTAATTTCTGGTTTATCATTTCAAATATTTGTTGTCTAAATTCTTGTTTATCTAATGGACTGTATTCTATATTAGCTGTTCTGATTGTTATGTCAGGGTTTTTAAGTTTAAATTTGCACATATGATTTACCCTTGACTTTGTTATATCTTCTCCTATTAACCCTATCTTTTCCAAATGTAGAATTATAGGATGATTTATACTCTTTGTTATATCTTTACCCTTTTCGAGTTCATGACTTAAAAACTCTGTTAGTAACCTTATGTTTTCATTTTCTATTAAACTTTATTTGTTATGATTTTGTTTTAAGAATTCTAGGCTTCCATTGTTTCCTTGTTTTTGTACGACTTCTGCTGTATTATTATACCTGATTGTCGGGAATGTATATATATGCTTGCTGAGTGTTATGAAGTTTTTTGTTAATGTAATTGCTCCGTTTAATCCCAGCAAAAAGTTTAATCCTAGAACGAAGTCTTTAGATTTCATGTGTTGAGAGTTTATGTTAATTTGTGGTATTTCATATTTTATACTATAGTTTTTTGAAAAATCTAAGAACTGTGTTCCTACTGGTTCTAGATAATGTGTAATTGAGATTAATCTATCTTCAATTGTTCTACTTACTAGCTGATATGTTAATTTTTTGTGATATTCTATTGGAGCTATACTATGTGATATCAAGCTTTTAGTGGCTTCCGTATCTACTAATGTTGTTAAATCTATGAATTTATTATGGTCTAACCATAATCTACACCGTATATTTATCATGTTCATTGATCCTTGTGTTTGTACGAATACTAGTTCATTTTCTTTTGTTGACATTTGTATTATTTCGTGCTGAACTTCTTTTTTTCTTTTGGATATGTTCTTCTAATTCTTGGAAAATAGTTTTCCATATTTTTTATCTTAAGATCATGTAATTCTATTATTAAGTCTAGTTTTTCTATTTTGTCTTCTAATTTTGCTGTACTACTGCTTGCATTTATTTTTATTACTTCTTCTATGTTTTCATTGTATAATTTTTTGAGACATATACAACAAATTTCGTTAAAGCATTTGTTACATTGTAGTCTTTTTTCTATGCTTGGATAATATCCACAGTTGTAACATTTTATATGGTTATTTCCTTTTTGACTTATCCAGTTGTGTATACATTCTTCTGTATTCATATAGGTATATGTGACTTTTGTTATTGGCTGTTCGTCTTCACTATAAATACTGTAAACAGACTCGTTTCCAGAATCATCTATTTTTATAATTTCTATTTCATAGTCATTTAATTGTTCTATTAAGTTTGATCTTTCTGTGTTTTTGTTTTTATTTAGGCATCTGTGTTGCTAGATGACTTTCATCGCCACAAATAAAACATTTGCATTTTCTTGTTTGTGGTTTTCGTACGTATTTATTTTTGTAATTGGATTTATATTTGTAGTTTTTATTATAAGTTGTAATTTTTCTTAATTTTTTCTTTTTATAATAAAATCCATAAGCTTGGGGAGTGTAAATTGCTGTTTGTAACATCCTAAAAATAATAAAACGAATAAATATAGCGAGACCGGTGGTTTAGTTGGAATATTTAAACAAAAAGGGAGCAGGCCTGGGCCCGGCTTCAATGGGCCGAGGGAAGCCCATGCGCATAAGAGGCAAGGCAGCCCTCTTCCCTGCTCATTTCCCCAACTCACGCAGCTTTTAGAGAGAGAGAGGAGAGCTCGGGTCTAGAGAGAGAAAGTGACGGATCAACTCGGGAATTCAGGAGAACGTTTCTGCTGTTCTCGTGATCATATCCTCTGAATCAGAAATCCAATCCAGGTAACGATTCGATCACATTATGAGTTTTTGTTCGTTTTGGGAGTTTTCGGGTTTTGGCTAAAAGATAACGATTTTTGAGATTGAAACTTGAAAGTGAACTTAGGTATAGCATCTAGAATGAAAAACGAACGTTTTGATCAAAGAAAATCTAGATATAGACATGATCAGATTCGCATGCAGAACATTCGGATTTTTGGGGAAGGCGATAAGTGCAGACCCATCGAAACTACTTAGTTTCGATATGTGCAGACCCATCGAAACTACTTAGTTTCGATATGTGCAGACCTATCGAAACTACCCAGTTTCGATATATGCAGGCCCAATCGAAACTACCATAGTTTCGATATGAGCCCCCGATCCGAAGCTAAGATAACACATAAGCTACCTATCGAAACTACCTATCGAAACTATCTATCGAAACTACCTATCGAAACTATCTATCGAAACTACCTATCGAAACTACCAAGTTTCGACAGAAACAACCTATCGAAACTACCAAGTTTCGATATAAGCTAATCAATCGAAACTACTATGTTCAAGCATAGTAATGTCTAGTGTCATCTAGGAGCACCATCTTATGTGTATGACTTTATTATACAGATCGTGAGTGACATTAGTGAAGCCCAGTAGCCAGCTTAGTGTATTACAGAAACTACTCATCAGGTGAGTTCTATGTGCCCCCTTCTATGTTATGTGCAAATGTTTTCAAATGTTTTGGGGCTGAGATGTATACACTAAGTGAATAAATGTTTTGAATGCCAATGTGATCATATGTGTTATACAAGTATATATATATATATACCTATACATGAAAGAGAAATTATGAATAAAGAATGAAAAGCATGATTATCAAGAATGAATGAAAGTATAACACAATATGAAAGAATGAAATCCTGCTTTATATCCATGTATATATTGCTTGCCAAGTACAGAAAATGTTATGGACGCTTCGATGATAACGGCTACTTCGGTAGACGGACGACCATGTGACTATTTTATAACCGGGACAAGTGCGCTCCTTCATCGGCTAGGACGTACGAATGCCATTAATGGACGGTCGAAGCAATTGGCATATTATAGTAGAACGGTTGTATAAATAATAGTCGCATGGGAAACGGATACCTTCGGGTAGACGGGCGAATTACGGCCTACGACGGTAGGATGGTTGTAAGTCATGACGGACGGACAAAGATTGCCGGACGGTTATAAGAATAAAATGACGGACGGCACTAGTTGCCGGACGGTTGTAAGTATAGGTGGGCCATGACGATGGACCACGGCGATTGTCTTTGTGACATTCGTAAGCAAATGACGGGTTGATCACCCTTATATAGTATGACCCATGAAATTAAAGAAAGAAAGAAAAGAAAGAAAAGGGTGAATACATATATATATATATGAAATCACAAAAATACAGAAAAGAAAGATGAAAAGAAAGACAAAAGTTATGAATACGTATTTATATGAATGACTATACAGTAATGCATACGTATAAAGTAAAGAATAGAATGTTTATATCAAATTGCATTAAACTAGAACTCACCAGCGTTAGCTGACTTTTAGTATACATTTCAGGTAAAGGAAGAAAAGGTCGTGCGATGGCGTGAAGGTTACCCGGCACAAGACTGACATCCCACTTTTGTTTGTTAAGACAATGTTGTGTTTTTAATTGTTAAGACTTCCGCTGTTATGTAATGTAATTGAATGATGAATGTTTTAAATTTAAGTTCAGTATTTATGGCTATGTTTATGAGTAAATCCAACAAGTGAGGTCACCCGGGAAAGGGGCCTTACACTGTTTTACAAAATGCATAAGCATTTCGTTTAAGATGTTCTTGTAAGGTTACTTCTTTACACTTATCTTCTAATATCCCGAATGTATAAGTTATTCTAGGTTCTATTCCTAGACCGGGTTGTGTACCATATGTTGATTTCCATGATTCATGTATACTTCTACCTAGATCTCCTGGTAATTTTATAAAGAATTTGTCACATAAATTGTCTTCCATTGCTTGCCCTGTTTGTGACAGGAGCCTTGTGAAGTCTAGTGTGAATTCATTTATATATTTCATATCGGCAATACTTAACTATTCTAAGTTTCTAATGGTTGTATCTTGTATTAGGCTATTATTCTTTGCTGGATCTACTCCTAGAATAAGAGTCCTAATTTGGGATGTGAAGTTATACGGGTTATCTCCTAAGGCTTTTAATGCATTTATACTTTCTGGGTCTTGTGTTTTTTTGCTTTGCCAAATCCCTAGAGCTATAGGTCCTAATGTGGTTTCTAAGTAAGCAAACATGTCCATGATATCTTTTTTATTTGTTTCCCACATTCTAACTGTATTTTGTTCCCATGTTAAAATTTCATCTATCCATAGCTGTGGCTTTTGTTGTTCAAGTAGCAACATAACCCCACTGTGTATGTGTTATATTGGTAATCTACTACCTTTTCCTTTGAAATTTGATTCTTCTTAGTAATTTATGGTAGGGGGAAACCATGGTTCTCTTCCTGATGTTTCATGTGAAGATTCACCACTTGTTTGATTTCACCTTATTCTTTTTAATGGATTTTTCATATCTTGATCCATAAAAGATTGTTCTTGTTTATAGAATTCTGTTAACATAGTTTTTCCTTGTAAAATGTCTTCGACTAGTGGTAGATTATAATAACTTTGTAGTTTTTTGTAACTCTCTTCATAAGTTGATCCTAATTCTGTTATACAATCTATTATCATATTATCTACTTCTTCATGTATATTTAATTCGGTGAATTTTCTGTCTATAATTTGTTCTATAGTTTTATTTGTTTCTTCTATTTTAAAAGTTGTTAATTTATCCTCTTCCAAATCGTCTAAATAATCTATTATACTGTAATTTGCTTCTTCTTCTTCGAAACGTAAGAATTCTGTATTTATTTCTTCATCTTCTGTATCGTAGATGGGACCTTTGTCACTATCTTCTTCTAAATTCATAAAATTATTTTCTGTAGTGGTTTCATTATTTTCTTCATTTATATTATTTTTCTGTTCAAAATCTATGAATCTTATACTTTGTAATTCATCTGCTCCTTCATATATAAGACTCCTTTTTGGTACTAAGACTGCGTTTTCATTTTCTTGTAATTCATTTATATCCCATTCTAATCATGCCAGTTCTTCAAGATTTATTGTTACTAGGTCTATCATTTGTATAGATTTTGACGCTATTGTTTGTACAATTCCCTCTATATTACTTTATACTTCATGTCTGATCTGTTACTAGCTTTTCCTAGCATTCCTATACTTATAACTATGTTATTCTCTTCATAATTTTCATAACATTTGGTTTGTAACGCTATTTTTAGGTTTTGTAGATCTCTAATGTCTTTTAAGATTCCTGGTGTGCAGTAGAATAGAGTTGTATTTTGACTAAGGTCAACTTCCATTCCTGATATTATAGCTTTTTTTAATTCTGTTTTTCAACTTTTATCTAATATTAAGGCTAATAATTTTGTTTCTAAATTTTTTCTTCCTAAAGCTTTTATTCCTATGACTATTAATCCTGTATGAACAAAGTTTTTACCAGATTGCTTAATTTTTTGTATAGTTTTTTGTGAAATTAAGTCTACTGTTACTGTTTTGTCTATAACCCTTAAGCTTTCTTCTCTACTGCTTCGTATTAATGTTGTATTGATGTTTAGGATTCCTATTTGGTATAATAATTTTGGGTTTAGAATATCAAGTTGATATTGATTGTATAGATTTATGTTTCTATCGAGATCTATTTCTTCTTCTAACTATACTGTAGGTGTTGTGCTAGTAGATCCTGAACCTCTTCTAACTATTCTGTTTAGAAAAGTATCAGATGTTATAGTATCTTGTATATTACTTGTAGAATTTCTAGCTTCTTGTAGTAGTCTTCCTTGTCCTAAGAAATTTCTATTTATCATTTTCTTGGTTGCCAATGTTTATAAGGTTTCGGTTGTTTTTGTTGTATTTTTATATCTTCTAAACTTAACTTATTTATGGCTTCAGTAACTTTGTTTATCGTTATTTAAATCTTACTTTTCTGAGTTATTCTTTCTAATTTCTTTTAATTCTTTAAGGATTTGATTATTTGGATCTTTAATGTAATCTAGATTTTCTATATATTTTTTATATTATTCTGTTTTATTATTTATTTTTGTCTGTATTTTATCAAACACTTGTATGTTAAAAATAGACTCTTTTTGTAGATTTGTTCCTAAGTTGATTACTAGATCTGTTAAGGCGTTTAGATGTATATTATCTGTATGTAAACTATGCTCGTAATCTTTTTTGATTCTACAGATTAAATTATAATTATTTGTGTTGATTGGTTTGTTCACTTTTTCAGAGAATTCTAGATTTAAGAAATCGAATTTTTTAGGTATTGAATTAGAGTTTGGAGAATCTATGATTGGAGAAATCCACCTCTTTAGCTTCACTCTTCACACTTATTAATCCTTTTAATATTTTCTCATATCCCAATATTGATAATCATAAACTAATTTAACATATTAACATAAAAAGTCATAAATTCTGATAACTTATCTGAATTTATATCAAAGCAATTTTTTTTCCCTAATCTTCACCAAAGAGGGTTTCCATAAAAATAGAACTTAAGCATACAAAGCTGTCTTGCATGCATCTGTCTTTGTCTTTTAGATTTTAGAAAAGTCTTTGCTCTGATACCAAAATAGACTCTTTTTGTAGATTTGTTCTTAAGTTGATTACTAGATCTATATTTATATATATATATATATATATATATATATATCGAGCCCCGGACGGTCGTACTCCCTGCCCCCCCCCCCCCAATAAGGCCCACCCATGATCTTGTTATGAAAACATTGGTAAAATATAGTGGTATATTTAATAAGAGAAAAACGAAAAAAATGATGACAATAAATATAGAGACATGTGTCATGAAATTTTTTTATTTATTATATAGTATAGATATATGTTGTTAAGAACGGAACTGTTTAGCACGCGAATGGAGGGCTGATATTATAGAAGCACAACAATGTTTTCACAACCGGACCGGATAGCGAACCAAAAGCGTTTGAGGTTCGTTGTTCGGACCGGTCCGACAGGATTTAAGAACCGGATGATTTTATAAATAATATAATATATATTCAAAAAAATATAAAATCTATATCACCAAATTAATATAACTATTAAAATTATAGAAAAAATCATGATATATTACTTTACGTATATATTAGTTTTCATATAATATTACAAACTATTAATTATTTTATTAATTCTTTCATTTATAAGACCATGGCCCAATAACAGGCCATCCAAAACATTTAACCTAAATGTATGTTGAATATGTTTTCGTGTAAAATGATTACAACCTTTAGCCGGCTACAGCTTCTTCCTTTCTTTTTCCTCCGTCTTCTTCAGCCGCAACCATTTTCTTTTCCATCTTCTATCGTCCGACTTTTAGTTTTCTATCTTTCTCTCTTATTCTGTCCTCATCTACACCCGTTCCCCACGTCATAGATCACAACTTGTGGCCGTCGATAGAAGGTTGGACGTATTTCTTTGGATCTCTGGCGAGAGTTGAGTAAGTTGTGGTCCGACCCCAAAACCGTTTGGACCGCCCGGTTATTTTGAAAACGGGTCTAGAATACACAACCGGACTGCTGGAGACACCGGTTCCCGGTTGGGCCGGTACGGTTTCAAAATCATTGAGAAGCAGTGTGAATATAAAATAAAATAATGATTGAATCATAAAATTGAAAATTGAGACCGGATTGGATTGGTATGGATGGTTCCGAGGGTCTTATCTGTTTGTATCGAAGAAGCCGCATCTCAACTTCACCGATTCTTGTTCTAATTTAGTCTTCTCCGTTCATCGTCCTTCTGGATCTGACTTTGATCATCATCCTCCTCCTCCAAAGCGCCTACTTTCCGATTCTTCTGGAAACTCCCTCATTTTCATTTCTCATAATCAGGTTCCTACTCCCTACTTGAATGCTGTCATATTAGGCACGCTTGATGATATTAGATATAATAAAATCAAATTCTCTGTCTGATTGAGATAAGGGATTGGGTAATTGTTGGCTGTGAAGAATTGGTTAGTAGTTGTAGAATAACTATAAGGCCCCCGCGTTGCGGCGGTGACGTAAAAACAAAAAAGCTAAGGTCTATAAAATTCGAAACTTTGTATAAAAAGTTGGAAGCGTCACAAACCCGTGCATTGCGGCGAGGACGTTAATAATATTTGAAACATTATTTAAAAAAAGAAACCGTTAAAAAACTTCACGTCGGAACGTTGATAAAAGTAGGAACGTAGCAACTGAAAAAAACGATGGTTAAAGATATTAACGATGATAAAAATAAGCACGTACAAATTTGGATTTTATAAAAAAAACATATTTTAAAAGTTAATGGAAAAAAGAAAATAAAAATTGTAAAAAAATCAAAACTTTGAATCAACTTAGACATGTTATACGTTTGTGGATCGACGACTTATACATGATGACATACAATTCCGTTTTAAATTAAACTTACACCGCAATGTAGATAAAAATAAATATTTCCTAATGGTATATTTGGATTTTTATAAAACATTAAATTTTAAAGTTTATAATAGGAAAACAAAATTAAACAAAAAAATTTGAATGTACCAAAAAAAAGAAATAGATAAGTATAAGGTATAAAGTGTAAATATAGCAAAACTTGAGGGGTCAAAATACAACTTTTTAAACTTGAGGGGTCAAGATGCAACTTCCCAGTGATGTAAATGTAACTTAATGAAACTGTGCGATCACCATTTGTATAATATGCAGAGAAGGTTTCCAATATGGGAATTGTAAGTTAGTAATGAAACCTATTATTTTACAACGGAAGACTAATATTTTCTGTAATAGTTATAGAATGACAACACATTTTACCAGAAAATAGAAAATATGCATTGATTGTTATAAGGACTGCAGAAAGCAAGTTGGGAGGGTTTTAGGAAGGACAGTAATGATCCAATGTTCAGAGTGGAGAGGACAACGAATACACTTACCAGAGTGGAGTTCCAAGTTTTCTTGAAAAGTGGAAATGAAAACTTTGATTTCAAGATGCGAGGTTCTCCCTTCTATAGATCCTGCACCATTTATAAAGGCGACTCCATAGTAGCACAGGTAAATTAATACCCTTGTCTCTCTAATTGCAAATTGCAAACAACATCAACATGATTACATGATATGTTTTGATTATGCAGACTAGTCTTATGTACAAACTCGGGATCCAGAAGGTCCTTGTGCCAAGAAATCGGTTTCGACTAACCATCTTTCCTGGATGCGCTGATCATGCTTTCATTGTGGCTTTGACAGTCATATTTTTCTATGGTAGAAAATTGTGGATTTGAATACGTACATTATTGGTAATGGAAAGTTATGATGAACTGAAACATGGAACTATTCTATGGTTGATGATTGTCATTCTATATGTTTCAACATGGTTGTCTTCGTGCCTACCTTAAGGATCGAAATGAATCATTGTTTAGCTTATATTGTTGGTAATGTCACTAAACTACAAACTCTAACCAAGTTCATGTGTTTCAATTACAAGGTTGGTACACAAGACAAAAATGGCTAACAATGTTCATAGGCAACATAAGCTAATACTCTATTAATGTCCACGGGTAGAAACATTAACATTTAGAAGACGAAACACCAGTTGAAATGGATACTAACTCTTGTCAATGGTAGTGTTTAAAGTAGTGAAGATTTTCAAAAAAAAATAAAATAAGATACAACTCTTAATAAAATGGCATATGGTCCTGAGAACATTAAAGTTACGCTGTCAGGTTATATTGAGTAACAAACATTGTTAAAAGTTGGTACTGATAGAGTTTCATAAACTGCAAGAAAATAGTAACGGTCAAAACTGTAATTTTTTTTATCTAAAGTTGGCCATTAGTAGTTAGTTTAATTTGTGCCAAGTATGATTTTCCAGCTATTTTGATTTCAATGCGTTGTGGGCACCTTTAACCCAAGGTATCTCTATGATTGCCACAAGAATATTGGATCAAATTCGTCCCATTAAATGTTTAGATACTTTATTTGGAAGCTGGTACAGTACAGGCTTCCAATGGCCTCTTCCTTATTGGCCTGTGGCGTCCCGATCCAGTCTCCTTTATGTTTATTATGCCAGCTTGAACTTGAAACTGAGGACCACACATTTCTTGGCTGCCCAGTAGCTATGGCAGTTTGGAACAAAATTGGTTCTTGGATTGGGGTGACTTCTATTAACCATCTGACTGTCTCAGACTTGGTGACCCGTTTGCATAGTCTGACGAGATCAAAAGAAGGTAAAGTTACTTGGTGTCTAATTGGATACTGCACGCTTTGGTTACTATGAAAGGCAAGGAACAAGTGGGTGTTTTCAAAGATGAGAAAATCGGTGGATGTTATAGTGGAAGACATAAAAGTTTTGAGTTTTAAATTGAAGGAATACAGAAGCAATAATCATCGAGTCTGATGGGAGGAATGGACAATAAATCCGGTAACTGGTATTGGGTAAAGCTAGTTGATTATTTTAGTTTCGAGTTCTTTTTTCTGGTTTGTAAGTTCAAAAAGTTGTCTGGTGATGTTGTTTTGGCCCAGTGTAATTGGGGTATTGCTAGTTCCCGCTAGCTTTTTCTATGAGATCTCTCATTGTTGTTGCTAAAAAAAAACTCCGAAGGATATCATGTCAAAGCATCTTAGACTTGTGATGAGATGTGATCATCAATGAAAGCAGAAATCACACAATCACATTCTAGGAAACTTTTAAATGTTTACAACATTCATATATGATTTCTTGAACCAAACAAGAAAAGTAAACCCCCGTTGTGTGATCAAGCACGTTTATTGTAATCGACACTACGCTATATTGTATTTGATCACATTTCATTTTTTAATGTTTTTGAAAACTTAACATTTTCCAAATTCCGCAATGATTATTGTGAAGCTAAGTCAAGGCTTTTGTTGACAATTTGTTGAGTTTATTTTATAAAACTATATGTTCAATTAACCTAAAGATTTGCATAAAGTCTACATCCACTTGTGTGCAGCGTCCAAATCCGACCACCATCGGTTCTTATAGATAGAAAAAATGAAACTTTTATACTACTACAGAGGATGTCGACAACGCTCATGCAAGTACAAAAGATAATGAAAAGGGGTCGAGTCGAACTTGTATAATATAAGCAAAACTACATTTCAAATAAAGACTCAATTGCAGTCGTATATGGTCAAAATAGAGATTGGCATAGGGGGCAATTAGATTTGTTAGAAGTTAAGAACCACTTGTATAAGCACGCCGCATGGAACTTGTGCTTGCAGGTCCTACAAGCGCGCCGTGGAAGACTATGATTTGATGTGTGAATCACGCTGTAGCAAATCGGACACTCTTCAACACCCTCAAATTCCTTATCAAAATTGTTCTTCCATATTCTAATTGCTTCTGCTAAACCTCCGTTCTGGATATAATGCAATACAAAAGGTTCCAACGGTAAAACAAAAAAATCAACCAAAACAGAGACTGTCATGTAATTTCGACCCGTTTAGTTGTGAGTCTTGTCTCAAACGGGTCAAAGAAAAAAATAAGCTAAAAGAACAAAATGTGTGTTCCGACCCATTAACCAACCAACTCTACCGTCTTGCCACCTCTACCGTCATACATATTAAGAAAGAAAAAAATGATCTCTTACTTGATTACGCACAAACAAGATCATGGAAAGCAACCATTTCCTTTGCTTAACTTCAGAGATGCCAAGGCTTCTTGTACATTCCACATCCACAGGTCGCAATGAATAAGACGAAGGAAGACGGACCACCAAAGCCATATTTGATTCATCTTTTGTGTACGTCGCGACTACCTCATTCGCAGACTTGCTGACACTAACTGAAAAATTCTCATCACACAGATCTGCTTTCTTTATCTAAAATAACAAATAAAAGAAATTACCCAATGATACTAACATTAGAGCATCCGCAGTGCAGAAACTCAAACCTTTAAAAACAGGTCATCCGACACATCAGCAACACCCAAAAATACCAACCCACAAAATTTTCCCAAGCAATCCACTCCATCCGACAAACCTCCTTACATTTCCACATCATCATCTACTTTTACATTTATTACTTATAACCACTTTATTCAATTTGATAACTAATTTGGGTATTTAATACCGTATAAAATGGTTGACGGCTTGTAATGAAGTTGTAAAACATATTAAACATAACTTAAAATTTAATTAAAAAAATATCAACTTTTTTATAAATACAACTTAAATTTTATAAAAGTTAAGTGAAAAAATTTATCAACAAATTTTTTTTTACTAATACGGGCCCCGCCTTTGAGGTTTCTAAGAAGTGCTCAGCCACAAACTTGGTACTCAAAAAA
This sequence comes from Smallanthus sonchifolius, assembly GCA_023525975.1. Lineage (NCBI taxonomy): Eukaryota > Viridiplantae > Streptophyta > Magnoliopsida > Asterales > Asteraceae > Smallanthus > Smallanthus sonchifolius. The sequence goes on from CM042046.1 coordinate 29,140,354, forward strand.
ATTAAGTTGTATTTACTCAAAAACTTGCCAAAGATCACTCATTGACTGGTTGGTGATCTTTGGCAACTAGTCATGGAAGTGCCACCTCAACGTCATGGATGATGAATTGCTGATGGTCTTAAAGTTTAAAAGGAGTGTGAGATAGCACAAACCTGAGACAACTCATATGTAATTAGATGAGGGCTACAACATGTTCTAGTAAAGAATTCTATTGCAGAAGATGAAGTGTGATCACGTATATCACTAAACCAATCCCTAACATACGCAGGAAGAGTTCTTAACATCAATCCATAAATTGCACCAGCAAATGATGCCATTCCATCTGTCCCAACTGGCCAAAGGGATTGTACTGCAAAGAGCACCGAATTGTCTGTGATGGCGCGAGTTGCTGCTTGTGAAAACTCTGAAATACCCGCAGGGAGTTGAGAAAATTTCTTCTTTACACTTTCAGCACACAATTCCAGTGGTATGTGTTGGAATATGCAGTCCAATATTATTGAATCGGATGATGAGTCTTTTATGTGTTGAATCAACTTTTCCTTTGTGGGAGATGATGGTAAAGAGAGTAGATGTGATATCAACAACGACCAAGCAACAAAAACATGCACCTGTCCATTTCGACAATATCATTAGTGTTCACAAAAGAAACATATGACATAAAAAAACCAGTAAAGGTGACAAGGGGTCGATTTGACCTGAAAAAACACATTTCGCTCTAGAAAAAATAAATTTATATCAATAATTTAGTGGGTGATATAAGACTACCAAATATACTACATTCCAATAAAAATTAAATTTTTAAATAAATGATTTAGAAGAGTTTTACGTTCATAATACACTTTGGGTGACTTTCGAACCGTTCACCGTATTTGACCTGATTCCTTGTACGCTAGTCAGTCTTTGATAAACCAATACTTGGATCGACACATTCACAAGAAAATAGGTCAAAATCTAAAAAAGAAAAGTTGAGTTTAGTTTGAATGGGACTTACTCTATCTGGGGCTACTAAATCCAATTCAATAATCTCAAATGGTGATTTTTCAAGAAAGATGGAAATCTCCTCCCTCAGTTGAATCTTAGTTTCCAAAGACAAATCAGGTGGATCTTTATCATCAATATCATTTTCATTTAACAAAGAGGATGTTTCTTGAGTAACAAAAGCCAAATCTGCAACAGGTTCACTTGAAAGAATGACATAGGCAGCATACTGCAGATACAGAACTGGTTTGGATGAAAATAGAATAGCATATAATGAGCTAACCGCTCCTTTGCTTAACCCCCAAATATCAAATGATTTTACAGCACGGACCCTTGCATGAGAAGAAGATTCAACAGCACATGAAGAAACCAACTCCCACAAATAACACACACCGAGTCGACTTGATGCTATAACTGAAGAAGCCATGGAAGAATATGACCCAGCAATGGCCTCAGCTGCACCTGTTGAAAACAACAACCGAAGAATGCCTTGAAGAATCTTATCTTTAGTAAGCTCCCACATGCCAGGTCTTAAGGGATTTTGATCATTTTCGTTTTCATTTTCAACAGTGTTTTGTCCAACGAGCCTGCAGAATATAGAAAACGCAACAAGTGCGTTTGTTGCAAGTTTCAAAGAAGAGGAATTCAAACCCAAGACTGTATGCTGGAGATTCTCAAGTATTTCTGAAGTGGGACCATTTGTGATAGTTTCATTCACAGACTCTGCCACCTCCTCCATTAATACAACTGAGGATTCAATCCAATATGTTGATTTATACAAGACAAAATCCCAATCATCTTGGTTGAAGTCGCTCCAACAGTATCCAACTACAACAACAGTTAACTTGGACAACAACATCTGAACAACAGGTAGCTTGTTGAGTGTGGCAGAAGTAGACCCGAGCCGCTGCTTCCGCAGTAACTCGAGCAGGAGACCATGTTCTACATGGGTCATGTATCTTTGGGGTCTAAACTGCTGCCTTCCTCTGAGAGGATAGCATGACACGACAAGATGAAACCAATTTTCCATATCTGTGAGAACAAATAGTGAACATTTCATAGCAATAGTAAAAGTAGAGTAGGCAACTTTGACCCCTTTATTAATGAGCCGGTTGATATGGGTTCCCTAACGGGTCAAATCTAAAAAAAATAGCTGAAAGCAGTGTTGTAAAATTCGTGATTAACCGGGATTAATCGGAAATCGGTGGTGGAATACCTTGTAATTTTGGGCTAGTCGGATAGTTAATCGGTAATCATTCCTAGCCAGGGCTAGTCGGTCCTAATCGGCCCAAAGTTTTTTTTTTCATTTATCACTTATTCTTTAATAAAACTACAAGTTTCATCCTCAAAATGATAGTTTTAACAAAATTAACCAAGACTTTTACATGTGTGCATCAAGATGTTGTACATATAGGTTTTAAGGTTGTAAATATACTTTTCATAAATTAAAACATATATAAAGCTTATTTATAGCTATAAAAATTTGGTAAATAGTTTTAAAAACATATAAAAATTCCAACCCGATTAATCCTGATTAATCGCTAGTTGGTACCCCACCGCCCGACTAGCGCGACGGTTGAATTGAAGGTTGATATTTAAAACTTACAGCCTCCTAAAAAGCGCTTAATCTAAAAAGTTTGTAATAATATAGGTTTCGTAATAACAATGTTAACACATGAACTATTTTATAGAAATGAACAAAAGTAATTGCGGGCCAATCCGGCCCGCACTAGAACAATCTGTTTCAACTTGAACCCGTTTTGACTGGCTACCAGAAAGCAATGGAATCTAGAAATGGACAAATTTATAATGAAAACAGTTACCTTCTCCGGATAACCATGTGTTCAATGGTGGAAATGTCAGAGTTTTCTGGAGCCAGCCCTCGATGACATCATGTACTTCATTTTTCTCTGAAGAGTCGGTTACTTCGTCTCCAAATAGTGGACCAACTAGAACACTCATAACGACAACAAGTACCTTTAAACAATTTGAGTTCACAATTTCCCCTACAAAAAGTCTATCCACAAGCAGATTAAAAATGCCCAGAGCTTTGCTTCTTCCCCAGATATCATCCTCAAAAAGTGTATGGAGTATCGACATAAGAGCTCTCAAAAACACATGTTCAATACTCTCCAGTTCATCATGCGGGGCAGAATATATACTTGAACAGCTCATTTCACTGTTTGCTCCTTGGATAATAGCACCATCAATAAGAAAATTGACAATGGAATCTAACAAGTTGTCACTACCAGGAGAAGAAGGTTGAGTTCTAATGTATTGAACTAATGAAGGTAAAAATGAGGTCAAGGCACTGCCACCTTGCCATTTCCATGTGCATAGCATCTCGGATGCAAGCCAAGCACGTGCATAATCAGAATGACAAGTCATCACCTCTTTTGAAGATGTAAAGCCCGCAATAACTCTAGCTATACCCACTTTGGATATAAGCTTGTCCACAAAAGCAGCCATTCTGGAATTCTCAGATGCCTGCAGAGACAACTTTACATTCTCAAGCGCCTATTTTAAACTAGTTTCACATTTTTGTTAAATGTTGTTTAGAAAGATTTATATATTTGCCACAAATTAGTACATGCAATACAGCCCTTGCTTAACAAATTAATTGCAGGCCACAGGGAAATGATAGACTAAGTACAGTATAGAGCTTCACTGCATGGTTTAATCTTGTAATACTTAAATTTGTGTCCCCATGGCAACTATCAAGGTCAGTTGAAATTGTATTTATAAGCAAAGGTTGTAAGAAGCTTTAAAAGATTTGTAACGAGGTTATACTTGTTTATGGGAAGGTTAATGAAAATCGGATTTTAGAGTAATGATGTAACATGTGCTCTCGAAATAAATATAAGAGGCTACTCACATCAGAAGAATTGATTTCAAAATTCAAAGTAACTGATCTTTGACATCAAATGTGACCCACAAAGGCCAGGAATCACCCGTGTTTAGAAGTTGATCCAACAATGTTTGTTCCTCAAATTGGCCTTGACAAAGATTATCCACAACATCCAGGAAACAAAGGCAACCCAAAGATGTGGCCTTATCAATGTCTAACTTATCTTCATTAAATACGACACACCGGATAGCCTGAACCAGAGTACTACCCAACATGCTCCTGCAATCTAGGCTGAGAGTTTTTAGGAACTTATCGATCTTTCTGCGGAAAGTATGCACAAATTTACAAAAACTGTAACGATCCATGACTTCTGCATATACCTCATCAGCAAGTCCTTCATAGAAAACTGCCGATGTGCCATGTTCCCAATCAATCACAAATAATGCAGCCAGTACATGTGGAAGCAAGGTAGAATTTTTAGCAAGATTTATTAATCTATAGAAGCTACCATTTAGCACCTCCATGGCATAATTAGCCATTTGAAGCACACTTGTTGAAGATGTGCACCCCTCGATGGTTACGTGTTCCTTGGCTTTTGACAACTCATTATTAGCACACTTGACCCAAGTGAAGTTCGAAGCCCCGATGAAAGATCTTAACTTTTGAAAGATTTCTTCGAATATTAAGATTGCTGTGTTCTCACTCACCAAGTAAATTTGGTCATCTTCTGTTTTCCCTCCAAGAGCAGCACTAAGATATTCAAAGAAAAAGGTAGATAAGCAATTAGAAAGATTACCACACATAAAATAAAGAAAAAAAGGACAAAGAACGTTTATAATCACATGATGCAAGGATTCACACATCATTAGTGGTCTATATACATCACTTCCATATTCACTAATTAAAATTAGTATTTCTCATAAAGTTTACATGTCTAGACCAGAAGTGTTGGCCATTGGTTGACATTGCCCAAGTTATTCTTGGTAAATAACTACAGTGGTTACTGTTGCATAAGCTAAATATTTATCAAGAAGTGAACACAAACGAGCCAATCTCAAGATTGTTTGGTTTGACGTTCAGTCTAATGGTTAGCTTTCTAAAAGTTCAACAACTCTGGTTCAATTATTCTACTAAACAGCTACGAAGCAGCTATCTATCTCAAAGTGAGGCACTATCATGGCTGAATTCGCGCTTTTCAATGTAAATAAGCGCTTATCACAATTAGAAGTCACATAGTTTCAACTCTGGAGAAAAAACATGCATAGATGTAAATGGTTCAAGATATCTTTGAAATAAAAAAAGAGGAATACACATGGCAAGCACAAGTAAATAATGGAGTAATTAAATTTCTTGTATCCCCTAAAGAAGTCCATTTTGCGGCAACTATACAAGAGAGAAATACACAATTACATACAAAGTGCATGCTTGCATAAATATATTGTCAAAGGAAAAACATGAAATAACAAATAATCTTATATTTAATTAGTAACCTACCAAACAAACCAAGCGTCGGAAGATCCACAAGAGAAGATGGAAAGATGGAAAGACTTTGACAACACTGGACCCACAAGAGAAGATAAGGGCCATGAATCACCTCTTCGCACAGCATGTAGATCCACTGATAGCAAAAATCTGATGATTTTATCTACATTCTCACAGCTTTCACTGTTCTCGCTTTGTTGAAACGCGTCTAGACAATTCTCTTCAAATGCAAGGGCAAAGACTGATAAGAGATTAGGTTCCAGGGAAAATATACCCGAAAGGATCTCAGTAATGCATTTTCCAAACTCTTGTACATGGCCAACTTGATACTTGCTGTCAATCTTTTTCATCTTCTCCTCAGAAGATGGAACCAAAAGATAGTCATGCCACATCATTTTCAATAACACCTCCTCAACAATAGTACACCGGAATTGATGGACGGCTTCTACTCCATCATAGTATCTGATATTAAAGTGATAAAGACAGTGAATTAAAAGAAAAGGAAATAATCCAGTCCTAATTTAACATTAAAATTTTAGTAAATGTGTCTGTTTTTCATATGATACTTAATAAATAATTCATTTGATATGGCTTTCTGTAGAGGTGGCAACAACCAATTATTTACAAACGGGTCAATTTAGGTTATGTTTTACCTCTAGTGGGCAAACATGAAAAACCAAAAACATGTCAAACGAGCCAAAAATAACCTAAATTGTATTTTAACGCATACAGCCTCCTAAATTGTTTTATTTAAACAATTAGAGTGTTTTATTCATCATAAAATTCTTTTGATCATATTTTATGCTTTACGTGTTCATAAGAAAAGTAGAAAATGAACCAAAACCATTTAATCCATTACCCTACCCATGCAAACTGCCTATTTACCACCTCTAGCATTTTGGTAAAGCAGCAATATCTGAAGGAGAAAGTGTAACCTACATATCAAGGTAGTAGTTGACATACTCCTATACTTGTGCAAAATTAACAAAGTGAACGTCACATATGGCATGGAAAATAGTATCATGTGAATAAGCAACCAAATGTATGTTACAAGAATAACTCAAAGATTGAGCTAGATGAAACTCACCTTTGAGCATTTTGTAATACCCAAAGAGAACATTCTCGGAATGACTGAAAAAATGCTAACTGGTCAGCATTTGAGGACTGAGAATGAATTTTTCCAGCCCAAAAGTTCTGAAAAAACTCCAATAAGAATTTATCCACTGTTATCACTTTAGGAGGTATGCAATCCAAAAATAGAACTAAAGCTGGGTAAGATACTTGTTGAGAACCAATACACCCATTCCTTAAGAAGTTCCAAAACCGATTAAGAACAGTTTTATGAACATTCAAACTTGTCCAACTTTGTGGAAACTTCCTAGAAAACATTAGCACTGCTTCCCACATTGAAGAATGACAAGTGGGGACCTTTTCTTGGAATGCACCAAGTATTGCAGGTGCAAGAGTTTTGATGTTTGCCTCATTTAGAGCATGAGGAATGTTTTTAACACAGCTTCCAACAAGTGAATATGCAGCAGATCGGATAGCAGAACTGTGAGACTTTAAAAAGTCCAAACATTTATGAACAGATAACAACTTCTCTGCATGAGATATGGCAGCGGATCTTGCTTTAAGTGTGTGTTTTTGTTCAGAACTTGAGTTCTCTAAACCATGCTTTTCGTTTGTCAGAATATCAATGAGTGTAGCCAATGCTACCAATGATGCTGAGATAACCTGCAGCCATGTAACCAACATCAAGAGGTCATACATTATTTTACATATAATAAATGAGCACATTAATTTGTGTATCTTGTTTGAGTGCCATAAAAGACAGGATAGGAGAAGAACCACACATGAATATGTCAATGGACAATACACAGTCACCCTATTATCAAGAAGATCTGAACTTCAAAAGTAGGGTTAAATGGACACAATAGTAACTTACTTTAGGCAAATGACCATTGTAGAAAGTGCACTTTAGATAATGACCTCTTAATGAACTTACTTTGGTCCACTGATACTAACCTCCTAAAATTTTAATTGTTGTATTGACTATTGTATCACAATTCAACCGGTTGTAATGGCCATGTTAGCAAAAGCTTGGGTGCAAAATGGGTGGGTCGACAAAGGGGGCAACGGGTCAAGCAGAGCGGGTCAGGTTTATTCTGTTCACAAACACTTTGTTATCCTTTTTTAGTGTGTGTGTGTGTGTGTTGTATAAATGATGTGTTAGATATAATTACAAACCGATATCACAATAATAAGGTTTTACGACTCTGAATACGATTCGGATGACTTCCCCTATCTGACTCACTCAACTGATTTGTCCCATTTCCTACGTAGTAAAATCTTTTACAATAACCCATTTGACCCTGATGATAAAGCATAACCTAAATCAACATATTTGTCACCTTTGAAAAAATTGGACAAAAGGCTGATAAATTAAAAAAAGTATGTTGCTATTTTCCGCAGAAAGAAAAAATAATACATTACGCAAATTACGAACTGGCTTAAAGCATGTTGCTATTGTATGCATTTAACTGTTAAATACTTAAATATATACAGTTACATAGAATAGCTACAGCACAAAATACATCTAATATTTGTAATGAATTTGAGGATGCTGATTACGGTGTGTATACCTGCTGATGCATCTCTTGTAGCTCATCCAAAGCAACTGCCTTATCAGACATACTTTGTGGAGTGAGCTTTAAGTTTTCTTCTAAATACATAAACACCTCATCTGTACATAACATTAAAGCATCCAATCTCTTCTCTTGAGCAGGAAAAGCAGCCTGTTTCAGACTCATAATTAACATCTGAACAACATTTCATTTTTCTTTGGTTTTTCATTATTTTAGAAAAGCGGAAAGAAGAATTTTTTTTTTTTTAAAGCAGACAACATGATCCTCTTGGGAGATAGATGTTATCTAAATCGGGCCCAACTACCCCACCAATCCAGATCGAACCCCCAACTCAGGAGGAAACCCCCAACTGAGAAAACCCCCTGACTCAACCCACATAATTGCTTCAGATGAGACTCGAACCCAAGACCTCCACTATGGGAAGTCTTGGGGCTACCATTGCACCAAATGGTCAACGGTGCCTTAAAGTTAACTTTTAAGGGTTTTAAGGTTATTGCCATTATTTTGCAATTTTCTCAATAGTTCACATAAAAAATCATTAGGCCTCCAAGAAGCATAAATAACATCAGTGTACTTCAATGATTACATATATCGCTCCTTAAAACCTAATAAAAGAAAGAACGCTCAGGTATCTCGCTCTAAAAGAAACAGCGAATCATTTTGGCTTTGCAATTTTCTCAATAGTTCACATAAAAAATCATTAGGCCTCCAAGAAGCCTAAATAACATCAGTGTACTTCAATGATTACGAATATAGCTCCTTAAAACCTAATAAAAGAAAGAACGCTCAGGTATCTTGCTCTAAAAGAAACAGCGAATCATTTTGGCAAGATATGTAAACCAGTATGTAGAATAAGTATTATGAATTATAACACACAATTTCAAACCTGCAATGATCGTTTTGCAGCCTGGGAAACTTCATGAACTGTATCAAACTGAGAAAACCACCAAGGCCCCATCAAAGACTTCAAATGTGGAGCCAAATCTCTCCTGGAATGGGTATGATAAGAAAGAAAGCAACCAATAAGAACTTGGAGAACAGCAAACAAAAATATTGTCATGAAGAAGTTTGAAATGAACTTAATAAAACATGCCATTGATTTATAGGTAAAAAAGCATAGACCTGTATAGCTAGTGGTGCTTAACATACTAAGTCGTTCTACTCAAAATTAGCAGAATGGGTAAAAATAACTAAATAAAAAGGCAGACGTCTGACATAAAAGTTTAAAAAGGCCAAACTTTTATCATGAATTATATAAATTACTGATACTATGTTCAAGTAACAATTATTGATGATAGACACATGTGATACAATTACTATTAATTAGGCTCCCTTCCATGGGACAATGAACTAATTTGCAAGTCTTAGATCTTATGCATAATTTTATAGAAATTTTCTAAAATTCATACAGGGTTAGATACATATTAGTATGTAAAGACATGTCCATGCCCGTGCATGCATTATTCTACTGAGTACAAGATGTGTCCAACCCAACAGTGCTGACAAGAGTAGCCATGGTGTCATGCGTAGCTCGGCGAACTTCTCTATTGTAGTCCTGCAACAGCTTCTTGTATTCAAATGCCTAAGCCACAAAAACGCAGGTAACTGGGTGTCAAATCAAAAAACATGGAATATTTTACTAGGAATTTCAAATTTCTTGGCAGACATGACTAACTAGTTGATCCACTGCCCAAAACACTCTTTTATATACAAACCCTCAAGTTCCAATGTGCAATGAAAATTAAGATAACCACTAACCAGAAGTTGGTTCAGGAAAAAGAGGGAAGAGAAACATACATGTAATTGTGTATCTTCTTTTTGTATACAAATAAATGAAGAGCCTTACTAAGTAATCTAGTTTAAAATAGTGCTATCTTTGATTATACTATGGTTTCAAACTGTCAACTAGTATAAACACAAAAGGAAGTAGAGATATTTAAAGACCTAAAGCAGTATATATTGGTATCTTAACCATAAATATAAGACCCTTCCCAATCAGTCCATCTCACTCCATTGTGTCAATAGTCTAACTATCATGGCACAGAAGGCTAGATGAGAAGATAGTAAACAAGCATACCCATTGTGGTATAATTGGGGATACATCCTTTGCAGATTTGTCCTTGAGCAGTGTCGACAATGTTGTCAAAGCCTTGAGCTGTAGAACCATAGAATAAACAAAACATTCATTAAGCTTTGTATAAATAACACTTGAAACCTCTTGACAAAGTTACCTTTGTAGTTGGATCTTTTCTGGATAGCCTCTTCAAATGCTGTGCCAATTCACCATCAATATCCTACACAGTCATGCTTGATGTAAGTTCCACCAAACCTCAAACTAAATATTGATTAAAATCCAATTTTTTCATGATTTTAAAACTGACCAGGAGAGAAGACGAGGTGTCTGAGGAGGTTGTTGGTATACAAGTATCGAGACGTGAACTGCCGACATAGCCCCCAAATCCAACGGCTGTAGCACCCGAGGGTAGCAGCGAAGCAGCTAAACTGCAATCAATCAATCAATTTCAATGATCGTTAATTTCCAAAAAAACAAACGGAAGGAGCGAGAGTTAGTGAATAGTTGCCTGCTGCTAGAAGGACGAGCTTTGCTTCTTGCTGCGTCTCCCTTCTGTCTGCCCATCCTTTCCTTTTACACCAATAAAACCTTTCAATCAAACAGGGCGAGAGACGATCGAAGCGATGCAAGACTTTGCGCCGCGGATATACTTTTACCCCGGATTATTTGGCCGACATCGGCGTCAACTTAGGGCTAACACCAAACAAAACTCAATTAAAATCGAATAAGCTTTCAGCTGACTCTCTCTCTCTCTCTCTCTAAAGTAGACCCAGTTTCAATTCCCGGCAATATTTTGGGGTGGCATCGGAGACAATGAAGGGAGACTTGTGGCAACGCGAGTTTGATCCCTGAGCCGAACGGGTTTCACCGCTAACTCGTTGCCGTGCCTTCGGACGGGCGGGTTAGCGGGTTTTTCCCCGGGTTCATGGTGTAGCCATTGGGTTACCCGGGATGGTCCAGGTGTTTGTTTTGCTTTTCTAAAAAAAACATAAGTCAGTATGTTTACACAGGAGGTTCAAATAAGAAGTAGTTTTTCGCTAATAAATCTAAGAAATGATAAAAACGCTAAAAACGATATCAAACGAACTCCGATTGAGCTCATTTCAGCGGCGTTGGAACCGTCTTATCGAACTCTACCATCTTAGCTTTTAGGGTTTAGCTTTTAAGGTTTAGATTTTATGTTTAAATTTTACGGTTTTAGCCTTAGGGTTTAGATTTTATGGTTTAGTTTTTTTAGGGGGTGGGGGTTTAGATTTTTGGGAGTGGGTGGGTGTGGGTTTAGTTTTTTTTTTTGGGGTGGGGTTGGGTGGGGGGTTTTAGGTTTTCGGGGTGGGGTTGGAGGGGGGTTTAGGTTTTTTGTCCGGGTTGGGGTTCGATGAGACGGTTCCACCGCCGCTGGAATCTCAATTGGAGTTCGTTTGACCCACTTTTTAGCGTTTTTAAGCGAAAAACCACTTTTTAGTGGAACCTTCCCCTATAAATAAATATTAAATTACAATTTTTATCCTTTACAACTATCTAACTTATGGACGGTTGGTGGTCTAATAGTAGAGAAAAATCATCTAGAAATATCAAGGTTTGAGAAGGTCATGAGTTCAAGTCCCACTTCTAACAAGAATTAAGAAATTTGTCTTTCAAAAAAGTCTAACTTTTGGAATAAGTCCTTTAAATATTTAACTTTCATTCACTGTCCTTTATTTGAAAAATTTGTTTATTTTTTACCCTTTTGACTAACTAGAGTTAAATAATTCTATTAAGTCAAGGACATTATTATTTTTTTAGCCATAAAGGATAATTTTTATAAATGCTAAAGTTTATTATTTTTTTCCTTTTCTTTCTTTTTCTTTTATTCTTATTTTGTTCTTCTTTTATTCTTTTTATCACTTTTATTTTATACATTTTATTTAAAATTTCATTAATTAATTAATCAACTTATTTATTTTCGTTCAGAGGAATACATGAATACTTGATATTTGATACCGTTATCGTGCACAGGAATACATGAATACTTGATACTTGAAACCGTTTTCGTACACAGGAATACATGAATACTTGATGCTTGAAATCGTTTTCATGCACAAGAATACAATAATACTTGAAACTTGAAATTAAGATCGTGTATCATTAAGACGACGTATAGTCGTCTAACCTTAAGTCATTATTGACTTATATGGTTTTGAGTCTGTGTAACACTTCAATTACTGTATTTAATGGTGTTCAATAATTTAGGAGTCTTTATTTTAGCTTCCGCAGTATGACATGGTATCAATCGTTGCAACCTTAATTTATTAAGTAAATAAATTTGGGGGTGTGACAGTCATCTACATACAGAGCACAAAAGTGATAAAGCTCCCACTTGCCTTCTTGTAAACACACGGTTCGTCTTCATTCTTGACAAAACCAAAATCTTTCATTTTCTAGTCAAAACGAAGATTCCAGCTTCAAGATGACTGCTTTAATCCATAAATGGATTTCTTCAACTTGCATACCTTATTAGCATTCTGTAGATCCTCAAAACCTTTCGGTTGAACCATATACACATCTTCAGTAAGGTTTCCGTTTAGAAACGCAGTTTTGACATCCGTTTGCCATATTTCGTAGTCATAGTACGCAATAATGGCAAGCAATATCCTAATCAATTTAAGCATGGCTACGGGCGAGAAGGTTTCCTTATAATCAGTTCCTTGACTCTGAGTAAAGCATGTTGCTACCAGCCTAGCTTTGAAGGTTTGCAAGTTTCCATCTGTCACTTTTCTTCTTGTAAATCCACTTGCTTCCTACATACCAATATTCAGGAAGAAGATTAACCAAGTCCCATACATAGTTGTCATACATGGATTGAATCTCGGCGCTCATGGCTTCAAGCCATTTCTTAGATTCAGAATCTAAAATTGTAGACTTGTAACTAGTAGGCTCAGCCTGATCAACTATCAGGATGTCGTCTATTTCGTGAATCCCGATATATCGGTTGGGTTCATGACGATCCCTAGTACTTCTACGGATGTTGTGCTATGGTTGGATCTTGAACTCTTTTAGATTCAGTTTCAACAGTCTCATGTTGATTGGCAATTTCAACTTAGGGTTTGGTTACTTGTGGTTCTCGGACTTCTTCCAGAACTACATGGTTTTCTCCAATCCCCGCGCAAGTAGTTTCTTCTCAAAGAAGGTAGCTCTGCGTTTTATGAAAACCTGGTTTTCAGCAGGATTGTAGAAGTAGCAACCAATGGTTTTAGGGTATCCGACGAAAAAAAAACTTTATCGCCATGGGGATTCAGTTACTTTAGATTCATTGGTAACATAAGCGTTACATCCCCAGACCCTAAGGTAGGACACTTTGGGTTTCTCCCCATGCCATATCTCATAAAGCCTCTTGTCTACCTTATTTGTAGGAGCTATATTGATGATTCTTGTGGCAGTCTTTAGAGCAAAATTGTACGACGCATCATAAATCGAACCATATCTAACAGAGGTCGATTCCTCCTCTCGGACACACCATTAAGCTGTGGTGTTCCAGGTGGAGTGAGTTGAGAAATGATCCCACATTTCTTAAGATGTTCGTTAAACCCTATACTAAGATATTCTCCACCTCGATCTGATCGAAGCATCTTAATCGTCTTACCTAGCTGATTCTATACTTCGTTCTAGTATTGTTTAAACATTTCAATGTGTTATTTTTATGCTTCATAATATAACATAACCATATCTACTTAAGTCATCAGTAAATGTGACGAAGTATCTCTCTTCACTCCTAGATGTTGTTCTGAATGGACCACATACATCAGTATGTACAAGTCCTAACAAATCCTTAGCCCTTTGACCGATACCGGTAAAAGGAGCATTGATCAACTTAAGACTTAAATAAGATTCACAATCATCAAAAGACTCTTGACTGTTGGAATTCAAAATTCATGCAGTTTGAAGCTTCTATATGTGATTCTTGTTCATGTGTCCTAGTCGACAATGCCATAGATACGTATCATTGAAATCCAATTTGTACGTTTAGATGAGACGTTGTATAATGTGTTATTATCATGGACCTCTATTGTCACACCCCCAAATTTGATTACTTAATAAATAAATAAATGTTACAACGATTGGTTCATTACACAATAGCGGAAGCTGTAATATTGATTTCTAAGACTTGAGTACATTTACAATTACTAAGACTAAGTAATACAATGATCTAAGTTCTTCTAGATTAACGATAGACTTGAGACTTGATAATCTATGCCGTTTCAGCTACTAGGAATTGATCCAACATAGCTAGTCTATTCCAACCGCGCTATGGCTAAGGGTACCTGAGAAACATACTTGAAAGTGTCAACACAAAGGTTGGTGAGTTCACGGAGTTAGTTATTTCAGTGCATGTAGTTTTCCCCGAAAACATGTACATTATCTTACCGTCATAAAGTAAGTAGGTTTCACCGAAAACATATACATGACTTAACCGTCATAAAATAAGTAGTTTTCCTAGAAAACATGAACATGACCTTACCGTCATAAAATAAGTAGTTATTACCGAAAACATTCACATGACATTACCGTCATTAGATAAGTAGTTATTACCGAAAACATGCACATGACATTACCGTCATTAGATAAGTAGTTATTACCGAAAATATGCACATGATATTACCGTCATTAAATAAGTAGTTTTCCCCAAAAACATGATAATGAATTCCTTGTAAACAAATAGTTTCAATTGCATATGATAAACAAAACAAGTGTTATTGATCCATTCGTAAGCTAGCTAGTCTTACAAATACTATGTTCATACATGAGACCGTAACCAAACCTAACTGGTGAATGCCCCTCCTCTCTTTACCACGAGAACAGAACAGGACAATATGCGGCCATTTGACCCTTCAGGTCCCGGTTAGTGCGACTAACCATGACCAGGGGCGTCACCCCAATAGTACTATTTATAGAATCCTAGGCTAAGTCCATAGCTAATGGTTACAAATGTTAATGATGTTTAGCAGACTTTAAGAGCTCTCCTCATGTACAACATAATGTTAGTGTCTTATTTTCTTGTTATCATATAAAAATGTTTGCAATGTTTTTCTCAAGTGTATGAAACAACAATGTTTCCAAATGTGTTAAACAATAACGTAAAACATGATATGTAAGTGTGTTTCTCCCCCGCATTATACAAAACATTAAAAAGCGAAAAGGGGGCCGTGAACTCACCTGATGAGCTTTCAATGTGTAAGTGCTAGCAAGGCCGATGTGTATGCAATACTGTCCTAACCCGTGACCTAAATAGTGACGGTTATCTTAAGGTCTTAAGATTTAGTGTCGTACTACAAGTCGGTCATGTAAAAAGTCCATCCAATATGTTTGACTCAAAAACGTAAGTGTCATGTTTAGAAAATGTGACCTGACGAACCGTTGGTGACCTGTCTTTGAGTTTCATGATATGTATACATATTTAGTCAAATATACAAATATATATTACTGATTTCATAAGTATAAATACGTGTCCATAAGTTGTCTTATATAGGTCGTGTTAGAGTTTTGATATGTGTTTACCTTAAGCTATAGTATTAAAGTAAACCCTTGTTTATCAAAATTTCCATAATTTTAAGCATCCGTGCATCATCCTTTTGATTAACCAAATGATGTCGTCAAGTCACGAAATTTTATACGAAGATACATATGTGTCTTAGGATTACAAGGATGTATTAGTCAACAGTTTATGACATGTTTTAAGTATTTTTAAATACTTATTCGGACAGGAGAGGGCAGCCGGGCTCGGTTCAGGAGTGTCTTGGGGATTTCTTTTTAATTGACTGACCTAAATCTATTCTCATGACTCAATACCCTACAAAGTTTGCTCTATACTTAAAATGCTAACTTTAGAAAGTTGAATCAACTAATTTGGACTTGTTATGACCCTCAAACGTGACACAAAAATTCTGCCAAAAAATACAGCCTTGATACCTTTTCTCGTAGTACCACTTTGGGGCATCAAAACACAACGAAATTTTGTGAAATCACTAGGTTTGGATTACTGACTCTTTGTAAATGGTTTTAGACCTAAGACTCGTCATTTTTTATTAGTTTTTGGTTGAGACATGGTCCTCTAAATTCGGACTAAAGAATCTGCCAATTTTCTGTTTTGGTTCTAGATCACTCAAAATATCAACTACTAAAATTTTCTACTTGTTTGACTCTTGTTAACCAAACTAGTTGGTGTTTATGTTAGGTATGACTTGTTCTAATGTCCATTTCTCCAGATTTGTCAATTACAATCCCTTGATCTATGGGATTTTAAAGAAATCTTGTGTTCAAAAGATTTAGACCATGAATTTAGTTACTTTTAAGCGTAAACTCTTGGATGGTGAATTTTACAGGATGATCCTTGTATTTACCTTGAAAGAATGAAAAAAGAAAAAGTATGAAAGGGGGTTTTCACCTTTAGCAAGCAAGGAGAAGATATAGAAGGAAGTTCCAAGCTTGAATGTCTTGAAGTTTCACCTTGAAACACTTTAATCTTCTTGAATTCCTTGGATTTTTGGATTGAACTTGAATGAAGATGGAATGTGTGTGTGGGTGTTGATATTGTCATGAGAAGAGAGGGAGATATGAGGGAGAGTGTTTTAGTTTGATCTTGAAGTGTTGGAGTGAATGAAAAGATGGGATGGAAGACTTATAAGATAAGGAAGTAAGGCGTGGGGTAAGAAAGTCAAGACATGAAGAAAACTAGAGTGTGAGGAGGGCCCCACAAGTTGATTTCGGCCAAGAATGAGTCAAAGGGGTGGGTTGGGGTAGTTAGATGGTTAGATGATTAATTAGTGTAGATATTTTGGTCATTAGGCGTATTAATCTCGATTAAGGTTCGAAACAGTGATTTAACTCGGTTTTAGGTTCTTTAATGACATCTTAAATTATAGTTAACTAGTTTGTGACTAGTTTAGTGAAAAATACTTAATTCATGTATTGTATGGGTTATAGATATGATTTATTGCGTTTAGTTACATTTAGGGTTGACGGTAGGCGGTGAAACCTTCGATTTACGTCGTTTCGAATCGTTTAATGAAATGCGGACTTTGAAATATTTATTTGAATGTATAAACATATATTTCATGTATTATGGATCTTTGGACATTATTTTGTATATTTAGGCTAATCACCAACGTTCGTATTAGTCGTGTTATGCGAATACATGACCCGGTAATTTCTAAATTTACCAAAGTAAGGAACAAATCAATGCATGGCAATTTCTAGACTTTAGGACCTAATTATTGCAATTAAGTCAATCAGGAAACATGCAAATGTAAATGCGTTTATGTTATGTACGGATATTGATATGAAAATGTAGGGTGTCACATCTATCTCATAGATTCCATTATGAGGCTTTGTAGTAAAATAAAACAAATGATTCAAATATGTAGAAATAAAATCACCATCAAAAGCATATTTAAATCCTTGTTCCGATCCTTGTTCTCGCAAAGCGGAGATCGAAACAATATTCCTACTCAAACTAGGTATGTAGCAAACACTGTTCAAAACAATTTCAACACCATAATGAAGTAAAAGAACATATTCTCCTACAACCTGCACCGCGACTCTTTGTCCATTTCCCACATGGAGCTACAAGTCGCCATGCTTCAGTTTCCTAACCTTCCTTAGTCCCTGCAAAATCATTACAGATGTGAAAACCATATCCAATGTCAAACACCCAAGATTTACTAGACAAAGAGAAGATTTCAATAACGAATATACCTGAGGACTTTCCTCCATAAGTCTTCTTCTGCTTCAGCTCAGCTAGATAGTTGGGGTAGTTTCTCTTTTAGTGCCCAACTTCATTACGATGAAAGCATTTGTGACACCTCAGATTTTTTTTTATTTTAATTTTTGGGATGAAAATTCTTTCAACTAGGGGATGATGTGACAATCCAGACTTTTAGACTAACTCCGTTAACTAAATTCGGTTAAATCCTAACCTAGTAACTCAAATCTCAAACCCTAGGGACTAATCCTGTCATTATTCCAACTCAAACTATAGGGATTAGTTATGTAATTAACCTAAACTCAATATGTTGACTCAGAAAAGTCAAAATGAAGAGTTTTGTCTCTGTTGACTTTTAAAAGTTAAACCCACGAATTCTTGGCTTGAATTCGAACTCATAACTCGCTAATCACTCAAATTCGTAACTGAACTATCTTAAAATGCAATAAACGACCATCATTGAGTCATTAAACACTGACATTGATACGAAATTAATCTCAATAATGAGTAATCAAGTCATAACCGTTGAGTTCGCCTTTTTTCTCACCAATTCGTGTAAATTCTATCATCATTCCTGAAATCAAACCTCTACACACCTAAATTGCACCCCTCTGAACTTGTTGCTCAGTCCAATTCGATCGAGATTGAAGCCGTTATAGCCGGAGACCAAACTCGCGTAAGTTGGAACCCCAATTGGTCAAGCACCCTCAAATTTTATCTCATTCTGGTAATTGATCGTTCCCTCAGCTTCGTTTTAGTGTCTACAATGAAAGCCCTATGATTATTTGGGCTTACAACATCAAGTCACTAATGAACCAATTCTAGGGTTCATCACATTTGGGGTTTTATCGAATACTAGTCCAGGCTTGATCTCAATCCAATTAACCTACACGGTTAGAATCGAAATCCATCGTTTATTGATAATCTCGTATTAACTTTATCAAACAACATCGAATCGATCAGAATCTAGAACCTAGGGTTTTCTCATAATATGAATTGGGGGTTTTGATCTTAAACTTAATCTAAATCAAATTAAACTATATGGGCAGATTCGCAATCACCAACTTAATGAAAGCCCTATGGTTTCAATCCATGATCTTATAGAATTCAATCAAATCAAATTCGTGTTCATAAAACTAGGGTTCGGCTTTTGAATACGACATTAAACAGCTTTAAACTCAATGGTTTTTCAATTAAATTCAGCCATCGGTTCACAATGCTCTGTATTACAAAACCCATATGTCTTTTGCATCGATCGTTATCAGATTCGTTGGATTGGAGGTTGGGTTTGGGTTCGGGTCGTGTGAGTGGGGATGAACACAGAAGTGTTCATGATTAAAATCATTCCAGAAACGGTTTGAATGCGATTCCCTAGCGGGTGGGACTGGTTAGTGTGCGTGACTATTGTGGGAGAGACCCGGGTTCGAGTCTCTCCACCTATATATATTTTTTTTATCAAGTTTTTATATTATTACTTTTAAACAAAAACAAACCTATATTATTATTATAACATATAAACATGTTTGGAACCCGGAAAACTCCCGTAGTGTTGGGATTGATATTATAATACATTTTTTTAAGTATTAGAAATAATATTAAATTATTATTTCAGTAAATTATTATCATTTTATTAAAAACACGCAAACGGTTGTTTTATATTAATATTCGGATTTGATGTCATAACTCGTTTTAATTATTATTCTCACGTTTCAAAATAATATAATTATTTATATTATTGATTAAAGTTGTTATTTAACTCAAACAAACTAACAAAACAATATTTTATATTTAACTCGTGTTTGGTAACATTTGGTACGTACCACATTTACTTAAATAATAAGCTAAGTATTCTTTGATTCCTGATGACATGTTTGTCGACTCGTTGATCCTAAGCGTATTTGGAACACCCAATCCATTCCGTGTCATCGTCATAAAATCCCACGTGTCCCTAACTATTGTACTTATAATTCTAGGGAATTCGTAGACTGTTCACAGGCAAACTCTTGTGCCTTTGTTGCATCCTTTAGCGGTGTTATTTACTACGCTTTACTCAGACTCAGGTGAATTTCACGGCCCCTTTTTACTTGTGTTTCCTATTGGGGGAGAAACATGCATATACACAAACATCATTTTATTTATTTTCCTGTTAGGGAGAAACATGCATACAAACAAACAAACGGTATTTTACTTGTTTCCCGTTAAACATGCATACGAACAGACATCCATTTACTTGTCTTCCCGCCGAGGAGAGACATACACATGAACGGACATGGATCACATAGCATTTCATTACCACTTATTTACCTAAGTGCAAACATAGCATGTAAATCCCTTACAAACTCGGACCGTTAATATATGGAGTATAGCGATAAAATTTGAGTAGTGCTACTGGGTTTGACAAACCCCACCCGGGTTAGTCGCGCTAACTTGATTGGAGGTCGAACGGGTGTAAATTGTCCTAAACACTTGCCATTGTTGATGTTAGCAATGGCGGAAGGCACCCAAACACAAACAGTCAGCTTCGGTTGCGAACGCTTAGAGTAACTTGTACATTGTCTAGCTAGCAATAGGTGTGACTTACATATGTGGATCCTGCAAACACTCAAACAGTTTATTCACTTGCAAACCTGTGAACTCACCAACCTCGTGTTGACACTTTTTCTTACATGTTTCTCAGGTCTCTAAGGCACATGTTACACACTTAGGATATGCATGGAGTCCTACTATCATTTCATCCTTATGCAAACATTTAAAACAATTTACTTGTTTTATTAAACTAAACTTAGATGCGCTTGTTTTGCGCATTTGTTTTCCTATTTAAACGCTTCTGCATTAACTCTGAACTTTTATGATATTTCATTTATGTCCCATATAGTGTCGTTTGATGTAACTAATGACTGAGATCCTGGTTTGTCACATACCAAACGGTAAAACTCCATTTGTGGGATTTGGGGGTGTGACAGCATTTTACATCTTCAGAGGTTTCTTGGCAACAACCTTGCCTTTGCCCTTACCCTTTAAGCCTTTCTTGCATTTTCTCTTAGCTTCAGATTTCCTAACTCGACCCTCCTCGATCATCAACACTGGACAAGACTTGCTAGAAGTTGGTATATTTATCTCGGCAGTTTTGAGCATCATATACAACTCCGTGATTGTCTTGTCCCAAGCATTCATATTATAGTTCAAAGTGAACTGGCCATATGACTTAGGCAGTGAGTTGAGGATTATATCCACAACCAGCTCATTGCTCAAGGGATAGTCAAGACATGTTAAGTGATCAATGTAACTCTTCATCTTCAACACGTGATTGATGATTAAAGAACCTTACTGCATACGACAACTAATGAGTGATCTCATCACTTCAGAGCGTTCATGACGAGATTGCTGCTGAAACATTTCCTGCAGTTGCCTAATCATGTTCATGTTGTAAGTTGGCATATCACCCAGATTCTTCTGAAGTTCTGGTATCATGGATGCCAGCATTAAGCAAGAGATGTCACACCCGTAACACAGTAAAATCATCTAACTAGAGTAGTACCTCCAACATATATGTTCCCAGGTAAGGGCGACGGATATCACACCCCAACCGACGACAGAATGCATCGGGGCCGGCGTGTAGACTGTTCAAAAGCTCATGATCAACTAAAGTTTCATATATTAATCACATTAAGATTTCAATCAACAACCAAAATCATATACATCAACATGTTCCAAATTCTTTGTTCACTAAGTCCAAATCCTATATGTAGTATCTTGCATATGATCTCAAGCATAAGTACCTGAAACATGATAAAAATAGAGTCAACTAAAAATGGTTGGTGAGCATACATAGGTTATGACACCACAAGTAATAATCAAAGTTTGTGTACAATTCATATGAAGCATGGTTAATAAGGCAATTATGGAGAACCACTATAGTTAAAGATGGGGCGCACAATCAAACCTTGTGACTGATAGGTGATGGGTTGGTAAACTTCCATGCTTGTTAATGATAAAACATCCTAATTACATTTATTATGGTATCTTCACAGATATGATGGGTGTGTTAGTGTTTTTCAAGTAGTTGCGGGAATGCTTCATAAAAATCGGGATTACATGCGTTACCAGCCAGGATCATAAAGCAAAAGTTGGCTAGAAAATGTGTCTTGGCGTACCCTATGCTGCCATCAGAGTACAGTACGCCCCAGACGTAGCCTACGCACATTGGTCATTGTTATACGTTGCAATTACTCTGAAAAAAATCAGAATCAGGCCTCAAGAGTACAGTACGCCCAACCAGCGTAGCGTACGCTGGATCCGTTTTTGTCACACCCCGCCGAAGGCGGAAACATGGAGTGGGACCGGTATATCACATTGAACACAAGTACAAGAGAAAAGTTAAAAGGAAAATTGTACATTACATTGAACCATACTACAAGCCTCTATTGAAAGTAAAAATACATGGAAAATCCCGAATCAACACAAAGTGTCTAAAATGTCTAACTACAACCAAAGGCACACAATAATAATTCTTCCCAAAAGTAAGCCGTTTAAAGCTCGTGATCCCCATAACTATTTACCTGAAAAGCATGTTTCGAAAACGGGTCAACTATAAAAATAGTTGGCAAGTACGCAGGTTTTGTGTCTCCATAAGAAAAAGTAAGTAAATAAAGTTCAAAATGTAATAGTATGATCAAGTACACGTGTTAAATTATAATTACCCTAGGCCACAATCAAAACCGTCAGACTAGTTGTTGCCCCTCTATCAAGGTGTCGAATGTGAACACCTACTATGGCTAATTATGCACCCAAATGACCCTACAAGTCTGGTTGGCGCGACCAACCCTGGGCGGGGGTGTCAACCCAAATAGTACTATTCATAATTCTCATCGGCTATCCAAGCTAATTGATTGTGTTAAAATGGGGACTTAATACATTCATAAGTAAACCCAGGTAACAACGTGTAGTACGTGAAACATCTTTTCCCTCGTAAAACAGTAAAAAAAATAAAGTGGGGCCGCGAAACTCACCTGAGCACCGTAATGCAAAAAGTATGGTTAACCGAAGAAACCGCAAATATGATGTCCTAACCGAGTCCTACTAACCAAGTAGACACGAAACAATTTTGGACACCTAACGTGTGTGAATAAGTCAACAAAACAAAAGTGGCTATGCAGTCGATCGCATACCCAAAACCCGTGCATACGCGTACAAACTGTCAGAAATTATAAAACAGGCTTTTATATAAATTCGTGACCTTAAAAATTTAAGTTTTAAATTTTAATAAAGAACATTAGTAGTTATAAAATAATATATTATAAAATATCATGTCACAGTTTCGTTCGATTAAAAACGCGGTTACGGACGTAAAGTCTGGTTTACGGTTTAAAAATCCGATTCGTCCAAAAATAGGGTTTTAGTGTGATTTTAACACCCAAATAAAATGTCCAAATTTAAGTTTTAAAATGTTAATACTTCTGTCCAACATTTCTTAAGACTTTTCTAAAACATTTTTGAGTTAAATACGGTTTTAGTCCGTGTGGTTTGACAAAAATAATCATTTTAGTCCAAAAGTTTAAATTTGACGTTTTTTAGTTCAATAGTTTCATTTTCATATCAATTCAAGTCCAGCACACTAACACCATCCAATTTTTTCGTTAACTTTTTATTAAATGACCAAAATACCCCTATTATAAAAAATAAAAAAAACAAAAAAAAAGATTTTACAAAAACAAAAAAACCAACATGCCTCACTCTCTTTCTCTTCCTCTGCTCTCTCAATCTCTCTCTACTCTATTTCTAACCATGTCCTGAATCCATCTGCCAACCATGTCGCCGCCGTCTACCATCCCCTATCGCCGCCATCTACCGTCGTACGCCACCGCCGCCACACAACTTTCTACCAGAAACCACACCACCCCACCCACTCTCACCATAAAGAACTCACCGGCTTCACCATATCAAGAAACCCTAAACCCAAATATCAACCATGGCTTCAGATATCGTTCGTAACACTCCAGATCTGATTGCTGCCACCGGCGGCAGGTTGTGATTTAGGTTTGGACGAAGATGGTGGATGCTGTTACCGAACCCCGGTTGAGTTCGGTGGCTGCCGGAGCACACAAGTGGTGGTGGTCTAAGATGGTGGCTGCAGAAGAGAGAGTTGACGTTTCAAAAAGAACAAGGCAATTCTAGATTCGATCATCCAAATCGAAACATAAAATTAGGGATCTTTGATCGAAAATGAAGAAATAACAAGAGATCTATCAAATAAACAACAATCAATGGAGAAATTGAGATGGAATACTTACAGTGATCAATGAATCTGAAACTACTGGATTTTATTGTCTCCTGTGTATGAATTATAGAAACTTGATATACAGTCAATTTAATGTTTTATGTTTGATTTTGACTTTGGTTAAATAAGATGTATTGGATTTATAATTTGGAGTAGGAATGGTGGGTTTTATACCACAAATTATGAATCTTTGGAGGTGGCGGAGTGTGAAGGTGGAGGTGGCGGCCAGAGGGGGAGGTGGCTATGGTGGTGACAGCTTGAGTGTGAAGGTGGGTGATTTTCTTGAATCGAGTATTTGAGTAACAATTATAGTTCAGTGGTATTTTTGTACTTTTACTTCAACTTAACAGAAAAGTTAGATAAGGTTAAATGGTCTAGACTTTAATTGAAACAAAACTGAAACTATTGGACTAAAAAAGTCAAAGTTAAACTTTTGGACTAAAACGGTTATTTGTGTCAAAACACAGCGACTAAAACCGTATTTAACTCAACATTTTAATACAAAATTCCCAAAATAGTAGCTTTTTATAAAATTTTAATGGACTATAATTCAAAAATCAAACTTAGACATAAAATTAAGGCTTTAAATGTTTATCAATTAATCATATATATGAAATATAATTACTGACCAAATTTCATAATTTTTTAATATTTAGATTATTTATTATGAATATAATATTATTAAATGTTAACAAATTCGGGAAAAATAGTTAGAGCTGTCCAATCTTTACCAAATATTTACCAGATTAGTTTTAGGTCCATATGAGATTACATTACAAGTTTCAAGTCCAGATGTTGTCCAAAAGTATAAGATCCCAATATCATTTGTTTAATCTTTATAGATACCACAAACCTACTTATACAACTCCAATTATCACGAGATTTGGACAGGAATCATATTTTATTTTATACTAACTACTGACCAAAATCCAGAATTTTATAAAATTCAGAGGTATTTTTTCCAATTTTCATGTATTAAACTTGTGTGAATTTTAATAAATAATCTATAAAGAGTTATATTACCAAATTTTCCACATCCTCATTTTAAAACATAATCTACTGTTTAAAAATAAGTTTGGTTGCTGGATCAACAATTTTTAAAAATCCATCAAGAACATGAATGTTCTTGAACATTCAAACAAACTAACAAGTTTTAATCAAGATTATACCTTCCAAATCAGTTTTGAAGGTGAAATTTGATGCTTTTCTCCTGTGATTCTTTAAATTAACAACCTACAATCACAATATGGTTCAATTCCAAGATTTAAAGACTCAAAATCAACAAAAACTCACTTTAATTTCAAGAAAAATGCAAGTATGAACACTTTACTGTTCGTACATTTTGAACATCAAATATTGCAAGTTTTTCACTAGATAACTCATTGTGGATGATTACAACTAGTTTCCATTCACACATCCTTGTTAAAATCACAAGATTCAAGTTAAAAATTCTTAAAAAACACAAAACTTGTAAAAATCAAAGTGAGTGTGTGTAGTGTGTGTGTTTTTGGTGTTCTTGAGAATACATGCATGAGTAAAACAGAAAATCAAAGTTGGAAAAACATGTTAAAATACCTTAAAATCACTAGAACAAAGCTCATAACATGCTAAAATCCAAGAATCAAAGTTGGATGGAGTGTTTTTGAGCTAGGTTTTCAAGTTTGGGAGTGTTTGGTAATGGGGGATGGAGGTTGGGGCTGATTTGGAGCAGGGAAAAAGAAAGGGAAAAGAGGGTGAGGGTGGGTATTTATACTTGGAGTGAAGTATTGGGCGTTTAAAAAGAAAATTTTATAGAATTTACCCACTTTTTATAAAAATTACACCCCTAAATACTTTAATAAATACTTTTATCCAAACATAAAAATCTAGTATCCAAAATAATGAATTTTGACAATTTTTAAAATATAAAAACTCAAAAATTTTCAAAAAGTTATACTGGGTAAACACCGAGTATTTACCGGAAGAAGCACCTGTGATCGTTAGTTTAATCAAGAATCACAAAAGTTAGCACATATAATATTATAAAATATCATTCTTAACTAAAATATAAATTTAAAAATTATTTTTGGGAATTCAAATTTTACCGTTTATTCAACGCGTTCGCGGTATACGTAGTGTATGCACTTAACCGGGTTTTCTAGTTCGGACCTTAGTGTTTGTCTAAGGTAAAGTTCCTAGAATCCCTAAAAAATCTTCAAATATATATAAAACCATAATATTTAAAAATATAAACGTATAAAAGTCGAGAAACAGTAAGGACCTGAAAAACCGCGATTGTCACATTATCCCCCAGTTGAAAGTAATTTCGACCCGAAATTCAACTAGTGTAAAATTGACAAATTGTTTTTCAAAATTTGAATCAAGTATGAAGTCCTGATGGATCTGGTTTCTCTGAAGAGTAGGGGGTTTGACAAACCGAGAACTTTGAATCACAGAAAATATGTTAGACCTAAGAAGTGTCAAAAGCCCGTTGAGTAATATGGGGAAGAAATCCTTCGAATTCCCAAAGGAATCCATAGATCATCGTTTCTCGGATTCAGTCAAAATGTACCTAGTTTGATATGACAAAAGTGTAACACCCAAAAATTCAACCCGATTTAAAATTTTAAAACAATGCGAAAGTTAGGTTCTAAAACGACATTTAACGTATCCACACGTTAGGTTTTACAAACAGGAATTAAACTACAACTTGTAATAACCAACAAGTTAAACAAAAATACCAACAAGTTAACCACAACTTGTAATAACTCCAAATAGTTTGTAAAGACTCACACAAGAATATTAACAAAAACAATTGCAAAACACAACCACGAGAATCCAATCCACTTGATGCGAGACCCAAGATCACTCCAGATCTTTCCCTACATTCAAAATATTAATTTGAACATGGTTAGTATAGATTAGAAGTCTTAGGGACCTCCCACAAGTCCCCGCAACAACAACATGCCAAAATCCCAAATTCAGCCAGTTGGCATCCAACAGCCCAAATTGGCGTCTGACCAGCGTCTAAGACTCCACTTTTGGCGTCTTAGACTCCAGCCCAGTTCAGCAAACCCAAATTTGCAGTTTTTGCAATTTCGACCCTCCCGACTCGACCCGCTTGCATTTTGAAGCCATTATTGAATATATATACACTTATATTTATACTCCATATAAGCCTACCCTCATATACTAACATATATTTGTTAGTTTTTCATCCCCAAACCCGAGTACTATTACTCGTTTCTCGCTCATTAAGAGTTTTTCATCCCCAAACCCAGGATCTTCATCGTCTTCAGTCTTCAATCTTCAGTCTTCACAGCTGTCCATCCTTAGCTTCCATCTTCTTCTTGTATTCAAGGCAGAACTTGATCACCTTGTCATATTTAGAAGCAAGGAGCTTTGTCCATTCGTCCGTGTGGACACAATACCTATCAGCTAGTACCTCCAGATCTTTCACAGAAAAGTTGATGAAGCAGACTTCATCAAATATTCTAATCAGTTCTTTTAGCACTATGTTCCCACTTTCGGAACGTCCCTTTCCCATAATCACAGCCTCGCCCGTCTTTGGATCTACGTACCAGTACCACATGTCACCAAGAATATCCTGAGATAACTTGCTCAGGGGAATCTTAGTTTCACATCGCACTGGCTTGTATACCAATTTCTTTAAGTGCTTCTTAGTCACAGGATGCACAACGTGCTTATCCTTGACTCTCTTGGGCACCTGAGGTTTGAACATTTCAAAGTTCCCAGATCTTGCTTCACGCTGCAGAACCACCCACAACCCATTGCTACTGCATGATTACACTTACCCAGTAGCTCTCGGTTTGCTAGGTTCACAAGGTCGTATTTGGGCAAGGAGCTGAACGCTTCACTGATGGGTTTCAAGTATTGAACCCCCCAGATCTTTTGATAGCGAACAGCTGCTTGTCCTCCTCGAACCTTACAGCTAAGATCATTCCTGTTGCTCCGTGCTTGTCTATGATAGACGTCTTTTGCCACACAGGAGCTGGACCCTTTGATGAGGTAGAAGGCATATCTGTTTCTTTCGGTGCCTCTGGGTCCACAGGTTCAGGGTCAGCTGGGGAGGCTTCAGTCGAGGCTTCTACATTACTAGCCTGCTCGACTGAACCTGTGTCGAGCGGAGCGTCGAAGGATGGAACTTCAAAGATATCTCCATCTTCTAGCTCATACTCTCCTTCCCCGTCACCCTTGGGAATCTCTATCACCACGTCTTCATCATCATCATTCCAGTCATCACCAGAGTCGATCTCTCCTTCTTCTAGATTGAAGAGAGCATCAATCTGTGCTTCTTTTGAATAGTCAGGCTCTAGATATAGGATCTCATCATCAGATAAGTCCTTAAGTACTTCAGCCACTGACTTTACTTTATCACCACCACCACCAGAGGTATCACCACCCTCTTGCTGAGTAGACTCCCCCTCAGCCATTGGAATAGCAGAGATGGGCACAATTACCAAAGCTTGGTGCTCACCTCCACTAGGACCGGCTTCAGGATCCTTGTCTTTATTGTCATCCTTAGTCAAGTCGACTGGATGACAAGGCTCAGCACAAGTGGATTTCTTTTCTTTCTCTTTCTCTTTCTCTTTCTCCTTCTCCTTCTCCTTCTCTTTCTCCCCCTGAGCATCAAGCTTCTTGGTCAGTTCTGCAACTAATTTGACCATCGCTTCGTGCTCTTTTCTTTGTAAATCCAACCTTAGCTCAAATGACATTCTGTGCCTTAGAATCATTTCATTTGTCTTCATTAATAGCTCATTCTGTGCCATTACGTTCTTCAGTCGCTCATTAGTCCCTGTTCTCTGGCTATGTAGAATCCTAACTTCATCGGCCAGTGAATTAATCTGTGCTTGTTGAGCATCAGATTCCTCCTTTGACTTCTGAATAGTCTTTAGCAGTCCAACAACTTGGGTTTCTAGCACATCGATCCTTGCCTCATTCGGATCAGGATGCCTTGACGATGACGCTTTGGCATTATGGACAAGGGAGGAGAAGATGGTACCAAAGTCAAACCCTTGTGAGAAATCTTCATAAGTGAAGGGTTGACTTGGAGGATCAATGGTGGATGTTGGGATTTGGGATGAGATGATGGGAGTGGGTGTTATGGTAGGGGTGATGGTGACAGACTCCGTAATAATTGGAGTAGTCACCGCCACCTGGACGGATGTTGTAGGGAGGGTCACCATCACAGGAACCTTCTCTGTGACTGTCGTGACTGCCACGTCAGCTTGAACTTGTGGCCTTCTCCTCCTTCGGTGCAATTGCTGTTCTGGTGGGGTAGAGGCTGAATCTGGACTGGCAGCTGGAACTTGTACTTGCTGCACAGTCGGGACCTCTACTACCCTAGGGATATCAACCTCTTGCCTATCTCCCCTGTTCTTATGAATGCTTTCCCGTCTTTGTCTTTGTACAGCAGCGTCAGAGTCAGAATTTGGCTCATATTCGCTGCTTGAGCTTTGTCGCTTTCTTTTGGAGGACGACTCAGGTAGGGTTACCTTAGCCGTTCTCCGTGGGTGTACCTGTGATGGTGCGTTATCGGAATCAGAAGAATCTGATTCTGTTGCTTCTGAATCGGATTCCTCAGCACCACCATTACCGCCTTCGTTGTCTCCATCCTCAGACGATCCATCATCACTTTCCATATCCTCCTGTTGTTGTTGTTCCTGTTGTTCATCGGAGTGTGCACTCATTTCAGGCTCCGAGTCATGGCTGTACCATCTCTAGTCTTCAGGTGCCACATATTCTTCATTTAGAAGGTGGCCAAAGAGTTCTGTATGCACAGGGGTAGGTTCTACACTGCCTGGCTTCAGAAATTGAGCAAATACTCTTTTGTCCACCCGCTTAACTTGCAGTCTCTCCCCAATAGCAGGAAGGTTTGGCAACGCGTCATTTATCAAAATTTACACAAACCGAGGGTATAACAAGAACCGAAACCTCTCCGCTGTGTTGATCTGGTCATTGATGGCCTTAAAGATGTAGCGGAAGAAGTTGTAGCCCTTGTTGAGAGAAAGGCCGACCATGGCTGTTGCAAGGTCATGACCCATGGCATCTTTCCCAGCTTTCCTTGACGAGATGCACATGATCATGACGTGGGCGAAATACGGCCATTGGTCTAAT
Organism: Smallanthus sonchifolius; assembly: GCA_023525975.1. Taxonomy (NCBI): domain Eukaryota; kingdom Viridiplantae; phylum Streptophyta; class Magnoliopsida; order Asterales; family Asteraceae; genus Smallanthus; species Smallanthus sonchifolius. Next base: position 29,170,510 of record CM042046.1, read on the forward strand.
ACCCACATCTTTTTATAAGAAGCATAGTCCCTCGCTCCGACGTATCCCATTCTTTGTCTCCAACAGCCATCCACAAAGTAGTCTGGATAGGCTGTCAGGTCGGTAGCAAGGTCTCTGAACTGCAAGACCCTTCTTATGGTATCTTCAGAAAAAGCAATAGCCTGACCTGCAACGGTAGCCCTAATGACATTGGGGGATACCGTGCAGTCGTGCTCCGCCGTCTCCCAGAATTGTTCGAGATAGGGTCTTGACACGATCGGGTCAGCAGAAATGGCGTAGCTGATTCTTGAACGGTTCAAGAAATCAACTATGTCTCTGTACTGCAACGCTGCACCCTTCCATTCTGGTTCAGTGTTAGCTAACAGGTTGAATTCATTAGTAAACGCCCGAGCCATGATCTGCAAAAACACATAGAAAACATAATCAGAACAACACGTATCATTGGAAATGGATAGACATGACCCAGTATAGCAGTTACTCAATGAAGTGAATTTCAGACTTAGGAATTTTTGCCAAGTGTTGGTCCTGCGTACTTAGCAAGTACGCAGGAGTTTGTTCTTGCGTACTTAACAAGTACGCAGGAATTACTTCTTGCGTACTTGTTAAGTGCGCAAGAGTTGCACTTAGCCAAAATTCCAGAAATCTCAACTTTCAATCAGAAGAGAGGCATTGCCGTGGATTATGGTCACCACAAGGTCGAAATACTTGATTAAGACCTATGGGACCATTATCCACCGCAACTAACCGCTAAGCCCGTCAAATTTTTGACCTAGATGACGACCCAGTTGAACCAACGGGCAATCGAGGGTCAAGACCAAAATCAGACCATGTTAAGGACAAATTATGAGTCAATAGGTTTCAGTTAGTGATTAATAACAAGTTTTAGGTCTTAATTTGCATTTAGAACACCAAAATAGGTCAATAATTTCACACTCAAAACCGTCGATGAATCAGTCGAAAACTTGGGATTATACGGACCGAGATTCTCACCAAGTAAATGTTAGATGATAATTAAACAATGAGCGGGACGAAAAATCCGGTTGGAACACTCGAAATTTTTGAGGAAAATGGTCGGAGGGAATATCACAGGAGAAAAGGTTTGAAAGTGATAAACTCTAAAAAATTTTCTAAGTCCTGTATTTATACCCAACACATATTGGTCATGCGTACTTACTAAGTGCGCAAGACTTAACTCCTGCGTACTTACCAAGTACGCATGACTTAAGTCTTGCGTACTTGTTAAGTACGCAGGGTTTACCTCATGCGCACTTATCAAGTACGCAGAGACCCTTATGTGCACACACTTTCAACTCAAATTATGAAGATTTTAAGTCAAATAACGAACAAGATAAAAACGTTCAATCAAGAGGATTCAAAATCAATTCAGGAAGGTTAAACACAAATATTTTTGGCTTTTCTGAATAAAGTTGAACTATGCATAAACTTAAAATATTTTTGATCTTTTCTCATAGAAATATACAAGTATTCACACAAACTATTTTTGATTAAAGACACGAGCAGAGGATCATATCAGGCTATCTTTTAGCAAAAACGATACAGAATAAACATCAAAGAATATGGGATCATGTCATGGATTACTCTTTATTCTTACGTAATAAGCACATAAACAAGTAATTCAAGTTGACAATATTATAAGATTTGAAACTATAAGCATCTTTGTATCACATTCTTGTGTATCTTTGTAGCACATTCTTGTGTATTAAGGTATTTTTATAAGATATACAACGTGTACCCCACTGATATGCTATTCTAACTTGCACTATCTCAAGGCATCTAAAATTTTCCCTATGATTTTCTAAATTTTCAGAATGAAGCTACATCTATTAGCACAGGAAAAATCAAGCAGAATCCATAAGTATTATCAGGAATCATAAGATTCAGAATCGAGTGATTCAGTTGTCTTCGTTTCATTTGATTTTCTTCATTGAATATAGGTATGATGATTCAGGATAATATATATGGTGATTGAATAAGGTAAGGTGATCCAACTTTTATCTGGATTTGATTTCAATGAATCAGGAATGATTCAAGGGTGAATACATGCTCAACGGTTAATGTAGAGACATGTCCTAATTCAATCTCTCCTTGCATACTTGTGAGTATGGGCAGTGAGATGAACCGCATTAATTGTGCTAACGACATAACCCGAAACTGACCTCAAAAGAAAATCATTGCCAAAATCTAACATCCTATATCTGATAATGATCTTTTCTATTCTTTTACGCACACACACTTGCAAACATGGGTTCAAATCACAGTTGTAATTTAGATTTAGTTTCCACACTACTAGTGATTCAAAGACGCATACAGTCTACTGGCAATTTAAATTACTTGTAAATAAGCAGATTAGAAACACAATAATTTAAACAATAAAGTAAGCATGACGCAATCATTTCCCATATGAGCAGTCTGTGACGTTTAGATCATTTCTGATGTACTATCATTTCCTCTTTTCTCAAGTTAACTTTGAAATTTTCTCCATTTTTTTTTGTTTTTGTAAAATATTTGAAGCTTAAAAGAACTATACAAAAAATTTAAAAGAAATAAAGATTAACTTCCATGAATTGAATTGAATTAAGAAAGATTAATTTTTCATTCAGGATTGAACATTCCTATCAAGTTGACAAGATGCTCAAAACGGGATCGATCAAATGCCTTTGTGAAAAGGTCAGCAAGATTGTCATCCGTGTGAACTTTTACAAGTTCAATTAAATGCTTTTCAGCACAATCACGGATGAAGTGATGCGAATCTCTATATGTTTAGTTTTGGAATGTTTCACCGGGTTATTTGTGATGGACATTGTGGCATTGTTGTCAATGAATAGAGGAGTTCCAGTGAAGTTTAAGCCGTAGTCTCTCAACTGCTGCTGAATCCACAGTATCTGAGAACAACCGCTCGCTACAGCAATGTATTCTGCTTCACAAGTTGAGACAGAAACCGTTGACTGCTTCTTACACTGCCAGGAGACCAGTCTGTCTCCTAAGAATTGACATCCACCAGAAGTTGACTTTCTGTCAAGGTTACAACCGCCATAATCTGAATCAGTGTAGGCTTTGAAGTCGAATGACTGTTGCTTAGAGTACCAAAGATCTAATCGGGGTTTCCCCTTTCAGGTATCTGAAAATTCTCTTCACGGCTATCATATGTGACTCCTTCGGTTGAGACTGAAACCTTGAGCACAAGCACACAGCAAACATTATATCGGGTCTTGAAGCTGTGAGATACATAAGTGATCCGATCATCCCACGGTACAATCTATTGTCTACATCCTTTCCATCTTTGTCAGGATGCAGACCATGATTGACTGAGATAGGTGTGCCATAAGTACTGCTATCATTCATCTTGTATTTTTACAAGATGTCCTGCACATACTTAGTTTGATGTAGATAAATGCCATCCTCTCTTTGACTGACTTGCAGGCCCAGAAAGAACGACAATTCACCCATAGTACTCATTTCAAATTTGGACTTCATCACCTGCTCGAATTCCCTACACATCCCTTCATTGGTAGATTCAAAGATAATGTCGTCGACGTATACTTGTACAAGAAGAATGTCACCTCCTGCTTTCCTAATGAAGAGAGTCGAGTCAATCTGTCCACGGTCGAAACCATTAGACTGTAAATGCTTAGACAATGTCTCATACCATGCCCGCGGTGCTTGATGAAGACCATAAAGTGCTTTGTCGAGCTTGTACACTTTATTGATATTATGCGGATCTTCAAAGCCGGGAGGTTGAGTGACATAGACCTCTTCATGAACTTTACCATAAAGGAAAGCACTCTTCACATCAAGTTGATAGACCTTGAAGCCGACATAAGTGGCATAAGCCAAGAACAGTCGAATGACCTCAATTCTAGCAACTGGGGCATATACTTCCGTGTAATCCAAGCCCTCTTGCTGATAAAAACCCTGAACAACCAATCTTGCTTTTTTCTTCACAACAACATGACGATCATCCATCTTGCACTTGAACACCCATCTGGTTCCAATTGGCTGAAAGCCTTTTGGCAAGTCAACCAAATCCCACACGTGCAACTTTTGGAATTGAGACAATTCATCTTGCATTGCCTCAATCCAGCAGTTGTGAGTGAGAGCCTCCTTCACATTCTTCGGCTCTAACTGGGACACGAATGCAGCATGCAGACATGTTTCCATGACACAAGTGTCAAATATCTCTGTGTAAAGACTGGTGTTCTCAGTGATGGTTCGATGACGAGTCTGAACGCCGGCATAAGGATCACCAATAATGTTGTCGATTGGATGATTCCTATGCACTCTCTTCTCCGGTACAATCGGTTCCTGAATTTTTTGTAGAGTCTAACCTTTTTGTATAAGCTGTTGATCAATGTATTTCTGTTAAACATTGTTTAGATAGTTTATTTTCATGTAATTTCTTTTAAACGAATTTACTGCTTTTTAGTCTAAGTCTGGGCCATCGAAACTATAGTTTCGAGTGAGATTTGTTCACTCGAAACTAGTAGTTTCGATCGATAGTAGTTTCGACAGGCACTTTTTCCACTTGTAAATGTTCACTCGAAACTAGTAGTTTCGAGGAACATAGTTTTGATACCTGTGAAACTACTATAAATAGCCTAGTTAGAGAATTTCTAGGGTGTGAGTTGCGGCTGTAACCCTGAATTCTCTCTTTCAGATTTGTTTTTGAATCAATACAATTTGCATTCGTTTAATGCTTGTTCTTACACTTTCACATATTATTTGCATTGATTCTTAGTGTGTTTGGCTGTCTTCTTCACCAAGTCTGTCTCTAATCCTCTGTTACAACACCATACATACAGATTCCGCCTGTGTGTGTGGGTAATCGATCACTTTCGTGATTTCCGACTGAAATCTGGACCTACAATTGGTATCAGAGCATTATGCTCTTGATTTCTGAGTATTACCAGGTTTTGTGATCGATTCTAGGTGTTTTGTGAAGTTTCTCGAAGTTTTTCTGCACTCGAGTTTTTGGAGCACTGTTTCATTGATTTCTGGCTTTATTTCTTCGGGTTTTTCGGATCTGAAGACTGTTTTGTGTTCGAGAGGTTACTTGGAAGCTTTTCGCTGGATTGGATTCTTATTTCGTCATTATTAATTATTGAAACTTTTCTTCAATGGAGTCTGCTGAAGCTTGAAGAAGAAGGTATCGAAACTTCAGGGAGACATTTTCTGCTATCTGTTGGTCATCGAAACTACTTGTCTGTACCTTTGTCTGTTGAAGGTACAATCGAAACTAGCATTTTTTGTCCTGTTATATCGAAACTTACCCTGCAGATTTCCCACTCGAAACTAGTCTCACTTGAAGCTGGGAAGTTTCGAGCAAGATTTCTCACTCGAAACTAGGAGTTTCGAGCAAGCTTGGTCATTCGAAACTAGTTTCACTCGAAACTAGTCTCACTCGAAACTAGGTAGTTTCGAGCAATTTTTATTCACTCGAAACTAAGAGTTTCGATCAGTGCTTCTCACTCGAAACTTGTTGTTTCGACCAAAACTGTTCACTCGAAACTAGCTACTGTTGGAATTTCTTTTTCTAAAACTATGGCATCTTCAAGCACCAATGAGTATGCCGGAGGAAACAAACCACCTGTCTTGGTGTCTACCAGAGATTTTGATGACTGGACAAAGAAGATGAAGACTTTCTTCCAGTTTCATGACCACACTCTCTTGCAATCTATCACTGATGGTCCACATAAGCCAGTTACTACTACTGCTGATGTTCAACGTCCGAAACTTGTGTCTGAGTATGATGACAAAGATAATGCCTTAATTGCCAGAGATAACAAAGCTTATGGATCTATTGCTATGGCACTTCCTATGGATGTTTTCAACATTTTTGCTGAGTACACTACTGCCAAAGATCTTTGGGTTGCTCTATGTACAAGATATGAGGGAAGTGCTGATATCAGAGAAAGCAAGAGGGATTTAATCAAGAAGCAGTATGAAATGTTTAGCAGTGTCCCTGGTGAACCCATGTCAGAATTAATCAACCGTTTCTCAAGTATTGTCTCTAAGTTGAAGGTTTTGGGAACTGAGTATCCCGTTCTTGAGTTAAACAAGAAGCTGCTTGATTCATTGCCTGAAGAATGGAACATGTACCGGATTATGATAAAGAAAACTGAGAAGCTAAGTGATCTGTCACAACAAGAACTCTTCAGCATCCTGGAGTCATATGAGTTGGAGATAAAGAAGGGTGCAGTTACTCCAACTAATCAGTCTGGCAACACAGCTCTTCTTGCAGGTCAAGGCTCCTCCACTTCGTCCAAATCTACAATGGCATATTTTCAAACTGATGTTCCTCCATCTGCTGCTGCAATTCAACCAACTGGTTCCTCTGCTCCTCCAAAGACTACTACCATGATTCCTGATGAATATGTCCCGATCATGACTGCTTTCATGTCATGCTATGATGCACTGATTTCTGGAAACTTGACGCCGGTCAGTTTTCAACCTGATGACCTGGAGCAGATCAATCCTGATGATTTAGAGAAAATGGACATTGATTGGTGCATGGCAATGTTGACTCTACGGGCCAAGAGATTTATCAAAAGGACCGGAATGGACAGGTTCAAGCAAGGAAAGACTCTTGGGTTTGATATCAAGAAAGTACGATGCTACAATTGTGACCAGCTAGGTCATTTTGCCAGAAATTGCAAGGTGCCGTCTTCAAAGGAGCAGCATGAACAGAAGACTTCCTCTGGAAAGCAAGCTGCTGTCCCTCCCAAATCTTCTACATCTTCAAGTTCCACAGCTTTGGTCTGTCAAGCTGATGGACATTATCATTGGGGTGATCAGGAAGGTGATGCAGCTGACAAGGCACTGATGGCTGACATTGAAGAAAAGGATAAATGTGTCATGATTGAACCAGCTACAGATCTTACTGCCGTGCCTACCAAGGTAATATCTAGACTTTGTAGCGCTAAATCTTGCTTAAATGAAGTTCAGAAATATAGATTCATCAACCAGGCCTTGGTCGATGAACGAGATCACTTTAAGGTGATGTATGATTCTGTGGCTAAAAATGAGAAACTTTACTTAAAGAAAATTCGTGATATTTCTGGAGAAAACCGATCTTTGATTGTGCAACTTACCACACAAAAGAATAATAATGATATTTTAACTGAAAGAATTCAAAAGGCTGAAAAGGCTGATTTTCAAGTTGAACATATGGGTATGGATCAGAAAATTCTTTTTGGTATCATTGACAGTCAAATTCATAAAAAGGTCGCAGAAGGCATTGGGTATAACTCTCACCCACCTCCTTATTCCAAGTTTGGAAGATTTGCTGATATGCCGGTTCCTCATGATCCCACACCTTTTGTTTGCAATTTATCTGCTGATGATTATATTCAAACTTCAGATTCTGACAGTTTTGCTTCATGTGCAGAGTCAGATTGTGTAGGTACCGAAGATGATTGTGATGAGAGTTCTTGTAAGGAAAATGTTTTAAATGATCTTGAGTCGGATGAATGTAATAATATGTCCGTGTCAAAACCAGATATTTGTGAACACGTTGAAAAATTGTATTTTGGTTCTATGCCTTCTGAGCCTGACAATTTGAGGAATTCGATTTCTAAATTTAAGAATGCTTTGCCTTTTGTTCCTAAATCTGTAAATGCTATGAGTCGTATTGCAAATTTCAAAAGTGCAGGGGTTGTTGTGACTGATATTCCACAAGAAACAATGAGTAATCTGGAATTTTTCAGATTAAAGGAAGATCAAAGGCTTCAAGAAAGAAATATTGAAGAACGAGTTGCCTCATGTTCAGATGCCTCAACATCACAATCATCTTCAGTTTGTGATGGCAATTATCAGACTAAGGCGTCTTGTGATAAAGTTTGTTTTAATTGTGGTGCCTCAAATCATGTTTCAAAGAGTTGTAAATTGACAACAGTCAATTATAATGAGAATTCGTCTCCTAAAATTTTATTAAAATCAGATGTGCCATCTCCTCATTTTAGAAAATCTCGGCGTAAAAGAATTAAAAATGCTAAAAATTATTTGAAAAGAACTTGGAAAATTAAAAATAATGCTCTATATGATGACCATACTTCTTCAAAGGAGGATTCTGCTTATGATTCCCATGTGATGTTTTATCTTGCCAAAAATTCTCTTAATAGCAACGGTCTTGGACAAAACGTGTAAATAATTTGTTGTGTATAGGGTCATCCTAGAAGAACGGGAGATAACATCTGGCATGTAGATAGTGGATGTTCAAGGCACATGACTGGTCAATTCAATCTGCTGCAAGATTATCATCAAGAGGATGGAGATTATGTAGCTTTTGCTGGAAATCCAAGAGGAGGAAAGATTGAAGGTCAAGGAACTGTGTCGAATGGTGTAAATAGTTTGGAAAATGTCAACTACGTTCCACAGCTAAAGTACAATCTGATGAGCGTCTCTCAGATCTGTGATAAAGACTTTAGTGCCTTGTTCAACTCAAAAGAATGTCTGATTTTGAAGCCTGGTGTAGTAATTCCAGAAGAACTCATTCTTATGCGAGCTCCTCGAAGATACAACACTTACAGTCTGGATATGAACAATCCATCAGGAATCGAATCCTGTTTTCTTTCCAAAGCTTCAGAAGATGAGTCTTTTCTCTGGCACAAGAGATTAGGACACGTTAATTTCACGACAATGAATCGCCTTGTTCGAGGAAACCTTGTCACCGGTTTGCCTCTGAAAGACTTCTCACCAGTGGAACATTGTCTCTCATGTTCCAAAGGCAAACAACACAAATCATCTCACAAACCCAAAACCACAAATTCCATTGACTCTCCCCTTCAATTGCTTCACATGGATCTTTTCGGTCCTGTCAGTGTCATGAGTCATGGAAGGAAATCATACTGTTTGGTGGTAACCGATGACTTCTCACGATTTACTTGGGTATTCTTCCTGGCAAAGAAAGAAGAGACGCCAGAGATTCTGAAGATTCACTTGCTTCAAATCGAGAATTTGTTCAATCTAAATGTGAAGATTATCCGCAGCGATCATGGAACAGAATTCAAGAATGTCACTCTCGATTCTATTTGTGAAAGTAAGGGTATTGCTCGGCAATTCAGTGCACCACGTACTCCTCAACAAAATGGTGTAGCTGAAAGAAGAAACCGCACGTTGATTGAAGCTGCAAGAACTATGATCGTCGATTCTAAACTTCCTGTCACGTTCTGGGCCGAAGCAGTCAATACCGCATGTTTCGTACAAAATAGAGTTCTCATAACCAAAAGCTGTAACAAGACTCCTTATGAAATCATGTACAAGCGCAAGCCTGTTATTGACTTCTTCAGGAAATTTGGATGTGTTTGCACAATGCTGAATACTTCTGATCAGCTGAACAAGTTTGAAGCCAAAGCAGATGAGTGTTATTATGTGGGATATTCATCTAACCAAAGAGCTTTTCGTGTTTACAACAAGAGACGAAGGATTGTGCTGGAGTCCATTGATGTCAATTGGCATGAAAGCAATCATACGGACGCTGGGGACGGTCCTGATTGGCTTTTTGATGTCGACTCATTGTTTAAATCTTTTAATCTTCCTGATGTTACTAATATATCTGTCTCAGCTAATCCTCTTTTGCCTGTAAATATCTTAGGTACTGCTTCTGCTTCTGCTTCAAGCTCCTCTTCATCGTCCACTCCAGCTTCTTCAGACTCTGTAGCAACAAATGAAACTGTTGAGGAAGAAACTCCTCCAATAGTGGATGTTGCTCCACAATCTTCTGTTGACAGCTCAAGTAATGAAGAAGCCGTTATTCCTGATCACAACTTTACCAATCTGGATGAACTTGTAGAAGAAGATGAGATTCCACAGTTGAGAGTTCACAAGAATCATCCCACAGAAAATATCATTGGTCCACTCAATGTGGGAGTACAAACAAGAAGTGCCACAGAAGCAATAAATGATGGTCTTTTCACCTGTTTCATATCTCAAATCGAACCCAAAAATATTAAAGCTGCTTTGCTCGAGAACAGTTGGGTGGAGGCCATGCAAGAAGAACTGCAGCAGTTCAGCAAGTTACATGTGTGGAATCTTGTAGATCTTCCGAAGAACAAAGTCCCAATCGGCACTCGTTGGGTATTTCGTAACAAGAAGGATGAAGGTGGAATTGTAATTCGTAACAAAGCCCGCTTGGTGGTTTAGGGGTTTTATCAAGAAGAGGGAATTGATTTTGAGGATGTCTTTGCACCAGTGGCTCGCTTGGAAGCCATCAGAATGTTTCTCGCCTACGCAGCCTACATGGACTTCACGGTTCATCAAATGGATGTGAAAAGTGCATTTCTGTATGGAAAGGTTCAAGAAGAAGTTTATGTCAAGCAGCCACCGGGTTTCATTGATCCAAGCTATCCTGATAAAGTTTACAAACTTGACAAGGCACTGTACGGTCTTCATCAAGCACCTCGTGCGTGGTATGAAACGTTATCTACGCATCTGCTGGATAATGGTTTCACACGAGGGGCAATTGACCAAACTTTGTTCAAGCGTAAGGATGGTGCGGACACTATTATGGTGCAGATCTACGTGGATGATATCATTTTCGGATCCACCAATCCTCGGTTATGCAAGGAGTTTGAGGAAGTGATGCGATCTAAGTTTGAGATGAGCTCCATGGGAGAAATGAAGTTCTTTCTCGGTTTACAAGTAGATCAGTCTGAGTCAGGAATCCTTATCCATCAAGAAAAGTATGTTAAAGAAATCCTGACCAAGTTCAAAATGACTGAATCTCATCCTTACAAGACTCCCGTGGAAGTTCGTCATTGTCTATCTCCTGATTTGGATGGTGAAAGCGTGGATCAGCACCTCTATCGCTCGATGATAGGATCTCTTCTGTATCTCACTGCCAGCAGACCAGACATCATGTTTGCAGTGTGCTTGTGTGCACGCTTTCAGGCTAATCCTAAACTCTCTCATTTGATTGCTGTTAAACGTATTTTAAGATACTTAAAGCACAAGCCAAAACTTGGGCTTTGGTATCCTAAAACTAATTTGTTTGACCTTGTTGCTTATTCAGATTCAGACTACGGGGGATGCAACTTAGACCGAAAATCCACTTCTGGGGGTTGTCAGTTCCTTGGCAACCGTCTCATCTCCTGGCAATGTAAGAAACAAACCACCGTTTCTCAATCCACAGCCGAAGCTGAATACATTGCTGCAGCCCTCTGTTGTTCTCAAGTGAGATGGATCCACCACCAGATGCTTGATTACGGGATCACTTTTCATGAAACCCCCATCTTGTGTGACAACACCGCCGTTCCCCACATCACCAAAAATCCCGTTCAGCACTCTAAAACCAAGCACATTGAGATCAAACACCATTTCATTCGCGATTGTGTCGAAAAGAAACACATCAAGATCGTTGAAGTGAAAACCGACAAGCAGACCGCTGACATCTTCACTAAGGCCTTTGATTCTGCCAGATTTGAGAAACTGGTGGAGATGCTCGGCATGATAAACTTTCAATAACCCTTGTGCATACTGTTTTTCTGTTTAAACTTGTTAATCGGGAAGATTTTCAAAAAGATTTTCTGCTTTGTACAGTTATTTTCTTCTTTATTTTTGATAGCATAACTTTTGGGGGAGAATTAGATAGTTATGTCGGAAAGTAAAAGTTTTGCTTCGTATAGTTAAAAAAAAAAAAAAAAAAAAAAAAAAAAATCTTTATTGCTTTTTGTCTGTTTCAATTGTATTTACTGTGAATATTTTGTTTTGTTTCAGGAAAATCGGATCTGACCTTGTGAGAAATGATAGAGTCTGATCACACTTCTTGAACATGGAATGGACCACAAGCGATGGTGCTTACTGAGGTATAGCCGGTAGGCCCGACATATGGTTATAACTCTCTAGTAGTGTGAAAACCTAATTCTCTACCGTACACGTGTGTTTGAACCCATTCTTGAAACATCTAACCCATTTTAAGCTAAGAAAACTGATTCAATCAGATACAGGCTTACGTGTTGGATTCTGATTCATGCACCAGGTGACCGTCAAAGTAACGAAAATTACCGCCGATGACCCCGTCTGTTTTGCTTACGCAAAGATCTCGGGAGTTCATCTTTTTCCCATCCACTTGGATGATTTGACCCCGTCTGTTTTGCTTACGCAAAGACCTCGGGTGTTCAACTTTTTCCTATCCGCTTGGATAATTTTACGACTTCTTCTGTTTTGCTTACGCAAAGATCTAGAATGTTCGTACCTTTTTTAATATCCACTTGGATATTTTTCATTTTACACCCATCTTACATCCTGTTGGATTTTATTTTACTTTTGGCGGTGAATTCAACTTACCAAGATGGTACCCTGGTTAACCTGCAAGAAATGATAAGATGAATGTGGGTATGTCTTGAGGATTGATAGGCTTTCAAAACCATTTTATTTCAATATGTGGGGTACACCGTGTTTCGTGCATTAAATGGTACCTTTTAATCACATGAAATTTTTGTATAAACAAATGCTCGGGTTTATCTTGCACACATATCGGCTATCTTCAGGGATTCACAGTAGCTGAGTGCAAAAATGAAGTGTTTCAAGGGTTTGACCAGACATGATCTCACGTTGGATCTTTTCCAAGGCTAAGTGTTTATGTCTTTTATTTTGGTTATTAATAAACTTTTTTATCTTCCTTATTAACTTGTTTAAATTGTACATTGTCTTAATTTTCTGTCTTTTGCTTTTGACCTAATCAAAACCTACCTATCGAAACTTTACTTCATCGAAATTATGCTCAAGCTGACCAAAGCTTGAAGGTTTGCCCGAAACTCCATCCCACTCGAAACTCCATAGCCACTCGAAACTTTAGGTACTCGAAACTACTCTGCCCTATCGAAACTAGTAGTTTCGACAGGGGCATTTTAGTCTTTTGCCAAAATCAAAATTAAATACCCTCATTACCAGATCATGCTCATGCCTTGTTCACTATCACTCACCCGAAACCGTTTCACCTTCATTTTCACACACTAAAGCTCTCGATCCATCGGTCTAAGTTCGCAATATCAGTGTTGTTTTATCTGATTCCCCCGTCGTCTTCTTCTTCAGGTACTGTCTTATGTTCATTGTAAGCGATTTTGTGAATGAACAGGCCCTAGGGTTTGATTTCTTAAAGCTTTTACGACTAGTTCTTAATAATCCATGTCGTCTGGTGTTAATTTCATGTGTTTGAGCTTATCATTGTTAAAATCTCACTCTTTATGTGTTTAATTTTGCAGATTTAGGTTGTTTCATCGGTAAGAAGAAGTTTCGACACTTACAGGCTCTTTTCTTTATTTTTTTTCTAAGTGTTGAATATTAGTTGTTTCGATCGAAACTTGTAGTTTCGATAGTGTCTGATTCAGAAATTTTCTAAGTATTGAGACTAATGTAAGAAATCTCTTTTGTGATTCTCTTGTGCAGCTATGGATCTACTGTTTGTTAAAAGGCACAATGTCTGTGCTTTCTTGGATGCAAATGACCCGAAGAGTGCTGACTTCACTCAAGTCATGAACTTCTTGGCAAACTCTAACATCAGCTATGCCATTAATCAAAATCTACCTATATTTGAGATCACAATCAGGCAATTCTGGAGTACTGCAGTTATTGAAGTAATAAATAATGTGGAACACATCAGAGCAACAGTCCATAATCAAGAGGTTGTATTCTCAGAAGCAACTATCAGAGAGGTGCTTCACTTCAACGATAATCATGAAGCACCAGTGGATTTTCCAATTTTCTATGTTAAAGAATGTTTCAGAAGATTGGGGCATCCTGATGAGTTTAAGGGTGGACAGATAATTAAAAATGCCCTTCCACCCCTGTGGAGATACATTGTCCACATCTTCATCCACTGCCTGTCCATCAGAAAAGGTGGATTCGACTCTGCAAACACTACAATGGCCTCTGCAGTTCTTGGGTTAATCAAGGGAAGAGACTATAACTTCTCGGGGCTTGTGTTCAAACAACTGAAGGAGAACTTAACAGGAGCTGTGAAAGAAAAATTCTTGATCTACCCAAGATTCCTTCAGATCATCATCAATCACCTTCTTCCCAATCTACAACAGGGTGGAAATTTTCTTATCCTTGACCACATGACAGCCAAGACCCTTAGTTACATGAAAAGTACCAGCAAACGGACAAACCGTCTAATTGCTGATGTGCCTTTATTTGGTCACATCTTGGGAGAGGAAGAAGAAATCATTCCTGATATAGATCCAGATCTACCTGTTGAGTCTTCATCATCTTCAGAAGAAGAAGAAATAGAACAGGATCAGGAAAACCAACAGCAAGAGGTTCAAGTTGAACAAAACATACAACAGGATCCTGATGAACCAATCGTAGAAGCCCCTTTTGTGGAACAGGTTGCAGTCAATCCTGAGCCTATTGTGGAAGAACAACATGTGGATGTGGCTGAAAATTTTGATGCAGAAGCTGACTCTGAGGACACCTTGGATGAAGGGATTTATGGAACCAAGTATGATGTCTCAGACTATGAAACAGACTCAGAGGACAGGGTTGATCCTCCTGAAGCTTCTTCAAAGAGACAAGCAGAGTCTAGTTCTGATTTTGAAAAGGAAGAACCCCAGGCTAAGAAAATCAAGACAGGGTTTGAGCCCTTGTCATCTTCTTCAGAATCACTATTCTCTGATCATGACATTCCTACTCCACATCTGTCTCCTATTCACACAACTTCTACTCCTCAACCAACTCCACAACCTACACCACCTGCATCTCCCATTCCTGATACTTCACCTTCTGTTCCCAGAGTAAAAAACCTAAGCCTGGAGGTCAAGAAGCTCAATGATACTGTGACAAAGCAAGATGAAACAATAGAGAGCCTAAAAGCAGAACTCAAAGAATGCAAAGATGAGATAAAGGACCTGAGGCTAGAGGTTGGTGGGATGCATACTCAATTGGACATACAACAAACTCAACTGGAGACCCAGCAAAACACTATAGCACAACAACAACAGGAACTCAAAGCCTTATCAGATACTGTGAAACAAATCCAAGCCTCCATTGTCAAACCCTCACAACAAGGAACTTCATCCACTACTCTAATAAGAATACCTACAACTGACAGACCATCCTCTTCTAGTGCCACTACTACTGACCCTTCGGTGGATGTCAAGATTGAAGAGGTAGAACTTACCCTTCCCTCAGCTAGTGAAAGAAGAGCTGACAGGAAAAAGGGAAAAGGAAAGGATAAGGATGATGAAGTTGAGGTGGTGGTCCTTGATGAAGAGGATGTACCTTCTGACGATGAGCTCAATACTCTACTGGATGAGATAGAGAACTTTGGATACAACGATCTACATCCTGAGATCCTTCAGACAGAAGACAAGGAGTCTGAAAGGACCAGGTACTTCACTAAGGAAGGTGATGAAATACAGACATTGTCAGATAAAGACCTAAATGAAGATGATATCCAGGTAGACTTATTGATGCCTGAAGAACCCTCCATAGCTAAAGCATCTAAAGCTCCCACTCAACAAACTGATGATCCAAAGAAATCTTGGTTCAAAGAAATGCCAGAACAGGAACCTGTCAAATATTATGAGTGGCTTGCTGAGCACCAAGAGCTGAAAAGGCCACCAGTTGGATGGAAATATGATAATGAAAGGAGACTCTTCATTATTAGAAGATTCAAAGGGGGAGTACAACATTTCAAATCTCCAAATGAATTCAGCTCCCTCCCCAAGTATGACTTAAGGGCTCTTGCCAAGCTACCTTTGCAGAATCCAGAAAATGTGGGCATAGCTAATGATTTTGCAAATTTTCTAAGGAATCAAACTTTTAATGACTTCAGGTCCATGACCACTGCAAAATCAAGAAGGGTTATCTCCAAGACAAGGTTTCATCCAAGAACCCAGAAGCCCTTGGTAAGCCTGAGGTACAAACCAGCAGAAACTGTCAAAGAAATCATACTGCCTAAGTCTGTGCCGGTCCAGCTTCAAAACTTTACAAAATGGTATTACAACCCCATTATTGGAAGTGCTGTGATTGAGAGGGAAGGAATGGAAGATATCAACATATTTGAGCCCATGGAGCTGTTAAAATTTCAACCCGAAGATCTTGAGGTGCTCTTCAAAAATCCAATCAAGCTCCTTAACAATGATGACGAGTCTGATGCTAAGGCATACCAACGGGTAGTGTCTCTTCATGCAAAGTCTCACGTTCAGCAATTCAAACAAGGGCATTTCTGATTTGAAGACATTGATGCAGCAGCTTAGGGGGAGATTGTAGAGTCTAACCTTTTTGTATAAGCTGTTGATCAATGTATTTCTGTTAAACATTGTTTAGATAGTTTATTTTCATGTAATTTCTTTTAAACGAATTTACTGCTTTTTAGTCTAAGTCTGGGCCATCGAAACTATAGTTTCGAGTGAGATTTGTTCACTCGAAACTAGTAGTTTCGATCGATAGTAGTTTCGACAGGCACTTTTTCCACTTGTAAATGTTCACTCGAAACTAGTAGTTTCGAGGAACATAGTTTCGATACCTGTGAAACTACTATAAATAGCCTAGTTAGAGAATTTCTAGGGTGTGAGTTGCGGCTGTAACCCTGAATTCTCTCTTTCAGATTTGTTTTTGAATCAATACAATTTGCATTCGTTTAATGCTTGTTCTTACACTTTCACATATTATTTGCATTGATTCTTAGTGTGTTTGGCTGTCTTCTTCACCAAGTCTGTCTCTAATCCTCTGTTACAACACCATACATACAGATTCCGCCTGTGTGTGTGGGTAATCGATCACTTTCGTGATTTCCGACTGAAATCTGGACCTACATTTTTGGATCAAGATTCATGCTTAACTCCCCCATTTCCTGTGTTCTAGAGGAAGAAGATTCAATCTTAATTGGATCAGCTGGAGCGTCATTTCCAACAGTTGTGTTAGGATTGGCTTGAGCGTCATCTCCAACAATATGAACATCTACACTGTTATCACTGTCATGAGTTCCAGATGCAGATGCAGCATTGGAATCATGAGTTACAATCGGTACAGTGGCACGAGTAGAGAAACTGGAGTCATCGCCGCCACCCAATAATTCATAAACATTTGCGGCGTCATCTGCAGATATATCAGGAAGATTGAATGACTTGAATAGCGCATCATAATCAAAACCCCAAGCTGGACCTGTTGGTTTGGGTGGAATGCTGTGTTTACTACAATCCACTTCAAACCATTCCTCGACAGTACGAGTTCCTATGTTGTACACTCTCTTGCAAGGCGAGTTGGCAACGTATCCTAAGATGATGCCTTCCACTGCTTTTGCATGAAACTTAGACTGGCGGTCTTTGTACTGTAGCAACAAGGAACAAGGACTACCAAAAGGAACTAGGTAATCAAGATTGGGAAGTCGATTGTTGATCAACTCGTAACAAGTCTTGTTGTGCCTTTTCACAACCAGAACTCTGTTTAAGATGTGACAAGCTGTATTAACGGCTTCTGCCCAGAAAGTGACAGGAAGCTTTGCATCCGACAGCATAGTCCTTGCAGTCTCAATCAGTGTTCTGTTCTTCCGTTCAGCAATTCCATTATGCTGAGGTGTGTACGGCGCGCTGAATTCATGACGGATCCCTTTCTTGAGACAAAAAGCTCCATCAAATTATTTATAAGCAAGGAACTTTATCCACTCGTCCGTGGACATGCAGTACTTGTCAGCTAGCGCCTCCAGATCTTTCAAAGAAAAGTTTATGAAGCAGACTTCATCAAAAACTCTGATCAGTTCCCTTGGCACTAAGCTTCCACTTTTGAACCTCACCTTTCTAATCACCACTGCCTCGCCCGATTTAGGATCTACGTACCAGTACCATATGTTACCGAGGATATCTTGAGATAACTTGCTTAGGGGAATCTTGGTTTCACACAGCACTGGCTTGTACACCAGTTTCTTTAAACTTTTATGAGTCACGAGATGTCTAACGTTCTTGTCCCTGACTTGCTTGGGCACTTGAGGCTTAAACACCTCGAACTTCCCTGATCTTCCCTCTCGCTACAAAACCTGCCACAAACCCATCGCTACTGCGTGATTTGAGTGACCCAGCAGCTCTCGGTTTACTAGGTTCACGAGGTCGTATCTTGGCAAGGAGTTGAAGCTTCGCTGGTTGGTTTCAAGTATTGAACCACCCCAGCTCGCTTGATTGCAAACAACTTCTTGTCCTCCTCGAACCTCACAGCTAAGATCATCCTTGTCGCTCTAGGTTTGTCTATGATTGATGTCTTTTGCAAGACAGGAGCCGGATCCTTTGATGAACTTGCAGGCATATGTTTGTCTTTCTGTGCCTCTGGATCCACAGGTGTAGGGTCGGCAGGGGAGGCTTCAGTCGACGCCTCAACAGTACTAGCAGGCTCGACTGAACCTGTGTCAAGATGAGTTTCAAAGGATGGATCTTTGAAAATCTCTCCATCTTCAAACTCATATTTTCCTTTCCCGTCGCCCTTGGGAACTTCGATTACAACATCCTCATCCTCCTCATCCCAATCATCACCAGACTCGATCTCTCACTCTTCCAAATTGCAGAGAGCATCGATCTGTGCTTCCTTGGAATAGTCCGGCTCTAGTAGTAAGATCACATCATCCGACACGTCATCATATAGATCTTTCAAAACGCCAGCCACCGACTTTCCTTTATTACCACCTGAAGCATCACCTCCACCTTCACTCTGAGTGGACTCCCCCTCAGCCATAGGCATGACAGAAATGGGAACAATCGCCAAAGCCGACGATTGCTGCTCACTTCCACTCGGTCCGGCTTCAAGATCCTTATCCTGTTCATCACTCTTAGTTAGATCAACTAAGTGACAAGCCTCTTCACTTCTAGGCTTAGGTGGTTGCTTCTCCAATAATTGCTTCTCCAATAATTCCTCTAACTTGGAGTCATTTAGAATAGGCAATAAACATGCAATATCATTAATAGGCCAACAATGGCTCAAATCAAATAATGACGCTAAATATTGTGGGTCACTTAAAATGAAATCCCTTGAAATTTGTTCCCACTTCCACCATGGAATCTCAGGTTGTGGTACCTAGTGATTTCAAGAGTAGTAGTTACTAATCAAAAGTTGGTACATTGTTGCATCATAGGGTGATACAACATGGTTGGTATGTATACAACATATCCGTAAAAGTCAATAAGTAAGGATTCTGAAAATCGAAATATCAAGTGGACAAGGTTTACACTCCTTGTACTCGAATGGAAGGGTGTTGGTTAGTCATTAGAGAATGACTATATAACAAGTAACCCAAGTGTAAAGCTTTACAAAGCAAGTATAATGAGTACGAGTATGATGATGCCAAACTCAAGTTGTGAAACTGAGGATTAACAAACAAAGGAGGTTATACTAGGATTATGTAGAGATAATTTGCTAAGAGTCAAATTTACTCAATCCTATCAAGTGTTATTGGAAGTGAGTCATCATAGAAAAATAGATGTCAATGATGACTCAGTGTTATGTAACCTCATCACAAAGCATTGGAATTCGATACTAAACTGCGTGTTAGTCTCGATATAATGAAATCATGTTTGGTAATTTTCATCCTAAGGTTTGAATACATATTGCCGAAAGTTATCAATGAGTTATAGGATAATCAAGTCATGAAAAGATCTAGATAGAGAAAGTGACTAAAAATCCAGAATGATCTAATCAAGTAAATTAGTTAAACGGCTAGGTGCCAGTTCAATATTCGGATATTGAATTGACTACCATACATCGGATTCGGTTAACGGCCAGAAATGGAATTTGAAATATAACAAGGAATCTATATAAAAAATGGTATAATCATCACATCGAGTCATTCATATTTGATAGGATAACATTCAATGTCTACATTATCCTTGAATGATTCAAAGGTAATCCGTTGTTCATCTAGATGAGGAAGTACACATTCATGTCATGGAGATAATCTCGTAACAATAGTGTCTCCCAAAATTGATTCTGAGCTTGTTAATCATTAAGTAGTAGACTTTGATGTAACATCATTGTCAATTTAGGTTGGGTTTGACTCTCATTAAGTAGGCATCAAAAAAGAAGAAAATGATCAGATAAAACTTCAGGATTTTGCCAAATGCAAGGACGCTCCTAGATCTCTTAAAAACAATGTATAGATATCACAAACAGATCTTGAAAAAGAGTGTATATAAAATTAAAAGAAATTTGAGGAATCGAAAGGAATTTATGAGTAGACCTTCAAAAAAGCAGAGTCGACTATGGTTTGTCCTTGTTTTCCCAATAAAGTTGTTCATAAGGTTTCAGAGTTTGTCCTTAGATCTAGTGTTGAAGAGGGTCCAATTGATTATCAGCCCATAACCGATAGTACAATATGTCTAAAACTTCCCTGGCTTTCGAATGGTACCTCTATGTCTTACCATTTCGTATTTCCCCCCATATCCGTTATAGCCTTAAAATCCTTTGCATAATGGTTTAAGCCATAAAGTTGATGGAATGAGTGTTTAAATGTTAGAGATTTGTATTTCCATGAGGCACGTGTTAAGAAGTCGTTTCTTAACAGTAGATGCTCTAAGTCTTTTTAATTATAAGAGACTAAGAGTAAAGTATGCGAACAAGTCTCTACTTAGTTGGAAATCAGAGAGTTAATCAATATAATGATCTTTGAGGGAGTGTAAGCACAAAAGAACATAGGATTATCCTATTCAGATCTTTATGGACATTGAGTTTGTTTGAGGCAACCCAGGATTATGCCCCTTACATAAGAATATGAAATAATGAAATTAGCAGGAGTATACGCATTTGGAACAAGTTTATGAGTTTTGTATGTCAGACTCATGTTTGTCTGACAATGTTCACTCTTAGATTTCCTTGAAATTGTTTAGACATAAGCATGGCTTACTGATTACGGGAAAAATATCCGATTTGATGATGTAATGAATGTCAGATGCCGGTAGAACAACCCATTTGACATTTATTTTGGAAAGTTTGATTGCCTACCTAACTTAAGTCAGGTTTGCACAATACCATAAGGGTGTTGCGTGAAGGGAATCAAGATTTATCGTACCATATTACAAAAGTGAGTGAAGAGCACTTGAATGGAAATTTCAGGTAAATACGATACATATTAATTGGAATATTTTTTCTGAACTACTGATGACAGTTTAGCATCCTGAAAAAAAGTTAGATGATAGTGAGTCGATGGGAAAAATTACACAGTAGATGTTATTGTGATAGCCATGTTATTCCTTTAGCTTAAGGTAGAATTAGATTATTGGCATTTGTAGGTTCTCGGGTGTCTCGGATCGTTACGTGTGGGTGTGTGACTAGTCGGACCGGGTGCGGAATACCCGTGACTAGGTGGAGAAACAAGCAACACAAAGTAAACCGACAATGAAATCACTTTCAAACTCCGTCTATTATAAACTTAAAGGTTACAGAGAGAATAAAACTGAGTGCATATGACTGCGTACATAAGTTATGTTAACCTTGCCTATTTATACTAGACCTGGGCTCTGTGCACTTAGCAAGTGCGCAGGGCAAAATGCTCATGCGTACTTAGCAAGTACGTAGAGAGTTCTTGCGTACTTTCTAAGTACGCAGGAGATAACTCCTGCGCACATGCTAAGTGCGCAAAACACTTAGAGAATTTAGACAACGAGTACATATAATAGTAAATACAACTCGATAACTAATACATACAGACACTAAGATAAAAATATTAATACATACAAGACAAGTACAAAAGCTAAGACAATATCCAGAGTGTTTGTCACCCAAAAGTGCTTCAACAAACTCCCCCTTGACAACAGCTCTGGATTGTCTTCGGTCTTTATAGCTCCCCAGCTTTAGCTTCCATCTTCTTCTTGTAGTCAAGGCAGAACTTGACCACCTTGTCGTATTTAGAAGCAAGGAACTTTATCCACTCGTCCGTGTACATGTAGTACTTGTCAGCTAGCGCCTCCAGATCTTTCATAGAAAAGTTTATGAAGCAGACTTCATCAAAAACTCTGATCAGTTCCCTTGGCACTAAGCTTCCACTTTCGAACCTCACCTTTCCAATCACCACTGCCTCGCCCGATTTAGGATCTACGTACCAGTACCATATGTTACCGAGGATATCTTGAGATAACTTGCTTAGGGGAATCCTGGTTTCACACAGCACTGGCTTGTACACCAGTTTCTTTAAACTTTTATGAGTCACGGGATGTCTAACGTTCTTGTCCCTGACTCGCTTAGGCACTTGAGGCTTAAACACCTCGAACTTCCCTGATCTTCCCTCTCACTACAGAACCTGCCACAAACCCATCGCTACTGCGTGATTTGAGTGGCCCAGCAGCTCTCGGTTTACTAGGTTCACGAGGTCGTATCTTGGCAAGGAGTTGAAAGCTTCGCTGGTTGGTTTCAAGTATTGAACCACCCCAGCTCGCATGATTGCAAACAACTTCTTGTCCTCCTCGAACCTCACAGCTAAGATCATCCTTGTCGCTCTAGGTTTGTCTATGATTGATGTCTTTTGCAAGACAGAAGCCGGATCCTTCGATGAACTTGCAGGCATATGTTTGTCTTTCTGTGCCTCTGGATCCACAGGTGTAGGGTCGGCAGGGGAGGCTTCAGTCGACGCCTCAACAGTACTAGCAGGCTCGACTGAACCTGTGTCAAGATGAGTTTCAAAGGATGGATCTTTGAAAATCTCTCCATCTTCAAATTCATATTTTCCTTTCCCGTCGCCCTTGGGAACTTCGATTACAACATCCTCATCCTCCTCATCCCAATCATCACCAGACTCGATCTCTCCCTCTTCCAAATTGCAGAGAGCACCGATCTGTGCTTCCTTGGAATAGTCCGGCTCTAGTAGTAAGATCACATCATCCGACACGTCGTCATATAGATCTTTCAAAACGCCAGCCATCGACTTTCCTTTATTACCACCTGAAGCATCACCTCCACCTTCACTCTGAGTGGACTCCCCCTCAGCCATAGGCACGACAGAAATGGGAACAATCACCAAAGTCGACGATTGCTGCTCATTTCCACTCGATCCGGCTTCAGGATCCTTATCCTGGTCATCACTCTTAGTTAGATCAACTAAGTGACAAGCCTCTTCACTTCTAGGCTTAGGTGGTTGCTTCTCCAATAATTCCTTCAATCTATAACTAATAGTAAATACAACTCGATATTGTTACCAATTGAATTATCTTCAATCAATTCAAGAGGGTAAGAATTCGGGTTTTGATCACTAAATGCACAGTAAGAATGGTAACCATCAAAATAAAAAGTTATCCAAGAGATCGTGTTGTAAGGGTGTATTGTCCAGGAAAAAGAAGTTTAGCGTGCTTTAAAGAATTTCACCATCTGCTGCTACTCAATCGGTGTTACAGTGCGTTTGGATTATAAGGTAAAATCCAAGATTATGCTAAGACCTCCGATAATAGTTGTACACTTACTGCATGTGTTGAATGTTGTAAAGACCAACATTGAATTTATGTGACCAGTAAGGTCTTCAAGGGATAAGATTTAGCAAATAAAAATGGTTGAGGGAGAAAATCTTCATAGCTTGAAATCCATTAAGGAGTTGATTAGTTAAATTTCGAATTTCTCTTGTCCCTTCAGAATTGCGAGAACGTTATACGAAGATCCATTAGGGGAGTAAAAATGTTGAGGTCTGATTCATGCTAGACCGAGGATCATTCACATGCGTGGATAGACAAATAACGGAATCAAAAATAGGAAAATCTTCAGCTGGATCTCTAAGGTGTAGCTCACTTTACAATGAATTTCTAAATCCGGTTCAAGTACCGAGGTTAAATCGACTAAGACCATGTCTCTTCGGTGTTTCGGTCAAAATTGTTATGCCAATGAAGACTCGATAAAAGTTTTGATCTGTTCGAATTCAAAGACGAAAGAGATGATATATATTCCCATGTCACCTGAGGTAGCCCGTCGCATCGTTTGATGTCTTTAGCTTAACCCTAAGGTTACGATAGTTTCAATCAATACTCGAATGACTGGGAATTGGTATTAGAAATACAGATTAATCATGAACATTGACTCGGAAAGTAAGACTCACTAGAGTTCTCATGCATTGCAAATTATGATTACGTATGCACCCGTAATGATAATTTACTCTGCATGGTCCCTATAGTGTTTCTCCTATCCCAAGCTCTCAGTTTAAAGGGATCTGAAATTTTCATTAGATCGAGTTATCATGTTGCACTATCGTGTAAAAGGAGGGTATGTTCCATCTACTCACAGTTAGTTATTTGTACCAATACTCACATATATGCCTTCTAAAGTTACTGCTGGTTGGAGGTAACGATAGATGGGCACAACCGGTGTCCGCTAATATAGGAAAATGTGTGTGATTTAAGTCAGTCACCAATAATAGGGCAGAGATCCTCAAATCATTGTTGATCAAATCATGCTACAAATTTGTACGTATACGTGGATCCAAAGATTCAATAAGAAAAAGAAAATCTATGGGTCTCCTGCCCTGGAGAGTTCTCTCTCGTTTAGTCCTGATTCTCCACCTCGGGTTCCCTTTTGATCAGGCAGTTCGGTATGCCATGGAGAAAGTCCTAGTCGTCCAATCCAACAATTCATGAAAGAAAGTATATATCGCACCAAGTGAAAACAATAGACGTCAAACAAGAAATCCTACTCCACAGCTGGAGTAGATGTAGGTGTGGTGGAAGTATAGGTACAACTTGTGGTAACACTATGAGAGATAGAGGCAAAAAAATATTACAACAACTAAAACGGAATCATCAAGGATTATGCGCAGTGTTATGACGACGACAAGATTATGACGAAGCAATGAGTCGTAGATAAGAAAGAGGTAGTATGTAATGAACATATAATTCCTACGGTTCAATGCAATAAACATAGAGTTATAGTCTAGGTCTAGTCTTGGGGTAAACCTAGTTCTCTATAACCAGTGCTCTGATACCAAGTCTGTCATACCCCGCCGAAGGCGAAAACACGGAGTGGGACCGGTATATCACATTGAACATATGTACAAGAGAAAAGTTAAAAGGAAAATTGTGCATTACATTGAACCATACTACAAGCCTCTATTAAAAGTACAAATACATGGAAAATCCCGAATCAACACAAAGTGCCTAAAATGTCTAACTACAAGCAAAGGTACACAATAATAATTCTTTCCAAAAGCAAGCCGTTTAAAGTTCGTGATCCCCATAACTATTTACCTGAAAAGAATGTTTCGAAAACATGTCAACTATAAAAATAGTTGGTGAGTACGAAGGTTTTGTGTCTCGATAAGAAAAAGTAAGTAAATAAAGTTCAAAATGTAATAGTAACCATCCACAGATGATCAAGTACACGTGTTAAATTATAATTACCTTGAGCCACAATCAAAACCGTCAGACTAGTTGTTGCCCCTCTATCCGTGTGTCAAATGTGAACACCTACTATGGCTAATTATGCTCCCAAATGACCCTACAAGTCTGGTTGGCGCGACCAACTCTGGGCGGGGGTATCAACCCAAATAGTACTATTCATAATTCCCATCGGCTATCCAAGCTAATTGATTGTGTTAAAGTGGGGACTTAATACATTCATAAGTAAACCCAGGTAACAACCTGTAGTATGTGAAACAACTTTTCCTCCGTAAAACATTAAAAAAATAAAGTAGGGCCACGAAACTTACCTGAGCACCGTAATGCAAAAAGTACGGTTAACCGAAGAAACCGCAAATATGATGTCCTAACCGAGTCCTACTAACCAAGTAGACACGAAACAATTTATGACACCTAACGTGTGTGAATAAGTCAACAAAACAAAAGTGGCTATGCAGTCGATCGCATACCCAAAACCCGAGCATACGTGTACGAACTGTCAGAAATTGTAAAACAGGCTTTTATATAAATTCGTTACCTTAAAAATTTAATTTTTAAATTTTAATAAAGAACATCAGTAGTTATAAAATAATATATTATAAAATCTCATGTCACGGTTTCGTTCGATTAAAAACGCGGTTACGGACGTAAAGTTCGGTTTACGGTTTAAAAATCCGATTCGTCCAAAAATAGGGTTTTATTGTGATTTTAACACTCAAATAAAATGTCCAAATTTAAGTTTTAAAATGCTAATACTTCTGTCCAACAGTTCTTAAGACTTTTATAAAAACGTTTTAATACAAAAATTTCCAAAACAATAATTTTTTTATAAAGTTTTAATGGACCATAATTCAAAAATCAAACTTAGACATAAAATTAATGTTTTAAACGTTTATCAATTGATCATATATATGAAATATAATTACTGACCAAATTTCATAATTTTTTAATATTTAGATTATTTATTATGAATATAATATTATTAAATATTAACAAATTTGGGAAAAATGGTTAGATTCGTCCAATCTTTACCAAATGTTTACCACATTAGTTTTAGGTCCATATGAGATTATATTACAAGTTTCAAGTCCAGATGTTGTCCAAAATTATAAGATCCCAATATCATTTGTTTAATCGTTATAAATACCAAAAACCTACTTATACAACTCCAATTATCACGAGATGTGGACAGGAATCATATTTTATTTTATACTAACCACGGACCAAAATCTAGAATTTTATAAAATTTAAAGGTATTTTTCCCAATTTTCATGTATTAAACTTGTGTAAATTTTAATAAATAATATATAAAGAGGTAGATTACCAAATTTTTCAGATCCTCATTTTAAAATATAATCTACTGTTTAAAAATAAGTTTGGGTGCTGGATCAACAATTTTTAAAACTCCATCAAGAACATGAATGTTCTTGAACATTCAAACAAACTAACAAGTTTTAATCAAGATTATACCTTCCAAATCAGTTTTGAAGGTGAAATTTGATGCTTTTCTCCTGTGATTCTTTAAATTAACAACCTACAATCACAATATGGTTCAATTCCAAGATTTAAAGACTCAAAATCAACAAAAACTCACTTTAATTTCAAGAAAAATGCAAGTATGAACACATTACTGTTCGTACATTTTGAACATCAAATATTACAAGTTTTTCACTAGATAACTCATTGTGGATGATTACAACCAGTTTTCATCCACAAATCCTTGTTAAAATCACAAGATTCAAGTTAAAAACTCTTAAAAACGACAAAACTTGAAAATCAAAGTAAGTTTGTGTAGTGTGTGTTCTTGAGAATACATGCAAGAATCAAACAGAAAATCAAAGTTGGAAAAACATGTTAAAATTCCTTAAAATCACTAAAACAAAGCTCATAACATGCTAAAATCTAAGAATCAAAGTTGGATGGAGTGTTCTTGAGCTAGGATTTCAAGTTTGGGAGTGTTTGGACATGGGGATAGAGGTTGGGTGTGATTTGGAGCAGGGAAAAAGAAGGGGAAAAGAGGGCGGGGGTGGGTATTTATACTTGGAGTGAAGTCTTGGGTGTTTAAAAAGAAAATTTTATAAAATTTACCCACTTTTTAAAAAAATTACACCCCTAAATACTTTAATAAATACTTTTATCCAAACATAAAAATCTAATATCCAAAATAATGAATTTTGACAATTTTTAAAATGTAAAAACTCAAAAATTTTCAAAAAGTTATACCGGGTAAGCATCGAGCATTTACCGGAAGAACCGCATATGATCGTTAGTTTAATCAAAAATCATAAAAGTGAGCACATATAACGTTATAAAATATCATTCTTAACTAAAATATAAATTTAAAAATTATTTTCGGGAATTCAAATTTTACCGTTTATTCAACGCGTTCGCGGTATACGCAGTGTATGCACTTAACTGTGTTTTCTAGTTCGGACCTTAGTGTTTGTCTAAGGTAAAGTTCCTAGAATCCCTAAAAACTTCAAATATATATAAAACCATAATATTTAAAAATATAAACGTATAAATGTCGAGAAACAATAAAGACCTGAAAAACCGCTATTGTCACAGTTTTGTGTGCGAATTATTTGGGATTTGACCATAATTAATTTAGGGTTTGAGGGTTATTCGAAATTTTATTCCCAGGGGACGTTTTGGGCGACCAAGGAGGCTTTTGAAGGTTCCATAACACCATTGTTGAAGAATTGAATCAACGATTCGAAGATTGATTGATCCATGATCATTTTTTTATGTAAGAACATTATTATCATGTGTGGCTAAACTTTTCTTTGATTGACCCGGGTCTAGGGTTTATGTTAAAATTATGTTTATCTTGGATTTATGATTGTGGTACCAATATCTATTTGATTTCAATGAATATTGTTTGATATCTAGATTTGTATGTGGATTTGTGTTTGAAGAGAGTATTCGTTTTTGTTGAACTTATTGGTGATTGTCCATTGTTAGGTTGTTACATAGCCGTCTTTTAGCAATCATTTGCCGAGTCTCATATTATACGAATTGGTTTTTACTAAAACTCATCCTAGCACGAATTGGTTGAATTAATAACTTGGACTATGTGTCCATAACTCTTTTAAAATCAATAATCAAGCAAGCTTCATAACCGTTAGTCAATTAATCATAACATCGACCATAAATTTTTCGTGGTTCGACACCCTTCTTGCCGTACTAGCTAAGGTAATTAGGACTTCTTAGTCTTATCTTTGATCGGTACTTCGACACCGATCACATTTTGGCGCCATTTTCGGGGAGGTCGTGCGCTTGGTATTTAGTTATTTGATTAATTTCCTTTTGTTTAAGTGTGATTTATCTGTTTAATTGTTTGGTTTGTTACTCTCTTTCTATTCCCGATTACGCTTGGTGTGTTTTTTGTGCAGGAAACAGATAGTGCATGCGTACACGTTTTTCTAGAAGAACTTCACCCTTCGAATTCAATTCGGAAATTGAAAGATTAGCAAGGCAAAACCGAGCACGTCATAGAGTGGAAGAAGCAATACCCTCAAATTCACCAATTACTGAACAACATTCCATTGAAACGGTGAACATGGAAGGCCAATGTTGGAGCATATTCTGGTGACAACGAGCTTGAAGATATTATGTCTTAGTCTTAGAGTCTTTGACTTATAATTGATAGAATTGTTAGCAACAGTTAAAGGGGAGTATGTTAGGACATGTTTTGTAACCGTTGATAAAATTCTGTGTAAGTTCATAGAGAGGCGAATAATCTTTAGGAGCGAACTTGTTAAGTTCGCCTATAGTGCTGTGTGGGTTTGTGTTTTCCTATAAATAGGTGTTTACAAGTCTTAGATGGGAGTGGATTAGAGGAGAACAGAGTAGAACAGAAACTGAGAGATCATGTAAACTGATATTCTGAGTGGAAATACAAAGAGGATTATTTACACTGTTGTTGTTGATTGAGTTACACGTTGCACGTTGATCATGGATTCCGCATGTTATCACCGTGTCGTACCGTGAGTCTAGAGATCCGTCACGCACCGAAGCGGGACCAATAGCCAAGGCAACCGTTTGACAGGTGGCAATCGAAGCTGCGCCAACACTTAACCCATGAATCAACCTCAAAACCAAAACCGTAATTCCAATCCTAATCGCAGTGCGAATCAAAACCCAATCAATGTCAACGAAAACCCTTTGTTTAACAATGCTAACCGAAATGGAAGAAGCCCATGCCCGCATGGCAACCAAAATCAAAACCAAGATGAGTTTGATCACTTTAGTGTCCACTAACGTCATACGGAGAATGAAGAGTATGATGATGAGAATGAAGGTTTCTATGACAATGATGATGATGAGTTCCAACATAATAACGATGATGAATGGAATGATGTTGGATCGATGAATACAAGATGGTTCTATTCTAGTTGAGATTGCCAGAAACAATCACAACTATGCAATGTAAACAAGTAAACATAAAGAGTACTGATAAATGCAAATTGTATTAAGCTTCAATGGTTACAAGATTACAGAGAAAACTCTAAGTAAGCACACTTGTACAATGAATAGATACACTACTTATATAGTAACTTAGAATCAAGACAGATCCTTGATTCTAAGGATCAGATCAAACACAAGCCGTTGATCTTGTATACTACAAGCTATACTACAAGTTAAGACAACAAAGACTACAAAAGTTAACTTTAATCAAATATCTTCTTAGGCATCATTGCTTGGATACTTGGAAGGAGAGCGTTGTATTTTATTTTCTGCACCAGTAACATTCTTTCTGCATGTGATGTGTCAGATTTGCAGCCGAAAGTTGTCGGTAGTAAAGTTGATGCTTTTGATATGCCAATCAACAGCAACGATTAATCTTCAGCAGATATGGCTATCAGCAGCATAGTTGATGATCTGCAGCAAGACTCAACTATCCTAAGCTGCTGATGATTTGCCTATCAGCAGCATCAAGTGTTTGATGTTGCTGCGAAGCCTATCAGCAGCAACTCTGGACTTCAGCAGATAAGGCTGTCCGCAGCAGAGTTGTTCATCAGCAGGAGAACAACTATCAGCAGCAAACAAGCTTATCCGCAACAATTTGTTGGTCAACAACAAAATTGTGGAGTCCGCAGCAGTTGTACTTAGAGAATTTTGTAGCCATCAGTCTTTATACCCCCTAGACTGATGCTACCAAAACTTTCTTACTGCTGTTGTTGCTGAAGCTTTTGCATGTGTCAAACAATCCTTGCTACCTCATAGCCAATAGGGTCCTTTCTGGGATTGTCAAGAGGAAGCTCAGACAGATACTTGATGGAAAAGATGTGGCATCTTAAAAATGGCCTTGCTAGAACATCTCATCTGCTGACCTCTGACATCTGTTATAGTGAGTTCATCCTTCTCAGCATTGTAAGACTACCAAGTGAATGGAAAGTGGGATTGGAGAGGTTTAGCATCAATGACTACATCTTTGCTAGTGTTGAAGTGATGTTTGATCACTAGTAACAGATGTCTTCCACTTTCATTCTCAGGTTCATGAGCTTCACCCAGCTCCATTATTCTTCTAAGATCAGAATCTGGGAGTTGCATCACCTCATCAACAGTTTTATAGATTGACCTTTTTACTTCTTCCCTCCCCCTAAAGACTTCAAACCATTGATCTTGATTAATGTAGAACCAACCAACAATTTCTCTTGAATCTTCTGGTTTGGTAGTAGGTTTGGTTTTCTTCTTGGGGGGCTGTTGATGAGGAGGAGCTGGGTAGGAGGATTTGAACTCTTTGGGTGGAGAGGAGGGAGGTCTAAGAGGGAGAGTGAAAGGTTGTTGGATAGAGGAAGGAGTTTATTTTTTGTCATCAGTATGAGTATTTACCCTTTTCTTTGAGCCTGTCTTCCCCAATCTTTCTTCCTCTTCCTTCTTTACTTTGAAATACAAGGCTTGCAAATTCATAAAAATCATTGGACCTAGCCTCTTTCCACTCTCTCCTCTAGCCTTCAAGAAGTCCATCATGACCTTCCTTTCTTCATGGGTCCTTATGTTAAATGCAATGGTCTTTTTGGACTTTTGTTTGGCTTTTTCTTCTTCTCAGCTCTTTTCTTGTTTTCCAATTGCCCTTGCTGACCCACGAAAGCTCTATAGATTTCTTTATTTGACAATTTCTCAAGGTAGTCTGCATCCTCACCTTGAGAAATCAGAGCTTCTGTCCACTTCTCTCTCATTTCTTTGGCTAGTTGAGTGTCAGTTATCCTGAACTTAGCCTCTTCTTTTCTTTTCTTTTCTCTTTCTTTTTCTTCTTTATTGAGTTATTCCTTCAGCTGAAGAGCTAGAGCTTCATCTTCTTGTAATTGTGTACCTGCAGGAACTTTAACATTCAAAGCATCCAGTTGCCTAGCATGCATATGGATCTGTTGTTCCCTGAGGAGAATGACAACTTTCCTTTCTTGAATCTTTCTAATCTCAACCATCTCCTCTTCTTCTCTTTCTCTTTTTCGCTTCTCTTTTTCTCTTTTCTCTATTCTTTCTTCTTCTTCTTCTTCTTCTGTCATGATGCCCTTCCCCTTGTCTTTATTGGATGCCTCTGCTTCAGCTTCATGGATCACAACAACAGATGTAAGAGATGTTGTTGGGATCTCAGCTTCAGCTTCATTGGCAATCTGAGGAACAGACACAAAGGAAGGGACTGCTCCACTCTCTTCCTTTTCCCATTCACTCCCATGTATAGCTTTAAAAGCCTCTTTGACATTCTGAGCATCCACTTTTATTGACTCTACTGTTGCACTCAGTATAACAGTTGGTGAGGAGGGAATGGATAGATCTGAGTCAGAATCATCCATTGCAAGCCATCCCTCCTTTTCAAGAAAAGCTTTGATAATCTTGATCATTGCTTGACTTTCTAAGGAGTTGATGTTGCAGATGTGTGTCCTGAGCTCAAAGACCTTAATGAACATAAGTATGTTTGGAAATCTAAAGTTTTTGTTTCTGACTCGTCGGAGCAATCACCAAAAAATCGAT
The DNA here is from genome assembly GCA_023525975.1 of Smallanthus sonchifolius. Lineage (NCBI taxonomy): Eukaryota > Viridiplantae > Streptophyta > Magnoliopsida > Asterales > Asteraceae > Smallanthus > Smallanthus sonchifolius. The sequence goes on from CM042046.1 coordinate 29,202,783, forward strand.
GAGAGATTCAATTGTGAATGGAGTGAAGTCAATTATTTTGATACAGATGGACGACCCATGACTACCATGGCTTGGGTCCCAATTTCAAATTAATGTTTCTTGTTAGATGTGCAGGATTAACCAAGAGGGACTATTAATAACGTTTGATTTGTTGATAGTGGTAGTTCATAGCACATGATAGGGAATGACATCTGCAAGAGCAATGAGTCGTTACAGAAGTTGGTAAATCTATTTGATTCAACGACTTGATGCTCAGGGGGAGAATATGTCACATACAATGTTTTGGAAAGAGTTTTACAAAGTCTAAATGATAACCTAAAACTTAGGATGACAATGGTGAGCATAAAGTCGTTGATGCAACCATTTGACTAGTTGAGGGGGAGTCTAAAGGACAGGGGGAGTACAGAACTGTGTTGGTGACAAAGGCAACGACATTCAATTACATCTGACTACCGGTTTGAGTTTTTAATTGATTGAATTGCTTAATTCCATGTAACCAAGAAAAATGTTTTTCTTAAAATGTTTTCATGGAAGATTTTATTTTCGTTTGTTTTACTTTCTTTGAAAAAGAGTTTGAAAAAGCCAAACAAATTGAAAAAGATAAAATCGACATTACTTGAAGTTAAAGAAGAGATGATAGTACATCAGTAGACGTTCTTTCACACATGACCTTAGTTGGACTTTATGATTGCTGATCTAATATATATGTGATAAATGTTTTGATCAGAATTCTTAGACTGCACAGTATGGGAAATGATAGCTTCATAACTGTTTATGCTTAACAAAAATTGATGCTTGATGCTTATATTTTAATTTGGATACTAGTATGTAGTCTGAATTGTCAATAGGCTATGAGTATCTTTGGTCCATTAGTAGTGTGACAACATAATTCACTTTGTGACAACTGGGATTTGAACCCATGGTATGCCGAGTGTGTTTGTAAAAGATCATTATCAGATAAAGAATATAAGATCTAAAGTACTTCATGAGACCAGTATCGGTTATGTCGTTAAACACAATTTTACAGTTCACTTCACTGCCGATGCCCCGAAAACATGCAATGTCAAGTTGGACTAAGATATGTTTCTAACAACATCTGTTTGAACATATACTAGCCCTTGGATCAATATCCTGATTCCATTGAACATATCCAGATAACAATTGGATCACGCTACCCTATGTCATTGAATCAATCGATTCCTTGATCAATCTTATGTTGAAGAATTCTATTGGTACACTCTTTCTATTACTATGAATCATGATACCTCATCCAAACCAAGACATTTGAATCATTCGATTCTGAATCATTCGATTCTGAATCATTCTGATTCTCTGCTTTATATTTTCCCGTGTTTATCGGTATAATTCACCCTGGAGATTGAATATTATCTTGCAATGATCTTATATGTCTTGAAGATAATGCACATTTATATTTCTGTTGGCATATTTGTGGGGTACACGTTGTATTACAAAATAAATGGTATCTTAATTCACAAGAACATGGGACAAAGATACTAGTGGTTTCAATTCTTATAATATTAACAACTTAGACTGACATGTTATGTGTTGCAAATTTGTATGTAATTTATTATAAGCATGTTATGATCTGATCCCATCTTCTTTGAAGTTCTTCGCGTATCATTACATGTTTTGGTTGAAGCTTAAAAGATTTGATCTTATCTGATTCAAAAGATGTTACTTCATATAATTGATTAGAAATTCAAAAGAAAGAAATGAAAGAATGAATCTGGATAGGATACCCATAGAATGTTTATGGATGTTTATCCAAAATGTGTGATTGATTCATTGTTTATACTGATATGATCTTCTTACTCGTGATGTTCGACCAAAAAGATGTGATTTCGTATTTTTACAATTCAGTTTCTATAGAGAAAACCCAAAAAGATTTTGTGTTTCTTATGTTTGAAAAACCAAAAAGACTTTATTTTTTCAGCTTCCATGGAAATCTTAATTGTTGGTTATTCTTGGTTGTTCTCCTTTGTAAAAATTGAATAATGCAGACAAAAGTTGACAAGGGGTCCTTTTCCCAAGTTTTCTTCTAGATAGAAAGAGAGAGTGTGCAGATGAACAAGACGAAGACTACAATTTGTTTAATGCTGATATATGAAGACGGATGACAATCTTCTGAAGCGGTTGTCAAGGGGGAGTCTGTTGGAGCATATTCTGGTGACAACGAGCTTGAAGATATTATGTCTTAGTCTTTGAGTCTTTGACTTGTAATTGATGGAATTGTTAGCAACAGTTAAAGGAGAGTCTGTTAGGACATGTTTTGTAACTGTTGATAAAATTCTATGTAAGTTCATAGAGTAGGAGCGAACTTGTTAAGTTCGCCTATAGTGCTGTGTGGGTTTGTGTTTTCCTATAAATAGGTGTTTACAAGTCTTAGATGGGAGTGGATTAGAGGAGATCAGAGTAGAACAGAAACTGAGAGATCTTGTAAACTGATATTCTCAGTGGAAATACAAAGAGGATTATTTACACTGTTGTTGTTGATTGAGTTACACATTGCACGTTTGTAACATCCCTAAAATAGTAAATAAATAAATAATAACGCGATCGAGATTTAATCGTCAAAAATGAAAGGAAAAGGATGGGCTTGGGGCTTGGTTCCAACGGGCCGAGGGAAGCCCAGGTATATAAGGGCCAAGAGAGCCTCAAACTTGCAAACTTCCACCATTTGCAAAGTTAGAGAGAAAAAGGAGAGCTCGGGCTCAGAGAGAGAAAGTTGACGGATCGACTCGGAATTGAAGGAGCACGTTACTGCTGAGCTCGTGAGCAAAACCTCTGAATCCGAATCCCAATCTAGGTAACGATTCGACCCTAAACTGAGTTTTTGTTCGTTTTGGGGTTTTTCGGGATTTAGCTAAATAGGTGACGTTTTTACGGATGAAACTTGAAAATAAGCTTAGGACTAACATCTAGAATGTAAACCGCACGTTTTGAACAAAGAAAGTTGTAAGATTGGCACGATCAGATCCGCATGCGAAAGTTAGGGTTTTTGCGGGGAAGAAGGTCATGCGTACTTATCAAGTACGCAAGAAGCAGATCCTGCGTACTTATCATGTATGCAAGAAGAATGTTCTGCGTACTTATCAAGTACGTAAGAAGAAGGTCCTGCGTACTTATCAAGTATGCATGAAACGAAGTATGCGCACTTATTAAGTACGCAAGAACAAGGCCCTGCGCACTTGCTAAGTGCACATGCAACATACCAGTCAGTAAAGTCAGTATAGTCGCCTAATTCAGAATGGTTTAACCGTTAGAGTCGGGATTAGGTCTGATGTATGTGTAATTAACCAATCCAGATCGTGTGTGGCACTCATTAGACAGCTATTAGGACAGGACGAGACTAGCTCATCAGGTGAGTTCTATGTGCCCCCTCTATGTTATGTGCAAACCTTATTAAATGTTTTGTGGCTGAAGTGTATACGCTAAATGAATAAATGTTATAAATGCCAATGTGATCATACGTGATATATACATATATGTATCAAAATGAATGATGAACAAATAATGAAACGTATGATTATAAAAAATGAATGAAAGAATGACATAACGTGAATGAATGAAATCTTGCTTTATATTTTATATATTGCATGTTATGAATGTATGTTATATATTGCATGTTAGAATACCATAGCCCAAGCCTTGGGGCTCCCTTTAGGTATCTAAAAATTCTCTTGACAACTTGAAGATATGTATTCTTTGGAGATGCTTGGAATCTTGCACAAAGGCATATTGCAACCATGATATCTGGCCTTGAGGCAGTGAGATACATGAGTGATCCTATCATTGCACGGTACTGATGTTGATCAGTGTCTTGAACATATTTATCTGGAGTCAGTTGATGGTGCACTTGCATAGGAGTTCTTGCAGCAGATCTGTCAGCTATCTTGAATCTTTCCAAAATGCTCTTGACATATTTGGATTGGCTGATAAAGATTCCATTTGGAACTTGTTTGACTTGAAGACCCAGAAAGAAATTTAGTTCACCCATTGAACTCATTTCAAACTTTGAGTGCACCAGGACCTCAAAGTCTTTACATAACTTCTTCCTTGTTGATCCAAAGATGATGTCATCAACATAGATTTGTACCAGTAGGATTTCTCCCCCTTCATCTTTGATAAAAAAGGTCTGGTCAATGGCACCTTTTTTGATGTTGTTGCATAGTAGATATCCAAACAGAGTTTCATACCAGGCTCTTGGAGCTTGATGTAAGCCATAGTGAGCTTTGTCTAGTTTGAACACTTTGTTAGGATGTGCAGGATCTACAAAGCCTGGAGGCTGTTTAACATATAATTCCTCACCAATCGTCCCATACAGAAAGGCACTCTTGACATCCATTTGAAAAACTATGAAGTTCTTGGATGCAGCATATGCCAGGAAGATTCTGATGGCTTCCAGCCTGGCAACAGGAGCAAAGACTTCATCATAGTCAATTCCCTCTTCCTGAGTGTAGCCTTGAGCTACAAGTCTGGCTTTGTTCTTGACTACAATGCCTCTCTCATCTTGCTTGTTCCTGAATGCCCATCTTGTGCCAATAACAGTTTGACCAGGTGGAAGATTAACAAGTTTCCAGACATCCTGTCTCTTGAATTGCAGCAACTCTTCCTGCATTGCCTCAATCCAACTGTTGTGTTTCAGAGCTTCATCTACCTTCTTTGGTTCTACCTGAGATAGAAAACAGGAATACAAACATATATTGGCTTCATGAGTTTTGCTTCTTGTTTGAACTCCTTGGTGAACTTGGCCAATGATATTTTCAAGGGGAAGTTCCTTGTTGATTCTCTGTGCTGGTACAACATCCAATTGGATTCCTTGCTCAAGATTGCTCTGATTCTGATCAGGAAACTCTTCATTCATGGTGGAAGCAACTTCAATATCAACAACAACATCTGCATTATCAGCAGCAGCATCTACAGTAGATGCCTCTACAACATTTACAGATGTGTCTTGAAGTTCATTCGGATTTTCATTCTCAGAGAGGCTGCTGCTGGTGACATTTGAGAGTCTGGTTCCAGCTTCACTGGCTTCAATAGCTTCCACAACAGATGGAGGATCAATAGATGGCCTTTTCAGTCTGATAAAGGGACTAGTGAACTCCAATCTATAGTCAGTGGAAGATGTGGAAGCTGGTACTTTGGAAGAGGTAGAATCCATTTTTGAGAAGATGAGAGGCTCAAATATTTGTGTGAAGGAGTCTATATCAAAGAGCCAGTCTGGGCCTTTTCCCTGTTCACATGCAATGTGTTCCCTACATTCCTCATTGGCTGATTCTTCCACAATTCTTGTTCTTGAGTTGAATACTCTGTAGGCCTTGGATTGAGAGGAATAACCCACAAAGTATCCTTCATCATATTTGGCACCAAACTTAGGAAGAACCCCATGTGTGATCAGAATGGTGCATGGACATCCAAAAGGTTTTAGAAATCCAATGTAGGGAACTCTTTTGAACCCGAGTTCATAAGGAGTCTTGTTGAGAGGCTTGATAATGAGAACTTTATTCTGCACATAGCAAGCTGTACTGACTGCTTCTGCCCAGAATGTGAGAGGCAGTTTTGAATCAGCCAACATTGATCTTGCTGATTCAATTAGAGTTCTGTTTCTCCTTTCAGCAACCCCATTTTGTTGATTCAAGTGTTTGATAGCTTTAAGTTATCAGCAGGAACAAGTTTCCTGCGGATAGCTCTAAGGAAACCAGCAGCAACTTCTTTGCCGCGGGCCATTACATCCATCAACATCAATTGAGTTTGCTGCTGACAGACTTAAGCATCCGCAACAGCCAAGTTTGCAGCGGATAGGCTTAACCATCCACAGTAACCAAGTTTGTTGCTGACGGGTAAAAATAAGTCCAAGTTAACTTTTACCTGCTGTAAAAAGTACTTTCAGTCTTTACCATGACTGCTATAGTGTGTTATAGCTGTAACAGTGAAAAGTGAATGGTTTGTACTGTACAAGTAACTTTGCTTTTTCCCTCCTCTGCCGTTATAACACAACTCAAATTTCTCCTTCACCTCTTCACATTCAATTCCAACCTAACTCTCACCATTTTCTCTCTGCCGTTATACCAGAAAAAGAAAAATGAGCAAGAAGACTCCTTCCATTCTTGTCTCACTGGCCCAATCCCAACCTAAAAGCCCTCATTTAGAATCCCAAGATTCAGATGAGAATATCAAAAGGGATAGCCAAATTATTAGAGAGACTTCCTTGGAAGTTCCTCTATTAGGATCAGGATCACATCACAGATCCATAGAACAACCTTTTGAGCCATTTCATTATTTTTCTTCTCTGAACTTAAGTGCAGAGGCACCTAGTCAAGATGATATGCCTTCTCCAACTACCACTATCTCGGAGGTATTGATTGACTTGGCTGCTAATGTACCCAGCCCAAGTTCATCACCTAAGAAGGTTCACGCTGGGAGTGATGATAGAGTGAATGTGGAAAGGGCTATCACTACTACTGGTACATCAATTGACCAGGAGGACAGTGATAACATCACTAAGTCCCCAACCACGGTAACTCACAGTGAGGATGTTTCTTTTGAAACACTCTTCACTGAGAGGAATCCCAGGTGCCAAAAAAACCAGGGTGATGGGGATGCAGAGGCTAGGCCTAAGGCCCCATCTAGTTCCAAGGATTCCACAACTGTAGATGAAGACAAACTGAAACTTGAAAATATGGAATTGACGGCCAGGGTGGCAATGCTAGAGGCTGAAGTGTACAAACTACATCACCAACTCTCTATGCATGAAGCCCATCAATGCCCTCCAGTGACTACTCCTTCCCTTGTATCAGTGGACTCTCAAACAAATGAAACTCTATGCACTTATGCAACCAAAAAGGGGGAGATAGTTACTGTTGAAGATGATGCTAACAGTCTTGAGGACTGGATACAAGAGCAGGCTGCATTTCAATGTACACTCGTCAAGCCTGCTTTTGTTCAAATCCATGACTTTCCAGACTCAGTAGATGAAGAGGAACATATCTATGAGGACTGGAAGTTAGTGGTCAGAGCTGTTGATGAGGTCTTGGAAAATAAAAGTGAAGATGAAGACAAACCTCTATCATTCAGCATATTGCTAGCTGCTGCAAGTACATCAAGACAGACCATTGCCCCTCAATTCACACTGACTGCACATAAGCTAGAGTTTTACTCTATCCTAGCTTGGGGGTATGATGGTCTATCTGAGAGATTCTGGATTAGACGAGAATTTGGTGTAATAGAAGAGCTTAATTGGAATACACTGAATCCACTTCAGGTTCTTGAACTGTACTTAACAAGATGCATCAACACTTCCACAGATCTCTTAGCAGAACTTGCAATTGATAGATTCTGTGTCTTGATGGAGGATAATATGCCCTGATTTGAATGGTTTCTAGAAGAAGCAAACAGAGTGGCCTATCCTAAACATACTACAGAGTTTTCAAGAACATCAGAACAAAGACTGGCTCCAAGACTTGACTTGATAAGGAGCAGTGATTTAACAGAAGAAAAAGTTCTATGTTGCAGAAGATTCTTCTACAATGAAAAGGTCAGGGGTCTGGAAGTGCAAGGATGGTCAAGCACTGGGTCCTCTGGTTTTTAGTTCTTCTTGTGTGATGGATCATCTTTCAAAATCAACAACATTCAAGAAATCCTGCTCCTCAATCCAGATTTCCTGCATAAGGTCTTTGAGTTCAGGACAAACATCTGCAACATCAACTCCTTAGAAAGTCAAGCAATGATCAAGATTATCAAATCTTTTCTTGAAAAGGAGGGATGGCTTGCAATGGATGATTCTAACTCAGATCTATCCCTTCCCTCCTCACCAACTGTTATACAGAGTGCAGCAGTAGAGTCAAGAAAAGTGGTTGTTTAGAATGTCAAAGAGGATTTTAAAGCTATAGATGGGAGTGAATGGGAAAAGGAAGAGAGTGAAGCAGTCCCTTCCTATGTGTCTGTGTTCCTCAGATTTCCAATGAAGCTGAAGCTGAGATCCCAACAGCATCTCTTACGTCTGCTGTTGTGATCCATGAAGCTGAAGTAGAGGCATCTAATAAAGACAAGGGGAAGGGCATCATGATAGAAGAATAAGAAGAAAGAATAGAGAAAGAGAAGAGAGAGAAAGAGAAGAGAGAAAAAGAGAAGAGAAGAAGAGAAAGAGAAGAAGAGGAGATGGTTGAGATTAGAAAGATTCAAGAAAGGAAAGCTGCCATTCTCTTCAGGGAACAACAGATCCAGTTGCATGCTAGGCAACTGGATGCTTTGAAAGTTAAAGTTCCTGTAGCTACACAATTACAAGAAGATGAAGCTCTAGCTCTTCAGCTGTAGGAACAACTCAATAAAGAAGAAGAAGAAAGAGAAAAGAAAAGAAAAGAAAAGAAAAGAAAAGAAGAGGCTAAGTTCAGGATAACTGACTCTGAACTAGCCAAAGAAATGAGAGAGGAGTGGACAGAAGCTCTGATTTCTCAAGGTGAGGATGCAGACTACCTTGAGAAATTGTCAAATAAAGAAATCTATAGAGCTTTCATGGGTCCGCAAGGTCAATTGGCAAACAAGAAAAGAGCTGAAGAAGAAGAAAAAGCCAAACAAAAGTCCAAAAAGACCATTGCATTTAACATAAGGACCCATCAAGAAAGGAAGGTCATGATGGACTTCCTGAAGGCTAGAGGAGAGAGTGGAAAGAGGCTAGGTCCTATGAGTTTTATGAATATGCAAGCCTTGTATTTCAAAGTAAAGAAGGAAGAGGAAGAAAGATTGGGGAAGACAGGATCAAATAAAAGGGTAAATACTCAAATTGACGACAGAAAACAAAAGAAACCCAAGCCTACTTCCTCATCCACTCCTTCCTCTATCCAAAAACCTTTCACTCTCCCTCCTAGACCTCCCTTCTCTCCACCCAAAGAGTCCAAATCCTCCCACCCAGGTCCTCCTCATCAACAGCCCCCTAAAAAGAAAAGCAAACCTACTACTAAACCAGAAGATTCAAGAGAAATTTTTGGTTGGTTCTACAGTCATCAAGATTAATGGTTTGAAGTCTTCAAGGGGAGGGAAGAAGTAAAAAGGTCAATCTATAAAACTGTTGATGAGGTGATGTAGCTCCCAGATTCTGACCTTAGAAGAATAATGGAGCTGGGTGAAGCTCATGAACCTAAGAATGAAAGTGGAAGACATCTGTTGCTAGTGATCAAACATCACTTTAACCCTAGCAAAGATGTAGTCATTGATGCTAAACCTCTCAAATCCAACCTTCCATTCACTAGCTGGTCTTACAATGCTGAGAAGGATGAATTCACTATAACAGCTGTGAGATGTTCTAGCAAAGGCCATTTTTAAGATGCCAAGCAAGGACATCAGTTAATACAAGATGGTTCTATTCTGGTTGAGATATAAAGAATGATGGCTACAAAATTGTTAGATGGGTAAACATCATCAGAGAACTTGGTTGCTGGGTAATGGTAACGAGGGCGATGAATATTATGGTGATGGGTATGAGGATGATGGTTTTGCTAAAAATACTCTACCTGTCAATAATCAAAGGGGGAACCGCAACAACAATAACAAAAATTACAACCGGGTTCCCAGTCAAGGTGGTGGGGGTAACAATCGTCAGCCTCGTCAACCACATAGACCCCTATGACCCAATCAAAGAGCACATGCCAATGGGGTGAATATCCCCTTTCAACCGGCTATTTCTGAAAACCCTTCTCCTATTGTACCACCAAGGAGAGAGAGAGAGCTTTCGACATTAGGCCTCAATATCTTAATGCCCTTTCGCATTTTATGGGAAGTGCTATCGAAGAACCTTACATACATCTAGCCGATTTTGCAACTATTTGTAACACCATTGGAGGGCATAACTTCTCAGCGGATGAAGTGAAGTTGAGGTTGTTTCAGTTTTCGTTGAAAGAGAAGGCGAAGAAATGGTTCCTAACATTGTCGGCCAATAGTATTCGCACATGTGCAGAAATGCAACAAGCATTCTTGGATGAATACTACTCGGTGGCCAAAACGAGTGATGCTCGTAGAGACATCCGGTACTTTAAACAACAACCGGGTGAATTGTTTCATTAAGCTTTCTTGCGTTTTAAGGAGTTGCTACGCATGTGCCCACCTCACATAATTAAGACATGGGAACTCATCAAGTCATTTTCGGATGGGTTAACTTCGGAAGAGAGAAAGTACTTGCATTCCACAAGTAATGTCACATTCTTGTCAAACAATGAAGTTGATGATTAGGATTTCTGGAAAGAATGAGTGGCTCAAAGGCTCAAGCATCGGATGATAGAAGATCAAGATCGGTGCCACCAAAGGGCATATCAAGGGATGCAAATGCTGACCGACTCACATAATTGGAACGAGAATTGGCGAAGTTAAAGAAAAGTGGAAGTGCGGATGTGTCATCGGTGAAGTATGATGTTTGTGGAGCATGTGGTGAGTTGGGGCACAAGAGTATCGAGTGGCAATGGTTATGAAGAAGTCAACCAAGTGTCGGGTGATAGGAATTATAATGACATGAATTCTAACACTTATCACCCGGGCTTGAGGAATCACCCCAATTTCAAGTATGGGAACACCTCCAACAAAATGAATCCTAACTTTCAAGGAGAAAGTCAAAACAACTCCTCGTATCAAAATCGTTAGCAAGGTGGTTACAATCAAGGTGGAGGTGGCTATCAAAGAAACTCTTACAATCAAGGTGGAAATCAAGGGTACAACAAAAACCGAGGAAATTACCAGCAAAGGAATTAAAATAATCAAGAGCATCAATGTAACACCTTAGGCAAATCCCATATCGTTCTGTTCTGTTCTGTCCATGGAAGAGATGCTGGGTTCATATGGAATGCCTCGCCTCAAATACAACAACGTGTTTTGGGGCTTAATGTAGTGGATGAGAGGAGAACTCCACAGTTAAGCGTGCTCGAGTGGGAGTAATCCAAGGATGGGTGACCCCTGGGAAGTTTTCACCTGGGAAACCAAAAACAAATCCGTGAGCTCTTAGGGGACAAAGCGGACAATATTGTTGGTATGAGAGGCCGGATGATACAAATGGTATCAGAGCCACTCCCGTTATGTTCTGTTTACGATAGTGGGGCAAACCTCATCGAGGACGATGAGTCCCATGGGGGGTGTTTGTAACACCTTAGGAAAATCCCATATCGTCCTGTTCTGTTTTGTCCACAGGAGAGATGCTAGGTTCATATGGAATGCCTCGCCTAAAATACAACAACGCGTTTGGGACTATGTAGTGTATGAGAGGAGAACTTCACACTTAAGCGTGCTCGGGTGGGAGTAATCTAGGGATGGGTGACCCCCTGGGGAGTTTTCACCCGGGCAACCAAAAACAAATCAGTGAGCTATTAGGGGGCAATGCGGACAATATTGTTAGTACGAGAGGCCGGATGTTAAAATCAAGGTGGAAACTCAGGAGGTGATGACTCGGTTAACTCAAAATTGGATGCTATCATGAACATGATGAAAGAGTCGGACAAGAAGAATGAAATGAGGGACAAGTCAGTTACGACATTGGAAAGGCAAGTGGGTAAATTAGCCGAGGAGGTGGCCCAAATAAAGAAAGACAAAGGGAAATTACCAAGTGATACTACCTTGAATCCATCACATCAAGGGTCCAGTTCAAAGAATGCCTACGGTAGCGTAGTGAGTACCCACCAAGATGGTGAAGAGAGTGATTCGGAGGACGAATGTCAGTTAGGAGAACCCCTTATCCTAGTTAACGTTGGGGGATTGAAGATTGATCAAGCTCTGTTGGATTATGGATCGAGTGTTAGCATATTACCGGGAAGCCTATATGACCAGTCTAACTTTGGTCCTCTATAACAAGTTGACACCACCGTGGTGTTAGTCTATTTGACATGGAAATGTTCTCGAGGGATGCTTAGAGGAGTTGCTGTGAAGGTCAGGGAATTCTATTACCCTGAAGGATTTCTGGTGCTTGATTATGTATCGACTGTGAAGAAGGAGCAAACGAGGGTCATCCTTGGAAGACCATTCTTGGCAACTGCCAATGCACAAATTAATTGCAGAGACAACACAATTAGCATGACATTTGGAAACCGTGAGTCTAACCTAAACATTATTTCTAATACTTTCACTTATTTTAATAAAGTCAAACATTCTAAAGCAGGTGCTACTAATAAGTGTCTTCCTCGGTCCAAAGTGGATGAGGGTGGCACAAAAGAGAAAGGTTTTGTTTTTGACAGGTTTAAGCTAAAGGAGATGAAAGAGGCGGTAGATGTAGCAATCCCCAAGTATGGGGAAGCGGGAATGCAAATAGAAAAGCCATCATGGAAACATCAGGTGGAAAGTTCAAGTAGATATACCAAGTCGGACACAAAGCCATCGCAATTTGAATCAGGTATGGTCTGGCTGAAGACCTTAAAACTTAGCGCTAACCGGGAGGCAACCCGACACTGTTTATTTTCTGCGTTTTTGTTTTGTTTAGTTCGTTTAGGTAAATGATTGTTGTGGGTGTGTTCCCTACAGAACCCTCACGGGAGAAAGCCCCATTTCACTCGTCCACCTGAGCCTATCAGGTGGTAGTAAAATTTTTGATTTTGTTAAAATAAAAAAATTGAAACAAAAATAACAAATTTTAGTCTTTTGGTAATATGGAAGTGCATTGAGGGCAATGCAATGTTCCAAGTTGGGGAAGGGGAAATATTTGTCACCATGGTTTGAGTTTAAAAAAAAATTATAAATTAAAAAAAATCATGACTAAGATGACGTGAGAAGTACGCTTCTACATGAGTTTTTGAAGATTTCAGGTGCAATTAAGGATTTAAAGAAGCCATGGAGCAAACCCTGTTGATCCATAGGAGAGCTAAACCAGGTGACTCAATTCCCTTGTATGGTTAATTGAGAGTTTTGTTGATTTTGTGTTGGTGTAGTGAGTTTATTTGTGATAGGAGTGTTGTGTTTTTGGTTGAATGTTTTGGTATAATATGAGTAGGAGATAATCTGTTTGTTCTTGAGTTAGAGTGTGTATGGAAAATGATAGGATTTGCATGCTATTCAGAACGTCAATATGATTGAATATATTAAGTGTGATGTGTTGGAAGGTTTAATTCATAGCCTATCAGTGATCTTCGCTGATGAAAGCATGCTTACCAAAGTACCCATGTGGACTAATTGATAGTGGTTGGTTGCTAAATCCATTTATATGTTGATCCTTATAGTTACATGATAGAGTTGCTTGGTTAGTTGTTTCTAAAATGATTGCATGGTATGCTTAAGTGTGTTAGATAAGCTCGAAGGCCTATAATCCATATGATTCACATCAGTAACCCATTCCCAGTTTTTATGAGAGATTTTGAGCCACTTATGCACTGTATCTTTGTAGCATACTTGTTTGTCTAAGTGTGATTGGTTTTGTTATTCATTATAGAACTTGCATGTTTTGATACACACCAAGACTTGGAACCGATTGCATGTATTGAGATGATAGAGGCACTAGGACAACCTTTTTGTTAAAACCCTTTATATTATTTCATTGCCCACAATTACCCCTAGTTGCCATCTTGTGCCTTCACCAGTTCGTTTATCAAAACCCACAATTTTTAGCTACAAAACCCATAAGCCTTTTGAAATTTCAACCCGGTGATGAAATCCAGTTTATGTTGGTGCTAAAATATTGAAAATAAAAGCTACTGCTAAAAAAAATGTATGAAAAAAAGAGAAAAAAAATAAGAAAAGAAAAAAATTTTATTGTGTAATTAGAAGTTTGCGAAAGGCATAATGAACGAGTTCTTGTTTTTTATTTTATTTTATTCTTTTTAGGCGTTACTCTTGGCCACCCGTTTAGACTTTCACAACCATAGCCACTTTAAAAACTCTCATTTCGTACTTTGAGCCTAGCCTTGTTACAACCGTTTGAAGCCCACTTGATTGATACATTGCAATTGTGTTATAAGTGGAGGTGTGATTGATGTGCAAGCCTATGCTAATGAATTTCATAATCAATTTTGAGCGTTTAAAGATATATTAGTACATTTTATACTAGTCCATACACAAACCGAGTGGTGAGCTGATTGTGAGGGGTGTGAGTCATATGTGGTTAGAAATCCCGAAGGCAAGTCAAGCTAATTGGGCATATCCACGTGTTTTGCAAGTTATAACTCTTATGTGTGTTAACCAAGTTGTAAATCTCTTGATTGCCGTAAATCTCTTAAGGATTGATAATGTTTATGAAAATTATTGCCTTGCACTGGTCGGTGGGTTTATTAAGTCTTTGTGTGGGTTATGTCGTAATGTGGTGAGATTTAACTTTATGGTTAGTGGATTGAATTTAACTGGACAAGGATTCTGATAATCATTACTAGAATGTTTGGCTTGGTGATGTGGGTATGGTTTGATTAGTATGCTAATTGTGATTCCATACACAATTCTTTTTCGAGACGAAAAGGATTAAGTTGGGGGATGTGATTGGTTGGTAAACTTCCATGCTTGTTAATGATAAAACATCCCAATTACACTGATTATGGTGTCTTCGCAGCTATGATGGGTGTGTTAGTTTTTTTCAGGTAGTTGCGGGAATGCTTCATAAAAGTCGGGATTTACATGCGTTACCAGCTGGGGTCGTAAAGAAAAAGTTGGGAGGAAAATGTGTCTGGGCGTACCCTATGCTGCCATTAGAGTACAGTACGCCACTGCAATTACCCTGAAAAAATCAGAACCTGGCCTCTAGAGTACAGTACGCCCAACCAGCGTAGGGTACGCTGGAGCCGTTTTGTGAGCAATTTTTTTGGTATTTGACCATAATTAATTTAGGGTTTGAGGGTCATTCAAATTATTATTCCTATGGGACGATTTTGGGCGACCAATGAGGCTTTTGAAGGTTCCATAACACCATTGTTGAAGATTTTAATCACCGATTCGAAGATTAATCGATCCATGATCATTATTTTGTGTAAGAACATTATTATCACGTGTGGCTAAACTTTTCTTTGATTGACCCGAGTCTAGGGTTTATGATGACATTATGTTTATCTTGGATTTATGATTGTGGTACCAATCTCTATTTGATTTCAATAAATATTGTTTGATATCTAGATTTGTATGTGGATTTGTGTTTGAAGAGAGTATTCGTTTTTGTTAAACTTATTGGTGATTGTCCATTTTTAGGTTGTTACATAGCCGTCTTTTAGCAATAATTTGCTGAGTCTCATATTATACGAATTGGTTTTTACTAAAACTCATCCTAGCACGTGTTCCTTTTCGGTTATATAGGATCGTGAGGTCAACATGGTTGGATTACTTGTTTTGTGATTACCCTTCTTACAAGTTCACACATTATGTCTATGTAATGCCTTATGCAATTTGAATCTGAATAATGTTTTGTTGCATAACTTGAAGCCCGGGTTGGTCATCTTTGTTAATTATTATCTCAAACCGTTATTGCAAGGTTCATCATTTGTTACAAGAATAATCAATAATCTTAATCTTTGCTTGAATTAATAACTTAGACTATGTGTCCACAACTATTTTAAAATCAAGAATCTAGCAAGCTTCATAACCGTTGGTCAATTAATCATAACACCAACCATAACTTCCTCGTGGTTCGACACCCTTCTTGCCGCACTAGCTAAGGTAATTAGGACTTCTTAATCTTATCTTTGATCGGTACTTCGACACTGATCAATAAGCATAGCACTAATGTTATCCTTAAGTGTTTTCGGCAACAATCACCCTAACCGGGTGGGTTGGTCAAACACAATAGATCTATCATTGTATACAGTCGGCTTGTATAGAGTTAATGATTGCACTTGCACTATGCACAAAAAATATGTTAATGTAGTTTGCACTAATAGTGTTCAAGCATAAGACACTAATTGCACACATGATCATAATGTTTGAATTGTAATAATTGCAAATAGTTTGTATGTAATCATGTTTCACCCCAAAGATGTAAATATGAAAAAAAGGGGCTATATAACCTTGTAATATATAGCTTAATAGTCTCACAAATTGTTCTTGCACAAATGTCTAGCTAACCACAAGGTCAACGTATGTTTGAATAATATACATGTATCAGTGGTGTGGTCAAAAGACTTAGAGGGAATTCTAATGTTTAAAAGGGTGTTGTGGGCTTGATTAAGTGGGTGTGTATTTGTTTGAATTTCAAGTGACGCTTATGAAATATCTTATAAAGGTATGTGTGCATGAACATATATACTTTCATTTGTTTCGCAACCATTTGAATGTATGAATAACTGCTTAGCGTCCTTTGTTTATAAATAGCCAATAAATGAATAAGTAGTTTAGTCGTGTTTATAAAAATTTCCAGGTGAGTAAATAAGTAAATAATACTTAGTTGAATAAATAGGTAATTGGTTAAATGAATACGATCAAATTTTGAAATAAAATGTTCTAATTAAATAATTAGATTATTTTACGATTACTCATTAATTAAGGCATGAGATATTTTTTTTTGTGTTCTATAAAATATAAATTGTCCAAAAAGTATTTTTATAACTTAGGGGTTTTAAATAAATAATTGTCTAGAAAAATATGTAAGTTTTTAAATAAAAGTTATTAGGTTTTAATCCCTAAAATGGTTAACTAAAAGGTTACACTTGGTAACTCAATAGTTTGATTCCCTAAAAATGTTTATGAGTTTTAAGGGTTTTATAAAATAATTTTTGTAAAACGATTTGGGTTAAAATCGGCTCTTAAAAGAATAAAAACGTTCCTAGGACTCAAACCCGGTTCGAATCTGAGATGCACAAGCGTTCAAACCACTAGACCAAGGCATCCTTGGTAAATGACCGATGAACAAATAAATAACTCAAAACTGTGAGGGGACCAAGTTTAAGGGCATGGGTACGCGTAAAAAGGTGCAGGGCTTGGTTACGAACCCGCGACCTTGTATGTGCATGTAATGAATCTTAACCGATTGAACTTGGCTTAAAGCCTTTATAAAGAACCGGTTTGGAAATTTAAAATAAACCAAACCACCCTTCGTCTATAATTCGAACACCTGAAATACTAGCAGTTAGATTGATCGTGTTCGTGCTCAGATACAAGTCTAGAATGATGGGGCTTTTATTCAGGGAGTTGAAACTAGTGTAGGGACGTTCTTATTACCTGAAATTATCGCACGGAGATGGAGATCGGCTGAGACGCACGAACTCGGGTTACTTAGGCTATGATCGAGTTTCAATGGTGTTTTGAGTTGCAAAGGAGAGTTCCAGGAGTGTAAAGGGGGTGTTGCGATGGTGTGTGTGGGGTTCATATACTTCAGGAGTGTAATGGTGATTTGAGTTAATTCACCATGATTGGATTCAATTGATTCATCATTGAGGTTTGAATTCGTTAGTATAACGTTTATGCACGATCAGAGACCATTAAACGAGCTTAAATCCGTGAATTGAAACTGAAATTTGCTAGGTTTGACTCTGTGAAGTCAAACTTGACACATGGGGTTAATTTGCTTGATTTAAACGCAATTAGATCTTCACGCGCATCCTGTTATGATAGTACAATATTTCCGAACGGTCAATGGGCAGTAGCATCTCATGTATCGATGATTTGGTGGTCGGATTTGGTTCCGATTGACTTTTCTGGGTCAAAATGTAATGTGTTTGACTTTGGAAGTCAAAATCCTTGTTTTTTTAACGACAATTTCGATCACTGATGGGCCACTGGCCCACCCGATTATCTCCACCACCACAGGAGGAAATCCACCATAGATGAGAAAACCTCATGGCAAAATTTGGACCACTTTTTTTTTTGTCACAAGTGGTACTTGAACACAAGTGGGTCAAAATACTTGTTAAAGTCTAAGATGGAATGAAATTGTTCAAAGTTGAGGTTCAAATATGTAGGAGGGGGTTCAAACTAGGTTTTGTTTATTTTAATTCTTTTGGTTTTTCTTTTATAAACTTTATAAAACTAATTTTATTATAAACTAAAAAAATGATTTATTTAAAAATGTCAAATATATTTGTTAAAAAAACTAAACGAATATCCTTACATGGTTTAATTAATACATTCAAATATATAAATACATTTGCATATATATATATATATATATATATATATATATAAAGTTTCATGTGTAAACCCAATTTTATTATGTAAACCAAAAATCAATTTTGAGCCACTAATTTAATTTAACATATAATAATTAGTGGATGAAATTACATTTGACTTTTTTATTTTAGAAATGAGTGGCTATGATTGTTTAAGGGGTATAAGAGTCATTGTGACTATCAATTTTTTAATTAATTTTTTTGAAACTAATTCCCCCTTTTTTCTTTAGACTTTAACAACTTTTTTATACATTGTTATTTTTTTAAAGAAAATATATCATAAAAACGAGCATTTTTTATCGTTAATTCGGTTATAGTCTCGAAGTTTTTTTAAATGTTATTTTAACGTTTTTTTGTTACATATATGTAACAAACACTTACATATATGTAACTAGCTTAAATCACGTGTATTACACACTTGTGAAAAATATCAATAAATAAAATTTCTTAAACTTTTATGTATAGATATGTTATATGTGTAAAAATGTATTACATATATTACAGATAAAAAACACAATTCAAACATCGGTAAAAATTAATATATAATTGGGTTTCGAAAATACGCTAATTAGTATTCATTTATAATTTGATTGAAAACAAAGTTAAATAATTAGATTTATTATAATAAGAGATAATCTAAAATAAATATGTTTTATTAGTATAATTAGTATTTTCTTTAAAAATATGTTATTTTCAAAAGATGTAAGTGTATTTAATAAGAGAGAGAGGCGAGAAAAAAATGATGAGAATGAATATGGAGCCGACAGGTGGCATGGAAAAACCTTTATTTATTATATAGTATAGATATAAACATAAATGTAAGTGTTCAAACTTTTCCTCCATTTTTTCAAAAACTCTCCTCTTTTTTAGAACACAAATAGTTTTTATACAATATCATTTTTATAAAAAAAACTTAACATAAAATATAGCGCTTTATTATCTTTAATCCGAGTATATTTTTGTTATATAATTATTTTTATTGTTGTATAGGTAATATGAACATAAATGATATTGTTAATCCAAAAACCCTGAATCACGAGATCAATTGTTGTTCTATTTATATTTTCTATCCAACTTTTTTTACACGTAATATGAACATACATGATATTGTTCATCCAAAAACCCTTAACAATGAGATCACTTATCGTTCTATTTATATTTTTTATCTAGTTTTTTTTACAAATTGCTATTTAATTTTAAGATTTGTTCTACGTAATAACATTCATATGTAAAATTTATATGGGAACTTATAATAGCAAGCTACATTTTATTCCATTACATATATGTAATATGATATTATATATCTAATGTGATACTACATATATAATATGATATTACATATATGTAATATGATATTACATATGTGTAATATTATATTACACATATGTAATTTTTTATTTTATATAATATGAACAATTACATATATGTTTAAAAAATTTAACATATTTGTTTAATTTTTTTTAAAAGAAAACTAATTAGAAAACTAAAAATTACCAATTAGAAAACTAAAAATCACTAATTAGAAATCTTTAAATTTTTTTAAAGAAAAGTAATTAGAAAACTATAAATTAAAAAAATTAAATTGTTAAAAAAATAACATTATATAAAAAACTTATTAAAGTTAAAATAAATGGGGTGAAGTTAGTTTAAAGAATACTAATTAGATTAACAAAATTATTGGTTTTTTTTAACAAAAATAAATTAATTTGGTTTTTGAATAAAAAAGTGATGAGTTTTTTTAATGAAAAATTTATGTGTTTTGGTTTTTTTTATGAACATGTTAGATTAACATATTTATATCCATGTTTTGGATAAAAAGTTACTAATTTTATAAAAAGGGAGAAATTTTTTGACAAAATGGGATAAACTTGAAAGAACTATATTTATATTTATATTTACATGTATGTAACTGTTCGTTACATACATGTAATAACTGACGTTAAAAAAAAAAATTTGCAAGACTATATTTGAATTAAAGATAATAAAAAACCCCTATTTAATGGTGTTATTTTTATAAAAAAAATAATATTTTATAAAAAAGTTATGAATGTTTAAAAAAATAAGGGGGAAATTGAATTGGTAGAATTTTTATTATTAAAAAAGGTGGGTAATGTTTCATTTTACCAAAATACCCTTTTAAAAAAATAAAATAATTAATAGGTGTCTTTTTCTCATTGGGTTTATTGGTTTACACATGAAAATATGGTTTACATTTGATCCCTACTATATATATA
Organism: Smallanthus sonchifolius; assembly: GCA_023525975.1. Lineage (NCBI taxonomy): Eukaryota > Viridiplantae > Streptophyta > Magnoliopsida > Asterales > Asteraceae > Smallanthus > Smallanthus sonchifolius. The sequence goes on from CM042046.1 coordinate 29,223,070, forward strand.
TATATATATATATATATATATATATATGTCACACCCCGACCGATGGCGGAATCATCGAGGCGGACAATGGAATGATTGTTCAAAAGCACATGATAACCAAAATGTTGCATAATTCATTAATTAGATTTAAAGACAAGAAAGATCCAAATACAATACATTTCAAATAACCTAGTATAGTTCAAAACATTGATTTATTTAACTAGGTCCATAGTTCTTAAGTGGAGGAATCTTCGGCAAGCAATCACATATCCAAACCTGAAACATTATTTAAATCAAGTGTCAACTAAAAAGTTGGTGAGTACATAGGTTTAGTAATTCCGGTAAATAGTAGTTGTAAATCGTTTTGCAACTCATTGTTTATCTTGTTAAACATAGTATATATGATGTATCATTTATTTAATCACAATTCAAACCGAGTTTGACGCGCTTGAACAGAGCACAACAGCTAAGTCCGGTATGTTTGAATATAGTTACCCACTATATCCGATATGTTTGAATATAACACACGGTTATATCCGAGTATGCAGTAATAAACACCCTAACCGGGTGGGATGGTCAGGCACAATAGATCTATCAATATTACAGTTGGTTGTCTTGTGTATAAATGTATGTACATCCAAAGAATAAGCATATAGTCTCATGTATAACACGTATAAACAATGTGAGTAGCATGTATAATGTTTCACCCCAAAACTTATAAAAATGTAAAATATGGGCTATGTAACTCACCTTGCAAGCGGGTATTTTTCCACGCGTGTAGGTGATAAGTATGTTGAAGTCTAAGCACGTTGAAACCCTATATAGATAAATAAGTATTATTGTATGTTTATATGTATGTGCGTGTTCGTATTTAAATATGTATAGGTTTTATAATAATATTCCTTAATATTTATTTGTATAAAATATGGTAGAAAAATGATAATGATTTTGTAAAACTTTAACTTATAAAAATATTTATATTGTTAAAATTTTACATTTTTAAATAAGTAGTTATTATGTATTTATAAAAGTTTCTATTTATTTATTTATATTATCATTATTATATTATTTTTTTTGTAAGTTAAAACCATTTTAACAATTTTTAAAAAAATGCAGTGTTTATTATTTTATAAAAATTTGGGTGGGTTAAATATGTATAAAAATTTGTTTAATCGATTTTAAAATAAACGAACGAGTAAACCGACTCCTTTTAGTTTTTATTGTATAAAGAGAATATTAAAATAAGTTAAAATAAATAATTAAAATAAAAACAGGAGAAAAAGTTTGGGCCGAAGGCCAAAAATAATATGTGTATATGTAAAAGAACATATGTAATTATTTCTAATTTAAATATAGTAGGTAAAATAATGATATTCATAACAAAGTCAAACCATTAATACTTAGTATAATAATTATACTAATCTTAATAAACATGATGATTGACATAATGATAATAATAATATTTAGGGTAAAATAATCATCATAGTAATAATAATGATTATTATCTATGATTTTAACCATCACCTTTTTCGTTAAACCCGTCTTTTATACAATATTCAAAATACGAGCGGGGAAAACTGTGTCTTATAAATATCACCAACTAAGTTAAATAAAATAAAAATAGTATGAATGTGCTCACGTAAACAGTCGAGAGAGAAGGTAGTGGAGATGATTTGAGACCCGAACACTAACACAAACCCTCGTTGTCACTTGGAATCGCCTAACAAGCCTTGAATCCTTGCACTTGAAATGGAGCAAGAAAACAAAACAAAAACTTTGTTTTGTTTGAACTGTGGACAGAAGAACAACAAAAAGGTAAGGTTTATCTTTTGAATGGTAAATTGTGGATTGGAGCAACTAAGCAAAGAAAAACATTGCTGCCGTGAGTTTTTGAAGCAAAGAGATAAGATTGACTACTTTTTTTGAGGAAAATATTATAGATGTATATTGGGGAGATCGAGAACCAAGGAACACAGAAGGTTTGTGTACGATTTGTGGTGTTTAGTGGAGTGCTTTGGTGGTGGCTTATATAGCCAACTTCAAGAGACAAAAAGACATATTACCCAAGGGTTTTAGATGTGTTGGGGGAACATGGCTTGGGTCCCATCATGGTAATTCTTTCACCAAACACAAGGGTGGCTTGAAGAGGGTAAGGTGCAAGATAGAAGGTGGTGGTGTGCATCTTTTGTGCATGTGGAATATGCAAATTTGTGTGGCATTTATCCTCAAAGTAAGTTTGAGTTTTGTGGTGGTTTAGGTCTGCTACGTACGGCAGGAAACACGAGGGCCGAGAAGGGTGTCGCACGGGGGGGTAGGGGGTAGGGTAGTGTGGAGTGTTACCCGCTGGTTACTAGTCCGGTATAATACCCGCGTGTCGTCGTTTTCATTTGTTGTTACGTGTTGGGAATGAGTCGGGTATTGCTAAAAATATAAGTTTAATAGTTTTGACATAATACGAGTATGTGTAAAACACTTAGAATTAGTTTTTTTTATAGAGTTTGGTATTCTCAAAAAAATAAAAAAAATAAAGAGAATGTTTTCGAGCGGTTTGTTTTATTAAAGTTTATCACCAACGCGTACGAGTATCGATGTGTTTCAAAAATTCCTAAAATTTCCTCCATAAGTTGTATGCTGAGTGGACTTTGCTAGACCCGGTAAGACCTAATTAATTAATATTAAGTAAAACACTTGCATTTCATTCAATTGAAAATGTTTACATGACATATAATATAAAAGCGTGAATAAAAACCCGAATGTCACAATATATATATATATATATATATTTATGGGAAGGTTTCACTAAGAAGTGGTTTTTCGCTAAGAAACGCTAAGAAGTGGGTCAAACGAACTCCGATTGAGCTCATTCCAGCGGTGTTGGAACCGTCTCACCGAACTCTAACCCGTACCCAAAAACCTAAACCCCCTCCACCCGCACCCCCAAAAACCTAAACCCCACCTCCAACCTCACCCCAAAAAAGCCTAAAACCACCACTCCCACCGCCCAAAAACCTAAAACCCCCCTACACCCCCAAAAACCTAAACCCACCCCCACCCACCCCCCAAAACCTAAACCCCCCCACCCCCACCCCCCAAAAAAATATAAACCATAAAATCTAAACCCTAAGGCTAAACCATAAGGATAAAAACCTAAAATTCAAACATAAAATCTAAACCTTAAAAGCTAAACTCTAAAAGCTAAGATGGTAGAATTCGACGAGACGGTCCCAACGCCGTTGAAATGAGCACAATCGAAGTTCGTTTGATATCGTTTCTAAGCGCTTTGGTCATTTCTTCGATTTATTAGAAAAACCTATTTCTTATTTGATCCCCCCTATATATATATGTGTGTGTGTGCGCGCGCACGTGCAACAAGGCAACAACAAAATAATGAGAAAAAAGTGTGGGCAGGCGGGGTCGAACCCGCGACATGTCACTATATGTGCTTGAGACTTACCACTAGACTAGCCCTTTACATTGATTTAAAGAGTAGAAATGACCATTTTTATCATGAAAACCTGATTGTATCTTCTTCCTCATTACCATTCACAACCCAGCCTCTATTCACAAACCAGATCCAAATCTCAAAACGATTTTGACAGATGCAAATTATGCGATTAGAAGGGGCAAGAGGATACTTGGACTTGGTCTAGAGTCATCGCGAATTTGAGAGGTCCGATTCCCCCTGCTTGTGTCAACCGTAAAAGAGAGAAAAAGAGATGAATTTGTGTAATGAATTTGATTTGCAAATGAGATGGGTACTTAGAGGGTGATAGTCCACAAGTACAAACGCGTTTACAGCTAGTCAATCAAATGAATTCACGATATTGGGGCTTGAATCACGGATTTGTTTCAAAGTTTCCTTTCATAAATGGGTTTTGAATTCTAGCGATTTAGGAGTGATTGTGGATGTTTAAAACGGGGAGAATCGTGTGCGTGAATCAAGGATAACATGAATTGGTCGAATATGGTAATAATCTTGCTTGATATCAACTGATTTGTGAGTTTAGAAATCGAATTTGACTTTTAGAAAGTCAAATTTTTAAGTTTTGATGTCCAACTCCAAGAGGGGTTCATAAAGGGTTCAACCATAATAAAAGGGCTCAAATGTTAGAAGTTGGGGTTCAAAACTATAACAAGGGGGGTTCTTGGGCTTAACAAGGGTTGAGGAGTAAACATTAATTGCTATTATAATTATTTAAATAAATTTCATTTTTTGTAGAATTATAAATTGCATAAATGGTTTATTTAATAAAATCCAATATGTATATTATTACACATTCATTTATATTTAAATACATAAATATAACTAAAAATGTGTAAACACATGATTAAAGTTTATTATTAATACAATGTATATTCGTACATCTATATAAATATAAGTTATATATATATATATATATATATATATATATATATATATATATATATATATATATATAACAGTAAAAAGATAATAATTTGTTGAATGCAAAGTTGAAACTTTGGATTAGATACACTTTGAAATAATAATTAATGTAACATATAGTATTGAACAAGTACGGTATTGAAATGGAGCGTCATTCTTTAAACAAAATAATATTAGAAAACCATGGATGTTACAGTATCCCTATGTTGAGAGGATTTCATCCCGAAATTCAACTAATGGAGGGTACTGAAATAAGAAAGAGATGCGGATACTTGAGTTTTGTTTGATCCTCGCGTTTAAAGTAAACTCAGGGTCACATTTAGATTCTCAATGAACTTTGAAAGTTGGGTTGAGGAGTACGATCAATAACAAGATTCAGGTCTGATGGTGAAGTACTTGGACGTATGAAACCCCTGTCTAATAATTCTTGAATCTGCTTCATCAATTCTTTCAACTCGGAAGGTGCAAGACGATAAGGTGACTTAGCCACGAGTTTGGCTCCAGGTATGAGTTTGATTCGGAATTCAATTTGTCTATCCGGTGGTAGACTAGGTAATTCTTTCAGAAATACATCCGGGTGATCGCATACTACAGAAATGTCCACAATCTGCGTTCGGGTTTAGAGTCTAAGGCATAAACTACAAATACACTACATCCTGTATTCATACATTTCTTAGCCTTAGCTACAGAAATCGTTTCAATCTTATTCCCATCACTATCACATTGTATCAACATAAACTCTCTGTTAGGCCTATAAATCCTAACAGTCTGTTGATCACAATCGATCTGAGCGTGTCATTGGTTTAACCAATCCATTCCAATGATAACATCGTACTTGCTCATACTAATTGGCATTAATTCAATCATTGAATTCTCATTGCCCAGAGTCATCTTGCAATTCGCATATGATTTGGTTATCTTAATCTGCTCACCACTTGCTGTCTCAACTACGTAAGCACGCTCAAGTGGAGTAGGTTTCATGCCTAAATGCAAACTAAAGGCATCCGAAACAAAACTTCTATTTTCTCTTATATCAAACAGGATTTTAGCATAAATACCGTTAACTAGAAACGTACCAGATGTGGAAACCGTTTATTCGAGCAAATCAAGCAATCGATTGGTAGAAACTAGAATCGATTAGAATAATCAAGATATGAGATTGGATCAAAAACACATAGTTAAAGGTGTAACTCTCTCTATTGTATTGATATGTCAAATGAAGTCCCCCTTATAAAAGTCAAACTAAACAAGTATTTATACTAAGAAGACAAAGAATGAGTTTGTCCGAAATACATTTCGGTCAAATTGTATTTCGTCCGAAAACTATAAGATTTCGGTTGAAATCTTGTAACTTCAAAGAATTCTTCCGTCTTCAGACTGTTTTATATGCGATGGCCTAAAAACAGTTCCAACAATCTCCCCCTAGGCCATTGCATATCAAAACACAAGAATTCTTTATTTACCATCTTCAGTTTATCATTTTCAGCAAGTAAGAAAGTGTTTGTTGCATGATAATTATGCATTCTTTCTACACAAACAGAGGAACAAATATCAGAGTCATTGTCAGAATTTACCTCACTCTCAGACGAAATCTCATCAGAATCAACAGCTTTGCCCTTTCCCATATCATCGGTTTTGAGCACAAAGACACTAGCAATTTCAGCTATTTTCTTTGAAACTTCAATCTCAGCCATTAGGGTTTCATCAAATTCGTCCTCAGCATCATCAATTTCTTCTTCCCACTCACAATTACTGAGTTGTTTTGACATAAGTGCAGTTAGAGCTTTCTTTGACTTATCAGTTTCATCAATCATCTCCACAAGCTTTACTCCGCTTCCTTCAACTTTCTTCTTCTTGTCTTTGGTACACTCACGAGCAAAGTGACCAAGCCGTTGACAATTGTAGCATCTGAGCTTAGCTTTGTCAAAACCAACGTTTTTTCTGAACTGCAACTTATCTTTCTCGACCTTTTGAAGATACTTTTTAGCCCTGACAGCTATCATGGCCAGCTGCCAATGCAAATCCATGTACTCTAAATCATCACGATTGATTTGAACAAGGTCCTCGACGTCATGCATAGCAGGTTGAAGCTTTCCCGTTACCAACACATCGTAACTGTTCATAAAAGCTCCAAACAGGGCAATCTGATCTTCCGGAATCTGACCAGAAGTCTAAACTTTCTCTCAAGAAGATTGTTAACAACAACCCTTACTTTTTTCAGACTTAGACCCACTGCTTCCTACACTACTCCCTGAAAACAAAGCTGCATTAGCTGAACCTGAACTGCTTTGCTTATCTTGATTGCTCAACTCTCTTTTCTTTACATCTAACTCATACGACTCAAGCAGACAGATGATATCATCAAGTGATTTACTTTTCAGATATGGGGTTGTATTCTTTATTAGCATACACGGTATGCTCCAGCAATCCGGTGGAGAATCCAACAGCTTCTTTCCCAAATCATATTCTTTGAATCACTCCCATCTTTCTCAGCCTGTTGATCATAGCTGTGAATCTTGTCACTTGTTCGCTAAGAGTCTCATTCTTCTTATAACTGGACATATTATACTGCTTCAGTAAAAGGTTAGTTCTGCTTTCTTGAAGTGCTGCATTTCCTTCAAACCTTAAACATAATGCATTCCACAATCCCTGAGCTGTCTCATGCTGCTCAAAATCCATATACAATTCAGTCGGAAGTACCAAGATAATAGATCCCAAAGCTCTGTTATCTCTCTCAATCAGCTTCTTATCTTCCTCTGAATACAAATCAGGATCTGCAATAAGGACTAACCCATCAGCATTTGCAGTCTTTGGTATATGAGGACCCTTCACAATTGATTCCCATAAAGTGTGCTCAGTAAACTTGAAATAAGCCTTCATCATAATTTTCCAGTTGGAAAACTCTGATATTGAATTCAGCATCGGTGGTGACATCCCCACAACCCTCTCAGTATCGTACACCTTTCCAGCCATTCTACACTTGTACTTTGAAACACAGTCGAAATCTGAAAAACTTCTAACTCAGGACTTTTCGGTCGAAAAACTGATTGATCAAAAACTCTTTTCGGACAATACTTTTTGGTCGAAAAGTCTAAGATTTCGAACACAGGAGAATTTTTTCCTTAGAGATTTTGGGCACTATTTTTCGATCGAAAACTGTATACTTTTCGGTCGAAAAGAGAATTCGACTCCTTCAAGCTGACTTTTCGGGCAATTCTTCTGATGAACACTTGAATCGAAAAAAAACTCTCTACATTGATCTGAATCCAAAATCAAGCCCCCAAACCTATTGTAAACTTCATCTTCATTACTTTTAGCTTCAAAACTACAACACTGGCACACAAAACACTCTGATTCGATCGATTTTTGATCAAAATACTTCTTGAATACCAAGAGCTTTAACCAACAACTCTGATAGCACTTGTGAAAACCGTTTATTCAAGGAAATCAAGCAATCGATTGGTAGAAACTAGAATCAATTAGAATAATCAAGATATGAGATTAGATCAAAAACACATAGTTAAAGGTGTGACTTTCTCTATTGTATTGATATGTCAAATGAAGTCCCCCTTACGAAAGTCAATCTAAACAAGTATTTATACTAAGAAGACAAAGAATGAGTTTGTCCGAAATACATTTTGGTCGAATTGTATTTCGTTCGAAAACTATAAGATTTCGGTCGAAATCTTTTAACTTCAAAGAATTCTTCCGTCTTCAGACTGTTTTATATGCGATGGCCTAAAAATAGTTCCAACACCAGATACTACTTTGGCATTGTCATTTCTCCTTCCTTCACCTATCACAAATACCCGACCTTTTGCCCTTCCTCCGGGCTTCTGCTGAATTGGTTTGGTAAGTTTCTTGCTATATGTCCTTGTTCGTTACAATTAAAACACTTAAAAGTAGGACATGATGTTGCAATATGTCCTGACTTTTGGCATTTGTAACATCTTATTTCTTGAGGTTTTTTCATCGAATTATTTCCCTCCCTTCTAGGGAACTTGAAGTTTCTTGGCTTAAACCGGTACATCACTTCCTCGCTCTTCCTCTTGGTTTCTACATGTATTACCTCTACGGCTTTCTTAGCTTTATCCTTGGCGTCTTGAGTTGGCACATCATCGTAAACCGTGGCACTCAATGCTAAAGCTGAATCCATCGTTTGTGGTGCGGCGGTTTTCACCAGGGTACGCACCTTGAGAGGTAAACCTCTAATAAAGTATTTGATTCTTTGGGTTTCAGGTGTCACCAGGTGTGGCACCAGTTTTGACATCTCGTCAAACTTGGTTGCATAATACTCCTGATGCGTCATAGTTCCAGCCTCTAAACGCTAAAACTCCTCCTCAAGTTTATCAAGTTCGTTCTGAGGACAGAATCGTTGTAAGATTAGTTCCTTGAACTCGTTCCATTTCACATTTTCCACTACTTACTCCCTTTTAGCTTGCTTCACAGACTCCCACCAGTCTAATGCAGTGGTTTCAAAAGAATTGGCAGCGAACTTGACTGCCTGATCATCCCTACATTCACTCAGCTTGATCACAGCTTCCATCTTCGTGATCCACTTAGTGGTATCAATGGCTCCATTCTTGCCATCAAATGGTTTGGGTTTGCAGCCTTCGAAGGATATGTAATTGCATCCTTCATGATTCTCAGTTCTAGTTACAGAACTAGTGTTGGCATTTCTATTTTCCCCTCCGGTGGTGTTATTATTTACTCATCCAGCCGTTCCAGTACCCATCCTTCTTGAGATAACTTCATCTAATAATCCGGGTAGGGTATTTCATAAAGCCTTTGTGACTTCACTTGCCACGGCGTCTTGAAATTAGGTTTCAGACATAACTACCTCCTCAATATGAGGACCGTTATTATTATTATTATTCTCGTTTGTTTCGTGATGGTCGTTAGTATCAGTGTTAATTTCAGCTTGCATATGGCTCCTAGTGATTGGGGTTCGACCTGTTCCTCTACCTCTTCCTCTTCCTCGTCCAACCATTGCTACCTATATTCATAGATGTATGATATCAGAATTCGTATATCCGGTTATGATCCAAAAATTCAGAAATTAAAGACATTTGGCCAATAATGTACTTAATATATGTTTTCTCTACATCTCCTGTTATATTCATACTGATAATCCACATCTCAACTTATATCCTGTGGCATTCCAGCTATTCCCAGAGCTCTAAGTTTAAGTCTAGATACTAATCTTTCATATTAGTATCTAAATCCCTTAAACCGTGGCTCTGATACCAACTTGTCACACCCGTAACACAGGACATTCATCTACCAGAGTAGTAGCTCCAACATATATGTTCCCAGGTAAGAGCGACGGGTCTAGGAGAGATTTATACACCGCTCTTTCCTAGATAAAACATTTCGTTCGTCAGATAACTACATACTGGTTGAAGGTCGCCTTCTAGTTACAGTGACATTGATATCAAAAATACAAAGTGGAAGACTTAATCATAATTTTTTTTATTTCATTGCATAAAGTTTGTACAATAGGGACTGACTGGGAAAACACAATATAACAAATCTGGACTTATAGCTTACAAAGAATCATGTCAATCATTCAGGCCTTATGGTCACCCAAGGACCTGTCCTCAGTCATCTCTATTCCCAACCTCTGTACACCTCCTCGAATGCCAACTATCAGCTAGGACTCACCTATTCTTAAAAAACATTTGAAAACATTTTGGATCAACTTACACTATTGAGTTCATAAACAAAATCATCTTTTCGTGTATCCTTGATCAAGGATGAATATCCCATATAGGAGTTACAACACCCATTCCAATCCATCACCCAGAATCGCCCTTAGATTCCAGGTCTACAACATACCTATATACAGGGACCTTACGGCGTGCTGGTCCCATATGTACCAAGAGATCAGTCTTGTCCCTAGATCCCACCCTAATCATGACCATAATAAGTACTTATTAAAGGATACACGGATAGTATTGGGATCTCAGATACAAAATCATTTACAAAACATTTCATAGAGCACAGTTTAGAGGAACTCACCTCAAACAGAACCTCCACCTGTTTCGAATATCACAATCAATACTTCAACAGAACCCTAGATCATATCCGACATTATCATAATAAATATTCCTATCTTAGATTTACATGAAGAAACCTCAGGGTATTCAGAAACCTTACCTCTACGCTATCTATGGCAGTTTTGTGGATGAATTGCGAGAAACCGGACTCTCGGGAGTGAATCAGGGAATCGGGCTAGTGGCTTAATGTGTGTATGGTGAAGGTGTTTGGTGTGTGAAAAGTGAGGAAATCGATCCATCTATTTATAGTGAAAAAATCGGGCCCGTAGCGGACCGCTACAAAAAGCTGTGGCGGCCCGCCACCCAATGAGGCGGCTAATTTGGCTTGGTGCCTAAGTAGAGGACCGCTCCTTGTAATTGATCGAACAAGTCATCGATCCTTGGTAACGGGTATTTGTTCTTGATTGTAAGCTTGTTCAACTCTCTATAGTCTATGCACATACGCATACTACCATCTTTCTTCTTCACAAAAACAATTTTAAATGTTATTTTAGAATAAACCATTAATTCACAAAATAAAATACCTATTTTATAAAATATTGTAGAATACTTTTACCATGTTTTATAAAACCATAAATCATTTTTAGAAAGAATTTATTTAAAAGTATTTATAATTTCTTTTCATTAACAACTCATTTAAGGTTTTTGTGTACTAATATATACATATTTACAGTATAAATAAATAAAATAAATTTATTTATTTCAATAAACAAAATGTCACATTTCTTTTAAAAGACACATTATTTAATATAAATAGAAGGAATTTATTTATTTTAATTAATCCCTAAGACAATTATACTTTTCACAAATTACTTTGAACTTACATTATTAACCTAGACCCTTTTTACATGAAATGACTCAACCTTTGTTCAAACACCACACATATCAAAACCCAATGAACTTTGGAACAAGACCTAGACTTTGTGTACATTATTAATTCAAATTCATACATTTCAATCTAGGTTAACTTGTGATTTTGAGAATCACTTGAGCTACATAATTTCCCTTGTTGCCTACACATTTGATACAAGTGAGTTTACGTAACCCCTTTTACATTTTGCATTTTTTGGGTGAAACATGATTACACTTTGAAATTCTTTGAAATTACTCATATACAATTCACAAATATGATGCTATATGTTATTTGTGCTTTATGCTTGAATGCTATGAGTTAAGACTACATATACATGACATTAGTACAATCATTAACTCAATACAAGCCAACTGTTAACATTGATAGATCTATTGAGTCTGACAAACCCACCCGGGTAGGGTGTTTGTTACCGACATTACATTAGGTAACCTGCGTGTTATGCCTTAGTCACAAAGTTTGATTGTACACTTAGCTTAACTATAGATTCTCCATAAATGTCTTATATACCATGTATCGTATGAATTGTATAAAACACTTTGAACTTTGTTTGTGGTGTCAAAACCTATGTATGCTCACCAACTTTTTATTTGACCTTGTTTTTATCATGTTTCAGGTACGAATATGTGAGTTAAGATCAAGTTGCTACACATAAGTTTGAGGACCTAGTATTTAAATTTAATAAACTATTTATGTAATTTTCCATTTCTGTAATTGTTGGATTTGATGATTTGATCTATGAAATGAAATTGGTTGATTAAATATTTCAACTTTAGTAAACCATGATGTGACGTTTCGGATTTTTCGTTCTCGCACTTGTATTATAATTATCATGTAATCATTCTCTATTTTAATAAAGTGTAAGAGTTTTATTTGGTTTTATACAAATGGGTACTTTCATTTTACGAATTTAAATTAATTAAAATTTTATAAGTTTTAAAACTTATATACAATTTTTATATAAAAATCTAAATTTAAAAGTTCCATATTTAATAAAATAACCTATTTAAAATAAGATAACTAACTTTTATAAAAATTATCTATAACAATAATAATAATATAAGTTTATAAAATATATTTAAAAATTTAAAAGAAATTAAATTAATTATTTTTATAAAAGATAAGGGGTTGTTTTGAAACTTTTCAAACTAAAAGGTTTTAAGCTAAAATCAGTTGAGGGACTATTTCTGTACAAATAAAACTACAAGGACTCATCCGTGATTATCTCAGGGGCCGAATTAAATCAAAACCAAACTACAAGGACTAAATCTGCCAAACCCCAATTCGCATTTCCGGTCGTCCCCTACATTGTCCGGCGGTTCGAGATAGTTTCCGGCGAACACCCCGACAGGGCTGTCCCCTGCACCTCGACAGCCGCTACAGGCATCCCTGGCTTCGTCTCTCCCATGCGAACAAGACCCCCCTACCAATTGGTCTCCCCAACATAAGGATCGTCTGATCCTGTTGGTGGCCGAGAAACCCACGTTCGAATTCGCGCCCGACAGACCATTCCCACGCGTGTTGAATGTCTGGGTAGTTTCGTCTCGTCCAGACTAGTGGCGGAACGTGCCCAATTGCACGTTTTAACAAATAAAACAAGCTCGGCTATAAATAACCATAGTCGGACCTGCTCGAGCTCGCGACCCCTCTTTCACCCAATCTCACTCCAAATTGAAGGCACCATTACCATCGCCATCTCTGTGTAAAGCTGTGACCAAGGTTGTAGAGGCTAATCCCACCCAAAAACTCGATTCTCATTCTGGACATTCTCGGATTTAAGACCCTGCCGTCCAGCCCCTTCACGACCACGTAAGAATCCTCAACTTCGTTTCTTTACCTTCTGTTATCATAAGACAAACTGAACCAATCGAAGTCACGACTCCAAACCATCGATTACCGGACAAACTAATGTTACTGTTTTATTTGCTAAAGTCTGGGCCATCGAAACTACTTAGTTTCGATTGAGTAAATGGTTAATCGAAACTAATAGTTTCGATAGATGGTAGTTTCGACAGCCTGGGTATCTGTTGGTACACATATGTCCCCAGTTCATTGTAAGCGTTCGAGTCAAATGTAATCAGTCAGTTGTGATATAAAACAGTGTGTTTTGAGTATTTATGGTTGTTTATGTTTAATATTATTGATCACCGTTGATATATACCCTTAACATGTTTAAATAATACTTATGCAGAAGTTGTTCATGCTGATGAGTCAGAATGGACTCAGTCGCACGAATGAGTCATAAGTATGGCTCATTCGTACGAATGAACCATAAGGATGGTTCAATCTGCCGAATGACTCAGTCGCACGAATGGATCATCCGTATGAGCCATTCGTACGACTGGAACCTGCAGACTATAAATACATCTTAAATCGTGTTGTTAAAAAACGAAGTCATATCAATCAACCCTAGCCGCACGAAATCGTCCAGAGACTTTGTCCAACTTCATAGTTCGTTCCCGGATCGATTCCTACACGTTCATAACGTTTATCAATCGTTAGATTGATCCGGGTTGTCGTTCTCACTGATTGGATCGCCAATCAAATAGAATTCCGCGCTATTTGATTCGGTTTCACGTTGAATCTATTGTAATCCGTACGTACACGGTCCTAACAAGTGGTATCAGAGCTTTGGCTCGTGATTCTTCGTGTATTCAATCTTGTTTTGGTATAAAATTCTCGTTTTTGTTCAAAAGCTAAATTTTTCGTGGTTAAATCTTGTTTTACTTGTGTTTTTGCGAAAAAGTCATTGCTTTACACTTAGTTCTTGTTTTCTAAAGTTCTACATCTTTTGCAGCCCCAAAAACTCGATCAAAATCTCGTTTTTCGAAAATTTTCACGTTTTTAGGGTTTCTGCGCGTCCTGTAGCACATTCGGACGACTGACTCAATCATTCGATTAGCCCTTTCGGACGATTGACTCATTCGTGGACTCCATTCGCACGATTGACCTCAGTCGCTTCTCCATTCGTACGAATAGACCATCCGCATCAATTTTCTCTCATTCGTACAACTCAATCGCACGGATAGCTCTTTCGGTGAACTCATTCGTACGACTGGACTCAATCGGTTCTATCCTTCCAAAATTTTTCTAAGTGTTGAAAATCCAAAATTTTTTTAAAAATGACTGACGAGCACTCAGCCTATACAGCCGGGCAGAACGCAAGACTTCAAAACATGATGATAATAGAAAATGAAGCGGGAAATGGACAGAAAGCTCCGAAACTTGTGTCACTTGATGACTACCCACACTGGAAACATCGTTTTGAGATCTATCTCAACGGGGTAGATCCAATGCTTTGGGTATCAATTGAAACAGGATACACTGTTCCTGTGGGAGCTGATGGAGTCAAACTAACGTTGACTGGGATGTCTGAAGCCCAGAAGACTACATATAATGCTGAGAAGAAGGCATATGCTCTCCTCACACAATCCATTCCAAAGGATATTTTTCACCAATTTTCAGAAAATAGACTGTCCAAACCTTTATGGGATGCTTTAGAAAAGAGATATGAAGGGAATGCAGCTCTAAAGAATATGAGGGCCAAGGCACTGAAAAAGGAATTTGATAACTTTGCTGCGATTGGAAGAGAAACGTTAGATGAAATACTTGATCGTTTTTATCATCTAATGAGTGAGTTGCATACTCATGGGATAGTGACTACTATGGAAGAAAAAGTGTTGAGCCTTGCTGATGGTTTGCCAGACAAATGGGACTCCTTTATCACTATCTTGAAACAAAATGGCACTCTGGAGATGTTGGATATAAATGAGTTCACCATCAAGCTGAGAGAACAGGCGCTGGTAGAAAAATACAAGGCCCAAAGAGGAACGTATAATCAGAATCCAGCCTTATACAATGCAACTCCTGCTTCCGCATCATCTGGTACTCCTATTCAAACCGCGTTTGTATCAAACACCTCGGGCTCTCCTCAGAACACCACATCCACTGGTGGTTCGTCGGGCACATCTTCACAGAAGAATACATCCGATTCAACCGCAAAGTTAAAAACTGACAACCTTGGGAACGTGACTGTGGAAGTGGCAAAGGAACATATGGGATTGCTTGCAGCAATGGTAGTTTCATATAATGGGTTGGTGGCAGGGCAAATAGGAAATTGCCACCTTACTGACGAGGATTACGAACAAGTAGACCCTGTGGAGATGGAGAGAATGGACATTTCTTGGGCTCTCGCAAGTGCTGTACGACGAGCAAAGGAGTTCGTCAAGAAGACTGGAGAAGAGCTGATAGCCAACAAAGGAACCAAGTTTGGCTTCGACAAATCCAAAGTTACGTGCTTCAATTGCGGGGAAAAGGGCCATTTCAAAAGAGAGTGTGTGAAGCCAAAGAAGACAGGGAACAGTAATCCTTTTAACTCAAATGCTAGGGAAAACACAACTGCTACTCTTACTCCTAAATCAAACACAGCAGCCATGGCAGCTCAAGGAGACGAGGGACAAGATTGGTCATTCAGATTTGGACCAGCAACTGAGGCAAACATGGCAAATGTAGAAGAGTTGAATGATGACTCTGCGAGTGAAAGGGACCTCCGGGCCAAGCTCTGAAGATGTAGAAACAAAAAAGGCCGAATGGGAGGCATGCACTGCTGAAATAAGAATGAAGAAAATGCCCCCTCCCCCTGTCGAATATACAAAGTTTTATAACATTAGGGGGAGCCACGAATGGGGAAAAATCATCAGCTGGGCTTACTTCTCTGATCTTAACGTTTACGCTGTCAAAAGAGAAGGTGGAGTCCAGTATTTCAGATATGCACACGAGCTAAAGACGCTGCCAGGATTCGAGATGAACCGGTTAGCATGTTTGAAATTATTATATGCTGAAGAAGGGGGTAGATCGGGTTGGTTGGAAAGAGCGTTGAAGTTCGAGTACCGCAATAAATGGGTAAACTTCAAGCCTCAAAGACCACAACGTATTATTCACAAGAACAAAATCAATCCGATCACAAAGCGCCCCAAGGTAACATTGAAATGGCAGCCACCGACTACAATGAAGAAGATCCCACTTCGAAAATTACCTCAGAACTTCTCGAGGTATTTCAAGTGGTGGAATTACGATTCAAGAACGGGTGAAGCTGTTATTGTATTGGATAAAGGTGATGATTGGGAAACAATTCGAGTGTATGATCCCATGTGGCTCACAAACTTGTCAGAACGAGATGTTTATACTTTGTACAAGTGTCCAATATTTTCAGATATATGGGATATGGAGCAAGCGCTACAATTTCAACGTGTTATCGAAGTGTGCTTTGCGTACGAGATACACGCTGGAGTTTCATGGAAGGAGAAGACAAAGGAATTTCTGAGGACTGATTGAAGATAGAATGAACTAGGTCCAAGGGGGAGTTTGTTGGTACACATATGTCCCCAGTTCATTGTAAGCGTTCGAGTCAAATGTAATCAGTCAGTTGTGATATAAAACAGTGTGTTTTGAGTATTTATGGTTGTTTATGTTTAATATTATTGATCACCGTTGATATATACCCTTAACATGTTTAAATAATACTTATGCAGAAGTTGTTCATGCTGATGAGTCAGAATGGACTCAGTCGCACGAATGAGTCATAAGTATGGCTCATTCGTACGAATGAACCATAAGGATGGTTCAATCTGCCGAATGACTCAGTCGCACGAATGGATCATCCGTATGAGCCATTCGTACGACTGGAACCTGCAGACTATAAATACATCTTAAATCGTGTTGTTAAAAAACGAAGTCATATCAATCAACCCTAGCCGCACGAAATCGTCCAGAGACTTTGTCCAACTTCATAGTTCGTTCCCGGATCGATTCCTACACGTTCATAACGTTTATCAATCGTTAGATTGATCCGGGTTGTCGTTCTCACTGATTGGATCGCCAATCAAATAGAATTCCGCGCTATTTGATTCGGTTTCACGTTGAATCTATTGTAATCCGTACGTACACGGTCCTAACAGTATCACTTATAAATGATCAATCGAAACTAATAGTTTCGATAGATGGTAGTTTCGACAGCCTGGGTATCACTTATAAATGATCAATCGAAACTAGTAGTATCGATAAATAGTAGTTTCGATAGTTCTGTGTATCACTTGTAAATGGTCAATCGAAACTAGTAGTTTCGATTGAACACAGTTTCGATACCTGTCACAACTATAAAACAGTTTCGATCAAATCAATAATTTCAAGTAAATCTGGACCAACTGTTATGCAAATAACACTGAGAAATGCTATTATAAACCTATACACAATTAAATACTAATACACACATGTAAACATACAATAATACCCATTTATCTACATAGGGTATCAACGTGCTTAGACTTCAACATCTTTATCACCTACACGCGTGGAAAAATACCCGCTTACAAGGTGAGTTACATAGCCCCTATTTTACATTTTCATACATTTTGGGGTGAAACATTATACATGCTGCTCACATTGTTTGTACGTGTTATACATGAGACTATATGCTTATTCTTTGGTTGTACATACATTTAAACATAAGACAACCAATTGTTATATTGATAGATCTATTGTGCCTGACCAGCCCACCCGGTTAGGGTGTTTATTACTGCATACTCGGATATAACCGCGTGTTATATTCAAACATATCGGATATAGTGGGTAACTATATTCAAGCATACCAAACTTAGCTGTTGCGCTCTGTTCAAGCGCGTCAAACTCGGTTTGAATTGTGATTAAATAAATGATACATCATATATACTATGTTTAACAAGATAAACAATGAGTTGCAAAACGATTTACAACTACTATTTACCGGAATTACTAAACCTATGTACTCACCAACTTTTTAGTTGACACTTGATTTAAATAATGTTTCAGGTTTGGATATGTGACTACTTGTCGAAGATTTCTCCACATAAGGACTATGGACCTAGTTAAATAAATCAATGTTTTGAACTAGACTAGGTTATTTGGAATGTATCGTATTTGGATCTTGTTGTCTTTAAATTTAATTAATGAATTATGCAACCTTTTAGCTATCATGTGCTTTTGAACAATCATTTCATTGTCCGCCTCGATGATTCCGCCATCGGTCGGGGTGTGACAGATTGGTATCAGAGCCATGGGTATAGGGAATTAGGTTATTAGACACAATGACCTAGACTATTACCCTAGGACTCCCTTTTATGTGTTATGTGCTAAACGATAAATTGCTATGTGAATTATTTGTAGTTAGGTATTATTTGAATTTTCCCGAGTTTGGTACATGAGACTTATACACATACATACAAGACTTTGATACATGATACATACTTTACATACATATTTGACAAACAAACTTATTCAAACAAATACACTACCCATCCTTATCCATACTCTTTCCTAATCCATATTAATTGCAACATTCCTACACATTTTATACACATAAACTCTCAATTCTATTAAAATCTTGAAAATCTCGTCAACGACTTAATTTATTGAAACCAGTAAAGGACACGTGCAATCTGGAAGGGTGACACCTGTACATTGGGTTTTCTGTCTAGGAAAGCATTTCGTATAAATCCAAATAAACGGACCCGTATGCTTTCCTGGGAATTCCTGAAGTGAGTGTTTACCTATAGGCTAAAGCATGTCTCTTTGAAAGTTTTGAGGAATTATTTAACGTTGATAAGTCAATGTATTCGCAAGGATACGATCCGAACTTAAACTCAAAATTTGGGGACATTATAGCAAGATAGGAAGAACTAGACGAACATCCAAAGCAAATCATTATTACGGGTGCACACGTAATAACGATTTGTAGTGCATGCAAGTCCCGGCAATTCCTATTATGCAAATAATGATCTATAACATCATGTTCTATCCGGAATAGATGGCTTAGCTCCCCCCCATCAACTTTGAATAAATACACATGCACTGGCACGCGTCATGATGAATCCCGTTTTTCTGCTTATATTATTTCCCGCTATAACTCATATATATCCATTTTATCTAAAATATCATTATCTTTTGGTGTTAGAATGCCTCCTTGACGTGCAAACTCTAGCACTTCCAACCCGGATCTTGCTACTCTTCTTGCCCAGCTGGTAGGGCAAATGACCCAAGCAAATAACAACAGTGACGGGTCTCACAACATCCAAGGGAACGGTGGTACCAACCCGCCTCACTGCACGTTTAAGCATTTTAACTCGTGCAATCCTACAAAATTCTTCGGGACTGAAGGTGCTACCGGCCTACTTCAATGGTTTGAAAGCATGGAAAGCACATTCCTAAACAGCGAGTGTCCCGATAATCTTCGGGTTCGTTATGCCACAAGTGTACTCCAAAAGAGAGCCCTCACCTGGTGGAACGGTGAGAAACACACTCGTGGTGCTGAGGTTGCTACATCCTTATCATGGGATGATTTGAAGAAGGCCATGACTGATGAATTCTGTCCTCGGAATGAAATGAGGAAGCTCGAGGCTGAGTTTTGGGATCTTGCCCAAGACAGCGGGGATAATCTGGCCTATACCACCCGGTTTCAAGAGCTAAGTCTGCTGGTGCCTCATATGATCACTCCCCTTGCTCGGGGGACTGAAAAATACATAGGCGGCCTGCCTATGCAAATTCAAGATGCTGTGCTAGGAAGCAATCCTCCTACACTTGAAGCTGCTATCCGTCTATCTGCTACACTATCCGACAACCATGTCAAAGCCAGAACCTTAACAAGAAAGGGTTCCAAGAAGGTTGTTTCTACTCTTGCGGCCGTCAAGGATGTAAAACCCGAGTCTTCTAACCGCAACAAGAAACGAAAGGGTCAAAACTTCGCAGCCGTAACTCCCGCTGTGCCTGCTATTCAAGCGGCCCCTTTGGGTCAAAACCCGAAAACTTATCAGGGCCCGAATCCCCAATGCCAGACCTGCAAGTACCATCATCCTGCCAACCTACCATGCCGATTGTGTTCAAGCTGCGGACGATATGGACACGTGGTCACTACTTGCCGTACTCGTCCTCCCGTCCATCAAGCTGCTCCAGCCAACCGCCCAATCTATCCGGCACCTCTCAATGGTCGGGCATGTTACGAATGTGGAGACCCAACCCATTTCCGTGACTGATGCCCAAAACTTCATCATCAAGGTGGTCCCCAAGGACGAGCGTTTAACATAAACGCTAATGAAGCTCAAGCAAACAACGACATGATAAACGGTATGTTTCTCGTAAACAATCATTATGCATCCGTTTTATTTGATACCGATGCCGATAGGAGTTTTGTATCTCTTACCTTTGAATTTCGACTTGCTAAACAAAGAACGAAACTTGACAATTCTTATTCCGTGGAGATAGCAAACGGAAAATCTATTACTATAAATTCTGTTATCCGCAACTGCAATCTCGAGCTTAATAATCACAAATTCTCTGTTGATCTCCTTCCAATGCAATTGGGAAGCTTCGATATTATAATTGGCATGGACTAGTTATCCAAGCACCATGCCGAGGTTATTTGCTACGAAAAGTGTATTCGTATACCTCTCTCTTCGGGCGACACGATAGTTATGTTCGGTGAAAAACCATGTCGTGGTCTTCAAATCATGTCTTGCACATTGGCACAAAAGTACTTGCGGAAAAAGTACGTTGCCTTCTTGGCCCACATAGTTGACACGAAAGACAAGGGTAAGAAATTGCAAGACATTCCAATCATCCAAGATTTTCCCGAGGTATTCCCCGAGGATTTACCTGGTCTTCCTCCCCCTAGACAAGTGGAGTTTCGTATCGACCTTGTGCCAGGGGCAACTCCCATGGCAAAAGCCCCCTATCGTCTTGCACCTTCCGAGATGCAAGAGCTTGCAAGTCAATTACAAGAACTCTCATCCAAAGGATTCATCCACCCGAGCCATTCACCTTGGGGTGCTCCCGTACTATTTGTAAAGAAAAAGGATGGATCGTTTCGAATGTGCATCGATTATCGTGAACTCAACAAGCTTACAATTAAGAACCGTTATCCTTTACCACGTATCAACGATATTTTCGATCAGCTTCAAGGTTCAACATGTTTCTCCAAGATTGACCTTCGTTCCGGGTACCATCAACTTCGTGTTCTCGATGAAGACATTCCGAAGATTGCCTTTCGGACTAGATATGGTCACTACGAGTTCATGGTCATGCCATTCGGTTTGACTAATGCACCTGCGGTCTTCATGGACCTCATGAACCTTGTATGCAAACCTTATTTGGACAAGTTCGTGATCGTCTTCATTGACGACATCCTCATCTATTCTAAAACGAAAGCGGAACATGAACAACATCTTCGTTTGATCTTAGAACTCTTAAAGAAAGAACAACTATATGCCAAGCTCTCAAAGTGTGAATTCAAGCTAAAAGAGGTTCAATTTTTGGGACACATAGTCAACGATAAGGGAATTCATGTGGACCCGGCAAAGATCGAGGCGGTAAAGAATTGGAGTACTCCTAAGACTCCTACCGAGATTCGTTCATTCCTTGGACTAGCAGGTTACTATCGTCGTTTCATCTCAAATTTCCCTAAGATTACGGTCCCGCTCACTGCCTTGACTCACAAAGGTAAACCTTACGAGTGAGGACCCAAACAAGAAGAAGCTTTTCAAACTCTCAAGCTCAAGCTCTGCAATGCTCCTATTCTAACACTTCCTAGTGGTAATGACGACTTTGTCGTTTATTGTGATGCATCCAACCAAGGTCTTGGTTGTGTTCTAATGCAACGTGGCCAAGTAATTGCATACGCATCATGTCAGCTCAAAATCCATGAGAAGAACTATACGACCCATGATCTCGAGCTTGGTGCTGTCGTTTTCGCCTTGAAAATTTGGAGACATTATCTTTATGGCACCAAATGCGTGGTTTTCACCGACCACAAAAGTCTCCAACATATTTTCAATCAAAAAGAGCTTAATATGAGGTAACAACGATGGGTTGAACTTCTTAACGATTACGACTGTGAGATTCGCTACCACCCCGGCAAAGCAAATGTTGTAGCCGACGCCTTGAGTCGTAAAGAACGTATCATGCTTCATAGTGTTTGTATTCATAACGATATCCAAGCCCGTATTCTTCAAGCACAACACACCTCGGTTACCGAGGGAAACATGTACCAAGAAATGGCATGTGGTGTAGAACTCTTGCTAGAAAACAAAGCCAACGGCCTATTGTATTACTTGGATCGTATCTGGGTTCCCTATCGCGACGACCTTCGTATATTTTTGATGAACGAGTCCTACAAAACTCGATATTCGGTACATCCCGGAGCTGATAAGATGTACATGGGTCTTCGTCAACAATATTGGTGGCCCGACATGAAAAAGGATATTGCCCTCTTTGTGGCAAAATGCCTAACTTGTTCTAAAGTGAAGGCCGAACACCAGAAGCCTTCCGGTCTCCTCGAACAACCTGAAATTCCCGTGTGGAAGTGGGAGAACCATGCTATGGATTTCATCACCAAACTCCCACGCACTTCTAATGGGCACGATAGTATCTGGGTTATTATCGACCGACTTACAAAGTCTGCTCATTTCTTGCCTATTCGTGAGGACTATCGAGTCGAGAAATTGGCTCGGATCTACGTTGATGAGATCGTAATTCATCACGGAATCCCTTTGAACATCATCTCCGATCGTGATTCGCGTTTTACTTCCCCATTTTGGCAATCGTTACAATTTGCGCTTGGTACTCGTTTAGATCTAAGTACGGCTTACCATCCTCAAACTAATGGAAAAACTGAGCGAACAATCCAAACTCTCAAGGATATGCTTAGAGCTTGTGTCATTGACTTTGGTGGCAATTGGAATTCTCACATACCACTGATCGAATTTTCCTACAACAACAGCTACCACACAAGTATTAACATGGCACCGTTTGAAGCTCTTTATGGACGAAAATGTCGTTCACCGATTTGTTGGAACGAAATTGGTGAAGCACAAATCACCGGTCCCGAGCTTATCCAAGAGACCACCGATAAAATCTTTCTTATTCGTGACAACATTCGAGTAGCAAGGAGTCGGCAAAAGAGCTAAGCCGATAAAAGACGAAAACCCTTGGAATTTCAAGTTGGGGATATGGTTCTCCTAAAGGTATCACCTTGGAAGGGCGTAGTCCGATTTGGAAAGAAAGGAAAACTTGCACCTCGATATGTGGGTCCATTCAAGATACTCGAAAGGGTAGGAAAAGTGGCCTACAAACTCGATCTTCCTTCAGAACTCATCAACGTTCATCCGACTTTCCATGTATCTAATTTGAAAAAGTGTCTAGCCGACGAGAATCTCCACATCCCTCTTGATGAAGTGCGCATTGACGAGAAAATGCACTTTGTTGAAAAACCCGTGGAAATCATGGACCGAGAAGTTAAGAAACTCAAGCGTAGCCGCATCCCCATTGTCAAGGTCCGTTGGGAGTCTAAACGTGGACCCGAGTTCACTTTGGAACGTGAAGACCAAATGAAGACCAAGTATCCGCATCTCTTTTCATAGCCTCCACTAGTTGAATTTCGGGGCGAAATTCCTCTAACATGGGGAGACTGTGACGTTTCGGATTTTTCGTTCTCGCACTTGTATTATAATTATCATGTAATCATTCTCTATTTTAATAAAATGTAAGAGTTTTATTTGGTTTTATACAAATGGGTACTTTCATTTTACGGATTTAAATTAATTAAAATTTTATAAGTTTTAAAACTTATATACAATTTTTATATAAAAATCTAAATTTAAAAGTTCCATATTTAATAAAATAACCTATTTAAAATAAGATAACTAACTTTTATAAAAATTATCTATAACAATAATAATAATATAATTTTATAAAATATATTTAAAAATTTAAAAGAAATTAAATTAATTATTTTTATAAAAGATAAGGGGTTGTTTTGAAACTTTTCAAACTAAAAGGTTTTAAGCTAAAATCAGTTGAGGGACTATTTCTGTACAAATAAAACTACAAGGACTCATCCGTGATTATCTCAGGGGCCGAATTAAATCAAAACCAAACTACAAGGACCAAATCTGCCAAACCCCAATTCGCATTTCCGGTCGTCCCCTACATTGTCCGGCGGTCCGAGATAGTTTCCGGCGAACACCCCGACAGGGCTGTCCCCTGCACCTCGACAGCCGCTACAGGCATCCCTGGCTTCGTCTCTCCCATGCGAACAAGACCCCCCGACCAATTGGTCTCCCCAACATAAGGATCGTCTGATCCTGTTGGTGGCCGAGAAACCCACGTTCGAATTTGCGCCCGACAGACCACCCCCACGCGTGTTGAATGTCTGGGTAGTTTCGTCTCGTCCAGACTAGTGTCGGAACGTGCCCAATTGCACGTTTTAACAAATAAATCAAGCTCGGTTATAAATAACCATAGTCGGACCTGCTCGAGCTCGCGACCCCTCTTTCACCCAATCTCACTCCAAATTGAAGGCACCATTACCATCGCCATCTCTGTGTAAAGCTGTGACCAAGGTTGTAGAGGCTAATCCCACCCAGAAACTCGATTCTCATTCTGGACATTCTCGGATTTAAGACCCTGCCGTCCAGCCCCTTCACGACCACGTAAGAATCCTCAACTTCGTTTCTTTACCTTCTGTTATCATAAGACAAACTGAACCAATCGAAGTCACGACTCCAAACCATCGATTATCGGACAAACTAATGTTACTGTTTTATTTGCTAAAGTCTGGGCCATCGAAACTACTTAGTTTCGATTGAGTAAATGGTCAATCGAAACTAATAGTTTCGATAGATGGTAGTTTCGACAGCCTGGGTATCACTTATAAATGATCAATCGAAACTAATAGTTTCGATAGATGGTAGTTTCGACAGCCTGGGTATCACTTGTAAATGATCAATCGAAACTAGTAGTATCGATAAATAGTAGTTTCGACAGTTCTGTGTATCACTTGTAAATGGTCAATCGAAACTAGTAGTTTCGATTGAACACAGTTTCGATACCTGTCACAACTATAAAACAGTTTCGATCAAATCAATAATTTCAAGTAAATCTGGACCAACTGTTATGCAAATAACACTGAGAAATGCTATTATAAACCTATACACAATTAAATACTAATACGCACATGTAAACATACAATAATACCCATTTATCTACATAGGGTATCAACGTGCTTAGACTTCAACATCTTTATCACCTACATGCGTGGAAAAATACCCGCTTGCAAGGTGAGTTACATAGCCCCTATTTTACATTTTCATACGTTTTGGGGTGAAACATTATACATGCTGCTCACATTGTTTGTACGTGTTATACATGAGACTATATGCTTATTCTTTGGATGTACATACATTTAAGCACAAGACAACCAACTGTAATATTGATAGATCTATTGTGCCTGACCAGCCCACCCGGTTAGGGTATTTATTACTGCATACTCGGATATAACCGCGTGTTATATTCAAACATATCGGATATAGTGGGTAACTATATTCAAGCATACCAGACTTAGCTGTTGTGCTCTGTTCAAGCGCGTCAAACTCGGTTTGAATTGTGATTAAATAAATGATACATCATATATACTATGTTTAACAAGTTAAACAATGAGTTGTAATACGATTTACAACTACTATTTACCGGAATTACTAAACCTATGTACTCACCAACTTTTTAGTTGACACTTGATTTAAATAATGTTTCAGGTTTGGATATGTGACTACTTGCCGAAGATTTCTCCACATAAGGACTATGGACCTAGTTAAATAAATCAATGTTTTGAACTAGACTAGGTTATTTGGAATGTATCGTATTTGGATCTTGTTGTCTTTAAATTTAATTAATGAATTATGCAACCTTTTAGCTATCATGTGCTTTTGAACAATCATTTCATTGTCCGCCTCGATGATTCCGCCATCGGTCGGGGTGTGACACATGAGCTTTTGAACAGTCTACATGTTCCACTCCAACATGTTCCGCCGTTGGTTGGGGTGTGGCACACAACTGTGCAAAGCACCCATTTCTTGCACGTGAGGGAATCTGTCAGGCTTGGGAAGTACAGGGGAGCAGGAATGGCTTTGCACGGCCGTGCAAGGCAATGCACGTCGTGCATAACCTGTTCCATCTCCTTGTTGACTTTTTGACTTCCTGATTTGACTTCTTAGATGCATGATTGTTCAATTGACTTCCAGGTGCTGATTTTCCCTTGTTTTGAGTGATTTCTTCATGTTTTTGATAACCAAGGTTAATTAATCTGACAATTGAAAAAAGGAACAAATTTAGAATCAATTCCTATCAAAATGCTTAAAAGTTTAATGAATATGGGGATAATTGCGCATGAAAAACATGTATAAATTGTGACATATCAGTTATGTGATGTTAGCATGGAGATAACTCTAGAGGAAATAAGAACAAGATGAGATGTATACCCCTTGTTATACACAGGGTTAGGTGTCGGAAGGTAAAACCCTTAAATACCAATGTTTGTGTATCTTGATATTGGAAATGGTTAACTCTCCTGGCACAAGCCAACTACCTTGTGGCTCTAGTTCTACCTTGCTTACGCATGTGACATGTAAATGGTCGTGGACCATGGTTTTTTTTTATACTGAAGGGGTATTTAAATCCCCATGAAATGAAACGATATTTTGTTTATCCCCGGATTTGGAAAATATACAATATCAACCCTCGGGTTGAGGTTTATTACAAGATCGATCCAAAAGTATTCCCGCTACTCAACTAATGTCACACCCCAACCGACGGCGGAATACACCGGGGCGGGACATGTAGACTGTTCATAGCTCATGATCAAACTAAAGTTTCATATTTAAGATTAACTCAATTTCCATACATTTGTGCAAAACACAATCAACATTCAAAAGGAAAACAAAATACATCAACATGATTCAATGTTTAATTAACTAGGTCTCCATACCTAAGTGTAGCAAATTGAACACACACTTAAACATTTGTAACTGAAACATGATGAAAACAAGGTCAACTAAAAATAGTTGGTGAGCATACATAGGTTTTTGACACCACACATAATTTCTAAATGTTTTGTGTACAATTCATATGATACATGGTTTAATAAGGTAGTTATGGAGAACCACCATAGTTAAACCGGGGCATACAATCAAACCTTGTGACTGCATACAAAGTTATCCAAATGTAATGTCGATAACAATCACCCTAACCGGGTGGGTTTGTCAGACACAATAGATCTATCACTGTTACTGTCGGCTTGTACAAAGTTAATGATTGTACTTGCACCAATTGCACACAAGTATGTAAATGTAGTTTGCACTCATAGTGTTCAAGCATAAGGCACAAATTGCACACATGATCATGATGATTGAATTGTATAAATTGCAAATAGTTTCAAATGAAATAATGTTCCACCCCAAAAGTATAAAAATGTAAAAGGGGCTATGTAAACTCACCTTGGTATTGTGACTATAACTTGAACTAGATCAAGAGAGCGAGTGAATCGGTTTAATGAGGCCCTAAATAAATAATTATACAAATTTAATATTTTGGAACGATTAAAAGAGACAGGATTGGAATGATTGGGACTCTAGGATTTGGAACGAAAGAATATTAAAGATACAAATTTTAACGATAACAAAAGTGTTAATAGAAAAATGAAATTACATGAAATAATGTTTTATAAATGTTATTTATAAAAGAAAACTTGGTGTCAATAATAAATATTAATTGCAAATTTTAGCATAAATAAATATCTTATTAAGACAATTAGGTTAAAATAGTTACTATGATTGAATATCATAATATAATATAATTTGAAATAATAAATTAGTTATTCGACTTATTATTTATCAAATTATTTAAAGGATCATGATATTTGTGAAAGTAGTAATAATAATATGATTATGAAATCTAATGATATTAGTAACACTAATAAAATATTATTATTATTTATTATAGATCACATTGTTTTAAAGATTTAGGTTTAATATAATTATATAACCTTTTAGTTTAATAATTGTCATGTCGTTACAACTTCAATATATTTTTATAGTTTTAAAAGTTATATATATAAAATAATAGTTTATACTAAAATAGTGTTCGTCGTGTTTTGAAAATATATATTAGTAACAAAATAATACACACATATAAATAATAATGCTTATATACCATTTGGGATAATCAAAACATTTATTATCAAAGCTAGGGCTAGTTTAAATTAGTCTTTCTTATAATGCATCTATATATATGTATATGTATGTATATATATATTTATTTACAAAAGATTATAAATTTATAAATGAATTCATTTATTCATCAAAACTTAATAATGATTTATAAATATATATATATAGATATATATGAGTGTGAGAGAGTAAAAAAAAGGAATCTAATAACAAAATAGTAATAAAAGAGCGAAAACGGGGCAGGTCCGGGTTCGAAGCCGTGACATGTGTTGTATGGGGAGAAGGTTTTAACCAATAGCTCTGGGCATTTTCATTGTCAAAGAAAGGATTCGTTTTACATATAAACAAATAGTCCTACGTCTCCTTCTTCCCCAAATCCACGAATTTGAAACCCTAGCCCCCAAATCAAACCCAAATTCGCGTTTAGAATCATAGGGCTTCTATATAGGATATTAAGACGAGTAGGATGGTGATAGAAATACCTAGAATCGGAGATGAATTGATGCAAGCACGAGGAGTTTGTCCTCTGAGTTTCGTCCGCGACGTGAGTGGGATAAAAGAATGGTTTTTGAAGCTCGAATTCGTGTATGATGGTAGGGATGTTTATGGGATGGTAACCAACCCGTTACAACTTTAATTCGACGGGATTTACGGATTTTAAACTTGATTTATGGTTTTTTTGAAACCACAATCGATGCTAACAAATTTGGGTCAAAGAGATTGATTTCTCAATCAATGAGATTGATTTCTTAATCAATTTGATTGATTTCGAGCTCCATAAGATCGCAAATGAGCAGAAAACTAATTTGAGATGTTTTGATTCCCCTAATTTCAGGGATTGAAGGAAGATTCACGCGTGTTTGACTTTTTTTTTTGTCAAAATTGTTCTAGTTTTGTTCCAGGGTTCAACATGGTAATAAGGGGGGTTCAATGCAAGTGGAAGGAGTTTAAAAGGAAATAATTGAGGGTTTAAAGGCAATTGAGAGGGTTCATTTGTTACATAAAGGGTTTAATACCCATTTATTTTATTTAAAATCATTTTATTCATTTAAAAAAATGTGTTTATAAACTTTATAAAATCTAAATACCGTTTGTTTTATTATTAATTTATAAAGGAAGAATTTCCATTTTTATAAAATGACAAATTGTATAAATGGGTTATTATACAAATGTTTACACATATATTTACACTTAAATACATGTACATATATAAAAGATGTATGCACACTATTTAAGCTCATAAGATTTATTTAAAGTTGTATCATTAATTTATTTAGTCTATAAAATGCATATATTTAAATATATATTTACACATATATATATATATATATATATATTATATGATGAAAATAAAAGATGTAGGTACATTTGTTATACACACACACACACACACACATATATATATATATATATATATATAGGGTGAGGTTCAAATGCTAACCAATTTTTATGTGATAACAATGATAATCACTCTCAAACATAGTGTTATGTATATGTATCAACTATCATTATGTTAATTTACATATATGTAAACACTACGTGCCACGTATATGTAACATTATTTGGTACGTATAAGTAAAACTCATCATTTTCGTATTTACGTTCAAACTATTTATTCAAGATACTTAAATACTATTTTAACAATTAAATGAAAAAATAATTTATAAAATATGTGATTGTTTTATAGTGGTTAGCATGGTTATCACATAAAAAGTTGGTTAGCATTTGAACCCTTCCCTATATATATACATATATACACACACACACACACACACACACACACATATATATATATATATAGGAAGTAATAAGGAAATTTGCAAGATTAAAACTTTGAATTAGTACATGATAAAAATAAAGATTTATGTTACACTTGACGAGCAGTACGGGATGTAAGGAATTGTCATTATTGTATATCAAAAAATATATGTATAAATAAAGCACCGGAAAAATCGTAGATGTTACATCTAAATTGAGTTTGAAGTCCCTGAACTCTTTTAAA
This sequence comes from Smallanthus sonchifolius, assembly GCA_023525975.1. Taxonomy (NCBI): domain Eukaryota; kingdom Viridiplantae; phylum Streptophyta; class Magnoliopsida; order Asterales; family Asteraceae; genus Smallanthus; species Smallanthus sonchifolius. The sequence continues at coordinate 29,253,470 of CM042046.1, forward strand.
ATTCTTTTGAAACATCTTAAACTAAGTTTGACCCTTCCAAAATAAGTATGAGGAATAAACAATAAATTAAATAATATAGAAATAAATATATCGATAAGTGTATTTGAAAGTACGAAATTAAGGAGACCATCAATCTAAATATAGGATTCAACTGAAGAATGATTAAAAGATGTGACACCCACATCCCAGATTACTCGAGATGTCGCCCACTTGTCGGATTTACTCATGAGCATATAGTAAACAGAGATCATACACATCGTAAGACTTTAAAAATACTACATTTATTTCATAAAACTTGTCTTAATTTACATTATAAAGAAAGTACAACATAACGATTCTAATGTCAGCCCATCAGAGGATGCAAGATAGCCTACATGATGCCTCTACTCTTGCCCCATGCCTCTACTGCAGGAGGCTACATCTTTACCTGATGCACATGCTTAAAACATATGCCAGCTTACGCTGGTGAGTTCTAAGTTTTAGTCAAAATATCTTTGACTTCTGTCTCATACATAAATGGGTTTATATGACACGTAGTAAAACATCACATTAAACTTCTTGCCTAAACATAATATTTTATACTTGCACACTTATCTTCCTTCCGAGGTCACGTTAACCTCCAAGTGGTCGTCATCACTTATACCCTTGCATAAGGTGTCCATACTATATCCCACAAAGGAAGGTCTATACGTCTTAAGTTGCAAGATATTATGTGGCATTTGGCTAGACGTGGCAAAACCTTTCTTTACAGACCAATATGGTCAAAACATTTGACATGGAAAAATATGCCAAAACTCTATTTCCTTTTCTTTACTATTTATCAAGACAATGATTGTCAAGACCTTTACAAGTCATGGTAAAACTTGACTTCTCTGCCATTACTTATCTGGGCACACCATAATAAGTTCTAAAACGTTTTACGTGTCAAAACCATTTCCTTTCTCAAATATTTACTTTATAAAATCATGCCAAAAAGGCAAATATTCATTTCTCTCTTTCTTTCAAAATCAATCTTTATCTTAAATCCTTGTAAATGTTTCTCCATGGTATATCCAGGAAATAACGTGGTTATCTTTCCAGAGTAGTACCTCCAACAGAAATGTTCCCATAAAAGAATAACGGGTCCAGGAAGGATTTAAACACCACTCTTTCCTTAGACATAACATTTTGTTTGCCAGATAACTACATGCCGGTCAGATGATTATCTAACACTTCTATGATATATCATGAATACTCCGTTACTTAGTTTTAGGATTTAGACATCTGTTATACATAACCTCTTGCAACATGAATGCTATTCCAGATATTTAAATCAAGGTATATAGAATTTATGTAAATCTTTCTAGCATGCATACCGGCCCAAAACATTTAAAGTAAAACACTTAAAAAGGATCTCATAGAACTCACCTTAATAGCGTCTCCACTTTTAAAATTTACAATCGAGCAGAACCGGTACTAGCTCTGGTAATCACACGATCCTATGGAAATACAATACTATTTTGGGTTAGGCTATACGTACCTCCACTCCTACTTATCGTACCCCCTCCCTGAAAAAATAAATTTTAAACTTGTCATTTTACCCCCTTCGAACAATCACTATTTTTAAAAACATTCTTTTAAGTTTAAAAACACTTTATAAAAAATAAAACGTATACTCATCCCCTCTCCTACTTGTCGTACCCCCCTCATACTTTTTGTACCTTTCATTTTACCCCTACAAATAATCATTATATATAAAACCATTTTTTTAAATTTAAAAACTTTCTATAAAATAAAAACGGGTTAGATCATACACATCCCCCCTCCTACTTGTCGCATCCCCCTGAAAAAACAACTTTTAAACTTGTCATTTTACCCAATTTGAAAATTTATTGTTTCTAAAACCGTTCTTTTAAGTTTAAAAACACTTTCAATAAATTAAAACGTATCCCCACCCCTCCTACTTGTCGTACCCCCCTTCCCACTGAAAAAAACTTTTAAACTTGTCATTTTGTAACATCCTAAAAATAATAAAACGAATAAATATACCGAGACCGGTGATTTAGTTAGAATATTTAAACAAAAAGGGAGCAGGCCTGGGCCCGGCTTCAATGGGCCGAGGGAAGCCCATGCACATAAGAGGCAAGGCAGCCCTCTTCCCTGCTCATTTCCCCAACTCACGCAGCTTTTAGAGAGAGAAAGGAGAGCTCGGGTCTAGAGAGAGAAAGTGACGGATCAACTCGGGAATTCAGGAGAACGTTGCAGCTGTTCTCGTGATCATATCCTCTGAATCAGAAATCTAATCCAGGTAACGATTCGATCACATTATGAGTTTTTTTTGTTCGTTTTGGGAGTTTTCGGGTTTTGGCTAAAAAGACAACGATTTTGCGAACGAAACTTGAAAGTGAGCTTAGGTATAGCATCTAGAATGAAAAACGAACGTTTTGATCAAAGAAAACTTAGATATCGACATGATCAGATTCGCATGCAGAACATTCGGATTTTTGGGGAGGGCGATAAGTGCAGACCCATCGAAACTACTTAGTTTCGATATGTGCAGACCCATAGAAACTACTTAGTTTCGATATATGCAGACCCAATCGAAACTACCATAGTTTCGATATGAGCCCCCGATCTGAAGCTAAGATAATACATAAGTTACTTATCGAAACTACCTATCGAAACTATATATCGAAACTACCTATCGAAACTACCTATCGAAACTACCAAGTTTCGACAAACTCAACCTATCGAAACTACCAAGTTTCGATATTAGCTAATCAATCGAAACTACTATGTTCAAGCATAGTAATGTCTAGTGTCATCTAGGAGCACCATCTTATGTGTATGACTTTATTATACAGATCGTGAGTGACATTAGTGAAGCCCAGTAGCCAGCTTAGTGTATTACAGAAACTACTCATCAGGTGAGTTCTATGTGCCCCCTTCTATGTTATGTGCAAATGTTTTCAAATGTTTTGGGGCTGAAATGTATACACTAAGTGAATAAATGTTATGAATGTCAATGTGATCATATGTGTTATACAAGTATATATATATATATATATATACCTATACATGAAAGAGAAATTATGAATAAAGAATGAAAAGCATGATTATAAAGAATGAATGAAAGTATAACACAATATGAAAGAATGAAATTCTGCTTTATATCCATGTATATATTGCTTGCCAAGTACAGAAAATGTTATGGACGCTTCGATGATAACGGCTACTTCGGTAGACGGACGACCATGTGATTATTTTACAACTGGGACAAGTGCGTTCCTTCATCAGCTAGGACGTACGAATGCCATTAATGTACGGTCGAAGCAATTGGCATACTATAGTAGAACGGTTGTATAAATAATAGTCGCATGGGAAACGGATACCTTCGGGTAGACGGGCGAATTACGGCCTACGACGGTAGGACGGTTGTAAGTCATGACGGACGGACAAAGATTGCCGGACGGTTGTAAGAATAAAATGACGGACGGCACTAGTTGCCGGACGGTTGTAAGTATAGGCGGGCCATGACGATGGACCGCGGCGATTGTCTTTGTGACATTCGTAAGCAAATGACGGGTTGATCACCCTTATATAGTATGACCCATGAAAGTAAAGAAAGAAAGAAAAGAAAGAAAAGGGTGAATGCATATATAAATATATGAAATCACAAAGATACAGAAAAGAAAGATGAAAGAAAGACAAAAGTTCTGAATACGTATTTATACGAAGGACTATACAGTAATGCATACTTATAAAGTAAAGAAAAGAATGTTTATATCAAATCGCATTAAACTAGAACTCACCAGCGTTAGCTGACTTTTAGTTTACATTTCAGGTAAAGGAAGATAAGGTCGTGCGATGGCGTGGAGGTTACCCGGCACGAGACTGACGTCCCTCTTTTGTTTTATATGTCTTCGAACAATGTTATGTTTTTAATTGTAAAGACTTCCGCTGTTATGATTATGTAATTGGATGACGAATGTTTTTAATATAAATTCAGTATTTTATGACTATGTTTATGAGTAAATCCAACAAGTGAGGTTACCCGGGAAAGGGCCTTACAAGTTGGTATCAGAGCAATAGTTTGAGAGATTCAGACATCCCTAAATGTCTGGACTCAAGCTGATTATGGGACCAACGCACAGATGTCAGTATGGGTAACCAACGCCAACGCTAGCACGGTAAGTAAGTCATAAAGTTAATGCTCTTGCATAGGAATAGATACCTTAACTTAGAACAAATAGATGTTAATGCCACGACTGATTTGAAGAGTTTCGAACCCGAAAAGCAATGTAAATTAGTAATCACAAACCAGTCACTGTAATTAAGAATTTACCTTGCTCGTATTGTTCCAAACTATGATCTGAAGAAATGACATTGATGTATTCCCTTTTTAACTATCAGGAAATTAAGAACTATGGCTGGTGGAGGAAGAACAGGACCTCGAGGCGGTCGCACGGGCCGACGAGGTAGACCTCCGTTGAACCCAAGATTTGAAGAAGAAGAGAGTGTGCACGCAGAGCACACCGAAAGTGTGCACGAAACAGAAGTGACCCCAATTAGGGACGACAGTCCAGGGCCTATACAGTTGGAACCTGAAGTCAGGGATGCTATTGCCCGTGAAGTTGTGCTCACTTTGAAGAAGGTATTGCCTGATCTACTGTCCGAGGCAATAAAGAAAAGCAAAGAGGAGGATGAAGGAGACAAGGAAGAGAAAGTATATGATAGTGATGGGGATGAAATAAAGATAGGATCGAGCAACCGTGGGTGTACTTACAAAGGCTTTAAGGACGGAGACCCACCCAAGTTCGATGGGAGCAAGGATTCAGTGGTAACGCTTGAATGGATTGAGAGGATGAATGCTGTAATCAACATCAGCGAGTGTCGACCAGACCAGGCTGTTAAATATGTTGCTCATTCTTTCACCAACGAAGCACTAAGTTGGTGGAGGAATATTCAGAGAACTAAGTCACCAAATGCTATAAACAGAATGACATGGGACGACTTGAAGAAGCTGATCATCCAAAAGTTCTGTCCACAGAACGAAATTGATCGAGTGGAAAATGAATTCCTAAACCTTAAGGCTGGAAACAAGACGCACCGCCAGTATACTTCGAGATTCAATGAGCTAGCTCAACTAGTACCCCACCTGGTAAAAACTGAAGACCGTTTGATCAAGTACTATGTTAAGGGGTTGCCACAACGGGTCCGTGTTCATATAAAAGCTAACCTACCCTCGACCTTCGAGTCGGTAGTGAATCTGAGCGGAATCGTCTATGACGACTACGCCAATGAGGACCCGGCACCTGAGACACAGAAGAGAAAGTGGGAGAACCCGTCTAGAGGTACCGGAAGAGGGAACGTAACTACTGTAAATAAGAAACCAAGGTCGGATAAATATGAAACCTGCAAGAAATGTGGAAGGCAACATTTTGGCGAGTGTCGGGTCGGCTCCACCACATGTTACAGGTGTGGGAAGGCGGGGCACTATTCTCGTGACTGCTTAAGAGACACTAAATGCCAAGTATGTGGACTGTTTGGTCACCTGACTAAGGATTGCAGAAAAACCAGACAATCTGGTTCGGGAAAAGAAAAGGAACAGGAACAACCAAAGACTAGGACTCGAGCTTACGCCCTGACTGAGGAGGAAGCAAGGGGAAATCCTGATGTTGTGTCAGGTACGTTCCTAGTTAATGATGAACATGCGGCTATATTATTTGACTCGGGTGCTAGTAAAAGCTTTATATCAAATGCCTTTAGTCGAAAACTGAATTGCACTATCAACACAGTAGTAAAGGCCTTTAGTGTACAAACTGCCGTTGGTAAAAATTCGGCAGTATTCCAAGTAACAGAGGATTGCATAATAGAAATAGAGGGTCATAAATTTCCTTCTAGATTATTCCTTCTCACCTTAGGAGGATTCGATATAGTATTGGGTATGGATTGGCTAGCTGCCAACGAAGCTCAAATCATATGTAAACGTAAGAGGATACACCTCAAAGGTCCTAGCGGCAGTCCAATTACGGTTTATGGGGATTGGAATTGCACAATGCTGAACGTCATCTCGATGATAAAGGCCGAAAGTTACATGAGGCGCGGCTGCGAAGCTTATCTGGCATATGTTATAGACGATAGAATGAAAACGAAAGAACTCAAGAATGTACCAGTGGTGTGCAATTTTCCGGAAGTATTCCCTGAGGATCTACCGGGGTTGCCACCCGATCGGGAAATAGAATTTCAGATTGATTTACTGCCAGGAGCTGAGCCCGTTGCCAAAGCCCCTACCGATTGGCTCCGTCAGAAATGAAAGAATTGATGTCCCAACTAGAGGAACTAACCGAGAAAGGATTTATTAGGCCGAGCATCTCACCATGGGGCGCTCCGGTACTATTTGTAAAGAAGAAGGACGGCAGTATGCGCATGTGCATCGACTACCGCGAATTGAATAAGAGAACAGTAAAGAACAAATACCCACTACCTAGAATAGACGACCTTTTTGATCAACTGCAAGGTGCGAGTTGGTTCTCAAATAAATAATTCTTAAATATAAATTAAATAAATAATTTATTTTTGATTGTAAGCTTCTTCAACTCTCTATAGTCTATGCACGTACGTATACTACCATCTTTCTTCTTCACAAAAAGAACCGGAGCACCCCAAGGCGAGATACTCGGTCTAATGAATCCTCTGTCTAACAACTTTTGCAGTTGTGACATTAGTTCCTTCATTTCTGATGGAGCTAAACGATATGGTGCCTTAGCTGCAGGCTTAGCACCAGGCACTAGGTCGATTCAAAATTAACTTCTCTTTCTGGAGGTATTCCAATCCCATGGAGCCGGGGGTCTAAACGGGAGCAGCCTCTCTATCCCTTGGGATAGGGGTAAGGTTTGCCCTCATCACACCCTCCCCAGACCCTACTAATAGCGTTAGCTATGTGTGGGATTATACTGGGTACGTTTGGTTTGGTTTGGTTTGGTTCTGGAGGTATTCCAGGTATTTCTTCTGGGAATACATCAGGAAAGTTCTATTTTATTTTTTTTGTTTCGATTTTGTATACAGATTTGTACTCATGTACTTACTTTGAATAACGAGAGTATCATTATTATTTTAATAAAAAATGACACACTTTCCTACAATCATATTAAAACCTTATTCAAGGATTTTTTTTTTTGGGTTCACGAAATGGTTTCAAATAAAAATATTATTTGAGATTTTTTTTTTGGTAAAATCTTGCTAATAACTTTAAATAATGTGTGTAGCACAATGTTTGGTGTAGAATGTGATCCCCTCTGATCTGAAGATATCCAAGTCTCTGATCGTCAAACAACCTCTTGAAAGGCGGAATCAATCTAGAATACAACGATAATCCGATAAATCGAATCAAACATCAACGAACACGAAAACCGCCACAAACATGAAATGCACAATCAAAAAAGTAATCTTCACTGATGAACTATTGCAATTACTACTAGAAAGAATCAAACAAAAACAACAACTTTGATTTCACTTGAAAGATATGATCAAAAGTTACAAATGAGAAATCTGCTTACAAAGTTCAAAGACAACCTATATATATACTAAGGAGTTTTCGACCGAAAACGCTGCGAAAACACTTTTCGATCAAAAACATAGTTTTCGACCGAAAACTTTATAGTTTGTACATTTCAGCCTATAATTGATTTCTATAGACTACTAGGTTCTAACAATCTCCCCCTAGTCCACAGAACATCAATTCTTCACTTGTTGTCTTTCTCAGGCTGGGCTTTGATTTTCACTTTCTTGGACTCCAGCTCGGCAAGTATTTTTTTAATCACACTGGCTTCATATCTTCTTGATAAGCAGCGAGATACAACTCTCATATACAACTTTGCTTAAGCCTTTATCTTCGAGCTCATATCACATTGAATTGGATTGTGGTACAGAATCTCAGATCTTCATCAGAAAAACTAAAAAGATTCACCATATAGAAGACTCTGACCTCTAGCAAGCTGTGCTGTGTAATTACTACTTCATGAGTTTTGTTGTCGTACTCCTATCTCTTGAAATCTTTAATAAACACTTCCTTTCATGCTGGGATGTAGACTATAGAGACTGTATCAGCAGGCTTTACTATATACCCAAACCTCCTCTCCCATCTTTATCCTTCTTCTTCAATTTCACACATTCAGGTACTTGTGGTTTGAAGCGTTCAAACTTGTCTTTTACACATTCCTTTTTGATGTAATTCTCAAAATTCTCAGCAAACGTATTGTTAGACGGGTTGATCAACTTCAGGTGGCTCAATTCTCTAATATCCCAGTACGGTAGAGTCTTTAACTTGGAGCTTCTGTCAAAATACTGGATTTTTCCTTCACCTCTCTTAATAACATACATCTTCTTATCATCATCATACATCCAACTTAGAATTTCTCTAGTTAGAGCTTGCTCTGGATTTCTTATCTTATGAGTAATTCTCTTAACAATAGAAGGTTTTTCTGTTACTTTCCACCACAAGCTCTTAACAATACATGTGGTCTTTGGACGTTCAGATGATTCTTCAATCTCTTCAGGTACTTGAAATGACTCTCCATCATCTACCAACCTATCCATCTTTCCAGTTACTGATCCATCCTCTTCAACATAAGTTTGCTTCTGTTCATATTCATACTTTTGGTATTCTTTGTTGGACTCAGCTTCTTTATCAAACTATTCAACATCATGGCCAGTTTCACCAATACCACCAGCTCCACCACTATTATTATCATCATCAGATGGATCATCATCATTCTTTTTCTCACCAGTTATTATAACATCATTCTCATCTTCTTCCTCTTTCTATGTCTCTTCCCCCTTCTCTTCCTCATTCTCACCACATTTATCAACATCAAACAACGTATTTGCTTCATACATCTCTGCATCAATTACGGGAGAATGAATGGGTTCAGTATTAGCTCGACTTTCTTGATTCTCAATGTTTGCTTCTTGATTAACATTCTGATTGTTAATTTCAACACCAACATGAGCAATCAAATCTTTCACCATTTTCTGAAGTTGATCAATCTTGTCACACCCCAACCGACGACGGAATACGTCAGGGCGGGACATGTAGACTGTTCATGACCACAAGGTTGTCTAGATTTCAATATATTAATCATCATATTTCATTTCAAGCAAAACAAACACAAACCAAGTGCATAAACGAAATACATATTATTCATTGTTTTAAAATTAACTAAGTCCAAACTTAAGTGTAGCATGTCTTGATCAACTCACACGTTAGCACCTGAAACATGAATAAAATAAGGTCAACTAAAAAGTTGGTGAGCATACACAGGTTTGTACATAGATAGCATATAGGTTATGAATAAACAAATCCTTACATAACATGATAAAATAAGGTATTTATGGAGAGCAGCTATTGTGTAACTAAGTACAATCAAACCTTTGTAACTAGCATGCAAATTGTGTTGTCGGTAACAATCACCCCAATCTGGGTGGGTTTGTCAGACTCAATAGATCTATCATTGTTTACCGTCAGCTTGAATAGTTAATGATTGCACATAAATTGCACACAAAAGTTAACATAACTAACACTCAGGCATAAAGCTCAAATTACACACATGAATGTAAAGGGGATTTTTATTTTTGTAGTTTGTGTAAATGTAAGCAATAGTTTGTATAGTGTTCATGTTCCACCCTAAAAATTGTAAAAGAGTGAAAGGGGCTATGTAATACTCACTTGATTCAAAAGACGCAGCTAACGCGAGAGACTAGATAGTAATATGATCCTTGTAATGCACAACGTTAACCTAGATTGGAATGTTTATTGAATTAATAGTGTGCACAATAGTCTATGTCTAAGTCTAGGGTTGAATTGGACGTGTGTATAAAGTTAGTGGTTTGTTCTCGAAAGGTATTACATAAAATGAAAGGTTTGAAATTGATATTTTTAGAACATTTTGATCAAGGTTTGAGTTTGAATAACTAAATAAATAAATTACAAAATTATTATTTATTTAGTTAGTTATAAAAATAATGTAGGTATTAGGGGTAATTAAGTATAACTTAAATAAATAATTCTTAAATATAAATTAAATAAATAATTTTTACCTTATTTATTTATTTATAAAATATGTAACCTAGTCTTTTAGTTATAAAAATGTATCGGGTGCTTTATATTAATTATAATTTAATAAATAATTTTTTTATAAAATGAAAGTTTGAAATGAATAGTTTAAAATAATTGAAGTTAGGGTTTTGGTTTGAATAACTAAATAAAATTAAATATTTATTTATTTAGTTATAAAAATAGCGTGAATTATATTAAGTATAAATTAAATAAATAATTTTTACTTTATTTATTTATGTATAAAAATGTGTAAAATAATATTTATTTATTTTAAGTATACCTCTAACTTTTTAGTGTAGGCTAAAATGAATAATTTATTTATTTATTCATTTAAAAAGAATTATTTGATTGTTCTAAATAAAGTTTGGATTTTATAACTTTATAAATTTTTTTTTCTTTTAATGGGAGATATTTTATAAAATAAATATCTTATTTGAAAATAAATTTCCATTGATTATTCTTAAAAAAAAATTAAATTTTTGTTTTTAAATAGTTAATGTACAATTAAACAATATAATTTGTAGTAAAATAAATTTATATTGAAAATTAGAAATTTCGATTTTTATTCTGTTTAAAATGTTGCAAAGGTTATAAAAATAATTTTTATAAAGTTTTTTGGAGTTTTAAAACTGTTTTCAAAAATTAAACAGGCCACCCGGTTCGAACCCGGGTGGTTCCTGTGTGTGTAGTTGGTTTGTACCGCTAGACCAGTGGAGCTATTTGAATACAAGTCTGGTCCAGTTGGCTATTAACATGAAAGTAAAAGGAAGTCGAGTATGATTTTTCAGGGCATGCGCAAAAAGGCCGGCCGAATACGTTCCGTGGGTTTCGAACCCACATCACCCGGGCTGATGGAGCATAGACTTAACTAGTTGGACCAGATGGTTCGCTGATCATAACAGGAATAAAGAAAATTAAATAGGTTACGTGAATTATCCATTTTCCCCAAATCAGACTTCGAGTAAAACGGCCAAGAACCCTAATTCAAATTGATTTTAATGGATTATGTTTACTCGAATTGATAGGGGGCTAACTATCAGGACTCAATTACAAACCTAACGATCTAAAACTTACTCGTTAAGATTGGGCAACGAATGCTGTCGCCTACGGTTTTCTGTCTTGAGGTTCTTGAGACCCGATTTCTGTCCAGAAGTGAAGTGGAATGCGATTATGGTTTCAGAGGGTTTGTATGAGGGTGCGTGAAGGTTTGAGGCTGATTTGATTTGATTAATTTTGTCTAATTTAGCCAATTTGATTATGAGTTGGCCGTAGTAGTCATCGGGTTTGATTTACGCATAAACGGTTTGGTTTTGGGCGAATAGAGTCGCGTTTGTGGTCTGAATACATTCAAGGGTTGTTTGAACGTGATTTGCGGGGTTGATTACGTGTCAATTAAACGAATTAAACATCGACTGATACAGTTTGACTTTGAGGAGTCAAATTCGTTTGAATTTGAAACTTGCCCGCTAAATTGGACGAGTTTGCGTGATGATTGGGCCGAGATTGGACCGATATTTGTTTGACTAACCATAGATGATCAATCCAACAAAGGCCCAATCGATTTAGCCTTGGGTTGATAGGAATCGGCTTGGTTTGACTTTCTGAAAGTCAAACTTAGTCAAACATTCTTGAATTGAGTAAAAAATAAATCAAAGTTCCAAATTTGCGGGTGACGGTTAGAATTGGGGGTTCAGAATGGTTAAGAGTTCAATTTGATTGTTAATGGAGTGTATGTACGTATATGTACTTGTATAATGCATGAATATATATATATATATATTAATAATGAATTTAAAATAAATGAGAAGTAGAATTTCGTGAATTGCGTTGATTATTAGGGTTTGATATTTCCTTTGCACTAGGGTTGGAATTTATACATGCTTTATTGTACTAAAATGAAAACATGAAAATCATAAAGGTTACAGTATCCCCATGTTGGGGGAATTTCGTCCCGAAATCTAGCTAGTTGGGGCGACTGCATCAGCAAAGAGGTGGGGGTACTTGAGCTTCATTTGGTCCTCTCGTTCCCAAGTAAACTCAGGACCACGTTTTGATTCCCAACGAACTTTGACAATAGGGATACGGCTTCGCTTGAGCTGCTTGATCTCACGATCCATGATTTCTACCGGTCTCTCAACGAAGTGTATTGTTTCGTCAATGCGCACGTCGTCAAGAGGTATATGGAGATTTTCATCAGCAAGGCATTTCTTCAGATTAGACACATGAAATGTAGGATGCATATTGCCAAGTGATGGAGGTAACTCAAGTTTGTAAGCCACTTTCCTAATCCTTTCAAGGATCTTGAATGGACCCACATAGTGAGGTGCTAGTTTGACTTTCTTTCCAAAACGGATCACGCCTTTCCATGGAGACACCTTTAGAAGGACATGATCACCAACTTGGAATTCCAAGGGTTTTCGTTAGTTGTCGGCATAGTTCTTTTGTCGACTCCTCGCCACTCGAATGTTGTCACGGATTTGAATTATCTTGTCGGATGTTTCTTGGATTAGCTCGGGACCGGTGATTTGTGCTTCACCAATCTCGTTCCAACAGATAGGAGAACGACACTTACGGCCATAGAGAGCTTCAAAGGGAGCCATATTTATACTTGTGTGGTAGCTATTGTTGTAATAGAACTCAATTAGAGATAGATGTGAATCCCAGTTACCACCAAAATCGATTACACAAGCTCTAAGCATGTCCTCAAGAGTTTGGATTGTTCGCTCGGTCTGACCATCAGTTTGGGGGTGGTAAGCCGTGCTCAAATCCAATCGTGTACCAAGAGCAATTTGGAGAGATTGCCAGAAACGGGAGGTGAATCGAACATCTCTATCGAAGATTATGTTTAAGGGAACACCGTGACGGCTCACAATTTCGTCAATGTAAATTCGGGCCAATTTATCAACCCGATAGTCATCACGGATAGGCAAGAAATGAGCAGATTTGGTGAGACGGTCAATGATTACCCAAATGCTATCATAACCACTTGAGGTGCGAGGAAGTTTGGTAATGAAGTCCATAGCTAATTTCTCCGGAAATTCCACACGGGAATTTCCGGTTGTTCAAGTAAACCGGAAAGACGTTGATGTTCGGCTTTGACTTTGGAGCAAGTTAGACATTTGGCAACATAGAGGGCAATGTCTTTCTTCATACCGGGCCACCAATATTGATGGCGAAGATCTTGGTACATTTTATCCACACCAGGATGGATAGAATAACGAGTCTTGTGGGCCTCGTTCATGAGAAGTGTACGGAGACCATCGCGATCGGGAACCCAAATACGGTTCAAGTAATAAAGTAAGCCATTAGGTTTTGATTCAAGCTGAAGTTCAACACCACACGACATTTCCTCGTACATGTTACCCTCGGTGACCGAGACGTGTTGAGCTTCTAGGATACGATTTAGCATGTTGGTTTGAATTTGGACACAATGAAGCATGACATGGTCCTTTCGACTCAAAGCGTCGGCTACAACATTTGCTTTACCGGGATGGTAACGAATCTCGCAGTTATAGTCAATAAGGAGTTCAACCCAACGTCGTTGCCTCATATTGAGTTCTTTTTGGTTGAAGATGTGTTGGAGACTTTTGTGGTCGGTGAACACCACACATTTTGTGCCATAGAGGTAATGTCTCCAAATCTTCAATGCGAATACGACCGCGCCCAATTCGAGGTCGTGCGTCGTATAATTCTTCTCATGAATCTTAAGTTGCCTTGATGCATAAGCGATTACTTTGCCCCGTTGCATGAGGACATAACCGAGACCTTGGTTGGAGGCATCACAGTAGACAACTAGATCATCATTCCCATTAGGGAGAGTCAAAATAGGAGCATTGCATAACTTTGGCTTGAGAGTTTGGAAAGCTTCTTCTTGCTTTGGTCCCCATTCAGAAGGTTTACCCTTGTGGGTCAAAGCGGTGAGAGGAGCAGCAATCTTAGAGAAATTTGAAATGAAACGACGATAATATCCCGCAAGACCAAGAAATGAACGAACTTCGGTGGGTGTCTTAGGGGCATTCCAATTCTTGATAGCTTCGATCTTAGCAGGGTCAACATGAATTCCTTTTTCGTTGACGATATGACCCAGGAATTGAACCTCCCTTAGTCAAAATTCACATTTGGAGAACTTGGCATATAGTTGCTCTTTCCTCAAGAGGTCCAAAACCAACCTAAGGTGTTACTCATGATCGGATTTAGTCTTGGAGTAGATTAAGATATCATCAATGAAGACGATCACGAATTTGTCGAGGTACGGTTTGCACACACGATTCATGAGGTCCATGAAAACCGCGGGCGCATTGGTTAGCCCAAAAGGCATGACCATGAACTCGTAGTAACCATACCTTGTTCGAAAGGCAGTATTTAGAATATCTCCCTCTTGTACACGGAGTTGGTGATAGCCAGATGGAATATCAATCTTCGAGAAGTAAGTAGAGCCTTGAAGTTGATCGAGGAGGTCATCAATCCTAGGCAATGGATAACGGTTCTTGATGGTAAGCTTATTGAGTTCGCGGTAGTCAATACTCATGAGGAATGATCCATCCTTCTTCTTGACGAATAAGACGGGTGCACCCTACGGTGAATGACTTGGACAGATGAAGCCCTTGTAGGAGAGTTCTTGGAGTTGACTTGCAAGTTCTTGCATTTCAGAAGGTGTAAGACGGTATGGAGCTCTAGCCACTGGGTTAGCTCCGGGTACAAGGTCAATGCGAAATTCTACCTGTCGAACCGGTGGAAGGCCAGATAGATCTTCGGGGAATACTTCGGGAAAGTCCCGGACGATGGGGATGTCTCGAATATTCTTCTCTTTGACATCCTTTTGAACAATATGGGCTAGGAAGGCCACGTACTTCTTTCGTAAGTACTTTTGAGCAGTAGTGCATGACATTAACCTGAGTCCTTTGCAAGGTTTTTCACCAAAGACTCTTGACGTTTCTCCTGACGGAAGGGGTATTCGGATGCATTTCTCAAAACAGATGACTTCGGCATGGTGATTTGACAACCAATCCATGCCTATGATGATATCAAAACTTCCTAGTGGCATTGGCACGAGGTTGATTGGAAATGTATGATCATTAAGTTCTAGAGAATAGTCGTGGATAACGGAGTCTATTGTAAGGGAGTCACCATTTGCTACTTCGACAGTGAAGGTTTTCTCTAATTTGGACCGTGTTTTTGCAAGTAAGGGTTCAAAGTTAAGTGACACAAAACTTTTATCGGCACCGGTATCAAATAAAATGGAGGCATATTAACTATTAACAAGGAACGTACTGTTGACCACATCGTTGTTGGCTTGAGCTTCATTGGCGTTTATGTTGAAAGCACGTCCACGAGCTCCGCCTTGTCTAGCATTGATTAACTTCGGGCACTGGTCACGGAAATGATTTGGGTTGCCACATTCATAACAAGCACGCCCATTTGCTATAGCGGGAACACCTTGATTAGTCACTTGTTGGTTGGTTCAGGTTGGTGGGTTGACTTGGCCTGCAAGTGCTTTGGCTCTACAAACATTGACCGTATGGCCATATTTTCCACAGTAAGTGCAAAGGCGACAGGGAATGTTTTGGAGATGGTGATAATTGCATGTGGCACAGAGTGGGTAGGTCCCCACATATGGCTTCTTGACTGGTGCTTGAGCCATGGGAGCAACTTGGTTAACAGGCATAGCAGGAGTGACCACAGCAAAATTTCTAGACTTTCTTTTTTTATTATGGTGGTAGGGTTCAGTTTTGGCTTCTTTGATGTGTAAAGGAGGAGTTGTGGTGTCGGGGGCTTTCTTGGTGCCTTTTCTAGTCAGAGTACCTGCTTTCACATGGTTGTCGGTCAAAGTAGCAGATAATCGGATAGCATCTTCGAGTGTTGCGGAATTTCTCCCTAAGACAGTATCCTGAATCTGCCTAGGTAATCCACCGATGTATTTTTCAATGCAACGGGATAAGGGTGTGACCATATGGGGCACAAGGAGACTCAGGTCATGAAACCGGGTTGTATAAGCCAGACTTTCACCACTGTCTTGGGTAAGATCCCAAAACTCAGCTTCCAGCTTCCTCACCTCATTCCGAGGACAGAACTCTTCGGTCATTATTCTCTTAACCTCATCCCATGGTAAGGCCATGGTTGCCTCCATACCTCTAGTTATCTTTTCGCCATTCCACCACGTGAGTGCGCGTTTTTGGAAGACACTTGTGGCATGACGAACACGAAGGTTATCGGGGCAGTCACTATTGAGGAACGTGCCCTCAATACTTTCGAACCATTGAAGGAGTCCCGTAGCCCCTTCGGTACCATAGAACTTAAGAGGATTACACGAATTGAAGTGCTTGAAGGTACATTGCGGTGGGTTGGCACCCCCACCACCGTTAGTTCCATGGTTACCATTTGTGGCACCATTAACTTGAGTGAGTTAAGTTACAAGTTGTACAAGGATAACAGCAATATCAGTGTTGTTGTTGGCCACGGTAGCATGCCGGGGAGGCATTCTACAGATTTGCACAACACAAGAAGAGATGTAAGAACTTATGAATGTTGATTGAATTTAAAAGAAAATATAACAAATAAAATAGTAAAGCATAGTTTGGATTGTACTCAAATAGTGATATAATCACTTGAATACTATGACACATTAAGGTTAATTAAACTCATATAATTTTCAAGGAGACATGCTTTAGCCTATAAGTAAACACTCATTCCAGGAATTCCCAGGAAAGCATACGGGTCCCTCGGTTGATTGGGATTTATACGAAATGCTTTCCTAGACAGAAAACCCAGAATACAGGTGTCACCCTTCCAGATTGCACGTGTCCTCAAATAGTTAACAAAGTTTAAAAGCAATAACGAGGAAATAAAGAAATTTTATAGATTTAGATCCATGGAGTTTCCACATGCTAAGAAAGTGATGATAGAGAAATAGGTAAGAAGGTTATGAGGCTTTAAGGTATATATAGGGATATTATTTATTTAATTTATTATTTAAGTATAGTCTAATAAGTCATGAATTTTAGCAAGTAAGGCATCAAAACTAAATAATAACTAATCATAGTAAGCATGTAAACACCTTGCATGTAGCACATATCACATAATCATGAAGCATGGCATAAGTGGGTGTCCTAAAGTTAGGTCAAGGGTGTCTAATAACCTAGTTCCCTATAATCAAGGCTCTGATACCAATCTGTCACACCCCAACCGACGGAGGAATACGTCGGGACGAGACATGTAGACTGTTCATAAGCACAAGGTTGTCTAGATTTCAATATACTAATCATCATATTTCATTTCAAGCAAAACAAACACAAACCAAGTGCATAAACGAAATACATATTGTTCATTGTTTTAAAATTAACTAAGTCCAAACTTAAGTGTAGCATGTCTTGATCAACTCACACGTTTGCACCTGAAACATGAATAAAATAAGGTCAACTAAAAAGTTGGTGAGCATACACAGGTTTGTACATAGATAGCATATAGGTTATGAATAAACAAATCCTTACATAACATGATAAAATAAGGCATTTATGGAGAGCAGCTATTGTGTAACTAAGTACAATCAAACCTTTGTAACTAGCATGCAAATTGTGTTGTCGTGTCAGACTCAATAGATCTATCATTGTTTACCGTCAGCTTGAATAGTTAATGATTGCACATAAATTGCAAACAAAAGTTAACACAACTAACACTCAGGCATAAAGCTCAAATTACACACATGAATGTAAAAGGGGATTTGTATTTGTGTAGTTTGTGTAAATGTAAGCAATAGTTTGTATAGTGTTCATGTTCCACCCCAAAAAGTGTAAAAGAGTAAAAGGGGCTATGTAATACTCACTTGATTCAAAAGACGCATCTAACGTGAGAGACTAGATAGTAATATGATCCTTGTAATGCTCAACGTTAACTTAGATTGGAATGTATATTGAATTAATAGTGTGCACAATAGTCTATGTCTAAGTCTAGGGTTGAATTGGACGTGTGTATAAAGTTAGTGGTTTATTCTCGAAAGGTATTGCATAAAATGAAAGGTTTGAAATGGATATTTTTAGAACATTTTGATCAATGTTTGAGTTTGAATAACTAAATAAATAAATTACAAAATTATTATTTATTTACTTAGTTATAAAAATAATGTAGGTATTAGGGGTAATTAAGTATAACTTAAATAAATAATTCTTAAATATAAATTAAATAAATAATTTTTACCTTATTTATTTATTTATAAAATATGTAACCTAGTCTTTTAGTTATAAAAATGTATCGGGTGCTTTATATTAATTATAATTTAATAACTAATTTTTTTATAAAATGAAAGTTTGAAATGAATAGTTTAAAATAATTGAAATTAGGGTTTTGGTTTGAATAATTAAATAAAATTAAATATTTATTTATTTAGTTATAAAAATAGCATGAATTATATTAAGTATAAATTAAATAAATAATTTTTACTTTATTTATTTATGTATAAAAATGTGTAAAATAACATTTATTTATAATAAGTATACCTCTAACTTTTTAGTGTAGGCTAAAATGAATAATTTATTTATTTATTCATTTAAAAAGAATTATTTGATTATTCTAAATAAAGTTTGGATTTTATAACTTTATAAAAAAATTTTATTTTAATGGGAGTTATTTTATAAAATAAATATCTTACTTGAAAATAAATTTCCATTGATTATTCTTAAAAAAAAATTAAATTTTTGTTTTTAAATAGTTAATGTACAATTAAACAATATAATTTGTAATAAAATAAATTTATATTGAAAATTAGAAATTTTGATTTTTATTCTGTTTAAAATGTTGCAAAGGTTATAAAAATAATTTTTATAATGTTTTTTGGAATTTTAAAACTGTTTTTAAAAATTAAACAGGCCACCCGGTTCGAACCCGGGTGGTTCCTGTGTGTGTAGTTGGTTTGTACCGCTGGACCAGTGGAGCTATTCGTATACAAGTCTGGTCCGGTTGGCTATTAACATGAAAGTAAAAGGAAGCCAGGTATAATTTTTCAGGGCATGCGTAAAAAGGCCGGCCGAATACGGGCCGTGGGTTTCGAACCCACACCACCTGGGCCGATGGAGCATAGACTTAACCAGTCGGACCAGGTGGTTCGCTGATCATAACAGGAACAAAGAAAATTAAATAGGTTACTTGAATTATCCATTTTCCCGAAATCAGACTTCAAGTAAAACGGCCAAGAACCCTAATTCAAATTGATTTCAATGGATTATGTTTACTCGAATTGATAGGGGGCTAACGATCAAGAGTCAATTATGAACCTATTGATCTAAAACTTACTCGTTAAAATTGGGCAACGAATGCTGTCGGCTACGGTTTTCTGTCTTGAGGTTCTTGAGACCATATTTCTGTCCAGAAGTGAAGTGGAATGCGATTACGGTTTCAGAGGGTTTGTATGAGGGTGTGTGAAGGTTTGAGGCTGATTTGATTTAATTAATTTTGTCTAATTTAGCCAATTTGATTATGAGTTGGCCGTAGTAGTCATCGGGCTTGATTTACGCATAAACGGTTTGGTTTTGGGCGAATAGAGTCGCGTTTGTGGTCTGAATACATTCAAGGGTTGTTTGAACGTGATTAGCAGGGTTGATTACGTGTCAATTAAACGAATTAAACATCGATTGATACGGTTTGACTTTGAGGAGTCAAATTCGTTTGAATTTGAATCTTGCTCGCTAAATTAGACGAGTTTGTGTGATGATTGGGCCGGGATTGGACCGATCTTTGTTTGACTAACCATAGATGATCAATCCAACAAGAGCCCAATCGATTTAGCCTTGGGTAGATAGGAATCGGCTTGGTTTGACTTTCTGAAAGTCAAACTTAGTCAAACATTCTTGAATTGAGTCAAAAATAAATCAAAGTTCCAAATTTGCGGGTGACGGTTAGAATTGGGGGTTCGGAATGGTTAAGAGTTCAATTTGATTGTTAATGATGTGTATGTACTTGTATAATGCATGAATATATATATATATATATATATTAATAACGACTTTAAAATAAATGAGAAGTAAAATTTCGTGAATTGCGTTGATTCTTAGGGTTTGATATTTCCTTTGCACTAGGGTTGGAATTTATACATGCTTTATTGTACTAAAATGAAAACATGAAAATCAGAAAGGTTACAAATCTGTTGTTGTTGTTGACTGATAATACCTTGTTGTCTACTACTTTCAGCTCTTAACTCTCGGATTTCTCCAGCTTCCTTGCTTTGTAGGTTTGCAATCTGAGTCTTTAGCTAACTCACCACATTTTTTGTTTCTCTTGTAGCATAGTTTAAGAATTCTTCATCTACCAGATTATAATCTTTTGACTTCTTAGACATTTGCCTTTCTGGAATCTCTTTAGCCTTGCCCTTGCCTTTATCATACTTCGTTGTTGTTGTCTTTTGTTTCTTCTGCTCTGGATTTTTAAACACGATACCCTTAGACGAAGGAGGTCTAGAAGGCATGGTCTTTGTCACTTCGGGCTCTTTCCTTTCCTTTGATGGTGTTGTTGTAGTTGCTTGGATTTCAGAAATTTCAATAACTTCAGTGTTCACACTTAAAACATCATCTTCTTCAATAATAAGCTCTTCAGTGTGACTCAAGATCGGTTCAGTAACTTCAACGGTCACTCCTGGAACTATGTTATCTCTAACATTCTCATCAGTCAAACGACGAATTTAGAGAGACTAAAGTTGGGCATTGAAGAATGTCTCAATCAGTGTTCTGTTCTTCCGTTCAGCAACTCCATTCTGCTGAGGTGTGTACGGCGCGCTGAATTCGTGACGGATCCGTTTCTTGAGACAGAAAAGCTCCATCAAATTATTCTTGAACTCAGTTCCATTGTCACTCCTAATTCTTCTAACTTTCAACATGCAAATAGATTCCAAGCTCAGGATCAAATATTGAAGAATATCAGCAGTCTCGTCTTTAGTACCTAAGAAGTGCACCCAAGAAAAACGTAAGAAATCATCAGTTACAACCAGACAGAACGACTTACCTCCAATACTCCTGATACTTATGGGGCCAAACAGATCCATGTGTAATAGCTCCAAAGGGGTATCAATAGAGTTTTGGAGCTTGGGCTTGTGAGACTTCCGTTTCTGTTTGCCCTTTTTGCAAGGCATACAGTCATCTACAACGGTAAATCTCAGCTTAGGAACCCCGGTTACCAAACGTTTCGGACAAGATGATTCATTTTACGATACGAAATATTTCTGAGTTTCCTATGCCACAAGATGGAGTCAAGCTCTGTCGTTTTAGAAAGCAAACAGGTAGGAACTGATGAGGTGGTTGTTGCCACGCTCATATCGATCTGATAGGTGTCGTTTGTTCTTGGCGCTCTCATCAGGATCTAATCTTCCGGAACATCAAAACCGGGTTTGAGAATTAGGCATTCTGACTTGTCAACCATCACCGAGTACTCCTTATCACACATTTGGGAGACACTCAATAGGTTATGCTTCAGCTGCTCGCAGAAGTTGACATTGTCAAAGCTGACACAACCGTTCGAAACCACGCCTTGACACGTGATGCTGCCGCCTTTTTCTCCGGCAAAGGCCACATAGCCGCCTCTGAATGGTTTAATGTCCTAAAGCAGAGCCATGTTTCCTGTCATGTGCCTGGAACATCCACTATCTACATACCAGCGGTTAGAGATAGTACCCTTCGGACGTCCCTGCATGAGTCACAAAAGAATTAGTTAGTTTTGGAGACCCAAGCCATTGTGGTCTTGGGTCATCCATACTTTTCAAAATAAACTACTTCCTTTAACTCACAGTCATGATGACTGTTCAAAATTGATGAATCTTTAGAAGAAATAGAACTAGGAGATTGAGAAGTTTTGGATTTGGCAGTCGAGGATCTCTTCTGTTTCTTAACCGGAACAGGGGACTTTGGTTCAACTACAGCAGGTGAACTTGTGGAAGCTTCACCTGATTGAACTGAAGTCAGCTGTTCAAGCTTTCTCAACCTCTTGTTCCATCTCCTCCTCTGTGGCTTAGAGAGTCTTGCCACGGGTTTCTCACCTGTACGTGTACTACCAGAGGTAGATACACGAGGTACAGCAGGTTACGTTACCTTTCTTGGAACAAATGGTTTAGCTTCAGATATGATCTTAGGCTTTACCATCGGTTTGACTGGTGGTTTCACCACATTTTGCTTTGGATGTTTGGGAGATGGTTTCACTGGTGGCGACCTGGGGATAACAACTGGTTGTGAAACAACAGGCCGTTTCCCTTGGTTCTTAGAAGGACAGTTCACAAAAATGTGACCAACCAAGCCACAGTGAAAACAGTTCCTCTTGTCTACATAAGTTCTCTTGTAAGGCTCATTAGATCTGGCCTTAGATAACTCAGCATTATGAGAAGGAGGAGTTGGTTTATGAACATTAGTCTGAACCTTACCAGTTTGGTTTTTGGGAGTATAATATTTTTCCAAATTTTCTTTATACCCAAGCCCATAGTGAGCTGAAAAAGCCTCTTTCTTTACTTGGTTAAGACTTTTATACCCCCCGTAAAGCATTTACCTTTAGTTTATCATTTGTTTCAATGATGTCGGGTTCAGTTAAAATGCAGTTATCACCATTAGTGATAACGTTTTTCTTTACCTTTTGTTCAGTCAACAACTCCTCAGATACTACTCCTTTAGGGCAAGAGTTAACCGACCCGTCTTCAGAAGCAGTAACAAACTCCTCACTAGATGTGGAGTTAGCCTTACTTGAGGATTCATCTTTTTTAGGGGAATCATCCTTATCAGAGGACTCATCTAGACAAGTGAGATCAATGTCTATTAAGCTATTGACAAACTTCCTGCTCACTGGTGGAGGAATGGCATTAGTACCCAAACCTAACCCATTCAGTTGTCTCACCACAGACTCGTAGTGTTCCACTACAAAGCAAGAATTTTTCAACTTCTCATTAGTGCATTTTAACTGCAAGATCTCATTTTGCAGTTTGTTGATTTCATTGTTCCGTTTTTCTAACCCCCTGTATGCAATATCTAAGTGAAGCTGTTGATCACTTATTTTTAAAGAATATTCAGATTTTTCCTTTTTTAACGTTTCAATAGAATCTTTAAAACGTTTTTTATTTTCTTTATAGTTTAGTGCTGCCAAACTTAGGGGTTCGATTTTGTCTTGGAGCCGATTTTGTCTTGGAGCCTAGAACATTCAAGTTTTAGCCCTTGACATTTAGAACATGAAATAACAGAGAAAGGGTTAGAATCTACCTTAGATGATGAATTTGCTGCTTCTCCAATGGCCATGAGAGCAACAGTAGTGGTTGATTCCTCTTCATCAGCTACAGGTGCTTCCATTTCTTCAGCTTCCTTCACCTCCTCTGCAGCAGCAGTTGTAGATTCTTCTAGGTTAGCCATAGAAGCTTCCCTTTTCTCTGCTTCCATCATCTCCATGATCTCAGCCATGAGACCAACCTGGGTTTGTGCGATGATGGCATCCTCAAGATGAACACCCCAGTCAAAGCTGTCGTCCTGTTGTGCTACCATTGCATTGGACGTTCCACTTTGGCTTTGATTGTGGTGGTTTAGATTGTTGTGGCCATGGCTGTTTCCTTGGCTGGGTCAGGTAAAACCAAAGGCAGGTGCTCTGTCTTTCTGACACTCACGAGCAAAGTGTCCATAGTTCAGACACTTGTAGCATTTGGCCTTAGATTTGTCAAACCCGACCTTGGCATTAGGATGCCCGCCAATAAACTTTCTTCCTGTTCTGTTCAGGAAACGCTTGGCTCTCCTCAATAACATGGCCATATTCCATTGAATATCCATGTCCTCCATGTCATCAGGATCCACTTGATTAAAATCTTCTTCAATCGTCTCTGGATCAGTAAGTTTGCCACCTATGAAATTTTCATATGCAAGCATACAAGATGAGAATAGTGCTACATGATCTTCAACTATTCTGGCTATAGCTGAGTTGTTAGCTGAAGACGTAGCAGGAGGGTTTCTTGAGGTATTTTGATGATGAGACCCCAACCTTGATACTGAAGCATAGCAAGCATGACCACCACACCCAGTTGAGTGGTCTTCTTCAGTAGGATTTCCAGTGAAGAGGGCAATTCCAGAGCTCGATGACTTGGATGTAGAAGTCGTCCCATGATACATAGAAGGGTCTTGTATCTGGGGTCTTCCAGAGCTCTCCTTTCATCTTAGGTTCATGTCATGAGCTTGAACCTTTCCTATTGCCTATTCAACTGTCAGCTCATAGAATTTAGGATTTTCCCTCATCAGGGTTGTGTACATCTCAAATTTGGGTGGTAAAGCATCCAAAAACTTTTCCACCATCTCTTCAGCTGGATACTTGAGTTCAAAAGCCTTCAACTCAGTCTGTAAATGATAGAACCTAGAGATGAGATCATCTAAAGATTCGTTCTCAAAAAAACTGAAGCACTCATACTGCTTCCTGAGAAGATCCTGCTTACTCTTCTTGATGTCACTATTTCCTTTGAATCTCTTCTGTAAAGCTTTCCAGAGATCCTTAGAATTGTCATGCCCTCGGAAACTGTGGAACAATTCCCGAGTTAATGCCCTAGTGATCGAACCAAGTGCCTTCTTTTCACGATCATAAACTTTATTTTCTTCTTCGTCGAGTTTAGAGATAGGCTTGGGCATGGTTTCATCAAGATAGATGTGTGTGGGATGCTTATATCCCTCAAGGATTGGTATCCATAGTGACGAGTCGGTATACGAAATGTAGTGCTCAAAACGTGCTTTCCAATTGGAATAATCGTTCACGTTCAGCAACTTTGGTGGTTTCTGTGGTGTACCGATCTCATTATCATAATTCAGTAGGTTTCCAAGATTCTGAAGATTCGACATAGTGAACACTTGGTCAAATTTCAGAAAAGTCAGACACAGTTGCGCACTTGATTTTGGCCTTGCGCACTTGAGAAATAGTCTTGCGTATTTAAATTTCCTCTTGCGTACATGTAAGTACGCAGGATTAAATGTAAGTACGCAGGATATAACTTAAGTTCGAACGAGTTCAGTCTTGCATACTTGTAAGTACGCAGGAGATAATTCTTGCGTATTTAGTAAGTACGCACAAAACTGTCCTTTTTGCCAAAAATGGTAAGTACGCACAACACCTTTTCAGCAACTTTCACCTAACTATTCCGGTCACCTGAAACTCGCCGGAGATGGTAAAAATTCGATTGATGATCAATGCAAATGAGCCAAAGGGTCAGAAACTTGTTTCTAACCAACCTTTGATGCTCAAAACACTCAAATACACAACAAAAATCAGTTTTTTGAGTGATTTTTGCTTCTAAAATAGTGCTCAAGAGCTACCCCTATTTTATCACAAAAATCAACAAAAAAAACAAAAAATACCTCTTTTTGCTTGTAAAAACTCTCCAAACTCACTCACAACACTCGAAATCAGGAGCAAATGCTCTGATATAACTTGTAGGTCCCTCGGGTGTGGCGGATCGTCACATGCAAGTGGGTCTACTAGTCGGACCGGGTGCGGAATGCCCGTGACTAGGTGGAGAGTCTAGCTAAACAAAGTAAACCGACAAGAGAAAACACTTTAAACGTTCTTTATATTATAAACACTTGAAGGTTACAGAGAAAAGCACTGAGGTTACAATCTGCGTATTTGCTACTGTGACTGCGTACTTAACTTCTGTCAACCTATCCTACTTATACCTGACCTGATGCCTGCGCACTTAGCAAGTGCGCAGCGCAAAATGCTCTTGCGTACTTAACAAGTACGCAAAGGTATTCTTGCATACTTGCTAAGTACGCAGGAGCTTTCTCCTGCGCACATGTAAGTGCGCAAAACACTTAGAAAGAAATGCAACATTCAATATGTAAAAGTAAATACAACTCGATAAACTAATACATAAAGACTCTTACATACAAAGACAATTATAGACATGAAAATACAAACTAAGACTCTATCCAGAGTGTTGTCACAGGAAAGTGCTTCAACAGACCTTAAGACACCAATATGAGACTCATAACTATGAGATCCTAAGGTCCCGTTCACCACATATGAAGTTCTAGACCTCAACACACCGTTGTGAGGCTGGTGACTTCAACCACCAAATATGAAGTTTAGGCCTCAATACACCATTGTGAGGCTCGTGACTTCAATCATCAAATATGAAGTTCTAGGCCTCAATGCACCATTGTGAGGCTCATGACTTCAAACACCAATTATGAGATTACAAGATCTCAATCACCGACATGTGAAGTTCTAGGCCTCAATCACCATTGTGAGGCTCATGACTTCAAGCACCAACTTTTTAATACCATAAATCCACATACCACATTATAGTTTGACTCTTTACTACCTAAGTCTAATACACCACATACGACATTATAACTTGACTCTTTACCACCTAAGTCAAATATATAATTACACATCTATTTACCACATTTACACAATCAAGTTTGACTATTAACCAC
This sequence comes from Smallanthus sonchifolius, assembly GCA_023525975.1. Lineage (NCBI taxonomy): Eukaryota > Viridiplantae > Streptophyta > Magnoliopsida > Asterales > Asteraceae > Smallanthus > Smallanthus sonchifolius. Next base: position 29,279,978 of record CM042046.1, read on the forward strand.
ATAGTTTAATTACACATATTTACCGCATTTACATATTCAAGTTTGAATATTAACCATATAGTCTAATTACACCTATTTACTACATTTGTATATTCAACTTGACTATTAACCACATAGTCTAATTACACCAATTTCAACATAATAGTTTGACCCTATACCACTAAGGTCAAATTACAACAATTTCACCATTATCCATAATGGTTTGACTTATACCACTTTAAGGCAATTTTATGACAATTTCACCATTTATCCACAAATGGTTTGACTTATACCATGCTAAGTCAATTTACAACAAATCACCACATTCTCACTTTAGTTTGACCAATTACCACATAAGTCAAAATCAACATACAACACATAAATAGAATTAAAAATACATCTATTTACATGTAACCACTACTTATCTACTACTAAGTAAGTGCAAAGCACTTACCTTGGTCAATGAAGATTCCAATCTGTCTTCAAAGCTAACACCTTTATCGCCTTGATCACCTAAACATTCTACTTGTTTAGTAATCCAAATATCTCAAACTTACACCATTTGAGATACAACACTCTTCTAAGACTAAAAGACTAACATCCTCACTAGTCTTAGTTTCAACCACAATATTCACCCATATTAACCCAAGTATCAACAACACACCCAAGTTGACCCGTTTGGGTTTTAGTCAAAATTCAACAATTTCATCAATTAATAATTCACCAATTCATTTGAGTTTTATACTTGAAAATGTGTTTATATTACACCATAAACACTTATCCAAACTCAAATCACCATTTAAACATCTTCAATTGAAAAACCCCCAATTTGGGTCTAAAGAACCTAAATTTTGAAATCATCAAATTGATTGAGATTTTTATCATAAAACGTGTCTAACAACACCCTAGACACTTAATAACCACCAATTCAATATTTAATTAACATTAGATTAAAAACCCCCAAATTTTTCTCAAGAACCTTAATTCTTGAATCATCAAATTTGGTGTTTAGATGTTGATATCTAACTCCCTTTACCCTCTAACAAGCTAGATTATCACTTTTATTAAGTTAATAATCATTTATAATACCCAAATCTGCCCCAAAGCTTGATTCCAACAAAACCCACTAAGAACACCTTAAATGGTGAATTCAAGAGCTAAAGAGGAGCTTACTTGATGTTTGGAAGGATATATGCTAACTAAATCCTTCAATTTCGAGCATGCAACTCCAGATTTCAAATTCTTGATCAAGCTCCCTTCCTCCTCTTTCTTTCTTGCAAAAAAACGTGAATACACACACATGTGTGTGTAGTTTTGCCTGACTTTCTCCATTAACACAATTAAGATTGTGTTAATTACACAACAACCCCCTCTACTTGCAATATAAACCCCTTGGCACCAAAACTAGTTAATTTTAACTAAAAGAAATCCACCCACCAACTTTCATTTTATTTGAAACAACCCTATAGTATAATTAACACATTATAGGATAAACCCGAGAGTTGGTTCGTTACAAAAAGTTGGTACACTACTGGTAAAAATCATGTCATAGGATAGATATATCAAAGGTATACAAAATTTGTATGAATCCAGAATGATATCAAGATAAAGTTTTCAGTAATTCAATATCCTTTCACGAGCATAGGAAGGTATCATTCTATTTAGTTTTACTAAGGAAAACTATCGCATATAGCAACCATAAATTTTTAACAAGAGAGGTGCTATAAAGGTTCAAAGTGTTGGTAGCCTTTAGCACGTCTCATTGGGAATAAAAATGGGTCATATCGATAACCAACACTCTAATTTATGAAAAATGATCATATCATGTACTTAGAACTCAAAGGGATAACACCTCGAAGAATGAGCTTGTAGTTAATTCGAACTTCCCCATGTGGTATAAATATAGATTTGACGACTAAACCCTTTCGAGTATGTTAAAATGATAAATATCGGAAACGGTATGAAGTCGCTAAGGTAGTTTAAGTTTGGACACCACCAGACCGAATCTAACAATGATTTCATACGATCCAAAGTATCTTAAGTTAAGCTTACCTCTATTTTCAAATCAAATTATACCCTTCCAGGGTGATACCTTAAAAAGTACTTGTAACTGATTCGAATTTCCAGAGGTTTTCTCCGAACACCAGCATAACTCACAGCCGGTCTTCGACAACCTTAAGTCTGCCTTATGTTTGACTTTCGGACCAGTCAAAATGATTGTTACCAAATGTAGTCCAACGAAGAGGTGATTGCTATTTACGTTCTAACAAAGCTTTAGATGGCGTATAATCAATGCTAGTGTGATAATTGATATTGGAAGCGAAATTGACCAATGGTAATTGAGCGTCCCAATTACCACCAAATTCTATCACACAGCCTTGAGCGTATCCTTCAAGACCGGAATGGTTCATTCACTTTGACCGTTAGTTTGAGGAAGGTAATCAATGCTCAAGTCTAAACACATTCTCAAAACTTTCAATAACGAGATGTAAAACGACTATCCCTAACGGGGATAACAGAAACATGCACTCCATCCCTTGCTACAACTTAACTGATATACAGTCGAGCTAATTCCTCCAACTTGGAGTCATTTCGAATAAGCAATAAAAATGCAATATCATTAATAGGCCAACAATGGCTCAAATCAAATAATGATCGCTAAATATTGTGGGTCACTTAAAATGAAATCCCTTGAAATTTGTTCCCACTTCCACCGTGGAATCTCGGGTTGTGGTACCTAGTGATTTCAAGACTAGTAGTTACTAATCAAAAGTTGGTACATTGTTGCATCATGGGGCGATACAACATGGTTGGTATGTATACAACATATCCGTAAAAGTCAATAAGTAAGGATTCTGAAAATCGAAATATCAAGTGGACGAGGTTTACACTCCTTGTACTCGAATGGAAGGGTGTTGGTTAGTCATTAGAGAATGACTATATAACAAGTAACCCAAGTGTAAAGCTTTACAAAGCAAGTGTAATGAGTACGAGTATGATGATGCCAAAGTCAAGTTGTGAAACTGAGGATTAACAAATAAAGGAGGTTATACTAGGATTATGTAGAGATAATTTGCTAAGAGTCAAATTTACTCATTCCTATCAATTGTTATTGGAAGTGAGTCATCATAGAAAAATAGATGTCAATGATGACTCAGTGTTATGTAACCTCATCACAAAGCATTGGAATTCGATACTAAACTGCGTGTTAGTCTCGATATAATGAAATCATGTTTGGTAATTTTCATCCTAAGGTTTGAATACATATTACCGAAAGTTATCAATGAATTATAGGATAATCAAGTCATGACAAGATCTAGATAGAGAAAGTGACTAAAAATCCAGAATGATCTAATCAAGTAAATTAGTTAAACGGCTAGGTGCCAGTTCAATATTCGGACATTGAATTGACTACCATACATCGGATTCGGTTAACGGCCAGAAATGGAATTTGAAATATAATAAGGAATCTATATAAAAAAATGGTATAATCATCACATCGAGTCATTCATATTTGATAGGATAACATTCAATGTCTACATTATCCTTGATGTTGATTGAAATGATTCAAAGGTAATCCGTTGTTCATCTAGATGAGGAAGTACACATTCATGTCGTGGAGATAATCTCATAACAATAGTGTCTCCCAAAATTGATTCTGAGCTTGTTAATCATTAAGTTAGTAGACTTTGATGTAACATCATTGTCAATTTAGGTTGGGTTTGACTCTCATTAACTAGGCATCAAAAAAAAAGAAGATAATCAGATAAAACTTCAGGATTTTGCCAAATGCAAGGACGCTCCTAGATCTCTTAAAAACAATGTATAGATATCACAAACGGATCTTGAAAAAGAGTGTATATAAAATTAAAATAAATTTGAGGAATCAAAAGGAATTTATGAGTAGACCTTCAAAAAAGCAGAGTCGAATATGGTTTGTCCTTGTTTTCCCAATAAAGTTGTTCATAAGGTTTCAGAGTTTGTCCTTAGATCTAGTGTTGAAGAGGGTCCAATTGATTATCAGCCCATAACCGATAGTACAATATGTCTAAAACTTCCTTGGCTTTCGAATGGTACCTCTATGTCTTACCATTTCGTATTTCCCCCCATATCCGTTATAGCCTTAAAATCCTTTGCATAATGGTTTAAGCCATAAAGTTGATGGAATGAGTGTTTAAATGTTAGAGATTTGTATTTCCATGAGGCACGTGTAAAGAAGTCGTTTCTTAACAGTAGATGATCTAAGTCTTTTTAATTATAAGAGACTAAGAGTAAAGTATGCGAACAAGTCTCTACTTAGTTGGAATTCAGAGAGTTAATCAATATAATGATCTTTGAGGGAGTGTAAGCACAAAAGAACATAGGATTATCCTATTCAGATCTTTATGGACATTGAGTTTGTTTGAGGCAACCCAGGATTATGCCCCTTACATAAGAATATGAAATAATGAAATTAGCAGGAGTATACGCATTTGGAACAAGTTTATGAGTTTTGTATGTCAGACTCATGTTTGTCTGACAATGTTCACTCTTAGATTTCCTTGAAATTGTTTAGACATAAGCATGGCTTACTGATTACGGGAAAAATATCCGATTTGATGATGTAATGAATGTCAGATGCCGGTAGAACAACCCATTTGACATTTATTTTGGAAAGTTTGATTGCCTACCTAACTTAAGTCAAGTTTGCACAATACCATAAGGGTGTTGCGTGAAGGGAATCAAGATTTATCGTACCATATTACAAAAGTGAGTGAAGAGCACTTGAATGGAAATTTCAGGTAAATACGATACATATTAATTGGAATATTTTTGCAGAACTACTGATGACGGTTTAGCATCCTGAAAAAAAGTTAGATGATAGTGAGTCGATGGGAAAAATTACACAGTAGATGTTATTGTGATAGCCATGTTATTCCTTTAGCTTAAGGTAGAATTAGATTATTGGCATTTGTAGGTTCTCGGGTGTCTCGGATCGTTACGTGTGGGTGTGTGACTAGTCGGACCGGGTGTGTAATACCCGTGACTAGGTGGAGAAACAAGTAACACAAAGTAAACCAACAACGAAATCACTTTCAAACTCCGTCTATTATAAACTTAAAGGTTACAGAGAGAATACAACTGAGTGCATATGACTGCGTACATAAGTTATGTTAACCTTGCCTATTTATACTAGACCTGGGCTCTGCGCACTTAGCAAGTGCGCAGGGCAAAATGCTCATGCGTACTTAGCAAGTACGTAGAGAGTTCTTACGTACTTTCTAAGTACGCGGGAGATAACTCCTGCGCACATGCTAAGTGCGCAAAACACTTAGAGAATTTAGACAACGAGTACATATAATAGTAAATACAACTCGATAACTAATACATACAGACACTAAGATAAAAATACTAATACATACAAGACAAGTACAAAAACTAAGACAATATCCAGAGTGTTTGTCAACCAAAAGTGCTTCAACAAACTCCCCCTTGACAACAGCTCTGGATTGTCTTCGGTCTTTACAGCTCCCCAGCTTTAGCTTCCATCTTCTTCTTGTAGTCAAGGCAGAACTTGACCACCTTGTCGTATTTAGAAGCAAGGAACTTTATCCACTCGTCCGTGTACATGCAGTACTTGTCAGCTAGCGCCTCCAGATCTCTCACAGAAAAGTTTATGAAGCAGACTTCATCAAAAACTCTGATCAGTTCCCTGGCACTAAGCTTCCACTTTCGAACCTCACCTTTCCAATCACCACTGCCTCGCCCGATTTAGGATCTACGTACCAGTACCATATGTTACCGAGGATATCTTGAGATAACTTGCTTAGGGGAATCCTGGTTTCACACAGCACTGGCTTGTACACCAGTTTCTTTAAACTTTATGAGTCACGGGATGTCTAACGTTCTTGTCCCTGACTCGCTTGGGCACTTGAGGCTTAAACACCTCTAACTTCCCTGATCTTCCCTCTCGCTACAGAACCTGCCACAAACCCATCACTACCGCGTGATTTGAGTGACCCAGCAGCTCTCGGTTTACTAGGTTCACGAGGTCGTATCTTGGCAAGGAGTTGAAAGCTTCGCTGATTGGTTTCAAGTATTGAACCACCCCAGCTCGCTTGATTGCAAACAACTTCTTGTCCTCCTCGAACCTCACAGCTAAGATCATCCTTGTCGCTCTAGGTTTGTCTATGATTGATGTCTTTTGCAAGACAGAAGCCGGATCCTTCGATGAACTTGCAGGCATATGTTTGTCTTTCTGTGCCTCTGGATCCACAGGTGTAGGGTCGGCAGGGGAGGCTTCAGTCGACGCCTCAACAGTACTAGCAGGCTCGACTGAACCTGTGTCAAGATGAGTTTCAAAGGATGGATCTTTGAAAATCTCTCCATCTTCAAAATCATATTTTCCTTTCCCGTCGCCCTTGGGAACTTCGATTACAACATCCTCATCCTCCTCATCCCAATCATCACCAGACTCGATCTCTCCCTCTTCCAAATTGCAGAGAGCATCGATCTGTGCTTCCTTGGAATAGTCCGGCTCTAGTAGTAAGATCACATCATCCGACACGTCGTCATATAGATCTTTCAAAACGCCAGCCACCGACTTTCCTTTATTACCACCCGAAGCATCACCTCCACCTTCACTCTGAGTGGACTCCCCCTCAGCCATAGGCACGACAGAAATGGGAACAATCGCCAAAGCCGACGATTGCTGCTCACTTCCACTCGGTCCGGCTTCAGGATCCTTATCCTGGTCATCACTCTTAGTTAGATCAACTAAGTGACAAGCCTCTTCACTTCTAGGCTTAGGTGGTTGCTTCTCCAATAATTCCTTCAATCTATAACTAATAGTAAATACAACTCGATATTGTTGCCAATTGAAATATCTTCAATCAATTCAGGAGGGTAAGAATTCGGGTTTTGATCACTAAATGCACAGTAAGAATGGTAACCATCAAAATAAAAAGTTGTCCAAGAGATCGTGTTGTAAGGGTGTATTGTCCAGGAAAAAGAAGTTTAGCGTGCTTTAAAGAATTTCGCCATCTGCTGCTACTCAATCGGTGTTACAATGCGTTTGGATTATAAGGTAAAATCCAAGATTATGCTAAGACCTCCCATAATAGTTGTACACTTACTGCATGTGTTGAATGTTGTAAAGACCAACATTGAATTTATGTGAGCAGTAAGGTCTTCAAGGGATAAGATTTAGCAAATAAAAAATGGTTGAGGGAGAAAATCTTCATAGCTCGAAATCCATTAAGGAGTTGATTAGTTAAATTTCGAATTTCTCTTGTCCCTTCAGAATTGCGAGAACGTTATACGAAGATCCATTAGGGGAGTAAAAATGTTGAGGTCTGATTCATGTTAGACCGAGGATCATTCACATGTGTGGATAGACAAATAACGGAATCAAAAATAGGAAAATCTTCAGCTGGATCTCTAAGGTGTAGCTCACTTTACAATGAATTTCTAAATCTGGTTCAAGTACCGAGGTTAAATCGACTAAGACCAGGTCTCTTCGGTGTTTCAGTCAAAATTGTTATGCCAATGAAGACTCGATAAAAGTTTTAGATCTGTTCGAATTCAAAGACGAAAGAGATGATATATATTCCCATGTCACCTGAGGTAGCCCGTCGCATTGTTTGATGTCTTTGGCTTAACCCTAAGGTTACGATAGTTTCAATCAATACTCGAATGACTGGGAATTGGTATTAGAAATACAGATTAATCATGAACATTGAATCGGAAAGTAAGACTCACTAGAGTTCTCATGCATTGCAAATTATGATTACGTATGCACCCGTAATGATAATTTACTCTGCATAGTCCCTATAGTGTTTCTCCTATCCCAAGCTCTCAGTTTAAAGGGATCTGAAATTTTCATTAGATCGAGTTATCGTTTTGCACTATCGTGTAAAAGGAGGGTATGTTCCATCTACTCACACTTAGTTATTTGTACCAATACTAACATATATGCCTTCTAAAGTTACTGCTGGTTGGAGGTAACGATAGAGGGGCACAGCCGGTGTCCGCTAATATAGGAAAATGTGTGTGATTTAAGTCAGTTACCAATAATAGGGCAGAGATCCTCAAATCATTGTTGAGCAAATCATACTACAAATTTGTACGTATACGTGGATCCAAATATTCAACAAGAAAAAAAAAATCTACGGGTCTCCTGCCCCGGAGAGTTCTCTCTCGTTTAGTCCTGATTCTCCACCTCGGGTTCCCTTTTGATAGGTAGTTCGATATGCCATGGCGAAAGTCCTAGTCGTCCAATCCAACAATTCACGAAAGAAAGTATATATCGCACCAAGTCAAAACAATAGACGTCAAACAAGAAATCCTACTCCACAGCTGGAGTAGATGTAGGTGTGGTGGAAGTATAGGTACAACTTGTGGTAACACTATGAGAGATAGAGGCAAAAAAATATTACAACAACTAAAACGGAATCATCAAGGATTATGCGTAGTGTTATGACAACGACAAGATTATGACGAAGCAATGAGTCGTAGATAAGAAAGAGGTAGTATGCAATGAACATATAATTCCTACGGTTCAATGCAATAAACATAGAGTTATAGTCTTGGGGTAAACCTAGTTCTCTATAACCAGTGCTCTGATACAAAGTCTGTCACACCCCGCCGAAGGCGGAAACACGGTGTGGGACTGGTATATCACATTGAACACATGTACAAGAGAAAGGTTAAAAGGAAAATTGTGCATTACATTGAACCATACTACAAGCCTCTATTAAAAGTACAAATACATGGAAAATCCCGAATCAACACAAAGTGCCTAAAATGTCTAACTACAACCAAAGGTACACAATAATAATTCTTTCCAAAAGCAAGCCGTTTAAAGTTCGTGATCCCCATAACTATTTACCTGAAAAGCATGTTTCGAAAACAGGTCAACTATAAAAATAGTTGGTGAGTACGAAGGTTTTGTGTCTCGATAAGAACAAGTAAGTAAATAAAGTTCAAAATGTAATAGTAACCATCCACAGATGATCAAGTACACGTGTTAAATTATAATTACCCTTAGCGACAATCAAAACCGTCAGACTAGTTGTTGCCCCTCTATCTGGGTGTCGAATGTGAACACCTACTATGGCTAATTATGCTCCCAAATGACCCTACAAGTCTGGTTGGCGCGACCAACCCTGGGCGGGGGTATCAACCCAAATAGTACTATTCATAATTCCCATAGGCTATCCAAGCTAATTGATTGTGTTAAAGTGGGGACTTAATACATTCATAAGTAAACCCAAGTAACAACGTGTAGTATGTGAAACAACTTTTCCTCCGTAAAACATTAAAAAAATAAAGTAGGGCCACGAAACTTACCTGAGCACCGTAATGCAAAAAGTACGGTTAACCGAAGAAACCGCAAATCTGATGTCCTAACCGAGTCCTACTAACCAAGTAGACACGAAACAATTTATGACACCTAACGTGTGTGAATAAGTCAACAAAACAAAAGTGGCTATGCAGTCGATCGCATACCCAAAACCCGAGCATACGTGTACGAACTGTCAGAAATTGTAAAACAGGCTTTTATATAAATTCGTTACCTTAAAATTTTAAGTTTTAAATTTTTATAAAGAACATCAGTAGTTATAAAATAATATATTATAAAATCTCATGTCACGGTTTCGTTCGATTAAAAACGCGGTTACGGACGTAAAGTTCGGTTTACGGTTTAAAAATCCGATTCGTCCAAAAATAGGGTTTTATTGTGATTTTAACACACAAATAAAATGTTCAAATTTAAGTTTTAAAATGCTAATACTTCTGTCCAACAGTTCTTAAGACTTTTATAAAAACGTTTTAATACAAAAATTTCCAAAACAGTAATTTTTTATAAAGTTTTAATGCACCATAATTCAAAAATCAAACTTAGACATAAAATTAATGTTTTGAACATTTATCAATTGATCATATATATGAAATATAATTACTGACCAAATTTCATAATTTTTTAATATTTAGATTATTTATTATGAATATAATATTATTAAATATTAACAAATTTAGGAAAAATAGTTAGATTCGTCCAATCTTTACCAAATGTTTACCAGATTAGTTTTAGGTCCATATGAGATTATATTACAAGTTTCAGGTCCAGATGTTGTCCAAAATTATAAGATCCCAATATCATTTGTTTAATCTTTATAAATACCAAAAACCTACTTATACAACTCCAATTACCACGAGATTTGGACAGGAATCATATTTTATTTTATACTAACTACTGACCAAAATCTAGAATTTTATAAAATTTAAAGGTTAAACTTGTGTGAATTTTAATAAATAATATATAAAGAGGTAGATTACCAAATTTTTTAGATCCTCATTTTAAAACATAATCTAATGTTTAAAAATAAGTTTGGGTGCTGGATCAACAATATTTAAAAATCCATCAAGAACATGAATGTTCTTGAACATTCAAACAAACTAACAAGTTTTAATCAAGATTATACCTTCCAAATCAGTTTTGAAGGTGAAATTTGATGCTTTTCTCCTGTGATTCTTTAAATTAACAACCTACAATCACAATATGGTCCAATTCCAAGATTTAAAGACTCAAAATCAACAAAAACTCACTTTAATTTCAAGAAAAATGCAAGTATGAACACTTTACTGTTCGTACATTTTGAACATCAAATATTGCAAGTTTTTCACTAGATAACTCATTGTGGATGATTACAACCAGTTTTCATTCACAAATCCTTGTTAAAATCACAAGATTCAAGTTAAAAACTCTTAAAAATGACAAAACTTGAAAATCAAAGTTTGTGTAGTGTGTGTTCTTGGTGTTCTTGAGAATACATGCAGGAATCAAACAAAAAATCAAAGTTGGAAAAACATGTTAAAATTCCTTAAAATCACTAGAACAAAGCTCATAATATGCTAAAATCTAAGAATCAAAGTTGGATGGAGTGTTCTTGAGCTAGGATTTCAAGTTTGGGAGTGTTTGGACATGGGGATGGAGGTTGGGCGTGATTTGGAGCAGGGAAAAAGAAGGGGAAAAGAGGGCGGGGGTGGGTATTTATACTTGGAGTGAAGTCTTGGGTGTTTAAAAAGAAAATTTTATAAAATTTACCCACTTTTTAAAAAAATTACACCCCTAAATACTTTAATAAATACTTTTATCCAAACATAAAAATCTAATATCCAAAATAATGAATTTTGACAATTTTTAAAATATAAAAACTCAAAAATTTTCAAAAAGTTATACCGGGTAAGCATCGGGCATTTACCGGAAGAACCGCATGTGATCGTTAGTTTAATCAAAAATCACAAAAGTGAGCACATATAACATTATAAAATATCATTCTTAACTAAAATATAAATTTAAAAATTATTTTCGGGAATTCAAATTTTACCGTTTATTCAACGCGTTCGCGGTATACGCAGTGTATGCACTTAACCGGGTTTTCTAGTTCGGACCTTAGTGTTTGTCTAAGGTAAAGTTCCTAGAATCCCTAAAAACTTCAAATATATATAAAACCATAATATTTAAAAATATAAACGTATAAATGTCGAGAAACAATAAAGACCTGAAAAACCGCTATTGTCACAGTTTTGTGTGCGAATTATTTAGGATTTGACCATAATTAATTTAGGGTTTGAGGGTCATTCGAAATTTTATTCCCAGGGGACGATTTTGGGCGACCAAGGAGGCTTTTGAAGGTTCCATAACACCATTGTTGAAGAATTGAATCAACGATTCGAAGATTGATTGATCCATGACCATTTTTTTTATGTAAGAACATTATTATCATGTGTTTTTTGTGTAGGAAACAGATAGTGCATGCGTACACGTTTTTCTAGAAGAACTTCACCCTTCGAATTCAATTCGGAAATTGAAAGATTAGCAAGGCAAAACCGAGCACGTCATCGAGTGGAAGAAGCAATACCCTGAAATTCACCAATTACTGAACAACATTCCATTGAAACGGTGAACATGGAAGGCCAATGTTGGAGCATATTCTGGTGACAACGAGCTTGAAGATATTATGTCTTAGTCTTAGAGTCTTTGACTTATAATTCATAGAATTGTTAGCAACAATTAAAGGGGAGTATGTTAGGACATGTTTTGTAACCGTTGATAAAATTCTGTGTAAGTTCATAGAGAGGCGAACAATCTTTAGGAGCGAACTTGTTAAGTTCGCCTATAGTGCTGTGTGGGTTTGTGTTTTCCTATAAATAGGTGTTTACAAGTCTTAGATGGGAGTGGATTAGAGGAGATCAGAGTAGAACAGAAACTGAGAGATCTTGTAAACTGATATTCTGAGTGGAAATACAAAGAGGATTATTTACACTGTTGTTGTTGATTGAGTTACACGTTGCACGTTGATCATGGATTCCGCATGTTATCACCGTGTCGTACCGTGAGTCTAGAGATCCGTCACGCACCGAAGCGGGACCAATAGCCAAGGCAACCGTTCGACAGGTGGCAATCAAAGCTGCGCCAACACTTAACCCATGAATCAACCTCAAAACCAAAACCGTAATTCCAATCCTAATCGCAGTGCGAATCAAAACCCAATCAATGTCAACAAAAACCCTTTGTTTGACAATGCTAACCGAAATGGAAGAAGCCCATGCCCGCATGGCAACCAAAATCAAAACCAAGTTGAGTTTGATCACTTTAGTGTCCACTAACGTCATACGGAGAATGAAGAGTATGATGATGAGAATGAAGGTTTCTATGACAATGATGATGATGAGTTCCAACATAATAACGATGATGAATGGAATGATGTTGGATCGATGAATACAAGATGGTTCTATTCTAGTTGAGATTTGCAGAAACAATCACAACTATGCAATGTAAACAAGTAAACATAAAGAGTACTGATAAATGCAAATTGTATTAAGCTTTAATGGTTACAAGATTACAGAGAAAACTCTATGTAAGCACACTTGTACAATGAACATATACACTACTTATATAGTAACTTAGAATCAAGACTGATCCTTGATTCTAAGGATCAGATCAAACACAAGCCGTTGATCTTGTATACTAGAAGCTATACTACAAGTTAAGACAACAAAGACTACAAAAGTTAACTTTAATCAAATATCTTCTTAGGTATCATTGCTTGGATACTTGGAAGGAGAGCGTTGTCTTTTATTTTCTACACCAGTAACATTCTTTCTGCATGTGATGTGTCAGAGTTGCAGCCAAAAGTTATCGGTAGTAAAGTTGATGCTTTTGATATGCCAATCAACAGCAACGATTAATCTTCAGCAGATATGGCTATCAGCATCATAGTTGATGATCTGCAGCAAGACTCAAATATCCAAAGCTGCTGATGATTTGCCTATCAGCAGCATCAAGTGTTTGATGTTGCTGCGAAGCCTATCAGCAGCAACTCTGGACTTCAGCATATAAGGCTGTTCGCAGCAGAGTTGTTCATCAGTAGGAGAACAACTATCAGCAACAAACAAGTTTATCCGCAACAGCTTGTTGGTCAGCAGCAAAATTGTGGAGTCCGCAACAGTTGTACTTAGAGAATTTTGTAGCCATCAGTCTTTATACCCCCTAGACTGATGCTACCAAAACTTTCTTACTGCTGTTGTTGATGAAGCTTTTGCATGTGTGCAACAATCCTTGCTACCTCATAGCCAATAGGGTCCTTTCTGGGATTGTCAAGAGGAAGCTCAGACAGAGACTTGATGTCCTTGCTTGGCATCTTAAAAATGGCCATGCTAGAACATCTCATCTGCTGACGTCTGACAGTTGTTATAGTGAGTTCATCCTTCTCAGCATTGTAAGACTACCTAGTGAATGGAAAGTGGGATTGGAGAGGTTTAGCATCAATGACTACATCTTTGCTAGTGTTGAAGTGATGTTTGATCACTAGTAACAGATGTCTTCCACTTTCGTTCTCAGGTTCATGAGCTTCACCCAGCTCCATTATTCTTCTAAGATCAGAATCTGGGAGTTGCATCACCTCATCAACATTTTTATAGATTGACCTTTTTACTTCTTCCCTACCCCTAAAGACTTCAAACCATTGATCTTGATTACTGTAGAACCAACCAACAATTTCTCTTGAATCTTCTAGTTTGGTAGTAGGTTTGGTTTTCTTCTTGGGGGGCTGTTGATGAGGAGGAGCTGGGTGGGAGGATTTGAACTCTTTAGGTGGAGAGGAGGGAGGTCTAGGAGGGAGAGTGAAAGGTTGTTGGATAGAGGAAGGAGTGGATGAGGGAGTAGGCTTGGGTTTCTTTTGTTTTCTGTCATCAGTATGAGTATTTACATGTCTTCCCCAATCTTTCTTCCTCTTCCTTCTTTACTTTGAAATACAAGGCTTGCAGATTCATAAAAATCATTGGACCTAGCCTCTTTCCACTCTCTCCTCTAGCCTTCAAGAAGTCCATCATGACCTTCCTTTTTCATGGGTCCTTATGTTAAATGCAATGGTCTTTTTGGACTTTTGTTTGGCTTTTTCTTCTTCTTCAGCTCTTTTCTTGTTTTCCAATTGCCCTTGCTGACCCACGAAAGCTCTATAGATTTCTTTATTTGACAATTTCTCAAGGTAGTCTGCATCCTCACCTTGAGAAATCAGAGCTTCTGTCCACTTCTCTCTCATTTCTTTGGCTAGTTGAGAGTCAGTTATCCTGAACTTAGCCTCTTCTTTTCTTTTCTCTTTCTTTTTCCTCTTTATTGAGTTATTCCTTCAGCTGAAGAGCTAGAGCTTCATCTTCTTGTAATTGTGTACCTGCAGGAACTTTAACTTTCAAAGCATCCAGTTGCCTAGCATGCAACTGGATCTGTTGTTCCCTGAGGAGAATGACAACTTTCCTTTCTTGAATCTTTCAAATCTCAACCATCTGCTCTTCTTCTCTTTCTCTTCTTCGCTTCTCTTTTTCTCTTTTCTCTTTTCTCTATTCTTTCTTCTTCTTCTTCTGTCATGATGCCCTTCTCCTTGTCTTTATTGGATGCCTCTGCTTCAGCTTCATGGATCACAACAATAGATGTAAGAGATGCTGTTGGGATCTCAGCTTCAGCTTCATTGGCAATCTGAGGAACAGACACAAAGGAAGGGACTGCTCCACTCTCTTCCTTTTCCCATTCACTCCCATGTGTAGCTTTAAAAGCCTCTTTGACATTCTGAGCATCCACTTTTATTGACTCTACTGCTGCACTCAGTATAACAGTTGGTGAGGAGGGAATGGATATATCTGAGTCAGAATCATCCATTGCAATCCATCCCTCCTTTTCAAGAAAAGCTTTGATAATCTTGATCATTGCTTGACTTTCTAAGGAGTTGATGTTGCAGATGTGTGTCCTGAGCTCAAAGACCTTAATGAACATAAGTATGTTTGGAAATCTAAAGTTTTTGTTTCTGACTCGTCGGAGCAATCACCAAAAATCGATGAGAGATTCGATTGTGAATGGAGTGAAGTCAATTATTTTGATACAGATGGACGACCCAGGACTACCATGGCTTGGGTCCCAATTTCAAATTAATGTTTCTTGTTAGATGTGCAGGATTAACCAAGAGGGACTATTAATAACGTTTGATTTGTTGATAGTGGTAGTTCATAGCACATGATAGGGAATGACATCTGCAAGAGCAATGAGTCGTTACAGAAGTTGGTAAATCTATTTGATTCAACGACTTGATGATCAGGGGGAGAATATGTCACATACAATGTTTTAGAAAGAGTTTTTCAAAGTCTAAATGATAACCTAAAACTTAGGATGGCAATGGTGAGCATAAAGTCGTTGATGCAACCATTTGACTAGTTGAGGGGGAGTCTAAAGGACAGGGGGAGTACAAAACTGTGTTGGTGACAAAGGCAACGACATTCAATTACATCCGACTACCGGTTTGAGTTTTTAATTGATTGAATTGCTTAATTCCAAGTATCCAAGAAAAATGTTTTTCTTAAAATGTTTTCATGGAAGATTTTATTTTCGTTTGTTTTACTTTCTTTGAAAAAGAGTTTGAAAAAGCAAACAAATTGAAAAATATAAAATCGACATTACTTGAAGTTAAAGAAGAGATGATAGTACATCAGTAGACGTTCTTTCACACATGACCTTAGTTGGACTTTATGATTGCTGATCTAATATATCTGTGATAAATGTTTTGATCAGAATTATTAGACTACATAGTATGGGAAATGATAGCTTCATAACTGTTTATGCTTAACAAAAATTGATGCTTGATGCTTATATTTTAATTTGGATACTAGTATGTAGTCTGAATTGTCAATAGGCTATGAGTATCTTTGGTCCATTAGTAGTGTGACAACATAATTCACTTAGTGACAACTAGGATTTGAACCCATGGTATGCCGAGTGTGTGTGTAAAAGATCACTATCAGATAAAGCATATAAGATCTAAAGTACTTCATGAGACCAGTATCGGTTATGTCGTTAAACACAAACACTTCACATTTTAAGCAAAAAGAACTTAATGATAAGAAGTATGTTTGGAAATCTAAAGTTTCTGTTTCTGACTCGTCGGAGCAATCACCGAAAATTGATGAGAGATTTGATTGTGAATGGAGTGAGGTTTATTATTTTGATACAGATGGACGACCCATGACTACCATGGCTTGGGTCCCAATTTCAAATTAATGTTTCTTGTTAGTTGTGTAGGAGTTACCAAGAGGGACTATTAATACCATTTTGGTTGTTGATAGTGGTGGTTCTAAGCACATGACAGGGAATGACATCTGCAAGAGTAACGAGTTATTGATAACTGAGATTCTATTTGATTCAACGACTTGATGCTCAAGGGGGAGAATATGTCACACACAATGTTTTGGAAAGAGTTTTACAAAGTCCAAATGATAACCTAAAACTTAGGATGACGATGGTGAGCATAAAGTCGTTGATGCAACCATTTGACTAGTTGAGGGGGAGTCTACAGGACAGGGGGAGTACAGAACTGTGTTGGTGACAGAGGCAATGACATTCAATTACATTACATTGGTTTGAGTTTTTAATTGATTGAATTGCTTAATCCTGAGTAACCAAGTAAAATGTTTTTCATAAAATGTTTTCATGGAAGGTTTATTTTCATTTCTTTTACTTTCTTTGAAAAAGATTTCGAAAAATCCAAACAAATTGAAAAAGATAAAATCGACATTACTTGAAGTTAAAGAAGAGATGATAGTACATCAGTAGATGTTCAGTCACACATGACCTTAGTTGGACTTTATGATGCTTATCTAATATATCTGTGATAAATGTTTTGATCAGAACTTCTTAGACTGCACAGTATGAGAAATGATAGCTTCATAACTGCTTATGCTTAACAAAAATTGATGCTTAATGCTTATAATTTAATTTGGATACTAGTATGTAGTCTGAATTGTCAATAGGCTATAAGTATCTTTGGTCCATTAGTAGTGTGACAACATAATAAACTTTGTGACAACTGTGATTTGAACCCATGGTATGCCGGGTGTGTGTGTAAAAGATCATAATCAGATAAAGAATATAAGATCTAAAGTACTTCATGAGACCAGTATCGGTTATGTCGTTAAACACAAATTTTCAGTTCACTTCACTGCCCATGCCCTGAAAAACATGCAATGTGTTGTTGGACTAAGATATGTTTCTGACAACATCTGTTGGAACATATACTATACCTTGGATCAATATCCTGATTCCATTGAATATATCCAGATAACAGTTGGATCACGCTACCCTATGTCATTGAATCAATCGATTCCTTGATCAATCTTTCTGTTACTATGAATCATCATACTTCATCAAAACCAAGACATTTGAATCATTCGATTCTGAATCATTCTGATTCTCTGCTTGATATTTTCCTGTGTTTATCGGTATAATTCACCCTGGAGATTGAATATTATCTTGCAATGATCTTATATGTCTTGAAGATAATGCACATTTATATTTCTGTTGGCATATTTGTGGGGTACACGTTGTATTACAAAATAAATGGTATCTTAATTCACAAGAACATGGGACAAAGATACTAGTGGTTTCAATTCTTATAATATTAACAACTTAGATTGACATGTTATGTGTTGCAAATTTGTATGTAATTTATTATAAGCATGTTATGATCTGATCCCATCTTCTTTGAAGTTCTTCACGTATCATTACATGTTTTGGTTGAAGCTTAAAAGATTTGATTTTATCTGATTCAAAAGATGTTACTTCATATAACTGATTAGAAATTCAAAAGAAAGAAATGAAAGAAATGAAAGAATGAATCTGGATAGGATACCCATAGAATGTTTATGGATGTTTATCCAAAATGTGTGATTGATTCATTGTTTATACTGATATGATCTTCTTACTCGTGATGTTTGACCAAAAATATGTGATTTCGTATTTTTACAATTCAGTTTCTATAGAGAAAACCCAAAAAGATTTTGTGTTTCTTATGTTTGAAAAACCAAAAAGATTTTATTTTTCCAGCTTCCATGGAAATCTTAAATGTTAGTTATTCTTGGTTGTTCTCCTTTGTAAAAATTGAATAATGCAGACAGAAGTTGACAAGGGGTCCTTTTCCCAAGTTTTCTTCGAGATAGAAAGAGAGAGTGTGCAGATGAACAAGACGAAGACTACAATTTGTTTAATGTTGATATATGAAGACGGATGACAATCTTCTGAAGCGGTTGTCAAGGGGGAGTCTGTTGGAGCATATTCTGGTGACAACGAGCTTGAAGATATTATGTCTTAGTCTTTGAGTCTTTGACTTGTAATTGATGGAATTGTTAGCAACAGTTAAAGGAGAGTCTGTTAGGACATGTTTTGTAACTGTTGATAAAATTCTATGTAAGTTCATAGAGAGGCGAACTTAACAAGTTCGCCTAAGCATCTTTAGGAGCGAACTTGTTAAGTTCGCCTATAGTGCTGTGTGGGTTTGTGTTTTCCTATAAATAGGTGTTTACAAGTCTTAGATGGGAGTGGATTAGAGGAGATCAGAGTAGAACAGAAACTGAGAGATCTTGTAAACTGATATTCTAAGTGGAAATACAAAGAGGATTATTTACACTGTTGTTGTTGATTGAGTTACACATTGCACGTTTGTAACATCCCTAAAATAGTAAATAAATAAATAATAACGCGATCGAGATTTAATCGTCAAAAATGAAAGGAAAAGGATGGGCTTGGGGCTTGGTTCCAACGGGCCGAGGGAAGCCCAGGTATATAAGGGCCAAGAGAGCCTCAAACTTGCAAACTTCCACCATTTGCAAAGTTAGAGAGAGAAAGGAGAGCTCGGGCTTAGAGAGAGAAAGTTGACGGATCGACCCGGAATTGAAGGAGCACGTTACTGCTGAGCTCGTGAGCAAAACCTCCGAATCCCAATCCAGGTAACGATTCGACCCTAAACTGAGTTTTTGTTCGTTTTGGGGTTTTTTGGGTTTTAGCTAAATAGGTGACGTTTTTACGGATGAAACTTGAAAATAAGCTTAGGACTAACATCTAGAATGTAAACCGCACGTTTTGAACAAAGAAAGTTGTAAGATTGGCACGATCAGATCCGCATGCGAAAGTTAGGGTTTTTGCGGGGAAGAAGGTCATGCGTACTTATCAAGTACGCAAGATGCAGATCCTACGTACTTATCAAGTATGCAAGAAGAATGTTCTGCGTACTTATCAAGTACGCAAGAAGAAGGTCCTGCGTACTTATCAAGTATGCATGAAATGAAGTATGCGCACTTATTAAGTACGCAAGAACAAGGCCCTGCGCACTTGCTAAGTGCGCAGGCAACAGACCAGTTAGTAAAGTCAGTATAGTCGCCTAATTTAGAATGGTTTAACCGTTAGATTCGAGATTAGGTCTGATGTATGTGTAATTAACCAATCCAGATCATGTGTGGCACTCATTAGACCGCTGTTAGGACAGGACGAGACTAGCTCATCAGGTGAGTTCTATGTGCCCCCTCTATGTTATGTGCAAACCTTATTAAATGTTTTGGGGCTGAAGTGTATACGCTAAATGAATAAATGTTATAAATGCCAATGTGATCATACGTGATATATACATATATGTATCAAAATGAATGATGAAC
Organism: Smallanthus sonchifolius; assembly: GCA_023525975.1. Taxonomy (NCBI): domain Eukaryota; kingdom Viridiplantae; phylum Streptophyta; class Magnoliopsida; order Asterales; family Asteraceae; genus Smallanthus; species Smallanthus sonchifolius. The sequence continues at coordinate 29,299,967 of CM042046.1, forward strand.
AAAGAATGAAACGTATGATTATAAAGAATGAATGAAAGAATGACATAACGTGAATGAATGAAATCTTGCTTTATATTTTATATATTGCATGTTATGAATGTATGTTATATATTGCATGTTAGAATACCATAGCCCAAGCCTTGGGGCTCCCTTTAGGTATCTAAAAATTCTCTTGAAAACTTGAAGATATGTATTCTTTGGAGATGCTTGGAATCTTGCACAAAGGCATATTGCAACCATGATATCTGGCCTTGAGGCAGTGATATACATGAGTGATCCTATCATTGCACGGTACTGATGTTGATCAGTGTCTTGAACATATTTATCTGGAGTCAGTTGATGGTGCACTTGCATAGGAGTTCTTGCAGCAGATCTGTCAGCTATCTTGAATCTTTCCAAAATGCTCTTGACATATTTGGATTGGCTGATAAAGATTCCATTTGGAACTTGTTTGACTTGAAGACCCAGAAAGAAATTTAGTTCACCCATTGAACTCATTTCAAACTTTGAGTGCACCAGGACCTCAAAGTCTTTACATAACTTCTTCCTTGTTGATCCAAAGATGATGTCATCAACATAGATTTGTACCAGTAGGATTTCTCCCCCTTCATCTTTGATAAAAAAGGTCTGGTCAATGGCACCTCTTTTGAAGTTGTTGCTTAGTAGATATCCAGACAGAGTTTCATACCAGGCTCTTGGAGCTTGATGTAAGCCATAGTGAGCTTTGTCTAGTTTGAACACTTTGTTTGGATGTGCAGGATCTACAAAGCCTGGAGGCTGTTTAACATATAATTCCTCACCAATCGTCCCATACAGAAAGGCACTCTTGACATCCATTTGATAAACTATGAAGTTCTTGGATGCAGCATATGCCAGGAAGATTCTGATGGCCTCCAGCCTGGAAACAGGAGCAAAGACTTCATCATAGTCAATTCCCTCTTCCTGAGTGTAGCCTTGAGCTACAAGTCTGGCTTTGTTCTTGACTACAATGCCTCTCTCATCTTGCTTGTTCCTGAATACCCATCTTGTGCTAATAGCAGTTTGACCAGGTGGAAGATTAACAAGTTTCTAGACATCCTGTCTCTTGAATTGCAGCAACTCTTCCTGCATTGCCTCAATCCAACTGTTGTGTTTCAGAGCTTCATCTATCTTCTTTGGTTCTACCTGTCACACCCCCAAGTTCCACTAACGGAGTTTTACCGTTTGGAAGGTGACACACCAGGATCTCAGTTATTAGTTACATCAAACGACACTATATGGGACTTGAAATGTCAAAACATAAAAGTTCAGAGTTAATGCGGAAGCGTAAACGTTAATATGAAATCAAAAGTAATTACACTCAATCGGCGTCAATCATTGTAAATAAGGAAACCGTTTCAAATGTTTGAAATGGATAATATGACAGTAGGACTCCATGCATGTCCTAAGTGTGCAACCTATGCCTTAGCGACCTAAGAAACATGTAAGAAAAAGTATCAACACGAGGTTGGTGAGTTCACAGGTTTCAAGTTTACAATAAGAGTGTGTTTGCCAGATTATGTACATTCAATATGCATATCTATAGGTAGCTAACCTATGTTCATGTCTTACTAAAGCGCTCGCAACTGAAGCTGACTGTGTTTGTATGCCTCCTGCCAGGTCTATCAACTCTGGCACATGTGAGTAGGCTAACATTTCACCCGTTCGATATCCAATCGAGTTAGCGCGACTAACGCGGGAGGGGCTTGTCAAACCCAGTAGTACTACTAAACATTACCTCTCTAAGATCCATATTAACGGTTCGAAATAAGATGAGGACTTTCTGTGATAGCATGTTACGCTTAGTCTCAACAGTGATACCATATAAAGTACCATAATCAAATAGTTGCATCATGTTTTCTCCCCTGGCGGGAAAAACAATATTTGCTTGCGTACCTATTTCTCCCCCACGAGGAAAACAAGTAAAAGTATGATAGTTGGTGTTTCATGTTTGTTTCTTCCTCAACAGGAAAACAAGTAAAATACGTTTGTATGTAAGCATGTTTCTCCCCCAATAGTAAAACAGGTAAAAAGGGGCCGTGAAACTCACCTGAGTCTGAGCAGAGCGTAGTAATTAGCACCACACAAGGATGCAACACTAACCGCAAATGGATTGCACGCGGACAACCTATGAATGCCCTAGAATAAGGTGTGACAATTAGGAACACGTAAGAGTTTGTGTCAACGACACGGAAAGATTGGAACGTCTTAATGCAGTGTCTACGGGAATATAGATTTCTCAATATAATAATTAATATTAACGCGTTATGCGTCGAATGCCTCTAATATGAATAATATTAATTAAATTTGTACGTTTGTGCCTATAATAATGGCTTAAGAAAATAATATAACTTAATATATTATTTTTTAGTTTAGAGAACTTCACATTTAATAAATATCGTGGTTAAAATAATAAATACATTTTTTATTCAAGTAAATAAACATGGGTAAATAATATAAATAACTATATTATTTATTAATTTGAAAACAATACACGAGGTTTATAAACGAGGCGAAATAATACAAAAAAATATATATATTATTTTATGATATGATTCACGGGTTGAAAATGATACAAACATATTATTTTATTCGAAGTTGCGGATTGAAAATAATATGGATATATTATTTTTAAAAGTGTAAATAATATTAATTATGAGTTATAAAGTTAAACCCGAACCTACGGTTGTTTCCGGGGCTAAAACACCTTAACTTATAAATGTAATGATATAAGATTTGATTTTATATAAAAATATACCTCAAGAAAATGCCCAAAAATAAAATGCAGGAGACCGGTTTCGAACCCGGGTCTCCTGCGCATATGCACTAAGCCTTAACCGTCTCCACCCGCTAGGGTATTGCGTTAGAGACCTGTTCCATTTGGTTTTAATCATTCACACTCATGAGTTCTCCCCCCCATATGCGAACCGGTCTAATACCCATCCCTAATTCCTCATAATTCGATCGCGATTAGCCAAGATAGCATAGGGGTATTGATGATCGATGTATTGCGAATCTGTGGTCAAGTTTAATTGCAAAATCAACAAGTTCAAAGTTGTTAATATTAGTTTTGAAAATCGAAACCCTAGGTTTGAATATGCAATCGAATCAGCCGAATCTGATAATAAAAGTTGTTGGGATCATGGGGCTTTCATTGATTTGAAGGTCGCAAAGTTAATCATATAATTTAATTGGATTTAGAATGAGTCGGGGGTAGGGTTCGATTACATCCGAAGTCACATGAACCCTAGAATCGGTTCATGTTCGATTCGGTGTTGTAAGCCACAATTAGGATAGGGCTTTCGTTCTAGAGGTGAAGGCGAGTCTGTTGGTGGGATTTGTTACCTGAATTGAGTTCGAATCGGTAGAGCTCGACTAAAACTCAGCCGTGAGTCCGACGCATTGGTCCCCGGTGTCTCTGGCTTTGTCTTCGGTCGAATAGATGTGTGTAACAGGTTCAGAGGAGTGTGGATGCGGTGTGCAGGTGTTTAATTGTAGAATGAATATACGAATTGGTCGAATTCGATAGTAACGGTGGGGATTTCAATGGTTATGGATTTAAGGTTCATAAATTTGTACAATTCGACACAATGATGGTGTTTTAAGTCCTAATGATGAGCGTTTAAGGCATTAATGTGCATTTCGGTTATCATTTAGCACGAATTTCATGTTATGGAGTTCGAATTTGGATTCATAAACTATGGGTTTGACTCAGAAAGTCAATATAAGCAACAACCCCTCAATTTTGACTTTCCAAGTCAATAGGCTTGAATTTAGGGTTATTACACAACTAGTCCCTGTAATTTAAGATTAAATATTGACAGGATCAGTCCCTGTGGTTTAGGATTGAGTTAACTGGGTTAGGTTTAGGTTAGGTTTTAACAGAAGACTTAACGGAATTTCTAACAGTACTAACTGAAAAGTCCGGATTGTCACATCATCCCCTAGTTGAAAGAATTTTCGTCCCGAAAATTAAATAATAATAAAAAAAATATATCCCGGGATATCACATCATCCCATACTTAAAAGAATTTTCGTCCCGAAAATTAAATAATACCTTAAGAATTTGACGCGGAGTGCTTGAACAGATTAGGACATTTGCGCATCATCTGATCCCTGCGCTCCCATGTGAATTCCGGTCCGCGTTTCGAGTTCCAACGAACTCTGACAATAGGGATCTTACTGTGCTTAAACGTTTTAACTTCCATATCCATAATTTCCACAGGTTCTTCGATGAAACGTAACTGTTCATCAACATGTAGTTCCTCCAGAGGAACTGCGAGTGATTCATCAGCTAGGCATTTCTTTAAATTTGAGACGTGAAAGACGTTGTGTACACCACTAAGTCTTTCAGGTAGGTCCAGTTGATACGCGACTGGTCCGATTCTCTTTAATATTTTGAAAGGTCCAACATAACGAGGATTCAGTTTTCCTCGTTTCCCGAAACGAATGACACCTTTCCAAGGTGAGACTTTGAGTAAGACCATGTCACCTATTTGAAATTCCAAAGGTTTACGACGCTTGTCGGCATAGCTCTTTTGACGATCACGAGCTGCCGCCATACGGTTTCTAATTTGAACGATCTTTTCGGAAGTTTCAAATACAAGTCCAGGACCTGTGAGTTGGCTATCCCCAACCTCGGTCCAACAAATGGGAGAACGGCATTTCCGCCCATAAAGTGCTTCAAATAGAGCTGCCTTGATGCTAGTGTGATAACTGTTGTTGTAGGAGAACTCCACCAATGGTAGGTGAGACTCCCAAGTGTTACCGAAATCGATCACACAAGCTCGTAGCATGTCCTCCAGAGTTTGGATAGTACGTTCAGTTTGGCCATCAGTTTGAGGATGGTATGCTGTGCTCATATCTAGACGCGTGCCTAATGCTTTATGCATTGATTGCCAGAAACGGGAAATGAATCGTGCATCACGATCCGAAATAATAGAGATTGGCACCCCGTGCCGAGAGACTACTTCTTTCAAGTATACTCGAGTGAGTTTATCCATTTTGTCAGTTTCTTTGATGGCTAAGAAGTGGGCAGATTTTGTTAGGCGATCAACAATTACCCATATAGTATCACATCCGGTAGGAGTTCGGGGGTAATTTGGTAATAAAGTCCATGGATATTTGTTTCCATTTCCACATGGGAATTTCAGGTTGTTGCAGGAGACCGGATGGTTTTTGGTATTCAACTTTGACCTTCGCGCAGGTCAGACACTTACTAACATAAGTGGCTATATCGGCCTTCATCTTCGGCCACCAATATAGTACTTTTAGATCATGGTACATTTTATCGGAACTCGGATGAATGGAGTAACGAGATTTATGAGCTTCATCCATGATTAATTCCCTAAAATTTCCGAACACCGGAACCCATATTCGTTCGACAAAGTAACGAATTCCGTCAGATTTTACTTCAAGTTGTGCTTCCATGCCACGTGTACCTTCTAACGGTAGGTTATCTTCTTTCAAGGCTTCAAGTTGAGCACTACGGATTCTGTCAGGCAATCCAGGGTGAATAGTAAGTTGTAATGCTCGAACTCGTTTGGGTTTTGTTTCCTTTCGGCTTAGTGCATCAGCCACAACGTTAGCTTTACCCGGATGATACCGGATCGCACAGTCGTAATCATTTAAAAGTTCAACCCAATGACGTTGTCGCATGTTCAACTCCTTCTGCTCGAAGATATGCTGGAGGCTCTTGTGGTCAGTGTAGATGGTGCATTTGGTACCGTACAAGTAATGTCTCCATATCTTAAGTGCAAAAACTACTGCTCCCAACTCTAGGTCATGAGTGGTGTAGTTTTTCTCGTGAACCTTTAACTGACGTGAAGCGTATGCGATTACCTTTTCGCGTTGCATTAAGACACAACCCAGGCCTTGAATAGATGCATCACAATACACCACAAAGTCATCGGTTCCTTCCGGAAGAGCTAAAATAGGTGCACTGCAAAGTTTCTGTTTGAGATGTTGGAAAGCTGATTCTTGGTTATCGCCCCAATTATAGGCTTTTCCTTTTTGAGTTAGGGCGGTGAGAGGTTGCGCAATCTTTGAAAATCCTTCGATAAAACGACGGTAATATTCAGCCAATCCCAGAAATTGTCGCACTTAAGTCGGAGTCGTCGGTGCTGCCCAATTCTTGATGGCTTCTATTTTTGATGGGTCGACATGTATTCCTTTCTCGTTGACTACATGTCTTAGAAATTGCACTTCGCGAATCCAGAATTCGTACTTTGGAGAATTTAGCATACAATTGCTCATGCCTTAGTAATTCTAGAATCAAACGAAGGTGTTCCTCATGTTCATCCCTATTCTTGGAATAAATGAGGATACCGTCGATGAAAACGATGACAATTTGATCTAGATATGGCTTACACACACGGTTCATAAGGTCCATGAATACTGCAGGTGCGTTAGTTAATCCAAAAGGCATGACCATAAACTCGTAGTGGCCGTACCTTGTCCTGAATGCCGTCTTAGAGATATCCTCATCTCGAACTCTTAACTAATGGTAACCGGACCTAAGACCTATCTTGGAGTAGACGATTGATCCTTGGAGTTGATCAAATAGATCGTCGATACTGGGTAGAGGATGGCGGTTCTTGATCATCACTTTGTTTGGCTCATGATAGTCGATGCACATGCGGAAAGTCCCGTCCTTCTTCTTGACTAATAGGACTGGAGTTTCCCCATGGCGATGAGCTAGGTCGAATGAAACCTTGATCCAACAAATCTTGCAACTGAGTGGATCATTCCTGTAATTCACTGGGTGCTAACCTATAAGGTGCCTGAGCGATCGGTGCCGCTCCGGGTGCTAGGTCGATTTGAAATTCAACTTGACAGTGCGGTGGCAGACTAGGCAATTCCTCGAGAAATACTTCCGGATAGTTACGTACGATTGGTATATCATCAATTTTCCTCTCCTCAGATGACTGCTCGGCGACGAGTGCCAAAATAGTAGTATGACCTTTTCGAAGACATTTCTGTGCTTTCATGAAGGATATGATGCCAACGACTGCACCACTCCTTTTTCCTTAGACAGAAGGGATTTCCCCTCTAAGGAGAGGAAGGCAAACATTTTTGTCATAACAGATGGCCTCAGGTTGGCTCTCGGATAACCAATTCATACCGAGAATAAGGTCGAAACTGCCAAGTGTAATTGGCAGACGGTCAATGTCAAGTTTATTACTAACCAATGCTAGTTTACATCTTCAAGAATGCGAGTTGTTTCGATTTTCTGAGCGCCTGTGTAACATCCCACGCAAACCGTACCAAGATATTGTCCGCTTTGCCCCCGATGGGTTGCCCATCCAGGAACTCACGGTTTTGTTTTCACCCGACGAGTTGCTCGCCCAGGCAAAACGCGTCTCAATAAAGAAGGTATCCACCTCCTAATAAGGAACGTATCATTCTCCCCCTCAACTGATGCGGGATATTACAGTCTGCTATCTCAATAGTATACTTGGCTTTTAATAGAGTTATAGTACGACAAACTAATATGGAATTTGTGAGATCGTGCTGAGACTTCTAGTGAGACCCACGCTTATAAGGCAAGTGTCAGCCAATGCATAGGCTAAGGGAAGAGGTTCACATGTACGAAAGAAAAGTCTAATGAGATATAGATTCCAGTAGCATAAGAGGTAGGGTGTATGTTTAAGTAGTTGCGTTCAACTGATGGTTGGTTAGGTTAAATCTTCGTTTCCTAATGTCATGGGATCAACGGGATCATTTCGTGAAGAAAGAAATCCGTTTACAGGATTGAATATGCTGGAGTAAAATTCGAAGTTAGACTAAGGATTAGTCACAGGATGAGATAACAAGTTCAAGTGGGATCTATTGTAGGATTGTAAGGAATAACGTGTTAGCATAGAAAGAATTCCTCAAATTCTGTATACATAGTTGGAGTCGGTGGTTTTACCCTGAGGTTCTACTAGAGTTTCACTCTAGGTGGTTCCATTGATTAAGATGGAATGAGAGTCGTAAGGTCACTAAGACTCTTACATGAGTGAAAATAATATTGATGGATTTCATTAATGATAGTCCAGGGTGTCTGTAAACACCTTCAACCTGATAGTCGCGTCTATCAATTGTTGAACGGGTCTATACCAACTAGTCGTTGAGTGGGTTACAAGAACTTCTACTGACAGTGGAAGTTTAAGTTTATAGATCACTGCTTAGGACCATTCATCCACACACTAGGTTCCACCAGGACTTACATGCACCTCAAATTACTATTACGTGTGCACCCGTAATGATAATTTGCTTTGCATGCTCACCCTAGTTCTCCTTGTCCTGTGTCATAATGTCCTTTAGATTATATTGTTGAGTACATAGTGTTTTCAGATATGATAAGTCATCGAAAAGCTTACTCACCAACTATACTTTGATCAATTAGAACTCATATCGGGGTGAGTAGTCGAGGATGGTTTGATCCGAGTATTCACTCGAGTGAAACACAATACAGGAGTCCAATCCAGCGGATTGTAAATGAGAACATGTAACAAACATGTACATGAAATGCAACTTCGAAAAAAACGAAACTGATTTCCTGAATACAAGTTACAGAAAGCAGCAAGGTAGCCGTCCTTTCAACTTAGTCAAGCTAGGGTTTGAGTATGCATTGAGCAATGTGTTCTCAGATTTGTGGTCAATCTATTCTCAACAGAATATCGAACAAAGCGCGAGCCCACGGCTCGGGAAAGTGATGACATATACATGTCAGTGGATTCTGCAATAATGCGTGCAACAGTCTGCCTTCACACGGCGTATTGTTGTTAGTAGGTACAGTAGGGACTCGCCTCCGACGATCCTTACTCCCAAAGAGATATGTGTTAGTGCTGAGTGTCGTCCATAACATGGACCTGAGAAAGCCCACCATACCCAACAGGTGATGGTGATGTAAGTGACTCCTCCGAAGGCTCCGTCTCGCTGCCCACGAACGGGAGTGGATGATGTTCCGGTGATTCCCCGAGTGTCGCCACTGGGAATGATGATGCAATGCAAATGATGTGTCCCTCGCCAACTGAGGGTGATACGGATGGTGTTACATGCCTGCACTACAAGTTATGTATAGGTGCTATATGTATCAGGTATGAGTGTCTGTGCCGTGTAACTAATGTGTGAGGTTATAGTCTAGTATGCAGTCCTAGTTCTCTATAACCAATGGCTCTGATACCAATCTGTCACACCCCCAAATTCCACTAACAGAGTTTTACCGTTTGGAAGGTGACACACCAAGATCTCAGTCATTAGTTACATCAAACGACACTATATGGGACTTGAAATGTCAAAACATAAAAGTTCAGAGTTAATGCGGAAGCGTAAACGTTAATATGAAATCAAAAGTAATTACACGCAATCGGCGTCAATCATTGTAAATAAGTAAACCGTTTCAAATGTTTGAAATGGATAATATGACAGTAGGACTCCTTGCATGTCCTAAGTGTGCAACCTGTGACTTAGCGACCTGAGAAACATGTAAGAAAAAGTGTCAACACGAGGTTGGTGAGTTCACAGGTTTCAAGTTTACAATAAGAGTGTGTTTGCCAGATTATGTACATTCAATATGCATATCTATAGGTAGCTAACCTATGTTCATGTCTTACTAAAGCGCTCGCAACCGAAGCTGACTGTGTTTGTATGCCTCCTGCCAGGTCTATCAACTCTGACACATGTGAGTAGGCTAACATTTCACCCGTTCGATATCCAATCGAGTTAGCGCGACTAACGCGGGTGGGGCTTGTCAAACCCAGTAGTACTACTAAACATTACCTCGCTAAGATCCATATTAACGGTTCGAAATAAGATGAGGACTTTTTGTGATAGCATGTTACGCTTAGTCTCAACAGTGATACCATATAAAGTACCATAATCAAATAGTTGCATCATGTTTTCTCCCCTGGCGGGAAAAACAATATTTGCTTGCGTACCTGTTTCTCCCCCACTAGGAAAACAAGTAAAAGTATGATAGTTGGTGTTTCATGTTTGTTTCTTCCTCAACAGGAAAACAAGTAAAATATGTTTGTGTGTAAGCATGTTTCTCTCCCAATAGTAAAACAGGTAAAAAGGGGCCGTGAAACTCACCTGAGTCTTAGCAGAGCGTAGTAATTAGCAGCACACAAGGATGCAACACTAACCGCAAATGGATTGCACGCGGACAACCTATGAATGCCCTAGAATAAGGTGTGACAATTAGGAACACGTAAGAGTTTGTGTCAACGACACGGAAAGATTGGAACGTCTTAATGCAGTGTCTACGGGAATATAGATTTCTCAATATAATAATTAATATTAACGCGTTATGCGTCGAATGCCTCTAATATGAATAATATTAATTAAATTTGTACGTTTGTGCCTATAATAATGGCTTAAGAAAATAATATAACTTAATATATTATTTTTAAGTTTAGAGAACTTCACATTTAATAAATATCGTGGTTAAAATAATAAATACATTTTTTATTCAAGTAAATAAACATAGGTAAATAACATAAATAACTATATTATTTATTAATTTGAAAACAATACACGAGATTTATAAATGAGGCGAAATAATACAAAAAAAATATATATTATTTTATGATATGATTCACGGGTTGAAAATGATACAGACATATTATTTTATTCGAAGTTGCGGATTGAAAATAATATGGATATATTATTTTTAAAAGTGTAAATAATATTAATTATGAGTTATAAAGTTAAACCCGAACCTACGGTTGTTTCCGGGGCTAAAACACCTTAACTTATAAATGTAATGATATAAGATTTGATTTTATATAAAAATATACCTCAAGAAAATGCCCAAAAATAAAATGCAGGAGACCGGTTTCGAACCCGGGTCTCCTGCGCATATGCACTAAGCCTTAACCATCTCCACCCGCTAGGATATTGCGTTAGAGACCTGTTCCATTTGGTTTTAATCATTCACACTCATGAGTTCTCCCCCCCATATGCGAACCGGTCTAATACCCATCCCTAATTCCTCATAATTCGATCGCGATTAGCCAAGATAGCATAGGGGTATTGATGATCGATGTATTGCGAATCTGTGGTCAAGTTTAATTGCAAAATCAACAAGTTCAAAGTTGTTAATATTAGTTTTGAAAATCGAAACCCTAGGTTTGAATATGCAATCGAATCAGCCGAATCTGATAATAAAAGTTGTTGGGATCATGGGGCTTTCATTGATTTGAAGGTCGCAAAGTTAATCATATAATTTAATTGGATTTAGAATGAGTCGGGGGTAGGGTTCGATTACATCCGAAGTCACATGAACCCTAGAATCGGTTCATGTTCGATTCGGTGTTGTAAGCCACAATTAGGATAGGGCTTTCGTTCTAGAGGTGAAGGCGAGTCTGTTGGTGGGATTTGTTACCTGAATTGAGTTCGAATCGGTAGAGCTCGACTAAAACTCAGCCGTGAGTCCGACGCATTGGTCCCCGGTGTCTCTGGCTTTGTCTTCGGTCGAATAGATGTTTGTAACAGGTTCAGAGGAGTGTGGATGCGGTGTGCAGGTGTTTAATTGTAGAATGAATATACGAATTGGTCGAATTCGATAGTAACGGTGGGGATTTCAATGGTTATGGATTTAAGGTTCATAAATTTGTACAATTCGACACAATGATGGTGTTTTAAGTCCTAATGATGAGCATTTAAGGCATTAATGTGCATTTCGGTTATCATTTAGCACGAATTTCATGTTATGGAGTTCGAATTTGGATTCATAAACTATGGGTTTGACTCAGAAAGTCAACATAAGCAACAACCATTCAATTTTGACTTTCCAAGTCAATAGGCTTGAATTTAGGGTTATTACACAACTAGTCCCTGTAATTTAAGATTAAATATTGACAGGATCAGTCCCTGTGGTTTAGGATTGAGTTAACTGGGTTAGGTTTAGGTTAGGTTTTAACAGAAGACTTAACGGAATTTCTAACAGTACTAACTGAAAAGTCCGGATTGTCACACTACCTGAGATAGAAAGCAGGAATACAAACATATATTGGCTTCATGAGTTTTGCTTCTTGTTTGAACTCCTTGGTGAACTTGGCCAATGATATTTTCAAGGGGAAGTTCCTTGTTGATTCTCTGTGCTGGTACAACATCCAATTGGATTCCTTGCTCAAGATTGCTCTGATTCTGATCAGGAAACTCTTCATTCATGGTGGAAGTATCTTCAATATCAACAACAACATCTGCATTATCAGTAGCAGCATCTACAGCAGATGCCTCTACAACATTACAGATGTGTCTTGAAGTTCATTCGGATTTTCATTCTCAGAGAGGCTGCTGCTGGTGACATTTGAGAGTCTGGTTCCGGCTTCACTGGATTCAATAGCTTCCACAACAGATGGAGGATCAATAGATGGCCTTTTCAGTCTGATAAAGGGCCTAGTGAACTCCAATCTGTAGTCAGTGGAAGATGTGGAAGCTGGTGCTTTGGAAGAGGTAGAATCCATATTTGAGAAGATGAGAGGCTCAAATATTTGTGTGAAGGAGTCTATATCAAAGAGCCAGTCTGGGCCTTTTCCCTGTTCACATGCAATGTGTTCCCTACATTCCACATTGGCTGATTCTTCCACAATTCTTGTTCTTGAGTTGAATACTCTGTAGGCCTTGGATTGAGAGGAATAGCCCACAAAGTATCCTTCATCATATTTGGCACAAAACTTAGGAAGAACCCCATGTGTGATCAGAATGGTGCATGGACATCCAAAAGGTTTTAGAAATCCAATGTAGGGAACTCCTTTGAACCTGAGTTCATAAGGAGTCTTGTTGAGAGGCTTGATAATGAGAACTTTATTCTGCACATAGCAAGCTGTACTGACTGCTTCTGCCCAGAATGTGAGAGGCAGTTTTGAATCATCCAACATTGATATTGCTGATTAAATTAGAGTTCTGTTTCTCCTTTCAGCAACCCCATTTTGTTGATTCAAGTGTTTGATGCTGCTGAGAAGCCAACATTGAATTTGCCACTGACTGCTTTAAGTTATCAGCAGGAACAAGTTTCCTGCGGATAGCTCTAAGGAAACCAGCAGCAACTTCTTTGTCGCGGACCATTACATCCATCAACATCAATTGAGTTTGCTGCTGACAGACTTAAGCATCCGCAGCAACCAAGTTTGCAGCGGATAGGCTTAACCATCCGTAGTAACCAAGTTTGTTGCTGACGGGTAAAAATAAGTCCAACTTAACTTTTACCTGCTGTAAAAAGTACTTTCAGTCTTTACCATGACTGCTATAGTGTATTATAGCTGTAACAGTGAAAAGTGAATGGTTTGTACTGTATAAGTAACTTTGCTTTTTCCCTCCTCTACCGTTATAACACAACTCAAATTTCTCCTTCACCTCTTCACATTCAATTCCAACCTAACTCTCACCATTTTCTCTCTGCCGTTATACCAGAAAAAGAAAAAGGAGCAAGAAGACTCCTTCTATTCTTGTCTCACTGGCCCAATCCCAACCTAAAAGCCCTCATTCAGAATCCCAAGATTCAGATGAGAATATCAAAAGGGATAGCCAAATTATTAGAGAGACTTCCTTGGAAGTTCCTCTATTAGGATCAGGATCACATCCCAGATCCATAGAACAACCTTTTGAGCCATTTCATTATTTTTCTTCTCTGAACTTAAGTGCAGAGGCACCTAGTCAAGATGATATGCCTTCTCTAACTACCACTATCTCGGAGGTATTGATTGACTTGGCTGCTAATGTACCCAGCCCAAGTTCATCACCTAAGAAGGTTCACTCTGGGAGTGATGATAGAGTGAATGTGGAAAGGGCTATCACTACTACTGGTACATCAATTGACCAGGAGGATAGTGATAACATCACTAAGTCCCCAACCACGGCAACTCACAGTGAGGATGTTTCTTTTGAAACACTCTTCACTGAGAGGAATCCCAGGTGCCAAGAAAACCAGGGTGATGGGGATGCAGAGGCTAGGCCTAAGGCCCCATCTAGTTCCAAGGATTCCACAACTGTAGATGAAGACAGACTGAAACTTGAAAATATGGAATTGACGGCCAGGGTGGCAATGCTAGAGGCTGAAGTGTACAAACTACAGCACCAACTCTCTATGCATGAAGCCCATCAATGCCCTCCAGTGACTACTCCTTCCCTTGTATCAGTGGACACTCAAACAAATGAAACTCTATGCACTTATGCAACCAAAAAGGGGGAGATGGTTACTGTTGAAGATGATGCTGACAGTCTTGAGGACTGGATACAAGAGCAGGCTGCATTTCAATGTACACTCGTCAAGCCTGCTTTTGTTCAAATCCATGACTTTCCAGACTCAGTAGATGAAGAGGAACATATCTATGAGGGCTGGAAGTTAGTGGTCAGAGCTGTTGATGAGGTCTTGGAAAATAAAAGTGAAGATGAAGACAAACGTCTATCATTCAGCATATTGCTAGCTGCTGCAAGTACATCAAGACAGACCATTGCCCCTCAATTCACACTGACTGCACATAAGCTAGAGTTTTACTCTATCCTAGCTTGGGGGTATGATGGTCTATCTGAGAGATTCTGGATTAGACGAGAGTTTGGTGTAATAGAAGAGCTTAATTGGAATACACTGAATCCACTTCAGGTTCTTGAACTGTACTTAACAAGATGCATCAACATTTCCACAGATCTCTTAGCAGAACATGCAATTGATAGATTCTGCATCTTGATGGAGGATAATATACCCTGATTTGAATGGTTTCTAGAAGAAGCAAATAGGGTGGCCTATCCTAAACATACTACAGAGTTTTCAAGAACATCAGAACAAAGACTGGCTCCAAGACTTGACTTGATAAGGAGCAGTGCTTTAACAGAAGAACAAGTTCTATGTTACAGAAGATTCTTCTACAATGAAATGGTCAGGGGCCTGGAAGTGCAAGGATGGTCAAGCACTGGGTCCTCTGGTTTTTAGTTCTTCTTGTGTGATGGATCATCTTTCGAAATCAACAACATTCAAGAAATCCTGCTCCTCAATCCAGATTTCCTGTATAAGGTCTTTGAGCTCAGGACAAACATCTGCAACATCAACTCCTTAGAAAGTCAAGCAATGATCAATATTATCAAAGCTTTTCTTGAAAAGGAGGGATGGCTTGCAATGGATGATTCTAACTCAGATCTATCCCTTCCCTCCTCACCAACTGTTATACCGAGTGCAGTAGTAGAGTCAAGAAAAGTGGCTGTTTAGAATGTCAAAGAGGATTTTAAAGCTATACATGGGAGTGAATGGGAAAAAGGAAGAGAGTGAAGCAGTCCCTTCCTATGTGTCTGTTCCTCAGATTGCCAATGAAGCTGAAGCTGAGATCCCAACAGCATCTCTTACGTCTGTTGTTGTGATCCATGAAGCTGAAGTAGAGGCATCCAATAAAGACAAGGGGAAGGGAATCATGATAGAAGAATAAGAAGAAAGAATAGAGAAAGAGAAGAGAGAAAAAGAGAAGAGAAGAAGAGGAGATGGTTGAGATTAGAAAGATTCAAGAAAAGAAAGCTGCCATTCTCTTCAGGGAACAACAGATCCAGTTGCATGCTAGGCAACTGGATGCTTTGAAAGTTAAAGTTCCTGTAGCTACATAATTACAATAAGATGAAGCTCTAGCTCTTCAGCTGTAGGAACAACTCAATAAAGAAGAAGAAGAAAGAGAAAAGAAAAGAAAAGAAAAGAAGAGGCTAAGTTCAGGATAACTGACTCTGAACTAGCAAAAGAATTGAGAGAGGAGTGGACAGAAGCTCTGATTTCTCAAGGTGAGGATGCAGACTACCTTGAGAAATTTTCAAATAAAGAAATCTATAGAGCTTTCATGGGTCAGCAAGGTCAATTGGCAAACAAGAAAAGAGCTGAAGAAGAAGAAAAAGCCAAATAAAAGTCCAAAAAGACCATTGCATTTAACATAAGGACCCATCAAGAAAGGAAGGTCATGATGGACTTCCTGAAGGCTAGAGGAAAGAGTGGAAAGAGGCTAGGTCCTATGAGTTTTATGAATCTGCAAGCCTTGTATTTCAAAGTAAAGAAGGAAGAGGAAGAAAGATTGGGGAAGACAGGATCAAATAAAAGGGTAAATACTCAAATTGACGACAGAAAACAAAAGAAACCCAAGCCTACTTCCTCATCCACTCCTTCCTCTATCCAAAAACCTTTCACTCTCCCTCCTAGACCTCCCTTCTCTCCACCCAAAGAGTCCAAATCCTCCCACCCAGGTCCTCCTCATCAACAGCCCCCTAAAAAGAAAACCAAACCTACTACTAAACCAGAAGATTCAAGAGAAATTGTTGGTTGGTTCTACAGTAATCAAGATCAATGGTTTAAAGTCTTTAGGGGGAGGGAAGAAGTAAAAAGGTCAATCTATAAAACTGTTGATGAGGTGATGCAGCTCCCAGATTCTGACCTTATAAGAATAATGGAGCTGGGTGAAGCTCATGAACCTAAGAATGAAAGTGGAAGACATCTGTTTCTAGTGATTAAACATCACTTCAACCCTAGCAAAATTTGTAGTCATTGATGCTAAACCTCTCAAATCCAACCTTCCATTCACTAGCTGGTCTTACAATGCTGAGAAGGATGAATTCACTATAACAGCTGTGAGATGTTCTAGCAAAGGCCATTTTTAAGATGCCAAGCAAGGACATCAGTGAATACAAGATGGTTCTATTTTGGTTGAAATATAAAGAATGATGGCTACAAAATTGTTATGGGTAAACATCATCAGAGAACTTGGTTGCTGGGTAATGGTAACGAGGGCGATGAATATTATGGTGATGGGTATGAGGATGATGGTTTTGCTAAAAATACTCTACATGTCAATAATCAAAGGGGGAACCGCAACAACAATAACAAAAATTACAACCGGGTTCCCAGTCAAGGTGGTGGGGGTAACAATCGTCAGCCTCGTTAACCACATAGACCCCCATGAACCAATCTAAGAGCACATGCCAATGGGGTGAATATCCCCTTTCAACCGGCTATTTCTGAAAACCCTTCTCCTATTGTACCACCAAGGAGAGAGAGAGAGCTTTCGACATTAGGCCTCAATATCTTAATGCCCTTTCGCATTTTATGGGAAGTGCTATCGAAGAACCTTACATACATCTAGCCGATTTTGCAACTATTTGTAACACCATTGGAGGGCATAACTTCTCAGCGGATGAAGTGAAGTTGAGGTTGTTTCAGTTTTCGTTGAAAGAGAAGGCGAAGAAATGGTTCCTAACATTGTCGGCCAATAGTATTCGCACATGTGCAGAAATGCAACAAGCATTCTTGGATGAATACTACTCGGTGGCCAAAACGAGTGATGCTCGTAGAGACATCCGGTACTTTAAACAACAACCGGGTGAATTGTTTCATTAAGTTTTCTTGCGTTTTAAGGAGTTGCTACGCATGTGCTTGCATTCCACAAGTAATGTCACATTCTTGTCAAACAATGAAGTTGATGATTGGGATTTCTGGAAAGAATGAGTGGCTCAAAGGCTCAAGCATCGGATGATAGAAGATCAAGATCGGTGCCACCAAAGGGCATATCAAGGGATGCAAATGCTGACCGACTCACATCATTGGAACGAGAATTGGCGAAGTTAAAGAAAAGTGGAAGTGCGGATGTGTCATCGGTGAAGTATGATGTTTGTGGAGTATGTGGTGAGTTGGGGCACAAGAGTATCGAGTGGCAATGGTTATGAAGAAGTCAACCAAGTGTCGGGTGATAGGAATTATAATGACATGAATTCTAACACTTATCACCCGGGCTTGAGGAATCACCCCAATTTCAAGTATGGGAACACCTCCAACCAAATGAATCCTAACTTTCAAGGAGAAAGTCAAAACAACTCCTCGTATCAAAATCGTTAGCAAGGTGGTTACAATCAAGGTGGAGGTGGCTATCAAAGAAACTCTTACAATCAAGGTGGAAATCAAGGGTACAACAAAAACCGAGGAAATTACCAACAAAGGAATTAAAATAATCAAGAGCATCAATGTAACACCTTAGGCAAATCTCATATCGTTCTGTTCTGTCCATGGAAGAGATGCTGGGTTCATATGGAATGCCTCGCCTCAAATACAACAACGTGTTATGCGGCTTAATGTAGTGGATGAGAGGAGAACTCCACAGTTAAGCGTGCTCGGGTGGCCGTAATCCAAGGATGGGTGACCCCTGGGAAGTTTTCACCTGGAAACCAAAAACAAATCCGTGAGCTCTTAGGGGACAAAGCGGACAATATTGTTGGTACGAGAGGCCGGATGATACAAATGGTATCAGAGCCACTCCCGTTCTGTTCTGTTTACGATAGTGGGGCAAACCTCATCGAGGACGATGAGTCCCGGGGGGGTGTTTGTAACACCTTAGGAAAATCCCATATCGTCCTGTTCTGTTTTGTCCACAGGAGAGATGCTAGGTTCATATGGAATGCCTCGCCTCAAATACAACAACGCGTTTGGGACTATGTAGTGGATGAGAGGAGAACTTCACACTTAAGCGTGCTCGGGTGGGAGTAATCTAGGGATGGGTGACCCCCTGGGGAGTTTTCACCCGGGCAACCAAAAACAAATCCGTGAGCTATTAGGGGGCAATGCGGACAATATTGTTAGTACGAGAGGCCGGATGTTAAAATCAAGGTGGAAACTCAGGAGGTGATGACTCGGTTAACTCAAAATTGGATGCTATCATGAACATGATGAAAGAGTCGGACAAGAAGAATGAAATGAGGGACAAGTCAGTTACGGCATTGGAAAGGCAAGTGGGTAAATTAGCCGAGGAGGTGGCCCAAATAAAGAAAGACAAAGGGAAATTACCAAGTGATACTACCTTGAATCCATCACATCAATGGTCCAGTTCAAAGAATGCCTACGGTAGCGCAGTGAGTACCCACCAAGATGGTGAAGAGAGTGATTCGGAGGACGAATGTGAGTTAGGAGAACCCCTTATCCCAGTTAACGTTGGGGGATTGAAGATTGATCAAGCTCTGTTGGATTATGGATCGAGTGTTAGCATATTACCGGGAAGCCTATATGACCAGTCTAACTTTGGTCCTCTATAACAAGTTGACACCACCGTGGTGTTAGTCTATTTGACATGGAAACGTTCTCGAGGGATGCTTAGAGGAGTTGCTGTGAAGGTCAGGGAATTATATTACCCTGAAGGATTTCTGGTGCTTGATTATGTATCGACTGTGAAGAAGGAGCAAACGAGGGTCATCCTTGGAAGACCATTCTTGGCAACTGCCAATGCATAAATTAATTGCAGAGACAACACAATTAGCATGACATTTGGAAACCGTGAGTCTAACCTAAACATTATTTCTAATACTTTTACTTATTTTAATAAAGTCAAACATTCTAAAGCAGGTGCTACTAATAAGTGTCTTCCTCGGTCCAAATTGGATGAGGGTGGCACAAAAGAGAAAGGTTTTGTTTTTGACAGGTTTAAGCTAAAGGAGATGAAAGAGGCGGTAGATGTAGCAATCCCCAAGTGTGGGGAAGCGGGAATGCAAATAGAAAAGCCATCATGGAAACATCAGGTGGAAAGTTCAAGTAGATATACCAAGTTGGACACAAAGCCATCGCAATTTGAATCAGGTATGGTCTGGCTGAAGACCTTAAAACTTAGCGCTAACCGGGAGGCAACCCGACACTGTTTATTTTCTACATTTTTGTTTTGTTTAGTTCGTTTAGGTAAATGAATGTTGTGGGTGTGTTCCCTACAGAACCCTCACGGGTGAAAGCCCCATTTCACTCGTCCACCCGAGCCTATCAGGTGGTAGTAAAATTTTTGATTTT
The DNA here is from genome assembly GCA_023525975.1 of Smallanthus sonchifolius. Taxonomy (NCBI): domain Eukaryota; kingdom Viridiplantae; phylum Streptophyta; class Magnoliopsida; order Asterales; family Asteraceae; genus Smallanthus; species Smallanthus sonchifolius. Next base: position 29,319,750 of record CM042046.1, read on the forward strand.
GTTAAAATAAAAAAATTGAAACAAAAATAACAAATTTTAGTCTTTTGGTAATATGGAAATGCATTGAGGGCAATGCAATGTTCCAAGTTGGGGAAGGGGAAATATTTGTCACCATGGTTTGAGTTTAAAAAAAATTATAAATTAAAAAAAAATCATGACTAAGATGACGTGAGAAGTACGCTTCTACATGAGTTTTTGAAGATTTCAGGTGTAATTAAGGATTTAAAGAAGCCATGGAGCAAACCCTGTTGATCCATAGGAGAGCTAAACCAGGTGACTCAATTACCTTGTATGGTTAATTGAGAGTTTTATTAATTTTGTGTTGGTGTAGTGAGTTTATTTGTGATAGGAGTGTTGTGTTTTTGGTTGAATGTTTTGGTATAATATGGGTAGGAGATAATCTGATTGTTCTTGAGTTAGAGTGTGTATGGAAAATGACAGGATTTGCATGCTATTCAGAACGTCAATATGATTGAATATATTAAGTGTGATGTGTTGGAAGGTTTAATTCATAGCCTATCAGTGATCTTCGCTGATGAAAGCATGCTTACCAAAATACCCATGTGGACTAATTGATAGTGGTTGGTTGCTAAATGCATTTATATGTTGATCCTTATAGTTGCATGATAGAGTTGCTTGGTTAGTTGTTTCTAAAATGATTGCATGGTATGCTTAAGTGTGTTAGATAAGCTCGAAGGCCTATAATCCATATGATTCACATCAGTAACCCTTTCCCAGTTTTTATGAGAGATTTTGAGCCACTTATGAACTGTATCTTTGTAGCATACTTGTTTGTCTAAGTGTGATTGGTTTTGTTATTCATTATAGAACTTGCATGTTTTGATACACACCAAGACTTGGAACCGATTGCATGTATTGAGATGATAGAGGCACTAGGACAACCTTTTTGTTAAAACCCTTTATATTATTTCATTGCCCACAATTACCCCTAGTTGCCATCTTGTGCCTTCACCAGTTCGTTTGTCAAAACCCACAATTTTTAGCTACAAAACCCATAAGCCTTTTGAAATTTCAACCCGTAAGCCTTTTGAAATTTCAACCCGGTGATGAAATCCAGTTTATGTTGGTGCTAAAATATTGAAAATAAAAGCTACTGCTAAAAAAATGTATGAAAAAAAGAGAAAAAAAATAAGAAAAGAAAAAAATTTTATTGTGTAATTAGAAGTTTGCGAAAGGCATAATGAACGAGTTCTTGTTTTTTATTTTATTTTATTCTTTTTAGGCGTTACTCTTGGCCACCCGTTTAGACTTTCACAACCATAGCCACTTTAAAAACTCTCATTTCGTACTTTGAGCCTAGCCTTGTTACAACCCTTTGAAGCCCACTTGATTGATACATTGCAATTGTGTTATAAGTGGAGGTGTGATTGATGTGCAAGCCTATGCTAATGAATTTCATAATCAATTTTGAGCGTTTAAAGATATATTAGTACATTTTATACTAGTCCAGATACAAACCGAGTGGTGAGCCGATTGTGAGGGGTGTGAGTCATATGTGGTTAGAAATCCCGAAGGCAAGTCAAGCTAATTGAGCATATCCATGTGTTTTGCAAGTTATAACTCTTATGTGTGTTAACCAAGTCGTAAATCTCTTGATTGCCGTAAATCTCTTAAGGATTGATAATGTTTATGAAAATTATTGCCTTGCATTGGTCAGTGGGTTTATTAAGTCTTTGTGTGGGTTATGTCGTAATGTGGTGAGATTTAACTTTATGGTTAGTGGATTGAATTTAACTGGACAAGGATTCTGATAATCATTACTAGAATGTTTGGCTTGGTGATGTGGGTATGGTTTGATTAGTATGCTAATTGTGATTCCATACACAATTCTTTTTCGAGACGAAAAGGATTAAGTTGGGGGATGTGATTGGTTGGTAAACTTCCATGCTTGTTAATGATAAAACATCCCAATTACATTGATTATGGTGTCTTCGCAGCTATGATGGGTGTGTTAGTTTTTTTCAGGTAGTTGCAGGAATGCTTCATAAAAGTCGGGATTTACATGCGTTACCAGCTGGGGTCGTAAAGAAAAAGTTGGGAGGAAAATATGTCTGGGCGTACCCTATGCTGCCATTAGAGTACAGTACGCCCCAGAAGTAGCCTACGCACATTAGTGACTGTTATACACTGCAATTACCCTGAAAAAGTCAGAACCTGGCATCCAGAGTACAGTACGCCCAACCAGCGTAGGGTACGCTGGAGCCGTTTTGTGTGCAATTTTTTTGGTATTTGACCATAATTAATTTAGGGTTTGAGGGTCATTCAAATTATTATTCCTATGGGACGATTTTGGGCAACCAATGAGGCTTTTCAAGGTTCCATAACACCATTGTTGAAGATTTTAATCACCGATTCGAAGATTGATCGATCCATGATCATTATTTTGTGTAAGAACATTATTATCATGTGTGGCTAAACTTTTCTTTGATTGACCCGAGTCTAGGGTTTATGATGACATTATGTTTATCTTGGATTTATGATTGTGGTACCAATCTCTATTTGATTTTAATGAATATTGTTTGATATCTAGATTTGTATGTTGATTTGTGTTTGAAGAGAGTATTCGTTTTTTTTTAACTTATTGGTGATTGTCCATTTTTAGGTTGTTACATAGCCGTCTTTTAGCAATAATTTGCCGAGTCTCATATTATACGAATTGGTTTTTACTAAAAATCATCCTAGCACGTGTTCCTTTTCGGTTATATAGGATCGTGAGGTCAACACGGTCGGATTACTTGTTTTGTGATTACCCTTCTTACAAGTTCACACATTAAGTCTATGTAATGCCTTATGCAATTTGAATCTGAATAATGTTTTGTTGCATAACTTGAAGTCCGGGTTGGTCATATTTGTTAATTATTATCTCAAACCGTTATTACAAGGTTCATCATTTGTTACAAGAATAATCAATAATCTTAATCTTTGCTTGAATTAATAACTTAGACTATGTGTCCACAACTCTTTTAAAATCAAGAATCTAGCAAGATTCATAACCGTTGGTCAATTAATCATAACACCAACCATAACTTCCACGTGGTTCGACACCCTTCTTGTCATACTAGCTAAGGTAATTAGGACTTCTTAATCTTATCTTTGATCGGTACTTCGACACTGATCAATAAGCATAGCACTAATTGTAACATCCCAAATTACACACCCCCATAGTTTAGGGCTCAAAACGAAATTTCTGTAAAGTAAAAGGGGTTCAAATGAAAAAGTGATTTAAACCTAAAAACCCATATGTTTTCTTCCGGCCGTCATCCTCATTTCCATTTCTTCTTCCTTCCCGAATGGAACTCCACGCACAAATCCCACTCGAAAACCCTAATCCGACCATTTGGCCATCGTGTCTTGCTCGTTTACATGGAGAGCTCAGCTCCGTTTCAAAGTACCAAGGACGACGACGGTAAGCATGAGAGCTGCTGCCATAGCTCCGGCAGAAGCATGGGGTCCAGCGTGACGGGTTTATGGTGGTGGATGGTAACCGGCGGTGCTTCACGGCGAATGTCCATATGATGGGTTGTTCTAATTAACTGTGATGGCGACAATGGCAGCCTCAAGTCACTCACGATGGTAGCTACATGTTATGATAGGGGTGGTGGTTGTGACGGGTTCATGGTGGCATAGCGACTAGCAGCAAAAATATTGGCAGTGACGGCAGTGGTGGTTTGTCGCAGGAGACTCACGGAGGTGATGAGCGTCACGGTGAAGTGGTGGTACGGTGTTAACGACGATGGACCAGCGGTGACCTCGTGGTGGTGGTTTATCTCAGGTAATGCTAGTTTTGGGTGGATGGTGATTCATAGGTAGTTTCGAGTAAAGGGTGGTCGCTGTAGTAGTTTCGGGTATTGATTGGTGGCTGCTATGGTGATGAGTTAAGTTCTCGAGGAAGATGATAGTAGTTTCGGATGATGATATGATGATGATGATATGAGTAGTTTCGATGGAGAGGATAAAGGTAGTAGTTTCGATGGTTATGTTCAAGATGGTAGTTTCGGGTGACAAATGGTAGTTTCGGGTATTGATTTAGCAGCAGCAGTAGTTTCGGCATAGTGGTTTATCTCATGTAATGGTAGTTTCGGGTAGAAGAGTTCACGATGGTAGTTTCGGGTGGTGATGATTATGTTAGTTTCGATAATGATGATGATTCCTTGATAAGTAGTTTCGATGGTGGTGATCCCATGATGGAAGTTTCGATAATAATGGTCATATGATGGTGATGATACTTTCAAGATAATAATGATAGCATAATGATGATGGTAGTATGGTTAGAAACAATAATCGGCGAGTCGAGGCGAGTTAATGATGACGATTGAAAAGACAGTTCGGGTCGGGTCTCGGTTACATTTCGGGATCGTGTTCGATGAGGTATATTCTTTAAAACCCTAAAGACGATAATTAATATTATTACAGTTCAGGAAATAAGACTGGTGTTATCGAAACTACTAAGTTTCGATATAAGCAAACACTTCGAAACTACTAAGTTCGATATAAGCAACCTATCGAAACTACTAAAGTTTCGATATAATCCACTGATCGAAACTACCAAGTTTCGATATAACCCTAAGAATAGAAATGTTTAATGTCGCGTAGGTTCACTGTCTTATCTGGTATGACTTGATTATACAGATTGTGTGTAACCTTAGTGACGCTCAGTAACCGGTGATAGTATCTCAGGACCCGCTTATCAGGTGAGTTCTATGTGCCCCTTTTTATGTTATGTGCAAATGTTTTCAAATGTTTTGGGGCTGAAGTGTATACACTAAGTGAATAAAGTTTATGAATGTTAATGTGATCATATGTGTTATACAAGTATATATATATATACCTATACACGAAAGAGAAATTATGAATAAAGAATGAAAAGCATGATTATAAAGAATGAACGAAAGTATAACACAAAATGAAAGAATGAAATCCTGCTTTATATCCATGTATATATTGCTTGCAAAGAATGAAATGAATGAATGTCATAACATATAAGAATGAAATCTTGCTTTATATCCATGTATATATTGCTTGCAAAGTACAGAAAATGTTATGGACGCTTCGATGATAACGGCTACTTCGGTAGACGGACGACCATGTGACTATTTTACAACCGGGACAAGTGCGTTCCTTCATCAGCTAGGACGTACGAATGCCATTAAAGGACGGTCGAAGCAATTGGCATATTATAGTAGAACGGTTGTATAAATAATAGTCGCATGGGAAACGGATACCTTCGGGTAGACGGGCGAATATGACGGACTACGACGGTAGGACGGTTGTAAGTCATGACGGACGGACAAAGATTGCCGGACGGTTGTAAGAATAAAATGACGGACGGCACTAGTTGCCGGACGGTTGTAAGTATAGGTGGGCCATGACGATGGACCACGGCGATTGTCTTTGTGACATTCGTAAACAAATGACGGGTTGATCACCCTTATATAGTATGACCCATGAAATTAAAGAAAGAAAGAAAAGAAAAGAAAAAGGGTGAATGCATATATATATATATGAAATCACAAAAATACAGAAATGAAAATACAGAAAAGAAAGAAGAAAGAAAGGCAAAAGTTATGAATACGTATTTATATGAATGATCATACAGTAATGCATACTTATACCTATAAAGAAAAGAATGTTTACAGTAAATTGCATTAAACTAGAACTCGCCAGCGTTAGCTGACTTTTAGTATACATTTCAGGTAAAGGAAGAAAAGGTCGTGCGATGGCGTGAAGGTTACCCGGCACAAGACTGACATCCCACTTTTGTTTGTTAAGACAATGTTGTGTTTTTAATTATTAAGACTTCCGCTGTTATGTAATGTAATTGAATGAAGAATGTTTTAAATTTAAGTTCAGTATTTATGGCTATGTTTATGAGTAAATCCAACAAGTGAGGTCACCCGGGAAAGGGGCCTTACAAGTTGGTATCAGAGCAATAGTTTGAGAGATTTAGACATCCCTAAATGTCTAGACTCAAGCTGATAATGGGACCAACACAAGGATGTCAGTGCGGGTAGCCAACGCCAACGCCAAAACAAGTAAGTAAGTATCAATGTCAATATATATAACTCAGGGTAGATGTCTTAGCATAGGACACATGCCTTAGTTACCAATATCACTACTGATATGAATAGTTACACATAGGACATAAGATGGTAGACAATTTGAGCACATGAGTACAGTAAATGATTAATAATAACACGTAGCTACTGTTATCAATCATCTACCGTGTAAGTGTGTCTCGATTTGCCATCCGTCGTATGTACCCACCATAAAGAGTGAAAGAGATGTTAGTCTAATACTACGAAATGCACACAAATTATAAGAATGGTGAGATCCATGTTAGGTGAATCACAAACAACGAGCAGAAGTTCGATAAACCATAAAGAAAGAAAGATGACGGAATATTAACGGTCCGAGTAGATCGGTAACGAACCTTCATGAGCGACCTCCGTCAACAAGGAGTTCGGAAAGAGAAGAAGGATACATGGATTAAACACCGTTTATAGAAGACATTTAAATTATGAAGCATTATAAGACGAGTCAGGAATTCACAAGTAAGGTAAGTTGGCAATTACGTCAGGATCCACGTAATTGTAAATTTACATGTGCTTGTGCATACTGATGAACCTTATCATGTGGATCAATACACATGTCACCAAAAACAATTAAATCACTCCAAGCAGGACTATGAGATTAGTCACTTAAGTAATGAAGATCGCAACAGATTAGCAAGACGAATGATGACAGCAACGGCATAACAAAGGTGGAACGAGAAGGAACGAGGCTTTAAATGGAGTTGCTGAACTTGAGTAACACTAAGGAACAAGTTTATAAATCTGAAGAAACTTGGATCGAAACCTGATGCAACAAGTAACAAAGTAATAAGTCAAGCAAAGAAAAAGGAACAGGAAAGATTGCACCGAAAGAGAATTAGTATGAGGACGATAAGAGAGTCTATCAAGCCCAGTGAGAAAATTTCTTCGCATGACAAACCGCGAACGACGAGACTGATTAAGTAGAATTTGAAGAACTCAACACTTGTTTGATTCAAATTGAGAAAGTAGCTGTCAAGGATCACAAGTTAGCACGAGATGTGAGTACTACATATGTTAGATGAACATACGTTTAGAAACTGCTTCTGAACATGAATTGTCAATGCTTACGCGATACGATGAATGACCGTGGACCTACGGTCAAGTGTACATAAAAGTGAAGAAAATAACCACACAACTATATGTTCAAAGAAAATACGAGTACTAGAATGCACAAATGACATTTTTCCATGAAGAATACAATCCTAGATAAACTACTAAGAGTATTCACTCAGATGAGAAAATAGATATATCAACGACAACAAACGACTGGAACCACGATGCTAATTAGGGTGTGCAGGCAAAACCAAATGAAAACAGATCCAACCTAGGGTTTGAATGTTTAGAATAAATGTGAAGTTCAAGTTCCGAACAAATATGTGAAGAAAGAAATGAGTACTAGCAAGGCCTAAAGAGTCAGAAAACACTCTACAGTGATTAAGACAAGACAATAGAACGTGACTACTCAAATTGAAAAGCCAATAAGGAACACAATGAGACTAGAAATGAAAGGAATGATCGAGTATCACCGCACGTGTCATCTATTTGTAATGAAACCTAGGAACGTAATTCTAAAAGAATCACATACAGAAAATTTTAATGATCACGAAAAGTAGAAAATGTATATTTTGGTCATAAGGGATGCCAATCCCTAAGACTATTCAATGGTACAAAGAACAGATAGTGCATAATAGACTAATTATGAGAAATGTGAAACCATGACGATTATGTTTTAAAGAAAGGCAAGAAGGGAGTTACGTGTACAGGAGTATGAATGTAAGGATTGCCTATCTAGTATTCCGTCTGAATGAATACCTTCTATGGAAGTTAAGTATGATAGAGTAATGCTTCTAATGGTTCCTTCGAGAACGAAATGACAAGGTTCCTTCGGGAACAAACTGATATGGTTCCTTCGGGAACAAGATGATGGGATTCCTTTGGGAACGAGATAGCAGGATTCATTCGGGAACGACATGGTATGGCCCTTCATGGGCGAATGCACCAAGGATAATTTATGAGGTACACGTAATAACCAAAGCAACTTAGAAATAGAATGATAACAACTGTCTAGGGCACAAAGTAGACGATTTAAACTAGATCCCAGGCTACCAAAGAGACACTTCCAAGTGTTGAGAGGAATCCATGACTTGCTTAACATGTCAGATTCACGCAAGTGCTTGGTGGATCCGAGTTAAGTCCATCCATGAGTCACGCTCAAGAGTAAAGTAGGTTAAACTATTCACCCTAACATTCGAGATGTTAGTTACAGAGAAGAAGAGGTAATAGGGACATGAAAGCCCTAATTACATGCAGTCTAGGAATGGCATTGAATGATCACCATAACACGAGACATGCCAATTTACAAGAACCTAAGTGGTTACTCAGTCATGTGATGCAAAGAGTAAATTTTGTTACGAGAAACACCGAATTTCGAGGACGAAATTCTTATAAGGTGGGTAGACTTGTAACATCCCAAATTACACACCCCCATAGTTTAGGGCTCAAAACGAAATTTCTGTAAAGTAAAAGGGGTTCAAATGAAAAAGTGATTTAAACCTAAAAACCCATATGTTTTCTTCCGGCCGTCATCCTCATTTCCATTTCTTCTTCCTTCCCGAATGGAACTCCACGCACAAATCCCACTCGAAAACCCTAATCCGACCATTTGGCCATCGTGTCTTGCTCGTTTACATGGAGAGCTCAGCTCCGTTTCAAAGTACCAAGGACGACGACGGTAAGCATGAGAGCTGCTGCCATAGCTCCGGCAGAAGCATGGGGTCCAGCGTGACGGGTTTATGGTGGTGGATGGTAACCGGCGGTGCTTCACGGCGAATGTCCATATGATGGGTTGTTCTAATTAACTGTGATGGCGACAATGGCAGCCTCAAGTCACTCACGATGGTAGCTACATGTTATGATAGGGGTGGTGGTTGTGACGGGTTCATGGTGGCATAGCGACTAGCAGCAAAAATATTGGCAGTGACGGCAGTGGTGGTTTGTCGCAGGAGACTCACGGAGGTGATGAGCGTCACGGTGAAGTGGTGGTACGGTGTTAACGACGATGGACCAGCGGTGACCTCGTGGTGGTGGTTTATCTCAGGTAATGCTAGTTTTGGGTGGATGGTGATTCATAGGTAGTTTCGAGTAAAGGGTGGTCGCTGTAGTAGTTTCGGGTATTGATTGGTGGCTGCTATGGTGATGAGTTAAGTTCTCGAGGAAGATGATAGTAGTTTCGGATGATGATATGATGATGATGATATGAGTAGTTTCGATGGAGAGGATAAAGGTAGTAGTTTCGATGGTTATGTTCAAGATGGTAGTTTCGGGTGACAAATGGTAGTTTCGGGTATTGATTTAGCAGCAGCAGTAGTTTCGGCATAGTGGTTTATCTCATGTAATGGTAGTTTCGGGTAGAAGAGTTCACGATGGTAGTTTCGGGTGGTGATGATTATGTTAGTTTCGATAATGATGATGATTCCTTGATAAGTAGTTTCGATGGTGGTGATCCCATGATGGAAGTTTCGATAATAATGGTCATATGATGGTGATGATACTTTCAAGATAATAATGATAGCATAATGATGATGGTAGTATGGTTAGAAACAATAATCGGCGAGTCGAGGCGAGTTAATGATGACGATTGAAAAGACAGTTCGGGTCGGGTCTCGGTTACATTTCGGGATCGTGTTCGATGAGGTATATTCTTTAAAACCCTAAAGACGATAATTAATATTATTACAGTTCAGGAAATAAGACTGGTGTTATCGAAACTACTAAGTTTCGATATAAGCAAACACTTCGAAACTACTAAGTTCGATATAAGCAACCTATCGAAACTACTAAAGTTTCGATATAATCCACTGATCGAAACTACCAAGTTTCGATATAACCCTAAGAATAGAAATGTTTAATGTCGCGTAGGTTCACTGTCTTATCTGGTATGACTTGATTATACAGATTGTGTGTAACCTTAGTGACGCTCAGTAACCGGTGATAGTATCTCAGGACCCGCTTATCAGGTGAGTTCTATGTGCCCCTTTTTATGTTATGTGCAAATGTTTTCAAATGTTTTGGGGCTGAAGTGTATACACTAAGTGAATAAAGTTTATGAATGTTAATGTGATCATATGTGTTATACAAGTATATATATATATACCTATACACGAAAGAGAAATTATGAATAAAGAATGAAAAGCATGATTATAAAGAATGAACGAAAGTATAACACAAAATGAAAGAATGAAATCCTGCTTTATATCCATGTATATATTGCTTGCAAAGAATGAAATGAATGAATGTCATAACATATAAGAATGAAATCTTGCTTTATATCCATGTATATATTGCTTGCAAAGTACAGAAAATGTTATGGACGCTTCGATGATAACGGCTACTTCGGTAGACGGACGACCATGTGACTATTTTACAACCGGGACAAGTGCGTTCCTTCATCAGCTAGGACGTACGAATGCCATTAAAGGACGGTCGAAGCAATTGGCATATTATAGTAGAACGGTTGTATAAATAATAGTCGCATGGGAAACGGATACCTTCGGGTAGACGGGCGAATATGACGGACTACGACGGTAGGACGGTTGTAAGTCATGACGGACGGACAAAGATTGCCGGACGGTTGTAAGAATAAAATGACGGACGGCACTAGTTGCCGGACGGTTGTAAGTATAGGTGGGCCATGACGATGGACCACGGCGATTGTCTTTGTGACATTCGTAAACAAATGACGGGTTGATCACCCTTATATAGTATGACCCATGAAATTAAAGAAAGAAAGAAAAGAAAAGAAAAAGGGTGAATGCATATATATATATATGAAATCACAAAAATACAGAAATGAAAATACAGAAAAGAAAGAAGAAAGAAAGGCAAAAGTTATGAATACGTATTTATATGAATGATCATACAGTAATGCATACTTATACCTATAAAGAAAAGAATGTTTACAGTAAATTGCATTAAACTAGAACTCGCCAGCGTTAGCTGACTTTTAGTATACATTTCAGGTAAAGGAAGAAAAGGTCGTGCGATGGCGTGAAGGTTACCCGGCACAAGACTGACATCCCACTTTTGTTTGTTAAGACAATGTTGTGTTTTTAATTATTAAGACTTCCGCTGTTATGTAATGTAATTGAATGAAGAATGTTTTAAATTTAAGTTCAGTATTTATGGCTATGTTTATGAGTAAATCCAACAAGTGAGGTCACCCGGGAAAGGGGCCTTACACTAATGTTATCCTTAAGTGTTTTCGGCAACAATCACCCTAACCGGGTGGGTTGGTCAAACACAATAGATCTATCATTGTATACCGTCGGCTTGTATAGAGTTAATGATTGCACTTGCACTATGCACAAAAAATATGTTAATGTAGTTTGCACTAATAGTGTTCAAGCATAAGACACAAATTACACACATGATCATAATGTTTGAATTGTAATAATTGCAAATAGTTTGTATGTAATCATGTTTCACCCTAAAGATGTAAATATGAAAAAAGGGGCTATGTAAACTCACCTTGTAATATATAGCTTAATAGTCTCACAAATTGTTCTTGCACAAATGTCTAGCTAACCACAAGGTCAACCTATGTTTGAATAATATACATGTATCAGTGGTGTGGTCAAAAGACTTAGATGGAATTCTATTGTTTAAAAGGGATTGGGTGTGGGCTTGATTAAGTAGGTGTGTATTTGTTTGAATTTCAAGTGACGCTTATGAAATATCTTATAAAGGTATGTGTGCATGAACATATATACATTCATTTGTTTTGCAACCATTTGAATGTATGAATAACTGCTTAGCGTCCTTTGTTTATAAATAGCCAATAAATGAATAAGTTGTTTAGTCGTGTTTATAAAAATTTCCAGGTGAGTAAATAAGTAAATAATACTTAGTTGAATAAATAGGTAATTGGTTAAATGAATACGTTCAAATTTTGAAATAAAATGTTCTAATTAAATAATTAGATTATTTTACGATTACTCATTAATTAAGGCATGAGATATTTTTTTTTTGTTCTATAAAATATAAATTGTCCAAAAAGTATTTTTATAACTTAGGGGTTTTAAATAAATAATTGTCTAGAAAAATATGTAAGTTTTTAAATAAAAGTTATTAGGTTTTAATCCCTAAAATGGTTAACTAAAAGGTTACACTTGGTAACTCAATAGTTTGATTCCCTAAAAATGTTTATGAGTTTTAAGGGTTTTATAAAATATTTTTTGTAAAACGATTTGGGTTAAAATCGGCTCTTAAAAGAATAAAAACGTTCCTAGGACTCAAACCCGGTTCGAATCTGAGATGCACAAGCGTTCAAACCACTAGACCAAGGCATCCTTGGTGTTAAATGACCGACAAAAAAATAAATAACTCAAAACTGTGAGGGGACCGAGTTTAAGGGCATGGGTACGCGTAAAAAGGTGCAAGGCTTGGTTGCGAACCCGCGAACTTGTATGTGCATGTAATGAATCTTAACCGGTTGAACTTGGCTTAAAGCCTTTATAAAGAACCGGTTTGGAAATTTAAAATAAACCAAACCACCCTTCGTCCATAATTCGAAGACCCGAAATACTAGCAGTTAGATTGATCGTGTTCGTGCTCAGATACAAGTCTAGAATGATGGGGCTTTTGTTCAGGGAGTTGAAACTAGTGTAGGGACGTTCTTATTACCTGAAATTATCGCACGGAGATGGAGATCGGCTGAGACGCACGAACTCGGGTTACTTAGGCTACGATCGAGTTTCAATGGTGTTTTGAGTTGCAAAGGAGAGTTCCAGGAGTGTAAAGGGGGTGTTGCGAGGGTGTGTGTGGGGTTCATATACTTCAGTTTCACTCGAAACACACCAAATGGATTCTAAATCATTTGAACGGTTACTTCCATTGATTTGAGTTAATTCACCCTGATTGGATTCAATTGATTCATCATTGAGGTTTGAATTCGTTAGTATAACGTTTATGCACGATCAGAGACCATTAAACGAGCTTAAATCCGTGAATTGAAACTGAAATTTGCTAGGTTTGACTCTGTGAAGTCAAACTTGACACATGGGGTTAATTTGCTTGATTTAAACGCAATTAGATCTTCACGCGCATCCTGTTATGATAGTACAATATTTCCGAACGGTCAATGGGCAATAGCATCTCATGTATCGATGATTTGGTGGTCGGATTTGGTTCCGAATGACTTTTCTGGGTCAAAATGTAATGTGTTTGACTTTGGAAGTCAAAATACTTGTTTTTTTAACGGCAATTTCGATCACTGACGGGCCACTGGCCCACCCGATTATCTCCACCACCACAGGAGGAAATCCACCATAGATGAAAAAACCTCATGGCAAAATTTGGGCCACTTTTTTTTTTTGTCACAAGTGGTACTTAAACACAAATGGGTCAAAATACTTGTTAAAGTATAAGATGGAATGAAATTGTTCAAAGTTGAGGTTCAAATATGTAGGAGGGGGTTCAAACTAGGTTTTGTTTATTTTAATTCTTTTGGTTTTTCTTTTATAAACTTTATAAAACTAATTTTATTATAAACTAAAAAATGATTTATTTAAAAATGTCAAATATATTTGTTAAAAAAACTAAACAAATATCCTTACATGGTTTAATTAATACATTCAAATATATAAATACATTTGCATATATATATATATATATATATATACATATATATATATATATATATATATATATATATATGAAAAGTTTCATGTGTAAACCCAATTTTATTATGTAAACCAAAAATCAATTTTGAGCCACTAATTTAATTTAACATATAATAATTAGTGGATGAAATTAAATTTGACTTTTTTATTTTAGAAATGAGTGGCTATGATTGTTTAAGGGGTATAAGAGTCATTGTGACTATCAATTTTTTAATTAATTTTTTTGAAACTAATTCCCCCTTTTTTTTAGACTTTAACAACTTTTTTATACATTGTTATTTTTTAAAAGAAAATATATCATAAAAACGAGCATTTTTTTATCGTTAATTCGGTTATAGTCTCGAAGTTTTTTTAAATATTATTTTAACGTTTTTTGTTACATGTATGTAACAAACACTTACATATATGTAACTAGCTTAAATCCCGTGTACTACACACTTGTGAAAAATATCAATAAATAAAATTTCTTAAACTTTTATGAATAGATATGTTACATGCGTAAAAATGTATTACATATATTACAGATAAAAAACACAATTCAAACATCAGTAAAAATTAATATAAAATTGGGTTTCGAAAATACGCTAATTAGTATTCATTTATAATTTGATTGAAAACAAAGTTAAATAATTAGATTTCTTTTAATAAGAGATAATCTAAAATAAATATGTTTTATTAGTATAATTAGTATTTTCTTTAAAAATATGTTATTTTCAAAAGATGTAAGTGTATTTAATAAGAGAGAGAGGCGAGAAAAAAATGATGAGAATGAATATGGAGCCGACACGTGGCATGAAAAAACTTTTATTTATTATATAGTATAGATATAAACATAAATGTAAGTGTTCAAACTTTTCCTCCATTTTTTCAAAAACTCTCCTCTTTTTTAGAACACAAATACTTTTTTATACAATATCATTTTTATAAAAAAAACTTAACATAAAATATAGCGCTTTATTATCTTTAATCCGAGTATATTTTTGTTATATAATTATTTTTATTGTTGTATAGGTAATATGAACATAAATGATATTGTTAATCCAAAAACCCTGAATCACGAGATCAATTATTGTTCTATTTATATTTTCTATCCAACTTTTTTTACACGTAATATGAACATACATGATATTGTTCATCCAAAAACCCTTAACAATGAGATCACTTATCGTTCTATTTATATTTTTTATCTAGTTTTTTTTTTACAAATTGCTATTTAATTTTAAGATTTCTTCTACGTAATAACATTCATATGTAAAATTTATATGGGAACTTATAATAGCAAGCTACATTTTATTCCATTACATATATGTAATATGATATTATATATGTAATGTGATACTACATATATGTAACAATAAGATATTACAAGAGCCTGAAGTACTTCTTCGAACAGAAGGAATTAAACATGAGACAAAGAAGGTGGTTGGAACTACTAAAAGACTACGATTGCGAAATATTATACCACCCAGGCAAGGCAAATGTAGTGGCTGACGCCTTAAGCAGGAAGGAAGAGTCGACACCTATTAGAATCAAGGCGTGTCAGTTGATTATAACACCAGATTTAATGAATGAAATAGTAAAGGCACAAGATGAGGCACTATTAGAAAGAAATGTGAAACGAGAAAGAATAATTGGACAACAGAGCAACCTGGAGACCAATACGTACGGTGTACGAACTCGTTTTGGCCGGATGTGGATACCTAAGATTGGTGAACTTAGGGCCAAAATCCTTGACGAGGCCCATAAGTCTCGCTACTCTATTCACCCCGGGACAAACAAAATGTACCAAGACTTGAGGTAAGACTACTGGTGGCCTGGAATGAAGAACGATGTGACTAAATATGTGAGCAAGTGCCTGACTTGTTCACTAGTTAAGGCCGAACACCAGAAGCCATGCGGTAAAATGCAACCTTTGCCAATACCGGAATGGAAGTGGGAGGAGATCACGATGGACTTCATCACCAAGCTACCGCGAACAGCTAAAGGTAATGATACCATTTGGGTGATCGTCGACCGCTTGACGAAAAGTGCTCACTTCTTACCTATACGTGAGGCTTCTTCGTCAGAGAAGTTGGCAGAAATTTTTATCAAGGAAATCGTAAGCAGACATGGCATGCCGTTAACGATCGTGTCGGACAGGGACACTCGATTCACGTCAAGGTTTTGGAAGAAATTCAACGAATCCATGGGCACTAGGCTAAACATCAGCACAGCTTACCACCCTCAAACCGATGGTCAATCGGAAAGAACCATTCAGACCTTGGAGGACATGCTCCGGGCCTGTATCATTGACTTCGGTGGTAGCTGGGACAGCCATTTGCCCTTGGCAGAATTTTCATATAATAACAGCTATCACTCAACCATTGACATGCCGCCATTTGAGATGCTGTATGGGAGAAGATGTCGAACCCCGGTCTGTTGGGGGGAAATTGGACAGAAGGATTTTGCAAGTCTCGAAGTGGTCAAAGCTACTTCTGAGAAATTTGATCAAATCAAGGCTCGTATGAAAGCCGCACAAGACAGACAGAAATCATACGCGGATAAGAGAAGGAGGGATTTAGAGTTTCAAGTAGGGGACATGGTACTGTTGAAAGTATCACCGTGGAAAGGAATCATTCGGTTCAGAAAGCGTGGCAAACTAAGTCCAAGGTTTGTCGGACCTTTCAAGATTGTAGCAAGAGTGGGTCAAGTTGCTTACAGACTCGACCTACCCGTCGAGCTTAGTGGAATACACCCTACATTCCACATATCACACTTACGCAAGTGCCTTGCTGACGATACGGCTCACATACCTTATGACGAAATCGAAGTGGATAACAGCTTGAACTATGTAGAAGAACCAATAGCTATTCTTGACAGAGCCGAGAAACGATTACGCAATAAGTCGATTCCTTTAGTCAAAATACAATGGAAACACAGAAAGGGGTCCGAGGCTACTTGGGAGAAAGAAGACGAGATGAAGGAACTGTATCCCCAGTTGTTTAACGTGTAACAGGTTTCGAGGACGAAACCTCATTAAGGAGGGTAGACTTGTAACATCCCAAATAATGACAAGACAAATACAAAAGGGAAATAAAGTGGGCTTGGCCAAAATTTCGGCCCATGGGCCGAAAAGAAAAGGGGGAAACCCCATTACAAAACAGCAGCTTCAACCCAAACCCCTCTCATTTCATTTTCCTGCGCAAGAATACTAGAGAGAGAGAGAGAGCGATCGGCTTGTGAAGAAAAACCGCAAGGAGAAGACTCAAGGGCTCGGGAATCATCCGACTCCACCATTTCAACGCATAGCAACAGAAATCGGGCCTGTTGAGGTAAGCATCGCCTCTGATTATGAGTCTTTGCATGTCTCGGGTTTAAATCAAATAAAGATACGATTTTTGCATATGAAACTTGAAACAAATCACGTATTTGAACTAAAGAACGACAAAGGAAGGTGTTTAACGTAAAATGCTCAAGGTTTAATCGATTGGAAATAAGTTGGCTGGAGCAAGGTTCTGGTCAGGGAAGATGCAGACCCATGACTCGAAACTATAGTTTCGATACATACAGACCCGTCGAAACTACTCTAGTTTCGATAGTCATGTTTGACTCGAAACTATCTAGTTTCGATAGGTCCAATGACTCGAAACTACCATAGTTTCGATAGGAACTCAGGACTCGAAACTACCATAGTTTCGATAGGAACTCAGGACTCGAAACTACCATAGTTTCGATAGGAACTCAGGACTCGAAACTACCTAGTTTCGAGTGTCACCTTGAACCTAAACTAAGATTTTTCATAAGTTAATGACTCGAAACTACCTAGTTTCGATAGAAGGATTATGACTCGAAACTACCTAGTTTCGATAGAAGGATTATGACTCGAAACTACCTAGTTTCGAGTGTAAGACCATAGCTCGAAACTACCATAGTTTCGATGCGACCCACCTCCCGAAACTACTGAGTTCAAGAATAGTAATGTCTAGTGTCATTTAGGAGCCCTACCTTATATGTATGACTTTATTATACAGATTGTGGGTGACCTTAGTGACGTTTCGAAACCAGCTATTATACTTCAGGGACCCGCCTATCAGGTGAGTTCTATGTGCCCCCTTCTATGTTATGTGCAAATGTTTTCAAATGTTTTGGGGCTGAGATGTATACATTAAATGAATAAATGTTATGAATGCCAATGTGATACTTATATATATATGAATGTTAATATGATCATACGTAAGATAATGATGAACAAGAATGAAACGAATGTATACAAAGAATGAATGAACGAACGACATAACGAAAAAGAAGAAAATCTTGCTTTATATTTTATATATTGCTTGTTACGAATGCATGTAAATGTATGGACGCTTCGATGATAACGGCTACTTCGGTAGACGGACGACCACCTGACTATTATGCAGCTAGAAAAGGAAGTCTAGAAAGGTAGACTAAATAAAGGCCACTACGGTGGAGTAAGACGCTAAATCAATATTCGGCTGCATAATTAGTTCAAGTGGGAAACGGATGCCTTAGGGCAGACGGGCGAATATGACGGACTACGACGGTAGTACGGTTAAGACGGACGGCCGAAGGTTTGCCGGACGGTATAGCATAACAGATGGCCGAAGGTTTGCCGGATGTTGTGGAGGACGGACTACGACGGTAGGACGGGCGTATTGTCTTCGTGACTTACGCATAAATGAATGTTGGCTGATCACTCTTATGTGTATGGCCAATAAATGGTAAAGAAAGTAAAGGTGAATGCATATCTATGTAGTCACATAAGAAAGTTAAAGAAAGTAAAGGTGAATGCATATCTATGTAGTCACATAAGAAAGTTAAAGAAAGTAAAGGGTGAACGCATATATATATATATGTAATCACATTAATAAAGAAAAGAAAGATGAAAGAAAAGCAAAAGCTATGAATACGTATTTGTATGAATGACTTTATAATAATGTTTACCTATGAAGTAAAGAAAAGAATGTTTATATCTAAACGCATTAAACTAGAACTCACCAGCGTTAGCTGACTTTAGTATACATTTCAGGTAAAGGAAGAAAAGGTCGTGCGATGGCGTGAAGGTTACCCGGCACAAGACTGACATCCCACTTTTGTTTGTTAAGAATGTGTTATGTTTTTATTTGTAAAGACTTCCGCTGTTATGATTATGTAATTGAATGATGGATGTTTCAATTTAAGTTCAGTATTTATGACTATGTTTATGAGTAAATCCAACAAGTGAGGTCACCCGGGAAAGGGGCCTTACAAGTTGGTATCAGAGCAATAGTTTGAGAGATTCAGACATCCCTAAATGTCTGGACTCAAGCTGATAATGGGACCAATGCACGGATGTCAGTCTGGGTAGCCGACGCCAACGCCAGTGCAGTAAGTAAGTCATAAAGTTAATGCCTATAGTTAGGGATAGATACCTTAACTTAGAACGCTTAGATGTCAATGTCACTACTGATGTGAAGAGTTTCGAACCCGAAAAGCAAAGCAAATTATTAATCACAAACCGGTCACTGTAATTAAGAATTTACCTTGCTCGTACTGTTCCAAACTATGATCTGAAGAAATGACATTGATGTATTCCCTTTTCATATCAGAAATTTCTAGAAAACTATGGCAAGTAGAGGAAGAACTGCACGCCAAGGCGGCCATACGGGCCGAGTAGGTAGACCGCCAATGAACCAAAGACAAGAGAAAGAAGAAAGCATGCACGTGAAATACACCGAGAGAGTGCATGACACTAATGTGACCCCACCAGGAGGTGACAATGAAGGGGCACTACGATTGGAACCCGAACTTAGGGATGCTATTGCCCGTGAGGTTGTACTGACACTAAAGAGCATATTGCCTGGTCTATTACCTGAGACACATAAAAGGAAAAGGGAAAACGCGTCTAAAGGAACTGGAAAGGGGAACTATATAGCTGAGGCTAAGAAGCCAAGAACTGAAAAATACGAAGCTTGTAAGAAATGTTTGAGGAAACACCAAGGCGTGTGCCTAGTTGATTCCACCGTCTGTTATAGGTGTGGGAAGGCGGGGCACTATTCTCGCGAATGTTTAAGAGACACTAAATGCCAAGGTTGTGGACTATTTGGACACCTAACCAAGAATTGCAAGAGAACTAGACAATCTGGTTTGGGAAAAGAAAAGGAACAACAGAAGGCGAGGACTAGAGGCTACGCCCTGACTGAAGAGGAAGCAAGGGGAAACCCTGATGTTGTGTCAGGTACGTTCCTAGTAAATGATGAACATGCTGCTATTCTGTTTGATTCTGGTGCTAGTAAAAGTTTTATATCCACTGCCTTTAGCCGCAAATTAGACTGCACAATCACTAGCCTTATAAGGGCCTTTAGCGTACAAACTGCTATTGGTAAAAACTCAGTAGTCATCCAAGTGACTGACGATTGCATGGTAGAAATAGAGGGCCATAAGTTTCCATCTAGATTGTACCTTCTAACCTTAGGAGGATTCGATGTAGTATTGGGCATGGATTGGTTAGCTGCCAACGAAGCTCAAATCATATGTAAACGAAAGATGATACATCTCAAGGCCACTGACGGCAGTCCGATTACGGTTTATGGTGACTGGAATAGCACAATGCCGAACGTCATCTCGATGATCAAGGCCGAAAGTTACATGAGGCGCGGTTGCGAAGCTTATCTGGCGTATGTTATTGACGATAGAATGAAAACGAAAGAGCTAAAAGATGTACCCGTGGTGTGCAATTTTCCAGAAGTGTTCCCAGAGGACCTACCTGGTTTGCCGCTCGATCGGGAAATAGAATTTTAGATTGACTTACTGCCAGGAGCTGAGCCCGTTGCCAAGGCACCATACCGATTGGCTCCGTCAGAAATGAAAGAATTAATGTCCCAACTTGAAGAATTAACAGAGAAAGGATTTATCAGACCGAGCATCTCACCATGGGGCGCTCCGGTATTATTTGTAAAGAAAAAGGACGGCAGCATGCGCATGTGCATCGACTACCGTGAATTGAACAAGAGAACAGTAAAGAACAAATACCCACTGCCTAGAATAGACGACCTCTTTGATCAATTACAAGGCGCGAGTTGGTTCTCAAAGATTGATCTCAGGTCGGGTTACCATCAATTGAAAGTAAGAGAGGAAGATGTACCGAAAACTGCGTTTCGTACACGTTACGGGCATTATGAATTTCTTGTGATGTCCTTCGGACTAACCAACGCACCAGCAGCATTTATGGATTTAATGAACAGAGTATGCCGACCCATGTTGGATCGATCAGTAATAGGTTTTATAGATGACATCCTCATATATTCAAAGAATGAAGGTGATCACCACTGTCACCTAAGAGAAGTATTGGAGGTTCTAAAGCAGGAGAAGTTGTATGCAAAATTCTCCAAATGCGCGTTCTGGCTTAGGGAGGTCCAATTCCTAGGCCATGTCATAAACCCGGACGGCATTATGGTGGATCCTGCTAAGATCGAAGCGGTAAAGGAATGGAACATCCCGAAAACGCCAACTGATATACGAAGTTTTCTGGGGTTGGCAGGCTACTATCGGAGGTTCATTCAGGATTTCTCGAGAATAGCCTCGCCACTGACAAAGCTGACACGTAAGGAAGTAAAGTATGAATGGGGACCAACCCAAAACAATGCGTTCGAAGAGTTGAAGACACGATTAACCCAAGCTCCAGTCTTGACCTTACCTGAGGGAAACGAAGACTTGGTAGTCTACTCTGACGCTTCGGGGCAAGGATTGGGTTGTGTACTTATGCAACGAGGAAAGGTAATTGCTTATGCCTCGCGACAGTTAAAGATTCGTGAAGTTAACTACCCGACTCATGATCTGGAGTTGGCGGCCGTAGTTTTCGCATTAAAGATATGGAGGCATTATCTGTACGGAGTTAAATGCACCATCTACTCCGATCACAAGAGCCTGAAGTACTTCTTCGAACAGAAGGAATTAAACATGAGACAAAGAAGGTGGTTGGAACTACTAAAAGACTACGATTGCGAAATATTATACCACCCAGGCAAGGCAAATGTAGTGGCTGACGCCTTAAGCAGGAAGGAAGAGTCGACACCTATTAGAATCAAGGCGTGTCAGTTGATTATAACACCAGATTTAATGAATGAAATAGTAAAGGCACAAGATGAGGCACTATTAGAAAGAAATGTGAAACGAGAAAGAATAATTGGACAACAGAGCAACCTGGAGACCAATACGTACGGTGTACGAACTCGTTTTGGCCGGATGTGGATACCTAAGATTGGTGAACTTAGGGCCAAAATCCTTGACGAGGCCCATAAGTCTCGCTACTCTATTCACCCCGGGACAAACAAAATGTACCAAGACTTGAGGTAAGACTACTGGTAGCCTGGAATGAAGAACGATGTGACTAAATATGTGAGCAAGTGCCTGACTTGTTCACTAGTTAAGGCCGAACACCAGAAGCCATGCGGTAAAATGCAACCTTTGCCAATACCGGAATGGAAGTGGGAGGAGATCACGATGGACTTCATCACCAAGCTACCGCGAACAGCTAAAGGTAATGATACCATTTGGGTGATCGTCGACCGCTTGACGAAAAGTGCTCACTTCTTACCTATACGTGAGGCTTCTTCGTCAGAGAAGTTGGCAGAAATTTTTATCAAGGAAATCGTAAGCAGACATGGCATGCCGTTAACGATCGTGTCGGACAGGGACACTCGATTCACGTCAAGGTTTTGGAAGAAATTCAACGAATCCATGGGCACTAGGCTAAACATCAGCACAGCTTACCACCCTCAAACCGATGGTCAATCGGAAAGAACCATTCAGACCTTGGAGGACATGCTCCGGGCCTGTATCATTGACTTCGGTGGTAGCTGGGACAGCCATTTGCCCTTGGCAGAATTTTCATATAATAACAGCTATCACTCAACCATTGACATGCCGCCATTTGAGATGCTGTATGGGAGAAGATGTCGAACCCCGGTCTGTTGGGGGGAAATTGGACAGAAGGATTTTGCAAGTCTCGAAGTGGTCAAAGCTACTTCTGAGAAATTTGATCAAATCAAGGCTCGTATGAAAGCCGCACAAGACAGACAGAAATCATACGCGGATAAGAGAAGGAGGGATTTAGAGTTTCAAGTAGGGGACATGGTACTGTTGAAAGTATCACCGTGGAAAGGAATCATTCGGTTCAGAAAGCGTGGCAAACTAAGTCCAAGGTTTGTCGGACCTTTCAAGATTGTAGCAAGAGTGGGTCAAGTTGCTTACAGACTCGACCTACCCGTCGAGCTTAGTGGAATACACCCTACATTCCACATATCACACTTACGCAAGTGCCTTGCTGACGATACGGCTCACATACCTTATGACGAAATCGAAGTGGATAACAGCTTGAACTATGTAGAAGAACCAATAGCTATTCTTGACAGAGCCGAGAAACGATTACGCAATAAGTCGATTCCTTTAGTCAAAATACAATGGAAACACAGAAAGGGGTCCGAGGCTACTTGGGAGAAAGAAGACGAGATGAAGGAACTGTATCCCCAGTTGTTTAACGTGTAACAGGTTTCGAGGACGAAACCTCATTAAGGAGGGTAGACTTGTAACATCCCAAATAATGACAAGACAAATACAAAAGGGAAATAAAGTGGGCTTGGCCAAAATTTCGGCCCATGGGCCGAAAAGAAAAGGGGGAAACCCCATTACAAAACAGCAGCTTCAACCCAAACCCCTCTCATTTCATTTTCCTGCGCAAGAATACTAGAGAGAGAGAGAGAGCGATCGGCTTGTGAAGAAAAACCGCAAGGAGAAGACTCAAGGGCTCGGGAATCATCCGACTCCACCATTTCAACGCATAGCAATAGAAATCGGGCCTGTTGAGGTAAGCATCGCCTCTGATTATGAGTCTTTGCATGTCTCGGGTTTAAATCAAATAAAGATACGATTTTTGCATATGAAACTTGAAACAAATCACGTATTTGAACTAAAGAACGACAAAGGAAGGTGTTTAACGTAAAATGCTCAAGGTTTAATCGATTGGAAATAAGTTGGCTGGAGCAAGGTTCTGGTCAGGGAAGATGCAGACCCATGACTCGAAACTATAGTTTCGATACATACAGACCCGTCGAAACTACTCTAGTTTCGATAGTCATGTTTGACTCGAAACTATCTAGTTTCGATAGGTCCAATGACTCGAAACTACCATAGTTTCGATAGGAACTCAGGACTCGAAACTACCATAGTTTCGATAGGAACTCAGGACTCGAAACTACCATAGTTTCGATAGGAACTCAGGACTCGAAACTACCTAGTTTCGAGTGTCACCTTGAACCTAAACTAAGATTTTTCATAAGTTAATGACTCGAAACTACCTAGTTTCGATAGAAGGATTATGACTCGAAACTACCTAGTTTCGATAGAAGGATTATGACTCGAAACTACCTAGTTTCGAGTGTAAGACCATAGCTCGAAACTACCATAGTTTCGATGCGACCCACCTCCCGAAACTACTGAGTTCAAGAATAGTAATGTCTAGTGTCATTTAGGAGCCCTACCTTATATGTATGACTTTATTATACAGATTGTGGGTGACCTTAGTGACGTTTCGAAACCAGCTATTATACTTCAGGGACCCGCCTATCAGGTGAGTTCTATGTGCCCCCTTCTATGTTATGTGCAAATGTTTTCAAATGTTTTGGGGCTGAGATGTATACATTAAATGAATAAATGTTATGAATGCCAATGTGATACTTATATATATATGAATGTTAATATGATCATACGTAAGATAATGATGAACAAGAATGAAACGAATGTATACAAAGAATGAATGAACGAACGACATAACGAAAAAGAAGAAAATCTTGCTTTATATTTTATATATTGCTTGTTACGAATGCATGTAAATGTATGGACGCTTCGATGATAACGGCTACTTCGGTAGACGGACGACCACCTGACTATTATGCAGCTAGAAAAGGAAGTCTAGAAAGGTAGACTAAATAAAGGCCACTACGGTGGAGTAAGACGCTAAATCAATATTCGGCTGCATAATTAGTTCAAGTGGGAAACGGATGCCTTAGGGCAGACGGGCGAATATGACGGACTACGACGGTAGTACGGTTAAGACGGACGGCCGAAGGTTTGCCGGACGGTATAGCATAACAGATGGCCGAAGGTTTGCCGGATGTTGTGGAGGACGGACTACGACGGTAGGACGGGCGTATTGTCTTCGTGACTTACGCATAAATGAATGTTGGCTGATCACTCTTATGTGTATGGCCAATAAATGGTAAAGAAAGTAAAGGTGAATGCATATCTATGTAGTCACATAAGAAAGTTAAAGAAAGTAAAGGTGAATGCATATCTATGTAGTCACATAAGAAAGTTAAAGAAAGTAAAGGGTGAACGCATATATATATATATGTAATCACATTAATAAAGAAAAGAAAGATGAAAGAAAAGCAAAAGCTATGAATACGTATTTGTATGAATGACTTTATAATAATGTTTACCTATGAAGTAAAGAAAAGAATGTTTATATCTAAACGCATTAAACTAGAACTCACCAGCGTTAGCTGACTTTAGTATACATTTCAGGTAAAGGAAGAAAAGGTCGTGCGATGGCGTGAAGGTTACCCGGCACAAGACTGACATCCCACTTTTGTTTGTTAAGAATGTGTTATGTTTTTATTTGTAAAGACTTCCGCTGTTATGATTATGTAATTGAATGATGGATGTTTCAATTTAAGTTCAGTATTTATGACTATGTTTATGAGTAAATCCAACAAGTGAGGTCACCCGGGAAAGGGGCCTTACAACATATGAAAATATGGTTTACATTTGATCCCTACTATATATATATGGGAAGGTTCCACTAATTGGTGGTTTTTCGCTAAGAAACGCTAAGAAATGGGTCAAACGAACTCCGATTGAGCTCATTCCAGCGGCGTTGGAACCGTCTCACCGAACTCTAACCCGTACCCAAAAACCTAAACCCCCTCCACCCGCACCCCCAAAAACCTAAACCCCACCTTCAACCTCACCCCAAAAAAGCCTAAAACCACCACTCCCACCGCCCAAGAACCTAAAACCCTCCTACACCCCACACCCCCAAAAACCTAAACCCACCCCCACCCACCCACCCCCCAAAAAAACATAAACCATAAAATCTAAACCCTAAGGCTAAACCATAAAGATAAAACCCTAAAATTCAAACATAAAATCTAAACCTTAAAAGCTAAGATGGTAGAATTCGACGAGACGGTCCCAACGTCGTTGAAATGAGCACAATCGAAGTTCGTTTGATATCGTTTCTAAGCGTTTTGGTCATTTCTTTGATTTATTAGAAAAACCTATTTCTTATTTGATCCTCCCCCTATATATATGTGTGTGTGTGTGTGCGCGCGCACGTGCAACAAGGCAACAACAAAATAATGAGAAAAAAGTGTGGGCAGGCCTGGTCGAACCCGCGACATGTCACTATATGTGCTTGAGACTTACCACTAGACTAGCCCTTTACATTGATTTAAAGAGTAGAAATGACCATTTTTATCATGAAAACCTGATTGTATCTTCTTCCCCATTACCATTCACAACCCAGCCTCTATTCACAAACCAGATCCAAATCTCAAAACGATTTTGACAGATGCAAATTATGCGATTAGAAGGGGCAAGAGGATACCTGGACTTGGTCTAGAGTCATCACGAATTTGAGAGGTCCGATTGCCCCTGCTTGTGTCAACCGTAAAAGAGAGAAAAAGAGATGAATTTGATTTCCAAATGAGATGGGAACTTAGAGGGTGATAGTCCACAAGTACAAACGCGTTTACAGCTAGTCAATCAAATGAATTCACGAGATTGGGGCTTGAATCACGGATTTGTTTCAAAGTTTCCTTTCATAAATGGGTTTTGAATTCTAGCGATTTAGGAGTGATTGTGGATGTTTAAAACGGGGAGAATCGTGTGCGTGAATCAAGGATAACATGAATTGGTCGAATATGGTAATAATCTTGCTTGATATCAACTGATTTGTGAGTTTAGAAATCGAATTTGACTTTTAGAAAGTTAAATTTTTAAGTTTTGATGTCCAATTCCAAGAGGGGTTCATAAAGGGTTCAACCATAATAAAAGGGCTCAAATGTTAGAAGTGGGGGTTCAAAACTATAACAAGGGGGGTTCTTGGGCTTAACAAGGGTTTAAGACTTATTCACTTGTTTTAATTCTATTTTATTTATAAAAAATGCTTTTATAAATATTAATTGCTATTATAATTATTTAAATAAATTTCGTTTTTTGTAGAATTATAAATTGCATAAATGGTTTATTTAATAAAATCCAATATGTATATTATTACACATTCATTTGTATTTAAATACATAAATATAACTTAAAATGTGTAAACACATGATTAAAGTTTATTATTAATACAATGTATATTCATACATCTATATAAATATAAGTTATATATATATATATATACATATATAACAGAAAAAAGATAATAATTTGTTGAATGCAAAGTTGAAACTTTGGATTAGATACACTTTGAAATAATAAATAATGTAACATATCGTATTGAACAAGTACGGTATTGAAATGGAGCGTCATTCTTAAAACAAAATAATATTAGAAAACCATGGATGTTACAGTATCCCTATGTTGAGAGAATTTCATCCCGAAATTCAACTAATGGAGGGTACTGAAATAAGAAAGAGATGCGGATACTTGAGTTTTGTTTGATCCTCGCGTTTAAAGTAAACTCATGGTCACATTTAGATTCTCAATGAACTTTGAAAGTTGGGTTGAGGAGTACGATCAATAACAAGATTCAGGTCTGATGGTGAAGTACTTGGACGTATGAAACCCCTGTCTAATAATTCTTGAATCTGCTTCGTCAATTCTTTCAACTCGAAAGGTGCAAGACGATAAGGTTACTTAGCCACGAGTTTGGCTCCAGGTATGAGTTCGATTCGGAATTCAATTTGTCTATCCGGTGGTAGACTAGGTAATTCTTTCGGAAATACATCCGGGTGATCGCATACTACAAAAATGTCCACAATCTGCCGTTCGGGTTTAGAGTCTAAGGCATAAACTACAAATACACTACATCCTGTATTCATACATTTCTTAGCCTTAGCTACAGAAATCGTTTCAATCTTATTCTCATCACTATCGCTTTGTATCAACATAAACTCTCTGTTAGGCCTATAAATCCTAACAGTCTGTTGATCACAATCGATCTGAGCATGGCATTGGTTTAACCAATCCATTCCAATGATAACATCGTACTTGCTCATACTAATTGGCATTAATTGAATCATTGAATTCTCATTGCCCAGAGTCATCTTGCAATTCGCATATGATTTGGTTATCTTAATCTGCTCACCACTTGCTGTCTCAACTACGTAAGCACGCTCAAGTGGAGTAGGTTTCATGCCTAAATGCAAACTAAAGGCATCCGAAACAAAACTTCTATTTGCTCTTATATCAAACAGGATTTTAGCATAAATACCGTTAACTAGAAACGTACCAGATGTGGAAACCGTTTATTCGAGCAAATCAAGCAATCGATTGGTAGAAACTAGAATCGATTAGAATAATCAAGATATGAGATTGGATCAAAAACACATAGTTAAAGGTGTAACTCTCTCTATTGTATTGATATGTCAAATGAAGTCCCCCTTACAAAAGTCAAACTAAACAAGTATTTATACTAAGAAGACAAAGAATTAGTTTGTCCGAAATACATTTCGGTCGAATTGTATTTCGTCCGAAAACTATAAGATTTCGGTTGAAATCTTGTAACTTCAAAGAATTCTTCCGTGTTCAGACTGTTTTATATGCGATGGCCTAAAAACAGTTCCAACAATCTCCCCCTAGGCCATTGCATATCAAAACACAAGAATTCTTTATTTACCATCTTCAGTTTATCATTTTCAGCAAGTAAGAAAGTGTTTGTTGCATGATAATTATGCATTCTTTCTACACAAACAGAGGAACAAATATCAGAGTCATTGTCAGAATTTACCTCACTCTCAGACGAAATCTCATCAGAATCAACAGCTTTGCCCTTTCCCATATCATCGGTTTTGAGCACAAAGACACTGGCAATTTCAGCTATTTTCTTTGAAACTTCAATCTCAGCCATTAGGGTTTCATCAAATTCGTCCTCAGCATCATCAATTTCTTCTTCCCACTCACAATTACTGAGTTGTTTTGACATAAGTGCAGTTAGAGCTTTCTTTGACTTATCAGTTTCATCAATCATCTCCACAAGCTTTACTCCACTTCCTTCAACTTTCTTCTTCTTGTCTTTGGTACACTCACGAGCAAAGTGACCAAGCCGTTGACAATTGTAGCATCTGAGCTTAGCTTTGTCAAAACCAACGTTTTTTCTGAACTGCAACTTATCTTTCCCGACCTTTTGAAGATACTTTTTAGCCCTGGCATCTATCATGGCCAGCTGCCAGTGCAAATCCATGTACTCTAAATCATCACGATTGATTTGAACAAGGTCCTCGACGTCATGCATAGCAGGTTGAAGCTTTACCGTTACCAACGCATCGTAACTGTTCATAAAAGCTCCAAACAGGGCAATCTGATCTTCCGGAATCTGACTAGAAGTCTTAACTTTCTCTCAAGAAGATTGTTAACAGCAACCCTTACTTTTTTCAGACTTTGACCCACTGCTTCCTACACTACTCCCTGAAAACAAAGCTGCATTAGCTGAACCTGAACTGCTTTGCTTATCTTGATTGCTCAACTCTCTTTTCTTTACATCTAACTCATACGACTCAAGCAGACAGATGATATCATCAAGTGATTTACTTTTCAGATCTGGGGTTGTATTCTTTATTAGCATACACGGTATGCTCCAGCAATCCGGTAGAGAATCCAACAGCTTCTTTCCCAAATCATATTCTTGAAATCACTCCCATCATCCTCAGCCTGTTGATCATAGCTGTGAATCTTGTTGTTCGCTAAGAGTCTCATTCTTCTTATAACTGAACATATTATACTGCTTCAGTAAAAGGTTTGTTCTGCTTTCTTGAAGTGCTACATTTCCTTCAAACCTTAAACATAATGCATTCCACAATCCCTGAGCTGTCTCATGCTGCTCAAAATCCAGATACAATTCAGTCGGAAGTGCCAAGATAATAGATCCCAAAGCTCTGTTATCTCTCTCTATCAGCTTCTTATCTTCCTCTGAATACAAATTAGGATCTGCAATAGGGACTAACCCATAAGCATTTGCAGTCTTCGGTATATAAGGACCCTTCACAATTGATTCCTATAAAGTGTGCTCAGTAAACTTGAAATAAGCCTTCATCATAATTTTCTAGTTGGAAAACTCTGATATTGAATTCAGCATCGGTGGTGACATCCCCACAACCCTCTCAGTATCGTATACCTTTCCAGCCATTCTACACTTGTACTTTGAAACACAGTCGAAATCTGAAAAACTTCTAACTCAGGACTTTTCGGTCGAAAAACTAATTGATCAAAAACTCTTTTCGGACAATACTTTTTGGTCGAAAAGTCTAAGATTTCGAACACAGGAGAATTTTTTCCTTAGAGATTTTGGGCACTATTTTTCGATCGAAAACTGTATACTTTTCGGTCGAAAAGAGAATTCGACTCCTTCAAGCTGACTTTTTCGGCAATTCTTCTGATGAACACTTGAATCGACAAAAAAACTCTCTACAATGATCTGAATCCAAAATCAAGCCCCCAAACCTATTGTAAACTTCATCTCCATTAGTTTTAGCTTCAAAACTACAACAATGGCACACAAAACACTCTGATTCGATCGCTTTTTGATCAAAATACTTCTTGAATACCAAGAGCTTTAACCAACAACTCTGATAGCACTTGTGAAAACCATTTATTCAAGGAAATCAAGCAATCGATTGGTAGAAACTAGAATCAATTAGAATAATCAAGATATGAGATTGGATCAAAAACACATAGTTAAAGGTGTGACTTTCTCTATTGTATTGGTATGTCAAATGAAGTCCCCCTTACAAAAGTCAATCTAAACAAGTATTTATACTAAGAAGACAAAGAATGAGTTTGTCCGAAATACATTTTGGTCGAATTGTATTTCGTCCGAAAACTATAAGATTTTGGTCGAAATCTTTTAACTTCAAAGAATTCTTCTGTCTTCAGACTGTTTTATATGCGATGGCCTAAAAATAGTTCCAACACCAGATACTACTTTGGCATTATCGTTTCTCCTTCCTTCACCTATCACAAATACCTGACCTTTTGCCCTTCCTCTGGGATTCTGCTGAATCAGTTTGGTAAGTTTCTTGCTATATGTCCTTGCTAGTTACAATTAAAACACTTAAAAGTAGGACATGATGTTGCAATATGCCCTGACTTTTGGCATTTGTAACATCTTATTTCTTGAGGTTTTTTCATCGGATTATTTCCCTCCCTTCTAGGGAACTTGAAGTTTCTTGGCTTAAACCGGTACATCACTTCCTCGCTCTTCCTCTTGGTTTCTACATGTATTACGTCTACGGATTTCTTAGCTTTATCCTTGGTGTCTTGAGTTGGCACATCATCATAAACCGTGGCACTCAATGCTAAAGCTGAATCCATCATTTGTGGTGCGGTGGTTTTCACCAGGGTACGCACCTTGAGAGGTAAACCTCTAATAAAGTGTTTGATTCTTTGGGTTTCAGGTGTCACCAGGTGTGGCACCAGTTTTGACATCTCGTCAAACTTGGTCGCATAATACTCCTGATGCGTCATAGTTCCAGCCTCTAAACGCTGAAACTCCTCCTCAAGTTTATCAAGTTCGTTTTGAGGACAGAATCGTTGTAAGATTAGTTCCTTGAACTCGTTCCATTTCATATTTTCCACTACTTACTCCCTTTTAGCTTGCTTCACAGAATCCCACCAGTCCAATGCAGTGGTTTCAAAAGAATTGGCAGCAAACTTGACTGCCTGATCATCCCTACATTCACTCAGCTTGATCACAGCTTCCATCTTCGTGATCCACTTAGTGGTATCAATGGCTCCATTCTTGCCATCAAATGGTTTGGGTTTGTAGCCTTCAAAGGATATGTAATTGCATCCTTCATGATTCTCAGTTCTAGTTACAGAACTAGTGTTGGCATTTCTATTTGCCCCTCCGGTGGTGTTATTATTTACTCCTCCAGCCGTTCCAGTACCCATCCTTCTTGAGATAACTTCATCTAATAATCCGGGTAGGGTATTTCGTAAAGCCTTTGTGACTTCACTTGCCACGGCGTCTTGAAATTAGGTTTCAGACATAACTACCTCCTCAATATGAGGACCGTTATTATTATTATTCTCGTTTGTTTCATGATGGTCGTTAGTATCAGTGTTAATTTCAGCTTGCCTATGGCTCCTAGTGATTGGGGTTCGACCTGTTCCTCTACCTCTTCCTCTTCCTCGTCCAACCATTGTTACCTATATTCACAGATGTATGATATCAGAATTCGTATATCCAGTTATGATCCAAAAATTCAGAAATTAAAGAAATTTGGCCAATAATGTACTTAATATATGTTTTCTCTACATCTCCTGTTATATTCATACTGATAATCCACATCTCAACTTATACCTTGTGGCATTCCAGCTATTCCCAGAGCTCTAAGTTTAAGTCTAGATACTAATCTTTCATATTAGTATCTAAATCCCTTAAACCGTGGCTCTGATACCAACTCGTCACACCCGTAACACAGGACATTCATCTACCAGAGTAGTAGCTCCAACATATATGTTCCCAGGTAAGAGCGACGGGTCTAGGAGAGATTTATACACCGCTCTTTCCTAGATAGAACATTCCGTTCGTCAGATAACTATATACCGGTTGAAGGTCGCCTTCTAGTTACAGTGACATTGATATCAAAAATACACAGTGGAAGACTTAATCATAATTTTTTTTATTTCATAACATAAAGTTTGTACAATAGGGACTGACTGGGAAAACACATTATAACAAATCTGGACTTGTAGCTCATGAAGAATCATGTAAATCATTCAGGCCTTATGGTCACCCAAGGACCTGCCCTCAGTCATCCCTATTCCCAACCTCTGTACACCTCCTGGAATGCCAACTATCAGCTAGGACTCACCTATGCTTAAAAAACATTTGAAAACATTTTGGATCAACTTACACTGTTGAGTTCATAAACAAAATCATCTTTTCGTGTATCCTTGATCAAGGATGAATATCCCATATAGGAATTACAACACCCGTTCCAATCCATCACCCAGAATCGCCCTTAGATTCCAGGTCTACAACATACCTATATACAGGGACCTTACGGCGTGCTGGTCCCATATATACCAAGAGATCAGTCTTGTCCCTAGATCCCACCCTAATCATGACCATAATAAGTACTTATTATAGGATACACAGATAGTATTGGGATCTCAGATACAAAATCATTTACAAAACATTTCATAGAGCACAGTTTAGAGGAACTCACCTTAAACAGAACCTCCTCCTATTTCTAATATCACAATCAATACTTCAACAGAACCCTAGATCATATCCGACATTATCATAATCAATATTCCTATCTTAGATTTACATGAAGAAACCTCAGGGTATTCAGAAACCTTACCTCTACGCTATCTATGGCAGTTTTGTTGACGAATTGCGAGAAACCGGACTCTCGGGAGTGAATCAGGGAATCGGGCTAGTGGCTTAATGTGTGTATGGTGAAGGTGTTTGGTGTGTGCAAAGTGAGGAAATCGATCCATCTATTTATAGTGAAAAAATGGGCCCGTAGCGGACCGCTACACAAAGCTGTGGCGGCCCGCCACCCAATGAGGCGGCTAATTTGGCTTGGTGCCTAAGTAGCGGACCGCTCCTTGTAATTGATCGAACAAGTCATCGATCCTTGGTAACGTGTATTTGTTCTTGATTGTAAGCTTGTTCAACTCTCTATAGTCTATGTACAAACGCATACTAACATCTTTCTTCTTCACAAAAACAATTTAAAATGTTATTTTAGAATAAACCATTAATTCACAAAATAAAATACCTATTTTATAAAATATTGTAGAATACTTTTACCATGTTTTATAAAACCATAAAGCATTTTTAGAAAGAATTTATTTATTTAAAAGTATTTATAATTTCTTTTCATTAACAACTCATTTAAGGTTTTTGTGTACTAATATATACATATTTACACTATAAATAAATAAAATAAATTTATTTATTTCAATAAACAAAATGTCATATTTCTTTTAAAAGACACATTATTTAATATAAATAAAAGGAATTTATTTATTTTAATTAATCCCTAAGACAATTATATTTTTCACAAATTACTTTGAACTTACATTATCAACCTAGACCCTTTTTACATGAAATGACTCAACCTTTGTTCAAACACCACACATATCAAAACCCAATGAACTTTGGAACAAGACCTAGACTTTGTGTACATTATTAATTCAAATTCATACATTTCAATCTAGGTTAACTTGTGATTTTGAGAATCACTTGAGCTACATAATTTCCCTTGTTGCCTACACATTTGATACAAGTGAGTTTACGTAACCTCTTTTTACATTTTGCATTTTTTGGGTGAAACATGATTACACTTTGAAATTCTTTAAAATTACTCATATATAATTCACTAATATGATGCTATATGTTATTTGTGCTTTATGCTTGAATGCTATGAGTTAAGACTACATATACATGACATTAGTACAATCATTAACTCAATACAAGCCAACAGTTAACATTGATAGATCTATTGAGTCTGACAAACCCACCCAGGTAGGGTGTTTGTTACCGACATTACATTAGGTAACCTGCGTGTTATGCCTCAGTCACAAAGTTTGATTGTACACTTAGCTTAACTATAGATTCTCCATAAATGTCTTATATACCATGTATCGTATGAATTATATAAAACACTTTGAACTTTGTTTGTGGTGTCAAAACCTATGTATGCTCACCAACTTTTTAGTTGACCTTGTTTTTATCATGTTTCAGGTACGAATATGTGAGTTAAGATCAAGTTGCTACACATAAGTTTGAGGACCTAGTATTTAAATTTAATAAACTATTTATGTAATTTTCCATTTCTGTAATTGTTGGATTTGATGATTTGATCTATGAAATGAAATTGGTTGATTAAATAATTCAACTTTAGTAAACCATGAGCTTTTGAACAGTCTACATGTTCCACTCCAACATGTTCCGCCGTTGGTTGGGGTGTGGCACACAACTGTGCAAAGCACCCATTTCTTGCACGTGAGGGAATCTGTCAGGCTTGGGAAGTACAGGGGAGCAGGAATGGCTTTGCACGGCCGTGCAAGGCAATGCACGTCGTGCATAACCTGTTCCATCTCCTTGTTGACTTTTTGACTTCCTGATTTGACTTCTTAGATGCATGATTGTTCAATTGACTTCCAGGTGCTGATTTTCCCTTGTTTTGAGTGATTTCTTCATGTTTTTGATAACCAAGGTTAATTAATCTGACAATTGAAAAAAGGAACAAATTTAGAATCAATTCCTATCAAAATGCTTAAAAGTTTAATGAATATGGGGATAATTGCGCATGAAAAACATGTATAAATTGTGACATATCAGTTATGTGATGTTAGCATGGAGATAACTCTAGAGGAAATAAGAACAAGATGAGATGTATACCCCTTGTTATACACAGGGTTAGGTGTCGGAAGGTAAAACCCTTAAATACCAATGTTTGTGTATCTTGATATTGGAAATGGTTAACTCTCCTGGCACAAGCCAACTACCTTGTGGCTCTAGTTCTACCTTGCTTACGCATGTGACATGTAAATGGTCGTGGACCATGGTTTTTTTTTATACTGAAGGGGTATTTAAATCCCCATGAAATGAAACGATATTTTGTTTATCCCCGGATTTGGAAAATATACAATATCAACCCTCGGTGTAAGGCCCCTTTCCCGGGTGACCTCACTTGTTGGATTTACTCATAAACATAGTCATAAATACTGAACTTAAATTTAAAACATTCATCATTCAATTACATAATCAAAACAGCGGAAGTCTTTACGAATAAAACATATCATATTCTTAACAAACAAAAGTGGGATGTCAGTCTTGTGCCGGGTAACCTTCACGCCATCGCACGACCTTTTCTTCCTTTACCTGAAATGTATACTAAAGTCAGCTAACGCTGGTGAGTTCTAGTTTAATGCGTTTAGATATAAACATTCTTTTCTTTACTTCATAGGTAAACATTATTATAAAGTCATTCATACAAATACGTATTCATAGCTTTTGCTTTTCTTTCATCTTTCTTTTCTTTATTAATGTGATTACATATATATGCATTCACCTTTACTTTCTTTAACTTTCTTATGTGACTACATAGATATGCATTCACCTTTACTTTCTTTACCATTTATTGGCCATACACATAAGAGTGATCAGCCAACATTCATTTATGCGTAAGTCACGAAGACAATACGCCCGTCCTACCGTCGTAGTCCGTCCTCCACAACATCCGGCAAACCTTCGGCCATCTGTTATGCTATACCGTCCGGCAAACCTTCGGCCGTCCGTCTTAACCGTACTACCGTCGTAGTCCGTCATATTCGCCCGTCTGCCCTAAGGCATCCGTTTCCCACTTGAACTAATTATGCAGCCGAATATTGATTTAGCGTCTTACTCCACCGTAGTGGCCTTTATTTAGTCTACCTTTCTAGACTTCCTTTTCTAGCTGCATAATAGTCAGGTGGTCGTCCGTCTACCGAAGTAGCCGTTATCATCGAAGCGTCCATACATTTACATGCATTCGTAACAAGCAATATATAAAATATAAAGCAAGATTTTCTTCTTTTTCGTTATGTCGTTCGTTCATTCATTCTTTGTATACATTCGTTTCATTCTTGTTCATCATTATCTTACGTATGATCATATTAACATTCATATATATATAAGTATCACATTGGCATTCATAACATTTATTCATTTAATGTATACATCTCAGCCCCAAAACATTTGAAAACATTTGCACATAACATAGAAGGGGGCACATAGAACTCACCTGATAGGCGGGTCCCTGAAGTATAATAGCTGGTTTCGAAACGTCACTAAGGTCACCCACAATCTGTATAATAAAGTCATACATATAAGGTAGGGCTCCTAAATGACACTAGACATTACTATTCTTGAACTCAGTAGTTTCGGGAGGTGGGTCGCATCGAAACTATGGTAGTTTCGAGCTATGGTCTTACACTCGAAACTAGGTAGTTTCGAGTCATAATCCTTCTATCGAAACTAGGTAGTTTCGAGTCATTAACTTATGAAAAATCTTAGTTTAGGTTCAAGGTGACACTCGAAACTAGGTAGTTTCGAGTCCTGAGTTCCTATCTAGTTTCGAGTCCTGAGTTCCTATCGAAACTATGGTAGTTTCGAGTCCTGAGTTCCTATCGAAACTATGGTAGTTTCGAGTCCTGAGTTCCTATCGAAACTATGGTAGTTTCGAGTCATTGGCTGCTATCGAAACTAGATAGTTTCGAGTCAAACATGACTATCGAAACTAGAGTAGTTTCGACGGGTCTGTATGTATCGAAACTATAGTTTCGAGTCATGGGTCTGCATCTTCCCTGACCAGAACCTTGCTCCAGCCAACTTATTTCCAATCGATTAAACCTTGAGCATTTTACGTTAAACACCTTCCTTTGTCGTTCTTTAGTTCAAATACGTGATTTGTTTCAAGTTTCATATGCAAAAATCGTATCTTTATTTGATTTAAACCCGAGACATGCAAAGACTCATAATCAGAGGCGATGCTTACCTCAACAGGCCCGATTTCTGTTGCTATGCGTTGAAATGGTGGAGACGGATGATTCCCGAGCCCTTGAGTCTTCTCCTTGCGGTTTTCTTCACAAGCCGATCGCTCTCTCTCTCTCTCTCTAGTATTCTTGCGCAGGAAGATGAAATGAGAGGGGTTTGGGTTGAAGCTGCTGTTTTGTAATGGGGTTTCCCCCTTTTCTTTTCGGCCCATGGGCCGAAATTTTGGCCAAGCCCACTTTATTTCCCTTTTCTATTTGTCTTGTCATTATTTGGGATGTTACAAGTCTACCCTCCTTAATGAGGTTTCGTCCTCGAAACCTGTTACACGTTAAACAACTGGGGATACAGTTCCTTCATCTCGTCTTCTTTCTCCCAAGTAGCCTCGGACCCCTTTCTGTGTTTCCATTGTATTTTGACTAAAGGAATCGACTTATTGCGTAATCGTTTCTCAGCTCTGTCAAGAATAGCTATTGGTTCTTCTACATAGTTCAAGCTGTTATCCACTTCGATTTCGTCATAAGGTATGTGAGCCGTATCGTCAGCAAGGCACTTGCGTAAGTGTGATATGTGGAATGTAGGGTGAATTCCATCGAGCTCATCTGGTAAGTCGAGTTTGTAAGCCACTCGGCCAACTCTTGCTATGATTTTGAAAGGCCCGACAAACCTTGGGCTTAATTTGCCACGTTTTCTGAATCGAATAATCCCCTTCCAGGGTGACACTTTCAATAGTACCATGTCCCCTACTTGAAATTCTAAATCCCTTCTTCTCTTGTCCGCGTATGATTTTTGTCTGTCTTTTGCGGCTTTCATGCGTGCTTTTATCTGGTCAAATTTCTCAGAAGTAGCTTTGACCACTTCGAGACTTGCAAAATCCTTCTGTCCAATTTCCCCCCAACAAACCGGGGTCCTACATTTCCTCCCATACAACATTTCAAATGGCGGCATGCCAATAGTCGAGTGATAGCTGTTGTTATATGAAAATTCTGCCAATGGTAGATGGCTGTCCCAACTCCCACCGAAGTCAATGATACAGGCCCGGAGCATGTCCTCCAAGGTCTGAATGGTCCTTTCCGATTGTCCATCGGTTTGGGGGTGGTAAGCTGTGCTGATGTTTAGCCTAGTGCCCATGGATTCGTTGAATTTCTTCCAAAACCTTGACGTGAATCGAGTGTCCCTGTCCGACACGATCGTTAACGGCATGCCATGTCTGCTTACGATTTCCTTGATAAAAATTTCTGCCAACTTCTCTGACGAAGAAGCCTCACGTATAGGTAAGAAGTGAGCACTTTTCGTCAAGCGGTCGACGATCACCCAAATGGTATCATTACCTTTAGCTGTTCGCGGTAGCTTGGTGATGAAGTCCATCGTGATCTCCTCCCACTTCCATTCCGGTATTGGCAAAGGTTGCATTTTACCGCATGGCTTCTGGTGTTCGGCCTTAACTAGTGAACAAGTCAGGCACTTGCTCACATATTTAGTCACATCGTTCTTCATTCCAGGCCACCAGTAGTCTTACCTCAAGTCTTGGTACATTTTGTTTGTCCCGGGGTGAATAGAGTAGCGAGACTTATGGGCCTCGTCAAGGATTTTGGCCCTAAGTTCACCAATCTTAGGTATCCACATCCGGCCAAAACGAGTTCGTACACCGTACGTATTGGTCTCCAGGTTGCTCTGTTGTCCAATTATTCTTTCTCGTTTCACATTTCTTTCTAATAGTGCCTCATCTTGTGCCTTTACTATTTCATTCATTAAATCTGGTGTTATAATCAACTGACACGCCTTGATTCTAATAGGTGTCGACTCTTCCTTCCTGCTTAAGGCGTCAGCCACTACATTTGCCTTGCCTGGGTGGTATAATATTTCGCAATCGTAGTCTTTTAGTAGTTCCAACCACCTTCTTTGTCTCATGTTTAATTCCTTCTGTTCGAAGAAGTACTTCAGGCTCTTGTGATCGGAGTAGATGGTGCATTTAACTCCGTACAGATAATGCCTCCATATCTTTAATGCGAAAACTACGGCCGCCAACTCCAGATCGTGAGTCGGGTAGTTAACTTCACGAATCTTTAACTGTCGCGAGGCATAAGCAATTACCTTTCCTCGTTGCATAAGTACACAACCCAATCCTTGCCCCGAAGCGTCAGAGTAGACTACCAAGTCTTCGTTTCCCTCAGGTAAGGTCAAGACTGGAGCTTGGGTTAATCGTGTCTTCAACTCTTCGAACGCATTGTTTTGGGTTGGTCCCCATTCATACTTTACTTCCTTACGTGTCAGCTTTGTCAGTGGCGAGGCTATTCTCGAGAAATCCTCAATGAACCTCCGATAGTAGCCTGCCAACCCCAGAAAACTTCGTATATCAGTTGGCGTTTTCGGGATGTTCCATTCCTTTACCGCTTCGATCTTAGCAGGATCCACCATAATGCCGTCCGGGTTTATGACATGGCCTAGGAATTGGACCTCCCTAAGCCAGAACGCGCATTTGGAGAATTTTGCATACAACTTCTCCTGCTTTAGAACCTCCAATACTTCTCTTAGGTGACAGTGGTGATCACCTTCATTCTTTGAATATATGAGGATGTCATCTATAAAAACTATTACTGATCGATCCAACATGGGTCGGCATACTCTGTTCATTAAATCCATAAATGCTGCTGGTGCGTTGGTTAGTCCGAAGGACATCACAAGAAATTCATAATGCCCGTAACGTGTACGAAACGCAGTTTTCGGTACATCTTCCTCTCTTACTTTCAATTGATGGTAACCCGACCTGAGATCAATCTTTGAGAACCAATTTGCGCCTTGTAATTGATCAAAGAGGTCGTCTATTCTAGGCAGTGGGTATTTGTTCTTTACTGTTCTCTTGTTCAATTCACGGTAGTCGATGCACATGCGCATGCTGCCGTCCTTTTTCTTTACAAATAATACCGGAGCGCCCCATGGTGAGATGCTCGGTCTGATAAATCCTTTCTCTGTTAATTCTTCAAGTTGGGACATTAATTCTTTCATTTCTGACGGAGCCAATCGGTATGGTGCCTTGGCAACGGGCTCAGCTCCTGGCAGTAAGTCAATCTGAAATTCTATTTCCCGATCGAGCGGCAAACCAGGTAGGTCCTCTGGGAACACTTCTGGAAAATTGCACACCACGGGTACATCTTTTAGCTCTTTCGTTTTCATTCTATCGTCAATAACATACGCCAGATAAGCTTCGCAACCGCGCCTCATGTAACTTTCGGCCTTGATCATCGAGATGACGTTCGGCATTGTGCTATTCCAGTCACCATAAACCGTAATCGGACTGCCGCTAGGACCTTTGAGGTGTATCCTCTTACGTTTACATATGATTTGAGCTTCGTTGGCAGCTAACCAATCCATGCCCAATACTACATCGAATCCTCCTAAGGTTAGAAGGTACAATTTAGATGGAAACTTATGGCCCTCTATTTCTACCATGCAATCGTCAGTCACTTGGATGACTACTGAGTTTTTACCAATAGCAGTTTGTACGCTAAAGGCCCTTATAAGGCTAGTGATTGTGCAGTCTAATTTGCGGCTAAATGCAGTGGATATAAAACTTTTACTAGCACCAGAATCAAACAGAATAGCAGCATGTTCATCATTTACTAGGAACGTACCCGACACGATGTCAGGGTTTCCTCTTGCTTCTTCCTCGGTTAAAGCATAGGCCCGAGTCCTAGCCTTTGGCTGTTCCTTTTCTTTTTCTTTCCCCGAACCAGATTGTCCGGTCTTTCTGCAATCCTTAGTAGCGTGCCCATACCAACCACAGTTCTGGCACTTGATGCCCTTAGTACAATCCTTCGAGTAGTGCCCCGGTCTTCCACATTTAAAACACATGGTTGAGCCGGCCAAACATTCACCGTGGTGCTGTTTCCCGCATTTTGTGCATATTTCGTACTCATCATTCCTTGGCTTCTTTGCCTCAGCAGTAACATTTCTTCTTCCAGTCCCCTTAGACGAGTTCTCCCACTTCCTCTTTGGTGCCTCCGGCACCGGGTCCTCATTGGCATAATCGTCATAGACGATTCCGGACAGATTCACTACCGACTCGAAAGTCGAGGGTAGGTTAGCTTTCACATGAACACGGACCTTTTGTGGTAGGCCTTTGACATAATACTTAATCAATCGCTCCTCAGTCTCTACCAGGTGGGGTACCAGTTGAGCTAGCTCATTAAATCTTGAAGTGTACTGGCGATGAGTCTTGTTGCCAGCCTTGAAATTTAGAAACTCGTTTTCCACTCGATCAATCTCGTTCTGTGGGCAGAACTTCTGGATTATCAACTTTTTCAGATCTTCCCAAGTCATTCTTTTGAGAGCGTTTGGCGATTTAGTTCTTTGGATAGTCCTCCACCAACTTAGTGCCTCGTTGGTGAAAGAGTGAGCCACATATTTTACAGCCTGGTCAGGTCGGCATTCGCTTATGTTGATTACCCCATTCATCCTCTCGATCCATTCAAACGTAGCCACCGAATCCTTGTTTCCATCAAATTTGGGCGGATCACCGTCCTTAAATCCTTTGTAGGTACACCCATGGGTGTTCAGTCTCACTGTCACTTCATCCCCATCACTATCATAAACTTTCTCCTCATGGTTGTTTTCCTCCTCCTCTTTGCTCTTCTTTAGTGCCTCAGATAACAGATCAGGCAGTACTTTCTTCAGAGTTAGTATGACCTCACGGGCAAT
The DNA here is from genome assembly GCA_023525975.1 of Smallanthus sonchifolius. Taxonomy (NCBI): domain Eukaryota; kingdom Viridiplantae; phylum Streptophyta; class Magnoliopsida; order Asterales; family Asteraceae; genus Smallanthus; species Smallanthus sonchifolius. Next base: position 29,361,995 of record CM042046.1, read on the forward strand.
AGCATCTCTAACTTCGGGTTCCAGTCGTAGAGATCCTTCATTGCCCTCAGCTGGTGGGGTTACATTTGTTTCATGTACGCTCTCAGTGTGTTCCACGTGCACACTCTCCTCTTCCTCATATCTTTGGTTCAATGGCGGTCTACCGACTCGGCCAGTGCGACCGCCTCGGCGTCCAGTTCCTCTTTTACGAGCCATAGTTTTCTAGATTTCCTGTTGAGTAAAAAGGTATACATCAATGTCATTCCTTCAGATCATAGTTTATAACAGTACGAGCAAGGTAAATTCTTAATTACAGTGACCGGTTTGTGATTAATAATTTGCTTTGCTTTTCGGGTTCGAAACTCTTCACATCAGTAGTGACATTGACATCTAAGCGTTCTAAGTTAAGGTATCTATCCCTAACTATAGGCATTAACTTTATGACTTACTTACTGCACTGGCGTTGGCGTCGGCTACCCAGACTGACATCCGTGCATTGGTCCCATTATCAGCTTGAGTCCAGACATTTAGGGATGTCTGAATCTCTCAAACTATTGCTCTGATACCAACTTGTAAGGCCCCTTTCCCGGGTGACCTCACTTGTTGGATTTACTCATAAACATAGTCATAAATACTGAACTTAAATTTAAAACATTCATCATTCAATTACATAATCAAAACAACGGAAGTCTTTACGAATAAAACATATCATATTCTTAACAAACAAAAGTGGGATGTCAGTCTTGTGCCGGGTAACCTTCACGCCATCGCACGACCTTTTCTTCCTTTACCTGAAATGTATACTAAAGTCAGCTAACGCTGGTGAGTTCTAGTTTAATGCGTTTAGATATAAACATTCTTTTCTTTACTTCATAGGTAAACATTATTATAAAGTCATTCATACAAATACGTATTCATAGCTTTTGCTTTTCTTTCATCTTTCTTTTCTTTATTAATGTGATTACATATATATGCATTCACCTTTACTTTCTTTAACTTTCTTATGTGACTACATAGATATGCATTCACCTTTACTTTCTTTACCATTTATTGGCCATACACATAAGAGTGATCAGCCAACATTCATTTATGCGTAAGTCACGAAGACAATACGCCCGTCCTACCGTCGTAGTCCGTCCTCCACAACATCCGGCAAACCTTCGGCCATCTGTTATGCTATACCGTCCGGCAAACCTTCGGCCGTCCGTCTTAACCGTACTACCGTCGTAGTCCGTCATATTCGCCCGTCTGCCCTAAGGCATCCGTTTCCCACTTGAACTAATTATGCAGCCGAATATTGATTTAGCGTCTTACTCCACCGTAGTGGCCTTTATTTAGTCTACCTTTCTAGACTTCCTTTTCTAGCTGCATAATAGTCAGGTGGTCGTCCGTCTACCGAAGTAGCCGTTATCATCGAAGCGTCCATACATTTACATGCATTCGTAACAAGCAATATATAAAATATAAAGCAAGATTTTCTTCTTTTTCGTTATGTCGTTCGTTCATTCATTCTTTGTATACATTCGTTTCATTCTTGTTCATCATTATCTTACGTATGATCATATTAACATTCATATATATATAAGTATCACATTGGCATTCATAACATTTATTCATTTAATGTATACATCTCAGCCCCAAAACATTTGAAAACATTTGCACATAACATAGAAGGGGGCACATAGAACTCACCTGATAGGCGGGTCCCTGAAGTATAATAGCTGGTTTCGAAACGTCACTAAGGTCACCCACAATCTGTATAATAAAGTCATACATATAAGGTAGGGCTCCTAAATGACACTAGACATTACTATTCTTGAACTCAGTAGTTTCGGGAGGTGGGTCGCATCGAAACTATGGTAGTTTCGAGCTATGGTCTTACACTCGAAACTAGGTAGTTTCGAGTCATAATCCTTCTATCGAAACTAGGTAGTTTCGAGTCATTAACTTATGAAAAATCTTAGTTTAGGTTCAAGGTGACACTCGAAACTAGGTAGTTTCGAGTCCTGAGTTCCTATCTAGTTTCGAGTCCTGAGTTCCTATCGAAACTATGGTAGTTTCGAGTCCTGAGTTCCTATCGAAACTATGGTAGTTTCGAGTCCTGAGTTCCTATCGAAACTATGGTAGTTTCGAGTCATTGGCTGCTATCGAAACTAGATAGTTTCGAGTCAAACATGACTATCGAAACTAGAGTAGTTTCGACGGGTCTGTATGTATCGAAACTATAGTTTCGAGTCATGGGTCTGCATCTTCCCTGACCAGAACCTTGCTCCAGCCAACTTATTTCCAATCGATTAAACCTTGAGCATTTTACGTTAAACACCTTCCTTTGTCGTTCTTTAGTTCAAATACGTGATTTGTTTCAAGTTTCATATGCAAAAATCGTATCTTTATTTGATTTAAACCCGAGACATGCAAAGACTCATAATCAGAGGCGATGCTTACCTCAACAGGCCCGATTTCTGTTGCTATGCGTTGAAATGGTGGAGACGGATGATTCCCGAGCCCTTGAGTCTTCTCCTTGCGGTTTTCTTCACAAGCCGATCGCTCTCTCTCTCTCTCTCTAGTATTCTTGCGCAGGAAGATGAAATGAGAGGGGTTTGGGTTGAAGCTGCTGTTTTGTAATGGGGTTTCCCCCTTTTCTTTTCGGCCCATGGGCCGAAATTTTGGCCAAGCCCACTTTATTTCCCTTTTCTATTTGTCTTGTCATTATTTGGGATGTTACACTCGGGTTGAGGTTTATTACAAGATCGATCCAAAAGTATTCCCACTACTCAACTAACTCTGATTTCATTAATAAAATAAGATTGGAGGAGCCAATCTCGTCACACGCCCAGGGTGTCCTGAAACCAGGGTGTGACATGAACTCTTTGTAACTACTTTCAAACTAAAATGAACTCTCTGGAACTACTTTCAAACTAAAGTGAACTCTTTGGAAGTACTTTCGAAGTCTCCTGAATTCTATAGAACTACTTTCAAACATTTATGAAGTCTTTTGAACTAAGTCTGAACTACCTAAGCTAAGACTGAACTGTGTTAAACTATTTCTGAACCCTTTAAACTAAATGTGAACTGATCTGAATTAAGTCTAAAGTCTTCTAATGTCACACCCCAACCGACGGCGGAATACACCGGGGCGGGACATGTAGACTGTTCATAGCTCATGAACAAACTAAAGTTTCATATTTAAGATTAACTCAATTTCCATACATTTTTTCAAAACACAATCAACATTCAAAAGGAAAACAAAATACATCAACATGATTCAATGTTTAATTAACTAGGTCTCCATACCTAAGTGTAGCAAATTGAACACACACTTAAACATTTGTACCTGAAACATGATGAAAACAAGGTCAACTAAAAATAGTTGGTGAGCATGCATAGGTTTTTGACACCACACATAATTTCTAAATGTTTTGTGTACAATTCATATGATACATGGTTTAATAAGGTAGTTATGGAGAACCACCATAGTTAAACTGGGGCATACAATCAAACCTTGTGACTGCATACAAAGTTATCCAAATGTAATGTCGATAACAATCACCCTAACCGGCTGGGTTTGTCAGACACAATAGATCTATCACTGTTACCATCGGCTTGTACAAAGTTAATGATTGCACTTGCACAAATTGCACACAAGTATGTAAATGTAGTTTGCACTCATAGTGTTCAAGCATAAGGCACAAATTGCACACATGATCATGATGATTGAATTGTATAAATTTCAAATAGCTTCAAATGAAATAATGTTCCACCCCAAAAGTATAAAAATGTAAAAGGGGCTATGTAAACTCACCTTGGTATTGTGACTAAAACTTGAACTAGATCACGAGAGCGGGTGAATCGGTTTAATGAGGCCCTAAATAAATAATTATACAAATTTAATATTCTGGAACGATTAAAAGAGACAGGATTGGAATGATTGGGACTCTAGGATTTGGAACGAAAGAATATTAAAGATACAAATTTTAACGATAACAAAAGTATTAATAGAAAAATGAAATTACATGAAATAATGTTTTATAAATGTTATTTATAAAAGAAAACTTGATGTCAACAATAAATATTAATTACAAATTTTTGCATAAATAAATATCTTATTAAGACAATTAGGTTAAAATAGTCACTATGATTGAATATCATAATATAATATAATTTAAAATAATAAATTAGTTATTCGACTTATTATTTATCAAATTATTTAAAGGATCATGATATATGTGAAAGTAGTAATAATAATATGATTATGAAATCTCATGATATTAGTAACACTAGTAAAATATTATTACTATTTATTATAGATCACATTGTTTTAAAGATTTAGGTTTAATATAATTATATAACCTTTTAGTTAATAATTGTCATGTCGTTACAACTTCAATATATTTTTATAGTTTTAAAAGTTATATATATAAAACAATAGTTTATATTAAAATAGTGTTCGTCGTGTTTTGAAAATATATATTAGTAACAAAATAATACACGCATATAAATAATAATGCTTATATACCATTTGGGATAATCAAAACATTTATTATCAAAGCTAGGGCTAGTTTAAATTAGTCTTTCTTATAATGCATCTATATATATGTATATGTATGTATATATATTTTTATTTACAAAAAAGGAATCTAATAACAAAATAGTAATAAAAGAGCGAAAACGGGGCAGGTCCGGGTTCGAAGCCGTGACATGTGTTGTATGGGGAGAAGGTTTTAACCAATAGCTCTGGGCATTTACATTGTCAAAGAAAGGATTCGTTTTACATATAAACAAATAGTCCTACGTCTCCTTCTTCCCCAAATCAACGAGTTTGAAACCCTAGCCCCCAAATCAAACCCAAATTCGCGTTTAGAATCATAGGGCTTCTATATAGGATATTAAGACGAGTAGGATGGTGATAGAAATACCTAGAATCGGAGATGAATTGATGCAAGCACGAGGAGTTTGTCCTCTGAGTTTCGTCCGCGACGTGAGTGGGATAAAAGAATGGTTTTTGAAGCTCGAATTCGTGTATGATGGTAGGGATGTTTATGGGATGGTAACCAACCCGTTACAACTTTAATTCGACGGGATTTACGGATTTTAAACTTGATTTATGGTTTTTTTGAAACCACAATCGATGCTAACAAATTTGGGTCAAAGAGATTGATTTCTCAATCAATGAGATTGATTTCTTAATCAATTTGATTGATTTCGAGCCCCATAAGATCGCAAATGAGCAGAAAACTAATTTGAGATGTTTTGAATCCCCTAATTTCAAGGATTGAAGGAAGATTCACGCGTGTTTGACTTTTTTTTTGTCAAAATTGTTCTAGTTTTGTTCCGGGGTTCAACATGGTAATAAGGGGGGTTCAATGCAAGTGGAAGGAGTTTAAAAGGAAATAATTGAGGGTTTAAAGGCAACTGAGAGGGTTCATTTGTTACATAAAGGGTTTAATACCCATTTATTTTATTTAAAATCATTTTATTCATTTAAAAAAAATGTGTTTATAAACTTTATAAAATCTAAATACCGTTTGTTTTATTATTAATTTATAAAGGAAGAATTTCCATTTTTATAAAATTACAAATTGTATAAATGGGTTATTATACAAATGTTTACACATATATTTACACTTAAATACATGTACATATATAAAAGATGTATGCACACTATTTAAGCTCATAAGTTTTATTTAAAGTTGTATCATTAATTTATTTAGTCTATAAAATGCATATATTTAAATATATATATTTACACACACATATATATATATATATATTTTATATGATGAAAATAAAAGATGTAGGTACATTTGTTATATACACACACACACACACACACACATATATATATATATATATATATATATATATATATATATAGGGTGAGGTTCAAATGCTAATCAATTTTTATGTGATAACAATGATAATCACTCTCAAACATAGTGTTACGTATATGTATCAACTATCATTATGTTAATTTACATATATGTAAACACTACGTGCCACGTATATGTAACATTATTTGGTACGTATAAGTAAAACTCATCATTTTCGTATTTACGTTTAAACTATTTATTCAAGATACTTAAACACTATTTTAACAATTAAAAGAAAAAATAATTTATAAAATATGTGATTGTTTTATAGTGGGTAGCACGGTTATCACATAAAAAGTTGGTTAGCATTTGAACCCTTCCCTATATATATACATATATATATATACACACACATATATATAAACACACACACACACATATATATATAGGAAGTAATAAGGAAATTTGCAAGATTAAAACTTTGAATTAGTACATGATAAAAATAAAGATTTATGTTACACTTGACGAGCAGTACGGGATGTAAGGAATTGTCATTATTGTATATCAAAAAATATATATATAAATAAAGCACCGGAAAAATCGTAGATGTTACATCTAAATTGAGTTTGAAGTCCCTGAACTCTTTTTAAATTCTTTTGAAACATCTTAAACTAAGTTTGACCCTTCCAAAATAAGTATGAGGAATAAACAATAAATTAAATAATATAGAAATAAATATATCGATAAGTGTATTTGAAAGTACTAAATTAAGGAGACCATCAATCTAAATATAGGATTCAACTGAAGAATGATTAAAAGATGTGACACCCACATCCCAGATTACTCGAGATGTCGCCCACTTGTCGGATTTACTCATGAACATATAGTAAACAGAGATCATACACATCGTAAGACTTTAAAAATACTACATTTATTTCTTAAAACTTGTCTTAATTTACATTATAAAGAAAGTACAACATAACGATTCTAATGTCAGCCCATCAGAGGATGCAAGATAGCCTACATGATGCCTCTACTCTTGCCACATGCCTCTACTGCAGGAGGCTACATCTTTACCTGATGCACATGCTTAAAACATATGTTAGCTTACGCTGGTGAGTTCTAAGTTTTAGTCAAAATATCTTTGACTTCTGTCTCATACATAAATGGGTTTATATGACACGTAGTAAAACATCACATTAACTTCTTGCCCGAACATAATATTTTATACTTGCACACTTTCTTCCTTCCGAGGTCACGTTAACCTCCAAGTGGTCGTCATCACTTATACGTACCCTTGCATAAGGTGTCCATACTATATCCCACAAAGGAAGGTCTATACGTCTTAAGTTGCAAGATATTATGTGGCATTTGGCTAGACGTGGCAAAACCTTTCTTTACAGACCAATATGGTCAAAACATTTGACATGGCAAAATATCCCAAAACTCTATTTCCTTTTCTTTACTATTTGTCAAGACAATGATTGTCAAGACCTTTACAAGTCATGGTAAAACCTGACTTCTCTGCCATTACTTATCTGGGCACACCATAATAAGTTCTAAAACGTTTTACGTGTCAAAACCATTTCCTTTCTCAAATATTTACTTTATAAAATCATGCCAAAAAGGCAAATATTCATTTCTCTCTTTCTTTCAAAATCAATCTTTATCTTAAATCCTTGTAAATGTTTCTCCATGGTATATCAAGGAAATAAGGTAGTTATCTTTCCAGAGTAGTACCTCCAACAGAAATGTTCCCATGAAAGAATAACGGGTCCAGGAAGGATTTATACACCACTCTTTCCTTAGATATAACATTTTGTTTGCCAGATAACTACATACCAGTCAGATGATTATCTAACACTTCTATGATATATCATGAATACTCCGTTACTTAGTTTTAGGATTTAGACATCTTTTATACATAACCTCTTGCAACATGAATGCTATTCCAGATATTTAAATCAAGGTATATAGAATTTATGTAAATCTTTCTAGCATGCATACCGGCCCAAAACATTTAAAGTAAAACACTTAAAAAGGGTCTCATAGAACTCACCTTAACAGCGTCTCCACTTTTAAAATTTACAATCGAGCAGAACCGGTACTAGCTCCTATGGAAATACAATACTATTTTGGGTTAGGCTATACGTACCTCCACTCCTACTTATCGTACCCCCTCCATGAAAAAATAAATTTTAAACTCGTCATTTTACCCCCTTTGAACAATCACTATTTTTAAAAACATTCTTTTAAGTTTAAAAACACTTTATAAAAAATAAAACGTATACTCATCCCCTCTCCTACTTGTCGTACCCCCCCTCATACTTGTTGTACCTTTCATTTTACCCCTACAAATAATCATTATATATAAAACCATTTTTTTAAATTTAAAAACTTTCTATAAAATAAAAACAGGTTAGATCATACACATCCCCCTCCTACTTGTCGCACCCCCGTGAAAAAACAACTTTTAAACTTGTCATTTTACCCAATTTGAAAATTTATTATTTCTAAAACCGTTCTTTTAAGTTTAAAAACACTTTCAATAAATTAAAACGTATCCCCACCCCTCCTACTTGTCGTACCCCCCTTCTCACTGAAAAAAACTTTTAAACTTGTCATTTTATCACATTCGAAAAATCATTATTTCTAAAATCGTTATTTTAAGTTTAAAAGTAATTTCTATAACATAAAACATATACCATGCCCCTCCTATTAGTCGTACCTCCCTTCCTACTTGTCGTACCCCCTCCCCCGGAAAAAGTAACTTTTAAACTTACCATTTTACAACATTCAAAAAATCATTATTTTTAAAACCGTTCTTTTAAGTTTAAAAGTAATTTCTATTACATAAAACATATACCCCTCCCCCCTACTAGTCGTACCTCCCTTCCTACTTGTCGTACCTCCCTTCCTACTTGTCGTACCTTCTGGAAAAATTAACTTTTAAACTTGTCATTTTATCATATTCGAAAATCGTTATTTATAAAATGTTCTTTTAAGTTTAAAAGTAATTTCTATAACATAAAACGAATACCTCTCCCCCCTCCTATTAGTCGTACCTCCCTTCCTACTTGTAAAATGTTATTTTTACATGAAAAATCTTTAAAAAATAATCGTATAAAGTTTTTTATAAAAACTATAATATACTTTTGTTTTTAAAGTTGAGGTTATGTATTTAACCCATAATTAATACTTATAATAAAGTTAGTTAATTAAACTTTTCTAAAACGTTTAAAAGACAAAAGAAACAAAAAGAAAACAAAAAGGTTAGAACTGTATTTATAGAGAACTTAAGGGAGGGGGTACAACAAGTAAAATTCAGATTAAAGGGGGTATGTATAGCACAACCCTACTATTTTAGTCTATTTCTTAGATAATAAAATCCCCCCTCAAGGAGACTTCGTCATCCCTTCCCTAATATTTATCTATGTTTGGGATTATTCGGGCATTTCCCCATGCCCATGCCAACCCTCTGGGTATTGCCTTTACTAGTTGGCACTTCTCGGGCATTCCCCTTATGCCTGTACCAACCCTCGAGGCTACCCATTCCTAATTAAGGGAGATGACTTACCGAAAGACTATCTATGACACGTTGATGTAGAGTTTCCTCGTCCCTTGCTCCAAAAACGACTTGCTTGTAACACCCAAAGGGGTATTTCAAGCTCGGGATTCTCAAAATAGAGCGTTCCCAAAGAACTGGAATGTATATCTCAACTCAAATCCTTGAAAGTCTATTTATAGGCTGATTCTAGACCCTTAGCGGACCGTTATGGGTTCTGGTAGCGGTCCTCCATCGTCTCAGGGTGATTAGTCAGCATGTCACGTGTCAGATCCGGAGTTTTTTTTGCTTCCTACGCAAGTAGCAGACCTTTAAGTTATGGGTAGCGGACCTCTACAGGCTTAAATTATATGATTTTCATCTTTTCCTCGCCGAGAAACATCGTTTTCATATATTATGGATTCCATAAATCATTTTCTAGCCCGAGATATGCTAATATTAAGTTTTGGGGTGTTTTCGGTTGAACCGTCTTTCCGTTTCGTGTCCGGTTACGTTCAAGTGTCATGTTTCTTAACTGATACTCGTCCTAACTTATGTTTAGGATCTTGGGGTGTTACAAATCTACCCCCCTTACAAAGGTTTCGTCCTCGAAACGTGTTACTTACTCGAACAAGTAGGGATAGGATTACTTCATTTCTTCCTCTGTCTCCCATGTGGCTTCAGATCCCTTCCGATGTTGCCACTGAACTTTAACTTGCTTGATTACCTTATTTCGTAATCTCTTTTCTTCCCAGTTGAGTATAGCCACTGGCTTCTGGATATAATTCAATATTTCGTCTACCTCTAAACAATAGCCACTGCCAGACACTTTCGCAAGTGTGATACATGGAATGTCGAGTGAATTCCACTCAACTCTTCTGGCAATTCCAATCTATATGCAACCTTCCCAAATCGAGCCATAATCTTAAATGGTCCAATAAATCTTGGACTCAACTTTCCTTTCTTTCTGAATCTAATGATTCCTTTCCACGGAGTTACTTTTAGCAGAACGTAATCTCTGACTTGGAACTCTATCGATCTTCGTCTTTTGTCTGCATATGACTTTTGTCTATCCTGGGTAGCTTTCAAATGAGCTTTAATCTAATCTAACTTTACACCTGTCGCTTGGACAATTTCTATACTTCCCAACTCTTTCTGTCCAACCTCTCCCCAACATATGGGAGTTCTACATCTCCTTCCGTATAACATCTCGTATAGCGGTGTAACATCCCAAAAATAATGAAACGAATAAATATAGCGAGACCGGTGATTTAGTCGGAATATTTAAACAAAAGGGAGCGGGCTTGGGCTCGGCTTCAATGGGCCGAGGGAAGCCCAGGTATATATATAAGGCAAGGCAGCCCTCTTCCCTGCTCATTCCACACTCACGCAGCTTCTAGAGAGAGAAAGGAGAGCTCGGGTCTAGAGAGAGAAAGTCGACGGATCGTCACGAGATTGGAGGAGCACGTTACAGCTGAGCCCGTGAGCAAAGCCTCCGAATCAGAATATCAATCCAGGTAATGATTCGATCACATTATGAGTTTTTGTTCGTTTTGGGAAGTTTCGGGTTTCGGCTAAAAGATAACGATTTTGCGGATGAAACTTGAAAGTGAACTTAGGTATAGCATCTAGAATGAAAAACGAACGTTTTGATCAAAGAAAATTTAGATATCGACATGATCAGATTCGCATGCAGAACATTCGGATTTTTGGGAAGGCGATAAGTGCAGACCCATCGAAACTACTTAGTTTCGATATGTGCAGACCCATCGAAACTACTTAGTTTCGATATGTGCAGACCTATCGAAACTACCCAGTTTCGATATATGCAGGCCCAATCGAAACTACCATAGTTTCGATATGAGCCCCCGATCCGAAACTAAGATAATACATAAGTTACTTATCGAAACTACCTATCGAAACTACCTATCGAAACTACCAAGTTTCGACATAAACAACCTATCGAAACTACCAAGTTTCGATATAAGCTAATCAATCGAAACTACTATGTTCAAGCATAGTAATGTCTAGTGTCATCTAGGAGCACCACCTTATGTGTATGATTTTATTATACAGATCGTGAGTGACACTAGTGAAGCTCAGTAGCCAGCTTAGTGTATTACAGAAACTACTCATCAGGTGAGTTCTATGTGCCCCCTTTCTATGTTATGTGCAAACCTTATTAAATGTTTTGGGGCTGAAATGTATACACTAAATGAATAACAGTTATGAATGTCAATGTGATCATACGTGGTATACAAATATATATATATATATATATATATATATATATATATATCTTTACACGAAATAGAATTATGAATAAAGAATGAAACGTATGATTTTTAAAGAATGAACGAAAGTATGACATAACGTGTAAAGAAGAAATCTTGCTTTATATCCATGTATATATTGCTTGCCAAGTATAAGAAAACGTTATGGATGCTTCGATGATAACGGCTACTTCGGTAGACGGACGACCACGTGACTATCGTACAACCGGGACAAGTGCGTTCCTTCATCAGCTAGGACGTACGAATGCCACAAGTGCGTTCCTTCATCAGCTAGGACGTACTAAAGTTATTAACGGACGGTCTAAGAAAAATTGGCATCTTATAGTAGAACGGTTGTATAAATAATAGTCGCATGGGAAACGGATACCTTCGGGTAGACGGGCGAATTACGGCCTACGACGGTAGGACGGTTGTAAGTCATGACGGACGGACAAAGGTTGCCGGACGGTTGTAAGAATAAAATGACGGACGACACTTGTTGCCGGACGGTTGTAAGTATAGGTGGGCCATGACGATGGACCGCGGCGATTGTCTTTGTGACCTTCGTAACCAAAAGACGGGTTGATCACCCTTAAGGGTATTACCCATGAATGTAAAGAAAAGAAAAGAAAAGAAAAGGTGAAGGTATATATATATGCAATCACAAAATACAGAAGAAAGAGAAGCAAAAGTTATGAAAATAAATGAGACCAATGACGTGAATATATATCTATATGTATTTGCTAAGAATGATAAATGAGAAGCAATTCAAGTCAATGTGTACTTATATAAACGTATATATATACTTATGCATACTTATAAAGAAAAGAATGTTTATACCTAATTGCATTAAACTAGAACTCACCAGCGTTAGCTGACTTTTAGTATACATTTCAGGTAAAGGAAGATGAGGTCGTGCGAAGTTGGTGGAGGTTACCCGGCACGAGACTGACATCCCTCTTTTGTTTTATATGTCTTCGAACAATGTTATGTTTTTAATTGTAAAGACTTCCGCTGTTATGATTATGTAAATGGATGAAGAATGTTTTTAATATAAATTCATTATTTTATGACTATGTTTATGAGTAAATCCAACAAGTGAGGTTACCCGGGAAAGGGGCCTTACAAGTTGGTATCAGAGCCAGGTTTCGACCCAACTTTCACCAAAGTCAACAATGCAAGCATGCAACATATCCTCAAGTGTTTGTATCGTTCTTTCACTTTTTCCATCTGTTTGAGGATGATACGCTGTGCTAATCAACAATTTAGTTCCCATTTCTTCATGGAACTTCTTCCAGAAATGTGACGTAAAACGTGTATCTCTGCCTGAACTCCATGCCATGAAATAATTTCTTTAATAAATGCTTCTGCTAACCTTTCAGAAGAGTAAGTCTCACGTATTGGCAAAAAGTGAGCACTCTTAGTCAGCCTATCAACTATCACCCATATGGTATCATAACCTTTAGCTGTTTTCGGTAGCTTAGTTATGAAGTCCATAGTGATATGTTCCTACTTCCATTATGGAATATCTAGTGGCTGTAATCTGCCATAAGGCTTTTGGTGCTCTGCTTTGACTTGAGAACAAGTCAAGAATTTAGCCACATATTTCATGCTATCGAATTTCATACCGGGCCACCAATAATCTTGGCGTAGATCTTGGTACATTTGACAACCGTCAATTTAGCATACGTTAAATTCCATACTTTGCCAAGTCTAAGTATGATTTTATGTGCTCAAGTAGAAATATAGCAAGTTGTGATGTACTTTATGAATGAACAATTCAAGATACTAAGAAAAGTAGTGCATCGACGATAAATAATAGAGCTACAAGTAAACAAGTATGTTTGATATTAAATCAAAGCCCTAATGATTCATTACGACACAAAATGTATCGTAGAGATTTATTCGGGAGAGCCCGAATCAAGAGATGAGCCAAGGCTTACATCAAAACAATACACATTCATAAGAATATAAAGAGAAACGCGTTATGATAAGTAGAAAATATGAGTACCTAATCAAACTCAATGTGTTTAGGAATACACTTGATTAATTATAGTAAGGATGGCATAAATTATATATTATCTCTATATATTCATCTTTAACAAGTTAGATAACTATTATTAACTTATAGAATTACTAAACAAGCCATTAATCACATACTTTGCATATATGACATGAATGTTTTATAAAATCCAAGGATGCATGGAAATGTTTATAAAAGACCAAGAATTTTTATAAAAATTATACAAGAATGCAACAAGTCTCCATACACCCACCCATTTGTCATTTTCTCACCTGTCTCCACCACCTCTCCTCCCCCTAGTTCGGCCGAACCCAACCCCCACCATCACTCCATCTGAATATTGCACATGCATTTGACTTCACAAACTTTCATGCTAGACCAAATAATGTGGGTGTTAGGTAGGACCTCCAAGTAGTATATATACAACCCTTGGGTGAGTGAAAAGAGTTGCACCAACACCACACCACACTCTCCCTCTCTCTTGCTCTCGGCTGAAGGCACCAACACACATACACACTTTGTGTGTTTTGAAGTTTAGCACTTGGAATCATCCTTAGAAGCCCCATTTGGTAAGTAATTAAGTTTGATACACTTTAACATTCATGTTTCATGCATACACATCTTCTTATTAGCAAGAGTTCATGATTTTATGCATATATGGTAACTAGAACAAGTAAATATATACATATATCACTCACATAAAATAACACTTGGGTGATGGTGTTCTTTAAAACCCTTCACACCATTCATGTGTTATATTGAAGGATTAATGTTCATGAGGTTATATGATCATGTGTGACTTACCTGGCTAAGTTCAAGGTGGTGTCCTATGATTCAAGAAAACACACGAATGATTATCGTCAACATATGAACGTGAAAAGTGTTAACTAAAAGTATATATATAATCAACATATCATGTGCATGCATACATTTAGTAGAGTTCATCAAACCAAAACAAGAATCCACACACTTCAAGTAGCCATAATAACACCATAAAAGTTAGTAGAAAACCTAAAACGAAAGAACGTGAGACGAGTACGAACCGGGTAAACATGGCTAGTATCAAAGTCAAGGAAACCACCTATTTTCTACTTCTTATTAAGAATAAGTAAGATTCACGTGAAAAGGTATAGCATGATATTAATCAAGAGAGGCTAAGAGTAGATACTAATCGATGAGTTGTCATTTTTAAAGGATAACTATTCAAGAATAATTGTAACTAATGAAATGAACAAGGTAACTCGGGTGAGTATACAAGAGTACCGAGACCACGTTTTAAAACCATAAAATCATTTTATAAAGTACTATTAGTATGATTTCAAATGCAAAGATACCTCTTTAAAGTTCAAGATTATTTACGATAAAAAGCGTTGTATTGGTTATTTTTCGACGAAAATACTTTCTTTATTTACTAGTTAAAGGTTTTCAAGAGTTTGAGCAATATAGCATTTTTATACAAGTAAAGAGATTATATTTATGGAAACAAGGTATTTTGTATAAAACATTTTAGTGAAAACACACGTTCATTATAAAAAATATGATAATTACTAAAGAGACACAAAAATAAAGATTGAGGAGCTTGAGGTAATCAAGGTCCATTTCTTGATACAAAAAGAGATAAAATTAGATGAGTTAGATAATAAATGAGTCAAGTCCCAAGGGGTATAAGGGGGTAACACTTTAAAATAAACGACGAGAGCTTAATTTGGATAATAAACGCATAAAATGTGAGCGAACATGCATCCATATTTAGAGATTTTGCATAAAATCCAAGGCTTGCGAACTTAAGTGTTTACATATTTGTAGCGCTCAAGTAGAACGTACCATCCTACTTAACAACTTCATTCAAGATTCAAGGTGAGTTTTCATAGCCCCATTTTTATTTTACGTTTTTGGGGGAAAAGCATGCTCGAGATTCTAGAATCTTTATGTAGTTACGTTTACATGTGGCCAGTTTTATCACTCTAAGTTCCCAAGCATTATGATAACCAATTAACTCAAGAGCCGATGGATTAATATTGATAGTACTATCAGAGTTTGACAAACTCCCATCCATGTGATGTTGAACGCGTAAATCAACAGAACTTGTGTGGATGCTTATTTCTAAAGAGTTGAGGCGAATTTTCCGTGATAAGGCATTTGCATGTAGGGGCACCAGTTCGGGTCAATAAGTTTGGTTATCGCCCATGTAATATGTGTACAACTACTAGTAAAGAAAGTACAATACGCTCCAGGGCTATCCACAACATAGTTAAGATACGCCCAAGGGCTATCTACAGAGAAATTAAGATGCGCCCAGGTGCTGTCTATAGTATAAGTAAAGTACACTAATAAGTACGATACGCTTCGTGCTATCTACTTCAAAAGCAATTAATTTCCAAGTTAAAAACCTACGAACTCACCAACCCTTTGGTTGACACTTTTTAGCATGCTTTTCAGGAAAGAAATAACAAGTCAAGCATCATGCAGGAATAAGAGTACTTTAGAAGACCTACGCATTTAGCCAACCTAAAAGGGCTAACTAGCATAGGAAGTCAACTTGTACTGATTTTATTAGTTTCCAAGAACATCGTAATGTCTGATGATGTAACATGTAATTTTCTATATGTACTATGCGCTCTTGATATCCAGTATTAAGTTACATTCCTGTGTTTCTGCTTTAGCGGGGGTGTGACAGTACATTTTTGTAGTACCCGGATGAATCAAATATCGAGATTTATGAGCTTCATCTGAAACTTTAACTCTGAATTCACCCATATGTGGTATCCACATATGGCCGAATCGAATCTTAACCCCATACTCATTCTTTTCCAAGTATTTTTCTTGTCCGGCCATTCTCTCCTTCTTAACATTTTCTGCTTTCAATGCGTCTATCTGAACATTCCTAAGCTAAGTCGTAAAGTCAGGAGTTACAACTAACTTATATGACTTCACCCTGATAGGAGGATGCTCTTCTTTACGACTTAGAGTATCTGCCACTACATTGGCATTCCCTGGATGATACAGGATTTCACAATCATAATCCTTTATCAGCTCTAACCATCTTCGCTGCCTCATGTTGAGATCTTTTTGCTCAAAGAAATACTTTAAGCTTTTATAATCTATTTAGATTGCGCACTTAAATCAATACAGATAGTGTCTCCACATTTTAAGTGCAAATACTACAACATCTAACTCTAAATCATGGGTCGACAGTTAGCTTCATGGGGTTTGAGTTGTCATGAAGCATAGGCTATAACCTTACCTCTTTGCATGAGTACCCCAATCCCTGATAGGAAGCATCAGAGTAAACTACCAGATCCTCTATTCCTTCTGGTAAAGACAACACCGGAGCTTGAGTCAATTTCTCCTTTAGCTTTTGAAAAGCGTTATCTTGCTCTACTCCCTATACAGACTTTGTCTCCTTCTTCGTGAGTTTTGTTAATGGACTTACAATCTTGGAGAAATCCCGAATAAACCTTCTATAGTAACCAGCCAAACCTAAGAAACTACGTAATTCTGTAGGTGTCTTTGGCGGGTTCCATTTCATTACAGTTTCTATATTTGAAGAATGTACAAGAATTCCTTCGGCGTTTATCACATGACCCAAGAATTGAACTTCTCAAAGCCAAAACGCACACTTCGAGAATTTTGCATACAACTTTTCTTTTTTAAGTGTTTCCAGTACTTCCTTGAGATGACATTCATGATTTCCTTCATTCTTTGAGTATATTAGAATATCATTAATGAACACGATCATAGATCGGTCCAACATTGGTCGACAAACCCTATTCATGAGGTCTATAAATGCAGCGGGGGCATTAGTCAAACCAAATGACACTACTAAGAACTCATAATGTCCATATCTTGTACGAAAGGCTGTCTTTGGAATATCTTCATCTCTAACCTTTAATTGATGATAACCTAACCTTAGATCGATTTTGGAGAACCATCTTGCTCCTTGTAATTGATCGAATAAGTTGTCGATCCTTGGTAACGGGTATTTGTTCTTGATTGTAAGCTTCTTCAACTCTCTATAGTCTATGCACGTACGCATACTACCATCTTTCTTCTTCACAAAAAGAACCGGAGCACCCCAAGGCGAGATACTCGGTCTAATGAATCCTCTGTCTAACAACTTTTGCAGTTGTGACATTAGTTCCTTCATTTCTGATGGAGCTAAACGATATGGTGCCTTAGCTGCAGGCTTAGCACCAGGCACTAAGTCAATTCAAAATTAACCTCTCTTTCTGGAGGTATTCCAGGTATTTCTTCTGGGAATACATCAGGAAAGTTCTATTTTATTTTTTTTGTTTCGATTTTGTATACAGATTTGTACTCATGTACTTACTTTGAATAACAAGAGTATCATTATTATTTTAATAAAAAATGACACACTTTCCTACAATCATATTAAAACCTTATTCAAGGATTTTTTTTTGGGTTCACGAAATGGTTTCAAATAAAAATATTATTTGAGATTTTTTTTTGGTAAAATCTTGCTAATAACTTTAAATAATGTGTGTAGCACAATGTTTGGTGTAGAATGTGATCCCCTCTGATCTGAAGATATCCAAGTCTCTGATCGTCAAACAACCTCTTGAAAGGCGGAATCAATCTAGAATACAACGATAATCCGGTAAATCGAATCAAACATCAACGAACACGAAAACCGCCACAAACATGAAATGCACAATCAAACAAGTAATCTTCACTGATGAACTATTGCAATTACAACCAGAAAGAATCAAACAAAAACAACAACTTTGATTTCACTTGAAAGATATGATCAAAAGTTACAAATGAGAAATCTGCTTACAAAGTTCAAAGACAACCTATATATATACTAAGGAGTTTTCGACCGAAAACGCTGCGAAAACACTTTTCGATCAAAAACATAGTTTTCGACCGAAAACTTTATAGTTTGTACATTTCAGCCTATAATTGATTTCTATAGACTACTATGTTCTAACAATCTCCCCCTAGTCCACAGAACATCAATTCTTCACTTGTTGTCTTTCTCAGGCTGGGCTTTGATTTTCACTTTCTTGGACTCCAGCTCGGCAAGTATTTTCTTAATCACACTGGCTTCATATCTTCTTGATAAGCAGCGAGATACAACTCTCATATACAACTTTGCTTCAGCCTTTATCTTCGAGCTCATATCACATTGAATTGGATTGTGGTACAGAATCTCAGATCTTCATCAGAAAAACTAAAAAGATTCACCATATAGAAGACTCTGACCTCTAGCAAGTTGTGCTGTGTAATTACTGCTTCATGAGTTTTGTTGTCGTACTCCTATCTCTTGAAATCTTTAATAAACACTTCCTTTCGTGCTGGGATGTAGACTGTAGAGACTGTATCAGCAGGCTTTACTATATACCCAAACCTCCTCTTCCCATCTTTATCCTTCTTCTTCAATTTCACACATTCAGGTACTTGTGGTTTGAAGCGTTCAAACTTGTCTTTTACACATTCCTTTTTGATGTAATTCTCAAAATTCTCAGCAAACGTATTGTTAGACGGGTTGATCAACTTAAGGTGGCTCAATTCTCTAATATCCTAGTATGGTAGAGTCTTTAACTTGGAGCTTCTGTCAAAATACTGGATTTTTCCTTCACCTCTCTTAATAACATACATCTTCTTATCATCATCATACATCCAACTTAGAATTTCTCTAGTTAGAGCTTGCTCTGGATTTCTTATCTTATGACTAATTCTCTTAACAATAGAAGGTTTTTCTGTTACTTTCCACCACAAGCTCTTAACAATACATGTGGTCTTTGGATGTTCAGATGATTCTTCAATCTCTTCAGGTACTTGAAATGACTCTCCATCATCTACCAACCTATCCATCTTTCCAATTACTGATCCATCCTCTTCAACATAAGTTTGCTTATGTTCATATTCATACTTTTGGTATTCTTTGTTGGACTCAGCTTCTTTATCAGACTATTCAGCATCATGGCCAGTTTCACCAATACCACCAGCTCCACCACTGTTATTATCATCATCAGATGGATCATCATCATTCTTTTTCTCACCAGTTATTACAACATCATTCTCATCTTCTTCCTCTTTCTATGTCTCTTCCTCATTCTCTTCCTCATTCTCACCCCATTTATCAACATCAAACAACGTATTTGCTTCATACATCTCTGCATCAATTACGGGAGAATGAATGGGTTCAGTATTAGCTCGACTTTCTTGATTATCAATGTTTGCTTCTTGATTAACATTCTGATTGTTAATTTCAACACCAACATGAGCTATCAAATCTTGCACCATTTTCTGAAGTTGATCAATCTTGTCACACCCCAACCGACGGCGGAATACGTCGGGGCGGGACATGTAGACTGTTCATGAGCACAAGGTTGTCTAGATTTCAATATATTAATCATCATATTTCATTTCAAGCAAAACAAACACAAACCAAGTGCATAAACGAAATACATATTGTTCATTGTTTTAAAATTAACTAAGATCAAACTTAAGTGTAGCATGTCTTGATCAACTCACACGTTAGCACCTGAAACATGAATAAAATAAGATCAACTAAAAAGTTGGTGAGCATACACAGGTTTGTACATAGATAGCATATAGGTTATGAATAAACAAATCCTTACATAACATGATAAAATAAGGTATTTATGGAGAGCAGCTATTGTGTAACTAAGTACAATCAAACCTTTGTAACTAGCATGCAAATTGTGTTGTCGGTAACAATCACCCCAATCTGGGTGGGTTTGTCAGACTCAATAGATCTATCATTGTTTACCGTCGGCTTGAATAGTTAATGATTGCACATAAATTGCACACAAAAGTTAACACAACTAACACTCAGGCATAAAGCTCAAATTTCACACATGAATGTAAAGTGGATTTGTATTTGTGTAGTTTGTGTAAATGTAAGCAATAGTTTGTATAGTGTTCATGTTCCACCCCAAAAATTGCAAAAGAGTAAAAGGGGCTATGTAATACTCACTTGATTCAAAAGACGCAGCTAACGCGAGAGACTAGATAGTAATATGATCCTTGTAATGCACAACGTTAACCTAGATTGGAATATATATTGAATTAATAGTGTGCACAATAGTCTATGTCTAAGTCTAGGGTTGAATTGGACGTGTGTATAAAGTTAGTGGTTTGTTCTCGAAATGTATTACATAAAATGAAAGGTTTGAAATGGATATTTTTAGAACATTTTGATCAAGGTTTGAGTTTGAATAACTAAATAAATAAATTACAAAATTATTATTTATTTAGTTAGTTATAAAAATAATGTAGGTATTAGGGGTAATTAAGTATAACTTAAATAAATAATTCTTAAATATAAATTAAATAAATAATTTTTACCTTATTTATTTATAAAATATGTAACCTAATCTTTTAGTTATAAAAATGTATCGGGTGCTTTAAATTAATTATAATTTAATAACAAATTTTTTTATAAAATGAAAGTTTGAAATGAATAGTTTAAAATAATTGAAGTTAGGGTTTTGGTTTGAATAACTAAATAAAATTAAATATTTATTTATTTAGTTATAAAAATAGCGTGAATTATATTAAGTATAAATTAAATAAATAAATTTTACTTTATTTATTTATGTATAAAAATATGTAAAATAATATTTATTTATAATAAGTATATCTCTAACTTTTTAGTGTAGGCGAAAATGAATAATTTATTTATTTATTCATTTAAAAAGAATTATTTGATTGTTCTAAATAAAGTTTGGAATTTATAACTTTATAAAAAAAAATTTCTTTTAATGAGAGATATTTTATAAAATAAATATCTTATTTGAAAATAAATTTCCATTGATTATTCTTAAAAAAAAATAAATTTTTGTTTTTAAATAGTTAATGTACAATTAAACAATATAATTTGTAATAAAATAAATTTATATAGAAAATTAGAAATTTCGAATTTTATTCTGTTTAAAATGTTGCAAAGGTTATAAAAATAATTTTTATAAAGTTTTTTGGAGTTTTAAAACTGTTTTTAAAAATTAAACAGGCCACCCGGTTCGAACCCGGGTGGTTCCTGTGTGTGTAGTTGGTTTGTACCGCTAGACCAGTGGAGCTATTTGAATACAAGTCTGGTCTGGTTGGCTATTAACATGAAAGTAAAAGGAAGCCGGGTATGATTTTTCAGGGCATGCGCAAAAAGGCCGGCCGGATACGGGCCGTGGGTTTCGAACCCACACCACCCTGGCCGATGGAGCATAGACTTAACTAGTCGGACCAGATGGTTCGCTGATCATAACAGGAATAAAGAAAATTAAATAGGTTACGTGAATTATCCATTTTCCCCAAATCAGACTTCGAGTAAATCGGCCAAGAACCCTAATTCAAATTGATTTTAATGGATTATGTTTACTCGAATTGATAGGGGGCTAACTATCAGGACTCAATTACGAACCTAATGATCTAAAACTTACTCGTTAAGATTGGGCAACGAACGTTGTCGGCTACGGTTTTCTGTCTTGAGGTTCTTGAGACCCGATTTCTGTCCAGAAGTGAAGTGGAATGCGATTACGGTTTCAGAGGGTTTGTATGAGGGTGCGTGAAGGTTTGAGGCTGATTTGATTTGATTAATTTTGTCTAATTTAGCCAATTTGATTATGAGTTGGCCGTAGTAGTCATTGGGCTTGATTTACGCATAAACGGTTTGGTTTTGGGCGAATAGAGTCGCGTTTGTGGTCTGAATACATTCAAGGGTTGTTTGAACGTGATTTGCGGGGTTGATTACGTGTCAATTAAACGAATTAAACATCGACTGATACAGATGGACTTTGAGGAGTCAAATTCGTTTGAATTTGAATCTTGCCCGCTAAATTGGACGAGTTTGCGTGATGATTGGGCCGGGATTGGACCGATCTTTGTTTGACTAACCATAGATGATCAATCCAACAAAGGCCCAATCGATTTAGCCTTGGGTTGATAGGAATCGGCTTGGTTTGACTTTCTGAAAGTCAAACTTAGTCAAACATTCTTGAATTGAGTAAAAAATAAATCAAAGTTCCAAATTTGCGGGTGACGTTTAGAATTGGGGGTTCGGAATGGTTAAGAGTTCAATTTGATTGTTAATGGAGTGTATGTACGTGTATGTACTTGTATAATGCATGAATATATATATATATATATATTAATAACGACTTTAAAATAAATGAGAAGTAGAATTTCGTGAATTGCGTTGATTATTAGGGTTTAATATTACCTTTGGACTAGGGTTGGAATTTATACATGCTTTATTGTACTAAAAGGAAAACATGAAAATCAGAAAGGTTACAGTATCCCCATGTTGAGGGAATTTCGTCCCGAAATCTAGTTAGTTGGGGCGACTGCATCAGCAAAGAGGTGGGGGTACTTGAGCTTCATTTGGTCCTCTCGTTCCCAAGTAAACTCAGGACCACGTTTTGATTCCCAACGAACTTTGACGATAGGGATACGGCTTCGCTTGAGCTGCTTGATCTCATGATCCATGATTTCTACCGGTCTCTCAACGAAGTGTATCGTTTCGTCAATGCGCACATCGTCAAGGGGTATATGGAGATTTTCATCAGCAAGGCATTTCTTCAGATTAGACACATGAAATGTAGGATGCACATTGCCAAGTGATGGAGGTAACTCGAGTTTGTAAGCCACTTTCCCAATCCTTTCAAGGATCTTGAATGGACCCACATAGCGAGGTGCTAGTTTGACTTTCTTTCCAAAACGGATCACGCCTTTCCATGGAGACACCTTTAGAAGGACAAGATCACCAACTTGGAATTCCAAGGGTTTTCGTTGTTTGTCGGCATAGCTCTTTTGCCGACTCCTCGCCACTCGAATGTTGTCACGGATTTGAATGATCTTGTCGGATGTTTCTTGGATTAGCTCGGGACCGGTGATTTGTGCTTCACCAATCTAGTTCCAACAGATAGGAGAACGACACTTACGGCCATAGAGAGCTTCAAAGGGAGCCATATTTATACTTGTGTGGTAGCTATTGTTGTAAGAGAACTCAATTAGAGATAGATGTGAATCCAGTTACAACCAAAATCGATTACACAAGCTCTAAGCATGTCCTCAAGAGTTTGGATTGTTCGCTCGGTCTGACCATCAGTTTGGGGGTGGTAAGCCGTGCTCAAATCCAATCATGTACCAAGAGCAGTTTGGAGAGATTGCCAGAAACGGGAGGTGAATTGAGCATCTCTATCGGAGATTATGTTTAAGGGAACACCGTGACGGCTCACAATTTCATCAATGTAAATTCGGGTCAATTTATCAACCCGATAGTCTTCACGGATAGGCAAGAAATGAGCAGATTTGATGAGGCGGTCAATGATTACCCAAATGCTATCATAACCACTTGAGGGGCGAGGAAGTTTGGTAATGAAGTCCATAGCTAAATTCTCCCATTTCCACACGGGAATTTCCAGTTGTTCAAGTAAACCGGAAGGACGTTGATGTTCGGCTTTGAATTTGGTGCAAGTTAGACATTTGGCAACATAGAGGGCAATGTCTTTCTTCATACCGGGCCACCAATATTGATGGCGAAGATCTTGGTACATTTTATCCGCACCAGGATGGATAGAATAACAAGTCTTGTGGGCCTCGTTCATGAGAAGTGTACGGAGACCATCGCGATCGGGAACCCAAATACGGTTCAAGTAATAAAGTAAGCCATTGGGTTTTGATTCAAGCTGAAGTTCAACACCACACGACATTTCCTCGTACATGTTACCCTCGGTGACCGAGACGTGTTGAGCTTCTAGGATACGATTTTGCATGTTGGTTTGAATTTATACACAATGAAGCATGACATAGTCCTTTCGACTCAAAGCGTCGGCTACAACATTCGCTTTGCCAGGATGGTAACGAATCTCGCAGTCATAGTCATTAAGGAGTTCAACCCAACGTCGTTGCCTCATACTGAGTTCTTTTTGGTTGAAGATGTGTTGGAGACTTTTGTGGTCGGTGAACACCACACATTTTGTGCCATAGAGGTAATGTCTCCAAATCTTCAATGCGAATACGACCGCGCCCAATTCGAGGTCGTGCGTCGTATAATTCTTCTCATGAATCTTAAGTTGCCTTGATGCATAAGCGATTACTTTGCCCCGTTGCATGAGGACACAACCGAGACCTTGGTTGGAGGCATCACAGTAGACAACTAGATCATCATTCCCATTAGGGAGAGTCAAAATAGGAGCATTGCATAACTTTGGCTTAAGAGTTTGGAAAGCTTCTTCTTGCTTTGGTCCCCATTCATAAGGTTTACCCTTGTGGGTCAAAGCGGTGAGAGGAACAACAATCTTAGAGAAATTTGAAATGAAACAACGATAATATCCCGCAAGACCAAGAAATGAACGAACTTCGGTGGGTGTCTTAGGGGCATTCCAATTCTTGACAGCTTCGATCTTAGCAGGGTCAACATGAATTCCTTTTTCGTTGACGATATGACCTAGGAATTGAACCTCCCTTAGTCAAAATTCACATTTGGAGAACTTGGCATATAGTTGCTCTTTCCTCAAGAGGTCCAAAACCAACCTAAGGTGTTGCTCATGATCGGATTTAGTCTTGGAGTAGATTAAGATATCATCATTTAAGACGATCACGAATTTGTCGAGGTACGGTTTGCACACACGATTCATGAGGTCCATGAAAACCGCGGGCGCATTGGTTAGCCCAAAAGGCATGACCATGAACTCGTAGTGACCATACCTTGTTTGGAAGGCAGTATTTGGAATATCTCCCTCTTGTACACGGAGTTGGTGATAGCCAGATGGAAGATCAATCTTCGAGAAGTAAGTAGAGCCTTGAAGTTGATCGAAGAGGTCATCAATCCTAGGCAATGGATAAAGGTTCTTGATGGTAAGCTTATTGAGTTCGCGGTAGTCAATACACATGCGGAATGATCCATCCTTCTTCTTGACGAATAAGACGGGTGCACCCTACGGTGAATGACTTGGACGGATGAAGCCCTTGTCGGAGAGTTCTTGGAGTTGACTTGCAAGTTCTTGCATTTCAGAAGGTGCAAGACGGTATGGAGCTCTAGCCACTGGGTTAGCTCCGGGTACAAGGTCAATGCGAAATTCTACTTGTCGAACGGGTGGAAGGCCAGATAGATCTTCAGGGAATACTTCGGGAAAGTCCCGGACGATGGGGATGTCTCGAATGTTCTTCTCTTTGACATCCTTTTGAACAATATGGGCTAGGAAGGCCACGTACTTCTTTCGTAAGTACTTTTGAGTAGTAGTGCATGACATTAAACTGAGTCCTTTGCAAGGTTTTTCACCAAAGACTCTTAACGTTTCTCCTGACGGAAGGGGTATTCGGATGCATTTCTCAATACAGATGACTTCGGCATGGTGATTTGACAGCCAATCCATGCCTATGATGATATCAAAACTTCCTAGTGGCATTGGCACGAGGTTGATTGGAAATGTATGATCATTAAGTTCTAGAGAACAGTCGTGGATAACGGAGTCTATTGTAAGGGAGTCACCATTTGCTACTTCGACAGTGAAGGTTTTCTATAATTTGGACCGTGTTTTTGCAAGTAAGAGTTCAAAGTTAAGTGACACGAAACTTTTATTGGCACCGGTATCAAATAAAATGGAGGCATATTGACTATTAACAAGCCAACAACGTTGACCACATCGTTGTTGGCTTGAGCTTCATTGGCATTTATGTTGAAAGCACGCCCACGAGCTCCGCCTTGTCTAGCATTGATGAACTCCGGGCACTGGTCACGGAAATGATTTGGGTTGCCACATTCATAACAAGCACGCCCATTTGCTATAGCGGGAACACCTTGATTAGTCACTTGTTGGTTGGTTCAGGTTGGTTGGTTGACTTGGCCTGCAAGTGCTTTGGCTCTACAAACATTGACCGTATGGCCATATTTCCCACAGTGAGTGCAAAGGCGAAAGGGAATGTTTTGGAGATGGTGATAATTGCATGTGGCACAGAGTGGGTAGGTCCCCACATATGGCTTCTTGACTGGTGCTTGAGCCATGGGAGCAACTTGGTTAACAGGCATAGCAGGAGTGACCACAGCAAAATTTCTAGACTTTCTTTTTTTATTATGGTGGTAGGGTTCAATTTTGGCTTCTTTGATGTGTAAAGGAGGAGTTGTGGTGTCGGGGGCTTTCTTGGTGCCTTTTCTAGTCAGAGTACCTGCTTTCACATGGTTGTCGGTCAAAGTAGCATATAATCGAATAGCATCTTAGAGTGTTGCGGGATTTCTCCCTAAGACAGTATCCTGAATCTGCCTAGGTAATCCACCGATGTATTTTTCAATGCAACGAGATAAGGGTGTGACCATATGGGGCACAAGGAGACTCAGGTCATGAAACCAGGTTGTATAAGCCAGACTTTCACCACTGTCTTGGGTAAGATCCCAAAACTCAGCTTCCAGCTTCCTCACCTCATTCCGAGGACAGAACTCTTCAGTCATTATTCTCTTAACCTCATCCCATGGTAAGGCCATGGTTGCCTCCATACCTCTAGTTCTCTTTTCCCCATTCCACCACGTGAGTGCCCGTTTTTGGAAGACACTTGTGGCATGACGAACACGAAGGTTATCGGGGCAGTCACTATTGAGGAACGTGCCCTCAATACTTTCGAACCATTGAAGGAGTCACGTAGCCCCTTCGGTACCATAGAACTTAAGAGGATTACACGAATTGAAGTGCTTGCAGGTACATTGCGGTGGGTTGGCACCACCACCACCGTTAGTTCCATGGTTACCATTTGTGGCACCATTAACTTGAGTGAGTTAAGTTACAAGTTGTGCAAGAATAGCAGCAATATCAGTGTTGTTGTTGGCCATGGTAGCGCGACGGGGAGGCATTCTACAGATTTGCACAACACAAGAAGAGATGTAAGAACTTATGAAAGTTGATTGAATTTAAAAGAAAAGATAACAAATAAAATAGTAAAGCATAGTTTGGATTGTACTCAAATAGTGATATAATCACTTGAATACTATGACACATTAAGGTTAATTAAACTCATATACTTTTCAAGGAGACATGCTTTAGCCTATAAGTAAACACTCATTCCGGGAATTCCCAGGAAAGCACACGGGTCCCTCGGTTGATTGGGATTTATACGAAATGCTTTCCTAGACAGAAAACCCAGAATACAGGTGTCACCCTTCCAGATTGCACGTGTCCTCAAATAATTAACAAAGTTTAAAAGCCTTAACGAGGAAATAAAGAAATTTTATAGATTTAGATCCATGGAGTTTCCACATGCTAAGAAAGTGATGATAGAGAAATAGGTAAGAAGGTTATGAGGCTTTAAGGTATATATAGGGATATTATTTATTTAATTTATTATTTAAGTATAGTCTAATAAGTCATGAATTTTAGCAAGTAAGGCATCAAAATTAAATAATAACTAATCATAGTAAGCATGTAAACACCTTGCATGTAGCACATATCACATAATCATGAAGCATGGCATAAGTGGGTGTCCTAAAGTTATAGTTTAGGTCAAGGGTGTCTAATAACCTAGTTCCCTATAATCAAGGCTCTGATACCAATCTGTCACACCCCAACCGACGACGGAATACGTCGGGGCGAGACATGTAGACTGTTCATAAGCACAAGGTTGTCTAGATTTCAATATATTAATCATTATATTTCATTTCAAGCAAAACAAACACAAACCAAGTGCATAAACGAAATACATGTTGTTCATTGTTTTAAAATTAACTAAGTCCAAACTTAAGTATAGCATGTCTTGATCAACTCACACGTTAGCACCTGAAACATGAATAAAATAAGGTCAACTAAAAAGTTGGTGAGCATACACAGGTTTGTACATAGATAGCATATAGGTTATGAATAAACAAATCCTTATATAACATGATAAAATAAGGCATTTATGGAGAGCAGCTATTGTGTAACTAAGTATAATGAAACCTTTGTAACTAGCATGCAAATTGTGTTGTCGTGTCAGACTCAATAGATCTATCATTTTTTACCATCGGCTTGAATAGTTAATGATTGCACATAAATTGCACACAAAAGTTAACACAACTAACACTTAGGCATAAAGCTCAACTTGCACACATGAATGTAAAGGGGATTTGTATTTGTGTAGTTTGTGTAAATGTAAGCAATAGTTTGTATAGTGTTCATGTTTCACCCCAAAAGGTGTAAAAGAGTAAAAGGGACTATGTAATACTCACTTGATTCAAAAGACGCAGCTAACGCGAGAGACTAGATAGTAATATGATCCTTGTAATGCACAACGTTAACTTAGATTGGAATGTATATTGAATTAATAGTGTGCACAATAGTCTATGTCTAAGTTTAGGGTTGAATTGGACGTGTGTATAAAGTTAGTGGTTTATTCTCGAAAGGTATTGCATAAAATAAAAGGTTTGAAATGGATATTTTTAGAACATTTTGATCAATGTTTGAGTTTGAATAACTAAATAAATAAATTATAAAATTATTATTTATTTACTTAGTTATAAAAATAATGTAGGTATTAGGGGTAATTAAGTATAACTTAAATAAATAATTCTTAAATATAAATTAAATAAAATTTTTTTACCTTATTTATTTATTTATAAAATATGTAACCTAGTCTTTTAGTTATAAAAATGTATCCGGTGCTTTATATTAATTATAATTTAATAACTAATTTTTTTATAAAATGAAAGTTTGAAATGAATAGTTTAAAATAATTGAAGTTAGGGTTTTGGTTTGAATAATTAAATAAAATTAAATTTTTATTTATTTAGTTATAAAAATAGCTTGAATTATATTAAGTATAAATTAAATAAATAATTTTTACTTTATTTATTTATGTATAAAAATGTGTAAAATAACATTTATTTATAATAAGTATACCTCTAACTTTTTAGTGTAGGCTAAAATGAATAATTTATTTATTTATTTATTTAAAAAGAATTATTTGATTATTCTAAATAAAGTTTGGATTTTATAACTTTATAAAAAAAATTTTCTTTTAATGGGAGTTATTTTATAAAATAAATATCTTACTTGAAAATAAATTTCCATTGATTATTCTTAATAAAAAATTAAATTTTTGTTTTTAAATAGTTAATGTACAATTAAACAATATAATTTGTAATAAAATAAATTTATATTGAAAATTAGAAATTTTGATTTTTATTCTGTTTAAAATGTTGCAAAGGTTATAAAAATAATTTTTATAAAGTTTTTTGGAGTTTTAAAACTGTTTTTAAAAATTAAATAGGCCACCCGGTTCGAACCCGGGTGGTTCCTGTGTGTGTAGTTGGTTTGTACCGCTAGACCAGTGGAGCTATTTGAATACAAGTCTGGTCTGGTTGGCTATTAACATGAAAGTAAAAGGAAGCCGGGTATGATTTTTCAGGGCATGCGCAAAAAGGCCGGCCGGATACGGGCCGTGGGTTTCGAACCCACACCACCCGGGCCGATGGAGCATAGACTTAACTAGTCGGACCAGATGGTTCGCTGATCATAACAGGAATAAAGAAAATTAAATAGGTTACGTGAATTATCCATTTTCCCCAAATCAGACTTCGAGTAAATCGGCCAAGAACCCTAATTCAAATTGATTTTAATGGATTATGTTTACTCGAATTGATAGGGGGCTAACTATCAGGACTCAATTACGAAACTAATGATCTAAAACTTACTCGTTAAGATTGGGCAACGAACGTTGTCGGCTACGGTTTTCTGTCTTGAGGTTCTTGAGACCCGATTTCTGTCCAGAAGTGAAGTGGAATGCGATTACGGTTTCAGAGGGTTTGTATGAGGGTGCGTGAAGGTTTTAGGCTGATTTGATTTGATTAATTTTGTCTAATTTAGCCAATTTGATTATGAGTTGGCCGTAGTAGTCATTGGGCTTGATTTACGCATAAACGGTTTGGTTTTGGGCGAATAGAGTCGCGTTTGTGGTCTGAATACATTCAAGGGTTGTTTGAACGTGATTTGCGGGGTTGATTACGTGTCAATTAAACGAATTAAACATCGACTGATACAGTTGGACTTTGAGGAGTCAAATTCGTTTGAATTTGAATCTTGCCCGCTAAATTGGACGAGTTTGCGTGATGATTGGGCCGGGATTGGACCGATCTTTGTTTGACTAACCATAGATGATCAATCCAACAAAGGCCCAATCGATTTAGCCTTGGGTTGATAGGAATCGGCTTGGTTTGACTTTCTGAAAGTCAAACTTAGTCAAACATTCTTGAATTGAGTAAAAAATAAATCAAAGTTCCAAATTTGCGGGTGACGTTTAGAATTGGGGGTTCGGAATGGTTAAGAGTTCAATTTGATTGTTAATGGAGTGTATGTACGTGTATGTACTTGTATAATGCATGAATATATATATATATATATATATATATATTAATAACGACTTTAAAATAAATGAGAAGTAGAATTTCGTGAATTGCGTTGATTATTAGGGTTTAATATTACCTTTGGACTAGGGTTGGAATTTATACATGCTTTATTGTACTAAAAGGAAAACATGAAAATCAGAAAGGTTACAGTATCCCCATGTTGAGGGAATTTCGTCCCGAAATCTAGTTAGTTGGGGCGACTGCATCAGCAAAGAGGTGGGGGTACTTGAGCTTCATTTGGTCCTCTCGTTCCCAAGTAAACTCAGGACCACGTTTTGATTCCCAACGAACTTTGACGATAGGGATACGGCTTCGCTTGAGCTGCTTGATCTCATGATCCATGATTTCTACCGGTCTCTCAACGAAGTGTATCGTTTCGTCAATGCGCACATCGTCAAGGGGTATATGGAGATTTTCATCAGCAAGGCATTTCTTCAGATTAGACACATGAAATGTAGGATGCACATTGCCAAGTGATGGAGGTAACTCGAGTTTGTAAGCCACTTTCCCAATCCTTTCAAGGATCTTGAATGGACCCATATAACGAGGTGCTAGTTTGACTTTCTTTCCAAAACGGATCACGCCTTTCCATGGAGACACCTTTAGAAGGACAAGATCACCAACTTGGAATTCCAAGGGTTTTCGTTGTTTGTCGGCATAGCTCTTTTGCCGACTCCTCGCCAATCGAATGTTGTCACGGATTTGAATGATCTTGTCGGATGTTTCTTGGATTAGCTCGGGACCGGTGATTTGTGCTTCACCAATCTAGTTCCAACAGATAGGAGAACGACACTTACGGCCATAGAGAGCTTCAAAGGGAGCCATATTTATACTTGTGTGGTAGCTATTGTTGTAAGAGAACTCAATTAGAGATAGATGTGAATCCAGTTACAACCAAAATCGATTACACAAGCTCTAAGCATGTCCTCAAGAGTTTGGATTGTTCGCTCGGTCTGACCATCAGTTTGGGGGTGGTAAGCCGTGCTCAAATCCAATCATGTACCAAGAGCAGTTTGGAGAGATTGCCAGAAACGGGAGGTGAATTGAGCATCTCTATCGGAGATTATGTTTAAGGGAACACCGTGACGGCTCACAATTTCATCAATGTAAATTCGGGTCAATTTATCAACCCGATAGTCTTCACGGATAGGCAAGAAATGAGCAGATTTGGTGAGGCGGTCAATGATTACCCAAATGCTATCATAACCACTTGAGGGGCGAGGAAGTTTGGTAATGAAGTCCATAGCTAAATTCTCCCATTTCCACACGGGAATTTCCAGTTGTTCAAGTAAACCGGAAGGACGTTGATGTTCGGCTTTGAATTTGGTGCAAGTTAGACATTTGGCAACATAGAGGGCAATGTCTTTCTTCATACCGGGCCACCAATATTGATGGCGAAGATCTTGGTACATTTTATCCGCACCAGGATGGATAGAATAACAAGTCTTGTGGGCCTCGTTCATGAGAAGTGTACGGAGACCATCGCGATCGGGAACCCAAATACGGTTCAAGTAATAAAGTAAGCCATTGGGTTTTGATTCAAGCTGAAGTTCAACACCACACGACATTTCCTCGTACATGTTACCCTCGGTGACCGAGACGTGTTGAGCTTCTAGGATACGATTTTGCATGTTGGTTTGAATTTATACACAATGAAGCATGACATAGTCCTTTCGACTCAAAGCGTCGGCTACAACATTCGCTTTGCCAGGATGGTAACGAATCTCGCAGTCATAGTCATTAAGGAGTTCAACCCAACGTCGTTGCCTCATACTGAGTTCTTTTTGGTTGAAGATGTGTTGGAGACTTTTGTGGTCGGTGAACACCACACATTTTGTGCCATAGAGGTAATGTCTCCAAATCTTCAATGCGAATACGACCGCGCCCAATTCGAGGTCGTGCGTCGTATAATTCTTCTCATGAATCTTAAGTTGCCTTGATGCATAAGCGATTACTTTGCCCCGTTGCATGAGGACACAACCGAGACCTTGGTTGGAGGCATCACAGTAGACAACTAGATCATCATTCCCATTAGGGAGAGTCAAAATAGGAGCATTGCATAACTTTGGCTTAAGAGTTTGGAAAGCTTCTTCTTGCTTTGGTCCCCATTCATAAGGTTTACCCTTGTGGGTCAAAGCGGTGAGAGGAACAACAATCTTAGAGAAATTTGAAATGAAACAACGATAATATCCCGCAAGACCAAGAAATGAACGAACTTCGGTGGGTGTCTTAGGGGCATTCCAATTCTTGACAGCTTCGATCCTAGCAGGGTCAACATGAATTCCTTTTTCGTTGACGATATGACCTAGGAATTGAACCTCCCTTAGTCAAAATTCACATTTGGAGAACTTGGCATATAGTTGCTCTTTCCTCAAGAGGTCCAAAACCAACCTAAGGTGTTGCTCATGATCGGATTTAGTCTTGGAGTAGATTAAGATATCATCATTTAAGACGATCACGAATTTGTCGAGGTACGGTTTGCACACACGATTCATGAGGTCCATGAAAACCGCGGGCGCATTGGTTAGCCCAAAAGGCATGACCATGAACTTGTAGTGACCATACCTTGTTTGGAAGGCAGTATTTGGAATATCTCCCTCTTGTACACGGAGTTGGTGATAGCCAGATGGAAGATCAATCTTCGAGAAGTAAGTAGAGCCTTGAAGTTGATCGAAGAGGTCATCAATCCTAGGCAATGGATAAAGGTTCTTGATGGTAAGCTTATTGAGTTCGCGGTAGTCAATACACATGCGGAATGATCCATCCTTCTTCTTGACGAATAAGACGGGTGCACCCTACGGTGAATGACTTGGACGGATGAAGCCCTTGTCGGAGAGTTCTTGGAGTTGACTTGCAAGTTCTTGCATTTCAGAAGGTGCAAGACGGTATGGAGCTCTAGCCACTGGGTTAGCTCCGGGTACAAGGTCAATGCGAAATTCTACTTGTCGAACGGGTGGAAGGCCAGATAGATCTTCAGGGAATACTTCGGGAAAGTCCCGGACGATGGGGATGTCTCGAATGTTCTTCTCTTTGACATCCTTTTGAACAATATGGGCTAGGAAGGCCACGTACTTCTTTCGTAAGTACTTTTGAGTAGTAGTGCATGACATTAAACTGAGTCCTTTGCAAGGTTTTTCACCAAAGACTCTTAACGTTTCTCCTGACGGAAGGGGTATTCGGATGCATTTCTCAATACAGATGACTTCGGCATGGTGATTTGACAGCCAATCCATGCCTATGATGATATCAAAACTTCCTAGTGGCATTGGCACGAGGTTGATTGGAAATGTATGATCATTAAGTTCTAGAGAACAGTCGTGGATAACGGAGTCTATTGTAAGGGAGTCACCATTTGCTACTTCGACAGTGAAGGTTTTCTCTAATTTGGACCGTGTTTTTGCAAGTAAGAGTTCAAAGTTAAGTGACACGAAACTTTTATTGGCACCGGTATCAAATAAAATGGAGGCATATTGACTATTAACAAGCCAACAACGTTGACCACATCGTTGTTGGCTTGAGCTTCATTGGCATTTATGTTGAAAGCACGCCCACGAGCTCCGCCTTGTCTAGCATTGATGAACTCCGGGCACTGGTCACGGAAATGATTTGGGTTGCCACATTCATAACAAGCACGCCCATTTGCTATAGCGGGAACACCTTGATTAGTCACTTGTTGGTTGGTTCAGGTTGGTTGGTTGACTTGGCCTGCAAGTGCTTTGGCTCTACAAACATTGACCGTATGGCCATATTTCCCACAGTGAGTGCAAAGGCGAAAGGGAATGTTTTGGAGATGGTGATAATTGCATGTGGCACAGAGTGGGTAGGTCCCCACATATGGCTTCTTGACTGGTGCTTGAGCCATGGGAGCAACTTGGTTAACAGGCATAGCAGGAGTGACCACAGCAAAATTTCTAGACTTTCTTTTTTTATTATGGTGGTAGGGTTCAATTTTGGCTTCTTTGATGTGTAAAGGAGGAGTTGTGGTGTCGGGGGCTTTCTTGGTGCCTTTTCTAGTCAGAGTACCTGCTTTCACATGGTTGTCGGTCAAAGTAGCATATAATCGGATAGCATCTTAGAGTGTTGCGGGATTTCTCCCTAAGACAGTATCCTGAATCTGCCTAGGTAATCCACCGATGTATTTTTCAATGCAACGAGATAAGGGTGTGACCATATGGGGCACAAGGAGACTCAGGTCATGAAACCAGGTTGTATAAGCCAGACTTTCACCACTGTCTTGGGTAAGATCCCAAAACTCAGCTTCCAGCTTCCTCACCTCATTCCGAGGACAGAACTCTTCAGTCATTATTCTCTTAACCTCATCCCATGGTAAGGCCATGGTTGCCTCCATACCTCTAGTTCTCTTTTCCCCATTCCACCACGTGAGTGCCCGTTTTTGGAAGACACTTGTGGCATGACGAACACGAAGGTTATCGGGGCAGTCACTATTGAGGAACGTGCCCTCAATACTTTCGAACCATTGAAGGAGTCACGTAGCCCCTTCGGTACCATAGAACTTAAGAGGATTACACGAATTGAAGTGCTTGCAGGTACATTGCGGTGGGTTGGCACCACCACCACCGTTAGTTCCATGGTTACCATTTGTGGCACCATTAACTTGAGTGAGTTAAGTTACAAGTTGTGCAAGAATAGCAGCAATATCAGTGTTGTTGTTGGCCATGGTAGCGCGACGGGGAGGCATTCTACAGATTTGCACAACACAAGAAGAGATGTAAGAACTTATGAAAGTTGATTGAATTTAAAAGAAAAGATAACAAATAAAATAGTAAAGCATAGTTTGGATTGTACTCAAATAGTGATATAATCACTTGAATACTATGACACATTAAGGTTAATTAAACTCATATACTTTTCAAGGAGACATGCTTTAGCCTATAAGTAAACACTCATTCCGGGAATTCCCAGGAAAGCACACGGGTCCCTCGGTTGATTGGGATTTATACGAAATGCTTTCCTAGACAGAAAACCCAGAATACAGGTGTCACCCTTCCAGATTGCATGTGTCCTCAAATAATTAACAAAGTTTAAAAGCCTTAACGAGGAAATAAAGAAATTTTATAGATTTAGATCCATGGAGTTTCCACATGCTAAGAAAGTGATGATAGAGAAATAGGTAAGAAGGTTATGAGGCTTTAAGGTATATATAGGGATATTATTTATTTAATTTATTATTTAAGTATAGTCTAATAAGTCATGAATTTTAGCAAGTAAGGCATCAAAATTAAATAATAACTAATCATAGTAAGCATGTAAACACCTTGCATGTAGCACATATCACATAATCATGAAGCATGGCATAAGTGGGTGTCCTAAAGTTATAGTTTAGGTCAAGGGTGTCTAATAACCTAGTTCCCTATAATCAAGGCTCTGATACCAATTTGTCACACCCCAACCGACGACGGAATACGTCGGGGCGAGACATGTAGACTGTTCATAAGCACAAGGTTGTCTAGATTTCAATATATTAATCATCATATTTCATTTCAAGCAAAACAAACACAAACCAAGTGCATAAACGAAATACATGTTGTTCATTGTTTTAAAATTAACTAAGTCCAAACTTAAGTATAGCATGTCTTGATCAACTCACACGTTAGCACCTGAAACATGAATAAAATAAGGTCAACTAAAAAGTTGGTGAGCATACACAGGTTTGTACATAGATAGCATATAGGTTATGAATAAACAAATCCTTATATAACATGATAAAATAAGGCATTTATGGAGAGCAGCTATTGTGTAACTAAGTATAATGAAACCTTTGTAACTAGCATGCAAATTGTGTTGTCGTGTCAGACTCAATAGATCTATCATTTTTTACCATCGGCTTGAATAGTTAATGATTGCACATAAATTGCACACAAAAGTTAACACAACTAACACTTAGGCATAAAGCTCAACTTGCACACATGAATGTAAAGGGGATTTGTATTTGTGTAGTTTGTGTAAATGTAAGCAATAGTTTGTATAGTGTTCATGTTCCACCCCAAAAGGTGTAAAAGAGTAAAAGGGGCTATGTAATACTCACTTGATTCAAAAGACGCAGCTAACGCGAGAGACTAGATAGTAATATGATCCCTGTAATGCACAACGTTAACTTAGATTGGAATGTATATTGAATTAATAGTGTGCACAATAGTCTATGTCTAAGTTTATGGTTGAATTGGACGTGTGTATAAAGTTAGTGGTTTATTCTCGAAAGGTATTGCATAAAATAAAAGGTTTGAAATGGATATTTTTAGAACATTTTGATCAATGTTTGAGTTTGAATAACTAAATAAATAAATTATAAAATTATTATTTATTTACTTAGTTATAAAAATAATGTAGGTATTAGGGGTAATTAAGTATAACTTAAATAAATAATTCTTAAATATAAATTAAATAAAATTTTTTTACCTTATTTATTTATTTATAAAATATGTAACCTAGTCTTTTAGTTATAAAAATGTATCCGGTGCTTTATATTAATTATAATTTAATAACTAATTTTTTTATAAAATGAAAGTTTGAAATGAATAGTTTAAAATAATTGAAGTTAGGGTTTTGGTTTGAATAATTAAATAAAATTAAATTTTTATTTATTTAGTTATAAAAATAGCTTGAATTATATTAAGTATAAATTAAATAAATAATTTTTACTTTATTTATTTATGTATAAAAATGTGTAAAATAACATTTATTTATAATAAGTATACCTCTAACTTTTTAGTGTAGGCTAAAATGAATAATTTATTTATTTATTTATTTAAAAAGAATTATTTGATTATTCTAAATAAAGTTTGGATTTTATAACTTTATAAAAAAAAATTTCTTTTAATGGGAGTTATTTTATAAAATAAATATCTTACTTGAAAATAAATTTCCATTGATTATTCTTAAAAAAAAATTACATTTTTGTTTTTAAATAGTTAATGTACAATTAAACAATATAATTTGTAATAAAATAAATTTATATTGAAAATTAGAAATTTTGATTTTTATTCTGTTTAAAATGTTGCAAAGGTTATAAAAATAATTTTTATAAAGTTTTTTGGAATTTTAAAACTGTTTTTAAAAATTAAACAGGCCACCCGGTTCGAACCCGGGTGGTTCCTGTGTGTGTAGTTGGTTTGTACCGCTGGACCAGTGGAGCTATTCGTATACAAGTCTGGTCCGGTTGGCTATTAACATGAAAGTAAAAGGAAGCCGTGTATGATTTTTCAG
The DNA here is from genome assembly GCA_023525975.1 of Smallanthus sonchifolius. NCBI lineage: Eukaryota > Viridiplantae > Streptophyta > Magnoliopsida > Asterales > Asteraceae > Smallanthus > Smallanthus sonchifolius. The sequence goes on from CM042046.1 coordinate 29,400,198, forward strand.
GGCATGCGCAAAAAGGCCGGCCGAATACGGGCCGTAGGTTTCGAACCCACACCACCCGGCCCGATGGAGCATAGACTTAACCAGTCGGACCAGGTGGTTCGCTGATCATAACAGGAACAAAGAAAATTAAATAGGTTACTTGAATTATCCATTTTCCTCAAATCAGACTTCGAGTAAAACGGCCAAGAACCCTAATTCAAATTGATTTCAATGGATTATGTTTACTCGAATTGATAGGGGGTTAACGATCAAGACTCAATTATGAACCTAATGATCTAAAACTTACTCGTTAAGATTGGGCAACGAATGCTGTCGGCTACGGTTTTCTGTCTTGAGGTTCTTGAGACCCGATTTCTGTCCAGAAGTGAAGTGGAATGCGATTACGGTTTCAGAGGGTTTGTATGAGGGTGTGTGAAAGTTTGAGGCTGATTTGATTTAATTAATTTTGTCTAATTTAGCCAATTTGATTATGAGTTGGCCGTAGTAGTCATCGGGCTTGATTTACGCATAAACGGTTTGGTTTTGGGCGAATAGAGTCGCAATTGTGGTCTGAATACATTCAAGGGTTGTTTGAACGTGATTTGCAGGGTTGATTACGTGTCAATTAAACGAATAAAACATCGATTGATACTGTTTGACTTTGTGGAGTCAAATTCGTTTGAATTTGAATCTTGCCCGCTAAATTAGACGAGTTTGTGTGATGATTGGGCCGGGATTGGACCGATCTTTGTTTGACTAACCATAGATGATCAATCCAACAAGAGCCCAATCGATTTAGCCTTGGGTTGATAGGAATCGGCTTGGTTTGACTTTCTGAAAGTCAAACTTAGTCAAACATTCTTGAATTGAGTCAAAAATAAATCAAAGTTCCAAATTTGCGGGTAACGGTTAGAATTGGGGGTTCGGAATGGTTAAGAGTTCAATTTGATTGTTAATGAAGTGTATGTACTTGTATAATACATGAATATATATATATATATATATATATATATATATATATATATATATTAATAACGACTTTAAAATAAATGAGAAGTAGAATTTCGTGAATTGCGTTGATTCTTAGGGTTTGATATTACCTTTGCACTAGGGTTGGAATTTATGCATGCTTTATTGTACTAAAATGAAAACATGAAAATCAGAAAGGTTACAAATCTGTTGTTGTTGACTGATAATACCTTGTTGTCTACTACTTTCGGCTCTTAACTCTCGGATTTCTCTTGAATTAGCAGCTTCCTTGCTTTGTAGGTTTGCAATCTGAGTCTTTAGCTAACTCACCACATTTTTTGTTTCTCTTGTAGCATAGTTTAAGAACTCTTCATCTACCAGATTATATTCTTTTGACTTCTTAGACATTTGCCTTTCTGGAATCTCTTTAGCCTTGCCCTTTCCTTTATCATACTTCGTTGTTGTTGTCTTTTGTTTCTTCTGCTCTGGATTTTTAAACACGATACCCTTAGACGAAGGAGGTCTAGAAGGCATGGTCTTTGTCGCTTCGGGCTCTTTTCTTTCCTTTGACGGTGTTGTTGTAGTTGCTTGGATTTCAGAAATTTCAATAACTTCAGTGTTCACACTTAAAACATCATCTTCTTCAACAATAAGCTCTTCAGTGTGACTCAAGATCGGTTCAGTAACTTCAACGGTCACTTCTGGAACTATGTTATCTCTAACATTCTCATCAAGTTCGTATGGTTTTCGTACGTTTTTAGAGATTTTGAGTCATTTATAGTTGGTACTTAATAATGTGTTTTATTATAGGTGTCTGTGAGTAAAGGGAGCGAAAACTAGCTCAAACGACGAATTTAGAGAGACTAAAGTTGGGCATTGAAGAATTGTATCGATTATAACAGCTTTGGCCCAGATAATTTTTTAATTTACCGCATTAAAACTCAATTGGGTTAAATGGACTAGGTTATAAAATAATAAAAGAAAAAAATATATATGGGGACATATTGAATCGAGGTCGACGGCAATTCGGAGGTGAAGAACCAGAGACTTACGCCATCAACGAACAGAGGCATACGGCATAATTGAAAAAGCAATCTTGGGTGCGCACAATTATCGAGGGGAATTGTGGAATTTGGTTTTTGCGGCTGATTGGAGTTCGAACAGAAAACAAAAAAGAACATTTGTGAATTGAAAAAGAATTAAATCAAGCACGTCAAGATTAAGAGCAAATACACATGTCAATATTTATTTAAGCACGCAGGCAGGCCAATTAATATAAGCTAGCTTAATTATTTTCTGTTTTACGATAAACATTTATATTGATTTTGTGGGTTCTGTTTTTGTCATTATTGGCTAAACTTGTTTATATTACCTAGGTTTGATGAATATTTGTTGAGTTGTGGATTTTTATTCGGTTTATGGATTATTATTGATGGATAAATGCTATTGTAATGAATCTTTTGATAATTGATTGATGTTTATGTTGCTGGAGAGACCGAAAGTTGATCTAACCAACCAGTGAGCGTCAAACATTTCTTAGGTTTTCTGTCTAGGTCACACCTTGAGAATGATCAGGGATCCTGTAGATAGTCTGAGGGTGTAGTATTCATAGATCTTGGTTCCATCATAGTTTCCATAGCCGAGAGAAGTCCACGTTTCACAAGTAGGATTCTTAACCTGGGTAGTGCTTTCCCCATTCGTGAATTCGTCTAAATACTTTAATATACATTTTGTTGTCGTTAGTTAGAGAGTCCATTAGTTTATTAATAGTTCGACACAAAAAACCCCCAATTTAAATCAGTTTGGTTAGTTGAGTTAGAGTATAGGTAGAGTTGTCAATAGTGTCTCGTGGCTTCGATATCCGGACTTTCATTAGACTTTACTACATTGATCGGTACACTTTCCGGTTGTGTGGTCTAGTATTAGGTTGAGTCTAGATTTATAAATTTAAAGCTAGAGTGTCTAGGTTAGGTTTTAGTTAGTTTTTATAGACCGTCCAGCACACATCATGTTTTTGGTGCTGTTGCCGGGGACACTTGGCAATAGCAATATTAACTCTGATTAGTTCTTTGTTTGATTTTTGGTTTATTTGTTTTCTTTGAGTCTGTTTTGTGTGCTTGTCCTACGTGCTACTTGTGTGTCATATCTGTGTGCCTAATATAGGATCGAGTCCTTCTGTTTTTGAATCTTTGTTTCTTTCCATCTTAGAGTCTTTCTGTTTATGCACAATACTCGTTCACAGGGGTCACCACCTTATTCAGCTTTCCTAGAGCCTGAATGAGAGCTACACGAGTGCACCCGCGACTTTTGGGAGCGTTTGAAAGCATTGTGCGAAAACCAGGTACATTCTACTAGCCCCATTCCATTTCCTACCATGGGCGACGCTGATCCACCAGCTGAGACGTACCGTGCACCAGAGAGCCAGTGCTGGGGTTACGAGAGTGAGATCTTTGATCACTAATCCCACCATACCTAATAACAATACATGGCAAATCCCAGCACATGTCATGAACACTATCACGCATGCGACCCAATTTCATGTCCTCGAGGAGGAGGATGCACCGGACATGTGTCTCGCTTCGCGCGCATATGTGATACTTTTAATATCAAGGGTGTATCTAAGGACGCTATCTACTTGCGTCTCTTCCCTTTCTCGCTCTCTGGGCGTGCTTCTACTTGGCTCGACACTCTCCCGGACAACTCGATCACTATTTGGGAAGATCTCGAAGCCAAGTTCTTAAAAAAGTACTATCCACCTTCCAAGGCCGCTCGCTTTAGGGATCAAATCTATTCCTTCCGGATGGATCCCGACGAGCCCTATCACATGGCTTGGGAGCGGTTCAACGAGATGTTGAGCCAATGTCCCCAGCACGGTCTTTCCGACAAGGCGATAGTGGAGAAGTTCTATAATAGCCTTACCTTCAAGAAGCAGCAAATGTTTAATACAGTTGCGCGAGGCCACATCATGGAAAGATTTGAGCCAGCCGAGTATGAGGAAATGTTCTAGAGCTTCGCTCAAGCAGAACAACAGTATCCATCCTCTAGGTTTTCCATTCCTAGTGCTAGATCATCCATCTCATCCTCAAGAGGTGTTCATCAGGTCACTCCTGATTCTAGCGTGGCTACTACACTCGCCTCAATGGCCAACGAGATTAAGGAGCTGAAGCTCAGTGCTCAGCGGTGTCAAGTGTGTAGGGGAGGCCACGACACCCATGATTACGCAGTGAATAATCAAGAGCAGGTGAGCTATGCTGGCAACCAATACCAGAACCGAGGGTACAACAACTACAATTCATTTGGCTCAGGATGGAGATCTATAAACAACCCACCGGGGTTTAATGGTTGTCAATAGCAGCAGCATGGAGGAGGAGATACAGGAACTAGCACGGGAAGCAGTGTCGACACGACCACGATAAAGGAGATGCTCGAGACTCAGATACAGCTGCTTGCCCACTTAGTCCAGCAGGACAAGGATGCTAGGCAGAGATTGGATAGCCACGACACTCTATTGAAGAACCAACAGTCGGCATTCCATGATCTGCAACGCACGGTTGAGGACATCGCTAAGAGCTTGAAGGATAGGTAGGGAGGTCCATCTTCAAGCTCCAACGCTTCAGTAATTGCCATGTCGATTAGGAGAGTGGAGAAGAAAGAGGTTGTCAAGGATGACTCCCACTCCAGCAAGTATAACATTCCATCACATGAGGAGGTCAAGAAGATCGAATAGAGGGCTCGATTCACTGAGATCGATGCCAAGATGGCCGAGGAGCAGGTGGACGAGGAGCTAATAGTTGAGGTGCCTGCCGAGAAGGAAGAGGAGAATAAGAAGGGGCGGAGATGAAGACCCCCGAGATTGACCTGACTCGTGTTTCCAACCTAGCACGTTTGCTACCATTTAAGCAAGCTAGGGAGCACGGCCACTTCCTTGACATGTTCAAACTTCTCAAGGTCAATCTCCCACTCATAGAGAACCTCCAGAGTATGCCAAAGTATGGCAAGTTCCTTAAAGACCTTCTTTCCAACAAGAAGAAGCTCGTGGAGGTCTCTAAAGTCTCACTTAGTGAGCAATGCTCTGTGGAGGTGCATAACAAGAAATTGGGAGATTCGGGGCGTTTCATAATTCCGTGTCTCCTAGGCAGTTTGCCCTTGCACCACGAGTTGGCCGATCTAGGTGCTAGCATCAACCTGATGACCTATTCTCTTTATAAACAGCTAGACCTAGGGGAACCGGAGCCTACGCGCATGAGCATTTCATTGGCTGACCATTCAATCAAGTATCCACAGAGAATCGTGGAGAATCTGTTAGTGAAAGTAGGCAAATTTGTTTTCCCCGTGGACTTTGTGATTCTAGATATGGAAGTGGATGATGGAGTCCCACTCATCCTTGGGCGCCCATTCTTGCGCACCGCCAAGGCAGTGATTGATGTCTTTGACGGGAAACTCACACTTCGTGTGGGGGATGAGTCAGTTATATTCGATGCCACTACGTCTGTGAAGGATGTTGGCGAGCATAGCCACTCCGTGTGCATGATTGATGCCTCCATAGACGATTATTGGGGCTCTAATCCGATAGCGGATGTTGTTGATGGAAACGTAGGAGAAATGTTAGAGGAGCCTCCGGATTGGTTGGAGGAGTTTGAAAAGAAATTGCAAGAGTCCTCACTTTTAAGTGCTAGCGATGATGATTATAGCTTGAATGATATATTAGCACAAGTAGGGTCGATAATCTGTGATACACCCTTAATGGAGAGGTTAGAGGATCACAATAGTCCGGTTGAGAGGGTAGAGGTCATATCATTACAAATACCTATTCCTGAACCTCTACCTGTTATCCGTGTTGAGGGGAGAGAGACCGAGTCACCTCCTAGGTCTAGGCCGCCCCGTAAGAGAACCCGTGCTTCAATAGATTTATCTAGGTTGAGGGTATTGAAAACCCCAAGTGTGGGGATGTTTAGGGAGAATAAACTGCTAGGCTACTTGGATCGTGTTATTTCTGGACGTGGTAGGTATAAGTTATGGTGGAAGGACCTGAGTGATAGCTACAAGAGTTGGTTGTTGTTTATTTGGTTATTGTGGAGGTGCAAAACCGGGAGACCGCGAAGGATGAAGGTGGTACCGGTTAGGATCAAGGAGAAGCCTCTTGATAGGCTTGCTTGAATCTCGGGAAAGTGCCTTGGATGTAGAGTTTGTATGCTTTTCGTGGTTCTGATTTTTCTTTCATGTAATCGTTTGATGCAATAAACAAAAATTCAATTTTTACACAACTCTTGACGCAAAAACTTAACCCTAAGATTCCAATTGATACATTTCAAGGGTTAAGTGAATATAAATATATTGAAACCCGACAATTAATTATCAAAACCTCGAAGCCCTCATAGTCAAAACAATGTACTTATTCATCCGTGTAAACATATATATATTTATAAGGATATATAGATATATGCATATAAATACATCTCTATAAGCAAATTGGTCTTGAACCTCCTCCCCAAAGTCTTTGAACCCTAAACGTGAACCCCCAACACTTGCAAATGAACCCTTGGACTAGATTTAACCCCATGAGAATCAAACTTGACTAACATCCGTCTGGTTTGACTTTAAAAGTCAAACCGGCCCAATTCCATAAAATCCAACCTATGAAATCGATGAATCGAGTTCTTATGGACTTCCATTACGCATAAAATCATGAATCGGCCCTACCCTGACCCAAGTAGCAGCCCAATTCCACCTATGACGCGGTCGAATTCAAATTCAAATCCATTTGACTTATGGAGTCAAAGCCGAATCAATTCAGTTGCAATTCAATAAATTAGGCGCGTTTCAATCCCGGAAATCATGCTTAAACTAATTCCCTCTGAACCTAGTCCTATTTCGCGACCCAATTCGTCCTGTGACAGTAGGATGACGCGTAATTTGAACCGTAATTGACACCCGTAAACCTCTCAATCGAATCATACGTTAATGATAAAGTCAAATGAATTAAATCACTATGAACCTTCGCATGACACTATATAAACTCTCCCAACCCTCGATTGAGTCTCATTCCACCCCTGCTTGCCAGTCGATCACCAAGAACACCGTCCCTGTTCGTCTAGTTGTCGGCCCTCTGTACTCAACCGATCCAGGTATGGTTTACAACATTCGTTTCGTTTTTGCCTGTCGATCGAAAGCCCCATATCAATTTCCTAAAACAAATGCTAATCGAGTTCAATTTCTAGCAAAATCCTAGACCTGTTCGTACGTTTTTCAAAAGGAAATTTCGAATCGAATGAACCATTGGATTAAACTTTTTACACTTCAATTTATTTCAGCGAAACCACTCTGGCCGGTTGGTTAAGACTTTGCACCATCGGGTCGAGTGGCGTGGGTTCGAAACCCACCAAAACCAGTTCTTTTTGCGCGTGTCACCAAGCCAAACCTAGCCCTCTACCCGGAAGACGCTTTATGCAAATCCAACCGGGTATTAAACACTAAATAGCCACTGGTCTAGTGGTGGAACTTGATGCCTCGCACAGAAACCACCCGGGTTCGAACCGGGTGGTCTGTTTTATTTTTTTAAATCAGTTTTAATCACCCAAACTTTTTATAAACATTATTTTTATAAAACATACATCATTTAAAACAGAATACTATAAAAGTTTTCAAGTTTAACGTACAATATCTATTTTTACAAATTTATTGTTTAAAACCCCATTTTAATTATCTAAAAGCATCTTTTAAATAATTAAAACAAAATAATTAATTTCCTAATTTATAAAAATATGGACAAGATATGTTATAAAATATGCATTCTTGCAAATCATTTATTATCCCATATATACATATATATATTTGAGTAAATCCCTTTTTTTTCTCTCTAATATATATATATATATATATATATATATATATATATATATATATATATATACACGTATATACTATATTCTTTATTTATTATATTAAAATTATTATTATTACAATGCATTTAGGGTTTTTCTTTAATCCATAATTAGTATGTTTTTGACACTTTGTCATAAATAAATGGATGGAATTATTAAATAATTTATATAAAAGTTATATTACTTTTAGCAATAATTATTATTTTAATTAAATAAATAAAAAGAGTTTTATTTATTTAATCTAAAACCCTAAAGACACATAATATTTTCATATAACATTTTGAACTCTCAAAGTTTACACCAAACTTTTGAAAACTTATATTTTCTTACATAAAATAACACAAACTTTATACAAACTTACACCTAACAAGACCCGATGAACATTAGACCTATCCTTAGACCCCGTGCATATTATTAATTTAAGATCATTCTTTTCATACTAGGTTAACTCGTGATTTGAGAATCACTCGTGCTCGATACTTGCTTGTATTATCCACCCAACATATAAAAGTGAGTTTACATAGCCCCCTTTTTCATTTTATACTTTTGGGATGAAACGTGATTTACTTTTGAAACCTTTTTGCATAGACTTAATTACAATTCAATAATATGATATTATGTGTTATGTGCTTTATGCTTGAATGCTATGAGTTAAGACTACATATGCATGACTTTAGTACAATCATTAAGCCAACGGTTAACATTGATAGATCTATTGTGTCTGACAAACCCACCCGGTTAGGGTGTTTGTTGCCGACTTTACATAAGGGTAACCTGCGTGTTATGCCTCAGTCCAAGGTTTGATTGTACACACTTAGTTTAACTATAGATTCTCCATAAATGCCTTATACACATGTATCGTATGAATTGTATAAAACATCTTTAAACTTAGTTATGTGTCAAAACCTATGTATGCTCACCAACTTTCTAGTTGACCTCGTTTTCATCATGTTTCAGGTACTAATGCTTGAGAATAGGTGCAAGATGCTTCACATAGGACCGATGGTCTAGAATTTAAATTAATGAAACTATTTATGTATTTCCATTCTCTTTGTAACGTTGGATTTATGTTTATTTGTGACATGAAATTGGATGTTTAATTATTTAAACTTTAGCAAACCTTGAGCTTTTGAACAGTCTACATGTCCCGCCCCGACGTATTCCGCCGTCGGTTGGGGTGTGACAGATTGGTATCAGGGCCTTGGTTATAGGGAATTAGGTTATTAGACACCTTTAACCTAGACTATAACCTTAGGACACCCATTATTGCCATGTTCTATGATATGCTACATGCTACGTGTTACTTGCCTATTATATTAATATTTATTTTATTTTGATACCTTATTTGCTAAAATTCATGACTTAGTAGACTATACTAAATAAATAAATAATATCCCTACCCATACCCTAAGCCTCATAACCTTCTTACCTGCTTCTCTGTCATCATCATCATAGCATGTGGAAACTTCATGAATTAAAATCTATAGAATTTCTTTACTTCCTCGTTAAGGTTTTAAACTTTGTTAATTATTAGAGGACACGTGCAATCTGGAAGGGTGACACCTGTATTCTGAGTTTTCTGTCTAGGAAAGCATCTCGTATAAATCCCAATCAACCGAGGGACCCGTATGCTTTCCTGGGAATTCCCGAAATGAGTGTTTACATATAGGCTAAAGCACGTTTCCTTAAAAATTGTATGAGTTTAAATAACCTTAATGTGTCACAGTATTCAAGTGATTATATCACTATTTGGGTACAATCCAAACTATGACTTACTATTTTATTTGTTATCTCATCTTTTAAATTCAGTCAACCCTCATAAGTTCTTACATCTCTTCTTATGTTGTGCAAATCTGTAGAATGCCTCCCAGTCGTGCTACCGTGGCCAACAACAACACTGATATTGCTGCCATCCTTGCACAACTTGTAACCCAACTCACCCAAGTTAATGGTGCTACAAACGACAACCATGGGACTAATGGTGGTGGTGGTGCCAACCCACCGCAATGCACTTTCAAGCAATTTAACTCGTGCAACCCCACTAAGTTTTATGGCACTGAAGGAGGCACGGGTCTTTTACAATGGTTCGAGAGCATTGAAAGCACTTTTCTTAACAGTGATTATCCCGACAACCTCCGGGTCCGCTATGCCACCAGCGTCTTCCAAAAACGGGCGCTCACCTGGTGGAATGGCGAAAAGAGAAATAGGGGCATAGATGTGGCAATGGCTTTGCCATGGGATGAGGTCAAACGGCTCATGACTGAAGAGTTCTGTCCTCGCAACGAAATGAAGAAGTTATAAGCCGAATTTTGGGATCTTGCCCAAGATAGTGGTGAAAGTTTAGCCTACACCACCCGTTTCCATGAGCTAAGTCTTCTAGTACCTCATATGGTCACGCCTTTGGCTCGGGGTATTGAAAAACACATCGGTGGGCTGCCAATGAAGATTCAAGACACTGTCCTAGGGAGAAACCCAGCTACCCTTGAAGATGCCATCCGCCTATCCGCCACCCTGACCGATAATCATGTGAAGGCAGGTACATTAACAAGAAAGGGTGCCAAGAAAGTCCCCGACACAACAACACCTTCTGAGCCCTCCAAAGAAATCAAGTCTGAACCCTATCACAACAACAAGAAGCGAAAGGCTAAAAAATTTGCTATTGTTACTCCAGCTGCCCCAGTCAAACAGGTTGCTCCAATGGCTCAGAATCCCGTCAAGAAGCATTATGTGGGCAGCAGCCCTTTGTGCAACACGTGCAATTACCATCACTTCCCAAACCTACCGTGTCAGATATGTGCCAGCTGTGGAAAATATGGGCATTTAGCCAACACCTGCAGAATCAACCCACCTGGAAATTTAGCCAACCAAGGAAACAAAGGGGCCCCAGCTATCGCTAATGGGAATGCTTGCTTTGAATGTGGTAACCCAAACCACTTCCGAAACCGATGCTCGAAACTTGTCAACCCAAATCAAGGTGGAGCTAGAGGGCGTGCTTTCAACATAAATACTAATGAAGCCCAGACCAACAATGATGTGGTCAACGGTACGTTCCTCGTTAATAACCAATATGCTTCCATACTATTTGATACCGGTGCCGATAAGAGCTTTGTTTCATTTGATTTTGAACCTTTACTTGCTAAAACATGAACTAAGTTAGAGAAAATATTTACCGTTGAAGTGGCGGATGGAAACCCCATCATCATTGACTCCATTATCCGTGATTGTTTCATCGAACTTAATGAATATTCTTTTTTCGTAAATCTCATACCCATGCAATTGGGGAGCTTTGACATCATCATAGGTATGGATTGGCTATCTAGCCATCATGCCGAAGTCGTTTGTTTCGAAAAGTGCATCTGAATTCCTCTCCCTTCGGGCGATACGTTAAAAGTCTTTGGTGAGAAACCATGTAGTGGGCTTAAACTCATGTCATGCACCACGGCTCGAAAGTACTTACGAAAGAAGTATCTGGCCTTTTTAGCTCATGTTGTTCAAAAGAAAGACAAAGAGAAGAGTATTCAAGACATCCCCATCAACCGTGACTTTCCCGAAGTATTTCCGGAAGATCTATCCGGTCTTCCACCCGTTCGTCAAGTAGAGTTTCGTATCGATCTTATACCCGGAGCTAATCCTGTGGCTAGGGCTCCATACCGCCTAGCACCTTCTGAAATGCAAGAACTCGCAAGTCAGCTTCAAGAACTTACCGATAAAGGTTTCATTCGCCCAGTCACTCACCATGGGGTGCACCCGTCCTATTCGTGAAGAAGAAAGATGGCTCATTCCGGATGTGTATTGATTACCGCGAACTCAACAAACTTACCATCAAGAACCGTTACCCTTTGCCGAGGATTGATGATCTCTTTGATCAACTCCAAGGTTCCACTTACTTCTCGAAGATTGATCTTCGATCCGGATATCACCAACTTCGTGTACAAGAGGAGGACATTCCAAAGATTGCCTTTCGTACAAGATACGGTCACTACGAATTTATGGTTATGCCTTTTGGGCTAACCAATGCCCCCGCGGTTTTCATGGATCTCATGAATCGCGTATACAAACCATACCTAGATAAATTCGTGATCGTTTTCATTGACGACATCTTGATCTACTCCAAGACCAAATCAGATCATGAACAACACCTTAAGTTGGTTTTAGACCTTTTAAGAAAAGAACAACTATATGCTAAGTTCTCCAAGTGTGAATTTTGGCTAAAGGAAGTTCAATTTTTGGGTCATATTGTCAACGAAAAGGGAATCCATGTTGATCCCGCAAAGATCAAAGCCGTTAAGAATTGGAGTATCCCTAAGACCCCTACCGAAGTTCGTTCATTTCTTGGTCTTGCTGGTTATTACCGTCGTTTCATTTCAAACTTTTCCAAGATCGCGGTCCCTCTCACGGCCTTGACCCACAAGGGTAAACACTATGAGTGGGGACCAAAACAAGAGGAAGCCTTCCAACTCCTCAAACAAAAATTGTGCAATGCTCCTATTCTTACTCTACCTGATGGTAACGATGATCTGGTTGTCTATTGTGATGCATCAAACCAAGGCCTAGGTTGTGTTCTCATGCAACGGGGCAAGGTGATCGCTTATGCATCAAGGCAACTCAAAATTCATGAAAAGAATTACACGACGCACGATCTTGAGTTGGGTGCGGTCGTCTTCGCATTAAAATTTTGGAGGCATTACCTCTATGGTACAAAATGTGTGGTGTTCACTGATCACAAAAGCCTCCAACACATCTTCAATCAAAAGGAACTCAACATGAGGTAACGACGTTGGGTCGAGCTCCTTAACGACTACGACTGCGAGATTCGGTACCATCCCGGTAAGGCGAATGTTGTGGCCGATGCCTTGAGTCGTAAGGACCACGTCATGCTTCATTGTGTTAGAATTCAAACCGATATCCAAAATCGCATCCTAGAAGCTTAACACATCTCGATCACCGAGGGTAACCTGTATAATGAAATGTCATGTGGTGTTGAACTCCTATTAGAAACCAAACCTAATGGTTTCCTCTATTACTTGAATCGCATCTGGGTCCCCGATAGTGATGACCTTCGCGCAGTCCTTATGAACAAGGCACACAAAACTCGTTACTCCGTCCATCCCGGGGCTGATAAAATGTACAAGGGTCTTCACCAACAATACTGGTGGCCCGAAATGAAGAAAGACATTGCACTTTATGTTGCAAAATGTCTAACTTGTTCCAAAGTCAAAGCTGAACATCAACGTCCTTCTGGTTTGCTTGAACAACCTGAAATCCCTATATGGAAATGTGAAAACTTAGCTATGGATTTCATTACCAAACTCCCTCGCACCTTAAGTGGCTATGATAGCATTTGGGTGATCATTGACCGCCTCACCAAATCTGCTCATTTCTTACCCATCCGTGAAGACTATCGGGTTAGGAAATTGGCCCAAATTTACATTGACGAAATCGTGAGCCGTCACGGTGTCCCATTAAACATAATCTCCGATAGAGATTCTCGTTTCACCTCCCGCTTTTGGCAATCTCTCTAAACTGCTCTTGGTACACGTTTGGATTTAAGCACGACTTACCATCCCCAAACTGATGGTCAGACCGAGCGAACAATCCAAACTCTTGAGGACATGCTTAGAGCTTGTGTAATCGACTTTGGTGGCAATTGGGATTCACATCTATCCCTCATTGAGTTCTCCTACAACAACAGCTACCACACCAGCATCAACATGGCTCCGTTTGAAGCTCTCTATGGTCGGAAGTGTCGTTCTCCTATCTGTTGGAACGAGATCGGCGAAGCACAAATCACCGGTCCTGAACTAATCCAAGAAACTTCCGACAAGATCATTCAAATCCGTAACAACATTCAAGTAGCGAGGAGTAGGCAAAAGAGCTATGCCGACAAAAGACGCAAACCCTTGGAATTTCAAGTCGGGGATCTTGTACTTCTAAAGGTGTCTCCTTGGAAGGGGGTGATCCGTTTCGGGAAGAAGGGTAAACTAGCACCTCGCTATGTGGGTCCATTCAAAATCCTCGAAAGGATTGGGAAAGTGGCTTACAAACTCGAGTTACCTCCATCACTTGCTAATGTACATCCCACTTTTCATGTATCCAACCTAAAGAAATGTCTTGCTGACGAGAACCTCCATATACCTCTTAACGATGTGCGCATTGATGACACGATGCATTTCGTTGAGAAACCAGTAGAGATCATGGATCGTGAGATCAAGCGACTCAAGCGAAGCCGTATTCCTATTGTCAAAGTTCGTTGGGATTCTAAGCGCGGTCCTGAGTTCACTTGGGAACGTGAGGATCAAATGAAGCTCAAGTATCCACACCTCTTTTCTGATTCAGTAGCTTCAACTGGTTAAATTTCGGGACGAAATTCCATCAACATGGGGAAACTGTAACATCTCTAATTTTTCTTTCATGTAATCGTTTGGTGCAATAAACAAAAATTCAATTTTTACACAACTCTTGACGCAAACACTTAACCCTAAGATTCCAATTGATACATTTCAAGGGTTAAGTGAATATAAATATATTGAAACCCGACGATTAATTATCAAAACCTCAAAGCCCTCATAGTCAAAACAATGTACTTATTCATCCGTGTAAACATATATATATATATATATAAGGATATATAGATATATGCATATAAATACATCTCTATAAGCAAATTGGTCTTGAACCTCCTCCCCAAAGTCTTTGAACCCTAAACGTGAACCCCCAACACTTGCAAATGAACCCTTGGACTAGATTTAACCCCATGAGAATCAAACTTGACTAACATCCGTCAGGTTTGACTTTAAAAGTCAAACCGGCCCAATTCCATAAAATCCAACCTATGAAATCGATGAATCGAGTTATTATGGACTTCCATTACGCATAAAATCATGAATCGGCCCTACCCTGACCCAAGTAGCAGCCCAATTCCACCTATGACGCGGTCGAATTCAAATTCAAATCCATTTGACTTATGGAGTCAAAGCCGAATCAATTCAGTTGCAATTCAATAAATTAGGCGCGTTTCAATCCCGGAAATCATGCTTAAACTAATTCCCTCTGAACCTAGTCCTATTTCGCGACCCAATTCGTCCTGTGACAGTGGGATGACGCGTAATTTGAACCGTAATTGACACCCGTAAACCTCTCAATCGAATCATACGTTAATGATAAAATCAAATGAATTAAATCACTATGAACCTTCGCATGACACTATATAAACTCTCCCAACCCTCGATTGAGTCTCATTCCACCCATGCTTGCCAATCGATCACCAAGAACACCGTCCCTGTTCGTCTAGTCGTCGGCCCTCTGTACTCAACCGATCCAGGTATGGTTTACAACATTCGTTTCATTTTTTCCTGTCGATCGAAAGCCCCATATCAATTTCCTAAAACAAATGCTAATCGAGTTCAATTTCTAGCAAAATCCTAGACCTGTTCGTACGTTTTTCAAAAGGAAATTTCGAATCGAATGAACCATTGGATTAAACTTTTTACACTTCAATTTATTTCAGCGAAACCACTCTGGGCGGATGGTTAAGACTTTGCACCATCGGGTCGAGTGGCGTGGGTTCGAAACCCACCAAAACCAGTTCTTTTTGCGCGTGTCACCAAGGCAAACCCAGCCCTCTACCCGGAAGACGCTTTATGCAAATCCAACCGGGTATTAAACACTAAATAGCCACTGGTCTAGTGGTGGAACTTGATGCCTCACACAGAAACCACCCGGGTTCGAACCGGGTGGTCTGTTTTATTTTTTTAAATCAGTTTTAATCACCCAAACTTTTTATAAACATTATTTTTATAAAACATACATCATTTAAAACAGAATACTATAAAAGTTTTTGAAGTTTAACGTACAATATCTATTTTTACAAATTTATTGTTTAAAACCCCATTTTAATTATCTAAAAGCATCTTTTAAATAATTAAAACAAAATAATTAATTTCCTAATTTATAAAAATATGGACAAGATATGTTATAAAATATGCATTCTTGTAAATCATTTATTTATCCCATATATACATATATATATTTGAGTAAAGCCCTTTTTTTCTCTCTAATATATATATATATATATATATATATATATATATATATATATATATATATATATATACGTATATACTATATTCTTTATTTATTATATTAAAATTATTATTATTACAATGCATTTAGGGTTTTTCTTTAATCCATAATTAGTATGTTTTTGACACTTTATCATAAATAAATGGATGGAATTATTAAATAATTTATATAAAAGTTATATTACTTTTAGCAATAATTATTATTTTAATTAAATAAATAAAAAGAGTTTTATTTATTTAATATAAAACCCTAAAGGCACATAATATTTTCATATAACATTTTGAACTCCCAAAGTTTACACCAAACTTTTGAAAACTTATATTTTTTTACATAAAATAACACAAACTTTATACAAACTTACACCTAACAAGACCCGATAAACATTAGACCTATCCTTAGACCCCGTGCATATTTTTAATTTAAGATCATTCTTTTCATACTAGGTTAACTCGTGATTTGAGAATCACTCATGCTCGATACTTGCTTGTATTATCCACCCAACATATACAAGTGAGTTTACATAGCCCCCTTTTTCATTTTATACTTTTGGGGTGAAACGTGATTTACTTTTGAAACCTTTTTGCATAGACTTAATTACAATTCAAGAATATGATATTATGTGTTACGTGCTTTATGCTTGAATGCTATGAGTTAAGACTACATATACATGACTTTAGTACAATCATTAATGTAGGATCGTGAGAATACAAGATGGTTCTGTTCTTAGTTGAGGTTGGCGGAAACAAAATCAACTACACAATTTTAATCAAGTAAACACAAAGAATACTGATAAACACTGTTGTATTATGCTTTTGTGAATGCAAAGATTACAAGTGAGAAACTCAATGAATAAATATGACAAGCACTACAAGCACTCTTACAATGAAGTGGCAACTCAGTATTTATAGTAACTTAGAATCAAGACAGACCCTTGATTCTAAGGATCAGATAGGACACAAGCCGTTGATCTTGTTTATTAATTTACATTACACGTAAAGGCTAATCTAGTTAACTTTACTGAAACGTTTTCTTTATTCATGATTGTTTGCATGCTTGGAGAAGTGTATTGTTGTCCGTCATTGGTTGACCATAGCGGTTCCTTCTGCTTTGAGTCTGTTAGTTGCTTTTGTAGAAAGGTGTCAGAGACGCTTGGCCTGGATAGTCAGCTGCAGCGTTTGGTTTTCAGTGCATAGAGCTATCAGCTACAAAGAGTGAAGGTTGCTGCTGGTAAGCCTATCAGCAGCAAACATGGATGACCGCTGCTGATAAGCCTATCAGCAGCAACTTGTGCTGAATGCTGCTGATAAGCCTATCAGCAGCAACTTGTGCTGAATGCTGCTGATAAGCCTATCAGCAGCATTTGTACTTAGAATAATTTTGTAACAATCAGTCTTTGGTTCTACAAACTCCCCCTAGACTGATGCTACCAAAATTCTTCTAGTCCCTTTGTTGCTGAAGCTTTTGCATATGGCTGACTATTCTTTCCACCTCATAGCCTCTTTGATCCTTGCTGGGATTATTCAATGGAAGTTCAGACAGAGTCTTGATGTCTTTGTGTGGCATTTTGTAGATAGCTTTGCTTGAACATCTCATCTGCTGCTTCTTTACATCAATCAAAGTGAATTCATCCAAATCAGCATTATAGGACCAAGATACAAATGGAGAGTGAGACTTGAGTGGTTTGATATTCATGACCACATCTTTGCTAGGATTGAAGTAGTGTCTGATAGCTAGCATAAGATGTTTCCCACTCTCATTTGTAGGCTTATGAGCTACACCCAGCTCTAAAATTCTTTGAAGATCGGAATCAGGTAATTGCAGAACCTCATCAACAGACCTGTAAGTGGATCTTCTTCTCTCAGTTCTCCCCCTGAAGATCTCAAACACTTGATCTTGTGAATTGTAGAACCAGTTAACTATATTTCTTGAGTCTTCTGGTTTAGGAGTGGGTTTGGGTATCTTCAAGGGAGGCTGTTGATGAGTGGGAGCTGGGTGGGATGACTTGGACTTTTTGGGTGGAGGAGTGGAAGGCTTGGGGATGTTTGTGGATGGTGTTTGGAGAGAGGAAGTAGTTTCTGGTGCAGAGGTTCTTTGTTTCTTGACTGGTCTTTTTTCCAGTCTTTCTTCCTCTTCCTTTTTCACTGTTGTATACAGGGCTTGTAGGTTCATGAAGGACATGGGACCTAACCTTTTTCCACTTTCTCCCCTTGCCTTAAGGAAGTCAGTCATCTTCTTCCTTTCTTCATGGGTCCTTAGATTAAGGGCAATGGCTTTCTTTGACTTCTGTTGAGCTTTTTCTTTCTCTTCATCTTTCTTTTTCCTTGCCAATTCCCCCTGCTGACCTATGAAGGCTCTATAGATCTCTTTGTTTGATAGTTTTTCAAGGTAGTCTGCATCCTCACCTTGAGAGATCAGAGCTTCAGTCCACTCCTCCCTTAATTCTTTTGCTAATTTAGAATCAGTGATTCTAAACTTAGCATCTTCCTTCCTTTTCTTTTTAGCTTCTTCTTCTTCTTCTTTTGCAAACTGTTCCTGCAGCTGTCTAGCAAGTTGTTCATCTTCCTCAACTTGAGACCCTGCATGGACTTTTACCTTCATTTCATCCAGCTGTTTGGCATACAACTGGATTGTCTGTTGTCTGAGAAGTATGGCTGCCTTTCTATCTTCATGCCTTTGTTTTTGAGCCATCTCTTCAGCCAACTTTTCTTCTTCTCTTTTCCTTATTCTCTCTTCTTTCTCTTTCTTTTCCTTTTGCAACCTCTCTTCATCCTCTTTTGTCATGATGCCCTTCCCTTTATTAACATTGGATGCCTCTGCTCTGGCTTCACTAATCACAGAAACAGCTGATTGTTGTGCTGTTGGGATCTCTGCCTCGGCTTCATTGGCATGTTGAGAGGTAGATAAGGGAAGGTCTTCAGTTTGGCACTCAGGATCTGTAAGTTCTAGCAGCCTTTCTCTCACAGAGGATCTTGCTTCATAAGCTATAGCGCAGATGTTAACTGGAGGGGAATCTGAGTTGGAGTTAGTGTCAGAGGATGACACATCTTCTTCCTCATCAATCCTTCCTTCCTTCTCAAGGTGAGCTTTGATAATTGCTATCATCGCCTGGCTTTCAAGGGAGTTGACATTGCAGATGTTGGCTTTTAGTAGATAGATCTTGTGGAGGAAATTTGTTGGTAGCTGAAGGATGTTCCCGGTGTTGATGATGAGAGCAGAACCGTTGCTTAGGAAGAAAGCGTGGTCAAGGAGCCTAGTGCTTACCCATCCTAGCACGTCCGAGTCCTTGACCAGGAAGGCATACAGAAATCTTTGAAGGCCCAGAACTCCTTCTTCAGTGAGAAGACTGCTCCTTGTTATTGCAAGATTGTTGGGAGACAGTCTTCTTTCTGCGGCCGACGAAGATTCAGGATAAGCTACCCGTCTTGCTGTTTGTAGGAGTCTTCTGAACTTGGGTAGATTATCCTCCATCAGGTCATAGAACCTGCCAATGGCAAGTTCTGCTGAGAGATCCGTTGAAGAGTTGATGCAGTTAGATAGATGTAGTTGTAGGACTTGGAGGGCATTGAGTGAGTTCCAGTTCAGCTCTTCTACTCCGCTGAACTCCCATCCAATCCAGAACCTCTCAGCTGATCCATCATACCCCCAAGCTAGAATAGAGTCAAACTCTAGCTTCTTTGAAGATTTGAAGATTTGGGGGGTAGTGGATTGACCTATGATGGCTGCTACTTCAGGGATGATGCTGACCAATGTAGATGTTTGATCTTTGCCTTCAACATCAGTCAGCACTTCATCCACAGCCCTGACAACCAACTTCCAGTCTTCAGAGATCTCTTCTTCTTCATCTTCTGATACTGGCAAGTCGTAGACCTGTACAAAAGCTGGCCTGTAAAGTGAGCTTTGGAAGGCAGTCTGCTCCTGTATCCAGTCTTCAAGGCTGTCTTCTTCTTCTTCCATGGAGACTATCTCCCCCTTTTTGGTTGCATCAGTGGACATATAGGCATCTGTTTGAGTGCCCACTGAGACAAGAGAGGGAGAAGCCGTGGAGGGACATTGATGGGCTTCATGCATCAAGACTTGGTGTCGTAGTTTGGACACTTCGGCCTCAAGCATAGCCACCCTGGTCGTCAATTCCAAGTTGTGTAGTTTCAGACTGTCCTCATCCACAGTTGTGGAATCCTTGGACCCAGATGGGGTCGTAGGCCGAGCCTCAGCATAGGGATTCCTCTCAGTGAGGGGAGTTTCCAGGGAAACACCCTCACCATGAGTTGCCGTGGTCGAGGTCTTAAAGATGTTGTCACTATCCTCCTGGTCATTTGATGGACCAGCAGTAGTGACAGCCTCTTCCACATCCACTCTTTCAATACTCCCAGAGTGGACCTTCAAGGGTGAAGAACTTGGGCTGGGTGTGTCGGAAGCAAGACCAATCAGTACCTCCTTGATAGTGGTAGTTGGAGAAGGTGCATCACTTTGGTCGGGTTCCTCAACACTTAAGTTCAAGGAAGACAGGAATGGCTCAACTGGCTGTTCTATGGATCCGGGAAGTGATCTTAATCCTAATAGAGAGACTTCCGAAGGAGTCTCCCTAACAATGTGGCTTTCCCTTATGGTATTCTCACCAGAATGTTGTGATTCTGAGTGAGGGATGTTGGCTTGGGTTTGGGCCTTGGAGGCACGAGAAGAAGGAGTTCTCTTGCCTTTTTTTCTTGTATATTTGGCTGCAACCGGGGCCCTGTGTTCCGGTTGAGCAAGCAAACTGGGGGTGAGTAATGTATGTACCTGTACATCCTCAGTAGAATGCACAGGGGTTCGAGAAAGGGAAGCATTAGTTTGAGTTTGTGGCAGTGAGGTGGAGGGTGTGGGATCAGTATCAGCTGGGTTTGCTGAACTGTCACCCTGGGCACTCTGCGTGTTCAACATTGTAGATAACAATGGAACATCGGCCCCGGAGAACTTGGAAGAAACTGTTCTCATGCTTTGAAATATATTGTTCTTATGTCCCAGCATTACATAGATTCTTGTAGTTTTTGAAAGATCTTGGTGCTCAATGTTGAACACTTCCTGCAAGAATCTTGGGTATATAAAGAACTGAGATTTCACCCCTTCTTGAAGGTTGTATCTCAAACCTTCAAAAATGAGGTGGGAAAAATTAAAACCTGCTCCAGTTATCATACCGTGAATTGCCGACGCAAGTCCGGAGCTTAGTTGGTTCCAACCACTCCTCTTTTGAGATATGCATTGGAGAAGAGTGTGGCAGAGATACTTCCATTTAGGACCCATGAGTGCCTTCTCTATCGTATACTCTGTTTGATTCCCAGTGTACCCTATGGATACAAAGGTCCTCATGTATACGTCTCTTGGGTAAGAGAGGGCGTCCCCTTCATCCTGAAGCTTGAGGTGTTGGCGGAGCTTTGCTTCAGTGATGATCATTTCCTTACCGTCTACTGTGCCTCTGATTTGAGGAGTGTCCTGTTCAGTAGAATACACGACTGAGCTCCAAAAATCTTCCATGTGTGAAGTATATATGGTTGGGTTGACGGTTAGGGCATGGTAAATTTTGGACCGACAAAGGAAGTCGATCATATCATCGAAACCTTCGGATTTCTTGCCTTTTATTAGGTATGCGGTGAGGTTGTGATATAGGGAAAACTTGTCGTTTGGGTTGTTTATGTCTGCGCCTGCCATTGTTATGGATTTGGAGGGAAAAGAGAAGGGTGTTTGAATGGTGGTTGATTATGGAAGGTTTTGAATGCTGTGGGGACGGGAGAGAAAGTGATGGAAGGTTAGGGTTTGAAATTGAAAATGAAGAGGTGGAGGGAACGTTTGAGATTGTGATATAACGGCAGACGAAGAAAAAGCAACTTCACTTGTACAGTACAACCTGTTTCACTTTTCATTGTTACAGCTGTAATACACCAAGGCAGTCATGGAAGGGACTGACGGTAAATTTTACAGCGGGTAAAAGTTAATTTAGACTTATGTTTACCCATCAGCAGCAAACTTGGTTGCTGCTGAAAGATAAGAGTATCCGCAGCAAAATTGGTTGCAGATGATGGATAAGCCTATCCGCTGCAAACTTGGTTGCTGCGGAAAGATAAGTCTGTCAGCAGCAGATTTTGCTGCTGAAAGGTTTAAAGATCTGCAGCAAAGGAATTGCTGCTGAAAGCCTTAAAGCTATCCGCAGGAAACATGTACCTGCTGATAACTTAAAGCTATCAGTGGCAAAACTTTTGCTGCTGATGCTTTTACCTGTCAGCAGCTGAAGGACAAAAATGCTGCTGACCCATAACTTTTATTTACAACAAGGGACAAAAAGACACATTTTAAGGAGAAACTTGAGATGGATTTTAATCAAAGTTCATCATACCAATTGATTCAAGTAAATATCTGAATCTAGCTTCATCAAAAGGTTTTGTAAACAGATCAGCATATTGCTCATTTGTATGAACTTTGGTTAAAATAATTCTCCTTTTCTCAGCTTGATCTCTTATGAAATGGTATCTGATGTCGATGTGCTTTGTCTTTGAGTGCTGCACCGGATTGTTTGTGATAGAGATAGCACTCATGTTGTCAATGTGAATTGGAGTCTGCATGAAGGTCATTCCATAGTCAAGCATTTGATTTTGGATCCAGATGACCTGTGCACAGCAGCTTGAAGCTGCAATGTATTCTGCTTCAGCTGTTGAAGTAGAAACACATGTTTGCTTTTTGCATTGCCATGAGATGAGCCTTCCTCCAAGAAATTGACATCCCCCAGATGTGGACTTTTGTCCAAGTTACAACCCCCATAGTCACTGTCAGTGTAGGCATAGAGATTGACATTTTCATTCTTTGGATACCATAGCCCAAGTTTTGGAGCTCCCTTTAGGTATCGAAGAACCCTTTTGACAGCTTGAAGATGAGACACTTTTGGAGCTGCTTGAAATCTTGCGCAGAGACAAACTGCAAACATGATATCTGGTCTTGAGGCAGTGAGGTACATGAGAGACCCTATCATTGCTCGGTACTGATGTTGATCAGTGTCTTGTCCTTCTTTATCCGGAGATAATTGATGGTGCACTTGCATAGGAGTTCTTGCAGCAGAGCAGTCAGTCATTTTGAACCTCTCCAAGATGCTTTTGACATACTTGGATTGACTTATGAAGATTCCAGTTGGTACCTGTTTGACTTGAAGTCCTAAAAAGAAATTTAGTTCACCCATTGAACTCATTTCAAATTTGGAATGCATCAGAACTTCAAAGTCTTTGCAGAGCTTCTTTCTTGTAGATCCAAAGATAATGTCATCAACATAAATCTGGACCAACAAAATTTCGCCCCCTTCATCTTTGATGAAAAGCGTCTGATCAATGGCCCCCCTTCTGAAGTTGTTGCTAAGTAGATATCCAGATAAAGTTTCATACCAGGCTCTTGGGGCTTGGTGTAAGCCATAGAGAGCTTTGTCCAGTTTTAAGACCTTATTTGGATGTGCATGATCTACAAAGCCTGGAAGCTGTTTGACATAGACCTCTTCATCAATCGTGCCATACAGAAAGGCACTCTTCACATCCATTTGATAGACCATAAAGTTTTTGGATGCTGCATAAGCCAGAAAAATTCTAATGGCTTCCAGACGGGCAACAGGAGCAAAAACTTCATCATAGTCAATGCCTTCTTCTTGAGTGTAACCTTGAGCTACCAGTCTGGCTTTGTTCTTGACTACGATGCCCCTCTCATCTTGCTTGTTTCTGAAGACCCATCTTGTTCCAATGGCTGTTTGACCAGGTGGAAGATCAACAAGCTTCCAAACATCTTGTCTTTTGAATTGCAGCAATTCTTCCTGCATTGCTTCAATCCAGCTGTTGTGCTTGAGAGCTTCATCAATCCTTTTGGGTTCCACCTGTGATAGAAAGCAAGAGAACAAACAAATGTTGGCTTCATGAGACTTACTTCTTGTCTGGATGCCTGTGTGGACTTGGCCAATGATGTTTTCCAGAGGATGCTCTTTATTTATTCTCTATGCAGGTATCACATCCAGCCGTATTCCCTCTTCAAGTTTACTGTGGTTTAGATCAGTATTGTCTTCAGATGTGTGGAGAGGAGCTTGGAGGATCTGATCATTGTGTTCCACATAGTCAGCAGCATTAGCATCAGAGGCCTCTTCATCATGAATTGAGGAGGCTTCATTTAGGATTTCATTATCAGAGAGATTGCTGCTTGTGGTGTTGGATGTACCGGCTTCACCTGCACTGGCTTCAATAGCTTCTGCCACTGATGGAGGATCAATGGATGGCCTTTTCATCCTGATGTAGGGACTGGGAAACTCCATTCTGTAGTCAGAAGAAGAGGTTGAGGTAGAAGGTGTTGAGTTTGAAGAAGGAGGCTCCATATTTGAGAATATGAGGGGCTCAAATATCTGGGTGAAGGAGTCTATATCAAAAAGCCAATTGGGACCTTTGCCTTGTTCACAGACAACGTGTTCCCTGCATTCCACATTAGCAGATTCTTCCACAATCCGAGTCCTAGAATTGAACACTCGGTAGGCCTTCGATTGAGAGGAGTAACCCACAAAGTAACCTTCATCAGACTTTGCACCGAATTTAGGAAGAACTCCATGTGTGATGAGGATGGTACATGGACATCCAAAGGGCTTCAGGAAGCCAATGTAGGGAACTCTTTTGAGCCAGAGTTCATAGGGAGTTTTCTGGAGAGGCTTAACAATAAGGACTCTATTCTGCACATAACAAGTTGTGCTTACTGCTTCTGCCCAGAAAGTAAGGGGCTGCTTTGAGTCAGCCAGCATAGATCTTGCTGATTCAATCAGAGTCCTGTTTCTTCTTTCAGCAACCCCATTTTGTTGAGGAGTTCTTGGAGCACTGTACTGCCTTTCAATGCCCTTGCTCTCACATAAACTGTTTAAAGTGTGATTTTTGAACTCTGTTCCCTGATCACACCTTATGATCTTTACCTTCAGATTGCTTTGATTCTCTACCCTGAGAATATAGGATTTGAGAATCTCAGCAGTTTCATCTTTTGTTCTTAGGAAGAATACCCAAGAGAATCTGGAGAAGTCATCAGTGATCACCAGACAGTAGGACTTTTTGCCCATTGACATGACATTTGTAGGACCAAAGAGATCCATATGTAGTAGCTGGAGAGGAGTGTCATTTGTGTTCAATGTCTTGGGCTTATGGGAACTCTTGTGTTGTTTTCCCTTCAAGCAGGCAATGCAGTGATCGTCTAGCTGGAATTCTTTGTCAGGAAGCCCTCTGACAAGATTGTCTTTCACTAATTTATTGATTGTTTTGATGTTAACATGGATTAACCTCCTGTGCCAGAGAGCGGATTCATCAACTGATGCCTTTGACAGAAAACATGAAACACTACCAGATGGAGTGACTTCATTCATGTCAAGCACATATAAGTTGTCCTTTCTTTGAACAGTTAGGAGAATCTTCTCTGGCGGGGGTTTAGATAGGCCAGGAGCTAACACAAAGCATTCTTTGTCAGTGAAGAGCATCCAATGCTTTTGATCACATACTTGGGAAACACTCATGAGATTGAAGTCAAGTTCTTTAACATAGTTGACTCTTTCAATGCTCATCCTTTCATTGGACACAGTGCCTTGTCCAGTGATAGATCCACCTTTTGAGTCACTCCCAAAGGCAACATATCCTCCATTGAAATGTCTGAAGTTGGAGATGATGGACCTGTTGCCTGTCATGTGCCTGGAACAGCCGCTATCTACCACCCAGGTGTTATTCTTGTTACCTGGCTGTCCCTGCACATGAAAGAGATTTAGTTAGTGGGAGTGGTCCAAGAGCTCTCCTTTTTGAAGAAAAGAGTTCTTGGACTTTCTGATTCATCATGCCTGCATTCAACAGCATAGATGATGATTTTGCTGACAGGAGCAGAGATTTTGGCTTTCCATTGCTTAAGTAGTGGTTTTCCAGTTCTCTTTTCTTTATCGGCTGCGGATTTGGCTTTGGCAGCTGATGAATTTGCTCTATTAGCAGCTGATTTTCCTGCTTGAGGTTTTGGCTTGTCAGCAGCGGCAGGTTTTGCTGCTGATGGCTTCAGCTTATCAGCTGCAGATGTTGCTGCTGATGGCCTTGGCCTTTCAGCAGCAGATTTTGCTTTTGCTGCTGAAGGCTTAGTTGGAGCAGCAGCAGATTTAGTTTTTGCTGCTGACTGCTTTGTTTGAGCAGCAGCAGATTTGGTGGCTGCTGAAGGCTTTGCCTTTTGCTTCTGCTTGTGTTTTTCTGCAGTTTCAACTCTTCTACTGGCTGCAGATGGCCTATCAACTGAAGTATGCTGATCCTTCTTTTGTTTATGCGCTGATTAAGAAGGATCTGGTTGAAGGGATTAAACTGACATTTTGCAGCAAAGTGGTTTGATTCCCCACATATGATGCAGGACTGCTGAACTTTGGGCTGCTGCTTCCTTGGTGGAGAAAAAGAGTTTCTGAACTGAGTTTTCTTGGTCGTAACTCTTCTAACCTGTTGCTGATTCTTCTGATTTGGCATGAACTGAGGCTTGGAGTTTGTGGGTCCTGATGTCTGTCCCTTTTCAATGTTTAGCTTTCTTCCACCTGGAGGATAGCTGATCCTGATCTGTTTGAATGGTACAGGGGATGGAATAGCTGGGAGAACAGTAGGGACTGGGACTCTATTCAGAACAGCTTCAGATGAGGCTGTACTGGTTTCATCATGGTCTGAGAAGGTTAACTCAGATTCTGATGAGGTAGTGCAGTCTTTAACAAGGGGTTCATCCATTGGAGGATCAAGATTTCTGTTTGCAGTGTCGAGTTTTGCAACATCGAAGCTTGGTTCATAGATGGCAACATAGTCAGCTGGATGAGGAACAATATTGTACTGTTCCTTGCCATATCCAAGTCCTCCAAGCTTTACCTTTTCATGGACTTGAATATCTAGAAGTCTCTGTAGCCTTTTAGAAGAAAATTCATATTTTTCAACATGAACTTTCTGTTCTGCCAGATCAGCTCTGGTTGATTTAAGTTTTACTAATAGATCATCAATCTGAGTTTCAAGATTGGTTTGTTCATGTTTTAGAGATGAAATCTCTTTCTTAAGGCATTCAATTTTTTCTTTGTAAGTGATTTCAACCTTTTTGAACTCAGATTTCATTTGAAGAAACTCTTCATTTTGATCTATAAGGTTTTGGTTATGTTTTCTATAACCTAAAACTTTATCAATGCAGGCTTGAGAGCATAGATGTTCAAATACCTGAGGTGGTATCTCTGCAGTGTCTGCCATAAGTGCTTGGTTGGAGACAGGAACATCTTCATATTGAAAACTCCAGTCGAATTCTGCAGTTCCAACATTTGCACAGGCTGCAGTTTGTGCTGGGGGAATTTGTTGCTGCTGCTGTTGTCTGGGCTGACTTTGGTAGGCTTGTCTTTGATGGCCGGCACCCTGATTGGCTTTAGGTGCCTTGCACTCCCTAGCAAAGTGACCCATTTGGTTACAGTTGTAACAACGGATCTTGCTTTTATCAAGCCCAACTCTGCTGTTTGAGTTGTTGCTTGGAAATGATCTTCCGGTTCTAGAATAGAACCTTTTTGCTCTGAGGGAGAGCATGGCATATGAGTGCTGAATATCCATTTCTTCAAGATCATCTGGATGAAAGCATTCCAGATCCTCTTTTATGAAGTACATGCTGCTTGAGTTGTCAGAGACAAAAGCAGTAGAGGTTGGCTGTTGAGGAGGTGCCTCAAGAAGAAATGGTGATAAGTTAGATTGTGAAGCGGTTGGGGTCTGAGGGTGAGTAACAATGGGAGGATAGTAGCTGCTTGCACTAGGACCGGAATGATCAGAGTGAAGCGCTGAGGAGGTAGTGGAGGAAGTGGTAGCTGATTGATAACTGGAGCTCCTTTCTTTAGCTTGAATCATTTCTAATTCATAGGTTTTGAGCATGCCAAAGAGCTCAGTCATCTGAAGAGTCTTCAGATTCTCTGTTCTTCTGATGGACACAGTGTATAATGTCCAACAACTAGGAAGAGATCTTATGAACTTCTTGAGAATGTCTTCATTCTCCAGCTTTACCTTGGAGCACTGCAGTTCACCTACAAGATAGGTAAATCTGTTATATAAAATAGTTAAGGACTCACCTTCCCTCCGGACGAAGTTCTCATACTGCTGCTTCAGTATGTCCCTTCTGTTCTCTTTGACTTCTTCAGAGCCAGCAAACATTTTCTCCAGCGCCTCCCAGAGCTCCTTGGCAGTTTTGTAACTTCTGAAGTTGTGAAAAACTTCATTTGGAAGGCACATTTGGATGGCTCCTAGTGCCTTGAAGTCCACCTCCATTTTCTTGATGTCCTCTTCAGAGTACTTGGAGGTTTCCTTCGGGACTTGTAGCCCTCCACCATCAGCAGAGGCCACCATGGGAATATATGGACCCTCCTTGATGGATCTCCACATTCCGTATTCCTGGTAACAGAAGAAGCTTTCCATGCGATTTTTCCACATGTCATAGTCTTCTCCAGATACTAACCTTGGTGGTCGGTTGATGCTGCCAATAACTTCAAAGCCATTGCTCTGTGCCATTTTTGTTTTGATTTTGGGTGACTTGATCAAAGAGAGAGTTTAGAATAGAACCAGAGATGATTAGACAAATGTTAGTTTGTTTAATCTGAGCCAAAGCTCTGATACCACTTGTAGGATCGTGAGAATACAAGATGGTTCTGTTCTTAGTTAAGGTTGGCGGAAACAAAATCAACTACACAATTTATAATCAAGTAAACACAAAGAATACTGATAAACACTGTTGTATTAAGCTTTTGTGAATGCAAAGATTACAAGTGAGAAACTCAATGAATAAGTATGACAAGCACTACAAGCACTCTTACAATGAAGTGGCAACTCAGTATTTATAGTAACTTAGAATCAAGACAGACCCTTGATTCTAAGGATCAGATCGAACACAAGCCGTTGATCTTGTTTATTAATTTACATTACACGTAAAGGCTAATCTAGTTAACTTTACTGAAACGTTTTCTTTATTCATGATTGTTTGCATGCTTGGAGAAGTGTATTGTTGTCCGTCATTGGTTGACCATAGCGGTTCCTTCTACTTTGAGTCTGTCAGTTGCTTTTGCAGAAAGGTGTCAGAGACGCTTGGCCTGGATAGTCAGCTGCAGCGTTTGGTTTTCAGTGAATAGAGCTATCAGCTGCAAAGAGTGAAGGTTGCTGCTGGTAAGCCTATCAGCAGCAAACATGGATGACAGCTGCTGATAAGCCTATCAGCAGTAACTTGTGCTGAATGCTGCTGATAAGCCTATCAGCAGCAACTTGTGCTGAATGCTGCTGATAAGCCTATCAGCAGCATTTGTACTTAGAATAATTTTGTAACAATCAGTCTTTGGTTCTACAATTAACTTCGTACAAGCCAACGGTTAACATTGATAGATCTATTGTGTATGACAAACCCACCCGGTTAGGGTGTTTGTTACCGACTTTACATAAGGGTAACCTGCGTGTTATGCCTCAGTCCAAGGTTTGATTGTACACACTTAGTTTAACTATAGATTCTCCATAAATGCCTTATACACATGTATCGTATGAATTGTATAAAACATCTTTAAACTTAGTTATGTATCAAAACCTATGTATGCTCACCAACTTTCTAGTTGACCTCGTTTTCATCATGTTTCATGTACTAATGCTTGAGAATAGGTGCAAGATGCTTCACTTAGGACCGATGGCCTAGAATTTAAATTAATGAAACTATTTATGTATTTCCATTCTCTTTGTAACGTTGGATTTATGTTTATTTGTGACATGAAATTGGATGTTTAATTATTTAAACTTTAGCAAACCTTGAGCTTTTGAACAGTCTACATGTCCCGCCCCGACGTATTCCGCCGTCGGTTGGGGTGTGACATATCATTACAAATACCTATTCTTGAACCTCTACATGTTATTCGTGCTGAGGGGAGAGAGACCGAGTCACCTCCTAGGTCTAGGCCGCCCCGTAAGAGAACCCGTGCTTCAATAGATTTATCTAGGTTGAGGGTATTGAAAACCCCAAGTGTGGGGATGTTTAGGGAGAATAAACTGCTAGGCTACTTGGATCGTGTTATTTCTGGACGTGGTAGGTATAAGTTATGGTGGAAGGACCTGAGTGATAGCTACAAGAGTTGGTTGTTGTTTATTTGGTTATTGTGGAGGTGCAAAACCGGGAGACCGCGAAGGATGAAGGTGGTACCGGTTAGGATCAAGGAGAAGCCTCTTGATAGGCTTGCTTGAATCTCGGGAAAGAGCCTGGGATGTAGAGTTTGTATGCTTTTCGTGGTATGAGTCTATGTCTTCTCTGTGTTTTTCGGGATTGTGTTCTGTTTGTATCATGTCTTGCACGGATTCGCACTTGATTTTGGCACGAAAAATCATCGAGAACGAAGTTCCAGGTATGTTTACATATGTTTTTATGCTTGGGACAGGGTTTTAAAGAAATTGGATGAAGAAAAATTTTAAGGGGTCTAAAATACTCTAAGTATAAAATGGAAATTTTTTTCTTAACTTTCTGTTACCAGCACTCCTTCGCGGTACATGAAGCATGATCCCAAGTCTCTCGCGGTACGCTAGAGACAAACTTTGAGGCCGGCTTAAATGCCACTCCCTCGTGATACGCGAGGAGTGGACGCCATACCTTCGCGGTACGCGAGGAGTTCTGGGAGTGGCCTTTTTCCTTTGTTTTCCCATGGTTTTCCATACCCGTCCACCGACACCCATTACTATCCACACCATCCACTCACCACCATCATGTCCACCACTATCATCCACCATTCATATCATCTATCATATTCACCCATCCTACCACATCCATCATCCACAATCTATCATATCATTCATTCACTGACCATGAACCATGGGAAACTAGAACCAGTTCGTAACCGATGACCCACCTTGTCGTGTCTTTCATGTCTATGTGTTTATCACCCGTCGGGTACGTGTCCTTGCATATCTATCCAGAGTCAATGAGTCTTTTTTTGAGTCAGCTTAATGGTGCGGGTTGTTGTGAGGTTTATTTTGCAGGCATTGTTCATCATGTCCATACTCAATCTCCATTCGGGCGGGACCGATGCTTGTATCACATTGTAAAGGCAACCCAACAGTGTGTGCAACCGCGAACGAAATGCTATACGGTGCACACGAGGAAGAATGAGGCTACACATTTGATTGCATATATCATTTACCAGCTAAGTCGTTTCCTGTTTTATTTTTGAATTTCTATTTTTAGTCGTGTCTTGCTTCACATTAAGGACAATGTGTCTTTCAAGTGTGGGGATGTGAGTGATAGTTTGTGTCTTTATAAAAATACAAAAAAATTGAAAAAATTTGAAAAAAATGTCCTTTGAAATCAAAAGTTTTTGCATAATAAATGAAAAATGATAGTACTACTGGATCTACTTGTTTGTTTAATCGAAATAAATAATAGAAAACACGTCTAATTAGTGATTCACATATATTGATTGATTGTTGTATAAATTGGAATTAGAACACATCATGGGGGCTAGATAGTTGGTGCTTGGGTTTAATCGGACAGAAATACTGATTGTTGCTATTTAACGCGTGAGTATATTGAACTGCTGATTGAATAATTGATGTTTGTTAAGTTGAATCTCGGTTATGATTCCATTGCAGACTTTTTTGAGGACGAAAAAATGTTAAGTGTTAGGATGTTTGATGTGTTGCAAAGCACACATGCATTTCCGTCGTGTTTCATAACGTTTTCATATGTTTTTAATAAACTGAAATCTCGAGTCTTGACCTACGTGTTTCCCATGGGGATAGTGACTCTGTGGATACACCCATGGGTTGGGATTTGAGTGATCAGTACTTAGATAAATAAGATTGATCTACGTGTTTACCATGGGGATTGTGACTCTATGGTGCCTATGGGTTGATTCTTCTGTGCTTAATTGATAGACTGCAGCATATGTGCTACATTCCGGGATGGTGACATAGGAGACGCACCCCTAGGTGAAGTTGATTCATATAAAATTAATAATACTCATTCCATTCATTCCATAATCCACTGATTTTCAAAAACATGTAAATCTTAGTTTAACGTGGTGGAAAATCTATATGGTTTAACCCGTGCCTATACATGACCGTGAGACGGGATTAGG
Source organism: Smallanthus sonchifolius (assembly GCA_023525975.1). Lineage (NCBI taxonomy): Eukaryota > Viridiplantae > Streptophyta > Magnoliopsida > Asterales > Asteraceae > Smallanthus > Smallanthus sonchifolius. The sequence continues at coordinate 29,432,232 of CM042046.1, forward strand.
TAGAGCTTTAACTTATAAGTGTGAGTCACATATATTGATTGATTGTTGTATAAATTGGAATTATGTGTTATATTATAGGTGTTCGTGAGTAAAGGGAGCGAAAACTAGCTCAAACGAAGAATTTAGAGAGACTAAAGTTAGGCATTGAAGAATTGGATCGATTATAACAACTTTGGGCCAGATAATTTTTTAGTGGACTGCATTAAAACTCAATTAGGTTAAATGGACTAGGTTATAAAATAACAAAAGAAAAAAATATGTATGGGACAAATTGAAAAGTGGCCGACGGCAATTCGGAGGTGAAGAACCAGTGACTTACGCCATGAACGAACAGAGGCATACGGCAAAATTGAAAAAGCAATCTTGGGTGTGCACAATTATCGAGGGGGATTGTGGAATTTGGTTTTTGCGGCTGATTGGAGTTCGAACAGATAACAAAAAAGAACATTTGTGAATTGAAAAAGAATTAAATCAAGCACGTCAAGATTAAGAGCAAACACACAGCTCAAAATTTATTTAGGCAGACAGGTCAATTAATTTAATTTAGCAGATAGCTTAATTATTTTCTGTTTTATGATGAACGTTTATATTGAATTTGTGGGTTATGTTTTTGTCATGATTAGCTAAACTTGTTTATATTAGGTAGGTTTGATGAATATTTGTTGAGTTTTGGATTTTTATTCGGTTTATGGATTATTATTGATGGATAAATGCTATTGTAATGAATCTTTTGATAATTGATTGATGTTTATGCATGTATAGATCATATTTGTAATTGGTTTTGAATTTCATATGTTACCTGTTGAGTGTATTTAAGTTAGGGTTTCATATTAGATAACTGACTCTGTGTTATGATTATTTTATGGTTTGTTGAATTCGCAATCCATAGGAATAGGAATCGTTTATCTGTTTGATCCTAGTGTTCTGCCTATCTAGATAGCTGAAAGGTGATAGATAATCGGGTTGTCTTTAGTATTAGATGTCCAGGTGTAAAGGCTCTGAAAGGAGGTTTCCCCTAGGGTTCTTAGTATCTTTGCTATCCCGTGTCAATTTGATTGTTCTTAGATTACCCCTTGCATTGCTTGAATTTATTGAGATAGTGAGACTGAAAGGTTATCTGTCTGTAGGGTACTTTATTATTGTTGGAGAGACCGAAGGTGATCCAACCAACAAGTGAGCGTCACACATCCCTTAGCTTTTCTGTCTAGGTCACACCTTGAGAATGATCAGGGATCTTGTAGGTAGTCTGATGGTATAGTATTCATAGATCCTGGTTCTATCATAGTTTCCATAGCCGAGAGAAGTCCACGTTTCACAAGTAGGATTCTTAACCTGGGTAGTCCTTTCCTCATTCCTGAATTCATCTAAATACTTTATATTAGATTTGGTTGTCGTTAGTTAGAGAGTCCATTAGTTTATTAATAGTTCAACACAAAAATCCCTTAATTTAAATCAGTTTAGTTAGTTGAGTCAGAATATAGGTAGAGTTATCATTAGTGTCTTGTGGGTTCGATATCCGGACATTCATTAGACTTTACTACATTGATCGGTACATTTGCCGGTTGTGTGGTCTAGTATTAGGTTAAGTCTAGATTTATAAATTTAAAGCTAGAGTGTCTAGGTTAGGTTTTATAGTTAGTTTTTATAGACCGTCCAGCACACATCAACCATCATTTCCATCGTTGTCATCGTCACTCTCATCACTGCCACCATCATGCTCTATGTCACTATCCATCAGATCATCCACCTCATCATCTATGTTGAAATATGGATCAGGATTCTCAACTAACATATTAAGGAACAATGGTGTCACTGTTCCACTAAACCTGCTTGTCTTTCTCACGTTATTCATGCTACTGAAAATCACTTCTTGCATTGGTTCCGAAGGAAGTTCGATGCCATCATTTGGAAGATCTGGCAATAGAGTGTTAATGATCATTTGAACGAATCTTGGATACATCAGGAATTTGTAATTCTGCCTTGGTCCAAAAAAATTGCTTATCGTGGCTTCAAAGATCATCCTTGAGAAGTTAAATCTTCTATGAGTTGCCAAACAAACCAAAGCTCTGCTGAAAACTTCACCAATTTGATCAAATGCAGCAGTTCTTGACTCATACAATGAATCAGGACATGTAACAAACATCTCCATTGTTTACCAAACATTGTCTTTGTCAACTGGTTTGTATCTGTGACAATCCGGACTTTTCCAGTTAACTCTGTTAACAAAATCCCGTTAAAGTTAACTTAATTAACTTAACTCAAACCTCAGGGACTAATCCTGGCAATAATCCAAACCTAAACTCCAGGGACTAGTATTGTAATACCCCTAAAGTTGATTGTTGACTTTTCAGAAAGTCAAAATCCCAATCCTATTGACTTTTGATAAGTCGAATTAACATTCTTAACCTAGTTCAAACCACAAGGGTCAATTATGCCAATTCCTAAACTTATGAACCTGAAACAGAGGGACCAAACCAGTAATTAGACTATTCTTGATTTTGTTGACTTTTAGAAAGTCAAACGCGCGATTTTTATCAAATTCAAATCCCACATTCGTTTTTCTGTTTGATTTTGTAACCGATAAACACGTTTCTGCCATAAACGATCATGAATGAACACTTAACATAATCATTATACGCGAATTAAACTCTAATTATGTGTAATTAACTCGTAACCGCCGACCCTCTTCATGAACACATCAAATTCGAATAATTCACCAGTTAATTTCACAATTGAACACTCTTCACACGACAAACGAATTCCTCTGAAGCTTATACGCGTATCAATTTGCCCGGAGCAAGAACCAGTGACACCAGAGACCAAACCATACTCGATCGGCACTTGTTTAACTCGATCACCATCAATCCGGCACCAATTCAGGTAACCAAATACACCCTCACCTTCGTTTTCATCTGTTTAGTGAAAGCCCTATCAATCCCAGGGCTTAAAATATCGAATTAAACCAATCCCGGAATCTAGGGTTTATACATAATCTATTTTGGGGCTTTTGATATTAAACGCATCCTTAATGAAATTAAACTACTCCATTAGCTTCGCAATCGTCTGTAGAGTGAAAGCCCTATGAAATATCGGGCTTCCACTATCGAATTGATCATGAACCCATAATTAGGGTTCATCTGTATTCTGAATTGGGGTTTTCGATCTTAGACTCAAAAGTAATGAAATTAAATTACATCATCAGTTTCGTTTTGATCCGATTAACAAAAGCCTTATGGTTTCAATCACCTTCATCATCAGAATCTCTCAAATCGATTCAAAGTTTTCATAATAAGTTTTCGATCTGTTTTCGACATTTTAAACAACCTAATCTTGATCGTTTTCGAAACGGATTGTATGCTCAGGTTCGTAATCCTCTGAGCAACAAAACTTATTTCTGTATTAGTCAATCCACCATCGAAATCATCGGATTCTGGCCGGATTCGATCGCGGGTGATTTTAGGAGGGAGACCTCTTGAAACTGGATGTTAAAACCATTCTGATCCGAGTTCTTTCGCGATGACCTTAGCGGGCGTGATGGTTAAACTTGAGTGCGTGTGTGGGAGAGACCCGGGTTCGATTCCGGGCTCCCACAATCATTTTTAAACATTTTTCTGTTAATATTTAATTAATAAAAATCAAACCCTATAATATTATAAGGTTATACAATTGTGTTTTTACCCGGAAAACAACCCGTAGGCTCGGGTTTGAATTATTAACATATTTTTATATATTAAATCCACTTTTATAATTAATATATTGTTATTATTATCAAGTAAAAATAATGTGTTTATATTATTTTTAAACCGTAAATTCATATAAAAATAATATGTTTATATTATTTTCAAACCGTGACCCGTATTATTAAATAATATATATTTATATTATTTCAAATCATTTTATAACATCGTGTGTCGATTGAGACTAAATAATAATATAGTTGGTTATACTATTTACTCGTATACATATATTATTATTTTATTAATTTTTGTGAATGACAAAACACCCGGTTATAATTATTATTATTCGTGTCATTCGTCGTGTAAAGTAATTTCTAACTCCGTGGACACTTTCGTCCACTCTTGAATATTGGAGCGTTTCTTTAGGACATTTCTCAATCCGTGTCATTGTAACATTTCCCATTTCTCTTTTATCCCTAATTTATGTGTTTATAATGTTAGGGCATTCGTAAGTCTTTTTGAGACTTACACACGTGGCTCCAACTTTTCCCTTGTGTGATTCAAATCCTTACTCAAGCTCAGGTGAGTTTTCACGACCCCTTTTTACTGCTTTTAACTTGGGGGAGAAAACATGCTTAAACTGATTTTAGATTTTGTATTTCATATGCTATCAATGTTAAAGCTAAGTGTAACATGCTATCACAGAAAGTCCTCATCTTATTTCGAACCGTTAATATGGATCTTAGCGAGGTAATGTTTAGTAGTACTACTGGGTTTGACAAATCCCACCCGCGTTAGTCGTGCTAACTCGATCGGGTGAAATGTTAGCCTATTCACATGGCCAGCATTGATAGAACCTGGCAGGAGGCAATAATCAAACAGTCAGTTTCGGTTGTGAGCACTTGAGCTAAAACATGAACATAGGTTAGCTACCTATAGATACATATTGAAAGATCATAAATCTGGTAACGTTTACTTATTTATTTGAAACCTGTGAACTCACCAACCTCGTGTTGACACTTTTTTTTCTTACATGTTTTCTCAGGACGCTAAGCTAAGACACAGGTGCACGTTAGGACATGCATGGGATTCAAATGCTTTGCTTTGTGTCTATTTATGTTGATTGAATTATTTTAATGTACTTGTTTGGTTGGACGTTTGGACTTTTGGACTTTGGTTTTGGGCGCGTGTATTTTGCGCATTTACTTTCTTTACGCTTCCGCATTGATACTCTGATTTAAAAGATATTTTCATTTGAGTCCCATGTAGAGTCGTTCAATGTAACTAATGTCTGAGATCCTGGTTTGTCACTTCCCAAACGGTAATACTCCGTTAGTGCAATTTGGGGGTGTGACAGATTGGTATCAGAGCCATTGGTTATAGAGAACTAGGATTGCATACTAGACTATAGCCTCACACATTAGTTACATGTCATTTGGATGTTGGCACTTATACAAATTGTTGCAGGATCATGTCGTCAACACCACCTCCATCACCTAACCCATCAGGGCATAAGGCACCTGTACCCTCATCTCCGGAGCCCAAAAGGCGCCGGACTACCTCAATTGAGCAAGGCGAACCGAGCAACGCACGGACATTGGAGTATGCTCTCAATTGGGATATGTACCCACATATGATCCAAAGGTGGATCGAAATGGTAGATGTTCCATCACCGTACTTTGCATCCACATCTTCATCGTCTACACTGCCTAGCTTACCATGTACCATGGAACAAGCCTTCGCAGCATTTGTGTCCTATATGTTAAAGGAATTAAGTTTTGTACAAGATGCCATCGAGGAGATACCTAAACTCCTGGAGAATGGAACACAAGTGGAAAAGAATAGGGTAGGAATAGAAGATTTGACTACCGAACTAGCTGCAACGGACCATGTCCACAACCTTTTAGTGAATCGTGTAGCACACCTAGAGACGAGGGCTGACATTATGGATGATGATATGCAAGGAGTTCTGGAGAGATTAGTTGCTATGGAAGCTCAGCTACATGTGGCTAACCACACTGCTGAAGGCCTTCAAGAGAGGGTGACTCACTTGGAAGCCCAACTGCAAGCGGCCCTACACCCGGAAGACATTCCAGTATCTGACGATGAGGAGGAACCCTTTGAGGAAGAGCTCTTTGAGGAGGAGCCCTTCGAGGAGGAACCCTTAGAGGGGGAACCAGCTGAGGAAGAGCCAGTGGAGATTGATGATGCACAGTCATATGTCTCTTCTGATGACGAGGATATTTGAGGATCTTCCTATTCTATCTTCCTTTTCATGTTTGTTCTTGCTTATGTTATTTCCCTTTTCAAACCTAGATGGGTAAGGTTGTTCCCATCCAATAAAAGCATGAGAAGTTTAATATTTGAGTTATTTATTTTGTAGCCTTACAATTTATTTAATTTTCAAAATATTAGATGTTGTATCTCTTACTCGTACCTGAATAATGTTTAATATGCGATATATTACTCATTACTTTTCATTTGTGATTGTGAAGAATCATGTCTGGGAGAGGACGAGGAGGCCGTACCGGTGGTCGTGGAACCATCAACATGACGGCAGCAGAACTAGCAGCTTTGATAAACAATAGTGTGGCAGAGGCCCTAGCAGCACAGAATGCTGCAGGTAAATGCTTTCAACTATTGACTAGTAGTGTCAATCCCTTTTTCCTAAGAATATCTTTCTAAACTCTATAATTCCAATTTAATTCGTATTTCTAAATCCAGGCCAGCAAAATCAACAACCAGCCTGCACTTTCAAGGCATTCATGGACTGCAAGCCCCACACCTTTAGTGGAGCTGAAGGAGCAGTTGGATTACTTCGCTGGTTTGAGAAGGTTGAATCAGTAATAGCCATGTGCAACTGCCCCGTGGCTAACCAAGTGAAATTTGATGCTGGAACTTTAGAAGGCCCGGCCCTAACATGGTGGAATGCCCAAGTTCAAATGTTGGGACTAGCAATGGCAAATGGACTTCCGTGGGAGGAATTTAAATCAATGATGAAAGAAGAATACTGCCCACGAGATGAAATTCAAAAGCTAGAGGGAGAGTTCTGGAACCTTAAGATGGAGGGTTCAGAAATTGAACTCTACACCACCCGTTCGCACGAACTTGCCACCATGTGCCCACATATGGTGACTCCGGATTACAAACGGATTGAACTATATATTGGAGGTTTGGTACCTCAGATTCAAAGCATGGTGACCTCATCCAACCCTACCACCATCCAACAGACCATCAGACTTGCTCACAAATTGACCGATCAAGCAGTGACACAGGGAACTTTACCTCCAAGAGGTTCAATTGCTAAACCCACCGACAGCCACAAACGCAAGTTCGATCACCATTCCAACACCCACAACCACTCCAACTCCCACTCCAAGGGACCCCAACCCAATCAGCAACAACAACAACGTAGGTTCGAGCCTACCAAGAACTTCAATCAGTCGACCTCTTCTAGCCAAAACCAGGGTGGTTATGCGGGAAAGTCCCCGAAGTGTAACAAGTGTAACTTACACCACTTTGGGTTCTGCAATCGTTGCCAGAGGTGCGGTAAAATAGGCCATGCTGCTAAGGACTGCAGGGGTGAATTACAAACTAAACAACCCTTTCAACAACCGGGGTCTACTAGGGCTTGCTTTGAGTGTGGAAAGGAAGGGCATATTCGGAAAAACTGTCCTCAGTTGAAGAAAGGGGGTAATGGAAATCACAACCCTAACCACAATAACAATGGGAATGGTGGTAATAATGGCAATGGGGGAGGAAATGGTGCGAAGGGACGAGCCTTCGTACTAGGATCTGGAGAAGCCCGTTACGACCATAATGTGGTTACCGGTAAATTTCTCTTAAATAATTACTTTGCTTCTGTCCTTTTTGACACTGGTGCTGGTAGGAGTTTTATATCTAAGAAACTTAGTGATATGATAAAAGGAACTCCAACTCTGTTAGAAGCTAAGTATGTGATAGAGATAGCTGACGACCAAATAATTGAAGCAACCCACATTCTTAAGGGTTGTAAGCTTGATCTAACTAGCCATATTCTAGATATCGACCTTATGCCGGTCACACTTGGTAGTTTTGATGTAATCGTCGGCATGGATTGGTTGTCTAGAAACCAAGCGGAAATCATTTGTCATGAGAAAATTGTTCGCATACCCCTCCCGAGTGGAGAAATTCTTTCAGTTCAGGGCGAAAGAGTTGGTGCAGTCATGGGCATTATATCCTTCATGAAAGCACAAAAATGTCTTCGAAAGGGACATACGGCCATTTTGGCCCTTGTTGCTGAACAGCCGTCAGAAGTGAAGAAGATCGAAGATATTCCCGTTGTGCGTGAATTTTTGGAAGTATTTCCCGAGGATCTGCCCGGTCTGCCACCACACCGTCATGTTGAATTCCAAATTGACCTAGCACCCGGAGCAGCACCGATTGCTCGGGCACCTTATCGATTAGCACCCAGTGAATTGCAGGAACTGTCCACTCAATTACAAGATTTATTGGATAAAGGTTTCATCCGACCTAGTTCATCACCATGGGGAGCTCCGATATTATTTGTCAAGAAGAAGGACGGTACGTTCCGTATGTGTATTGACTACCGGGAGCTGAACAAAGTTACAATCAAGAACCGCTACCCTTTACCTCGTATTGATGACCTTTTTTATCAACTCCAAGGATCAAGTTTCTATTCCAAAATAGACCTTAGGTCCGGCTATCATCAGTTAAGAGTCCGAGAAGAAGATATCTCTAAAACTGCATTTAGGACAAGGTACGGCCATTACGAATTTATGGTCATGCCTTTCAGTTTAACCAACGCACCTGCGGTATTCATGGACCTCATGAACCGTGTGTGTAAGCCTTACCTTGACCAGTTTGTTATCGTTTTCATCGATGACATCCTTATTTATTCCAAGAACGAGGAAGAACATGAAGAACATATGCGTCTAATTTTGGAACTACTTAAGCAAGAGTAACTTTATGCTAAGTTTTCCAAATGTGAATTTTGGATTCGAGAGGTTCAATTTCTAGGGCATGTGGTAAATGAAAAAGGGATACATGTCGACCCGTCCAAAATAGAAGCCATCAAGAATTGGGCAGCACCGACGACTCCGACTGAGGTGCGACAATTTTTGGGATTGGTTGGATATTACCGTCGTTTTATCGAAGGATTTTCAAAGATTGCGCAACCTCTCACCGCCCTAACTCAAAAAGGAAAAGCTTATAATTGGGGCGATAATCAAGAATCAGCTTTCCAGCATCTCAAACAGAAACTTTGCAGTGCACCTATTTTAGCTCTTCCGGAAGGAACCGATGACTTTGCGGTGTATTGTGATGCATCTATTCAAGGTCTGGGTTGTGTCTTAATGCAGCGCGAAAAGGTAATTGCATACGCTTCACGACAGTTAAAGGTTCACGAGAAAAACTACACCACTCATGACCTAGAGTTGGGAGCAGTAGTTTTTGCACTTAAGATATGGAGACATTACTTGTACGGTACCAAATGCACCATCTACACCGACCACAAGAGCCTCCAGCATATCTTCGAGCAGAAGGAGTTGAACATGCGACAACGTCGTTGGGTTGAACTTTTAAATGATTACAACTGTGCTATCCGGTATCATCCGGGTAAAGCTAACGTTGTGGCTGATGCACTAAGCCGAAAGGAAACGAAACCCAAACGAGTTCGAGCGTTACAACTCACTATTCACCCTGGATTGCCTGACAGAATCCGTAGTGCTCAACTTGAAGCCTTGAAAGAAGATAACCTGCCGTTAGAAGGTACACGCGGCATGGAAGCACAACTTGAAGTAAAATCTAACAGAATTCGTTACTTTGTCGAACGAATATGGGTTCCAGTGTTCGGAAATTTAAGGGAACTAATCATGGATGAAGCTCATAAGTCTCGTTACTCCATTCATCCGGGTTCGATAAAATGTACCATGATCTAAAAATACTATATTGGTGGCCGAAGATGAAGGCCGATATAGCCACTTATGTTAGTAAGTGTCTGACCTGCGCGAAGGTCAAAGTTGAATACCAAAAACCGTCCGGTCTCCTGCAACAACCTGAAATTCCCATGTGGAAATGGGAACAAATATCCATGGACTTCATTACCAAATTACCCCGAACTCCTACCGGATGTGATACTATATGGGTAATTGTTGATCGCCTAACAAAATCTGCCCACTTCCTAGCCATCAAAGAAACTGACAAAATGGATAAACTCACTCGAATATACTTGAAAGAAGTAGTCTCTTGGCACGGAGTGCCAATCTCTATTATTTCGGATCGTGATGCACGATTCACTTCCCGTTTCTTGCAATCATTGCATAAAGCATTAGGCACGCGTCTAGATATGAGCACAGCTTACCATCCTCAAACCGATGGTCAAACAGAACGTACTAACCAAACTCCGGAGGACATGCAACGAGCTTGTGTGATCGATTTCGGTAACACTTGGGAGTCTCACCTACCATTGGTGGAGTTCTCCTACAACAACAGTTATCACACTAGCATCAAGGCAGCTCCATTTGAAGCACTTTATGGGCGGAAATGCCGTTCTCCCATTTGTTGGACCGAGGTTGGGGATAGCCAACTCACAGGTCCTGAACTTGTATTTGAAACTTCCGAAAAGATCGTTCAAATTAGAAACCGTATGGCGGCAGCTCGTGATTGTCAAAAGAGCTATGCCGACAAGCGTCGTAAACCTTTGGAATTTCAAATAGGTGACATGGTTTTACTCAAAGTCTCACCTTGGAAAGGTGTCATTCGTTTCGGGAAACGAGGAAAACTGAATCCTCGTTATGTTGGACCTTTCAAAATATTAAAGAGAATCGGACCAGTCGCGTACCAACTGGACCTACCTAAAAGACTTAGTGGTGTACACAACGTCTTTCACGTCTCAAATTTAAAGAAATGCCTGGCAGATGAATCACTCGCAGTTCCTCTGGAGGAACTACATGTTGATGAACAGTTACGTTTCATCGAAGAACCTGTGGAAATTATGGATAGGGAAGTTAAAACGTTAAAGCACAGTAAGATCCCTATTGTTCGAGTCCGTTGGAACTCGAAACGCGGACCAGAATTCACTTGGGAGCGCGAGGATCAGATGATGCGCAAATATCCTAATCTGTTCAAGCACCCCGCGTCAAATTCCTAAGGTACTATTTAATTTTCGGGACGAAAATTCTTTCAACTATGGAATGATGTGAAACCCCAGGAAAAAAAATTTTAGTTATTTTAATTTTCGGGACTAAAATTCTTTTAACTAGGGAATGATGTGACAATCCGGACTTTTCCAGTTAACTCTGTTAACAAAATCCCGTTAAAGTTAACTTAATTAACTTAACTCAAACCTCAGGGACTAATCCTGGCAATAATCCAAACCTAAACTCCAGGGACTAGTATTGTAATACCCCTAAAGTTAATTGTCGACTTTTCAGAAAGTCAAAATCCCAATCCTATTGACTTTTGATAAGTCGAATTAACATTCTTAACCTAGTTCATACCACAAGGGTCAATTATGCCAATTCCTAAACTTATGAACCTAAAACAAAGGGACCAAACCAGTAATTAGACTATTCTTGATTTTGTTGACTTTTAGAAAGTCAAACGTGCGATTTTTATCAAATTCAAATCCCACATTCGTTTTTCTGTTTGATTTTGTAACCGATAAACACGTTTCTGCCATAAACGATCATGAATGAACACTTAACATAATCATTATATGCGAATTAAACTCTAATTATGTGTAATTAACTCGTAACCGCCGACCCTCTTCATGAACACATCAAATTCGAATAATTCACCTGTAAATTTCACAATTGAACACTCTTAACACGACAAACGAATTCCTCTGAAGCTTATACGCGCATCAATTTGCCCGGAGCAAGAACCAGTGACACCAGAGACCAAACCATACTCGATCGGCACTTGTTTTACTCGATCAACATCAATCCGGCACCAATTCAGGTAACCAAATACACCCTCACCTTCGTTTTCATCTGTTTAGTGAAAGCCCTATCAATCCCAGGGCTTAAAATATCGAATTAAACCAATCCCGGAATCTAGGGTTTATACATAATCTATTTTGGGGCTTTTGATATTAAACGCATCCTTAATGAAATTAAACTACTCCATTAGCTTCGCAATCGTCTGTAGAGTGAAAGCCCTATGAAATATCGGGCTTCCACTATCGAATTGATCATGAACCCATAATTAGGGTTCATCTGTATTCTGAATTGGGGTTTTCGATCTTAGACTCAAAAGTAATGAAATTAAATTACATCATCAGTTTCGTTTTGAGTCGATTAACAAAAGCCCTGTGGTTTCAATCACCTTCATCATCAGAATCTCTCAAATCGATTCAAAGTTTTCATAATAAGTTTTCGATCTGTTTTCGACATTTTAAACAACCTAATCTTGATCGTTTACGAAACGGATTGTATGCTCAGGTTCGTAATCCTCTGAGCAACAAAACTTATTTCTGTATTAGTCAATCCACCCTCGAAATCATCGGATTCTGGCCGGATTCGATCGCGGGTGATTTTAGGAGGGAGACCTCTTGAAACTAGATGTTAAAACCATTCTGATCAGAGTTCTTTCGCGATGACCCTAGCGGGCGTGATGGTTAAACTCGAGTGCGTGTGTGGGAGAGACCCGGGTTCGAGTCCGGGCTCCCACAATCATTTTTAAACATTTTTCTGTTAATATTTAATTAATAAAAATCAAACCCTATAATATTATAAGGTTATACAATTGTGTTTTTACCCGGAAAACAACCCGTAGGCTCGGGTTTGAATTATTAACATATTTTTATATATTAAACCCACTTTTATAATTAATATATTGTTATTATTATCAAGTAAAAATAATGTGTTTATATTATTTTTAAACCGTAAATTCATATAAAAATAATATGTTTATATTATTTTCAAACCGTGACCCGTATTATTAAATAATATATATTTATATTATTTCAAATCATTTTATAACATCGTGTGTCGATTGAGACTAAATAATAATATAGTTGGTTATACTATTTACTCGTATACATATATTATTATTTTATTAATTTTTGTGAATGACAAAACACCCGGTTATAATTATTATTATTCGTGTCATTCGTCGTGTAAAGTAATTTCTAACTCCGTGGACACTTTCGTCCACTCTTGAATATTAGAGCGTTTCTTTAGGACATTTCTCAATCCGTGTCATTGTAACATTTCCCATTTCTCTTTTATCCCTAATTTATGTGTTTATAATGTTAGGGCATTCGTAAGTCTTTTTGAGACTTACACACGTGGCTCCAACTTTTCCCTTGTGTGATTCAAATCCTTACTCAAGCTCAGGTGAGTTTTCACGGCCCCTTTTTACTGCTTTTAACTTGGGGGAGAAAACATGCTTAAACTGATTTTAGATTTTGTATTTCATATGCTATCAATGTTAAAGCTAAGTGTAACATGCTATCACAGAAAGTCCTCATCTTATTTCGAACCGTTAATATGGATCTTAGCGAGGTAATGTTTAGTAGTACTACTGGGTTTGACAAATCCCACCCGCGTTAGTCGTGCTAACTCGATCGGGTGAAATGTTAGCCTATTCACATGGCCAGCATTGATAGAACCTGGCAGGAGGCAATAATCAAACAGTCAGTTTCGGTTGTGAGCACTTGAGCTAAAACATGAACATAGGTTAGCTACCTATAGATACATATTGAAAGATCATAAATCTGGTAACGTTTACTTATTTATTTGAAACCTGTGAACTCACCAACCTCGTGTTGACACTTTTTTTTCTTACATGTTTTCTCAGGACGCTAAGCTAAGACACAGGTGCACGTTAGGACATGCATGGGATTCAACTGCTTTGCTTTGTGTCTATTTATGTTGATTGAATTATTTTAATGTACTTGTTTGGTTGGACGTTTGGACTTTGGTTTTGGGCGCGTGTATTTTGCGCATTTACTTTCTTTACGCTTCCGCATTGATACTCTGATTTAAAAGATATTTTCATTTGAGTCCCATGTAGAGTCGTTCAATGTAACTAATGTCTGAGATCCTGGTTTGTCACTTCCCAAACGGTAATACTCCGTTAGTGGAATTTGGGGGTGTGACAGTATCAAAGTTTCCTTCATAACCCATCGTGAGCACAATCCCAAAAACTGTAGTATAACTAATCTTGTACGGAAATTCAGGTGAATCTCTGAAGTTTAAAACTTCCCTGATAACTTGTTTGATTATCTTTCCTCCTACAATACTTTCAATCCAGATATCCTTGTTCACGTTCCTGTATTCCACAGTGTCCCAAAACTCTCGAACTTGATTCTCAAAAACTCTAACTTGAGTGGAAATTGTAGTGTGAATTCTTGAGTTAATAAAAAACCGAACAATCTCTTCACATCCTCTTGATTTCTTTGTTGCAGTGGTTAAGCAGGAACATATGTTATGCCTAGGCTCAAACTTTAAAAGATTCATATATGTACTGAACAATAAAGTAAAGTTAAAAACTTTTGAAAAATTTCTGAAATATCATAACTCTTGACATTTCGATCTAAAACTTTCCTTTACACTTTTTGATCAAAAACTCAGACTTTTAAAAATACTCCAACATTGATCTTTTCGATCGAAAAACCCTTCTGATCACACAAACATTTCGATCAAAAACTTTGATCTAAGACATTCAACAACAATTCGACCAAAAACCCCTGAACATTTTACTTTTCAATCGAAAACTCTGATTTTTCAAAAATTACACTTTAACTTTTCGATCGAAAACCCATTTCGGACGGATCAGTAGAGACTCTTCATTTCCATCCGAAAATAGATTTCAGTCCATTCAAGGGACTTTTCGGGCGATTCATCAGACTTTTCGGGCAAGTCATAAATTCAAATATTCAACGTTAATCTAAGGCTCGGATCTATCCTATGCTCCTCTACAGGTTACGAAAAACATACCTTTGTGATCGGAAAGATGTGAGAAACACGATGATGTCACAACCAAGAGATTTCCGCACGAAAACTTTGAACTTGGTAAAATCATTCGAGAGAATACGAGGGTGATGAAACAAGGTGGGAAACTGTTTTCGATCGAAAATTCCATTATTTATAGATTATGAGATTTCGACAAAAAGATTTCGGTTTTGACTTCTCGACTGAAAACACATTTTGGACAACTTTTTCGGACAAAGAGATTTCGACCAAAAACTTAAAACTTGATAAAATTTTGAATAACAAAATTTTTATTATTTTTTTTTTATTTTTTTTCTTTTCTTGTTCACTTTGATATCATTAAGACCTGTTCCAATTTTTGATATTTTCCCATAAACGAACACATACAAACATCAACATAAACTCTAATTCATAACAACTATTTTATTTACAGAATTTTCACAAACACTTGATATTAAAGTAACATCATTTTATATGAAGTAGATTCAATGCACTGAGATAATGATCAACACACTATAAACTTCAACACATATTTACATGCACATTTATTTACTCTAAACCTTTTTCTTTTTGACTTTTTTTCAATCTTTTAGACTTTATTTTCTTTTGGTGAACTGAAATGACATAAGATTATAAATGTACACTGTCTTAATCAAACTGCATATCAAATCAGGATCAATACAGTTCAACCTTGATTGCCAGTATATTTTTCAGCATAAACGCATACATCATATTTCAGCAAATACTGTGTGACATTTAAGGTAATATTAATTAATACAAAGTGTACTCAAACATTGAGATGGATTGAACTAAAACTTAACATAAAATTTCACCAAATCATGTCCAATCACCGGCATGAGGGTAGCTTTCCTAGCATAAAAAAATAATCCAAGTGGATTTGATATGAATCTTTTTGATTCTGAATCATTTGATAAGCACTGAATCATGTTGATTCGAATGAGATGGAATGTGTCAAGAATCATGATTGATTCACGTGAATGAAATATAGAAGTGATATATTTTGATGAAATGTTTGAATCAGATTTGATTCGGGTATACGGGTATCCATAAGATATTGGATATGTCAATTGAAATCACGAGTGATTCAAAGGCCTAAACAGACTGACTTCCTGGTTTTCATCCGATATTTTCACCAGAACCATCAACTGTATAAGGTGTTTAACTCTAAATCGTATATTTGACGGGTATAGTCAATAGAGCAAACAAATTATGCTAAGAACTCATCAAGATCCTGGTCTCATGGTATGATTGGATTCACTTTGCATTCGAATGATGAAAGTACCGATATTCGATGTGAGTAACACTAAGATTGCAATTTAGTTAATCACGCAAATACCGCCTAATGTATACATGCAGAGCCTACCAACATATCAAAAATTGTAACCGATATCACCATCATATCCAATTCATGCATAAGCTCAGCACACAAATGTACTATCATTTCCTATTTGAATGTCAATCAGTCACACATTTTTCTTTTATTTTTATTTTTTTACACAATATCAACCTTATATTTTTCTTTTCTACAAATCACATATTTCGACTTTATTTTCATAATCACAAAATACAATCACATTTATCAGGAGAGATAGATTAACCATGAAATTTTCAGATATCAATTCAACTTTCATTAGATATAAATCTTTTATTTTTTTTATTCTCCCCCTAAAATTGTGATACAATTTATTTCTCACGTAAACAAACACTTATAATACGAGCACACATATAACAAAGACAAACACTTAACAAACATAAGCACTTAGAACATAACACACAAAAGCAACACAATTTTAAACCTAAAAGAAAATCTTTTTGAGGAACATTTTATGGTCTTTCAATAAAAAACATAGACTTTATTAATTTGAAAGCTTATTTAAGATGATTTATTTATTTAAAGAACACTCAAAAAGATATCATCCCCAACATTTCTACCAAAGAGTTAAACCGATCAGTTGAAAATGTTTTAGTAAAAATGTCGGCCTTTTGCTCTAAGGTATCAACGTGGACCACCTTAATCAAACCATTCTCAAAACAATCATGAATAAAATGTAACCTGATGGCGATATGCTTTGTTTTCGAGTGCTGAATTGGAATTTTTACAATACTGAGCACCGCCTCATTGTCACAATAAATTGGGGTATCCAAAAAGTTGATTCCAAAGTCCATCGGTTGATGTTGTATCCAGATGACTTACGAACAACAGCTCGAAGCGGCTGTGTACTCTGCCTCAGCACTTGAAGTGGACACATTTGTTTGTTTCTTACACTGCCATGAAACTAATCTCCTCCCCCAAAAATTGACAACCACCTAATGTAGATTTCCTGTCCAAATTACATCCACCATAATCGCTATCAGTATAAGCATAAAAATTGAATTCAGAATCAGAAGGATACCATAAACCTAGATTTACTCGACCCTTAAGATAAAGAAAAATTCTTTTAACAGCCGATTCATGGAATTCTTTTGGAGCTGCCTGATATCTAGCACACGAGCAAACTGCGAACATAATATCAGGTCTACTTGCAATCAGGTACATCAAGGAGCCAATCAATGAACGATATGCTTTTTGATTAACTTCAACTCCATATAAATCCACAGTGAGAGGTTTATGTGGAGCAATGGGGGTAGAAGCAGATTTACAATCATTCATTTTAAACTTTGTCAAAATATCTTTCACATACTTTGCCTGATGAATAAGAATTCCAGCATCAGACTGTTCCACCTGCAATCCCAGAAAAATTGCATTTGTCCCATTAAGGTCACTTCCAATTTGAGTTTTCATGACAGCTTCAAAATCTTTATAAAGAGTCTCATTTGTTGATCCATAAATGATGTCATTAACGTAGACTTGAACTATCAGCAAATCAGAATCAAACTTCTTTAAGAATAATGTCTTGTCAATTATACCACGAACAAAGCCATTTGATGTGAGATGTGCCGACAAGGTTTCATACCACGCACGAGGCGCTTGATGTAACTCATACAATGCTTTATCCAGCTTATACACCTGAAATGGATGATCATTATCTTCAAAACCAGGTGGTTGATTGACATAAAACTCTTCTTTTACAACTCCATAAAGAAAAATTGTCTTCACATCCATTTGATAGACCTTAAACCTTTTGAATGAAGCATAGGCCAAGAATATACGAATAGCTTCAATTCGGGCAACAGGAGCAAAAACATCAGCATAATCCAACCCTTTTTCTTGATAAAAACCCTTGGACAACAAGACGAGCCTTGTTACGAACCACAATTCCATGATCATCTCTCTTGTTACGAAATACCCACTTTGTTCCAATTGGATATTTCCCTTCAGGCAAATCCACAAGATGCTAAACATTAAGCTTTTTGACCTGAAGAAGTTCTTCTTGCATGGCTTCAATCCAACTTGAATCTTGTAATGCTATTCTTACATTCTTGGGTTCTTCTTGTGACAAGAAACAAGAGTATAAACAAACATTAATGTTTCCAGTTTGACTTCTTGTTTTAACTCCATCTTCGAGTGATCTAATGATATTTTCAACTGGATGAGTAGAATGAATTCCATGAATCGGAACATCATCAACTTGCACTGATTTTGGCATATTTGAAACGTTCAAATATGGTAATTGGTCACTTCAATCATTAACACTTGAAGAACTTGATTGATTTACATCCTCAGCTTGATCATTTGGTATATCTAACTGAACTTCAGTAACTTCTGGTTCATCATTAGTATTTGGAATTTGTACTTCAGAATCAGCATTTGTGACTAAATTATCAAGATGTTCTTCTTGTGTTTGTGTAGATGAAGTAACAGCTTTAGAAGTTTCATTGTGAACCATTACTTGTTGTGGACCAACCATAAAATTTTCAATAGATTGATCAAGCCTTGTGAGAGACACAACCACTGTATTTGAAGAACTTGCATCGTCAAAATCAGATAGAATTTGTTGATCAAAAGTCTTGAAGATAACATCCGCATCAAAGAACTAATCAGGCCCATTTTTCTCTAGAGAAATATTCATTTCTTGCCACTCCACATAATAAGATTCTTAAACATTTTTTGTTCTCTTGTTATATACTCTGTATGCCTTTTGATATGAAGAGTATCCCATAAAATAACATTCATCTCCAACAGTAGCAAACTTTGGCATAGAATCTTGTGCATTTAATAGTGTACACAAACAACCAAACGCTCTGAAAAACTTGATATACGGCTTTCTTTTGAAAAATAGTTCATAGGAAGTCTTTGTGTGTTGCTTCACCATAAGAACTCGATTCAATACATAGCATGCCATGTTGACGGCTTCAGCCCAGAAAATGATGGGCTACTTTGAATCTACAAGCATTATGCGAGCATCTTCAATTAATGTTCTGTTCTTTCTTTCAGCCACTCCATTTTGTTGTGGTGTCCTTGTTGTACTAAACTGTGTGTGTTATTCCTTTTTCTGCACAAAAAAATATTTATCAGTTTATTTTTAAACTATGTTCTATTGTCAGTGAGAATAATTGATACTTTGATATCACAGATGTTTTCAGTCCTTTTTATAAATTAAATAACTGTTTCAAGTGTCTCATCCTTTGTTGCAAGGAAAAACATCCATGAAAATCTTGAAAAATCATATGTGATAACAAGACAATAAGAATTCATCGCAATTCCTTTGACACGAACTGGACCAAATAATCCATATGAATCAGAAACAAAGGTCGTGTAAATGTTGTCACGTTCTTTCTCGGATGGGACTTCTTCTGTTGTTTTCCCTTTGCACATGACATGCAACTCTCTTGAATTATAAATTCCTTTTTGGGTAAACCTTGCTCCAGATCTTTATGAATCAGATTGTTCATGTTTTTCAAGTTTAATGTCCCATACGACGATGCCAAAGATAAGATTCTGAACCAGTTGCTTTTGATAATAAGCATGAAATATTCACTTATGTTGAATAATCTTTCATATCAACCACATATGTATTGAACTTACTTGGAGCACGCATCAGGATCATGTTTTCAGGAATAACCAATCCAGCCTTTAAGAATAAACACTCTTTTGCTGTAAATGAACTGGTATATATTTATCGCACACTTGTGAAACACTGAGTAAATTAAACTCCAATTGAGACACGAAATTAACTTTCTCGAGTGTGATAAGATCATTTGACACTGTCCCTTGACCAGTAATTTTCCCTCCCTTTTTGTCTCCGGTAAAAGCAACAAAACCACCATCAAAAGATCAAAAATTATCCAGAATCTCCTTTTGTCATGTCATGTGCCTTGAGCAACCGCTATCAACATGCCAAGCATTATTAATAGTCCTCCCGGTTTGACTCTACACATTCAAGGCAAACTTAATGAGAAACAGGTACCCAGATCATCTTTGACCCGGGCTGACTCGGACTTTTTACAGTCTTAGTAACAATGACTTGTTCCTTCAAATTTACACCATTCTTTGTTCCAACGATATGTGAAGTCTGTTCATTTTTAATTTTCCAAAAACAACCAACATATTTTCTATATTTCTTAGTGAATTTTTCTTTAGCAAAATAGCTTGGTTGATTATTTTTCTTCACATATCTTGGACTGTTTTTGACATTTTTGTCCACAAATTTTGGTAACACATAATCACGACAAGCATTTGAATATAAATCATAACAATAACTAGAAAGCAAGTAATCACGACTGTAACGTTGTTTCACTTTGGACTCAAACAACCTATCGTTCTCAGACGATTTCTTGAAATGCTTTGTGATATTGCTTTTAGCTCCCTCTTTGTTCTTTTTGAACTTTGACTCACTTGAATTGTGTTTGCAATTTCTCACAAAATGTCCAACTTGACCACAAACATAACAATTGTAGCTTTTAGTATTTAACTTTGAATACTCGCCTACTGCAAACACAGACTTTTCTTTGTCACTCTTTGACCAATAAACACATTTTCTTAAGTGTCATTTGCTATGAGCAGGCTTATCTTTGACATCAATGAACTTGTCTTTGACATCAACTGGTTTGCCTTTGACACAAAATTTAATTGACTCTCTTTGAATCTTTGTTGGTGCATTGATTTTAACTTTGACATACTTCTTACTTTCTTGTTCACTTGTAAGTATATGATTCTCTAGTGCTATGAACTCATTTTTCTTATGCCTTTCATTTGACAAATCATACCCCTGAATCAATGGATTCCCATACTCATCTAGTTTGACATCATCAACTAGACTTGAGACTTTGTGGAGCGGTACATAGTCTCTAGCTGTATGCACCACTTTATCAAAGAAAGTAGATGTTGTTGACACCTCAGACACACAATCGGAATCATCACAAACAACATTAGTAGAACAAGTAGAAACATATGAACTATCAGAATCTAAACAACTATTTACATCAAATTTCTCACAAACATTAACAAATCTATTGAAATCACAATCAACATCGAGATATTGCTTGCAATCTGTCACACCCCAACCGACGGCGCAGAAGTCGGGGCGGGACATGTAGACTGTTCATAAGCTCATGGTTTACTAAAGTTGAAATAAATAAACAACCAATTTCATTTAATAATTCAAGTAATCAAATACAATATTTACAAGAATAAAAAATACATGAATATCTTTATTAAGTTTAAAACTAGGTCCTCAATACTAAGTGAAAGCAACTTGATCAACTCACACATTCGTACCTGAAACATGATAAAAACAAGGTCAACTAAAAATAGTTGGTGAGCACACATAGGTTTTGACACCACAAATAAAGTTCAAATGTTTTGTGTACAATTCATATGATACATGGTTTATAAAGCATTTATGGAGAATCTAAGTTAAGCTAGGTGCACAAATCAAACCTTGTAACTGAAGGGCATAACAACACATGTTATCCTAATGTAGGGCATAACAACTGTAATTTCCTGGATTTTTCCGACCTATCTTTATCCTGAATCCTTACGCGTATTATAAATTTAAATCTTGAAAACTTATTTAAAACCTATTTTCTTAAATAATAAATACAAACTTATTTGATATATATGGAAATATATATATATATATATATATATATATATATATATATACATATATGGCTTATTTAAAAGAAAATATAGGTTTTATAAAAAGTATTAAAACCTTAAAACTCTATAGGTTTATAATTACACTCTATAGGTTTATAATTACATTTATAAACTTATTCTAAACACACAAAAAAAAACTTATAAACTAATAAATCTCATAAATTTTTTTATAGAATTATAAAATAATAAGACTCGTAAAGCTTATTCGAATTTTTATAAAACATATAATTATTTTTATAAAAGTCCGGGGACTAATTTGCCATTTTTGGAACTTGTTTTAAACTCAAACTTATGTTTTAACAGAAAACAATAAAACCTTTAAACTACAGGGACCGATTGTGTCATTAACTCAAACACCCGGAACCCAAACCAGTCACAGGTTCGAATCCCGCAACCTCCGGTTTTCATCCCTTTTCGTTCCAAATCGCATTCCAGGCCAGATTCAACGAACCTCGAGCTTCGCCTCGAGCGTGCGATCGAAACCCAATGACATTCAATGTCCAATTTCAAATTAAACGGCCGCGTGATTCGAACTTTAACTCGTTTCATTCAACCGTTATCTCCCCAACTGTACACGCATTAAACGAAGGAATCAGTTATAAATACTAGTTGCAAACACCTTACGACACCTCACTCACACTCTCTGATCCTTCAATTTCATCTACATTGCCGATTTTAGTGGCGACGGCCGACTCCAGAAACCACAACCTGTTCTTCTTCATTTCAAAATCATATCAGGTAATTTCCGTAGCCATTCTACTCGTAGTGATGTGAAGATCGAAAGCCCTCTGTTTAATCCCATTAACAGAGGCTAAATCGACTTGAATTTGGGGATTTGGGGGCGGCGATTTGGGGGCGGCTTTTATAAAATCTATTTTTTGCGATTTGGGGGCGGCTTTTATAAAATCTATTTTTTTTTAAATCTATTGAAAAAGCTAAGGTTCCTCAGATTTTTTAAACTATTTTAGAGATTTATAAAAATTTATGCAAAAGACTATAAAATTTATTTAGAAACTTTATGAAACTTACAAAAACATAAAACCTATTTTATATCTATAAAAAAAACAAGGAGAGTAACTATACCTTAATTATTTATTTTTCTAAATGTTTATACATTTATAAACTTTATAAAGATAAATAGAAACATTTATAGATTTGTTAAATTAACAATCTTATTTAATCCTTTTATAAACTTATACTTTCATTTTGTCAACAATTATAAACTTATAAACCGTACCAAGAATTTCTATTTAAACATATTTGTTAAACTTATTTAAACTTATAAGAACATTTTAAACATAATTTGTGTCCAAATTAAAAAGATGATTTACATCGAAATACTTTAAGAAATGATTAAACAAAACGAATATTCTTATAAGATAATTATTTACCCTTAACACGTATTCTTTTATTAATCCTTTTTCTATTCCTTAAAATAAATCATTAATAACCATTTATTTCTCTAAATGATTATTATGAATAATTATTTAGTCTTACACTTAAACTTCTTACTTATACTTAGAAAATTATTCTGATTATTATTACCTAACATACGTAATTAATAATTGTAAAACTTTTGAATAATTATTTTAATTATTCTAAACTATAAACTTATTAAACTTCGATATTCAAGTCTTGTGTCAGTTATTTAAAACTTTTACTTTAAACTTGATCTTATGAACTCCAATCATTCCTGTCTCCCATTGGAACCCTAGTCAAACCTTAAATCCTAGATCTTTTGCCTTAGACTTGTAGAAGCAAACTTAAATCTTTAGACTTGCATTCTTAGACTTATTGTGAGGATATTCTCCCTCAAAGTCTTGCAAATACTTATCCGTATCGGATACTCTTCATCAATTCAAGTGAGTATACTTAGCCCATTTTTCCTTTCTATACTTTTGGGGTGAAACATGTTCAAAACTTTAAACTTATACAATTCTTGTACAACTATGACTAGATGCTTATTCTTATGCTAAACTTGAGACTTGTATGCTTAGATTAAACTTAAAACTAGCACATTCATTAACTTTGATCAAGCCTATGGTAACAATGATAGATCTATTGTATTTGACCAATCCACCTTGATTGATTGACCCCTTCGGGGGGAGCCCTTGGTGATTGTTACTGAATTAAACTTTAAACTTGAGACTTATAAGGGTAACCTGCGGGTTATGCCTAAACTTTGTTGTTGGGTTGTAGTGCACAATGTTTAAGATACTTGTTCTCATACTTACATTATAGAAAGCATATATCATAGTGAATTGTAATTCTTTTCAAATCCTTGTTAAACTGTGTCAAAACCTTTGTATCTCACCAACTATTTTGTAGTTGACAGATTCTTTCACATGTTTCAGTTTCTACAACATGAGACTTTATCGTGATCACATAGGATGCTTGGACCTAGAATGCTTAATCAATTAGACTTGTATTCTTGCTATGTATTTGATTTATTCCTTGTATTGGAACCTTGAAGTGATTTAATAAAACTATTTAAACTTTAATAGTCAACCTTGTGCTATTGAACAACCGCGTCCGCCCCGACGTATAATCCGCCGTCGGTTGGGGTGTGACAACAACACATGTTATCCTGATGTAGGGCATAACAACACATATTATCGCGATGTAGGGCATAACAACAAATGTTATCCTGATGTAGGGCATAACAACAAATGTTATCCTGATGTAAGGCATAACACAAAGGTTATCCTGATGTAAAGAGTTAATGATTGGACAAGTGTGTCATGTATATGTAGCCTTAACAGATAGCATTGAAGCATAAAGCACAAATAAACACATATGATCATATTGTATAATTATACATGTGTAATTGCAAATAGTGTTTGTTGAGTAATCATGTTTCACCCCAAAATTGTACAAAAGGAAAATGGGCTATGTAAACTCACATTGATATTGAGGAGGGTTGTACATGTAACTTGAAGTACTAAAATTCAAAGATGCCCTAAGTTAAATAGGATATGTCATTTAACATATGGAAACGATTGAAAGAAACAAGAACGAAATGATTGGGACTTTAGCATTTTTGGAACGAACGAACGAGCGACAAAAAAATATTAAAGGTTCAAATTTTGACGATGTCAAGTTAAATAAAGTGATATTATATAAATCAAATGACATGAAATAATGTTTTATAAATTTTATTTATAAAAGAGTTTTTAGGTGTCAACAATAAATATTAATTATAAATTAAATATTTTATCAAGACAATTGGTTAATTAGTTATCATGATGGAATATTATAACATAATAGTAATTATATGGATATCATTAGAAATAAATAAATTAGTTATGCGATTTGTACTATCATTATTTGTGAAAGCCAAATTACTAATAGAATCATAATATTTTTGAAAGTGTTAACAATATGATAAATATATTAATAAGATAATTATTAAAATCTATGTTATCCGCAACACCAATAATATCTTATTATCAAAATTAAGTTGTTATAAAAGTTTATGTTAAATATATATATATAACCATTTTGGTTAATAAAACTCATAATGTTACAAAACACGACCATTTTGTAATATTAAAAGTTATAAAATAGGTTTCTTTGAAAAACACTTAACGTTATATAAAGGGCAAAAGACGCAGGTGCCGAGTCTAGAACTCACGACCTGGCCTTCATCTGCAATGCGCTTGAACCAGTAGACAATTGTCCAATTATGTCCAACAAATTAGAATGAAATTTCAAAAACCGAAGTTTCCTGCCCTTCTTCTTCTTCAAAACACATATGCAAGAACCAATCCCTTTAACCCTAAACCCAAATCGATTTTGACATAAAAAGCAGTAGGATGAACCGATTATCATGGGGAAATGGTTACCTGGAGTCGGTTGCTCGCAATCCAAGCCGTACGGGAGATTCTCCACCCTTTTGCGCCGATCGGAAGAATAGAGAAAGAGAAAGACGAATTTGAGGTGCCTCTGATTTGTAAAACTGTTAGAGCGTCTTAAAGGGGCGATTAGAAACGCGTATAATAATTGTGATTGACGTGATTTGTGGTGTTTGCGAGTTTTGAAGCTTAATTCGTGGGTTTGAAATCCACTGTCGTAACCCCGTAAATGGATTTCAATTATGGAATTTCTCTATCAAAATTGATGATTCCGCGTTCTAAATGATCATAAACGGGTTGGTAATTGTTTTTTGGGGAGATTTGAATCCCGTAATCGTAGGGATTGACGGAGGATTTGAATGGGTTTGACTCTTTGAAGTCAAAATTGGTTTAAAAAATTGTTCCAGGGTTCATAATAAAAAATGAGTTCAAATTGATGGAAATGAGGGTTCAAATTAAGGTGATGGGGTTCAATATGGGGTTCAAAGCAATTAGAAGGGGTTTAATTGGGTTTGAGAGGGTTCAATGCAATAAAGATGGGGTTCAAGATCAAATTACATAGTTTTTCTTTAAATCCTTTTAACTATATACAAAATGGTCTTTTTAAAAATTTATATATATAAAAATCTAATTATTACTTGTTCGATTATAAATATTTATAAAGGTATAAATTTTCATTCTATAAAATTTACATATCGTATACATAGTTTATTTAATAACATTAAATACATATATATATATATATATATATATATATATATATATATATATGGGATGTATCAAATGAAAATCTCGAGTTATAAAAACCCTTAAATTCAATCTTAACCATATATTAATTTCTTAATATTTTAATGAGTGAATGCAACTGAATCTGATTTTTTTTATTTTAAATTTAAAAAAACATGTGATCCATATTTTTGTCAGGAGCAAATAAGTAAATTAGTATTATTTGATTTAATAAAAATGACACACACATTCTCTCTCTCTTTTCTCTTTCTCTATGTATATGCATATCAAGAACATGATTTTTTTTAAAACCCTGTGTAAAATTAATTTACACATATACACAAATCTATTAATATTACATCCAAATACACAAATCTATTAATATTACATTCAAATACATAAATATCTTTACAAATAATTACATTGCCTATAATAATGAGAGGAAAAACATATACACAAAAATCAAATATCTAAATAAATGGGAGGAAAAAACATATACATAAATCAGGAAAACAAATTTACATCCAAATACACAAGTGTAAAATCAAAATACACAAGTGTGAAAACAAAATACAAAAGTGTAAACACAAAATACACAAGTGTAAAATTAAAATACACAAGTATACATTCAAAATACACATAAGCAACTTTCAAACTTGTTTCCTCTTAAGCTACTGTAACTCTCTAAAACTAAATCAGAAACATCAAACCATTATTAAAATGATTTATAATACTTTTAGAGATAAATTATTGTGTTTATATGAATTTAAATTAAGCAAAAGTAATATAAATATATTAAAAAAGGAAACAAAATTATACAAAGGTGCACAATTCATGTATATTTTTTTCTACAAAAATTTCGCCGCCTATGCCGGCCCTGTTGTAACAAAGCTGCACATAAAGTTTCAAAACAGTTCACGCCGCTACGTTGAAACAAAATAATACAAAATTTTCAAAACAACAAATAAGTAACTAACCTGATATAATTAGGGCACACAAAGGTCACTAAAATTAAACTCGATCTTGTTCTTGTTCTACGATCTGGAATCATCGCCGCCTACACCGCTCCTGTGGTAACAAACCCAGAACCGCCGACGCCGACGTAACAAATCCAGAACCACCGCCGACGTCAGTGCTGGTGTAGAGAGAGGATGCAACGTATGTTTGTAGAGAGAGGATGTAGCGTTGTTCAGAGAGAGTGAGTCTGTCCGTTTACTAGTTCGAACGAAGCTTATCAGCCTTCAAAAGTCTTTCCGATTAATCGGAAGGTGCGACGAGGTAGCGATAGTTCTGGTGCGCCATGGTGGTCAGTCGTCGACAGAGCTGAATATTAGGAAAATCGGAGGTCACGGGGTTAAATGCCGAAGGAGAAATCGGAGGGCACGGGGTTTAAGGCTGAAGACGATTTGATGAATATGAAGGCTGAAGGAACTTTAGTTTAGATCTGATAGAACAATGTTTTAGATCTGAAAGATGTTTAGAGAGAGGGTGCGTATAATATCTTTAGAGAGAGAGAGAGTCTAGAATTTGGTTTAAAGGGGATAAGGTGTGGATTTAAAGAGAGAGAAATGACGCAAATACCCCTATAAATTAAACATAAATCACAAATTCAATAAATTAATGTGTGGTTCACATAGAGTTTAAGAGTTTTTACAATAACTTAGGGTTTTCATTTGATACTTTCCATATATATATATATATTTACTTATGAACATATACACATAATTATATTTAATGTTTATAAGCAAATATATATGTAAATAAAAAGGTGTAATTATGTTATTAAGCAAATAAGTTTTGATTTCATCGACATAAAAGTATTTAAATATACCTATATAAATATACACCCATATGATATATATATATATATATTAGATAAAAAATTGTAAATGCTAGGTTGAAATCTATGTGACTTATTGTGCTTGAACAAGTATGTAATTGGAATAGAATTGTCATATTTGTATAGAATGAAATAAAAATGATACCGGAAAAATCACGGATGTTACACAATCTATTATGAACTCTCTAGTACACTGCTTATTAAATGCAGAAAAACTCTTAACTCCATCAAGATCACTCTCATCCTCAACACAGCCTGTGTTTACATCTGCACTACCATACATGTCATGAAAATTAGAATCGCTCGCATTTATCAACTCATTTGATTCATACGGTTCAGGAAATGGCACAAAATTTTCAGGATGAGGTACCTTGTTATAACCCAAACCATCTTTGATATAAACAGTTCTTTGTTTGCTGACACAATCATCAAACACATTTCGTTGCATTTTCCATTTAGCAACTATTACCCGTTCTTTTATTAAATCAGTTTCAAATGCAATTAGTTTTTCAGAAAGATCTTTTATTAAAACATCTTTTTTATCAAGATATTTTTTAAAAGTGACATTATCTTTTAAAGGAGCTTTGATTTTTCTGGTATAAGTAACCACATTTTGTTTTAACTCCTTATTCACCCTCTTCAGTTTATCATTCTCAGCAATCAGAAAAGTATTTTCTGCATGATAATTTTTCATTTTATCAACACAATCAGGAGAGCAAATAGAAAACTCATTTTCAGAAGTTACCTCATTGTCAGAAGAAGTATCATCAGAATCAACAACAACTTTGCCTTTTCCTTTGCCATCAGTTTTGAATGCACAATCACTGGCAATATCAGCTACTTTCTTTGAAACTTCTATTTCAGCCATCAAAGCCTCATCAAACTCACCTTCAGCATCTTTAATCTAGTCATCCCACTCACAGTTACTTAGTTGCTTTGACATTAGAGCAGTTGAGGCTTTCTTGGATTTTTCGTTCTCCTCAATCATCTATACTAGCTTCACTCCACTAACTTCAACTTTCTTTTTCTAATATTTAGTACACTCACGAGCAAAGTGTCCAAGTTGTTGCCAGTTATAACATCTGAGCTTTGCATTGTCAAAACCAACTTTCTTTCCAAATTGGAGCTTGTCTTTTATGGCCTTTTGAAGATACTTCTTGGCTCTAACAGCAATCATGGCCATTTGCCATTGTAAATCCATGTATTCAAGATCGTCTGGATTAATCTGAACAAGATTCTCAACATCATGCACTGCAGGTTGAAGTTTGCTAGTAACTAGAGCATCATAGCTATCATGAACGCTCCAAACAATGCAATCTGGTCCTCGTCAATCTGACCAGTTTCTTTACCCTTCTCTCCAGAAGAATGCTCACAAAAACCCTTCCCTTTTCACACTTAGAACCACTGCTTCCATCACTATTTCCAGAAAACAAAGTTGCATTAGCTAAACCCGAAACATTTGGCTTGTCTGAATTGTTCAACTCTCTTTTCTTTGCATCCAACTCATACGATTCAAGTAGACAAATTATATCATCAAGAGACTTCGTCTTCAAATCTGGAGTTGTATTCTTAATCAGCATACATGGTATGCTCCAGCAATCAGGTAGTGAATCCAGTAGCTTCTTTCCCAAGTCATACTCTTCAAATTTAACACCCATCTTCCTTAGTCTATTAATCATGGTGGTAAATCTTGTAACTTGTTCACTCAGGGTTTCATTTTTTTTTGTAGTTGAACATGTTATACTGCTTCAACAAAAGATCAGTTCGACTCTCTTGTTGTGTTGCATTCCCTTCAAATTTCAGACATAAAGCATTCTATAATCCTTGAGCTGTCTCGTGTTGCTCAAAGTCGAGATATAGTTCAGTCGGAAGAGCTAAGATAATTGATCCCAAAGCTCGATTATCTCTCTCAATTAACTTCTTTTCTTTCTCAGAATACAATTCTGGATCAGCAATATGAACCAACACATCAGCATTTGTAGTTTTCGGTATATGAGGACCTTTTACAATATTCGCATAGAGTATGCTCAGTGAATTTGAAATATGCTTTCATCATAATTTTCCAGTTGGAAACTCTGAGATTGACTTCAGCATTGGTGGAAACTTTCCCACAACTCTCTCAGTATCGTAAACCTTTTCAGCCATCTTACACTTGCACTTTGAACACTTAGTCGAAATTTGAAAAACTTTCAACTCAAGACTTTCAGGTCGAAAACCTTTTTCGGACGAGACTTTTCTGTCGAAAAGTCTAGATTTCGAACACAGAAGATTTCGATCCTCTGAGATTTTGGACAACACTTTTTCGATCGAAAACTGCACACTTTTTGGTCGAAAAGATATTTCGACTCCTTCAAACAGACTTTTCGGTCAATTCTTCCCAAGAACACTTCAATCGACCAAAAACTCTCTGCAACAATCCGAATCGAAAATCAAGCATCCAGTATACTTAATCTCTATCACTTTTAGCTCTGAAAGTACAACAATGGCACGAAAAATCACTCTGATTCGATCGAATTTGATGAAAAACTACTTGAATACCAAGAGCTTTAACCAACAACTCTGATACCACTTGTGATCCCCTCTGATCTAATGATATCCAAGTCTCTGGTCATCAAACAACCTCTGGAAAGGCGGAATCAATCCAGAATACAATGATAATCCGGTAAATCGAATAAAACATCAACGAATACGAAAACCACAACAAACATGAAATGCGCAATCAAACAAGTAATCTTCATTGATGAACTATTGCAATTACAACCAGAATGAATCAAACAAAAACAACAACTTTGATTTCACTAGAAAGGTATGATCAAAAGTTACAAATGAGAAATCTGCTTACATCGTTCAAAGACAACCTATATATATACTAAGGAGTTTTCGACCGAAAACTCTAACGAAAAGTTTCATAGTTTGTACATTTCAGCATATAATTGATTTCTATGGACTATTAGGTTCCAACATATAATTTTATATAGATTTGAATACCATCTTAAATTGTAAATATTGTGTTACAAAACGAATTGTTTGATTCAACCGTTTGGTTCTAAAAAGATTTTTGTAAACCATAGGTTTTAAAATGATTTTTTTTAATTGTTTTATTCTTCTAACGAGCTTGTTAAAAATGATCTATTGTTATAAACCATACCATGATTTTTGTAATCGTTTATTTCTAACAAGCGTGTTAGAATCGATTTATTTTATAACCATATGTTTTAAAACAACATGTAATCATTTATTTTTCTAATGAGCATATTAGAATCCGTTTATTTTTATAAATCATAAGTTTTAAAATGTTTTGTAAACATTTAGTTTTAAGCGAATTAGAAAGGGTTTATTATACATAAATTGAAAAGCTTTAAAACGATTTTGTAATTGTGTTATTTTCTAACGTGTGTGTCAGAACCGTTTATTTTGTATAAAACGAAAAGCTTTAAAACCATTTATGTAATTGTTTATTTCTTACGAGCATGTTAGAAACTGGTGTTGTTTTATAAAACTGTTTTGGAGTTTATGGATCTTGATTTTTATAATCAAAACATAAAATAAAAACAGTTTATTTTAAAACCATTTTGCAACACTAAGAAATGTTTTGAATGAATAAAATATTTGTTTAAAACGTTCACCACTCTTGTGATTGGTGGCATGGCGTTAAATAATTTGGTTTCAAAGAAACAAACTATTGAATAAACAACTTGGTGTTGTTATTAACGTAATTAATTGTTCAAGTATTACTACGTGCGCATAGTTTATGTTATAAACAACTTGTTTATTGTTTATGGACAAATTTGTAATTGTTCAAGTCTAGAGTTTCTAGATGAAACGAGGACATGATAACATGTGTGCATTGATGAAACCGGTTATTCGTAGCAGATTCAATCTATCGATATGGAGAAACTAGAATTGAGTAGAATAATCAAGAAACGAGAAAGAATCAAAACACATAGTTAAATGTGTAAAAGTCAAGTGTATATTAATCTTGCAATTAATTCCCCCTTTCAAAGTTCAAACTATACAACTATTTATACTGAGAAGGCAAAGTATGGATTCGTCTGAAATACATTTCGTTCGAAATGTATTTCGTCCGAAAACGATTTCGAACGAAAAAGATTTCGGGCTACAAAGAATTCATCCGTATTCAGACTGTTTTATATGCGATAACCTAAAATTAGTCCCAATATGCATGGAGTTCCACTGAGGGAGCACTTCAAGACACCCCACAAGATGATGTCATTGGGATGATTGAGGGTTATTCGAAATCAAACAAGTGATTGATTGTCATGGATGGTTCTTACTCACTACAACCATCACTCATGCGTGCGCTACTCAGTTTAGCTTTAAGGATTATCACGCTCTTGAGAGACACATGACAATGATTGATGGTCGTAGGACATCAATGCTTGGAATTGAAACTGTGGAACCGCAGTTATCTACAGGATGTAACCTGCCATTGAAGGATGTTCTCCACGTACCAGACATCAAAAATAATATTATTTCTTCCACCAAGGTGTATGAAGATGGATATATAATCACACTTGGAGATAAGTGGAAGATTTAGAATCCCATGAGAGGTTGCGGGTTCTATGGCGTTAGAACCGTTGTTGGAGAAGTATATCGATTTAGTCTCTGTGATGAGTTTAGAGAGATTATTGAGATATCTGATGATGAGAGTGTTGAAGATAGCAAAACTGTATGATTTTTAAGTTTTAGAAATCCTAGATGTATCCGTTTGAATTACTATTTAATAAAAGTGTTTTGTTTTTTATTTATTTTATTTCAGTTGTTGTATTATTGTTTTGTATTCAATATCTTCAGATAGCACGTGCATTTTTAACAAAGAAATAAATGAATATTGTTTATGATGTAAGAAAATTATATAAATATGGATAGGTTTTTAAACGGATAGTGTAGGAAGAGATTTGCACAGCTACAACTTAAGAGTTGTTACATTGACTAAGAGTTAAGTCACATCAGGTGGAATTTAACGAGTGTGAAATTTTAATATATGAAAGAAATATATGTTACTATAAATATTTAATAAATCTTGTGAGATTTGTTAAATTCTAAATATATGAAAGCATTATATTTTTTTTTGTAAATCTTTAATGAGTCTTGTGAGATCCGTTATGAAGGATCTACATGTAGACGTGTCAACATACTTAATGTTGATAGAACTAAGTGGATGATTTAACTTTCAGTTTGGGAGATTATCCTAAACTATATTTTTTTTCTTTGGTTGTTTGCCCCCGGCATAATGCAGATCGTCAAAACCCATAGAAGCGCATACCGGTATCCGTTTCAATAATACCAATACCAACAATAATGTTATTTTTGGCTCGTCGAAAGCCTAAAAACGAATACCAATACCGGCTCTGATAATACCAACACCGGCAACGATGTTGTTTGCTCATAATCTGTGTGATTCCTCAGGGTACCTCAATGGTAACGTCGTCCGCTATAGCCTACAATACAAAATAAAAACTCTATTTAAATACAACCCCGTTTTCAAAAAATGTTATATCGAAATGTTGACAAAAAAAGACTAAACACAGCGGCACAATCCGTTTAAAAAAAGTTAATAAGCGAAAGTTATTACAGAAAAATGAAATCATTAGAAAATGGAACGGGTTAAAAACATATATTATATATAGTATGAGGGGTGCAAAATAAAAATAAGGAAAAATTTAAAAAAATCAAATTTACTATTCATTTGCTTCTCTTTTAAATATAGATACAGATATGATATATATATATATATATAGCTTCAAGGGAATAACAAGACAGGTGTGCAAATCACTCGAGGCAAACTTTATGAATGCTATGTTGTTGAGTGTCAATCTAATTGACTTCATCTCAACATAAAAAAATGATTGTGCACTATTATCATCCATCTTATTGGTGATTAATGTGTTCACTAAAGTGACTTGGATTAAGACTTATGTTTAAGTCCTTAAGAATCATTCGTGAAGCTTTGGAGATCAAAGGCAAACAAATTATATTCCTAAACTGAATGATGAAGTTTTATATGTTGGGGTTTCGTGCAAGGGTTTCAGAACTCTTTTAAAACGCGCAGCGGAAAAACAAGCACGAACCGATCTAGGCCAAACCCTAGATCGTCCACTATGAGTGCAGATGCAAACCAAATATCCAATAACAATCATAGGGCGTTTAGGGTTGTATCTTTCATGACTAGGAGATGGCAACCAAGTTGTAACACCATGTGACGACAATCCAATCATTCGATCTGGCTACACGAACTAAACATGCAACCTCTAATCACCCGTATAAAACTTGGATCTCTATCCGTCTTTCTGACCATTGCTCCTGAATACAAAAATTGAATCTCTATTTGATCTTCTTCCGTTCACAGTATATGAACACCAATAATGGCAGTAGCAAACACGCACAATGGTAAAACTTTTCGCGTTTTGACAACGATGTAACGACGGCAAGAACAGCGGCACAAAATCGGCAGACCAAAGGGGGAGGCGGCGACATCCCGGCATGGATGGCGGCGGCCTAGCGGAGTAAAGGTGGCTGCCGACGACGGCGGTGGCTAGTAGGTGGAGGCGGTGCTTAGTAGGTGGCGGCGGCGTAAAGGTAGAAAGAGGGAGAGATTAGGGTTTTGAATTTTTTCTCCCAGAATGATTACACTAAAACCCTTGCCTACTCTTTGTATGTATGGGTAACTAGGAAACTTAATATCCATGTTAGGGTTTTAAGGTTTCAACTAATTACACTTTTAATCCTCGTAGTTATCTCATAACCATAATTAACCAACTCTTTGGTTATATAAATATATATATAACCTTTATATATTCATAAATACAAAAAATTAAGTTTATAATTATTTATATACATATATCCAATATATATAGGATGTGGAACTTATCAAAACCCACTCCCCTTTTAAAAACTCTAAAACTCAATCTTATTGGTTGCTTTTAAGATGTACATACTATTGTGTGGTCCATATAATGAATGGTGAGGATGAGATTAAGGGCAAATTGGACATTTTACTTTTTTTTTATTTTCCCTATAATGTCAGACACATCACTTTACCTATGGATATTCTCTACCTCTTTTCAAATATCTGCTCATCTCTCGTGCCTTTCAAAAAAAAATCTGCTCATCTATCTCTATAGAAATCACTCCCAAATCTCAAACAAAAATCAGAGAAGAAGAAGCCAATCACTCCCCTTCCGATCTTTGTTAATTTGAAGGTATGTCACGCCCGTGCCATTCGAATCAATAGCCATCCCTTTAGATTTTGTGTACATGGAACCTAGTTTGCAGCTTTGGGTTTCGCAGCTGGTTTAGTTAGGACCGCGTTGTCTAGCGGGTTGATCAAGATGAGGAAGATTTAAGGCACCAGAGTTTGAATGGGATCAAGTTCATGCTGGCGAAGGGATTGTCGCTGTTGTTATTCAAGAGCTCTATGGTTAGGTTGAGGTTGGTGAACAGTGTTCTTAGCGGATGATATGGAGACTATTTATAAGCACATGATCGTCTAAAGTTTTTATATATTAAAACAATTTCAAATTCATAACATAGTTCAAAACAACCAACATCTAATAAACTAGAAAGTAAAATTCATAAATTCATTTGTTTAATAAACTAGGTCTTCATAACTTAAGTGGACCAACTTGAAGATAAACTCAAAGATTCATACCTGAAACATGATAAAAACAAGGTCAACTAAAAATAGTTGGTGAGCTAGGTTTTGACACCTCAATTAGTTTCACGTATTTTATACAATTCATATGACACGTGACAAATAAGGTATTTTTGGAGAATCACTATAGTCAAACTGGGTGTACAATCAAACCTTGTGACTGAAAGGCATAACACACTTGTTATCCTAATGTTTTGTCGGTAACAATCACCCTACCTGGGTGGGTTTGTCAGACACAATAGATCTATCAATGTTACCGTTGGCTTGTACAAAGTTAATGATTGCACGTGTATGTCATGCATATGTAGTTTCAACTCATAGTATTCAAGCACAACGCACAAACTGCACATATGTTCATAATGTAGAATTGTATAATGTATTGTAAATAGTTTTCAATGTATCATGATTCACCCCAAAATATGTAAAAAGTAAAAAGAGGGGATATGTAACTCACATGTAGTAGTTGTTTGTAGATCACACGAGCAATAGGCAACATAAGTGATTAGTTAACCACAAAGTTAACCAATAATTGAATTATATGAATCTAATCATTGACATGCGCAAAAGACTAAGGCAAAACCTATAGTTCAAAGGAAATGACTAAGTGTTTGGTTGAATAAAATGTGTGGTCTTGTACAAGAAGTGTTTATGTAATCACATGTAATGGATGTGTGTAAAAATGTGTATGATGGCATTTGTATTTGAACAAAAGGTTTAAAAGTAAAATGTTTAATCAAAGTTTGTATCTTTGTTTATAAAAATAAATGTCACACCCCCAAAATCCACTAACGGAGTTTTACCGTTTAGGCGGGTGACAAACTAGGATCTCAGTCATTAGTTACATCAAACGATACTATATGAGTTTTAGACAAGTTTATTAATTTCTTAGAGTTAAATGCGGAAGCAATAAATAGAAAATAAATGCGCAAAACAAACGCGCCCAATGTCCTGTTCAAAAAAAAGTAAATAAGATAGTTTAAATGTCTTGATTATAAATGAGATAATATTTGGACTCCATGCATATCCTAATCGTGCACCCGTGCCTTAGCGTCCAGAGAAAACATGTAAAAGAAAGTGTCAACACAAGGTTGGTGAGTTCACATGTTTCAGTTTGTAATAGCGTTTATCAGATCATGTTCATTCAATATATATATCATTAGGTTGGTAGCCTATAATCATGTTTACTAAAGCACTCGCAACCGAAAGATGACATGTTTGTGTTTGAATGCCTCCCACCATGGTGATGTGATTAGGTAAGATTAAACCTGTTCAACCTCCAGTTGAGTTAGCACGACTAACGCGGGTGGGGTCTGTCAAAACCCAGTAGTACTACGCAAAATTAGCCCGCTAGATTCATATTAACCGGTTCGATGTGAGGACTTTCATGATAGAGTTTACGCTTAGTTTAACAAGTGATAATATATATATGAATAACAAAATCAAAAGCGTTTGCGTCATGTTTCCTCCCCCAGTTTAAAATAGTAAAAGGGGCCGTGAAACTCACCTGAGTTCGTGTAAGCGTTGGTAAATAGCACCACACAAGGATGCAACAAGAACCACAAATAGTTTTCTAGCGGACAAATCTACAAATGTCCTAGAATACAAGTTACGACTGTTAGGATTTTGCAAGAGTTTGTGACGGCGATATGGGATAGGTCGGATGTCCTAAAACGTACTTAGGAATAATGGGTAGTTGTTTTTCATCGGGATTCGAGAATCCCTTGCTTAAATTTTTATAATAATTGTGGTACGTTCAAAACGTTAGTAAAACGGAGTATTATTTTGAATTACTTTTGCGTGTTTGTATAAAATAATAATTTTAGAAAATAATATAGCGTTTATATTATTTTAATACTAAAGAGATATAAATCTAATCCCGAGTCTACGTGTGTTTTTTCCGGATTAAAAATATACTAATATATTTAATTATAATATCAAATCAACATTCTGTTAAAGGTTTCTTTACACACGACCGTGCCTAGGGCAAGGCACGACCGTGCTTGTAAGGGACGCGATCGTGCTGGTCGATCAGAGGACACAACTATGTCTGATCACTAGGCATGACCATGTTTATGTCCGGCATGACCATGTCTAGGATTGTGAGGCACGACCGGGTCAGATTACGAGGCACGACCATGCCAATGGCTTAGCAAGACCATGTCTCATGGATTCACATTCACAGTGTTTCCCTTTTATCACAGACCAAACAAACAAGTCCCAAATCCTTCTGATTTCCATCGTGATTGACCAAAAGGATATGGGGTTCTGTCCAACAGTGTATTGTGAATCTGTTGATGTGTTTTGATTGTAAAATCATTGAGTCTAGATCGTTTCATTTCTGATTAAGAGGCCGAAACCATAGTTTTGATTCATAACTCAATTGGTCAAACCTGATGTGTGTTGGACGGTCTATAAAAACTAATATCAAAACCTAACTTAGACACTATAGCTTTAAACTTATAAACCTAGTCTCAACCTAATACTAGACCACACAACCGGCAAGTGTACCGATCAATTCAGTAAAGTCTAATGAAAGTCCGGATATCGAACCCACGAGACACTAGTGACAACGAACCTAGACTCTGACTCAACTAATAAACTTATTTAAATAGGGGAATTGTGTTGTGATTCTAACCTAACAACCTAAAGAAAGACTAACTAATGACACTCAACTATCAATGAGAGAATTCAGACGAACTTAGGAATGGGGAAGGCACTACCCAGGTTAAGAATCCTACTTGTGAGTCTCGGATTTCTCTCTGTTAAGGAAACTAATGACGGAACCAGGATCTATGAATACTACACCCTTAGACTACCTACAGGATCCCTGATCATTCTCAAGGTGTGACCTAGAAGGAAAACCTAAGAGGTGTGTGACTCTCACTGGTTGGACGGATCACCTTTCAGTCTCTACAACAACACTAAAGTATCCGATAGACAGATTACCTTTCAGTCTCACTGTCTCAATACACTCAAGGAATGCAAGAGATAACTTGAATACGATCGACAAGACATGAGAATGCAAAGGATAGTAGGACACCTAGGGGAAACCTCTTTTCAGAGTATTTACACCTAAAACCCTAACACCAAATACAACCTGACAACTTCGCACCTTTTAGCTATTAAATTAGGTAGAACATTTAAACCCTCTAAACTCTCAAATACTGTTCCTATGGATAATGATATCGAAAACCCATAAACAAATCACAAACACACAGTAAGTGACCTAATCATGCATCTATAACTGAAAGGCATTCAACAAGATTCATGTGAAACAATAAGTGATCATAAATCAGACATAAACATACATACACATCAGATCAATCATAATAAAATTCGTTACTTTATTATCAAACCAACAATTAAGAATCCAACAATCAAATAAAAATCCAAAATCACAAAGTAATCATCAAAACCTAGGTAGTTTACAAGTTTAGCCAATCATGAGAAAAACAGAACCCAAATCCAAGAAGATAATATAAACGTCCATCGTAAATAGAAAATAATTAAGCTGCCTGCTTAATTAATTCACCTGCTTCAATTAATATTCACGTGTATGCTCACATTCAAATTCACGATTTCTCTGTGCAAATTAGAGATGTATGCTAGCTTCCATAAAAGCCCACCTGCTTCAATTCTTTTGGAGATTTTGTTCCACAATTCAAACCAAGCTGCCAACGCTTCTCCTAAGCTTCTCTGCCGTTAATCGCTTTTTCCCTTTTGCTTCTGTCGTATATGATCCTTCACGCCCTCATTCATATATCTTTTTTTATTTTTATTTATTTTATTCTTTTATGACCTATCCCACTCAACCAAAAAGAGTCCAACTTGTAATTCTGGTCCAGCCATCAATTAATTTGTTTACCCACATGTTAATTCTTTTTCCATAGCCCATATAATTCTTCAATGTCCTAAGAGTTACACCGTCTTTCCAAATTATTCGTTTGAGCTCGCTTTCATTCATGAACACCTACAAGACATAACATAACTAAGTACAAGCTATAAATGATTGAATTTTATTATAAAACTATTCAAAAAATGATACAAAATACAAGGATAAAGAGATATGTTTTGCGACACAACAAAACCCGATAAGATAAACTGTTAAATTCATGGGGCTTTTACAGAATGAATGTTTACGAATCTGACCATATATGTTAATTGGATTGAGATTGTGTTTAAAGTATATATCGATTAATCCCAAAAACGTATGAACCTTAGAATCAGAACATGATAAATTCGCTAGTGTAAGCCCCAATTATCATAGGGCTTATGATCTAGAGACTGAAATGAAACTACAAGAACAAACAATTACCAGAATAAGATGTGAATTGATGGTGTTCGAGTAGGGCTTAGTCGCGACACTACTAGAAAAAACATCTTGGATGACACGCGAAATATGACACACAATGAGTGCGTCATCTTTTAGGTGTCACAACAATAAAAAAACAAGGATGACCGTTTACTAACATTTGTGTGTCATCCTTGTTTCTGTCATGTTATATTCCTAAAACCCGCGTCATATTTCTAAATACTTGCTTCAGTCACCTCTGATCACTAGAAACCTAATTCCATGCTTCAGTCACCTCTGATCTCTTGAAACCTAAAACCTGAAGAACGACCATCGCGCAACCAGGAAGAAGAACCATCGCCCAACCACCGGCATCCACCTCTAATCTAAAGGAACATCGCGCAACCACCGGTATCCACCTCTAATATGAAGAACGACCATCGCGCAACCATAGAATCGCCGGACCTTCAGGTTACCTAGGGTTCCATTCTTGTTGTGCAATCTAAAACCGACAGATTACCTAGGGTTTCACCTTCAGATTACCTAGGGTTTCGCCGGAACGCCATCAATCCTCCCACAGAACGTTCGTGTAGATCCTAGTTCGGACGTGACGGATCTCTAGACTCGCGGTACGACACGCTGATAACGTGCAAAATCCATGATCAACGTGCAACGTGTAACTCAATCAACAACACGGTGTAAATAATCCTCTTTGTATTTCCACCACAAATCTCAGTTTAGAAGTTCTCTCAGTTTTTGTACTTTTCTGATCTACTCTGATCTAGACTCCTAAAACTGACATGTAAACCTCTATTTATAGGGAAACCACAAAGACCACAGGTAAACTTGTTAAGTTCTACCCTAACAAGCTTAGGCGAACTTAGTAAGTTCACCTATCAAGTTCGCTCTAAGTTCCTTAGGCGAACTTGACAGATTCGTTAACTTACAACATAGAATTTCAACGACAGTTACAAAACATGCTCCAACAGACTCCCCTTTAACTGTTGCTTACAATTCTAACACATTACAAGCAAATACTCTAAGACTAAGACATAGAATCTTCAAGCTCGTTGTCACCAAAAATAGTTCCAACAGACTCCCCCTTGACAACAGCTTCAGAAGATTGTCATCAGTCCTCAAACAGCTCATAGTCGTTGTCTTATTCATCTGCACACTCTCTCTTTCTAGAAGAAAACTTGGGAGAAGGACCCCTTGTCAACTTCTATCTACAAATTTTCATTTATGACAAAGAAGAACAACCAATTGTAACCAACAAGTAAAATTTCCATGGAAGCTGGAAAAACAATATCTTTTTGGTTTTTCTCTTTACAAACTAAAATGTAAAATAGAAAATCACATCTTTTTGGTCGAACATCACGAGTAAGAAGATCATATCAGTATAAATAATTCATCAATCACACATTTTGGATAAACATACCTAAACATTCTATGGGTATCCTATCCAGATTCATTCTTTCATTTCTTTCTTTTCTTTATACTAGATAAGATCACATCTTTTTAAGCTTCAACCAAAATATGTAATGATACGCGAAGAACTTCAAAGAAGATGGGATCAGATCATAACATGCTCATAATAAATTACATACGAATTTGCAACATCTAACCTGTCAATCTAAGTTGTCAATATTATATCATTTGAAACCATCAGTATCTTTGTCCCATCTTCTTGTGAATTAAGGTACCATTTATTTTGTATATAACGTGTACCCCAAAAATATGCCAACAGAAAATAAATGTGCATTATCTTCAAGACATATAAGATAATTTCAAGATAATTTTCAATTTCCAGGATGAAATTATACCGTTAAACACAGGAAAATATCAAGCAGAGAATCAGAATGATTCAGAATCGAATGATTCAGAATCGAATGATTCAAATGTCTTGGTTTGAATGAAGTATCATGATTCATAGTAACAGAAAGATTGTACCGATAGAATTCTTCAACATACGAATGATCAAGGAATCGATTGATTCAATGACATAGGGTAGCGTGATCCAACTGTTATCTGGATGTTTTAAATGGAATCAAGATATTGATCCAAGGGTGAATATATGTTCCAACAGATGGTGTCAGAGACATATCTTAGTCCAACTTCACATTGCATGTTTTTCAGGACATGGGAAGTGAAGTGAACTGAAAAAGTTATGTTTAACGACATAACCGATCCTGGTCTCATGAAGTACTTTAGATCTTATATTCTTTATCTGATAATGATCTTTTACACACACACCCGGCATACCATGGGTTTAAATCACAGTTGTCACAAAGTTCATTATGTTGTCACACTACTAGTGGACAAAAGTTACTCATAGCCTATTGAAAATTCAGACTACATACTAGTATCTAAATTAAAATATAAGCATCAAGCATCATTTTTTGTTCAACATAAGCAGTTATAAAGCTATCATTTCCCAAACTGTGAAGTCTAATAAGTTTTGATCAAAAAATTTATCACAGATATATTAGATAAGCAATCATAAAGTCCAACTAAGGTCATGTGTGACTGAACATCTATTGATGTACTATCATTTCTCCTTATAACTTCAAGTAATGTCGATTTTAACTTTTTCAATTTGTTTGGCTTTTTCAAAATCTTTTTGACAGAAAGTAAAGCTTCCATGAAAACATTTTAAGAAAAACATTTTACTTGGTCACTTGGAAATTAAGCAATTCAATCAATTAAAATTCAAACCAATGTAATCGAATGCCTTTGCCTTTGTCACCAACATAATTCTGTACTCCCCCTGTCCTGTAGACTCCCCCTCAACTAGTCAAATGGTTGCATCAACGACTTTATGCTCACCATCATCATCCTAAGTTTCAGTATGTATTTTGGACTTGGTCAAATACTTTCCAAAACAACATTGTCAAAATATTTGTGTGGGACATTATCTCCCCCTTGAGCATCAAGTCATTGAATCAAAAGACTTATCAGTTATCAAACAACTCATTGCTCCTGCAGATGTCATTCCCTGTCATGTGCTATGAACCACCACTATTAACAAACCAAATTGTATTAATAGTCCCTCTTGGTTAATCCTGCACATTAAACAAAAAGCATTAGTCTGAAATGGAAACCCAAGCCATGGTAGTCCTGGGTCGTCCATCTGTATCAAAATAAATGACTTCACGCAATTCACAGTCGAATCTCTCCTCAATTTTTGGAGATTGTTCCATTGAATCAGAAACAGAAACTTTTCTTTTCCAAACACTCTGTTGTTCATGAAGTTCCTTCCTTTGAAAAATTGAAGTGTCTG
Source organism: Smallanthus sonchifolius (assembly GCA_023525975.1). Classification (NCBI taxonomy): domain Eukaryota; kingdom Viridiplantae; phylum Streptophyta; class Magnoliopsida; order Asterales; family Asteraceae; genus Smallanthus; species Smallanthus sonchifolius. Next base: position 29,475,578 of record CM042046.1, read on the forward strand.
AGCATTCTGGTTCCTTTGAAACATGTTGCAATTGTGAAACATCTTGTTGTTCTAACAATTTTCTCAATCTTCTGTTTCTTCGCCGTCTCTAAGGTCGAGAGAGCCTAACCTTCGATTGTGAATTAAGAGACTTTGTACCAACATAACTTGTCACAATTGGTCTAGTCTTTGGTGTTTCATAAGACTGGGTCTTTGAAGGACAATTCACACAAATGTGACCCACTACACCATAAGAAAAACAACTTCTCCTATCAATAAACTTTTTTTCGTAAGGAGCTTTAGGAGTCATATCTTGTGAACCTCTAGAACTAGGCGCTTCAGTTTGAATCACAGCGTTTGTTGAATGAATTTGTGACTTTGGTTTCACTAGTACATATGAAACTTTTACATCAGGTTTAGAAACATCAGGTTTCTTCACAAGAACAGATTTCACCACTGGCTTTGCTGGCGGTTTAACAAAAGGTCTTCCCAACCTAGGATCTTCTAGACGCTTTCCCACATTCTTATCTGGACAATTTATCAAGATATGGCCAACAACCCCGCAATGAAAACATGTTCATCTTTCTTTGTAAACTCTGAAATACTTCTCTCTCGGAACTCTTGTTGTACTGGATGATGTACACTGGGAAGTAGTGCTAGATACTTGAATAACTTTGGGTTTTTCTGAATCAACCTTATTTGTTATAAAATCAAGAGTTGAAGTTTTCTCAAGCTTATTATTTTCTTGAAAATCAAAACCACTGCTCACAATTTTTTTTACTAGTTTAATTTGTGGTTGTTCAATATCTTCATCTGGTTCAGCCAAGATGCACCGATCTCTGGTGACTTTCTTAACCACAACGGGTTCATCAACCTTGCAGCCTTTCACTATTCCTTCAGATTTATCTGGATCAAATGTTTCATCATCACTTGAATCATCATAAACCATGTCCTCTCCTGTAACATGATTTACCTTGAGGATGGTTTTTTGGCTCCAGATCATCATCTGTCACACTCTCCACGGTACGAGAAGTGTAATTGCCATTGAAAGGTGGACAATATCCAACACCTCCTCCAATATCTTTGTCATCAAACGAAGGACATGGACCAACACCACCAACTACTTTACCACCTGAAGCTTTCTCATTATAATATTCCAATAAGAAACTGGAATTCTTATAACCTTCGAGCTTTCTCAATAATTTGGTGACCTCACTCTGTGACTGGGCAAGTTCATTTATCTTTTTCTCATATTCAGAATATGCCACATCAATGTGAAAAGCGTGTTCATTTACTTTTATCTGTAAAATCTTGATATCATCTTTCAATGATTCAATTCTTGCATTTAAAAGCTTTTCATTTTCTTTTAAAACTTGATTTGATGTGTATATTGCCTTCATGTCACAGATCATATTTGTGTTGTCATCACACAATCTTATAATTTTCAAATCTGAATCAATGCACTTAGAACAGGAACAACCTTATGTATCTGTTTCGAATTAGCCATGGATGCATTTGCTTCAGATAAAATCTCAGCAATTTTCTAAGCCACTTTCCCAGCAGCTCCATCATCAAGCAGTTCTTTAGTTGAAAATTTTGGCTCAGCATTCTAAATTATTAATTCTTCAATTTCTGCAACACTCCTAGACTCACTCAAGTCACTGTCTAAAGAAATATTATCAGAACCAGCATCAGTATGAACCTCAACTTTTACCTCTAAAGAAAAAGAGTGAAAACTTTCTTTTCTTGATTCGGAAAAATAGTCACTTTCAAAATCACTCTTATCACTAACTTTTGTCACATCACCTCTTCATAAGAATAAACTGTATCAATCAATTATGCTAAAGACATATCGGTTAAAGTCTCATTTTTCTTGATAAGCACTGAGTATTTCTCAAACTTAGGTGGAAGAGCATCCAACAACTTCTCATTCACCTTAGTATTAGTGTAAGAAACATCACATTTTACCAACTCTCTCAAAAGATGGTAGTATCTGGAAACGATATTATCAACAGTTTCATCCTCCAAATACTTGAAAAACATGAATTGTTTCTCCAACAAATCTCTTCTACTCTTCGAACAATTGGTCATCTCGAGAATTTGTGTAAACACCACAAAAAAAATTTTCCCTCCAAAAAAACTCTTTTTAGGGAAGAAAAAATTTCAAAATTACTATATTCTCAAAAATGACTCAAAAGAAGTCTATAAATGCCTCCTCAAAAAATTAAACAAGAAAAAATTTCCCTCTAAATTTTTTTTTATGAACACTAGCGAACTTGGGAACCTGAGGGAACTTAGTAAGTTCACCTAAAATTGCTTGAGCGAACTTAGTAAGTTCACCTAAACTTCACTGAGCGAACTTGTTAAGTTCGCCTGGTTAAGTTTGCATGTAACTGATCAGACAAGTATGCTTAAAACGCTGAAATCTCAGGAAGAACATCAATACGAACCAACTCTGCTGAAAATCATGATTTCTAATAAATATGATGGAATTAGACAATTCTAAACCGTAGGATTGTGTAGAAACTGATTAGGAGCAATCCTATCGGATCAATTTCTTCAAACGAATCCAAAAGCAATCCAAATCGATCAAAAATCTTCCATTTTTGTCAAGAAACGAAAATGAGGAAAAATCTTTCAAATTCTCTTCAAATTCAGTGATATTTGATGTTGATTATACACGAAAACACCACGAATCTTCTGCTAATCAAGAGCAAAGGCTCTGATACCACTTGTAAGTCCCAGTTCGGACGTGACGGATCTCTAGACTCGCGGTACGACACGGTGATAACGTGCGGAATCCATGATCAATGTGCAACGTGTAACTCAATCAACAACACGGTGTAAATAATCCTTTTTGTATTTCCACCACAAATCTCAGTTTACAAGTTCTCTCAGTTTCTGTACTGTTATGATCTACTCTGATCTAGACTCCTAAAACTGACATGTAAACCTCTATTTATAGGGAAACCACAAAGACCACAGGCGAACTTTTTAAGTTCGCCCCTAACAAGCTTAGGCGAACTTAGTAAGTTCGCCTATCAAGTTCGCTCTAAGTTCCTTAGGCGAACTTGACAGCTTCGTTAACTTACAACATAGAATTTCAGCGACAGTTACAAAACATGCTCCAACAGACTCCCCCTTAACTGTTGCTTACAACTATAACACATTACAAGCAAAGCCTCTAAGACTAAGACATAGAATCTTCAAGCTTATTGTCACCAGAAATAGTTCCAACAGTTTGCTGGAAATCACCTTTAGATTACCTCTCATCTCTCAGATTCTCAAGGTAATATTCTGTCAATTTGTCTTTTTAATCGTTCGATTGCATCGTGATTCGATGATTGAATCTGTTTCTTTGTTTCGTGTAGACTTTTCGTTTCAATACTCTTGTTGTTTGATCTGATGTTAATAGATGAATGTTAGAATGAAATTGTTCTTTTATGTGTGCCTGTGATAATTAACTCGCGAGTCCAATGGGATGATCCTCCAGCATCTCCGACCGTGTCTCCGGCCAAAATGGTGTGCACAAGAGCTTGACATAAGTTAGTACAAGGTGTGTGTAGATTGTTTGCGCAATGGTGATCCCAACTGATCGAATTCGGGTGATTTGTTATAGGGATTGACGGTTATGGAATTAAAGACCATAATGGAGTTTAATTCGGTCATTACGAGTGTTTACGCGCGAGATAATGGCACAATGATGGTTGCATTAACCAGGTTAACCGTTACAAGTTTGTATTCGAATAAATTTTCGATTAAAAGGTTGCGTTTACGTTTCAACTGAACTTGAGGCGCAACCGTGCTTGACGCGACCGTGCCTTGGTCTCCGGCGCGACCGTGTCAAGTAGAACTTTGACAACTTACAAAACTAGTCCTTGTAGTTTTTATGAGTTTGTGTTTGGAGTATTGAAAGGATTAGTCCTTGCAGTTGTGAGATAACGAAGTTTAGATTGGCGGAGTTAACCGAAATTTGTCGGGTGATACAATAAAACTATTTAGTTTTAGATGGATTATATAATTAAATAAATAAAAATCATTTTATCTATTTAATTATTATTATGTAAAGGGGTTTAAAAAGTAATGTATAAATATTAAATATATTGTATTATAATTAGAAAATTATATTGTAATCATTAAATATATTTTTAAACCCTAATTAGATTAATTTTAGGGTAAAAATAATTTTTTTGTAAATTATAATATGTTTGTGTAAATCTTTACAAAGTAATTAATGGGTTTATAAAATCTTATCATAATTTATAAATTTAACAAGTAATTTAAATCATTTGTTTGTAAAATAACAATTTTATTTAAATTTAATTTTAAATGATTTTTATGTGTAAAAATTTTTTAAAACAATTTTAATTGTAAAATAATTGTTTCTCCTTGAAAATTTGCTAATTATTGTACTAAATTAGTTATAGAGGTTGTAGGTTTTATAAGATTATTTTTATAAAATCATTAGAGTGTGAAAACGTTTTAAAAAAAAACAGACCACCCGGCTTGAACCCGTGTGGTTTCTGTGTGAGACCAAAGCTCTACCGTTGGACCAAGGTACTGATCCTGATAACAAACCGGTTCACAAATGCAATAACAGGGAAACTAGAGGAGTCCGGGTCTGGTTTTAATGAACACGCAAAAAGGCCAAAGGCTGTGGGTTTCGAACCCACGCCACCTGGTTCGGCGGTGCGGTGGCTTATCGGGCGGACCAAGTGGTTTCGTTGGTATAACAAGAAACCCACAATTACATATACGTTATAAGAATCAAATCGAAAACCCAAATTAAAGTCTGTATGAACAGTTCATGAACTCAACTCGAAATCGAATCCGATACAACATGTTATTACGAATTGATATGGGGCTATTGGAATGCATCAAGTTACGAACCTAATGATGTAAAAGTTACTTGATTAGGCGAAGTATTGGAAGCAAATGGCTGGGTCAACAAGTTCGTTGTTCTTGGTGCTCGATCGGGGTTCAAACGTGAAATGAGGTGCGAGTATGGGTTCAAAAAGTTTGTAAGGGGATGTGCGAAGGTGAGGGAATGATTCTGAATGATCAATTTCATCTTAATCGCCTAATTTGATCCGGACTTGAAGACGACAGCTGTCGGATTGATTTAGGCATCAATTAGGTTGATTCGCAATGAAGTGGGTCGCGATTAAGGTTTGAATTCAAGCGAGTTTAGACTGAGCGCGATTTGCGGACATTAACGCATTGTAATTTCGTGATTTGAGACTGAATTTAGCTCGGTTTGACCCTGGATAGTCAATCCTATTTGAAGTTCAAAATTGGCCGCGAAACTTGTTAAATTAACACGTTAAATAGGTTTAGAAATGGTCGAGGATCAATTACGCATGTAATGCAAGTCCACAGAATCCAGGTTGATCGATTTGAGGCTTGAATTTGCACAATTTCGATCCTGTTTGACTTCCGAAAGTCAAATGGGCGGGTAAAGGGGTTCAAAACTTTGAAAAGGTTCAAAATGAGGTGTAAAGGTCAAAGTACAAGAGTGGGGGTTCAAAGTTGGGAGTACAAGTGTTCAAAGGGTTCAAACCAATTTGTTTAAATTATAAATAATTATATATATATATTTATACATATATGAATTGATTTTTGTTTTAAAAACTTTAAACTTTATAAATTTTATAAATAAATAATTTTTGGATGTAGTAATGTTTTCGCATATGTATTTTTACAAAAAAACTAATATTTATATACATATATTTTGTATGCAATATATATATATATATACTAGGTTAGAATCCCGTGTATTACATGGGTTAAATAAATATAATGTTATATAATTAGTGATAAAAAATACGTTTTTAAAAAACCGTGTATTACACGGGTTGAATAAAATATAATGTAGTCTCTTAACACATACACTCGTCAAAATATGTTTAATTTAACGCGACCGTTGTAAATTATATTAAGTTAATTTTTAAAACATTTTTTAACTTGGTATTAATTTTTTTATGTAACTTATAAATGATAACTCATATTAAGTTCATTTATTTAATGATATTATAACAATCCGTACTTAAATAAAAAGTATCTATAGTTAGATTGATACTAAATACTTAAAAATATGTTTCTTTTATTATAGTATTTTATAAGATGACACATGTCACATAATTTTACTTGTTTATTAAAGTAGTATATATATATAGAGTAAAATTGCAAAATTTTAATCTTATATAATTGAGTTAACTTGAATAACAATGTATACATGTGTACAAATAAAATCAAAAATTGTATTGAATGGAACCTTGGAATTGAAATGTTTGTAAGAATAATATCAAGTATTGCAGTAGAAATGGAGTTGAAATATTGTTTATTGCACTAAAACAAATACAAGAAATTCATGAATGTTACAGTATCCCCATACTGAGAGAATTTCGTCCCGAAATTCAACTATTTGAGGCTAATGAATCAGCAAAGAGATGTGGATATTTGAGCTTTACGTTCCCAAATAAACTCATGGCCACGTTTAGATTCCTAACGAACTTTGACAATAGGAGTATGGCTTCGCTTGAGTTGCTTTATCTCACAATCCATAATTTCCACAAGCTTCTCAACAAAATGCATCGTGTCATCAATGTTGTTAAATCCTGAAATATATAAACGAACGAATAATAACGAGGTCGGGATTTAATTAAGAGTTAGATGAAGGGTAAGAGATCGGGCTTGGGCTCGACTACAATGGGCCGAACTAGTCCATGCATATAAAGGGGGGAATAAGCTCATCTTCCTCATTTCATCCATTACATAAACCCTAGAGAGAGAAAACTTAAGGTTCTAGAGAGAGAAAGCTTGAGCAACAACATCCAAGCTCTATTTATGTTCCATCTTGTTTCTACATAATCCTTGATCATTTCTACACGAAAACCTATGAGTTTTGAAGTAAAATCGATCTCAGATCTGAGTTTTTCTTTAAAAATGGGGTTTTAGGGTTTATGGGGTTTTCAACATAAAGGTTGGATTTTTACGCATGAAAAACTATTTAAAGCTTAGATCTAGCTTCATGGAAGCTAGATAAACGTTTTGAACGTAAAAAGTTAAGGTTTTGGATAAAAAAATCAGACCTGCAAATGCTCAATGTTCTTGAGCCAACTACTAGCGACTCTCAGCGAGGAAGAAGAATAGAGTCGACTGTCAGAGTCGACTTTCAGATTCGACTGTCTGAGAGTTAACTGTCTGAGAGTCAACCATCAAAGAATCGACCCTCTTAAAAAAACATTGAGTATCGACCCATTACATGTCACAAAGTCCTGAACGCGAGTTCAGGCGACACTCATGAGTGTGGCTAGTGACTCTCCTAGCTGACACTCGAGTGTGGCTAGCAACTCTCCTAGCCGACACTCTTGCCGATACCCACAAAGCTGCCGACTCTTGCTTGAAATAATAGAAATTGTACTTTGACTTATGTACAGATCGGTATACCCATTAATAGTAGCTAAATCATCACCTTCGGGTTAAACACCGAAAAACAGGTGAGTTCTATGTGCCTCTATGTGTTACGTGCAAACTAATTTAAATGTTTTGGGGCTGAAGTATATACAATAAATGAATAAATGTTATGAATACCAATGTGATCATACAATTTATATATATATATATATATATATATATATATATATATATATTAAAATGAATGATGACCAAAGAATGAAACGTATGGATACGAATAATGAAACGAACGAATGACATAACGTAAATTAATGAAATGTTGCTTTATATTTATATATATTGCATGTTATGAATGTATGTGAACGTTATGGACGAAAAAGATGTTAACGGCTACCACGGTAGACGGACGACCACTCGACTAAAACTATTTATGCAGCTGTAAATGAAAGTCTAGCAAGGTAGACTAAAAATAAGCCCACAACAGTGGAGTCAGTCCCTCAATTGATGCACGACTGTATAAATAGTTCTGGTGGGAAACGGATGCCTTAGGGCATACGGGCGAATTACGGACTACTACGGTAGTACGGTATGACGAACGACCGAAGGTTGGTCGGACGGTAAGCCAGACGGCCGAAGGTTAGTCGGACGGCCGAAGGTTGGCCGTACCTATCATCCTTGACTCGTAATCGGAACAGTGACACTCCGTTGAGTAATGTTATTGATGTTTATTATTTCCATATTGTTGTACGCGTTAGATGTTTGTTATGTATGACACATAGTATTAATATAGCTAATGATACTCTTGTGGAACTATATACACTCATGGTCAACTCAAGTTGTTCAACAACGGTTGGAATTTCTATACTCAAGTCTTGGGTGTTCTTTGTAACATTTTAGATTTTCTATATTTGTTTTAATACAACAAACAAAATTTCAATTTACAATTCTAGTGCAATATGTATTATCTATGCAAACATTATGACTAAGGGTTCCATTGAATACAATCCTTAATTTTAACATGAAAACACACTAATTCAAGGGCTTATATATATATTTTACAATTTATTATATATATATATATGCATATATATATATATATGAAAATTAATTTTATAAAATAATTACGCTAAAACATTATGACATTCAAAACTTGTTTATTTATAAGTTTTATAAAAATTTAAAGTCCTGACCAATTTGGACCCAATTTCATCACTCTTGACCAATTTAGACCCAATTTGACTTTCAAAAGTCAAAACAGGCCGAATCCTTGCAAATTCGATGGGAAATTCGATCGAGCCCGACTGTTTCAAACTTGAATTGGGTTCCAGATTGAATATCGACCTCATTCCGGCCCAACTGACATTCCAATTCAATCATTTGAGCGGTTAATTTCAAATTTTGAACAGTTTGACTTTTGAGGGTCAAACCACGTTCAATTCGATCCTCAATCAAGAAATCAGACACCATTAACAACCGCAAATCACTCATAGACACATCTCACATGTACCCATCCCTTTTACTCAACCCAATTCATTCCCAATCAAAGGAATTAACACGTAATCCACCCTTCAACTGTCATCCTCTAACCCCGATTCAAATCGAGCCATTAAAACGAAATCAATCGAATTAAAGTATCAACACACCTTCACGCAGACCAGTACAAACTCTCCCAACCATCAATCCAACCGCATTGCGTCTCTGAGTATCGATCGAGTACCCAGAACACCGACCCTATGCCTCTAGCCATCGGCCTTCGATACCTAACCAAATCTGGTGAGACTAATCTCGTTAGATTCGTTTTTTATCATTCATCGAAAGCCCCTTATCCATTAACAGGAATCGATTGTATCAAATTCGATTTCTTTCAATTTCATAAACTTGTTCATATGAATTTGAATAGGGGGATTTCGATTGATTCTTTTATTGTATTTAATCGTGTGGGTTTCATGTTATACCAGTGAAACACCCGGTCCAACTGGTTAAGTCATTGCACCATTGGACCAGGTAGCGTGGGTTCGAAACCCAAACCCCACAGCCGCTTTTGCGCGTGTACTGTACTGGACCCGGCCATTGTCCCATTTGTGTTAATACATTCTCAGGCCAGTCCTATTCAGCAATTGAGTCCTTGGTCCAGTGGTAACACGTTCGACCCACACAGGAACCACCCGAGTTCGAACGGGGTGGCCTGTTTACATTAAAAAAAAAAACATTTTTGATGCTCCAAAAATTGTACAAAAACTATTTTATAAACGTAACATTATTTAGAACTGATTAATACAATAATTTGTAATTTTAAACATAAAACAACTATATTTACAATTTAAATGGTTAAAAACCTATTTTTCAATATAAAAACAATTTAAATGTTTCTTTTAAATTAAATTATTAAATTACAAAACAAATTGCCTATTTTATAAAATGTTGCTGAGATTTTATAGAATACTCTTATCATGTTTAAATATTTTCATAAAACAATAAATCACTTTTATCTATTTAAAGTTTTAAAATTTTATTTGAACAAGTCTAACTTTTCTAAATATGGGACATATATATATATATATGTATATATATATATATTTACTTTTCTCATGTTTCTTTTAGAGACACACTATTTTAATGATAATTAAATAAAAAAATTATTTATTTAAATTGGTTATCTTTTTACTTAAAAATCCAATTAGGGTTTAAGTTATATTTGGTATAATTTTCCCAAATTTTATACTAGTATATACTTACACTACCTTTAGCACGTTATTAAAATAATAAATAAATAAATAAAATGAATTTATTTATTTAAATTATTCAAATTAAACCCTAAAGTCAATTCTATTTTTATTAAACACTTCGAATTTACATTTTAAATTGAACTTTTATTCAAGTACAAACATCAATTTACATGAAATAACATAACTTTTTGGATAAATAAACACACATCAAAACTCATTAAACCCTAGATCTTGTTTTAGACTTTGTGCATGTTATTAATTTAAGTTCATATATTTCACTCTAGGTTAACTTGTGATTTGAGAATCACTTGTGCTATATATTGCTCATGTTATCTACACAATTAATACAAATGAGTTTTACATAGCCCATTTTTACATTTTTACACATTTTGGGGTGAAACATGATTACTCTTAGAAAACTCTTTGAATATACAAATATACAATTCTATAATATTATTCTATGTGTTATTTGTGCTTTATACTTGAATGCTATGAGTTAAGACTACATATACATGACACACTCGTGTAATCATGAACTCTGTACAAGACAACAGTAACATTGATAGATTTATTGTGTCTGACAAACCCACCCATGTAGGGTGATTGTTACCGACAATACATTAGGGTAACCTGCGTGTTATGCCTCAGTCACAAGATTTGATTGAGCAGTTAGATTAACTATAGATTCTCCAGAAATGCCTTATATACCATGTATCATATGAATTATATAAAACATTTGAAATCTGTATGTGGTGTCAAAACCTATGTATGTTCACCAACTATTTTAGTTGACCTCGTTTTTATCATGTGTCAGGTACGAATATTTGAGTTATGATCAAGTTGCTGCACTTAAGTTTGAGGACCTAGTATTTGAATTTAATGAATTTGTTTATGTACTTTCAATTCTTGTAACGTTGGATTTGACTATTTGAATTATGAAATGAAATTGTTTGTTAAAAATACTTCAACTTTAGTAAACCATGTGCTTATGAACAGTCTCCATGTCCCACTCCAACATGTTTCGTCGTTGGTTGGGATGTGACAGATTGGTATCAGAGCCTTGGTTATAGGGAATTAGGTTATTAGGCACCTTTGACCTAGACTATAACCTTAGGACACCCATCTATGCCATGCTCTATGATTATATGATTATTGCTACATGTTATGTGCTACATGTCTACTACATTATGTGTTAATTTATTTGATGCCCTATTTGTTAGACTTCATGAGTTACTAGATCCACCTAAATAACAAATTAAACAATAATACCCATACCCCTATCCTAAGCCTTAATCCTTCTTATCTTCTATGCGTAATCATCATAGCATGTGGAACTTCATACTCATAGACTCAAGTCTATTAAATATTCTTTTTACACCTCGTTAAGGTTTTAAGCTTTATTAATTATTAGAGGACACGTGCAATCTAGAAGGGTGACACCTGTATTCGGGGTTTTCCGTCTAGGAAAGCATTTCATATAAATCCCAATCAACCGAGGGATCTGTATGCTTTCTTGGGAATTCCCGGGATAAGTGTTTACTTATAGGCTAAAGCATGTCTCCTTGAAAAAGTTTAATTAACCTTAATATGTCATAGTATTCAAGTGGTTATATAACTATCTGAGTGCAGTCCAAACTATTATTACTTATGAACATTTATTCTCTTATTTTTAATCCAAGAAATTCTCACATCTTTCTTTGTATTGTTTAAATCTATAGCATGCCTCCCCGCCGTGCCAATGAGATCAACAACAACACTGATCTTGCTGCTCTCCTCACCCAGGCTAATAACAACAACATTGGTGACAGTGCTAACGGTGGTGCCAACCCACCCCCTTGCTCTTTCAAGCACTTTAACTCGTGCAATCCCATCAAGTTCTATGGTACCGAAGGAGCCACTGGCCTCCTTAAATGGTTTGAGGGCATTGAAAACACCTTGCTCAATAGTGATTGCTCTGACAATCTTCGGGTTCTCTATGCCACCAGCGTCTTTCAAAAATAGGAGCTCACCTGGTGGAATGGAGAGAAAAGGACTTGGGGTGTGGATGCGGCAATGGCCTTGCCATAGGATTAAGTTAAGAGGCTCATGACCGAGGAGTTCTGTCCTCGAAATCAAATGAAGAAGATAGAGGCTGAGTTTTGGGATCTTACCCAAGACAATGGTGAGAACTTGGTTTACATCGTTTCCATGAGTTGAGTCTTCTGGTGCCTCACATGGTCACACCACTGACTCGGTGTACTGAGAAATACATTGGTGGTTTGCCCATGAAGATCCAGGATACTTTTCTAGGATGAAATCCTGCTGCCCTTGAAGACGTTATCCGCCTATCTACCACCTTAACTGATAATCATGTGAAGGCGGGCACGTTAACAAGAAAAGGTGCCAAGAAAGTCACTGGCACAACAACCCCTTCAGAACCCTCCAAATAAATCAAGCCAGAACCCTATCACAACAACAAAAAGTAAAAGGCTAAAAACTTTACTATTGTCACTCCGGCTGCCCCAGTCAACCAAGTTGCACCTATGGCTTGAAATCTGGTTAAGAAGCAATATGTGGGCAACAACCCTCTATGCAGCACGTGCAACTATCATCATTTCCCGAACATACCATGCCGTCTATGTGCCAGTTGTGGAAAGTATGGTCATGTGGCCAAGATTTGCCGCTCTAGGCCACCGGGGAATCAAGTCAACTATGGGAACAGAGCCAATCAAGTGGTTCTAACTATTTCTAATGGGTGCTCTTCCTTTGAATGTGGTAATCCAAACAACTTCAATGAAGCGCCAATGAAGTTCAGGCCAACAATGATGTGGTCAATGGTACGTTCCTTGTTAATAATCAATATGCTTCCATACTATTTGATACCAGTGCTGATAAGAGTTTTGTATCACTTGAATTTGAGCCCTTGTTAAAACACGAACTAAGTTAGAGAAAACAATTACCGTTGAGGTAGCGGATGGAAATCCCATCATCATCGACTACATTATCCGTAACTGTTCCGTTGAACTTAATGAACACTCTTTTCCTGTCAACCTTGTACCTATGCAATTAGGAAGCTTTGACATCATCATAGGCATGGATTGGTTATCCAATCATCATGCCGAGGTCATTTGTTTTGAGAAGTGCATCCGAATCCTTCTCCAACCGTGTGATACATAAAAAGTCTTTGGTGAAAAACCATGTGGTGGACTTAAACTCATGTCATGCAATACGACCCGAAAATACTTAAGAAAGAAATATGTGGCCTTCTTAGCCCATGTTGTTCAAAAGAATGACAAAGAGAGGAGTATTCAATACATCCCCATCATCTGGGATTTTCGTGAAGTGTTACTTGAAGATCTATTCGGTCTTCCACCCGTTCTTCAAGTGGAGTTTCGTATCGATCTTGTACCCGGAGCTAACTCCGTAGCCAAAGCTACATACCGACTCGCACCATCTGAAATGCAAGAGCTTGCAAGCCAACTTCAAGAACTTTCTAATAAAGGTTTCATTTGTCCCAGTCATTCACCATGGGGTGCACCTGTCCTATTCGTAAAGAAGAAAGATGGGTCATTCCGAATGTGTATTGACTACCGTGAGCTCAACAAGCTTACCATAAAAAAATCATTATCCGTTGCCTAGGATTGACGATCTCTTTGATCAACTCCAAGGTTCGACATGCTTTTCAAAGATTGATCTTCAATCCGGTTATCACCAACTTCTTGTGAAAGAGGAGGATATTCCAAAGACTGCTTTCCGTACAAGATACGGTCACTACAAAATTATGGTTATGCCTTTTGGGTTAGCACCCGCGGTTTTCATGGACCTTATGAACCATGTATGCAAGCCTTATCTATATAAATTCGTGATCGTTTTCATTGACAACATCCTAATCTACTCCAAAACTAAAGCAGATCACGTGCAACACCTTAGGTTGGTTTTAGACCTTTTGAGAAAAGAACAACTATATGCCAAGTTCTCCAAGTGTGAATTTTGGCTAAAAGAAGTTCAATTCTTGGGTCATATTGTCAACGAAAAGAGAATTCATGTTGATCCTACTAAGATCGAAGTTGTTAAGAATTCGAGTGCCCCTAAGACCCCTATCGAAGTTTGTTCATTTCTTGGTCTTGCGGGTTATTACCGTCGGTTTATCTCAAACTTCACCAAGATTGTTGTCCCTCTCACCGCCCTGACCCACAACTCTCACCGGACCCGCTCTAAAATGGCTTCTAAGTGTTCCTCCTTATTCTATTACTTCATTTGCTCATCTAGTTAATTTATTTAATAATCAATTTTCTTGCAGTAGAACATTTGAAAGCAATCGCAGGAAACTTGTTCATGCTGATAACTTAAAACGGTCAGTGGCAAATTCTTTGCTGCTAATGATTAAACCTGTCAGCAGCTAAAAAACAAAATTGCTGCTGACTTATAACTTTTATTTACAACAAAGGACAAACACATTTACAAAACAAATTTTTAGAGACAGATTTTAATCAAAGTTCATCATACCAATAGATTCAACTAAATATCTAAATCTAGCTTCATCAAACGGTTTTGTAAACAAATCAGCATATTGCTCATTGGTATGAACTTTGGTTAAAATAATTCTCTTTTTCTCAGCTTGATCTCTTATGAAGTGATACATGATGTCAATGTGCTTTGTCTTGGAGTGCTGCACCGGATTGTTTGTGATTGATATAGCACTCATGTTGTCAATGTGAATGGGAGTTGCCATGAAAGTCATCCCATAATCCAGCATTTGATTTTGTATCCAGATGACTTGTGCACAACAACTTGAAGCTGCAATGTATTATGCTTCTGCTATAGAAGTTGAAACACATGTTTGCTTTTTGCACTGCCATGAAATCAGTCTCCCTCCCAGAAACTGACATCCCCCTGATGTGTACTTTTTGTCCAAGTTGCATCCCCCATAATCACTGTCAGTGTATGCATACGGATTGAACTTATCATTTTTAGAGTACCATAGCCCAAGTCTTGGGGCTCCCTTTAGGTATCTAAAAATTCTCTTGGCAGCTTGAAGATGTGAATTCTTTGGAGCTGCTTGGAATCTTGCACAGAGACATACTGCAAACATGATATCTGGCCTTGAGGCAGTGAGATACATGAGAGACCCTATCATTGCACGGTACTGATGTTGATCAGTGTCTTGAACATCTTTGTCTGGAGTCAGCTGATGGTGCACTTGCATAGGGGTTCTTGCAGCAGAGCAGTCAGCCATCTTGAATCTTTTTAAAAATGCTCTTGACATATTTGGATTGGCTGATGAAGATTCCTTTTGGAACTTGTTTGACTTGAAGACCCAGAAAGAAATTTAGTTCACCCATTGAACTCATT
Source organism: Smallanthus sonchifolius (assembly GCA_023525975.1). Taxonomy (NCBI): domain Eukaryota; kingdom Viridiplantae; phylum Streptophyta; class Magnoliopsida; order Asterales; family Asteraceae; genus Smallanthus; species Smallanthus sonchifolius. The sequence goes on from CM042046.1 coordinate 29,491,030, forward strand.
TCAAACTTTGAGTGCATCAGGATCTCAAAGTCTTTACACAACTTCTTCCTTGTTGATCCAAAGATGATATCATTTACACAGATTTGTACCAGTAAGATTTCTCCCCCTTCATCTTTGATAAACAAGGTCTAGTCAATGGCACCTCTTCTGAAGTTGTTGCTAAGTAGATATCCAAACAAAGTTTCATACCAGGCTCTCGGGGCTTGATGTAAGCCATACAGAGCTTTGTCTAGTTTGAACACTTGGTTAGGATGTGCGGGATATACAAAGCCTGGAGGCTGTTTGACATATACTTCTTCACCAATCTTCCCATACCGAAAGGCACTCTTGACATCCATCTGATAGACCATGAAATTCTTGGATGCAGCATATTCCAGGAAGATTCTGATGGCCTCCAGCCTCGTAACAGGAGCAAAGACTTCATCATAGTCAATTCCCTCTTCCTGAGTGTAGCCTTGAGCTCTGGCTTTGTTCTTGACTACAATGCCTCTCTCATCTTGCTTGTTCCTGAATACCCATCTTGTGCCAATGGCAGATTGACTAGGTGGAAGATCAACAAGTTTCCAGACATCATGTCTCTTGAATTGCAGCAACTCTTCCAGCATTGTCTCAATCCAACTGCTGTGTTTCAGAGCTTCATCTATCTTCTTGGGTTCCACCTGAGATAGAAAACATGAAAACAAACATATATTGGCCTCATGAGATTTGCTTCTTGTTAGAACTCCTTGGTGAACTTGGCCAATAATATTTTCCCGAGGATGTTCCTTGTTGATCCTCTATGCTGGTACCACCTCCAGCTGTATCCCTTGCTCAAGGTTGCTTTGATTTTGATTAGGGGTTTCTTCATTCATGGTGGAAGAGTCTTCAATATCAACAGCGACATTATTATTATCAGCAATAGTATTTGCAACATCTACAACATTTACCGAAGAGTCTTCATTCAAATTTTCATTTTCAGACAGGCTGCTGTTGGTGACATTGGAGAGTCTGGTTCCGGCTTCACTTGCTTCAATGGCTTCCATAACAGATGGAGGATCAATGGATGGTCTTTTTAGACTGATAGAAGATTTAGGAAAATCCAGTCTGTAGCCAGGGGAGAAAGTGGAAGTAGGTGCTTGTGAAGAGGTAGAATCCATATTTGAGAAGATGAGAGGCTCAAATATTTGGGTGAAGGAGTCTATGTCAAAGAGCCAATTTGGGCCTTTTCCCTGTTCACAGACAATGTGTTCTCTCCATTCCACATTGGCTGATTCTTCCACAATTCTTGTTCTTGAGTTGAATACTCTGTAGGCCTTGGATTGAGAGGAATAGCCCACAAAATATCCTTCATCAGATTTGGCACCAAACTTAGGAAGAACCCCATGTGTGATCAGAATTGTGCATGGACATCCAAAAGGTTTTAGAAATCCAATGTAGGGAACTCTTTGGAACCATAGTTCATAAGGTGTCTTGTTGAGAGGCTTGACTATGAGAACTCTATTTTTTGCACATAGCAGGCTGTGATTACTGCTTCTGCCCAGAATGTGAGAGACATTTTTGAGTCAGCCAACATAGATCTTGCTGACTCAATTAGAGTTATGTTTCTTCTTTCAGCAACTCCATTTTGTTGAGGAGTTCTTGGAGCACTGTATTGTCTTTCTATTCTTGTGCTCTCACAGAAATAGTTCAAAGTGTGGTTCTTGAACTCTGTGCCCTGATAACACCTTATGATCTTTACCTTCTGATTGCTTTGATTCTCTATCCTAAGAATGTAGGATTTGAGAATTTCAGTAGTTTCATCTCTAGTTCTCAAGAAGTATACCCATGAGAATCTAGTGTAGTCATTAGTTATCACCAGACAGTATGACTTCTTACCCATTGACATAATATTTGTAGGACCAAAGAGATCCATATGCAGCAGCTGTAGTGGAGTGTCATTTGTATTCAAAGTCTTGGACTTGTGAGAACTCTTATGTTTCTTCCCCTTCAAACAAGCAATGCAACGATCTTCTAGCTGGAATTCTTTGTCAGGAAGCCCTCTGACAAGATTATCCTTCACCAATTTGTTGATAGTTTTGATGCTAACATGGCTTAATCTCCTGTGCCAGAGAGCTGATTCATCAACTGAAGCTTTTGACATAAAACAGGATACACTGCCAGATGGAGTGACCTCATTCATGTCAAGCACATAAAGATTTTCTTTTCTCTGAGCAGTTAATAAAATCTTTTTCGGAGGAGGTTTGGATAAGCCAGGAGACAGTACAAAGCATTCTTTATCTATGAAGAGCATCCAATGCTTTTGATCACAGGCCTGCGAAACACTCATGAGATTGAAGTCCAATTCTTTGACATAGTTTACCTTTTCAATACTCATTCTTTCATTGGAAACAGTTCCTTGTCCATTAATAGATCCTCCTTTTGAGTCACTTCCAAAGGCAACATATCCTCCATTGAAATGTCTGAAGTTGGAGAGGATGGATCTGTTGCCTGTCATGTGGCTGGAACAACCACTTTCTACCACCCAGGTGTTATTCTTGTGACCTGGTTGTCCCTGAGGTGGTACCTCTGATGTGTCTGTCCTGAGAGCTTGATTTTTGGCAGGAGTATCCTCATACTGGAAGCTCCAGTCAAAGTCAGCAGTTCCAATACCTGCACAAGCTGCAGTTTATGCAGGAGGAGTGGCTTGTTGCTGTTGTTGCTGTCTTTGCTGAGCTTGGTGGGCTTGTCTGGTATGAGCAGCAGCTGGGTTTGCCTTTGGTGCCTTGCATTCTCTAGCAAAATGACCAAGTTGGTTACAGTTGTAACACCTCAATTTGCTTTTGTCCAAGCCAACCCTGGTGTTAGAGTTGTTTCTTGGAACGGGTCTTCCTGTTCTTGAGTAGAACCTTTTTGCTCTTAGAGAGAGCATGGCATAGGAGTGTTGTATATCCATTTCTTCTAGATCATCTGGATGAAAACATTCCAGATCTTCCTTGATAAAGGACATATTGCTTAAGTTTTCAGAGATAAAAGCAGCAGAGGATGATGTTGGAGGTGGGGCTTCAAGAAGAAATGGTGAGTTGTTTGATTGAAAGGTTGGAGTTTGGGGATGAGTGACGATGGGAGGATAATAGTTGCTTGAACTAGGACCTGAGTGGTCAGAGTGGAGGGGAGAAGAGGTGGTGGTGGATGTTGAGACTGTTTGGTAGCTTGAGCTTCTTTCCTTGGCCTGAATTATCTCTAATTCATAGGTCTTTAGCATACCGAAAAGCTCAGTCATCTGTAGAGTCTTCAGATTCTCAGATCTTCTGATGGACACTGTGTAGAGTGTCCAGCAACTGGGTAGAGACCTGATGAACTTCTTGAGAATATCTTCATTCTCCAGCTTCACTTTTGAGCACTGCAGCTCACCTACAAGATAAGTATATTTGTTATATAAAACAGTTAGAGACTCACCTTCCTTCGAGACAAAATTTTCAAATTGCTGCTTCAGGATGTCTCTTCTGTTTTATTTTACTTCCTCTGAACCAGCAAACATGTTCTCAAGAGCCTCCCATAGCTCCTTTGCAGTTTTGTATCCTCTGAAGTTGTGAAAAACTTCATTTGGTAAGCAAATCTGGATGGCTCCTAAGGCCTTGAAATCTACCTCCATTTTCTTGATGTCTTCATCAGAGTATTTGGAGGATTCTTTGGGAACCTGTGTACCTCCGGAATCAGCGGAGGCCACCATGGGTATGTATGGTCCATCTTTAATGGATTTCCACATCCCATATTCTTGATAGCAGAAGAAGCTTTTCATTATGTTCTTCCACATATCATAATCTTCTCCAGACACTAGTCTTGGTGGTCTTTTGATGCTTCCAATATCTTCAAATCCATTGTTTTGTGCCATTTTTGATTTGTGATAATGGGTGACTTTAGCAAAGAGATAGTTTTGAATAGAACCAGAGAATGATTAAACAAATGTGAGTTTGTTTAATCTTTGAGCCAAAGCTCTGATACCACTTATAGGATCGGTGAATACAAGATGGTTCTATTATAGTTGAGATTGGCGGAAACAATCACAACTGAGCAATGTAAACAAGTAAACAAGAAGAATACTGATAAATGTAATTTGTATTAAGCTTCAAAGACTACAAGATTACAGAGAAAACTCTTAAGAAAAGCACTATTTTACAATGACTCTAAGTACTACTTATATAGTAACTTAGAATCAAGACAGACCCTTGATTCTAAGGATCAGATCTAACACAAGCCGTTGATCTTGTATTGAAGCTATTCTACACGTAACGACAATAAAAACTACAAAAGTTATCTTTACTCAAACGTCGTCTTAGGCATCATTGCTTGAGTCCTTGGAAGAAGAGCGTCGTTGTCTTTTATTGTCTTGCACCAGTAACATTCTTTCTGCGTGGAGTGTGTCAGTGTTGCAGCAGAAAGTTGTTAGTGGTAATGGTTGCTTTATCGAAGCCAGTCAGCTGCAATGTTTGATCTTCAGTGGGAATGGCTATCAGCAACAATGTTGTTGATCAGCAGCAAGACACGACTGTCCACAGCTGCTGATGATTTGCCTATCAGCAGCAACTTTGGTCTTCAGCAGATAAGGCTATCCGCAGCAGATTTGTTCTTCAGCAGAAGAACAAGTATCCGCTGTAGATAAGCTTATCCGCAACAGTTTGTCGATCTGTACCAACTCTGAAGTCCGCAGCAAACTCTGAGGTCCACAGCAGAATTTTGTAGCCATCAGTCTTTATTTCTACAGTACCAAAGGTTGATGATAAAGTTGATTGTGAACTCATTGAAGTAGTTTATTTTGATAATTCTGGACGACCCAAGACCACTATGGCTTGGGTTCCCATTTCTAACTGATTTCTTTTGTTTATGTAGGGGCAACCAAAGACTATCAACAATACTTGGGATGTGGATAGTGGTTGTTCTCGACATATGATAGTAAATATTCGATTGCTAGAAGATGTTATTAAAATCGATGGCGGTTATGTCGCTTTTGCTGGGAATAAAGGCAGTTACATAACAGGTCAAGGCACTTTGAAGAATGACAAGGTTAAATTTGAGAAGGTTAACTATGTTGAGCAACTTGAACACAATCTTCTGAGTGTATCTCAAGTATGTGACAAGAAATTTTCATTCCATTTCAATGATATTGAATGTTATATCTTGAAGCCGGGATTTTTCATTCCTGAAGAATGGATTCTTATGAAGGCACCAAGGAGAAATGACACATATGTTTTAGACATGAGTGTTGCAACAACAACGGATTCTATTCTGACATGTGTACTCTCGAATGCGTCTAAATCAGATTCTATTCTGTGGCACAGGAAGCTTGCTCAAATCAATTACAGGAAAATGAATTACTTGGTGAAGAATGAGTTGGTTACTAGTGTTCCTAAATTAAAATTCTACATTCTTGATGATTGTATTCCTTGAAAGAAGGGCAAACAACACAAGATTTCCCACAAATCCAAGACAAAGAATTATATTGTGACTCCATTGGAGCTTATTCATATGGATTTGTTTGGACCGATCAGTATTAGAAGTATTGGAGGAAAATCATATTGTTTGGTGGTTACAGATGATTTCTCTAGATTTTCCTGGGTTAACTTCCTAGCTTCAAAAGCTAAAACAACAGAGATGGTACAATTCTTAATCCTGGGTTTAGAGAATTTGCGCAAACATAAAGTTAGAAGAATTAGGAGTGACAATTGCAGCGAGTTCAAGAATAGGAAGATGGGTTTATTTTGTTTACAAAAGGGAATTCATCATGAATTTAGTGTGCCATATGTTCCTCAACAAAATGGAGTTGTTGAGCGAAAGAACATAACTTTAGTTGAAACGGCACGTACGATGCTTGCAGATTCTAAGCTCCCTGATACTTTTTGGGCTGAAGCCGTGAATACTTCCTGTCATGTTTTGAATAGAGTTCTGACCGTGAAGCGACACAATAAGACATGCTATGAGCTGCTTAATAATCCGAAGCCAAATTTGGAGTATTTACTTCCTTTCAAAAATCCATGTACTCTTTTGAATGTTAGAGATGTTCCAACCAAGTTCAGTGCTAAAGCTATTGAAGGATTATTTCCGGGATATGTTTCAAATTCTACTACCAAGAAAGTTTATAATAAAGAAACTCGTTAGGTTGAGGAATGGTTTCATATACACTGTTCAAATCGTTCTTTACCTCAAATGGCGATTGGTCCAGACTGAGTTTTTGATTATGACAGCTTATTCAAGTCTTTTCATTTACCTTCTGATATTTCTTCTTAAGAAGCTGCTGTGTTGTATGAATCTTATCAGGATGCATAAGAAGGTGGTTTTATACCGACATTGGTTCCTAGTTCATCTGTTCCCACTTCCTCTAATCCTGATCCTAATATTGCTTCTTGTTCGGGACCACAAGATTCTGATAGTGACGAATAAGATGTTGTTTTTCAAGATTCTTCAGCTGATCCTTTATTCGTTTGTGATCCTTCTACTTCGACACATGTTCAGGGGGAGATTCCTACGAATCTGGATTCGGAGATACCAGTTAATCAGGATATTCTTTCTCAATCTGAAACAACTCAAGTTGATGTGTTGCCGGTTCCCGAAGTTGCTTCAATTAAAGTACTCAAAGATCATCCGGTGACAAATATAATTAGGAATTTGAGAGATGGAGTGAAGACGTGTTCTTTAATCGATAATACTTGTTTGTATACGTGTATTAAGGATACTGGTGTTCTTAATATTTGCTCACATTCATGTTTTATTCCTTAGGTCGAACCAAAGAATGTGGAAATGGCTTTGCACGATAACAATTGGATAGAAGCAATGCAGGAAGAGCTTGCTCAATTTGATAAGCTAAAGGTGTGGAATCTTGTAGATCTTCCAAAGGGCGTGTATCCAATTGGCACTAAATAGGTTTTTAAATGTAAGAAAGATGATCGTGGTGTCGTGGTGAGGAATAAGGCACGATTAGTTGTATAGGGGTTCGATCAACAAGAAGGAATTGATTACACCGAAGTGTATGCACCTGTGGCAAGGCTTGAGGCTATTCGTTTGTTTCTTGCTTTTGCGTCTTACAAAGGGTTTAAGGTGTTTCAATTAGATGTGAAGAGTGCTTTCTTATATGGTAAGGTCAAGGAAGAGGTTTATTTGTGTCAGTCGTCGGGGTTTGAAGATCCAGTTCATCCTTCTAGAGTATTCAAGCTTGATAAAGCACTTTATGGATTACATCAAGCTCCCCGAGCGTGGTATGAAACTTTGTCTAAACATCTCATGGACAATGGATTCATGCGTGGCTAAATTGATTCGACCTTATTCATAAAGAAAGCAGGGGGAGATTATCTACTGGTTCAGATATATGTAGATGATATTATCTTTGGCTCAACAAACGAATGGTTATGCAAAGAATTTGAGAGTGTCATGAAATCGAAGTTTGAAATGTCAGCTATGGGAGAGTTATCATTCTTTCTAGGACTTCAAGTAAATCAGATGGAAGATGGTTTCTTTATTCATCAGTCTAAGTATATCAAAGACATCTTGAGCCAGTTCAAGATGGAAGACTGTACCCCATATAATACTCTAATTCCGGTGAATCATAAGTTGAATCTTGATCCGGATGGAAAAGACATTGATTGTCATCTCTATCGGGCAATCATTGGCTCTCCCATGTACTTAACCGCTTCAAGGCCAGATATAATGTTTGATGTATGTCTCTATTCTAGATTCCAAGCAAAACCAAAGGAGTCTCATTTGATAGCAGTCAAAAGGATCTTTCGTTATCTGAAAGGCAAATAAAGATTAGGATTATGGTTTCCACATGGTTCTAACTTTGAATTTAATGCATATACTTACTCTGATTTTGGTGGTTATTGTTTGGACAGAAAATCTACAACATGTGGTTGCTAGTTTTTGGGTAATCGTCTCGTTTCCTAGCAGTGCAAAAAGCAAACTAAAGTCTCCATTTCAACATGTGAAGCAGAATACATTGATGCTGCAAGTTTTTGTTCCTAAATCTTGTGGATCCAACAACAATTAAGAGACTATGGTTTGAATCTTATAGGAACCCCCATGTTCATTGATAATACTGCAACAATGTCCGTCACTAATAATCATGTTAAGCACAGTAAAACAAAGCACATTGAAATTAGATATCATTTTATTCGTGATTGTGTAGATAAAAGGTTGATTGAGCTGGTGAAGGTACATACTTATGATAATTTTGCTGATCTCTTTACCAAGGAATTTGATCGTACCAGGTTTGAATTTTTGATCAAAATGACGGATATGATCAATCCCGAATAAAAGTTTTTCAAAACAAACTTTCATGGGATATTTTGTTTTAATTTTCTTTTATTGCTTTATTACTTTTCCGCATTCTTAATTTCAGTCAAAAAATGTTATTTATAAAAATTCAAAACAAATTGGAAAAGATAAAAGTTGGCATCATTTGAAGTTAGAGAAGAAATGCTAGTACATCAATAAATAGTTTTTCACACATGACCATAGTAGACCTTTGATATGATATTATGTGTTTGCTTATATTGGATTGATTTGATCTAAATTTCAAGGTCTGCATGAACAAGAAATGATAGCGTTATAAATGCTCTAATAATGATAATCTGTTTGATGTTAATTTGAATACGAGTTTGGAACTTAGATTATCAGTAGACTATAAGCGTTTTTGGACCATTAATAGTGTGAAAATTAAATAAGATATGATTACATATGTGATGTGTAAAAGATCATTATCAGATAAAGAATATATGGTTTTAAGAATTTCATAAGACCAGTATCGGGTTATATACTAGCCCTTGGATCATATTGATACATCATCTATACTGATTCCATTGAAACTTATCCAGATAATAGTTGGATCCTCATACCTGAATCTATTGATTCTCATTTTGAAGCCAAATCATTAGAATCTTCTGATTATGAATCTTCATGATTCTTATATCCTTCGGGATCTGCTATTCAATACTTGTGCTAATAGAGATAATCTCATCTTGAAGATTGATCTAATCTTGTAGTAAATCATATATGTCTTGAGGATAATGCAATTCTAATTTTTGTTAGGCATATATGTGGGGTACACGATGTTTTTCATCTAAATGGTACTAACTCACATGAATCTGGGAGAAAAACGCTTGTAGTTTCAACTCTCATAATATTGACAACTTAAGTGTTCATACTCTGTATTGCAAATTCAGTATGAATAATTGAGCATATTATAACATGATCTTGTTTACTTTGAAATTTATCGCGTATCATTTCAAGTAATGTTTATAAGGTTGAAAAGATTGAAAAGTTTGAAATGATTGAAAAGATTGAAAAGAATGAAAATGATATGATTTGAATAGAAAGATCTTGGTTCTTAAATATCAAATTTGGATGAATAAGATTGTAATCTTGATCACTAGTTTGAAGAGAATAAGTGAATTAAATTCACAAGAGTATCAAATTTCATTTCATGAAATGTATTATGCAGTATCATAGGTTACCCATAGTTTGTGATAGAATGTGTGATGAATTGCTCAGATACTGATATGATCTTCTTACTCATGATGTTCAAGCAAAAATATGTGTTTGTATTTTTCAGAAAAATCAAAAATATGTGTTTCCGTTTGTACAGATAAAAACCAAAAATATATGATTTCGCTTGTATAGATAAAATCCAAAAATATTTTCTTTCCGTCTTCCATGAAAATCCTATCTTTTAAATTTTATTAAAATGTTTGGGATTGGATCGGATACATGTTTCAGATTGAAGGTCACTAGGATTGGAAAGTTGATGGTTGAAGTTTGTTCAAGTTGAAATTTCAAAAAGTTTCTAAGTGTGAAGGTTGTGTTTGTCTGAGAATCGAACTTAACATGTTCGCCTAGTTATTGTTCAGGCGAACTTGCTGGTAAGCGAACTTAATCTTGAGTATATATCTAATTCAGGTGAACATAATCGTTTACCTTTGACTTTATTTGAGCGAATATATCCGAAGCGAACATTGGCACAGTGTTGCGAACTTGTTCTTCTGAATTTCTTGTGTGGTTGATCTTTCATTGATTATCTCTTGTTCATCTTGTGATTGCGCATCTTTTAAAGGTAGTAAAAAGGATTTTCATCCATTAAATCGACCGAAATCACTAATTTTCGAATAAGAAATAAGTTTTGACTGTCGGACTGATTCAAGGCTCATTTAGAGTGTTTTTGGTGTTAAACTTTGAAATTGTTGCTTGTTTGTGTTACATTGGTGTTGTGTATAACTAATCATGTGGTCAATTTGAGTGAAATTCATCGAATTGAACTTGGTTGAATTCGGGTTTGTAAGTGTATCGACAGGCGAACTTATTATGTTCGCCTCTTGCAACTCTAAGCAAACTTAGTAAGTTCTCCTAGGGGATCAGTAGTGATTTGGACTTGTTAAATTTTTATTTTTATTTTTTTATAATTTTTTTTAGGTTTTGTTATTATTTTAGTTTTTATATCTGTTTCATATCTGTTTATGTTACGTGTATGTCTTTTGTGTATATATTCTAATGTTGTTCATGTCCAAATTCATATACAGATGGATCGTCGTGTTGAGTATAAGCATAATCAAGTAGCTTTGTTAGATCCTGAAATGTCTGAAGCTGTAAACTATCAAGGAATAATAAATTTTCTGAATAGGTCCAGGTTGCATGTGTCTCTTTCAGGAAATCCTTACATCAGCTTACCGTATATTCAACAATTTTAGGCTACATTTCATCAAGATACAAATGTTGATCCACATGTACTACGAGCTACAGTGAACAATACTGAGGTGGTGATCTCTGTGGATATTATTAGAGCAGCTCTTGCTCTAGGAGGAGGCAATGATGATCCTATTAGTCTGCCTGGAACATTGATTATGGGATGTTTTCAGAGGATGGGTTACCGAGGAAGACAGAATGATACCCAAGCTAGAAAAGGTGGTCTAGTGGGTCAGTGGAGATATTTTATGCACGTCATTATCCGGTGCTTGTCACCAAGAAAGGTTGGTACTGATGGTTTGAAGTCTTCGTTACAAGCTGCAATGGTTACTTTAACTCTGAACAAGCGCTTCAACTTTGCTTTATACATCTACAGGGAACTTGTAATGCATATCACTCCTCCAGAAGGTCAAGGTTTTCTGATGTATCCTCGGTTTATCCAAATAATTCTGAATCATCTAATTCATAATCTTCCACAGCATCCACAACATCTCACCTTAACTCCAATGACTAAACGAATCTTTATTGATTGTACCAAGGTGAAACAACATAATGTTGATTTGATTCTCGTTCCTACTCCATTGTTTGGTCATATTATCAATCCTGATTATGTTGAACCTCCAAACAACAATTGGTTTCATCCTGCGGAGTTGGATCAGGATCAAGATCAGGAACAACCACAACAACAACAGCAAGTTTAACAACAACAAATTCAAGTTCAGCAACCACAAATTCATATTCAACAGCCTATTCAACAAGAGGTTGTTCAAGTTCAAGAAAATGTACAAGTTGATGTTAATGAACCAATTCCAGATGCTCATCAAGCTAATGTTCCCGATGATGATGTAAATCAAGATATGGGAATGAATATGGAAGATATTCATGATGATGTTGTTCATTCTCCAGTACATCAAGCAGAGGGTCAGGTTGCTGATACAAGTTCTAGTTCTTCTGAGATCCCTGCTGCATCTGATGTTGGAGATTCTGGTAGTTCACAAGACTTCAGTTCTGATCATTACATTAGGTTAGCTCAATTACATAGAGCTAATGCTGGAAAGCGAATTAAGTTTGTGAGCCAGAAAGGCATGAAAAGGCCAAGAAGAAAGTCTGCACGGGGTCCTTCTCCTGATGTGACTCTAGGAAAATGAACATTACAGGATGAATCTTCTGATTCTGATGAGGAGTATGTTCCAACTCCTAAATCTCAAAAGCTTATGGCTGCTTCCTTTGCTGCTGCTTCTTCTCAAGTTGAAGATGTTGCTTTTGTAGATTCAATGATTGTTACTCCACAACCTTCCTTACATGCTTCACCTGTTGTGACTCCTGTTCAAATCGTTCCTTCTTCATCTACTACTGGTCCTTCTATTAAAACTGATTCTGAAATAATTACATACCTTGAATCTCAAGTAATTGGTTTACAAGGCCAAGTTGATGTTCTGGTGGCTACTGATTCTAGAAGAGAGTTAGTCATTCAAGATCAATCCAAGCAATTATCTGAGATGAAACTTCTGGTGTCTAAGTTGGTAGAGTGTCACACCCCAACCGACGGCGAAATACGTCGGGGCGGGACATGTAGACTGTTCATAAGCACAAGGTTGACTAAATTGAAATATATTAATCATTCAAATTCATTGCATAGATTCAAAACAACCAAATTCAAACAACGTACATAGAATGAAATACATGAGTTCTTATTAAAATTAACTAGGTCCAAACTTAAGTGTAGCATGTCTTGATCAACTAAAACGTGTGCGCCTGAAACATGATTAAAATAAAGTCAACTAAAAAGTTGGTGAGCATACATAGGTTTGTACATAGATATCATATAGTTGTGTGTAAACAAATCCATACAAGTCATGATTAATAAGGAAATTATGGAGACTTACTATTGTGTAACCGAGTAGTACAATCAAACCTTTGTAACTAGCATGCAAAAACAATTGTGTTGTCAGTAACAATCACCCTAACTGGGTGGGTTTTTCAGACTCAATAGATCTATCATTGTTAAACGTCGGCTTGTATAGTTAATGATTGCACATGAAATTGCACACAAAGTAGTTAACACACCTAGTACTCAAACATAAAGCTCAAATTGCACACATGAATGTAAAGTGGATTTGTATTTGTGTAGTTTGTGTAAATCATTGGATATAATGTTCATGTTTCACCCCAAAAATGTAAAATAGTGAAAAAGGGGCTATGTAAAACTCATTTGTATAAACTGTGTAGATAACACGAGCAAAATGTGGAGCACCAGTGATTCTCAAATCACAAGTTAATGTAGGTCCCTCGGGTGTGGCAGATCATCACATGCAAGTGCGTTCCTGAGTCAGACAAGGTGCGGAATACCCGCGACTAGGTGGAGAGTCTTATAACACAAAGTAAACCGACAAGAGAATCACTTTAAACTTTCGTCTATTATAAACACTTGAAGGTTACAGAGGGAAATACTGAGTATACAAGATCTGCGTATATGACTGCGTACTTGTCTACTGTCAACCTATCCTATTTATACACGACTTGAACTCTGCGCACTTAGCAAGTGCGCAGGGCAAATTGCTCATGCGTACTTAGCAAGTACGCAAGGTATTCTTTCGTACTTGCTAAGTACGCAGGAACTAATTTCTACGCACATACAAGTGCGTAAAACACTTAGAGATTTCAGCAACTATCAACATGCATTAGTAAATACAACTCGATAACTAATACATATAGAGACTTACAAACAAAGACAAATACATACAATGAAAGTACAAGACTAAGACTCTATCCAGAGTGTTTGCCACACAAAAGTGCTTCAACAAACTCCCCCTTGACAACAGCTCTGGATCGTCTTCAGTCTTTAGTCTTCAGTCTTCGGTCTTCACAGTTCTGCATCTTTAGCTTCCATCTTCTTCTTGTAGTCAAAGCAAAACTTGATCATCTTGTCATATTTAGAAGCAAGGAATTTCGTCCATTCGTCCGTATGCATGCAATACCTGTCTGCTAGTGCCTCCAGATCTTTCACAGAGAAATTTATGAAGCAGACTTCATCAAATACTCTGATTAGTTCCCTCGGCACTAAGCATCCACTTTCTGACCGTACCTTTCCTATCACCACAGCCTCGCTCGTTTTAGGATCTACGTACCAGTACCACATGTCACCGAGAATATCATGAGATAACTTGCTCAGGGGAATCTTGGTTTCACATAGCACTGGCTTGTATACCAGTTTCTTTAAGCGTTTCTTAGTCACAGGATGTTTGGCATTCTTATCCTTGACTCGCTTGGGCACTTGAGGCTTGAACACTTCAAACTTCCCAGATCTTGCTTCCCGCTGTAGAACCTGCCACAAACCCATCGCCACTGCGTGATTTGAGTGACCCAGCAGCTCTTGGTTTGCTAGGTTCATGAGGTCGTATCTAGGTAAGGAGTTGAACGCTTCACTGGTTGGTTTTAAGTATTGAACCCCCCAGATATTTTGATTGCGAACAACTGCTTATCTTCCTCGAACCTTACAGCTAAGATCATCCCTGTTGCTCCTTGTTTGTGTATGATAGACGTCTTTTGCCAAACAGGAGCCGGATCCTTTGATGAACTAGCAGGCATATCTTTATCTTTCTGTGCCTCTGGATCCACAGGTGTAAGGTCGTCCGGGGAGGCTTCAGTCGTTGCTTCAACATTTCTAGCAGACTCGACTGAACGTGTGTCGAGCTGAGATTCAAAGGATGGAACTTCGAAGATCTCTCCATCTTCGAACTCATACTCTCCTTCCCCGTCACCCTTGGGAACTTCAATAACTACATCATCATCATCTTCATCCCAATCATCACCAGAGTCGATCTCTCCTTCTTCAAGATTATAGAGAGCATCGATCTGTGCTTCCTTGGAATAGTCAGGCTCTAAGTATAAGATCTCATCGTCAGATAGATCCTTTAGAACATCAGCCGCTGACTTTCCTTTATCACCACCAGAAGTATCACCACCTTCCTGATTAGTAGACTCCCCCTCAGCCATTGGAATAGCAGAAATGGGCACGATTTCCAAAGCTTGATGTTCACTTCCACTAGGACCGACTTCGGAATCCTTGTCTTTGTCATCATCCTTCGTCAAATCAACAGGATGACAAGGCTCATCACCAGTAGGTTTGGATGTCTTCTCTTTCTCTTTCTCTTTCTCTTTATCGTTATCTTTCTCCTTATCTTTCTCCCCCTGAGCATCTAGCTTCTTGGTCAGATCAACAATTTATTTGACCATCATATCATGCTTTTTTCGCTGTAGATCAAACCGAAGCTCAAGAGATGACCTGTGTCCCAGAATTATGTTGTTTGTCTTGATCAGTAGCTCATTCTGGGCCATCACATTAGCAAGTCTCTCCTACGTCCCAGCCCTTTGGGTTCTCAGAATGGTAACCTCGTCCACCAACGAATTTATTTGAGCCTGTTGAGCCTCAGACTCCTCCTTTGATTTCCGAACGGTTTCAAGTAGAGCAGCGACTTGGGTTTCCATAGTGTCTATCCTTGTATCATTTTGGATCAGGATGTCTGGATGTAGATGCTTCAACATTATGAAGTGGGGATGAGAAGATAGTATCGAAGTCAAAACCCTGAGTAAAATCGCCATAGTTGTAGGGTTGACTGATCGGTTCAATGGTGGAAGTAGGAATTGTGGATGTGATGATGGTTGTAGGAGTGATGGAAGGTGTTATGGTGACTGACTCTGTAAGAATCGGAGTAGTCACCGTCACAAGGGCAGATGATACAGGGAGGGTCACTATCACAGGAACCTCCTCTATGATAGAAGTGACCGCCACATCAGGTTGTACCTGTGGCCTTCTCCGCTGTCGCCGGTATAGTTGCTGTGAAGGTGGGGTAGATGCTGAATCAGTACTTCCAGCCGAAACTTGTACTTGCTGCTAAGTACTGACCTCTACCTCACTGGGAATAGCATGTTGCTGCATATCCCCCTTACGTTTGTTTACACTTTCACGTCTTTGTCTTTGAATAGCAGCGTCAGAGTCAGAATCTGGCTCGTATTCACTGCTTGTGGACTGTCGCTTTCTCTTTGAAGATGAATCAGGAAGGGTCACCTTCGTCGTTCTTCTCGGGTGTGCCTGTGATGGTGCATCATCAGAATCAGAAGAATCAGACTCTGTCTCTTCGGAGTCGGATCCTTCAGCACCATCATGAACTGCTTCTTCGTCTCCACTTTTAGACGATTCATCCACACTTTCAACTTCCTCCTCTTCTTATTGTTCATCCAAATGTTCACTTAGTTCTGGCTCCGAGTCGTGGCTAAACCATCTCCAGTCAGCTGGTGCCACATACGCTTCGTTTATCAGGTGACCAAAGAGTGTTGTGTGCTCAGGGGTAGGTTCTACATTGCCTGGCTTTAAGAATTGTGTAAACACCCTCTTGTCCACCCGCTTGACTTGCAATCTCTCCCCAGTAGCAGGTAGGTTTGGCAACGCATCATCAATCAGTAGTTGCACAAACCTTGGGTATAACAGGAACCTAAACCTCTCAGCCATATTTATCTGATTATTTATGGCTTTGAAGATGTATCTTGAGAAGTTGTAGCCCCTGTTGAGAGACAAGCCAACCATGGCTGCAACAAGATCATGACCCATTGCATCCTTCCCTGCCTTTCTTGAAGATATGCACATGATCATCACGTGGGCAAAATATCTCCATTGATCGAGCACCCACATTTTCTTGTATGAAGCATAATCTCTTGCACCGACGTATCCCATACGCTGCCTCCAACATCCATCCACAAAGTAGTCAGGATAAGCTGTTGGGTCGGTGGAGAGATCTCGGAATTGCAAGACCCGTCTAATGGTGTCCTCAGAAAAGACGATGTCATGACCCGCCACGGTAGCCCATATAACATTGGGGGTTACCGTGCAATCATGTTCCGCGGTCTCCCAGAACTGCTCCAGATACTGTCTTGATACTATCGGGTCTGCTGATATAGCATAGTTGATCCTTGAACGGTTCAAGAAGTCAACTATCTCTTGGTATTGTAGTACAACACCCTTCCATTCTGGTTCAGAATGTGCTAGGAGGTTGAACTCACTTGTAAACGCACGAGCCATACCTGCAAAACACACAGAAAACATAATAAGAACAAGAAGATTCATTGGAATTGAATACACATGACTTAGTATAGCAGTTACTCATTGAATTGAAATTTCAGACGTAGAAAATTTCTCAAGTGTTGGTCCTGCGTACTTAGCAAATACACAGGAATTTGTTCTTACGTACTTAACAAGTACGCATGAATTACTTCTTGTGTACTTGTTAAGTGCACAAGAATTGCACTTGTTCAAATTTTCAGAAATCCAATTTTTCAACTTATGATGAACATTTATGTGGATTAGGTCACCACAAGGTCGAAATCAGTGATCAAGACCATGGAACCAATATCAACACCAAATAGCCGCTACATTAGTCACATTTTGACCTAGATGACTACCCAGACGAACAACGGTCAATCGAGGGGTCAAGGTCAAAATCAAGAATCAATAAGGACGATTAAGTATTGATTAAGGTTCGATTGATGATTTTAAACATGTTTTAATCTTAATGTGTTACCAAATCGACTAATAAACGTCCAAAATGAAGATTCAAACCCTTAGAAATTTCAAAATCTATAATGGTCCTTAATTCTCGATTTAGCGGATGGAATGTCTTTAGATTCTCACCAAGTGATTGTAATACGATGATGGAACTAGAAACGGGATGAAAAAACAGTAAGGAACACACGAAATTTTAGAGTAAAAGGAGCAGAGGGAATTCAACAGGCGATTGAAAATTGAATGAGATAGAATTCTGAAATATTTCTAAGTCTTGTATATATACCCACCACAAAAGGTCTTGCGTACTTACTAAGTGCGGACTTAACTCCTGCGTACTTACTAAGTACGCATGACTTAAGTCTTGCGTACTTGTTAAGTACGCAGGGTTTACCTCATGCGCACTAATGAAGTACGTAGAAACCCTTGTGTGCTCAAACTTTCAACTCAAATTATGAAGATTTCAAGTCAAATAACGAACAAGATAAAAACATTCAATCAAGAGGATTCAAAATCAATTCAGGAAGGTTAAACACAAATATTTTTGGCTTTTCTGATTAAACATGAACTGTACACAAACTTAAAATCTTTTTGATCATTTCTAGATAGAAATATACACATAATCGCACAAACTATTTTTGATCAAAGACACGAGCAGAGGATCATATCAGGCTAACATATAGCAAAAACGATACAATATAAACATCAAAGAATATGGGATCATGTCATGGATTACTATTTATTCATACGTAATAAGCACATAAACAAGTAATTCAAGTTGACAGTATTATAAGATTTGAAACTATAAGAATCTTTGTATCACGTTCTTGTGTGTTAAGGTATTAATTATAAGATATACAACGTGTACCCCACTGATATGCTACAGTAATGTAAGTTGCACTATCTCAAGGCATCTAAGATTTTCCCAATTATTTTCTAAATTTTCATAATGAAGCTACATCAATTAGCACAGGAAAAATCAAGCAGAATCCATAAGGATTATCAGAAATCATAAGATTCAAAATCGAGTGATTCATTTGTATTGGTTTAATTTGATTTCTTCAGTGAATATCGGTATGATGATTAAGGATAATGAATATGGTGTTTGAATATTCGGGTAGGGGAATCCAACTTTTATCTAGATTTGATTTCAATGAATCAGGATTGATTCAAGGGTGAATACACGCTCCACGGTTGATGTAGAGACATGTCTTGATTCAATCTCTCATTGCATACTTGTGAGTATGAGCAGTGAGATGAACCGCATTAATTGTGCTAAAGACATAACCTGAAACTGATTTCAGAAGAAAATTATTGCCAAAATCTAACATCCTCTATCTGATAATGATCTTTTGCATTCTTTTACGCACACACACTAGCATACATGGGTTCAACTCACAGTTGTAGTCTAGATTTAGTTTCCACACTACTAGTGATTCAAAAATGCCTACAGCCTACTAACAATTCAAATTACTTGTAAATAAACAGATTAAAAAACATAATAATTTAAACAATTAAGTAAGCATGACGCAATCATTTCCCATATGAGCAGTCTATGACGTTTAGATCATTTCTGATGTACTATCATTTCCTCTTTTCTCAAGATTACTTTGAAAATTTTCTCCATTTTCTATTTTGTTTGAAGTTTTGTAAAATATTTGAAAATTAAAAGAACTATACAGAAATTTTAAGAGAAATAAAATTTAACTTTAATGAATTGAATTGATTTAAGAAAAACAAGTTTTCACTTAGGATTGAACATTCCTATCAAGTTGACAAGATGCTCAAAACGGGATTGGTCAAACGCCTTAGTGAAAAGGTCAGCAAGATTGTCATCCGTGTGAACCTTTACAAGTTCAATTAGATGCTTTTCAGCACAATCACGGATGAAATGATGGCGAATTTCAATATGTTTAGTTTTGGAAAGTTTCACCGGTTATTTGTGATGGACATGGTGGCATTGTTGTCAATGAACAGAGGATTTCCAGTGAAGTTTAAGCCGTAGTTTCTCAATTGCTGCTGAATCCACAATATCTAAGAACAACCGCTCGCTGCAGCAATGTATTCTGCTTCACAAGTTGAGACAAAAACCGTTGACTGCTTCTTACACTGCCAGGAAACCAGTCTGTCTCCCAAGAATTGACATCCATCAGAAGTTGACTTTCTATCAAGGTTACAACCGCCATAGTCTGAATCAGTGTAGGATTTGAAGTCAAGTTACTGCTGCTTAGAGTACCAAAGACCCAATCGGGGTTTCCCTTTCAAGTATCTGAAAATCCTCTTCACAGCTATCATATGGGACTCCTTCGGTTGTGACTGAAACCTTGAGCACAAGCACACAACAAACATTATATCGGATCTTGAAGCTGTGAGATACATAAGTGATCCGATCATCCCACGGTACAATCTGCAATCCACATCATTTCCATCTTTGTCAGGATGCAGACCATGATTGACTGGGATAGGTGTGCTAAAAGTACTGCTATCATTCATCTTGTATTTCGACAAGATGTCCTGCACATACTTTGTTTGATGCAGATAAATGCCATCCTCTCTTTGACTGACTTGTAGACCCAGAAAGAACGACAATTCACCCATGTTACTCATTTCAAACTTGGACTTCATCACATGTTCGAATTCCCTACACATCTCTTCATTTGTAGACCCAAAGATAATGTCGTCGACATACACTTGTACAAGAAGAATGTCACCTCCTGCTTTCCGTATGAAGAGGGTTGAGTCGATATGTCCACGGTCGAAACCATTTGACAGTAGATGTTTAGATAATGTCTCATACCATGCCCGTGGAGCTTGATGAAGACCATAAAGTGCTTTGTCGAGCTTGTACACTTTATTGATATTATGCGGATCTTCAAAGCCGGGAGGTTGAGTGACATAGACCTCTTCATGTACTTTTCCATACAGGAAAGCACTCTTCACATCAAGTTGATAGACCTTGAAGCCAACATATGAGGCATAAGCCAGAAACAGTCGAATGGCTTCAAGTCTAGCAACTGGGGCATATACTTCTGTGTAATCCAAGCCCTCTTGTTGATAAAAACCCTGAACAACCAACCTTGCTTTGTTCTTCACCATAACATGACGATCATCCGTCTTGCATTTGAACACCCATCTGGTGCTAATTGGTTGTACGCCCCTTGGCAAGTCAACCAAATCCCACACATGCAACTTTTGGAATTGAGACAATTCCTCTTGCATCGCCTCAATCCAGCAGTTGTCAGCGAGAGCCTCTTTCACATTCTTCGGCTCTAACTGGGACACGAATGCAGTATGCAGACATGTTTCCTTAACACCAGTGTCAAGTATCTTAGAGTAGAGACTAGTGTTCTCAGTAATGGTTCGATGACTAGTTTGAACACCGGCATGAGGATCACCAATAATGTTGTCAATTGGATGATTCTTATGCACTCTCGCCTCTGGTACATTCGGTTCCTGAATTTCTGAATCAAGGTTCGTGCTTAACTGCCCCATATCCTGTGTTCCAGAAGAAGAAGATTCAATGTTAATTGGATCAGCTGGAGCTTCATTTCCTACACTAGTGTTAGGATTAGCTTGAGCGTCATTTCCTTCAACACGAACATCTTCACTGTTATCACCATTAAGAGTTCTAGATGCAGATGCAGCATTGGAATCAGGAGTTACAATCGGTACAGTAGCACATGTTGAGAAACTGGAGTCATCACCGCCACCAAATAATTCATATGCATTTGCGGCATCAACTGCAGACAAATCAGGAAGATTGAATGACTTGAATAGCGCATCATAATCAAAACCCCAAGCTAGACCAGTTGGTTCTGGTGGAATGTTGTGCTTATTACAATCCACTTCAAACCACTCCTCGACAGTACGAGTTCCGATATTGTACACTCTCTTGCAAGGCGAGTTGGAAACGTATCCTAAGAAGATGCCTTCCACCGCTTTTGCATGAAACTTAGACTTGCGGTCTTTATACTGTAGCAACAAGGAACAGGGACTACCAAAAGGAACTAGGTAATCAAGATTGGGAAGTCGATTGTTGATCAACTCATAACAAGTCTTGTTGTGCCTCTTCACAACCAGAACTATGTTCAAGACGTGACAAGTTGTATTAACTACTTCTGCCCAGAAAGTGACAGGAAGCTTTGCATCTGACAGCATCGTCCTTGCAGTCTCGATCAAGGTTCTGTTCTTCCGTTCTGCAACTCCATTCTGCTGAGGTGTGTACGGGGCACTAAATTCGTGACGGATATCCTTCTTAAGACAGAAAAGTTTCATCAAATTATTCTTGAACTCAGTTACGTTGTCACTCCTTATTCTTCTAACCTTCAGCTTGCACAGAGATTCCAAGCTCAGGATCAGGCATTGAAGAATGTCAGCAGTTTCGTCCTTCGTACCTAAAAAATGCACCCAAGAAAAACGTGAGAAATCATCAGTTACAACCAGACAAAATGACTTACCTCCAATACTCATGATACTTATGGGGCCAAAAAGATCCATATGTAATAGCTCCAAAGGGGTATCGATGGAGTTTTGGAGCTTGGTCTTGTGAGACTTCCGTTGTTGTTTACCTTTTTTACAAGGCATACAGTCATCTGCAATGGTAAATCTCAGCTTAGGAACACCGGTTACCAAACCGTTTCGGACAAGATGATTCATTTTACGATAAGAAATATGTCTGAGTTTCCTATGCCACAAGATAGAGTTAAGTTCTGTCGCTTTGGTAAGCAAACAGGTAGCAACTGATGAGGTGGTTGTTGCCACGCTCATATCAATCTGATAGGTGTCGTTTGTTCTTGGCGCTCTCATCAGAATCCAATCTTCAGGAACCTCAAAACCAAGTTTGAGTATCAAGCATTCATTCTTGTCAAACATCACTGAGTACTCCTTGTCGCACATTTGGGAGACACTCAACAAGTTATGCTTCATCTGCTCACAAAAGTTGACATTGTCAAAGCTGACACAACCATTTGACACCGCGCCTTGACACGTGATACTACCGCCTTTCTCTCTAGCAAAGGCCACATAGCCGCCTCTGAATGGTTTCACGTCTTGAAGCAAGATCATGTTTCATGTCATGTGTCGGGAGCATCCACTATCTACATACCAACGGTTAGAGATAGTACCCTTCGGATGTCCCTACACGAGTCACAAAAAGAATTAGTTAGATTTGGAGACCCAAGCCATAGTGGTTTTGGGTCGTCCGTCTTTTTCAAAATAAACAACCTCTTTTAACTCACAGTCATGACTGTTCAAAATGGATGAATCTTTAGAAGAATTAGGACTAGGAGATTGAGAGTTTTTATCTTTGTTGTTCCAGGATCTCTTCTGTTTCTTAACTGGAACAGTAGACTTAGGTTCAACAACAGCCGGTGAACTAATGGAAACTTCACATGATTGAACTCCAGTCAGCTGTTCTAGCTTTCTCAACCTCTTATTCCTTCTCCTCCTCTGTGGCTTAGAGAGTTTCACCACAGATTTCTCACTAGTAGGTGTACTACCAGAGGTAGATACACAAGGTATAGCAGGTTGTTTTCCCTTTCTTGAAACAGATGGTTTAACCTCAGAGCTTATATTTGGCTTTACCATCGGTTTTACTGGTGGTTTCACCACATATGTCTTTGGAATTTTGGGATGCTTCACTTGTGGTGACTTAGGGATGATAGCCGGCTGTGAAACAATTGACCGTTTCCCATGGTTCTTAGAAGGGCAGTTCACAAAAATGTGACCAACCATACCACAGTGAAAGCAAGTCCTCTTGTCTGTGTAAGTCCTCCTATAAGGCTCATTAGATCTGGCATTAGATGACTCAGCATTATGAGCAGGAGGAGTTGGTTTTTTAACAGGAGTTTGACTCGATATAGATTGGTTTTTGGGAGTATAGTATTTTTGCAAATTTTCTTTATAACCCAGCCCATAGTGAGCTGAAAAAGCTTCTTTCTTAACTTGATTAAGATTTTTATACCCTCCATAAAGCATTACCTTTAATTTATCATTTGATTCAATGATATCGGGTTCAGTTAAAATACAATTGTCACTATTAGTGATAATATTTTTCTTGACTTTCTGTTCAGTTAACAACTCCTCAGATACTACTCCTTTAGGGCAGGTGCTATCAGACCCATCATCAGAAGCAGTAAAGAACTCCTCATTAGATGTGGAGTCAGCCTTACTTGAGGAATCATTCTTGTTAGGGGAATCATCCTTACCTGAGGACTCATCAAGGAAAGTTAGATCAATGTCTACTAAGCCGTTGACAAATTTCCCACTAACTGGTGGAGGAATGGCATTAGTACCCAGCCCTAAGCCATTCATTTGTCTCACTACAGATTCGTAGTGTTCCACCACAAAATGAGAATTTTTCAACTTCTCATTAGTACATTTCAACTGCAAGATCTCATTTTGCAGCTTGTTGATCTCATTGTTCATTTTCTCTAACCCCTTGTATGCAATATCCAAGTGAAGCTGTTGATCGCTCATTTTAAGTGAATAATCATGTTTTTCTTTCTTCAACGTTTCAATTGAATCTTTAAATCATTTTTTGTTTTCTTTGTAGCTTAAAGCTGCAATACGAAGGGGTTCGACTTTGTCTTGAAGCTTAGAGTTTTCAATCGACTTTGTCTAGACATTTGGAACAAGAAATGACAGTAAAAGGATTAGAATCTACCTCATTCGATGAATGTGATACCTCTCCGATAGCCATGAGGGCAACAACATTTGTAGACTCTTCTCGGTCAGCCAGAGAAGCTTCCCGTTCCTCAGCTTCCATCATCTCCATAATCTCAGCCATGAGACCAACCTGAGTTTGTGCAATAAGAGCATCCTCCGGATGAACGCCCCAATCAAAGCTTTCGTCCTATTGAGCTACCAATGCATTGGACGATCCACTTTGGCTTTGATTGTGGTTGTTTGAGTTGTTGTAGCCATGGCTGTTTCCTTGGCTAGGTCTGGTGAAACCCGAAGCCGGTGCTCTATCCTTTTGACATTCACGAGCAAAGTGTCCAAAGTTCAGACACTTATAGCACTTGGCCTTGGATTTGTCAAAACCAACCTTGGCATTTGAATGCCCGCCAATGAACTTTCTTCTTGTTCTGTTCAGGAAACGCTTGGCTCTCCTCAAGATCATGGCCATATTCCACTGAATTTCCATGTCCTCCATATCATCCGGATCCCCCTGATTGAAGTCTTCTTCTATTGTTTCAGGATCCGTTAGCTTGCCGCCAATGAAGTTCTCATAGGCAAGCATGCATGAAGAGAATAAAGCCACATGATCTTCAGCTATCTTGGCTATCGCTGATTGGTTAGCTGAAGATGTGGGTAAAGGATTTCTTGAGGGATTCTATTGATGAGATCCAGGACCAGAACCAGATGCTGCATAGCATGCATGACCACCACAAGCCTTTATAGTTTCTTCCTCATGAGAGTTCCAGAGAAAAGGGTAATTCCAGAGCCCGATGACTTGGTTGTAGAAGACGTCCCATGATACATTGAAGGGTCTTGTATCTGAGGTCTTCCTGAGCTCTCCTTCCTTTTTAGGTTCATGTCATGAGCTTGAACCTTTCCAATTGCCTCATTAATTGTCATCTCATAGAACTTAGGATTCTCTCTCATCAGGGTTGTATACATCTCAAACTTGGGAGGCAAAGCATCCACAAACTTTTCAACTAATTCTTCATCAGGATACTTTAGCTCAAAAGCTTTCAACTCGGTCTGCAGATGATAGAATCTAGAGATGAGCTCGTCTATAGATTCGTTCTCCAGAAATCTGAAGCACTCATACTGCTTCCTGAGGAGATCCTGTTTACTTTTCTTGATGTCATTATTGCCCTCGAATCTCTTCTGTAACGCCATCCAGAGATCCTTGGAGTTATCATATCCTCTGAAACTGTGAAATAACTCCCTAGTCAAGTCCATAGTGATAGAACCGTGAGCCTTCTTTTCTCTATCATAAACTTTCTTTTCTTCTTCATCGAGTTTAGAGATAGGCTTGGGCATTACTTCATCAAGGTAAATGTGTGTGGTATGCTTATATCCCTCTAGAATTGGTATCCATAACGAAGAATCGGTATAAGAAATGTAATGCTCAAAGCGTGCTTTCCAGTTAGAATAATCATTTACATTTAGCATCTTTGGCGGTTTCTGAGGTGTTCCGATCTCGTTGTTATAGTTCAGAAGGTTACCGAGGTTCTGAAGATTCGACATGGTGAACACTTAGTCAAATTTCAGAAAGGTCAAAGACACTTGCGCACTTGATACTGGCCTTGCGCACTTAGAGAAATGGTCTTGCGCACTTATGATTTTCTCTTGCGTACTTGATAAGTACGCAGGAGTAGAAGATAAGTACGCAGGAGTTAACTTAAGTACGCAGAAAGATTAGTCTTGGGTACTTGATAAGTACGCAGCAAGACTGAACTTTTTGCCAGAAAAGGTAAGTACGCAGATAACCTTTTCACCAACTCTCACCAAACTATTCCGGTCACTGGAATTTCACTGGAGATGGCAAAAATCGGACAGATAAACAAACAAAATGAGCCAAAGGGTCAGAAACTTGTTTCTAACGAACCTTTGTTGCTCAAAAACACTCAAATACACAACAAAAGTCGAGTTCTTGAGTGATTTTTGCTTCTAAAATAGTGCTCAAGAGCTACCCCTATTTTATCACAAAAATCAACAAAAATACCCACTTTTGCTTGTAAAATCTCTGTAGAAAACTCTCCAAACATACTCACAACACTCGAAATCAAGAGCAATGCTCTGATACCACTTGTAGGTCCCTCGGGTGTGGCGGATCGTCACATGCAAGTGCGTTCCTGAGTCGGACCGGGTGCAGAATACCCGTGACTAGGTGGAGAGTCTTACAACACAAAGTAAACCGACAAGAGAATCACTTTAAACTTTCATCTATTATAAATACTTGAAGGTTACAGAGAGAAATACTGAGTATACAAGGTCAGCGTATATGACTGCGTACTTGTCTACTGTCAACCTATCTTATTTATACACGACCTGAACTTTGCGCACTTAGCAAGTGCGCAGGGCAAATTGCTCATGCGTACTTAGCAAGTACGCAAGGTATTCTTGCGTACTTGCTAAGTACGCAGGAACTAATTCCTGCGCACATACAAGTGCGCAAAACACTTAGAGATTTCAGCAACTATCAACATGCATTAGTAAATACAACTCGATAACTAATACATATAGACACTTACAAACAAAGACAAATACATACAATGAAAGTACAAAACTAAGACTCTATCCAGAGTGTTTGTCACACAAAAGTGTTTCAACAATTAACCTAGAGTGAAATGTACGAGCTTGAATTAATAATATGCACAAGATCTAAGGCTAGGTCTAGTGTTCATCGGATCTTGATATGAGTGAATTTGTATAAAGGTTGCGTCATTTTATGTAGAAGAATAAGTTGTCAAATGTTTGATATAAACTTGTAAGTTCAAAGTGTTACATGAAAATATTTTTGTCGTTAGGGTTCATAATTTAATAAATAAAGTTCTTTTTATTCATTTAATCAGAATAATAAGTCTTTTAAAAGTAATGTGGTTTTATATATATATATATATATATATTTATATATATATATATATATATATTTATATATATATATATATATATATATATATATTTATTTATTTATGACAACGTGTCAAAATATATTAATGTGGGTTAAAGAAAAGCCCTAGGTGAATTTATTAGGGTATAATGAAATAAATTTTATTTATTTATTGTTAAAATAAATAAATAAATAATAAAAGTAATTTATGTATATATAAAAAAAGAAAAGGTTTTTATTTATAAACACCAATATATATATATAAGTATATATAGGAAAATAATTGATAAAAAGAAATGTATTTCTATTAAATATCTTGTCAAAATATGTATAAACTAGGAATTTAGTTATTTTGTTTAATTATTTAAAATATATTTTTAAATAATTAATATGTGATTTTAAACAACCTAATTTGTAAAAATAGGCCTCTTATGTTAAAAATCACAAACCTTAGTTGTAACTTGTTCTAAATCGTGTAGGGTTTATAAAAATAATTTTTATATAAAGTTTTGAAGTCTTAAAAGTGGTTTAAAAAAATAAACAGACCACCCGGCTCGAACCCGGGTGGCTTCTGTATCAGGCGTGTGGCTTACCAGTGGACCAAGGGACTGGACAGTGTTCTAGATCCATTACGAAAATCCTTTAACAGGTTACAATAGAAGGGCCGGATTTGGTTTAGCATGTGCGCAAAAAGGCCGTTGGTGTGTGGGTTTCGAACCCGCGCCATCTAGTCTAACCATACGAGCATTTAACCGGTTGTATTAGAAGGTTTGTTGGTTAAATAGGGATTCGAATAACTTAAATGCGTTAAAAGGTTTGATTCAGAAATCCCCAATTAAAGTCTGTATGAATTGATGTTCAATTTGAATGGGGATTGTGATCGATGCCCTTTGTCTTAGGAAATAGACATAGGGCTTTCGTTCGTAATGAAAATGCAAATCTAATGACACAAACGATACCTGAAATGGTCAAGTCTTGATTTCTGTCGGCTAGAGGAAACAGAGAGGTGTTCTTGATACTCGATCGGAGTCCAGAGACGAAATGCGGGTCGAAGGAGTACTCAGAGAGTTTGTAGAGTGATGTGCGATGGTGAGGGGTGAATCAGTTGGATCAATTACATGTTAATTACTCAGTTCGATTTAATCTTGAAGACGACAGCTGTCAACATCTTTTACGCGTCAATACGCTTAGTTTAGGATGAATTGGGTCGCTTTTTAGGTTTGGATTCATGCGAGATCAGTCAAGGCATGATTTGCGGGTTTAATACGTGTTAAACTTTGTTATTTGGAGTTAAATTTGGAAATGTTTGACTCTGGGGAGTCAAACTTATTCAATTCGGTTTGAGTTTGAAATAAGCCGCGAATTTTGATAAATTAACCGGTTCATTGAGTTTAGAAACAGTCTACAATCGTGCTAGTATCCATGAAAAGTCATTTGATTCCCGTTATGATTGATTTTGAATTTGAATTGTAAGATTCTGCAGTGTTTGACTTTTAAAGTCAAAATGAGTCAAAATGGAATGATTAGAGTCAAAGTTGGGGTCAGAGGGTTCAAATTCAAAGGTTCAAACGTTTAGAAGGGGCGTTTCTTTGAATCAAAAGGTTCAAGACTAATGTTATTTGTTTTAAATCATTTTGTTTTATAAAAATCTAATTTATTATTTATTTAATTATAAATATTTTATTAAGAGATAAATTCCATTTTTTAAATAAAATAACAAACTTTGTAAATGAATTATCTATTAAAAATATATACATATATTTATTTATTTATCCATAAATAAATACATTTACTTATATATAAAAAGGTGTACTTACATGATTAAAACTTTATAAGTTTTATTTTGATTTAAGCAAATTATATATATATATATATATACATCTTATATAATTATACATGCATATGTTATATATTTAATAGAAAGTACTATGTATAAGCTAAGTTGAAACGCTAAATTGATACATGTTTAAAATAGTAAATAATGTGAAATATTGTGTTGAACCAGTACGGAATTGAAATGGGTTGTGAAATAAAATAAAAATTAGGCCGGAAAAACCATGAATGTTACAGTCTCCCCATGTTAAGAGAATTTCGTCCCGAAATTTAATTAGTGAAGGCTATTGAATTTGAAAATAGGTGAGTTAGGATTGTCAACGAGTTTTGATTGTTAGATTTTAGGAGTGTAACTGATGACCAGGCACGGGTTTTGATATTCATAGTCGGATATGAATGATGATAATGAATTTAGTTTTGAAGTGGGTTTAAGGAGTAAAACTATCGAATAACAATTTGGATTCTAAAGGTGAAATGCATTGCTTGGAATGGATTTGATGGGAATTTGATGATCAGGGTTTGATTAAGGTGTAGCCTAATATGTTCAGGAGTTGTCAGTGGATTAAGAGTTTAAACAAACATTGGTTTCGGTCAAAACTTCACGTGACATGAACAACGCTACTCTATATAATATGATAGGGCACTTATATATAGGAAGTACCATCGGCGTATCCACCATGCCCTTGTCATATCACATTAGTTTTGTTGCTTTATATCACGATAGGTTTTAGATCATAACACACGATAGAATTCACTATGTTTTTCCATGCGTTGATTTTTATAATTGCGTGTGCACCCGTAATTACTCGAATTATCGCATGGTCCATATAGATCCTTCCGTTGTGTGTGGGTCAAAAGGGAGCACAAATTCACTTAGTTCATGTCTATTGTTCACACATATGAGTTGCTAATAAGTAATTGTGTCCCTATATAGGCAGGTCAGTTAGCAACTAAAGAGTAATAAAGTAGTATAACTTAAAGTTCCATAGTTTGCTCGCTTCTGAACAAGAATACGTCAAACACCGAGTTCTTTTAAAGTGTTACAGCTTCCTCATGTTTGAACAAGAATACGTCAAACCCTGAGTAGCTTCAATGCGTTATGGTTTTCAAGTTTGGTGAACAAAGTGTATGACCATGCTTCTTGTATATTGTGATCAATCAATTGCAACAATTGTAAGCAACTTAGTTTCATGTATAATGTAGCACTCAAGTTTCATGTATGGTCTAGTGTCATGTTGCTTGTAATCAGATAGGTTTCATGTTTAACGTGAATAACTTAGCATCATGTATTTTGTAAATCAATAAGCTTTCATGTGTATTGTAAACAATGTAGTATCATGTATATTGCACAAAATGAATTTCACGTATGATGTTACCAACTTAGTATCATGTATTTTGTAACCAAATAAGTTTCATGTCCAATGTGGTCAATATAGTATTATGTACCAAACAAACGATTGTTATGTGTCATGTGATCAGTTTAGTATATATATATTACAAGCAACTAAGTTTCATGTATTTAGGTGATCATTCCAGTAGATTGTGTATTGCAAATAAACAAGTTCCATGTATTATGTGATCAGCGTAACATCATGTATATTGCAAATAGCTAAGTCTCATTTATTATATGATCGTGTTGTGTATTTTGTGAACATGTACACGTAAGATATTGAATTTTGGTGTGAGGTGTACTAGCGAGTTTTGTATGTGATCGAGTGTTGCGGACAAGCGTGTTGTTTGACGTTCATGTAAAATGTGGTAGTTAGGTTCTAGCTCTTTAAATCTCGTTAAGGTTTGTAGGGATGGTTAACGTCTACGCGAAATGGGTCGTCTCTTGAAGTGGCAAGTACATTCATACATTATTTAAGGTGCAGAGTAACGAGGAGGTTCTGAAAATATTATGGGTAGTGCTTTTACGAATAACCAATCTTGTCTGCAAGTAAGAAATTGTTTGTAAGTTGATAGGAGGTGAAATGAATGGGTTGAATAAGTAAATAGATAATTACACGAAAGCCTTTTTATAAAGATTTTTAAGAAAATCGTGATTAATTAACTTAAACCATGGGTTACAAAAGAAGTAGTTGTACATTAATTTAGCCAAGGTTTAGAAATAATTAATTTAATGAGAAAAAGTCATAATTATTCATCAATTTGAAATAATGCTTTTATAAAACAGGTTGTATTAAGTTTCCTTACCAGGTGAAAATGTTTGTAGAAATTTATATTTCAGATATTATATAAAAGTTTAATAAACGTTTTGTTTGAACAAAAAAACGTGGTTGATAAAATCAAATAGGATGATTTGTTCACGAAAAAGATTGACGGTTGCGTACTATATTGTAGTAAATGGAAAAGACGATACTTGGGGGGGATTCTGATGAAAATAGGACGGGTGTAATTTCACGCTCACTGTGTCAAATCAATGATTAATAACCTTAGAGTTGTAATATGAAAATTTATTATTCAAAGCTGAAATGTTGAACATTATTCAGAACATAGGGAAATGGTTCCTAACAAGAAATTTAAAAGACAATAACTAGAAAATTCCTGCTAACGTCTTAGGTAGCTTTCCACTAAGATGTAGATGAGCACCAAGACGAGCACCGCTCTGGTTACTCGGGTAGCCGATCTGGCCTCAGTTCTAGCTGCTTCCGTGCAATTCTCAAGCATTTCCTTGTCTTTTTCGAGAGTGGAAATTGTTTTCCTCCTGGCACCATATCTGATTAACGAGGCTATCTATTCTTTATCCCTGTAGGTCATGCCTTATCCCGTGTTCCATCCCTTGCCTCGTTGTTTCTGAGGTCCTCACATATTGGTGAATGTCATCGATTGGGACTCCCATGGCACTAGTGGGTGCCATGGTATGCCTTGACCAAGGGTTAGAATGATATGGGTCGGGCACCAGATATGGTTCTCTTAGTGGGGTTGGTAACTGATTGTGTAGATGGGGTGTCTGACACGGGTTTCTGGGTAGGGCTGATCCAGATGCTCGAAGTCTTGGGCCAGTGTTCCTAATCCAATATGTCCTTATGTCAAATGTAAGATCCCAAAAATAGTAATTTAGTAAATAATAACGCGATAGAGACTTAATCGTCATAAAACAAAAGAAAAACAGGTGGGCTTGGGCTCGGCTCCAACGGCTGAGGGAAGCCCATGTATATAAGGGTCGAGGTAGGCTTGGACTCTCATTTTCACCAACAACTTGCAACCTAGAGAGAGAAAGGAGAGCTCGGGCCTAGAGAGAGAAAGTGACGGATCGACCCGAAATTGAAGGAGCACGTTACTACTGAGCTCGTGAGCAAAACCTCCGAATCAGAATCACAATCCAAGTAACGATTCGACCTTAAACTGAGTTTTTGTTCATTTTGGGGTTTATCAGGTTTTAGCTAAATAGGAGGCTTTTTTATGGATGAAACTTGAAAATAAGCTTAGAACTAGCATCTAGAATGAAAACCGCACCTTTTGATCAAAGAAAATTGTAAGATTAGCATGATCAGATTAACATGCAAGAATTTCGGACTTGTCCAGGAAGCAGGTCTTGCGTACTTATCAAGTACGCAAGAAGGATGTCATGCATACTTATCAAGTACGCATGAGTAAGATCCTGCGTACTTATCAAGTACGCAAGAAGAATGTTCTGCGTACTTGTCAAGTACGCAAGAGCAAGGCCCTGCGCACTTACTAAGTGCGCAGGCAGCAGACCAGTTAGTAAAGTCGGTATGTTCGCCTAATTCAGTATGATTAAACCGTTAGAGTCGGGATTGGGTCTGATGTGTATTTAACTACCTAATTCAGATCGTACGTGACGTTGTTGGGCCTTTGTTTAGGGCAACCAAGACTAGCTTATCCGGTGAGTTCTATGTGCCCCCTTCTATGTTATGTGCAAATCATTTTAAATGTTTTGTGGCTGAAGTGTATACACTAAATGAATAAATGCTATGAAAGTCAATGTGATCATACGTGGTATACAAATATATATATGAGAATGAATTATGAACAAAGAATGAAACGTATGATTATAAAGAATGAATGAAAGAAGGACATAACGTAAATGAATGAAGTCTTGCTTTATATTATATATATTGCATGTTATGAATGTATGTAAACGTTATGAACCCTTCTATGACAACGGCTACTTCGGTAGATGGACGACCACGTGACTATTTTACAACCGGGACAAAAACGTTCCTTCGCAAGCTAGGACGTATAAAAGGCACTAATGGACGGTTGAAGCAAATGCCTTAACTCAAGTAGAACGGTTGCATACATAGTGGTCGCGTGGGAAACGGATGCCCAACGGCATACGGACAAAATAACGGACTACGACGGTAGGACGGTTTAAGAGCGGACGGACAAAGGTTGCCGGATGGATTTAAGTTTCGACGGACGGTTTTCTAGAGCCGGACGGTTTATGAAAAGGGCTACGACGGTAGTTCTCACTACGATGTCTTTGTGACATTCGCGACAAGTATGATGGGTTGATCACCCTTAAGTTTATGGCCAAATGTATGTTCTCCCCAAGTAAGTATGTATGTACATATGTATATACTCAATATAAATGTTATGTGAGAACAGTAAAGCAAAGAATATGTAAAAGCTCGAACGTTAAGTATATTATATATATATATATATATATATATATATATATAATACTCATGATAAGATAAATATTATGTATGATTTTCTATAAACTAGAACTCACCAGCGTTAGCTGACTTTTAGTATACATTTCAGGTAAAGGAAGGAAGGGTCGTGCGATGGCGTGAAGGTTACCCGACACAAGACTGACATCCCACTTATTATATGTTAAGACAATGTTATGTATTTAATTGTTAAGACTTTCGATGTTATGTCATGTCATGTTACGTTATGTAATGATTGAATTCAAATGTTTTAAATTTATGCTCAGTATTTATGACTATATTTATGAGTAAATCCAACAAGTGAGGTTACCCGGGAATGGGGCCTTACAAGTTGGTATCAGAGCAATAGTTTGAGAGATTCAGACATCCCTAAATGTCTGGACTCAAGCTGATTATGGGACCAACGCACGGATGTCAGTATGGGTAACCAACGCCAATGCCATCACGGTAAGTTAGTGCTAGAGTTAATACACTTGGATAAGAATAGATACCTTAACTTAGAACAAATAGATGTCAATGTCACAACCGATTTGAAGAGTTTTGAACCCAAAAATCAATGTAAATTAGTAATCACAAACCGGTCACTGTAATTAATAATTTACCCTGTTCATACTGTTCCAAACTATTATCTGAAGAAATGACATTGATGTATTCCCTTTATAACTATCAGAAAACTAGGAACTATGGCTGATGGAGGAAGAACAGGACGCTGAGGCGGTCATACTGGCCGAGTCGGTAGACCTCCATTGAATCAAATACATGAAGAGGAAGAGAGTGTACACGCAGAACACACTGAGAGTGTGCACGAAACAGTGGTGACCCCAACTGGGAACGAAAATCAAAGGCCTCTACAGTTGGAACCCGAGGTCAGGGATGCTATTGCCCGTTAAGTTGTACTTACTCTGAAGAAAGTATTGCATGATCTACTATCCGAGGCACTAAAGAAAAGTATAGAGGAGGATGAAGGAGACCATGAAGAGAAGGTGTATGACAGTGATGGGGATGAAGTGAAGGTGGAATCAAGCAATCGTGGGTGTACCTACAAAGGTTTCAAGGACGGAGACCCGCCCAAGTTCGATAGGAACAAGGATTCAGTGGCTACGTTCGAATGGATTGAGAGAATGAAAGCTGTAATTAACAGCAGCGAGTGTCGACCGAACCAGGCTGTTAAGTATGTTGCCCATTATTTCACCAATGAAGCACTAAGTTGGTGGAGGAACATTCAGAGGACAAATTCGCCAAACGCTCTTGCAAGAATAACATGGGAAGACTTGAAGAAGCTGATAATCCAAAAGTTTTGTCCCCAAAACGAAATTGATCGAGTGGAAAATGAATTCCTAAACTTCAAGGCTGGCTGCAAGACGCACCGCCAGTATACTTCTAGCTTCAATGAGCTCACTCAATGTAAGGCCCCAAACCCGGGAGGCCTCACTTGTTGGATTTACTCATTCACAAACAGTTCTTAAACATGAATATCAAATAACGCAACGGAAAATTTCATTTAAACATAACGTCATCATTGTTCATACATGCGGAAGCGTAAACATTGTTTAAAACATAAATACATCATAACTAAAACATAACGGGATGCCAGTCTTCATAGTCAGCCGGGTAACTCCTCTTGCTAGCCAAGCATCACCGTCCATCCTCATAACCTGCCTTAACCTGAATGTGCACACTAAAAAGTCAGCTACGCTGGTGAGTTCTAGCATTTCATAAAAACTTTAACATCAACATTTGCCAAAAACATATCATTCATTCATTTAGTAAAACCTTTCGCAAAAGCATGTAATAATCTAACATCTTTTAAAAAAGGTTTCGTACCCATATCATCATCAACATCATTATCATAAACACCGTTGAACGGATCGTTCGTTAAAACTTTTAACATTCATTTAAGTCATACATTATCGTTATCTAATTCTGTAACTTACTTTACGCGTCACAGTGTCCCCGAAGGAACCTTTGGTGTTGTGGGCAACCACTACGTTTCGCCGTCATTTCCACAACCATACACTACGTGGGGTCAACCGTTATGTATCGCCGTCATTGCCCAACCATTCACTACGTGGGGTCAACCGTTACGTATCGCCGTCATTGCCCAACACGCATCTTTCCTTTAGGAATCAACCGTTACGTATCGCCGTCATTGATTTGCCTTACCTTATTCACTTAGGATGATCGTCATCACCCGAGTAACCGTCGTTACTCCCTTACCCGTTGTACAACATCAAAACCATCGACAGGCCACCAAGACACTGCCCTGTTGTTCTTATGGTAACTATGGCTCGCTGTCCATAATCTACCACAAGGCTGGGAATCACATTCCCAGACTTCATTCATCAATTCCATTCATTCGACAGATTAGATTTGTAATGACTTCTTTAAACCCTTTACCTCTTTCCCTTTTCATTAAACATTTCCTCATTTAGACCGTTCATAAACATTCGTAAACCTTTTTGGCAAAAACACTTCATAACCTTTCCTTTCGTAAACATCGTTTCGTTAAAACATCATTTCGTTAAAACATCATTTCGTAAGTATGCACACCAGCCCAAAACATTTAGCAAAACATTTAAAAGAGGGCTCTAGAACTCACCTGATACGCTAATATGGGTTGTCCTAAACGAAGGTCCAACAACGTCACTTCCAATCTGAATTGATTAGTTATATACACATCAGACCAATCCCGACTCTAACGGTTTAACCATTCTAACATACTGACTTCACTTAACCAGTTATGATGTATGCGCACTTGGCAAGTGCGCAGACCCTGCTGCCTGCGCACTTATCAAGTGCGCAGGTCCCTCCTCCTGCGCACTTATCAAATGCGCAGGTCCCTCCTCCTGCGCACTTAGCAAGTGCGCAGGACCTGTTCCGTGCGCACTTAGCAAGTGCGCACGACCTGTTCTTCACGAAAAACCCTAACTTTCGCATTCGGGTCTGATCATGTCAAGATCCCGAACCTATTTGCATTCAAAACGTTCGTTTTCCATTAAGGAACTCAAATCCATGATTATCTTTCAGTTCCATCCGTTCAAACCTTACCTTTTCACCCAAAACCCGAAAAACCCAAAAACGAACTAAAACTCAAATTTAGGTCGGATTGTTACCTGAATCGAGTTTCTGATCTGGAGGTTCTTCTCACGAGTTATGGAGTAACACTTTGCTGAAGTCTCGGGTCGATCCGCCAACTTTCTATCTCTACAGTTTCTCTCTCTAAAAGTTGCAAATGAGAGAAAAGGGGTGGCATAGGCTATTTATAGCCCGCTGACCCATCCGACCCGACCCGTCATGCCTCGTTCGTTTATTCCATTATTATAACTGTCGTTTTATTTTTGGGATGTTACACTCAACTGGTACCCCACCTGGTGGAGACAGAAGAACGAATGATTAAGTACTATGTAAAGGGCCTACCTCAAAGGGTCCGTATCCATGTAAAATCTAATCTACCATCGACCTTCGAGTAGGTAGTCAACCTGTCTGGAATCGTCTATGACGATTATCCTAACGAGGACACAGCTCCCGAAGCTCCAAAACGGAAATGGGAGAACTAGTTCAAAGGAAATGGAAAGGGAAACTACACCGCTGAGGCGAAGAAGCCTAGGGCAGAAGGATATGAAGTCTGTAAGAGATGCTCAAAGAAACACCAAGGCGAATGTCTTGTTGTCTCAACCATGTGTTATAAGTGCGGGAGGCCGGGGCACTACTCCCGAGATTGTTTGAAGGACGTCAAGTGCCAAAGTTATGTAAGATATGGACACCAGACTAGGGATTGTAGGAAAACCAGACAATCCGGTTCGGGAATGGAAAATGAAACCGAAAAGGAACAGCCGCAGGCTAGGACTCGAGCCTACGCCCTGACTGAGGAGGAAGCAAGGGGAAACCCTGATGTTGTGTCAGGTACGTTCCTAGTTAATAACGAACATGCTGCTATTTTATTTGACTCTGGTGCTAGTAAAAGTTTTATATCCAATGCATTTAGTCGTAAACTAGGATGCAATAGTAAAGGTCTTTAGCGTACAAACTGCCGTTGGTAAAAATTCGACAGTATTTCAAGTAACAGAGGATTGCATCATAGAAATAGAGGGTCACAAGTTTCCTTCTATATTGTTCCTTCTCACCTTAGGAGAATTCGATATAGTATTGGGTATGGATTGGCTAGCTGCCAATGAAGCTCAAATCATATTTAAACGTAAGAGGATACACCTCAAAGCTCCAAGCGGCAGCCCAAATACGGTTTATGGGGATTGGAATTGCACGATGCCGAACGTCATCTCAATGATCAAGGCCGAAAGTTACATGAGGCGCGGTTGCGAAGCTTATCTAGCATATGTTATTGATGATAGAATGAAAATGAATGAACTCAAGAATGTACCCGTGGTGTGCAACTTTTCGGAAGTACTCCCTGAGGATCTACCTGGGTTACCACCCGATCGGGAAATAGAATTTTAGATTGACTTACTGCCAGGAGCTGAGCCCGTCGCCAAAGCCCCCTACCGATTGGCTCTGTCAGAAATGAAGGAATTGATGTCTCAACTAGAGGAATTAATAGAAAAAGGATTTATTAGACCGAGCATTTCACCATGGGGCGCTCCGGTACTATTTGTAAAGAAGAAGGACGGCAGTATGCGCATGTGCATTGACTATCGCGAATTGAACAAGAGGACAGTAAAGAACAAATACCCACTGCCTAGAATAGATGACCTTTTTGATCAACTGCAAGGTGCAAGTTGGTTCTCAATGATCGATCTTAGGTCGGGTTACCATCAGTTGAAAGTAAGAGAAGGAGACGTACCAAAGACCGCGTTTCACACACGTTATGGGCATTTTGAGTTTCTCGTGATGTACTTCGGATTAACCAATGCACCAGCAGCGTTCATGGATTTGATGAATAGAGTATGTCGACCTGTGTTGGATCGATCAGTGATAGTTTTATAGACGACATACTGGAATATTCGAAAAGCGAGGGTGATCACCACTGCCACCTAAGAGAGGTTCTGGAAGTGCTAAAGCAGGAAAAGTTGTACGCAAAATTCTCCAAATGCGCGTTCTGGCTTAGGGAAGTCCAATTCCTAGGTCATGTCATAAACCCAAACGGCATTATGGTGGATCCTGCAAAGATCGAAACCGTAAAAGGTTGGAACATCCTGAAAACGCCAACAGAGATACGAAGTTTTCTGGATTGGCAGGATACTATCGAAGATTCATTCAGGATTTCTCGAGAATAGCCTCGCCGCTGACAAAGCTAACACGTAATGAAGTAAAATATGAATGGGGTCCAACCCGAAACAACGCGTTTGAGGAACTTAAGATGCGGTTAACCCAAGATCCAAACTTGACACTACCTGAGGGAAATGAAGACTTGGTAGTCTACTCTAACACTTCGGGGCAGGGTTTAGGTTGTGTACTTATTCAACAAGGAAAGTTAATTGCTTACGCTTGGCGACAACTAAAGATTCACGAGGTTAACTACCCAACTCACGATCTAGAGTTAGCAGCAGTAGTTTTCGCATTAAAAATATGAAGGCACTATCTGTATGGAGTTAAATGCACCATTTACTCTGATCACAAGAGCCTGAAGTACTTTTTCGAACAAAAGAAATTAAACATGAGACAAAGGAGATGGTTAGAGCTACTGAAAGACTATGACTGTGAGATATTGTACCATCCAGGCAAGCCAGCGTGGTGGCTGACGCTTTAAGCAGAAAGGAAGAATCAGAACCTATCCAAATCAAAGCGTGTCAGCTGATTATAACGCCTGATTTGATGAGTGAAATATCAAAGGCACAAGATGAAGCACTGTTAGAAAGAAATATAAAACGGGAAAGAATAGTAGGGCAACAAGGAAATTTGGATGCAAATGCATATGGTGTACGAACTAGGTTTGGACGGATGTGGATACCTAAGATTGGCGAGCTTAGAGGAAAAATACTCGATGAGGCCCATAAGTCTCGCTATTCTACCCACCCTGGGACAAACAAAATGTATCAAGATTTGAAGAAAGAGTACTGGTGGCCTGGCATGAAGAATGATGTGACTGAGTACGTGAACAAGTGCCTAACGTGTTCCCTAGTTAAGACCGAGCACCAGAACCCATGTGGTAAAATGCAACCTTTACCAATACCGGAATGGAAGTGGGAGGAGATCACGATGGACTTCATTACCAAGCTACCGCGAACAGCTAAAGGCAATGATACCATCTGGGTGATCGTCGACCGCTTGACGAAAAGTGCTCACTTCTTGCCAATATGTGAGACTTCTTCGTCAGAAAGACTAGCAGAAATATTTATCAAGGAAGTTGTGAGCAGACATGGTATGCCGATGTCGATTGTGTCCGACAGGGATACTAGATTCACGTCAAGGTTTTGGAAGAAATTCAACGAAGCAATGGGCACTAGACTGAACATCAGCACCGCTTACCACCCCCAAACCGATGGACAATCGGAAAGGACCATTCAGACCTTGGAGGACATGCTCCGGGCCTGTATAATTGACTTTGGTGGGAGATGTGATAGCCATCTACCATTGGCAGAATTTCATATAACAACAGCTATCACTCAACTATTGGCATGCCGCCATTTGAAATGTTGTATGGGAGGAAATGTAGGACCCCGGTTTGTTGGGGGAAATTGGACAAAAGGATTTTGCAAGTCTCGAAATGGTCAAAGCTACTTCCGAGAAGTTTGATCAAATCAAGGCTCGAATGAAAGCCGCAAAGGACAGACAGAAATCATACGCGGATAAGAGAAGAAGGGATTTAGAGTTTCAAGTGGGGGACATGGTACTGTTATAGGTATCACCATGGAAAGGAATCATTCGATTCAGAAACGTGGCAAACTAAGTCCAAGGTTTGTCGGACCTTTCAAGATCTTAGCGAGAGTGGGTCAAGTTGCTTACAGACTCAACCTACCCGTTGAGCTTAGTGGAATACACCCTACGTTCCACGTGTCGCACTTACGCAAGTGCCTAGCTGATGACACAACTCACATACCTTACGACGAGATCGAAGTGGATAACAGTCTAAATTATGTAGAGGAACCGATAGCCATCCTTAACCGAGCTGAGAAATGACTATGCAATAAGTCGATTCCTTTAGTCAAAATACAATGGAAGCACAGAAAAGGGTCAGACGCTACATGGGAAAAAGAAGACGAGATGAGGGGGCTATACCCTAAATTGTTTAACGTATAAGCGGTTTCGAGGACGAAACCTCTTTAAGGAGGGTAGACTTGTAACATCCCAAAAATAGTAATTTAGTAAATAATAACGCAATAGAGACTTAATCGTCATAAAACAAAAGAAAAACGGATGGGATTGGGCTCGGCTCCAATGGGCCGAGGGAAGCCCAGGTATATAAGGGTCGAGATAGGCTTGGACTCTCATTTTCACCAATAACTTGCAACCTATAGAGAGAAAGGAGAGCTCGGGCCTAGAGAGAAAGTGACGGATCGACCCGAAATTGAAGGAGCACGTTACTACTGAGCTTGTGAGCAAAACCTCCGAATCAGAATCACAATCCAGGTAACTATTCGACCTTAAACTGAGTTTTTGTTCATTTTAGGGTTTATTGGGTTTTAGCTAAATAGGAGGCGTTTTTATGGATGAAACTTGAAAATAAGCTTAGAACTAGCATCTAGAATGAAAACCGCACCTTTTGATCAAAGAAAATTGTAAGATTAGCATGATCAGATTAACATACAAGAATTTCGGACTTGTCCAGGAAGCAGGTCTTGCGTACTTATCAAGTACGCAAGAAGGATGTCATGCGTACTTATCAAGTACGCATGAGGAAGATCCTGCGTACTTATCAAGTACGTAAGAAGAATGTTCTGCATACTTGTCAAGTACGCATGAGCAAGGCCCTGCGCACTTACTAAGTACGCAGGCAGCAGACCAGTTAATAAAGTCAGTATGTTCGCCTAATTCAGTATGATTAAACCGTTAGAGTCGGGATTGGGTCTGATGTGTATTTAACTACCTAATTCAGATCGTACGTGACGTTGTTGGGCCTTTGTTTAGGACAACCAAGACTAGCTTATCCGGTGAGTTCTATGTATGTTATGTGCAAATCATTTTAAATGTTTTGGGGCTGAAGTGTATACACTAAATGAATAAATGCTATGAATGTCAATGTGATCATAAGTGGTATACAAATATATATATATATATATATATATATATACTTATATACGAGAATGAATTATGAACAAAGAATGAAACGTATGATTATAAAGAATGAATGAAAGAAGGACATAACGTAAATGAATGAAGTCTTGCTTTATATTATATATATTGCATGTTATGAATGTATGTAAACGTTATGAACCCTTCTATGACAACGGCTACTTCGGTAGACGGACGACCACGTGACTATTTTGCAACCGGGACAAAAACGTTCCTTCGCAAGCTAGGACGTATAAAAACGCACTAATGGACGGTCGAAGCAAATGCCTTAACTCAAGTAGAACGGTTGCATACATAATGGTCGCGTGGGAAACGGATGCCCTAGGGCAGACGGACAAAATGACGGACTACGACGGTAGGACGGTTTAAGAGCGGACGGACAAAGGTTGCCGGACGGATTTAAGTTTCGACGGACGGTTTTCTAGAGCCGGACGGTTTATGAAAAGGGCTACGACGGTATTTCTCACTACGATGTCTTTGTGACATTCGCGACAAGTATGATGGGTTGATCACCCTTAAGTTTATGGCCAAATGAATGTTCTCCCCAAGTAAATATGTATGTACATATGTATATACTCAATATGAATGTTATGTGAGAACAGTAAAGCAAAGAATATGTAAAAGCTCGAACGTTAAGTATATT
Source organism: Smallanthus sonchifolius (assembly GCA_023525975.1). Lineage (NCBI taxonomy): Eukaryota > Viridiplantae > Streptophyta > Magnoliopsida > Asterales > Asteraceae > Smallanthus > Smallanthus sonchifolius. The sequence continues at coordinate 29,533,137 of CM042046.1, forward strand.
ATATATATATATATATAATACTCATGAAAAGATAAATATAATGTATGATTGTCTATAAACTAGAACTCACCAGCGTTAGCTGACTTTTAGTATACATTTCAGGTCAAGGAAGGAAGGGTCGTGCGATGGCGTGAAGGTTACCCGACACAAGACTGACATCCCACTTATTATATGTTAAGACAATGTTATGTATTTAATTGTTAAGATTTCCGCTGTTATGTCATGTCATGTTACGTTATGTAATGGTTAAATTCAAATGTTTTAAATTTAAGCTCAGTATTTATGACTATGTTTATGAGTAAATCCAACAAGTGAGGTTACCCGGGAATGGGGCCTTACATCAAACCTTGGCCTGGCAGCTGCGGGTGTTGGTGACCCGGTGTCTTCTTCCTGATTAGATTCTGCCCCGGGACGGTATACCGGGGAGGAAGGAGAATAGGAGTCCATGTCTAGCAGGAAAACAATGAAAAGGTTGTAAGCGATAATGAAGTACTAAGTGTTAAATATAGGAGTTCTTATAGGTTTAGAGTCTAACTAGTCATAACACCGAGTTTTTACAATAGTATTTTAGAAGTACACTTGACCTATAAGTAGTGCATCACTGAGGAGAATTGCCAGGAAGGAGGGCTGGGTCACTAGGACACACTTAAGTACCCTGTCTTTCCTTAGCCAGAATCCCTCATGGGTATACTAGGTTAGTAACACGTGTACAACACATGTGAAAATTAAAAAATGTATAATTAAAAAATGTATAATTAAAAAATGTAAAAAATTGTTACTAATGATTGATTTTATATGTTATATATAAATAAAAAAATAAAACGTTACATTTACAATTTACAAATCTACAAATACTTTTTTTTATACTACATTTGTTGTTTGTCTGCTAAGTTTATTATCTTTATTTAATATTAAAAGTTCGACTTCATCTTTTCTTTTAATTCATAAGTAACATTTAAAATCAATCATTAGTAACATTTTTTACATAATTTATCTATACATTTTTCATTTTTCACCCGTGTAGTACACGGTTCACTAACCTAATAACATAATAAAAGAATAAAACTTACAACATAAAAAAAAGTTAAATAAAGGAATAAAATTTATCAAACATAAAAAAAGTAAAATTTAAATAATTTGCTTAAAAAATAGTAACTTTTATGATAACAATAACCGTAAAATATGTCATTAGTTACATTTTGAAATTTATATTTTTAAGTTATATTATAAAGTAAAGCAATTTTAATGCAAACTCTAATGCAGTGTTCGATAGGTTTCAGTTGTGTGGACGGTCAACGTTGATGAGGTTCTTAAGTACATAAAAACCGTCAGTGACACCAAAATTAGTAATTAATGTTACAATCGTGAAAATATAACAACAATTGAAAATTTGTCTTTACATTAAAAGATCTTAAATTTTACTTTATCAATTTTATGTGAGTTACATTTGAAAGTTCTTAATTTTGACCTAATCATTATAAATTTTCTTCTAAAATGAAGGAACAGTTTTACTTCAAATTGGTTTTTGTTTTTGGGGAAATCAAATATGAAATACACAAAATAATGATGTTTAGTTTAGGCAGTAAAATTAGTCCAAGAGTTACTCTAGAGCTGACATGTGGACAAAAAGATATTGCTTTATCAGGTTAGATTAATAATATGTTTTAGCCTCGGAAACCACCCGTAGGCTCGGGTTTGGTTTTACAACCCGTTTTAATATTATTTTCACTTTTAAAAATAATATATTTATATTATTTTCAGCCCATGACTCCAATTAAAATAATATATTTATATGTTATTTTCGTCGCATTAACGAGCGTTGTATAACACTTCGAATTTGTAAATAATATGATTAGTTATATTATTACCCACGAATATATTCTCAATAAAAATAATATACTTATTATTTTTGCCACATAAATGATTATCATATTAATTCTACGAGTTTAAAAATAATATAATAATTTATATTATTTTTCTAGACCATGCACACGAATATTTATGTAAATAATATTATTCGTAACTAGAAAACTCTCGATTTGAAAAGCGTATATCTTAATTTTTATATTAACAAATCCTTATTCTAGTAGACAAGTTCGTCTACACTTTAATCCCAAGTATGTTTTAGGACATTCAAATCTTCCGTGTCGTCGTCACAAAAATCTCATTGTATCCCTAACTATTATGCGTATAATTCTAGGGCATACGTAAGCCGTTGCAGGCTAAAACTTGTGGTTCTAATCTCATTCTTGTGTAAATCTACCTGCTACGCAACTCAGGTGAGTTTTCACGGCCCCTTTTACTGTTTTAAATTGGGGGAGAAAACATGACACAAATGATTTTAGATTACTGTAATTCATATGTTATCACTGTTGAGGCTAAGCATAACATACTTTCACTGAAAGTCCTCACACACATCAAACCGTTAATATGGATCTTAGCAAGGTAATATTTAGTAGTACTACTGGGTTTGACAAGGCCCACCCGCGTTAGTCGCGCTAACTCGATTGGAGGTCGAACGGGTGAAATGTTAGCCTACTCATATTTGTCAGAGTTGATAGAGCTGGTAGGAGGCACACAAACACAAACAATCAGCTTCGGTTGCGAGCGCTTTAGTAAGACATGAACATAGGTTAGCTACCTATAGATACACATATTAAATGTACATAATCTGGTAAACGCTTTCATTATGATATTGAAACCTGTGAACTCACCAACCTAGTGTTGACACATTTTTCTTACATGTTTTCTCAGGACGTTAAGCAAATGCACGTTAAGGCATGCATGGTGTCAACTTGATATATTCAATAATTGTCAATCTATTGAACATTTATTATGTTTCCGTTGTTTTTAGATTTGGGCGAGTTGTTTTGCGCATTTACTCTCTTGTTTAAACGTTTTCGCATTTACTCTGAACTTTTATGATATTTCAGTTATGTCCCATATAGTGTCGTTTGATGTAAGTAATGACTGAGATCCTGGTTTATCACGCACCAAACGGTAAAACTCCGTTAGTAGAATTTGAGTGTGTGATAATCCCCTTGGCCATTTATGAAATGGGGAATGGATATAATCGGCAAACTTCCTAAAGCACTAGGAGGAAAAGTATTTATGCTTGCAATGACTGTTTACTTTTCCAAATGGATTGAAGCAGAAGCCTTTGTTCAAGTCAGAGAGAAGGAAGTGATATCTTTCATAAAGCGCAATATTCTCACAAGGTTCGGGATCCCCGCAGAGATAAAATGTGATAACGGATCCCAATTCATCAGAAGAAGAACTACTAATTTCTTTGCAAGTTGGGAAATAAAAATGATAACTTCAACACTCGTACATCCTCAAGCAAATGGGCAGGCAGAGTCAAGCAACAAGATTATCATAAACAACCTCAAAAAGAAGCTAGGTGCCAAGAAAGGAAGATGGGCAGAAGAATTACCCTTAGTCCTTTGGGCAGATAGGACAACCCTGAAAAATACAACAGGGCAAACCCCATTCTCATCAGTCTTTGGAACAATAGCCGTAATCCCAACAGAAGTAGTTATCCCTTCCGCAAGAATCAGTCTTCAGGATCCTGAAACCAACAATGAAATTCTCGCTCAGGATCTTAACACCATCGATGAAATTAGAGATCTCGCCAAAATCCGGATTACAGCGTACCAGCAGAGGATAGCTAAGTCTTACAATAAAAATATCAAATCTAGAAGATTTCAAGTGGGTGACCTGGTACTCAGAAAAACCTTTCAAAATACTATCAAGTCCAGTGATGGAAAACTATCACCCAAATGGGAAGGACCATATTTAATAGATTCAGAAGCTGGCAAAGGAGCATATTGGCTAGCAACTATGGAGGGAAATATATTGCCAAGATCATGGAATGCTATTCATCTCAAGACCTATTTCATGTAAAATGAAATTCATATCCCAACCAGATCTGGTATGTCTTTAATCATTATTTATTTTGATTCATTTATCTTCTTCATTTGATACTGACTTAAGCATCGGATGGGTGTTAGACAAAATTAACACCCACCTTCACCAAGGTTTGAAGTTTTGCAGATTTTATTCTTGAAGATCATGAACAAAAGACAGAGATTGGCCATCTCTATAAGCTAAGGGTATTGAAAAATCTCCCTCAACGGTTAAAGGTTTTCACCTTTTCTAGAAATTGGGTTTCTACACCCCGTTGAGCGCACGTTATCCAAATGTAATTCAAGATAGCCGGAATCAGTATACGTGACGGTTACTGGCAATTTCACTATTATTAACTACGTTTAGGATCTTTTCGAATAACATAAACATGTTATACTTCTATCGGGCATGACTGGCTATTTAACATAAACATGTTAAACTAATGTCTTGGTATAAACATGTCACATCTGAGGTGCAACCCAAAGTATCTTAAATAGAATTTCTCCAAAATTAGCATTTACATGCTCCCGGCTATATCACCAGAAATCTTCAATCAACTTAATCATTCACGAAAAAAAAACATTGAAGTTTATTCGATCGTCAAAATACAAACTATCAAGATAAAACCCGAAGAACAACTGAAGAAATCAGGAGATCTCCATGGATGTTTTGCTCGATCATATTGCTCTCTCATTGTACTTTTTACTGAATTCAATAAGAACAAACAAGGCAACCCGACTTTAGTCGGCTCCCGAGATTTTATGCCGGAGATCCTCAAAGATCAAGGGCTTTCCTTGTAACTCATCCTGTTACTTCGGAACTTAAACTCCATTTTTACGCAAGATCATACAAGCACACTACCTCACATACAAAGTTTGGCTGCTTAGTTATCTTTGGTAATTTTTGGTCAAAACAGTCATTATCGTATAAAATAAATTAAAATAATACCAGAAAATTATGGATGTCATATAAACCCTCGTTATGTTGGACCATTCAAGATAGTTAAGAGAATTGGCCCAGTAACGTACCAACTGGACCTACCTGAAGGACTGAGTGGTGTACACAACGTCTTCCACATCTCAAACTTAAAGAAATGTCTAGCAGACGAGACACTCATGGTTCCACTTGAGGACCTACAAGTTGACGAACAGTTGTGCTTCTTTGAAGAACCGATTGAAATCATGGAAAGGGAAGTCAGAACGCTCAAACACAGTAAAATCCCTATTGTTAGAGTTCGTTGGAACTCAAAACGCGGACCGGTATTCACATGGGAGCACGAAGATCAGATGATGCGCAAGTATCCTCATCTTTTCAAGCAATCCACGCCAAACACATAAGGTACTATCTAATTTTCAGGACGAAAATTCTTTCAACTAGGGGATGATATGACATCCGGAAAAAATTTATTATTTTAATTTTCAGGATGAAAATTCTTTCAACTAGGGGATGATGTGACACCCAAAAAATTCCAGTTAACTTAGTTAACTCAGTTACAAACCTTAGGGACTAATTCTATCATTTTTTAAACTTAGACACACAAAAAAAAATAGGGACTAAAGTTGTAATTACCCTAAACCAATCTGTTAACTTATAAAGTCAAAATCAAGAGTGTTTATTGCCATGTTGACTTCCAAAAGTCAAACCCATAGTCCTTTGATCCAAATTCGTGAGTTACAACTGAAATTTGTCCAAATTGTAACTGATACACACATTAACACATCATAACCGACCATCATTGGAGAAATTAACAATACACTGATTCGAATTAAATCCCAATTATGCTCATTGAACCAAAACCGTCGAACTCAATGCAAGAACTTGTCAAATTCGTCTACCAATTCTCAAATTATCACTCTGCACACTCTAATCTCACCCCTCTTGTTGTTCTGCGCATTTCAATTCGATCGGAGACAAGGTCGACGTCGCCAGAGACCACGCCACAACAAGCCGGAACCCGTCTTGGTCGAGCACCATCAATCCGACAACGAATCAGGTAACTGAACACATCTCTAGATTCGTTTTCATCTCTAATATGAAAGCCCTGACCTAATTAGGGCTTACACTATCGGATTTATCACGCATTGATTCTAGGGTTCATATCCATTCGGGTTTAATTGAACATCACCCTAGACTCAATCTAAATCCAGTTAATTCATATGGTTAGTTTCGAAATCACCCAATCTTTAAAAGCCCTAAGCTAATTCAGTCCTATAACATCGAATTGGTTAAGAACAAGAATCCAGGGTTCTTCGTATGAACCGGTTAATCAACACCACCCTAGACTCGATTACAATTCAATTAAATCATATGGGAAGTTTCGCAATCAAATACTCTGTAAAAGCCCCATGAATTCAATCCTTTTAATTATCATATTCGACTAATTCGATTTGGTGTTCATAAACTCGGGTTTCGCATCCCGAATGTGAAATTAACTATCCATAACTAGACGTTTTTGCAATTAAATTTCACCACTGGTTAGCAACACTCTGATTAACAAAACCCCTATGCCTTCTGGTTCAATCGAAATCCAAATCGATGGATTTGGGAGGGAGTTTGGGATCGGGTCGCGTGGGACGGATGAACACAAAAGTGTTCATGATTAAAAACATTTCAAAACCGCTTTTGATTGCGAAACCCTAGCGGGCTGAAGTGGTTAGTGTGTTGTGCTGATGGGGAGGAGACCCGGGTTCAAGTTTCTATACCCCCCATCTTTTTATTTGGCCACTTTTACATTATATTTTTATATAAAAACATTTCCCATATTATTATAATGTTATATTAATACGTTTTGAACCCGGAAAACACCCGTAGACTCAGGAATAAAATTGTAACTCATTTCTAATTATTATCCCCATATTTTAAAATAGTATAATTATTTATATTATTACCCAAGTTATTATTTGACTCAAACAATCACACGAAACATTATTTTATATTATTAACTCGTATTTGGTGACGTGTTGTGTGTAACACATTCATAATAAATAATAAACTAGGGATTCTTTGATTCCCGATGACATGTTTGTCTACTCGTTACTCCTAAGTATGTTTTAGGACCTTCAATCTTTCCGTGTCGTCAACATAAAATCCTACGTGTCCCTAACAATCATAAATATAATTCTAGGGCATTCATAGACCGTTCACAGGCAAACCAATTGTGGTTTCGATTGCATCCTTGTGTGGTGCTAACTTCCTACGCTTGCTCAACTCAGGTGAGTTTCATGGCCCCTTTACTGTTTTTAAATTGGGGGGAAAACATGATGCACTTTGATTATTGTAATTCATATATATTGTCATTTGTTAAGACTAAGCGTAACGCTCTATCCTGAAAGTCCTTACACATCTAACCGCTTAATATGTACATAGCGAGGTAATTTTGAGTAATACTACTCGGTTTGACAAACCCCACCCGCGTTAGTCGTGCTAACTCGATTGGACGTCGAACGAGTGTAATATTGACCTAAACACGGCACCATTGTTGATAGACATTGTGGGAGGTATGCAAACACAAACAAACAGTCAGCTTCAGTTTTCGAGCGCTTAGTAAACTTGAACATAGGCTAGCTACCTATTGACACTTATATTGATTTATTACTTAACAATAATCGCTTCCGCATTTAACTCTGAACATTTAATGGATTTGTTTAAACTCATATAGTGTCGTTTGATGTAACTAATGACTGAGATCTTGGTTTGTCACACGCCTAACGGTAAAACGTCGTTAGTGGATTTTGGGGGTGTGAAAAAAAAGTTATTTTTTTTTAGATTTGCCACAAAACTTTAATACAGTAAACTTTAGCTTTTTTTCCTCAAGATTTATTTTTTATAAAATCGTAACAAAAATTCAATAGGTTTATTTTTTTTAGTAAACTTTCGTTAACTTTTTTTTAAACGGTATGGACGGCTTTGTTTAGTTTTTTTTTTTGTATCGTACGCAGCGAGTCTATGTTTCGACGTAAGTTTTATCACCGTGGACGATTCGAACCGATAACTATCAAACTCCCGCCGCGTAGCGCGGGAGAAAAAAACTAGTTAAAGTTAAATCACCCGATTAGGGCCCCCAATATATGGGCCTCATTTTCCATGAACTATTGTGTAATTATAGGCCTATTTCAATTTCCATTTTATAACCCAATTTCACATTTCAATTCATATTTGCATTTCGAATTACACACCTCAATCAAATCCCAAATCATCGGAGAAGACTTCGGTAGTAGGTTTTCAAAATGAGGATTGCCACGATTCCATTCTTAATCGATAGAAAAGAAACCATCCGTGCAATCTGCTATCGAGAACTAAGATCACCGAGAACATCCAATCAAGAAACTAGACGTGAGAGGCTGACACCATTGATGTCGTGTGATAAGTATATATAAAAATATAAATAAATATATTTTTAAGGTGATTGATTTCACAAGATCAGGTTTTAAATTTATAAACTAAAATGATAATTACGTTAACTAAAAAACACACACAATAGGCAAGTGTACCTATCGCAGCGTAATATAGTTAGTCAAGAACCAAGTATCGAACCAATGGACACGGTCGAGTTCCAATACTCAACTTTTGTTATCGTTTAGCCGAATTAATTAGTAGGTGGGTTTTGTATGCTTGTAAGCAGAAAATTAAATGACGGTAAAGTAAATAACATAAAAGTGAAAATGTGCGTGAAGTGTGTAACAGAAATGTAACTAGCAGAATAGTAAATAGCAGAAAAGTAAATAAAGCGAAAATGATCAGATTACGAAATGTATTGCTTCGGGATTCGAATCAGCTTGGTACGTGATAATGTTAAGTTAACTAATTTAGTGGTAAGACTACTACAAACTTGTCACCCAGGTCACCGCTAGAGCCTCATCCTCACGACATTTGATTTGCAAATTATATTCTTTAAAAAATGGTAATGCCTCCTGTTAGGGACAACATTTACCCCCAACCCATTGAATGGTCATCTCAGGGTTGGATAAAGACATCAAACTCAAAATGCTTTATATTAAGTTAAATAGGTGATTATATTTTGCTCACCGGGAGGCGGTGTAGCAATGAGACCAAGTATAAAGACGTACCATTCCCAACATAAGTTCACCAATTCTTGGCCGCATAATAATCTCGTAAAAAGACATACGATCTTAGAAGTATAGACCAAGCCTTGGCTTATCAATCTCTGCTCGTATAAAGACGTACGAGTTTCGAAGGAAGTTTGATTGTAAAGGGTTTTACGATCTTACTTTTTAAAATCAAGACACTCACAAATATAAAGATTGATTTAGACAATAATAAAATCCCATCAAAAGATGGTTTTTGAGGACGAATTAGTTAAAGACATAAACTTACCACTTCATTAATAGGTTAAACATTAACATGAACCAAACATCATCTTCACCCTAGCAATACAAAGAGGTTTTAGCCACGAATGGCCATAAAAACTAGTGTAATGATTAGTTCTGTAGGCTCCCCTATTGTGAAACAAGGAGGAAGAGCCCCTCTAGTCACTACTCTCTACTCTAACTACGAGAATACTCTCTTCTTTAGTGTAATTTTGCTTTGGATTGGTGTGTTGAATGAAGAACCCTAGCCTGCTATAGGCCTCAAAATGTGTAATGTACGGTCGTGCAATGGGTTGCACGGTCGTGCAAAGACCCAGGGAATAAAACAGGGTACAGAGGACACGGTACCGCACCGTGGGGAGCAGAGAAGTGCAATGCACGACCATGCATTGGGATGCGCGACCGTGCATCCGTCTCTTTTTCCCCAGCTTTGTCTTGTAGCTTCTTGTTGACTATTATTAACCAATTTTGACTTTTTGGGGGTCAGTGCTCCAGGAATAAACCTTCTAGAAGCTTGAATACTTGGTGTTCTTGATAAGATTTAGCTTGATTTATATTTTTAACACCGAATAACATGCAATTATAAAATATTTGTGTTTTAAGCATAATTGCAAGGTTATTGTTCAATTTAGTACCATAATGTGGTATTATTATTTATGTAAAATATGTATAAATGATTACATATCATAACACCCCACACTTAAAATTTTCTTTTCCTCAAGAAAACTCATGCATGATCACACCCATAACTAAAAACTTTACAAAGGTAATGGAATTTCAACTAGTGTTGAGACTCCGAGATAACTCTTGAGCTGTGTATTCTATTTTTGTGTTTTTCTTGTTTTAAGATGATGGAATCCGTGACAAGCCTACTAGAATGTTGATTATGCAAAAAATCCTCACTACTCATAATGTTCACTCAACTATAGGGTTATATATATGGATAATGTAAGCTAAGCAGAACACTCAAGTTTGAATCGAATTATGCAATGGTCATAAGCTTGTATGCAAATCAAGTCTCCACCAACTAACTAAGTAGTATGCATGAATCAAGAGGACTTTAAAGGGTTGTAATGTTGCTAAATTAAAACTAAAGGTGAAAATGAAATTCTTTTTGGATTTTTAGGGGTTTTAAAGGGGTTTGAAGGGCTGCAGCTATTGCGAAACACTCGGCTATAGCCTCATGGCTTAAAATGGAAAGTACTAAATGGTCCCTCTAAAGTACTCAGATCATGAAGGTATAACTAATCTGGGGGCTCGTTTATGGTCAGATTGCCAAGACCAAGATCTCTCATTAGGTTCAACTCGTTCCTTATTGCGTAATACACATTGCTGCCTTTTTGTATGGTTCTTTCGGCTCGTAGCCTAACAGCGCCTACTTCGATCAGATATGTATACTAATTTTGGGAGTTAGTTTGATTCTTGCTACACTTTCCATCGTGGCTCCAGTTGCCACTTTTTCTACATCTACTGTATCTTTTGGCTCTTATTTTGGCGGTACTTTTTGACAAGCCGCGGAATGGAGGCAATTGTTCTTGCTTGTGCCACCATTTTCTTACATCACTAGTTGCTTGAAAAATATTTTCTCGGAGTTCGGTTGGTAATTCAGGCTTTGCGAAATGAAGGCAGGAAAGCAGATTGAAATCGAAAGAATGCATGTCCAGTTCTTTAAGGTCTCCCGGTAAAAGACCAACTTTTTTTAAGAGACAACAAGACAACTTCTACATTACTCCTCTTTCCTCAATTTCCTTTAAATAATATTTCTTTGAATTTTCCTGCAGATAGTTCGGATAATTTCCTAATGCATCCACTATTTGTATATTCCAATTCTTCTGAGTAGGACGGATTCTTTCCAAAGTCGCCCCGATGATAATGAACTTGTAATGATAACATAAGATAACTTTCTTATTTTGAAGACAGTTAGCCAATAACCGGTGTTTGCAAAAAGCTGGTTGGGTGATAAGTATGGTTTTAGAAAAGAAAAGGCTAAGGCTCAGAGGACTATTTAGGCGGATAATATTTTTGTGATTTTCGGGATTTTATGGATAATATGGGTGATAAAGATCCTAGGTGCCTCAATCATTTTCATACTTCCACTAGTTCATGGTCTTGATATGTATAAGTCATAAAAGTTCTAATTATGTATAGAATTCAATCGAATAAACACTCAATATACCAAACGAAAGAGCATGAAAAAATAATGATAATTATGCTCGTGAAAAGCATTAGATTATTCTCACATGGAAACGGATGGGATAGGGTTTAGTGATTTTTTATGCATAATTTCCATTTGTTTCTACTTGTCATGTCTTTATTTTATTTAATTAAGTGCAAACTCCAATAGGTTTTGTTTAAAAAGGGGTTAACTATTTTTTATGAAAATTTTTCGGGTTTTATAAAAGGTAAGCTTTTGTAATGTTTTTGTCAAATGGGTAGAAAATCACAAATTAAATTTTACTGCTTTGAGGTTAACAGTCCTGAATCTCTAATTCCCCACCCCACACTTAAAACTGTGCATTGCTCTCAATGTACAAATGCATGTAATGAAATGCTATGCAGGAATTTAAATGCATGGAGTTTTAAGGGAAAAGAAACTGGTACTCCCCCGATCAATTCGGTGTATAACCTAAGGCCAAAACTTATTGTTGCTGTCAGGCTGTGCCTATTAGCTGCTTGTCAACATGTTGCTTCAAAGACTTCATTGAATTTCTTAGAAATTTGATGTGGCTTCTGGCTCCAGGCTCGTAGAGTTGGAGTGTAACTCCTCAAAGTAGAGAGATGATCTGGTGATGTTATTCTACCTGAAACATAAAATAAAACATAAAAACGAACAAGGAAAATAAAAGATAGTAGTTAAGCTACTAAAGTCCTAGTATCGAGAAGGCATACCTGGGGGCTGAAGTAATTAGAAACTTAAATTTGGAGAAACCAAACCTAAGTTCCATGCTTTTTGCCGTATGCACCTTCTTCTCAATTTATTAATGATCATCGGGTTGCCTCCCGGAAGCGTTACGTTTATTTATAGGTCTTTAGCCCGACCCGTACGTGTTGCATCAGTCTTTCTTCAGATGGGAGTAAAAAACCTCCCCTGTTTCTCCTATTTCTTCGTTCAGCTTTGGTAGTTTATCGAAGTACTCATCGATCCAAATAGTGTTGTCAAGATCCTTGGTAAGGTCTATTGTATTAGGATCTGGTGTCTTTGGCTTGGTAAGATCAGGTGCTTTTCCTTTTTTCAAGTCCTTTGCTTTCTATAGTTGATAGTCCAGATTGGAGTCGATAAAGTGAGAGATTTCAAGCGGATCTCTTGACATGCATTCATAGCCTCCGATATTGTATGTTACTGATTTTTTACCGATACGGAGCGTTAAAATTCCTTCATTCATGTCAATGACGGCTCTGGCGGTGGCTAAAAATGGACGCCCCAAGATTAATGGTACGGAGAAATCTTGTCCCATTTCTAAAACCATAAATTCAGCAGGGAAGACAAACTTGCAACTTTTACCAATAAGTTCTCGATGACTCCTATAGGTATTTTAACCGATCCATCCGCGAGTTCAATGGTTGCATTAACCGGTCGCGGTTGCCCAATGTCGAGCTTTTGAAACATAGTGGAGGGCATAACATTTATGCTTGCTCGTAAATCAGCGAGCGCATGTGTAACTGGTAGTGGCCCTATATAACATGGTAAAGAGAATTTCCCTGGATCTGAAAGTTTCTTCGGGATATTTCTTTCGATAAGAATGACACAGTAATTTGTTCTTTTTATCGTTTCTTCCATGTTTCTCTTGTTTGTGAGCAAATCCTTCAAGAAGAGTCCATATTTTGGCATTTGTTGTATGATATCCAAGAAGGGAATGTTGACATGGATTTGGCTCAAAAGTTCTATGAACTTGTCATATTGCTCATCAGTTTTCTGCTTAACCAGCCTTCTTGGGTAGGGTATGTGAGAATTTAACGTTCTTTTTGGTGGAACTTTTGGAGGAAGATCCGCCGTAGGAGGTTGGATTACACTAGGTTGTGCTTTCTGAGTGGATGAACTTGCGGGCTGTGGTCGGAGTGGCACTCCGGTGAATATCTCTCTCCTAGGTGATTGAACTTCTTCTCCTAGCATAGGTGGCTCTGGGTAGACTTAGCTATTCCTTAAAGTAATAGCACTTACGTTGGCCTTTGTATTAGTTTCGTTGTTACTCGGGAGACATCCTGGTTGTCTTTCGGACAATAGTTTTTCTATTTGTCCTAACTGCGTCTCAATGGATTGAAGGGTAGCTTTCTGTGTCTTGAACTCAGCTTCATACAGACAAAACCTTTCCTCGTATTGCTTGTGATGAGAGTCTTCTAGGAGGGCTTGACTTTCAGTATTGGAAATTAGCTTGGTCATCCCATTACCCATCCTGGTAGGTCCTTGAAATTATTGACGAGGTAGAAAGTTTTGAGGTTGTCTTTTTTGAAACTGTTGTTGTTGTTGTCCGAAACCAGATTATCCTTGGTTGTTGTATTTCCGGCTAAAGTTTGGATGATTCCTCCATCCAGGGTTGTAGGTGTTGCTATATGGGTTGTTTTGAGGCCGATTTGTTCCTACAAAGTCAACTTGTTCGACATCGGCTATGATGCTCTTCACTTCTTCCATTGTTTCCAGTGTTGCTTTGCCCTTACTAATTTGGTTTAGTCTTGTGGTCAGGGCATCTACTTGAGTAGATAACGATGTGACAGCATCAACGACGTGGACTCCTTGCCTTGTTCCTCTATTAGTCGGTGGGTTGTACCATTGATAGTTGTTCATAGCTATCTCTTCAATGAGGTTATAAGCCTCCTGTGGCCTTTTATCTCCAAAGATGCCACCCGCGGTAGCGTCAAGTGTCTGACGGGCTTGATTATGTAGCCCATTGTAGAAAAATGATACTTGCAGCCAGACCTCTAACCCATGGTAAGGACATTTCCACAACATGTACTTGAAGCGTTCCCATGCCTCATATAGTGATTCACCATCGTCTTGAGTGAAAGTGGTGATATCATTTCTTAACTTAGCGGTCTTGGCTGGTGGGAAATACTTTGATAAAAATTTATGGGCGAGATCGTCCCAAGTGGTGATTGACATGGTAGGGAGAGAATTCAACCATGCCTTAGCTCATTCCCTTAAAGAAAAAGGGAACATTCGGAGGCGAATAACGTCGTTTGACACTCCGTTCAGTTTAAAGGTATTTCAAATCTCGAGGAAATTTGTGATGTGGGCAAGTGGATCCTCATCGGGTAATCCGTTAAAAGTGCATGATGACTGGATCATGTGGATGGCATGAGATTTGATCTCAAAGTTGTTAGTGTCGACGGTTAGTCTTGTGATACTAGACCCTAACGCGTCTAGTGACGGTCTTGCAAATTCGGCAATAGTGCACTTTTCGAGGGCCATTTTTCTAGCACGGTTTTCTCGAACTCGGCGGTGAAAGAATCTTTCAGGTTCTGCTAAAGGTTGATATAAACCAGTAGTAGAAATTTGGATCATACACTACCTGCAACAAAGCGTGAGAGAAAAACAGAAGGAAAATAAAATGCTAATCCGTTAATTCGAATTTTTCTTGAAATCACCGTGTCCCCGGCAACGGCGCCAAAAACTTGATGTCGTGTGATAAGTATATATAAAAATATAAATAAATATATTTTTAAGGTGATTGATTTCACAAGATCAGGTTTTAAATTTATGAATTAAAATGATAATTACGTTAACTTAAAACACACACAATAGGCAAGTGTACCTATCGCAACATAATATAGTTAGGCAAGAACCAAGTATCGAACCAATGGACACGGTCGAGTTCCAATACTCAACTTTTGTTATCGTTTAGCCGAATTAATTAGTAGGTGAGTTTTGTGTGCTTGTGAAGCAGAAAAGTAAATGACGGTAAAGTAAATAACATAAAAGTAAAAATGTCCATGAAGTAAATGATCAGATTACGAAATGTATTGCTTCGGGATTCGAATCAGTTTGGTACGTGATAATGTTAAGTTAACTAATTCAGTGGTATGACTACTACAAACTTGTGACCCAGGTCACCGCTAGAGCCTCGTCCTCATGACATTTGATTTCCAAATTATATTCTTTAAAAAGTGGTAATGCCTCCCGATAGGGACAACATTTTCCCTCAGCCTATCGAATGGTCATCTTCGGGTTGGATAAACACATCAGACTCAAAATGCTTTATATTAAGTTAAATAGGTGATTATATTTTGCTCACCGGGAGGCAGTGTAGCAATGGGACCAAGTATAAAGACGTACCATTCCCAACATGAGTTCACCAATTCTTGGCCGCGTAATAATCTCGTAAAAATACGTACGATCTTAGAAGTATAGACCAAGCCTTGGCTTATCAATCTCTGCTCGTATAAAGACGTACGAGTTTCAAAGGAAGTTTGATTAAAAAGGGTTTTACAATCTTACTCTTTAAAATCAAGACACTCACAAATATAAAGACGGATTTAGACAATAATAAAAGCCCATCAAAAGATGGCTTTTGAGTACGAATTAGTTAAAGACATAAACTTACCACTTCATTAATAGGTTAAACATTAACATGCACCAAACATCATCTTCACTCTAGCAATACAAAGAGGTTTTAGCCACGAATGGCCTTAACAACTAGTGTAATGATGAGTTTCGTAGGCTCCCCTATTGTGAAACAAGGAGGAAGAGCACCTCTAGTCACTACTCTCTACTCTAACTACGAGAATGCTCTCTTCTTGAGTGTAATTTTGCTCTGGATTGGTGTGTTGAATGAAGAACCCAAGCCTCCTATTTATAGGCCTCAAAATTTGCAATGCACGACCATGCAATGGGTTGCATGGTCGTGCAAAGGCCCATGGAAACAAACAGGGTACAGAGGACACGGTACCGAGCCGTAGGGAGCAGAGAAGGGCAATGCACGACCGTGCATCCCTCTCTTTTTCCCCAGCTTTGTCTTGTAGCTTCTTGTTGACTAATGTTGACCAATTTTGACTTTTTGAGGGTCAATACTCTGGGAATAAACCTTCTAGAAGCTTAAATACTTGGTGTTCTTGATAGGATTTAGCTTGATTTGTATTTTTAACACCGAATAACCTGCAATTATAAAATATTTGTATTTTAAGCATAAATTACAAGGTTATTATTCAATTTAATACCATAATGTGGGATTATTATGTATGTAAAATATGTATAAATGATGACATATCAACCATCAATGTTCAATGCAATCGAGAGGCTGCATATTTTGAGTCTTGATTGTTCATCTAAATCAGATTATAGAGGCTGAGGATCTAGACTGAGGTAAACTTTTGAATTTGATGGTTCAATTTTGGTGATATTTGTTTAATTAAGGTGAAATTTGTTTGTTTAATTTTGGGTGAATTTGTAACTGATAATTTTGGTGAATTTGCATTTGATAATTTGGGTGAAACTAGTTTTTTAGTTTACTATTATTGGTTACAAGCCCGGATAAAAGAGGAGGGTTTATAACATTGCATTTAGATTGAGGCCCCAAAATTATGGTTCGATTAGGGCCCCTAAAACAGTTGAGCCGCCACTGATAATACATACTCGTAACGGAAATTCATTATGGAAATAACTCTTTTGGTATTTTATACATTTGTAAATAACTCTTTTGATCTTTTATACATTTGTAAATAAAAGAGGAGGGTTTATAACATTGCATTTAAATTGAGGCCCCGAAATGAATTAATATTTTATACATTTGTAAATACCTCTTTTGGTCCAATCCATTATGGAAATTCTTATAATTAGTCAAGAGTAGTCCAATTTAAAACCTAAAAAGAAAAGAACCTATTTAGTAATTATGTACTTCACTAGTTCACACTCAGATCATTCTCCTCAATTCAAGTCTCAAATCGTCTCTGCCTAAAATCTCTAACCCTAATGTAAGACCACAACCCGGGCATCCTACAGTTGGTTCTCATAACGGGTCACTCTCAGTTAAAACATATTTATTATTATTCAAACTACATCGGAAGTCTTTCTAAAATCATTTATTAGTATTTAATGTTATTATTTTTACCTCACGAATGCTTGCACACCGATCCGAGTAACACCGCTCCCAAGCCAAGATACGTCAATACACCACTTACCTGCAAAACAATCTAACGTACACATAAAGTCAGCTATGCTGAGTGAGTTCTAATAGTTTAATTTGCACAAAAACCATCACGTCATATTCATTAGTTTAATCCACTTCGGACCCTCCGGTCCTTACAAAATAGTTTTATGATTTATTACGACTAGTTAACCCCCTGTCCTCCTATAACCGTTCACCACCCGGGACTCAGCCCGCACTACTACTACTAATAATAATAATAGTGTTACCATCTCGCTGTCATGGTCTTATCTTACTATACTAACAACTCATACCCAAGTACAAGTATTAACTCGACACTTGGTTAACACAACATAACCTAGACATTAGCACACCCCGCCTTAACCAAGACGCTCACAATTAACTGACACGACCAAATCCTGACTCAACGGTCAATCTAACTCTACAAACCGCAATAGTAACATATACACGTCACACTAACATTACTACATTAGTATCACCACATACATAATCAATATAACTCAACGTTTACATGCAATCCTACACATATATAAATGCCTATGTAAACACTTACCTCGTCACTGCACCCTCGTCAGGGCGATCGACGCACCCTGAACTCATTATTAACCTGCTAAATAAATGTCACCGTTGGTGACTTCCCGAAGGACCTCATCCTTCACAACCCCGTTTGCCGTGACATAATGACGCGATGCAAACACGATACATAAATATAGACACATAATATCATACATCATATACATGACTCGTTAACTACACATGTACCTCACACATGACACCAGAACAATATATATATATATATATATATATATATATATATATATATACTCCACATGAAATCATAAGCATTTAGCTTAAAGCCCGACTCTCCCTAATCTACCCCCATCACATATTAATAACTCATATATATACTCCACTGCCCACGCCGTCGCCTATGCCTCTGACGTCCTCCGTAGTTGCTACCAACTTCACCCCGCACCCTCTTTCTCCTTTAAGTCTCCTTCTCGGTCGTCTGCCTCCGCCCTGCTCCGGTCAAAACCGTCACGCGTCACCATCACCAACCGTCGGCCACCGCCCCTCTCCCATTGAAGCTCACGGTCGAGTAGTAATTCAAAACCCTAGTCGGATTTCTCTATTATGCATGCAAACAAATACACGAATAACGTAAACGAATAATACCTTAGCTTCGTATAGAGTTCCTCCGCTTGAGACCGTCGTCGCCGACCCCTCTTGAACTCCAATGTCGCTCCCTCTTTCGTCCACTGCTGTCGTCGATGCAAGCCTAGGCCGAATGGCCTAGGGTTTGCGCAAATAGGGTTTTTAAACCTCTTAGTGTTTCGCTGCGGGTCCCTCCTAAACTCCTTTGGCGCGTTTCCAACTCGAACCTTTAAAATAACGGCTAACCGGGTCCTTTAACCTTATACACCAAGCACCACGTAACACCGTTATAGTCAAAGTTGTAAAGAAAATAAGGCCATGCTCCCTCATTGACCCGACCCATTCAGATAGATAAGTTTTCGGGATGTTACACCTAATCGGACGTCGCCCGCACGAGCAGACTTTGCGGCTCTGCAATTCAAGTCTCAAATCGTCTCTACCTCTTGGTCAACCGATTAGCCTTTGCAGCTCACGATGAGCGACGCCGAGCGACAAGCAGCTTTTGCGGCTCTACGGGCACACTACACAGTAGGGTTGTCCAAATCGTCCGCCGCTCGCTCGACGCTCACTCGGAAAATTTAATGCTCGGTTGTAAATGAGCCGATCGGCTCGGTTCGGTTTGTAAACGAACCAAGCACGAGCAAAGGTCCGCTCGGTTCGGTTCGGTTCATGAACAGCCCTATACCCGAACCATATCCGAAAATATTTTCCTTTATTTTTATATTTCTTTGTTCTCGAGTAATGAAATATAGCAGAAAAATAATAAAACCAAAAAACCCCTACGGTTTTACAATTCTGAAAAACATTTATTTAAAAACAAAAAATATATATATTTATTGGTACTACAAAAAAGAGTACCGAGGCTAAGGGAGTACCATTTTCATAAATGTTCTATCTACAAAACAACAAACAAATGCAACTTCACAACCTACCACAATAACTACCTACTTTCCATCCCAAATCCAAGAAACTGAAATAAACAACACCACCTCCATTTTTCATCTTCTGTGAACAGGTCAAAGAATCCGTCTGTCTTGTTTCAAGAAAGTCAAAAGTTGTTTAAAAACCCCCTTCTTGTGGAATTGTTTTTTTTAATTCCGATGATCTCGAACCACATCAATTATTTTTGATTTTTGTAGTGCGGCTGTTGGAGAATAACATTAATGGGCGCTGGACCGATGTTCTTCCCGGAGTCTCCGGTGGCCGGAAATATTTGCGCCTTGGTTTTCTCCACCTGCTTGGCACTCTCGTTGCTTCGATTGTTTGAAGAAACCGCAAGAAGAGGGGTTTTTGAGCAGGTGACTTACTTTTAATTATTTATCCTTTTAGTTCTTGATGCTAAACCTAAATTTGACTTTTTCAACTCAAAAGCAGCTGCACTAAAATCAATGATTTGTGTTAAACTATATAATTGTAGGTTTGAATTCAAAGATCAAATATATACCATTTTAAATTCCAAACTTGTTGGTGTTCATGAGAAAGGGGTGTGTGTGACTTGGGCAAACAAGATGACCAATGTGTGGTTGTTTATATTACCTTTAAACGAATTGCCTTTGTATAAGACCCTAAAAACGAACTGTGACTGTAAAACGAATCGCCTTTAAACCAATTGGCCTAACCTTTCGCTATGTCTGTTAGTTTAAGCCACTTCAGATTGGATTAGCTTCATGACAGAATTAACCGTGAATTGATTTGAGGAATCACCCAGCCATTGCCATTCATCTCTTCCGTCATTTGGCTGTGCTTGCCTAAGTAGATTCAACATAAAGTATGGCTGTAAAGCTATGCAGTCAAAGGCGCCCAGGCAAGGCGAACCTCCACAAAACCGCCTTGCCACGGCGCAGAGGCGCAATAAATTTGGAAAAATAACAAGCTTAAATATGCACAAAAAAAACCATGTCTTGAACCGGCTTAAACTAGCCTAAACTAGCCTAAAGCATGTATAAAACATCTAAACCAGCCTAAACATGTCTGCAACAGCTAAAAATGACCCGGGCCCAAGGTTCACCCTTTGCGCCGTGAGTGCACCTTGAGTCTTTGACTACCTACCATTGGCGTACCTATATTGGTGTCGGCGGGTCGGCCGACACCGATAAATTTTCTTTTTTTTTGGTTATATATATGGTATATTTCCGAGCGACCCCCATAAAATTTTGACACCAACACTCAAGAATTGACCCATAACCTGTATAGATTTTATAAATAAAAGCAATTAAACCAAACATTTAACCATATAACAATTGACCCATAACCCACTAATTATAAACTTCTTAAACCAAATCTTTAATAGTTTAACCCAATAACCTTTAAAAAAATAGGCAGAAATACAACATAAACCCATCAATAAACCCAATACCCATTTAAACCTAATTAACTATTGAAAAAACAGTTGATAGTTGTGTTTGTTATATTGAAAAAAAGTTGCTTCAAAAATTTATAGATGATGTAATGGTTCGGTTTCAAAAAATGAAAACTCGTAAAGAACAATTATAGGGATATTGTTTTTTGATCATGCATTTCTAATGAAAAACATCATATTATTATGTTCATTTATAACTTTGTTAGTTTTCATTGTTTCATTGCGTGACCCGACCCGACTCGGGCAGAAAAAAATTAATATTTAATTATTGACAATCGACTCAAAAAATCTCCGACCCCCATAGAAAAGATTTCTGGGTCCGCCACTGCTACCTACCTGTATAGATATACCTTTGTAACCATCTATATATATAACCAAGACAAAACGGTCGTCATTGCACATGGTTTTGTACGGATCAATAGTGACACGCTCAATTCGCACCATTTGGTGAAATTCTGTGCCCATTTGTACCGTGATTCATTTTAAGGTCACTCACCATTGTGATTCATATTTCTCATTTTATGATCACGCATTGTTAAGATTTTTATCATATCAGTAATCCATTTGGTACTACATCCATCGACACGAATGGGATCAGAATCGATTTTGTAAACAATGTAAACCCTTTTTATTTCTTAATCAGAAACTAAACAGGAAGCTTGTGCATATAACCATTGGCCTGGCCTTCATGTTGTGCTGGCCTCTCTTCAGGTAAATGATTTACCAGACAAACTAAACGACAGAACACTTTTGTTATTTCATGTATAATGATCGTGTTATTCGTCTTATATTACCACCTCAGTTCAGGCAGTGAAGGAGCGTTCTTAGCAGCTCTTGTTCCTGGTGTCAATATAGTGAAAGTGCTTCTCATAGGACTTGGAATTGCGAAAGATGAGGCCACTGTAAAATCGATGAGCAGATATGGAGACTACAGGTTTTTCACATATTATATATCATTCATTGCAAACGCCTTTTTATCCAACTTTTAGAATTTTTTTTTTATAAAACCATGTTATTACAATAACAATCTTTTAATCGATTTAATTTTGGGCTTTATGCATTAAAAAGAAAAACGTTTGGCGCTTTGAACCCATGTGACTGTTCCTCTTTTAGCTAAATTAACTGATTTGACCCGTTTAGTACGAAGCACAACCCAAATTGATGCATTCATAAGCATATGGATCAACACTATCACATCCGGGATCACAATATGAAAGATCTTGATGTAGTTTCTGTTATGTATCAGGGAAATTCTTAAGGGTCCGTTGTACTATGCATCTACAATCACCTTTTGTTGTATGATGTACTGGAGGACATCCCCGATTGCCATTGCTGCAATTTGCAATCTTTGCGCTGGAGATGGTAATGGAAAAAGCAAGAAAAGAGGGTCTCTTTTAGTATTATTCATTACCTTTTTTTAAAAAGCATAATGCTCTTAATAAATGACAGGTTTTGCAGACATTATTGGGAGGCGGTTTGGAAACAAGAAGCTCCCTTATAATAATGATAAATCTTTCGCAGGGTCCATTGCCATGGCAATTGCTGGTTTCATGTCGTCTGTTGGGTAACTCTTTTGCCCATTTCCATTGAATGCACAAGTAGTTAATGTATTAAGTATAACTAAGAAAACAATATTTTTAAGCATGGTTTAAAAAAATGGTCGAGGCGGTAGGAAAACGAGTATGAGGCGACGCCTCATAGGGTATTTTTGTGGCGTTCAAAAAACGAGAAAGGCGTACGCCTCGAGGCGCCCCTTTTGCTATTTTAGACTTTATATGATGAAATTAGTTAGGAAAGTTCTATATTTATAAGATATATAATTTTTATATTTTGTTTGACTTTCTATGATGAAATTAGTTAGGAAAGTTCTATATATGTAAGATATATAATTTTAATATTTATTTTTTAATTCCGCCTCGGGCTTACGCTTCGAGGCCTACGCCTCGTGAGGCGAAGGGAAAACGCCTCGAGGCGCGATTCCGTTCTTTTAAACTTTGTTATTAAGATATTATTTTATTCCTTTTGATAGAGTTTTAAGAGGTTGTGAGCATTTAAAAACACTTGGAATCATTTTCAACCCTTTTGACCTCTTTCCCTCTTGATTAAGTTTCAAAAATTACCCGTTACACCTGTAACGTGTTAGATATAATATATATATATATATATATATAACTAAATGGGTTAAAATTTCCGTAGATATAATATATAAGTAAATGGGTTAAAATTGCCGCCTCTACTGTTAGATGTTGATACTTATAACCTGTTTGGTAATCATTGAACTTTGAGACACCTACCTGTTGCACACTTGTGAAAAAATGTTGGTGATATGTATAGGTACATGTGTTATTATTCGATGTTTGGTTTTGTGGGGAGAAGTTTTGGCATGGTGGTCGGCTTCTTAGTGGTGTCTGTTGCGAGTTCGTTGGTTGAGTCCCACCCGCTAAGCAGCAAGTTTGATGACAACCTCACGGTGCCTCTTGCTTCTTTGTTGATAGGAACATTGGTATTCTGGTAAGTGTAAATGGGGTTTTGTTGTAAAATGTTGTAGCGTTAACTGTCGAAATAAACTTCTTGTTCTACCTGAATGTTGGTTTTAATGCATTCCTATTCCTATTTCTATTTATGATTCAATCCAACTCTTATAATCCGTTGGAGTCTCGTGTATGTGAGTTGATAAGTGTGTGTACAAACATATCAATTGAATTCGTGACTGTTACTTTTTAAGCATCACTTATTCCTTAAACAACATTTTGAAATGACGGTGACTACTATTCATCGTAAGAATTCTTATTGGTCCCCGTATATTCTTCATGCTACTCCTAAATATGCAGCCTCCTACATCTAATATCTTAATAATTGTTTTCCAAGTATATATTTTTTTTCAGCAATTGATTTACGTTTTTTATTAGTTTTACACATAATTTAATTCGTTTTATAAGTTTTAAAATATAATGTTTAAATTATGAATATATGGTGCGACTTGCTTATTATTATGTACGTTTCGATGCAAATTTTATTCAAAACGAGTCGGATTAAATATAATGTATTTTAAACTTCTTTCTTTTAAATTTGCGACTTGCTTATTATCATGTACGTTTCGATGCAAATTTTATTCAAAACGAGTTGGATTAAATATAATGTATTTTAAACTTCTTTCTTTTAAATAAAATTTTGTTTTTATATAAATTTTAATATACAGTTTTTATGAAATTATTAATATACTGTTGTGACATACTTATTTTTATCTAAATCTCGAAATGCATTTTGTTCGACATCGAGCCGTGTTAACGATATTATTATAATTACTTTTCTTTTATAATTTTTAAAGTTTACTTTAAAAAAGATTCCAAATACATTATTGTTACGTGTTTATTTTTATCCACGTTTTGATATAAATTGCGTCTTTTTTCAAAACTAACCCGTTTCAAATAACGTAATAGTTTCGTGCTTATTTTACGTATGTTTCGTTAGCGTGCTTTTTTTATTAACGTTTCGACGTTAATTTTTTTAATGGTATTGTTTCTTTGATATAAAGTTTCAAACATTATTGACGCCCCGCAGCAGCACACGGGTCTAGGTTCTCTAGTTTAGAAATATTTATTAATTATTTCAAAATGATTTGTAAAAT
This sequence comes from Smallanthus sonchifolius, assembly GCA_023525975.1. Taxonomy (NCBI): domain Eukaryota; kingdom Viridiplantae; phylum Streptophyta; class Magnoliopsida; order Asterales; family Asteraceae; genus Smallanthus; species Smallanthus sonchifolius. Next base: position 29,557,608 of record CM042046.1, read on the forward strand.
CTACTATATATAAAAAGTTTACTATTCTTGCCGAGGGTCGGGTTGGGCTGGGTAACATGTCGTACTAGGTTTGGGTTAAACTATGAAAATGGGTTTGGGTCTAAAGGACTATTTTAAGAAATAGTTCATTTGATTCGGATTAGAACTGAGTTATGATTAAAAATGGGTATGGGTGTTCTAAAAGAAAAGATTATTAAATTATAGCATGAGAGTGTATAAGATAAGATAAATTTAGAGTAAATTACATATATTGTCTTTTATATATGAAATTTCACCCTATGTCATTTGACTTCAATAAGTACTAATATTATACTTTTTTGGAAATTTTTGCACGTTCTATATCATTTAAGTTAACTCTCATCCAATTTCCTAGTAAAGTGACACCATGTGCCCCTCATATGAGGGGTAAAAAAGTCATTTTATGTCTTCTTTTCTCTTTTAGCTTCTTTAAAAGCCACTCACGATCTTAAAAGAAGCTATTAGGGTTTCCCTCCCTTGAGGAAAGAACCGGTGGCATATACGATCTCGAAGGAAGATGGTTTACTACGAATGTGGAAAAGAAGCGATGATACGAACATCATGGACTTCAAGAAATCCAGGTAGAAGGTTTTACGGGTGTCCAGTCAATTGTGGTTTTATCGGTCTGTTGATGGCTAGGAACGATGTATGACCCCGACTCGGGCATCCTACAGTTGGTTCTCATAACGGGTTATTCCCTTAAAAATACTCATTTTAGATATATTAAATTACAGCAGAAGTCTTTCTAAAAACATTAATTACTATTTAATATCATTAAGTTACCTCACGAATGCTTACACACCAATTCGAGTAGCACCGCTCCCAAACCAAGATACGTCAACGCAATGCTTACCTACAAAACAATCTATCGTACACACAAAGTCAGCTACGCTGAGTGAGTTTTAATAGTTTAATTTAATTAAAAGTCAACTCGTCACAAAAGTTATTTGAACTTTACTCAGGACCCTCGGTCCTTATAAAGTAGTTTTACAATTCATTAACAAATAGGTAACCCATGTTATCACACGGTATCCCATAATAGTTCATTACCCAAGACTCATCCCCTAATAATAATAATCCCGCAGTCTCGTCGACATAGGTCGAACTTACTACACTAATAACTCATACTATAGTACATGTATTAACACGACACTTGGTTATCACAACAAATCTCTAAACATCGACTTACTCAGCCTTGACCAAGGCTCTCACAATTAACTGACATAACAGTTGTAAACACCACATCACAATCCTGACACAACGGTCAATCTACTCTACTCACTACGTTAACACTATCTCATGCACAATAAATATAACTCAACGTTTGTATACAATTTAACGCAAATATATAAGCACACAAACACATACCTCATCACTGCACCCTCGTTAGGGCGTTCGACACACTCCGAGCTCATCATTAACCTGTTAATAAATGTCACCGTTGGTGACTTCCCGACGGACCTCGTCCTTCACAATTCCTGTTTGTCATGTCATAAACATGACTACGCAAACACATCACCCGTCGTGCCACAAGGACATCGACATACAAACACACAACTCAATTATAAACATGTAATATCACACTACACGTATATGACTTGTCAACTACGCATGCAACTCACACATAACACTAAAATAATGAATCCCACGGGTAATCATAAGCATTTAGCTTAAAGCCCGACTCTTCCCGGTCGACCCCTAACATGTCACACATTCATAACTCATATCTCTAGCTAGCACATTCTCATGGACACACCATAGGCCCTACGACTCCTTAATACCCATTTAATTTTATAAACACGTCGGATTAGAATCCGAAACTCTTAGCACGTTAAATAGATTAAGCTTTTCTCTTAAGTTTGTACGATAGCTTCAAAAACGTTAAAAACATTTAAAGAAGTGGGGGATTAGAAACTCACCGATTATGAGGCAAATCCAAATCCTTGCTCTACAACTCGTCCGTCCACGCTCGAAACCAAATCCTTACAAATGATCACATGATCAGAACAAGTTCTAAACATACATTACACAACGTATAAATAAAAAAAACCCTAATACTCGGTATTGACTACTCGCCCTTCTGGTATATCGAACCCTTATCTCCATAGTTCACACATCGGACCGTCCTTGACTCGTTTGGAAACCCAGTACCCGAACCGATTCCTAAACATACATGCATGTATGTCCAAGACCATGCAAGCCTTAAGTCTTCGAACACGCACGTGTACCGGTCGGTTTACCTGCCCGCATGCAAACCATGCACAAGGTGAAAACCCTCACTAGGTTCACCATTTTTTGTTGCATGTATCCGCTCGTGCTCCATCGTCCCCGACGTCCACGGCTGTCCGGACACCCTTGTCATCCACGACTCACCAAAGAACACCACCCTTTTCCGCCATGCGGCCCTAGCCTGTCACCACCACTTACCACCACTGTGACCGTACTCCTGCACGGCTGTTAGCCCCCCTCGCGCTACACCTCGTGCCAGCATAGCGCCACCACCACGACTGTCAAAGCCATCGACGGGTGCTGCTACTGCGTCGCCCTTCCCTCACCGGCTTCACACGCCGCTGGTACCGCTTGCCCGGTGTCCACAGCTCATTCGTGAACTCCACCACCGTTGGCCACTCTTATTCTCCATCTCTGCCGGGTTTGTTACCTAGCCGAGGACGGCCATAGGACACCACCGCATCAACCAATATCCGCCTCCTTCTTCTAGTTTCAATAATCGCTCCTTGGCAGCCTGTCACCAAACAAATCGGTCGTCAACATGCACGAGCTCACCGGTTATGACGTCATCATTTCCTAGCCGTCCCTGAAGTCGGTGTAGGATCGGCAAATACAAGATGGTTCTATTCCAGTTGAGATTGGCGGAAACAATCACAACTTAATCAAAGTAAACAAGTAAACACAAGAAGTACTGATAAATGCAATTTGTATTAAGCTTCAATGGTTACAAGATTACAAAGAAAACTCTAAGAAAAGCACTAAGATACAATGACTCTAAGTACTACTTATATAGTAACTTAGAATCAAGACAGACCCTTGATTCTAAGGATTAGATCTAACACAAACCGTTGATCTTGTATTGAATCTATTCTACATATAATGACAATAAACACTATAAAAGTTAACTTTACTCAAACGTTTTCTTAGGCATCATTGCTTGCATGCTTGGAGAAGAGCGTTGTAGTGCTTTATTGTCTGCACCAGTGACATTCTTTCTGCGTGGAGTGTGTCAGTGGTGTAGCCGAAAGTTGTCAGTGGTAATGGTTACTTTATCGAAGTCAGTCAGCTGCAACGTTTGATCTTTAGTGGAAATGGCTATCATCTGCAAAGTTGGAGATCAGAAGCAAGATGCAACCATCCAAAGCTGCTGATGATTTGCCTATCAGCAGCATCAAGTGTTGATATTGCTAAGAAGCCTATCCGCAGCAACTCTGTTCTTCAGCAGATAAGGCTATCCGCAACAGATTTGTTTTTCAGCAGAAGAACAAGTATCCGCTGCAGATAAGCTTATCCGTAGCAGTTTGTTGGTCACAGCAAACTCTGAGGTAAGCAGCATTTGTACTTAGAAAATTTTGTAGCCATCAGTCTTTATTTCTACAAACTCCCCCTAGACTGATGCTACCAAAACTCTCTTACTTCTTTTGCTGCTGAAGCTTTTCCATGTTGCTGACTATTCTTGCAACCTCATATCCTCTCTGGTCCTTGCTGGGATTGTTAAGAGGAAGCTCAGATAGAGTCTTGATGTCTTTGCTTGCCATTTTGAAGATGGCCTTGCTTGAACACCTCATCTTCTGTCCTTTAACATCTGTCAATGTGAACTCATTCTTTTCAGCATTGTAGGACCAACTGATGAATGGAGAGTGGGATTGGAGAGGTTTGGCATCAATGATTTCATCTTTGCTAGGGTTGAAGTAATGTTTGATCACCAACAACAGATGTCTCCCACCTTCATTCTCAGGCTCATTGGCTTCACCCAGTTCCATCATTCTTCTTAGATCAGAATCTGGAAGCTGCAATACCTCATCAACATTTGTATAGAGTGATCTTCTTTCTTCTGTTCTTCCCCTGAAGACTTCAAACCTTTGATCTTGAGTGCTGTAGGACCAACTGACGATTTCTCTTGAGTCTTCTTGTTTGGTAGTAGGTTTGCTTTTCTTCTTGGGAGGTTGTTGATGAATAGGAGTTGGGTGGGAGGATTTGGACTTTGTGGGTGGAGAGGAGGTAGGTCTAGGATGGAGAGTGGAAGGTTATTGGATAGAGGAAGTGGTGGATGAGGGAGAAAGCTTGGGTTTCTTTGGTTTCCTTTCTTCTTCTTGATTGATTACCCTCTTCTTTGAGCCTTTCTTCCCTAGTCTTTCTTCCTCTTCCTTTTTGACTTTAAAGTAAAGGGCTTGAAGGTTCATGAAACTCATGGGACCCAGCCTTTTTCCACTCTCTCCTCTAGCCTTTAGGAAGTCAATCATGACCTTCCTTTCTTCATGGGTTCTTTTGTTGAAGGCGATAGTCTTCTTGGATTTCTGTTTGGCTTTTTCTTCTTCTTCAGCCATTTTCTTATTTCCCAATTGACCCTGCTGACCCATGAAGGCTCTGTAGATTTCTTTATTTGATAGTTTCTCAAGGTAGTCTGCATCCTCATCTTGAGAAATCAGAGCTTCTATCCACTCCTCTCTCATTTCTTTGGCTAGTTCAGAATCAGTTATTCTGAACTTAGCCTCTTCCTTTTTCTTCTTCTCTCTTTCTTCTTCTTCTTTATTGAATTGTTCCTGTAGTTGAAGAGCAAGAGCTTCATCTTCTTGAATTTGATAGACTGCAGGAATCTTGACTTTCAGATCATCCAGCTGTTTGGCATACAGCTGGATCTGTTGTTCTCTGAGGAGAATGGCCACTTTTCTTTCTTGAGCTTTTCTTAGTTCAGCCATCTCCTCTTCTTATCTTCTTCTTCTTCTTCTTTCCTCCCTTTCCTTCTTCTCTTTCAATAACTTTTCTTCATCTTCTTCTATCATAGGTCTTTTCCCCTTGTCTTTGCTGGATGCCTCTGCTTCAGCTTCATGGACCACCACAGCAGATGTAAGAGATGCTGTTGGGAGCTCTGCTTCAGCTTCATTGCCATGATGAGGAGTAGACACAGAGGAAGGGACTACTTCACTCTCTTCCTTTTCCCATTCATTCCCATATATAGCTTTAAAGGCCTCTTTGATATTCTGAGCAGCCACTTTTCTTGACCCTTCTGCTGCGTTCAGTATGACAGTTGGTGAGGAGGGAAGGGATGGATCTGAGTCAGAGTCATTCATTGCAGGCTATTCCTCCTTATAAAGAGAAGCCTTGATGAGTTTGATCATTTCTTGACTTTCTAAGGAGTTGATGTTGCAGATGAGTGATCTGAGCTCAAAGACCTTGTGCAGGAAGTCTGAAGGTAGGAGTAAGATCTCTTTGATGTTGATTGAGAGAGAAGATCCATTACTTAGGAAGAAGGTGAAATCAGAGGAATCAGTGCTCACCCATCCTAGCACTTCCAAGTCCCTGACCATGATGTTGTACAGGAATCTTCGCCAGCAGATAACTTCTTCTTCAGTTAAAGCACTGCTTCTGATTAAGTCAAGTCTTCTTGGAGCCAGTCTTTGTTCTGCTGTTGATGAAGATTCAGGATAAGCCACCCTAATTGCTTCTTTTAGTAGTCTTTCAAACCAGGGCATATTATCCTCCATTAAGTCATAGAACCTGCTGATTGCAAGTTCTGCTGAGAGATCTGATAAAGTGTTGATACATCTTGTCAGATACAGATTAAGAACCTGGAGGGCATTAAGAGTGTTACAGTTTAGTTCTTCTACTCCACTAAACTCCCATCCAATCCAGAATCTCTCAACTATGCCATCATACCCCCAAGCTAGACTGGAGTCGAATTCTAGCTTGTTTGAAGTTAGTGAGAATTGGGGAGTAGATGTTTGACTTATTATGGTTGCAGCTTCAGGAAGTATGCTGAATGATGGAGGTGTGTCTTCATGGAGAGTTTCATTACAACACCTCATCAACAGCTCGGACAACTAACTTCCAATCCTTAGTGATATCTTCCTCTTCATCTACTGAGTCTGGCAAGTCATGGATTTGAACAAAAGCAGGTTTGTATAGCGAACTTTGAAACACAGTCTGCTCTTGTATCCATTCTTCTAGGCTGTCCACATCATCTTCCTTGGTAACTACCTCCCCCTTTTTGGTTACATCAGTGCATATAGTGTTATCTGTTTGAGTACCCACTGATATAATGGAGGGAGAAGTCACTGGAGGGCATTGATGGGCTTCATGTATAGAGACTTGGTGCCGCAGTTTGGACACTTCAGCCTCTAGCATTGCCACTTTGGCCGTCAATTCCAAATTATGAAGTTTCAGTCTGTTCTCATCCACAGTTGTGGAGTCCTTGGAGCTGGATGGGGTCTTAGGCCTAGCCTCTGCATCCCCATCACCCTGGTTTTATTGGCGCATGGGATTCCTCTCAGTGAAGAGTGTTTCTAAGGAAACATCCACACTGTGAGTTGCCGTGGTTAGGGTCTTAGTTATGTTACCCGGTCAGTTGATGTACCAGGAGTAGTGACAGCCCTTTCCACATTCATTTTATTAGTACCACCAGAGTGAACCTTCTTGGGTGATGAACTTGGGTTAGGTGCACCAGCAGCCAAGTCAATCAACACCTCCGAGATAGTGGTTTTTGGAGAAGGTACATCATCTTGACAAGGAGCCTATGCACTTAAGTTCACAGAAGAGAAATGTATGGCTCAGCAGGTTGTTCTATGGACCCGGGATGTGATCCTGATTCTAGTAGAGAAACTTCCAAGGAGGTTTCTCTAATGTTTTGGCTATCCCTTTTGATATTCTCATCAGAATGTTGGGATTCTGAATGAGGGCTTAGAGGTTGGGATTGGGCCTTTAAGACAAGAAGAGAAGGAGTCTCCTTGCTCCTTTTTCTAGTGTATGTTGTTGCAACTGGGGCCCTTTGTTTCGGTTGAACGATAACATCCAAAACAGATGTAAGTGATTTTTGTACCTGTGCATCCTTAGTAGTATGCACAGGGGTTCGAATAGTGGAAGCAGATGGTTGTTCAGGATGTGAGGTGGATGGTATGGGATCAGTATCAGCTGGGATTGCTAAACTGTCACCCTGGGTACTTTGTATGTTCAGCATTGTAGATAACAATGGAACATTGACCCTTGAGAAATTTTTGGAAACAGTTCTCATACTTTGAAAAATATTATTTTTATGACCCAACATGATGTAGATTCTTGCAGGTTTTGAGAGATCTTTTAGTTCCTGGTTGAAAACCTCCTACAAGAATCTGGGGTACATAAAAAATTATTGCTTTGCACCCTCTTGAAGGTTATATGTCAAACCCTCAAAGATGAGGTGTGCAAAGTTGAATCCTTGGCAAGTAATCATACCGTGAACAGTAGAGGTAAGTGCAGAGCTCACTTGATGCCATCCACTTCTCTTCTGAGATATGCATTGTAGAAGAGTGTGGCAGAGATACTTCCATGGAGGGGCCATCAGTGCCTTCTCTATTGTGTACTCATTTTGATTTCTAGTGTACAGTACAACCTTATTCACTTTTTACTGTTACAGCTGTAATGTACTATAGCAGTCATGGTAAAGACTGAAAGAAATTTTAAAGTGGGTAAAAGTTAATTTAGACTTAATTTTACCCATCAGCAGCAAACTTGGTTACTGCAGATGGTTAAGCCTATCCGCTGCAAGCTTGGTTGCAGCGGATAGTTAAGTCTGTCAGCAGCAAACTCTATTGCTGCTGATGGATGCAATGATCCGCAGCAAGGGTGTTGCTGCTAATTGCCTTAGAGCTATCCGTAGGAAACTTGTTCCTACTGATTACTTAAAGCGGTCAGTGGCAAAATCTTTGCTGCTGATTATTAAACCTGTCAGCAGCAAAAATGGATGCTGCTGACTTGTAACTTTTATTTATAACAAAAGACAAACATATTTACAAAGACAAATTTTTTAGAGACATATTTTAATCAAAGTTCATCATACCTATAGATTCAACTAAATATCTAAATCTAGCTTCATCAAACGGTTTTGTTAACAAATCAACATATTGCTCATTAGTGTGAACTTTGGTTAAAATAATTCTCTTTTTCTCAGCTTGATCTCTTATGAAGTGATACCTGATGTCAATGTGCTTTGTCTTGGAGTGCTGCACCGGATTGTTTGTGATTGATATAGCACTCATGTTGTCAATGTGAATGGGAGTTGCCATGAAAGTCATCCCATAATCCAGCATTTTATTTTGTATCTAGATGACTTGTGCACAGCAACTTGAAGCTGCAATGTATTCTACTTCGACTGTAGAAGTTGAAACACATGTTTGCTTCTTGCACTGCCATGAAATCAGTCTCCCTCCCAGAAACTGACATCCCCCTTATGTGGACTTTTTGTCCAAGTTACATCCTTCATAATCACGGTCAGTGTATGCATACAGATTGAACTTATCATTTTTAGAGTACCATAGCCCAAGTCTTGGGGCTCCCTTCAGGTATCTGAAAATTCTCTTGACAGCTTGAAGATGTGAAATCTTTGGAGCTGCTTTGAATCTTGCACAGAGACATACTGCAAACATGATATCTGGCCTTGAGGCAGTGAGATACATGAGAGACCCTATCATTGCACGGTACTGATGTTGATCAGTGTCTTGACCATCTTTGTCTGGAGTCAGCTGATGGTGCACTTGCATAGGGGTTCTTGCAGCAGAGCAGTCAGCCATCTTGAATCTTTCCAGAATGCTCTTGACATATTTGGATTGGATGATGAAGATTCCATTTGGGACTTGTTTGACTTGAAGACCCAGAAAGAAATTTAGCTCACCCATTGAGCTCATTTCAAACTTTGAGTGCATCAGGATCTCGAAGTCTTTACACAGCTTCTTCCTTGTTGATCCAAAGATGATATCATCTACGTAGATTTGAACCAGTAAGATTTCTCCCCCTTCATCTTTGATAAACAAGGTCTGGTCAATGGCACCTCTTCTGAAGTTGTTGCTTAGTAGATATCTAGAAAAAATTTCATACCATGCTCTTGGGGCTTGATGTAATCCATGTAGAGCTTTGTCTAGTTTGAACACTTGGTTAGGATGTGCAGGATCTATAAAGCCTGGAGGCTGTTTAACATATACTTCTTCACCAATCTTCCCATACAGAAAGGCACTCTTGACATCCATTTGATAGACCATGAAATTCTTGGATGCAGCATATGCCAGGAAGATTCTGATGGCCTCCAGTCTGGAAACAGGAGCAAGGACTTCATCATAATCAATTCCCTCTTCCTGGGTGTAGCCTTGAGCTACAAGTCTGGCTTTGTTCTTGAGTACAATGCCTCTCTCATCTTGCTTGTTCCCGAATACCCATCTTTTTCCAACGGCAGATTGACCAGGTGGAAGGTCAACAAGCTTACAGACATCCTGTCTCTCGAATTGCAGCAACTCTTCCTGCATTGCCTCAATCCAACTGCTGTGTTGCAGAGCTTCATCTATCTTCTTGGGTTCCACCTGAGATAGAAAACATGAAAACAAACATATATTGGCCTCATGAGATTTGTTTCTTGTTTGAACTCCTTGGTGAACTTGGCCAATGATATTTTCCAGAGGATGTTCCTTGTTGATCCTTTGAGCTGGTACCACCTCTAGCTGTATCCCTTGCTCAATATTGCTTTGATTTTGATCAGGGATTTCTTCATTCATGGTTGAAGAGTCTTCAAGATCAACCGCTACATCAGTATTATCAGCAATAGTATTTGCAGCATCTATAGCATTTACCAAAGAGTCTTCATTAAAATTTTCATTTTCAGACAGGCTGTTACTCGTGACATTTGAGAGTGTGGTTCTAGCTGCACTTGCTTCAATGGCTTCCATAACAGATGGAGGATCAATCGATGGTCTTCTCAAAATGATAGAAGATTTTGGAAAATCTAGTCTGTAGTCAGAGGAGGTGGAGGCAGGTGCTTGAGAAGAGGAATACTCCATATTTGAGAAGATGAGAGGCTCAAATATTTGGGTGAAGGAGTCTATGTCAAAAAGCCAGTTTGGGCCTTTTCCCTGTTCACAGACAATGTGTTCTCTCCATTCCACATTGGCTGATTCTTCCACAATTCTTGTTCTTGAGTTGAATACTCTGTAGGCCTTGGATTGAGAGGAATAGCCCACAAAATATCCTTCATCAGATTTGGCACCAAACTTAGGAAGAACCCCATGTGTGATTAGAATTGTGCATGGACATCCAAAAGGTTTTAGAAATCCAATGTATGGAACTCTTTGGAACCATAGTTCATAAGGTGTCTTGTTGAGAGGCTTGACTATGAGAACTCTATTTTGCACATAGCAGGCTGTGCTTATTGCTTCTGCCCAAAATGTGAGAGGCATTTTTGAGTCAGCCAACATAGATCTTACTGACTCAATTAGAGTTCTGTTTCTTCTTTCAGCAACTCCATTTTGTTGAGGAGTTCTTGGAGCACTGTATTTCCTTTCGATTCCCTTGCTCTCACAGAAACAGTTCAAAGTGTGGTTCTTGAACTCTGTGCCCTGATCACACCTTATTATCTTCAACTTTTGATTGCTTTGATTCTCTACCCTAAAGATGTAGGATTTGAGAGTTTCAGCAGTTTCATCTTTAGTTCTCAAGAAATATACCCATGAAAATCTGGTGTAGTCATCAGTTATCACCAGACAGTATGACTTCTTACCCATTGACATAATATTTGTTGGATCAAAGAGATCCATATGCAACAGCTGTAGTGGAGTATCATTTGTATTCAAAGTCTTGGGCTTGTGAGAACTCTTGTGTTGCTTCCCATTCAAACAAGCAATGCAGTGATCTTCTAGCTGGAATTCTTTATCAGGAAGCCCTCTGACAAGATTGTCCTTCACCAATTTGTTGATGGTTTTGATGTTAACGTGGCTTAGTCTCCTGTGCTAGAGAGCTGATTCATCAACTGAGGCTTTTGACAGAAAACAGGATACACTGCCAGATGGAGTGACCTCATTCATGTCGAGCACATAAAGATTTTCTTTTCTCTGAGCAGTTAATAAAATCTTCTCCGGAGGAGGTTTGGATAAGCCAGGAGATAGTACAAAGCATTCTTTGTCTGTGAAGAGCATCCAATGCTTTTGATCACAGACCTGGGAAACACTCATGAGATTGAAGTCCAATTCTTTGACATAGTTTACCTTATCAATACTCATTCTTTCATTTGACACAGTCCATTGTCCAGTAATAGATCCTCCTTTTGAGTCACTCCCAAAGGCAACATATCCTCCATTGAAGTGTTTAAAGTTGGAGAGGATGGATCTGTTGCCTGTCATGTACCTGGAACAACCACTGTCAACCACCCAGGTGTTATTCTTGTGACCTGGCTGCCCCTGCACATGAGAGAGATCTAGTTAGTGGGAGGAATCCAAGAGCTTGCATCCTTGAAGAAAAGGGTTCTTGGAATATCAGATTCAGCATGTGTGCATTCAACAGAACCAATGATGATTCTTGAAGGGATAGAAGCTGGGATCTTGGCTTTCCATTGCTGAGGAGATAGTTTTCTAGTTCTCTTTGCTCTGTTAGCAGCTGATGTTACTTTGGCTGCGGATGGATTTGCTTTATCAGCAGCAAATTTTGCTGCTGATGACTTTAGCTTATAAGCAGACGATTTTGTTGCTACTGAGGACTTCGGCTAATCAGCAGTAGATTTTGTTGTTGCTGATGATTTTGCTTGAGCAGCAGCAGGCTTGGTTGCTGCTGAAGGCTTGTCCTTTGATTTCTTGGGCTTGGCTTGATTACCAACATTTTTGCTGGCTGCTGATGGTTCAACAACCAATGTATGCTTATCCTTCTTTACCTTGTTGACGGAGGGCTTCTCTGTAGAAGTTCTCATGCTGATGGGCTTTTGTTTAGGAGGGGCTTGATGAAGGATCTGGTTGAAAGGATTAAAATCACAATTTGCAGGAAAGTGGCCTGATTCACCACAGATGATGCAAGATTGTTGAGGCTTTGGCAGCTGCTTCCTTGGTGGGGAAAGAGAGTTTCTGAAATGAGTTGCCTTGGCTTCAGAACTCCTTACCTTTCTGTTCTTGTGTGTCTTCTCAAAAGCATGTTGTTTGAGGTTTCTTTGCTGCTGAAAGTAGTAGAAGCAGGTGCTGGCAGTGTGGTTGTATTTTCCACAGACAAAGCATGATTTGGCCAGTTTGTCCCTTGAAAGGTAAACATAGTCCTTTCTTTTGAATAGGTCTTTAAAGTTCTAGGGGTGAGCTTTGTTGTGCTCAAATGTGGCTTCTTCCAATGTCTTTTAAACATATGGAATTCTTTCTCCAGGCGCATGACATATGTCAAACACCTTTCTTTGAGGATTTGAGTTGTTGGAGGTTGAAGACTGCCCCTTTTCAACATTTAGCTTTCTTCCTTCTGTAGGATAGCTGATTTTGATTTGGTTGAAAGGCATAGGAACCGGAACAGCTGGTAAAGGGACAGGAGCACTTGTTTGAATGACTTTGAGAACAGGCAGTTCTGGTACTTGTACTGTTGATGAGGCCTCCTCGGTTTTAGTGGACTCTGAGCAAGTTGACTCAGATTCTGACGAGTTAGTGCATTCTTGTACCAATGGTTCATGCCTTGAAGGATCAAGATCTCGGTTGGCCTTTTCAAGATTTAAGAGATTGAAGCTTGGTTCATGGATGGCAACGTAGTTAGCAGGAGGTGCAACAGCTTGATATTGTTCAGCATGATACCCCAGACCAGTTTTTACCTTGTCATGAATTTGAGCAGCCAAAAGTCTTTGCAGCTTTTTGGATGCAAATTCATATTTGTCAACATGAACTTTTTGTCCTGCCAATTCTGCTCTGGTAGCTTTTAATCTAGCCAGTAGATCATCAATCCGAGTTTCAAGATTGGTTTGTTCATGTTTTAGTAATGAAATCTCTTTCTTTAGGCAGTTAATTTTTTCTTTATAACTGTTTTCTACTTTTGTGAATTCAGATTTCATTTGATGAAAATCTTCATTTTGATCTATAAGGTTTTGATTATGCTTTCTGTAGCCTAACACCTTATCAATACAAGCTTGGGAATAGAGATGTTCATATACCTGAGGCGGTATCTCAGTTGTGTCTGCCATAAGAGCTTGGTTGTTAGCAGACAAATCTTCATACTGGAAGCTCCAGTCAAAGTCAGAAGTTCCAACGGCTGCACAAGCTACAGTTTGAGCTGGAGGAGTAGCTTGTTGCTGTTGTTGTCTTAGTTGGGCTTGGTGAGCTTGTCTTGATTGAGGAGCTGCTGGATTAGCCCTAGGTGCCTTGCATTCTCTAGCAAAATGACCCAGTTGGTTATAGTTGTAACATCTTAATTTGCTTTTATCCAAGCCAACTCTGGTGTTGGAGTTGTTACTTGGAATGGGTCTTCCGGTTCTAGATTAGAACCTTTTTGCTCTTATAGATAGCATGGCATACGAGTGTTGTATTTCCATTTCTTCTAAGTCATCTGGATGGAAGCATTCCAGATCCTCCTTGATAAAGGACACGTTGCTTGAGCTTTCAGAAACAAAAGCAGCAGAGGTTGAGGTTTGAGGAGGAGCTTCTAGGAGAAATGGTGATGTGTTTGTTTGATAGGTTGGAGTTTGGGGAAGAGTGACGATGGGAGGATAATAGTTGCTTGAACTAGGTCCTGAGTGGTCAGAGTGGAGGGCAGAAGAGGTGGTGGTGGATGTTGAGGCTGTTTGGTAGCTTGAGCTTCTTTCTTTTGTCTGAATCATCTCTAGCTCATAGGTTTTTAGCATTCCAAAGAGTTCAATCATCTGGAGAGTCTTCAGATTTTCAGTTCTTCTGATGGACACTGTGTAGAGTGTCCAGCAACTCGGTAGAGACCTGATGAACTTCTTGAGAATATCTTCATTCTCCAGCTTCACCTTTGAGCACTGCAGCTCACCTACAAGATAAGTAAATCTGTTATATAAAACCGTTAGAGACTCACCTTCCTTCCAGACGAAGTTTTCATATTGCTGCTTCAGGATGTCTCTTCTGTTTTCTTTCACTTCTTCTGAACCAGCAAACATCTTTTCAAGAGCCTCCCATAGCTCCTTTGCAGTTTTATAACCTCTGAAGTTATGAAAAACTTCATTTTGTAAGCACATCTGGATGGCTCCCAAGGCTTTGAAGTCTACCTCCATTTTCTTGATGTCTTCATCAGAGTACTTGGAGGGTTCTTTGGGAACCAGTGTACCTCCGGACTCAGCTGAGGCCACCATGGGTATGTATGGTCCATTTTTAATGGATTTCCACATCCCATATTCTTGATAGCAGAAGAAGCTTTCCATTCTGTTCTTCTACATATCATAATCTTCTCTAGACACCAGTCTTGGTGGTCTGGAGATGCTTCCAATATCTTCAAATCCATTGTTTTGCGTCATTTTGTTTTGATTTGTGATAGTGAGAGACTTTAACAAAGAGATAGTTTAGAATAGAACCAAAGAATGATTAAACAAGTGTGAGTTTGTTTAATCTGTGAGCCAAAGCTCTGATACCACTTGTAGGATCGGTAAATACAAGATAGTTCTATTCCAGTTGAGATTGGCGAAAACAATCACAACTTAATCAAAGTAAACACAAGAAGTACTGATAAATACAATTTGTATTAAGCTTCAATGGTTACAAGATTACAGAGAAAACTCTAAGAAAAGAACTAAGATACAATGACTCTAAGTACTACTTATATAGTAACTTAGAATCAAGACAGACCCTTGATTCTAAGGATCAGATCTAACACAAACCGTTGATCTTGTATTGAAGCTATTCTACATATAATGATAATAAACACTATAAAAGTTAACTTTACTCAAACGTCTTTATAGGCATCATTGCTTGCATTCTTGGAGAAGAGCGTTGTAGTGCGTTATTGTCTGCATCAGTGACATTCTTTCTGCGTGGAGTGTGTCAGTGGTGTAGCCAAAAGTTGTCAGTGGTAATGGTTGCTTTATCGAAGTCAGTCAGCTGCAACGTTTGATCTTCAGTGGAAATGGCTATCAGCTGCAAAGTTGGAGATCAGCAGCAAGATGCAACCATCCAAAGCTACTGATGATTTGCCTATCGGCAGCATCAAGTGTTGATACTGCTGAGAAGCCTATCCGCAACAACTCTGGTCTTTAGCAGATAAGGCTATCCGCAGCAGATTTGTTTTTCAGCAGAAGAACAAGTATCCGCTGCAGATAAGCTTATCCGCAGCAGTTTGTTGGTCAGTAGCAAACTCTGAGGTAAGCAGCATTTGTACTTAGAATGATTTGTAGCCATCAGTCTTTATTTCTACAATCGGGCTAGCCACCCTTACGGCTGCGCTGCTATTGCACCTCCCCCTTCGACATTCACAACCGTGATATAACCCAAGGAAACTAATCGCATATCAAGCCGCAACCAAAGACGTAGTCACGAGTTACAACATATATGCAGGAATTACCTCAACGATGTGAAGTTCTTCGTGTTACACCATCGTCGGCCCCCTTGCCGGCCACCTCTCTCCCTCTCCTGTGTTTTCCCCTTTCCAGCCGTCGCGAGTTCTCCCTAGGCCGAATGGAGCCTAGGGTTTACTCCTAAACATGTTTGTTCCAAATGAGAGTGACCAAGCAATACCAAATGAGGGTTGTATCACATGCATCAATGATAAATGAGGGTTTTTTTTGTGCATATGTACCCTATTTTGGTTGTACTTGCAAAGACATTTGGCTGCAATGACAAATGACATTGGTTGCACTTGTTGCAATACCAAATGTATCAATAAAACTTGGCTGCAATACCAATTGAATTAATAAAACTTGGTTACAATACCAAATGACATTGGTTACATCTACCTATGACCCAAATGACAGTAGCATCAATAAACGACAACCAAATGAAAGTTTCAGTCGCATCAACCAAATGACAGTTTCAATCGCATCAACCAAATGACAGTTCTAGACATCCAAAATGACATTACATAATGATCCAAATACATAGGTCTACACGTAAAAAAACATAGTTCCAAACAAACAAAAAGACATAGTTCTAAACATCCAAAGGGATACAGAGGTCTAAGAGTGTTCTTGTCCCTTGCGTGTCTTGCTATTGTGCATTGCTTTGTTAAACTTCTGGCAAGTTTTTGCGGCCCCCTTCTTTGATAATCTTCCACATTTTGTTGCCTCTTCCAATTCAAATGTTGACTTCTATCTCACCTTTTTGGGCCTACTAATAGGTTTATGATGTGTGGGTGGTGTGATAATGGTTGGAATTTCAGACCTAGGCCACAATGATCTACCATTTATTGGGTAGATCTTGAACTTGTACACTTGCTTCCACCTATCCAATGTGTAAATTGGATGCACGTCTCTAGCATTCCTACTCCTTCTCCAAACATTGCCATAGCTTGCAACTTTCATGATCATGCCTTGTGTATAATGTGATCAATCAATTGCAATAATTGTAAACAATTTAGTTCCGTGTATAATGTAAACACACAAGTTTCACGTATGATATAGTGTTATGTACATTGTAAGCAAATAGGTTTCATGTATAATGTGAATAATTTAGTATCATGTATATAGTAAACAAATGAGTTTCATGTATAATGTGAGCAATGTAGTATCATGTATTTTGTAAACATTTAAGTTTTCTTGTATAATATAAACAATTTAGTATCATGTATTTTGTAAATGAATAAGTTTCTATGTATAATGTAAACAATTTAGTATCATGTATTTTGTAAATAAATAAGTTTTCATGTATAACGTAAACAATTTAGTATCATGTATTTTGTAAATAAGTTTTCATGTATATTGTATACAATTTAGTATCATGTATTTTGTAAATGAATAAGTTTTTATGTATAATGTAAACAACTTAGTATCATGTATTTTGTAAAAAAAAAGGTTTTCATGTATAATGTAAACAATTTAGTATCATGCATTTTGTAAATAAATAAGTTTTCATGTATAATGTAAACAATTTAGTATCGTGTATTTTCTAAATGAATAAGTTTTCATGTATAATGTAAACAATTTAGTATCGTGTATTTGGTATGTATAATTTAGACAAGTTAATTTCATGTATATTGTAAACAATCAAGTTTCACGTATCATGTGATCAATATAGTATTATGTGTATTGCAACCAACTAAGTTTCATGTATTATGTGATAAATCTAGTATTATGTATCTTACAAACAAACAAGTCTTCAGTATCATGTGATAAGTCTAGTATTATGAATATTGCAAAAAAACAAGTCTCATGTATCATGTGATAAGTCTAGTATTATGTATATCGCAACAAACAAGTCTCATGTATCATGTGATAAGTCTAGTATTATGTATATTGCAAACAAAGAAGTATCATGTATCATGCAAATGTCTATATGTAGGTTATTGAATCTCATGAGAAACATAAACTATTAAATTTTGTAGGTGGTCGAGTGTTGCGGACAAACGTGTTGTTTGGCATTCATGTATAATGTGGGTAGTTGAGTTTTAACTTTTTTAAATCCAGTTGAGGTTTATATATATGGTTAACGCCTACGCGAAATGGTTCATATCCTTGCAGTGCCTAGTACACTCATACATTTCCAAAGGTGTAAGATAATGAGAAGGTTGTGTAGATATTCAGGGTAATGTGCTTACGAATAACTGATTTGTGCTTTTTATTTTGTGAATAAACAACTAATTGTAATTTATTCTTAAAAAAAATAGTGAAAATAATAAGCTGAATAACTAGATAAATGAATAGATAAATAATAACCTTTTTTATTATTATAAAAAGAATGTTTCAAAGGAAAATAATTGTTAAATTATTTAATAAATAAGCCAAGATTTAAAATAGTTAATTTAATAAAATAAAAGTCATAATGTAACATCCTAAAAATAAAACGACAGTTATAATAACGGAATAAACGAACTACGCATGTCGGGTCGGGTCGGGCCGGATGAGCCGGCAGGCTGGAAGGGGAGCCTCCCCTATAAATAGCTTAGGTCTTCATTATTTCTCTCATTTGCAACTTCTAGAGAGAAAAACTGTAGAGAGAGAAAGTTGGCGGATCGACCCGAGATTTGAGAAGTGTGTTGCTCCAGAGCTCGTGAGAAGAACCTCCGGATCAGAAACTCGATTCAGGTAACGATCGGGCCTGAATCTGAATTTTTGTTCGTTTTTGGGGTTTTCGGGTTTTGGGTGAAAAGGTAACGTTTTCATGAATAAAACTGAAAGATAAACATAGATTTGAGTTCCTTAATGGAAAGCAAACGTTTTGAAGTAAACAAGTTCGGGATCTTGACGTGATCAGACCCGAAGACGAAAGTTAGGGTTTTTGCGAAGAAGCAGTTCGTGCGTACTTATCAAGTACGCATGAAGATGATCCTACGTACTTACCAAGTACGCAAGAAGAGGATCTTGCGTACTTATCAAGTATGCATGAAGAGGGTCATGCGTAGTTATCAAGTACGCATGAAGCAGGTGTTGCGTATTTATCAAGTACGCATGAAGTAAAGTCTGCGCACTTATTAAGTACGCAAGAACAAGTCCCTGCGCACTTGCTAAGTGCGCAGGCATCAGGTTGGTTAAGTATGTTAGTATGTTTAGAATGGTTAAACCGTTAGAGTCGGTATTGGTCTGATGTGTATTTAACTATTCAATTCAGATCGGAAGTGACGTTGGACCTTGTTTAGGACAACCCAAATTAGCTTATCAGATGAGTTCTAGAAGCCCTTCTTTAAACGTTTTAATTAAATGTTTTTGGGCTGTTGTGCATACATACGGAACGATGTTTTGAAATGAGGTTTACGAAACGATGTTTATGAAATAATGTTTACGATGTGATGTTTACGAAATGAAGTTTACGGGATGATGTTTATGAAATGTTTTGCCAAATGAAGTTTACAAAAGGTTTACGAAAGAGATGGTGTTTTGTTTAATAAAACGTACAAATGCTTTAACTAAAATGAGGTAAAGGTTTTATGAAAGTCACGAATGAACGAATCTGCCACGAGTTCCTACGGGAGCTAAGGTATGTATGTATTGGCCTCACCTTACGGGGGGCCTTTGTGGCTGGCTAACGGTTGTACAACTGGTTGATGATGGGGTGACGACGGTCACCCATGGGATTACCGGGATCCCAATAGAAGGTACTATTCCTTGCGGGGAAATAGTGCCTAAGTTATGTTTGGTCTACCTAGAGGTAACGAGCCTTAGGAGACGTATGTTTGGTCTACCTAGAGGTAACGAGCCTTAGGAGACGTATGTTTGGTCTACCTAGAGGTAACGAGCCTTAGGAGACGTATGTTTGGTCTACCTAGAGGTAACGAGCCTTAGGAGACATATGTTTGGTCCACCTAGAGGTAACGAGCCTTAGGGGACCTGTGTGACGGATGGCTTATAGGTAACGAGCCTTAAGTTCATCTGCTGGTATGCGATGTATGGAATTGACGGTTACGAGAAGGCTCAGATTCGGTTCATGTTGACTTATGTTATGATGCTATGTTACGATGTTTTGATGATGTTAAGTTATTGCATGTTTTACGTACGCTTTTGTAAAACAAATGTATGTTATGTTTTTTGGCAAAATGTTTATGTTAAGGTTTTATGTAAAGCTAGAACTCACCAGCGTAGCTGACTTTTTAGTATGCACATTCAGGTTAAGGCAGGTATGGATGATGGACGGTGATGCTTGGCAAGCGAGAAGAGTTACCCGGTTAATCATGAAGACTGGCATCCCGTTATGAGTTGTTTATGTTATGTTATGTATTTGACAATGTTACGCTTCCGCATGTATGAACAAGTTTTAATTATGATGAATGAATGATTCCGCTGCGTTATTTGATATTCAAGTTTAATAAATGTTTGTGAATGAGTAAATCCAACAAGTGAGGCCTCTCGGGTTTGGGGCCTTACAAGTTGGTATCAGAGCAATAGTTTGAGAGATTCGGACACTCCTAGTGTTTGAACTTAAACTGTGAATGGGACCGAAAGCGGATGCCAGTACGGGTAACTCGAGCCACAGCATCAGGTATGAAGGTAGTATATGTTTACATGTATAGTATGCCTTAGAAAGGGTTAGGTAAGGACTGGTGTTCTGATGGAATCACAAAGGTGGTCAAATAGAAATCGAAAGGTAGTGTAATGGTTAATTGCAGATGGCCAGTGTATATTAACATCTTACAGTACTTATTGAATTTTATTTGTTAACTAGCGTGATGACATTGGATTCTTGTCTTATAGAACAAAGTGGCAAGAAGGGGAAACGGAAGACGCGGTGGGGGCCGTACCGACGGTCGTACCGGTGGATGTAACGGTGGGTGCGGCAGGATCCCTGCGCGCTAAGAGTATAGTGAAGAAGGAAGTGTTCACACTGAACCGGCGGTTAGTGTGCATGGATCTGAGCAGACACTGGTTGAAGAACAGCCTTTCACTTTTGAACCTGAAGTGAGGGCAGCTATAGCTCGAGAGTTCACAGAGTTGATGAAGACTTCTCTGCCAGGTCTGTTAGCTGAGGCATTGAAGAAGGTTAATGGGGAAGGTGGGTCTAACACGGCGGTTGATACCCCGAACACTGAGGCAATCAACGCATCGCTTAACAGTGGTTGCGACTATAAGTCCTTTAAGGCATGTGACCCACCGGTCCTCACTGGAAATAAGGACGCGGTAGCTACGTTTGATTGGGTGATTCGTATGGAGGCTGCCATTCACCTGAGCGAGTGCCGAACGGATCAGGTTGTGAAATTTACTGCTAACTCCTTGAGAGAAGAAGCATCCCATTGGTGGGAAGGTGTACGTCAGGCAAAAGGGAGCGAGGTTGTGGATGCGATGATGTGGGCTGACTTGAAAACTTTGGTGATCAAGAATTTCTGCCCAAGGAACGAGATTGAGAAGGTAGAGAGGGAATTTCTGGGTTTGAAGGCCGGGAGCATGACGCACCGGCAGTACACCACACGGTTCAATGAACTGGCACGTCTGGTGCCACATCTTGTCACGACGGAGGAAAGAAAGATTGCATGCTACATTCAAGGGCTGCCGGACCAGGTCCGCACCTATGTTAAAGCAAACGCCCCTACTACCTACGATTCGGTAGTAGAACTGAGCGGAGTGGTATTTGATGATCTGGCACTGAATGTCGTTGCCATTGAAGAGCCCAAGAAGAAGCTGAGTTTTCCCGCTAAGCGATCGGGTGGGAAGTTGTTTGGGGCTCGGGACAAACAGGCCAGGGTGGGTGTGACGGCAGTCTGTGGAAGATGTGGGGCGAGACATACAGGTGAATGTCGGATAGGGACAAATCGGTGCTACAAATGTGGCAAGACTGGGCACTACTCCCGGGAATGCAGGCTAGGCATTAAATGTTATAATTGTGGTGAAAGCGGTCATATGAGCCGGGAATGAACCAAGCCCGGAATGGGTGAAGCCAGGAAAGGGAAAGGCCGGGAAAAGAAAGAAGAGAGGCCCCGAGCAAAGACTCGTGCGTACGCACTAACGCAAGAACAAGCCAGGGCAGACCCCGACGTGGCGTCAGGTACGTTCGTTCGTCCTTGACAACACTTTTGTTTCTGTGTTATTTGATTCGGGTGCCAGTAGGAGTTTTAAATCTGCGACCTTTTGTGAACGAGTGAAGTACACTGTCAGTAAGCTAGAAAGGGCCTTTAGCGTAGAAACTGCTGAGGGTAGAACTGCGAGAGTGACCGATGTAGTTGACAACTCCACGATAAAAATAGAAGGTCATAGGTTCCCTGTTAGATTGTTTGTTATGGTTTTGGGAGGGTTCGATGTCGTGTTAGGTATGGATTGGCTAACTGCCAATGAAGCGCAAATTATATGCAAACGAAAGATAATCCGACTCAAGGCTCCGGATGGTAGCAAAGTCGAGGTTCTTGGAGATCGTGCCCCGATGCCAAACGTCATCTCGATGATTAAGGCAACAGATTACTTGAGGCGCGGATGCGAGGCTTATCTGGTGTACGTAATTGACGAGTGTAAGGAAGTGAAGGAGCTAGACGATGTACCCGTGGTACGCGAGTACCCGGAGGTGTTTCCAGAGGATTTGCCTGGGATACCACCCGACAGAGAGATTGAATTTCGAATCGACTTAGTACCAGATGCCCAGCCCGTGGCTAAGGCTCCATATCGACTAGCACCAGTGGAGATGAAAGAATTAATGGCACAACTAGACAAGTTACTTGAGAAAGGATTTATCCAACCGAGCATCTCGCCGTGGGGTGCTCCCGTGTTGTTTGTGAAGAAGAAAGACGGTTCGATGAGAATTTGTATTGATTATCGCGAGTTGAACAAATATACGGTGAAGAACAAGTACCCTTTACCAAGGATCGACGACCTGTTCGATCAATTACAGGGCGCAAGTTGGTTCTCTAAAATTGACCTTCGATCCGGGTACCATCAGTTGAAGGTGAGGGAAGAAGACATACCGAAAACCGCATTTCGCACGCGTTATGGACATTTCGAGTTCCGCGTGATGTCTTTTGGATTGACGAACGCATCCGCAGCGTTCATGGATTTAATGAATAGGGTGTGTCGACCGATGCTGGACCGATCGGTAATTGTGTTCATCGATGATATCCTCATCTACTCCAAGGATGAGCGTGATCACGCATGTCACTTAAAGGAGGTGTTGGAGGCTCTGAAAAAGGAAAAGTTGTATGCTAAGTTCTCCAAATGCGCGTTCTGGCTTAGGGAAGTCCAATTCCTAGGTCACGTCATTAACCCAAACGGCATTAAGGGAATGGAATATTCCTAAGACGCCAACTGAAATCCGTAGTTTCTTGGGATTGGCAGGCTACTATCGGAGATTCATCCAGGATTTCTCGAAAATAGCTTCGCCATTGACAAAGTTGACTCGGAAGGAGGTAAAGTACGAATGGGGTTCGACCCGAGATGAGGCGTTTAAGGAATTGAAGAAGAGGCTAACCCAAGCTCCAGTCTTGGCCCTTCCCGAGGGCAATGAAGACTTAGTGGTATACTCTGACGCTTCGGGTCAGGGATTGGGATGCGTGTTGATGCAACGCTGAAGAGTGATCGCGTATGCGTCACGACAGTTGAAGATTCACGAAGCTAATTATCCAACCCACGATTTGGAACTTGCTGCTGTCGTATTCGCATTAAAAATCTGGAGTCACTACCTGTATGGGGTGAAGTTTGTAGGATCGTGAGAATACAAGATGGTTCTGTTCTTAGTTGAGGTTGGCGGAAACAAAATCAACTACACAATTTATAATCAAGTAAACACAAAGAATACTGATAAACACTGTTGTATTAAGCTTTTGTGAATGCAAAGATTACAAGTGAGAAACTCAATGAATAAGTATGACAAGCACTACAAGCACACTTACAATGAAGTGGCAACTCAGTATTTATAGTGACTTAGAATCAAGACAGACCCTTGATTCTAAGGATCAGATCGAACACAAGCCGTTGATCTTGTTTATTAATTTACATTACACGTAAAGGCTAATCTAGTTAACTTTACTGAAACATTTTCTTTATTCATGATTGTTTGCATGCTTGGAGAAGTGTATTGTTGTCCGTCATTGGTTGACCATAGCGGTTCCTTCTGCTTTGAGTCTGTCAGTTGCTTTTGCAGAAAGGTGTCAGAGACGCTTCACATGGGTAGTCAGCTTCAACGTTTGGTCTTCAGTGAATAAAGCTATCAGCAGCAGAGATGAGGATAATGCTGCTGATAAGACTATCAGCAGCAACAAGTGTTGGATGCTGCTGAGAAGCCTATCAACAGCAACTTGTGTTGAATGCTGCTGATAAGCCTATAAGCAGCAACAAGTGTTGGATGCTGCTGATAAGCCTATCAGCAGCAACTTGTGTTGAATGCTGCTGATAAGCCTATCAGCAGCAACAAGTTTTGAATGCTGCTGATAAGCCTATCAGTAGCAACTTGTGATGAATGCTGCTGATAAGCCTATCAGCAGCATTTGTACTTAGAATAATTTGGTAGCAATCAGTCTTTGGTTCTACAAACTCCCCCTAGACTGATGCAACCAAAATTCTTCTATTTACTTTGCTGCTGAAGCTTTTGCATGTGGCTGACTATCCTTTCAACCTCATAGCCTCTTGGATCCTTGCTGGGATTGTTCAGTGGAAGTTCAGACAGAGTCTTGATGTCTTTGTGTGGCATTTTGTAGATTGCTTTGCTTGAACATCTCATCTGCTGCTTCTTTACATCAATCAGAGTGAACTCATCCAGATCAGCATTGTAGGACCAAGATACAAATGGAGAGTGGGACTTGAGTGGTTTGATGTTCATGACCACATCTTTGCTAGGGTTGAAGTAGTGTCTGATTGCTAGCATAAGATGTTTCCCACTCTCATTTGCAGGCTCATGAGCTTCACCCAGCTCCAAAATTCTTCGTAGGTCTGAATCTGGTAGTTGCAGAACCTCATCAACAGACCTGTATGTAGATCTTCTTCTTTCAGTTCTCCCCCTGAAGATCTCAAACCTTTGACCCTGTGGATTGTAGACCCATTCAACTATGTCCCTTGAGTCTTCAGGTTCAGATGAGGGTTTGGATTTCTTCAAGGGAGGCTGTTGATGAGTGGGAGCTGGGTGGGATGATTTGGACTTTTTGGGTGGAGGAGTGGAAGGTTTGGGGAGGAGAGTGGAAGGATGATGGACTGAGGAAGAGGTAGGTGAGGGAGAAGGCTTGGGTTTCTTTGTCTTTGGTTTTTCTTCTTCTTTGATAAGTACCCTTTTCTTGGAGCCCTTCTTCCCTAGTCTTTCTTCCTCATCCTTTTTAACTTTGAAGTAGAGGGCTTGCAGGTTCATGAAATTCATAGGACCTAGCCTCTTTCCACTATCTCCTCTGGCCTTAAGGAAGTCAATCATGACCTTCCTCTCTTCATGGGTCCGTTTATTGAAAGCAATGGTCTTTTTGGACTGTTGTTTGGCTTTTTCTTCTTCTTCAGCCTTTTTCTTCTTTGCCAACTGACCTTGCTGACCCATGAAGGCTCTGTAGACTTCTTTAGTTGAGAGTTTCTCAAGGTAGTCTGCATCCTCACCTTGAGAGACTAGAGTCTTTATCCACTCCTCCCTCATTTCTTTAGCTAGTTCAGAATCGGTTATTCTGAACTTAGCTTCTTCTTTCTTCTTCTTCTCTAATTCTTCTTCTTCTTTATTGAATTGTTCCTGCAGTTGAAGAGCAAGAGCTGCATCTTCTTCAATCTGGTCAACTGCAGGAATCTTTCTTTTTAGTTCATCCAGCTGTTTGGCATACAGCTGGATGGTTTGTTCTCTTAGGAGAATGGTTGTTTTTCTTTCTTGAGCTTTTTTCATGTCAGCCATCTCCTCTTCTTCTCTTTTTCTTCTTTTCTCTTCCCTCTCTCTTTTCTCTTTAAGCAACCTCTCTTCATCTTCCTCTGTCATGACCCCCTTCCCTTTGTTTATAGTAGGTGCCTCTGCTTCAGCTTCACTGACCACAACAGCAGATGATGATGCTGCTATTGGGATCTCTGCCTCAGCTTCATTGGCAAGATGAGGGATTGACAAGGGATGATCACTTTCTTCATCAAGTTGATACTCAGGACCTTCTATTTCCCTCAGTTGATCCCTAAGAGAAGATCTTGTGCCAGATGCTGCAGATGTGGCTTCAACTTATGGAGTATCTGAGTTGGAGTCAGCATCAGAAGTTGACACAGTCTCTTCTTGAGGAATCAGTCATTCTTTTTCAAGATGGGCTTTGATGATGACCATCATTGCCTGGCTCTCCAGTGAGTTAATATTGCAGATGTTGGCTCTGAGCTGAAAAATCTTGAATAGGAAGTCTGAGGGCAGCTGAAGGATGTTCCTGGTGTTGATGATGAGAGAGGAGCCGTTGCTGAGCAGGAGAGTGTGGTCAAGGGACTTAGTGCTCACCCAACCTAGCACGTCCAAGTCCTTGACCAGGAAGGCATACAGGAATCTTCGAAGGCCCAGAACTTCTTCTTCATTGAGAAGACTGCTCCTTGTTATTTCAAGATTGCTAGGAGTCAGTCTCCTTTCTGCGGCCGCCGAGGATTCAGGATAGGCTACCCGATGTGCTGCTTGTAGGAATCTTTGGAACCTGGGTAGATTATCCTCCATCAGGTCATGGAACCTGCCAATGGCAAGTTCTGCTGAGAGGTCTGTTGAGGTGTTGATGCAGTTAGTTAAATGCAGATGTAGGACTTGGAGGGCATTGAGAGAGTTCCAGTTCAGCTCTTCTACTCCGCTGAACTCCCATCCAATCCAAAACCTCTCAGATGATCCATCATACCCCCAAGCTAGAATGGAGTCAAATTCTAGCTTCTTTGATGATCTGAATAGTTGGGGGGTTGAGGATTGACCAATGATGGCTGCTGCTTCAGGGAAGATGCTGAATGGTGTATTAGTTTGTTCTGTGTCTTCAGTACCATTCAGCATTTCATCGACAGCCCTGACGACCAACTTCCAGTCTTCAGATGTTTCTTCGTCTTCATTATCTGGGACTGGCAAGTCATGTACTTGGACAAAAGCTGGCTTGAATTGTGAGCTTTGAAGTACAAATTGCTCTTGAATTCAGTCGTCAAGACTGTCTGTATCTTCTTCCATAGAAACCATCTCCCCCTTTTTGGTTGCATCAGTAGACAGGTATGCATCAGTTTGGGTGCCTACTGATACAAGAGAGGGAGTGGCTAAAGATGGGCATTGATGGGCTTCATGCATAGAGACTTGGTGTCTTAGTTTGGACACTTCAGCCTCTAGCATAGCCACCCTGGCCGTCAATTCCAAGTTATGAAGTTTCAGTCTGTCCTTATCCACAGTTGTGGAATCCTTGGACCCAGATGGGGCCGTAGGCCGAGCCTCAGCATCCCCATCACCCGCGGTTTCTTGGCGCCTGGGATTCCTCTCAGTGAGGGGAGTTTCCAAGGAAACACCCTCACCATGAGTTGTCGTGGTTGAGGTCTTAAAGATGTTGTCACTGTCCTCCTGGTCAGATGATGGACCAGCAGTAGTGACAGCCTCGTCCACATCCACTCTTTCATTACTCCCAGAGTGGACCTTCAAGGGTGAAGAACTTGGGATGGGTGTTTCAGAAGCAAGACCAATCAGTACCTCCTTGATAGTGGTAATTGGAGAAGGTACATCACTTTGGTCAGGTTCCTCAACACTTAAGTCCAAAGAAGACACGAATGGCTCGAAGGGCTGTTCTATGGATCCGGGAAGTGATCCTAATCCTAATAGAGAGACTTCCGAAGGAGTCTCCCTAACAGTGTGGCTTTCCCTTATGATATTCTCACTAGAATGTTGTGATTCTGAGTGAGGGATGTTGGCTTGGGTTTGGGCCTTGGAGGCAAGAGAAGAAGGAGTTCTCTTGCCCCTTTTCCTTGTATACTTGGCTGCAACCGGGGCCCTGTGTTCCGATTGAGCAATCAAACTATGGGTGAGTAATGTATGTGCCTGTGCATCCTCAGTAGAATGCACAGGGGTTCGATCAAGGGAAACAGTAGTTTGAGTTTGTGGCAGTGAGGTGGAGGGTGTGGGATCAGTATCAGTTGGGTTTGCTGAACTGTCACCCTGGGCACTTTGCGTGTTCAACATTGCAGACAGCAATGGAACATCGGCCCCTGAGAACTTTGATGAAATTGTTCTCATGCTTTGAAAAATATTGTTCTTATGTCCCAGAATTGAGTAGATTCTTGCAGTTTTTGAAAGATCTTGGTGCTCGATGTTGAACACTTCCTGCAAGAATCTTGGGTACATGAAGAACTGTGATTTCAACCCTTCTTGAAGGTTGTATCTCAAACCTTCAAGAATGAGGTGGGAAAAATTGAAACCCTCCCCAGTTATCATACCGTGAATTGCCGACGCAAGTCCGGAGCTGAGTTGGTTCCAGCCACTTCTCTTCTGGGATATGCATTGGAGAAGAGTGTGGCAGAGATACTTCCATTTGGGACCCATGAGTGCCTTCTCTATCGTATACTCTGTTTGATTCCCAGTGTACCCTATGGATACAAAGGTCCTCATGTATACGTCTCTTGGGTAAGAGGTGGCGTCCCCTTCATCTTGAAGCTTGAGGTGTTGGCGGAGCTTTGCTTCAGTGATGATTATCTCTTTGCCGTCTACTGTTCCTTTGATTTGGGGAGTGCCCTGTTCAGTAGAATACACGGCTGAGCTCCAAAAATCTTCCATGTGGGAAGTGTAGATGGTTGGGTTGACTGTTAGGGCATGGAGGATTTTGGACCGACAAAGGAAGTCGATCATATCATCGAAACCTTCGGATTTCTTGCCTTTTATTAGGTATGCGGTGAGGTTGTGATATGGAGAAAACTTGTCGTTTGGGTTGTTTATGTCTGCGCCTGCCATTGTTATGGATTTGGAGGGAAAAGAGAAGGGTGTTTGAATGGTGGTTGATTATGGAGGGCTTTGAATGCTGTGGGGACGGGAGAGAAAGTGATGGAAGGTTAGGGTTTGAAATTGAAAATGAAGAGGTGGTGGGAAAGTTTGAGATTGTGATATAACGGCAGACGAAGAAAAAGCAACTTCACTTGTACAGTACAACCTGTTTCACTTTTCATTGTTACAGCTGTAAAGCACTCGAACAGTCATGGTAAAGACTGAGAGTAGTTTTTACCGCAGGTAAAAGTTAATGTAGACTTGTTTTACCCATCAGCAGCAAACTTGGTTGCTGCTGATGGTGAGCTATCCGCTGCAAACTTGGTTGCTGCGGATAGTTAAGTCTTTCAGCAGCAGATTTGGTTGCTGCTGACTGTTGTATTCATTCCGCAGCAAAAAGGTTGCTGCTGACCGCCTTAAAGCTATCCGCAGAAAACTTGTTCCTGCTGATAACTTAAAGCGATCAGTGGCAAAGACTTTGCTGCTGAAGAGTAAATCTGTCAGCAGTGAAAAAGTGCTGCTGACTTATTATTTTATTTACAACATAAGACAGACATATTTACATCTAAGGATAGATGCATTCAGCTTAACCGATGATGATGCTTGGTGTTTTCTTTACCTTCCATTGTTGAGTTGGTGGTTTTCCAGATTTCTTTGTCTTTTCAACAGCAGACGTTGTATCTGATGATTTGGCTTTCCATTGCATTACTGTTGTTTTTCTAGTTTTCCTCACACTACCAGCAGCAGATTTTGCTACTGATGTTTCTGGCTTGTTGACAGTAGATCCTGCTGCTGACAGCGTTGTTGAAGTGTCAGCATTCTTTGCTACTGTAGGCTTTGCCTTGGATTTTGCTTTATCAGCAGTGGGCACTCTTGCTGCTGATGTTTTTGCCTTATCAGTAGCAGATTTTGCTGCGGAGGATTTTAGCTTATCAGCAGCAGACTTGGTTGCTGCTGAAGGCTTCTGCTTTGTTTTCTTGGGCTGAACTGGACTAACAACCGGTGTATGCTGATCTTTCTTTACCCTTTGTCTTTGAGGAGCTTGATGAAGGATCTGGTTGAAAGGGTTAAACTTACAGTTTGCAGCAGAGTGGTCTGATTTTCCACAGATGATGCAAGATTTTTGAGGCTTTGACAACTGCTCCCTTGGTGGAGAAAGAGATTTTCTGAATTGAGTTGTCTTAGCTTCAAAGCTTCTTATCTGTTTGTTCTTCTTTGTCTTCTCAAAAGCATGTTGCTTGAGGTTTCTTTGCTGCTGTAGGTAGTAGAAGCAGGTGCTGGCAGTGTGGTTATATTTCCCACAGACAAAACATGATTTTGCCAGTTTATCCTTTGACAGATGCACATAATCCTTTCTTTTGAAAAGGTCTTTGAAATTCCAAGGGTGAGCTTTGTTATGCTCAAAAGTAGCTTCTTCCAATGTTTTTTGAACATATGGAACCCTTTCTTCAGGTGCATGATATGTGTCAAACACCTTCCTTGGCTGGACTGAATTGGAAGGAGGCTTTGAGTTAGTGGAGGTGGAGGACTGTCCCTTTTCAATAGTTAGCTTTCTTCCTTCTGGAGGATAGCTAATTCTGATTTGTTTGAAGGGTTTAGGAACTGGTATTGAAGGGATAATAGGGACTTCATCTTTAGTGACTATTACTTGAGGGGCAGGAGGAGATGAGGCATTACTTGTTTCAGTGGAGTTTGAACAAGTTGACTCAGTCTCTAATGAAGTAGTGAATTCTTGCATAGGGGTTTCTTTGACAGCAGGGTCAAGATTTCGGTTGGCCATGTCAAGATTTGCTAGATTGAAGCTTGGTTCATGGATGGCAACGTAATCAGCAGGAGGTGTGACGGTTTTATACTGGTCAGCATGATATCCCAACCCAGTTTTTACATTTTCATGGATTTGAACATCCAAAAGTCTTTGCAGCTTTTTGGATGCAAATTCATATTTTTCCACATGGACCTTTTGGTCTGCCAATTCAGCCTTTGCAGCTTTTAACTTAACCAGAATATCATCAATTTGAGTTTCAAGGTTTGTTTGTTCATGTTTTAATGATGAAATTTCTTTCTTTAAACAATCATTCTTTTCCTTGTAACTATTTTCAACCTTTTTAAATTCAGATTTCATTTGGTGAAATTCTTCATTTTGATCTATGAGCTTCTGGTTATGTTTCCTATATCCAAGGACCTTATCAATGCACTCTTAAGTACATAGATTTTCATATACCTTTGGTGGTACCTCTGATGTGTCTGCCATGAGAGCTTGATTGTTGGTAGAAAGATCCTCAGGCTGGAAGCTCCAGTCAAAGTCAGTAGTTCCAACATTTGCACAGGCTGCAGTTTGTGCTAGAGGATTGACTTGTTGCTGTTTTTGGTGTCTTGGCTGAGCTTGGTGTGCTTGTCTGGTAGGATAGTAGTCGCTTGAACTAGGACCTGAGTGGTCAGAGTGAAGCGCGGAAGAGGATGTGGAAGAGGCTGATTGATGGCTTGAGCTTCTTTCTTTGGCTTGAGTTATTTCTAATTCATAGGCTTTTAGCATACAAAAGAGCTCGGTCATTTGCAGAGTCTTCAGATTCTCAGTTCTTCTTATTGACACTGTGTAAAGTGTCCAGCAACTAGGAAGAGATCTGATGAACCTTTTGAGAATGTCTTCATTCTCCAGTTTCACCTTAGAGCACTGCAGCTCTCCTACCAAGTAGGTGTACCTGTTATATACACTGGTTAGTGACTCACCTTCATTGCAGACAAAGTTTTCGTATTGCTGCTTCAGGATGTCTTCAAGCCCGTTGCTTTGTGCCATTTTTGTTTTGATGTGACTTGATCAAGAATAGAGTTTTGAACAGAATCAGAAAGTGATTAAACAAATGTTAGTTTGTTTAATCTTGAGCCAAAGCTCTGATACCACTTGTAGGATCGTGAGAATACAAGATGGTTCTGTTCTTAGTTGAGGTTGGCGGAAACAAAATCAACTACACAATTTATAATCAAGTAAACACAAAGAATACTGATAAACACTGTTGTATTAAGCTTTTGTGAATGCAAAGATTACAAGTGAGAAACTCAATGAATAAGTATGACAAGCACTACAAGCACACTTACAATGAAGTGGCAACTCAGTATTTATAGTAACTTAGAATCAAGACAGACCCTTGATTCTAAGGATCAGATCGAACACAAGCCGTTGATCTTGTTTATTAATTTACATTACACGTAAAGGCTAATCTAGTTAACTTTACTGAAACGTTTTCTTTATTCATGATTGTTTGCATGCTTGGAGAAGTGTATTGTTGTCCGTCATTGGTTGACCATAGCGGTTCCTTCTGCTTTGAGTCTGTCAGTTGCTTTTGCAGAAAGGTGTCAGAGACGCTTCACATGGGTAGTCAGCTTCAACGTTTGGTCTTCAGTGAATAAAGCTATCAGCAGCAGATATGAGGATAATGCTGCTGATAAGACTATCAGCAGCAACAAGTGTTGGATGCTGCTGATAAGCCTATCAGCAGCAACTTGTGTTGAATGCTGCTGATAAGCCTATAAGCAGCAACAAGTGTTGGATGCTGCTGATAAGCCTATCAGCAGCAACTTGTGTTGAATGCTGCTGATAAGCCTATCAGCAGCAACAAGTGTTGAATGCTGCTGATAAGCCTATCAGTAGCAACTTGTGATGAATGTTGCTGATAAGCCTATCAGCAGCATTTGTACTTAGAATAATTTGGTAGCAATCAGTCTTTGGTTCTACAAAGTTTACTATTTACTCCAACCACAAAAGTTTGAAATACTTCTTCGAACAAAAGGAACTTAATATGAGGCAGAGGCGATGGTTAGAACTGTTGAAAGACTATGACTGTGAAATAATATACCATCCTGGAAAGGCAAACGTGGTGGCTGACGCTCTAAGCCGAAAGGATGTGCCTACTCCTATTAGAGTGAAAGCCTGCCAGTTGGTGGTAACATCGGATGTGATGAGAGAAATTGAAAAGGCTCAAGATGAGGCACTTAAGGAGGAAAACATTAAGAAGGAAAGGATGGTTGGCCAACAGGACAAGTTGGAATATAACACCCTAGGTGTTAGGACATGTTTTGGGCGGGTATGGATACCTATGGGTGGCGAGCTTAGAACCAAAATCTTGGATGAGGCTCATAAGTCTCGGTATTCTATCCATCCTGGTACCAATAAAATGTACCAAGATCTGAGGAAGGAATACTGGTGGCCTGGGATGAAACATGAGGTGACAAAGCATGTAAGCAAGTGCATGACTTGCTCACAAGTAAAGGCCGAACACCAGAAACCGAATGGAAAGATTCAACCACTTGATATACCAGAATGGAAGTGGGAACACATTACCATGGACTTCATAACCAAGCTACCTCGCACAGCTAAAGGTCATGATACCATTTGGGTAATTGTGGACCGTTTAACAAAGAATGCTCATTTCCTACCTGTTCGCGAGACGTTATCATCGGAAAGGTTAGCGGAAGTATTTATTAACGAAGTAGTAGCACGGCATGGGATGCCTTTGACGATCGTATCTGACCGGGACACACGATTCACATCGAGGTTCTGGAAAAGATTTCACGAGACGATGGGCACGAGGCTCAATGTTAGCACGGCATACCACCCACAAACGGACGGTCAGTCTTAAAGGACCATTCAGACATTGGAGGATATGCTTCGTGCTTGTTTTATCGATTTTGGCGGCAGTTGGGACAGTCATCTGCCGTTAGCCGAATTCTCCTACAACAACAGTCATCACACGACGATAGGCATACCGCCTTATGAAATGTTGTATGGGAGGAGATGCAGGACCCCGATTTGTTGGGGTGAGATTGGACAAAAGGAATTAGGGAGTCTTGAAGTAGTAAGAGAAACGTCAGAAAGGTTTGATCAAATCAAAGCACGAATGAAGGCCTCACAAGATCGTCAGAAGTCCTATGCGGATAAACAACGAAGGCCTATTAAGTTTGATGTTGGGGATAGAGTAATGTTGAAAGTGTCACCTTGGAAGGGAATCATACGATTCAGGAAGAGAGGAAAGTTAAGTCCGAGGTTTGTCGGACCATTCAGGATAATGGCACGGGTTGGTGAGGTCGCTTATCGATTAGAGTTGCCTGATGAGTTGAGTGGGATTCATCCTACCTTCCATGTATCACACTTGCGAAAGTGTTTGGCGGATGAATCAGCTCACGTACCACTTACTGACATCGAGGTCGACAACAACCTTAATTACATCGAAGAACCCGTGGCCATCTTAGACAGAAAAGAGAAGCGTTTGCGTAATAAGATTATTCGATTGGTTAAAGTCAAATGGAAGCATCGAAGGGGATCGGAGGCCACTTGGGAAACGGAGAAGGAAATGAGGGAGTCGTACCCTCAACTATTTGACTCATGATAGGTTTCGGGGACGAAACCTATTGTAAGGGGGGTAGACTTGTAACATCCCAAAAATAAAACGACAGTTATAATAACGGAATAAACGAACGAGGCATGTCGGGTCGGGTCGGGCCGGATGGGCCAGCGGGCTGAAAGGGGAGCCTCCCCTATAAATAGCTTAGGTCTCCATCATTTCTCTCATTTGCAACTTCTAGAGAGAGAAACCGTAGAGAGAGAAAGTTGGCGGATCGACCCGAGATTTGAGAAGTGTGTTGCTCCAGAGCTCGTGAGAAGAACCTCCGGATCAGAAACTCGATTCAGGTAACGATCGGGCCTAAATCTGAGTTTTTGTTCGTTTTTGGGGTTTTCGGGTTTTGGGTGAAAAGGTAACGTTTTCATGGATAAAACTAAAAGATAAACATAGATTTGAGTTCCTTAATGGAAAGGAAACGTTTTGAAGTAAACAAGTTCGGGATCTTGACGTGATCAGACCCGAAGACGAAAGTTAGGGTTTTTGCGAAGAAGAAGTTCGTGCGTACTTATCAAGTACGCATGAAGATGATCCTACGTACTTACCAAGTACGCAAGAAGAGGATCCTGCGTACTTATCAAGTACGCATGAAGAGGGTCATGCGTAGTTATTAAGTACGCATGAAGCAGGTGCTGCGTATTTATCAAGTACGCATGAAGCAAAATCTGCACACTTATTAAGTACGCAAGAACAAGTCCCTGCGCACTTGCTAAGTGCGCAGGCATCAGGTTGGTTAAGTAAGTTAGTATGTTTAGAATGGTTAAACCGTTAGAGTCGGTATTGGTCTGATGTGTATTTAACTAATCAATTCAGATCGGAAGTGATGTCGTTGGACCTTGTTTAGGACAACCCAAATTAGCTTATCAGGTGAGTTCTAGAAGCCCTTCTTTAAATGTTTTAATTAAATGTTTTTGGGCTGGTGTGCATACATACGGAACGATGTTTTGAAATGAGGTTTACGAAACGATGTTTATGAAATAATGTTTACGATGTGATGTTTATGAAATGAAGTTTACGGGATGATGTTTATGAAATGTTTTGCCAAATGAAGTTTACGAAAGAGATGATGTTTTGTTTAATAAAACGTACAAATGCTTTAACTAAAATGAGGTAAAGGTTTTATGAAAGTCACGAATGAACGAATCTGCCACGAGTTCCTACGGGAGCTAAGGTATGTATGTATGTATGTATGAATTGGCCTCACCTTATGGGGGGCCTTTGTGGCTGGCTAACGGTTGTACAACTGGTTGATGATGGGGTGACGATGGTCACCCATGGGATTACCGGGATCCCAATGGAAGGTACTATTCCTTGCGGGGAAATAGTGCCTAAGTTATGTTTGGTCTACCTAGAGGTAACGAGCCTTAGGAGACGTATGTTTGGTCTACCTAGAGGTAATGAGCCTTAGGAGACGTATGTTTGGTCTACCTAGAGGTAACGAGCCTTTGGAGACGTATGTTCGGTCTACCTAGAGGTAACGAGCCTTAGGAGACATATGTTTAGTCCACCTAGAGGTAACGAGCCTTAGGGGACCTGTGTGACGGATGGCTTAGAGGTAACGAGCCTTAAGTTCATCCGCTGGTACGCGATGTATGGAATTGACGGTTACGAGAAGGCGCAGATTCGGTTCATGTTGACTTATGTTATGATGCTATGTTACGATGTTTTGATGATGTTAAGTTATTGCATGTTTTACGTACGCTTTTGTTAAACAAATGTATGTTATGTTTTTTGGCAAAATGTTTATGTTAAGGTTTTATGTAAAGCTAGAACTCACCAGCGTAGCTGACTTTTTAGTATGCACATTCAGGTTAAGGCAGGTATGGATGATGGACGGTGATGCTTGGCAAGCGAGAAGAGTTACCCGGTTGATCATGAAGACTGGCATCCCGTTATGAGTTGTTTATGTTATGTTATGTATTTGACAATGTTACGCTTCCGCATGTATGAACAAGTTTTAATTAAGATGAATGAATGATTCCGCTGCGTTATTTGATATTCAAGTTTAATAACTGTTTGTGAATAAGTAAATCCAACAAGTGAGGCCTCCCGGGTTTGGGGCCTTACACATAATTAATTATTAATTAAGATAATGCTTTTATGAAACAAGTTTTATTAAGTTTCCTTACAAGGTGAAAAAATTTATAGAAAATTTATATCCCAGATAATATTTAAAAACTAAAGAGTAAACTTCAGTTTTTATCCCAGAGGTTTGCACAAAACTTCAGGTTTCGTACCTCTATAACACATTTCATCCATAACGTTTTATGTTTTAACAGTTTTCGTCCCTTTTCCTTGACCCCGTTAAGTTTTCTGTTAGTTTTTGTGCAAATTTACTAATATACCACTCACCCCTTCTTTTTAATCAGACTCAATAAAATGTATATAGGACTCAATAACATGAATGACACTTTCCTCTGGTGCAACCCCTTCCGGCCACCGACTCTCCGACACCACCTCCCCACTGACCGACGCTGGGTCTTGGTGGCTCCAACAGAAATGGCAGCGACGGTCGTTAGGGATTCCAGGAAGCAGAGACATAGGTGGAGACAAGGTAGCAGGCAGCGTCGGGTGGCCTAGATAACAGCGATCACGATTTTAAACGACGGAGATGGTGACGGGATGAGTTTTCCGACGACATCCCATCTAGGGTTCTGTCGTAGCAACAATGATGGAGGTTGAGGTGAGACCTGATGGCAGCGGAAACCGAACGAGGATGGTGTTCCGACAACGGAAACGGTTTTTACCACGTGAATCCCCGTCACCTGGTTCACTGTGGTCGTCGTCGTCGTTCTCCGATCAGCACCACCACCGACGGACAGTTGTTTGATGAGTGTAAAAATGTGGAGTGTACAAAATGAAGTCAAAATTTCTTCTTAGGTCTGATGGTTGAAGAAGAAGGGGTGAGGGATATATAAGTAAATTTGCACAAAAACTAACAGAAAACTTAACGGAGTTAAGGACCAGGGACGTAAAGTGTTAAAACATTAAATGTCAGGGATGAAATGTATTATAGAGGGACGAAACCTGAAATTTTATGCAAACCTTAGGGACAAAAACTGAAGTTTACTCTAAACTAAAGGTTTGATAAACGCTTTGTTTTTTTTAACAAATAACGATTGACCCATAACCCACTAATTATAAACTTTTTAAACCAAAGCTTTAATAGTTTAACCCAATAACCTTTAAAAAAAAATAGGCCCAAATACAACATAAACCCATAAATAAACCCAATACCCATTAACCTAATTAACTATTGAAAAAAGAGTTGATAGTTGTGTTTGTTATATTGAAAAAGAGTTGCTTAAAAAATTTATAGATGATGTAATGGTTCGGTTTCAAAAAATGAAAACTCGTATAGGGATTTTTTTTTATCATGCATTTCTAATGAAAAACATCGTATTATTATGTTCGTTTATAACTTTGTTAGTTTTCATTGTTTCATTGCGTGACCCGACCCGACTCGGGCAGAAAAAAATTAATATTTAATTATTGACAATCGACTTAAAAAATCTCCGACCCCTATAGAAAAGATTTATAGGTCCGCCACTGCCATAAATTTCTAAGTGATAAACTTGTACTTCAAACATTTCCACCAGAAACATGTTGAAAATGAGAGGGTCAACTATAAATAGTTGGTGAGAATACATAGGTTTAGATATCTCATGTAGTTTTCCAAATGGTTTATACAATTAATATGACACATGGTAATAAGACATTTTATGGAGAATCTATAGTTAGGCTAGGTGTATAATCAAACCTTGTGACTGAAGGGCATAACAACACATGTTATCCTAATGTAGGGCATAACAACAAATGTTATCATGATGTAGGGCATAACACAAATGTTATCCGGATATAATGTCGGTAACAATCACCCTCCTAGGTGGGTTTTTTAGACACAATAGATCTATCAATGTTACCGTTGGCTTGTACATAGTTAATGATTGCACGACTGTGTCATGTATATGTAGTTCAACTCATACCATTCAAACACAAATTACATAAATAGTCATAATGTAGAATCGTATGTTTTAATTGCAAATAGTTTTCAATGTAAAACATGTTCCACCCCAGAATATGTAAAAATGTAAAAGAGGCTATGTAAACTCACATTTGTTGAGAGGTGATTGACTCGCAAAGCTCGAGAGTTCTAGGATTTAGATCAACACAGTAAAAGATCATGATATAGTTAATTAGGGTTCTGCATGACGTTTATCGGAAGTTAGAATGTTAACGGATGCGAGAAATAGAGGACTGAATATATAATTGTTAATGTTGTAAATTTTCATATTTGGATAGCATAAGAACTGAACAGAAACGTGCATGTTAAAAATGACAAACGATGTCCAAAAATTATGAAATTTTATAGGTGACGATTTTAAATCGTTCCGAAGAAGTTTCGTTTAGAAATTTTTTCCGTTTGAGACTTGGATAATAGCCAAAACAGTCAAACAAAACAGAAGGTAATGAAAAAGGTTTCTGTCCCATTTTGGCTACTACAGAGTCATACTTTTGAATTAGAAAACGAGTAAATTATGGTTGGAAAGAAAATTTGACGAATTACGTCATGAAATTTGATTTTGCTCAGTTTCATTTAATTATGATAAAGTTACGCTTAGTTAAAATCAGCACATTTTCTGTCCACAATCAACGGTTGCGCTTAAGTGGACCGTTTAGGGTTTTAAGGTTACCGAACGTCGTAAATAAAAAAAATGATGATTGTTATAATGCATAATATAATCATATTAGGTTAGCCAAAATGTCCTGTGTCACCGGTCTGTTCATGATATTCACAGACGCATTTTGGAGAATAACGGAATGCAATCGGCATAGCCGACACGAGCAAGCGGATTCTATTTTAGATTAGCGTGTGGTTAATTTAATTTAGGTTAAGGTTTAGGATCGGAGATTAAAATAAATAAAAAAATTTAGTATGAAGGATGGAATCAAAAGAATAAGAAAGAAATAAAAAAAAGGAAGGAAGAGCGGTTTATACTTGATTCGTCACCCAAACTTGGTTCCTTGGCTTTTGCGATTTCTTCAAGGCTTGAAGGGGGGTTTCTTGCGATTTCTTGGCAGTAGTAGGAGGCTCAAATTGCAGGTGGAGGGGTTTAGGAGAGGAGTGAATGAAAAACAAGGGGGATTAAGGGGGGTATTTATAGTTAAACTAAGCCTTGGAAAACAAGAAAATGGAATTAGGGTTGGGGAGGCTCTAAAGCTGTGAAATTCAGCTGATGGGGGATGAGTTTTGCGAAATCTAGCTGGGGCTAGGTCTAAGTGTAGGTGGTTTGGGTCCTAGCTTGGCCCGGTTGAGTGCGCATTCAAAAATTGCGATTTTAAGCGTTTCTAAATGAAATTGGCAAAAGTTTTCAATATGCAAGTTGATTGTCATAACAAAATGATTATTTTTAGCTAAAAACATTTAATGTAAGGTTATGTTAATCGCGTACGGTAATTAACGGCCGGTGAACGAGAAAACGGGCTTTCTAGGGTTAATAAGCTGCGAAGGCACAATACATAGATTTACAAGCTTTTGTTGAACGTTTCAAGTGTAACAAGGTATACCAACTTTAATTTAACATGTTTGACGTTTGCATGATTGATAATGGGTTATGATGGGCCTATTGGCCTAAAATGGGCCCAATTCACGATTAAGCCATCAATAAGCATCTAGAACATAAGGTGACGTATGATCAACAAGTATGTCGTATGGGTAAACCAAGTGTAATAACATTCAAAATGGTTTACATTCATTAAATAAGTCTGGTACTAGATAAGTTAAACACGAAAGTCGCAGATATTACATTATTGGTTGCACCAATATGTTTCAAATAAGTGTATGAAAGTGAAGAATGCCCATTGATGGAATTCGGGAAGAATGGTCGAGTTTTGTGGCAAACATCTTTTTTTGGTGAAATTTTATATCAAAACATTACTTTAGGAAATATTGTTAACTTTTTTTAATGTCTGTTAGTATGTTATAAAACGGATTTTTTTGCTATCTGTGTACTTTATTTTGTATTATTAGATATTAATTATTAATGTGAAAATTAGTAATTCTATAAAAAAATATTTTTTAAAACAGCTAAAACCATGACATGCATTTATGACACACAAATGTGTGTCATATTCTTTGAGACAAGGTCTTCCTTGACACGCATTTCATGTCGTAAAGGCATGTCATAAATGTGTGTGATAAACAAATGACACACAAATATGCGTCATCTTCCTTTATGACATGGATTTTATTGACGCGCTCCGGCGTGTCATCTACCCCCTTTTATGACACGCATTGCGCATCATTAAAGGTCTATTTTCTAGTAGTGATTTTCATTTCAAATGAAAGGTTTGAAACACATAATTCATTTTTAAACATGAACATAAAAATGGAATCCACCTTGTATACGAACATAAGTAAAGATAGTATGTGAACATACCGTCCAGTGTTGACATAGCCATTAACTCTAATGTGAGCCGACGAGTATGTGGGTAGTACTACCTGGGTGATTCCCGCGTATAGATTTGAAGACCGCACTGATAGTTAGCAGTTCTCAAGTGACTTGTAGATTATTGATTATTCGTCATATTACTTCGCATGTATATGAACTTTACTCACAATTTTATGAACATTTAACAAGTGTGGCATTCATTGATTTATATTTAGTATTAAATCGAAATAGGGTGTCACACCCCCAAAATCCACTAACGGAGTTTTACCGGTAGGTGTGTGACAAAACTAGGATCTCAGTCATTAGTTACGTCAAACACCACTATATGAGTTTAACAAAACCATTAAATGTTCAGAGTTAAATGCGGAAGCGTAAACGTTAATATTAAACCCAAAGTAATTACACGCAACAAGCGTCAATTAATGTAGACGATATATAATAAACATTATTCCTTTATTGATAAAACCAATGCGCTCCATGATGCATCCTAGTCTTGATGTGTACCATAGTGACCTGAGAAAACATGCTTAAAGTGTCAACACAAGGTTGGTGAGTTCATAGGTTTGTAAGTAAATAAGCTGTTTTAGTGTTTGCAGGATCTACATACATAAGTCACACCTATTGTTAGCTAGACAATGTACAAGTTACTCTAAGCGTTTGCAACCGAAGCTGAATGTTTGTATTTGAATGCCTTCCACCATTGCTAAAATCAACAATGACAACTGTTTAGGACAATTTACGCCCGTTCGACTTTCAATCATGCTAGCGCGACTAGCCCGGGTGGGGCTTGTCAAACCCAGTAGTACTACTCAAATTTCCTCGCTATATACCTCATATTAACGGTTCGAGAGTGTAAGGACTTAGTATGTTATGATTGCGCTTAAGTAAACAAGTAGTGAAATATTATGTGATCTATGCTTGTTTGTATGCGTGTTTCTCCCCAACGGGAAAACAAGTAAAATGATGTTTGTTTGTATGCATGTTTCTCCCCTAACAGGAAAACAAGTAAAATGGCCTGTGAAACTCACCTGAGTTGTGTAAGCGTAGATAGTTAGCACCACACAAGGATGCAACGAAAACCACAATTGGTTTGCCTGTGAATAGTCTACGAATGCCCTAAAATTATATTTACGATTGTTAAGGACACGTAGGATTTTATGACGATGACACGGAATGGATTGGGTGTTCCAAATACACTTAGGATCAACGAGTAGACAAACATCTCATCGGGAATCAAAGAAACCTTAGTTTATTATTTAAGTAAATGTCGTACGTATCAAACTTAACCAAACACGAGTTAAATCTATAAAATATTATTTCGTTAGTTTGTTTGAGTTTAAAATAATGACCTTGAATAATATAAATAATTATATTATTTTGAAACGTGAGAATAATAATTAAAACGAGTTATAACATCAAACCCGAATATTAATATAAAACCATTGTTTGCATGTTTTATGAATTAAATAATAATTTAGTGAAATAATATAATTAATTATATTATTTTTAATATGACCATAATGTTCAAAAATGTATCATAATATCAATCCCGACACTACGAAAGTTTTCCAGGTTCAAAACGCATTACTATATTATAACAATAATAATAATATTGGGTTTGTTTTTGTTTAAAAATAACCTTTAAAAACTTGTTTTAAAAATAAATGTGGGTGGAGAGACTTGAACACGGGTCTCTCCCACCACAGTCACACATTATAACCAGTCCCGCGGCAAGTGTTTCGCAACAAGAACTGGTTTTAAATGATTTTAAAATTTGTGTTCCCGAGTTTACTAAAAGGGATAAAAGAAAAGAAAGAGTTCTTTTCCTTTCTTTTCTTTTTCTCTCCCTTCTCTTCTTTT
Organism: Smallanthus sonchifolius; assembly: GCA_023525975.1. Taxonomy (NCBI): domain Eukaryota; kingdom Viridiplantae; phylum Streptophyta; class Magnoliopsida; order Asterales; family Asteraceae; genus Smallanthus; species Smallanthus sonchifolius. Next base: position 29,599,707 of record CM042046.1, read on the forward strand.
TCTTTCTCTTCAAATCTCTTCAATTTGGGAGGATGGAGATTATGTTAATTTCCCTTCAAATCCCTCTATTTCCATGTTTAAAAAAAACTCTTGAACACCCTTCCTCCCATTTCCTTTCTTTTCACTCCTTAAAAAAAACTCTGGAACAAGGGTTCCATTCCCCTTCCCTTCTTTTCTATCCTTAAATGAGACTCGGGAACACAACGTAAGTTACTATGAGTTCTCCCCCCCTACGCGATCGATTCCAAGACCAATCCCAAATCCACCGATTTCGACCACTATCGAACCAGAAAGTGTAGGGGTTTCATTCATCAGTTTTATGCGAATGTGTGGGTGAATTTAATTTGAATCGTTTATTTTCTGTTTGAAAACCGAAACCCTAGATTTAGAACATGGAATCAATTCTGTTAATTTTGACAATACAAATAGTTGGATTCATAGGGCTTTTGTCAAATAGAGAGTTGTGAATTCAAACCTGTGGTTTAATGTGATTGAGATAGTTGCTAAGATCAAAAGCCCCAAATCGATTTATGAACGAAACCTAGGTTCTAGCTTATGAACAATTCGATGTTTTTAGATAAAATTAACATAGGGCTTTTACAGAGCATCATATTGCGATTCTAACCATGTGATTTAATTGGATTGTAATCGGGTGGGATTCGGTTAAGCCGTATATTTTAAGAACCCTAGAATCGGTTCTTGATCGAATCAATGTATAAGCCACAATAATCACAGGGCTTTCAATATATGGATAAAAACGAAGTTATGGATTTGATTGGTTACCGGTATGGATGCCGAATTGGTTGGGTTCGACTAGAATTGGTCCCGACTTTGACGGGTTTGGTCCTCGGTATCTACGGCCACTCCTCAGACCAAATTCACGTGTGAAAAATACTCGAAAAGGTTCGTTTAACGTGCACAAGGTGTAAAATTGTGAATTGGTATCCGAATTTAGTCGAATTCGATGATAAGCGGCCATGGATGTCGACTGTTATGACTTTAATGCTAATAATTGGGATTAATTGTACGTAATGATGGTGTTAATTGGTCCAATTATGATCGCAACTGTCATTAACACCCCTTTCGGTTACAATTTCGGACGGATTTTTGGTTAAGGAATGCGAATTTGGATCAACATAAGCTGAGTTTGACTTTTAAAAGTCAACAGGAACAAATCCAATTGATTTTGACTTTAAGAGGTCAACAGGAACAAGATTTCTTGATTTTGTCTGTAAAGTCAACAGAATGGGTTTAGGGTAATTGCAACTTTAGTCCCTGCAGTTTTAGGTGTATTAGAGTTTGAAAATTGACAGACTTAGTCCCTGAGGTTTTTAACTGAGTTAACTGGAATTTGTCGGGTGTCACGTAGGGCGTTAGGTCTAACTACGGAGTTGGTTATACAAAGGCTTGGTACATTATGTCGGTGGACATATCGGTTGGAACATTATGCCGTTGGACATTTTTCTTGATCGTTCTATTTTGATCAATCATTATGAGTAACATTGGTATTTATGTTTACATATCATCTAAAAAAATATTTTTACATTTTTGTCAAACTCAAACCTATAAACTCATCAACTTTATTTGTTTACCCGTTTTCGTGTATGTTTTTGTTACAAGTTAAGAATGTTGACATATCTTACTCTTGTTACGTGTTTGATGGATTTGTGACACATGAAGTCCATGTCTGTTTGCAGTTTAAGCTTGAGGGCGTTGATGTTGCTGTTGTGATTTATTAAGCTATGTAATAGTTAAGACTTGTATAACAAACTTTAATCTTTTGTGATGTAAACTTGCTATATAATTCCCTCAGTTAAAAAGGAGGAATAATTTTGGGTTATTTAGTAAGGTCGCCTTAACTCATGATAACTTCCTTTGCCATGTTAATGTGTTTTGATCTTGTCGTCTCGCCTGAAACAATTATTTGGGTTGAGCTAGGGGGTTTTCCCAGTTGTGAGTTTACTACTGTGTTGGGGGTTCGATCCGAATTGGTGGGGTAGCTGGGCCCGATTTAGATAACATCTATATCCCAAAAGGATCTTGGTGTCTGCTTTAAAAAAAAAACTAGTTATGTAACATATGTATAAATACAACTTCATTTATATTATATTCTGTGAGTTTCAGAAATTACAACATCATGGGGATGGACCCATTGACACATCACCCAATATTGGATTCAAACATAAATTGTTTAGGCCTGAGTGAATTGGTGTTATTCAACACTGGTTGATATCAGTATTAGGAACAGATTCAGGGTTACCATCCAGCAAGCAAAAAACTGGTGGAATAGTAAGTGTCTGCAGAGACCCATATGCATTCCAACAAAATGGACTCGTCATGATTTGGCCTTGCGAAGGCACCAATTCCACGTCAGAAAATGTTAAGTTTGTACACGGAACATTACTACTGCACCCTAAATGCATTGCTGGACTTCTAGCATCGTAAGTTCCCCTAATCTTCTCATAGCCAATGTCAGAAATATGTACTGCTGAGGTCTGGTTTGGACACAATCCTTTGGCTTGGCAATAGTACTGGTCAATCATGATTGGGTTCCGAACATTGTCCATATGGATGTTGAAAAACTTCACATTTGAAACTGAACCGAACCCACCTTGCCATGTCTTAATTCGGACTCCATTGTCAGAATGCCTAATCACTGAGTCCATCACTGTTATGTTTGATACGCATGCCCGTGTGTTACGCATCCCTAGGCTACCAATGCTGCATGCAATAAATGATCTTTTAAAAACACACTCAAGTAGGTTGCTGTAGAATATTTTTCTTAGAACGAAGGAGATTTGATTATATATGTAGTTTTTATCACGACATTTGTCAAACAAAACTATGAAACTAAAAATGGGGAAGAAAGTCAAATTGGTTTAACCTAAGTCATGTATTTGTAACAACTACATCTTGTTATGGGTTCATTCGTAACTAAAGTATTATATATTATAATAAAATAGATTTTGTAATACATTTAAAGCATTAACTAGTTATAGAAAGTCAAAACGTTTGATGATTGTAACTATTCTAACCTACTTCTAATAAACAACTAGTTTAGATTCCGTGTATACACACGAAGTGAAAAATATCAATAAATAAAATTTTTAAATATTTATATGTCTATTTTAAAGGTGTAAAAATATATCATTTACTAAGTATAGAAAACAAAAACTCAAAATATGTAAAAACTAATATGTAATTGGTTTTCAAAAATTCATCAAAGTTTTATAAGGACTTATTTAAAGTAATATGTTTTATTAGTATAATTAGTACTTTCTTTAAATATATATTATTGTTAAAAAATAGAGGTGCATTTAATAAGAGAGAGAGGCGGGAAAAAAATGATGAAAATAAATGTGGAAACGACACGTGGTATAAAAAAACCTTTATTTATTATATAGTATAGATTCCTATAAATGCCACATGACATCTCCACAGACAATGACCCGTTTTTTAAAATTTCGCGGATGTAATGACCGATCCGTATTTGGTTCTCGCGGATCCTAACCCAACTTCTAAGATGACGCTACATGCGTCCTCTCATCCTCGCACTTGTCCCATTCTCTCCAAAATCTAAAAACCCTAATCGCTCATCCTATCATCGATCGATTCTATCCTCCCTCTCCACTCTATCATCCATCGTTGGGAAGATAACAACCCAACAATCGCAGATTCCTATCATCCTCTGGTATCTAATAACCCTAATCGCACGGAAGATAACTATATCATCCATCGTTATGTCAAAATCCATAATTTTTAATTAGTACTCTTCTTTTTCTTCAATGATTTTGATTTAAGGTTTTTAATCGCCGTTCACTGATCTTTGATTAGAAATATATATATTTTTGATTGATATTGTTGATAATGAAATCCTCCATTTAGGTCGAAGTTTGGTCGGTTGTTCGTTTCCTGATTCAAAGGTCTGCCTGAAAGTTTGGAGAGGGATGTTGGTATATTGCAATCTATTTTAAGATTTGTGCTTATGAGTTATGATTGATTCACTTTATGCTACAATTTGTTCTTTTTTTACAGGCATCAAACAATCCCCTCACCAGTTTGATCGAAGATTTAGGCAATTGTTCAAAAATGTCAAAGCTGGATGTAGAGGTATTTCAAACTAGTGATACCATTTAGGTGGAAGTTTGATTTTGTTTATATATATGTCTTTCTCCTATTGCCTTTTACCAGGTTAGATTTCAGTTATTTGTGTATTTAGATGATTGATTTGATCATGTGGATATCGAGTCAGATGATTTTATGTTTGATTTGATCATGTTTAATTTTATGATTGATTTCAGTTATTTGTGTATTATTTTTATGTTCATATTCGACACACTTATTATCTATGACAAAACTAAAAGAATTGGGCAAAAAGTGATTCGGGTCAACCTGACCTGTACTAAAATGACTTTTTTTTTACTCTAGCTCATTTGTATTTTTGCTTATGCAGGCTCTGAAACTGTGGTGGAAGAAGGTGGTGTTTATTCCGCAGACTCGTAAACTGTGATGGTACTAGACAGATGCAACTGCATGCGATAGAAAACTTGGGTGTTGGCAGGCGTTTTCATTGCAAACTAATAATCAGCAGCAAGTTAAACAAAAGGAATTGATATAAAATCCAAAAGTTTACGTGAAGAAGTTGCAAGGTGATGCGGTTGGCAACAAGTGGCTATGTACATCAACTTAGCAATATTTTATCTCATTGGCATGCTGGTTGCAGTTGCCCTTGCTTTTTCAAACCGATTGTCGAAGACATGTATGTACATAAGTCCACACGTGATTCTTTTTGTTGTGTCTCAGTATGAGAATTTGTTTTTGTTAGCATAACTGCAAAAGTAACTAAAGATTATTAAAGGTACTATTTTTAAGTAACTAAAGATTATTAAAGATACTATTTTTTTATATGTATGCTAAGTTTTTTCATTTCATTTTACTACTTTTATAGTAGAGAAACGGATGATAAACCAGGTTGGTGCAGTGACCCACATTTACCTCCATGTGCAGGTACGTACTATCTACTGTTAATTACTCATACTAAGATGACAAGATGTGCGATTCGGATTGAAAGTGTCTTTTGTTAGTAGGGTTGGTCTGGATTAACCAGCAAACACTCTTTTGTCCATATTTAAAATTGTTTTTACAGATATTTAATGGGCTAATTGTATTTAGAAAAACAATACTATTATATAACATCTTAGTTTTTGAATAAAAATGATTTAAGAGATTTAATGCATTTAAAGGCAACATTTGACCTGTTTGACCATGTTGCTTTTTCTTTCTTTCTAAATTTCACCCTTTTGAGATAAACAAAACCCAAATCTACCCATTTGTAAATAAATGGGACAAAATCGCTGCCTCTAACACAAACTCTACGTTGCTCATGGAATCCACTTCTGATTTCATAACTTGAAACTTATTAGTTTTCAATTTCAATATTTCTATTGATATTTCTTTCTATGTGACAATTCGTTGGACAAAACAAAGACCGGTCAATTTCTGAAGTCATCCTAATAAACTTATTTTTGATCATGTAGCTGTAATAGGAATAACAATTGTGTCAAACTTGATACAAAATTCAATTGTTGCTTTAGATTTGATGAGTTTCTTATGCAACAGTAGTTATATGTAATATTAGTCATTCGAAGTATTTACAAAATTTGGACTCCTAAGTATATTGAATAATCTGTATGTGAAGTGTGTGAAATTAGTATACTGAACACATTTTTAATGAATATATGCATGGTCTTTTTAGAGATAACCCTTGTGTTTTTTCATGTTCTAATAATGGATGTAGGTTTATGGTTTTTTGTCCTCTGATGTAGTTTATGTACTAAACATGTGTTAATGATGTTTTGTTTCTTACCCTGCAGACATGATATTGAGTAAAATGGGCGAAGGTTAGTTATCTGTAATTCTTAGTTTCAGCAAATCTTTATAGGAAATAACTGTCACCTGTGTTAAAAACTTATAATACTAAAATGATAATGTTGGTGTTGAATTTGCAACAAAATCCATATGGATTGATGTTTTTATAAAATACATGATTGAAACTAATATTTAAATGTGGTTCTTTTATTGGGATCCGAGGTTGTAATGTTTCTTGTCATGATTTCTTTTGTGATTTAAAAGTCTATTCTTTTGCAATGATTTAAAGGGAAAAAGGGTTTACGTGAGATATCGTTTTCAAAATACAACTGTGTAATACACGAGATTCTAACCTAGATAAGCTCTAATGACTTAGTAATACCTAGATATGCTCTAATGACTTCCGTAAAGAAATATTTACAAATTTGTGAATTGTAATTGTACTTTTTTTTTTTTTTTATTGTTATACGTAATAAAAATACTTAAGTTATGTAGATTTTTTTACACATTATAGAAATATATAATTTCTATTATACAACCCCGTGTAATACACGGGTCTATAACCTAGTATATTATATACTAGTTTAGAACCCTTCTACTACACACGAATTGAAAAATATTAATAAATAAAATTACTAATTGTTTATATATATGTATATGTTTTAGAGGTGTAAAAATGTATTACATATATAGTAAGGATAGAAAATAAAAATTAATATATAATTGAGTTTCGAAAATACGTTAATTACTATTTATGTAATTTGACTTTCATATACGATTGAAAATAAATCTTACATAATTAGATTTTAAAGTTTATTTTAATAAGGGATAATTTAAAATAAATGTGTTTTATTAGTATAATTAGTATTTTATTTAAAAATATGTTATTATTAAAAGATAGAGGTTTATTTAATAAGAGAGAGACGGAAAAAAATAATGAGAATGAATACGGAGACGACACGTGTTATGAAAAACCTTTATTTATTATATAGTATAGATATAGATGAGCGTCATGGGTAAGTTTGTGTGGAAGTTTTAATGGTAAGGAATTAATTATATGTATTGTATTTTCTTAAGGATTATGTTCATACTATCATTGTTCAAACTAAAACAAGTTTCGCATCTATAGTGATAAGACGCGTGTCAATCTATTTGGTGGTATTAAATAAAGTGTTAATTTTCAATATTTTTCATCATACAAAATTTTCTTTTTAAAAAGAATATGTAATCCAGAAATCAACAGAAGCCTCTTATCCCCATTTGCTAAGATAAAATTTTGTGAAGATAAAATGCCGGATCATCCATTTACACTTACGATTGCCCGGCCAGGTCTCTTTTGGTCTTATGCAGCTTTAAAAACAACAGTTATAACTATTTTTTGAATTCTTATTTAATAAGAAAGCTTTTTCTTTAAAAACAATAGTTGCCACTAACAGCTTATGAGTTCAAGTTTTATTAGAAAAAAAAGTATATTTAATGTGCTTATCAAACATGTGAGTGGTCATCTTTAAAAAAAATGCGTTTTAGTTAAAGAAATGGACAAACTAGTTGCATACGAAAAGTTGTATATTTATGGGTTTGGCAGAAAAGGGAGGAATGTTTACCTTATTCCATGGCTTGGACCACATGTTATGTTCTTTATGTCAACATTATAACTCCCTGCCCCAATTGAGACACAATCATCACCTACGTATTGCAAAACCGCAAACTAATTAATAATTAATAATATATATCTTAATGTTTGTCATTTGACTTTATAAATATTAATTACCATTGGATATAAAAGAATTGTATATCGTCACATCGTTTGTGTTCTCGATGTGGATTCCGTCTGTATTGGGGCTTAGAGAAGGAGCTTTAATATTCAATGAATCTACATGTACTCCGTTACACCCGTCAAACCGGAAGTGGAATTGCGGGCTATTCTTCACTTTAACTCCTCTAACACTAACATTTGTGCTCATGAAAAACCTAATTGACTGCATTTACCGACAAATAGAGAATTAACTTTTTTATTTTTTATTGTTATTTCATTACAAAATAATTATATATACATTTGAGGCTGTATAAGTAGAATTAATTTTATAAGGATATTTACGGAAGGCACATAAAGTATTTATTATATTACTTTATATGTGATAAATAAGCCACGGTCGCGCTATATATGAGCAACATTATGTATGAGCATTTATATATTTTTTACGGCTTTTACATATAATTAGTTTAATATTAAATTTGTACGTGAAGTCTTATTAAGAATTAACATATTGAAATAGTAAGTATGAATGGTAAACTTACAACGGGGCTATCACAAGGACCAGCCAATGTTGTTCCATTTGGTCCCTGTCAAATAATCAATATAGTTTTCTTAGAATAATATATATTTAATCCCGTTGTAATTCCGCATTTAATAAATTAACTATCACGGTGATCTAATGATTTTAAATCACAACGTAAAACAATTTTTTTTATTACAATTTGCACGTAACACCGTTAGCCATTTGCTGCAATGGTAGCCCTAAGACTTCTCATAGTGGAGGTCTTGGGTTCGAATCCTGGCAACAGCAAAAAAGGGGTCTGTGGCCAGGTCAGGGTGTTTACCCAGTTGGGGGGTTCCTGTTGTGGGCTGCCCTAGATGTTCTAGGTGTTGCCCCGAGAAAACTCAATTATCCTAGAATATCTAGCGTTGCCATTAAAAAAAAAAACTATTAACTAACATTAAAGAACCTATAAAAAAGTAATAAATCCCTCTTAGAATAAAAACCTAAATCATTTTGTCAAATGTGAAGCTCACATTCATTCTCACCCATTTTCCTCCCCAAAACCATTTTATATCCATTACTAGCTTAGACCCCGTGTAATACACACGGGGTGAAAAATATCAATACATAAATTTCTTAAATTTTATTTATGTATTTTACAGGTGTAAAAATGTATTACTATACATATATTAAGAATAAAAAACAAAATCAAAATATATAAAAAATAATATATAATTGGGTTTCGAAAATACGTCAATGACTATTTAATGTAATTTGACTTTCATTACTATTTGATTGAAAATAAAAATTGCATAAGTTTTTTATAATAAAGGATAATTTAAATAAATGTGTTTTATTAGTATAATTAGTAATTTGTTAAAAGATATGAGTGCATTTAATAAGAGAGAGAGACGAGAAAAGAATGATGAGATTGAATATGGTGACGACACGTGACATACAAAAACCTTTATTTATTATATAGTATAGATTCATACGCGGGTCATAACCCAATTTTTTAACCCATAACTCAAATTTCAAATTAATTTAAAATTTAAAATTTTTTATAACCCAATAATCTGGTTTCCATAAACAGATTTCATTTCAAATTAATTTAAAATTTAAAATTCTCTTAATTGTCAACACTAACATTTATGTTTTTCATCATTCCTTATTTTCAGTTTTTTTAATAACTTCAAATCCTTTAAATGCAACATAAACTCGGTTTTATTGATATTTTAAAATTTCTTTATGTTTTGTTTTATTTATTGAAGCCATATATATATATATATATATATGGCTTCAAGTCTGTTACATTATTAATATAATTTAAATTTAAATTTTTCATCATCTTTGACTTTTTATAAGGGTTTTTTGAAATTTGAAGGTCGTTCATTTTTTAGTTACAATATTCAAATTTGATTGTAAAAGTTGTTTTCCAGAAATTAGTTTTAAATTTAGATTAATTTTAAATTTAATGAAAATTTCAATACTACCATTTATGTTCATAATACTTTTTTAATTTGTACTATTTGAATAATATCAAATCCTTTTAATTCAATATTTATACACTTAAGTTTAAATTTTAAATTCCCTATTATTTATGTAAGTTGGTGATTTGGATGACAAACCAACAACAACAGACAGTTTCATGTTTCTAAAACTTGGCTTAACTTTGAAACAAAACGTCTGGACGGGCCCTAAACTCTGGAAGTGTTGAAATACTATATGTAAGATGTTGGTAAACCAACGGGTTAAAACGGTTTTGAGTCAAAATGGTTCACTTTTAGTAAATGTCTAAATGGGTCGGGCTTGGCTGGCCGACTTGTTAATGTTTATCTTAAATTATTTATTGAAATGTTATTAAGTTAATTATGATTTTCAAATATATTATTACTACAATTTTGGTCAAATAAAATATTTTAGGAGGTTGTTCACAATATTATTACAACAATAATTTAATTATGTTAGCTAATATGTTCTTAACGTTTAGTCATATTCTTTAACATTTGACAATATGAAAAAAAAAAATACCTATAGATCATTAAATGTTGTATAATAATACATGTTCGTATATTTATTAGTATAATATTAAGGTTTACACTTTGTAACACACAAGTTTAAAGCTAGTAAATATGAATATACATAGACTTAAACTTTTTAAATTTTATAACTGAAAAACATATAAAAAGAAAAAAAAATCATACTTTATGTGGTTTGCAAGGAAGATCCCACCACTTTTCTCCTCTTCCATCAATAACTCCGCCACCTTGCAGAGACATGCCATTTACCCTATAAAACACAAGCCACTGTCTCCTGCTCAAACCTTTTGGCCACAAACTTGGTCCATCTGGTGCCATTATTGTTCCTTCAATCTGAACAAAAAAGAAGCATTATTATTATTTAACTTAAGAACCACATCATGCATCTATTCACATTAATTTATTATACCTGAAAGACAACCCTATTTCCACAACTTCCAGTGAAAATTGTGGACTGTAACAAGAAACTATAATGCTTGGGAACAAGAATGATTGACGGTTCATCAGTTTGGCAAGCTGAATCCCACGCCATTTTGAAAGCTTGTGTATCATCCGTCATACCATCTCCAACAGCCCCGAACGTTCTCACATCAAAAACCCTTGTGCTGGACTGAGATTTGGGAGGTTCGGGTGCGGGGGACGGTGCGAGTGAGAAAGGGTTGACAGTACTAGTATGAACGTAAAGACTGAAGAAAAAGAGCACAAAAGATAACCCCATGGTGAGCTATAGCTAGAAGAAGAGGTTGGATTAGGGTTTTATAGAAAGCAAGTAAATGCTTATCTAAGTTCGTAGGGTTTTGGTTGAAAATAGCTTTTAGGAAGTTGAAATAAGGTTTGCTTGATGGCAAAGGCTTTTGGTGGTGTGGGTGTGACCACAATCGGGATGAACAAGTTGCACAACAGTTGAATAAACGGACTTGCATAGGTTCTCTTTACTTATACTTGGTAGTGGAAGTATGGTTGGCTTAAAGTAATTATTTTTTAATCTTAGTGCCTCAGCCGACCATCAATTATCTCTTAGAAAGTTGTGTAAAACTAAATACCTCACTAATAATTAAGTCCCAAGTTTGATTCAAAATATAAAAGAAAAAAGGTTTTCAACCAGAGCTGCTTTGCTATTATCATGCTAACTTGCTAGATGCTGAACAGGGCCGGCCTATCTCACTACAAGAAAAAGACCCTGTGCCGACGCCGCCTATACCGACGACAATTGTCGTCGGCATAGGTTACCCTGTACCGACGACATGTCGTCGGTATAGGTCAAAACCAAAATTTTGTCAGGGACACTCTATACCGACGACATGTCGTCGGTACAGGGTTGAGCCAGATGGAGGGAAAAATGGCGCCCAATGAATTATTGGGGAAAAACCTATACCGACGACATGTCGTCGGTATAGGGTTATTTTGATTTTATTTTTGTTTTTTTAATATAATAAACATTCCGTCGGTCAAAAAAAATTTTAAATAAAAATTAAAAAAAATTCTAAAATGCCTTATACCGACGACATGTCGTCGGTATAGGTTTTTTTACTTTATTGACCAGTCAAAACCTAACGAATCCTATACCGACGACATGTCGTCGGTATAAGGCATTTTAGAATTTTTTTAATTTTTATTTAATTTTTTTTTAAATTAAAAAAAATTCTGGAAAACCCTATAGCGACGACATGTCGTCGCTATAGGTTAATTTTGATTTTCTTTTTGTTTTTTTTTTATTTAATAAATTTTCGTCGGTCAAAATTTTTTTTTTAAATTAAAAAAATTTCTGGAAAACCCTATGGCGACGACATGTCGTCGGGATAGGGTTTTTCCAAAATTTTGAATGGGACACCCTATAGCGACGACAAGGGTTGAGGCAGGTTGGAGGAAAAACCGGCGCCCAATGAATTTTTGGGAAAAACTTATAGCGACGACATGTCGTCGCTATAGGTTAATTTTGATTTTCTTTTTGTTTTTTTTTATCTAATAATTTTTTTTAAATTAAAAAAAATTCTGTAAAACCCTATAAAACTAATATCATTAGGGTTGATGGTTCAACGATAGAGACAAAACCTCTAGAAACATCTAAGGTTTGAATGTCACGGATTCAATTTTTATTTGTAACATAGTTAAAATGTTTCGTCGTTGTAAAAAAAATATAAAAGTAATGCTAATTAAATTAACATAATGATGATAAAGTGTAATAATGAATTAATGGGAAAATGTTATGCTCCTTCCCTATTTATTATCATTTTCAATATTAGATAATGCTAAATTAACATAATAATGATGATTAAGTGTAATAATTAATTATAACTCCCGTAACCGTAGGCACATTTTCCCACTCTCTATAACCCATGTATGTATATGCATGTTATCTATATGTATATATATATATATATATATATATATTTATATATATATATATATATATGACAACACCCTCTTTCCATTTCTACCACAAAAATGGATCATAATCCTGTAAACCATCAAAATCCTCTTAACCTTGATGACTGCTTTCACTACTTCAATCAAGATCTTTTCAGGTACACATTTTGTCACAAAACAAGTTGCATTTGAACCTCAAGTTTAATAACATAATCTAACACCATTTTGGTTTTTGTTTTTGTTTTTGCAGGCATGACGATGCACTTTTCAACCTTCTCGATATGAACCGAGTTTCATCACATTAATTTTCTGATTTAGGGTTTTCATATTTCGATCCCATTGATGAAGATATAAGCTTGTGGGAGTGTTGGGGAGACGGTCATGTGTTGCCATTGCTAAGTTCCAATGATGATCACAATGGTGGTGGTTCCGGTGATCACGGTGGCCGGAGGCCGTCGAGACCGTTGGAATTGGAAGAGATAGAGAAGCATTTTGAGTTGCCGATAGTCATGGCAGCCGAGAAACTTAAGGTGGGATTAACCATGTTGAAGAAAAGATGCAGAGAGCTTAATATAAAGAGATGGCCTCATAGAAAGCTTAAGAGTATTAAATCTCTTATTCAAAATGTGAATTTTTTTTTTAAATTAAAAAAAAATCTGGAAAAATTCTTTGTGTAATTAACGGGTTCCGGGCTTCCTCATGCCTCGTCGGACACCCATCCCCCCAACCGGCCACCTCTAGGGTTCGGCCGAACCCATGCACACACATGAAGATTCCCTACGATCACAAACAAGCATTTAAACAGGAAGGTTTTCAAGATTATACCTTTAGATCGGAGAATCCGTGCCAATCGAATTCCCGAATCACCTCGTCTTCTTTGAAACTCAACTTCTCTTCTAAACCCTAGAATTATGAAACATGTGTAGTATTGATTCAAGGATCCCGACACACTAAGGATGATTAGAGATCGACAAAATACATCAAATCGGACTTGAAACGCGATGAACGGCTCTCTCCCTCTCCTCCTTGCTCTTCGACGGCTGAATGTGGAAATGGGGTCTCCATATTTGCGTTGCACCCTAAAGGTTGTTCTTCACTAGGGCCAGGATTGGCCCACGCTCACCCAAGGTCTCCCGAGCTTGGTTTTGTTCACGTTTTTAAATAAAACCCACCAAAACCCCGTTAATTACCCGTTAACCTTTACAATAATTTACATAATTACAAACCCAGTTATTTTATGAAAAACCGGGATGTTACATCTTGGGTCATTGAACCCTTATGGGTTAGTGTTGAAGTGTGGGTTATTAACATGTCAATAAACGACAAACCATTTTATAAAGGATTGTAATGTTCTGAGTTCAATCAAATGGTATTTCTTGTTTGCAGGTGAGGTATCTTGGCTAGGGAGCGGTGCTACTCGGATTGGTGTGTAGGCATTTGTAAGATAAGATTAAGATTGATATTGAGTTTATAAAGGGTTACAACTATTTTAAATTAAGACTTCCACTGATTGTTTGTAATAAAGCGAGTATTTTTAAAGAGAACACCCAGTGTGAGAACCAACTGTAGGGTACCCAGTTTGGGGCCATACAGGCTGGTCTTGGGTGTTTCACAAACGTCCGAGACATCGTGAAGGCAATCAACAGACTTCTAATGTCTTGCACGGTGGGGTTCCGATTAAAAATTCTTCTTATACCATGAATCTTGCTTAGGTAACGGTTTCGATTTTTCTCACGAATTTTCCACTTAATTCTTCAGTGAATGAGATTTGGAAGTTCTGCTAGAATGGGAGGTTGAGAATTAGAGTTTTGCTTGACAATGATAAATCCTATGGATATATATTGATTATAAATTAGAGATTTTATAATTTTTTAGAAATTTTTGGTTTGATTTGTTTTTTTATATATTTATGTGCTATTGGATATATATTGATTATAAAATAAATTTTTTATTTTAAACAGAAAAATATGGATTTCAAAACTTTAATTTTTTTATATTAATAATTTTTTTTTAAAATTAAAAAAAATTTGAAAACCCTATGGCGACGACATGTCGTCGGGATAGGGTTTTTCCAAAATTTTGAATGGGACACCCTATAGCGACGACATGTCGTCGCTATAGGGTTGAGGCAGGTTGGAGGGAAAACTGGCGCCCAATGAATTTTTGGGGAAAACCTATAGCGACGACATGTCGTCGCTATAGGTTAATTTTGATTTTCTTTTTGTTTGTTTTATTTAATAATTTTTTTTTAAATTAAAAAAAATTATGGAAAACCCTATGGCGACGACATGTCGTCGGTATAGTGTTTTTACCTTTATTGACTGGTCAACATCCTGTGAAACCTGTGCCGACGACATGTCGTTGCTATAGGCCACTGTACCAACGACAAGTGGACCTATGCCGACGACATGTCGTCGCTATAGGGTGCAGCGTGAACAAATAGGGAAACAGACGACAGAACTTCATTTTCAGCCAAAACTCTCCAAAACTCCCCCAATTCTGTCTCTCCGGCGATTTCAGCGTTTTTGGGCTATTTGGAAGCAACTTTCACACAAACTTTCGGGATTTAAGGTGAGCTAACATCCGGGTTCATATTTTAGCTAATTTTTTAAGATTTTGAAGTTTTGTTTGTTTATTTTGGTTAGATTTTGGAGGAATTTCACCATTTCTTGAATTTCTAGCTTTGTGAAGGTAAATACTCGTTTTAATTACTAATTTGTGTTGAAATTTGGTTTATATCAAATATTTTTATGATTTTGTATGTATGTGTTATGTTTGTATGTTTGTATGTATGAGTATGTATATTTGTATGATGGAATTATTAAATTATGATTAGTTTATGTCATTTGGTTTAGATGTGTGTTTATTTTATATAATTTAGTTTATGTAAATTAGTGTTTGTATGTATGTGTATGTATGTGTGTAATTTGTGTTTATGATGATTAGTTTTAATGTTTAGTTTGTATGTATGTGTGTAATTTGTGTTTATGATGATTAGTTTGAATGTTTAGTTGGTATGTATGTGTGTAATTTGTGTTTATGATGAAATTTGGT
Source organism: Smallanthus sonchifolius (assembly GCA_023525975.1). Taxonomy (NCBI): domain Eukaryota; kingdom Viridiplantae; phylum Streptophyta; class Magnoliopsida; order Asterales; family Asteraceae; genus Smallanthus; species Smallanthus sonchifolius. The sequence continues at coordinate 29,615,296 of CM042046.1, forward strand.
TTAGATCTAAGATTTTTATGATTTTGTATGTATGTGTATGTATGTATGTTTGTATGTATGAGTATGTATTTTTGTATGTATGATGGAATTATTAAATTATGATTAGTTTAGGTCATTTGGTTTAGATGTGTGCTTATTTATATAATTTAGTTTATGTAAATTAGTGTTTGTATGTATATGTATGTATGTGTGTATTTTGTGTTTATAATGATTAGTTTGAATGTTTAGTTTGTATATATGTGTGCAATTTGTGTTTATGATGATTAGTTTGTATGTATGTGTGTAATTTGTGTTTATGATGATTAGTTAATATGAATGTATATATGTGTATGTATGTTTGTAATTATGTAATTGGACATTTATTTATGTTTGTATGTATATGTTTGTAATTATGTAATTGGGATTTTATTTATATATATATGTATGTAATTGTGATATGTAGGTATATAAGATGGTATTTATTGGGAGCAACTTTCACAAAAACTCTCGGGATTTAAGGTGATGTAACATCCGGGTTTCATATTTTAGCTACTTTTTCAAGATTTTGAAGTTTTGTTTGTTTATTTTGGTTAGGTTTTGGAGGAATTTCACCATTTCTTGATTTCTAGCTTTGTGAAGGTAAGTACTCGTTTTAATTACTAATTTGTGATGAAATTTGATTTAGATCTAAGATTTTTATGATTTTGTATGTATGAGTATGTATGTATGTTTGTATGTATGAATATGTATATTTGTATGTATGATGGAATTATTAAATTATGATTAGTTTAGGTCATTTGGTTTAGATGTGTGATTATTTTATATAATTTAGTTTATGTAATTTAGTGTTTGTATGTGTGTAATTTGTCTTTATGATGATTAGTTTGAATGTTTAGTTTGTATGTATGTGTGTAATTTATGTTTTTGATGATTAGTTTTGATGATTAGGTTGTATGTATGTGTGTAATTTATGTTTATGATGATTAGTTAATATGAATGTATATATGTGTATGTATGTTTGTATCTATATGTTTGTAATTATGTAATTGGACATTTATTTATGTATGTATGTTTGTGTGTATATATTTGTAATTATGTAATTGGGCTTTTATTTATGTATGTATGTATGTATGTAATTGTGATGTGTAGGTATATAAGAGAGTATTTATTCATATGCTTATGTATGTTTGTATGTATATGTAACTTTATTTAATTTTGTTACAAGTTTGAAACTCGTTGCGGTTGACGAGAGGAAGAACGTCGTACACATAATCAACAAATGCTTGAAATGCAACGACAAATGGATGAAATGCGTCGAATGTGGGATCACCGAACTAGCAGCGATGATAATTAGCTTGGAGTTGTTGAGCCTTTGCCTTTTTTGTTGGTATTTGTCTTGAACAATTTGCATATTTGTGTGTCGAACAAGTTTATGTTTTGAATGTTTGATTTGTCGAACAAAATTGTGTGCCGAACAAGTTTGTGTGTCGAACAATTTGGATGTTTGGTTTATGTTTCGGACATTAGTTTTTATCCGATTTGAATGTTTGAATGGTTTATATTTATGATTTGCATGTTTTTGTTTTTAGAAATTTAATATTTCTGGATAAAATATTAAAAATAAAAAAAATAAAAAAAAACAGAAAAGCCCTATACCGACGACATGTCGTCGCTATAGGTCTTTTTCAAAAATTATTAAAAAAACAAAAAAACCCTATAGCGACGACATGTCTTCGGAATAGGGTCAACCTATACCGACGACATGTCGTCGGTACAAGGTTGGAATCTATACCGACGACATGTCGTCGGTATAGAATTTCTTTTTGAATTATTTAATTAGACCCTATAGCGACGCTCGGTATAGGCTGACCTATACCGACGACAATCTTGGGCTATTGGTATGACTCAATCCCGACGACACCTATCCCGACGACATGTCGTCGGTATAAGCTATCCCGACGACAAGTCGTCGCAATAGGGTCAAAAAAAGTCGTCGGTATAGGGTGATATTGTTGTATTGTCTATAGAAAAAAATAAGCAAGGGCTTTAGGCCCCTAAATTTTTGAGGCCCCATAATTTCTATAAATGCGTTTATAATATAGATATTTAACATATACAGGTTCTTTGTGAGTTATTGTTATTTTAGCGAGTGGTAGGAATCCCACCCACTGACTCTAGAGTCCGCGGTTCGAATCCAATTGCCCAGAGTTTTTAAATTTTTTTTACGTGTTTTTTTAATTGGAAACGGTTAACTCCTTAACAGGCCCCTGAGCTGTTCACACTTGCTTTTTGATCGATTAGGGAGTCCAGGTTAGGGTTTAAAGTCGAACAAGCGAGGCAAGGAAACGAAGAGTCGAATAGGCGATGGAGTACTAGTGCCTACTGAATTTCACAGTTATCAACATCAGTCATGGTCCTCAATTCTTTAACATTAATCGATTATGGTCTCTTGAACATCATCGAATTCCGATTTATGTTCATGGCCATCTGTCGAGTTATGATCAGTTCAATCGATTTTTGTTCAGGGCTGTTGTTGTCTGTTTTCAGTTGCCGTCGAAGTGTATTTCTCTTCCGTCTTCAATCATATTCTATTCATTCTTTCTTTCATAAGGTATGTTTCGAATTTATTAGTATATTTATCTTATTAGTAAATAGTAATTTAGTATATTTTTGTTAACTGTTTATTGTGTGAAATGTGAATTGATTTTGTGAAGTTCGTTTTTGTTAACTGTTTAGGTGATACTATTGAAGTCATTGTTGTCAATTTTGTGAAATAGTTAAATGTGTCATTGCTGTCAATTTTGTGAAGAACTATGAAGTCTAATTTGGGTGAGACTTGTTAGCATTAGGTGTTTAATTGGGTGAATCTTGTTTAGTCATTAGAGTTATACACCTTAGATTTTAAGTTCTGATGCAAAGTTCATATTTCTATCAAACACCATTGAGTGAATAAGCATAGGCTCTGCTTGATTTAGTAGTAAGGCATTGGATAACCTTTTTCTAATTATCTTATAAAACTTAATTATTTCCCAAAATACATCAACAACATTGGATATCAATACAAAAGATTTTTGGAGAAAAGGTAAATTTGGGTTTCTTACAAGTAAAAAGATATTTTTTAATCATGTAAAAAAAAGAAGCAAAGTGCCTCAAATTTTTTACTTTGCTTTGGGCCATCAAAATGATTGAGCCGGCCCTAATGCCGAAATGCATGGCAATTTGATCCCCATGGAAATGAAGATGCTGAACGATCAGTAGAAGGTGTAAACGAGGAGATGGTATGTGTAAGAATAGCAATCAAACTAGAATCAATCAACGTGAATAATGCTAGGTCTCGGAAATAACGAACAATATAACTGTCAACTGAAACTAACTATATCTAACAAAATACGAACTTCCACTACTACAAAATATACTTTTAATGACATGCGAACTATGACGTGCAACAACGTGTGTCATCGTTTTAGTGTCATCCTAGCAAAATTGGGCTTTAATGACATGCGATCTATAACACGTAAAAACGTGTGTCATCTTTTAATGTCATATTAAAAAAAACACGGACTACACTTTTTCAATACGTGTGTCAACCGGAAACGGTCATCTTTTAATTTAACATATCCCGCTCATACACTTTTTCAATGCCCGCTCTTCTTTCTAAAAACCCTAAAACACCTAAACTCCCGCTTACACCTCCATCTCCTACAATCGCATATCCCACTCAGATCTCCATCTCCTACAATCACACGATGTTCTCACCTTCATCTCCTATAACCGAAGTCATAGAACCATAACACAAGTTATCTCAGTCCACCCACATTCATCTCGTTTTCTTTTAATCCTAAAATACAATCAAAGGTAGCGATTTCCTCTTAATACCCTAGGCGAATTCCGAGCAAAAGAGATGATTTCCGAGCAAAAGGAGGCGGTTTCCGAGCATTCAGGTACTCTCTGTTGTTTACTTTGATTTAGGGTTTATTTATGGTGTTAGGGCTTTTGCGAGTTATAGATTATGAGGCTCAATGACTTGATGTGTTATCTCATTTGATGAAACAAATAGCAGTCATTAGGTGTTTGATGAAATGTCACAAAGAAAATTTTTAGATCATGGTCCATTAACTTTGTCTCCATCCTCTTTCGAACCACTGGTTGCTTACTCAACACCACACCGCCCCAAAAGGATAGCTATGTTTCGGTGGTTTGGTTGTTCATTATAAAGAGCAACAACAATATGGGAACTGGTTTAACTGGTTTAAAGCAACAGTTATGCATCGAGCCACAAAAAATAATACCAAAACCAAATTTGAATTATTTGATGTCTTTTTGAAAGGTTTAACAATTTTTAAAATGTTTAAACACCACAATATATATGAGGGTTCTACTGACTTTTTTCTGTTACAAATAAGTACACAAGTGGTTAAATGGGAACTTAAATTAGTGATGAATACCTATTATGTATATAAATCATTTGTGTCTTTATTATACATTTATTAATTTCTGGGTTGCTTGTTTAATCTATGTCAAGAAACCGGTATAATTAATGTCATTTTAACCGAAAACTTTACCCTATGACTCAAGAAAATTTTATATATGAGCTTAGGTTAGTTAAATATCTTATATGTTTGATTTTGTTTTCTGTTATATGCGTAAAGTAGTAATAAATGCACATATTCATTAGCTTTCTTATATGATTGTTTTATGTTATATGCTTAAACTAGTAACAAACGGTACGCCATGGATAAATCATGGATTACGTTGGATAGATTATCAAATGCATATGACGAAGGTGTTGAGGCCATTTTAGTGTTTGCGCAAAGTAATAATCCAAAACTAGAAGTTATTCCCTATCCTTGCGTCAATTGTGTCAATTTGTGTCACCACTCTATTGACAATGTGCTTTATCATCTATTTGCCCACGGTTTTGATAAAAGTTACAAGGCTTAGTCTTTCCATGGAGAAAAACTTCCCAAGCTTGATTCTAGATGCCCTAATAAATCTAGACCTCCCGACTTTGATTATACAAAGGAAATGCTACATGATGCCTTCACATATGTAGAGAAGAACCTAATTAATTGAAATCACTTCTTGAAGAATGTGATAAGCCATTTTACGTAGGGTCAAAGTATAATGCACTTAGTGGAATATTTAAATTCCAACATTTGAAGGGTCACTTTGGTTGGTCTAATGCTAGTTTTGATGCTTTGTTGGGTGTCCTAAAAGATATCTTACCAGTTCCTAATACAATCTCTAGATCGATATATGAGGCAAAGAAGTTGCTAAAAGGAGTAGGTCTACAAAATGAAAAGATTCATGCATGTGAAAACGATTGTGTTCTATTTTGGAAAGAACAAAAGGATGCTTCTTAGTGTCCAACTTGTGGCACATCTCGTTCGAAGAAGAATACCAAGAACGTCCCTTCATAAGTTTTGTGGTATTTTCCTCCCATCCCAAGATTTAGAAGAATGTTTTCGTCACCCGAAATTACACATGACTTAAGTTGGCATGCATAAGATCGGGTCAATAACGGTAAGCTAACTCATCCTCACGATTCCCCCTTTGGAAGCTAGTTGACAACACGTGGAAAGAATTCGGAAAAGAAAATCGGAATCTTATATTAGCCTTGTCCGATGATGGTCTCAATCCTCACAAATCATTAAGTTCCAAGCATAGATGTTGGCCGGTTATCCTAAAAACATATAATCTACTCTCTTATTTGTGTATGTCAAGAAAATTCATGATGTTAAATCTATTGATATCAGGGCCAAACCAACCTGGTAAAAATATTGATGTTTACTTGGCACTATTGATAGCAGATCTAAAACTCTTATGGGAAACTAGCATTAAGACAGTTGATGCTTATAAAAAAGAATACTTCAATCTAAGAGCAATATTGCTTTGGACTATAAACGACTTCCCCGCATATGGTAATCTTTCGAGGTGTGTTACCAAAGGTTATCATGCTTGTCCAGTATGTTCAGAGAATACTTGTTCACAGTGGTTGCCAAAGTCCAAAAAGTATGATTCCTTGGGCATAGAAGATTCCTCCCACTTGAACATCCTTTTCGTAAAAGGAACAAAATATTTCAACAATCAACAAGAGAACGATTTTATAAAAAAAACCATTATATGGTGAAGAAATTTATGACTATCTGGCGGGGTTTGATAATACATGGGGTAAGAAGAAAAAGTTAAAGAAGGAAATATCAAAGAAGGAAACATCAAAGAAGAAAACGTCAAAGAAGAAAAAAGAAAGTATCGATGAGAGAGCTAAATTGTGGCATAAAAAATCAAATATTTTTAACTTTAATACTGGAAGAAGTTGCTTGTTCGTCGTCAGTTAGATGTTATGCACATAGAAAAAAATGTGTGTGAGAGTGTTTATGGGACACTGTTGAATTTGCCTCACAAGACGAAGGATGGGTTAAAAGCACGACAAGATCTTGAGGAGCTGGGCATTAAGCCTGAATTACAAACTCAAGCAAAAGGGAATCGTCTTTGGATTCCGGCTGCATGCTACACATTGAATACCTTGGAGAAACATATATTTTATGATACCCTGACTAACATAAAAGTGCCTCATGAGTATTGCTCCAATTTCAAGAATCTCGTGTCCAATGATGTTTCAAAGATGAATGGTTTGAAGTCTAATGATAGTCATGTATTGATGCAACAACTACTTCCTTTTGCAATCAAGGGGGTGTTACACGTGAAACTGAGGAAAACAATCATAAGTTTGTGTCAATTTTTCAACGAGTTGTATAGTAAAGTTGTTGATGTCATAGTGTAGGATCGAGTTTTACAAGATGGTTCTGTTTAGTTAAGATTGGCGGAAACAATCCCAACTATGTAATGTAAACAAGAAACAATGATAATACTGATAAATGCAAATTGTATTGATCTTCAAAGTTTACTAGTTACAGAGAAAACTCTAAGGAAGCACATCGGAATAATGAAGAGTTACAATACATATATAGGAACTTAGAATCAAGACAAACCCTTGATTCTAAGGATCAGATCAAACACAAACCGTTGATCTTTTTCAGACAAAATGTTATGCTACTATTGGATACAATAAGAATACAACTGCAACAAAAGACAAATGTTGAAACATGCTCTGAGGTCTTCTACAGGTCTGCTTAGTTGTGAGAGCATTATCTTCTACATCAATAACATTCATTAGTTGCAAAGTCAATGTTGCTGAAGATATGTCTATCAACAACACAAGTGTTAGATGCTACTGATAAGCCTATCAGTAGCAAATCTGAAGCAGATAAGGCTATCCGCAACATAGTTATACATCAGCAGCAAAACTTAACTATCCGCAGCATGGACCTTATCCACAACAACTTCATCAGTTTTCAAAATTGTAGAGTCCGCATCATTTACACTTGGTGAATTTTGTAGCCATCAATCTTTATCTCTAAAAACTCCCCCTAGACTGATGCATCCAAAACACTTTTACTGCATTTGTTCCAGAAGCTTTTGCATGTTCTAAACAATCCTTGCAGTCTCATAGCCTCTTGAATCCTTGCTGGGATTATTAAAAGGGATTTTAGATAAAGATTTTTTGTTCTTTCTTGGCATGCTGAAAATAGCCTTGTTGAAGCATCTCATCTTGTTTCCTTTGGCATCAACTAGTGTATATTCATCTTTGACAACATTGTTGGACCATTTGACAAGAGGAAAGTGGGATTGGAGTAGTTTTGCATCTATAACAACATATTTGCTAGGATTGAAGTGATGTTTGATCACTAGCAAAAGATACCTCCCACTTTCATTGTCTGGCTCATGAGTTTCACCCAGCTCTAGAATTCTTTTTAAGTCATAGTCTGTAAGTTGCATCACCTCATCAACAGACTTGTATACCGGTCTCTTCTTTTCTCCTCTCCTCTAAACACTTCAAACCATTGATCTGAATCAATATAAATCCATTGCATAATCATTCTTGAATCTTCAGAAATGGAAGGAAGTTTAGATTTCTTTTTGGGAGGCTGTTGATGAGAGCAAGCTGGGTGAGAGGATTTAAACTCTTTGGGGGAGGAGGAGGGAATTCTAGGAGAGTGAGAGGGAATTTGTGGACAAAAGGAATAGTTTTGGGTTTCTTTTTTTTTTTTCTTTCTTCTGTTGAGGAATCTACACTTTTCACAGGATTTGTCTTCTTTAATCTCTATTTTTCTCCTTTTTCACCTTTCTATAGAGGGCTTACAGGTTCATGATGTTCATGGGACCTAGCCTCTTTCCACTTTCATCTCTTGCCTTTAGGAAGTCCATCATGACCTTCCTTTCTTCATAGGTTCTTTTGTTAAAGGCAATGCTCTCCTAAGTTTCTGCCTGGATTTTTATTCTTCTTCAGCCCTTTTCTTGTTAGCTAGTTCTCCTTGTTGACCCATGAAGGTCCTGTATATTTCTTTATTGGAGAGTTTCTCAAGATAGTCTGCATCCTCACCTTGAGAAATGAGAACTGCTATCCACTCCTCCCTCATTTCTTTTGCAAGTTCAGAATCAATAATTCTGAACTTGGCTTCTTCAGCTTTTTGCCTCTCTCTCTTCATCTTCTTTATTAAGTTGTTCCTGCAACTGAAGAGCTAGAACTTCATCTTCTTTTATTTGTGAAGCTGCAGGAACTTGAACTTTTGTTCCATCAAATGATTTTGCATGTAATTAGATCTGTTGTTCTCTGAAGCGCATTGCAACTTTTCTTTCTTGATCTTTCTTTAGCCGAGCCATCTCTTCTTCTTCTTCTCTTTCTGTTCTTCTTCTCTTTCTGTTCTTCTTTTTTCCACCTCTCTCTTTTCTTCTTCTATCTTTTGCTTTTCTTCTTCTGTCATAATTCCCTTCCCCATGTCTTTTTTGGATGCCTCTGCTTCTTCTTCATAGATCACAATAGCATATGTGGAAGTTGCTATTGAGATCTCAGCATCGACTTCATTGGCAAGTTGAGGAGTAAACAAGGGATGAGCATCTTCTTCTTCTTCTTCTTCTTCTTCATTTTCATCTTCTCCCATCACTGTTTTCCATTCTGTCATAACCTTCTCCTTTTCCCTTTTTCTTCTTCATCTTTCTTTAGCTGAGCCATCTCTTCTTCTTCTTCTTCTTCTTCTTCTTCTTCTCTTTCTCTTCTTTTTCTTTCCACCTCTCTATTTTCTTCTTCTATCTTTTGCTCATCTTCTTCTGTCATAATTCCCATCCCCTTGTCTTTGTTGGATGCCTCTGCTTCTGCTTCATAGATCATAATAGCAGATGTGGAAGTTGCTATTGAGATCTTAGCATTAGCTTCATTGGAAAGTTGAGGAGTAAACAAGGGAGGAGCATCTTCTTCTTCATCTTCTCCCATTATTGTTTTCCATTCTGTCATAACCTTCTCCCTTTCCATTCTTGTAGATAATTCTTTGGTGCTTAGTACAACTTTTGGGGAAGACGGAAGAGACAAATCTGAATCAGAGTCATCCATAGCAATCCGCCCCTCATTTTCCAGAAAAGTTTTGACAATAAGGATCATCTCTTGACTTCTTTTTGAATTCACATTGCAGATGTGTGACCTTAGTTCAAACACTTTGTAGAGGAAGTCAGGATTGAGTAGTAGGATTTCTTGGATATTGTTAATTTTGAAGGAAAATCTCACCAACCATGGAAAAATTGAAACCCTGAAATCTCAATGCTTGACCAACCATGGACTTCTAATCCTCTAACTACCTCATTATATAAAAATCTTCTCATGCACAAAACTTGTTCATCAGTTAGGACCCTACTTCTTATTATCCCCAGCCTTTGACGCTGTCTTTCTTCGACTGATCATGAGGACTCTGCTTCTTCATCCCCAAAGCTGGAGTATGCCACATTCTTTGCTTCTTGAAGAAAATTCTCAAACCGAGGCATATTGTCTTCACATAAATCATGAAAGCGTTGAATAGCAAGCCTGGCAGAGAGATCTTTGGAGGTGTTAATGCATTGAGTCAAGTGTATGACCCAGATATCAAATAGGCTCAGTTTGTTCCAATTATGCTCCTGAACTCCAACAAACTCCCATCCAATCCAAAACCTTTCAAGTAGGCCATTATACCACCCATGCAAGAATAGAGTTAAACTCCAAGTTATTTGCAGTTAGTGGGTATTAAGGGGACTTGACATGCCTTGAGATATTTACAGCAACTGGATGTATGTGGAAAGTATGGAGTATCTCTTCCTCTTCATCTTCAATCTCCATCTCCTCAAGGAATGCTTCATATATAGCCTTAGAAACTAAGTTCCAATCCCCAGAGATCTCATCCTCTTCATATCTTGAGTCTGGAAAATCATGAACTTGTACAAAAACAGGTTGGAATAATGATCTTCGGAAAGCTTCCTGCTCTTGTATCCAAGCTTCAAGACTGTCAGTGTCATCTTCTTTTGTCATTTTCTCCCCCTTTTTGGTTGCATCAGTGCATATGGATGAGTCTGTTTGAGTGCCCACTGATACAATAGAAGGATGAGTCAATATCGGGCATTGGTGAGATTCATGCACAGAGACTTGGTGTCTTAGTTTTGACACTTCAGTCTCTAGCATAGCAACTCTAGCCGTTAATTCCAGATTTTTTAGTTTCAAACTGTCCTTATCCACAGATGTGGAATCCTTGGAACTAGATGGGGCCTTAGGCCTAGCCTCTGCATCCCCATCACCCTGGTTTTCTTGGCTCCTAGGATTCCTCTCAGTGAAGAATGTTTTAAAAGAAACATTCTCACTTTGAGTTGCCATGATTAGGGTCTGATAAGAGTCCACTTAAAGTAAATTCGAGGAAAGGGAAATGAGCTGCAGTTTCCAACATGGAGCAGCTAAATTATATCGCTGGGTCAAAACTTGACCCACTGGGTCAGCAAGTCAACAGAAAGATAGAAGACTGGGGAGCAGTTTCTATGCCTATGATTAGCAGGAATATGGAAGGTAACATTATTGGCATGAAGGTGGAAGGAATAGTTGTTACTATGCCTACTTTAAAGAAAGGTTATTAATGTTTAGGGTCTTTATAAGCAGGAGTATCTCTTTCTTACTTTTCATTCTAGTTTTTATCTGAGTATTGTAATTTTGTAGACATCGCCCCTCTCTAATCGGGCCAACTATCCCAATTCTAAATAAAAATCACTGCTTAAATTTTTGATCCTATCATTTGGTTCCATTTCCGGGAATTTCGAAGAAGATGGTCAATACCCGGAATAATTCAGGTGATTGCAGCAACCCATCTGATCCCATCGTCGTTCAATTAGCGGCCATCACTGCAAAGTTAGAATCGATGGAGTCAATGAAGGAAGATATAGCCGCTCTGAAATCAGAATACAGAACCCGGGGACACAGGTACGATGAAGGAGAAAGTTCATGGAGGGGGCAACAACCATTCAGACCCTATAACAAAATTGATTTCCCAACTTTTGCTGGAGGAGACCCGCGGGGATGGATACTGAAAGCTGAGAAATATTTCAGGTATTATCAAATACCCGATGAGGAAAAGGTTGAAATAGCGTCAATGCACTTAGAGGGTGACGCTTTGGACCTCTATTCTTGGCTTTTTCTGATGATCATCGACTAGCTTTTTGGGAAGAATTGGTTCAGGCTTTTACCCCGAATTTTGGTCCCGCGGAGTTCCAAAACCCGGATGAGTTCCTTTGTAGCATCAAACAAACTGGGTCGGTGCAAGATTATAGGCAGGAGTTTGCCAAGAGATCCTCTCACGTCTCAAACTGGCCCGACCATTGCCTCTTAGGTGTGTTCTTAAATGGTCTAAAAGATGAATTAAAATCAGATGTTAGGATCCACAAGCCCCGGACGGTCTATAACGCTATGAATTAAAATTATTCGTGAACTCCCAACCCGAAATCCTCACAACCCGATCCCAAAAGTGCCTTTACCAACACAACCCAGACTTCTACCATAAACAGAAACCCCATTTGAATATCGGAAACAGAAAGACAGACTCGGTTCCTAAAAGGGGAATGCTTCCGTTGTGGAGACAAGTACGAACCGAGCCATAGATGTTAAACCGGAACCTTTAAGGTATTGGAAGCTGATGAGGGAGTGGAGGAACAACAGGTGTTGTAGGTGGCTAATTCTGATAATCACCAAGAGGGCACTACCGAGATTAGTTTGCATGCTATTCTTGGAAAATCACTTCTAACTACTATGAAAGTCCATGGTATGTTAAAATCTACTGAGGTATTAATTTTAGTTGATGGTGGTTCAACCCACAAATTTTATCTCTGATGTACTGGTAAATGAACTCAAATTGGTGACTCAACCCATACCACCTTTTGGGGTACAAATCGGTAATGGTGCTCTAATTCGATGTGGTCAGTTGTGCAAAGATTTGTCCTTGCAGGTTAACGATCTTATGATTACACAAGAATTTTACCCGTTTTCAATAGGAGGGACTGATTTGGTCTTGGGAATCCAGTGGTTGGCCACCTTAAACATGGTGCAAGAAAACTAGAAAGAATTGTTCATGATTTTCACAATTGACGGAAAGCGGTACAAATTACAAGGGATTGCGACTGGACACCAGAAATCATCAAGCTTTCAACATTTAGCTGCTCAACCAGATAGTATTCCACACATACCAGGCCTGTTACAACCTATCCTGGACAAATACACCACCGTGTTCGACGAACCCAAGAACTTGCCTCCCCCTAGAACCCAAACCCATTCAATGCCCTTAATCCCAAACTCACAACCTCCTAATATCCGACCCTACCGGTATCCCCATTCTCAAAAAAACGAGATAGAGAAACAAGTTGACCAACTCTTGGCCACCAGGTTTATTCAGTCAAGCCGTAGCCCCTTTTCAAGTCCTGTTTTGTTAGTAAAAAAGAAAGACAATTCATGGAGAATGTGTGTCAATTACCGAGCTCTCAACAAGATAACAGTCCCTGACAAGTACCCTATACCTAATATTGATGAGCTCTTGGATGAACTATATGGGGCAACAATGTTTTCAAAGCTTGATTTACGGCCAGGTTACTATCAAATTCGAGTGGCAAGCTGATGCGTGTAAACTATATATATATTTTTATAAGTCTTTTTCATACAATTTGAGTTTTAAAATGGGTTTTTACCAAAGACTAATCACACACACATCGGACAAGTGTACCTGTCGGATAGCAATATAGTAAAGGTAAGAACCATATATCAATCCGTGGACACAGTGGGATGCGATAGTAAACCGGAACCAAGATTCAATAAAGTGATGGTAACAAGATATTTTGAAGGGTTTGTTTTAATTAACTAGCATGCAAATATGTAAAACTAAGATAAGATCACAAATCAAACAATCAAGGAGAAAATATCACTTCGGTGTCGAATCCATCTAAAATACACTCAATACATTCATAGAAACATGGCAAATACATGAACATAAATTGACTAAATTCTCGTCAAAGACATCTAATCAAATGACCATTCGAAAAGCTAGCATGAATTACACAAACCAACCACCTAAAGTCATACAATGAAGCTCACGTGTTTAACAATCATGTCAATGTTTATAAAAATTGAACTAGCTTCCGATTAAGGTACACTAATCTAACAACTAGTTGGAAAGATAATATGAACAACACACTACCCACCTCAAGTTGATTAAATTAGACAACAATATGCATTTCTTCAACACAATGTTCATACAAAGATTATATAAATTAGGAGAATGTGTCAACAATTCCTAAATAAACATAAAACTAAGCATGAAACATCATAACAAACACTTTGTCTTTCCAAACATAAGCATAAGGATACACATACAAATATAATGATTCATAAACAAGACTTCATTCACCATTCCTAGTCAAATGCCATAAACTAGCACAAATACATACACCAATCCATGAATATAAGCATAAACCACAAGTTTTCCAACATAATATGGCATACACAAATACAAGTCTTGTAAACAACTCAAAATACTTGAATTCATAATTTCATTGAAAAATAATCATACTCTTGTCATAACATTAACACAATAATTGCCAATAATCCATGAATGTTGTCAAATGTATCTAAACTTCATCTAAACCAAAGTGAACAATTGTTTTAGCTCATCATGAGCACAAGAATTACAAATAAGAAGGGACAAATGATAAGAAACATGGTATGGAAACAAGAATCAAACCACTCCTCCAAGCCTAGATGTTGTTGTTGATGTATGGTGATCCTCTTGATGTTGTATCCTCTTCAAGAAGCCTGAAATGTGGCTAGAACAAGGATGCTACGAGCTGGAACAATGGGTTTTTCTCTCTGGTTGCTGAATGTCTGAATGAGAGTTTAAGTTCTGTTTATATAGAAAAGGGGAGGCACGACCGTGCCAGGAGAGAAGGCACGACCGTGCCAGGAGAGAAGGCGCGGTCGTGTCTAAATCTTAACACGACCGTGTGACCGAGGGTTGACCGATCTGTAGCTTCCATTGGGTCCCACTGATCGAGGAAGTACGGTTGTTTAGACTCACGGGGTGACACGCGATCGTGGGAAGTCAAGGCACTGTTGTGCCTTGGATTTTTGGCTAGGCACGATCGTGCAAGATGTGAGCGCGACCGTGCCTAGGGTTTGCAAGCTTGGCACGGCCGTGCCAAGTAGGGGGCATGTAGATATAAAGACTGATGGCCACAAAATTCTCTAAGTACAACTGCTACGGACTCCACAGTTTTGCCACTGACCAACAAGCTGCTGCGGATAAGGTTAGTTGCTGCGGATAGTAGTACTCCTGCTGATGAACAACTATGCTGCGGATAGCCTTATCTGCTAAAGTCCAGAGTTGCTGCTGATAGGCTTCTCAGCAGCATCAAACACTTGATGCTGCTGATAGGCAAATCATCAGCAACTTTGACTTTGCTACTGATACCTCTGCTACAACACTGACACATCTATCAGTAGAAGGAATGTTATTGGTGCAGATGATTAAAGACAATCCACTTCTGAAGTCTCCTGCAAAGATTCCTAAGAAGACTTTTGACCTAAATACAACTGTTTGCTGCAGTTTATCTTTTAGTTGTCTACCAATAGTAGTATAGCTTGTAACTGTCCAAGATCAACGGTCTATGTTTGATCTGATCCTTAGAATCAAGGGTCTGTCTTGATTCTAAGTTCCTTTATATGTATTGTATCTTACATTTGTACAAGTGTGCTTCCTGAGAGTTTTCTCTGTAATCTTGTAAACATTGAAGATCAATACAATTTGCATTTATCAGTATTCTCTTTGTTTATCTGTTTACATTACATAGTTGTGATTGTTTCCGCCAATCTCAACTAAAATGGAACCATCTTGTAATCACCGATCCTACAAGTGTTATCAGAGCTTTGGCTCTCAGATTAAACAAACTCACACTTGTTTAATCACTCTCTGGTTCTATTTACTACTATTTCTTTGCTAAAACACCATATATCACAAATCCATAAATGACACAAAACAATGGTTTTGATGATACTGGAAGCATCAATAGACCACCAAGACTGGTGTCTGGAGAATACTATGATATGTGGAAGAACATGATGGAAAGTTTCTTCTGCTATCAAGAGTATGAGATGCGGAGATACATTAAAGATGGACCATATGTACCCATGGTGGCCTCTGCTGATTCCGGAGGTCCATCAGTCCCCAAAGAACCCTCAAATTATTCTGATGAAGATACCAATAAGATGGAGGTAGACTTTAAAGCCTTGGGAGCCATTCAGATGTGCTTGCCAAATGAAGTTTTCCACAACTTCAGAGAATATAAGACTACGAAGGAGCTATGGGAGGCTCTTGAGAAGATGTTTGCTGGGTCAGAAGAGGTGAAAGAAAATAGAAGAGACATTCTAAAGCAACAATATGAAAACTTTGTCTGGAAGGAAGGTGAGTATCTTACCGTGTTGTACATCAGGTACACCTACCTTGTGGGAGAGCTACAGTGCTCAAAAGTGAAGCTGGAGAATGAAGACATTCTCAAGAAGTTTATCAGGTCTCTGCCAAGCTGCTGGACACTTTACACAGTGTCAATCAGACGAACTGAAAATTTAAAGACTCTGTAGATGACTGAGCTGTTTGGCATGCTGAAGACTTATGAATTAGAAATGATTCAAGCCAAAGAGAGAAGCTCAAGTTACTCAACAGCCTCATCATCCACCACCACTTCCTCTGCACTTCACTCTGACCACTCAGTTCCTAGTTCAAGCAACTACTACCCTTCTATTGTTACCCATCCCCAGAATCAAACATCACAATCAAACAACTCACCATTTCTTCTTGAAGCCCCACCTCAAACAAACTCTGCTGCCTTTGTCTCTGAAAACTCAAGCAATATGTCCTTTATCACGGAAGATCTGGAATGTTTTCATCCAGATGATCTAGAAGAAATGGATACACATCACTCCGATGCCATGCTTTCTCTTAGAGCAAAAAGTTTCTACTCTAGAACAGGAAGACCAATCCCATGCAACAACTCCAACACCAGAGTTGGCTTAGACAAAAGCAAACTGGGATGTTATAACTGCAACCAACTTGGTCGTTTTGCTAGAGAATGCAAGACACCAAAAGCTGCTACTCAGCCAAGACAAGCTAACCAAGCTCAACCAAGACAGCAACAACAGCAACAAGCCACTCCTCCTGCTCAAACTGCAGCTTGTGCAACTGTTGGAACTGCTGAATTTGACTGGAGCTTCTAGTATGAGGATCTTCCTACCAACAACCAAGCTCTTATGGCAGACACCATAGAGATACCACCTCAGGTATATGAACATCTTTGTACTCAAGCTTGTATTGATAAGGTTCTTGGATACAGAAAACATAACCAGAATCTCATAGATCAAAATGAAGAGTTTCACAAAATGAAATCTGAATTAAAAAAGGTTGAAAACAGTTACAAAGAAAAGATTAACTGTTTAAAGAAAGAGATTTCATCATTAAAACATGAATAAACAAATCTTGAAACTCAGATTGATGATCTTCTGGTTAAGTTAAAAGCTATAAGGGCTGAATTGGCAGACCAAAAAGACCATGTTGAAAAATATGAGTTTGCATCCAAAAAGCTGCAAAGACTCTTGGATGCTCAAATTCATGAAAAAGTAACTGCTGGGTTAGGTTTCAAGCTGAAAAACCTTACAATGTTGTGCCTCCACCTGCTGACTATGTAGCCATTCATGAACCAAGTTTCAATCTTTCCAATCTTGATCTGGCCAACCGAAATCTTGATCCTTCAAAGGAAGAACCACTTGTGCAAGAATGCACTACCTCTTCTGAGTCTGAGTCCACATGCTCAGACTCCACTGAAACCAATGAAGCTCCATCACTACCTGTCTTTGAAGTCATTCAAACCAACGATCCAAGCCCCTTCATCCCTTCAATACCAGTACCAGTACCTCAACTCACCAAACAGATTAAAATTAGCTATCCTCCCAAAGGGAGAAAGTTAATTGTTGAAAAGGGACAATCCTCAACCTCCAACAATTTTCAAGCAAACCAAACCATTCAACCCAGAAAGATGTTTGATATATGTCATGCACATGGAGAGAGAGCTCCATATGTTCAAAAAACATTGGAGGAAGCCACCTTTGAGCACAACAAAGCCCATCCCTGGAATTTCAAAGACCTATTCAAGAGAAAGGACTATGTGTATTTTCAAAGGGACAAATTGGCTAAATCATGCTTTGTCTGTGACAAATACAACCATACTGCCAGCACCTGCTTCTACTACCTTCAACATCAAAGAAATCTCAAGAACATGCCTTTGAGAAAACAAACAAGAACAAAAAGGTAAGAAGCTATGAAGCCAATACAACTGAATTCAGAAAATCTCTTTCTCCTCCAAAGAAGCAGCTTCCAAAATCCCAACAATCTTGCATCATTTGTGGTGAATCAGACCACTTTGCGGCAAATTGTGAATTCACTCCTTTCAACCAGATCCTTCAACAAGCCACTCCTAAACAGAAGCCAATCTACAAAAGAACTTTCACAGAGAAACTACCTGTAAGAAAAGTAAAGCAGGAGAAGCAAGTATCTGTTGTTGAACCATCAGCAGCCAGCAAAAATGCTGCTGATTATGTGAAGCTGAAGAAATAAAAAACTAAGCCTTCAACAGCAATCAAGTCTGTTGCTGATCATGTAAAGCCATCAGCAGCAACCAAGTCTGCTGCTGATCATGTAAAGCCATCAGCAGCAACCAAGTCTGCTGCTGATAAGCCAAAATCTTCAGCAACAAAATCTGCTGCTGATCAAGCAAAACCTTCAGCAGCCAAAGCAACATCAGCTGCTGACAAAGCAAAAAGATCTGGAAAACCATCCCAACAATGGAAAGCCAAGATCTATCTCTCAAGGCATCATCATTGGCTCCATTGATTGCAAGCATACTGATGCTGCTGATCCAAAGACACACTCACCCAAGTCTGCAAGTTCTTAGGTTTCTCCCTCTAACTAGATCTCTCTCATGTGCAGGGACAACCAGGTCACAAGGATAACACCTGGGTTGTAGAAAGTGGTTGTTCCAGGCACATGACTGGCAACAGATCTATCCTCTCCAACTTCAAACATTTCAATGGAGGATATGTTTCCTTTGAGAGTGATTAAAAAGGAGGATCAATTACTAGACAAGGAACTGTGTCCAATGGGAGAATGAGTATTGAAAGAGTAAAATTTGTCAAGGAATTGGACTTCTATCTCATGAGTGTGTCTCAGATCTGTGATCAAAAGCATTGGATGCTTTTCACAGATAAAGAATGTTTTGTGTTATCCTCTTGCTTAAACTAACCTCCTCTAGAGAAGATTCTATTGACTGCTCAGAGAAAAGATAACCTATATGTGCTTGACATGAATGAGGTCACTCCATCAGGTAGTGTATCTTATTTTCTGTCAAAGGCATCAGTTGATGAATCAGCTCTCTGGCACAGGAGATTAAGCCATGTCTATGTAAAAACCATCAACAAGTTGGTAAATGGAAATCTTGTTAGAGGGCTTCTTGACAAAGAATTTCAACTTGAAGATCACTTCATTGCATGCCTGAAGGGGAAGCAACACAAAAGTTCTCACAAGCCCAAGACATTGAATTCAAATAACACTCCATTACAACTGCTGCATATGGATCTCTTTGGTCTTACAAATGTCATGTTAATGGGCAATAAGTCATACTGTCTTGTGATAACTGATGACTATACCAGATTCTCATAAAGATGAAACTGCTGAGATTCTCAAATCCTACATTCTAAGGGTAGAAAATCAAAGCAATCAGAAAGTCAAAGTCATAAGGTGTGATCAAGGTACAGAGTTCAAGAACCACACCTTGAACTATTTTTGTGAGAGCAAGGGCAAAGAAAGACAGTACAGTGCTCCAAGAACTCCTCAACAAAATGGAGTTACTGAAAGGTGAAACAGAACTCTAATTGAATCAGCAAGATCAATGTTGGCTGATCAAAACTGCCTCTCACATTCTGGGCAGAAGCAGTCAGCATAACTTGCTATGTGCAAAATGGATTTCTCACTATCAAGCCTCTCAACAAGACACCTTATGAACTCTGGTTCAAAAGAGTTCCCTACATTGGATTTCTAAAACCCATTGGATGTCCATGCACCATTTTGATTACACATGGGGTTCTTCCTAAGTTTGGTGCCAAATCAGATAAAGGATACTTTGTGGGATATTCCTCTTAATCCAAGGCCTACAGAGTATTCAACTCAAGAACAAGAATTGTGAAAGAATCAGCCAATGTGGAATGTAGGGAACACATTGCATGTGAACAGGGTAAAGGCCCAGACTGGCTCTTTGATATAGACTCCTTCACCCAAATATTTGAGTCTATCATCTTTTCAAATATGAAGTCTACCTCTTCCAAAGCACCAGCTTCCACTGATTACAGATTGGAGTTCACTAGTCCCTCTGTAAGACTAAAAAGGCCATCTATTGATCCTCCATCTATTGTGGAGGCTATTGAAGCTAGTGAAGCCAGAACCAACCTCTCAAATGTTACCAGCAGCAGCCTATCTGAAAATGAAAATCAGAATGAACTTCAAGACACATTTGTAAACAATGAAGAGGCATTTGCTGCAGATGCTGCTGTTGATAATACTGCTGCTAATATTGAAGACTCTTCCACCATGAATGAAGAGTTTCTTGATCAGAATCAAAGCAATCTTGAGCAAGGAATATAGTTGGATGTTGTACCAGCACAGAGAATCAACAAGGAACATCCCCTGGAAAACATCATTGGCCAAGTTCAACAAGGAGTTCAAACAAGAAGAAAAACTCATGAGGCCAATATATGCCTGTATTCCTGCTTTCCATCTCAGGTGGAACCAAAGAGGATAGATGAAGCTCTGAAACACAACAGTTGGATTGAGGCAATGTAGGAAGAATTGCTGCAATTTAAGAGACAAGATGTCTGGAAACTTGTTGATCTTCCACCTGGTCAATCTACTGTTGGCACAAGATGGATATTCAGGAACAAGCCAGATGAGAGAGGCAATGTAGTCAAGAACAAAGCCAGACTTGTAGCTCAAGGCTACACTCAGGAAGAGGGAATTGACTATGATGAAGTCTTTGTTGAAGCATGTTTGTGTGACAGACACTCTGGATGCTGTCTTTGCTTATGTACTTGTCTTTATCTTTATGTATTTGTACTTGTATTTAAGTATCTGTATGTATTGATTATCGAGTTGAAATCACATATGTATGTACTTAGTCTTGTCTGTTTCTGTTAAGTGTTGTGCGCACTTAGTAAGTGCGCAGGATGTATATCCTGCGTACTTAGCAAGTACGCAAGAACATAGTCTGCGTACTTGCTAAGTACGCATGAGTTAAAGCTAAGTGCGCAGACAACAAGTCTAGTATATATAGCTGTTAGTGACAGAATGTATGTACACACTCATTCTCTTTGTAACCGGCTGTGATTATCAATAGACGAAGTTTGAAAGTATCTTGTGTCTTTGTTGTCGGTTTACTTTGTGTTGATTGATACTCCACCTAGTCACAGGCATTCCACACCCAGTTTGACTAGGAACACACTTGCATGTGACGATCCGATACACCCAAAGGACCTATAAGTGGTATCAGAGCATTTTCTCTTGATTTCGAGTGTTGTGAGTGTGCTAGGAGCATTTTTGACACAATCTATAGCCTTTCTACAAGGAAAAGTGACTGATTTTGGTGATTTTTGTGATAAAATAGAGGTAGCTCTTGAGCGCTATTTTAAAAGCAAAAATCCTTCAAAATCCGACCTTTTCTTGTTTATTTGAGTGTTTTGGTCATCAAAGGCTTGTTAGAAACAAGTTTCTAACCTTTTGGCTTGATCAATTTGTTCATATCTTCAAAATTTGAAGATCTGAATTATTTCCGGCGATCGAAAAAAGTTGGTGAGAGCAGGTGAAAAAATGACTTGCGTACTTACCCTTTTTGGCCAAAAGGACAGTCTTCGTGCGTACTTGACAAGTACGCAAGACCATTCTTGTGCGTACTTAACTTTGCCTCATGCGTACTTAACATTTACTCCTCCGTACTTACTAAGTACGCACGAGGAAATCTCAAGTGCGCAAGAATAGTTTCTTAAGTGCGCAAGGCCATTCTTAAGTGCACAAGTTGTATTGACTTTTTGAGTTTTTGACTAAGTTTTACCCTATGGCAAATCTTTAGAATCTTGGTAACCTGCTTAACTATGATAATAAGATAGGTACTCCACAAAAATCGCCAAAGCTGCTTAATGTTAATGATTATTCGAATTGGAAAGCACGCTTTGAGCATTATATCTCATACACTAATTCCTCTTTGTGGATACCTATACTTGAGGGTTATAAGCATCCTACTTATACATATCTTGATGAAATTTTTCCCAAGCCTATATCTAAGCTAGATGAAGAAGAAAAAAAAGTTTATGACAGAGAAAAGAAAGCACATGGATTTATCATAATGACCCTAACTAGAGAACTCTTTCACAGCTTCAGATGATATGATAATTCGAAAGATCTCTGGAAGGCATTGAAGAAAAGATTTGAGGGGAACAGTGACATCAAGAAGAGCAAAAGAGATCTCCTGAGAAAGTAGTATGAGTGCTTCAAATACCTGGAGAATGAATCTACAGATGAATTTATATCTAGATTCTATCATCTGCAAACTGAGTTAAAAGCTTTTGAGCTGAAGTATCCTGATGAGGAATTAGTTAAAAAATTTCTAGATGCGTTACCACCAAATTTTGAGATGTATACCACTCTGTTGAGAGAGAACCCCAAGTTCTATGAGATGACGATTGAAGAAGCAATCGGTAAGGTTCAAGCACACGATATGAACCTTAAGAGAAAAGAAATCTCAAGGAGACCTCAAATCCAAGACCCTTCTATGTATTATGGGATGTCTTCCATAGCTAAATCATCTGGTTCAGGAACCGCCTTATTCTCAGGGAACTCTCATGAAGAAGATAACTCGAATGGTTGTGGGGGTCATACATGCTTTACAACATCTGGATCTGGTTCTCACCACCAACATTCCTCAAGAAATCCTACCTCCACATCTTCAGCTAACCAGACTGCAATAGATAAGATAGCTGAAGATCATTTAGCATTGTTTTCATCGTGTATGCTTGCCTATGAAAACTTCATTGGTGGCAAGCTTACAGATCCTGAAACAATTGAAGAAGATTTTAATCAGGTGGATCCAGATGACATGGAGGACATGGATATTCAATGGAATATGGCCATGATCTTGAGAAGGGCCAAGCGTTTCTTGAATAGAACTAGAAGGAAGTTTATTGGTGGGCATTCAAATGCCAAGGTGGGTTTTGATAAATCCAAGGCCAAGTGCTACAAGTGTTAGAAATTTGGATACTTTGCTCGTGAATGCCAGAAGGATAAAGCACCTGCCTCAGGATTCACTAGACCAAGCCAGGGAAACAACCAAGGAAATAATCAAGGGTACAACAATTCTAACAACCGCAATCAAGGTCAAGGTGGAACGTCCAATGCTTTGGTAGCTCAACAGGACGAAAGCTTTGATTGGAGTGTTCATTTGGAGGATGCCCTTATTGCTCAAACACAAGTTGGTCTAATGGCTGAGATAGTAGAGATGATGGAAGCAGAAGAACGAGAAGCGTCTGTAGTTGACCAAGAGGAGTCTACAACAGCATTTGTCCTCATGGCTATTGGGGAGGTATCATGTTCGTCAACTGAGGTACACTCTAATTCTTTTGCTGTTATTTCATGTTCCAAATGTCTTGGCTTGAAAAAAGAAAATTCTAAGCTTCAGGACAAAGTCGAACCCATTCGTATTGCAGCTTTAAGCTACAAAGAAAATGAAAAACGTTACAAAGATTCAATTGAAACTTTAAAGAGAGAAAAATGTGGTTTTTCACTTAAAATCAGCGAATAAACGTTTCATTTGGATGTTGCGTACAAGGGGTTAGAAAAGACAAATAATGAAATTACCATGCTACAGAATGAGGCTTTGCAGTTAAATGGTAAAATTGAGAAGGTGAAAAATTCTCGCTTTGTGGTGGAACATTATGAATCAGTAGTGAGACAAGTGAATGGCTTAGGGTTGGGTACTAATGCCATTCCTCCACCAGTAAGCGGAAATTTTGTCAACGGCTTAATTGATATTGACTTGTCATGCCTTGATGAATCCTCAAGTCATGATGATTTCTCTAACAAGGATGATTCCTCAAGCAAGGCTGATTCTGCTTCTGATCAGTTCTTCACTAATGAAGGCTCTGAGAACACCATCCCTGATGGTGCTGTCTCAGAGGAGTTGATTGGTGAACACAAAGTTGTGAAAAACATTATCACTGATTGTGATAATTGCATTTTGACTGAGCCTGATACCATTGAAACAAATGAAAAACTAAAAGTGATGCTTTATGGGGATTATAAGAATATTAACCAAGTTAAGAAAGAAACCCTTGCAAATCATTATGGGCTTGGTTATAAAGCAAATTTAGAAAAATACTACATTTCCAAAAATGAATCAACATCAGGTACATCAAAAACCACTACTCACGTTCACCAAACAACTTCTCATGTTCATCATGCTGAGTCATCAAACGTCAAATCAAATGAGCCCTACAGGAGGATTTATAAGGAAAAGCATGCTTGCTTTCACTGTGGTTTTGTTGTCACATCCTTGTGAACTGCCCTGCTAAGAACCAAGGGAAACGGCCAATTGTTTCACAACCGGCTGTTATCTCTAAGTCACCACCAGTGAAGCAACCCAAGAATACCAAATCAAATGTGGTGAAACCACCAGTGAAACCTATGGTGAAGCCAAAGATCACATATGAGGTTAAGCCATTTGTTCCAAAAAGGGAAAAGCAACCTGCTAAACCCTGTGTGTCTACCTCTGGTAGTGCACCAACTGGTGAGAAACCTGTGGTTAAGCTTTCTAAGCCACAGAGGAGAAGAAGGAACAAGAGATTGAGGAAGCTGGAACAACTGGCTGGAATTCAATCAGGTGAAGCTTCTACTAGTTCACATGGTGCTTCTGAATGCAAGCCGACTGTTCCAGTAAAACAAAAGAAAAGGTCCTGGAACAAGAAATCAAAAAGTTCTCAATCTCCTGGTCCCAAGTCTTCTAAAGATTCACCCATTTTTGATACTCACAACTATGAATTAATTGAAGTAGTTTATTTTGAGAAAAATGGACGACCCAAGACCACCATGGCTTGGGTCTCCAAATCTAACTAATTTCTTGTGACTCATGCAGGGACATCCGGGAACTATCTCTAATCCTTGGTATGTAGATAGTGGATGCTCCCGGCACATGACAGGCAACATAGCCCTGCTTCAAGATGTAAAACCATTCAGAGGTGGCTATGTGGCCTTTTCAGACGAGAAGGGCGGCAATATGAGGCGTGGTTTCAAATGGTTGTGTTAGCTTCGACAACGTCAACTACTACGAGCAGCTAAAGCATAACCTGTTGAGTGTTTCTCAGATGTGTGATAAGGAGTACTCAGTCATGTTTGACAAATCTAAATACATAATTCTCAAACCTGGGTTTGAGGTCCCTGAAGACTGGATTTTGATGCGTGCGCCAAGAACAAATGATACCTATCAGATCAACATGAGCATGGAGAAAACCACATCTTCAGTTGCTACTTTTTTGCTTACCAAAGCGACAGAGCTTGACTCAATATTGTGGCATAGAAACTCGGACACATTTCTTATCGAAAAATGAATCATCTTGTCCAAAAACGGTTTGGTAACCGGTGTTCCTAAGCTGAGGTTTGCCGTTGCAGATGACTGTATGCCTTGTAAGAAGGGCAAATAGCAACGGAAGTCTCACAAGCCCAAGATCCAAAACTCCATCGATACCCCTTTAGAGGTACTACATATGGATCTGTTTGGCCCCCTAAGTATCAGGAGTATTGGAGGTAAGTCATACTGTCTAGTTGTAACTGATGTCTTCTCACGTTTTTCTTGGGTGCATTTTTTAGGTATAAAGGACGAGACTGCTGACATTCTTCAATACCTGATCCTGAGTTTGGAATCTCTTTGCAAGTTGAAGGTTAGAAGAATAAGGAGTGATAACAGAACTGAATTCAAGAACAATTTGATGGAGATTTTATGTATCAAGAAGGGGATCCATCACGAATTTAGTGCCCCGTACACACCTCAGCAGAACGGAGTTGCAGAAAGGAAGAACAGAACCTTGATCGAGACTGCAAGGACAATGCTATCAGATGCAAAGCTTCCTGTAACTTTCTGGGCAGAAGCAGTAAATACAACTTGTCACGTTTTGAATAGAGCTCTGGTTGTGAAAAGGCACAACAAGACCTGCTATGAGTTGATCAATAATCGACCTCCCAACCTTAACTACCTAGTTTCTTTTGGTAGTCCTTGATCCTTATTGCTACAATACAAGGATCGAAAATCTAAATTTCATGCAAAAGCCGTGGAAGGCATCTTCTTAGGATATGTTGCCAATTCACCATGCAAGAGAGTGTACAATATAGGAACTCATACTGTCAAGGAATGGTTCGAAGTGGATTGCAGTAAACACAGTATTCCACTAGAACTAACTGGTCCAGCTTGGGGTTTCGATTATGATGCGGTATTCAAGTCTTTCAACCTTCCTGATCTATCTGCCAATGATGCCGCAAATGTGTACGATTTCTCTAATGGCGACTGTAATCTCCAGGAAATTTCCCGCTTTTATTTTAACTTTTCTGGCAATGTAAGTTCATTATTTTGGTTGTCACACCCCGACCGATGGCGGAATCATCGGGGCGGGACATGTAGACTATTCATAGCACATGGTTGACTAAATTGAAATATATTAAAGTCAAATTTCCATTTCAAATAATCCAAGTACAAATCAAATTCAAACAAAGAAACATAAACAACTCATAGAATTCTTGATTTAAATTGCTAAGTCCAAATCCTATATTGAGCACGTCTTGAATCATTCTCACATATTAGGGCTTGAAACATGAATAAAATAAAGTCAACTAAAAAGTTGGTGAGTATAACACAGTTGTATATAGATAGCATATAGTTGAAAACAAATCCTTTACAAAACATGATAAAATAAGGCATTTATGGGGAACAGCTATTGTGTAACCATGTACAACCAAACCTTTGTAACTAGCATGCAAAAATTGTGTTGTCGGTTTCAATCACCGCGCACCTGGGTGGGTTTGTCAGACTCAATAGATCTATCATTGAAAACCGTCGGCTTGTATAGTTAATGATTGCACATAATCGCATACAAAGGTTAGCACAACTAGCACTCGGGCACAAAGCTCAAATTTTGCACATATGTATGTAAATAGGATTTTGCACTTGTGTTGTTTGCGTAAATGTAAATGTGTAATGTGTATAAAGTTCATGTTCCACCCCAAAAGTGTAAAAGAGTAAAAAGGGGTTGTGAATACTCACTTGGTATGGAGATGTAGCTAACAAAGAGTATAGATAAAATAAGGGTTCTTAATACGCACATGTTAACCTAGATAGTAATGTATATTGAATCAAATCGGTGTACAAAGTTTAAGTCTAACATTGAAGGTTGAATTTGTGTATAAAAAGTATTAAATGAAATATATAAAGTTGTAGTAACCATTTTTGGAACATTTGATTAAAGTTTGGAATTTAAATAATAAAATAGAATTTTTATAAAATTGTTGATTATGAAAATAATGCATGTGTTAAATGTAAATTAATAAATAAATAAATAATTATAGTTTATGAAATAATGTAAATATTGATTGTAATTAAGTATAAATAAATAAATGATTTTTGTTTAAATATTAAATAAATAATTATTATCTTATTTATTTATAAACTTTGTAACTTGATCATTTAAAACATCATTTAAGTGTAAGATAAATATAAATTTAATTTTTATAAATTTTTAAATAAACTTTTAAATGAATAATATTTATCTCCAGATTAAACTTTAAATCTCTTCAAATACAGAAAACATATTTTTATAAAATTTGAAACATTTATTGATTGAAAAATATAAAATTATAATTCTGTTAAAATTTCTGAGTCACACACGACCGTGCCTCGGAAGGGCACGATCGTGCTCAAGCCACGGGCGCGACCGCGCTAGTCGGGGCGCGACCGGGTTGATCAACAGAGGGCACAAACTAGACAAGTCAACACGCACGACCGTGCCTTGGCTCGGCACAGTCGTGTCTATGATTTTTAGACACAACAGAGGCTAGCCCAAAGGGCATGACTAGGTCTGGGCAGGAGGACACGACCGCGCTGCTACTCGGCACGACCGCGTTTCATGAGGCACGGCCGCGCTAGATGATTAGCGCGACCGTGCCTCTTCCAACTCAGACACGAATTGAACAAATCTTGTATTTATAGCGTTGGAATTGTTAGGGATTTTGATTACTGAGTTGTTACGAATCTATTCATATAAATTAATTGTATGGAAAACGTATTTAAGAATGGATTCGATTAAATCCTTTTTATTAAAAATAGGAATTTCGGTTCCGGATAATTTCTGTAATGGAAGCCGAGATTAACATGGGGCTTTCGATCTAAATACTAAAACGGATAATAACAAGTGATCAATTACCCGAAAGAGTAAGGAATCGATGGAGGTCAGTAGAAGGAGGTTCCGGCGACGGCAAGATTGCTTTCCGGCGTCTTCTACTGCGATTCCGGCTGATTCAACCCTTCAGAAACCTTAGAGATGATCGGAGGATCGAGTTCCTTGATTATTTGGTAGCAACAGGATCGAAAAGAATGATTCGAGGCTTGGGAGAAATTTTGGACGGTTTTTCTTGAGAGAATTCGCAAACGGATGATAATGATCGTAATTGACAATTATTTTCTTTGATACTGAAAGAGAAACGCACATCGGATTTGAATTCAAACGACCGAGCGTTTTGAAACTGCATTTACGTTTCGACTGTTACGCAGGCGCGAACGTGCCAAGATAGGCGCGACCGTGCTCAGGCACTGGGCGCAATCGTTCCAGGACCAGTCGCGCGATCGTGCCGAGGCACTTGGCGAGACCGTGCCAGGATGAAGCACGACCGTGCTAATTAGGGTTTCTTGATAAATTTTCAACTTTAGTCCTTGACTTCTCAGGTTTGATTAGTTTGAAATAAATAGTTACTTGTATAGCGTTTAAGTGTATATAATCGAGCAAAACTTGTAAATTTGTATTGAATCATTGCATTTAGTTTACGGTAAGCAAAATAATAATACAGTGCACGAGTATTGAATTCGAAATTGCATTACATTGAATTGAAATATGAATACTAAAAATCAGAAATGTTACAGTCTCCCCATGTTGAGAGAATTTCGTCTCGAAATTTAGCTATAGGAAACAACAGTATCAATAAAAAGATGAGGGTACTTGAGCTTCATTTGGTCTTCTCGTTCCCAAGTGAACTCAGGACCACGCTTAGATTCCTAACGAACTTTGACAATAGGAATGCGACTTCGCTTGAGTTGTTTGACTTCGCGATCCATAATTTCCACCGGCTTCTCAATGAAGTGCATCGTTTCATCAATGCGCACGTCGTCAAGCGGTATATGGAGATTTTCATCAGCGAGACACTTCTTTAGATTAGATACATGAAATGTAGGATGCACATTTCCAAGAGATGGAGGTAACTCGAGCTTGTAAGCCACTTTCCCAATCCTTTCAAGGATTTTGAATGGACCAACATAACGAGGTGCTAATTTGCCTTTCTTTCCAAAACGGATCACACCCTTCCACGGGGACACCTTAAGAAGAACAAGATCACCGACTTGGAATTCCAAGGGTTTTTGACGTTTGTCGGCATAACTCTTTTGCCGACTCCTCGCTACTCGAATATTGTCACGGATTTGAATAATCTTGTCGGATGTTTATTGAATTAGTTCGGGACCGGTGATTTGTGCTTCACCAATCTCGTTCCAACAGATAGGAGAACGGCACTTGCGACCATAAAGAGCTTCGAATGGAGCCATGTTGATACTTGTGTGGTAGCTATTATTGTAAGAGAACTCAATGAGGGATAAGTGTGAATCCCAATTTCCACCAAAATCGATTACGCAAGCTCTAAGCATGTCTTCAAGAGTTTGGATTGTTCGCTCGGTTTGACCATCAGTTTGGGGATGGTAAGCCGTGCTCAAATCTAATCGTGTGCCAAGAGCAGTTTGGAGAGATTGCCAAAATGGAGAAGTGAACCGGGCGTCTCGATCAGATATTATGCTCAAAGGAACACCATGACGGCTCACAATTTCATCAATGTAAATTCGGGCTAGTTTCTCAACCCGATAGTCTTCACGG
The DNA here is from genome assembly GCA_023525975.1 of Smallanthus sonchifolius. Taxonomy (NCBI): domain Eukaryota; kingdom Viridiplantae; phylum Streptophyta; class Magnoliopsida; order Asterales; family Asteraceae; genus Smallanthus; species Smallanthus sonchifolius. The sequence goes on from CM042046.1 coordinate 29,644,967, forward strand.
ATAGGCAAGAAATGTGCAGATTTGGTGAGACGATCAATGATCACCCAAATACTATTATAACCACTCGAGGTGCGAGGGAGTTTGGTAATAAAATCCATGGCTAAGTTCTCCCATTTCCACACGGGGATTTCCGGTTGTTCAAGCAAACCAGAAGGACGTTGATGTTCGGCTTTGACTTTGGAGCAGGTTAAACATTTGGCAACATAGAGGGCAATGTCCTTTTTCATACCGGGCCACCAATATTGTTGGCGAAGATCTTGGTACATTTTATCCGCACCAGGATGAATAGAATAACGAGTCTTGTGAGCCTCGTTCATGAGAAATGTGCGGAGATCATCGCGATCGGGAACCCAAATACGGTTCAAGTAATATAGTAAGCCATTGGGTTTTGATTCAAGAAGAAGTTCAACACCACACGACATTTCTTCATACATGTTACCCTCGGTTACCGAGACGTGTTGAGCTTCTAAGATACGGGTTTGAATATCGGTTTGAATACGGGCACAGTGAAGCATAACATGGTCCTTTCGACTCAAAGCATCGGCTACAACATTCGCTTTGCCGGGATGGTAACGAATCTCGCAGTCATAGTCGTTAAGGAGTTCGACCCAACGTCGTTGCCTCATATTGAGTTCTTTTTGGTTGAAGATATGTTGAAGACTTTTGTGGTCGGTGAATACCACACATTTTGTGCCATATAGGTAATGTCTCCAAATCTTTAACGCGAATACGACCGCACCCAACTCGAGATCGCGCGTCGTATAATTTTTCTCATGAACTTTGAGTTTCCTTGATGCATAAGCTATTAATTTGCCTCGTTGCATGAGAACACAACCAAGACCTTGGTTAGAAGCATCACAATAGACAACTAAATCATCATTTCCATCGGGGAGAGTCAATATGGGAGTATTGCACAGCTTTTGCTTGAGGGTTTGAAAAGCTTCTTCTTGTTTCGGTCCCCATTCGTAAGTCTTACCCTTGTGGGTCAAAGCGGTAAGAGGGACAACAATCTTTGAGAAGTTTGAGATGAAACGACGATAATAACCCGCAAGACCAAGAAATGAACGAACTTCGGTAGGAGTCTTCGGAGCATTCCAATTCTTTATCGTTTCAATCTTAGCAGGATCAACATGAATACCCTTGTCGTTGACGATGTGTCCAAGAAATTGAACTTCCTTTAGCCAGAATTCACATTTGGAGAATTTGGCATATAGTTGTTCTTTTCTCAAGAGGTCCAAAACCAATCTAAGGTGTTGTTCATGATCGGCTTTAGTCTTGGAATAGATTAAGATATCGTCAATGAAGACGATCACGAATTTATCAAGGTACGGTTTGCACACACGATTCATGAGATCCATGAAAACTGTGGGTGCATTGGTTAACCCGAAAGGCATAACCATGAACTCGTAATGACCATACCTTGTTCGAAAAGCAGTCTTAGGAATGTCATCTTCTTGAACACGAAGCTGATGATAACCGGATCTAAGATCAATCTTTGAGAAATAAGTAGAACCTTGAAGTTGATCAAAGAGATCATCGATTCTAGGCAAAGGATAACGGTTCTTGATAGTAAGCTTATTGAGTTCGTGGTAGTCAATACACATGCGAAATGATCCATCCTTCTTCTTAACAAATAAGACGGGTGCACCCCACGGTGAATGACTTGGGCGAATGAAACCTTTGTCGGAGAGCTCTTGAAGTTGACTTGCAAGCTCTTGCATTTCGGAAGGTGCAAGACGATAAGGAGCTCTAGTGACGGGGTTAGCTCCAGGTATAAGATCAATACAGAACTCTACTTGACGAACGAGAGGAAGACCGGATAAATCCTTAGGAAAAACTTCGGGAAAATCTTGAATAATGGGAATGTCTTGGATACTCTTCTCCTTGACATCCTTTTGAACAATATGAGCTAAGAAAGCAATGTACTTCTTTCGTAAGTACTTTTGAGCGGTAGTACACGACATCAACTTAAGTCCTTTACAAGGCTTTTCACCAAAACCCTTAAGGTTTCTCCCGATGGTAGCGAAATTCGGATACACTTTTCAAAGCAAATGACTTCGGCATGATGATTTGATAGCCAATCCATACCTATGATAATATCAAAGCTTCCTAGTGGCATTGGAACAAGGTTGATTGGGAATGAATGGCCATTTAGTTCTAAGGAGCAATCATAAATAATGGAGTCAATTGTAAGGGAGTCACCATTTGCTATTTCAACGGTGAAGGTTTTCTCTAATTGGGATCGTGTCTTTGCAAGTAAAGGCTCAAAATTAAGTGACACAAAACTTTTATCGGCACCGGTATCGAACAAAATGGAGGCATATTGACTATTAACAAGGAACGTACCATTAACCACGTCGTTGTTGGCTTGAGCTTCGTTGGCGTTTATGTTGAACGCACGCCCACGAGCTCCACCTTGTCTAGCATTTGCATGTCTTGGACATTGATCACGAAAATGGTTTGGGTCACCACACTCATAGCAAGCACGCCTATTAGCAATGGCGGGAGCACCTTGGTTAGCCACTTGAGGTACGGTTCGGTTTGGAGGGTTGACTTGGCCCGCAAAAGCTTTGGCCCTACATACATTGATAGTATGACCATATCTCCCACAATGAGTACAAAGGCGACATGGGATAGTTTGAGGATGATGATAATTGCAGGTGGCACAAAGAGGGTAGATCCCAACATATGTCTTTTTAGCCGGCGCTTGAACCATAGGTGCAGCTTGGTTGACGGGAACAGCAGGAGTAACCACAGCAAAATTTCTAACCTTTCTCTTTCTATTATTGCGAGAGGGCTCGGTTGTGGCTTCTTTGTTGTGAGTAGGAGGGGTTACAGTTTCAGAAACTTTCTTAGAACCCTTTTTGGTAAGAGTTCCAGCTTTCACATGATTATTAGTTAAGGTAGCAGATAGACGAATAGCATCCTCCAGAGTAGCAGGATTTCTACCTAAGACAATATCTTGGATTTGTCTTGGTAGCCCACCAATATACTTTTTGATACAACGGGACAAAGGAGTGACCATGTGGGGCACGAGAAGACTCAACTCATGGAATCGATTTGTATATGCTAAGCTTTCCCCACTATCTTGGGCAAGATCCCAAAATTCAGCTTCTAACTTTTTCACTTCATTTCGAGGGCAGAACTCCTCGGTCATAAGCCTTTTGACCTCATCCCAAGGTAAGGCCATAGCTATGTCAACACCCCTATTCATTTTCTCCCCATTCCACCATGTAAGTGCCCGTTTTTGTAGGACACTTGTAGCATGACGAACACGGAGGTTGTCGGGACAGTCACTATTGAGAAAGGTATTCTCAATGCTTTCGAACCATTGAAGGAGTCCAGTAGCTCCTTCAGTACCATAGAACTTTAGGGGATTGCACGAGTTGAAGTGCTTGAAGGTGCATTGAGATGGATTGTTACCACCATTTCCACCATTTCCACCATTATTACCACTATTGCTTCCATTTTCACCATTGTTGCCATTGGTGGCACCATTGGCTTGGGTGAGTTGTGTCACCAATTGGGTAAGAATAGCAGCAATGTCGGTGTTGGCGTTGGTTGCGGGAGCACGACGAGGAGGCATTCTACAGATTTTTCACAAGACAAGAAAGATTGTAAGAACTTATGAGATTTGATAGGATTTAATAGAATGAGATAACAAAAATAAAAATAGATATTCTTAGTTTGGATTGTACTCAAAAGTGAAAAAATCACTTGAATACCATGGCACATTAAGGTTAATTAAACTTATAAAATTTTCAAGAAGACATGCTTTAGCCTATAAGTAAACACTCATCTCGGGAATTCCCAGGAAAGCATACGGGTCCCTCGGTTGATTGGGATTTATGCAAAATGCTTTCCTAGACAGAAAACCCAAAATACAGGTGTCACCCTTCCAGATTGCACGTGTCCTCAAATAATTTAACAAGTTTAAAAACCTTAACGAAGAAATAAAAATTTTAAAGATTTTTGCTTTAAGAATTTTCCACATGCTTAGGAAAGATAAAGATAGAAGGAAGATAGAAATATTATGAGGTTTTAGAATATAGGAACGGATATTATTTATTTAATTATTAAGAAAATCCTACTAAGTCGTGGATTTAAAACACATAAGTCATCAAAATGAAATAATAAGTAATCATACTAAGCATGTAACATATAACATGTAGCACATAGCATGTAACACTTAGCACAAAAATCATGAGACTTAGTATAAGTGGGTGTCCTAAAGTTATAGTTTAGGTCAAGATGTCTAATAACCTAATTCCCTATAACCAAGGCTCTGATACCAATCTGTCACACCCCGACCGATGGCGGAATCATCGGGCCGGGACATGTAGACTGTTCATAGCACATGGTTGACTAAATTGAAATATATTAAAGTCAAATTTCCATTTCAAATAATCCAAGTACAAATCAAATTCAAACAAAGAAACATAAACAACTCATAGAATTCTTGATTTAAATTGCTAAGTCCAAATCCTATATTGAGCACGTCTTGAATCATTCTCACATTTTAGGGCCTGAAACATGAATAAAATAAAGTCAACTAAAAAGTTGGTGAGTATAACACAGTTGTATATAGATAGCATATAGTTGAAAACAAATCCTTTACAAAACATGATAAAATAAGGCATTTATGGGGAGCAGCTATTGTGTAACCATGTACAACCAAACCTTTGTAACTAGCATGCAAAAATTGTGTTGTCGGTTTCAATCACCGCGCACCTGGGTGGGTTTGTCAGACTCAATAGATCTATCATTGAAAACCGTCGGCTTGTATAGTTAATGATTGCACATAATCGCATACAAAGGTTAGCACAACTAGCACTCGGGCACAAAGCTCAAATTTTGCACACATGTATGTAAATAGGATTTTGCACTTGTGTTGTTTGCGTAAATGTAAATGTGTATAAAGTTCATGTTCCACCCCAAAAGTGTAAAAGAGTAAAAAGGGGTTGTGAATACTCACTTGGTATGGAGATGTAGCTAACAAAGAGTATAGATAAAATAAGGGTTCTTGATACGCACATGTTAACCTAGATAGTAATGTATATTGAATCAAATCGGTGTACAAAGTTTAAGTCTAACATTGAAGGTTGAATTTGTGTATAAAAAGTATTAAATGAAATATATAAAGTTGTAGTAACCATTTTTGGAACATTTGATTAAAGTTTGGAATTTAAATAATAAAATAGAATTTTTATAAAATTGTTGATTATGAAAATAATGCATATGTTAAATGTAAATTAATAAATAAATAAATGATTATAGTTTATGAAATAATGTAAATATTGATTGTAATTAAGTATAAATAAATAAATAATTTTTGTTTAAATATTAAATAAATAATTATTATCTTATTTATTTATAAACTTTGTAACTTAATCATTTAAAACATCATTTAAGTGTAAGATAAATATAAATTTAATTTTTATAAATTTTTAAATAAACTTTTAAATCAATAATATTTATCTCCAGATTAAACTTTAAATCTCTTCAAATACAGAAAACATATTTTTATAAAATTTGAAACATTTATTGATTGAAAAATATAAAATTATAATTCTGTTAAAATTTCTGAGTCACACACGACCGTGCCTCGGAAGGGCACGATGGTGCTCAAGCCACGGGCGCGACCGCGCTAGTCGGGGCGTGACCGGGTTGATCAACAGAGGGCACAAACTAGACAAGTCAACAGGCACGACCGTGTCTTGGCTCGGCACGGTCGTGTCTATGATTTTTAGACACAACAGAGGCTAGCCCAAAGGGCATGACTAGGTCTGGACAGGAGGACACGACCGCGCTGCTACTCGGCACGACCGCGTTTCATGAGGCACGGCCGCGCTAGATGATTAGCGCGACCGTGTCTCTTCCAACTCAGACACGAATTAAACAAATCTTGTATTTATAGCGTTGGAATTGTTAGGGATTTTGATTACTGAGTTGTTACGAGTCTATTCATATAAATTAATTGTATGTAAAACATGTTTAAGAATGGATTCGATTAAATCCTTTTTATTAAAAATAGGAATTTCGGTTCCGGATAATTTCTGTAATGGAAGCCCAGATTAACATGGGGCTTTCGATCTAAATACTAAAACGGATAATAACAAGTGATCAATTACCCGAAAGAGTAGGGAATCGATGGAGGTCGGTAGAAGGAGGTTCCGGCGACGGCAAGATTGCTTTCCGGCGTCTTCTGCTGCGATTCCGGCTGATTCAACCCTTCAGAAACCTTAGAGATGATCGGAGGATCGAGTTCCTTGATTATTTGGTAGCAACAGGATCGAAAAGAATGATTCGAGGCATGGGAGAAATTTTGGACGGTTTTTCTTGAGGGAATTCGCAAATGGATGATAATGATCGTAATTGACAATTATTTTCTTTGATACTGAAAGAGAAACGCACATCGGATTTGAATTCAAACGACCGAGCGTTTTGAAACTGCATTTACGTTTCGACTGTTACGCAGGCGCGACCGTGCCAAGATAGGCGCGACCGTGCTCAGGCACTGGGCGCGATCGTTCCAGGACCAGTCGCGCGATCGTGCCGAGGCACTTGGCGCGACCGTGCCAGGACGAAGCACGACCGTGCTAATTAGGGTTTCTTGATAAATTTTCAACTTTAGTCCTTGACTTCTCAGGTTTGATTTGTTTGAAATAAATAGTTATTTGTATAGCGTTTAAGTGTATATAATCGAGCAAAACTTGTAAATTTGTATTAAATCATTGCATTTAGTTTACGGTAAGCAAAATAATAAGACAGTGCACGAGTATTGAATTCGAAATTGCATTACATTGAATTGAAATATGAATACTAAAAATCAGAAATGTTACATTGGTGAATCGCATTTATGAAGAACCATAATTACCTACTTCAAATTCATAAGTAATAAATATTTATGTTATATGCTTTGTAAATAATTGTCACTATCCTATTCCATAAATATATAGGTACATACTAAGTCATTTCTAAAACTATATATATACACACATGATATAAACAATTTATTATGAAAATATAACATTGCTAGTATTTTTAAATTACTAAAGGTAAATAAAACAAATAAATATATAATTATATCATAAACATATTAAATATGAATTATGATGAAATGAAGTCATGAACATAAAATTTATGAGCACTTAAGTTGAAATATGTTATGAAATTAAAAACTATTTTTCATATTTTGCAATCTTAATCCCTATAACAAATTAAATTTTGTAAATAAGCCCATGATACTACCCTATAAATAGACCCTCATTCTCACACCATATCAAGTTCTAATCCCTCTCTCAAGATTCAAAGCCGTTTCCATATTCATAAGTAAGTTCTTCTTATATTCTTGCTTGTTCATACTTTTCCCTTAAAAATCTCTCATAACTAGCTAGATCTATGATCCCTAACATGTTTATGTTATAATCATAGACCTATCTAAGATCAAAAGCCCTATTTGAATTAAAATTGTGTCAAACTTTTATTTAAAAGCTTGGTTGATCATTCTTACTCCTTTCAATTTCAAAAATTATTTTTTTACTAAAAATCCTTATTTTCAATTTAAATTATTTAATATTCAATTTCTATCTTTACATAAACTTATATTTTCACTTTAGCACATATATTTTCCAAACACAAACTAAACTTGGTTAAGTATGCAAATAGAGTAAATTTCAAACCAGTATATAGTTATCTGGCAAACATTAAAGTTCTGGCTAGGAAAAGACGGGGTTCTGATCCGACCAACTCTTTCCTGGGAACTTTTCTATTGAAGGTACTACTCTGGAATGATAACCATTCTAGTGTACAACAACCACTTTCAACTAATTATGATTATGATTATAAACTCATTTCTTTATAAATATTTATACAGACTTTTATATAATTTATTTTTATTATATGAGAACATTTAAAACTCAATTCTATACTTTTAATTAATAATTAATTATGGTTTAATTATTAATTAATTAAAACATTATTATACTTTAAATTTTGGTTTAATTATCAACTAATTAAATCATTATTTTTAACACCCGTTTTTCATAAATCAAATGAAAGGTTTCATTCATTTATTTATGTAGTAAATTATTTAATTACTCAACTAATTATTACTCATTTATTCATTCATCTATCTATCTATTAATTTATGCAATCACAAATAAAAGAAAACTAGTCATTTATTTATTTGTGTATCTATTTACAAACAAAAGAAACCTAATTATTTATTCATACGTTTATATAATTATTACAAACAAACAACATCGTTATTAATTCTTTCACATATTACAATACAAATATTTATCAAAGATTTACATAAAATATTATTTGCAACTCAAATAATTATTTTATTATTAAAATGAGGACACTCACATCAATCTCCTCGCACAATAGGATTCTCTATTTCAGTTGTACAAATCATGGATATATATGTTCCATCAAACATAGGTTAACCTTGTGATTAGCTAGAAAATTTGTGCAATATACTTGTGTGACATCCAAGCTACTCATTGCAAGGTGAGTTTACATAGCCCCTTTTTACTGTTTTTGCTTTTGGGGTGAAACATGTTATCAACTTTATCTATTTAAACAATTCAATATCTATGTTCTTGTGCTTGATCTTCATGCTTTATATTTGAACTACTTGGTGACCATTGCATGTGTTGCATGCCAGTACATTCATTAACTTGTAGCCCAAGCCTAAGGTAGTACCTAACATGATCATTTTTATGGGAAACTGAAACTATAACTTACCACAAGACCTTGGCGGGTTTTGTTGGGTATCAACTATAACTTGGAGTATCCGCTTGCTCCCTTTTTCAAAATGGCAATCAGTGGGATTGCGTATCTAGTTTTCTATTATCACGCTTGGAACCTTGTATGTTCTCACATATATGCTTTAGACATGCGTTGAACATATTGAATTGTAAACCTATACTTAACTTTTGTTTGGTGTCAAAACCTATGTTACTCACCAACTACTTGTAGTTGACATTTACTAACATGTTTCAGGTGCACCAGTTTGAGGACACTACTTGATCACTTAGGACATTGGACCTAGCTCTATTAAAGATTAAATTCAACTTATGTCATGTTTGAACGCTTTATTATCCATTTCTACTTGTAACGGATGCGTTTAATTTTGATGAATAAATATTGTCACATTTAATAGATGATCGTGTGCTTATGAACAACCGCGTCAGCCCCGGCGTATAATCCGCCGCAGGCCGGGGTGTGACAGATTGGTATCAGAGCCATGGTATAGGGAATTAGGTTATTAAAGCCACACGACCTAGACTATAACCTATGAGTCCCCAAACATGAGTTTAACTCGTGTCTTTTATTAGGAACTCCATTCTATACTCATTTATACACATACTTACTTACATATATCTACTTCCGTTTACATGATACAATTATATGAACAACAACATTCCAAGGACTACATGAAACTATTTGAAACTACATGAATTACTTGAAACATATTCTTAGTCTATAGCCTATAACCTTAGGATACCTTGGTATAATATTCCTACATATTATATAGTTGCATGATACAATACGAATTATCTTATGTGCTATGTTACTTGATAACCTACATGTCTACAAAAACTACTACCCCTGTGATACCTTCTTTGCTACACTATTTGAATTGTATGCACAATACCTATTTGATATCACTAAATGCTATCCTAAGTTTTGCCACACACTTATACACTTTCATCTTTACACATCATCACTAATCACCTATGGAAAGATTCAAACTCTTAGGCCCAATGCCTATTAAAATTTTAAAAACCCCGTCAAAGTTTTGGGTTCGGAAAATTAGTAGAGAACATGTGCAATCCGGAAGGGTGAATGCATGTACCTTGGGTTTTCTGTCTAGGAAAGCATTTCATATAAATCCAAATCAACCAAAGGATCCGTATGCTTTCCTGGGAATTCCCGAAGTGAGTGTTCACCTATAGGCCAAAGCATGTCTTCTTGAAAGTATACGAACTTGAACCACTTTGATTTGTCACAACATTCATTTGGTTACGTGCTAGATGAATGCAATCTAAACATCATTCGCTTAATTATTATAATTTAGTACACAAGTCTAAACCTCCTATTTGGTTCTTACACTTAATCATATTTAAGTCAACTATACCTCTTCATCCTCATACCTTGGAAATTTTATCACCCTTATTATCATTTGCAAGAGATTTAAACCCTTAGACCTTACCCCTCAAGAAATGGAAGCTACTTGAATAGGTGAAGCACACCCTAGGGCCACAAGACACAATCCGTAACGATTCTCACCATAACCATGAGTTCAAATAATAATGTTAATGGTACATGATGGCTGGAAGAGTGAGTGTAAGCCCATGGAAGATTCTGACGAAGGAAAGACTGAGTACTTCAGTGTATCCCTCGTGACCCACCTCTCTTTCCTGGGAATCCTTTTCGTGGGTACACTACTTATAGGTCAAGTATTACTCCCGATATATTATTATAAGAAATCGGTGTTATGATTAGTCTTACGACCTTTTCGTGCTAGACATGGTCTCTTACCCTCCTCATTCCCCGAGAATCACCCTGAAGCAGAGTCAACACAAGAGGAAGGCTTTGGGTCCAAGTCACCAGACAACTAGTCACCAACACGACTATCTGCCAGATCCATGTTCTACCATAGAGCAGATTGCCTTAAGAACAAGTTTGAGACTCCGAGCAGTTGAAGCTCCACCTCCGAGAGACCCTTATGTAGCACCTAACCTTTACCATCTAGACCTAGGAGCAGGACAAGCCAAGAAACCTACCAGTGCCTTAGGAATTCCAGCTAATACCGCTCACCTATATGTAGGGACCGCAGAGTTTCTGAGGCAAGGAATGGAGACCAAGAGATACTTGATGCACATACGGAGATAACTAGGACTGAAGCCCGGTTTGCAATACGAATAACCACAACGATGTTCGTCTTGGTGCACATCTACTTCCTGGTGGAGAAACTATTTGAGATGTTAGCCGGATATTCTATTTTACGTTTTCTTAAAATTTAAATTGAAACCCATAACCTGTAACCAAATATAAATGATATTATTTTTGGATCTCCTTAATGGTTGACATCTAAAATCTTCTTTGAAAACTAATTATTTTTTTATTTCCCTATTTAACTAATATAGTTATTTTGTTCAAACAAAACCTTTATCAAACTCTTGGTTTATAGATTTTATCTAGAGTATAAACTATTTACAAACCCCCTTTACCTCGCAAAGAAGCTTAATACCAGTCTTGTACAAATGATTTTATAAAAGTAATAACAAGTATTTCATCCTTTTTATGATGACTTGATTAACTAATTTATTATGACTTGTTATTTCGTTAAACTAATTATTATTTAAATTTTGGCTTATTTATTAAATAATAAGGCCATTATTATCTTTTGAAACATTTGCTTTATGATAATCAAATTAAAAGGTTTTTATTTATCCAATTATCCATCCGCCCAAATTATTATTCCATTTATTAATTTACAAACAAGAGTACAAATTTCAAATTACCCGTTTATTTATAAACAAAAAGCATAAATTAGATATTCATGTACACATTATGCTGAATACCTGCAAAACCTTCCCATCACCTTGCACCTTCCGGAATGTATGAGCTTAATAGTCATTTCAAGGTGATGAATCATTTCGCGTAGGCGTTAACCACCCATATAAACCTCAACGAAAATGGAAAACTTAAAACCCAACTACCTACATGATAGATGAATGTCAAGCAACATGCCTGGCTGCAAAACTCGATCACCTACGAAATTTGATAGCTTACGTTACTCATGAGAGTTGATTACTTACATATGAACGTTCACATTATACATGAAAACCAATTTGTTTACTTCATAGACGAAACTTAATTAGTCACATTATACACGAAACTTGGTTGTTTGCAATATGCATGATACTAGATTGATCACATGACACTTGAAACTTACTCGTTTGCAATATACATGATACTAGCTTGTTCACATGATACAGATACTTGGTTGTTTACAATATATATGATACTAGATTGATCACATTATAGACGGAACTTGATTACTTGCAACATGCACGACACTAGATTGTTCACACGATACGTGATACTTGGTTAATTACAATATGCATAGTACTATATTATTCACTCTATACATGAAACTTGAGTGCCTACATTACACACGAAATTAGACTGTTTACATTGTTTACAATAAATTGCCCACTATATACATGAAGCATGATCGTTCACTTTATCCATGAAACTTGATAGCTATAAACTTTAAGCTACTCGGGGTTTGACGTATTCTTGTTCAAACACGAGAAAGCTATAAACTTTGAGTTACTCGGGGTTTGACGTATTCTTGTTCAAACACGAGAGAGCTATAAACTTTATGGATAACCTGGAGGGTGTGCCATCTACTTAGGGCACCCATGTATGGGGTTGTGCCAGTCTTTACTCCCTGATTGACTTTACCATCTAGACACACAATTACTCACTAGCAACTCATGTATGAAAACAATAATAAAGTAAATGTTTTTGATATTTCCCCCACCTCTGTACCCACACGTAATAGAACGATTTATACGGACCATACGGCGATTTGAGTAATTACGGGTGCACACGTAATTATAAAAATCAGCGCATGGAAAACTTAGTAAATTCTGTCGTGTGCGATGACATAAAACCTATGGTGAAATACACTAACGAAACTAACGGAATATGATAAGGGCATAGTAGATATACCGCTGGTACATCTTATATATATATATATATATATATATATATATTTATGTGCTCCTGTCATATTGTAAGAAGTAACGTTGTCCGTATTCATGTAGGGATTTCCTATTACTCTGACCTTGACTAGTAGTTTTGAAATCCTTATCCAGTGACATCACTCGAACATCTTAGACTATATCTTAAACAAGTTTAGATCTAAAAGTTTCCATCATCCTCATTACAAGTGATGCATTCCATCATTTGAATAAAAAAAAAATCATTCTCGGGCAATCTTTTCCTTATTTCCACTCAAACAAAATCCACTACCACCATCCATACCTCACACGATGACCTGACCTAAAGCTTGTCATCAACTATACTCCTCAAACCGAAAAGCAAAGCTAGTTGAGAATCCAAACACATGTCTCTTCCTTAGACCCTTCTCCTAAATAATTTCGGGATGAAATTTTCTAAAGTAGGGGAGACTGTAATCTCCAGGAAATTTCCCGCTTTTATTTTAACTTTTCCGGCAATGTAAGTTCATTATTTTGGCGAATCGCATTTATGAAGAACCTTAATTACCTACTTCAAATTCATAAGTAATAAATATTTATGTTATATGCTTTGTAAATAATTGTCACCATCCTATTCCATAAATATATAGGTACATACTAAGTCATTTCTAAAACTATATATATACACACATGATATAAACAATTTATTATGAAAATATAACATTGCTAGTATTTTTAAATTACTAAAGGTAAATAAAACAAATAAATATATAATTATATCTATAAACATATTAAATATGAATTATGATGAAATGTAGTCATGAACATAAAATTTATGAGCACTTAAGTTGAAATATGTTATGAAATTAAAAACTATTTTTCATATTTTGCAATATTAATCCCTATAACAAATTAAATTTTATAAATAAGCCCATGATACTACCCTATAAATAGACCCTTATTCTCACACCATATCAAGTTCTAATCCCTCTCTCAAGATTCAAAGTCGTTTCCATATTTATAAATAAGTTCTTCTTATATTCTTGCTTGTTCATACTTTTCCTTTAAAAATCTCTCATAACTAGCTAGATCTATGATCCCTAACATGTTTATGTTATAATCATTGACCTATCTAAGATCAAAAGCCCTATTTTAATTAAAATTGTGTTAAACTTTTATTTAAAAGCTTGGTTGATCATTCTTACTCCTTTCAATTTCATAAATTATGTTTTTACTAAAAATCCTTATTTTCAAGTTAAATTATTTAATATTCAATTTCTATCTTTACATAAACTTATATTTTCACTTTAGCCCATATACTTTCCAAACACAAACTAAACTTGGTTAAGTATGCAAATAGTGTAAATTTCAAACCAGTATGTAGTTATCTTGCAAACATTAAAGTTCTGGCTAGGAAAAGACGGGGTTCTGATCCAACCAACTCTTTCCTGGGAACTTTTCTGTTGGAGGTACTACTATGGAATGATAACCATTCTAGTGTACAACAACCACTTTCAACTAATTATGATTATGATTATAAACTCATTTCTTTATAAATATTTATACAGACTTTTATATAATTTATTTTTATTATATGAGAACATTTAAAACTCAATTCTATACTTTTAATTAATAATTAATTATGGTTTAATTATTAATTAATTAAAACATTATTATACTTTAAATTTTGGTTTAATTACCAACTAATTAAATTATTATTTTTAACACTTGTTTTTCATAAATCAAATGAAAGGTTTCATTCATTTATTTATGTAGTAAATTATTTAATTACTCAACTAATTATTACTCATTTATTTATTCATCTATCTATCTATTAATTTATGCAATTACAAATAAAAGAAAACTAGTCATTTATTTATTTGTGTATCTATTTATAAACAAAAGAAACCTAATTATATATTCATACGTTTATATAATTATTATAAACAAACAACATCGTTATTAATTCTTTCACTTATTACAATACAAATATTTATCAAAGATTTACATAAAATATTATTTGCAACTCAAATAATTATTTTATTATTAAAATGAGGACACTCACATCAATCTCCTCGCACAATAGAATTCTCTATTTCAGTTGTACAAATCATTGATATATATGTTCCATCAAACATAGGTTAACCTTTTGATTAGCTAGAAAATTTATGCAATATACTTGTGTGACATCCAAGCTACTCATTGCAAGGTGAGTTTACATAGCCCATTTTTACTGTTTTTGCTTTTGGGGTGAAACATGTTATCAACTTTATCTATTTAAACAATTCAATATCTATGTTCTTGTGCTTGATCTTTATGCTTTATATTTGAACTACTTGGTGACCATTGCATGTGTTTCATGCCAGTACATTCATTAACTTGCAGCCCAAGCCTAAGGTAGTACCTAACATGATCATTTATATAGAAAACTGAAACTATAACTTCCACAAGACCTTGGCGGGTTTTGTTGGGTATCAACTATAACTTGGAGTATCCGCTTGCTCCCTTTTTCAAAATGGAAATCAGTGGGATTGCGTATCTAGTTTTCTATTATCAGGCTTGAATTGTACGCTTGGAACCTTGTATGTTCTCACATATATGCTTTAGACATGCGTTGAACATATTGAATTGTAAACCTATACTTAACTTTTGTTTGGTGTCAAAACCTATGTTACTCACCAACTACTTGTAGTTGACATTTACTCACATGTTTCAGGTGCACCAGTTTAAGGACACTACTTGATCACTTAGGACATTGGACCTAGCTCTATTAAAGATTAAATTCAACTTATGTCATGTTTGAACGCTTTATTATCCATTTCTACTTGTAACGGATGCGTTTAATTTTGATGAATAAATATTGTCACATTTAATAGATGATCGTGTGCTTATGAACAACCGTGTCAGCCCCGACGTATAATCCGCCGCCGGCCGGGGTGTGACAGCGGCGATGACTCCAACTTCTCAACCCGTGCCACTGTAACTATTGTAACTCCCGATTCCAGTGCTGCATTTGCATCTAGAACCATGATAGTGAAGACGTTTAAGTTGTTCATGTTGATGGAAATGATGCTCCAGCTGATCCTAACACTCGTGTAGGAAATGAAGCTCCAGCTGAACCAATCAACATTGAATCATCTTCTTCTGGAACACTGGATATGGGGGAGTTAAGCACGAATCTAGAAACAAATCTCCAGGAACCGCACGTACCATAGAAGAGAGTGCATAAGAATCATCCAATTGACAACATCATTGGTGATCCTCATGCCGGTGTTCAGACTCGTCATAAAACAATTGTTGAGAAGACCAGTTTGTACGCTGAGATACTTGACACTGGTATCATGGAAACATGTTTGCATGCTGCATTCGTGTCCCAATTGGAGCCGAAGAATGTGAAGGAGGCTCTCGCTGACAACTGCTGGATTGAGGCGATGCAAGATGAACTGTCCCAATTCCAAAAGTTTCATGTGTGGGATATACTTGACTTGCCAAGAGGCGTACAACAAATTGGAACCAGATGGGTGTTCAAGTGCAAAACGGATGATCGTCATGTCGTAGTGAAGAAAAAATCAAGGTTGGTTATTCAAGGATTTTATCAACAAGAGGGCTTGGATTACACAGAAATATATGCCCCAGTTGCTAGACTTGAGGCCATTCAACTGTTTCTGGCTAATGTCTCCTATGTCGGCTTCAAGGTTTATAAACTTGATGTGAAGAGTGCTTTCCTATATGGAAAAGTTCATGAAGAGGTCTATGTCACTCAACCTCCCGGCTTTGAAGATCCGCATAATATCAATAAAGTATATAAGCTCGACAAAGCACTTTATGGTCTTCATCAAGCACCTCTGGCATGGTATGAGACGTTATCAAAACATCTACTGTCAAATGGTTTTGACCGTGGACATATTGACTCGACCCTCTTCATTCGGAAAACAGGAGGTGATATTCTACTCGTACAAGTGTATGTCGACGACATTATCTTTGGGTCTACAAATGAAGAGATGTGTAGGGAATTCGAACAGGTGATGTAGTCTAAGTTTGAGATGAGCAACATGGGTGAATTGTCTTTCTTCCCTGGTCTGCAAGTCAGTCAAAGAGAGGATGGCATCTATCTACATCAAACTAAGTATGTGCAGGACATCTTGTCAAAATACAAGATGAATGATAGCAGTACTTATGGCACACCTATCCCTATCAATCACGGTTTGCATCCAGACAAAGATGGAAAGGATGTGGATTGCAAATTATACCGTGGGATGATCGGATCTCTTATGTATCTCACAGCTTCAAAGCCTGACATAATGTTTGCTGTATGTTTGTGCTCAAGGTTTCAGTCACAACCAAAGGAGTCTCATATGATAGTTGTCAAGAGGATATTCAGATACTTGAAAGGGAAACCCCGATTGGGTCTTTGGTACTCAAAGCAGCAGTTATTTGACATCAAAGCCTATTCTGATTCAGACTATGGCGGTTGTAACCTTGATATAAAATCAACTTCAGGTGGATGTCAATTCTTGGTACTCAAAGCAGCAGTCATTTCTTTTAAATTACTTATGTATAGTTCTTCTTAATTTTCAAATATTTTACAAAAAAAAAGTCAAAACAAAATAGAAAATCTTGAAAAAATTCAAAGTCTTTTGAAGGTAAGAGGAAATGATAGTACATTAGAAATGATCTAAACGTCCTAGACTGTACATATGGGAAATAATTGCGTCATTCTTACTTGATTGTTTAAATTGTTGTGTTTTTAATCTGCTTATTTACAAGTAAGTTGAATTGTCAGTAGGCTGTAAGCATCTTTGAATCATTAGTAGGGTGGAAATTAAATCAATACTACAACTATGATTTGAACCCATGGTTGCTAGTGTGTGTGCGTAAAAGAATGCAAAAGATCACTATCGGATACAGGATGTTAGATTTTGGCAATTATTTTCTTCTGAGACCAGTTTCGGGATAGGTCGTTAGCACAATTAATGTGGTTCATCTCACTGCCCATACTCACAAGTATGCAATGAGAGATTGAATCAAGACATGTCTTTACATCAACCGTTGAGCATGTATTCACCCTTGAATTACTCCTGATTCATTGAATTCAAATCCAAATAAAAGTTGGATCCCCTTACCTAAATCCTCAAACACCATATTCATTATCCTGAATCATCATACTGATATTCACTGAAGAAATCACATGAAACCAAGACAAATGAATCACTCGATTCTGAATCTTATGATTCCTGATAATCCTTATGGATTCTGTTTGATTTTTCCTATGCTAATTGATGTAGCCTCATTCTGGAAATTTAGAAAATCATTGGGAAAATCTTAGATGCCTTAAGATAAGTGCAATGTAAGTTCATAGCATAACTGTGGGGCACACATTGTATATTAATAACTATTACCTTAACACACAAGAACATGATACTAAGATGCTTATGGTTTCAAATTTTATAATATTGCCAACTTGAATTACTTGTTTATGTGCTTATTGCGTATGAATAAGTAGTAAACCATGACTTGATCCCATATTCTTTGATTTTTAGTGTGTATCATTTTTGCTTCTAATAGCCTGATATGATCCTCTGCTAATAACTTTGTCTCAAAAATAGCTTGTGTGTATATTCATGTGCATATTATCTTCATTTAGAAAAGCTCAAAAAGATTTTAAGTTTATGTACAATTCAATTATTATCAAAAATGCCAAAAATATTTGTGTTTAACTTCTTGAATTGCTTTTGAAACCTCTTGATTGAATGTTTTTATCAGGTTCGTTATTTGACTTGACTGTCTTCATAATTTGAGTTAAAATTGGATTTCACAAGGGTTTCTACGTACTTATCAAGTGCACAGGAATTGAACCTTGCGTACTTGTAAGTACACAAGAGTTAAGTACGCAAGACCCGAATATGTGGGTATATATAGTGGACTTTGAAAAATTCTCAGACTTTATCTCATTTGAAACACAACCACTGTGCAATTCCCTCCAATCCTTATATCCTCAAAATTTGTGTGATTCCAAACTATTTTTTCATCCCGTTCATTGTTTCGCCTTCACTTAACACGCATTCGGTGAGAATCGTAGCCAATTTCATCCTCAAATCGTCATGTTTTGGACTGAATCTTAACTGTTCTTGAGCCTAGGGTTAGATGTCAAGATTGAGACAATTTTTCGGATAATCTTTAATGAAACTAAGACCGAAATCTTGTTTAGGTTCTTTAATCGAACCATAATCACTCAAAGATCGTCCTTAACATCGTTTGATTTTGACTCTGGGCTTGGTATGGCCATCGGTTGAGTTTAGAACAGGTTTAGGTCAAAATTGACCTGGTTTTAGCACGATTTTGGTGTTGGACTTGGTCCCATGAATTCTAAATGCAATTTTCAAAGTTGTGGTGACCTTGAACTACATCAAATTCGTTCATTCGTTGAGTTGGAAATGACTGCTTTTTGTCCAAGTGTTAAACCTTGCGCACTTGGTAAGTACGCAAGATATAACTCTTGCATACTTACTAAGTACGCAAGGTATAAACCCTGCGTACTTGCTAAGTACGCAGGAAGGAAAATTGCAATTTTTTCTAAGTCTGGAAAATTCTTTCTTGTGAATGTGCTATACCGTGTCATGTTTGTACATTTCCAGTAATCATTCTTGTTCTAGTTGTGTTCTTTGTATGTTTTTGTAGTGATGGCTCGTGCTTTTACCAGCGAATTCAATCTTCTGGCTCTAACACAACCCGAGTGGAAGGGTGCTGCACTTGAATACAAGGAGATAGTTGATTTCCTGAACCACTCAAAGATCAGCTATGCTATCTCTGCAGATCCTATCGTATCAAGACCATACATGGATCAATTCTGGGCAACAACAGATCATGACTGTACAGTAACCCCGAACGTCATTAGGGCTATTGTAGCAGATCAACAGATAGCCATATCCAAAGACACCATCAGGAGGGTGTTACAGTTTCGGGATCTTGCAACTGACCCAATTACCTATCCTGATTACGTTGTCGATGGTTGTTGGAGGCAGAGAATGGGATATGTCGGTGCAACGGATTATGCTTTGTACAAGAAGATGTGGGTACTCGGTCAATGGTGCTACTTTGCCCACATCATGATCATGTGCATCTCTTTAAGGAAAGCAGGCAAGGATGCCATGGGTCATCACTTAGCGGCTGCAATGGTGGGTTTATCTCTCAACAAGGGCTATAATTTCTCTAAGTACGTATACAAGGCCATAACTGACCAGATCTATACGACGGAGAAGTTTAGATTCATGTTATATCCAAGATTTATCCAGCTGCTAATCAATGATGCGTTGCCAAATCTACCGGCAATTGGGGAAAGATTACAAGTGAAGCGAGTGGACAAGAGAGTAATTGCTCAATTCTTAAAGCCATGCAGTGTAGAACCTACCCCTGTGCATACTCCACTCTTTGGCCACCTGATCAATGCAGAGTATGTGGCACCAGCAAATTAGAGATGGTATTGTGTAGAGTCGGAGCCTGAACTAAGTGAACACTCTAACGAGCAAGAAGAGAAGGAAGTTGAAGGTGGTAATGAATCTGAAGATGAAGGAGACGAAGAAGAAGGAAGTACTGGTGTTGAAGAATCAGACTCCGAAGCAACATAATTTGATTCATCTGATTCTGATGATGCACCAGACCAATCACACCCGAGAAGAACGACAGCGGTGACCCTTCCCGAGTCCTCTTCTAAAAGAAAGAGACAAGAAAGTACAAGCAATGAGTATGAAGCCGAATCTGATTCAGATGCTGCTATACAAAGACAGAGACGAGAAAGTACTAACAAGCATTGGGGGGATAGGCCATCTGCGGGTATCCCTAGAGAAGTAGAAGTTAGTGTTAACGGCGACAAGTCACTAAGGCCGTGAGCACTGCTTCAACCTCTACGTCAACTTCCACCCAACTATATCAAAGGACAAGGAGGCAGTCAAGTGCAACAAGTCAAGTAACTGCTGCTACTGTCACAGAGGAGGTTCCTGTGATAGTATCCCTCCCACTACAACCTGTCCAGGTGACGGTGACGACTCCAATCCTCACTGAATCAGTCACTATCACCCCAACCCCTATTGCAACATATACCACACCAATTTCAGTCCCAACCAATATTCCAACTACCACCCTTTAACCAACCAGTGAACCCTTTTCATATGGTGATTTCACCCATGGGTTCGACTTTGATGACATCTTCACTTTTCCCACTCATACAGCCGGAGCCTCTACATCTAGGGATCCAGATCCACGGGATGCAAGGATTGCTACCCTTGAGTCTCAAGTTACTGGTTTACTAGAGACGGTACAGAAATCAAGGGAGGAGTCTGACAAGCAACAAGGTCAGATTAACTCTTTGGTTGATGAAGTAGCGGCTTTGAAAAAGGAAAGGGCGGTTAATGAGTTGCAGTGTAAAGAGCACGATATGATGGTCAAATTAGTCTGTGATATGACCAAAACTCTTGCGGCTCAGGGGGAGAAGATTAAGGAGTTGCTGAAGGAGAAGGAGAAACCGACAAAGCCAAGTAGTGATGAGGCTTGTCACCTAGATGATCTGTCTAAGGGAGACGACCGGGACAAGGATCCTGAAGCCGGTCCCAGTTGAAGTGAGCAACAATCGTTACCATGGGCGATTGTTCCTTATTCTTCCGTGCCTATGGCTGAGGGGGAGTCCACTCAACATGAAGGCGGAGATGCTTCTGGTAGTGGATGTGATAAAGGAAAGTCTGTGGGCGAGGTGCTATACGACCTATCTGATGAGGTCATTCTACTGATTGAGCCAGACTATTCCAAAAGGAGAGATCGAGTCTGATGATGAATGGGATGTAGAAGATGAGGATGTTATAGTAGAGTTTTCCAAAGGGGAAGGTGAATGAGTTTACGAGCTTGAGGATGGAGAAATATTTAAAGCTCCAGCCTTTGAATCTGATTTTCACAAAGGATCAATCGAGCCCGAAAATAATGCTGAGGCATCGACTGAAGCCTCTCCCACCGTTCCTAAACCTGTTGATCCAGAGGCGTGGAAGAGTAAATATCCGCCTGGTTGGTTTACAAAGGATCAAGCTCCTGTCTGGCAGAATACATCCATCGTAGACAAACATGGAGCTACAAGTATGATCTTGTCTGTCAGGTTCGACCACGACAAGAAGCTGTTCGCTATTAAATGGGCTGGTAGGGTTCAATACTTGAAACCTACCAGTGAAGCGTTCAGCTCCCTGCCAAAGTACGATCAGGTGAACCTCACAAACCGTGAGCTGTCGTGTGACACTAGTCATGCATCAGCAATGGGTTTATGGAGAACACTACAGAAAGAGGGAAGATCGGGGAACTTTGAGATGTTTAAGCCTCAGATGCCCAAGATAGTCCGGGACAAGAACTTCAGACATCCCGTGACTAACAGAAGCCTAAAGATATTGGTCTATAACCCAATGCTATGTGAAACCAGGATTCCCCTGAGCAAGTTATCTCAGGATATCCTTGGTAACATGTGGTACTGGTACGTGGACCCAAAGACGGGCGATGCAGTGGTGATGGGAAAGATTAGGTCCGAAATTGGAAGCTTGGTGCCAAAGGAATTGGTCAGAGTCTTTGATGAAATCACTTTCATTAATTTCTCTGTGAGACGGTCCTAAATGACAAATTCTGCATCCACACAGATGAGTGGACAAAGGTTCAAGCATCAAGATACAACAAGTTGGTCAAGTTCTGTCTTGACTACAAGCTGAAGATGGAAGCTAAAGCTGGTGGAGTTTGAAGACCGAAGACAATCCAGAGCTGTTGTCAAGGGGGAGTTTGTTGAAGCACGTTTGTGTGACAGACACTCTGGATGCTGTCTTAGCTTATGTACTTGTCTTTATCTTTATGTATTTGTACTTGTATTTAAGTATCTGTATGTACTGATTATCGAGTTGTAATCACATATGTCTGTACTTAGTCTTGTCTATTTCTGTTAAGTGTTGTGCGCACTTAGTAAGTGCGCAGGATGTATATCCTGCGTACTTAGCAAGTACGCAAGAACAAAGTCTGCGTACTTGCTAAGTACGCATGAGTTAAACCCTGCGCACTTGCTAAATGCGCAGGCAACATGTCTAGTATATATAGTTGTTAATGATAGAATGTATGTACGCACTCATTCTCTCTATAACCGACTGTGATTATCAATAGACGAAGTTTGAAAGTATCTTGTGTCTTTGTTTTCGGTTTACTTTGTGTTGATTGATACTCCACCTAGTCACGGGCATTCCGCACCCGGTTTGACCAAGAACACAATTGCATGTGACGATCCGATACACCCGAGGGACGTATAGTCTTTGCTCATGTTGCCAGGCTGGCGGCTATCAGAATCTTCCAGGCATATGCTGCATCGAAGAATTTCATAGTTTATCAAATGGATGTCAAGAGTGCCTTTCTGTATGGGAAGATTGGTGAGGAAGTATATGTCAGACAGCCTCCAGGCTTTATAGATCCTGCACATCCTAACAAAGTGTTTAAACTAGACAAAGCTCTCTATGGCTTACATCAAGCTCCAAGAGCCTTATATGAAACTTTGTCTGGATATCTACTAAGCAACAACTTTCGAAGAGGTGCCATTGACCAGACCTTGTTTATCAAAGATGAAGGGGGAGAATTCCTACTGGTACAAATCTATGTTGATGACATCATCTTTAGATCAACAAGGAAGAAGTTGTGTAAAGACTTTGAGGTCCTGATGCACTCAAAGTTTGAAATGAGTTCAATGGGTTAACTAAATTTCTTTTTGGGTCTTCAAGTCAAACAAGTTTCAAATGGAATCTTCATCAGCCAATCCAAATATGTCAAGAGGTTTTTGGAAAGATTCAAAATGGCTGACTGCTTTGCTGTAAGAACTCCTATGCAAGTGCACCATCAACTGACTCCAGACAAAGATGGACAAGACACTGATAAACATCAGTACCGTGCAATGATAGGATCACTCATGTATCTCACTGCCTCAAGTCCAGATATCATGTTTGCTGTATGCCTTTGTGAAAGATTCCAAGCAGCTCCAAAGAATACACATCTTCAAGCTGTCAAGAGAATTTTTAGATATCTAAAAGGAGCCCCAAGACTTGGGCTATGGTATTCTAAAAATGATAAGTTCAACCTGTATGCATACACCGACAATGACTATGGGGGATGCAACTTGGATAAAAGGTCCACATCAGGGGGATGTAATTTTCTGGAAGGAAGACTGATTTCATGGCAGTGCAAGAAGCAAACCTGTGTATCAACTTCTACAGCAGAAGCAAAATACACTGCAACTTCAAGTTATTGTGCACAAGTCATCCGGATACAAAACCTAATGCTCGATTATGGGATGAACTTCATGGCCACTCCCATTCACATTGACAACATGAGTGCTATATCAATCACAAACAATCTGGTGCAGCACTCCAATAAAAAGCACATTGACATCTGGTATCACTTCATAAGAGATCAAGCTGAGAAAAAGAGAATTATTTTAACCAAAGTTCATACCAATAAGCAATATGCTGACTTGTTTAAAAACCCTTTTGATGAAGCTAGATTTAGATATTTAGTTGAATCCATTGGTAAGTTGAACTTTGACTAAAATCTGTCTCTAAAACTTTTTGAATAAAAATGTGTTTGTCTTTTGTTGAAAATAAAAGTTATAAGTCAGCAGCAAATATTTTTACTGCTGACAGGTCTAATCATTAGCAGCAAAGAATTTGCCACTAACTGCTTTAAGTTATCAGCAGGAACAAGTTTCCTGCGGATAGCTTTAAGGCAATCAGCAGCAACATCTTTGCTGCAGACCATTATATCCATCAGCAGCAATTGAGGTTGCTGCTGATAGACTTAACCATTCGCAGCAACCAAGTTTGCAGCTGATAGACTTAACCATCTGCAGCAACCAAGTTTGTTGCTTATGGGTAAAAATAAGTTCAAATTAACTTTTAACCACTGTAAAAAAGGTACTGTCAGTCTTTACCATGACTGCTACAGTGTATTGCAGCTGTAAAACAATGAAAAGTGAATGGGTTGTACTGTACAAGTAACTTTATTTTTTCCCTCCTCTACCGTTATAACACAAATCAAATTTCTCCTTAACCTCTTCACATTCAATTCCGACCTAACTCTCACCTCTTTCTCTCAAGCATTCAAAGCTTTCCATAATTAACCACCTTTCAAAAACTTCCTCCTTCCCTCCAAATCCAACGACAATGGCAGAGGTCGACATAAACCATCCTGATAACAAGTTTTCAACCTACCACAATCTCACTGCATACCTGGTTAAAGGAAAGAAGTCCGAAGGGTTTGATGATATGATCGATTTCCTTTGTCGATCAAAAATATATTTTGCACTCACCGTCAACCCTACCATATATATCCCTCATATGGAGGATTTCTGGAACACAGTCGTCTATTCTACTGAACAGGGGATTCCCCAAATCTCAGCCGAGGTAGACGGCAAAGACATCATCGTCACTGAAGCCACACTAAGAAAACACCTCAAACTTCAGGACAAGGGAACCGCCATCTCATACACCAAAGACGAGTATATGAGGACCTTTGTATCCATAGGGTACATTGGAAATCAAAACGAGTACACCATTGAGAAGGCGCTGATGGGTCCTCCATGGAAGTTTCTATGCCACACTCTTCTTCAATGCATATCCCAGAAGAGAAGTGGATGGCATCAAGTGAGTTCTGCTCTCGCCTGTACTGTCCATGGTATGGTTACTGGCCAAGGATTTAATTTTGCATATATGATATTTGAAGGTTTGAGATATAACCTTTAGGAAGGTGCAAAACATGCATTTTTTATGTAGCCAAGGTTCTTGCAAGAGGTTTTCAATAATGAACTAAAAGATTTATCAAAACCTGCAAAAATCTACCTGATTTTGGGGCATAAAAACAACATTTTTCAAAGCATTAGAACTGTTTCCAAAAAGTTCTTAGGGGTCAATGTTCCATTGTTATCTACAATCATGAGCATACAAAGCACCAGGGTGCCAGTTCAACAATCCCAGCTGATACTGATCCCACACCCTCCACTTCAAAACCTGAACAACAAACTGCTTCCACTGTTCGAACCCCTGTGCATCCTATTGAGGGTGCACAGGCACAACAAATACCTACACCTATTTTGGAAGCCCAACTAGAACACAGGGCCCCATTTGAGGCAAACTATACCAGAAAAAGAAAAAGGAGCAAGAAGACTCCTTTTATTCTTGTCTCGCAGGCCCAATCCCAACCTAAAAGCCCTCATTCAGAATCCCAACATTCTGATGAGAATATCAAAAGGGATAGCCAAATTATTAGAGAGACTTCCTTGGAAGTTCCTCTATTAGGATCAGGATCACATCCCGGATCCATAGAACAGCCTTCTGAGCCCTTTCATTATTTTTCTTCTCTGAACTTAAGTGCAGAGGGACCTAGTCAAGATGATATGCCTTCTCCAACTACCACTATCTTGGAGGTATTGATTGACTTGGCTGCTAATGTACCCAGTCCAATTTCATCACCTAAGAAGGTTCACTCTGGGAGTGATGATAGAGTGAATGTGGAAAGGGCTATTGTTAGGACATAGATTGTTATGACAAAAGCTTGTAATAGTTAGATATTTTGTCTTTATGTTTTTGTTATGTAAATGTTAAATGTCTAAGTGTTTTACAAGTGAGCCTAGAGGCGAACTTGTTAAGTTCGCCTGGTCTATCAGAGGCGAACTTATTAAGTTCGCTTAGGTCTAGCTGAGGCGAACTTGTTAAGTTCGCTTAAGCTGTTAGAGGCGAACTTAATAAGTTCGCTTATATCAGGTCAGTTGGTTATATATATGTATGTTTTGCAGAGTCAGAATAATCGATACAGAGATAGAACCAGAACGAACCAGAGAGATCAGATTGAGTCTGTAAAACATCATTGTGATTGGAATACAAATTGAGAAGTTTATTTACTTGATTGTTTGCTTTGTCTTTTATGCGTATAAACGTTGACTCGTTGGATTCCGCACTCCGAGTAAACGTCACGTCTTATCACGAGATCGATCCGTAGACGCGCCATGGGGATCTACAAGTGGTATCAGAGCTATTGCTCGTGATTTTTGTTGATTCTAGACGAATTTATATGCAAATTGACATCAAATTCATCATTTTTGAGTTTTTTATTTCAATGGAGTTTTCAAGACTGATTTTGATCTGATTTGGAGTTTTTGAAAAGGATTATGATGAAATTGATCCGATAGAAAGCTTCTAATTGACAAATTACACAATCCTACGGTCCAATTTTGTCTAATTCCTTCAATTCAGTGTTTAATAATGATTTTTGAAAGTTCTTGGTTCGCGGCTGTGGTCTGAAGAAGTTTTTGATCAAGATTCTGTTACGGCAAGCGAACTTGCTGAATTCTGTGCAGGCGAACTTAGAAGCAGGGGAACTTGTCAAGTTCGCTTCTCACAGGGTTAAGCGAACTTATTTTAGGCGAACTTAATCAGATTGTTGAATTCTGATTTAAGCGAACATACTAAGTTCGCTTCTCATTAAGTTCGCTTGAGTGACTTAGCAGGCGAACTTATTATCTTCGCCAGAGGGTAAAGGAATTTCAACACTTGGAAAATTTTTCAGAAATTTTTTAAAAAAATGGCAAATATGATTCAAGTCACAAACATGTTCAATTATGACAATGAGATCGGTACATCTCAAAAACCTCCGAAGTTGTTGAATCTAGCTGATTATTCAAATTGGAAAGATCGGTTTGACCAGTTTGTATCTTTTACTGATACTAGTTTATGGATTCCGATTTTGGAAGGATATACGCATCCTACTTATTCGTGGATGGGAAGGATGATGTTCCGAAGCCGGTATCAGTGTTAACTACTGAAGAGAAGTTGTTATTTTATCGAGAAAAGAAAGCAATGGCTAGCATTTTGATGTCTCTTCCAAAGGAAATATATCACAGTTTTAAACAGTTCAAGTCTTCTCAACAACTGTGGGAAGCATTACAGAAAAGATGTGAAGGGAGTTTGGATGTGAAGAAGAGTAGAAAGGAGTTACTAAAGAAGCAGTTCCTAGTTTTTAAACATTTTCAAAACGAATCCTTGGATGATCTTGCTACAAGATTCTATCATCTTCTTAGTGAACTGGCTAGTGCAACTGTGGTATATGAGACTGAGGAAATCAATGATAAATTCATGGAGGCTTTACCATCAAAGTTTGATGTGTATACGGTTTTGATCAAAGAAAATGTTAAGTACAAAACCATGTCTCTTGAAGAAGTTCTAGGGAAGATTCAGTCACATGACATGAATATGAAGAAGAAAGAGACTAATATGGAGCATATCCAGGATCCCTCAATGTATTTTGCCAAATCTACTGGTAAATCTGGTACTGGAGTGGCATTCTTTTCTGGTGATGCTCAAGAGTCTTCAAATGATCAGTGTTCTGGAGTTCCAATTTATTCTGGTCATTCAACTCATTCTGGATTTTCTGCTACTACAGCTTCAACATCATCTGGATCTCATGTGAATCAGAAAGTTGCTGATGATTATCTTGCTATGTTTTCTTCATTCATGGCATCATAAGAAAATTTCATTGGAGGTAAAATACATGATCCTGAGGTTATAGAAGAAGATTTCAGATAGATTGACCCGGTTGATCTGGAAGAAATGAATATCCAATGGAATATGGCCATGTTAATGCGACAATCTAAAGATTTCTTGAAGAGAACTGGCAGAAAATATATTGGTTCAAATAGTCGATCGCGTATGGGTTTTGATAAGAGAAAAGTTAGGTGTTACAACTGCCAAGAGTATGATCACTTTGCTAAGGAGTGTGTGAAGCCGAAGGTAGAATTTGATTCTCAAAAGAAGCAGTCTAACTTTCAGCATAATAGGAATCAGTCACATGGTTCTTCTGGTAATACAAATCATGCATCTGCATCATCAGCTTTGGTTGCTCAAAATGACGAAAATTATGATTGGGGCATTCATCTGGAAGATTTGGTGGGTGCTGTGAGTCAGGCTTTTGTTACAGAAATTCATTCTGAAAAACCAGAGGAGTCTACTAATGATGAAAGTTCTAGTGATGATTCGTGTGATGGTGATAGTGTTCCAAGCGTTGATGATGAGGAGGAACAAGGGCAAAATATTGATTCTGATGCCATGTCAGGGGTTGCTGAGGAGGATATTGTTCTTACAGAAAATGCTTCAGTTGGTGTTAACTCAGAGAATATTCCAATTGCCAAAGTATTCATGGCAGACATGTCTGACCCATCTAAGGTAAAAGACTCTGTTTGTCATATTTACTGTTCTAATTGCATTTCTGTTAAAGATAAACTGCAAAAGGTCATGGATGATAACACAAACTTGATTTGTGACATGAAATCAATGCATTCAGTTAATCAGAAACTGAAAGATAATGATAAGCTGTGCATTGATAGAATTGAGTATTTGAAAAGAGACTTAAATTCTCTTGGGCTGAAATACAAAGAACAGGGTTATCATCTAGATATGGCTTATGCTGAAATCGAAAAACGTAATGAAGTTGTTGCCCAAAAGAATAAAGAAATATCTGACAAAGAATCTGAGGTGATCAAACTTCATCGAAAGTTGGAACAATTTGAAAGTTCTTCAGTTGTTTTGGATTATCTTAACTCAAATGCTGATCCTACTAAGCATGTTGCTGGTATTGGGTTTATTCCTCCACCGTTTAATGCAAATTATGTGGTGGAACCTGAGATCATAAATGAAGAGGAGATAGATTCAAAAACTGTGTTAAAGGTGAATCCGGTAACTAGGGAGGATATGGTATATGATTCAGATTCTGAAGATGAGATGTTTGATCAAAAGAAGGTCGAGGGCATTCCAAAAGAAGTGAAAATTGATGACCCAACTGTTGTTAAAAATGTTACCCGGGATAGATGCATTATGACTGAACCTGAAGAGGTGAAAGTGGTTCCAACTAAACTTTCTCCAATCTTACAGTCAAGTGGATTTGTTGCGGCTGGTTATCAAAAAGTGAATTCTTCAAAGGTGCCAAAACAGACTTATGTTCCAAAGAAGCCGGTAAATTGTTCTGGGCATTCCTCCGAAGCTTATTCTTCTGATGGATCCTCAAATTCAAAGAAAACCTCTTATTTCAGAAATTATCAAGAAAGAAGAGTGTGTTTTCATTGCAATGAGGCTGGTCATATTTTGATCAATTGTCCATACAAGAACCAGGATAAAATGAAGACTGTTCCTTCACAACCGAAAGTGGTGAAGATTCTGAAAAGAAAAGATGAGGGAAAGTCGTCTTCTAGTTTGGAGAAAAATATGCCTGGTCGATCTTTTGTTAAAACACCTGGATTTAAACAACAGAATACATTGCATGCTAAATCCTTTGTATGCAAAGAGAAACTTGAGATTCCAAAAGTTGGGATTTCAAAAGATTCTTTTCAGGAGTTTAAATTGTCTAGACCTCAAAGAAGAAGAAGAAACAGAAAAGTAAAGAAAATTTTGGAAACATCTGAATCTGACAATAATATATCAAATAATGTTTTTCAAAATAATAAAAATGGTTCTTCTTTGAAAAATTCTGATTGTCAATCTTCAGTTCCAAAAGTGAATGATAAAATTGATTGTAAATTACAAGAAGTTGTTTACTTTGATCAATCCGGACGAACCAAGACCACGATGGCTTGGGTTCCACTTTCTAACTGATTCTCATTGTTTATGTAGGGACAACCAAGGAGGACTATCAACAATACATGGTATGTGGATAGTGGTTGGTCTTGACATATGACAGGGAATGTTAGATTGCTTGAGGATGTAAAACAAATTGATGGTGGTTATGTCGCTTTTACGGGTAATAAAGGCGGGTACATAACTGGCCAGGGTACGTTAAAGAATGACAAAGTCAAATTTGAAAAGGTGAATTATGTTGAGCAGATGGAACACAATCTTTTAAGCGTATCACAAGTCTGTGACAAGAAGTTTTCGTTCCATTTCAACGATGCTGAATGCTATATTTTGAAACCGGGCTTCGTGATCCCCGATGAATGGATTCTCATGAAGGCTCCGAGGAGAAATGACACGTATGTCCTTGACATGAGTGTCGCCACTACAATGGATTCAATTCCAACATGTTTACTCTCCAAGGCGTTGGAATCTGATTCAATATTGTGGCACAGGAAGCTAGCTCACATTAACTACCGTAAGATGAACTACATTGTTAGGAATGATTTGGTTCTTGGTATTCCGAAAATGAAATTCTCAGTTCCTGATGATTGTATTCCGTGCAAGAAGGGGAAGCAAAGAAGGAAATCTCACAAATCTAAATCGACGAATTCTATCGTAACTCCTTTGGAGTTGCTGCATATGGATTTGTTCGGTCCTATCAGTATCAGGAGCATAGGTGGGAAATCGTATTACTTGGTAGTAACTGATGATTACTCCAGATTTTCATGGGTTAAGTTTCTTTCTTCTAAAGCTGAAACCACTGAGTTGGTGCAATACTTAATCCTGGGTTTGGAAAATTTATTCAATCTGAAAGTCAGAAGAATCAGGAGTGACAATGGCAGCGAATTTAAGAATAGCAAAATGGGCTTATTCTGTCTACAAATTTATTCAATCTATAAGGCTGTTTCTAGCTTTTGCTTCTTTTAAAGGTTTTAGGGTGTTTCAATTGGACGTCAAGAGTGCATTTTTATATGGAAAGGTCAAGGAGGAAGTCTATGTGTGTCAGCCGCCGGGGTTTGAAGATCCACTGAATCCGAATATGGTCTTCAAGCTTGATAAGGCTCTCTATGGTCTTCATCAGGCTCCTCGTGCATGGTATGAAACATTATCCACACATCTTTTGGCAAATGACTTTGTTCGTGGAAAGATAGACTCGACCTTATTCATAAAGAAATCATGGGGAGATTACCTACTGGTACAGATTTATGTGGATGATATTATTTTTGGCTCGACAAACGAAGGGTTATGCAAAGACTTTGAGGGTGTTATGAAGTCGAAATTTGAAATGTCTGCTATGGGAGAGTTATCGTTTTTCTTATGTTTACAAGTAAATCAAAAGGAAGATGGTTTCTTTATTCATCAGTCTAAGTATGTCAAAGACATCTTGAGCCGGTTCAAGATGGAGGACTGTACCCCATACGATACTCCAATTCCGGTCAATCATAAGTTAAATTCTGACCTAGATGGAAAAGATGTGGATTGTCGACTTTACAGAGCTATGATTGGATCCCTCATGTACTTAACCGCTTCAAGGCCAGATATAATGTTCGCCGTGTGTATCTGTTCCAGATTTCAGGCAAAGCCAAAAGAATCTCACTTAATTGCTGTGAAAAGAATCTTTCGGTATTTAAAAGGAAAACAACGTTTAGGGCTATGGTATCCTCATGGTTCTAACTTTGATTTCAATGCTTATACTGATTCTGATTTTGGTGGTTGTTGTCTGGACAGGAAATCTACAACAGGTGGTTGCCAGTTCTTAGGAAATCGACTTGTATCCTGGCAATGCAAAAAGCAAACCACAGTCTCAATTTCAACATGCGAAGCAGAATACATCGCTGCTGCAAGTTGTTGTTCACAGATCCAGTGGATACAACAGCAATTGAGAGATTACGGTTTGAATTTCACAGAGAAAAGGTTGATTGAGCTGGTCAAGGTACACACTGAAGATAATTTTGCTGATTTGTTTACCAAGGCATTTGATCGTACTAGGTTTGAATTCCTAATTAAAATGATTGGAATGATCAATCCTGAATAAAAAGTTTTTCAAAATCAGAATTTCATGGAAAATTTTGTTTTTTTTTAAGTTCTTTTATTGCTTTATTACATTTCTGCATTTACATTTTCAGTCAAAAAATTTAATTTATAAAAAGTCAAAACAAATTGAAAAATATAAAATTTAACATCATTTGAGGTTAGAGAAGAAATGATAATACATTAGTGATTAGTTCATTTCACACGACCTTAGTAGACCTTGATATATGATTGATTAAAATAAGTTGATTTGATCTAAATTTCAAAGTCTGCATAAATAAGAAATGATAGTGTTGTGAATGCTCTATTCTTGATAATTTGTTTTAAAATTTCTGTATAAAATTTGAAACTTGAATTGTCAATAGGCTAAAAGCGTTTTGAAACTAATAGTAGTGTGAAAATTAAATATAATATGATTACATCTATGATTTAAATCCATTATATGCCTAGGTGTGTGTGTAAAAAATCATTATCAGATAAAGAATATTAGCTTTTAATAAAGATTTTCCTATGAGATCAGTTTCGGATTATGTCCTTAGCACTATTCATTCGATTTGCTTCAGTGCTCATGTCCCGAAAAGCATGCAATTTGAAGTATAATCAAGATATGTATTTGACAACATCTGTCAAACATATACTAGCCCTTGGATCATATTGATAAATCATCTTTACTGATTCCATTGAATTCATAATCCAGATAACAGTTGGATCCATGTACCTGAATCTTATGATTCCACACATATAAGCCAAAACATTGAATCATTCGATTCTGAATCTCATTGATTCCTATACAATCCAATTTGGATTATGCTATTCATGTGCTAAGTGATGTCTCCTCATTCTGAATATTCGGATAATCTTTAGTAAAATCTTATATATGTCTTGAATATAGTGCATTTACTTTCTGTTCGGCATATATGTGGGGTACACGATGTTTTTCATCTAAATAGTACTAAATCACATGATTTTGGAGAATAAACGCTTATAGTTTCAAATAAATAAATATTGACAAATTTAAGAATTCATGCTTTATATTTCAAATTCGGTATAAATAAAAGAGTATTTTATAACCTGATCTTATTTACTTTGAAATTTATCGCCTATTATTTCAAATATTATTCAAATTGAATGAGTTTCAAAATGAAAAAGATGCAAAGTGCACAAAAATTGAGTTGAATGGTCTCATACTATAGGTTACCCTTTGTTATTGATAAAATGTGTGATGAATTAATTGAATACTGATATGATCTTCTTGCTCATGATATTTAAAAACCAAAAATATGTGTTTCAGTTTGTATAGATAAAAACCAAAAATATGTGATTTCAGTTTGTACAGATAAAAACAAAAAATATGTGATTTCGTTTGTATAGATAAAACTCAAAAAGATTTTGTTTTTTATTTTCCATGAAAATTCTAAACTTTTATTAAAATTGTTCGGGATTGGATCGAATATGTGTTGCTGACGGAAGTTCAAGATTTGACAGGTTGAAGTTGATAAATTTTTTTTTCAAGGAAAAAAGGTTGAAAAGCAATTAAGTTCGCCTGTGTACAGTGAAGCGAACTTAATATGTTCGCTTAAAACAGTGAAACGAACTTAATCTGATTATCCGAGGTGAAGCGAACTTAGGGGTGAAGCGAACTTATCTTGTAAAGCGAACTTATCTTGTAAAGCCGAAGGCTTGTTAAGCGAACTTAACAAGTTCGCCTAATTAAGCGAACTTAATGGGTTTAAGGATCTAGATCAGGCGAACTTGTCAGTTCATCGTCTTCCTCAGTTTTAGGCGAACTTGACTGATTTTTCCAAAATTTTTAAACGTTGTTGTTGTGTTGTTAATCGTTTCCTTCTAAATCGAAATTGGATTGCGAATCTAACCAAGGTATTTTCATCGATTTTCATCCGATAAATTGAGAGAATTTGGTACTTTTGTTCTCGGTTTTACGTCGACGTTTTCAACGGACGAATTTTGACCTAATTTTGACCAAACTTGTAAAATTGATCCTCCAATTTGGTTATACATTGATATTCAACTGATATTCAATGCTTATTCCATGATGTTTATCTTGATTCGATGAATTTTGATTCTGTGTTTGAATTTGAAATGTCACAGTTCAGGCGAACTTGTTCCAAGCGAACTTGTTCGAAGTGAACTTGTCAGGCGAATTTAATAAGTTCGCTTCTTGCACTACTAAGCGAACTCATTAAGTTCGCCTAGGGAACAGTGAGGATTTGGACTTGTGAATTTTTGTTGAAAATTTTTGTTTGTTTGAAAAAATAATTTCTTTGTTGTTTTGTTTTGTTTGTACTCATTATTTTTTCTAATATGTTTGTTGTCTAAATGTTTCAGATGGCTCGACGTGTTGAATATAAACATAATCAAGTGGCATTGTTAGATCCCAACATGTCCGAGGCTGTGAATTTTCAAGGCATTATAGGATTTTTGAACAGATCACGTCTTCACATTGCTCTATCTGCTGATCCTTACATCAGTCTCGTGTACATACAGCAATTTTGGGACACTGTGCATCAAGATACGGATGTTGAACCTCATGTTCTTCGTGCCATAGTTAATAATACCGAGATTGCCATTTCTGAAGAAACGATACGTGTTGCTCTTGATTTGGGTGGAAATGCTGAAGATCCATTATCTTATCCTGGAACTCTTATTATGGGTTGTTTTCAACGGATGGGATATCATGGGAAACAGAATGATACCCAAGCTCGGAAAGGTGGATTAGTTGGTGAATGAAGGTATTTCATGCATGTGATTATTCAATGCATCTCTCCTCGCAAAGCTGGTACCAATGGATTGAAGATGGCTCTACAAACTGCTATGGTGGCTTTAACATTGAATAAGAGACTCAATTTTCCACTTTACTTCTATCGGGAGATGGTTATGCAGATTAATCCAGCTGAAGGTCAAGGATTCTTAATGTATCCTCGTTTTATTCAAATGATTCTCATTCACCTTATTCCTGATCTTCCACAACATCCAATAAGATTAACGTACTCTGATGTCAAAACGTATCTTTACCGACTGTACGAAGGTGAAACAGCAGAATGCTGCATTGATTCCAGTCAATACTCCTTTGTTTGGGCACTTAATCAATCCTGATTATGTTGCACCATTGAATGACAACTGGTTTCATCCTGATGAACTTTCTCAAGCTCAAGGCGTCAATGTTCAACATCAACAACTACAGCAACAACCACAACAACCCGCACAACAACAAGTTCAACAACAACAGATACCAGTTCCTCAAGTACAAGTTCCCGTACAACCACAAATTCCTATTCCTGAACATGTTCCTATTCCACAAGCTGAAGTTGAAATACCTATTCAGGAACCAGTTCACGAAGAGGCTGTTCATGATCCTAATCAAGATCTAGGAATGAACATGGATGATTTCGTTGATGATGCTGTGAACTCGCCAATTCCAGAAGCTGAAGGGAATGTGGTGACCGATGATGATTCTAGTTCCAGCTCAAGTGATACGACATTATTGGTGAATGAAAGCACTGATTCTGATGACTCTAGGGATTTTTCCTCAGGTCATTATGAACGGTTGGCTACAATTCCACTGGCTAATGCTGGCAAACGCATTAAATCTCAAGCCAGACGACCAAGAAGAAAGTATGTTCGGGATCCTCCTTCCGAATCAGTACTTGGCAAAAGATCTTTGGTCGATGAGAGTACTGACACTGATAGTGACTTTAATCCAGATCCTACGCGTCAAAAGTTGATGTCTTCTTCGATAGCTGCTGCACAATCTTCTCAGGGAGTCGAGGATGCTAATTTTGTTGCTTCTTTGATAATTACTCCTCCAGGATATAAGGATCCATCTCCAGTGATTTCTCCCGTTCCTCCAGTCATTCCTATTACTTCAAGTCCTTCTATTCCACAATCAACAGCCGGTCCGTCAAAGCCTTCTGATTCTGAAAGGATTACTTTCCTTGAATCTCAAGTGATTTCTCTACAAACCCAGGTAAACACTCTTGTGTCTACTGATTCACAACGGCAGCTGGTGATTCAGACTCAATCTCAACAGATTGCTGACATACAAGCATTAGTTTCCAAACTCGTTCAGCGTCTTGACGCTCAGGGGGAGTTGGGGATACCTGATACTTGTCACACAGAGTCTATTCAAAGACGTGATGATGAAGACAATGATCCTGCTGGAAATATTGAGGGTGATCATCAATACACTGACGCTAATCCTATATCTAGGGTTCAGGGGGAGTCGACATCACAATCACTTGAAGGAAACAAAGACAAAGATACTTCTGGTAGTAATGAAGAAGAAATTCTGTTATTGGAGTTCTTTCAAGATTCAGAAGAAGAGGAAGTTAAAAAGATTGCTTGTCTTGATGACATTGATGATTTATTCAATGACATGGAAAATGATATGTCGGATAATGAGATAGAAGAAGGAGAAATAGTAGAGATTGAGATAGAGAAAGATAAAGATAGAGTTACTTATGAAGGATGTGACGGTCTTAAAGTGCCATATAATTTCATCCAGGATGATGTTATTCCTGAATTCACTTATGAAGGAGTAACAGATTCTATGGACTCTGTTGAAGACGTCACACTGCCTGATGATACAGCTGATTCAAAGATGGATACTGATGATGAAAATATTCAATCCAATAAAGATGCTGAAACTGAAACTACTCACACTGAGTCTCCGAAGGTTAATGAAGAACATGTGATGTATAGAGATACAGGGATGACACGAGAACAGTGGAGAGAAGTTGTAAACAGTTGGATGAAGGTGCTACTCAAGTCTCCAGCACAACCTTCTCAGAAAGAGAAATATGTGAATAAAGAGCAGTGTGTAGGAAGGATCATAAGTTGGTTCTATGATGATGAATCAAAATTATTTGCAATCAAACGATCTGACGGTGTTCAATACTTAAAGCCGAGGATCAAATATTTCAATACCTTGCCGAGGTGTGAAATAAATGGTCTAGCTTCAAAGCCACTCATTATTAGATCAAAGAATGGTTTGGCTGATGTGATAGCAAACCTGATTAAGAAAGAAGGTAGTTCAGGAAAGTATGATCGGCTGAAACCACAAAAGGGAAAGAGGGTGAAGAACACAGATCCAAAGACTGGGAAAGTGACCTGGAGATACAAGTATAAACCAGTGCGTGCTATTCACAAGATACCATTAAAGAAGATTCCTCAAGACTTACTTGGGAATATGAAATGGTGGTATGTTGATGTTAATACTGGGGAAGCAAGGATATGTTTGGAGAGAACAAGGTCTACAATACAAAAGAGTTTTGGAGATATGCAGAAGATATGGTGTGCATGCTGGCAGCAGACTACCGGATAACTGGAAGAGCTCAAGATAAAGACTAAAGACTGAAGATAAAGCTATTGTCAAGGGGGGAGTCTGTTAGGACATAGATTGTTATGACAAAAGCTTGTAATAGTTAGATATTATGTCTTTATGTTTTTGTTATGTAAATGTTAAATGTCTAAGTGTTTTACAAGTGAGCCTAGAGGCGAACTTGTTAAGTTCACCTGGTCTATCAGAGGCGAACTTAATAAGTTCGCTTAGGTCTAGCTGAGGCGAACTTGTTAAGTTCGCTTAAGCTGTTAGAGGCGAACTTAATAAGTTCGCTTATATCAGGTCAGTTGGTTATATATATGTATGTTTTGCAGAGTCAGAATAATCGATACAGAGATCGAACCAGAACGAACCAGAGAGATCAGATTGAGTCTGTAAAACATCATTGTGATTGGAATACAAATTGAGAAGTTTATTTACTTGATTATTTGCTTTGTCTTTTATGCGTATAAATGTTGACTCGTTGGATTCCGCACTCCGAGTAAACGTCACGTCTTATCATGAGATCGATCCGTAGACGCGCCATGGGGACCTAAAGCTATCACTACTACTGGGACATCAATTGACAAGGAGGATAGTGATAACATCACTAAGTCCCCAACCACGGCAAATCATAGTGAGGATGTTTCTCTTGAAACACTCTTCACTGAGAGGAATCCTAGGTGCCAAGAAAACCAGGGTGATGGGGATGCAGAGGCTAGGCCTAAGACCCCATCTAGTTCCAAGGATTCCACAACTGTGGATGAGGACATACTGAAACTTGAAAACATGGAATTGA
Organism: Smallanthus sonchifolius; assembly: GCA_023525975.1. Classification (NCBI taxonomy): domain Eukaryota; kingdom Viridiplantae; phylum Streptophyta; class Magnoliopsida; order Asterales; family Asteraceae; genus Smallanthus; species Smallanthus sonchifolius. The sequence goes on from CM042046.1 coordinate 29,683,583, forward strand.
TGGCCAGGGTGGCAATGCTAGAGGCTGAGGTGTCCAAACTAAAGCACCAAGTCTCTATGCATGAAGCCCATAAATGCCCACCTGTGATTACTCTTTCCCTTGTATCAGTGGGAACTCAAACAGATGAAACTCTATGCACTGATGCAACTAAAAAAGGGAGATAGTTACTGCTGAAGATGATGCTGACAGCCTTGATGAATAGATACAAGAGCAGGCTGCTTTTCAAAGTACACTCTTCAAACCTACTTTTGTTCAAATCCATGACTTGCCAGACTCAGTAGATGAAAAGAAGATATCTGTGAGGATTGGAAGTTAGTGGTCAGAGCTGTTGATGAGGTCATGGATAATAAAAGTGAAGATGAAGACAAACCTCTATCATTCAGCATATTGCAAGATGCTGCAAGTATATAAAGATAGACTATTGCCCCTCATTGACACTGACTGCACATAAGCTAGAGTTTGACTCTATCCTAGCTTGGGGGTATGATGGTCTATCTGAGAGATTCTAGATTGGATGGGAATTTGGTGGAATAGAAGAGCTGAATTGGAATACACTGAATTCACTCAAAGTCCTTGAACTGTACTTAACAAGATGCATCAACACTTCCATGGATCTCTCAGCAGAACTTGCAATTGATAGATTCTGCGTCTTGATGGAGGATAATATGCCCTGGTTTGAATGGTTTCTTCAAAAAGCAACTAAATTGGCTTATCCATTAACTGCAGAGTCTTCAAGAACAGCAGAACAAAGACTAGCTCCAAGACTTGACTTGATAGGGAGCAGGGCTTTAACAGAAGAACAAGTTCTATGTTTGAGAAGATTCTTGTATAATGAAGTGGCCAGGGGCCTGGAAGTGCAGGGATGGTCAAGCACTAGGTCCTCTGGTTTTCAGTTCTTCTTGTGTGATGTATCATCCTTCAAAATTAACAACATTCAAGAAATCCTGCTCCTCAATCCGGATTTCCTGTATAAGGTCTTTGAGCTCAGGACACACATCTGCAACATCAACTCCTTAGAAAGTCAATGAATGATCAAGATTATCAAAGCTTTTCTTGAAAAGGAGGGATGGATTGCAATGGATGATTCTGACTCAGATCTATCCCTTCCCTCGTCACAAACTGTTATACTGAATGCAGCAGTAGAGTCAAGAAAAGTGGCAGCTCAGAATGTCAAAGTGGCTTTTAAAGCTACATATGGGAATGAATGGGAAAAGGAAGAGAGTGAAGCAGTCCCTTCCACTTTATCTGCTCCTAAGATTGCCAATGAATCTGAAGCTGAGATCTCAACAACATCTCTCACCTCTGATGTTGTGATCAATGAAGCTGAAGCAGAGGCATCCAATAAAGATAAAGGAAAGGGCATCATGATAGAAGAAGAAGAAAGAATAGAGAAAGAAAAAGAGAAGAGAAGAAGAGAAAGAGAGTAAGAGGAGATGGCCGAGCTTAAATAGATCCAAGAAAGAAAAGCTGACATACTCCTCCGAGAACAGCAGATCCAGTTGCATGCTAGGCAACTGGATAAGTTAAAGGACAAAGTTTCTGCATGTAAACAATTAAAAGAAGATGAAGCTCCAGCCTTTCAGCTGCAGGAACAACTCAATAAAGAAGAAGAAGAAAGAGAGAAGAAGAGAAGATAAGAGGCTAAGTTCAAAATAACTGACTTTGAACTAGCCAAAGAGATGAGAGAGGAGTGGATTGAAGCTCTGATTTCTCAAGGTGAGGATGCAAACTACCTTGAGAAATTATCAAATAAAGAAATCTATAGAGCCTTCATGGGTCAGCAAGGTCAATTAGCAAATAAGAAGAGGGTCGAAGAAGAAGAAAAAGCCAAAAAGAAAACCAAGAAGACCATTGCATTCAGTATAAGAACCCATGAAGAAAGGAAGGTTATAATGGACTTCCTGAAGGCTAGAGGAGAGAGTGGAAAGAGGCTAGGTCCCATGAGCTTTATGAACCTGCAAGCCTTATATGTCAAAGTCAAGAAGGAAGAGGAAGAGAGATTGGGGAACATAGGCTCAAAGAAAAGGGTAAACACTCAAACTGATGATAGAAAACAAAAGAAACCCAAGCCTACTCCTTTATCCACTCCTTCCTCTATCCAACAACCTTCCACTCTCCCTCCTAGACCTCCCTCCTCTCCACCTAAAGAGTCCAAATCCTTTCACCCAGCTCCTCCTCATCAACAGCCTCCCAAGAAGAAAACCAAACCTACAACCACACTAGAAGATTCAAGAGAAATTGTTACCTGGTTCTACAGCAATCAAGATCAATGGTTTGAGGTTTTCAAGTTAAGGACAGAGGTAAAAATATCAATCTACAGATCTGTTGATGAGGTGATGCAGCTTCCAGATTCTGATCTTCAGAAAATAATGGAGCTGGGTGAAACTCATGAGCCAGAGAATGAAAGTGGGAGGCATTTGTTGCTAGGGATCAAACATCACTTCAATCCTAGCAAAGACGTGATCATTGATGCTAAAAACATTCCATTCACTAATTGGTCCTACAATGCTGAGAAGAATGAATACACTATAACAGATGCCAGAGGTCAGAAGATGAGATGTTCTAGCAAGGCCATCTTTAGCATGCCAAGCAAGGACATCAAGTCTATATCTGAACTTACTCTTGACAATCCAAGCAAGGACCCTAGAGGCTATGAGACAGCAAGGATTGTTGCACACATGGAAAAGCTTCTACAACAATAGCAGTAAGAGAGTTTTGGTAGCATCAGTCTAGGGGGAGTTTGTAGATATAAAGACTGATGGCTACAAAATTCTCTAAGTACAACTGCTGCAGACTCCACAGTTTTGCCACTAACCAACAAGCTGTTGTGGATAAGGTTAGTTGCTGCGGATAGTAGTTCTCTTGCGGATGAAAAACTATGTTGCGGATAGCCTTATCTGCTGAAGTCCAGAGTTGCTGCTGATATTCTTCTCAGCAGCTTCAAACACTTGATGTTGCTGATAGGCAAATCATCAACAGCTTTGACTTTGCTACTGACACCTCTGCTACAACACTGACACATCTATCAGCAGAAGGAATATTATTGGTCCAGATGATTAAAGGCAAACCACTTCTAAAGTCTCATGCAAAGATTCCTAAGAAGAATTTTGACCTGAATACAACTATTTGCTACAGTTTGTCTTTTAGTTGTCTACCAATAGTAGTATAGCTTGTAACTGTCCAAGATCAACGGTCTATGTTTGATCTGATCCTTAGAATCAAGGGTCTGTCTTGATTCTAAGTTCCTTTGTATGTATTGTATCTTACATTTGTACAAGTGTGCTTCCTGAGAGTTTTCTCTGTATTCTTGTAAACATTGAAGATCAATACAATTTGCATTTATCAGTATTCTCTTTGTTTATCTGTTTACATTGCATAGTTGTGATTGTTTCCACCAATCTCAACTAAAATAGAACCATCTTGTAATCACCTATCCTACAGGGCATGACCGTGCCTCCTTCACAAAAACCCTAAAACTTCAATTTTGATCCTGGAATTCTCTTGTTTGTTCACTTAGCTTCACAAAAACCTACAAAACTGGAAATGAATCCAATAAGTGTCTAAACGTTGAAAATAACCAAGAATTGATCATGAAATGATCAAAGTTTTGTGCCAAAAAGATGTGTAAATCCTAACACATCACAAGCCCAGATATTGCAAAAACAGGTTTTCGCACCCATTCGGGTCATTATGAGTTCAAAGTCATGCCCTTCGGGTTGACAAATGCTCCTTCTACATTTCAAGCTATCATGAATGATTTAATTCCCCCCTTTCTACGCCGTTTTATATTAGTGTTTTTTGACGATATCTTAATTTACAACCCTGACATGGAGCAACATGAATCTCATCTAGAACAGGCCCTAAGTCTTCTCTACAACAATCAGTTTTTTGCTAAATTTTCCAAGTGTTGTTTTGGGCAAGCTCAAGTGGTATTTCTCGGGCATTTGGTCAGTTTTGAAGGAGTTAAGGTAGAGGAAGAGAAAATTTTGGCTGTTCAATCTTGGCCGACCCCGTCCACGGTTAAAGAGGTGAGAGGATTCCTTGGGCTCATGGGGTACTATAGGCGTTTTGTTAGAAATGATGGGTTGATTGCAAGACCCCTTACGACTTTATGGATTTAAATGGTCAAACAAAGCGCCTTTGATAGTTTAAAACGGGCCCTGCTATCTACACCAGTTTTGAGGTTACCTGACTTCTCAAAACCTTTTGTAGTAGAAAGTGATGCATCATCAGATGGAGTTGGGGCAATTTTGTCTCAAGAAGACCACCCCGTAGCCTACTTCAGCAAAGGATTCTCACCTTCTAATCGGTTAAAATCAGCTTATGATAGAGAATTGCTTACACTGGTTCTAGCCGTACAAAAGTGGAGTCACTATCTTCTTAGCCGACACTTTCTAGTCCGCACTGATCATTACACTTTAAAGTTTCTTCTTGAGCAGCGCATCACAACAACCGAACAGCAGCGTTTGTTACTGAAACTTATGTCATACGATTTTTCCATTATTCATCGAGCTGGTAAAGAGAACAAAGGGGCGGATGCGTTATCCCGCCGCCCCCATTCAGGTGAGCTGCTGACTTTAGTTGTTCCTTATTGTATTGAGGTAACCAGCATTAAATCAAGCCTCCAAACTGATCCTGTCACCAGCGAATTACTCAAAAACTTACATATTGATCCTTTCACCAGTTTCCGATTTATAAGGGTCGAATGGTGATACCAAATGTTGTAGATATCAAGCTTATTATTGGAGTTTTTGGAAAAATATTTTAATCAAAGTTCATCATACCAATGGACCCAACTAGATATCTGAATCTAGCTTAATCAAAGGCTTTTGTGAATAAGTTAGCATATTGCTCATTGGTATGAACTTTGGTTAAAATAATTCTCCTTTTTTCAGCTTGATCTCTAATAAAAATGATACTTAATGTCAATGTGTTTGGTCTTGGAGTGTTGCATAGGAATGTTGGTAATTGATATGGCACTCTTGTTATCAATGTGAATAGGAGTGGCCATGAATGTCATTCCATAGTCCAACATTTGATTCTGAATCCAGATTACTTGAGCACAACAACTTGAGGCTGCAATGTATTATGCTTCTGCTGTGGATGTTGACACACATGTTTGCTTTTTGCATTTCCAGGAAATCAGTCTTCCTCCCATAAATTTGCATCCTCCTGATGTGGACTTTTTGTCCATATTGCATCCTCCATAGTCATTGTCAGTATATGCATACATATTGAATTTATCATTCTTAGAGTATCATAGCCCAAGTCTTGGAGCTCCCTTTAGGTATCTAAAAATTCTCTTGACAGCTTGAAGATGTGAAGTTTTTGGTGCTGCTTGAAATCATACACATAGGCATACTGCAAACATGATATCTGGTCTTGAAGCAGTTAGACACATGAGAGATCCAATCATTGCCTTGTACTGATCTTGATCAGTGTCTTGACCATTTTTTTTCTGGGGACAGTTGATGATGCACTTGGATTGAAGTTCTTGCAGCAGAACAATCAACTAGTTTGAATCTATCCAAAATGCTTTTGACATATTTGGATTGGCTGATAAAGATTCCATTTGGAACTTGTTTGACTTGGAGACCCAAAAAGAAATTTAGTTCATTGAACTCAACTTTGAGTGCATCAGAATTTCAAAGTCTTTGCATAACTTCTTCCTTGTTGATCCAAATATGATTTCATCTACATAGAGTTGCACCAATAGAATTTCTCCCCCTTCATCTTTGATAAACAAGGTCTGATCAATAGCACCTTTTATGAAGTTGTTGCTGAGTAGATATCCTGACAGGGTCTCATACCAGGCTCTTGGGGCTTGATGTAGTCCATATAAAGCCTTGTCAAGTTTGAAAACTTTGTCAGGATGTGAAGGATCTACAAAAACTGGGGGTTATCTGACATAAACTTCCTCACCAATCTTCCCATATAGAAAAGCACTCTTGACATCCATCTGATAAATTGTAAACCTATTGGATGCAACATATGCTAGGAGGATTCTGATTGCCTCCAGTCTGGCAACAGGTGTAAAGACTTCATCATAATCAATTCCCTCTTCCTGAGTGTAGCCTTGAGCTACAAGTCTGGTTTTGTTCTTGATAACAATCCCTCTCTCACACTGCTTGTCTCTTGAATTGCAACAACTCTTCTTGCATTGCTTCAATCCAGCTGTTGTTTTGCAGAGCCTCATCTATATTCTTTGGTTCAACTTGATACAAAAAGCAGGATTATAGACATATGTTGGCCTCATGAGACTTGCTCCTTGTTTGAACTCCTTATTGAACTTGACCAATGATATTCTCTAAAGGATGTTCTTTGTTGATTATTTGAGCTGGAACAACATCAATCTGGATTACTTGGTCAAGATTGCTTTGATTTTGATTAGGAATATCTCCAAGAGAGTTTATTGCAGGAGAGTCGGCAGCATCATCAATGGAGTTTTCAGCATTATCATGTACAGTTTCCTCAGCAGCAGCGGATGCCTCTATGTCAAATTGCAGAGAGGTCAATGTTCTCCTCTTGATTGTCATGTTCAGAGAGACTACTTCTAGTAACATTTGAGGTACTTGTTCTAGCTACAATGGCTTCAATAGCATCAACAACAGATGGAGATCAATGAATAGTCTTTTGATTCTTGTAGAGGGACCATTGAATCCCAATATGTAGTCATCGTTTGATGAGGAGGTTTGCTCTTTGGAAGATGTAGACTCCATATTGGAAAAGATGAGGGGCTCAAATACTTGTGAGAAGGAGTCAATATCAAACAATTTCCCTTTTCACATGGAATGTGTTACCTACATTCCACATTTGCTGATTCTTAAACTATTCTTGTTCTAGAATTGAATACTATGTAGGCTTTGGACTGAGTTGAATATCCCACAAAGTATCCTTCATTTGATTTGGCACCAAATTTTGGAAGAACACCACTAGTGATAAGAATAGTGCATTGACGTCCAAAAGGTTTTAGAAATCCAATGTAGGGAACTCTGTTGAACCATAATTCATAAGGTGTTTTGATGTGTAACACCTGCAAAATTCCAGGATCCTAAAACCTAGTTGTTGGGCTAACCCAACTAGGCCCAATAAGACCCAATAGAATTTCAAGACCAATTGAGGCCCATTAAGGATCCAAGCCCGTTAGACGTCCTTATTTACGCAATTTGCATCTCAAACTAGCCACTTGTATTCGTCCATGACTTGTTACGTAATTCTGAGAATTGAAGTAAGATACAAGAACGTACGCGATCCAAGAATTTAAACGTTGAACGCGTCAAACATCGCTTCATTATTGGGTGTTCGGTAAAGCGATTAAGTAAGATAATGACTTATTAATATTAAGTACCAGTATTCATCCGGAAGGACCGTTCAGATAAATACACGCGTAGTACGTGTATGCGAACGTTAAATCACGTCAGATACTCGTAAGATTACCGATAGTGGTACGGTTTATATCAATACATATTGTGATATGATAGATATTATAAATATTTATTTTAATACTATTAGTAAAATAATAATACTTATACATGGAGTGCGGGACGTTTAATCGGACGAACATGTAAATACACGATACGGACCTGGACAACAGTAAGAGCATAAATCTAATAAATTAAATACTTAAATGATATTGATAATAACATTACGAGATTTTAATAATCCTAAAATAATTAATCGGAGATGAGAGCGCGATAACATTTCGGGTTTGATACGTAGTGTCCACATACTCCTCCACCCACTCTAAAACCCTAAGTATATAACCCATTCATCATCTCCATTTCCTCATTTTGAAAACCCTAGCACACCATTCCACTCACCAAGTTCTCTCAAGAGTTTAGAAAGAGAGAGGAACCGGATGAGAGAGAAAGAGAGAGACGGCAACAACCTCCGGCGGTCTTGTAGGTCCACATGACTCTCCTATAGATCGTACTCGAGATGCAACGTATCAATGACACGGAGTGCGGAATCCAACCGTATCAATGAGTGTGTACACAAGATGACAATAGAAACTGTAACAATCACAACGTAAATAAACTTCTCTTCTATTTCATGATATCACAGAGTTTACAGAACTAGAACTTCAACATTCAAAAGCATTACAAAAACTGAACATGTAAACTCTATTTATAGACTTGGTTCTGCTGAACATCAAGCTTAGTAAGTTCGCCTCTACTCAGACTAGGCGAACTTGTTAAGTTCGCCTCTAGCAGAACTTACAAACACTTAGACAAAAACAAACATTTACAAAAACATAAAGCCATACAGATCTAAACTATTACAAGCTCTTGTCATACATCTATGTCCTAATAGACCCCCCCTTGAAAATAGCTTGATCTTCTGTCTTCAGTCTTTATGACGAGCTCTTCTAATTTTCTGGTAGCTTGCTGCCTGCATGCACTCAATATCTGTGACAAATCTCCAACACTCTCTTATAATGTAAGCCTTGCTCTTTCCATTCTTTTGTGAACATTATCTCATTCTTTCTTAGACTTCTCTGATATTTCTTAGAGAAATTAATAAGATTCATTGCATCATAGAATCTTACAATGACCTTATTATCTCTATCTTCAACTCTTGCTTCTCCAGTATTCACATCAACATACCACCACTTCGTGTTTCCAAGAAAATCTTGTGGTATCTTCTTTAATGGAATCTTTTGCATAGCCTTAACTGGTTTAAACTTATATTTCCAAGTTCTCACACCAGATTTAGAATCTACAATCTTCACTCTCTTACCTTTATGAGGATTTAACTTTTCATACTTTCCAGATCCACCTTCTCTGCTTATCAGATTTGCAATCACATCTGCCAATCCAAACTTTGATCTGTTTATCAGAGGCTTCGTAGCTAGACCATTCATTTCACACCTGGGTAAGGTATTGAAATACTTGATCCTTGGTTTCATATACTGAACACCATCTGATCTTTTTAAAGCAAACAACTTTACTTCCTCATCATAAAACCAACTTATGATTCTTCCAATACACCACTCTTTGTTTACATACTTTTCTTTCTGAGCAGGTTGTATAGCAGACTTTGGTAATTCCTTTTTCCAGCTATTTACTACCTCTTTCCACTGTTCCTTTGTCATACTAGTATCTCTATACATCATCGGTTCTTCAGATGACATAGACGGCATGAAATGAGTAGCTTCAGTTTCAGTATTAACCTTGGATTGAGCATAATCATCAGGCTTGGATATGTCTTCAGCAGAGTCCATGGAATCAGTTATTCCTTCATTGGAGAACTCGGGAATAACATCATCTTGGATGAAGTTATACGACACATTTAGACCATCACAGCCTTCATATGTAACCTCTACTTTGCTCTTTTCAATCTCAATCTCAACAATTTCACCTACTTCAACTTCAATATCTAATACATCATCTTCTAAGTCACCAAACAGCTCATCAAGATCATCTAAGCATTCAATCTTCTTAGCTTCTTCTTCACCATCAGAGTCAATTTGAAAGAATTTTAACATTAAGATCTCTTCAGTCACTTCGTTACCTTTCTTGCACCCTTCAATACTAGCTGATGTTGACTCCCCTTGAACTCTAGATATAGGATTCACATCAGCGTATTGACGATCACCTTCCATATTGCCACTAGGATCATTGTCATCACCATCTTTTCTTTGAATAGAGTCAATATGACATGCATTAGGTAACCTCAACTCCCCTTGAGCGTCAAGACGCTCAACAAGCTTAGAAACCAATATCCTCATTTCAGCTAGTTGCTTAGATTGTTATTGAATGACTAGCTCTCTCTTGAAATCAGTAGCTACAAGAACATAAACCTGACTTTGTAAAGTAATCACTTGAGATTCAAGATAAGTAATTCTTTCAGAATCAGAAGACTTAGAAGGACCAGCTGCAGATTAATCAGGAACCTTTTGAGCAGGATTAACCACTTGAGATGATGTTGAGATGGAGGAGGTGTAATAATCAATGATTCAAAAAAAGTAGCATCGTCAACACCTTGAGATGAAGTAGTAGCAGCAGTAGAAGCAGACATAAGCTTCCATTTTTTTTGAAATAGGAGTACACTCCCTGCCAAAATTAGAAGATTCATCAACTAATGTTCGTTTCCCAAGAACTGTACCAGGAGGAGGATCCCTGACAGATTTACGTCTTGGCTTCCTGGCTTTGGATTTCACTCTTTTTCAAGCATTTGCCAAAGGCAAAGTAGCCAATCTTTCATAATGACCTGAGCTAAAGTCTCTTGAAGAATGAGAATCTATAGCCTCAGAATCAGGAAGAATAGTATCACTAGAACTCGTATCAACCACATTCCCTTCAGGTTCATGAATGGGTGAATTCACAATAGCATCATCATTAAAATCATCCATATTAAGAGCTAAGTCTTGATCTTCATGGTCATCAACATTATCAGCAACATTATCATGAATAACAACATCAACATGAACTGGTTCATTAACTGGAACATCTTCTTGAATAGGAACCTGTACATGTTCTTGTTGAATTAGAACTTGAACTTGCTGGATCTGAGGTTGTTGTTGTTTTGGAGGTTCTTGATCTTGATCTTGATCTTGTACTAACTCCTCTTGATGAAACCAATTATTATTCGGTGGCTCAACATAATCAAGATTGCTAATATGACCGAATAGAGGAGTAGGAACAGGAATCAACGCTGCATTCTGCTGTTTCACCTTTGTACAGTCAGTGAATATTCTCTTTGACATAGGAGTCAATGTGAGACGTTGTGGAAGATTAGGAATCAGGTGATTCAGAATCATTTGGATGAACCGAGGATACATTAGAAAGCCTTGACCTTCTTGAGGAGTAATTTGCATAACAAGTTCTCTGTAGATGTATAGTGCAAAATTGAAACGCTTGTTCAATGTTAATGCAACCATTGCAGCTTGTAATGAACTTTTCAAACCATCAGTCCCATCCTTTCTTGGTGACAAGCACTAGATAATAACATGCATAAAGTATCTCCATTCACCCACCAGACCACCTTTTCTAGCTCGGGTATCATTCTGACATCCTCTGTAACCCATCCTTTGAAAGCATCTCATAACAATTATTCCAGGTAGAATTATTTGATCATCATTAGCTCCACCTAAGACAAGAGCAGCACGAATTGTATCCACAGAAATAGCCACCTCAGTATTGTTTACTGTAGCTCTTAACATATGAGGTTCAACATTCGTATCTTGATGAACAGTATCCCAGAACTGTTGAACATACGAAAAGCTAATGTATGGATTTCCTGAAAGAGCCAAGTGCAGCCTGGATCTATTCAGAAAGTTAATGATTCCTTGAAAGTTTACCGCTTCTGGCAATTCAGGATCTAACAAAGCAACCTGATTATGCTTGTACTCAACACTGCGATCCATCTGTATATGAATTGGACATGGAACAACATTAGTATATAGTCACATACAGTATATAAGCAACACACACATATATGACAAACACACAAAACCAAAAAAATTCAAACACAAAAAAATTTAAACACAAAAAAAAATTGACAAGTCCAAATCAGTACTGAACACATAGGCGAACTTACTAAGTTCACTTAGAGTTACAAGAGGCGAACATAATAAGTTCGCCTGAACAAGTTCGCCTGTCGATACAAATTCAAACCAGATTTCCAACTTGTTCAATTCAATGTTATAAGCATCGTATAACATTGATTAAGCAATTTTAATCATCAATTTCGATTTGTATCCACAAACACACCCTTTTAGACTCTATAATCAAACCAACAGTCAAAGGCAAAGAAAACAGAAATAAAAACTCGATTTCTGATCGATTGAACGGATGAAACTCAGTGAAACTACCTTAGAAAGAATCGCAATCCAAAACTGATTAAGATGTAAACCATGAAAAATTCTAACCAACAACCTAGATTTTCAAATCAGACAAGTTCGCACCAATATTACAAAGTTCGCTCAGGTTATGTTCGCTCAAGAAAAAAACAAAGGTACTGAATATGTTCGCCTGAAAAGATATATATATATATATTCTCACTTAAGTTCGCTTAATCAGGCGAACTTGCTAAGTTCGCTTAACAAGCATCAGGCGAACATAATAAGTTCGCTTCATCTTTATTCTTTGAAACATTTTGGAATTTCAACTTAAACAAACCTCAACCATCATCATTCCACAACCTTGTGATCTTCAATCTGTAACATGTATCCGATCCAATCTCGAACATTTTAATAAAATTAAAAAGATAGAATTTTCATGGAAAACGAAAAGAAAATCTTTTTGGATTTTAGCTGTACAAACGTAATCACATATTTTTTATTTTTATTTGAATAAACTGAATCACATATTTTTGGTTTTTCTGAAAAATACACACATATTTTTGTTTGAACATCATGAGTAAGAAGATCATATCAGTATCTGAGCTATTTATCACACATTCTATCACAAACTATGGATAACCTATGATATGAAATGAATTATGATATTCATGTGAAATGAATTCACTTATTCTTTTCAAACAAATGATCAATATTATATTTTCCAAATTTGATATGAAACAACAAAAATCATTCCAATCTTTTCAATTAGTTTAATCATCACTTGAAATGATACGTGATAAATTTCAATGTAAACAAGACCAGGTCATAAAATGCTCAATTATTCATACCGAATTTGCAATACAAAGCATGAATACTTAAGTTGTCAATATTATAAAATTTGAAACTATAAGCGTTTTTATTCCAGATTCATGTGAGTTAGTACCATTTAGATGAAAAATATCGTGTACCCCACATATATGCCCAACAGAAATTAACATTGCATTATCTTCAAGACATATATGATTTATTGCAAGATTAGATCAATCACCAAGATGAAATTATCTCTATTAGCATAAGAATAGAGTAGCAAATCCCAAAGGATATAAGAATCAAGAAGATTCAGAATCAAAAGATTCTAATGAATTGGCTTTAGAATGAGAATCAACAGATTCAGGTATGAGGATCCAACTATTATCTGGATAAATTTCAATGGAATCAATATAGATGATGTATCAATATGATCCAAGGGCTATCATATGTTCTAACAGATGTTGTCAGAAAACATATCTTAGTTCAACAACACATTGCATGTTTTTCTGGGCATGGGCAGTGAAGTGAACCGAATGAATTTGTGCTAAAGATATAATCCGATGTTGGTCTCATGAAATTCTTAAAACCATATATTCTTTATCTGATAATGATCTTTTACACACACACCCAGGCATATAATGGATTCAAATCACAGATGTAATCATATCTTGGTTAATTTTCACACTACTATTGGTTTAAAAACGATTCTAGTCTATTGACAATCCAAGTTTCAAACTCATATTCAAATTAAAACAGATTATCAAGAGTAAAGCATTTATAACACAATCATTTCTTGTTCATGCAGACTTTGAAATTTAGATCAAATTAATACACTGTGAGCACACATATATTATCATATCAAAGGTCGACTATGGTCATGTGTGATAAACTTTTCACTTATGTACTATCATTTCTTCACTAACTTCAAATGATGTCAATTTTATATTTTTCATTTTGTTTTGAATTTTTATAAATAACAATTTTTGACTGAAAATTTAAAATACAGAAAAGAAAAGAAAATTAAAACAAGATCTCTTATGAAAAATTGTTTTTGAAAAACTTTTATTCGAGATTGATCATACCAATCATTTTTATCATAAATTCAAACCTGGTACGATCAAATTCCTTGGTAAATAGATCAGCAAAATTATCATCAGTATGTACTTTCACCAGCTCAATCAACTTTTTATCTGCACAATCACGAATACAATGATATCTAATTTCAATGTGCTTTGTTTTACTGTGTTTAATAGGATTATTTGGTATGGACATTGTGGCAGTATTATCAATAAACATGGGGGTTCCTGTGAAATTCAAACCATATTCTCTTAATTGTTGTTGGATCCACAAGATCTGGGAACAACAACTTGCAGCAGCGATGTATTCTGCTTCACATGTTGAAATGTAGACCGTAGTTTGCTTTTTGCATTGCCAGGAAACAAGACGATTACCCAAAAACTGGCAACCACCTGCTGTAGATTTTCTGTCCAAACAACAACCACCTAAATCAGAGTCAGTATATTCATTGAATTCAAAGTTAGAACCATGTGGAAACCATAATCCCAATCTTTGTTTTCCTTTCAGATAAGGAAAGATTCACTTGACTGCTATCAAATGAGACTCATTTGGTTTTGCTTGGAATCTGGAACAGAGACACACAATAAACATTATATCTAGCCTTGAAGCGGTTAAGTACATGAGAGATCCAATTATTGCCCGATAGAGTCAGAAATCAATGTCTTTTCCATCCGGGTCAGGATTCAACTTATGATTTTTTAATTGGAGTATCGTATGGCGTACAGTCTTCCATCTTGAACCGGCTCAAGATGTCTTTGACATACTTAGACTGATGAATGAAGAAACCATCTTCCTTCTGATTAATTTGAAGTCAAAGGAAAAATGATAATTCTTCCATAGCTGACATTTCAAACTTCGATTTCATAACACTCTCAAACTCTTTGCATAACCCTTCATTTGTTGATCCAAAGATAATGACATCTACATATATCTGAACCAATAGATAATCTCCCCCTGTTTTCTTTATGAATAAGGTCGAATCAATTTGGCCACGCACAAATCCATTGTTCATGAGATGTTTAGAAAAAGTTTCGTACCATGCTCGGGGAGCTTGATGTAAGCCATAAAGTGCTTTATTAAGCTTGAATACTCTAGACGGATGAACTGGATCTTCAAACCCCGGTGGCTGACACTATAAACCTCTTCCTTGACCTTACCATATAAGAAAGCACTCTTCACATCTAATTGAAACACCTTAAACCCTTTGTAAGAAGCAAAAGCGAGAAACAAACGAATAGCTTCGAGCCTAGCCACAGGTGCATAAACCTTGGTGTAATCAATTCCTTCTTGTTGATTGAACCCCTGTAACAAAATATGGATTTTATGTTTTACTTCTTGCATTTAAACACCCATTTAGTACCAATTGGATACACGCCCTTTGGAAGATCTACAAGATTCCAGACCTTTAGCTTATCAAATTGAGCAAGATCTTCCTGCATTGCTTCTATCCAGTTGTTATCACGCAAAGCCATTTCCACATTCTTTGGTTCCACCTGAGAAATAAAACATGAATGTCAGCAAACACCAAGAACACCAGTATCCTTAATGCATGTATACATACAAGTATTCTCGATTAAAGAACGCGTCTTCACTTCGTCTCTCAAATTCCTAATTATATTTGTCATCGGATGATCTTTGAGTTCTTTAATGGAAGCAACTTTAGGAACAGGAAACACATCAACTTGAGTCGTTTCAGTTTGAGGAGACATGTCATGATTCACTAGTATCTCTGAGTCCAGATTCGAAGGAATCTCCCCTTGAACATGTGTCGAAGTAGAAGGTTCATCAACGAATAATGGATCAACTAAAAAATCTTGAAAAACAACTTCTTCTTCACTATTAGAATCTTGTGGTCCCGAGCAAGAAGCAACATTAGGATCAGGAGTAGAAGTAGATGGAACAGATGCACTTTGAACCAAAGTCCGTATAAAACCTCCATCATGTGCATCCTTACAAGACTCATACAACACAACAGCCTCTTCAGGAGAAATATCATAAGGTAAATGAAAAGACTTGAATAAGCTGTCATAATCAAAAGCCCAGTCTGGTCCAATCGCCATTTGAGGTAAAGAATGATTTGAACAATCAATACGAAACCATTCCTCAATCTGACGAGTCTATTTGTTATAAACCCTTTTGGTAGTAGAATTAGCAACATACCCTAGAAATATACCTCCAATATCCTTAGCACTGAACTTGGTTGGAACATCTCTAACCTTCAACAGTACATGGATTTCCAAAAGGTAGTAAATACTCCAAATTAGGCTTCCGATTATTAAGCAACTCATAGCATGTCTTGTTGTGTCGCTGCACGGTCAAAACTCTGTTCAAAACGTGACAAGCAGTATTCACAGCCTCAGCCCAAAAAGTAATTGGGAGCTTAGAATCTGCAAGCATCGTACGTTTCGTTTCAACTAAAGTTCTGTTATTTCATTCAGCAACTCCATTTTGTTGATGTACATATGTCGCACTAAATTCATGATGAATGCCCTTTCGTAAACAAAATAAACCCATCTTGCTATTCTTGAACTCGCTGCCATTGTCACTCCTAATTCTTCTGACTTTCTGTTTGCACAAATTCTCTAAACCCAGGATTAAAAATTGTTCCATCTCTGTAGTTTCAGCTTTAGAAACAAGGAACTTAACCCAGGAAAATCTAGAGAAATAATTTGTTACAACCAGATGGTAAGATTTACCTCCAATGCTCCTAATACTGATCGGTCCAAACAAATCCATATGTAAAAGCTCTAATGGAGTCATAATTGAATTCTTGGTCTTTGATTTGTGGGACTTCTTGTGTTGTTTGCCCTTCTTGCAAGGAATATAATCATCAGGAACAGAGAATTTCATTTTAGGAACACGAATAACAAGATCATTCTTCACCAAATAATTCATTTTCCTGTAATTGATATGAGCAAGCTTCCGGTGCCACAGAATAGAATCTGATTCAGACGCTCTCAAGAGTAAACATGTTGGAATAGAATCCGTTGTCGTTGCAACACTCATGTCTAAAACATATGTGTCATTTCTCCTTGGAGCCTTCATAAGAATCCGTTTTTCAGGAATAACAAATCCCGGCTTCAAGATATAACATTCAGTATCATTGAAATGGAATGAAAACTTCTTGTCACATACTTGAGATACACTCAAAAGATTGTGTTCAAGTTGCTCAACATAATTAACCTTCTCAAATTTAACCTTGTCATTCTTCAAAGTACCTTGACCTGTTATGTACACGCCTTGTTGGTGCATGTTTTGTAACTGTCGCTGAAATTCTATGTCGTAAGTTAGCAAAGCTGTCAAGTTTGCCTAAGGAACTTAGAGCGAACTTGATAGGCGAACTTGTTAAGTTCGCCTAAGCTTGTTAGGGGAGAACTTAACAAGTTCGCCTGTGGTCTTTGTGGTTTCCCTATAAATAGAGGTTTACTTATCAGTTTTAGGAGAGCTGAGAGAAAGATCAGAAGAGATCAGTTGTAGAACAGAAACTGAGAGAACTTGTAAACTGATATTCTGAGTGGAAATACAAAGAGGATTAATTACATCGTGTGGTTGATTGAGTTACACGTTGCACGTTGATCATGGATTCCGCACGTTATCACCATGTCATACCGTGAGTCTAGATATCTGTCACGTCCGAACCGGGACTTGCAAGTGGTATCAGAGCCTTTCTTCACGATTAGCAGCAGATTCGTGGTGTTTTCGTGTACAATCAACATCAAATATCACTGAATTTGAAGAGAATTTGAAGGATTTTTCATCATTTTCGTTTCTTGACAAAAATGGAAGATTTTTTATCAATTTGGATTCATTTTGGATTTGTTTGAAGAAATCGATCCGATAGGATTGTTCCTAATCGGCTTCTACACATTCCTACGGTTCAGATTTGTCATATTCCATCATATTGATCAGAAATCATGATTTTCAGCAGAGTTGGTTCGTATTTGTGTTCTTCCTGAAGTTTCAGCGTTTCAGGCGACTTGCTGATTCAGTTACAGGCGAACTTAGGGAGGCGAACTTACCAAGTTCGCTCAGTGAAGTTCAGGCGAACTTAACAAGTTTGCTCAGGCAGTTTTAGGCTAACTTACTAAGTTTCCTCAGGTAGCCAAGTTCGCTAGTGTTTTTTGGAGGGAAAGTTTTTCGTGTGAAATTTTTTAGAAGACATTTATATACTTCTTTTTAGTCATTTTTGAGAATATTGTAATTTTAAAAATTTTTCTTCCCTAAAAAGAGTTTTGGAGGGAATTTTTTTTGGTGTGTTTACACAAATTCTCGAGATGACCAATTTTTCGAAGAGTAGAAAAGATTTGTTGGAGAAACAATTCATGTTTTTCAAATATTTGGAGGATGAAACTGTTGATGATATCGTTTCCAGATACTACCATCTTTTGAGAGAGTTGGTAAAATGTGATGTTTCTTATAATAATACTAAGGTGAATGAGAAGCTGTTGGATGCTCTTCCACCTAAGTTTGAGAAATACTCGGTGCTCATCAAGAAAATTGAAGATTTAACTGATATGTCTCTAGAGGAATTGATTGATACAATTTATGCTTATGAAGAAGGTGATGTGACTAAAGTTAGTGACAAGAGTGATTCTGAGAGTGACTGTTTTTCAGAATAAAGTGATAGAGAAAGTTTTCACTCTTCTTCTTTAGAGATAAAAGCTGAGGTACTTACTGATGCTGGTTCTGATATTAGTTCTTTAGACAGTGACTTGAGTGTTTCTGGGAGTGTTGCTGAAACTGAAGAATATATCATTCAAAATGCTGAGCTAAAGTTTTCAACTAAAGATCTACTTGATGATGGAGCTGCTGGGAAAGTGACTGAGAGAAATTTCTGAGATGTTATCTGAAGCAAATGCATCCATGACTGATTCGAAACAGGAACATAGGGTTGTTTCTTGTTCTAAATGCATTGATTCAGATTTGAAAATTATAAGATTGTGTGATGACAACACAAATCTGATCTGACATGAAGGCAATATACAGAACAAATCAAGTTTTGAAAGAAAATGAAAAGCTTTTAAATGCAAGAATTGAATCATTGAAAGATGATATCAAGAATTTCCAGATAAAAGTAAATGAATAAGCTATTCACATTGATGTGGCATATTCTGAATATGAGAAAAATATAAATGAACTTGCCCAGTCACAGAGTGAGGTCACCAAATTATTGAGAAAGCTCGAAGGTTATAAGAATTCCAGTTTCCTGTTGGAATATTATAATGAGAAAGCTTAAGGTGGTAAAGTAGTTGGTGGTGTTGGTTCATGTCTTCATTTGATGACAAAGATATTGGAGGAGGTATTGGATATTTTCCACCTTTCAATGGCAATTACACTTCTCGTACTGTGGAGAGTGTGACAGATGATGATCTGGAGCTAAAAACCATCCTCAAGGTAAATCCTGTTACAGGAGGGGACATGGTTTATGATGATTCAAGTGATGATGAAACATTTGATCCAGATAATTCTGATAGAATAGTGAAAGACTACAAGGTTGATGAACCAGTTGTGGTTAAGAAAGTCACTAGAGATCGATGCATCTTGACTGAACCAGATGAAGATATTGAACAACCACAAATTAAACCAGTAAAAAAATTTGTGAGTAGTGGTTTTGATTTTCAAGAAAATAATAGGATTGAGAAAACTTCAACTCTTGATTTTATTAAAAATAAGGTTGATTCAGAAAAAACCCAAGGTTGTTCAAGTATCTAGCACTACTTCTCAGTGTACATCATCAAGTACAACAAGAGTTCCGAGAAAGAAGTATGTCAGAGTTTACAAAGAAAGACGAACATGTTTTCATTGCGGGGTTGTTGGCCATATCTTGATAAGTTATCCAGATAAGAATGTGAGAAAGCGTCTAGAAGATCCCAGGTTAGGAAGACCTTTTGTTAAAATGCCAGCAAAGCCAGTGGTGAAATCTATTCTTGTGAAGAAACCCGATGTTTCTAACCCTGATGTAATCTTTTCATATGTACCGGTGAAACCAAAGTCACAAATTCAGACAACAAGAGCTGTGAATCAAACTGAAGCGTCTAGTTCTAGAGGTTCACAAGATATGACTCCTAAAGCTCCTTACGAAAGGATGTTTATTGATAGGAGAAGTTTTTTTTCTTGTGGTGTAATGGGTCACATTTGTGTGAATTGTCCTTCAAAGACCCAGTCTTATGAGACACCAAAGACTAGACCAGTTGTGACAAAATCAGTTGGTAGAAATTCTGTTAATTCACAATCGAAGGTTAAGCTCTCTCGACCTCAGAGACGGAGAAGAAACAGAAGATTGAGAAAATTGTTAGAACAACAAAAGGTTTCGCAATCGCATCATGTTTCAAATGAACCAGAATGTTCAAACACTTCACTTTTTAAGAGGAATGAACTTAATGAAAAGAAGAGTGTTTGGAAAAGAAAAGTTTTGGTTTCTGATTCAACGGAACATTCTCCAAAAATTGAGGAGAGATTCGACTGTGAATTGCGTGAAGTCATTTATTTTGATACAGATGGACGACCTAGGACTACAATGGCTTGGGTTTCCATTTCAGACTAATGCTTCTTGTTTAATGTGCAGTTTTAACCAAGAGGGATTATTAATACAATTTGGTTTATTAATAGTGGTTTTTCATAACACATGACAGGGAATGACATCTGAAGGAGCAACGAGTTGTTTGATAACTGATAAGTCTATTTGATTCAACGACTTGATGCTGAAGGGGGAGATAATGTCCCACACAATGTTCATTTTTGGAATGTGTTTGACCAAGTCCAAAAGATAACCTGAAACTTGGGATGATGATGGTGAGCATAAAGTCGTTGATGCAGCCATTTGACTAGTTGAGGGGGAGTCTATAGGACAGGGGGAGTACAGAATTGTGTTGGTGACAAAGGCAAAGGCATTCGATTACATCGGTTTGATTTTTGATTTGATTGAATTGCTTAATCCCAAGTATCCAAGTAAAATGTTTTTCTTAACAATGTTTTCATGGAAGTTTGACTTTCTGTCAAAAACATTTTGAAAAAGCCAAACAAATTGAAAAAGATAAAATCAGAATTACTTAAAGTTATAAGGAGAAATGTTAGTACATCACTAAATGTTAAGTCACACATGATCTTAGTTGGACTTTATGATTGCTTATCTAATATATCTGTGATAAATGTTTTGATCAGAACTTCTTAGACTGCACAGTATGGCAAATGATAGCTTCATAACTGCTTATGCTTAACAAAAATTGATGGTTGATGCTTATATCTTTAAATTTGGATACTAGCATGTAGTCTGAATTGTCAACAGGCTATGAGTATCTTTGGTCCACTAGTAGTGTGACAACATAATGAACTTTGTGACAACTATGATTTGAACCCACGGTATGCCGAGTGTGTGTGTAAAAGATCATTATCAGATAAATAATATAAGATCTAAAGTACTTCATGAGACAAATATCGGTTATGTCGTTAAACACAATTTTTCAGTTCACTTCACTGCCCATGCCCCGAAAAACATGCAATGTGATGTTGAACTAAGATATGTTTCTGACAACATCTGTTGGAACATATACCAGCCCTTGGATCCTTATCCTGATTCCATTGAATATATCCACATAACAGTTGGATCACATTACCCTATTTCAATTAATCAATCGATTCCTTGATCAATGTTATGTTGAAGAATTCTATCGGTACAATCTTTCTGTTACTATGAATCATGATACTTTATACAAACCAAGACATTTGTGTCACACCCCAACCGACGGCGAAAACGTCGGGGCGGGACATGTAGACTGTTCTTGAGCACATGGTTGACTAGGTTGTAATATGTTTAATCATCATATTTTATTTCCATAAGATTCAACATGTACAAGAAAAATGAAAAAAAAAATACATAACATGTTTCTTTTAAGTATCTAGGTCCACATCCTAAGTGTAGCGAGCTTGTTCAACTTAAACAATTGTACCTGAAACATGATGAAAACGAGGTCAACTAAAAAGTTGGTGAGCATACATAAGTTTTGACTCTAAATAGCATCAAAGTGTTGTGTGTAAACAAATCCATACAAGTCATGATTAATAAGGCAAATATGGGGAGCAACTATTGTGTAACCAAAAGTACAATCAAACATTTGTAACTAGCATGCAAATTGTGTTGTCGGTAACAATCACCCCAATCTGGGTGGGTTTGTCAGACTCAATAGATCTATCATTGTTAACCGTCGGCTTGGTTAGTTAATGATTGTACATGTAATTGCAAATAAGTAGTTAACACACCTAGCACTCAAACATAAAGCTCAAATTGCACACAAATTGTAAAGTGGATTTGTATTGTGTAGTTTATGTAATTCATTGTAAGTTGTGATCATGTTTCACCCCAAAATGTAAAAATAGTGAAAAGGGGGCTATGTAAAACTCACTTGTATGGGTTGTTTGTAGATCACCCGGACAATAGGTAGCACGAGTGATTAGTTAAATCACAATGTTGACCTATAAATGAATTATATGCATCTAATCAATGATATGCACAAATGTCTAAAGTAAAGCTTAAAGTTCAACGGGATTTGAGTGTAGGGATTTCTACAAGGTTCGTGTTATTTCGTGTAATAAAAACGTAAGTATGATAAGCGTTTTAGAGTTTAAGTTTAAATAAACAAATTCTTTTTATTCGTTTTGAATAATGTGTCTTTAAAAGGAATACGATATTATAACTATTAAATAAATACATTTATTTATTTAATGTATTGTGTCAAAATATGTATATTTGTATAAATTAGAGCTCTAAATAAATTTGTTATTGTAAAAGATAACTAGAAGATATTGTTTTTAAGTAAATAAATTCTTTCTTTTTATTTATTTAAAATAGAGTGTAAAACAAAAAGACTATTCATATAAATATAAGAAACTTAAATTATTTTTAAAAAAAAATTTAATGGATAGAATAATTTATGGTTTTATAAAACATGATAAAGATTTTTATAAAATTCTAGTAATAATTTATAAAATATTTACTTGGTCTTGTAATTTAAATGTTTTAGTTTGAATTAACTTTTAAATTGTTTTTATAATGATAAATGGGTTTTTAAACCAATTAAATTATAAAAATAAATGTTTTAGGTTCAAAATTGTATGTTATGTAGGAAACCATCCCAAATAATATAAGGTTTATAATATAATTTTTATAACAGTCCTAGAATCCTTACAACTGTTTTAAAAAAAATAAACACAGGCCACCCGGTTCGAACCCGAGTGGCTCCTGTATAGAGAGTGCAATTGACCACTGGACCAGGGGCTCTACCCATGATACTGAACATGTCCGAATTTTTTTTTTAAAATGGTGATACAGTGGAGTCCATGGCTGAGTTTAGAGTTTTCGCAAAAAGGACCGGGTACGTGGGTTCGAACCCGCGACTTGGTCTGAGAGGGGACTAGCGCATAACCAAACAACCTGGGCATCAAGCCTTGAATAGATACTGTCATGGAATGATTTTAACAGCCAACCCACACCTTCCCTCTTCCCTAACACACGCAACCCTTAACTCTAATTCTGCAATCGTTTTGTTTAGGCCAAGAACGATCTCAGAACTATAAGGCTTTCAAACCCTGGATCATTACGAGTTAAATACAATAAATTTTACCTGTAATGGTCACACGACGGAGGAGAACGGCTAGGGGTTCTGGTACGGAGTTCTTCGAACTCGATGGAGCTTCAGAAGCAAAATGTGATCGAATAGAGTGTGCAGGGGGTTTGTAATGGTGATTGCGCAAATGCGTAGTCACCTTGATTCGTCCAATTTTAGTCTAAACGTATGATTTGATTACGGGTTTGAATGTGACGGTTGTCAAATGGAATACGCGTCGATTAGGTCAATTTAGGGTTGAATTGAGTCCTGTTTTTGGTATAGGTTCATGCGCGAACATCCTGCGCATGATTTGCTGTAATCAAACGCGCCTTAATACATTGACTCTTTCCCGTTTTACTTGGCTTTGACTCTACCGAGTCAAATTGCATTTGAATTTGAATTAACCCGCGTTTTTTATTGAATTGAGTTGTCACTAGAACTTGTAAGTGGTCGATATTTGAATTGGCAAGCAAGGAAAGTCTAAATCAGTTAGAATCGATTGATGGTAGCCTTGAATTGTAAAGGTTTTGGGATGTTTGACTTTTAAAAGTCAATCTGAGTCAAAATAGGAGGAATGGGTCAAATCTAGATTAGTGGGTACAATTTTCAAGGGGTGTGGGTTCATTTTGAGAGTCCAAATGTTTAACGGGGTTTAAATGAAATTAGCATGGGGTTCAAGACTTCTTTTAATTGGTGTAGATTATTTAAAAATTTGTTTTTATGAATTTTATATAAATAAACTTAAACATCAAATGTTTTGCAATAATTTTTAATGAAGGAAAAAGATTCCATTTTCATAGAATTACCAAAATGGTTTATTTAGCAAAACCCAATGTATTTATATACATATTTGAATATTCATTCATAAATAAATGTATGTATATTTTTGAAAGGCGTAACTATATGATCGAATCTCACAATTATATGTATACATACCTATATATAACTATGTGTGTGTTTACAATGAAGGTTGTAAATTTCAGGTTTGAAACTTACATGTTTGATTTCTCTCTATAGCATAATGTAATTATATAATAGAAAAGTGATATGTTAATGTGCAAGGTTAAAACCTAAAATTGGTACGTGTTAAGATGGTAATTAACGTGGCATATTGTGTTGATCCGGTACGGAATTGAAATGGATTGTGAAATTAAATAAAATTTTGGTCGAACAATCATGGATGTTACAGTCTCCCCATGTTAAAGGAATTTCGTACCGAAATTTAACTATTGGAGACTACTGAATCAGGAAGGGAAGTGAGTTTGAGTTTTGATTGTCGGTCTGAGGAGTATGATAGATAACAATATTTTGGTCTATAACTCAAGTTAAGTATGAATGACATCAGTGAATCTTGGTTTCAAGAGAGTTTAGGAGAGATATGTCGAAGAATCTAAAGGTGAAATGCTTTTCTTGGGATGGATTTGATGGGAATTTGACGATCGGATTTGTTCAAAAGATAGTCTAATATGCTCAAGAATTGTCGGTGGATAAAAGATTTTTTTTTTTTACAAACATTGGTCTGGGTCAAAACTTCACATGACACGAACAACGCTACTTCTGGTAATATGATAGAGCACTTATATATAGGAAGTACCATCGGCGTATCACCATGTCCTTGTCATATCACATTAGTTTCGTTGTTACGTATCACGAAAGGTTTTAGGTCATAACACATGACAAAATTTGCTATCTTTTCCATGCGCTGATTCTTATAATTCCGTGTGCACCCGTAATTACTCAAATCATCGTATGGTCCGTATAGATCCTTCCATTGTGTGCGAGTCAAGAGGGGTACAAATTTACTTAGTTCATGTCTATAGTTTTTCACATATAAGTTGCTAATAAGTAACTATGACCCTAAATAGGCAGGTCTGTTAGCAACTAATGAGTAACAAGGTAGTATAACTTAAAGTTTCATAGTTTACTCGTGTTTGAACAAGAATATGTCAAACACCGAGTTGTTTTAAAGTGTTACAGCTTCCTCGTGTTTGAACAAGTATACGTCCAACCCCGAGTAGCTTTAATGTGTTATGGTTTTCAAGTTTGGTGAACAAAGTGTATGACCATCCTTCATGTATATTGTGATTAATCAATTGCAACAATTGTAAGTAACCTAATTTCATGTATAATGTAAACACACGAGTCTCATGTATGATCTAGTGTTATGTAGTTAGTAATCAACTAGGTTTCATGTGTAACGTGAACAACTTGGCATCATGTATCTTGTAAAATCAACTAAACTTGTATTGTAATTAATGCAGTATCATGTGTATTGTAAGCAACAATTTCATGTATGGTGTGGACAACTTCGTACCACGTATTTGTAAACCAACAATCATTCATGTGTAATGTCAGTAATGTAATATCGTGTATCTTGTAATCAAATAAGTTTCATGTTCAAAGTGGACACTCAAGTATTATGTATTAAACAAACGATTGTTATGTATTGTGTGATCATTTTAGTATATGTTCATTACAAACAACTACGTTTCATGTATTACATAATCAATCCAGTAGAACGTGTATTGCAAATAATCAAATTTCATATATCATGTAATCAGTGTAGCATTGGGTATATTGGAAGTAACTGAGTTTCATGTATTATGTGATCGTGTTGTGTATATTGTAAATGTGCATACGTGAGTTATTGAGTTTCGTGTGTGGCATATGCTAACGAGTTTTGTATATGATCGAGTGTTGCGGAGAAGCGTGTGGTTTGGCGTTCATGTATAATGTGGTAGTTAGGTTCTAGCTCTTTAAATCTTGTTGAGGTTGAGGGTGATGGTTAACGTATACGCGGTATGGATCGTCTCTTGAAGTGGCAAGTGAAAGGTAACGATGGGGTTTTGAAAATACTCAGGGAAATGTGTTTACAAATAATTGATCTTTGTTTGAAAATAGGAAATTGTAAATCGTTCTTGGTTGTAGATATATAAAGTAATGAAACTCTTGAGTTAAATAATCTAATAAATAGATAATTTATAGCGAAAATCTTTTAATTTAAATTTTTAATTATTAATATGAGAATATTTTTAAGAGAAATTATTGGCTAAACTAGTAGTCGTATATTAATCTAGACAGTGCTTAGAAATAATTACTTTAATGAGGAAAAATCATAATTATTTATCCATCCGAAATAATATTTTTATAAAATAGGTTGTATTAAGTTCCCTTACACAGTAAAAATGTTTATAGAAAATTGATATTTCTGATACTCTTTTAAAAGTTTGATAAATATTTGGTTTGAAAATAACGAGGTTGTTTCTCTATCCCTTGGGATAGGGGTAAGGTTTGCCCTCATCACACCCTCCCCAGACCCTACTAATAGCGTTAGCTATGTGTGGGATTATACTGGGTACGTTTGGTTTGGTTTGGTTATGATGATTTGATAACGAAGGAGATTAAATCGTATTGAATTATGAAGGTGATACTTGAAGGATCTTGATGAAAATATGATGGATGAAATTCACATTCAACGTATTAAATTAATGAATAATAACTTTAGAATTTGGATAAATATAAAATTTATTAAATGCTGAAATGGTAAACATTATTCAAAAACATAAGAAAATTGTTCTCAAACTGAAAATTTAAAGACAATAAAAATTTCAATTAACGTCTCTGGTAGCTTTCCACTAGAAGGAAGATAATCACCAAGACGAGCACCGCTATGGTCGCTCGAGTAGTCGATCTGCTTTCAGCTCTAGCCGTTTCCGTACGATTCTCCAGTATTTCCTTTTCGAGGATGGAGATTAACTCCTTTTGGTAGCCTAACTGGTTTGCTAGACTATCCATTCTTTGCCCTTGCAAGTCGTGCATTACCTCGTGCTCCCTCCTTTGTCTCTCAAACTCTGAGGCTCTCACATATTGGTGAATGTCATTGATTAGAATTCCCATGGCACTAGTGGCTGTCATGGCATGCCTTACCTAGGGTTAGGATGGTACGGGTCGGGTATTAGATATGGGTCTCGAAATCTTAGGCCAGTGTTCCTTACGTTAAGCCTTTGCCTAGCAGCTGCGGGTGTTGGTGACCGATACACAGGTGACCCGGTGTCTTCTTCCCAATCAGATTCTACTCCGGGACGGTATACTGGGGAGGAAGGAGAGTAGGAGTCCATGTCTAGCAGAAAGTAATGAAGTGGTTGTAAGTGATAATAAAATGTTGAGTGTTAGATATAGGAGTTCTCATAGGTTTTAGAGTTTGACTAGTCATAACACCGAGTCTTTACAATAGTATTTTAGAAATACACTTGACCTATAAGCAATGCGTCCCTGAGGAGAATTCCCAGGAAAGAGGGGTGGGTCACTAAGACACACTTAAGTACCCTGTCTTTCCTTAGCCAGAATCCCTCATGGTCCTACACACTCTTCCAGCCATCATGTATTAATAGTACTATTGTTGGGCTCATGGTCATGATGAGACTTATTGTGGATTGGGCCTTGGGGCCCAAATGTAAAGTTTATGCATTTTAGTGGACTTCTTCTTCTTGGAGAATAGGTGGGCTTCTTAGTTTATTATTAATGGGTATTAGGCCTAATAGTTTAAGTCTTTGTTTACCAAAAGTGATGATATCATGTGTGTGAGTTCAAAGGTGTACGGGGAATTTGGTGTGTATGTGTGTGTATTTAAAACTTAGGATAGCACTTAATAAAACACATAGGTAGCATGTAGATAGTAATGAATGTAAGCACAAGAGTTATCAAGTAGTGTGACACATAACTATTAGGTATTGTAGCATGTATTGAAATTACTTAGGATAACATGTAAAAATATTCACGCAAGCATTAATCATGTAATCATATAGTAGCATGGCATATTGTGGGTGTCCTAAGGTTATAGTCTAGGTCAAAAGTGTCTAATAACCTAATTCCCTATAACCAAGGCTCTGATATCAATCGGTCACACCCCAACCGACGGCGGAAACGTCGGGGCGGGACATGTAGACTGTTCTTGAGCACATGGTTGACTAGGTTGTAATATGTTTAATCATCATATTTTACTTCCATAAGATTCAACATGTACAAGAAAAATGAAAAAAAATACATAACATGTTTCTTTTAAGTATCTAGGTCCACATCCTAAGTGTAGCGAGCTTGTTCAACTTAAACAATTGTACCTGAAACATGATGAAAACGAGGTCAACTAAAAAGTTGGTGAGCATAAATAAGTTTTGACTCTAAATAGCATCAAAGTGTTGTGTGTAAACAAATCCATACAAGTCATGATTAATAAGGCAAATATGGGGAGCAACTATTGTGTAACCAAAAGTACAATCAAACCTTTGTAACTAGCATGCAAATTGTGTTGTCGGTAACAATCACCCCAATCTGGGTGGGTTTGTCAGACTCAATAGATCTATCATTGTTAACCGTCGGCTTGGTTAGTTAATGATTGTACATGTAATTGCAAATAAGTAATTAACACACCTAGCACTCAAACATAAAGCTCAAATTGCACACAAATTGTAAAGTGGATTTGTATTGTTTAGTTTATGTAATTCATTGTAAGTTGTGATCATGTTTCATCCCAAAATGTAAAAACAGTGAAAAGGGGGCTATGTAAAACTCACTTGTATGGGTTGTTTGTAGATCACCCGGACAATAGGTAGCACGAGTGATTAGTTAAATCACAATGTTGACCTATAAATGAATTATATGCATCTAATCAATGATATTCACAAATGTCTAAAGTAAAGCTTAAAGTTCAACGGGATTTGAGTGTAGGGATTTGTACAAGGTTCGTGTTATTTCGTGTAATAAAAATGTAAGTATGATAAGCGTTTTAGAGTTTAAGTTTAAATAAACAAATTCCTTTTATTCGTTTTGAATAATGTGTCTTTAAAAGGAATATGATATTATAACTATTAAATAAATACATTTATTTATTTAATGTATTGTGTCAAAATATGTATTTTTGTATAAATTAGAGCTCTAAATAAATTTGTTAATGTAAAAGATAACTAGAAGATATTGTTTTTAAATAAATAAATTCTTTCTTTTTATTTATTTAAAATAGAGTGTAAAAAAAAGACTATTCATATAAATATAAGAAACTTAAATTATTTATAAAAAAAATTAAATGGATAGAATAATTTATGGTTTTATAAAACATGATAAAGCTTTTTATAAAATTCTAGTAATAATTTATAAAATAGTTACTTGGTCTTGTAATTTAAATGTTTTAGTTTGAATTAACTTTTAAATTGTTTTTATAATGATAAATTGGTTTTTAAACCAATTAAATTGTAAAAATAAATGTTTTAGGTTCAAAATTGTATGTTATGTAGGAAACCATCCCAAATAATATAAAGTTTATAATATAATTTTTATAACAGTCCTAGAATCCTTACAACTGTTTTAAAAAAAATAAACACAGGCCACTCGGTTCGAACCCGGGTGGCTCTTGTATAGAGAGTGCAATTGACCACTGGACCTGGGGCTCTACCCATGATACTGAACATGTCTGATTTTTTTTTTTAAAATGGTGATACAGTGGAGTCCATGGCTAGAGTTTTCGCAAAAAGGACCGGGTACGTGGGTTCGAACCCGCGACTTGGTATGAAAGGGGACTAGCGCGTAACCAAACAACCTGGGCATCAAGCCTTGAATAGATACTGTCATGGAATGATTTTAACAGACAACCCACACCTTCCCTCTTCCCTAACACACGCAACCCTTAACCCTAATTCTGCAATCGTTTTGTTTAGGCCAAGAACGATCTCAGAACCATAGGACTTTCAAACCCTGGATCATTACGAGTAAAATACAATAAATTTTACCTGTAATGGTCACACGACGGAGGAGAACGGCTAGGGGTTGTGGTGCGGAGTTCTTCGAACTCGATGGAGCTTCAGAAGCGAAATGTGATCGAATAGAGTGTGCAGGGGGTTTGTAATGGTGATTGCGCAAATGCGTAGTCACCTTGATTCGTCTAATTTTAGCCTAAACGTATGATTTGATTACGTTTTTGAATTTGACGGTTGTCAAATGGAATACGCGTCGATTAGGTCAATTTAGGGTTGAATTGAGTCCTGGTTTTGGCATAGGTTCATGCGCGAACATCCTGCACATAATTTGCTGTAATCAATCGCGCCTTAATACACGGACTCTTTCCAGTTTTACTTGGCTTTGACTCTACCGAGTCAAATTGCATTTGAATTTGAATTAACCCGCGTTTTTTATTGAATTGAGTTGTCACTAGAACTTGTAAGTGGTCGATATTTGAATTGGTAAGCAAGGAAAGTCTAAATCAGTTAGAATCGACTGATGGTAGCCTTGAATTGTAAAGGTTTTGGGATGTTTGACTTTTAAAAGTCAAACTGAGTCAAAATAGGAGGAATGGGTCAAATCTAGATTAGTGGGTTCAATTTTCAAGGGGTGTGGGTTCATTTTGAGAGTCCAAATGTTTAACGGGGTTTAAATGAAATTAGCATGGGGTTCAAGACTTCTTTTAATTGGTGTAGATTATTTAAAAATTTGTTTTTATGAATTTTATATAAATAAACTTAAACATCAAATGTTTTGCAATAATTTTTAATGAAGGAAAAAGATTCCATTTTCATAGAATTACCAAAATGGTTTATTTAGCAAAACCCAATGTATTTGTATACATATTTGAATATTCATTCATAAATAAATGTATATATATTTTTGAAAGGCGTAACTATATGATCGAATCTCACAATTATATGTATACATACCTATATATAACTATGTGTGTGTTTACAATGAAGGTTGTAAATTTCAGGGTTGAAACTTACATGTTTGATTTCTCTCTATAGCATAATGTAATTATATAATACAAAAGTGATATGTTAATGTGCAAGGTTAAAACCTAAAATTGGTACGTGTTAAGATGGTAATTAACGTGGCATATTGTGTTGATCTGGTACGGAATTGAAATGGATTGTGAAATTAAATAAAATTTTGGTCGAACAATCATGGATGTTACAATTTGAATCATTCGATTCTGAATCATTCTGATTCTGAATCATTCTGATTCTCTGCTTGATTTTTCCTGTGTTTAACGGTATAATTTCATCCTGGAGATTGAAAATTATCTTGCAATGATCTTATATGTCTTGAAGATAGTGCACATTTATTTTCTGTTGGCATATTTATGGGGTACACGTTGTATTACAAAATAAATGGTACCTTAATTCACAAGAACATGGGATAAAGATACTGATGGCTTCAAGTGTTATAATATTGACAACTTAGATTGACATATTAGGTGTTGCAAATTCGTATGTAATTTATTATAAGCATGTTATGATCCGATCCCATCTTCTTTGAAGTTCTTCGTGTATCATTACATATTTTGGTTGAAGCTTAAAAGATTTGATCTTATATGTTGATGCATTGTTTATACTGATATGATCTTCTTACTCGTAATGTTCGACCAAAAATATGTGATTTACTATTTTACAGTTTAGTTTGTACAGAGAAAAACCAAAAAGATTTTGTGTTTCTTATGTTTGAAAAATCAAAAAGATTTTATTTTTCTAGCTTCCATGGAAATTTTACTTGTTGGTTACACTTGGTTGTTCTTCTTTGTCATAAGTGAAAATTTGCAGATAGAAGTTGACAAGGGGTTCTTCTCCCAAGTTTTCTTATAGAAAGAAAGAAAGAGTGTGTAGATGTACAAGACAAAGACTATGATCTGTTTGAGGACCGATGACAATCTTCTGAAGCTGTTGTCAAGGGGGAGTCTGTTGGAGCATATTCTGGTGACAACGAGCTTGAAGATTATATGTCTTAGTCTTAGAGTCTTTACTTGTAATGTGTTAGAATTGTAAGAAACAATTAAGGGGAGTCTGTTGGAGCATGTTTTGTAACTGTCGCTGAAATTCTATGTTATAAGTTAGCGAAGTTGTCAAGTTCGCCTAAGGAACTTAGAGCGAACTTGATATGCGAACTTGTTAAGTTCGTCTTAGCTTGTTAGGGGCGAACTTAACAAGTTCGTATGTGGTCTTTATGGTTTCCCTATAAATAGAGGTTTACTTGTCAGTTTTAAGAGATCAGATAAGATAGACTGGAACACAGAATAGAAAAACTGAGAGAACTTGTAAACTGAGATTTGTGGTGAAAATACAAAGATGATTATTTACACCGTGTTGTTGATTGAGTTACACGTTGCATGTTGATCATGGATTCCGCATGTTATCACCGTGTCGTACCGCGAGTCTAGAGATCCGTCACGTCCGAACCGGGACTTACACGCCTTTATTCCCAGCAAAAGCGACATAACCGCCATCAATTTTAAGAACATCTTCAAGCAAACGAATATTTTCTGTCATATGTCGAGAAC
The DNA here is from genome assembly GCA_023525975.1 of Smallanthus sonchifolius. NCBI lineage: Eukaryota > Viridiplantae > Streptophyta > Magnoliopsida > Asterales > Asteraceae > Smallanthus > Smallanthus sonchifolius. The sequence goes on from CM042046.1 coordinate 29,716,167, forward strand.
AACCACTATCCACATACCAAGTATTGTTGATAGTCCTCCTTGGTTGCCCCTACATAAACAAAAGAAATCAGTTAGAAATGGGAACCCAAGCCATTGTGGTCTTGGGTCGTCCAGAAGTATCAAAATAAACAACTTCAATGAGTTCACAATCAACTTTATCATCAATCTTTGGTACATAAAGTCCAACAAAATCAGAACTTCTCGATGGAGACACAGGATGATTATGTTGAAAAACATTTTTAGATTTATTATTATCAAATTCAGATGTTTCCAAAATTTTCTTTAATTTTCTGTTACGTCTCCGCCATTGTGGTCGAGAAAGTTTGACCTCAGGTTGAGAAAACTTTGTTCCAACATGTGGATTCACAACATGCAGTTGAAAATCAGCATCATTTCTACCACTAATATGTACAAACACTGGTTTAGAAAAATGTTTATCATTTTGCTTAAATCCCGTAGATTTAGCAAATGACGGATTAGGCACATATTGCCTCAGTGGAACTTTCTTCACAACATCAGATGTAGGCTTTCCCACATTAGGTGCTTTTAGAATCGTCACCACTTTTTATTGTGGGGGTACAACTTTTGATTTGCCTTTCTCTGGAAGCATAGGCTTATTCTTTTGATTCTTGTATGGACAATTTATCAGAATATGACCCACTTCATTACAATGAAAGCACACCCGTTTATCCCTATGATCTCTGACATAAGAACTTTTTCTTGAATTTGATGAACAACCTGATGAATATTCTACAGAAGATTTCAATGAACTTTCAACTTTCTTCTTCGGAACATATACTTGTTTAGACACCTTTGAGGATAGCTTCTTATCAAAACCAGCAGAAAAAAAACCACTTGTTAAGAACACCTTGGAAAGATTAGGTTGAACAACTTCATCAGGTTCGGTTAGAATGCATCTATCTATTGTAACTTGTTTCACCACCTTTGGTTCATCAAGTTTCACCTCTTTAGGTACACCTTCAACCTTGTTTTCATCAAACACTACATCATCATTGTCAGAATCATAAACCATCGCTTCACCTTTCACTGGATTAACCTTCAGAACTGTCTTTAGATCAATCTCCTCTTCATTTATGATTTCTGGTTCAACTACATAATTTCCATTAAATGGTTGAGGAACAAACCCAACTCCAACTCTTTAAAGGATCAACATTATCATGAAAGTAATTCAATAACACTGATGAATATCCAAAACTCTCCATCTTTCGATGTAAATTGATCACTTGTAACATCCCAAAAATAAAACGACAGTTATAATAACGGAATAAACGAACGAGGCATGAAGGGCCGGGCCGGATGGGCCGGCGGGCTAGAAGAGGCGGACATAGGGGAGCCTCCCCTATAAATAGCCTAAGACACCACCCTTTCTCTCATTTGCAACATCTAGAGAGAGAAACCGTAGAGAGAGAAAGTTAGCGGATCGACCTGAGATTTTAGGAAAGTGTTGCTTCATAGCTTGTAAGAGGAACCTTCGGATCAGAAGCTCGATACAGGTAACGATCTAGCCTAGATATGAGTTTTTGTTTGTTTTGGGGTTTTTCGGGTTTTGGATGAAAAGGTAACGTTTTAACGGATGAAACTGGAAGAAAAACATAGATTTGAGTTCCTTAATGAAAAGTAAACATTTTGAATGTAAACAAGTTCGGGATCTTGACGTGATCAGACCCGAATGCGAAAGTTAGGGTTTTTGCGGTGAAGCAGATCCTGCATACTTATCAAGTACGCATTAAGAGGGTCTTGCGTACTTATCAAGTACGCATGAAGAGGGTCATGCGTACTTATCAAATACGCATGAAGCAAAGTTTGCGCACTTATTAAGTACTCAAGAACAAGGCCCTGCGCACTTCCTAAGTGCGCAGGCATCAGGCTGTTTAGATAAAGTCGGTATGTTTAGTAGGTTAAACCGTTAGAGTCGGGATTTGGTCTGATGTGTATTTAACTAATCAATACAAATCGGAAGTGACGTTGTGGAACCTTTGTTTAGGACAAACTAGATTAGCTTATCCGGTGAGTTCTAGAAGCCCTCTTTTAAATGTTTTGAATAATATTTTTGGGCTGGTGTGCATACGCAACGATGTGATTATTTTATAAAACAATGTTTATGAATGTTGTATGTGACGTTTTATAAAATGATGTTTATGAACGATGTTTTGGAAGGAAGGGTTAGGAAAGAAGTGTTTATGAAATGTTTTGCCAAAAGAAGTTTATGAATGAAGGAATGATTTTTAATAAAACGTACGAATGCCTTAACTGAAGTTTTGAAGTAAAAGAAGTGAATATTTACGAAAGTCACAAATGAACGAATCTGCCAATATTCCTTAGGGAATGAAGGTTATGGGTATGAGAAGTATGTTATGGGCCTTTACCTTTTAGGGGCCTTTGTGGCTGGCCAATTGTTGTACAACTGGGGTGATGACGGTCACCAACGGGATTATCGTGATCCTTGAAGTTGGTACGATTTACCTTAGGGGGTAGTCGTGCTTGAAGTTTGGTACTTGTTGTAGAACCAAAGACTGATTGCTACCAAATTATTCTAAGTACAAATGCTGCTGATAGGCTTATCAGCAGCATTCAACACTTGTTGCTGCTGATAGGCTTATCAGCAGCATCCAACACTTGTTGCTGCTGATAGGCTTATCAGCAGCATCCAACACAAGTTGCTGCTGATAGTCTTATCAGCAGCATTGTTCTCATCTCTGCTGCTGATAGCTCTATTATCTGAAGACCAAACGTTGCAGCTGACTATCCATGTGAAGCGCCTCTGACACCCGTCTGCAAAAGCAACTGCCACACTCCAAGCAGAAGGAACCTCAGTGGTGCAACCAATAAAGGACAATGACGCGCGTCTCCAAGCATGCAAACAATGATGCCTAAGAAGACGTTTCAGTAAAGTTATCTAGATTAGCCTTTGCGTGTAATTTAGATTAATAAACAAGATCAACGGCTTTTGTTAGATCTGATCCTTAGAATCAAGGGTCTGTCTTGATTCTAAGTTACTATAAATACTGTGTAAACACTTCATTGTAAGTGTGCTTGCTGTGCTTTCATAGTGCTTCTTGATAGTGTTTTACTTGTAAACTTGTAATCTCAGAAGTTTAACACAACAGTGCATTTATCAGTATTCTTGCTGTTTACTTGTTTACCTTGTTGGTTGTTATTGTTTCCGCCAATATCAACTAGAATAGAATCACCTTGTAATCTTACGATCCTACAAGTGGTATCAGAGCTTTGGCTCAAGATTAAACAAACTAACATTTGTTTAATCACTTTCTGATTCTATTCAAAACTCTATTTTTGATCAAGTCACATCAAAACAAAAATGGCACAAAGCAACGGGCTTGAAGACATCCTGAAGCAGCAATACGAAAACTTTGTCTACAATGAAGGTGAGTCACTAACCAGAGTGTATAACAGGTACACTTACTTGGTAGGAGAGCTGCAGTGCTCTAAGGTGAAACTGGAGAATGAAGACATTCTCAATAGGTTCATCAGATCTCTTCCTAGTTGCTGGACACTTTACACAGTGTCAATAAGAAGAACTGAGAATTTGAAGACTTTGCAGTTGATCGAGCTCTTTTGTATGCTAAAAGCCTATGAATTAGAAATAATTCAAGCCAAAGAAAGAAGCTCAAGCCATCAATCAGCCTCTTCCACCACCTCTCCCGCGCTTCACTCTGACCACTCAGGTCCTAGTTCAAGCAACTACTATCCTACCAGAAAAGCACACCAAGCTCAGCCAAGACACCAACAACAACATGTCAATCCTCCAGCACAAACTGCAGCCTGTGCAAATGTTGGAACTACTGACTTTGACTTGAGCTTCCAGCCTGAGGATCTTTCTGCCAACAATCAAGCTCTCATGGCAGACACATTAGAGGTATCCTCTCTAACTTCAGACACATCAGAGGTACCACCAAAGGTATATGAAAATCTATGTACTCAAGAGTGCATTGATAAGGTCCTTGAATATAGGAAACATAACCAGAAGCTTATAGATCAAAATGAAGAATTTCACCAAATGAAATCTGAATTTAAAAAGGTTGAAAATAGTTACAAGGAAAAGAATGATTGTTTAAAGAAAGAAATTTCATCATTAAAACATGAACAAACAAACCTTGAAACTCAAATTGATGATATTCTGGTTAAGTTGAAAGCTGCAAGGGCTGAATTGGCAGACCAAAAGGTCCATGTGGAAAAATATGAATTTGCATCCAAAAAGCTGCAAAGACTTTTGGATATTCAAATCCATGAAAATGTAAAAACTGGGTTGGGATATCATGCTGACCAGTACAAAACCGTCGCACCTCCTGCTGATTACGTTGCCATCCATGAACCAAGCTTCAATCTAGCAAATCTTGACATGGCCAACCGAAATCTTGACCCTGCTGTCAAAGAAACCCCTGTTCAAGAATGCACTACTTCATCAGAGACTGAGTCAACTTGCTCAGACTCCACTGAAACAAGTAATGCCTCATCTCCTCCTGCCCCTCAAGTGATAGTCACTAAAGATGAAGTCCCTATTATCCCTTCAATACCAGTTCCTAAACCCTTCAAACAAATCAGAATTAGCTATCCTCCAGAAGGAAGAAAGCTAACTATTGAAAAGGGACAGTCTTCCACCTCCACCAACTCAAAGCCTCCTTCCAATTCAGTCCAGCCAAGGAAGGTGTTTGACACATATCATGCGCCTAAAGAAAGGGTTCCATATGTTCAAAAACATTGGAAGAAGCTACTTTTGAGCACAACAAAGCTCACCCTTGGAATCTCAAAGACCTTTTCAAAAGAAAGGATTATGTGCATCTTTCAAAGGATAAACTGGCAAAATCATGTTTTGTCTGTGGGAAATATAACCACACTGCCAGCACCTGCTTCTACTACTTAAAGCAGCAAAGAAACCTCAAGCAACATGCTTTTGAGAAGACAAAGAAGAACAAATAGGTAAGAAGCTTTGAATCTAAGACAACTCAATTCAGAAAATCTCTTTCTCCACCAAGGGAGCAGTTGTCAAAGCCTCAAAAATCTTGCATCATCTGTGGAGATCAGACCACTTTGCTGCAAACTGTAAGTTTAACCCATTCAACCAGATCCTTCATCAAGCTCCTCAAAGACAAAGGGTAAAGAAGGATCATCAGTTGTTAGTCCAGCTAAGCCCGAGAAAACAAAGCAGAAGCTTTCAGCGGCAACCAAGTCTGCTGCTGATAAGCTAAAATCCTCCGCAGCAAGAGTGCCCACTGCTGATAAGGCAAAATCCAAGGCAAAGCCTACAGTAGCAAAGAATGCTGACACTTCCACAATGCTGTCAGCAGTAGGATCTACTGTCAACAAGCCAGAAACATCAGTAGCAAAATCTGCTGCTGGTAGTGTGAGGAAAACTAGAAAAACACCAATAATGCAATGGAAAGCCAAATCATCAGATACAACGACTGCTGCTGAAAAGACAAAGAAAGCTGGAAAACCACGAACTCAACAATGGAAGGTAAAGAAAACACCAAGCATCATCATCGGTTAAGCTGAATGCATCTATCTTCTGTTGTAAATATGTCTGTCTAATGTTGTAAATAAAAGTTACAAGTCAGCAGCAATTTTTGCCCTTCAGCTGCTGACAGGTTCAAATTTTCATCAGCAAAGCTTTTGCCACTGATCGCTTTAAGTTATCAGCAGGAACAAGTTTCCTGCGGATAGCTTTAAGGCGGTCAGCAGCAACCTTTTTGCTGCGGAATGAATACAACAGTCAGCAGCTACCAAATCTGCTGCTGAAAGACTTAACTATCCGCAGCAACCAAGTTTGCAGCGGATAGCTCATCATCAGCAGCAACCAAGTTTGCTGCTGATGGGTAAAACAAGTCTACATTAACTTTTACCAGCGGTAAAAACTACTCTCAGTCTTTACCATGACTGCTCGAGTGCTTTACAGCTGTAACAATGAAAAGTGAAACAGGTTGTACTGTACAAGTAAGGTTGCTTTTTCTTCGTCTGCCGTTATATCACAATTTCAAACTTTCCCACAACCTCTTCATATTCAATTTCAAACCCTAAACCCATCACTTTCTCTCCCGTCCCCACAGCATTCAAAGCCCTAAATAATTAACCACCATTCAAACACCCTTCTCTCTTCCCTCCAAATCCACAACAATGGTAGGCGCAGACATAAACAACCCCAACGACAAGTTTTCCCCATATCACAACCTCACTGCATGCCTAATAAAGGGCAAGAAATCTGAAGGTTTCAACGATATGATCGACTTCCTTTGTCGGTCCAAAATCCTCCATGCCCTAACAGTCAACCCAACCATCTACACTTCCCACAAGGAAGATTTTTGGAGCTCAGCCGTGTATTCTACTGAACAGGGCACTCCCCAAATCAGAGGCACAGTAGACGGCAAGGAGATGATTATCACTGAAGCAAAGCTCCGCCAACACCTCAAGCTTCAGGATGAAGGGGACGCCACCTCTTACCCAAGAGACGTATACATGAGGACCTTTGTATCCATAGGGTACACTGGGAATCAACACAGAGTATACGATAGAGAAGGCACTCATGGGTCCCAAATGGAAATATCTCTGCCACACTCTTCTCCAATGCATATCCCAGAAGAGAAGTGGCTGGAACCAACTCAGCTCCGGACTTGCGTCGGCAATTCACGGTATGATAACTGGGGCGGGTTTCAATTTTTCTCACCTCATTCTTGAAGGTTTGAGATACAACCTTCAAGAAGGGGTGAAATCTCAGTTCTTCATGTACCCAAGATTCTTGCAAGAAGTGTTCAATATTGAACACCAAGATCTTTCAAAAACTGCAAGAATCTACTCAATTCTGGGACATAAGAACAACATTTTTCAAAGCATGAGAACAGTTTCATCAAAGTTCTCAGGGGCCGATGTTCCATTGTTGTCTACAATGTTGAACACGCAAAGTGCCCAGGGTGACAGTTCAGCAAACCCAGCTGATACTGATCCCACACCCTCCACCTCACTGCCACAAACTCAAACTACTGCTTCCTTTGATCGAACCCCTGTGCATTCTACTGAGGATGTACAGGCACATAATCTACTCACCCCCAGTTTGATTGCTCAACCGGAACACAGGGCCCCGGTTGCAGCCAAATATACAAGGAAGAGGGGCAAGAGAACTCCTTCTTCTCTTGCATCCAAGGGCCAAACCCAAGCCAACATCCCTCACTTAGAATCACAACATTCTAGTGAGAATATCATAAGGGAAAGCCACACTGTTAGGGAGACTCCTTCGGAAGTCTCTCTATTAGGATTAGGATCACTTCCCGGATCCATAGAACAGCCCTTTGAGCCATTCCTATCTTCTTTGGACTTAAGTGTTGAGGAACCTGACCAAAGTGATGTACCTTCTCCAACTACCACTATCAAGTAGATACTGATTGGTCTTGCTTCCGAAACACCCAACCCAAGTTCTTCACCCTTGAAGGTCCACTCTGGGAGTAATGATGGAGTGGATGTGGAAGAGGCTGTCACTACTGCTGGTCCATCAACTAACCAGGAGGACAGTGACAACATCTTTAAGACCTCAACCACGACAACTCATGGTGAGGGTGTTTCCTTGGAAACTCTCCTCACTGAGAGTAATCCCAGGCGCCAAGAAACCGCGGGTGATGGGGATGCTGAGGCTCGGCCTACGGCCCCATCTGGGTCCAAGGATTCCACAACTGTGAATGAGGACAGACTGAAACTTCATAACTTGGAATTGACGGCCAGGGTGGCTATGCTAGAGGCTAAAGTGTCCAAACTAAGACACCAAGTCTCTATGCATGAAGCCCATCAATGCCCAACTTTAGCCACTCCCTCTCTTGTATCAGTAGGCACCCAAACTGATGCCTACCTGTCTACTGATGCAACCAAAAAGGGGGAGATGGTCTCTATGGAAGAAGATAAAGACAGTCTTGACGACTGGATTCAAGAGCAGGTTGTACTTCAAAGCTCACTATTCAAGCCAGCCTTTGTCCAAATTCATGACTTGCCAGTCCCAGATAATGAAGACGAAGAGACATCTGAAGACTGGAAGTTGGTCGTCAGGGCTGTCGATGAAATGCTGAATGATGTTGAAGACACAGAACAAACAAATACATCATTCAGCATCCTTCCTGAAGCAGCAGCCATCATTGGTCAATCCTCAACCCCCCCAACTATTAAGATCATCAAAGAAGCTAGAATTTGACTCCATTCTAGCTTGGGGGTATGATGGATCATCTGAGAGGTTTTGGATTGGATGGGAGTTCAGCGGAGTAGAAGAGCTGAACTGGAACTCTCTCAATGCCCTCCAAGTCCTACATCTGCATTTAACTAATTGCATCAACACCTCAACAGATCTCTCAGCAGAACTTGCCATTGGCAGGTTCCATGACCTAATGGAGGATAATCTACCCAGGTTCCAAAGATTCCTACAAGCAGCACATCGGGTAGCTTATCCTGAATCCTCGGCGGTCGCAGAAATAAGACTGACTCCTAGCAATCTTGAAATAACAAGGAGCAGTCTTCTCACTGAAGAAGAAATTCTGGGCCTTCGAAGATTCCTGTATGCCTTCCTGGTCAAGGACTTGGACGTGCTAGGTTGGGTGAGCACTAAGTCCCTTGACCACACTCTCCTGCTCAGCAACGGCTCCTCTCTCATCATCAACACCAGGAACATCCTTCAGCTGCCCTCAGACTTCCTATTCAAGATTTTTCAGCTCAGAGCCAACATCTGCAATATTAACTCACTGGAGAGCCAGGCAATGATGGTCATCATCAAAGCCCATTTTGAAAAAGAAGGACTGATTCCTCAAGAAGAAACTGTGTCAACTTCTGATACTGACTCCAACTCTGATACTCCACAAGTTGACATCACATCTGCAGCTTTTGGCACAAGATCTTCCATCAGGGATCAACTGAGGGAAATAGAAGGTCCTGAGTGTCAACTTGATGAAGACAGTGACCGTCCCTTTTCAATTCCTTAACATGCCAATGAAGCTGAGGCAGAGATCCCAATAGCAGCATCATCATCCGCTGTTGTGATCAGTGAAGCTGAAGCAGAGGCACCCAATGTAAACAAAGGAAAGGGAATCATGACTGATGAAGATGAAGAGAGGCTGCTAAAAGAGAAAAGAGAGAGGGAAGAGAAAAGAAGAAGAAGAGAGGAAGAGGAGATGGCTGACCTGAAAAAGGCTCAAGAAAGAAAAACAGCCATTCTCATAAGAGAACAAACCATCCAGCTGTATGCTAAACAGCTGGATGAGCTAAAAAAAAGATTCCTGCAGTTGACCAGATTGAAGAAGATGCAGCTCTTACTCTTCAACTGCAGGAACAATTCAATAAAGAAGAAGAAGACCTGGAGAAGAAGAAGAACGAAGAAGCTAAGTTCAGAGTAACCGATTCTGAATTAGCAAAAGAATTAAGGGAGGAGTGGACTGAAGCTCTGATCTCTCAAGGTGAGGATGCAGACGACCTTGAGAAACTTTCAAACAAAGAGATTTATAGAGCCTTCATGGGTCAGCAGGGTCAATTGGCTAGCAAGAAAAAGGCTGAAGAAGAAGAAAAAGCCAAGCTACAGTCCAAGAAGACCATTGCACTGAATAAAAGAACCCATGAAGAAAGGAAGGTCATGATTGACTTCCTTACGCTAGAGGAGATAGTGGAAAGAGGCTAGGTCCCATGAATTTCATGAACTTGCAAGCCCTCTACTTCAAAGTTAAAAAGGATGAGGAAGAAAGACTAGGGAAGAAGGCCTCCAAGAAAAGGGTACTTATCAAAGAAGAAGAAAAACCAAAGACAAAGAAACCCAAGCCTTCTCCCTCACCTACCTCTTCCTCAGTCTACCATCCTTCCACTCTCCTCCCCAAACCTTCCACTCCTCCACCCAACTAGTCCAAATCATTCCACCCAGCTCCCACTCATCAACAGCCTCCCTTAAAGAAATCCAAATCCTCATCTGAACCTGAAGACTCAAGAAACATAGTTGAATGGGTCTACAATCCACACGATCAAAGATTTGAGATCTTCAGGGGGAGAACTGAAAGAAGAAGATCTACATACAGGTCTGTTGATGAGATTCTGCAACTACCAGATTCAGACCTACAAAGAATTTTGGAGCTGGGTGAAGCTCATGAGCCTGCAAATGAGAGAGGGAAACATCTTATTCTAGCAATTAGACATTATTTCAACCCTAGCAAAGATGTGGTCGTGGATGTCAAACCACTCAAGTCCCACTCTCCATTTGTATCTTGGTCCTACAATGCTGATTTGGATGAATTCACTCTGATTGATGTAAAGAAGTAGCAGATGAGATGTTCAAGCAAAGCAATCTACAAAATGTCACACAAAGACATCAAGACTCTGTCTGAACTTCCACTAAACAATCCCAGCAAGGATCCAAGAGGCTATGAGGTTGAAAGGATAGTCAGCCACATGCAAAAGCTTCAGCAGCAAAGTAATTAGAAGAATTTTGGTTTCATCAGTCTAGGGGGAGTTTGTAGAACCAAAGACTGATTGCTACCAAATTATTCTAAGTACAAATGCTGCTGATAGGCTTATCAGCAGCATTCAACACTTGTTGCTGCTGATAGGCTTATCAGCAGCATCCAACACTTTGTTGCTGCTGATAGGCTTATCAGCAGCATCCAACACTTGTTGCTGCTGATAGGCTTATCAGCAGCATTCAACACTTGTTGCTGCTGATAGGCTTATCAGCAGCATCCAACACAAGTTGCTGCTGATAGTCTTATCAGCAGCATTGTTCTCATCTCAGCTGCTGATAGCTCTATTCTCTGAAGACCAAACGTTGCAGCTGACTATCCATGTGAAGCGCCTCTGACACCTGTCTGCAAAAGCAACTGCCACACTCCAAGCAGAAGGAACCTCGGTGGTGCAACCAATAAAGGACAATGACGCGCGTCTCCAAGCATGCAAACAATGATGCCTAAGAAGACGTTTCACTAAAGTTATCTAGATTAGCCTTTGCGTGTAATTTAGATTAATAAACAAGATTAACGGATTGTGTTAGATCTGATCCTTAGAATCAAGGGTCTGTCTTGATTCTAAGTTACTATAAATACTGTGTAAACACTTCATTGTAAGTGTGCTTGCTGTGCCTTCATAGTGCTTCCTGATAGTGTTTTACTTGTAAACTTGTAATCTCAGAAGTTTAATACAACAGTGCATTTATCAGTATTCTTGATGTTTACTTGTTTACCTTGTTGGTTGTTATTGTTTCCGCCAATATCAACTAGAATAGAATCACCTTGTAATCTTCCGATCCTAAAAGTTTTCATATTGCTGCTTCAGGATGTCTTCAAGCCCGTTGCTTTGTGCCATTTTTGTTTTGATGTGACTTGATCAAGAATAGAGTTTTGAATAGAATCAGAAAGTGATTAAACAAATGTTAGTTTGTTTAATCTTGAGCCAAAGCTCTGATACCACTTGTAGGATCGTAAGATTACAAGGTGATTCTATTCTAGTTGATATTGGCGGAAACAATAACAACCAACAAGGTAAACAAGTAAACAGCAAGAATACTGATAAATGCACTGTTGTATTAAACTTCTGAGATTACAAGTTTACAAGTAAAACACTATCAAGAAGCACTATGAAAGCACAGCAAGCACACTTACAATGAAGTGTTTACACAGTATTTATAGTAACTTAGAATCAAGACAGACCCTTGATTCTAAGGATCAGATCTAACACAAGCCGTTGATCTTGTTTATTAATCTAAATTACACGCAAAGGCTAATCTAGATAACTTTACTGAAACGTCTTCTTAGGCATCATTGTTTGCATGCTTGGAGACGCGCGTCATTGTCCTTTATTGGTTGCACCACTGAGGTTCCTTTGCTTGAAGTGTGGCAGTTGCTTTTGCAGACAGGTGTCAGAGGCGCTTCACATGGATAGTCTGCTGCAACGTTTGGTCTTCAGATAATAGAGCTATCAGCAGCAGAGATGAGAACAATGCTGCTGATAAGACTATCAGCAGCAACTTGTGTTGGATGCTGCTGATAAGCCTATCAGCAGCAACAAGTGTTGAATGCTGCTGATAAGCCTATCAGCAGCAACAAGTGTTGGATGCTGCTGATAAGCCTATCAGCAGCAACAAGTGTTGAATGCTACTGATAAGCCTATCAGTAGCAACAAGGAGATAGTGTTTAATAAAAAAAAATTCAAACCAAAGAAAGAAGACCATTGCACTGAATAAAAGAACCCATGAAGAAAGGAAGGTCATGATTGACTTCCTTAAGGCTAGAGGAGATAGTGGAAAGAGGCTAGGTCCCATGAATTTCATGAACCTGCAAGCCCTCTACTTCAAAGTTAAAAAGGATGAGGAAGAAAGACTAGGGAAAAGGCCTCCAAGAAAAGGGTACTTATCAAAGAAGAAGAAAAACCAAAGACAAAGAAACCCAAGCCTTCTCCCCCACCTACCTCTTCCTCAGTCCACCATCCTTCCACTCCTCCACCCAACAAGTCCAAATCATCCCACCCAGCTCCCACTCATCAACAGCCTCCCTTAAAGAAATCCAAATCCTCATCTGAACCTGAAGACTCAAGAAACATAGTTGAATGGGTCTACAATCCACAGGATCAAAGGTTTGAGATCTTCAGGGGGAGAACTGAAAGAAGAAGATCTACATACAGGTCTGTTGATGAGATTCTGCAACTACCAGATTCAGACCTAAAAAGAATTTTGGAGCTGGGTGAAGCTCATGAGCCTGCAAATGAGAGAGGGAAACATCTTATGCTAGCAATCAGACATTATTTCAACCCTAGCAAAGATGTGGTCGTGGATGTCAAACCACTCAAGTCCCACTCTCCATTTGTATCTTGGTCCTACAATGCTGATTTGGATGAATTCACTCTGATTGATGTAAAGAAGCAGCAGATGAGATGTTCAAGCAAAGCAATCTACAAAATGCCACACAAAGACATCAAGACTCTGTCTGAACTTCCACTAAACAATCCCAGCAAGGATCCAAGAGGCTATGAGGTTGAAAGGATAGTCAGCCACATGCAAAAGCTTCAGCAGCAAAGTAATTAGAAGAATTTTGGTTGCATCAGTCTAGGGGGAGTTTGTAGAACCAAAGACTGATTGCTACCAAATTATTCTAAGTACAAATGCTGCTAATAGGCTTATCAGCAGCATTCAACACTTGTTGCTGCTGATAGACTTATCAGCAGCATTCAACACTTGTTGCTGCTGATAGGCTTATCAGCAGCATCCAACACTTGTTGCTGCTGATAGGCTTATCAGCAGCATTCAACACTTGTTGCTGCTGATAGGCTTATCAGCAGCATCCAACACAAGTTGCTGCTGATAGTCTTATCAGCAGCATTGTTCTCATCTCTGCTGTTGATAGCTCTATTATCTGAAGACCAAACGTTACAGCTGACTATCCATGTGAAGCGCCTCTGACACCTGTCTGCAAAAGCAACTGCCACACTCCAAGCAGAAGGAACCTCAGTGGTGCAACCAATAAAGGACAATGACGCGCGTCTCCAAGCATGCAAACAATGATGCCTAAGAAAACATTTCAGTAAAGTTATCTAGATTAGCCTTTGCGTGTAATTTAGATTAATAAACAAGATCAACGGCTTGTGTTAGATCTGATCCTTAGAATCAAGGGTCTGTCTTGATTCTAAGTTACTATAAATACTGTGTAAACACTTCATTGTAAGTGTGCTTGCTGTGCTTTCATAGTGCTTCTTGATAGTGTTTTACTTGTAAACTTGTAATCTCAGAAGTTTAATACAACAGTGCATTTATCAGTATTCTTGTTGTTTACTTGTTTACCTTGTTGGTTGTTATTGTTTCCGCCAATATCAACTAGAATAGAATCACCTTGTAATCTTACGATCCTACACTTGTGCCTTACGGGGTGTAGTGCTTAAAGTTTGGTATGTGTCATCCTTGTGATGCCATGCTTGAAGTTTGGTGTTGAATAACCTATGTATCGGGCCCTAGGAGATCTTCACCCGAAGGACAGTACGGTGTTGATGGGCCTAGTGGTGGTGATATTTAGGTTATTCCACTAGTATGTGACGATTGGATTTGACGGTTACGAGAAGGCGCAGATTCGATATGTTCGTTGACTTATGTTTATGATGTTATGTTATGTTATTGCATGTTTTTGTACGCTTTTATTAATGAAGTTAAATGATATGTTTTTGGCAAATATTTGAAGTTAAGGTTTTATGAAAAGCTAGAACTCACGAGCGTAGCTGACTTTTTTTAGTATGCACATTCAGGTTAAGGCAGGTTATGATGATGGATGGTGATGCTGGGCGGCTTGATGAGTTACCCGGATATGTTATGTTTATGTAATAGACTATGTTACGTTTCCGCATGTTGAACAATGTCACGATTATGTTTTAATGAAATTTTCCGCTGCGTTATTTTGATATTCAAGTCTAAGAACTGTTTGTGAATGAGTAAATCCAACAAGTGAGGCATCCCGGGTTTGGGGCCTTACAAGTTGGTATCAGAGCAATAGTTTGAGAGATTCGGACACTCCCAGTGTCTGAATTTAAACTGTGAATGCGACCGAAAGCGGATGCCAGTACGGGTAACTCGACCCACAACATCAGGTATGAAGGTAGTATATATATTTACATATATAGTATGCCTTAGAAAGGGTTAGGTAAGGACTTGTGTTCTGATGGAATCACAAAGGTGGCCAAATAGAAATCGAAAGGTAGTGTAATGGTTAATTGCAGATGGCCAATGTATATTAACATCTTACAGTGCTTGTTGAATTCTATTTGTTAACTAGCGTGATGACATTGGATTCTTGTCTTATAGAATGAAATGGCAAGAAGAGGAAACGGAAGGCGTGGTGGGGGGCCGTACCGGTGGTCGTAACGGTGGGCGCGGCAGGACCCCTGAATGCCAGGAGTACAGTGAAGAAGGAAGTGTTCACACTGATCCAGAAGTTAGTATGCACGGGACTGAGCCGACTCATGTTGAAGAATAACAATTCACTTTTGAACCAGAAGTGAGGGCGGCTCTGGCATGCGAGTTCACTGAGTATATGAAGCTTTCTTTGCCAGGACTGTTGGCAGAAGCGTTAAAGAAGGCTAGTGAGACGGGTGGGTCTAACACGACGGTTGGTACCCCGAACACTGAGGCAATCAACGCACCGCTTAACCGTGGTTGCGACTATAAGTCCTTTAAGGCATGCGACCTACCGGTCCTGACTGGGAAGAAGGAAGCGGTGGCTACTTTTGATTGGGTAATCCGTATGGAAGCTGCCATTCATCTAAGCGAGTGTCGAGCGAATCAAGTTGTGAAGTTTGCTACTAACTCCTTGAGGGAGGAAGCATCCCACTGGTGGGAAGGTGTACGTCAAGCCAAAGGGGACGAGGTTGTGGATGCGATGATGTGGCCTAATTTGAAAACTTTGGTGATCAAGAATTTCTGTCCAAGGAATGAGATCGAAAAGGTAGAAAGGGAATTTCTAGGGATTAAGGTCGGGAGCATGACGCACCGGCAAGACACCACACGATTCAATGAACTGGCACGTCTGTTGCCACACCTTGTCATGACTGAGGAAAGAAAGATTTCCTGTTACATTCAAGGGCTGCCGGACCAGGTCAGCACCTATGTAAAGGCAAACGCCCCTACTACCTATGATTCGGTAGTAGAACTGAGCGGCTTGGTATTTGATGATCTGGCGCTGAATGTCGTTGCCATTGAAGAGCCTAAGAAGAAGCTGAGTTTCCCCGCTAAGCGATCGGCTGGGAAGTTGTTTGGGGCTCGGGACAAACAGGCCAGGGTAGGCGAGACGGCAGTCTATGGAAAATGTGGGGTAAGACATGCGGGTGAATGTCGGTTAGGGTCAAATATATGCTTTAAATGCGGCAAGACCGGACACTACTCCCGTGAATGCCCGCAAGGCTTCAAATGCAACAATTGTGGGAGAGTGGTCATATGAGCCGGGAATGCACCAAGCCCATGATGGGTGAAGCCGGGAAAGGGAAAGGCCCGGAGAAGAAAGAAGAGAGGCCCTGAGCAAAAACTCGTGCGTACGCGCTGACGCAAGACCAAGCCAGGGCAGACCCCGATGTGGCGTCATGTACGTTCATCCTTGACAACACTTTTTTTTCTGTGTTATTTGATTCGGGTGCCAGTATGAGTTTTATATCTGCGACTTTTTGTAAACGAGTGAAGTACACTGTCAGTAAGCTAGAAAGGGCCTTTAGCGTAGAAACCGCTGAGGATAGAACCGCGAGAGTGACCGATGTAGTTGACAACTCCACGATAAAAATAGAAGGTCATAGGTTCCCTGTCGGATTGTTTGTTATGGTTTTGGGAGAGTTTGATGTCGTGTTGGGTATGGATTGGTTAACTGCCAACGAAGCACAAATCATATGTAAACGAAAGATAATCTGACTCAAGGCTCCGGATGGTAACAAAGTCGAGATTTTTGGAGATCGTGACGCCCCGATGCCCAAGGTCATCTCGATGATTAAGGCAACAGACTACTTGAGGCGCGGACGCTAGACTTATCTGGTGTACGTGATTAACAAGTGTAAGGAAGTGAAGGAACTAGACGATGTACCCGTGGTACGCGAGTACCGGAGGTGTTTCCAGAGGACTTGCCTGGGATACCACCTGACAGAGAGATTGAGTTCTGAATCGACTTAGTACCAGATGCCCAGCCCGTGGCTAAAGCTCCATATCGACTAGCACCAGTAGAGATGAAAGAGCTAATGGCACTACTAGACGAGTTACTTGAGAAAGGATTTATCCAACCGAGCATCTCGCCGTGGGGTGCTCCGGTGTTGTTTGTAAAGAAGAAAGACGGTTCAATGAGAATGTGTATTGATTATCACGAGTTGAACAAACGTACGGTGAAGAACAAGTACCCTCTACCAAGGATCGACTACATGTTCGATCAACTGCAAGGCGTAAGTTGGTTCTCAAAAATCGACCTTCGGTCCGGGTAACATCAGTTGAAGGTGAGGGAAGAAGACATACCGAAAACTGCATTTCGCACGCGTTATGGACATTTCGAGTTTCGCGTAATGTCTTTTGATTGACGAACGCCCCCGCAGCGTTCATGGATTTGATGAATAGAGTTTGTCGACCAATGCTGGATCGATCGGTAATCGTGTTCATCGATGATATCCTCATCTACTCCAAGAATGAGGGTGATCACGCGTGTCACTTGAAGGAGGTATTGGAAGCTCTGAAGAAGGAAAATTTGTATGCTAAGTTCTCCAAATGTGCGATATGGCTTAGGGAAGTCCAATTCCTAGGTCACGTCATTAACTCGAACGACATTATGGTTGACCCAGCAAAGATAATGACGGTAAGGGAATGGAATATTCCTAAGACGCCAACCGAAATCCGTAGTTTCTTGGGATTGGCAGGCTACTATATTCATCCAGGATTTCTCGAAAATAGCTTCTCCATTGACAAAGTTGACTCGGAAGGAGGTCAAGTACAAATGGGGTTCGACCCAGGATGAGGCGTTTAAGTAATTGAAAGAAAAGCTAACCAAAGCTCCCGTCTTGGCCCTTCCCGAGGGCAATGAAGACTTGGTGGTATACTCTGACGCTTCGAGTCAGTGATTAGGGTGCGTGTTGATGCAAAGCGGTAGAGTGATTGCATATGTGTCGCGGTAGTTGAAAATTCACGAAGCCAATTATCCGACTCATGATTTGGAACTTGTTGTTGTCGTATTCGCATTGAAAATCTAGAGGCACTGCCTTTATGAGGTGAAGTTTACTATTTACTCCGACCACAAAAGTTTGAAGTACTTCTTCGAACAAAGGGAACTTAATTTGAGGCAGAGACGATGGTTGGAACTATTAAAAGACTATGACTGTGAAATCATATACCATCCTGGAAAGGCAAACGTGGTGGCTGACGCTCTAAGACGAAAGGATGTGCCTACTCCTATTAGAGTGAAAGTTTGACAGTTGGTAGTAACATCAGATGTGATGAGGGAAATTGAAAGAACTCAAGATGAAGCACTTAAGGAAGAAAACATAAAGAAGGAAAGTATGGTTGGCCAACAAGACAGGTTGGAATATAACACCCTTGGTGTTAGGACACGTTTTGGGCGGGTATGGATACCTATGAGTGGCGAGCTTAGAACCAAAATCTTGGATGAGGCTCATAAGTCTCGTTACTCTATCCACCCTGGTACCAACAAAATGTACCAAGATCTGAGGAAGGAATACTGGTGGCCTGGAATGAAACACGAAGTGACAAAGTACGTAAGCAAGTGCTTGACTTGCCCGCAAGTAAAGGCTGAACACCAGAAACCGTATGGAAAGATTCAACCACTTGACATACCGGAATGGAAGTGGGAACACATTACCATGGACTTCATAACCAAGCTACCTCGCACAGCTAAAGGTCATGACACCATTTGGGAAATCGTGGACGAAGAGTGCTCATTTCCTACCTATTCGCAAGACGTTCTAGTCGGAAAGGTTAGCGGAAGTATTTATTAACAAAGTAGTAGCACGGCATGGGATGCCTTTGACGATCGTATCTGACCGGGACACACGATTCACATCGAGGTTCTGGAAAAGATTTTATGAGGCGATGGGCACGAAGCTTAATATCATCACGGCATACCACCCACAAACGGATGGTCAGTCCGAAAGGACCATTCAGACATTGGAGGATATGCTTCGTGCTTGTATTATCGATTTTGGCGGCAGTTGGGACAGTCATCTACCGTTAGCCGAATTCTCCTACAACAATAGTTATCAAACGACTATAGGCATGCCGACTTATGAAATGTTGTATGGGAGAAGATGCAGGACCCCGGTTTGTTGGGGTGAGATTGGACATAAGGAATTAGGAAGTCTTGAAGTCGTAAGAGAAACGTCAGAAAGGTTTGATCAAATCAAAGCACGAATGAAGGCCGCACAAGATCGTTAGAAATCTTATGCGGATCAACGACGAAGGCCTATTGAGTTTGATGTTGGGGACAGAGTAATGTTGAAAGTGTCACCCTGGAAGGGAATCATAAGATTCAGGAAGAGAGGAAAGTTAAGTCCAAGGTTTGTCGGACCATTTAGGATAATGGCACGGGTTAGTGAAGTCGCTTATCGGTTAGAGTTGCCTGATGAGTTAAGTGGGATTCATCCTACCTTCCATGTATCACACTTGCGAAAGTGTTTGGCGGATGAATCCGCTCACGTACCACTTACTGACATCGAGGTCGACAAAAGCCTTAACTACATCGAAGAACCAGTGGCCATCTTAGACAGAAAGGAGAAGCGTTTGCGTAATAAGATTATTCAAATGGTTAAAGTCCAATGGAAGAACCGAAGGGGAAGGGGATCGGAATCTACATGGGAAACGGAGACGGAAATGAGGGAGTCGTACCCTCAACTATTTGACTTATGATAGGTTTCGGGGACGAAACCTATTGTAAGGGGGTAGACTTGTAACATCCCAAAAATAAAACGACAGTTATAATAATGAAATAAACGAACGAGGCATGACGGCCCGGGCCGAACGGGCCGGTGGGCTAGAAGGGGCGGATATAAGGGAGCCTCCCCTATAAATAGTCTAAGTCACCACCATTTCTCTCATTTGCAACATCTAGAGAGAGAAACCGTAGAGAGAGAAAGTTGGCGGATCGACCCGAGATTTTAGCAAAGTGTTGCTCCATAGCTTGTGAGAAGAACCTCCGGATCAGAAGCTCGATACAGGTAACGATCTAGCCTAGATCTGAGTTTTTGTTCGTTTTGGGGTTTTTCGGGTTTTGGATGAAAAGGTAACGTTTTTATGGATGAAACTGGAAAAAAAAACATAGATTTGAGTTCCTTAATGAAAAACAAACGTTTTGAATGTAAACAAGTTCGGGATCTTGACGTGATCAGACCCGAATGTGAAAGTTAGGGTTTTTGCGGTGAAGCAGATCCTGCGTACTTATCAAGTACGCTTGAAGCAAAGTTTGTGCACTAGGCATCAGGCTGTTTAGGTAAAGTCAGTATGTTTAGAAGGTTAAACCGTTAGAGTCAGGATTTGGTCTGATGTGTATTTAACTAATCAATACAGATCGGAAGTGACGTTGTGGGACCTTTGTTTAGGACAACCCAGATTAGCTTACCTGGTGAGTTCTAGAAGCCCTCTTTTAAATGTTTTGAATATTATTTTTGGGCTGGTGTGCATACGTAACGATGTGATTACTTTATAAAACGATGTTTATGAATGTTGTATGTGACGTTTTATAAAATGATGTTTATGAACGATGTTTTGGAAGGAAGGGTTAGGAAAGAAGTGTTTATGAAATATTTTGCCAAAAGAAGTTTATGAATGAAGGAATGATTTTTAATAAAACATACAAATGCCTTAACTAAAGTTTTGAAGTAAAAGAGGTGAATGTTTACGAAAGTCACAAACGAACGAATCTGTCAATATTCCTTAGGGAATGAAGGTTGTGGGTATGGGAAGTATGTTATGGGCCTTTACCTTTTAGGGGCCTTTATGGCTGGCCAACTGTTCTACAACTGGGGTGATGACGGTCACCAAGGGGATTATCGTGATCTTTGAAGTTGGTACGATTTACCTTACGGGGTAGTCGTGCTTGAAGTTTGGTACTTGTGCCTTACGAGGTGCAGTGCTTGAAGTTTGGTACGTGTCATCCTTGTGATGCCGTGCTTGAAGTTTGGTGTTGAATAACCTAAGTATCGGGCCCTAGGAGTTCTTCACCTGAAGGACAGTACGGTGTTGATGGGCCTAGTGGTGGTGATATTTAGGTTATTCCAATAGTATGTGACGATTGGATTTGACGGTTACGAGAAAGCGCGGATTCGATATGTTCGTTGACTTATGTTTATGATGTTATGTTATGTAACTGCATGTTTTCGTACGCTTTTATTAATGAATTTAAATGATATGTTTTTGGCAAATATTTTAAGTTAAGGTTTTATGAAAAGCTAGAACTCACCAGCGTAGCTGACTTTTTTTAGTATGCACATTCAGGTTAAGGCAGTTTATGATGATGGATGGTGATGCTGGGCGGCTTGATGAGTTACCCGGATGATATGAAGACTGGCATCCCGTTATGATTAGCTTATGTTATGTTTATGTAATAGATTATGTTTTCCGCATGTTGAACAATGTCACGATTATGTTTTAATGAAATTTTCCGCTGCGTTATTTTGATATTCAAGTCTAAGAACTGTTTGAGTAAATCCAACAAGTGAGGCCTCCCGGGTTTGGGGCCTTACATCACTTCTGATTCTTTGTCAGAAATTTCCTTGTTTTTCTGAGCAACAATTTCATTTCGCTTTTCAATTTCAGCATAAGCCATATCCAGATGATATGTTTGTTCCTTGTACTTTAACCCCAAAGAATTTAAATCTCTTTTCAAAGATTCAATTATATCCATACATATCTTATCATTATCTTTCAACTTTTGATTAGCTACATGCATGAATTTCATATCACAAATCAAGTTTGTATTATCATCCATTACCTTCTGCATTTTATCCTTCACAAAGATACAATTAGAGCAGTAAATATTACAGATAGAGTCTTTTACCTTTGAAGGATCCGACATATCAACCATGAAGACTTTAGCAATTGGAATCTCTTTAGAGAGAGCTTCTTCAGAAGATCTTGTAGTCAAAACTATTTCATCTTCAGATACACCAGATGCAGAAGAAATATCAGAAGCAACATTGCGTACTTTAACACTTTCTTCATCATCACTTTTCAGACTACCACCATCACTTGAACTGTCATCATCAATTGTTTCTTCAGAATTATCAAAATGAATTTCAGTTACAAAAGCCTGACTCACAGCACCAACCAGACCTTCTAGATGAATACCCCAATCATAATTTTCATCATTTTGTGCAACCAAAGTAGATGATGTACATGCATGATTTGAATTTCCAGATCCAGAAGAATCATGTGACTAAGAACGATTATTCTGAAAATTATTTTGCTTTTTCTAATAATCAAACTCAACTTTCGGCTTCCCACATTCCTTAGCAAAATGACCATAATCTTGACAATTATATCATCGAACCATTGATTTGTCAAACCCCATTCTTTTTCGACTGTTAGAACCAATATATTTCCTTCCAGTCTTCTTCGGGAAGTCTTTTGCTTGTCGCATAAGCATGGCCATATTCCATTGAATATTCATCTCTTCTAAATCAACATGATCAATTTGATGAAAATACTCTTCAAGAACATCAGGATCATGAATCTTCCCTCCAATAAAGTTTTCATATGATGCCATGAAGGAAGAAAACATTGCCAAATAATCATCAGCAACCCTTTGATTCATATGATATGAATTTGTAGTTTGAGATCTAGAAGCAGAAGTTGATGTACTTGCAGAAAATCCAGTTTGACTTGAAGCTCCAGAAAAGGTTCCAGATAGATTTTCAGTTGTATTATCTTGACCATCACCAGAGAAAAATGCAACACCAGAACCAGTTTTGGCAGATGTCTTTGCAAAATACATAGCAGGATCTTGAATATGCTCCATGTTAGTTTCCTTTTTCTTCATATTTAAATCATGAGATTGAATTTTGCCAATAACATCTTCAAGAGACACGGTTTTGTATTTGGCATTCTTTTTTTTCAAAACAGAATACACATCAAATTTTGATGGTAAAGACTCCAAAAACTTATCATTGATCTCCTCAGTTACATAAACAACCGATGCACTTGATAATCACTCAGCAAATGATAAAATCTTGTTGCAAGATCATCCAGAGATTCATTTTGAAAATGTTTGAAAACCAGAAATTACTTTTTCAATAACTCTTTCCGACTTTTCATCACATCTAGACTACCTTCACATCTTTTCTGCAAAGCATCCCTCAATTGTTGAGAAGATTTAAATTGTTTGAAACTGTAGAACCAAAGACTGATTGCTACCAAATTATTCTAAGTACAAATGCTGCTGATAGGCTTATCAGCAGCATTCAACACTTGTTGCTGCGGATAGGTTTATCAGCAGCATCCAACACTTGTTGCTGCTGATAGGCTTATCAGCAGCATCCAACACTTGTTACTGCTGATAGGCTTATCAGCAGCATCCAACACTTGTTGCTGCTGATAGGCTTATCAGCAGCATTCAACACTTGTTGCTGCTGATAGTCTTATCAGCAGCATTGTTCTCATCTCAGCTGCTGATAGCTCTATTCTCTGAAGACCAAACGTTGCAGCTGACTATCCATGTGAAGTGCCTCTGACACCTGTCTGCAAAAGCAACTGCCACACTCTAAGTAGAAGGAACCTCAGTGGTGCAACCAATAAAGGACAATGACGCGCGTCTCCAAGCATGCAAACAATGATGCCTAAGAAGACATTTCAGTAAAGTTATCTAGATTAGCCTTTGCGTATAATTTAGATTAATAAACAAGATCAACGGCTTGTGTTAGATCTGATCCTTAGAATCAAGGGTCTGTCTTGATTCTAAGTTACTATAAATACTGTGTAAACACTTCAAACAAAGTGTGCCTTGTGCTTGTTGTGCTTTCATAGTGCTTCTTGATAGTGTTTTACTTGTAAACTTGTAATCAGAAGTTTAATACAACAGTGCATTTATCAGTATTCTTGCTGTTTACTTGTTTACTTTGTTGGTTGTTATTGTTTCCGCCAATATCAACTAGAATAGAATCACCTTGTAATCTTACGATCCTACAAGTGGTATCAGAGCTTTGGCTCAAGATTAAACAAACTAACATTTGTTTAATCACTTTCTGATTCTATTCTAAACTCTATTCTTGATCAAGTCACACAAAACAAAATGGCACAAAGTCACGGATCTGAAGACATCGGCAGCATCAACCGACCACCGAGGTTGGTGTCTGGGGAGGACTATGATATGTGGAAGAACCGTATGGAAAGCTTCTTCTGCTACCATGAATACGGAATGTGGAAATCATAAGGGATGGACCTTATGTTCCCATGGTGGCCTCTGCTGACTCCGGAGGACCACTAGTTCCTAAAGAACCCTCCAAGTATTCTGAAGAAGACATCAAGAAAATGGAGGTGGACTTCAAGGCATTAGGAGCTATCCAAATGTGCCTTCCAAATGAAGTTTTTCACAATTTCAAGGCTCACAAAACTGCAAAGGAATTATGGGGAGCCCTAGAAAAGATGTTTGCTGGATCGGAGGAGGTCAAGGAGAACAGACGTGACATTCTCAAGGAACAGTATGAAAACTTCGTCTGGAAAGAAGGTGAGTCACTAACAGTTTTATATAACAGGTACACGTACCTGGTTGGAGAACTGCAGTGCTCCAAGGTAAATCTGGAGAATGAAGACATTCTCAAGAAGTTCATAAGATCTCTTCCTAGTTGTTGGACATTATATACAGTGTCCATCATAAGAACAGAGAATCTGAAGGCTCTTCAGATGACTGAGCTCTTTGGCATGCTCAAAACCTATGAATTAGAAATGACTCAAGCTAAAGAAAGGAGCTCCAGTTATCAATCAGCTACCACTTCCTCCACCACCACCTCAGCGCTTCACTCTGATCATTCTGGTCCTAGTGCAAGCAACTACTGTCCTCCCATTGTTACTCATCCTCAAACACCAACTGCTTCACAATCTAACTCATCACCATTTCTTCTTGAGGCACCTCCTCAACAGCCAACCTCTACTGCTTTTGTCTCTGACAACTCAAGCAGCATGTACTTCATAAAGGAGGATCTGGAATGCTTTCATCCAGATGATCTTGAAGAAATGGATATTCAGCACTCATATGCCATGCTCTCCCTCAGAGCAAAAAGGTTTTATTCTAGAACCGGGAGATCAGTTCCAAGCAACAACTCAAACACCAGAGTTGGGCTTGATAAAAGCAAGATCCGATGTTACAACTGTAACCAAATGGGTCACTTTGCTAGGGAGTGCAAGGCACCTAAAGCCAATCAGGGTGCCAGCCATCAAAGACAAGCTTACCAAGGTCAGCCCAGGCAGCAGCAGCAAGGAACTCCTCTAGCACAAACTGCAGCATGTGCAAATGTTGGAACTTCAGACTTTGACTGGAGTTTTCAATATGAAGATGTTCCTGCCTCCAACCAAGCACTTATGGCAGACAATGCAGAGATACCACCTCAGGTATTTGAACATCTTTGCTCTCAAGCTTGCATTGACAAAGTTTTAGGTTATAGAAAGCATAACCAAAATCTGATAGATCAAAATGAAGAGTTTCATCAAATGAAGTCTGAATTCAAAAAGGTCGAAGATACTTACAAAGAAAAAATTAACAGCCTTAAGAAAGAGATTTCTTCATTAAAACATGAACAAACCAATCTAGAAACTCAGATTGATGATCTATTAGTAAAACTTAAAGCTACCAGAGCTGAACTGGCTGAACAGAAAGTCCATGTTGAAAAATATGAATTTTCATCTAAAAAGTTACAAAGATTGTTAGATATTCAAGTCCATGAAAGGGTAAAAACTGGACTTGGATATCATAGTGACGAGTACCAGACAGTTCCTCCTCCTGCTGATTATGTTGCCATTCACCAACCAAGCTTCAATACTGCAAACCTTGACATGGCAAACTAAAACATTGATCCTTCAATGGATGCATGTTTTGTGGAAGACTGATCCACCTCTTCAGAATCTGAGTCAACCTGCTCAGACCACTGTGAAACTAGTGCAGTCCCATCTGCTCCTCTCTCTCTGAAGCCGGTTATCCTGTTGTTACCTCAACCATTCCAGCTCCCATTCCATTCAAACAAATCAAGATTAGCTATCCTCCAGGTGGAAGAAAGCTAATCATTGAAAAGGGAGAGACATCAGGTTTCACCAACCCCAAATCTCGGTCAAAGTTAAAGGCGTTTGATGTTTCTCATACACCTGGAGAAAAAGGTCCATAAGTTCAAAGGACACTAGAAGAAGCCACCTTTGAACATAACAAAGCTCATCCCTGGAACATCAAAGATTTGTTTCAAAATAAGAACTATGTGGACTCTCACAGGGACAAGATAGCAGTATCATGCTTTGTGTGTGGCAAATACAATCACACTGCCAGCACCTGCTTTCACTACCGTGAACACCAAAGAAACTCAAAGCAGCATGCCTTTGAGAAAACAAACAGGTGAGAAGCTATGATGCAAAGGCAACAAAGTTCAGAGAATCTCTATCCCCTCAAAGAGTGAAGATGCAGAAACCTCAACAAACTTGCATCATATGTGGGGAATCAAACCACTTTGCTGCAACATGCAAGTTCAACCCTTTTAACCAAGTTGCAAATCGTTCATCTGTGTTCAACCCATCAGCAGCAAACAAAATCGCTGCTAATAGAGTAAAGTCCAGAAAACAAAAGGCAAAGCCTCCAGCAGCAAAAGTCTCTGCTGCTGACAAAGCAAAATCAAAAACAACGGCATCAGCAGCAAAAGTATCTGCTGCTGACAAAGCAAAAATTGCTACTGCTCCAGCAAAAGCTGCGGATAAGCCAAAATTGTCAGCAACAACATCTTCTGCCGACAATGCAAAGAAAGCTAGAAAACCACCAACACAGCAATGGAAGGCCAAACAATCTCTAAGCATAACTATTGGTTCCATTGACTGCAAGCATGCTGACAATGGCAAATTAGCAACGATCTTCTACAATGCTGCATGCTGCAATGATCCTACCACTAATTAGATATCTTCCATGTGCAGGGACAGCCAGGCAACAAACACAATACTTGGGTGGTAGATAGCGGCTGTTCCAGGCACATGACAGGCAACAGGTCCATCCTCTCTAACTTCAGACATTTCAATGGAGGATATGTTGCCTTTGGGAGTGACTCAAAGGGTGGATCTATCACTGGACAAGGAACTGTGTCCAATGAAAGGATGAGTATTGAAAGAGTCAACTATGTTAAAGAACTTGACTTCAATCTCATGAGTGTTTCCCAAGTATGTGATCAAAAGCATTGGATGCTCTTCACTGACAAAGAATGTTTTGTGTTAGCTCCTGGTCTATCTAAACCCCCTCCAGAGAAGATTCTGCTAACTGCTCGTAGAAAGGACAACTTATATGTGCTTGACATGAATGAAGCCACTCCATCCGGTAGTGTTCCATGTTTTCTGTCAAAGGCATCAGTTGATGAATCTGCTCTTTGGCACAGGAGGTTAAGCAATGTTAACATCAAAACAATCAATAAATTAGTGAAGGACAATCTTGTCAGAGGCTTCCTGACAAAGAATTCCAGCTAGACGATCACTGCATCGCCTGCTTGAAGGGAAAACAACACAAGAGTTCCCACAAGCCCAAGACATTGAACACAAATGACACCCCTCTCCAGCTACTGCATATGGATCTCTATGGTCCTACAAATGTCATGTCAATGGGCAAAAAGTCCTGCTGTCTGGTGATAACTGATGACTTCTCCAGACTCTCATGGGTATTCTTTCTAAGAACAAAAGATGAAACTGCTGAGATTCTCAAATCCTATATTCTTAGGGTAGAGAATCAAAGCAATCTGAAGGTAAAGATCATAAGGTGTGATCAGGGAACAGAGTTCAAAAATCACACCTTGAACAGTTTCTGTGAGAGCAAGGGCATTGAAAGGCAATACAGTGCTCCAAGAACCCCTCAACAAAATGGGGTTGCTGAAAGAAGAAATAGGACTCTGATTGAATCAGCAAGATCTATGCTGGCTGACTCAAAGCTGCCCCTTACTTTCTGGGCAGAAGCAGTAAGCACAGCTTGTTATGTGCAGAATAGAGTCCTTATTGTTAAGCATGTCCAGAAAACACCCTATGAACTATGGCTCAAAAGAGTTCCCTACATTGGCTTCCTGAAGCCCTTTGGATGTCCATGTACCATCCTCATCACACATGGAGTTCTTCCTAAATTCGGTGCAAAGTCTGATGAAGGTTACTTTGTGGATACTCCTCTCAATCAAAGGCCTACCGAGTGTTCAATTCTAGGACTCGGATTGTGGAAGAATCTGCTAATGTGGAATGCAGGGAACATGTTGTCTGTGAACAAGGCAAAGGTCCTAACTGGCTCTTTGATATAGACTCCTTCACCCAGATATTTGAGCCTCTCATTTTCTCAAATATGGAGTGTTCTTCTTCAAAATCAACATCTTCTGCCTCAACCACTTCTACTGACTACAGACTGGATTTTCCCAGTCCCTACATCAGGATGAAAAGGTCATCCATTGATCCTCCATCAGTGGCAGAAGCTATTGAAGCCGGTACAGGTGAAGCCAGTACTTCCAACACCACAAGCAGCAATCTCTTTGACCAAGAAATCTTTAATGAAGCCTCCTCAATCCATGCTAAAGAGGCCTCCGATGCTAATACTGCTGACAATGTGGAACACAATGATCAGAACCTCCAAGCTCCTCTCCTCACAACTGAAGACAATCCTGATCTAAACCAAAGTAATCTTGAAGAGGGAATACGGCTGGATGTGATACCAGCACAGAGAATAAACAAAGAGCATCCTCTGGAAAACATCATTGGCCAAGTCCACACAGGTATCCAGACAAGAAGTAAGTCTCATGAAGCCAACATTTGTTTGTTCTCTTGTTTTCTATCTCAGGTGGAACCCAAGAAGATTGATGAAGCTCTCAAGCACAACAGCTGGATTGAAGCAATGCAGGAAGAGTTGCTGCAATTCAAAAGACAAGATGTTTGGAAGCTTGTTGATCTTCCACCTGGTCACACAGCCATTGGAACAAGATGGGTCTTCAGAAACAAGCAAGATGAAAGGGGCATCGTGGTCAAGAACAAAGCCAGACTGGTAGCTCAAGGCTACACTCAAGAAGAAGGCATTGACTATGATGAAGTCTTTGCTCCTGTGGCCCGTCTGGAAGCCATCAGAATCTTTCTGGCATATGCTGCATCCAAAAACTTTATGATCTATCAAATGGATGTGAAGAGTGCCTTCTTATATGGAAAGATTGGTGAAGAGGTCTATGTCAAACAGCCTCCAGGCTTTGTGGATCCTGCACATCCAAATAAGGTCTTAAAACTGGACAAAGCTCTCTATGGCTTACACCAAGCCCCAAGAGCCTGGTATGAAACTTTATCTGGATATCTACTTAGCAACAACTTCAGAATGGGGGCCATTGATCAGACACTCTTCATCAAAGATGAAGGGGGAGAAATTTTGTTGGTCCAGATTTATGTTGATGACATTATGTTTGGATCTACAAGAAAGAAGCTCTGCAAAGACTTTGAAGTTCTGATGCATTCCAAATTTGAAATGAGTTCAATGGGTGAACTAAATTTCTTTTTAGGACTTCAAGTCAAACAGGTACCAAATGGAATCTTCATAAGCCAATCCAAGTATGTCAAAAGCATCTTGGAGAGGTTCAAAATGGCTGACTGCTCTGCTGCAAGAACTCCTATGCAAGTGCACCATCAATTATCTCCGGATAAAGAAGGACAAGACACTGATCAACATCAGTACAGAGCAATGATAGGTTCTCTCATGTATCTCACTGCTTCAAGACCAGATATCATGTTTGCAGTTTGTCTCTGCGCAAGATTTCAAGCAGCTCCAAAAGTGTCTCATCTTCAAGCTGTCAAAAGGATCCTTAGATACCTAAAGGGAGCTCCAAAACTTGGGCTATGGTATCCAAAGAATGGAAATGTCAATCTCTATGCCTACACTGACAGTGACTATGGGGGTTGTAACTTGGACAAAAAGTCCACATCTGGGGGATGTCAATTTCTTGGAGGAAGGCTCATCTCATGGCAATGCAAAAAGCAAACATGTGTCTCTACTTCAACAGCTGAAGCAGAATACATTGCAGCTTCAAGTTGCTGTGCACAGGTCATCTGGATCCAAAATCAAATGCTTGACTATGGAATGACCTTCATGCAGACTCCAATTCACATTGACAACATGAGTGCAATCTCTATCACAAATAATCTAGTGCAGCATTCCAAGACTAAGCACATCGACATCAGGTATCACTTTATCAGGGATCAAGCTGAGAAAAGGAGAATTGTCCTATCCAAGGTTCACACAAATGAGCAATATGCTGATTTGTTCACTAAACCTTTTGTTGAAGCAAGATTTCGATATCTAGTTGAATCAATTGGCATGATGAACTTTGAATAAGACATATCTCAATTTTTATCCTTCCTTGTAAATATGTCTATGTTTTTGTTCTTAATAAAAGGTTATAGTCAGCAGCACTTTTTCACTGCTGACATATTTACTCTTCAGCAGCAAAGTCTTTGCCACTTATCGCTTTAAGTTATCAGCAGGAACTAGTTTCCTGCGGATAGCTTTAAGGCGGTCAGCAGCAACCTTTTTGCTGCGGAATGAATACAACAGTGGATGAGGACAGACTGAAACTTCATAACTTGGAATTGACGGCCAGGGTGGCTATGCTAGAGGCTGAAGTGTCCAAACTAAGACACCAAGTCTCTATGCATGAAGCCCATCAATGCCCAATTTTAGCCACTCCCTCTCTTGTATCAGTAGGCACCTAAACTGATGCCTACTTGTCTACTGATGCAACCAAAAAGGGGGAGATGGTCTCTATGGAAGAAGATAAAGACAGTCTTGACGACTGGATTCAAGAGCAGGTTGTACTTCAAAGCTCACTATTCAAGCCAGCCTTTGTCCAAATTCATGACTTGCCAGTCCCAGATAATGAAGACGAAGAGACATCTGAACACTGGAAGTTGTTCGTCAGGGCTGTCGATGAAATGCTGAATGATGTTGAAGACACAGAACAAACAAATACATCATTCAGCATCCTTCCTGAAGCAGCAGCCATCATTGGTCAATCCTCAACCCCGCAACTATTAAGATTATCAAAGAAGCTAGAATTTGACTCCATTCTAGCTTGGGGGTATGATGGATCATCTGAGAGGTTTTGGATTGGATGGGAGTTCAGCGGAGTAGAAGAGCTGAACTGGAACTCTCTCAATGCCCTCCAAGTCCTACATCTGCATTTAACTAATTGCATCAACACCTCAACAGATCTCTCAGCAGAACTTGCCATTGGCAGGTTCCATGACCTGATGGAGGATAATCTACCCAGGTTCCAAAGATTCCTACAAGCAGCACATCGGGTAGCTTATCCTGAATCCTCGGCGGCCGCAGAAAGAAGACTGACTCCTAGCAATCTTGAAATAACAAGGAGCAGTCTTCTCACTGAAGAAGAAGTTCTGGGCCTTCGAAGATTCCTGTATGCCTTCCTGGTCAAGGACTTGGACGTGCTAGGTTGGGTGAGCACTAAGTCCCTTGACCACACTCTCCTGCTCAGCAACGGATCCTCTCTCATCATCAACACCAGGAACATCCTTCAGCTGCCCTCAGACTTCCTATTCAAGATTTTTCAGCTCAGAGCCAACATCTGCAATATTAACTCACTGGAGAGCCAGGCAATGATGGTCATCATCAAAGCCCATCTTGAAAAAGAAGGACTGATTCCTCAAGAAGAAACTGTGTCAACTTCTGATACTGACTCCAACTCTGATACTCCACAAGTTGACATCACATCTGCAGCTTTTGGCACAAGATCTTCCATCAGGGATCAACTGAGGAAAATAGAAGGTCCTGAGTGTCAACTTGATGAAGACAGTGACCGTCCCTTTTCAATTCCTCAACATGCCAATGAAGCTGAGGCAGAGATCCCAATAGCAGCATCATCATCTGCTGTTGTGATCAGTGAAGCTGAAGCAGAGGCACCCAATGTAAACAAAGGAAAGGGAATCATGACTGATGAAGATGAAGAGAGGCTGCTAAAAGAGAAAAGAGAGAGGGAAGAGAAAAGAAGAAGAAGAGAGGAAGAGGAGATGGCTGACCTGAAAAAGGCTCAAGAAAGAAAAACAGCCATTCTCCTAAGAGAACAAACCATCCAGCTGTATGCTAAATAGCTGGATGAGCTAAAAAGAAAGATTCTTGCAGTTGACCAGATTGAAGAAGATGCAGCTCTTGCTCTTCAACTGCAGGAACAATTCAATAAAGAAGAAGAAGACTTGGAGAAGAAGAAGAACGAAGAAGCTAAGTTCAGAGTAACCGATTCTGAATTAACAAAAGAATTAAGGGAGGAGTGGACTGAAGCTCTGATCTCTCAAGGTGAGGATGCAGACTACCTTGAGAAACTTTCAAACAAAGAGATTTACAGAGCCTTCATGGGTCAGCAGGGTCAATTGGCTAGCAAGAAAAAGGCTGAAGAAGAAGAAAAAGCCAAGCTACAGTCCAAGAAGACCATTGCACTGAATAAAAGAACCCATGAAGAAAGGAAGGTCATGATTGACTTCCTTAAGGATAGAGGAGATAGTGGAAAGAGGCTAGGTCCCATGAATTTCATGAACCTGCAAGCCCTCTACTTCAAAGTTAAAAAGGATGAGGAAGAAAGACTAGGGAAGAAGGCCTCCAAGAAAAGGGTACTTATCAAAGAAGAAGAAAAACCAAAGACAAAGAAACCCAAGCCTTCTCCCTCACCTACCTCTTCCTCAGTCTACCATCCTTCCACTCTCCTCCCCAAACCTTCCACTCCTCCACCCAACAAGTCCAAATCATCCCACCCAGCTCCCACTCATCAACAGCCTCCCTTAAAGAAATCCAAATCCTCATCTGAACCTGAAGACTCAAGAAACATAGTTGAATGGGTCTACAATCCACAGGATCAAAGGTTTGAGATCTTCAGGGGGAGAACTGAAAGAAGAAGATCTACATACAGGTCTGTTGATGAGATTCTGCAACTACCAGATTCAGACCTAAAAAGAATTTTGGAGCTGGGTGAAGCTCATGAGCCTGCAAATAAGAGAGGGAAACATCTTATGCTAGCAATCAGACATTATTTCATCCCTAGCAAAGATGTGGTCGTGGATGTCAAACCACTCAAGTCCCACTCTCCATTTGTATCTTGGTCCTACAATGTTGATTTGGATGAATTCACTCTGATTGATGTAAAGAAGCAGCAGATGAGATGTTCAAGCAAAGCAATCTACAAAATGCCACACAAAGACATCAAGACTATGTCTGAACTTCCACTAAACAATCCCAGCAAGGATCCAAGAGGCTATGAGGTTGAAAGGATAGTCAGCCACATGCAAAAGCTTCAGCAGCAAAGTAATTAGAAGAATTTTGGTTGCATCAGTCTAGGGGGAGTTTGTAGAACCAAAGACTGATTGCTACCAAATTATTCTAAGTACAAATGCTGCTGATAGGCTTATCAGCAGCATTCAACACTTGTTGCTGCTGATAGGCTTATCAGCAGCATCCAACACTTGTTGCTGCTGATAGGCTTATCAGCAGCATCCAACACAAGTTGCTGCTGATAGTCTTATCAGCAGCATTCAACACATGTTGCTGCTGATAGTCTTATCAGCAGCATTGTTCTCATCTCAGCTTCTCATAGCTCTATTCTCTGAAGACCAAACGTTGCAGCTGACTATCCATGTGAAGCGCCTCTGACACCTGTCTGTAAAAGCAACTGCCACACTCCAAGCAGAAGGAACCTCAGTGGTGCAACCAATAAAGGACAATGACGCGCGTCTCCAAGCATGCAAACAATGATGCCTAAGAAGACGTTTCAGTAAAGTTATCTAGATTAGCCTTTGCGTGTAATTTAGATTAATAAACAAGATCAACGGCTTGTGTTAGATCTGATCCTTAGAATCAAGGGTCTGCCTTGATTCTAAGTTACTATAAATACTGTGTAAACACTTCAAACAAAGTGTGCCTTGTGCTTGCTGTGCTTTCATAGTGCTTCTTGATAGTGTTTTACTTGTAAACTTGTAATCTCAGAAGTTTAATACAACAGTGCATTTATCAGTATTCTTGCTGTTTACTTGTTTACTTTGTTGGTTGTTATTGTTTCCGCCAATATCAACTAGAATAAAATCACCTTGTAATCTTACGATCCTACAGAAACCGTGATAAACTTCCTTCGGAAGTGACATAGAAATGCTAGCCATAGCTTTCTTTTCACGATCGAACAATTTTTTTTCTTCAGAAGTCAATGCAGATACTGGTTTAGGAACATCATCCTTTCCCATCCATAAGTATGTAGGATGTGTATAACCTTCCAAAATAGGAATCCATAAACTCGTTTCAGTAAACGACACAAACTGATCAAAACGATCTTTCTAGTTTGGGTAATTAGCAAGACTTAACAGCTTTGGTGGTTTCAGAGAAGTACCAGTCTCATTATCATAGTTGAACATGTTAGTTAACTGCACCATATTTTCCATAGCCAACAATCTTTGAAAAAAATAGTAAGTATGAACAAGAACACACTCAGGCGAAGATAATAAGTTGCCTCAATCCCTCTAAGCGAACTTGACCTCAAGCGAACTTGATAAGTTCTCTTAATCAAGTATATCAGCTAAGTTCGCCTACTAAGTTCGCCTGCAATAGAATTTGAAGCTAAGTTCGCCTGGTTCAGCAACAACAACTCAGGAAGATGAGTTCTTCAACCAAAACATGAACAAAAACTTACGAAAACCATCATAACTTGTTGAATAGATGGAATTTGATAAAACTGAACCGTAGGATTGAGTATAATATGATTTATAACCCTTCTAATGGATCAATTTCTTCAAAAACACCTTAAAATTGATGAAATCAGCTTCAAAATCACTCTCAAGAACTTGAAAACTCCATGAACATGAAAATTTGCAAAAGTCAACCAATTTCTTTTCAAATCATAAACAAATCGTCACAAAACAATCATAAATCACGAGCATAGGCTCTGATACTACTTGTAGGTCTACATGACTCTCCTATAGATCGTACTCGAGATGCGACGTATCAATGACACGGAGTGCGGAATCCAACCGTATCAATGAATGTGTACACAAGATGACAATAGAAACTGTAACAATCACAATGTAAATAAACTTCTCTTCTATTTCATGATATCACAGAGTTTATAGAACTAGAACTTCAATATTCAAAAGCATTACAAAAACTGAACATGTAAACTCTATTTATAGACTTGGTTCTGCTATAGGCAAACGTAGTAAGTTCCCCTCTACTCAGACTAGGTGAACTTGTTAAGTTCGCCTCTAGCAGAACTTACAAACACTTAGACAAAAACAAACATTTACAAAAACATAAAGACATACAGATCTAAACTATTACAAGCTCTTGTCATACATCTATGTCCTAACCGGTCTCCAGCCCCCCGACCGGTGATGGGCTCTGGCCGCTCCAACAGCAACAACGGCGAGCAGTGGCAATGGCAGCGGCGCGGATGGCTTCTGGCCTCATCGGCGGCAATGGTGGTGTTCCACCTCTACCCGAAGCCTAATAACAACATATCTGGTGGGTTTCGACCTCCTCTCCGTTTATCTATTGTCGACCAAACAAGAAAACGCTTTTCCGGCGGTGGCGGTTCTAGGGTTCCACCATCACAGGGCGTTCCGGCGAGATTCACTGTTTTCTAGTGAGTTTTCGTTCTCATTTTCGTGCCTTTCAAATTCATATCTAATCACCATTAACGATAAATTTTTGTTTGAGTTTATCTCTGCATTTAGAAGCATGTTTCGACGAGTTCGGGTGGCGGAGGTAGGATCCCAATGTCACCTCAAGCCACCTGATCGTATTTTAGGTCAATCCCGGCCCAGATCCGAGGTTTTCTTCCCTTTTCCGGCAATACGCGGTAAAACCCAGAACCTGAACTTTGTTCTTGATAAATAAACGTCACTAATACTAGATCCATTTGTATCTTTTATAGATCTAGCAATCTTGGTGATTTTCGATCATTCGAGCTATTGAAAATGGTGGTAACCCGACAATGGTACTTAGATAGGGATGGTTTGACTCGTTTTAGACACTCTAGGATCTTGGTCAATAAAATTCAAACTGGTCAAATCTATCAACACAAGTCAACGGGTTCGCGTACAATAACCAAGTGAAAAGAAAGGTATAAAGACGTACGCTAAACGCTTTACGTTTAATATTACAAAATTTAAGCGTGTGTATGCGATCAAATACGTTGAGCTCTAAACGATTCGTTAGCAATAAATAAATATTAAAGTAACAATAAATAATAACGAGTGATATTAACGGATGTTGGGTGTGTGAGATTCGTACAAGTTAAAAGTATAAATTATTAGGCGATAAATATAAACATGGACGTATTATCGGTAAAAATGGAACTTTGGTACGACTAATGATTGTGACAAACAAATAACTAGATGTGACTTTAACGTTTAAATGTTTGCATTTCGATAGTTATATATATATATACACGAATAATAATTGTTACTTTGGTCGTATAAATATTTGCAAAATATCCGTAATGTACAAACAATTGATATTTATATTTGGGACAATTCGGACGATAAATGTATTTTGTAGGAATTTATTTCTTAGATTTCATGACTAGGCATTTTTTTAAACTCATATGAATAAAACTATAAAGCTACTAATCGATGATTTGACAATTAACTAGTGCTAATACAACTATAATTTTCATGAATTTAAACGTACCACATAAATACACACACAAACATCAATATACATATATAAATATAAATACATGTATGTATTTGAATATTTACATTTTTTTACAAAAATCAAATGAGTATAAAGTAACACAATATTTGAATACGAGTATGAGTAAATATATGACCGTAGAATTTTGTATATATATTGATACGAACGATTTCAAAACATAAGACGCTTCAATATCATGAATAGGTATTATAAATATATATGTAATTATATACTTTCACTACCCGTCTTAAACGATATTTCACATATTTACACATAAAATTTAAATTTATGTTTTATGAGAAAACAAATAAGTATATGATTACATTTAAGGATGTGGTTAAATATATATATATATATATATAAAGAGGATGGATACAAAATACATTTATCATAAAAACTAAGTATTATTTATTTTAAAAAGTCAAAGAGGGTGTCAAATTCCCTCTTTTACCCTTTCTAGTGATTTCCATATCCAATTAATCTATCATTAATCCCTAATTAATCTTAGTCATTAAATTAGTATGATTAAGGGTTGAGATTGTTTCCTACACTTTTATGCTAAATGTATTTTTTACATGATCATACTTATATATATATATATATATATATATATATAGGGGCCGGTTATCGTACAAAGTGTTTTAACGTACAAAGCATACGAAGTTACCAGCATGCGACACGTGTTCAGTAAGCGAGGGGTAAATGCGTCCACGTTATAATCACGCATGATTTATAATAACGCAATCACGTATGTTATAATCATGACCATAATCACATAACCACGCATGTTATAATCGTGACCATAATCACGTAATCATGTAATTACACATGTTATACACATGACCATAATCACGTAATCACGCATGGTATACGGACAGCACATCGACCTTTTAAAAAAAAGTCATTTTTTGTTCATAAAAGTATACTCAAATTAAAGAGAATAAAATGCTCAATTTTATGGTATAACTTAAAAAAATAATGTCGTATAAAAAGGTTATGCTTGTTTAAAAAAATTGGGGAACTTGTAAAAAGTCAACAAAGGTAGGCTATTTCAATTTTACCCTTTTCAGAATTTTTTTCACTCTTAAAACAAACACATTTGATCTTAACAATTGATTTCCTATATCAACGCTTCAAAATACTTCTTACGCTTCTCACGATAAAAACACTTTGTATTTAAACCATTCCCTATATATATATATATATATATAAATTGGTTTTTTAATAATCCAAACTATTACTCATTGGCAAATAATAATCCGAACTAACAGTTTGGCTTGTGATAAATTCAATTTTCGTTTTTGTTGTCAATGACATTCCTAGTAGCATAATCATCATATATTTCCACCTAAATAACACTCGATTCCCACTCGATTTCGATTGTACGTTTCTCCATTTCCTTTAAGATCGTCATTTTGAGCGAAAATAAGTTTAAATCGAGTATAAATCTATGGTGATTATGCTACTGGAACTGTCATTAACAACAAAAGTGAAAGTTGAGATTATAACCAGCCAAACTGTTAGTTTGGATTATTATTTACCAATGAGTCATAGTTTAGATTATTAAAAACCAATTTGCCTCTATATATATATATATATATATATATATATATATATATATATATATATGTTTATATAAAAGAGTGGGATCACATGAGGTAAGTTAAATTCTTAAATAAAAAATATGTGTGTAGATATATTATATTACACATATCTATAGTGATGCTATAACATGAATATATGTGATGCTATAGCATGAATGTAACTCTGAATGATATACCTTGTAATTATAGTTAATATGACACAACGAAATGAGCCAGAATTGAAATTGAAATGATATTATTGCACGAATCAAAGCATAAGGAAATCATGGATGTTACAGAAGTCGTTTGGGAAGTCACCAACGGTGACATTACTTAACTGGTAGATGATGGGTCCGGGGTGTGTTTAGTGACCTAACGAGGGTGCGGTGATGAGGTATGTGTTTGTGTGCTTACGTATATATGTTAAATTTGCATGTAAGTGTTGAGTTATATTTATTGTGCATGAGATGGTGTTAATGTGGTGTACAGGTGATAGTAATGTGGTAAGATTAAGGTGACATGTAAATGATACTTTTGTGATGTGCAGAGTTAGAACGACTGTCGAGTCAGGATTGAGTTGTGGCGTTTACAACTGTTACGTCAGTTAATCTGTTAGAGCCTTAGTCAAGGTTGAGTAAGTCAATGTCTAGGGATTGGTTGTGTTAACCAGGTTATTGAGTTGTTATGTTTAGTAGGTTAGGAGTTAGTTGTAATATCCAGGATTTTTCCGATGTGTCGTTTTTACATTTATCATATTGTAATCCTGTTTTCCGTTGTAACTTATCTATTTCAAATCCAATGAACGTATCTATTTCCATAATCTTTGCATGTGTCGTTGAAATTTATTAAATCCTAAAAGCTTGAAACATTAATTAAATAATAATTATTATTTTTCTTAAATAATAAATATTAGTTAAATACATAAAAACACTGGAAACATATATATAATTAATTTAAGCATCTAACTTAGATGCGAAACTCACCAAAACGACATAGTTTTGATTAAAGCAAATTAAAATTAATTTAATTTGTTGTTTCCTCTCTCGATTTGTTCATCAGTTTCACTTCCTACGATAATTTTGTCAGAAAATGATTACCTATCTGTGTCCATATTCCTGCTTCTTATAAAATTGATTTTAATCAAAACGAGTAAACTTATGTTAGCGTTTTATGTCAATCTCCAGGAAGAATATGTAAATTTTTATTGTTTGAATATTAGTTTGTAGTAAAAAGGTACCATGATGTGAGGAAGTCATCTGGATAAGCAAAGACTATGACTTTCTATTTTCTATATTTTTATCATTTGAGCATTAAGATATAAAAGTTATGAGGAAGCCATTTATGTACGTGAGAAATTGACCGAGAGTAAATATTAGGGAGAATTGATAGAGAGTATATAGGGTTTCAAGGGAATTAAATTAATTTTAATTCGTTTTAATCAAAACTACGTCGTTTTGGTGGGTTTCGCATCTAAGTTATATACTTAACAGCTCCATATTCACTTTTCTCATATATATATATATGACTTATTTAAAGATACATCTTATAAAAAAATAAAGTGTATTTAATTATTAAATACTTTATACTATAATTATTAAACTTATAAACCTAAATTATTTTTATAAAATTATAAAAATAATACTAGGGTAAAACTTATAGAAACTTAGTTGAACTTTATAAAAGTAAAACATATTAATTATTTTTATAAGTCCAGGGTCTAAACTGTCATTCTTGAAAGCTTGTTTAAACTAAAAAATCATGTTTTAGCATGAAATAATAAAACTTACAAACCACAGGGACTGAAAATGAAATTAACCCAAACTCCCGAATCTGAAACCAGTCGCAATTTCGTTCCCTGCGTGACCGATTTTAGGCTCGTTTATTCGAAAACGAGTTTCCCGGCCAAATTCAATGCACCTCGAGATTCTACTCGAGCGTGCGACCCAAACCCAAGGTACTTCAATGCGTAAATTCAATTCTAAACCCCGCATGGTTCTAATTTGATTATTAAACATTAAACATTCAAAAATCGATTATAAATACCCACAGGAACACCTCAACGACACCACCCTTTAAGTCCATGAACTCCCAACTTCATCAATTTGTGCCTGCATGTAACGAACCAACTTCTGAATTAATATTATAATATAATCATATTATATTATAGGGGTGTAAATAAATAAAATAAAAGTTGGAGGTTTGTTGCAAAAGTGGATTTTTAACTACTTTGGGTGAAAGGGTCAAAACTGGAAGTTCGGGGGCTGTTTTGTAACATTACAAATTCATATTTTTATGAGAAAGGGGATCACACAAACACACACTTGTGTGTGTGTTTGGATCGTGAATAGCAAGGGAGCAAAAGGGGGATAAGCCAAGATCGAAATTGATGATTTACATGAAGAATCTGGATGATTTGGGGTGTTCATCTTGTTTTAGTCATCAAGTAAGCTTCCTCTTCATCATCTAAATCACCATTGTTGGTATTCTTGGTGGTTTTGAGTGAAATCGAATTTGGGGCTGAATTGGGTGATCTAGGTGGTTAATAACTTGTTAAAAGTGAAAACCTAGCTTGATTGAAGGTAAAGGTAGGTAGATTACAACATCTAAA
Organism: Smallanthus sonchifolius; assembly: GCA_023525975.1. NCBI lineage: Eukaryota > Viridiplantae > Streptophyta > Magnoliopsida > Asterales > Asteraceae > Smallanthus > Smallanthus sonchifolius. The sequence goes on from CM042046.1 coordinate 29,756,744, forward strand.
CATCCAATTTGATGATTCAAGAATTAGGGTTATTGAGGTGAAATTGAGGGTTTTTGATTTGGGGATGTTTGAATGTTGAATTATGGTTGAGTAAGTGTCTAGGGAGTTAATAGGCACACTAATAACCATAAGCCCCAAGTTTTAATGGTGATTTGTAAAATTGGAGTTTTGGTGTAACTTGGGTGAATCCTTAACGGGTTATTTGGGTTAAGGGAGTGTTGGGTGGTGTTTGAATGGTGTAAGAGTGTTGTGGCATATCCATGAACACTAGACCAAGTAGAAACCACATTCATAATGGTTGATTTTGAAATTAAAGTGTTGGGTGAACTTGGGTGATTCCTTAACGGGTCAAAATAGGTTGAAAGGTTGAAATAGGGTGTTGGAGGTTTGGTTAAGGTTGTGATAACCAAACTAAGTTAGGGGGTTGATCTTTAGATCATAGGTGTGTCTTGAATCTCAATTTGATGAATGAATTGAGATCATAAGATTTCTAAATTCAAGTTGATTGTTAGGTGATCAAGGTGTCAAAGGAGCTAGCTTGAAGATCAAGTGGGATCCTTCTTAGCAAAAGGTAAGTGGTTTACAATTACTTAGTAATAGATATAGTGTTAGTAACATGTAAATAGATTTGTGTAGTTTAATTCTAGTGATTTGGTGTAAGTTGACTTAGTGTGGTAAAGAGTCAACTATTGTGTGAAATATGTTGATTTGTTGTAATTTGACTTATGTAGTAAAGAGTAAAACTAAATTGTGGAATGTGGTCTATTAGTGTAATTTGACTAATGTGGTAAAGAGTCAAACTAAATTGTGGAATGTGTTATATTAGTGTAATTTGACTTAGTGTGGTATGAGTCAAACTAATATGTAAAATGTGGTGATTTAGTGTAATTTGACTAATATGTGGTAACAGTCAAAATAAAATGAAATTTGGTGGAATTGAAGTCATTGAACTTCACTTGTGTCGTGGTAGCTTGAAGTCTTGGAACTTCACTAACGTCGTTGTTGCTTGAAGTCTAAGAACCTCACATGAAAGTAATTGAGGTCATGAACTTCACAAGGTTGTGTTGTGGCGTTTGAGGTCTTTAGAACCTCATATAAAGGAGTTTGAAGTCTAAGAACCTCACACGGAGTTGATTGAAGTTATGAAATTCACAAAGTTGTTTGCGGTGTTTGAGGTCATTAGAACCTCACAAAGAAGTATGGTTGGGTTAGTGGGAGAGTAACTAACTAGTGTATACATACATAGGTGTAATGTATGTAAGGAGTTATATATGTTAACTGGAGTCTTTGGGAGCTAACTGGTATGGGTTGGATAATGGGGCCATTGAAGTCCATGAACTTCATTAAGGAGGTAAAGGGGAGGGATTGGGATCATCAGAATCCCACTAAGTTGGTGCAATTCGGATAATAGACAAATGCCAAACTTGAAGTAAGCATATCTTGAGCTAGAAAATGAGTTATGGAAGCCATAATATATCGATTTGGGGTGCCATGACGCGAGGAAGCTAAAAATGAAGTTTGTTGTGCAGGTGGGGGCGTAGGCGCATAGCCTACGTTGGGTTGGTTTTGCTTATGCCCTCGGCTCTATCCTACGTTCCCCAAACGCCCTCCCCCTACGCTGAAACCCCCTTTTTGGGTTTTTCTTATGTTTAATCCATGGGAGGCTATGGGAACTTGTATATATCATTACTATCATGTTTTTGTGGTCTTCCTTTGTAGGTAAAGCTCCGGTTTGATGTCTCGGGTCAGGTTTCGTATTGGAATGGATTCTCGGTTCTTTTGGTGGTTGTTAATGTTTGGAAATTGAACTTCTTGTTTGGGTTCATTAAACTTGTTTTAAATCATCTTTTAGGAGTTTAAATCGGTTTTCATTTTTGAAGTGTCGGTTAATACTTCTAAAATAAGATTATGTTGTTGTGATGTTGCTTTTATCATGTGTTGATTATTCAAGGGCATTTTATGGGACCTAATTTCGCATGTTTTGAAAGTTAAAATTTGGTCGAAATTTTGGGTGTTACATTACATTTCCTATTTGAATTCTTGAACAGCCGATTCTATACTCGAACCGGTTCTCCCTCGTTTCGACATTAAATTAGGTAATTCTTAATTTGTTAGTTTTTTTTTCTAAAATAAATAAATTCTTATTGTTTTAAACTTTAAATTAACTTATAAACTTTAATTAAACAGAAAAACTAATAATATCTTTATAAAATCAGAAAAGTTATAAAACCAATATTTTATTTAGAAATCAGAAAACTTAAAAATTTATACATTTTATAAAATTTATATTTTATTTAAAACTCAAAGCTTATTTATTTATTTAAACTAAAATAGAAAAATAAATATACTTTATTTATGTAAAATCAGAATGTTTATAAACTTATAAACTTTATAAAATAAAACAGAAACTTTAAAACATTTATAAACCTATAATTAAAACATAAACTTTATTTAAAAATACTTATAATCTAAAAAGAAACCATATTCAACATCTTATAAACTTATACTTGCATATTATTTATTTAAACTTATTTAGTTACAAGTTTACTTTTGTAAAATGTATACTTTATGATTAAATACTTTAAATAATTTTAATTGATTTATACTAATCAATTTAATTAGATAAAGTAATTATTTTCAAATTCTTTTAAGTAATTATTATTTATCCTTAATAATCATTTATTCTTTTACTTAATTATCTTTACAACTTTATTTATAAAATACTTAAAAAACTATTTTAAATTATTATTACCTATCATGTGTAGTTAATAATCATAAAGCTTTTTAAATAATTATTTTAATCAATTAATAAATATTTTAAATTACAAACTTAATAACTTTGATAGTTCAAGACTTGTATTATCTGTTTAAAAACCTATTTAGAGTTTTGATTAAACTCTATAAAAACCTATTCAACACCCGTTGGAACCCTAGTCAATCTTAGAATCCTAGATCCTTTGTCATAGACTTTTTAGGATCAAACTTTGAACTTTAGACTTTGTTATCTAGGCTTGTTGTGAGGATATTTTTGCTCGAAGTTTTGCTACACATAATCTTTGTTGGGAATTCGTTCATCATTCCAAGTGAGTATATTTAGCCCCTTTTTGTTTTGTTGTTGTTTATAAACTTGGGGTGAAACATGTATGAAAACTTTTAGACTTAAACAATTCATAAACAAATATGTCTATCTTCTTTTCTCTGTGTTATGAGATTTGAGACTTGCATGATTAAATTAGACTTAACTCTAGCATACTCATTAACTTTGATCGAGCCTAGAGTTACAATAATAGATATATTGTATTTGACCAATCCACGTAGTTTGATTGACCCTTCCTGTAACATCCATGATTTTCCGATACCATTTTAACTTATCTATTTATCAAGTTATCCATTTTAATGATACTCCGTTTGATCCCGCACCTGCCCCACTCAATGAGTCACATTAACTTTCACTTACACATAATTTTCTACTTATACGTATAGCACACGCATGTATATTTTTATGGACTTATATATATATATATATATTATATACCCAGTTTTGGAAATTAAATCAAAACACAAAAACATATGTATATTTTTATAAATAAATATGTATATGCTTTGTAGACCATTGTACAATATATAATTTTTTTTTAACGAATATGTTCCTTTATAAATGAAACAAATAATGATTAAGATTCTATAAACATTATAAAAATCAAAACAAGTTTTATAAACAATTAAAATAAATTTGAGATAATTAATTTGTGCTTTGAACCCTAACTAACCCCCCCCCCCCCCCGTCTCACCCTTTTGAACCCCCACTTTTTGCATTGAACCTTCACATGAATCCCAAATCCTATGTTTTGACCATAATTCGTCAATTTTGACTTTAAAAGTCAAACAGGCCCAAATCTATGAAATCCAACTTGTGAAATCGATTAAGCCTGTTGATATGGACTTACCCCACACACGAAATCGTTAATCGACTTTACCCTTACCCATGTAACAGCCCAATTCAGTCTACCACGTGGTTGAATTCAAATTCAAACAATTTGACTTCGTGGAGTCAAAGCCAAATCTATTCGGTTACATTTCGGTAAATTAGACGAGTTCCAATCCCGGAAATCATGCGTAGACTGATCGTGCATGTATCTAGACCCATTACATGACCCAATTCATTCTATTACAATCGGATTAACGCGTAATTGAGGCTACAACTGTCACCGTAACCCTTGCAATCGAATCAGGCATTAAATGTGAAATTTATCAAATTAAATGACCACGAACCTTCGCACGACTCTATACAATCTCACCCACACCTCAATTGAGTCACATTCCATCCATGTTCGTTGATCTAGCACCCTAAACATCGTCCCTGTCCGTTTAGTCGCCAGGCCTCGTTACGCAACCATCACAGGTATCGTTTACGTCGTTCATTTCGTTTTTAACCACTTATCGAAAGCCCCTTATCACTTAACAAAACAACAATCCAAATCGGGTTCATTTCCTGGCAATTCTCTGAACCTGTTCATACGATTTTTAACAAGAAATTTCGATTTAAATAGTTTAATGCATTTATGTTTTTACACTTTAGTTTATACCAGCGAAACCACTCGGTCCAACTGCTTAAGACCTTGCACCATTGGACCGAGTGGCGTGGGTTCGAAACCCACATAACCGGTCCTTTTTGCGCAAGCATTAAACTCAGACCCGGTCCCCTTGTATGTACACCTTAAAACCTTTGCGAACCGGATATCTGTCAAGGAGTAGCTCCTAGTCCAGTGGTTAGTCCTTGATGTCTCCAATGGGGAGACCCGGGTTCGACCCGGGCAAGCCACAATTATTTTTAAAATCAGTTTTAAAGCTCCAAAAATTTTATAAAAATTATTTTATAAAACCTCACAATATTTTTAACAGAATAAAACCAGATTCATTAATTTTCAATATAAATCCATTTTATTTTGAATTTACGATTAGAATTGTATATTAAAGGTGTAAAACAAAATTTTAATTATTTAGATTAATTTTCAAATAAGAGCATTGTTTTTATAAAGTTTATAAAATGTCAAATTTATTTAAAGCAATCAAATACTTATTTTCAAAATGATATATAAATAAATAAATTTATTTATTTTAATCTACACTAAAAATATATAATTACTATTATTTTTATACATCAACATTACTTACATATCTTTATAAATAAATAAAGTAAAATTATTTATTTAATTTTTATCTAATAAAATTCACATTATTTTTGTAACTAAATAAATAAATAACAACTATTTAATTTATTTAGTTATTCAACCCAAACTCTAACTTCAATCATTTTAAACTATTCATTTCAAACTTTCGTTTTATAAAAACACTTATCCAAATACAAACCAAAATCACTACCTTCAACTTCAAATTCCTTGTGCTCATCCAATTAAATCATAGTCTTAGACATAGATTTTGTACACATTATTAATTCAATATACTTTACACACTAGGTTAACGTGGTGAGATTTCAAGGATCATTTTGCTATCTAGTCTCGCGTGCTAGCTATACCTTTGAATCATGTGAGTATTACATAGCCCCTTTTCACACTTTTAAACTTTTTGGGGTGAAACATGAAGTCTATACATACCATTGTTTACATTTACACAAACTACACAAACACAAATCCTCTTTACATTCATGTGTGTAAATTTGAGCTTTATGTTTGAGTACTATGTGTGTTAACTGTTTGTGTGCAATTTATGTGCAATCATTAACTATTCAAGCCGACGGTTAACAATGATAGATTTATTGAGTCTGACAAACCCACCCAGATTGGGGTGATTGTTACCGACAACACAATTTGCATGCTAGTTACAAAGGTTTGATTGTACTTTGGTTACACAATAGTTGCTCCCCATAAATGTCTTATTTTATCATGTTATGTAAGGATTTGATTATTTACATCTATACACTATCTATGTATAAACCTGTGTATGCTCACCAACTTTTTAGTTGACTTTATTTTATTCATGTTTCAGGTGCTAATATGTGAGTTTGATCAAGACATGCTACACATAGGCTTTGGACTTAGTTAAATTTAAATAAAGAATATTATGTATTTCAATTACGTACTTGTTTGAATTTGGTTGTGTTTGAAATGAAATTTGATGATTAAATTATTGAAATCTAGCCAACCTTGTGCTCATGAACAGTCTACATGTCCCGCCCCGACGTATTTCGCCGTCGGTTGGGGTGTGACAGATTGGTATCAGAGCCTTGGTTATAGGGAACTAGGTTATTAGACACCCTCGACCTAGACTATAACTTTAGGACACCCACATATGCCATGCTTCATGATTATGTGATATGTGCTACATGCTATATGTTACATGCTTATTATATTAATTATTTTTTCATTTTGATACCTCATTTGTTAAAATTCATGACTTAATAGACTATAATTAAATAATAAATTAAATAAACAATATCCCTAACCATACCCTAAGTCCCATAACCTTCTTACCTACTTCTCTGTCATCATCATCATAGCATGTGGAAACTTCATGGATTTAAATCTATAAAATTTCTTTATTTCCTCGTTAAGGTTTTAAACTTTGTTAATTATTAGAGGACACGTGCAATCTGGAAGGGTGCCACCTGTATTCTAGGTTTTCTGTCAAGGAAAGCATTTCATATGAATCCCAATCAATCGAGGGACCTGTATGCTTTCCTGGGAATTCCCGGTTTGAGTGTTTACTTATAGGCTAAAGCATGTCTCCTTGAAAGTTATATGAGTTTAATTAACCTTAATGTGTCATAGTATTCAAGGGAGTATTTCACTATTTGAGTACAATCCAAACTATGTTTTACTATTTTATTTATTATTTTATCCCCTTTAAATTCAATCAACTTTCATAAGTCCTTACATCCTTTCTTGTCTTGTGCAAATCTGTATAATGCCTCCCCGTCATGCTACCGTGACCAACAACAACACCGAGATTGCTGCTATCCTTTCACAACTTGTAACTCAACTCACCTAAGCTAATGGAGCCATTAATGGTACCCATGGAACTAATGGTGGTGGTGGTGCTAACCCACCGTAATGCACCTTCAAGCACTTTAATTCGTGTAATCCTCTTAAGTTCTATGGTATCGAGGGAGCCACAGGACTTCTTCAATGGTTCGAAAGTATTGAGGGCACCTTCCTCAATAGTTACTGCCCTGATAACCTTCGTGTTCGTCATACCACAAGTGTCTTTCAAAAACGGGTGCTCACTTGGTGGAATGGGGAAAGAAGAACTAGAGGCATGGATGCAGCAATGGCCTTACCGTGGGATGAGGTTAAGAGACTAATTACCGAAGAGTTCTGTCCTCGGAATGAGGTGAGGAAGCTGGAAGCTGAGTTTTGGGATCTTACCGAAGACAGTGATGAAAGTCTGGCTTATACAACCCGGTTTCATGAACTGAGTCTCCTTGTGCCCTATATGGTCACACCTTTATCCCGCTGCATTGAGAAGTACATTGGTGGATTACCTAGGCAGATTCAAGATACTGTCTTAGGGAGAAATCCCACAACACTCGAAGATGCTATCCGGTTATCTGCTACTTTGACCGACAATCATGTGAAGGGAGGGACCTTGACTAGAAAGGGCACCAAGAAAACTCCCGACACCACAACACCCTCTGCACCTATCAAAGAAGCTAAGGCTGAACCCTACCACAATAATAAGAAAAGAAAGGCTAAAAACTATGCCGTGGTCACTCCTACTATCCATGTTAACCAAGTTGCTCCCATGGCTCAAGCACCAGTCAAGAAACCATATGATGGGATCTACCCACTCTGTGCCACATGCAATTATCACCACCTCCAAAACATTCCCTGTAGCCTCTGCACCCACTGTGGGAAATATGGTCATACGGTCAATGTTTGTAGAGCCAAGGCACTTGCAGGTCAAGTCAACCCACCAACCCGAACCAACCAACAAGTGGCTAATCAGGGCGTTCCCGCTATTGCAAATGGGCGTGCTTGTTATGAATATGGCAACCCAAATCATTTCCTTGACCAGTGCCCGAAGTTCATCAATGCTAAACAAGGCGGAGCTCGTGGGCGTGCTTTCAACATAAATGCCAATGAAGCTCAGGCCAACAATGATGTGGTTAACAGTACGTTCCTTGTTAATAGTCAATATGCCTCCATTTTATTTGATACCGGTGCAGATAAAAGTTTTGTGTCACTTAACTTTGAAACCTTACTTGCAAAAACGCGATCCAAATTAGAGAAAACCTTCACCGTCGAAGTAGCAAATGGTGACTCTATTACAATTGACTCCGTTATCCATGACTGCTCTCTAGAACTTAATGATCATACATTTCCAATCAACCTTGTGCCAATGCCACTAGGAAGTTTTGATATCATCATAGGCATGGATTGGCTGTCGAATCACCATGCCGAAGTCATCTGTTTCGAGAAGTGCATCCGAATACCTCTACCGTCAGGAGAAACGTTAAGAGTCTTGGGTGAAGAGCCTTGCAAAGGACTCAAGTTAATGTCATGCACTACTGCTCAAAAGTACTTACGAAAAAAGTACGTGGCCTTCTTAGCCCATGTTATTTAAAAGGATGTCAAAGAAAAGGGTATTCAAGACATCCTCATCATCCGGGATTTTCCTGAAGTATTCCCCGAAGACCTATCTGGTCTTCCACCCGTTCGACAAGTAGAATTTCGCATTGACCTTGTACCCGGTGCTAACCTCGTGGCTAGAGCTCCATACCGTCTTGCACCTTCTGAAATGCAAGAGCTTGCAAGTCAACTCCAAGAACTCTCCGACAAGGGCTTCATTCGTCCAAGTCATTCACCGTGGGGTGCACACGTTTTATTCATCAAGAAAAAGGATGGATCATTCTGCATGTGTATTGACTACCGCGAACTCAACAAGCTTACCATCAAGAACCGTTATCCATTGCCTAGAATTGATGATCTCTTTGATCAACTTCAAGGCTCTACTTGTTTCTAGAAGATTGATCTTCGATCTGGTTATCACCAACTTCGTGTACAAGAGGAAGATATTCCAAAGACTGCTTTTCGAACAAGGTATGGTCACTACGAGTTCATGGTCATGCCTTTTGGGCACCAATGCACCCGCGGTTTTCATGGATCTCATGAATCGTGTGTGCAAACCGTACCTTGATAAATTCGTGATCGTCTTCATTGACGATATCCTAATCTACTCCAAGACTAAATCCGATCATGAGCAACACCTTAGGTTGGTTTTGGATCTCTTAAGAAAAGAGCAACTATATGCCAAGTTCTCCAAATGTGAATTTTGGCTAAAGGAAGTTCAATTCTTGGGACATATCATCAATGAAAAGGGAATTCATGTGGACTGCTAAGATCAAAGTTGTTAAGAATTGGAATGCCCCTAAGACCTCCACCGAAGTTCGTTCATTTCTTGGTCTTGCGGGATATTATCGTCGTTTCATTTCAAATTTCTCTAAGATTGTTGTTCCTCTCATCGCTTTGACCCACAAGGGTAAACCTTATGAATGGGGACCAAAGCAAGAAGAAGCTTTCCAAACTCTCAAGCAAAAGTAGTGCAATGCTCCTATATTGACCCTCCCAGATGGGAATGGCGATTTAGTTGTCTACTGTGATGCCTCTAACCAAGGTCTCGGTTGTGTTCTCATGCAACGAGGCAAGGTGATTACTTATGCATCAAGGCAACTTAAGATTCATGAGAAGAATTATACGACGCACGTTCTCGAATTGGGTGCGGTCGTATTCGCATTAAAGATTTGGAGACATTACCTTTATGGCACAAAATGTGTGGTGTTCACCGACCACAAAAGTCTCCAACACATCTTTAACCAAAAAGAACTCAATATGAGGCAACGACGTTGGGTTGAACTCCTTAACGACTATGACTGCGAGATTCATTACCATCCCGGCAAAGCGAATGTTGTAGCCGACGCCATGAGTCGAAAGGACTATGTCATGCTTCATTTTGTTTGAATTCAAACCGACATCCAAAATCGTATCCTAGAAGCTCAACACGTCTCGGTCACCGAGGGTAACATGTACGAGGAAATGTCGTGTGGTGTTGAACTTCAGCTTGAATCTAAGCACAATGGCTTACTTTATTACTTGAATCATATTTGGGTTCCCGATCGCGATGATCTCCGTGCATTTCTTATGAACAAGGCTCACAAGACTCGTTATTCTATTCATCCTGGTGCGGATAAAATGTACCAAGATCTTCGCCAACAATACTGGTGGCCCGGTAAGAAGAAAGACATTGCTCTCTATGTTTCCAAATATCTAACTTGCTCCAAGGTCAAAGCCGAGCACCAACGTCCTTCCGGTTTGCTTGAACAACCGGAAATCCTTAGTGGAAGTGGGAGAATTTAGCTATGGACTTCATTACCAAACTCCCTCGCACCTCAAGTGGTTATGATAGCATTTGGGTGATCATTGACCGCCTCCCCAAATCCGCTCACTTCTTGCCTATCCGTGAAGACTATCGGGTTAAGAAATTGGCCCGAATTTACATTGACGAAAATGTGAGTCGTCACGGTGTCCCACTAAACATAATTTCTAATAGAGATGCTCGTTTCACCTCCCGTTTCTGGCAATCCCTCCAAACTGCTCTTGGCGCACGATTGGATTTGAACACGGTTTACCATCCCCAAACTGATGGTCAAACCGTGCGTACAATCCAAACTCTTGAGGACATGCTTCGAGCATGTGTAATTGATTTTGGTGGCAACTGAGATTCATATCTATCCCTAATTGAGTTCTCTTACAACAATAGCTACCACACAAGTATCAATATGGCTCCATCTGAAGCTCTCTATGGTGTAAGTGTCGTTTTCCTATCTGCTGGAACGAGATTGGTGACACAAATCACCGGTCTCGAGTTAATTCAAGAAACATCCAACAAGATCATTCAAATCCGTGACAACATTCGAGTGGCGAGGAGTCGGCAAAAGAGCTATGCCGACAAACGAACAAAACCCTTGGAATTCCAAGTCGGTGACCTTTTTCTTCTAAACGTGTCTCCGTGGAAGGGTGTGATCCATTTTGGAAAGAAAGGCAAGTTAGCACCTCGCTATGTGGGCCCATTCAAAATCCTGGAAAGAATAGGGAAAGTGGCTTACAAACTCAAGTTACCTCCATCACTTAGCAATGTGCATCCTACATTTCATGTGTCCAATATAAAGAAATGTCTTGCTGACGAGAATATCCATATACCTCTTGACGACGTGCGCATTGATGAAACGATGCACTTTGTTGAGAGACCCATAGAGATTATGGATCGTGAAATCAAACAACTCAAGCGAAGCCGTATTCCTATTATCAAAGTTCGTTGGGAATCTAAGCGTGGACCCGAGTTTACTTGGGAACGTGAGGACCAAATGAAGCTCAAGTACCCGCACATTTTTGCTGCTTCAGTCGCCTCGACTAGCTAAATTTTGGGACGAAATTCCATCAGCATGGGGATACTGCAACATCCATGATTTTCTGATACCATTTTAACTTATCTATTTATCAAGTTATCCATTTTAATGATACCCCGTTTGAATCTCGTACCTGCCCCACCCAATGAGTCACATTAACTTTCACTTACATATAATTTTCTATTTATACGTATAGCACATGCATGTATATTTTTATGGACTTATATATATATATATATATATATATATATATATATATATATATATATATATATATATATATATATATATATTTATACCCAGTTTGGAAATTAAATCAAAACACAAAAACTATGAGCTTTAATCATGTAGTCATCTTTTAGATATATATGTATGTATTTATAAATAAATATGTATATGCTTTATAGACCATTATACAATTTATAATTTTTTTTAACGAATATGTTCCTTTATAAATGAATCAAATAATGATTAAGATTCTATAAACTTTATAAAAATCAAAACAAGTTTTATAAACAATTAAAATAAATTTAAGATAATTAATTTGAGCTTTGAACCACCCCAACTAAATCCCCACTCCCCCCCTCTCTCACCCTTTTGAACCCCCACTTTTTGCATTGAACCTTCACAAGAATCCCAAATCCTAAGTTTTGACCATAATTCGTCAATTTTGACTTTAAAAGTCAAACAGGCCCAAATCTATGAAATCCAACTTATGAAATCGGTTAAGCCTGTTGATATGGACTTACCCCACACACGAAATCATTAATCGACTTTACCCTGACCCATGTAACAGCCCAATTCAGTCTACCACACGGTTGAATTCAAATTCAAACAATTTGACTTCTTGGAGTCAAAGCCGAATCTATTCGGTTACAATTCGGTAAATTAGACGAGTTCCAATCCCGAAAATCATGCGTAGACTGATCGTGCATGTATCTAGACCCATTACATGACCCAATTCATTCTATTACAATCGGATAAACGCGTAATTGAGGCTACAACTGTCACCGTAACCCTTGCAATCGAATCAGGCATTAAATGTGAAATTTATCAAATTAAATGACCACGAACCTTCGCACGACTCTATACAATCTCACCCAAACCTCAATTGAGTCTCATTCCATCCCTGTTCGTCGATCTAGCACCCTAACATCGTCTCTGTCCGTTTAGTCGACAGGCCTCGTTACGCAAACATCACAGGTATCGTTTACGTCGTTCATTTCGTTTTTAACCACTTATCGAAAGCCCCTTATCACTTTACAAAACAACAATCCAAATCGGGTTCAATTCCTGGCAGTTCTCTGAACTTGTTCATACGATTTTTAACAATAAATTTTGATTTAATGGTTTAATGCATTTAAGTTTTTACACTTTAGTTTATACCAGCGAAACCACTCGGTCCAACTGGTTAAGACCTTGCACCATTGGACCGATTGGCGTGGGTTCAAAACCCACATAACCGGTCCTTTTTGCGCAAGCATTAAACTCAGACCCGGTCCCTTGTATGTACACCTTAAAACCTTTGCGAACCGGATATCTGTCAAGGAGTAGCTCATGGTCCAGTGGTTAGTCCTTGATGTCTCCACTTGGGAGACCCGGGTTCGACCCGGGCAAGCCCCATTTATTTTTAAATGCAGTTTTAAAGCTCCAAAAATTTTATAAAAATTATTTTATAAAACCTCATAATATTTTTAACAGAATAAAACCAGATTCATTAATTTTCAATATAAATCCATTTTATTTTGAATTTATGATTAGAATTGTATATTAAAGGTGTAAAACAAAATTTTAAATATTTAGATTAATTTCCAAATAAAAGCATTGTTTTTATAAAGTTTATAAAATGTCAACTTTATTTAAAGCAATCAAATACTTATTTTCAAAATGATAAATAAATAAATAAATAAATTTATTTTAATCTACACTAAAAATATATAATTACTATTAATTTTATACATCAACATTACTTACATATCTTTATAAATAAATAAATAACTAAATAAAGTAAAATTATTTATTTAATTTTTATCTAATATAATTCATATTATTTTTGTAACTAAATAAATAAATAACAACTATTTAATTTATTTAGTTATTCAACCCAAACTCTAACTTCAATCATTTTAAACTACTCATTTCAAACTTTCGTTTTATAAAAACACATATTCAAATACAAACCAAAATCACCACCTTCAACTTCAAATCCCTTGTGCTCAAACACAAATCCTTTTTACATTTTATAAAAACACATATCTATACATACCATTGTTTACATTTACACAAACTACACAAACACAAATCCTCTTTACATTCATGTGTGCAAATTTAAGCTTTATGTTTAAGTACTATGTGTGTTAACTGTTTGTGTGCAATTTATGTGCAATCGTTAACTATTCAAGCCGACGGTTAACAATGATAGATCTATTGAGTCTGACAAACCCACCCAGATTGGGGTGATTGTTACCGACAACACAATTTGCATGCTAGTTACAAAGGTTTGATTGTACTTTGGTTACACAATAGTTGCTCCCCATAAATGCCTTATTTTATCATGTTATGTAAGGATTTGATTATTTACATCTATACACTATCTATGTATAAACCTGTGTATGCTCACCAACTTTTTAGTTGACTTTATTTTATTCATGTTTCAGGTGCTAATATGTGAGTTTGATCAAGACATGCTACACATAGGCTTTGGACTTAGTTAAATTTAAATAAAGAATATTATGTATTTCAATTACGTACTTGTTTGAATTTGGTTGTGTTTGAATTGTTTGAAATGAAATTTGATGATTAAATTATTGAAATCTAGTCAACCTTGTGCTCATGAACAGTCTACATGTCCCGCCCCGACGTATTCCTCCGTCGGTTGGGGTGTGACACTTTCGGAGGAGCCCTTGGTGATTTTTAACTAGACCTATTCTTTGAGGGTGACCTTTGGGTTATGCCTAATCTTGGTTGGAAGGATTGATATGCAAAATATTTAAACTTGTTTGTTTTAATACACGTATACCTTAGATGCATATACATAGTGAATTGTAAAACTTTCAAAAAACTTTGTTAAACCGTGTCAAAACTTTTGTATCTCACCAACTATTTTTAGCTGACAGTTTACTTAACATGTTTCAGGTGCTCAAGTATGAGACTTTTTTGTGATCATGTAGGATTTTTTGGACTTAGAATATTTATCAAATTAAATCTTGTATTCTTGTTATGTTTTGTTGAATTTTGTGTTTCCTTTTCTTGTATTTAACATTTGAAAATTATTAATGGAATATTTCAACTTTAATAGTCAGCCTTGTGCTTACGAACAACCGTGTCCACCCCAACATATAATCCGTCGTCGGTTGGGGTGTGACAGATTTGTATCAGAGCCTTGGTTATAGGGAATTAGGTTATTAGACACATGACCTAGACTATAACTTAGGAGCCCTAAGCATGCGTTATCTCATGTCCCTTAGTAGGAATCTCCTCTCTATTATATTCTTAAATCTTAAACCATATACGTGCATGCTTATACTTGGAACCTTATACTCCTATCTATTTACGTATTGCAACAATCTACTGCATCGGGGTCATATTCTTAGACTTCAAGTCTAATCCAAAAACTAACTCTCGTCAAGAGTATTTGAGTTCTAAACAATGTATGAGAACTTGTGCGGACCGGAAGGGTGGATACCTGTATTCTTGGAAATTCTATCTAAGAAAGCATTTCGTACAAATCCAGACCACCCGTTAGACTTGTATGCTTTCTTGGGAATTCTTGGGATGAGTGTCCACTTATAGGAATGCATGACTTCTCTAACATTGGTGGATTTAAAATACTTTTGATATGTCAAAGTACCTATTTAGTGATGCGAACTAAATGGGTGCCATCTAAATGTTTTTCATGATGTTATGATTTCAAACTCCCATCTATGATCCTTACTCTATGATTCTTATGTTCATTCTTTTCATTTGTTTGTCTCTTTATAGTATGCCTCCTCGTCATATTCAAAGCCGAACTCTTGTCGTACTGATTGCCCAGCAAATGGCTAATATCCTACCGACGTTGGTGACTGAACTGAACCAAGTTGTAGCTAGCAACAGTGCTAACTCCAGGTCAAACCAATCTGGTACAATCCCTCCATGTACTTTCAAGCATTTCAACTCGTGTAATCCAGCCAAATTCTTCGGGACTAAGGGAGCCACTAGTCTTCTCCAATGGTTCGAAAGCATGGAGAGCACCTTCCTCAATAGCGATTGTCCCGATAATCTAAGAGTCTGTCATGCCTCGAGTGTCCTTCAAAAGAGGGCACTTACGTGGTGGAACATGGAAAAGCGTAACCATGGTGTGTACACTGCTATGTCTCTAACATGGGCTGAGTTTAAAGACTTAATGATTGAGGAATTTTGCCCAAGGAACAAGATAAAAAAGCTCGAACTAGATTCTGGCATCTTGCCCAGGATAGTGGGGAAAACCTCGTTTATACGACTCGTTTCCATGAACTGAGTTTGCTAGTGCCTCATATGGTCACTCCTCTGTCTCGGGCTATTGAAAAGTATATCAACGAGCTACCAATGAAAATTCAGGATACTGTGTGGGGTCGGAACCCTGCCACCTTGGAAGACACCATACGTCTTTCTGCTACTCTGACAGACAATCATGTGAAAGCAGAAACTTTGTCAAGAAAGAGTTCCAAGAAAACCGTTGATACTCCTACTCCTGAGCCTGTCAAAGTAGTCAAGGCTGAACCCTCTATTAACAAGAAGCGTAAGGCCAAAAACTTTGCGGTGGTCACACCGGTTGCTCGTTTGACCCAAGTTTCTCCTGCTAAGAAGCCTTATGTGGGGACACATCCTCAATGTAACACCTGCAAGGTCCATCATCCAACCTCCATGCCATGCCGTTTGTGTAATCTTTGTGGCCGCTATGGCTACCACGTGTTTTGTTCCTAGACCTCCAGCTGTTCAAGGGAATCGTCCCAATGCTCCTACACCACCAGCCATCGCAAATGGTCGAGCTTGTTTCGGATGTGGTGATCTAACCCATTTCCATAATCAATGCCCAAAGCTCATCTATGAGAATCAAGGATCTCGTGGACGTGCCTTCAACATCAATGCTAACGAAGCCCAGACCAACACTGATGTGTTCAACGGTACGTTTCTAGTAAATTATCAATATGCTTCAGTTTTATTTGATAACGGTGCCGATAAAAGTTTTGTTTCTTTGGAATTTGAATTGCTACTTGCTAAAAACCACTCTAAGTTAGAACAACCTATTACGGTAGAAGTAGCTGATGGAAATCTTATAACTATTGACTCCGTCGTTCGTGAGTGTGTTCTTAATCTTAACGATCACGCCTTTCCAATTAATCTCATTCTGATGCGTCTTGGAAGCTTTGACGTTATTGTGGGCATGGACTGGTTAGCCGAGCACCATGCTGAAATCGTGTGCTTCGAAAAGTGCATTCGCATCCCTCTTTCATCTAGAAGTATCTTGCAAATCAATGGAGAAAAACCATGTAGCGGTCTCAAACTCATGTCATGTACTACAACCCGTAAATACTTACAAAAGAATTATGTTGCCTTTTTAGCCAATGTTGTGGAAAAGACGAAAAAGGGAAAGAGTATTCAAGACATTCCTATCATTCATGACTTTCCCGAAGTGTTTCCATAAAGACTTACCAGGGCTTCCTCCCATACGTCAAGTTGAATTCAGAGTCGATCTCATTCAAGGAGCTAATCCCATAGCTAAATCACCTTATCGTCTTGCACCTTCGGAGATGCAAGAGTTGGCAAGCCAATTACAAGAGCTTTCCGAAAAGGGTTTCATTCGTCCTAGCGTTTCGCCTTGAGGAGCACCCGTTCTATTCATGAAAAACAAAGACGAATCCTTTCGTATGTGCATCGATTATCGTGAACTCAATAAGCTTACCATCAAGAACCGTTATCCTTTACCAAGAATTGATGATCTTTTTGATCAGCTTCAATGTTCTTCATGATTTTCAAAGATTGATCTTCGTTCCGGTTACCATCAACTTCGTGTGCTTGAAGAGGATATTCTAAAGACAGCCTTTCGTACAAGATAAGGTCACTACGAGTTTATGATGATGCCCTTTGGTCTAACCAATGCACCTGCGGTATTCATGGACTTAATGAACCGTGTGTGTAGACCGTACTTGGACGAATTCGTAATTGTTTTCATTGACGATATCCTAATCTATTATAAAACCAAGAAGGATCATGAGGAACACTTACGTTTGGTGTTAGATCTTTTGAGGAAGGAGAAATTGTTTGCAAAATTTTCTAAGTGTGAGTTCTGGCTAAATGAAGTCCAATTCCTAGGGCATATAGTCAACGAAAAAGGAATTCCCGCAAAGATCGAAGCGGTGAAAAACTGGAAAGCACCAAAGACTCCTACATTCGTTCATTTCTTGGTCTAGCCGGTTATTACCATCGTTTCATTTCTAACTTCTCCAAAGTGGCGATGCCTCTCACAGCCTTAACTCATAAAGGCAAGCCTTACGAGTGGGGACCGAAACAAGAAGAAGTCTTTCAAACCCTTAAGCAAAAGCTTTGTGATGCTCCAATTTTGACTCTTCCTGAGGGTAATGATGACTTTGTAGTTTATAGTGATGCATCTAACCAAGGTCTCGGTTGTGTCCTCATGCAACAAGGCAAGGTTATTGCCTACGCGTCAAGGCAACTTAAGATCCATGAAAAGAACTACACAACGCACGATCTCGAATTGGGTGAGGTTGTCTTTGCTCTCAAAATATTGCGACACTACCTCTACGGTACTAAGGGGTCGTTTGGTTCATGCAATATTTTAAATGGAATTGGAATGTTTGAAAGGAATTGGAATGTGATGGAATTGGAATTAATTCCAATAAAAAAGTAAACTGCGTTTGGTTTGTACATTTCTAAATGGAATTGTAATACAAGAAAATTAAAATGACTAAATTGTCCCTATCCCCACTCTCAATTCGTCCCCACGCATGTTCTTCTATATAAGAAAAACCACCAAAAGTCATTCTGATGCTTAGTAATGTCACTGTCCCATTTCATTCTATTTCATTTTCGGGATTTTGGTTCATCGTTGTTTGCATTTCGACATGATTTCATCACCATCCCATTGAATCAAAGTCGTTTTTAGAAGACGAAGCAACAAATTATGTTTCCCATAAGACGAAGCTTTTTCCATGGAACAGTCGAACGTCGTTGTTGGATTTCGATGAACATCGCTGCTATTGAACTGGTAGAATTATTTGTGTTGAGTCGTTGTGTTCCAATCGATGAACATCGCTTCTATTCCAATTGATGAAACTACGTTAGAAGAACATCATTTTAGTTCCAATCGATGGAATTAATTCAAATTAAGGGTTGTCCAGTTGGTAGACATCCTATGTGATTTTTTTAATACAATATATTATGTCCAGTTGTAAAACAATATTTTGTGTGAATAATTTGGTGTTCATTATCTTGTTATTAATTGAGCAGGTCTTCACCATTGTGTTTATAAGTTACACGTATTCATAAGTTGGTTACCCATGATTTTTGTTACTAGACTTTATGGAAAGGATTGTGTTGGGGTTTTTTGGTAATTTTTAAACTTTTCATTGGAAAGTTTAGAATTCCTTCACTACAAGGAAGGAAAGTTGAAATCCTTTGTTTGATGGAATTTGATGGAAAATTTTCCAATTCCAATTCCATATTTATCAAACCAAACACATTTTCAGATGGAATGTTTTCCAATTCTAATTCTAATTCCTTCGAATTCTTTGAACCAAACGGCCCCTAAGTGTGTGGTTTTCACCGACCACAAAATCCTTCAACATATTTTCAACCAAAAGGAACTTAACATGAGGCAACGACGTTGGGTTGAACTACTTAACGACTATAACTGTGACATTCTCTACCATCCTGGAAAGGCGAATGTTGTAGCCGATGCTTTGAGTCGAAAGGAACACACCATGTTACATTGTGTGAAAATTCAAACCGACATCCAAACCCGCATTCTTCAGGCTCAACACCTTTTGGTTACCGAAGGGAATATGTACAATGAAATGTCATGTGGAGCTGAACTCCAATTAGAATCTAAGCCCAATGGCTTGATTTACTTCTTGAATCGTATCTAGATTCCTGATTCCTGATTGTGATAACCTCCGTACATTCATCTTGAACGAGGCTCATAAGACTCGTTATTCGGTTCATCCTAGTGCGGATAAAATGCACAAGGACCATCGTTACCAATACTGGTGGCCCGGCATGATGAAGGACATTGCTCTCTATGTAGCAAAGTGTCTCACTTGTTCTAAAGTTAAATCCGAGCATCAGCGTCGATCTGGTCTTCTTGAGCAACCAGAAATTCCCGTGTGGAAATGGGAGTGTATTGCAATGGACTTTCATTACAAAACTTCCTCGCATCCCTCGTGGTCACGATAGTATTTGGGTGATCGTTGATCGTCTGACTAAATATGCGCATTTCTTACCTATTCGTGAGGACTATGGAGTCGAGAAATTGTCTCGGATCAACATTAGCGAACTCGTTAGTCATCATGGTGTGCCTCTTAACATAGTCTCTAACCGTGATGGTCGTTTCACTTCTCGTTTCTGGCAATCTTTGCAATCTGCCATTGGTACTCAGTTGAATCTCAACACAGCTTACCATCCTTAAACCGATTGTCAATCCGAGAGAACCATTCAGACCTTAGAGGACATGCTTAGGGCATGTGTTATTGACTTCGGTGGTGGTTGGGATTCACATCTGCCTTTGATTGAAATTTCGTACAACAATAGCTACCATACCAGCATCAACATGGCACCTTTTGAAGCTCTCTATGGTCGTAAGTGTCGTTCTCCTGTTTGTTGGAGCGAGATCGGTGAAGCATAAATCACCGGACTCGAACTTATTCAAGAAACATCCGATAAAGTCTTCTGTATTCGTGACAATCTTCTGGTGGCTAGAAGTCGGCAAAAGAGCAATGATGACAAGCGACGAAAGCCTTTGGAATTCCAAGTCGGTGATCTCGTACTTGATGTGTTGTAAAACACATATGTTTATAACGCTTATTTCATCATATTTGAGTTGAGTTTGATCATGAATTTGGTAGAATATAATATATATGTTGATGTTGTAGGTATTATATGAGAAACGAGAAGAATAATCGAGTAAACGAGTTGCGAGAATAAACAGAATCGACTGGAAAAGGTCCTTTCTTCAGATGGGCATACCTCGGGCTAGAAAATGAGTTACCAGGCCCATTATATATGAATCTTGGGTGTCTTGGAAATTCGTACAGCCCAATGCGAATAAAATCCCGAAATTTCACCCATAGCGGACCGTTATGGGGCTATTTAGTGGTCCGCTAACCTCCTCTGCGGGCAGTTATGGGAATTAGGTTATAAAAACGTTTTTGACGGTTTTTTTGAGGGGGGTTCGATTGGAGGCAGCCTAGGGACAATAGGAGACAATAAGGAGCTATAGGAATTGGTATGTGGAGCTTCCTAAGTGAAGATTGAAGTTTGTTTTCGGTTCGGGAACATTCGGTTTGCGTATTTCTTTTGATTTCTAGAACTATTATTGATTATGATTCTGTATGATTCGTACTTAATGATGTTTTGGAGTTGTATGAGTAGCTAAACCAGTTAGCTACCTAGGTTTGATGATTGCTTTCTCGGTTTGAATGTTTTTTGGTTTTTAATTACTCGTATGACGAATGTTATTGTCAAGGTTACTATTTTATAGTTTATGAATGTGTATGAATGCTGAGTTTTTAATAATCTTGCATGAGTTTGTTCCACTTTTCATCTTGTTCGTTTCCTTTGTGTGTTTCGAGTAGGGTTTCGAGTTGTGGATCATTTACTTGGTGTTTTTGGTCTAAACTATTTGATCGGTCATAGGAGCAGTTGTGTGGGTCTTTAAAAAATAGTATTTTACTAACCTTGAGTCTGAGAGAAGATATGTTGTCGGGTTGTCTCTTGGTTTTGGTGATTTGGGTAGCAATTTCACGAGAGTGAGTTGTCCAGGTTAGCTTTATCACTTGCAATTTCGTGTCATAGTTGGTACTTTAGTGCTCACTCCTTGCCCTTAGGTCTGTCTAGGATAGTCTCTGGGTACTGTAGTGGCTGAGACTGAGAGGTGTAGCCGTTTTTGGGTACTTAGTGTTCTAGGGAGTGGTGAGTCTGAGAGGAGATCCACTTACTTACCGGTGAGCTTATCTTGACCTTCGGGATAGTTGGGGTGTGTAGGTGAGTCTAAGAGGAGATCCTATATGTCTTAGTGATTCCTGAGTCGGTCTATCTTTGGAGTCGATGTCGTACGGTTAGTTGTTCCTGAAAGCATTTAAACTAGTTAGTAGGATTCTTACCTAGGTAGTTGCTTTCTATCCGATCTTATCTTTGCGTCCAGTCTCCGTGTTCGCAGTTGTTTGCTAGAGTTAAAGTTGCCTTGTTTTTCGTTCTCCATAGTTTGAATCATTCATTTATATTTCTAGGTTAGGACTTGATAGAGGTATAGTATTGAGAGCAGCCATAGGTGTCCACAGATTGATATCCGGTCTTACCTACGCTTATTACATTCCGATCGGTACACTTTCCGTTTGTGTGTTTTAGGATTGGGAATTCCTTTTTAAAGCTGTCACACCCCGACCGATGGCGGAATCATCGAGGCGGACAATGGGATGATTGTTCAAAAGCACATGATAACTAAAATGTTGCATAATTCATTAATTAAATTTAAAGACAACAAAGATCCAAATACAATACATTTCAAATAACCTATTCTAGTTCAAAACATTGATTTATTTAACTAGGTCCATAGTTCTTAAGTGGAGGAATCTTCGGCAAGCAATCACATATCCAAACCTGAAACATTATTTAAATCAAGTGTCAACTAAAAAGTTGGTGAGTACATAGGTTTTGTAGTTCCGATAAGTAGTAGATAAAAACGTTTTGCAACTCATTGTTTATCTTGTTAAACATAGTATATATATGGTGTATCATTTATCTAATCACAATTCAAACCTTGATTGACGTGCTTGAACATAGCATAACAGCTAAGTCCGGTATGTTTGAATATAGTTACCCACTATATCCGGTATGTTTGAATATAACACGCGGCTATATACGAGTATGCAGTAATAAACACCCTAACCGGGTGGGCTGGTCAGGCACAATAGATCTATTAATATTACTGTTGGTTTTCTTGTGTTTAAAATAAACAATTGTACACTCAAGATAATTTATGATGAACAAGCATATAATTCACATGTATAACACGTATAAACAATTGATGAGTAGCATGTATAATGTTTCACCCCAAAGTATGTAAAAATGTAAAATAGGGACTATGTAACTCACCTGGCTAGCGGATATGATAATCCACGAGTGCGGGTGATAAGGACGTTGAAACCTAAGCACGATGAAATCCTATGTGGATAGATAAGTATTATTGTATGTTTTATTTGTATGTGCGTATTCGTATTTAAATATGTATGGGTTTTATAATAATATCCTTTAATATTTATTTGTATAAAATATGGTAGAAAATAATAATGACTTGGTAAAACTTTAACTTAAAAATTATATATATATTGTTAAAATATTTCACTTTTAAATAAGTAGTTATTATGTATTTATAAAAGTTCCTATTTATTTATTTATTTATATTATCATTATTATTATATATTTTTTTTTTGTAAGTTGAAACTATTTTAACAAATTTATAAAAATATAATATTTATTATTTTATAAAAATTTTTGTGGGTTAAATATGTATAAAAGAATTTTAGTGGTTTCCGGAATAAACGAACGAGTAAACCGACTCGTTTTAGTTTTTATTGTATAAAAAGAATGTTAAAATAAGTTAAAATAAATAAATAAAATAAAAACAGAATAAAAAATTGGGCCGAAGGCCAACCGGGATCAAACCCGCGACCTCTGCCTTAAACACACACACGCATAACCAGCCGGGCTACTGCCCATCGCTGGTTATGTGTGCATCAGTTTATTTAAATACACAAAGGCAAAACAGGTCGCTGGTCCTCGGCAACCGGCAAACCGTGTCCGAGGACACTTGGTTTGCCCGGTAACTCACGGGCGATGGTCGTGTTTTCGATTGGGGTTGATTACCAGTGGCTAACAGGAACTAATGGAACCAAAATAAAGCTCAAACCTGGTCGCGAAGGGCCTGGTCGGCAGAAGTTTAAACCCGAAAATGTCAAGAATGGGAATCGATCTTCTTGATGGAATTAGCCTTTAAAAACTCGGTCACAGTTTCACTCGGAGACGACGAATGCAATGGTGCCTTGAATTTGGAGTGAGAGTGGGTGGAAGAGGGGTAGCGAGCTCGAGCAGGTCCGAAGATGGCTCTTTATAGCCGAGCTCAAACCTTATGACCAAACGTGCAATTAAGTATGTCCAGACATTCGTCTGGACGAGGCGAAGCTAACGAGCTATCAAGCATGCGTGGAGGTTGACTGTCAGGCTCGAATTCGTGGCGTGGGTTCTCGGCCACCAACAGGATCAGACTATCCGTATGTTGGGGAGACCAATTGGTCGGGGGCTTTTGCTCGCGTGGGAACGACGAGTTCAGGGATGCCTTTAGCGGCTGTCGAGGTGCAGGGAAGAGGCTTGTCGGGGTGTTCGCCGAAAACTGGCTTGGACCGCCGGACAAACGTAGGGGGTGACCGGAAAGTCGATTTGCAATTTGGCAGTTTCAGTCCCTGTAGTTTGATTTTGTTTTAATTCGACCCCTGAGATAATTACGGATGAATCCTTGTAGTTTGATTTGTATAGAAATAGTCCCTCAACAGATTTTATCTTAAAACCTTCTAGTTTGAAAATTTTCAAAAGAACCCCTCAACTTTTATAAAAATAAATTTCTTTAATTTCTTTTAATTTCAAATATATTTTATAAACTTATTTTATTATTATTATAAATAATTTTTATACAAGTTATTTATCTAATTTAAATAGGTTATTTTATTAAATATGCAACCTTTAAATTTAGATTTTTTTTTATATAAAATTTTATATAAGTTTTAAAACTTATAAAATTTTAATTAATTTAAATCCGTAAAATGAAAATACCTATTTGTATAAAACTAAATAAAACACTCGTATTTTATTTAATTTGAGAATGATTACACGATAATTATATTACAAGTGCGCGAATGAAAAATCCGAAACGTCACAGTCTCCCCATGTTAAAGGAATTTCGCCCCGAAATTCAACTAGTGGAGGCTATGAAAAGAGATGTGGATACTTGGTCTTCATTTGGTCTTCACGTTCCCAAGTGAACTCGGGTCCACGTTTAGACTCCCAACGGACCTTGACAATGGGGATCCGGCTACGCTTG
Organism: Smallanthus sonchifolius; assembly: GCA_023525975.1. Lineage (NCBI taxonomy): Eukaryota > Viridiplantae > Streptophyta > Magnoliopsida > Asterales > Asteraceae > Smallanthus > Smallanthus sonchifolius. The sequence continues at coordinate 29,781,514 of CM042046.1, forward strand.
AGTTTCTTGACTTCTCGGTCCATGATTTCCATTGGTTTTTCAACAAAGTGCATTTTCTCGTCAATACGCACTTCATCAAAAGGGATGTGGATATTTTTGTCTGCTAGACACTTTTTCAAATTAGATACATGAAAGGTTGGATGAACGTTGTTGAGTTCTGAAGGAAGATCGAGTTTGTAGGCCACTTTTCCTACCCTTTCGAATATCTTGAATGGACCCACATATCGAGGTGCAAGTTTTTCTTTCTTTCCAAATCGGACTACGCCTTTCCAAAGTGATACTTTTAGGAGAACCATATCCCCAACTTGAAATTCCAAGGGTTTTCGTCTTTTATCGGCATAGCACTTTTGCCGACTCCTTGCTACTCGAATGTTGTCACGGATAAGAGAGATTTTATCGGTGGTCTCTTGGGTAAGCTCGGGACCGGTGATTTGTGCTTCACCAATTTCGTTCCACCAATTTCGTTCCAACAAATCGGTGAACGACATTTCCGTCCATAAAGAGCTTCAAACGGTGCCATGTTAATACTTGTGTGGTAGCTGTTGTTGTAGGAAAATTCGATCAGTGGTAGGTGAGAATCCCAATTGCCACCAAAGTCAATGACACAAGCTCTAAGCATATCCTCGAGAGTTTGGATTGTTCGCTCGGTTTGTCCATCAGTTTAAGGATGGTAAGCCGTACTTAAGTCCAAACGAGTACCAAGCGCAGATTGTAATGATTGCCAAAATGGGGAAGTAAAACGCGAATCACGATCGGAGATGATGTTCAAAGGGATTCTGTGACGACTCACAATTTCATCAATGTAGATCCGAGCCGATTTCTCGATTCGATAGTCCTCACGAATAGGCAAGAAATGAGCAGACTTTGTAAGTCGGTCGATAATAACCCAGATACTATCGTGCCCACTAGAAGTGAGTGGGAGTTTGGTGATGAAGTCCATAGCAAGGTTCTCCCACTTCCACACGGGGATTTCAGGTTGTTCGAGGAGTCCGGAAGGCTTCTGATGTTCGGCCTTCACTTTAGAACAAGTTAAGCATTTTGCCACAAAGAGGGCAATATCCTTTTTCATGCCCGGCCACCAATATTGCTGACGAAGACCCATGTACATCTTATCAGCTCCGGGATGTACCGAGCATCGAGTTTTGTGGGACTCGTTCATCAAAAATATACGAAGGTCGTCGCGATCGGGAACCCAGATACGGTCCAAGTAATATAATAGACTTTTGGCTTTGGTTTCTAGCAAGAGTTCTACACCACATGCTATCTCTTGATACATGTTTCCCTCGGTAACCGAGGTGTGTTGTGCTTGAAGAATACGGGCTTGGATATCGTTATGAATACAAACACTATGAAGCATGATACGTTCTTTACGACTCAAGGCGTCGGCTACAACATTTGCTTTGCCGGGGTGGTAGCGAATCTCGCAGTCGTAGTCGTTAAGAAGTTCAACCCATCGTCGTTGCCTCATATTAAGCTCTTTTTGATTGAAAATATGTTGGAGACTTTTGTGGTCGGTGAAAACCACGCATTTGGTGCCATAAAGATAATGTCTCCAAATTTTCAAGGCGAAAACGACAGCACCAAGCTCGAGATCATGGGTCGTATAGTTCTTCTCGTGGATTTTGAGCTGACGTGATGCGTATGCAATTACTTGGCCACGTTGCATTAGAACACAACCAAGACCTTGCTTGGATGCATCACAATAAACGACAAAGTCGTCATTACCACTAGGAAGAGTTAGAATAGGAGCATTGCAGAGCTTGTGCTTGAGAGTTTGAAAAGCTTCCTCTTGCTTGGGTCCCCACTCGTAATGCTTACCTTTGTGAGTCAAGGCGGTGAGCGGGACCGTAATCTTGGAGAAATTTGAGATGAAGCGACGATAGTAACCTGCTAGAATAGATGAGAATTCACACTTGGAGAACTTGGCGTATAGTTGTTCTTTCTTCAAGAGTTCCAAAATCAAACGAAGATGTTGTTCATGCTCCGCTTTCGTTTTAGAATAGATGAGAATGTCGTCAATGAAAACGATCACGAACTTGTCCAAATAAGGTTTGCATACACGGTTCATGAGGTCCATGAAGACCGCAGGTGCATTAGTCAAACCGAAGGGCATGACCATGAACTCGTAGTGACCATATCTAGTCTGAAAGGCAGTCTTCGAAATGTCTTCATCGAGAACACGAAGTTGATGGTATCCGGAACGAAGGTCAATCTTGGAGAAACATGTTGAACCTTGAAGCTGATCGAAAATATCGTCGATACGGGGTAAAGGATAACGGTTCTTAATTGTAAGCTTGTTGAGTTCACAATAATCGATGCACATTCGAAACGATCCATCCTTTTTCTTTACGAACAGCACGGGAGCACCCCAAGGTGAATGGCTCGGGCTGATGAATCCTTTAGATGAGAGTTCTTGTAATTGACTTGCGAGCTCTTGCATCTCGGAAGGTGCAAGACGATAGGGAGCTTTTGCCACGGGAGTTGCTCCGGGCACAAGGTCAATACGAAACTCTACTTGTCTAGGAGGAGGAAGGTCGGGTAAATCCTCGGGGAATACTTCGGGAAAGTCTCAAATGATCGGAATATCTTGTAATTTCTTACCCTTGTCTTTCGTGTCAACTACGTGGGCCAAGAAGGCAACGTACTTTTTCCGTAGGTACTTTTGTGCCAATGTGCAAGAAATGAGTTGAAGACTATGACACGGTTTTTCACCAAAAATAACTAACGTGTCGCCCGAAGGGAGAGGTATACGAATGCACTTTTCGTAGCAATTAACCTCGGCATGGTGCTTAGATAACCAGTCCATGCCAATTATAATATCGAAGCTTCCCAATTGCATTGGAAGGAGATCAACAGAGAATTCATGATTATTAAGCTCGAGATTGCAGTCGCGGATAACAGAATTTATAGTAATAGATTTTCCGTTTGCTATCTCCACGGAGTAAGAATTGTCAAGTTTCGTTCTTTGTTTAGCAAGTCGAGATTCAAAGGTAAGAGACACAAAACTCCTATCGGCACCGGTATCAAATAAAATGGATGCATAATTATTGTTTACGAGAAACGTACCGTTTATCACGTCGTTGTTTGCTTGAGCCTCATTAGCGTTTATATTAAACGCTCGTCCTTGAGGACCACCTTGATGATGAAGTTTTGGGCATCGGTCACGGAAATGGTTTGGGTCTCCACATTCGTAACATGCCCGACCATTGAGAGATGCCGGATATATTGGACGGTTGGCTGGAGCAGCTTGATGGACGGGAGGACGGGTACGGCAAGTAGTGACCATGTGTCCATATCGTCCGCAGCTTGAACACAATCGGCATCGTAAGTTGGCAGGATGATGGTACTTGCAGGTCTGGCATTGGGGATTTGGGCCCAGATAAGGTTTCGGGTTTTGACACAAAGGGGCCACTTGAATAGCAGGTACAGCGGGAGTTACGGTTGCGAAGTTTCGACCCTTTCATTTCTTGTTGCGGTTAGAAGACTCGGGTTTTACATCTTTGACGGCCGCAAGAATAAAGACAACCTTCTTGGAACCCTTTCTTGTTAAGGTTCCGGCTTTGACATGGTTGTCGGATAGTGTAGCGGATAGACGGATAGCGGCTTCAAGTGTAGGAGGATTGCTTCCTAACACAGCATCTTGAATTTGCAAAAGCAGCCCGCCTATGTACTTTTCAATTTCACGAGCAAGGGGAGTGATCATATGAGGCACCAATAGGCTCAGCTCTTGAAATCGGGTGGTGTAAGCCAGATTATCCCCGCTATCTTGGGCAAGATCCCAAAACTCAGTCTCGAGCTTCCTCATTTCATTTCGAGGATAGAATTCATCAGTCATGGCTTTCTTCAGATCATCCCATGATAAAGATGTAGCAACCTCAACACCATGAGTGCGTTTCTCACCGTTCCACTAGGTGAGGGCTCTCTTTTGAAGTACACTTGTGGCATAGCGAACCCGAAGATTATCGGGACAGTCACTGTTTAGGAATGTGCTTTCCATGCTTTCAAACCATTGTAGTAGGCAGGTAGCACCTTCAATCCCAAAAAATTTTGTAGGATTGCACGAGTTAAAGTGCTTAAACGTGCATTGAGGCGGGTTGGTACCACCGTTTCCTTGGATGTTGTGAGACCTATCATTGTTGTTATTGGCTTGGGTCATTTGCCCCACCAGCTGGGCAAGAAGAGTAGCAAGATCCGGGTTGGAAGTGCTAGAGTTTGCACGTCGAGGAGGCATTCTAACACCATAAGAAAAGACAATGATATTTTAGATAAGATGGATATATATGGGTTATAGTGGGAAATAATGTAAGCAGAAAAGCGGGATTCATCATGACACGTGCCAGTGCATGTGTATTTATTCAAAGTTAATGGGGGAAACTAAGCCATCTATTCCGGATAGAACATGATGTTATAGATCATTATTCGCGTAATAGGAATTGCCGGGACTTGCATGCACTACAAATCGTTATTACGTGTGCACCCGTAATAATGATTTGCTTTGCATGTTCGTCTAGTTCTTCCTATCTTGCGATAATGTCCCCAAATTTTGAGTTTAAGTTCGGATCGTATCCTTGCGAATACATTGACTTATCAACGTTAAATAATTCCTCAAAACTTTCAAGGAGACATGCTTTAGCCTATAGGTAAACACTCACTTCAGGAATTCCCAGGAAAGCATACGGGTCCGTTTATTTGGATTTATACGAAATGCTTTCCTAGACAGAAAACCCAATGTACAGGTGTCACCCTTCCAGATTGCACGTGTCCTTTACTGGTTTCAAGAAATTAAGTTGTTGACGAGATTTTCAAGATTTTAATAGACTTGAGAGTCTATGAGTATAAAATGTGTAGGAATGTTGCAATTAATATGGATTAGGAAAGAGTATGGATAAGGATGAGTAGTGTATTTGTTTGCATAAGTTTGTTTGTCAAATGTGTATGTAAAGTATGTATCATGTATTTAAGCCTTGTATGTATGTGTATAAGTCCCATGTACCAAACTTGGGAAAATTCAAATAATACCTAACTACAAATAATTCACATAGCAATTAATCATTTAGCACATAACACATAAAAGGGAGTCCTAGGGTTATAGTCTAGGTCATCGTGTCTAATAACCTAATTCCCTATAACCATGGCTCTGATACCAATCTGTCACACCCCGACCGATGGCGGAATCATCGAGGCGGACAATGGAATGATTGTTCAAAAGCACATGATAACTAAAATGTTGCATAATTCATTAATTAAATTTAAAGACAACAAAGATCCAAATACAATACATTTCAAATAACCTAGTCTAATTCAAAATATTGATTTATTTAACTAGGTCCATAGTTCTTAAGTGGAGGAATCTTCGGCAAGCAATCACATATCCAAACCTGAAACATTATTTAAATCAAGTGTCAACTAAAAAGTTGGTGAGTACATAGGTTTTGTAGTTCCGATAAGTAGTAGATAAAAACGTTTTGCAACTCATTGTTTATCTTGTTAAACATAGTATATATATGGTGTATCATTTATCTAATCACAATTCAAACCTTGATTGACGCGCTTGAACATAGCACAACAGCTAAGTCCGGTATGTTTGAGTATAGTTAACCACTATATCCGGTATGTTTGAATATAACACGCGGCTATATCCGAGTATGCAGTATTAAACACCCTAACCGGGTGAGCTGGTCAGGCACAATAGATCTATTAATATTACTGTTGGTTTTCTTGTGTTTAAAATAAACAATTGTACACTCAAGATAATTTATGATGAACAAGTATATAATTCACATGTATAACACGTATAAACAATTGATGAGTAGCATGTATAATGTTTCACCCCAAAGTATGTAAAAATGTAAAATAGGGGCTATGTAACTCACCTGGCTAGCGGATATGATAATCCACGAGTGTGGGTGATAAGGACGTTGAAACCTAAGCACGATGAAATCCTATGTGGATAGATAAGTATTATTGTATGTTTTATTTGTATGTGCGTATTCGTATTTAAATATGTATGGGTTTAATAATAATATCCTTTAATATTTATTTGTATAAAATATGGTAGAAAATAATAATGACTTGGTAAAACTTTAACTTAAAAATTATATATATATATATATATTGTTAAAATATTTCATTTTTAAATAAGTAATTATTATGTATTTATAAAAGTTCCTATTTATTTATTTATTTATATTATCATTATTATTATATATATTTTTTTTTGTAAGTTGAAACTATTTTAACAAATTTATAAAAATATAATATTTATTATTTTATAAAAATTTTTGTGGGTTAAATATGTATAAAAGAATTTTAGTGGTTTCCACAATAAATGAACGAGTAAACCGGTTCGTTTTAGTTTTTATTGTATAAAAAGAATGTTAAAATAAGTTAAAATAAATAAATAAAATAAAAACAGAAAAAAAAAATTGGGCAGAAGGCCAACCGGGATCGAACCCGCGACCTCTGCCTTAAACACACACACGCATAACCAGTCGGGCTACTGCCCATCGCTGGTTATGTGTGCATCAGTTTATTTAAATACACAAAGGCAAAACAGGTCGCTGGTCCTCGGCAACCGGCAAACCGTGTCCGAGGACACTTGGTTTGCCCGGTAACTCACGGGCGATGGTCGTGTTTTCGATTGGGGTTGATTACCAGTGGCTAACAGGAACTAATGGAACCAAAATAAAGCTCAAACCTGGTCGCGAAGGGCGTGGTCGGCAGAAGTTTAAACCCGAAAATGTCAAGAATGGGAATCGATCTTCTGGATGGAATTAGCCTTTAAAAACTTGGTCACAGTTTCACTCGGAGACGACGAATGCAATGGTGCCTTGAATTTGGAGTGAGAGTGGGTGGAAGAGGGGTAGCGAGCTCGAGCAGGTCCGAAGATGGCTATTTATAGCCGAGCTCAAACCTTATGACCAAACGTGCAATTAAGTATGTCCAGACATTCGTCTGGACGAGGCGAAGCTAACGAGCTATCAAGCATGCGTGGAGGTTGACTGTCGGGCTCGAATTCGTGGCATGGGTTCTCGGCCACCAACAGGATCAGACTATCCGTATGTTGGGGAGATCAATTGGTCGGGGGCTTTTGCTCGCGTGGGAACGACGAGTTCAGGGATGCCTTTAGCGGCTGTCGAGGTGCAGGGAAGAGGCTTGTCGGGGTGTTCGCCGAAAACTGGCTTGGACCGCCGGACAAACGTAGGGGGTGACCGGAAAGTCGATTTGCAATTTGGCAGTTTCAGTCCCTGTAGTTTGATTTTGTTTTAATTCGACCCGTGAGATACTTACGGATGAATCCTTGTAGTTTGATTTGTGCAGAATTAGTCCCTCAACAGATTTTATCTTAAAACCTTCTAGTTTGAAAATTTTCAAAAGAACCCCTCAACTTTTATAAAAATAAATTTCTTTAATTTCTTTTAATTTCAAATATATTTTATAAACTTATTTTATTATTATTATTATAAATAACTTTTATACAAGTTATTTATCTTATTTAAATAGGTTATTTTATTAAATATGCAACCTTTAAATTTAGATTTTTTTTTTATATAAGTTTTAAAACTTATAAAAATTTAATTAATTTAAATCCGTAAAATGAAAATACCTATTTGTATAAAACTAAATAAAACACTCGTATTTTATTTAATTTGAGAATGATTACACGATAATTATATTACAAGTACGCGAATGAAAAATCCGAAACGTCATAAAAACCGTTGTGTAATTGATCTTTTTTCTATATATATATAAACTTCACATCAGTACTTCTAAAGGTATCTCCTTGGAAGGGAGTGGTTCGGTTTGGAAAGAAAGGTAAACTAGCACCTCGTTTCGTGAGTCCTTTTATGATACTTGAGAGGATCGGGAAAGTGGCCTACAAACTTGATTTACCAAAAGAGCTCAGCAACATTCATCCGACTTTTCACGTCTCCAATCTCAAAAAGTGTCTTGCTGATGAGAACCTCTACATACCTCTCGATGAAGTATGCATTGATGAAACTATCAACTTCGTAGAGAAACTCGTGGAAATCATGGACCGTGAAGTCAAGCAACTCAAGCGTAGTCGTATTCCTATCGTCAAAGTTCGTTGGGTGTCTAAACGTGGCCTAGAGTTTACTTGGGAACGAGAAGACCAAATGAAAGTCAAGTACCCGCATCTCTTCCCCGGACCCTCCTCTTAAATTTCGGGAGGAAATTTTCTAAAGTAGGGGAGACTTTAATATCCAGGATTTTTTCTGATGTATCGTTTTTACATTTATCATATTGTAATCCTATTTTTCGTTGTAACTTATCTATTTCAAATCCAATGAACATATCCATTTCCATAATCTTTGGCGGAGGAGGCGGCTGATCGGGCTGATGAAGCTCATGAACCTGCTCCTGCTCCAGCTCCAGCTCCAGCTCCAGCTCCAGCTCCTGCTCCTGCTCCTGCTGAGCGGCGGCCTCGGCCTCGGCCTGTACACGATCTGGATCTGGGCCTGGACGGTCTGGATCCCACGTCCGTCCCCATCGATCCACCAATCTAATCCCCCCTGTGCCGCGCCGAGCGACGTGCATGTTGCGCAATGTCTGCACAGACATCACGACAGTCTCAGCCACAGGGGTCAGATCCCCTATCAAATCGTCTGTCAGCAGCTGGAAGTGTCTCGCCAGCTTGGTCACGAAGTGACCTCCACAAATGGCGCTGCTGACGTCGCGCCCCGAGCTATTTACCAAGTACCCCGCGATAGAATGCGCGAGATTACAGGCGCGCGGGCGTACAAGGCAAAATAGGTAAAATAACTCCCTAAGGTTCACCACCGTCTCCCCCTGACCTCTCCCAGAGATCAAATAAACGATGCAGCGGTGAAGAACACGATGTAACGGATCCCGAAGGCTCGAAGCCTTGGTCAAACTCGGATCGTAAATCCCGAACCCAAACTCATGCCAAAACTGATCCTTATCCTCCTCTGTCGGGAATTCGGTGATCCCCTCAGTAAACAACTCAGTCTGAAGCTCCTGGCGAGTGTATAACCCTAGTAATCTCCCAAATCTGGCGACAGACATCACACGCCACTCGCCGCCTAATCTGAACCTAACAGTCTCGGGCTGCTCGAGGTCCACGCAAGGATAATCAAACTCGTAAGTGGAGAAAAACTCCATCACGAGCTCGACGTACTGTATGGCGTGAAGCATGAACAACCGGCGCCAAGGGGCGGTGACAATGTCGTTCCACCGGTCCCGCTGACCGATGGCATCGATGGCGGCTGGCTCTAAACGACGAGCAGCTAGAATCCGGCCTCTACGGGGCCACAAAACATCCAAACGAGCCTCGTACTCGTGCTCGTTCATGTCAAACTCGAGGTACGGGTGGTCCCTGTTGCCTGCCATCTGCACGACAACAAAAATGAAATCAGAACAGTTATGAAGACGCTAGACTGAATTTATGAAGTTTTTGACCAAAATTATGAAGGGGCACGGTCGCGCCTGAGAAGGGGCACGACCGCGCCTAGGCCAACATCCAAGCCCACGGTCGCGCCTTGGGCGACCACGGGCAGTCCAACCCGGGAGACACGGTCGCGCCTGAGAAGGGGCACGACCGCGCCAAGGCACAAAAACAAAGCCCACGGTCGCGCTGTGGGCGACCACGGGTAGTCCAAACCCGACAGACATGGTCGCGCCTGAGAAGGACACGACCGCGCCTAGGTCAAAAAAGAAAGCCACGGCCGCGCTAGTATGACACACGGGCGTGCCTTGGTCACACCCAACTTGGCACGACCGCGCTAGTGGAAGGCACGGCCGCGCTCAATCAAAATCTTCATCCTTGAAATTATTAAAGCCAGACACGACCGCGCCTAGGTCAAGAGCGCGGTCGTGCTCCTCCCAATTTTGGGTTTTCCAATTCAAAAGAACACAGTTTAAGCACGATTACAACGGGGCATTTAACACACACAATTCCAGGACATATAACTACCTATTTCTACTTATTTACACCTAAAATGACGTTCAAAAACAGAAAAAGACGAAAACCCTAGAATTTTACGATCCTAATCATGAACATAACAATGAAAAGATTAGAATAGCGGGGGCGTACCTGACTTCGAAGGAACGGAGATCAACAATGCGGAATAGAAGAAAATCGATCGCACGTAGGGGGGGTTCTTGTTTTTTAGGGGAAAAAGTGAAGAGAAAATGGTATCCGCCGTTTAACCTTACTTAACCCGCCCAAAATTTCTGAGACACGACCGCGCCTATGGTTATAGGCACGCCCGCTCCCATAGCTAGGCATGACGTGTCTCATGCCCAGCAGACAGAGAAACCTAATTTTTTTATGAAGAGTATTCCAAACCCGACTGCGATTCTTCCAAGTTAAAATTTCTAAAAATTCAGAAGACATACCTGTGACATTCCAAATATTGTCCCAAATCCGCTCGATCCAAAACACGTCCCGATAACCTTATCTCAAAAATAAATGGTAAAATTCTAGAAAAACATGAAATAAAAACTAAGAAAGTAATTGGAAGATAAAATGAACACACATAACTAACGGGTGAAACCCGGACATGCTAAGATTATTAACGAGTCATTAGCTAGACTCGTGTCCTTATGCGTGTCAATTTAGGACAAATGATGGGGCAAATCAACAAACGGGTGGCATATGATTCTTGAATACCCATCCGACCCGTTTGGTTTAATGCATTTACCACCGGTTAGTGACAACCAATAGTAAATGCGAAAACGAAGTGACGGGTCGTGCCACCAACACTTGTATTTGCCCGGACCGAACCTGAGGCACATGATGTAGTGAAGGAGGCGATCATCCCGGCAAGATAGTGTTGACTTGCCATGCTTTGTGGACCGATGTCGCGCCTTCCAAATCGGTTGGTCCGTGAAGTGTCTCGCCTTCTCCCGCTGTTCGGATGACTCGTATGACGAATCGTGATCATGATCAGTCGCGGGCCGGCTCTTCTCGGTGCACAACGGAGGATTGGGCGTCACCATAGTCATTGGTTCGTTGGTGAACCCATCCGTTTGCACATCTTCCTCGTGGTAACCCCATAGATCAAACGGGTACTCGTCACTGTAACCCCCATAGTCGCGATCCATGAAAATCACTGCAAAGAACACTCAAACAAAACGATCACGGGTACCAGATAAAAATAAACATAAAATAAAATCCGAAGAATTATACTCAAAAATAAGACAAAGATGATAAAATAAAACTGAAACAAATTTAAACAAGGAAAATTATTTACCAAGATATAGACAGATATATACTAAATGACTAAATAATAATTCTAATCGTTCTCGCACACATCGTATCCCCGGCAACGGCGCCAAAAACTTGATGGTTGTGAAACTATATATATTTTAATAGAGATTTATCACACAGTATTAGTTTTAAAAAGGGGTTTCACCAAAGACTAATCACACACACATCGGGCAGTGTACCCGTCGGATAGCAATATAGTAAAGGTAAGAACCGGATATCAATCCGTGGACACGGTGGAATGCGATAATAAACCGGAACTAAAATCCAATCAAGTAAGGGTAAATATGTTTAAGTTGATTTTTTATTAAACTAATATGCAAGAATATAAAACTAAACTAAGAACACATATCAAATAATCAAGGAAGGAATATCACTTCGGCCTCGAATCCATTTAGTAAACATCCAACAACAACTATAAATACATGACACGTACACAATATATAAGTTGACTAAATTCTCGTCAAAGATATCTAATCAAATGATTCTTCAGAAAGTTAGAATGAATAACACAAACCAACCACCTAAAATCATACAATGAAGCTCACGTGCTATGAATACGTAAATGTTTAATAAAGATTGGACTAGCTTCCTGTCAAGGTTGGCTAATTCAACAACTAGTTGGAAAGATTACACGAATCAACACATAACCCACCTCAAGTTGATTAAAGTAAACAACAACATGCACTTCTTCAACATACAATGTTCATATCAAGATTACATAAACTAGAAGATTGCGTCAACAAGTCCTAGATGAACATAATACTAAACATGACACATCATAACAAGCACTTTGTCTTTCCAAACATAAGCACAAGGATGCACATTCAAGAGTTTTCAACCATAAACAAGACTTCATCCACCATTCCTAGTCAAAGGCCATAAACTAGCATACATACATACACTAATCAATGAATACATGCATAGACCATGGGTTTTCCAACATACAAAGTCAATACATATACAAGTCTTGCAAACAATATCAACTCCCAAATACACAATATCATTGAGGAATAATCATGCCATTGTTATAACATTAACATAAACTATGCCAAAGATCCATAAATGTTGTCAAACGTTACTAAACTTCATCTAAACCAAAGTGATGTCAAGAGTTAGCTCATGGTGAGCATTAGAACAGGAACAAATCAAGGAAAAGTTACAAGACTCATAAAGAAATGCCAAGAATCAAACAACTTCCCCAAGCTAGATGATGATGATGTATGGTGATCCTCTTGATGTTGTAGTCCTTCCTAGAAGCTTGAAATGTGGCTAGAAACAAGGAAATTCGGAGCACAAAACAGTGCTAAGGGCTTCAACTCTCTAGGTCTCCAGGCTTCTGATGTGAGGAAAACTTTTGATATTTATAGAACAAGGGGCACGACCGTGCCTAGTGGGAAGGCACGCCCGTGCCAGACAAGGGAACGCGACCGTGCCTAGGGTTAAGCACGGTCGTGGGACAGGTGGTTGACCGATCTGCTTCTTTCATTGGCTCTCTTGCTTCGAGGTGTCAGACTCACGGGTGTACACGCAACCGTGGGGCGTCAGGGCACGGTTGTGCCTTGACTTTTGGCTTGGCGCGGTCGTGCCATGTACGGGGCGCGACCGTGCCTAGGGTTAAACAAGCTTGGCACGACCGTGCCAATTAGGGACACGACCGTGCCTCTATCACAGAAACCCTAAAACTTCACTTTTATCCTGGAAATCCCATGTTTGTTTACTAAGCTTCACAAAAACCTACAAAACAGGAAATGAAGCAAATAAGTGTCTAAACGTTGGAAGTAACCAAGAATTGATCGTTAAATGAGCGAAGTTTTGTGCCGAAAAGATGTGTAATTTCAAGCACATCACTTACAAACCCTGGGGACTGAAAGTGCAGTTAACCTAAACTCCTGAATCTGAAACCAGTCGCAAGTTCGATCCCCGCTGTGACCGGTTTTAGGCTCGTTTATTCGAAAACGCTTTTCCCGGCCAAATTTAATGCACCTCGAGCTTCTACTCGAGCGTGCGACCCAAACCCAAGGTACTTCAATGCGTAAATTCAATTCTAAGCCCCGCATGGTTCGAATTTGAATTCGTTTTGCGCAACCGTAAACTCCCCAACCGTACGAGCATTAAACATCGAAATCGATTATAAATACCCATTGGAACACCTCAACGACACCACCCTTAAACTCCCTGAACTCCCAATTTTATTGATTTGTACCTGCATTTCCAATTTGAATTCCTAAACAACCGATTGTAAACTCGAACTGGTTCTCCCTCGTTTCGACATCAAATCAGGTAATTTTTATGGCCAATCTTATCGTTTTCATTACTTAATCAAAAGCCCTCTGTCAAATTGCAATGACAGGGGGATTTTCGATTCGTATTTGGAGGATTTGATTCTAGGGTTCATACGGAATTAGGGATGATGTAACACCCCCAAATTTATTCACTTAACAAATAAATAAATTAGGTTTGCAACGATTGGTAACATTACACAACAGCGGAAGCTAGATAAAGACTTCTAAATATGTTGAACACCCTATCTTCATCTTCTAAGGTCATAATACAAATGCCTAACCTATTCCAACAGTGCCACAAACATGTGATACCTGAAAAAACATGCTCAAAAATGTCAACGCAATGTTGGTGAGTTCACAGGTTTTAAATGAATACAATTGGCATAACCATTTGTACGAAATCATTTGGCAACACCATTTATACGAAATCCTTCGGCAAAAACCCATTTGTACGAAATCCTTCGACAAAACCATTTGCATAAAATTGATTGACAAAGTTGTTTGTACGGGTACTATTAGCAAAATCTTTTGCTCGAAATTTACTGGAAAAACCATTGATACGTATACCATTGGCAAAACCCGTTTCTTGAAATTGACTGACAAAACCATTGGTACGTATACCATTGCTGAAATCATTTGCTCGAACTTTACTTTATGCATATGATAAACAAAACAAGTTAGCGGTTTATTAATCGAAGTCTAGCTAGCACTTATGAATTATGTGATGCACAAGCCTATAACCAAACCTTTAACGAATTCTCGAATTTTGCCCAGCCCATTGTAACTTTAAACAATGAGAACAACAAGACCTAATATGCAATCATTTGACCCTGCTGGTCAGGTTAGTGCGACTAACCATGATTGAGGGGTGTCAACCCGAATAGTACTATTCATATCGATCTACGGCTAAGTCCACAGCTAATGGTTATAGTTCGAAATACCGAGGATATTTTAGTGTTAACTCATGCTCACAACGGAATCAGATACTTGTTTCTCATTTTCTAGTTATAATACCATTTGAAATTAACATGTTTTTCCCCCCAAAATAGAAAAACAGTAAAAAGGGGTCGTGAAACTCACCTGAGAATGTTGCGGTAAACCGTATTCCTCGAATAAGTGACAATGTTGGACATACATCCTACTTGAGTCCCACGATACACGTAGGTAATATAAGTGACAACGTCTCTCCCGTTTTAGTTGTTAACACTCGTGTCTATAATATATATTTGTAGGGACAAAATATATGAGCTTGATTCTTTGCAAAATAATAGTATGTTCGTGCGAAGAAAATTCTTTACATTGAAACATATTATATATGTGTATATATATACATATATGGTTTAAGATAATCATGTATGAAATACTTAGCCTTGTATCTAGATATCGATTACGTGAATCATATATAAATTACTTATTCCAATAAATGTAAGTGATTGTATAGTCGGTCGTATCCAAGTTATCAATAGGTTGTCAAGAGCGTTAAAAATATCAAAATTAATAGTATTGTAATTATATTGATGAATCGGTAATAATAGTATTGTGATAATATCAAGGTAACCCCAATATATAAATTGTATTAGTACCAAGAATCATGACAAACAACCTTTCATCATAAAGTATCACCATCAGTAAAATAATATTGTTAATGAAAACGTTCATATAAGTTTAATCGACAGTTGTTGTACTAAAATAATACGCTTGGTACTTATAAACATGGTAATTATAATTCCTCTAATGAGACGATTAAAAATTATAAACTTAGTTTAAATCACTTTATAAATAAATTGTTTGTGTCGTCATAATAATAATACGATTAACAATAATAGTATGTTATTCGAATTATATATATAAAGACATTATTTATAATGTTAGAAATATTATTCTTAACCATAGCAAAATAATGATCACGGTTTGTAAGTTCTCGAAGTATTAACCTAATCTTATAAAATTTTCATTACATAAGTGTATATATACACATATTTTTTTATAAAATCGTTGCTCGGGTTTAGGATTTCCAATTTTGTATTAAATATCGTGCGTACGTATATGGGTTTTAGGTTTTGTAAATTAGTTGAGAGGAATATAAATATTTATATAGTTGTATAATTATATGTGAAACGAGCTTCATATACAAGTTGCATATATATATATACATGTAAGTATATTTTTATAATAAAATATAACATCTTGATTAGGGTGAATATTTAATTATATGAACTCGGCTAAGTTTGTTATCACATTATAAGCAATTCGTCATGGAAATAACCGTTCGTCTCTCTAGTTAACATATTTCGTGTGAAATCAAATTCCCAAATGAAATTACCAACAATATAACTAATAACCATGGTTCATGAAAATATAACGATTATATATCTATATATATTTCAAACAGTTTAACGTATCCCATTTTAGACCGAGTTCTCATTTAATATTCACAAATGCATATATAACTACCAAAAGTCACGATCCGTATCAAAGTTATAATTGAAAACTCATATTTCGTATTATCAATAATCACGTGTTAACGGTTTTCCTTTCGTTTTACCTCACGTATTATTTTTATTATTTTATATGATGCATATGAAATTATTTATAAACTCTTAGCACGCATTTATACCTATCCTCACGTACGCAAACTCGCTCGTTGTTTCTGTTGTTGACCGACTTTGACCAGGGTTGACTTTTGTTGACTGGGTTTAACCGAGTCTGCCGGGAATAGTCCCACGTTACCGGGCGTCGTCCCGTCCAATGCCATAACCTATCATGGAACTCATTTAACATCCGGAACGAAACCCGTCCACTTTAAATGACCAATTCAACCAGGAACCACGCCGGAATAACGGGACTAACAAAATTGACCGATCTATTTGAGGTTATGATACAAAAGGAAGGAAATGGACTTACGAAAGGAATCACAAATATGGTCTATGAAAACCCTAGCCGCCGTCAGTGCTCGCGAACCAGTTCACCACTACCTTTCACCGGAAAACGCACCTGGAGGTCGTACATGACAGATCCGCTCAGTACCTTGACCATGGATCTGAGATCTTGACCCTTCGCCGGAACCATTGCCATAAAAACTGACCTTGAAACCCCTCTGGTCGTCGAACTCATCGGAAAGGTGTTTGTGGTGGTGGAACCCTAGCCGCTGATGCCGCCTCTTTGAGTCAGACTATCTCCGTCACCGCCAAGAGTTAGCATAAACCACCTCCACAATCGTGTTTAGAACCTCGAGAACAGTCAGAAAACCATCCCCACTCGCTGCCACTCGTCGGAAACCCCTGCGCTGCCATGCTCCGCCGCCGTGTGTTGCAGGGTTCCGTCGTCGACCGCCGGATGGTGGGCGGCTCTTCTCCCCCTCTCCCGATTCTCTCTCTCTTCATGTGTGAGTGGATGGAGGTTGTCTGTAACATCCCAAAACTGGTAATAAATAAATAATGGCACGATCGAAATTATAATTTTCAAATGACGAAAGAAAAATGAATGGGCTTGGGCTCGGCTCCAACGGGCCGAAGGAAGCCCAAGTATATAAGGGCAAGGGCTGCCCAAACTTCTCATTTTCCACCAATCTCAGTTTCTAGAGAGAGAGAAGAGAGCACGGGTCTAGAGAGAGAAAGTCGACGGATCGTCACAAGATTGGAGGAGCACGTTATAGTCGAGCCCGTGAGCAAAACCTCCAAATCAGAATTACAATCCAGGTAACGATTCGATCACATTATGAGTTTTTGTTCGTTTTGGGAAGTTTCGGGTTTTGGCTAAAAAGATAACGATTTTGCGGATGAAACTTGAAAGCGAGCTTAGGTATAGCATCTAGAATGAAAAACAAACGTTGTGATCAAAGAAAAATTTAGATATTGACTTGATCAGACTTGCATGCAAAAAAACTTCAAATTTTTGGGGAAGACGATGTGCAGACCCATTGAAACTACTTAGTTTCGATATGTGCAGTAGTTTCGATATGTGCAGACCCATCGAAACTACTCAGTTTCGATATATGCATACCCATCGAAACTACCATAGTTTCGATATAAGCCCACGATCCGAAGCTAAGATTACACCTAAGGTACTCATCGAAACTACCAAGTTTCGACAGAAGCAACCTGTCGAAACTACCAAGTTTCGACAGAAGCAACCTGTCGAAACTACCAAGTTTCGATAAAGCAAATCCATCGAAACTACTAAGTTCAAGCATAGTAATGTCTAATGTCATCTAGGAGCACTACCTTACGAGTATGACTTTATTATACAGATCGTGAGTGACATTAGTGACGCTCAGTAGCCAGCTTAGTGTATTTCAGAAACTACTCGTCAGGTGAGTTCTAGGCGCCCCTTTCTATGTTATGTGCAAACCTTTTTAAATGTTTTGGGGCTGAAATGTATACACTAAATGAATAACAGTTATGAATGTCAATGTGATCATACGTGGTATACAAATATATATATATATATATATATATATATATATATATATCTTTACACGAAATAGAATTATGAATAAAGAATGAAACGTATGATTTTTAAAGAATGAACGAAAGTATGACATAACGTGTAAAGAAGAAATCTTGCTTTATATCCATGTATATATTGCTTGCCAAGTATAAGAAAACGTTATGGACGCTTCAATGATAACGGCTACTTCGGTAGACGGACGACCACGTGACTATAGTACAACCGGGACAAGTGCGTTCCTTCATCAGCTAGGACGTACGAATGCCACAAGTGCGTTCCTTCATCAGCTAGGACGTACTAAAGTTATTAACGGACGGTCTAAGAAAAATTGGCATCTTATAGTAGAACGGTTGTATAAATAATAGTCGCATGGGAAACGGATACCTTCGGGTAGACGGGCGAATTACGGCCTACGACGGTAGGACGGTTGTAAGTCATGACGCATGGACAAAGGTTGCCGGACGGTTGTAAGAATAAAATGACGGACGGCACTTGTTGCCGGACGGTTGTAAGTATAGGTGGGCCATGACGATGGACCGCGGCGATTGTCTTTGTGACCTTCGCAACCAAAAGACGGGTTGATCACCCTTAAGAGTATTACCCATGAATGTAAAGAAAAGAAAAGAAAAGATGAATGCATATATATATGTAATCACAAAATAAAGAAGAAAGAGAAGCAAAAGTTATGAAAATAAATGAGAAGCAATTCAAGTCAATGTGTACTTATATAAGTGTATAAATATAATTATGCATACTTATAAAGAAAAGAATGTTTATACCTAATTGCATTAAACTAGAACTCACCAGCGTTAGCTGACTTTTAGTATACATTTCAGGTAAAGGAAAATGAGTTCGTGCGATGGCGTGGAGGTTACCCGGCACGAGACTGACATCCCTCTTTTGTTTTATATGTCTTCGAACAATGTTATGCTTTTAATTGTAAAGACTTCCGCTGTTATGATTATGTAATTGGATGACGAATGTTCCTTTTAATATAAATTCAGTAATTTATGACTATGTTTATGAGTAAATCCAACAAGTGAGGTTACCCGGGAAAGGGGCCTTACAAGTTGGTGTCAGAGCAATAGTTTGAGAGATTCAGACATTCCTAAATGTCTGGACTCAAACTGATTATGGGACCAACGCACGGATGTCAGTCATGGGTAACCAACGCCAACGCCAGCACGATAAGTAAGTATTGAAGTTAATGCACTTGGATAGGAATAGATACCTTAACTTAGAACAAATAGATGTTAATGTCACAACCGACTTGAAGAGTTTTGAACCCGAAAAGCAATGTAAATTAGTAATCACAAACCGGTCACTGTATTTAATAATTTACCTTGCTCGTACTGTTCCAAACTATGATCTGAAGAAATGACATTGATGTATTCCCTTTTTAACTATCAGGAAATTTAGAGCTATGGCTGGTGGAGGAAGAGCAGGACCTCGTGGCGGTCGCACTGGCCGACGAGGTAGACCTCCGTTGAACCAAAGAATTGAAGAAGAAGAGAGTGTGCACGCAGAGCACACCGAAAGTGTGCACGAAACAGAAGTGACCCCAATTAGGGATGACAGTCCAGGGCCTATACAGTTGGAACCTGAAGTCAGGGATGCTATTGCCCGTGAAGTTGTGCTCACTTTGAAGAAGGTATTGCCTGATCTACTATCCGAGGCAATAAAGAAAAGTAAAGAGGAGGATGAAGGAGACAATGAAGAGAAAGTATATGATAGTGATGGGGATGAGATAAAGATAGGAACGAGCAACCGTGGGTGTACTTACAAAGGCTTTAAGGACGGAGACCCACCCAAGTTCGATGGGAGCAAGGATTCAGTGGCAACGCTTGAATGGATTGAGAGGATGAATGCTGTAATCAACATCAGCGAGTGTCGACCAGACCAGGCTGTTAAATACGTTGCTCATTCTTTCACCAACGAAGCACTAAGTTGGTGGAGGAATATTCAGAGAACTAAGTCACCAAATTCCATAAACAGAATGACATGGGACGACTTGAAGAAACTGATCATCCAAAAGTTCTGCCCACAGAACGAAATTGATCGAGTGGAAAATGAATTCCTAAACCTTAAGGCTGGAAACAAGACGCACCGCCAGTATACTTCGAGATTCAATGAGCTAGCTCAACTAGTACCCCACCTGGTAGAAACTGAAGACCGTTTGATCAAGTACTATGTTAAGGGGTTGCCACAAACCTACCCTCGACCTTCGAGTCGGTAGTGAATCTGAGCGGGATCGTCTACGACGACTACGCCAATAAGGACCCGGCACCTGAGACACAAAAGAGAAAGTGGGAGAACCCGTCTAGAGGTACTAGAAGAGGGAACGTAACTACTGAAAATAAGAAACCAAGGTCGGATAAATATGGAACCTGCAAGAAATGTGGAAGGCAACATTTTGGCGAGTGTCGGGTCGGCTCCACCACATGTTACAGGTGTGGGAAGGCGGGGCACTATTCTCGTGACTGCTTAAGATACACTAAATGCCAAGTGTGTGGACTGTTTGGTCACCTGACTAGGGATTGCAGAAAAACCAGACAATCTGGTTCGGGAAAAGAAAAGGAACAGGAACAACCCAAGACTAGGACTCGAGCTTACGCTCTGACTGAGGAGGAAGCAAGGGGAAACCCTGATGTTGTGTCAGGTACGTTTCTAGTTAATGATGAACGTGCTGCTATTTTATTTGACTCTGGTGCCAGTAAAAGCTTCATATCAAATGCATTTAGTCGTAAACTGGATTGCACTATCAACACCATAGTAAAGGCCTTTAGTGTACAAACTGTCGTGGGTAAAAATTCGGTAGTATTCCAAGTAACAGAGGATTGTATCATAGAAATAGAGGGCCATAAGTTTCCTTCTAGATTATTCCTTCTCACCTTAGGAGGATTCGATATAGTATTGGGTATGGATTGGTTAGCTGCCAACGAAGCTCAAATCATATGTAAACGTAAGAGGATACACCTCAAAGCTCCTAGCGGCAGTCCAATTACGATTTATGGGGATTGGAATTGCACGATGCCGAACATCATCTCGATGATCAAGGCCGAAAGTTACATGATGCGCGGTTGCGAAGCTTATTTGGCATATGTTATTGACGATAGAATGAAAATGAATGAACTCAAGGAAGTACCCGTGGTGTGCAGCTTTCCGGAAGTATTCCCTGAGGATCTACCTGGGTTACCAACCGATCGGGAAATAGAATTTCAGATTGACTTATTGCCAGGAGCTGAGCCCGTTGCCAAAGCCCCCTACCGATTGGCGCCGTCAGAAATGAAAGAATTAATGTCTCAACTAGAGGAACTAATAGAAAAGGGATTTATTAGGCCGAGCATCTCACCGTGGGGCGCTCCGGTACTATTTGTAAAGAAGAAAGACGGCAGCATGCGCATGTGCATTGACTACCGTGAGTTGAACAAGAGAACAGTAAAGAACAAATACCCACTGCCTAGAATAGACGACCTTTTTGATCAACTGCAAGGTGCGAGTTGGTTCTCAAAGATCGATCTTAGGTCGGGTTACCATCAGTTGAAAGTAAGAGGAGAAGACGTACCAAAGACCGCGTTTTGCACGCGTTATGGGCATTATGAGTTTCTCGTGATGTCTTTCGGATTGACCAACGCACCAGCAGCGTTTATGGATTTGATGAATAGAGTATGTCGACCTATGTTGGATCGATCAGTGATAGTTTTTATAGATGACATACTGGTATATTCAAAAAGCGAGGGTGATCACCACTGTCACCTAAGGGAGGTTCTGGAGGTGCTAAAGCAGGAAAAGTTGTATGCAAAATTCTCCAAATGCGCGTTCTGGCTTAGGGAAGTCCAATTCCTAGGTCATGTAATAAACCCAAACGGCATCATGGTGGATCCTGCAAAGAACGCGGCAGTAAAGGAATGGAACGTTCCAAAGACACCAACAGAGATACGAAGTTTTCTGGGATTGGCGGGCTACTATCGAAGGTTCATTCAAGATTTTTCAAGAATAGCCTTGCCACTAACTAAGTTGACACGGAAGGCAGTGAAGTATGAATGGGGTCAAACCCAAAACAACGCGTTTGAAGAACTTAAGGCACGATTAACCCAGGCTACAGTCTTGACTCTACCTGAGGGAAATAAAGACTTGGTAGTCTATTCTGACGCTTCAGGGCAGGGTTTGGGTTGCGTACTTATGCAACGAGGAAAGGTAATTGCTTATGCCTCACGACAACTAAAGATTCACGAGGTTAACTACCCAACGCACGACCTAGAGTTAGCGGCAGTAGTTTTCACGCTGAAAATATGGAGGCACTATTTGTATGGAGTTAAATGCACCATCTACTCCGATCACAAAAGCTTGAAATATTTTTTCGAACAAAAGGAACTAAACATGAGGCAAAGAAGGTGGTTAGAGCTACTGAAAGACTGTGATTGTGAAATATTGTACCATCCAGGCAAGGCAAACGTAGTGGCTGACGCTTTAAGTAGAAAGGAAGAATCGACACCTATCCGGATCAAAGCGTGTCAGCTGATTATAACACCAGATTTGATGAGTGAAATAGTAGAAGCACAAGATGAAGCACTGTTAGAAAGAAATGTGAAACATGAAAGAATAGTAGGACAACAAGGGAACTTGGATGCAAATGCATACGGTGTACGAACTAGGTTTGGCCGAATGTGGATACCTAAGATTGGCGAGCTTAGAGCCAAAATACTTGATGAGGCCCATAAGTCTCGCTATTCTATCCACCTCGGGACAAACAAAATGTACCAAGACTTGAAGAAAGAATACTGGTGGCCTGGCATGAAGAATGATGTGACAGAATACGTGAGCAAGTGCCTAACGTGTTCTCTAGTTAAGGCCGAGCACAAGAAACCATGCGATAAAATGCAACCCTTACCAATACCAGAATGGAAGTGGGAGGAGATCACGATGGACTTCATTACCAAGCTACCGCGAACAGCTAAAGGCAATGATACCATTTGGGTGATCGTCGACCGCTTGACGAAAAGTGCTCACTTCTTGCCAATACGTGAGACTTCTTCATCAGAAAGACTAGCAGAAATTTTTATCAAGGAAATTGTGAGCAGACATGGTATGCCGCTGTCGATTGTGTCCGACAGGGATACTAGATTCACGTCAAGGTTTTGGAAGAAATTCAACGAAGCAATGGGCACTAGACTTAACATCAGCACCGCTTACCACCCCCAAACCGATGGACAATCAGAAAGGACTATTCAGACCTTGGAGGACATGCTCCGGGCCTGTATCATTGACTTCGGTGGGAGCTGAGACAGCCATTTACCATTGGCAGAATTTTCATATAACAACAGCTATCACTCGACTATTGG
Organism: Smallanthus sonchifolius; assembly: GCA_023525975.1. Classification (NCBI taxonomy): domain Eukaryota; kingdom Viridiplantae; phylum Streptophyta; class Magnoliopsida; order Asterales; family Asteraceae; genus Smallanthus; species Smallanthus sonchifolius. The sequence continues at coordinate 29,804,841 of CM042046.1, forward strand.
CATGCCGCCGTTTGAAATGTTGTATGGGAGGAAATGTAGGACCCCGGTTTGTTGGGGGGAAATTGGACAGAAGGATTTTGCAAGTCTCGAAGTGGTCAAAGCTACTTCTGAGAAATTTGATCAAATCAAGGCTCTGCAAAAGACAGGCAGAAATCATACGCAGATAAGAGAATAAGGGATTTAGAGTTTCAAGTAGGGGACATGGTACTGTTAAAGGTATCACCATGGAAAGGAATCATCCGGTTCAGAAAGCGTGGCAAACTAAGCCCAAGGTTTGTCGGACCTTTCGAGATTCTAGCAAGAGTGGGTCAAGTTGCTTACAGACTCGACCTACCCATGGAGCTTAGTGGAATACACCCTACGTTCCATGTGTCGCACTTACGCCAGTGCCTAGCTGACGACACAGCTCACATACCTTACGACGAGATCGAAGTAGATAACAGTCTAAATTATGTAGACGAACCGATAGCCATCCTTGACAGAGCTGAAAAACGACTACGCAATAAGTCGATTCCTCTAGTCAAAATACAATGGAAGCACAGAAAAGGGTCAGAAGCTATGTGGGAAAAAGAAGACGAGATGAGGGGACTATACCCTCAATTATTTAACGTATAAGCAGTTTCGAGGACGAAACCTCTTTAAGGGGGGTAGACTTGTAACATCCCAAAACTGGTAATAAATAAACAATGGCACGATCGAAATTATAATTTTCAAATGACGAAAGAAAAATGAATGGGCTTGGGCTCGGCTCCAACGGGCCGAAGGAAGCCCAAGTATATAAGGGCAAGGGCTGCCCAAACTTCTCATTTTCCACCAATCTCAGTTTCTAGAGAGAGAGAAGAGAGCACGGGTCTAGAGAGAGAAAGTCGACGGATCGTCACAAGATTGGAGGAGCACGTTATAGTCGAGCCCGTGAGCAAAACCTCCGAATCAGAATTACAATCCAGGTAACGATTCGATCACATTATGAGTTTTTGTTCGTTTTGGGAAGTTTCGGGTTTTGGCTAAAAAGATAACGATTTTGCGGATGAAACTTGAAAGCAAGCTTAGGTATAGCATCTAGAATGAAAAACAAACGTTGTGATCAAAGAAAAATTTAGATATTGACTCGATCAGACTTGCATGCAAAAAAACTTCAAATTTTTGGGGAAGACGATGTGCAGACCCATTGAAACTACTTAGTTTCGATATGTGCAGACCCATCGAAACTACTCAGTTTCGATATATGCATACCCATCGAAACTACCATAGTTTCGATATAAGCCCATGATCCGAAGCTAAGATTACACCTAAGGTACTCATCGAAACTACCAAGTTTCGACAGAAGCAACCTGTCGAAACTACCAAGTTTTGACAGAAGCAACCTGTCGAAACTACCAAGTTTCGATAAAGCAAATCCATCGAAACTACTAAGTTCAAGCATAGTAATGTCTAATGTCATCTAGGAGCACTACCTTACGAGTATGACTTTATTATACAGATCGTGAGTGACATTAGTGACGCTCAGTAGCCAGCTTAGTGTATTTCAGAAACTACTCGTCAGGTGAGTTCTAGGCGCCCCTTTCTATGTTATGTGCAAACCTTATTAAATGTTTTGGGGCTGAAATGTATACACTAAATGAATAACAGTTATGAATATCAATGTGATCATACGTGGTATACAAATATATATATATATATATATATATATATATATATCTTTACACGAAATAGAATTATGAATAAAGAATGAAACGTATGATTTTTAAAGAATGAACGAAAGTATGACATAACGTGTAAAGAAGAAATCTTGCTTTATATCCATGTATATATTGCTTGCCAAGTATAAGAAAACGTTATGGACGCTTCGATGATAACGGCTACTTCGGTAGACGGACGACCACGTGACTATAGTACAACCGGGACAAGTGCGTTCCTTCATCAGCTAGGACGTACGAATGCCACAAGTGCGTTCCTTCATCAGCTAGGACGTACTAAAGTTATTAACGGACGGTCTAAGAAAAATTGGCATCTTATAGTAGAACAGTTGTATAAATAATAGTCGCATGGGAAACGGATACCTTCGGGTAGACGGGCGAATTACGGCCTACGACGGTAGGACGGTTGTAAGTCATGATGGACGGAAAAAGGTTGCCGGACGGTTGTAAGAATAAAATGACGGACGGCACTTGTTGCCGGACGGTTGTAAGTATAGATGGGCCATGACGATGGACCGCGGCGATTGTCTTTGTGACCTTCGCAACCAAAAGAAGGGTTGATCACCCTTAAGAGTATTACCCATGAATGTAAAGAAAAGAAAAGAAAAGGTGAATGCATATATATATGTAATCACAAAATAAAGAAAAAAGAGAAGCAAAAGTTATGAAAATAAATGAGAAGCAATTCAAGTCAATGTGTACTTATATAAGTGTATAAATATAATTATGCATACTTATAAAGAAAAGAATGTTTATACCTAATTGCATTAAACTAGAACTCACCAGCGTTAGCTGACTTTTAGTATACATTTCAGGTAAAGGAAAATGAGGTCGTGCGATGGCGTGGAGGTTACCCGGCACGAGACTGACATCCCTCTTTTGTTTTATATGTCTTCGAACAATGTTATGCTTTTAATTGTAAAGACTTCCGCTGTTATGATTATGTAATTGGATGACGAATGTTCCTTTTAATATAAATTCAGTATTTTATGACTATGTTTATGAGTAAATCCAACAAGTGAGGTTACCCGGGAAAGAGGCCTTACATTGTCAAATGAGGAAGGAAGGAAGGAAATAGAGAAAAGAGTTAACTTCGTTTTTGCTCCCTGTGGTTTGATCATTTTAACCATTTTGCCCCAATAGTATGAAAATGACCAAAATACTCCTTGAAGTTACCATTTTATTGCCATTTTGCTCCCTGACCCTAACTCCGTTAAATATTTTAGTTAAAATTAAATATTCCACCACACCCACCACCGGCAACCACCACCATCGCTGCCCATTACCTCCGCCGGCCACCACCTTCCTCCTTAACCCACCTGAACCCACCCACCACCTCCTTTAACCACCCCCACCACCGTCCTCCTGTAACAACACCCACCACCGTCTCCTTCATCTCCAGCACCACCCATACCACCGTCTGCTTGCCGTCACCTCCTCTAACAACCCCCCCACCGTCCACCACTGCACATGAGCACATCCTCCACCTCCACTGCACATCAATCCAAGAGACCGAAGGTTTGTTTTTCAACTCACCGTCGTCTCGTTTTTCTTTTTCGATATCCTTGAAACTATGTGAAGACGTAGAACTACGACCTAATCTTATAAAATTGAAGTATCTAAATTTGGAATTGTGGAATTCTTGGGGTTTGCGATGGAATTGGAAGAATAATCTGAAGTGGGATTTGGTGGCGGGGGGTTTGTCAGATGAGGGGATAGTGCGTGATTTAGGGTTTGGTCTTCAGGAGACATGGATGAGGGTAAATGACGGGGAGGATTTCCGACGATTCTTTCGGGGGAGAAGAAGGCGATGGTTTTGGGGGGAGAAAAGTCGGGATCTAATTATTTATATATATATATATATATATATAATTTATATTTAACAATTATTTTTATTAAAAGGTATTTTGGTAATTTAATAGAAACTTAACATAAATATTTAACGAAGCTAGTGTGAGGGAGCAAAATGACAACAAAATAGTAATCTCATGGAGTCTTTTGGCCATTTTCAAACTATTAGAGTAAAATGATTAAAATTATCAAACCACAGGGAGCAAAAACGAAGTTAACTCTAGAGAAAAAGTATATATATACTTAGGGTTAAGATGTGGGTTTTCAAAGGGGGTTAATACTGGTTTACTAAAAACACGTATCCGTTCAAGTTTTCGTCACGACTAAAATTCCCGTGCTATAATTTTAAAATATTTAGAATTATGAAACGTTATTAATAATATTAATTAAGTATTTTATATCATGAAATCTCCATTTCAATGGTGTACAAACCGATACGCGTAGGTACCGCGTTTTAATGTATCCGTACTTTTTTTTTTGTTAAAATGTTACGCGCTTCGAGTTTCACTTTTATTATTTCACTAATAATATTAAGATAAATATTTATAATATTTGACGTATCAAAATACGTATTGGTAACATTTGTACTGCTATCGTTAATCTCACGAATATCTGACACGGTTTAACGTTCGCATAATTTACTACATGTGTCTTTATCTGATCAATTTCCCAAATGAATATTAATACTTGATAATAATAATAATAATTCATTATCTTACTTAACCTTTTTGCCAAATATCTGGTAATAACCGGCGTCTGACGCGTTAAAGGTTTAAAATAAAGAATCGCTTATGTACATCTATTCTTACTTAAATTTTGAGAATTGTGTAACAAGTCATTAGAAAGAAAGCAGAGCGAATAGTTTGATGCTCGGATTGCGTAAATTTGGACCTCTAACGGACGTGGATCCTTATTCAATTGGGCTTGAATTTCTATTGGGCCTAGTTAGGTTAGCCAAACAAATGGATTTTAAGATACTAGATTTCTAATCAGATTTAATATTTTCAATTATTTTTATAAAATCTGTTATACTTTTATAAACTTAAAAGTGAATTTTAATTATACTTTTGTTTCCAGAAATCTTTTATTTAATTAAACTTACTTAAAACTATTAAGAATTTAGTCTTTAATAATAGTTTTAAATACTTAAAAACTATAAAACTACTTTAAACTTTTATAAAACTTATATTTTAAACAGAAACTATTCTATAAAAATAGAAAACTTAATTTGCTAATTATTTTCTAAAATAAATAAATTCTTATTGTTTTAAACTTTAAATTAACTTATAAACTTTAATTAAACAGAAAAACTTATAATATCTTTATAAAATCAGAAAAGTTATAAAACCTATATTTTATTTAGAAATAAGAAAACTTATAAATTTGTACATTTTATAAAATTTATCTTTTATTTAAAACTCAAAGCTTATTTATTTATTTGAACTAAAACAGAAAAATAAATATACTTTATTTATTTAAAATAAGAAAGTTTATAAACTTATAAACTTTATAAAATAAAACAAAAACTTTAAAAAATTTATAAACTTATAATTAAAACATAAACTTTATTTAAAAATACTTATAATCTAAAAATAAACCATATTCAACATCTTATAAACTTATGCTTGCAAATTATTTATTTAAACTTATTTAGTTACAAGTTTACTTTTGTAAAATGTGTACTTTATGATTAATTACTTTAAATAATTTTAATTGATTTACACTAATCATTTTAATTAGATAAAGTAATTATTTTCAAACTTTAATTAAACAGAAAAACTTATAATATCTTTATAAAATCAGAAAAGTTATAAAACCTATATTTTATTTAGAAATCAGAAAACTTATAAATTTATACATTTTATAAAATTTATCTTTTATTTAAAACTCAAAGCTTATTTATTTATTTGAACTAAAACAGAAAAATAAATATACTTTATTTATTTAAAATCAGAATGTTTATAAACTTATAAACTTTATAAAATAAAACAGAAACTTTAAAAATTTTATAAACTTATAATTAAAACATAAACTTTATTTAAAAATACTTATAATCTAAAAATAAACCATATTCAACATCTTATAAACTTATGCTTGCAAATTATTTATTTAAACTTATTTAGTTACAAGTTTACTTTTGTAAAATGTGTACTTTATGATTAATTACTTTAAATAATTTTACCTGATTTACACTAATCATTTTAATTAGATAAAGTAATTATTTTCAAATTCTTTTAAGTAATTATTATTTATCCTTAATAATCATTTATTCTTTTACTTAGTTATCTTTACAACTTTATTTATAAAATACTTCGAAAACTATTTTATATTATTATTACCTATCTTGTGTAATAATAATCATAAAGCTTTTTAAATAATTATTTTAATCAGTTAATAATTATTTTAAATTACAAACTTAATAAACTCTGATAGCTCAAGACTTGTATTATCTATTTAAAATCATATTTAGAGTTTTGATTAAACTTTATAAAAACCTATTCAACACAATTATTCTCGTCTCCCATTGAAACACTAGTCAATATTAGAATCCTAGATCCTTTGCCATAGACTTTTTAGGATCAAACTTTTAACTTTAGACTTTGTTATCTAGGCTTGTTGTGAGGATATTTCTTGCTCGAAGTTTGGCTACACATAATCTTTGTTGGGAATCCGTTCATCATTCCAAGTGAGTATACTTAGCCCCTTTTTATTTTGTTTTTGTTTATAAACTTGGGGTGAAACATGTATGAAAACTTTTAGACTTAAACAATTCATAAACAACTATGTCTATATGCTTTTCTTTGTGTTATGTGGTTTGAGACTTGCATGCTTAAATTAGACTTAACTCTAGCATACTCATTAACTTTGATCGAGCCTACAGTGATAATAATAGATCTATTATATTTGACCAATTCACCTAGTTTGATTGACCCTTCGGGGGGAGCCCATGGTGATTGTTACTAGACCTATTCTTTGAGGGTGACCTTCGAGTTATACCTAATCTTGGTTGGAAGGATTGATATGCAAAATGTTTAAACTTGTTTGTTTCCATACACTTATACCTTAGATGCATATACATAGTGAGTTGTAAAACTTTCAAAAGACTTTGTTAAACCGTGTCAAAAACTTTGTATTATTAAAGATAATAACAAATCAAATCTTCCCTCCATAACCTCAAATATAGAATGATTATGAAGATTTCACATTTATAGAATGTATAGGTTGTCATATTGTAATTACCTTGATTTAGGTTTTATTTCTTTGTATTTATATCAACCTTGTAAATGAGAATTATTGCATTGCCATTTCATTCAAGCAATGTTATGGTATCAGAGCTTGTCTAGGACAACTCTTCCTCTCTCCTTTCAGCAAAGTAACAACCCTCTCTTCCGGCCAATACTATTGCCGTATCCGTCTAACAAACGCCAACAACAACTACTGCACTTTCTTTCTTCTACACTGCTGTAATTTTTTCACCATGTCTGAGACTAATGAACAGCCTCTCACGGTCAATATAACACCCAACAACCTTACCCTTGTCACCTTCCCCAACTCCCTCAAATTAACATCCACCAACTACCTTGGTTGGAAAACCCAAATCGAGGCTCTTCTTCATGGTCTTGATCTCTACAAGTTCATTGACAAGTCACACCCTCCTCCCAGTCCAACCACAGCTGTAAATGGCTCCATCACCCCACATAAAGATTACCCGAATTGGTTTCGACAAGATCGCCTTCTCTTTGGCGCACTTGTTGGTAGCCTTTTACCACAAATCATACCCATCATCACCAATGCCAAAACATCTCTTGAAGCATGGACCATTCTGTCTACCACCTATGCTTCACCCTCTAGAGGCCATATTAAGCAGCTACAATACCGATTAAAACAATGTTCCAAAAACCCGAACCAACCCGTTACTGATTACCTACAAACAGTGAAAACTATAGTTGATGAACTATCCACCATCGGCAAGAAAATTGACCAAGAAGACGTGACCGATATCATCCTTAACGGCCTGGACCGGGAGAACTACAAATCCACCATTGATGCCATCCATGCCCGAGATACTCCAATAACTTTCAATGAGTTGCATGAAAAAATCATCAACCAAGAACTCTCTTTAGCCTAAACCACCACCAAAACTCTTGTTATGCATCAACTGGCGTCCGTTTTTTCTGGCTCACGATATGCCAAACACCAAACAGTGGCATGGGCGTCAAACCCAATATGGCTCGAACCCACCCCTGCTGTAAACACCACCTACTGCTGAAACTTTTCCTGGAAATCGCCCATACCTTGGCCGATGTGAATGGTGCCATACAAGAGGACACACTATGACCACATGTTCCAACTTTAAAAAAATGTGTCCAAATGCTATTGTGCCTTCTTTTAATCGTAATGTGCAGGTCAAAAATAATCCACAAATCAACATGATGGGAGTCCAGAGAAGCCCTTCAACAACTTGGCTATTCGACAGTGGAGCTTCACACCATGTGACTAATGACCTTAATGCCTTATATCTCCATGCACCCTACGACGGGACCGAAGAGTTTGTAATCGGTGATGGTTCGTCTCTTGTTATCACTCATATTGGCTCTCTCATAATTCACACACAATCCACCCCTCTCATATTAAAACACGTCCTTTGTGTTCCCTCTCTCTCTCACAACGTTATATCCATATCTAAATTATGCCGTGACAATAATTTTTTAATTCAATTTTTTTATTGTATTTTTGTCATTAAGGATCAAAGCCCAAAACTCCCTCTTCTTAAAGGAATGGCGAGCAAAGGCATCTATGAACTCCGGTCTTCATGTCCTCCCTCTATCTTCTCCTTGCACAAGACCAACTCCAAGCATTGGCATCATAGATTAGGCCACCCAAACAATAAAATTTTAAAATTTGTGTCTTCTGTTATTCCTTGCATTTCCCATTCAAATAAAAATTGTAACTCTTATCAAATAAACAAGAGCCATAAATTGCCTTTTTATCAATCTAGTTTGGTCTCTAGTGCACCATTACACCTTATTTTTTCTGATGTATGGTCATCGCCCATTACTTCTTATGGCGGATACAAATACTATATCATATTTTTTTTATCATTACACAAAATACATATGGTTATATCCACTTAAAAGAAAATCCGACTCCCTCTCCACCTTCATTCGTTTTCAAAACTAACGACCATTAAACAATTATTCTCCAACAACGGAGGAGAATATTTAAAACTCTCTTCCCACCTTCAATCACGTGGCACGTCCCATCTCACATATCCCCCTCACACACCCAAACACAACGGTTACGCCGAACGTAGACACCGGCACATCGTTGAAACCGGCCTATCTCTTCTTGCTCATGCCAAACTACCCGTCCATTATTTGCCCCTTGCGATTACTACGCCGCTTACCTCATAAACCGTCTCCCCACACCCACTCTTAAAAACACATCCCCCTACCATTGTCTTTTCAATAAAACACCCAATTATGATAAGCTTCGGAGCTTCGGTTGCCTTTGCTACCCTTGGCTACATCCATACTCTCCCCATAAACTTCATTCTCGATTCAAGCCATGCATCTTTGTAGGCTATTCTTCTTCCCAAAGTGCATATTATGCACTAGACCCAACCACCAACAAAATATATACCTCTAGACATGTGACCTTTGTTGAACATGAGTTTCCCTTTGAATCCCTCACAAACCAAACCACCCCTGACCCCATTGCATGGCTACCCCTTATCCTCCCCATGATCCAAACTACTCCATCTAAACACACACCAACCCAAACAATTAACCAACAACCCACAACAAATACCATTCCTACACCTGAACAAACAAACACTACCCAGCTACCTGACCCACAGTCCCAAACAAACATTACCCAACTTCCTGACCCCACTTCTTCCGCCAACCACAACCCAACCCTCTAATCCACTTCCCCAACCAAACACTAACCCGCCACATAACCCACAACCTCAACACAAACCATTTACCCGACCCGCTGCATCCAACCACCACCATCCAACCTCTAAATACTAATACTAGATCCCGCAAACCTAACCCGCGGTACAACAATGAAGAATTCCAACTCTACACAGCCACAACTAGCCATCCACCTGACCCATCAACCATAACCCAAGCCCTTAAACAACCTTCCTGGCGAAAAGCCATGACAGATGAGTTCCAGGCCCTACAAAACAACCAAACCTGGTCCCTTGTCCACTCCAAATCTGCCTCTAACCTTGTTGGATGTAAATGGGTTTTTCGTACCAAATACAAACCCGATGGCTCCATTGATCGCCTTAAAGCACGACTTGTTGCAAAAGGCTTCCATCAAAGACGGGCATTGACTATGCTGAAACATTCAGCCCCGTTGTTAAACCCGCCACCTTACGTCTAATTCTATCTTTAGCAGTCTCACATAATTGGAACCTCCGTCAACTCGACATAAACAATGCCTTCCTCCAAGGTACTTTAACCGAGGATGTATACATGGCACAACCCCTAGGATTCATGAACCCGTCTTTTCCATCCCATGTTTGCAAATTAAATAAATCCATATACGGGCTTAAACAAGCTTCTCGTGCATGGTACGAAGAACTTAAAAATTATCTGCGTTCCAAACACTTCCAACTCACAATATCCGACTCATCTCTTTTCATCCATACCTCCGACCCATCTCCGATTTTCATCCTCGTTTACGTGGACGACATCATTATCACTGGCCCATCACCTCAATTCATTGATAGCTTCATTTCTTCTCTAGCTGCCAAATTCTCTCTAAAAGACCTGGGTACTCTATCCTACTTCCTCGGTGTAGAGGTTCTTCCTCATCCTCATGGTCTCCTCCTCTCTCAATCCAAATACATTACTGATCGTTTACTTCAAGCCAAAATGAGTGATTGCAAACCAGCACCCACACCTATTACTAGCTCTGAACCCCTCACGGTATATGGCGGGAACCCTCTCCCCTTAGCCACCTAATTTCGTGCCATTGTCGGATCGCTCCAATACTTGTCTCTCACACGATCGGATGTTACTTTTTCAGTCAACAAATTATCACAATTCATGCATGCTCCAACCTTCACACATTGGAATGCTCTAAAAAGGGTCCTTCGATACCTACAGGGCACCATACACATCGGTTTACTACTGCGCCGAGCATCTCCTCTCCAATTTCATGCATTTACAGACGCCGACTGCGCTGGAGAAAAAGACAACTATAGAAGTACCAGGGGCTATATCGTCTATCTTGGTTCAAATCCTATAGCTTGGAGCTCTAAACGTCAAAGCACTCTTGCTAGATCATCAACAGAAGCCGAGTTTCGTGCTGTTGCATCCACCACCACTGAAGTAATCTGGCTCAAAGCTATCCTATAGGAGCTCGGATTCGCATCCACCACCACCCCATCCATTTTTTGTGATAATTTAAGTGCTACTCAATATTCAGCAAATCCCATTTTTCATTCAAGGATGAAACAACTAGCCCTCGACTTCCATTTTGTCCGTGAAAAAGTTCATGATCAATCCATTCGGGTTACACAAATTGCAGGGGACGACCAACTAGCTGATGCTCTTACCAAATCTCTTCTACGACCAATATTTCAACAACTTATGTCCAAGATTAGCCTTGTCTCACGACCGTCCATCTTAAGGGAGCATATTAAAGATAATAACAAATCAAATCTTCCCTCCACAATCTCAAATATAGAATGATTATGAAGATTTCACATTTATAGAATGTATAGGCTGTCATATTGTAATTACCTTGATTTAGGTTTTATTTCTTTGTATTTATATCAACCTTGTAAATGAGAATTATTGCATTGCCATTTCATTCAAGCATTGTTATGTATCTCACCAACTATTTTTAGTTTTGACAATTTACTTAACATGTTGTAGGTGCTCAAGTATGAGGCTTTCTTGTGATCATGTAGGATGCTTTGGACTTAGAATATTTATTAAATTAAATCTTGTATTCTTGTTATATTTTATTGAACTTTGTGTTTCCTTTTCTTGTATTGAACCTTTGGAATTTATTAATGGAATATTTCAACTTTAATAGTTAACATTGTGCTTATGAACAACCGTGTCCGCCCCGACATATAATCCGTCGTCGGTTGGGGTGTGACATTAGTAGTGTCGTAAGTCTGATCCATGTCGGTGAGACTTACTGGGTTAACATGTGGGTGGAGTCTAGGCTGGTGAACCCTGAGGGGATGCTGTAGGATAACGGGAGTTATCTAAATGTTTTGAAACGACAAACCTATTTTATAAAGGAAAGAAGTGTCCGGAGTTGACATAAATAACTTTGTGACGGGATGACTTTTAATTAAATTAAACTATTAGAACTCACTCAGCGTAGCTGACCTTATGTGTACGTTAGACTGTCTTGCAGGTAAGCTTTGGGATCGGCGTATATTGGCTTTGGAGCAGGTAAACTATTAGAACACACTCAACGTAACTGGCTTTAAATATACCTCTCAGGTTTCTAAAGTTTCATGCTTACCACTACACAAAATTTTCAACTCTACCACTCAAATTTCTTACTATCAGTTTACCGCTGTAGTATATATCCGCAGACGTGGGTTCGAGTGTAGGGTTTGACAAACCAAGTTTTTCCATTTTTTTCTTTTTTTTATATGATTTTATAGAAAGTAATTTTTTTATATTTTTGTTTATTTTTTACTTTGTTACTAACTTTTTTATCGAATTTGTCGTTTCAATGTTAACTTTTATTCACGCAAAAATTACCTATTTTTCGATCATCAGAACCGAATTGCTGCAACTTCATATGTTTATTTTATGTATTTAGTAACGATGTTGTGACATCCGAAATTTTTTTTTATTATTTTAATTTTCAGGACGAAAATTCTTTCAACTAGGGGATGATGTGACAATCCGAACTTTTCAAGTTAACTTCGTTAGTCAAATTCAGTTAAATCCTAACTCAGTTAACTCAATTCTAAAACCAATGGATCAATTATGTCAAATCTGAAGTTGCAAGGGCTGGTTTTGTAAATAACCTGAAACTTAGTAGGCACGGTCGCGCCATGCTTTGGCACAGTCGCGCCTCTTATTGGCACGGTCGCGCCTCTTACCCAGTTGAAACGTAAACGCAGCCTTAAATCCCAAATCCGTTCGAATATCAAGTTTGTAACGTATAATCTCTAATGGCGATCATCATTGATCCATTATCTCACGCTTTGACACCCGCAATTATCAAAATTAATCCCCATTATGATTTTAAAACTGAAACCGTCGATTACATTATCAAATCACTCGAATTCGGTCATTTTAGATCACATCTGCGTAAACAATCAACCCACACCTCTCACTTGCAACTTTCTGAAGCATTTGCACATTTTGTTTTGGCCGGAGAAGAAGCCGGAGCCGCAGGAAGTCAAGCCACTCGAAGTCGGAACTCGTTTTACTCGAACTCCATCGATCCGTCATCCTTTCTGGTAATTGAAACTCTCTACACCTTCGTTTTTGTTCATAGATCAAAAGCCCCTTGTTAATTCGGGCTAATATTATCGAATTTGTTGTGAATCAAATCTAGGGTTCATGTGTTTACGGTTTACTCGATCTCTATTCTTGACTTGATCATAATAAAATTAAATTGTATCATCAGATTCGCTATCCTCTGTTTAGTGAAAACACTATGATTTCAACATGTAATCTTATCCAAAGTGTTCAATTTGATCTCATGTTCTTGACCAAAGGTTTCGTTATATAATTGAGAAATAAATCAAGCTAGTCGTGATGTTTTTGAAATCAAGACACATCATCAGATTCGTAATTACTTGATTAACAGAACCCCCATATCCTTTTGGTCAATCATGATCGAAATCAAACCGATTCGGACTTATTGGGTTATTCTGTTAAACTCTGTGACTGTGTATCCGGGAGACACGGTCATGCCTCATACTCAGACCCGGTCGTGCCTCCTGGCTAGACCTGGTCGTGCATCAGAACCCTAGACACGGTCGTGCCTAGTGATCAGTTTTGTTGTGTCTTCTGTTGATCAACACGGTCGCGCTCCTGACCAGCACGGTCGCGCCCGTGACCCTAACACGGTTGTGCCTTGTCTTAGGCGTGGTCGTGTGTGAGTAAACCTTTTGTCAGAATGTTTTGATTAATATTTATATTTTCAAAACAATAATTATTATATTATATTAATATGTTTTAAAATCGGAAAAACCACCCGTAGACTCAGGTTTAGTCTTGTAACTCGTATTCGTTGTTTAAAGCTTGTTTATAAAATAATATATTATTTTCAATCATTGAACTCAATTAAAAACGATATATATTTTTATATTATTATTGTTTCGTTTATAAACTTCGTGTAACATTTTAAAATAATAAATAATGTAATTATTTATACACTCGTTATCCTCGAATAAAATAATAGATTTACTATTTTGTCGCGAAATTATTTATTGTAATACTTTGTTAAATCTAAAAATAATATATATATATATATTATATTATTTTCTTAGGCTATTATTTAATGGCGATAACGCTCGGATATATTTATTATATTTTATTATTGAGTAAACTGTCATTTTCGTCCCTGTGGTTTGGTCAAAATTGCCACTTTCATCCAATAGTTTGTTTTTTTGTATCTGGGTCCTCGTGGTTTTAAAATATTGCCATTTTCATCCTCGTGGTTTTAAAATATTGCCACTTTCATCCAGTCAGCTAACACCGTCCGTTTTTCTCAATTAAATGAGGGGTATTTCAGTCCTTTTACATATTTGTTTTATTTCTTCATCTTTTTTACTCTCACTTTTTAATCATAGAAACAAGCGACGGAGGTGTTCCAGTGGTGCTCGTCGGAAACTGGTCAGGAAAAGAGGAAGAAGGCCAGCAGGTGGATGATTAAATTAGAGGTTAAATTGGGGATGATTAAAAAGTGAGAGTAAAAAAGATGAAAAAATAAAACAAATAAGTAAAAGGACTGAAATACCCCTCATTTAACTGAGAAAAACGGACGGTGTTAGCTGACTGGATGAAAGTGGCAATATTTTAAAACCACGAGGATGAAAATGGCAATATTTTAAAACCATGAGGACCCAGATACAAAAAAACAAACTATTGGATGAAAGTGGCAATTTTGACCAAACCACAGGGACGAAAATGGCAGTTTACTCTTTATTATTTGTCACTCGTCGCAAATCGTAGTTTTTCTTAATTGGTTAATTTAAGAATCTTGTATTCTCGTAGACACGTTCGTCTACTCTTTGATCTTTAGAACGTTTCTCATTCCGTGTCGTCGTCACAATTCTCATTTTATCCCTAATAATTATGTTGTAATTCTAGGGCATCCGTGAGCCGTGTCGGGCTAACGCTTGAGATTTCAATCTCATACTTGTGTGATTACTTCCTACGCAATTAGGTGAGTTTTCACGGCCCCTTTTACTGTTTTAACTTGGGAGAGAAAGCATGTCACAACTATTTTTGAGATTATAATAATTCATATGTTATTAATGTTAAAGCTAAGCGTAACACGCTATCACTGAAAGTTCTCAACACACTTCGAACCGTTAATATGGATATTAGCGATGTAATGTTTAGTAGTACTACTGAGTTTGACAAATCCCACCCGTGTTAGTCGCGCTAATACGATTGGAGATCAAACTGGTGAAATGTTAGCCTACTCACATCGCCAGAGCAGATAGACCTGGCAGGAGGCAAATAAACAAACAGTCAGCTTCGGTTGCGAGCGCTTAAGTTAAACATGAAACGTAGGTTAGCTACCTATAGATTCATATTGAATGTACAATAATCTGGTAAACGTTTATTTATATATTGAAACATGTGAACTCACCAACCTCGTGTTGACATCTTTTCTTACATGTTTTCTCAGGTCGCTAAGATAAGGCACAGGTGCACATCTAGGACATGCATGAAGTCCTACTTTTGAATTATGTTTTAATATTACATTTGGACTGTTTTCATTTATGTTTGGACTGGAATTTTTGGGCGCGTTTGTTTTGCGCGTTTGTTTTGCGCATTTACTTTCTTATTTCGCTTCCGCATTTACTCTGATTGATATGATATTTTCATTTGAGTCTCATATAGAGTCGTTCAATGTAACTAATGACTGAGATCCTGGTTTGTCGCTTCCCAAATGGTAAAACTCCGTTAGTTAAAATTGAGGGTGTGACAGATGTTCACAAATCCGACGCTTCGCGAGGTCTTAATTTCTAGTTAAATTTAAAAAATTAGAAAAAGATAAGTTTTTTTAGATTTAGTCAACATTTATCAAAGGCTATCTCAACCCGATCGAAATACCGGTCCCAGAATAGTAGAAACGAACCGGTTCACCACATCATTATATATATGAGTCACCATTTGCTTTGTTTCAATCCCATTTACGTCTGAATTTTATATATAATCAGAAAACCATCATCTTCATCACCGTCACAGCTTAAAGGGGTGGGGGGGACGAGAGCGGTGCAACGGCGACATCTCATCGGCCGGCATCGGAAGTTTTAATATCCGGTAATGGACTGTTCATCTTAATCTACTAGTATTGTTCTCTTTTTCCTTTCAGAACTTTGATAAATCGATTAGTTTCCGTTTGCTTTATATATGTATTTTTCTGTACTTGTTCATTGTGACTCTTTTCCACTGAGGTTTTTAAGCTTCCAAAACCCTAATTTTATCGGTGTCGATCGAGCTCAGCATTTTACCTCGTATTATTATCGTTATTTGTGTAAATTATATGTGATTTTGCACCATTCTTTTTCTAGGGTTTTGGAAAAAGGGTGGAATTCTGGTGCAATCAGGATTTGTGATTGAAAGAGGGGAAACCTAAGCATTAAAAATAGGGCGTTTTGTGAAGGATAATGTGTATACTGTGTGTGATTCAGAAGTGGTCAAGAAAGGTTGCTACCATGCTACCATGGTTAGTGATTCCGCTGATTGGACTGTGGCTGTTGTCACAATTCTTGCCACCTGCATTCCGTTTTGAAATCACCTCACCGCGCCTTGCTTGTGTTCTAGTGCTGTTAGCTACCCTCTTCTGGTATGAAATTTTGATGCCCCAACTCTCATTTTGGCGGGCCCGTCGGAATGCTAGACTTAAAGAGAAAAAGAGGCTTGAAGCCATTGAGATGCAGAAACTTAGAAAGACTGCGACTAGGCGGTGCAGGAACTGCAAGACTCCTTATCGGGATCAAAACCCTTCCGGGGGCAAGTTCATGTGTTCTTACTGCGGGCATTCATCAAAAAGACCCCTTTTTGATCCGTCTGTATCTCTTGGCTTAGAGCGGTCAGGGATTATAAAAGGTTTGGTTGGGAAAGTTTGGTCCGATAATAATTGGATATGTGGTCAGGATTGGCTTGAGAATGGTGGTTATTGGGTTAACGGGTCTTTTTCTGGGAAGTCTAGTAACTGGAAGAAGAACGGTGGTGATAGTGGAAATGATCACTTCTTTTCCTTTCTTCTTGTTTTTGTTTGCAAGTATTTAGCTTATATTTTCTTGGGTGTCATGTGGCTTTTTAGAAAACTGTTTAGAATTAGCTTTTCTGAAGATCAAGATTCAAGTGATACAGATATTAATGGTTTAGCTGAAAAGGGTGACAATGGAGTAAATAGTAATGAAACTAGAAGTGAGAAAGCCCGCAGGAAAGCAGAAGAGAAAAGACAAGCTAGATTAGAGAGAGAACAGTTAGAGGAAGAGGAAAGGAAACAAAGGGAGGAGGTTGCTCGTTTGGTAGAAGAACGTAGAAAACTAAGAGATGAAATTGACAAAAAAACTAAGGCTTCAACTCGTGACAAAAATGATAAAAAAGAGGCTGAAAGAAAACAACAAGAGAGAAAAAAGGAGAAAGACAGGGGGTCTAGTAAAAGCAACTCTGATGTAGATGAACTTGAAAAAAGAGCAAGTAAAGAAATTGAAAGGAAATCAAAAGGTGATGCTGAACATCACAAATCTAAAGTTGCCATGACAAATATTTATAATAAGGGAAGTGTTGGTGCACGGTACTTGGATCGTATGAGGGGTAATTTTTTCCCATCTTCTAGAACAATTACAGGCGGTCTTTTTGGGAAAGGTATAAATGAAAATGCAAATGCTAGCAACACAAGAGACCATAAATCTAGTGCTTATTTGGATCATGCCAATAAGAGAGATTTTGTTCATCCCGAACGTGCACATGGGAAATCAAATGCACACGCAGGTGATCAAAACCAGAATCGTCCAGTAAGTGTTCTTTTTTTGCTTTGTTTTCTAAATAATGGTTCCACCATCTTCACTTCTTGTGATTCTGGTAGTAGCTCACACATCAAACTGTTCACAATAGTTATTAGCATAACGGGTCAAAATGTGTCTTTAATAGTCTTACAGATCGAAAAAGTCAATGTTGGGTTTTGGCTTTGTTCCACAAACACTTTTTGTCTATTATATGATGAAGAAGTAATGATTTAATTATGTTTACAAAAGCAATATTAGTAGAACTTCGAATAAAATGATCTAGGAGGTTGTTTTGCATTATAAATAGACCTTGTTCGACATTCAAACTGCTTGTCAATACAGCTGAACTTTTTTATTTCGAGTTATTTGAGATAAAACACAACAGTAACTCACCTGTTAATAAGTCAGTGGTCGGAATTGCCACCTCTACTAACTGCTATGCGATGTATCTGCGCATGCAAGTTATTTGAGATAAAACACAACACTAACTCTCCTGTTAATAAGTCAATGGTCGGAATTGCCACCTCTACTAACTGAAAACCGTCTTTTTTAGTTGCTTACTACATGCATGACATGCGATGTATCTGTGCAGGCGGTTTTTGAGTCCCAACCTTGCCCGCCACCCAAAAGATCATGGCATCAGTTGTTCACTCGTTCATCACCTTCTGTGTCCTCCACAAGCACAAATGTCACAAACAGACCAAATCCAAATGAAAATCCACAAACAGAATCTCAGAGTTCCATAGCATCTTCTGGATACCCTGTGACTCAAGGATTTGATAATCCCATTTCATATGGGTTACCTTTTCCTTTATCATCTACTAGTAATACAGGTTCTCAGTTTTCACACGGAGAGCTGGAGAAATATGAAGACCCATGTTTTGTTGCTGACCCTGTATCCTTTATTGGGCCCGTATCAGACTCACTTGACAATTTCCCAATAGATCTTGGCTTTTTAGCTGATGCTGGGACTTGTGAAGAAAAGCATTCCAATTCTGTTGTGTTTCCAAGGACTAATTTTCCTGTGGAAGATCATGGTGCTGCTAATGATAAGGGATGGCAGATGTGGGACAGTTCTTTTTCTCCAGATACTCTTGGCTTAGTTAGCGGGAATTCAAATTGGTATTCACCTCAAAAAACTACTACTAGGAGTGATCCATGGGCATTGAGAACTTCATATGGGTCTGTTTCAAGCAATAACAAGTGTTTATCCATGAACCTGCCGGAGAATGAATTGGTTTATGGGATTCCTAATGGATCAGCATTTAATTATCCATTTCAGCCGTCTAATGGCAGTGTTTGGGTCAAGTAAGTATAACCCATCCTTTGAATTTGGCAGATGTGAATTTTGAAGGCACATAGCATTGTATTTGTTGTATTTCGTTAGACATGTGATAATGTTCACGCTAGAGCATAGATGTGTTACATGTCTACATATGCTAGACTGCTAGAGTATAGTTTGCAAGTAATTTAATGATGACTTGGATCAGAAGAATATAGTGGTTTCATATGATATTATTTCTTAGTGAAGCTAGAGTTCCCTGATTCATGGCATGTAATAAATCAGTCTGATCTAGTGTGTGCCTGTGATACATTTAGTACTTGAGTGTGCAGTATGAGTTACTTGTACCATTATATATTTGTGTTTGTCATATGTACTTTTAAGCATCGTGAAATCTTATAGAACTACATATTTTGATGGAAATTAAGTTAACTACACTAAATAAGCTTATTTATTTGTTCTTTTTTCATAAGATTTAGTGCTATATACATAGATAGAATTAGTTTTGGTTACCATGTTCATAAAATTTTATTTAATTTTGTATTGATTTGCTACTAACACGTTGCTAATATATGGTATCAACTTGTAATATAAAGTTAAGTAAACAAAGACCATCGACCGTACATTTCTGTTTTTGGTATTAAACCTTTTCTATATCCATAGGGACTCCCTCAACCAATCATTTTCAAGATTGACGATTGATTATTTTTCATTATTAAGTCCTTATTTTGAGACCTTTATTATAATTTTTTTTTACTCAAAGCATCCATTTTATATAAGATCTTCGTTTCTTTTATGACTGCTCTATTGTTTTGGTAATATTATATGTTTTTGTTTCTTAATTTTGGTTTTATTGTGGGACAGAAAAGAGAAGGCTGCTGCTTCAGTTTGTGTTGAAGGCATAGGAAGCAGTGGGGCATCAGGCTTGATAGCTCCTGGTGATGGGCTATACTCCACTCCACTCCAGATGTACAGTCCCTTTGGTCATATGAATGAAAAAGAAAAAGAAGGATGATATTATTATTTAGAAAAGAAAAGAAAAGAATATTATAGACTTCAATATACCTTCTGTTCGGAAGAGGAATGCAGTGGAAAATTTAGAATTTACTAAATCCTCTCTCCTTTGTTTACAACATATATTTACTACAAATCTCATGCATTCGGATCAATGCTCATCTTGAATATGCATGCTGTAGAGGTGTTCATGCCCAGTTGAAGATTCTAGTCTAAGGTGAACCATTTAACTATGGTTTCAAAAAGCTGCAAACAGGACCGGATAGGCTGGTTGGGTCAGTTGGACCGGCCAAACAAAACCGATTGGACTGGCCAAAACGATATGTTTGGGCAGGGGGGAACTGATTTTTAAAAATAACAATAAAAATGTTATTTTGTATTAAAATTTTAAAATAATAAAATGTTTACAAATATTATATATATGTATAGTTTAAAAGTGAAGATAAAGTTTGGTTTAAGTTTTAAATCATTTCTTTAGACAACAAACAGTGATTTCAGATTCGCTATATGAATTATTTTTACTCAAAAAAATTAATAATTATTAGTTTAGTAATACTTATTAATTTGTTATGAAAATGTACATATGTAATCATTGGCATTTAGGAAAGAAACTTAAAAGGTTGTCACTTTAATGCTATTTCTTAAATCAATGATCTGAAAAGGGTTGAATTCTAGCTTTAACTTGTTTGATTAGAGTATGAAGTATAATCTCTTTTTGTTTAATTAAGTGAGTATCTTTTATGTGATCTAGGTGTCATATCAGATTGGTCATCCTGTATAGAGTATCTAGGCAATTTTATGTTTGTTGGCCGTTTAAAAAAAAGGTGTCATATCAGATTGGTATAAATCTTATTTGGCTCTCATATGACAAGGTGTATACTTATTTGAAGGATATCCAAGTGAGCATTAAATGTAATAATTTAAATTTCATTAAAATAAAAAAACATTGAATAAAAAGTACATAAATTTAAAAAACTAGTCTTCAATCCCATATTTTGCCTTGATCGCGCTTTGTTTTCTCTTGAAAAATGCTAGTCTCGCCCCGTGAAAGCGATCAAGGTCGAGTGCGATAATATCCTCGATCGTTTGTTGACCGATCTCGATGTGTGTTAAATTGGCGCATTTCCTTGATCGTTTGTTGACCGATCTCGATGTGTGTCGGAACGGAGTGGGAGCCCGATGCTTGGGCTTTTTCTTTTTTCTTTCCGATCGGTCGTACTATTGCGTCCTCCTCATCCGTTTCCTCTACGTTGATATCATACCTAGATCCCCCATCGGATGTGGCGGCACTATCGGCCATGTCGTTAATTGTTTCTTAGACAACCCGGGTCCGCTCTTTTTGATTTAAATCTGTTGCCATTTCAGCGAATTCTTCAAAAGTTTCCAAATTCTAATTGAAACCATGCCTCCAACATCGTCTTAAAACGTGTAGTTACTTGCATCAAAATATCTGTATCACTAGACCCGCTCTTTCGGGTCCGCTCACATTCTCCGTATATACCGTTGAAAATTACAACCTTTTTTGTTAATATGTGTCCATATAGAACACAACTGGTCTGTTGTGCGGTAATCAGGCCCGACTTCCATCAAGATAAAATATTTTTCTGCAACACGCTCTTATAAGCGGTCTTGCTTTGAGTGTTCCGTAAAAGAATAAAAGTATTAATTTTGTAAATAATATAAGTATTAAAAAGGTAAAATAAAAGTATTAATTTTACCAATGATGGGATCCTCGGATACGTCGGCAAACGTTTTAGCCAACTTCAACTCCTCCTCCGTATCCCACTTTTTAATGGCTCGTGTAGAAGTCGATTCTTTAACGGCCTTTTTCTTTCTGCTTTTTCGGGAAGGTCCGGGTTGTGTTTCGTCGACATTTTCATCGTCGGCTTGTGGTGCGGGTTAAGTTTCAGGAACAACGTCCGGCTCGGACAAGTTTATCGATTGGCCTTGTGGTTGTTGAACAGAACCCACGCGAACCAAACGGGTTTTGGTTGAAGGGAAGCAGTTGACCACGGATTTGGAAGACATTTTGTTGATTAGCGTATTGTTAAAACCATCACATCTGGCCATTAGGATTCATGGTTTTTTTTTTATAAAAATATGAGAGGGAAGGTTAGGGGTGTTCAAACGAATCGAATCAGGTTATTCGGTTTATTCGAATCGAATTATTCGAATTTGAATTTTTTTTCTGGATTCGAATTCGATTCGATTCGAATAATAAATCTCTTAAACCGATTCGAATAAGTTTATTCGAATCGAATCGAATTCGAATCTATTCGAATAAACCGACTTACTATTTTATTTTACTTTTTGAAAAAATAACTTAAAAAGTTACAAATACTCAGTCCCAAATATCAAAATTCTACATAATTTTTTTATGAAAATTAATTTGAAGCCCATACCAAACTTAAAAAAAAAGCCTAAAGCAACATAAATAAAAGAATATTATATATTTAATAAAATTAAAATCCATACTATATTATAAATAAAAGTTTTTCAATGCCACGTGTCGTCTCCATATTCATTATCACCATTTTTTTCCGTCTCTCTCTCTTATTTAATACACTTTTATCTTTTAATAATAATATATATTTAAAAAAAATACTAATTACACTAATAAAAGACGTTTATTTTAAATTATCTCTTATTATAATAAACTTTAAAATTTAATTATGTAACTTTTATTTCCAATCAAATAGCAAATGAATGTCAAATTATATTAAATATTAATTAACTATTTTTGAAACCCAGTTATATATTAATTTTACATATTTTGAATTTGATTTTTATCTTTAGTACATGTAATATATATTTGCACATGTAAAATATACATAAAGATTAAAAACTTTAAGTATTGATATTTTTCACCCCGTGTGTAGACACAAGATCTAAACTAGTTATATAATATATAAATTCAGTTTATTCGAATCGAATCGAATTGGGGATTTTAGGATTCGAATTCGACTTATTTATTCGAATTGAATAATTATTCGATTCGAATATACCAAAATTCGAAGTCGAAATTTTTATTCGAATTCGGTTCGAATCAAATTTCTGTTTATTCAAATGGGATTTGACTAATGAACACTCCTACCAAACGGGTTTTGGTTGAAGGGAAGCAGTTAGCCACAGATTTGGAAGACGTTTTGTTGATTGACGTATTGTTAAAACCATCACATCTGGTCATTAGGATTCATGTTTTTTTTAATAAAATTATGAGAGGGAACGTTGTTTAGAAATTGGTGTGTATAAAAATTTGGTTAAATGGGTTATTTATAGGGTAAAAAAAATTAGATTAAAGTATTTTTTTCAAACGGTAAAAAAATTTAACCCAAATATACCCGTTGAACGGTCGAAAAGAGGGAAGACAGCCGTGAAAGATTTCACGCCATCACACTCACGCCACAGGGGTTGGTGTGCTATGCCCGTTCACGCCGTGAGGGCCCTCACGCTGAAAACGTAACAAACATAGTTCTTAAACTGTTATTCAAAATCTGTTACATCGGAAGTCTTTAATTTAAAACATTCATAAATTTCAAATCAATTAAAACTTTGTTCGATCATAACTATCGGGAGGGCCACAGAGGGTGGTGTGCTATGCCCGTTCACGTAGTGAGGACCCTCGCGCTGAAACGCCCCAAACCGGGTACATCTCAAACGCCCCAAACTGGGTACATCTCATAGTTGGCACAAAACGTAACAAACATAGTTCTTAAACTGTTATTCAAAATCTGTTACATCGGAAGTCTTTAATTTAAAACATTCATAAATTTCAAATCAATTAAAACTTTGTTCGATCATAACTATCGGGAATAGGAAATGTCAGTCTTCAGCGCAACAACCCGATGCCCATGCTATCGAGCCCTTACGGCTCCTCTACTTTAACTTTTCTACCTGTCATGCATACTAAGTCAGCTAACGCATGTAAGTTTTATCTTTAATTTAAACTGAAAACTTTCTTTTATGTAGCTTAGTTTTATAAGAATGAAATAAGCTTTTCTTTCTCTATCCTTAAAACACTTTAACTTTATTTTAAAACTTTACAACGTTACAATTATAAAGCTGTTACATTACTGTCTTTCAAAAAAACTGTAACTTTGAGGAAACCGGTTAAGGTGTCCTCCTTTACTCTTTGCAACTTTACGTTTCACTCATACAGGACAACTAACTATAACATTATTTAACTATCACATATGGATCATTTCCCGAAGGCAAGATCCCTTTACTCACTTACACCTCAGGGTAAGACCTATGTTGTCCCATCGATCAGCAGAGTGAAAAAAACAACATAAAAGAGATGATTTCACTTGATTTTTTGTCCTTTTTATTTATTTATTTTCTTGTTGTCAAGTATTGCTAGGATACTAGTAGTCTACTAGATATGTTACAATTTTTTTAAATCTGATTATTTAAAAGGTTCTTAAAATTTTTTATATTGGTAAGATGATTTTAGTTGCTGATAATATTAGTTTTATAAATTTTATTATATATGTATATATATTATTGCACCTTGTTTGTCTCGGGCGTGCGCTTTTTTTGCGCCTAGGCCCAAGTCTCACCCTTTGCGCCTTGAGTGCGCCTTGCGCCTTCGACAACTATGGGTAAGACTTTTACTTTGTTGTGTCCACACCTCAGGGTGAGACTTTCTCGCTTACACCGAAGTGAAGACTCTTTTGCCTGCTTACAGCTCAGGGTGAGAATTTCTCGCTGATACCGAAGTGAAGACTTCTTTGCCTACTCACACCTCAGGGTGAGACTTTCTACTTTGCTTGCCTGCAGGACTTTTTACTTTGCAACTACAATGCAACTACTATCATATAATGTAATGCCATTGAAGCACAAAACACATAACACATAGACAAATAACACATATTAACACATAAGCATATAATAAGGC
This sequence comes from Smallanthus sonchifolius, assembly GCA_023525975.1. NCBI lineage: Eukaryota > Viridiplantae > Streptophyta > Magnoliopsida > Asterales > Asteraceae > Smallanthus > Smallanthus sonchifolius. Next base: position 29,829,785 of record CM042046.1, read on the forward strand.
ATCTGTCACCGTCACTGTTACTATCAAAATGCACCGAGATGCAGCTTCTTTACCATTCTTTACTTTGCTTTATTTTCTTGAAATTACATTTCAAAAATCGTACTGTTCTCTTTAACTCTTTATCTTCTTTTTTTTTTTTTTATAAAAATGATCTTTTTATAAAAGCTATGCCTTTCTCTTTCATTTTATAAAAATATTATTTTATAAAATACTATACTTTGTCTTTCATTTTATAAAAATAATTTTTTTTTATAAAATACTATACTTTGTCTTTAAATCGTTCTACCAGTATGCATGTCAGCCCAAAACCGTTAAGGGAAAAAGGGGAATAAGAACGCACATGTCAAGCTATCCTTTACGTACTAGAACTGGTACAATACGCTTCACTCTATATCTGAATTAATAATTAACATCTCATTAATCCATTCCTTTCTAAGTTAAGTAGAAACTTCTTTTTCAGTAGAACTACTTTTTCAGTAGAAGCTATTTGTTTAGTAGAAACTAGTTGTTCAATAGACACTACTTTTTCAACTGAAACTACTTTGTTCAATAGAAACAATTTGTTAAACCGAAACTAGTTTGTTCAATAGAAACTATTTGTTCAACCAAAACTACTTTTTTCAATAGAAACTATTTGTTCAACCGAAACTACTTTGCTCAATAGAAACTACTTTGATCAATAGAAACTACTTGTTCAACCGAAACTACTTTGTTCAATAGAAACTATTTCTTTAAGAACGATTTCATATCTGATCTTTAAATACGTAAAGTTTTTAACTTTAATCGTTCAAAGACTTGAATTCATCATATATCCATAAATCATATACCACTCTTTGTTAAAAACATAAACTTTAAGTAAAGTTGTTACCTTTGTAAGATTTGCTGACAAACATACGAGTAGCTCAAAACTCTAGCAAACGAACTCTGATTGAGGTGATTCAAGCATCCACGGAACCGTCTCATTGCGATCTACCAGATCTCCACTTAGCCGCCGCTAGAAACCACCTCCTCCGTTGCCGGAAAACATTCCCGCGCACTGTTCTGTTCGGGGCCCTAAATATCTGACTTCCGGGTCTTTAAATCCAGAAACAACCGTTGGATATATCCGAATATGTGTTGTGAAAATCCAGTAAAAATATGGGGACGATCCGACGGTCGGTTCTCCGGGAAATGCCATTTTCCCGTGGCTGTGTCACTCAAAAACGAGATTTCCCCCTTTTTCTCTTCTTTGTTTTCTCTTGGCCGAAAACTTGTGGAGAAATGACGGGGTTTGCACACATTTATAGTCTCCTAGTGTAATCCTAACTTCCCCTCCAAGTTTATCCTCCTTACGTTTTTAACCCCATACTTTATAATAATTACTATTTAATGTTTGTACACTTGTTTCTGAAAACGGGATGTGTAACATCCGTGAATTTCGGATTTTAAATCAATAATAAAATTTGAATTTAAAAATCTAATATAAAATTAATATATTATTCTTATATGTCTCTAAAGATCATAGGAACATTGCCATACACGAATTACTCGGTTAAGTGCGTACACACGCATGAAATACGAACGTGAAAAACCGACGAAAATATACCCCAAAAATAATTTTATTATTCTTACTTATTTATATTGATGATGAATATTTATTATTTTATTACTAACCTCTCTTGTGAATCTTGTTGACTAACGATCATTGATGGTTCTCGCGTTTATTAATTCGTATTATGTTTTAAATATTTAAACGAATGTTTTTATTTTATATTAGTGACACTCATTAAAAATTTGCATGTCTAGTATTTTTTTTTAAAAATTTTTAGGTGTAATTTTTAATTCAGGTTTTATGCCGCGTTTTTAACCGTTTAACAAGTTTTATACCCACTTTTTAAATAAAACACCCACAATATTTCATCCCCTATATAAACCAACCTTCCCCACCCATTTTTCCCATTTATGCCATGAACACCCACTTCTTCTTTTTTTTCCTCCTTTCATTTCTATTTCAAATTCTCAATATCAATCTTCAAATCCTTGAAGATCTAGCTTGATTTCAGGGAATCAAAGGCTAATTCAAGGTACTAGTGATGATAAAATCACATTTTTTACTTGCATGCATTTATTTTTATGTTCATCAAGAACACCCACTTTGATTTGGTGATTTCTTGAGTTTTTATGGTTGCATGTTTTTAGTAAAGCTTTAGATTGTGTTTTTGATCAATGATTCATGGATGGCTTTAGTTTTTACACCTCCAAGATGAGATTATATGACTAAATTTTCTGGAAAATATTTATAAGAAAACTCAAGAACACCATGTGTTCTTCAAGTTTTCTTCATAATATTTATCCTTTAAATCTTGTAGATTTTGAGTTGTTGTTTGTTGTTGGGAACCATCTTTGATTGTAGGTTGTTATAACAAGATTCCAGAGAGATCAAGTATATATAACATCATAATCATCTTCCAATCTTAAGGTATAACATTGATTTAGTAAATCGCTCAAATTTGGAAGGTGTTGCTTTTTCAAAGTTGGATTTAGCTTTCAAAATTATTTTTCCTAGATTTGATATAATATATAAGTAAGATCTGGAACGTATGAGCTTCCAACTCTTAAAAATCGATTTACTAGAATTATTTTACGGGTTAACCAATTTTAAAACCTTCAAAGGTGCACATAAGTGCAGCCCTTTGATCTGGACAGAATCTGCCGTGACTTTAGATGGCCATATCTTGGTCATTACAAACTCAAATCAAGCAAACTCAAACACCACGATTAATCTCGTTGAATTATCGTTCTAACCATAACAAGAAAGCCTTCTAATTCATCCGTATGACTTCACAACAGCTCCTACAAGATAAGTGCACAATTCTGCACCTGCTGTCTTGTACAGCTGTTTTGACCAATTTTCGGATCTGATCACAAAAACTTTTCTAAAAAAAAGTTGCCCGGAACACCTTAAATTAGTTGACTATGAAGTCTCGAGGCGATTCGAGGTCGTTTGATATTTTTAAAACGAGCCTGAACTTTCAGCTCAGAATCTGTCCAAATCTGAATTTTTACAAAACAAGTAAACGAAAACCATAATATCCATAAATCAATTCTTATCAACATACTAACACTTCTAAACCAATCATCAACTCTAAAACAAACCTCTTCGAATCTCTAGGGCATCAACGTTAATCAATCAAGCACTCGCAAAGTCTCATTCAAACAATCAATGTGAGTTCACAGTCCCCTTTTTCAAGTCTTTTACACTTTTGGGGTGAAACATGCAATCATTAAAATCACTCTTTTATTAAAATTCAAATCGCTATACAAGTATTTCATAATCATACATGTTATTTAGAGCAAGCATCCATGATAATCGCTAACTCTCACAATCATTAACTTATTCAAGCCAACGGTAGTACATTATAGCGCTATAGGAATGTCAAACCCACCCATAGCCAACATCGAGGTGATAGAAACCGTAATCAGTTTTCTGGAGGTTTGATTGTGTTCGTCATGTGTTTGTTAGATAATATGTAGTTATGAATGTATATACTTGTTGGATTGTACAAACGCAAATTTATCTCGCTTTATAAATCATAAACCTATGTTCTCACCAACTATTTGTAGTTGACAGATTTTCTACATGTTTCAGGTAATCAATCTTAAGGAATCAGAGCAAGATCACGTAGGATGCCTAGATATTAATAAATAAATTTCTATTTGCTTTGTAATGTTTGAGCAAGGTGTTTGTTTTGGCTATTTGGTTTGTTACAAACAATGTAATCCTAATTATCTAAACTTAATAGTAATCATGTGGTTTATTCTTATGCCTTGGTTTTTGCTATCAATTAGTCACGTCCCCGTGTTTCCGCCACGGGGGAGGGGTGTGACAGGATGTTACACACGCAAACTCTCACGTGAAGGTATACCTCTTATCCTTAAGCATGTGTTTGATGTAAGAAATATACTGATTTTTGTTAGATAGTGTTTGCACGTGTGGGAACATATGCTCTCAAACATATAAGGAATCAAGTAATCTTGTGTATTTAGATTTATATCAACATGTGATGTTTGAATGGGCGTTTATCCCAAGGGAGAACATTTTATATGTAACACCCCAAAAGTTTCCTAAGAAATAAACAACTAAACTTGCCAAGTTTAAAAGTTAAGGGGTGGATAGGTGAATAAACAAAGTTCTAGGACTAAAATAAAAATCTTTGGAAGTCAAAAGGATAGCGGACCGCTACCCATTGCTTTAGCGGTCCGCTATGTGTTGAGGAAAGAAGACTCAGGAGCTGACACGTGTCGTATGACTCACCGATGAAAATCTTACGCGTGTAAAGGGTGGCAGACCGCTAGCCAGACCATAACGGGCCGCTACGTGCTCACTAAGCAAAACAAGCCGCCTTAAGGGGTGGCGGACCACCACCACCAAGCGTAGCGGCCGCTACAAGTTACTCTTTGGCCTATAAATAGAAAGGTCGAGATCAGACCATTTCATCAGTCCTCACCTACCAAAACACACTCAAAACACACACACACACACTCATTGCTACTCCGATCCTGAGTCTTGGTTCGCATACGAGAGTCCAGTTTCTAGCGTTTTGACTCCAAATTGATGTAGATAGTGTCGAAGTAAGGTTCCAACTTCCAATTAAGCTTTGGTTATACACCATTAAACTAGGCTTGTCTAAATAAGTAATGTACCTATTTATCTAGGAGCTCCGCCTAAAGTGTTTGCCATATTACTGATAAATGAGCCGAAATACTATCCATGTGAGTTCCTAAACTATGATGCATGAACCCAGTCATGACCTTGTCTGGCATGATTGATTTATGAAAACATTTTGAGTATCTTGAAATGATTATACCGATTGTTTTATATAACGTATTCTAAGCGCTTATTGTATTTCACTTACCCGTGGAACGACATGTTAGACAGGACCCGTGGAACGGTCTTTGGTTATATATATACTGAATGATTGTTCATAGATATCTATGAATTTGGGTGTTGAAGCCCATGAATGTAATTCGGGTGTAAAAGCCCATGAATGTGTTCAAGATACATTGGCAAGTCATTTTAATGAACTATTTTAGTTTATGAATTCACCAGCTTTGTGCTGACCCATGTTTTATCAAATGTTTTTGAACGTACACAGGTAGTCATTAGACAAGGCATTTCCAGGACTAGAATGAACCGATAAACGATCTAGATGATGGACATGCTAGGAAGTAGAAGTCTCGAACGATATGTTGTTTGTTAGGAACAAATGATGAAATGATGTAATTTTTATGACAACATGTTATTTATAGAAGTTATGATTTAGTCTTCCGCTGTGTGTTCTTGATATCAACGTCACAGTAACTAGAAGTTAACCTTCTAACAGTATGTAGTTATTTGACAAACGAAATGTGCTGTCTAGGAAAGAGCGGTGTATAAATATCTCCTAGACCCGTCGCTTTTACCTGGGAACAAATCTGTTGGAGGTATTACTCTAGTTAGAAAACTGTCCTTTGTTATGGACGTGACATTATAAGTAATTTATGTATGTAAATATCTTTTTAATCATTTAACTAAGATCAACTGGTATACTCTCGTGATGCTCGTGCGTAGTCTATGAGCATGGAGGGGTTTCGTGGAGAATTCCATGACGTGAAAGGCAACACACAATGGTAATATTTACCTTTTTAACAAAAGTCTCAATCTCTCAACCTACTCCAAAAGTTCACCTCAAACTCTTCATTATTTTCAAAAAATGGACCCGAACCAACCGAACAACTTCAACTTGTTTTGATTGTCTCCTCCCCTCCCCTTCAATTCTACCAACAACAACCGCAACCGTATGACTTTTGGAACTACCAAATGCAACGCCTCCTACCCAACAATACTATCAACCACAATTAGACATACCACCCGAAACCTAAATCGTACCCGAGACCCAAACTACACCCAAAAAAGGGAGAAAACAACAAGAGAAAGTGGCTTCGTCTGACCCTCAAAAGTGGACGCCCAAAGATGAAACCTTGGCGAGCTTGGGTCGACATATCGGAAGACTCGATAATCGAAAACATCCAAACACATGGGAAGTTGTGGGCTCGGGTTGTGGATAGGTTCCACTATCAACCACAATTCGACACACCATCCGAAACCCAAAACGTACCCGAGACCCAAAACGCACCCAAAAATGTGAGGAAACAAGAGAAAGTGGCTTCATCCGACCCGAGACAGTGGCTTCATCTGACCTTCAAAAGTGGACACCCAAGAAAGAAGCCTTGGCAGGCTTGGGTCGACATATCGGAAGACCCGATAATCGAAAACACCCAAACACATGAGAAGTTGTGGGCTTTGGTTATGGATAGGTTTCACTATCAACCACAATTCGACACACCATCCGAAACCCAAACTTTATCTGACACCCAAAACGTACCCGAGACCCGAAACACACCTAAAAATGGGAGAAAACAAGATAAAGTGGCTTCGTTCGGCCTTCAAAGGTGGACGCCCAAAGAAGAAGCCTTGGTGCAGACTTCGGTCGACATGTCGGAAGACCCGATAATTGAAAACACCCAAACTCATGGGCAGTTGTGGGCCTGGATTGTAGATAGGTTTCATGAATTCATGGGTCGAGAGCTTTACCGGTCGCCAGACACGATCACTTCAAAGTGGTGGGAGATTCGTCAACGGGTGTTCAAGTTTTGCTGGTATATATAACAATAAAATGAAGAACCATAAAAGTGATGAAACTGATGTTGATATCTTGAATGCCTCACTTGAAAAATACCAGGATGAGCAAAATCATACTTTCAAACTTATCGGCCATTGGGACGTTCTTCGACGTTGATTAATGTGGGCAAAGGTGCCTAAGATGCTTCAACAAAGTAGCGGGTCGAAAAGAAAGTCGACGGATAGGGAAGGGACCCCGACTAATGGTCCGGATTAGATGAGAAGTTGGATAAGTGTTGGCTCAGTTGGAGAATTTTAGCACTAAATACGACGAGATCGAAAAAAAAAGTGAAAACCTCAAACTTAGGGATCATGCGAACGACTGAGAGGATCTAAATGTGTTGTCGTTGAACACCAACCACCTTTCGAATGAGGGTCTTCAAGATGTCCTAAACTACAAGCGAAGATTCAAAATCGTCTCGGAAGATGTGATGAAAGTTTTTTTGTTTTTACATATTTATGTAATTTTTTTTGTTATTAATGAAATTGAAGTTTTTAATTTTACATTTTATTTATTACCAAATTTTTGTTTTTAATTTTTATAAAAAAATGTTAAATAATAACAATTAATTGTAATTAAAAAATAAATATGATGTGATAGTGTGAAAATGTGAGATCACATTGGATGTCTCACCCGGAAGCATAATCCGCATAGTGCTTATCCGCATGAGAGGTCCATGTGGTAGTTCATTTGTATGATTGATAAGTTGAATAAAGCGGACATGTATGGTCCGGATATCTTACATACAAACCTAGTATTTCAAATCATAGTGGACATCACATGGCTATTTTACATACAAGCCACATGAAAGTAAAACATCAACTTAATTATGGATTGCATTGAAATTTAAAACATACTTATTAAGTTATCAAACATTCAATTATTACCACCGTAAGTGTCCAACCTTTTATAACATGTAAACCTGTGATCTCATTACGTTTAATAATAACATTAATGACTTGTTACATAAGTAAAAATCACTGGTATATCTTATCAAGTATTGAAAATTTTGATGCATTAATTTAAAAGTTTAATACTCAATCCATATAATAATATAAGGCTATGTGTTATAATTATGCTTCACTTTTTAGTATTCAATTCAACGCCACCTCAGCGTCATATTATATTTTCACCTTTTCACCTATGTTATAACAATGGTTCACTTTACATCTTTCACTTTTTTACTTAATTTTTTCAGTATGATAAATAAAAAAAAAGTGTTATATGATAAAAATAATACTAATTTAATAAGTAAAAATAAATAGACACTAATTTAAAAATAAAAAAGACATTAATTTAAAAATAAATAAACATTACAAAATAATTAAAAAAAAAATACATAAATAAAACATAAGGTATACTTATTTACAATTTTGAGATGAAGATGACGTCCATTTTTCTTTAGAAGTGTAGAATGGTATTTATAAGGATTAATTTTTTTCTAATATATGAACGTTGGCAACGATTATCCCAACGGATAGTTTTGTGCAGAGAGGGGGGATGTAAACAACGATGGGTCTTTACCTAATCCTATGAAAATAGCGGGGAGTGAATGGGGGGGGGGTGGTGGTGCCACAACCCACCACACCTCTAGATCAGCAATACCGTACGTGTGGTAAGACCATTACGCATAGCCTAACGATGAATACATTTTCATCTAAAAAACAACAAGTCAAACAAAATCCTAAATAAAAAATGGCTCAAGTATTCAGTATCTTGTTAAATTATTTTGTTAATAAAACAATCACTTACTCTATAACTGTTTTATTAATTTAATAGATAAAAAAGATTAAATATTCAAATATCATTTTTCATTTTTCATCTGTAGAAAGCTACCTATGTAACATTCACAAACACAAACATGATTATAAAATGCCCCAAGACTCAATCAAAAATAAAAATCAAACACAAAACCCAAACTTGATCCTCTTTGGAGCCACTTCTTTTATCATAATCACATCTCTTAAAAATCTGACCCAACGAAGCTTTCCATTTCATAGAACTCCTCATTGAATTCACTTCTGTTAGTTTCAATTTCCTTCTTAATATTTGCCCTATCGACATTGTGGGCCCTGGCATTAGCATCTTGCAATTCGAATTGGGGAATTCATTTGACTTTTCCCTAGAAGCGTTGACCCGACTCAGAGCTTCCTCAAGAACCTTTGTACATCCCGTTACTTCTTTGGTTGCTTCCTCTACCCTTCTCAAGATCTCAGTTATTATTAACCCAGCTTCATTCATTTGTGCCTTATTGTATTGGTTATACGATCGGTGTAGTTTGACTATGAATTCTTGATTTTGTAGTTTAACGTTTAATTTTTCAAATCTGGCTTTTGTTTCTTAGATTTCTTTCCGGATTTCAAGTGTTACCTGATCATTTTGTAATTTCGTTGCCTGATCCTTTACTGTCACACCCTAGTCTCATGTACTGGTTAATTGTGACGAATGATATAGAAACACACAAGTGAAACTAAAACCTCAGAACTTTTCATTACTAAAAACATTGTTGTAAGGCCCCGATCTTGGGAAGACTCACTTATTGAATTTAATCATTCACAAACATTTCTTAAACTTAAAATGTATTCATTTTAGCGGATTAAAAGTCATTACATCGTATCCAACTGTCAACCAATTAAAACATTTCAACTGTTTTCTAAACAGTTATAACATTCAAACATAACACACGTGATGTGACACCCGGCATTTCCAGAGCAATATTTATACACAAAATAATCTTGTTTACATTTTCAAGTTTCCTGATTGACGTAATTGCATGAATTAGGTCCTAAATTTTAGCAATAGTCATGCGTTGATTCATTTCATACTTTGGTAATTTCAGGAATTTCCGGGTCACGTTTACGTAAAACTCGACTAATGCGAACGTTGGTGACTAACCTAAATGTTCAAACTAATGTCCAAAAATCCATTATACATGAAATATATGTTTATACATTCAAATATATGTATATATATATATATATAGGGGTGAGTTCACTAGAAAACTCATTTTCATGAGAAAACCAAAAAACTCCTATTGCATATGTGTAGTACACCCAAAAACCTAACTCACCCTTAAAAACCTAACCCCCACCCCACCCCCACCCAAAAACCTAACTCCCCCACCCCACCCTCACCCAAAAACCTAAACCCACCCCACCCACCCCCCAAAAACCTAAACCCCCCGACCCCTAAAAACCTAAACCCCTCACCCCACCCCACCCCTCCAAAAACCTAAACTAAACCAAAAAACTAAACCAAAAAACCCAACCCACCCCCAAAAACCTAAACCCCTCACCCCACCCACACCCAAAAACCTAAACCCACCCTACCTACCCCCTCACCCACCCCCCAAAAACCTAAACCCCCCACCCACCCCCCAAAAACCTAAACCCCCACCCAACCCCTCCAAAAACCTAACATTAAAGCTAAACTAAACCCAAAAAACTAAACCTAAAAGCTATACCCACAACTTTTTTTTTGAACGAGGACGACGTGGGAAATAAGCGCTCCAAAGCAATTTTTTAATTTTTGATTTATTTTTTTAGTTATGATTTTTTATTATTATTTTACCTTAAATAAGTAGTTTTTTGGTTTTCTAATGAATATTGAGTTTTCTTATGATGCCCAAAAATGGCCCTACAAGAAAAGGTACCAAGGCTATCATTTTCGACAGAAGTTTCATGTCACTTCTGAAGGTCGTAACTTGGTCGTAACAAGTCCAAATAAGTTCATTTGTTTAAGTGAGTCAACTAAAAAATAAATTCTCAAGGTACTCTAGAAATGAACACACTGACCCCTCCTGTCCAAATGAAAATTTAAAAATACTTAAAATGTCATAAATTGGTGATTCAAACATCTTTGTAACCCTAATACATGTAGGTATCTTGGTATTAAATTTCGTGACTGAACAAGTTCATTTGTTTATCAAAACCCTAACATGAAATATATATATAACAACTTATGGACATATATTTATACATATAACATCAAACTTGTACATATTTCATGATTAAACACGTATACCTAACATGAAACTCAAAGTCAAGTCACCAACGGTTCGTCGGGTCACATTTTCTAAACATGACACTTACGTTTTTTAGTCTAACATATTGGATCGACTTTTTACATGACCGACTTGTATGTCGACACTAAATTTTAAGGTTATAAGATAACCGCCACTATTTAGATCATGGTTAGGACAGTCTTGCATACACATCGGCCTTGCTAGCACTTACACATTGAAAGCTCGTTAGGTGAGTTCACTGCCCCCTTTTAACATTTTAAATGTTTTAGAAATATCGGGGGAGAAACATACTTACTCTACATATTTGAAACATGAAAAATCATTGTTTAATACATTTGGGAAAATCAATGTTTGATACATTTGAGAAACATACTTACGAACATTTTCAAATGGTAACAAGAGAACAAGACCCGACCGTATGTTTGCATGAGTTAACGAACAAAGAGCTCGCTAAATGTCCGTGGAACAATTTTATAACCTTTAGCTATCTAGCCTGGGATTCTATGAATAGTACTATTGGGAGTGACGTCCCCCGGTCATGGTTAGTCGTGCTAACCGTAATCTGGAGGATTTATGGCCGCATAAACACATACTCGTTGTTACGGGTCATTTTACAGCTCAGGATCCTGGATCTTCAATGTACTTCGGTATCCTGACAAGTTCCGGTATCTTCAATATTTAACCGTTGTATCTTTCATCTATTTTGACTAATATGCAGGTAAAACACGTGTAGTCAAGGTCATTCCTGAAGAATCGCTCCTGAAGTAAAAAAGAACGTGTTGAAGACGTGTGGAGTGACTTGCAACGGATATATTTGAAGAATTAGTCTATCCCGGGATTATCGGATAGTTAGTTAGCATTATCATTGCATTTATTCCAGCAGTATCGATCGAATAGGCACATCATCTCACTACGCACTTAGCTTCTAAACTCGTAAACACTTCTGTAACACACCTGGCTCGATCATTACTGCTCAACACTTGTAATATTTTTATCATTTATCGAAGAAACGAGGCAGGGGACGATTGTCACCTCCCGAGGTTTTATGCCGGTGATCCCTAAAGATCAAGGGCTTTCCTCGTAAACAACCGTGTCACTTTTTACATTTTTGCATTGTTCTACATTGATTTTACAAGCACACTACCTTACAAACTAAGTTTGGTTACAAAATTAGTCTTGTTAATTTTTACCCAAAACAATTTGGCGCCCACCGTGGGGCAAGTGGTGCTTTTTATCCTTAAATCTTTACTAAAATTCGTGTTCAATCATTATCTTTCAAAACTGATTTAAAAAATGTCGTCCCAATCCAAGAATGTTTCTGTTTCTGCTCCATCTAAAACCTTTGGGGTTAGTCAACCCTATTCCTCCTCCCCCGTCATTCTAGAAAAAGAATGATAGTCTACAGAAGAAAAATACTCCTGCGGGTTTTTCGGGATCCGGAATATCCGCTAGCACACATGTGCTTGCTTCAAACGACGAGAGTCTCAAAATGTTCTCGGAAGTGAAGCAGCAAATGGAGCAACAGAGGAAGACTAACCTAATGCTGTTTCGAGAGATTGAAAGGGTCAAAGATTCAAAGAAACCAATGGAAGTGACGACCCCGTTGTAACCAAGGATCTTGGATTTTGATTATTCGGGATCCTCAGGAGTCCATAAAGGAGACTTTGTTCCAATGCACACCAGGATCACTACTGTTGGACCAACTTCGGCTGTCAGAGTTACTACGAGTCAGGATCTTGGATTTACTCCAGGATCATCATCTGGAAATCCTGACATGGGTAACAATTTCAATATATTTTTCAATACTAATGAATCTGTGTAGGATAAAGAGATCACTCAATCCATGGCCAAAGAACTGAAAAAGCTGAGGGAGATGATCTCCAGTGTACTAGGCGTGGTCCAGCCTATACCCGAGATGTCCACTACAGGTCACAGGATCTCCAGATTTGCCCATACCATATGCGATTTGGAGATCCCTAAGCGCTTTCAGACTCCCAACATGAAGCTTTATAACGAAACTACAGATCCTGAGGAGCATGTCGCGCAATATAGGGAAAGAATGTAGATTAACCCCATACCTCTAGACCTGAAGGAAGCTTGTTTGTGCAAGGGCTTCGGCTCTACTTTAACAGGATCAACCATAAATGGCTACTTAATGTTCCTCCATATTCTATTACTTCATTTGCTCATTTGATTAACCTGTTTAATAATCAATTTTCTTGTAGTAGAACTTTTAAAAGGTTGACAAGTGACTTATACAGGGCAATTCAGAATCCCGAAGAATCACTCCAAGAGTATGTCAGCAAATTTGGCCGAGAATCCTTGGACATCCCGAACATGGACGTTGCCACTGCAGTCCAAGCATTCAAGACGGGATTAAGGAAAGACTCTCAATTCTATGGAGACCTTGTCATGAATCCTTGCAGGAATCTTGACGAAGTCAGAAACAGGGCATTAAGATTTATCAGGCTCGAGGATGACAAGAAAATCCAACAAAGGGAAGAAGCTCCGTCCAGTTATACTCAGCCTAACCGAAAGACCGAGTCTGCACCCTTTAAGACATATAGATCCAAACCGTATGCTAAACCCGATAATCACAGGGTGAATGCTGTGGAAGATGACGAGGAAGAGGAAGAATATCCTAAGTTGTCTGAATATTGTTTTTCAGTTGACACAACTGGTTTGTTATATGCCATGCAGGATCTCGGAGACAAGGCTAGGTGGCCTCGCAAATTTGAGAGGAATACTGGAGGAAAGGACAAGTCCAAATGGTGTGCTTTCCATGAGGACTTTGGCCATGTGACCGAAGATTGCATTGCCCTATGTAAAGAGATAAGCTACCTCTTGAGCAAGGGGTATCTCAAAGAATTCCTAGGCAAAGGAAAGAACAAGACTAAGGATCAAGACAGGATCCCATAAAGCGCAAAATCCCCGCCTCCAGATGCTAAGGTTATAGGTTTCATATCTGGTGGATCTGACATTTGTGGTACTTCTTATTCTGCAGCAAAAAGAATTGCCAAGGAAGCAAAGATAGAAAGAGGGGACATGCCTATCAGAACCTCTAGCCTGACTGAAGAAAGGTGATCTCTTTCGATGAAGATGACAGGGATAACGTGCAGGATCCTCATCATGATGGACTGGTGATCACTCTATATATCGCCAATCACTTCATAAGAAGGATACTGATAGACGGAGGAAGCTCAGCGAACATCATTCAGCATGATGTCATAACCAGAACTCTGTTCAAGACGTGACAAGATGTATTAACTGCTTCTGCCCAGAAAGTGACAGGAAGCTTTGCATCCAACAGCGTTGTCCTTGCAGTCTCAATCAATGTTCTGTTCTTCCATTATGCGACTCCGTTCTGCTGAGGTGTGTACGTGGCACTAAATTCGTGACGGATACCCTTCTTGAGATAGAAAAGTTCCATCAAATTATTCTTGAACTCAGTTCTGTTGTCACTCCTTATTCTTCTAACCTTCAACTTGCAAAGAGATTCCAAGCTCAGGATCAGGTATTGAAGAATATCAGTAGTCTCGTCTTTTGTACCTAAAAAATGCACCCAGGGAAAACGTGATAAATCATCAGTTACAACCAGACCGAATGACTTACCTCCAATACTCCTGATACTTATGGGGCCAAATAGATCCATATGTAATAGCTCCAAAGGGGTATCAATAGAGTTTTGGAGCTTGGGCTTGTGAGACTTCCGTTGCTGTTTACCCTTTTTACAAGGCATGCAGTCATCTGCAACGGTAAATCTCAGCTTAGGAACACCGGTTACCAAACCGTTTCGGACCAAATGATTCATTTTACGATAAGAAATATGTCCGAGTTTCCTATGGCACAAGATAGAGTCAAGTTCTGTCGCTTTGGTAAGCAAACAAGTAGCAACTGATGAGGTGGTTGTTGCCACACTCATATCAATCTGATAGGTATCATTTGTCCTTGGCGCTCTCATCAGAATCCAATCTTTGGGAACCTCAAAACCAAGTTTGAGTATCAAGCATTCATTCTTGTCAAACATCACCGAGTACCCCTTGTAGCACATTTGGGAGACACTCAACAGGTTATGCTTTAGCTGCTCACAAAAGTTGACATTGTCAAAGCTGACATAACCATTTGACACCACGCCTTGACACGTGATACTACCGCATTTCTCTCCAGCAAAGGCCACATAGCCGCCTCTGAATGGTTTCTCGTCTTGAAGCAAGGCCATGTTTCCTGTCATGTGCCGGGAGCATCCACTATCTACATACCAAAGATTAGAGATAGTACCCTTCGGATGTCCCTGCACGAGTCACAAAAAAAATTAGTTATATTTGGAGACCCAATCCATAGTGGTCTTGGGTCGTCCGTCTTTTTCAAAATAAACAACCTCTTTTAACTCACAGTCGTGACTGTTCAAAATGGATGAATCTTTAGAAGAATTAGGACTAGGAGATTGAGAATTTTTATCTTTGTTGTTCCAGGATCTCTTCTGTTTCTTAACTGGAACAGTAGACTTAGGTTCAACAACAGCCGGTGAACTAATGGAAGCTTCACATGATTGACCTCCAGTCAACTGTTCTAGCTTTTTCAACCTCTTATTCCTTGTCCTCCTATGTGGCTTAGAGAGTTTCATCACAGATTTCTCACCAGTAGGTGTACTACCAGAGGTAGATACACAAGGTATAGCAGGTTGCTTTCCCTTTCTTGAAACATATGGTTTAGCCTCAGTGTTTATCTTTGGCTTTACCACCGGTTTTACTGGTGGTTTCACCACATTTATCTTTGGACTTTTGGGATGCTTCACTTGCGGTGACTTAGGGATGACAGCCGGTTGTGAAACAATAGGCCGTTTCCCTTGGTTCTTAGAAGGGCAGTTCACAAGGATGTGACCTACTAGACCACAGTGAAAGCAAGTCCTCTTGTCTGTGTGAGTCCTCCTATAAGGCTCATTAGATCTAGCATTAGGTGACTCAGCATTATGAGCAGGAGGAGTTGGTTTGTGAACAGGAGTTTGACCCGATATAGATTGGTTTTTGGGAGTATAGTATTTTTGCAAATTTTCTTTATAACCCAGCCCATAGTCAGCTGAAAAAGCTTCTTTCTTAGCTTGATTAAGATTTTTATACCCTCCATAAAGCATTACCTTTAATTTATCATTTGATTCAATGATATCGGGTTCAGTTAAAATACAATTGTCACTATTAGTGATAATGTTTTTCTTGACTTTCTGTTCAGTTAACAACTCCTCAGATACTACTCCTTTAGGGCAGGTGTTAACCGACCTATCATCAGAAGCAGTAAAGAACTCCTCATCAGATGCGGAGTTGGCCTTACTTGAGGAATCATCCTTGTTAAAGGAATCATCCTTACCTGAGGACTCATTAAGGCAAATTAGATCAATGTCTACTAAGCTGTTGACAAATTTCCCACTAACTGGTGGAGGAATGGCATTAGTACCCAGCCCTAAGCCATTCATTTGTCTCACTACAGATTCGTAGTGTTCCACCACAAAACGAGAATTTTTCTACTTCTCATTAGTACATTTCAACAGCAAGATCTCATTTTGCAGTTTGTTGATCTCATTGTTCCTTTTCTCTAACCCCTTGTATGCAATATCCAAGTGAAGCTGTTGATCGCTCATCTTAAGTGAATAATCACGTTTTTCTTTCTTCAACGTTTCAATTGAATCTTTAAATCATTTTTTGTTTTCTTTGTAGCTTAAAGCTGCAATACGAAGGGGTTCGACCTTGTCTTGAAGCTTAGAGTTTTCAATTTTTAAACCTAGACATTTGGAACAAGAAATGACAGTAAAAGGATTAGAATCTACCTCATTCGATGAATGTGATGCCTCTCCGATACCCATGAGGGAAACAGCAGGTTTAGACTCTTCTGGATCAGCCACAGAAGCTTTCCTTTCCTCAACTTCCATCATCTCCATAACCTCAGCCATGAGACCAACCTGAGTTTGTGCAATAAGAGCATCCTCCAGATGAACGCCCCAATCAAAGCTATCGTCCTGTTGAGCCACCAATGCATTGGAAGTTCCACCTTGGCTTTGATTGTGGTTGTTTGAGTTGTTGTAGCCTTGGTTTTTTCCTTGGCTGGCTAGGTCTGGTGAAACCCGAAGTCGGTGCTCTGTCCTTTTGACATTCACGAGCAAAGTGTCCAAAGTTCAGACACTTATAACACTTGGCCTTGGATTTTTCAAAACCAACCTTGGCATTTGAATGCCCGCCAATGAACTTTCTTCCTGTTCTGTTCAGGAAACGCTTGGCTCTCCTCAAGATCATGGCCATATTCCACTGAATGTCCATGTCCTCCATATCATCCGGATCCACCTGATTGAAGTCTTCTTCTATTGTTTCAGGATCCGTTAGCTTGCCGCCAATGAAGTTCTCATAGGCAAGCATGCATGAAGAGAATAAAGCCACATGATCTTTAGTTATCTTGGCTATCGCTGATTGGTTAGCTGAAGATGTTGGTGGAGGATTTCTTGAGGGATTCTGGTGATGAGATCCAGAACCAGAACCAGATGCTGCAAAGCATGCATGACCACCACAAGCCTTTACAGTTTCTTCCTCATGAGAGTTTCCAGAGAAAAGGCCAATTCAAGAGCCCAATGACTTGGTTGTAGAAGACGTCCCATGATACATTGAAGGGTCTTGTATCTGAGGTCTTCCTGAGCTCTCCTTCCTTTTTAGTTTCATGTCATGAGCTTGAACCTTTCCAAATGCCTCATCAATTGTCATCTCATAGAACTTAGGATTCTCTCTCATCAGGGTTGTATACATCTCAAACTTGGGAGACAAAGCATCCAGAAACTTTTCAACTAATTCTTCATCAGGATATTTTAGCTCAAACGCTTTCAAATCAGTCTGCAGATGATAGAATCTAGAGATGAGCTCGTTTATAGATTCGTTCTCCAGAAATCTGAAGCACTCATATTGCTTCCTGAGGAGATCCCGTTTACTTTTCTTGATGTCACTATTGCCCTTGAATCTTTTCTGTAACGCCTTCCAAAGATCCTTGGAGTTATCATATCCTCTGAAATTGTGGAATAACTCCCTAGTCAAGGCCATAGTGATAGAACCGTGAGCCTTCTTCTCTCGATCATAAACTTTCTTTTCTTCTTCATCGAGTTTAGAGATAGGCTTGGGCATTACTTCATCAAGGTAAATGTGTGTGGGATGATTATATCCCTCTAGAATTGGTATCCATAACGAAGAATCGGTATAAGAAATGTAGTGCTCAAAGCGTGCTTTCCAGTTAGAATAATCATTTACATTTAGCAACTTTGGCGGTTTCTGAGGGGTTCCGATCTCGTTGTCATAGTTCAGAAGATTACCGAGATTCTGAAGATTTGACATGGTGAACACTTAGTCAATTTTCAAAAAAGTCAAAGACACTTGCGCACTTGATACAGCCCTTGCGCACTTAGAGAAATGGTCTTGCGTAGTTAGGATTTGCTCTTGCGTACTTTGTAAGTACGCAAGAGTAAATGATAAGTACGCAGAAGATAACTTAAGTACGCACAAGATTGGTCTTGCGTACTTGGTAAGTACGCAGCAAGACTGAACTTTTTGCTAGATATGGTAAGTACGCAGAACACCTTTTCACCAACTCTCACCAAACTATTCCGGTCACTGGAATCTCGCCGGAGATCGCAAAAATCGGACAGATGAACAAACAAAATGGGCCAAAGGGTCAGAAACTTGTTTCTAACCAACCTTTGTTGCTCAAAACACTCAAATACACAACAAAAATTGATTTTTGAGTGATTTTTGCTTCTAAAATAGTGCTCAAGAGCTACCCCTATTTTATCACAAAAATCAACAAAAATACCCAATTTTTCTTGTAAAATCTCTGTAAAAAACACTCCAAACACACTCACAACACTCGAAATCAAGAGCAAAGCTCTGATACCACTTGTAGGTCCCTCGGGTGTGGCGGATCGTCACATGCAAGTGCATTCCTGAGTCGGACCGGGTGCGGAATACCCGTGACCAGGTGGAGAGTCTTACGACACAAAGTAAACCAACAAGAGAATCACTTTAAACTTTCGTCTATTATAAACACTTGAAGGTTACAGAGAGAAATACTGAGTATACAAAGTCTGAGTATCTGACTGCGTACTTGTCTACTGTCAACCTATCCTATTTATACACGACCTGAACTCTGCGCACTTAGCAAGTGCGCAGGGCAAATTGCTCATGCGTACTTAGCAAGTACGCAAGGTATTCTTGCGTACTTGCTAAGTACGCAGGAACTAATTCCTGCGCACATACAAGTGCGCAAAACACTTAGAGAATTCAACAACTATCAACATGCATTAGTAAATATAACTCGATAACTAATACATACAGACATTTACAAACAAAGACAAATACATACAATGAAAGTACAAAACTAAGACTCTATCCAGAGTGTTTGTCACACAAAAGTGCTTCAACACAGGCAAAGGTGCGTATTGGCTGGCAACTATGGAAAGAGAAATCCTGCCAAGATCCTGGAACGCCTACTTTCCATAATTATTTTTATATATTTCTAACCTACTTCATGTGAGTTAGAAATTATGTTCTAACTAAAAAGGTACGTCCTCTTTCCATAATTATTTTTATATATATATGATTATTCTTTATCAAATTACTGACTTGAGCGTCGGAGGAGTGTTAGCCAGGCTAACACCCACCTTCACAAGGATTCCTGTTTCATAGGAATCATCTCCAGGGATCCCGACGGAAGATAGAGATTGGCCATCTCTCATAAGTTTGGGTATCCTGATATACCTCGAAGGTTTAAATGGCTTTCGCCTTTCTAAGTATTGGGTTAATACACCCCGCCAGGAGCGAACGATATCCGATTATAGTTCAAGGTGGTGTGACCGGTCCATGTAACAGTGGCTGATAATTTTTCCGTTGTTGGCTATATATCGGGTGCTACGAATATAACAAATGTTTTATTACTCAAGTTTCTCTGATCATTTAACACTTACGTGTTAAAGCTAAGGTTTTTAGTATTTTCATGCTAACTCAGAATTGGCCTTGCCCACGATATTGGCTTAGCCCACGATTATTTTGCTTAGCCCATGAATATTTGGCTTAGTCCACGATTATCTGGCTTGGTCCACATTTTTGGCTTAGCCCACGAATCTAATTTGTCACAGATTAAAAACTTACGAACATCATGAAGATCAATTACTAAGACTACAACGTGACTCAACCCTGGGGACAACTAATAGTTGTTACATTTTGGACTCTATGCTATAATCCGGTATGTGAATGTACCCCACTTGATACACAACTAAGGTATGTTATATTTTTAAGATTTGGAAGCGGAATGACTAGTCATGATACATTTGGTACTTTTACTTAACATTTATCAAAACCAAATTATATTTTCCTAAGTCTAAGTTTGATAAAAACCCGAGAGTTTATTATTAAGGATCCGGTATCCTGAATATATCTTCAAACCTATTTTTCTAAGTATTCCGAACTTTTAATTATCCAAGGATCCTAATTTTCTAAAACATATCAAGGCAAACCAAACATGTAACAAACATGGCAAATAGTCATAAACTGTCTACTAATATTTATAGTGCAGAAAAGAAAAGTGATCCGGGCTTCATCCAAAACCTGGACCCATTCACCCAGAATCACAAAATATCAAATTGTCTATCCCATAGCAGGGATCCCAAAAGCTAGAAAAATAATTTGTTCATTAACCACAAACATAAAAGGAAATTGTTTCAAGACAAGTCAACCAACACAAGTAATCAAATACCAGGGCTCAAGTCTCAGCATTTTTACCTTCATCGCCCTGATCAACCTGCTTCTCAGCATCACCGGCTCCAGCATCCTCAGCAGTCTTGCTGTTCTCCACTGCTTCACCTCCAAGCTTGGCCAGAGAAGAGCGCCTTCCCTTAAGATCCTAGGCTGCATGATCAAAACCTTTAGCAGCGCTTGCTCAGCCATCTGGATCCTGGATTGAAGAATAGACTTGGCCGCAGATTTCTTGGCATCGTCTACAGTCTGTAGAAGCCTCAACTCATACTGGGTTATGCTATCCTATAGCTTGTTCTTCTGGCTCTGGATCTCACTCTCCAAATATTTGCTCTTAGCGGCAAAGATCTTCTTCAAATCCTCAGCTTTCTCTACAGCATCCTTAGCACTCTTCTCTGCCTCGGAAAAATTGGCGAAAAGTTTCTCGAGACCCTGCAAGATATAGACGGATTAATGATTTGGAATCCTGAAAAAATACGTTGGGATGCCAAGAGGAGACTTACCAGATTCCATCCCCTAAAAAATCTCAAGATCCAGCACCTCAGCCGTTTTTCTCTTTTTGCTTCCAGATGCTTTGGACCGGGAAACGGGGACATGAGGCTTAACACTTGCAGGCGTGAGACCCTCCTTCTTGACCATAATAGCCCTAGATAGAAGGCTGTCAAGGTCAGACAAAGCAAATTGAGAGCTTGACTTAGGGATTCCTACACAAAAATAAAGTAGTTCAGAATCATGGTATATGAAGATAGAAATACTAAATATTCCTTACCTGAAGACATCTCAGATTCAAAATGTTGAGTTTCCAAGCTGGCTTGACTAACAATAGACTCGAAGCGGAAGGATCTTTCACCCTCAGGTATTTCCAATAACGTTTCAATCATATTGTCTGTATCGCTTCTTGCAAGTACCAGTTCGCAAAATTTTGGAGCTACACAAGGATCAAATAAGAATTATCAGCAACTGGTAAAATGTAATATAATTTGCAGGAATCCTAGCTATTTCCTACCCTTCTTAACCCATTCAAGCGGAAAATGTCTCCCACCGGGGATAGAGTCTCTCCTGACAAAGAAGAACTTCCCCTTCCAGTCAGGATCATTTTGAGTGGCTTTTGGGATTAAATGAGTTCGCCCGTTCCTAAGCTGAAGGACAAATCGAGAAGAGCCATGGGTTCTTAGATTGTAAGTATCGGCTAGCTCAGGGACGCCAATGGTCAAAGAATGTGAACGATTTAGCTTGCCAAAGGTAGCCAAAATCCTCCAAATCATCGGCATGATTTGGGAATAACAGAGACCGGTGAGCTTAAAAAATTTAGTGATAAGTGGTAGAAAAGGATACGACAGACCCAAAGTGAAAGGATAGCTATGGAAACAAACCCAAGTTTCCGAAATCAAATCGGCCTTTGTTCTAGAGTCAAAAGGCCTAAAAACAGTTTTTTGAGGAAAAACATTATTTGACTTCAAAAGTTTTATGTCTAGATCGGTAAAAGAGCAGAGTTCAAGATTAGAATGATCAAGGATTCCTTGATCCTTGAAATCCTCTATCGTTTCAACGATAATGGAGGAAGCCGATCTAGTCATCTTCTTACCCATGGAGACGGAAGAATAAAAGAAAGAAAGTAAAAAAGTTTCAGGAAGTAATTTACCTGTTCCGGCTTGAAGAAGATAAATATGAGAGAGAAGGAGTAATGATGGTTTTATCCTACAAGCCCCAAATGGTTAAATCGCCTCGGTATACGAAAACGTCTCATCCTAACCCTATCATCATTTATTATTTGAATTTTAAAATTTTAAAGATGTCGATAAGATTGACAACTGTTAAATTTGGGGACAATTGTTCGGGGTCATTTTACAGCTCAGGATCCTGGATCTTCAATGTACTTCGGTATCCTGACAAGTTCCGATATCCTCAATATTTAACCATTGTATCTTTCGTCTGTTTTAACTAATACGTACGTAAAACATGTGTAGTCAAGGTCATTCATGAAGAATCGCTCCTGAAGTCAAGAAGAACGTGTTGAAGACGTGTGGAGTGACTTGCAATGGATATATTTGAAGAATTAGTCTATCCCGGGATTCTCAGATAGTTAGTTAGCATTATCATTGTATTTATTCCAGCAGTATCGATCGAATAGGCACATCATCTCACTACGCACTTAGCTTCTAAACTCGTAAACACTTCTATAACGCACTTAGCTCGATCATTACTTCTCAACACTTGTAATATTTTTATCATTTATAGAAGAAACGAGGTAGGGGACGATTGTCACCTCCCGAGGTTTTATGCCGGCGATCCCTAAAGATCAAGGGCTATCCTCGTAAACAACCGTGTCACTTTTTACGTTTTTGCATTGTTCTATATTGATTTTACAAGCACAATACCTCACAAACTAAGTTTGGTTACAAAATTAGTCTTGTTAATTTTTACCCAAAACACTCATGAGGAACGAGGGAGGGGCATACACTGATGTCATGGTTTAGTTATGCCTCATGTATGAACATTTATTTGTATTCTTAGCTAGTCTACCAATGGGGTCAACATTACTTGTTCTGATTATTATATACACTTGGAAAAATTTACAAACAATTGGATTTACAAGAACTATTTGATTGGGAAAACGACTCATTTTATGACTATTAAGTTATCACATGTTTTCATTGGGAGAATTACTCTTTTTATGACTATTAAGTCATCACATTGGGAAAACTACTCGTTTTAGCACTATGAATTCATCACTTGTTTTCATTTGGAAAACAACTCATTTTATGACTATGAAGTCATCACATGTTTTCGAGAAAAAAACGGTTTTACATTAAGCTCGTGTACATATTTTTAATGTTTTCAAGGAAAACGGTTATATATTATGGCCATGTACATATCAATGTTTTCAAGGAAACCTACTTTACATTAAGATAACTAAAACTGTGAACTCACCAACCTTTGTGTTGACACTTTTAAGTATGTTTTCAGGTAACACGTAGCTATGGCTCGGTTATAATAGGTTAGCCTTTTGGATTGAACCCTAGAAGCCGAAGAAGCATGATTGTCAAACCTCAAGACGGTTTTGACCTATATGGTTCTAGGACAATGTACTTGCTTACTTTAGTATTTGTAATGTTCATTATATAGAAGTCTTTTTTTAGCTTCCGCTGTTGTGCAATGTTACCAATCGTTATGACCTTAATTTATTTATTTATTTGTTAAGTAAACAAATTTGGGGGGGTGACCGATTGGTATCAGAGCAAATGGTTTTAGCGAGTTAGGTTTCCTTAGTGACACCTAGGCTCTAACCAAACTCATTTTGGGAACAATATTTCTAACACTTACATCACAATAAGAAAACCCAAGGCTTAAGTGTAGAAATTCCAATTGTTGCCAGATAACTTAAGTAGACCAATAGTGTATGTAGTTACTCTAGGGTATTATTAGCTACACTAATACTTAATACAAATTACCTAACACATGTAACGAAAACTTAACACATACAACAAAGTGGAAACAAATAGACCCCTACAACGTTTCCCAACAATGTGTCACTGTTCGGATTACGAATCACGGATGACGGGTACTCAGCGCACTGTAGCCCTAGAAGATCGAGTTGCGAGATGAGTTTGGGCGATAACGGTAGCAATCGCCAGTTACCGATCTTGGTATCACAACAGACAGAACCCGTACCTGAATCTGTACCTGTACCTGCACCACACCTACATCTACTCAAGCTGTGGAGTCAGATTTCTTCTCTAACATACGTAGTCTTCATCTTGTGTGGTATGTATACTCTCGTCTGTGAATTGTTGGATTGGATGACCAAAAATATTCACGATAAGACATGACAAACGAAACTACCCTATCAAAAGGGAACTCGAGGTGGATAATCAGGACTGAACGGGAGAGATTTTTACTGGTCAGGAGACCCATCGACTCATTGGGATCATAAGGATCCACATGTACATACAAACTTGGAGCATGAATTGCTCGACACAAATTTGAGGTCCTCTGTCATAAAGTAGTGCATGACTTCCACCGCACACGTTCTAAAGGACACGATTGTGTCTCTCCACCATTATCTCCATCCAGCAACAACGTTAGTCGAAAAATTCATGAGTATTGGTACGCATGACTAAGAGTAATTCGATTGAACATACACACTCTTGCGCGGATGTGTAACACGATGGCACGATCTAATGAACGATTGATATCCTTTTCACTGGGGCCTTGGGATTGGAGAAACACTATAGGGACCATGCAAAGTAAATTATCATTACGGGTGCACACGTAATCATAATTTGTAGTGCATAAGAACTCTAGTGAGTCTTACTGTCTGAGCTAATGTTCATGATCAATCTGTATCCTTAATCCAAATTCCCAAACACGCAATTAATGATCGGACCTTAAAAAAACAGACTCCTCAATTAAATATTTACGTAATGTTCTCGCAGTTCTGGAAGAGCAAGAGAATTTCAAATTGGATCTAACCAACTCTTAATGGATCTTGAACGGCGAAAATCTCCCTCATCCGTTTGTATTTTCTAAAGCATATCCTTTTGAAACACGTAAATTCCAAGATGCTTCTTGTAATGATCAACACTTACGGTAATTGTACAACTATTATTGGAAATCATGACGTAATATCAGGGTCTATCTTATGATCCAACATCACACTTGCTTGAAGTCAACATTGGAAATGCTATACACTAACTCATGTAATAGGATGGACATTTACTCTGATCCCCTTACACTTGACACCTAAAGGGTATTGTGGAAACCCGACCTGAGACAAGTAGGTAATCTGAATTTTCAGAATAGTTGTCAAACAGGGTCGTTCTTACCACCTTTGACATTCAACACATCATAAACTTTGAATATTCTTCCAATGATAAATAATCTATGATTTATGCTAAAGTGAGTATCAAGGAAACCTAAGTGTGAACTGCCGGGTGTTGTCGGACTAGCAGGAGACTGACATACAAGATTCGTAAAGGTGTCCCAAATGTGTGATTTCTTGCTAATCTCATTAGTTCAGGTTGTACATTACGGACGTAAGCGTGAATTGCTTCGAACAAACCATTGTCCACAAAGATCCGAATAGAATAAAGTTATATCCTTTTGTGATTACATTTCCCCAAGGATCATTTTGGTGGCTAAATATATGATCTCATACAACAGGAGAGACGTGTTCACATTTCTTACTCCCAACCTTATATAGTTAGAAAACTCTAGAACACCTACTATTAGGAAACGACTTTCTTAACACATGCTTAGGGAAAATACAGAACTTTGACATTTAACACTGATGCACGCAAACTATATATATATTTTTATAAGTATTTTTCACACAATTTGTGTTTTAAAATGGGTTTTCACCAAAAACTAATCACACACACGTCGGGCAAGTGTACCCGTCGGATAGCAATATAGTGAAGGTAAGAACCGGATATCAATCCGTGGACACGGTGGGATGCAATAATAGACCGGAACTAAGATTCAATCAAGTGATGGTAAAAAGATATTTTGGAGAGTTTGTTTTAATTAACTAACATGCAAATATTTAAAACTAAGCTAAGATCACAAATCAAACAATCAAGGAGAAAGTATCACTTCGGTGTCAAATCCATCTAGAATACATTCAATAAACTCATAGAAACATGGCAAATACACGAAACATAAATTGACTAAATTCTCGTCAAAGACATCTAATCAAATGACCATTCGGAAAGCTAGCATGAATTACAAAAACCAACCACCTAAAGTCATACAATGAAGCTCACGTGTTTAACAATCATGTCAATGTTTATAAAGATTGAACTAGCTTCCGATTAATGTACACTAATCCAACAACTAGTTGGAAAGATAATATAAATAACACACTACCCACCTCAAATTGATTAAATTAGACAACAATATGCATTTCTTTAACATCCAATGTTCATTCAAAGATTATATAAATTAGGAGAATGTGTCAACAATTCCTAGATAAACATAAAACTAAGCATCAAAAATCATAACAAACACTTTGTCTTTCCAAACATAAGCATAAGGATGCACTACAAATATAATGATTCGTAAACAAGACTTCATTCACCATTCCTAGTCAAATGCCATAAACTAGCATAAATACATACACCAATCCATGAATATATGCATAAACCACAACTTTTCCAACATAATATGGCATACACAAATACAAGTCTTGTAAACAACTCAAAATACTTGGATACATAATTTCATTGAAGAATAATCATACGGTTGTCATAACATTAACACAATAATTGCCAATAATCCATGAATGTTGTCAAATGTATCTAAACTTCATCTAAACCAAAGTGAACAAGAGTTTTAGCTAATCATGAGCACAAGAGTTACAAATAAGCAGGGAAAAATAGCAAGAAACATGATATGAAAACAAGAATCAAACCACTCTTCCAAGCCTAGATGTTGTTGTTGATGTATGATGATCCTCTCTAAGAAGCTTGAAATGTGGCTGGAACAAGGAAGATACGAGCTGGAACAGTGGGTTTTTTCTCCCTGGTTGCTGAATGTCTGAATAAGAGAACAAGTTCTGTTTTTATAGAAATGGGGAGGCACGACCGTGCCTCATGCTTTGGCGTGGTCGTGTCTATGCCAGAGGCGCGATCATGGTGCAGAGAGTTGACCAATCCGGAGCTACTATTGGGTCCACTGATTGAGGAAGTACGGCTCTTCAGACTCACGGGGTGACACGCGACCGTGAGGAGTCAAGACACAGTCATGCCTTGGATTTTGGCTTGGCGTGGTCGTGCAAGATGTGGGCGCGACCGTGCCTAGGGTTTGCATGCTTGGCATGGCCGTGCCATATAGGGGACACAACCGTGCCTCCATCACAGAAACCCTAAAACTTCAATTTTGATCCTGGAATCCTCTTGTTTGTTCACTTAGCATCACAAAAACCGGCAAAACTGGAAATGAAGTAAATAAGTGTCTAAACGTTAAAAATAACCAAGAATTGGTCGTGAAATGAGCAAAGTTTTGTGCCAAAAAGATGTGTAAATTCTAACACATCAACACTCATTATCGCAATTCTATGGCTTAAAACCTTGTGCCAAGGACTGTAAGACTATAACCGATATGAAAGAAACACGTAATGGTAAGTCATGATAATACCGTTCGAATACTAGTTGTTGGCAAATTCTGAAAACTCATGATCCTTCAACCAACTTTAGTGGGAATTTAAAGACCAAGTTAAAAGTTACGAACTTCATCATTTGAGAATCTATTGTAGTATTCTATGCTTGTTAACCGTTTTAAGCTGTACGCTACTAGAAAAAATGAACAAAGGATAAATCATACCTGATTTTGCTCTTTTGGAGGTCTACACATATACATTTCTTTTGACTTCTCAACTTTCCTTCAAATTTCATATTCACTTTTCTCCAAGATCTTTTGGGACGCCTACGTGTTATCTTTAAGGAAACTAAGGATACGACGTCCTCAAATTTGGTAAATCCCTGAAGTTATACATGATTTTGGTATTATTTTCTGACACCAGTTTTATGGTATCAAGCCCTATATTTGATTGAAAATGATATCATATCATAGTCTACCAACTTAATGGGTTGGTAAACCCAAAATCGATTTCGAGGGGAGGGGGGTCATATCTAGTGGTTGAAATAAACAAATCTGGACTATGGACTTTAGAATATATCATATCTAACTTAAAAATCAGCCATTTGGTAAACAAGAGTCAAAACAAGTACAAAATTGGAATAGTTGTTGAAATTGAATGTTATAGAACCCAAACATGAGCAGGCAGAAATTTAAACCGACTTTACAGGTCATACCTAGGTCCATGCTCACCCAAACTTGTCTAAGTTTTGATCTAAAATCAAGTACAAAGAGTCAGTAAATCAACCCAAGTGGTTTCATAAAATTTCGTTGAGTTTGGATGCCCCAAAATGGCCATACGAGAAAAGGTATCAAGGCTGTCATTTTTGACAGAAATTTCATGTCACTTCTGAAGATCATAACTTGGTCATGAAAAGTCCAAATAAGTTAATTCTACTTCCTAAAATCAGTATTTTAAATATAAAATAAAAGTAGTAGGGTCTCGGTTCATAAAAATGGGCTTAAGTCAGTCAACTAAAAATAAATTCCCAAGCTACTCCAGAAACGAACACTGCTGACCCCTCCTGTCCAAATGCATATTTAAAAATACTTAAACATGTCATAAATTGGCGATTCATACATCCCTCTAACCCTAATACATGTAGGTATATTGGTATTAAATTCGTGACTAAACAAGTTCGTTTGATTAAACAAAAGGACAACGCACGAAATATATATAACACGGTTACTAGGGTTACCTTGATAACACGGTTTAGAAGAAATGCCTATCTAAACCCTAACACGAAATATATATAACAACATGTTGACATATATTTATACATATAACATCAAACTTGTACATATTTCATGATTAAACACATATACCTGACGGGTTGGTAAATTTCCATGCTTGTTAATGATAAAACATCCCAATTACATTTATTATGGTGTCATCGCAGCTATGATGGGTATGTTAGTGTTTTTCAGGTAGTTGTGGGAATACTTCATAAAAGTCAGGATTTACACGCATTACCAACCGGGATCGTAAAGCAAAAGTTGGCTAGAAAAAGTGTCTGGGCGTACCCTACGCTGCCATCAGAGTACAGTACGCCCTAGACATAGCCTATACACATTGGTCACTGTTATACGCTGCAATTACGCTGGAAAATTTGAATCAGGCCTCTAGAGTACAGTACACCCAACAAGCGTAGGGTACGCTGGAGCCGTTTTGTGTGCGAGTTTTTTGGGATTTGACCATAATTAATTTAGGGTTTGAGGGTCATTCGATTTATTCTTCCCAGGGGACAATTTTGGGCGACCAAGGAGGCTTATGAAGGTTCCATAACACCATTGTTGTAGATTTTAAACACCGATTCGAAGATTGATCGATCCATGGTCATTATTTTGTGTAAGAACATTATTATCATGTGTGGCTAAACTTTTCTTTGATTGACCCGGGTCTAGGGTTTATGTTGACATTATGTTTATCTTGGATTTATGATTGTGGTACGAATCTCTATTTGATTTCAATGAATATTGTTTGATATCTAGATTTGTATGTGGATTTGTGTTTGAAGAGAGTATTCGTTTTTGTTGAACTTATTGGTGATTGTCCATTGTTAGGTTGTTACATAGCCGTCTTGTAGCAATCATTTGCCGAGTCTCATATTATACGAATTGGTTTTTACTAAAACTCATCGTAGCACATGTTCCTTTTCGGTTGTTTAGGATTGTGAGGTCAACACGGTCGGATTACTTGTTTTGTGATTACCCTTCTTACAAATTCACACATTATGTCTTTGTTATGCCTTGTGCAATTTGAATCTGAATAAGTGTTTTGTTGCATAACTTGAAGCCCGTGTTGGTCATCTTTGTTAATTACTATCTCAAACCATTATTGCCAGTTTCATCATTTGTTACAAAAATAATCAATAATCTTAATCTTTGCTTGAATTCATAACTTGGACTATGTGTCATCAACTCTTTTAAAATCAAGAATCTAGCAACTTCATAACCGTTAGTCAACTAATCATAACACCGACCAAAACTTCCTAGTGGTTCGACACTCTTCTTGCCCTACTAGCTAAGGTAATTAGGACTTCTTAATCTTATCTTTGACTGGTACTTCGACACCGATCAAATTTTCGCGCCGCTGCCGGGGAGGTTGTGCGCTTGGTTTTTAGTTATTGATTAATTTGCTTTTGTTTAAGTGTGATTTATATGTTTAATTGTTTGGTTTGTTAGTCTCTTTCTATTCCCTATTACGCTTGGTGTGTTTTTTTGTGTAGGAAACAGATAGTGCATGCGTACGCGTTTTTCTGGAAGAACTTCACCCTTGGAATTCAATCCGAAAATTGAAAGATTAGCAAGGCAAAACCGAGCACGTCATAGAACGAAAGAAGCAATACCCTCCAATTCACAAATTACTGAACAACATTCCATTGAAACGGTGAACATGGAAGGCCAAGGAAACCGTTCGGGCGGTGGCAATCGAAGCCGCGCCAACACTTCACCCATGAATCAACCTCGAAACCAAAATCGTAATTCCAATCCTAATAGCAATGCGAACCAAAACCCAATCAATGTCAATGAAAACCCTCTCTTCGCCAATGCAAACCGAAATGGAAGAAGCCCAAGCCCGCATAGCAACCAAAATCAACACCAAGATGATTTTGATCACTTTAGTGTCCACTCTCGTCATATGGAGAATGAAGAGTATGATGATGAGAATGAAGGTTTTCTATGACAATGTTAATGATGAGTTCCAACATAATAATGATGATGAATGGAATGAGGGTAATGGCAACGAGGACGATGAATATTAGGATGGTGATGGGTATGATGGGTATGAGGATGATGGTTATGTTAACAATACTCAACCTGTCAATAATCAAATGGAAAACCACAACAACAATAACAACAACTACAATCGGGTTCCCAATCAAGCCGGTGGGGGCAACAATCGTCAACATCGTCAACCAAAAAGGCCCCCACGTCCCAATGAAAGAGCACATGCCAATGGGGTGAATAGCCACTTTCAACCGGCTATTTCTGAAAACCCTTCTCCTATTGTACTACTAAGACATTAGGCCTCAATATCTTAATGCCCTTCCGCACTTTATGGGAAGTGCTACTGAAGAACCTTACATACATCTAGCCGATTTCGCAGCTATTTGTAACACCATTGGAGGACACAACTTCTCAGCGGATGAAGTGAAGTTGAGGTTGTTTCAGTTCTCGTTGAAAGAGAAGGTGAAGAAATGGTTCCTAACTTTGCCAGCCAATAGTATTCGCACATGGGCAGAAATGAAACAAGCGTTCTTGGATGAATAGTACTCGGTGGCCAAAACGAGTGATGCTCGTAGAGACATTATGTACTTTAAACAAAAATTGGGTGAATTGTTTCATGAATCTTTCCTGCGTTTTAAAGAGTTGCTACGCATGTGCCCGCATCACAGAATTGATAAATGGGAACTCAACAAGTCCTTTTCAAATGGGTTAACTCCCGAAGAGAGAAAATATTTGCATTCCACAAGTAATGGCACATTCTTGTCTAACAGTGAAAATGACGATCGGGATTTTTTTGAAAGAACGAGTAAAAGCTCAAAAGCTCAAGCTTCGGATGACCGGGAGAACAAGATCGGTGCCACCACAAGGCACATCGAGAGATGCAAGTGAAGACTGAATCGCATCATTGGAACGAGAATTAGCTAAGTTGAAGAAAAGTGGAAATGCAAGTGTCGCATCAGTGAAGTATGATGTTTGTGGAGCATGTGGTGAGTTGGGGCACAAGAGTATCGAGTGCCAATCGGGTGGCAATGGTTATGAAGAAGTCAACCAAGTGTCGGGTGAGAGGAATTATAATGAAGTGAATTCTAACACTTATTACCCAGGCTTTAGGAATCACCCCAATTTCAAGTATGGGAACACCTCCAACCAAATGAATCCTAACTTTCAAGGAGCAAGTAAAAAAACTCCTCATATCAAAATCGTCAACAAGGTGGTTACAATCAAGGTGGGGGTAGCTATCAAAGGAACCCCTACAAACAAGGTGGAAACTCAGGAGGTGATGACTCGGTTAACTCAAAATTGGATGCTATCATGAACATGATGAAATAGTCGGACAAGAAGAATGAAATGATGGACAAGTCGGTTACGGCATTGGAAAGGCAAGTGGGTCAATTAGCCGAGGAGGTGGCCCAAATCAAGAAAGAAAAAAGGAAGTTGCCTCGTGATACTACATTGAATCCATCACATCAAGGGTCCAGTTCAAAGAGTGCCTACGTTAGCGCAGTGAGTACTCACCAAGATGGTGAAGAGAGTGATTCGGAGGAAGTATGTGAGTTAGGAGAACCCCTTATCCTAGTTAAAAATGGGAGATTGAAGATTGATCAACTTTTGTTGGATTATGGATCGAGTGTCAGCATATTACCTGGAAGCCTATACGACCAGTCTAACTTTGGTCCTCTACAACAAGTTGACACCACCGTGGTGTTAGCCGATTTGACACGTAAACGTTCCCAGGGGATGCTTAGAGGAGTTGCTGTGAAGGTCGGGGATTTCTATTACCTCGAAGATTTTCTGGTGCTTGATTATGTACCGAATGTGAAGAAGGAGCAAACGAGGGTCATCCTTGGAAGACTATTCTTGGCAACTGCCAATGCACAGATTAATTGCAGAGACAATACAGTTAGCATGACCTTTGGAAACCATGAGTTTAACCTAAACATTCTTTCTAATACTTTTACTTATTTTAATAAAGTCAAACGTTCTAAAGCAGGTGCTACTAATAAGTGTCTTCCTCGGTCCAAAGTGGACGAGGGTGGCACAAAAGAGAAAGGTTTTGTTTTTGACAGGTTTAAGCTAGAGGAGAGGAAAGAGGCGATAGATGCAGCAATCCCCAAGTGTGGGGAAGCGGGAGTGCAAGTAGAAAAGCCATCATGGAAACAATAGGTGAAAAGTTCAAGTAGATATACCAAGTCGGACCCGAAGCCATCGCAATTACCGGCTGGATTAAAGAAGCCTCCCAGGTGTGTCAAGCAGTCATATGTGACTGATGAGTTTGTAATAATGAGTGAGGATGAAGAGTTGGTTGTTGTTGACCATATGAGGAAGTTTAAGCCGGATGGGATTGATAACCACAGAGCCGGTAAGGAGACCGTGGGAAGGGAATTCACCTTCCAACCACCATAAGAACTACATCAGGTATGGTCTGGCTGAAGACCTTAAAACTTAGCGCTAACCGGGAGACAGCCTGACACTATTTATTTTCTGCGTTTTTGTTTTGTTTAGTTCGTTTATGTAAATGAATGTTGTGGGTGTGTTCCCTACAGAACCCTCACGGGTGAAAGCCCCATTTCACTCGTCCTCGGGTGGTAGTAAAATTTGTGATTTTGTTAAAATAAAAAAAAAATTGAAACAAAAATAACAAAATTTAGTCTTTTGGTAAGATGAAAGTGCATTGGGGGCAATGCAATGTTCGAAGTTGGGGAAGGGGTCATATTTGTCACCATGGTTTGAGTTAAAAAAAACCATGACTAAGATGACTTGAGAAGTACGCTTCTACACGAGTTTTTGAAGATTTCAGGTGGAATTAAGGATTTAAAGAAGCCATGGAACGAGCCATGTTGATCCATAGGAAGGTGACTCAATTCCTTTGTTATGGTTAATTGAGAGAGTTTTTATTTTGTGGTGGCTGGAAATTTAGGATTGTGCACCGGCACGTTCTTCGAGGAGAGACAACAACTTTGGGCTGTTTGCAGGCGTTGACCGAGAAAAGGAAAAAGGACGGCTGGATATATACACAAGCAGGTGACATTATTATTATTATGATTAGCTAGTTCGCTTGTGGCTTTCTTTGGACATATGGTTCGTATAGGTTTTATATTTAATTCAGTTGTTTATGTTTTAGATCTTGATTAGTTTTTGACACAAACTTGATGGATTTATGTATTAGTTAATTCAAACAATTTATTTGAGTGCTTTGAGTTTTCTCGTTTACGATCTTGTTCGGTTGATGACAAAACATAGTAGCAGGGTTGGGTGACTAAAGGGGGGTAACTTGGTATTCATAAATTGGGTGATTGAATTATACTAGTTTGTGACGGAACTAGTTGTATAGGTTGCTGACAACAGCCTGTATTCAATTATTGATTTAACTAATTTTTCAACACTATGTCTATGTGGTGTCCAATAAATAACTGAGTTTTATGTGAAACATGGAACCTGGAATTTAGAGGAGGTTACATTCTTTATTTAATTTGAATTTTAATTAATATAATTTACTAAACTGAGCAATTAGCCTTTCCACCGATTCCTATGGATTCGACAACCCTACTTCCCTGTTTACAGTCCAAGGTAGATAAGTAGAAGTTTTTATAAATGTTTTTGATTGACCTTGACACCGCGATAAATACCTAACATGAAACTTAAAGTCAAGTCACCAACGGTTTGTGGGGTCACATTTTCTAAACATGACACTTACGTTTTTGAGTCTAACATATTGGATGGACTTTTTACATGACCGACTTGTATGTCGACACTTGTAGGTCCCGGGGGCCTCGGTCGTGCGCAGCGGAAGACTGATAATCACAATGCGGACATGTTCGTGATTTGTGGGAAGAACAGATGAAGAGACGATATTGACTGAATAAGAACAGAAACACAAACAAGAGAATCAATGCGAACATGTTCGTGATTTCTACAGACTCCCTTTTAACTATAACATCAAAATCTATCTATCACTAACACTGATATTCATTAGTTTACAAAGAATGTCCTAACAGACTCCCTCTAAACTAATGCTATCACGTGTATTCTGGCAAGACTTGATCTTCTGGTATTCACTTGAAATATTCAAATCCTCAAACTTCAGTTGCCGAGTGATGACAAACACGACTTCCTCTTAACTGTAGTTTTCTTTGTAGACCAAAACAAGTGCTTTAATAAGAACTAACTAACCCAACACAACTCATTGTAGTTCATCCTCTCAACAGTAGCTTCCTCCAATCTGACATAGACTTCCTCCAAATTAGCTGGCATATGATAAAGAGTTTAAATTTCCAATAACCTGTATCAAACTAATCAGCTCTCATAGAATTCCAGTAAGATAAACTTTAGTCTTTAAACCAGATGTGTCCAACTCTATCCCGTATCTTCACGAGTCAACCAAATTCCCGAAGATGTTCATTTCCAATTTCCCCTTTCAATGTAAGCTCCATCTTACTAGACCAGAAACAAGGGATCGTTTCCTATCCCATCAGCAAAAGATAAAGATTCTATCTTTAATTAATAATCTCCTAGTTGGCTAGCAGAAGGATAGAGACTAAAGAAAGTTAGTTTACTCGAAACGAATATCCAGCTTCATCTTGAAATGTAAGGCCCCAGTCACGGGAGGCCTCACTTGTTGGATTTACTCGTTCATAAACATTTCTTAGACTTTAATATCAAATAACGCAGCAAAAAATTTCATTCAATCATAACGTCAACATAGTTAAACATGCGAAAGCATAAACATTGTCTATAACATAAACAAAACATAACTAAAAACATAACGGGATGCCACACTTCGTAGATCGACCGGGTAACTCTTCTCACTTGCCAAGCATCACCATCCATCAACCATACATGTCCTTAACCTGAATATGCATACTAAAAGTCAGCTACGCTAGTGAGTTCTAGCTTTACATAAAACTTTAACATAAACATTTGCCAAAAACATATCGTTCATTTATTTACTAAAAGCATACGTAAATCATGCAATAACATAACATTAAACATAAGTCAACAATAAATCGAATATGCGCCTTTTCGTAACCGTCAATTCCTTATTACAGCACGTGGCTTCATAGAGCACACGTACCACCTTTAAACGGTCATAACCGTCAATTCCCCTCAAGTATGGCGTCCCAAAGGATACCACGTACCTCACCTCAAGTACCATTCCCTCGCAGGGAACAACACCTCATCAGGGTTCCCGGTAATCCCCATGGTGACCGTCATCACCCCTTTATCCCCAGTTGTACAACCGTTAGCCAGCCACAAAGGCCCCCATAAGGGTAAGGCCTATTCATACATACATACCTTAGTCCACGAAGGAACTCATGGAAGATTCGTTCATTTTGTGACTTTCATAAAAACCTTTACCTCGGTTTAGTTAAAAAAGACATTCGTACCATTTCATTCATAAACCTTTTGTAAACTTTATTTTGGCAACATATTTCATATTTACGTTTCATACTTCATTTTTAAAACACCTTCCGTGAGATTCATTTTTTTGTAAACCTTATTTCATAAGTATGCACACCAGCCCAAAACATCATTAAAACATTTAAAATAGGGCTCTAGAACTCATCTGATACGCTAGTCTCGTTTCGTCCTACCAACGGTCCAACGAGCGTCACATGTTCTGAATTGGTTAATTACACACACATCAGACCTAATCCCTATAACACGTTTTTTTCTCATTCTACTTTAGGAGAACTTAAGGCTAAGTTCGCCTCTTACCAAACTGGTGAACATATAGGCGAACTTAGGCTAAGTTCGCCTGATCCATGCCCATCGAACTTAATAAGTTCGCCCCATAAATTCGATGTCATAAGTTCGCTTACATCATAGCCCTAGGCGAACTTGTCAAGCGAACTTGATAAGTTCGCCTCAATCCTTGTCAGGCGAACTTGTTAAGTTACCGACTTAAGTTCGCCTGTCGGGCAATCTTCTTCCCCAAGAACCCTAAGTTGCATGCAAATGACGACCAGATCTGATCACGTTCAAGTTGCCAACTTTTTACGTTCAAAATTTGTAGTTTTCATTCCCATTTACAGATCTATAACCCTTTTTTCGTTTGGTTCACAAAAACTCGACCTTTTCATGAAAATACCTGAAAACCAACATAATCAAAAACTCATATTTGGAACAAGTTGTTACCTGTTTCGGGATTCTGAGTTGGAGAACCCACTCACGAACAGTAGAGGAACAAGATGCTAGCTCCTCGGGTCGATCCTTGCACTTTCTCTCTCTACGGTTTCTCTCTCTAGATGTTGCAAACGAGAGAAATGAGAGACACAGTAGAGGAACAAGATGCTAGCTCCTCGGGTCGATCCTATGTTCGCCACCCCCAAGTCCGCCGGCCTGTCATGCCTCGTTTATTTTATTTTTTTATTCTTTTTGTCTCGCTTTTAACCCACTATTACAACTCGTCGTTTTATTTTTGGGATGTTACATGAAAACACTTGATAGAGTAAAACACAAAAATCATGCTCAGCAGTGATCATCATGTATCCAATCTCTGACATTCTTCAGTTAGATCTTCCTTCCTAGTTAATACCTCCTAATCGGTAGCATTCACCACGGTGAAGTCCCATAACTAGGTTATCTATTCGAATTTCGCCCAGATCCCAAGTGAGAAATCCAATCATAACTAAATCACACCACATCTTAAACACACTCTTGACCAATGAGCACGAAAAAGAAAAATAAAAATATAGTTTACACGAGAAATCATAGTTGAGATTCATGTTATGTTTAACCTAACATGAATACTCCTTTAGATTTTTATCCCCCTTATTTCTCTGTAACTATGACCAGTTTCATCACCGCTTCACCCGATTCCTCAAAAAACCACGTCTAGTCAAATCTAGGATTTTATTCCTTTGCAAGATCTAATAGCAAAACTATGGGTTCAAATTGTTATAGCATTTATCCCCTATTAAATAAGTATCCCAGATACTCGTTGCCTACATTTTCAACTTTGAATACGCAAACAATATGATTCAAAGACCCAGAGCAGCACATCTTCACAAATAAATCAAGACCTTTAGCCGATGACGACCCAGTTGTTCAAATTGATTCAACATTCATTCCTTATTATAGAAGTATGCAAGATACTCGTAGCCAACATTTTCAGGTTTGAACACTAAACCAATACATGACAATTGATATCATCCAGCAAAAATCTCGACCTTGTTTCGCCATGCTACTTTATATACAAATTTCAGTCCCGAAAAACTAAAATCACAAATTTTTTTATCTCAAATGATAACTGATGAGCAAATACGCACGTTTCATATTTCTTGCGTATTTAGTAAGTACGCAGATAGATAAGTTCGCACGAGATTCGTTCATGCGTACTTGTCTTCACGCGTACTTTTCTTCATGTGAACTTGTAAGTACATAGGGTTGTTTATGTTGGATATATGATGTCCGATCGTCAATTAAGAAAACGTTACTATTGAGGTACGATCCAAATATTTACACCTTAGGCAACGAACACAATATATAATATTTAATTGTTAAATATTATTCACGAAAGACGGAAACAAAAAATAATGAATAAATATTTAGAAAATATTTATTGTAGATTGAAATAATTAATTATGTGATTAATTAATTATTATTAGATATTAAATGTTAATATCTATATCTACTGCAGATTGAGATAATTAATTATGTGATTGATTAATTATGGGGATTAAATGTTAAAATCTGTTAAACATTTAAAAGATTAAATTTTACTAATTATTGTTAATTAGTAAAATAGAAAAGGTTAATGATTAAAGAGATAATTATTATTGGGTATTAAGTGTTAATATCTCAAGGGCTAGATTGTAAGTTACAGGTTTATAAATATAACCTTAACTCTAACCCTAAAACCTAATCAAGTTCTTAGCTACCACAAGGGTTTTCGAAACCCTCCCCACTCCTCCTCTCGTTTCGGCCGACGCCACCATCCACCATGCGCCGCCAGGCCGCCACCTACCACGGCCGCTTCTCAGACCACCTCTGTTGTCGCAGCCGCAGGTAGCTGCCGCTGTCGTTGATGGTTCTATTCGTAGGCCCATTTGACGGGTTTGCTTGTTTGCGGGTTTTCGTGTACAAATCAACTAGCGTGACGTTCGTTGAAATAAGGTGCTATAGATCCGGTTATCGTCGAAGGTATAAATCTAAACACCCTATGGTTGGTTATTTAATATTGTTTATACGCGTGTAATCGGATCACTTAATGAATCCAGATCTGATCTGGCAATGGTATTAATAAATCGTTTCCACTAAAATATATCTGATTTATTTATTTAGAAAGTTTAAATAATTAATGTTTTAAAAGTTAAAACTGGTACCATGATTCCCGACAGTGGTATCAGAGCCACCTTTACGCGCGTTTAGACATATTTATTTATTTTTAAATCGATCTATTATTTTATTTGTCAAAACTTTTGTTTGACAAAAGATCGAGCCTTTTTCGTTTCTTGTGATTGTGTTGAATGAATCGAGCACTATATACCTGTAGAAATAGACTGATGGCTACAAAATTCTCTAAGTAAAACTGTTACGGACTACACAGTGCTGCTGCCCAACAAGCTGCTGCGGATAAGCTTGTTTGCTGCGGATAGTTGGTCTCTTGCTGATGAACATTTCTGTTGCGGACAGCCTTATCTGCTGAAGACCAGAGTTGCTGCTGATAGGCTTCTCAGCAGCCTCAAACACTTGATGTTGCTGATAAGCAAATCATCAGCAGCTTTGGATAGTTGGGTC
Organism: Smallanthus sonchifolius; assembly: GCA_023525975.1. Lineage (NCBI taxonomy): Eukaryota > Viridiplantae > Streptophyta > Magnoliopsida > Asterales > Asteraceae > Smallanthus > Smallanthus sonchifolius. The sequence goes on from CM042046.1 coordinate 29,869,387, forward strand.
TTGCTGCAGATCATCAACAATGTTGCTGATAGCCATATCCGATGAAGATCAGTCGTTGCTGCTGATTGGCACAGCAAAAGCAACTTTACCACTAACAACTTTCCTGTGCAACTCTGCACATCCCATGCAGAAAGAATGCTACTAGTATAGACAATAAAAGACAACAACGCTCTTCTTCCAAGTATTCAAGCAATGATGCCTAAGAAGACGTTTGAGTAAAGTTAACCATTGTAGTATTTGTTGTCTTAACGTGTAGTATAGCTTCTATACAAGATCAACGGCTTGTGTTTGATCTGATCCTTAGAATCAAGGGTTTGTCTTGATTCTAAGCTACTATATAAGTAATGTATTCATTCATTGTACAAGTGTGCTTCCTTAGAGTTTTCTCCGTAATCTTATAACCATTGAAGCTTAATACAAATTGCATTTATCAGTACTCTTTGTGTTTACTAGTTTACATTGCTTAGTTGTGATTGTTTCCGCCAATCTCAACTAGAATAGAACCATCTTGTATTTACCGATCCTACAAGACCTGCGGTTGTGTTGTTTGTTTATTGGTTGTTATCTTTTTATTTTTTATGGGTTATTTGGAACCCCGATGTAATAGATAGGGTTTTGTTTATTTATTTATTTTTAGTGTATTTGTAAATAAATATTGTAACCATAAAGAGACGAAGACTTGAAGACCAAGGCGGACAAAGACATGTTTAAAGATGGAGATCTTGGACTAAGTGGGAGATATCAGATTTATTATTTTGTTATCCCTTAGACCAGTCCGGTTGTTCATTTGAGGGCTCGAACAAAACCGGATAATTTTTCTAGTTGCTCGATTCTGCGTTTTATTTATTTTTGTGTTTGTGATATAATTATTTAGGATAATAATTAAACCACAAAACCTTTTAATAAAACTTTTGACACAATTTAAAACGAAGAGATAATTCAATTGTTTATTTTTTTCGGAAAGTTAATTTAACAAAAGTGTTTTATTTAAAAGTGAAAACAAGTTTTAAATTTAAATAGTTTTTTATTTAAAACAATTTTAAATTAATTAAAGAGTTGATTAGTTTAAAATAAGTTCGCGACAAATGACCAATTTAGAAATATAGTGTATTTAAATTGGATCGTGTCGTGTGTTGAAAGTGTTTCACGAACTAATTAGTAAAATTGGTTTACTAAAATTGCGCAACTTGTATCATGCTAATCATCGACAAAAATGTTTTTTACCAGAAACGGAAATATTTAAAAACATTGAAGAAATCCCAATATATTAAAATCGATATTTCTGCGACACCCTTAATTATGACACTTCAACTAAGCTGAAACGTCGATGTTAGCGAATTACCATGCATCTAACGCCATCGTTTTGGCTGAAGGTAGGACCACGGTTCCTGAGTCACTTAGTGTAACATCCCAAATAATGACAAGACAAATAAAAAAGGGAAATAAAGTGGGCTTGGCCAAAATTTCGGCCCATGGGACGAAAAGAAAAGGGGGAAACCCCATTACAAAACAGCAGCTTCAACCCAAACCCCTCTCATTTCATCTTCCTGCGCAAGAATACTAGAGAGAGAGAGAGAGAGCGATCGGCTTGTGAAGAAAACCGCAAGGAGAAGACTCAAGGGCTCGGGAATCATCCGACTCCACCATTTCAACGCATAGCAACAGAAATCGGGCCTGTTGAGGTAAGCATCGCCTCTGATTATGAGTCTTTGCATGTCTCGGGTTTAAATCAAATAAAGATACGATTTTTGCATACGAAACTTGAAACAAATCACGTATTTGAACTCAAGAACGATAAAGGAAGGTGTTTAACGTAAAATGCTCAAGGTTTAATCGATTGGAAATAAGTTGGCTGGAGCAAGGTTCTGGTCAGGGAAGATGCAGACCCATGACTCGAAACTATAGTTTCGATACATACAGACCCGTCGAAACTACTCTAGTTTCGATAGTCATGTTTGACTCGAAACTATCTAGTTTCGATAGCAGCCAATGACTCGAAACTACCATAGTTTCGATAGGAACTCAGGACTCGAAACTACCTAGTTTCGAGTGTCACCTTGAACCTAAACTAAGATTTTTCATAAGTTAATGACTCGAAACTACCATAGTTTCGATAGGATCTCATGACTCGAAACTACCTAGTTTCGATAGAAGGATTATGACTCGAAACTACCTAGTTTCGAGTGTAAGACCATAGCTCGAAACTACCATAGTTTCGATGCGACCCACCTCCCGAAACTACTGAGTTCAAGAATAGTAATGTCTAGTGTCATTTAGGAGCCCTACCTTATATGTATGACCTTATTATACAGATTGTGGGTGACCTTAGTGACGTTTCGAAACCAGCTATTATACTTCAGGGACCCGCCTATCAGGTGAGTTCTATGTGCCCCCTTCTATGTTATGTGCAAATGTTTTCAAATGTTTTGGGGCTGAGATGTATACATTAAATGAATAAATGTTATGAATGCCAATGTGATACTTATATATATATGAATGTTAATATGATCATACGTAAAATAATGATGAACAAGAATGAAACGAATGTATACAAAGAATGAATGAACGAACGACATAACGAAAAAGAAGAAAATCTTGCTTTATATTTTATATATTGCTTGTTACGAATGCATGTAAATGTATGGACGCTTCGATGATAACGGCTACTTCGGTAGACGGACGACCACCTGACTATTATGCAGCTAGAAAAGGAAGTCTAGAAAGGTAGACTAAATAAAGGCCACTACGGTGGAGTAAGACGCTAAATCAATATTCGGCTGCATAATTAGTTCAAGTGGGAAACGGATGCCTTAGGGCAGACGGGCGAATATGACGGACTACGACGGTAGTACGGTTAAGACGGACGGCCGAAGGTTTGCCGGACGGTATAGCATAACAGATGGCCGAAGGTTTGCCGGATGTTGTGGAGGACGGACTACGACGGTAGGACGGGCGTATTGTCTTCGTGACTTACGCATAAATGAATGTTGGCTGATCACTCTTATGAGTATGACCAATAAATGTTAATGAAAGTAAAGGTGAATGCATATTTATGTGTTCACATACGAATGATAAAAGAAAGCAAAGGATATGTAAATGTGTATTTATATTTATATATTTATACGTAAGTATTTATAAATGAATAATGTTCATACCTAAATGTTTTTAACTAGAACTCACCAGCGTTAGCTGACTTTTAGTATACATTTCAGGTAAAAAGAAGAAAGGTCGTGCGATGGCGTGAAGGTTACCCGGCACAAGACTGACATCCCACTTTTGTTTGTTAAGAATATGTTATGTTTTATTCGTAAAGACTTCCGCTGTTTTGATTATGTAATTGAATGATGAATGTTTTAAATTTAAGTTCAGTATTTATGACTATGTTTATGAGTAAATCCAACAAGTGAGGTCACCCGGGAAAGGGGCCTTACAAGTTGGTATCAGAGCAATAGTTTGAGAGATTCAGACATCCCTAAATGTCTGGACTCAAACTGATTATGGGACCAACGCACGGATGTCAGTATGGGTAACCAACGCCAACGCAGCACGGTAAGTAAGTACTAAAGCTAATGCTCTAAATAAGGATAGATACCTTAACTTAGAACAAATAGATGTCAATGTCACAACCGATTTGAAGAGTTTTGAACCCGAAAAGCAATGTAAATTAGTAATCACAAACCGGTCACTGTAATTAAAAATTTACCTTGCTCGTACTGTTCCAAACTATGATCTGAAGTAATGACATTGATGTATTCCCTTTATGACTATCAGGAAATTAAGAAATTATGGCTGGCGGAGGAAGAACTGGACGCCGAGGCGGTCGCACTGGCCGACGAGGTAGACCTCCGTTGAATCAAAGACTAGAAGAAGAAGAGAGTGTGCACGCGGAACACACCGAGAGTGTACACGAAACAGAAGTGACCCCAGCTGGAGACGACAATCCAGGGCCGATACAGTTGGAACCCGAAGTCAGGGATGCTATTGCCCGTGAAGTTGTGCTCACACTGAAGAAGGTATTGCCTGATCTACTATCTGAGGCACTAAAGAAGAGCAAAGAGGAGGAGGAAAACAACCATGAGGAGAAAGTTTATGATAGTGATGGGGATGAAGTGACAGTGAGACTGAACACCCATGGGTGTACCTACAAAGGATTTAAGGACGGTGATCCGCCCAAATTTGATGGAAACAAGGATTCGGTGGCTACGTTTGAATGGATCGAGAGGATGAATGGGGTAATCAACATAAGCGAATGCCGACCTGACCAGGCTGTAAAATATGTGGCTCACTCTTTCACCAACGAGGCACTAAGTTGGTGGAGGACTATCCAAAGAACTAAATCACCAAACGCTCTCAAAAGAATGACTTGGGAAGATCTGAAAAAGTTGATAATCCAGAAGTTCTGCCCACAGAACGAGATTGATCGAGTGGAAAACGAGTTTCTAAATTTCAAGGCTGGCAACAAGACTCATCGCCAGTACACTTCAAGATTTAATGAGCTAGCTCAACTGGTACCCCACCTGGTAGAGACTGAGGAGCGGTTGATTAAGTATTATGTCAAAGGCCTACCCCAAAAGGTCCATGTTCATGTGAAAGCTAACCTACCCTCGACTTTCGAGTCGGTAGTGAATCTGTCCGGAATCGTCTATGACGATTATGCCAATGAGGACCCGGTGCCGGAGGCACCAAAGAGGAAGTGGGAGAACTCGTCTAAGGGGACTGGAAGAAGAAATGTTACTGCTGAGGCAAAGAAGCCAAGGAATGATGAGTACGAAATATGCACAAAATGCGGGAAACAGCACCGCGGTGAATGTTTGGCCGGCTCAACCATGTGTTTTAAATGTGGAAGACCGGGGCACTACTCGAAGGATTGTACTAAGGGCATCAAGTGCCAGAACTGTGGTTGGTATGGGCACGCTACTAAGGATTGCAGAAAGACCGGACAATCTGGTTCGGGGAAAGAAAAAGAAAAGGAACAGCCAAAGGCTAGGACTCGGGCCTATGCTTTAACCGAGGAGGAAGCAAGAGGAAACCCTGACGTCGTGTCGGGTACGTTCCTAGTAAATGATGAACATGCTGCTATTCTGTTTGATTCTGGTGCTAGTAAAAGTTTTATATCCACTGCATTTAGCCGCAAATTAGACTGCACAATCACTAGCCTTATAAGGGCCTTTAGCGTACAAACTGCTATTGGTAAAAACTCAGTAGTCATCCAAGTGACTGACGATTGCATGGTAGAAATAGAGGGCCATAAGTTTCCATCTAAATTGTACCTTCTAACCTTAGGAGGATTCGATGTAGTATTGGGCATGGATTGGTTAGCTGCCAACGAAGCTCAAATCATATGTAAACGAAAGATGATACATCTCAAGGCCACTGACGGCAGTCCGATTACGGTTTATGGTGACTGGAATAGCACAATGCCGAACGTCATCTCGATGATCAAGGCCGAAAGTTACATGAGGCGCGGTTGCGAAGCTTATCTGGCGTATGTTATTGACGATAGAATGAAAACGAAAGAGCTAAAAGATGTACCCGTGGTGTGCAATTTTCCAGAAGTGTTCCCAGAGGACCTACCTGGTTTGCCGCTCGATCGGGAAATAGAATTTCAGATTGACTTACTGCCAGGAGCTGAGCCCGTTGCCAAGGCACCATACCGATTGGCTCCGTCAGAAATGAAAGAATTAATGTCCCAACTTGAAGAATTAACAGAGAAAGGATTTATCAGACCGAGCATCTCACCATGGGGCGCTCCGGTATTATTTGTAAAGAAAAAGGACGGCAGCATGCGCATGTGCATCGACTACCGTGAATTGAACAAGAGAACAGTAAAGAACAAATACCCACTGCCTAGAATAGACGACCTCTTTGATCAATTACAAGGCGCGAGTTGGTTCTCAAAGATTGATCTCAGGTCGGGTTACCATCAATTGAAAGTAAGAGAGGAAGATGTACCGAAAACTGCGTTTCGTACGCGTTATGGGCATTATGAATTTCTCGTGATGTCCTTCGGATTAACTAACGCACCAGCAGCATTTATGGATTTAATGAACAGAGTATGCCGACCCATGTTGGATCGATCAGTAATAGTTTTTATAGATGACATCCTCATATATTCAAAGAATGAAGGTGATCACCACTGTCACCTAAGAGAAGTATTGGAGGTGCTAAAGCAAGAAAAGTTGTACGCAAAATTCTCCAAATGCGCGTTCTGGCTTAGGGAAGTCCAATTCCTAGGTCATGTAATAAACCCAAACGGCATCATGGTGGATCCTGCAAAGATCGAGACAGTAAAGGAATGGAACATCCCAAAGACACCAACAGAGATACGAAGCTTTCTAGGGTTGGCAGGCTACTATCGAAGGTTCATCCAAGATTTCTCAAGAATTGCCTCGCCGCTAACCAAACTGACACGGAAGGAAGTAAAGTATGAATGGGGTCCAACCCAAAACAACGCGTTTGAGGAACTTAAGACACGATTAACTCAAGCTCCAGTATTAACACTACCTGAGGGAAATGAAGACTTAGTAGTCTACTCTGACGCTTCAGGGCAAGGTTTAGGGTGCGTACTCATGCAACGAGGAAAGGTAATTGCTTATGCATCGCGGCAACTAAAGGTTCATGAAGTTAACTACCCAACACATGATCTAGAATTAGCAGCAGTAGTTTTCGCGTTGAAAATATGGAGACACTACTTGTATGGAGTTAAATGCACCATCTACTCCGATCACAAAAGCTTGAAATATTTTTTCGAACAAAAGGAACTAAACATGAGGCAAAGAAGATGGTTAGAGCTACTGAAAGACTATGACTGTGAGATATTGTACCATCCAGGCAAGGCAAACGTAGTGGCTGACGCTTTAAGTAGAAAGGAAGAATCGGCACCTATCCGGATCAAAGCGTGTCAGTTAATTATAACGCCAGACTTAATGGGTGAAATATCAAAGGCACAAGATGAAGCATTGTTAGAAAGAAATATGAAACGGGAAAGAATAGTAGGACAACAAGGGAACTTAGATGCGAATGCATACGGAGTACGAACTAGGTTTGGCCGGATGTGGATACCTAAGATTGGTGAGCTTAGAGCCAAAATACTCGATGAGGCCCATAAGTCTCGCTATTCTATCCACCCCGGGACAAACAAAATGTATCAAGACTTGAAGAAAGAATACTGGTGGCCTGGCATGAAGAATGATGTGACAGAATACGTGAGCAAGTGCCTAACGTGTTCTCTAGTTAAGGCCGAGCACCAGAAACCATGCGGTAAAATGCAACCTTTACCAATACCGGAATGGAAGTGGGAAGAGATCACAATGGACTTCATTACCAAGCTACCGCGAACAGCTAAAGGCAATGATACCATTTGGGTGATCGTCGACCGCTTGACAAAGAGTGCTCACTTCTTGCCAATACGAGAAACTTCTTCTTCTGAAAAGCTAGCAGAAGTATTTATCAAGGAAATTGTGAGCAGACATGGTATGCCGCTGTCGATTGTGTCTGACAGGGATACTAGATTCACGTCAAGGTTTTGGAAGAAATTCAATGAAGCAATGGGCACTAGACTGAACATCAGCACCGCTTACCACCCCCAAACCGATGGACAATCGGAAAGGACCATTCAGACCTTGGAGGACATGCTCCGGGCCTGTATCATTGACTTCGGTGGGAGTTGGGACAGCCATCTACCATTGGCAGAATTTTCATATAACAACAGCTATCACTCGACTATTGGCATGCCGCCATTTGAAATGTTGTATGGGAGGAAATGTAGGACCCCGGTTTGTTGGGGGGAAATTGGACAGAAGGATTTTGCAAGTCTCGAAGTGGTCAAAGCTACTTCTGAGAAATTTGATCAAATCAAGGCTCGTATGAAAACCGCAAAAGACAGACAGAAATCATACGCGGATAAGAGAAGGAGGGATTTAGAGTTTCAAGTAGGGGACATGGTACTGTTGAAAGTATCACCGTGGAAAGGAATCATTCGATTCAGAAAGCGTGGCAAACTAAGTCCAAGGTTTGTCGGACCTTTCAAGATTGTAGCAAGAGTGGGTCAAGTTGCTTACAGACTCGACCTACCCGTCGAGCTTAGTGGAATACACCCTACATTCCACATATCACACTTACGCAAGTGCCTTGCTGACGATACGGCTCACATACCTTATGACGAAATCGAAGTGGATAACAGCTTGAACTATGTAGAAGAACCAATAGCTATTCTTGACAGAGCCGAGAAACGATTACGCAATAAGTCGATCCCTTTAGTCAAAATACAATGGAAACACAGAAAGGGGTCCGAGGCTACTTGGGAGAAAGAAGACGAGATGAAGGAACTGTATCCCCAGTTGTTTAACGTGTAACAGGTTTCGAGGACGAAACCTCATTAAGGAGGGTAGACTTGTAACATCCCAAATAATGACAAGACAAATAAAAAAGGGAAATAAAGTGGGCTTGGCCAAAATTTCGGCCCATGGGACGAAAAGAAAAGGGGGAAACCCCATTACAAAACAGCAGCTTCAACCCAAACCCCTCTCATTTCATCTTCCTGCGCAAGAATACTAGAGAGAGAGAGAGAGAGCGATCGGCTTGTGAAGAAAACCGCAAGGAGAAGACTCATGGGCTCGGGAATCATTCGACTCCACCATTTCAACGCATAGCAACAGAAATCGGGCCTGTTGAGGTAAGCATCGCCTCTGATTATGAGTCTTTGCATGTCTCGGGTTTAAATCAAATAAAGATACGATTTTTGCATACGAAACTTGAAACAAATCACGTATTTGAACTCAAGAACGATAAAGGAAGGTGTTTAACGTAAAATGCTCAAGGTTTAATCGATTGGAAATAAGTTGGCTGGAGCAAGGTTCTGGTCAGGGAAGATGCAGACCCATGACTCGAAACTATAGTTTCGATACATACAGACCCGTCGAAACTACTCTAGTTTCGATAGTCATGTTTGACTCGAAACTATCTAGTTTCGATAGCAGCCAATGACTCGAAACTACCATAGTTTCGATAGGAACTCAGGACTCGAAACTACCTAGTTTCGAGTGTCACCTTGAACCTAAACTAAGATTTTTCATAAGTTAATGACTCGAAACTACCATAGTTTCGATAGGATCTCATGACTCGAAACTACCTAGTTTCGATAGAAGGATTATGACTCGAAACTACCTAGTTTCGAGTGTAAGACCATAGCTCGAAACTACCATAGTTTCGATGCGACCCACCTCCCGAAACTACTGAGTTCAAGAATAGTAATGTCTAGTGTCATTTAGGAGCCCTACCTTATATGTATGACCTTATTATACAGATTGTGGGTGACCTTAGTGACGTTTCGAAACCAGCTATTATACTTCAGGGACCCGCCTATCAGGTGAGTTCTATGTGCCCCCTTCTATGTTATGTGCAAATGTTTTCAAATGTTTTGGGGCTGAGATGTATACATTAAATGAATAAATGTTATGAATGCCAATGTGATACTTATATATATATGAATGTTAATATGATCATACGTAAAATAATGATGAACAAGAATGAAACGAATGTATACAAAGAATGAATGAACGAACGACATAACGAAAAAGAAGAAAATCTTGCTTTATATTTTATATATTGCTTGTTACGAATGCATGTAAATGTATGGACGCTTCGATGATAACGGCTACTTCGGTAGACGGACGACCACCTGACTATTATGCAGCTAGAAAAGGAAGTCTAGAAAGGTAGACTAAATAAAGGCCACTACGGTGGAGTAAGACGCTAAATCAATATTCGGCTGCATAATTAGTTCAAGTGGGAAACGGATGCCTTAGGGCAGACGGGCGAATATGACGGACTACGACGGTAGTACGGTTAAGACGGACGGCCGAAGGTTTGCCGGACGGTATAGCATAACAGATGGCCGAAGGTTTGCCGGATGTTGTGGAGGACGGACTACGACGGTAGGACGGGCGTATTGTCTTCGTGACTTACGCATAAATGAATGTTGGCTGATCACTCTTATGAGTATGACCAATAAATGTTAATGAAAGTAAAGGTGAATGCATATTTATGTGTTCACATACGAATGATAAAAGAAAGCAAATGATATGTAAATGTGTATTTATATTTATATATTTATACGTAAGTATTTATAAATGAATAATGTTCATACCTAAATGTTTTTAACTAGAACTCACCAGCGTTAGCTGACTTTTAGTATACATTTCAGGTAAAAAGAAGAAAGGTCGTGCGATGGCGTGAAGGTTACCCGGCACAAGACTGACATCCCACTTTTGTTTGTTAAGAATATGTTATGTTTTATTCGTAAAGACTTCCGCTGTTTTGATTATGTAATTGAATGATGAATGTTTTAAATTTAAGTTCAGTATTTATGACTATGTTTATGAGTAAATCCAACAAGTGAGGTCACCCGGGAAAGGGGCCTTACACTTAGGTCGGTACTGCAGTCACAATTGAAGGACAAATAGCACTTAAGTTGTTTAAGCGGGCGTAATTAAGGGAAACGTATCCAAAGCTTGACCTTGCTCGTCATACCCCTCAAACTGAGAGTTGTATAGTTGATACAATCGGTAATCGTTACCTATCTGTGTAGCTATACCGGTGAAAAGTGCTTAGCCATTCACTGTAACATAGTAAACCGGGATCTCATTCTTAATTATAAATATTTTTGTCTTTGGGTCATTAATATAATTAAGATAATTAAAGCATGAAAATACTAAATTTTCAAATTTTGTAGATGTCTCAATCTGCTGATAAAATCATTCTAGAGCGTCTTAATGACATCCTTAAAATCAAACTCATTGGAACAAATTTCTTGTAATGGTACTACGATCTAAAGAGTGTCCTTAGATGTAACAAGAAATTGCACGTTCTGAAATGCCCTGTACCTAAGCAGCTACCTTAGGATGCTGGCAAGTTTGTTCTAAATGATTGGAACAAATTTAGGGATGATACCCATGCTATATCAGACCTAATGCTAGCATTTGTAAGCCTTGGGATTCGAGCTCCAATACTACACTTGTCGGCTTATGACATGATCAGTAACTTGAAGGAAAGGTTCCATCAAGATTACAACAAGGATCCTACTTACTCTTTAATGACATACGTTAAAGACGTGGTTTTGGAGAATCCGAATCGCGCTATGATCATGAGAAATTTGGTGGCAGACCTCGAGAAAGCATGTGATCCGATTGAAGATCACTTGGTCATTGATATTACTATTAAAGACGCATGTGATGACTATAGAGTGGATAAACTCCTAGTTAATCGTTTTGACGAGCTAAGAGATTTCATCTCGTGGTACGCCAAAGTTGAACCTGAGGATGCTTTGAAAATGATAAACTTTGTTGATAAGCTTGAGAGGACCCGAGTGATGACATCGTTTGAACTATGTTCAATGATGATATCCACTTGTCCTACACAAGCAAAGAGGTATCGGTAGAGACTGTCGAAACCGAGATAAGGGCAAAGTTATTGGATAGACCAAGACACATATCTCTAAACCCAAATGTTGTGTGAGAGAGATGCCCGAAGCTGTTGTTGCTAGAGAATGCTTCAATACATATACTTCATGTATCTGGGCAACTTTTCCGTTATTTCTTTATCACTTAAAAGTTACACTTTTAACATATGCAAACTTACTTTTTACAAAGATAAAAGAAAAGAAGGAAAGGAAAAAAGAAAAGGAAGACGGACACAGCTTGAAGATTACTTCAAGTTGTTGACCACACCATTTGATAATGTTATTTTATATTTGTTTAGAACAAATTTAAATTCCAGATTTACTTTCTTTTGAATATTGCTTGATTATTTTAAGTGTGACTTATTTAAATCTTTAATGCATTATGAGTGTTGCCTACGATGAATTAAGAATTAATTACCATCTATTTGACATGAAATATTAAAACATGTGAGACATGTTATTCAAGTCTATTAGATACTTCATTAGATCGGATCTAGTAGATATCATGAAACATATTAAGTCCTCTAAAAGATATATATGTGATATATTGTTTACATATGACTTTATGATTGAAATAGTTTCAATAAAATTCCTCTAACAACAATCTTATGAGATAAGATATAAAAGAGTGATAAGAGTTATCACTACTCTAAGACTAAGCAGTTAGTCATATAAAGCAGTTGCACAAAAAAATCCAAATCACTAGCCTTGAACCATAAGGTTCATCCAGAATAGGTGTAAAGATTCATAAGGGATATGAATATAAAAGAGTCCTATGAACAAATAAGGATAGGATGTTATGAACCCTTATACGAAATAGTTCCGTCTGCTGCCTTAATAAATACTTCAAACTTATGAATAAGATTGAAACTTTTCATAAACATGATATACCTGATTCTTGAACAAGAAACAAGTGTTGTTTGAAGTTCTGAATAAATAGTATTATTCAATTGCATAGACATAAAGTTTTCATATACAGGCAAGGATTAGATCCTAGAAATATATAAATGTTTATCATAAACAAAAGATGTGATCTTTTACAAAATATGAGATCTTTTATAATTGATAAGTATATGAAAGAAAAGATGAGATCTTTTACAAAGACACTAGGGATCATATGATGAAAGAATAAGATTCTTAAGTTAAATCATTTAATGATGATCCAGACACACAATCCATGTTATGACAAATAAAGATTTGATCATAACTACACATGAATAAGATTCATCAAGATGTAAATGTTGTTTTAGAAAAAACAAAATGGGTCGTTAATGCTAGAAGCCTAACATATTATCAAAAGTTGATAAAATAGGAATTGGATTCCGAGTATCCTTGAGAGGAAACAAGATTACAAGTTTTAGTCAAAACAAACATGTATTATGAATACTAAAATGTTCTTGTAATAAAGCATCTTCAAGGAAAGTATAAAAGTCTAGATATGTCTGAGACAGTTGAATCATTAAATTGATAAGATCATTCAAAGGAGATTCAATGTGATAGATGCAAAGGCTAGTGGGAGTAAGTACCTACAACAATGAGAATGTGTAGAGACACATTGTAAGGAGTGTATAGAGATACACAAAACACCATGAAGAGGGATGATAAGTGTTATCATATAATGTATAGTGATACATTGCTAAAATTACGATTTTTAAACATATCATTGAAAGATAGAGTATCTTTAGAGATTAATTTCAAAGCTTGCATTGATTGCATCCATATATATAAGATATATAAAGGACAGATTCTAAAGTAAGAATCAAAGCTATCCATTGGCGTTCTTGCATTGATTGCATCCATTTATATGAGATATATAAAGGAAAGATTCTAAAGTAAGAATCAAAGCAATCCATTGGCGTGCTTGCATTGATTGCATCCATATATATGAGATATATAAAGGAAAGATTCTAAAGTAAGAATCAAAGCAATCCATTGGCATGCTTGCATTGATTGCATCCGTATATGAGAAATATAAAGGGAAGATTCCAGAGTAAGAATCACAGCAATCTACTGATATTAATTGTCTTAAATGTTTTGTATGACAAATCAATAAAGATATATCGTTAACATTTCTGTTAACATTATCTATAACCTATAATGATTGGGATAAGATGAAAATGAAATAGTTCATGTAGTTTCATCTAAAAGGATAATGAACGTTGTCAATGTTTTTCATACGATGAAAGAACTTTGAAATTTTGAAGAAAAGGATATTGCTTGAAAAACATATAATGGTGATCATAAAGTGTTATGATAAGACAATGCTATCTTATTTGATAAGATGCTTAGAGTACCAATTTTGACTATCAAGAAGGGTTTTTGAAACAAGATCATAATTAGTTATGATAACATGTGAGTCAAGCACTACTATCTTAAAGGTTAAGATATGAACACCATGAGATGATCATTGAGAATGATTACATGATACATCAACATTATCTGATAATGATTACATGATACATCAGCGTTATCTGATAGAAAAGTTCCATCAATAACATTTGCACGAACATGAGATGTTGTCACCTGGAAACATAGTATTCTGAAAGTGTTTTCAAATAACTTCTAATAGTTTGGAAAGAAGTTCCAAAAGACATTTTTCCATCGTTAAGTTTCATTAATGGGATCATGAAACTTGGAGACATCACGATAAAACGAAATTCACACAAATCAATATCTAGCTGACCCATTCGCTAAACCTATACCTCAATCAGTACATAAGGAGCATGTTGATAGGTGACAGAAATGCTAGACATGAGTTTGATTTGTTAGTATTTGGTGCTTTCGAACAATATAGAAACATTGGTGTTTATATCGACTTAAAGGTTAAGTGCATTATAAATAGATGTTTCTATGATTCGATATTTTGTACGTTTTAAAAATCCTTGAATATGTAGATTATTCTAAAAGTTCGTAGTCGATCAGATTCATGGGAATCAATCTGAACATAAGACTGTTGTGAATCGGATGGTTGGTTCATTGTGAATGAAAGACCAAGAAGTTGGAGACCATATTCAAAGATAATTATTAGAGAATAATTATTGGACGTAACTCGTTTCAAAACTATCTTCATGGATTGATATCTTGAGATATTTTAAATAAAGTAAGATCTGCCGATCCTCGACCCGAGGAACTTACTAGAACTCTTCCTGACCAAAGGTTGTTCTTTGATCTTATCTAACGATGTACCTTAACAGGCAGTAATAAGGGTATTATCAGGAGTAATCTGAAGTTCAGTGGGAGTTATACGTGGCCAAAGGAATTCTGTTCTTCTTTAATTAGAAGCAGGAGCCGCCCTCGTTGATTCAAGCTAGTGTAAAACGCATGACCATGCTCAAACTAAAAGTATAGTTTATTTAGACCACTTTGAATTGGAGAACGAGAATAAGAATAGTTGAACCACATATAAGAAGAGAATGATATACGTGTCTCATGTTCAACGAATATCCTTAACCGAAAGGATACAAATGCTTACTAGGACTATTATGCTTTGTAAAGTAAAGGTTACTTGCATATAAGAAATAGTTTGACGATTGTAAATACGTCATACCTTGCTAGGGGCCGTGAGATGCAGCTAGGCGTCCACCACTGTATACGTTAAACCGATTAATTGAAAAATCGACCAAGTGGGAGATTATTGTATATATGATGTCCGATCGTCAATTAAGTCAACGTTAATATTGAGGTACGATCTAAAGAGTTACACCTTAGGCAACGAACACAATATATAATATTTAATTGTTAAATATTATCCACGAAAGACGGAAACAATAAATGATTAATAAATATTTAGAGAATTATTTATTGTAGACTAAAATAATTAATTATGTAATTGATTAATTATTTTTGGATATTAAATGTTAAAATCTATGTCTACTGCAGATTGAGATAATTAATCATGTGATTGATTAATTATGAGGATTAAATATTTAAATACGTTAAACATTTAAAAGATTAGATTTTACTGATTATTGTTAATTAGTAAAATAGAAAAGGTTAATAACTAAAGAATTAATTATTATTGGGTATTAAGTGTTAATATCTCAGTGGCTAGATTGTAAGTTACAGGTTTATAAATATAATCTTAACTCTAACCCTAAAACCTAATCAAGTTCTTAACCACCTCAAGGGTTTTCGAAACCCTTTCCTCCTCTCGTTTCGGCCGACGCCACCATCCACGTTCGCCGCCGGGCCGCCACCTACCGCCGCCGCTTCCCGGACCACTGCTGTCGTCGCTGCCGTTGATGGTTCCATTCGCAGGTCCGTTTGACGGGTTTGCTTGTTTGCAGGTTTTCGGGTACAAATCAACTAGCGTGACGTTCGTTGAACTAAGGTGTTACAAATCTGGTTATCGTCGAAGGTATAAATCTAAACACCTTAATATTGGTTATTTAATATTGTTTATACCCATGTAATCGGATCATTGAAAGGAATCCAGATCTGATCTGACAATGGTATTAATAAATCGCTTTCGCTAAAATATATGTGATTTATTTATTTAAAAAGTTTAAATATGTAGGATCGGTAAATACAAGAAGGTTCTATTCTATTTGAGATTGGCGGAAACAATCACAACTAAGCACTGTAAATAAGTAAACACGAAGAATACTGATAAATGCAATTTGTATTAAGCTTCAATGGTTACAAGATTACAGAAAAAACTCTAAGAAAGCACACTTGTACAATGAATGAATACAGTACTTATATAGTAACTTAGAATCAAGACAAACCCTTGATTCTAAGGATCAGATCCAACACAAGCCGTTGATCTTGTATAGAAGCTATACTACATGTAAAGACAACAAATACTATAATGGTTAACTTTACTCAAACGTCTTCTTAGGCATCACTGCTTGAACACTTGGAAGAAGAGCGTTGTTGTCTTTTATTGTCTGCACCAGTAACATTCTTGCTGCATGGGATGTGTCAGAATTGCAGCGGAAAGTTGTTAGTGGTAAAGTTTCTTTTGCTGTGCCAATCAGCAGCATTGTTGATGATCCGCGACAAGACTCAACTATCCAAAGTTGCTGATGATTTGCTTATCAGTAGCATCAAGTGTTTGATGCTGCTGAGAAGCCTGTCAGCAGCAACTTTGGTCTTCTGTAGATAAGGTTGTCTGCAGCAGAAATGTTCATCAGTAGGAGAACAACTATCCGCATCAAACAAGCTTATCCGCAACAGCTTGTTGGTCAGCAGCAAAACTGTAGAGTCCACAGCAGTTGTACTTAGAGAATTTTGTAGCCATCAGTCTTTATTTCTACAAACTCCCCATAGACTGATGCTACCAAAACTCTCTTACTGCTTTTGTTGCTGAAGCTTTTGCATGTTGGTAACTATCCTTGAAACTTCATAACCTCTAGGGTCCTTGCTGGAATTATCAAGAGGAAGCTCAGACAAAGTCTTGATGTATTTGCTTAGCATACTGAAGATGGCCTTGCTTGAACATCTCATCTTCTGTCCTCTGACATCTATCAAAGTGTACTCATCATGAGCAGCATTGTAGGACCAACTGATGAATGGAGAGTGGGTTTGGAGAGGTTTAGCATCAAAGATTACATCTTTGCTAGGATTGAAGTGATGTTTGATCACTAGCAACAGATGCCTTCCACCTTCGTTCTCAGGCTCATGAGCTTCACCCAGCTCCATAATTCTTCTAAGGTCAGAATCTAGGAGTTGCATTACCTCATCAACTGATTTGTAGATTGATCTTTTTACTTCTTCCCTCCCCCCTGAAGACTTCAAACCATTGATCTTGATTGTTGTAGAACCATATAACAATTTCTCTTGGGTCTTCTGGTGTAGCAGTAGGTTTGGTTTTCTTCTTGTGAGGCTGTTGATGAGGAGAAGCTGGATGGGAGGATTTGGACTTTTTGGGTGGAGAGGAGGGAGGTCTATGAGGGAGAGTGGAAGGTTGTTGGATAGAGGAAGGGGTGGATGAGGGAGTAGGCTTGGGTTTCTTTGGTTCTTTGTCATCAGCTTGAGTAATTACCCTTTTCTTGGAGCCTGTCTTCCCCAATCTTTCTTCCTCTTCCTTCTTTACTTTGAAGTACAAGCCTTGCAGGTTCATGAAGCTCATGGGACCTAGACTCTTTCCACTTTCTCCTCTAGCCTTTATGAAGTCCATCATGACCTTCCTTTCTTCATGGGTCCTAATGTTAAAAGCAATGGTCTTCTTGGTTTTCTGCTTGGCTTTTTCTTCTTCTTCAGCCCTTTTCTTCTTTGCCAGTTGACCTTGCTGACCCATGAAAGCTCTGTAGATTTCTTTATTTGACAGTTTCTCAAGGTATTCTGCATCCTCACCTTGAGAAATCAGAGTTTCTAACCACTCCTCTCTCATTTCTTTGGCTAGTTCAGAGTCAGTTATTCTGAACTTAGCCTCTTCTTTCCTTTTTTTTTCTCTCTCTCTCTCTCTTCTTCTTCTTTATTCAGTTGTTCCTGCAGCTGAACAGCTAGAGCTTCATCTTCTTGTAGTTGAGTAGCTGCATGAATTTTAACTTTCAGAGCATCCAGTTGCCTAGCATGCAACTGGATCTGTTGTTCTCTAAGGAGAATGACAGCTTTTCTTTCTTGAATCTTTCTAAACTCTGTCATCTTCTCTTATCTCTTTCTTTTTTCTCTTGCTTTAATCTTTCTTCTTCTTCTTCTGTCATGATACCCTTCCCCTTGTCTTTGTTGGATGCCTCTGCTTCAGCTTCATGGATCACAACAGCATATGTAAGAGATGCTGTTGGGATCTCAGCTTCAGCTTCATTGGCAAGTTGAGGAATAGACACAAAGGAAGGGACTGCTTCACTTTCTTCCTTTTCCCATTCACTCCCATGTATAGCTTTGAAGGCTTCTTTGACATTTTGAGCAGCCACTTTTCTTGACTCTACTGTTGCACTCAGTCTGTCAGTTGGTGAGGAGGGAAGGGATAGATTTGAGTCAGAGTCATCCATTGCAAGCCATCCCTCCTTTTCAAAATAAGCTTTGATAATTTTGATCATTGCTTGACTTTCTAAGGAGTTGATGTTGCATATGTGTGTTCTGAGCTCAAAGACCTTGTTCAGGAAGTCAAGTTTGAGGAGCAGGATCTCTTGGATGTTGTTGATTGTGAACGATGATTCATCACTTAAGAAGAATTTAAAGCCATAGGACACAGTGCTTGACCATCCTTGCACTTCTAGGTCCCTGACCACTTCATTGTACAAAAATCTTCTCCAACATAGAACTTCTTCTGTTAAAACACTGCCCCTGATCAAGTCAAGTCTTGGAGCCAGTCTTTGTTCTGATGTTGTTGAAGATTTTACATGGTGTTCAGGATAGGCAACCCTGCTTGCTTCTTCTAGGAGCCTTTCAAACCAGGGTAGATTATCCTCCATCAAGACGTAGAACATGTCGATTGCAAGTTCTGCTGAGAGATCTGTAGAAGTGTTGATGCAGCTTGATCTATACATTTCAAGAACCTGAAGTGGATTTAGTGTATTCCAATTTAGCTCTTCTACTCCACCAAACTCCCATCCAATTCAGAATCTCTCAGATAGACCATCATACCCCCCAAGCTAGAATGGAGTCAAATTCTAACTTATTTGTAGTCGGAGTGAATTGAGGGGCAATGGTCTGTCAAAATATGGCTGCAGCAGCAGGAAGTATGCTGAGTGATGAAGGTGTGTCTTCATTTTGACTTTCATTCTTTAACACCTCATCAACAGCTCGGAAAACTAACTTCCAATCCTCAGTGATATCTTCCTCTTCATTTACTGAGTCTGGCAAGTCATGGATTTGAACAAAAGCAGGTTTGTAGAGAGAACTTTGAAAAGCAGCCTGCTCTTATATCCATTCATCGAGGCTGTCAGCATCATCTTCCATAGTAACTATCTCCCCATTTTTGGTTGCATCAGTGCATAGAGTTTCATCTGTTTGAGAACCCACTGATACAAGGGAGGGAGTAGTCACTAGAGGGTATTGATGGGCTTCATGCATAAAGACTTGGTGCCGTATTTTGGACACTTCAGCCTCTAGCATTGCCACCCTGGCCGTTAATTCCAAATTTTTCAGTTTCAGTCTGTCCTCATCCACAGTTGTGGAATCCTTGGAACTAGATGGGGCCTTAGGCCTAGCCTCTACATCCCCATCACCCTGGTTTTCTTGGCACATGGGATTCCTCTTAGTGAAGAGTGTTTCAAGAGAAACATCCTCACTGTGAGTTATCGTGGTTAGGGTCTTAGTGATGTTATCATTGTCCTCCTGGTCAATTGATGTACCAGAAGTAGTGATAGCCCTTTCCAAATTCACTCTATCGTCACTCCCAGAGTGAACCTTCTTAGGTGATGAACTTGGGCTGGGTACATTAGCAGCCAAGTCAATCAATACCTCTGAGATAGTGGTAGTTGGAGAAGGTATATCATCTTGACTAGGTGCCTCTACACTTAAGTTCAGAGAAGAAAAATAATGAAATGGCTCAGCAGGTTGTTCTATGGATCCGGGATGTGATCCTGATCCTAATAGAGAAACTTCCAAGGAAGTCTCTCTAATGGTTTGGCTATCCCTTTTGATATTCTCATCAGAATGTTGAGATTCTGAATGAGGGCTTTTAGGTTGGGATTGGGCCTGTGAGACAAGAGTAGAAGGAGTCTTCTTGCTCCTTTTTCTCGTATATTTTGCCGCAACTGGGGCCTTGTGTTCCGTTTAGCGGTGATAACATCCAAAGCAGGTGTAAGTAGTTTTTGTGCCTGTGCATCCTTAGTAGTATACACAGGGGTTCGAACTGTGGAAGCAGTTTGTTGTTCAAGTTTTGAAGTGGAGGGTGTGGGATCAGTATCAGCTGGGATTGCTGAACTGTCACCCTGGGTACTTTGTATGTTCATAATTGTAGATAGCAATGGAACATTGACCCCTGAGAACTTTTTGGAAACAGTTCTCATGCTTTGAAAAATATTATTTTTATGACCTAGCATAAGATAGATTCTTGCACGTTTTGAAAGATCTTTTAGTTCATTGTTGAAAACCTCCTGCAAGAACCTTGGGTACATATAAAATGCCTGCTTTACACCTTCTTGAAGGTTATATCTCAAACCTTCAAAGATGAGGTGTGCAAAGTTAAAACCTTGGCCGGAGACCATACCATGAACAGCAGAGGCAAGTGCAGAGCTCACTGGGTGCCATCCACTTCTCTTCTATGATATGCATTGTAGAAGAGTGTGGCATAGAAACTTCCATGGAGGCCCATCAGCGCCTTTTCAATGGTGTACTCGTTCTGATTTCCGGTGTACCCTATGGATACAAAGGTCCTCATATATTCTTTCTTTGAGTATGAAATGGCGGCCCCCTCGTCTTGAAGCTTGAGATGTTTTCGGAGGGTAGCTTCAGTGATGGTGATGTCTTTTCCGTATACCTTGGCTTGGATTTGGGGCATCCCCTGTTCGGTAGAGTAGACGGCGGTGTTCCAAAAGTCCTCCATATGAAGGATGTATATGGTGGGGTTGACGGTTAATGCAAAATATATCTTTGATCGACAGAGAAAGTCGATCATGTCATTGATCCCGTACTTCTTTCCTTTTACTAGGTATGCGGTGAGATTGTGGTAGGGTGAGAACTTGTCATTGGGTTGGTTTATGTCAACCTCTGCCATTGTTGTTGGGTTTGGAGGGAAGGAGGAAGGTTTTTGAAAGGTGGTTAAATATGGAAAGCTTTAAATGTTGTGGAGGCTTGAGAGAAAATGGTGAGAGTTAGGTTAAAATTGAATGTGAAGAGGTTATGGAGAAATTTGATTTGTGTTATAATGGCAGATGAGGGAAAAAGCAAAGTTACTTGTACAGTACAACCTTATTCACTTTTCACTGTTACAGTTGTAATACACTGTAGCAGTCATGGTAAAGACTGAAAGTATTTTTTTTACAACGGGTAAAAGTTAATTTGGAATTATTTTTACCCATCAGCAGCAAACTTGGTTGCTGCGGATGGTTAAGCCTATCCGCTGCAAACTTGGTTGCTGCGGATGGTTAAGTCTGTCAGCAGCAAACCCAATTGCTGCTGATGGATGCAATGATCGGCAGCAAAGATGTTGCTGCTGACTGCCTTAAAGCTATCCGCAGGAAACTTGTTCCTGCTGATAACTTAAAACAGTCAGTGGCAAATTCTTTGCTGCTGAAGATTAAACCTGTCAGTAGCAAATATGGTTACTGCTGACTAATAACTTTTATTTACAACAAAAGACAAACACATTTATAAAACAAATTTTAGAGACAGATTTTAGTCAAAGTTCATCATACCAATTGATTCAACTAAATATCTAAATCTAGCTTCATCAAAAGGTTTTGTAAACAAATCAACATATTGCTCATTGGTATGAACTTTGGTTAAAATAATTCTCTTTTTCTCAGCTTGATCTCTTGTGAAGTGATACCTGATGTCAATGTGCTTTGTCTTGGAGTGTTGCACTCAATGGAGCCTATGATGATGCTTTGAGAGACTGGGATCTTGGCTTTCCATTGCAGAGGAGGAGGTTTTCCATATCTCTTTGCTTAGTCAGCAGCTGATGTTGCTTTGATTGCTGACAGATTTGCTTGATTCGCAGTAGATTTTGCTACTAAGGACTTTGGCTTATCAGCAGCAGATTTTGTTGCTACTGATGGTTTTACTTGAGCAGCAGCAGACTTGGTTGCTGTTGATGGTTTAACAACAAATGTATGTCTATCCTTCTTTACCTTGTTACCAGATGGTTTCTTTGTAGAAGTTCTTTTATTGATAGGCTTTTGGATATGAGGGACTTGATGAAGAATCTGGTTGAAGGGATTAAATTTACAATTTGCAGCAAAGTGGTCTGATTCACCACAGATGATGCATGATTGTTGAGGTTTTAGCAGCTGCTTCCTTGGTGGGGATAGAGAGTTTCTGAAATGAATTGCTTTGTCTTCAAAGCTTCTTACCTTTTTGTTCTTGTTTGTTTTCTCAAAAACATGTTGCTTTAGGTTTCTTTGTTGCTAAAGGTAGTAGAAGCAGGTGCTGGCAGTATGGTTGTATTTGCCATAGACAAAGCATGATTTAGCCAATTTATCCCTTTGAAAGTACACATAGTCCTTTTTCTTGAATAAGTCTTTGAAATTCCAGGGATGGGCTTTGTTGTTCTCAAAAGTGGCTTCCTCCAATGTCTTTTGAACATATGGAGCTTTCTCTCTAGGTAGACTGGTTTTGGGTTGAGGATTTGGGTTGGTGGAGGTTAAAGACTGCCCCTTTTCAACAATTAGCTTTCTTCCTTCTAGATGATAGCTGATTCTGATTTGTTTGGTTGGTTGAGATACTGATACTATTTTTGAAGGGATGAAAGGGCTTGGATTGTTGGCTTTAATAACTTCACAGGTAGGTGGAGATGAAACTTTATTGGTTTTAGTGGAATCTAAGCATGTTGACTCAGACTCGGATGAAGTAGTGCATTGTTGTACAGGGGTTTTTTGTACAACAGGGTCAAGATGTCGGTTGGCCATATCAAAGTTGGAAAGATTGAAACTTGGTTCATGAATGGCTACATAGTCAGCCGGTGGAGGAACAACATTGTAGGGTTGTTCAGCTTGGAATCCAAGTCCATTAGTTACCTTTTCATGAATTTGAGCATCCAAAAGTCTTTGCATCCTTTTGGATGCAAACTCATATTTCTCAACATTGACCTTATGATATGCTAATTCAGCCCTTGTAGCCTTTAACTTAACCAGATGATAATCAATCTGAGTTTCAAGATTTGTTTGTTCATATTTTAATGATGAAATCTCTTTCTTTAAACGGTTAATCTTTTCTTTGTAACTGTTTTCAACCTTTTTAAATTCAGATTTTATTTTTTGAAACTCTTCATTTTGATCTATGAGATTCTGGTTATGTTTTCTATATCCAAGAACCTTATCAATACAAGCATGAGTACACAGATTTTTATATACCTGAGGCGGTATCTCTGATGTGTCTGCCATGAGAGCTTGATTGTTGGCAGGAATATTCTCATACTGAAAGCTCCAGTCAAAGTCAGCAGTTCCAACAGCTGCACAAGCTGCAGTTTGAGCAGGAGGAGTGGCTTGTTGTTGTTGTTGTTGCTGTCTTGACTGAGTTTGGTGAACTTGTCTTGGCTGAGCATCAGCTGGGTTTGCCTTTGGTGCCTTGCATTCTCTAGCAAAATGACCAAATTGGTTACAGTTGTAACATCTCAGTTTACTTTTGTCTAAGCCAACTCTGGTGTTGGAGTTGTTGCTTGGGATTGGTGTTCCTGTTCTAGAGTAGAACCTTTTTGCTCTAAGAGAAAGCATGGCATAGGAGTGTTGTATGTCCATTTCTTCTAGATCATCTGGGTGAAAACATTCCAGATCTTCCTTGATAAAGGACATCTTGCTTGAGTTTTCAGAGACAAAGGCAGCAGAGTTTGTTTGAGGTGATGCTTCAAGAAGAAATGGTAAGTTGTTTGATTGTGCGATTGGAGTCTGGGGATGTGTAACAAAAGGAGGGTAGTAGTTGCTTGAACTGGGAACTGAGTGGTCAGAGTGAAGTGTAGAGGAAGTGGTGGTGGTGGATGAGGCTGTTAAGTAACTTGAGCTTCTCTCTTTGGCTTGAATCATTTCTAATTCATAAGTCTTTAGCATGCCGAACAGCTCAGTCATCTGTAGGGTCTTCAAATTTTTAGTTCTTCTGATTGACACTATGTAAAGTTTCCAGCAACTTGGCAGGGACCTGATAAAATTTTTGATAATGTCCTCATTCTCCAACTTCACCTTAGAGCATTGTAGCTCTCCCACAAGGTAAGTGTACCTGTTGTACAACACGGTAAGAGATTCACCTTCCTTCCAGACAAAGTTCTCATATTGTTGCTTCAGAATGTCTCTTCTATTTTCTTTCACTTCTTCTGACCCAGCAAACATCTTCTCAAGAGCCTCCCATAGCTCCTTGGCAGTCTTGTGTTCTCTGAAGTTGTGAAATACTTCATTTGGCAAGCACATCTGAATGGCTCCCAAGGCTTTGAAGTCTACCTCCATCTTCTTGATGTCTTCATCTGAATACTTTGAGGGTTGTTTTGGGACTGATGGACCTTCGGAATCAGTAGAGGGCACCATGGGTACATATGGTCCATCTTTAATGGATCTCCACATCCCATATTCTTGATAGAAGAAGAAACTTTCCATCCTGTTCTTCCACATATCATAGTCTTCTCTAGACACCAGTCTTGGTGGTCTGTTGATGCTTCCAATATCTTCAAAACCATTGTTTTGTGCCATTTTGGATTTGTTATAAAGGGTGTCTTAGCAAAGAGATAGTATTGAATAGAACCAGAGAGTGATTAAACAAGTGTGAGTTTGTTTAATCTGAGAGCCAAAGTTCTGATACCACTTGTAGGATCGGTAAATACAAGACGGTTCTATTCTAGTTGAGATTGGCGGAAACAATCACAACTAAGCATTGTAAACAAGTAAACACGAAGAATACTGATAAATGCAATTTGTATTATGCTTCAATGGTTACAAAATTACAGAGAAAACTCTAAGAAAGCACACTTGTACAATGAACGAATACAGTACTTATATAGTAACTTAGAATCAAGACAAACCCTTGATTCTAAGGATCAGATCCAACACAAGCCGTTGATCTTGTATAGAAGCTATACTACACGTAAAGACAACAAATACTACAATGGTTAACTTTACTCAAACTTCTTCTTAGGCATCATTGCTTGAACACTTGGAAGAAAAACGTTGATGTCTTTTATTGTCTACACCAGTAACATTCTTGTTTCATGGGATGTGTCAGAATTGCAGCGGAAAGTTGTCAGTGGTAAAGTTGCTTTTGCTGTGCCAATCAGCAGCAACGATTGATCTTCATCGGATATGGCTATCAGCAGCATTGTTGATGATCCGCGGCAAGACTCAACTGTCCAAAGTTGCTGATGATTTGCTTATCAGCAGCATCAAGTGTTTGATGCAGCTGAGAAGCCTATCAGCAGCAACTCTGGTCTTCAGCAGATAAGGCTTTCCGTAGCAGAAATGTTCATCAGCAGGAGAACAACTATCCGCAGCAGCTTGTTAGTCAGCAGCAAAACTGTGGAGTCCGCAGCAGTTGTACTTAGAGAATTTTGTAGCCAAATGTCTTTAATTCTACAAAATAATTAATGTTTTAAAAGTTAAAACCGGTATGATTCCCAACAGTTTACTCATGCGTACTTATCCAGCAGTACACCAACGCACTTGTCTGATCTTTGAAGAAAATTTTTAGAAACTGTTGGATTTCTGAAACTGATGTTTCCAAAGGCTTAGAAATCATATTCTAACAATCAAGTAGCCTTCCAAACATCAAATGAAGCAATAACGAAGACGAATTTTAGGATTTTGTTCTAAACAGGTACATACTTTCACAAGTACGTAGAACTTTCAAAAACTAAAACTTGAATCTGGAACACAAATCAACAAACACCGAGGCTCTGATACCAGTTGTAGTGTAATATCCAGGATTTCCTGACCCGTTTAATAGATATTTAATTAATAAATATAAAGCTTTTATACTTGAAACCGATATATATATATATATGTATATATATGAAAATTTTATAAAAATATATGTATAAATATAAACTCTAGAAATTTTAATAAGTTTGTAAACTCATTTTAATTTCTAAACAAGCAAACCATATAAACTCATATTTTAGACTTATAAACAAATAAATCATTTTTATAAAGTTATAAAAATGTTTGGGAAAACTTATTTAAACATATTAATTTTCTTTTTATGAACTTCAGGGACTAAAACTGCCAAAGCCTGAAATTTACTTTAAACTTAAACTCAAGTTTTGACATGAAATAATAAAAGCATGAAGTTTCAGGGACTGAAACTGTAATTCGATCAAACTACTGGGACTAGAACCGGTCTCAGGTTCGAATCTCCTCGGTCCCGGTTTTTCCCCCATTTCATCCAAATCGCGAAATCGTCCACATTCAACGAACCTCGGCCATCGCCTCACGCGTGCGACCGTAACCCAAGAACCATCAATGCTCAAACTCGGCCCGAGACCCGCGCAATTTCAAATTCTAACTCGACATTTACTCCCGTGAATCTCCCAACTAATCCATCATTTAATGATGAAATTGAGTATAAATACCTGTTGCTGCAGCTCAACGACATCACACTCAAGCTCCTCTAACTCCCAATATCACCGTTTCACACCTGCAACTGTTTAATCGACCCGTGGGCGGCCGACTTCGAAACTCAGACCCGTTCTCCCTCCTTCCGGCATCGTTTCAGGTAATTCCAAAAGCTAAAGTCGTCGTCTTCGTACAAGGAACGAAAGCCCTCTGTCAATTTGTCATGACATAGGGCTAATCGATCTGTATTTAACGAATGTCAAATCTAGGGTTCATAAGCAATTCAGGGGCGATTGGGGATCTTGTCTATTAATGTACTTTTTCGTGTTTTAAGCTAACGAACCCGTAGTCGGGATGGTTAGTGTGCTTGTGTGTATGTGTGACCCGGTCAGTGACCCGAGTTCGAATCGGGTAAACCGGTTTTGTCCATTTTATTTTTTTTATCCATTTCCAAGCAGTTTTTACACTTTTAATAAATTTTATAAATTCTGCTAAACTTTTATAAACTCAAAGATGATTTTTATTTATGCTTTTAATTTCTGGAACTATTTTAATTAATTAAAACTTGTACTAAATAATCCTTTAAAAATAGTTCTAAACCCTTAAAAATTATAAAAATATTTTTTTTAAACTTTATAAAACTTATGTTCTAAACAAGAGGTACTTTATAAAAATTCGAAGCTGGAAATTTGTTATTTATTTCCTAAATATTACAAACTTATAAACCTTATAACACTCGATATAAACTTTAAAAATATTTATAAACTGATAAGCTTTATAAACTTATAATGTAAACGTTGTAGAGAAATCCTATTTAACTTTTTTTATAAATGCTTATTATTTATTTAAACCTATAACCACAGTTTAATAATTATTTAACTATACGTGTTTTAATAAATACTTAATACTTAAATGCTTTAATGAATCGTAAATGATTTATATTGACTCTTTTCAATTAGATAAATATTTTAAATAATTATCTATCCTTAATAATTATGCATTCTTGAAATGATTATACTAAAACCCTAATTATTATTAAAAATTCAAAATAATAATTATCATTATATATCCTTTAAATAATTATTATAAATATTTAATAATTATTTGTTTCTTGAATAATTATGGTTAAACTTTAATAATTATTTAGTCTTTCATTTAACAAATACTTCAGCTCCATTTACGGATACTTATAATACTATTTTGATTATTACTTAACATGTGTAATTAATAGTAGTAAAACTTTTGAATAATTATTTTAATCATTCTAAACTATAAACTTATTAAACTTCGATATTCAAGTCTTGTATCATTCCTTCAAAACCTTTATTATAAACTTGATTTAAACTTCATAAACACAAACCATACCCGTCTCCCACTTGGAACCCTAGTCAATCTTAAGATCCTAGATTCTTTTCATAGACTTATAAGATCATACTTGAAACTTTAGACTTATATTCTTAGGCTTATTGTGAGGATATTCTCCCTCTCCAAGTCTTGCAAACTTACTCTTATCGGGTACTCTTCATCAATCCAAGTGAGTATACTTAGCCCCTTTTTCCTTTCTATACTTTTGCGGTGAAACATGTTCAAAACTTTAAACTTATACAATTCTTGTACAACTATGACTAGATGCTTATTCTTATGTTAAACTTAAGACTTGTATGCTTAGATTAAACTTAAAACTAGCACATTCATTAACTTTGATCAAGCCTATGGTAACAATGATAGATCTATTGTATTTGACCAATCCACCTTGATTGATTGACCCCTTCGGGGGGGGAGCCCTTGGTGATTGTTACTAAATTAAACTTTAAACTTGAGACTTATAAGGGTAACCTGCGGGTTATGCCTAAACTTGGTTGGAGGGTTGAAGTGCACAATGTTTAAGATACTTGTTTCTCATACTTACATTATAGAATGCATATATCATAGTGAATTGTAATTCTTCTCAAATACTTGTTAAACTATGTCAAAACCTTTGTATCTCACCAACTATTTTGTAGTTGACAGATTCTTTCACATGTTTCAGGTTCTACATCATGAGACTTATTTGTGATCACATAGGATGCTTTGGACCTAGACTACTTATCATTTAAACGTTGTATTCTTGTTATGTTTCCTTGTATTGAACCTTTGAATCTCTTATTAATGAAATATTGAAACTTTAATAGTCAACCTTGTGCTATTGAACAACCACGTCCGCCCCAACGTATTATCCGCCGTCGGTTGGGGTGTGACAGATTGGTATCAGAGCCTTGGTTATAGGGAATTAGGTTATTAGACACATGACCTAGACTATAACTTAGGAGACCCAAAAATGAGTTATCTCATGTCCTTTACTAGGAATTATCTCCTCATTCTATTCTTAAATCTTATACGCTTGGAGATTCTACGTTTCTACTTATCTACGTGCTACAAGAATCTACTACATCGAGGGTACGTTCTTAGGCTTTAAGTCTAATCCCCCAATAAATTCACGTCAAGAGTATTTAAGTTCTAGACAATGTATGAGAACTTGTGCGGACCGGAAGGGTGGATACCTGTATCCTGGGAAATTCTGTCAAGGAAAGCATTTTGTATAAATCCAAATCAACCGTTGGACCCATATGCTTTCCTGGGAATTCTTAGGATGAGTATCCACTTATAGGAATGCATGACTTCTCTAAACATTAGTGAGCTTAGATCTCTCTTGATATGTCAAAGTACTTACTTAGTGATATGCACTAAATGAATACCATCTCAAATACTATACACTTCATAAATTCATGATTCAAAAACTTTCCTCTGTAACCTTCACTCTATGATTCTTACGTTTCGTCTTTTCAAGAATTATCGCATGACAACATGCTTACTCGTCATGACCTGAAGGAGTTACCTTCAAGGAGAAATTCTTATGAGATTATACTTAAAAACTACATACATAAACTTATATTTATAGATACTACCCAATAAACTTCGTGATCGTTGTAATATAACCCTTAAAACTACGTATTACCCTACAAATTCTCCTATAAAGCTTCATTATTTTATAAATATGATACCTTAGAGGTAACCCTTGTATTTTTACCTTACCTCCTTAGCACTTAACCAAGTTTCATTTGATAACTAACTCAAAAATTTTTGTTACACTTTTATACACCTCAAAGTTTTCATACATCCTTAAACTTCATGATCCTTGAACTAACAGCCCATTTAAAACTATGTAGTGACATACAAGTCTTTTTACAAACTTCATTATTTTATAAACTTGGCACATAAGGGGAAACCCTTGTGTCTCATTTCATTTTTCGTCACTCAAGCAAACTACATTTTATGACTAACTCAAAACTTTGTTACACTTTTAATCTCAAAACCTTCTTACGTCCTTAAAACTTACACATCACCGTTTCTTGTAAACAAAACTTAACGTCTTTTAAAATCTAAAGTACATTAACAAAGAAATTCGTAACCTAAGTAATTTCCTTGTAGAGGAAGAAGCCTACTATAGAACAAACAAGCTCCACGTTTAAGACTCTAAACCCATAATGAACCTCGACATAGTACCATAAACCCAAATATCGGTGACAATAACTAAAAAGTTGTAAACTCACGAGGAAATTCTGGCTATGAAAATAGGGTACATAAGTGAGTCCTCGTGACCCACCCCTTCTTCCGGGAATTCTCCTCGTTAGCCCATCAACCTCCAATCAAAAACTATTTTTGAAAGCAATACTGTGATAACTCAGTATTATGAATAAAAACCTTTTGAACATATTAAATCGACTTACTTACACACTTTAATTTTCCGTCTAAATTGTATTATGTAAGGGCTAGAAGTCCCAATTTTGAAACATTTAACGAAAGTTATTTTGAAATTTATCTTGTTATCACTTACTAGCTTGACTTTCCTTCTAGCACTATAAACTTAACACTTCTACCCAAACACTTTCGTCAAGAGTAGCTCACGTTAGTACTTGAGAAAATTAACAACGTTGCATTAAACTATAAAAAAAATCCTAAGTGACACACGCATAATAAACTTTGAACAAACCTTCTAATTCGTAAGCACTCTCTTAAAACAACACGACTTACGAACCACTGCTGTAATCAACTATGATCCTTACCCCTTATATAGACTTCACACTTCTAAACTTAACCAACTTTTCGTTTGACAATCATATATACCTTATTATGAGTCCTACTTATACTACTTATCATTGCCTAACTCGTCGTTTTTGAACATCTTAATTACATTCTATACAAAAGAACACTATGCCTGCTATTATGAAACAAGATAAATCAACTGTAAACACACTATCATAAACCTTATCAAAACTTTTCCCGTTACCCTATGCTAGGAGACTTTCCTCATCCAACTCTTGTCACGTAAAAGATTTGCTATAAATCACAACGGGAACTAAATTCTTAAATGCACGTTGCTAAACATCAAACTTCGTATACACAACTATAAGGTCAGAAACTTTTGAGCCATGTAAAAACTTATACAAACATTCGAAACCGTATTCTTAAAACTAAACATGATCAATAAAGGATCATGTAAAGCTTAATGTTGAAACTTGAAATCAACTGACTTATCCTATTTTCAAACTCATATTTGGATTCTTAGTCTTGAAAACTTATTGTGTTCACTAAACTTTATAAGACGTGATAAACATTCATTCCAAATACACGAGCAAACTTCATTCTTTATACTAGAAACTAAT
The DNA here is from genome assembly GCA_023525975.1 of Smallanthus sonchifolius. Classification (NCBI taxonomy): domain Eukaryota; kingdom Viridiplantae; phylum Streptophyta; class Magnoliopsida; order Asterales; family Asteraceae; genus Smallanthus; species Smallanthus sonchifolius. The sequence goes on from CM042046.1 coordinate 29,900,625, forward strand.
GTGAATGAAGACATTGCTCCCTTTTGCAGAGCACCTCCCTAGTTTTCTCTTCAAACCCAAACATCGAGATCCACCTACTCTTCTGGACAACTCGAATCTTCTGTGAGAAAGCGTATAACGGTAATCCTGTTCCAAACGCTGTCCCACACCTCTCTTAAATACTAGAGTATTTAGATAACCGATGTATACTCAAAACGTAATCGTATACTTCTATACACTGAAGCTAAACTAAAAGACTTTAAACTATTATATGTTTGACGTATTCTTGTTCAAACACAATTCTATGTTTGACGTATTCTTGCTCAAACACAATTCTATGTTTGACGTATTCTTGTTCAAACACAATTTAAACTATTCTATGTTTGACGTATTCTTGTTCAAACACAATTTAAACTATTCTATGTTTGACGTATTCTTGTTCAAACGCAATTTAAACTATTCTATGTTTGACGTATTCTTGTTCAAACACAATTTAAACTATTCTATGTTTGACGTATTCTTGTTCAAACACAATTTAAACTATTCTATGTTTGACGTATTCTTGTTCAAACACAATTTAAACTATTCTATGTTTGACGTATTTTTGTTCAAACACAATTCTATGCTTGACGTATTCTTGTTCAAACACAATTCTATGTTTGACGTATTCTTGTTCAAACATAATTTAAACTATTCTATGTTTGACGTACTCTTGTTCAAACACAATTCTATGTTTGACGTATTCTTGTTCAAACACAATATAAACTATTCTATGTTTGACATATTCTTGTTCAAACACTATGAACGTGTAAAGACTTTAAACTACTCCATGTTTGACGTATTCTCGTTCAAACATGATGAACGTATAAGACTTTAAACTACTCCATGTTTGACGTATGCTTGTTCAAACGTGATGAACGTATAAGACTTTTAAACTACTCAAGGTTTGATGTATTCTTGATCAAACACGAGGAAAGTGTAAAGACTTTAAACTACTCCATGTTTGACATATGCTTGTTCAAACATGATGAACGTATAAGACTTTTAAACTACTCAAGGTTTGATGTATTCTTGATCAAACACGAGGAAAGTGTAAAGACTTTAAACTACTCAATGATTGAAGTATTCTTATTCAATCACGAGGAAACTTTGAAACTCTAAATCTTGTCACATTCTTTTCTCTTTAATCATTGAATGACGCTTCTCTCTGAGGGACTCGTTAATCATTGATCACTCTTATGTGGAAACTTTAGTCGTGTGTTGAACAAATTCTTATACTCCTTCTTGATCCACACACAAACGGAAGGACCTATGCGACGACTTAAATGCTTGCGGGTGCACACGTAAGTATGGAAATCAGCGTATGGAAAGACATAGTAAACTCTGTCGTGTGCTATGATCTAAGACTTATCGTAAAAGGTAGCCACGGAACTTAGGTACTGTAGCAATCCTTAGACGTGTTAGACTACAAACTCAAATCATAACACTACCATCGAACCCATTCTGAGTGATGCATCTCACTTAAAACCTTGAATGTAAATTCAGCAGTGATCCTCTCGAATGCATTTCTGAAAACAAAAATCTTCATACATTTCAAGGAAACTATATGCTTCTTAGATAAACTTCTGGGAACCATATGCTTTGAAAACTTAGAAACTTGAGCGTAATCTTATCTCTATCCTTACAACCCATTTAAAAATCTAAGCGTAACCCAGGCTTTACTTGGGAACATAAAGTATCTTTCTCATTATCCTTATGCGTATCATAGACTTAAATCTTGAAAACAGAAACCTTCTACTTTAATTTCGGGATGAAATTTCCTAAAGTAGGGGAGACTGTAATATCCAGGATTTCCCGACCCGTTTAATAGATATTTAATTAATAAATATAAAGCTTTTATACTTGAAACCGATATATATATATATGTATATATATGAAAATTTTATAAAAATATATGTATAAATATAAACTCTTGAAATTTTAATAAGTTTGTAAACTCATTTTAATTTCTAAACAAGCAAACCATATAAACTCATATTTTAGACTTATAAACAAATAAATCCTTTTTATGAACTTCAGGGACTAAAACTGCCAAAGCCCGAAATTTACTTTAAATTTAAACTCAAGTTTTGACATGAAATAATAAAAGCATGAAGTTTCAGGGACAGAAACTGTAATTTGATCAAACTACTGGGACTAGAACCGGTCTCAGGTTCGAATCTCCTCGGTCCCGGTTTTTCCCCCATTTCATCCAAATCGCGAAATCGTCCACATTCAACGAACCTCGGCCATCGCCTCACGCGTGCGACCGTAACCCAAGAACCATCAATGCTCAAACTCGGCCCGAGACCCGCGCAATTTCAAATTCGAACTCGACATTTACTCCCGTGAATCTCCCAACTAATCCATCATTTAATGATGAAATTGGGTATAAATACCCGTTGCTGCAGCTCAACGACATCACACTCAAGCTCCTCTAACTCCCAATATCACCGTTTCACACCTGCAACTGTTTAATCGATCCGTGGGCGGCCGACTTCGAAACTCAGACCCGTTCTCCCTCCTTCCGGCATTGTTTCAGGTAATTCCAAAAGCTAAAGTCGTCGTCTTCGTACAAGGAACGAAAGCCCTCTGTCAATTTGCCATGACAGAGGGCTAATCGATCTGTATTTAACGAATGTCAAATCTAGGGTTCATAAGCAATTCAGGGGCGATTGGGGATCTTGTCTATTAATTTACTTTTTCGTGTTTTAAGCTAACGAACCCGTAGTCGGGATGGTTAGTGTGCTTGTGTGTATGTGTGACCCGGTCAGTGACCCGAGTTCGAATCGGGTAAACCGGTTTTGTCCATTTTATTTTTTTATCCATTTCCAAGCAGTTTTTACACTTTTAATAAATTTTATAAATTTTGCTAAACTTTTATAAACTCAAAGATGATTTTTATTTATACTTTTAATTTCTGGAACTATTTTAATTAATTAAAACTTGTACTAAATAATCCTTTAAAAATAGTTCTAAACCCTTAAAAATTATAAAAATATTTTTTTTTAAACTTTATAAAACTTAGGTTCTAAACAAGAGGTACTTTATAAAAATTCGAAGCTGGAAATTTGTTATTTATTTCCTAAATATTACAAACTTATAAACCTTATAACACTCGATATAAACTTTAAAAATATTTATAAACTGATAAGCTTTATAAACTTATAATGTAAACGTTGTAGAGAAATCCTATTTAACTTTTTTTATAAATGCTTATTATTTATTTAAACCTATAACCACAGTTTAATCATTATTTAACTATACGTGTTTTAATAAATACTTAATACTTAAATGCTTTAATGAATCGTAAATGATTTATATTGACTCTTTTCAATTAGATAAATATTTTAAATAATTATCTATCCTTAATAATTATGCATTCTTGAAATGATTATACTAAAACCCTAATTATTATTAAAAATTCAAAATAATAATTATCATTATATATCCTTTAAATAATTATTATAAATATTTAATAATTATTTGTTTCTTGAATAATTATGGTTAAACTTTAATAATTATTTAGTCTTTCATTTAACAAATACTTCAACTCCATTTACGGATACTTATAATACTATTTTGATTATTACTTAACATGTGTAATTAATAGTAGTAAAACTTTTGAATAATTATTTTAATCATTCTAAACTATAAACTTATTAAACTTCGATATTCAAGTCTTGTATCATTCCTTCAAAACCTTTATTATAAACTTGATTTAAACTTCATAAACACAAACCATACCCGTCTCCCACTTGGAACCCTAGTCAATCTTAAGATCCTAGATTCTTTTCATAGACTTATAAGATCATACTTGAAACTTTAGACTTATATTCTTAGGCTTATTGTGAGGATATTCTCCCTCTCCAAGTCTTGCAAACTTACTCTTATCGGGTACTCTTCATCAATCCAAGTGAGTATACTTAGCCCCTTTTTCCTTTCTATACTTTTGGGGTGAAACATGTTCAAAACTTTAAACTTATACAATTCTTGTACAACTATGACTAGATGCTTATTCTTATGTTAAACTTGAGACTTGTATGCTTAGATTAAACTTAAAACTAGCACATTCATTAACTTTGATCAAGCCTATGGTAACAATGATAGATCTATTGTATTTGACCAATCCACCTTGATTGATTGACCCCTTCGGGGGGGAGCCCTTGGTGATTGTTACTAAATTAAACTTTAAACTTGAGACTTATAAGGGTAACCTGCGGGTTATGCCTAAACTTGGTTGGAGGGTTGAAGTGCACAATGTTTAAGATACTTGTTTCTCATACTTACATTATAGAATGCATATATCATAGTGAATTGTAATTCTTCTCAAATACTTGTTAAACTGTGTCAAAATCTTTGTATCTCACCAACTATTTTGTAATTGACAGATTCTTTCACATGTTTCAGGTTCTACATCATGAGACTTATTTGTGATCACATAGGATGCTTTGGACCTAGACTACTTATCAATTAACGTTGTATTCTTGTTATGTTTCCTTGTATTGAACCTTTGAATCTCTTATTAATGAAATATTGAAACTTTAATAGTCAACCTTGTGCTATTGAACAACCGCGTCCGCCCCGAAGTATAATCCGTCGTCGGTTGGGGTGTGACATGTTGGTCTCGGGGGCCTCGGCCGTGCATAGCGGAAAAATGATAATAACAATGCGGACATGTTCGTGATATGTGGGGAGAACAGATGAGGAGACGATATTGACTGAATAAGAACAGAGACACAAACAAGAGAATCAACTCATAACAACATTGGCAATACAGATTACATACCGAAGGATTATACATCTCTCATTTACGCTCACGGTCCAGGGGTCGGGAGAGCTCGTCCAGACCCGACCTCTCTCAATCTCACATTCTATTATGCACTTCTCAACAGAGCCCAACAACTCTATTTATAGTGGCAGAAAAACCTATCTTGCGAACTTGTCTAAGTGAAAATGAACAAACTGGTGAACTTGCTAAGTACGCAGTAACATTCTCCTGCGTACTAGCTAAGTACACCGATACATAGAATTTTATCTATAGTTGCTAAAACATGCTTCTACAACACTAAATTTTAAGATCATAAGATAACTGTAACATCCATGATTTTGGTTGTATCATTTTTTATATTATTTCATTTTGTACAATAATAACATCCACGGCCACCATATTATTTCAACCTCGTTATAACATATTTATATCGTATATCATGCCATTATCAATTTTCAAATATATAACGACGCAGAGCTTTGAGATTTTAAAATTTTATTTTATATATTCTTTATATATTATATATATATAAACTTTAAGCTTTAAATTAAGATTTGATTTTATAAAGATAATAACACAAATAAGTAATGCACAAGTTTTATTTTAAAAGATTAGATTAAAAGAATGCCTTTTGAATCCTCTTAATACCTTTGAACCCCACCATATTTGTTTGGACCCCTCACTTTGAACCGTGGAAAAATTTTGACTTACAAAAAGTCAAACTAGTTCGAATCTTTCACAATCCCTGAAAATTCAATTCTTTTATTTCCCCAAACCAGTTACTAATTCATTCACGATCGTTTGAAGCATGAAATCATTTATATTGATTGAGAAATCAATTGTTTTTAATCCATTTTAAGAGTTTCGGTTATGGCTTTGAAACCCCACGAATTAATGCTCAAAACCCGCAAACCCCGTCAGTTACGCCTGTAAACGCGTTCTTATCACACCTCCTTATTTAATTACATCGATTACAAGCCTCTAGACCTCAAAAAATCATCCATTTTCTCTGTTTTTTAGATCGACACAAGGAGCTCGTAATCCTATTAATCACACATATTCCTTACTATATTCAGCATCAAAATCAATTTTAGGGCTTAATGTTGGGTTTGGTTCACGATTTAGGCAGGGCCGTCCCTGAGAAATTAAATATCCGGCTCAACATAAAAAAAATGTCCCAATTCCCCCTCAATATGCACGTATATAAAAAAATTCAATGACACGGCGATAATTGTAATTATAATAATAAAGAAAATAAAACTACCATAGAAAAGTATCTAGTTAGTAGTTACAGCAGCGTCCCTTCGTGTTCGTCTCGATTGAACATCAACAACAGCACCGCAGCTGTCCGATACGAGCAGCGCCCTGGGAGGGAGTCGTCAATCAGCAGCGTCCCTTCGTGTTCGTCTCGTCTGTCCGGCCTTCATCTCACGCATTAGGTAATTACGTTTTGTGTAATTGGGTTTGTATAGTTGGGATGGGCCATGGGATAAATGTATAAAGATTGGGCCATTTGGTATTATTGGGTTGGGTATAACTATTAAATTGGGTATTATTGGGTTGGATTTCAATTAAAAAAAATTGCCCCTAAATTTTACAAAATTTATAAGTTATTTAATTTTTTTTTATAATATATATATATATATATTTTTAAATTTATGCCCCACTCGTAAACATGTCGCGGTGCCGCGACACCACCCGCATCACCCTCTAAGCCGGCCATGGATTTAGGTAATGAAGATGAAGAACTGTGGGTTTTGATTAAATGTTTTATGTTACTGAGATTTAACAGGACAGTGATTCTGATATGGTGTTTAGTAACTCAAATACAACCCTAAGATCAGGTGTTCGAGTCCTGGGGGATGTGTTCTTTCATTTTCTATCTCTGTTTGTCTTTTTAAGCACCTACACACACATACATTCATAAATGCATATATTAGTATACTAGGTTAAAATTTCGTGTATTACGGGTTGAATAAATAAAATGTTTTATACTTACTATTAAAAAAAACTATATTTTTAAAAACCTGTATAATACACTGGTTGAATAAACCAGTGTATTAAATCGGTTGAATAAAATATAATGTAATTTGTTAACACACATTTGTCAAAAACTGTAATTTGTCGTGACAGTTATAAGATTTGTTAAGTTAGTTTCCAAAAAAAAAATCCAACTAAGTATTAATTTTTTATTTAACTGATAAATATTAATTCATATAAATTTATTTTATTGATTCTATAATACCTATTTATAATTAAATAATAACTATTCGTAATTAGATTTATATTAAAAATTCAAAATTAAATTCTTTTAATACTATACTTAACCTGAGTACAATTTGTGACCTTTACTTTAAAACTCATTTTCCCGCCCGTAAGCCCTTTTAACCCGTTTACAAAAAGTGCGGGTCACTGATCCGACCCATTTACCAGTTATCGGATCTAACAAAAAGGCAATTACCCGTTCTTTTTCTTTATTCGTAAACCTAACCCTACTCCGCCGTTCATCCTTTTTATCAAGAATCTGTGTAATCGAGTTCTTATTTTTCGTTCGTTGTTCTTCATACGGCAGCTTCCCCTTCATTCGATCCCAACAGGTATTTTATATCAAACGGTAATCCATTTTCATTCACCTAAATAGCTAATCTGTAAGTTTGTGGTTTCGATTGATTAATTAGGGTTTTTAGGGTAATGATTAATTAGTGTTTGATTTCGTGAGGATCAGAAGGACCGGAGAAGATATATTGAGATTTCGAATTCGAAAGTAGTATATGAGGGGTGGATGGTGTGGTACGGGAAGAGGAAGATTGGGAGATCTTTCATACACATGAGGTATTTCGTTCTTAAGTTGAGATTGCTTTGTAATAAATGTGTTTTTTTTTACATTTTATTTTGCAATATGGAGAAACTCTAATGCATATGGTTGATGGTTGTAATGAAGCTGTAGATCTTCTTCTGTCTAATGGGGTTCCCACCAAAGCCAAATCAATCTGATTGTTTGATTGTTGTTGCCACTCTCACCAACAAGATGGCTCGCTTGGTATTGACCCTATCTACTACTTAAAATGCCCACTTTCACCTAAATATGACATGCCAGTTTACTTTTGAGTTTGAATTGGACTGTCAGTGCTCATTTGGACTAAAGAATCAACATATAATGCGGGAGACTTTAAACAGGTAAATTTACAACTACATTATTACAATACTCCATCTTTTGTGATCTAGGATTATATATGTTTAATTTTGTATATTATTTGGATTTTGGTAGATTATGTAGGTTACATGTCTCATTTCATTTGATAATTTTTTTTAGAATTGTTGACCCTGCTTCACTGTCCAGTGAGAGACTCATGTGATGAGAAATTTCAGTTGCAGTCAGACTGGATCAAAAGCAAAAATTAAATTCAGTTGCAGTCAGACTACTTCACAATCCAATGAGAGATTCATGTTATGAGAAAATTCACTTACAATTTTGTATCAATTCTTGGTGATTATTGATAGGTTTCACATTGTTGGTGTTTTATGACAATAGTCCATGCCATGACTGATAATGTAGCCTTTAAGTTGGTTAATGAAACCAATCATTATATGACGAGTTAAAATCATGTCTAATACCGTTAACTCATTTCAGCTACCCAAAAGACCGTTGATGGTCTATCTATGAAGGACTAGAGAGGTGGAAGAGCTGCTTCTTTCAAGATTATTCCCAGCAGCACTGGAGCTACAAGGTAATTAACCGACATTAAAAATATCAGCAATCACTTCAAAATATAATTAATTTAGGTGTTCTATGCATAAAAAATAAACCTTTATGTAAACGGGTGTAGAGGTGCTCAAAAGAACCGGAACCGAATCCGATCCGATGGATTATCCGAAACCGGATCCGTCTAGAACCGGTTTTTTTTAGACCGGACCGGATTTTGTGAGAACCGGCGGATCCAGAACCGGTTCTAGTTTTTTTGACGGACCGGATAAAAATCGGACAAAATGGAACCGGTTTTTTTCGGACAATTTGGAACCGGTTCGGAACCGGTTATAGCCGTTGGAAGAAAAAAAAAAACGGCTATATAGCCGTTTTTTGGCCTTTTTTTGTTTTTAAGGCTTGAAACTTAGTATAAATAGGTATTGGGTGTATGGGTTAGTTCACCACAACATTCTAGCTCTCAAAACTCAAAAACGCTCTCAAAACGCTCACTTTACGCAAAAAAAAAAAAACGCTCTCATGGCTTCCTCTTCCGCAAGCACTCAAAATTCGGTTGGTGGTTCTACTAGCGATGTCACGGTGGTGTCAATACTTCCTTGCTCCCGAAACCAAGAGATATGGGCTTATTTCGATTAATGCAAATGTCGAACGGTTCGCAAAAGGCTCGTTGCAAACGTTGTGGTAGAATTTTGGGTGCGGCGGGAAATAGCACTTTGAGGAAACATATTGCTAGTTACGCAAAACACACTCAAGGTGAAGATCAAACTCAAATTGGTAGGGATGGAGGAGTTTGGCAATATAATGTCGAGAGGGTTCGTGAGAGAATGACACATTTCGTCATTCAAGAAGGATTGCCTTTTGATCACTTTGATAATCCGCACTTGACGAGGATGATACAAGAGACGCTTCAACCGAGTTACACAAATGTAAGTCGTTCTACTTTGAGAAGAGATTGTTTAAAAATGTGGAAAAGAGCTAAAAAAGAATTAATTTTAGGTTTTGAAAATTTAAATACCGGCATTAACTTAACAACGGACGTTTGGTCCGCTCCACATGGTTTACCCGAATCGTACCTTTGCGTTACCGCACATTGGGTTCAACCGGAGTCATGACAAATGATGAAGCGTACGATTGCATTTGATTATTTTGGATATCCACATACCGGCGAAAACTTATTTTATATTTTAGACTCGGTAATTCAAACTTATAAAATTTAACCAAAAATATTTTCAATATCTTTTGATAACGCTTCAAATAACACAAACGCGGTGGAAAAATTAAAAATAAAATATGAACCGCCTTGTAACGGTGTTTTTTTTCATAGTCGATGTGTTGCACACATCATTAACTTGGTTGTGCAAGACGGTTTAAACGTCCAAGAAATAAGAGACGTAAAAAAATTTTTTAAAGTGATGTTACGTGAAGTTTTTAGTACAAGCAAAAAAAGATATATAAACTATAGAAACTTGTGCCAACAAACGGATTCTATTTTTTTAGGTCCGAATTGGGACGTACCTACTAGATGGAACTTGACATGGAAAATGTTTGAATCGGTCTTAAGGCAAAGAGTTACTTTAAAACATTTCCATGATGAACTAGTACAAAAGAAACGTTGTTCACAAAAATTTGATAATATAAGTTGGGATATGATCGAGAAACTAATTAATTTGCTTGAGGTTTTTAAAAATGCAATTACATGTTTATCGGGAGTTTATTATCCCACATCTTCGCTAATACTTCAACAATTATATTTAATATGTAATAAATTAAAAGAGTTTGAATATCACGGCCTTATTTTTGAAAAAATGGTAAAACCTATGAAAGCTAAATTTAAAAAATATTTTTCGGAAATGCCGGCCGTTACATGTTCGGCCGCTTTAAACCCAACGATTAATGTAACCGGTGTTGAAACATTAATTGGATCAATATCGGATGATTTAAATATGTTCGAGGAAGACCCAAATTTTGAATCAAAGGCAATAAGGGATTTCAATTCGGCTTTTAATAATATGTTTGATTATTATTTATGCAAATATGGTGGAAGTGGTGATCCATCAAACATACGTGAATCAATGGGTTCGGGTTCAAGTTCTAGTAGTTCAAGGAACCCGATGCTAAATTTATTTAACACTTTAAGAAACGAAAATATTAAACGAGCTCGTGGAACCACACCAAGTAGCGAGCTTGGGAGATATCAAGCAACCGACTTTATTTCAACTCTAAGATCCGAAGAGTTTGAAAACTTTGATATCTTGAGTTGGTAGCAAGGAAGGGAATCCCAATATCCCGTTCTAACCGCAATGGCCCGTGACCTACTAACCGTCCAAGCTTCTACGGTAGCTTCGGAATCTGCTTTTTCTCTTAGTGGCAGGGTTTTATCTATTCGAAGAACGAGGCTTACACCGGAATCTATGGAGATGTGTATTTGCTTGAAGGACCATTTGGATGCCGCTGAACGTGTACAACATGTTGCAAAACTAGAAGGCGAGCTTGACATTGAACAAGAAATACATGAATTCGAAGTAGAACAAGGGACGGCGAATCCACTTTCGGACGAAGAACAAGCTTATGATGAAGCCCAACGCATCTCAAGCGAAGAAGAATGAAAACCGATGTTACGAAGACTACGACGAAGAAGATTGAAAACATAATAAATAATATATATTTTGTGATTCAATTATGTTTTTTGTATTTTTTTTACGAACTATTGTTAAATCACTTAAAAAAAGCTACAAAATAAATAAAACATATATTTTATAGTGTATCTTTGTTATTTTTTTAAATTTAAAAAAAAAAAATATCCGGTGGAACCGGTTTTTTTTGTCCGGTCCGGTTCCATAAATCCGGTCCGGTCCCAATAGGTTCCAAGTCTCCACTTTCTTAACCGGATCCGATCCGAAACCAGTTCCATTGGATCCGGTTGTTGACCATCGTTGACGGAACCGGTCCGGATCCGGTTAAAAAAAAAAACCGATTTGTGCACCTCTACACAAGTGTATAACTAATTATTGGGATTTGAGGTTGCAATCAAGCAATTAGTTGCTGAAATAAAACTGAATATTGAGATTAATATATATTAACCAACCATCACCGATTTTGCTACAATTCATTGGCCCTATAAAATCTTAAAAAATAAGTTCAATGAAGTTGATATATTGACACTTTTATTTTTGTAAAGTGTAACAGAGTCTAGAAAATGTGCATAATCATATAATCTAAGTTGATTTTATGTGTGATTTCAATATGCTTATCAAAAGGGTTATAACAATTAGATAAATTTAATTATCATTTAAGTTATCTTCCCATAATGACATGCAACTGATGACACTTTTTCCGGTTATTTGAAATTAAGTGGTGAACTTATTAATAATAGTTTGTGTGGTGGGTTTTCTTTCACATTAAATATGAAGGAAGCATTACATTGATGAAGCATTTGTCTTTCATCTTCTTTATTTATTTATTTATTATTATTATTTTCTTATCTGCATTGAACAGGGCAGACCATAATTTACAAGATGCGAGGGATAAAATTTTCCCAAACAAATGGAGAAGGGTGAAAGCCTCTGGAGTAGTTCCTTCCTTTTAGTTAAATTTTACAAATCTAAATTAACCCTTCTTATGTAAACGGGTTGAAATGACCACCCGTATTACAATATATTAACCTATTTTTAGCACCTGTGTTATTTACTTGATTTGAAACATTACGTATGTGGAAGCCTAAATGCTCAACATGTGAATGGTGACCGCCTTTTTTATCACGGCATGGAATGTGTTCGGTTTTGTCTTTGAGCTTGAATAACAAGAATATTTTATATAAGGTTTTTTGGGTACTACATATTTGTTACATGTCGTAGGCTCAATTTTGGTTGTTTCTTGCATGTGCTTATTTGTTTCTTTTTACAAATTTCAGTAATAAAGAAGATTATGTGTTCCTTTTTACAAATTTTAGTAATAAAAAAGAGTATATGGGAATTATTAATTGTAATTTTTTAATGATTTATTCCTAGTGGTCCAATATAAAATTTCTCTCTTTGTTATTGCAATATACATAAACCCATGAAAACACAATTTATATAATCAATATAATGTGATTTCTTATTGCTTCATTTGAAATGTAATTTGGGATATTAGTGTCTACAAAATGTTTGTTGTTTTCTACTCTACTGAACCGTGTCCTTTTTAAAGGTAATGATTTTGTGTATCCTTTTATTTTTCAAAATTTCAAAAATTCTGAATATTTTCAAGAGAGTCATGCTTCCACCTACAAATGAAGTTGTACATGAAATTAATGATCAATTGCTTTCACTATTTCCTAGTGAATAAAAAGAATACCTAAGTTCTGATAGTATATCGAAGTCAAAGCATCTTCATAATAATTTTAATGAAAATTTATATTCACCCGATGATGTCCTAAATGGACTTAAACTTTTAGGATTGTCAAATCATAAATTATTACTAAAGGTTGATGCTCAAGTAATGCTATTAAGCAATACTGATAAAAAATGGTTTATGCAATGGAACTCGACTACAAGTGATATCATTAGGTGATCATATTACAAAGGCACATATAATATAAAAGTCAAGGATAGTCCTCATGCAGGGTTGGTTTGTTTATGAAACAATCAGTTTCTAAAAACGGTCAAATGTATGTGTCATTCTTCAGAGTAAAAAATAGAGATGAAATCAAGCTATTGATAGTTGATAAAGATGGTAAAGTTATGAACAAAACAACAAATGTCGTGTACAAAGAAGTATTATGAGATTTGTGAATTGTAATTTTACTTTCATTTTTTATTATTGTCCGTAATAAAAATACTTCAGTTATGTAATTTTTTTATACAATATAGAAATATATAATTTATATTATACTACCCCGTGTAATACACGAGTTTATAACCTAGTTATTCAATAAGAAATAAAGGAGGGATTTAATGACATGTGATTTTTATTTATTAGTACAAATATTATTATTTAATATTCATCATTTAATAGCAGAGATAAACGAAAAAAATTGTAGGTCCTGAGCAGACCTGAGAGAACAGATTTGCGGAGAAATTCTTCAAACAGTCCGGATCGAGAGGCGGAATCTCCGGATCCGGTATCACTCTCGAATCATAAATGGGTAGAGACGGGTGCGGGAATCACATACACGAACAGAAACATATGAAAATGAAAAGAACAGATAATTGAAAGCATAAAACGTATGATTCTTTGATTGAAATGAAAATAAACGCTCGATCATACACTAACAATTAGTCTCACCTCCAGGGTGAGCTCCCCCTGGGGTGGTGATTCCCTCTATAGACACATTCACTCCTAATTGGTATTCTACTATATATGTTGTTTTCCAAGCCACCTGCCAAACAGGCCTGAAAAACAGGCATCGAAACTAGGTAGTTTCGATTGAACAAATGTTCAACCGAAATTACTAGTTTCGATTGAACAAAAGTTCAACCGAAACTACTAGTTTCGATACTGTAGTTTCTATTGACAACATCAGTCTCATTTCTATACCCAACAATCTCCCCCTAGACTGATGCTATCAAATCTTGTCCGACTCTGTCTTTCATCTTCATAGAATGACTGATGATCCAAAGCCTTTCGTTGTGATTCTCCCCCTCAAGTGTAGACCCTCCTATCTTGTAGGCAATTGATAAAGGTTTGAATCCCAAGTATTAAGCAGTAAATAACCATCTTTCTACAAAGATTCTTGACATTCACGAACACTTGATCAACTTTTGCCTTCTCTCCCCCTAAAAAAGGTCAATTTCAAGCAAAGGCTCACTTTGTCTTGCATCTTCATTACTCTGCTGATAATTTGAAGTCTTTCATGGTAATTCTCCCCCTGAAGTGTAGACCCTCCTATTTCTAGCCAAAAGATAAGGGATCGAATCACCATGTAATCAACAACTAATCAAATATGCTTGACTTGTTACCCGCTACCCAAACTTGAACTTTAATAAAAGGAATTACGGCTGAATCAGACAGAACATCATATATATTGCCGAAGAAACGAAATTTTCGAAAACCCGAAAAAGGTTGTCTCCAAGTTTTTTTTCCAAAACTCCCCTCCTTCTATGCAATATCCTGTTAAAAAATTTATCCAAGAAAATTTTAAAAAAACTTTTTTTTTTTGGAAAGTACTTGGACAGTTCTGCCTGTAGTTTCAATAGGCTCTACTTCAGTCGAAACAAGGCTAGTTTCGATAGAGGCAGTATCGAAACAAGAAGTTTCGATAGAGAGATTCTTCAATCGAAACTAGTAGTTTCGATAGGAGATTCTTCAATCGAAACTAGTAGTTTCGATACCCTCTAGTTTCGATAGCCTAGTTTCGACAGCCTAGTTTCGATGTCTTTTACTTCTGATTTAGGGCAACACCAGTAGTTTCGATAGAAAATGTTCAGCCGCCACATAGTTTCGATTGACCATCTTCAACTTTCAACTACTTCGATTCCCCTAATCCAGGTCTGAAAAATGCTTCAAAAGCCTTACATCTTCAGATTTTGAAAGTGGAAATGTAGAACAGCAGTCATGAACCTGCTACTCATCGATTTCTTCAAGTTTAACGTCTCAATGGCGGGTTTTTTTCTTGATTTTGAGCAGATTCGAGAGCAATAAGAGCCACCATGGCTCTGATACCACTTGTAGGTCCTGAGCAGACCTGAAAGAACAAATCTGCGGAGAAATTCTTCAAACAGTCCGGACCGAGAGGCGGAATCTCTGGATCCGGTATCACTCTCGAATCATAAATGGTAGAGACGGGTTCGGGAATCACATACACGAACAGAAACATATGAAAATGAAAAGAACAGATAATTGAAAGCATAAAACGTATGATTCTTTGATTGAAATGAAAATAAACGCTCGATCATACACTAACAATTAGTCTCACCCCAGGGTGAGCTCCCCCTGGGGTGGTGATTCCCTCTACAGACACACTCACTCCTAATGGGTATTCTACTATATATAGGAGACCTCATGTGCCTTGTTTTCCAAGCCACCTGCCAAACTGGCCTGAAAAACAGGCATCGAAACTAGGTAGTTTCGATTGAACAAATGTTCAACCGAAACTACTAGTTTCGATACTGTAGTTTCTATTGACAGCATCAGTCTCATTTCTATACCCAACAAAATTAATATTTAATATGAGAGACAACCGGAAAAATAAGGGTGAGGAGTAACCAGAGAGTGACACGTGTCACTAAAGATTTTTATTTATTAGTATAGACTAGATTAAAAACTCATGTAATACACGGATGAAATAATGAAACGATATATATCGTAAAAGTGTAAATACTTTGCAAAGAGTATACCTGTCATTATAATCTTAAATAAAGAAGTATTTTTTCGTTTTATAAAAGTCAATCTAGAAGTCAATGGAGGCATTATCATACTTTGCCACCACCGTATTAGCTTCTGCTTCTAGAAAAACCTGAAAGCAATAAGACTAGGGGTGTTCAAAAAAATCCGAATTCGAAACCGAACTCGAATTATCCGAAAATCCGAATCCGAATTATCCGAATTTCGGATATCCGAGAAATTTCGGATATCCGAATTTTCGGATTCGGATAGTGATTTTCGGATATTTCGGATAGTTCGGATATCCGAATATCCGAAATATTATATTTATATATTTTTTTAATTGTTTTTATTATTTAAAAATAAGAAAATTTGAATCAAAACCCGATATATTATATTTATATATTTTTATATGTATATTGTCTAATGTTTTTTAAGGTTTTTAATTGTTTTTGTAATTTAAAAATATTATTTTTATATATATTTTTATTTTTTTTTATATTTTCGGATATCCGTTTCACTATCCGAATCCGTATCCGAATTTTCGGATATCCGAAATTCGGATATCCGAAATTTCGGATTCGGATTCGGATTCGGATAGTGAAATCCACTATCCGAAAATTTCGGATATCCGAAATTCGGATATCCGACTTTGAACACCCCTAAATAAGAGTATACCTTCTTATATTAAAAAAAAGAGTAAACTTCGTTTTTGGTCCTGTGGTTTGGTCTGTTCAACCCTTTTATTTAAAAAATAATTTTTTTAACATATTAGTCCCTAAGGTTGTATTTTTATAACTATTTCAGTCCATGACACTAACGCTGTTAACTTTTCTGTTAAGTATAGGAGCATTTTAGTCATTTTATTTCTAAGTAAACTAGTTAATTTTTTAAGTTCAATAAAAACTTGTTTTAGATTTTTTCATAAAAAATTTTCTACTTTTAAAAATTATTTTTTTAGTTCTTTTTTCCATAAAAACGTCTTTTTTGAATCTTTTTAAAAACGTTTTTTTGATAAAAAAAATTTAAAACTTTTTTCATAAAAAGAGATTTAAAAATATTTTTTTAGTTTTTTTTATAAATTTTTTTTAGCTTTTTATAAAATGTTTTTTAACTATTTTAAAAACATTTTTTTTACTTTTTTGAGTGAACTAGTTTTAAAAATAGTGAACTACTTAAAAAAATACGCTTTTAAAATAGTTAAAAAAATATTTTACGAATAAGCTAAAAAACGTTTTTATAAAAAAAACTAAAAAATCTTTTTAAAAACGTTTTTTTATGAAAAAAGTTTAAAAAAAATATTTTTTAGAAAAGTGAAAAAATATTTTTAAAAAGATTCAAAAATGTCTTTTTAAAAAAAAAAAAACGTTTTTAAAATAGTTAAAAAACATTTTACAAAAAAAGTAAAAAACTTTTTTATAGAAAAAAACTAAAAAAATGTTTTTAAAAACGTTTTATATGAAAAAAAGTTAAAAAAGTGTTTTTTTAGAAAAGTGAAAAAATGTTTTTAAAAAGATTCATAAAAGACGTTTTTACGAAAAAAAATAATTTTAAAAAATAAAAAAAAACGTTTTTACAAAAGTAGAAAAAAAGTTTTATGAAAAAGCCTAAAAAAGTTTTTATTGAACTGAAAAGATTAACTAGTTTACTTAAAAATAAAATAAATAAAATGTCCCTATATTTAATAGAAAAGTTAACAGAATAGAAAAGTTAATAGAGTTAGTGTAATAAACTGAAATGGTTACAAAAATATAACCTCAGAGACTGATATGTTAAAAGATTATTTTTTGGACTAAAAATGTTAAACAGACGAAACCACATGGGCTAAAAACGAAGTTTACTAAAAAAAAAACTTATAACTTTGCATTAGAAGATAATACCTTTCAAGAATTTGATAAGGCTTAACAACCAACCTACCAAGCATTAGGAAAAAGCCTATGTGATAAAAGTTTTGGTACCTACCATAAATATAACCTCGACATCAAAATAAGAAAAAAAAAATTATCCAAAAAGATTCCCAATATATTGTCACAACTGAAACTATTTTTTTTTCTTCACAACTGAGAGCCATTTCAATTGTCTTTGATCAAATGTTGCAAAAAAACAAAGTGGATGTATAAAAAGTTCAATTTAAAAAATCAAAGAAATTATAAAATATTCTAAGATGCATCGATTTTATAAGAATTGACCTGACCCGTTTTGATTCAGCTAAGCTTTTTTATTTGACCAGTTTGGGATAAACACAATCCAAATAGACACATTCATCAGAAAATGAAATATCTATATGAAAGAACGCAATGCTTTTACAACAATAGATCTCCAATATACCTACTTATCCTATACTACAAAAGAGTATCCTTTTTTTTGTGGAAACGGGATACAAATTTATCTCCAGTAAGGGACCAAATTATGCATTTAACTAGTAATCATAAAACCTAGACAGTCTATTAAGATAAAGAAATTTAATAAAAAGGGTATTTTTCTACCTTTAACTCCAGCTACATGGCAAAATTCAGAAAAGACCTATAAAAAAACTGCACTTTTTGTGCAGATAATAAAACCTAAAAAAATTCAGAAAAGAAGACATAAAAAATTCCACTTTTTGTGCAGATAAAACCGATTGGGATGAAACCGCGACAAAGACTGAATATAAATGAGAACCAATAAAAAAAATAGGGCCTTCTGAAAGAAAAAAAAATAGTTTAGGGGCTTATCTGCTCAAAAGTGAAAGCCCATAAAGTTTTATGAAGTGTTGTGCTCAAAAAACGTATCCATGAAAGCGATTTTAAACCACAAATTTTAAGGTCAAAAAACGTTAAATTTAACAAATTAAAGAATTAATTCATGCAAAAAGATTTGAGGAGCTTATCAGCACAAAACTGAAAGTCTAGAGGCTTTTTAAATTTTGCCTAACATAAGAATTAAAACATTTACAGTTCTCTTTTTCCTTAAAATGATAGATATAAAGCATTTTAGGCTAGACTGATCACAAAATGTGATGGATCATTTTGTTATGTTTGATATCATATATACAATTTCAGCACTATACTTCAATTGGGGCTACATGATAATGCCTTTACCTTATCCACAAGCCCCTCATATGTCAATTGAGTACACATTCCCCATATCCAACTGCACTGCAACAACAATAACGACAACTTAAACAATGATGCATGTAATTAATTGGTTGAAAACCCTGATCCCAGAAATCAGATGAGGTACCTCTCTGTCCATAATGAGAAGGATATTTATCTCAGGGACACCGTCTGTAGTTTCAGAAGAAGAGTAAGAATAGTTTCTATTTTGTAAATATAGCATCAACAATGATTAATTATAAAATATAAAATAGAATAAAAAAATATCATATATAATGCAGAATTACATCATTTTAATTGACTGGTTCTTCAGCTTGCAAGTTGTATTAGTGAATTAAAGAATATGGTTTACCCAAGCTGAGAGCCCGATTACCAAGCTTGGTTAACCCATATTGCTTGTTAATGGCGCACAGTTTGTTCAACCCCCTAAAAAATATGCATTAGATGGTATCCATGCTACAAAACATCTTGAAAAAAAGCATATTCCACCCGCTAGTTGTATAAATAATAAATCATATTTATTGTTTTAATCCTTTTATTAAAACAATTAAACGGGTTCGTGCTTTTAATTGCGCATTGGACTTTAGGGCCGAAAACAATTAATAGGGTTTATAATTTATGTAAACCTATTATTGTTTTTAACCTACTCTCTAACCGTGAGGAACAAGAAGGAAATATAGGAGTAAATCCCTTTTTGGTTTTTCTCCCTCGTGTGAAACATACGGCCGCAAGAAAAAACCAAAAACACCTTTTTGATTGTTGGTTCTCATCGCACAAACAGAAAAGAGGAAAATCCTCTTTTATTTCCTATTTGTTAATCGCAATCGGCACAATCAAACAAGCCAAAAACCGGCGACCGTGTATACCGGCGATAGGCGCCAGGCTATACGTGTGAATCCCGTGAACCGTCCGACGCAAGCACCGCCCCTCTCTTGGCTGCAGACTCCTTTCGTCGCCGTTTCCATTTCCGTTCGTGATCTAGCATCGGTTCGTTGTACCTTGGTGTCTCGATCGGTTAATCATTAACTACTAAGGTATAATTAATCTCATTGGTAGTTAGATTTAAATTTTATTTCGTATTCGTATGTTTTGTAACCCAGATCCTGTCGGGTTTTATATTGTGTTGAATCGGTTTCATTCCGCTGCGTATTAATAATTACTAAATAATTATTATTAATCTAAACATTATTTATCAACCGTTTTTGATAACTAATCTAACTGATCACCACTGGCCAAAATACCCTACAGTGGTATCAGAGCCTTGGTTGCGACATACGAATCGGATCCGGTCTTTTAACCGGTTATAGATCACAAACTTTAACTTGTTTAAAGTTTCTGATCTAGATCTTTTTAGGACAATTTTTATTTATTTATTTTGGTCAAAGTTTTTTTTTATTTATTTTATTTGACCAAAAGAATTGCCCAGTTATTTGATTGTATTAAATATGTAAATCTGGCCCGACCCTGTCTTGTGTTTGTTTTCTGTCGGGTTTTATATTGTGTTGAATCGGTTTCATTCCGCTGCGTATTAATAATTACTAAATAATTATTATTAATCTAAAAATTATTTATCAACCGTTTTTGATAACTAATCTAACTGATCACCACTGGCCAAAATACCCTACAGTGGTATCAGAGCCTTGGTTGCGACATACGAATCGGATCCGGTCTTTTAACCGGTTATAGATCACAAACTTTAACTTGTTTAAAGTTTCTGATCTAGATCTTTTTAGGGCAATTTTTATTTATTTATTTTGGTCAAAGTTTTTTTTTTATTTATTTTATTTGACCAAAAGAATTGCCCAGTTATTTGATTGTATTAAATATGTAAATCTGGCCCGACCCTGTCTTGTGTTTGTTTTCTGTTTTTGGTTTTATGGTTTGGCCCATTTGATGGCTCAAAATTGTAATAGATTAGCTTTTATGTTTTGGCCCACTTTGATGGCTCAAAGTTGTAATAGCTTAGGGTTTTATTTTTTTGTATTCTGTATAAATATTGTAAAGATAAAGACCCGAAGACAAAACAAAAGACGGAGACAGGATCTTGGATTTAGTGGGAGTTACACGGAACAGCTAGATGCATGCACGAAGTTCATCCTTGTGGTTGTTTGTGTGTTGTAACCCCGTGACCTAGTTTGGTCTTGCTATTAGGCTCTAGCAAGATCAAACACTTTTTCCTTGGCCATATGATTTACATATTTTTGTGTTTGCTATTGTGGTTGCTTTTATCTTATAAATGTTATAACATACTAACCAAATACCAAAATTTTCAAAATCAAATTAACAACAAGTTCTAATTTTTTTTTACAACTTGTGGATTTTTATATTAAAACAAAAGGTTTGTTTTTAAAATAAATGATAACCAATAAAGTTTTGCAAATTTGGTCCCTTACTGGAGATAAATTTGTATCCCGTTTCCATAAAAAAAAGATACTCTTTTGTAGTATAGGATAAGTAGGTATATTGGAGATTTTTTTTTTACACACGTATGATTTATCATTCGTTGTGTTTGACCCTATTCGGTAAACACAAATTAAATCCCATATTTAAAATCTTTAGTCTATGTCATCCTACTATAAGGAACACTTGGGGCATAACGTGAAACACCAGTGTTTGGAGCCATAGCACCGCACTTGGTGCGTAGCCTATCCCTCCAAGGTGCAAGGGTTTCGTTGACACATCCGGCCCTTCCACATGTACCTGTACTAGGGCGACTATTACTTTTCTCTCTATTACATGTTCTCACTATTACATGCCCCAGCTGTATGTAGACCAAAAGTGGGCATATATGAGGCTAAACGTATCAATGCATAGACAAGAGTTGTCTTAGCGGCCTCATACTCGAGAATTGTGCATTTTTTTCACAATTGGCAATTGTTGTCAGTCTGCCTAAATCACTTACTAATGTTGCGTGCCACAGCCGCCATTACTAATTGACATAACCATGTTCTCTATTCTTATTCTATTCTTGCCATGAGTCATTAATATAAGAATTTATTACATCCAAAATACTAATTAAAATTTAATTTGCTTATTTAACAGATGTCTACTG
The DNA here is from genome assembly GCA_023525975.1 of Smallanthus sonchifolius. NCBI lineage: Eukaryota > Viridiplantae > Streptophyta > Magnoliopsida > Asterales > Asteraceae > Smallanthus > Smallanthus sonchifolius. The sequence goes on from CM042046.1 coordinate 29,922,563, forward strand.
AAAAAGAATCCCACTTCTCCTTCTCTCTCAAGTCTTTGCTTGAGAATGAAAAACCGAATAACACCAACCTCATCTTGAACTCTCTCCCTAGTTCTTATGACAACTTCGTAATGAACTTAAATATGAACACATAGGAGAAGACTATGCCCGAACTGCACGGCATGCAGGAAACGGCCGAGATGAGAATGGTCAAATTTGCTGGTGTTAACAAGCCCAAAACCAAGAAAAGGGGTTATAACAGCAAAGGTAAGAAGCAAGTTATTACTGCTGCCAAGAATGCCACCAACAAAAACAAGCAAGCTGCAAAAGCACCCCCTCCCAAGGAGCGTCAGTGTTTTGAATGCAACAATATGAGGCACTGGAAACGTAACTGCCCTGAATATCTAGCTAAGCTGAGATCGAAGAGAGCAAATGATGAAGGCATATCTTCTGGTATTTCTATCTATGTTATTGAACTTTTCACTATCTCTAGCGACACATGGGTATTTGATACCGGATGTGCTTATCACATCGTTAATGTATTGCACGAGCCTGAAAAGTGGAAGAAGCTGAAACAAGGCGACATGGAACTCATCGTTGGTGATGGGAAGAGAGTACCAGTTCTTGCAACTGGAACATTTCACGTTTCATGTCCTTCTGGCCTTGTAGTTATCTTAAATAACTGTTTGTTTGCACCTGGTTTAACCAGAAACATTATTTCAGTTTCCTTATTATTTGAACAAGGTTTTAAGTACGTTTTTAATGGAATTAATATTTCTACTTACTTAAATGATATTTACTATTTTGAGGCTAAACCTCGAAATGGAATTTATGAGGTTGATGTTCAAACTAATAATATCATATACAATCTTTCTAAACGTATCAAATCTAGCATTAATGATACATTTCTATGGCATTGTAGACTTGGTCACATAAGCAAGGCCCGCATGAAAAGGCTCCAATCCGAAGGGATCCTTGAATCCACCGGACAAGAATCCTTTGAAGACTGCAAGTCTTGCTTAGCTGGCAAACTCACTAAAGGATCCTTCACCGGCGTTGGTGCACGAGCCAAGGATCTGCTAGGACTCATACACACTGATGTATGTGGCTCTTTCAGAACCATGTCTAGAAATCATGAAAGATACTTCGTTTCATTCATCGACGATTATAGTCGATATGCTTATGTCTATCTTATGAAACACAAGCATGAAACTTTTGAAAAGTTCAAAGAGTTTCAAAATGAAGTGGAAAACCAACTCGGTAAAACGATAAAGACACTTCGATCAGATCGAGGTGGTGAATATCTCAGCACAGAGTTCATAAATCATCTCAAGGAGCGTGGAATAGTTTCACAACCAACTCCACGTGGCACACCCCATCTTAATGGCGTGAGCGAGAGGAGAAATCGAACCCTACTTAATATGGTTCGATCGATGATGTGTAGAACAAACTTGCCTCACTCCTTCCGGAGTTATGCTCTTATGACCGCCGCCCGCATTGTCAATCTGGCACCGACTAAGAAGGTAAACAAGACTCCATATGTGATATGGCATGGGTCTAAACCCAATCTGTCTTACCTTAGAGTATGGGGATGTGATGCATATGTCACCAGCGATTCTGATGACAAGCTCGATCCTAGAGGCGAAAAGGTCATTTTCGTTGGATACTATAACAGAAGTGGATATTATTTCTACCATCCTGATGCAAATGTTATTTCCATCAAAAGGAAGGCACACTTCCTCGAGAAAGAAATTCTTGAACGAGAAACTGGAGATAATATAGTGGATCTTGAAGAAATTCGAGAACCACAAACAACCGCTGATGAAGTCGGAGCGTCTGAACAACAAGAAGTTGTTGCTAGTGAATCAGACATAAACACAAGCGTTCGCAGAAGTGTAAGGACTCGCAAAGAACCTGACAGATACCTATGGCATCTTGATAGTACCGAGGTCCTATTAGTAGCCGAGTCTAATGACGAACCTACTAACTACAAATCTGCTATTTCAGATCCAGAATCTGCAAAATGACTAGAAGCCATGAACGCCGAGATGCAATCTATGAGTGATAATCAAGTCTGGGACTTGGTTGAGCTACCCCCCGAATCTCGGGCAGTAGGGAGCAAATGGATTTTCAAGAGAAAAACCGACATGCATGGAAATATACACACCTATAAAGCACGGCTAGTTGCGAAAGGTTTTACTCAGACTCAAGGCATTGACTCATAAACATAGTCATAAATACTGAACTTAAATTACTGAACTTAAACATAGTCATAAATACTGAACTTAAATTAAAGACATTCATCATTCAATTACAAATCATTCGTCATTCAATTACATAATATAACATAACTTGATAGCGGAAGTCTTAACACATATATTAAAGTGGGATGTCAGTCTTGTGTCGGGTAACCTTCACGCCATCGCACGACCTTTTCTTCCTTTACCTGAAATGTATACTAAAAGTCAGCTAACGCTGGTGAGTTCTAGTTTAAAGACAATCATACATAATATTTACCTTATCATGAATATAATGTGTATATATATATATATATTCATACTTTTAAATATTCTTTACTTTACTGTTCTCACATAACATTCATTGAGGGTATATACATATGTACATACATACTTTCTTTTTGAGAGAACACTTATTAGCCATAATCTTAAGGGAGATCAACCCGTCATACTTGTCGCGAATGTCACGAAGACATCGCTGTCAGAACTACCGTCGTAGCCCATTTCATTACCGCCCGGCTCTAGAAAACCGTCCGTCATTCATTAATCCGTCCGGCAACCTTTGTCCGTCCGCTCTTAAACCGTCCTACCGTCGTAGTCTGTCATTTTGTCCGTCTGCCCTAGGGCATCCGTTTCCCACACGACCATTATGTATGCAACCGTTCTACTTTAGTTAAGGCATTTGCTTCGACCGTCCATTAATACCTTTTCATACGTCCTAGCTTGCGAAGGAACGTTTTTGTCCCGGTTGCAAAATAGTAACGTGGTCGTCCGTCTACCGAAGTAGCCGTTGTCATAGAAGGGTTTATAACGTTTACATTCATTCATAACATGCAATATATATGTAATATAAAGCAAGATTTCATTCTTTTACGTTATGTCCTTCTTTCATTCATTCTTTAAAATCATACGCTTCTTTCTTTATTCATAATTCATTTTCATATATAAGTATTTATATATATAAGTATGATCACATTGACATTTATAACATTTAATCATTTTGTGTATACACTTCAGCCCCAAAACATTTAAAATGATTTGCACATAACATAGAAGGGGGCACATAGAACTCACCTGATGAGTAGTTTCTGAAACACTTAGCTGGCTACTGAGCGTCACTAATGTCACTCATGATCTGTATAATAAAGTCATACATGTAAGGTAGTGCTCCTAGATGACACTAGACATTACTATGCTTGAGTCTAGTAGTTTCGATGGATTCGTTTATATCGAAACTTGGTAGTTTCGATAGGTTGCTTAAGTCGAAACTTGGTAGTTTCGATAGGTAACTTAGGTGTAATCTTAGCTTCAGATCGTGGGCATATCGAAACTATGGTAGTTTCGATAGGTCTGCATATATATATATATATATATATATATACATATATATATATATATATATCGAAACTATGATAGTTTCGATGGGTCTGTATATATATCGAAACTATGTAGTTTCGATGGGTCTGCACATATCGAAACTAAGTAGTTTCGATGGGTCTGCACAAACCATCTTCCCAAAAAATCTGAAGTTTCTGCATGCGAATCTGATCGTGCCAATATCATGATTTTTCTTAGATCATAACGTTCGGTTTTCATTCTAGATGCTATACCTAAGCTCATTTTAAAGTTTCATCCGCAAAATCGTCATCTATTGGGCTAAAACCGAAAATCCTAAAAAATCATAAAAACTCAGATTATGATCGAACGCTTACCTGGATTGGATTTCTGATTCGGAGAAGATGGTCACGAGCACAGCAGCAACGTTCTCCTGAATTCCCGAGTTGATCCGTCACTTTCTCTCTCTAGGCCCGAGCTCTCTTCTCTCTCTCTAGAACTTGCATGATTGGGGAAATGAGCAGAGAAGAGGGCTGCCTTGCCTCTTATATGCCTGGGCTTCCCTCGGCCCATTGAAGCCGAGCCCAAGCCCGCTCCCTTTTGTTTAAATATTTTGACTAAGCACCGGTCTCACTATATTTATTCGTTTTATTATTTTTGAGATGTTACAGTAAGTGTTTTGAATGCAACAATATGGGGCACTGGAAACGTAACTGCCCTGAATATCTAGCTAAGCTGAGATAGAAGAGAGCAAATGATGAAGGCATATCTTCTGGTATTTCTATCTATGTTATTGAACTTTTCACTATCTCTAGCGACACATGGGTATTTGATACCGGATGTGCTTATCACATCGTTAATGTATTGCACGAGCCTGAAAAGTGGAAGAAGCTGAAACAAGGCGACATGAAACTCATCGTTGGTGATGGGAAGAGAGTACCAGTTCTTGCAACTGGAACATTTCACCTTTCATGTCCTTCTGGCCTTGTAGTTATCTTAAATAACTGTTTGTTTGCACCTGGTTTAACCAGAAACATTATTTCAGTTTCCTTATTATTTGAACAAGGTTTTAAGTACGTTTTTAATGGAATTAATATTTCTACTTACTTAAATGATATTTTCTATTTTGAGGCTAAACCTCGAAATGGAATTTATGAGGTAGATGTTCAAACTAATAATAACATATACAATCTTTCTAAACGTATCAAATCTAGCATTAATGATACATTTCTATGGCATTGTAGACTTGGTCACATAAGCAAGGCCCGCATGAAAAGGCTCCAATCCGAAGGGATCCTTGAATCCACCGGACAAGAATCCTTTGAAGACTGCAAGTCTTGCTTAGCTGGCAAACTCACTAAAGGATCCTTCACCGGCGTTGGTGAACGAGCCAAGGATCTGCTAGGACTCATACACACTGATGTATGTGGCTCTTTCAGAACCATGTCTAGAAATCATGAAAGATACTTCGTTTCATTCATCGACGATTATAGTCGATATGCTTATGTCTATCTTATAAAACACAAGCATGAAACTTTTGAAAAGTTCAAAGAGTTTCAAAACGAAGTGGAAAACCAACTCGGTAAAACGATAAAGACACTTCGATCAGATCGAGGTGGTGAATATCTCAGCACAGAGTTCATAAATCATCTCAAGGAGCGTGGAATAGTTTCACAACCTACTCCACGTGGCACACCCCATCTTAATGGCGTGAGCGAGAGGAGAAATCGATCCCTACTTAATATGGTTCGATCGATGATGTGTAGAACAAACTTGCCTCCCTCCTTCCGGAGTTATGCTCTTATGACCGCCGCCCGCATTGTCAATCTGGCACCGACTAAGAAGGTAAACAAGACTCCATATGTGATATGGCATGGGTCTAAACCCAATCTGTCTTACCTTAGAGTATGGGGATGTGATGCATATGTCACCAGCGATTCTGATGACAAGCTCGATCCTAGAGGCGAAAAGGTCGTTTTCGTTGGATACTATAACAGAAGTGGATATTATTTCTACCATCCTGATGCAAATGTTATTTCCATCAAAAGGAAGGCACACTTCCTCGAGAAAGAAATTCTTGAACGAGAAACTGGAGATAATATAGTGGATCTTGAAGAAATTCGAGAACCACAAACAACCGCTGATGAAGTCGGAGCGTCTGAACAACAAGAAGTTGTTGCTAGTGAATCAGACATAAACACAAGCGTTCGCAGAAGTGTAAGGACTCGCAAAGAACCTGACAGATACCTATGGCATCTTGATAGTACCGAGGTCCTATTAGTAGCCGAGTCTAATGACGAACCTACTAACTACAAATCTGCTATTTCAGATCCAGAATCTGCAAAATGACTAGAAGCCATGAACGCCGAGATGCAATCTATGAGTGATAATCAAGTCTGGGACTTGGTTGAGCTACCCCCCGAATCTCGGGCAGTAGGGAGCAAATGGATTTTCAAGAGAAAAACCGACGTGCATGAAAATATACACACCTATAAAGCACGGCTAGTTGCGAAAGGTTTTACTCAGACTCAAGGCATTGACTCATAAACATAGTCATAAATACTGAACTTAAATTACTGAACTTAAACATAGTCATAAATACTGAACTTAAATTAAAGACATTCATCATTCAATTACAAATCATTCGTCATTCAATTACATAATATAACATAACTTGATAGCGGAAGTCTTAACACATATATTAAAGTGGGATGTCAGTCTTGTGTCGGGTAACCTTCACGCCATCGCACGACCTTTTCTTCCTTTACCTGAAATGTATACTAAAAGTCAGCTAACGCTGGTGACTTCTAGTTTAAAGACAATCATACATAATATTTACCTTATCATGAATATAATGTGTATATATATATATATTCATACTTTTAAATATTCTTTACTTTACTGTTCTCACATAACATTCATTGAGGGTATATACATATGTACATACATACTTTCTTTTTGAGAGAACACTTATTGGCCATAATCTTAAGGGAGATCAACCCGTCATACTTGTCGCGAATGTCACGAAGACATCGCTGTCAGAACTACCGTCGTAGCCCATTTCATTACCGCCCGGCTCTAGAAAACCGTCCGTCATTCATTAATCCGTCCGGCAACCTTTGTCCGTCCGCTCTTAAACCGTCCTACCGTCGTAGTCTGTCATTTTGTCCGTCTGCCCTAGGGCATCCGTTTCCCACACGACCATTATGTATGCAACCGTTCTACTTTAGTTAAGGCATTTGCTTCGACCGTCCATTAATACCTTTTCATACGTCCTAGCTTGCGAATGAACGTTTTTGTCTCGGTTGCAAAATAGTAACGTGGTCGTCCGTCTACCGAAGTAGCCGTTGTCATAGAAGGGTTTATAACGTTTACATTCATTCATAACATGCAATATATATGTAATATAAAGCAAGATTTCATTCTTTTACGTTATGTCCTTCTTTCATTCATTCTTTAAAATCATACGCTTCTTTCTTTATTCATAATTCATTTTCATATATAAGTATTTATATATATAAGTATGATCACATTGATATTTATAACATTTAATCATTTTGTGTATACACTTCAGCCCCAAAACATTTAAAATGATTTGCACATAACATAGAAGGGGGCACATAGAACTCACCTGATGAGTAGTTTCTGAAACACTTAGCTGGCTACTGAGCGTCACTAATGTCACTCATGATCTGTATAATAAAGTCATACATGTAAGGTAGTGCTCCTAGATGACACTAGACATTACTATGCTTGAGTCTAGTAGTTTTGATGGATTCGTTTATATCGAAACTTGGTAGTTTCGATAGGTTGCTTAAGTCGAAACTTGGTAGTTTCGATAGGTAACTTAGGTGTAATCTTAGCTTCAGATCGTGGGCATATCGAAACTTTGGTAGTTTCGATAAGTCTGCATATATATGTATATATATATATATATATATATATATATATATATATATATATATATATATATATATCGAAACTATGATAGTTTCGATGGGTCTGTATATATATCGAAACTATGTAGTTTCGATGGGTCTGCACATATCGAAACTAAGTAGTTGCGATGGGTCTGCACATATCGAAACTAAGTAGTTTCGATGGGTCTGCACAAACCATCTTCCCCAAAAATCTGAAGTTTCTGCATGCGAATCTGATCGTGCCAATATCTCAATTTTTCTTAGATCATAACGTTTGGTTTTCATTCTAGATGCTATACCTAAGCTCATTTTAAAGTTTCATCCGCAAAATCGTCATCTATTGGGCTAAAACCGAAAATCCTAAAAAATCATAAAAACTAAGATTATGATCGAACGCTTACCTGGATTGGATTTCTGATTCGGAGAAGATGGTCACGAGCACAGCAGCAACGTTCTCCTGAATTCCTGAGTTGATCCGTCACTTTCTCTCTCTAGGCCCGAGCTCTCTTCTCTCTCTCTAGAACTTGCGTGAGTGGGGAAATGAGCAGAGAAGAGGGCTGCCTTGCCTCTTATATGCCTGGGCTTCCCTCGGCCAATTGAAGCCGAGCCCAAGCCCGCTCCCTTTTGTTTAAATATTCCGACTAAGTCACCGGTCTCGCTATATTTATTCGTTTTATTATTTTTGGGATGTTACAAGTCTACCCTCCTTAGAAAGGTTTTGTCCTCGAAACCTGCTAATCGTTAAACAGCTGGGGATATAGTCCTCTCATTTCGTCTTCTTTTTCCAAAGTAGCTTCTGAACCCTTTCTGTGTTTCCATTGTACTTTTACTAATGGGATTGACTTATTGCGTAGTCGTTTCTCAGCTCGGTCAATAATGGCTATCGGTTCCTCTATATAATTTAGACTGTTATCCACTTCGATCTCGTCGTAAGGTATGTGAGCTGTGTCGTCAGCTAGACACTTGCGTAGGTGCGACACGTGGAACGTAGGGTGTATTTCGCTAAGCTCGACGGGTAGGTCGAGTCTGTAAGCAACTTGACCCACTCTCGCTAAAATCTTGAAAGGTCTGACAAACCTTGGACTTAGTTTGCCACGTTTTCTGAACCGAATGATTCCTTTCCATGGTGATACTTTCAACAGTACCATGTCCCCTACTTGAAACTCTAAATCCCTCCTTCTCTTATCCGCGTATGATTTCTGTCTGTCTTTTGCGGCTTTCATTCGAGCCTTGATTTGATCAAATTTCTCGGAAGTAGCTTTGACCACTTCGAGACTTGCAAAATCCTTCTGTCCAATTTCCCCCCAACAAACCGGGGTCCTACATTTCCTCCCATACAACATCTCAAACGGCGGCATGCCAATAGTTGTGTGATAGCTGTTGTTATATGAAAATTCTGCCAATGGTAGATGGCTGTCCCAACTCCCACCAAAGTCAATGATACAGGCCCGGAGCATGTCCTCCAAGGTCTGAATGGTCCTTTCCGATTGTCCATCGGTTTGGGGGTGGTAAGCGGTGCTGATGTTCAGTCTAGTGCCCATTGCTTCATTGAATTTCTTCCAAAACCTTGATGTGAATCTATTATCCCTGTCGGACACAATTGACAGCGGCATACCATGTCTGCTCACAATTTCCTTGATAAATACTTCTGCTAGTCTTTCTGACGAAGAAGTCTCACGTATTGGCAAGAAGTGAGCACTTTTCGTCAAACGGTCGACGATCACCCAAATGGTATCATTGCCTTTAGTTGTTCGCGGTAGCTTGGTATAGAAGTCCATTGTGATCTCTTCCCACTTCCATTCCGGTATAGGTAAAGGTTGCATTTTACCGCATGGTTTCTGGTGCTCGGCCTTAACTAGTGAACACGTTAAGCACTTGTTCACGTATTCAGTCACATCACTCTTCATGCCAGGCCACCAGTACTCTTTCTTCAAGTCTTGATACATTTTGTTTATCCCGGGGTGGATAGAATAACGAGACTTATGGGCCTCATCGAGTATTTTTGCTCTAAGCTCGCCAGTCTTAGGTATCCAAATCCGGTCAAACCTAGTTCGTACTCCGTATGCATTTGCATCTAAGTTCCCTTGTTGTCCTACTATTCTTTCCCGTTTCACATTTCTTTCTAACAGTGCTTCATCTTGTGCCTTTGATATTTCACCCATCAAGTCTGGTGTTATAATCAGCTGACACGCTTTGATCCGGATAGGTGCCGATTCTTCCTTTCTACTTAAAGCGTCAGCCACTACGTTTGCCTTGCCTGGATGGTACAATATCTCACAGTCATAGTCTTTCAGTAGCTCTAACCATCTCCTTTGTCTCATGTTTAATTCCCTTTGTTCGAAAAGGTACTTCAGGCTTTTGTGATCGGAGTAAATGGTGCATTTAACTCCATATAGATAGTGTCTCCATATTTTCAACGCGAAAACTACTGCTGCTAATTCTAGATCATGTGTTGGGTAGTTAACCTCGTGAATCTTTAGTTGCCGCGATGCATAAGCAATTACCTTTCCTCGTTGCATGAGTACGCACCCTAAACCCTGCCCTGAAGCGTCAGAGTAGACTACCAAGTCTTCATTTCCCTCAGGTAGTGTTAAGACTGGAGCTTGGGTTAATCGTGCCTTAAGTTCCTCAAATGCGTTGTTTTGGGTTTGACCCCATTCATATTTCACTTCCTTCCGTGTCAGTTTAGTTAGTGGCGAGGCTATCCTTGAGAAATCTTGAATGAACCTTCGATAGTAGCCTGCCAATCCCAGAAAACTTCGTATCTCTGTTGATGTCTTTGGGACGTTCCATTCCTTTACTGTCTCAATCTTTGCAGGATCTACCATGATTCCGTTTAGGTTTATTATGTGACCTAGGAATTGGAATTCCCTAAGCCAGAACGCGCATTTGGAGAACTTTGCGTATAACTTTTCCTACTTTAACACCTCCAGAACCTCTCTTAGGTGACAGTGGTGATCACCCTCGCTTTTTGAATACACCAGTATGTCATCTATAAAAACTATCACCGATCGATCCAACATTGGTCGACATACTCTATTCATCAAATCCATGAACGCTGCTGGTGCGTTGGTCAATCCGAAGGACATCACGAGAAACTCATAATGCCCATAACGCGTGCGAAACGCGGTCTTTGGTACGTCTTCTTCTCTTACTTTCAACTGATGGTAACCCGACCTAAGATCGATCTTTGAGAACCAACTCGCACCTTGCAGTTGATCAAAAAGGTCGTCTATTCTAGGTAGTGGGTATTTGTTCTTTACTGTTCTCTTGTTCAATTCGCGGTAGTCGATGCACATGCGCATACTGCCGTCCTTCTTCTTTACAAATAGTACCGGAGTGCCCCATGGTGAGATGCTCGGTCTAATAAATCCTTTCTTGGTTAGTTCCTCTAGTTGAGACATCAATTCTTTCATTTCTGACGGAGCCAATCGGTAGGGGGCTTTGGCAACGGGCTCAGCTCCTGGCAGTAAGTCAATCTGAAATTCTATTTCCCGATCGGGTGGTAACCCAGGTAGATCCTCAGGGAATACTTCCGAAAAGTTGCACACCACGGGTACATTCTTGAGTTCATTCATTTTCGTTCTATCATCAATAACATATGCCAGATAAGCTTCACAACCGCGCCTCATGTAACTTTCGGCCTTGATCATCGAGATAATGTTCGGCATCGTGCAATTCCAATCCCCATAAACCGTAATTGGGCTGCCGCTTGGAGCCTTGAGGTGTATCCTCTTACGTTTACATATGATTTGAGCTTCGTTGGCAGCTAGCCAATCCATACCCAATACTATATCGAATCCTCCTAAGGTGAGAAGGAATAATCTAGAAGGAAACTTATGTCCCTCTATTTCTATGATGCAATCCTCCGTTACTTGGAATACTGCCGAATTCTTACCAACGACAGTTTGTACGCTAAAGGCCTTTACTATGGTGTTGATAGTGCAATCCAGTTTACGACTAAATGCATTTGATATGAAGCTTTTACTAGCACCAGAATCAAATAAAATAGCAGCACGTTCATCATTAACTAGAAACGTACCTGACACGACATCAGGATTTCCCCTTGCTTCTTCCTCAGTTAAGGCATAGGCCCGAGTCCTTGCCTTCTGTTGTTCCTGTTCCCTCTCTTTTCCCGAACCAGATTGGCCGGCCTTCCTGCAGTTCTTTGTCAGATGTCCAAACAGTCCACATACTTGACATTTGACATCCTTCAAACAATCTCGGGAGTAGTGCCCCGGCCTCCCGCACTTATAACACACGGTGGTGCCGATTCGACACTCCCCCAGATGTTGCCTTCCACATCTCTTGCATGTTTCATATCCGTCCAACCTTGGTTTCTTGATTTCAGCTGTTTCTTTCCCTTTTCAGGTGCCTCTAGACGGGTTCTCCCACTTTCTCTTTTGTGTCTCAGGTGCCAGGTACTCATTGGCATAATCGTCGTAGACGATTCCAGACAGGTTGACTACCGACTCGAAGGTCGATGGTAGATTAGCTTTTACATGAACACGGACCCTTTGCGGCAGACCCTTGACATAGTATTTGATCATACGTTCTTCAGTTTCCACCAAGTGTGGTACCAGTTGGGCCAACTCGTTGAATCTTGAAGTATACTGGCGATGAGTCTTGTTGCCAACCTTGAAGTTTAGGAACTCGTTCTCCACACGATCAATCTCGTTCTGTGGGCAGAACTTCTGGATTATGAGCTTTTTCAGGTCTTCCCATGTCATTCTGGCAAGAGCATTTGGCGACTTTGTTCTTTGAATGTTTCTCCACCAACCTAGTGCTTCATTGGTGAAAGAATGAGCAACATATTTGACCGCCTGGTCCGGTCGGCACTCGCTGATGTTGATTACAACATTCATCCTCTCAATCCATTCGAAAGTAGCCACCGAATCCTTGGTACCATCAAACTTGGGTGGGTCTCCGTCCTTGAAACCTTTGTATGTACACCCACGATTGCTTGATCCCATTTTCACTTCATCCCCGTCACTGTCATCCTCTTCTTTGCTTTTCTTTAATGCCTCAGATAGTAGGTCAGGCAATATGTTCTTCAGAGTAAGTACGACCTCGCGGGCAATAGCATCTCTGACTTCGGGTTCTAACTGTATAGGTCCTGGACTATCGTTCTCAGTTGGTGTCACATCTGTTTCGTGCACACTCTCAGTGAGTTCTGCGTGCACACTCTCTTCCTCTTCATGTCTTTGCTTCAATGGAGGTCTACCTACTCGGCCAGTGCGACCGCCTCGTCGTCCTGTTCTTCCTTCACCAGCCATAAATTCTTAATTTCCTGATAGTTATAAAGGGAATACATCAATGTCATTTCTTCAGATCATAGTTTGGAACAGTACGAACAAGGTAAATTATTAATTACAGTGACCGGTTTGTGATTACTAATTTACATTGCTTTTCAGGTTCAAAACTCTTCAAATGGGTTGTGACATTGACATCTATTTGTTCTAAGTTAAGGTATCTATTCTTATCCAAGAGCATTAACTTTAGTACTTACTTACCGTGCTGCGTTGGCGTTGGTTACCCATACTGACATCCGTGCATTGGTCCCATAATCAGTTTGAGTCCAGACATTTAGGGATGTCTGAATCTCTAAAACTATTGCTCTGATACCAACTTGTAAGGCCCCATTTTCGAGTAACCTCACTTGTTGGATTTACTCATAAACATAGTCATAAATACTGAACTTAAATTAAAGACATTCATCATTCAATTACAAATCATTCGTCATTCAATTACATAATATAACATAACTTGACAGCGGAAGTCTTAACACATATATTAAAGTGGGATGTCAGTCTTGTGTCAGGTAACCTTCACGCCATCGCACGACCTTTTCTTCCTTTACCTGAAATGTATACTAAAAGTCAGCTAACGCTGGTGAGTTCTAGTTTAAAGACAATCATACATAATATTTACCTTATCATGAATATAATGTATATATATATATATATTCATACTTTTAAATATTCTTTACTTTACTGTTCTCACATAACATTCATTGAGGGTATATACATATGTACATACATACTTTCTTTTTGAGAGAACACTTATTGGCCATAATCTTAAGGGAGATCAACCCGTCATACTTGTCGCGAATGTCATGAAGACATCGCTGTCAGAACTACCGTCGTAGCCCATTTCATTACCGTCCGGCTCTAGAAAATCGTCCGTCATTCATTAATCCGTCCGGCAACCTTTGTCCGTCCGCTCTTAAACCGTCCTACCATCGTAGTCCGTCATTTTGTCCGTCTGCCCTAGGGCATCCATTTCCCACGCGACCATTATGTATGCAACCGTTCTACTTTAGTTAAGGCATTTGCTTCGACCGTCCATTAATACCTTTTCATACGTCCTAGCTTGCGAAGGAACGTTTTTGTCTCGGTTGCAAAATAGTCACGTGGTCGTCCGTCTACCGAAGTAGCCGTTGTCATAGAAGGGTTTATAATGTTTACATTCATTCATAACATGCAATATATATGTAATATAAAGCAAGATTTCATTCTTTTACGTTATGTCCTTCTTTCATTCATTCTTTAAAATCTTACGCTTTATTCTTTATTCATAATTCATTTTCATATATAAGTATTTATATATATACGTATGATCACATTGACATTTATAACATTTAATCATTTTGTGTATACACTTCAGCCCCAAAACATTTAAAATGATTTGCACATAACATAGAAGGGGGCACATAGAACTCACCTGATGAGTAGTTTCTGAAACACTTAGCTGGCTACTGAGCGTCACTAATGTCACTCACAATCTGTATAATAAAGTCATACACGTAAGGTAGTGCTCCTAGATGACACTAGACATTACTATGCTTGAATCTAGTAGTTTCGATGGATTCGTTTATATCGAAACTTGGTAGTTTCGATAGGTTGCTTAAGTCGAAACTTGGTAGTTTCGATAGGTAACTTAGATGTAATCTTAGCTTCAGATCGTGGGCATATCGAAACTATGGTAGTTTCGATAGGTCTGCATATATATATATATATATCGAAACTATGGTAGTTTCGATGGGTCTGTATATATATCGAAACTATGTAGTTTCGATGGGTCTGCACATATCGAAACTAAGTAGTTTCGATGGGTCTGCACATAACGAAACTAAGTAGTTTCGATGGGTCTGCACATATCGAAACTAAGTAGTTTCGATGGGTCTGCACAAACCATCTTACCCAAAAATCTGAAGTTTCTGCATGCGAATCTGATCGTGCCAATATCATGATTTTTCTTAGATCATAACGTTCGGTTTTCATTCTAGATGCTATACCTAAGCTCATTTTAAAGTTTCATCCGCAAAATCGTCATCTATTGGGCTAAAACCGAAAATCCTAAAAAATCATAAAAACTCAGATTATGATCGAACGCTTACCTGGATTGGATTTCTGATTCGGAGAAGATGGTCACGAGCACAGCAGCAACGTTCTCCTGAATTCCCGAGTTGATCCGTCACTTTCTCTCTCTAGGCCCGAGCTCTCTTCTCTCTCTCTAGAACTTGCGTGATTGGGGAAATGAGCAGAGAAGAGGGCTGCCTTGCCTCTTATATGCCTGGGCTTCCCTCGGCCCATTGAAGCCGAGCCCAAGCCCGCTCCCTTTTGTTTAAATATTTCGACTAAGCACCGGTCTCACTATATTTATTCGTTTTATTATTTTTGGGATGTTACAGTCAGTGTTTTGAATGCAACAATATGGGGCACTGGAAACGTAACTGCCCTGAATATCTAGCTAAGCTGAGATAGAAGAGAGCAAATGATGAAGGCATATCTTCTGGTATTTCTATCTATGTTATTGAACTTTTCACTATCTCTAGCGACACATGGGTATTTGATACCGGATGTGCTTATCACATCGTTAATGTATTGCACGAGCCTGAAAAGTGGAAGAAGCTGAAACAAGGCGACATGAAACTCATCGTTGGTGATGGGAAGAGAGTACCAGTTCTTGCAACTGGAACATTTCACCTTTCATATCCTTCTGGCCTTGTAGTTATCTTAAATAACTGTTTGTTTGCACCTGGTTTAACCAGAAACATTATTTCAGTTTCCTTATTATTTAAACAAGGTTTTAAGTACGTTTTTAATGGAATTAATATTTCTACTTACTTAAATGATATTTTCTATTTTGAGGCTAAACCTCGAAATGGAATTTATGAGGTAGATGTTCAAACTAATAATAACATATACAATCTTTCTAAACGTATCAAATCTAGCATTAATGTTACATTTCTATGGCATTGTAGACTTGGTCACATAAGCAAGGCCCGCATGAAAAGGCTCCAATCCGAAGGGATCCTTGAATCCACCGGACAAGAATCCTTTGAAGACTGCAAGTCTTGCTTAGCTGGCAAACTCACTAAAGGATCCTTCACCGGCGTTGGTGCACGAGCCAAGGATCTGCTAGGACTCATACACACTGATGTATGTGGCTCTTTCAGAACCATGTCTAGAAATCATGAAAGATACTTCGTTTCATTCATCGACGATTATAGTCGATATGCTTATGTCTATCTTATGAAACACAAGCATGAAACTTTTGAAAAGTTCAAAGAGTTTCAAAACGAAGTGGAAAACCAACTCGGTAAAACGATAAAGACACTTCGATCAGATCGAGGTGGTGAATATCTCAGCACAGAGTTCATAAATCATCTCAAGGAGCGTGGAATAGTTTCACAACCTACTCCACGTGGCACACCCCATCTTAATGGCGTGAGCGAGAGGAGAAATCGAACCCTACTTAATATGGTTCGATCGATGATGTGTAGAACAAACTTGCCTCACTCCTTCCGGAGTTATGCTCTTATGACCGCCGCCCGCATTGTCAATCTGGCACCGACTAAGAAGGTAAACAAGACTCCATATGTGATATGGCATGGGTCTAAACCCAATCTGTGTTACCTTAGAGTATGGGGATGTGATGCATATGTCACCAGCGATTCTGATGACAAGCTCGATCCTAGAGGCGAAAAGGTCGTTTTCGTTGGATACTATAACAGAAGTGGATATTATTTCTACCATCCTGATGCAAATGTTATTTCCATCAAAAGGAAGGCACACTTCCTCGAGAAAGAAATTCTTGAACGAGAAACTGGAGATAATATAGTGGATCTTGAAGAAATTCGAGAACCACAAACAACCGCTGATGAAGTCGGAGCGTCTGAACAACAAGAAGTTGTTGCTAGTGAATCAGACATAAACACAAGCGTTCGCAGAAGTGTAAGGACTCGCAAAGAACCTGACAGATACCTATGGCATCTTGATAGTACCGAGGTCCTATTAGTAGCCGAGTCTAATGACGAACCTACTAACTACAAATCTGCTATTTCAGATCCAGAATCTGCAAAATGACTAGAAGCCATGAACGCCGAGATGCAATCTATGAGTGATAATCAAGTCTGGGACTTGGTTGAGCTACCCCCCGAATCTCGGGCAGTAGGGAGCAAATGGATTTTCAAGAGAAAAACCGACGTGCATGGAAATATACACACCTATAAAGCACGGCTAGTTGCGAAAGGTTTTACTCAGACTCAAGGCATTGACTCATAAACATAGTCATAAATACTGAACTTAAATTACTGAACTTAAACATAGTCATAAATACTGAACTTAAATTAAAGACATTCATCATTCAATTACAAATCATTCGTCATTCAATTACATAATATAACATAACTTGATAGCGGAAGTCTTAACACATATATTAAAGTGGGATGTCAGTCTTGTGTCGGGTAACCTTCACGCCATCGCACGACCTTTTCTTCCTTTACCTGAAATGTATACTAAAAGTCAGCTAACGCTGGTGAATTCTAGTTTAAAGACAATCATACACAATATTTACCTTATCATGAATATAAAGTGTATATATATATATATTCATACTTTTAAATATTCTTTACTTTACTGTTCTCACATAACATTCATTGAGGGTATATACATATGTACATACATACTTTCTTTTTGAGAGAACACTTATTGGCCATAATCTTAAGGGAGATCAACCCGTCATACTTGTCGCGAATGTCACGAAGACATCGCTGTCAGAACTACCGTCGTAGCCCATTTCATTACCGCCCGGCTCTAGAAAACCGTCCGTCATTCATTAATCCGTCCGGCAACCCTTGTCCGTCCGCTCTTAAACCGTCCTACCGTCGTAGTCTGTCATTTTATCCGTCTGCCCTAGGGCATCCGTTTCCCACACGACCATTATGTATGCAACCGTTCTACTTTAGTTAAGGCATTTGCTTCGACCGTCCATTAATACCTTTTCATACGTCCTAGCTTGCGAAGGAACGTTTTTGTCCCGGTTGCAAAATAATAACGTGGTCGTCCGTCTACCGAAGTAGCCGTTGTCATAGAAGGGTTTATAACGTTTACATTCATTCATAACATGCAATATATATGTAATATAAAGCAAGATTTCATTCTTTTACGTTATGTCCTTTCATTCATTCTTTAAAATCATACGCTTCATTCTTTATTAATAATTCATTTTCATATATAAGTATTTATATATATACGTATGATCACATTGACATTTATAACATTTAATCATTTTGTGTATACATTTCAGCCCCAAAACATTTAAAATGATTTGCACATAACATAGAAGGTGGCACATAGAACTCACCTGATGAGTAGTTTCTGAAACACTTAGCTGGCTACTGAGCGTCACTAATGTCACTCATGATCTGTATAATAAAGTCATACATGTAAGGTAGTGCTCCTAGATGACACTAGACATTACTATGCTTGAATCTAGTAGTTTCGATGGATTCGTTTATATCGAAACTTGGTAGTTTCGATAGGTTGCTTAAGTCGAAACTTGGTAGTTTCGATAGGTAACTTAGGTGTAATCTTATCTTCAGATCGTGCGCATATCGAAACTATGGTAGTTTCGATAGGTCTGCATATATATATATATATCGAAACTATGATAGTTTCGATGGGTCTGTATATATATCGAAACTAAGTAGTTTCGATGGGTCTGCACAAACCATCTTACCCAAAAATATGAAGTTTCTGCATGCGAATCTGTTCGTGCCAATATCTCAATTTTTTTAGATCATAACGTTTGGTTTTCAATCTAGATGCTATACCTAAGCTCATTTTAAAGTTTCATCCGCAAAATCGTCATCTATTGGGCTAAAACCGAAAATCCTAAAAAATCATAAAAACTCAGATTATGATCGAACGCTTACCTGGATTGGATTTCTGATTCGGAGAAGATGGTCACGAGCACAGCAGCAACATTCTCCTGAATTCCCTAGTTGATCCGTCACTTTCTCTCTCTAGGCCCGATCTCTCTTCTCTCTCTCTAGAACTTGCGTGAGTGGGGAAATGAGCAGAGAAGAGGGCTGCCTTGCCTCTTATATGCCTGGGCTTCCCTCGGCCCATTGAAGCCGAGCCCAAGCCCGCTCCCTTTTGTTTAAATATTTCGACTAAGCACCGGTC
Source organism: Smallanthus sonchifolius (assembly GCA_023525975.1). Classification (NCBI taxonomy): domain Eukaryota; kingdom Viridiplantae; phylum Streptophyta; class Magnoliopsida; order Asterales; family Asteraceae; genus Smallanthus; species Smallanthus sonchifolius. The sequence continues at coordinate 29,941,508 of CM042046.1, forward strand.
TCACTATATTTATTCGTTTTATTATTTTTGGGATGTTACAGGTCTACCCTCCTTAGAAAGGTTTTGTCCTCGAAACCTGCTAATCGTTAAACAGCTGGGGATATAGTCCTCTCATTTCGTCTTCTTTTTCCCAAGTAGCTTCTGAACCCTTTCTGTGTTTCCATTGTACTTTTACTAATGGGATTGACTTATTGCGTAGTCGTTTCTCAGCTCGGTCAATAATGGCTATCGGTTCCTCTATATAATTTAGACTGTTATCCACTTCGATCTCGTCGTAAGGTATGTGAGCTGTGTCGTCAGCTAGGCACTTGCGTAGGTGCGACACTTGGAACGTAGGGTGTATTTCGCTAAGCTCGACGGGTAGGTCGAGTCTGTAAGCAACTTGACCCACTCTCGCTAAAATCTTGAAAGGTCCGACAAACCTTGGACTTAGTTTGCCACGTTTTCTGAACCGAATGATTCCTTTCCATGGTGATACTTTCAACAGTACCATGTCCCCTACTTGAAACTCTAAATCCCTCCTTCTCTTATCCGCGTATGATTTTTGTCTGTCTTTTGCGGCTTTCATTCGAGCCTTGATTTGATCAAATTTCTCGGAAGTAGCTTTGACCACTTCGAGACTTGCAAAATCCTTCTGTCCAATTTCCCCCCAACAAACCGGGGTCCTACATTTCCTCCCATACAACATCTCAAACGGCGGCATGCCAATAGTTGTGTGATAGCTGTTGTTATATGAAAATTCTGCCAATGGTAGATGGCTGTCCCAACTCCCACCGAAGTCAATGATACAGGCCCGGAGCATGTCCTCCAAGGTCTGAATGGTCCTTTCCGATTGTCCATCGGTTTGGGGGTGGTAAGCGGTGCTGATGTTCAGTCTAGTGCCCATTGCTTCATTGAATTTCTTCCAAAACCTTGATGTGAATCTATTATCCCTGTCAGACACAATTGACAGCGGCATACCATGTCTGCTCACAATTTCCTTGATAAATACTTCTGCTAGTCTTTCTGACGAAGAAGTCTCACGTATTGGCAAGAAGTGAGCACTTTTCGTCAAACGGTCGACGATCACCCAAATGGTATCATTGCCTTTAGTTGTTCGCGGTAGCTTGGTATAGAAGTCCATTGTGATCTCTTCCCACTTCCATTCCGGTATAGGTAAAGGTTGCATTTTACCGCATGGTTTCTGGTGCTCGGCCTTAACTAGTGAACACGTTAAGCACTTGTTCACGTATTCAGTCACATCACTCTTCATGCCAGGCCACCAGTACTCTTTCTTCAAGTCTTGATACATTTTGTTTATCCCGGGGTGGATAGAATAACGAGACTTATGGGCCTCATCGAGTATTTTTGCTCTAAGCTCGCCAGTCTTAGGTATCCAAATCCGGTCAAACCTAGTTCGTACTCCGTATGCATTTGCATCTAAGTTCCCTTTTTGTCCTACTATTCTTTCCCGTTTCACATTTCTTTCTAACAGTGCTTCATCTTGTGCCTTTGATATTTTACCCATCAAGTCTGGTGTTATAATCAGCTGACACGCTTTGATCCGGATAGGTGCCGATTCTTCCTTTCTACTTAAAGCGTCAGCCACTACGTTTGCCTTGCCTGGATGGTACAATATCTCACAGTCATAGTCTTTCAGTAGCTCTAACCATCTCCTTTGTCTCATGTTTAATTCCCTTTGTTCGAAAAGGTACTTCAGGCTTTTGTGATCGGAGTAAATGGTGCATTTAACTCCATACAGATAGTGTCTCCATATTTTCAACGCGAAAACTACTGCTGCTAATTCTAGATCGTGTGTTGGGTAGTTAACCTCGTGAATCTTTAGTTGCCGCGATGCATAAGCAATTACCTTTCCTCGTTGCATGAGTACGCACCCTAAACCCTGCCCTGAAGCGTCAGAGTAGACTACCAAGTCTTCATTTCCCTCAGGTAGTGTTAAGACTGGAGCTTGGGTTAATCGTGCCGTAAGTTCCTCAAACGCGTTGTTTTGGGTTTGACCCCATTCATATTTCACTTCCTTCCGTGTCAGTTTAGTTAGTGGCGAGGCTATCCTTGAGAAATCTTGAATGAACCTTCGATAGTAGCCTGCCAATCCCAGAAAACTTCGTATCTCTGTTGGTGTCTTTGGGACGTTCCATTCCTTTACTGTCTCAATCTTTGCAGGATCTACCATGATTCCTTTTAGGTTTATTATGTGACCTAGGAATTGGACTTCCCTAAGCCAGAACGCGCATTTGGAGAACTTTGCGTATAACTTTTCCTACTTTAACACCTCCAGAACCTCTCTTAGGTGACAGTGGTGATCACCCTCGCTTCTTGAATACACCAGTATGTCATCTATAAAAACTATCCCTGATCGATCCAACATTGGTCGACATACTCTATTCATCAAATCCATGAACGCTGCTGGTGCGTTGGTTAATCCGAAGGACATCACGAGAAACTCATAATGCCCATAACGCGTGCGAAACGCGGTCTTTGGTACGTCTTCTTCTCTTACTTTCAACTGATGGTAACCCGACCTAAGATCGATCTTTGAGAACCAACTCGCACCTTGCAGTTGATCAAAAAGGTCGTCTATTCTAGGTAGTGGGTATTTGTTCTTTACTGTTATCTTGTTCAATTCGCGGTAGTCGATGCACATGCGCATACTGCCGTCCTTCTTCTTTACAAATAGTACCGGAGCGCCCCATGGTGAGATGCTCGGTCTAATAAATCCTTTCTTGGTTAGTTCCTCTAGTTGAGACATCAATTCTTTCATTTCTGACGGAGCCAATCGGTAGGGGGCTTTGGCAACGGGCTCAGCTCCTGGCAGTAAGTCAATCTGAAATTCTATTTCCCGACCGGGTGGTAGCCCAGGTAGATCCTCAGGGAATACTTCCGGAAAGTTGCACACCACGGGTACATTCTTGAGTTCATTCATTTTCGTTCTATCATCAATAACATATGCCAGATAAGCTTCACAACCGCGCCTCATGTAACTTTCGGCCTTGATCATCGAGATAATGTTCGGCATCGTGCAATTCCAATCCCCATAAACCGTAATTGGGCTGCCGCTTGGAGCCTTGAGGTGTATCCTCTTACGTTTACATATGATTTGAGCTTCGTTGGCAGCTAGCCAATCCATACCCAATACTATATCGAATCCTCCTAAGGTGAGAAGGAATAATCTAGAAGGAAACTTATGTCCCTCTATTTCTATGATGCAATCCTCCGTTACTTGGAATACTGCCGAATTCTTACCAACGACAGTTTGTACGCTAAAGGCCTTTACTATGGTGTTGATAGTGCAATCCAGTTTACGACTAAATGCATTTGATATGAAGCTTTTACTAGCACCAGAATCAAATAAAATAGCAGCACGTTCATCATTAACTAGAAACGTACCTGACACGACATCAGGATTTCCCCTTGCTTCTTCCTCAGTTAAGGCATAGGCCCGAGTCCTTGCCTTCTGTTGTTCCTGTTCCCTCTCTTTTCCCGAACCAGATTGGCCGGCCTTCCTGCAGTTCTTTGTCAGATGTCCAAACAGTCCACATACTTGACATTTGACATCCTTCAAACAATCTCGGGAGTAGTGCCCCGGCCTCCCGCACTTATAACACACGGTGGTGCCGATTCGACACTCCCCCAGATGTTGCCTTCCACATCTCTTGCATGTTTCATATCCGTCCAACCTTGGTTTCTTGATTTCAGCTGTTTCTTTCCCTTTTCAGGTGCCTCTAGACGGGTTCTCCCACTTTCTCTTTTGTGTCTCAGGTGCCAGGTACTCATTGGCATAATCGTCGTAGACGATTCCAGACAGGTTGACTACCGACTCGAAGGTCGATGGTAGATTAGCTTTTACATGAACACGGACCCTTTGCGGCAGACCCTTGACATAGTATTTGATCATACGTTCTTCAGTTTCCACCAAGTGTGGTACCAGTTGGGCCAACTCGTTGAATCTTGAAGTATACTGGCGATGAGTCTTGTTGCCAACCTTGAAGTTTAGGAACTCGTTCTCCACACGATCAATCTCGTTCTGTGGGCAGAACTTCTGGATTATGAGCTTTTTCAGGTCTTCCCATGTCATTCTGGCAAGAGCATTTGGCGACTTTGTTCTTTGAATGTTTCTCCACCAACCTAGTGCTTCATTGGTGAAAGAATGAGCAACATATTTGACCGCCTGGTCCGGTCGGCACTCGCTGATGTTGATTACAACATTCATCCTCTCAATCCATTCGAAAGTAGCCACCGAATCCTTGGTACCATCAAACTTGGGTGGGTCTCCGTCCTTGAAACCTTTGTATGTACACCCACGATTGCTTGATCCCATTTTCACTTCATCCCCGTCACTGTCATCCTCTTCTTTGCTTTTCTTTAATGCCTCAGATAGTAGGTCAGGCAATATGTTCTTCAGAGTAAGTACGACCTCGCGGGCAATAGCATCTCTGACTTCGGGTTCTAACTGTATAGGCCCTGGACTATCGTTCTCAGTTGGTGTCACATCTGTTTCGTGCACACTCTCAGTGAGTTCTGCGTGCACACTCTCTTCCTCTTCATGTCTTTGCTTCAATGGAGGTCTACCTACTCGGCCAGTGCGACCGCCTCATCGTCCTGTTCTTCCTCCACCAGCCATAAATTCTTAATTTCCTGATAGTTATAAAGGGAATACATCAATGTCATTTCTTCAGATCATAGTTTGGAACAGTACGAACAAGGTAAATTATTAATTACAGTGACCGGTTTGTGATTACTAATTTACATTGCTTTTCGGGTTCAAAACTCTTCAAATGGGTTGTGACATTGACATCTATTTGTTCTAAGTTAAGGTATCTATTCTTATCCAAGAGCATTAACTTTAGTACTTACTTACCGTGCTGCGTTGGCGTTGGTTACCCATACTGACATCCGTGCGTTGGTCCCATAATCAGTTTGAGTCCAGACATTTAGGGATGTCTGAATCTCTAAAACTATTGCTCTGATACCAACTTGTAAGGCCCCATTTTCGGGTAACCTCACTTGTTGGATTTACTCATAAACATAGTCATAAATACTGAACTTAAATTAAAGACATTCATCATTCAATTACAAATCATTCGTCATTCAATTACATAATATAACATAACTTGACAGAGGAAGTCTTAACACATATATTAAAGTGGGATGTCAGTCTTGTGTCAGGTAACCTTCACGCCATTGCACGACCTTTTCTTCCTTTACCTGAAATGTATACTAAAAGTCAGCTAACGCTGGTGAGTTCTAGTTTAAAGACAATCATACATAATATTTACCTTATCATGAATATAATGTATATATATATATATATTCATACTTTTAAATATTCTTTACTTTACTGTTCTCACATAACATTTATTAAGGGTATATACATATGTACATACATACTTTCTTTTTGAGAGAACATTTATTGGCCATAATCTTAAGGAAGATCAACCCGTCATACTTGTCGCGAATGTCACGAAGACATCGCTGTCAGAACTACCGTCGTAGCCCATTTCATTACCGTCCGGCTCTAGAAAATCGTCCGTCATTCATTAATCCGTCCGGCAACATTTGTCCGTCCGCTCTTAAACCGTCCTACCGTCGTAGTCCGTCATTTTGTCTGTCTGCCGTAGGGCATCCGTTTCCCACGCGACCATTATGTATGCAACCGTTCTACTTGAGTTAAGGCATTTGCTTCGACCGTCCATTAATACCTTTTCATACGTCCTAGCTGGCGAAGGAACGTTTTTGTCCCGGTTGCAAAAAAGTCATGTGGTCGTCCGTCTACCGAAGTAACCGTTGTCATAGAAGGGTTTATAATGTTTACATTCATTCATAACATGCAATATATATGTAATATAAAGCAAGATTTCATTCTTTTACGTTATGTCCTTTTTTCATTCATTCTTTAAAATCATACGCTTCATTCTTTATTCATAATTCATTTTCATATATAAGTATTTATATATATACGTATGATCACATTGACATTTATAACATTTAATCATTTTGTGTATACACTTCAGCCCCAAAACATTTAAAATGATTTGCACATAACATAGAAGGGGGTACATAGAACTCACCTGATGAGTAGTTTCTGAAACACTTAGCTGGCTACTGAGCGTCACTAATGTCACTCACGATCTGTATAATAAAGTCATACACGTAAGGTAGTGCTCCTAGATGACACTAGACATTACTATGCTTGAATCTAGTAGTTTCGATGGATTCGTTTATATCGAAACTTGGTAGTTTCGATAGGTTGCTTAAGTCGAAACTTGGTAGTTTCGATAGGTAACTTAGGTGTAATCTTGGCTTCAGATCGTTGGCATATCGAAACTATGGTAGTTTCGATAGGTCTGCATATATATATATATATATATATATATCGAAACTATGGTAGTTTCGATGGGTCTGTATATATATCGAAACTATGTAGTTTCGATGGGTCTGCACATATCGAAACTAAGTAGTTTCGATGGGTCTGCACAAACCATCTTACCCAAAAATTTGAAGTTTCTGCATGCGAATCTGATCGTGCCAATATCTTGATTTTTCTTAGATCATAACGTTCGGTTTTCATTCTAGATGCTATACCTAAGCTCATTTTAAAGTTTCATCCGCAAAATCGTCATCTATTGGGCTAAAACCGAAAATCCTAAAAAATCATAAAAACTCAGATTATGATCGAACGCTTACCTGGATTGGATTTATGATTCGGAGAAGATGGTCATGAGCACAGCAGCAACGTTCTCCTGAATTCCCGAGTTGATCCGTCACTTACTCTCTCTAGGCCCGAGCTCTCTTCTCTCTCTCTAGAACTTGCGTGAGTGGGGAAATGAGCAGAGAAGAGGGCTGCCTTGCCTCTTATATGCCTGGGCTTCCCTCGGCCCATTGAAGCCGAGCCCAAGCCCGCTCCCTTTTGTTTAAATATTTCGACTAAGCACCGGTCTCACTATATTTATTCGTTTTATTATTTTTGAGATGTTACAGTCAGTGTTTTGAATGCAACAATATGGGGCACTGGAAACGTAACTGCCCAGAATATCTAGCTAAGCTGAGATCGAAGAGAGCAAATGATGAAGGCATATCTTCTGGTATTTCTATCTATGTTATTGAACTTTTCACTATCTCTAGCGACATATGGGTATTTGATACCGGATGTGCTTATCACATCGTTAATGTATTGCACGAGCCTGAAAAGTGGAAGAAGCTGAAACAAGGCGACATGAAACTCATCGTTGGTGATGGGAAGAGAGTACCAGTTCTTGCAACTGGAACATTTCACCTTTCATGTCCTTCTGGCCTTGTAGTTATCTTAAATAACTGTTTGTTTGCACCTGGTTTAACCAGAAACATTATTTCAGTTTCCTTATTATTTGAACAAGGTTTTAAGTACGTTTTTAATGGAATTAATATTTCTACTTACTTAAATGATATTTTCTATTTTGAGGCTAAACCTCGAAATGGAATTTATGAGGTAGATGTTCAAACTAATAATAACATATACAATCTTTCTAAACGTATCAAATCTAGCATTAATGATACATTTCTATGGCATTGTAGACTTGGTCACATAAGCAAGGCCCGCATGAAAAGGCTCCAATCCGAAGGGATCCTTGAATCCACCGGACAAGAATCCTTTGAAGACTGCAAGTCTTGCTTAGCTGGCAAACTCACTAAAGGATCCTTCACCGGCGTTGGTGCACGAGCCAAGGATCTGCTAGGACTCATACACACTGATGTATGTGGCTCTTTCAGAACCATGTCTAGAAATCATGAAAGATACTTCGTTTCATTCATCGACGATTATAGTCGATATGCTTATGTCTATCTTATGAAACACAAGCATGAAACTTTTGAAAAGTTCAAAGAGTTTCAAAACGAAGTGGAAAACCAACTCGGTAAAACGATAAAGACAATTCGATCAGATCGAGGTGGTGAATATCTCAGCACAGAGTTCATAAATCATCTCAAGGAGCGTGGAATAGTTTCACAACCTACTCCACGTGGCACACCCCATCTTAATGGCGTGAGCGAGAGGAGAAATCGAACCCTACTTAATATGGTTCGATCGATGATGTGTAGAACAAACTTGCCTCACTCCTTCCGGAGTTATGCTCTTATGACCGCCGCCCGCATTGTCAATCTGGCACCGACTAAGAAGGTAAACAAGACTCCATATGTGATATGGCATGGGTCTAAACCCAATCTGTCTTACCTTAGAGTATGGGGATGTGATGCATATGTCACCAGCGATTCTGATGACAAGCTCGATCCTAGAGGCGAAAAGGTCGTTTTCGTTGGATACTTTAACAGAAGCGGATATTATTTCTACCATCCTGATTCAAATGTTATTTCCATCAAAAGGAAGGCACACTTCCTCGAGAAAGAAATTCTTGGACGAGAAACTGGAGATAATATAGTGGATCTTGAAGAAATGCGAGAACCACAAACAACCGCTGATGAAGTCGGAGCGTCTGAACAACAAGAAGTTGTTGCTGGTGAATCAAACATAAACACAAGCGTTCGCAGAAGTGTAAGGACTCGCAAAGAACCTGACAGATACCTATGGCATCTTGATAGTACCGAGGTCCTATTAGTAGCCGAGTCTAATGACGAACCTACTAACTACAAATCTGCTATTTCAGATCCATAATCTGCAAAATGACTAGAAGCCATGAACGCCGAGATGCAATCTATGCGTGATAATCAAGTCTGGGACTTGGTTGAGCTACCCCCCGAATCTCGGGCAGTAGGGAGCAAATGGATTTTCAAGAGAAAAACCGACATGCATGGAAATATACACACCTATAAAGCACGGCTAGTTGCGAAAGGTTTTACTCAGACTCAAGGCATTGACTATGATGAAACCTTCTCGCCCGTTGCTATGATCAAATCGATCAGGATATTGTTTGCCATAGCCGCGTACTATGACTACGAGATATGGCAAATGGATGTCAAAACCGCTTTCCTTAATGGCATCTCTCTGAAGATGTCTATATGGTACAACCTGATGGTTTTGTTGATCCAAAATATCCTAATAGGGTATGTAAAATGAATAAGTCTATTTATGGACTCAAACAAGCATCTCGAAGCTGGAATCTTCGTTTTGACCAAAAGATCAAAGAGTTTGGTTTTGTCAAAAATGAAGATGAGCCTTGTGTTTACAGAAAGGCTAGTGGGAGCACTATATCATTCCTCATCTTGTATGTGGATGATATACTTATCATTGGAAACAACATCCCTATGCTTAACGATGTTAAACACCGGTTGGGAACTTGTTTTGCAATGAAAGATCTTGGAGAAGCAGCCTACATTCTAGGAATCAAGATCTACAGGGATAGATCTAAGTGGCTTCTAGGGCTTAGTCAAGGCACATACATAGACAAAGTCATGGCACAATTTCATATGGAAAACTCCAAGAAAGGAGGTGTTCCTATGACTAAAGGTACCGTGCTGAACAAATCGCAATCTCCTTCAACGGACATTGAAACCAAGCGTATGGAAGCAATTCCATATGCTTCGGCGATTGGTTCTATCATGTATGCTATGTTATGTACCAGGCCTAACGTCTCGTATGCTTTAAGCATGACCAGTCGTTTTCAGCAAAGTCCTGGCATTGCCCATTGGACTGCAGTCAAGAACATCCTAAAGTACTTGAGAAGGACTAAAGACATGTTCTTAAAATTTGGAGGGAGTGGAAGAAGAGCTCACTGTAAGATGTTACACTGACGCCAGCTTCCAAACTGACCGAGATGACTCTCGCTCACAATCAGGATTCATATTCACTCTAAACGGAGGAGCTATCTCCTGGAAGAGCTCCAAGCAGAGTGTGTTGGCAGATTCAACCACCGAATCTGAGTATATAGCTGCATCAGATGCTGCTAAGGAAGCTGCTTGGATGAAGAAATTCATTACTGACCTCGATGTGGTTCCGAGTATTCGCAAACCAATCGAGATACTTTGTGATAACACAGGTGCTATAGCTCAAGCCAAAGAGTCCAGATCTCATAACAAAGCCAAGCACATTCTCAGAAAGTTCCACTATATACGGGAAATTATGGAACATGGTGACATCGTGATAAGCAAAGTAGACACAGATCAAAACCGATCAAAACCTAGCGGACCCGTTTACTAAGCCCATGACTCAGGACAAGCATGATCTTCACAGAGATGCTATTGGTCATAGATTTGCTAGTGATATGTTTTGATTTAGTATTTTGAATGTGTGAACAATTAAACAGTTGTACTTTTGAATTCTTTTGGTTTACTGATTTAAATGCAATTCTGAATTCTTACAACTGTGTTCGATTTTAATACGTTTAATCCATGAATATTGTATTCTTAATCATCCGTAGTCGATCAGAATCGTGGGAACGACTCTGAATTAAGACTATTCTGAACTTGGACTCAAGTAGTTGACTTCCAATTTCACAGACCTCATCTTGGATGACGTTGGATGTAACTCGCTTCAAATCATCTTCATGGATTTTAATCATAAGATGTTTTGAAATTGGTATACTCATTTAGTATCCTTTGACCTGAGATGCATACTAGAACTTTCGTTTACCAAGGGCTGTTCTTTAATCACTGTCAACCGCTGTCGCGTAACTGCCAGTCATAAAGGCATTGGTTAGGAACAGATCTGAAGTTCAGTGGGAGTTGTATGTAGTCGATAAGGGATTCTGTACTCTTACATGATATGTAACAGTTAGACATCGTGGCGCCCTCGTGATTCAAACTGGTGAAGTGTAAGGCCTTACCAAAACTGACTGTGTGTTTGATTGGACCACTATGAATCTTGAACGAGAACAATAATAATTGAACGCCATATGAGAATGAACTAAATCCATGTCTCATTGATTCAATTGATGTCTTATACGGAAAGGATGAATGAAAACTATTGCCATAAATCTATTGTCTTGCTTTAGTTTGCTATTACTAACACCAAGATATTTGGTTAATGACTTTAAAGCGTCATACCTTGTTAGGGACAGCCATGTGCAGCTAGAGCGCCGCTGACTGTTTGCGTTGATTTATCGTGGATCGTCTTAGTGGGAGATTGTTGGATTTTATGGACCGACCCGATGGACAACGCGACTGACCGAGCTATGACCCGTAAGAGTTACACCTTGGGCAACTAACATTAAATCCACTTAACTGGTAATTACGAACTTTTAGCGAGACGATATATATATATATATATATACACGTTACACGGGATTTATTATTTATAAAAGTATATAAATAATAATTCATATTTATTGTTTTAATCCTTTTATTAAAACAATTAAACGGGTTCGGGCTTTTAATTGCGCATTGGACTTTAGGCCCGAAAACAATTAATAGGGTTTATAATTTATGTAAACCTATTATTGTTTTTTACCTACTCTCTAACCGTGAGGAACAAGAAGGAAAATATAGGAGTAAATCCCTTTTTGGTTTTTCTCCCTCGTGTGAAACATACGGCCGCAAGAAAAAACCAAAATCACCTTTTTGATTGTTGGTTCTCATCGCACAAACAGAAAAGAGGAAAATCCTCTTTTATTTCCTATTTGTTAATCGCAATCGGCACAATCAAACAAGACAAAAACCGGCGACCGTGTATACCGGCGATAGGCGCCAGGCTATACGTGTGAATCCCGTGAACTGTCCGACGCAAGCACCGCCCCTCTCTTGGCTGCGGACTCCTTTCGTCGCCGTTTCCATTTCCGTTCGTGATCTAGCATCGGTTCGTTGTACCTTGGTGTCTCGATCGGTTAATCATTAACCACTAAGGTATAATTAATCTCATTGGTAGTTAGATTTAAAGTTTATTCCGTATTCGTATGTTTTGTAACCCAGATCCTGTCGGGTTTTATATTGTGTTGAATCGGTTTCATTCCGCTGCGTATTAATAATTACTAAATAATTATTATTAATCTAAAAATGTTTTATCAACCGTTTTTGATAACTAATCTAACTGATCACCATTGGCCAAAATACCCTACAGGATCAACTCCAAACTATCCCCTTTAACTTCCGGGTTAGACTTCTTTTTTAAGTTTTGCACACATATGTACTAATTTGGTTACCCTTAAAACATAAAGGAAAAAATATCATACTCTGATTATTTGTCACACCTCCAAATTTATTCACATAATAAATAAATAAATAAATCAAGGTGGCAACGATTGATAACATTACACAACAACAGAAGCATATTGAAGACATCTACATTATTACACACCATTACAAATACTGAAATAAACTAGTACATTTTTCTAGAACCATATAGATCATAACCGCCTTGTGGTTTGACAAACATGTCTCTTCGGCTTCTAGGGTTTAGTCCAACTAGCTAACCTATTCCAACCGTGCCATAACTATATGTCACTTGAAAAACATACTTAAAAATGTCAACACAAAAGTTGATGAGTTCACAAGTTTAATTGTCTCATTGTAAAGCAGTTTCCCTTGAAAACATTGATATCGTGTACATGGCCATAACATAAAACCGTTTTCCTCGAAACATGTGATGACTTCAGAGTCATAAAGTGAAAACATTGAAAAGGTGTACCTGGCCATAATATGAAACCGTTTCTCGAAAACCTTGAAAATGTGTTCATGGGCTTAATATGGAACCGTTTTCCAAGAAAACATGTGATGACTTCATAGTCATAAAATGAGTCGTTTTCCCAATCAAATAGTTCTTGTAAATCCAGTTGTTCACAAATTGTTCCAAGTATATATATGATAAACAGAACAAGTAATGTTGACCCATTTGTATACTAGTTAAGAATACAAATATGTTCATACATGAGGCATAACCAAACCATGACAATTGTTCTTTCGCCCCTCTCATTTGTTATCAGGTTCTAAGCGGCCATAAATCCTCCAGATTGCGGTTTGCACGACTAACCATGACCGTGGGACGTCACTCCTCATAGTACTATTCATAGGACCCTAGGCTACAGTTAATGGTTACTAAATTGTTCCAGTGGACTCTTAGCGAGCTCTTTGTTCGTTAACTCATGTAAACATAAAGTCGGGTCTTGTTCTCTTATTACCATATGAAAATGTTTGTAAGTGTTTTCCAGGTTTTCTAAAATGTATCAAGTAATGATGTTCCTAAATATGTCAAACAATGATGTTTTCCAAAAGTATCAAATGTGTTAAGCAAGTATGTTTTTCCCCCTGATGTTTCTAAAACATTTAAAAGGTTAAAAGGGGGCAGTGAACTCACCTTTGACTATTTAATAGACATAAATGTACCAATGTTGCGAGCAATCCAACGGTGTGCAGGTAATCACCATTATAACCCTAATTACAAATATGCTATCAACTTCCGATACTAGTGTTAAGTTATCGTGTGTGTATTTGAGCTATGTTGATTCACTATGTTACAATACTGATCCGGTATATGTTAATAATGGTGGATGCTTAGATCCGGATTACTTATTGTTCGTGTTCCACTAGTCACATTTATAAGTGTTAGTCTGTCAAGTACACCGTTGTTCATGTCCATATGCACTTATAATTAAGAGTAAACTGTCATTTTCGTCCCTGTGGTTCGATCAAAATTGTCACTTTAGTCCAATAGTTTGTTTTCTTGTATCTGGGTCCTTGTGGTTTTAAAATCTTGTCATCATCCAGTCAGCTAACACCATCTATTTTTCTCAGTTAAATTAGTGGTATTTCAGTCCTTTTACACATTGTTTTATTTCTTTATCTTTTTTACTCACTTTTTAATCATCCCCGATTTAACCTATAATTTAATCGTCCATTTGCTGGCCTTCTTCCTCTTTTCCCAACCAATTTTCGGCGACAACCCTAGAACTAAAACCGTAGTTTACTCTTTTATTTCTAAAAGACTAGTTTAACCATTTTAGTCCAATAAAAACTTTTTTAGTTTTTTTGATAATTTTTTTACTTCTTTAAAATCGTTTTCTAACCTTTTTAAAATTATTTTTTTTAAAAGCATTTTTTAGTTTTTTGTTTTCCCATAAAAACGTTTTTTTCGGTTATATCTGAAACATATCTGCGATGGACACAACAAAGGTTAGAACCTGTTTTATGGGGAAGGAAACGGTGGTGAAAGTGAGGTAGAAACAAGCGACGGGGGTGTTCAAGTGGTGGTCGTCGAAAATTGGTTGGGAAAAGAGGAAGAAGGCCAACAAGGGGACGGTTAAATTAGAGTTTAAATTGGGGATGGTTAAAAGTGAGAGTAAGAAATATGAAGAAATAAAACAAATATGTAAAATGACTAAAATACCCCTCATTTAACTGAAAAAAATGGATGGTGTTAGCTGACTAGATGAAAATGACAATATTTTAAAACCACGAGTACCCAAATACAAGAAAACAAACTATTGGACTAAATTTGCAATTTTGACCAAACCACATGGACGAAAATGACAGTTTACTCTATAATTAATGATCACAATGCTTGATCATGTGACTTTTATAGAATGTGTACAACTCTATGTTTTACTAAAATTATCTCCGAGTTTGTATATATATATATATATTATATTATATTATATTTGTACGTACAATATTATATTTGTACGTACAAGTTTACAGTTAAGCATCATACTATAGAGTGTCCATTGGTTTATAGAAAATATGAACATTTATAACTATACATTTAAATATAAATACCATTATATACACATTCCAACATATGGACCCGAGTTCATAAAACTCTAAGCTTTCCTATTTAGTCGAAACGTATTCGTTAAGTTTCCAATGGTTCAGGTAATTTATCCCAAAACTTCTTAATGATACGTTTCTTTATTTTGTATTCGAGTATATGATTATATATAAGGATATGTCAGACAATAGTTTCGTATTTCAAAATAATCATTTATTTTTTATATAAAATGTGACTATTTATTATATCCATATTTAGATATATATATATATAAGCGTATATTTATATGGCACATTTATATTTATGAAAAGTAATAGTTGTATAAACGTTTGTTATTTGTCACATCATAGTTTAGTCCTTCGGTTTACACCTTTAATTACCATTTAACGACATATCAAAAGATATATTTATAAACGTATATATGTAACATCCTTAAAGTTAACGTTCTCCCAATCATATCTATTTCGTGTAACCCGTTTTATACTACAAACATAATATAATCGTTTTCGCGTTCAAGCAATAGCATTTACTAGTTGTATGTATCGTTTGCTAAACGCGTTTAAGATTCTCATATAATAACAATTATATACTTTAGTCATAACGGACTCTCTAGATCAACTATACGTGTTTGCGGTTCGTTAATATTTATTTATTACGTTAATATATATCGTTGTTAACGAGTTGTTTAAGCTCAACATGATTCGACAGCACGCGCATTTAACTTTCGTGTAAATAAATATAATCACGGTAGCGTGCGTTTATACCTTTCGTTAGTCTCGTTTATGAACCGATGCGTCCTAAACCTCAAAATTTTCGTCATGGCCACGTTTTATCGCCGTTGACCCGAGTTTGACCACGTTTGACTATGTTTCACCGAGGCTCGTGACATCATTTCCTGTACAAAAATACACATTTTATACTCGGGAATGAAACCCAACAACCCAAAATTTCTAAATCTATAACGGGTGACACAGATCTAGAGGGAAATATAATCTCGTCATCAAAATCGATTTAGATAACCAAAACTGAGCACAAACCTTTTAGATTGGGATGGTAGAATGATAAACGAAGTGAACCTGGTCAGGTTTGGGGTTCACCGAAAAACCGAGTCTCACCGGATTTGGCTGGAAAACGCTTTTAAACACATAGATCATCTCGAACAGAAGTTTAACCTTACAAGTGAGTGAATCTGGACTTGAATAACTAGAAAAAAAATGGGAATAAAACTCACCCGAAACTCGTCGGGAACCGGGATTCATCAGAACCCACTTCTAGTCGTCGGATTTCTCGGCGGAAAGGTGTGGTCCGTTCAGATATGGACTGAATTCGTCGTTTGTAGACGGATTCCACCCCCTGCCGCCGCCCTCGGTGGACATACACCATTCCACACGCCGTCGTTGCTTCGGAAGCACCCAAAACCACCATCACCGTCGTCGGAGGGGAAGGCGGAACCCTAGCCGTCGCCGCTCTTTTGGGTCGGAATATCTTCACCACCGCCATGATTTACTCATTCACAAACAGTTATTAAACTTGAATATCAAATAACGCAGCGGAATCATTCATTCATCATAATTAAAACTTGTTTAAAACATGCGGAAGCGTAACATTGTCAAATACATAAACATAACATAAACAAATCATAATGGGATGCCAGTCTTCATTATCAACCGGGTAACTCTTCTCGCTTGCCAAGCATCACCGTCCATCGTTCATACCTGCCTTAACCAGAATGTGCATACAAAAAAGTCAGCTACGCTGGTGAGTTCTAGCATTACATAAAACTTTAACATTTACATTTGCAAAAAACATAACATTCATTCATTTAATAAAACCGTACGTAAAAACATGCAATAACTTAACATCATAAAAAACTCGTAATCATATCATCATAACATAAGTCAACATGAACCGAATATGCGCCTTTTCGTAACCGTCAATTCCATTCATCGCATACTGGCGGAGAAACCCCGAGGCACGCCACCACTAGGCCCTTCGACACCGTACATTTACCTATAGGCAGAGAAACCTAGGGCCCGATACCCCAAAGCCGTTCGATGCCAGAACCTTAGGAACGGTATCACAAGGATACACGCACCTTCACCTTAAGCACGACGTCGTAAAGGACATCACGTACCTTCACCTTAAGCACTGTTCCCTAGCAGGGATTAGTACCTTCAATAAGGATCCCAGTAATCCCATGGTGACCGTCGTCACCTCTTTGTCCACCCAGTTGTACAACCGTTAGCCAGCGACAGAGGCCCCCATAAGGGTAAGGCCCAATCATGCATACATACCTTAGTTCCCATAGGAACTCGTGGCAGATTCATTCATTTCATGACTTTCATAAAAATATCCGTTACCGCCTTTACATCATTTTAGTTAAAGCATTCGTAAGTCTTATTATAAAACATTTCATCATTAAACTGTCCGTAAACCATTCATAAACCTCTTTAGCAAACACTTCATAAACACCTTTCAACTTTCCTTTCGTAAAACATCATTTCGTTTAAACATCATTTCGTAAAACATCATTTCGTTAAACATCATTTCGTTAAACATCATTTCGTAAAACATAATTTCGTTATACATCATTTCGTTAAACATCATTTCGTAAAACATCATTTCGTAAGTATGCACACCAGCCCAAAACATTAATAAAACATTTAAAAGAGGGATCTAGAATTCACCTGATAAGCTAATCTGGGTTGTAACATTTCTGATTTTTTTTTAATCCGTATTTCAATTCAATGTAATGCATTTCAAACTCAATTCTAGTACACTGTTTTTGTTCTATTCGTACCATCAATTAAATACTATACCTCAATGTAAATCCACAAATTTTACTCGGTTATATTCTATTAAAACACTACATAAGTATCTATTCATTTCATGACTTTCATAAAAATATCCGTTACCGCCTTTACATCATTTTAGTTAAAGCATTCGTAAGTCTTATTATAAAACATTTCATCATTAAACTGTCCGTAAACCATTCGTAAACCTCTTTAGCAAACACTTCATAAACACCTTTCAACTTTCCTTTCGTAAAACATCATTTCGTTTAAACATCATTTCGTAAAACATCATTTCGTTAAACATCATTTCGTTAAACATCATTTCGTAAAACATAATTTCGTTATACATCATTTCGTTAAACATCATTTCGTAAAACATCATTTCGTAAGTATGCACACCAGCCCAAAACATTAATAAAACATTTAAAAGAGGGATCTAGAATTCACCTGATAAGCTAATCTGGGTTGTAACATTTCTGATTTTTTTTAATCCGTATTTCAATTCAATGTAATGCATTTCAAACTCAATTCTAGTACACTGTTTTTGTTCTATTCGTACCATCAATTAAATACTATACCTCAATGTAAATCCACAAATTTTACTCGGTTATATTCTATTAAAACACTACATAAGTATCTATTTATACAAATACGTCAAATACTAAAGTTACAAGGTCTAATGTTGAAAATTTACAAGAAACCTTAATAGGCACAGTCGCGCCAAGTGTTATGGCACGGTCGCGCGCCTTGCTTCGGAACTGTCGCGCCTCATATTGGCACGGTCGCGCCTCTCATCAGTTGAAACGTAAATGCAGACCTTTAATCACAGGAACGTTCGGTTTCATAACCGTTCTACACGTTTTCGTCATTAACAAACTCCATTAAGCCCTTTAATCATCACCATTATAACAAATGAACTTATTTGCATCGAATTACCTCATAATCACCAAATTCTCTCACGAAATCACCAAATTCACCAATTTGATTACAATTCTTCCAAGCCAACATACCATCGATCCTCTATAAGGCTTCTGGACACGCTGGTTTAGTCGGAATTGCAGAAGAGGACGCCGGAGACAGAACCCGTCGTCGCCGGAATTTCTCTCTACCGAACACTATCAATTCGTCGTCCTTCTGGGTAATTGAAACCTCTCACACTTACGTTTTAGTCTACTAATCAAAAGCCCTAATCTAATTTGGGCTTACAATACGGGAATCATCACGAACCGGAATCTAGTTTTCGTTCAAAATAGATTTAATCGAATCCTACCTTGAACATGTTTAAAATACAATTAATGAATCCCAAAATACTCGTAATAAACCTACAGATGAAAGCCCTATGAAATCCAACGTTAACATTATAAGAATCAGTCGATTCGTTCCTGTTTTGGAACAAACACGGTCGCGCTAGTCTCCTAGCGCGGTCGTGCTTCATGAGACACGGTCGCGCCAAATACCAGCGCGGTCGTGCCTCAAACACTCAGACCCAACCATGCCTTTGGCTAGACTTGGTCATGCCTCAAAACCCTAGACACGGTCGTGCCTAGTCCAGGACACGATCGTGCCTAGAGAACAACCCAATTGTGCATTCTGTTTGATCAACACGGTCGCGCCCTGACTAGCATGGTCGCGCCCGTGGTTCGAGCACGATCGTGCCCTTCCCAGGCACGGTCGTGTGTGAGTTAAATTTTTGGGTAGAATTATAATTTTATATATTTTGCAAACAATAAATATTCTGATTAAATTACAAAATAAAAATAGTTGATTTTTATAAAAAAAAAATGCATTTAATCCTATTTAGAAAGATCAAATATTTAATCTTGGAATAAATAGAAAATTATTTATTTAAAGTTTATAAAATTTAATTCACATTTATTGTTAAACCTTAAAAAGTATTTTAATGGTTACGTTACATATATTATAAATAAATAAATAAAGAAATGATTATTTATTTAATTTATATTCAAACAAAAACAATTAATTATTTATACTAAATTATAACTAATACTTACAATGTTTTCATAAACAATAATTATTTACATTACTTATTTAATTATTCAAACTCAAACCTTAATCAAAATATTCTAAAAATATTCTTTCAAACTTTATATTTTATTCAATACTTTCAATTGCAAATCAATGACTTTTTATACAAGTCCAAATGCAACTTTAGACTTAAACTTTTGTGCACACTATTAATACCATATACATTACACTTTAGGTTAACTTGTGCATTTCAAGGATCTTTATTCTATCTAGTATCTTCGTTAGCTACGCCTTCAAACCATGTGAGTATTTCATAGCCCCTTTTACTCTTTCACACTTTTGGGGTGAAACATGAACTCTATCAAATTACATGTTTACGTTTACACAAACAACACAAATACAAATCCTATTTACATTCATGTGTGCAATTTAAGCTTTATGCCCGAGTGTTATGTGTGCTAACTTTTGTGAACACTTATGTGCAATCATTAACTATTCAAGCCGACGATTTTCAATGATAGATCTATTGAGTCTGACAAACCCACCCAGATTGGGGTGATTGATACCGACAACACAATTTTGCATGCTAGTTACAAAGGTTTGATTGTACTTGGTTACACAATAGCTGCTCCCCATAAATGCCTTATTTATCATGTTATGTTCGGATTTGTTTTACAAACTATATGCTATCTACATACAAACATGTGTTATACTCACCATTTTTATGTTGACTTTATTTTATTCATGTTTCAGGTACTAATGTGTGAGTTTGATCAAGATGTGCTACACTTAGGCTTTGGACTTAGCTAATTTAAATAAAGAAGTCTATGTTTTGAAATATTGTTTCTGTCTTGGATTTGGTTTTGTTTGAATGATTGTAATGGAATTTGAAGTTTAATATATTTCAATTTAGTCAACCTTGTGCTTATGAACAGTCTACATGTCCCGCCCCGATGATTCCGCCATCGGTTGGGGTGTGACATGGGTTGCCCTAAATAAAGGTCCAATAAAGTCTCTTCCGATCTGAATTGGTTGGTTAATTACACATCAGACCAAATCCCGACTCTAACGGTTTAACCATTCTAAACATACTGACTTTACTTAACCAGCCTGATGCCTGCGCACTTAGCAAGTGCGAAGGGCCTTGTTCTTGCGTACTTAATAAGTGCGCAGACTTCGCTTCATGCGTACTTGATAAGTACGTAGACTTTGCTTCATGCGTACTTGATAAGTACGCAAGAACTTATTCATGCGTACTTGATAAGTACGCAGACTTTCTTCCCCGTAAAAACCTAACTTTCGCATGCGGTTCTAATCACGTCAAGATCTCGAACTTGTTTACATTCAAAACGTTTGCTTTTCGTTTAAGAACTCAAATCTATGTTTTTCTTCTAGTTTCATCCGTAAAAACGTCACATTTTCGTCCAAAACCCCAAAAACCCAAAAACGAACAAAAACTCAGATCTAGGCTAGATCGTTACCTGTATCGAGCTTCTGATTCAGAGGTTCTTCTCACGAGCTATGGAGCAACACTTTGTTGAAATCTCCGGTCGATCCGCCAACTTTCTCTCTCTACGGTTTCTCTCTCTAGATGTTGCAAATGAGAGAACGGGTGTTGATTTAATCTATTTATAGGGGAGGCTCCCCTATGTTCGCCCCTTCTAGCACGCCGGTCCATCCGGCCTGACCCGTCATGCCTCGTTCGTTTATTTCATTCATTCTCGCATTCTAACCCGTCATTATAACTGTCGTTTTATTTTTGGGATGTTACAAGTCTACCCCCCTTACAATAGGTTTCGTCCCCGAAACCTATCATAAGTCAAATAGTTGAGGGTACGACTCCCTCATTTCCGTCTCCGTTTCCCAAGTAGATTCCGATCCCTTTCGGTTCTTCCATTGGACTCTTACCAATTAAATCATCTTATTACGCAAATGCTTCTCCTTTCTGTCTAAGATGGCCACGGGTTCTTCGATGTAGTTATGGCTGTTGTCGAACTCGATGTCAGTAAGTGGTACGTGAGCCGATTCATCCGCCAAACACTTTCGCAAGTGTGATACATGGAAGGTGGGATGAATCCCACTTAACTCATCAGGCAACTCTAACCGATAAGCGACTTCACCAACCCGTGCCATTATCCTAAATGGTCCGACAAACCTCGGACTTAACTTTCCTCTCTTTCTGAACCGTGTGATTCCAATCCAGGGTGACACTTTCAACATTACTCTGTCCCCAACATCAAAATCGATAGGCCTTCGTCGTTTATCCGCATAGGATTTCTGACGATCTTGTGCGGCCTTCATTCGTGCTTTGATTTGATCAAACCTTTCCGAAGTTTCTCTTACTACTTCAAGACTCCCTAATTCCTTTTGTCCAATCTCACCCCAACAAACTGGGGTCCTGCATCTTCTCCCATACAACATTTCATAAGGCGGCATGCCTATAGTCGTGTGATGACTATTATTGTAGGAGAATTCGGCTAACAGCAGATTACTGTCCCAACTGCCGCCAAAATCGATAATACAAGCACGAAGCATATCCTCCAATGTCTGAATGGTCCTTTCGGACTGACCATCCATTTGTGGGTGGTATGCCGTGCTGATATTAAGCCTCGTGCCCATCGCCTCATGAAATCTTTTCCAGAACCTCGATGTGAATCGTGCGTCCCGGTCAGATACGATCGTCAAAGGCATCCCATGCCGTGCTACTACTTCGTTAATAAATACTTCCGCTAAACTTTCCGACAAGAACGTCTCGCGAATAAGTAGGAAATGAGCACTCTTCGTTAAACGGTCCACAATTACCCAAATGGTGTCATGACCTTTAGCTGTGTGAGGTAGCTTGGTTATGAAGTCCATGGTAACGTGTTCCCACTTCCATTCTGGTATATCAAGTGGTTGTATCTTTCCATACGGTTTTTGGTGTTCAGCCTTTACTTGCGAGCATGTCAAGCACTTGCTTACGTACTTTGTCAGTTCGTGTTTCATTCTAGGCCACCAGCATTCCTTCCTTAGATCTTGGTACATTTTGTTGGTACCGGGGTGGATAGGGCAACGAGACTTATGAGCCTCATCCAATATTTTGGTTCTAAGCTCGCCACTCATAGGTATCCATACCCGCCCAAAACGTGTCCTAACACCAAGGGTGTTATATTCCAATTTGTCCTATTGGCAACCATCCTTTCCTTCTTTATGTTTTCTTCCTTAAGTGCTTCATCTTGAGCTCTTTCAATTTCCCTCATCACATCTGATGTTACTACCAACTTGCAAGCTTTCACTCTAATAGGAGCAGTCACATCCTTTCGACTTAGAGCGTCAACCACCACGTTTGCCTTTCTAGGATGGTATATGATTTCACAGTCGTAGTCTTTCAATAGTTCCAACCATCGCCTCTGCCTCATATTAAGTTCCCTTTGTTCGTAGAAGTACTTCAAACTTTTGTGGTCAGAGTAAATAGTACACTTCACCCCGTAGAGGTAGTGCCTCTAGATTTTCAATGCAAATACGACAACAGCAAGTTCCAAATCATGAGTCGGATAATTAGCTTCGTGAATTTTCAACTGCCGTGACGCATACGCGATCACTCTTCTGCGTTGCATCAACACGCATCCCAATCCCTGACCCGAAGCGTCATAGTATACCACTAAGTCTTCATTGCCCTCGAGAAGGGCCAAGACTGGAGCTTTGGTTAGCTTCTCTTTCAATTCCTTAAACGCCTCATCCTGGGTCGAACGTCATTTGTACTTGACCTCCTTCCAAGTCAACTTTGTCAATGGCGAAGCTATTTTCAAGAAATCCTGGATGAATCGCCGATAGTAGCTTGCCAATCCCAAGAAACTGTAGATTTCAGTTGGCGTCTTAGGAATATTCAATTCCATTACCGTCATTATCTTTGCTGGGTCAACCATAATGCCGTTCGGATTAATAACGTGACCTAGGAATTGGACTTTCCTAAGCCAGAATGCGCATTTGGAGAACTTAGCATACAACTTTTTCTTCTTCAGAGCCTCCAACACCTCCTTTAAGTGACATGCGTGATCACCCTCATTCTTGGAGTAGATGAGGATATCATCGATGAACACAATTACTGATCGGTCCAGCATCGGTCGACACACCCTATTCATCAAATCCATGAACGCAGTGGGGGCGTTCGTCAATCCGAAAGACATTACGCGGAACTCGAAATGTCCATAACGCGTGCGAAATGCAGTTTTCGGTATGTCTTCTTCCCTCACCTTCAACTGATGGTACCCGAATCGAAGGTCGATTTTTGAGAACCAACTCGCCTTGCAATTGATCGAACATGTCGCCAATCCTTGGTAAAGGGTACTTGTTCTTCACCAATCGTTTGTTCAACTCGCGATAATCAATACACATTCTCATCGAACCATCCTTCTTCTTCACAAACAACACCGGAGCACCCCAAGGCGAGATGCTCGGTTGTATAAATCCCTTCTCGAGTAGTTCGTCTAATTGGGCCATAAGTTCTTTCATCTCCACTGGTGCTAATCGATATGGAGCTTTAGCCACGGGCTGGGCATCTGGTACTAAGTCGATTCGGAACTCAATCTCTCTGTCGGGTGGTATTCCAGGCAAATCCTCTAGAAACACCTCCGGGTACTCGCGTACCACGGGTACATCGTCTAGTTCCTTCACCCCCTTACACTTGTCAATTACGTACACCAGATAAGCCTCTCATCCGCGCCTCAAGTAATCTGTTTCTTTAATCATTGAGATGACGTTTGGCATCGGAGCATCATGATTTCCATAGACCTCGACTTTTCTACCTTCCGGAGCCTTGAGTCGGATTATCTTTCGTTTACATATGATTTGTGCTTCGTTGGCAGGTAACCAATCAATACCCAACACGACATTGAACCCTCCCAAAACCATAACAAACAATCTGATAGGGAACCTATGACCTTCTATTTTTATCGTGGAGTTGTCGACTACATCGGTCACTCTCCCAGCTCTACCCACAGTGGTTTCTATGCTAAAGGCCCTTTCTAGCTTACTGACAGTGTACTTCACTCGTTTACAAAAAGTCGTAGATATAAAACTCTTACTGGCACCCGAATCAAATAACACAGAAACAAAAGTGTTGTCAAGGATGAACGTACCTGACGCCACATCGGTGTCTGCCCTGTCTTGGTCCTGCGTCAGTGCGTACACTCGGGTCCTTGTCCGGGGCCTTTCATTATTCTTTTTGGTGTTCTTCCCTTTCTCAGTTTCCCCCATTCTTGGTTTTGTGCAGTCCCTACTCAGATGTCCGGTTCCCCCACAGTTATAACACTTGTAGAGCTGGGGACATTCACGTGAGTAGTGTCAAGTTTTGCCACACTTGAAGCATAGATTGGATCCCAGTCTACACTCACCCATATGTTCCTTCCCACACTTATTACACATCGCTATCTCCTCCACCCGAGCCCTCTTATCACGAGCCCCAAACATGTTTTCACCTGTTCGTTTGTTTTGGAAGCCCCGGTTTCTTTTTGGGTTCCTCAATGGCAACATCATTTAGTGCCAGGTCATCATACACTACACCACTGAGTTCTACCACTGAATCATAGGTGCTAGGGGTGTTTGCTTTGATGAAAGTACGAACCTTATCCGACAAACCTTGGATGTAGCAAGCAATCTTTCTCTCCTCAGTCGTTATCAGATGCGGCACCAGACGTGCCAATTCATTGAATCTGGTAGTGTATTGCCGATGTGTTTTACTTTCGGCTTTAAATCCCAGAAACTCTCTTTCCACCTTCTCGATTTCATTCCTCGGGTAGAAGTTCTTAATCACCAATGTTTTCAAATCGTTCCACAGCATTGCGTCAACCGTCTCGTCCCCCTTAGCTTGACATACACCTTCCCACCAATGGGATGCTTCCTCTCTCAAGGAGTTAGAAGCGAATTTCACAACTTGATTCGCTCGACACTCGCTCAGACGAATGGCAGCTTCCATACGGATCACCCAATCAAACGTAGCCACCGCGTCTTTCTTTCCAGTGAGAACCGGCGGATCACATGCCTTGAAGGACTTATAGTCGCAACCACGGTTAAGCGGTGCGTTGATTGCCTCAGTGTTCGGGGTACCAACCACCGTGTTAGACCCACCCGTCTCACTAGCCTTCTTTAACGCTTCTGCCAACAGTCCTGGCAAAGAAACCTTCATCAACTCAGTGAACTCGCGTGCCAGAGCCGCTCTCACTTCCGGTTCAAAAGTGAACTGTTGTTCTTCGACATGAGTCGGCTAAGTTCCGTGCATACTAACTTCTGGCTCAGTGTGAACACTTCCTTCTTCACTGTACTCTTGGTGTGTAGGGGTCTGCCGCGCCCACCATTACGACCACCGGTATGGCCCCTACCACGCCTTCCGTTTCCTCTCCTTGCCATTTCGTTCTATAAGACAAGGAATCCAATGTCATCACGCTAGTTAACAAATAGAATTCAACAAGCACTGTAAGATGTTAATATACACTTGCCATCTGCAATTAACCATTACACAACCTTTCGATTTCTATTTGACCACCTCTGTGATTCCATCAGAACAAAAGTCCTTACCTAACCCTTTCTAAGGCATACTATATATGTAAATATATAATACCTTCATACCTGATGATGTGGCTCGAGTTACCCGTACTGGCATCCGCTTTCAGTCCCATTCACAGTTTAAGTTCAGACACTGGGAGTGTCCGAATCTCTCAAACTATTGCTCTGATACCAACTTGTAAGGCCCCAAACCCGGAAGGCCTCACTCGTTGGATTTACTCATTCACAAACAGTTATTAAACTTGAATATCAAATAACGTAGCGGAATCATTCATTCATCATAATTAAAACTTGTTCAAAACATGCGGAAGCGTAACATTGTCAAATACATAAACATAACATAAACAACTCATAACGTGATGCTAGTCTTCATGATCAACTGGGTAACTCTTCTCGCTTGCCAAGCATCACCGACCATCGCCCATACTTGCCTTAACCTGAATGTGCATATTAAAAAGTCAGCTACGCTGGTGAGTTCTAGCATTACATAAAACTTTAACATTTACATTTGCCAAAAACATAACATTCATTCATTTAATAAAACCGTATGTAAAAACATGCAATAACTTAACATCATCAAAACCCCGTAATCATATCATCATAACATAAGTCAACAAAAACCAAATCTGTGCCTTTTCGTAACCGTCAATTCCATTCATCGCATACTGGCGGAGAAACCCCGAGGCACGCCACCACTAGGCCCTTCGACACTGTACATTACCTTTAGGCGGAGAAACCTAAGGCCCGATACCCCAAAGTCGTTACACCAGAACCTTTGGAACGGTATCACAAGGATACACGCACCTTCACCTTAAGCACGACGTCGCAAAGGATAGCACGTACCTTCACCTTAAGCACTGTTCCCTAGCAGGGATTAGTACCTTCAATAGGGATCCCGGTAATCCCATGGTGACCGTCGTCACCCCTTTATCCACCCAGTTGTACAACCGTTAGCCAGCGACAGAGGCCCCCATAAGGGTAAGGCCCATTCATGCATACATACCTTAGTTCCCGTAGGAACTCGTGGCATATTCGTTCATTTCATGACTTTCATAAAAATATCTGTTACCGCCTTTACATCATTTTAGTTAAAGCATTCGTACGTTTTATTATAAAACATTTCATCATTAAACTGTCCGTAAACCATTCATAAACCTATTTGGCAAACACTTCATAACCTTTCAACTTTCCTTTCGTAAAACATCATTTCGTTTAAACATTATTTCGTAAAACATCATTTCTTTAAACATCATTTCGTTAAACATCATTTCGCAAAACATCATTTCGTTATACATCATTTCGTTAAACATCATTTCGTAAAACATCATTTCGTAAGTATGCACACCAGCCTAAAAAATTAATAAAAAATTTAAAAGAGGGCTCTAGAACTCACCTGATAAGCTAATCTGGGTTGTCCTAAACAAAGGTTGTAACATTTCCGATTTTTAGTATCCATATTTCAACTCAATGTATCGCATTTCAAACCAAATTCTCATGCACTGTCTTATTTTATTCTTCGCCATAAATTAAATACAATGATTCAATACAAATACTCAAGTTTTACTCGGTTATATACTGTGACACCCAGTATTTCAGGTCAATATCCATATTACATAAATGCACATTCATAACATATATTTCCTGAAGTTTTATTTTGACTAAGTAAAGTCAAGGAATCTAACAAAGGAAATTATATCAAAATAGTAATTTTTAAGAATTACTAGGAAAATAAGCAGTGATAACCCGCAAAGTATGGTCGTTGGTGATTAATAAGAACTTGACAGTAAAATTCTAGTGAGACGTTTTAATAAATAAAGATATTAAAGCGGGTATAAATTTCAGGTATTATACCACATCTAAATCAATCACATCATCATCATGATTGCTTTGCTTACACAACACTCAGGCGTCATAATCATCATGATTATGACCAAAGATGCAAGCAACATAAATATCACATCACCATCATTATATCCTTGCTTATACTCCACTCCAACATCAATTAGTAATGATGATGACTTATGAGATCTACACTCAAACCCCGTTTCATCTAATAATTATATATGTATGTATATATATACATCTAGGTATATAGATATAAAGTTTTAATCACTAAAAGTTCCTACACCGAGTATTATATCACGGTATCACCTACCGAGTGTATTCTAACTAGAACCGATCTAACTAACGATTGAGAGATAACTAGTGATTGGACAACACCCAACCCCCCACCCCTTAACCCTCTCTCGGCCGAAATAAGGTGGGGTCACCCACCTTGCCTACTCCATCTTTTCTCCATGTGTGTTGTCATGTCAAACCATACCCTTTCAAGTTAATTACAAGCAAGGTGTCAAATCCATCTCATCTACCATGACTTGTGATGATTAGAAGAAGTCTAACACTCAATCCCACCCCTTTCTATCTATATATATACGACATATACACATGCACACACAATTTCACTCTTTCAAAAATCAAGAACAATCCACTAAAAAGTTTAGCTAGAGCTTTGAAGTTTCAAGGGTGATTTCAAGATTTCGAGCTTCCTACACCATTCCGTCTTTCTCCTTGCTTGCTTTAAGTGAGTGTTCATATCCTAAGTTTTGATTTTATTAAGTACACAAGTTGTTTTGTGTGTAAGTTCACCCAAGTACTGTTTATTTCAAAAGAAAAGTCACCATTCAAAACGAGAACGTGCTGGCAGAATTTTCAGTCCACTTTGGACGTTCATATACTTGTCAAAACTAAACCAAAAAGGACGTTTCTTGAGTCAAAAATTAAGTTTAAAGAATCCTCTATTCATCCCAAGTGATTTCGTGATTTTTGGTGGAGTTTTGATACCCTAAAAGGTCAATACAAGAAAATGGGTACAATCTGAGTTTTTGGACAGAATTCTAAGGACGACTTCATAGGGTCATAACTCACTCAAAAATGGTTCAAATGACTTGATTCTTTTTTTTTTCTTCTAAAACTAGTATTTTGTGTTGGCATTACAACCCATATGTCCTATTATCATAAAACTAACATTTTGACCCCCAACCATCAAGATTTCCGAGACCTATCCGACAAAACCGAAGCTGTTAACATCTTTGTGTTATGATTTTTGTTTGAAACCCTTAAACCCCTTTATAAATTATGACCCATACATTTCTATAGAGTCAATACACTTAGTTGAGTGTGGTAAAAGTTTCATAAATTATCGAGTTCGATAAAATGACTAAAAACACGACACAAGTTGACTTAAAAACCCGAATACATTACTAAAGGCTATCTTGATGTAAAAGTTTTACCTTCCAAACTATATATTTGTTTTCAACCCCAACCATGGGGTGGTTGTGTAAACATAAAGACACGTCTTGAGATACATAACTTATTTATATAAGTATATATAAATGTATATGATTGTCACAACTCGTCACTAATGGTCGTCATGTCAAAACTGTCGGAAATATAAACTAGTATTCATGTCGAGTCTAAATTGGGTGAATCATATACACGATCAACTTACACATTCGAACATTGTTTAGACCGTAAAGTATCTTATTTTACCATAGGGAACGGTTAGGTCGGCTCACGTATTCACGGACTTTGCTAGTTGCTACTTATTTTGCTAGTTGCTACTTATTTTGCTTTGCTTCATTGTTTGCTCATCAGGTGAGTATTTCATAGCCCCTTTTACTCTTTTACACTTTTCGGGTGAAACATGAACATTATTCAAATTACACATTACATTTACAAAAACAACACAAAGTACAAATCCTATTTACATTCATGTGTGCAATTTGAGCTTTATGCCCGAGTGCTAGGTGTGCTAACCTTTGTATGCGATTATGTGCAATCATTAACTATACAAGCCGACGGTTTTCAATGATAGATCTATTGAGTCTGACAAACCCACCCAGATTGGGGTGATTGATACCGACAACACAATTTGCATGCTAGTTACAAAGGTTTGATTGTACTTGGTTACACAATAGCTGCTCCCCATAAATGCCTTATTTATCATGTTATGTAAAGGATTTGGTTTACAAACTATATGCTATCTATATACAAACCTGTGTTATACTCACCAACTTTTTAGTTGACTTTATTTTATTCATGTTTCAGGTTCTAATGTGTGAGGTTGTTCAAGATGTGCTACACGTAGGCTTGGACTTAGTTAATTTAAATAAAAAGAACTCTATGAATTTCAATTTCGTTCTATCTTGAATTTGGTTGTATTTGGATTACTTGCAATAAAATTTGATGTTTAATATATTCAATTTGATAAGTACGCAGACTTTCTTCCCCATAAAAACCTAACTTTCGCATGCGGTTCTAATCACGTCAAGATCTCGAACTTGTTTACATTCAAAATGTTTGCTTTTCGTTTAAGAACTCAAATCTATGTTTTTCTTCCAGTTTCATCCGTAAAAACGTCACATTTTCGTCCAAAACCCCAAAAACCCAAAAACGAACAAACACTCAGATCTAGGCTAGATCGTTACCTGTATCGAGCTTCTGATTCAGAAGTTCTTCTCACGAGCTATGGAGCAACACTTTGTTGAAATCTCCAGTCGATCCGCCAACTTTCTCTCTCTACGGTTTCTCTCTCTAGATGTTGCAAATGAGAGAACGGGTGGTGACTTAGGCTATTTATAGGGGAGGCTCCCCTATGTTCGCCCCTTCTAGCACGTCGGCCCATCCGGCCCGACCCGTCATGCCTCGTTCGTTTATTTCGTTCGTTCTCGCATTCTAACCCGTCATTATAACTGTCGTTTTATTTTTGGGATGTTACAATTATATAGTATAGATAAAACATTTTTAAAAAGTAACTATATGACGTTTCTAAAATTTATGTTAAAAAACTACTTAATATGCCATAAATATATAATATGTAAATAGTTATTATTAAATATATAATATTGTATTTATTTAACGCGTGTAATACACGAGATTTTTAACCTAGTATATATATATATATATATATATATATATATATATATGGTAGGGATCAATTGTAAATCACTTTTTCATGTGTAAACCAAAAAACCATTTTCGCCAATCACGAAATGACATGTGTCATTAGTTTGACTTTTTTTAAAAAGGTAAAAGAGTCAATTTGCCCATTCTTTTTTAATTAGTTATACTTAAAATACTCTCCCCCTTTTTTAAATACTTTAATAACTTTTTCATACAATATTATTTATTTTTTTTAAATTATACCATAAAAACGAGCATTTTTTGATCTTTAATTCTAGTATACTCTTGCTACATAAAAAAATAGAAAATTTAAACGTCTGTTATTACATATATGTAATGAACACTTACATACATGCAATATAAACATAAATTAAATGTTCAAAATTTTCCTCATTTTTTTCAAAAAATCCCACCTATTTTTTAGAACACCAATAATTTTTATATACAATATCAATTTTTTAAGAAAAATTACAACATTAAATAAAGCGTTTTTTTATTTTTAATTTTTATATAGTCTTGTTTGTTGTATAATTTTTTTTATTGTTTTTATATGTCTGTTCATCGAAACACCATGAGTTTTGATATTACATATATGTAATATGAATATAAATAATATTGTTCATCTAAAAACCCGCATGTTAACGTGTTCATCTAATTTGTTATTGTAAAAAAACACATAGATTTGTTTGTTTAAAAAACCAACAAACCCATAACTTTGTTTATTCAAAAACCAAAACCCAGAAATTTGATATTACATATATGTAATATGAACTGTTTCATAAATGTAACATGATATTACATATATGTAATATGAACAATTGCATATGAACACATATGTAACCGTATTTCATATCATCATTGTTTACCAAAAAATATACAAAATATATACATAAAATCCTAACTTTAAACTAAAAAATACATATATGTTACGATTTCAACATAATCTTTAGGAAGAGTTACATCGCATACAACTTCAATTGTCTTCTCTCTTTGTGTAAAAACAATTTGAAAATTAAAGAAGTTAAAGTAACCCATTTATCATCCAAAAACTTTGTTTTAAAATCCTATACA
The DNA here is from genome assembly GCA_023525975.1 of Smallanthus sonchifolius. Lineage (NCBI taxonomy): Eukaryota > Viridiplantae > Streptophyta > Magnoliopsida > Asterales > Asteraceae > Smallanthus > Smallanthus sonchifolius. The sequence continues at coordinate 29,973,485 of CM042046.1, forward strand.
AGCAAATCCATAAATCCAATATACGTAAAAAAAAAGCAGAAAACAATCAAATAACATATAGATATATAAAGAAGTGGAATTTGATTTTTTTTACCGTAGATCTCAATAGAGCTTCCGGCTCTAAAATATTAGGTCTTTGAAGGAACTTAATTAAAATCCATGTTAATATTTGAAAAATCAAAACTTAATCATCGTCCCTATTTTCGTGTTGGATTACAGTACCTAAATCATTGGTAATGTAGGTTTAAAGATTGTTTATAATAAATCTCATCAATGTCACTTACAAATTGCGTAGTTCTTCATTCAAGTGTCTTCAATCTACAATGATCTTCGATGTCATCTGTTGCTCTGTCTTCTTCAGTCTCAACAAGGAGTGCTTTCGATTATGATCGAGACAAGTTGGGTTGACTGCAAATAGAAGGGGAGAAAATTTTGATCAGGTGTAATTAGGGATTTGATAAGATTAAATTATATCTAAAAGGAAAATAAAAAAAAGTATAATTACTTTGATACCCCTAAACCATTCTTAACCACTCATTTAAATAAAAAAAACAAGTTTAATCTAAACCACTTATTAAACAATGTAGTAATTAAATAAGTTGGGCTAGATTTAGTTAAATGGTTTTCACATGAAAAAATGGTTAACAAATGATCCTTTTCATACATATATATATATATAGGGGACGTATCAAATGAAAAACTGAGTTGTAAACTCTTAAACTCAATATAGGCCACCCATTTATTTCTTAATACATTAATATGTGGTTGTTATTAATTCTACATTTTTAATATATCTAATAAAGAAAACATGTGACTTACATTAAAGATGGTGGTAAAAAAGTAATTCTAATTTTTTTTCTTTATACAAAATAATGAATACCCCCTATTAAAATCTGAATTATATGTAAACCCATATATATAAATCAAGAACAAATACATATAAAAATCAGTAAATAAATCAAGAACAAATACATATACAAATCAGTAAAAAAACATACACAAATCAGAAAAAAAATATATATATTAACAATGTCTTGAACCCCAGATCTTCTTCTCATACCTCAATCCCTTACTACACACTGCATGTGTAACAAAACACACATGTAAATAAAAAAACACATGTGTATGAATCAAAAAACCTTGTGAACATTTATTACACACTATATGATTTTAATTCTCTCAAGGTATGTATACATTTGTGTAAATTCCGTTCACACTTGTGAAAATTCAGTTTACACTTGTGTAAATTCAAATTACAATTGTGTAAATTCAATTTATACTTCTGTAAATTCAGTAAACTAAATTGTTGGAGCATGTTTTGAGACAACAAGCCTTGTAATAGATTAGTTTTTACGTTTATAGTTTTGCATGTTTTGTATTTGTAGTTAGTTAAGTTTGCACAGGCGAACTTAATAAGTTCGCCTGGTATAGTTGAGGCGAACTTAACAAGTTCGCCTGAACTAAGAGGTGGCGAACTTATTAAGTTCGCCTGTTTTAGTGTGTATTGTCTATAAATAGTTAAAGAGTTGTTCTCATTTCGAACTTCTGCATTGTAACTAGAACTACTCTGTGTTTACTGTTTGATTGATAATACAAGAAGCTTTTATGAAATCGTGTCTTGTGTGATTGTATTGCGTTCGTGACTATTCGAGACATACGTATACGTAAGGATTCCGTACTTCGTGTACGTATTATGTGTTTTACAGCAGAGATCGATCGGTAGACCCGCTAGGACTTACAAGTGGTATCAGAGCTTTTGCTCTTGATTAGCTACTGTTGTTTGACATTGTATCGATTGATTTTTCACAACAAGATGGAGATTTTTGGAAGTTTCTGTGTTCTTGGGAAGTTTGCGATTTTTTGGATTGAATTTTGATTGATTTCTTCATTTTTGGTGTTGTTTTACCAAAATTGATCCGTTAGAAGTGTTCTAAATCAGTATTTGAAGAATCATGCGAAAGGAATTTCTCTAATTCATTCTAAATTAAAATTTATGGAAATTTTCAGACATGTTCGTGCGTTTGGGTGTTAGAACAATCTTCCTTGTTCTTCAGCTGATACAAGCGAACTTGTCTACTCTGTTACGGGCGAACTTGTCAAGCGAACTTATTAAGTTCGCTGGATTCCAGTTAGGCGAACTTAGTAGGCGAATTTGTTAAGTTCGCTTCATACAGAAAGTTGTAAAAAATTTTTAAGTGTTGAAGTGTGTTCAAGGATGTCCGTCTACTTCTAATCAAGTGAAAAATATGACTCATTTACTGAATCATGACATTGAGATTGGAACTCCAACCAAGCCACCGAGGCTTATGAATCTAAAAGATTATTCTAATTGAAAAATTCGATTTGAGAATTATGTTAATATCAATGACATGAGTTTGTTGATTCCTATTAGTGAGGGATACGAGCATCCTATTCATCGTCATATGGGTGTGTCGGATACACCAAAACCAATTTCAGCTCTTAACGATGATGAAAAGAAGTTGTATGATCGTGAAAAGAAAGCTCTCGCAGCTTTATCCATGTGTTTACCTCTGGATATCTACCATACTTTCAAGAAGTTTAAGACTTCTCATGAACTTTGAGAAGGTTTGGCTAAAAGATGTGAAGGTAGCACTGATATCAAGAAGAGCATAAAAGAATTGTTAAAGAAATAATTTAGTGTTTTTAAACACTTTGATGGTGAATCAGTGGATGAACTCATGTCAAGATATTATCATCTTCTAAGTGAAATGGTCAACAATGACATCACCTACAAAAACAAGAAGATTCTTGAAAAGTTCTTGGATGCTTTACCAGCACATTTTAAGATGTACGCCATAGTGATCAAAGAACAATCTGGATTTGATGATCTTAGTCTTGAATATTTGATGGGAAATATTCAATCATATGATTTGCATAAACAAAAGAAAGACACAGTTTATCAAAGAACAATCTGGTTAGCCTGTTATCTTCACCAACACTGTTTCTATTATCTGTTTCACCACCATACACACAGTTTCTGCCTGTGTGTGTGTGTAATCGATCAAATCAGTGATTTCAAGAGAAATCAGGACCTAGAATTGGTATCAGAGCATTATGCTCTAGTATTTTTGAGTGTTATCAGGTTTTGTGATCGATTCTAGGTGATTTGTGAGGTATTTTGAGCTTATTTCGGGATTTTGCACATCTATTCTCGGAAGTACTGTTTCATCGATTTCCAAGGGTTTTTGCTCGTATTTTCATAATCGGAAGTTGGATTAGTGATCAGGAGGGTTAGTCGAATATTTTTGCCGGATTGGTTTGTCATTTCTGCACTATTGATTTCTGAAGCTTATCATCAACGGAGTATTTCTGAGCTTGGAGAAGAAGGCATCGAAACTACTGGGGACAGTCTGATTTCCGTTGATCATCGAAACTTCTTGTCTACATTTTGTCGGGAGAAGGTACTATCGAAACTAAATTTTGTCTTATCTCTATCGAAACTGTGGTTATCGAAACTTGCCTTGAAAAATTTTCAGTATCGAAACTAGTTGTTTCAATTAAAGCTGTTCTATCGAAACTAGTTGTTTCGATAAAAGTTGTCCTATCGAAACTAGTTGTTTCGATAAAAGTTGTTCTATCGAAACTAGTTGTTACGATAGAAGTAGACTTATCGAAACTAATTACTGTTTTAGTTTCGATTCAAAATATTATGGCCACTTCAAGTTAAACAGAACATTCTGGGGGAAATAGACCACCTGTTCTTGTGTCCACAAGAGACTTTGATGACTGGACTAAAAAGATGAATCTTTTCTTTCAATTTCATGATTATACACTGTTGAGTTCTATCACCGATGGTCCCCACAAGCCTGTAACTACCACTGCTGATGTTCAACGTCCTAAGTTAGTATCTGAGTATGATGAGAAAGATCTTGCCTTGATTGCCCGAGACAACAAGGCCTACGGGACTATTTCCATGGCTCTTCCTATGGATATTTTCAACATCTTTGCTGAGTACACAACTGCCAAAGACTTATGGGCTGCACTGTGCACAAGATATGAGGGAAGTGAGGATGTCAGGGAAAGCAAAAGAGATCTGATCAAGAAACAATATGCGATGTTCAGCAGTGTAAGGGGAGAATCAATATCTGATTTGATCAACCGTTTCTCAAGCATTGTATCAAGGTTGAAGGTAATGGGAGTTGAGTACCCTACTCTTGATCTAAACAAGAAACTCCTAGATTCTCTTCCTGAGGAATGGAATATGTATCGAATCATGATCAAAAAGACTGAGAATCTGAGTGCTCTGTCTCAACAGGAAATCTATAGCATTCTTGAATCTTATGAAATTGAGATTACGAAGGGAGCAGTCACCCCATCAAATCAGTCTAGAAACACAGCTCTCATTGCTGGATCAAGCTCATCCGGTAGCCCATACTTTCAGACTGATGTCCCTCCTTCAGCTGCTGCAATTAATTCTACCAGCTCCTCTGCTCCTCAAAAGACTATCACCATGATTCCTGATGAATATGTCCCAATCATGTCTGCTTTCATGTCGTGCTATGATGCACTAATCTCTGGAAATCTAACACCGGTTAGCTTTCAACATGATGACTTGGAGCAGATTAATCCTGATGATTTGAAGAAAATGGACATTGATTGGTGCATGGCCATGTTGACCTTAAGAGCCAAAAGATTCATCAAAAGAACTGGCATAGACAGATTCAAGCAGGGAAAGACACTTGGGTTTGATATCAAGAAGGTGAGATGCTACAATTGTGATCAGCTGGGTCACTTTGCCTGAAACTGCAAGGAACCGTCCTCCAAGGATCAGCAAGAAAAGAAGATCTCCTCTGGAAAACAAGCTGCCAATCCTCCAAAGCCAAACACATCTTCAAGCTCCACAGCTCTTGTGTGTCAGGCTGATGGATATTATCATTGGGGAGACCAAGCTGAGGAAGCTGCTGATAAAGCTTTGATGGCTGATGTGGAGGACATGGGCAAGTGTGTCATGATTGAACCTGCTGAGGATCTCACTGCTGTGCCTGCTGAGGTTATTTCTAAACTGTGTAATTCTAGGTCTTGCTTGAATGAAATTCAAAAATACAGATTCATCAATCAAGCCTTGATTGATGAACGAAATCACATTAAGGTGATGTATGACTCTGTGGCCAAAAATGAGAAACTTTACTTAAAGAAAATTCGTGATATTTCTGGTGAAAATCGTTCTTTAATTGTGCAACTCAATACTCAAACCATTAATAATACAATTTTAACAGAAAGAGTCCAAAAGGCAGAAAAAGCCAAATTACAGGTTGATCACATGGATATGGATCAGAAAATTCTGTTTGGAATAATTGATAAACAATTTAATAGAAAAGGCACAGAAGGTCTTGGGTATAACTCTCATCCTCCTCCTTATTCTAAATCAGGGAGATTTGCTGATATGCCTACTCCACATGTTTCCACACCTTTTGTTTGCACATTATCTCCTGATGATTATATTACATCCTCTGATTCTGACAGTTTTGCTTCTTGTGCAGAGTCAAATTGTGTAAATTCCGAAGATGATTGTGATAAGAGTGCTAATGATAGAACTATTTTAAAATAACTTGAGTTGGATGAATGTTAATATGTCCATGTCAAAACCAAATATTTGTGAACACGTTAAAAACTTGTATTTTGATTCTATGTCTGTTGAGCATACGGGTTTGGGATGTGATGTTTCTAAATTTCAAAATGCCTTGCCTTTTGTTCCTAAATCTTTGAATGTTATGCCATGTGTTACAAAATTTAAAAGTGCAGGAATTATTGTGAATGATGTACCACGTGAAACCATGAGCAACATGGAATTTTTCAGATTAAAAGAAGCACATCGTCTTCAAGACAAAGTTATTGATGAGAGAACCGTCTCATGTTCAGATTCCTCAACATCACAATCATCTTCATCTTGTGATGACTATTATCAGGCTAAGGTATCTTGTGAAAACGTCTGTTTTAGTTGTGGTGCCTCAAATCATGTTTCAAAAAGTTGTAAATTGACAACCACAAATTCTAATGAAAAATCGCCTTCCGAAAGTTCATTAAATTCATACATGTTGCCTAAGTCTTCTCACAGTAGGAAATCTAGGCGTAAAAGAATTAAAAATGCTAAAAATCATTTAAAATGAACGTGGAAAATTAAAAATAATGTTCTATTTGATGACCGTGTTTCATCAAAGGATGGTTGTATTTTTGATTCCAATGAGATGTCATATCCTGACACTAAGATCTCTTGATTGAAACAATGTTGGTCAAAACGTATAAATGGTTCGTTGTGTATAGGGTCAATCAAGAAGAACCGGTGACAACATCTGGCATGTAGATAGTGGATGTTCAAGACATATGACTGGGCACTTTAACCTGCTGCAAGATTATCATCAAATTGATGGAGAGTATGTTGCTTTTGCTGGAAACCCAAGAGGAGGAAAAAATGAAGGACAAGGAACAGTATTAAATGGAGTAAATAGTCTGGAATTTGTCCACTTTGTTCCTCAGTTGAAATACAATCTGATGAGTGTTTCACATATTTGTGACAAGGATTTTTGTGCCTTATTCAATTCAAAGGAATGTCTTATCTTGAAACCAGGAGTGGTGATTCCAGAAGAACTTATTCTCATGCGTGCTCCCAGAAGATACAACACATATAGCTTGGATATGAACAACCCATCGGGCATTGAATCGTGTTTTCTCTCAAAAGCTTCTGAAGATGAATCTTTCCTGTGGCATAAGAGGTTGGGACATGTAAATTTCAAAACAATGAATCGACTGGTTCGAGGCAACCTAGTCACTGGATTACCTCTCAAAGATTTTACTCCTATGGAACACTGTATCTCATGTTCCAAAGGAAAATAGCACAAATCTTCACATAAGCCTAAAACCACCAATTCCATTGACTCTCCTCTCTAATTGCTTCACATGGATCTTTTTGGTCCAGTGAGTGTCATGAGTCTTGGACGAAAGTCATACTGTCTGGTGGTAACAGATGATTTTTCTCGTTTCACTTGGGTGTTTTTCTTAGCCACAAAAGATGAGACGCCAGAGATTTTAAAAACCTATCTGCTTCAAATTGAGAACCTCTTCAATCTAAGTGTGAAGACTATCCGCAGCGATCATGGAACAGAATTCAAAAATGCAACTCTTGATTCCTTCTGTGAAAGCAAAGGAATTTCTTGACAATTCAGTGCACCTCGTACTCCTCAGCAAAATGGTGTAGCTGAAAGAAGAAACCACACATTAATTGAAGCTGCACGAACTATGATTGTTGACTCTAAGCTTCCCGTGTCTTTCTGGGCTGAGGCGGTCAACACTGCATGTTTTGTGCAAAATCGGGTTCTTATCACTAAAAGTTGCAACAAGACACCTTATGAGATCATGTACAAGCGCAAGCCAGTTATTGATTTCTTCAGGAAATTTGGGTGTGTGTGCACTATGTTGAACACTTCAGATCAGCTCAATAAGTTTGAAGCCAAAGCTGATGAATGTTATTTTGTTGGTTACTCATCCAATCAACGTGCTTTTCGTGTCTACCATAAGAAGAAAAGGATAGTGATGGAGTCCACTGATATCAATTGGCATGAAAACAATCATACGGACACAGGAGACGGTCCCAATTGGCTCTTTGACGTCGATTCAGTTTTTAAGTCATTTAATCTTCCTGATTTCTCTATTGAATCAACTCATGCTAATCCTTACTTCTCTGTGAACAATCTAGGGAACATAAATGATCAAGGCTCTTCTTCATCTGCTCAGGTTGAAATTCCTGTGTTTGCTAATGCTGAATCTAATATGGAGTCTTCTGGTTCTGGTGCAACAAGTGAAACTGTTGAAGACAACTCCATTCCAATAGTAGATGTTGCACCACAATCACCTGCTGAAGATCCTATTAATGATATTGCCGATCCTCCTGCTGAAAATCTTACCAATTTGGAAGAAGTCGTGGAAGAAGATGCAATTCCTCAACTGCGAATTCAGAAGATTCATCCCACCAATAACATCATTGGACCACTCAATGTGGGTGTTAGTACCCGAAGTGCCTGTGAAGCATTTGAAAACAACATGTTTTCTTGCTTCATCTCTCAAACTGAACCAAAGAACATTAAAGCAGCTCTACTAGAAAACAGCTGGGTGGAAGCAATGCAGGAAGAGCTACAGCAATTCTCAAAGTTACATGTGTGGAATTTGGTGGATCTACCCAAGAACAAAGTTCCAATCGGTACTCGTTGGGTCTTTTGTAACAAAAAGGATGAAGGCGGCACTGTGATTCGAAATAAAGCTCGTCTGGTGGTTCAAGGTTTCTATCAAGAAGAAGGGATTGACTATGAGGAAGTCTTTGCACCAGTGGCTCGTTTGGAAGCCATCAGAATGTTTCTCGCCTATGCAGCCTACATGGACTTCACCGTCCATCAAATGGATGTCAAAAGCGCATTTTTGTATGGCAAAATTCAAGAAGAAGTATATGTCAAGCAGCCGCCGGGTTTCATTGATCCTAATTTTCCAGACCGTGTTTACAAGTTAGACAAAGCATTGTACGGTCTTCACCAAGCACCTCGTGCGTGGTATGAAACTTTATCAAAGCATCTGCTTGAGAATGGTTTCACACGAGGAGCAATTGACCAAACTTTGTTCAAACGGAAGGAGGAAAAGGATACAATCATGGTGCAAATTTATGTGGATGATATCATTTTTGGGTCTACAAATCCCCGTCTCTGCAAAGAATTTGAATAAGTGATGCGATCTAAGTTTGAGATGAGCTCCATGGGGGAAATGAAGTTCTTTTTGGGACTACAAGTTGATCAGTCTGAGTCAGGAATCCTTATCCATCAAGAAAAATACGTAAAAGAAATCTTGACCAAGTTCAAAATGGCTGATTCCCATCCAGTAAAAACTCCTGTGGAAGTTCGACATTGTTTGACTCCTGATATGGATGGGGAAAGCGTTGATCCGCATCTATATCGCTCTATGATAGGATCTCTCATTTATCTCACGGCCAGCAGACCCGACATCATGTTTGCAGTGTGCTTGTGTGCACGTTTTCAGGCTAATCCTAAACTCTCTCATTTATCTGCTGTCAAACGTATTTTAAGATATTTAAGGTATAAGCCAAAATTGGGTCTGTGGTATCCTAAAACTGACTTGTTTGATCTTGTGGCTTATTCAGATTCAGACTACGGGGGTTGCAACTTAGACCGAAAATCCACTTCTGGAGGTTGTCAATTCCTTGGCAACCGCCTTGTCTCATGGCAATGTAAGAAACAATCCACCGTTTCCCAATCCACCGCCGAAGCCGAATACATTGCCGCAGCCCTCTGCTGTTCCCAAGTCAGATGGATACACCATCAGATGCTTGACTATGGGATCACATTCCATGAGACACCCATTTTGTGTGACAACACTGCCGTTCACCATATCACCAAAAACCCCGTTCATCATTCCAAAACCAAACACATTGAAATTAAACATCATTTTATTCGAGACTGTGTTGAAAAGAAGCATATTCGAATTGTTGAAGTCAAAACTAATAAACAAACCGCAGACATCTTCACAAAGGCTTTTGACTCTACCAGATTTGCCCAACTAGTGGAAATGCTTGGAATGATCAACTTTCAGTAATCTGTGTAAATAATTTTTTTTATTTTTATTATTATTTTTTTCCGTTTAAATTGTCTAAGAAAATTCCAAAAAGATTTTATTTTTCTGTACAGTATCCACGCAAATCTTTTGGGGCAGAAATATAATATTTTAATATTAAAAAGAATTGCTGTGTATATAATCTTACAAGTTGCAGGAAAAAATTGAATCTGACCTTTGAGAAATGATAGTGTCTGATCTCATCTCTTGGACATGGAATAGACCAAAAGCGATGGTGATTACTGAGGTATAGCTGGTAGGCCCGACATATGGTTAAAACTTGTAAGTAGTGTGAAAACCTAATATATATCTCATACTTGTGTGTTTGAATCCATTATTGAAACATCTAACCCATTTTTATATCTAAGAAAACTGATTCAATCAGATACAGGCTTACGTATTGGATTCCTATTCATACGCCAAGTGACCGTCAATATAACGATATTTACCACCGATGACCCCGTATGTTTTGCTTACGCAAAGATCTCGGGTGCTCATCCTTTTCCCATCCACTTGGATGATTTGACCCCGTCTGTTTTGCTTACGCAAAGATCTCGGGTGTTCAACATTTTTCTATCCGCTTGGATAATTTTACGACTTCTTCTGTTTTGCTTACGTAAAGATCTAGAATGCTCGTACGTTTTTAATATCTACTTGGATATTTTTTTTATTTTAATTTTTCTAAATCCACTTGGATATCTTATTTTATTTTGGTGGTACTTTGACATTACTAAGACGGTACCTTGGTTAATCAGAAAGAGATGATAGGATGAAAATAGGTACTTCTTGAGGATTGATAGGTTTTTCAAAATCATTTTATTTTAATATGTGGGGTACACCTTGTATGTTGCTTAAATGGTACCTTCTAATCACATGAAATCTTTGTACAAACAAATGTTCGGGTTTACTTTGCACAAATATCAGCTATCTTCAGGGACTCACAGTAGTGAATTGCAAAAGGAAGTGTTTCAAGAGACTGACCAGATCTGATCTCATGTTGGATCTTTTTCAAGAAGAAAAGTGTAAATATCTTGTGTATAATTTTATTTATATATCGAAACTAGTTGTACATATCGAAACTACTTTGAACTATCGAAACTAGTTGTACATATCGAAACTACTTTGAACTATCGAAACTAGTTGTACATATCGAAACTACTTTGAACTATCGAAACTAGTTGTACATATCAAAACTAATTTGAACTATCGAAACTACTTTGTGCATATCGAAACTACTTTGACCTATCGAAACTACTTTGTACATCTCGAAACTAGTTTGTCCTATCGAAACTATTTGTTTCGACAGGGGCAATTTTGTCTTTTGTCTCACGAGAATTAAAAGCCTTCATAAGCAATCCCTCCCGTCATACTGATTCTTACTCGTATTTTTCAAAACCTTTTCGCCTTCTCCGTCATTCACACGATCTCTCAAATCGTCGGTCTGGGCAAGATATCAATTGATTTTCCCCGTTGTCTCTATCGTCTCCATCATCAGGTAACGTCTCACTACCTCTTTTTGATGATTTTTGCAAAACGGCAGACCCAGGGTTTCAAAATTTAAAATTAGTTCAACTAAATCTTCATAATAACAGTCGTTTGTGTGCTTCTTTGTGTTTGCATACATTTTAATCATCTTAGAACTCACGATTATTGTGTATTCCTGCAGATAACGTCTCACATTCGGTAAGATGAAGTTCCGTCACTTACAGGCTACTCTAAACCTTTCTTTTAAGTTGTTTATATTAAGTTTGAGTATAACGAATCATAGGGGTTTGGGTTTCAAAACCAAGTAGTTTCGATAAAGGGGTTCAACACTTTCAAAAATATCTTAAAAGTTTTCAATCGAAACTACTAGTTTCGACACCCAAACTTGCCCTAGTATCTCTGATCGAAATTAGATAGTTTCGATAAGTTTATCTCCATCGAAACTAGTTGTTTCGACAGTATTGATCTCCATCAAAACTAGTTGTTTCGACACTGTTGATCTCCATCGAAACTAGTTGTTTCGACACTGTTGATCTCCATCGAAACTAGTTGTTTCGACTGTGTTGATCTCAATCGAAACTAGTTGTTTCGACAGTTAGGACTTCAAATTTTTTCTAAATGTTGATATATCTTGTTTCGATTCAGTATTTTCAGAAATCTTACTTATTGTGCAAAATTTATAAACTTTACAGGTATGGATCTCTTATTTGTAAAAAGACACAATGTCTGTGCATTCCTCAATGCCAACGATCCTAAGGCTGCAGAGTTCATTCCTGTACTAAACTTCCTGGCAAACTCCAACATTAGCTTTGCCATCAGCAATAATCTGCCGGTGTTTGAGACAACTATAAGAGAATTCTGGGAGACTGCAGAAATCATCACAATTGAGAATATAGAGCACATTAGAGCAACTGTGCGTGGCCAAAAAGTCTTACTTTCTGAAGCTACAATTAGAGAGGTGCTTCAGTTTAATGATAATCCAGATGCACCTATTGAATTTCCAATTTTCTATGTTAAAGAATGCTTCAGAAGGTTGGGTCATCCAGATGAATTCAAGAGTGGCCAGATAATCAAGAACTCCTTACCAAGCCACTGGAGATATATAGTGCACGTGTTTATTCACTGCCTATCAATCAGAAAAGGAGGGTTTGATTCAGCAAACAGCACTCTGGGCTCAGCTATTTTGGGGATAATCAAGGGAAGAGATTACAACTTTTCTGGCTTCATATTCAGACAGTTAAAAGACAATCTAACTGGAGCCATGAAGGAGAAATTATTGGCATATCCTAGATTTTTACAAATTATCATCAATCATATTCATCCTGAGCTGCAACAAGGTGGGAACACCTTTGTGTTCGATCATATGATTGCCAAGACTCTCAGCTATATGAGAAGTACTAACAAGAGAACCAACAGGGCTATAGCTGACGTTCTCCTGTTTGGTCATATTATTGGTGAAGAAGAAGAATTTATCCCTGATATTGACCCTGATCTTGAAGAAGAGAACTCATCATCTGAAGAAGAAGAAATGGAAGTTGAGCAAGATCAAGGTAATGCACCTATTGATGAAGCTCAGATTGAGATAAACGTCCCTGAAGTTCAAGAACAAGAACAACCCATCATTGAGCCTGTGATAGAGGCTCCTTTTGTTGAACAAATTCAGATAGTTCAAGAGCCAGCAGTTAATGTTGAAGCTGGCAAGCATGGAGTTGAGGAGGAAGTCGCAGAATCAAGTGGAACTCTGGATGCAGGGTTTTATGGATCTGACTACTACAAGTCTGATTCAGATGATAGAACAATGCATCCTGCATCTTCCTCTAAACGACAGGTTGAGTCAGGTTCTGATTTTGAGGAAGAAGAGCCTAAGGCAAAGAAAATCAAAACAGGATTTGAAGACTTGTCATCCTCATCAGATTCTCTATTAGCCACTCCACAACCATCTCCACAACCATCTCCACAACCTACTCCACAACCATCTCCACAACAATCACCCATCCATACTACTCCCACATCACCAACTCATGATTCAGCCTCTCCTGTACCAAGAGTTAAGACTCTAAGCCTTGAACTGAAGAAAATGCAGGATACGATTCAAAAGAAAGATGAAGAAATTGAAGGCTTAAAAAATAATTTGCATAATGTTCAGGAAGAGGTTAAAGACCTGAAGCTAGAAGTTGGGGGTTTACATACCCAAATTGAGGTCCAACAAACTCAACTTGAAACACAGCAGAAACTAATATCAAAGCAAAATGAAGAATTCAAGGCTTTGGCTGAAGCAGTGGAGCAGTTCAAAGCCTCAATGGTTAAACCTGTGCAAAAACAACCAACTACTTCAACAGCTCAGGGGGAGACCACATCTGTGGTTGAACCCTCATCTCCTGACCTTGTGACTAATCCAGAGTCTGCACTAACTATATTTGCTGGCCATATTGAAAAGACAAAAGAGACGGTTAAAGTCAAAGTTGAAGGTACAGAACTAAACCTTCCCTCAGCTAGTGAGAGAAGAGATGCAAGGAAGAGAGGGAAAGGGACTTCCACTGAAATAGAGACCGTGATTCTTGATGAAGAAGACATCCCATCTGATGATGAGCTGAATGCCCTTTTAGAAGACATCGAAAACTTTGGGTATAATGATCTTTATCCAGAAATCCTGACCACTGAAGAAAAGGAAACTGAGCGAACAAGATACTTTACGGAAGACGGAGATGAAATTCAATCCTTATCTAACGAAGAAAAGGGTGAAGAAGATGTTCAGATTAATCTTATCAAAACAGTCACTCCTGAACCAACCACTACAGTCTCCGAATCCGGTCCAGCACAAGATTCACCCTCGGTTGCTCCTGAACCTCCAATTTCAAGAAAGTCTTGGTTTAAGAAAATAATTCAGGAGGAAACCCCTAAGACATATGAATGGATAGCAGAGTATCAAGAACTAAAAAGGCCTCCAATTGGCTGGAAGTATGATGCTGAAAGGAAGCTCTTTATCATAAGAAGATATAGAGGGGGAGTTCAGCACTTTAAAAATATGACTGACTTCCAAACCCTTCCTTTCTATGACCTCAGGGATTTAGCCAAACTTCCACTTCAAAACCCTGGGAAGGTCATGATGGCTTATGACTTTGAGAAATTTCTGCATTCTCAAGTCAATAATGATTTCAAAGGAATGAAGCCTAGGAAAACTCAAAAGAAGATCTCAAAGACTAGGTTTCATCCTAAGACTAACAAGCCATATGTGTTCTTAAGGTACAAGCCTGCCCAAACACACAAGACCATCACCATTCCAAAATCTGTACCTGTCCAGCTACAAACTTTCAGAAAGTGGTATTATGACCCAATCATTGGCAGTGCAGTAATAGAGTGTGAAGGCAAGGAAGACATCACCATCTTTGAGCCCATGGAGTTGTTGAAATTTCAGCCTGAAGATCTGGAAATCCTTTTTTAGAATCACATTCAGGCATACAGTGATGAAGATGAAGCTGATGCTAAAGCCTACCAACGGGTTGTATCTCTCCATGTTAAACCTTTTATACCGAGGACAACTGAAGGACCAGCTGCTTGTTACATGTTCTCATTTACAATCCGCTGGATTGGACTCCTGTATTGTGTTTCACTCGAGTGAATACTCGGATCAAACCATCCTTGACTACTCACCCCGATATGAGTTCTAATTGATCAAAGTATAGTTGGTGAGTAAGCTTTTCGATGACTTATCATATCTGACAACACTATGTACTCAACAATATAATCTAAAGGACATTATGACACAGGACAAGGAGAACTAGGGTGAGCATGCAAAGCAAATTATCATTACGGGTGCACACATAATAGTAATTTGAGGTGCATGTAAGTCCTGGTGGAACCTAGTGTGTGGATGAATGGTCCTAAGCAGTGATCTATAAACTTAAACTTCCACTGTCAGTAGAAGTTCTTGTAACCCACTCAACGACTAGTTGGTATAGACCCGTTCAACAATTGATAGACGCGACTATCAGGTTGAAGGTGTTTACAGACACCCTGGACTATCATTAATGAAATCCATCAATATTATTTTCACTCATGTAAGAGTCTTAGTGACCTTACGACTCTCATTCCAACTTAATCAATGGAACCACCTAGAGTGAAACTCTAGTAGAACCTCAGGGTAAAACCACCGACTCCAACTATGTATACAGAATTTGAGGAATTCTTTCTATGCTAACACGTTATTCCTTACAATCCTACAATAGATCCCACTTGAACTTGTTATCTCATCCTGTGACTAATCCTTAGTCTAACTTCGAATTTTACTCCAGCATATTCAATCCTGTAAACGGATTTCTTTCTTCACGAAATGATCCCGTTGATCCAATGACATTAGGAAACGAAGATTTAACCTAACCAACCATCAGTTGAACGCAACTACTTAAACATACACCCTACCTCTTATGCTACTGGAATCTATATCTCATTAGACTTTTCTTCCGTACATGTGAACCTCTTCCCTTAGCCTATGCATTGGCTGACACTTGCCTTATAAGCGTGGGTCTCACTAGAAGTCTCAGCACGATCTCACAAATTCCATATTAGTGTGTCGTACTCTAACACTATTAAAAGCCAAGTATACTATTGAGATAGCAGACTGTAATATCCCGCATCGGTTGAGGGGGAGAACGATACGTTCCTTATTAGGAGGTGGATACCTTCTTTATTGAGACGCGTTTTGCCTGGGCGAGCAACTCGTCGGGTGAAAACAAAACCGTGAGTTCCTGGATGGGCAACCCATCGGGGGCAAAGCGGACAATATCTTGGTACGGTTTGCCTGGGGTGTTACACAGACGCTCAGAAAATCGAAACAACTCGCATTCTTGAAGATGTAAACTAGCATTGGTTAGTAATAAACTTGACATTGACCGTCTGCCAATTACACTTGGCAGTTTCGACCTTATTCTCGGAATGAATTGGTTATCCGAGAGCCAACCTGAGGCCATCTGTTATGACAAAAATGTTTGCCTTCCTCTCCTTAGAGGGGAAATCCCTTCTGTCTAAGGCAAAAGGAGTGGTGCAGTCGTTGGCATCATATCCTTCATGAAAGCACAGAAATGTCTTCGAAAAGGTCATACTACTATTTTGGCACTCGTCGCCGAGCAGTCATCTGAGGAGAGGAAAATTGATGATATACCAATCGTACGTAACTATCCGGAAGTATTTCCTGAGGAATTGCCTAGTCTGCCACCGCACTGTCAAGTTGAATTTCAAATCGACCTAGCACCCGGAGCGGCACCGATCGCTCGGGCACCTTATAGGTTAGCACCCAGTGAATTACAGGAATGGTCCACTCAGTTGCAAGATTTGTTGGATCAAGGTTTCATTCGACCTAGCTCATCGCCATGGGGAAACTCCAGTCCTATTAGTCAAGAAGAAGGACGGGACTTTTCGCATGTGCATCGACTATCGTGAGCCAAACAAAGTGATGATCAAGAACCGCCATCCTCTACCCAGTATCGACGATCTATTTGATCAACTCCAAGGATCAATCGTCTACTCCAAGATAGGTCTTAGGTCCGGTTACCATTAGTTAGGAGTTCGAGATGAGGATATCTCTAAGACGGCATTCAGGACAAGGTACGGCCACTACGAGTTTATGGTCATGCCTTTTGGATTAACCAACGCACCTGCAGTATTCATGGACCTTATGAACCGTGTGTGTAAGCCATATCTAGATCAAATTGTCATCATTTTCATCGACGGTATCCTCATTTATTCCAAGAATAGGGATGAACATGAGGAACACCTTCGTTTGATTCTAGAATTACTAAGGCAAGAGCAATTGTATGCTAAATTCTCCAAAGTACGAATTCTGGATTCGCGAAGTGCAATTTCTAAGACATGTAGTCAACGAGAAAGGAATACATGTCGACCCATCAAAAATAGAAGACATCAAGAATTGGGCAGCACCGACGACTCCGACTGAAGTGCGACAATTTCTGGGATTGGCTGGATATTACCGTCATTTTATCGAAGGATTTTCAAAGATTGCGCAACCTCTCACCGCCCTAACTCAAAAAGGAAAAGCTTATAATTGGGGCGATAATCAAGAATCAGCTTTCCAGCATCTCAAACAGAAACTTTGCAGTGCACCTATTTTAGCTCTTCCGGAAGGAACCGATGACTTTGTGGTGTATTGTGATGCATCTATTCAAGGCCTGGGTTGTGTCTTAATGCAACGCGAAAAGGTAATCGCATACGCTTCACGTCAGTTAAAGGTTCACGAGAAAAACTACACCACTCATGACCTAGAGTTGGGAGCAGTAGTTTTTGCACTTAAGATATGGAGACATTACTTGTACGGTACCAAATGCACCATCTACACCGACCACAAGAGCCTCCAGCATATCTTCGAGCAGAAGGAGTTGAACATGCGACAACGTCGTTGGGTTGAACTTTTAAATGATTACGACTGTGCGATCCGGTATCATCCGGGTAAAGCTAACGTTGTGGCTAATGCACTAAGCCGAAAGGAAACAAAACCCAAATGATTTCGAGCATTACAACTTACTATTCACCCTGGATTGCCTGACAGAATCCGTAGTGCTCAACTTGAAGCCTTGAAAGAAGATAACCTACCGTTAGAAGGTACTCGCGGCATGGAAGCACAACTTGAAGTAAAATCTGACGGAATTCATTACTTTGTCGAACGAATATGGGTTCCAGTGTTCGGAAACTTAAGGGAACTAATCATGGATGAAGCTCATAAATCTCGTTACTCCATTCATCCGGGTTCCGATAAGATGTACCTTGATTTAAAGATACTATATTGGTGGCCAAAGATGAAGGCCGACATAGCTATTTATGTGGGTAAATGTCTGACATGCGCAAAAGTTAAAGTTGAATACCAAAACCTTCTGGTCTTCTGCAACAACCAGAAATTCCCATCTGGAAATGTGAACAAATATCCATGGACTTCATCACCAAGTTACCACGAACCCCTACCAGATGTGATACTATTTGGGTAATTGTTGATCGATTAACAAAGTCCGCTCACTTCTTAGCAATCAAAGAGACCGAAAAAATGGATAAACTTACTCGTACTTACCTGAAAGAAATAGTCTCTCGGCACGGGGTGCCAATCTCCATTATTTCGGATCGTGATGCACGATTCACTTTTTGTTTCTGGCAGTCGTTACATAAGGCCTTAGGCACGCGTCTAGATATGAGCATAGCATACCATCCTCAAACTGATGGCCAAACTGAACGTACTATCCAAACTCTTGAGGACATGCTACGAGCTTGTGTGATCGATTTCGGTAACACTTGGGAGTCTCACCTACCGTTGGTGGAGTTCTCCTACAACAACAGCTACCACACTAGCATCAAGGCAGCTCCATTTGAAGCACTTTATGGACGGAAATGCCGTTCTCCCATTTGTTGGACTGCAGTTGGAGATAGCCAACTCACAGGTCCTGAACTTGTATTTGAAACTTCTGAAAAGATCGTCCAAATTAGAAACCGTATGGCGGCAACTAGTAATCGTCAAAAGAGCTATGCGGACAAGCGTCGTAAACCTTTGGAGTTTCAAATAGGTGACATGGTCTTACTCAAAGTCTCACCTTGGAAAGGTGTCATTCGTTTCGAGAAACGAGGCAAACTGAATCCTCGTTATGTTGGACCATTCAATATTTTGAAGAGAATCGGGCCAGTGGCGTATCAACTGGACCTACCTGAAAGACTTAGTGGTGTACACAACGTCTTTTACATCTCAAACTTGAAGAAATGTCTAACAGACGAATCGCTCGCAGTTCCTCTTGAGAAACTACACATTGATGAACAGTTACGTTTCATCGAAGAACCTGTCGAAATTATGGATAGGGAAGTCAAAACGTTAAAGCGTAGCAAAATCCCTATTGTTACAGTCCGTTGGAACTCGAAACGCGGACCGGAATTCACGTGGGAGCGCGAGGATCAGATGATTCGCAAATATCCTAATCTGTTCAAGCACTCCGCGTCAAATTCTTAAGGTACTATTTAATTTTCGGGACGGAAATTCTCTCAACTAGGGGATAATGTGACACCCCATAAACTTTTTTTTTATATTTTAATTTTCGGGACGAAAATTCTTTCAACTAGGGGATGATGTGACAATCCGGATTTTTCAGTTAATTCTGTTAGAAATTCCGTTAAGTTTTCTGTTAAAAACTTAACCTCGTTAACTAAATCTAACTCCAGGGACTGATTCTGTCACAAAATCAACTCAAAACTGCAGGGACTAGTTGTGTAAATATGCTAAACTAATTTAGTTGACTCCCCAAAGTCAAAATTACAGTTTTGGGTCTTCTGTTGACTTTTAAAAGTCAAACCCCTTTTGTTCTTGATTCAAATTCGCAACCATAAACTGCAAAACCGTCCGAATTAGTAACTGATACTCGCTACATTGATAATTTCGACCCTTAAGTGGCCGTTTCTAACCATTTATCATCGTTTATGATTGCAAATTATGGCCCCAAACTCGTAACTGTCGACTCCTTATCGCGAACCTATCAAATCCGACCAATCCGATCATTATCCTCACAATCAAACACCTGCACACTCTAGTAGCATTCCTCTGAGTCAATTGCACACATAAATTTCGCCGGATACGTATCGGGAGACGTCAAGAACCATCACGTCGAAGCCGAAACTATGGTCTAGCCGATCTCCATCAATCCGACATCGAATCAGGTAGCTAAACTCGTCTTTAGACTCGATTTCATCTCTTCTATGAAAGCCCTAACATAATCAAGGCTTACAATATCTAATTTATCACGTACTGATTCTAGGGTTCTTGTAATTTCGGGTTTAATCGAGTTACATCTTAGACTCAATTACAATTCAATCGAATCATGTGGAAAGCTTCGCAATCAGGTATCCATTGAAAGCCCTATGCTAATTCAGTTCTGTAACATCGAATTGGGTAAGAACAAGAATCTAGGGTTCTTCGTATGAACCATTTGATCGAACCCCAAACAAATCACCTTTTCAAACAAATTAAACGACAGGGGTTGATTCGAAATACTTAAATTGATTAAAGCCCTATGATTTCAGAAATTAACACTATCAAATTCGACCTATTTGATTCTGAGTTCTAAAACTAGGGTTTGGTATTCAAAACCGAAATTTACGACTGAAATCTGGTTGTCTTTACAATTAAGTCAAACTACAGGTTCGCCATTCCCCGATTTATGAAACCCCTATGCCCCTGAATCAATTCATAATCAAAATCATTGGGTCTGGGACTGGATTCGATCTTGGGTAGGTATGGGGGAGAGCTCGCTAGAGTTTTTGATTAAAACCAATTGAATCCGGGTATGTATGCGATTACCCTAGCGGGTCTATCGGTTAGAGCATTGTGTTGGTGTGGGTGAAGCCCGGGTTCGAACCCCACATACTGCAATCTTTTTTTGGGACTTTTTCCCTTATATTTATTTAAAAAAACTCATTTCTAATAATAGTATATTAGTATATAAAGGGGTTTTAACCCGGGAAACAGCCCGTATGCTCGGGTTTGAATTATTAATGTATTTTTATATTATTCCCACTATTATAAATAAAATATTATTGTTATTATCAACTAACAATAGTATGTTTATATTATTTTCAAACCGTAATCCCGTATAAAATAATATATTAATATTATTTTTAAACCGTGACCCGTAATACTAAATAATATACATATTTATATTATTTCGAAGCATTTTATAACATCGTGTATCGATTGAGACTAAATAATAATATAATTAGTTATATTATTTACTCGTATATATATATTATTATTTTCTCAATTTTTGTGAATGACAAAACACCCGGTTATATTTATTATTATTTTTGTCATTCGTCGCGTAACGTAATTATAATTTGATTCCTATCTCCTTGGACACGTCCGTTCACTCTTGAATAGTATAGCGTTTCCTTAGGACGTTCCTCATTCCGTGTCGTTGTCACAATTCTCATTGTATCCCTAATGTATGTGTTTATAATTTTAGGACATACGTAAGTCGTTGAGACTTGCACTCGTGGTTCCAACTTGTCTCTTGTGTGATACTATCTACAACGCCAAGCAGGTGAGTTTCACGGCCCCTTTTTACTTGTTTTACTATTGGGGGAGAAACATGCTTACACACAAACGTATTTTACTTGTTTTCCTGTTGAGGAAGAAACAAACATGAAACACCAACTATCATACTTTTACTTGTTTTCCCCATGGGGGAGAAACAGGTACGCAAGCAGATATTGTTTTTCCCGCCAGGGGAGAAAACATGACGCAACTATTTGATTATGGTACTTTATATGATATCACTGTTGAGACTAAGCGTAACATGCTATCACAGAAAGTCCTCATCTTATTTCGAACCGTTAATATGGATCTTAGCGAGGTAATGTTTAGTAGTACTACTGGGTTTGACAAATCCCACCCGCGTTAGTCGCGCTAACTCGATTGGGTATCGAACGGGTGAAATGTTAGCCTACTCACATGTGCCAGAGTTGATAGACCTGGCAGGAGGCATACAAACACAGTCAGCTTCGGTTGCGAGCGCTTTAGTAAAACATGAACATAGGTTAGCTACCTACAGATATGCATATTGAAAGTACATAATCTGGCAAACACACTCTTATTGTAAACTTGAAACCTGTGAACTCACCAACCTTGTGTTGACACTTTTTCTTACATGTTTCTCAGGTCGCTAAGGCACATGTTGCACACTTAGGACATGCATGGAGTCCTACTGTCATATCATCCATTTCAAACATTTGAAACAGTTTACTTATTTACATATATTGACGCCTATTGCGTGTAATTACTTTTGATTTCATATTAACGTTTACGCTTCCGCATTAACTCTGAACTTTTATGTTTTGACATTTCAAGTCCCATATAGTGTCGTTTGATGTAACTAATGACTGAGATCCTGGTGTGTCACCTTCCAAACGGTAAAACTCCGTTAGTTGAAATTGGGGGTGTGACAGTGGCTAGTACGTAGGAGGGTGTTCCTGAGTACTTAGCCCGCACACCAGTTTGGTCCTGCGTACTTAGTAAGTATGCAAGGCTTTTGCCTTGCGTACTTGTCAAGTACGCAGGTAGTGTTCCTTCCCCTATAAATAGAAGACTTGTCTTCATTTGTAGGTGGAACTTCTGGAACAAGGTTGAGAGATGTCCGGGTCGGGAAGAGCTCTCCCGACTCCTGGACCGTGAGCTTAGATGAGATATGTGTGCTCCTTCGGTACGTAGTCTGTAATACGGGATGACTTCTTTGTTATGGATTACGTGTCGTTTCATTATCTTTTATCTTTGTTCGTGTTTTCTCTGTCTCGTTTCTTTGTTCCCACACAAATCACAGAACGGGTCCGTGTAAATTCCCTGCGCGACGAGGCTCCCGGGACCTACAATGATACATATATGCTTGACATGAGCACAGCAACGACAACGTGTCTGTTCTAACTTGTCTTCTTTCGAATGCTTTCGAGTCCGATTCAACTTTGTGGCACCGAAAAATGGCTCATATAAATTTCAGAAAAATGAACAATCTTGTCAAGAATGGGTTGATTTCTGGTGTCCCAGTTATGAGATTTCATGTGAATGAAGATTGTATTCCATGCAAGAAAGGGAAGCAGCACAGGAAGTCTCATCCTTCAAAGTTGACTAATTCAATTGTGAATCATTTAGAGTTATTGCATATGGATTTATTCGGACCTATTAGTGTCAAGAGTGAAGGAGGCAAATCTTATTATTTGGTTGTAACTGATGATTACTCGAGGTTTCTTGGCTAAAATTTCTTGCTTCTAAGGATGAAACAACTGAACTTCTTAAGTTCCTAATTGCAGGACTTGAGAAATTGTTCAACTTGCAAGTCAGGAGAATTCGGAGTGACAACGGCACAAAATTCAAGAATGGGAATTTGGGTTTATTCTATTTGAAGAAGGGTATTCATCATGAGTTCAGTGCTCCTTATGTTCCTCAATAGAATGGTGTTGCTGAACGGAAGAATCGAACTCTTATTGAGACGGCTCGTACTATGTTATCTGATTCAAAATTGCCGGTTACTTTTTGGGCGGAGGCAGTACATACGGCTTGTCATGTTCTCAATAGGGTTTTGAACGTGAAGAAACACAACAAAACTTTTTATGAATTGCTGAACAATCGAAAACCTAATCTGGCGTATCTTTTGCCCTTTGGGAATCCATGTACCTTGTTAAAGACTCACGATGTTCCTACCAAATTCAGCTCGAGGCGATTGAGGGAATTTTCTTAGGATATGTTGCTAACTCTCATAATAAGAGAGTGTTTAACAAAGAATCACGTCAAATTGAAGAATGGTTTCATATTGACTATGATAATCATTCTGTTCCTCAGGATGCAAAAGGTCCTTCTTGGGCATTTGATTATGATGCATTATTCAGATCTTTCAATGTTACTCCTTCAATTTCTCCTGATGAAGCTGAAATACTCTATCAGTCCTTCTGCAATGATGATTCAACTGTCGATCCTCTTTCGGTTATTCCGATTATGGATACTCATTCAGTTGATCCGAATGTAAACTTCGGGTACAACACAACATGATGACTCTGACAATGATGAAACTGTGTTTCAGGAGTCTTCAAATGATATCCGGAACATAGTTGATGATTCATCAGCATTGGCATCAGTTGAGGGGGAGTTGCCTTCAAATCTTGATGTTGTTATTCAAGCTTCAGTTATTCCTCAATCTCGTGTGCATAAGAATCATCCAACTGACAATATTATTGGTGATTTGAATGCGGGTGTTCAAACGAGGCATCGTACTCTTGCAAAAAATTCATGTTTGTATGCTCAGATTGTGGATACAGGTATCTTGGAGACGTGTTTACATGCTTGCTTTATGTGTCAAACAGAACCTAAGAATGTGGTTGAGGCTTTGGATGATGATTGTTGGATTGAGGCCATACAGGAAGAATTGGCTCAATTTGATAAATTACATGTTTGGGATTTGGTTGACTTACCCAAGGGTTCAAGATCTATTAGCACAAAGTGGGTATTCAAATGCAAACGTGATGATAGTGGTGTTGTGGTACATAATAAGGCGAGACTTGTTGTCCAAGGTTTTAATCAGCAAGAAGGCGTTGATTACACCGAAGTTTATGTTCCAGTTGCGAGGATTGAGGCAATACGTTTGTTTCTTGCTTATGCTTCTTTCAACGGTTTCAAAGTTTTTCAATTGGACGTCAAGAGTGCTTTTCTATATGGAAAGGTAAAGGAAGAGGTATATGTGAAACAGCCGCCTGGTTTTGAAGATCCCAAGTTTCCTAAAAAAGGTGTTTAAATTGGATAAAGCGTTAAATGGTCTTCATCAGGCTCCTCGTACTTGGTACGAAACTCTGTCGGTGCATTTAATTGAGAATGGGTTTGAGCGTGGTCAAATTGATTATACCCTTTTCATCAGAAAAGTAGGGGGAGATTTATTACTTGTTCAAATCTATGTTGATGATATAATCTTTGGATCGACGAATGTTGATCTGTGTAAAGACTTTGAAAGAGTGATGGAGTTGAAATTCGAGATGAGCAGCATGGGAGAATTATCGTTCTTTTGGGTCTTCAGGTTGATCAAAAGGAAGATGGTTTTTGTATTCATCAAACAAAGTATGTTGTTGATATTCTCAAGAAGTTTGATATGGAAAATGCTTCAGCTTTCAACACTCCTGTGACAATCCAAACTTTTCAGTTTAACTTCGTCAATTAAATCCAGTTAAAGTTAACCTAGTTAACTTATCTCAAATCCCAAGGACTAATTCTGCCTATTTTCAAACTTAAACTACAGAGACTAGTTCTGTCATTTGCCCAAATTTCAATTCTGTTGACTTTTTAAAGTCAAACGTCATTTGCCCAAATTTCAATTCTGTTGACTTTTTAAAGTCAAACAGTCAAGTTCCTAACCCCATCCAAACTTGAGGGACCAGTTCTGCTAAATCTCAAACTCAATTACATGAAAATCTCAGGGACTAGATCTGTAATTAGACCAATTACGATTCTGTTGACTTTGGAAAGTCAACCTTAGCGTTCTTGATTCAAATCCGTGCGATTTACACAAATTCGTTTAATCTTCATAACTGCAATATACATTAACTGTCATAAACAACCACTACTACGGCAATTAACTGGTTAATGATTCGAAATTAATCCCAATTATGGGTGTTTATGTCGAAACCGTCGACTCTCGGTTTATTATCAACCAAATCCGACTAAATCAATTATCACTTCCCCAATTGATCGTCTGCGCACATCAAACGAGTTCCACTCAAGCTTTTTCACACACCAATCGGGTCGGAGACACAGCCGTAATCGCCGGAGATTCAACCCTGTTGCCGACGACAATCGTTTTAGTCGAACGCTATCAATCCATCACGAATTCTGGTAATTACTTGCACCTACAGTTTCGTTTCTGTGTCTAGATCAATAACCCTAACCTAATTGGGGTTCATATTATCGGATTTAACTCGATCGAAACCTAGGGTTCATACGGATTTCGTTTTAGTCGAACCCTATCAATCCGATATCAAATTATGAAATTGAACGCATCCTTAGTATCGTCTCGATGCCCAGATTGAAAGCCCTATGAAATCTAGGGCTTATATCATCAAATTGAAACCGAATTGATTCTAGGGTTCATCGCGATCTGGGTTTAATCAAATCCTAATCTGAACACGATTTCAATTCAATTAATTCATACGAGTAGTTTCACAATCTTCCGTTTAATGATAACCCTATGATTCCAAGCATTTTCATTATAAAAATTGATCGATTTGATTCTGTGTTCGAAAACTAGGGTTTCGGCTTTGATTTCGAGCAATTAACGACCTTAAGGTTGATGTTTTTCCAATTAAACTTGTAATCAAGTTCGCATATGCTCCGTAAACAAAACCCCTATGCTTCCAATTCAATTCGTATTCGAAATCGTTGAATTTGGAACGGTTTTGGTCCGGATCACGATAGGGGGAAGAACCCACGAGAGCTTATGATTAAAACCTTTTGAATCCGGTTCTGTTTGCGATTCCCTAGCGGGCAGGACTGGTAGATCGTGTGACTGGTGGGGAGGAGACCCGGGTTCGAGTCTCCCTCCCCCTATTTTGGTTTTTATTTATTTTTAAAACATTATTTAATTATAAAACCTACCCCTATATTATTATATTAATATATAAAAGTGTTTTATCCCGGAGAACGACCCGTAGGCTCGGGTTTAATTTATTAATCCATTTTATTAGTTTTCCCACTTTTATAATAATATATTTATGTTATTATCAAATAAAAATAATATATTTATATTATTTTCAAACCGTAACTTCGTATAAAATAATATGTTTATATTATTTTCAACCCGTGACTAATCTTATTAAATAATATATATGTTTATATTATTTCATATCGTTTTATACCACGTGTGATGTTTTCAAACCAATTAATAATATAATTGTTATATTATTTACCCACATTTATAAACTCAATGAAACGTTTCAAATTTGTAATTAATATAAGTTATTATATTATTTACCCTCGGTTTTATCCTCGATCAAAAATAATATATTTATTATTTTCCACACAAATGATTATTTTGTTAATCATACGAACTTAAAAAGAATATATATAGTTATATTATTTTCCTAACCATTTTAATTGGCACAAACACACGAATATAATTAGTTACTATTATCCATTATTAGAAACGTTCGACACCAAACGTATTTATCTTAATAATTAATTAATTAAGAAATCTTTATTCCCGTAGACACGTTCGTCTACTCTTAGATCCTTAGAATGCGTTAAGACGTTCTAATTTTCCGTGTCTTCGTCACAAATCCCAACTTGCCCCTAATTGTTATGTTGTAATTCTAGGGCATTCGTGAGCCGTGTCAGGCTAACGCTTGAGATTTGAACCTCGTACTTGTGTGATTACTACCTACGCAGATCAGGTGAGTTTCACGGCCTCTTTTACTGTTTTTATTTGGGGGAGAAAACATGTCACAATTTTTTTTGGTTTATTGTAATTCATATGATATCACTGTTGAGGCTAAGCGTAACACACTATCATGAAAAGTCCTCACACACATCGGACCGTTAATATGGTATGAACGAGGTAATTTTGGTAGTACTACTGGGTTTGACAAACCCCACCCGTGTTAGTCGCGCTAACTCGATTGGAGGTCGAACGGGTGTTATATTGACCTTAACACAATAGTCAGAGTTGATAGACCTGGCTGGAGGCAAACAAACAAACACACTGTCAGTTTCGGTTGCGAGCGCTTTAGCAAAACATGAATATAGGCATGCAACCTATTGATATGCATATTGAATGTACATAATCCGCAAACGCTTTACTTTAAATGATTGAAACCTGTGAACTCACCAACCTAGTGTTGACTCGTTTTCTTACATGTTTTCTCAGGTTGGCACTCAGGATTACGTTAAGTCATGCATGTGTCTTGGACTCCAATTGAAATAATTATCTACTGAATAATATTTATGTTTTGTTTGTAATTGGACTTGGGCGCGTTGTTTTGCGCATTTACTTTCATTTAACGCTTCCGCATATACACTCTGAACCTTGATCTTTTATGTTATTACATTTCAAGTCCCATATAGTGTCGTTTGAAGTAACTGATGTCTGAGATCCTGGTTTGTCACCTTCCAAAATGGTAAAACTCCGTTAGTGGAATTTGGGGGTGTGACAGATTGGTATCAGAGCCATTGGTTATAGAGAACTAGGACTGCATTCTAGACTATAGCCACACATTAGTTACTTGGCATAGACACTTACTCCTTATGTTTTAGGAATTATGTCTACACCACCATCTTCACCACCTACCAATCAGGAACATGACAATCCTCCCATTGCATCACCGGAGCCCAAGAGGCGTAGGCTTGAGCCCGTTGATAACTCTATTGTGTATGGAGAGCCCATGCATATCCGGAATGGGAGTGACTGGGATTGGTACCCCGGTTTACTGAGCAAATGGGTTAGACAGGAACGAGTTCCATCACCGTACTTTGGAGCTTCATCATCATCAGGACCACGTTTACCACTACTACCTTGCCACTTGGATCAAGCCTTTGCAGCATTTGTAGCAACTATGGATCGAGAGATCCGAAATATGAGAGACGCAGCAGGAGCGATCACAGGTCTGTTAAGAGGAGAGAAACAAACGGATCACATGATAGATCTGCTAGTAGCAGAACTGGCAGGCACTGACCGCTTGCATAATGCATTAGTGGACGAGGTAAGGGCGTTGCAGGCTAGAGTGAATGCACTCGAGGAGGCTGAAGTAGAATCTCAGGAAAGAATTGGAGAATTAGAGATACAACTTGCAGCAGCTCTAGAGCCAGCTGAAGTACCCGATTTTGAGCCTGAGGATGAGCCCGAGGAAGTAGAGGATGATGATGCTGAGTCAGTCATCTCATCCGCCGGCAGTGGAGCTTGATATTCCATTCTATTCTATCTTATCTTATTTTGTCATTTCTTTATGTTTCAAATAAAAACCTAAATGGGTAAGGATGTTCCCATTTCAATAAAATCTTAGTGAACTGTTTGAGTTGAACCATTTATTCTATGGCCTTATGATTTAAGTTAGCCTTGTACTAAAGTCATAAACATGCATGTCTTTACACATCTCTATCTGTTTGCTTACACTTGAGTGATGTCAATATGCGATGTATTTACTCATTTCTTGTGTTTGTGAATATGAAGAATCATGGCCGGACGTGGACGTGGCGGTCGCAACGGTGGTCGTGGAAATATCAACATGACACCAGCCGAACTGGCCACGTTAATTAATGACAGTGTTGCTGAAGCCTTAGCAGCACACATTGTAGGTAAACATGTTACCCGTTAACCCTAGACAACCAACTGTACACATTTATTCCACTTTTTCCTAAACCCAACCTGCTCTTTCTAATCCAGGGCAAGCGAACAATCCACAGAACAATCAGCATGTCTGTACCTTTAAGACATTTATGGATTGCAAGCCCCACACATTTAGTGGAGCTGAGGGAGCTGTCGGATTACTCTGATGGTTTGAAAAGATTGAATCTGTGTTCTCCATGTGTAACTGCCCTGTAGCCGACCGAGTTAAATTTGCATCAGGAACTCTAGAGGGTCCTGCCCTCACATGGTGGAATGCACAGGTCCAGATGCTAAGTCTGGACATGGCCAATGCATCACCATGGGAAGACTTCAAAATCCTGATGAAGGAAGAGTACTGTCCCAGGGATGAAATTCAGAAACTCGAGGGAGAATTCTGGAATCTGAAAATGGAGGGTTCTGAAATAGAACTCTACACCACTCGCTCACATAAACTAGCGGGGATGTGTCCTCACATGGTCACACCACCCTACAAGAGAATTGAAATGTTCATCAGTGGATTAGTACCACAAATCCAGAGCATGGTTACTTCATCCAACCCCACTACCATTCAACAAACCATCCGTCTTGCTCACAAACTGACGGACCAAGCCGTTACCCAAGGGACACTACCTCCCAGAAAATCAGCATCCAAGTCTACTGACAACAACAAGAGGAAGTTTGACAGTAACAATAACAACATGGGATTTCAGCCGAATCAAGTACAGCAACAACAACAGCGTAGGTTTGAACCTACGAAGAACTTCAACCAGTTGACCTCTTCGGGTCAGCATCAAAGTGGTTATATTGGGAGACACCCCAGGTGTAACAAATGTAATTACCACCACCTCGGTTCTTGTGACAAAAACCGTTGCCAGCGGTGTGGCAAGGTGGGGCATGCTGCCAAAGACTGCAGAGGGGAATTACAAGCCAAGCAGCCTTTCCAAAAACCGGGTTTTACCAAAGGTTGTTTTGAATGTGGAAAAGAGGGACACTTCCGGAAGGATTGTCCACAATTAAATAAGGGTGACATCGACAACAACAACAACCACCAAAGCAATAATAACAACCAAGGCAATAGTGCAGGGAATGGTGCAAAGGGGCGAGCCTTTGTGCTAGGATCCGGAAAAGCTCGTTATGACCACAACGTGGTTACCGGTAAGTTTCTTCTAAACAACTATTTTGCTTCTGTACTATTTGACACTGATGCTGATAGGAATTCCATGACTAATAAACTTAGCAACCTACTAAGAAAAACCCCAACCCTGTTAGAAAACAGATACACCATAGAAATAACCAACGGACAAGTAATATAAGCAACCCATGATCTTAGGGGTTGTAAACTTTAACTGACTAGTCATAAATTTGACTTTGATCTCATACCGGTAGTTTCGACGTGATTGTCGGAATGAACTGATTATCTAAGAACCAAGCTGAGATTACCTGTCACGAGAAAATCGTTCGCCTTCCTCTTCCTAATGGAGAAACCCTCTCCGTCCAAGGCGAAAGGAGTGGTGCTGTTATGGACATCATATCCTTCATGAAGACACAAATAATAGTCTCACTTACCTTTAGTGGAGTCCTCCTACAACAATAGTTATCACACTAACATTAAGGCGGCACCATTCGAAGCATTGTACGGACGTAAATGCCGATCTTCTATCTGTTGGACTGGAGTTGGGGATAGCCAACTTACAAGTCCCGAACTTGTATTCGAAACCTCTGAAAAGATCATTCAAATTCGAAACCGTATGGCGGCAACTCGTGATCGTTAAAAGAGCTACATCGATAAGCGTCGTAAACCGTTAAAATTTCAAATAGGCAACATGTTTCTATTCAAAGTCTCATCTTGAAAAGGTGTAATTCGCTTCGGGAAGCGAGGCAAACTAAATCCTCGTTATGTTGGACCATTCAAGATAGTGAAGAGAATTGGCCCAGTAGCGTATCAACTGGACCTACCTGAAGGACTTAGTGGTGTACACGATGTCTTTCATGTCTCGAACTTGAAGAAATGTCTAGCAGACGAAACACTCGCAGTTCCTCTTGAGGAACTACACATCGATGAACAACTGCGGTTCGTCGAAGAACCGGTGGAAATCATGAATATGAAAATCAAAACGCTGAAACGCAGTAAAATCCCTATTGTCAGAGTTCGTTGGAATTTGAAACACGGACCGGAATTCACGTGGGAGCGCGAGAATCAGATGATGCGCAAGTATCCTAATCTGTTCAAGCACTCCACGTCAAACTCTTAAGGTAATATCCTAATTTTCGGGACGAAAATTCTTTCAACTAGGGGATGATGTGACATCTCTGAAAATTTTTTTTATTTTAATTTTCGGGACGAAAATTCTTTCAACTAGGGGATGATGTGACAATCCGAACTTTTCAATTTAACTTCGTCAATTAAATCCAGTTAAAGTTAACCTAGTTAACTTATCTCAAATCCCAAGGACTAATTCTGCCTATTTTCAAACTTAAACTACATGGACTAGTTCAGTCATTTGCCCAAATTTCAATTCTGTTGACTTTAAAGTCAAACGTCATTTGCCCAAATTTCAATTCTGTTGACTTTTTAAAGTCAAACAGTCAAGTTCCTATCCCCATCCAAACTTGAGGGACCAGTTCTGCTAAATCTCAAACTCAATTACATGAAAATCTCAGGGACTAGATCTGTAATTAGACCAATTACGATTCTGTTGACTTTTGAAAGTCAACCTTAGTGTTCTTGATTCAAATCCGTGCAATTTACACAAATTCGTTTAATCTTCATAACTGCAATATACATTAACTGTCATAAACAACCACTACTACGGCAATTAACTGGTTAATGATTCGAAATTAATCCCAATTATGGGTGTTTATGTCGAAACCGTCGACTCTCGGTTTATTATCAACCAAATCCGACTAAATCAATTATCACTTCCCCAATTGATCGTCTGCGCACATCAAACGAGTTCCACTCAAGCTTTTTCACACACCAATCGGGTCGGAGACACAGCCGTAATCGCCGGAGATTCAACCCCGTTACCGACGACAATCGTTTTAGTCGAACGCTATCAATCCATCACGAATTCTGGTAATTACTTGCACCTACAGTTTCGTTTCTGTGTCTAGATCAATAACCCTAACCTAAATGGGGTTCATATTATCGGATTTAACTCGATCGAAACCTAGGGTTCATACGGATTTCGTTTTAGTCGAACCCTATCAATCCGATATCAAATTATGAAATTGAACGCATCCTTAGTATCGTATCGATGCCCAGATTGAAAGCCCTATGAAATCTAGGGCTTTTATCATCAAATTGAAACCGAATTGATTATAGGGTTCATCGCGATCTGGGTTTAATCAAATCCTAATCTGCACACGATTTCAATTCAATTAATTCATACGAGTAGTTTCACAATCCTCCGTTTAATGATAACCCTATGATTCCAACCATTTTCATTATAAAAATCGATCGATTTGATTCTGTGTTTGAAAACTAGGGTTTCGGCTTTGATTTCGAGCAATTAACGACCTTAAGGTTGATGTTTTTCCAATTAAACTTGTAATCAAGTTCGCATATGCTCCGTAATCAAAACCCCTATGCTTCCAATTCAATTCGTATTCGAAATCGTTGGATTTGGAACGGTTTTGGTCCGGATCGCGATAGGGGGAAGAACCCACGAGAGCTTATGATTAAAACCTTTTTAATCCGGTTCTATTTGCGATTCCCTAGCGGGCAGGACTGGTAGATCGTGTGACTTGTGGGGAGGAGACCCGGGTTCGAGTCTCCCTCCCCCTGTTTTGGTTTTTACTTATTTTTAAAGCATTATTTAATTATAAAACCTACCCCTATATTATTATATTAATATATAAAAGTGTTTTATCCCGGAAAACGACCCGTAGGCTCGGGTTTAATTTATTAATCCATTTTATTAGTTTTCCCACGTTTATAAATAATATATTTATGTTATTATCAAATAAAAATAATATATTTATATTATCTTCAAACCGTAACTTCGTATAAAATAATATGTTTATATTATTTTCAACTCGTGACTAATCTTATTAAATAATATATACGTTTATATTATTTCGTATCGTTTTATACCTCGTGTGATGTTTTCAAACCAATTAATAATATAATTGTTATATTATTTACCCACATTTATAAACTCAATGAAACGTTTCAAACTTGTAATTAATATAAG
Source organism: Smallanthus sonchifolius (assembly GCA_023525975.1). Lineage (NCBI taxonomy): Eukaryota > Viridiplantae > Streptophyta > Magnoliopsida > Asterales > Asteraceae > Smallanthus > Smallanthus sonchifolius. The sequence continues at coordinate 30,006,669 of CM042046.1, forward strand.
TTATTATATTATTTACCCTCGGTTTTATCCTCGATCAAAAATAATATATTTATTATTTTCCACACAAATGATTATTTTGTTAATCATACGAACTTAAAAAGAATATATATAGTTATATTATTTTCCTAACCATTTTAATTGGCACAAACACACGAATATAATTAGTTACTATTATCCATTATTAGAAACGTTCGACACCAAACGTATTTATCTTAATAATTAATTAATTAAGAAATCTTTATTCCCGTAGACACGTTCGTCTACTCTTAGATCCTTAGAATGCGTTAAGACGTTCTAATTTTCCGTGTCTTCGTCACAAATCCCAACTTGCCCCTAATTGTTATGTTGTAATTCTAGGGCATTCGTGAGCCGTGTCAGGCTAACGCTTGAGATTTGAACCTCGTACTTGTGTGATTACTACCTACGCAGATCAGGTGAGTTTCACGGCCCCTTTTACTGTTTTTATTTGGGGGAGAAAACATGTCAAAAAATTTTTTGGTTTATTGTAATTCATATGATATCACTGTTGAGGCTAAGCGTAACACACTATCATGAAAAGTCCTCACACACATCGGACCGTTAATATGGTATGAACGAGGTAATTTTGGTAGTACTACTGGGTTTGACAAACCCCACCCGTGTTAGTCGCGCTAACTCGATTGGAGGTCGAACGGGTGTTATATTGACCTTAACACATTAGTCAGAGTTGATAGACTTGGCTGGAGGCAAACAAACAAACACACTGTCAGTTTCGGTTGCGAGCGCTTTAGCAAAACATGAATATAGGCATGCAACCTATTGATATGCATATTGAATGTACATAATCCGCAAACGCTTTACTTTAAATGATTGAAACCTGTGAACTCACCAACCTAGTGTTGACTCGTTTTCTTACATGTTTTCTCAGGTTGGCACTCAGGATTACGTTAAGTCATGCATGTGTCTTGGACTCCAATTGAAATAATTATCTACTGAATAATATTTATGTTTTGTTTGTAATTGGACTTGGGCGCGTTGTTTTGCGCATTTACTTTCATTTAACGCTTCCGCATATACACTCTGAACCTTGATCTTTTATGTTATTACATTTCAAGTCCCATATAGTGTCGTTTGAAGTTACTGATGTCTGAGATCCTGGTTTGTCACCTTCCAAAACGGTAAAACTCCGTTAGTGGAATTTGGGGGTGTGACAACTCCAATTCCAGTTAATCACAAACTAGATTCTGACCTGAAAGGGAAAGAGGTGGATTGTCGATTATACAGAGGAATGATCAGGTCTGTAATGTATCTGACAGCATCACTTCCATATATTATGTTCTCAGTATGCTTTTGTTCGAGATTTTAGTCTAAGTCGAAGGAATCTCATTTGATTGCTGTAAAGCGGATTTTTAGATACTTAAAGGGTAAACCAAGGTTGGGATTATGGTATCCAATTAATTCTGACTTTGATTTTAAAGATTTTACAGATTCAGATTATGGAGGTTGCGGTTTGGACAGAAAATCAACATCTGGTGGTTGTCAATTTCTAGGGAATAGACTTGTGTCCTGGCAATGCAAAAAGCAAACCTCAGTTGCAATTTCAACATGTGAGGCAGAATATATTGCAGCAGCCAGTTGTTGTTCCCAAATCCTATGGATTCAACAGCAGTTGAGGGATTATGGATTGAACTTTACAGGCACACCAATGATGGTTGACAACACAGCCACCATGTCGATCACAACAAATCCTGTGAAACATTAAAAAAAGCACATAGAGATTCGACATCATTTTATTCGTGATTGTGCAAAGAAGAAGATGATTAAGTTGGTGAAAGTTCATACGGATGACAATTATGCTGACTTTTTTACCTAAGCATTCGATCGTACACGGTTTGAATTTCTTACTCAAATGATTGGTATGCTTAGTCCAACGTGACAAACGTTTTTCAAAATGTTTTTCATGGAAGTTTTTCTTTTAGTTTTATAGATTAGTTAAAAGTAAATAGTTTTATGCTTTATTTTTAGCCAGATTACTTACTTTCTGAAAAACTCAAACAAATTTGAAAAAGATATAATCGGCATTGCTTGAAATTAGAGAAGAAATGATAGTATATCAGTAGGTGATCACATACTCATGACCATAGATTGACTACCTGGTGTCTGTATTTATGATTGTGCTTACTTGAATTGATCTAAACTTCTAAAGTCTGCATAAACAGGAAATGATAGCTTCATGACTGCATGACATTTTATATATAATATTTTAATTTGGATATTTGCATGTGATTTGAATTTTCAGTAGACTAGAAGCGTTTTTAGTCCATTAGTAATGTGAAAACATAATGATCTATGTTACAATTGTGATTTGAACCCATGGTATGCCGGGTGGGTGTGTTAAAAGATCATTATCAGATAAAGAATATGAGACTTTAAGTATTTCATGATAACAATATCGGACTATATTGATTAGCACAATGTTTCAGTTCACTATACTGCCTATGTCCCGAAAAACATGCAATGTGAAGTTGGACTAAGATATGTTTCTGACAACTTGTTGGAACATATACTCACCCTTGGATCAATTATCTTGATTCCATTGAATATATCCAGATAATAGTTGGATCACATTACCCAGTATCATTGAGTCAATCGATTATTTGATCATTCTTCTGTTACTACGAATCATGATATTTCATCCAAAACCAAGCTATATGAATCATTCGATTTTGAATCATTCTGATTCAATATATCCTTCGGGATCTGATTTCTTTTATGTGCTAATTGAGATAGTCTCATCCTGGAGATTGATCTAAACTTTGCATAAGTCTCAATATGTCTTGAAGATAGTGCAATTTTACATTTCTGTTGGCATATTTGTGGGGTACACATTGTTTTCATATAAAAGGTACTAACTCACAAGAACGTGGGATAAAAACGCTTGTAGTTTCAAATCTTATAATGCTGACAATTTGAATTGACATGTAGTATATTGCAAATTCGGTATGAATAAGTTAGCATGTCATGATCTGATCTTGTTTACTTTGAAGTTTATCGCGTATCATTTCATGAATTTATGAAAAGGAATAGGTCAATATTCAAAGACCATGAAAAAGAAAGATTTGATATCTGTGAGCTGTTAATGTTCGAATAGACATTTCAAAAGATTTGATAGTTTCTGAAAACATGATGTGTTAGATCTGAGAAATTGTTTGCTGAGATATGATAGAATGATGCACAAATTGTTTGTTGCTGAGCCAAATATCTGTGAATATGCATAATGCCATAGGTCAACCCTTAGATCTGCTAGGGATTTTATATTCAGAATGGGTACATCAAAGATACTGATATGATCTTCTTACTCGCACTGTTCGACCAAAACTATGTGATTCTGTATGTACAGATAAAAACCAAAAAGATTTTATTTTTTAGATGTTTCTAGATTTACTGCTTTAATTCTTTAAGAAAAAGTATAAAAAGATTTTAGTGTATTTTAGCATAAATGTTGAAAAATCCAAAAATATGTTTTTTACTTGTTTAATTAGTTTTCTATGAAAAATTCAAAAAGATTTTGTTTTTTATCTTCCATAAAAAATTCTTATAATTTTGGATTGAGATTGCTGTACAGGTTGCAAGATAATCGGATTGTCGGAAAGAGAAGAAAATGGAAAATGTCAAAATTTTGTTCGAGTATAGGTTAGGCGAACTTGTCTAGTTTGCTTAACATGTTCGCTTGATAGGCGAACTTGTTAAGTTCGCTTGAGTTAGGAAAACTTAATCTGATGTGTATATATTGATTTCAGTGAACATGACCATTTCACTTGTTTGTTGACTTGTGCGAACTTATCAGGAGAACATATCGATCTTAACGCAATTTTCTTCATGTTTGAATTTTCTGTGTCTAAGGGTGGTTATTTGTTCACATTGCTTAATCAATATCTGATTGCGAGTTCATTGAAGGTAGATTCACTCCATTTCATCCATCGATTTGTTCTGATTGGGCGTTTTTATCATCGGCTTATCATCGTCTTTGTATTCTAGTTTGTTCATCATCGAATTGTGGAAATCACCTGAAATTGATTGTTCCTATGACTTAATCGGGTATTGGGGAGTTGGTGTGTGTCTTTGATTTGTGTTTATAACATCAAAATATGTGAATTCGATTTCTATGACTGTTCGTCTGTTTGAGCGAACTTGATCAGGCGAACTTAACAAGTTCGCCTCTTGTAACTCTAAGCGAACTTGTTAAGTTCGCCTAGGGGGTCAGTAGTGTTTAGACGTGGAAATTTTTCAAATTTTTTCAAAGTTATATATATTTTTTTATTTTTATTTTGTTTCTTTTATCTTTGTTATTTTGAAAAATTGTCAATGTCTAATCATATCTTTTAAGCAGGTCATGGATCGTCGTGTGGAATATAAACACAATCAGGTGGCACTATTTGATCCCGAGTTAGCTGAGGCGGTAAACTATCAAGAGATTATTAATTTTCTCAGTCGATCAAGGATTCATGTCGCTCTTTCAGCTAATCCGCATATTAGCCTACTATACATTCAACAATTCTGGGAGACGGCTCATCAAGATACAGATGTTGATCCCCATGTAATTCGTGCTACAGTGAATAATCAAAATATTGCTATTTCTACTCAGGATATCAGGACAACTCTTGCCTTGGATGGAAGACATGATGACCCGATTAGTTTACCGAATACCCTGGTTATGGGTTGCTTTCAAAGAATGGGTTATCGAGGTCTCCAAAATGATACACAAGCACGCATGGGTGGTCTTGTAGGGCAATGGAGATATTTTATGCAAGTGATTATTCAATGCTTATCACCAAGGAAAGCTGGTACTGACGAGTTAAAGTCTTCTTTGCAAGCTGCAATGGTCGCTTTGACATTGAATCGACCTTTCAACTTTGCTCTTTATTTCTATAGGGAGTTGGTGATGCATATTACACCACCTGAGGGTTAGGGTTTCTTAATCTACCCTCGATTCTTGCAGGTTATCCTGAATCATTTGATCCCTAATTTGCCACCAGTAAATACTCATTTGAATTTAACTCCAATTACAAAGCGGATATTTACTGATTGTATGAATGTTAAACAGCAGAATCCTGCTTTAATTCTAGTTGCTACACCATTGTTTGGGCACATAATCAATCCTGCTTATGTTGCTCCACCAAACAATAACTGGATACATGATGATCCTGCTTTGGAATTACCTACAGTTGACGATCAAGATAATGAGGTAGAGGATGAGGAAGGTGGTGATGATAATGAAGGTACTGACAGTGATGATGGTAATGCTGGTGATGATGGTGATGATAATGTTGCTGATGATATACCTGTACATGTTGATAATGAACCTCATGTTGCTGATGTTGAGGTTGAAGAGACTAGCACCAGTTCATTTGGATCTGGTAGCTCTGATGACAATGATGAGAGTTCTCAGGATTTTGGCCCGGATCATTATGATCAGTTAGCTAAACTTCCTCGAGTGACTAGGAATATATATGATAGTCGTCAGAAGTCACTAGGTAATAAGAAGGTGTCTTTACCAAGACGCAAGTCTGTACGGGGTCCTCCTCCCAATAAAGTACTTGGTAAAAGGAAATTACAAGATGAAACATCTAGTTCGGAGGCTGATGAAGCTCTTCTTGTCAAAGGACCTAAACTGATGGCTTCGACTATTAATGCTGCTCAATCTGCAATGGATAGAGAATTTGTTGATTCTTTGATCGTGACTCCTAATCCTTCACAATATCCGAGTCCTCTGGTGATCCCTACTATATCTAAAGCCCATGATGAGGCTGGTCCATCTACAAGAGATGTTAATGATGAACGAATACAAGCCTTGGAAACACAGGTTTCAGGCTTACAATCTCAGGTAGATGATTTGCTTGCTAGAGAAGCCCATCATGCTCAGACTATTCTTGATCAAAACAAGGTGCTTGCCGAGATGCAGATCCTTATTACTCAATTGGTTGAGCATCTTGACGCTCAAGGGTAGAAGGCTGAGAATGATAAAACTACTTGTCATAGTATTGGTATTCAGAAGAATCCAGATGATGATGATGAACCAAGTGCTGGTGATGGTTTAGGTGAAGGTCAACATGCTGCTTCTAATCCTTCATTAACTCAGGGGGAGTCGGAGGTTATTGTGGAAGCCAATATGATGACTAGTGGTGATAATGAAGATAATGATGCAGACATGTTAGATAATTCTTTGTTCTTTGAAGATTCTGATATGGATGAAGCTGACAAAATTGAATGCTTGATAGATTTGGATGATCTTTCTGATGATGATACAGAAGAGGAAGGATTAGAGGAAGGAGAGATTGTTGAGGTAGAGCTGGAGTGTGATACTAAGAAAGTTGTTTACGAAGGATGTGAAGGTTTAATTAATACATATGTGTTTGAAGGTGATGTAATTCCTGAAGGGTTTTCAGAATGAGTTGTAGAATCTGATGCATCTGATCCTGATCTAGAAAAACAAAATTCTGACTCTGCTGAAAGTTTGCCTAAAGATACAGAAATATATAAGAATACTGGAATTACTAAGGCGCAATGGGTGGAAATGGTGAAGAGCTGGAGAGATAACTTACCAGTTGCTCCAGTGGCACCAGTGCAAAAGCAGAGATATGTAAACAAAGACAAATGCTCTGGAAGGATAATAAGTTGGTTTTATGAAGTTGAGTTCAAGTTATTTGCTTTGAAGAGAACAGACGGAGTTCAGTATTTGAAGCCAAGGCTTAAATACTTTAATTCATTACCGAGATGTGAAGTCAATGGGTTATCAACAAAGCCCTTGATTAACAGATCGAATAATGGAATAGCTGACTCAATTGCCAACTTGATAAGAATTGAAGGAGGTTCTGGAAAGTATGAGAGTCTGAAACCTCAACAGGGAAGAAGAGTAAAAGAAGTAGATCTTGTTACTCAAAAGGTGACATGGAGATACAAGTTTAAACCTGTGAGATCAGTACCAAAGATTCCATTGAAATTGATTCCTTATGTTGTCTACATGATCTTAAATGGTGGTACGTTGATGGATGTACTGGAGAAGCTGTGATAGAAGACTTGAATGGCAAGGTTATAGTGAGATTCTTCGATGCTATGATCCTTGTTAACTTTTCAAGGTCTGATCAGAATATGCTAAAACGTAGAGAGATCGTGTATACTGATGAAAGCAGAGAGCAGGCATTACAGTATAAGAAGGTGTTGGATGTGTGTCTGAAACACAGGATATGTGCAGGGAGCTCGTTGCCAAAGAATTGGAAGAACAAGACTTGAAGATAAAGACCAAGCTGTTGTCAAGGGGGAGTCTGTTGGAACATGTTTTGTGACAACAAGCTTGTAGTAGATTAGTCTTTATGTTTATAGTTTTGCATGTTTTGTATTTGTAATTAGTTAAGTTTGCACAAGCGAACTTAATAAGTTCACCTGGTATAGTTGAGGCGAACTTAACATGTTCGCCTGAACTAAGAGGTGGAGAACTTATTAAGTTCGCCTGTTTCAGTGTGTATTGTTTATAAATAGTTCAAGAGTTGTTCTCATTGGAACTTCTGCATTGTAACTAGAACTACTCTGTGTTTACTGTTTGATTAATAATACAAGAAGCTTTTATGAAATCGTGTCTTGTGTGATTGTATGGCATTCGTGAGTATTCGAGACATACGTATACGTAAGGATTCCGCACTTCATGTACGTATTATGTGTTTTACAGCAGAGATCGATCGGTAGACCCGCTGGGACTTACAAGAAACTATTTCCTAACTTAATAACTGAAACAGTAAAATTTTACAAAAAAACCTAAGAAACTGAAATAAAAAACATGTGTAAAAACACACATGTAAAATCAAAATACACATGTGTATGAATCAAAAAACCTTGTGAACATTTATTACACACGACATGATTTTAATTCTTTCCAGGTTTGTGTACATTTGTGTAAATTCATTTTACACTTGTGTAAATTCAATTTACACTTGTGTAAATCCAATTTATACGTGTGTAAAGTCAAAACACAAAAACAGAATAAAGAATTAAATCACAATTTAGAAAAAGAAAAAAAGAATTAAATCACAATTTAGAAAAAGAATTATATCAATTTACCTTTGTCGGATTCTTTCAAACTTTCATATAAACAAAAACAGAAAAAAGAATTAAATCACAATTTAGAAAAAAGAACTAATTTAGTGACCCTGCATATTTGTTCCCTCAAATTTTTCTCATAAACTTCTGGACAGAAAAAGAACTATTAACGTGCTCAAATTTTTCTCATAAACTTCTGGAAAACAATCGTTTTGAACAAAAATAAATTAATAAATAAACCAAAGAATAGTTGAAGTTGTCTCTTATTTTCAACCAAAAATAAATTAACAAAATAAAAAATGGATATTGTTAACAAAGATAGTACCAGATTAAGAAACCTTTGGATTTCTTTACCATAAACACTTACTTCGCTTCACAGATCTGATGAACCAGATTAAGAAAGAAGAACCAGATTAGGTTTTTGGGTAGGGTGGGGGGTTTAGGTTTTTGAGGGTGGGTTAGTTTTTTGGGCTGTTACTACACATATGTAGTATTACCTTTGTGTATATATATATATATATATATATATATATATATATATATATTTGAACGAGGACGATGTGGGAAACATGGTTTTCGAAACACTTTTTTAGTTTTTGATTTATATTTTGAGTTATGGGTTTTCCCCCTTTAATGGGTAGTTCTCTAGTTCTCTCATTAAAGTGAGTTTCTCATGAACTCAACTCTATATATTTACATGGGTTGAATAAATAAAACTTGTTATAAAACAGTATTTTCTATCAATATTTGTACATTGGATGTTATTATTCATCTGTGAAATAAGAAATAATGAAGATTTAAGAATTAAAAATAACAAATAATGAAGATTTAATAATTATAAAATTATATTTTAAAATAAGATGTAATTAAAGTTTTCTTATGTTTAGTTATTTAACATCATCATTATTTAATAGGAGAGAAAAAGCGAAAAACAAAAATCTAAATTTAATTAGAATTCGACATGTAACAATTATATTTATTCATTTGTTATAATATAGGTTAGAAACCCTGTATATACAAGGTGAATAAATACAGTGTTATATATACTTAGTAATAATGATCTAATATTACATATTTATGACATATTACATAATTTTTTAATACAATTTTTAGAAACGTAATATAGTTATTTTTTAAAAATGTTTTTATAAAAAGAATGAAAGAAATGTTCAAATTAAAAAAAAATATTTTATGAACAAAGCTATTTTATAATTAAAAATGTTTTATAAAAATAGTTATAGAAATCATTATTATTTAATAAAGGAGACATACGGGAAACAAAAATTATATATTTTATAGAAACTTGTATCATTAATAGGACAGAGAGACTGAAAAAAAATGTTGAGGATGAACATGAGAATAACATGTGGCACTCAAAAACCTTTATTTATTATATGTATGTATGTATGCATATATATATATATATATATATATATATATAGGGAAATGTTCCAAAGAAAACCACATAGTTAGGCGAAAACCGAGAAAACCACTAAAAACCTAATTTTAACTAATAATATAATAATCTTTTTTTATAAGAGTATCAATGTAATATTACACATTCTTATCAAAAAATAATTTAAATATCGGTTTACGTATACATAACCCATAGTGTTACGTATATGTAAACAAAAAACAAAAAAATTTGTTGTTACGTATATGTAACCCCTAATATTCCACATTGTTTTAGTGTTTTTCTTTGTTTTCGCCTAACTTTGTGGTTTTCTCTTGATCCTTCCCCTATATATATATTTATATATATATATATATATATATATATATATATATATATATAGGGTAGGGATCAATTGTAAACCACTTATTCATGTGTAAACCAAAAAACCATTTTCACCAATCAGGAAATGACATGTGTCATTAGTTTGAATTTTTCTAAAAGGGTAAAATAGTTAATTTGCACATTTTTTTTAATTAGTTTTACTTAAAATACTCTCCCCCCTTTTTTAAATACTTTAATAACTTTTTCTTACAATGTTATTCTTTTTTTTAAATTATACCATAAAAACGAGCATTTTTTATCTTTAAATCTAGTATAGTCTTGCTACATTAAAAAATAGAAAATTTAAACGTCTGTTATTACATATATGTAATGAACACTTACATATACACGTAATATAAACATAAATTAAATGATCAAACTTTCCCTCATCTTTTTCAAAAAATCCCACCAATTTTTTAGAACACCAATAATTTTTTTATATAATATCATTTTTTAAGAAAAATTACAACATTAAATAAAGCGTTTTTTTATTTTTAATTTGTGTATAGTCTTGTTTGTTGTATAATTTTTTTTATTGTTTTTATATGTCTATTCATCGAAACACCATGAGTTTTGATATTACATATATGTAATATGAATATAAATAATATTGTTCATCTAAAAACCCGCATATTAACGTGCTCATCTAATTTGTTAATGTAAAAAAAACACATAGATTTGTTTCTTTAAAAAACCAACACACCTATAACTTTGTTTATTCAAAAACCAAAACCCATAAATTTGATATTACATATATGTAATATGAACTATTACATAAATGTAACTTGATATTACATATATGTAATATGAACAATTGCATATGAACACATATGTAACCGTATTTCATATGATCAATGTTTACCAAAAAATATACAAAATAAATACATAAAATCCTAACTTTAAACTAAGAAATACATATTTTTTACGATTTAAACATAATCTTTAGGGAGAGTTACATCGCATACAACTTCAATTGTCTTCTCTCTTTGTGTAAAAACATGCCCCTTCCCATTCGTCGCAATCATTAAAATAGGTGGAGGTTCACTAATCAATGAACAAGAAAATCAACATATTTTAAGCAAATGTTAAGCATCACTTTAAATCAATAGCTTCAAAAATACAAAACGAGGTATTATATATATATATATATATATATATATATATATATAGGTATTACCTATCTATAATGAGGTATTACATATATGTAATATAATGTTATTACATATATGTAATATCATATTACATATGTGTAATATTTTATAACCTATATGTAATATATCGTTACATATATGTAATAGATAATAATCTATTACAAAATAGGTAGCATTGTTAAGAAACAAATCAAAAACATCCCATAAATTGTATATACCAGTATCTTTTGCTCCATTTTTAGCAAACTTTGATGATTTCAAATCAAAACATCAAAAAGATATATATATATATATATATAGGGGAGAGATCAAAAGAAAACCACAAAGTTAGGCGAAAACCGAGAAACCACTAAAACAATGTGTAATACTATGGGTCACGTATACGTAACTGCAATTTTTTTGATTTTTTTTGTTTTCTGTTTACGTATACGTAACACTATGGGTTACGTATATGTAAGTCAATATTTAAATGATTTTTTGGTAAAAAATTGTAATATTACATTGATACTCTTATAAAAAAATAAAATAAAATAAAATAAAAAATAAATATTATTATATATTCTTGATTAAAATTGGTTTTTTAATGGTTTTCTCTGTTTTCGCCTAACTATTGGTTTTCTCTGGAACCCACCCCTTTATATATATATATATATATATATATATATATATATATATATATATATATATATATATATATATATATCCCACTACTATAAAACTCTTAAAACTTTCAAGTTAAAAGAATTTCTATTTTTCTAATTGTTAATGCGAGATTGATTACCTATTAAGCTTTGTAAAGATTGTTCTAGTTCCCAACAACCCATGATTATTAAAACTATAAAACTTAATAAAAAAAATTCTAACAGTTTACTAGCACATATTTGTAATGATTATAAAATTTAATAAACTTTTACAAGACAAACCAATAGGTGATTTGCCCTTAATCCTGAGATTCTGGAGAAAAAACAAACACTTGCAAAAAGTACGTTTCCAATTTGATGAATTTGAAAAATAAAGCAGTTAAAGTAACCCATTTATCATCCAAAAACTTTGTTTTAAAATCCTATACAAGCAAATCCATAAATCCAATATATGTAAAAAAAAAAGCAGAAAACAATCAAATAACATATAGATATATAAAGAAGTGGAATTTGATTTTTTTTACCGTAGATCTCAATAGAGCTTCCAGCTCTAAAATATTAGGTCTTTGAAGGAACTTAATTAAAATCCATGTTAATATTTGAACAATCAAAACATAATCATCGTCCCTATTTTCGTGTTGGATTACAGTACCCAAATCGTTGGTAATGTAAGTTTAAAGATTGTTTCTAATAAATCTCATCAATGTCACAAATTGCGTAGTTCTTCATTCAAGTGTCTTCAATCTACAATGATCTTCGATGTCACCTGTTGCTTCGTCTTCTTCAGTCTCGACAAGGAGTGCTTTCGATTATGGTCGAGACAAGTTGGGTTGAGCTGCAAAGAGAAGGGGAGAAAATTTTGATTTGGTGTAATTAGGGATTTGATGAGATTAAATTATATCTAAAAGGAAAAAAATATATATATAATTACTTTGATACCCCTAAACCATTCTTAACCATTCATTTAAATAAAAAAAACAAGTTTAATCTAAACCACCTATTAAACAATGTAGTAATTAAATAAGTGGTCTAGATTTAGTTAAATGGTTTTCACATCAAAAAAATGGTTAACAAATGATTCTTTTTTTATATATATATGAGAAAGTGAATATAGTACTGTTAAACATCTAATTTAGATAAGAATCATATTAAAACGACGTAGTTTTGATTAAATTTTTCTTAAACCCTCTTAATTAAATCATTTCCAAATACGCAGCTTCACAAAATTAATCCCTACTATCATTCGTCCAATGATACCGTACTATCATTCGTCCATAAAATCAATTCATGTAGTTGTTTCCAATTGAAATTAATTCGATAGTGATTTATATTCATTTATCGAAGTTCAGTTTTATTTATTTTGATCATGTATGTACATTTCTCTTTTTTTTGTCATATGTATTTATCTATGAATATATAAGTTAATATATATATATATATATTTAATTGTATTAACTAAAACCACTTAAACAACTTTAGATTTTAAAAAAAAATTGAAGTTATATTTTATAAACAAATTACAGCTAAACAAATAATATTTAGATTTTTATAAACTTTATCAAATCAATTTTTTAAATAAATAAAATGGATTTAAACCATTAAATTGAGTCTTGAACCCTTCACATTTAACCTTGAACCCCTCTTTTAGTGTTTGGAACCCTCACTTTTAACCCTTTCCTTATCTTGGACCCTGAAACCAATTTTAGACTCAATTTTGACTTTGGAAAAGTCAAAATCGACCCAAACCTCCATCAATCCTTGAAACTTCGGGATTTAAATCATCCCAAATCATTTTCCATCCATTTGCGATTGTTAAGAACAAATAATTAACCGAATTGATTGAGAAATTACGTTTTTAACCTAATCATGGAGTTATGGTCGTGGATTTTTAAAACCCACAAAGCAAGTTCGAATTCCGCCACTTTTCTCCCAATTAACAGTTGTTCCACACGACCCTAACCATCCTATACGTTTCCACATCACCTCACAAACAAATACTTACACAAAATTCGTCCTTTCTTCCTTTATTTTTCTTTTCCCAATTGGCGCTAGAGGAAGGGAGGGAAAACCTCTCGCCAACTGGAAAGGTGCTCAGCAAATCGACGTCAGGTAACAAATCCCCCATCTTTATGGCATCTCTGTTCTTCCTTTTCTTTATTCAAAAATCGGATTTAGGCTTGATTAGGGGATTCACGATCTGGGTTTGTTAAAGGAAGAATATAAACTGTGTGTTTGGGTTTGAACAATGTATTATGAGAATTTAAACAAATGAGGCTGCTGATCCACTGCTTAAAACTCTAAGCAAATCTAGCACAGGTTATGGGTTCGAGACCTGTTGCCATCTTTCTTTTTCAGTTTTGTTTTCACACACCTATAAAGTCTCATATACACACACATGGATACATACCCCCTCCCCCCCCCTCACACACACACATATATACATATATATACATATATATACATATATATATATATATATATATATATATATGGTTAGGTTATAGTAAAAATAGTTTAAAAAATAAAAAGGGTAAGAATGATTCTGGGCTTGACATTTGTCCTTTTATTATTTTTAAAAGAAGGGCATAATGGTCATTGTGTATTACACAATGAACTTGTATTACACAATTACCTGATTAATTACACAATAAACTTGTATTACACAATGAACTTATATTACACATTGACCTGACTAATTATACAATTACCAGATATTACACAATGACCAAACGTGGTATTACACAATATACTTGTGTTACACAATGACCTGACTAATTACACAATTAACATGTATTACACAATGACCTGACTAATTACATAATGACCAGATATTACACAATGACCAGACGTGGTATTACACAATTACCTGACTAATTACACACTGAACTTGTATTACAATAACCTGACAAATTACACAATGACAAGATATTACACAATGACCAGACGTGGTATTACACAATGAACTTATATTACACAATGAACTTATATTACAAATGACCTGACTAAATACACAATTAACTTGTATTACACAATGACCAGACTAATTACACAATGACCAGATATTACACAATGACCAGACGTGGTATTACACAATGAACTTGTATTACACAATTACATGACTAATTACACAATGAACTTGTATTACACAATGGCCTGACAAATTACACAACGACCAGACGTGGTATTACACAGTGAACTTTTATTACACAATGAAATTGTATTACACAATGACGTGACTAATTACATAATGAACTTGTATTACACAATGATCTGACTAATTACACAATGAACTTTTATTACATAATGATCTGACTAACAATGTTCTGAAAGCCGGACTGGACCGGACGGTCCAACCAGTCAAACCGGGAACCGGTAGCCTCACTGGTTCGGTTCACTGAAATAAACAATCCTGTAAAAGAACCGGTCGATTTTGCTGAAACCGGGTTCAATCGTGAACCGGATTGGACAGTTTTAGACCAATTGGACCAGTTTGAGGAATTTGAAGATGGCTACACTATTTTATAGAGGGTAAGGGGCTGATGAATTCATGTTGTGGGCGATGTGGGACAATTCAAGTAAAGAAGAATTGAAATGAAATGAAATGAGAGGAATCTTAAAAATCAAATATGTCTGATGCAGGAGTCGAACCTTCAACCTGCATAATAAAAGAAACTTTAAACTACCATCAAGCAACAAAGTTATTTGTTGAATTTCCCTAGTAGAATCTATTAATACACAATTTATTCATAAAAAAAACTATTTATAATGCTAGACAAATTTACTTATACATGAATATTGAATACACTAGTTTATCTATAATAATATAAACTTATATTTTTAAAGTTTTACTAGAGTTAGGTATTAAAAATATTATTAATGCCTTTAAATTTGATTCTATTTTATTATTCATATTTTTTTTAAACATTTGAATTTCTTTTCTTATAGTTCCTATATTTTTAATTTTTTTTATATATGACGTCATCCGGTTTTTAAATCCGGTCCGATCTGTCTGACCGATTCGACCAGTGAACCTCTTAGCCGTCCAGTTCATTATCTGGTCCGGTTTTGAAAACATTGCTGACTAATTACACAATGAAATTGTATTACACAATGACCTGACTAATTACACAATGACCAGATATTACACAATTACCAGACATGGTATTACACAATGACCTGACTAATTACATAATGAGCTGAAAAACGTAAAATACAATGATAAATACATAAAACACAATGAACTTGTATTACATAATGAACTTGTATTATACAATGAACTTGTATTACACAATGACCTGACTAATTACACAATGAGCTGGAAAACGTAAAACACAATGATAAATACATATAACACAATGAACTTGTATTACACAACGAACTTGTATTACACAATGAACTTGTATTATACAATGAACTTGTATTACATATTGAACTTGTATTACACAATGATCTGACTAATTACACCAGACGTATCACACAATGAACTTGTATTACACAATGACCTTACTAATTACACAATGACCTGACAAATTACACAATGAACTTGTATTACACAATGATCCGACTAATTACACAATGACCAGATATTACACAATGACCAGACGTGGTATTACACAATGAACTTGTATTACACAATTACCTGACTAATTACTCAATGAGCTGGAAAACGTAAAACATAATGATAAATACATAAAATACAATGAACTTGTATTACACAATGACCTGAATAATTACACAATGAGTCGGAAAATGTAAATTTTTTTTCGTTTTTGTTTATAACAACATTATACTAGTTTTCAAGATAAAAAACGCTCGTTTTTATGGTGTAATTTTTAAAAAAAAATAATACCGTATGTAAAAGTTATGAATGTTTAAAAATGAGGGGGGGGGGGGGACTTGATAAAAAGTCAACAAAAGTGGCCAAGACTAAAATACCCTTCAAACAAGTTTTTCTCCTACAACTTAATCTCAACCATTAAATATTTTATATAATTTGATCTAATGGCTCTAAATCTTTATCACCCTTCTTAGAACTAGAATCCTTTTTACCTGAACCTAATCCTATATATATATATATATATAGGGGTGAGTTCACCAGAAAACTCATTTTCATGAGAAAACAAAAAAACTCCTACTGCATATGTGTAGTACACCCAAAAACCTAAACCCCCCACCTCACCTAAAAACCTAAACCCACCCCACCCCCACCTAAAAACCTAAACCCACCCCACCCAACCCTCACCCATCCCCCAAAAACCTAAACCCCTTACCGACCCCCCAAAAACCTAAACCCCCACCCCTCCAAAACCTAAACTAAACCCTAAAACCTAACCTACCCCCAAAAACCTAAACCCCCACCCCACCCCCATCCAAAAACTTAAACCCACCCCACCTACCCCCAAAAAACCAAAACCCCTTACCGACCCCCAAAAACCTAAACCCCCACCCCTCCAAAACCTAAACTAAACCCTAAAACCTAACCCACCCCCAAAAACCTAAACCCCCACCCCACCCCCATCCAAAAACTTAAACCCACCCCACCTACCCCCAAAAAACCAAAACCCCTTACCGACCCCCCAAAAACCTAAACCCCCACCCCTCCAAAACCTAAACTAAACCCTAAAACCTAACCCACCCCCAAAAACCTAAACCCCCACCCCACCCCCATCCAAAAACTTAAACCCACCCCACCTACCCCCAAAAAACCAAAACCCCCCACCCACCCTCTAAAAACCTAACTTAAAAGCTAAAGTAAACCTAAAAAGCTAAACGCACTACTTTTCGAGGTGGTTTTTTTTTAACGAGGACGAAGTGGGAAACTAGGTATTCGAAGCCCTTTTTTAATTTTTGATTTATTTTTTGAGTTATGATTTTTTAATTATTTTTTTTACCTTTAATAAGTAGTTTTTTGGTTTTCTTATGAACATTGAGTTTTCTTATGATTCTTCCCCTATATGTATATATATATATATATATATATATACACACATTTACATACATGCATTTCTCATAGAGTTAAAAGTTTAAAATACATATTTATAATTATATAAAACTCATGTATATAGTTTTTACACTTATATAATATACTTTATTTTATATTTTATGAATATACAAAAGATCTAAATTTTATAAACTAGAGTATTAATATGTGTAGTATTATTATCATTGACAATACTCTTTGTTTTGTTTACTTCGACAATGGTAGGGATAAAATCCCTTAAAAATATGTTTTATAAACAATACTATTTTATTACTAATGTATTATTCTTAATAACATAATTTTTACAAATCCAATTGCATATTGACGATTTCAATTATTATCTTCACAAATAATATGATTTTAGTAATTATATTATCCATTTAGTTATTTATTCTGTGACAATCCTCAAATTCAAGGTCAATTCTATTTTTTTATCCAGAATTATTATTTAAAATAGTCAAGATAATTATAAATAAAGATATATGGTGCTTTAATATATATATATATATATATATATGAAAATTAGTGGACATTTTGTATCATTCTGTATCATTCTGTATATAATTTAGTTTTTACTTGGTGAAAGTTCTATGATACCATGTGAACTATGTGATTGTATGGATCATATGATATCATTATATAGCAAGAAGTCAAACTCCAATTTGAAGCACCCATTTTTATATTTTTAAAAAAGTTTTATAGTTTTATAAACTTAATGACCAACATCTATATGTCATAAACCTTATAAACTCATTCTATAAAATGTTACCATTTAAATACAAATATGACCAGGGTCAGACTTAAGTGAAGCGGGGGAAGGGGTGCACAGGAACCCCCCGAGTTTCGAAATTTTAGTGTAACGGTAGGTAAAAAACCGGGGTGAACCCCCTTACAAAGTTTCACAGATAGCATAGTGGTTTAGGCTCTCTATTATAACAAAGAGGTTGTGGGTTCGAATCCCTTCACCAACATTTTTAAAAACCTTTTTTTAGCTGATTACGTTTAATGGGCCAGGCCATTTAGTTGTTTTAATTTAATTTTTTTGGGCTTCGGTTGTTGGGCTGTATCAAGGAATAACTAAACGAAAATTAGTTTAGATCCCATAGCCATCGAGGAATGAGTGAAATTAAGGGGAAAAAAACCCTGCTGCTGCTAGTGCCATCCACGGTCCTCCTACCCTAGCTAACCATCCACCTCGTGCGTGACCTGCTGGTGCTCTGCTGCCGTCCACCTCTGCCCACCGGCGCCGACGCCGCCCACCCCACGGCCCACTGCTGCTCGCTTGCTCGCCTGCCCACAGACAAACCTAACTACCTAACTTAAGGTTAGATTAAATGTTAATTTGAATGTTTGTTGTTAGTGTTAATTTTAATGTTTGTTGTTTACTTGTTTGAATGTTAGTTTCACTGTTATATGTTATTAAGATTTTAGATGTTAATTTGAATTTGATTCCTAGGTACTATTAATCTATTATGGATATTAAAAGATATTTCCATAGAGCACCGCCATCATCAAACCTAGAATCATCATCTTCAAATAGTAATCCGTCTCGAATAGATTTGAATGAGCTTTCATGGGATCCTTCCGAAAGGAAACCAATTTCATCTTATCATTCAAGTCAAAAAGATGAAATTAGACGGGCATATCTTCTTAGAGGTCCATGTCAACCAACACGGCATGATTTTCCACAAACAAATTATGGTGCTAAATTAAGACGTTTTAATACGGAATGGTACACACAAGAATATGGAAATTGGTTAGAATACAATTTCAAAACAGATAAAAACATATTGCTTGTATTGCTACCTGTTTAAGGAAAATGGACAGAATGATGCATTTGGGGGTGAAGGGGTACGGTGTTGGCAAAAGGCTCGGGAAATATTTGCCCGTCATATTGGCAAATGCAATAGTTTTCACAACAAAGCATGTAAAAAAGGGGAAGATTTACTTAAAGAAGCTCAATCTATACAAGTGGGGCTTGAAAAAGCAACCGATAAACAAAAAAAAAGAATATAGAATCCGATTAAGTACTTCGATTAGACTTGCTAAAGGATTGTTGAATGGTGGATTACCTTTTCGTGGTTATGACGAGTCTGAAAAATCTCTCTATAGAGGACATTTCAACGATTTCAAAAGATGAAAACTCGTAGGGAACAACTCTAGTTTATTTGATTCATAAAGACTATTTTATTTATATCATGTGTGTTTTAGTTTCTAATGACGATGTTTTTTATTATGTTATCGTATTTTTGTCATGTGATGTACTTTACCCGACCCGAATAATTGAACCGACCCGAATTTTTTTATGTCCGACCCTATGATATTGGAAAATCTAAAAACAGTGCACCCCTTGAAAATAATTCCTAGATCCGTCACTGAATATGACACCATACATTTACAATTTGTAAGATATACACCATTACACCAAATATGGATTCACTTAATATATATTTATAAATAAGTATATGTATGGACTTTAAATAATAAAGTCATGATTCAAAAACCATTTATAGAAATCTTAAACACATATTAAATGATAAAAGACATACACGTATTTAAATCCATCGCTTTTATAAAGTTGCAATAACCATTCATTTAATTTGTATTTAACACATACATACACATACCCATCGATTTTTATATATCCATTAACTAATTCACCATTTCATAAAACAAACACATACGTATATATGTATAATCGAATTATATGGTGATACAAACCATCAAAATTTTTATAAAACTAATATTCAAATTTTATAAACCTATGTCTAATTTATATAATACCAAGTATGATGACAACTCATATTAGGAAATTGCCACCATGTCTTGAGAAGCGAACACCTACACATCAATAATGATTACACACTCTTTTCTCCTCTTTTTGTTTCAACCGAGAACACCCACACAAAAGACACACACACAAAAATCACTCCAACACTCAAAGAACATGCAAATACTCCACTTCCATCTCATTTTCTCTCAAGCTTTCATCTTTGTTCTTGATGATTTCGGAATTCCAGGGATGATCACGAATGTTTTAAGGGCTCTTTCAAGATCAAGGTATACATAACAAGCTTCATCTCTTTCATCTACACCTCTCAAACCCGAAATACACCCCCACAAACCCTAAATTCGGGTTTTGGCTTCTTCTACCCTATCTCATGGTTCTAAACCTTTAAACTATGATACAAAACCTTTTTTTAACAATCTAATAATCGATTTATACCAGAATCCATGAAACAAAAGAGTAGAAATCGAGTTTCATATCAAGAACCTACACATTTAAAACACACACTTAAAGGTGTTTTAGATTTTGACTTCTATGTGCTATACGTGTTGATTATATGTGATAATAGGTTGATTTGAAAGTGTTCTTGGCTAGATTATTTGAAGTTCTATATCTAAAATCTTAGGCCAAGCAAAGGTATGGTTATATTAAACCCAAAACTAGTCATTTATGTGGATTATTAAACTTTGATTATTAAAAGTTGTTTATAAATATATAAAAGTTATATGGATGGTTATAAAAGAGTAGATATATGACTTGGATGAAATAATATGGACATGGAGTGTTATAAAAATAAATTTATAAATTTAATTATTTAATATTAAATTTAATGGTAAATTATTAAAATGACTATTCTAGACATTGAAAAATTATGAGAAGTTGCATATGGATTTAATATATTATAACAAGGTTAAAAACGAAATTTTAAAAGTTTTGGACTTAAACTTATATACTTCTAAATTATATAAAGTAATTAAAGGCATGGATCAGATTCTGCGACTTAAACTCATTAAAATCACAAAAGAAAATTATTGGGACTTAGTACTTTAAGTAGATGTTATAATTTAAATTTGGTTATTTTTTGAATTCTATAAAATATTTTATGAGTTTATTGATAAATCTGAGTATTATATTAATATTAAATAATTTGAGTTTATTTAAATTTGGGTAAAAATAATTTTTATAAACTAAACAATAAGTTTTAGTTATTAAAACTCAGATTTTATAAAACTATTAATTAAAGTAATGGTTTATTTATAAAAGTTAAAATCTCTACTTTTAATTTTATAAAAATCTCTACTTTTAATTTTATAAAAACTAAAGAAAGTGGACTCCTATATAAAAAAGTAACTTTAAAGGCTTTAAACACATATTTGAATGAATTAGATAAATATTTTTTTCTCAAAAAAGAAATCTTGTTATTTAATTAATAACTTAATCTAATTAAAGTTTATATTAATATAAACCCAGACCCTACTAATAGCGTTAGCTATGTGTGGGATTATACTGGGTACGTTTGATTTGGTTTGGTATTAATATAAATAAATAATTAATGAATTTTCATTAATTGAAAATGCTAATTTTCATTTGATTAATGATTTAAGTTAAATAAAAAAGTATTAATAAAGTTAAATATTTATTAATATAAATGACTAATTAATGATTTTTGATTAATTCAAAATGTTAATTATCAATTGATTAATGATTTAAGTTAAATAAAAAATGTTAATAAAGTTAAATATTTATTAATAATGACTTGTGAAATCAAACTTTATATTATATGAAATTTTGTAACGGGACTTAGGTTTAAATCTGATTATTTGTTGGTACTGTGCGTTAATATATCTTTATGATATAGGACTTGTTAGGAACTACCGCTGGAATTGAGGTGAGTTTCGTAGCCCCTCTTTACTTACTGTTTTACTGTTTTTAGGGGAAAGTTGTTTCTTTATTTATATTTTTTTAGTCACATGTTATATGATACATTGATACATGAGTTATTTTTTTATGCATTAAAGTCCCCAATTTTGGGTAATCAGTTAGCTGAGAGTAGCCGTTGGTAATTTTGAGTAGTACTACTTGGGTTGACACCCCCGCTCATGGTTTGGTCGCGCCAACCAGACTTGTAGGGTCACGTGGGCGCAAAGTTAACCAATTTTTAGGCGGTTGTTTGCATAAGACTTTCGTATGAGGTGCTTTATTTTTATTTTTCTAGGCTTTGATTACGGCTCTTGGTAATATGATGTCTAATACATGTGTACTAACTTTTGACTTTTATAAACTTTTTATAGAGTCGCAAACCTGCGAACTCACCAACTATTTTTATAGTTGACCCGTTTTTGAAACATGCTTTCAGGTAAACAAAATTGAAGAAGAGATTTTTTATGAGGGCTCGCTTTTGGATTAGAATTATTGTTTTTAGTTTAGAGTATGTATTTGGTTGTAGTCAGACATTTTAGACACGTTGTACTGATTTGGGATATTGTTTTTGTATTTTTGTTAGAAGCATGTAGTATGGTTCAATTAATGCACAACTTTCCTTTTTAGTTTCTCTTATACTTGTGTTCAATACGATATACCGGTTACATATCGTACTTCCGCCTTGGCGGGGGTGTGACATATTCCATTATTAATTTTTACATTTACAAACAAAGAAAAAAATACTTATTTACTTAGCTATTTATTCATTTATTAATGCTTTGTTAAACAAAAGAAAACAATGTATTTATTATTTTATTCAAATTTTATTTATAAACAAAAGAAAACTAATTAGTTATTCATATATTTACATTTATTTAATTGTTTACAAAACAAATGAAATCATTTATTTACTTTTTCACTTATTCAATCACCAATTATTTACCAAAATTCACATAAAGATTATTTGAAACCCACCTTCATCCTTTTCACATTAGGATTCTGTAGAGATAAAGATTGATGGCTACAAAATTCTCTAAGTATAATTGCTGCGGACTCCACAATTTTGTTGCTGACTTACAAGTTGCTACGGATAGTTGTGTTCTCCTGCTGATCAACAACTATGCTGCGGATAGCCTTATCTGCTGAAGTTAAGAGTTGCTGCTGATAGGCTTCTCAGCAGCATCAAACACTTGTTGCTGCTGATAGGCAAATCATCAGCAGCTTTGACTTTGCTACTGATACCCCTGCTACTACACTGACACATCTATCAGTAGATAGAATGTTATTGGTGCAGATGATTAAAGACAAAGCTATTACTTCTGAAGTCTCCTGTAAAGATTCCTATGAAGACTTTTGACCTGAACAGAACTGTTTTTGATCTGATCCTTAGAATCAAGGGTCTGTCTTGATTCTAAGTTCCTTTATATGTATTGTATCTTCCATTTATACAAGTGTGCTTCCTTAGAGTTCTCTCTATAATCTTGTAAACATTGAAGATTAATACACTTTGCATTTATCAGTATTATCCTTGTTTGCTTGTATACATTGCATAGTTGTGATTGTTTCCGCCAATCTCAACTAGAACATAACCATCTTGTAATCACCGATCCTACGAGTGGTATCAGAGCTTTGTCTCTCAGATTAAACAAACTCACACTTGTTTAATCACTCTCTGGTTCTGTTCATTACTATCTCTTTGCTAAACACCATTTATTCAGAAATGGCACAAAACAATGGTTTAGATGATACTGGAAGCCTCAACAGACCACCAAGACTGGTGTCTGGAGAAGACTATGATATGTCGAAGAACATGATGAAAAGTTTCTTCTGCTATCAATAATATGGAGTGTGGAGATCCATAAAAGATGGTCCATATGTACCGATGGTGGCCTCTGCTGATTCTGGAGGTCCATCAGTTCCTAAAGAAGCTTCAAAGTACTTAGAGGAAGACATCAAGAAGATGGAGGTAGATTTTAAAGCTTTGGGAGCCATGGGAAGCTCTTGAGAAAATGTTTGCTGGGTTAGAAGAAGTGAAGGAAAATAGAAGAGATATCTTGAAGCAACAATAAGAAAATTTTGTCTAGAAGGAAGGTGAGTCTCTTACTGTTCTGTATAACAGGTACACATATCTTGTGGGAGAGCTCCAATGCTCTAAAGTGAAGCGGGAGAATGAAGTCGTTCTCAAAAAGTTTATCAGATCTCTGCCAAGTTGCTGGACACTTTACACAGTGTCAATCAGAAGAACCGAAAATCGGAAGACTCTGCAGATGGCTGGGCTATTTGGCATGCTGAAAACTTATGAATTAGAAATGATTCAAGCCAAAGAAAGAAGATCAGGTTATTCAACAGCCTCTTCATCCACCACCACTTCTTCTGCACTACACTCTGACCATTCAGTTCCTAGTTCTAGCAACTACTATCCTCCCATTGTTACCCATCCTTTGACTCCAAACTCACAATCAAATAACTCACCATTTCTCCTTGACGCCCCACCTCAAACAACTTCTGCTGCTTTTGTCTCTGAAAACCCAAGCAACATGTCATTTATTAAAGAAGATCTGGAGTGTTTTCATGCAGATGATTTAGAAGAAATGGACATACAACACTCTTATGCCATGTTGTCTCTCAGAGCTAAACGGTTCTACTCTATAACTGGAAGACCCATTCCAAGCTGCTCAGCCAAGACAAGCTCATCAAGGTCAAGCAAGTCAAGATAACACCCCCTTGCTCAAACTGCAGCCTGTCCAGCTGTTGGGACAACTGAGCTTGACTGGATCTTTCAGTATGAGGATCTTCCTGCCAACAACCAAGCACTTATTGCCGACACTACAGAGATACCATCTCAGGTATATGAACACCTCTGTTCTCAAGCTTGTATTGATAAGGTTCTAGGTTACAGAAAGCATAACCAAAACCTTATAGATCAAAATGAAGAGTTTCACCAAATGAAATCTGAATTCTAAAAGGTTGAAAACAGTTACAAAGAAAAGATTAACTGCCTAAAGAAAGAGATTTCATCATTAAAACATGAACAAACAAATCTTGAAACTCAAATTGATGATCTATTGGTTCAGTTAAAAGCTACCATAGCAGAATTGGCAGAACAAAAGGTTTATGCTGAAAAATATGAATTCTCATCCAAAAAGCTGCAAAGACTTTTAGATGTCCAAGTTCATAATAGAGTAAGAACTGGTCTGGGGTACCATGCTGATCAGTATAAAACTGTTGCACCGCCTACTGATTATGTAGCCATCCATGAACCAAACTTCAACCTCTCAAACCTTAACCTAGCCAACCGAAATCTTGATCCTTCAAAGGAAGAGCCTTTTGTGCAATAATGTTCTACTTCATCTGAATATGAGTCCACATGCTCATAATCCACTGAAACCAATGAAGCTCCATTACTTCCCACAAATGAAGTGATTCTCAAAACTACCAAGTCTGGTAAAGTGATACAAACTAATGGTCCCAACCCTTTCATTCCTTCAATACCAGTTACCAAACAGATCAAAATTAGTTATCCTCCTGAAGGAAGAAAGTTAAATGTTGAAAAGGGACAATCTTCAATCTCCACCAATATTCAATCAAAATCCAATCAACCCAGGAAGGTGTTTGATATTGGAGGAAGCCACTTTTGAACACAACAGAACTCATCCCTGGAACTTCAAAGATATATCCAAAAGAAAAGATTATGTATACTTTCAAAGGGATAAATCAGGCAAATCTTGTTTTGTCTACGGCAAATACAATCACACTGCCAGCACCTGCTTCTACTATGTTCAGCAGCAAAGAAATCTTAAGCAAAATGCTTTTGAGAAAACAAACAGGAACAAGACGGTACGAAGATATGAAGCCAAGACAACTCAGTTCAGAAAGTCTCTCTCTCCTCCAAGAAAGCAACTTCAAAAATCTCAACAATCCTGCATCATATGTGGTGAATCAGACCACTTTGCTGCAGATTATAAATTCATTCCTTTCAACCAGATCTTTCAACCAGCCTCCATAGCAGTTCAAGCTAATCAAAACAAAAGCCAATCTATAGAAGAACTCCCACAAAGAAACCCACTTTTAATAGAAAGGTAAACAGGAGAAGCATGTATTTGTTAAACCATCAGCAGCCAGCAAAAATGCTACTAATCATGTGAAGCTAAAGAAGTCCAGAACCAAGCCTTCAGCAGCAACCAAGTCTGCTGCTGATCATGTAAAGCCATCAGCAATAACCAAGTTTGCTGCTGGTCAGCCAAAGTCTTTAGCAAGCCAACAGCAACCAAAGCCACATCTGTTGCTGATAGAATTAAAAGGTCTGGAAAACCACCTCAACATTGGAAAGACAAATCTACAGTCCCTCAAAGCATCATCATTGGGTCCATTGAATGCCAGCATACTGATGCTATTGTTCCTAAGACACACTCACTCAAGTCTGTAAGTTCTTGGGTTTCTCCCTCTAACTAGATCTCTATCATGTGCAGGGACAACCATGTCACAAGGATAACACCTGGGTTGTAGACAGTGGTTGTTCCAGGCACATGACCGGTAACAGGTCCATCCTCTTCAATTTCAGACATTTCAATGGAGGATATGTTGCCTTCGGGAGTGATTCAAAGAGAGGATCTATAACTGGACAAGGAACTGTGTCCAATGAAAGAATGACTACTGAAAGGGTAAACTTTATCAAAGAATTGGACTTCAATCTAATGAGTGTGTCTCAGATCTGTGATCAAAAGCATTGGATGCTTTTCACAGACAAAGAATGCTTTGTGCTCTCCCCTGGTTTAAGCAAACCCCCTCCAGAGAAGATTCTATTAACTGCTCAAAGAAAAGATAACTTATATGTGCTTGACATGAATGAGGTCACTCCATCTGGAAGTGTATCTTGTTTTCTGTCAAAGGCATCAGTTGATGAATCAACTCTTTGGCACAGGAGATTAAGCCATGTTAATGTAAAAACCATCAACAAGTTGGTGAAGGGAAATCTTGTTAGAGGTCTTCCTGACAAGGAATTCTAACTTTAAGATTACGGCATTGCATGTCTGAAGGTGAAGCAACACAAGAGTTCTCACAAGCCCAAGACATTAAATACAAATGACACTCCACTACAGCTGCTGCATATGGATCTGTTTGGTCCTACAAATGTCATATCAATGGGCAAGAAGTCATACTGTCTGGTGATAACTGATGACTATACCAGATTCTCATGGGTATACTTCTTAAGAACAAAAGATGAAACTTCTGAGATTCTTAAATCATACATTCTTAGGGTGGAGAATCAAAACAATCAGAAAGTCAAAGTCATAAGGTGTGATCAATGTACAGAGTTCAAGAATCACACCTTAAACTGATTTTGTGAGAGAAGGGGCATAGAAAGACAATACAGTGCTCCAAGAACTCCTCAACAAAATGGGGTTGCTGAAAGGAGAAACAGAACTCTAATTGAGTCTGCAAGATCAATGATGGCTGACTCAAAACTACCTCTCACATTCTGGGCTGAGGCAGTTAGCACAACTTACTATGTGCAAAATAGAGTTCTCATTGTGAAGCCTCTCAACAAAACACCTTATGAACTGTGGTTCAAAAGAGTTCCCTACATTGGATTTCTAAAACCCTTTGGATGTCCATGTACCATTCTCATCACACATGGGGTTCTTCCTAAGTTTGGTGCCAAATCAGATGAAGGATACTTTGTGGGCTATTCCTCTCAATCCAAGGCCTACAAAGTATTTAACTCAAGAACAAGAATTGTGAAAGAATCAGCAAATGTGGAATGTAGGGAACACATTGCATGTGAAAAGGGTAAAGGACAAGACTGGCTCTTTGATATAGACTCCTTCTCCCAAGTATTTGAGCCTCTCATCTTCTCAAATATGGAGTCTACCTTTTCCAAAGAACCAGCTTCCACATCATCAACTGATTACAGATTGGAATTCGATAGTCCTTCTATAAGATTCCAAAGACCATCTATTGATCCTCCATCTGTTTTGGAAGCTATTGAAGCCAGTGAAGCATGAACAAGTCTCTCTAATGTCACCAGCAACAGTCTCTCTAAAAATGAAAATCAGAATGCAATTCATGACATCTCGGCAGAGGGTGTAGAAGCATCTGCTGCTACGGATGATGTTGATGCTACTTCTGATATTGAATACTCTTCCACCATGAATGAAGAGTTTTCTGATCAAAATCAAAGCAATCTGTAGAAATAAAGACTGATGGCTACAAAATTCTCTAAGTAAAACTGCTGCGGACTCCATAGTTTTGCTACTGACCAACAAGATGCTACGGATAAGCTTGTTTGCTGCGGATAGTTGTTCTACTGCTGATGAACATTTCTGCTACCGACATCCTTATCTTCTGAAGACCAGAGTTGCTGCTGATAGGCTTCTCAGCAGCATCAAACACTTGATGCTGCTGATAAGAAAATCATCAGCAACTTTGGATAGTTGAGCCTTGCCGTGGATCATCAACAATGCTGCTGATAGCCATATACGTTGAAGATCAATCGTTGCTGCTTATTGGCATAGACAAAGCAACTTTACTGTCACACCCCGACCGTTGGAGGAATCATCGGGGCGGGACATGTAGACTGTTCATAAGCACAAGTTTGACTAAATTGAAATATATTAATTGTCAAATTCCATTACAAACATTCAATCAAAAGCGATTCCAAGAAAAGAAACATAATTGAGATACATAAGTTCTTTATTTTATTTAACTAAGTCCAAGCCTATATGTAGCACATCTTGATCAATCTCACATATTAGGACCTGAAACATGAATAAAATAAAGTCAACTAAAAAGTTGGTGAGTATAACACAGGTTTGTATATAGATAGCATATAGTTGTAAAACAAATCCTTACATAACATGATAAATAAGGTATTTATGGGGAGCAGCTATTGTGTAACCAAGTACAATCAAACCTTTGTAACTAGCAAGCAAATTGTGTTGTCGGTATCAATCACCCCAATCTGGGTGGGTTTGTCAGACTCAATAGATCTATCATTGAAAACCGTCGGCTTGAATAGTTAATGATTGCACATAAGTGTTCACAAAAGTTAGCACACATAGCACTCGGGCATAAAGCTCAAATTTGCACACATGAATGTAAATAGGATTTGTACTTGTGTTGTTTGTGTAAATGTAAACATGTAATTTGAATAGTGTTCATGTTTCACCCCAAAAAAGAGTAAAAGGGGCTATGTATACTCATTTGGTTTGAAGACGTAGCTAACAAAGATACTGGATAGAATAAAGATCCTTGAAATGCACAAGTTAACCTAAAGTGTAATGTATATGGTATTAATAGTGTGCACAAAAGTTTAAGTCTAAAGTTGCATTTGGACTTGTGTAAAAAGTCATTGATTTGTAATTGAAAGTATTGAATAAAAATAAGGTTTGAAAGAATATTTTTAGAATATTTTGATTAAGATTTGAGTTTGAATAATTAAATAAGTAATGTAAATGATTATTGTTTATGAAAACATTGTAAGTATTAATTATAATTTAGTATAAATATTTAATTATTTTTGTTTAAATATAAATTAAATAAATAATCATTTATTTATTTATTTATAATATATGTAACGTAAGCATTAAAATACTTTTTAAAGTTTAACACTAAATGTAAATTAAATTTTATAAACTTTAAATAAATAATTTTCTATTTATTCCAAGACTAAATATTTGATCTTTCTAAATAGGATTAAATGCATTTTTTTATAAAAATAAACTATTTTTATTTTGCAATTTAATCAGAATATTTATTGTTTGAAAAATATATAAAATTATACGACCATGCCTGGGAAGGGAACGATCGTGCTCGAACCACGGGCGCGACCATGCTAGCCAGGGCGCAACCATGCTAGCTAGGGCGCGACCGTGTTGATCAAACAGAGGCTTAACTAACTAAATCATTAGGCACGACCGTGCGTTGGCCAGGCACGATCGTGTCTATGATTCTAAGACACGACTGAGATTAGCCAAAGGGCATGACTGGGTCTGGACAGGAGGACACGACCGCGCTGATAGTCGGCACGACCGCGTCTCATGAGGCACGACCGCGCTAGATGATTAGCTCGACCGCGTCTGTTCCAAATCAGGAACGAATTGACTAATTCTTATAATAACAGGGTTGGAAATCATAGGGCTTTCACCCATTAGATTATTTCGAGTCTTTTTGCATAGATTAATTGGATTTAAAACGTGTCTAGAGTCGGATTTGATTAAATCATTTTTGAACGAAAACTAGATTCGGGTTTAAGATGATTTCCATATTGGAAGCCCAAATTAACATGGGGCTTTTGATCTAAAGACTAAATCGATAGAGGACAAGGTTTCAATTACCCGGAATAATGGCGAATTGATAGCGAACGGTAGGAAGGAGTTCTGGCGTCGGCGAGCTTGGATTCCGGTGCTCCTTGCTGCGATTCCGGCTGTCTCAAGGCTTTGTGGAGTTTCTGAGAAGGTCGATGGAGCATTTGGTTGGGGAAATTTCACTCCAGGATAGAATAATCGATGTTCAAGGGAGAGGATTTTCAAATTAGGAGGTTTTGATTTTCTGGAATCGGTTTTCTGATGTTAATGGTTACAATTGATATTATTCGTTTCTTTGTTAATGAAAGTGAAACGTATATCGGTTAGGAGACTCAACGATCTCGCGTTTAAAACTGATTTTACGTTTCAATTGGTACTAGGCGCGACCGTGCCTAGGCACCGGGCGCGATCGTTCCAAAGCAAGTCGCGCGACCGTGCCAAAGCATTCGGCGCGACCGTGCTAAAACGAGGCGCGACCGTGCCTATTAGGGTTTCTTGCTATTTTTTCAACATCAGACCTTGTAACTTTAGTCTCTTGCCATATTTGTATAATTAGATACTTATGTATTGTTTTAACAGGATATAACCGAGTAAAATTTACGGGTTTGCATTGAAATATAGTATTAAATTGATGGTACGAAAAGAAACAAAATTGTGCACTAGAATTTAGTTTGAAATGTATTACATTGAATTGAAAATACCGATACTAAAAATCAGAAATGTTACAGTCTCCCCACATTGAGGGAATTTCGTCCCGAAATTTAGCTAGAGGAAGCTACGGCATCAGTAAAAAGATGGGGGGTACTTGAGCTTCATTTGGTCCTCTCGTTCCCAAGTGAATTCAGGACCACGCTTAGACTCCCAACGAACTTTGACAATAGGAATACGACTTCGCTTGAGTTGCTTGATTTCACGATCCATAATTTCTACCGGTTTCTCAACGAAGTGCATCGTTTCATCAATGCGCACGTCATCAAGTGGTATATGGAGATTCTCATCAGCGAGACATTTCTTCAGGTTAGATACATGAAATGCAGGATGCACATTGCTAAGAGATGGAAGTAACTCGAGTTTGTAAGCCACTTTCCCAATCCTTTCAAGGATCTTGAATGGACCAACATAGCAAGGGGCTAACTTGCCTTTCTTTCCAAAACGGATCACACCCTTCCTCGGGGACACCTTAAGAAGAACCAGGTCACCGACTTGAAATTCCAAGGGTTTTCGACGTTTGTCGGCATAACTCTTTTGCCGACTCCTCGCCACTCGAATATTGTCACGGATTTGAATGATCTTATCGGATGTTTCTTGAATTAGCTCGGGACCGGTGATTTGTGCTTCACCAATCTCGTTCCAACAGATAGGAGAACGACACTTGCGACCATAAAGAGCTTCGAATGGAGCCATGTTGATACTTGTGTGGTAGCTATTATTGTAAGAGAACTCAATGAGGGATAAATGTGAATCCCAATTTCCACAAAAATCGATTACGCAAGCTCTAAGCATGTCTTCAAGTGTTTGGATTGTCCGTTCGGTTTGACCATCAGTTTGGGGATGGTAAGCCGTGCTCAAATCTAATTGTGTGCCAAGAGCAGATTGAAGAGATTGCCAAAAACGAGAAGTGAACCGGTCATCTCGATCGGATATTATGTTCAAGGGAACACCATGACGGCTCACAATTTCATCAATGTAAATTCGGGCTAGTTTCTCAACCCGATAGTCTTCACGGATAGGCAAGAAATGAACAGATTTGGTGAGACGATCAATGATTACCCAAATGCTATCATAACCACTCGAGGTGCGAGGGAGTTTGGTAATAAAATCCATGGCTAAGTTCTCCCATTTCCACACGGGAATTTTTGGTTGTTCAAGTAATCCGGAAGGACGTTGATGTTCGGCTTTGACTTTGGAACACGCTAGACATTTGGTAACATAGTGAGCAATGTCCTTTTTCATACCGGGCCACCAATATTGTTGGCGAAGATCTTGGTACATTTTATCCGCACCAGGATGAATAGAATAACGAGTCTTGTGAGCCTCGTTCATGAGAAATGTACGGAGATCATCGCGATCGGGAATCCAAATACGGTTCAAGTAATAAAGTAAGCCATTGGATTTTGATTCGAGTAGGAGTTCAACACCACACGACATTTCCTCATACATGTTACCGTCGGTGACTGAGACGTGTTGAGCTTCTAAGATGCGGTTTTGAATGTCGGTTTGAATTCGAACACATTGAAGCATAACATGGTTCTTTCGTCTCAAAGCGTCGGCTACAACATTCGCTTTGCCGGGATGGTAACGAATCTCGCAGTCATAGTCGTTAAGGAGTTCAACCCAACGTCGTTGCCTCATATTGAGTTCTTTTTGATTGAAGATGTGTTGGAGAGTTTTGTGGTCGGTGAACACCACGCATTTCGTGCCATAGAGATAATGTCTCCAAATCTTCAATGCAAATACGACCGCACCCAACTCGAGATCGTGCGTCGTATAATTCTTCTCATGAATCTTAAGTTGCCTTGATGCATAAGCGATTACTTTGCCTCGTTGCATGAGGACACAACCGAGACCTTGATTAGAAGCATCACAGTAGACAACTAGATCATCATTCCCATCAGGGAGAGTCAAAATGGGAGCGTTGTACAACTTTTGTTTGAGGGTTTGGAAAGCTTCTTCTTGTTTTGGTCACCATTCATAAGTCTTACCCTTGTGAGTCAAAGCGGTAAGGGGAACAACAATCTTAGAGAAGTTTGAGATGAAACGACGGTAATATCCCGCAAGACCAAGAAATGAACAAACTTCAGTGGGAGTCTTCGGGGCATTCCAATTCTTAACCGTTTCGATCTTAGCAGGGTCAACATGAATACCCTTGTCGTTGACAATATGACCAAGAAATTGAACTTCTTTTAACCAAAATTCACATTTGGAGAATTTGGCATATAGTTGTTCTTTCTTCAAGAGATCCAAAACCAATCTAAGATGTTGCTCATGATCGGCTTTAGTCTTGGAATAGATTAAGATGTCATCGATGAAAACGATCACGAACTTATCATGGTACGGTTTGCACACACGATTCATGAGGTCCATGAAGACTGCGGGTGCATTGGTTAGTCCAAAAGGCATAACCATGAACTCGTAATGACCATACCTTGTTCGGAAGGCAGTCTTTGGAGTATCGTCTTCTTGCACACGGAGTTGGTGATAACCGGATCGAAGATCAATCTTCGAGAAGCAAGTAGAACCTTGAAGTTGATCAAAGAGGTCATCAATTCTAGGTGTTGATTTCGCGGTAGTCAATACACATGCGAAATGATCCATCCTTCTTTTTGACGAACAAGACGGGTGCACCCCACGGTGAATGACTTGGACGAATGAATCCTTTGTCGGAGAGCTCTTGAAGTTGACTTGCAAGTTCTTGCATTTCAGAAGGTGTAAGACGGTAAGGAGCTCTAGCCACGGGGTTAGCTCCGGGCACAAGATCAATGCGAAATTCTACTTGTCGAACGGGTGGAAGGCCGGATAAATCTTCGGGGAACACTTCGGGAAAATCTCGGATAATGGGGATGTCTTGAATACTCTTCTTTTTGACATCTTTTTGAACTATATGGGCCAAAAAGGCCACGTACTTCTTTCGTAAGTACTTTTGAGCAGTAGTGCATGACATTAATTTAAGACCTTTGCAAGGCTTTTCACCAAATACTCTTAGTGTTTCTCCCGATGGTAGAGGTATTCGAATACACTTATCAAAACAGATGACTTCGGCATGAAGATTTGATAGCCAATCCATGCCTAAGATGATATCAAAACTTCCTAATGGCATTGGTACAAGATTGATTGGGAATGTATGTTCATTAAGTTCTAGAGAACAGTCATAGATAATAGACTCGATTGTAAGTGAATCACCATTTGCTATTTCTACAGTGAAGGTTTTCTCTAATTGAGCTCGTGTCTTGGCAAGTAAAGGTTCAAAGTTAAGTGACACAAAACTCTTATCGGCACCGGTATCAAATAAAATGGAGGCATATTGACTATTTACAAGGAACGTATCATTGACCACATCATTGTTGGCTTGAGCTTCGTTGGTTTATGTTGATAGCACGCCCACGAGCTCCACCTTGTCTAGCATTGGCAAATCTTGGGCATTGATCACGGAAATGGTTCGGGTTGCCACACTCATAACATGCACGCCCATTTGCAATAGCGGGAGTACCTTGATTAGTCACTTGGGTGTTGGTTTGGTTTGGTGGGTTGACTTGACCCGCAAGAGCTTTGGCCCTACAAACATTAACCGTATGGCCATATCTCCCACAATGAGTACAAAGGCGACATGGGATGCTTTGGGGATGATGGTAGTTGCAGGTGGCACAAAGTGGGTAGATTCCAACATATGGCTTTTTGGCCGGTGCTTGAACCATAGGTGCAACTTGGTTAACAGGTATAGCAGGAGTGACCACAGCAAAATTTCTAGCCTTTCTCTTCTTATTGTGCCGGGAGGGCTCAGTTATGGCTTCTTTGTTGTGGGTGGAAGGAGTTGCCGTGTCGGAGACTTTCTTTGCGCCCTTTTTAGTAAGAGTCCCCGTCTTCACATGGTTATCAGTTAAGGTGGCAGATAAGCGGATAGCATCCTCAAGTGTTGCGGGATCCCTTCCTAGGACAGTATCTTGAATTTGCCTAGGTAGTCCCCCAATATACTTTTCAATGCAACGGGAAAAAGGAGTGACCATGTGGGGCACAAGAAGACTCAACTCATGGAACCGAGTTGTGTACGCCAATATACTTTTCAATGCAATGGGACAAAGTTTTCACCACTATCTTGGGCAAGATCCCAAAACTCAGCTTCAAGTTTCTTCACTTCATTTCGAGGACATAATTCCTCGGTCATTAGCCTTTTAACCTCATCCCAAGGTAAGGCATTGCTACATCCACACCTCTTTTCCTTTTCTCCCCATTCCACCACGTGAGTGCCCGTTTTTGTAGGACACTTGTTGCATGACGAACACGAAGGTTGTCGGGGCAGTCACTATTGAGAAAAGTATTCTCAGTGCTTTCGAACCATTGAAGGAGTCCAGTAGCTCCTTCGGTACCATAGAATTTGGGAGGATTACACGAGTTGAAATGTTTGAAAGTGCATTGAGATGGGTTGTTACCACCATTTTCACCATTACCATCATTACCACTATTACTACCATTTCCACCATTGTTGCCATTGATGGCACTATTAGCTTGAGTGAGTTGTGTCACGAGTTGTGCAAGAATAGCAGCAATGTCGGTATTGGTGTTGGCCACGGGAGCACGACGAGGAGGCATTCTACAGATTTTCACAAGACAAGAAAAGATGTAAGAACTTATGAGAATTGTTTGGATTTAATAGAATAAGATAACAAAATAAATAGATAATCATAGTTTGGATTGTACTCAAATAGTGATATGATCACTCGAATACTATGACACATTAAGGTTAATTAAACTTATATAATTTTCAAGGAGACATGCTTTAGCCTATAAGTAAACACTCATCTCGGGAATTCCCAGGAAAGCATACGGGTCCCTCGGTTGATTGGGATTTATGTGAAATGCTTTCCTAGACAGAAAACCCAAAATACAGGTGTCACTCTTCCAGATTGCACGTGTCCTCAAATAATTAACAAAGCTTAAAAACCTTAACGAGGAAATAAAGAATTTTTTTTTTAATTTAGCTTCATGAAGTTTCCACATGCTTAGAAAGATAAAGATAGAGAAGAAGATAAGAATATTATGAGGTTTTAGGATATAGGAAAGGATATTGTTTATTTAATTTATCATTTAAGTATATATTAATAAGTCATGGATTTTTAACAATTAAGTTATCAAATAAAATAATAACTAATCATAGTAAGCATGTAGCACATAACATGTAACACATAACATATAACATATAGCATGTAGCATATAACATGAAATCATGAAACATAGCATAAGTAGGTGTCCTAAAGTTATAGTCTAGGTCAAGGTGTCTAATAACCTAATTCCCTATAACCAAGGCTCTGATACCAATCTGTCACACCCTGACCGATGGCGGAATCATCGGGGCGGGACATGTAGACTGTTCATAAGCACAAGGTTGACTAAATTGAAATATATTAATTGTCAAATTCCATTACAAACATTCAATCAAAAGCAATTCCAAGAAAAGAAACATAATTGAGATACATAAGTTCTTTATTTATTTTAAATAAGTCCAAGCCTATAAAATATAAGTCTAAAGTTGTATTTGGACTTGTGTAAAAAGTCATTGATTTGTAATTGAAAGTATTGAATAAAATATAAGGTTTGAAAGAATATTTTTAGAATACTTTGATTAAGATTTGAGTTTGAATAATTAAATAAGTAATGTAAATGATTATTGTTTATGAAAACATTGTAAGTATTAATTATAATTTAGTATAAATATTTAATTGTTTTTGTTTAAATATAAATTAAATAAATAATCATTTATTTATTTATTTATTTATAATATATGTAACGTAAGCATTAAAATACTTTTTAAAATTTAACAATAAATGTAAATTAAATTTTATAAACTTTAAATAAATAATTTTCTATTTATTCCAAGACTAAATATTTGATCTTTCTAAATAGGATTAAATGCATTTTTTTATAAAAATTAACTATTTTTATTTTGCAATTTAATCAGAATATTTATTGTTTGAAAACTATATAAAATTATAATTCTGCCAAAAATTAAACTCACACACGACCGTGCCCGGGAAGGGCACGGTCGTGCCCGAACCACGGGCGTGACCAGGCTAGCCAGGGCGCGACCGTGTTGATCAAACAGAGGCTTAACTAACTAAATCATTAGGCACGACCGTGCCTTGGCCAGGCACGATCGTGTCTATGATTCTAAGACACGACTGAGATTAGCCAAAGGGCATGACTGGGTCTGGACAGGAGGACACGACCGCTGTGAGGCCCCAAACCCGGGAGACCTCACTTATTGGATTTACTCATCAACACATAGCACTTTAAACGTAAGACATTCATTAACACAGCGGAAACGATTCAACATACACAGCGGAAACATAAACATATCTAATACCACTTGTCTCTAACAACATCAACTTAAAACATAACATAAAACATAATCGGGATGCCAGACACTGATCTTCGGGTAACTCTTCTCTCTAAGCCAAGCATCCATCAACTAAACCTGCACTTAACTGATATGCATACTAAAAATCAGCAACGCTGAGTGAGTTCTAACGTTTACTTTAAATCATTTATACAAAATATTTACTAATACATACATACATACTGCCCTTAAGGCAAAACTATACATACTACACTTTTCAAAACATAATTTAATACATTCATAAAGTATCCGTCAATTCCTTGTCACTGTTGATACTGTCCTCGTGATCAATACCGCTTAACCGTCAATTCTTATCACTGCTGGTATTGTCCTCTTGATCAGTACCACTTAACCGTCAATTCATCTTTACTGTACTGCCCTCATGGCTTACATCCATGAACCGACAAGTACCTGGTCAATGCCCCCATGGCTTACACCATGAACCGACACTACCTCTTATCCGTCAATTCTTGTTACATACTAGTATTGTCCTCGTGATCAATACCTTCTGGGTCCTTGCGACCCAATGATGTTGTCCTTGCGAGCAACACCACATGACACGATGTTGTCCTCGTGATCAACACCGGGTATTGTCCTCGTGATCAATACCGCTTAACTGGTACATGGGGATTGCGTAGTCCCCCGAGCAACCGCCGTCACTCATTCCAATTGTACAACTGTTAACGAGCCACCGACACTCTTACTAATGGGTAGCACCCATATCTGACATCTTGTACAAGTAACATCTGTCCCAAGGACCTTTACAAACTGGTACATATTCCCGAAGGAAAAACTGTTCACTTTACTGTTCATAAAACTTTCTGTAAATCTTGTTCATAACTTTCATATATAATATGCCTTTGTTTATGTATATAAAAATATAGTAAACGCTTGCCATAAAATATAACTTGCTCACTGAAAACATACTAGCACATATATCATGCCTTTGTTTATGTATATAGAAATATAGTAAACGCTTGCCAAATGATATAACTTACTTTACTGAAAACATACTAGCACATATATCATGTCTTTGTTTATGTATATAGAAATATAGTAAACGCTTGCCAAATGATATAACTTACTTTAATGAAAACATACTAGCACATATATCATGCCTTTGTTTATGTATATAGAAATATAGTAAACGCTTGCCAAATGATATAACTTACTTTACTCAAAACGTACTTTTGCCTCTTTTAAACTTTTCACTAAAACATAGCTTTTCACTTCATTTTATAATATATAATATATAATAAACACTTTACACTAAGTATGCACACCACCCCTAAAGAAGGCAAAAAGAGGATTAGAACTCACTTGATAAGCAGTTTCTGAAATACTCTTAGCTGACTACTGAGCGTCACTAATGTCACTCACGATCTGTTATAATAAAGCCATACTTGTAAGGTAGTGCTCCTAGATGACACTTGACATCCCGATGCTTAAACCTAGTAGTTTCGATAGATTTGCTTATATCGAAACTTGATAGTTTCGATAGGTTGTTTATGTTGAAACTTGTAGTTTCGATGGGTCTGCACATATCGAAACTAGGTAGTTTCGATGGGGTCTACACATATCGAAACTAGTAGTTTCGATGGACCTGCACATATCGAAACTAGGTAGTTTCGATGGGTCTGCACATATCGAAACTAGTAGTTTCGATGGACCTGCACATATCGAAACTAGGTAGTTTCGATAGGGTCTACACATATCGAAACTAGTAGTTTCGATGGACCTGCACATATCGAAACTAGGTAGTTTCGATGGGTATGCACATATCGAAACTAGTAGTTTCGATGGACCTGCACATATCGTCTTCCCAAAAATCTGAAGTTTTTGCATGCGAGTCTGATCGAGTCAGTATCTCAATTTTTCTTAGATCAAAACGTTCGGTTTTCATTCTAGATGCTATACCTAAGCTCATTTTCAAGTTCCATCCGCAAAGTCGTTACCTTTTTAGCCAAAACCCGAAAATCCCCAAAAACGAATAAAAACTCAGATCTAAGAGAATCGGTTACCTGAAATCGCTTTTCCTTCACAGCTAAACGGTCCAGATACGAATGCCCACGGTCCTATGAGCTCGGATTTGAAAAACAGGACTTTCTCTCTCTAGACTCTCTCACCTTCTCTATCTAGAAACGAAAATGATGATGGAAATGAGGGCTTTTGGGCAGGTCTTGAGGCTTATAAGGGCCCAAACTTGCTCCTTTCGGCCCATACCCCGGCCCAAGCCCACTTCCCTTCTTTTCTTATTTAAGTTTTAAATTTCTCGTGAATTCTTTCGCGCTCTAAAACTCGGGATGTTACAAGTCTACCCTCCTTACAATAGGTTTCGTCCTCGAATCCTGCCATAAGCTATACTGATAGCAAATCACAGAATGGGTGGCATAAACCGTAGCTATGCAAGGCAGCTTGGTCATGAAGGCCATTGTGATTAACTACCGCTGAGGATCTAATCCGGGTAATATCTAGTTCTAAGGCTTCTAAGCTGATGGGGCTAACTAATCATTTAAGTAAATAATAACATAAACTTAGCATATCGCAAATAAGAGTTTGCAACGTACCTTAATGAGTCATCTGGTAAACCCTTGCTGTGGCCTTGTTGATGTAAGGTTCTTTCTCCGCACCCTTACCCTTTCCGGATCCTCCCGCTTCCGGCTCTTTGCGCTTTCTACAATCTCTGCTCAAATGCCCTGGCTCCCCACAATTGTGGCACTTAGGCTTCGCCGTGCAGTCACGTGATTGGTGTCCAAACTTTCCACACTTAAAGCAACCCGCTTGCCCAGCTCTGCACTCTCCTCCGTGCCTTTTCCCACTCTTTCCACACAGACCCTCTGCTTCTAACCTTGACCTCCTATCACTAGGACCCTGAAGTTCCTCCCCAGTCCGCTTAGCCGCTTGTTTCTTAGGTGCTTCAGAAATGACTTCAGAGGCAATGTCATCATAGACAACTCCGTTCAAAACAACCACCGACTCAAAGGTACTCGGTGTGTTGGCCCTTACAAAGGTACGTATCTTTGGAGGCAACCCTTGAACAAAATAATGAATCCTCCTCTCCTCTGTGGTTACAAGATGAGGCACCAGGCGTGCCAGTTCGTTGCACTTGGAAGTATATTGTCTGTGAGTCATGAGTCCGGCTTGCAACGTGAGGAACTCTCTCTCCACCTTGTGGACTTCATTCTTGGGGCAGAACTTCTCAATTACTAACGCTTTCAGATCACTCCACTTCATTAGCTCGACTGTTTGGTCACCCTTAGCCTGTTTCACAGTCTCCCACTAGTGTGCTGCCTCTCCCTTCAGTGACTTAGCTGCGAACATGACCGCTTGATCCGGTCTGCAGTCACTGAGGCGGATGGTGGATTCCATGCCATTGATCCAATCTAAAGTATTAGCTGCTTCTTTCTCCCCAGTTAACTCAGGGGGATCACAACCACGAAATTCCTTGAAATCGCATCCGCGAGTAGGTGGTGCAACATTCTCCACCAGAACTGGTCCTCCCATGGCTGGAAGCACCACTGGCCCTTCAGTGGCTGGGATTACACTGGGGTTTTCCTTGGCCTTTCTTAACGCTTCGTCTAGTATGGCTGGTAAGATTTCCTTTAGCAGCCGGGTAAACTCACGGCCAAGTGCTGCTTGTACGACTGGTTCAAACTCAAACGGTTGGTCATCTCCTTCTGCATGCTCAACATTGTGCTGCCTGACTACCGTATCAGTATGGGTAGTGTGAACACTCCCCTCAATCACTTGGTTTGTGCTAGCTCCACCGTGGCGGCCTGTACGCCCACCACGTCTTCCTCCTCCACCCCTCTAGTTCCTCCACGTCTAGCCATTTCTAACTGAAAGATTGAGAACAAAAGATTTAATTTCATCATGCTAGGGAATATGTAGAACACAATAAGTAAGGTAAGATGTTAATATACACTAGCCATCTGCAATTAACCATTACATCACTTCTTGTTTTCCATTTATTCGCTTTCATGATTCCACTAAAGCCTCTATTCTTATCTTGACACTCTAACACTAGGAAAGAAACTTTACTTACTATACGCTTCTGATGCTTTGGCTTGAGTTACCCGTACTGGCATCCGCTACTTGGTCCCATTCTCAGTTTAAGTCTGGACATCGGGGATGTCCAAATCTCTCAAACTATGACTCTGATACCAACTTGTGTGGCCCCAAACCCGGGAGACCTCACTTATTGGATTTACTCATCAACACATAGCACTTTAAACGTAAGACATTCATTAACACAGCGGAAACGATTTAAACTTCAACATACACAGCGGAAACATAAACATATCTAATTCCACTTATCTCTAACAACATCAACTTAAAACATAACATAAAACATAAACGGGATGCCAGACACTGATCTTCGGGTAACTCTTCTCTCTAAGCCAAGCATCCACATCCATCAACTAAACCTGCACTTAACTGATATGCATACTAAAAATCAGCAACGCTGAGTGAGTTCTAACGTTTACTTTAAATCATTTATACAAAAGATTTACTAATACATACATACATACATACTGCCCTTAAGGCAAAACTTTACATAATACACTTTTCAAAACATAATTTAATACATTCATAAAGTATCCGTCAATTCCTTGTCACTGTTGGTACTGTCCTCGTGATCAATACCGCTTAACCGTCAATTCTTATCACTGCTGGTATTGTCCTCGTGATCAGTACCACTTAACCGTCAATTCATCTTTACTATACTGCCCTCATTGCTTACATCCATGAACCGACAAGTACCTGGTCAATGCCCCCATGGCTTACACCATGAACCGACACTACCGCTTATCCGTCAATTCTTGTTACATACTAGTATTGTCCTCGTGATCAATACCTTCTGGGTCCTCGTGACCCAATGATGTTGTCCTTGCGAGCAACACCACATGACACGATGTTGTCCTCGTGATCAACACCGGGTATTGTCCTCGTGATCAATACCGCTTAACTGGTACATGGGGGATTGCGTAGTCCCCCGAGCAACCGCCGTCACTCATTCTAATTGTACAACGGTTAACGAGCCACCGAGACTCTTACTAATGGGTAGCACCCATATCGGACATCTTGTACAAGTAACATCTGTCCCAAGGACCTTTACAAACTAGTACATATTCCCGAAGGAAAAACTGTTCACTTTACTGTTCATAAAACTTTCTGTAAATCTTGTTCATAACTTTCATATATAATATGCCTTTGTTTATGTATATAAAAATATAGTAAACGCTTGCCATAAAATAAAACTTGCTCACTGAAAACATACTAGCACATATATCATGCCTTTGTTTATGTATATAGAAATACAGTAAACGCTTGCCAAATGATATAACTTACTTTACTGAAAAACATACTAGCACATATATCATGTCTTTGTTTATGTATATAGAAATATAGTAAACGCTTGCCAAATGATATAACTTACTTTACTGAAAACATACTAGCACATATATCATGCCCTTGCTTATGTATATAGAAATATAGTAAACGCTTGCCAAATGATATAACTTACATTACTCAAAACGTACTTTTGCCTCTTTTAAACTTTTCACTAAAACATAGCTTTTCACTTCAGTTTATAATATATAAAATATAATAAACACTTTACACTAAGTATGCACACCACCCCTAAAGAAGGCAAAAAGGGGATTAGAACTCACTTGATAAGCAGTTTCTAAAATACTCTTAGCTGACTACTGAGCGTTACTAATGTTACTCACGATCTGTTATAATAAAGCCATACTTGTAAGGTAGTGCTCCTAGATGACACTTGACATCCCTATGCTTAAACCTAGTAGTTTCGATAGATTTGCTTATATCGAAACTTGATAGTTTCGATAGGTTGTTTATGTTGAAACTTGTAGTTTCGATGGGTCTGCACATATCGAAACTAGGTAGTTTCGATGGGGTCTACACATATCAAAACTAGTAGTTTCGATGGACCTGCACATATCGAAACTAGGTAGTTTCGATGGGTCTGCACATATCGAAACAAGTAGTTTCGATGGACCTGCACATATCGAAACTAGGTAGTTTTGTTGGGGTCTACACATATCGAAACTAGTAGTTTCGATGGACCTGCACATATCGAAACTAGGTAGTTTCGATGGGTCTGCACATATCGAAACTAGTAGTTTCGATGGACCTGCACATATCGTCTTCCTAAAAATCTGAAGTTTTTGCATGCGAGTCTGATCGAGTCAGTATCTCAATTTTTCTTAGATCAAAACGTTCGGTTTTCATTCTAGATGCTATACCTAAGCTCATTTTCAAGTTCCATCCGCAAAGTCGTTACCTTTTTAGCCAAAACCCGAAAATCCCCAAAAACGAACAAAAACTCAGATCTAAGAGAATCGGTTAGCTGAAATCGCTTCTCCTTCACAGCTAAACGGTCCAGATACGAATGCCCACGGTCCTATGAGCTCGGATTTTAAAAACGGGACTTTCTCTTTCTAGACTCTCTCTCACCTTCTCTCTCTAGAAACGAAAATGATGATGGAAATGAGGGCTTTTGGGCAGGTCTTGTGGCTTATAAGGGCCCAAACTTGCTCCTTTCGGCCCATACCCCGGCCCAAGCCCACTTCCCTTCTTTTCTTATTTAAGTTTTAAATTTCTCGTGAATTCTTTCGCGCTCTAAAACTCGGGATGTTACAACCGCGCTGATAGTCGGCACGACCGCGTCTCATGAGGCACGACCGCGCTAGATGATTAGCGCGACCGCTTCTGTTCCAAATCAGGAACGAATTGACTAATTCTTATAATAACAGGGTTGGAAATCATAGGGCTTTCACCCATTAGATTATTTCGAGTCTTTTTGCATAGATTAATTGGATTTAAAACGTGTCTAGAGTCGGATTTGATTAAATCATTTTTGAACGAAAACTAGATTCGGGTTTAAGATGATTTCCATATTGGAAGCCCAAATTAACATGGGGCTTTTGATCTAAAGACTAAATCGATAGAGGACAAGGTTTCAATTACCCGGAATAATGGCGAATTGATAGCGAACGGTAGGAAGGAGTTCCGGCGTCGGCGAGCTTGGTTTCCGGTGCTCCTTGCTGCGATTCCGGCTGTCTCAAGGCTTTCGGGAGTTTCTGAGAAGGTCGATGGAGCATTTGGTTGGGGAAATTTCACTCCAGGATAGAATAATCGATGTTCAAGGGAGATGTAACATTCCTGATTTTTATTAT
Source organism: Smallanthus sonchifolius (assembly GCA_023525975.1). NCBI lineage: Eukaryota > Viridiplantae > Streptophyta > Magnoliopsida > Asterales > Asteraceae > Smallanthus > Smallanthus sonchifolius. The sequence goes on from CM042046.1 coordinate 30,051,615, forward strand.
TCATATTTCAATCCAATGTAATGCAATTTCGAATTCAATACTCGTGCACTGTCTCATTTATTTTCTCGCCGTAAATTAAATGCAATGATTCTATACAAATTCGCAAATTTTACTCGGTTATATACATTTAAACACTATACAAGAAACTATTTTATTCAAACTTATCAAATCTGAAAAGTCAAGGACTAAAGTTGAAAAATGTCAAGAAACCCTAGTCTAGCACGGTCGTGCTTCGTCCTAGCACGGTCGCGCCAAGTGCTTTGGCACGGTCGCGCGACCAGCTTTGGAACGATCGCGCCCGGTGCCTAGGCACGATCGTGCCATATTTAGGCACGGTCGCGCCTGTGTAACAGCTGAAACGTAACTGCAACTTTAATCGCCCGATCGTTCGAATCCGTAACAGTCATACGTTTGTTTTCCCTTAACAATTGTATTACCACTTTTTCAAATTCTCAAAACGCCTCAGTTTCATTTCAACAATTCAAGAAAAACTCTCTCAATTCAAGAAAAACTCTCTCAAGATTTTTCGATCAGAATTATCTCAAGCAATCAAGTCAATCGTTTCCCAAATCATCTCTGAATCATCCGAAGCCGCTGAAGCATTCGGAACCGCAGCAGAAGTCACCGGAAACCAGTCTTGCCGTTACCGGAACTTCCTCCCTACCGTTCTTTATCAATTCGCTGCTGTTCATGGTAATTGAATCCTTTAATTCATTTATTTCAGTATCTGTATCGAAAGCCCCTATTCAATTTGGGCTTCCATTATAGAAATCGATTCGAATCAGAACTCATGCTTTATTAAAAAATGATTTAATCGAACCCCTACTTAAACGTGATGTGCATGCAATTAAGTCATATGAAAAGACTCGTAATAACCCATTAATCAAAAGCCCTAACAATTCCAGCGTTTAAAATACAAGCATTTGTCAATTCGTGTCTGATTTGGAATAGACACGGTCGCGCTAATCATCTAGCGCGGCCGTGCCTCATGAAACGCGGTCGTGCCGATTAGCAGCGCGGTCGTGCCCTCCTGTCCAGACCTTGTCACGCCCTCTGGGCTAGTCTCTGTTGTGTCTAAAGATCATAGACACGACCGTGCCCGGCCAAGGCACGGTCGTGCCTGTTGACTTGTCTAGATTGTGCTCCTGTTGATCAACCCGGTCGCGCCCCGACTAGCGCGGTCGCGCCCGTGGCTTGAGCACGATCGTGCCCTTCCGAGGCACGGTCGTGTGAGACTCAGAACCTTTAAAAAGAATTATAAATTTTTATATTTTAAATCAGTAAATGTTTCAGATTTTATAAAAATATGTTTTCTGTATTTAAAAATGGACTAAAAGTTTAATCTTGGCATAAATATAATTTATTTAAAAGTTTATGAAAATGTAATTTATATTTATTATCTTACACTTAAATGATATTTTAAATACTTAAGTTACAAAATTTATAAATAAATGAGATAATGATTATTTATTTAATTTACATTTTAAATCAAAATCATTTATTTATTTATACTTAATTACAATTAATATTCACATTATTTCATAAACTATCCGAAATTAACGTGGGATGAGAGGATTAGGCTTGATTTGCTAGATTTACACCTCTCAGAGGACATGATCAATGATAGGATTTCATGGAGACGTCGTATTAGGGTTTTAGGATGAGTGACCCGTTGTGTGGGAGAGTAGAGTTGATTAGCAAAGATTTTGCGTATGTCTTGTTTATTGTAGGTGTGTTGTGTTTCTTGTGACTAATATACTCTAGTCATACACTGCTAATTGTTAGATTACTGTTAGATTTATTTTACTTTATTACTCATTAATTTTATTTATATTTTTATCTTTTTCTTTCCCATGGAGCCGGGGGTCTAAACGGGAGCAGCCTCTCTATCCCTTGGGATAGGGGTAAGGTTTGCCCTCATCACACCCTCCCCAGACCCTACTAATAGCGTTAGCTATGTGTGGGATTATACTGGGTACGTTTGGTTTGGTATTATTTCATAAACTATAATTATATATTTATTCAATTATTCAATTCAAACCTAATCAAATTGTTTCAAAAATATTTTACTTCAAACTCTATATATTTTATTCAATATTTTTAAATACAAATCAATAGTTTCATACACAAATTCAACTTTCATTTTAGACTTAAACTTTATGCATCTATTTGATTCAATACACATTACTCTTTAGGTTAAATTGTGCATTTCGAGGATCATATTTGCTATCTATAATCTTTGTTAGCTACACTTCCATACCATGTGAGTATTCACAACCCCTTTTTTACTCTTTTACACTTTTGGGGTGGAACATGAACTCTATACTCATTACACATTACACATTTACATTTACACAAACAACACAAGTGCAAAAATCCTATTTACATACATGTGTGCAAAAATTTGAGCTTTGTGCCCGAGTGCTAGGTGTGCTAACCTTTGTATGCTCTTATGTGCAATCATTAACTATACAAGCCGACGGTTTTCAATGATAGATCTATTGAGTCTGACAAATCCACCCATGGTACGCGGTGATTGAAACCGACAACACAATTTTTGCATGCTAGTTACAAGGTTTGATTGTACATTTGGTTACACAATAGCTGCTCCCCATAAACGCCTTATTTATCATGTCATGTAAAGGATCTGTTTTCATCTATATGCTATCTATATACAACTATGATATACTCACCAGCTTTTTAGTTGACTTTATTTTATTCATGTTTCAGGCCCCAATATGTGAGATTGATTCAAGACGTGTTCAACATAGGATTTGGACTTAGCAATTTAAATCAAGAACTTTATGAATTATTTTATGTATCTTGTTTGAATTTGGTTTTGTACTTGGATTATTTGAAATGCAAATTTGACTTTAATATATTTCAATTTAGTCAACCATGTGCTATGAACAGTCTTACATGTCCCGCCCCGATGATTCCGCCATCGGTCGGGGTGTGACAGATTGGTATCAGAGCCTTGGTTATAGGGAATTAGGTTATTAGACACTTTGACCTAGACTATAACTTTAGGACACCCACTTATACTATACTTCATGATTTTTGTGCTATGTGTTACGTGCTATGTGCTATATGTTATATGTTACATGTTTAGTATGATTACTTACTATTGCATTATGATGACTTATGTGTTTTAAATCCATGACTTATTAGGATATTTTTAATAATTAAATAAATAATATCCTTTCCTATATTCTAAAACCTCATAATATTTCTATTTTCTTTTCTATCCTTGTCCTTTCTAAGCATGTGGAAAATTCTTGAAGCAAAAAATCTTTAAAATTTTTATTTCTTCGTTAAGGTTTTTAAACTTGTTAAATTATTTGAGGACACGTGCAATCTGGAAGGGTGACACCTATATTTTGGGTTTTCTGTCTAGGAAAGCATTTCGCATAAATCCCAATCAACCGAGGGACCCGTATGCTTTCCTGGGAATTCCCGAGATGAGTGTTTGCTTATAGGCTAAAGCATGTCTCCTTGAAAATTTTATAAGTTTAATTAACCTTAATGTGCCATGGTATTCAAGTGATTTTGTCACTTTTGAGTACAATCCAAACTAAGAATATCTATTTTTATTTTGCTATCTCATTAAATCCTATAAAATCTCATAAGTCCTCACAATTTTTTTTTTCTTGTCTTGTGACAATCTGTAGAATGCCTCCTCGTCGTGCTCCCGCAACCAACGCCAACACCGACATTGCTGCTATTCTCACCCAATTGGTGACACAACTCACCCAAGCCAATGGTGCCACCAATGGCAACAATGGTGGAAATGGAAGCAATAGTGGTAATAATGGTGGAAATGGTGGAAATGGTGGTAACAATCCACCTCAATGCACCTTCAAACACTTCAATTCGTGCAATCCCCTAAAGTTTTATGGAACCGAAGGAGCTACTGGACTCCTTCAATGGTTTGAAAGCATTGAGAATACCTTTCTCAATAGTGACTGTCCCGACAACCTCCGTGTTCGTCATGCTACAAGTGTCCTACAAAAACGGGCACTTACTTGGTGGGATGGGGAGAAAAGAAATAGGGGTGTTGACATAGCTATGGCCTTACCTTGGGATGAGGTCAAAAGGCTTATGACCGAGGAGTTCTGTCCTCGAAATGAAGTGAAAAAGTTGGAAGCTGAATTTTGGGATCTTGCCCAAGATAGTGGGGAAAGCTTAGCATATACAACTCGGTTCCATGAGTTGAGCCTTCTAGTGCCCCACATGGTCACTCCGTTATCCCGTTGTATCGAAAAGTACATTGGTGGGCTACCAAGACAAATCCAAGATACTGTCTTTGGTAGAAATCCTGCTACTTTGGAAGATGCCATCCGCCTGTCTGGTACCCTAACTGATAATCATGTAAAAGTTGAAACTCTTACCAAAAAGGGTTCTAAGAAAGTTTCTGAAACCGTAACCCCTCCTGCTCACAACAAAGAAGCCACAACCGAGCCCTCTCGCAATAATAGAAAAAGGAAAGTTAGAAATTTTGTTGTGGTTACTCCTGCTGTCCCCGTCAACCAAGCTGCACCTATGGTTCAAGCACCGGTCAAAAAGCCATATGGTGGAATTTACCTACTTTGTGCCACCTGCAACTACCATCATCCCCAAAACATCCCATGTCGCCTTTGTACTTATTGTGGGAGATATGGTCATACGATTAGTATTTGTAGGACCAAAGCTCTTACGGGCCAAGTCAACCCTCCAAACCGAATCGTACCTCAAGTGGCTAACCAAGGTGCTCCCGCCATTGCTAATGGGGGTGCTTGCTATGAGTGTGGTGACCCGAACCATTTTCGTAATCAATGTCCAAGACTTACAAATGCTAGACAAGGTGGAGCTCGTGGGCGTGCGTTCAACATAAACGCCAACGAAGCTAAAGCCACCAACGACGTGGTTAATGGAACATTTCTTGTTAATAGTCAATATGCCTCCATTTTGTTCGATACGGGTGCCGATAAAAGTTTTGTGTCACTTAATTTTGAGCCTTTACTTGCAAAAACACGATCCCAATTAGAGAAAACCTTCACCGTTGAAATAGCAAATGGTGACTCCCTTACCATTGAGTCCATTATTTATGATTGCTCCTTAGAACTAAATGACCATTCATTCCCAATCAACCTTGTTCCAATGCCACTAGGAAGCTTTGATATTATCATAGGTATGGATTGGCTATCAAATCATCATGCCGAAGTCATTTGCTTTGAAAAGTGTATCCAAATTCCGCTACCATCGGGAGAAACCTTAAGAGTTTTTGGTGAAAAGCCTTGCAAGGGACTTAAGTTGATGTCGTGTACTACCGCCCAAAAGTACTTACGAAAGAAGTACATTGCTTTCTTAGCTCACATTGTTCAAAAGGATGTCAAGGAGAAGAGTATCCAAGACATTCCCATTATTCGAGATTTTCCCAAGGTTTTTCCTAAGGATTTATCTGGTCTTCCTCCCGTTCGTCAAGTAGAGTTCCATATTGATCTTATACCGGGAGCTAACCCCGTTGCTAGAGCTCCTTATCGTCTTGCACCTTCCGAAATGCAAGAACTTGCAAGTCAACTTCAAGAACTCTCCGACAAGGGATTTATCCGTCCGAGTCATTCACCGTGGGGTGCACCCGTCTTATTTGTTAAGAAGAAGGATGGATCATTTCGTATGTGTACTGACAACCGCGAACTCAACAAACTTACTATCAAGAACCGTTATCCTTTGCCTAGAATCGATGATCTCTTTGATCAACTTCAAGGTTCTACTTGCTTCTCGAAGATCGATCTTCGATCTGGTTATCATCAGCTCCGTGTTCAAGAAGATGACATTCCTAAGACTGCTTTTCGAACAAGGTATGGTCATTACGAGTTCATGGTTATGCCTTTCGGGTTAACCAATGCACCCGCAGTTTTCATGGATCTCATGAATCGTGTGTGCAAACCGTACCTTGATAAGTTCGTGATCGTTTTTATTGATGGTATCTTAATCTATTCCAAGACTAAAGCCGACCATGAAGAACACCTTAGATTGGTTTTGGACCTTTTAAAGAGAGAACAACTATATGCCAAGTTCTCCAAGTGTGAATTTTGGCTAAAAGAAGTTCAATTTCTTGGTCACATCGTCAACGACAAGGGTATTCATGTTGATCCTGCTAAGATTGAAACGGTTAAGAATTGGAATGCCCCGAAGACTCCTACCGAAGTTCGTTCATTTCTTGGTCTTGCGGGTTATTATCGTCGTTTCATCTCAAACTTCTCAAAGATTGTTGTCCCTCTTACCGCTTTGACCTATAAGGGTAAAACTTATGAATAGGGACCGAAACAAGAAGAAGCTTTCCAAACCCTCAAGCAAAAGTTGTGCAATGCTCCCATATTGACTCTCCCCGATGGAAATGATGATTTAGTTGTCTATTGTGATGCTTCTAACCAAGGTCTTGGTTGTGTTCTCATGCAACGAGGCAAAGTAATCGCTTATGCATCAAGGCAACTCAAAGTTCATGAGAAGAATTATACGACGCACGATCTCGAGTTGGGTGCGGTCGTATTCGCGTTAAAGATTTGGAGACATTACCTATATGGTACAAAATGTGTGGTATTCACCGACCACAAAAGTCTTCAACATATCTTCAACCAAAAAGAACTTAATATGAGGCAGCGACGTTGGGTCGAACTCCTTAACGACTACGACTGCGAGATTCGTTACCATCCCGGCAAAGCGAATGTTGTAGCCGATGCTTTGAGTCGAAAGGACCATGTTATGCTTCATTGTGCCCGTATTCAAACCGATATTCAAACCCGTATTTTAGAAGCTCAACACGTCTCGGTAACCGAGGGTAATATGTACGAAGAAATGTCATGGGGTGTTGAACTCCTTCTTGAATCAAAGCCCAATGGCTTACTCTATTACTTGAACCATATTTGGATTCCCGATCGCGACGATCTCCGTACATTTCTCATGAACGAGGCTCATAAGACTCGTTATTCTATTCATCCTGGTGCGGATAAAATGTACCAATATCTTCGCCAACTTTATTGGTGGCCCGGTATGAAGAAAGACATTGCTCTTTATGTGGCCAAATGCTTAACCTGTTCCAAAGTCAAAGCCGAACATCAACGTCCTTCTGGTTTGCTTGAACAACCGGAAATTCCCGTGTGGAAATGGGAGAACTTAGCCATGGATTTTATTACCAAACTCCCTCGCACCTCGAGTGGTTATGATAGTATTTGGGTGATCATTGATCGACTCACCAAATCTGCTCACTTCTTGCCTATTCGTGAAGACTTCAAAGTGGAGAAACTAGCCCGAATTTACATTGATGAAATTGTGAGCCGTCATGGTGTTCCCTTGAACATAATATCCGATAGAGATGCTCGGTTCACTTCTCGATTTTGGCAATCTCTCCAAAAGGCTCTTGGTACTCGATTGGATTTGAGCACGGCTTACCATCCGCAAACGTATGGTCAAACCGAGCGAACAATCCAAACTCTTGAAGACATGCTTAGAGCTTGTGTAATCGATTTTGGTGGCAATTGGGATTCACATTTATCCCTTATTGAGTATACTTACAACAATAGCTACCACACAAGTATCAACATGGCTCCATTCGAAGCTCTCTATGGTCGCAAGTGTCGTTCTCCTATCTGTTGGAACGAGATTGGTGAAGCACAAATCACCGGTCCCGAGTTAATTCAAGAAACATCCGACAAGATCATTCAAATCCGTGACAACATTCGAGTAGCGAGGAGTCGGCAAAAGAGTTATGCCGACAAACGTCGAAAACCCTTGGAATTCCAAGTCGGTGATCTTGTTCTTCTTAAGGTGTCTCCATGGAAGGGCGTGATCCGTTTTGGAAAGAAAGGCAAGTTAGCACCTCGTTATGTTGGCCCATTCAAAATCCTTGAAAGGATTGGGAAAGTGGCTTACAAGCTCGAGTTACCTCCATCTCTTGGCAACGTGCATCCTGCATTTCATGTATCGAATCTAAAGAAGTGTCTCGCCGATGAAAATCTCCATATACCGCTTGACGACGTGCACATTGAGGAAACGATGCACTTCGTTGAGAAGCCGGTGGAAATTATGGATCGTGAAGTCAAGCAGCTCAAGCGAAGTCGCATTCCTATCGTTAAGGTTCGTTGGGAATCTAAGCGTGGTCCTGAGTTCACTTGGGAACGAGAAGACCAAATGAAGCTCAAGTACCCTCATCTTTTTACTAATAATGTTGTTTCCTCTAGCTAAATTTCGGGACGAAATTCTTTCAACATGGGGAGACTGTAACATTCCTGATTTTTATTATTCATATTTCAATCCAATGTAATGCAATTTCGAATTCAATACTCGTGCACTGTCTCATTTATTTTCTCGCCGTAAATTAAATGCAATGATTCTATACAAATTCGCAAATTTTACTCGGTTATATACATTTAAACACTATACAAGAAACTATTTTATTCAAACTTATCAAATCTGAAAAGTCAAGGACTAAAGTTGAAAAATGTCAAGAAACCCTAGTCTAGCACGGTCGTACTTCGTCCTAGCACGGTCGCGCCAAGTGCTTTGGCACGGTCGCGCGACCTGCTTTGGAACGATCGCGCCCGGTGCCTAGGCACGGTCGTGCCATATTTAGGCACGGTCGCGCCTGTGTAACAGCTGAAACGTAACTGCAACTTTAATCGCCCGATCGTTCGAATCCGTAACAGTCATACGTTTGTTTTCCCTTAACAATTGTATTACCACTTTTTCAAATTCTCAAAACGCCTCAGTTTCATTTCAACAATTCAAGAAAAACTCTCTCAATTCAAGAAAAACTCTCTCAAGCTTTTTCGATCAGAATTATCTCAAGCAATCCAGTCAATCGTTTCCCAAATCATCTCTGAATCATCCGAAGCCGCTGAAGCATTCGGAACCGCAGCAGAAGTCGCCGGAAACCAGTCTTGCCGTCGCCGGAACTTCCTCCCTACCGTTCTTTATCAATTCGTTGATGTTCAGGGTAATTGAATCCTTTAATTCATTTATTTCAGTATCTGTATCGAAAGCCCCTATTCAATTTGGGCTTCCATTATAGAAATCGATCCGAATCAGAACTCATGCTTTATTAAAAAATGATTTAATCGAACCCCTACTTAAACGCGATGTGCATGCAATTAAGTCATATGAAAAGACTCGTAATAACCCATTAATCAAAAGCCCTAACAATTCCAGCGTTTAAAATACAAGCATTTGTCAATTCGTGTCTGATTTGGAATAGACACGGTCACGCTAGTCATCTAGCGCGGCCGTGCCTCATGAAACGCGGTCGTGCCGATTAGCAGCGCGGTCGTGCCCTCCTGTCCAGACCTTGTCACGCCCTCTAGGCTAGTCTCTGTTGTGTCTAAAGATCATAGACACGACCGTGCCGGGCCAAGGCACGGTCATGCCTGTTGACTTGTCTAGATTGTGCTCCTGTTGATCAACCCGGTAGCGCCCCGACTAGCGCGGTCGCGCCCGTGGCTTGAGCACGATCGTGCCCTTCCGAGGCACGGTCGTGTGAGACTCAGAACCTTTAAACAGAATTATAAATTTTTATATTTTAAATCAGTAAATGTTTCAGATTTTATAAAAATATGTTTTCTGTATTTAAAAATGGATTAAAAGTTTAATCTTGGCATAAATATAATTTATTTAAAAGTTTATGAAAATGTAATTTATATTTATTATCTTACACTTAAATGATATTTTAAATAATTAAGTTACAAAATTTATAAATAAATGAGATAATAATTATTTATTTAATTTACATTTTAAATCAAAATCATTTATTTATTTATACTTAATTACAATTAATATTCACATTATTTCATAAACTATAATTATATATTTATTCAATTATTCAATTCAAACCTAATCAAATTGTTTCAAAAATATTTTACTTCAAACTCTATATATTTTATTCAATATTTTTAAATACAAATCAATAGTTTCATACACAAATTCAACTTTCATTTTAGACTTAAACTTTATACATCTATTTGATTCAATACACATTACTCTTTAGGTTAAATTGTGCATTTCGAGGATCATATTTGCTATCTATAATCTTTGTTAGCTACACTTCCATACCATGTGAGTATTCACAACCCCTTTTTTACTCTTTTACACTTTTGGGGTGGAACATGAACTCTATACTCATTACACATTACACATTTACATTTACACAAACAACACAAGTGCAAAAATCCTATTTACATACATGTGTGCAAAAATTTGAGCTTTGTGCCCGAGTGCTAGGTGTGCTAACCTTTGTATGCTCTTATGTGCAATCATTAACTATACAAGCCGACGGTTTTTAATGATAGATCTATTGAGTCTGACAAACCCACCTATGGTACGCGGTGATTGAAACCGACAACACATTTTTTGCATGCTAGTTACAAGGTTTGATTGTACATTTGGTTACACAATAGCTGCTCCCCATAAACGCCTTATTTATCATGTCATGTAAAGGATTTGTTTTCATCTATATGCTATCTATATACAACTGTGTTATACTCACCAACTTTTTAGTTGACTTTATTTTATTCATGTTTCAGGCCCCAATATGTGAGATTGATTCAAGACGTGTTCAACATAGGATTTGGACTTAGCAATTTAAATCAAGAACTTTATGAATTATTTTATGTATCTTGTTTGAATTTGGTTTTGTACTTGGATTATTTGAAATGCAAATTTGACTTTAATATATTTCAATTTAGTCAACCATGTGCTATGAACAGTCTTACATGTCCCGCCCCGATGATTCCGCCATCGGTCGGGGTGTGACAGGAGAGGATTTTCAAATTAGGAGGTTTTGATTTTTTGGAATCGGTTTTCTGATGTTAATGGTTACAATTGATATTATTCGTTTCTTTGTTAATGAAAGTGAAACGTATATCGGTTACGAGACTCAACGATCTCGCGTTTAAAACTGATTTTACGTTTCAACTGGTACTAGGAGCGACCGTGCCCAAACGAGGCGCGACCGTGCCTAGGCACCGGGCGCGATCGTTCCAAAGCAAGTCGCGCGACCGTGCCAAAGCATTCGGCGCGACCGTGCCAAAACGAGGCGCGACCGTGCCTATTAGGGTTTCTTGCTATTTTTTCAACATCAGACCTTGTAACTTTAGTCTCTTGCCATATTTGTATAATTAGATACTTATGTATTGTTTTAACAGGATATAACCGAGTAAAATTTGCGGGTTTGCATTGAAATATAGTATTAAATTGATGGTACGAAAAGAAACAAAACAGTGCACTAGAATTGAGTTTGAAATGTATTACATTGAATTAAAAATACCGATACTAAAAATCAGAAATGTTACATTTACCACTGACAACTTTCCGCTGCAATTCTGACACATCCCATGCAACAAGAATGTTACTAGTGCAGACAATAAAAGACAACAACGCTCTTCTTCCAAGTGTTCAAGCAATGATGCCTAAGAAGACGTTTGACTAAAGTTATCCTTTGTAGTATTTATTGTCTTAACGTGTAGTATAACTTCTAGTATACAAGATCAACAGCTTGTGTTCGATCTAATCCTTAGAATCATGGTCTGTCTTGATTCTAAGTTACTATATAAGTAGTGTATCGTTTCATTGTACAAGTGTGCTTTCTTAGAGTTTTCTCTATAATCTTGTAACCATTGAAGCTTAATACAAATTGCATTTATCAGTACTCTTTGTGTTTACTTGTTTACGGTGCTTAGTTGTGATTGTCTCCGCCAATCTCAACTAGAATAGAACCGTCTTGTATTTACCGATCCTACAAGTGGTATCAGAGTTTTAGCTCTCATATTAAACAAACTCACACTTGTTATCACTCTCTGGTTCTATTCAATAATATCTCTTTGCTAAGACACCCTATATCACAAATCCAAAATGGCAAAAAACAATGGTTTTGAAGATATTGGAAGCATCAACAGACCACCAAGACTGGTTTCTGGAGAAGACTATGATATGTGGAAGAACAGGATGGAAACTTTCTTCTGCTATCAAGAATATGGGATGTGGAGATCCTCTAAAGATGGATCATATGTACCCATGGTGGCCTCTACTGATTCTGGAGGTCCATCAGTCCCCAAAGAACCCTCAATGTATTCAGATGAAGACATCAAGAAGATGGAGGTAGACTTCAAAGCCTTGGGAGCCATTCAGATGTGTTTGCCAAATGAAGTATTTCATAACTTCAGAGAACACAAGACTGCCAAAGAGCTATGGGAGGCTTTTGAGAAGATGTTTGATGGGTCAGAAGAAGTGTAAGAAAATAGAAGAGACATTCTGAAGCAACAATATGAGAACTTTGTCTGGAAGGAAGGTGAATCTCTTATCGTGTTGTACAACAGGTACACTTACCTTGTGGGAGAGCTACAGTGCTCTAAGGTGAAGTTGGAGAATGAGGACATTATCAAAAAGTTTATCAGGTCCCTGCCAAGTTGCTGGACACTTTACACAGTGTCAATCAAAAGAACTGAAAATTTGAAGACCCTACAGATGACTGAGCTGTTCGGCATGCTAAAGACTTATGAATTAGAAATGATTCAAGCCAAAGAGAGAAGCTCAAGTTACTTAATAGCCTCATCATCCACCACCACTTCCTCTGCACTTCACTCTGACCACTCAGTTCCCAGTTCAAGCAACTACTACCCTCCTTTTGTTACACATCCCCAGACTCCAACTGCACAATCAAACAACTCACCATTTCTTCTTGAAGCATCACCTCAAGCAAACTCTGCTGCCTTTGTCTCTGAAAACTCAAGCAACATGTCCTTTATCAAGGAAGATCTGGAATGTTTTCACCCAGATGATCTAGAAGAAATGGACATACAACACTCCTATGCCATGCTTTCTTTTAGAGCAAAAAGGTTCTACTCTAGAACAGGAAGACCCATTCTAAGCAACAACCCCAGCACGAGGGTTGGCTTGGACAAAAGCAAATTGAGGTGTTACAACTGTAACCAACTTGCTCATTTTGCTAGAGAATGCAAGACACCAAAGGCAGCCAAGACAACAACAATAGCAACAAGCCACTCCTCCTTCAGAAACTACAGCTTGTGAAGCTGTTGGAACTGCTGACTTTGACTGGAGCTTCCAGTATGAGGATCTTCCTACCAACAATCAAGCTCTCATGGCAGACACATCAGAGATACCACCTCAGGTATATGAAATCTTTGTACTCAGGCTTGTATTGATAAGTTTCTTGGATATAGAAAACATAACCAGAATCTCATAGATCAAAATGAAGACTTTCACCAAATGAAATATGAATTTAAAAAGGTTGAAACAGTTACAAGGAAAAGGTTGATTGTTTAAAGAAAGAAATTTGATCATTAAAACATGAACAAACAAACCTTGAAACTCAAATTGATGATCTTCTGGTTAAGTTAAAAGCTACAAGGGCCGAATTAGCAGACCAAAAGGTCCATGTGGAAAAATATGAGTTTGCATCCAAAAAGCTGCAAAGACTTTTGGATGCTCAAATTCATGAAAAGGTAACTGCTGGTCTTGGATTCCAAGCTGAACAACCCTACAATGTTGTTCCTCCACCGACTGACTATGTAGCCATTCATGAACCAAGTTTCAATCTTTCCAACCTTGACATGGCCAACCAAAATCTTGACCCTGTTGTCGAAGAAACCCTTGTGCAAGAATGCACTACTTCATCCGAGTCTGAGTCAACATGCTCAGACTCCACTGAATCTAATAAAGTTTCATCACCACCTACATGTGAAGTTATTAAAGCCAACAATCCAAGCCCTTTCATCCCTTCAAAAACAGTACCAGTATCTCAACCAACCAAACAAATCAGAATCAGCTATCCTCCAGAAGGAAGAAAGCTAACTGTTGAAAAGGGACAGTCTTCAACCTCCACCATCCCAAATCTTCAACCCAAAACTAGTCTACCTACATAGAAAGCTTCATATGTTCAAAAGACATTGGAGGAAGCCACCTTTGAGCACAACAAAGCTCATCCCTGGAATTTCAAAGACTTGTTCAAAAGAAAGGACTATGTGTACTTTCAAAGGGACAAACTGGCTAAATCATGCTTTGTGTGTGGGAAATACAATCATACTGCCAGCACCTGCTTCTACTACCTTCAGCAAAAAAGAAACCTAAAGCAACATGCTTTAGAGAAAACAAACAAGAACAAAAAGGTAAGAAGCTTTGAAGCCAAAGCAACTCAGTTTAGAAACTCTCTATCCCCACCAAGAAAGCATTTGCCAAAACCTCAACAATCCTACATCATCTGTGGTGAATCAGACCACTTTGCTGCAAATTGTAAATTTAATCCCTTCAACCAGATTCTTCATCAAGTCCCTCATAACCAAAAGCCTATCAATAAAAGAACTTCTACAAAGAAACCATCTGGTAACAAGGTAAAGAAGGATATGCATACATCTGTTGTTAAACCATCAGCAGTAACCAAGTCTGCTGCTGCTCAAGTAAAACCATCAGCAACGACAAAATCTGCTGCTGATAAGCCAAAGTCCCTAGTATCAAAATCTGCTGCTGATCAAACAAATATGTCAGCAACCAAAGCAACATCAGCTGCTGACAAAGCAAAGAGATCTGGAAAACCTCCTCCTCTACAATGGAAAGCCAAGATCCCAGCCCCTTAAAGCATCATCATAGGCTCCATTGAGTGCAGCGCTCCAAGACAAAGCACATTGACATCAGGTATCACTTCATAAGAGATCAAGCTGAGAAAAAGAGAATTATTTTAACCAAAGTTCATACCAATGAGCAATATGCTGATTTGTTTACAAAACCTTTTGATGAAGCTAGATTTAGATATTTAGTTGAATCAATTGGTATTAGGGGTGTTCAAAAATATCTGAATCCGAAACCGAACCCGAATTATCCGAAATTCCGAACCCGAAATATCCGAAAATTCGGATATCTGAAAATTCGGATATCCGAATTTTCGGATTCGGATTCGGATAGTGATTTTCAAAATTTTCGGATAGTTCGGATATCCGAATATCCGAATTTTTACCTTTATATTTTTTTATTTTTAATTTTAATTAAAAAATAAAATATTTTTAAAACCCTACTAGCATCTGATTCACATTTTGAATTCATACATTCTCAAATTTGCTCAGCCGCCGTTTGCCCACCTACGTTACAAGTTTCCAATGACTCCACGCCACCATCTCCGTTCCCGATTCCGAATGCTCCAACACGCCACCACCTCCGTTCCAACCGCACCCATCGGCTTCTCCACCAGCGGACCCGACATCTCCGTCCATTGCACCCACCGGCTTCTCCACCATCGACAGATCCGCCTGCGCTGCCGTTTTCCGCCTGCGTTCCGACCGCCTGCGCTGCCACTTGCCGCTTGCATTCCGACCGGCTAGATAGTTGATTCCAAGCTTTGATTGTGAGAACTTTGTTCATAATTAACTTTTTTGGTAATAATATCACAATTTAGAATTTTATTTTATTTTATTTTTCTTTCATATTTCAGATATCCGGATTACTATCCGAATCCGTATCCGAAATTTCAGATATCCGGAATTCGGATATCCGAAATTTCAGATACGGATTCGGATAGTAAAATCCACTATCCGAAATTTTCGGATATTTTGAACACCCCTAATTGATATGATGAACTTTGACTAAAATCTGTCTCAAAAATTTGTTTTATAAATGTGTTTGTCTTTTGTTGTAAATAAAAGTTATTAGTCAGCAGTAACCATATTTGATGCTGATAGGTTTAATCTTCAGCAGGAAAGAATTTGCTACTGACTGTTTTAAGTTATCAGCAGGAACAAGTTTCTTGCAGATAGCATTAAGGCCGTCAGCAACAACATCTTTGCTGCGGATCATTGCATCCATCAGCAGCAATTGAGTGTGCTGCTGACAGACTTAACCATCCGCAGCAACCAAGTTTGCAGCGGATAGGCTTAACCATCCGCAACAACCAAGTTTGCTGCTGATGGGTAAAAATAAGTCCAAATTAACTTTTACCTGCTGTAAAAAAAAATACTTTCAGTCTTTACCATGACTGCTATAGTGTATTACAGCTGTAACAGTGAAAAGTTAATAAGGTTGTACTATACAAGTAACTTTGTTTTTTCCCTCCTCTGCCGTTATAACACAACTCAAATTTCTCCATAACCTCTTCACATTCAATTTCAACCTAACTCTCACCATTTTCACTCAAGCCTCCACAACATTCAAAGCCTTTCATACTTAACCACCTTTCAAAAACCTTCCTCCTTCCCTCCAAACCTAACAACAATGGCAGAGGTTGACATAAACCAACTCGATGAAAAGTTCTCACCCTACCACAATCTCACCGCATACCTAGTAAAAGGAAAGAAGTCCGAGGGGTTCAATGACATGATTGACTTTCTCTGTCGATCAAAGATATAATTTGCATTAACCGTCAACCCCACCATATACATCCCTCATATGGAGGACTTTTGGAACACCGCCGTCTACTCTACCGAACATGGGATACCCCAAATCCAAGCCAAGGTATATGGAAAAGACATCACCATCACTGAAGCTACCCTTCGAAAACATCTCAAGCTTCAGGACGAGGGGGCCGCCATTTCATACTCAAGGGAAGAGTATATGACGACCTTTGTATCCATAGGGTACACTAGAAATCAGAACGAGCACACCATTGAAAAGGCGCCGATGGGCCCTCCATGGAAGTTTCTATGCCACACTCTTCTACAATGAATATCCCAGAAGAGACGTGGATGGCACCAAGTGAGCTCTGCACTTGCCTCTGCTGTTCACGGTATGGTCTCTGGCCAAGGTTTTAACTTTGCACACCTCATCTTTGAAGGTTTGAGATATAACCTTCAAAAGGTGCAAAGCAGGCATTTTATATGTACCCAAGGTTCTTGCGTGAGGTTTTCAACAATAAACTAAAAGATCTTTCAAAACCTGCAAGAATCTATCTTATGCTTGGTCATAAATATAATATTTTTCAAAGCAGGAGAACTGTTTCCAAAAAGTTCTCAGGGGTCAATGTTCCATTGTTATCTACAATGATGAACATACAAAGTACCTAAGGTGACAGTTCAGCATCCCAGCTGATACTGATCCCACACCCTCCACTTCAAAACCTGAACAACAAACTGCTTCCACTGTTCGAACCCCTGTGCATACTACTAAGGATGCACAGACATAAAAACTACTTACATCAGTTTTGGATGTTATCACCGCCCAACTGGAACACAGGGCCACAGTTGCGGCAAAATATACCAGAAAAAAGAGCAAGAATACTCCTTCTATTCTTGTCTCACAGTCCCAATCCCATCCTAAAAGCCCTCATTCAGATACCCAACATTTTGATGAGAATATCAAATGGGATAGCCAAACCACTAGAGAGACTTCCTTGGAAGTTTCTCTATTAGGATCAGGATCACATCCTGGATCCATAGAACAATCTGCTGAGCCATTTCATTATTTTTCTTCTCTAAACTTAAGTGCAGAGGCTCCTAGTCAAGATGATATACCTTCTCCAACTACCACTATCTCGGAGGTGTTGATTGACTTGGCTGCTAATGTACCAAGCCCAAGTTCATCACCTAAGAAGGTTCACTCTGGGAGTGACGATAGAGTGAATGTGGAAAGGGCTATCACTACTTCTGGTACATCAATTGACCAGGAGGACAGTGATAACATCACTAAGACCCTAACCACGGAAACTCAAAGTGAGGATGTTTCTCTTGAAACACTCTTCACAGATAGGAATCCCAGGTGCCAAGAAAACTAGGATGATGGGGATACAGAGGCTAGGCCTAAGGCCCCATCTAGTTCCAAGGATTCCACAACTGTGGATGAGGACAGACCGAAACTGCAAAATTTGGAATTGACGGCCAGGGTGGCAATGCTAGAGGTTGAAGTGTCCAAACTACGACACCTAGTCTCTATGCATGAAGCCCATCAATGCCCTCCAGTGACTACTCCCTCCCTTGTATCAGTGGGCACTTAAACAGATGAAATTCTATGCACTGATGCAACCAAAAAGGGGTATATAGTTACTATGGAAGATGATGCTGACAGCCTCGATGAATGGATAAAAGAGCAGGCTGCTTTTCAAAGTCCTCTCTACAAACCTACTTTTGTTCAAATCCATGACTTGCCAGACTCAGTAGATGAAGAGAAAGATATCACTGAGGATTGGAAGTTAGTTGTCCGAGCTGTTGATGAGGTGTTAAAGAATGAAAGTCAAAATGAAAACACACCTTCATAACTCAGCATACTTCCTGCTGTTGCAGCCATATCAAGACAGACCATTGCCCCTCAATTCACTCCGACTGCAAAGAAGTTAGAATTTGACTCCATTCTAGCTTGGGGGTTTGATGGGTTATCTGAGAGATTCTGGATTGGATGGGAGTTTGGTGGTGTAGAAGAGCTGAATTGGAATACACTAAATCCACTTCAGGTTCTTGAAATGTATCTATCAAGCCGCACCAACACTTCTACAGATGTCTCAGCAGAACTTGCAATCGACAGGTTCTACGTCTTGATGGAGGATAATCTACCCTGGTTTGAAAGGCTCCTAGAAGAAGCAAATAGGGTTGCCTATCCTGAACACCATGCAAAATCTTCAACAGCATCAGAACAAAGAAAGGCTCCAAGACTTGACTTGATCATGAGCAGTGTTTTAACAGAATAAGAAGTTCTATGTTGGAGAAGATTTTTGTACAATGAAGTGGTCAGGGGCCTGGAAGTGCAAGGATGGTCAAGCACTGGGTCCTTTGGCTTTAAATTCTTCTTAAGTGATGGATCATCGTTCACAATCAACAACATCCAATAGATCCTGCTCCTCAAACCTGGCTTCCTGAACAAGGTCTTTGAGCTCAGAACACACATCTGCAACATCAACTCCGTAGAAAGCCAAGAAATGATCAAAATTATCAAAGCTTACCTTGAAAATGAGGGATGGCTTGCAATGGATGACTCTGACTCAGATCTATCCCTTCCCTCTTCACCAACTGACAGACTGAGTGCAGTAGTAGAGTCAGGAAAAGTGGCTGCTCAAAATGTCAAAGAAGCCTTCAAATCTATACATGGGAGTGAATGGGAAAAGGAAGAAAGTGAAGCAGTCCCTTCCTCTATGTCTATTCCTCAACTTGCCAATGAAGCTGAAGCTGAGATCCCAACAACATCTCTTACATCTGTTGTTGTGATCCATGAAGCTGAAGCAGAGGCATCCAACAAAGACAAGGGGAATGGCATCATGACAGAAGAAGAAAAAGAAAGATTAAAGCAAGAGAAAAGAGAAAGAGAGAAGAGAAGAAGAGAAAGAGAAGAAGAGGAGATGGCAGAGTTTAGAAAGATTCAAGAAAGAAAAGCTGCCATTCTCCTCAGAGAACAACAGATCTAGTTGCATGCTAGGCAACTGGATGCTCTGAAAGTTAAAATTCCTGCAGCTACTCAATTACAAGAAGATGAAGCTCTAGCTCTTCAGCTGCAGGAACAACTGAATAAAGAAGAAGAAGAGAGAGAGAAGAAAAGGAAAGAAGTGGCTAAGTTCAGAATAACTGACTCTGAACTAGCCAAAGAAATGAGAGATGAGTGGATAGAAGCTCTGATTTCTCAAGGTGAGGATGCAGACTACCTTGAGAAATTCTAAAATAAAGATCTACAGAGCTTTCATGGGTCAGCAAGGTCAACTAGCAAAGAAGAAAAGGGTTGAAGAAGAAGAAAAAGCCAAGCAGAAATCCAAGAAGACCATTGATTTTAACATTAGGACCCATGAAGAAAGGAAGGTCATAATGGACTTCCTAAAGGCTAGATGAGAAAGTGGAAAGAGGCTAGGTCCCATGAGCTTCATGAACCTATAAGCCTTGTACTTCAAAGTAAAAAAAGGAAGTGGAAGAAAGATTGGGGAAGACATGCTCCAAGAAAAGGGTAATTACTCAAGCTGATGACAAAGAACCAAAGAAACCCAAGCCTACTCCCTCATCCACCCCTTCATCTATCCAAAACCTTCCACTCTCCCTCATAGACCTCCCTCATCTCCACCCAAAAAGTCCAAATCCTCCCACCCAGCTTCTCCTCATCAACAGCCTCCCAAGAAGAAAACCAAACCTACTGCTACATCAGAAGACCCAAGAGAAATTGTTTTCTGGTTCTACAGCAATCAAGATCAATGTTTTGAAGTCTTCAGGGGGAGGGAAGAAGTAAAAATATCAATCTACAAATCAGTTGATGAGGTAACGTAACTCCCAGATTCTGACCTTAGAAGAATTATGGAGCTGGGTGAAGCTCATGAGCCTGAGAATGAAGGTGGAAGGCATCTGTTGCTAGTGGTCAAACATCACTTCAATCCTAGCAAAGATGTAATCTTTGATGCTAAACCTCTCCAAACCCACTCTGCATTCATCAGTTGGTTCTACAATGCTGCTCAGGATGAGTACACTTTGATAGATGTCAGAGGACAGAAGATGAGATGTTCGAGCAAGGCCATTTTCAGTATGCCAAGCAAAGACATCAAGACTTTGTCTGAGCTTCCCCTTGACAATCCCAACAAGGACCCTAAAGGCTATGAGGTTGCAAGGATAGTTGCCAACATGCAAAAGCTTCAACAACAAAAGCAGTAAGAGAGTTTTGGTTGCATCAGTCTTGGAGGAGTTTGTAGAAATAAAGACTGATGGCTACAAAATTCTCTAAGTACAACTGCTGCGGACTCCACAGTTTTGCTGCTGACCAATAAGCTGCTGCGGACCAACAAGCTTGTTTGTTGCGGATAGTTGATCTCCTGCTGATGAACATTTCTGCTGCGGACAGCCTTATTTTCTGAAGACCAGAGTTGCTGCTGATAGGCTTCTTAGCAGCATCAAACACTTGATGCTAATGATAAGCAAATCGTCTGCAGCTTTGGATAGTTGAGCCTTGCCGCGGATCATCAACAATGCTGCTGATAGCCATATCCGATGAAGATCAATCGTTGCTGCTGATTGGCATAGAAAAAGCAACTTTACCACTGACAACTTTCCGCTGCAATTCTGACACATCCCAAGCAGCAAGAATGTTACTGTTGCAGACAATAAAACACAACAACGCTCTTCTTCCAAGTGTTCAAGCAATGATGCCTAAGAATACGTTTGAGTAAAGTTATCATTTGTAGTATTTATTGTCTTAACGTGTAGTATAGCTTCTAGTATACAAGATCAACGGCTTGTGTTCGATCTGATCCTTAGAATCAAGGGTATGTCTTGATTCTAAGTTACTATATAAGTAGTGTATCGTTTCATTGTACAAGTGTGCTTTCTTAGAGTTTTCTCTGTAATCTTCTAACCATTGAAGCTTATTACAAATTGCATTTATCAGTACTCTTTGTGTTTACTTGTTTACATTGCTTAGTTGTGATTTTTTTCGCCAATCTGAACTAGAATAGAACCATCTTGTATTTACCGATCCTACACAATCTTGAGCAAGGAATACAGTTGGATGTTGTACCAGCACAGAGAATCAACAAGGAAAATCCATTGGAAAATATAATTGGCCAAGTTCAGCAAGGAGTCCAAACAAGAAGCAAGATTCACGAGGCCAATATATGTCTGTATTCTTGCTTTCTATCTCAAGTAGAAACAAAGAAGATAGATGAAGCTTTGAAACATAGCAGTTGGATTGAAGCAATGCAGGAAGAGTTGCTGCAATTCAAAAAACAAGAAGTGTGGACCCTGGTTGATCTTCCACCTGGTCAAAGTGCTATTGGCACAAGATGGGTATTCAGGAACAATCAAGATGAGAGAGGGATTGTAGTTAAGAACAAAGCCAGACTTGTAGCTCAAGGCTACACTCAGGAAGAGGGAGTTGACTATGATGAAGTCTTTGCTCCTATTGACAGACTGGAGGCCATCCGAATTTTCTTAGCTTATGCTGCATCCAAGAGCTTTACTATTTATCAAATGGATGGCAAGAGTGCCTTTCTGTATGGGAAGATTGGTGAGGAAGTCTATGTGAGACAGCCTCTAGGCTTTGTAGATCCTGCTCATCCTGACAAAGTCTTCAAATTAGACAAAGCTCTCTATGGCTTAAATAAAGCTTCAAGAGCCTGGTATAAAACTTTGTAAGGCTATCTACTCAGCAACAATTTTAGAAGAGGTGCCATTGATCAGACCTTGTTTATCAAAGATGAAGGAGGAGAAATCCTACTTGTACAAATATATGTTGATGACATCATCTTTGGATCAACAAAGAAAAGCTGTGCAAAGACTTGGAGATCATGATGCACTCAAAGTTTGAAATGAGTTCAATAAATGAACTAAATTTCTTCTTGGGTCTCCAAGTCAAACAAGTTCCAAATGGAATCTTCATCAGCCAATCCAAATATGTCAAGAGGATTTTGGAAAGATTCAAACTGGCTGACTGCTCTGCTGCAAGAACTCCTATGCAAGTGCACCATCAACTGACTCCAGATAAAGATGGAGAAGACACTGATCAACATCAATACCGTGCAATGATAGGATCACTCATGTATCTAACTACCACAAGGCCATATATCATGTTTGCAGTGTGCCTTTGTGCAAGATTCCAAGCAGCTCCAAAGAATACACATCTTCAAGCTGTCAAGAGAATTTTTAGATACCTAAAGGGAGCCCCAAGACTTGGGCTATGGCATTCTAAAAATGACAAGTTCAACCTATATGCATACACTGACAGTGACTATGGATGATGCAACTTGGACAAGAAGTCCACACCACGGGATGTCAGTTTCATGGCAATGCAAAAAGAAAACTTGTGTATCAACTTCTACAGTAGAAGCAAAATACATTGCAGCTTCAAGTTGCTGTGCACAAGTCATCTGGATACAAAATCAAATGCTGGATTATGGGATGACTTTCATGGCAACTCCCATTCACATTGACAACATGAGTGCTATATCCATTACAAACAATCCTGTGCAGCACTTCAAGACAAAGCACATTGACATCAGGTATCATTTCATAAGAGATCAAGCTGAGACAAAAAGAATCATTTTAACTAAAGTTCATACCAATGAGCAATATGTTGACTTGTTTACAAAACCATTTGATGAAGCTAGATTTAGATATTTAGTTGAATCCATTGGCATGATGAACTTTGATTAAAATTTGTCTCCAAAATTTTTGAATAAAAATGTGTATGTGTCACACCCCCAATTTCAACTAACGGAGTTTTACCGTTTGGGAAGTGACAAACCAGGATCCCAGTCATTAGTTACATTGAACGACTCTATATGGGACTCAAATGAAAATATCATAACATTCAGAGTAAATACGGAAGCGAATAAAGAAAGTAAATGCGCAAAACAAACGCGCCTAAAAAGTCCAGTCCAAACATAAATGAAACAGTCCAAATGTAATATTAAATCATAAATCAAAAGTAGCACTCCATGCATGTCCTAGATGTGCACATGTGCCTTATCTTAGCGACCTGAGAAAACATGTAAGAAAAGATGTCAACATGAGGTTGGTGAGTTCACAAGTTTCCATATATAAATAGACATTTACCAGATTATTGTTCATTCAATATGTATCTATAGGTAGCTAACCTACGTTTCATGTTTAACTTAATCGCTCGCAACCGAAGCTGACTGTTTGTTTATTTGCCTCCTTCCAGGTCTATCAACTTCGGCGATGTGAGTAGGCTAACATTTCACCCGTTCCAATCGTGTTAGTGCGACTAACGCGAGTGAGATTTGTCAAACCCAGTAGTACTACTAAACATTACCTCGCTAAGATCCATATTAACGGTTCGAGGTGTGTTGAGGACTTTCAGTGATAGCGTGTTACGCTTAGCTTTAACATTGATAACATATGAATTATAATAATCTCAAAAATAGTTGTGACATGCTTTCTCCCCCAAGTTAAAACAGTAAAAGGGGCCGTGAAAACTCACCTGATTGCGTAGGAAGTAATCACACAAATATGAGATTGAAATCTCACGCGTTAGCCCGACACGGCTCACGGATGCCCTAGAATCACCACATAGTTATTAGGGATAAAATGGGAATTGTGACGACGACACGGAATGAGGAACGTCCCAAAAGAAATGTTCTAAAGATCAAAGAGTAGACGAACGTGTCCACGACAAAAAAAGATTCTTAAATTAACCAATTAAGAAAACTACAATTTGCGACGAGTGACAAATAATAAAATATAATAAATATATTGAACGTTATCGCTATTAAATAATGGCCTAAGAAAATAATATAATATATATATATATTATTTTTAGATTTATCAAAGTATTATAGTAAACAATTGCGCGACAAAATAATAAACCTATTATTTTATTCGAGTATAACAATGAGTGTAAATAATATAAATAATTACGTTATTTATTATTTTAAAACGTTCTTTCAAGTTTATAACCGAAACGATATTTAAATATGTCATTTTTAATTAAAGTGACGGTTTGAAAATATTATATTATTTTTAAATGCGATTTAATTAAAAATACAAGATATGAGGCTAAACCCGAGTCTACGGGAGGTTTTCCGACATAAACACATTTATATATAAATAGAATAATATAGGGATTTGTTTAAATATAAAAGTAATGGCTAGAAAAATGTTTAAAAACAAAACTGTGTGAAGAAACTCGAACCCGAGTCTCTCCCACACAAGCACACTGACTTAACCAGACCCACTCACTAGGGTTATCGCAACAAGACCCGGATCCGAATGGTTTTAATCAGATGTTCCAGTGAGTCCCTCTCCCATTAACATTCGCGATCTTCCAAGACCCAAAACCCACGAATTCGATCGTGATTTAACAAGGTAGCGTAGGGGTTTTGTAAAACAAGGAATGGCGAACCTGTGGGTAGATTTAATTGGAAAATTATTGGGTTTAACTCTATTTAATTTCTGTTTTAGCAAACGAAAACCCTAGGCAAGAACACATAGTCGATTTGATCAAAGTTGATGTTAAAACTCAACGAAAACATGGTGCTTTTACTAAACAGGTCATTGCGAATCGAACCCTGTGGTTTAATTTGATTAAGATTGAGTTTAGAATTGAAACCTCCAAATCGATATTAAGAAAAAACCCTAGATTAAGATCATGACCGATTCAATGTTGTTTGATAAATTTACCATTGGGTTTTTAATAAACATAAAATTGCGAAGCTACTCATATCAGTTAATTGAATTGAGATTGAGTCTAGGTTGGTAATCGATCAAACCCCAAATGTGATGAACCCTAGAATTGGTTCATCACTGACTAAATGATATAAACCCCAATTGGGTTAGGGTTTACGATCCACATGCTGAAACGAAGCTAAGGATGCAAAAATTTACCAGATTACGATCCGAATTGATGGTTCCTGACTAGTTTGGTTGCCGACGCTAACGGGTTCGATCTCCGGCGAGTGTGAATGCTTCTCCGATCAATTCAACACGTGCAGAAGCTCCAGTGGGGATCGTCTATCGAGTGTAGAGGCTCAATGCGTGAAATGGGTATACGAATTTGATGAATTCGGTGGTATATGGCAAGGATGTCGATGGTTATGATATTAATACCCATAACTGGGATTAATTCGCGTATAATGGATATGTTAATGCTCAGTGATGGTCGATTAATGACGTGAATGTGCAAAACAGCTACGAAATCAAACAGAAATCGATTAAGAGGTTTGGATTTTGAATCAATGTCATGATTTTGACTTTTGGAAGTCAACAAGAACAAAAACCTAACTGATTTTCACTTTCAGGGGTCAATAGATTGAATTTCTGTTAAATACACAATCAATCCCTGTAGTTTAAGATTAATTCTTGACAGAAATAGTCCATGTGGTTTAAGATTTGGTTAATTGGGTTGGGATTTAACAAAATATTTAACGGAAATGCTAACGGAGTTAACTTGAAAAGTCGGATTTTCACATCATCCCCTAGTTGAAAGAATTTTCGTCTCGAAAGTTAAAATAAAATAATCTTTTTTCTAGATGTCACATCATCCCATAGTTGAAAGAATTTTCGTCCCGAAAATTAAAATACTACCTTAAGAGTTTGACGTGGAGTGCTTGAATAGACGAGGACACTTGCGCATCATCTGATCCTCACGCTCCCACGTGAATTCCGGTCCGCGTTTCGAGTTCCAACGAACTCTGACAATAGGGATTTTACTACGTTTAAGCGTTTTCACTTCCCTATCCATGATTTCCACGGGATTTGCTACGTTTAACTGTTCATCGATGTGAAGTTCCTCAAGAGGAACCGCGAGTGACTCGTCTGCTAGACATTTCTTCAAGTTCGAGACATGAATGACGTTGTGTACACCACTAAGTATTTCAGGTAGGTCCAGTTGATACGCTACTATCTTGAATGGTCCAATATAACGAGGATTTAATTTGACTCGTTTTCCAAAACGAATGACACCCTTCCAAGGTGAGATTTTTAACAAGACCATATCCCGTTCTTGAAATTCTAACGGTTTACGACGCTTATCAGCATAGCTCTTTTGACGGTCACGAGCTGCTGCCATACGATTCCGAATTTGAACAATTTTCTCAGAAGTTTCAAGTACGAGTTCAGGACCCGTAAGTTGACTATCCCCAACCTCGGCCTAACAAATAGGAGAACGACATTTCCGTCCATATAATGTCTCAAATGGAGCTGCTTTGATGCTAGTGTGATAACTGTTGTTGTAGGAGAACTCCACCAGCGGTAGGTGAGACTCCCAAGTGTTACCGAAATCAATCACACAAGCTCGTAGCATATCTTCCAGTGTTTGAATTGTACGCTCCGACTATCCATTAGTTTGAGGATGGTATTCTGTGCTCATATCTAGACACGTGCCTAAAGCTTTTTGTAACGATTGCCAGAAACGGGAGGTGAATCGTGCATCACGATCCGAAATGATAGAGATTGGCACTCCGTGCCGAGAGACTACTTCTTTCAAATAAATACGAGTAAGCTTCTCCATTTTGTCTGTTTCCTTGATTGCTAAGAAGTGAGCGGACTTTGTTAAACGATCAACGATTACCCAAATGGTATCACATCCGGTAGGAGTTCATGGAAATTTTGTGATAAAGTCCATGGATATCTGCTCCCATTTCCACATGGGAATCTCTGGTCGCTAGAGTAGACTGGAAGGCTTTTGATATTCAACTTTGACCTTTGCGCAAGTTAGGCACTTGCTCACATAGGTGGCTATATCGGCCTTCATATTTGGGCACCAATACAGTACCTTTATGTCATGGTACATCTTGTCGGTACCTGGATGATCGGAGTAACGAGATTTATGAGCTTCATCTATGACTAGTTCCCTTAAGTTCCCGAATACTAGAACCCATATTCACTCAGCAAAGTAGCGAATGCCGTCAGATTTGACCTCGAGTTGTGCTTCCATACCGTGTGTGGCTTCCAGCGGTAGGTTTTCCTCCTTCAGGGCTTCGAGTTGAGCACTACGAATTTTGTCAGGTAATCCGGTGTGAATAGTAAGCTGCAATGCTCGAACTCATTTGGGCTTGGTTTCCTTTCGACTTAGGGCATCAGCTACAACATTAGCCTTACCCGGATGATACCAGATTGCACAGTCATAATTATTCAAGAGCTCGACCCAATGACGCTGTCGCATGTTCAGCTCTTTCTGCTCAAAGATATGCTGAAGACTCTTGTGATCGGTGTAGATAGTGCACTTGGTACCGTACAAGTAATGTCTCCATATCTTAAGCGTGAAAACTACGGCTCCCAACTCTAGGTCATCAGTGGTGTAGTTTTTCTCGTGAATATTTAGTTAACGCGAAGCATATGCGATCACCTTTTCTCGCTGCATTAACACACAGCCCAGACCCTGAATGGATGCGTCGCAATACACCACAAAATCATCCGTTCCCTTCGGAAGAGCTAGAATGGGTGCACTGCAAAGTTTCTGTTTAAGGAGTTAGAATGCTGACTCCTGGTTGTCGGCCCAATTATAGGCTTTACCCTTCTGAGTTAAGGCAGTGAAAGGTTGGGCAATCTTAGAAAATCCTTCGATGAATCGACGATAATAAACATCCAATCCTAGAAATTGTTGCACCTCTGTCGGAGTCGTCGATGCTGCCCAATTCTTGATGGCTTCAATCTTTGATGGATCGACATGTATCCCCTCCTTATTAACCACATGTCCTAAGAATTTAACCTCATGGATCCAGAATTCACACTTGGAAAACTTAGCATACAACTGCTCCTGCTTTAGTAATTCCAGAATTAAACGTAGATGTTCCTCATGTTCCTCCTTGTTCTTGGAATAAATGAGGATGTCGTCGATGAAAACGATAACAAATTGGTCAAGGTATGGCTTACACACACGGTTCATGAGGTCCATGAACACCGCGGGTGCATTGGTTAATCCGAAAGGCATGACCATGAACTCATAGTTGTAACATTTCTGATTTTTCCGACCGTATTTTAAATTTATTTTAACTAATAAAATAACAACACGACACTAAAACATATACTTGTTCAAACCTACACCTCATTAATCGTTAGCCGATCGTATTCAATTCAAAGATTTAGAACTCATAATCATGTGGTAACACTCCTAGAGTTAATCCAGTTAGTAATCCCGTTAGGTGTTCTGTTAAATCCTAACCAGGCTAATTCTGTCAAAGCTGAAGTTGCAAGGGCTGATTTTGTAAATAACCAGAAACCCTAGTAGGCACGGTCGCGCCTCGTCTGGCACGGTCGCGCCTATTGTTGGCACGGTCGCGCCTCGCCTTGGCACGGTCGCGCCTTGTTTTGGCACGGTCGCGCCTCGCGTCAGTTGAAATGTAAATACAGCCTTTAATCGCGGGACCATTCGATTTCATAACCAATTCTTGCATTAACAAACCCATTATGAGTTTAACCATCTCAATTATATCAAATAAACCCGTTTTTAGTCGATCCCTCTCCTAATTACCAAAACCCTCCATTGTGACCATCGATTTCATCGTTTCGTTGTAAATTCTCTCAACCAAACAAACCAACACCTTAGTCGACTCCCCCTAAAGCTCCAGGACACATCAACTGGGCCGGAGTTGTAGCAGAAAGCATCGGAGACCACACCCGTCGTAGCCGGAACTCATCCCCACCGTAGGCCATCAGTTCATCGTCTCACAGGGTAATTGAAACTTTCAAAACTATCTATTTATTCTATAGATCAAAAGCCCTAACCCAATTTAGACTCTCAATATCGAAATTTACTCGAACCCGATCCTAAGGTTCATTTAAAAATGGTTTAATCGAATCCAACTTTAAACATGTTTTAAACACAATTAATCTACACCAACAGACTCGTACTAACCTTGTGAATGAAAGCCCTATACATTCCAGCACTATCAATATAAGAATCAATTAATTCGTTCCTGTTTTGAAAGAGACACGGTCGCGCAAATCATCTAGCACGGTCGTGCCACGGGAGACACGGTCTGTCGACTTCCAGCGCGGTCGTGACTCCTGCTCAGACCCAGTCATGCTCGTTGGCTAGACTTGATCGTACCCCATAAGCATAGACACGGTCGTGCTTATCGAAGGCACGGTCGTGCCTATTGGTTTGGCTAGTTGTCCTCTGTTTGACCAACACGGTCGCGCCCTGTCTAGAACGGTCGCGCCCGCCCTAGCACGATCGTGCCCTACTCTAGGCACGGTCGTGTGTGTTGGCAGAATGTTTATAATCTTTTATATTTCTAAACAATTAGTATTTCAGATTAATTTCTAAAATAAAAATAATTGAATTTATAAAAAATCTGTATTATTTTTAGAAAAGATCAAATATTTAATCTTAAAATAAATGGAAATTATTTAAAGTTCAACATTTAATTTATAAAACCTACACTTAAATAATATTTTAATGTCTAAATTACATTATATAAATAAATGAATAAGGTAATAATTATTTATTTGATTTATAATTAAACAAAAACATTTATTTAGTTATACTTAATTACATCCAACACTTACATTATTTTCATAAACAGTAATTATTTAATTTACATATTTAATTATTCAAAACTCAAACCTTATTAAAAAATGTTCTAAAAATATTCATTTCAAATCTTCCATTTTATACAATACTTTCAAGTACCAATTACTAAC
Source organism: Smallanthus sonchifolius (assembly GCA_023525975.1). NCBI lineage: Eukaryota > Viridiplantae > Streptophyta > Magnoliopsida > Asterales > Asteraceae > Smallanthus > Smallanthus sonchifolius. The sequence goes on from CM042046.1 coordinate 30,081,635, forward strand.
CTTAACCAATTTAACTTTAGACATAGACTTAGACTATTGTGCATTATTAATGCAATATACATTACACTCTAGGTTAACATTGTGCAATACAAGGATCACATTACTATCTAGTATCTCGTGTTTATCTACGCCTTCGAATCAAGTGAGTATACATAGCCCTTTTACTCTTTTACATTTTTGGGGTGAAACATGAACACTATTCAAATTACATGTTTACATTTACACAAACAACACAAGTACAAATCCTATTTACATTCATGTGTGCAATTTGAGCTTTATGCCCGAGTGCTAGGTGTGCTAACCTTTGTATGCGATTATGTGCAATCATTAACTATTCAAGCCGACGGTTTTCAATGATAGATCTATTGAGTCTGACAAACCCACCCAGATTGGGGTGATTGATACCGACAACACAATTTTGCATTCTAGTTACAAAGGTTTGATTGTACTTGGTTACACAATAGCTGCTCCCCATAAATGCCTTATTTATCATGTTATGTAAGGATTTGTTTTACAAACTATATGCTATCTATATACAAACCTGTGTTATACTCACCAACTTTTTAGTTAACCTTATTTCATTCATGTTTCAGGTGCTTTCATATGAGTTTGATCAAGACATGCTACACATAGGCTTTGGACCTAGTTAATCTTAATTCAAAAACAAATTGTATTTCATTATGTACTTGGAACTTGATTCATGTTTGTTTGTACGGAAATGGATTTAACACATTACAATTTAGTTCAACCTTGAGCTCATGAACAGTCTACATGTCCCGCCCCGATGATTCCGCCGTCGGTTGGGGTGTGACAATAGTGGCCGTACCTGGTCCTGAAAGCAGTCTTGGAGATAACCTCATCTCGGACTCTCAATTGGTGGTAACCAGACCTAAGATATATCTTGGAATAGAAACTTGATCCTTGGAGTTGATCAAAGAGATCAGCTATGCGAGGCAGAGGATAACAATTCTTGATTGTCACTTTATTCAGTTCACGGTAGTCAATGCACATGCGGAAGGTCCCATCCTTCTTCTTGACAAACAGGACTGGAGCTCCCCATGGCGATGAGCTAGGTCGGATGAAACCTTTATCCAACAATTCTTGTAGTTGAGTGGATAGCTCTTGCAATTCACTGGGTGCTAGTCTATAAGGTGCCCGAGCGATCAGCACCACTCAGGGTGCTAGATCGATTTGGAATTCAACTTGACAGTGAGGTGGCAGACCAGGCAAATCCTCAGGAAATACTTCCGGATAGTTGCAAACAATCGAAATATCATCAATCTTTTTCTCCTTAGATGGCTGCTCGGCGACGAGAGCCAGAATACCAGTATGCCCTTTTCGAAGACATTTCTGTGCTTTCATGAAGGATATAATGCCCATGACTGCACCAACCTTTTTGCCCTGAACGGAAAGAGTTTCTCCACTCGGGAGAGGAATGCGAACAATTTTCTCACGACAGATGATCTCAGCTTGGTTTTTAGATAACCAATCCATGCCGATAATTACATCGAAACTACCAAGTGTGACCGGCATAAGGTCGATATCAAGTTTATGACCAGCCAACTCAAGCTTACAATTCTTAAGAATGTGGGTTGTTTCAATTATTTGGCCATCGACTATTTCTATTACGTACTTAGCTTCTAGCAGAGTTGGAGTTTCTTTTATCATATCACTAAGCTTCTTAGATAAAAATACTCCAATCATCACAAGCGTCAAAAAGGACCGAAGCAAAGTAATTGTTTAAGAGGAACGTACCGGTGACCACATTATGATCATATCAAGCTTCTCCGGATCCTAGCACGAAGGCTCGTCCTCTCGCACCATTCCCTCCATTATTACCATCGTTGTTGCCGTTGTTGTTGTTTTGATTGGGGTTGTGATTTCCATTACCCCTTCTTCAACTGAGGACAATTCTTCCGAAAGTGTCCCTCCTTTCCACACTCAAAGCAACCCTTTGTAGACCCAGGCTGTTGAAAAGGCTGCTTCGCTTGCAACTCACCCCTACAATCCTTGGCAGCATGGCCTATCTTACCACACCGCTGATAACTGTTACAAACCCCGTAATGATGGAAGTTGCATTTGTTGCACTTGGGGGATTTCCCCGCATATCCACCTTGATTTTGACCAGAAGAGGTCGTTTGACTGAAGTTCTTAGCAGGCTCAAACTTACGCTGCTGCTGCTAAGGCTGATTAAACTAGGGTCCATTGGAGTTGGAGTGAGATGTAGGTCCCAGTTCGGTGTGTGACGGATCTCCAGACTCGCGGTATGACACGGTGATAACGTACAGAATCCATGATCAACGTATAACTCAATCAACAACACGATGTAAATAATCCTCTTTGTGTTTCCACTCAGAATATCAGTTTACAAGTTCTCTCAGTTTCTGTTCTGTTCTGATCTTATCTCTCAGCTCTGATTTGGACTACTATATACCTATCAAGTTCGCCTATCAAGTTCGCTCTATGTTCCTTAGGCGAACTTGACAGCTTCGCTAACTTTCAACATAGAATTTCAGCGACAGTTACAAAACATGCTCCAACAGACTCCCCCTTAACTGTTGCTTACAATTCTAACACATTACAAGTCAAAGACTCTAAGACTAAGACATAGAATCTTCAAGCTCATTGTCTCCATAAAATGTTCCAACAGACTTCCCCTTGACAACAGCTTCAGAAGATTGTCATCAGATCTCAAACAGATCATAGTCTTTGTCTTGTACATCTACACACTCTTTCTTTCTAGAAGAAAACTTGGTAGAAAGACCCCTTGTCAACTTCTATCTGCAAATTTCATTTATGTCAAAGAAGAACAACCAAGTATAACCAACAAGTAAAATTTTCATGGAAGATGGAAAACTAAAATCTTTTTGGTTTTTCAAACACAAAAAACACAAAATCTTTTTGGTTTTTCTCTATACAAACTAAAATGTAAAATACAAAATCATATCTTTTTGGTCGAACATCACGAGTAAGAAGATCATATCAGTATAAACAATGCATCAACCACACAATTTGGATAAACATCCCTAAACATTCTATGGGTATCCTATCCAGATTCATCATTTCTTTATATCAGATAAGATCAAATATTTTAATCTTCAACCAAAACATGTAATGATACGTGAAGAACTTCAAAGAAGATGGGATCAGATCATAACATGCTTATAATAAGTTACATACGAATTTGCAACACATAACATGTCAATCTAAGTTGTCAATATTATATCATTTTAAACCATCAGTATCTTTGTCCCATGTTCTTGTGAATTAAGGTACCATTTATTAATACAATGTGTACCCTACAAATATTCCAACATAAAATAAATGTGCATTATCTACAAGACATATAAGATCATTGCAAGATAATTTTCAATTTCCAGGATGAAATTATACCGTTAAACACAAGAAAATATCAAGAAGAGAATCAGAATGATTCAGAATCGAATGATTCAAATGTCTTGGTTTGGATGAAGTATCATGATTCATAGTAACAGAAAGATTGTACCGATAGAATTCTTCAACATAAGAATTGATTGATTCAATGACATAGGGTAGCGTGATCCAACTGTTATTTGGATGTATTCAATGGAATCAAGATATTGATCTAAGGGTGAATATATGTTCCAACAGATGTCATCACATAGCATGTTTTTCGAGACATGGGCAGTGAATTGAACTGAAAAATTGTGTTTAACGACATAACCGATACTGGTCTCATGAATTACTTTAGATCTTATATTCTTTTTCTGATAATGATCTTTTACACACACACACCCCCCGGCATACCATGGGTTCAAATCATAGTTGTCACAAAGTTCATTATGTTGTCACACTACTAATGGACCAAAGATACTCATAGCCTATTGACAATTCAGACTACATACTATTATCCAAATTAAAATATAAGCATCAAGCATCAATTTTTGTTCAACATAAGCAGTTATAAAGCTATCATTTCCCAAATGTGCAGTCTAAGAAGTTCTGATCAAAACATTGATCACATATATATTAGATAAGCAATTATAAAGTCCAACTAAGGTCATGTGTGACTGAACATCTACTGATGTACTATCATTTCTCCTTATAACTTCAAGTAATGCCGATTTTATCTTTTTCAATTTGTTTGGCTTTTTCAAAATATTTTTGACAGAAAGTAAAACTTCCATGAAAACATTGTTAAGAAAAACATTTTACTTGGTTACTTGGGATTAAGAAATTCAGTCAATTCAAAAATCAAACCGATGTAATCGAATGCCTTTGCCTTTGTCAGCAACACAATTTTGTAGTCCCCTTGTCCTATAGACTCCCCCTAAACTAGTCAAATGGTTGCATCAACGACTTTATGCTCACCATCATCATCCTAAGTTTCAGGATGTCTTTTGGACTTGGTCAAACACTTTCCAAAACAACATTGTGTATGACATTATCTCCCCCTTGAGCATCAAGTCGTTGAATCAAATAGACTTATCAGATATCAAACAGCTCATTGCTCGTGCAAATGTCATTCCCTGTCATGTGATATGAACAACCACTATTAACAAACCAAATTGTATTAATAGTCCTTCTTGGTTAAACTTGCACATTAAACAAGAAGCATTAGGCTGAAATGGAAACCCAAGCCATGGTAGTCCTGGGTCGTCCATCTATATCAAAATAAATGACTTCAAGCAATTCATAGTCGAATCTCTCCTCAATTTTTGGAGATTGCTCCGATGAATCAGAAACAGTAAGTTTTCTTTTCCAAACACTCTTCTGTTCATTAAGTTCCTTCCTTTTAAAAAGTGAAGTGTTTGAACATTCTGGTTCATTTGAAACATGATGCGATTACGAAACCTCTTGTTGGACCAACAATTTTCTCAATCTTTTGTTTCTTCTCCGTCTCTGAGGTTGAGAGAGCTTAACCTTTGATTGTGAATTAATAGAATTTCTACCAACTGATCTTGTCACAACTGGTCTAGTCTTTGGTGTCTCAAAAGATTGGGTCTTTGAAGGACAATTCAAACAAATGTGACCCACTACACCACAATAAAAACAACTTCTCCTCGCAATAAACTTCCTTACGTAAGGAGTTTTAGGAGTCATATATCTTGAACCTCTAGCAGTTGACAGTTCAGTTTGATTCACATATTTTGATGACTGAATTTGTGACTTTGGTTTCACTGGTACATATGAAACTTTTACATCAGGTTTAGAAACATCGGGTTTCTTCACAAGAACAAATTTCACCACTGGCTTTGTTGGCGGTTTAACAAAAGGTCTTCCCATCTTGGTATCTTCTAGACGCTTCCCACATTCTTATCTGGACAATTTATCAAGATATGGCCAACAACGTCACAATGAAAACATGTTCGTCGTTCTTTGTAAACCCGGACAAACTTCTCTTGCTTAACACTTCTTGAAGTAGACGATTCACACTGAGAAGCAGTGTTAGATACTTGAACAACCTTGGGTTTTTCTGAATCAACCTTATTTTTAATAAAATCAAGAGTTGCAATTTTCTCAATTTTATTATTTTCTTGAAAATCAAAACCACTGCTCACAAAATTTTTAATTGGTTTAGGTTGTGGTTGTTCAATATCTTCATCTTGTTCAGTCAAGATGCACCAATCCCTGGTGACTTTCTTAACCACAACTGGTTCATCAACCTTGTAGTCTTTCATTGTTCCTTCAAATTTATCTGGATCAAGTGTTTCATCATCGCTTGGATCATCATAAACCGTGTCCTCTCCTGTAACAGGATTTACCTTGAGGATGGTTTTTGGCTCCAGATCATCATCTGTCACACTCTCCACAGTACGAGAAGTGTAATTTCCATTGAAAGGTGGACAATATCCAACACGTCCTCCAATCTCTTTGTCATCAAACGACGGACATGAACCAACACTACCAACTACTTTACCACATGAAGCTTTCTCATTATAATATTCCAACAGGAAACTGGAATTCTTATAACCTTCAGGCTTTCACAATAATTTGGTGACCTCATTCTGTGACTGGGTAAGTTCATTTATCTTTTTCTCATATTCAGAATATGCAACATCAAGATGAAAAGCTTGTTCATTTACTTTTATCTGTAAAGTCTTGATATCATCTTTCATTGAATCAATTCTTACATTTAAAAGCTTTTCATTTTCTTTCAAAACTTGATTTGATGTGTAAATTGCCTTCATGTCACATATCTGATTTGTGTTTTCATCACACAATCTTACAATTTTTCAAATCTGAATCAATGCATTTAGAACAAGAAAGAACCTTATATTCCTGTTTCGAATCAGTCATGGATGCATTTGCTTCAGATAACATCTCAGCAATTTTCTCAGTCACTTTCCCAGCAGCTCCATCATCAAGCAGTTCTTTAGTTGAAAACTTTGGCTCAGCATTCTGAATGATAGATTCTTCAGTTTCAGCAACACTCCTAGAAACACACAAGTCACTGTTTGAAGAACTATTATCAGAACCAGCATCAGTATGAACCTCAGCTTTTATCTCTGAAGAAGAAGACTGAAAACTTTCTCTATCATTTGATTCTGAAAAACAGTCACTCTCAGAATCACTCTTGTCACTAACTTTAGTCACTTCACCTTCTTCATAAGCATAAACAGTACTAATCAATTCTGCTAAAGAAATATCGGTTAAATCCACATTTTTCTTGTTGAGCACTGCGTATTTCTCAAACTTAGGTGGAAGAACATCCAACAACTTCTCATTCACCTTAGTATTAGTGTAAGAAACATCACATTTTATCAACTCTCTTAAAAGATGGTAGTATCTGTAAATGATATCATCAACAATTTTATCCTCCAAATACTAGAAAAACATGAATTGTTTCTCCAATAAATCTCTTCTACTCTTCGAAAAATTGGCCATCTCGAGAATTTGTGTAAACACCCCAAAAAATATTTCCCTCCAAAAACTCTTTTTAGGGAGGAAAAAATTTTAAAATTATAATATTCTAAAAAATGAGTAAAAAGAAGTATATAAATGTCTCCTCAAAAAATTTCACAAGGAAAACTTTCCCTCCAAATTTTTTCTTAAACACTAGCGAACTTGGGAACTTAGTAAGTTCGCCTGAAACTGTCTGAGCGAACTTGTTAAGTTTGCCTGAACTTCACTGAGCGAACTTGTTAAGTTCGTCTGGTTAAGTTCGCCTAAAACGCTGAAATCTCAGGAAGAACACCTATACGAACCAACTCTGCTGAAAATTATGAATTCTGATCAATATGATGGAATTAGACAATTCTAAACCATAGGATTGTGTAGAAACTGTCTAGGAGCAATCCTATAGGATCAATTTCTTCAAACGAATCCAAAAGCAATCCAAATTGATCAAAAATCTTCCATTTTTGTCAAGAAATGAAAATGAGGAAAATTCCTTCAAATTATCTTCAAATTCAGTGATATTTGATGTTGATTGTACACGAAAACACCACGAATCTTCTGCTACTCAAGTGCAAAGGCTCTGATACCACTTGTAGGTCCCGGTTTGGTGCGTAACAGATCTCTAGACTTGCGGTATGACACGGTGATAAGTGCGGAATCCATCATCAACATGCAACGTGTAACTCAATCAACAACACGATGTAAATAATCCTCTTTGTATTTCCACTTAGAATATCAGTTTACAAGTTCTCTTAGTTTCTGTTCTGATCTTATCTCTCAGCTCTGATCTAGACTACTATATACCTAAAACTGACATGTAAACCTCTATTTATAGGGAAACCACAAAGACCACAGGCGAGCTTGTTAAGTTCGCCCCTAACAAGCTTAGGCGAATTTAACAAGTTCGCTCTAAGTTCCTTAGGAGAACATAACAGCTTCGCTAACTTACAACATAGAATTTCAGCGACAGTTACACAACATGCTCCAACAGACTCCCCCTTAACTGTTGCTTACAATTCTAACACATTACATGTCAAAGACTCTAAGACTAAGACATAGAATCTTCAAGCTCGTTGTCACTATAAAATGTTCCAACATGAGAGTTGGAGTTGTGATCAAACTTGAGATTATGATTGTCGGTGGGTTTAGAAGCTGAACTCCTCGGGGATAGAGTCCCTTGAGTCACCGCCTGATCGGTTAACTTGTGAGCAAGTTTGATTGTTTGCTGAATGGTAGTAGGGTTGGATGAGGTGACCATGCTCTGAATCTGGCGCTCTAAACCTTCAATGTACAGCTCAATCCTTTTGTAATCCGAGGTCACCATGTGTGGGCACATGGTAGCAAGCTCATGGGAGCGAGTAGTGTAGAGTTCAATTTCAGAACCATCCATTTTCAGGTTCCAGAATTTTCCTTCTAGCTTCTGAATCTCATCCCGAGGACAATACTCCTCCTTCATCATTATCTTGAACTCCTCCCATGGCAGTGCATTAGCCATAGCTAGTCCCAACATTTGGACCTGAGCGTTCCACCATGTGAGAGCCGGGCCCTTCAAAGTACCAGATGCAAACTTGACCTGATTCGCCAGGGGACAGTTGCACATGGCGAATACCGACTCCACTTTCTCGAAACATCGGAGTAGTCCGGCAGCTCCCTCAGCTCCACTAAAAGTGTGGGGCTTACAGTCCATGAATGTCTTGAATGTACAGGCTGGTTGATTATTCTGCTGACCTGGATTTTGAAACATAGTATAGGATCGGGATTATAAAGCCTGGGAAAGACGCTTTGAGAGATGAATTGACTTCACTAGTCAATGGTTATAGTATTTACCTGCAGCATTCTGTGCTGCTAGAGCCTCAGCCACACTATCGTTAATTAGTGTCGCCAGCTCAGCTGCCATCATGTTAATGGTGCCTCGACCACCAGCACGACCTCCACGTCCTCTTCCCGACATAATTCTTCATATTAACAAATAAAAAATAATGAGAAATATATCGCATTTCAAACATTATATGTACAAGTAAGGAAATGATAACTAAACACAACGTGTAATATTTCAAAATTAAATAAGTTGTAAAGCTACAAGATAAATAATTCAAAACATCAAACTTCTCATGCTTTTATTGAATGGGAACAACCTTACACATCTAGGTTTGAAATAGAAAGACATAAACAAAGCATAAGTAAAAGGAAAGATAAGATACAATAATCATCAAACATCATCGTCATCGGAGGAAATGCATGATAGGGCATCATCTATCTCGACCGGCTCCTCCTCGATTGGTTAATCCTCAAATGGCTCCTCCCCGGCGTCAGAAAGCGGGGCATTCCCTTGCCAAAGTGCTGCCTCCATTTGGGCCTCCAGATGTGCCACTCTACTCAGAATCCACTCGGCAGCATCATCCGAGGTGTCCACCCTCGTTTCTAAATGTTGAACCCTATCCACTAGATGGTTATGGACCTGATCCGTTGCTGCTAGCTCAGTGGTCAAAAGTTTAATCCGTTCCTTATTCTCTTCTATTTGTAACTCCCGCTGTAGAATACCGGGTATCTCACTAGTAGTATCCTTCACAATTCCTAATTCCTTAGTTATAAAAACTACAAAGGACACAAAAGCTTTCTCCATGGTACATAGGAAGCTAGGTACAAATCCCAATTGCGCGATGCATCCCTTGCCCACACGTTACTTGGCTCAACCTGTTCAACAGAATTATCACTAGAACTGGTCCGGCAACTTTTGGGCTCCGGGGAAGGTAGGATAGGTGAATCATGTCCTGGTGCCTTAGGTGATGGTGGTGGGGTTGACGACATGGTCCTGTAACGTAATATATAAGTGCCAAAAATTCAAATGTCTATGACATGTAACTAATATGTGAGGTTATAGTCTAGTATGCAATCCTAGTTCTCTGTAACCAATGGCTATGATACCAATATGTCACACCCCCAATTTCAACTAACGGAGTTTTACCGTTTGGTAAGTGACAAACCAGGATCTCAGTCATTAGTTACATTGAACGACTCTATATGGGACTCAAATGAAAATATCATAACATTCAGAGTAAATGCGGAAGCGAATAAAGAAAGTAAATACGCAAAACAAACGCGCCCAAAAAGTCCAGTCCAAACATAAATGAAATAGTCCAAATGTAATATTAAATCATAAATCAAAAGTAAGACTCCATGCATGTCCTAGATGTGCACCTGTGCCTTATCTTAGCGACCTGAGAACACATGTAAGAAAAGATGTCAGCACGAAGTTGGTGAGTTCACAGGTTTCAATATATAAAAAGATGTTTACCAGATTATTGTTCATTCAATATGTATCTATAGGTAGCTAACCTACGTTTCATGTTTAACTTAAGTGCTCGCAACCGAAGCTGACTATTTGTTTATTTGCCGCCTGCCAGGTCTATCAACTCTGGCGATGTGAGTAGGCTAACATTTCACCCGTTCGATCTCCAATCGTGTTAGCGCGACTAACGCGGGTGAGATTTGTCAAACCCAGTAGTACTACTAAACATTACCTCGCTAAGATCCATATTAACGGTTCGAGGTGTGTTGAGGACTTTCAGTGATAGCGTGTTACGCTTAGCTTTAACATTGATAATATATGAATTATAATAATCTCACAAATAGTTGTGACATGCTTTCTCCCCCAAGTTAAAACCGTAAAAGGGATCGTGAAAACTCACCTGATTACGTAGGAAGTAATCACACAAATATGAGATTGAAATCTCAAGCGTTAGCCCGACACGGCTCACGGATGCCCTAGAATCACAACATAGTTATTAGGGATAAAATGAGAATTGTGACGACGACACGGAATGAGGAACGTCCTAAAATAAACGTTCTAAAGATCAAAGAATCGACGAACGTGTCCACGGTAAAAAAATGATTTTTAAATTAACCAATTAAGAAAACTACAATTTGGGACGAGTGACAAATAATAAAATATAATAAATATATCCAAGCGTTATTGCCATTAAATATTGGCTTAAGAAAATAATATAGTATATATATTATTTTTAGATTTATCAAAGTATTATAATAAACAATTGCGCGGCAAAATAATAAACCTATTATTTTATTCGAGGAGAACAACGAGTGTAAATAATATAAATAATTACATTATTTGTTATTTTAAAACGTTCTTTCAAGTTTATAACCGAAACGATATTTAAATATGTCATTTTTAATTAAAGTGACGGTTTGAAAATATTATATTATTTTTAAATGCGATTTAATTAAAAATACAAGATATGAGGCTAAACCCGAGTCTACGGGAGGTTTTCTGGCTTAACACGTTTATATATAAATATAATAATATAGGGATTTGTTTAAATATAAAAGTAATGGCTAGAAAAATGTTTAAAAACAAAACTGTGTGGAGAGACTCGAACCCGGGTCTCTCCCACACAAGCACATTGACTTAACCAGTCCCACCCGCTAGGGTTATCGCAACAAGACCCAGACCCGAATGGTTTTAATCAAATGTTCCAGTGAGTCCCTCTCTCATTCACATTCGCGATCGGCCAAGACCCAAAACCCACGAATTCGATCGTGATTTAACAAGGTAGCGTAGGGGTTTTGTAATACAAGGAATGGCGAGCCTGTGGGTAGATTTAATTGGAAAATTATCGGGTTTAACTTTATTTAATTTCTGTTTTAGAAAACGAAAACCCTAGGCAAGAACACACAGTCGATTTGATCAAAGTGGATGTTAAAACTCAATGAAAACATGGGGCTTTTACTAAACAAGTCATTGCGAATCCAACCATGTGGTTTAATTTGATTAAGATTGAGTTTAGAATTGAAACCCCCAAATCGATATTAAGAACAAACCCTAGATTAAGATCATGACCGATTCAATGTTGTTTGATAAATTTACCATTGGGTTTTTAATAAACATAGAATTGCGAAGCTACCCATATCAGTTAATTGAATTGAGATTGAGTCTAGGCTGGTAATCTATTAAACCCCAAATGTGATGAACACTAGAATAGGTTCATCACTAACTAGATGATATAAACCCCAATTAGGTTAGGGTTTACGATCCACATGCTGAAACGAAGCTAAGGATGCAAAAAGTTACAAGATTACGATCCGAATTGATGGTTCCCGACTAGTTTGGTTGTCGGCGCTAATGGGTTCGATCTCTGGCGATTGTGAATGCTTCTCCGATCAATTCAACGCGTGTAGAAGCTCCAGTGGGGATTGTCTATCGAGTGCAGAGGCTTAATGCGTGAAATGGGTATACAACTTTGATGTTGAAGCACTTTTGGGTGACAAACACTCTGGATATTGTCTTAGCTTTTGTACTTGTCTTGTATGTATTAGTCTTTGTATCTTAGTGTCTGTATGTATTAGTTATCGAGTTGTATTTACTATTTTATGTACTCATTTTCTAAATTCTCTAAGTGTTTTGCGCACTTAGCATGTGCGTAGGAGTTATCTCCTGCGTACTTAGCAAGTACGCAAGAACTCTCTGCGTACTTGCTAAATGCACAGAGCCCACGTCCAGTATAAATAGACAAGGTTAATAGAACTTATGTACACAGTCGTATGCACTTAGTTGTATTCTCTATGTATCCTTCAAGTTAATAATAGACAGAGTTTGAAAGTGATTTCGTTGTCGGTTTACTTTTTCTTGCTTGTTTCTCCACCTAGTCACGGGTATTCCGCACCCAGTCCGACTAGTCACACACCCACACATAATGATCCGAGACACCCGGGGACCTACAAGTGGTATCAGAGCTTAGCTCTTGATTTCGAGTGTTGTGAGTGTGTTAGGAGCATCTTCTACACAATCTACAAAGATTTTGCAAGCAAAAGTTTGTGTTTTTATTGATTTTTGGGATAAAATAGGGGTAGCTCTTGAGCACTATTTTAGAGACAAAAATCACTCAAAAACCTACCTTTTGTTGTGAGTTTGAGTGTTTTGAGCATCAAATGTTGGTTAGAAACGTGTTTCTAACCCTTTGGCTCATTTTGTTTGGTCATATCTTCAACTTTTTCTGTCTCCGGTGGGATTCCAGTGACCGAAAAAAGTTGGTGAGGGTTGGTGAAAAAGTGACCTGCGTATTTACCATTTTTGGAAACAAGTACAGGCTTCCTGCATACTTACCAAGTACGCAAGACCATTTCTTGTTGCGTACTTAACTCCTTCCTGCGTACTTGTCATTTACTCCTGCGTACTTGTTAAGTACGCAAGAGCAAATCTTAAGTGCGCAAGACCAAGTTATTAAGTGCACAAGGCCAGAACTTAAGTGCGCACATTACTTTGATTTTTCTGAAATTTGACTAAGTGTTTCACCATGGCAAATCTTCAGAACCTCGGTAACCTTCTAAATTATGACAACGAGATTGGAACCCCACAGAAACCACCAAAGCTGCTTAATGTAAATGGTTACTAAAACTGGAAAGCACACTTTGAACACTATATTTCTTATACCGATTCTTCATTGTGGATACCCATTCTTGAGGGTTATAAGCATCCCACATATACATATCTTGATGAGGAAGTTCCCAAGCCCAACTCCAAACTTGATGAAGAAGAAAAGAAAGTTTATGATAGAGAGAAGAAGGCACACAAATCTATTACAATGGCCTTGACCAGGGAGTTATTTCAAAGCTTTAGAGGATACGATAACTCCAAGGATCTCTGGAAGGCTTTGCAGAAGAGATTCGAGGGAAACATCGACATCAAGAAGAGTAAGAGGGATCTTCTTAGGAAGCAGTATGAGTGCTTCAGATATCTGGAGAATAAATCTATAGATGAGCTTATCTCTAGATTCTATCATCTGTAAACTGAAACTGAAAGCTTATGACCTGATCTATCCGAATGAGGAGTTAGTTGAGAAGTTTCTGGATGCCCTATCACCAAAATTTGAGATGTACACCACTCTGATGAGAGAGAACTCAAAATTCTATGAGATGACTATTGATGAAGCAATTGGAAAGGTTCAAGCACATGATATGAACCTAAAAAGAAAGGATAGCTCAGGGAGACCTCAAAAACAATTCCCTTCTATGTATTATGGGACGTCTTCCACAGCCACGGCATCGGGTTCTGGAATTGCCCTTTTCTCAGGGAACTCTCATGAGGAGGATAACTCAAATGTCTTTGTTGGTCATGTTTGCTATGCAGCATCTAGATTAGGATCTGGATCTCACCACCAGAATTCCTCAAGAAATCCTTCTCCCACATCTTCAGCTAACCATTCAGCAATAGCCAAGATAGCTGAAGATCTTGTGGCTTTATTCTCATCATGCATGCTTGCCTATGAGAACTTCATTGGCGGTAAGCTTACAGATCCTGAAACCATAGAAGAAGACTTCAATCAGGTGGATCCGGATGATATGGAGGACATGTATATTCAATGAAATATGACCATGATCTTGAGAAGGGCCAAGCGTTTCCTGAATAGAGCTGGCAGGAATATTATTGGTGGACATGCAAATGCCAAGGTGAGATTTGATAAATCCAAGGCCAAGTGCTACAAATGCAATAACTTTGGGCATTTTGCAAGAGAATGTCAAAAGGACAAAGCACCGGCCTCGGGGTTCACCAGACCTAGCCAAGGAAATGGTCAAGGGTACAACAATTCCAACAACCGCAATCAAGGTCATGGTGGAACCTACAACGCTTTGGTAGCACAACAGGATGACAACTTTGATTGGGGTGTTCATATGGAGGATGCCCTTATTGCTCAAACACAAGTTGGTCTCATGGATGAGATCGTTGAGATTATGGAAGCAGAAGAACGGGAAGCTTCTGTAGCTGACCAAAAGGAGTCTACAACTGCAGTTGCCCTCATGGCTATTGGAGAGGCATCATGTTCATTAACTGAGGTAGATAATAACTCTTTTGCTGTCATTTCTTGTTCTAAATGTCTAAGCTTGCAGGAAGAAATTTCTAAGCTTCAAGACAAGGTCGAACCCCTTCGTACTGCAGCTTTAAGCTATAAAGAAAACGAAAAATGATACATAGATTCAATTGAAACTTTGAAGAAAGAAAAACGTGATTATTCACTTAAAATCAGTGATCAACAGTTTCATTTGGATGTTGCGTAAAAGGGGTTGGAAAAGAGAAACAATGAGATCACCAAGCTGCAAAATGAGATCTTGCAGTTGAAAGGCAATATTGAGAAGTTGAAAATATCTCGGTTTGTGCTGGAACACTACGAATCCGTAGTGAGACAAGCTTAGGGCTGGGTACTAATGTCATTCCTCCTCTAGTAAGCGGGAAATTTGTCAACGGCTTAATTAACATTGATCTGTCATGCCTTGATGAGTCCTCGAGTTAGGATGATTCCTCTAACAAGGATGATTCCTCAAGTAAGGCTGACTCTGCATCTAATGAAGAGTTCTTTACTGCTTCTGATGATGGGTCTGAGAACACCTGCCCTGAAGGTGTAGTCTCTGAGGAGTTGCTCGGTGAACAGAAAGTGAAGAAAAACACTGTCACTGATCGTGATAATTGTATTTTGTGTAGAAATAAAGACTGATGACTACAAAACTTTCTAAGTGCAAATGCTGCTTACCTCAAGGTTTGCTGCTGACCAACAAGCTGCTGTGGATAAGCTTATCTACAGCGGATACTTGTTCTTCTTCTGAAAAACAAATCTGCTACGGATAGCCTTATCTGCTGAAGACCAGAGTTGCTGCGGATAGGCTTTTCAGCAGTATCAACACTTGATGCTGCTGATAGCCAAATCATCAGCAACTTTGGATGGTTGCATCTTGCTGCTGATCTCCAACTTTGCAGCTAATAGCCATTTCCACTGAAGATCAAACGTTGCAGCTGACTGACTTCGATAAACCAACCATTACCACTGACAACTTTCTGCTACACCACTGACACACTCCACGCAGAAAGAATGTCACTGATGCAGACAATAAAGCACTACAACGCTCTTCTCCAAGCATGCAAGCAATGATGCCTAAGAAGACGTTTGAGTAAAGTTAACTTTTATAGTGTTTATTGTCATTATATGTAGAATAGCTTTAATACAAGATCAACGGTTTGTGTTAGATCTGATCCTTAGAATCAAGGGTCTGTCTTGATTCTAAGGTACTATATAAGTAGCACTTAGAGTCATTGTATCTTAGTGCTTTTCTTAGAGTTTTCTCTGTAATCTTGTAACCATTGAAGCTTAATACAAACTGCATTTATCAGTACTTCTTGGGTTTACTTGTTTACTTTTATTAAGTTGTGATTGTTTCTGCTAATCTCAACTGGAATAGAACCATCTTGTATATACCGATCCTAAAAGTGGTATCAGAGCTTTGGCTCACAGATTAAACAAACTCACACTTGTTTAATCATTCTTCGGTTATATTCTAAACTATCTCTTTGTTAAAGTCTCACACTATCACAAATCAAAACAACATGACATAAAACAATGGATTTGAAGATATTGGAAGCATCTCCAGACCACCAAGACTGGTGTCTGGAGAAGATTATGATATGTGGAAGAACAGAATGGAAAGCTTCTTTTGCTATCAAGAATATGAGATGTGGAAATCCATTAAAAATGGACCATACATACCCATGGTGGCCTCAGTTGATTCCGGAGGTACACTGGTTCCCAAAGAACCCTCTAAGTACTATGATGAAGACATCAAGAAAATGGAGGTAGACTTCAAAGCCGTGGGAGCCATCCAGATGTGCTTACCAAATGAAGTTTTTCATAACTTCAGAGGTTATAAAACTGCAAAGGAGCTATGCAAGGCTCTTGAAAAGTTGTTTGCTAGTTCAGAAGAAGTGAAAGAAAAAAGAAGAGACATCCTGAAGCAGCAATATGAAAACTTCGTCTGGAAGGAAGGTGAGTTCTAACGGTTTTATATAACAGATTTACTTATCTTGTAGGTGAGCTGTAGTGCTCAAAGGTGAAGATGGAGAATGAAGATAATCTCAAGAAGTTCATCAGGTCTCTACCGAGTTACTGGACACTCTACACAGTGTCCATCAGAAGAACTGAAAATCTGAAGACTCTCCAGATGACTGAACTCTTTGGAATGCTAAAATCCTATGAGCTAGAGATGATTCAGGCAAAAGAAAGAAGCTCAAGCTACCAAACAGCCTCAACATCCACCGCCACCCCTTCTGCCCTCCACTCTGACCACTCAGGACCTAGTTCAAGCAACTATTATCCTCCCATCGTCACTCATCCCCAAACTCCAACCTCTCAAACAAACACATCACCATTTCTCCTTGAAGCTCCTCCTCAAACCTCAACCTCTGTTGCTTTTGTTTCTAAAAACTCAAGCAACATGTCCTTTATCAAGGAGGATCTGGAATGCTTCCATCCAGATGACTTAGAAGAAATGGACATACAGCACTCGCATGCCATGCTATCTATAAGTGCAAAAAGGTTCTACTCTAGAACCGGAAGACCCATTCTAAGTAACAACTCCAACACCAGAGTTGACTTGAATAAAAGCAAATTAAGATGTTACAACTGTAACCAACTGGGTCATTTTGCTTGAGAATGCAAGGCACCTAAGGCAAACCCAGCAGCTCCTCAATCAAGACAAACTCACCAAGCCCAACCAAGACAACAACAGCAATAAGCTACTCCTCCAGCTCAAACTACAGCTCTTATGGCAGACACAACTGAGATACCGCCTCAGGTATATGAACATCTCTGTTCCCAAGCTTGTATTGATAAGGTGTTAGGCTACAGACAGCATAATCAAAACCTTATAGATAAAAATGAAAAGTTTCATCAAATGAAATCTGAATTCACAAAAGTAGAAAACAGTTATAAAGAAAAAATTAACTGCCTAAAGAAAGAGATTTCATTACTAAAACATGAACAAACCAATCTTGAAACTCAGATTGATGATCTACTTGCTAGATTAAAAGCTACCAGAGCAGAATTGGCAGAACAGAAAGTTCATGTTGACAAATATGAATTTGCATCCAAAAAGCTACAAAGACTTTTGGATGCTCAAATTCATGACAAGGTAAAAACTGGTCTAGGGTATCATGCTGAAAAATATCAAGCCGTTGCACCTCCTGCTGACTACGTTGCCATCCATGAACCAAGCTTCAATCTCTCAAATCTTGAAAAGGCCAACCGAGATCTTGATCCTTCAAGGCAAGAACCATTGGTACAAGAATGCACTAGCTCATCAGAATCTGAGTCAACTTGCTCAGAGTCCCCTAAAACTAAGGAGGCCTCATCACCAGTACAAGTACGAGAACCGCCTGTTCTCAAAGTCATTCAAACAAGTGCTCCTGTCCCTTTACCAGCTATTCTGGTTCCTATGCCTTTCAACCAAATCAAAATCAGCTATCCTCCAGAAGGAAGAAAGCTAAATGTGTTAGGACATAGAATTGTAATGACAAAAGCTTGTAATAGTTAGATTTTGTGTCTTTATGTTTTGTTATGAAATTGTAAAGTTGCTAAGTGTTTTTACTAGTAAGCCTAGAGGCGAACTTGTTAAGTTAGCCTGCTCTAACAGAGGCGAACTTAATAAGTTCGCTTAGGCATAACTGAGGCGAACTTGTTAAGTTCGCTTAGACTGTTTCAGGCGAACTTAACTAAGTTCGCTTACAGCAGTTTTGGTTCTATATATATGTGTTACAGAGTCATTAGACAGTAGTGAACAGAGATCGATCTGATAGAGAAACAATTGTCTGATTGAGTCTGTAACCATTGTTATTTGGAATATAATCGAGAAGTTTATTTACGCGTGTTGTTTGAATTGTCAATTAGTATACAAACGTTAATACGAAGGTTTCCGCACTTCGTATTATAGAAACGTCATATCACGAGTTCGATCAGTAGTTGAGTTACCTGGACCTACAAGAGGTATCAGAGCAAAGTGCTCGTGAATTAAGTACGATTCTTGGTGATAATTGACGGTTTTTGTGTACAATTCGACAAGATATACAACTTTTTGAAGTTTCTGCAACAATGGAGTTTTTCAAGTTCTTGAAGATCGTTTCTTTGCTGAATTCGTGATTTTGGAAGGGATTTTGAAGAAATTAGTCCGATAGAACTGTTCCATTTGTTAAAATTCATAATCCTACGAATAAATTTTCTTAAATTCCATCAATTCGCTGAGAAATCATGAATTTTGAAGGTTTCGGTTCGTGTTTGGACGAAGACTGTGTTGATTCTGTTACAGCAGTTTAAGCGAACTTGCTGAGTTCCTGTTCAAGCGAACTTAGCAAGCGAACTTATTAAGTTCGCTTCTCACATTTCAAGCGAACTTACCGGATTTCCTCCTTAAGCGAACTTGTCTTGTTCGCCTGATATTAAGTTCGCTTAGTACTCCCTAAAGCGAACTTATTAAGTTCGCCTGAGGGTAAAATCAGTTCAGTACTTAGAAATTTTTCAGAAATTTTTTTAACATGGTAAATATGGTTCAAGTCACAAACATTTTCAATTATGATAATGAGATTGGTACATCTCAAAAACCTCCGAAGTTGCTGAATCTAGCTGATTATTCAAATTGGAAAGATCGGTTTGACCAATTCGTATCTTTTACCGATACTAGTTTGTGGATTCCAATTTTGGAAGGATATACACACCCTACTTATTCATGGATGGGAAAAGATGATGTTCCAAAACCAGTGTCTGCTTTATCTACTGAAGAGAAGCTGTTATTTGATCGAGAAAAGAAAGCAATGGCTAGCATTTCCATGTCTCTACCAAAGGAAATTTATCACAGTTTTAAACAGTTCAAGTCTTCTCAACAGCTGTGGGAAGCTCTACAGAAAAGGTGTGAAGGGAGTTTAGATGTTAAGAAAAGTAGAAAAGAATTACTAAAGAAGCAGTTCCTAGTTTTTAAACATTTTCAGAATGAATCTTTGGATGATCTTGCTACAAGATTCTATCATCTTCTTAGTGAACTGGATAGTGCATCTGTGGTATATGAGACTGAGGAAATCAATGATAAATTCTTGGAGGCATTACCATCAAAGTTTGATGTGTATACGGTTTTGATCAAGGAAAATGTTAAGTACAAAACCATGTCTCTTGAAGAAGTCCTAGGGAAGATCCAGTCACATGACATGAATTTGAAAAAGAAAGAGACTAATTTGGAGCATATCCAGGATCCCTCGATGTATTTTGCCAAATCTGTTGGTAAATCTGGTACTGGTGTGGCATTTTTTTCTGGTGATGCTCAAGAGTCTACAAATGATCAGTGTTCTGGAGTTCCAACTTATTCTGGTCATACAAGCCATTCTGGATTTTCTACTACTACTGCTTCAACATCATCTGGATCTCATGTGAATCAGAAAGTTGCTGATGATTATTTGGCTATGTTTTCTTCATTTATGGCATCATATGAGAATTTCATTGGAGGAAAAATACATGATCCTGAGGTAATAGAAGATGATTTCAGACAGATTGACCCTGTTGATCTGGAAGAAATGAATATCCAATGGAATATGGCCATGTTAATGAGACAAGCTAAAGATTTCTTGAAGAGAACTGGGAGAAAATATATTGGTTCAAATAGTCGATCGCGTATGGGTTTTGATAAGAGCAAAGTTAGGTGTTATAACTGCCAAGAGTATGGTCATTTTGCTAAGGAGTGTGTGAAACCAAAGGTAGAATTTGATTCTCAAAAGAAGCAATCTAACTTTCAGCATAATAGGAATCAGCCTCATGGTTCATCTGGTAATCAAAGTCATGGTCCTTCTGGTAATACAAATCATGCATCTGCATCATCAGCTCTAGTTGCTCAAAACGATGAAAACTATGATTGGGGAATTCATCTGGAAGATTTGGTGGGTGCTGTTAGTCAGGCTTTTGTTGCAGAAATTCATTCAGAAAAACCAGAAGAATCTACTGATGATGAAAGCTCTAGTGATGATTCATGTGATGGTGAGAGTGTTCCAAGTGTTGATGATGAGGAAGAAAGAGAGCAAAGTAGTGATTCTGATGCTGTGACAGGGGTTGCTGAGGAAGAAATTGTTCTTACAGAAAATGCGTCAGTTGGTGAAGATTCAGAAAACATTCCGATTGCCAAAGTATTCATGGCAGACATGTCTGACCCGACTAAGGTAAAAGACTCTGTTTGTCATATATTTTGTACTAATTGTATTTCTGTTAAAGATAAACTACAAAAAGTCATGGATGATAACACTAATTTGATTTGTGACATGAAATCAATGCATTCAGTAAATCAGAAACTGAAAGATAATGATAAACTGTGCATTGATAGAATTGAGTCTTTGAAAAGAGACTTAAATTCTCTTGGGTTAAAATACAAAGAACAGGGTTATCATCTTGATATGGCTTATGCTGAAATTGAAAAACGAAATGAAGTGGTTGCCCAAAAGAACAAGGAGATTTCTGAAAAAGAATCTGAGGTGATAAAGTTACATAGAAAGTTGGAACAGTTTGATAGTTCATCTGTAGTGTTGGATTATTTTAATGCTAATGCTGATCCCACAAAAAGGGTTGCTGGTATTGGGTTTGTTCCTCCTCCGTTCAATGGAAATTATGTAGTTGAGCCTGAAATAATTCATGAAGAGGAGATTGATCCCAAGACAGTATTAAAAGTGAATCCAGTGACGGGTGAAGACATGGTGTATGATTCTGATACAGAGGATGAAGTATTTGATGATTCAAAGGTTGAAGGCATTCCGAGAGAGGTGAAAATTGATGAACCAAAGATTGTGAAGAATGTTACTCGGGATAGGTGCATCTTGACAGAACCTGAAGAGGTGAAAGTGGTTCAAACTAAACTTTCTCCAATATTAAAGTCAAGTGGGTTTGTTGCGGCTGGTTTTCAAAAAGTGAATTCTTCAAAGGTGCCAAAACAGACTTATGTTCCTAAGAAGCCGGTAAATAGTTCTGGGCATTCATCTGAAGCTTCTTCTTCTGATGGTTCTTCAAATCCAAAGAAAACACCTTATTTCAGAACTTATCAAGAAAGAAGAGTGTGCTTTCATTGCAATGAGCCTGGTCATATTTTGATTAATTGTCCATACAAGAACAAGGGCAAACTGAAGATTGTTCCTTCATAATCGAAAGTTGTGAAGATTCTGAAAAGGAAAGATGAGGGAAAATCGTCTTCTAGTTTGGGAAAAGATATGACAGGACGATCTTTTGTTAATTCTCCTGGAATTAAACAACAGAATACATTGCATGCTAAATCTTTTGTATGCAGAGAAAATCTTGAGATTCCAAAAGTTGGGATTTCAAAAGATACTTTTCAAGAGGTTAAATTGTCTAGACCTCAAAGAAGAAGAAGAAACAGAAAATTAAAGAAAATTTTGGAAACATCTGAATCTGAAAATAATAGTTCAAATAATGTTTCTAAAAATAATAAAATTGGTTCTTCTTTGAAAAGGTCTGATTGTCAAACATTTGTTCAAAAAGTGAATGATAAAGTTGATTGTCAATTACAAGAAGTAGTTTATTTTGATCAATCCGGACGACCCAAGACCACGATGGCTTGGGTTCCACTTTCTAACTGATTCTTGTTGTTTATGTAGGGACAACCAAGGAGGACTATCAACAATACATGGTATGTGGATAGTGGTTGCTCTCGACATATGACAGGGAATGTGAAATTGCTTGAGGATGTGATTAAAATTGATGGTGGTTATGTCGCTTTTACGGGTAATAAAGGCGGGTACATAACAGGTCAGGGAACGTTAAAGAATGACAAAGTAAAATTTGAAAAGGTGAATTATGTTGAGCAGCTGGAACACAATCTTTTAAGCGTATCACAAGTCTGTGACAAGAAGTTTTCGTTCCATTTCAACGATCATGAATGTTATATTCTGAAACCGGGTTTTGTGATTCCTGATGAATGGATTCTTATGAAGGCTCCAAGGAGAAATGACACGTATGTCCTTGACATGAGTGTCGCCACTACAACGGATTCAATTCCAACATGTTTACTCTCCAAGGCGTCGGAATCTGATTCAATATTGTGGCACAGGAAGCTAGCTCACATAAACTACAGGAATATGAACTACATTGTTAGGAATGATCTTGTGCTTGGTATTCCGAAAATGAAATTCTCAGTTCCTGATGATTGTATTCCGTGCAAGAAGGGGAAGCAAAGAAAGAAATCTCACAAATCAAAATCGACAAATTCTATCGTAACTCCCTTGGAGTTGCTGCATATGGATTTGTTCGGTCCTATCAGTATTAGGAGCATTGGTGGGAAATCGTATTGTTTGGTCGTAACTGATGATTACTCCAGATTTTCATGGGTTAAGTTTCTTTCCTCTAAAGCTGAAACCACTGAGTTGGTACAATACTTAATCCTGGGTTTGGAGAATTTATTCAATCTGAAAGTCAGAAGAATCAGGAGTGACAATGGCAGCGAATTTAAGAATAGCAAAATGGGCTTATTCTGTTTACAAAAAGGAATTCATCATGAATTCAGTGCGCCATATGTTCCTCAACAAAACGGTGTCGCTGAACGAAAGAACAGGACGTTGGTCGAAACAGCTCGCACGATGCTTGCAGATTCTAAGCTTCCAGTCACCTTTTGGGCTGAAGCTGTTAATACTGCGTGTCATGTTTTGAACCGGGTCTTGACCGTCAAGCGACATAACAAGACTTGCTATGAATTGTTAAACAATCGAAAGCCGAATCTGGAATACTTATTACCTTTTGGTAATCCGTGTACCCTACTCAAAATTAGAGATGTCCCAACAAAATTCAGTGCAAAGGCTATTGAAGGGATTTTTCTGGGGTATGTGGCTAATTCGACAACTAAGAGGGTTTATAACAAAGAGACACGCCAAGTTGAAGAATGGTTCCATATTGACTGTTCAAATCGGTCTTTACCACAAATGGCGATTGGTCCGGATTGGGCATTTGATTATGAAAACTTATTCAAGTCTTTTCATTTACCTTTTGACATTTCTGATGAAGATGCTGCTGTTCTTTATGATTCTTGTCAAGATGCACAGCATAATGGATTTCTACCAAATGCAGTTCCCAATTCATCGATTCCATCTACTTCTGCTCCCGATCCTAATGTTGCTTCTTGTTCCGGTCCACAAGATTCAGAGAGTGAGGAGGATAATGCTATTTTTCAAGATTCTTCTGCTGATCCGCTGTTGAATGATGATCCATTACCTTCGACACAGGATCAGGGGGAGATTCCAACAAATTTAGACTCGGAAATTCCAATTCCTCAAGATTATTCTTATAAATCTGATTCTACTCAAGTTGATGTGTTGCCAGTTCCTGAGGTCGCATCCATCAAGGAACACAAAGATCATCCAGTAACAAATATAATTGGAAATTTACAGGATGGAGTGAAAACCCGTTCTCTTGTTGACAATACTTGTTTGTATACTTGCATTAAAGATTCTGGTGTTCTTGATGATTGCTCACATTCTTGCTTTATCTCACAGGTTGAACCCAAGAATGTAGAGATGGCTTTAAATGACAATAACTGGATAGAAGCTATGCAGGAAGAACTAGCTCAATTTGATAAACTGAAGGTTTGGAATCTGGTTGATTTACCGAAAGGTGCGTATCCGATAGGAACCAAATGGGTGTTTAAATGTAAAAAGGACGATCGAGGTGTCGTGGTACGCAATAAGGCAAGATTAGTTGTCCAGGGCTTCAATCAACAAGAAGGAATTGATTACACCGAAGTTTATGCGCCGGTTGCAAGGCTTGAAGCTATAAGGCTGTTTCTCGCTTTTGCTTCCTTTAAAGGATTTAAGGTGTTTCAATTAGATGTCAAGAGTGCATTTTTATATGGAAAGGTCAAGGAGGAAGTCTATGTGTGTCAGCCGCCGGGGTTTGAAGATCCGCTGAATCCGAACATGGTTTTCAAGCTAGATAAGGCCCTCTATGGTCTTCATCAGGCTCCTCGTGCGTGGTATGAGACTTTATCAACACATCTTTTGGCGAATGACTTTGTTCGTGGAAAGATAGACTCGACTTTATTCATAAAGAAATCAGGGGGAGATTACCTACTAGTACAGATTTATGTGGATGATATTATATTTGGCTCGACAAATGAAGGGTTGTGCAAAGAATTTGAGGGTGTTATGAAGTCGAAATTTGAAATGTCTGCGATGGGAGAGTTATCGTTTTTCTTAGGTTTACATGTAAATCAAAAGGAAGATGGTTTCTTTATTCATCAGTCCAAGTATGTCAAAGACATCTTGAGCCGGTTCAAGATGGAGGACTGTACTTCATACGATACTCCAATTCCGGTCAATCATAAGTTAAATTCTGACCCGGAAGGAAAAGATGTGGACTGTCGACTTTATAGAGCTATGATTGGATCCCTCATGTACTTAACCGCTTCAAGTCCGGATATAATGTTCGCCGTGTGTATCTGTTCCAGATTTCAGGCAAAACCAAAAGAATCTCACTTAATTGCTGTGAAAAGAATCTTTCGGTATTTAAAAGGAAAACAACGTTTAGGGCTATGGTATCCTCATGGTTCTAACTTTGATTTCAATGCTTATACTGATTCTGATTTTGGTGGTTGTTGTCTGGACAAGAAATCTACAACAGGTGGTTGCCAGTTCTTAGGTAATCGACTTGTATCCTGGCAATGCAAAAAAGCAAACCACAGTCTCGATTTCAACATGCGAAGCAGAATACATCGCTGCTGCAAGTTGCTGTTCACAGATCCTGTTGATACAACAACAATTGAGAGATTACGGTTTGAATTTCACAGGAACCCCAATGTTTATTGA
This sequence comes from Smallanthus sonchifolius, assembly GCA_023525975.1. NCBI lineage: Eukaryota > Viridiplantae > Streptophyta > Magnoliopsida > Asterales > Asteraceae > Smallanthus > Smallanthus sonchifolius. The sequence continues at coordinate 30,107,175 of CM042046.1, forward strand.
TAACAATGCTACTATGTCCATAACGAATAATCCTGTTAAACATAGTAAAACTAAGCACATCGAAATTCGATATCATTTTATCCGTGATTGTGCAGAGAAAAGGTTGATTGAGCTGGTTAAGGTACATACTGAAGATAATTTTGCTGATTTGTTTACTAAAGCATTTGATCGTACCAGGTTTGAGTTCCTAATTAAAATGATTGGTATGATCAATCCCGAATAAAAATTTTTTAAAATCAGAATTTCATGGAAAAATTTTCTTTTAGTTTCTTTTATTGCTTTATTACATTTTTGCAGTTACATTTTCAGTCAAAAAGTCTAAATTATAAAAAGTCAAAACAAATTGAAAAATATAAAATTTGACATCATTTGAGGTTAGAGAAGAAATGATAGTACATCAGTGATTAGTTCATTTCACACGACCTTAGTAGACCTTGATATATGAATGATTAAAATAAGTTGATTTGATCTAAATTTAAAAGTCTGCATAAATAAGAAATGATAGTGTTATGAATGTTCTATTCTTGATAATTTGTTTTAAAATTTGTGTATAAAATTTGAAACTTGAATTGTTAATAGGCTAAAAGCGTTTTGAAACTAATAGTAGTGTGAAAATTAAATATAATATGATTACATATGTGATTTAAACCCATTTTATGCATGGGTGTGTGTGTTAAAAGATCACTATCAGATAAAGAATATTAGCTTTTAATAAGGATTTTCCTATGAGATCAGTTTCGGGTTATGTCCTTAGCACTATTCATTCGATTTGCTTCAGTGCCCATGTCCCGAAAAGCATGCAATTTGAAGTATAATCAAGATATGTACTTGACAACATCTGTCAATCATATACTAGCCCTTGGATCATATTGATACATTATCTTTACTGATTCCATTGAATTCATAATCCAGATAACAGTTGGATCCTCGTACCTGAATCTTATGATTCCACAAATATAAGCCAAAACATTGAATCATTCGATTGTGAATCTCATTGATTCCTATACAATCCAATTTGGATTCTGCTATTCATGTGCTAAGAGGTGTCTCCTCATTCTGAATATTCGGAAAATCTTTAGTAAAATCTTATATGTGTCTTGAAGATAGTGCATTTATTTTTGTATTTGGCATATATGTGGGGTACACGATGTTTATCATCTAAATAGTAATAAATCACATGAATTTGGGAAATAAACGCTTATAGTTTCAAATAATATAATATTGACAATTTTAAGAATTCAGGCTTTATATTTCAAATTCGGTATAAATAAAAGAACATTTTATAACCTGATCTTATTTACTTTGAAATTTATCACGTATCATTTCAAATATTATTCAAATTGAATGAGTTTCAAAATGAAAAAGATGCAATATGCACAAAATTGAGTTGAATGGTCTCTTACTATAGGTTACCCTTTGTTATTGAAAATATGTGTGATGAATTAATTGAATACTGATATGATCTTCTTGCTCATGATGATCAAACCAAAAATATGTCATTTCAGTTTATTCATAGAAAAATCAAAAATATGTGATTCTGTTTGTATAGAGAAAAACCAAAAATATGTCATTTCAGTTTATTTAGAGAAAAACCAAAAATATGTCATTTCAGTTTATTCAGAGAAAAATAAAAAATATGTGATTCTGTTTGTATAGAGAAAAACCAAAAATATGTCATTTCAGTTTATTCAGAGAAAAACCAAAAATATGTGTTTCCGTCTGTATAGATAAAATTCAAAAAGATTTTATTTTTACTTTCCATGAAAATTCTAAACTTTTATTAAAATTGTTCGGGATTGGATCAAATATGTGTTGCTGACGGAAGTTCAAGATTTGAAAGGTTGAAGTTGGGAAAGTTTGTGTTCATGGTAAAAAGGTTGAAAAAGTAATTAAGTTTGCCTGTGAACAGTGAAGCGAACTTAATATGTTCGCTTAAATTGGTGAAGCGAACTTAATTTTCAGTCTCGGGTGAAGCGAACTTAAGGTTCAAGCGAACTTATCTTGTTCGCCGAAGGATTTTTAAGCGAACTTAACAAGTTCGCTTAATCAAGCGAACTTAATCTGAATAAGTTTTGAATCAGGCGAACTTGACTCTCATCGTCTTCATCAGAAAATCAAGCGAACTTGTTCAAATTTCTGAAAATTTTAAATCTGTGTTGGGGGTGTTAATTTTCGGTTGCCTCTTGATCGGAATCACGTTGCGAATCTAACAAAGGTATTTTCGTTGGATTTCATCCGATAAATTGTGTGTATCCGATGGTTTTTCATCTCGGGTTTCGTCGGCCTGTTTCACGTTGATTTTGACCTAAGTTGTGACCGAGATATCAAATTGTGTAGAATTTTTGGTCATATTGTGATATTCGATTGTTTGGATAGGTTTATTTCATGATTCTAATATCGGTTTGCAGGATTTTGAAATTTCAGTGTGTGAATTTGAAACGTCTCAGGTTCCAAGCGAATTTGTTCCAAGCGAACTTGTCAGGCGAACTTAATAAGTTCGCCTCTTACACTACTAAGCGAACTTATTAAGTTCGCCTAGGGGTCAGAAGTGAAAAAGAGTTGTGATTTTTTTTTGTGTTTGAAAATTTTTTTTAAATTTTTTTGTTTAAATATTTTTTCATTTTTGTTGTTGTTTTGTTTGTGTGTTTTATTAATTGTGTATTCTATATGTGTACGTGTTCTAATGTTTGTTAAGTTGTCCAATATTTTCACAGATGGCTCGTCGTGTCGAATACAAGCATAATCAAGTGGCGTTAATAGATCCAAATTTGCCTGAAGCAGTTCACTATCAAGGCATTATAAATTTTCTAAATAGATCAAGACTACATGTTGCATTATCTGCGGATCCTTATATTAGTTTGGTGTACATCCAACAATTCTGGGATACTGTACATCAAGATATCGATGTGGAACCACATGTCCTTCGTGCAACAGTCAATAATACAGAGATTGCTATTTCAGAAGAGACAATTCGGGCTGCTCTAGTTTTGGGAGGTAATGCTGAAGATCCAATATCTTATCCCAATACTCTTATTATGGGGTGTTTTCAACGGATGGGATATCGTGGAAGACAAAATGATACACAAGCTAGGAAAGGTGGATTAGTGGGAGAATGGAGGTACTTTATGCATGTGATTATACAATGCATTTCTCCGTGAAAAGCTGGTACCGATGGCTTGAAGATGGCACTTCAAACAGCGATTTTGGCCTTAACTTTGAATAAAAGATTCAATTTTCCGCTTTATTTTTACCGAGAGATGGTAATGCAGATCAATCCAGCTGAAGGTCAAGGTTTCTTGATGTATCCACGATTTATTCAACTGATACTCAATCATCTTATTCCGGATCTTCCACAACATGCCATACGATTGACTTTGACTCCGATGCCAAAACGTATTTTTACAGATTGTACAAAGGTTAAACAGCAAAATGCGGCGTTGATTCCGGTTAATACTCCACTGTTTGGGCACTTAATCAATCCTGATTATGTTGCACCACCAAATGATAATTGGTTTCATCCAAATGAACTTGCTCAAGTTCAAGGAGCTAACGTTCCAGTACAACAACAACTGTAACAACCACAACAACCTGCCCAACAACAACAAATACCAGTTCCACAAATTCAAGTTCAACAACCACAAATACAAGTTCCTGTACAACCTCAAATTCCTATTCCTGAACAAGTTCCTATTCCACAGGTTGCAGTTAATATTCCTATTCAGGAACCAGTTCTAGAAGAGGTAGTTCATGATCTTAATCAAGTTATGGGTATGAACATGGATGATTTTGTTGATGAAGCTGTGAACTCGCCCATTCATGAACAAGAAGGGAATGTGGTGACAGACGCTGAGTCTAGTTCCAGTTCAAGTGATACTTCATCATCTGATGATGACAGCACTGCTTCTGATGAATCTAGAGATTTTTCTCCAGGTCATTATGAACGGTTGGCTACTATTCCACTGGCTAATGCTGGAAAACGCATTAAATCTCAAGCCAGACGACCACGACGCAAGTCTGTTCGGGATCCTCCTTCCGGATCAGTTCTTGGAAAAAGATCGTTGGTAGATGACAGTTCTGACACTGATAGTGACTTTAATCCTGATCCTTCACGACAAAAGTTAATGCCTGCTTCAATTGCGGCTGCACAATCTTCTCAAGGAGTTGAGGATGCAAATTTTGTTGCTTCTCTGATTGTTACTCCTCCAAGTTCTAAAGATCCATCTCCAGTTCCATCTCCTATTCCTACAGAGATTCCTACTACTTCAAGTCCTTCTATTCCACAATCAACAGTTGGTTCATCAAAGCCTTCTGATTCTGACAGGATTACTTTCCTTGAATCTCAAGTGCTTACTTTACAAACACAAGTTAACTCTCTTGTGTCTATTGATTCTCAACGACAACTGGTGATTCAGACTCAAGCTCAACAAATTGCTGATATGCAAGCGTTAGTGTCCAAACTCGTTCAGCGTCTTGACACTCAGGGGGAGTTGAGGATACCTGATACTTGTCACACTGAGTCAATACAAAGACGTGATGATGAAGACAATGATCCTGCTGGAAACATTGAGGGTGATCGTCAATACACTGACGTTAATCCTATATCTAGAGTTCAGGGGGAGTCGACATCACAATCTCTTGAAGGAAACAAAGATAAAGATACTTCGGGTAATAATGAAGAAGAAATTCTGTTATTAGAATTCTTTCAAGATTCAGAAGAAGATGAAGCTGAAAAGATTGAATGTCTTGATGACATTGATGATTTATTCAATGATATGGAAGATGATATGTCAGACACTGAGATAGAAGAAGGAGAAATAGTGGAGATAGAAATAGAGAAAGATAAAGACAGTGTTACATATGAAGGCTGTGACGGTCTTAAGGTGCCGTATAACTTCATCCAAGAGGATGTTGTTCCTGAGTTTTCTTATGACGGAATAACTGACTCTATGGACTCTATTGAAGACGTCACATTGCCTAATGATACAGCTGAGTCAAAGATGGATACTGATGATGAGAATCTTCAATTCAATAAGGGTGCTGAAACTGAAACTACTCACACTGAGTCTTCGAAGATTAATGAAGAACCTGTGATGTTCAGAGATACAGGTATGACACGAGAACAGTGGAGAGAAGTAGTAAATAGTTGGATGAAGGTACAACCCAAGTCTCCAATACAACATGCTCAGAAAGAAAAATATGTGAATAAAGAGCAGTGTATAGGAAGGATCATTAGTTGGTTTTATGATGGTGAATCAAAATTGTTTGTAATCAAACGATCTGATGGCGTTCAATACTTAAAGCCAAGGATCAAATATTTCAATACCTTGCCGAGGTGTGAAATAAATGGTCTAGCTTCAAAGCCACTCATAAATAGATCGAAGAATGGTTTGGCTGATGTGATAGCAAACCTGATAAAGAAAGAAGGTAGTTCGGGTAAGTATGAAAGGCTGAAGCCACAGAAGGGAAAGAGAGTGAAGATTACAGATCCTAAGACTGGGAAAGTAACCTGGAGATACAAGTATAGACCAGTGCGTGCTGTTCACAAGATACCATTAAAGAAGATTCCTCAAGACTTTCTTGGGAATATGAAATGGTGGTATGTTGATGTTAATACTGGTGAAGCAAGGGTTGAAGATAAAGATAATAAGGTCATTGTGTGTTTCTATGACGCAATGAATCTTATTAGTTTTTCAAAGAAAGATCAGAGGACGCTGCGAAAGAATGAGATAATGTATACTGATGAATGGATAGAACAAGGTCTACAGTATAAAAGAGTTTTGGAGATATGCAGAAGATACGGTGTGCATGCTGGCAGCAGACTACCAGACAACTGGAAGAGTTCAAGATAAAGACTGAAGACAGAAGATCAAGCTATTGTCAAGGGGGAGTCTGTTAGGACATAGAATTGTAATGACAAAAGCTTGTAATAGTTAGATTTTGTGTCTTTATGTTTTGTTATGAAATTGTAAAGTTGCTAAGTGTTTTTACTAGTAAGCCTAGAGGCGAACTTGTTAAGTTCACCTGCTCTAACAGAGGCGAACTTAATAAGTTCGCTTAGGCATAACTGAGGCGAACTTGTTAAGTTCGCTTAGACTGTTTCAGGCGAACTTAACTAAGTTCGCTTACAGCAGTTTTGGTTCTATATATATGTGTTACAGAGTCATTAGACAGTAGTGAACAGAGATCGATCTGAGAGAGAAACAATTGTCTGATTGAGTCTGTAACCATTGTTATTTGGAATATAATCGAGAAGTTTATTTACGCGTGTTGTTTGAATTGTCAATTAGTATACAAACGTTAATACGAAGGTTTCCGCACTTCGTATTATAGAAACGTCATATCACGAGTTCGATCAGTAGTTGAGTTACCTGGACCTACAAAATGTTGAAAAGGGGCAGTCTTCAACTTCCAACAACTCAAAGCCTCAAAGAAAGGTGTTTGACATATGTCATGCGCCTGGAGAAAGAATTCCATATATTCAAAAGACATTGGAAGAAGCCACTTTGCTGCAAATTGTGATTTTAATCCGTTCAACCAGATCCTTTATCAAGCCCCTCCAAAACAAAAGCCCATCAGCATGAGAACTTCTACAGAGAAGCCCTCTGTCAACAAGGTAAAGAAGGATAAGCATACATTGGTTGTTAAACCATCAGCAAACAACAAAAATGTTGGTAATCAAGCCAAGCCCAAGAAACCAAAGGACAAGCCTTCAGTAGCAACCAAGTCTGCTGCTGCTCAAGCAAAATCATCAGCAGCAACAAAATCTACTACTGATAAACTGAAGTCCTCAGCAGCAACAAAATCGTCTGCTAATAAGCTAAAGTCATCAGCAGCAAAATCTGCTGCTGATAAAGCAAATCCATCCGCAGCCAAAGCAACATCAGATGCTAACAGAGCAAAGAGAACTGGAAAACCATCTCCTCAGCAATGGAAAGCCAAGATCCCAGCTTCTATCCCTTCAAGAATCATCATTGGCTCTGCTAAATGCACACATGCTGAATCTGATATTCCAAGAACCCTTTTCTTCAAGGATGCAAGCTCTTGGATTCCTCCCACTAACTAGATCTCTCTCATGTGTAGGGGCAGCCAGGTCACAAGAATAACACCTGGGTGGTTGACAGTGGTTGTTCCAGGCACATGACAGGCAACAGATCCATCCTCTCCAACTTCAGACACTTCAATGGAGGATATGTTGCCTTTGGGAGTGACTCAAAAGGAGGATCTATTACTGGACAAGGGACTATGTCAAATGAAAGAATGCGTATTGATAAGGTAAACTATGTCAAAGAATTGGACTTCAATCTCATGAGTGTTTCCCAGGTCTGTGATCTAAAGAATTGGATGCTCTTCACAGACAAAGAATCCTCAAGAGAATATTTTGTTAACTACTCAGAGAAAAGAAAATCTTTATGTGCTCGACATGAATGAGGTCACTCCATCTGACAATGTATCCTGTTTTCTGTCAAAAGCCTCAGTTGATGAATCAGCTCTCTAGCACAGGAGACTAAGTCACGTTAACATCAAAACCATTAGCAAATTGGTGAAGGACAATATTGTCAGAGGGCTTTCTGATAAAGAATTCCAGCTAGAAGATCACTGCATTGCTTGTCTGAAGGGGAAGCAACACAAGAGTTCTCACAAGCCCAAGACTTTGAATACAAATGATACTCCACTACAGCTGCTGCATATGGATCTCTTTGGTCCAACAAATATTATGTCAATGGGTAAGAAGTCATATTGTCTGGTGATAACTGATGACTACACCAAATTCTCATGGGTATACTTCTTGAGAACTAAATATGAAACTGCTGAAACTCTCAAATCCTACATCCTTAGGGTAGAGAATCAAAGCAATCAGAAGGTCAAGATAATAAGGTGTGATCAGGGCACGGAGTTCAAGAACCACACTTTGAACTGTTTCTGTGAGAGCAAGGGAATCAAAAGGCAATACAGTGCTCCAAGAACTCCTTAACAAAATGGAGTTGCTAAAAGAAGAAACAGAACTCTAATTGAGTCAGCAAGATCTATGTTGGCTGACTCAAAACTGCCTCACACATTTTGGGCAGAAGCAGTAAGCACAGCCTGCTATGTGCAAAATAGAGTTCTCATAGTCAAGCCTCTCAACAATACACCTTATGAACTATGGTTCCAAAGAGTTCCATACATTGGATTTCTAAAACCTTTTGGATGTCCATGCACAATTCTAATCACACATGGGGTTCTTCCTAAGTTTGGTGCCAAATCTGATGAAGGATATTTTGTGAGCTATTCCTCTCAATCCAAGGCCTACAGGGTATTCAACTCAAGAACAAGAATTATGGAAGAATCAGCTAATGTGGAATGCAGAGAACACATTGTCTGTGAACATGGAAAAGGCCCAAACTGGCTTTTTGATATAGACTCCTTCACCCAAATATTTGAGCCTCTCATCTTCTCAAATATGGAGTCTTCCTCTTCTCAAGCACCTGCCTCCACCTCCTCTGACTACAGACTGGATTTTCCAAAATCTTCTATCAGTTTGAGAAGACCATCGATTGATCCTCCATCTGTTATGGAAGCCATTGAAGCAAGTCCAGCCAGAACCACACTCTCAAATGTCACCAGCAGCTGCTTGTCTGAAAATGAAAATTTTAATGAAGACTCTTCGGTAAATGTTGTAGATGTTGCAAATACTATTGCTGATAATACTGATGTAGCGGTTGATCTTGAAGACTCTTCAACCATGAATGAAGAAATCCCTGATCAAAATCAAAGCAATCTTGAGCAAGGGATACAGCTGGAGGTGGTACCAGCTCAAAGGAGCAACAAGGAACATCCTCTGGAAAATATCATTGGCCAAATTCACCAAGGAGTTCTAACAAGAAGCAAATCTCATGAGGCCAATATATGTTTGTTTTCATGTTTTCTATCTCAGGTGGAACCCAAGAAGATAGATGAAGCTCTGCAACACAGCAGTTAGATTGAGGCAATGCAGGAAGAGTTGCTGCAATTCAAGAGACAGGATGTTTGAAAGCTTGTTGACCTTCCACCTGGTCAATCTGCCATTGGCACAAGATGGGTATTCAGGAACAAGCAAGATGAGAGCGGCTTTGTAGTCAAGAACAAACCCAGACTTGTAGCTCAAGGCTACACTCAGGAAGAGGGAATTGACTATGATGATTTCTTTGCTCCTGTTGCCAGACTGAAGGCCATCAGAATCTTCCTGGCATATGCTGCATCCAAGAATTTCATGATCTATCAAATGGATGTCAAGAGTGTCTTTCTGTATGGGAAGATTGGTGAAGAAGTATATGTCAAACAACCTCCAGGCTTTGTAGATCCTACACATCGTAACCAAGTGTTCAAACTAGACAAAGCTCTATATGGATTACATCAAGCCCCAAGAGCCTGGTATGAAACTTTGTCTGGATATCTACTAAGCAACAACTTCAGAAGAGGTGCCATTGACCAGACCTTGTTTATCAAAGATGAAGGGGGAGAAATCTTACTAGTTCAAATCTACGTAGATGATATCATCTTTGGATCAACAAAGAAGAAGCTGTGTAAAGACTTCGAGATCCTGATGCACTCAAAGTTTGAAATGAGCTCAATGGGTGAGCTAAATTTCTTTCTAGGTCTTCAAGTCAAACAAGTCCCAAATGGAATCTTCATCAGCCAATCTAAATATGTCAACAGCATCCTGGAAAGATTCAAGATGGCTGACTGCTCTGCTGCAGGAACCCCTATGCAAGTGCACCATCAGCTGACACCAGATAAAGATGGTCAAGACACTGATCTACATCAGTACCGTGCAATGATAGGGTCTCTCATGTATCTCACTGCCTCAAGGCCAGATATCATGTTTGTAGTATGTCTCTGTGCAAGATTTCAAGCAGCTCCAAAGATTTCACATCTTCAAGCTGTTAAGAGAATTTTCAGATACTTGAAGGGAGCCTCAAGACTTGGGCTATGGTACTCTAAAAATGATAATTTCAATCTATATGCATACACTGACAGTGATTATGGGGTATGCAACTTGGACAAAAAATCCACATCAAGGGGATGTCAGTTTCTGAGAGGGAGACTGATTTTATGGCAGTGCAAGAAGCAAACATGTGTTTCGACTTCTACAGCAGAAGCAAAATACATTGCAGCTTCAAGTTGCTGTGCACAAGTCATCTGGATACAAAATCAAATGATAGATTATGGGATGACTTTCATGGCAACTCCCATTCACATTGAGAACATGAGTGCTATATCAATCACAAACAATCCAGTGCAGCACTCCAAGACAAAGCACATTGACATCATGTATCACTTCATAATAGATCAAGCTGAGAAAAAGAGAATTATTTTAACCAATGTTCATACCAATGAGCAATATGCTGATTTATTTACAAAACCGTTTGATGAAGCTAGATTTAGATATTTAGTTGAATCTATTGGTATGATGAACTTTGATTAAAATATGTCTCTAAAAAAATTTGTCTTTGTAAATATGTTTGTCTTTTGTTATAAATAAAAGTTACAAGTCAGCAGCATCCATTTTTGCTGCTGACAGGTTTAATAATCAGTAGCAAAGATTTTACCACTGACCGCTTTAAGTCATCAGCAAGAACAAGTTTCCTGCGGATAGCTCTAAGGCAGTCAAAAGCAACACCCCTATTGCGGATCATTGCATCCATCAGCAGCAATAGAATTTGCTACTGAAAGACTTAACTATTCGCTGCAACCAAGCTTGCAGCGGATAGGCTTAACTATCCGCAGTAACCATGTTTCTGCTAATGGGTAAAATTAAATCTAAATTAACTTTTACCCGCTGTAAAAATTTCTTTTAGTCTTTACCATGACTGCTATAGTGCATTACAGCTGTAACAGTAAAAAGTGAATAAGGTTGTACTGTACAAGTGAGTTTGCTTTTCCCTCCTCTGCCGTTATAAGAACAAATCAAATTTCTTCACCACCCCTTCACATTCAATTTCGCTCTAACTCCCATCACTTTCTCTGAAGCCCCCACAACATTCAAAGCCTTCCATTCCTAACCACCCTTCAAAACCTTCCTCTTTCCCTCCAAAATCCAACAAAAATGGCAGACATAAACAATCCTGATGATAAGTTCTCCCCATATCACAACCTCACGGCATACTTAACCAAAGGAAAGAAGTCCGAGGGATTCGATGATATGATCGATTTTATGTGCCGATCAAAGATACATTTTGCACTAACAGTCAACCCTACCATATATATTCCTCATATGGAGGATTTTTGGAAAACCGCTGTCTACTCTACCGAACAGGGGATTCCCCAAATAAAACCAAGGTAGACGGCAAGGACATCATCATCTCTGAAGCTACTCTCCGAAAACATCTTCAGCTTCAAGATGAGGGGGCAGCCATCTTATATTCAAAGGAAGAATACATGAGGACCTTTGTATCCATAGGGTACACTGGAAATCAAAATGAGTACACAATAGAGAAGGCACTGATGGGCCCTCCATGGAAGTATCTCGGCCACACTCTTCTACAATGCGTATCTCAGAAGAGAAGTGGATGGCATCAAGTGAGCTCTGCACTTGCCTCTGTTGTTCACGGCATGATTACTGGACAAGGATTCAACTTTGCACACCTCATCTTTGAGGATTTGAGATATAACCTTCAAGAGGGTGCAAAGCAACGATTTTTTATGTACCCCAGATTCTTGCAGGAGGTTTTCAACCAGGAACTAAAAGATCTCTCAAAACCTGCAAGAATCTACATCATGTTGGGTCATAAAAATAATATTTTTCAAAGTATGAGAACTGTTTCCAAAAAGTTCTCAAGTGTCAATGTTCCATTGTTATCTACAATGCTGAACATACAAAGTACCCAGGGTGACAGTTTAGCAATCCTAGCTGATACTGATCCCACACCCTCCACCTCACATCCTGAACAACCATCTGCTTCCACTATTTGAACCCCTGTGCATACTACTAAGGATGCACATGTACAAAAATCACTTACATCTGCTTTGGATGTTATCGTTCAACTGGAACAAAGGGCCCCAGTTGCAACAACATACACTAGAAAAAGGAGCAAGAAGAATCCTTCTCTTCTTGTCTCAAAGGCCAAATCCCAACCTCTAAGCCCTCATTCAGAATCCTAACATTCTTATGAGAATATCAAAAGGGATAGCCAAAACATTAGAGAAACCTCCTTGGAAGTTTCTCTACTAAGATCAGGATCACATACCGGATCCATAGAACAACCTGTTGAGCCATACCTTTATTTCTCTTCTCTGAACTTAAGTGCAGAGGCTCCTTGTCAATATGATGTACCTTCTCCAACAACCACTATCTCGGAGGTATTGATTGACTTGGCTGCTGGTGCACCTAACCCAAGTTCATCACCCAAGAAGGTTCACTCTGGTGGTACTGATAGAGTGAATGCGGAAAGGGCTGTCACTACTCCTGGTACATCAACTGACCGGGAGGACAGTGATAACATAACTAAGACCCTAACCATGGCAACTCACAGAGAGGATGTTTCCTTAGAAACACTCTTCACTGAGAGGAATCCCAGGCGCCAAGAAAACTAGGGTGATGGGGATGCAGAGGCTAGGCCTAAGACCCCATCCAGCTCCAAGGACTCCACAACTGTGAATGAGGACAGACTGAAACTTCATAATTTGGAATTGATGGCCAGGGTGGCAATGCTAGAGGCTGAAGTGTCTAAACTACGGCACCAAGTCTCTATACATGAAGCCCATCAATGCCCTCTAGTGACTTCTCCATCCTTTATATCAGTGGGCACTCAAACAGATAACACTCTATGCACTGATGCAACCAAAAAGAGGGAGGTAGTTACCAAGGAAGATGATGCGAACAACCTAGAAGAATGGATACAAGAGCAGACTGTGTTTCAAAGTTCGCTATACAAACTTGCTTTTGTTTAAATCCATGACTTGCCAGACTCAGTAGATGAAGAGGAAGTTATCACTGAGGATTGGAAGTTAGTTGTTCGAGCTGTTGATGAGGTGTTGCAAGATGAAACTCTCCATGAAGACACACCTCCATCATTCAGCATACTTCCTGAAGCTGCAACCATAATAAGTCAAACATCTACTCCCCCAATTCTCACTAACTTCAAACAAGCTAGAATTCGACTCCATTCTAGCTTGGGGTATGATGGCATAGCTGAGAGATTTTGGATTGGATGGGAGTTTAGTTGAGTAGAAGAGCTAATCTGGAACACTCTTAATGCCCTCCAGGTTCTTAATATGTATCTGACAAGATGTATCAACACTTCATCAGATATCTCAGCAGAACTTGCAATCCGTAGGTTCTATGACTTAATGGAGGATAATATGCCCTGGTTTGAAAGACTACTTAAAGAATCAAATAGGGTGGCTTATCCTGAATCTTCATCAACAGCAGAACAAAGACTGGTTCCAAGAAGACTTGACTTAATCAGGAGCAGTGCTTTAACTGAAGAAGTTAGCTGCTGGCGAAGATTCCTGTACAACATCATGGTCAGGGACTTGGAAGTGCTAGGATGGGTGAGCACTGATTCCTCTGATTTCACCTTCTTCCTAAGCAATGAATATTCTCTCTCAATCAACATCAAAGAGATTTTACTCCTACCTTCAGACTTCCTGCACAAGGTCTTTGAGCTTAGATCACTCATCTGCAACATCAACTCCTTAGAAAGTCAAGAAATGATCAAACGCATCAATGCTTCTCTTTATAAGAAGGAATCGTCTGCAATGAATGACTCTGACTCAGATCTATCCCTTCCCTCCTCACCAACTGTCATACCAAACTCAGCAGAAAGGTCAAGAAAAGTGGCTGCTCAGAATATCAAAGAGGCCTTTAAAGCTATATATGGGAATGAATGGGAAAAGGAAGAGAGTGAAGCAGTCCCTTCCTCTGTGTCTACTCCTCATCATGCCAATGAAGCGGAAGCTGAGATCCCAACAGCATCTCTTACATCTGATGTTGTGGTCCATGAAGCTGAAGCTGTTAGGACATGTTTTGTAACTGTTGATAAAATTCTGTGTAAGTTCTGCTAGAGGCGAACTTAACAAGTTCGCCTAGCCTATCAGAGGAGAACTTAATAAGTTCGCTTAGCCTATTATAGGCGAACTTAATAAGTTCGCCTAAGCACAGTGAGGCGAACTTGTTAAGTTCGCCTGGTGCAGAACAGTAGCTTATATATACATAACAGAGTCAGTTTAAACAGAAGCGTAGAACAGTGTGAGAAGAGATGATATCAGAGTAGACAGATACTGTAATCTTGTAACCTGATATTGTGGTGGAAATACAAAGAGTTTATTTACACCGTTGTTGTTGATTGAGTTACACGAGCACGTTGATCATGGATTCCGCACGTTATCACCGTGTCGTACCGCGAGTCTAGAGATCCATCACGCATCGAATTAGGGACCTACAAGTGGTATCAGAGCCACGCACTTGATTAGCAGAAGATTCGTGGTGTTTTCGTGTCCAATCAACATCAAAATTCAGAGAATTTGAAGGATTTTTCATCTTTTTCGTGTTCTTGATAAAAATGGAAGATTTTTGATCAATTTGGATTGAATTTGGATTGGTTTGAAGAAATTGATCCGATAGGATTGTTCCTAATCAGTTTCTACACAATCATATGGTTCAGAATTGCTTAATTCCATCATTTTGATTAGAAATCATGATTTTCGAAATTTTTTGTTCGTGTTTGGGTTGAACAGCTGAAGCAGGCGAACTTAATTTCTGTTGCAGGCGAACTTATAGGCGAACTTAATAAGTTCGCTTGGTGAAGGTCAGGCGAACTTAACAAGTTCGCTTGGGTCAAATACGCTCGGGTCAAGTTCGCTTGTACAGTATCAGGCGAACTTATAGTAAAAAATAAAAAATAAAAAATAAAATTTCTAATTTTGGCGGGAAAATTCACCTTGTCCAAATTTTTTAGGGAAAGCTTATATGGTTGTTTTGAATCATTTTTGAAATTTTGAATTTTCGAAATTTTTTAAAAAGAGTATTTTTACGGGAAATTTTTTTTCCGGATATTTTCGCAAAAATTTCAAAATGTCAATTTCATGTGATGATAATGAGATTGGAACTACGCCACCGAGACTTTTGTGCATATCAGATTTTCGTAGCTGGAAAGTCCGGTTCGAACAGTTCGTATCAGTCACTGATGAAAACTTTTAGACATCTATATTTGAAGGATATGTGCATCCTGCTTATGAGTTCATGGGATTTCATGATATTCCTAAACCAGTGACAGCTCTTAGTAAACTAGAAAAGCAGAAGTTTGATCGAGAGATGAAGACGCGTGAAACTTTAACGATGTCTTTACCAAATGAAATCTTTCATAGTCTCGGGAAGTGTCCAACTTCTAGAGATCTATGGGAAGCTTTGAAGAAAAAGGGTGAAGCAACTTCTCAAGCGTTTGTAGTCCTGATCAAAGAAGTATTGGAAAAGCCGAGTTATTCTCAAAGTGATTCTTCTGCAGATTTAAGTGATAGTGAGAGTATTCGTTCTGGTGAAAGTACTCAATCTACTGAGACTGATGTGATGAGTGAAGAAAGTTTTTAGACAGTTGAAGATAATCTGAGTGAATTAGAAACTGATGCAGAGCCTGTCATTGTTGATCAAAAGAGTAAAGCTGATGATGACGTATTCATGGCTCCTGGTGCATCTTGTTCAGAAGTAAAACCTGAGGTATTTTCTAACTCTGAGACGTTTTGTTCTAACTGTGTTTCAGTTAAGGATAAAATGATGAGGGTTATGGATGACAATGTAAACCTCATTTGTGATATGAAATCCATGCACACAGTAAATCAGAAATTAAAAGATAATGAGAATGTGTGTGTTGAAAGAATAAAATCATTGAAGAGGGATATAAATTCTCTGACTTTGAAGATTAAAGAGCAGGCATATCACCTGGATATGTCTTTTGCAGAAATTGAGAAAAGAAATAATGATCTTGTTGAGAAAGATAAGGAATTAGCTGAATCTAAAGCAGAGGTGCTTAGATTGCATAGAAAGTTAGAAAGCTTTTCAAATTCATCATTCTTATTAGAACATTATCATAATAATACTGAAAAGGGGAAGGGAACTAGTGGTATTGGTTATGTTCCTCCACCATTCAACGGAAATTATTCTGTTACACCTGAGATTATAAACGATGAGGATTTAGATCCTAAGACTGTGTTGAAGGTGAATCCAGTCACAGGTGAAGATATGGTGTATTCTGATGAGAGTGATGATGAATATTTTGATGAAGCTAAGGTAGAGGGAATACCGAAAGCTGTTAAGAAAGAGGAATCAAAGGTTGATTCTAATTCATCTGAAAATTCTACATTTGGAAGTTCTTCAAACTCAAGGAGAGTTCCATATGTCAGAGATTATAAAAACAGGCATACATGTTTTCATTGTAATGAGATAGGACACATTGTGGTGACCTGTCCTTACAAAAATAAAGGGAAGAAGCATGTATTTCCTGAGAAGATGAAGCCTGAATCAAAACCTGTTGCAAAATCTGGCGTTCCAGAGAAAATAAAGCCAAAAGAAGTTCATGTAGGAGAATCTTCTTCAAATGCATCTTATTGTGAGAAGATTCCTTATATGAGAGAATATCATGAGACGAGATCTTGCTTTTACTGTGGTCTTGTTGGTCACATTCGGATTGCTTGTCCTCACAAAGCCAAAGGTAACCGACAAGTTACTCCAGAAAAGGTAAGAACTCATGGTAAGCCTTATGTTAACCCAAATGTGGTTAAACCTCGTGATACACCAAAGGGAATTTCAAAATCTGAGGTTAGGCTTTCTAGACCTCATGTCTACCATGGCTTGGGTCCCAATTTCAAATTAATGTTTCTTGTTAGATGTGCAGGATTTACCTAGAGGGACTATTAATACCATTTTGGTTGTTGATAGTGGTGGTTCTAAGCACATTACAGGGAATGACATCTGCAAGAGTAACGAGTTGTTGATAACTGAGAAATATATTTGATTCAACGACTTGATGCTCAAGGGGGAGAATATGTCACACACAATGTTTTGTAAAAACAGTTTTACAAAGTCCAAATGACAACCTGGAACTTAGGATGACAATGGTGAGTATAAAGTCGTTGATGCAACCATTTGACTAGTTGAGTGTTTGAGTTTTTAATTGATTGACTTGTTTAATCCTGAGTAACCAAGTAAAATGTTTTTCTTAAAATGTTTTCATGGAAGATTTTATTTTCGTTTGTTTTACTTTCTTTGAAAAAGCTAAACAAATTGAAAAAGATAAAATCGACATTACTTGAAGTTAAAGAAGAGATGATAGTACATCAGTAGATGTTCAGACACACATGACCTTTGTTGGACTTTATGATGCTTATCTAATATATCTGTGATAAATGTTTTGATCAGAACTTATTAGACTGCACAGTATGAGAAATGATAGCTTCATAACTGCTTATGCTTAAAAAAATTGATGCTTGATGCTTATATTTTAATTTGGATACTAGTATGTAGTCTGAATTGTCAATAGGCTATGAGTATCTTTGGTCCATTAGTAGTGTGACAACATAATGATCTTTGTGACAACTGTGATTTGAACCCATGGTATGCCGGGTGTGTGTGTAAAAGATCATTATCAGATAAAGAATATAAGATCTAAAGTACTTCATGAGACCAGTATCGGTTATCTCGTTAAACACAAATTTTCAGTTCACTTCACTGCCCATGCCCTGAAAAACATGCAATGTGTTGTTGGACTAAGATATGTTTCTGACAACATCTGTTGGAACATATACTATCCCTTGGATCAATATCCTGATTCCATTGAATATATCCAGATAACAGTTGGATCACGCTACCCTATGTCATTGAATCAATCGATTCCTTGATCAATCTTTCTGTTACTATGAATCATGATACTTCATCCAAACCAAGACATTTGAATCATTCGATTCTGAATCATTCTGATTCTCTGCTTGATATTTTCTTGTGGTTATCGGTATAATTCATCCTGGAGATTGAATATTATCTTGCAATGATCTTATATGTCTTGAAGATAGTGCAAATTTATTTTTCTGTTGGCATATCTGTGGGGTACACATTGTATTACAAAATAAATGGTACCTTAATTCACAAGAACATGGGACAAAGATACTGATGGTTTCAATTCTTATAATATTGACAACTTAGATTCACATGTTATGTGTTGCAAATTCGTATGTAATAAGCATGTTATGATCTGATCTCATCTTCTTTAAAGTTCTTCGCGTATCATTACATGTTTTGGTTGAAGCTTAAAAGATTTGATCTTATCTGATATAAAGAAATGATAAATCTGGATAGGATACCCGTAGAATGTTTAGGGTTGTTTATCCAAAATGTGTGATTGATGCATTGTTTTTACTGATATGATCTTCTTACTCGTGATGTTCGACCAAAAAGATGTGATTTTGTATTTTACATTTCAGTTTAAACAGAGAAAAACCAAAAAGATTTTGTGTTTCTTATGATTGAAAAATCAAAAAGATTTTATTTTTCCAGCTTCCATGGAAATCTTAATTGTTGGTTATTCTTGGTTGTTCTCCTTTGCAAAAACTGAATATTGCAGATAGAAGTTGACAAGGGGTCCTTCTCCCAAGTTTTCTTCTAGATAAAGAGAGAGTGTGCAGATGAACAAGACGAAGACTACAGTGTGTTTGATGATATATGAAGACTGATGACTATCTTCTGAAGCTGTTGTCAAGGGGGAGTCTGTTGGAGCATATTCTGGTGACAACGAGCTTGAAGATATTATGTCTTAGTCTTAGAGTCTTTGACTTGTAATTGATAGAATTGTTAGCAACAGTTATAGGGGAGTCTGTTAGGACATGTTTTGTAACTGTTGATAAAATTCTGTGTAAGTTCTGCAAGAGGCGAACTTAACAAGTTCGCCTAGCCTATCAGAGGCGAACTTAATAAGTTCGCCTGGGCTATCAGAGGCGAACTTAATAAGTTCGCTTAGCCTATTAGAGGCGAACTTAATAAGTTCGCCTAAGCACAGTGAGGCGAACTTGTTAAGTTCGCCTGGTGCAGAACAGTAGCTTATATATACATAACAGAGTCAGTTTAAACAGAAGCGTAGAACAGTGTGAGAAGAGACGATATCAGAGTAGACAAATTCTGTAATCTTGTAACCTGATATTGTGGTGGAAATACAAAGAGTTTATTTACACCGTTGTTGTTGATTGAGTTACACGAGCACGTTGATCATGGATTCCGCACGTTATCACCGTGTCATACCGCGAGTCTAGAGATCCGTCACGCACCGAATTAGGGACCTACAGAAGCAGAGGCATCCAACAAAGACAGGGGGAAAAGACCTATGACAGAAGAAGATGAAGAAAAGTTATTGAAAGAGACGAAGGAAAGGGAGGAAAGAAGAAGAAGAAGAGGAGATGGCTGAATTAAGAAAAGCTTAAGAAAGAAAAGCGGCCATTCTCCTCAGAGAAAAACAGATTCAGCTGTATGCCAAACAGCTGGATGATCTGAAAGTCAAGATTCCTGCAGTCTATCAAATTCAAGAAGATGAAGCTCTTTCTCTTGAACTGCAAGAACAATTCAATAAAGAAGAAGAAGAAAGAGAGAAGAAGAAAAAGGAAGAGGCTAAGTTCAGAATAACTAATTTTGAACTAGCCAAAGAAATGAGAGAGGAGTGGATAGAAGCTCTGATTTCTCAAGGTGGGATGCAGACTACCTTGAGAAACTATCAAATAAAGAAATCTACAGAGCCTTCATGGGTCAGCAGGGTCAATTGGGAAATAAGAAAAGGGCTGAAGAAGAAGAAAAAGCCAAACATAAATCCAAGAAGACCATTGCCTTCAACAAAAGAACCCAAGAAGAAAGGAAGGTCATGATTGACTTCCTAAAGGCTAGAGGAGAGAGTTGAAAAAGGCTGGGTCCCATGAGTTTCATGAACCTGCAAGCCCTTTACGATAAAGTCAAAACGAAAGAGGAAGAAAGACTAGGGAAGAAAGGCTCAAAGAAGAGGGTAATCAATCAAGAAGAAGAAAGGAAACCAAAGAAACCCAAGCCTTCTCCCTCATCCACCACTTCCTCTATCCAACAACCTTCCACTTGCCATCCTAGACCTACCTCCTCTCCACCCACAAAGTCCAAATCCTCCCACCCAGCTCCAACTCATCAACAACCTCCCAAGAAGAAAAGAAAACCTACTACCAAACCAGAAGACTCAAGAGAAATCGTCAACTGGTCCTACAGCACACAAGATCAAAGGTTTGAAGTCTTCAGGGGAAGAACAGAAGAAAGAAGATCACTCTATACAACTGTTGATAAGGTATTGCAGCTTCCAGATTCTGATCTAAGAAGAATTATGGAGCTGGGTGAAGCCAATGAGCCTGAGAATGAAGGAGGGAGACATCTGTTGTTGGTGATCAAACATTACTTCAACCCCAGCAAAGATGAAATCATTGATGCCAAACCTCTCTAATCCTATTCTCCATTCATCAATTGGTCCTACAATGCTGAAAAGAATGAGTTCACATTGACAGATGTTAAAGGACACAAGATGAGGTGTTCAAGCAAGTCCATCTTCAAAATGGCAAGAAAAGACATCAAGACTCTATCTGAGCTTCCTCTTAACAATCCCAGCAAGGACCAGAGAGGATATGAGGTTGCAAGAATAGTCAGCAAAATGGAAAAGCTTCAGCAGCAAAAGAAGTAAGAGAGTTTTGGTAGCATCAGTCTAGGGGGAGTTTGTAGAAATAAAGACTGATAGCTACAAAACTTTCTAAGTACAAATGCGGCTTACCTCAGAGTTTGCTGCTACCAACAAACTGCTGCAGATAAGCTTATCTGCAGCGGATACTTGTTCTTCTACTGAAAAACAAATCGGCTGCGGATAGCCTTTTCTGTTGAAGACCAGAATTGCTGCGGATAAGCTTCTCAGCAGTTTCAACACTTGATGCTCCTGATAGGCAAATCATCAGCAGCTTTGGATGGTTGCATCTTGCTGCTGATCTCCAACTTTGCAGCTGATAGCCATTTCCACTGAAGATCAATCATTGTAGCTGATTGACTTCGATAAAGCAACCATTACCACTGACAACTTTTGACTACACCACTGACACACTCCACGCAGAAAGAATGTCACTGGTGCAGACAATAAAGCACTACAACGCTTTTCTCCAAGCATGCAAGCAATGATGCCTAAGAAGACGTTTGAGTAAAGTTAACTTTTATAGTGTTTATTGTCATTGTATGTAGAATAGCTTCAATAGAAGATCAACGGTTTGTGTTAGATCTGATCCTTAGAATCAAGGGTCTGTCTTGATTCTATGTTACTATATAAGTAGTACTTAGAGTCATTGTATCTTAGTGCTTTTCTTAGAGTTTTCTCTGTAATCTTGTAACCATTAAAGCTTAATACAATTTGCATTTATCAGTACTTCTTGTGTTTACTTGTTTACTTTGATTAAGTTGTGATTGTTTCCACCAATCTCAATTGTAATAGAACCATCTTGTATTTACCGATCCTACATTTTGACTGAACCCGATATCATTGAATCAAATGAAAAATTAAAAGAAATGCTTTATGGGGGATATAAAAACATTAATTAAGTTAAAAAAGAAGCCTTTTCAGCTCATTACGGGCTTGGCTACCAAGAAAATATGCAAAAGTATTATATTCCCAAAAACCAATCACCATCGGTTCAAACTACTGTTCACCAAACAACTTCTCCTATTAATCATGTTGAGTCATCAAACTTCAAATCAAATGAGCCTTAAAGGAGGACTTATAAAGATAGGAGAACCTGTTTTCACTGTGGTACGGTCGGTCACATTATTGTGAACTGCCCGAATAAGAACCAAGGGAAACAGCCAGTTGTTTCAAAACCAGCTGTTATGCCCAAGTCACCACCAGTGAAACAACCTAAAAGTCCAAAGAAGAATGAGGTGAAACCACCAGTGAAACCCTTGGTGAAGCCAAAGACCACCTCTGAGGCTAAACCTACTATTCCAAAAAGGGAAAAGCATGCTGCTAAACCTTGTTTATCTACCTCTGGTAGTGCACCAACTGGTGAGAAACCTGTGGTAAAACTCTCCAAACCACAGAGAAGAAGAATGAACAAGAGATTGAGAAAGCTGGAACAGCTGGCTAGAGTTCAATCAGGTGAAGCTTCCATTAGTTCACCTGCTGCTGTTGAATCTAAGCCTACTGTTCCAGTTAAGAAAAAGAAGAGGTCCTGGAACAAGAAAACAAAAGGTTCTTAATCTCCTGCTCCCAAGTCTTCTACAGATTCACCCATTTTTGACAGTCACGACTGTGAGTTAATAGAGGTAGTTTATTTTGAGATAGACGAACGACCCAAGACCACTATGGCTTGGGTCTCCAAATCAAACTAACTAGTTTGTGACTTGTGCAGGGATATCTGAAGGGTACTATCTTTAATCATTGGTATGTAGATAGTGGATGCTCCAGGCACATGACAGGCAACATGGCTCTGCGTCAAGATGTCAAACCATTCAGAGGCAGCTATGTGGCCTTCGCAGGAAAGAAAGGCGGTAGTATCACGTGTCAAGGCGTGGTTTCGAATGGTTGTGTTAGCTTTGACAACGTCAACTACTGCGATTAGCTTAAGCATAACCTGTTGAGTGTCTCTCAAATGTGTGACAAGGAGTACTCGATTATGTTTGTCAAGTCAGAATGCTTTATTCTCAAGCCTGGTTTTGAAGTTCTTGAAGAGTGCATTCTGATGCGAGCACCAAGGACAAACGACACTTATCAGATCGATATGAGTGTGGCAACAACCACCTCATAAGTTGCTACTTGTTTGCTTAGAAATAAAGACTCCTGGTTTTGACTCAATCTTGTGGCATAGGAAACTCGGACACATTTCTTATCGAAAAATAAATCATCTTGTCTGAAACGGTTTGGTAACCGGGTTCCTAAGCTGAGGTTTGCCATTGTAGATGACTGTATGCCTTGTAAAAAGGGTAAACAGCAACGGAAGTCTCACAAGCCCAAGCTCGAAAACTCCATCAATACCCCTTTGGAGCTATTACATATGGATCTGTTTGGCCCCATAAGTATCAGGAGTATTGGAGGCAAGGTATACTGTCTGGTTGTAACTGATGATTTCTCACTTTTTTCTTGGGTGCATTTCTTAGGTACAAAGGATGAGACTGCTGATATTCTTCAATACCTGATCCTGAGCTTGGAATCCCTTTGCAAGTTAAAGGTTAGAAGAATAAGGAGTGATAACAGAACTGAGTTCAAGAATAATTTGATGGAGATTTTCTGTCTCAAGAAGGGCATTCGTCACGAATTTAGTGCCTCGTACACACCTCAGCAGAACGGAGTTGCAGAAAGGAAGAACAGAACATTGATCAAGACTGCAAGGACAATGCTGTCAGATGCAAAGCTTCCTGTCACTTTCTGGGCAGAAGCAGTCAACACAGCTTGTCACGTCTTGAACAGAGTTCGGGTTGTTACAAGGCACAACAAGACTTGCTATGAGTTGATCAACAATCGACCTCCCAAGCTTGACTACCTAGTACCTTTTGGCAGAACCTTTTCCTTATTGCTACAATACAAGGATCGGAAATCTAAATTTCATGCAAAAGCAGTGGAAGGCATCTTCTTAGGATACGTTGCCAAATCACCATGCAAGAGAGTGTACAATATAGGAACTCGTATTGTCGAGGAATGGTTCGAAGTGGATTGCAGCAAACACAACATTCCACCACAACCAACTTTTCCAGCTTGGGGTTTCTATTATGATGCGCTATTCAAGTCTTTCAACCTTCCTAATCTATCTGCCGATGATGCCGCAAATGTGTACGATTTCTTTAATGGTGGCGATGACTCCAACTTCTCAACCCGTGCCACTGTACCTATTGTAACTCCCGATTCCAATGCTGCATTTGCATCTAGAACTCATGATAGTGAAGACGTTTAAGTTGTTCATGTTGATGGAAATGATGCTCCAGCTGATCCTAACACTCGCGTAGGAAATGAAGCTCCAGCTGAACCAATCAACATTGAATCATCTTTTTCTGGAACACTGGATATGGGGGAGTTGAGCACGAATCTAGACACAAATCTCCAGGAACCGCACGTACCAGAGATGAGAGTGCATAAGAATCATCCAATTGACAACATCATTGGTGATCCTCATGTCGGTGTTTAGACTCTTCATCGAACCATTGCTGAGAATACCAGTTTGTAGGCTAAGATACTTGACACTGGTATCATGGAAACATGTTTGCATGCTGCATTCGTGTCCCAATTGTAGCCGAAGAATGTGAAAGAGGCTCTCGCTGACAACTGTTGGATTGAGGCAATGCAAGATGAACTGTCTCAATTCCAAAAGTTGCATGTTTGGGATTTAGTTGACTTGCCAAGAGGTGTACAACCAATTGGAACCAGATGGGTGTTCAAATGCAAAACGGATGATCGACATGTCGTAGTGAAGAATAAAGCAAGGTTGGTTGTTCAAGGATTTTATCAACAAGAGGTGTAAGTCCTAGCGGGTCTAATGATCGATATCTGTTGTAAAACATGTGATACGTACACGAAGAGCGGAAACCTTACATATACGTATGTCTCGAATACTCACGCATGCAATGCAATCATACAAGACATGATTTCATAAAAAAGCTCCTTGTATTATCAGTAAACAGTAAACACAGAGTAGTTCTAGAAAAATACAGAAGTTACAAATGAGAAACTCTTGAACTATTTATAGACAACACAAACTGAATCAGGCCATCTTTAGTTCAGGCGAACTTGTTAAGTTCGCCTCAACTATACCAGGCGAACTTATTAAGTTCGCCTGTGCAAACTTAAACTATTACATTACAAAACAAACAAAACATTAAACATAAAGACTAAACTATACAAAGCTAGTTGTCACCAAAACATGCACCAACAGACTCCCCCTTGACAACAGCTTGGTCTTTATCTTCAAGTCTTGTTCTTCCAATTCTTTGGCAACGATCTCCCTGCACATATCCTGTGTTTCCAACACACGTACAGAACCTTCTTATACTGTAATGCCTGCTCTCTGCTTTCATCAGTATACATGATCTCTCTACACTTCAGCATCTTATGATCAGACCTTGAAAAGTTAACATGGTTCATAGCATCAAATAATCTCACTATAACCTTGCCATTCAAGTCTTCTATCACAGCTTCTCCCATACATCCATCAACGTACCACCATTTAAGATCATGTAAACAATCATAAGAAATCAGTTTCAATGGAATCTTTGGTACTGATTTCACAGGTTTAAACTTGTATCTCCATGTCACCTTTTGAGTAATAGGATCTACTTCTTTTATTCTCCTTCCCTGTTGAGGTTTCAATCTCTCATACTTTCCAGAACCTCCTTCCATTCTTATCAAGTTGGCAATCGAGTCAGTTATTCCATTATTCGATCTGTTAATCAAGGGCTTTGTTGATAACCCATTGACTTCACATCTCGGTAAAGAGTTAAAGTATTTAAGCCTTGGCTTCAAATACTGAACTCCATCTGACATTTTCAAAGCAAATAACTTGAACCCAGCTTCATAAAATCAACTTATTATTCTTCCAGAACATTTGTCTTTGTTTACATATCTATGTTTTTGTACTGGTGCCACTGGAGCAACTAGTAAGTTATCTCTCCAGCTCTTCACCATCTCCACCCATTGTGCCTTTGCCATTCTAGTATTCTTATACATTTCTGTATCTTTAGGCAAACCCTTAGCAGAGTCAGTGTTTTGTTTTTCTTGATCAGGATCAGATGCATCAGATTCTACAACTTCTTTCGAAAACCGTTTAGAAATTACATCATCTTCAAACACATCCGTATCAATTAAACCTTCACACCCTTCATAAACAACTTTCTGATTATCACACTCCAGCTCTACTTCAACAATCTCTCCTTCCTCTAACCCTTCTTCTTCTGTATCATCATTATCAGAAAAATCATCCAAGTCTAATAAACATTCAATCTTGTCTGCATCACCTATGTAAGAGTCTTCAAAAATTGAATTATCCAACATATCAGCATTAACCGCAGTTGGTTCTTTATCATCATCACATGTCATCATATTAGCTTCAATAATAGTCTCTGACTCCCCTGAGTTAATGACGGATTAGTATCAACGTGTTGACGCTCACCCAAACCATCACCAGCATCTGGTTCGTCATCATCTAAATTTTTTTGAACGCCAATACTATGACAAACAGACTTATCAGCCTGAACCTTCTCCCCCTGAGCGTCAAGACGCTCTAACAGTTAGCTAACAAGAAGTTGCATCTCTGCAAGCACCTTGTTATGATCATTAATAACCTGAGCACGCTGGGCTTCACTAGCAAGTGAAGAATCTACTTGAGACTGTAAGCCTGAAACCTGTGTTTCCAAAGCTTGTATTCGTTCATTATGCACATCTCTTGTAGACGGACCAGCCTCATCGTGAGTCTTGGATACATTCGAAGTAGCTTGAGGAGTATGAGATTGTGAAGTAATAGGAGTGATTATCAAAGAGTCTACAAACTCTCTATCCTGTGCAGTTTGAGCAGCATGAATAGCCAAAGCCATCAATTTAGGTCCTTTTGCTGCAGGAGGTTCATCATCCTCAGAACTGGATGTTTCATCTTGTAATTTCTCTTTCCAAGTACTGCATCAGGAGGAGGACCCTTTACAGACTTACGTCTTGGTAAAGTCACTTTCTTTTTACCTAGAGACTTCTAACGGTTGTCATATATATTTCTAGTAACTCGAGGAAGTTTAGCTAACTGATCATAATGATCAAGGCCAAAATCCTGAGAACTCTCGTCATTGTCATCAGAACTACCAGATCCAGATGAACTGGTGCTAGTCTCTTTAACCTCTACATCATCAACATGAGGTTCGTTATCAACATGTACATTCACATCAACACCATCATTTCCATCATCAGCATGATCATCATCATTGTCATCACCATCATCACCATCATCACCATCATCAGCATGATCATCATCATTGTCATCACCATCATTTCCATCATAACTTTCAGTTCCCTCACCTTCATTATCATCACCACCTTCCTCATCCTCTTCCTCCTCATCTTGATTATCAAGTGGAGGTAATTCCAAAGCAGAATCATCATGTATCCAGTTATTGTTTGGCGGTGCAACATAAGTAGGATTAATAATGTGCCCAAACAATGGTGTAGCAACTGGAATTAAAGCATGATTCTGCTGTTTGATATTCATACAGTCAGTAAAGATCCTCTTTATCACTGGAGTTACATTCAATCTTGGATTTACCGGTGGCAAATTTAGAATCAAATGATTCAGGATAACCTGTAAGAATCGAGGGTACATTAAGAAACCCTGACCCACAGTTGGTGTAATCTGCATCACCAACTCCCTGTAGAAGTAAAGGGCAAAGTTGAAAGGTCTATTCAATGTCAAAGCTACCATAGCAGCTTGCAACGATGTCTTTAACCCGTCAGTGCCAGCTTTCCTCGATGATAAGCATTGAATAAATGCATAAAGTATCTCCATTGCCCTACAAGACCACCCCTGCGTGCTTGTGTATCATTCTGTCGACCTCGATAACCCATTCTTTGTAAACAACCCATAATCAGGATATTCGGTAAATTAAGTGTGTCATCATTTCTTCCACCCAAAGCAAGAGCTGTCCTGATATCCTGGGCAGAAATAACAATTTCTTGGTTATTCACTGTAGCCCTGATTACATGTGGATGTTGTGCCGTCTCCCAGAATTGTTGAATGTATAATAGGCTAATATGAGGATTAGCTGAAAGAGCGACATGTATCCTTGATCGATTTAGAAAATTAATAATCTCTTGATAATTTGCCGCCTCAGCTAACTCGGGGTCAAGTAGTGCCACCTGATTGTGCTTATAATCAACACGATGATCCATGACCTGCTCAGAACAGTATATTAGACATCGACAATTTCAAACACAAACTCAAAATAATAAAAATAACAAAGTAAAAAAAATTTTAAAAAAAAATCACAACTTTGAAAATTGCCAAGTCTTTCCAACTCTGGTCCCCTAGGCGAACTTAACAAGTTCGCTTAGACTTACAAGAGGCGAACTTGTTAAGTTCGCCTGATCATGTTCGCCTAAAAACTTGAACAGTCACAGAAATCAAACTCCAAGTTATCGCTGTTATAAATTCAAATCAAACACAAATCACTTCCTCATCACTCGATTAGGTTTCTTGAATATTCAATTTCAGATTGACCCACAAATCAAAGATGATTAATTCGATCGACAGTCACGATGATGAACCAAGAGCAAACAATGACGATTCTGACCAAATTATTGGATAAAATGATGTGAATTTACCTTCTTTGAAATCGTAAACTGTTATTGTATAAGAAAAATGAACGAAAAACCACTCTCACCAACTAGAAATTGAAATCAGACAAAATCGCTCAACTGTGGATAAAGTCGCCTGATATGTTCGCTCAAGTCAAAGAAACAAGTGAGATGGTCAAGTTCGCTAGAACGTATATATACTCAACAGCTTAAGTTCGCCTAATTCAAGCGAACTTAACAAGTTCGCTCACCAAGAAAACATGTTAAGCGAACAAGACAAGTTCGCCTAACCCATACTTAACCAAAATTTGGAAAATTTTCATTTTCCTTTCTTTCCAACACTCCGATTATCTTGCAACCTGTATAGCAATCTCAATCCAAATTTATAAGAATTTTTCATGGAAGATAGAAATAAAATCTTTTTGGATTTTTTTAATAAAGCTAAAAGAACAAATAAAGAACATATTTTTGGATTTTTCAAAGTTTATGCTAAAACACACTAAAATCTTTTTGGTTTTTCTCTTTACATACAGAATCACATATTTTTTGGTCGAACACTGCGAGTAAGAAGATCATATCAGTATCTTTGATGTATCACATACCCATTCTGAAAAAAAATCCCTAGCAGATCTAAGGGTTGACCTATGGCATTCTGCATATTTACAGATACTTGGCTCAGCAAACAAGCAATTTGTGCAACATTCTATGATATCTTAGAAATTCATGAAATGATACACGATAAACTTCAAAGTAAACAGGATCAGATCATGACATGCTAACTTATTCATACCGAATTTTCAATATACTACATGTCAATTCAAGTTGTCAGCATTATAAGATTTGAAACTATAAGCGTTTTTATCCCAAGTTCTTGTGAGTTAGTACCATTTATATGAAAACAATGTGTACCCCACAAATATGCCAACGTAAATGTAAAATTGCACTATCTTCAAGACATATTGAGACTTATGCAAAGTTTAGATCAATTTCCAAGATGATACTATCTCAATTAGCACAGAAAAAGAACCAGATCCCGAAGGATATATTAAACCTAAATGATTTAGAATCGAATGATTCATATAGCTTGGTTTTGGATGAAATATCATGATTCATAGTAATAGAAGAATGATCAAGGAATCGATTGACTCAATGATACTGGATAATGTGATCCAACTGTTATATGGATATATTCAATGAAATATCATGATTCGTAGTAATAGAAGAATGATCAAGAATGTTTCACAGGATTTGTTGTGATCGACATGGTGGCTGTGTTATCAATCATCATTGGTGTCCCTATAAAGTTCAAACCATAATCCCTCAACTACTGTTGAATCCATAGGATTTGGAACAACAACTGGCTGCTCCAATGTATTATGCCTCACATGTTGAAATTACAACTGAGGTTTGCTTTTTGCATTGCCAGGACACAAGTCTATTCCCTAGAAATTGACAACCACCAGATGTTGATTTTCTATCCAGACCGCAACCTCCATAATCTGAATTTGTAAAAGCGTTAAAATCAACGTCAGAATTAATTGGATACCATAATCCCAACCTTGGTTTACCCTTTAAGTATCGTAAATTCCGCTTTACAGCAATCAAATGAGATTCCTTCGGCTTAGACTGAAAATTTGAACACAAGCATACTGTGAACATAATATCTGGACGTGAAGTTGTCACATACATTAAAGACCCGATCATTCTTCTGAATATTCGACAATCCACCTCTTTCCCTATCAGGTTAGAATCTAGTTTGTGATTAACTGGAATTGGAGTGTTGAAAGCTGAAGCATTTTCCATATCAAACTTCTTGAGAATATCAGCAACATACTTT
Organism: Smallanthus sonchifolius; assembly: GCA_023525975.1. NCBI lineage: Eukaryota > Viridiplantae > Streptophyta > Magnoliopsida > Asterales > Asteraceae > Smallanthus > Smallanthus sonchifolius. The sequence continues at coordinate 30,137,301 of CM042046.1, forward strand.
GTTTGATGAATATAAAAACCATCTTCCTTTAGATCAACCTGAAGACCCAAAAAGAACGATAATTCTCCCATACTGCTTATCTCGAATTTCATCTTCATCACTTTTTCAAAGTCTTTACACATATCAACATTCTTCAATCCAAAGATTATGTCATCAACATAGATTTGAACAAGTAATAAATCTCCCCCTGCTTTTCTGATGAAATGGGTAGAATCAATTTGACCACGCTCAAATCTATTCTCAAGTAAATGCACCGACAAAGTTTCATATCAAGCACGAGGAGCCTGATGAAGACCATATAACGCTTTATCCAATTTAAACACATTTTTAAGAAACTTGGGATCTTCAAAACCAGGCATCTGTTTCACATATACTTCTTCCTTTACCTTTCCATACAGAAAAGCACTCTTGACGTCCAACTGAAAAACTCTAAAACCCTTGAAAGAAGCATAAGCAAGAAACAAACGTATTGCCTCAATCCTCGCAACTGGAGCGTAAACTTCGGTGTAATCAACGGCTTCTTGCTGATTAAAACCTTGGACAAAAAGTCTCGCCTTATTACGTACCACCACTACACGATGATCACGTTTGCATTTGAATACCCACTTTGTGCCAATAGATCTTGAACCCTTGGGTAAGTCAACCAAATCCCAAACATGTAATTTATCAAATTGAGCCAATTCTTCCTGCATGGCCTCAATCCAACAGTCACCATCCAATGCCTTAACCACGTTCTTAGGTTCTATTTGAGAAATAAAGCAAGCATGTAAACATGTCTCCAAGATACCTGTATCCACAATCTGAGCATACAAACATGAATTTTCTGCAAGTGTACGATGCCTCGTTTGAACACCTGCATTCAAATCACCAATAATATTGTCAGTTGGATGATTCTTATGCAAACGAGATTGAGGAATATCTGAAGCCTGAATAACAGCTTCAAGATTTGAAGGCAACTCCCCCTCAACTGATGTCGATGCTGATGAATCATCAACTATGTTCTGGATATCATTTGAAGACTCCTGAAACACAGCTTCATCATCGTCAGTTTCATCATGTTGTGTTGTACCCAAAGTTGAAGCTACATTAGGATCAACTGAAGGAGTATCCACAATCGGAATAACCGAACGAGGATCGACATTTGAATCATCATTGCAGTAGGACTGATAGAGTATTTCAGCTTCAACAGGAGAAATTGCAGGAGTAACATTGAAAGATCTGAATAATGCATCATATTCAAATGCCCAAGAGGACCTTTTGCATCTTGAGGAACAGAACGATTATCACAGTCAATATGAAACCATTCTTCAATTTGACGTGATTCTTTGTTAAAAACTCTCTTATTATGAGAATTTTCAACATATCCCAAGAAAATTCCCTCAATCGCCTTCGAGCTGAATTTAGTAGGAACATCGCGAGTCTTTAACAAGGTACATGGATTCCCAAAGGGCAAAAGATAGGCCAGATTAGGTTTTCGATTGTTCAGCAATTCATAACATGTTTTGTTGTGTTTCTTCACGGTCAAAACCCTATTGAGAACATGACAAGCTGTATTTACTGCCTTTGCCCAAAAAGTAACCGGCAATTTTGAATCAGATAACATAGTACGAGCCGTCTCAATAAGAGTTCTATTCTTCCGTTCAACAACACCATTATGTTGAGGAACATAAGGAGAACTGAATTCATGATGGATACCCTTCTTCAAGCAGAATAAAACCCAAATTTCCATTCTTGAATTATGTGCCATTGTCACTACGAATTCTCCTGACTTGCAAGTTGAACAATTTCTCAAGTCCTACAATTAGGAACTTAAGAATTTCAGCTGTTTCATCCTTAGAAGCAAAAAAATTTAACCCAAGAAAACCTCGAGTAATCATCAATCACTACCAAACAATAAGATTTGCCGCCTTCACTCTTGACACTAATAGGGCCAAACAAATCCATATTCAACAACTCTAAAGGAGTCACAATTGAATTAGTCAACTTTGAAGGATGAGACTTCCGGTGCTGCTTCCCTTTCTTGCATGGAATACAATCTTCATTCACATGAAATCTCATAACCAGGACACCAGAAATCAACCCATTTTTAACGAGATAGTTTATTTTTCTAAAATTTATATGAGCCATTTTCCGGTGCCACAAAGTTGAATCAGACTCGGAATCATTCGAAAGAAGACAAGTTGGGACAGACAAACGTTGTCGTTGCTGTGCTCATGTCAAGCATATATGTATCATTCTTTCGAGGAGCTCGCATAAGTATCCAATCTTCAGGTATCACAAACCCAGGCTTTATTTGACACCGAAACGCACCCAAAATTGTATAATTCTTTCGAGGAACTTAAGATTGTTCTAACACCCACACGCAAAATGAATTAGAGAAATTCCTTTCGTAGGATTCTTCAAATAATAATTTAGAACACTTCTAACAGATCAATTTTGGTAAAACAACACCAAAAATGAAGAAATCACTCAAAATCCATCACAAAAAATCATAAAACTCTCAAGAACATAGAAACTTCTGAAAATCTCCATCTTGTTGTGAAAAATCAATCGAGACAATGTCAAACAACAGTAGCTAATCAAGAGCAATAGCTCTGATACCACTTGTAAGTCTCAGCGGGTCTAACGATAGATCTCTGCTGTAAAACACATGATACGTACACAAAGTGTGGAATCCTTACGTATATGTATTTCTCGAATACTCACGCATGCAATGCAATCACACAAGACACGATTTCATATAAAGCTCCTTGTATTATTAGTAAACAGTAAACACAGAGTAGTTCTAGAAAAATACATAAGTTACAAATGAGAACAACTCCTGTACTATTTATAGACAACACAAATTGAATCAGGGGAACTTAATAAGTTCGCCTGATTTAGTTCAGGCGATCTTGTTAAGTTCGCCTCAACTATAAGTTCTCGTGTGCAAACTTAAACTATTACATTACAAAAAAAACAAAACATTAAACATAAAGACAAAACTATACAAAGCTAGTTGTCACCCAAACATGCACCAACAAGAGGGCTTGGATTACACTGAAGTATGTGCCCTAGTTGTTAGACTTGAGGCAATTCGACTGTTTCTGGCTTATGCCTCCTATGTTGGCTTCAAGGTCTATCAACTTGATGTGAAGAGTGCTTTCCTGTATGGAAAACTTCATGAGGAGGTCTATGTCACTCAACCACTCGGCTTTAAAAATCCGAATAATATCAATAAAGTGTATAAGTTCGACAAAGCACTTTATGGTCTTCATCAAGCACCTCGGGCATGGTATGAGACGTTATCAAAACATTTATTGTCCAATGGTTTTGATCGTGGACAAATTGACTAGACCCTCTTCATTCGAAAAGCAGGAGGTGATATTCTACTCGTATAAGTGTATGTTGACGACATTATCTTTGGGTCTACAAATGAAGAGATGTGTAGGGAATTCGAACAGGTGATGAAGTCCAAGTTTGAGATGAGCAACATGGGTGAATTGTCCTTCTTCCTAGGTCTGCAAGTCAGCCAAAGAGAGGATGGCATCTATCTACATCAAACAAAGTATGTGCAGGACATCTTGTCGAAATACAAGATGAATGATAGCAGTACTTATGGCACACATATCCCTGTCAATCACGGTTTGCATCCAAACAAAGATGGAAAGGTTGTGGATTGTAAATTGTACCGTGGGATGATCGGTTCTCTCATATATCTCACAGCTTCAATGCCCGACATAATGTTTGTTGTATGCTTGTGCTCAAGGTTACAGTCACAACCGAAGGAGTCTCATATGATAGCTGTCAAGAGAATATTCAGATACTTGAAAGGGAAACCCCGATTGGGTCTTTGGTACACAAAGCAGCAGTCATTTGACCTCAAAGCCTATACTGATTCAGACTATGGCGGTTGTAACCTTCATAGAAAATCAATCTCAGGTGGATGTCAATTCTTGGGAAACAGGTTGGTCTCCTGGCAGTGCAAGAAGCAGTCAACGGTTTCTGTCTCAACATGTGAAGCAGAATACATTGCTGGAGTGAGCGGTTGTTCTCATATATTGTGGATTCAGCAACAATTGAGTGACTACGACTTAAACTTCACTTGAACTCCACTGTTCATTGAAAACAATGCCACCATGTCCATCACAAACAACCCGGTGAAACATTCCAAAACTAAACATATTGAAATTCGCCATCATCTCATCCGTGAATGTGCTGAAAAGCATCTCATTGAACTTGTAAAGGTTCACACGGATGACAACTTCGCTGACCTTTTCACTAAGGCGTTTGATCGAACACATTTTGAACATCTTGTGAACATGATAGGAATATTCAATCCGGAGTGAAAACTTATTTTTCTTAAATCAATTCAATTCATGGAACTTAAATTTTTTATTTCTTTTAAATGTTTTCTGTATAGTTCTTTTAATTTTCATTTATTTTACAAAAATACAAACAAAATTGAAAACCAAGAAAATTTCAAAGTCATTTTGAGAAAAGAGGAAATGATAGTACATCAGAAATGATCTAAACGTCTTAGATTGCACATATGGGAAATGATTGTGTCATGCTTACTTGATTGTTTAAATTGTTGTGTTTTTAATCTGCTTATTTAAAAGTAATTTGAATTGTCAGTAGGCTATAAGCGTCTTTGAATCATTAGTAGTGTTGAAATTCAATCAATACTACAACTGTGATTTGAACCCATGTTTGCTAGTGTGTGTGCGTAGAAGAAGGCAAAAGATCACTATCAGATATTGGATGTTAGATTTTGGCAATTATTTTCTTCTGAGACTTGTTTCGGGTTAGGTCATTAGCACAATTAATGCGGTTCATCTCACTGCCCAAACTCACAAGTATGCAATGAGAGATTGAATCAAGATATGTCTTGACATCAATCGTTGAGCATATATTCACCCTTGAATCACTCCTGATTCATTGAAATCAAATCCAGATAAAAGTTGGATCCCCTTACCTAAATCCTCAAACACCATATTCATTATCCTGAATCATCATACCGATATTCACTGAAGAAATCACATGAAACCAAGACAAATGAATCACTCGATTCTGAATCTTATGATTCATGATAATCCTTACGGATTATGTTTGATTTTTCCTGTGCTAATTGATGTAGCCTCATTCTGGGAATTTAGAAAATCATTGGGAAAATCTTAGATGCCTTGAGATTAGTGCAAAGTTAAATTCATAGCATAACTGTGGGGCACACGTTGTAGATTTATAACTATTACCTTAACACAAAAGAACATGATACTAAGATGCTTATGGTTTCAAATCTTATAATATTGCCAACTTGAATTACTTGTTTATGTGCTTATTACGTATGAATAAATTCTAATCCATGACATGATCCCATATTCTTTGATGTTTATCTTGTATCATTTTTGCTATAGTTTAGCCTGATATGATCCTCTGCTCGTGTCATTGAACAAAAATAGCTTGTGTGTGAATCTGTGTATATCGTTATTCATAAAAGATCAAAAAGATTTTAAGTTTGTGTAAAGTTCAAATTCCAATCAGAAAAACAAAAAATATTTGTGTTTAACCTTCGTGAATTGACTTTGAATCCTCTTGATTGAATGTGCTTATCATGTTCGTTATTTGACTTTTACTTGTTCATAATTTGAGTTGGAAAATTGACTTCACATAAGTCTCTGCGTACTTCACAAGTGCGCAAGGGTTAAACCCTGCGTACTTATCAAGTACGCAAGACTTAAGTCATGTGTACTTAGTAAGTACGCAGGAGTTAAGTCCTGCACACTTAACAAGTACGCACGACTGTTGTAGGCCGGGTATATAAACAAGTGTTAGAACTTTTTCTCGGTTCATCTCATTCAAACAAACTTAACATTGTTGTATACTCCCTGTTCGATTTTCACTCAAAAATTTGTGTGTTCCTAAAAGATTTTTCGTCCCGATCTTAGTTTCAACATCATCTAACTAACATTTGGTGAGAATCTAGAACCATTTCATCTGTTAAATCATGTGTTATGGACCAATTTGTGACTTTGAAAAACTAGGGCTTTAAAGCTTGATTTCTGACAATTTTGGGTTGTTTTTGCAATGCATTATGGCCTAAATCATGTTTAAGATCATCATTCGAAGCTTGATCATCACTTAATCATTCATTTCGACCTTCGATTTTCTTTTTGACCTAGTCAGTGACCGTAGGTTCACACCTGGGGACACTTAGGTCAAAATGACCAGGTTGTAGCGCAACTTTGATGTTGGTTTTGGTTCCCATGGTCACTAACATGCTTTTTGACTCATTTGTGACCAACAACAACATCCAACTTCACATGTACAGATTTTGGAATTTCAAAATTTTGCACAAGTTTTAAACCTTCGTACTTAACAAGTACGCATGACATAAGTCATGCATACTTGCTAAGTACGCAAGGCATACACCCTGCGTACTTGACAAGTGCGCAGGAAGGCCAAACTTGAAATTTTTCTAAGTCTGAATTGTCCGTTCATTGTGAAAGTGCTATACTTGGTCATGTGTATTCAATTCCAATGAGTCTTCTTTTTCTTATTGTGTTTACTGTTTGTTTTTTCAGTGATGGCTTGTGCATTTAAAAGTGAGTTCAATCTGCTGGCACTTACTGAACCGGAATGGAAAGGTGCTACACTTGAGTACCGGGAGATCATCGATTTCTTGAACCGCTCAAAGATAAGCTATGCTATTTCAGCAGACCCTGTCGTATCAAGAACGTACTTGGAGCAGCTATGGGATACGGCAGAACATGACTGCACAGTAACCCCCAATGTCATTCGGGCTACTGTGGCAGGTCATGACATTGCCATTTCTGAGGACACTATCAGGAGGGTCTTACAGTTCTGGGATCTTTCAACCAACCCAATTTCCTATCTTGTTTATTTTGTGGATGGGTGTTAGAGACAACATATGGGATACATCGGTGTGCGAGATTATTCATCTTACAAGAAGATGTGGGTGCTAGATCAGTGGAGGTACTTTACCCACATAAAGATCGTGTGCATGTCTTCCAGGAATGCCGCGAAGGATGCCATGGGTCATGATCTAGTAGCTGCTATGGTTGGGCTGTCTCTCAACAAGGGCTACAACTTCTCCTGCTACATCTACAAGGCTATCACTGATCAGATTTACACAGCGGAGAGGTTTAGGTTCTTGTTATACCCCAGATTTGTGCAACTCTTGATAAATGATGTGTTGCCTAATCTACCTGCTATTGGGGAGAGATTGCAAGTTAAGCGGGTGGCCAAGAGAGTTTTCTCACAGTTCTTAACGCCAGGCAGTGTAGAACCTACCCCTGAGCATACTCCACTCTTTGGCCACCTGATCAATGAAGTGTATGTGGTACCGGCAAATTGGAGATGGTATAGTGCAGAGTATGAGCTTGAACTCAGTGAACACAGTGATGAACAACAGGATGAGGAGGAAGTTGAATCTAAGGATGAAGTGTCTGAAGAAGGAGGAGATGAAGAAGCGGGAAGTGGGGTGCTGAAGAATCCGACTCAGAAGCGACCGAGTCAGATTCATCTGATTCTGATGATGCACCATCATAGGCACACCCAAGGAGATTGACGAAGGTGACCCTTCCCGAGTCATCTTCCAAGAGAAAGAGATAAGAGAGTAGGAGTGAATATGAGTCCGATTCTGATTCAGACGCTGCTATACAGAGACGTAGACGGGAAAGTATCAACAAGCGTCGGGGGGATAGGCAACACCAACCTATTCTTCGTGAGGTGGAAGTAAGTGCTCATAGGCAAGTAACAGTGATAGCTACGAGCACTGAATCAACTTCTACCTCACCTTCACAGCAGCTTTATCGGCGACAGAGGAGGAGGCCTTTGGTAACATCTGTTGAGGCTACTACTACTATCACAGAGGAGGTTCCTATGATAGTGACCCTCCCTGTACAGTGTGTCCAGGTGGCGGTGACGACTCCTATTCTCACTTAGTCTATCACCATCACCCCAACCACCATCCCTACCTCAATCCCTACAACCACCCTCCAACACATCAGTGAACCCTTTCTTGACTTTGACTTCACCAGGGGTTCGATTTTGGAGAATTCTTTTCCTTCCCGACCAATCAAGCCGAAGCATCTTCTTCTAGGGGACCTGATCCTCGTGATACCCGGATCACTACCCTAGAATCTGCAAACAACAGGGGCAGATTAACTCTCTGATTGATGAGGTAGCCACATTAAAGAAACAATGGGCGGCTGATGACAAGCAGCGTTTAGAGCATGACGCTATGCTGAAACTGGTCTGTGATATGGCCAAAACGCTTGCTGCTTAGGGGGATAGATTGAAGGAATAATTTGAGAAGCAACCACCAAAGTGTAGCAGTGAAGAGGCTTGTCACTTAGTTGATCTAACTGAGAGTGATGAGCAGGACAAGGATCCTTAAGACCGAGTGCAAGTCAGCAGCAATTGTCGGCTTTGGCGATTGTTCCTATTTCTGTCATGCCTATGGTTGAGGGGGAGTCCACTCAGAGTGAAGGTGGAGGTGATGATTCAGGTGGTAATAAAGGAAAGTCGGTGGCTGACGTTTTGAATGATCTATATGACGACGTGTCGGATGATGTGATCTTACTACTAGAGTCGGACTATTTCTAGGAAGCACAGATCGATGCTCTCTGCAATTTGGAAGAGGGAGAGATCGAGTCTGGTGATGATTGGGATGAGGAGGATGAGGATGTTGTAATCAAAGTTCCCAAGGGCGACGGGGAAGGACAGTATGAGTTTAAAGATGGAGATATTTTCGAAGCTCCATCCTTTGAAACTCATCTTGACACGGGTTCAGTCGAGCCTGCTAGTACTGTTGAGGCGTCGACTGAAGCCTCCCCTACCGACCATACACCTGTGGATCCAGAGGCACAGAAAGACAAACATATGCCTGCAAGTTCATCGAAGGATCCGGCTCCTGTCTGGCAAAAGACATCAATCATAGTCAAACATGGAGCGACAGGGATGATCTTAGCTGTAAGGTTCGAGGAGGACAAGAAGTTGTTTGCAATCAAGCGAGCTGGGGGGGGTTCAATACTTGAAACCAACTAGCGAAGCTTTCAACTCCTTGCCAAGATACGACCTCGTGAACCTAGCAAACCGAGAGCTGCTGGGTCACTCAAATCATGCAGTAGTGATGGGTTTGTGGCAGGTTCTGCAGTGAGAGGGAAGATGAGGGAAGTTCGAGGTGTTTAAGCCTCAAGTGCCCAAGCGAGGCAGGGACAAGAGCGTTAGACATCCCGTGACTCATAAAATTTTAAAGAAACTGGTGTACAAGCCAGTGCTGTGTGAAACCAGGATTCCCCTGAGCAAGTTATCTCAGGATATACTCGGTAACATATGGTACTGGTACGTAGATTCTAAATCGGGCAAGGCAGTGGTGACTGGAAAGGTGTGGTTCGAGAGTGGAAGCTTAGTGCCAAGGGAACTGATTAGAGTTTTTGATGAAGTCTGCTTCATAAACTTTTCTGTGAAAGATCTGGAGGCGCTAGCTGACAAGTACTGCATATACATGGAAGAGTGGACAAAGTTCTCTGCTTCTAAATACGACAAGGTGGTCAAGTTCTACCTAGACTACAAGAAGAAGATGGAAGCTAAAGCTGGGGAGCTATGAAGACCGAAGACATTCCAGAGCTGTTATCAAGGGGGAGTTTGTTGAAGCACTTTTGGGTGATAAACACTCTGGATATTGTCTTAGCTTTTGTACTTGTCTTGTATGTATTAGTCTTTATATCTTAGTGTCTGTATGTACTAATTATCGAGTTGTATTTACTATTGTATGTACTCGTTGTCTAAATTCTCTAAGTGTTTTGCGCACTTAGCATGTGCGTAGGAGTTATCTCCTGCGTACTTAGCAAGTACGCAAGAACTCCTTGCGTACTTGCTAAGTACGCATGAGCATTTTGCCCTGCGCACTTGCTAAGTGCACAGAGCCCAGGTCTAGTATAAATAGGCAAGGTTAACAGAACTTATGTACGCAGTTATATGCACTCAGTTGTATTCTCTCTGTAACCTTCAAGTTTATAATAGAAGGAGTTTGAAAGTGATTTCATTGTCGGTTTACTTTGTGTTGCTTGTTTCTCCACCTAGTCACGGGTATTCAGCACCCGGTCCGACTAGTCACACACCTACATGTAACGATCTGAGACACCCGGGGACCTACATTTGATGAATTCAGTGGTATATGGAAAGGATGTCGACGGTTATGAGATTAATACCCATAACTGGGATTAATTCGCGTATAATCGAGATGTTAATGCTCAATGATAGTCGATTAATGACGTGAATGTGCAAAACAGTTACGAAATCAAATAGAAATCGATTAAGAGGTTTGGATTTTGAATCAATGTCATGATTTTGACTTTTGGAAGTCAACAAGAACAAAAACCCACTTGATTTTGACTTTCAGGAGTCAACATATTGAATTTATGTTAAATGCAAATTCTTGATAGAAATAGTCCATGGGGTTTAAGATTTGGTTAACTGGGTTAGAATTTAACATAATATTTAACGGAATTGTTAACGGAATTAACTTGAAAAGTCAGATTGTCACAGTCTGTCTTTTGTTATAAATAAAAGGTTAACAGTCAGCCGCAAACATTTTTGCTGCTGACAGGTTTAGTCATCAGCAGCAAAGAATTTGCCACTGACTGCTTTAAGTTATCAACAGGAACAAGTTTCCTGCGGATAGCTTTAAGGCAATCAGCAGCAACATTTTTGCTGCGGCCCACTACATCCATCAGCAGCAACCAAGTTTGTTGCTGATAAACTTAGCCACCAGCAGCAACCAAGTTTGCTGCTGATAGGTTTAACCGTCCGCAGCAACCAAGTTTGCTGCTGATGGGTAAAATGAGTCCAAATTAACTTTTACCTGCTGTAAAAACCACCTTCAGCCTTTACATGGCTGCTACAGTGTGTTACAGCTGTAAAACAGTGAAAAGTAAATGGGTTGTATAGTACAAGTAAATATGCTTTTTCCCTCCTTTGTCGTTATAACACAAATCAAAATTCTTCCTTCACCACTTCACATTCAATTCTGACATAACCATCACCATTTTCTCTCAAGCATTCAAAGCTTTCCCATACTTAACCACATTTAAAAAGCTTTCTCCTTCCCTCCAAATCTAACCATAATGGCAAAAGCCGGCATCAACAATCCTGATGACAAGTTCTCAACATACCATAATCTGATGGCATATCTCGTCAAAGGGAAGAAATCCGAAGGGTTTGACGAAATGATTGACTTCCAATGTCGATCGAAAATCCACTTTGCACTCACTGTCAACCCCACAATCTACATACCTCACATGGAGTATTTCTGGAACTCTGCCATCTACTCTACCGAACAGGGGACTCCCCAAATCAAAGCCATGGTAGACGGCAAAGCCATCACCATCACGGAAGCCACACTCAAAAAACACCGCAAGCTTCAGGACGAGGGGGCCGCCATCTCATACACCAGAAACGAATAAATGAGAACCTTTGTACCCATAGGGTACACTGGAAATCAAGACAATTACACGATCGAGAAGGCGCTGATGGGTCCTCCCTAGAAGTTTCTATGCCATACTCTTCTTCAATGTATATCTCAGAAGAGAAGTGGATGGCATCAACTGAGTTCTGCTCTTGCCTCTACTGTCCATGGTATGGTTACTAGTCAAGGCTTCAACTTTGCACATTTGATATTTGAAGGTTTGAGATATAACCTTCAGGAAGGTGCAAAACAAGCCTTCTTTAGGTACCCAAGGTTCTTGCAGGAAGGTTTTAATCATGAAATAAAAGATCTTTCAAAACCTGCAAGAATCTACTTGATTTTTGGACATAAAAATAATATTTTTCAAGTATGAGAACAATTTCAAAGATGTTCTCAAGGGTCAATATTCCATTAGTATCTACAATGTTGAACATACAAAGCACCTAGGGTGACAGTTCAGCAGTCCCAGCTGATACTGATCCCACACCCTACACTTCACAGCCTGAAAATACAACATTTTCCCTTGATCGAAGGGATAGCCATGTTATTAGAGAAACTTCCTTGGAAGTTCCTCTATTAGGATCATGATCACATCCCAGATCCATAGAACAACCCTCTGAGCCCTTTCTCTATGTTTCTTCCCTGAAATTAAGTGCAGAGGCACCTAGTCAAGATGATGTACCTTCTCCAACTGCCACTATCTGGAAGGTACTGATTGACTTAGCTGCCAAAGTACCCAACCCAAGTTCGTCACCTGAGAAGGTTCACTCTGGGAGTGATGATAGAGTGAATGTAGAGAGGGGCTATCACTACTACTGGTCCATCAATTGACTAGGAGGACAGTGATAACAGCACTAAGTCCCCAACTACGGCAACTCACAGTGAGAATGTTTCTTTTGAAACATTCTTCACTAAGAGGAATCCCAGGAGCCAAGAAAACCAGGGTGATGGGGATGCAGAGGCTAGTCCTAAGGCCCTATCTAGTTCCATGGATCCCAAAACTGTGGATGAGGATAGACTGAAACTAGACAATCTGGAATTGACGGCCACGGTAGCCATGCTAGAAGCTGAAGTGTCCAAATTAAGACACCAAGTCTCTATGCATGAGACCCATCGATGCCCACCTGTGACTACTCCTTCCCTTGTATCAGTGGGAACCCAAACAGACAAAACCCTATGAACTGATGCAACCAAAAAATAGCCAAAGATCCCGCTGCATTTTATGCTCTTATGGAAGACAACATGCCTATTGATATAGTAGAATCTTCAAGAGCAGTTGAACACAGACAAGCTCAAAAGACTTGAATTAATAAGAAGCAGGGTGTTGACAGAAGAACAAGTCTTATGTCTGCGAAGATACTTATACAATGAAATGGTGAAGGGACTAGAAGTGTATGGATGGTCGGACATTGTGCCATCAGGATTCAGATTTCTCTTGAGTGATGGATCTACATTTATAATCAACAATGCTCAAGAGATCCTTCTGCTCAACCCAGACTTTCTCTTCAAGGTGTTTGAACAAAGATCACAGATCTACAACACCAACTCAAGAAGAAGTCAGAACATGATTCTTATTGTTAAAGATTTTCTTAAAAAAGAAGGATGGATTGCCATGGAGGAACCAGACTCAGACATGTCCCTTCCTTCTTCTCCAACTGTTGTATTAAACACAAAAGAAGAATAAAAAGAACGGCTGAACAGAAGGTTAAGGAGGCATGGAAGGCTGAAACTGAAGAGGAATGGGAGATGGGTGAAAATGAAGAAGTCCCTCCACCTTTGTCTGTTTCTCAAATTACCAATGAAGCTGAAGCTGAGGTCTCAACAGCATCTCTCACATCTGTTGTTGTGATCCATGAAGCTAAACAAACCAATAAGTTTTAGTTATTAGAACTCCGATTTTATAAAACTATTAATTAAAGTAATGGTTTATTTATAAAAGTTAAAATCTCTACTTTTAATTTATAAAAACCAAAGAAAGTGGACTTCTATATAAAAAGTAACTTTAAAGGCTTTTCTTAAAAAGGAATCTTGTTATTTAATTAATAACTTAATCCAATTAAAGTTTATATTAATATAAATGAATAATTAATGAATTTTGATTAATTGAAAATGCTAATTATCATTTGATTAATGATTTAAGTTAAATAAAAAAGTATTAATAAAGTTAAATATTTATTAATATAAATGAATAATTAATGATTTTTTATTAATTCAAAATGTTAATTATCAATTGATTTATGATTTAAGTTAAATAAAAAAATGTTAATAAAGTTAAATATTTATTAATAATGACTTGTGAAATCAAACTTTATATTATATGAAATTTTGTAACGGGACTTAGGTTTGAACCTGATTATTTGTTGGTACCGTGCGTTAATATATCTTTATGATATAGGACTTGTTAGGAAATACCGCTGGAATTGAGGTGAGTTTCGTGGCCCCTCTTTACTTACTGTTTTAATGTTTTTAGGGGAAAGCTGTTTCTTTATTTTTATTTTTTTAGTCACATGTTATATGATATATTGATACATGAGTTATTTTTTTATGCATTAATGTCCCTAATTTTGGGTAATCAATTAGTTGAGCGTAGTCGTTGGTAATTTTGAGTAGTACTACTTGGGTTGACACCCCCGCTCATGGTTTGGTCACGCCCACCAGACTTGTAGGGTCACGTGGGCGCAAAGTTAACCAATTTTTAGGCGGTTGTTTGCATAAGATTTTCGTATGAGGTACTTTATTTTTATTTTGTCTAGGCTTTGATTACGGCTCTTGGTAATATGTTGTCTAATACATGTGTACTAACTTTTGACTTTTATAAACTTTTTATAGAGTCGCAAACCTGCGAACTCACCAACTATTTTTATAGTTGACCCGTTTTTGAATCATGCTTTCAGATAAACAGAATTGAAGAAGAGATTTTTTATGAGGGCTCGCTTTTGGACTACAATTATTGTTTTTAGTTTGGAATATGTATTTGGTTGTAGTCAGGCATTTTAGACACGTTGTACTGATTTGGGATATTGTTTTTGTACTTTTGTTAGAAGCATGTAGTATGGTTCAATGTAATGCATAATTTTCCTTTTAGTTTCTCTTGTACTTGTGTTTAATGCGATATATCGGTTACATCTCGTACTTCCGCCTTGGCGGGGTGTGACATATTCCATTAATAATTTTTACATTTACAAACAAAGAATAAAAATACTTATTTACTTAGCTATTTATTCATTTATTAATGCTTTGTCAAACAAAAGAAAATGATGTATTTATTATTTTATTCAAATTTTATTTATAAACAAAAGAAAACTAATTAGTTATTCATATATTTACATTTATTTAATTGTTTACAAAACTGTAGGTCCCTAATTCGGTGCGTGACGGATCTCTAGACTCGCGGTACGACACGGTGATAACGTGCGGAATCCATGATCAACGTGCTCGTGTAACTCAATCAACAACAATATCAGTTTACAATAATTTTGTCTCTAATCAGTTCCTCCTGATATCGTCTCTATCTGATTAACAGACTCTGTTCTCTATTTATAAGCACCAGTTCTGCAGTATAAGTTCGCCTCATAGATGCTTAGGCGAACTTATTAAGTTCGCCTCTAATAGGCTAAGCGAACTTAACAAGTTCGCCTCAGATAGACTAAGCGAACTTAACAAGGTCGCCTCTGATAAACCAGGCGAACTTGTTAAGTTCGCCTCTCTATGAACTTACACAGAATTTTATCAACAGTTACAAAACATGTCCTGACAGACTCCCCTTTACTGTTGCTAACAATTCTATCAATTACAAGTCAAAGACTCTAAGACTAAGACATAATATCTTTAAGCTCGTTGTCACCAGAATATGCTCCAACAGACTCCCCCTTGATAACAGCTTTAGAAGATTGTCATCCATCTTCATATATCATCAAACACATTGTAGTCTTCGTCTTGTTCATCTGCACACTCTCTCTTTATTTCTAGAAGAAAACTTGGGAAAAAGACCCCTTGTCAACTTCTGTCTGCAATATTCATTCTTTGCAAAGGAGAACAACCAAGAATAACCAACAATTAAGATTTCCATGGAAGCTGGAAAAATAAAATCTTTTTGGTTTTTCAAACATAAGAAACACAAAATCTTTTTGATTTTTCTCTATATAAACTGAAATGTAAAATACAAAATCACATCTTTTTGGTCGAACATCACGAGTAAGAAGATCATATCAGTATATATGAGATATCAATCATACATCTTGGATATACAATCCATATAATATCAAATGGTATCCTATGTCATTCTTTCAAGCCTTGACCAATCAAACCAATATCTTTCAAGATTATCACACTCTATCTTTTCAAGACTTTCATATTGCATGTTATGATACGCGATAAACATTCAAAGAAAATAGGATCACGCTATGACACACAAATTCAATTTGTCAATATTATAAGATTTGAAACTAAAGCATCTCATTCCCACTTTCTTGTGAGTTAAGGTACCATTTAAGTATGAAATACAACGTGTACCCCACTAGTATGCCAACAGAAAGTAAATGCATTATCTTCAAGACATATGAGATTTTACTAAAGATTAACCGAATTTCCAGAATGAGGAGACATCACATAGCACATGAATAGCAGAATCCAAATTGGATTGTATAGGAATCACTGAGATTCAGAATCGAATGATTCAATGTTTTGGCTTGTATATGTGGAATCATAAGATTCAGGTATGTGGATCCAACTGTTATCTGGATTATGAATTCAATGGAATCAGTAAAGATGATTTATCAATATGATCCAAGGGCTAGTATATGTTTGACAGATGTTGTCAAGTACATATCTTGATTATACTTCAAATTGCATGCTTTTCGGGACATGGGCACTGAAGCAAATCGAATGAATAGTGCTAAGGACATAACCCGAAACTGATCTCATAGGAAAATCTTTATTAAAAGCTAATATTCTTTATCTGATAGTGATCTTTTAACACACACACCCAAGCATAAAATGGGTTCAAATCACAGTTGTAACATATGAAATTATGTTTTCACACTACTAATGGTTCAGTGACGCTTTTAGTCTACTGACAATTCAAATTATATGCATACACAACACTATCATTTCCTATTTGTGCAGTCTCTAAAGTTTAGATCAAAACATATAATTCAGATATATTAACATAAAGCACCAACCAGTCAATCTAAGTTTATGTGTGAAAGAACATCTACTGATGTACTATCATCTCTTCTTTAACTTCAAGTAATGTCGATTTTATCTTTTTCAATTTGTTTGGCATTTTCAAAATCTTTATGAAAGAAAGAAAAACAAACGAAAATAAAATCTTCCATGAAAACATTTTAAGAAAAACATTTTACTTGGTTACTCAGGATTAAGCAAGTCAATCAATTAAAAACTCAAACCGATGTAAAGTAATTGAATGCCTTTGCCTTTGTCACCAACACAGTTCTGTACTGCCGCTATCCTGTAGACTCCCCCTCAACTAATCAAATGGTTGCATCAATGACTTTATGCTCACCATTGTCATCCTAAGTTTCAGGTTATCATTTGGACTTTGTAAAACTCTTTCCAAAACATTATGTGTGACATATTCTCCCCCTTGAGCATCATGTCGTTGAATCAAATAGATTTCTCAGTTATCAACAACTCGTTACTCATGCAGATGTTATTCCCTGTCATGTGCTAAGAAGAACCACTATCAACAACCAAAATGGTATTAGTAGTCCCTCTTGGTAAATCCTGCCCATCTAATAAGAAACATTAATTTGAAATTGGGACCCAAGCCATGGTAGTCATGGGTTGTCCATCTGTATCAAAATAATAAACCTCACTTCATTCACAATCGAATCTCTCATCAATTACAGGAGATTGTTCCGACGAGTCAGAAACAGAAACTTTAGATTTCCAAACATACTTCTTTTCATTAAGTTTTTTTGCTTAAAATGTGAAGTGTTTGAACAATCTTGTTCATTTGAAAAGTGTTTAGATTGTGAAAACTCTTGTTGTTCTAAAAGTTTTCTCAATCTTCTGTTTCTCCTCCGTCTTGGAGTTCTAGAAAGCCTAACCTCAGATTTTGAATTACCCTTTGGTGTATTATGAGGTTTAACCACATTTGGGTTAATATAAGGCTTACGAAGAGTTCTTACCTTTTCTGGAGTAACATGTCGGTTACCTTTGGCTTTATGAGAACAATCAATCCGTATGTGACCCACAAGACCACAGTAAAAGCAAGATCTAGTCTCATGATAATCTCTCATATAAGGAATCTTCACACGATAAGATGCATTTGAAGAAGATTCTCCAACATGAACTTCTTTTTGCTTTATTTTCTCTCGAACTCCAGATTTTGCAACAGGTTTTGATTCATCCTTCATCTTCTCACGAACTACATGCTTCTTCCCATTATTTTTGTAAGGACAGTTCACCACAATGTGTCCTATCTCATTATAATGAAAACATGTACGTCTGTCTTTATAATCTCTGACATATGGAACTCTCCTTGAATTTGAAGAACTTCCAAATGTAGAATTTCCAGATAAATTAGAATCAACCTTTGAGTCTTCTTTCTTAATAGCTTTCGGTATCCCCTCTACCTTAGCTTCATCAAAATATTCATCATCACTCTCATAAGAATACACCATATCTTCACCTGTGACTGGATTCAATTTCAACACAGTCTTAGGATCTAAATCCTCATCTTTTATAATCTCAGGTGTCACAGAATAATTTCCGTTGAGAGGTGGAGGAACATAACCAATACCACTAGTTCCATTCCCTTATTTAGTATTATCATGATAATGTCCTAATAAGAATGATGAATTTCCAAAGCTTTCTAACTTTTCTATGCAATCTGATTACTTCTGCTTTAGATGCAGCTAGTTCCTTATCTTTCTCAGTAATATCATTATTTCTTTTCTCAATTTCTGCAAAGGACATATCCAGGTGATATGCCTGCTCTTTGATCTTCAAAGCCAAAGAACTTATATCCCTCTACAGTTATTCTATCCTCTCAATACACACATTCTCGTTATCTTTTAATTTCTGATTTACCGTGTGCATGGATTTCATATCACAAATGAGGTTTACGTTGTCATCCATAACCCTCATCATTTTATCCTTCACTGAAATACAGTTAGAACAAAAAGTTTCAAAGTTAGAAAGTACCTCAGGTTTTACTTCTGAAGAAGATGCAGCAGGAGCCATGAATACGTCATCATTAGCTTCACCCTTTTGAGCAACAATGACAGTCTCTGCATCATTTTCTAATTCACTCAGATCATCTTCAACTGTCTGGAAGCTTACGTCAGTCATCATATCACTCTCGGTAGACTGAGTACTTTCACCAGATCTAATACTCTCACTATCACTTAACTCGGTAGAAGAATCACTTTCAGAAACACTCTGCTTTACTACTTCTTCTTTGATCAAGACCACAAACGCTTGAGAAGTTGCTTCACCCTTTTTCTTCAATGCTTCCCATAGATCTCTTGAATTTGGACACTTCCCGAGACTATGAATGATTTCTTTAGGTAAAGACATCGTTAATGTTTCACGCGTCTTCATCTCTCGATCAAACTTCTGCTTTTCTACTTTAGTAAGAGCTGTCACTGGTTTAGGAACATCATAATATCCTATATAGTCATAAGTAGGATGCACATATCCTTCAAATATGGATGTCCAAAAGTTTTCATCGGTTTCTGATACGAACTGTTCGAACCGGACTTTCCAGCTACAGTAATCTGATATACACAAAAGTTTTGGTGGCATAATTTCAATCTCATTATCATCATATGAAATTGACATTTTGAAATTTTTACGAAAATATCCGGAAAAAATTTCCCGCAAAAATACTCTTTAAAAGATTTTGAAAATTCAAAATTTCAAAAATGATTCAAAACGACCATATAAGCTTTCCTTAAAAAAGTTGAAGAAGAAGAATTTTCCCGCCAAAATACTCTTTTTAAAAAATTTCGAAAATTCAAAATTTTAAAAATGATTCAAAACGACCATATAAGCTTTCCCTAAAAAATTTGAAGAAGAAGAATTTTCCCGCCAAAATACTTTCCATATAAGCTTTCCCTAAAAAGGTTAAAAAATACTTTTTTTTTAAGAACACTAGCTAAGTTCGCCTGATACTTCCTAAGGGAACTTAATAAGTTCGCCTGAACTTTACTGAGCGAACTTGACCCCAAGCGAACTTGACCCGAGCGAACTTGTTAAGTTCGCCTAATCTGCACCAAGCGTACTTATTAAGTTCGCCTCTCAAAGTTCGCCTGCGACAGAATTGCTAAGTTCGCCTGCATCATCTGTTCAATCAAACACGAACCAAAAATTCCAAAAATCATCATATCTTGCTAAATTGATGGAATTTGATTAAATTGAACCGTAGGAATGTGTAGGAACTAATTAGGAACACTTCTATCGGATCAATTTCATCAAAAGAATCCAAAATCAATTCAAAATGATCAAAAATTCTCCATTTTTATCAAGAACACAAAAAAATGAAAAATCTTCAAAATCTCTAAAATTTGATGCTGATTGGACACGAAAACACCACGAATCTTCTGCTAATCAAGAGCAAAAGCTCTGATACCACTTGTAGGTCCCTAATTCGGTGCGTGACGGATCTTTAGACTCGCGGTACGACACAGTGATAACGTGCGAAATCCATGATCAACGTGCTCGTGTAACTCAATCAACAACGGTGTAAATAAACTATTTGTATTTCCACCACAATATCAGTTTACAATAATTCTGTCTCTAATCAGTTCCTCCTGATATCATCTCTATCTGATTAACAGACTCTGTTCTCTATTTATAAGCACCAGTTCTGCAGTAGGCGAAATAGACTAAACGAACTTAACAAGTTCGCCTCTGATAAACTAGGCGAACTTGTTAAGTTCGCCTCTCTATGAACTTACACAGAATTTTATCAACAGTTACAAAACATTTCCTAACAAAAACAAATGAAATCATTTATTTACTTTTTCATTTATTCAATCACCATATATTTACCAAAATTCACATAAACATTATCTGAAACCCACCTCCATCCTTTTCATATTAGGATTCTGTAAAGATAAAGACTCATGGCTACAAAATTCTCTAAGTATAATTGCTGCGGACTCCACAATTTTGCTGCTGACTTACAAGTTGCTGCGGATAGTTGTGTTCTCCTGCTGATGAACAACTATGATGCGGATAGCCTTATCTGCTGAAGATAAGAGTTGCTGTTGATAGGCTTCTCAGAAGCACCAAACACTTGTTGCTGCTGATAGGCAAATCATCAGTAGCTTTGACTTTGCTACTGATACATCTGCTGCAACACTGACACATATATCAACATAAGTAATGTTATTGGTGCAGATGATTAAAGACAAAGCTACTACTTCTGAATTCTCCTGCAAAGATTCCTATGAAGACTTTTGACCTGAACAGAACTGTTTGCAGCAGCTTGACTTTTAGTTGTCTACCAATTGTAGTGTAGCTGGTAACTGTCAAAGATCAACGGCTTGTGTTTGATCTATTCCTTAGAATCAAGGGTCTGTCTTGATTCTAAGTTCCTTTATATGTATTGTATCTTCCATTTGTACAAGTGTGCTTCCTTAGAGTTCTCTCTGTAATGTTGTAAACATTGAAGATTAATACACTTTGCATTTATCAGTATTATCCTTGTTTGCTTGTATACATTGCATAGTTGTGATTGTTTTCGCCAATCTCAACTAGAACAGAACCATCTTGTAATCACCGATCTTACGAGTGGTATCAGAGCTTTGGCCCTCAGATTAAACAAACTCACATTTGTTTAATCACTCACTAGTTCTGTTCATTACTATCTCTTTGCTAAACACCATTTATTCAGAAATGGCACAAAACAATGGTTTTGATGATACTGGAAGCCTCAACAGACCACCAAGATTGGTGTCTGGAGAAGACTATGATATGTGGAAGAACAGGATGGAAAGTTTCTTCTGCTATCAAGAATATGTGGAGATCCATAAAAGATGGTCCGTAATTACCGATGGTGGCCTCTGCTGATTCCGGAGGTCCATCAATTCCTAAAGAAGCTTCAAAGTACTCAGAGGAAGACATTAAGAAGATGGAGGTAGATTTTAAAGCTTTGGGAGCCATTCAAATGTGCTTGCCAAACGAAGTTTTCCACAACTTCAGAGAATACAAGACTGCTAAGGAGCTATGGGAAGCTCTTGAGAAAATGTTTGCTGGGTCAGAAGAAGTGAAGGAAAATAGTAGAGATATCTTGAAGCAAGAACATGAAAATTTTGTCTGGAAGGAAGGTGAGTCTCTTACTGTTCTGTACAACAGGTACACCTATCTTGTGGGAGAGCTCCAAGGCTCTAAAGTGAAGCTGGAAAATGAAGACATTCTCAAAAAGTTTATTAGATCTCTTCCAAGTTGTTGGACACTCTACACAGTGTCAATCAGAAGAACCAAAAATCTGAAGACTCTGCAGATAACTGAGTTATTTGGCATGCTGAAAACTTATGAATTAGAAATGATTCAAGCCAAAAAAAGAAGCTCAGGTTATTCAACAGCCTCTTCATCCACCACCACTTCTTCTGCACTACACTCTGACCATTCAGTTCCTAGTTCTAGCAACTACTATCCTCCCATTATTACCCATCCTCAGACTCCAAACTCATAATCAAATAACTCACCATTTCTCCTTGAAGCCCGACCTCAAACAACTTCTACTGCTTTTGTCTCTTAAAACCCAAGCAACATGTCATTTATTAAAGAAGATCTGGACATACAACACTCTTATGCCATGTTGTCTCTCAGAGCTAAACGGTTCTACTCTAGAACTGGAAGACCCTTTCCAAGCAGCAACTCTAACACTAGAGTAGGGTTGCACAAGAGCAAGCTTAGATGCTACAATTGCAACCAACTTGGTCACTTTGCCAGAGAATGCAAGGCACCAAAGTCAAATCCAGCTGCTGCTCAAGCAAGACAAGCTCATCAAAGTCAAGAAAGTCAAGGTAACACCCCCTTGCTAAACTGCAGCCTGTGCAGCTGTTGGAACATCTGAGTTTAACTGGAGCTTTCAGTATGAGGATCTTCCTGCAAACAACCAAGCACTTATGGCAGACACTACAGAGATACCACCTCAGGTATATGAACACCTCTGTTATCAAGCTTGTATTGATAAGGTTCTAGGTTACAGAAAGCATAACCAAAACCTTATAGATCAAAATGAAGAGTTTCACCAAATGAAATCTGAATTCAAAAAGGTTGAAAACATTTACAAAGAAAAGATTAACTGCCTAAAGAAAGAGATTTCATCATTAAAACATGAACAAAAAAATCTTGAAACTCGGATTGATGATCTATTGGTTCAGTTAAAAGCTACCAGAGCAGAATTAGCAGAACAAAAGGTTCATGTTGAGAAATATGAATTCTCATCTAAAAAGCTGCAAAGACTTTTAGATGTCCAAGTTCATGACAGAGTAAAAACTGGTCTGGGGTACCATGCTGATCAGTACAAAACTGTTGCACCGCCTGCTGATTATGTAGCCATCCATGAACCGAACTTCAACCTCTCAAACCTTGACCTAGCCAACCGAAATCTTGATCCTTCAAAGGCAGAGCCTTTTGTGTAATAAAGTTCTACTTCATATGAATCTGAGTCCACATGCTCAGAATCCACTAAAACCAATGAAGTTCCATTACTTCCCATAAATGAAGTGATTCTCAAAACTACCAAGTCTGGTAAAGTGATACAAACCAATGGTCCCAGCCCTTTCATTCCTTCAATACCAGTTACCAAATAGATCAAAATTAGTTATCCTCCTGAAGGAAAGAAGTTAAATGTTGAAAGGGACAGTCTTCAATCTCCACCAATCTTCAATCAAAATCCAATCAACCCAGGAAGGTGTTTGGCATTTGTCATGCACCTGGAGAGAGACCTCCATATGTTCAGAAAACATTGGAGGAAGCCACTTTTGAACACAATAAAACTCATCCCTGGAACTTCAAAGATCTATTTAAAAGAAAATATTATGTATACTTTTAAAGGGATAAATCAGCCAAATCTTGTTTTGTATGTGGAAAATACAATCACACTGCCAGCACCTGCTTCCACTATGTTCAGCAGGAAAGAAATCTTAAGCAACATGCTTTTGAGAAAATAAACAAGAACAAGAAGGTAAGAAGATATGAAGCCAAGACAACTAAGCTCAGAAAATCTCTCTCCTCCAAGAAAGCAACTTCAAAAATCTCAACAATCCTGCATCATATGTGGTGAATCAGACCACTTTGCTGCCGATTATAAATTCAATCCTTTCAACCAGATCTTTCAACCAACCTCCATAGCAGTTCAAGCTACTCAAAACAGAAGCCAATCTATAGAAGAACTCCCACAAAGAAACCCACTTTTAATAGAAAGGTAAAGCAGGAGAAGCATGTATCTGTTGAACCATCAGCAACCGACAAAAATGTTGTTAATCAAGTGAAGCTAAAGAAGCCCAGAACCAAGCCTTAAGCAGCAACCACATCTGTTGCTGATCATGTAAAGCCATCATCAGTAACCAAGTTTGCTGCTGATCAGCCAAAGTCTCCAGCAGCAAAGTTTGCTGCTGATTAAGCAAAGCCATCAACAACCAAAGCCACATCTGTTGCTGATAGAATTAAAAGGTCTGGAAAACCACCTCAATAATGGAAAGCCAAATCCATAGTCCCTCAAAGCATCATCATTGGGTCCATTAAATGCAAGCATACTGATGCTATTGTTCCTAAGACACACTCACCCAAGTCTGCAAGTTCTTGGGTTTCTCTCTCTAATTAGATCTCTCTCATGTGCAGGGACAACCAGGTCACAAGGATAACACCTGGGTTGTAGACAGTGGTTGTTCCAAGCACATGACTGGCATCATGTCCATCATCTTTAATTTCAGACATTTAAATGGAGGATATGTTGCCTTTGGGAGTGATTCAAAGGGAGGATCTATAACGGGACAAGGAACTGTGTCCAATGAAAGAATGACTATTAAAAGCATAAAATTTGTCAAAGAATTGGACTTCAATCTCATGAGTGTGTCTCGGATCTGTGATCAAAAGCATTGGATGATTTTCACAGACAAAGAATGCTTT
Organism: Smallanthus sonchifolius; assembly: GCA_023525975.1. Taxonomy (NCBI): domain Eukaryota; kingdom Viridiplantae; phylum Streptophyta; class Magnoliopsida; order Asterales; family Asteraceae; genus Smallanthus; species Smallanthus sonchifolius. The sequence goes on from CM042046.1 coordinate 30,161,887, forward strand.
GTGCTCTCCCCTGGTTTAAGTAAACCCCATTCAGAGAAGATTCTATTAACTGCTGAAAGAAAATATAACTTATATGTGCTTGACATGAATGAGGTCACTCCATCTGGAAGTGTATCTTGCTTTCTGTCAAAGGCATCAGTTGATGAATCAGCTCTTTGGCACAGGAGATTAAGCCATGTTAATGTAAAAACCATCAACAAGTTGGTGAAGCGAAATCTTGTCAGAGGTCTTCCTGGTAAGGAATTCCAACTTAAAGATTACTGCATTGCATGTCTGAAGGGGAAGCAACACAACAGTTCTCACAAGCCCAAGACATTGAATACAAATAACACTCCACTACAGCTGCATATGGATCTGTTTGGTCCTAAAAATGTCATATCAATGGGCAAGAAGTCATACTGTCTGGTGATAACTGATGACTATACGGATTCTCATGGGTATACTTCTTAAGAACAAAAGATGAAACTATTGAGATTCTTAAATTCTATATTCTTAGGGTGGAGAATCAAGGCAATCAGAGAGTCAAAGTCATAAGGTGTGATCAAGGTACAGAGTTCAAGAATCACACCTTGAACTGCTTTTTTGAGAGCAAGGGCATAGAAAGACAATACAGTGCTCCAAGAACTCCTCAACAAAATGGGGTTGCTGAAAGGAGAAACAGAACTCTAATTGAGTCTGCAAGATCAATGCTGGCTGACTCAAAACTACCTCTCACATTCTTAGCTGAGGCAGTTATGTAGGTCCCTAATTCGGTACGTGACGGATCTCTAGACTCGCGGTACGACACGGTGATAACGTGCGGAATCCATGATCAACGTGCTCGTGTAACTCATTCAACAACAACGGTGTAAATAAACGCTTTGTATTTCCACCACAATATCAGGTTACAAGATTACAGAATTTCTCTCAGTCTCTAGTCTGTCTTGTATATTCTCTCTGTTTCTGCTGAAATATCCTATTTATAGACAACAGTTCTGCACCAGGCGAACTTAACAAGTTCGCTTCACTGTGCTTAGGCGAACTTATTAAGTTCGCCTCTAATAGGCTAAGCGAACTTAATAAGTTCGCCTCTGATAGACTTAAGCGAACTTATTAAGTTCGCCTCTGATAGCCCAGGCAAACTTATTAAGTTCGCCTCTGATAGGCTAGGCGAACTTGTTAAGTTCGCCTCTAGCAGAACTTACACATAATTTTATCAACAGTTACAAAACATGTCCTAACAAACTCCCCTTTAACTGTTGCTAACAATTCTATCAAATACAAGTCAAAGACTCTAAGACTAAGACATAATCTTCAAGGTCGTTGTCACCAGAATATGCTCCAACAGACTCCCCTTTGACAACAGCTTCAGAAGATTGTCATCCGTCTTCATATATCATCAAACACTCTGTAGTCTTCGTCTTGTTCATCTGCACACTCTCTCTTTATTTCTAGAAGAAAACTTGGGAGAAGGACCCCTTGTCAACTTCTGTCTGCAATATTCAGTTTTTGCAAAGGAGAACAACCAAGAATAACCAACAATTAAGATTTCCATGGAAGCTGGAAAAATAAAATCTTTTTGGTTTTTCAAACATAAGAAAGACAAATCTTTTTGGTTTTTCTCTGTACAAACTAAAATGTAAAATACAAAATCACATCTTTTTGGTCGAACATCACGAGTAAGAAGATCATATCAGTAAAACCAATGCATCAATCACACATTTTGGATAAACATCCCTAAACATTCTAAGGGTATCCTATCCAGATTCATCATTTCTTTTTATCAGATAAGATCAAATCTTTTAAGCTTCAATCAAAACATGTAATGATACGCGAATAACTTTAAAGAAGATGAGATCAGATCATAACATGCTTATTACATACGAATTTGCAACACATAACATGTCAATCTAAGTTGTCAATATTATAAGAATTGAAACCATCAGTATCTTTGTCCCATGTTCTTGTGAATTAAGATACCATTTATTTTGTAATACAACGTGTACGCCACAAATATGCCAACAGAAATTTAAATGTGCACTATCTTCAAGACATATAAGATCATTACAAGATAATATTCAATCTCCAGGATGAATTATACCGATAAACACAGGATAATATCAAGCAGAGAATCAGAATGATTCAGAATCGAATGATTCAAATGTCTTGGTTTGGATGAAGTATCATGATTCATAGTAACAGAAAGATTGATCAAGGAATCGATTGATTCAATGACATAAGGTAGCGTGATCCAACTGTTATCTGGATATATTCAATGGAATCAGGATATTGATCCAAGGGTTAGTATATGTTCCAACAGATGTTGTCAGAAACATATCTTAGTCCAACAACACATTGCATGTTTTTCAGGGCATGGTCAGTGAAGTGAACTGAAAATTTGTGTTTAACGACATAACCGATACTGGTCTCATGAAGTACTTTAGATCTTATATTCTTTATCTGATAATGATCTTTTACACACACACCCGGCATACTATGGGTTCAAATCACAGTTGTCACAAAGATCATTATGTTGTCACACTACTAATGGACCAAAGATACCCATAGCCTATTGACAATTCAGACTACATACTAGTATCTAAATTAAAATATAAGCATCAAGCATCAATTTTTTTTAAGCAAGCAGTTATGAAGCTATCATTTCTCATACTGTGTAGTCTAAGAAGTTCTGATCAAAACATTTATCATAGATATATTAGATAAGCATCATAAAGTCCTACTAAGGTCATGTGTGAAAGAACATCTACTGATGTACTATCATTTCTCCTTTAACTTCAAGTAATGTCGATTTTATCTTTTTCAATTTGTTTGGCTTTTTCAAAATATTTTTCAAAGAAAGTAAAACAAACAAAAATAAACCTTCCATGAAAACATTTTATGAAAAATATTTTACTTGGTTACTAAACTCAAACCGATGTAATGTAATTGAATGGCATTGCCTCTATCACCAACATAGTTCTGTACTCCCCCTATCCTGTAGACTCCCCCTGTCCTGTAGACTCCCCCTCAACTAGTCAAATGGTTGCATTAACGACTTTATGCTCACCATCGTCATCCTAAGTGTTAGGTTATCATTTGGACTTTGTAAAACTTTTTCCAAAACATTGTGTGTGACATATTCTCCCCCTTGAGCATCAAGTCGTTGAATCAAATATATTCTCAGTTATCAACAACCCGTTACTCTTGCAGATGTCATTCCCTGTCATGTGCTAAGAAGAACCACTATCAACAACCAAAATGGTATTAATAGTCCCTCTTGGTAAATCCTGCACATCTAACAAGAAACATTAATTTGAAATTGGGACCCAAGCCATGGTAGTCATGGGTCGTCCATCTGTATCAAAATAATAAACCTCACTCCATTCACAATCGAATCTCTCATCTATTTTCGGAGATTGATCCGATGAGTCAGAAACAGAAACTTTAGATTTCCAAACATACTTCTGTTCATTAAGTTCTTTTTGCTTAAAATGTGAAGTGTTTTAACATTTTCTTTCATTTGAAAATTGATTTGATTGTGAAAACTCTTGTTGTTCTAAAAGTTTTCTCAATCTTCTGTTTTTCCTCCGTCTTTGAGGTCTAGAAAGCCTAACCTCAGATTTTGAATTACCCTTTGGTGTATCACGAGGTTTAACCACATTTGGGTTAACATAAGGCTTACCATGAGTTCTTACCTTTTCAGGAGTAACATGTCGGTTACCTTTGTCTTTGTGTGGACAAGCAATCCGAATATGACCAACAAGACCACAGTAAAAGCAAGATCTCTTCTCACGATAATCTGTCATAGAAGGAATCTTCACACGATAAGATGCACTTGAAGAAGATTCTCCTACGTGAACTTCTTTTTGATTTATTTTCTCTGGAACTCCAGATTTTGCAATAGGCTTTGATTCAGGCTTCATCTTCTCAGGAACTACATGCTTCTTCCCTTTATTTTTGTAAGGACAGTTCACCACAATGTGTCCTATCGCATTACAATGAAAACATTTACGCATGTCTTTATAATCTCTGACATATGGAACTCTCCTTGAGTTTGAAGAACTTCCAAATGTAGAATTTCCAGATGAATTAGAATCAACCTTTGAGTCTTCTTTCTTAACGGCTTTCGGTATCCCCTCTACCTTAGCTTCATCAAAATATTCATCATCACTCTCATCAGAATACACCATATCTTCACTTGTGACTGGATTCACCTTCAACACAGTCTTAGGATCTAAATCCTCATCATTTATAATCTCAGGTGTTAGGTTATCTCAACAGAATAATTTCCATTAAATGGTGGAGGAACATAGCCAATACCACTAGGTCCCTTCCCCTCTTCAGTATTCTCATGATAATATCCTAATAAGAATGATGAATTTGCAAAGCTTTCTAGTTTTCTATGCAATTTGATCACCTCTGCTTTAGATTCAGCTAGTTCCTTATCTTTCTCAGTAAGATCATTATTTCTTTTCTCAATTTCTACAAAGGACATATCCAGGTGATATGCCTGCTCTTTGATCTTCAAAGTCAGAGAACCTATATCCCTTTTCAGTGATTCTATCCTCTCAACTCACACATTCTCATTATCTTTTAATTTCTGATTTACTGTGTGCATGGATTTCATATCACAAATGAGGTTTACATTGTCATCCATAACCCTCATCATTTTATCCTTAACTGAAACACAGTTAGAACAAAACGTCTCAGAGTTAGAAAATACCTCAGGTTTTAGTTCTGAAGAAGATGCACCAGGAGCCATGAATACGTCATCATCAGCTTCACTATTTTGATCAACAATGACAGGCTCTGCATCATTGTCTAATTCACTCAGATCATCTTCAACTGTCTAAAAACTTTCTTCACTCATCACATCAGTCTCAGTAGATGGAGTACTTTCACCAGAACGAATACTCTCACTATCAGTTAAATCTGCAGAAGAATCACTTTGAGAATAACTCGGCTTCTCCAATACTTCTTTGATCAAGACCACAAACGCTTGAGAAGTTGCTTCACCCTTTTTCTTCAATGCTTCCCATAGATCTCTTGAATTTGGACACTTCCCGAGACTATGAATGATTTCTTTAGGTAAAGACATCGTTAAAGTTTCACGCGTCTTCATCTCTCAATCAAACTTCTGCTTTTCTACTTTAGTAAGAGCTGTCACTGGTTTAGGAACATCATAATATCCCATATAGTCATAAGTAGGATGCACATATCCTTCAAATATGGATGTCCAAAAGTTTTCATCTGTGACTGATACGAACTGTTCGAACCGGACTTTCCAACTACGAAAATCTGATATGCACAAAAGTCTCGGTGGCATAGTTTCAATCTCATTATCATCACATGAAATTGACATTTTGAAATTTTTATTTTAAGAACACTAAGTTCGCCTGATACTGTACAAGCGAACTTGACCCGAAGCGAACTTAACCCAAGCGAACTTGTTAAGTTCGCCTGATCTTCACCAAGCGAACTTATTAAGTTCGCCTAATACTGAATGAAGCGAACTTATTAAGTTCGCCTGCAACAGAATGTTAAGTTCGCCTGGTTCAGCTGTTCAACCCAAACACGAACCAAAAATTCCAAAAATCATGATTTCTTGCTTAATTGATGGAATTTGATAAAATTGAACCGTAGGAATGTGTAGGAACTGATTATGAACACTTCTATCGGATCAATTTCATCAAAACAATTCAAAATCAATCCAAATTTGTCAAAATTCTTCCATTTTTATCAAGAACACGAATTCATCAAAAATCTTCAAAATCTCTGAACTTTGATGTTGATTGGACACGAAAACACCACGAATCTTTTGCTAATCAAGAGCAATGGCTCTGATATCACTTGTAGGTCCCTAATTCGGTGCGTGACGGATCTCTAGACTCGCGGTACGACACGGTGATAACGTGCAGAATCCATGATCAACGTGCTCGTGTAACTCAATCAACAACAACGGTGTAAATAATCGCTTTGTATTTCCACCACAATATCAGGTTACAAGATTACAGAATTTCTCTCAGTCTCTAGTCTGTCTTGTATATTCTCTCTGTTTCTGCTGAAATATCCTATTTATAGACAACAGTTCTGCACCAGGCGAACTTAACAAGTTCGCTTCACTGTGCTTAGGCGAACTTATTAAGTTCGCCTCTAATAGGCTAAGCGAACTTAATAAGTTCGCCTCTGATAGACTTAAGAGAACTTATTAAGTTCGCCTCTGATAGGCTAGGCGAACTTGTTAAGTTTGCCTCTAGCAGAACTTACACATAATTTTATCAACAGTTACAAAACATATCCTAACAAGTTAGCACAGCTTGCTATGTGCAAAATAGAGTTCTCATTGTCAAGCCTCTCAACAAAACACCTTATGAACCTTGGTTTAAAAGAGTTCCCTACATTCCTTTGGATGTCCATGTACCATTTTCATCACACATGGGGTTCTTCCTAAGTTTGGTGCCAAATCAGATGAAGAATACTTTGTGGGCTATTCCTCTTAATCTAAGGCCTATAGAGTATTTAACTCAAGAATAAGAATTATGGAAGAATCAACAAATGTGGAATGTAGGGAACACATTGCATGTGAAAAGGGTAAAGGACCAGACTGGCTCTTTGATATAGACTCCTTCTCCCAAGTATTTGAGCCTCTCATCTTCTCAAATATGGAGTCTACCTTTTCCAAAGAACCAGCTTCCACATCATCAACTAATTACAGATTGGAATTCAATAGTCCTTCTATAAGAATCCAAAGACCATCTATTGATCATCCATATGTTGTGGAAGCTATTGAAGCCAGTGAAGTATGAACAAGTCTCTCTAATGTCACCAGCAGTAGTCTCTCTAAAAATGAAAATCAGAATGTAATTCATGACATCTCGACAGAGGGTGTAGAAGCATCTTCTACTGATGCTGCTACGGATGATGTTGATGCTACTGCTAATACTGAAGACTCTTCCACCATGAATGAAGAGTTTCTTGATCAAAATCAAAGCAATCTTGAGCAAGGAATACAATTAGATGTTGTACCAGCATAGAGAATCAACAAGGAACATCCATTGGAAAATATAATTGGCCAAGTTCAGCAAGGAGTCCAAACAAGAAGCAAGACTCACGAGGCCAATATATGTCTGTATTCTTGCTTTCTATCTCAAGTAGAACCAAAGAAGATAGATGAATCTTTGAAACATAGCAGTTGGATTTAAGCAATGCATGAAGAGTTGCTGTAATTCAAAAGACAAGAAGTGTGGACCCTAGATGATCTTCCACCTGGTATAAGTGCTATTGGCACAAGATGGGTATTCAGGAACAAGCAAGATGAGAGAGGAATTGTAGTCAAGAACACAGCCAGACTTGTAGCTCAAGGCTACACCCAGGAAGAGGGAGTTGACTATGATGAAGTCTTTGCTCCTATTGCCAGACTGGAGGCCATCCGAATCTTCTTAGCTTATGTTGCATCCAAGAGATTTACTGTTTATCAAATGGATGTCAAGAGTGTCTTTCTGTATAGGAAGATTAGTGAGGAAGTCTATGTCAGACTACCTCCAGGCTTTGTAGATCCTGCTCATCCTGACAAAGTATTCAAATTAGACAAAGCTCTCTATGGCTTACATCAAGCTCCAAGAGCCTGTTATGAAACTTTGTAAGGCTATCAACTCAGCAACAATTTTAGAAGAGGTGCCATTGATCAGACCATGTTTATCAATGATGAAGGGGGAGAAATCCTACGTGTACAAATCTATGTTGATGACATCATCTTTAGATCAACAAAGAAAAAGTTGTGCAAAGACTTTGAGATCCTGATGCACTCAAAGTTTGAAATGAGTTCAGTGGGTGAACTAAATTTCTTCTTGGGTCTCCAAGTCAAACAAGTTCCAAATGGAATCTTCATCAGCCAATCCAAATATGTCAAGAGCATTTCAGAAAGATTCAAACTGGTTGACTGCTCTGCTGCAAGAACTCCTATGCAAGTGCACCATCAAATGACTCCAGATAAAGATGGACAAGACACTGATGAACATCAGTATCGTGCAATGATAGCATCACTAACATATCTAACTTCCTCAAGGCCAGGTATCATGTTTGTAGTGTGCCTTTGTGCAAGATTCCAAGCAGCTCCAAAGAATACACATCTTCAAGCTGTCAAGAGACATTTTAGATACCTAAAGGGAGCCCCAAGACTTGGGCTATGGTATTCTAAAAATGACAAGTTCAACCTGTATGCATACACAGACAGTGACTATGGAGGATGCAACATGGACAAGAAGTCCACACCAGGGGGATGTCAGTTTCTGAGAGGAAGACTGATTTCATGGCAATGCAAAAAAGAAAACTTGTGTATCAACTTCTACAGCAGAAGCAGAATACATTGCAGCTTCAAGTTGCTGTGCACAAGTCATCTGGATACAAAATCAAATGTTGGATTATGGGATGACTTTCATGGCAACTCCCATTCAAATTCACAACATGAGTGTTATATCAATTACAAACAATCTTGTGCAGCACTTCAACACAAAACACATAGACATCATTTATCATTTCATAAGAGATCAAGCTGAGAAAAAGAGAATCATTTTAACTAAAGTTCATACCAATGATCAATATGCTGACTTGTTTACAAAACCATTTGATGAAGCTAGATTTAGATATTTTGTTGAATCCATTGGCATGATGAACTTTGATTAAAATTTGTCTCCAAAATTTTTGAATAAAAATGTGTGTGTCTTTTGTTGTAAATAAAAGGTTAACAGTCAGCAGCAAACATTTTTGCTGCTGACAGGTTTAGTCATCAGCAGCAAAGAATTTGCCACTAACTGCTTTAAGTTATCAACAGGCTGCAGATAGCTTTAAGGCAATCAGCAGCAACATTTTTGTTGCGGACCATTACATCCATTAGCAGCAACCAAGTTCCCTGCTGATAGACTTAGCCATCAGCATCAACCAAATTTGCTGCTGATAGGTTTAACCAACCGCAACAACCAAGTTTGCTGCTAATAGGTTTAACCATCCACAGCAACCAAGTTTGCTGCTGATGGGTAAAATGAGTCCAAATTAACTTTTACCCGCTGTAAAAACCACCTTCAGTCTTTACCATGGCTGCTACAGTATGTTACAGCTGTAAAACAGTGAAAAGTAAATGGGTTGTATAGTACAAGTAAATATGCTTTTTCCCTCCTTTGTCGTTATAACACAAATCAAATTTCTTCCTTCACCACTTTACATTCAATTCTGAACTAACCCTCACCATTTTCTCTCAAGCATTCAAAGCTTTCCCATACTTAACCACATTTAAAAAGCTTTCTCCTTCCCTCCAAATCTAACCATAATGGCAGAAGTCGACATCAACAATCCTGATGACAAGTTCTCAACATACCATAATCTAACGGCATATCTCGTCAAAGGGAAGAAATCCGAAAGAAAACGATGTATTTTGGTAAATAATTACTGATGACCGGAGCTACTATTTATGTTGTTCATTACTTCCGTGAAAAGTAGAACATACAACTTCGTTTTCCATTGCTTCATGCAAGCAGGCACAGAAACAAAGCCTACAACTTCGTATTCCATTGCTTATGTTTGGTGAAGTGTACTTTGTATTATTCTTTAGCTTTTATAAAATCAATTTTGCATAGATAATTCTCTCATATTTATAACCATTGTACATTTAGAAAATTTTCCTTTTTCTAACTAATTTCTATATTTTTGATATATGTATGTCAACTAAATCACCAATACTTCTGCTAACTTTAGTTCTAAAATTTGTGTTCACTTTTGAAGGTCTTCAACCTCAAGACATTGTGTTCTAACTAATATATTACATTTTCATGAAAGCTTTGACATTTACTACTTCAAGCTTATGTTCTAATAAGCTGCTACTCTTCTTAATCATATTGATTTAGGTATACTGTGATTAATGAAAATAATCCTCTTTCACAAATACTTTTGAGATTTTCAAAGTGTATTAATCTTCAACGTTTTTATTAATGCTTTGTCAAACAAAAGAAAACGATGTATTTATTATTTTATTTAAATTTTATTTATAAACAAAAGAAAACTAATTAGTTATTCATATATTTATATTTATTTAATTGTTTACAAAACAAATGAAATCATTTATTTACTTTTTCACTTATTCAATCACCAATTATTTACCAAAATTCACATAAACATTATTTGAAACCCATCTCCATCCCTTTTCACATTAGGATTCTGTAGAGATAAACACTGATAGCTATAAAATTCTCTAAGTATAATTGCTGCGGACTCCACAATTTTGTTGTTGACTTACAAGTTGCTGCGGATAAGGCTAAGTGTTGCGGATAGTTGTGTTCTCCTGCTGATGAACAACTATGCTGCGGATAGGCTTATCTGCTGAAGTTCAGAGTTGCTGCTGATAGGCTTCTCATCAGCATCAAACACTTGATGCTGTTGATAGGCAAATCATCAGCATTTTTCACTTTGCTACTGACACCTCTACTACAACCCTGACATATCAGCAGAAGGAATGTTATTGGTGCAGATGATTAAAGACAAAGCTACCACTTCTGAAGTCTCCTGCAAAGATTCCTATGAAGACTTTTGACCTAAACAGAACTGTTTGCAGCAGCTTGTCTTTTAGTTTTCTACCAATTGTAGTGTAGCTTTAAACTGTAAAAGATCAATGGCTTGTGTTTCATCTGATCGTTAGAATCAAGGGTCTGTCTTGATTCTTAGTTCCTTTATATGTATTGTATCTTCCATTTGTACAAGTGTGCCACCTTAGAGTTCTCTCTGTAATCTTGTAAACATTGAAGATTAATACACTTTGCATTTATCAGTATTATCCTTGTTTGCTTGTATACATTGCATAGTCATCGATCCTATAGATTCCTTTATTCATTTGAACACACTATTGATACGCTTACACCATCAAACATAGGTTGACCATGTGGTTAGCTAGACACCCGTTCAACAACAATATATTTGTGTGACATCCAAGCTACTCATTGCAAGGTGAGTTTACATATCCCTTTTTACATTTTTACACATTTTGGGGTGAAACATGATTATTCAATGAAAACTATTTGCAGTTACAAATATACAATTCTACATTAGAATTATATGTGTGATTTGTGTTTTATGCTTGAATGCTATTAGTTAAGGCTATATATACATGACATACTCGTGCAATCATTAACTCTGTATAAGTGAATGGTAACATTGATAGATTTATTGTGTCTGACAAACCCACCCAGATAGGGTGATTGTTACCGACATTACATCAGGATAACATTTGTTGTTATGCCCTATATTAGGATAACATTTGTTGTTGTGCCCTTCAGTCACAAGGTTTGATTATGCACCTAGCTTAACTATAAATTCTCCATAAATGCCTTATATACCATGTGTCATATGAATTGTATACAACACTTGAAAACTACTTGAGATTTCTAAAACCTATGTATGCTCACCAACTATTTATAGTTGACCCTTTCATTTAAACATGTTTCAGGTGGAAATGTTTGAAGCATAAGTTTATCACATAGGAGCTTATGGACCTAGTGACAAAAAATTGGATTTAATGTTAGCCTTTGTTTATTTGAAAAATGTGTATTTGTACTTTTATATCAATTCAATAAATTTGTGCAATACAGTTTGATCATGAGCTTTTGAACAGTCTACATGTCCTGCCCCGACGTATTCCATCGTCGGTTGGGGTGTGACAAGTTATGGGATGATTTACAAAAACTTTGTGAAAAAAGTCTTGATGTGAAGAAAAGTCGGAAGGAGTTACTGAAAAAGCAATTCTTGGTATTCAAACACTTTCAGAATGAGTCTCTGGGTAGCTACAAGATTTTATCATCTGTTGAGTGAGCTATAAAGTGCTAAAGTGGTTTATGAACCTGAAGAGATAAATGACAAGTTTTTAGAAGCGTTACCATCAAAGTTTGATGTTTATTCTGTTCTTATCAAAGAAAATGATAAATACAAAACCATGTCACTTGAAGATGTTCTTGGAAAAATTCAATCCCATGACTTGAATCTGAAGAAAAAGGAGACCAATATGAAACATATTCAAGATCCTACAATGTATTTTGCAAAGACTTCTGGAAAATCTGGATCTGAATTTTCTTTATTTTCTGGTGATGGTCAAGATAATTCAAATGATAATGTTTCTAGTTATTCTTGTCAATCTGGTTTTTCTTGTCAATCTGATTTTTCTGTAAATAAATCAAATTAAACATCTGGATCACAATATTCAAATTCACATCATGTGAATCAAAGAGTTGCTGAAGACTATATGACAATGTTTTCTTTCTAAAACATTTAAAAGTAAAAAAGGGGCAGTGAACTCACCTGGTAACGTGTCAGAAACACTAATATCCTTTTGATAGTAATGGAAACCAATATCCATATGACAGTTACGGATTTACGTCTTACTCGAGTCCTACGATACATGTAGGTACTTTAAGATCTTTATGAACTAACCTTAATATTAAAAAGAAATCTAAACTCGTGTTGAGTTATCACGTGTGAAGTTGAGCTATGTTGATTCTTAACAGTAATTACCAATTCTATATATGATGCTGTTTTAACTTTTAACATTTGGTAATATTAGTTAGCTTAATTAGAGTTGAGTTTCTCGACTCAAATATATTTCAATAGTTATATTCAAAAACATTAGTTCGTAGTATATACGATTGTATATAGTTATGTTTAATAATAATAATTCATGTTCATGTGTCCTTTAACAGAATGTATGCATCTATATGATTTAGTAGAACCATTTAAGGACTTATAGTAAATTCATATGCGTATTATAAATATAAATATATTCGTATATTTCTATAGCTTCAAAATCCTAAATATATTTGTACTGAAAAATAGTTTCACAATTAATCGTTCAATTCTATATAATGAGAATATATGTATTTACCATGAATGTATATATGTGTTCAGACCTATATACCATTTTATAAAACAATTATTTGGTTTCGTAAAAGTGTAAAGATTCATAATTACATATTTTTGTACAAATACATTTTGATATATACAACAATATACTTTACGGGTCATTATTTGTCAAACTCTCATTTAGTCGGTCTGGTTATATATTTAAGGACCAATTAATGACATATCAATCAAATAAATATATTTGCAAACCAATTGAGTTGTGGAAACCCTAAAAACTCAATAAGGGCCTTATATCAAAAGAAATCAATGGTTTACATTGTTTAGCTTATTCATCATTTCTTTTACTATTATTTTAAACAAAAAAGGTACATAAATGATAAAAATATCTTTTTTGCTTTGCAACCAATTTATGTGATGAAAAGCAAAACACCATCAATCAAATCAAATATTTCCTTTTTTTAAATCATATTTTATTTTAATTTGATATAAAAAACATACAACCATCAATTAAATTATCTCTTTAATTCATTTTTTTAAATCATGTTTTTTTTTAATTTGACATAAAAGACAGTAACTAAGATTTATGTTTTTTTATTAATGGAAAAATAAAATTAATTTTTTTTATAAAATATGCAACAATTGTAAAAATTACCGTTTTTGTATTGTTACGTATGTAACACGTACCGTTACATACCCGGATTGGGGATGGCTAGAATGAAAACCCATGAAAACTGTATGTTACAACTTTTTTTTAAATAGGGTAGGTTTGTTACATATTTTCATCACTTTTTATAAAAAAAAAAAGTGTCGAAGAATTTCTTTTTAATAAAATATATAACAATTGTAAAAATTTAACCTTTTTTTGTGTTGTTACGTATGTAACACGTGCTGTTACATATAAAAACAAGATTTTTCCTAAATGTTACATATTTAAAAAAAAAATCTTCGGCGTTTTTTGTATTTTTTTTTATAAAAGTGACGAAAATATGTAACAAATATTAATACTATTTTTAAATTACTGAACATTACTACAAAATAAAAAGGATATACAAAATAAAATTAAAAGTTTGATACAGCATGTAACAAACATAACAAACAAAAACAGTTTTGTTCTGTTACATAGTGTAACAAAATCATCAAAATTTAAAACAAACATTAATAGTAGTTTTAAACTACTGAACATTACTACAAAATAAAAAAGACATACAAAATAGAATTAAAAGTTTGATACAACATGTATAAACATAACAAACAAAAAGAGTTTCGTTCTGTTACATACTGTAACAAAATCATCAAAAATTAAAGCAAACATTAAGAAGATGATTGGAGGGGTTTGTTAGGAGTCTTGTTCTGCAATAGGTTGAGTTTTTGTTTTTCTCCTTGCATTGTCTTGAATCATGGTCTGTTACATATTTGTTACATGTTTTGCAGAGCCTTGCAGTCTTTGGTGGCTTCTCAGCAAAGTTTTCAAACCAAACTCATGGTATTCGTGTAGAAACTTTATCTAACTAGCCTTACTGTCTATGGGAATTTTCCATTTTTGAAACTAAGCGCTCTAATGAAACAATTCGCCATTTTAAAAACATAAACCTACAAATTTCATGGAAAAAGAAACAACCGAGTTTATTATGCTAAAAACAAAATTGGAATTTGTTTAGTCACAAAATATGTGATTTTTGGGAATTTGTTTAGTCACAAAATTGGAATTTGTTTAGTCATGGAAAAAAGAAACAACCAAGTTTTTGTTTGGGAGTTTTATGAAAATTGTGATTTAGAAGTTAAAAATGCAATTTTGATTCTACAAAATTCCAATTCGTAAGATCCATATTTTACGAATTTAACTAAATCAAAATTATATTTTCAAAAATCATATGCTTTAAAAAACTTAAATATTATATGCTTTAAAAAATACTCCTAGAAGCAAATATTGTTTTCCTCAACCTTTATAAATCGAAAAAGTTCCTAAAAATGTCTTTACATCATAAATATTAAATCCCCATAACCAGGTTTCCATCATTGATATTAAATTCCCGTAAAACATGCAATCCATATTTAACAAATTTAACTAAATCAAAATTATATTTTCAAAACTCAGTCGATAATATGAGATTCTTTTAACATCACTTACCGATGATGTTGAGATAAATGATCAGATACTTGTTTCAGAAACTTGATGATGAGATAAAATCATATTCGGCGGGATCTCGTCTGCGGCTTCAAACTCGTACAAACAAACTGCACAACTCTTCGGCGGATCCACTAGTTCTGAGAACTTGATGATGAGATTAAATCACACGATTTTGGAGTGGGTGGTGGTAGATCTAGAAAGATTTAAAGAGAAAAATGGTGATGGTAAAGCTTGAACATTAATGGAGAAAATTGTAAGGATGAAAGAGATGGAAAAATGTAAATAGAGAGGATGGAAGGGTGAAAGGTGGTTTTGTACCTGAAAATTAAGAAAATATGGGAATATCGAGATTTGTACATGGAAATTAAGGAAATAGGGGTTTGAAAGATATGGTGAAAGACAGTTTTGAAATATATGGTGGTATTGAAAAAATAAAGTGAGTTTTAAAAGGTGTATTAAAAAAAGAAATTTTGAGTTAAAAGGAAAAAAAGAATTCGTGTGTGTTTTTAAAAAGTGGAAGAGAATAAAGAGTTTAGATGTGATGGTGTTGGAAATGATGAAAAATGAGTATTAAATGATTAGAGAGAATATTGAATGTGACTTTATATTATTAAAGGGGACTACTAATGACACACGGGAATTGCTATGTGTACTTGGCCATATACGCATCGTATAGGGCAATACGATGCGTATAGCCCTTCACAATTTCTCATGCCCGACATCCTCGTACAACTTGGCCATTCCAACACTATACGCATCGTATAGTTTAATACGATGCGTATAGCGTACGAGATACTTTCTTCAACTAGTCAACCATCACATCACTATACGCCCCATATAGATACGTGGCGTATAGCGATGTGATGGTTGACTAGTTGCAGAAAGTACCTCGTACGCTATACGCATCGTATTGAACTATACGATGCGTATACGAGGTTTGACCAGGTTTGACCCGAATCCTAAACTCACTGTATTGCCCTATACGATGCGTATAGGGCCCATATTTTGTGTATTTAACCATGCAAAATTCTCATTCGAACGTATCGTTCAAAAAATTTTCAAACAATCTCTCAAAAATTATAAACATGTCTTGGTGGTGGGATGGTAACAACGGTTTTCAGGTATATTCTAACGAGTCGCTGGAAAACAACCCGCAAAGTTCTGGCGTTCAAGAGGTGAACTGGGAGGAGGTCTCATCCGACGTTTATTCTAATCAACTGGTAAGGCTTCCAGATTTGAACGAGCCACTGAGAAATCCCGAGTTAGTATACGGTGAACCGTCTTACCTTGCACAACCCACGAACGACTACGTATACGGTGAAGTCTCCTCCCCGACACAACAAACTAACAACTTCGTGTGCGGTGAAGTCTCTTACCCGACACAACAAACCGACGACTCGAAAGACGAAGAACAAAACTATCAAAATGTGTCGTATAAAACTGACCAGAATTTTCAGTCTCGTGAACAGTTGATGGATTTGGCTATCCGGAGAGGACGTGAGAATGGTTACGTCCTTGTCACCCGACGATCGTGGAGAAAAGGCGACGATCCGACGGAACCGTTTATCAAGGTGTGGCTTGTGTGCGACCGTCACGTCGAACGTGCGTCTACTGCCATGGTTAGACGTGCGGTAGCAAGAAAATAGGTTGTCCCTTTAAATTGGAAGGAGAGTACCAAGAAAATACTGGTGAATGGAAATTAACGGTGAAGGATGACAGTCATAACCAAGATCCTAGTCAACATCTTGAGGCGCACTTGTTTGCGAGGAGACTGTATCAGTCGGAACAACTTTTGGTGGGAAAGTTGTATTCGCAAAACTTGTTGCCACGAAACATTCTGGCAACTATAAGGGAACAAAACCCAGAGAGTAGTTGCATTAAAAAGGACATTTATAATGCGATACAAAAGATAAAAAGTGAAACGAGAGTCGGTGAAACTCCAATTCAGATTCTGGAAAACCTGCTTTCTTCTAAAAAATACGTCTACTATACTCGGGAAGATCCTGCCACAAATATTATGGAGGAGATATTCTTTGTTCATCCGAAATTGTACGAGATGTGGCGTGCATTCCCGCACGTTTTGATGATCGACGCGACGTACAAAACAAACATGTATAAACTTCCATTTGTCCAAGTGGTCGGTGTGACCTCCACACACCAGTCGTTTTACGTCGCTCATGCATTTATATCAAAAGAACGGGAGGAAAACTTTGTCTGGGTGCTACTGCAAATAAAAACGATGTTGCAAAAGTGTATGGAGCCACGTGTGATAGTAACAGACAGTGACAAAGCTCTTATGAACGCTTGTGATAAAATATTTCCGGTATGTTCCAAGAACCTATGTCGGTGGCACATACACGAGAATATCGCAAAACATTGCAGGGCATCATTTACCGACGAAGACTAGACAAATTTCAAGTATTTATGGTCGGTATTATGTGAGTCTCCCACGCCAGATATATACCAGTACAACTTCAACCGGCTTTACGAACGACTGTATGCAGCCAACCGAGGAAGTAAGTTTGAATATTTAATATTTTCAGTATTGAATATTTATTATATATTTAAATTTTTATTCAATATTTAATATTTTTCCAGGAGTTATAGATTATGTGACTAAAAATTGGCTGGACCCGTATAAAGAAAAGTTTGTATCTGCGTGGTCCAATAGAAACCTCAATTTTGGTTAACATACAACGAACCGAGTCAAGAGCCAGCATTCGCTCTTAAAGAGCTATCTTAGAAATGCTAACAGGTCGCTAGATAGACTTGTTGGGTTTGTTGATGAAATTGTATCAGATCAGTATTATCAGTTACAGTTTGGGTTTGGAACAAGCCTCATAAGGAAAATGGACAGCCACATAGCTATTGAATTGTTTGATAACCTGCACGGTAAAGTTTCACATAAAGCTCTAGATTTGTTAGAAAATGAGTGGTACAAGTTATCACATATACGGAAACAAAATGCAACGTGTGGTTGCCAACTTTTCAGTAGTTGTGGGTTGCCGTGTGCTTGTCGTCTGGCAAATATCAAAGCTACAGGTAAACTGTTCTGACTATTCAATAGTTGTGGGTTGACGTGTGCTTTTCAAAATGTTCTAACTATTTCGTTTAAAATGCAGGTGGAATAATCCCTCTAGATGTGGTGGACGTCTTCTAGAGGAAACTTGATTTAAAACCGTCGTTTGTTGATGATGAAAATGTAGACGTGGATAAAGTAATTGGTCAAGTGAGAAACAAAATTATGTCACAACCCGATCAGGTCAAAAGAAGTATGTTGTCGAGAATCGCAGGGGTGGTCTTTCCGAGCAAAAGTAACAAGAAAGCGCCTGTGGTACAAGAAGATACTCGCGGTCGTCCAACTTTGAAAAAGCAACAACAAAGGAAACATGATGTCGCGAGGAACAGCTCATTCACAGGATCCCAACAAAGAAAATGTGACCCTGCGAGACACAGCTCGTATATTGCGTCATAAGAGTCTATACAAGCGACACCGTCGTTCAACGAAAGGTAAAGGAAAGCAACCACAAGATGATAACGC
This sequence comes from Smallanthus sonchifolius, assembly GCA_023525975.1. Lineage (NCBI taxonomy): Eukaryota > Viridiplantae > Streptophyta > Magnoliopsida > Asterales > Asteraceae > Smallanthus > Smallanthus sonchifolius. The sequence continues at coordinate 30,180,426 of CM042046.1, forward strand.
CCATCTTGGGTTTCCATTGATTATGGGGAAAGATGCGGTTAACAATATAAACTGTTTTAAGGATTCGATACCATCTTTATTTTATCCGTACATTTCACATATACAGGATGTAAATCCCGACGGTAACTGTGGTTTTCGATCGGTAGCTTTGGGCTTAGGGTTAAATGAAAACGGTGGCTTTTTATCCGACAACAACTTCTGCATGAGATGGACAATAAAGAGGAATGGTGGAGAACTGTTTTTGACAGAGTCGCCTTTCAAGAGTATGATAGGCTACGTCAAACGATAGATTAGCAGGATGTGAAAGCCGCACCAGTTAGTCGTTGGATGTCGATGCCATACACAAGACTCCTAATTGCTCAAAGATTTGGGGTGATTGTTCATCTTTTAAGCATCAGCGGTAATCAAACATTTTTTCGATTGTGGTTTGGTCCTAACGTTCACGCTCAACATCAAATCGTATCGTTAGTTCACGTAAAAAAATGCTCATTTCATCCACATCAAGTTAGACGGAGATTTTCCGATTCCCAAGCCGAATGCACTTTGGAATTTGCACTGAAATGATGATGCAGCAAAATGGGAAAATATATACAGTGATCGTATTGAACGATTTAAGAAAATAATTGCTACTAATAGATCTAGATTTCCACAATACTTCACGAACTACGGATGATGTTTGTTAGCTTTAATTAATTATTATTTAAATATAATTTATTTTATTTGTCATTTTAAATAAAATTAATTTTAATAAAAAACAAAAGAACTATACGCCACATATAGATCTATATGTGGCGTATAGACTTCAAATAAGAGGGAATTCAAACTTTTCAAATCTGAGATATTATAAAGGCTATACACATCGTATAGGTCAATACGTGGCGTATAGAATACCAAAGGTTGGAGGCTATATGACACGTATTGATCTATACGAGACGTATAGCCATTTGATATACCAAGTAAACACATCTTATAGGGCCATACGTGGGGTATAGTTCGTCTGAGGAAGACGATGAAGCCATACGCCACGTATAGATTTATACGTTGCGTATGGCTCAGGTTCCTGGCAAATTGGCCCGTGTATGGCCTGGTTGCCCGCGTATGGCTTAGTTTGCCCGGTGACTGGCCTGTGTATGGGTTGGGGGCCCTGCGTATGGCTTGGTTTACCCGGTAACAGCCTATACGCCACGTATAAATCTATACGTGGCGTATAGGTTTTTAAAAAAAACATTATTTTATAATTTAAAATAAATATATTATTATTATTATTTAAAATAAAAAAATTAATTATTATTTATTATTATTTAAAATAAAAACAATATATTATTATTATTATTTATTTTTATTATTTAAAATAAAAACAATATATTATTATTATTATTATTTATTTTTATTATTTAAAATAAAAACAATATATTAATAAAAAATTAAAAACAATTAATTATTATCAGATATGGCGGATCTTGATGATAATATTCAGATGGACCAGCTAGACCATCTTGCGCACTACCATTTTCTGGATTTTCCGGCCGATTCGGAGGCATATGCCCGGTGCCAGAAGCTGCGGGAGGTGCGGTTGGGCCAAGGGACGGCGGTGGATTGGGGGCTCCTCGAGGAGGTATAAGAAGCCGAGCGAGCTAGGGCCATCATCGGCCAGGACACGCCATGGTCGCGTCTTTTTGATCTTTCGTTCGCGGAGACCTACCGAGAGGTGGTCGTCGAGTTTCTTTCGACGTTCATCTACTCAGAGGCTAGGCTGGAGCCTCTTCCAGGGGAGGCGCCAGATATGGATCCAGATCATATTTCTTTTTCTATTTTTGGGGTCGTTAACCGTCAGACCCTCCGTCAGTGGGCCGTCACGATGGGCTTGTACTACGAGCCTGAGACGGTCACGCCACTTTTCACCGAGGTGGTGACGGAGGTGGACAAGGAGGAACTCCTTGTTTTTTGGGGCTTGATTTCAGATAGTCCTTGGTTGGGTACCAAGGGGAGGGTGTCGGGTATTAGAGACCATTTGTATAGATATCTCCACCGGCTTATTTCGACGTCGATCGCACCGCGTCTGAAAACCCTTGAGTGGTGCACTGATAGAGACCTTTTATTTCTTTATTCCCTGCTTACTGGGAGGCGGTGCGACCTATCCACGTGCATGGCGCATTATTTTGCTTCTGCCAATATGCGACAGAAGCGCGGGCTTTTGTATGGCGGTGCTTTCATGATGCAGATCATGCGGTCGGTTACACCATTTAACGTGCATAAGCCTGCGATGTTACCGGCCATTCCCCTGTCCGATTAGACCGTCGCACGGCGAGCGGCATGCGCATCACGCACCGATTCCCGCAGGGCCTTTGGTTCGTAGGGGCCGTCCAGGACCAGGTTTGGGTCCCGGTTCCATTGCCACAGATGCCTGGACAGGGGGACCCGCCTATGCCTCATCCGCTACATGGTGTGGCGATGGAGGACGGACCGCCGCACGTCGATCACATCCACGACCATCCGCCACAGCATCCCCGACACGTACGTTGGTCTGTTAGGCTGGAGAGGGCTACCCAGGCATTGCTTGATGGCCTTGTTGCCGACTCACGGCGACAGGGTCGTCTACTCGATCGCATGGAAGACCTGATGATGTGGGCGGTTAGACAGCTCGTGGATCTGTCACGAGCCGCCGGCATCGAGCCACGCCCACTACCACCGCTACGTCATTATCTGGACGACCCCGTTCAGGATGAGGGCGGAGCCGGTCAGGGTGACGGCGGAGCCGGTTAGGTTTAGTTCTTTTATTTGTATTTTGTTTCTTTCGTTATTATGTATGTAAAACATTTTGATGTATATATTTTATTTTTTGATATAATGTATATAATGTTTAGTTTATTTGTTTGTTTGTAATGTTTAATATTTTGTTTGATTATAATGTTTAATATTTTGTTTGGTTTGTAACGTTAAATATTTTGTTTGGTTATACTGTAAAAATATAATAAATGTTTAAAAAAAATATAAAATATATAAAATTTATAAATAGATAACAAACTTATATTAACAAAATTATATAAATTAAAATAAAAATAAACAAAATATAAAAAAAATAAAAAAATATAGAATTAAATAAAAAATACATATACGTGGCGTATAGGTCAATACGCCACGTATAGGATTCATAAACTCCAAATCTTCCAACTTTTAAAGCAAAAATATAACCCGTGCCTCATACGCTGCGTATAGATGAATACGCCACGTATTGGACCAGCCGTCAGACAGAGAATGACACGTGGCATTCTGTTGTCAGTGACTGAACTCTATACGAGGGTGTATAGTGTGGCGGCGGGTCCAATTAGCAATATTCCGTGTGTGGTTAGAATCACCCTTATTAAATTATTATATAAAGTCATATGTATATGAAATTACCTTAATACCCTTGAATTGTTAAAATATATATTAAAAGAATGAGTGAGGTGGATGAATGAGGACCACACAATGGGTTTTGAGAGTTTTCACAACTAGAGTGAGATTTCACTCAATATATACCCTATATATATATATATATATAGAGGAGTGTTCAAGTACAAAGTCATTTTTGTCTAAAAAGAGTAGGAAATAATCTTAAAGTGATATGTGGCATTTGATGGATTTAATGATAAATGGTACTTTGGTATTTTCCTCATTTGTTAGTTATGGTAAATCCTATTATCATGGTAAGTTAATTTTCATATTAATTTAATTGATTTTGACTAATTTAATTGGTTTTGACTAATTTGTGATGTTGCTCGATGTATACCAACATGGTGTTTGTGTTGTTTTACTAAGTGTGTTGATTTGTTCTATAAATAACATTATATGATGTTTTCATCATACATCACATACTTAGTGTGCTTGTGCTTGTGCTGTTTATTTTGGTGGGTTGATTTGTTCCATAAATAACCGTATATGTTGAATTTTTCATCAAACAACACATACCAAGTGTAATTGTGTTGTTTTATTGAGTGTGTGTATTGTTACTTAAATAACTACATATGATGTTTAGTTCATAAAACAACACATAATACGTGTGCTGTACTGTTTTATTCAGTTGTGTGCTGTTTAACAGAGGCTTAAAGAATGTTTAGGTTGTGTTACATTGTTATATTTTTTTTGATGTGTTGTACTGTTTAAATGATTATGTGTTGTTTAACGTGTGATGGACTTTTTAAATAAATTCTGTATTGGTTGTCATGAACTGCTATAAGTCCCTTTGGTTTGTGTTGTACTTTGGCAGGTATTGAATTTTATACTAATGATGGACACATAATTCCAAGTGGTACTGATTATTGTTAACCAGTATTTACATTTTTAAGCAATGTTATAGAAAATGAGAGAGAGAAGATGGAAAAGATTTTAAATTTTCCGATGTATCTGAGATTTTTTGAAATCAGTGTCATGGTTAACCGAATCGTCGATTGAAAAACGTGAGAGAAATTAATCACACTTTTAATGCTTTACGATTTTTAAGATACATTAAAATTTAATTTGGGTAGAATCAATTACAAAAGTTTAGATCGCCCTTAATAATTATTAGTAGTGATTAAATTCAAGACCAAGCTTTTAAATAGATCTCAACCATTAATCAAGAAAATGAATGATTGAGATGTATTCTTAGGCTTTTTAGGCAAAAAAACACTTTGTAGGAAAACCCTCCTCTATATATATAGGGAAAAGATATTATGAAAACCTTATTGAGTTGTGAAATCTCTGAAAACTCATTCTACATCACATGTTTCACTAATTCATTTGAATTGTGTGGTTGACATTAAAAGAGATTAAAAAACTAAAATCTTTTTTAGTAACATTTAATGTAATGACAATAAGGGTAATCTAGTCATTTCACACATTCAACCACCTTTTTCCATCAATTAAAAAGTCAACAATCACATCAATAATCTCTCTCTTGCTTTTTCTTAAATCCTATTTTTTTAATTTCAACTAAAAGAATTACCAACTAATAATTTATTCTTTTTTATATAAAAAATGAAATTCAAACTCTTATAAAAACAAGGTTTATTTTTTTTACAAATTCTGTTTTTTTTTTAATTCTCGTTTTTTTTACCTGATTTTTTTTAACGTGAGATTGTTTAAAAGAAGATCCATATGTATTGTAGGATCGGTAAATAAAAGATGGTTCTATTCTAGTTGAGATTGGCGAAAACAATTACAACTAATCAATGTAAACAAGTAAACACAAGAAGTACTGATAAATGCAATTTGTATTAAGATTCAATAGTTACAAGATTACAGAGAAAACTCTAAGAAAAGCACTTTGATACAATGATTCTAAGTACTACTTATATAGTAATTTAGAATCACGACAGACCCTTTATTCTAAGGATCAGATCTAACACAAGCCGTTGATCTTGTATTGAAGTTATTCTACATATAATGATAATTAACATTGCAAAAGTTAACTTTACTCAAACGTATTCTTAGGTATCATTGCCTGCATGCTTGGAGAAGAGCGTTGTAGTTCTTTATTGTCTGCACCAGTGACATTCTTTCTGCGTGTAGTGTGTCAGTATTGTAGCAGAAAGTTGTCAGTGGTAATGGTTGCTTTATCGAAGCCAGTCAACTGCAACGTTTGATCTTCAGTGGAAATGGCTATCAGCTGCAAAGTTGGAGATCAGCTGCAAGATACAACCATCCAAAGCTACTGATGATTTGCCTATCAGCAGCATCAAGTGTTGATGCTGCTGAGAAGCCTATCCGCAACAACTTTGGTCTTCAGCAGATATGGCTATCCGCAGCAGATTTGTTCTTCAGCAGAAGAACAAGTATCCGCTGCAGATAAGCTTATCCGTAGCAGTTTGTTCGTCAGCAGCCAAACTATGAGGTAAGCAGCATTTGTACTTAGAAAGTTTTGCAGCCATCAGTCTTTATTTCTACAAACTCCTCCTAGACTGATGCTACCAAAACTCTTTTACTTCTTTTGCTGCTGAAGCTTTTCCATGTTGCTGACTATTCTTGCAACCTCATATCCACTCTGGTCCTTGCTGTGATTGTTAAGAGGAAGCTCAGATAGAGTCTTGACGTCTTTGCTTGCCATTTTGAAGATGGCCTTGCTTGAACACCTCATCTTCTGTCCTTTAACATCTGTCAATGTGAACTCATTCTTTTCAGCATTGTAGGACCAACTGATGAATGGAGAGTGGGATTGGAGAGGTTTGGCATCATTAATTTCATCTTTGCTGGGGTTGAAGTGATGTTTGATCACCAACAACAGATGTCTCCCACCTTCATTCTCAAGCTCATTAGCTTCACCCAGCTCCATCATTCTTCTTATATCATAATCTGGAAGCGGCAATACCTCATCAACAGTTGTATAGATTGATCTTCTTTCTTCTGTTCTTCCCCTGAAGACTTCAAAGCGTTGAACTTTAGTGCTGTAGGACCAGTTGACGATTTCTCTTGAGTCTTCTGGTTTGGTAGTAGGTTTGCTTTTCTTCTTGGGAGGTTATTGATGAGTAGGAGCTGGGTGGGAGGATTGGATTTTGTGGGTGGAGAGGAGGGAGGTCTAGGATGGAGAGTGGAAGGTTGTTGGATAGAGGAAGTGGTGGATGAGGGAGAAGGCTTGGGTTTCTTTGGTTTCCTTTCTTCTTCTTGATTGATTACCCTCTTCTTTGAGCCTTTCTTCCCCAGTCTTTCTTCCTCTTCCTTTTTGACTTTAAAGTAAAGGGCTTGCAGGTTCATGAAACTTATGGGACCCAGCCTTTTTCCACTCTCTCCTCTAGCCTTTCAGAACTCAATCATGACCTTCCTTTCTTCATGGGTTCTTTTGTTGAAGGCAATGGTCTTCTTGGATTTCTGTTTGGCTTTTTTTTCTTCTTCAGCCCTTTTCTTATTTGCCAATAGACCTTGCTGACCCATGAAGGCTTTGTAGATTTCTTTATTGGATAACTTCTCAAGGTAGTCTGCATCCTCACCTTGAGAAACAAGAGCTTCTATCCACTCCTCTCTCATCTCTTTGGCTAGTTTAGAGTCAGTAATTCTAAACTTAGTCTCTTCTTTTCTTTTCTGCTCTCTTTCTTCTTCTTCTTTATTTAGTTGTTCCTGCAGCTGAAGAGCTAGAGATTCATCTTCTTGTATTTGGAAAGCTGCAGGAATCTTCACTTTCAGATCATCCAGCTGCTTAGCATACAACTGGATCTCTTGTTCTCTGATGAGAATGGCTGTTTTTCTGTCTTAAGCTTTTCGTAATTCAGCCATCTCCTCTTCTTCTCTTCTTTTTCTTTCCTCCTTTTCCTTCTTTTCCTTCACTATCCTTTCTTCATCTTCTTTTGTCATAAGTCCCTTCCCCTTGTCTTTGCTGGATGCCTCTGCTTCAGATTCATTGACCTCAACAGCAGATGTAACAGATGTTGTTGGGATCTCAGCTTCAGCTTCATTGGCATTTTCGGGAATGGACAAGGGAAGGACACTTTCTTCATCTTCTTCCCATTCAAGACCTGTTACTTCTTTCCATCCTTCCTTCACCTTTTCCTCTTCTCTTCTTTCGGATTCTTCTTCTGTGTTCAGTCTGACTGTGGGTGAGGAAAGGAAGGATAGGTCTGAGTCGGAGTCAGAGGCATCCATTGCAAGTAGACCTTCCTTTTCAAGCTGATCTTTGATGGTTTTTATCATTGCTTGACTCTCTTAGGAATTAACGTTGCAGATGTGTGTTCTGAGCTCGAAGACCTTGTGCAGGAAGTCTGATTTTAAGAGTAGGATCTCATTGATGTTGATTGAGAGAGATGATCCATTACTCAGGAAGAATGTGAAGTCAGAAGACCCAGTGCTCGACCATCCTAACACTTACACATCTTTGACCACTTTGTTGTACAGAGATCTTCTCCAGCTGACAACTTCTTCTTCTGTTAAAGTGCTGCTCCTGATTAAATCAAGTCTTTTAGGAGCCAATTGTTTTGCTGCTGTTGAAGATTCTTCACTGACTTTAGGATAGGCCACCTAGTTTGCTTCTTTTAATAGTGTTTCAAACCAGGGCAGCTTTTCTTCCATTAAGACTTGAATCCTGCTGATTGCAAGTTCTGCTGAGAGATCTGTAGAGGTGTTGATGCAGTTGGATATGTACATTTCAAGCACTTGGAGTGGATTTAGTGCATTCCAGTTCAGCTCTTCTACTCCGCTAAACTCTTTCCCAATCCAGAATCTCTCAGTTGAACCATCATACCCCCAAGCTAGTATGGAGTCAAATTCTAGCTTATTTGCAGACAATGTGAATTGGGGGGCAGTGGTTTGTTTTATTATTGCTGCTGCTTCAGGAACTATGCTGACTGATGGGGGAGTGTCTTTATTTTGTCTTTCATCCTTTAACACCTCATCAACAGCTCTGACAACCAACTTCCAGTCCTCAGTGATTTCTTCCTCTTCATCTACTGAGTCTGGCAAGTCATGAACTTGAACAAAGGCAGGCTTGAATAATGAACTTTGAAATGCGGCATGCTCTTGTATCCATTCTTCTAGGCTTTCAGCGTCATCTTCTACTACAACTATCTCCACCTTCTTAGTTGCATCAGTCTAAAGGGCTGCATCTGTTTGAGTTCCTACTGATACAAGGGAGGAGTAGGCACAGTTGGGCATTGATGGGCTTCATGCATAGAGACTTGGTGCCTTAGTTTGGACACTTCAGCCTCTAGCATAGCTACCCTGGCCGTCAATTCCATATTATGAAGTTTCAGTATGTCCTCATCCACAGTTGTGGAATCCTTGGAGCTAGATGGGGCCTTAGGCCTAGCCTCTGCATCCCCATCACCCTGGTTTTATTGGTACCTGGGATTCCTCTCAATAAGAGTGTTTCAAAGGAAACATCCTTACTGTGAGTTGTCGTGGTTAGGGTCTTTGTGATGTCGTCACTGTCCTCCTAGGCACTTGAAGTACCAGGAGTAGTGACAGCCCTTTCCACATTCACTCTATCAGTACCACCAGAGTGAACCTTCTTGGGTGATGAACTTGGGTTAGGTGCACCAGAATCCAAGTAAATCAATACCTCCGAGATAGTGGTTGTTGGAGAAGGTATATCATCTTGACAAGGAGCCTCTGCACTTAAGTTCAGAGAAGAGAAATGAAGGCATGGCTCAACAGGTTGTTCTATGGATCCGGGATGTGATCCGGATCCTAATAGAGAAACTTCCAAGGAGGTCTCTCTAATGTTTTGGCTATCCCTTTTGATATTCTCATCAGAATGTTGGGATTCTGAATGAGGGCTTTGAGGTTTGGATTAGGCCTTTGAGAAAAGAAGAGAAGGAGTCTTCTTGCTCCTTTTTCTAGTGTTTGTTGTTACAACCGGGGCCCTTTGTTCCTGTTGAACGATAACATCAAAAACAGATGTAAGTGATTTATGTGCCTGTGCATCCTTAGTAGTTTGCACAGGGGTTCGAGCAATGGAAGCAGTTTGTTGTTTAGGATTTGAAGTGGAGGGTGTGGGATCAGTATCTGTTGGGATTGCTGAACTGTCACCCATGGTACTTTGTATGTTCACCATTTTTTATAACAATGGAACATTGACCCTTAAGAACTTTTTAGGAAACAATTCTCATGCTTTGAAAAATGTTGCTTTTATGACCCAACATAAGATAGATTTTTGCAGGTTTTGAAAGTTCTTTTATTTCATTGTTAAACACCTCCTGCTAGAATCTTGGGTACATGAAAAATTGCTGCTTTGCACCCTCTTGAAGGTTGTATCTCAAACCTTCAAAGATGAGATGTGCAAAGTTGAATCCTTGGCAAGTAATCATACAGTGAACAACAGAGGCAAGTGCAGAGCTCACTTGATGCCATCCACTTCTCTTCTGAGATATGCATTGTAGAAGAGTATGGCATAGATACTTCCATGGGGGTCCCATCAGTGCCTTCTCTATTGTGTACTCATTCTGATTTCAAGTGTACCCTATGGATACAAAGGTCCTCATGTAGACTTCTTTTGAGTACGAAATGGCGGCCCCTCGTCTTGAATCTTGAGGTGTTTACTGAGAGTGGCTTCAGAGATGGTGATGTCCTTGCTATCTACCTTGGCTTTAATTTGGGGTATCCCCTTTTCGGTAGAGTAGATGGCAGATTTCCAAAAATCCTCCACGTGATGAATGTAAATGGGTGGGTTGACAGTGAGTGCATGGTATATTTTTGATCGGCAGAGAAAGTCGATCATGTCATCAAACCCGTCAGACTTCATCCCTTTTATTAAGTATGCTGTGAGGTTGTGATATGGAGAGAACTTATCATCTAGATGGTTTATGTCTACCTCTGTCATTGTTTGGTTTGGAGGGAAAGATGAAGGTTTTGAAGGGAGGTTAGGAATGGAAGGCTTTGAATGTTGTGGGGGCTTTAGAGAAAGTGATGGGAGTTAGGGCAAAATTGAATGTGAAGGGGTTATGGAGCAATTGATTTAAGTTATAACGACAGAGGAGGGAAAAAGCAAACTCACTTGTACAGTACAACCTCATTCACTTTTTACTATTACAGCTGTAATGCACTATAGCAGTCATGGTAAAGATTGAAAGAAATTTTTTACAACGGGTAAAAGTTAATTTAGACTTATTTTTACCAATCAGTAGCAAACTTTGTTACTGCGGATGGTTAAGCCTATCCGCTGCAAGCTTGGTTGCGGCGGATAGTTATGTCTGTCAACAGTAAACTCTATTGCTGCTGATGAATGCATTGATCCGCAACAAGGGTGTTGCTGCTGACTGCCTTAAAGCTATCCGCAGGAAACTTGTTCCTGCTGATAACTTAAAGCAGTCAGTGGCAAAATCTTTGTTGCTGATTATTTAACCTGTCAGCAACAAAAATGGATGCTGTTGACTTGTAACTTTTATTTATAACATAAGACAAACATATTTACAAAAAAAAAAATTTTTAAAGACCTGGCTGCCTCTGCACATGAGAGAGATCTAGTTAGTGGGAGGAATCCAAGAGCGTGCATCCTTGAAGAAAAGGGTTCTTGGAATATCAGATTCAGCATGTGTGCATTCAACAGAGCCAATGATGATTCTTGAAGGGATAGAAGCTTGGATCAACAGAACCAAAATTTTTTTTCTTTATAACTATTTTCGACTTTTGTGAATTCAGATTTCATTTGATGAAGTTCTTCATTTTGATCTATAAGGTTTTGATTATGCTTTCTGTAGCCTAACACCTTATCAATACAAGCTTGGGAACAGAGATGTTCATATACTTGAGGCGGTATCTCAGTTGTGTCTGCCATAAGAGCTTGGTTGTTAGTAGGCAGATCTTCATACTGGAAGCTCCAGTCAAAGTCAGAAGTTCCAACAGCTGCACAAGCTGCAGTTTGAGCTGGAGGAGTAGCTTGTTGCTGTTGTTGTCTTGGTTGGGCTTGGTGAGCTTGTCTTGATTGAGGAGCTTCTGGGTTTGCCCTAGGTGCCTTGCATTCTCTAGCAAAATGACCCAGTTGGTTACATTTGTAACATCTTAATTTGCTTTTATCCAATCCAACTCTGGTGTTGGAGTTGTTATTTGGAATGGGTCTTCCGGTTCTAGAGTAGAACCTTTTTGCTCTTATAGAGAGCATGGCATACGAGTGTTGTATGTCCATTTCTTCTAAATCATATGGATGGAAGAATTCCAGATCCTCCTTGATAAATGACATGTTTCTTGAGTTTTCAGAAACAAAGGCAGCAGAGGTTGAGGTTTGAGGAGGAACTTCTAGGAGAAATGGTGATGTGTTTGTTTGAGAGGTTGGATTTCAGGGATGAGTGACGATGGCAGGATAATAGTTGCTTGAACTAGGACCTGAGTGGTCAGAGTGGAGGGCAGAAGAGGTAGTGGTGGATTTTGAGGCTGTTTGGTAGCTTGAGCTTCTTTCTTTTGCCTGAATCATCTTTAGCTCATAGGTTTTTAGCATTCCGAAGAGCTCAGTCATTTGTAGAGTCTTCAGATTCTCAATTCTTCTGATGGACACTGTGTAGAGTGTCCAGCAACTCGGTAGAGACCTGATGAACTTCTTGAGAATATCTTCATTCTCCAGCTTCACCTTTGAGCATTGCAGCTCACCTACAAGATATGTATATTTGTTATATAAAACAGTTAGAGACTCACCTTCCTTCCAGACGAAGTTTTCATATTGCTGCTTCAGGATGTCTCTTCTGTTTTCTTTGACTTCTTCCGAACCAGCAAACATCTTCTCAAGAGCCTCCCATAGCTCCTTTGCAGTTTTATAACTTCAAAAGTTATGAAAAACTTTATTTGGTAAGCACATCTGGATGGCTCCCAAGGCTTTGAAATCTACCTCCATTTTCTTGATGTCTTCATCAGAGTACTTGGAGGGTTCTTTGGGAACCAGTGTACCTCCGGAATCAGCTGAGGCCACCATGGGTATGTGTGGTCCATTTTTAATGGATTTCCACATCCCATATTCTTGATAGCAGAAGAAGCTTTCCAATCTGTTTTTTCACATATCATAGTCTTCTCCAGACACCAATCTTGGTGGTCTGGAGATGCTTCCAATATCTTCAAATCCATTGTTTTGTGCCATTTTGTTTTGATTTGATATAATGAGAGACTTTAACAAAGAGATAGTTTAGAATAGAACCGGAGAATGATTAAACAAGTGTGAGTTTGTTTAATCTGTGAGCCAAAGCTCTGATACCACTTGTAAGATCAGTAAATACAAGATGGTTCTATTCTAGTTGAGATTGGCGAAAACAATAACAACTAATCAATGTAAACAAGTAAACACAAGAATTACTGATAAATGCAATTTGTATTAAGTTTCAATGGTTACAATATTACAGAGAAAACTCTAAGAAATGCACTTTGATACAATGACTCTAAGTACTACTTATATAGTAACTTAGAATCAAGACAGACCCTTGATTCTAAGGATCAGATCTAACACAAACCGTTGATCTTGTATTGAAGCTATTCTACATATAATGACAATAAACACTACAAAAGTTAACTTTACTCAAACGACTTCTTAGGCATCATTGCTTGCATGCTTGGAGAAGAGCGTTGTAGTTCTTTGTTGTCTGCACCAGTGACATTCTTTCTGCGTGGAGTGTGTTAGTGTTGTAGCAGAAAGTTGCCAGTGGTAATGGTTGCTTTATCGAAGCCAGTCAGCTACAACGTTTGATCTTCAGTGGAAATGGCTATCAGCTGCCAAGTTGGAGATCAGCTGCAAGATGCAACCATCCAAAGCCGCTGATGATTTACCTATCAGCAGCATCAAGAGTTGATGCTGCTGAGAAGCTTATCCGCAGCAACTCTGGTCTTCAGCAGATAAGGCTATCTGCAGCAGATTTGTTCTTCAGCGGTAGAACAATTATCCACCGCAGATAAGTTTATACGCAGCAGTTTGTTGGTCAGCAGCCAAACTGTGAGGTTAGCAGCATTTGTACTTAGAAAGTTTTGTAGCCATCAGTCTTTATTTCTACATATATGTAATCATATGCTGAATAACAAAGGGTTACATATGTATCTAACAAATAAAAAATCCATATAATCAGTAACTTTTTATTGATTAAATGTTACAATATTTACATTATATAACTAGCGAAAAAATTACGTATGTAGCTAAAAAAATGTTACATGTGTAACATTTGGTAATTACATATGTAAAATTTTATGAGAAGCATAAAAACTCAGACGTACAATTCATTACAACCGTAACTTCGTTTCTTGTATAACTAAGCATTATTCTCTCTTTCTCTCTTAACCACTGTACACTCTTTATCTCTCATAGGCTCGGGTTCTGATTTTGGCCATTAGCTTCGGATTTGGATGATTAGGTTCTGATTTGGGGCGATTGTTTAAACGTTGTGAGAAAAAGAAACATTCACTTAGAAAAATTATGTAACTGACAAGTGTTACATGTGTAGCTAACAAATGCTAGATATGTAAATAGATTGTTATTTATGTAACTAGGATTGTCTAAAACTAAATTGATTTTTAAAACAATATCTTCAACAAGAATAATAACACCCATATCTCATCATACATTCACATGGGGCAAGAAAACTCAACATTTTTAAGGGACCATGTCCATGAAAAAGATAATAACTTTTGAAAAGAATATCATTTAGAAGAAAAAATTTTCATTTAGAAACATTTATGATACATATCTAGCTAACAAAATGTAAAACATGTAACTAGGATTTTGTTACATATGTAGCTAACAAAAGAAAAGCTCAAACACAAAATAGGACAAAAGAGATTTGCATTTATAAATGTATGAATTGTTGGCAAAGTACTCTCTAAACACCCAAATTTAAAAAACACATTTCACACAAATCTAAACACTTTAACTTGATTAGCAGCATAAAAAATAATAATGCTTTGAAAACCGGACTGGTTGTTGAACCGGTCACGCTAGAGTTTCACTGGTCGGATCGGTCGGACCGGTTCAACTGGATTTAAAAACCGGATAATATTATAATTAATATTTTAAAAATTAAAATAAAAAAGGTAATTTAATCAGTAAATAAAAATCCATTAAAAAGGCAATTTTCATATAATTAATAGCTTTACAAATTTAAAAAAGAATAATTATTACAATATTTTTATTTTGACTAGCCTTAAAAAGTAGATATGAAAAGATTTGTTTTTTACTGAAGGTCTGTATTTTATCTTCCCAACATCCATCTTTTCATATCTCTTTTTCTCTATTTCTAAATTTTAAAAAAACTTAAAACTCATCATCCATTCATCTTCTTCTTTGATTTTTTCTTACGACCAAGGAATGGTAATTTCTGACTAAAGCAGAGAGGCAAATCGTGTGAATTAAAATCACCCTCTTTGGATCCTTCTTTAATTCTTTCTTAAATTAAGTTCTTATGATCTTACCTCGAAGTTTTTCGCCCTGACATAAGGCGAGTTGCCAACTGACTCAGTCCGAGTTGAGTTCAAATTGAACTATTCTGAACGAGTTCTCAACAATCCACCGATGACGGGTTTCGACGGAGATAACGGGGTCGACTAGGTGGGTCAGAACCCTGGCGGCACGTATGTCGGTATGCGGATTCTCCGGCCACGAAACTCCACCTTCGTATGGCGGTCTTTGGACGCACTTCGTGGCAAAGGGACGATGGTTACCGGCATTGAACCGTCTATTTCATTATGAAAAATTGAGGTTGGATCTGAAAACTTTAGAGAAAAAAATGGGAGAGGGATGCTCATGAATCTTAAACATTTTTGCGGTTTTTGATAATAAAAGAGTGATAGAGAGAGGAAGCCAGAAAGAGAGATTATGACATGAAGATAGATAACCTACATTGCAAAAGACTAACATACCCTTCCTGCTAAAAAACAAAAAAAATTGTTAAAAAAGTGGATGTGGCAACATATAGGTCACATGATGAGTTTCATGGTTTTCAAAACTAAATTGAGTTTTCATTATATATATATATATATATGGATATACGTTTATTCAAAATGCTTAAAGTTAAAAAAAACACCCCAATCGTATTTAATTTCGTACTATTTGTTTCATACCACAAGTATCATACAATTGGTTTCACGTTCGAGTAATAATATTTAATAGTTAAATGTATCGGTCGTTAATCGTATTCAAGATTCTAATTTAATCGATCACCCATTTACGAAAATACACTCACTTGTTTAATAATAATTATAACGAACTCTCTAGATTTAATATGCGCGTTTTTACAATTCGTTAATATTAATTGTTGAATTAATGTTTACTTTTACCGATAACGAATCGTTTAGGCTCAACTAAATTTAACCACGCATGTGTTTAACTTTTATGTAAACGAATATAATTATTTTAGCGCACGTTGTATACCTTTCATTAGTCTTGTTTACGAATCGACATGTTCTAACCCTCACGACTCACACATTGACCGCGTTTGACCGTCGTTGACCAGGATTGACTTTTGTTGACCAAAACCCGGGACTGTCGGGAACGACCCGAAAAGTACCGCCTATCGGGGTGACGTCACGTCTTCGTCATAACTGTCCAAAATCCAAAAGAACACACGGGAATGAAACCCGGCCACTAATTCACTAGTTTTATCACGTAAATCAACAGATCTGGAGGCCACAAGAGTTTAATTAACAATAAACGGTTTCTGGGTTCGGATTTATACCTCGGATTGACACGAAACAGGGTAATAAAAGCTTACCGGATAATGAATTCACAGGAACCCTATCTTTCTGCCGGAAAAACGAGTTTGGCTGGATCTCGGTCGAAAAGCTGTGACAGAGAGTGGAAAGGGGTGTTTAAGGCTGTAACTTTCCTCTGCTCGCCGTGATATGAATAGATCTGATTAGATCCTTCATCTTCCTCTCCCACCTACTGTGAAGCACCTCCATGAAACACCTCCGCCGTTTCCACTTAACTCTACCGGAAAAACCATGGTTTAACCTAAACCACCATCGGTCGACAACTTCCACCATCATCCTTCATCTTGACCACCCTCCTCGTCACTCTTGCTTACAGTTCATCGGAAATTCGGGTGCTATGCTCAAAAACCCTAGCCGTCGTTGGTTCTGTCTTGCCCCGTCGTTGTTGTACCTTGACGCCAACGAGTCCGCCGCTATTGGAGCTGGTTGCGGGTGCTGCCAAAGGTCGATCGGAAGAGAGGGCCGACTCCCCTATTTCCTGATCTCTCTCTCTCTCTCTCTCTCGAGATTCACATAGTGTGTGGGTTAGGGTTTGAAGTGGAGCAAGGGAGAGAACATGATGAAGTTGAAGATGGTCGCCGGTGACGTTACCGTTGGTTGGGGGGTGGCCGGAGAAGGAGGCTCCTCCTCCTCTCTCGTATCTTACGGATACACAAACATGTGTGTGCTGGTGTGGGATTGCAAAAATTAAAGTGAGGTTGAAATTTTATATCTAGGGTTTTAGATTGGGTTCCTATCCAATGTAGTTTGGACTGTATGCGGGTAAAAAGCGTCTACTCTCGATCCTCTCATACAACTAAAATTCCTGCATTATCATATTAAAATTCTTAGGTTCGTGTAGTGCTATTATAGATTTTATTTCATCATTTGTTTTATGAAGTTTCTGCTCTGACTGTTATCCAGACTGGTACGAGCCAGTACCGCGTGGCTAACGTAGACGTTCATTTAACGTTTCGCGCTCTATTAAAATTATTATTTTCTCAAATAATAATAATAGAAATTAAATAACGATGATATAGATATTCGTTTATATTATTTAACCATATAAGGTAATAAATAACATAATTTACGTGTACGCATGTATTTATCGTAATCTATCGCGAGTCTGTGTTTCAATGTTAGTTTTATCCCTGCAAATGATCTGAACTGATAACGAACAAACTCCCACTACACAGTGATGTGCTCTAAATTATACATATATTTCACATCAGTTGCATCCCATTTGTTGGCAATTTCATTATGTATTGTGTTAATTTGTCGCTCATTTAGCTTATATTCAAGTTTCAGGGAAATCTAAGTCCAAAAATAAAAACAAGCGAATAGACGACGAAAATACAAGAAATTGGCCAAGAAAGAAGACCAAGCACGGGCCGTGCCCCACCAGGCACGCCCCCATTCTCATACCCAGCAGAGCAGACAAAGTCTCCAACTAAAAAGACAAAACTGCCCAGCCAAGCACGGGCCGTGCCCCACCAGGCATGCCCCCGTGGTCAACTTTCTGTCGTACCCGAAGTACTGTTGTCGCCCAGTCAGAAGAAGCACGGGGTCGTGCCCCACCAGGCCCGCCCCCGTGTCTAGTACATGAAGAGTACGTACGCGACCAGGACAAAAGCAGCCCGTCAGATGTCTCAGCACGGGGTCATGCCCCACCAGGCACGGGTCGTGCCTCACCTCTCTGACCCTATAAATAGAGCCATTTGGCTCTTGATTCATGTTGGCTTTGGAGGAGAAAATTTCCACTTACACCAAACTCATGTAGCAGTTGTTGGAGGTCATTTGGAGACTCAAGAAGAACCATTCCACCTTCATAATCCCTCTTGGAAGACACCATTTTCATATTTGAATCTTTGGTTACATCTAAACTCACTATGTCTTGCATGTATCTCATTTGTGTTATGTTTGTGTGTATGCTCATCATGAGCTAAACATCTTTTCAACCGTCTTAGTGTGATGAAAGTCAATTAATTATGTTGAACTCATGATTATGGCTAAATTATTATGTTAATGTAATGATGACTTTGTGTTAACCTTTTGGTGATCCTGCATGTCTAAATGTTTTTGGAGCAAATCAAGATTTATAAATGGGAGATCATATCGAGTTGGAAAACCTATGAGACTAACATTTATTTATAACCTTAACATCTTTTGTTAAAATGTTATAGCTAATAATTAGGAATAATCTTTGAAATCTTATTTGTGAAGGAAACATGAAGACATGCAACCCTTTGGTCAAGATTTGGAAAAACGAAGAACAATGTTGTGTTATTTCTATTTTAAAAGTTATACTAATCGAAAGTGATGATGACTCGCTCTTAAAATTTATATGACTTTGTTTTAGAATATCATAAGTCAAAAAGTTACACTCTTTTATATAACTAAGCTAATCTTAAGTGGATGACATGTAAATTACTCATGGAATTCCGTCTTAACGGTTAGAGAATTATAATATTTAATTGGATTTTAGTTCTACTACTTCAAATAACATTAACATAATGCTAAACTTTAGCCATATGAAAAGAGGTCAACATACATTAATGAGAGGATTCTAAACTAAGATGATTGTCTTTTAAAATTATTACTTTTGCTCAAATCACATCTTTTTCAGAAAATACAAAAAGGTAATCCTCATTTACCAAGAAAAACAATCTAATCACTTGTTCACTAGTCACTTGATCAAATTAAAAATCTGGGTTGAGACATTAACTGTGTCCATGGATTGACATCTGGTTCTTATCAAAACTGTATTACCACTCAATAGGTGAACTTTCCTTTATGTATGTATTGTAGTCTAGGTGAAAACAATCTTTTAAAACCGACATTTGTGTGAAATTTTTTTATCAAAAATATATATAGTTCACGCACATCAAGTTTTTGGTGCCGTGGCCGGGGACACGGTTTCAACAATTAACCCAAATTTTTAATCCGTAAATAGTAGTAAATATTTTTCAATTCTTAGTATGTTCTTTTTTCTACAACAATTTCACAATTAATTGTTAGGTAATGAATGTCCACCACACCTGATCCCAATATCGTCACACCCTTTTCGGAACCCAAACGACATTTCCTTCATCGATTACAGGAACGTACACGAACTGTAGCTGAGGCGATAGCAGGAGAAACTTGGGAGGGCGCTCAATCAGACGAAAACATGGCATACGCAGAAGAGAGGAATATGACGTATTACGCCAAACCGTCCCTTGACGGTTACGAATCCAACGTTACCCAACCATCGGTTGCAGCCAACAACTTTAAAATAAAATATAGTATCATTCATCTAGCAAAAAACTCTGCTCAATTTAACGGTCTACCTAATGAAGATCCTAATGCTCACATCACTCGTTTCTTAAGAATCTACGCTACTTTCAAAATTCATAACTGTTCCGATGATGCCGTTAGACTTAGGCTCTTTCCGTTTTCGTTCCGTGGAATGGTTAGATGCATTGCCTCCTGGAACCATCAAAACTTGGGCTGAAATGGTCGAACAATTCTTGTTAAAATACTCTCCGCCCGACAAAACTGCTAAGTTAAGATCAATCTATACAACTGTTGATGAGGTATTGCAGCTTTCAGATTCTGATCTAAGAAGAATGATGGAGCTGGGTGAAGCTAATGAGCCTGAGAATACAGGTGGGAGACATCTGTTGCTGGTGATCAAACATCACTTCAACCCCAGCAAAGATGAAATTATTGATGCCAAACCTCTCCAATCGCACTCTCTATTCATGAGATGGTCCTACAATGCTGAAAAGATTGAGTTCACATTGACAGATGTTAAAGGACAAAAGATGAGGTGTTCAAGCAAGGCCATCTTCAAAATGGCAAGAAAAGACATCAAGACTATATCTGAGCTTCCTCTTAACAATCCCAGCAAGGACCAGAGAGGATATGAGGTTGCAAGAATAGTCAGCAACATGGAAACGCTTCAGCAGCAAAAGAAGTAAGAGAGTTTTGGTAGCATCAGTCTAGGGGGAGTTTGTAGAAATAAAGACTGATGGCTACAAAAATTTCTAAGTACCAATGCTGCTTACCTCATAGTTTGGCTGCTGACCAACAAACTGCTGCGGATAAGCTTATCTGCAGCGGATACTTGTTCTTCTGCTGAAGAACAAATCTGCTGCTGATAGCCTTATCTGCCGAAGACCAGAGTTGCTGTGGATAGGCTTCTCAGCAGCATCAACACTTGATGCTGCTGATAGGCAAATCATCAGCAGCTTTGGATGGTTACACCTTGCTGCTGATCTCCAGCTTTGCAGCTGATAGCCATTTCAACTGAAGATCAAACGTTGCAGCTGACTGGCTTCGATAAAGCAACCATTAACACTGACAACTTTCTGCTACACCACTGACACACTCCACGCAGAAAGAATGTCACTGGTGCAGACAATAAAGAACTACAACGCTCTTCTCCAAGCATGCAAGCAATGATGCCTAAGAAGACGTTTGAGTAAAGTTAACGTTTATAGTGTTTATTGTCATTATATGTAGAATAACTTCAATACAAGATCAACGGTTTGTGTTAGATCTGATCCTTAGAATCAAGGGTCTGTCTTGATTCTAAGTTACTATATAAGTAGTACTTAGAGTCATTGCATCTCAATGCTTTTCTTAGAGTTTTCTCTGTAATCTTGTAACCATTGAATCTTAATACGAATTGCATTTATCAGTACTTCTTGTGTTTACTTGTTTGCATTGCTTAGTTGTGATTGTTTTCGCCAATCTCAACTTGGATAGAACCAGCTTGTATTTACCGATCCTACAAGTGGTATCAGAGCTTTGGCTCATAGATTAAACAAACTCACCCTTGTTTAATCATTCTCCGGTTCTATTCTAAACTATTTCTTTGCTAAAGTCTCTCATTATCACAAATCAAAACAAAATGGCACAAAACAATGGATTTGAAGATATTGGAAGCATCTCCAGACCACCAAGACTGGTATCTGGAGAAGAATATGATATGTGGAAGAACATAATGGAAAGCTTCTTCTGCTATCAAGAATATGGGATGTGGAAATCCATTAAAAATGGACCATACATACCCATGGTGGCCTCAGCTGATTCCGGGGGTACACTGGTTCCCAAAGAATCCTCCAAGTACTCTGAGGAAGACATCAAGAAAATGGAGGTAGATTTCAAAGCCTTGGGAGACATCCAGATGTGCTTACCAAATGAAGTTTTTCATAACTTCAGAGGTTATAAAACTGCAAAGGAGCTATGGGAGGCTCTTGAGAAGATGTTTGCCGGTTCAGAAGAAGTCAAAGAAAACATAAGACACATCCTGAAGCAGCAGTATGAAAACTTCGTCTGGAAGGAAGGTGAGTCTCTAACTGTTTTATATAACAGATATACCTAACTTGTAGGTGAGCTGCAGTGCTCAATGGTGAAACTGGAGAATTAAGATATTCTCAAGAAGTTCATCAGGTCTCTACCGAGTTGCTGGACACTTGTTGAAGCAATTTTGTGTGACAAACACTCTGGATAGAGTCTTAGTTTATGTACTTTCGTTGTTTATATTTGTCTTTGTTTGTAAGCGTCTGTATGTATTATTTATCGAGTTGTATTTACTAATGCATGTTGTTAGTTGCTTAATTCTCTAAGTGTTTTACGCACTTAGTATGTGCACAGGAATTTGTTCTTACGTACTTAGCAAGTACGCAAGAATACTATGCGTACTTGCTAAGTACGCATGAGCAATTTGCCCTGCGCACTTGCTAAGTGCGCAGAGTTCAGGTCTTGTATAAATAGGATAGGTTGATAGTAGATAAGTACGTAGACTATTGTGCACTCAATATTTTTCTCTTTGTAACCTTCAAGTGTTTATAATAGACGAAAGTTTAAAGTGATTCTCTTGTTGGTTTACTTTGTGTTGTTTGATTCTCCACCTAGTCATGGGTATTCCGCACCCGGTCCGACTAGCCAACGCACTTGCATGTGATGATCCGCCACACCTGAGGGACCTACAAGTGGTATCAGAGCGTTGCTCTTGATTTCGAGTTTTGTGAGTGTGTTTGGAGCATTTTCTTCACATCCTACAGAGTTTTTGAAAGCAAAAGTGGGAATTTTTGTGATAAATTAGGGGTAGCTCTTGAGAACTAATTTAGAAGCAAAAATCACTCAAAAACTGACTTTTGTTGTGTATTTGAGTGTTTTGAGCATCAAAGGTTGGTTAGAAACGAGTTTCTGACCCTTTGGCTCATTTTGTTTGGTCAATTTTTCGAATTTCTGCCATCTCCGGTGAGTTTCCAGTGACCGGAAAAGTTTGGTGAGAGTTGGTGAAAGGCAAAAAGTAGAGTCTTGCTGCGTACTTACCAAGTACGCAAGATGAATCTTGGTGCGTACTTATCATTTATTCCTGCGTACTTATCAAGTACGCAAGAGCAAATCCTAACTACGCAATACTACTTCTTAAGTGCGCAAGGCCAGTTTAAGTGCGCAAGTTTCTGTGATTTTTTTGAAATTTGACTAAGTGTTCACCATGTCAAATCTTCAGAACCTCGGTAACCTCTGAACTATGACAACGAGATCGGAACCCCTCAGAAACCGCCAAAGCTGCTTAATGTAAATGATTATTCAAACTGGAAAGCACGCTTTGAGCATTATATTTCTTATACCGATTCTTCGTTGTGGATACCCATTTTAGAGGGCTATAAGCATCCCACATACATTTACCTTGATGACGAAGTTCCCAAGCCTATCTCTAAACTTGATGAAGAAGAAAATAAAGTTTATGATAGAGAGAAGAAGGCACACCGGTCTATCACTATGGCCTTAACTAGGGAGTTATTCCACAGCTTCAGAGGATACGATAACTCCAAGGATCTTTGGAAGGTGTTACAGAAGAGATTCGAGGGCAATAGTGACATCAAGAAAAGTAAACGGGATCTACTCAGGAAGTAGTATGAGTGCTTCAGATTTCTAGAGAACGAATCCATAGATGAACTCATCTCTAGATTCTATCATCTGCAGACTGAGTTGAAAGCTTTTGAGCTGAAGTATCCTGATGAAGAATTAGTTGAAAATTTTCTGGATGCTTTGCCACCCAAGTTTGAGATGTATACAACCCTAATGAGAGAGAATTCTAAGTTCTATGAGATGACAATTGGTGAGGCAATTGGAAAGGTTCAAGCTCATGACATGAACCTAAAAAGAAAAGGGAGCTCAGGAAGACCTCAAATACAAGACCCTTCTATGTATCATGGGACGTCTTCTACAACCTAGTCATCGGGCTCTAGAATTGCCCTTTTCTCAGGAAACTCTCATGAGGAAGAAACTGTAAAGGCCTGTCGCGGTCATGCATGCTATGCAGCATCTGGTTCTGGATCTCATCATCAGAACTCCTCAAGAAATCCTTCTCCCATATCTTCAGCTAACCAATCATCAATAGCCAAGATAGCTGAAGATCATGTGGCTTTATTCTCATCATGCATGCTTGCCTATGAAAACTTCATTGGCTGTAAGCCAACGGATCCTGAAACCATCGAAGAAGACTTTAATCAGGTGGATCCGGATGATATAGATATTCAATGGAATATGGCCATGATCTTGAGGAGGGCAAAGCGTTTCCTGAACAGAACTGGCCGAAAGTTCATTGGTGGCCATTCTAATGCCAAGGTTGGTTTTGACAAATCCAAGGCCAAGTGCTACAAGTGTCTGAACTTTGGACACTTTGCTCGTGAATGTAAAAAGGACAGAGCACCGGCTTCGGGTTTCACCAGACCTAGCCAAGGAAACAACCAAGGCTACAACAACTCAAACAACCACAATCAAAGCCAAGGTGGAACGTCCAATGCATTGGTGGCTCAACAGGACGATAGCTTTGATTAGGGCATTCATCTGGAGGATGCTCTTATTGCACAAACTCAGGTTGGTCTCATGGCTGAGATTATGGAGATGATGGAAGCTGAGGAAAGGGAAGCTTCTGTGGCTGATCCAAAAGAGTCTACAACTGATGTTGCCCTCATGGCTATTGGAGAGGCATCCTGTTCATCAAATGAGGTAGATTCTAATCCTTTTACTGTTATTTCTTGTTCCAAATGTCTAAGCTTTAAGGTTGAAAAATCTAAGCTTCAAGAAAAGGTCGAACCCCTTCGTATTGCAGCGTTAAGCTACAAGGAAAACTAAAAACGATTTAAAGATTCAATTGAAACGTTGAAGAGAGAAAAACGTGATTATTCACTTAAAATCAGCGATCAACAGTTTCACTTGAATGTTGCAAATAAGGGGTTAGAGAAAAGGAACAATGAGATCAACAAACTGCAAAATGAGATCTTGCAGTTGAAATGTACTAATGAGAAGTTGAAAAATTCTCTTTTTGTGGTGGAACACTACGAGTGTGTAGTGAGGCAATTGAATGGCTTAGTGTTGGGTACTAATGCCATTCCTCCGCCAGTTAGCGGGAAATTTGTCAACGGCTTAGTAGATATTGATCTAACTTGCCTTGATGAGTCCTCAAGTCAGGATGATTCCTCTAAAAATGATGATTCCTAAAGTAAGGCTGACTCCGCATCAAATGAGGAGTTCTTTACTGCGTTTGATGATGGGTCTGTTAACACCTGCCTTGAAGGAGTAGTATCTGAGGAGTTGTTATGTGAACAGAAAGTTAAGAAAAACATTATCACTAATAGTGACAATTACATTTTAACTGAACCCGATATCATTGAATCAAATAATAAATTAAAGGTAATGCTTTATGGGGGGTATAGAAATCTTAATTAAGTTAAGAAAGAAGCTTTTTAAGCTCATTATGGGCTTGGTTATAAAGAAAATTTGCAAAAATACTATACTCCCAAAAACCAATCTTTATCGGGTCAAACTCCTGTTCACAAACCAACTCCTCTTACTCATCATGCTGAGTCATCTAATGTCAGATCTAATGGGCCTTATAGGAGGACTTACACAGAAAAGAGGAATTGCTTTCACTGTGGTATGGTCGGTCACATCTTTGTGAACTGCCCTGCTAAGAACCAAGGGAAACGACCATTTATTTCACAACCGACTGTCATCCCTAAGTCACCACCAGTGAAGCATCCCAAAAGTCCAAAGACAAATGTGGTGAAACCACCAGTTAAACCTATGGTAAAGCCAAAGCTCACATTTGAGGCTAAATCATCTGTTTCAAGAAAGGGAAAGCATCCTACTAAACCTTGTGTATCTACCTCTGGTCGTACACCTACTTGTGAGAAACCTGTGGTGAAACTCTCTAAGCCACAGAGAAGGAGAAGGAACAAGAGGTTGAGAAAGCTTGAACATCTGACTAAAATTCAATCAGGTGAAGCTTCCACTAGTTCACCTATGGCTGTTGAATCTAAGTCTACTGTTCCAGTTAAGAAACAAAAGAGATCCTAGAACAACAAAGATAAAAATTCTCAATCTCCTAGTCCCAATTCTTCTAAAGATTCATCCATTTTTAACAGTCACGATTGTGAGTTAATTGAGGTTGTTTATTTTGAAAAAGACGGACGACCCAAGACCACTATGGCTTGGGTCTCCAAATCTAATTAATTCTTTTTGTGACTCGTGCAGGGACATCCTAAGGGTACTATCTCTAATCGTTGGTATGTAGATAGTGGATGCTCCCGGCACATGACAGGTAACATGGCCCTGCTTCAATATGTTAAACCGTTCAGAGGCGGCTATGTGGCCTTTGATGGAGAGAAAGGCGGTAGTATCACGTGTCAAGGCGTGGTGTCAAATGGTTGTGTAAGGTTTGACAATGTCAACTACTGCGAGCAGCTGAAGCATAAACTGTTGAGTGTCTCCCAAATGTGTGACAAGGAGTACTCAGTGATGTTTGACAAGAATGAATGTTTGATACTCAAACCTGGTTTTGAGGTTCCTGAAGACTGGATTCTGATGAGAGCGCCAAGGACAAACGACACCTATCAGATTGATATGAGTGTGGCAACAACCACCTCATCAGTTGCTACTTGTTTGCTTTCCAAAGCGACAGAACTTGACTCTATCTTGTGGCATAGGAAACTCGGGCATATTTCTTATCGTAAAATGAATCATCTTGTCCGAAACGGTTTGGTAACCGGTGTTCCTAAGCTGAGATTTACCGTTACAGATAACTGTATTCCTTGTAAAAAGGCTAAACAGCAACGGAAGTCTCACAAGCCCAAGCTCCAAAACTCCATCGATACCCCTTTGGAGCTATTACATATGGATTTGTTTGGCCCCATAAGTATCAGGAGTATTGGAGGTAAGTCATTCTGTCTGGTTGTAACTGATGATTTCTCACGTTTTTCTTAGGTGCATTTTTTAGGTACGAAGGACGAAACTCTTGATATTCTTCAATACCTGATCCTGAGCTTGGAATCTCTTTGCAAGTTGAAGGTCAGAAGAATAATGAGTGACAACGGAACTGAGTTCAAGAATAATTTGATGGAACTTTTCTGTCTCAAGAAGGGGATCCGTCACGAATTTAGTGCCTCGTACACACCTCAGCAGAATGGAGTCGCAGAACGGAAGAACAGAACATTGATTGAGACTGCAAGGACAATGCTGTCAGATGCAAAGCTTCCTGTCACTTTCTAGGTAGAAGCAGTTAATACAGCTTGTCACGTCTTGAACAGAGTTCTGGTTGTGAAGAGGCACAACAAGACTTGTTATGAGTTGATCAACAATCGACCTCCCAATCTTGACTATCTAGTTCCTTTTGGTAGTCCCTGTTCATTATTGCTACAAAACAAAGACCGCAAGTCTAAGTTTCATGCAAAAGCAGTGGAAGGCATCTTCTTAGGATATGTTGCCAACTCTCCTTGCAAGAGAGTGTACAATATAGGAACTCGTACTGTCGAGGAGTGGTTTGAAGTGGATTGTAGTAAGCACAGCATTCCACCAGAACCAACTGGTCCAGCTTGGGGTTTTGATTATGATGCGCTATTCAAATCTTTCAATCTTCCAGATTTGTATGCAAATGATGCCGCAAATGTATATGAATTATTTGGTGGCGGTGATGACTCCAGTTTCTCAACACGTGCTACTGTACCAATTGTAACTCCTGATTCCAATGCTGCTTCTACATCTGGAACTCTTAATGGTGATAACAGTGAAGATGTTCATGTTGACGGAAATGACGCTCAAGCTAATCCTAACACTAGTGTAGGAAATGAAGCTCCAGCTGATCCAATTAACATTGAATCTTCTTCTTCTGGAACATAGGATATGGGGGAGTTAAGCACGAACCTCGATTTAGAAATTCAGGAACTGAATGTACCAGAGATGAGAGTGCATAAGAATCATCCAATTGACAACATTATTGGTGATCCTTATGCCGGTGTTCAAACTCGTCATCGAACCATTGCTGAGAATACTAGTCTCTACTCTGAGATACTTGACACTTGTGTCATGGAAACATGTCTGCATGCTGCATTCGTGTCCCAGTTAGAGCCAAAGAATGTGAAAGAGGCTCTCGCTGACAACTGCTGGATTGAGGCAATGCAAGACGAACTGTCTCAATTCCAAAAGTTGCATGTGTGGGATTTGGTTGACTTGCCAAGGGGCGTACAACCAATTGGCACCAGATGGGTGTTCAAATGCAAGACGGATGATCGTCATGTTGTGGTAAAGAACAAAGCAAGGTTGGTTGTTCAGGGTTTTTATCAACAAGAGGGCTTGGATTACACAGAAGTATATGCCCCAGTTGCTAGACTTGAAACCATTCGACTGTTTCTGGCTTATGCCTCATATGTTGGCTTCAAGGTCTATCAACTTGATGTGAATAGTGCTTTCCTGTATGGAAAAGTACATGAAGAGGTCTATGTCACTCAACCTCTCGCCTTTGAAGATCCGCATAATATCAATAAAGTGTACATGCTCGACAAAGCACTTTATGGTCTTCATCAAGCACCTCGGGCATGGTATGAGACTTTATCTAAGCATCTACTGTCTAATGGTTTCAACCGTGGACAGATCCACTCGACCCTCTTCATACGGAAAGTAGGAGGTGATATTCTTCTTGTACAAGTGTATGTCGATGACATTATCTTCCGGTCTACAAATGAAGAGATGTGTAGGGAATTCGAACAGGTGATGAAGTCCAAGTTTGAAATGAGTAACATGGGTGAACTGTCGTTCTTCCTGGGTCTGCAAGTCAGTCAAAGAGAGGATGGCATTTATCTACATCAAACAAAGTATGTGCAAGACATCTTGTCAAATTACAAGATGAATGATAGCAGTACTTATGGCACACCTATCCCAATCAATCATGGTCTGCATCCTGACAGAGATGGAAAGGATGTGGATTGCAAATTATACCGTGGGATGATCGGATCTCTTATGTATCTCACAGCTTCAAGGCCAGATATAATGTTTGCTGTATGCTTGTGCTCAAGGTTTCAGTCACAACCGAAGGAGTCCCATATAATAGCTGTAAAGAGGATTTTCAGATACTTGAAAGGGAAACCCCAATTAGGTATTTGGTACTCTAAACAGCAGTCTTTTGACTTCAAAGCCTACACTGATTCATATTATGGCGGTTGTGACCTTGATAGAAAGTCAACTTCTGGTGGATGTCAATTCTTAGGAGACAGAATGGTTTCTTGGCAGTGTAAGAAGCAGTCAACGGTTTCTGTCTCAACATGTGAAGCAGAATACATTGCTGTAGCTAGCGGTTGTTCTCAAATATTGTGAATTCAGCAGCAATTGAGAGACTACGGCTTGAACTTCACTGGAACTCCTCTATTCATTGACAACAACGCCACAATCTCCATCACAAATAACCCGGTGAAACATTCCAAAACTAAACATATTGAAATTCGCCATCATTTCATCCGTGATTGTGCTGAAAAGCATCTCATTGAACTTGTAAAGGTTCACACGGATGACAATCTTGCTGACCTTTTCACTAAGGCGTTTGACCGATCCCGTTTTGAGTATCTTGTCAACTTGATAGGAATGTTCAATCCAGAGTGAAAACTTGTTTTTCTTAAATCAATTCAATTCATGAATGTTAAATTTTATTTCTTTTAAACTTTCTGTATAGTTCTTTTAATTTTCAAATATTTTATAAAAATTCAAACAAAATAGAAAATGGAGAAAATTTTCAAAGTAATCTTGTGAAAAGAGGAAATTATAGTACATCAGAAATGATCTAAACGCCATAGACTGCTCATATGGGAAATGATTGCGTCATGCTTACTTAATTGTTTAAATTGTTATGTTTTTAATCTGCTCATTTACAAGTAATTTGAATTGTCAGTAGGCTGTATGCATCTTTGAATCATTAGTAGTGTAGAAACTAAATATAGACTACAACTGTGATTTGAACCCATATTATGCATGTGTGCGTGGGTAAAAGAATACAAAAAGATCATTATCAGATAAAGGATGTTAGATTTTGGCAATAATTCTCTCAAGAGACCAGTTTCGGGTTAGGTCGCTAGCACAATTAATGCGGTTCATCTCACTGCCAATACTCACAAGTATGCAATGAGAGATTGAATCAAGACATGTCTCTACATCAACCGTGGAACGTGTATTAACCCTTGAATCACTCCTGATTCTATGAATTCAAATCCAGATAAAAGTTGGATTCCCCTACCCTAATACTCAATCACCATATTCATTATCCTGAATCATCATACTGATATTCAATGAAGAAATAAAATGAAACCAAGACAAATGAATCACTCGATTCTGAATCTTATGATTCCTGATAATCCTTATGGATTCTGCTTGATTTTTCTTGTGCTAATTGATGTAGCCTCATTTTGGAAATTTAGAAAATCATTGGGAAAATCTTCGATTCCTTGAGATAGTGCAAGTTACATTACTGTAGCTTATCAGTGGGGTACACATTGTACATCTTATAATTAATACCTTAACACACAAGAACGTGATACAGAGATGCTTATAGTTTCAAATCTTATAATACTGTCAACTTGAATTACTTGTTTATGTGCTTATTACGTATGAATAAATAGTAATCCATGACATGATCCCATATTCTTTGATGTTTATCTTGTATCGTTTTTGCTATAAGTTAGCCTGATATGATCCTCTACTCGTGTCTTTGAACAAAAATAGTGTGTTTGTATATACGTGTATATTTCTATCTAGAAAAGATCAAAAAGATTTTAAGTTTGTGTATAGTTCAATTTTAATCAGAAAAGCCAAAAATATATGTGTTTAACCTTCTTGAATTGACTTTGAATCCTCATGATTGAATGCTTTTATCTTGTTTGTTATTTGACTTGAAATCTTCATAAATTGAGTTGAAAGTTTGTGCACACAAGGGTCTCTGCGTACTTGATAAGTGCGCATGAGGTAAACCCTGCGTACTTAATAAGTACGCAAGACTTAAGTCATGCGTACTTAGTAAGTACGCATAAGTTAAGTCATGCGCACTTAGCAAGTACGCAAGACTATTTTGTGTTGGGTATATATACAGGACTTAGAAAAATTTCAGAAGTTTATCTCATTCAAATCTTTTTCTACTGTTGAATTCCCTCTGCACACTTTTACTCACAAAATTTTGTGTGTTCATAACCTGTTTTTCGTCACGATTCTAGTATCATCATTGTCTTAATATCATCTGGTGAGAAGCGTAGAGCATTTCATCCATTAAATCTCGACTTAAGAACCGATTTAGAACTTTGAATATTTAGGGTTGAATCTTGATTTTTGGACGAATTTTTGGTTGTTTTGGTAACTCACTACAATTAAAACTTGCTTCGAATCAACAATCGATCCTTATTCAGTCCTTAATCGTCCTTAATGGCTCTTGATTTTGGCCTTGTCCCCTCGATTGACCGTCGTTTAGTCTGGGTTGTCTTTTAGGTCAAACTTTGACAATATAACAGTTCATTGATGAAGATAGAGGTTCCATAGGTCTTTATCACTGATTTCGACCTTGTGGTGACCCTAATCCACATCAATGTTGATCATCTGTTGAAAATTTAACAAAGTGCAATTCTTACGCACTTAACAAGTACGCAAGAAGTAATTCCTGCGTACTTGTTAAGTACGCAAGAACAAATACCTGCGTACTTGCTAAGTACGCAAGACCAACACTTGTGAAATTTTCTTAGTCTGAAATTCAGTTCAATGAGTAACTGCTATACTTAGTCATGTGTATTCAATTCAAATGAATCTTCTTGTTCTTATTATGTTTTCTGTGTATTTTTGCAGTGATGGCTCGTGCCTTTACTAGTGAGTTCAACCTTCTAGCACATACTGAACCGTAATGGAAGGGTGCTGCACTACAATACCTACAGATAGTTGACTTCTTGAACCATTCAAGGATCAGCTATGCTATATCAGCAGACCCTATAGTATCAAGACCGTACCTGGAGCAGTTCTAGGAGACAACGGAACATGATTACACAGTAACTCCTAATGTTATACGGGCTACTGTGGCGGGTCATGAAGTTGCCTTTTCTGAGGAAACAATTAGACGGGTCTTACAGTTTCGAGATCTTGCCACCGACCCAACAGCCTATCCTGACTACTTCGTGGATGGATGTTGGAGGCAGCGTATGGGATATGTCGGTGTTTGATATTATTCTTCCTACAAGAAGATGTGGGTGCTCGATCAGTGGAGGTACTTTTCCCACGTAATGATCATGTTCATCTCTTCTAGAAAGGCGGGGAAGGATGCAATGGGACATGATCTTGCAGCAGCCATGGTTGGCTTATCTCTCAACAGGGGCTATAACTTCTCAAGATACATCTTCAAAGCATTAAATGATCAGATAAATACGGCTGATAGGTTTAGATTCCTGTTATACCCAAGATTTGTACAACTACTGATAAATGATGCATTGCCAAATCTGCCTGCTACTTGGGAGAGATTGCAAGTAAAGCGGGTGGACAAGAGGGTGTTTGCAAAATTCTTAAAGTCAGGCAGTGTAGAACCTACCCCTGAGCACACCGCACTCTTTGGCCACCTGATAAATGACGCGTATGTGGCACCAGATGACTGGAGATGGTTTAGTCATGATTCTGAGCCGGAACTCAGTGAACATTCGAATGAGCAACAAGAAGAGGAGGACGTTGAAAGTGAAGATGAATTGTCTGGAGGAGACGAAGAAGCAGGTAATGATGGTGCTGAAGGATCCGACTCCGAAGATACAGAGTCTGATTCCTCTGATTCTGATGATGCACCATCACAGGTACACCCGAGAATATTGACAAAGGTAACCCTTCCTGAGTCATCTTCAAAGAGAAAGTGACAAATGATGAGCAGTGAATACCAGCCAGATTCTAACTCTGACGCTGCTATACAAAGACAAAGACGTGAAAGTATAAACAAAAATCGGGGGGATAGGCAGCAACAAGCTATTCCTCGTGAGGTGGAGGATCGTGCTCAGAGGCAAGTAGAAGTATCGGCTGCGAGTACTGATTCAGCTTCTACCCCACCTTCACAACAGCTGTACCGCCGACAGCGGAGAAGGCCACAAGTAACACTTGATGTGGTGGTCACTTCTATCACAGAGGAGGTTCCTGTGATAGTGACCCTCCCTGTATCATCTGTCCATGTGGCGGTGACTATTCCTATTCTTACCGAGTCAGTCACCATCACACCTTGCATCACTCCTACAACCATCATCCCATCCATAATCCCTACTACCCCCACTGAACCTATCAGTCAACCCTACAACTATGGAGACTTTACTCAGGGCTTTGACTTTGATACGATCTTCTCCTTCCCACTTCATAATGCTGAAGCTTCTACGTCAAGGAATCCTGATCCGAATGATGTAAGGATTGATACTTTGGAAACCCAAGTTGCTGCTCTACTGGAAACTGTTCGAAAATCAAGGGAGGAATCTGAGGCTCAACAGGCTTAGATAAATTCGTTGGTAGAAGAGGTTACTATTCTGAGAAGCTAGAGGGCTGGGACGCTAGAGCGACTAGCAAATGTGATGGCCTTGAACGAACTACTGATCAAAACAAACAATATGATTCTGGGTCACAGGTCGTCTCTAGAGATTCGGTTTGACATGTAGCGAAAAGAACATAAAATGATGGTCAAGTTAGTAACTGACCTGACTGAAAAGCTTGCTGCAAAGGGGAGAAAGAGAAAGAGAAAGAGAAGGAGAAGGCATCTAAACCTACCGGTGATGAGGCTTGTCATCCAGTTGACTTAACTAAGGATGATGACAAAGACAAGGATCCTGAAATCAGTCCTAGTGGAAGTGAGCATCAAGCTTTGGCAATCGTGCCCATTTCTGCTATTCCAATGGCTGAGGGGGAGTCGACTCATCAGGAAGGTGGTGATACTTCCGGTGGTGGTGATAAAGGAAAGTCAGTGGCTGATGTTCTGAGAGATCTATCTGACGATGAGATCTTATTCTTAGAGCCTGACTATTCCAAAGAAGCACAGATCGAGGCTCTCGACAATCTTGAAGAAGAAGAGATCGACTCTGGTGATGATTGGGATGAAGATGATGATGATGTAGTTATTGAAATTCCCAAGGGCTACGGGGAAGGCGAGTATGAGTTTGAAGATGGAGAGATCTTCGAAGTTCCATCCTTTGAATCTCAGCTCGACACAAGTTCAGTCGAGACTGCTAGCAATGTTGAAGCATCGACTGAAGCCTCCCCTGCCGACCCTACACCTGTGGATCCAGATGCACAGAAAAACAAAGATATGCCTGCTAGTTCATCAAAGGATCCGGCTACAGTCTTGCAAAAGACTTCTATCATAGACAAACACGGAGCAACAGGGATGATCTTAGTTGTGAGGTTCGAGGTAGATAAGCAGTTGTTCGCAATCAAGCGATTTAGGGGGGTTCAATATTTGAAACCAACCAGTGAAGCTTTCAACTCCTTACCTAGATACGACCTCGTGAACCTAGCAAACCGGGAGCTGCTAGGTCTCTTAAATCACGCAGTAGCGATGGGTTTGTGGTAGGTTCTACAGCGTGAAGTAAGATCTGGGAAATTTGAAGTATTTAAGCCTCAAGTGCCCAAGCGAGTCAAGGATAAGAAAGCTAGACATCCCGTGACTAAGAAAAGCTTAAAGAAACTGGTATACAAACTAGTACTATGTGAAACCAAGATTCCCCTGAGCAAGTTATCTCAGGATATCCTCTGTAACATACGGTACTGGTACGTAGATCCAAAAACGGGCGAGGCAGTGGTGATAGGAAAGGTATGGTCAGATAGTGGAAGCTTAGTGCCAAGAGAACTGATCAGAGTATTTGATGAAGTTTGCTTCATTAACTTCTCTGTGAAAGATCTGGAGGCTCTAGCTGACAGGTACTGCATGCATACGGATGAATGGACAAAGTTCCTTGTTTCTAAATACAATAGGGTGATCAAGTTTTGCCTTGACTACAAGAAGAAGATGGAAGCTAAATATGCAGAGCTGTGAAGACCAAAGATGATCCAAAGCTGTTGTCAAGGGGGAGTTTGTTGAAGCACTTTTTTGTGACAAACACTCTGGGCAGAGTCTTAGTTTATGTACTTTCGTTGTTTATATTTATCTTTGTTTGTAAGCGTCTGTATGTATTAGTTATCGAGTTGTATTTACTAATGCATGTTGTTAGTTGCTTAATTTTCTAAGTGTTTTGCGCACTTAGTATGTGCGCAGGAATTTGTTCCTGCGTACTTAGCAAGTACGCAAGAATACTATGCGTACTTGCTAAGTACGTATGAGCAATTTGCCCTGCGCACTTGCTAAGTGCGCAGAGTTCAGGTCATGTGTAGATAGGATAGGTTGACAGTAGATAAGTACGCAGACTATTGTGCACTCTGTATTTTTCTCTCTGTAACCTTCAAGTGTTTATAATAGACGAAAGTTTAAACTGATTCTCTTATCGGTTTACTGTGTGTTGTTTGATTCTTCACCTAGTCACGGGTATTCCGCACCCGGTCCGACTAGCCAATGCACTTGCATGTGACGATCCGCCACACCCGAGGGACCTACAACACTCTACACTGTGTCCATCAAAAGAACTGAGAATCTGAAGACTCTCCAGATGACTGAGCTCTTCGGAATTCTAAAAACCTATGAGCTAGAGATGATTCAGGCAAAAGAAAGAAGCTCAAGCTAACAAACAGCCTCAACATCCACCACCACCTCTTCTGCCCTCCAGTCTGACCACTCAGGTCCTAGTTCAAGCAACTATTATCCTCCCATTGTCACTCGTCCCCAAATTCCAACCTCTCAAGCAAACACATCACCATTTCTCCTAGAAGCTCCTCCTCAAACCTCAACCTCTGCTGCTTTTGTTTCTGAAAACTCAAGCAACATGTCCTTTATCAAGGAGGATATGGAATTCTTCCATCCAGTTGACTTTGAAGAAAGGGACATACAGCACTCGTATGCCATGCTCTCTATAAGAGCAAAAAGGTTCTACTCTAGAACCAGAAGACCCATTCCAAGTAACAACTCCAACACCAGAGTTGGCATCGATAAAAGCAAATTAAGATGTTACAACTATAACCAACTGAGTCATTTTGCTAGAGAATGCAAGGCACTCAGGGCAAACCCAGTAGCTCCTTAATCAAGACAACCTCACCAAGCCCAACCAAGACAACAACAGCAACAAGGTACTCCTCCAACTCAAACTTCAGCTTGTGTAGCTGTTGGAACTTCTGACTTTGACTGGAGTTTCCAGTATGAAGATCTGCCTGCTAACAACCAAGCTCTTATGGCAGACACAACTAAGATACTGCCTCAGGTATATGAACATCTCTGTTCCCAAGCTTTTATTGATAAGGTGTTAGGCTACAGAAAGCATAATCAAAACCTTATAGATCAAAATGAAGAGTTTCATCAAATGAAATCTGAATTCACAAAAGTCGAAAACAGTTATAAAGAAAAAATTAACTGTCTAAAGAAAGAGATATCATTACTAAAACATGAACAAACCAATCTTGAAACTCAGATTGATGATCTACTGGCTAGATTAAAAGCTACTAGAGCAGAATTGGTAGAACAGAAAGTTCATGTTGACAAATATGAATTTGCATCCAAAAAGATGCAAAGACTTTTGGATGCTCAAATTCATGACATGGTAAAAACTGGTCTGGGGTATCATGTTGAACAATACCAAGCCGTTGCACCTCCTGCTGACTACGTTGCCATCCATGAACCAAGCTTCAATCTCTCAAATCTTGAAAAGGCCAACCGAGATCTTGATCCCTCAAGACATGAACCATTGGTGCAAGAATGAACTACCTCGTCAGAGTCTGAGTCAACTTGTTCAGAGTCCACTAAAACTGAGGAGGCCTCATCACTAGTACAAGTACCAGCACCACCTGTTCTTAAAGTCATTCAAACAAGTGATCATGTCCCTTTACCAGCTATTCTGGTTCCTATGCCTTTCAACCAAATCAAAATCAGCTATCCTCCAGAAGGAAGAAAGCTAACTGTTGAAAAGGGACAATCTTCAACCTCCAACAACTCAAAGCCTCAAAGAAAGGTGTTTGACATATGTCATGCGCCTGGAGAAAGAGTTCCATATGTTCAAAAGACATTGGAAGAAGCCATCTTTGAGCACAACAAAGCTCACCCCTGGAACTTTAAAGACATGTTCAAAAGAAAGGACTATGTTTACCTTTCAAGGGACAAACTGGCTAAATCATGATCTGTCTATGGCAAATACAACCACACTGCCAGCACCTGCTTCTACTACCTTCAGCAGCAAAGAAACCTCAAACAACATGCGTTTGAGAAGACAAACAAGAATAGAATGGTAAGGAGTTCTGAAGCCAAGGCAACTCATTTCAGAAACTCTCTTTCCCCACCAAGGAAGCAGCTGCCAAAGCCTCAACAATCTTGCATCATATGTGGTGAATCAGACCACTTTGCTGCAAATTGTGAATTTAATCCCTTCAACCAGATCCTTCATCAAGCCCCTCCTAAACAAAATCTCATCAGCATGAAAACTTCTACAGAGAAGCCCTTCGTCAACAAGGTAAAGAAGGATAAGCGTACATTGGTTGTTGAACCATCAGCAGCCAGCAAAAGTGTTGGTAAGCAAGCCAAGCCCAAGAAACCAAAGGACAAGCCTTCAACAGCAACCAAGTCTGCTGCTACTCAAGCAAAACCATCAGCAGCAACAAAATCTACTGCTGATAAGCTAAAGTTATCAGCAGCAAAATCCACTGCTGATAAGCCGAAGTCCTCAACAGCAACAAAACCGGCTGCTGATAAGCTAAAGTCATCAGCAGCAAAATCTGCTGCTGATAAAGCAAATCCATCAACAGCCAAAGCAACATCAGCTGCTGACAGAGCAAAGAGAACTGGAAAACCATCTCCTCAGCAAAGGAAAGCAGCTTCTATCCCTCCAAGAATCATCATTGGCTCTGTTGAATGCACACATGCTGAAACTGATATTCCGAGAACCCTTTTCTTCAAGGATGCAAGCTCTTGGATTCCTCCCACTAACTAGATCTCTCATATGTGCAGGGGTAGCTAGGTCACAAAAATAACACATGGGTGTAAATATGTTTGTATTTTGTTATAAATAAAAGTTACAAGTCAGCAGCAACCATTTTTGCTACTGACAGGTTTAATAATCAGCAGCAAAGATTTTACCACTGACTGCTTTAGGTTATCAGCAGGAACAAGTTTCATGCGGATAGCTTTAAGGCAGTCAGAAGCAACACCCTTGTTGCAGATCAATGCATCCATCAGCAGCAATAGAGTTGCTGCTGACAGACTTAACTATCCGCCGCAACCAAGCTTGCAGTGGATAGGCTTAACCATCCGCAGTAACCAAGTTTGCTGCTGAGGGGTAAAAATAAGTCTAAATTAACTTTTACCCGCTGTAAAAATTTCTTTCAGTCTTTACCATGACTGCTATAGTGCATTACAGCTGTAACAGTGAAAAGTGAATGAGGTTGTACTATACAAGTGAGTTTGCTTTTTCCCTCCTCTACCGTTATAACTTAAATCAAATTCTCCATAACCCCTTCACATTCAATTTCGCCCTAACTCCCATCACTTTCTCTAAAGCCCCCACAACATTCAAAGCCTTCCATTCCTAACCTCTCTTCAAAACCTTCCTCTTTCCCTCCAAACCAAACAATGCCAGAGGTAGACATAAACCATCCAGATGACAAGTTCTCTCCATATCACAACCTCACAGCATACTTAATAAAAGGGAAGAAGTCCGACGGGTTTGATGACATGATCGACTTTCTCTGTCGATCAAAAATATACCATGCACTCACTGTCAACCCACCCATTTGCATTCCTCACATGGAGGATTTTTAGAAATCTGCCATCTACTCTACCGAATAGGAGATACCCCAAATTAAAGCCAAGGTAGATGGCAAGGACATCACCATCTCTGAAGCCACTCTCCTCAAACACCTCAAGCTTCAAGACGAGGGGGCCTCCATTTCGTACTCAAAAGAAGTCTACATGAGGACCTTTGTATCCATATGGTACACTGGAAATCAGAATGAGTACACAATAGAGAAGGCACTGATGGGACCACCATGGAAGTATCTTTGCCACACTCTTCTATAATGCATATCTCAGAAGAGAAGTGGATGGCATCAAGTGAGCTCTGCACGTGCCTCTGTTGTTCACGGTATGATTACTGGCTAAGGATTCAACTTTGCACATCTCATCTTTGAAGGTTTGAGATACAACCTTCAAGAGGGTGCAAAGCATCAATTTTTCATGTACCCAAGATTCTTGCAGGAGGTGTTTAACAATGAAATAAAAGAACTTTCAAAAGCTGCAAAAATCTATCTTATGCTGGGTCATAAAAGCAACATTTTTCAAAGCATGAGAACTGTTTCCAAAATGTTCTCAGGGGTCAATGTTCCATTGTTATCTACAATGATGAACATACAAAGTACCCTGGGTGACAGTTCAACAATTCCAGCTCATACTGATCCCACACCCCCACTTCAAATCATGAACAACAAACTGCTTCCATTGCTCGAACCCCTGTGCACATGCACAGAAATCACTTACATCTGTTTCTGATGTTATCATTCAACTAGAACAAAGGGCCCCATTTGCAACAACATACACTAGAAAAAGGAGCAAGAAGACTCCTTCTCTTCTTATCTCAAAGGCCCAATCCCAACCTCAAAGCCCTCATTCAGAATACTAACATTCTGATGAGAATATCAAAAGGGATAGCCAAAACATTAGAGAGACCTCCTTGGAAGTTTCTCTATGAGGATCAGGATCACATCCCGGATCCATATAACAACCTGCTGAGCCATACCTTCATTTCTCTTCTCTGAACTTAAGTGTAGAGGCTCCTTGTCAAGATGATATACCTTCTCCAACAACCACTATCTCGGAGGTATTGATTGACTTGGATGCTGATGCACCTAACCCAAGTTCATCACCCAAGAACGTTCACTCTGGTGGTACTGATAGAGTGAATATGGAAAGGGCTGTCACTACTCCTGGTACATCAACTGCCCAGGAGGACAGTGACAACATCACTAAGAACCTAACCACGGCAACTCACAGCGAGGATGTTTCCTTTGAAACACTCTTCACTGAGAGGAATCCAAGGAGCCAAGAAAACCAGGGTGATGGGGATGCAGAGGCTAGGCCTAAGGCCCCCTCTAGGTCCAAGGATTCCACAACTGTGGATGTGGACAGACTGAAACTTCATAATATGGAATTGACGGCCAGGGTAGCTATGCTAGAGGCTGAAGTGTCCAAACTAAGGCACCAAGTCTCTATGCATGAAGCCCATCAATGCCCAACTGTGCCTACTCCTCCCTTGTATCAGTAGGAACTCAAACAGATGCAACCATTTACACTGATTCAACCAAAAAGGGGGAGATAGTTGTAGTAGAAGATGATGCTGACAGTCTAGAAGAATGGATACAAGAGCAGACCGCATTTCAAAGTTCATTATTCAAGCCTGCCTTTGTTCAAGTTCATGACTTGCCAGACTTAGTAGATGAAGAGGAAGAAATCACTGAGGACTGGAATTTGGTTGTCAGAGCTGTTGATGAGGTGTTAAAGGATGAAAGTCAAAATGAAGACACACCTCCATCAGTCAGCATAGTTCCTGAGGCAGCAGCAATAATAAAACAAATCACTGCCCCCCAATTCACACTGTCTGCAAATAAGCTATAATTTGACTCCATACTAGCTTGGGGGTATGATGATTCAACTAAGAGATTCTGGATTGGGAAAGAGCTCAGCGGAGTAGAAGAGCTGAACTGGAATGCACTAAATCCACTCCATGTGCTTGAACTGTATCTATCCAACTGCATCAACTCCTCTACAGATCTCTCAGCAGAACTTGCAATCAGCAGGTTCCAAGACCTAATGGAGGAAAATCTGGCCTGGTTTGAAACACTATTAGAAGAAGCAAACATGGTGGCCTATCCTAAAGACAGTGCAGAATCTTCAACAGCAGCAAAACAAAGACTGGCTCCTAGAAGACTTGACATAATCATGAGCAGCACTTTAATAGAAGAACAAGTTGTCTGCTGGAGAAGATCTTTGTACAACAAAGTGGTCAAAGATGTGGAAGTGCTAGGATGGTCGAGCACTAGGTCTTCTGACTTCACATTCTTCCTGAATAATGGATCATCTCTCTCAATCAACATCAATGAGATCCTACTGTTAAATTCAGACTTCTTGCAAAAGGTCTTTGAGCTCAAAACACACATCTGCAACGTTAATTCCTTAGAGAGTCAAGCAATGATAAAAACCATCAAAGCTCAGCTTGAAAAGGAAGGTCTACTTGCAATGGATGCCTCTGACTCCGACTCAGACCTATCCTTCCTTTCCTCACCTACAGTCAGACTAAACACAGAAGAAGAATCCAAAAGAAGAGAAGAGGAAAAGGTGAAGGAAGGATGGAAAGAAGTAACAGGTCTTGAATGGGAAGAAGATGAAGAAAGTGTCCTCCCTTGTCCATTCCCCAAAATGCCAATGAAGCTGAAGCTGAGATCCCAACAGCATCTCATACATCTGCTGTTGAGGTCAATGAAGCTGAAGAAGAGGCATCCAGCAAAGACAAGGGGAAGGGACTTATGACAAAAGAAGATGAAGAAAGGATAGTAAAGGAAAAGGAGGAAAGAAGAAGAAGAGAATAAGAGGAGATGGCTGAATTACGAAAAGCTCAAGACAAAAAAACAGTCATTCTCCTCAAAGAACAAGAGATCCAGCTGTATGCTAAGCAGCTGGATGATCTGAAAGTGAAGATTCCTGCAGCTTTCCAAATACAAGAAGATGAAGCTCTAGCTCTTCAGGATGAAGCTCTAGCTCTTCAGCTACAGGAACAACTAAATAAATAAGAAGAAGAAAGAGAGTAGAAAAGAAAAGAAGAGGCTAAGTTTAATATTACTGACTCTAAACTCGCCAAAGAGATGAGAGAGGAGTGGATAGAAGCTCTTCTTTCTCAAGGTGAAGATGAAGCTACCTTGAGAAGTTATCCAATAAAGAAATCTACAGAGCCTTCATGGGCCAGCAAGGTCTATTGGCAAATAAGAAAAGGGCTGAAGAAGAAGAAAATGCCAAAAAGAAATCCAAGAAGACCATTGCCTTCAACAAAAGATCCCATGAAGAAAGGAAGGTCATGATTGACTTCCTAAAGGCTAGAGGGGAGAGTGGAAAAAGGCTGGGTCCCATGAGTTTCATGAAACTACAAGCCATTTACTTTAAAGTCAAAAAGAAAGAGGAAGAAAGACTAGGGAAGAAAGGCTCAAAGAAGAGGGTAATCAATCAAGAAGAAGAAAGGAAACCAAAGAAACCCAAGCCTTCTCCCTCATCCACCACTTCCTCTATCCAACAACCTTCCACTCTCCATCCTAGACCTCCCTCCTCTCCACCCACAAAGTCCAATTCCTCCCACCCAGCTCCTACTCATCAACAACCTCCCAAAAAGAAAAACCTACTACCAAACCAGAAGACTCAAGAGAAATTGTCAACTGGTCCTACAACACTCAATATCAACGGTTTAAAGTCTTCAGGGGAATAACAGAAGAAAGAAGAACAATCTATACAACTGTTGATGAGGTATTGCGGCTTCCAGATTCTGATCTAAGAAGAATGATGGAGCTGGGTGAAGCTAATGAGCCTGAGAATGAAGGTGGGAAACATCTGTTGCTGGTGATCAAACATCACTTCAACCCCAGAAAAGATGAAATTATTGATGCCAAACCTCTCAAATCCCACTCTCCATTCATCAGTGGGTCCTACAATGCTGAAAAGCATGAGTTCACATTGACAGATGTTAAAGGACAGAAGATGAGGTGTTCAAGCAAGGCCATCTTCAAAATGGCAAGCAAAGACATCACGACTATATCTGAGCTTCTTCTTAACCGTCCCAGCAAGGACCAGAGAGGATATGAGGTTGCAAGAATAATCAGCAACATGGAAAAGCTTCAGCAGCAAAAGAAGTAAGAGAGTTTTGGTAGCATCAGTCTAGGGGGAGTTTGTAGAAATAAAGACTGATGGCTACAAAAATTTCTAAGTACAAATGCTGCTTACCTCACAGTTTGGCTGCTGACCAACAAACTGCTGCGGATAAGCTTATCTGCAACGGATACTTGTTCTTCTGCTGAAGAACAAATCTGCTGCTGATAGTCTTATCTGCCAAAGACCAGAGTTGCTGCGGATAGGCTTCTCAGCAACATCAACACTTGATGCTGCTGATAGGAAAATCATCAGCAGCTTTGGATGGTTGCACCTTGCTGCTAATCTCCAACTTTGCAGTTGATAGCCATTTCCACTGAAGATCAAACGTTGCAGCTGACTGGCTTCGATAAAGCAACCATTACCACTGACAACTTTCTGCTACACCACTGACACACTCCACGCCGAAAGAATGTCACTGGTGCAGACAATAAAGAACTACAA
The DNA here is from genome assembly GCA_023525975.1 of Smallanthus sonchifolius. Lineage (NCBI taxonomy): Eukaryota > Viridiplantae > Streptophyta > Magnoliopsida > Asterales > Asteraceae > Smallanthus > Smallanthus sonchifolius. Next base: position 30,223,294 of record CM042046.1, read on the forward strand.
CGCTCTTCTCCAAGCATGCAAGCAATGATGCCTAAGAAGACGTTTGAGTAAAGTTAACGTTTATAGTGTTTATTGTCATTATATGTAGAATAGCTTCAATACACGATCAACGGTTTGTGTTAGATCTGATCCTTAGAATCAAGGGTCTGTCTTGATGCTAAGTTACTATATACGTAGTACTTAGAGTCATTGCATCTCAATGCTTTTCTTAGAGTTTTCTCTGTAATCTTGTAACCATTGAAGCTTAATACAAATTGCATTTATCAGTACTTCTTGTGTTTACTTGTTTACATTGCTTAGATGTGATTGTTTCCGCCAATCTCAACTAGAATATAACCAGCTTGTATTTACCGATCCTACAGGAAACATGAAGACATGCAACCCTTTGGTCAAGATTTGGAAAAACGAAGAACAATGTTGTGTTATTTCTATTTTAAAAGTTATACTAATCGAAAGTGACGATGACTCGCTCTTAAAATTTATATGACTTTGTTTTATAATATCATAAGTCAAAAAGTTACACTCTTTTATCTAACTAAGTTAATCTTAAGTGGATGACATGTAAATTACTCATGCAATTCCGTCTTAACGGTTAGGTAATTATAATCTTTAATTGTATTTTAGTTCTACTACTTCAAATAACATTAACATAATGCTAAACTTTAGCCATATGAAAAGAGGTCAACATGCATTAATGAGTGGATTCTAAACTAAGATGGTTGTCTTTTAAAATTATTACTTTTTCTAAAATCACATCTTTTCCAGAAAATACAAAAGATAATCCTCATTTACCAAGAAAAACAATCTAATCACTTGTTCACTAGTCACTTGATCAAATTAAAAATCTGGGTTGAGACGTTAACTGTGTCCATGGATTGACATCAGGTTCTTATCAAAACTGTATTACCACTCGATAGGTGAACTTGCCTTTGTGTATGTATTGTAGTCTAGGTGAAAACCATCTTTTAAAACCGACATTTGTGTGAAAAATATTTATCAAAAATATATATATAGTTCACGCACATCAAGTTTTTGGCGTCGTGGCCGGGGACACGGTTTCAACAATTAACCCAAATTTTTAATCCGTAAATAGTTGTAAATATTTTTCAATTCTTAGTATTTTCACCTTGGAAATTTTCTGACGATGAAACCTTTAACATCACATAATATATATATAGTTCACGCACATCAAGAGTATTTTCCAAGGTGAAACCTTTTACATCACATAATCCCCGACTTGGAATTCTAACGGCCGACGTCGAATGGTGCAGCTTTGATCGTTGTTTGATTTGGACTATCTTATCTGTTGTTTCCTGTATGACTTCCTGTCCACATAATTGACTATCTCCTATTTTAGTCCAATAGATAGGAGTTCTGCACTCCCTTTCGTATAGTGCTTCGAATGGTGCAGCTTTGATAATTGATTGGTAACTGTTGTTATAGGAGAATTCGATTAATGGTAGGTGAGTATCCCAATTACCTCCGAAATCTATAACACAAACTCTCAGCATATCTTCCAAAGTTTGAATTGTACGTTTCCTTTGTCCGTCGGTTTGATGATGATATGTAGTACTCATGGTAAGTCGAGTTCCCAACTCTTTCTGAAAACTCTTCCAGAATCTAGATGTAAACCGACTGTCTCTATCAGAAATAATAGACAGCGGTATGCCATGGTGGCTCACAATTTCATTGATATAGATTTTAGCTAACTTATCCATAGAGTATGTCTCATGAATGGGTATAAAATGGGCTGACTTAGCCAGTCTATCGACCACGACCCATATGGCATTATGTCCTATCTGGGTTCTGGGTAGTTTACTTACGAAGTCTATTCTAATTCAATCCTATTTCTAGACAGGTAACTCTATTTGTTGTAACTGTCCTGCAGGTTTCTGATGTTCAATCTTAACTTAAAGACAAGTTAAGCATTTATCTATATACTGGGCTATTGATCTCTTCATGTTAGGCCACCAATAATGAGTCTTTAGGTCTTTGTACATTTTTTTACATCAGGATGCATGGAATATCTTGATTTGTGTGCTTCATCCTTTTCTCCTGAATGTCTCCACGTTTTGGAATCCAGATTCTTTGCTCGAATCTCATGATTCCATCATCTCCCTTGGATAGTAAATTTTGTTTTCCAACCATACATTCTTTCTTGACGTTTCCTTCTTCTAATGCTTTTGGTTGGATTTCCTTAATATGTTCCATTAAGTCTAACTTCAGATCTAATCGTAGTGCTTTTACTTTAATCGGTTGGCTTCGTTCTTTCTGACTTAAAGCATCTGCTACTACGTTTGCCTTCCCGGGATGGTATTTGATTTCACAGTCATAATAGTTGATAAGTTCCATCCACCTCCTTTGCCTCGTATTTAAATCCTTCTGATTAAAAATATGTTGGAGGTTTTTATGGTCTAAATATATTACGCATTTGGTACCATATAAATAGTGTCTCCAAATCTTTAGAGCAAACACTATGGTACCAAGTTCAAGATCATGCGTAGTATAGTTCTTCTCATGAATTTTAAGTTGACGTGACGCGTAGGTGATAACCTTGTCTCGCTGCATCAACACACAACCCAGACCAGTTCGGGAAGCGTCACAATAGATGACAAAATCATCATTTCCTTCAGGTAGTGCTAAGATTGGTGCATGACTAAGTTTATCTTTGAGAATCTTGAAAGCTTCTTCCTGTCTTGTGACCCACTCAAACTTTGTTGCTTTATGAGTTAAAGCAGTCAAAGGTGTAGCTATCTTGGAGAAATCTTTATTGAATCTTCTGTAGTAACCGGCTAATCCAAGAAAACTTCTAATCTTTGTCGGAGTCTTTAGGGCTTCCCATTTCATAACAGCTTCGATTTTACTTGGGTCTACTTGTATTCCTTGCTCGTTCACCACGTGCCCAAGAAATTGTACTTCTAATTTCCAGAATTCACATTTTGTAAAACTTAGCGTACAATCTTTTATTTCTTAGGGTTTCCAAAATGATTCTAAGATGCTCAGCATGTTCTTCCTGGCTTCGGGGATAGATAAGAATATCATCGATGAAAAACGATGACAAATTTGTCAAGGAATGGTTTACAAATCCTGTTCGTTAAGTCCATAAATGCTGCAGGGGCATTCGTTAGACCAAATTACATGACCAGGAATTCATAGTGACCATATCAAGTTCTAAAAGTAGTCTTAGGTACGTCATCTTCTTGTACCTTTAACTGATGATATCCTGATCTAAGATCGATCTTTGAAAAGTACTTGGCTCCTTGTAGCTGATCTAATAGATCATCTATTCTAAGCAACAGATATCTGTTCTTTATTGTCAGCTTGTTCAATTCCCAATAGTCAATGCACATCCTCATGCTTCCATCTTTCTTCTTTACGAATAGTACTGGTGCTTCCCACGGTGAAGCACTTAGGCGAATGAACCCTTTGTCTAAGAGTTCTTGAATTTGTTTCATAAGTTCTTTTAATTCGGAAGGAGCTAGGCAATAAGGGGATTTTGCAACAGGCTTAGCTCTAGGAATGAGTTTGATTTGGAATTCGATCTGACGATCAGGTGGAAGATTGGGTAATTCTTCCGGAAAGACATCCGGGTGATCACAGACTACGGGAATATCCGCAATTTGTCCTTCGGTTTTAATTTTTAAAGCATGGAGTAAGAATATACCGTCTCCCTTAATCAATTATTTCTTAGCCTTTGCTATTGAAATAATTTCAATCTTACTAGACTCACTATCTCCTTGAATCATCAAACTAGTTTCATCTGGTTTCTTAATCTTGACCGTTCTCTGGTCACAATCAATCTGGCCTGGTATTGGTTTAACCAATCCATCCCTAGGATAACCTCATTTTCGTTTAAGTTCATCGGCATTAGTGTAACTAACACCTTATCGTCACCAAATTTGATGACGCAATCTGGTATGATTCAGTTATCCTAATCTGTTCGCCACTCGCCGTTTCAACGACATAAGCATTAATAAGTGGAATCGGTTTTACGCCTAAATATGGGGTGAATGTACATTAATAAGTTAAATATTATTAACTAAGAAACTACCTGCCACTTCCTTAGCTTTTGTTTCATTCCCACTTCGTAGGACGAACACTCGTCCTGTGCCTTTGTTTTGACTAATCATTCTGGGTTTAAATGGTTTAGTACAGAAGTCTTATAATGTCCTATTTATGCACAGTTAAAGTATTTAACATTTGGGCATTGAGTTGCAAAATGTCCAAACTTCTTACAAGTTTGCCATTTTATTCCCTGATTAACTCTATCAGGGTTGGATTTGAATCCTCCTCTCCTTGGGAACTTACTGTTCCCTGGTTTAAATTTGAAAACAACCTCATCAGGTTTTCTTTTATGATTAGTCTTTGGTGGCTCTTGAGATGCCACCTCATCAAACATCACCGCACTTTTTTCCATAGCTAAATCTATTGTCTTGGGTGCAATGGATTTTACTAAGTTACGAATCTTAGAAGGTAAACCCTGAATATAACATTTGACTCTTCTTGACTCAGGAGTAACTAGATGTGGCACCAGTCATGGTTCCCGCTTCAAATCGTAGAAACTCGGCTTCAATCTTATCTACAACATTTTGTGGATAATATCTTTTAATAATCAAAGACTTGAGGTCTTCCCAAGTCATTATATCAGTCACTGCTTCTCCTTTTGTTTGCTTAACCGACTCCCACCAGTCATGAGCCTCTTCTTTAAACGAATGTGTGACAAATTTCACCGCTTGGTCCGCTCTGCACTAACTCATTTTTATGACAGCTTCCATAGACGTGATCCACTGTAGGGCTGCAATGGCATCCTTCTTTCCATTAAATGGCTTGGGATGGCAGTCACTAAAATTCTTATAATTTCATCCATTGCCATGAATTCCTGTGCTCTGGTTAGTCATGCTAACTGTTTCATGGTTTTGGGTTGTGCTTATATTGTTTCCTAGTAGAGTGGTATGAAGGATATCTTCTATTCGGGGAACAACACCACTAATTCCTTCATTCTGGTTTCCCAGACTGTTATGATTCTCTCTCCTTCTAAGAGTGTCATCAAGGATTCCAAGTAAAGTTGATTGAAGTACTCGGGTGACCTCAGATGCCACCTCTCCCTGGAACTGAGCTTCCGTCATAATGACTTCTTCCACAGGTTGTTGTGGGTCGGCATTCGTATTTATGGTCTGAATTGGATCAGTGTTTGTGTTTGTCGTGTAGCGAGTATGGGACCTAGTATTGGGCATCCTACCCCTACATCTTCCTCGTCCTCTACCACGTCCTGCCATTTGTACCTACATACAAATGTATAACATCAGAATTCGTATAACCGGTCAAAATCCAGAAAATCATAAATTAACAACACTTGGCCAAAATGCCCTTAATTATCTGATTTCTAGTTATTTCCCGTTATAGGTCGTACTGAATGTATACATCAAACTTATCCTGAGGCATTCCAGACTAATCTCAGAGTCCTAGTTTAAGTCTAGACACTATTTCTGTAGTATCTAAATCTCTTAAACTGAGGCTCTGATACCAACTTGTCACACCCGTAACACAGGACAATTATCTAACTAGAGTAGTACCTCCAACATATATGTTCCCAGGTAAGAGAAATGGGTCTAGGAGAGATTTATACAACTATCTTTCCTAGAGAGAACATTCCGTTTGTCAGATAACCACATACTAGTCAGAATGTCGCCTTTTAGTTACTATGACGTTGATATCAAAAACACACAGCGGAGACTAAATCGTAACTTCTATTAATATAAAAACATTGTTTACATTATTGATGTTGTGCAATGCACACATCTTTATTCCTAGGTTTTTGATTCATTTTAAGTAGTTTTATATTTGTTTTGAGTCGTTTTTGGTACATATTGAGTCTTTGTTATGCTTACAGGAGCTCGTGATGATTACAAGCGAAAACTCGAAGAAACCGAGCACGAGAATGAAGCCCAAAAGATCAAAAGTGAAAAATCTGAAAATCCAAACTTTCGCGGTACGCGAAGACCAGAGGGCATCCTCTTGCGGTATGTGAGGAAAGGAAAATCCGGGCACGACTATATTGTCCTTCGCGATACGCGAAGGAGTAGGTTAAATCTCTCGCAGTACGCGAGGGCCTTAAGTTCCGAGAAAAAAAAACCTAATTTTCATTTTAATAGAATTGTAATCCCATAATAAAGGACGATCGATTCCAGCCATCTAGAACATAAAAAGGGGACGATTTTGAGAGCTTGGGAGTCGATTGAAGAGCAAGATCAAGGCTTTCGATCCCGGGTTTGTCTAGATTAGATTATTCGGGTTAAAAGTTTCGATCTTTGTTTGAAATTAGTTTGTTTTGGATCATGTATTTCTTGATTACTTCTGTTATTCTTATTCTAAGTATGATCCTAGGCTAAACTTGTTAATACTGCTTAGGTTAATGATGATTGCTTGTTGAAGTTTGCAACTTTATCGGTTTTTGGATTAGTTTGATGATTTATTTGATTTTGTAAATGATCTTGGGGTTGATTAGTATGATGTATATGCATGTTTTAATTTGATTTGTAATTGATTATAATCCCGTATGCTGATTGTGGTTGTCTACCAATTTGATTTGCATACCTTTGTCATAGATCATAGGGTTGTGATGGTTGTGTGGTTTGCTAGACGTAGTGACCATAGGAGTTGTGATTAGAGTTGAATGTGTATCCTAGTTCAATACCCGAGAGGTGAGAATTAGTTGTCTAGTCTTCGTCATTAGAAATCAAAGTGTTAACAGTCTGAGAGGGTGTTAGTATTAGCTGTGATTATTGTTAGTCAAGTCATAGTAGTTATCCTGAGATTACCCCTTGTATTCTTTAACTGTATTGTGGACGATGAGACTGAGAGGTAATTTGTCCATTAGGGTACAATATCATAGTTGGAAATACCTGAGAAGTGATCCAACAATTTGGTGAGTTAGTGTACATCTTAGGTAACTTAGTTAGTGACACCCTGAGAGTGATTAGGGATCCACTAGGTTGTCTAGAGTTGTTTCCCTAGAAACCCATATCCGTCATAGTCCATAACCGGTAAAAGTTGTTCTTTGCAAGTAGGATTCTGACCTAGGTAGTATTCTTCCCATCTCTTGATTTCACCTTTGTCATGTCTTTTGATAGTTAAGTCTATCTTAGTGTATTGCATTCTTTAGTAATATTCAGTAGTGTAGTAAATCCCCAAACCAATCAAATCTTAAGTCCGAGTCAGAGTCTGTTTTATTATTCGTAGTGTCTCTAGGGTTCGATATTCTGGTTTACCGTTAAGCTGTGCTACACTCGATAGGTCCACTTGCTTGTCAGTGCGTTATAGGTTTTCCATATATTACTTAGGAGTCTAGGTTAGGGTTTTATAGAACGTCTAGACGGCATCAAGTTTTTGGCGCCGTTGCCGGGGACACTTGGCAATAGCAATATTGACTTTGACTAGTTCTTTGTTTGATTTTTGGTTTATTTGTTTTCTTTGAGTCTGTTCTGTGTGCTTGTCTTCTGTGTTACTTGCGTGTCTAACTTAGAATCGAGTCTTTCTGTCTTTGAGTATTTTGTTTCTTCTTATCTTGAGTCGTTCTGTTTATGCACCATACTCGCTCACAGGGATCACCTCCTTATTCAGCTTTCCTAGAGCCCGAGCGAGAGCTTCACGAGCGCACCCGCGACTTCTGGGAGTGTTTGAAAGAGTTGTGCAAAACCCAGGTACGTTCTATTAGCCCCATTCCATTTCCTACCATGGGCGACGCTGATCCACCAGCGAGACGTACTGTCCACTAGAGTGTAGGATCGGTAAATACAAGATGGTTCTATTCTAGTTGAGATTGGCGAAAATAATCACAACTAATCAGTGTAAACAAGTAAACACGAAGAATACTGATAAATGCAATTTGTATTAAGCTTCAATGGTTACAAGATTATAGAGAAAACTCTAAGAAAGCACACTTGTACAATGAAACGATACACTAGTTATATAGTAACTTAGAATCAAGACAGACCCTTGATTCTAAGGATCAGATCGAACACAAGCCGTTGATCTTGTATACTAGAAGCTATACTACACGTTAAGACAACAAATAATACAAAGGATAACTTTACTCAAACGTCTTCTTAGGTATCATTGCTTGGATACTTGGAAGGAGAGCGTTGTTGTCTTTTATTGTCTGCACCAGTAAGATTCTTTCTGCATGAGATGTGTCAGAGTTGCAGCAGAAAGTTGTCAGTGGTAAAGTTGCTTTTGCTTTGCCATTCAGCAGCAACGATTGATCTTCGGTAGATATGGCTATCAGCAGCAAAGTTGGTGATCCGCATCAAGACTCAACTATCCAAAGCTGCTGATGATTTGCCTATCAGCAGCATCAAGTGTTTGATGCTGCTGAGAAGCCTATCAGCAGCAACTCTGGTCTTCAGCAGAGAAGGTTGTCCGCATCAGAGTTGTCCATCAGCAGGAGAACAACTATCCGCAGCAAACAAGCTTATCCGCATCAGCTTGTTGGTCAGCAGCAAAACTGTGGAGTCTGCAGCAGTTGTATTTAGAGAATTTTGTAGCCATCAGTCTTTATATCTACAAACTCCCCTTAGACTGATGCTACCAAAACTCTCTTACAGCTTTTGTTGTTGAAGCTTTTGCATGTTGGCAACTATCCTTGCAACCTCATAGCCTCTAGGGTCCTTGGTGGGATTTTCAAGAGGAAGCTCAGACAGAGTCTTGATGTCTTTGCTTGGCATACTGAAGATGCCCTTGCTTGAACATCTCATATTCTGTCCTCTGACATCTATCAAAGTGTACTCATCCTGAGCAGCATTGTAGGACCAACTGATGAATGAAGAGTGGGATTGGAGAGGTTTAGCATAAAAGATTACATCTTTGCTAGGATTGAAGTGATGTTTGATCACTAACAACAAATGCCTCCCACCTTCATTCTCAGGCTCATGAGTTTCACCCAGCTCCATCATTCTTCTAAGATCAGAATATGGGAGCTGCATTACCTCATCAACAGATTTGTAGATTGATCGTTTTACCTCTGTCCTTCCCCTGAAAACCTCAAACCATTTATCTTGATTGATGTAGAACCAGATAACAATTTCTCTTGAATCTTCTGGTGTGGTAGTAGCTTTGGTTTTCTTCTTGGGAGGCTGTTGATGAGGAGGAGCTGGGTGTGAGGATTTTGACTCTTTGGGTGGAGAGGAGGGAGGTCTAGGAAGGAGAGTGGAAGGTTGTTGGATAGAGGAAGGAGTGGATGAGGGAGTAGGATTGGGTTTCTTTTGTTTTCTATCTTCTGTTTGAGTGTTTACCCTTTTCTTTGAGCCTGTCTTCCCCAATCTTTCTTCCTCTTCCTTCTTGACTTTGACATATAAGGCTTGTAGGTTTATGAAGCTCATGGGACCTAGCCTCTTTCCACTTTCTCCTCTAGCCTTCAGGAAGTCCATCATGACCTTCCTTTCTTCATGGGTCCTAATGTTAAAAGCAATGGTCTTCTTGGTTTTCTGTTTGGCTTTTTTTTCTTCTTCAGCCATTTTCTTGTTTGCCAGTTAACCTTGCTGACCCATAAAAGCTCTATAGATTTCTTTATTAGATAATTTCTCAAGGTAGTCTGCATCCTCACCTTGAGAAATCAGAGCTTCTATCTACTCCTCTCTCATTTCTTTGGCTAGTTCAGAGTCAGTTATCCTGAACTTAGCCTCTTCTTTTCTTTTCTTTTCTCTTTCTTCTTCTTTATTCAGTTGTTCCTGCAGCTGAAGAGCTAGAGCTTCATCTTCTTGTAATTGAGTAGCTGCAGGAATTTTAACTTTCAGAGCATCCAGTTACCAAGCATGCAACTGGATCTGTTGTTCTCTGAGGAGAATGGCAACTTTTCTTTCTTGAATCTTTCTAAACTCTGCCATATCCTCTTCTTATCTTTCCCTTCTTTTCTTCTCCCTTTCTCTCATATCCTTCTTTAATCTTTCTTCTTCTGTCATGATGCTCTTCCCCTTGTCTTTGTTGGATGCCTCTGCTTCAGCTTCATGGATCACAACAGCAAATGTAAGAGATGTTGTTGTGATCCAAGCTTCAGCTTCATTGCCAAGTTGAGGAATAGACACAGAGGAAGGGACTGCTTCACTCTCTTCCTTTTCCCATTCACTCCCATGTACAGCTTTGAAGGCTTCTTTGACATTCTGAGTAGCCACTTTTCTTGACTCTACTGTTGCACTTAGTATGACAGTTGGTGAGGAGGGAAGGGATAGATCTGAGTCAGAGTCATCCATTACAAGTCATCCCTCCTTTTCAAGATAAGCTTTGATAATTTTGATCATTGCTTGACTTTCTAAGGAGTTGATGTTGCAGATGTGTGTCCGGAACTCAAAGACCTTATGTAGGAAGTTAGGATTGAGGAGCAGGATCTCTTGAATGTTGTTGATTTTGAAAGATGATCCATCACATAAGAAGAACTGAAAGCCAGAGGACCCAGTGCTTGACCATCCTTGAACTTCCAGGCCCTTGACCATTTCATTGTTCTTCTATTAAAGCACTGCTCCTTATCAAGTCAAATATTGGAGCCAGTCTTTGTTCTGATGCTGTTGAAGACTCTGCATGGTGTTTAGGATAGGACACCCTGTTTGCTTCTTCTAGAAACCATTCAAACAAGGGCAGATTATCCTCCATCAAGACATAGAACCTGCTGATTGCAAGTTCTGCTGAGAGATTTGAGGAAGTGTTGGTGCAGCTTGATAAGTACAGTTCAAGAACTTGAAGTGGATTCAGTGTATTCCAGTTAAGCTCTTCTATTCCACCAAACTCCCGTCCAATCCAGAATCTCTCAGATGGACCATCATACCCCCAAGCTGGAATAGAGTCAAACTCTAGCTTATGTGCAGTCGGTGTGAACTGAGGGGCAAAAGTCTGTCTTGATATATTTGCTGCAGCTGGAAAAATGTTGAATGACAAAGGTGTGTCTTCATCTTGACTTTCATTTTTCAACACCTCATCAACAGCTCTGACAACTAACTTCCAATCCTCAGTGATATCTTCCACATATGTACTGAGTCTGGCAAGTCATGGATTTGAACTAAAGCAGGTTTGAAGAGTGTACTTTGAAAGGCAGCCTGCTCTTGTATCCATTCATCAAGGCTGTCAGCATCATCTTCAGCCGTAACTATCTCCCCCTTTTTGGTTGCATCAGTGCATGGAGTTTCATCTGTTTGAGTGTCCACTGATACAAGGGAAGGAGTAGTCACTGGAGGGCATTGATGGGCTTCATTCATAGAGCCTTGGTGTCGTAGTTTGGACATTTCAGCCTCTAGCATTTCCACCCTGGCCGTCAATTCCAAGTTTTGAAGTTTCATTCTGTCCTCATCCACAGTTGTGGAATCCTTGGAACTAGATGGGGCCTTACGCCTAGCCTCTGCATCCCCATCACCCTGGTTTTCTTGGCACCAGGGATTCCTCTCAGTGAAGAGTGTTTCAAGACAAACATCCTCACTGTGAGTTGCCGTGGTTAGGGTCTTAGTGATGTTGTCACTGTCCTCCTGGTCAATTGATGTACCAGAAGTAGTGATAGCCATTTCCACATTCACTCTATCGTCACTCCCAGAGTGAACCTTCTTGGGTGATGAACTTGGGCTGGGTACATTAGCAGCCAAGTCAATCAATACCTCCGAAATAGTGGTAGTTGGAGAAGGTATGTCATCTTGACTAGGTGCCTCTGCACTTAAGTTCAGAGAAGAAAAATAACGCCAGGGCTCAGCAGGTTGTTCTATGGATCCGGGATGTGATCCTAATCCTAATAGAGAAACTTCCAAGGAAGTCTCTCTAATGGTTTGGCTATCCCTTTTGATATTCTCATTAGAATGTTGGGATTCTGAATGAGGGCTTTTAGGTTGGGATTAGGCATGTGAGACAAGAATAGAAGGAGTCTTCTTGCTCCTTTTCCTTTTCTGGTATATTTTGCCTCAACTGGGGCCTGTGTTTATGTCGACCTCTGCCATTGTTGTTAGTTTGAAGGGAAGGATGATGTTTTTGAAAGGTGGTTAAGTATGGAAGGCTTTGAATGCTGTGAATGCATGGGAGAAAATGATGAGAGTTAGGTGGGAATTGAATGTGAAAAGGTTAAGGAGAAATTTTATTTGTGTTATAACGGCAAAGGAGGGAAAAAGCAAAGTTACTTATACAGTACAACCTTATTCACTGTTACAGGTGTAATACACTATAGCAGTCATGGTAAAGACTGAAAGGACTTTTTACAATGGGTAAAAGTTAATTTGGACCTATCTTTACCCATCAGTAGCAAACTTGGTTTGCTGCGGATGGTTAAGCCTATCCGCTGCAAACTTGGTTGCTGCGGATGGTTAAGTCAGTCAGCAGCAAACTCAATTGCTGCTAATGGATACAATGGTCCGCAGAAAAAATGTTGATGCTAACTGCCTTAAAGCTATCCGCATGAAACTTGTTCCTGCTGATAACTTAAAGCAGTCAGTGGCAAGTTCTTTGCTGCTGATAATTAGACCTGTCAGCAGCAAAAATGGTTGCTGCTGACTTATAACTTTTATTTTCAACAAAAGACAAACACATTTTAAAACAATTTTAGAGACAGATTTTAGTCAAGGTTCATCATACCAATAGATTCAACTAAATATCTAAATCTAGCTTCATCAAAAGGTTTTGTAAACAAATCAGCATATTGCTCATTGGTATGAACTTTGGTTAAAATAATTCTCTTTTTCTTAGCTTGATCTCTTATGAAGTGATACCTGATGTCAATGTGCTTTGTCTTGAAGTGCTGCACCGGATTGTTTGTGATTGATATAGCACTCATATTGTCAATGTGAATGGGAGTGGCCATGAAAGTCATCCCATAATCCAGCATTTGGTTTTATATCCAGATAACTTGTGCACATCAACTTAAAGCTGCAATGTATTTTGTTTCTGTTGTAGAAGTTGATACACTGGTTTGCTTCTTGCACTGCCATGAAATCAGTCTTCCTCCTAGAAACTAACCCCCTGATGTGGACTTTTTGTCCACGTTGCATCCCCCACAGTCACTGTCAGTGTATTCATACAGGTTGAACTTGTCATTTTTAGAATACCATAGCCCAAATCTTGGGGCTCCTTTTAGATATCTAAAAATTCTCTTGACAGCTTGAAGACGTGTATTCTTTGGAGCTGCTTGGAATCTTACACAAAGGCATACTGCAAACATGATATCTGGCCTTGAGGCAGTGAGATACATGAGTGACCCTATCATTGCACGATATTGATGTTGATCAGTGTCTTGACCATCTTTGTCTAGAGTCAGTTGATGGTGTACTTGCATAGGAGTTCTTGCAGCAGTGCAGTCAGCCATCTTGAATCTTTCCAGAATGCTCTTGACATATTTGGATTGGCTGATAATGATTCCGTTTGAAACTTGTTTGACTTGAAGACCCAGAAAGAAATTTAGTTCACCCATTGAACTCATTTCAAACTTTGAGTGCATCAGGATCTCAAAGTCTTTACACAACTTCTTCCTTTTTGATCCAAAGATGATGTCATCAACATAGATTTATACCAGTAGGATTTCTCCCCCTTCATCTTTGATAAACAAGGTCTGGTCAATGGCACCTCTTCTGAAGTTGTTACTTAGCAGATATCCGGACAGAGTTTCATACCAGGCTCTTGGAGCTTGATGTAAGCCATAGAGAGCTTTATCTGTTTGACATATACTTCCTCACCAATCTTCCCATACAGAAAGGCACTCTTGACATCCATTTGATAAACCATGAAATTCTTGGATGCAGCTTATGCAAGGAAGATTCTGATCGCCTCCAGCCTAGCAACAAGAGCAAAGACTTCATCATAGTCAGTTCCTTCTTCCTGAGTGTAGCCTTGAGCTACAAGTCTGACTTTGTTCTTGATGACAATGCCTCTCTCATCTTGCTTGTTCCTGAATACCCATCTTGTGCCAATAGCAGTTTGGCCAGGTCGAAGATCAACAAGTTTCCAGACATCCTGTCTCTTGAATTGCAGCAACTATTCCTACATTGCCTCAATCCAACTGTTGTGTTTCAGAGCTTCATATATCTTCTTGGGTTCTACCTGAGAAAGAAAACAGGAAAACATGCATATATTGGCCTCATGAGATTTGCTTCTTGTTTGAACTCCTTGGTGAACTTGGCCAATGATATTTTCCTAGGGATGTTCCTTGTTGATTCTCTGTGCTGGTACTACATCCAATCGTATCCCTTGCACAAGATTTCTCTGATTCTGATTAGGAAACTCTTCATTCATGGTGGAAGAGTCTTCAATATCAACATCAGCATCAACATTATCAGCAGCAGCATCAGCAGTATCTGCAGCAGATGCTTCTACAACGTTTACAGATGTACTCTACACTACCAGCGAGACGTACTGTACACTAGAGGGCCAGTGATGGGGTCACGGGTGTGAGATGTTCGATCACTCACCCCGTTATTCCTAATGTCAGTTCTTGGCAGATCCCATCACATGTCATGAGTACGATCACTCATGCTACGCAGTTCCATGGCCTTGAGGATAAGGATGCACCCGGGCATGTGTCCCGCTATGCACGCATATGTGATACCTTCAATATCACGGGTGTGTCTAAGGACGCAATCTACTCGCATCTCTTCCCATTCTCGCTCTCTAGGCGTGCTTCTACTTGGCTCGATAATCTTCCAAACAACTCGATCACCACTTGGGAGGATCTTGAAGCCAAGTTCTTTAAGAAATACTATCCACCTTCCAGGGCCACTCGCCTTAGGGATCAAATCCACTCCTTCCGGATGGATCCTGACAAGCGCTATCACATGGCCTGGGGGTGGTTCAACGTGCTGTGGAGCCGGTGTCCCCAACATGGTCTTTCTGACTGGGCAATAGTGGAGAAGTTTTATAACGGCCTCACCTTCTAGAAGCAGCAAATGTTTAATAAAGCTGCGGGAGGCCTTATAATGGAAAATTTTGAGCTTGTTGAGTGCGAGGAGATGTTCGAGAGCTTCGCTTGTAACATTTCTGATTTTTAGTATTCATATTTCAATTCAATGTAATGCAATTTCGAATTCAATACTCGTGCACTGTCTTATTATTTTTCTTACTGTAAACTAAACGCAATGATTCGATACAAATTCACAAGTTTTACACAATTATATACATTTAAACACTATGCAAGAAACTATTTAATTCAAACTTATCAAACCTGAAAAGTCAAGGACTAAAGTTGAAAATTTATCAAGAAACCCTAATTAGCACGGTCGTGCTTCGTCCTGGCACGGTCGCGCCAAGTGCCTCGGCACGATCGCGCGACTGGTCCTGGAACGATCGCGCCCGGTGCCTAAGCACGGTCGCGCCTCTCTTGGGCACGGTCGCGCCTGTGTAACTGTCAAAACGTAAATGAGATTTCAAAATGCTCGATCGTTAGAATTCAAATCCGATTACGTTTCATTTTCATTGTCAAGGAAAATAACTCAGTTGATTACAATTATTATTATCAAAACTCTCTTCCTCTCAAGAAAAACCGTCGATCTTTTCCCTCAAGGCTCAATCCTAAATTTCGATCAATTTTCTCTCAAGCAATCAAGAAATTCTATTCAGCAATCTCCCCTGTTATTATTGGACTCTCTGAACTAGACGGAATCGTAGTAGAAGTCGCCGGAAGCCGTTATCGCCGTCGTCGGAACTTTCTTCTACCGCTTTCTATCAATTCGATACTCTCCAAGGTAATTATCACCTTTTTCTCAGTAGATTTAGTCCTCTTAACAAAAGCCCTCTGTTAATTGGGGCTTCCAACATAGAAATCATCCTGAACCGGATTTCTCTTTTTAATAAAAATGACTTAATCGAATTCATAATTAAACACGATTTACATACAATTAAATTATATGAAAAGACTCGTAATAACTCAATAATCAAAAGCCCTATCAATTCCAACGCTAT
The DNA here is from genome assembly GCA_023525975.1 of Smallanthus sonchifolius. Taxonomy (NCBI): domain Eukaryota; kingdom Viridiplantae; phylum Streptophyta; class Magnoliopsida; order Asterales; family Asteraceae; genus Smallanthus; species Smallanthus sonchifolius. The sequence continues at coordinate 30,239,197 of CM042046.1, forward strand.
AAATACAAGATTTGTTCAATTCGTGTCTGATTCGGAAGAGACACGGTCGCGCTAATCATCTAGCGCGGCCGTGCCTCATGTAGCGCGGTCGTGTCCTCCTGTCCAGACCTAGTCATGCCCTCTGGGCTAATCTCTGTTGTGTCTAAGAATCATAGACACGACCGTGCCGAGCTAAGGCACGGTCGTGCCTCGTGAATTATCCAAGTTGGCCTCTGTTTGATCAAACCCGGTCGCGTCCCGACTCGCGCGGTCGCGCCCGTGGTTCGAGCGCGGTCGTGTCCTTCCCAGGCACATTCGTGTCTAGGTCAGAATCTTTGATCAGAATTATTGTTGTTTTATTTTGTAAAAAAATTTCAGATTAAATTTTTAAATAAAAATAGTTAGTTTTATAAAAAGGTATTTGAAAAGATCAAATAATTAATCTTGGAATAAATGGAAAATCATTTAATTAAAAGTTTATAAAATTAAATTTGTTATTAAACTTTTCATTTAAAACATTTTATTTGTAAGTTACATACTTTATAAATAAATAAATAATGATTATTTATTTATTCTTCATTTTAGATAAAAACATTTATTTATTTACTAAATCACATTTAACACATACTTTATTTTCATAATCAATGATTTTATAAATATTCTATTTTACTATTCAATTCCCAACCTTGATCAAAATGTTTCAAAAATATTTACTTCAAACTTTATATATGTTATTCAATACTTTTAAATACAAATCAATAGTTTTATACACAAATTCAACCTTCATTTTTAGACTAAACTCTGTGCACATATTTGATTCAATATTCATTATTATCTAGGTTAACTCGTGCGTATCAAGGATTCTTATTTTATCTATACTCTTTGTTAGCTACACTTCCATACCAAGTGAGTATTTCATAGCCCCTTTTACTCTTTTACACTTTTGGGGTGAAACATGAACATTATTCAAATTACACATTACATTTACCCAAACAACACAAAGTACAAATCCTATTTACATTCATGTGTGCAATTTGAGCTTTATGCCCGAGTGCTAGGTGTGCTAACCTTTGTATGCGATTATGTGCAATCATTAACTATACAAGCCGACGGTTTTCAATGATAGATCTATTGAGTCTGACAAACCCACCCAGGTGTGCGGTGATTGAAACCGACAACACAATTTTTGCATGCTAGTTACAAAGGTTTGGTTGTACATGGTTACACAATAGTTGCTCCCCATAAATGCCTTATTTATCATGATATGTAAAGGATCTGTTTTCAACTATATGCTATCTATATATAACTGTGTTATACTCACCAACTTTTTAGTTGACTTTATTTTATTCATGTTTCAGGCCCTAATATGTGAGAATGATTCAAGACGTGCTCAATATAGGATTTGGACTTAGCAATTTAAATCAAGAATTCTATGAGTTGTTTTATGTTTCTTTGTTTGAATTTGGTTCATACTTGGATTATTTGTAATGGAAATTTGACTTTAATATATTTCAATCTAGTCAACCATGTGCTATGAACAGTCTTACATGTCCCGCCCCGATGATTCCGCCATCGGTCGGGGTGTGACATCGATCAAGCCGAACAGCAGTACCCATCTTCTAGGACTTCTATTCCTAGTGCTAGTTCATCCACCACATCTCCTCGAGGTGTGCATCTGGTCACACCTGATTCTAGCCTGGCTGCTGCCCTCGCCCCTATGGCCAATGAAATAAAGGAGCTGAAGCTCAGTGCTCAGCGGTGTCAAGTGTGCAGGGGAGGCCACGACACCCGTGATTGCCTAGTGAATAATCAAGAGCGGGTGAGCTATGCTAGCAACCAACACCAGAACCGAGGGTACAACTACAATTCATTTGGCTCGGGATGGATATCGGGAAATAACCCATCGGGGTTTAATGGTCGTCAACAGTATCAGCAGAATGGAGGAGGAGAGACAGGACCTAGCACGGGAAGCAGTGTCGACATGACTTCGATCAAAGAGATGCTTGAGACTCAGACACAGCTGCTTGCCCACCTAGTCCAGCAGGACAGGGATGCTAGGCAGAGATTGGATGGCCACGACACTTTACTAAAAAATCAACAATTGGCATTCCATGATCTGCAATGCACGGTTGAGGACATCGCTAAGAGCTTGAAGGATCGACAGGGAGGTCCATCTTCAAACTCCAATGCTTCAGCGATGGTCGTGTCAGTTAGGAGTGGGGGGAGAAAGAGTTTGTTGAGGATGACGCTCACTCTAACAAGTAAAACATTCCGTCACCTGAGGAGGTCAAGAAGATTGACTGGATGGCTCGATTCACTGAGATCGATGCCAAGATGGCCGAGGAGCAGGTAGACGAGGAGAAAATAGTTGAGTTGCCTACCGAGAAGGCAAAGGAGACGAAGAAGGGGGCAGAGATGAAAGCCCCCGAGATTAACCTGAGTCGGGTTCCCTATCCAGCACGTTTACTACCATTAAACAAGCTAGGGAACACGGTAAATGCCTTGTTATGTTTAAACAACTCAAGGTCAATCTTCTTATGATAGAGACCCTCCAGCGCATGCCAAAATATGGAAAACTCCTAAAAGATCTTCTCTCCAAAAAGAAGAAGCTCGAGGAGGTCTCTAAAGCCTCACTTAGCGAGCAATGTTCTACGGTGGTGCAGAACAAGCTGCCCGAGAAACTGGGAGATTCGGGTCATTTCACGATTCTGTGTCTCCTAGGCAGTTTGCCCTTGCACCACGTGTTGGCTGATTTAGGTGCTAGCATCAATCTGATGCCCTATTCCTTATATAAGCAGCTAGACCTAGGTGAACCTCAGCCAACGCGCATGAGCATAGCCTTGGCTGACCGTTCAGTCAAGTATCCATGGGGAATTGTGGAAAATCTTCTAGTAAAAGTAGGCAAATTTGTCTTCCCCGTGGATTTTGTCATTCTGGATATGGAGGTGGATGACGGAGTCCCACTCATCTTAGGGCGACCATTCTTGCGCACCACTAAGGCAGTAATCGATGTCTTTGACGAGAAACTCACACTTCATGTGGGGGATGAGTCGGTAATATTTGATGCCACATAGTCCGTTAAGGATGTTGGTGAGCACAGCCACTCTATGTGTATGCTTGATGTCTTCATGGACTACCATCAGGGCTCTGATCTGGTGTTAGAAGTTAGTGAACCCGTCCCTAGTTTAAAATAACATTCTGACTGGGCGGTAGAGTTAGAAAAGTTGTTAGAGGACCCGAACGATTATGGCGATGAGATACCTGATGATCTGCTGGGGATGATGGCAGAGTTAGATGCGATCATAGGAAAAAACCCAAGTGTGGGGAAGTTAGATGAGAGTGTTGAGGATCCCGGAGATCCTGGTGGAGGTTTAGAGATCATATCCATAGTTAATCCCAGTCCTGAACCGCTACTCATCACTGTCGTGCACTCTGAGAGGGTGAATGCTGACCTGACCTTGAGTTCTAATGCCCCTAGGTCTAGGCCACCCCGTAAGAGAACCCGTGCGTTAATAGATTCATCTAGGGTAAGGGTAGTACAACCCCCAAGTGTAGGGACGTCTAAGGGTGACAAACAACTAAGATACTTGAACCGTTTAATCTTCAGACCGGGTAGGTATAAACTATGGTGGAAAGAACTAAGTGCTACTTGTGATATAAATACATTTCTTGGTATAGAGGTGAAGTTGCGGAGTTGGTGTAGGACCGGTAAACCGTGGAGGATGAAGGCGGTTCCGGTTAGGATCAAGAAAAAGCCTCCTGATAGGCTTATTTGAGTCTTGGGCGAGTGCCCGAGATGTAGAGTGTGTATGCTTATTTTGTAATAGCCCGAGTTTTAGAGCATGAAAGAATTCACGAAAATTAAAAACTTAAATAAGAAAAGAAGGGAAGCGGGCTTGGGCCGGGGTGTATGGGCCGAAAGGGGCAAGGGTCGGGCCCTTAAAAGCCTCAAAATCAGCCCAAAACCCTCACTCCCAACCTCATTTCCGGATTTCTAGAGAGAGAAAGTGAGAGAGAGTCTAGAGAGAGAAAGTCCTGGTTTTCAAATCTGAGCTCATAGGACCGTAGGCATACGTATTTGGAACGATTAGCTGCGAAGAAGAAGCGTTTACAGGTAACCGATTCTCCTAGATTTGAGTTTTTGTTCGTTTTTAGGTTTTTCGGGTTTTGGAGGAAAAGGTAACGTTTTTACGGATTAAACTGGAGGAAAAACATAGATTTAAGTTCCTTAATGAAAAGCAAACATTTTGAATGTAAACAAGTCCGGGATCTTGACGTGATCAGACCCGAACACGAAAGTTAGGGTTTTTGCGGGGAAGCAGATCCTGCGTACTTACCAAGTACGCATGAAGAGGATCCTGCGTACTTATCAAGTACGCATAAAGCAAAGCCTGCGTACTTATCAAGTACGCAAGAAGCAAAGCCTGCGTACTTATCAAGTACGCAAGAACAAGGCCCTGCGCACTTGCTAAGTGCGCAGGCATCAAATCTATGGGTATGTACATATAGCTGGTTAGTGAAGTCAGTATGTTCGCCTAGCCAGAAATGGTGAAACCATTTAGCGTTGATTTAAGTCTGATACGTGTCAAATGTTATGATTTTCCAGATTGTGTGAGATCCAGTAGACCATTGCAGTTAAGATACCAGGTGAGTTCTAATCCCCTTTTTGCCTACTTTAGGGGTGGTGTGCATACTTAGTGTCAAGTGTTTATTATATTTTATATATTATAAACTGAAGGGAAAAGCTATGTTTTAGTGAAAAGTTTAAAAGAGGCAAAAGTACATTTTAGTAAAGTATGATTATATTATTGGCAGGCGTTTATTATATTTTTCATATACATAGACAAAGGCATAATATAAGTGCTAGTATGTTTTCAGTAAAGCAAGATATATTATTTGGCAAGCTTTTACTATATTTATTATACATAAACAAAGGCATAATATATGTGTTAGTATTTTCAAGTAAGCAAGATATATCATTTGGCAAGCATTTACTATATTTATTATACATAAACAAAGGCATGATATATGCGTTAAGATATATATTTCAGTAAAAGCAAAGGTATTTATGGCAAGCGTTTACTATATTTTTATATACATAAACAAAGGCATAATACATGTTAAGTTATGAACAAGATTTACAGAAAGTTTTATGAACAGTTTTCCTTCGGGAATGTGTACCAGCTATAAAGGTCCTTGGGACAGATGTTACTTGTACAAGATGTCAGATATGGGTTCTACCCATTAGTAAGAACCTTTGGGTTCGCTAACGGTTGTATAACTGGGATGAGTGACGGCGGTTGCTCGGGAGGTCCACGCAACCTCCCCGTAGTGTTAAGCGGTATTATCGGTTCATGGTCGTTGATCATGGGGGCATTGACCAGGGTATTGTCGGTTCATGGTCGTTGATCATGGGGGCATTGACCAGGTACTTGTCGGTTCATGGTCGTTGACCATGGGGGCTGTACAGTAGTGACAAGGAATTGACGGATAGGCGGTATTGTCGGTTCATGGTCGTTGATCATGGGGGCATTGACGAGGTACTTGTCGGTTCATGGATGTAAGCCATGAGGGCAGTACGGTAAAGAGGAATTGACGGTTTATTATACGTTTTAAACTGTTTGAAAAGTAAAGTGTGTTAAGTTTATCCTTGTTGGCAATATATATGTTTTAGTAAATCTTTTGTATAATTGGTTTAAAGTAAGCGTTAGAACTCACTCAGTGTTGCTGATTTTTAGTATGCACATCAGTGAAGTGTAGGTGGCAGTAGATGGAAGTGGATGCTTGGCTTGGCGAAGAGAGTTACCCGAAGATCAGCATCTGGCATCCTGTTTCTGTTTCTTTTGATTATATTGATTAAGACAAGTTTCAATTGTATTTGACAAGTTTCAGTTGGTTAGACATGTAATGTTTCCGCTGCATATGTTGAGATTTTAAATCATTTCCGCTGTGATATTGTATGTCTTATGTTTAAGTGCTATGCGTTGGTGAGTAAATCTAATAAGTGAGGCCTCCCGGGCATGGGGCCTTACATGTTGGTATCGGAGCCATAGTTTGAGAGATTTGGACATCCCCGATGTCCAGACTTAAACTGAGAATGGGACCAAGTAGCGGATGCCAGTACGGGTAACTCAAGCCAAAACATCAAAAGCGTATAGTAAGTAAAGTTTACCTTTTAGAGTGTCAAGATAAGAATAGAGGCTTTAGTGGAACCATGAAAGCGAATAAATAGAACAAGAAGTGATGTAATGGTTGATTGCAGATGGCCAGTGTATATTAACATCTTACCTTACTTATTGTGTTCTACATATTCCCTAGCATGATGAAATTAAATCCTTTTGTTCTCTATCTTTCAGTTAGAAATGGCTAGACGTGGAGGAACTAGAGGGGGTGGAGGAGGAAGACGTGGTGGGCGTACGGGCCGCCGCGGTGGGACCGGAATCAACCAAGAGATTGAGGGAAGTGTTCACACTACCTATACTGATACGGTAGCCAGTCAGCACGATGTTGAGCATGCGGAAGGAGATGATCAGACATTCGAGTTCGAGCAGCCGTGCAAGCAGCTCTTGTCCGTGAATTTACCCGACTGTTGAAGGAAACCTTACCGGCCATAATGGACGAAGCCTTGAGGAAGGCCAAGGAGAGCCCTAACACAACTGAAGAGCCTGTGGTGCTTCCAACAATGGGAGGACCAAATCTAGTAGAGAATGTTGCACCGCCTGCTCGCGGCTGCGACTACAAGGCGTTTCGGGGCTGTGATCCACCTGTGTTTACTGGGGAGAAGGAAGCATCAGATACCTTAGATTGGATTAACGGCATGGAGTCGACTATTCGTCTTAGTGAATGTCGACCGGAACAAGCAGTCATGTTCACTGCGAAGTCATTGAAAGGAGAAGCAGCACACTGGTGGGAAACTGTGAAACAGGCTAAGGGTGACCAAGCGGTCGGATTGATGAAGTGTAGCGACCTGAAAGCGTTGGTAACTGAAAAGTTTTTTCCTAAGAACGAGGTCCATAAGGTGGAAAGGGAATTCTTGACTCTCCAAGCCGGACTCATGACTCACCGGCAATATACTTCAAAGTACAACGAGTTGGCACGCCTGGTGCCTCATCTTGTAACGACAGAGGAGAGGAGGATTCATTATTATGTTCAGGGGTTGCCTCCAAAGATACGTACCTTTGTAAAGGCCAACACACCGAGTACCTTTGAGTCGGTGGTTGTCCTGAGCGGAGTCGTGTACAATGACATCGCCTCTGAAGTCATTGCTGAAGCACCCAAGAAACAAGCAGCTAAGCGCACTGCTGAGGAACTTCAGGGTCCTAACGATAGGAGGGCAAGGGTAGAAGCTGAGGGTCTATGCGGGAAATGTGGAAGTAGACATGGAGGTGAGTGTAAGGCGGGTCAGGTGGGATGTTTCAGGTGTGGCAAGTTTGGCCACCAATCACGGGACTGCCCGGAAAAGCCAAGATGCCACAATTATGGGGAACAAGGACACATGAGCCGAGATTGCAGGAAACCCAAGGAAGCGGAAGCGGGGGATCTGGAAAGGGAAAGGGTGCAGATAGGGAACCCTACATGAACAGAGCCAAGGCGAGGGTCTACCAGATGACTCAGTAAGGTACGTTGTAAGCTCTTATTTGTGCTATTGCAAGTTTATGTTATTATTTCCTTACTAAATTAGTTAGCCCCAATAGTCTAGGTGCCTTAGAATTTGAGATCGCCCAAAGTTAAGCTCCCAATGGTAGTTAATCACAATGGCCTTCATAACCAAGCTGCCTTGCATAGCTATGGTTTATGCCACCCATTCTGTGATTAGCTATCAGTTTAGCTTATGGCAGGTTTCGAGGACGAAACCTATTGTAAGGAGGGTAGACTTGTAACAGCCCGAGTTTTAGAGCGCGAAAGAATTCACGAGAATTAAAAACAAAAATAAGAAAAGAAGGGAAGCGGGCTTGGGCCGGGGTGTATGGGCCGAAAGGGGCAAGGGTCGGCCCCTTATAAGCATCAAACTCAGCCCAAAACCCTCACTCCCAACCACATTTCTGGATTTCTAGAGAGAGAAAGTGAGAGAGAGTCTAGAGAGAGAAAGTCCCGGTTTTTGAATCTGAGCTCATAGGACCGTAGGCATAAGTATTTGGAACGATTAGCTGCGAAGAAGAAGAAGCGTTTACAGGTAACCGATTCTCCTAGATCTGAGTTTTTGTTCGTTTTTGGGTTTTTCGAGTTTTGGAGGAAAAGGTAACGTTTTTATAGATTAAACTGGAGGAAAAACATAGATTTAAGTTTTTTAATGAAAAGCAAACGTTTTGAATGTAAACAAGTCCGGGATCTTGACGTGATCAGACCCGAACATGAAAGTTAGGGTTTTTGCGGGGAAGCAGATCCTGCGTACTTACCAAGTACGCATGAAGAGGATCTTGCGTACTTATCAAGTACGCATAAAGCAAAGCCTGCATTCTTATCAAGTATGCAAGAAGCACAGCCTGCGTATTTATCAAGTACGCAAGAAGCAAAGCCTGCGTACTTATCAAGTACGCAAGAATAAGGCCCTGCGCACTTGCTAAGTGCGCAGGCATCAAATCTATGGGTATGTACATATAGCTGGTTAGTGAAGTCAGTATGTTCGCCTAGCCAGAAATGGTGAAACCATTTAGCGTTGAGTTAAGTTTGATACGTGTCAATTGTTATGATTGTCCAGATTGTGTGAGGTCCAGTAGACCAATGCAGTTAAGATACCAGGCGAGTTCTAATCCCCTTTTTGCCTGCTTTAAGGGTGATGTGCATACTTAGTGTAAAGTGTTTATTATATTTTATATATTATAAACTGAAGGTGTAACATTTCTGATTTTTAATATTCATATTTCAATTCAATGTAATGCAATTTCGAATTCAATACTCGTGCGCTGTTTTATTATTTTTCTTACTGTAAACTAAACGCAATGATTCGATACAAATTCGCAAGTTTTACACAATTATATACATTTAAACACTATGCAAGAAACTATTTAATTCAAACTTATCAAACCTGAAAAGTCAAGGACTAAAGTTGAAAATTTATCAAGAAACCCTAATTAGCACGGTCGTGCTTCGTCCTGCCACGGTCGCGCCAAGTGCCTCGGCACGATCGCGCGACTGGTCCTGGAACAATCGCGCCCGGTGCCTAAGCACGGTCGCGCCTCTCTAGGGCACGGTCGCGCCTATGTAACTGTCAAAACGTAAATGAGATTTCAAAATGCTCGATCGTTCGAATTCAAATCCGATTACGTTTCATTTTCATTGTCAAGGAAAATAACTCAGTTGATTACAATTATTATTATCAAAACTCTCTTCCTCTCAAGAAAAACCGTCGATCTTTTCCCTCAAGGCTCAATCCTAAATTTCGATCAATTTTCTCTCAAGCATTCAAGAAATTCTATTCAGCAATCTCCCCTGTTATTATTGGACTCTCTGGACTAAACGGAATCGCAGTAGAAGTCGCCGGAAGCCGTTATCGCCGTCGCCGGAACTTTCTTCTACCGCTTTCTATCAATTCGATACTCTCCAACGTAATTATCACCTTTTTCTCAGTAGATTTAGTCCTCTTAACAAAAGCCCTCTGTTAGTTGGGGCTTCCATCATAGAAATCATCCTGAACCGGATTTCTCTTTTTAATAAAAATGACTTAATCGAATTCATAATTAAACACGATTTACATACAATTAAATTATATGAAAAGACTCGTAATAACTCAATAATCAAAAGCCCTATCAATTCCAACGCTATAAATACAAGATTTGTTCAATTCGTGTCTGATTTGGAAGAGACACGGTCGCGCTAATCATCTAGCGCGGTCGTGCCTCATGTAGCGCGGTCGTTCCGACAAGCAGCACGGTCGTGTCCTCCTGTCTAGACCTAGTCATGCCCTCTGGGCTAATCTCTGTTGTGTCTAAGAATCATAGACACGACCGTGCCGAGCTAAGGCACTGTCGTGCCTCGTGAATTATCCAAGTTGGCCTCTGTTTGATCAAACCCGGTCGCGTCCCGACTAGCGCGGTTGGTTCGAGCGCGGTCGTGTCCTTCCCAGGCACGGTCGTGTTTAGGTCAGAATCTTCGATCAGAATTATTGTTGTTTTATTTTAATCTGTAAAAATTCCAGATTAAGTTTTTAAATAAAAATAGTTAGTTTTATAAAAAGGTATTTGAAAAAATCAAATAATTAATCTTAGAATAAATGGAAAATCATTTAATTAAAAGTTTATATTATTAAACTTTTCATTTAAAACATTTTATTTGTAAGTTACATACTTTATAAATAAATAAATAAAGATTATTCATTTATTCTTCATTTTAAATAAAAACATTTATTTATTTATTAAATTACAGTTAACACATACTTTATTTTCATAATCAATGATTTTATAAACATTCTATTTTACTATTCAATTCCCAACCTTGATCAAAATGTTTCAAAAATATTTACTTCAAACTTTATATATGTTATTCAATACTTTTAAATACAAATCAATAGCTTTATACACAAATTCAACCATCATTTTTAGACTAAACTTTGTGCACATATTTGATTCAATATACATTATTATCTAGGTTAACTCGTGCGTATCAAGGATTCTTATTTTATCTATACTCTTTGTTAGCTACACTTCCATACCAAGTGAGTATTTCATAGCCCCTTTTACTCTTTTACACTTTTGGGGTAAAACATGAACATTTTTCAAATTACACATTACATTTACACAAACAATACAAAGTACAAATCCTATTTACATTCATGTGTGCAATTTGAGCTTTATGCCCGAGTGCTAGGTGTGCTAACCTTTGTATGCGATTATGTGCAATCATTAACTATACAAGCCGACGGTTTTCAATGATAGATCTATTGAGTCTGACAAACCCACCCAGGTGCGCGGTGGTTGAAACCGACAACACAATTTTTGCATGCTAGTTACAAAGGTTTGGTTGTACATGGTTACATAATAGCTGCTCCCCATAAATGCCTTATTTATCATGATATGTAAAGGATCTGTTTTCAACTATATGCTATCTATATATAACTGTGTTATACTCACCAACTTTTTAGTTGACTTTATTTTATTCATGTTTCAGGCCCTAATATGTGAGAATGATTCAAGACGTGCTCAATATAGGACTTGGACTTAGCAATTTAAATCAAGAATTCTATGAGTTGTTTTATGTTTCTTTGTTTGAATTTGGTTTGTACTTGGATTATTTGTAATGGAAATTTGACTTTAATATATTTCAATCTAGTCAACCATGTGCTATGAACAGTCTTACATGTCCCGCCCCGATGATTCCGCCATCGGTCGGGGTGTGACAGATTGGTATCAGAGCCTTGATTATAGGGAATTAGGTTATTAGACATCTTGACCTAGACTATAACTTTAGGACACCCACTTATACTATGTTTCATGATTTTTGTGCTATGTGTTACATGCTATGTGCTACATGCTTACCATGATTAATTATTATTATATTTGATACCTTACTTGTTAAAAATTCATGACTTAGTAGGATCTTCTTAAATAATAATTTAATAAATAATATCCTTTCCTATATTCTAAAACCTCATAATATTTCTATCTTCTTTCTATCTTTATCCTTTCTAAGCATGTGGAAAATTCTTGAAGCAAAAATCTTTAAAAAATTTTATTTCTTCGTTAAGGTTTTTAAACTTGTTAAATTATTTGAGGACACGTGCAATCTGGAAGAGTGGCACTCGTATTTTGGGTTTTCTGTCTAGGAAAGCATTTCGCATAAATCCCAATCAACCGAGGGACCCGTATGCTTTCCTGGGAATTCCCGAGATGAGTGTTTACTTATAGGCTAAAGCATGTCTCCCTTAAAATTATATAAGTTTAATTAACCTTAATATGCCATGGTATTCAAGTGATTTTGTCACTTTTGAGTACAATCCAAACTAAGAATATCTATTTTTATCTTCTCATTTTATTAAACCCTATCAAATCTCATAAGTTCTTACAATCTTTCTTGTCTTGTGAAAATCTGTAGAATGCCTCCTTGTCGTGCTCCCGCAACCAACGCCAACACCGACATTGGTGCTATTCTTACCCAATTGGTGACAACTCACCCAAGCCAATAGTGCCACCAATGGCAACAATGGTGGAAATGGAAGCAATAGTGGTAATAATGGTGGAAATGGTGGTAACAATTCATCTCAATGCACCTTCAAGCACTTCAACTCGTGCAATCCCCTCAAGTTCTTCGGTACCGAAGGAGCTACTGGACTCCTTCAATGGTTTGAAAGCATTGAGAATACCTTTCTCAATAGTGACTGTCCCGACAAACTCCGTGTTCGTCATGCTACAAGTGTCCTACAAAAACGGGCACTTACATGGTGGAATGGAGAGAAAAGGAATAGGGGTGTTGATGTAGCTATGGCCTTACCTTGGGATGAGGTTAAAAGGCTTATGACCAAGGAGTTCTGCCCTCGAAATGAAGTGAAAAGGTTAGAAGCTGAATTTTGGGATCTTGCCCAAGATAGTGGGGAAAGCTTAGCATATACAACTCGGTTCCATGAGTTGAGTCTTCTCGTGCCCCACATGGTCACTCCTTTGTCCCGTTGTATCGAAAAGTATATCGGTGGGCTACCAAGACAAATCCAAGATACTGTCTTAGGTAGAAATCCTGCTACTCTGGAGGATGCTATTCGTCTATCCGCTACCTTAACTGATAATCATGTGAAAGCTGGAACTCTTACCAAAAAGGGGTCTAAGAAAGTTTTTGAAACCGTAACCCCTCCTACCCACAACAAAGAAGCCACAACTGACCCTCCCGCAATAATAGGAAAAGGAAGACTAGAAACTATGATGTGGTCACTCCTGCTATTCCGGTTATCCAAGCTGCACCTATGGTTCAAACACCGGTCAAAAAGCCATATGTTGGAATTTACCCACTTTGTGCCACCTGCAACTACCATCATCCCCAAACCATCCCATGTCGTCTTTGTACTTATTGTGGGAGATATGGTCATACAGTTAGTGTTTGTAGGACCAAAGCTCTTACGGGCCAAGTCAACCCACCAAACCAAACCAACACCCAAGTGGCTAATCAAGGTGTACCCGCTATTGCAAATGGGCGAGCATGTTATGAGTGTGGTAACCAGAACCATTTCCGTGATCAATGCCCAAAGTTAGTCAATGCTAGACAAGGTGGAGCTCGTGGGCGTGCTTTCAACATAAACGCCAATGAAGCTCAAGCCAACAATGACGTGGTCAATGGTACGTTTCTTGTTAATAGTCAATATGCCTCCATTTTATTCGATACCGGAGCCGATAAAAGTTTTGTGTCACTTAATTTTAAACCTTTACTTGCAAAGACTCGATCCCAATTAGAGAAAACCTTCACCGTTGAAATAGCGAATGGTGACTCCCTTACAATTGACTCCATTATTTATGATTGCTCCTTAGAACTAAATGACCATTCATTCCCAATCAACCTTTTTCCAATGCCACTAGGAAGCTTTGATATTATCATAGGTATGGATTGGCTATCAAATCATCATGCCGAAGTCATTTGCTTTGAAAAGTGTATCCAAATTCCGCTACCATCGGGAGAAACCTTAAGGGTTTTTGGTGAAAAGCCTTGCAAGGGACTTAAGTTGATGTCGTGTACTACCGCTCAAAAGTACTTACGAAAGAAGTACATTGCTTTCTTAGCTTACATTGTTCAAAAGGATGTCAAGGAGAAGAGTATCCAAGACATTCCCATTATTCGAGATTTTCCCGAAGTTTTTCCTAAGGATTTATCCGGTCTTCCTCCCGTTCGTCAAGTAGAGTTCCGCATTGATCTTATACCTGGAGCTAACCCCGTTGCTAGAGCTCCTTATCGTCTTGCACCTTCCGAAATGCAAGAGCTTGTAAGTCAACTTCAAGAACTCTCCGACAATGGTTTCATTCGCCCAAGTCATTCACCGTGGGGTGCACCCGTCTTATTCGTCAAAAAGAAGGATGGATCATTTCGCATGTGTATTGATTACCGTGAACTCAACAAGCTTACTATCAAAAACCGTTATCCTTTGCCTAGAATTGATGACCTCTTTGATCAACTTCAAGGTTCTACTTGCTTCTCAAAGATTGATCTTCGATCTGGTTATCACCAACTCCGTGTGCAAGAAGACAATATTCCAAAGACTGCCTTCCGAACAAGGTATGGTCATTACGAGTTCATGGTTATGCCTTTTGGACTAACCATTGCACCCGCAGTTTTCATGGATCTCATGAATCGTGTGTGCAAACCGTACCTCGATAAGTTCGTGATAGTTTTCATCGATGACATCTTAATCTATTCCAAGACTAAAGCCGACCATGAGCAACATCTTAGATTGGTTTTGGATCTCTTAAAGAAGGAACAACTATATGCCAAATTCTCTAAATGTGAATTTTGGTTAAAAGAAGTTCGATTTCTTGGTCATATTGTCAACGACAAGGGTATTCATGTTGACCCTGCAAAAATCGAAACGGTTAAGAATTGGAATGCCCCGAAGACCCCCACTGAAGTTCGTTCATTTCTTGGTCTTGCGGGATATTACCGTCGCTTTATCTCCAACTTCTCCAAGATTGCTGTCCCCCTTACCGCTTTGACCCACAAGGGCAAGACTTATGAATGGGGACCAAAGCAAGATGAAGCTTTCCAAACCCTTAAGCAAAAGTTGTGCAATGCTCCCATTTTGACTCTCCCTGATGGGAATGATGATCTAGTTGTCTACTGCGATGCTTCCAACCAAGGTCTTGGTTGTCTCCTCATGCAACGAGGCAAGGTAATCGCCTACGCATCACGACAACTCAATATTCAAGAGAAGAATTATACAACGCATGATCTTGAGCTGGGTGCGGTCGTATTCGCGTTAAAGATTTGGAGACATTATCTCTATGGTACAAAATGTGTGGTGTTCACCGACCACAAAAGTCTTCAACATATCTTTAACCAAAAAGAACTCAATATGAGGCAACGACGTTGGGTTGAACTCCTTAACGACTATGACTGCGAGATTCGTTACCATCCCGGCCAAGCGAATGTTGTAGCCGACGCTTTGAGTCGAAAGGACCATGTTATGCTTCATTGTGCCCGAATTCAAACCGATATTCAAACCCGCATCTTAGAAGCTCAACACGTCTCAGTCACCGAGGGTAACATGTACGAGGAAATGTCGTGTGGTGTTGAACTTCTGCTTGAATCAAAACCCAATGGCTTACTTTATTACTTGAACCGTATTTGGGTTCCCGATCGCGATGATCTCCGTACATTTCTCATGAACGAGGCTCACAAGACTCGTTACTCTATTCATCCTGGTGCGGATAAAATGTACCAAGATCTTCGCCAACAATATTGGTGGCCCGGTATGAAAAAGGACATTGCTCTTTATGTTGCCAAATGTTTAACCTGCTCCAAAGTCAAAGCCGAACATCAACGTCCTTCTGGTTTGCTTGAACAACCGGAAATTCCCGTGTGGAAATGGGAGAACTTAGCCATGGATTTTATTACCAAACTCCCTCGCACCTCGAGTGGTCATGATAGCATTTGGGTGATCATTGATCGTCTCTCTAAGTCTGCTCATTTCTTGCCTATCCGTGAAGATTATCGGGTTGAGAAACTAGCCCGAATTTACATCGACGAAATCGTGAGTCGTCATGGTGTTCCCCTGAACATAATATCTGATCGAGATGCCCGGTTCACTTCTCGATTTTGGCAATCTCTCCAAACTGCTCTTGGTACACGATTGGATTTGAGCACGGCCTACCACCCCCAAACTGATGGTCAAACCGAGCGAACAATCCAAACTCTTGAAGACATGCTTAGAGCTTGCGTAATCGATTTTGGTGGCAATTGTGATTCACATTTATCCCTCGATGAGTTCTCTTACAATAATAGCTACCACACAAGTATCAACATGGCTCCATTCGAAGCTCTCTATGGTGGCAAGTGTCGTTCTCCTATCTGTTGGAACGAGATTGGTGAAGCACAAATCACTGGTCCCGAGTTAATTCAAGAAACATCCGACAAGATTATTCAAATCCGTGACAATATTCGAGTAGCGAGGAGTCGGCAAAAGAGTTATGCCGACAAACGTCGAAAACCCTTGGAATTCCTAGTCGGTGACCTTGTTCTTCTAAAGGTGTCTCCATGGAAGGGCGTGATCCGTTTTGGAAAGAAAGGCAAGTTAGCTCAAGTTACCTCCATCTCTTGGAAATGTGCATCCTACATTTCATGTATCTAATCTAAAGAAGTGTCTCGCTGAAGAAAATCTCCATATACCGCTTGACGACGTGCGCATTGATGAAACAATGCACTTCGCTGAAAAGCCGGTGGAAATTATGGATCGCGAAGTCAAACAACTCAAGCGAAGTCGCATTCCTATTGTCAAAGTTCGTTGGGAATCTAAGCGTGGTCCTGAGTTCACTTGGGAACGAGAAGACCAAATGAAACTCAAGTACCCTCATATTTTTACCGACGCCGTCGCTTCCTCAAACTAAATTTCGGGACTAAATTCTCTCAACAAGGGGAGACTGTAACATTTCTGATTTTTAATATTCATATTTCAATTCAATGTAATGCAATTTCGAATTCAATACTCGTGCACTGTCTTATTATTTTTCTTACTGTAAACTAAACGCAATGATTCGATACAAATTCGCAAGTTTTACACAATTATATACATTTAAACACTATGCAAGAAACTATTTAATTCAAACTTATCAAACCTGAAAAGTCAAGGACTAAAGTTGAAAATTTATCAAGAAACCCTAATTAGCGCGGTCGTGTTTCGTCCTAGCACGGTCGCGCCAAGTGCCTCGGCACGATCGCGCGACTGGTCCTGGAACGATCGCGCCCGGTGCCTAAGCACGGTCGCGCCTCTCTTGGGCACGGTCGCGCCTGTGTAACTGTCAAAACGTAAATGAGATTTCAAAATGCTCGATCGTTCGAATTCAAATCCGATTACGTTTCATTTTCATTGTCAAGGAAAATAACTCAGTTGATTACAATTATTATTATCAAAACTCTCTTCCTCTCAAGAAAAACCGTCGATCTTTTCCCTCAAGGCTCAATCCTAAATTTCGATCAATTTTCTCTCAAGCAATCAAGAAATTCTATTCAGCAATCTCCCCTGTTATTATTGGACTCTCTGGACAAGACGGAATCGCAGTAGAAGTCGCCGGAACTTTCTTCTACCGCTTTCTATAATTTCGATACTCTCCAAGGTAATTATCACCTTTTTCTCAGTAGATTTAGTCCTCTTAACAAAAGCCCTCTGTTAATTGGGGCTTCCATCAAAGAAATCATCCTGAACCGGATTTCTCTTTTTAATAAAAATGACTTAATCGAATTCATAATTAAACACGATTTACATACAATTAAATTATATGAAAAGACTCGTAATAACTCAATAATCAAAAGCCCTATCAATTCCAACGCTATAAATACAAGATTTGTTCAATTCGTGTCTGATATGGAAGAGACACGGTCGCGCTAATCATCTAGCGCGGCCGTGCCTCATGTAGCGCGGTCGTTCCGACTAGCAGCGCGGTCGTGTCCTCCTATGCAGACCTAGTCATGCCCACTGGGCTAATCTCTGTTGTGTCTAAGAATCATAGACACGACCGTGCCGAGCTAAGGCACGGTCGTGCCTCGTGAATTATCCAAGTTGGCCTCTGTTTGATCAAACCCGGTCGCGTCCCGACTAGCGCGGTCGCGCCCGTGGTTCGAGCGCGGTCGTGTCCTTCCCAGGAACGGTCGTGTCTAGGTCAGAATCTTCGATCAGAATTATTGTTGTTTTATTTTAATCTGAAAAAATTCCAGATTATGTTTTTAAATAAAAATAGTTAGTTTTATAAAAAGATATTTGAAAAGATCAAATAATTAATCTTAGAATAAATGGAAAATCATTTAATTAAAAGTTTATATTATTAAACTTTTCAATTAAAACATTTTATTTGTAAGTTACATACTTTATAAATAAATAAATAAAGATTATTCATTTATTCTTCATTTTAAATAAAAACATTTATTTATTTATTAAATTACATTTAATACATACTTTATTTTCATAATCAATGATTTTATAAATATTCTATTTTACTATTCAATTCCCAACCTTGATCAAAATGTTTCAAAAATATTTACTTCAAACTTTATATATGTTATTCAATACTTTTAAATACAAATCAATAGTTTTATACACAAATTCAACCTTCATTTTTAGACTAAACTCTGTGCACATATTTGATTCAATATACATTATTATCTAGGTTAACTCGTCCGTATCAAGGATTCTTATTTTATCTATACTCTTTGTTAGCTACACTTCCATACCAAGTGAGTATTTCATAGCCCCTTTTACTCTTTTACACTTTTGGGGTGAAACATGAACATTATTCAAATTACACATTACATTTACACAAACAATACAAAGTACAAATCCTATTTACATTCATGTGTGCAATTTGAGCTTTATGCCCGAGTGCTAGGTGTGCTAACCTTTGTATGTGATTATGTGCAATCATTAACTATACAAGCTGACGGTTTTCAATGATAGATCTATTGAGTCTGAAAAACCCGCCCAGGTGCGCGGTGATTGAAACCGATAACACAATTTTTGCATTCTAGTTACAAAGGTTTGGTTGTACATGGTTACACAATAGCTGCTCCCCATAAATGCCTTATTTATCATGATATGTAAAGGATTTGTTTTCAACTATATGCTATCTATATACAACTGTGTTATACTCACCAACTTTTTATTTGACTTTATTTTATTCATGTTTCAGGCCCTAATATGTGAGAATGATTCAAGACGTGCTCAATATAGGATTTGGACTTAGCAATTTAAATCAAGAATTCTATGAGTTGTTTTATGTTTCTTTGTTTGAATTTGGTTTGTACTTGGATTATTTGTAATGGAAATTTGACTTTAATATATTTCAATCTAGTCAACCATGTGCTATGAACAGACTTACATGTCCCGCCCCGATGATTCCGCCATCGGTCGGGGTGTGACAGAAGGGAAAGGCTATGTTTTAGTGAAAAGTTTAAAAGAGGCAAAGGTACATTTTAGTAAAGTATGATTATATTATTGGCAGGCGTTTATTATATTTTTCATATACATAGACAAAGGCATAATATAAGTGCTAGTATGTTTTCAGTAAAGCAAGATATATTATTTGGCAAGCGTTTACTATATTTATTATACATAAACAAAGGCATAATATATGTGTTAGTATTTTCAAGTAAGCAAGATATATCATTTGGCAAGCATTTACTATATTTATTATACATAAACAAAGGCATGATATATGCGTTAAGATATATTTCAGTAAAAGCAAAGGTATTTATGGCAAGCGTTTACTATATTTTTATATACATAAACAAAGGCATAATACATGTTAAGTTATGAACAAGATTTACAGAAAGTTTTATGAACAGTTTTCCTTCGGGAATGTGTACCAGCTATAAAGGTCCTTGGGACGGATGTTACTTGTACAAGATGTCAGATATCGGTTCTACCCATTAGTAAGAACCTTTGGGTTCGCTAACGGTTGTACAACTGGGATGAGTGACGGCGGTTGCTCGGGAGGTCAACGCAACCTCCCAGTAGTGTTAAGCGGTATTGTCGGTTCATGGTCGTTGATCATGGGGGCATTGACCAGGGTATTGTCGGTTCATGGTCGTTGATCATGGGGGCATTGACCAGGTACTCGTAGGTTCATGGTCGTTGACCATGGGGGCGTTACAGTAGTGACAAGTAATTGACGGATAAGCGGTATTGTCGGTTCATGGTCGTTGATCATGGGGGCATTGACCAGGTACTTGTCGGTACATGAATGTAAGCCATGAGGGCAGTACAGTAAAGAGGAATTGACGGTTTATTTTACGTTTTAAACTGTTTGAAAAGTAAAGTGTGTTAAGTTTAGCCTTATTGGCAATATATATGTTTTAGTAAATCTTTTGTATAATTGGTTTAAAGTAAGCGTTAGAACTCACTCAGCGTTGCTGATTTTTAGTATGCACATCAGTTAAGTGTAGGTGGCAGTAGATGGAAGTGGATGCTTGGCTTGGCGAAAAGAGTTACCCGAAGATCAGCATCTGGCATCCTGTTTATGTTTCTTTTGATTATGTTGATTAAGACAAGTTTCAATTGTATTTGACAAGTTTAAGTTGTTTAGACGTGTTATGTTTCCGCTGCATATGTTGAGATTTTAAATCGTTTCCGCTGTGATATTGTATGTGTTATGTGTATGTGTATGCGTTGGTGAGTAAATCCAATAAGTGAGGCCTCCCGGGCATGGGGCCTTACAAGTTGGTATCAGAGCCATAGTTTGAGAGATTTGGACATCCCCGATGTCCAGACTTAAACTGAGAATGGGACCAAGTAGCGGATGCCAGTACGGGTAACTCAAGCCAAAACATCAAAAGCGTATAGTAAGTAAAGTTTACCTTTTAGAGTGTCAAGATAAGAATAGAGGCTTTAGTGGAACCATGAAAGCGAATAAATAGAACAAGAAGTGATGTAATGGTTGATTGCAGATGGCCAGTGTATATTAACATCTTACCTTACTTATTGTGTTCTACATATTCCCTAGCATGATGAAATTAAATCCTTTTGTTCTCTATCTTTCAGTTAGAAATGGCTAGACGTGGAGGAACTAGAGGGGGTGGAGGAGGAAGACGTGGTGGGCGTACGGGCCGCCGCAGTGGTACCGGAATCAACCAAGAGATTGAGGGAAGTGTTCACACTACCCATACTGATACGGTAGCCAGTCAGCACGATGTTGAGCATGCGGAAGGAGATGATCAGACATTCGAGTTCGAGCCGGCCGTGCAAGCAGCTCTTGGCCGTGAATTTACCCAACTGTTGAAGGAAACCTTACCGGCCATACTGGACGAAGCCTTGAGGAAGGCCAAGGAGAGCCCTAACACAACTGAAGAGCCTGTGGTGCTTCCAACAATGGGAGGACCAAATCTAGTAGAGAATGTTGCACCGCCTGCTCAAGGCTGCGACTACAAGGTGTTTCGGGGCTGTGATCCACCTGTGCTTACTAGGGAGAAGGAAGCATCAGATACCTTAGATTGGATTAACGGCATGGAGTCGACCATTCGTCTTAGTGAATGTCGACCGGAACAAGCAGTCATGTTCGCTGCGAAGTCATTGAAAGGAGAAGCAGCACACTGGTGGGAAACTGTGAAACAGGCTAAGGGTGACCAAGCGGTCAGATTGATGAGGTGGAGCGACCTGAGAGCGTTGGTAACTGAAAAGTTTTGTCCTAAGAACGAGGTCCATAAGGTGGAAAGGGAATTCTTGACTCTCCAAGCCGGACTCATGACTCACCGGCAATATACTTCAAAGCACAATGAGTTGGCACGCCTGGTGCCTCATCTTGTAACGACAGAGGAGAGGAGGATTTATTATTATGTTCAGGGGTTGCCTCCAAAGATACGTACCTTTGTAAAGGCCAACACACCGAGTACCTTTGAGTCGGTGGTTGTCCTGAGCGGAGTCGTGTACGATGACATCGCCTCTGAAGTCATTGCTGAAGCACCCAAGAAACAAGCAGCTAAGCGCACTACTGAGGAACTTCAGGGTCCTAACGATAGGAGGGCAAGGGTAGAAGCTGAGGGTCTATGCGGGAAATATGGAAGGAGACATGGAGGTGAGTGTAAGGCGGGTCAGGTGGGATGTTTCAGGTGTGGCAAGTTTGGCCACCAATCACGGGACTGCCCAGAAAAGCCAAGATGCCACAATTGTGGGGAACAAGGACACATGAGCCGAGATTGCAGGAAACCCAAGGAAGCAGAAGCGGGGGATCTGGAAAGGGAAAGGGTGCAGATAGGGAACCCTACATGAACAGAGCCAAGGCGAGGGTCTACCAGATGACTCAGTAAGGTACGTTGCAAGCTCTTATTTGTGATATTGCAAGTTTATGTTATTATTTCCTTACTAAATTAGTTAGCCCCAATAGTCTAGGTGCCTTAGAATTTGAGATCGCCCAAAGTTAAGCTCCCAATGGTAGTTAATCACAATGGCCTTCATAACCAAGCTGTCTTGCATAGCTACGGTTTATGCCACCCATTCTGTGATTAGCTATCAGTTTAGCTTATGGCAGGTTTCGAGGACGAAACCTATTGTAAGGAGGGTAGACTTGTAACAGCCCGAGTTTTAGAGCGCGAAAGAATTCACGAGAATTAAAAACAAAAATAAGAAAAGAAGGGAGGCGGGCTTGGCCTGGGGTGTATGGGCCGAAAGGGGCAAGGGTCGGGCCCTTATAAGCATCAAAATCAGCCCAAAACCCTCACTCCCAACCTCATTTCCGGATTTCTAGAGAGAGAAAGTGAGAGAGAGTCTAGAGAGAGAAAGTCCCGGTTTTCGAATCTGAGCTCATAGGACCGTAGGCATAAGTATTTGGAACGATTAGCTGCGAAGAAGAAGCGTTTACAGGTAACCGATTCTCCTAGATCTGAGTTTTTGTTCGTTTTTGAGTTTTTCAGGTTTTGGAGAAAAAGGTAACGTTTTTACAGATTAAACTGGAGGAAAAACATAGATTTAAGTTTCTTAATGAAAAGCAAACGTTTTGAATGTAAACTAGTCCGGGATCTTGACGTGATTAGACCCGAACATGAAAGTTAGGGTTTTTGCGGGGAAGCAGATCCTGCGTACTTACCAAGTACGAATGAAGAGGATCCTACGTACTTATCAAGTACGCATAAAGCAAACCCTGCCTACTTATCAAGTATGCAGGAAGCACAGCCTGCGTACTTATCAAGTACGCAAGAAGCAAAGCCTGCGTACTTATCAAGTACACAAGAATAAGGCCCTGCGCACTTGCTAAGTGCGCATGTATCAAATCTATGGGTATGTACATATAGCTGGTTAGTGAAGTCAGTATGTTCGCCTAGCCAGAAATGGTGAAACCATTTAGCGTTGAGTTAAGTCTGATACGTGTCAATTGTTATGATTGTCCAGATTGTGTGAGATCCAGTAGACCATTGCAGTTAAGATACCGGGTGAGTTCTAATCCCCTTTTTGCCTGCTTTAGGGGTGGTGTGCATACTTAGTGTAAAGTGTTTATTATATTTTATATATTATAAACTGAAGGGAAAAGCTATGTTTTAGTGAAAAGTTTAAAAGAGGCAAAAGTACATTTTAGTAAAGTATGATTATATTATTGGCAGGCGTTTATTATATTTTTCATATACATAGACAAAGGCATAATATAAGTGCTTGTATGTTTTCAGTAAAGCAAGATATATTATTTGGCAAGCGTTTACTATATTTATTATACATAAACAAAGGCATAATATATGTGTTAGTATTTTCATGTAAGCAAGATATATCATTTGGGAAGCGTTTACTATATTTATTATACATAAATAAAGGCATGATATATGTGTTAAGATATATTTCAGTAAAAGCAAAGGTATTTATGGCAAGCGTTTACTATATTTTTATATACATAAACAAAGGCATAATACATGTTAAGTTATGAACAAGATTTACAGAAAGTTTTATGAACAGTTTTCCTTCGGGAATGTGTACCAGCTATAAAGGTCCTTGGGACAGATGTTACTTGTACAAGATGTCAGATATGGGTTCTACCCATTAGTAAGAGCCTTTGGGTTCGCTAACGGTTGTATAACTGGGATGAGTGACGGCGGTTGCTCGGGAGGTCCACGCAACCTCCCCGTAGTGTTAAGCGGTATTGTCGGTTCATGGTCGTTGATCATGGGGGCATTGACCAGGGTATTGTCGGTTCATGGTCGTTGATCATGCGGGCATTGACCAGGTACTTGTCGGTTCATGGTCGTTGACCATGGGGGCTGTACAGTAGTGACAAGGAATTGACGGATAGGCGGTATTGTCGGTTCATGGTCGTTGATCATGGGGGCATTGACGAGGTACTTGTCGGTTCATGGATGTAAGCCATGAGGGCAGTACGGTAAAGAGGAATTGACGGTTTATTATACGTTTTAAACTGTTTGAAAAGTAAAGTGTGTTAAGTTTAGCCTTATTGGCAATATATATGTTTTAGTAAATCTTTTGTATAATTGGTTTAAAGTAAGCGTTAGAACTCACTCAGCGTTGCTGATTTTTAGTATGCACATCAGTTAAGTGTAGGTGGCAGTAGATGGAAGTGGATGCTTGGCTTTGTGAGAAGAGTTACCCGAAGATCAGCATCTGGCATCCTGTTTATGTTTCTTTTAATTATGTTGATTTAGACAAGTTTCAATTGTATTTGACAAGTTTCAGTTGTTTAGACATGTTATGTTTCCGCTGCATATGTTGAGATTTTAAATCGTTTCCGCTGTGATATTGTATGTCTTATGTTTAAGTGCTATGCGTTGTTGAGTAAATCCAATAAGTGAGGCCTCCCGGGCATGGGGCCTTACATATTTGGTCCGCGTTCGTGTCAATTTTTGTGTTTTTCGGTATTGTGTTTTGTGTTTGTGGTGTCTTGCAGGGATTCGCGCTTGACTCGGTGAGGAAAATCATTGGGAACAACGTTCCAAGTATGTTTTGCATTGGTTTTTATCATAAGAGCGAGTTTTGGAAAAATTGGGGAAACCAAAATGTTAAGAGATCAAATTTTTTCTAAGTATAAACATTGAAAATTTTCTTAACTTTCTGTGAACAAGCCCCTCTCGCGGTACGCGAAGGAAGTACCCAAGTATCCCGTGGTACGCGAGAGGCAAATGTTTCGGCCGGCTTGTTTTTCATTCCCTCGCAGTACGCGAGGGGTGGAGCTTACTCTCCCGCGGTACGCTAGGGGTCCCTGATTTGCCCTTGGTTCATTGTTTTCCCATGGTTGCCCACACCGACCGCCCGATCACCATTCTTACCACCATACACCATCACTCATTACCATTTACACCCTTTATCGTCCACCATCATTCATCACCGTCACCTATCATCTACCATATCATCACCATCATTCATCCATCATCCATATCATATCATCTAATTCATCGCCCACCACGACCATGGGAAACTAGGGACCCGTTCGTAACCGATGATCCACTTGCCGTGGCATTCATGTCTATGTGTTTGCCACACATCGGGTACGTATCCTTGCATTCTATCCAGAGTCAGTGAGTCAGTTATTTTTGTCAGTTTACTACTGCAGGTTTGTTGTGAGGTTTATTTTGTAGGTATTGCTCGTCTGTCCGTACTCAATCTCTATTCAGGCAGGATGAATGATTCTATCACTCTATAAAGACAACCCAGTAGTGTGTGCAACCACGACCGAAATGCTATACGGTGCACACGAGGAAGAACGAAGTTGTACATTCATTTGAGTGTTTATACATTACCAGCTAAGTCGCTTCATGTTTTTATTTTTGCATTTTTATGTTTAGTATGTATTGCTTTACATTGAGGACAATGTGTCTTTCAAGTGTGGGGATGTGAGTGTCTAGTCTAAGTTTGTGTCTTTATAAAAATTCAAAAAAAAATTTAAAATTTGAAACAATGTCATTTGAAAATAAATTTTTTTGCATAATAAATGGAAAATGATAGTACAACTGGATCTACTTGTTTGTTTAAATGAATAAATAATTAAAAACGCGTCTATTTAGTGATGTTTTGGTAGACCCAGCCAACTTGAATAGCTTAAATAACCTGTGATTGTTACTTAGGATTAATCACGTAACAATATTATGAAATCTTGAGGGTACTCATCTTAGGGTGTCAGTAATACCGAAACTGTCAACATAGGGTGATAGGTACCATGTTAAGCTAATATTTAGAGGTTTTTGAAAACTATTCTTGGCACACCATTTCTCCTTTTATGAAAATAAATCCGAGTTTGGTGGCGCCTGCAACCATAATTCCATCTAAATAATGAGTATAATTAATAAACTGAAAGCTTGAGTCTTGACCTACGTGTTTCCCATGGGGATAGTGACTCTGTGGATACACCCATGGGTTCGGATTTGAGTGATCAGTGCTTAGATAAATAAGATTGACCTACGTGTTTTCCATGGGGATAGTGACTCTGTGGATACGCCTATGGGTTAATTCTTATGTGCCTAATTGATAGACTGCATCCTATGTCATACCTTCCAGGATGGTGACTTGGGAGACGCACTCCCAGGTGAGGTTGATTCATATAAATTTAATAAAACTCATTCCATTCATTCCATAATCCATTGCTTTCCAAAAACATGTAAATCTTAGTTTAACGTGGTGTCGTGCCTAAACATGACCTTGAGACGGGAATAGGTAGAGCTGTAGCTTCTAAGTGTTAGTCACAAGATAGATTGATTGTTGTATAAAATGGAATTAGAACACATTACGGAGGCTAGACAGTTGGTGGTTTGGTTTAATCGGACAAAAATATTGATTATTACTTTTTAACACGTGAGTATGTTTAACTAATTGGTAATTGATTGTCAAGTTAGATTTCAGTTATGATTCCATTACAGACTTTTTCGAGGACGAAAAAAGGTTAAGTGTGGGGATGTTTGATGTTGTGCAAAGCACACATCTTTATTCCTAGGTTTTCGAGTCGTTTTAAGTAGTTTTATATTTGTTTTGAGTCGTTTTTGGTACATATTGAGTCTTTGTTATGTTTACAGGAGCTCGTGATGATTACAAGTGAAAACTCAAAGAAACCGAGCACGAGAATGAAGCCCAAAAGATCAAAAGTGAAAAATCTGAAAATCCAGTCTTTCGCGGTACGCGAAGACTAGCAGGCATCCTCTCGCGCTACGCGAGGAAAGGAAAATCCGGGCGCGACTATATTGTCCTTCACCATACGCGAAGGACCAGGTTAAATATCTCGCGGTACGCGAGGGCCTCAAGTTCCGAGAAAAAAAAACCTAATTTTGATTTTAATAGAATTGTAATCCCATAATCAAGGACGATCGATTCCAGCCGTCTAGAACATAAAAAAGGGACGATTTTGAGAGCTTGTGAGTCGATTGAAGAGCAAGATCAAGGCTTTCGATTCCGGGTTTGTGTAGATTAGATTATTCGGGTTTAAAGTTTCGATCTTTGTTTGAAATTAGTTTGTTTTGGATCATGTATTGCTTGATTACTTCTGTTATTCTTATTCTAAGTATGATCCAAGGCTAAACTTGTTAATACTCTTAGGTTAATGATGATTGCTTGTTAAAGTTTGGAACTTTATCGGTTTTTGGATTAGTTCGATGATTTATTTGATTTTGTAAACGATCTTGGGGTTGATTAGTATGATGTATATGCATGTTTTAATCTGATTTGTAATTGATTATAATCCCGTATGCTGATTGTGGTTGTCTACCAATTTGATTTGCATACCTTGGTCATAGATTATAGGGTGTGATGGTTGTGTGGTTTGCTAGACGTAGTGACCATAAGAGTTGTGATTGAATGCTGATTAGAGTTGAATGTGTATCCTAGTTCAATACCCGAGAGGTGAGAATTAGTTGTCTAGTCTTATTCATTAGGAATCCAAGTGTTAACAGTCTGAAAGGGCGTTAGTATTAGGTGTCTAGTGATTGTTGCTAGTCAAGTCATAGTAGTTATCCTGAGATTACCCCATGCATTCTTTGAGTGTATTGTGGACGGTGAGTCTGAGAGGTAATCTTTCCATTAGGGTAAAATATCATAGTTGGAAATACCTGAGAAGTGATCCAACAATCTGGTGAGTTAGTACATCTTAGGTATCTTAGTTGGTGACACCCTGAGAGTGATTAAGGATCCACTTGGTTGTCTAGAGTTGTTTCCTTAGAAATCCAGATCCATCATAGTCCATAACCGGTAAGAGTTGTTCTTTGCAAGTTGGATTTCGACCTAGGTAGTATTCTTCCCATCTCTTGATTTCACCTTTGTCCTGTCTTTTGATAGTTAAGTCGATCTTAGTTTATTGCATTCTTTAGGGATTTTCAGTAGTGTAGTAAACCCCCAAACCAATTAAATCTTAAGTCCGAGTCAGAGTCTGTTTTGTTATTCGTAGTGTCTCTAGGGTTCGATATTCCAGTTTACCATTAAGCTAGGCCACACTCGATAGGTCCACTTGTTTGTCATTGTGGTTTAGTTAATAGGTTTCATTACTTAGGAGTCTCGGTTAGGTTTTTATAGACCGTCTGGACGACATCAATCATGTTCAACAAAAGTTACATCATTTGTTCCTAACAAGGAACAAGTCAATCGAGGCTTATAGTTCCTGGCATACCCATCATCTGGATCGGTCATCATTTCATTCTAGTCCTTGAATGCCATGTCTAATGACTACCTGTGATGCGGTAAAAAATATTTGATAAAACATGGGTCAGTACAAAGCTGTTGAATTCATAAACTAAAATAGTTTATTAAAATGACACGCCAAAGTATCTTGAATACATCCATGGGGTTCCACCCCCAAATTCATAGATAACTATGAACAATCATCAGTATATATGTAACCAAAGACCGTTCCACAGGGTCCTGTCCAACATGTCGTTCCACGGGCAAGTGAAATATAATAAGCGCTTAGAATACGTTACATATAAACAATCAGTACAATCGTTTCAAGATACTCAAAATGTTTCATAAATCAATCATGCCAGACAAGGTCATGATTGGATTCATGCATCACAGTTTAAGAACTCACCTAGACAATATTTCTGCTTATTAACCAGTAATATGGCAAACACCTCGGTCAGAGCTCTTAGATAATCATAACATTACTTAGTTACATAATCAAAGCTTAATGGGAGGTTGGATCCTTACCTTAGCACTATCTTACGGCAACTTGGAGTCGAAACGTTGGAAACCGAACTCTCGTACACGAACTGGGGCTCTAGGTCGAAGTCTTAGAGAGTGTGTGTGTGTGTGTGTGTGTGTGTGTGAATTTGAGTGTGTTGGTGTGTGTAAAGTTGCTGAGATCGACCCTCTATTTATTGGGTGAAAGTAGACTCATGTCAGACCAAGTAGTAAAAGCATATCGGTCCGACGTCAGCATGTCGGACCGAGTTGTAAATGCATGTCGGTTCGATTTGGAGCTGAGTCATCAGACACTCGTCAGATTCTCCTGATTTCCTTCCTCTCTACACATCGGACCGACATGGTCTGAGACGTCGGTCCGACATCGACCAATTTTCCAAAATTCTTTATATTTAACCCTTGATCTTTGGTATATTTGCAATTTATCCCCTAAACTTCCATTCCTAACATCTTTAGCCCTTATTTTCTATAGGAAGTTTCGAGGTGTTACACCCGCGTGTTGCGGCGGTTAAGAACCAAGACAAAACGTATATCATCAATCCTTACTCATTTAACTTGCTGGATGCTCTAAATTTAGGAGAGACATCACCTCCAAACAATACGATTATAATACAAATTCATACCTAATTAATTCCATGCATAATAAGAAAACTACTACAGTAAATAATATCAAATACTAAAAAAATACAATCGGTCTTGAGTTCTTGGTCGCATTACATAGCATTATGCAATCTACTGACTGAAGTTTGGTTGCTTCCCAATCACTACTTTGCCTTTTATTCGTGTGTTGAAAAATTAATAGCAACTTTTTTGTTTTATGATTGATTTTAAATACATATAGCTAACCCATCTTTTGCCTCCAATTCGACTCTTGCAACAACAATTTTATTCTTGATTGATCTTGTCATTAAATAAGTAGATATAACAATTTTATTCGTGATTGATCACTATATGTATCAAACAATATGTAAAATTTCATGTGAGTTGTTTAAGGTGAAAACATCACCCCTAATCAAGAACCCGACAACGACGCTTGGTGACGGAGACGATAAAAACAACTTAGAAGAACATAGAGAGAGACGAAGACAACTCATCTGCGTATAAAAGAAAGCTTCCGTCAAGAAGGTGGAGATCTGGTGCATCGGAGGAAACAAATCGGAAGCCTGAAACAAAGAAACTGATTGCAAATCAAAAGAAATTCCAATCGAGAAGACATTACCGCTAATTCAAGTTTTCTTCTGTTCTTGGTATGAAACCAAGCTAAGATTCTTTGTTCTTAAATCGTTGATTGTATCTATCACCATTGAGGAAGGAAAATAAAGGCTTCGGAGGGGGGGGGGATGAAAAACAAAAGAGGGAAGATAAGAAAAGGAGGAGACGGTGAAGAACCCGCAACGTGGGAGGGAAGAGAAAATGTAGCTCAACGCGTCGCTGATGCAATCAGCCACGTTCCATGTAAGAAAACGTGGTCCAATCAAAATACTATTCACAAGACGTTGTAATTTAAAGGTTTTTATTATTATTATTATTAGTAGTAATTTAAAGGTTTTTTATTATTATTATTAGTAGTATTAGTATTATTTAGTGTAATATTAAATTGATAAACATTTAATATTATTTAGCCCTAAGTAATCAAAAATGAATCTTGGCTTTCATACTAGAAAAGCAAGCAATTTAAGCAGCCGCAGCTCAAAACCCCCTCGAACACTTGAGTCAAAGTTTTACTAAGAAATCGGAAAGACCTGCGGTCATACAAAATTGGACCTGCGAGATGGATTTGTAGTTTAATTTTATTGATGGGCGTCCAACAAGACGCGGTGGTTTTGATCGGCGACTTTCAGCGGTGGAACAAAGCGGAGAAAGCTGCCGAGGGAATAATCTCAAATTTCCAGCCAACTATTGTTGCTGAAAGGAACAGAGATGCAGTAATTAAGTATCTGCAGAGATTGCTCAAGGATAATCTTCATTGTGAGGTCAGATTATTTCTTTTCAAGTTAATTATTATTTTGTTTCTGCTTATATATGATTTTTTCCCAAATGACTCAGCAGCATATGCATACATGGATTTGTTTGTGTGTGTAAACTATATATCTTTGCATAGAGGCTTGTAAAACAACATTTCTGTACTTGAATTTCAAGGACTGGATTATTAATTTTCTCTGTAAAAGGGCAAATGAGGAATTTAACCATGGACATTGGAGATCTTAAGAAACTTTACATTCTTGAATCAAATCTGTTGTTACTATTGAGATCATAACGTATCTATAACTAGATATTCGATTATGCCTGTATATGTGAAGTATGCTTCTTCTAGGTTTTGCCTATAGATTTCTTGATAGGAAGACATTCTATACTCATCAACAAACGATCCAAAAATTTTTATTCATGAAATTACAAAGACCTCTTCTAGTCATATTAATTCATGATTTGCTGATGGTTACACCTTTTGAACTAAAAGTAACAGTAACTGAACAAATTAGTTTCATAAACTTTATTCAGGTATTTGCTTATGGCTCGGTACCATTGAAAACTTATCTCCCTGACGGAGATATCGATCTAAGCGTGGTGGGTGCACGCACACGCGGTCTCATAAAGGAGATTGCATCATTACTTGAGAGTGAAGGGAAAAACAACTCAGCTGAGTTTGTTGTTAAAGATGTCCAACTTATTGGCGCCCAGGTTTCTTTTTATCTTCTTCTGATGCCACAACACTATCATTTCTGATGCATACTCCATGAAAGTGTTTTCTTATTAAAACTTTTAGAAATTGTTTAATGAAGTTCTGTAATTTATTTATTTTTTGGGATAAAAAGCAATGCTCTGAAAATTCTGCATGAAAATTTGAACTTTGAATAAAAGGCAAATTACACGTAAAAGGAATCCTTATTTGATTATAAAATGATAACATATGCACGTAAATGTGACTCCGAAATAGAAATTGACAGCAAGTATGCTTCTTTTGTACTTGCAATCCCTTGAATACAGGATCTGATATGCAAGGACATATAAGCCAATATTAATCAGTTTATTATTCCTACATTGTTAATTTGAGTGGTGTGAAAAATGAATTAATGATGACAGGTTAAGCTCGTGAAATGTATGGTGCAAAATCTAGTTGTTGACATTTCCGTTAATCAAATTGGGGGACTTAGCGCCCTATGTTTTCTTGAGCAGGTAGGCGACACTTTTAGCTTTAATTTTTTTAATTTCTCTATTACTTATTAAAATAGAAAAAAAAAACAGTAAAGGAGTTTGAAATAAACATCACATATTATTCTGTTTGACACGAAGCATTTTATATTTATTTTGTTCTTTAGTATTATATAGAGCATTTCATATATTTATAATTTTCACTTAAAATTTGTAACGACATAAATTTCTATTTTATTATTATAATTTATATAGTCACGTGATTGACAAACCATGCAGAATTTGTTTCTCTTCTATGAGCTAGAATCATATATTTATTATATTGAATAATTAATATCTTCGATTAGAGATGGGAAATTGAGTGCATCGGGCAGATTGGCTAAAGAGTCAAAACGGACGTGGTTGGGTTGACTCAAAACACATTTTTTTTCTAATTTTTAAATGTCTTACAAATTACAAATAGTTATTGTGCCACATGTTTACAAAATAATATTATTTCAGTAATCTATTTTTTAGTTAATTATTTTAGTAGGTTTTATGCATTAAAGTTACACTTTCAAAAGTTCTACTTGTTGACCCATAGCCCATTAAGGAAAACGTACCAGAACCCAATCCATGCATAAGCAAATGGGTCAAAATCTCTATCTCTATATTCCATCTAAACCCTTAAACCATAAACCTTAAGCCCTAAACCATAACCGTTTATTGCTTTCAATTTTGCAGGTGGACCGTGTAATTAAGAAAGATCACCTTTTTAAACGAAGCATAATTTTGATTAAAGCGTGGTGCTATTACGAGAGTCGCACTCTCGGTGCACATGTTGGTCTGATATCAACATATGGATTAGAGACTTTAGTTCTCTATATATTTCACGTTTTTCATTTAACATTAGATGGTCCTCTCTCGGTGTGTTTTTAAAAGTCGCCATTTTTCAAAGGGATAATTTTATATATCCACTCAAAACTTGGTATAATATCATATTTACCCAACAAAAAACTATAATATCAAATATACCCATTTTCAAATTTAGGACATTTAAACCCTTCCCATAAAACTTACATCTGGATATGAAGTTTGGAGGATAAGGAGAAAGAGAAGGTATAATGGCGTCATAATTATATTTAATGAAATGGGTAAATATGAAACTTTGAGTATTTTGAATTTGTACATTTGATGATACTAGTTTTTTGGTTGGGTATATATACGATCATGCAAGTTTTCAGGGGTATATTGATATTGCCCCTTTTCAAATTATCAAGATATTGGTTACCAGATTCTCCCTTGAATGGAACGTTGTGTTGCTCTAATGACAGGTTCTTTATAAATTCTTGGAGTATTTCAGTACGTTTGATTGGGATAATTATGGTATTAGTTTAATGGGCCCTGTCAGATTATCCGAGTTACCAAAAATAATAGGTGAGTTTATATTTGCCATTTTTAGATTGCTTTTTTATGTTTGTTATTTGAAACCGTCATTTATCTATAAATCTGTAGTCGAGAGACCACCGAACAGTGATGATCTTCTGCTCAAAGTCGGTTTCCTTAGATGCTGTTCTGATACGTTATCAATTCCCATGAGGCACGGGGATGTATTTTCCAAAAAGCATCTCAACATTGTTGATCCATTAAATGTCCATAATAACCTCGGGCGTAGTGTTAGCCAAGGTATACATGCTTCTAATTTTTTAACCTCAATTTTGTTTTTTCTATTTTGACTTTGGAATTTGAATATGAAAATATTACATTCAGTTGTGTAATGTAATGGATCATTACATTACATTATCATGCTTGGTGACTTGTAGTTGTGGGAATAGAATGAATTTTGATGTGAATTCCTCATATAAAGACAAATGTATAATCTTTATACATATGGTCAGGGAACTTTTTCCGGATACGTAGTGCCTTGGGTTATGGGGCTAGGAAACTCAGGCAAATCCTTATGGCTCCTGAAGATAACCTGACCGACGAGCTTCTTTCCTTTTTCTCAAATACATTAAAAATGCACAGAAGTGGTCAAAGGTCTTCTCCGACCGTCAGCGTTTCAGGGGCAGAAGAGTCATTTACCACAAGGGTAAGTGGAAAACCGAGAAGTTCTAATGATGAAAATAAATATTTAGGCAGTGGGTATCCTGGGAACTGGATTTCTAGCGAGGAAAAAGACGTCTCTACCCTTGTGAGTATACCATTCTGTGCACCCCATCTTTTTTCTCAATACTCCAAGTTACCTAATAAGGCGGAAGAAGCCGGTGGTCATGATATTGATAATATAAAATTGTCTGAGGTGTGTGAAGAGGAAGTACCTTCTGTAATTGAGGAAGTACTTCCATCAGAACCTTTGGATCTCACCGGAGATTTGATGTCTCATTTTGTATGCTTGGATTATGTGAGGGGATGGAATAATTATGTTTTTGCTCCACTGGCCATGATGGGACCACCGCCGCCGCTAGTTTTGCTTAGCATGATCGCGTCAGAGCATGGCGGCATCAGTGGTTTTCACCATCCACACTTCCACCAATCAGGCCAGATGTTCATGTCTAGAGCACCTTTCATTCCTAACGACACCAATCCGATTGGCCCCGTGAATTACTTCCTAGATATGGTAGCGTTTATTTTCTTTTCTTTTGAAGCTCTTTTTTTATTTTATTAAATGAACCCATCTTGATTTAGTTATCGTGATTCAATTATCTAAAAAGTGATATTCGCTACTAATTTGTTGTTAGCATGGTACTGAAATGAT
Source organism: Smallanthus sonchifolius (assembly GCA_023525975.1). NCBI lineage: Eukaryota > Viridiplantae > Streptophyta > Magnoliopsida > Asterales > Asteraceae > Smallanthus > Smallanthus sonchifolius. The sequence goes on from CM042046.1 coordinate 30,273,774, forward strand.
GTTTTAACTATCTTTTTCCCCTCACATGAGAAATACATAAACCATAGGGCTGACCGGGGTTCAGTTTTCCACCGATTTTTTCCGGTTGGGCCTTCTCTAGCAGACAATAATGACTTGTTACCTTTTAAATTGGTCAAAATAAGTTTATATACATTTTTTTGTGCAAAAAAGTTGAACTGTCACTTCATCAAATTTTGACAAATTTAAAGGGCAACAAGTCATGCTAAATAACTTTTTCATAAGCATATGGGGTTCAGTTTTCCACCGATTTTTTCCGGTTGGGCCTTCTCTAGCAGACAATAATGACTTGTTACCTTTTAAATTGGTCAAAATAAGTTTATATACATTTTTTTGTGCAAAAAAGTTGAACTGTCACTTCATCAAATTTTGACAAATTTAAAGGGCAACAAGTCATGCTAAATAACTTTTTCATAAGCATATGCATTCTAAACAAGTTTAGGGACTTTAATATAGCAAAATTGGGTTGAACAACTTTTTCTTTTTTTTTTAACATGTTCATGGACTTTAATATTTACCAAATGTTGTGGAACTTTTCATGAATCATAAGAAGGTATGTTGGTTTTTTATGATATTACCTTATTATAATTTTTAGCAGTCTAGAATGCACCATGTGGAACTGGACCTAAATGTTTAGTCCTGTAGACGTTGGCCTAGAACCTAAAATGTTTTTTGTCATATAAGCATTGCCTGTAATGTGTATGTATCCTTACTCTTTATAAAACTAATCTGAAGTGTTTTAAAACAGTTATCTTTTATCTACTTGAATAATTAAATGTTCAATATTCAAAATTAGAAAATCTTTTTCAAAAAATTTGTATAATTATAGTTTAGAATACTACTCTTAGTAATATTTATTTATTTATTTATTTTTTATTATGTCTTAATTCTTCAGAGTCGATCCGGACATGGTTATCATACTTCAACATCAAGTAATGGAGCACCAAATCCAGATCATCTAATACCCCAACCCGAAGGAGTTAGCCGTGCTATGCAACAAAGAGAGCCTTTGTTACATAGAAGGAGGCATCAAAATCCTAATCGAGCTCGCCAGCTGGACGGTTCACAGAGGCCCAGATCTGTTTCTGGTATGGATAGGTACAGGAAATGTATCATTTCCCTCGCATAAACTTTTCTTTTCATCTATACTGCTATGTCGGTTGTACCTTGTTCTCACAAAGTACAACTCATGATTGATCGTGCTCTATATACGTGTAGGTTCACTGTACAATCATCATACCATTTAAAAGACGAAGATGATTTCCCACCTCTGTCTGGTTGATTCTAGCCTGGAACCGAGATTTTGATTATTTTAACACCTCCGGGATCACAGGTTTTAACTTATAAGAAAGGTTGTTGTGCATGTAATATATGCATAGGCTGCTACAAAGTTTTGTTTTTTTTTGCAAAAGCTTCAGTTTTTTTGTTGTCAACATTAATTGTCTGTAAGTTGATGCTGTCTGATAGTTGGGTGACAAAAGGTCTTTTCTTGAATGTGACATTGTATTTGGTTGACCAGAATGGTCTTTTACTTCTCCCATGTTGTCTTTGAAAATGATCAGCAAGGGATGATACTTTCCAGATGCATCAGACCGGGTGGTAAGCCATGGGGTATGAATTCATTGCTTGGAGGTCACCCATAGTTTGCTACATGATCCGGTGGTGTTTGAGCCTGAGCATTCTTTAAGGCCGGTACGTCCCATCTTATGCCTCGACTCAAATATAATAATATGGGATTTGTCTAAGGTATCCATTCAAACACTTAGTTTGGAAAAATTGCCAATTATGAATTATTAACATAAAATAACGGTTGCCACTCTTTAACCAAAACCAATATGTTTGTCAAAATCGTTATAGATCGTTGATTTTAAAAATATACGCTAAAATGTTGATTTCAAAATTATGTTGGTAAAAAAAAATAGATGCTATCTTTTTTGAAATTACAGAAAAACACCTGTAACACAGCCAAATTATTATTATCTTACAGTAAAACCAAAAAGGAATTATAGTCAAACAGACGAAGGTTAAAATCTTAGGGTCAAAATGTAAAATACGTTCATACTTATTTATTAGGACTCATGTCATCGTATGATATCGAAATCCTCGGTTTGATAGTGTCCTTTAGTAGTTATACTAATAAGCAACCCAAAATATTAGGACTCACGTCATCATCGATGTTCTCAGTTTGATTGTCCCTTAATAGTTTTACTAAGGGGTGTTTGGGATTACTTATTTACTCTACTTATTAACTTATTAACTTATATAAGTTAATAAGGTGTTTGGGAAAGCTACTTATTTAGCCTACTTATACCATTTTTCAAGAAGTAAGTCCATCATTACTTATTACTTATAACTTATTAACTTATAGCATAAGTCAATAAGTAGTTTTCAAAGAAAATCCCAAAGTTTTTGAGAAGTTACAAATTGTGACTTATGACTTATGACTTATTACCTTTTTGAATAAGTCATAAGGAGTTTCAAATAAGTAATCCCAAACACAGCCTAAAAAGCATCCCAAAATAACAAATCGGAATTTTTAAAATATTAAAATAGGTTAGCCTATTAAGTTTGTGTTGATGGAACGGTATACGTCATCTTTTCCGTCAACTATATCCGTGGCATCAATACAAACTTACTAGATTAACATATTTCAAAATTTCTATTAAGGATCCATCTGTATAAAACTTAGAAAACCGAAAACATAATTCGTCATCCGCAAATCATCCCTTCACATGGGCTATTTTCTCAATGAACAAATAATTTTAACAGGGTATTTTTGTTGAAACTATATGTTTAAGACACAACATGTGACAATGTTATTGACAAATGATCCCAAAATGTCACACACTAAACAATTATTCTAAGTATGTGTTTAAGCTGAGTTTAAACATATACAACTCAGTTAATGTCAAGGGTTTTATTATTAAGTGAAATAATAATATAACATGAATCATTCCATGATATATGTTATGGAGTGACATAAAATATAAACGAAGTCAAAATTCATAAATGTTTATTTATATTAACGATTCAATGAAAGTGTTGTAAAGCTTAGTAGAAATGGTTTTTTGCAACTACTCTTTTAAAAATCATTGCAAAAATTTATATAAAAGCTCATTTATTATGTATCAAGGACATGATTTTTCCTAATATACATTAGATAATCTAACCTCTTTCACTCTATTTTGTTGTTTGTGTGAGGTTTTCTAAGGGGTTTTCTTGTTTGACTTTGCTCATATCTAATTCATAGCTTTTGTAAAAGTGGTACATAGTTTAGTAGACATGAATCAAAACTTAAGTAGCAGATGTGTAAAAGAAACCGTGAATTAGAGTAAAAAGAAAGAAAATGGCAATTTTGAGAAAGATCTCTCCATCTCCCAATTTTGTTTTGCTCTTGGCAAGAACTTCATGATGAACTTCAAAATACTTTTTTTAAACCCCCTAATTACAAAAGGAAGTGCGGACATGATTTTGGAGAAAGAAAGAAATGGTTTTCTTTTATGAGTTTTAGAGGAGACTAACAAATATTTTTGGTTTTGGATTAATTGCTGAGAGCTCCATGGTGAAACAATATAGTCAGTTTTGGTAGAGCAAAGTCTAAAGTTGTTTTTTGGTGAGATGAAAATCGTGAGCTACACAATGAACTAGTGTATCAAATTGGTTTTGAGAATCTAGAACACTAAGAACATACACAAACATGTTAACTCATAAGGTGGTTGTGTTTGGTTCATGGAAGCGTTCATATACTTACTATTTTTAACAACAAAAGAGAGTTTTCTTGTTATTCCTCACATTTGTATATTGTAGATTGTAGATGGTACTGTCATAGGTTTTTCATGATTCATTCTTCCATGAATTGCTGAAAGTGAAAAAAAAAACTTAGAGCTTTGAACTTGCTTGGTGTGGATAAATTTGGAGAAGAAACGTTTGGATCTTTATTCATCCATCATCACTAACGAGCTACCATTTCTCTTCAAATGTTGTTATGCCAAACACCCTATGTATGAGTTTTTGTTTCAAGATTCCACACATATGGATCATTTTGTGGGTTTTGTTTCTAAAAGTTTTCTTATATCTACATGTCAAAATGTTTCCGTTGGAGCAATGATTTTCAAAAGACATGTTAAAAACCCAACAATTGATATCAGAGCCACTTATTTAAGCTCTTGAAACTTTTGGACATCGTTTCGATTTTAAGTTTAAAACTGAAAGTATATTGTTTTTAAGTTACCACCATACACATGCATGTAAGAGGTAACAAATCGTTAAAAATATCAAGATATATATTTTGTGTTGTTTATTGTAAAGCAAGCCATAACCCATATGTTTGATTGTGTTGGAATTCAATTTGGTTGTAAAATTATTGTTTCATATGGTTTGTAATAAATTATTTTTATAAGTCTTGTATTTGTTAATTTTGGGTTGTAAAAGATTAGTTGTATATTTATTACCAAAATGTAACAAGACCAAGACGAACAACATGATGAGATTCAACGCGAAGGACACATTGCGCAAACGGGATGTTGGAGCAAATGGGAGCTCAAGATCAAACATTTAGATATTTGTTGTCCTTAGACCTTTTGGTGTTCTTGTTGGCTCACAAGATCACCAAAGTTATTATTGGCTTGACTTTGCATATATATATATATATATATATATATATATATAGGGGACGTATCAAATGAAAACTCTGTTTTATTGTGTAAACCCTTAAACCCTACCACAGCCACTCATTCATTTTTATCTTTTAAACTATATATTAATAGCATGAAGGGTAGATTAGTAATTTCCCAAACCCTTTTCATGTTGACCAGAGAAGTGTCTGGATCGTGGGTTATCTCAGACAGAAAAGTGAAAACCCTTTTTAGAAAAGTAATTTCCCAAACCCTTTTCCATCTTATGCTTCTTATTCATCAATTTTTGGAGTGGGTTTTCAAGCCCTCCTCTCTCTCACAGATCCGGAAGAACAAGACCAGGAAGAACAAGATCCGTAGTGGATTTTTAACATAATATATACGATCTGGCTTCAACCGTAATCCAAGTGATCATCGTCGATTACAACCGTAAGATTTCGTCGGATTTTGCAGCGTATCAAGACCTAATCTTCTGGGTATGGAGGTCGATTTTTGCAACGTATCAAGACCAGGAAATGAGGTTTTTTAACATATATTATCTTTTAAAAATCCCAGATCCAACTTTCTCTCTCTCTAAAACCACAAACCCACTTGAGATGAAGCTTTGATCTCCCGACATGAAGAAGATGAAGCTCTGATGACCCCGGCCGATGGTGGAAAAACGTCTCTAGATCCGGATCTCAGTTGCAGGTGTGATGGGGGAGTAGACGAACTAGGTGTGAGAATCGACGGTGGAGTTTAGGTGAACCAGAGGCGGCGACGAGACCTTGGGCCGTCGTTCTCACTGGATTAAAGTCATGGAAAAAGTTTGTTTTTTTCTTTATGGTTCCTGTCGTTTTCAGATTTCAAATTAAATTTTGATCCAGGGAGATGTTAAGGTCATGGCAAGAGTTCTCATTAGAACACGACATCATATCGAGAATTTTTACAAGCTTAAATCCCAACTGTAGGGTGTGTCTCTTAGAATCCAGGTATACTTTTATATATTTTCTTTATGTTATTGCAAAATCCAGTTATCTCTCCCCTTTCCTAAACAAATCACAAATTTTGTTCTGGTTTTAAATGGGTCTGAACCACTAAACAGGATTTTTATACAGATTTGAAAAGTCCAAGTTTTAATTTACACATGTTTAAATTGAATTTATAAATGTGTAAATTGAATTTACAAATGTGTAAACTGAATTTACACAAGTGTAAAAAGTTGTTATTCATGGGTTTTTACGTTGATTCTGATCTGAACATGTATAAAAAGTTCACATTTGAATTTATACATGTTATAGATAAATTATAAATCAGCCTATTTTCTAAGTAGACGAAATTAATCGGTGTTGGTATACATTCTTCAGATAGATTACAGGTTTCCATGCGAGGAAAAAGTTGGTGTTTGTGAACTTGAGGTTATGTTTTACAGGGTAGTTCCAGACGATTAAGTAGACGAATTTTGGCAGATCTGCATGATTGGAGTTACAAAACTGAAAGGGTTCATATATTGAGCTTCACATATGAAGAAGTTGGTGTTTGTGAACTTGAGGTTATGTTTTACACTTGTGTATTTCATTTTTACACTTGTGTATTTTATGTTTTACATAGTGTAAACTGAATTTACACTTGTGTAAAGAGTTCTTATTCATGTGTATTTGATTTTATTCTATATATACAGTGTAATTATTGGTTTTATGGATATGTTTTAGGTTCATAAACCTTGTTTTTGGGTTTTTTCTCATGTGTAAAAAACCTATTCTTGAATTGTTCTTCATGTTTTGATGATTAATCGTTATTTTGTTTATGTTTATTTGATTTTTAAACATGTGTATTTGATTTTTACACATGTTTAAAACAATGTTCTTCAATTGTTTTAAGGATTTTAATTTTTATTAAAATCCTAATTCAATCAAAAAAGAAAAAGAAAAGAAGATAAAAAGGTTAAAATTACCATTTTACCTCTTTAATTATTCCTAGCCACACATTTGTTTTGGAATATAATAAAAAATTCAGGATTAATCTTGACCACTTATTAAATTATTAGGAAATGAATATGTGGTCCAGAATGAGTTTATGGGTTTTCACAATAATATAGGGTTTTCATTTGATACATCCCCTATATATATATATATATATATATATATATATATATTTGTTTGCATCTTGTGGTTGTGTTTATAATCTAGGATTTTAACATGACAAATCCTTTTTGGCATTAAATGAAAAATGAAAATAAAGAGTTTAGTATAATGGTATAATATGAACTCACACAAAATATGTTTACAAGTTTGAATACTTGTAAGAAACTAAAAATAATGACTTTTTTAAGTTTTATATAATTGAGTTTTGGAAATAAAATAATAAGGGTTTATTTTATACAAACTCAATTAAAAATAGTATAAGATTTTATTGATACCTAAAATCGGTGCGGCGCGCTTAAATAATGACGTATTAATATCTAGGATATTAAAAGGAATCACCACGATCAATTAAACACAAGACCAATAAATAAAACTCGGTTAAAAATTGTCAACACGATGTTGGTGAGTTCACAGGTTTTGTTCAAATGTTCTTGTAAATCCAACGTTCACAAAATGTTCAAATGTTTTTTATAAATCCAACGTTCACGATGTATATAGTTATCAGAACAAACACTATATGAATAACCAATGAATTGAACAATGAATGAAAAACCGACATACCCTATTTGTAAACTAGTTAGGAATACAAATAATATGTTAATACATGAGACCGTAACCAAACCATAACTGGTGAATGCCCCCACCTTTCGCTTTACCACGAGAACGAAATAAGACAATATGCGGCCATTCGACCCTTCAGGTTACCGGTTAGCGCGACTAACTATGGCCGAGGGCGTCACCCCTGGCCGAGGGCGTCACCCCCAATAGTACTATTCATATAATCCTAGGCTAAGTCCATAGCTAATGGTTACAAATGATGGTGATGTTCAGGGGACTTTTAGCGCTCTATATATTTCCTTATGCAAACATAACGGTCTAATCTTTATTCTTTCATTAATGTATGAAAACAGTTACAAGTATGCTTTCCCCCAAAGTATTTCAAAACAGTAAAAAGGAGCAGTGAAACTCACATCGACAGTGATGTATGCTAGCAACTAATTGATGTGTAAATATAGGCCCCACCTATCCATACCCTAATCACACAAGGGTACTTATGTGTTAAGACTACCCGTCTTAAATGCAAGTTGTTCACCCGACTTAACAAATCAAGTTAAGTACTTCTTTGTTTAGCAAAAACAATGTTTTTGTATGACGACTCCTTGGAGATTATTATATTAGAAAGTATTAAGTTCCCATATTAATTGGTAACTTATTACGTTTACAAAAATAAATATTATTTTTGTCAAGATATATTTGATTCACATTATGGTTCACGTATATACATATAATTATTTCTCAAAAATAATTATATACAATCTCAAATATCGTTCAAGTATATCCATGCATATTTATTATTCTATGTACGTGCAATCCATGTTACTACGTCCACCTGCAACACTTATATTTCAGACGACATTTATTAACTTAGTTATGTTCCTCATTGTTAGGGGTAGATTTTACAGCTTGGGATCCCGGATTCCTTTATTGTTTGGTATCCTGCATACGGCTCGATATCATGCGTGCTAATGTTACTAACTGTTTTTATTCCAGCATGTTTTGATTTATTCTCGTAGGTACAACGGTGAAAAGACTAACTTGGACCTAAAGATTCGCATGTAGCTTGGAATTAGTCAACAATGGTTACATTTGAAGAATAAAGACTCTTTAAAGGCTCATTAAAGACTCATTAAAAACTTTCCTGGTTTTTCGGGATACCGAGACCAAGTCTGATCTACACAATCGCAACTAAAGAGGGAAAAACGCGGAGAAGAAGGCCTATAGCGGTCATATAACAGTCATAATTGAAGGCCCTCCATTTATTTCGGCATTTATCTCGGGATTTCAGTTTATTACCGTTATTTATTTTTCTATAAATAAAGGTTGTATGATCGGTTTAGAGACACACTTCACGAACACAACACTTGCCACAAACACTCTCATTGTAACACTTAGTCCCGATCATTACTGCTCTCAAGTTGAATTTTTTACCATTTATTCAAGAAACGAGGCAGGTGTCGATTGTTACATCCTGAGGTTTTATGCCGGCGATACCTAAAGATCAAGGGCTTTCCTCGTAAACAACTGTGACACCCTTTACATTTATGTATTGTTTTTACATTGATTTTACAAGCACACTACCTTAGAAACTAAGTTTGGTTACAAAATTAGTCTTGTTAATTTTTATCCAAAACAATTTGGCGCCCACCGTGGGGCAATTGATGCTTTTTATCTTAAAATATTTGCTAAAAATTGTGTCCAATCACTATCTTTCAAAACTGATTTCAAAAATGTCATCCTAATCTAAAAATGTTTCTGCTTTTGCTCCATCTTCAAGCCGTGGGTTGAACCACCCTATTCCTCCTCCTCCATTCCAAAAGAGTGTTAATCAGCCGAAGAAAACTACTTCTACGGTTTTTTGGGATCCGGAATACCTGCTGGTGGACCTGTGATCGTATCAAACAAGGATATCCTCGATCTATTCTCGGAGATGAAACAACAAATGGAGCAGCAAAGGAAGACTAACCAAATGTTGTTCAGGGAGCTTGAGATGGTCAAAAAATCAAAGAAATCAGTGGAAGTGACAACCCTGCTGCAACCAAGGATCTTGGATTTCAATTATTCGGGATCCTCAAAAATCCATAAAGGAGACTTTCTTCCAATGCAAACTGGAATCACTACAGTTGGCACGACTTCGGCTGTCAGAGTTACTACTAATCAGGATCTTGGATTCACTCCGGGATCATCATTCAGAAATCCGGATATTGGTAACACCTTTAATCAATTTTCAAACACTAACGAATCTGCGCAGGATACAGGAATCACTCCGTCCATGGCCAAGGAACTGAAGTAGTTAAGGGAGATGATCTCTAGTGTACTAGGTGTAGTCCAACCTATACCGGAGATATCCTCAAGAAGTCACAGGATCTCAAGATTCGCTCCGCTGATATGTGATGCTGAAATCCCAAAACGCTTTCAAACTCCTAACATAAAGCTGTATGACGGAACTACGGATCTTGAGGAACATGTTGCGCAATACAGGGAGAGAATGGAAATAAACCCCATTCCGTTGGACTTGAGAGAAGCTTGCCTATGCAAGGGCTTTGGCTCTACCTTAACAGGATCAGCCTTAAAATAGCTACTTAATTTCCCACCTTATTCAATAACTTCATTTGCTCATTTGATCAATTTGTTTAATAACTAGTTTTATTGTAGCAGAACATTCGAAAGATTAACAAATGACTTATACAGAATAACCCAGAATCCTGGAGAATCCCTCCTAGATTATGTCAGCAAGTTCGGTCGGGAATCCTTGGATATCCCTAACCTTGACGTTGCCACTGCAGTCCAAGCATTCAAGATGGGACTGAAGAAGGATTCTCAATTCTACGAAGACCTTGTCATGAATCCTTGTAGGAATCTTGATGAAGTCAGGAACTAGGCACTGAGATTCATAAGGATCGAGGATGATAAAAAGATTCAGCAACTAATAGATGCTCCAGCTAGTTACAATCATCCCAATCGGAAGACTGAGTCCGCTCCCTTCAATCATTATAGATCCAAACCATATTCTAAGCCTAACGATAACATGGTTAACGTTGTGAAAGATGACGAGGAAGAAGAAGAATATCCTAAGTTATTCGAATATTGTTTTTCACTTGACACAACTGGTTTGTTATATGCCATGCAGGATCTTGGAGATAAGGCTGTAAGTTCGAGAAGAATACTTGATGGAAGGACAAGTCCAAATGGTGTGCTTTCCATGAGGATTTTGGCCATGTGACCGAAGATTGTATTGCTCTGCGCAAAGAGATAAGTTATCTCTTAAGCAAGTGGTATCTTAAAGAATTCCTAGGCAAAGGAAGGAACAAGACTAAGGATCATGATAGGATCCCGCAGAGAGAAAAATCCCCGCCGCCAGATGCCAAGGTAATAGGTTTTATATCCGGTGGATCTGATATTTGTGGTACTTCTTACTCTGTAGCAAAAAAGAAATGCCAAAGAAGCAAAGACAAAAAAAGGGACAGGCCTATCAGAACCTCCAGCTTGACTGAAGAAAAGGTGATCTTTTTCGATGAAGATGACAGAGATAACGTACAAGATCCTCATCATGATGGTCTTGCGATCACTCTGTATATTGCAAATCACTTCATTCGAAGGATACTAATAGACGGAGGGAGCTCAGTGAACATCATTCAGCGTGAAGTCCTGAAGAGACTAGGGATCCCAGGATCCAAAATTATTTCCAAGTCTGCGGTACTGGTAGGATTCAGTGGAGAAGTCAAAAACACAGTCGGAGAAGTCAAAAATACAGTCGGAGAGATAAAGCTACCGACATATAGCGAAGGGGTAAATACTATACAAAAGTTTTGCATATTAGATTCTTTGTCTTGCTATAATATCATTCTAGGGAGGCCTTGGATACACGATATGAAGGCAGTGCCCTCAACATACCATCAATGTATCAAGATGACAACCCCTTGGGGGTAGTGAAGATCAACAGTGATCAACAAGATGCAAAGGATTGCTACACTTCTTCGATGAAAGCTTCCGCCAAGACCAGGCAAGCATAGCAATTAAAGAAACAAGTCCGAGACGTACTGGAAACAAAAGAGCAAGATGTTAAAGAAGTATCCCTAAATACGAAGGATCCTGACGTCAAGGTGCTTGTTGGAACCAATATCCCTAAGGATATTGAGCAGAATCTTATAGAGTTACTAAAAAGCAGAACTTCAACCTTTGCCTGGAAACATGAAGACATGACAGGTATCTCTAAAGATATTATAACGCATAAATTGGGTGTTGATAATAGTTTCAGGCCAATACACCAAAAGAGGAGAAAGTTTGCACTATAAAGGAATGCAATTATCCAGGAAGAGGTCGAGAGACTATTGAAAGCAGGAATGATAAGGGAAGTAAAATTCCCAAGGTGGCTAGCTAATGTGGTGGTGGTCCAGAAGAAGAATAGGAAATGGAGAGTCTGTGTAGACTTCACTGACTTGAACAAAGCGTGTCCCAAAGATCCTTTTCCACTACCACACATAGACTCAATGGTTGACGCTACAACAGGCCACGAAATGCTGACATTCATGGATGCTTCATCGGGATTCCAACAGATCCATATGGAACCTTCGGATCAGAAGGATACCACCTTCATGACTCCAACAGGTATTTATTGTTATATTTCTATGCCTTTTGGTTTGAAAAATGCAGGTGCTACATACCAAAGGCTGGTGAACATGATGTTCAAAGAGAAACTAAGGGACACCATGGAGGTCTACATAGATGACATGGTGGTAAAATCAAAGAAAGCTGAGGATCATCTCCGGGATCTCAGAGACGCATTCGATATCTTGGACCAATATAACATGAAGCTGAACCCTTCCAAATGCCACTTTGGAGTGGGGGGCAAGAAAGTTCTTGGGCTATATGGTGACCAGGAGAGGAATCGAGGCCAGTCCAGATCAAATCAAAGCAATCATCAATCTGAAATCCCAGCAAACACCAAGGATGTCTAGAGACTAACTGACAGAGTAGCAGCACTCAACCGATTCATATCAAGATCCTTAGAAAGGTGCAAAGAGTTCTATGACATCCTAAAGAAGAATAATAGAATCGAATGGGAAGAGAAGCATGAGCAAGCACTCCAATCATTAAAGGAATACTTGTCAACAACTCCTCTATTGATTAAACAAGAAGATGGCGAACCATTATCCCTATACTTGGCGGTATCCGGTAATTCTATAAGTGCCGTCCTAGTCAAGGATCATGAAGGCCAGCAACATCCAGTATACTATGTAAGTAAAAGTCTACTTCCGGCAGAGACAAGGTATTCTCATTTAGAAAAATTGATATTAGCCTTAATAACGACATCTACTAAACTTAGACATTATTTTGAAACTCATGCTATACATGTTAAGACTAACTATCCTATTAAGTGTGTTTTAAGAAAACCAGAAATGTCGGGAAGAATGACCAAGTAGTCAGTCAAGCTCAGCGCCTATGACCTCATATATGAACCTAGAACAACAATAAAGTCTCAAGCACTTGCAGACTTTGTGGCTGATTTCAGTAGTGATATCCAACATGAAGCAGATCTTGAAGTTCAACAGCTAGAAGAATCCAAGGATAAGTGGATTTTATTCACTGATGGCGCATCAAACATAAGAGGAACGGGTCTGGGAATCATACTGAAATCCCCATAAGGGGACATAATACCCCAATCCATAAGTTGTGAGTTCCAAGCAATGCATAATGAAACAAAATATGAGGCGCTGATAGCAGGATTACAACTAGCTTGGGATATGAAAATCAGGTATCTCCAGGTATATGTAGACTCGTTGTTAATTGCTAACCATTTCAATGGCTCATATGCAGTAAAAGGTGAGAAGTTAGCCAAATATCTCATAATAGTTAAGCAATTATCTGTGGAATTCAAAATTTTTAACATTACACAGGTACCTAGAGAAGACAATACTGAGGCCGATGCCTTAGCAAACCTTGCTTCGGCTCTTAAAATACAAGGAGGTATTAAAATTCCAATCATAAATATCCCGAGCCCAACAATTGAGAAGAAAAATGAAGTACCCAACACAGAAGAAGCAGATGTTCAAGATCTTGAACCTAGTCAAGGATCCTAGATTCTACCCATTAAAAAATATTTGCAGGATGGTGAGATCCCAAGTGATGAAAAGAACCACAAGGCTTTTTGCATGAGGGTATCTTATTTTATAATATTACATGATGTCTTGTATAGAAAGTCTATTGCAGGTCCATACTTAAGATGCTTGGAGGATCCTGAAGCACTTGAACTTCTCAAAGACATACATGAAGGTGACTATGGAAATCGCACTGGGGCAGAGCACTGTTCTCGAAGATCATGAGGACAGGATACTATTGGCCTACCATGAGGAAAGATGCTATGGCTTACTCTAAAAATGTGATGCTTGCCAAATACACAGCAACATACTTCACCAACCAGCAGAACCTTTATATCAAATCATCTCTCCATGGCCATTCATGAAATGGGGAATGGATATAGTCGGCAAACTTCCCAAGGCACCAGAAGGAAAAGTTTTTATGCTAGAAATGACAGACTACTTCTCAAGATGGATTGAAGTTGAGGCATTTGTCCAAGTGAGAGAGAAAGAGGTCATCTCCTTCATCAAACGTAATATCCTAACAAGATTTGGGATCCCTGCAGGGATAGTGTGTGACAACAGATCTCAATTCATCGGCAAAAGAACAACTAACTTCTGTGCTAGTTAGGGAATAAAGATGATAACCTCCACCCCTTTACATCCTTAAGCCAATGGACAGGTGGAGTCCAGCAATAATATCATCATCAACAACCTCAAGAAGAGATTAGGAGCAGAGAAAGGAAGATGGGCTGAAGAGCTACCTTTTGCACTTTGGGAAAATATAACAACCACAAAAAATGCAACAGGTCAAACTCCATTCTCATTGGTGTTTGGTACTGAAGCCATGATCCTTACAGAGATGGTTATCCCTACTGCCAGAACCAATCTTCAAACTCCAGAGACCAACAACAAAGATCTTGCTCATGATCTTGACACTGTGGATGTGCTCAGGGATCTTGCCAAAGTTCGTATTGCCGCTTATCAGCAGAGGATAGCAAAGGCGTACAACAAAAACATAAGGATCAGAAGATTCCACGTGGGTGACTTAGTACTGAGGAAGGCATTCCAAAACATAACCAATCCCAGCGACGGAAAACTTGCACCAAAATGGGAAGACCCATACTTGATTGATTCAGAAGCAAGCAAAGGTGTGTATTGGTTGGCTACTATGGAAGGAGAAATCCTGCCAAGATCCTGGAACGCCATCCATCTCAAAACCTACTTTATGTAAGTTAGGAATTATGTTCTAACTAAAATGGTACATCCTCTTTCCATAATTATTTTTAATTTCTATTATTCTTTATCAAATTACTGACTTGAGCGTCAGAGGGGTGTTAGCCTGGCTTCACCAAGGATTCCTGTTTTGTAGGAATTACCTCCAGGGATCCCAACAGAAGATAAAGATTGGCCATCTCTCCTAGGTTTGGGTATCCTGAAATACCTCGAAGGTTTAAACGGCTTTCGCCTTTCTAAGTATTGGGTTAATACACCCCGCCAGGAGCGCACGATATCCAATTATAGTTCAAGGTGGTGTGACCAGTCCATGTAACAGTGGCTGACAATTTTATCATTGTTGACTATATATTGGATCCTACAGATATAACATACGTGTTTTCCTCAAGTTTCTCCCGGCATTTAACACTTACGTGTTAAACTATGGTTTTTAGCATTTTCATGCTAACTCAATACTGGCTTGGGCCACGATATCTGGCTTGGCCCACGATTTTAGCTTGTCACAGGTATTTAACAATTATGTGTTACCCAAGAACTTAGCATCAATATGCTCACTCAAGATCCTTAAATGAATTGAAGACTTATGAAGATCCTGAAGTACACTTACTAAGTCTACGACGTGTTTAATAACTATACACAGGGGACAACTAATAGTTGTTATATTCTAGACTCCATGTCATAATCTGGTATGTATATCTACCCGACTAAGTTCTCAACAAAGGTGTTACTTATTAATTTTCAATTAAGCGAAGACTTAAAGTTTGAATGACTAAGTCATGATATGTTTGTAACTGGTACTCTTCCATACCATTTATCAGATCCAAACTATATTTTTTAAGTCAAAGTTTGATAAAAACCTAAGATGTTATTTATAAATAAAAATTAAGGATCCGGTATCCTGAAAATATACCTAAACCTATTTTCCTAAATATCCCAAGGCTTAACTGCCTAAGGATATTGATCTTCTAAAACATATCAAACACATAACAATCATGGCACATAGTCATAAGTTAGTTACTAATATTGAGAGTGCAGAAAAATTAGTGATTCAGGCTTGCTCTCGATTTTCCCTCGACGACATCGATAGCACGGTCTCTAAAAGCAAAGCCATCAAAAAGGAAAAGACTCGACAATTTCAATTCTTGACTGATGGTCCGTGATTCGGGTGGATGGGTCCAATGGATAACGGGTTAGACTCCTAAATATACGTTTAACTAACATAAAACTTTCTTTTTCTTACTAGACAAAGCTGATTGGGAATCATACTTTTGAATTATGCAAATACTTGTAAAGAAATAGACGAAAATGGAAGTAAAAAGCTTTACCTACTAGATTTGAGAAGATCCAAGTGAGAGAAGCATGAAGGATTATGATTATATCTTGCAAAAGCAACGGTCATTTCGCATTGGACCCAGGAAGAGTCCTATTGAAACCTTATCGTCAATTTACCATTTGAATTTTAAAATTTACAAATTTCGATGAAGCAGACAACTGTTAAATTTGGGGACAATTGTTAGGGGTAGATTTTACAGCTCGGGATCCCGGATTCCTGTTATTGTTCGGTATCCTGCATACGGCTCGATATCCTGCGTGCTAATTTTACTAACTGTTTTTATTCCAGCATGTTTTGATTTATTCTCGTAGGTACAACTGTAGGTCCAGGTAACTCAGCTACTGATCAAACTCGTGATATGACGTTGATATAACACGAAGTGCGGAATCCTTCGCGTTACCGATTTGTATACTAACCGACAATCCAAAACAACACGCGTAAATAAACTTCTCGATTATATTCAGAATAACAATGGTTACAGACTCAATCAGACAATTGTTCACTTCTGTTCTACTCTGTCTAATGACTCTGTAACACATATATATAGAACCAAAACTGCTGTAAGCGAACTTAGTTAAGTTCGCCTGAAACAGTCTAAGCGAACTTAACAAGTTCGCCTCAGCTATGCCTAAGCGAACTTATTAAGTTCGCCTCTGATAGGTCAGGCGAACTTAACTAAGTTCGCCTCTAGGCTTACTACTAAAAACACTTAGCAACTTTACAATTTCATGACAAAACATAAAGACATAAAATCTAACTATTACAAGCTTTTGTCATTACAAGTCTATGTCCTAACAGACTCCCCCTTGACAATAGCTTGATCTTCTGTCTTCAGTATTTATCTTGAAGCCTTCCAGTTATCCGGTAGTCTGCTGCCAGCATGCACACCGTATCTTCTGCATATCTCCAAAACTCTTTTATACTGTAGACCTTGTTCTCTCCATTCATCAGTATACATTATCTCATTCTTTCTCAGTGTCCTCTGATCTTTCTTTGAAAAATTAATAAGATTCATTGCGTCATAGAAACACACAATGACCTTATTATCTTTATCTTCAACCCTTGCTTCACCAGTATTGACATCAACATACCACCATTTCATATTCCCAAGAAAGTCTTGAGGAATATTCTTTAATGGTATCTTGTGTATAGCACGCACTGGTCTGTACTTATATCTCCAGGTTACTTTCCCAGTCTTAGGATCTATAATCTTCACTCTCTTTCCTTTCTGTGGTTTCAGCCGTTCATACTTACCTGAACTTCCTTCTTTCTTTATCAGGTTTGCTATCACATCAGCCAAACCATTCTTCTATCTATTTATGAGAGGCTTTGAAGCTAGACCATTTATTTCACACCTCGGTAAGGTATTGAAATATTTGATCCTAGGCTTTAAGTATTGAACACCGTCAGATCGTTTGATTACAAACAATTTTGATTCACCATCATAGAACCAACTTATGATCCTTCCTACACACTGCTCTTTATTCACATATTTTTCTTTCTGAGCAGGTTGTATTGGAGACTTGGGTTGTACCTTCATCCAACTATTTACTACTTCTCTCCACTGTTCTCGTGTCATACCTGTATTTCTAAACATCACAGGTTCTTCATTAATCTTCGGAGACTCAGTGTGAGTAGTTTCAGTTTCAGCATTCTTATTGAATTGAAGATTCTCATCATCCGTATCCATCTTTGACTCAGCTGTATCATCAGGCAATGTGACGTCTTTAATAGAGTCCATAGAGTCAGTTATTCCGTCATAAGAGAATTCAGGAACAACATCCTCTTGGATGAAGTTATACGGCACCTTAAGACCGTCACAGCCTTCATATGTAACACTGTCTTTATCTTTCTCTATTTCAATCTCCACTATTTCTCCTTCTTCTATCTCAGTGTCTGACATATCATCTTCCATGTCATTGAATAAATCGTCAATGTCATCAAGACATTCAATCTTTTCAGCCTCTTCTTCTGAATCTTGAAAGAATTCTACTAACAGAATTTCTTCTTCATTATTACCCGAAGTATCTTTATCTTTGTTTCCTTCAAGAGATTGTGATGTCGACTCCCCCTGAACTCTAGATATAGGATTAGCGTCAGTGTATTGACGATCACCCTCAATATTTCCAGCAGGATCATTGTCTTCATCATCACGTCTTTGTATTGACTCAGTGTGACAAGTATCAGGTATCCTCAACTCCCCCTGAGCGTCAAGACGTTGAACGAGTTTGGACACTAACGCTTGCATATCAGCAATCTGTTGAGCTTGAGTCTGAATCACCAGCTGTCGTTGAGAATCAATAGACACAAGAGAGTTAACTTGTGTTTGTAAAGTAAGCACTTGAGATTCAAGGAAAGTAATCCTGTCAGAATCAGAAGGCTTTGATGGACCAGCTGTGGATTGTGGAATAGAAGGACTTGAAGTAGTAGGAATCGCTGTAGGAATAGGAGATGGAACTGGAGATGGATCCTTAGATTTTGGAGTAGTAACAATCAGAGAAGCAACAAAATTTGCATCCTCAACTCCTTGAGAAGATTGTGCAGCCGCAATTGAAGTAGACATTAACTTTTATCGTGAAGGATCAGGATTAAAGTCACTATCAGTGTCAGAACTTTCATCTACCAACGATCTTTTTCCAAGAACTGATCCGGAAGGAGGATCCCGAACAGACTTGCGTCGTAGTCGTCTGGCTTGAGATTTAATGCGTTTTCCAGCATTAGTCAGTGGAATAGCAGCCAACCGTTCATAATGACCTGGAGAAAAATCTCTAGATTCATCAGAAGCAGTGCTGCCATCATCAGATGATGAAGTATCACTTGAACTGGAACTTGACTCAGCTTCAGTCACCACATTCCCTTCTTGTTCATGAATGGGCGAGTTCACAACATCATCAACAAAATCATCCATGTTCATTCCTAGATCGTGATCAGGATCATGAACGACCTCTTCTAAAACTGGTTCCTGAATAGGAATATTAACTTCAGCTTGTGGAATAGGAACTTGTTCAGGAATAGGAATTTGTTCAGGAATAGGAATTTGAATTTGTGGTTGTGGAATCTGTTGGGGTTGAACTTGTTGTAGTGGTTGTTGTGGTTGTTGTTGGTGTTGTTGCTGTTGTGGTTGTGGATGAACATTAACTCCTTGAACTTGAGCAAGTTCATCAGGATGAAACCAATTGTCATTCAGTGGTGCAACATAATCAGGATTGATTAAGTGCCCAAACAGTGGAGTATTTACTAGAATCAACGCAGCATTTTGCTGTTTCACCTTTGTACAATCGGTAAAGATACGTTTTGACATCGGTGTCAAAGTCAATCTGTTAGCATGGTGTGGCAGATCCGGAATAAGATGATTGAGTATCATTTGAATAAATCTTGGATACATCAAAAAACCTTGACCTTCAGCTGGATTAATCTGCATGACCATCTCCCGATAAAAATACAGGGGAAAATTGAAACGTTTATTCAATGTTATAGCCACCATTGTTGTTTGAAGTGCCATCTTCAAACCATCTGTACCAGCTTTTCGTGGAGAAATACATTGTATAATCACATGCATAAAGTACCTCCATTCACCCACTAATCCACCTTTCCGAGCTTGAGTATCATTTTGTCGTCCACGATAACCCATCCTTTGAAAACAACCCATAATAAGAGTATTAGGATAAGAAATTGGATCTTCAGCATTTCCTCCTTATCTAGCTTGAAAACCATGTTCGGATTCAGTGGATCTTCAAACCCCGGCGGCTGACACACACAGATTTCCTCCTTAAGCGAACTTGTCTTGTTCGCCTGATATTAAGTTCGCTTAGTACTCCCTAAAGCGAACTTATTAAGTTCGCCTGAGGGTAAAGAAGTTCAGTACTTAGAAAATTTTTCAGAAATTTTTTTTAACATGGCAAATATGGTTCAAGTCACAAACATGTTCAATTATGACAATGAGATTGGAACATCTCAAAAACCTCCGAAGTTGCTGAATCTATCTGATTATTCAAATTGGAAAGATCGGTTTGACCAATTCGTATCTTTTACCGATACTAGTTTGTGGATTCCAATTTTGGAAGGATATACACACCCTACTTATTCATGGATGGGAAAAGATGATGTTCCAAAACCAGTGTCTGCTTTATCTACTGAAGAGAAGCTGTTATTTGATCGAGAAAAGAAAGCAATGGCTAGCATTTCGATGTCTCTACCAAAGGAAATTTATCACAGTTTTAAACAGTTCAAGTCTTCTCAACAGCTGTGGGAAGCTCTACAGAAAAGGTGTGAAGGGAGTTTAGATGTGAAGAAAAGTAGAAAAGAATTACTAAAGAAGCAGTTCTTAGTTTTTAAACATTTTCAGAATGAATCTTTGGATGATCTTGCTACAAGATTCTATCATCTTCTTAGTGAACTGGCTAGTACATCTGTGGTATATGAGACTGAGGAAATAAATGATAAATTCTTGGAGGCTTTACCATCAAAGTTTGATGTGTATACGGTTTTGATCAAGGAAAATGTTAAGTATAAAACCATGTCTCTTGAAGAAGTTCTGGGAAGATTCAGTCACATGACATGAATTTGAAAAAGAAAGAGACTAATTTGGAGCATATCCAGGATCCCTCGATGTATTTTGCCAAATCTGTTGGTAAATCTGGTACTGGTGTAGCATTTTTTTCTGGTGATGCTCAAGAGTCTACAAATGATCAGTGTTCTGGAGTTCCAACTTATTCTGGTCATACAAGCCATTCTGGATTTTCTGCTACTACTGCTTCAACATCATCTGGATCTCATATGAATCAGAAAGTTGCTGATGATTATTTGGCTATGTTTTCTTCATTTATGGCATCATATGAGAATTTCATTGGAGGTAAAATACATGATCCTGAGGTAATAGAAGAAGATTTCAGACAGATTGACCCTGTTGATCTGGAAGAAATGAATATCCAATGGAATATGGCAATGTTGATGCGACAGGCTAAAGATTTTTTGAAGAGAACTGGTAGGAAATATATTGGTTCAAATAGTCGATCGCGTATGGGGTTTGATAAGAGCAAAGTTAGGTGTTACAACTGCCAAGAGTATGGTCACTTTGCTAAGGAGTGTGTGAAGCCAAAGGTAGAATTTGATTCTCAAAAGAAGCAATCTAACTTTCAGCATAATAGGAATCAGTTACATGGTTCATCTGGTAATCAAAATCATGGTCCTTCTGGTAATTCAAATCATGCATCTGCATCATCAGCTCTAGTTGCTCAAAATGATGAAAATTATGATTGGGGCATTCATCTGGAAGATTTGGTGGGTGCTGTGAGTCAGGCTTTTGTTGCAGAAATTCATTCCGAAAAACCAGAAGAATCTACTGATGATGAAAGTTCTAGTGATGATTCATGTGATGGTGAGAGTGTTCCAAGTGTTGATGATGAGGAAGAAATTGTTCTTACAGAAAATGTGTTTGTTGGTGAAGATTCAGAAAACATTCCGATTGCCAAAGTATTCATGGCAGACATGTCTAACCCGACTAAGGTAAAAGACTCTGTTTATGATATATTTTGTTCTAACTGTATTTCTGTTAAAAATAAAATGCAGAAAGTCATGGATGATAACACAAACTTGATTTGTGACATGAAATCAATGCATACTGTTAATCAGAAATTAAAAGATAATGATAAACTGTGCATTGATAGAATTGAGTCGTTGAAAAGAGACTTAAATTCTCTTGGGTTAAAATACAAAGAGCAGGGTTATCATCTTGATATGGCTTATGCTGAAATTGAAAAACGAAATGAAGTAGTTGCCCAAAAGAACAAGGAAATTTCGGAAAAAGAATCTGAGGTGATAAAGTTACATAGAAAGCTGGAACAGTTTGAGAATTCATCTGTAGTGTTGGATTATTTTAAGGCTAATGCTGATCCCACAAAAAGGGTTGCTGGTATTGGGTTTGTTCCTCCTCCGTTCAATGGGAATTATGTAGTTGAGCCTGAAATAATTCATGAAGAGGAGATTGATCCCAAGACAGTTTTAAAAGTGAATCCAGTAACGGGTGAAGACATGGTGTATGATTCTGATACAGAGGATGAAGTATTTGATGATTCAAAGGTTGAAGGCATTCCGAGAGAGGTGAAAATTGATGAACCAAAGATTGTGAAGAATGTTACTCGGGATAGGTGCATCTTGACAGAACCTGAAGAGGTGAAGGTGGTTCAAACTAAACTTTCTCCAATATTAAAGTCAAGTGGGTTTATTGCGGCTGGTTTTCAAAAAGTGAATTCTTCTAAGGTGCCAAAACAGACTTATGTTCCTAAGAAGCCGGTTAATTGTTCTGGGCATTCATCCGAAGCGTCTTCTTCTGATGGTTCTTCGAATTCAAAGAAAACACCTTATTTTAGAACTTATCAAGAAAGACGAGTGTGTTTTCACTGCAATGAATCTGGTCATATTTTAATTAATTGTCCATACAAGAACAAGGGTAAAATGAAGGCTGTTCCTTCACAACCGAAAGTGGTGAAAATTCTAAAAAGAAAAGATGAGGGAAAGTCACCTTTCAGTTTGGAGAAACATATGACTGATCATTCTTTTGTTAAATCCCATGGATTTAAACAACAGAATTTATTGAATGCTAAATCTTTTGTTTGCAAAGAGAAAATTGAGATTCCAAAAGTTGGAATTTCAAAAGATTCTTTTCAGGAGGTTAAATTGTCGAGACCTCAAAGACGAAGAAGAAACAGAAAATTAAAGAAAATTTTGGAAACATCTGATTCCGACAATAATAAATCTCATAATGTTTTTCAAAATAATACAAATGGTTCTTCTTTGAAAAGATCTGATTGTCAATCGTCTGTTCCAACAGTGAATGATAAAATTGATTGTAAATTACAAGAAGTAGTTTATTTTGATCAATCGGGACGACCCAAGACCACGATGGCTTGGGTTCCACTTTCTAACTGATTCTCGTTGTTTATGTAGGGACAACCAAGGAGGACTATCAACAATACATGGTATGTGGATAGTGGTTGCTCTCGACATATGACAGGGAATGTTAGATTACTTGAGGATGTGATTAAAATTGATGGTGGTTATGTCGCTTTTGCGGGTAATAAAGGCGGGTACATAACAGGCCAGGGAACGTTAAAGAATGAAAAAGTAAAATTTGAAAAGGTGAATTATGTTGAGCAGCTGGAACACAATCTGTTAAGCGTATCACAAGTCTGTGACAAGAAGTTTTCGTTCCATTTTAATGATGCTGAATGCTATATTCTGAAACCGGGTTTTGTGATTCCTGATGAATGGATTCTTATGAAGGCTCCAAGGAGAAATGACACGTATGTCCTTGACATGAGTGTCGCCACTACAACGAATTCAATTCCAACATGTTTGCTCTCCAAGGCGTCGGAATCTGATTCAATATTGTGGCACAGGAAGCTAGCTCACATAAACTACAGGAAGATGAACTACATTGTTAGGAATGATCTTGTGCTTGGTATTCCGAAAATGAAATTCTCAGTTCCTGATGATTGTATTCCGTGCAAGAAGGGGAAGCAAAGAAAGAAATCTCACAAATCAAAATCGACAAATTCTATCGTAACTCCTTTGGAATTGCTGCATATGGATTTGTTCGGTCCAATAAGTATTAGGAGCATTGGTGGGAAATCGTACTGCTTGGTAGTAACTGATGATTACTCCAGATTTTCATGGGTTAAGTTTCTTTTATCTAAAGCTGAAACCACTGAGTTGGTTCAATACTTAATCCTGGGTTTGGAGAATTTATTAAATCTGAAAGTCAGAAGAATAAGGAGTGACAATGGCAGCGAATTTAAGAATAGCAAAATGGGCTTATTCTGTTTACAAAAAGGAATTCATCATGAATTCAGTGTGCCATATGTTCCTCAACAAAACGGTGTTGCTGAACGAAAGAACAAGACGTTGGTCGAAACAGCTCGCACGATGCTTGCAGATTCTAAGCTACTAGTCACCTTTTGGGCTGAAGCTGTCAATACTGCGTGTCATGTTTTGAACCGGGTCTTGACCGTCAAGAGACATAACAAGACTTGCTATGAATTGTTAAACAATCGAAAGACGAATCTGGAATACTTACTACCTTTTGGTAATCCGTGTACCCTACTGAAGGTTCGAGATGTCCCGACAAAATTCAGTGCGAAGGCTATTGAAGGGATTTTTCTGGGGTATGTGGCCAATTCGACTACCAAGAGGGTTTATAACAAAGAGACACGCCAAGTTGAAGAATGGTTCCATATTGACTGTTCAAATCGGTCTTTACCACAAATGGCGATTGGTCCGGATTGGGCATTTGATTATGAAAACTTATTCAAGTCTTTTCATTTACCTTCTGACATTTCTGATGAAGATGCTGTTGTTCTTTATGATTCTTGTCAAGATGCACAGCATAATGGATTTCTACCAAATGCAGTTCCCAATTCATCGATTCCATCTATTTCTGCTCCCGATCCTAATGTTGCTTCTTGTTCCGGTCCACAAGATTCAGAGAGTGAGGAGGATAATGCTATTTTTCAAGATTCTTCTGCTGATCCGCTGTTGAGTGATGATCCATTACCTTCGACACAGGATCAGGGGGAGATTCCAACAAATTTAGACTCGGCAATTCCAATTCCTCAAGATTATTCTTATCAATCTGAATCTACTCAAGTTGAAGTGTTGCCGGTTCCTGAGGTCGCATCCATCAAGGAACTCAAAAATCACCCGATGACAAATATAATTGGAAATTTACAGGATGGAGTGAAAACTCGTTCTCTTGTTGACAATACTTGTTTGTATACTTGCATTAAAGATTCTGGTGTTCTTGATGATTGCTCACATTCTTGCTTTATTTCACAGGTTGAACCCAAGAATGTAGAGATGGCTTTAAATGACAATAACTGGATAGAAGCTATGCACGAAGAACTAGCTCAATTTGACAAACTGAAGGTTTGGAATCTGGTTGATTTACCGAAAGGTGCGTATCCGATAGGAACAAAATGGGTGTTTAAATGTAAAAAGGACGATCGAGGTGTCGTGGTCCGCAACAAGGCAAGATTAGTTGTCCAGGGCTTCAATCAACAAGAAGGAATTGATTACACCGAGGTTTATGCGCCGGTTGCGAGGCTCGAAGCTATAAGGCTGTTTCTAGCTTTTGCTTCTTTTAAAGGCTTTAAGGTGTTTCAATTAGACGTTAAGAGTGCATTTTTATATGGAAAGGTCAAGGAGGAAGTCTATGTGTGTCAGCCGCCGGGGTTTGAAGATCCACTGAATCCGAACATGGTTTTCAAGCTAGATAAGGCCCTCTATGGTCTTCATCAGGCTCCTCGTGCGTGGTATGAGACTTTATCAACACATCTTTTGGCGAATGACTTTGTTCGTGGAAAGATATACTCGACCTTATTCATAAAGAAATCAGGGGGAGATTACCTACTGGTACAGATTTATGTGGATGATATTATATTTGGCTCGACAAATGAAGGGTTGTGCAAAGAATTTGAGGATGTTATGAAGTCGAAATTTGAAATGTCTGTGATAGGAGAGTTATCGTTTTTCTTAGGTTTACAAGTAAATCAAAAGGAAGATGGTTTCTTTATTCATCAGTCCAAGTATGTCAAAGACATCTTGAGCCGATTCAAGATGGAGGACTGTACTTCATACGATACTCCAATTCCGGTCAATCATAAGTTAAATTCTGACCCGGAAGGAAAAGATGTGGACTGTCGACTTTATAGAGCTATGATTGGATCCCTCATGTACTTAACCGCTTCAAGGCCGGATATAATGTTTGCTATGTGTATCTGTTCCAGATTTCAGGCAAAGCCAAAAGAATCTCACTTAATTGCTGTGAAAAGAATCTTTCGGTATTTAAAAGGAAAACAACGTTTAGGGCTATGGTATCCTCATGGTTCTAACTTTGATTTCAATGCTTATACTGATTCTGATTTTGGTGGTTGTTGTCTGGACAGGAAATCTACAACAGGTGGTTGCCAGTTCTTAGGTAATCGACTTGTATCCTGGCAATGCAAAAAGCAAACCACAGTCTCGATTTCAACATGCGAAGCAGAATACATCGCGGCTGCAAGTTGCTGTTCACAGATCTTGTGGATACAACAACAATTGAGAGATTACGGTTTGAATTTCACAGGAACCCCTATGTTTATTGATAATAATGCTACTATGTCCATAACGAATAATCCTGTTAAACATAGTAAAACTAAGCACATCGAAATTCGATATCATTTTATCCGTGATTGTGCAGAGAAAAGGTTGATTGAGCTGGTCAAGGTACATACTGAAGATAATTTTGCTGATTTGTTCACTAAGGCATTTGATCGTACCAGGTTTGAGTTCCTAATTAAAATGATTGGTATGATCAATCCCGAATAAAAATTTCTTCAACATCAGAATTTCATGGAAAAATTTATTTTTAATTTCTTTTATTGCTTTATTACATTTCTGCATTTACATTTCAGTTAAAAAGTCTTAATTTATAAAAAGTCAAAACAAATTGAAAAATATAAAATTTGACATCATTTGAAGTTAGAGAAGAAGTGATAGTACATCAGTGATTAGTTCATTTCACACGACCTTAGTAGACCTTGATATATGAATGATTAAAATAAGTTGATCTGATCTAAATTTCAAAGTCTGCATAAATAAGAAATGATAGTATTATGATTGTTCTATTCTTGATAATTTGTTTTAAAATTTGTTTATAAAATTTGAAACTTGAATTGTTAATAGGCTAAAAGCGTTTTGAAACTAATAGTAGTGTGAAAATTAAATATAATATGATTACATCTGTGATTTAAACCCATTTTATGCCTGGGTGTGTGTGTTAAAAGATCACTATCAGATACAGAATATTAGCTTTTAACAAGGATTTTCCTATGAGATCAGTTTCGGGTTATGTTCTTAGCACTATTCATTCGATTTGCTTCAGTGCCCATGTCCCGAAAAGCATGCAATTTGAAGTATAATCAAGATATGTACTTGACAACATCTGTCAATCGTATACTAGCCCTTGGATCATATTGATACATTATCTTTACTGATTTCATTGAATTCATAATCCAGATAATAGTTGGATCCACGTACCTGAATCTTATGATTCCACAAATATAAGCCAAAACATTGACTCATTCGATTCTGAATCTCATTGATTCCTATACAATCCAATTTGGATTCTGCTATTCATGTGCTAAGTGATGTCTCCTCATTCTGAATATTCGGAAAATTTTTAGTAAAATCTTATATGTGTCTTGAAGATAGTGCAGTTATTTTCTATTTGGCATATATGTGGGGTACACGTTGTTTTATCATCTAAATGGTACTAAATCACATGAATTTGGAGAATAAACGCTTATAGTTTCAAATAATATAATATTGACAATTTTAAGCGTTCAGGCTTTATATTTCAAATTCGGTATAAATAAAAGAGCATTTCATAACCTGATCTCATTTACTTTGAAATTTATCACGTATCATTTCAAATGTCATTCAAATTGAATGAGCTTCAAAATGAAAAAGATGCAAAGTGCACAAGACTAAGTTTGAAGGCTTCATACTATAGGTTACCCTTTATTATTCATAATATGTGTGATGAATTAATTAAATACTGATATGATCTTCTTGCTCATGATGTTCAAATCAAAAATGTCATTTCAGTTTATTCAAAGAAAAATCCAAAATATGTGATTCTGTTTGTACAGAGAAAAACCAAAAATATGTGTTTCCGTCTGTATAGATAAAATTCAAAAAGATTTTATTTTTATTTTCCATGAAAATTCCAAACTTTTATTAAAATTGTTCGGGATTGGATCGAATATTGCTGATGGAAGTTCGGGATTTGAAAGTTTGAAGTTGGTAAATTTTGTTCAAGGCAAAAAAAAAAAAAAAAAAAAAAAAAAAACAATTAAGTTCGCCTGAAACAGTCTAAGCGAACTTAACAAGTTCGCCTCAGCTATGCCTAAGCGAACTTATTCTGATTAAGAGCTAATAAGGGGGATCCAATCATAGCTAAGGCCCATAATAAGGGGGAGTCTGGTAAGTTCGCTTAACAGCTAAGTTCGCTTGAAATGTGAGAAGCGAACTTAATAAGTTCGCTTGCTAAGTTCGCTTGAACAGGAACTCAGCAAGTTCGCTTAAACTGCTGTAACAGAATCAATCAGTCTTCAACCAAACACGAACTGAAACCTTCAAAATTCATGATTTCTCAGCGAATTGATGGAATTTAATGAAATTGATCCGTAGGATTATGAATTTTAACAAATGTAACAGTTTTATCGGTCTAATTTCGTCAATTTCACTTCCAAAATCACGAATTCAGTCAAGAAACAGTCTTCAAGAACTTGAAAAATGCCATTGTTGCAGAAACTTCAAGAATGTTGAAAATCTTGTCGAATTGTACACAAAAACCGTCAATTATCACTAAGAATCGTACTAAATTCACGAGCACTTTGCTCTGATACCACTTGTAGGTCCAGGTAACTCAGCTACTGATCAAACTCGTGATATGACGTTGATATAACACGAAGTGCGGAATCCTTCGCGTTACCGATTTGTATACTAACCGACAATCCAAAACAACACGCGTAAATAAACTTCTCGATTATATTCAGAATAACAATGGTTACAGACTCAATCAGACAATTGTTCACTTCTGTTCTACTCTGTCTAATGACTCTGTAACACATATATATAGAACCAAAACTGCTGTAAGCGAACTTAGTTAAGTTCGCCTGAAACAGTCTAAGCGAACTTAACAAGTTCGCCTCAGCTATGCCTAAGCGAACTTATTAAGTTCGCCTCTGATAGGTCAGGCGAACTTAACTAAGTTCGCCTCTAGGCTTACTACTAAAAACACTTAGCAACTTTACAATTTCATGACAATGATTCCTTTCCATGGTGATACCTTTAACAGTACCATGTCCCCCACTTGAAACTCTAAATCCCTTCTTCTCTTATTCGCGTATGATTTCTGTCTGTCTTTTGCTACTTTCATTCGAGTCTTGATTTGATCAAACTTCTCGGAAGTAGCTTTGACCACTTCGAGACTTGCAAAATCCTTTTGTCCAATTTCCCCCCAACAAACTGGGGTCCTACATTTCCTCCCATACAACATTTTAAATGGCGGCATGCCAATAGTTGAGTGATAGCTGTTGTTATATGAAAATTCTGCCAATGGTAGATGGCTGTCCCAGCTCCCACCGAAGTCAATTATACAGGCTCGGAGCATGTCCTCCAAGGTCTGAATGGTCCTTTCCGATTGTCCATCGGTTTGGGGGTGGTAAGCGGTGCTGATGTTCAGCCTTGTGCCCATCGCTTCATTGAATTTCTTCCAAAACCTTGACGTGAACCTCGTATCCCTGTCGGACACAATCGACAGCGGCATACCATGTCTGCTCATAATTTCCTTCATAAATATTTCTGCTAGCTTTTCAGACGAACAAGTCTCACGTATTGGCAAGAAGTGAGCAGTTTTCGTCAAGCGGTCGACGATCACCCAAATGGTATCATTGCCTTTAGCTGTTCGCGGTAGCTTGGTAATGAAGTCCATCGTGATCTCCTCCCACTTCCATTTTGGTATTGGTAAAGGTTGCATTTTACCGCATGATTTCTGGTGCTCGACCTTAACTAGAGAACACGTTAGGCACTTGTTCACGTACTCAGTCACATCATTTTTCATGCCAGGCCACCAGTACTCTTTCTTCAAGTCTTGATACATTTTTTTTGTACCATGGTGGATAGAATAACGAGACTTATGGGCTTCATCGAGTATTTTGCCTCTAAGCTCGCCAATCTTAGGTATCCACATCCGGCCAAACCTAGTTCGTACACCGTATGCATTTGCATCCAAATTTCCTTGTTGTCTTACTATTTTTTCCCGTTTTATATTTCTTTCTAATAGTGCTTCATCTTGTGCCTTTGATATTTCACTCATCAAATCAGGCGTTATAATCAGCTGACACGCTTTTATTCAGATTGGTTCCGATTCTTCCTTTCTGCTTAAAGCGTCAGCCACTACGTTTGTCTTGCCTGGATGATACAATATCTCACAATCATAGTCCTTCAGTAGCTCTAACCACATCCTTTGTCTCATGTTTAATTCCTTTTGTTCGAAAAAGTACTTCAGGCTTTTGTGATCGGAGTAAATGGTGTATTTAACTCCATACAGATAGTGCCTCAATATTTTCAATGCGAAAACTACTGCCGCCAACTCTAGATCGTGAGTTGGATAGTTAACCTCATGAATCTTTAGTTGTCGCAAGGCATAAGCAATTACCTTTCCTCGTTGCATAAGTACGCAACCTAAACCCTGACCCGAAGCGTCAGAGTAGACTACTAAGTCTTCATTTCCCTCAGGTAGTGCCAAGACTAGAGCTTGGGTTAATCGTGCCTTAAGTTCCTCAAACGCGTTGTTCTGGGTTGGACCCCATTCATATTTCACTTCCTTCCGTGTCAAATTAGTTAGTGGGGAGGCTATTCTTGAAAAATCTTGAATGAACCTTCGATAGTAGCCTGCCAATCCCAGAAAACTTCATATCTCTGTTGGCATTTTCGGGATGTTCCAACCTTTTATGGTTTCGATCTTTGTAGGATCCACCATAATGTCGTTTGGGTTTATGACATGACCTAGGAATTGGACTTCCCTAAGCCAGAACGCGCATTTGGAGAATTTTGCGTACAACTTTTCCTGCTTTAGCACCTCCAGAACCTCTCTTAGGTGGCAGTGGTGATCACCCTCGCTTTTCAAATATACCAGTATGTCTTCTATAAAAACTATCACTGATCGATCCAACATGGGTCGACATACTCTATTCATCAAGTCCATGAACGCTGCTGGTGCGTTGGTCAATCCGAAGGACATCACGAGAAACTCATAATGCCCATAAAGCGTGCGAAACGTGGTCTTTGGTACGTCCTCTTTTCTTACTTTCAACTGATGGTAACCCGACCAAAGATCGATCTTTGAGAATCAACTCGCACCTTGCAGTTGATAAAAAAGGTCGTTAATTCTAGGCAGTGGGTATTTGTTCTTTACTGTCCTCTTGTTCAGTTTGCGGTAGTCAATGCACATGCGCATGCTGCCATCCTTCTTCTTTACAAATAGTACCGGAGCGCCCCATGGTGAAATGCTCGGTCTAATAAATCCTTTTTTTGTTAGTTCCTCTAGTTGAGACATCAATTCTTTCATTTCTGACGGAGCCAATCGGTAGGGGGCTTTGGCAACGGGCTCAGCTCCTGGCATTAAGTCAATCTGAAATTCTATTTCCCGATCGGGTGGCAACCCAGGTAGATCCTCAGGGAATACTTCCGGAAAGTTGCACACCACGGGTACATTGTTGAGTACTTTCGTTTTCATTCTATCGTCAATAACATACGCCAGATAAGCTACGCAACCGCACCTCATGTAACTTTCGGCCTTGATCATCGAGATAACGTTCGGCATCGTGCAATTCCAATCCCCATAAACCGTAATTGGACTGCCGCTAGGAGCTTTGAGGTGTATCCTCTTACGTTTACATATGATTTGAGCTTCGTTGGCAGCTAGCCAATCCATACCCAATACTATATCGAATCCTCCTAAGGTGAGAAGGAATAATCTAGAAGGAAACTTATGGCCCTCTATTTCTATGATGCAATCCTCTATTACTTGGAATACTGCCGAATTTTTACCAACGGCAGTTTGTACGCTAAAGGCCTTTACTATGGTGTTGATAGTGCAATCTAGTTTACGACTAAATGCATTGGATATAAAGCTTTTACTAGCACCAAAGTCAAATAAAATAGCAGCATGTTCATCATTAACTAGGAACGTACCTGACTCAACATCAAGGTTTCCCCTTGCTTCCTCCTCAGTCAGGGCGTAGGCTCGAGTCCTAGCATTCGGCCGTTCCCTTTCAGCTGCCTTTTCCTTTCCCGAACTGGATTGTCTGGTTTTCCTGCAATCCCTAGGCAGGTGTCCATATCTTCACAACTTTGGCACTTGACATCCTTTATGCAGTCTCGGGAGTAGTGTCCCGGTCTCCCGCATTTATAACACATGATTGTGCCAACTAAACATTCGCCTTGGTGTCTCTTTGAGCATTTCTTACAAACTCCATACTCTTCTGCCCTAGGCTTCTTCACCTCAGCGGTGTATTTTCCCTTTCCATTTCCTTTGAACGAGTTCTCCCACTTCCGTTTCAGAGCTTTGGGAGCTATGTCCTCATTAGCATAATCGTCATAGACGATCCCAGACAGGTTGACTACCGACTCGAAGGTCTAGGGTAGATTAGCTTTCACATGAACACGGACCCTTGATGCAGGCCCTTCGTATAGTACTTAATCATTCGTTCTTCCGTCTCCACCAGGTGGGGTACCAGTCGAGCTAGCTCATTGAACCTAGAAGTATACTGGCGGTGCATCTTGCTGCCAGCCTTGAAGTTTAGGAATTCATTTTCCACTCGATCAATTTCGTTCTGGGTTTTGAATTATCAGCTTCTTCAGGTCTTCCCATGTCATTCTGGCAAGTGCGTTTGGCGACTTTGTTCTCTGAATGTTCCTCCACCAACTTAGTGCTTCATTGGTGAAAGAATGGGCAACATACTTAACAGCCTGGTTCGGTCGACACTCGCTGATGTTAATTACAGCGTTCATCCTCTCAATCCATTCGAACGTAGCCACTGAATCCTTGTTTCCATCGAACTTGGGTGGGTCTCCGTCTTTGAAACCTTTGTAGGTACACCCACGATTGCTTGATTCCACCTTCACTTCATCCCCATCACTTTTATACACCTTCTCTTCATGGTCTCCTTCATCCTTCTCTCTACTTTTCTTTAGTGCCTCGGATAGTAGATCAGGCAATACTTTCTTCAGGGTAAGTACAACTTCACGGGCAATAGCATCCCTGACCTCGGGTTCCAACTATAGAGGCCCTTGATTGTCGTCCCCAGTTGGGGTCACTTCTGTTTCGTGAACACTCTCAGTGTGTTCTGCGTGCACACTCTCTTCTTCTTCTTCTTCATGTCTTTGACTCAATGGAGGTCTACCGACTCGGCCAGTGCGACGGCCTCGGCGTCCTGTTCTTCCTCCACCAGCCATAGTTCCTAGTTTCCTGATAGTTATAAAGGGAATACATCAATTCCACTTCTTCGGATCATAGTTTTAGAACAGTACGAGCAAGGTAAATTGTTAATTACAGTGACCGGTTTGTGATTACTAATTTACATTGCTTTTCGGGTTCAAAACTCTTCAAATCGGTTGTGACATTGACATCTATTTGATCTAAGTTAAGGTATCTATTCTTATCCAAGTGCATTAACTTTAGTACTTACTTACCGTGCCGGCGTTGGCGTTGGCATTGGTTACCCATACTGACATCCGTGCGTTGGTCCCATAATCAGCTTGAGTCCATACATTTAGGGATGTCTGAATCTCTCAAACTATTGCTCTGATACCAACTTGTAAGGCCCCTTCCCGGGTAACCTCACTTGTTGGATTTACTCATAAACATAGTCGTAATTACTGAACATAAATTTAAAACATTCGAATTCAATCATTACATAACATGACAGCGGAAGTCTTAACAATTAAAACATAACATTATCTTAACACATATACTAAAGTGGGATGCCAGTCTCGTGCCGAGTAACATTCACGCCATCGCACGACCCTTTTTCCTTTACCTGAAATGTATACTAAAAGTCAGTTAACGCTGGTGAGTTCTAGTTTAAAGACAATCATACATAATATTTATCTTATCATGAATATTATATATATATATATATATAATATACTTAACATTCGAGCCTTTACATATTCTTTGCTTTACTATTCTCACATAACATTCGTACTGAGTACATACATATGTACATATGTACTTACTTGGGGAGAACATTCATTTGGCCATAAACATAAGGGTGATCAACCCATCATACTTGTCGCGAATTTCACAAAGACATTGCAGTGAGAGCTACCGTCGTCGCCCTTTTCATAAACCGTCCGGCTCTAGAAAACCGTCCGTCGATACAAAAATCCGTCCGACAACGTTTGTCCGTCCGCTCTTAACCCGTTCTACCGTCGTAGTACGGTCATTCGCCGGTCTGCCCCGGGGCATCCGTTTCCCATGTGGCTATTATGTATGCAACCGTTCTACATGTAATAAGGCATTTGCTTCGACCGTCCATGAGTACCTTTTATACGTCCTAGCTTGCGAAGGAACGTTTTTGTCCCGGTTGCAAAATAGTCACGTGGTCGTCCGTCTACCGAAGTAGCCGTTGTCATAGAAGTGTTCATAACGTTTACATACATTCATAACATGCAATATATATATATATATAATATAAAGTAAGATTTCATTCATTTACGTTATGTCCTTCTTTCATTCATTCTTTATAATCATACGTTTCATTCTTTGTTCATAATTCATTTTTATATATAAGTATATATATATATATATATTTGTATACCACGTATGATCACATTGACATTCATAGCATTTATTCATTTAGTGTATACACTTCAGCCCCAAAACATTTAAATTGATTTGCACATAACATAGAAGGGGACACATAGAAATCACCTGATAAGCTAATCTGGGTTGTCCTAAACAAGGGTCCAACAACATCACTTCCGATCTGAATTAGGTAGTTAATTACACATCAGACCCAATCTCGACTCTAACGGTTTAATCATTCTAAACATACTGACTTTACTTAACCAGCATGCTGCCTGCGCACTTAGTAAGTGCGCAGGGCCTTGATCATGCGTACATGACAAGTGCGCATAACATTCTTCTTGCGTACTTGGTAAGTACGCAGGATCTTCCTCCTGCGTACTTGGTAAGTACGCAGGACGTCCTTCTTGCGTACTTGATAAGTACGCAATACCTGTTTCCTAGACAAAAATCCGAAATTTTTGCATGCTAACCCGATCATGCCAATCTTACAATTTTCATTTATCAAAACATGCGGTTTTCATTCTAGATGCTAGTTCTAAGCTTATTATCTAG
This sequence comes from Smallanthus sonchifolius, assembly GCA_023525975.1. Taxonomy (NCBI): domain Eukaryota; kingdom Viridiplantae; phylum Streptophyta; class Magnoliopsida; order Asterales; family Asteraceae; genus Smallanthus; species Smallanthus sonchifolius. The sequence continues at coordinate 30,308,723 of CM042046.1, forward strand.
TTTCATCCATAAAAACGTCTCCTATTTAGCTAAAACCCGAGAAACCTCAAAACGAACAAAAAACTCAGATTATGGTCGAATCGTTACCTGGATTGGAATTCTGATTCAGAGGTTTTGCTCACGAGCTCAGCAGTAACATGCTCCTTCAATATCGTGTCGATCCGTCGACTTTCTCCCTCTAGACCCGAGCTTCCCTTTCTCTCTCTAGAGTGATGAAATGAGGTTGAAATGGCGAGGTGGGATGCCTTGCCCCTTATATACCTGGGCTTCCATCGGCCCGTTGGAGCCGAGCCCAAGCCCATCCGTTTTTCTTTTGTTTTATGACGATTAAGTCTATATCGTTTTATTATTTACTTATTTATTATTTTTGGGATATTACAACGAGTTTAGTTAATAGAGCATTTATATTAAGAATCCAAATATGTATGGTGTAAAATTAAATAAGTTCACAATCAACCCTGTGCCCACAACCTGTGGACATCTAGAAATAATAATATTCCCCTAACCCATACCCCTTATTGTTATGGGTCTAATTACTCATGTCTGCCAACATAAGTTCAAAACTGTTAAGCGAATATATGTCACAAGATATTTATCATCATTATATGACTATCATTCCATGGGAGGTTGTCCCGGTTACGTCGGGCCCATAGTGTGCGGGGGTTTCACTAGATAGTACTACCCATATATTCACTGGCTCTAAAGGAGTTAATGATTGTGTGCTAAAGTTCGGGGATTCGTTATTGCAACTAAAAATGGCCTTATTTAATTTATACACCAAGTATGTAAATAAAACAGAAGCATGTAATCACGCCAAAAATTTTAAGTAAAAGAGGGGGGAAAGCACATGAACTCACCCGGTAATCTTGTATGTGTCCAAACAATATGCTATGCTTTAAGACAAATCCTAATTATAATTGTGACATTAGTATATTGTACTAGAGTAATGTCATTAACTGTATGGTTGAGCTCGACCGATTCGTTAAAGTATTGGGGCAGTTTTGGTAAAAATATCGGGTTGTAAACCTCCATTTATTTTTCTAATAGTTATACTATAAAGGTGTTGGTTCGACTTAATATTCTTGTATAATAGTGATACTTGTTATAAGTAGTAAGACAATGTTTCAACCCGAATCAAAGTAATACTAAGTATTATAATAATGGTTCGGTTCAAACAAAGTAACACTAAATATTATTTACTTATACGATGTTCATATGTATATAAAAATAAATATATATTCAAGTAGTTATAATTGTTTAGAAAATAATAATCAAGATTTATGGTTACATATACAACTAAGCATAAAAGTCATCGAAATATACTTGTATGTAATAAATAATAAGTATTGGAGAAAATAGTTATGGCCGTGTTATGTTAAAATGTAGTCATAATGCATGGTTTGTAAATATGGGTAATAGTTAAGTTATAATTGTATGAAACCAGATAAGACATATTTGTATCGAAAGTAAATATTTGAAGTTTATAAAATGTTTGAATATATATATACACATAATATATGTATAAAGTATCTGGTCAAATATCGTTTTCGTTAACTATTTGCTAAGTGAAATAGGGTTATGTAAGTATGTTGAAGGTATATAATTTATGAAACTTTAATTATTATACAAGTCCTAGAAAATATATATATATATATATATATATATATATAAATTGTAAGGCCCCAAACCCGGGAGGCCTCACTTGTTGGATTTACTCATTCACAAACAGTTCTTAAACATGAATATCAAATAACGCAGCGGAAAATTTCATTTAAACATAACTTAATCGTTGTTCATACATGCGGAAGCGTAAACATTGATTAAAACATATTTACATCATAACTAAACATAACGGGATGCCAGTCTTCAAAGCAGTCGGGTAACTCTTCATCTCTAGCCAAGCATCACCGTCCATCCTCATAACCTGCCTTAACCTGAATGTGTACACTTAAAAACGTCAGCTACGCTGGTGAGTTCTAGTTTTCGTTCGATTTAAGAAATGGTTCATCATTCAAACATTCATTAGGGTTTAACATTCGTATAAGAAAACAGGGCCTTTCATTCGTAAACCTTCGCACATTTAAACACATTGAACGGATCATTTGTTTAAAACATTAACATTCATTTAAGTCATACATTACTATCTAAAATCTGTATCGTTACGCGTCACTATGTCCCCGTAGGAACCTTTAATGTTGTGGGCAACCGCTACGTATCGCCGTCATTGCCACAACCATTCATTACGTGGGGTCAACCGTTACGTATCGCCGTCATTGCCCAACACGCATCTTTCCTTTGGAAATTAACCGTTACGTATCGCCGTCATTAATTTCCCATTACCATTCAATACGTGGGGTCAACCGTTACGTATCGCCGTCATTGCCCAACACGCATCTTTCCTTTGGGAATTAACCGTTACGTATCGCCGTCATTAATTTCCCATTACCCTTTCCCTTAGGATGATCGTCATCACCCGAGTAACCGTCGTTACTCCCTTACCAGTTGTACAACATCAAAACCATTGGCAGGCCACTAAGACACTACCCCTGTTGTTCTTATGGCAACTATGGCTCGCTGTCCATAATCTACCACAAGGCTGGGAATCTCGTTCCCAGACTTCATTCGTCAATTCCATTCATTCGACAGATTCGATTTGTAATGAATTCTTTAAAACCTTTGCCCCTTTTTGTTTTCTTTTCATAAAACCTTTCCTTCACTTTCAAAACCCTTTACCTTTTCATTAAACCATTTCTTTATAACATTCGTTCGTAAACATTCCGTTCATAAACTTTCTTTCCATAAACCCTTCGTTCCAAATCATTTCCTTTCGTAAACGTAGTTTCATAAACATCATTTTATAAAACAACATTTCATACGTGTACACACCAGCCCGAAAACATTATATAAAAATATTTAAAAGAGGGCTTCTAGAACTCACCTTATAAGCTAGTCTCGGTTGTCCTAAACAAAGGTCCAACAACTTCACTTCCGATCTGAATTGATTAGTTAAATACACATCAGACCAATCCCGACTCTAACGGTTTAACCATACTAACATACTGACTTCACTTAATCAGTTCTGATGTCTGCGCACTTAGCAAGTGCGCAGACCATGCTTCCTGCGCACTTAGCAAGTGCGCATGTCCTTCCTCCTGCGCACTTAGCAAGTGCGCAGGTTCCTCTTCCTGCGCACTTAGCAAGTGCGCAGGTCCCTCCTCCTGCGCACTTAGCAAGTGCGCAGGACCTGCTCCGTGCGCACTTAGCAAGTGCGCACGACCTGTTCTTCGCGAAAACCCTAACTTTCGCATTCGGGTCTGATCATGTCAAGATCCCGAACCTGTTGCATTCAAAACGTTCGTTTTCCATTAAGGAACTCAAATCCGTGATTATCTTTCAGTTCCATCCGTAAAAACGTTGCCTTTTCACCCAAAACCTGAAAAACCCAAAAACGAACAAAAACTCAGATTTAGGTCGGATCGTTACCTGAATCGAGCTTCTGATCCGGAGGTTCTTCTCACGAGTTATGGAGCTACACACTTCTCAAATCTCGGGTCGATCCGACAACTTTCTCTCTCTACGGTTTCTCTCTCTAGAAGTTGCAAATGAGAGAAATGGGTTGTGACCTTGGCTATTTATAGGGGAGGCTCCCCTTCTAGCCCATCCGACCCAACCCGACATGCCTCGTTCGTTTATTCCGTTATTATATCCGTCGTTTTATTTTTGAGATGTTACATATATATGTGTGTGTGTGTGTGTGTAATATGTTTGTTATAAAAAGTAGCTAATGCTTAGTATCTTTAACCAGAAACATATTCGCATCAAAATAACTAATTAGGATTTTAAATACGAATATGTGTTTGACTTGAATAAATACATATTACTAGTATAAGTATGGTTGTATTAAAACTAGATATCTACGGTTTATAAACGGTTGATTAATAATAGATATAGACGTAACTATAATAATTGGTAGAGGCAAGATAGTACTTATAGTATCTTTGTACTAACTATAAGAATAATATTAACAATATTAAGAAAGGTACTAATAAAGTTGTAAATAAAGTTAAATAGTTTATTATAAAAAATAATAATAATGTTAGTGATAATAATAATATTTATTATAATAATTAATAAAAGTAATAGAAAAAAAGGAATATTAATAACAAATAATAACGTTAATAATAACTGTAACACTTTTAGTAAAAATATTGATTTATATAATATTAATGTTGTTCGATTCCATGTAGTGATGAAAATATTTATAGTGTTAGTAATAAAAGATGTTATAAGTTTTAGTAAAATTTGTAATAGTAATTATAGTATAATATTAATAATATTTGTATTGATAGTAATAACAAAAATAGAAATAATAAAATTAATATTAGTGTTATTATTGATATTATTTGTTAGATAACGATAATAATATTAATAATTAGTTTTATTAGAATATTTTTAATACTCACACCCAAATATAATGATGATGATAAGAATGTAATATTGAAGTTCTACTAGTTATACACATAATTATATAAAATAGGAGTCGTATATATGTATACTTATATACATATCCAATAACCCGTATGGAAATGAGTTGATGCGTATAAATGTATTTATATATATATTAGTTTTGTATATAAATACTCGTATTTGGTTTATAACTTTTATTCTCATTCATATAACTTTAGTTTTCTAAATAATATACTTTATAATTATATAATCATGTATATATACATTTTATATTTTTATATAAAGCGTTTTATATTTATAACTAAATGTACATGCTAATATCTATATATTTGATTTTCATATATTTCGGTTTCTAACTAATTATATAAGTGTATACATATATTTAATATTTATAATTAAATGTTTGAGTACTCTAAATGTATATATATGCATACATATGGATTTTTATATTTTCTTTTTACTTGGACGGAGACCCGGATATTACAAATATACGAATGAGGTTCGGTTTTACATATAAATTCCAAGCGGTCGGGATCGAGTCGGTTTAGCTCAACTAACTATCACACACGTTTACATTTTACATATTACAAAAATAAATATAAACATAACACACGTTTGTACCTATCCTCACGTACGCGAACCCGCTCGTCGTTTCTGCCGTTGACCCGCCGTTGACCAGAGTTTGACTTTTGTTGACCAAAACCCGGGACTGTCAGGAACGACACGAGCATTCCCGCTTGTCCGGGTGATGTCCCATCTTCACCATAACATGACCAAAATCCATAACAACATACGGGAATAAAACCCGACCACCGCAATAAATTTGTTTCATCCGGAAACGATTAAACAGAAACAATGTCGAAACAAGTGTGGTTTATACCCGGAATATCACGAAAAGGGGAAGGATCTCACCGGAAATAAGAGGGCTTAGAAGGAAAAACGAGCACCATTTCCGGAATAAACATCTGGAGTGGTTGGAACCCTAGCCGCCGCCTGGACCTGTCGTCGGAAAAACGAACCCGAACAGAGGCCGGTAAAGCGGGCGTCCGCTGGTGCGGCTAAGCCGGATGCAACCTCTTTCCTTCCCTCGCCGTCTATCCGCCGTCGCCTGTTGTTGCGCAATCACCGGCAGGAGGGGGCTTGTCGGAGGAACCATACCCACCACCACCGTCTCTGTTACACCGGAGACCACCACCGCTGCCGCCGTTACGGCGGAACCACTGGGACTGATGCCGCCGTCGTCTTTCTACCCTGAAGCCGCCGTCAGAGAGGGCTGCCGGAAGAGGGCCGGCTCCCCTCTTTCCCTCTTTTGCACTCTCTTCCCGTTTTCTCTCTGAACACCCATGTGTGTGTTTGTAATGGAAGAAAATAACGAAATACTTGGTTTTGCTATTCAAAAAGGGTTGGCGGCGCAGCTTGTTGACCGTTTGCCTTCTATCTGTATGTAATTTTCCTTTGGTAGTTGATTTACAAACTGCATTTTCAGAATCTTATTATGAAAGAAGAGAATGTGTGAAGTGGTTTTATGAAAATCGATCCGGTTAATGGTTTTCTAAAACCAGTTAATGGTTTTATTAAGTTAAAATAAAAGGAAATTAAATATAAAGTCAAATTTCTTGGGTTGTCAAGTCTTTGTACTGAGAATAAATATGTCAAAGATATTGTAAGATTTTTAGAAGATGTCTTGAGAAATAAAAAAAAATATAATAATAAAATCTTGTAGTGTTGAAAAGTGGTAGGCAAAAACCAGTATAAATTAGACTGGTTTTGACATAACGCGTATTCTTTCGAGTCTCCGTCATTTAATTTAAATCCGAATTTTTTTAGTTCTATAATTCTTATCATAATAATACGTGGTAATAAATGTAATTTAAATATTTATTTCGTAAGATTTCCTATTCGATTTCCGTCCAAGCCGGTATGCGTCGACACCGCGTGTCTCATACGCGTTCGCCTAAATAAACGTCTCAGGCTCCTTTAAAATAATATTATTAATAATTCTAACAAATAAATATAAATAATGATTTAATTTGTCCACTTAATCATGCAGTTCTAAAATAGTCGGATGATGCTCATGTATCGTTTGTCTAACAACGGATGCTCAGATTAAATGTTTTGCTTCTTGAGATTAATTATTATTTTATAATTTCTATAATTATATATCGTGGCAATATATGTCATCTAAATATTTGTTTTGTATAAATTCCGTTTCGGCTGCTGTCTAAGCCGGTACATGTTGACACCATGCGTGCCACACGCGCTTGCTCAGACTAACGATTCGCTTCGATAATTTCTATTATTTATTAATACTAATATTATTAAGTATAATAATAAATAATTATATATTTTATTATGTTATTTCTAAAATAGTCGGTATCGATCTTGTACCGCGTGTTCACACGCGTCTGTTCCAGGTAAAGCATGTCGCGTTCCTCAAGTAGTTATTAATTCTTAAGTAGTAATAACATTAATAATTTAATGCGATAAGTATAGAATAAATACTTATTTATATTATTTAGTTATACCGAATCTAGCAAGACCCGCTGTTGTCCACACCGGTGTTGTCGCAGTCGCGCGTCCAACGTTGCATTTCTCACGTAAACTCCTAATCAGTCGCCCTGATAAATACTAGTACTTATTAATTTTATTTATTTGTGATTTGACGTCTAAATATTCTATCGCGTCGGATAACCGGTAATAACCCGTACGAGCGCGTTAATCGTTTTAACAGTTCTCCGCGTAAACGGATTAGTTCGTGATTATTATAAATTATATCGAATCATGTAATGATCCATCAAATAATGTGTAATAGTTTGTTTTGGGTTCACTTCGTAGATTGGGCCTTTAATTGGGTCGTTAACGGGTCGAGTATGTTTATCTACAGTTGGGTCAAGCCCAATGGACCTAGTTAAATTGTGTATTCATAATGTGTTCATTAGGTTCTAAATTGTAGCCCATAATGTTTGAGTAGGTCAATTATACCAGTAGGCAGCACGTAATTAAATAAAATAAAAAAAATCAAGCCCTAAATTTGACGTTGTTACAGTCTCCCCTTTTTAAAGAAATTTCGTCCTCGAAATTTAAGTTTGGTTATTTTTCCAAAATTTATTTTGAATCTAGACAGTAGTGCAAGTTTTCAACCACTTGACGAATCTGGAAGGAAAATAAGTTTTTTTTTAATTTTTTTTTTAAATTGGTGTTTCAAAGGTAAAGAATGGCAATCATAACTCAAGAATTGACTAGACATAACATGGATGACATTTCGAGATATCCGATAATTGGAGGACACAATTTCAATGTCTTGTGAAACAAATGGTTTAATTTCAATTTTAATAACTTGAGAATTAGAGGAAACAATTCCAATGACTTGTTGAAAAGGAAACAGACGGTTGGATGAAGTCAGTATTCTGGTTAAGGTGCTCAAGGAGATTTCATAGTGTAAGTTTAGGTAATCCTAATGAAATGACAATTGATCTTAAAATACAATATGTTATGGAATGTAAGTGAGTGGTTATTTCTATATAAGGAAAAACAAGTATGACAAAGGATGTCGTAAATGATCCATACAGGGGGGTTACTGCATATTTATCGGGATTAGCTCTAGACGGTTGAGATCATCGTCCCAGTTAAGGAAAGAAAAGGATGAAAGTATATGTGAGAACTCTTGGGCATAAGATCACACACGTAATGCTTACTACTTGATGATTATTTCTCCTAGATATAGGTTATGGGATGGTTTGGGAGTAAAAGTTAGACAAGGGTCTAAAAGGAGTTCTATTAGGTAGATCAATTGGAAGACTATATATAATAGTTCAAAATAAGGTAGTTGATCGTTTGCCGCAAGGAATTGGCGTCTTGGTACGTTCGTATTTACAAAACATAGGAGTCTTGTTGATATAGAACAAGAGATTTTCACTAAAATGTGGTCCGTTGAGGGGGTTTATTGATTTAATCGGGTTCGTCGGGAGTAAGGATGGCATTTTCTTCTGCAGCTTCCTTGGTGTTGAGTGGAAATACTTGAGGCGTGTTAATAGTAGTTGTCTAGGTAGTGAAGTAGATGGCTATGACATGGAAGGAAATTTCATGGAAACATGGTTTCCTGAAATTGATTCTTGGTTTGCTAAATCTAATTGGTTGATGGCTTTTGATATAGAATTGTTGTTGATCGGCAAAGGGTTGGGTCGTCACGGGGTATGCTTCGAATAGTCAACATGGGGATAATAGAGTTTAATGAAGTCGTCAATTGTGAAGCCGTCGACTTCCGGGGTTTCTCTGAATGGATGCATAGTTATTCAAATAGGGTGAGAAGAAAATTGAAATGGTTTTGAAAATGGATTTGTGTACTGGAAATTCCTAACTGTCGAAAGGGTTTATAAGCCTATCTGAAAACCGTATGTTTATAAGCGTTCATTTCATTATTTTACGCCTTTATAGGCACGTATGACCTTCTATATATGCAAACCATTAAAGATAATAAATTTACAGATTATTAAGTTCATAAACATGACTCATAACAACTTATGACTCAAAACTTGAAAATACAGCAAAATCCATCGAAAAACCATCGAAAACATATCTCATAATCTTGTTTACTCAAAAATGATATTTTTACCAACGAATTTACAAACTCATAATTCTACAAGGGACATAAGTCCTAAATAAATAACTTCCCAAAAAGAATCACCCAAAAAAGTTTTTCTAAACGATCGCACGATTTAAAACAAGTTTAAAAGCCATAAATTAGGAAAAGTAGTTAAACACCTTAGAAAATTACGAAAATTCTCACGAAACTTTCAAATACTAATATAAACCTAGGAAAAATATTTATTTAGGTGTAGGTCTTCAATTACTATGAAACATGTTTAACGTATGTAAAATAAACCAGGAACTATTTGAATTTTTAATAAATAGTAAATTTGATCAAAATATGAGTTTTATAATTTGTAGGACTTACATATACTGTATTAAGACTTTTCAAAATACAAAATCGAATTTCTAAGTTTATTTAATAATTATTAGGAATTTAGGTCATTTTTAGACATTTAAATGCACTAAAAATATAAAGATACAAAAAAATAATTATATAAAAATTACTTTTATACCTTATGAGTCATAAACTACTGTTGAAAAATATAACTTAGAAATGTTGAGGTAATTTTAATTAAGAACGCATATCTTTTAAACGCATTAAAACAATAGTTAATTAAGTAAAAGTAACAAAATAATATAATAGTTATAAAGTTTTCTTTTCGAGAAAACTTTCTCTTATATAACTTAAGTAGTACGGGCTTCCAATGGGAGTGAAAATTTTGATTTTATCAAGATTTGGGTAATGGTATTGATGTATAGAGTGCTAATTGTTGGACCTTTTTATTTTTGTAAAGAAATAATTCTTAAACCAAGTCTTAGGTTTACAACATGAATTCGATGTCAAAATATGGTTTAATGTTCCCATTGTGAGGGGTAAGAAATTGTTTTTGAACAACATATAAGTCCAGGCCCTTGATCTTAGCTCCAACATATTGAGGGTAGAGGATGTGATTACAATTGTTGTCACCTTCAGTGCTAGTAGGGTTGGCTTCAGGAAATTAAGGATAAGAGAATTGATTACAATTGAATAAGGAAGGGATTTCCAATTGTTAATGGAAATGATGCAATAGAGGGGACTGCTTCATGCGATGCGGTCCAATGACAAGGGAGGCGAGATTAATCTTCGTTGTTCCGGTTTAACTGACGCTTTCGCTAGGCTTAGTCCAAATTTCTTCAGCTTCTTCAAGACGATAAGTACTTAGATAGGGAGTGTAGTTAGTGAAGTAATGAAGTAAGAATATGGCTAGCGTTTGATAATGGGTCAACGAATGTGTTGTTAAGGATAATATACTTGATATATGAGGATTTGAAATCGAAACAATGTTGTGGCAACAATGTTGTTCATGAGCGATCTATGATAACTTGTATAATAGAGTCAAAGGAATTGAAAGGAAAAGTAGTTCAGTTATCATGGAAAAGCATAGTTGAGCCGAGTTTCTTAAGGAGAGTATTGATTTAGAAGTATACAAGGATGAATTGAGCTAATGAATGCCTCTTTATCGTCAAGGGTTGTTTTAATTAAAGAAGAGTTTTATGTTTGTGGCTTACGCATATGGAGACCTGATAGGATTTCCTAGAATTCACATGTGCATATAAGATCTCAATTACGTGATATCAAGTGTAATTATCAACTTACTCACATGATCACTCTAGTAGTCTCCTAGCATAGTCATAATGTTTGCGTGCACCAATGTTATTCAAGTGTCAATATGGAAATGACCATCCTAAAGTGTACTTATGAGCTAAGGTCCGAAAAGTCATGTCTCGGGGTACTTAGGTTTTCCTAAATCATAAAAATGTAATCAAAGCCTTATTGCTTCAGAGTCTTAAGGGTGAGAATCCTTAAGGTGTTCTCGGTTAGAGCTTAGGAGTCCTAAGGGAAACCTAATTCGCTAAAACCGCTAGCTCTGATACCAATCTGTCATAACCCGACCAGGGGGCTAGGCGTGATGATCGAATACCAAAACAAAACACAGCGAAAATAACGTGACATATAAATTATAAATACCATTGGTCCAACTAAGTCAAAATATACATTTACAAAGGTTCATATCATCTATACACTAACTAAAAATAAAATAAATGATTCTATCTTCTCATTAAAGCTTTCTCGGGTGGAATCTATGGCTTCGCGTAAGTCTTCTAATGGAATCATCTATCTTCAAGCAAGCTCTTGTCTAAGTTGCTAATTTCCAAACTCGAGAAGGTACCTGAATACATGCTTAAAAATATTGTGTCAACTAAAAAGTTGGTGAGTTCACGAGTTTAGTTAATAGAGCATTTATATTGAGAATCCAAATATGTATGGTGTAAATTAAACAAGTTCACAATCAACCATGTGCCCACAACCTGTGAAAATCTAGAAATAATAATATTCTCCTAACCCATACCCCTTATTGTTATGGGTCTAATTACTCATGCCTGCCAACATAAGTTCAAAACTGTTAAATGAATATATGTCACAAGATATTTATCATCATTATATGATTATCATTCCATGGGAGGTTGTCCCGGTTACGTCAGGCCATAGTGTGCGGGGGTTTCACCAGATAGTACTATCCATATATTCGCTAGCTCTAAAGGAGTTAATGATTGTGTCCTAAAGTTCGGGGATTCGTTGTGGCAGCTAAAATGACCTTATTTAATTTATACGCCAAGTATGTAAACAAAACAGAAGCATGTAATCACCCCCAAAAGTTTAAGTAAAAGAGGGGGGAAAGCACATGAACTCACCCGGTAATCTTGTATGTGTCCAAACAATATGCTAAAGTTGCGAGCTTGCTATCGTGTGTGTACGCTTTAAGACAAATCCTAATTATAATTATGACATTAGTATATTGTACTAGAGTAATGTCATTAACCGTATGGTTGAGCTCAATCGATTCGTTAAAGTATTGGGGCAGTTTTGGTAAAAATCTCGGGTTGTAAACCTCCATTTATTTTTCTAATAGTTGTACTATAAAGGTGTTGGTTCGACTTATTATTCTTGTATAATAGTGATATTTGTTATAAGTTGTAAGACAATGTTTCAACCCGAATCAAAGTAATACAAAGTATTATAATAATGGTTCGGTTCAAACAAAGTAACACTAAATATTATTTACTTATACGATATTCATATGTATATAAAAATTAATATATATTCGAGTAGTTATAATTGTTTAGAAAATAATAACCAAGATTTATGGTTACATATACAACTAAGCATAAAAGTCATCGAAATATACTTGTATGTAATAAATAATAAGTATTGGAGAAAATAGTTATGGCCGTGTTATGTTAAAATGTAGTCATAATGCATGGTTTGTAAATATGGGTAATAGTTAAGTTATAATTGTATGAAACCATATAAGACATATTTGTATTGAAAGTAAATATTTGAAGTTTATAAAATGTTTGTATATATATATATATATATATACACATAATATATGTATAAAGTATCGTGTCAAATATTGTTTTCGTTAACTATTTACCAAGTGAAATAGGGTTATGTAAGTATGTTGAAGGTATATAATTTATGAAACTTTAATTATTTACAAGTCTTAGAAAATATATATATATATATATATATATATATATATATATATATATATATATGTGTGTGTGTGTGTGTGTGTGTGTTTGTAATATGTTTGTTATAAAAAGTAGCTAATACTTAGTATCTTTAACAAGAAACATATTCGCATCAAAATAACTAATTAGGATTTTAAATACGAATATGTGTTTGACTTGAATAAATACATATTACTAGTATAAGTATAGTTGTATTGAAACTAGATATCTACGTTTTATAAACGGTTGATTGATAATAGATATAGACGTAACTATAATAATTGGTAGAGGCAAGATAGTACTTATAGTATCATTGTACTAACTATAAGAATAATAGTAATAATATTAACAATATTAAGAAAGGTACTAATAAAGTTGTAAATAAAGTTAAATAGTTTATTATAAAAAAAAATAATGTTAGTGATAATAATAATATTTATTATAATAATTAATAAAAGTAATAGAAAAAAAGGAATATTAATAACAAATAATAACGTTAATAATAAGTGTAACACTTTTAGTAAAAATATCGATTTATATAATATTAATGTTCTTCGATTCCAAGTAGTGATGAAAATATTTATACTGTTAGTAATAAAAGATGTTATAAGTTTTAGTAAAATTTATAATAGTAATTATAGTATAATATTAATAATATTTGTATTTATAGTAATAACAAAAATAGAAATAATAAAATTAATATTAATGTTATTATTGATAATATTTGCTAGATAAGAATAATAATATTAATAATTAGTTTTATGAGAATATTTCTAATACTTACACCCAAATACAATAATGATGATGATAAGAATGTAATATTGAAGTTCTACTAGTTATACACAAAATTGTATAAAATAGGAGTCGTATATATGTATACATATATACATATCCGATAACCCGTATGGAAATGAGTTGATGCGTATAAATGTATTTAAATATATATTAGTTTTGTATATAAATACTCTTATTTGGTTTATAACTTTTATTCTCATTCATATAACTTTAGTTTTCTAAATAATATACTTTATAGTTATATAATCATGTATATATACATTTTATATTTTTATATAAAGTGTTTTATATTTATAACTAAATGTACATGCTAATATCTATATATTTGATTTCCATATATTTCGGTTTCTAACTAATTATATAAGTGTATACATATATTTTATATTTATAATTAAATGTATGAATACTCTAAATGTATATATATGCATACATATGGATTTTTATATTTTCTTTTTAACTTGGACGGAGACCCGGCTATTTCAAATACACGAATGAGGTTCGGTTTTACATATAAATCCCGAGCGGTCGGGATCGAGTCGGTTTAGCTCAACTAACTATCACACACGTTTACATTTTACATATTACAACAATAAATATAAACTTAACACGCGTTTGACCTATCCTCACGTACGCGAACCCGCTCGTCGTTTCTGCCGTTGACCCGCCTTTTCTACTGTTGACCGACTTTGACCAGAGTTTGAGTTTTGTTGACCAAAACCCGGGACTGTGAGGAACGATCCGAGCATTCCCGCCTATCCGGGTGATGTCTCGTCTTCACCATAACCAGACCAAAATCCATAACAACATACGGGAATAAAACCCGACCACCGCAATAAATTCGTTTCGTCCGAAAACTTTTAAACAGAAACAATGTCGAAACATGTGTGGTTTATACCCGGAATATCACTAAAAGGGGAAGGATCTCACCGGAAATAAGAGGGCTTAGAAGGAAAAACGAGCACCATTTCCGGAAAAAACATCTGGAGTGGTTGGAACCCTAGCCGCCGCCTGGACCTGTCGTTGGAAAAACGAACCCGAACAGAGGCCGGTAAAGCGGGCGTCCGCTGGTACGGCTGAGCCGGATGCCGCCTCCTTCCTTCCGTCGCCATCTATCCGCCGTCGCCTACTGCTGCACTATCACCGGTAGGAGGGGGCTTGTCGGAGGAACCATACCCACCACCACCGTCTCTGTCACACCGGAGACCACCACCGCTGCCGCCGTTACGGCGAAACCACTGGGACTGATGCCGCCGTCAGAGAGGGCTGCCGGAAGAGGGCCGGCTCCCCTCTTTCCCTCTCTTGCACTCTCTTGCCGTTTTCTCTCTGAACACCCATGTGTGTTGTAATGGAAGAAAATAATGAAAGAAGAGAATGTGTGCAGTGGTTTTATGGAAATCGATCCGGTTAATGGTTTTCTAAAACCAGTTAATGGTTTTATTAAGTTAAAATAAAAGGAAATTAAATATAAAGTCAAATTTCTTGGGTTGTGAAGACTTTGTACTGAGAATAAATATACCAAAGATATTGTAAGATTTTTAGAAGATATGTCTTGGGAAATAAAAAAAAAATATAATAATAAAATCTTGTAGTGTTGAAAAGTGGTAGGCAAAAACCAGTATAAATTAGACTGGTTTTGACATAACCCGTATTCTTTCGAGTCTCTGTCATTTAATTTAAATCAGAATTTTTTTAGTTCTATAATTCTTATAATAATACTACGTGGTAATAAATGTAATTTAAATATTTATTTCGTAGGATTTCCTGTTCGATTTCCTTCCAAGCCGGTATGCGTCGACACCGCGTGTCTCATACACGTTCGCCTAAATAAACGTCTCACGCTCCGTTTAAATAATATTATTAATAATTCTAACAAATAAATATAAATAATGATTTAATTTGTCCACTTAATCGTGCAGTTCTAAAATAGTCGGATGACGCTCCTGTATCGTTTGTCTAACAACGGATGCTCAGATTAAATGTTTCTCTTCTCGAGATTAATTATTATTTTATATTTTCTATAATTATATATCGTGGCAATATATGTCAACTAAATATTTTTTTTGTATAAATTCCGTTTCGGCTGCTGTCTAAGCCGGTACATGTTGACACCACGCGTGCCACACGCGCTTGCTCAGAATGTGAGGTAGTGTGCTTGTAATAATCGTGATGAACAATGCGTATAAAGTAATAAAACGACACGAGTGTTTACAAGGAAAGCCTTAATCCTTGAGGACTGCCGGCATAAAACCTCGGGAAGTAACCGAAAGTCACTTACATCCTAGTCTTTTATAAATCAATGAAAGAATTACAAGTGTTGAGCAGTAAATGATCGAACTAAGTGTGTTACAAAACTGATTGCGAGTGTATAATGCTAATTGAGTAGTGAATTGTGCAATCATGTGGTTCCTAATTGTAAGTCCCAAATCGTATGGATCTTCGAATAAAACACAACCAAGATATCAATTCTCACAATCACAAGGCGAAAACTGGTGATTGTGGTGATTCAAGAACACGAAACACTTGTAATACTCGTATATTGCTTTAGAGAAATTACAAAGAAAATTACTAATCAAAACCGCTAACCTCACACGGTTCTATCACTTGTCTAACTCATGTGTAACCTCATTTAGGTCACAAACACATGTATTTATACTAATCCTAAACAAACTAAGCCCATAATACATGTTCTCGGCCCAAGACCGGCCCAAGACCGAAACCGTGAACCCAGTTCACGGTTACACATCTCGAATATCCATCTATTCGGTGACACCAATAGTTATACTTATTTGATAAGTGTCAGCCTCACATATTCAGACCCAACACTAATTAAACAAACTGCTGATTAAATACAGAGATTATGCTAACTAACTATCCGAGAATCCCAGAATCGACTAAGTCTTAAAATATGACCGTTGGAAGTCACTCCACGCGTCTTCTACATGTTCTTCTTGATTTCTAGAGCGATTCTTCAGGGATGAATTTGACTTCGCAAGTTTTACCGACGTATTAGTCAACATAGAAGAAAGATATAACGATTAAATACTGTGGATACCTAAACCTGTCAAGATATCGAAGTACGTCGAAGATTCGGAATCCTTAGCTGTAAAATGACCCTAACAATTGTCCCTAAATTTAATAGTTGTCAAATATATCGACATCTGTAAAAATTTTAAAATTCAAATAGTAAATGATGATAGGGTTGCGATAAGATGTTTACAAATACCGAGGCGATTTAACTGTTGCACTTTTGCAGAATAAAACCATTATTACCGTCTTCTTCTCCATTCTCATCCTCTTCAAGGCCGAAGCAGGTAAAAAATATATCTACTATGATTTCTTATTTCTTTTTTAATCTTTCGCGATCATGGGTAAGAAAATGACCAGGTCAGCTTCTTCTATCATTGCTGAAACGATAGAAGATTTTACGGATCAAGGAATCCTTGACCATTCTGATCTCGAACTTTGCTCTTTCACTGATTAAGATATAAAATTTCTTAAATCAAACAATGCTTTTCCTGAAAAAGCTGTTTTTAGATCTTTCGATTCTCAAACCAAAGCTGATTTGATTTTTGAAACCTGGGTCTATTTCCATAGTTATCCTTTCACTTTGGGTCTGTCATATCCCTTTCTGTGAAATCTGGATTTTTTTTATTTTGTTATTTTAATCGAAATTTTTTTTATTTTGTTATTCAAATTTTCGAGACGAAAATTCTTTCAACTAGGGGATGATGTAACACCCGACAAATTCCAGTTAACTTAGTTAACGCAGTTACAAACCACAGGGACTAATTCTGTCATTTTTCAAACTCTAATACACCTAAAACTGCAGGGACTAAAGTTGTAATTACTCTAAACTCAATTATGTTGACTTTTAAAGTCAAAAAGTGTGTATTGTTCCTGTTGACTTCTAAAACTCAAACTCGTAGCCCTTTGATCCAAATTCGCGAGTTATAAATGAAATTTGTCCAAACTTGTAACCGAATTGCACGCTAACATCATAAACTTTCATCATTGAACCATTAAACATCACCATTACGTGCAATTAACCCCATTATTGGATATTCAAGTCAAAACCGACGACCATCATCATGTACTCATCAAATTCGTTCGTTTCGATCCACATCCTCAAAAATCAATCATCTGCGCACCTTAGGCAAACCCCTCTGAGACTTCTGCAGATCCTAATTTGGTCGGAGACGTAGCCGGAGACGCTGGAGGTCAAGCTTTCGGACTCGCGACAGGGTTCTAGTCGAACACAACCAATTTGGCACCAATTCTGGTAACTAATCACACCCTTAGTTTCGTTTCAATGTCTAGATCAAATGCCTAACATAATCAGGGCTTAAATTATCGAATTAACCACGATTGGATTCTAGGGTTCATACCTTTTAGGGTTTAATAGAACACCACCCTAGACTCAATCTGAATCCAATTAACTCAGATGGTTAGTTTTGCAATCTAGTGCTCTGTAAAATCCCCATATTAATTTTATCAAACATCATCGAACTGAACATGATCTAGAACCTACGGTTTGTTCATAAAATGATTTGGGGGTTTTGTTCTTAGACTCAACCTCAATCCATTTAAACCATATGGACGAATTCACCAACACCCATTATTTGAAAGCCCCATGATTTCAACAGAAAACATTATCAAATTCGATCAATTTGAATCTGTGTTCTTAAAACTAGGGTTCCAGGGCTGTGAATGTTAATAACATTTCAATCCGGTTTTGAATTCAAAACCCTAGCGGGTTGGAGTGGTTAGTCTGTTGTGCTTATGGGCAGGAGACCCGGGTTCGAATCTCTATCCTCCGATCTTTTTATTTGGCCACATTTTACATTGTATTTTTATATAAAAAACATTTCACATATTATTATAATAATATATTAGTATGTTTGAACCTGGAAAACACCCGTAGAATCAAACCCTAGCGGGTTGGAGTGGTTAGTGTGTTGTGCTATTGTAGTTCCTGAGCAGAACTGTAGACACAGATCTGCGGAGAAATTCTTCAAACAGTCCGGATCGAGAGGCGGAATCTCTGGATCCGGTATCACTCTCGAATCAGAAATGGTAGAGACGGGTGCGGGAATCACATACACGAACAGAAACATATGAAAATGAAAAGAACAGATAATTGAAAGCATAAAACGTATGATTCTTTGATTGAAATAAAAATAAACGCTCGATCATACACTAACAATTAGTCTCACCCCAGGGTGAGCTCCCCCTGGGGTGGTGATTCCCTCTACAGACACACGCTCACTCCTAGGGCATAATCTGCTATATATAGGAGGCCAAGCACATGCGCCTTGTTTTCCAAGCCACCGCCTAATGGGCCTGAAAAACAGGTATCGAAACTACCTAGTCTTGATTGAACAAATGTTCAACCGAAACTAGTAGTTTCGATTGAACAAAAGTTCAACCGAAACTAGTTGTTTCGATACTGTAATTTCGAATGACAGCATCAGTCTCAAATTTATACCCAACAGCTAATGGGAAGGAGACCCGGGTTCGAGTCTCTATACTCCCATCTTTTTATTTGGCCACATTTTACATTGTATTTTTATATAAAAACATTTCCCATATTATCCTTTAACCTAATAAATGATTACAAAATATGCCATGTGTCATCACCTCCTTCACTCTCATGATTTTTTTCCCTCCCATTTCCCTTTAACCCGTTTTACAAGATACACGCGAGTCATAACCTGGCCCTTGACCCTATCCTCGGATCTAACATAAAGGTAATGACTTGATCGTTGAAACATTCCCAACCCTAATTTTTCATGGCCTCCTTCACCTGATTCTCCTCCTCACGCTCATCGATGACTTCGTCTTCAAGATTCATTCCTCAAGCCGCGATCGACAAGAACCCTAAATCTCGAATTCCTTCGGTCGCGATTCTCACGAATAGGTATGTTTACTTTGAATTCGTTCAGTTGATTACACGATTCTTTATTATTTCCTTTTATTTCTAAGTTCGTATATTGATTAAGGTTTTGAAGGGATGAGATAGTTTGATCTAATTGAAAGAGTATTTCGTCTCGATAGATGATGATTTAGGGCAGGATTTTCCAATTTTGAATACATTTGATTTACACAGATATTGGAGTGTATGTAAATAAGCAGTGAAGGCAGTAGATTTAACTCAGTTTTTAATCTTGTAGCATGTTGTGAAAAGGTTAGATTTTTCATTAATACTGCAAAATGAGCTTGGAAAACGAAGATCGCAGCTCCACTGTGGAGACTTCTGAATCGGTTAATGAATCTGAAAAGTAATTACTGTATTTTGCCATACTCTTTCGTTAAAGTCCTCTTTGTTAGGTATACGCAGCGGAATACAATCACACACACGAAAAAGAAATAAAGAGAACACGAGAATTATAGTGGTTCGGTCGGTAGACCTACATCCACTTTGCAACTAGGAATCTTATTATATTTCAGTGCACACCTTTTACAATTACATAGACACGACTTAAATAGAGAACAATTAGGTTAAACAACTTTGGGAATAAGAAACCCAAATAGTAAGCCCGCTTAGAAACTAAGCCGGCCCTATTAGCCAACTTAACCCAAATTGGCCTAAAGGCCTTCGAACCCAACAATCTCCCACTCGAAGGCCCTGCGATAACACCAAGTGCGCCAACGAGTACACATCAGTCCATGCCTTCAGTAAACAGTAATCGGTAACAGGAACATAAGTCTTCAGGTACAGCTCCCAATGAACAAACCAACTTCAATGCACACATCCCAATTTCACCTAGTTGCAGTCGACCCAAACACATCAGTAACCTGATGGGCCCGGAAGACCCCGTCTTTACATCCTCAATCCCAACTGATCCCCATAGACTCGAATCATCAGATACAGGGATCCTTAGAGGAACACTCCCCACTAGCAGAATCATAACAGGAGATTTCATTTGAAACTTTAGTCTTCCGAACCCAACGTCGATTTCCAGACTGTGTCGGAACACCCCTCGTGCTCCCACTGTCACCAAAATCCCGTACACGGTCAGACCTCCAAATACGCTCAACCAAATTTCCTGAAGTCCCAGAGTCCCTTACTGCAAACTTGATTCGTTTAACTGTCGAATCGGCGAGCCCGAATTTGGAGTTTATCTTAACAGAGGTGGTCACTTCCCCAGACGGAACATGTACCATGTATAGCGACCGCTTCTTGAATCCCCTAGCAATCATGAGATTATTCTTCAGAACTTACCACCACCAAACTTCACGTCTAAACCTTGTTCATCCAATTGCCCAATGGAGATCAACTTCGTTTCAAACTTTGGAATACTACTGACGTCATTCAAGGTCTAAGTAGTACCCAAAGCAGTAATCTGATCCAAATCTCCCATGCCAGTCACCTCAAGAACATCACCATTTAGCCTTCCCAAAATCTCTTACTTTAACATTTCGCATGCTATCATTGCTATGGGTAGCACGGAATGATGCACCGGAATCCATGACCCAAGATTCAGTTGCAAATTCTACACTATAGACCAGTGCATCACCATAGCGAACAACCTCTTTTTCCACATTGTTCACTTCCTTTTGCCCATTTTCTTCCTTTTTATTTCCAGGACATTGACTCCTGAAATGTCCTTTCTCATTATAATCCCAACAACGCACACTAGGACGAGCCCTAGACGAGCTCCTGCTTGCTGCTCCCACTATTCCTACTATTATCCCTTACCCTGCCAAAATGTAACATCTCAGAAGAAGAGCCTGCAGTATTCCTACGACGAACATCTTCACCCAATACCAAGTCACGCATCTTTTCAAATGTTAAACCATCAGGCCTTACAGAGTTTGTGACAAATGTTACAACGTTCCAGACCAACTATCAGGCAGTGAAGATAGCAAAATTACAGCCTTAGTCTCATTATCAAACTTCATTACAGCAAATGATATTCTACCCAATAGTGAGTTCAGATTGTTAATGTGCTCGGTCACTGAACTTCCCTCTTTCATTCTCATTGTGAATAGTTCTCTCATCAGGAACACTTTGTTAAAAGAAGACTACTTCTCATAGATGTTCATGAGAGCCAACATCATACCACGAGCCGTGGTTTCAGTCATAATGTTAAAAGCAACGCTCCTCGATAACGCTAGTATGATAGCCCCTCTAGCCTTTTTGTCCTTGGCATCCCACAAAGTTTCCTCAGCTTTTTCCATCTTCTCAGGTTTCTCTTCAAGTACCACATCTAAATCCTTTTGCCCTAGTAATGCCTTTATTTGCATTTTCCACCAACTAAAGTCAGAACCGTTGAACTTTTCAATCACCAATTTCCCGTCTTCGCCCATAGTGTCAAATGAAAAATTAAAAGATCAAAGTAACCAAGTTCTAAAGTTGATAAAAAAAACCTGTCAATCGACTCAAAGAACAATCGATAGAACAGATCAGCAGTAGCAATCGATCAGTAACAACAGTCGATCAGTAACAAAAAAATGGCGACTGCGATTCTAGGGCTGAACCCTAATCGCGGCGGCAACAGCGGCCCAAAGGGTGGAAACCCTAATCGGCGGCGACGGCTTGGCATATAAAACAGCGACTCAGGGTTACCAGAAAGCCCTAATCGCGAACGTGACGTATTGTCACACCCCGCCAAGGCGGAAACGCGAGGCGTAACGTTCATAGTTTCCAAAGCATATGATTACCGCAAACACATACATGATAAATGGATAGATAAACAAGTTTAAAGTTTTACATTCCAAAATGTAAATTGAGTTTACAAAAAGTGAAGATTTCGCAAGTATGACTCTATTACAATGAGTTATACAAGAGAAATCCCCTAAAAGTTGTATCCATCGTGCATGCATGTAATCTACATTGCTAACCTTGCGATCACGTTCAATTTCCTGAAAAACATACTTGAAAATGTCAACACTAGGTTGGTGAGTTCACAGGTTTAATCAAATAGTTCTTTGTAAAATTCAATTGTTCGTAAATAGTTTCAGGTGCATGTGATAATCAGAATAAGAATTGTTTGACCCATTTGTAAAATAGCTAGGAATACAAATAATATGTTCCTACATGAGCCGGAACCAAACCATGACAATTGTTCTTCGCCCCTAATTTCGTTATCCGGTTCTATGCGGCCATAAATCCTCCAGATTGTGGTTAGCGCGACTAACCATGACCGGGAGACGTCACTCTCCATAGTACTATTCATAGGACCCTAGGCTACAGTTAATGGTTACTAAATTGTTCCAGGGGACTTTAGCGGCCTAAAATCGTTTAACTCATGTAAACATAAAAGTCGAGTCTTATTCTCTTGTTATCACATAAAAATAGTTGTAAGTATGTTCTTCCCCCAAATATTGAAAACAGTAAAAAGGGGCCGTGAAACTCACCTCGTGTTTGTGTATGCTAGCAACGATAATTGTTCTAGTCAAACTTGACTATTCGTACCCTAATTACAAAAGGGTAATTAGTGTTATGACCGGATGTCTCATATGCAAATTGTTCACCGACTTAGTAAATCTGGTTGCTTTTGTTTAAATATCTTCTTAGTTTTCCAACACTTGTTTCGTTATAAAATAGTTCAAAGTTACTGCCCAATGGGCCTGAAACAGGTATCGAAACTACTTAGTTTCGATTGAACAGAACAGATGTCGAAACTTCATAGTTTCGATTGAGCAAACTGGGTATCGAAACTTCCTAGTTTCGAATGGGCAAGAAAGGTATCGAAACTACCTTGTTTCGATTGAGCAACAGGTATCGAAACTACCTAGTTTCGATTGAGTAAACAGGTATCGAAACTATAGTTTCGATTACTGAAATTTTGATTGACAGAATCAGTTTCAAAACTTTATTCATACATATACGCATATATTCATGTTTTAATCTTGAATTCGACACACTTTTCTGGTTACTTTTCTTATGTTCGAGTAAACTGTATGTTTAGCTACGGTTTTAAAGGAAATAATATGGATGGTATCGAGTTTTTACCTCTGGACAGAGATGATGATTTTTGAGAGAAAAAGAGAATGATCTTGACTTCTCCAGCTAAAAACCTTTGAGAAAACACTTGGAACTCTCCTTATAATACCGAAATAAAGGATTCGAGTCTTCGATTATGGAAGAACACCAAAAGAAAGTGAAGATAGATATTCTTGTTGTTGTCGTAGAAGAAAAGAGAGATGACAGGGGTTGTGAGTTTTTGCTCTTGATGGATGAATTGATAGACAATGAGGTGGTATGGTTTTTATCTAAACTTTGAAGTCATGAGGTATGGGTTTTAAGATAAAGAATTTGAATGTAGAGAAAAATGGTAGTGTGAATGGGGAAATCTCTGGGATTTCGGTCGAGAAAGTCAAGGGTGGGTTGGGGTTAATTAATCAAATAATTAGATTTAAGTGTAAATTTATTTAATTCATTAAGTGTATTAATATTAATTAGAGTTTCAAATGGTAATTTAATTTGGTTTAGGTTCTCCATGGTATTATAAATTTATTAAGTTTATGGCTCGTTAACGAAAGATATTGAAATCTTGGATTGTATAATTCGTTGAGGTGATTATTTGTAGGTATAAGTACCTAAAGGTGACGCTACATGGTAACGTCTTCGAAAGGGTTCGATATTTTACTTTTACGTATATTATATGATTTAGTCTAAAAATTAAATTATTGTCCAACGTAGAGTTTATGTAATATATATGTATGTATATTTTTCTGGTTATTAATTTAACCACTAATGTTTGTATTTAGTCGGTTTATACGGGTACATGAACCGGTAACTCCTAGAATTACTAAAATATGAAATGAGACAATGTACGGTTTTTGCTAGACCTTAATGTCCTTGTTTATGAAATTAAGTAAATTGCGAAAACAATTATACTGTAACTCGTTTATAACATGTACGGATATTGACCTGAAATGCCGGGTGTCACATTCTCCCCATGTTAACAGAATTTCGTCCCGAAATTTCAGTTCATGCCATCTTGAACTAGTGTATCCTTAAACAAGGAGGGGTATTTTGTTTTCATTTGATCTTCTCGTTCCCATGTATACTCAGGACCACGTTTTGAGTTCCAACGTACTTTAACCATTTTGATTCGACTACGTCTCAGCTTTTGAACTTTCCAATCTGAAATCTCAATCGGTTCCTCGATGAAATGAAGTTTATCATCAATGTGAATTTCATTAGGCGGTATGATCAAAGTCTTGTCTGACAAGCACTTTTTGAGATTAGACACATGAAATGTATCGTGTACGTTGCTTAGTTCTTGCGGTAGCTTGAGCTTGTAGGCTACAGGGCCAACCCTAGCCAGTATTTCAAACGGTCCAACGTATCTAGGGTTGAGCTTACCACGGTTACCAAACCTTGCAACGCCTTTCCATGGTGAGACTTTTAACATTACTCGGTCACCAATTTGAAATTCTAATGGTTTCCGTCTGTTATCAGCATAGCTCTTCTGTCTGTCTCGGGCCGCTTTCAGACGGTCCTTAATTTTGAAGATCTTATCAGTGGTTTCCTGGAAAATCTCAGGGCCTGTCAAATGTTTTTCACCAACTTCCGCCCAACATAGCGGTGAGCGGCATTTACGACCATATAAAGCTTCAAACGGAGCTGCCTTGATGCTCGTGTGGTAACTGTTATTATAGGAAAACTCTGCCAACGGTAAATGAGTATCCCAATTTCCTCCAAAATCAATTACACAAGCACGGAGCATATCCTCTAACGTTTGAATGGTCCTTTCGCTTTGACCATCCGTTTATGGGTGATATGTCGTGCTCATGTCAAGACGTGTGCCCATAGCTTCTTGTAATGATTTCCAGATTCTAGACACGAATCTGCTGTCTCTATCAGAGATAATAGAAATTGGCACTCCATGCCTAGCCACAATTTCCTTCATATAAAGATTTGCAAGTTTTTCGGTTTTATCCGTCTCTTTGATGGGTAGAAAATGAGCTGATTTTGTCAGACGATCGACAATTACCCATATCGCGTCATACCCGCTCGACGTCTTGGGTAATTTCGTGATGAAATCCATAGAAATCTGTTCCCATTTCCATTGGGGAATTTCGGGTTGTTGTAACAAGCCAGACGGTTTTTGATGTTCGGCTTTTACTTTTGAACACGTTAAGCATTTACTGACATATGTGGCAATATCTCCTTTCATATTGGGCCACTAATATAATTCTTTTAGATCCTTATACATCTTATCTGAACCCGGGTGAATGGAGTACATGGACTTGTGGGCTTCATCCATAATCAACCCACGTAAGTTACCGTTACTCGGCACCCAAATTCTGTCCATGAAGTAAAACGTATCATCTGACTTAGACTCCAATTGTTTGATCATTCCACGTAGTGCCTCATTTTGGATGTTCTTTTCTTTAAGTGCTTCTTGTTGTGCCATTCGGATTTGAGTAGTAAGACTCGTATGAATTGTTAATCCTAGGGCACGAACACGAAGAGTTTTAACTCGTTCTATGCGACTTAAGGCGTCTGCTACGACATTGGCTTTCCCGGGATGGTACTTGATATCACAATCATAGTCGTTTAGTAGTTCTACCCAACGACATTGTCTCATGTTAAGTTCTTTTTGATCAAAGATATGTTGGAGACTCTTGTGATCAGTTAAAATAGTGCATCTCGTACCATAAAGATAATGTCTCCAAATCTTGAGCGCAAACACAACTGCGCCCAAATCCAAGTCGTGGGTCGTATAATTCTTTTCGTGCACTTTTAGTTGTCGTGAGGCATATGCGATGACTTTGTCTCTTTGCAATAACACACAACCAAGTCCTTGGTGTGATGTATCGCAGTATACGACAAAATTGTTGATTCCCTCCAGAAGAGATAAGATCGGTGCACTACACAGCTTCTGCTTCAGTAATTGGAAAGCTGACTCTTGCTTTGTTGATTCCCTCCAGAAGAGATAAGATCGGTGCACTACACAGCTTCTGCTTCAGTAATTGGAAAGCTGACTCTTGCTTGTCACTCCAATCATACTTCTTTTCTTTCTGGGTTAATGTGGTTAAGGGCGTGGCTATTTTTGAAAAATTCTCAATGAATCGTCTGTAGTAGCCGGCCAAACCCAAAAATTGACGTACTTCTGTCGGAGTCTTTGGTGCTTCCCAGTTTTTGATCGCTTCTATTTTAGATGGATCAACGTGAATTCCTTCCTTGTTGATGACATGTCCAAGAAAATGCACTTCTCGGATCCAAAACTCACACTTAGAGAATTTAGCGTAAAGATTCTCGTTGCTAAGTAGTTCCAAAATTAATTTCAGATGATGTTCATGATCCTCCTTGGTTCGTGAATATATTAATATATCATCAATAAATACTATCACGAATTTATCCAAGTATGGCTTGCACACTCGGTTCATGAGGCATATGCGATGACTTTGTCTCTTTACGTTAACACACA
This sequence comes from Smallanthus sonchifolius, assembly GCA_023525975.1. Lineage (NCBI taxonomy): Eukaryota > Viridiplantae > Streptophyta > Magnoliopsida > Asterales > Asteraceae > Smallanthus > Smallanthus sonchifolius. The sequence goes on from CM042046.1 coordinate 30,335,518, forward strand.
ACCAAGTCCTTGGTGTGATGCATCGCAGTATACGACAAAATTGTTGATTCCCTCCAGAAGAGATAAGATCGGTGCACTACACAGCTTCTGCTTCAGTAATTGGAAAGCTGACTCTTGCTTGTCACTCCAATCATACTTCTTTTCTTTCTGGGTTAATGTGGTTAAGGGCAGGGCTATTTTGAAAAATTCTCAATGAATCGTCTGTAGTAGCCGGCCAAACCCAAAAATTGACGTACTTCTGTCGGAGTCTTTGGTGCTTCCCAGTTTTTGATCGCTTCTATTTTAGATGGATCAACGTGAATTCCTTCCTTGTTGATGACATGTCCAAGAAAATGCACTTCTCGGATCCAAAACTCACACTTAGAGAATTTAGCGTAAAGATTCTCGTTGCTAAGTAGTTCCAAAATTAATTTCAGATGATGTTCATGATCCTCCTTGGTTCGTGAATATATTAATATATCATCAATAAATACTATCACGAATTTATCCAAGCTGGTGCGTTCGTCAAACCAAACGGCATAACTAGGAATTCGTAGTGGCCATAACGAGTCCTAAATGCCGTCTTTGGTACATCTTCTTCTTGGATTCTTAGTTGATGATACCCCGAACGTAGATTGATCTTAGAGTAGAAGCTAGAACCTTGTAGTTGATCGAACAAATCGTCTATCCGAGGAAGTGGATATCGGTTTTTGATTGTAAGCTTGTTTAATTCTCGGTAATCAATACACATCCTAAAGGTTCCATCCTTTTTCTTTACGAATAGGACCGGAGCTCCCCAAGGTGAGAAACTCGGTCTTATGAAACCTTTATCAAGCAACTCCTGGAGTTGATTTGATAATTCCTGCATTTCAGAAGGTGCTAATCGATACGGTGATCGCGCAACCGGGGCGGCTCCTTGTACCAAGTCGATTCGGAATTCGACTTGCCTCGGTGGTGGTAATCCAGGTAAGTCTTCAGGAAAAACTTCAGGGTAATCCTTAACGATTGGTATGTCTTCAAGTCGACGTTCCTCGGGTTTCTTCTCGACGACGTGAGCCAGGAACACGCAATAGCCTTTACGTAGGTACTTACTAGCTTTCATGCAGTTTATCATCCTCAATGTCACTCCACTTTTCTCACCTTGAATCGAAAGAACTTCTCCGTTCGGGAGGGGAATATGAACAATCTTCTCAAAACAAACAATCTCGGCGTGATTCTTCGACAACCAATCCATACGAATAACAACGTCAAAACTTCCCAGGTCAACGGGTAACAGGTCTATACTAAATGTGTGGTTTTTCAAACATAGAGTACAACCCTGAATGACTTCTTCGGTTTTAATTAATTTCCCGTTTGCTAATTCAATTGTATAATTTTGGTCTAGTTTGCTGGCCTTAATACCGAGTAGGGACTTAAAGTCATTTGACACAAAACTTATATCAACACCCGTATCGAAAAGTATAGAGGCATAGTGATTATTTATTGGGAACGTACCAGTGACAATGTTTGAATCTTGTCGTGCATCCCCAGCCCCCATCACAAACGCTCTTCCACGGGCCTGATTGTCGTTTCGGTTCTTCAACTTTGGACAGTCTTTCCTGAAGTGCTTTGGATCTCCACACTCAAAGCATCCCTAATTCATCCTTTCTGCTCCTGGGTTGACCTTTCCTGCTACTTGATTGATCTTTTTAGAGTTCGCATTGTTCCAACAGTTATGGGCTAGATGCCCATACTTTTTACACTTTCCACATTGGGTACACCTTCCACTGTGATGATATCCACACTTGTCACACTTCGGTCGTGTTCCAAGATATCCATTTTGTTCCACAGTGTTGACAGCATAGGCTTTCATAGTTCCAGGTCTCTTGTAAGTTTGATTCTTGTTTTGATTACTTGGTTTTCCAAACCATTTCCTCTTTTCCCCATACCTTCCTTCCTCGATCTCCTTCTTCTCAAACAAACCATCACACACATCATTATCTCTTAGCTTGAAAGCTAGAATTATAGCGCTCTTGGCATCCATAGGGTTCGATGAAGTCACCAGGCTTCGTATTTGAGGTGCAAGACCCCACAAATATCTTTCAACCTTCTTGTATTCTGGAGTAACCATGTGTGGAACTAAACTTGCTAACTCATTGAATCGGTCAGGGTAACCAGCCACATCATCTCCTATCATTTGTAAATTCCACATTTCAGATTCGATCTTTTGCAACTCATTTCGAGGACAGTACTCCTCAGTCATCATGGCTTTTAGCTCCTCCCAAGTCAGTTGGTATGCAATCTGTCTTCCCAGGGTTTTCACTTATGAATTCCACCAAGTTAAAGCCTTATCAGTGAGCGTGCATGTAGAATACTTCACCATGCAGTCAGCGATGTATTCACTAATATCAATCACCGACTCCATCTTTTCTATCCATCTCATTAGCCCAACTGCACCCTCGGTGCCATTGAAGTTGCGGGGGTTGCAAGATAGAAAGGCCTTGTAGGAGCACTTCCTATTTGTAGCATCTGTAGCATTACAAGTCATAACGTCATTAATTCAGATCATGACTATGTGTTACGACTTATTTATTCTATTACCTCCGGAACCTCTGGAACCTCCAGCTGTACCGCTACCTCCTGCACCTCTGTCACACCCCGACCGATGGCGGAATCATCGGGGCGGGACATGTAAGACTATTCATGAGCTCAAGGTTGACTAAATTGTAATATGTTAAATCCATTTCCATTCAAACAAACATGAACAAGTTCAAAGTACATAATGAAATACAATTTGTCTTTGATTTAATATTAACTAGGTCCAAAGCCTATGTGTAGCATGTCTTGATCTAGCTCATATGAAAACACCTGAAACATGAATAAAATAAGGTCAACTAAAAAGTTGGTGAGTATAACACAGTTGTATGTAGATAGCATATAGTTGAAAACAAATCCTTTACAAAACATGATAAAATAAGGCGTTTATGGGGAGCAGCTATTGTGTAACCAAATGTACAATCAAACCTTGTAACTAGCATGCAAAACAAATGTGTTGTCGGTTTCAATCACCGCGTACCATTATTGGGTTTGTCAGACTCAATAGATCTATCATTGAAAACCGTCGGCTTGTATAGTTAATGATTGCACATAAGAGCATACAAAGGTTAGCACACCTAGCACTCGGGCACAAAGCTCAAATTTTTGCACACATGTATGTAAATAGGAGTTTTGCACTTGTGTTGTTTGTGTAAATGTAAATGTGTAATGTGTAATGAGTATAGAGTTCATGTTCCACCCCAAAAGTGTAAAAGAGTAAAAAGTGGTTGTGAATACTCACTTGTATCGAAGGTGTAGCTAACACGAGATACTAGATAGTAATGTGATCCTTGTTTTGCACAATGTTAACCTAGAGTGTAATGTATATTGCATTAATAATGCACAATAGTCTAAGTCTAAGTCTAAGGTTGAATTGGATAAAGTTAGTGGTTGGTACTTGAAAGTATTGTATAAAATGGAAGATTTGAAATGAATATTTTTAGAATATTTTGAATAAGGTTTGAGTTTGAAATAATTAAATAAGTAAATTAGATAATTATTGTTTATGAAAATGATGTAAATATTAGATGTATTTAAGTATAACTAAATAGATGCTTTTGTTCAATTATAAATCAAATAAATAATTATTACTCTATTCATTTATTTATAAAGTGTAACTTAGACATTAAAATATTATTAAGTGTAGGGTTTATGAATTAAATGTTGGACTTTAAATAATTCTCTTTTATTTTAAGATTAAACATTTGATCTTTTCTAAATAAAGGTAATACAGATTTTTAAATTTAATTATTTTTATTTTAAAAACAACTCTGGAATATTAATTGTTTTAAAAATATAAAAATATAAACATTCTGCCAACACACACGACCGTGCCAGGGAAGGGCACGATCGTGCTTGGTCGGGCTCGACAGTTCTGGACAGGGCGCGACCGTGTTGGTCAAACAGAGGACAACTGGCCAAATCACTAGGCACGACCGTGCCTTAGACAGGCACGACCGTGTCTATGCTTCAAGGGCATGACCAGGTATAGCCAACGAGCATGACTAGGTCTGAGCAAGAGGCACGACCGCGCTGGAAGTTGACATGACTGCGTCTCCCGAGGCACGACCGCGCTAGATGATTAGCGCGACCGCGTCTCTTTCAAAACATAAACGAATTGATTGATTTTTATATTTATAGAACTGGAATGCATAGGGCTTTCATTAACAAGGTTCTTATGAGTCTTTTGGTACAGGTTAATTGTGTTTAAAACATGTTTAGAACCGGATTCGGTTAAACTATTTTAAATGAAAATACGGTTTCGGGTTCGAGTAGATTTCGATATTGAAAGCCGAAATTGAATTTGGGCTTTTGATCTATAGAATAAATAGATAGTTTTGAAAGTGTCAATTACCCTGTGAGACGATGAATTGATGGCCTACGGTGGGGACGAGTTCCGACTATGACGGGTGTGGTCTCCGATGCTTTCTGCTACAATTCCGGCCCAGTTGATGTGTTCTGGAGCTTTAGGGGGAATCGACTAAGGTGTTGGTTTGTTTGGTTGAGAGAATTTACAACGAAACGATGAAATCATTGGTCACAATGGAGGGTTTTGGTAATTAGGAGAGGGATCGACTAAAAACGGGTTTATTTGATATAATTGAGATGGTTAAACTCATAATGGGTTTGTTAATGCAAGAATTGGTTAAAAAATCGAATGGTCCCGCGATTAAAGGTTGTATTTACGTTTCAACTGACGCGAGGCGCGACCGTGCCAAGGCGAGGCGCGACCGTGCCAACAATAGGCGTGACCGTGTCAGACGAGGCGCGACCGTGCTAAAACGTGGCGCGACCGTGCCTACTAGGGTTTCTGGTTATTTACAAAATGAGCCCTTGCAACTTCAGCTTTGACAGAATTAGCCTGGTTAGGATTTAACAGAACACTTAACGGGATTACTAACTGGATTAACTCTAGGAGTGTTACCACATGATTATGAGTTTTAAATCTTTGAATTTGGTACGATCGGCTAACGATTAATGAGGTGTAGGTTTGAACAAGTATATGTTTTAATGTCGTGTTGTTATTTTATTAGTTAAAATGAATTTAAAATAGGGTCGGAAAATCAGAGATGTTACAGTCTCTCCATGTTAAGAGAATTTCGTCCCGAAATTTAACTAATGGAGGCTACTAAAAATCAAGAAAAAAGGTGGGAGTTTTGGGTTCTCGGTGAGTTTGACCGTTGATATGATTTAGGCCTGATACTCAAGGTTGAATATGAATGATGACAATGAATTTAGTTTTTGAAATGGACTTAAGGAGAAGATTGTCGAATAGCAATTTGAATTCTAAATGTAAGATGTATTACTTGGAACAAATTTGATGAGATTTTGAAATTTTGAGTTTGTGTAAGATGTAGTCTAACGTGCTCAAAATTGTTAGTGGGTAAAAGATTCCATAAACATTGGTCTAGGTCAAAACTTCACGTGACACGAACAACGCTACTCCTGATAATATGATAGGACACTTATATATAGGAAGTACCATCGGCGTATCCACCATGCCCTCGTCACATTACATCCGTTTCGTTGTTACACATCATGATAAGTTTTAGGTCACAACACACGACAAAATTTCACTATAGTTTCCATGCGCTGATTTTCATAATTCCGTGTGCACCCGTAATTATTCAAATCATCGTATGGTCCGTATAGATTGTTTCGTTGTGTGTGGGTAAGGGGCACAATTTCGCTATGATCACGTCTATTGTTCACACATAGAAAGTCGCTAACAAGTAACTAAGTCCCTAATCAGGTTAGTTCGTAACTAAAGAGTAGTAAAGTAGTAACACTTAAAGTTTCTTGGTTTGCTCATGTTTGAACAAGAATACGTCAAACCCCGAGTCGTTTCAATGTATTATGGTCTTCAACTTTGGTGTACAAAGTGCATGACCATGTCTTGTGTATAATGAAATCAATCCATTGCAATAATTGTAAGCAAATTTTGTTTCGAGTATATAGTAAGCACACAAGTCTCATGTATGATCTAGTGTCACGTAGTTTGTAATCAACTAGGTCTCATATATAGCGTAAATAATTTAGCGTCTTGTATTTTGTAAATCAAAAAGCTTTAATGTGTAATGTATACAACATAGTATTATGTGTATTGTAGGGAATGGATCTCATGTATAGTGTTAGCAACTTAGCATCATGTATTTTGTATAATGTACACCGTTTAGTATAAAGTGCTTTGTAACCAAATGAGTTTCATGTATAGTGTGGTCAATCTAGAATTATGTATCAATGAAGCAATTCTTATGTATAACATATATTGCAAACAACTAAGTTTCGTGCATCATGTGCTCAATCCAGTAGCATATGTATTGCAAGTAAACATGTTTCGTGCATTACGTGATCAATCGAGCAAATTGTGATTTGTAGGCAAACTAGTTTCATGTATTATGTAGTTTGTGTAGAATTGGATATATTGGGGATAATTGAGTTTCATGTACCATGAGATTGCGTTGAATATATTGTGAACGTGTATACATGAGTATTGAACTTCTCGTGCGATATGTACTAACGGGTCTTGCATGTGATCGAGTGATGCGGACAAACGTGTTGTTTGGCGTTCTTGCATAATGTGGTAGTTAGGTTCAAGTCCTCAAATCTCATTGAGGTTGGTGGGAAAGGTTAACGTTTATGCGATATGGATCGTCTCTTGAAGCGTCGAGTGAAAGGTAACGAGGAGGTTTTGGAAATATTCTGGAATTTGTATTTACAAATACGGGTCTTTGTTTGAACATAGAAAGTGGGAAATTGTTTTTGGTTGTAGATATATAAAGTTGTGAAATCATTGAATCGCATATTTTAAATGAATATGCAATTTATGAGAAAATATTTTTAATTTAAATTTTCAACTATTGGCTAAACAAGTAGGAGCATATTAATTTAACCAAAGTTTAGAAATATTTACTTTAATGAGGAAAAATCATAATTATTTATAAGTAAAAAAAAATAATAATAATAATATTTTTATAAAATTGGTTGCATTAACCTTCCTTATCGGATGAAAAGTTTGGTGGAAAATTTATATTTTTGATACTATCTAATTGTTTGATAAACGTTTTGTTTAAACAAGATAACGAGGTTTTGCTTGAGTCACATAATAGTATGATTTGTTTATGAAGGAGATTATCGGTAGTGTACTAAATCGTATTTGAATGAAGAAGGTGATACCTAAATATATATATATTTTTAAATATGATAGAAAATTCATATTCCATGGGTCAAGTCAACCATTAATAACCTTAGAGTTGAAACATATGAAATCGATTAAAGGTTGAAATGTTAAACATTATTCAAAATATAGGGGAATGGTCCTAAAAAAATTTTTTAAAGATAATAACTAGAAATCTTCGATTAACGTCTTTGGTAGTTTCCCACTAGGAAGAAGATGATCACCAAGATGAGCACTGCTATAGTCACTCGGGTAGTCGATCTGGCTTCAGCTCTAGCTGCCTCCGTGCGATGCTCCAGCATTTCATTTTCGAGGATGGAGATTAACTCCTTTTGGTACCCTAATTGGTTTGCTAGGCTATCCATCCTTTGTCCTTGCAAGTCGTGCATTACTCCTTGCTCTATCCTATGTCTCTCGAATTCTGAAGTTCTTACATATTGGTGGAGGTCATGGGTTGGAATCCCCATAACACCAGTGGGTGCCATGGTATGCCTTACCCAACGGTTAGGATGGTACGGATCGGGCATTAGATATGGGTCTCTTAGTGGGGGTGGTAATTGATTGTGGAGGCGAGGTGTTTGATACGGGTTTCTGGGTGCGGGTGATTCAGATGTTCGAAGTCTCGGGCCGGTGTTCCTAATCCAGTCCGCCCTTACATCAAACCTTGGTCTAGCAGCTGGGGGTGTTGGTGACCGGTACACGGGTGTCTCAGTGTTTTCTTCTGGATCAGATTCTGATCCAGGACGGTAAACCGGGGAGGGAGGAGGGTAGGAGTCCATGTCTAGTAGAAAAACAATGAAAAAGTTGTAAGTGATAATGAAATATTGCGGGTTGAACATAAGAGTACTTATAGGTTTTAGAGTTTGACTAGTCATAACACCGAACCTTCACGATAGTATTTTAGAAATACACTTGACCTATAAGCAATGCATCCCTGAAGAGAATTCCCAGGAAAGAGGGGTGGGTCGCTAAGACACACTTAAGTACCCTATCTTTCCTTAGCCAGAATTCCTCGTGGGCTTACACACTCTTCCAGCCATCATGTATTAATAATACTATTGTTGGGCTCATGGTTATGATGAGAATTGTTGTGAACTGGGCTTTGAGGCCCAAAGGTAAGGTTTATGCATTTCAGCGGGCTTCTTCTTCTTGGAAATAGGTGGGCTTCTTAGTTTATTGTTGATGGGCATTAGGCCCAATAGTTTAAGTCCTTGCTCATTAAGGGTGATGGTATCATGTATTTGGATCCAAAGGAGTATGAATAATTTTGGTGTGTATGTGTGTGTGTTAAACTTAGGATAGTGTTTTAAATAAATTAAGTAGGTAGCAATGAATAGAAGAAAAAAAAAGTTGGCAGGTAATGTGACACACAACTATTGAGTATTGTATAATGTGATGTAATCATATAGTATAACATGTAAAGATATTCACATAGGAAATAATCATATAGCATGTAGGTAGTAATGAGTGTAAGTACAAGAGCTATCAAGTAGTGTGTCACATAAGTCATTATGTATTGTATCAGGTAGTGTAGGTACTTAGGATAGCATGTAAAAATAATCACACATGAATTGATAATGTAACATGTAGTAGCATGGCATTGTATGGGTGTCCTAAAGTTATAGTCTAGGTCAAGAGTGTCTAATAACCTAGTTCCCTATAACCTGGCTCTGATACCAATCTGTAAAACCCTGACCGATGGCTGAATCATCGGAGCGGGACATATAAGATTGTTCATGAGCTCAAGGTTGACTAAATTGTAAAATGTTAAATCCATTTCCACTCAAACAAACATGAAAAAGTTCAAAGTACAAAATGAAATACAATTTGTCTTTGATTTAATATTAACTAGGTCCAAAGCCTATGTGTAGCATGTCTTGATCTAGCTCATATGAAAACACCTGAAACATGAATAAAATAAGGTCAACTAAAAAGTTGGTGAGTATAACATAGTTGTATGTAGATAGCATATAGTTGAAAACAAATCCTTTACAAAACATGATAAAATAAGGCGTTTATGGGGAGCAGCTATTGTGTAACCAAATGTACAATCAAACCTTGTAACTAGCATGCAAAACAAATGTGTTGTCGGTTTCAATCACCGCGTACCATGGGTGGGTTTGTCAGACTCAATAGATCTATCATTGAAAACCGTCGGCTTGTATAGTTAATGATTGCACATAAGAGCATACAAAGGTTAGCACACCTAGCACTCGGGCACAAAGCTCAAATTTTTACACACATGTATGTAAATAGGATTTTTGCACTTGTGTTGTTTGTGTAAATGTAAATGTGTAATGTGTAATGAGTATAGAGTTCATGTTCCACCCCAAAAGTGTAAAAGAGTAAAAAGGGGTTGTGAATACTAACTTGTATCGAAGGCGTAGCTAACACGAGATACTAGATAGTAATGTGATCCTTGTATTGCACAATGTTAACCTAGAGTGTAATGTATATTGCATTAATAATGCACAATAGTCTAAGTCTAAGTTTAAGGTTGAATTGGATAAAGTTAGTGGTTGGTACTTGAAAGTATTGTATAAAATGGAAGATTTGAAATGAATATTTTGATATTGAAAGCTGAAATTGAATTAGGGCTTTTGATCTATAGAATAAATAGATAGTTTTGAAAGTGTCAATTACCCTATGAGACGATGAATTGATGGCCTACGGTGGGGACGAGTTCCGACTATGACGGGTGTGGTCTCCGATGCTTTCTGCTACAATTCCGGCCCAGTTGATGTGTTCTGGAGCTTTAGGGGGAATCGACTAAGGTGTTGGTTTGTTTGGTTGAGAGAATTTACAACGAAACGATGAAATCATTGGTCACAATGGAGGGTTTTGGTAATTAGGAGAGGGATCGACTAAAAACGGGTTTATTTGATATAATTGAGATGGTTAAACTCATAATGGGTTTGTTAATGCAAGAATTGGTTACAAAATCGAAAGGTCCCACGATTAAAGGCTGTATTTCCGTTTCAACTGAAACGAGGCGCGACCGTGCCAAAACAAGGCGCGACCGTGCCGAGCCGAGGCGCGACCGTGCCAACAATAGGCGCGACCGTGTCAGACGAGGCGCGACCGTGCCAAAACGTGGTGCGACCGTGCCTACTAGGGTTTCTGGTTATTTACAAAATCAGCCCTTGCAACTTCAGCTTTGACAGAATTAGCCTGGTTAGGATTTAACAGAACACTTAACGGGATTACTAACTGGATTAACTCTAGGAGTGTTACCACATGATTATGAGTTTTAAATCTTTGAATTTGGTACGATCGGCTAACGATTAATGAGGTGTAGGTTTGAACAAGTATATGTTTTAATGTCGTGTTGTTATTTTATTAGTTAAAATGAATTTAAAATAGGGTCGGAAAATCAGAGATGTTACAACCTCCTGCGCCGGTACCACTGCCGTTTCCTCCTCCACTATTTCGATTTGCCTCATACTGCTCCATGGCAGCAGCTACTCGCTGTGCTATGAGTTGCTCCACGTTTGGGGAAAGCGTCTCGTTGTTGTCACCAGTAGTGTTAAGGGGTGTCCCACGCTTAGGTGCCATTACGTTCTTTTTAACATATCAATTAAAAAGAAACAACATTATATAATAATAATGATAGATCATGACATAAGGATACAACAACATCAAACGTGAACAACCATCATTACAACATAACCCATCACATACATAGTTAAAACATGCATAGTATATTGTTCCAAAAGACAAGGATACAAAAGGGATGGGTTCACATGACCACATCAGTACCAAAGTTTTAAACTACATAATGCGCTACGGACACAACCCGCCCGTAATAGGTCTAAAAGAAGATGTGGGAGTACAACCCAATCATCATGGCAAGTCCTGCCATGACAAAGCTAGCCCTATCCACAAATTCTACAGCCAAAGTCCTTTCTTCCAGCGCCTCCACCATGTCTCGGACCGTGAGAGTGAACTGCCAGTCCATGTCAGCTCTCAACCCTAGGTAGTCAGTGGCACCCTGTATGTCTCGGGTGCTGTCCTCCAGAGTCTGTACTCGAGATCCGAGCCCTTAACGTAGTCGCGTGGCTGCATCCCCATGTGCCCGGATATCATCTAGGAGGTCATCAAGACGTTCCTCGTGCGTATGAACGCGTGCTACCAATGTAGGCACTGTGAGCTCCATGGCTTCCCTAGTGTGGGGTATGGGTGTTGAGGAGTCGGAGGACTCTCCGAGCTCGAAGGTAGAGGGGATGCTCTCCATCTCCCTCCATCGTGCCAGTGTACGGGGCATCCAGCTGATAGTCCCCACAGTAGGGTGGTAGCAGGGTCGTTGTTTAGGTGGTTCCTCATCAGTCTCCAAGTCTTCCGGGTCACGGGCTGCCAGGGTCCTCTTGCGCGAAAATAGAACTTTTTTCCTAGCACTTTTTACCATGACTGGTCCTCCGCTTTTCTTTCGGTAGATGATAGGCCGTTCTCCCAGGGCGACATTGGGTGGTGTGGAGCTGCGAACTTGTACTCGATTTTTGGGGCGTGTGTTGGAAAGTTCCCCGTTTGATTCAGAGGTAGAGTCGGGGTCAGAGTGTGACGACATGCTTGTGACTACAATATCCATGTGATAAGATGAATGGTTATGCCATGCTTATGCAATGAAAATGTTTTGTGAGTCATTTAAATTATAGACTAGGTTCCGTTTTAGACTCCTAGTTCGCTATAATCAATGGCTCTGATACCAAATCTGTCACACCCCGCCAAGGCGGAAACGCGAGGCGTAACATTCATGGTTTCCAAAGCATATGATTACCGCAAACACATACATGATAAATGGATACATAAACAAGTTTAAAGTTTTACATTCCAAAATGTAAATTGAGTTTACAAAAAGTGAAGATTTCGCAAGTATGACTCTATTACAATGAGTTATACAAGAGAAATCCCCCAAAAGTTGTATCCATCGTGCATGCATGTAATCTACATTGCTAACCTTACGATCACGTTCAATTTCCTAAAAAACATACTTGAAAATGTCAACACTAGGTTGGTGAGTTCACAGGTTTAATCAAATAGTTCTTTGTAAAATTCAATTGTTCGTAAATAGTTTCAGGTGCATGTGATAATTAGAATAAGAATTGTTTGACCCATTTGTAAACTAGCTAGGAATACAAATAATATGTTCCTACATGAGCCGTAACCAAACCATGACAATTGTTCTTCGCCCCTAATTTAGTTATCCGGTTCTATGCGGCCATAAATCCTCCAGATTGTGGTTAGCGCGACTAACCATGACCGGGAGACGTCACTCTCCATAGTACTATTCATAGGACCCTAGGCTACAGTTAATGGTTACTAAATTATTCCAGGGGACTTTAGCGGCCTAAAATCGTTTAACTCATGTAAACATAAAAGTCGAGTCTTATTCTCTTGTTATCACATAAAAATAGTTGTAAGTATGTTCTTCCCCCAAATATTGAAAACAGTAAAAAGTGGCCGTGAAACTCACCTCGTGTTTGTGTATGCTAGCAACGATAATTGTTCTAGTCAAACTTGACTATTCGTACCCTAATTACAAAAGGGTAATTCGTGTTATGACCGAATGTCTCATATGCAAATTGTTCACCGACTTAGTAAATCTGGTTGCTTTTGTTTAAATATCTTCTTAGTTTTCCAACACTTGTTTCGTTATAAAATAGTTCTAAGTTACTGCCCAATGGGCCTGAAACAGGTATCGAAACTACTTAGTTTCGATTGAACAGAACAGATGTCGAAACTTCCTAGTTTCGATTGAGCAAACTGGGTATCGAAACTTCCTAGTTTCGATTGGGCAAGAAAGGTATCGAAACTACCTTGTTTCGATTGAGCAACAGGTATCGAAACTACCTAGTTTCGATTGAGTAAACAGGTATCGAAACTATAGTTTCGATTACTGAAATTTTGATTGACAGAATCAGTTTCAAAACTTTATTCATACATATACGCATATATTCATGTTTTAATCTTGAATTCGACACACTTTTCTGGTTATTTTTCTTACGTTCGAGTAAACTGTATGTTTAGCTACAGTTTTAAAGAAAATAATATGGATGGTATCGAGTTTTTACCTCTGGACAGAGATGATGATTTTTGAGAGAAAAAGAGAATGATCTTGACTTCTCCTGCTAAAAACCTTTGAGAAAACACATGGAACTCTCCTTATAATACCGAAATAAAGGATTCGAGTCTTCGATTATGGAAGAACACCAAAAGAAAGTGAAGATAGATATTCTTGTTGTTGTCGTAGAAGAAAAGATAGATGACAGGGGTTGTGAGTTTTTGCTCTTGATGGATGAATTGATAGACAATGAGGTGGTATGGTTTTTATCTAAACTTTGAAGTCATGAGGTATGGGTTTTAAGATAAATAATTTGAATGTAGAGAAAAATGGTAGTGTGAATGGGGAAATCTCTGGGATTTCGGTCGAGAAAGTCAAGGGTGGGTTGGGGTTAATTAATCAAATAATTAGATTTAAGTGTAAATTTATTTAATTCATTAAGTGTATTAATATTAATTAGAGTTTCAAATGGTAATTTAATTTGGTTTAGGTTCTCCACGGTATTATAAATTTATTAAGTTTATGGCTCGTTAACGAAAGATATTGAAATCTTGGATTGTATAATTCGTTGAGGTGATTATTTGTAGGTATACGTACCTAAAGGTGACGCTACATGGTAACGTCTTCGAAAGGGTTCGATATTTTACTTTTACGTATATTATATGATTTAGTCTAAAAATTAAATTATTGTCCAATGTAGAGTTTATGTAATATATATGTATATATATTTTTCTGGTTATTTAATTTAACCACTAATGTTTGTATTTAGTCGGTTTATACGTGTACATGAACCGGTAACTCCTAGAATTACTAAAATATGAAATGAGACAATGTACGGTTTTTGCTAGATCTTAATGTCCTTGTTTATGAAATTAAGTAAATCGCCAAAACAATTATACTGTAAACTCGTTTATAACATGTACGGATATTGACCTGAAATGCCGGGTGTCACACGTATGATTAAATCTCTGATACACGATCTTTAAACAACCTCCAAAAAATTTTCGGAGAGGTAGGAAGATCGAACAGAGAACTGAGAGCCTAAGCTCTAATACCATATGTTAGGTATACGCAGCGGAATACAATCACACACACGAAAAAGCAATAAAGAGAACACGAGATATATAGTGGTTCGGTCGGTAGACCTACATCCACTATGCAACTAGGGATCTTATTATATTTCAGTTCACACCTTTTACAATTACATAGACACGACGTAAATAGAGAACAATTAGGTTGAATAACTTAGGGAACAAGAAACCCAAATAGTAAGCCCGCTTAGAAATTAAGCCGACCCTATTAGCCAACTTAACCCTAATTAGCCCAAAGGCCTTCGAACCCAACACTTTTTTTGTTCGATGTTAATTTAGGTTTAATTTGTTCTTTGTTAATCTAGGTTTAATTTGTTTGTTGTTAATTTCGGTTTGATTTGAGCTTAATTTGTTGTATGATTTAGGAAACCAAGAATTTTGTATACTTGAGATTTGCTCCTTATATTGAGTGAGTTGGAAATCTGCAAAAAAACTGCCAAGTGGATTTGATCAATCAATTCTAAGGTAGATTTTTTTTTTAAAGTTTCTTGAAGATTTATATTTACTATCTTCTAAATATGTGAATTGTTCTATTACTATTATTGTATCATGTGATTGTGTTAATATTGGTTCACAAATATTAGGGAATTTGAAGAGAGTAGCATACATGATGTAAAGATAAAGACTAATGGCTATAAAATTCTCTAAGTACAATTGCTGCGGACTCCACTATTTTGCTTCTGACTTACAAGTTGTTGCGGATAAGGCTAAGTGCTGTGGATAGTTGTATTCTCCTGCTGATGAACAACTATGCTGCGAATAGCCATATCTGTTGAAGTTCAGAGTTGCTGATGATAGGATTCTCAGTAGCATCAAACACTTGATGCTGCTGATAGGCAAATCATCAACATCTTTGACTTTGCTACTGACACTTGTGCTGCAACACTGACACGTCTATCAGCAGAAGGAATGTTATTGGTGCAGATGATTAAAGACAAAGCTACTACTTCTGAAGTCTCCTGTAAAGATTCCTATGAAGACTTTTGACCTGAATAGAACTGTTTACAGCAGCTTGTTTTTTAGTTTTCTACCAATTATAGTGTAGCTTGTAACTGTCAAAGATCAACGGTTTGTGTTTGATCTGATCCTTAGAATCAAGGGTCTGCCTTGATTTTAAGTTCCTTTATATGTATTGTATCTTCCATTTGTACAAGTGTGCTTCCGTAGAGTTTTCTCTGTAACTTGTAGACTTTGAAGATTAATACAATTTGCATTTATAAGTATTATCATTGTTTCTTGTTTACATTGCAACGTTGTTATTGTTTCCGCCAATATCAACTAGAACAGAACCATCTTGTAAACACCGACCCTACAAGTGGTATCAGAGCTTTGGCTCTCAGATTAAACAAACTCACACTTATTTAATCACTATCTGGTTCTATTCATTACTATCTCTTTGCTAAACACTATTTATTCAGAAATGGCATAAAACAATGGTTTTGATGATACTGGAAGCCTCAACAGACCACCAAGACTAGTGTCTAGAGAAGACTATGATATGTGGAAGAATAGGATGGAAAGTTTCTTCTGCTATCAAGAATATGGAATGTGGAGATCTATAAAAGATGGTCCATATGTACCCATGGTGGCCTCTGCTGATTTCGGAGGTCCATCAGTTCCTAAAGAAGCTTCAAAGTACTCAGAGGAAGACATCAAGAAGAAGGAGGTAGATTTTAAAGCTTTGGGAGCCATTCAAATGTGCTTGCCAAACGAAGTTTTCCCCAACTTCAGAGAATAGAAGACTGCTAAGGAGCTATGGGAAGCTCTTGAGAAGATGTTTGTTGGGTTAGAAGAAGTGAAGGAAAATAGAAGAGATAACTTGAAGCAACAATATGAAAATTTTGCCTGGAAGGAAGGTGAGTCTCTTACTGTTCTGTACAACAGGTACACCTATCTCAATGCTCTAAAGTGAAGCTGGAGAATGAAGACATTCTCAAAAAGTTTATCAGATCTCTGCCAAGTTGCTGGACACTCTACAAGTGTCAATTAGAAGAACCAAAAATCTGAAGACTCTGCAGATGACTGAGCTGTTTGGCATGTTGAAAACTTATGAATTAGAAATGATTCAAGCCAAAGAAAGAAGCTAAGGTTATTCAACAGCCTCTTCATCCACCACCACTTCTTCTACACTACACTCTGACCATTCAGTTCCTAGTTCTAGCAACTACTATCCTCCCAATGTTACTCATCCTCATACTCCAAACTCACAATCAAATAACTCACCATTTCTCCTTGAAGCCCCACCTCAAACAACTTCTGCTGCTTTTGTTTCTGAAAACCCAGGCAACATGTCATTTATTAAAGAAGGTCTGGAGTGTTTTCATCTAGTTGATTTAGAGGAAATGGACATACAACACTCTTATGTCATGTTGTCACTCAGAGCTAAACGGTTCTACTATAGAACTGGAAGACCCATTCCAAGCAGCAACTCTAACACTAGAGTAGGGTTGGACAAGAGCAAGCTTAGATGTTACAACTGCAACCAACTTGGTCACTTTGCCAGAGAATGCAAGGCACCAAAGGCAAATCCAGCTGCTGCTCAGCCAAGACAAGCTCATCAAGGTCAAGCAAGTCAAGGTAACACCCCCTTGCTCAAACTGCAGCTTGTGCAGCTGTTGGAACAGTTGAGTTTGACTGGAGCTTTCAGTATGAGGATCTTCCTACCAACAACCAAGCACTTATGACAGACACTACAGAGATACCACCTTATGTATATGAACACCTCTGTTCTCAAGCTTGTATTGATAAGGTTCTAGGTTACAAAAAGCATAACCAAAACTTTATAGATCAAAATGAAGAGTTTCACCAAATGAAATCTGAATTCAAAAAGGTTGAAAACAGTTACAAAGAAAAGATTAAATGCCTAAAGAAAGAGATTTCATCATTAAAACATGAACAAACAAATCTTGAAACTCATATTGATGATCTATTGGTTAAGTTAAAAGCTACCGGAGCAGAACTGGCAGAACAAAAGGTTCATGTTGACAAGTATGAGTTTACATCCAAAAAGCTGCAAAGAATTTTGGATGCTCAAATTCATGAAAAAATAACTGTTGGTCTTGGGTTTCAAGCTGAAAAACCCTACAATGTTGTACCTCCAACTGCTGACTATGTAGCCATCCATGAACCAAACTTCAATCTCTCAAACCTTGAGCATGCAAACCGAAACCTTGATTCCTCCAAGGAAGAACTATTTGTGCCAGAATGCAGTACCTCATCTGAAGTTGAGTCCACATGCTCAGAATCCATTGAAACCAGTGAGGATCCATTACTCCCTACCAATGAAATCATCCTTAAAAGCACCAAATCTGGTAGAGTAATTCAAACAAATGGTCCAAGCCCTTTCATTCCTTCAATACCAGTACCTCAACTCACCAAACAGATCAAAATCATCTTTCCTCCTGAAGGAAGAAAGTTAAATGTTGAAAAGGGACAATCTTCAATCTCCACCAATCTCCAATCAAAATCCATCCAACCTAGAAAGGTGTTTGACATCTGTCATGCACATGGAAAGAGAGTTCCGTATGTTCAAAAGACATTGGAGGAGGCCACCTTTGAGCATAACAAAGCTCATCCCTGAAATTTTAAAGATTTGTTCAAAAGAAAAGATTATGTGTATTTGAAAGGGACAAACTGGCTAAAGCATGCTTTGTCTGTGGCAAATACAACCATACTGCTAGCACCTGCTTCTACTACCTTCAGCAGCAAAGAAACCTCAAGCAACATGCTTTTGAGAAGACAAACAAAAACAAGAAGGTAAGAAGCTATGAAGCCAAGACAACTCAATTCGAAAACTCTCTCTCCCCACCAATGAAGCAACTCCCAACACCCCAACAATCCTGTATCATATGTGGTGAATCAGACCACTTTGCTGCAGATTGCAAGTTCAATCCATTCAATCAGATTCTTCAACCATCCTCCACAACATTTTCTCCTACTCCTAAAAGGAAGCCACTCTATAGAAGAACTCCTACTGAGAAATCCATTTTCAATAAGAAGGTAAAGAAGGAGAAGCAAGTACATGTTGAATAATCAGCAGCCAGCAAAAATGCTTCTAATCAGCTGAAGAAAAGGGAGCCCAGAACCAATCCATCAACAGCAACCAAGTCTGCTGTTGATCAAGTAAAGCCATCAGCAGCAACCAAGTTTGCTGCTGATCAGCCAAAGTCTTCAGCAGTAAGCAAAATTGATGTTGATAAAGCAAAACCATCAGCAGCCAAAGCAACATCGGCTGCTGATAGAGTAAAAAAGATCTGCAAAACCACCTTCCCAACAGTGGAAAGCCAAATCCATAGTTTCTGCTTCTTAAAGCATCATCATTGGTTTCATTGAATGCCAGCACACAAATCTTGATTTTAAGATACACTCACACAAGTTTACAAGCTCTTAGGTTCCTCCCTCTAACTATATCTCTCTCATGTGCAGGGACAACCAGGTCACAAGGATAACACCTGGGTTGTAGACAGTGGTTGTTCCAGGAACATGACAGGCAACAGATCCGTCCTCTCCAATTTTAGATATTTCAATGGAGGATATGTTGCCTTTGGGAGTGATTCAAAAGGAGGGTCTATAACTAGACAAGGAACTGTGTCCAATGAAAGAAAGAGCATTGAAAGAGTAAATTTTGTCAAAGAATTGGATTTCAGTCTCATGAGTGTGTCTCAGATCTTTGATCAAAAGCATTGGATGCTTTTTACAAATAAAGAATGCTTTGTGCTATCCCATGGATTAAACAAACCTCCTCCAGCGAAGATTTTATTGACTGCTCAAAGAAAACATAACCTATATGTGCTTGACATGAATGAGGTCACTCCATCTGGCAGTGTATCTTGTTTTCTGTCCAAGGCATTAGTTGATGATCAGCTCTTTGGCACAGAAGATTAAGACATGTCAATGTAAAGACTATCAACAAGTTGGTAAAGGGAAATCTTGTCAGAGGTGTTCCTGACAAGGAATTCTAACTTGAAGATTACTGCATTGCATGCCTGAAGGGGAAGCAACACAAGAGTTCTCACAAGCCTAAGATATTGCATACAAAGGACACTCCACTACAGCTGCTGCATATGGATCTATTTGGTCCTACAAATGTCATGTCAATGGGCAAGAAGTCATGTTGTCTGGTGATAACTGATGACTATACCAGATTCTCATGCGTATACTTCTTAAGAACAAAAGATGAAACTGTTGAGATTCTTAAATCCTACATTCTTAGGGTGGAGAATCAAAACAATCATAAAGTCATAGTCATAAGGTGTGATCAAGGTACAGAGTTTAAGAATCACACCTTGAGGAAAGGCATAGAAAGACAATACAGCGCTCCAAGAACTCCTCAACAAAATGGGGTTGCTGAAAAGAGAAACATAACTCTAATTGAGTCCACAAGATCAATGCTGGCTGACTCAAAACTACCTCTCACATTCTGGGTTGAGGCAGTTAGCACAGCTGACTATGTGCAAAATAGAGTTCTTATTGTCAAGCCTCTCAACAAAACACCTTACGAACCGTGGTTTAAAAGAGTTCCCTACATTGGATTTCTAAAACCCTTTGGATGTCCATGTACCATTCTCATCACACATGGGGTTCTTCTGAAGTTTGGTGCCAAATCAGATGAAGGATACTTTGTGGGCTATTCCTCTCATCCAAGGCCTACAGAGTATTTAACTCAAGAACAAGAATTGTGAAAGAATCAGTAAATGTGGAATGTAGGGAACACATTGCATGTGAAAAGGATAAAGGACCAGACTAGCTCTTTGATATAGACTCCTTCTCCCAAGTATTTGAGCCTCTCATCTTCTCAAATATAGAGTCTACCTCTTCCAAAGAACCAGCTTCCACATCGTCAACTGATTATAGATTGGAATTCAATAGTCCTTCTATAAGAATCAAAAGACCATCTATTGATCCTCTATCTGTTGTGGAAGCTATTTAAGCCAATGAAGCAATAAAAAGTCTCTCTAATGTCACCAGCAACAGTCTCTTTGAAAATGAAAATCAGAATGCAATTCATGACATCTCGGCAGAGGGTGTAGAAGCATCTGCTCCTGATGCTGCTACGGATGATGTTGATGCTACTGCTGATATTGAAGACTCTTCCACCATGAATGAAGAGTTTCCTGATCAAAATAAAAGCAATCTTGAGCAAGGAATATAGTTAGATGTTATTCCAGCACAGAGAATCAACAAGGAACATCCACTGGAAAATATAATTGGCCATGTTCAGTAAGGAGTCTAAACAAGAAGCAAGACTCACGAGGCCAATATATGTTGTATTCTTGCTTTCTATCTCAAGTAGAACCAAAGAAGATAGATGAAACTTTGAAACATAGCAGTTGGATTGAAGCAATGAAGGAAGAGTTGCTGCAATTCAAAAGACAAGAAGTGTGGACCCTGGTTGATCTTCCACCCGGTCAAAGTGCTATTGGCATAAGATGAGGGATTGTAGTCAAGAACAAAGACAGACTTGTAGCTCAAGGCTACACTCAGGAAGATGGAGTGGACTATGATGAAGTCTTTGCTCCTGTTACCAGACTGGAGGCTATCCGAATCTTCTTAGCTTATGTTGCATCCAAGAGCTTACTGTTTATCAAATGGATGTCAAGAGTGCCTTTATGTATAGGAAGATTGGTGAGGAAGTCTATGTCAGACAGCCTCCAGGATTTGTAGATCCTGCTCATCCAAAAAAAGTATTCAAATTAGACAAAGCTCTCTATGGCTTACATCAAGCTCCAAGAGCCTGGTATGAAACCTTGTCAGGCTATCTACTCAGCAACAATTTTAGAAGAGGTGCCATTGATCAAACCTTGTTTATCAAAAATGAAGGGGGAGAAATCCTACATGTACAAATCTATGTTGATGAAGGGGGAAAAAGCTGTGCACAAACTTTGAGATCCTGATGCACTCAAAGTTTGAAATGAGTTCAATTGGGTCTCCAAGTCAAACAAGTTCCAAATGGAATCTTCATCAGCCAATCCAAATATGTCAAGAGCATTTTGGAAAGATTCAAGCTGGCTGACTGCTATGCTGCAAGAACTCTTATGCAAGTGCACCATCAACTGAATCCAGATAAAGATGGACAAGACACTAATCAACATCAATACCGTGCAATGATAGGATCACTCGTGTATCAAACTGCCTCAAGGCCAGATATCATGTTTGCAGTATGCCTTTGTGCAAGATTCCAAGCAGCTCCAAAGAATACACATCTTCAAGTTGTCAAGAGAATTTTTAGATACCTAAAAGGAGCCCCAAGACTTGGGCTCTGGTATTCTAAAAATGACAAGTTCAACCTGTATGCATACACTGACAGTGACTATGAAGGATGCAACTTGGACAAGAAGTCCACATCAGGGGGATGTCAGTTTCTGAGAGGAAGACTGATTTCATGGCAATGCAAAAAAGCAAACTTGTGTATCAACTTCTACGGCAGAAGCAGAATACATTGCAGCTTCAAGTTGATGTGCACAAGTTATCTGGATACAAAATCAAATGCTGGATTATGGGATAACTTTCATGGTAACTCCCATTCACATTGACAACATGAGTGCTATATCAATTACAAACAATCCTGTGCGGTACTCCAAGACAAAACACATTGACATCAGGTATCATTTCAAAAAAGATCAAGCTGAGAAAAAGAGAATCATTTTAACTAAAGTTCATACCAATGAGCAATATGCTGACTTGTTTACAAAACCATTTGATGAATCTAGATTTAGATATTTAGTTGAATCCATTGGCATGATAAACTTTGATTAAAATTTGTTTCCAAAATTTTTGAATAAAAATGTGTGTGTCTTTTGTTGTAAATAAAAGGTTAACAGTCAGCAGCAAACATTTTTGCTGCTGACAGGTTTAGTCATCAGCAGCAAAGAATTTGCCACTGACTGCTTTAAGTTATCAGCAGGAACAAGTTTCCTGCGGATAGCTTTAAGGCAATCAGCAGCAACATTTTTGTTGTGGACCATTACATCCATTAGCAGCAACCAAGTTTGCTGCTGATAGACTTAGCCATAAGTAGCAACCAAGTTTGTTGCTGATAGGTTTAACCATCCGCAACAACCAAGTTTGCGACCGATGGGTAAAATGAGTCCAAATTAACTTTTACCCATTGTAAAAACCACCTTCAGTCTTTACCATGGCTGCTACAGTGTGTTACAGCTATAAACAGTGAAAAGTAAATGGGTTGTACAGTATAATTAAATCTGCTTTTTCCCTCATTTGCCGTTATAACACAAATCAAATTTCTTCCTTCACCACTTCACATTCAACTCTGACCTAACCCTCACCATTTTCTCTCAAGCATTCAAAGCTTTCCCATACTTAACCACCTTTCAAAAGCTTCCTCCTTCCCTCCAAATCTAACCATAACGGCAGAAGTCGACATCAACAATCCTGATGACAAGTTCTCAACATACCATAATCTGACGGCATATCTCGTCAAAGGGAAGAAATCCGAAGGGTTCGACGAAGTGATTGACTTCCTATGTCAATCAAAAATCTATTTTGCACTCACTGTCAACCCCACAATCTACATACCTCACATGAAGGATTTCTGGAACTCTGTCGTCTACTCTACCGAACAGGGGACTCCCCAAATCAAAGTCACAGTAGATGGCAAAGACATCACCGTCACATAAGCCATACTCAGAAAACACCTCAAGCTTTAGGACGAGGGGGCCGCCATCTCATACACCAGAAACAAATACATGAGAACCTTTGTATCCATAGGGTACACTGGTAATCAGGACGACTACATGATCGAGAAGGCGCTGATGGGTCCTCCTTGTAAGTTTCTATGCCATACTCTTCTTCAATTCATATCTCAGAAGAGAAGTGGATGGCATCAACTGAGTTCTGCTCTTTCGTCTGCTGTCCATGGTATGGTTACTTGTCAAGGCTTCAAAATTTGCACATTTGATATTTGAAGGTTTGAGATATAACCTTCACGAAGGTGCAAAACAAGCCTTGTTTATGTACCCAAGGTTCTTGCAGGAAGTTTTTAATCATGAAATAAAAGATCTTTCAAAACCTGCAAGAATCTACTTGATTTTGGGTCATAAAAATAATATTTTTCAAAGTATGAGAACAGTTTCAAAGAATTTCTCAGGGGTCAATATTCCATTGTTATCTACAATGTTGAACCTACAAAGCACCCAAGGTGACAGTTCAGCAGTCCCAGCTGATACTGATCCAACACCCTCCACTTCACAGCCTGAACATACAACAGTTTCCCTTGATCGAACCCACGTGCAGCCTATTGAGGGTGAACAGGCACAACAAATACTTACCCCGGTTCTTCAAGCCCAACTGGAACCCAGAGCCCCAGTTGAGGCAAGCTATACCTGAAAGCGAAAGAGGAGCAAGAAGACTCCTTCTATTCTTGTCTTCCAGGACCAATCCCAACCTGAAAGCCCTCATCCAGAATCCCAACATTATGGTGAGAATATCATAAGGCATAGCCATGTTATTAGAGAAACTTCCTTGGAAGTTCGTCTATTAGGATCAGGATCACATCCCGGATCCATAGAACAACCCTTTGAGCCCTTTCTCTATGTTTCTTCCCTGAACTTAAGTGCAGAGGCACCTAGTCAAGATGATATACCTTCTCTAACTGCCACTATCTCGAAGGTACTGATTGACTTGGCTGCCAAAGTACCTAGCCCAAGTTCATCACCTGAGAAGGTTCACTCTGGGAGTGATGATAGAGTGAATGTAGAAGGGGCTATCACTACTACTGGTCCATCAATTTACCAGGAGGACAGTGATAACAACACTAAGTCCCCAACTATGGCAACTCATAGTGATAATGTTTCTTTTGAAACATTTTTCACTGAGAGGAATCCCAGGAGCCAAGAAAACCAGGGTGATGGGGATACATAGGCTAGGCCTAAGGCCCCATCTAGTTCCAAGGATTCCACAACTATGGATGAGGACAGACTGAAACTAGACAATCTGGAATTGATGGCCATGGTAGCCATGCTAGAAGCTGAAGTGTCCAAACTAAGACACCTAGTCTCTATGCATGAGGCCCATCGATGCCCACCTGTGACTACTCCTTCCCTTGTATCAGTGGGAACCCAAACAAACCAAACCCTATGCACTGATGTAACCAAAAAGTGGGAGATAGTTACTGTTGAAAATGACAAAGACAGTCTTGATGAATGGATACAAGAACAGGCTGCCTTTCAAAGCACACTTTTCAAGCCTGCTTTTGTTCAAGTTCATGACTTGCCAGACTCGGAAGATGAAGAGGAAGAGATCTTTGAATATTGGAAGTTAGTTTTCAGGGCTGTAGATGAAGTGTTCCCTGAGGAGATGAAGACAAACAATGAAGATGAAGATACGCCTCACTCATTCACTATACTTCCAGCTACAGCCAGCATCTCAAGACAAGTCATATCCCCTTATTTCCATTAATTGCACACAATCTGGAATTTAATTCCATTCTGTCTTGGGAATATGATGGTCTATCAGAAAGGTTTTGGATTGGATGGGAATCTAGTAAAATTGAAGAGTTCAACTGGAACAATCTAAATCCCTTCCATATCTTGGATCTATACCTTTCAAAATGCATAAACAATTCAACAGATCTTTCTGTTGAACTTGCCATTGAAAGATTTTATGACCTTGCCCTGGTTTAAGTGGCTTCTAGAAGAAGCAAACAAGGTGGCTTATCCGAAACATAAGAATCAAGAACAAATAGCCAAAGATCTCGCTGCATTTCATGCTCGTATGGAAGACAACATGCCTATTGATACAGTAGAACCTTCAAGAGCAGCTGAACACAGACAAGCTCAATGACTTGAATTAATAAGAAGCAGGGTGTTGATAGAAGAAAAAGTCTTATGTCTGCGAAGATACTTATACAATGAAATGGAGAGGGGACTAGAAGTGTATAGATGGTCGGACATTGTGCCATCAGGATTCAGATTTCTCTTGAGTAATGGATCTACATTTATAATCAAAAATGCCCAAGAGATCCTTCTACTCAACCCAGACTTCCTCTTCAAGGTGTTTGAACGAAGATCACAGATCTACAACACCAACTATAGAAGCAATCAAAACATGATTCTTATTGTTAAAGATTTTCTTGAAAAAGAAGGATGGATTGCCATGGAGGAACAAGATTCATACATGTCCCTTCCTTCTTCTCCAACTGTTATATTAAACACAGAAGAAGAATAAAAAAGAATGGTTGAACAGAAGGGTAAGGAGGCATGGAAGGCTGAAACTGGAGAGAAATGAGATGGGTGAAAATGAAGAAGTCCCTCCCCCTTTGTCTGTTCCTCAAATTTCCAATGAAGCTGAAGCTGAGGTCTCAACAGCATCTCTCACATATGATGTTGTAATCCATGAAGCTGAAGCAGAGGCATCCAATAATGACAAAGGGAAGGGTATCATGACTGAGGAGGAAGAAGAGAATATAGAGAAAGAAAAGAAAGAAAAGGAGAAGAGAAGAAGAGAAAGAGAAGAGGAGGAGATGGCTGAGCTAAAAACTGATCAAGAAAGAAAAGCTGTCATACTCCTCCGAGAACAACAAATCCAGTTGCATGCTAGGCAACTGGATAAATTAAAAGTTAGAGTTTCTATAGATAAACAACTAAAAAAAGATGAAGCTTTAGCTTTTCAGCTGTAGGAACAATTAAATAAAGAAGAAGAAGAGAAAAGAAGCTAAATTCAGAATCACTGATTCTGAATTAGCAAAAGAAATGAGAGAGGAGTGGACAGAAGCTCTAATTTCTCAAGGTGAGGATGCAGACTACCTTGAGAAATTATTAAATAACGAAATATACAGACCTTTCACGGGATAGCAAGGTCAACTGGCAAATAAGAAAAGGGTTGAAGAAGAAGAAAAGGGCAAACAGAAAACCAGGAAAACCATTGCATTCAATGTCTGATCCCATGTAGAAAGGAAGGTCATGATGGACTTCCTAAAGGGTAGAGGTGAGAGTTGAAAGAGATTGGGTCCCATGAGTTTTATGAACCTCCAAGCCCTCTATATCAAAGTAAAGAAGGAAGAGGAAGAGAGTCTGGGAAAGATAGGCTCAAAAAGAAGGGTAGATACTCAAACTACAGAAAGAAAACAAAAGAAATCCAAGCCTACTCCCTCATCCACTCCTTCCTCTGTCCAACAACCTTCCACTCTCCCTCATATACCTCTCTCCTCTCAACCCAAAGAGTCCAAATCCTCTCACCCAGCTCCTCCTCATCAACAGCCTCTGAAAAAGAAATCTAAACCTCCTACCACATCTGAAGACTCAAGAGAGATTGTGATATGGTTCTATAGTGAAAAAGATTAGTGGTTTGAAGTGTTTAGGGGGAGGACAGAAGTTAAAAGAGCAGTGTATAAGTCTGTTGATGAGGTGATGCAGCTTCCAGATTCTGATCTTCAGAGAATGATGGAGCTGGGTGAAGCTCATGAGCCTGAGAATGATAGTGGAAGACATCTGTTACTGGTTATCAAGCATCACTTCAACCCCAGCAAAGATGTGATTATTGATGTTAAACCTTTTCAATCCCACTTTCCATTAATCAGTTGGTCCTACAATGCTGCTTAGGATGAGTATACCTTGATAGATGTCATAGGACAGAAAATGAGATGTTTAAGCAAGGACATCTTCAGTATGCCAAGCAAGGACATTAAGTCTCTATCTGAACTTCTTCTTGATAATCCAAGCATGGACCCAAGAGCCTATGAGACAGCAAGGATCGTTGCTCACATGCATAAACTTCAGCAACAAAAGCAATAAGAGAGTTTTGGTAGCATCAGTCTAGGGGAGTTTGTAGAGATAAGGACTGATGGCTACAAAATTCTCCAAGTACAATTGCTGCGGACTTCACAATTTTGCTGCTGACTTACAAGTTGCTGCGGATAAGGCTAAGTGCTGCGGATAGTTGTGTTCTCCTGCTGATGAACAACTATGCTGCAGATAGCCTTATCTGCTGAAGTTCAAAGTTGCTGCTGATAGGCTTCTCAGCAGCATCAAACACTTGATGCTGCTGATAGGCAAATCATCAACAGCTTTGACTTTGCTACTGACACCTCTGCTGCAACATTGACACATCTATCAGCAGAAGGAATGTTATTGGTGCAGATGATTAAAGAAAAAGCTACTACTTCTGAAGTCTCCTGCAAAGATTCTTATGAAGACTTTTGACCTGAATAGAACTGTTTGCAGCAGCTTGTCTTTTAGTTGTCTACAAATTGTAGTGTAGCTTGTAACTGTCAAAGATCAATGATTTGTGTTTGATCTGATCTTTGAATCAAGGGTATGTCTTGATTCTAAGTTCCTTTATATGTATTGTATCTTCCATTTGTACAAGTGTGTTTCCTTAGAGTTTTCTCGGTAACTTGTAAACTTTAAAGATTAATACAATTTGCATTTATAAGTATTATCATTGTTTCTTGTTTACATTGCATAGTTGGTATTGCTTCCGCCAATATGTAACATCCCAAAAATAAAACGACAGTTAAAATGACGAAATAAATGAACGAGGCATGTCGGGTCGGGCCGGATGGGCCGGTGGGCTGGAAGGGGAGCCTCCCCTATAAATATCTTAGACCTCCATCATTTCTCTCATTTGTAAGTTCTAGAGAGAGAAAAGTTAGAGAGAGAAAGTTGGCAGATCGACCCGATATTTTAGCAAAGTGTTGCTCCATAGCTCGTGAGAAGAACCTCAGGATCAGAAACTAGATTCAGGTAACGATCGGGCCTAAATCTGAGTTTTTGTTCATTTTTGGGTTTTTCGGGTTTTGGGTGAAAAAGTAACGTTTTCACGGATAAAACTGAAAGATAAACATAGATTTGAGTTCCTTAATGGAAAATGAACGTTTTGAATGTAAACGGGTTCGGGATCTTGACGTGATCAGACCTGAATGCGAAAGTTAGGGTTTTGCAAAGAAACAGATCAAGTACGCACGGAGCAGGTCCTGCGTACTTATCAAGTACGCAGGAAGAGGATCCTACGTACTTATCAAGTACGCCGGAAGCAGGGTCTGCGCACTTGCTAAGTGCGCAGCCATCAGGTTGTTTAAGTAAAGTTAGTATGTTTAGAATGGTTAAACCGTTAGAGTCAGAATTGGGTTTGATGTGTATTTACCTATCAAATTCAGATCGGAAGTGACGTAGTGGGACCTTTGTTTAGGGCAACCTGGATTAGCTTACAGGTGAGTTCTAGAAGCCCTTTTTTAAATGCTTTATATAATATTTTCGGGCTGGTGTGCATACATATGAAATGATGTTTTTACGAAACGATGTTTATGAAACTATGTTTATAAAATGATGCTTATGAAACTATGTTTACGAAATGAAATGATTTGGAATGAACGGTTTATGGAAAGAAAGTTTTATGAATGGAATGTTTACAAACGAAATGTTTATAAAGAAATGGTTTAAACTAAAGGTAAAGGGTTTCGAAAATGAGTGAAAAGGTTTTATGAAAAGAGAAGAAAAAGGGCAAAGGTTTTAAAGAAGTCATTACAAATCTAATCTGTCGAATGAATGGAATTGGTGAATGAAGTATGGGAATGTAATTCCCAGCCTTGTGGTAGATTATGGACAGCGAGCCATAGTTGCCATAAGAGCAACAGGGGCAGTGTCTTTGTGGCCTGCCAATGGTTTTGATGTTGTACAACTGGTAGGGAGTAACGACGGTTACTCAGGGGTTAACGTGACCCTACGTAAGGTTAAATTATGATCCGACGGTGTTATGGCCGGAGCCATAGCCGTCGATGGAGGTTGTCGGTCTATGGACATGAGAGCCATAGGGGCAATTGAATGGGTATTGTCGGTCCTCGTGCAGTTAGCCTTGGGGGCAATACGGAAAGGGAATTGACGGAATGTATGGTATTGTCGGTCTTCGTGCTATTAAGCCTTAAGGGCAATACCATACTAAATGACGGTACGAATGGTAAAGGTTGTGGCAATGACGGCGATACGTAACGGTTGCCCACAATATGCAAGGTTCCTTCGGGGACACAGAGACGCTTAAAGAAAGATACAGATTGTAGATAGTAATGTATGACTTAAATGAATGTTAAATGTTTTAAACAAATGATCCGTTCAATGTGTTTATGATGAGGAAAAATGTTTGAAGGTTTTCAATGATGAACGAAAGGCCCTGTTTTCTTATACGTGATGTTAAACCCTAATGAATGTTATGAATGATGAACCATTTCTTAAATCTAACGAAAACTAGAACTCACCAGTGTAGCTGACTTTTTAGTGTGCACATTCAGGTAAAGGCAGGTATGGATGCTGGACGGTGATGCTTGGCAAGCGAGAAGAGTTACCCGGTTGATCATGAAGACTGGCATTTCGTTATGATTAGATTATGATGTAGAGTCTTATCTTATGTATAAGATGTTGTCATTTATTGTATGTTTAAACAGTTTTAGACTAGTTTACTTTATGTCATTTTCATTAAATGTAATTTCTATAATTTACTGCTTTATTAGCTAAGTATGGGCCATCGAAATTACTAGTAGTTTCGATAGATGGTAGTTTCGACAGTTCTATGTATCACTTGTAAATGGTCAATCGAAACTAGTAGTTTCGATTGAACATAGTTTCGATACCTGTCACTACTATAAATAGCCTAGTTTGAGAATGTTTAGGGTGTGAGTAGCGGCTGTAACCCTGAACCTTCTCTTTCACATTGTTATTGAATCAATACACTTTGCAGTTGTTTTTTACACTGTGTTCTTACATTTTCATATCATTTTGTGTTGATTCATTGTGAGGTTAGCCTGTTATCTTCACCGATTCTGTTTCTACCATCTGTTTCACCACCATACACACAGTTTCCGCCTGTGTGTGTGTGTGTAATCGATCAATTCAGTGATTTAAAGAGAAATTTGGACCTACAATTGGTATCAGAGCTTTATGTGTAACATCCTAAAAATAGTAAATAAGTAAATAATAATACGATAGAGATTTAAACGTCATAAAAAGAAATAAGAACGGATGGGCTTGGGCTCGGCTCCAACGGGCCGATGGAAGCCCAGGTATATAAGGGGCAAGGCAGCCCACTTTCTCCACTTCACCTTCATTTCACCATCCTAGAGAGAGAAAGGAGAGCTCGGGCCTAGAGAGAGAAAGTTGACGGATCGACACGAGATTGAAGGAGCACGTTACAGCTGAGCTCGTGAGCAAAACCTCCGAATCAGAGTTCCAATCCAGGTAACGATTCAACCATAATCTGAGTTTTTATTCGTTTTTTGGTTTCTTGGGTTTTAGCTAAACAGGAGACGTTTTTATGGATGAAACCTGATAATAAGCCTAGAACTAGCATCTAGAATGAAAACCGCACATTTTCATCAAAGAAAATTGTAAGATTGGCATGATCGGGTTAGCATGCAAGAATTTCGGATTTTTGGTCCAGGAACCAGGAATTGCGTACTTACCAAGTACGCAGGAGGAAGATCCTGCGTACTTACCAAGTGCGCAAGAAGTATTCTCTACGCACTTGTCAAGTGCGCATGAGTTTGGTCCTGCGCACTTAGTAAGTGCGCAGGCAGCAGACAGCAGGCAACAGGCTGGTTAAGTAAGGTCAGTAAGTTTAGAATGATTTAACCATTAGAGTCGGGGTTGGGTCTAATGTGTATTTAACTACCTAATCCAGATCGAAAGTGACGTTGTTGGACCTTTGTTTGGGACAACCTAGAGAAGCTTAACAGGTGAGTTCTATGTGCCCCCTTCTATGTTATGTGCAAACCTTATTAAATGTTTTGGGGCTGAAATGTATACACTAAATGAATAAATGATATGAATGCTAATGTGATCATACGTGAAGTATTAATATATATTTATATATATAAGAGAATGAATTATGAACAAAGAATGAAATGTATGTTAACAAAGAATGAAGGAAAGAATGGCATAACGTAAATAAACGATATCTTGCTTTATAATTATTTATATTGCATGTTATGAATGTATGTATACGTTATGGACGGAAACGAAGCTAACGGCTACTTCTATAGATGGACGACCACGTGACTATTTTGCAACCGGGAAAGATAGGTCCTTCGCAAGCTAGGACGTACAAAAAGCATAAAAGGGCGGTCGAAGTAAATGCTAAAATAGTATAACGGTTGCAAAAACAATAGTTCGCGTGGGAAACGGATGCCTTAGGGCAGACGGTCGAATATGACGGACTACGACGGTAGGACGGGTAAGAAGGACGACCGAAGGTTGGCCGGACCAAAGTTAAGGTGGACGGTTTCTAGGAACGGACGAGTAAAAGGGCTACGACGGTAGCTCAAGAGCGTATGTCTTTGTGATATACGTACCATAAGATGGGTTGATCACCCTTATGTGTATGACCAATGAAAGTTAAGGAAAGAAAAGGTGAATACATATCTATGTAATCACATAAGAATGAAGAAAGAAAAGTAAAAGCTATGAATACGTATTTGTAGAAATGTATGTATATAATTATGTATACTTATAAAGAAAAGAATGATCATACTTAATAGTTTTAAACTAGAACTCACCAGCGTTAGCTGACTTTTAGTATACATTTCAGGTACAGAAAGGAAGGGTCAGGCGAAGGAGTGAAGGTTACCCGGCACAAGACTGACATCCCATATTTATATATGTTAAGACAAATGTTACGTACTTAATTTTAAAAGACTTCCGCTGTTAAGTCATGTCATGTTACGTTATGTAATGAATGAATTCGAAAGTTTTAAATTTAAGCTCTGTGATTATGACTATGTTTATGAGTAAATCCAACACGTGAGGTCACCCGGGAAAAGGGGCCTTACAAGTTGGTATCAGAGCAATAGTTTGAGAGATTCAGACATCCCTAAATGTCTGGACTCAAACTGATTATGGGACCAATGCACGGATGTCAGTCATGGGTAACCAACGCCAACGCTAGCACGGTAAGTAATTACTAGAGTTAATACACTTGGATAAGGATAGATACCTTAACTTAGAACAAATAGATGTCAATGTCACAACCGATTTGAAGAGTTTTGAACCCGAAAAGCAATGTAAATTAGTAATCACAAACCGGTCACTGTAATTAAAAATTTACCTTGCTCGTACTGTTCCAAACTATGATCTGAAGAAAATGACATTGATGTATTCCCTTTATGACCATCAGGAGACTAAGAACTATGGCTGGAGGAGGAAGAACAGGACGCCGAGGCGGTTGCACTGGCCGAGTCGGTAGGCCTCCGCTGAATCCAAGACATCAATAAGAAGAGGATGTGCACACGGAAAACACAGAAAGCGTGCACCAAACTAATGTCACCCCAACTGGGGGTGACCATCAACTGTCTCTACAGTTAGAACCCGAGGTCAGAGATGCTATTACCCGTGAGGACGTTCTCACTTTAAAGAATGTGTTGTCTGACTTGCTGTCTGAAGCCTTAAAGAAAATCAAGGAAGACGACGGAGGTAACCACGAGGAAAAAGTATACGACAGCGACGGGGATGAAATAAAGATGGGATCAAGCAATAGGGGGTGCACTTATAAAGGATTCAAGGACGGAGACCCACCCAAATTTGACGGGAACAAGGACTCGGTGGCCACCCTCGAGTGGGTCGAGAGGATGAACGTTGTCATCAACATCAGCGAGTGTCGACCAGACCAAGCTGTTAAGTACGTTGCTCATTCTTTCACCAACAAAGCACTAAGTTGGTGGAAGAACATTCAAAGAACTAAGTCACCCAATGCTATCAACAAGATGACGTGGGAAGACTTGAAAAAGCTCATAATTCAAAAGTTCTGCCCACAGAATGAGATCGATCGTGTGGAGAACGAGTTCCTGAACTTCAAGGCTGGCAACAAGACTCATCGCCAGTATACATCAAGATTCAATGAACTAGCTCAACTAGTACCACACCTGGTGGAAACTGAAGATCGTTTGATCAAGTACTATGTTAAGGGATTGCCACAACGGGTCCGTGTTCATGTAAAAGCTAACCTACCCTCGACCTTCGAGTCGGTAGTGAATCTCAGCGGAATCGTCTACGACGATTATGCCAATGAGGACCTACCAACAGAGACCCAAAAGAGAAAGTGGGAGAACCCGTCTAGAGGCACTGGAAGAGGGAACGTAACAACTGAACTAAGAAGCCAAGGTCGGATGAATATGAAACATGCAAGAAATGTGGAAGGCAACATCTTGGCGAATGTAAAATCGGCATCACCACATGCTATAAGTGCGGGAAGCGCGGTCACTTCTCCCGAGAATGCGTAAAGAACGTCAAGTGTCAAGTATGTGGATTGTTTGGACATCTAACAAAGAACTGCAGGAAGGCAGGCCAATTTGGTTCGGGAAAAGAGAGGGAAAAGGAACAACCGCAGGCTAGGACTCGAGCCTACGCCCTAACTGAGGAGGAAGCAAAGGGAAACCCTGATGTTGTGTCAGGTACATTCCTGGTTAATGATGAACATGCTGCTATTTTATTTGACTCTGGTGCTAGTAAAAGTTTTATATCCAATGCATTTAGTCGTAAACTAGGTTGCACTATCAACACCATAGTGAAGGCCTTTAGCGTATAAACTGCCGTTGGTAAAAATTCGGCAGTATTTCAAGTAACAGAGGATTGCATCATAGAAATAGAGGGTCATAAGTTCCCTTCTAGATTGTTCCTTCTTACCTTTGGAGGATTCGATATAGTATTGGGCATGGATTGGCTAGCTGCCAACGAAGCTCAAATCATATGTAAACGTAAGAGAATACACCTCAAAGCTCCTAGCGGCAGTCCAATTACGGTTTATGGGTATTGGAATTGCACGATGCCGAACATCATCTCGATGATCAAGGCCGAAAGTTACATGAGGCGCGGTTGCGAAGCTTATTTGGCATATGTTATTGATGATAGAAAAAAAATGAATGAACTCAAGAATGTACCCGTCGTGCAACTTTCCGGAAGTATTCTCTGAGGATCTACCTGGGTTACCACGTGATCGGGAAATAGAATTTCAGATTGACTTATTGCCAGGAGCTGAGCCTGTTGCCAAAGCCCCCTACCGATTGGCTCCATCAGAATTGAAAGAATTGATGTCTCAACTAGAGGAACTAACAGAAAAAGGATTTATTAGACCAAGCATCTCACCGTGGGGCGCTCCGGTACTATTTGTAAAGAAGAATTACGGCAGCATGCGCATATGCATTGACTACCGCAAGTTGAACAAGAGGACAGTAAAGAACAAATACCCACTGCCTAGAATAGACGACCTTTTTGATCAACTGCAAGGTTCAAGTTGGTTCTCAAAGATCGATCTTAGATCGGGTTACCATCAGTTGAAAGTAAGAGAAGAAGACGTACCAAAGACCGCGTTTCGCACGCGTTATGGGCATTATGAGTTTCTCGTGATGTCCTTCGGATTGACCAATGCACCAGCAACGTTCATAGATTTGATGAATAGAGTATGTCGACCAATGTTGGATCGATCAGTGATAGTTTTTATAGACGACATACTGGTATATTCAAAAAGCGAGGGTGATCACCACTGTCACCTAAGAGAGGTTCTGGAGGTGCTAAAGCAGAAAAAGTTGTACGCAAAATTCTCCAAATGTGCGTTCTGGCTTAGGGAAGTCTAATTCCTAGGTCATGTAATAAACCCAAACGGAATCATGGTGGATCCTGTAAAGATCGAGACAGTAAAGGAATGGAGCGTCCCAAAGACACCAACAGAGATACGAGGTTTTCTGGGATTGGCAGGCTACTATCGAAGGTTCATTCAAGATTTTTCAAGAATAGCCTTGCCACTAACTAAGTTGACACGGAAGGAAGTAAAGTATGAATGGGGTCAAACCCAAAACAACGCGTTTGAAGAACTTAAGACACGATTAACCCAAGCTCCAGTCTTGACTCTACCTGAGGGAAATGAAGACTTGGTAGTTTATTCTGACGCTTCGGGGCAGGGTTTGGGGTGCGTACTTATGCAACGAGGAAAGGTAATTGCTTACGCCTCGCGGCAACTAAAGATTCACGAGGCTAACTACCCAACACACGATCTAGAGTTAGCAGCAGTAGTTTTCGCGTTAAAAATAAGGAGGCACTATCTGTATGGAGTCAAATGCACCATTTACTCCGATCACAAAAGCCTGAAGTACTTTTTCGAGCAAAAAGAATTAAACATGAGACAAAGGAGGTGGTTAGAGCTACTGAAGGACTATGACTGTGAGATATTGTACCATCCAGGCAAGGCAAACATGGTGGCTGACGCTTTAAGTAGAAAGGAAGAATCGACACCTATTCGGATCAAAGCGTGTCAGCTGATTATAACGCCAGATTTGATGAGTGAAATATCAAAGGCACAAGACGAAGCGCTATTAGAAGGAAATATAAAACGGGAAAGAATAGTAGGACAACAAGGGAATTTGGATGCAAATGCATACGGTGTACGAACTAGGTTTGGCCGAATGTGGATACCTAAGATTGGCGAGCTTAGAGCCAAAATACTCGATGAGGCCCATAAGTCTCGCTATTCTATCCACCCTGGGACAAACAAAATGTATCAAGACTTGAAGAAGGAGTACTGGTGGCCTGGCATGAAGAATGATGTGACTGAGTACATGAACAAGTGCTTGACGTGTTCACTAGTTAAGGCCGAGCACCAGAAACCATGCGGTAAAATGCAACCTTTACCAATACCAGAATGGAAGTGGGAGGAGATCACGATGGACTTCATTACCAAGCTACCGCGAACAGCTAAAGGCAATGATACCATTTGGGTGATCGTCGACCGCTTGACGAAAAGTGCTCACTTCTTACCAATACGTGAGACTTCTTCGTCAGAAAGACTAGCAGAAATATTTATCAAGGAAGTTGTGAGCAGACATGGTATGCCACTGTCGATTGTGTCCGACAGGGATACTAGATTCACGTCAAGGTTTTGGAAGAAATTCAATGAAGCAATTGGCACTAAACTGAACATCAGCACCGCTTACCACCCCCAAACAGATGGATATTCGAAAAGGACCATTTAAACCTTGGAGGACATGCTCCGGGCCTGTATCATTGACTTCGTTGGGAGTTGGGACAGCCATCTGCCATTGGCAGAATTTTCATATAACAACAGCTATCACTCGACTATTGGCATGCCGCCATTTGAAATGTTGTATGGGAGGAAATGTAGGACCCCAGTTTGTTGGGGGGAAATTGGACAAAAGGATTTTGCAAGTCTCGAAGTGGTCAAAGCTACTTCCGAGAAATTTGATCAAATCAAGGCTCGAATGAAAGCTGCAAAAGACAGACAGAAATCATACGCGGATAAGAGAAGAAGGGATTTAGAGTTTCAAGTGGGGGACATGGTACTGTTAAAGGTATCACCATGGAAAGGAATCACCCGATTCAGAAGACGTGTCAAACTAAGTCCAAGGTTTGTCGGACCTTTCAAGGTTTTAGCGAGAGTGGGTCAGTTGCTTACAGACTCGACCTACCTATTGCGCTTAGTGGAATACACCCTATGTTCCACGTGTCACACTTACGCAAGTGCCTAGCTGATGACACATCTCACATACCTTACGACGAGATCGAAGTGAATAACAGTCTAAATTATATAGAGGAACCGATAGCCATTATTGATCGAGCTGAGAAACAACTACGCAATAAGTCGATTCAGTTAGTTAAAGTACAATGGAAGCACAGAAAAGGGTCAGAAGCTACATGGGAAAAAGAAGACTAGATGAAGGGACTATACCCTCAATTGTTTAACGTATAAACAGTTTCGAGGACGAAACCTCTTTAAGGAGAGTAGACTTGTAACATCCTAAAAATAGTAAATAAATAAATAATAATACGATAGAGATTTAAACGTCATAAAACGAAATAAGAACGGATGGGCTAGGGCTCGGCTCCAAC
Source organism: Smallanthus sonchifolius (assembly GCA_023525975.1). Taxonomy (NCBI): domain Eukaryota; kingdom Viridiplantae; phylum Streptophyta; class Magnoliopsida; order Asterales; family Asteraceae; genus Smallanthus; species Smallanthus sonchifolius. The sequence goes on from CM042046.1 coordinate 30,372,730, forward strand.
GGGTCGATGGAAGCCCAGGTATATAAGGGGCAAGGCAGCCCACTTTCTCCACTTCACCTTCATTTCACCATCCTAGAGAGAGAAAGGATAGCTCGGGCCTAGAGAGAGAAAATCGACGAATTGACACGAGATTGAAGGAGCACGTTACAGCTGAGCTCGTGAGCAAAACCTCCGAATCAGAGTTCCAATCCAGGTAACGATTCAACCATAATCTGAGTTTTTGTTCGTTTTTGGGTTTCTCGGGTTTTAGCTAAATAGGAGACGTTTTTATGGATGAAACCTGATAATAAGCCTAGAACTAGCATCTAGAATGAAAACCACACGTTTTCATCAAAGAAAATTATAAGATTGGCATGATCGGGTTAGCATGCAAGAATTTCAGATTTTTGGTCCAGGAACCAGGTGTTGCGTACTTACCAAGTGCGCAAGAAGGACTTCCTGCATACTTACCAAGTACGCAGGAGGAAGATCCTGCGTACTTACCAAATGCGCAAGAAGTATTCTCTACGCACTTGTCAAGTGCGCATGAGTATGGTCCTGCGCACTGACAACAGGCAGCAGGCTGGTTAAGTAAGGTCAGTAACTTTAGAATGATTTAACCATTAGAGTCGGGGTTGGGTCTAATGTGTATTTAACTACCTAATCCAGATCGAAAGTGACGTTGTTGGACCTTTGTTTGGGACAACCTAGAGAAGCTTAACAGGTGAGTTCTATATGCCCCCTTCTATGTTATGTGCAAACCTTATTAAATGTTTTGGGGCTGAAATGTATACACTAAATGAATAAATGATATGAATGCTAATGTGATCATACGTGACGTATTAATATATATTTATATATATATAAGAGAATGATTTATGAACAAAGAATGAAACGTATGTTTACAAAGAATGAAGGAAAGAATGGCATAACGTAAATAAACAAAATCTTGCTTTATAATTATTTATATTGCATGTTATGAATGTATGTATACGTTATGGACGGAAACGAAGCTAATGGCTACTTTTGTAGACGGACGACCACGTGACTATTTTGCAACCGGGAAAGATAGGTCCTTCGCAAGCTAGGACGTACAAAAAGCATAAAAGGGCGGTCGAAGTAAATGCTATAATAGTATAATGGTTGCATAAACAATAGTTCGCGTGGGAAACAGATGCGTTAGGGTAGACGGGCGAATATGACGGACTACGACGGTAGGACGGGTAAGAAGGACGGCCGAAGGTTGGCCGGACCAAAATTAAGGCGGACGGTTTCTAGTACCGGACGAGTAAAAGGGCTACGACGGTAGCTCAAGGGCGTATGTCTTTGTGATATACGTACCGTAAGATGGGTTGATCACCCTTATGTGTATGACCAATGAAAGTTAAGGAAAGAAAAGGTGAATACATATCTATGTAATCACATAAGAATGAAGAAAGAAAAGTAAAAGCTATGAATACATATTTGTAGAAATGTATGTATATAATTATGTATACTTATAAAGAAAAGAATGATCATACTTAATAGTTTTAAACTAGAACTCACCAGCGTTAGCTGACTTTTAGTATACATTTCAGGTACAGAAAGGAAGGGTCGTGCGAAGGCGTGAAGGTTACCCGGCACAAGACTAACATCCCCTATTTATATATGTTAAGACAAATGTTATGTACTTAATTTTAAAAGACTTCCGCTGTTAAGTCATGTCATGTCACATTATGTAATGAATGAATTCGAAAGTTTTAAATTTAAGCTCAGTGATTATGACTATATTTATGAGTAAATCCAACACGTGAGGTCACCCGGGAAAAGGGGCCTTACATTATGCTCTAGTGTTTTTGAGTGTTATCAGGTTTATTGATCGATTCTAGGTGTTTGTGAGGATATTCGAAGCTTATTTTGGGTTTTTGCGCATCTATTCTCGGAAGTACTGTTTTATTGATTGACGGCTACTGTTTCATCGATTTCCAAGGGTTTTTGCTCGTATTTTCAACATCGAAGGTTGGTTTAGTGATCAGGACTGTTAGACGAAGGTTTTCGCTGGATTGGTTTGTCTTTTCTGCTCTATTGATTTCTGGAGCTTATCATCAATGGAGTATTTCTGAGCTTGGAGAAGAAGGCATCGAAACTACTGGGGACAGTTTCTGATTTTTGTTAATCATCGAAACTTCTTGTCTACGTTTTGTCGGGAGAAGGTACTATCGAAACTAGATTTTTGTCTTATATAGAAACTGTGGTTATCGAAACTTGTCGGTGAATTTTTCAGTATCGAAACTAGTTGTTTCGATAAAAGTTGTCCTATCGAAACTAGTTGTTTCGATAGAAGTTGTCCTATCGAAACTAATTTCTGTTTAGTTTCGATTTCGAATATTATAGCCACTTGAAGTTCAACAGAACCTTCTGGGGGAAATAGACCACCTGCTCTTGTGTCCACAAGAGAATTTGATGACTGGACTAAAAAGATGAAGCTTTTCTTTCAATTTCACGATTATACATTGTTGATTTCTATCACCGATGGTCCCCATAAGCCCGTAACTACCACTGCTGATGTTCAACGTCCTAAGTTAGTATCTGAGTATGGTGAGAAAGATCTTGCCTTGATTGCCCGAGACAACAAGGCCTACGGGACTATTGCCATGGCTCTTCCTATGGATATTTTCAACATCTTTGCTGAGTACACAACTGCCAAAGACTTATGGGTTGCATTGTGCACAAGATATGAGGGAAGTGAGGATGTCAGGGAAAGCAAAAGAGATCTGATCAAGAAACAATATGAGATGTTCAGCGGTGTAAGGGGAGAATCAATGTCTGATTTGATCAACCGTTTCTCAAGCATTGTATCAAGGTTGAAAGTAATGGGAGTTGAGTACCCTACTCTTGATCTAAACAAGAAAATCCTAGATTCTCTTCCTGAGGAATGGAATATGTATCGAATCATGATCAAAAAGACTGAGAATCTGAGTGCTCTGTCTCAACAGGAAGTCTATAGCATTCTTGAATCTTATGAAATTGAGATTAAGAAGGGAGCAGTCACCTCGTCAAATCAGTCTGGAAACACAGCCCTTATTGCTGGATCAAGCTCATCCGGTAGCCCATACTTTCAGACTGATGTCCCTCCTTCAGCTGCTGCAATTAATTCTACCAGCTCCTCTGCTCCTCAAAAGACTGTCACCATGATTCCTGATGATTATGTCCCAATCATGACTGCTTTCATGTCGTGCTATGATGCACTAATTTCTAGAAATCTAACACTGGTTAGCTTTCAACCTGATGACTTGGAGCAGATTAATCCTGATGATTTGGAGAAAATGGACATTGATTGGTGCATGGCCATGTTGACCTTAAAAGCCAAAAGATTTAACCAAAGGACTGGCATAGACAGATTTAAGCAGGGAAAGACACTTGGGTTTGATATCAAGAAGGTGAGATGCTACAATTGTGATCAGCTGGGTCACTTTGCCAGAAACTGCAAGGAGCCGTCCTCCAAGGATCAGCAAGAAAAGAAGATTTCTTCTGGAAAACAAGCTGCCAATCCTCCAAAGACAAACACATCTTCAAGTTCAACAGCTCTTGTGTGTCAACCTGATGGACACTATCATTGGGGAGAACAAGCTGAGGAAGTTGTTGATAAAGCCTTGATTGCTGATGTGGAGGACATGGGCAAGTGTGTCATGATTGAACCTGCTGAGGATCTCACTGCTGTGCCTGCTGAGGTTATTTCTAAACTGTGTAATTCTAGATCTTGCTTGAATGAAATTAAAAAATACAGATGATTGAAGAATGAGATCACATTAAGGTGATGTATGACTCTGTGGCCAAAAATGAGAAACTTTACTTAAAGAAAATCCATGACATTTCTGGTGAAAATCGCTCTTTAATTGTGCAACTCAATACTCAAACCATTAATAATACGATCTTAAGTGAAAGAGTCCAAAAGGCAGAAAAAGCCAAATTATAAGTTGATCACATGGATATGGATCAGAAAATTCTGTTTGGGATAATCGATAAACAGTTTAATAGAAAAGGCACAGAGGGTCTTGGGTATAACTCGCATCCACCTCCTTATTCTAAATCAGGGAGATTTGCTGATATGCCAACTCCACATGTTTCCACACCTTTTGTTTGTACATTATCTCTTGATGATTATATTACGTCCTCCGATTCTGACAGTTTTGCTTCTTGTGCAGAATCAAATTGTGTAAATTCCGAAGATGATTGTGATAAGAGTGCTAATGATAGAACTATTTTAAAAGAACTTGAGTCGGATGAATGTAATAATATGTCCGTGTCAAAACCAAATATTTGTGAACAAGTTAAAAACTTGTATTTTGATTCTATGCCTGCTGAGCATACGGGTTTGGGATGTGATGTTTCTAAATTTAAAAATGCTTTGCCTTTTGTTCCTAAATCTTTGAATGTTATGCCATGTGTTACCAAGTTTAAAAGTGCAGGAATTATTGTGAATGATGTACCACGTGAAACCATGAGCAACATGGACTTTTTCAGATTAAAGGAAGCACATCGTCTTCAAGACAAAGTTATTGATGAGAGAACCGTCTCATGTTTAGATTCCCCAACATCACAATCATCTTCATCTTGTGATGACTATTATCAGGCTAAGATATCTTGTGAAAACGTTTGTTTTAGTTGTGGTGCCTCAAATCATGTTTCAAAAAGTTGTAAATTGACAACCGCATATTCTAATGAAGAATCGCCTTCCAAAAGTTCATTAAATTCATACGTGTTGCCTAAGTCTTATCACAGTAGGAAATCTATGCGTAAAAGAATTAAAAATGCTAAAAATTATTTAAAACGAACTTGGAAAATTAAAAATAATGTTCAATTTGATGACCGTGCTTCATCAAAGGATGGTTGTAATTCTGATTCCAATGAGATGTCATATCCTGACACTAAAATCTCTTGATTGAAACAATTTTGGTCAAAACGTATAAATGGTTCGTTGTGTATAGGGTCAATCAAGAAGAACCGGCGATAACATCTGGCATGTAGATAGTGGATGTTCAAGACATATGACTGGGCACTTTAACTTGCTGCAAGATTATCATCAAATTGATGGAGAGTATGTTGCTTTTGCTGGAAACCCAAGAGGAGGAAAGATTGAAGGACAAGGAACAGTATCAAATGGAGTAAATAGTCTGGAATTTGTCAACTTTGTTCCTCAGTTGAAATACAATCTGATGAGTGTTTCACAGATTTGTGACAAGGACTTTTGAGCTTTATTCAATTCAAAAGAATGTCTTATCTTGAAGCCGGGAGTGGTGATTCCGAAAGAACTTATTCTCATGCGTGCTCCCAGAAGATACAACACATATAGCTTGGATATGAACAACCCATCGGGCATTGAATCGTGTTTTCTCTAAAAGGCTTCCGAAGATGAATCTTTCTTGTGGCATAAGAGGTTGGGACATGTCAATTTCAAAACAATGAACCGACTGGTTCGAGGCAACCTAGTCACTGGATTACCTCTCAAAGATTTCACTCCTATGGAACAATGTATCTCATGTTCCAAGGGAAAACAGCACAAATCTTCACATAAGCCTAAAACCACCAACTCCATTGACTCTCCTCTCCAATTGCTTCACATGGATCTTTTTGGTCCGGTGAGTGTCATGAGTCTTGGACGAAAGTCATACTGTCTAGTGGTAACAGATGATTTTTCTCGATTCACTTGGGTGTTTTTCCTAGCTAAGAAAGATGAGACGCCAAAGATTTTAAAAACCTATCTGCTTCAAATTGAGAACCTCTTCAATCTAAGTGTGAAGACTATCCGCAGCGATCATGGAACAGAATTCAAAAATGCAACTCTTGATTCCTTCTGTGAAAGCAAAGGAATTTCTCGACAATTTAGTGCACCTCGTACTCCTCAACAAAACGGTGTAGCTGAAAGAAGAAACCGCACTTTAATTGAAGTTGCACGAACTATGATTGTTGACTCTAAGCTTCCCGTGACTTTCTGGGCTAAGGCGGTCAACACTGCATGTTTTGTGCAAAATCGGGTTCTTATCATTAAAAGTTGCAACAAGACACCTTATGAGATCATGTACAAGCGCAAGCCAGTTGTCGATTTCTTCAGAAAATTTGGGTGTGTGTGCACAATGCCGAACACTTCAGATCTGTTCAACAAGTTGGAAGCCAAAGCTGATGAATGCTATTTTGTTGGTTACTGATCCAATCAACGTGCTTTTCGTGTCTACCATAAGAAGAAAAGGATAGTGATGGAGTCCATTGATATCAATTGGCATGAAAACAATCATACGGACGCAGGAGATGGTCCCAATTGGCTCTTTGACGTCGATTCAGTTTTTAAGTCATTTAATCTTCCTGATTTCTCTATTGAATCAACTCATGCTAATCCTTACTTCTCTGTGAACAATCTAGGGAACATAAATGATCAAGGCTCTTCCTCATCTGCTCAGGTTGAAATTCCTATGGTTGCTAATGCTAAATCTGATATGGAGTCTTCCGGTTCTGGTGCAACAAGTTAAACCGTTGAAGACAACTCCATTCCAATAGTAGATGTTGCACCACAATCACATGCTGAAAATCCTATTAATGATATTGCCGATCCTCCTGCTAAAAATCTTACCAATTTGGAAGAAGTCGTGGAAGAAGATGAAATTCCTCAACTGCGAATTCACAAGATTCATCCCACCAATAACATCATTGGACCACTCAATGTGGGTGTTAGTACCCGAAGTGCCTGTGAAGCATTTGAATACAGCATGTTTTCTTGCTTCATTTCTCAAGCTGAACCAAAGAACATCAAAGCAGCTCTACTAGAAAACAGCTGGGTGGAAGTAATGCAGGAAGAGCTACAGCAATTCTCAAAGCTGCATGTGTGGAATTTGGTAGATCTTCCCAAGAACAAAGTTCCAATCGGCACTCGTTGGGTTTTTCGCAACAAAAAGGATGAAGGCGGCACTGTGATTCGAAATAAAGCTCGTCTGGTGGTTCAAGGTTTCTATCAAGAAGAAGGGATTGACTATGAAGAAGTCTTTGTACCAGTGGCTCGCTTGGAAGCCATCAGAATGTTTCTCTCCTATGCAGCCTACATGGACTTCACCGTTCATCAAATGGATGTCAAAAGCGCATTTTTACATGGCAAAGTTCAAGAGGAAGTTTACGTCAAGCAGCCGCCGGGTTTCATTGATCCTAGTTTTCCAGACCGTGTTTATAAGTTAGACAAAGCATTGTATGGTCTTCACCAAGCACCTCGTGCGTGGTATGAAACTTTATCAAAGCATCTGCTTGAGAATGATTTCACACGAAGATCAACTGACCAAACTTTGTTCAAATGGAAGGATGAAAAGGATACAATCATGGTGCAAATTTATGTGGATGATATCATTTTTGGATCTACAAATCCCCGTCTTTGCATAGAATTTGAGGAAGTGATGAGATCTAAGTTTGAAATGAGCTCCATGGGAGAAATGAAGTTCTTTTTGGGACTACAAGTTGATCAGTCTGAGTCAGGAATCCTTATCCATCAAGAAAAATACGTAAAGGAAATTTTGACCAAGTTCAAAATGGCTGATTCCCACCCTGTAAAAACTCCTATGGAAGTTCGTCATTGTGTGACTCCTGATGTGGATGGTGAAAGCATTGATCAGCATCTCTATCGCTCTATGATAGGCTCTCTCATGTATCTCACGGCCAGCAGACCCGACATCATGTTTGCAGTGTGCTTGTGTGCACGTTTTCAGGCTAATCCTAAACTCTCTCATTTATATGCTGTCAAACGTATTTTAAAATATTTAAAGTATAAGCCAAAATTGGGTGTGTGGTATCCTAAAACTGACTTATTTGATCTTGTGGCTTATTCAGATTCAGACTACGGGGATTGCAACTTAGACCGAAAATCCACTTCTGGAGGTTGTCAATTCCTTGGCAACCGCCTTGTCTCATGGCAATGTAAGAAACAATCCACCGTTTCCCAATCCACCGTCGAAGCCGAATACATTGCCGCAGCCCTCTGTTGTTCCCAAGTCAGATGGATACACCATCAGATGCTTGACTATGGGATCACATTCCATGAGACACCCATTCTGTGTGACAACACTGCTGTTCCCCATATCACCAAATATTCCAAAACAAAACACATTGAAATCAAACATCACTTTATCCGTGACTGTGCGGAAAAGAAGCATATTCAAATTGTTGAAGTCAAAACTAATAAACAAACCGCAGACATCTTCACAAATGCTTTTGACTCTACCAGATTTGCCCAACTGGTGGAGATGCTTGGAATGATCAACTTTCAGTAAATTGTGTGAATAGTATTCTTTTTTCTAAATTCTGTTTAATTGTTAAAAAAAAAATTCCAAAAAGATTTTATTTTTATGTACAGTTTCTACGCAAATCTTTTGGGGGAGAAATATAATATTGAAAAGAATTGTTGTGTATATAATCTTACAAGTTGTTTTGAGTTGCAGAAAAAAATTGAATCTGACCTTTGAGAAATGATAGTGTCTGATCTCATCTCTTGGACATGGAATAGACCAAAAGCGATGGTGTTTACTGAGGTATAGCTGGTAGGCCCGACATATGGTTAAAACTTGTAAGTAGTGTGAAAACCTAATATATATATCTCATACTTGTGTGTTTGAACTCATTATTGAAACATCTAACCCATTTGTATATCTAAGAAAACCAATTCAATCAGATACAGGCTTACGTATTGGATTCCTATTCATACGCCAAGTGACCGTCAATATAACGATATTTACCACCGATGACCCCGTATGTTTTGCTTACGCAAAGATCTCGGGTGCTCATCCTTTTCCCATCCACTTGGATGATTTGACCCCGTCTGTTTTGCTTACGCAAAGATCTCGGGTGTTCAACATTTTTCTATCCGCTTGGATAATTTTACGACTTCTTCTGTTTTGCTTACGCAAAGATCTAGAATGCTCATACCTTTTTAATATCTACTTGGATATATTTTATTTTAATTTTCTAAATCCACTTGAATATATTATTTTAATTTGGTGGTATTTTGACATTACTAAGACGGTACCTTGATTAATCAGAAAGAGATGATAGGATAAAGATGGGTACTTCTTGAGGATTGATAGGTTTTCAAAATCATTTTATTTTAATATATGGGGTACACCTTGTATATTGATTAAATGGTACATTTTAATCACATGAAATCTTAGTACAAACAAATGTTCGGGTTTACTTTGCACAAATATCAGCTATCTTCAGGGACACACAGTAGTGAATTGCAAAAGGAAGTGTTTCAAGAGACTGACCAGATCTGATCTCATGTTGGATCTTTTTCAAGAAGATAAGTGTAAATATCTTGTGTATAATTTCATTTCTATAGAAAGTCCGTTTTAATAGTGTATATATGTTAGTCTTATTTCTGTTCTTTGAACTATCGAAACTAGTTGTACTTATCGAAACTACTTTGTTCATATCGAAACTACTTTGAACTATCGAAACTAGTTGTTCATATCGAAACTAGTTTGCCCTATCGAAACTAGTTGTTTCGACAGGGGCATTTTTGTCTTTTGTCTTACGAAAAAATAAATGCCTTCATAATCAATCCCTCCCTTCATACTGAGTTTCACTCATCTTTTTTGGAACCCTCTTACCTTCTCTGTCATATGCAAAAATCTCTCAAGCCTTTGGTCTGAGTTGCAAGAAATCAGTGTTAATCACCTGATTTCCCCCCGTTGTCACCATCGTCTCCATCATGAGGTAACGTCTCACTACTTCCTACAGATGATTTTTCAAATCAGCAGACCTAGGGTTTCAAAAATTCAAAATCTGTTCGATTAATCTTCATAATAACAGTCTTTTTTGTGCTTATCCGCGTTTACAAACATCTCTATCATCTTTGAACTCATGATTAATGGGTACTCTTGCAGATAACAATCTCATATTCGGTAAGATGAAGTTCCGTCACTAACAGGCCACTCTAAACCCTTCTTTAAATTGTCTATATTAGTCTAAGTATCGTGAATCAAAAGGGGTTTGGGTTTCAAAACCAAGTAGTTTCGACAAAAGGGATTCAACACTTTCAAAATTTCTCAAAAGATTTTTCATCGAAACTACTAGTTTCGACACCCAAACTTGCCCTAGTACCTCTGATCGTAACTAGTTAGTTTCGATAAGTTCATCTCCATCGAAACTAGTTGTTTCGACAGTGTTGATTTCAAAATTCTCGTGTTGATCAAAGCTTTTTGCCTCTATCGAAACTACTTGTTTCGATAAAGTTGTTTGTTAAATTAACCAAGTTCATCTCAATCGAAACTAGTTGTTTCGACAGTAAGGTTTTCAAATTTTTTCTAAGTGTTGGTTCATCTTGTTTCGATTAAGTATATTCAGAAACTTCACTTATTATGCACAACTGATGAATTTTACAGGTATGGATCTCTTATTCGTAAAGAGACACAATGTCTATGCATTTCTTAATGCCAATGATCCAAAAGCTGCAGAATTCACTCGTGTCTTAAACTTCCTTGCAAACTCTAACATCAGCTTTGCCATCAGCAACAACCTGCCAGTGTTTGAGATTTCTATAAGGGAATTTTGGGAGACTGCTGAGATCATCACAGTTGAGAATATGGAGCACATCAGAGCAACTGTGCTTGGTCAAGAAGTCGTATTTTCTGAAGCTACTGTTAAAGAGGTACTGCAGTTCAATGACAATCCAAATGCACCCATTGAGTTTCCTATCTTCTATGTTAAAGAATGTTTCAGAAGATTGGGTCATCCAGAAGAATTCAAAAATGGTCAGATAATCAAGAATTCCCTACCAAGCCACTGGAGATACATAATGTACGTGTTTATTCACTGCCCATCAATCAGAAAAGGAGGTTTTGACTCAGCAAACAGTACACTGGGCTCAGCAATTTTGGGGTTAGTCAAGGGAAGAGACTACAATTTCTCTGACTTCATCTTCAGACAATTAAAGGACAACCTGACAGGTGCCGTGAAGGAGAAATTTTTGGCATATCCAAGATTCTTATAGATCATCATCAATCATCTACATCCTGAGCTTCAACAAGGTGGGAACACCTTCGTGTTCGACCATATGATCGCAAAGACTCTCAGCTATATGAGAAGTACAAACAAGAGAACCAACAGGGCTATAGCTGATGTTCCCCTGTTTGGTCATATCCTTGGAGAAGAAGAAGAATTCATTCCTGATATTGACCCGGATCTAGAAGAAGAGGTTGTATCATCTAATGAAGAGGAGATGGAAGTTGAACAAGGTCAAGATAATCAACATGCTGATGTAGTTGAGATTGAGATGAACATTCTTAATGTTCAAGAAGAAGATCAACCCATCATTGAGACTGTGATAGAGGCTCCTTTTGTCGAGCAAATACAGATAATTCAAGAGCCAGCAGTTAATGTTGAAACTGGTATACATGAAGCAGAGGAGGAAGTTGCAGAATCGAGAGGGACTCTGGATGCTGGAATCTATGGATCTGACTACTACAAGTCTGATTCAGATGAACGAACAGAGCATCTAGCATCATCCTCTAAAAGGCAACTTGAGTCAGGTTCTGACTTTGAAGAAGAAGAACCTAGGGCAAAGAAAATCAAGATTGGATTAGAAGATTTGTCATCCTCGACAGATTCTTTATTCACAACTCCACAACCAACTCCAGAACCATCTCCACATCAATCTCCCATCCCTACACAACCTACATCTCCACATCAAACACCCATCCATACTCCTCCCACATCATCACATCATGAATCAACCTCTCCTATACCTAGAGTTAAAAACTTAAGCCTTGAAGTGAAGAAAATACAGGATAAGATTCAAAAGAAGGATAAAGAAATTGAAGGCCTAAAATCTAATCTGCATGATGTCCAGGAAGAGGTTAAAGACCTGAAGCTGGAAGTTGGGGGTCTAAATACCCAGATTGACATTCAACAAACCCAACTTGAAACACAACAGAGACTTATCTCCCAGCAAAAAGAGGAATTCAAGGCTTTAGCTGAAGCGGTGGAACAGCTCAAAGCCTCAATGATAAAACCTGTACAACAACAACCAACCACTTCAACAGCTCAGGGGGAGACTATATCTGTAGTTGAACCCTCATCTCCTGCCATTGTCAATAATCCAGAGTCTGCTCTAACTGTCTTTACTGGCCATGCTGAGAAGACAAAGGAGGCAGTTGAAGTCAAGGTTGAAGAACCAGAACTAGACCTTCCCTCAGCAAGTGAGAGAAGAGATGCAAGGAAGAAAGGGAAAGGGACCTCTACTGAGATAGAGACCGTAATTTTGGATGAAGAAGACATCCCATCTGATGACGAGCTGAATTCCCTCTTAGATGAAATTGAAAACTTTGGGTATAATGATCTTTACCCAGAAATTCTGACTACCGAGGAAAAAGAGACTGAGAGAACCAGATACTTCACAGAAGAAGGAGAGGAGATTCAAACCTTTTCTGATGAAGAAAAAGACGAAGAAGATGTTTAGGTTAATCTTATCAAGACAGTCACTCCTGAACCAACCACTACTGTCTCTGAATCAAGTCCAGCACAAGATCCACCTTCTGTTGCACCTGAACCTCCAACTTCAAGAAAATCTTGGTTTAGGAAAATCATTCAGGAATAAACTCCTAAAACATACGAATGGATAGCTGAGCATCAGGAGCTAAAGAGGCCTCCAATTGGCTGGAAGTATGATGCAGAAAGGAAGCTATTTATTATCAGAAGATATATAGGGGGAGTTCAACACTTCAAATATATGACTGACTTCCAAACACTTCCTTTCTATGACCTCAGGGACTTAGCCAAGCTTCCACTTCAAAACCCTGGGAAGGTTATGATGGCTTATGACTTCGAGAAATTTCTGCATTCTCAAGTCAATAATGATTTCAAGGGAATGAAGCCTAGGAAAACTCAAAAGAAAATCTCAAAGACAAGGTTTCACCCTAAAACCAATAAGCCATATGTGTTCTTGAGGTACAAGCCTGCCCCAACTCACAAGACCATCACCATTCCAAAGTCTGTACATGTCCAATTGTAAACTTTCAGAAAGTGGTACTATGACCCAATCATTGGCAGTGCAGTAATAGAGTGTGAAGGCAAGGAAGACATCACTATCTTTGAAACTATGGAGCTGTTGAAATTTAAGCCTGAAGATCTGGAGATACTATTCCAGAATCACATTCAGGCATACAGTGATGAAGATGAAGCTGATGCCAAGGCCTACCAAAGAGTTGTATCTCTCCACGTTAAACCATTCATCCCAAGGACAACTGAAGGACTAGCTGTTTGATGAAGAGCTGAAGACAGTAATGCAACAGCTTAGGGGGAGAATGTAGAGTCTTATCTTATGTATAAGTTGTTGTCATTTATTGTATGTTTAAACAGTTTTAGACTAGTTTACTTTATGTCATTTCATTAAATGTAATTTCAGTTTTCTGTAATTTACTGCTTTATTAGCTAAGTCTGGGGCATCGAAACTACTAGTAGTTTCGATAGATGGTAGTTTCGACAGTTCTGTGTATCACTTGTAAATGGTCAATCGAAACTAGTAGTTTCGATTGAACATAGATTCGATACCTTTCACTACTATAAATAGCCTAGTTTGAGAATGTTTAGGGTGTGAGTAGCGGTTGTAACCCTGAACCTTCTCTTTCACATTGTTATTGAATCAATACACTTTGTAGTTGTTTTTTACACTGTGTTCTTACATTTTCATATCATTTTGTGTTGATTCATTGTGAGGTTAGCCTATTATCTTCACCGATTCTGTTTCTACCATCTGTTTCACCACCATACACACAGTTTCCGCCTGTGTGTGTGTGTAATCGATCAAATCAGTGATTTAAAGAGAAATCTGGACCTACATATGATATGTTTATGTAATAGGCTATGTTACGCTTCCGTTGTTAAACAATGTAATGGTTATGTTATATTGAAGTATTTTCCGCTGCGTTATTTGATAATCAAGTTTAAGAATTGTTTGTGAATGAGTAAATCCAACAAGTGAGGCCTCCCGGGTTTGGGGCCTTACAAGTTGGTATCAGAGCAATAGTTTGAGAGATTCGGACACTCCCAGTGTCTGAACTTAAACTGTGAATGGGACCGAAAGCGGATGCCAGTACGGGTAACTCGAGCCACAGCATCCGGTATGAAGGTAGTATATATTTACGTATATAGTATGCCTTAGAAAGGGTTAGGTAAGGACTTGTGTTCTGATGAAATCACAGAGGTGGTCAAATAGAAATCGAAAGGTAGTGTAATGGTTAATTGCAGATGGCCAGTGTATATTAACATCTTACAGTACTTATTGAATTTTATTTGTTAACTAGCGTGATGACATTGGATTATTGTCTTATAGAACAAAATGGCAAGAAGAGGAAACGGAAGGCGTGGTGGGGGCCGTACCGGTGGTCGTAACGGCGGTCGCGGTAGGACCCCTGCGCGCCAAGAGTATAGTGAAGAAGGAAGTGTTCACACTGAACCGACGGTTGGTGTACATGGAACCGAGCAGACACAGGTTGAAGAACAACCTTTCACTTTTGAACCAGGAGTGAGAGCAGCCATAGCTCGAGAGTTCACAGACTTGATGAAAGTTTCTTTGCCAGGACTGTTGGCAGAAGCATTAGACAAGGTTAATGAGACGGGTGGGTCTAACACGGTGGTTGATACCCCGAATGCTGAGGCAATCAACGCACCGCTTAACCGTGGTTGCGACTATAAGTCCTTCAAGGCATGTGACCCGCCAGTCTTGACTGGGAAGAAAGACGCGGTAGCTACGTTTGATTGGGTGATTCGTATGGAGGCTGCCATTCGTCTGAGCGAATGTCGAACGGATCAAGTTGTGAAATTTGCTGCTAACTCCTTAAGAGAGGAAGCATCCCATTGGTGGGAAGGTGTACATCAAGCAAAAGGGAGCGAGGTTGTGGATGCGATGATGTGGGCTGACTTAAAAACTTTGGTGATCAAGAATTTCTGCCCAAGGAACGAGATTGAGAAGGTAGAGAGGGAATTTCTGGGTTTGAAGGCCGGGAACATTACGCACCGGCAGTACACAACTCGATTCAATGAACTGGCACGTCTGGTGCCACACCTTATCACGACTGAGGAAAGAAAGATTTCCTGTTACATTCAAGGGCTGCCCGACCAGGTCCGCACCTATGTTAAGGAAAACGCCCCTACGACCTACGACTCGGTAGTAGAACTGCGCGGCGTGGTATTCGATGATCTGGCGCTGAATGTTGTTGCCATTGAGGAACCGAAGAAGAGATCGAGCTTCTCGAACAAGCGAACTGGTGGAAGGATGTTTGGGAATCGTGATAAGAGGGCTCGGGTGAATGAGCCGACTGTTTGTAAGAAGTGTGGAAGGGAGAATGCAGGTGAATGTAGACTAGGATCTAACTTGTGCTTTAAGTGTGGCAAGACAGGGCACTACTCCCGTGAATGCCCACAACACTTCAAGTACTATAACTGTGGGGATGCCGGTCATTTGAGTAGGGAATGCTCTAAACCGAGAATGGGTGAAGCCGGGAAAGGGAAAGGCCCGGAAAGGAAAGAAGAGAGGCCCCGAGCAAAGACTTGTGCGTACGCACTGACGCAAGACCAAGCCAGGGCAGACCCCGATGTGGCGTCAGGTACGTTCATCCTGGACAACACTTTTGTTTCTGTGTTTTTTGATTCGGGTGCAAGTAAGAGTTTTATATCTGCGACTTTTTGTAAACGAGTGAAGTACACTGTCAGTAAGCTAGCAAGGGCCTTTAGCGTAGAAACCGCTGAGGGAAGAACTGCGAGAGTGACTGATGTAGTTGACAACTCCACGATAAAAATAGAAGGTCATAGGTTCCCTGTCAGGTTGTTTGTTATGGTTTTGGGTGGGTTCGATGTCGTGTTAGGTATGGATTGGCTAACTGCCAATGAAGCGCAAATTATATGCAAACGAAAGATAATCCAACTCAAGGCTCCGGACGGTAGCAAAGTTGAGGTTTTTGGAGATCGTGACGCCCCGATGCCAAACGTCATCTCGATGATTAAGGCAACAGATTACTTGAGGCGCGGATGCGAGGCTTATCTGGTATACGTAATTGACGAGTGTAAGGAAGTGAAGGAGCTAGACGATGTACCCGTGGTACGCGAGTACCCGAAGGTGTTTCCAGAGGATTTGCCTGGGATACCGCCCAACAGAGAGATTGAATTTCGAATCGACTTAGTACCAGATGCCCAGCCCGTGGCTAAGGCTCCATATCGACTAGCACCAGTGGAGTTGAAAGAGCTAATGGCACAACTAGACGAGTTACTTGAGAAGGGATTTATCCAACAGAGCATCTCGCCGTGGGGTGCTCCGGTGTTGTTTGATAAGAAGAAAGACGGTTCGATGAGAATGTGTATTGATTATCGCGAGTTGAACAAACGTACGGTGAAGAACAAGTACCCTTTACCAAGGATCGACGACATGTTTGATCAATTACAGGGCGCAAGTTGGTTCTCAAAAATCGACCTTCGATCCGGGTACCATCAGATGAAGGTGAGAGAAGAAGACATATATAAAACCGCATTTCGCACGCGTTATGGACATTTCGAGTTCCGCGTAATGTCTTTTGGATTGACGAACGCCCCCTCAGCGTTCATGGATCTTATGAATATGGTGTGTCGACTGATGCTGGATCGATCGGTAATCATGTTCATCGATGATATCCTCATCTACTCCAAGAATGAGGGTGATCACGCGTGTCACTTAAAGGAAGTATTGGAAGCTCTGAAGAAGGAAAAGTTGTATGCTAAGTTCTCCAAATGCGCGTTCTGACTTAGGGAAGTCCAATTCCTAGGTCATGTCATTAAACCGAATGGCATTATGGTTGACCCAACAAAGATAATGACGGTAAGGGAATGGAATATTCCTAAGACGCCAACTGAAATCCGCAGTTTCTTGGGATTGGCAGGCTACTATCGGAGATTCATCCAGGATTTCTCGAAAATAGCTTCGCCATTGACAAAGTTGACTCGGAAGGAGGTAAAGTACGAATGGGGTTCGACCCAGGATGAGGCGTTTAAGGAATTGAAGGAAAAGCTAACCAAAGCCCAAGTTTTGGCCCTTCCCGAGGGCAATGAAGACTTAGTGGTATACTCTGACGCTTCGGGTCAGGGATTGGGATGCGTGTTGATGCAACACGGAAGAGTGATGGCGTATGCGTCACGACAGTTGAAGACTCATGAAGCTAATTATCCAACCCACGATTTGGAACTTGCTACTGTCGTATTCGCATTGAAAATCTGGAGGCACTACCTGTACGGGGTGAAGTTTACTATTTACTCCGACCACAAAAGTTTGAAGTACTTCTGCGAACAAAGAGAGCTTAATATGAGGCAGAGACGATGGTTGGAACTCATGAAGGATTATGACTGTGAGATCATGTACGGGTATGGATACCTATGGGTGGCGAGCTTAGAACCAAAATCTTGGATGAGGCTCATAAGTCTCGGTACTCTATCCATCCTGGTACCAATAAAATGTACCAAGATATAAGGAAGGAATACTGGTGGCTTGGAATGAAGCATGAAGTGGCAAAGTATGTAAGCAAGTGCTTGACTTGCTCACAAGTAAAGGCCGAACACCAGAAACCGTATGGAAAGGTCCAACCACTTGATATACCGGAATGGAAGTGGGAATACATTACCATGGACTTCATAACCAAGCTACCTCGCACAGCTAAAGGTCATGATACCATTTGGGTAATTGTGGACCGTTTAACGAAGAGTGCTCATTTCCTACCTATTCGCGAGACGTTCTCGTCGAAAAGGTTAGCGGAAGTATTTATTAACGAAGTAGTAGTACGGCATGGGATGCCTTTGACGATCGTATCTGACTGGGACACACAATTCACATCGAGGTTCTGGAAAAGATTTCACGAGGCGATGGGCACGAGGCTTAATATCAGCACGGCATACCACCCACAAACGGATGGTCAGTCCGAAAGGACCATTCAGACATTGGAGGATATGCTTCGTGCTTGTATTATCTATTTTGGCGGCAGTTGGGACAGTCATCTGCCGTTAGCCGAATTCTCCTACAACAATAATCATCACACGACTATAGGCATGCCGCCTTACGAAATGTTTTATGGGAGGAGATGCAGGACCCCGATTTGTTGGGGTGAGATTGGACAGAAGGAATTAGGAAGTCTTGAAGTCGTAAGAGAAACGTCAGAAAGGTTTGATCAAATCAAAGCACGAATGAAAGCCGCACAAGATCGTCAGAAGTCCTATGCGGATAAACGACGAAGGCCTATTAAGTTTGATGTTGGGGACAGAGTAATGTTGAAGTGTCACCCTGGAAGGGAATCATACGATTCAGGAAGAGAGGAAAGTTAAGTCCGAGGTTTGTCAGACCATTCAGGATAATGGCACGGGTTGGTGAGGTCGCTTATCGGTTAGAGTTGCATGATGAGTTGAGTGGGATTCATCCTACCTTCCATGTATCACACTTGCGAAATTGTTTGGCGTATGAATCAGCTCACGTACCACTTACTGGCATCGAGGTCGACAACAGCCTTAACTACATCGAAGAACCCGTGGCCATCTTAGACAGAAAGGAGAAGCGTTTGCGTAATAAGATTATCCAATTGGTTAAAGTCCAATGGAAACATCGAAAGGGATCGGAAGCCACTTGGGAAACGGAGAAGGAAATGAGGGAGTCGTACCCTCATCTATTTGACTTATGATAGGTTTCGGGGACGAAACCTATTGTAAGGGGGTAGACTTGTAACATCCCAAAAATAAAACGACAGTTAAAATGACGAAATAAATGAACGAGGCATGTCGGGTCGGGCCGGCGGGCTGGAAGGGGAGCCTCCCCTATAAATAGCTTAGACCTCCATCATTTCTCTCATTTGCAAGTTCTAGAGAGAGAACCCGTAGATAGAGAAAGTTGGCGGATCGACCCGAGATTTCAGCAAAGTGTTGCTCCATAGCTCATGAGAAGAACCTCCGGATCAGAAACTAGATTCAGGTAACGATCGGGCCTAAATCTGAGTTTTTGTTCGTTTTTAGGTTTTTCGGGTTTTGGGTGAAAAAGTAACGTTTTCACGGATAAAACTGAAAGATAAACATAGATTTGAGTTCCTTAATGGAAAACGAACGTTTTGAATGTAAACAGGTTCGGGATCTTGACGTGATCAGACCTGAATACGAAAGTTAGGGTTTTGCGAAGAAACAGATCGTGCGTACTTATCAAGTATGCACGGAGCAGGTCATGCGTACTTATCAAGTACGCAGGGAGAGAGCACTGCGTACTTATCAAGTACGCAGGAAGAGGATCCTGCGTACTTATCAAGTACGCAGGAAGCAGGGTCTGCGCACTTGCTAAGTGCGCAGGCATCAGGTTGTTTAAGTAAAGTTAGTATGTTTAGAATGGTTAAACCGTTAGAGTCAGAATTGGGTTTGATGTGTATTTAACTATCAAATTCAGATCGGAAGTGACGTAGTGGGACCTTTGTTTAAGGCAACCGGATTAGCTTATCAGGTGAGTTCTAGAAGCCCTCTTTTAAATGTTTTATATAATGTTTTCGGGCTGGTGTGCATACATATGAAATGATGTTTTTACGAAACGATGTTTATGAAACTATGTTTATAAAATGATGCTTATGAAACTATGTTTACGAAATGAAATGATTTGGAATGAACGGTTTATGGAAAGAAAGTTTTATGAATGGGATGTTTAAAACGAAATGTTTATAAAGAAATGGTTTAAACTAAAGGTAAAGGGTTTCGAAAATGAGTGAAAAGGTTTTATGGAAAGAAAAGAAAAAGGGCAAAGGTTTTAAAGAAGTCATTACAAATCTAATCTGTCGAATGAATGGAATTGACGAATGAAGTCTGGGAATGTAATTCCCAGCCTTGTGGTAGATTATGGACAGCGAGCCATAGTTTCCATAAGAGCAACAGGGGCAGTGTCTTGGGGGCCTGCCAATGGTTTTGATGTTGTACAACTGGTAGGGAGTAACGACGGTTACTCAGGGGTTAACGTGACCCTACGTAAGGTTAAATTATGATCCGACGGTGTTATGGCCGTGAGCCATAGCCGTCGATGGAGGTTGTCGGTCTATGGACATGAGAGCCATAGGGGCAACTGAATGGGTATTGTCGGTCCTCATGCAGTTAGCCTTGGGGGCAATACGGAAAGGGAATTGACGGAATGTATGGTATTGTCGGTCTTCGTGCAGTTAAGCCTTAGGGGCAATACCATACTAAATGACGGTACGAATGGTAAAGGTTGTGGCAATGTCGGCGATACGTAACGGTTGCCCATGACATGCAAGGTTCCTTCGGGGACACAAAGACGCTTAAAGAAAGATACAGATTGTAGATAGTAATGTATGACTTAAATGAATGTTAAATGTTTTAAACAAATGATCCGTTCAATGTGTTTATGATGAGGAAAAATGTTTGAAGGTTTTCAATGATGAACGAAAGGCTCTGTTTTCTTATACGTGATGTTAAACCCTAATGAATGTTTTGAATGATGAACCATTTCTTAAATCGAACGAAAACTAGAACTCACCAGCGTAGCTGACTTTTTAGTGTGCACATTCAGGTTAAGGCAGGTATGGATGCTGGACGGTGATGCTTGGCAAGCGAGAAGAGTTACCCGGTTGATCATGAAGACTGGCATCCCGTTATGATTAGATTATGATATGTTTATGTAATAAGCTATGTTACGCTTCCATTGTTAAACATTGTAATGGTTATGTTATATTGAAGTATTTTCCGCTGCGTTATTTGATAATTAAGTTTAAGAACTGTTTGTGAATGAGTAAATCCAACAAGTGAAGCCTCCCGGGTTTGGGGCCTTACACAATATCAACTAGAACAGAACCATCTTGTAAACACCGATCCTACACATGAACGGCCAAGAACTTATTGGAACTTGCCATTACAAGGTTTCCGTCGGAATGATTACAACTCTTCACCACCCACTAGGAGTGATTCAAGCAACTTTTCTCATAGAGGTTATGGAAAATTGGTCAATCAGTCATCTAGATGGAGTGATAAAGATGGGGATTTATAATCTGATATGCATCCAGGTTTTTTTATAGTGAATGGCATATAGTATAAATGATAAATGATTATGCACATTGTTTTATCGTCATTTCAATAGTTTGCTTTTTATAGTAATCTAAACTCGGAGAATTATTGGAGACACATGGGTTGGTTGGCGTATCCCTGTCATGCAGTCTCCTATCTACTGTTTCACTCATTCGATTTCTGTTGTATTTAGTTTAATTCAAGGCTTCGCTAATCAAGGTTTCGCTTTTGGGAAGAAGTTGAAAGACAGACAGATTGAAGAATGGAAAGGGTATGTAGCATTTTCTATTGAATGTGTTTTAAATTTTTTAGTTCTAAATAATTGCATAAATCACTATGATTTGTTGTGTTGTAGATATTACATCAATTACAAGCGCATGAAGAAAAAAGTAAAGCAGTATGCTCGCCAGCATGAGGCCGGAGGACTTGAACATAGATATGTTCTCTGGACTTCTCAATAATGCTCTATAACCAGGTAAAAACATGCCAAAATTTAACCATTTTCTTAAAGAAAAAAATATATGTTTTGGTTTAAGGAAGATTCTCAAGAAATTTGACAAACGTTTAAGGAAGATTCTCAAGAAATTTGACAAACTGTTCGGTCATAGATTTACTAACTATTATGTCAAAACCCGAGCTAATCATCCTTATTCCCATCTACATCAAGTCTTCAAGTATGTGGTAACGTTCATGACTTTCCTTTCTTTAGTTATGTATTATCCCCTAAAGATGAAAGAAGTTGTTTTATATAGCATGATTATGTTCACCCCCTAAGAATTTTATTTGCTCGGCAAGTATTGAAACCAATATTGGTATAATTTGTGATAAAAAGAAAATAAAAGTAAAAGGAATCAATTTTGCATGTTGAAGTTGCTAATTGTTTTTCATTAAGATAGAACATCACTAGAAATCATCTTCGTGTAAAGTTGTAATTAGGCAGTGTATTTCATCAAAAGCTTTTTAAGTCGCCACAACCAGTCTCAACTCGTAAAAAAATACCCGTTTCGACCCTTACCCAACCCGCTTGACTTGCCCATTTTAAAATATTATCATGGAAATAATATCACTTTTGTAATAGCACCCGACATTTTAATTATTTATTAATTCAAATTTTTTTGGGCAACCTAGACCCAACCAGTACCAAAACTTACCTGTTTTGGCCTCTCACCCATTTTGGCACCTCCACTAGATACAAATGTTATTTTTAAAACCTGATCTCACTCAACTATGTTATAGTGCAGAAGGAATGCACGTTTTTTCTTCATTTTCTGTTTAAATTATTTTCTTTAATAACAACTTATGTTTTTTTTTCTGCATTTTCATGTATGATGATTGTGTTCTTTTATGAACTGCAGGCTGTGATAGTGTGATGGCAAGTGATTTGCAATAGATCAATTTCATTTTCTTGAAAGGTTATGGTTGGTACATGGACATTGGTATTACAGGCGAATAGCTATGATGGTGAAACCTATTTCATTATCTTATTTTATCGAGAATATTCATTTATCTAACATAAGTAGAAATTAAATGATAATTTAGTTTATTGAATGCAGATATGTTACTTCTTCTAAAAAACATTGCTTTTGGGTTCACACCTTTCTGGATTGGAGGCCCATGCTTCTTTCTCCGTCCAGCCCGCTACAATGATTGGTATAATTAGTTTTACAATGTGTTATTGAAATATACACAAGTGGAAACAATGATTAGATCATTACTCAACTATTTTAAACCATTTTTTTCCATTTTAGTAATGCATTTTTTTTTGCTTGTAAAAGAGTTGCTTTATGCTCTTATGCATTAAATTTGGATGTTTTGAAATGAACCGGGTCGGTTGGGTTGGATAACTGGTAGTTTGTTAATGTCAAAACTAGTCAGTTCCATAACGGTTTGTAGGTTCACAACTTTATATACTTTGTCGTTTTTTATTATTCAAACTTGTGTAATACACGGGACTATAATCTAGTTAAAATAATATATTAGTATGTTTTGAACCCGGAAAACACCCGTAGGATCGGACCCTAGCGGGTTGGAGTGGTTAGTGTGTTGTGCTGATGGGGAGGAGACCCGGTTCGAGTCTCTATACTCCCATCTTTTTATTTGGCCACATTTTACATTGTATTTTTATATAAAAACATTTTTCATATTATTATAATAATATATTAGTATGTTTTGAACCCGGAAAACACACGTAGGATCGGAAATGAATTTATAACTCGTTTTAATTATTATTCCCACGTTTTAAAATAAAAGGCTTCTAAATATCCGAAGGTTCGATTATGCAGACTTAAGATAAGGATACCAAGTATATGATGATATGGATATGATCTAGGATATACTCAAGGTCTTGGTTTTTGTAGTGATTCGAAAGGAAGTGCTTTGAGGTGAGTTCCTTTAAAGTGTGTTCTATATAAATGTTGTCTTCAAATGATTTTATGTTGAGACCCCTATAATATACTGTGTATATATACTAGTAAATAACGCTTATTATGGCCAAGGTTGGGTGGGACTGACAGGTGAGACTGATGGTGACCACTAGCTTAGAGGCTTGTAACTTGTTAGCATTCCAAGGCTTTCCCAGTGATGTACATATGGTTATTTTTGTTTGACAAGATTTGGATAATTATTATAGTTTTATCTTTTCTATACACCTCAATTTTCAACTTATATTACTACAAGTTAGTCTTGTTACAGTTTAAAATTACATATACAATCATCACATCGTGTAAAGCCATCACCATTTTGTCAATACATGAATCCAGTTCGACCAAAATTTGTCAAAATTCAACGCTGCATAGAACAGTTTTGAACAAGTAGTTTACTTTCTTTAACTGTTTTTAATAGGTCGTTTACTTCCTTTATTAGGGTATATTTTGAATAGTTTTTATAGTTTAATACTTCCTTCATAGAACAGTTGTGAACAGTTTGGTAAATGTATGAGCCAAACCAAAGATGACATGCAGTCAAACCATATGAGCTGGATATGTGATACAAAGTTACCAGAGTTGGATAATAACTGTAACAAAACAGCTTATAGGAAATAGTGTTTGATCATCTGACATTATGAAACCGTGCATGTTTGATAAACCAATCTTGTAAGCTGACTTTTTTACTATTGGTCTCTAAAACCAGGTGGTATGCTGAACAAGATAAAAGATTGAAATATGTAACCTAACGTCCTGCATTTAACAGTTTTGTACATTTTACTATCTTTCAATAAATAGAATGTAGAGATTGCAATATGTTATATTTTTTGATACCCTTTGCACTTCTAATTTTAGGATACGAAACTAATTTATATAATGTCTATTTTTCTGTTTTGTTTATAATATTATCATGATGTTTTTTTTTCTTCATTCATTATTCTCTTCCCTTTTGACTTTTATGTAGGCATTTTACACTTAATGGATTCAACCAATATAACTTATCTCGACCAACTTGATGTTTCAAAGGATCACTATAATCCAAAGGTTTGCATTATCAAATTGTTGAAGTAACTATCAATGAAAGAAGTTGATCATGCAATCCACATGATTTTGATGGATGAGAAGGTACATATACATTCGAACAATTAATTTTAATTCTTTATTACTTTGACATACATGTACATAAGTTTTCATACTTATTCTTTCTTATACTTTCACATCCAGGGTAATAAGATCCAAGCAACAGTATTGAAGAAATATTTCATTAAGCTTGAAAAGTTTTTGAAAGAGAAGGCAAGTGTGTTTATTAAAAAAAACCCTCATTAGGTGAAAATTCTTCAGCTTACAAGGTTGTGGATAATCCACATAGACTCTTTTTGAATTTTTAATCCACAAAAATACCTGAGTTCAGACACTATATGTGAATCAGAGTATCTTCACGACAACTTTGATCAAACGTTATATTCACCTGATGTTCCAAATGGTCTTAAACTCTCTTGTTTATCAAATCATAAGTTAGTGTTAAAAGTCGGTGTCCCAATTATGCTAGTAAGGAATATTGACTAGAAAAGTGGTTTTTGTAATGGAACTAGATTACGCCCCGCACCCTTTTTTCTTTGAGCAAGAGTTTCAAAGCAATAGAGGCTCTCCACCTATGACGTGACCCCTCTCACAGCCTCGTCCAACGCCCCCCTCTCATGAAGGGGTGACACGGTGTTCCACGGCCCTCATGCCTACCACGCCAACCCTCACGCCTGCTGATGAGACCATTACATGTAGCCTAATGATGTGACATATCCGAATTCCATAAGCATACATCTTGTGATATTTTTTACACATTATTTTTAGGAGAACCATAACATCATGATGGTCATGGGTTGAGTCCACGGCAGGGGCGGATGTATGTGGAGGGCAGGGGTACCTGTCGGTACCCCTCAACTTTCGATGCGTAGTGGGAATTTTCGACGCGCAGCGGGAAAAAAAAATTTTTCACCGTTTTATGTATCCAGATATCGTGAACGAAATTTTAGATACCCCTGAATTTTTTTCCTAGATCCGCCACTAGTCCACATGTTTGTGAAGCCGAGTTTCAAGCCGTAGAAAAGATGTTTGAATTGGATTGCATGTGAAGAATGAAGAAGACAACTTTATTATTTATTTATTTTACTGGATCAGTGGGACTGCAAGTTGCACTCTTCTTTTAATTGTATATTATTATTATTATTATTATTATTTTTATTATTTATTTTAGTGTAAACTTCGTTTTTGGTCTATGTGGTTTGGTCTATTTAACCATTTTAGTCCAAAAAATAATCTTTCAACATATCAGCTCCTGAGGTTGTATTTTTATAAACATTTCAGTTCATTACGATAACTATGTTAACTTTTCTGTTAAGTATAGGGGCATTTTAATTATTTTATTTTTAAGTAAACTAGTTAATCTTTTCAGTTCAATAAAAACTTTTTTAGGCTTTTTCATAAAACTTTTTTCTACCTTCTTTAAAAATGTTTTTTTTTTAAATCATTTTTTGTTTTTTTTCCGTAAAAACGTCTTTTTTAAATCTTTTTAAAAACTTTTTTTCACTTTTTTAAAAAACACTTTTTTAACTTTTTTCATAAAAAACGTTTTTAAAAACATTTTTTAGTTTTTTTTATAAAAAAGTTTTTTACTTTTTTCATAAAATTATTTTTAACTATTTTAAAACGTTTTTTTTTTCTTTTTAAAAAAAGACATTTTTGAATCTTTTTAAAAACGTTTTTTCACTTTTCTAAAAAATATTTTTTTAAACTTTTTTTCATAAAAAACTTTTTTAAAAACATGTTTTAGTTTTTTTTATAAAAACGTTTTTTAGCTTATTCGTAAAATATTTTTTAACTATTTTAAAAACGTATTTTTTTAAATAGTTCACTATTTTTAAAACTAGTTCACTCAAAAAAGTAAAAAAGAAACGTTTTTAAAATAGTTAAAAAAACATTTTATAAAAATCTAAAAAGAATTTATAAAAAAAAACTAAAAAAATATTTTTAAATCGCTTTTTATGAAAAAAGTTTTAAATTTTTTATTATCAAAAAACTTTTTTAAAAAGATTCAGAAAAGACGTTTTTACAGAAAAAAGAACTAAAAAATAATTTTTAAAAGTAAAAAAAACGTTTTTAAAAAAAGTAGAAATTTTTTTTATGAAAAAATCTAAAAAAGGTTTTTGTTGAACTTAAAAAATTAACTAGTTTACTTAGAAATAAAATGACTAAAATGCTTCTATACTTAACAGAAAAGTTAACAGCGTTAGTGTCATGGACTGAAATGATTATAAAAATACAACCTTAGGGGCTAATATGTTAAAAAATTCTATTTTGGACTAAAAGGGTTAAACAGGTCAAACCACAGGGGCCAAAAACAAAGTTTACTCTTTATTTTATTTTATAATTCTTAATATTATTTTATTTTAAACTTATATAATTTTTATAATGAAATTGTATTTTTAAATTAAAAAAAAATGCAAGGGTAGTTAGGGGTTCCCACCCCTTGTGTTTAGAGTACTTTAGGGTAGTTAGGGGTTACATGACATGGCGTGTGTTGATTGGCTAATTATGGTACTTAAGGGTTCCACCCCCTCTATTATAATGGTGTTTGTGTGAATGTGAGACTTAATTAAAAAAGAGATGATGAGATATAGTGTTATGATAGGTGAATGAATATAAGTAAAATATAAAAAAAAATCTTTCCATTGCCCCACTCATGTGAACAGCCTGACGCCCCGAGAGGTGGTGTTCCACCTTGTGACGGGCTGAGATGGCACACGCTCTACCTCACACCCCACTACACACCCTCATCCTCATCCTCATCCTCATGTATTATAAGATATTATCCAATGACCATTTTCATGTCAAGTTTAGAAGGTCTGATATTCAATTTTATACTTTCCTGTTGTTTATTTAAATATATAGCCATCCCTTGTTTAAATTGGTAACTACTCTTTGTAATGAATAAAATCATAATCCAACCAATGCCCACAGGAGACCATTGACATGACATTCTTTATTGAATCTTCAATTTCATTTCTCATATCCTGAATCTATCAAATTGTGTGTACATGTTGTGGTGTAGTTTCCGCAAAAAGAAAAAGAAAAACAACACACATTCTCTGTCTGATATAGTCTTACATACCTGCTATATTGTGGTGAATGATGAAATATACGAATTGGAAGAAGAAACGCCAAATATAGGCAGCATTTGTTAATTCCTGATTATTACTCTGCTCCGGTCTAGATGGCTTAGCGGTGTTTTGTGTGGATGCGTTGTTGGGCTTGGTGATTGTTGATGGTGGGGGGTGATGTAGGGTAGGACGTGGGGGAGGAGGTGCATTAGAACCTGCAATATCAGCCACCATGCTTTATGTTAACAAAATTGAAAGAATCCAGAAACAAATCAGCTGTTTATGGTGAAAACAAGGAAGAATATAGGATCGAAACCTGAAGAGGGCTTGTTTGGAGTTGCGATGAGAGGAGGCAGAGTTGGTGAACCTGAATCAACACGTATGGAAAAACATTTCAACTTCAAATACAGAAAACTGTGTTTGTTTCATTCACCATATGGAATATTTTCAAAAGCAAAATCCCCCAATCTTCCCGGAACCCTAGGCCCAAATTGTAAACGAAGACCGAAAATTAACCACAACTCTACGCAGACATGTTGATCAAAATCGTTTAGAACTTCCACACAAGGACACTTGAACGAAAAGAAATCCGATTACAAAAACAACATTCTAACCTGAACAGATCAATTCCAGAGAGTTAGCCTGACTATAGTTCTTAACTGAACAGAGATCTGATAAGGACAGTAGTTTCGTGACGTTAAGAGGGAAGCCGAGGAGGCTGTTCTGACGAACAAGGTAGCAGAGGCATTCGGCCTCGTCGGAATCAAAGGCTCCGTTGAAGATGTCGCAGCACTGAGATGAAGGCTTACTGGAGAGATCATTTGGCGGGGCGGATATGTATGGTAGGCAAGGCGAGAAGGAGATCACCGAGTCGCCGCAGCCTCCAGGTGCCGGAGAAGATGGAGCCGGCGTTTCTTGCACGCTGCCTGCCGGAATAGCCAATACGACGGTGAGGAATGCGAACAAAATCATGCTTGCAGTGTTCATGGCTCATAGACGGTTATTTCTGTTCAGAATCCGAATGAACGTGATAATGCCTCCTATATACCGGCAACTGCAATGATTTCTTTACTATTATTATAATCGTTAATTATAAAATAAACCATTTACATACTAGAGTCTTGTGTCCAATTATTTTTTTTTCTTTTTACTTTTCATATACACCCTCGATTTTCAACATTTTTCAAATAATATCTTTCAACTTTATCAAAAATTCAGTTATGTACATCTAATCTTTCTTAACTCTCAAGTTATACCTTTTTTTAACTCATTATTTAAATTTGTAAATTTTCAACTTTACACTTATAATATGTAATATACGTTTTTAACTCATTTACTTACCTTAATTTACTAAACCTTAATTGAAAGTGTCGGCTTTCAGTCATATTTTTTTTCTTCTTCTATGTTAAGTAAATGGATCTCCTATAAGTTTTATTAACGCGTTATAACTAAGTTACGTTTACGTATCAAATTTCTGAAGTCTCAACTTTACCCCTGTAATATGTAGCTTTCGTTCATTAATTACTTTTTTTCTTGACGTCCGAGTATAAATTTCGCTAAAAAGAAGTCGTATTCAATGTATGGTATATTTTAGGTGTTGTGTGTTATATCAACTAACTGTAACGTGCTGATACCGTGAAGAATGAAACCGAAACCAACCAAAAAAACACCAGTTCCATTATGTAAGTGTATTTTATCGATGTTTCGATCTCCACAACCGAGTCACCGTAACTTTATACGTTTGTTCTATGTACTTAACCATATTATGTTTGGCCATGTTAATACCACCGGTTTAATCCGTTTAAATTATGCATCTTGCCACGAGACACAGAGCCTCACACGGGCTAATTTTCTAGTTTATATCAAAATGAAGTTTTACTTTTAAGTATACTAGGTTAGTAACCATGTATTACATGGGCTGAATATGAAAACGATAAAATTCATAAATCTTTAAAAACTTCTAATGATTGATATTGCATATTACAAGTAATAATAAAAAATGAAGAGTTATACTTATAATTTACAAATATACAAAACACTTCTTTGTATACAAACCCTATTACAAACACTTCATATAATTTCTCTTTATAGTTGTACAACCAATTCCTTCATTGATGTTCTAGGGAACCCAAATCTTGATAAATATTATTCTTACATTTACCTAAGCTATTAGTATCGCGGTCCCCATAATAAGATTCTTGTTCAAGATGCTCATGCTCATCCCTGATTCATAAAAACATCAAGTGACTGAAAATATCTTATAAAGAAAATTTAATCAATCAAATTAGATTCAAAACAGCAACTAATGTTAGATTATATCAGTATATGATTCAAATAGCAAAAATATAAAGTTCATTCCATGTAATATCTATGTTTACACTTTACGGTTTCAACCCGTCCTAGCCTGGCCTAATCCTATTTTTTAGCTTTTTGTTTAAACATTAACAATAGTTATATTGGAGTTGATTTTACCTCATTACCTTAGTCTTCACACGTTGAAGATAATGCTCTACCTCTATCATTTTAGTGCCCAAATGCATAAAACCTCTAAAAAAGACAAATTCAATCCTAACTTGTTTTAACCCGTTATGCGACACCCATATCGCTAGCTCTAAAAGGGGTATTGAAATTTCAAATGAAGTTGACTTAAAGTTTGTCAAAGGCCTAAACTAAGTCGATGTACATAAACACCAGTATGTCACATACTCTCAAACTGATATTTGCTTCTCCCTTGTTTTTCAGAATGATATAAACATATGATAAGCCCATCAATCGTAAATAGGCTAAACTTGTTAAAGCAACTAAAAATATTCAAAACTTTTCATAAAACTATAAAAGTGAGATCATGACTACAATACCAATTTAAACCTTCGAATAAAATGAGTAGTAGAAGGTCTGTATTTAAATAGTCTTCAGGTGACTTTCAACCCATTTGACTTGTTCCCCTTATAGGTAACTTTCTAGTTTGACCAGTTTCAGATGAAACAGAAACCAAATCTATTTATTCTTAAGTAAATGGGTTAAAATTGTCACCTCTAAAACATAAATCCAAATCAGCAATAATACCTTTCGAACTGACTACGCTGCAGTAGACATTAAAATTAACACAACTTTCATCGTATGTAAAGAAAACTGATGAGATAAGTTGTCCAGTTTCCAAGAACACTATAGACTATTTGAAACAATATTCCTGAGATCATACCCAGTTGGGAGAAAGTATGGTAGTGTTTAGAGCCCTTGTGCCACCTGCATAACACGTGTACATTCAAGACTCATGAAATAAAAGTTTTTCTTAATATGATGAATTTGGTTTTTTAAGTTTTTATACTTGATTGATCAAACCATTAAAGTTTTCTTAATTCAAAAAACATATTTAGTTTCTCGTTTAATTTAAGATCAACCATCAAAGTTTTCTTAACTCAAAAAACAGATTTAGAAATTAATGATTGATCAAGCCATCAAAATTTTCGTAATTCAATAAACATATTCAGTTTCTCGTTTAAGAATGTACAAAACATATCTAGAATGTAATTCAATAAACAAAACATATCAAGAATGTAATTTAGTAAATAAGAATGTCTTTGATAAGGTTTTAATTAATTTTATAATTCTGTACAAAAAAAATCAGAGGACAAGTAAACATAAACTTAAATATATTATAACACGAAAAAACTAAGTGTTCTCCATGAATAAAACATCCATATATTCGCTAAAAAGTGTTTATGGTCCCTAAACAAAAAAGTGCACCTACCCATACAAACAGATTAGGTATTCAAAATTAATCTCATGACTGATCAACAAGACCTCAAAAGGATCCATCAGCAGCCGCTTGATTCGCAAAAAATTACACAATCTTAATGAAACAAAGATCATCCATTAATCGAAAATTATAAAACATGATGAAACAAAGATCAGTCAATTACAGAACCTAAAAACAAAACCTAAAAAGCTGATGAACTACACGAGTTGAGTACGATTGAAGAGGTTTTTGTTTGACCTGGGGTTTGAAACTCCGGCGACTGAGGGGTATGTAATTGAGCGCCTTTGATGGCGGCCGAACAGAACTAAAAGGATTCGATCAAAGATAACAGAACCGAAGATCACAGAGGACAATCCGAGTAGCAGCGCCGTGGTGGAGTTCAACGGTGACAGTGCCAGATTGTGAATAGATCAAAATTAGGGTTTGCTCTAGTTTGGTAGAAGTAGGAGATAAAGGGAAAACGGGTTAAAACATACCAAATGGGCGGATAAAAGGATCCGCGTGTACCACATTTCCGGATCCAAAGTTTAGTCGGGAAAACAATAAGGAGAGCGACAGGTGTCCTAAATTATTTTTACTTGTTAGGTAAGTAAGATTTTCATTTTAATTACATTCCTGGTTTTTATTTAGTATGAAAAATTATAATCAATACAAGATAAATATAAAACTTTCTAATTAAACATGAAAACTACTTTAATAGTATAGAAATAGAGTTTAAATGTGATTTTTTTAATACAACTTAAGGTGTATTTAGATGTGATTATGTTTCATAAATTGTAATAAGTAAATATTGAAGTATAAAATGATATTTTAAATTTTGTTACTATATCTAAATTCAAAATATGAAAAATTCCTTCAATTTGAATATTGTTATGGCTTATGTATGAGCAATTTTAACAAAATAGACTTCTGAGTTATGACCATGCTTCTTTGTAGGGGTGAGCAAAAAACCGAAAAAATCAAACCGAAACCGAATTAACTGAAAAAACCACACCGAAAAAACCATACCGAAAAAACCGAACCGAACTAAAACCGACAGTTTTGGTTTTGTAATTTTTGAAAACCAAAAATTACGGTTTGGTTTCGGTTTTGCATCTTTTGAAAACCGAAAAAAACCGAATCGAACCGAACATATACATATGCTTAAATTATATATTATATGCATTCACATTTCACAATATATAGTATATTGTGTTGTGTGGTTTTATGTTAAAAGTGTATACATATTTGTGTTACAAGTATATGCATTTATAGTAGATTATTATTTATATTTATTGAATTTATAGATTATAATGTTTTTTATGTTGAGTATTTTTTTATGAAACTAGTAATTTTTATAGTCTAAAATATTTTGGTTTGGTTTTACCCCAAAACCGACCCAAACCAACCCATGCACACACCCACTTCTTTGTTCTGCTTGCTGCACTTTCTTGTTAGTTATATGTATGCTTAACAAATAATTTGAACAAAATCATTGACATTCTTCTTCAACTATAAAATTATTACCGATCAAAATTTTAATTAGGAATAGTTAAATTAAGCTAAAAGGACCAAAAAACTTACATTTGGATTTATCTTACATAATATGTGTTAGGGCTTGTATGTAATAAATTATTTAAAACTAAATTATTAGTTGATTTTAAATAATTAAATATTTTTCCTAAACAAAAAGTTAATTAGTTATTATTATTATTATTATTATTATTAGATAACTTCTCTTCTTGATAAAAACCTAATTAGAAGATGAACTTGATGAGGATGCAATATTTTCGGCTATGAGCCTTTGTCCTCCCATCCTTCTTTATTTCGGACAAATAGAAATCCATAATTTCTTTATTGCTTATTTCATCAGTACCTTTAAGTGTCTGAATCTTTCTAATAATATGCTTAAATGGGCTGGGAGCCTCTTTATGAGGAAGACTATTTATTTGGGTTTTATAGTCTTCAATAGTTTTCTCTATTAGAGTTATAGTATCATGGCTTTCTATTACACCATCAATGTTGTTAAGAGTCATTTTCTTCCAGAATTTTGTATGGAAGATTCTCTGTATGCAAAGAATGTTTTGGTTGTCATAGGCAACCTCTGGCGTCCATTTCCAGATCCATGGAATACTGAATTGAACATAAAAGTGAAGAGCAGGAAGATTAGTTATGAAATTCTCTTCTTGCTGGGCCTCTATAAGGGCTGGAGAGACCTCTGCCCATTGCTTATAAAGCTTCTTGAATAGATCCGGTAGTATATTAACTGAAGGACCAAAGGTTAACCACCAATTATAGAACCAGACTGGAATTTCTTGTCTGTAGGTATGAGAACAAATTTTAATAAACCACGAGTGCTTATGCTTCGGGTTTTCATACAAAAATGCTTTATAAGAAATGAGGAAAGCTCTTCCTCAAATAATCCTCCTCAGGATTTGAAACATTTTTCACTTATAGAGCTAAAGAGGCAATTAGCTCAAAGAAATCAGATTTCTAGACCTGTTAATATACAGGATTTAAAAATTGAAATTGACAATCTTAAAACGGATATAAAAATTCTTCAAATGGATAATAAAAACCTTGAAGAAAGAATTTTTAAACTAGAGATTCCTCAGATTTTAAACTCTGAAGAAAAACCCCCTAATATTCAAGGAGGATTTTTAGAAAGTATTGTAGATATTATAACTACACAAAAATGGATTATTCAAATAAAACTTCTTATAGAAGATAACTTTTTCATAACTGTTACAGCATTAGTTGATAGTGGTGCTGATTTAAATTGTATCCAGGAAGGAATTATTCCAACTCGGTATTTTCATAAAACCTCTGGATGACTTGAACAGAAAATTAAAAAAAAAAAAAGTATAATAGAATTTAGACGGGTTTAACCAGAGTAAAATTATAGGGTGGTGTTAAATTCTGGGGATTCTGTAGCCGCTAATGCCGTGAATAGGCGCAAGGCTTTTTATTGTCTGACCTTCACCTACACCATCTTAGAAGTTTTGTTCTGGTCTAGTAAAATTTCCTATGGTCTAAAATTTTTGAATATTTTTAAAATCATACTACTTTGTTTGTTTAATATTTTATTTTAAGTTTTATAAAAGATCTTGAGTAATAAGATCTTGAGTAAAAGATCTTGAGAAATGGTATCAGAGCCATATGCTCTTAAAATAAAAACATGTTCAAGTTTGACTGTGCAGTTCAACACTCACTTATTCATCTATGATGAATATTTTAAAAAGCAACGATACTGTTAAAAACAGTATTGAAGAGGAATATGAGATTCCTCATAACCTTGATTTATTAAATAAATGGACTATTCCAAAGATGGAACATAAACTAATTTATAAATTAGGAACTTCTGAAAAACTGGGATTAAAACCAAGTTGTAAAAACAACTGAAGAAACATTTTCTTTAAACAAAGAAGATATGATAATTAAATTATTGTTAAATAAAGATTTGAATAAATATAAAAAGGATTATAAATTTCTCCATATTGGTTTGGTACAAATTGCATTTAAACCATTGACCTTAGAAGGTCTTCCAGAAAGTTTTGTAGCAGCTCTAAGAGATGCTAGAAACCTTGACTAGAAATAATCTCTAATAGGGATTGTCCAGACTAGCCTGGCCCATGGACCAGTCTACTTTAATGTTTATCCAAACTTACAATTATCTTTATCTGACGTAAATATATCAGACGCTTTAACTTTAAATGTTAAAACCCATGGTTATAACTATGCTCCAGGTTCCGAAGTAATCTGTATTTGTTATAGGATTTACTATAAACCTTTATACACTTTAAATCTAATGTGTAGGATGGTTGATAAACCATTAAATGAAACGATAGTTATAGAAACTAATTTTGGTAAGTCTAATATAACTACCAGGAGAAAAATAAAATGGGAAGAAATTAACTTTCCAGAAAATTGGGTCCTTGATAATGCTACCACATCTAGACAATGTATAGATAATAATCCACTAGAAATTACACAATCAGAAGAAGGAACTGTCCAAATCCAGTTTGAACAAATTAGAAACACTTCTTCAATACCTAGATCCATATCCTCTAGGTCTTTATATTCTCGTCAACATATATCTCCTTTGAGATATACTGTTAAAAGCCCTTCTAGAGCTTCAACCTCGAGAGTCAGGGAAACTTTTCCTGCAGTAGAGACATTTAATCGATTAAGAATAAATCCTAATATAGTTACAGAAGACCAGGGAGTCCATATAGATCCGGAATTAACCGAATCAGAAATAGAATTTGTTTAATGGATTTTAAACAAAAAATTGATTTTAAACCAGGATCTCTGGTTAGAAAGGAGATCAACAATATTATTATTATTATTATTATTATTATTATTATTATTATTATTATTATTATTATTATTATTATTACTACTAATGCTACTACTTCAATTTACATTCAATTTAC
The DNA here is from genome assembly GCA_023525975.1 of Smallanthus sonchifolius. Lineage (NCBI taxonomy): Eukaryota > Viridiplantae > Streptophyta > Magnoliopsida > Asterales > Asteraceae > Smallanthus > Smallanthus sonchifolius. The sequence continues at coordinate 30,408,515 of CM042046.1, forward strand.
AACAATAGAGAAATTTTTAAAAAAATGGTTTGAGCACTTTGTTTCAAAAATGGTGTTAAATTAATTCTAGTTTCACAAATGATGTTTTCCCAATTATGAACCATGGTTTGATGCATGGACGGATGCAATAAGGCCTTAGGGGTGGGAAAGACACCCCCTCAAGAAACAAAATTTAGTTTTAAATTGGGTTAGAAAAGTTCGAGGCACCTGAATGCTTTGTTAAAAGCCTTTTAAGAGACACCCAATAACCCCAAGTAATTAAAAAAAATGGAAGTCCAATAACAATCCATTATTCCATTTTCTACCGTATCGTTTTCCACTCCAAAATCCATAGCTGCTCATCCATAATCATCGACTATCGCCATTCCAAATTCATCAATCAATTTCAAAAGATGAAATCTCGTAAAGAACGATTGTAATATGTATTTTGTTTTATTATATTTAATGAATTTTATCATTTAAAATTGAGTTTTTATATATATTTTCCCCTTTTAACCTCCTTAATAATATATATACCCAACCATAAAAATCAATTACATATTTACCCAATACTTACACATTTACCTATTTACACTTTATTGTTTTCTAACCTAAAAACCTGGTTTGACGTGAGAAACTCAAACTCAAATGACGAGAGAGGGGGACGCAGGGAAGACGCGAGTCGGAGGGAAGACGGAGAGAAGAATTTACGTACTACCTTAATCGATGACTCAATTTGCGTACTACCTTGAGCATTGGCCCATTATGCAATCATGAATGAATTTGCGTACTACCTTGAGAAAAGTGAACCTACTCGAGTCACAGCATTGTGTGTTGACATAGAATGCAAATGGAGAATGCATGCTTCTGTCATGCAAGAAGAAATTTCATTCAAGGTAAGTGTATTAATATAATAAAGATTAATTTTAATATTGTTAATAAGTTGTACGTTCTAATAAGAGTATTAAAATCATGTAGGTTAAGAGTATGATAGAACCACATTCTTGCACTCGAAACAAGAAAGGTGCTAATAAGGTGGCAACACAAGGATGGATTGCAAGTGTGGTTAGAGATAAACTAAAATCCTATGGGGATGTTAAACCTATAGATCTCCAGAAGTGGGTTAAGAAAATCTATAATGTTGATGTACAGTACATGAAAGTCTTTTAAGGGAAAGAATAAGCTTACAATGATATGTACGGGAATTGGGAAGACTCTTTCATGAAGACGAATGATTTTAAAGAGGAACTACTAAGGAGAAGCCCGGGAAGCGTTGTTGAGGTTGACTTTGATAGAAAAGGTAACAAGAAACTATATTTACGCTTTTTATTTCATTCCTAGCTTGTTCGAAGGGGTTTCTTGATGGTTGTCGTCCTTACATTTCTCTTGCTGCGTGCCATCTCAAAGGTAAGTTTAATGGTGTACTAGTCGCTGCCACAGGTGTTGACGGTAGCAGTTCTATTTTTCCCGTGGCTTATGGTGTACTTGAATCTGAAAATAAAAATTCATGTATATGGTTTCTTGAGTTACTTAAGAAAGCAATCGGTACGCCTAATGGACTAGTTATATCATCATATATGCAAAAAGGTCTAGGCATTGCAATTACCCAAGTTTATCCTACTGTTGAGCATAGGGAATGCATTAGGCACTTATATAGTAACTTCAAGAGACATTTTTGTGGTGAATTCTTTACTAAAAACTTATGGCATGCTGCAAAGACCTATCGTGTAACCGAGCATGAATGATTATTAAATGAAATTGGTGGAGCAAATAAAGATGCACTTGCTTATCTTAAAGAGAATCACAATAGGATTTGGTATCGTGGCAAGTTTGGGACAACATCAAAGTGTGATTATATTACCAATAATATTTCGGAGGCATTTAATGCTTGGATAGGTGAGGTGCGTTATCAGCCCGTACTTGACCTACTTGATCCATTAGAGAGAAGATTATGGTACAACTGGATAAGAAAATGAGGCTTCTTAAAAAATGGAAGGGTACCTTAGTACCTAATGTTTTTAAACATCTTAACAAAATCTCTAAGGTTAGTGTAATGTTTTTAAATATTTTTTTGAATGTTTGTGGTGAACTTTTTTAATATTTTTTTAATTTGTATGTAGAATTTGGGTGAGTATGAAGTTTGTAGATGTCACACATCCAAATTCCACTAACGGAGTTTTACCGTTTGGAAAGTGACAAACCAGAATCTTAGTCATTAGTTACATTGAACGACTCTACATGGGACTCAAATGAAAATATCATATCAATAAGAGTTTAATGCGGAAGCGTAAAGAAAAATAAATGCGCAAAACACAAGCGCCCAAAAGTCCAAACCAAACATAATTCAAAACAAAGTCCAAACAATTTAATAAAGCATTAATCAATAGGAGAATCTCATGCATGTCCTACATGTGTACCCGTGCCTTATCTTAGCGACCTGATAAAACATGTAAGAAAAGATGTCAACACGAGGTTGGTGAGTTCACAGGTTTCAGTTTATAGAAGCGTTTAACAGATTAATGTACATTCAATATATAAATCAATAGGTAGCTAACCCAAAAGCGTGTTAACTAATGCGCTCGCAACCGAAAGCTGACTGTTTATATGCCTCCCACCATCATGGTGCATGATTAGGTCAATATTGCACTCGTTCGACCTCCAATCGAGTTAGCGCGACTAACGCGGGTGAGGTTTGTCAAACCCAGTAGTACTACTCAAATTACCTCGCTATGTTCATATTAACGGTCCGATGTGAGGACTTAAAGGATAATGTGTATGTATAGTCATACAAGTGATATCATATATGAATTACAAAAATCAAAAGTATTTACGACATGTTTTCTCCCCCAGTTTAAAAACAGTAAAAAGGGGTCGTGAAAACTCACCTGATTGCGTAGGTAGTGATCACACAAGTACGAGATCAAAATCTCAAGTGATAGCCCGACACGGCTCATGAATGCCCAAGAATTATACACATAACAATTAGGGATAAATGAGAATTATTAGGGTATGCGACGGTGACACGGAATGTTGAACGTCTTAAGAGAAACGCTCTAAAGATGAAAGAGTAGACGAATACTTCCACGGGAATGGGAACTGTTAATTAATGAATGCGATAAATACGTTACGCGACGAACGACAAATAATAATATAATAAATATGCTCAAGTGTCATCGTCATTAAGTAGTTATCTAGAAAATAATATTATTATATTATTTTTTTAAACTCGTAGGATTAATCCGGTAATAATTTATCTGGCAAAAATAATAATTATATTATTTTTTTATGGAGATTATATAAACGAGTAAATAATATAACTAATTATATTATTTATAAATTCGGAGTATTACGCAACTTTCGTTGAAGCGACGAAAATAATATATAAATATATTATTTTTAATTACGAGAAATAATATTAAAACGAATACAAGATTAAACCCGAATATAAACGCAATTGCTTGAGTTTTCATAAGTTAAATATAATTTTTGTGAAGTAATATAATTAATATATTATTTTTAATATCATTAAAATTCTTTAAAATGTTTTATAAAATCAATCCCGAGCCTTCGGTTGTTTCCGGGTTTCAAAACACGTTAATATAATAATATAACATTTGATTTTATAAAAAAATAGTAATTAGAAAATAAATAAAAACCGAAACAGGGGTGAGGAGACTTGAACCCGGGTCTCCTCCCCATCGACACACACACTTAACCAGTCCACCTGCTAAGGTAATCGCAACATGAACCAGATCAGAAGGGTTTTGACTAACAGTTTCAATGTGTTCTTCTCCCTTAGCGCCAACTGAACCAAAACCCACTCCAATTCTTATCGATTTCGACTCTGATTTGATTCAAATGTTTAGGGGTTTTGTTAACGGGTTAATTACGAATCTGCTGTTGAAATTACTTTGAAAAACAACAAGCTTAAGGTCGTTTAATTGAAGATACTAGAACCGAAACCCTAGATTAAAACATGGAATCAATTTGATAAAATTGTATGTTAAGACTCAATGGAATCATGGGGCTTTTACTGTATAGATCATCGCGAATCTGTGGATGTGGTTTAATTCCATTTACGTTGTGTCTAAGATCAAAACCCCCAAATTCACATATGAACAAACCCTAGTTTACGGATCAAGATCAATTCGATATTTTGAGATTAACCAAACATAGGGCTTTCGAGGAGTGACTGATTACGAAGCTAAACATGTGATTTAATTGGATTATGATCGAGTCTCGAATCAAAAGCCCCAAATCGATTTTAGAACGAACCCTAGATTACAGATTGGGTTCAATTCGATGTTAACCGATCGAATTATCATAGGGTTTTCAATTTATTAGTAAAAACGAAACTAAGGATGAAAACAATTACCAAAAAGGAGTTCAAATTGAGGGAGAACGGCCAGAACGTGTTCCGACGTGCGCGAGCTTGATCTCCGACGGCTGTGACTGCTTTTCCGGTCGAATTGAGTAGCGTAACAGGTTCTAACTGATGCGACTAAGGTGTGTGCACTCTCAATTCGTGAGAATAATGACCGAGATCGAAGAATTTGATGTGCAGTGATGGTCGACGGTTACGACTTGAACACCCATTATTGGGTTTAATTCGATATAATAACGAGGATTAAAGGTTCAATGATGGTCGTAACTGTTATTAAAGATCAAATCCGTTACGAATTCAAATAATATTCGATTGTGATTTGTGAATTTGGATTCAAATTTGCGAGTTTGACTTTATGAAAGTCAATAGGAACAAAAACCCTTCAATTTTGACTTTCTATAGTCAACAGATTTAGTTTAGGGACTTGGCAGGATAAGTCCCTGAAGTTTGAGATTAGGAAATGACAGAATTGGTCCTTGAGGTTTAATATAGCGTTAACAGAGTTAAGATTTAACATAAAATTTAATAGGAATTCTAACTGAATTAGCTTGGAAAGTCGGATTGTCACATCATCCCCTAGTTGAAAGAATTTTCGTCCCAAAAATAAAATAAAATAAAATAAAAATTTCCGGATGTCACATCATCCCCTATTTGAAAAAAATTTTGTCCCGAAAATTAAAATAGTACCTTCAGAATTTGATGTGGGGTGCTTGAACAGATTAGGATATTTACACATCATCTGATCCTCACGCTCCCATGTGAATTCTGGTCCGCCTTTCGAGTTCCAACGGACTCTAACAATAGGGATTTTACTGCGTTTTAACGTTTTGACTTCCCTATCCGTAATTTCCACAGGTTCTTCGATGAAACGCAACTGTTCATCAATGTGTAGTTCCTCAAGAGGAACAGCGAGTGACTTGTCTGCTAGACATTTCTTCAAGTTTGAGACGTGAAAGACGTTGTGTACCCCACTAAGTCCTTCCGGTAGGTCCAGTTGATACGCTACTGGACCAATTCTTTTCACTATCTTGAATGGTCCAACAAAACGAGGATTCAGCTTGCATCGTTTCCCAAAACGAATGACACCCTTCCAAGGTGAGACTTTTAACAAAACCATATCCCATACTTGAAATTCTAATGGTTTACGACACTTATCGGCATAGCTCTTTTGACGATCACGTGCCATACGGTTTCTAATTTGAACGATTTTCTCAGAAGTTTCAAGTACAAGCTCAGGACCTGTAAGTTGACTATCCCCAACCTCGGCCTAACAAATAGGAGAATGTCATTTCCGTCCATATAATGCTTCAAATGGAGCTGCCTTGATGCTAGTGTGATAACTATTATTGTAGGAGAACTCCACCAACGGTAGGTGAGACTCCCAAGTGTTACCGAAATCAATCACATAAGCTCGTAGCATGTCCTCTAGAGTTTGAATAGTAAGCTCTGTCTGGCCATCAGTTTGAGGATGGTATGTTGTGCTCATATATAGACGCGTGCCTAAAGCTTTATGTAACGATTGCCAGAAACGAGAGGTGAATCGTGCATCACGATCTGAAATGATAGAGATTGGCACCCTGTGCCGAGATACTACTTCTTTCAAGTAGATGCGAGTAAGTTTTTCCATCTTGTCTGTTTCCTTGATTGCTAAGAAGTGAGCGGACTTTGTTAAACAATCAATGATTACCCAAATGGTATCACAACCGGTAGGAGTTCGTGGCAATTTTATGATAAAGTCCATGGATATTTCTCCCATTTCCACATGGGAATCTCTGGTTGTTGAAGAAGACCAGAAGGCTTTTGATATTCTACCTTGACCTTTGCGCAAGTCAGGCACTTGCTCACATAGGTGGCTATATCGGCCTTCATCTTTCGCCACCACTACAACTCCTTTAGGTCATGATACATCTTGTATGAACCTGGATGAATAGAGTAACGAGATTTATGAGCCTCATCCATGACTAGTTCCCTTAAGTTTCCAAATACTGGTACCCATATTCGTTCGGCGAAGTAGCGAATACCGTCATATTTTACCTCGAGTTGTGCTTCAATACCACGTGTACCTTCCAGTAGTAGGTTTTCTTCTTTCAAGGCTTCAAGTTGAGCACTTCGGATTTTGTCAGGCAATCCAGGGTGAATATGTGACAATCCGAACTTTTCAGTTAGTCCCGTTAGAAATTCCGTAAAGTTTTCTGTTAAAACCAAACCCAGTTAACTCAATATTAAACCACAAGGACTAATTCTGTCAATAATTGAATTAAAACCACGGAGACTAGTTATGTAAATACCTAAAACATATTCCATTGACTTCTCAAAGTCAAAATTGAACGAAATTAGTTCCTGTTGACTTTCAAAAAGTCAACATCGCAAATTTGAATCCAAATTCACAAATCATAACCAAATATCATTCGAATTCGTAACGGATTTGATCTTTAATAACAGTTTGGACCATCATTGAACCTTTAATCCTTGTAATTATATTGATTAAACCAAGTAATGGGTGTTCAAGTCGTAACCGTCGACCGATAACGAATATCCATCAACTTAAGACTATTAGATCAAAATTCTCTCGATCAAACACCCTACACACTTCAAACGATCCTCATTATAGTTTCTGCACATGTCTATTCGATTGGATTTGCACCAGAAGCCACCGGGAATCGAACCAGTCATCGTCGGACCTGTTTTAGTCGATCTCCACCGTCCCGACATCAATTCAGGTAACTAGATACATCATCAGCTTCGCTTTTATCTCCTAAATGAAAGCCCTAACTCAATTAGGACTTACATTATCAATTCGATCAAAATCTTGACTCTAGGGTTCATCATTGACCGGTTTAATCTAACCCTAGTCTAGACCCAATAAAAATACAATTAAACTATACAGTCAGATTCGCAATACCATTTTCTTTGAAAGCCTTCTGTCAATTTGATGTTTTATTATCAGGATCATTGTAACCCGTAATCTAGGGTTCTTATGAAACCAGATTGCCGAATTCAACTCTAAACTATTTTTAAATCAAATTAAACCACATCATTAAACTCGTAATAGTCTGTAGAGTGAAAGCCATATGAAATATCGGACTTCCATCATCGAATTGATCATAATCCAGTAATTAGGGTTCGTTCTGGAAACGATTTGGGGTTTTCGATCTTAAACACAAATTTAATGCAATTAAACCACATCAACAGATTCGCAAGGTTTCGTTTAACAAAAGCCCTATGATTCTATCAACTTTTATTATCAGAATACTTCGAATCAATTTTGAGTTCCTAAACTAGGGTTACGACCCCTCTTTCTGTAAATTATCGATCTTAAAACCGATGGTTTTCAAATTAAATGAGCCCCCAGATTTGCAATACCCTGATTATCAAAACCCCTATGCAATTGTTTCCAGTCGTGGTCGAATTCGATGGCAATTGGACTGGTTTGGACTGAGTATCGTTAAGGGGGAAGAACATCCGACATTTGATTGTTAAAACAATTTAATCCGGGTATCTATCGCGATACCCTAGCGGGCGGGACTGGTTAGTGACTTGTGCGTGTGTGGGAGAGACCCGGGTTCGAGACCGGGCTCCCACATCTATTTTTTTTGAACAGTTTTCTATTATATTTAATTAATAAAAATCAAACTTTATAATATTATATTATTATATAAATGTGTTTTAGCCCGGGAAACAAACCGTAGACTCGTGTTTGAATTATTAACATATTTTTATTACTCTCACTTTTATAAATAAAATATTATTGTTATTATCAACAAAAGAAATAATATGTTTATATTATTTTTAAACCGTAAATTTGTATAAAATAATATGTTTATATTATTTTCATCCCGTGACAAATCCTATTAAATAATATATATATATATATATATATTATTTCGTATCGTTTTATATCTCGTGGAACGTTTAAACTATTTAATAATATAACTAGTTATACTATTTACTCGTAGATACATATATTATTATTTTTCTAAATTTTTGTGAATGACAAAACACCCGGTTATATTTATTATTATTCGTGTAATTCGTCGCGTAAGGAAATTCCTAACTCCGTAGACACTTTCGTCCACTCTTGAATATTAGAGCGTTTCGTTAAGACGTTTTTCATTCCGTGTCGTTGTCACTATTCCCATTTTTATCCCTAATTTATGTGTTTATAATTTTAGGGCATTCGTAAGTCATTTGAGACTTACACTCATGGTTTCAACGTACCTCTAGTGTGAAACTACCTTCAACGCAACGCAGGTGAGTTTTCACGGCCCCTTTTTACTGTTTTAACTTGAGAGAGAAAACATGATTAAACGATTTTGAGATTTTGTAATTCTTATCAATGTTAAAACTAAGCGTAACACGCTATCACAGAAAGTCCTCAACTTATATCGGACCGTTAATATAGATCTTAGCGAGGTAAAATTTAGTAGTACTACTGGGTTTGTCAAATCCCACCCGCGTTAGTCACGCTAACTCGATTAGAGATCGAACGGGTGAAATGTTAGCCTACTCACACCGCCAGTGTTGATAGACCTGGCAGGAGGCAAATAAACAAACAATCAGCTTCGGTTGCGAGCGCTTGAGTTAAACATGAGCATAGGTTAGCTACCTATAGATACATACTGAATCAAAATAAATCTGGTAAACACTTATTTACATATATTGAAACCTGTGAACTCACCAACCTCGTGTTGACATATTTTCTTACATGTTTTCTCAGGTTGCTAAGATAAGACACAGGTGCACATTAGGGCCTGCATGGGATTCAACTATTTTGATTATGACTTATTTATACTCGTTTGGATTATTTTGTATTGTACTTGGTTTGGTTGGACGTTTTGGACTTTTGGACTTCTGTTTTGGGCGCGTGTGTTTTGCGCATTTAAACCACATCACTAAACTCGTAATAGTCTGTAGAGTGAAAGCCCTATGAAATACGGGGCTTCCATAATCGAATTCATCATAATCCAGTAATTAGGGTTCGTTCTGGAAACGATTTGGGGTTTTCGATCTTAAACACGAATTTAATGCAATTAAACCATATATCAACAGATTCGCAAGGTTTCGTTTAACAAAAGCCCTATGATTCTATCAACTTTTATTATCAGAATACTTCGAATCAATTTTGAGTTCCTAAACTAGGGTTACGACCCCTATTTCTGTAAATTATCGATCTTAAAACCGATGGTTTTCAAATTAAACGAGCCCCCAGATTCGCAATACCCCGATTATCAAAACCCATATGCAATTGTTTCCAGTCGTGGTCGAATTCGATGTCAATTGGACTGGTTTGGACCGAGTATCGTTAAGGGGGAAGAACACCCGACATTTGATTGTTAAAACAATTTAACCCGGGTATCTATCGCGATACCCTAGCGGGCGGGACTGGTTAGTGACTTGTGCGTGTGTGGGAGAGACCCGGATTCGAGACCGGGCTCACACATCTATTTTTTTTAACAGTTTTCTATTATATTTAATTAATAAAAATCAAACTTTATAATATTATATTATTATATAAATGTGTTTTATCCCGGGAAACAATCCGTAAACTTGGGTTTGAATTATTAACATATTTTTATTATTTCCACTTTTATAAATAAAATATTATTGTTATTATCAACAAAAGAAATAATTTGTTTATATTATTTTTAAACCGTAAATTTGTATAAAATAATATGTTTATATTATTTTCATCCCGTGACAAATCCTATTAAATAATATATATATATATATATTATTTCGTATCGTTTTATATCTCGTGGGACGTTTAAACTATTTAATAATATAATTAGCTATAGTATTTACTCATATATATATATATATATATTATTTTTCTAAATTTTTGTGAATGACAAAACACCCAGTTATATTCATTATTATTCGTGTCATTCGTCGCGTAAGGAAATTCCTAACTCCGTGGACACTTTCGTCCACTCTTGAATATTAGAGCTTTTCGTTAAGACGTTTCTCATTCCGTGTCGCTGTCACTATTCCCATTTTTGTCCCTAATTTATGTGTTTATAAATTTAGGGCATTCGTAAGTCTTTTGAGACTTACACTCATGGTTTCAACGTACCTCTAGTGTGAAACTACCTTCAACGCAACGCAAGTGAGTTTTCACGGCCCCTTTTTACTGTTTTAACTTGGGGGACAAAACATGATTAAACGATTTTGAGATTTTGTAATTCTTATGATATCAATGTTAAAACTAAGCGTAACACGCTATCATAGAAAGTCCTCAACTTATATCGGACCGTTAATATGGATCTTAGAGAGGTAATATTTAGTAGTACTACTGGGTTTGACAAATCCCACCCGCGTTAGTCGCGCTAACTCGATTAGAGATCGAACGGGTGAAATGTTAGCCTACTCACACCGCCAGTGTTGATAGACCTGGCAGGAGGCAAATAAACAAACAATCAGCTTCGGTTGCGAGCGCTTGAGTTAAACATGAGCATAGGTTAGCTACCTATAGATACATACTGAATCAAAATAAATCTGGTAAACACTTATTTACATATATTGAAACCTGTGAACTCACCAACCTCGTGTTGACATATTTTCTTACATGTTTTCTCAGGTCGCTAAGATAAGACACAGGTGCACATTAGGGCATGCATGGGATTCAACTATTTTGATTATGACTTATTTATACTCGTTTGGATTATTTTGTATTGTACTTGCTTTGGTTGGACGTTTTGGACTTTTGGACTTCTGTTATGGGCGCGTGTGTTTTGCGCATTTATTTTCTTTACGCTTCCGCATTGAAACTCTGATTATTATGATATTTTCATTTTGAGTCCCATATAGAGTCGTTCAAAGTAACTAATGTCTGAGATCCTGGTTCGTCACTTCCCAAACGGTAAAACTCCGTTAGTTGAATTTGGGGGTGTGACAGATTGGTATCAGAGCCATTGGTTATAGAGAACTAGGATTGCATACTATACTATAACCTCACACATTAGTTACTCAGCACAGACACTCATACCTGATACACATACCACCCATACATACATTGTAGTGCAGGCATGTAACACCATCCGTATCACCCTCAGTTGGCAAGGGACACATCATTCGTATTGCATCATCATTCCTAGTGGCGACACTCGGGGAAACACCAGAACATCATCCACTTCCATCCAAGGGCAGTGAGACGGAGCCTTCGGAGGAGTCTCTCACACCATCTCCCGTTAGGTATGGTGGGCTTTCTCAGGTCCATGTTATGGATGAGACTCAGCTAGCATATGTCTCTTTGGGAGTAAGGATCGTCGGAGGCGAGTCCCTACTGTACCCACTAGCAACAATACGCCAAGTGAAGGCAGACCATTGATCATATTATTGCAGAATCTGTTGACACGTAGATGTCATCACTTTCCCGAGCCATGGGCTCGCTCCCTTGGTCAATATTCTGTTGAGAATAGATGGACCACAAAGTTGAGAACGCATATTCAAACCCTATTCTAACTCGGTTGAAAGGACAGCTACTTTGCCTCTTCCAGTAACACATTCATGAACTAGTTTCACTTCTCGAAGCCACATATTATGTGCATGTTCCCATATTCAGACTACAATCCACTAGATTGGACTCTCGTATTGTATTTCAACTCGAGTGAATACTCAGACCAAACGATTCCTGACTACCCATCCTGATATGAGATCTAGTTGATCAACTTGTGGTTGATGACTAAGCCTCTCGATGACTTATCATATCTGACAACACTCTGTACCCGACAATACAAACTAAAGGACATTTTGACACAGGACAGGGAATACTAGGATGAGCATGTAAAACAAATTATCATTACGGGTGCACACGTAATAGTAATTTGAAGTGCATGTAAGTCTTGGTGAAACCTAGTGTGTGGATGAATGGTCCTAATCAGTAATTTACAGACTTAAGTTTCCACTATCTGTAGAGACTCTCATAACCCACTCAACGACTAGTTGGTATCGTTAAACTCATTTAACAGCTGATAGACGCGACTATCAGGTTGAAAATGTTTACGGACACACTGAATTATCATCAATGGAATCCATCAATGTTATTTTCACTCATGTAAGAGTCTTACTGATCTTACGACTCTCATTCAAACTTAACCAATGGAACCACCTAGAGTGAAACTCTAGTAGAACCTTAGGGTAAAACCACCGACTCCAAGTATGTAAGCGGAATTGGAAGAATTCCTTTCTGCTAACACATTATTCCTTACACTCCAACGATAAATTCCAATTGATCCTAATGCATTATCCGGTGACTAATCCTCGGATTAATTTGATTTATACCCCAGGGTATCAAACTCTGTAAATGGGCTTCTTCTTTCACAAAACAATCCAGTTGTTCTAATGACATTAGAAAACAAGGACTTCATCTAACTGATCATCAGTTGAACGCGAATACTTAAACAGACGTCCTATCCCTTGTACTCCTAATATCTACATCCCATTAAAATCTTTCCTACATGTGAACCTCATAGCCTTTGTGTTGACCAATGCTTACCTCATAAGCGCGGGTCTCACTAGAAGTCTCATCGTGACCTCTTAATTTTCTGCTGGTAAAGTCATACACCAACTCTATTGGATATTTAGTACACTATAGAAGCAACTCAAAACATTTAGAGATGTAAACTAAGATTGACTGGTCATAAGTTTGACATTGACCTCACGCCAATTACACTTGACGGCTTTTACATAATTGCCGGTATGGATTGGTTATCTAAGAACCAAGCCAAGATTATCTGTCATAAGATAATTGTTCGCCTTCCTCTTCCGAGTAAAGAAACCCTTTGTACCTAAGGCAAGAGGAGTGATGTAGTAATGAACATCATATCCTTCGTGAAAACGCAGAAGTGCTTACGTAAAAGCCATCCTGCCATTCTGGCTCCCATTGCCGAGCATCCATCTGAGGGAAAGAAGATTGACGACATTCCGATTGTTCGTGATTATCCGGAAGTATTTCCCGAAGATATACCTAGTCTTCCACCTCACCGTCAAGACGAATCTCAAATTGATCTAGCACCCGGAGCAGCACCTATTGCTCGGGTACCATATAGACTTGCACCCAGTGAGCTACCAGAACTATCCACACGACTGCCAAAGTTGTTGGATGAATGCTTCATCCGACCTAGCTCATCGCCATGGAGAGCTCCAGTCCTATTCGCCAAGAAGAAAGACGGAACTTTCCGCATACTAAAGATGGTGACCATCAAAAATCATTATCCTCAACCGCGCATCAATAATCTATTCGATCAACTCCAAGGATAAGGCTTCTATTCCAAGATAGATCTAAGATCCGGTTATCATCAACTGAGAGTCCGAGAAGGGGACGTCTCAAAGACTGCATTTAGGACTAGGTACGGCCATTACGAGTTTATGGTCATGCCTTTCGGACTGACCAACGCACCCACAGTATTCATGGACCTCATGAACCGTGTGTGTAAACCGTATCTTGACCAATTTGTCATCGTGTTCATCGACGACATCCTCATTTATTCCAAGAACAAGGAAGAACATGAGGAACATCTACGCCTAATTTTGGAATTACTTAAGCAAGAGCAACTGTATGCTAAGTTTTCCAAGTGTGATTTCTGGATCCGAGAAGTTCAGTTTCTAGGACATGTGGTTAACAAGAAAGGAATACATGTCGATCCATCAAAGATAGAAGCCATCAAGAATTGGGTAGCACCGACGACTCCGAATGAGGTGCGAAAATTTCTGGGATTGGCTGGTTATTACCGTCGATTCATCGAAGGGTTTTCAAAGATTGCACAACCTCTCACTGCCTTAACTCAAAAGGGTAAAGCCTATAACTGGGGCGATAACCAAGAGTCAGCATTCCAACATCTTAAACAGAAACTTTGCAGTGCACCTATTCTAGCTCTTCCGGAAGGAACCGATGATTTTGTGGTGTATTGTGATGCATCTATTCAGGGTCTGGGTTGTGTCTTAATACAACGCGAAAAGGTGATTGCATACGCTTCACGTCAACTAAAGGATCACGAGAAAAACTACACCACTCATGACTTAGAGTTGGGAGCTGTAGTTTTCTCACTTAAGATATGGAGACATTACTTGTACGGTACCAAATACACCATCTACACCGATCACAAGAGTCTCCAGCACATCTTCGAACAGAAAGAGTTGAACATGCGACAGCGTCGTTGGGTCGAACTTTTGAATGATTATGACTGTGCGATCCGGTACCACCCGTGTAAAGCTAACTTTGTAGCTGATGCCCTAAGTCGAAAGGAAATGAAACCCAAACGAGTTCGAGCATTACAGCTTACTATTCACCCCAGATTACCTGACAAAATCCGTAGTGCTCAACTCGAAGCACTAAAAGAGGAAAACTTACCGCTGGAAGGTACACGCAGTATGGAAGCACAACTCGAAGTCAAATCTGACGGTATTCACTACTTCGTCGAGCGAATATGGGTTCCAGTATTCGGAAACCTAAGGGAACTAGTCATGGATGAGGTTCATAAATCTCGTTACTCTATTCATCAAGGTACCGACAAAATGTACCATGATCTAAAGATACTGTATTGGTGGCCAAAGATGAAGGCCGATATAGCTATCTATGTGAGTAAGTGTCTGACTTGCGCAACGGTCAAAGTTGAATATCAAAAGCCATCCGGTCTTCTCCAACAACCAGAAATTCCCATGTGAAAATAGGAACAAATATCCATGGACTTCATCACCAAATTACCACGAACTCCTACCGGATGTGATACCATTTGGGTAATTGTTGATCGATTAACAAAGTCCGCTCACTTCTTAGCAATCAAAGAGACCGACAAAATGGATAAGCTTACTCGTACTTACTTGAAAGAAATAGTCTCTCGGCACGGGGTGCCAATCTCTATCATTTCGGATCGTGATGCACGATTCACTTCTCCTTTCTGTCAGTCGTTACATAAAGCTTTAGGCACGCGTCTAGATATGAGCACAGCATACCATCCTCAAATGGATGGCAAAACAGAACGTACAATCCAAACTCTGGAGGACATGCTACGAGCTTGTGTGATCGATTTCGGTAACACTTGGGAGTCTCACCTACCGTTGGTGGAGTTCTCCTATAACAACAGTTATCACACTAGCATCAAGGCAGCTCCATTTGAAGCACTTTATGGACGGAAATGCCATTCTCCTATTTGTTGGAGCGAGGTTGGGGATAGCCAACTTACAGGTCCTGAACTTGTATTCGAAACTTCCGAAAAGATCGTTCAAATTAGAAATCGTATGGCGGCAGCTCATGATCGCCAAAAAAGATATGCCGACAAGCATCGTAAACCCTTAGAGTTTTAAATAGGTGACATGGTCTTACTCAAAGTCTCACCTTGGAAAGGTGTCATTCGTTTCGGGAAACGAGGCAAACTGAATCCTCGTTATGTTGGACCTTTCAAGATAGTAAAGAGAATTGGCCCAGTCGCGTATCAACTAGACCTGCCGGAAGGACTTAGTGGTGTAAACGATGTCTTTCACGTCTCAAATTTGAAGAAATGTCTAACAGACGAATCACTCGCAGTTCCTCTTGAGGAACTACACATTGATGAACAGTTACGTTTCATCGAAGAACCCGTGGAAATTATGGATAGGGAAATCAAAACGTTAAAGCACAGTAAAATCCCTATTGTCAGAGTTCGTTGGAACTCGAAAGGCGGACCGGAATTCACGTGGGAGCGCGAGGATCAGATGATGCGCAAATATCCTAATCTGTTCAAGCACTCCGTGTCAAACTCTTAAGGTACTATTAAATTTCGGGACGAAAATTATTTCAACTAGGGGATGATGTGATATACCGAAAAATCTTTTTTTTATTATTATTATTATTTAATTTTCGGGACAAAAATTCTTTCAACTAGGGGATGATGTGACAATCCGAAACTTTCAGTTAGTCCCGTTAGAAATTCCGTTAAGTTTTCTGTTAAAACCAAACCCAGTTAACTCAATATTAAACCACAACGACTAATTCTGTCAATAATTGAATTAAAACCACAGGGACTAGTTATGTAAATACCTAAAACATGTTCCATTGACTTCTCAAAGTCAAAATTGAACGAAATTAGTTCCTGTTGACTTTTAAAAAGTCAACATCGCAAATTTGAATCCAAATTCACAAATCATAACCAAATATCATTCGAATTCGTAACGGATTTGATCTTTAATAACAGTTAGGACCATGATTGAACCTTTAATCCTTGTAATTATATTGAATTAAACCCAATAATGGGTGTTCAAGTCGTAACCGTCGACCGACAACGAATATCCATCAAATTCAGACTATTCGATCAAAATTCTCTCGATCAAACACCCTGCACACTTCAAACGATCCTCATTAGAGTTTCTGCACACGTCTATTCGATTGGATTTGCACCAGAAGCCACCGGGAATCGTACCAGTCATCGTCGGATCTGTTTTAGTCGATCTCCACCATCCCGACATCAATTCAGGTAACTAGATACATCATCTGCTTCACTTTTATCTCCTAAATGAAAGCCCTAACTCAATTAGGGCTTACATTATCAATTCGATCAAAATCTTGACCCTAGGGTTCATCACTGACCGGTTAAATCGAACCCTAGTCTAGACCCAATAAAAATACAATTAAACTATACAGTCATATTCGCAATACCATTTTCTTTGAAAGCCCTCTGTCAATTTGATGTTTTATTATCAAGATCATTGTAACCCGTAATCTAGGGTTCTTATGAAACCAGAATGCCGAATTCAACTCTAAACTGTTTTTAAATCAAATTAAACCACATCACTAAACTCGTAATAGTCTGTAGAGTGAAAGCCCTATGAAATACGGGGCTTCCATAATCGAATTCATCATAATCCAGTAATTAGGGTTCGTTCTGGAAACGATTTGGGGTTTTCGATCTTAAACACGAATTTAATGCAATTAAACCATATATCAACAGATTCGCAAGGTTTCGTTTAACAAAAGCCCTATGATTCTATCAACTTTTATTATCAGAATACTTCGAATCAATTTTGAGTTCCTAAACTAGGGTTACGACCCCTATTTCTGTAAATTATCGATCTTAAAACCGATGGTTTTCAAATTAAACGAGCCCCCAGATTCGCAATACCCCGATTATCAAAACCCATATGCAATTGTTTCCAGTCGTGGTCGAATTCGATGTCAATTGGACTGGTTTGGACCGAGTATCGTTAAGGGGGAAGAACACCTGACATTTGATTGTTAAAACAATTTAACCCGGGTATCTATCGCGATACCCTAGCGGGCGGGACTGGTTAGTGACTTGTGCGTGTGTGGGAGAGACCCGGATTCGAGACCGGGCTCACACATCTATTTTTTTTAACAGTTTTCTATTATATTTAATTAATAAAAATCAAACTTTATAATATTATATTATTATATAAATGTGTTTTATCCCGGGAAACAATCCGTAAACTTGGGTTTGAATTATTAACATATTTTTATTATTTCCACTTTTATAAATAAAATATTATTGTTATTATCAACAAAAGAAATAATTTGTTTATATTATTTTTAAACCGTAAATTTGTATAAAATAATATGTTTATATTATTTTCATCCCGTGACAAATCCTATTAAATAATATATATATATTATTTCGTATCGTTTTATATCTCGTGGGACGTTTAAACTATTTAATAATATAATTAGCTATAGTATTTACTCATATATATATATATATATATTATTTTTCTAAATTTTTGTGAATGACAAAACACCCAGTTATATTCATTATTATTCGTGTCATTCGTCGCGTAAGGAAATTCCTAACTCCGTGGACACTTTCGTCCACTCTTGAATATTAGAGCTTTTCGTTAAGACGTTTCTCATTCCGTGTCGCTGTCACTATTCCCATTTTTGTCCCTAATTTATGTGTTTATAAATTTAGGGCATTCGTAAGTCTTTTGAGACTTACACTCATGGTTTCAACGTACCTCTAGTGTGAAACTACCTTCAACGCAACGCAGGTGAGTTTTCACGGCCCCTTTTTACTGTTTTAACTTGAGAGAGAAAACATGATTAAACGATTTTGAGATTTTGTAATTCTTATCAATGTTAAAACTAAGCGTAACACGCTATCACAGAAAGTCCTCAACTTATATCGGACCGTTAATATAGATCTTAGCGAGGTAAAATTTAGTAGTTCTACTGGGTT
The DNA here is from genome assembly GCA_023525975.1 of Smallanthus sonchifolius. Classification (NCBI taxonomy): domain Eukaryota; kingdom Viridiplantae; phylum Streptophyta; class Magnoliopsida; order Asterales; family Asteraceae; genus Smallanthus; species Smallanthus sonchifolius. Next base: position 30,427,037 of record CM042046.1, read on the forward strand.
TGTCAAATCCCACCCGCGTTAGTCACGCTAACTCGATTAGAGATCGAACGGGTGAAATGTTAGCCTACTCACACCGCCAGTGTTGATAGACATTGCAGGAGGCAAATAAACAAATAGTCAGCTTCGGTTGCGAGCGCTTGAGTTAAACATGAGAATAGGTTAGCTACCTATAGATACATACTGAATGAACATAAATCTGGTAAACGCTTATTTACATATATTGAAACCTGTGAACTCACCAACCTCGTGTTGACATATTTTCTTACATGTTTTCTCAGGTCGCTAAGATAAGACACAGGTGCACATTAGGGCCTGCATGGGATTCAACTATTTTGATTATGACTTATTTATACTCGTTTGGATTATTTTGTATTGTACTTGGTTTGGTTGGACGTTTTGGACTTCTGTTTTGGGCGCGTGTGTTTTGCGCATTTATTTTCATTACGCTTCCGCATTGAAACTCTGAATATTATGATATTTTCATTTTGAGTCCCATGTAGAGTCGTTCAAAGTAACTAATGTCTGAGATCCTGGTTCGTCACTTCCCAAACGGTAAAACTCCGTTAGTTGAAATTGGGGGTGTGACAGAATAGTAAGCTGTAGTGCTCGAAATCGTTTGGGCTTGGTTTCCTTTCTACTTAGGGCATCAACTACAACATTAGCCTTACCCGGATGATACCAGATCGCACAGTGATAATCGTTCAAGAGCTCGACCCAACGACGCTGTCTCATGTTCAGCTCTTTCTGCTCGAAGATATGCTGAAGACTCTTATGAACGGTGTAGATAGTGCACTTGGTACCGTACAAGTAGTGTCTCCATATTTTAAGTGCGAAAACTACAGCTCCCAACTCTAGATCATGAGTGGTGTAGTTTTTCTCGTGAATCTTTAGTTGACGCGAAGCATATGCGATCACCTTTTCTCGTTGCATTAGAACACAACCCAGACCCTGAATGGATGCATGGAAATACACCACAAAATCGTCCGTTCCCTCCGGAAGAGCTAGAATAGGTGCACTGCAAAGTTTCTGTTTAAGATGTTGGAATGCTGACTCTTGGTTATCGCCCCAGTTATAGGCTTTACCCTTTTGAGTTAAGGCAGTGAGAGGTTGTGCGATCTTAGAGAATCCCTTGATGAATCGAAGGTAATATCCAGCCAACCCCAGAAATTGTCGCACCTCAGTCGGAGTCGTCGGTACTGACCAATTCTTGATGGCTTCAATATTTGATGGATCGACATGTATTCCCTTCTCGTTAAGCACATGTCCTAAGAATTGAACTTCTCGAATCCAGAATTCACACTTGGAAAACTTAGCATATAGCTGCTCCTTTTTAAGTAATTCCAGGAATAAACGTAAATGTTCCTCATGTTCCTCCTTGTTCTTGAAATAAATGAGAATGTCGTCGATGAAAACGATGACAAACTGATCAAGGTATGGTTTACACACACGGTTCACGAGGTCCATGAATACCGCAGGTGCGTTGGTTAATCCGAAAGGCATAACCATAAACTCATAGTGCCCGTACCTTGTCCTGAAAGCAGTCTTAGAAATATCCTCGTCTCAGACTCTCAGCTGATGATAACCGGACCGAAGATCTATCTTGGAATAGAAACTTGATCCTTGGAGTTGATCAAAGAGATCATCTATACGAGGCAAAGGATAACGATTCTTGATTGTGACTTTATTCAGTTCACGGTAGTCGATACACATACGAAAAGTTCCGTCCTTCTTGACAAACAGGACCGGAGCTCCCCATGGCGATGAGCTAGGTCGGATGAAACCTTTATCCAACAATTCCTGTAACTGAGTAGATAGCTCTTGCAATTCACTAGATTGATTTGAAATTCAACTTGACGGTGTGGTGGCAGACCAGGCAAATTCTCGGGAAATACTTCCAGAAATTCACGAACGATGGGAATATTATCAATCTTCTTTTCTTTTGATGGCTGCTCAGCAACGAGGGCCAAAATAGCAGCATGCCCCTTTCGAAGGCATTTCTGTGCTTTCATAAAGGATATGATACCCATGACTGCACCATCCTTTTCACCCTGAACGGAAAGGTTTTCTCCACTCGGGAGAGGAATGCGAACAATTTTCTCATGACAGATGATTTCAGCTTGGTTTTTAGATAACCAATCCATGCCAACAATTACATCAAAACTACCAAGTGTTACCGGCATAAGGTCGATATCAAGTATATGACTAGCTAGTTCAAGCTTGCATGCCTTAAGAATGTGGGTTGCTTCAATTATTTGGCCATCAGCTATCTCTATTATATACTTAGTTTCTAACAGCGTTGGGGTTCCTTTTATCATATCACTAAGCTTCTTAGATATAAAACTTCTATCAGCACCGGTATCGAATAGAACAGAAGCAAAGTAATTATTTAAGAGAAACTTACCGGTGACCACATTATGATCATAACGAGCTTCTCCAGATCCTAGCACGAAAGCTCGTCCTTTCAAACCATTCCCTCCATTATTGGCATTATTGCCACCACTGTTGTTGACTTGATTGCTGTTGTTACCATTGATGCCCTGATTAGTGCCATTACCGTTACCATTTCCATTACCACCCCTCTTCGACTGAGGACAGTCCCTCTGAATATGTCCCTCCTTACTGCACTGAAAACATCCTCTTGTGGACCCTTGCGGTCGGAATGGTTGCTTGTTCTGCAAATCAACTCTACAATCTTTTGCAGCGTAACCCATCTTGCCACACCGTTGACAACGGTTACAAGCACCGACATGGTGGTAATTGCACTTGTTTCACTTGGGGATTCTTCCCACATAACTACGTTGATTTTGACCTGAAGAGGTCGTCTGATTGAAGTTCTTAGCAGGCTCAAACTTTCGCTGCTGCTGGGGTTGATTTAACTGGGGTACTGTAGAAACAAAGACTGATGGATACAAAATTAATGCTGCTGATCTTAGAGTTTGCTGCTGACCAACAAACTGCTGCACACAAGCTTATCTGCTGCGGATACTTGTTCTCCTGTTGAAGAACAAATCTGTTGCGGATAGCCTTATCTGCTGAAGACCAAAGTTGTTGCGGATAGGCTTCTCAGCAGCATCAACACTTGATGCTGCTGAAAGGCAAATCATCAGCAGGTTTGGATGGTCACATCTTGCTGCTGATCCTCATCTTTGCTGCTGACAGCCGTGTGCCTTGAAGACAAATCGTTGCAGCTGACTATCCATGCCAAGCGTCACTGACATCTTTCTGCAAAAGCAACTGACACACTTAAAGCAGAAGGAACTTCAATGGCACAACCAATGACGGACAACAATGCTCTTCTCCAAGCATGCAAGTAATAATGCACAAAGAAGACGCTTCAATAAAGTTAACTAGTTTTAGACTAAACGTGTAATAGTTAGCTATATACAACAGATCAACGGTCTGTGTTAAATCTGATCCTTATAATCAAGGGTCTGTCTTGATTCTAAGTGAATATAAATACTGTGTAAACACTTCATTGTAAGTGTGCTTTTTGATTGAGTTTTCATTTGTAATCGTTTATTTGTAAAAGCTTAATACAACAGTGTTCTTAAAAGTATTCTTTCCGTTTACTCGATTATACAAGTGTAGTTGTTATTGTTTCCGCCAATTTCAACTAAGAACAGAACCATCTTGTACTTTCACGATCCTACAAGTGGTATCAGAGCTTTGGCTCAGACTAAACAAACTCACACTTGTTTAATCACTTCTGGTTCTATTCTAAACTCTCTCTTTCATCAAGTCACCAAAAACAAAAGATGGCACAGAGCAATGGATTTGAAGACATCGGCAGCATCAACCGACCACCAAGATTGGTATCTGGGGAAGACTACGACATATGGAAGAATCGCATGGAAAGCTTTTTTTGTTATCAGGAGTACGGGATGTGGAAATCCATCAGGGATGGACCCTACACTCCCATGTTGGCCTCTGCTGACTCTGGAGGACCACCAGTTCCAAAGGAACCCTCCAAGTACTTAGAAGAGGACATAAAGAAGATGGAGGTGGACTTCAAGGCACTAGGAGCTATCCAAATGTGCCTTCCAAATGAAGTTTTTCATAAATTCAGAAGTTACAAAACTGCTAAAGAGCTCTAGAGGCTCTTGAGAAGATGTTTGCTGGCTCAGAGGAAGTCAAAGAAAACAGAAGAGACATCCCGAAGCAGCAATACGAAAACTTCGTCTGGAAGGAAGGTGAGTCTCTAACTGTTTTATATAACAGATATACTTATCTTGTAAGTGAGCTACAGTGCTCAAAAGTGAAGTTGGAGAATGAAGATATTCTTAAGAAATTCATCAGATCTCTACCTAGTTGCTGGACACTCTACACAGTGTCCATCAGAAGAACTGAGAATCTGAAGACTCTTCAGATGATTGAGCTATTCGGTATGCTCAAAACCTACGAATTAGAGATGATTCAGGCCAAGGAAAAGAGCTCAAGCTACCAAACAGCTTCAACATCCACCACCACCTCTTCTGCTTTTTTACTCTGACCACTCAGGTCCTAGTACTAGCAACTACTGTCCTCCCATAGTCACACATCCTCAAACTCCTACCTCTCAATCAAATACCTCACCATTTCTTCTTGAAGCTCCTCCTCAAGCCTCAACCTCTGCTGCTTTTATTTCTGAAAACTCAAGTAACATGTCCTTTATCAAGGAGGATCTGGAATGCTTCCATCCAGATGACTTAGAAGAAATGGACATACATCACTCGTATTCCATGTTATCTATAAGGGCAAAAAGGTTCTACTCTAGAACTGGAAGATCCATTCCAAGTAATAACTCTAACACCAGAGTTGGCTTGGATAAAAGCAAACTAAGATGTTACAATTGTAACCAACTGGGTCATTTTGCTAGAGAATGCAAGGCACCTAGGGCAAACCCAGTAACTCACCAAGGCTAACCAAGACAACAACAGCAACAAGCTATCCTCCAGCTCAAACTACAGCGTGTGCAGCTGTTGGAACATATGACTTTGACTGGAGCTTCCAATATGAAGATCTGCCTGCTAACAACCAAGCTCTTATGGCAGACACAACCGAGATATCGCCTCAGGTATATGAACATCTATGTTCCCAAGCCTGTATTGATAAGGTTTTAGGCTACAGAAAGCATAATCAAAACCTCATAGATCAAAATGAAGAGTTTCATCAAATGAAATCTGAATTCAAAAAGGTCGAAGACAGTTACAAAGAAAAAATTAACTGCCTAAAGAAAGAGATTTCGTCACTAAAATATGAACAAACCAATTTTGAAACTCAGATTGATGATCTACTGGCCAGACTAAAAGCTACCAGAGCAGAATTGGCAAAACAGAAAGTTCATGTTGACAAATATGAATTTGCATCCAAAAAGCTGCAAAGACTTTTGGATGCTCAAATTCATGAAAAGGTAAAAACTGGTATGGGGTATCATGCTAAACAATATCAAGCCGTTGCACCTCCTGCTGACTACGTTACCATCCATGAACCAAGCTTCAATCTCTCAAATCCTGAAAAGGCCAACCGAGATGTTGATCCTTCAAGACATGAACCACTGGTGCAAGAATACACTACCTCGTCAGAATCTGAGTCAACTTGCTTAGAGTCCAATAAAACTGAGGAGGTCTCATCACCAGTACAAGTACCAGAACCGCCTGTTCTTGAAGTCATTCAAACAAGTACTCATGTTCCTTTACCAGCTGCTTCGGTTCCTATGTCTTTCAACCAAATCAAAATTAGTTATCCTCCAGAAGGAAGAAAGCTAAATGTTGAAAAGGGGCAGTCTTCAACCTCAAAGCCTCAGAGAAAGGTGTTTGACATATGTCATGCGCCTGGAGAAAGAGTTCCACATGTTTAAAAGACATTGGAAGAAGCCACCTTTGAGCACAACAAAGCTCAACCATGGAACTTTAAAGACCTATTCAAAAGAAAGGAGTATGTTTATCTTTCAAGGGACAAACTAGCCAAATCATGCTTTGTCTCTGGAAAATACAACCACACTGCCAGCACCTGCTTCTACTACCTTCAGCAGCAAAGAAACCTCAAGCAACATGCTTTTGAGAAGACAAAGAAGAACAAACAGGTAAGAAGGTTTGAAGCTAAGACAACTCAATTCAGAAACTCTCTTTCTCCACCAAGGGAGCAGTTGTCAAAACCTCAACAATCTTGCATCATCTGTGGTGAATTAGACCACTTTGCTGCAAATTGTAAGTTTAATCCTTTCAATCAGATTCTTCTTCCAACCCCAATTATACAGAAGCCTATCAATAAGGTGAAGAAGGATAGGCATACGTCTGTTCTTAAACCATCAACAGCCAACAAAACCGATACTGATCGAGTAAAGCCCAAGCAACCAAAAGGAAAGCCTTCAGTAGCAACAAAGTCTGCAGCTGCTCAAGTAAAACCATCAGCAACAACAAAATATGCTGCTGATAAGCCAAAGTCCTCAGATGCAGCTTCTGCTGCTGAAAAGGCAAAGAGAGCTGGAAAACCACCAACTCAACAATGGAAGGCAAAGAAACCACCAAGCATCATCATTGGTTCAGTTGAATGCGTCTATCCTTTGTTGTAAATGTGTCTGTCCTTTGTTGTAAATATAAGTTATAAGTCAGCAGCATCCTTTTTGGCTGCTGACAGGTCTGATCTTCAGCAGCAAAAAATTTGCCCCTGACTGGTTTAACTTATCAGAAGGAACAAGTTTCCTGCAGATAGCTTTAAGGCTGTCAGCAACAACATCCTTGTTGCAGATCATTGCATCCATCAGCAGCAATTGAGTTTGCTGCTGACTGACTTAACCTTCCGCAGCAACCAAGGTTGCAGCGGACTGGCTTATTCATCCACAGCAACCAAGTTTGCTGCTGATGGGTAAATTTAAGTCCAAATTAACTTTTACCCGCTGTAAAAGAAATTAACGTCAGTCTTTACCATGACTGCCTCGGTGTATTACAGCTGTAACAATAAAAAGTAAATAAGGTTGCACTGTACAAGTCATTTTTCTTTTTCTCTCCTCTGCCGTTATAAAAACAAATCAAATTTCCTTACCACCTCTTCACCTTCAATTTCACCCTAAACCCACATCACTTTCTCTCAAGTCCCCACCATATTTAAGCCCTTCGTATTTAAAACATTCAAAGCCCCCATATTCTAACCTTCCCTCCAAATCAAACAACAATGGCAGACATCAATAACCCTGATGATAAGTTCTCCCCATACCACAACCTTACAGCATATCTTACCAAAGGAAAGAAATCCAAAGGATTTAATGATATGATCGACCTCTTATGTATATCAAAAATCTACTTTGCCCTCACATCCAACCCTACCATATATATCCCTCATATGGAGGATTTTTGGAGTACCTCCGTCTACTCAACCGAACAGGGGATTCCCCAAATTAAAGCCAAAGTAGACGGCAAGGATATCACCATCTTGGAAGCCACACTCAGAAAACATCTTAAGCTTCAAGATGAGGGAGCATCCATCTCATACTTGAAGGACGAATACATGAGGACCTTTGTATCCATTGGATACACTGGAAATCAGACCGAGTATACGATCGAGAAGGCGCTGATGGGCCCTCCATGGAAGTATCTTTGCAACACTCTTCTCCAATGCATATCCCAGAAGAGGAGTGGATGGCATCAGGTGAGCTCCGCACTTGCCTCCGCCTTCCATGGTATGGTCACTAACCAAGGCTTCAACTTTGCACACCTCATCTTTGAGGGTTTGAGATATAACCTTCAAGAGGGTGCAAAGCAACAATTTTTTATGTACCCAAGATTCTTGCAAGAAGTTTTCAATCAAGAACTAAAAGAACTTTCAAAACCTGCAAGAATCTACATCATGTTGGGACATAAAAATAATATTTTTCAAAGCATAAGAACTGTTTCCAAAAAGTTCTCAGGGGTCAATGTTCCATTGTTATCTACAATGCTGAACATACAGAGTACCCCGCGTGACAGTTCAACAATCCCAGCTGATACTGATCCCACACCCTCCACCTCACATCCTAAACAACAGTCTGCTTCTACCATTCGAACCCCTGTGCATACTACTAAGGATGCACAGGCATAAAAATTACTTACTCCTCTTTTGGATGTTATCGTTCAACCGGAACACAGGGCCCCGGTTGCAACGGCATATACTAGGAAAAGGGGCAAGAGAACTCCTTCTTCTCTTACCACTATCTCGGAGGTACTGATTAATCTTGCTTCCAACACACCCAACCCAAGTTCTTCTACCCTGAAGGTCCACTCTAGGAGTTATGAAAGAGTGGATGTGGAAGAGGCTGTCACTACTGCTGGTCCATCAAATGACCAGGAGGACAGTGACGACATTGCTAAGACCTCAACCACGACAACTCACAGTGAGGATGCTTCCTTGGAAACTCCCCTCATTGAGAGGAATCCCAGGTGCCAAGAAACCATGGGTGATGGGGATGAAGAGGCTAGGCCTAAGGACCCATCTGGATCCAAGGATTCCACAACTGTGGATGAGGACAGACTAAAACTTCATAACTTGGAATTGACGTCCAGGGTGGCTATGCTAGAGGCTGAAGTGTCCAAACTAAAACACCAAGTCTCTATGCATGAAACCCATCAATGCCCAACTGTACCTACTCCCTCTCTTGTATCAGTGGGCACCCAAACTGATGCTTATTTGTCCACTGATGCAACCAAAAAGGGGGAGATGGTCCCAATGGAGGAAGACTCAGACAGTCTTGATGACTGGATTCAAGAGCAGGCTGTATTTCAAAGCACATTATTCAAGCCGGCTTTTGTACAGGTTCATGACTTGCCAGCTTCAGATAACGAAGAAGAAGAGACATCTGAAGACTGGAAGTTAGTCTTCAGGGTTGTTGATGAGATGCTGAATGATGCTAAAGACACAGAACAAAGATATACATCTTTCAGCATCATCCCTGAAGCAGCAGCCATCATAAGTCACTCCACTGCCCCCCAATTTTCACTGACTTCAACACAGCTAGAGTTTGATACAATACTAGCTTGGGGGTATGATGGAAAGTCTGAGAGGTTTTGGATTGGTTGGGAGTTTGGCGGAGTAGAAGAGCTAAACTGGCTTTTGTACAGGTTCATGACTTGCCAGCTTCAGATAACGAAGAAGAAGAGACACCTGAAGACTGGAAGTTAGTCATCAGGGTTTTTGATGAGATGCTAAATGATGCTAAAGACACAGAAAAAACATATACATCTTTCAGCATCATCCCTGAAGCAGCAGCCATCATAAGTCACTCCACTGCCCCCCAATTTCCACTGACTTCAACACAGCTAGAGTTTGATACAATACTAGCTTGGGGGTATGATGGAAAGTCTGAGAGGTTCTGGATTGGTTGGGAGTTTGGCGGAGTAGAAGAGCTAAACTGGGACTTTCTCAACAGCATCCAAGTCCTTCACCTATACCATCTACAATGCATCAAAAACTCAACGGACCTCTCAGTAGAACTTTCCATTGGCAGGTTATATGACTTGATGGAGGATAATCTACCCAACTTTCAAAGACAAATACAAGCAGCAAAAAGGGTAGCCTATCCTGAATCTTCAACATCAACAGAAAGAAGACTGACTCCTAGAAGACTTGAAATAATAAGGAGCGGTCTTCTCACTGAAGAAGAAGTTCTGTGCTTAAGAAGATTTCTGTACAACTCGATAGTCAAGGACTTAGATGTGCTAGGATGGGTAAGCACTAAGTCTCTTGACCACACCTTTCTGCTAAGCAACGGCTCCTCTCTCACCATCAACACCAGGAACATCCTGCTACTGCCTACAGACTTTCTTTACAAGATCTTTCAACTCAGAGCAAATATCTGCAATGTCAACTCCCTTGAAAGCCAGGCAATGATAGCTTCTGTCAGAGCCCATCTTGAACAAGAAGGAAGGATTGCTGAAGCGGTATATATGTCAAATTCTGGCACTGATTCTGACTCAGCTTCCCCTCGAGTAGACATCTTTGCTGCTGCATATGAATCAAGATCCACTGTCAAAGAAATGCTGAGAGAATTTACAAGTCCTGAGTGCAAAACAGATGAAGCTAATGACCTTCCCTTATCAACCTCTCAAATTGCCAATGAAGCTGAAGCTGAAGCTGAGATTCCAACAGTAGCATCATCATCTGCTGTTGTGATCAGTGAAGCCGAAGCAGAGGCATCCAAAAAAGATAAGGGAAAGGAAATTATGACCAAAGAAGACGAACAGAAGCTTCTAAGAGAAATGAAAGAGAAAGAAGAAAGAAGAAAGAAGAAGAAGAAGAGAAGAAGAGGAGATGGCTGAAACAAAGAAAGCTCAAGATAGACTTACAACCATTCTCCTCAAAGAACAACAAATCCAAATGTATGCAAAACAGCTGGATGAGCTCAAAGTAAAGATTCCTGCAGTTTATCAGATTGAAGAAGATGAAGCTCTTGCTCTTCAACTGCAGGAATAATTTGACAAGGAAGAAGAAGAACTAGAGAAGAAGAAGAAGGAAGATGCTAAGTTCAGAATAACTGATTATGAACTAGCCAAAGAAATGAGAGAGGAGTGGGTAAAGGCTCTAGTTTCTCAAGGTGAGGATGCAGACTACCTTGAGAAACTATCAAATAAAGAAATCTACAGAGCCTTCATGGGTCAGCAAGGTCAATTGGCAAAGAAGAAAAAGGTTGAAGAAGAAGAAAAAACCAAACAAAAGTCCAAAAAGACCATTGCCTTTAATAAAAGGACCCATGAAGAAAGGAAGGTCATGATTGACTTCCTTAAGGCTAGAGGAGAGAGTGGAAAGAGGCTAGGTCCCATGAATTTCATGAACCTGCAAGCCCTCTTTTTTAAAGTCAAGAAGGATGAGGAAGAAAGATTGGAGAAGAAAGGCTCCAAGAAAAGGGTAAACATTCAAGAAGAAGAAAGGAAATCAAAGAAACCCAAGCCTTCTCTCACCCAACACTTCCTCAATCCAACAACCTTCCACTCTCCTTCCTAGACCTCCCTCCTCTCCTCCCTCAAAGTCCAAATCCACACACCCAGCTCCTACTCATCAACAACCTCCCAAAAAGAAAAACAAACCCACTTCCAAACCTGAAGACTCAAGAGAAATAATCAGATGGTCATACAGCCTTGAAGACCAATGGTTTGAAGTGTTCAGGGGGAGGACAGAAGCTAACAGATCAATCTATACATCTGTTGATGAGGTACTGCAGCTTCCAGATTCTGATCTAAGAAGAATGATGGAGCTGGGTGAATCCTCTGAGCCTGAGAATGAAGGTGAGAGACATCTGTTGCTGGTAATCAGACATTACTTCAACCCCAGCAAAGATGAAATCATTGATGCCAAACCTCTTCAATCCCACACTCCATTCATCAGCTGGTCCTACAATGCTGAGAAGAATGAAATCACTCTGACAGATGTTAAAGGACAGAAGATGAGGTGTTCAAGCAAAGCTATCTTCAAAATGGCAAGCAAAGACATCAAGACTCTATCTGAGCTTCCTCTTAACAATCCCAGCATGGACCAGAGAGGATATGAGGTTGTATGGATAGTCCGAAACATGCAAAAGCTTTAGCAACAAAAGGCAGAAAGAGAATTTTGGTAGCATCAGTCTAGGGGAGTTTGTAGAAACAAAGACTGATGGCTACAAAATTAATGCAGTTGATCTCAGAGTTTGCTGCTGACCAACAAACTGCTGCGGATACTTGTTCTCCTACTGAAGAACAAATCTGCTGTGGATAGCCTTATCTGCTGAAGACCAAAGTTGCTGCGGATAGGCTTCTCAGCAGCATCAACACTTGATGCTGCTGAAAGGCAAATCATCAGCAGCTTTGGATGGTCACATCTTGCTGCTGATCCTCATCTTTGCTGCTGACAGCCGTGTGCCTTGAAGACAAATCGTTGCAGCTGACTATCCATGCCAAGCATCACTAACAACTTTCTGCAAAAGCAACTGACACACTTAAAGCAGAAGGAACCTCAATGGCACAACCAATGACTGACAACAATGCTCTTTTCCAAGCATGCAAGTAATAATGCACAAAGAAGACGCTTCAATAAAGTTAACTAGTTTTAGACTAAACGTGTAATAGTTAGCTATATACAACTGATCAACGGTCTGTGTTAAATCTGATCCTTAGAATCAAGGGTCTGTCTTGATTCTAAGTGAGTATAAATACTTTGTAAACACTTCATTGTAAGTGTGCTTTTTGATTGAGTTTTCATTTGTACTCGTTTATTTGCAAAAGCTTAATACAACAATGTTCTTAAAAGTATTCTTTCTGTTTACTCGATTATACTTGTGTAGTTGATATTGTTTCCGCCAATTTCAACTAAGAACAGAATCATCTTGTACTTTCACGATCCTACATGTACTTTGAAGCTGGAGTGAGAGTTAGAGTGGTGATCAAACTTGGGCACATGGTAGCAAGCTCATGGGAGCGAGTGGTATACAGCTCAATTTCAGAACCTTCCATTTTCAGGTTCCAGAACTCTCCTTCTAATTTCTGAATTTCATCCTGAGGGCAGTACTCCTCCTTCATCATTGTCTTAAACTCCTCCCACGGGAGTCCATTTGCCATGGCCAGACCCAACATCTGGACCTGGGCGTTCCACCATGTGAGAGCCGGGCCCTCCAAGTTCTAGCGGCGAACTTGACCTGATTGGCCACTGGGCAGTTGCACATGGCAATCACTGATTCTACTTTTTCGAACCACCGGATTAGTCCGACAGCTCATTCGGCTCCATTAAAGGAGTGGGGCTTACAGTCCATAAATGTCTTGAACGTGCAGGCTGGTTGCTGATTCTGCTGGCCTGGAGTTAGAAACATAATATAGGTTCAAGGTTATAGGGCTTAGGAAAGGCGCTTTGAGAGATGAATTGACCTCACTAGTCAATAGTTAAAGCATTTACCTGCAACATTATGTGCTGCAAGAGCCTCTGCCACACTATCGTTGATTAGTGCCGCCAGCTTAGCTGCTGTCATGTTGATGGTACCTCAGCCACCAGCACGACCTCCACGTCCTCTTCCCGACATGATTCTTCACATTCACAAATACAAAACAATGAGAAATATGTCGCATATTAAACATTATTTATGTATAAGTAAGGAAATGCAACATCTAATATTTTGAAAATTAAATAAATTGTAAGGCTACAAAATAAATAACTCAAACATTAAACTTCTCATGCTTTTATTGAATGGGAACAACCTTACCCATCTAGGTTTGAAAAGAGAAATAACATAAACGAAGCATGAATGAAAAGGAAAGATAGAATAGAAAGATCATCAAGCCTCCTCGTCATCGGAGGAAACGTATGATTGTGCATCGTCGATCTCCATCGGTTCCTCCTCGGGTGGCTCCTCCTCTAAGGGCTCATCCTCGAAGGGCTCCTCCTCGAAAGGCTCCTCCTCTAAAGGCTACCTCTCTTCGTCCAAAAGTGGAATTTCTTCTGGAAATAGGGATGCTTGTAGTTGGGCTTCTAAGTGGGTCACTCTCTCCTGAAGTCCTTCAGCAGCATGATCTGCTACTTGCAGCTGGGCTTCCAGATTAGCCACTCTCTCCAGAATTCCTCCTACATCATGGTCCGAGGTGTCCACTCTCGTCTCCAAATGTGTAACCCGATCCACCAAAAGGTTATGGACCTGATCTGGTGCTGCTAGCTCAGCAGTCAAAAGCTCAATTCCTACCTTGTTTTCTTCCACTTGTGGCTCTCGCTCTAGAATGCCCGGTATCTCATCATTGGAATCCTTCATCTCCTTTAACTCCTTAGTTATGATAAACACAAAAGCTGTAAAAGCTTGGCAAAGTAGAGGATGATGAAGTAGAACCAAAGTAGGGTGATGGAACATTTCCTATCTCGATCCACCTTTGGATCATTTTCGGATATGCAATCGAATTAAGTGTCATGTTCCTTGCTCGTGCATTACTTGGTTCACCCTGTTGCACCAAGTTGTCCCTTGAACTAGTCCAGCGCCTTTTGGGCTCCGGGGATGATAAGGTAGATGCCTTAGGTGACGGCGGTGGAGTTGACTATATGATTCTATAACGTAATACATAAGTGCCAATATATAACGCTTATGATATGTAACTAATGTGTGAGGTTATAGTCTAGTATGCAATCCTAGTTCTCTATAACCAATGGCTCTGATACCAATATGTCACACCCCCAAATTCCACTAATGGAGTTTTACCGTTTGGGAAGTGACAAACCAAGATCTCAGTCATTAGTTACATTAAACGACTCTACATGGAACTGAAATGAAAATATCATATCAATCAGAGTTTAATGCGGAAGCGTAAAGAAAAGTAAATGCGCAAAACACACGCGCCCAAAAGTCCAAAAGTCCAAACCAAACATAATTCAAAACAAAGTCCAAACAATTTAATAAAGCATTAATCAATAGGAGAATCCCATGCATGTCCTACATGTGCACCTGTGCCTTATCTTAGCGACCTGAGAAAACATGTAAGAAAAGATGTCAACACGAGGTTGGTGAGTTCACAGGTTTCATTTTATAGAAGCGTTTAACAGATTAATGTACATTCAATATATAAATCAATAGGCAGCTAACCCATAAGCATGTTAACTAATGCACTCGCAACCGACAGCTGACTGTTTATATGCCTCCCACCATCATGGTGCATGATTAGGTCAATATTGCACCCGTTCGACCTCCAATCGAGTTAGCGCGACTAACACGGGTGAGGTTTGTCAAACCCAGTAGTACTACTCAAATTACCTCGCTATGTTCATATTAACGGTCCAATGTGAAGACTTAAAGGATAATCTGTACGTATAGTCATACAAGTGACATCATATATGAATTACAAAAATCAAAAGTATTTACGACATGTTTTCTCCCCCAGTTTAAAAACAGTAAAAAGGGGTCGTGAAAACTCACCTGATTGCATAGGTAGTGATCACACAAGTACGAGATCAAAATCTCAAGTGATAGCCCGACACGGCTCACGAATGCCCTAGAATTATACACATAACAATTAGGGATAAAATGAGAATTATTAGGGTATGTGACGGTGACACGGAATGTTGAATGTCTTAAGAGAAACGCTCTAAAGATCAAAGAGTAGACGAATACGTCCACCTGAATGAGAACTGTTAATTAATGAATGCGATAAATACGTTGAGCTCGCAACCCCTTTGTGAGGGGGCCCAGTTAGTGCAATATCATTGAGTGTCTTTTCACCTATTGCACGTCAATGCATGTCTTTTAACTATATATATAATATAGACAAACTTGTATCAAATCAGCTCGCAACCCCTTTGTGAGGGGGCCCAGTTAGTGCAATCCCAATAGAGCAAGGATTATCCACAGTTCATCAACCTTTATGTTTAAGTTCTCGATTATTAACAGGAATAACAAATTACACTAATATATGAGATGTTCCCCACTAAGGCCATAATATTATTTTGTTTAAGTGTATCACAAGAAGAGCCTATCAACATATCCAACATTGATCATAGCCTTTTCAATTTAATTGTATCACAAGCAGAGCCTTACATGTGTTGATCCTATCCTTAAGAAACGAACATTCATATCACTTCCCATTTAATTGCAAAACTTCCGACTTAGACACAAACAATTTTTTGTGAAATTTTCTTTTAAATGAACTGAAAGCAAGCTCTTTTTGTATTTTTCTTGACTCTAAAGATTTAAAGTTGAAATTTAAAGTTGATTCGTTTTGTATTTTTCTTGACTCTAGAATTAAAGTTGACTCTTTTTGTATTTTTCTTGATTCTCCCTCTAAATTTGTGCATAAAATCAAACTGTACAAGTTTAACTACGAAGAAAAATATTTTTGGTGACCAATTTAATCTTTGAAACCAATCATTTTCAGGGACTCTACAAGCACATTGAATCGAGATGTATCAAATGCTTTAGTGAAGATATCCGCAACATTGTTGTAAGAATCAACCCTTTCAAGACGTATGAGATTTCTCTCAAAGCAGTCACGAATGAAATGCACCTTGATATCAATATGCTTGGTTTTAGAATGTTGAACCAGATTTTTGACAATTAGCACAGTAGCCTCGTTATCACAGAAAATAGGAGTATTAAGAAAGGTCAAACCGTAATCCAGCAATTGATGTTGCATCCAGATGACTTGTGAGAAACAAGCTGATGCAACGTATTCAGCTTCATCAGTAGAAGTAGAGACTGTGTGTTGTTTCTTGCATTGCCAAGAGATTAGCCTATCTCCCCGAAATTGACAGTCCCTACTGGTAGATTTTCTGTCTAGTTGACACCCTCCATAATCACTGTCACAAAAAGCATACAGGTCAAAACTAGATTCTTTGGGATACCAAAGGCCATGCCGAGGATTGACCTTTAGATATCAAAAGATACGTTTAACAGCAGTTAAGTGGGACATCTTAGGATTTGCTTGATAACGAGCACACTAACACACAGCAAACATGATATCTGGACGACTGGCTGTCAGGTACATTAAGGATCCGATCATGGATCGATATTATTTTTGATCAACAGCAACTCCATTTGTATCAGCATTAAGAACTGGCCGTGCTGCCATAGGAGTAGATGCCGCCTAAGCATCGGTTAATTTAAACTTGGCAATGATGTCATCCACATATTTTCCTTGATGAATTAGGATGCCATCACTTGATTGCTTGATCTGTAACCCGAGAAATAATGTCATTCACCCAAAGCACTCATCTCAAAATTCTTTTCCATAACCTTTCTGAACTCTGTGCACATCTCCTCATTAGTGGATCCAAAGATGATATCATCCACATAAATTTGCACAAGAATTAGATCTTCATCCACCTTTTGGACAAATAGAGTTTGATCAATTGCACCACGAGTGTATCCATGAGCCAACAATATGATCAGTAAGAGTGGCATACCAAGCCCGTGGTGCTTGATGTAACCCATATAAATCTTTATCGAGCTTGTAGACATAATCAGGATGATCACTGTCTTCAAAGCCGGGCGGTTGACACACATATATTTCTTCTTTCACCTTTCTGTACAGAAATGTTGTCTTGACATCCAATTGATAAATGATGAAGTTCATATAAGATGCATATGCCAAGAATATTCGAATAACTTTCAGACGAGCAACTGGAGCGAACACTTCTTCATAATCTATCCGCTCCTGTTGATAAAAAACCTGCACAACTAATCGAGCTTTGTTTCTAATTGTTTGTTTACGAAGAACCAGCGAGTGCCAATAGCTTTCTTGCCTGGTGGAAACGACACCAAATCCTATACTTGCAGTTTAGCAAACTGATTTAGCTCTTCATTTATTCATAGGACCAAATAAGTCATCACATTCATAGGACCAAACAAGTCCATATGAAGGAGATGAAGAATGCAATCAATAGAATTAATCATTTTTGACTTATGAGGCTTTCGCTGTTGTTTCCCTTTAGCACAAGCCATACGTTTTTCGATTGAAAAGAACTCAGAGATAGGCAAATCACAAAAATGATTACCTTTGGCAATTCGGTTTAAGTTCTTGAGATTTACGTGTCCAAGACGACGATGCCATAACATAGCATCAGATTCAGCTGATTTTGATAACAGACAGGTATTTTCATAAATAGGTTTACTGTTCATATCAATAACATATGAGTTTCCCTTACGGGGTGTCCTTAACAAAATCCATTCCTCAGGAACCACAAATCCTGGTTTTAAAATTAAGCATTCTTTATTTGTGAAATGAGCTGAAAACTGCTTATCACAAATTTGAGATACACTCAGTAAGCTATGATTGAGCTCACTAACGTAACTCACATCATGAAAACTCAAAGATCCATTAATCACAGTACATTTCCTGCTGATTTTTCCACCTTTACCTCCCGCAAATGAGACATAACCTCCATTGAAATTTTACACATCATGTAGTAGAGATATGTCCCCTGTCATGTGCCTGGAACATCCATTATCAACAAACAAGAGATTATTGATAGTCCTCCTTGGGTGTTCCTGCATAATGAGCGAGATTAATTAGTAATTGGGACCCTGGCCATGGTAGATCTGGGTATTCCATTTGCATCAATGTATGACACTTCTTGTAAACACATGTCATTATTTGATTCAACTTTGTTACTTATGACACTTTCAATTTTAGCTTTCCAAACAGGCTTAGATAGAACAGAGTTTTTAATTACTTTACTCAGCTTAGTTTTAATCTTAACATTTTGTTTGAGATTCTTGTTCTTTTGCCTTTCAAAATAAGCCTTTCTGTTCTGCTTGGCCACATTCCAATCTCCATCAGAAGAATTGTTATAGGTTGAGTGATTCTTCATTGCCTCAGACTTGACAGTCTTCACTGGCTTAGAACCCATCAACCTATGTGATTCCTTCTTATTCTTAGCATAATATGGAATATAAGGACGATGAACACAATGTTTTGCTTGGTGTCCTGGCTTTCCACAAGTATAACAACACTGTTTCTTGAGATACGGTGCAGATCCAAACTTGTCAGATTTAGGATAGTAGGAATCATCCTGCTTGTAAACCTGCTTAGGTTTAAGCGATTGATGAGCATGTCTCTACTCAAACCTCAAATGGTGATGATCATACTTAGCATAAAATTGATCCTTTGTGAAATGCTTTGGTAAGGCATTTGAGGTTTGACTAGTGACCTTTTGTTTCGTCACAAGTTTTGGTTTCTGGAAAACATGCTTCTCAGTCTTTCCATTAGCTAAATGTTTAAGAAACACATTATTTTTGTGAATATTAGCATTTTTAGAATAAATAGATTTGGAACTAGAAACACTCAAACCAATCACATCACACACAAAAGACTTAGAGTTTTTCAAAATAGAAGGAATAAAAACATTGTTTTTAGATTTTTATGATTTAACTTAAAACTGCAAACTTGTGACTTATCATCTTCATCATCCTCACTTGACTAATCCTGTATTTCTTTTTGTTATGCATATGAGGTAGAAGAAATAGAATTGTTCAAACAGTTAGGGGTTGGAGATGGTGATTGGGAATCACCACTACATGGTTTGTTCCGAGGAGTAAACATGAAAAACTCATTAACTTGTTCCTCTACAGAGGGAGGAACGGTAGTACAATTTCCATTAAATGGAGGAGGCACATTATTATACCCAAGACCCTTGCTCCCATTTCCCGGTTTATGAAGTTGATTTTCATGTATGTCAACTACTTTACTAGATTGTCCAAAGAAATCTACTTTGAATTTGGCCTCGACAAAGTTTGATTTTGCCTTTTCTAGATCAGTAGTTAATCTGACAATTTCTTGCTTAGCATCAGTAAGCAAACAACATGTATTGCTGAGTTGAGATTTGAGTAAAGAAACATCCTTTTTACCAGCCTCTATTGCTTCTTTATAATCCTTTTCAGTTTTAAGAAATTTCTTTTTATGATATTTTAAATTTTCAATCTCAAAAATTAGATCAACGTTATGTTTTCTATAAAGTTCTACTTTATCTATGCATGATTGAGAACATAGGGCAGCAGTTACCTCAGGTGGAGTATCAGAAGATGGGAATGCAGAAGACTCTCCAATAATGTCTGCCATAAAAGCATGATTCAGATTTAGCTCCTTTATTTGATCTCCCCAGTCATATCCACCAGTTTGTTGAATAATCAAGGCCTTTGAGTTAGCAGCATTATTTCCCATTGAAGATGATCCAGCCTCACTTCCTCTTTGCTCATTTGGTTTAGAACATTCTCTTGCAAAGTGTGGTTCATGGCAATTGTAGCAACGCAGATTTGATTTGTTGAAACCAATCTTTTTCCCTGTGTCTTCACTCCATCTGAACTTGCCGGTCTTGTTAATGAAGTTCTTGGCCCTGAAGACAGCCATAGCCGGTTGCTAAGATATATCTAGTTCCTCCACTTCCTCTGGATGAGTTTGATTTAGTTTAGCTGTAAGAACCTCTGAATGTGACAAGTTACCTGAGATAAAAGCTGCATAACAATTCATGATGCCAGTGCACAAAGAAGTATTTACTTCAATAAGCTTAGCTTGTTGACCAGAATATGCCTGCTGCTCAGGAGCAGATTTCTTAGCTATAGCAGCAACACCAGGGTTCACATCTCAAGATCCAGAACCTCCTTGTGAAACACTAGAAAGAATAGCACTATTACTACTTTGTGCACCTGCAGAGTTTATTGTATTGACATGATTGACTTTTCTCTGCTGGTTATCCAGATCATAGGATTTGATAATAGAGATCAGATCATTTAGAGTGATCTTGTTCAAATCTTTGGTTCGTTTCAATAGATAAAAGTTCCAATCCCAGCTTTGGGGCAAACCATTCAACAACTTTCTATTCAAATCACCATCACTCATTACAATCTGAGCACCTATCATCTGTGAAACAAACTTTGTGAATCTCTGCAATTGTGCTTCAAGTGTTTCACCTAAAACATGATTAAACATATTAAACTGCTACAGAATCATTTCCTTTCTACTGGCCTTCATATCATCATTCCCTTCAAAGGCGTAAGCTAATGACTCCCAAAGTTGCTTAGCAGAAGTACATTCTTTAAAATTATAGGCTATCAGGTGACAGAGCCATAGTTAGAGATGCTAAAGCTTTCAAGTCTCTTTCAACAAGATCAAAATCTTCATCAGTATAGTTCTCAATCTGTTTTGTTGCCTTAGTACCATCAACCTTATCAAACATAGGGATTTGAGGTCCCTTGAGCATACTTCTCCACATTTTGCTTCAAAAAGCAGTACATGATTCATGAAACTAAATTTCCAGTCCACATAATCCTCAGCACAAGTTAGTCTTGGAGGTGTAGGTCCCGATTCGGTGCGTGACGGATCTCTAGACTCGCGGTACGACACAGTGATAACGTGCGGAATTCATGATCAACGTGCTCGTGTAAATCAATCAACAACACAGTGTAAATAAACTCTTTGTATTTCCACCACAAATCTCAGTTTATAAGTTCTCTCAGTTTTTCAGTTCTGTGTTCTATTCAGATCTATCATCTAAGACTTGTAAACACATATTTATAGGAAGACACAAATCCACACAACACTATAGGCGAACTTAACAAGTTTGCTCCTAAAGATGAAGTTCGCCTTTCTATGATCTTAAACAATATTGTTTGCTACAGTTACAAATTCATGCTCTAACAGACTCCCCCTTGATTGTTGCAAACAATTCTATCAATTACAAGTCAAAGACTCGAGGACTAAGACATAATAACTTCAAGCTCGTTGTCACCAGAATATGCTCCAACAGACTCTCCCTTGACAACAGCTTTAGAAGATTGTCATCCGTCTTCATATATCATCAAACACACTGTAGTCTTTGTCTTGTTCATCTGCACACTTTCTCTTTCTATCTAGAATAAAACTTGGGAGAAGTACCCCTTGTCAACTTCTATCTGCATTATTCAATGTTATGCAAAGGAGAACAACCAAGAATAACCAACAATTAAGATTTCCATGGAAGCTGGAAAAATAAAATCTTTTTGGTTTTTCAAACATAAGAAAGACAAAATCTTTTTGGTTTTTCTCTATATAAAATGAAATGTAAAATACAAAATCACATATTTTTGGTCGAACATCATGAGTAAGAAGATCATATCAGTATAAACAATGCATCAATCACAAAAAATTTGGATAAACAACCCTAAACATTCTATAGGTATCCTATCCAGATTCATTCTTTCATTTGAATTTCCAATCAATTATATGAAGCAACATCGTTTGAGCTTCAACCAAAACATGTAATGATACGCGAAGAACTTCAAAAAAGATGAGATCAGATCATAACATGCTTATAATAAATTACATACGAATTTGCAACACATAACATGTCAATCTAATTTGTCAATATTATAAGAATTGAAACTATTAGTATCTTTCTCCCATGTTCTTGTGAATTAAGGTACCATTTATTTTGTAATACAACGTGTACCCCGCAAATATGCCAACAGAAATTTAAATGTGCACTATCTTCAAGACATATAAGATCATTGGAAGATAATATTCAATCTCCATGATGAATTATACCGATAAACACAGGAAAATATCAAGGAGAGAATCAGAATGATTCAGAATCGAATGATTCAAATGTCTTGGTTTGGATGAAGTATCATGATTCATACTTACAGAAAGATTTTATCGATAGAATTCATCAACATAAGATTGATCAAAGAATCGATTGATTCAATGGAATCAAGATATTGATCCAAGGGTAGCGTGACCCAACTGTTATCTGGATATATTCAATGGAATCAAGATATTGATCCAAGGGCTAGTATATGTTCCAACAGATGTTGTTAGAAACATATCTTAGTCCAACTTCACATTGCATGTTTTCCGGGGCATGGGCAGTGAAGTGAACTAAAAAATTGTGTTTACTGACATAACCGATACTGGTCTCATGAAGTACTTTAAATCTTATATTATTTATCTGATAATGATATTTTACACGCACACTTGACATACCATGGGTTCAAGTCACAGTTGCCACAAAGTTCATTATGTTGTCACACTACAAATGGACCAAAGATACTCATAGCCTATTAACCATTCAGACTACAATCCAAATTAAAATATAAGCATCAAGCATCAATTTTTGTTAAGCATAAGCAGTTATGAATCTATCATTTCCCATACTGTGCAGTCTAAGAAATTCTGATCAAAACATTTATCACATATATATTAGATGAGCATCATAAAGTCCAACTAAGGTCTTGTGTAACTGAACATCTACTGATGTACTATCATTTCTCCTTATAACTTCAAGTAATGTCGATTTTAACTTTTTCAATTTGTTTGGCTTTTTCAAAATCTTTTTCAAAGAAAGTAAAACAAACGGAAATAAAATCTTCCATGAAAACATTTTAAGAAAAACATTTTTCTTGGTTACATGGAATTAAGCAATTCAATAAATTAAAAACTCAAACCGATGTAATCAAATGTAATTAAATGCCTTTGCCTTTGTCACCAACACAGTTCTGTACTCCCCCTGTACTGTAGACTCCCCCTGTCCTTTAGACTCCCCCTCAACTAGTCAAATGGTTGCATCAACGACTTTATGCTCACCATTGTCATCCTAAGTTTCAGGTTGTGTTTTTGATTTCCAAACATACTTATGTTCATTAAGGTCTTTTTGCTTAAAATGTGAAGTGTTTGAATAATCCTGTTCATTTGAAAAATGTTTAGATTGTGAAAGCTCTTGTTGTTCTAAAATTTTTCTCAATATTTTGTTTCTCCTCCGTCTTTGAGATCTAGAAAGCCTAACCTCAGATTTTGAATTACCATTTGGTGTATCACGAGGTTTAACCACATTTGGGTTAACATAAGGCTTACCATGAGTTCTTACCTTTCCTGGAGTAACATGTCGGTTACCTTTGGCGTTGTGAGGATAAGCAATCTGAATGTGACCCACAAGACCACAATAAAAGCAAGATCTCTTCTCACGATATTCTCTCATATAAGGAATCTTTACACGATAAGAAGCACATGAAGAAGATTCACCTACATGAACTTCTTTTGGGAATTGAGAATGAATAAAATTTTTCTTAACCGGTTTTGATTCAGATGTCATCTTCTCAGGAACTACATGCTTCTTCCCTTTATTTTTGTAAGGACAGTTCACCACAATGTGTCCCATCTCATTACGATGAAAGCATGTACACCTGTCTTTATAATATCTGACATATGGAACTCTCCTTGAATTTGAAGAACTTCCAAATGTATAATTTCCAGATGAATTAGAATCAACCTTTGGTTCCTCAACTTTAATATCTTTCGGTATCCCCTCTACCTTAGCTTCATCAAAATATTCATCATCACTCTCATCAGAATACACCATATCTTCACCTGTGACTGGATTCACTTTCAACACAGTCTTAGGATCTAAATCCTCATCTTTTATAATCTCAGGTGTAACAGAATAATTTCCGTTGAATGGTGGAGGAACATAACCAATACCACTAGTTCCCTTCCCCTCTTCAGTATTATCATTATAATATCCTAATAAGAATGATGAATTTCTAAAGCTTTCTAACTTTCTATGCAATCTGATCACCTCTGCTTTAGATTCAGCTAGTTCCTTATCTTTCTCAGCAAGATCATTATTTCTTTTCTCAATTTCTGTAAAGGACATATCCAGGTGATATGCCTGATCTTTGATCTTCAAAGTCAGAGAACTTATATCTCTCTTCAATGATTCTATCCTTTCAACACACACATTCTCATTATCTTTTAGTTTCTGATTTACCGTGTGCATCGATTGCATATCACAAATGAGGTTTACGTTGTCATCCATAACCCTCATCATTTTATCCTTCACTGAAATACATTTAGAACAAAACGTTTCAGAGTTGGAAACTACCGTATCCTTTTCTTCTAAAGAAGATGCACCAGGAGCCATGAATATGTCATCATCAGTTGCACTCTTTTGATCAACAATGACAGGCTCTGCATCAGTTTCTGATTCACTCAGATCATCTTCAACTGTCTGGAAGCTTACGTCAGTCATCATATCACTTTCGGTAGACTGAGTACTTTCACCCAAACGAATACTCTTACTATCACTTAACTCTGTAGAAGAATCACTTTGAGAATAACTAGGCTTTTCCAATACTTCTTTGATCAAGGCCACAAACGCTTGAGTAGTTGTTTCTCCCTTTTTCTTCAATGCTTCCCATAGATCTCTTGAAGTTGGACACTTCCCGAGACTATGAATGATTTCTTTTGGTAAAGACATCATTAAAGTTTCACGCGTCTTCATCTCTCGATCAAACATCTGCTTTTCTACTTTAGTAATAGCTGACACTGGTTTAGGAACATTATAATATGCCATGAACTCATAAGTAGGATACACATATCCTTCAAATACGGGTGTCCAAAAATTTTCATCAGTTTCTGATACGAACTGTTCGAACCGGACTTTCCAGCTACTGTAATCTGAGATGCACAAAAGCCTCGGTGGCATAGTTCCAATCTCATTATTTTTTTTAACTA
Organism: Smallanthus sonchifolius; assembly: GCA_023525975.1. Taxonomy (NCBI): domain Eukaryota; kingdom Viridiplantae; phylum Streptophyta; class Magnoliopsida; order Asterales; family Asteraceae; genus Smallanthus; species Smallanthus sonchifolius. The sequence goes on from CM042046.1 coordinate 30,451,954, forward strand.
GCGAACTAGATAAGTTCGCCTGAAACTAGTTCGCCTGATGCTGCCTGAGCGAAATTAATAAGTTCTCATGAACTTCACTGAGCGAACAAGACCACAACCGAACTTGATAAGTTCGCCTGATTCAGTTCATCTCTAACAGAATGATTAAGTTCTCCTGGTTTAGCTCTTCAACCAAAACACGAACCAGAAATTCTGAAAATCATCATATCTTGCTGAATTGATGGAATTTGATGAAATTGAATTGTAGGATTGAGTATAATGTGATATAGAACACTTCTAATGGATCAAATTCTTCAAATTAATCCAAAATCATTCCAAATTTGTCAAAATTTCTACATTTTTGTCAAGAACACAAACAAGATGAAAAATTCTTCAAAATCTCTTCAAATTCAGTGATTTTTGAGGTTGATTGTACACGAAAACACCACAAATCTTCTACTAATCAAGAGCAAATGCTCTGATACCTTTGTAGGTCCCGATTCGGTGCGTGACAGAACTCTAGACTCGCGGTACGACACTGTGATAACGTGCGAAATCCATGATAAACATGCTCGTGTAAATCAATCAATCAACAACACAGTGTAAATAAACTCTTTGTATTTCCACGACAAATCTCAGTTTACAAGTTCTCTCAATTGTTTTGTTCTATGTTCTATTCTGATCTATCATCTAAGACTTGTAAACACCTATTTATAGGAAAACACAAATCTACACAGCACTATAGGCAAACTTAACAAGTTCGCTCCTAAATATGCTTCTCTATGAACTTAAACAACATTGTTTGCTACAATTACAAATTCATGCTTTAACATGAGGTTTGGTGCTTGTAACAATTTGTAGGTCTAGCAGACTAGTTAAGTTTATGGTGACTTGTGGACAATTTATTTTATCAGAGTATGAGGTTCTTGATCAAAAACCTGAAACTTTAATGATGTGAACTAGACTGACACCTAGTGGTTAATTCAAACCTTGAACTTGAATGAGTCGTAAACTAGTTATACCCGTGAACTATTAAGAACCCGTGAGTTGCTTGAAAAACCTGAATAACACAAAGAAGCAGTGAAGTAGAGACCAGCCGTGAGCTTAAACAATAACTGGGTTCACACCGTGAACCTTAGATACCCCGTGAAGTTCAACACCCGTGAAGATGTAATCAAGTCGTGAACTAAAGCCGTGAACTTCAACACCTGTGAAGATGTAATCAAGCTGTGAACTAAAGTCATGAAAATTAAGTTTTGACTGATTTAGTTACCAAACATAATCTCGAGATTTTAGGAATTTCAAAAATTGAAATTCAATCAATCTCCTAAGAACATGATGAACACTAAGATGATCCTTAAGCTTTTCTTTCACGATTTTAGCAGCAAATTCCTCCTAATTAGCGTCCAACCAATAGTAATTTCACACAACACGACAATAACTTCCTGATGCTCGGAGATTTCCCGAAAGAACTGGCACAATACTGACTGATTAGTAATATAATCAACAGAAAACAACAATAGTTACCTCGACAGCCTTTATCTTGAGTCGTTGATACTGAAAACAGAGCCTTGAATGACTTCAATGGCTCTGATACCAATTGTAAGTCCCAAACTTCGTGGATCTTCTAACAAACACACACACACGATATCAATTCTCAAACTTGATAGGCGGAAACTATCAAGTATGGTGATTCAAGAACACAAAGACACTCGTAATAATACTTGTATTAAGCAAGAGAATTACAACGAAAATAAAAATAACCGCTAACCACACATGGTTAGGGTTTAGAGATATTTATACCCATACAAAACTTAATAGGCCTAAATACCCCTACTCGACCTAATGGCCGGGCCATATCTACCCAACCCGTGATCCCTTGGTTCACGGTTACATCATACAAAGACATTAATAGCTAAGCTTAATCATAACAAACAATCTAGGTCTAACAGACAATGCTTGTGAATTCACTCTAGACCCGCCAGAAGAGTTTGAGAACTTCAGATCAATGGTTGTAGGGTTGACACTTTCCCCTATCAACTTTGCTGTGATGGAGAATCCTATCATCTATAGAACACACATTCATGATTTCTGGTCCACTGCAACGAAACACCCAAACGACAACGAAGAAGAATGCATAATTGGAATAATTCAAGCTAAAAGAGTTAGAGTTTCAGAAGCCGTAATCAGAAATGCTCTACAGTTTGGTGATCTACCCGCTCATCCAACCAAACTAAATCCAGATGTAGTTATACCAGTTCTCACAAGAATGGGTTATGAATGTCCTCATCCACCATTGTATAAGAAACTACTATATCCCTACTGGAGATATCTTGCACATGTGTGCATGAACTGCTTATCAGGAAGAAAAGGAGGATTTGACGAGATAAACACCACCATCTATTCAGCCATGTGTTGCCTTGACCATGAGCTTGGATTACAATTTATCGAAGATGGTGTTTAAAGAATTTAAAAGCAATTTTAAAGGTGGAAAGAAGGATGTATTTATCATGTATCCTAGGTTCTTACAGATCATTCTCAACATAAATCACGCTGATCTGGAGCCTACCGTTGAAACATTGGACATAAAAGCTATGAGTCCAATGATTTTCAAGTTCATGAATATCAACAAACATGGAAAGAGAGTCTATCAAGGGATACGTCCTCTTGAAATTTTTTGAAGAATTTAAAAGAAATTTGAAAGGTAATACAAGCTGAGGTTGCTGAAGAACAACTGCTACCTATTCAACGACAAATTGAACTTGAACCGGAACCACAGGATCTAATTGTGCATGAGTTAGAAGATGCTGAATTTATATCTTCTTCTGACGATGAAGGCACCCCTGAAAGACCACCAGTACCAATAAATCGGTATGTCAGAGAGATGGAGAGCAAAAGGAATTGAATTGAGAATCCTCCTCTCACTTCCTCGTCTAATCAAGATGACACCGATGCTGATTACACACCGGATCAGGATTTACCTTCCAGACCACGGAAGCGAAGAGATCCGAGGCATGTGAGAATGCTACCACTCACCCAAACACCACCACCTACACAAACTCCCAACCCAACAACTTCCTTACCCACTCAAGTGCCACAATCATCTTCAACCACCTCATCCCAACCTCAATCCTCATCTCATGATACTCTTAATCCAACTTCTGAGGATTTTGATTATGATCAATTCTTAGTCTTCTCAAGTGAAGCTTATAGAGCTGAGAAAGCCAAAGGAAAAAGACCTATATATTCTTCTACACTTGCTCCTGTAGATCCACATGTTCTACAGAGAGGGTATTTGAATTGGAACAGCAGGTAGCCACACAAAACTCAAAGATTCTGACTCTGGAAGCTAATCAGGGTTACCTAATTACCCTGGTATATGAGCTGAAGAAGAAGATTGATGATCTTAAGGGAAAGTAGGGTGAAGAAATCACTACTGATACAAGCAATGATAAGAAAGATCAAGGAGGTGGAGATAATGGATGTAATGATCAAGGTGGCTATCAAGATGACACTCAAGGGAGTGATCCATTCAACTTTGAGTTTGAAAGAGACCTTACATATCCAAAAGACAAGGATTCTCCCAGTCACTTGGATTCAAATCCAGACAAAGACATTCAAGATAAAAGAGTTGAGAGTTCATCAGACTCAGAGATGGAAAGACTGAATCAAGACATCGATATGTCTGAGAATACTAATGCAGGCAGACCATCTAAGAAATAGAGACTTCCATGGAAATTGCCACCTGGTCCACCATCTGAAACTCATGTTGTTTTCAACATAGAAAAATTCTACTCAGAGAGAGGGGAAAGGTCAGGCATTTTATCTTGGGCATTTGATTCAGAGAAAAATATGTATGTGATTAAGAGAAAGAGTGGACGCCTGGAATACTACAAGAGTGCTAATGATTTTAGCTCATTGACTAAACTTGATCTTAACCAGCTAACTTAAGCATATTTTGAAAATAAAGGGAGAAATGGACCTGCTGAGATGTTTCACACGTTTCTTAATGAAGAATGCTTGACAAACTTTGCTAAAATGAAAACAGCTGAGTCCACCTTGAAGAAATCCAAAGGAGTAAAGGATCCTCACACTAGTAAGGATTGATATAATGTAATTGGGCCAGCCCCCAAGACAATCAAAATAGTTCCAGTTCACAAGAAGATGCCAGCGAATACTCTGAGAAGTGTTAATAGTTACTAATCAAGCAGAGTTGAGAATACTGGATCCTTTCGATTTGTCAAAGTTTAGTGAACAAGACATCAAAGTGATAGCTAGAAGCCAGATTCGACATGAGCAGTTGTGGGAAGAGCAAGAAAAGAAATATACTGTAGTTGTTGCTGATATTATAAGAAAGAAAATGTTTGCGGGAAGTTGAAATCACGGGGAAGATGTTAATTTTTGAAGACTGGAAAGCTTAATCCTAGGGGGAGATTGTTGGACCTTTATGATTAAGCTTTTCGTTTTTGTGTAATGTAACCGTGAACTAGGGTTCACGGTTGGATAGTTTGGGCTGGCCTTGGGGCCATGTACTTGTATGCGGGCCTAGTGAATTAGACTAGGTATATATACATGTATACCCTAACCGATTAGGGTTAGCAGTTTTGATCAATTGTTTTTCTCTGTAATTCTCTTAAGCAATACAAGTGTTTTACTTTGAATCTTTGTGTTCTTGAATCACCACAATCATTAGTTTCTGCCTATTGATTGTGAGACTTGATATCATGTGTTTATTATTCGAAGATCCACCAAGTTTGGGACTTACAATTAGCATCAGAGCTATTGAAGTCATTCAAGGCTCGGTTATTGATATTAACGATTCAAGAATCATCGCTGTTGAGGTATCTCTACTGTGTTTCTGTTGAGTTCTGGTACTAATCAGTGTTTTGTGAAGGATTACTATATGTTTCTGCTGAGAATAAAGCTTCTCTCGAGATTTCTGGGTTATTTTGCTGTTTATTAGACAAATTATGGGTTGAATTTGATTGAGAATCCTCTCTGTGTTCATAATCAGCGTCTTCGTGTTCTTCGGGTGTGATTTGGAGTTCAAAATTTGAATGCCACGATTTTCGGAATTAATTTTGGAAACTAAATCAAGTCAAAGCTTGATTCAATGGATTATATTACGGGACGGTTCTCGGGTCACATATTCACGGTTCACGGGAGATATTTTTCTCTGTGTTAACGGCATCTTTACAAGTTCACGGGGTCTAGAACGTTCACAGGTTGTCAAGAGTTCACGGGTTTTTCAAGTAGTTAATTGTTACTTGGGTTTCCTTCATGATATATTCCACGGGTGAGAGTTCACGGGAAAGTTTTAAGGTTCACGACTTTCTTCTAGTTCATGGGTTTCTTCTGGCTCACGGGTTTCTTCTGGTTCACGGGTTTCTTTTGGTTCACGGGCTTCTTCTATAGTTCACGGTACCAATAGATTCACGGGTTTGTTTTTAACAATCTTCAGGTTTGATCAAGGACCTAATACTCTGATAAAATGAACTCTCAGCAACAAACCATGAATCTGAATAGCTTATTAGACCTACAAATTGGTACAAGCACCAAACCACCTAGACTCACTTCGGCTGAAGATTTTGTGGATTGGAAGTTCAGATACAGAAATCATATCATGTTGTTTTAGGCCAAGATGTGGAGAAGCATAATTAAGGGGCCGCAGACTCCTATGTATGACAAGCCAGATGGTACCAACGCAGTCAAACTGATGGAGAATTAATCAGAGGATGAATTTGACCATGTTGTAAGAGATTTGAAGACATTGGCCTCTCTAACAATGGCTTTCTCCCCTGATATAGCCCACAATTTCAGGGAATGTACATCAGCTAAACAGCTATTGGAAGCACTTGAGGAAACATTTGAAGGAAATGATGACATGAAGGCTAGCCGAAAGCAAATGATTCTTCAAAAAATCAACATGTTTAAACATGTTGAATTTTTGCAAAATAATTTACTTTCGGCTAGCCTTCATGTCATCATTTCCTTCAAATGTTCCCTCAAGTGCTTCCCAGAGTTGTTTAGCTGATGTATATTCCCTGAATGTGTGGGCTATATCAGGGGACAAAGCCATTGTTAGAGAGGCCAATGCCTTCAAATCTCTTTCAACAAGGTCAAAGTCATCCTCATTCTCTGTCAGTTTGACTGCTTTGGTACCATCTGGCTTGTCATACATAGGATTTTGCGGCCCCTTAATTATTCTTCTCCACATCTTGGCCTCAAACAACATGACATGATTTATATATCTGAACTTCCAATCCACAAAATCTTCAGCCGAAGTGCGTCTAGGTGGTTTGGTGCTTGTACCAATTTGTAGGTCTAACAAGCTATTTAGATTCATGGTTTGTTTGAGAGTTCATTTTTACAGAGTATTAGGTCCTCGATCAAACCTGAAAATTGGTTAAAAATGAACTCGTGAATCTGTTGGTATCGTGAACTATAGAAGAAGCCCGTGAACCAGAAGAAACCCGTGAACCAAAAGAAACCCGTGAACCAGAAGAAACTCGTGAACCAGATGAAACTGATGAACCAGAAGAAACCCGTAAACCAGAAGAAAGCCGTGAACCTTAAAATTTTCCTGTGAACTCTCACCCGTGAAATATATCGTGAAGGAAACCCGAGAAACAATTAACTTCTTGAAAAACCTGTGACCTCTTGACAACTTGTGAACGTTCTAGACCCCGTGAACTTGTAATGATGCCGTGAACACAGAGAAAAATATATCCCTTGAACCTTGAATATGTGACCCGAGAACCGTCCCGTAATATAATCCCTTGAATCAAGCTTTGACTTGATTTAGTTTCCAAAATTAATTCTGAAAATCGTGGAATTCAAATTTTGAACTCCAAATCACACCCTAAGAACACAAAGATGTTGATTATGAACACAGAGATGATTCTCAATCAAATTCAACCCCAAATTTGTCTAATAAACAGCAAAATAACCCAGAAATCTCGAGCGAAGCTTTATTCTCAGCAGAAAACTATGGTAATCCTTCACAGAACACTAATTAGTACCAGAACTCAACAGAAACACAGTAGAGATTCAACAGCAGTGATTCTTGAATTGTTGATACCAATAACTAAGCCTTGAATGACTTCAATGGCTCTGATACCAATTGTAAGTCCCAAACTTGGTGGATCTTCGAATAATAGACACACGATATCAAGTCTCACAATCAACATGCGGAAACTAATGATTGTGGTGATTCAAGAACACAAAGATTCAAAGTAAAACACTTGTATTGCTCAATAGAATTACAGAGAAAAATAATTGATCAAAACCGCTAACCCTAATCGGCTAGGGTATACATTTATATATACCTAGTCTAATTCACTAGGCCCGCATACAAGTACTCGGCCCCAAGGTCGGTCGAAACTATCCAACCGTGACACAAAAACCAAAAGCTTAATCATAACTAACCTAGGTCCAACAATAAATCCTTGGTTCTTCAGCAGAAAGATGAACATCTAACACAATCACAACCGACCAGCAACAAAAACAACCGAAAACTTTAAAATTACCTCAAGTCTTAAATCTTTGATATAAAAAACCGAGCCTTGAATGACTTCAATGGCTCTGATACCAATTGTATGTCCCAAATCTCTATATAGATTTGCGAATACACGAACGAATACGAGCACGATATCAAACTCTCATACAAAGTAGGCGGAATCTACTAAGTATGGTGATTCAAGAACAAGGATTCAAAGTAAAACTTGGTTGAATTGCAATCAAGAATTATAAAGAAAAACTATGAAAAACCGCTAACCACTAGACGACGCTCAACAAGTCTGACTTTCAATTGCTAACATTTCTTAGGTTACGAATACATGCTTATATACTAATTCAAAACAAACTAAGCCCACACATGTTCTCGGCCCATGGCCGGCCCATGGTCGGCCCACAACCCAAACCGTGAACCCATAGTTCACAGTTACACATGCATTTCTATTCGGCATCACCAACATGTGAAATTATTTGATTCGCCAGCCTCACATATATGGACCCAACAGAAGCATATTCATCAATTTGAGAAAATTTCAAATCAGTTTCTGCAAATTGAGATGGCGACAGTTATTCAAAGTATCGTTGTTGAAGTCAGAACCACCACTAAGCCACCGAAGCTTCAGTCTACTTAAGAATACCACAATTGGAAGCAAAGGATGCGGAATTTCTTTCTAGTTGTTGATTTCAATCTATGGAGGTGTATCGTTGAAGGATCGAATATTCCTGTGGTTCCTGTTGCTGAAGCAGGAGGAGTTGCTATTCCTAAGAATCCTTAAAGGTATATTGCATAGGAAACTAAGTTGAAGGAAAGATATATAAGAACTCTAGGTGTAACATTCATAAAATTTTCGTTCCAAATATATTAAAAATATAAGTCAAAGGGTTAAAAGTGTCACTATAAAAAAATATCAAGGACCAAAAGTGAAAAACTTCAAATTCGGGCAGAAACGGACCGTCACAGCCCATAACGGTCTGTTACGGGTTGGCCACGCGTGTAATGATGGTGCTCCACATCTCCGGTGACTAAGCTCAAAACTGACACGTGTAAACCCTACGATGGAGCGTCACAACTTTGTAACGGTCCGTCATGCCGCAAAGTAACCAGATACTAACACACGTCATGTGACTCTGCAACCCTAAAGCGGTGACAGCCCATCACCAAATGGTAACGGTCCGTTACAGCCAAGTGGTGATGGACCGTCACCAGCCATAACGGTCCGTCACAGCCACCAATTTCCCCTATAAATAGCAATGTGAGATTTGAACGATTTTAACACACAAATTTCTTATTACAGAGCAAATTCCACTCTCTCAAAAACATTCCCGTTCATACGATTAAGTTTCCGAGGTACTGGTATGTTGTAGAGAAACCTGAGAAGCTAGGAAATGTTCATTTGGAGAATTCGAGCTAGACGATTATGTAGAGACGCTACCCACTAGGACTCCCACTCTATAAGTTTCCTAAGTCAAGACTAGGGCTGGCATATCGTGTATACACGAACACGATAAGACACGAACACGAAATATGTATACACGAACACGACACGATAACTTATCGTGTAATTTTTCCCAAACACGAACACGAACCTGTTTATATCTGCTTAACACGATAAGACACGATAAGACCTGTTTAGAAACACATGTTTAAGAACCTGTTTAGTGAAACAAAAGTATTAACATGTACTAACAGGTATTTTACCAGGTAATAACAGGTACTTAACATGTATTTTACCAGGTATAATATCATATTTTAATATTTTTTATTTAAAAAAATCTTATCAGGTAACTTAACAGGTAAACATGTTAAACACGAAAATTGATAGGTAAATTCGAGTCTACCTGTAAGTCACAAACTAGATGAATCTTCAAATAAACACACGAATAAGAACACAATATCAAGTCTCATAATCAATAGGTGGAAACTATCGATTGTGATGATTAACGACACAAAGATTCAAAGTAAAATACTTGGATTGATCAAGAGGACTACAATGAAAAACAAAAACAACCGCTAACACACTAGACGGCTTTTTCTCGCATCTAACACTCTCAGAAACGTTTTTCTTGCTTCTTCACCTAATTTAGGTTACATAAACAAGTATTTATACTAAGCCTAATAACACTAAGCCCAGAATACATGTTCTCGGCCCATAGCCGACCCAAGACCCAACTTGTGAACCCCTGTTCACTGTTACAAACCCGAATACCCATCTATTCGGTAACACCAATAATTATACTTATTTGATAAGCGTCAGCCTCACAAATATAGACCCAACAATCTCCCCTAGGCTAATGCTATCAAATGATCTTCATAACTCGAATGCAGCACTGTGATCACCACTTCCAACATACAACATTGTAATCAGAATCTACGGTTGTTGTTGTGGTGTCGATGTTGGTGTAGATAAGATTCAATATTTCTGAACTCTCAAACTTGGGTCTCCCTTTCTTCTCTTGGAGTTAAATCCACATGTGGATCCTAATCAGCACTTACTTGATCGTCTTGCTTAAGAGGATGTGAGAAGAGGATTCCCAACAACTCTTTTCTTTTTCATTCTTTCTCTTTCAAGCAGATTCACATGTACTTCTTCATGTGTACCTTCATTGTCAGAATTTTAAACCACATCTTGTTCTTCTGACTCGAGTACATTCTGTTGTGGTGGTACTCCAAGCTTGTCAGCAAATGACAACATTTCAATCTTCTTCAACCCTGATTCTTGATTTGAAATAAATCCGGCAAATTCTCAGAAGTTTTGTAAGCAGACATTTATATGCAGCAGGGAATCCAGTATTCACATGAATACCTAGTACATCCATGTACTATCAAACCTTTGAAATTTCAATTCTTTTGACAATAAGTCTTTAAATCCAAGAATGGTTAATTTTTTGTAAAGATAAAATAAAATAAAACAGAAAATCTAAAACTAAATTAAACTCAACAAAATAGAGATAAAATAAGAAATAAAATCTTTTTGAAATTTTCTTAACAAATTGTAACTCAATTTAAACAAAACTTTAAACTAACAATTATTAACACAAACTTGTTACAACGAGTCTTTAGGAAGTTTGCAATGGGATCATATCGTTCTATAGACAGACCAAGGAACATTTTCCAGCACGTATTTTTACCCAGACAGGTCAAGCAGATTGCCAATATAAAAATCCCTCTAAACTCATACTTTATCTTCAAACTAAAGTTTTTCACTGTGATTTAAATTAGTTATGACTTAATGGGTCCCACACTCATATCTCAGAAACCTGTAATAAAATGAAAGTGAATTAATTGAATTTTTGATAAACTTTAATGGACCCCACAACTTATCAGGTAAACATTCCCTTTCTCATGATCTTTTGAGCACCTAAATAATAACTAATGAGCATAACTAGCACGGGTTTATGCAACTTTTCACGGAATCTCTTACAAAATTTTATCGAAAACACAGCACTACGGGCTTACATGTTCAGAATCAGCAAAAACTCAGGGTCATAGCACTACGGACTTAAATGCCTTGATAAGAGATCCCTTCCTAGTCACATATTCCCAAAAATAAAAATATTTACAATAATAATATGTACGTCTTTAGACATATCTTTTTGATGTATAGCATTGCATATCTTTTGAATTTATTCATATAGCACGACATTAACATTGCGTGTCTTTTTTTATCAGAATTCTGCTTTGCACTATCATTAAGTGTCTTTTCACCTATTGCACGTCAATGCATGTCTTTTAACTATATAGATATATAATATTTACAGACTTGTATCAAGTCAAGCTCGCAACTCCTTTGTGAAGGGTCCCGGTTAGTGCAATCCTAATAGAGCAAGGGTTATCCACATTTCATCAACCTTTATGTTTAAGTTCTCGATTATTAACAGGAACTGCAAATTACACTAATCTATGAGATGTTCCCCACTAAGGCCATAATATTATTTTGTTCAAGTGTATTATCACATGTAGAGTCTATCAACATATCCAACATTAATCCTAGCCTTTTGAATTTAATGCCTTACATGTGTTGATCCTAGCCTTAAGAAACGAACATTCATATCACTCCCCATTTAATTGCAAACTCCCGACTCAAACACAAACAATATTTTGTTTTTTTTGTTTTTTTTATTTTTTTTAAATAACCTCAAAAGCAAACTCTTTTTGAATTTTTCTTGACTCTCGAAAATTTAAGACAAACTCTTTGTATTTTCTTGACACTAATAAACTTTAAAAGACACTCTTTTTGTATTTTTCTTTAAAGACACTATTTTTGTATATTTCTCATATCTCCCCCTAAATTTGTGCATTAACTAAAAATTGTACAAATTTAAACTATAAAGAAAAATCTTTTTGTAACCATTCTCAAGTTTCAAAAACTTATTATTTTCAAAATATAATGTAACAAAGTAAATTGTACCTTTATTGCTGATCTTACCTCTCTTATCTCCTACAAAGGAAACATACCCTTCGTTAAAGTATTAACGTTATGCAGCAGAGAGATGTCACCCGTCATGTGCCTGGAACAACCCATATCAACATACCATGCTGGTTATTTACAGTCCTCCTTGGCTGTCCCTGCACGAAAGAGAAGATTAGTTAGACATAGGTACCCAAGCCATTGTTGACCTAGGCATTCCTGAAGCATTAATGTAAGACACTTCCTGCAAACATATATCATTTTTAGAATCAAGGACTGGTTTTGCCACAACATTTTTCTTAGCCTTTCATACAGGCTTTGATTGAACAGACGGTTTTGTCTCTTTTTGAAACTGAGACTTTAGGTTTTACTGTTTGTTTATTTTTTTTTAACCTTTTGTCTTTCAAAATAAGCTTGTCTGTTTCTCTTTACAGCATTTCAGTCACCATCAGAGGGCTTAACTCTGGGAGATGAACTCGTCATTAACTTAGGATGATTTGCCTTCATTGGCTTAGAGTAAGTTCTATCCTTTGGTGTAGTCCTCTGATTGTTCATGTAATAAGGCTCATAAGGGCGATGCATGTAATTTCTTGCGATGTGACCGGCTTTGCCACATGTGTAGCATGTCTGCTTCCTAGCATAAGCAGCATATCCCAATATGTTTGACCATGATGACGAAGATGATGATGAAGACGATGATGATGATTGTGAGTGATAAGATTGATCACAACTTCTCTTTGAGCAGCTTGCATACTTCATGTTTTTCTAAGCATGGTCTTATTCAAACCTCTTATGACGATGATCATACTTTGTATAAAACTCAGCTTTGGTAAAGTGCTTAGGTGAAGCACTTGAGGTTTGAACACCGACCCTTGGTTTTTCAACCTGCTTGGTTTTATCGTTCAACTTGGACAGGTCCCTGTTGGAATACTTAGCAACATTGTTAGTGACAAGTTTAACAAATTTGGTTTTTCCATCACTATATGCTAATAATTTTGAAATTTTAGAAACATTTTCCAAGCCTGCACATAATGCTTGTTGCTCTTAGAAGTAGTGCCCTTAGAAGTATCAGTTTTATTTCTGCAACCAGAATTAACATTAATTTTATTCTTGCAAAAACAAGTCTCTTCATACTCCTCATTTTCACTATCACATTCCTCAATCTCTGCTTTTTCTGCATATGAAGTAGAAGCATCAGAATTGTTCACACATTTAATCTCAGAATCTAAGGATGAAAACTTTGATTCTGAAATGTCTGACAGATTGCCAGAAGAGAGCACCACATACTTTGCTACTTGTTCTTCAACAGATGGAGGAACAGTGGTGAAATTTCCATTAAAAGGAGGAGGCTTGTTGTTATACCCAATCCCTTTTGACCCATTCCCAGGTTTATGAAGTTGGGTTCCAGCATATCAACTACTTTACTAGATTGACCAAAAAATTCTACTTTAAACTTTGCTTCAGCAAAATTTGATTTGGCTTGTTCTAATTCAGTAGTTAAGCTTTTAATCTCTTCTTTAGCATCCGTTAACACACAACATTTTTGACTTAGTTGTTCTTTGAGAAGTGAAATATCTTTCTTACTGGCTTCTATTACTTCCTTATATGCTTTCTCAGTTTTAGAAAACTTTGATTTATGATATTTAAGATATTCAATTTCGAACTTCAAATCAGCATTTTCTTTTCTGAACATCCCCACCTTATCAATACATAATTGAGAACAGAGATTAGATGTTACCTCTGGTGGAATTGAAACTGAAGATGATGAAGTTGTTCCTTCTACTCCAAATGTAGAAAACATTTTATCAGATATTTGTGAACTGGCTTGATAAGATGTATTTTCCCACCAAAATTTTCACTGAAAATCTTATATTATCAACTCCTCAAAAATGAATCTGTCCTGATGTATAACCGTTCTCTCAAAATTTTGACCAAGTAAGAGTTTCGGATTTCTGCCGCCAAAATTTCACAAAAAATATCCGATGTTGGCAACTTTTTACAATCGACTCCAAATAGAGGCATAAATGTCCTCTAGAACATTTGACTAAAAAATATCCGATATTGTAAACTTTTTTTTTACCATGTGAACACTGAGAATACCGAGAACTTGATCTGAACTGAGAACCTTTCAATCACCCCGTGAACCTATCCCAGTCGTGAACCAGTAACAACCCGTGAACTGACCAATGAAGCTGACTCGTGAACCTTGAGTATAACCGTGAACCAGTCTTGTACCGTGAACCAGTCTTGTACCGTGAAGACTTGTTTACCCGTGAACCAAGTGAAACCTGAAGTTAGAGGACCTGTAACATTTCTGATTTTCTTGCCTTTATTTCAGTTTAATAAAACATATTTTAACTCCAATTCTAGTGCAATGTTTTCATTCATTCATGCCAACAATTAAGACCAAGGTATCATTTCAAATTCACAAGTTTTACACTTTGATACATTAGTAAAACCCTATATATATGTATATACATGTGTAGGCATACATCAAACAATTTTTATTCACACACACACACACACACATATATATATATATATATATTCAATTATCGTTGGTTATGTGCAAATAACAAAGGTCTGTGCACAATTTTAAACCCCTAGCTAATTGAACCCTCACAATTGAACCTTTAGCATTGATCTTGAACCCTAAAACGCCATTGCTGACCAAATCCATCAAGACTTGACCTGTTTGACTTTTAAAAGTCAAATAGGGCCGATTTCACAAATCCATCGCCAAGAATCGACCTAACAAATTGCTATGGGTTTCCCTTATTATGCACAATTAGTAGACGACCCAAACTAGGCCCAATCATTAAGACAATTCAACCATTCACACGGCAAATTCAAAATTCGAATGAATTTGAATTAGGATAGTCAAATCCGTATCAATTACCATTCAATACATGAAATTAAGGCGTCCCAATCCCGCAAATCACTCGCAGGTCAATCACGCGTGTACTTAGACCATTAACAGGACCCAATTCACTCCCAAATCGGTGAATTAACGCGTAATCAGTCATCCGCGACCATTACGGTCAAATTAAAATCAAATTGGCTAATACGAATGAAATTAAACGAATTAAATCCCTCACCCACTCCCATATACGTCCACACAAAATCTCCCAGCCTGTGCACGATCCGCAAATCGCTTCTGGATTCCTGTCGATCACCAAGAACAGCCGTATCAAACTCGAAGCCATCTGTATTCGTGCCCCAATCATTTCAAGTAAGAATAGCATCATTCGAATCGTAATCACATGGTTATCGAAAGCCCTCTGCCAATTCGTGAGGACAGAGGGTATCGAGACCGATTGGGACTAGGGTTCATGGTGGGTTATTACGTATTCGAATTTGGGTTTTTTAAATTTCACGTTTTAACTAATTGGATTCCTAAAACAACCAGCGAAACCACCTTGTTCGACCGGTAAGTCACTGCACCGCCGAACCAGGTGGCGTGGGTTCGAAACCCAACAGTCTGGCTTTTTTGCGCAAACATAAAATTCAAGCCCGGCTCCCTTGTTCTTTCATGTTAATACTAATCCGAATTACTTAATCTACAGGTACCAGTCCCTTGGTCCAGTGGTTTGTTCATTAAGCCCACACAACACAAACCCGGGTTCGAGTCCCTATGGTCTGTTTATTTTTTTAAAACTGTTTTAAAGCTCCAAAAAATTTATAAAAGTTATTTTTATAAATCCTATATTTATTAGAACATAATTCAACTAGATTTACATTTGTTGCATAAAATCTCTATTTTTTTATAAACTTAATTCTCAAGTACTCAATTTAAACTATATTATTATTTTGAGTAATCTATTCATTTAGTGTATAAACTTTGTGACAAAATTTTATAAATACTTTTACAAAGTTTTATAAAAATTTGAGTTAAATATTTAAAACTAATAAAACTAAACCTAAATATATATAGTTTTATGTGCTTAAATAATTCATGTAAATTTTAAATTAAATTTATTTCTTTTAACATAACCATTTCAAATTATAAATAAATAAATAATTTTATTTATTATTTATATAAATTACCTTTACAAATACACTAAGAGTTCGGACTATATTTAAGGTTATAATTGTGACCCAATATTTACATACCTTTATAATTAAATAAATAAAGTAACAATTATTTATTTAATTGTTTATTTAAGTTATATTTAAATAAACATAATATCTACACTATTTTCTAACTAAATAAATAAATAACAATTATGTGACTTATTTATTTATTCAAACCCTAACTCATTTGTAACATCCCAAATTACACACCCCCATAGTTTAGGGCTCAAAACGAAATTTCTGTAAAGTAAAAGGGGTTCAAATGAAAAAGTGATTTAAACCTAAAAACCCATATGTTTTCTTCCGGCCGTCATCCTCATTTCCATTTCTTCTTCCTTCCCGAATGGAACTCCACGCACAAATCCCACTCGAAAACCCTAATCCGACCATTTGGCCATCGTGTCTTGCTCGTTTACATGGAGAGCTCAGCTCCGTTTCAAAGTACCAAGGACGACGACGGTAAGCATGAGAGCTGCTGCCATAGCTCCGGCAGCAGCATGGGGTTCAGCGTGACGGGTTTATGGTGGTGGATGGTAACCGGCGGTGCTTCACGGCGAATGTCCATATGATGGGTTGTTCTAATTAACTGTGATGGCGACAATGGCAGCCTCAAGTCACTCACGATGGTAGCTACATGTTATGATAGGGGTGGTGGTTGTGACGGGTTCATGGTGGCATAGCGACTAGCAGCAAAGGTATTGGCAGTGACGGCAGTGGTGGTTTGTCGCAGGAGACTCACGGAGGTGATGAGCGTCACGGTGAAGTGGTGGTACGGTGTTAACGACGATGGACCAGCGGTGACCTCGTGGTGGTGGTTTATCTCAGGTAATGCTAGTTTTGGGTGGATGGTGATTCATAGGTAGTTTCGAGTAAAGGGTGGTCGCTGTAGTAGTTTCGGGTATTGATTGGTGGCTGCTAGGGTGATGAGTTAAGTTCTCGAGGAAGATGATAGTAGTTTCGGATGATGATATGATGATGATGATATGAGTAGTTTCGATGGAGAGGATAAAGGTAGTAGTTTCGATGGTTATGTTCAAGATGGTAGTTTCGGGTGACAAATGGTAGTTTCGGGTATTGATTTAGCAGCAGCAGTAGTTTCGGCATAGTGGTTTATCTCATGTAATGGTAGTTTCGGGTAGAAGAGTTCACGATGGTAGTTTCGGGTGGTGATGATTATGTTAGTTTCGATAATGATGATGATTCCTTGATAAGTAGTTTCGATGGTGGTGATCCCATGATGGAAGTTTCGATAATAATGGTCATATGATGGTGATGATACTTTCAAGATAATAATGATAGCATAATGATGATGGTAGTATGGTTAGAAACAATAATCGGCGAGTCGAGGCGAGTTAATGATGACGATTGAAAAGACAGTTCGGGTCGGGTCTCGGTTACATTTCGGGATCGTGTTCGATGAGGTATATTCTTTAAAACCCTAAAGACGATAATTAATATTATTACAGTTCAGGAAATAAGACTGGTGTTATCGAAACTACTAAGTTTCGATATAAGCAAACACTTCGAAACTACTAAGTTCGATATAAGCAACCTATCGAAACTACTAAAGTTTCGATATAATCCACTGATCGATATAACCCTAAGAATAGAAATGTTTAATGTCGCGTAGGTTCACTGTCTTATCTGGTATGACTTGATTATACAGATTGTGTGTAACCTTAGTGACGCTCAGTAACCGGTGATAGTATCTCAGGACCCGCTTATCAGGTGAGTTCTATGTGCCCCTTTTTATGTTATGTGCAAATGTTTTCAAATGTTTTGGGGCTGAAGTGTATACACTAAGTGAATAAAGTTTATGAATGTTAATGTGATCATATGTGTTATACAAGTATATATATATATACCTATACACGAAAGAGAAATTATGAATAAAGAATGAAAAGCATGATTATAAAGAATGAACGAAAGTATAACACAAAATGAAAGAATGAAATCTTGCTTTATATCTAAGTATATATTGCTTGCCAAGTATGAAAAGAATGATACAAAGAGTAAGAACGAAATCTTGCTTTATATCTATGTATATATTGCTTGCCAAGTATGAAAAGAATGACACAAAGTGTAAGAACGAAATCTTGCTTTATATCTATGTATATATTGCTTGCCAAGTATGAAAAGAATGACATAACGTGTAAGAATGAAATCTTGCTTTATATCCATGTATATATTGCTTGCCAAGTATAAGTAAACGTTATGGACGCTTCGATGATAACGGCTACTACGGTAGACGGACGACCACTTGACTATTATGCAGCTAGAGAAGGAAGTCTAGAAAGTTAGACTAATTAAAGGCCACTACGGTGGAGTAAGTCGCTAAAACAATATGCGGCTGCATAATTAGCTCAAGTGGGAAACGGATGCCTTAGGGCAGACGGGCGAATATGACGGACTACGACGGTAGGACGGTAAAGATATGACGGACTACTTCGGTAGGACGGTAAAGATATGACGGACTACTTCGGTAGGACGGTAAAGATATGACGGACGGTTTCTAGTGCCGGACGGTTAAGTAAAAGGGCTACGACGGTAGCTCGAGGGCGTATGTCTTTGTGATATACGTACCGTAAGATGGGTTGATCACCCTTATGTGTATGACCAATAAATGGTAAAGAAAGTAAAGGTGAATGCATATCTATGTAATCACGTAAGAAAGATAAAGAAAGAATGGAAAGAAAAGTAGAAAAGAAAAAGGGTGAACGCATATATATATATATGTAATCACATTAATAAAGAAAAGAAAGATGAAAGAAAAGCAAAAGTTATGAATACGTATTTATATGAATGTCTTTATAAAAATGCTTACTTATGAAGTAAAGAAAAGAATGTTTATATCTAAACGCATTAAACTAGAACTCACCAGCGTTAGCTGACTTTAGTATACATTTCAGGTAAAGGAAGAAAAGGTCGTGCGATGGCGTGAAGGTTACCCGGCACAAGACTGACATCCCACTTTTGTTTGTTAAGAATATGTTATGTTTTATTCGTAAAGACTTCCGCTGTTTTGATTATGTAATTGAATGATGAATGTTTTAAATTTAAGTTCAGTATTTATGACTATGTTTATGAGTAAATCCAACAAGTGAGGTCACCCGGGAAAGGGGCCTTACAAGTTGGTATCAGAGCAATAGTTTGAGAGATTTAGACATCCCTAAATGTCTAGACTCAAGCTGATAATGGGACCAACACAAGGATGTCAGTGCGGGTAGCCAACGCCAACGCCAAAACAAGTAAGTAAGTATCAATGTCAATATATATAACTCAGGGTAGATGTCTTAGCATAGGACACATGCCTTAGTTACCAATATCACTACTGATATGAATAGTTACACATAGGACATAAGATGGTAGACAATTTGAGCACATGAGTACAGTAAATGATTAATAATAACACGTAGCTACTGTTATCAATCATCTACCGTGTAAGTGTGTCTCGATTTGCCATCCGTCGTATGTACCCACCATAAAGAGTGAAAGAGATGTTAGTCTAATACTACGAAATGCACACAAATTATAAGAATGGTGAGATCCATGTTAGGTGAATCACAAACAACGAGCAGAAGTTCGATAAACCATAAAGAAAGAAAGATGACGGAATATTAACAGTCCGAGTAGATCGGTAACGAACCTTCATGAGCGACCTCCGTCAACAAGGAGTTCGGAAAGAGAAGAAGGATACATGGATTAAACACCGTTTATAGAAGACATTTAAATTATGAAGCATTATAAGACGAGTCAGGAATTCACAAGTAAGGTAAGTTGGCAATTACGTCAGGATCCACGTAATTGTAAATTTACATGTGCTTGTGCATACTGATGAACCTTATCATGTGGATTAATACACATGTCACCAAAAACAATTAAATCACTCCAAGCAGGACTATGAGATTAGTCACTTAAGTAATGAAGATCGCAACAGATTAGCAAGACGAATGATGACAGCAACGGCATAACAAAGGTGGAACGAGAAGGAACGAGGCTTTAAATGGAGTTGCTGAACTTGAGTAACACTAAGGAACAAGTTTATAAATCTGAAGAAACTTGGATCGAAACCTGATGCAACAAGTAACAAAGTAATAAGTCAAGCAAAGAAAAAGGAACAGGAAAGATTGCACCGAAAGAGAATTAGTATGAGGACGATAAGAGAGTCTATCAAGCCCAGTGAGAAAATTTCTTCGCATGACAAACCGCGAACGACGAGACTGATTAAGTAGAATTTGAAGAACTCAACACTTGTTTGATTCAAATTGAGAAAGTAGCTGTCAAGGATCACAAGTTAGCACGAGATGTGAGTACTACATATGTTAGATGAACATACGTTTAGAAACTGCTTCTGAACATGAATTGTCAATGCTTACGCGATACGATGAATGACCGTGGACCTACGGTCAAGTGTACATAAAAGTGAAGAAAATAACCACACAACTATATGTTCAAAGAAAATACGAGTACTAGAATGCACAAATGACATTTTTCCATGAAAAATACAACCCTAGATAAACTACTATGAGCATTCGCTGAAACGGGAAGATAGATATACCAACGACAACAAATGACTAGAACCGTGATGTTAATTAGGGCGAGCAGGCAAAACCAAATAAAACCAGATCCAACCCAAGGATAGTTGTTCAGGATGGATGTGAAAGGCAAGCCCAATGGTGTGAAGTAAGGCGTAAGTGGAAGCAAGGACTCAAGACGAGTCAGAAAACACTCTACGATGATTAAGTCAAGTCAAGAGCACGTGAGACTACTGAAAGTGAAGGGCCAATAAGGAACACAATGAGACTAGAAATGAAAAGAATGATCGAGTATCACCGCACGTGTCATCTATTTGTAATGAAACCTAGGAACGTAATTCTAAAGGAATCACATACAGAAAATTTTAACGATCACGAAAAGTAGAAAATGTATATTTTGGTCATAAGGGATGCCAATCCCTAAGACTATTCAATGGTATAAAGAACGGATAGTGCATAATAGACTAATTATGAGAAATGTGAAACCATGACGATTATGTTTTAAAGAAAGGCAAGAAGGGAGTTACGTGTACAGGGGTATGAATGTAAGGATTGCATACCAAGTATTCCGTCTGAATGAATACCTTCTCAGAAATTTGAGTATGATAGAGTAATGCTTCTAATGGTTCCTTCGTGAACGAAACGTTCCTTTGGGAACGTAATGATACGGTTCCTTCGGGAACGAAATGACAAGGTTCCTTCGGGAACAAACTGATATGGTTCCTTCGGGAACAAGATGATGGGATTCATTCGGGAACAACATGGTATAGCCCCTCATGGGCGAATGCACCAAGGATAATTTATGAGGCACACGTAATAACCAAAGCAACTTAGAAATAGAATGATAACAACTGTCTAGGGCACAAAGTAGACGATTTAAACTAGATCCCAGGCTACCAAAGAGACACTTCCAAGTGTTGAGAGGAATCCATGACTTGCTTAACATGTCAGATTCACGCAAGTGCTTGGTGGATCCGAGTTAAGTCCATCCATGAGTCACGCTCAAGAGTAAAGTGGGTTAAACTATTCACCCTAACATTCGAGATGTTAGTTACAGAGAAGAAAAGGTAATAGGGACATGAAAGCCCTAATTACATGCAGTCTAGGAATGGCATTGAATGATCACCATAACACGAGACATGCCAATTTACAAGAACCTAAGTGGTTACTCAGTCATGTGGTGCAAAGAGTAAATTTTGTTACGAGAAACACCGAATTTCGAGGACGAAATTCTTATAAGGTGGGTAGACTTGTAACAATCCAAATTACACACCCCCATAGTTTAGGGCTCAAAACGAAATTTCTGTAAAGTAAAAGGGGTTCAAATGAAAAAGTGATTTAAACCTAAAAACCCATATGTTTTCTTCCGGCCGTCATCCTCATTTCCATTTCTTCTTCCTTCCCGAATGGAACTCCACGCACAAATCCCACTCGAAAACCCTAATCCGACCATTTGGCCATCGTGTCTTGCTCGTTTACATGGAGAGCTCAGCTCCGTTTCAAAGTACCAAGGACGACGACGGTAAGCATGAGAGCTGCTGCCATAGCTCCGGCAGCAGCATGGGGTTCAGCGTGACGGGTTTATGGTGGTGGATGGTAACCGGCGGTGCTTCACGGCGAATGTCCATATGATGGGTTGTTCTAATTAACTGTGATGGCGACAATGGCAGCCTCAAGTCACTCACGATGGTAGCTACATGTTATGATAGGGGTGGTGGTTGTGACGGGTTCATGGTGGCATAGCGACTAGCAGCAAAGGTATTGGCAGTGACGGCAGTGGTGGTTTGTCGCAGGAGACTCACGGAGGTGATGAGCGTCACGGTGAAGTGGTGGTACGGTGTTAACGACGATGGACCAGCGGTGACCTCGTGGTGGTGGTTTATCTCAGGTAATGCTAGTTTTGGGTGGATGGTGATTCATAGGTAGTTTCGAGTAAAGGGTGGTCGCTGTAGTAGTTTCGGGTATTGATTGGTGGCTGCTAGGGTGATGAGTTAAGTTCTCGAGGAAGATGATAGTAGTTTCGGATGATGATATGATGATGATGATATGAGTAGTTTCGATGGAGAGGATAAAGGTAGTAGTTTCGATGGTTATGTTCAAGATGGTAGTTTCGGGTGACAAATGGTAGTTTCGGGTATTGATTTAGCAGCAGCAGTAGTTTCGGCATAGTGGTTTATCTCATGTAATGGTAGTTTCGGGTAGAAGAGTTCACGATGGTAGTTTCGGGTGGTGATGATTATGTTAGTTTCGATAATGATGATGATTCCTTGATAAGTAGTTTCGATGGTGGTGATCCCATGATGGAAGTTTCGATAATAATGGTCATATGATGGTGATGATACTTTCAAGATAATAATGATAGCATAATGATGATGGTAGTATGGTTAGAAACAATAATCGGCGAGTCGAGGCGAGTTAATGATGACGATTGAAAAGACAGTTCGGGTCGGGTCTCGGTTACATTTCGGGATCGTGTTCGATGAGGTATATTCTTTAAAACCCTAAAGACGATAATTAATATTATTACAGTTCAGGAAATAAGACTGGTGTTATCGAAACTACTAAGTTTCGATATAAGCAAACACTTCGAAACTACTAAGTTCGATATAAGCAACCTATCGAAACTACTAAAGTTTCGATATAATCCACTGATCGATATAACCCTAAGAATAGAAATGTTTAATGTCGCGTAGGTTCACTGTCTTATCTGGTATGACTTGATTATACAGATTGTGTGTAACCTTAGTGACGCTCAGTAACCGGTGATAGTATCTCAGGACCCGCTTATCAGGTGAGTTCTATGTGCCCCTTTTTATGTTATGTGCAAATGTTTTCAAATGTTTTGGGGCTGAAGTGTATACACTAAGTGAATAAAGTTTATGAATGTTAATGTGATCATATGTGTTATACAAGTATATATATATATACCTATACACGAAAGAGAAATTATGAATAAAGAATGAAAAGCATGATTATAAAGAATGAACGAAAGTATAACACAAAATGAAAGAATGAAATCTTGCTTTATATCTAAGTATATATTGCTTGCCAAGTATGAAAAGAATGATACAAAGAGTAAGAACGAAATCTTGCTTTATATCTATGTATATATTGCTTGCCAAGTATGAAAAGAATGACACAAAGTGTAAGAACGAAATCTTGCTTTATATCTATGTATATATTGCTTGCCAAGTATGAAAAGAATGACATAACGTGTAAGAATGAAATCTTGCTTTATATCCATGTATATATTGCTTGCCAAGTATAAGTAAACGTTATGGACGCTTCGATGATAACGGCTACTACGGTAGACGGACGACCACTTGACTATTATGCAGCTAGAGAAGGAAGTCTAGAAAGTTAGACTAATTAAAGGCCACTACGGTGGAGTAAGTCGCTAAAACAATATGCGGCTGCATAATTAGCTCAAGTGGGAAACGGATGCCTTAGGGCAGACGGGCGAATATGACGGACTACGACGGTAGGACGGTAAAGATATGACGGACTACTTCGGTAGGACGGTAAAGATATGACGGACTACTTCGGTAGGACGGTAAAGATATGACGGACGGTTTCTAGTGCCGGACGGTTAAGTAAAAGGGCTACGACGGTAGCTCGAGGGCGTATGTCTTTGTGATATACGTACCGTAAGATGGGTTGATCACCCTTATGTGTATGACCAATAAATGGTAAAGAAAGTAAAGGTGAATGCATATCTATGTAATCACGTAAGAAAGATAAAGAAAGAATGGCAAGAAAAGTAGAAAAGAAAAAGGGTGAACGCATATATATATATATGTAATCACATTAATAAAGAAAAGAAAGATGAAAGAAAAGCAAAAGTTATGAATACGTATTTATATGAATGTCTTTATAAAAATGCTTACTTATGAAGTAAAGAAAAGAATGTTTATATCTAAACGCATTAAACTAGAACTCACCAGCGTTAGCTGACTTTAGTATACATTTCAGGTAAAGGAAGAAAAGGTCGTGCGATGGCGTGAAGGTTACCCGGCACAAGACTGACATCCCACTTTTGTTTGTTAAGAATATGTTATGTTTTATTCGTAAAGACTTCCGCTGTTTTGATTATGTAATTGAATGATGAATGTTTTAAATTTAAGTTCAGTATTTATGACTATGTTTATGAGTAAATCCAACAAGTGAGGTCACCCGGGAAAGGGGCCTTACATCATTTATTTTAAAACTAATCACTTCAACTTTTCATTTTATATAACACATTTTCAAGTACAAACCACAGTTTCCTACACTCCTATACATACCAAAACTCTTTGTACACACATCCAATAAGTCTAGGATTGAATTAATATATGTATATTGAATTAATAGCTTGTACAATAGTCTATGTCTAAGTCTAGTATTGAATTAGATGTGTGTACAAAGAGTTGTGGTATGTATAGGAGTGTAGGAAACTGTGGTTTGTACTTGAAAATGTGTTTTATAAAATGAAAAGTTGAAGTGATTTGTTTTAAAATAAATGAGTTAGGGTTTGAATAACTAAATAAGTCACATAATTGTTATTTATTTATTTAGTTAGAAAATAGTGTAGATATTATGTTTATTTAAATATAACTTAAATAAAAAATTAAATAAATAATTATTATTTTATTTATTTAATTATAAAGGTATGTAAATATTGGTTCACAATTATAACCTTAAATATAGTTCGAACTCTTAGTGTATTTGTAAAGATAATTTATATAAATAATAAATAAATTTATTTGCTTATTTATCATTTGAAATGGTTATGTTAAAATAAATAAATTTAATTTAAATTTTACATGAATTATTTAAGCACATAAAACTATATATATTTAGGTTTAGTTTTATTAGTTTTAAATATTTAACTCAAATTTTTATAAAATCTTGTAAAAGTATTTATAAACTTTTGTCACAAAATTTATACACTAAATGAATAGATTACTCAAAATAATAATATAGTTTAAATTGAGTACTTGATAATTAAGGTTATAAAAAAATAGAGATTTTATGCAACAAATGTAAATCTGGTTGAATTCTGTTCTAATAAATATAGGATTTATAAAAATAATTTTTATAAATTTTTACAGTTTTAAAAAAACAAACAGACCATAGGGATGTGTGGGCCGAATAAACAAACCACTGGACCAAGGGACTAGTACTTGTAGATTAAGTGATTCAGATTAGTATTAACATGAAAGAACAAGGGAGCCGGTCTTGGGTTTTATTTTTGCGCAAAAAGGCCAGACTAGTGGGTTTCGAACCCACACAACCTGGTTCGGCGGCGAAGTGACTTACCGGGCGGACAAGGTGGTTTCGTTGGTTGTTTTAGGATTTCAATTAGTTAAAACGTGAAATTAAAACAAACCCAAATTCGAATACGTAATAACCCGCCATGAACCCTAGTCCCAATCGGTCTCGATACCCTCTGCCATCACGAATTGGTAGAGGGCTTTCGATAACCATGTGATTACGAATCGAATGATGCTATTGTTACTCGAAATGATTGGTGCACGAATGCAGACGGCTTCGAGTTTGAGACGGCTGTTCTTGGTGATCGACAGGAATCCAGAAGCGATTTACGGCTCGTGCACAGGCTGGGAGAGTTTGTGTGGATGTATACGAGAGTGGGTGAGGGATTTAATTCGTTTAATTTCATTCGTATTAGCCAATTTGATTTCAATTTGACCGTAATGGTCGCGGATGACTGATTACACGTTAATTCACCGATTTGGGAGTGAATTGGGTCTTGTTAATGGTCTAGGTACACGTGTGATTGACCTGCCAGTGATTTGTGGGATTGGGACGTGTTAAATTCATGTATTGAATGGTAATTGATACGGATTTGACTATCCTAAGTCAAATTCGTTCGAATTTTGAATTGGCCGCTTGAATGATTGAATTGTCTTGATGACTGGGCCAGGTTTGAGTCGTCTACTGATTTTGCACGATAAGGGAAACCCGTAGCAATCGATTGGGTCGATTCTTGGCGATGGATTTGTGAAATCGGCCTTGTTTGACCTTTAAAAGTCAAACAGGTCAAGTCTTGATGGATTTGGTCAACAATGGTGTTTTTAGGGTTCAAGATCAATGCTAAAGGTTCAATTGTGAGGGTTCAATTAGCTAGGGGTTCAAAACTGTGCATAGACCTTTGTTATTTGTACATAACCAACGATAAATGAATATATATATATATATATATATATATATATATATATATATATATGAATGAAAATTGTATGATGTATGCCTACACATGTATATACATATATAGGGTTTTACTAGTGTATCAAAGTGTAAAACTTGTGAATTTGAAATGATACCTTGGTCTTAATTGTTGGCACGAATGAATTAAAACATTACACTAGAATTGGAGTCAAAATATGTTTTATTAAACTGAAATAAAAGCAAGAAAATCAGAAATGTTACAGTATCCCATGTTGAGGGAATTTCATTCCGAAATTCAACTAATTGAGGCTATTGAATTAGCAAAGAGGTGGGGGTACTTGAGCTTCATCTGGTCCTCACGCCCCCAAGTGAATTCTGGACCACATTTAGATTCCCAACGAACTTTGAAAATAAGGATACGGCTTCGCTTGAGTTGCTTGATATCACGATCCATGATCTCTACGGGTCTCTCAACGAAGTGCATCGTTTCATCAATGCGTATGTCGTCAAGAGGTATATGGATATTCTCGTCAGCAAGACATTTCTTTAGATTGGACACATGAAATGTAGGATGCACATTGCCAAGTGATGGAGGTAACTCGAGTCTGTACGCCACTTTCCCAATCCTTTCAAGGATCTTGAATGGACCCACATAGCGAGGTGCTAGCTTGCCTTTCTTTCCAAAACGGATCACACCCTTCCATGGAGACACCTTTAGAAGAACAAGGTCACCGACTTGGAATTCCAAGGGTTTTTGTCGTTTATCGGCACAGCTCTTTTGCCGACTCCTCGCTACTCGGATGTTGTCACGGATTTGAATGATCTTGTCGGATGTTTCTTGAATTAACTCGGGACCGATGATTTAAGCTTCACCAATCTCGTTCCAACAGATAGGAGAACGACACTTACGACCATAGAGAGCTTCAAATGGAGCCATGTTGATACTTGTGTGGTAGCTATTGTTGTAAGAGAACTCAATTAGGGATAGATGTGAATCCTAATTTCCACCAAAATCAATTACACAAGCTCTAAGCATGTCCTCAAGAGTTTGGATTGTTCGCTCGGTCTGGCCATTAGTTTGGAGGTGGTAAGCCGTTCTCAAATCCATTCGAGTGCCAAGAGCAGTTTGGAGGGATTGCCAGAAAAGGGAGGTGAAACGAGCGTCTCTACCGGAGATTATGTTTAATGGAACACCGTGATGACTCACAATTTCATCAATGTAAATTCGGGCCAATTTCTCAACCCGATAGTCTTCACGGATAGGCAAGAAGTGAACAGATTTGGTGAGACGGTCAATGATCACCCATATGCTATCATAACCACTTGAGGTGCGAGGGAGTTTGGTAATGAAGTCCATAGCTAGATTTTCCCATTTCCACACGGGGATTTCCGGTTGTTCAAGTAAACCGGAAGAACGTTGGTGTTCGGCTTTGACATTGGAGCAAGTTAGACATTTGGCAACATAGAGGGCAATGTCTTTGTTCATGTCGGGCCACCAATATTGTTAGCGAAGGTCTTGGTACATTTTATCCGCACCAGGATGAATAGAATTACGAGTCTTGTGAGCCTCGTTCATGAAGAATGCACGGAGATCATCACGATCAGGAATCCAAATACGATTTAAGTAATAGAGTAAGCCATTTGGTCTAGATTCAAGCTGAAGTTCAACACAACGCGACATTTCATCATACATGTTACCTTCGGTGTCCGAGAAGTGTTGAGCTTCTAGGATGCGATTTTGAATGTCGGTTTGGATTCGGACACAATGAAGCATGACATGGTCCTTATGACTCAAAGCGTCGACTACAACATTCGCTTTGCCGGGATGGTAACGAATCACACAGTCATAGTCGTTAAGGAGTTCAACCCAACTTCGTTGCCTCATATTGAGTTCTTTTTGGTTAAAGATGTGTTGGAGACTTTTGTGGTCGGTGAACACCACACATTTTGTGCCATAAAGGTAATGTCTCCAAATCTTCAATGCGAATACTACCGCACCCAATTCCAGGTCGCGCGCCGTATAATTCTTCTCATGAATCTTAAGTTGCCTTGATGCATAAGCAATCACCTTGCCTCGTTGCATGAGGACACAATCGAGGCCTTGCTTGGAGGCATCACAATAGACAACTAATTCGTTATTCCCATTAGGGAGGGTCCATATAGGAGTATTGCACAACTTTTTCTGGAGAGTTTGGAACGCTTCTTCTTGCTTTGGTCCCCATTCATAAGGTTTACCCTTGTGGGTCAAAGCGGTGAGGGGAACGTCAATCTTAGAGAAATTTGAAATGAAACAATGATAATATCCTGCAAGACCAAGAAATGAACGAACCTCGGGGGGGGGGGGGGGGTCTTAGGGGCATTCCAATTCTTAACAGCCTCGATCTTAGCAGGGTCAACATGAATTCCCTTTTCATTGATGATATGACCCAGGAATTGAACCTCCTTTAGCCAAAACTCACATTTGGAGAACTTGGCATATAATTGTTCCTTTCTCAAGAGGTCCAAGACCAACCTAAGGTGTTGTTCATGATCGGCTTTAGTTTTGGAGTAGATTAAGATATAATCAATGAAGACGATCATGAATTTTTCAAGGTACGGTTTGCACATACGATTAATGAGGTCCATGAAAACCGCGGGTGCATTGATTAGCCCAAAAGTCATGACCATGAACTCATAGTGACCATACCTTGTTCAGAACACAGTCTTTGGGACATCTTCCTCTTGCACACGGAGTTGGTGATAACCAGATCGAAGATCAATCTTCGAGAAGCAAGTAGAACCTTGAAGTTGATCAAAGAGATCATCAATTCTAGGCAAGGGATAACGGTTTTTGATGGTGAGCTTGTTCAGTTCGCGGTAGTCAATACACATGCAGAATGATCCATCCTTCTTCTTGACAAATAAGACGGGTGCACCCCACGGTGAATGACGTGGACGGATGAAACCCTTGTCGAAGAGCTCTAAGGGTTGGCACTTTACTTATCGAACGGGTGGAAGACCGGATAGATCTTCGGGGAATACTTAGGGAAAATCCCGGATGATGGAAATGTCTTGAATACTCTTCTCTTTGACATCCTTTTGAACAACATGAGCTAAGAAGGGCACGTACTTATTTCGTAAGTACTTTTGGGTAGTTGTGCATGACATTAACTTGAGTCCTTTACAAGGCTTTTCACCAAAGACTCTTATTGTTTCTCCTGACGAAAGGGGTATTCAGATACATTTCTCAAAACATATGACTTTGGCATGGTGATTCGATAACCAATCCATGCCTATGATGATGTCAAAACTCCCTAGTGGCATTGGTACAAGGTTGACTGGAAACGTATGCTCATTGAGTTCTAGAGAACAATTATGGATAAAAGAGTCAGTTGTAAGGGAGTCACCATTTGCTACTTCGACGGTGAATGTTTTCTCTAGTTTGGATCGTGTTTTTGAAAGTAATGGTTCAAAGTTAAGTGATACAAAACTCTTATCTGCACCGGTATCAAATAATATGGAGGCATATTGGCTATTTATAAGGAACATACCGTTGACCACATCATTGTTGGCCAGAGCTTTAATGGCGTTTATGTTGAAAGCACGCCCACGAGCTCTGCCTTGGTTAGCATTGATGAGCTTCGAGCACTGGCTACGAAAATGTTTCAGATTCCCACATTCATAACAAGCACACCCGTTTGCAATGGCGGGAACACCTTGAGTAGCCACTTGTTGGTTGGTTCGAGTTGGTGGGTTGACTTGACTTGCAAGGGCCTTGGCTCTACAAACATTGACCGTATGGCCATATTTCCCGCAGTGGGTGCAAAGGCGGCAGGGAATATTCTGGAGATGGTGATAATTGCATGTGGCACATAGTGGGTAGATCCCAACATTCGGCTTCTTGACTAGTGCTTGAGCCATCAGAGCAACTTGGTTAACAGGGATAGTAGAAGTGACTACAACGTAATTCTTAGCTTTTCTTTTCTTATTATTGTGGTAGGGTTCAGCTTTAGGTTCTTTGATAGGTGAAGAGGGTGTTGTGGTGTCGGGAGTTTTCTTGGTGCCTTTTCTAGTCAGAGTCCCTGCTTTCACATGGGTGTCGGTCAAAGTAGCAGATAGACGGATAGCTTCTTCGAGTGTTGCGGGATTCCTCCCTAAGACAGTATCTTGAATTTGCTGGGCAGTCCACCAATATACTTCTCAATGCAGCGGGATAATGGTGTGACCATATGGGGCACAAGGAGACTCAACTCATGGAACAGAGTTGAATAGGCTAGACTCTCACCACTGTCTTGGGCAAGATCCCAAAACTCAGTTTCCAGTTTCTTCACCTCATTCCAAGGACATAACTCTTCAGTCATTAGTCTCTTAACCTCATCCCATGGTAAGGCCATTGCTGCCTCTATGCCTCTAGTTCTTCTTTCCCGATTCCACCACTTGAGCGCCCATTTTTGAAAGACGCTTGTGGCATGGCGAACACGAAGGTTGTCAGGGCAGTCACTATTGATGAAAGTGCCCTCAGTACTTTCAAACCATTGAAGGAGTCCTGTGGCTCCCTCGGTACCATAGAACTTGAGAGGATTACACGAGTTGAAGTGCTTGAAGGTGCATTGTGGTGGGTTGGCACCACCACCACCATTAGTTCCATTGGTATCATTGGTGCCCCCATTAGCTTGAGTGAGTTTAGTTACAAGTTGTGCAAGGATAGCAGCAATGTCAGTGTTGTTGGTCTCGTTAGGACGATGGTGAAGCATTCTACAGATTTGCACAAGACAAGAAAATATGTAAGAACTTATGAAAGTTGATTGGATTTAAAGAGGATAAGATGATAAATAAAATAGTTAATCATAGTTTGGATTGTACTCAAATAGTGACATAATCACTTGAATACTATGACACATTAAGGTTAATTAAATTCATATAACTTTCAAGGAGACATGCTTTAGCCTATAAGTAAACACTCATCTCGGGAATTCCCAGGAAAGCATACGGGTCCCTCGGTTGATTGAGATTTATACGAAATGCTTACCTAGACAGAAAACCCATAATACAGGTGTCACCCTTCCAGATTGGACGCGTCCTCTAATAATCAACAAAGTTTAAAACCTTAACGAGGGAATAAAAGAGATTTTTGTAGATTTAGATCCATGAAGTTTCCACATGCTATGATGACTAGGAAGCAGGTTATGAGGCTTAGGGTATGGGTAGGGATATTGTTTATTTTGTTTATTATTTAAGTATAGTCTAATAAGTCTTGAATTTTAATAAGTAAGGCATCAAATGATATAATAATTAACATAGTAAGCATGTAACACATAACATGTAGCACATAACATATAATCATAAAGCATGGCATAAATGGGTGTCCTAAAGTTATAGTCTAGGTCAAGGGTGTCTAATAACATAGTTCCTTATAACCAAGACTCTGATACCAATCTGTCACACCCCAACCGACGGTGGAATATGTCGGGGCGGGACATGTAGTTTGTTCATGAGCTCAAGGTTAACTAAATTGCAATATATTAAATCCATTTCAATTCAAACAAACATAAACCAATTCCAAAGTTCATAAATGAAATCCAAATTATTCTTGAATTAAAATTAACTAAGTCCCAAAGCCTATGTGTAGAAAGCCTTGATCAAACATTAGCACCTCAAACATGAATAAAATAAGGTCAACTATAAAGTTGGTGAGCATACACAGGTTTGTACATAGATAGTATAGAGATGTTAATTAACAAATCCTTACATAACATGATAAAATAAGGCATTTATGGGGAGCAACTATTGTGTAACCCAAAAGTACAATCAAACCTTTGTAACTAGAATTCAAATTGTGTTGTCGGTAACAATCACCCCAATCTGGGTGGGTTTGTCAGACTCAATAGATCTATCATTGTTAACCGTCGGCTTGTGTAGTTAATGATTGCACATGTAAATTACACTCAAATTGTAGTTTGCACACCTAGTACTCAAGCAAAAGGCTCAAATTACATACATGAATGTAGGGTGGAATTGTATTGTGTAGTTTGTAAACATTGTATAATTGTACTCATGTTCCACCCCAAAAATGTAAATAGTGTAAAGGGGCTATGTAAAACTCACTTGAATCAAAGGCGTGGTTAGCGCTAGGGACTAGATAGCAAAGAGGTCCTTGTAACTCACCACGTTAACCTAGTGTGTAATGTATATTGAATTAATAGCATGTACAATAGTCTATGTTTAAGTCTAGGATTGAATTGGATGTGTGTACAAAAAGTTGTGCTATGTATAGGAGTGTAGGAAACTGTGGTTTGTACTTGAAAATGTGTTTTATAAAATGAAAAGTTGAAGTGATTAGTTTTAAAATAAATTAGTTAGGGTTTGAATAACTAAATAAGTCACATAATTTTTATTTATTTATTTAGTTAGAAAATAGTGTAGATATTATGTTTATTTAAATATAACTTAAATAAACAATTAAATAAATAATTGTTACTTTATTTATTTAATTATAAAGGTATGTAAATATTGGTTCATAATTATAACCTTAAATATAGTTCGAACTCTTAGTGTATTTGTAAAGGTAATTTATATAAATAATAAATAAATAAATTTATTTATTTATTTATCATTTGAAATGGTTATGTTAAAATAAATAAATTTAATTTAAAATTTACATGAATTATTTAAGCACATAAAACTATATATATTTAGGTTAGTTTTATTAGTTTTAAATATTTAACTCAAATTTTTATAAAACCTTGTAAAAGTATTTATAAATTTTCATGTTATGTAAGGATTTGTTAATTCACATCTATATACTATCTATGTATAAACATGTGTATGCTCACCAACTTTATGGTTGACCTTATTTTATTCATGTTTCAGGTGCTAATGTTTGATCAAGGCTTTCTACACATAGGCTTTGGGACTTTGTTAATTTTAATTCAAGAACAATTTGTATTTTATTTATGTACGTTGGAATTGGTTTATGTCTGTTTGAATTGAAATGGATTTAATATATTGCAATTTAGTCAACCTTGAGCTCATGAACAGTCTACATGTCCCGCCCTGACGTATTCCGTCGTCGGTTGGGGTGTGACAGGACCCGTAAACTGCCCCTTTGTGCCCGTGAAATGATCCCGTGAAGCAATCTCGTGAACCACACCCGAGAACCTGAACCCGAGTAGCGAAGCAGTGAACTCGAACCCGTGAATCCTATCCTGCCGTGAACCTAGAACCCGTGAAGATATTCCCAAAAAGCTATTCAAACCGTGAACTTGACCCTTGATCTGCTGATTATGTTTCCAATAATAACTCTTAAAATTTTGGGATTTCAAATTTTGAGATCGTAGAAACCAGCACTGACTTTCCTTTTACCCGATATACTAACTCGTGTTTCCACTATATCTGTTGATTATGTTTCCAATAATACAGACCCTTGAATCAGGCTTGGACTAGCAATTTCAAAATTCTGAAACTCAATCAGTTCCTAAGAACACGAAGAACACAATGATGATCCTGATCTTATTCCTTGACGAACTTTAACGTAGAATCCTTTCCAACAGCAGCAATACTTTGATTTTTCAGCAAAACGACAAACAGCTCAAATCCTTTGTCTTGAATCGTTGATATCAATAACCGAGCCTTGAATGACTTCAATGGCCCTGATACCATTTGTAAGTCCCAAGGTAGATGGATCTTCAAATAAACACACGAATAAGAACACAATATCAAGTCTCACAATCAATAGGCGAAAACTATCGATTGTGGTGATTCAAGGCACAAAGATTCAAAGTAAAACACTTAGATTGATCAAGAGGATTACAATGAAAAACAAAAACAACCGCTAACACACTAGACGGCTTTTTCTCACATCTAACACTCTCAGAAACGTTTTTCTTGCTGCTTCACCTAATTTAGGTTACATAAACAAGTATTTATACTAAGCCTAATAACACTAAGCCCAAAATACATGTTCTCGGCCCATAGCCGACCCAAGACCCAACTCTACTCATTTATTCGGTAACACCAATAATTATACTTATTTGATAAGCGCCAGCCTCATAAATATAGACCCAACACTACCTGTTTAGGACACAAAACACGATAAGGCCATACACGATACATGCTAAAATCGTGTAGGTTCATGTCGTGTATTCATGTACATGTCTAAAATTGCCAACCCTAGTCAAGACTCTGTCAAGGTGAATACTTGTATTTTTATAAAAATGATTTCAAAACTGAAAATTGTTTTGATTATGATATGACTTGTTTGAATTAATACAACCATTGGTCGCACAAGGTGATTTACTATATAGCATTTAGAGCATAGTCACGTATGCATACACGTGTTACAGATGAAACACTGTAAAAGGGTTAGGGCTATGGCTTGGTTGTTTATAATACGTAAGACTTGCCGCTTGAGGGGGAAGGCACGATCCATTTAACGTAAAACAATGATGATCCAAGAAAGTGCCAGGTGTGGTTAGTGGTTATACGTTTGGGCCAGGGGTCCGCTGAATGTGTAAATTGACCATTCAAATATGGACAAAGTATTCTATTTATTCAAGCTTTGCAGATTATAATTTTAAATACACTTGTATTCACCCGTTTATATAGATAAAATATTTTCAAATGTTTTACAGGTAACCAAGGATGATTTATGATTGATTAGCCATGGAATGAATGAAATTATGATGTCATGAGAAAGGGAACATCCACCCTAGACATCAGTTGAAAGAAATGGCTCATGTAAAACCTTTGTTTTGTAACTAGACGTTTGTGAACAAATCATGGTTTATTGTAGAAGCATCTTTTGTGATAGGCACTCTGGATATTGTACTAAGCTGTTTAGTCTTTTGTTTATCTGTATTTTAGTCTTTATGTATTTGTAATTAAACGATAGGGAAGATTCAAGCACATGATATGAGTTTGAGAAATAGAGAAACTGGTAACCGACCTCAAGTTCAAGATCCTTCAATTTATTTTGGAAAAAATTCCATATCAAATTCTTCAGGTTAAGGGATTGCATTGTTTTCCAGAATTTCTTCACTAGAAGATAATCATACCAACGGTTGTGTAAACTCAACATGTTTTGCCGTTTTAGGATCCAATTTCTCAAGAGGTCCGTCTTCATCATCCGCACATCAAAATAGTATTGCGAAAACTACTGAAGATCATGTCACATTATTTTCATCATGTATGCTTGCCTATGAAAACTTTATTAGTGGGAAGCTTACTGATTCGAAAACCATTGAAGAATATTTTAATCAAGTAGATCCTGGTGAGATGGAAGATATAGATATTCAGTGGAACTTGGCGATGATCTTAAAAAGGGCTAAGTGTTTTCTAAATACAACCGGAAGAAAGTTCATAGGTGGACATCCAAATGCAAGGGTTGGCTTTGACAAGTCAAAGGCCAAATTACAACAAAGCACCAGCTTCTGGTTTTACTAGACCTAGTCCAGAAAGACAAAACACCAACTTCTGGTTTTACTAGGCACTTTGGAATGGAACTGTTGAAGCACGTTTGTGTGACAAACACTCTGGATATTGTCTTAGCTTTTGTACTTGTCTTGTATGTATTAGTCTTTGTATTGTAGTGTCTGTACATTTTAGTTATCGAGTTGTAATTACTAATGTATGTACTAGTCGTCTGTTTTCTCTGAGTGTTTTGCACACTTAGCATGTGCATATGAATTACTTCCTGCGTACTTAGCAAGTACGCAAGAACACTCTGCGCACTTGTTAAGTACATAGGAACAATTTGCCATGCGCACTTGTTAAGTGCCCAGAGATCAGGTCTAGTATAAATAGGCTAGGTTAACAGAAGTTATGTACGCATGCATTTTGCACTCAGTTGTATTCTCTGTAACCTTCACGTTTTATAATAGACGGAGTTTTAAAGTGATTTTGTTGTCGGTTTACTTTGTGTTACTTGATTCCCCACCTTGTCACGGGCATTCCGCACCCGGTCCGACTTGTCACACACCCACACGTAATGATCCGAGACACCCGGGGACCTACAAGTGGTATCAGAGCATAGCTCTTGATTTCGAGTGTTATGAGTGTGTTAGGAGGGCATCTTCTACACATCCTACAGAGATTTTGCAAACAAAAGTGGCTGTTTTTGTTGATTTTTGTGATAAAATTGGGGTAGCTCTTGAGCACTATTTTAGAAGCAAAAATCACTCAAAAACCGACTTTTGTTGTGTATTTGTGTGTTTTGAGCATCAAAGGTTGGTTAGAAATGAGTTTCTGACCCTTTGGCTCATTTGGTCATATCTTCAACCTTTTCTATCTCCGGTGAGATTCCAGTGACCGAAAAAAGTTGGTGAGGGTTGGTGAAAAAGTGACCTGCGTACTTACCTTTTTGGCCAAAAGGACAGTCTTCCTGCGTACTTACCAAGTACGCAAGACCATTTCTTGTTGTGTACTTAACTCCTTGCTGCATACTTGTCATTTACTCCTGCGTACTTGTTAAGTACGCAAGTGCAAATTCTAAATACGCAAGACCAGGTCTTTAAATGTGCAAGGCCAGATTCAAGTGCGCAAGTTGTTTTGACTTTTCTGAAAATTGACTAAGTGTTTCACTATGGCAAATCTTCACAACCTCGGTAACCTTCTTAATTATGACAATGAGATTGGAACCCCACAGAAACCACCAAAGCTACTTAATGTAAATGATTATTCGAACTGGAAAGCACGCTTTGAGCATTATATCTTATACACCGATTCTTCACTTTGGATACCCATTTTAGAGGGTTATAAGCATCCAACATATACATATCTTGATGAGGAAGTTCCCAAGCCTATCTCCAAACTTGATGAAGAAGAAAAGAAAGTTTATGATAGAGAGAAGAAGGCACACGGATCTATCACTATGGCCTTGATCAGGGATTTATTTCATAACTTCAGAGGTTACGATAACTCCAAGGATCTCTAGAAGGCTTTGAAGAAGAGATTCAAGGGAAACAGCGACATCAAGAAGAGTAAGAGGGATCGTCTTAGGAAGCCGTATGAGTGCTTCAGATATCCGGAGAATGAATCTATAGATGAGCTTATCTCTGGATTCTATCATCTGCAAACTGAGCTGAAAGCTTATGACTTGATCTATCCGAATGGGGAGTTAGTTGAGAAATTTCTGGATGCCCTACCACCAAAATTTGAGATGTACACCACCCTGATGAGAGAGAACTCAAAGTTTTATGAGAGGACTATTGATGAAGCAATCGGAAAGGTTCAAGCACATGATATGAAACTAAAACGAAAAGAGAGCTTAGGGAGACCTCAAATACAAGACCCTTCGATGTATTTTGGGACGTCTTCCACAACCAAGCCATCGGGTTCTGGAATTGCCCTTTTCTTGGGGAACTCTCATGAGGAGGATAACTCAAATGTCTGTGGAGGTCATGCTTGCTATGCATCATCTGGTTCTGGATCTCAACACTAGAATTCCTTAAGAAATCCTTCTCCCACATCTTCAGCTAACCAATCAGCAATAGCCAAGATAGCTGAAGATCATGTGGCTTTATTCTCATCATGCATGCTTGCCTATGAGAATTTCATTGGCGGTAAGCTCACGAATCCTGAAACCATAGAAGAACACTTCAATCAGGTGGATCCAGATGATATGGAGGATATGGATATTCAATGGAATATGGCCATGATCTTGAGGAGGGCAAAGCATTTCCTGAATAGAACTGGCAGGAACTTTATTGGTGGACATT
Organism: Smallanthus sonchifolius; assembly: GCA_023525975.1. Taxonomy (NCBI): domain Eukaryota; kingdom Viridiplantae; phylum Streptophyta; class Magnoliopsida; order Asterales; family Asteraceae; genus Smallanthus; species Smallanthus sonchifolius. The sequence continues at coordinate 30,490,327 of CM042046.1, forward strand.
CAAATGCCAAGGTGGGATTTGATAAATCCAAGGCCAAGTGCTACAAATGCAATAACTTTGGGCATTTTGCAAGAGAATGTCTAAAGGACAAAGCACTAGCATCGGGGTTCACCAGACCTAGCCAAGGAAACAATCAAGGGTACAACAACTCCAACAACGCAATTAAAGTCAAGCTGGAACGTCCAATGCTTTAGTAGCACAACAAGATGACAGCTTTGATTGGGGTGTTCATCTGGAGGATGCCATTATTGCTCAAACGCAAGTTAGTCTCATGGCTGAGATTATGGAGATGATGGAAGCAGAGGAACGGGAAGCTTCTGTGGCTGACCAAGAAGAGTCTACAACTGCAGTTGCCCTCATGGCTATTGGAGAGGCATCATGTTCATCTAATGAGGTAGATTCTAACTCTTTTACTGTCATTTCTTGTTCCAAATGTCTAAGCTTAAAAGTTGAAAATTTTAAGCTTCAAGACAAATTCGAACCCCTTCGTATTGCAGCTTTAAGCTACAAAGAAAACGAAAAACGATACTATGATTCAATTGAAACGTTGAAGAAAGAAAAAAGTGATTATTCACTTAAAATCAGCAATCAACGGTTTCATTTGGATGTTGTGTACAAGGGGTTAGAGAAAAGGAACAATGAGATCAACAAGTTGCAAAATGAGATCTTGTAGTTGAAAGGTAATATTGAGAAGTTGAAAAATTCTCATTTTGTGGTGGAACACTACGAGTCTGTAGTGAGACAAGTGAATGGCTTAGGACTGGGCACTAATGCCATTCCTCCACCAGTAAGCGGGAAATTTTCAACGGCTTAATTGACATTGATTTGTCTTGCCTTGATGAGTCCTCGAGTCAGGATGATTCCTCTAACAAGGATGATTCCTCAAGTAAGGCTGACTCTGTATCTGATGAAGAGTTCCTTACTTCTTCTGATAATGGGTCTAAGAACACCTGCCCTAAAGGAGTAGTATCTGAGGAGTTGCTCGGTGAACAGAAAGTTAAGAAAAACATTATCACGGATAGTGATAATTGTATTTTGACTGCACCCGATATTGTTGAATCAAAAGCAAAATTAAAAGTGATGCTTTATGGGGGATATAAAAACATTGATCAAGTTAAAAATGAAGCCTTCTCAGCTCATTTTGGGCTTGGCTATCAAGAAAATTTGTAAAAATATTATATTCCCAAGAACCAATCTTAATCGGGTCAAACTACTGTTCACCAAACAACTTCTGCTGTTCATCAAACTGAGTCATCTAATGCCAGATCTAATGAGCCTTACAGGAGGACTTACAAAGAAAAGAGAACTTGCTTTCACTGTGGTATGGTTTGTCACATCTTTGTGAACTGCCATGCTAAGAACCAAGGGAAACGGCCAATTGTTTCACAACTGGCTGTTATCTCTAAGTCACCACCAGTGAAGCATTCCAAAAGTCCAAAAGAAAATGTGGTGAAACCACCAGTAAAACCTATGGTAAAGCCAAAAGATCACATCTGAGGCTAAACCATATGTTCTAAAAAGGGAAAAGCTATCTGCTAAACCTTGTGCTTCTACCTCTGGTAGTGCACCTACTAGTGAGAAACATGTGGTTGAGCTTTCTAAGCCACAGAGAAAAAGAAGTAACAAGAGATTGAGAAAGCTGGGACGGCTGGCTGGAATATAACCAGGTGAAGCTTCTACTAGTTCACCTGGTTCTTCTGAATGCAAGCCGACTGTTCCAGTAAAACAAAAGAAAAGGTCCTTGAACAAAAAATCAAATAGTTCTCAATCTCCTACTCCCAAGTCTTCTAAAGATTCATCCATTTTTGACAGTCATGACTGTGAATTAATTGAGGTTGTTTATTTTGAGAAGGATGGACGACCCAAGACCACTATGGCTTGGGTCTCCAAATCTAATTAATTTCTTGTGACTCGTGCAGGGACATCCGAAGGGTACTATCTCTAATCGTTGGTATGTAGATAGTGGATGCTCCCAGCACATGACAGATAACATGGCCCTGCTGAAAGAGGTAAAACCATTCAGAGGCGGCTATGAGGCCTTTGCTGGAGAGAAAGGAGGTAGTATCACTTGTCAAGGCGTTGTGTCAAATGGTTGTGTCAGCTTCGACAACGTTAACTACTGCGAGCAGCTAAAGCATAACCTGTTGAGTGTTTCTCAGATATGCGACAAGGAGTACTCCGTTATGTTTGATAAATCTGAATGCATGATTCTCAAACCTGGTTTTGAAGTTCCTGAAGACTGGATTCTGATGCGAGCACCAAGGACAAACGATACTTATCAGATTGATATGAGCGTGGCAACAACCTCCTCATCAGTTGCTACTTGTTTGCTTACCAAAGCGACATAGCTTGACTCTATCTTGTCGCATAGGAAACTCGGACACATTTCTTATCGTAAAATGAATCATCTTGTCCGAAACGGTTTGGTAACTGGTGTTCCTAAGATGAGATTTGCCATTGCATATGATTGTATGCCTTGTAAAAAGGGCAAACAGCAATGGAAATCTCACAAGCCCAAGCTCCAAAACTCCATCGATACCCCTTTGGAGCTATTACATATGGATCTATTTGGCCCCATAAGTATCAGGAGTATTGGAGGTAAGTCATACTGTCTAGTTGTAACTAATGATTTCTCACGTTTTTCTTGCTTGCATTTTTTAGGTACAAAGGACGAGACTGCTGACATTCATCAATACCTGATCCTGAGCTTGGAATCTCTTTGCAAGTTAAAGGTTAGAAGAATAAGGAGTGATAACGGAACTGAATTCAAGAATAATTTGATGGAACTTTTCTGTCTCAAGAAGGGGATTTGTAACTAATTTAGTGCCCCGTACATACCTCAGCAGAATGGAGTTGTAGAACGGAAGAACAGAACCTTGATTGAGACTGTAACGATAATACTGTCAGATGCAAAGCTTCCTGTCACTTTCTGGGCAGAAGTAGTAAATACAGCTTGTCACGTTTTGAACAGAGTTCTGGTTGTGAAGAGGCACAATAAGACTTGCTATGAGTTGATCAACAATCAACCTCCCAATCTTGACTACCTAGTTCCTTTTGGTAGTCCCTGTTCCTTATTGCTACAATACAAAGACCGCAAGTCTAAGTTTCATGCAAAAGCTGTGGAAGGAATCTTCTTAGGATATGTTGCCAACTCGCCTTGCAAGAGAGTGTAAAATATAGGAACTCGTACTGTCGAGGTATGGTTCGAAGTGGTTTGCAGTAAACATAGCATTCCACCAGAACCAACTGGTCCAGCTTGGGGTTTTGATTATGATGTGCTATTCAAGTCTTTCAATCTTCCTGATTTATCAACCGATGATGCGGCAAATGTGCATGAATTCTTTGGAGGCGGTGATGACTCTAGTTTCTCAACCCGTGCAACTGTACCGATTGTAATTCCCAATTCCAATGCTGCATCTACATCTAGAACTCATGAAAATGATAACATAGAAGTTGTTCATATTGACAGAAATGACGCTCAAGCTAATCCTAACACTCGTGTAGGAAATGAAGCTCCAGCTGATCCAAATAACATTGAATCTTCTTCTTCTGGAACACAGGATATGGGGGAGTTGAGCACGAACCTCGATTCAGAAATTCAGGAATCGGATATACCAGAGACGAGAGTGCATAAGAATCATCCAATTGACAACATTATTGGTGATCCTCATGCTGGTGTTTAGACGCGTCATAGAACCATTACTGAGAACACTAGTTTATACTCTGAGATACTTGACACTGGTGTCATGGAAACATGTTTGTATGCTGCATTCGTGTCCCAGGTAACAGGCTCTCGCTGACAACTGCTGGATTGAGGCGATGCAAGATGAATTGTCTCAATTCCAAATGTTGCATGTGTGGGATTTGGTTGACTTGCCAAGAGGCATACAACCAATTAGAACCAGATGGGTGTTCAAGTGCAAGACGGATGATCGTCATGTCGTAATGAAGAATAAAGCAATGTTGGTTGTTCAAGGATTTTATCAACAAGAGGGCCTGGATTACACTAAAGTATATGCCCTAGTTGCTAGACTTAAGGCCATTCGACTATTTCTAGCTTATGCCTCCTATGTTGGCTTCAAGGTCTATCAACTTGATGTGAAGAGTGCTTTCCTGTATGGAAAAGTTCATGAAGAGGTCTATGTCACTCAACCTCCCGGCTTTGAAGATCTGCATAATATCAATAAAGTGTATAAGCTCGACAAAGCACTTTATGGTCTTCATCAAGCACCTCGGGCATGGTATGAGACTTTATCAAAACATCTACTGTCAAATGGTTTCGACCGTGGACAGATTGACTCGACCCTCTTCATTCGGAAAGCAGGAGGTGATATTCTTCTTGTACAAGTGTATGTCGACGACATTATCTTTGGGTCTACAAATGAAGAGATGTGTAGGGAATTCGAGCAGGTGATGAAGTCCAAGTTTGAGATGAGTAACATGGGTGAATTGTCGTTCTTCCTGGGTCTGTAAGTCAGTCAAAGAGAGGATGACATCTATCTACATCAAACTAAGTATGTGCATGACATCTTGTCAAAATACAAGATGAATGATAGCAGTACTTATGTCACACCTATCCCCATCAATCATGGTCTGCATCCAGACAAAGATGGAAAGGATGTGGATTGCAAATTGTACCGTGGGATGATCGGATCTCTTTTGTATCTCACAGCTTCAAGGCCCGATATAATGTTTGCTGTATACTTGTGCTCAAGGTTTTAGTCACAACCGAAGGATTCTCATATGATAGCTGTCAAGAGGATATTCATATACTTGAAGGGGAAACCCCGACTGGGTCTTTGGTACTCAAAGCAACAATCATTTGACCTCAAAACCTTGATAGAAAGTCAACATCTGGTGGATGTCAATTCTTGGGAGACATGCTGGTTTCCTGACAGTGTAAGAAGCAGTCAACGGTTTTTGTCTCAACATGTGAAGTAGAATACATTGCTGTATCGAGCAGTTGTTCTCAGATATTGTGGATTCAACATCAATTGAGAGACTACGGCTTAAACTTCTCTGGAACTCCACTGTTCATTGACAACAATGCCACCATGTCCATCACAAACAACCCGGTGAAACATTCCAAAACTAAACATATTGAAATTCGCCACCATTTCATCCGTAATTGTGCTGAAAGCATCTCATTGAACTTGTAAAGGTTCACACGGATAACAACTTTGCTGACCTTTTCACTAAGGCGTTTGATCGAACCCGTTTTGAACATCTTGTCAACATGATAGGAATGTTCAATCTAGAGTGAAAACTTGTTTTTCCTAAATCAATTCAATTCATGAATGTTAAATTTTATTTCTTTTAAGTTTTCTGTATAGTTCTTTTAATTTTCAAATATTTTACAAAAATCCAAACAAAATAGAAAACCAGAAAATTTCAAAGTTCTCTTGAGAAAAGAGGAAATGATAGTACATCAGAAATGATCTAAACGTCATAGACTGTACATATGGGAAATGATTGCGTCATACTTACTTGATTGTTGTGTTTTTAATCTGATTATTTACAAGTAATTTGAATTGTCAGTAGGCTGTAAGCATCTTTGAATCATTAGTAGTGTGGAAATTAAATCAATACTACAACTGTGATTTGAACCCATGTTTGCTACTGTGTGTGCGTAAAATAATGCAAAAGATCACTATCGGATACAGGATGTTAGATTTTGGCAATTATTTTCTTCTGAGACCAGTTTCGGGATAGGTCATTAGCACAATTAATGCGGTTCATCTCACTACCTATACTCACAAGTATGCAATGAGAGATTGAATCAAGACATGTCTCTACATCAACTGTTGAGCGTGTATTCACCCTTGAATCACTCCTGATTCATTGAATTCAAATCCAGATAAAAGTTGGATTCCCTTACCTAAATACTCAAACACCATATTTAATATCCTGAATCATCATACCGATATTCGCTGAAGAAATCACATGAAAGCAAGACAAATGAATCACTCGATTATGAATCTTATGATTCCTGATAATCCTTATGGATTCTGTTTGATTTTTCCTGTGCGAATTGATGTAGCCTCATTCTGGAAATTTAGAAAATCATTGGGAAAAATCTTAGATGCCTTGAGATAATGCAATTTACATTCCTGTAGCATAACAGTGGGGTACACATTGTATATCATAAAATTAATACCTAAACACACAAGAACGTGATACAAAGTTGCTTATGGTTTCAAATATTATAATATTGCCAACTTGAATTACTTGTTTATGTGCTTATTACGTATGAATAAATTGTAATCCATGACATGATCCCATATTCTTTGATGTTTATCTTGTATCATTTTTGCTATAGTTTAGCCTGATATGATCCTCTGCTCGTGTCTTTGAACAAAAATAGTGTGTGTGAATATGTGTAAATCGTTACTCTGAAAAGATAAAAAAAAAAGGATTTTAAGTTTGTGTGTAGTTCAATTCCAATCAGAAAAACAAAAAATATTTGTGTTTAACCTTCGTGAATTGACTTTGAATCCTCTTGATTGAATATTTTTATCTTGTTCGTTATTTGGCTTGACTTCCTCATATATTGAGTTGAAATATATGGGTACACATGAGTCTCTGCGTACTTAGTAAGTGCGCAAGGGTTAAACCCTGCGTACTTTACAAGTACGCAAGACTTAAGTCATGTGTACTTAGTAAGTACGCAGGAGTTAAGTCATGCGCACTTAACAAGTACACACGACTAATATTGTGTGGGTATATATACAGGACCTAGAAATTTCTCTGAGTTTATCTCATTCAAACTTCTTCGACTCTGTTGTATACCACTTAAAATTTCGTGAGTTCCTAAATGGTTTTTCGTCCCGATCTTAGTTTCATCATCATCTAACTTACCTTTGGTGAGAATCTTGGAGCATTTCATCCGTTAAATCTAGATTTTTGGACCGATTTGTGATCTTGAAGAACTAGGTTTTGGACTTTGATTTTTGAAAAATTTTGGTTGTTTTTAACTAACATCATATCCTAAAACTTGTTTAAAGTCACTAATCGAAGCTCAATCATCACATAATCGTCCTTAACTTTCTTAGATTTTGGTTTTGACCCTTGGTTTGACCATGGGTTACGTGGGTCGATTCTTAGGTCAGAATGACCGATTTTTAGTGCATGTTTGATGTTGGTTTTGTTTCCATTGGTTGTAAACATGGTTTTCGACTTAGTGGGAACCAAAATTTCCAGCAAAATTCACAAGTTACTGATTTTGGGTTTTAAAAAATTTGTATAAGTGTTAAGTCGTGCGTACTTAACAAGTACGCAAGACATAAGTCATGCGTACTTGCTAAGTACGCAAGAACTAAACCCTACGTACATGACAACTACGCAGGAAGGAAATTTCTGAAATTTTTCTAAGTCTGATTTTTCAGTTCTCTGTGAATGTACTATACTTGGTCTTGTGTATTCAATTCCAATGATGCTTCTTGTTCTTATTGTGTTTATTGTTTATTTTTGTAGTGATGGCTCGTGCATTTACCAGCGAATTCAATCTGCTGGCTCTAACACAACCCGAGTGAAAGGGTGCTGCACTTCAATATCGGGAGATAGTCGATTTCCTGAACTGCTCAAAGATCAGCTATGCCATCTCTGCTGATCCTATTGTCTCAAGACCATATCTGGAGCAATTCTAGGAAACTGCTGATCACGACTGTACAGTAACCCCAAACGTTATTAGGGCTACTGTAGCAGGTCATGATATTGCTATTTCTGAAGACACCATCAGACGAGTACTACAGTTTAGCGACTTATCTACTGATTCAGTGAGTTACGCTGACTACTTCGTTGATGGATGCTAGAGACAGAGGATGGGGTATGTTGGTACCATGGACTACTCCTCGTATAAGAAGATGTGGGTACTTGATCAGTGGCGTTACTTCGCGCACGTCATGATAATGTGTCTGTCTGCTAGAAAGGCGGGAAACGATGCCATGGGGCATGACTTGGCAGCTGCAATGGTTGGCCTCTTTCTTAACAAGGGTTATAACTTTGCAAAGTATATCTACAAGTCTATCACCGATCAGATCAATGCTGCTGATAGGTTTAGATTTCTATTATACCCAATCTACCTCGGATTGGAGACAGACTACAAGTCAAACGGGCTGACAAGAGAGTGTTTGCACAATTTCTAAAGCCAGGCAGTGTAGAACCTACCCCTAAGCACACTCCTCTCTTTGGCCACCTGATTAATGAAGCATATGTGGCCCCTACTGACTTCAGATGGTATAGTGCACAGTCTGAGCCTGAAATCAATGAACATAGTGATGAACAACATGAAGAACAGGAAGCTGAATCTGAAGAAGATATGTCTGACGATGAAAGAGACGAAGAACAAGGAATTGGAGGTGCTAAAGATTCCGACTCAAAAATGAGTAATATTCCTCTGATTCTGATGATGCGCCATCCTAGGCACACCCAAGAAGATTGACGAAGGTGACCCTTCCCGAGTCATCTTCAAAGAGAAAGAGACACGCGACTAGCAGTGAATACGAGCCCGATTCTGATTTGGACGCTGCTATAGAGAGACGTAGAAAAGAAAGTATAAACAAGCAATGGGGGGATAGGCCGCACCATGCTATCCTTCATGAGGTAGAAGTTAGTGCTCAGAGGCAAGCAAGTGTCACGGCTGCGAGTACTGATTCCACTTCTACCTCACCTTCACAGCAGCTTTATAGGCGACAGCGGAGGAGGCCACGTGTAACACCTGATGTGGCTACCACTGCTATCAAAGAGGAGGTTCCTATGATAGTGTCCATCCCTGTACAATCTGTTCAAGTGGCGGTGACAACTCCTATTCTAACCGAGTCTGTCACCATCACCCCTTCCACCATCCAATCAACCTCCATCCCTACCTCAATCCCTACAACCACCCTCTACCACATCAGTGAACCTTATCATAACTTTGACTTCAATCAAGGGTTCAATTTTGGAGAATTCTTTTCCTTCCCGACCAATCAAGCCGAAGCATCGTCTTCCTGGGGACCTGATCCTCGTGATTCCTGGATCACTACCCTCGAAATTCAGGTCACTGGTCTTCTTGAAATGCTACAGAAATCGAGAGAAGAATCTGACAAACAACAGGGGCAGATTAACTGTCACACCCCAATCGACGACGAAATACGTCAGGGTGGGACATGTAGACTGTTCATGAGCACAAGGTTGACTAGATTGTAATATTTTAATCATCAAATTTCATTTCAAACAAATCAAACACAACCAAATTCAAAAAAGTACGTAAATGAAATACATAATATCTTTTATTTAAATTTAACTAAGTCCAAAGCCTATGTGTAGCATGTCTTGATCAAACTCACATGTTAGCACCTAAAACATGAATAAAATAAAGTCAACTAAAAAGTTGGTGTGCATACACAGGTTTATACATAGATAGTGTATAGATGTGAATAATCAAATCCTTACATAACATGATAAAATAAGGCATTTATGGGGAGCAACTATTGTGTAACCAAAGTACAATCAAACCTTTGTAACTAGCATGCAAATTATGTTGTCGGTTACAATCACCCCAATCTGGGTGGGTTTGTTAGACTCAATAGATCTATCATTGTTAACCGTCGGTTTGAATAGTTAATGATTGCACATAAATTGCGCACAAACAGTTAACACACCTAGCACTCAAACATAAAGCTCAAATTTTGCATACATGAATGTCAAGAGGATTTGTGTTTATGTAGTTTGTGTAAATGTAAGCAATTGTATGTATAGAGTTCATGTTTCACCCCAAAAAGTGTAATAGAGTACAAGGGGCTATGTAATACTCACATGATTCAAAGGTGTAGCTAGCACACGAGACTAGATAGCAAATTGATCCTTGAAATCTCACAATGTTAACCTAGTGTGAAAAGTATGTTGAATTAATAATGTGTACAAAAATCTATGTCTAAGACTATGATTTAATTGGATTAGCACAAGGGATTCGGGGTTGTAGGTAGTGATTTTGGTTTGTAGTTGGATAGGTGTTTTTATAAAACTAAAGTTTGAAATGAATAGTTTAAAATAATTTAAGTTAGAGTTTGGGTTTAAATAACTAAATAAATCACATAACTGTTATTTATTTATTTAGTAAAAAAATAGTGTTGTCATTGTGTTTAATTTAATATAAATTAAATAAACAATCTATATATAAATTAAATAAATAATTGTTACTTTATTTATTTATTTATAAAGCTATGTAATTAATATAGATTCATGAAATAAATCTTAAATATAATTAAGTTCTAAGTGTGTTTATAAATGTAATTTATATAAATAATAAATAAATGTATTTGTTTAATTACGATTTGAAATGGGTATGATAACTAAATAAATTGGGTTAAAACTGATATGAATTCTTTAGGTATACAAAATCTATATATATTTTTAGGTGTTAAAATATAAAACTTTGTATAACGTATTTATAATACTTGTCACAAAATTTATACATTAGATAAATGAATTTCTCAAAATAAATAATATAATTTAAATTGAGTAATTAACAAATAAATTTATAAAAATAGAGATTTTTATGCAAAAATTGTGGAACTTATTTTATTCTGTTCTAATAAATGTAGAGTTTATAAAAATATTTTTTTTTTTAATTTTTGGAGCCTTAATAGCGGGTTTTAAAAATTAAACAGGCCACCCGGTTCGAACCCGGGTGGCTCATGTACATGCTATAACACTTTACCACTGGGCTGGTGGCCTAGCCCATGCACTGGTCTCGGTTACATGGGTATTAACAGGAACACGGCAGTAGGCTGGATCTGGTTTTAGGGACTGCGCAAAAAGTCTCGGTACATGGGTTTCGAACCCACGCCACCTGGTTCGGCGGCCCAGTGACTTGCCGGTCGGACCAGGTGGTTTCGCTGATTTATTACTGAACTTAAATAATTAAAACACGAAAGTAAGTTGATCCCAAAATCGAATTTGCCTCAACCCGCCAAGAACTCCAACCCTAATCGATTTCGATACCCTCTTCCATCACGAATTGGCAGAAGGCTTTTGTTAAGTAGGGGATTATGAACCTAATGACCTATGTGGTACCTGAATTGGCGTAGGGATGAATGAGGATGACAGGATCAAGCTAATGGGTGATCTTGGTGCTTGACAGGCTCCTAGCGGTGATGCACGGTTCAATTTCGAAATGAGAGAGTCTGTGTGGATGTATACGAGGGTGGGAAGAAGCTTTTATTCATTTAATTCCGTTTGTATTGTCCGAATTGATTTCAATTTGGCCGAATTGGTCGCGATGACTGTTTACGCGTTAATTCGTTGAATTGGGGATGAATCAGGTCATGTTAGAGACTGGATACATGATGGATTAGCATGTGCGTGATTTTTGGGATTGGGGACGCGTTAATTTCATGAATTGAGTGATGATTTGATACGAATTTGACTATTTAAAGTCAATTTGTTCAAATTTCGAATCGACCGCTTAATCGGTCGAATTGACTTGATGCTTGGGCCGAGATTGGGTCGTTTAGTGTTTACACCCGAGATGGAAAACCACTAGAATTGATTGGGCTGACATAGGGCTTGGATTTTGTAGATTAGGCCCTGTTTGACTTTTAAAAGTCAAACAGGCGATTTTGTTTGGGTCTTGATCCAAATTCGCGACTTTAGGGTTTAATCCAAGATGTTAGGGTTCGAAACATTGTGTCAATCACTTGTCAATTGTGTGTTTGTATATGTGTATGTATTTGTGTGATGTATCAATGTATATATACATGTATATATCAAAATATTTATATATATATATAGGGATTCTAGAACAAAGGTGAATCGAACTTTGTGAATTCGTATTGATAACTAGGGTTTAGTTGTTTGCTCGAATGAATTTAAGACGTTGCACTAGAATCGGATTTGAAATGTATTACATTGGATAAAAGAACTAATAAAAATCAGAAATGTTACAGTATCCCCATGTTGAGGGAATTTCGTCCTGAAATTTAGCTAGTCGACGCGACTGAATCAGCAAAAAGGTGCGGGTACTTGAGCTTCATTTGGTCCTCACGTTCCCAATTAAACTTGGGTCCACGCTTAGATTCCCAACGAACATTGACAATAGGGATACGGCTTCGTTTGAGTTGTTAGATTTCATGATCCATAATCTCTACGTGTCTCTCAACGAAGTGCATCGTTTCATCAATGTGCACATCGTCAAGACGTATATAGAGATTCTCGTCAGCAAGACATTTCTTTAGATTGGACACATGAAATGTAGGATGCACATTGCCAAGTGATGGAGGTAACTCGAGTTTGTATGCCACTTTCCCTATCCTCTCAAGGATCTTGAATAGACCCACATAGCGAGGTACTAACTTGCCTTTCTTTCCAAAATGGATCACTCCCTTCCACGGAGACACCTTTAGAAGAACATGGTCACCGACTTGGAATTCCAATGGTTTTCGTCGTTTGTCGGCATAATTCTTTTGCCGACTCCTCGCTACTCGAATGTTGTCACGGATTTGAATGATATTGTCGGATGTTTCATGAATTAGCACTCGATTGTTGTCACGGATTTGAATGATCTTTTACCGATGATTTGTTCTTCACCAATCTCGTTCCAACAGATAGGAGAACGACCCTTACAACCGTAGAGAGCTTCAAATGGAGCCATGTTGATATTTGTGTGGTAGTTATTGTTGTAAGAGAACTCAATTAGGGATAGATGTGAATCCCAATTGCCACCAAAATCAATTACACATGCTCTAAGCATGTCCTCAAGAGTTTGGATTGTACGCTCGGTCTGACCATCAGTTTGGGGATGGTAAGCCGTGCTCAAATTCAATCGTGTACTAAGAGCAATTTGGAGGGATTGCTAGAAACGGGAGGTGAACCGAGCATATCTCTCGGAGATTATGTTTAACGAAACACCGTGACGACTCACAATTTCGTCAATGTAAATTCGGGCCAATTTCTCAACCCGATAGTCTTCACGGATAGGCAAGAAATGAGCAGATTTGGTGAGGTGGTCAATGATTACCCAAATGCTATCATAACCACTTGAGGTGCGAGGGAGTTTGGTAATGAAGTCCATAGATAAATTCTCTCATTTCCACATGGGAATTTCCAGTTGTTCAAGCAAGTCGAAAGGACGATGGTGCTCGGCGTTGACCTTGGAGCAAGTTAGACATTTGGCAACATAGAGAGCAATGTCTTTCTTAATATCGGGCCATCAATATTGTTGACGATGGTCTTGGTACATTTTATCTGCACCAGGATGAATAGAATAACGAGTCTTGTGAGCCTCGTTCATGAGAAATGCACGTAGATCATCGCGATCGGGAACCCAAATACGGTTCAAGTAATAAAGTAAGCCATTGGGTTTTGATTCAAGCTGAAGTTCAACACCACATGACATTTCATCGTACATGTTACCCTCGATGACCGAGACATGTTGAGCTTCTAGGATATGATTTTGAATGTCGGTTTGAATTCGAACACAATGAAGCATGACATGGTCCTTACGACTTAAAGCGTAGGCTACAACACTGGCTTTGTCGGGATGGTAACGAATCTCGCAGTCATAGTCGTTAAGGAGTTCAACCCACCGTCGTTGCCTCATATTGAATTCTTTTTGGTTGAAGATGTGTTGGAGACTTTAGTGGTTGGTGAACACCACACATTTTGTGCCATAAAGGTAATGTCTCCAATTCTTCAATGCGAATACGCCCGCACCCAACTCGTGATCGTGCGTCGCATAATTCTTCTCATGAATCTTAAGTTGCCTTGATGCATAAGCTATCACCTTGCCTCGTTTCATGAGAACACAACCGAGTCCTTGGTTAGAGGAATCGCAGTAGACAAATAGATCGTCATTCCCATCAGGGAGAGTCAAAATAGGAGCATTGCATAACTTTTGTTTGAGAGTATGGAAAGCTTGTTCTTGCTTTGGTCCCCATTCATAAGGTTTACCCTTGTGGGTCAAAGCGGTGAGGGGAACAACAATCTTAGAGAAATTTGAACTGAAACGACGATAGTAACCCGCAAGACCAAGAAATGAACGAACCTCGGTGGGGGTCTTAGGGGCATTCCAATTCTTAACAGCTTCAATTTTAGCAGGGTCAACATGAATTCCCTTTTCATTGCCAATATGTCCCAAGAATTAAACTTCCTTAAGCCAAAATTCACATTTGGAGAACGTGGCATATAGTTGCGCTTTTCTTAAAAGATCCAAAACCAACCTAAGGTATTGCTCATGATCGGATTAAGTCTTGGAGTAGATTAAGATATCGTCAATGAAGACGATCATGAATTTATCAAGGTACGGTTTGCACACACGATTCATGAGTTCCATGAAAACCGCGGGTGCATTGGTTAGCCCAAAAGGCATGACCATGAAGTCGTAGTGACCATACCTTGTTCGAAAAGCAGTCTTTGGAATATCTTCCTCTTGTACACGAAGTTGGTGATAACCAGATCGAAGATCAATCTTCGAGAAAAAAGTAGAGCCTTGAAGTTGATCAAAGAGATCATCAATTCTAGGCAATGGATAACGGTTCTTGATGGTGAGTTTGTTGAGTTCGCGGTAGTCAATACACATGCGGAATCATCCATCCTTATTCTTGATGAATAAGACTGGTGCACCCCACGGTGAATGACTTGGACGGATGAAGCCCTTGTCGGAGAGTTCTTGGAGTTGACTTGGAAGCTCTTGCATTTCAGAAGGTGCAAGACGGTGTGGAGCTCTAGCCACGGGGTTAGCTCCGGGTACAAGGTCAATGCGAAATTCTACTTGTCGAACGGGTGGAAGACTAGATAGATCTTCGGGGAATACTTCGGGAAAATCCCGGATTATGGGGATGTCTTGAATACTCTACTCTTTGACATCCTTTTGAACAACATGGGCTATCGTAAGTACTTTTGAGCAATGGTGAATGACATTAACTTGAGTCCTTTGCAAGGCTTTTCACCAAAGACTCTTAACGTTTCTCCCGACGGTAGAGGTATTCGGATGCACTTCTTGAAACAGATGACTTCGGCATGGTGATTCGACAGCCAATCCATGCCTATGAAGGTTGATTGGAAATGTATGATCATTAAGTTCTAGAGAGCAGTCATCGATAACGGAGTCTATTGTAAGGGCGTCACCATTTGCTACTTCGACGGTGAAGGTTTTCTCTAATTTGGATCGCGTTTTTGCAAGTGAGGGTTCAAAGTTAAGTGACACAAAACTTTTATCTGCACCGGTATCAAATAAAATGGAGGCATATTGACTATTAACAAGGAACGTACCATTGACCACCTCATTGTTGGCCTGAGCTTCATTGGCGTTTATGTTGAAAGCACGCCCATGAGATCCGCCTTGTTTAGCATTGATGAAATTTGGGCACTGGTCACGAAAATGATTTGGGTTGCCACATTCATAACAAGCACGCCCATTTGTAATAGCGGGAACACCTTAATTAGTCACATGTTGGTTGATTCGGGTTTGTGGGTTGACTTGCCCTGCTAGTGCCTTGGCTCTACAAACATTGACCGTATGGCCATATTTCCCACAGTGGGTGCAAAGGCGACAGGGAATATTTTAGAGGTAGTGATAATTGCATGTGGCACAGAGTGGGTAGATCCCAACATATGGCTTCTTGATTTGTGCTTGAGCCATGGGAGCAACTTGGTAAACAGGGATAGCAGGATTGACCACAGCATAATTCTTAGCCTTTCTTTTCTTATTGTTGTGGTACGGTTCAGTTTTGGCTTCTTTAATGTGTGCAAGAGGGGTTGCGGTGTCGGGAACTTTCTTGGTGCCCTTTTAGTCAGAGTCCCTACTTTCACATGGTTGTCGGTCATAGTAGCAGATAACTGGATATCATCTTCGAGTGTTGCAGGATTTCTCCCTAAGACAGTATCTTGAATCTGCCTAGGTAATCCACCAATGTACTTCTCAATGCAGCGAGATAAAGGTGTGACTATATGGGGCACAAGGAGACTCAGCTCATGAAACTGGGTTGTATAAGCCAGACTTTCACCACTGTCTTAGGTAAGATCCCAAAACTCAGCTTCCAGCTTTCTCACCTCATTCCGAGGACAGAACTCTTCGGTCATTAGTCTATTAACCTCATCCCATGGTAAGGCCATTGCTGCCTCCATACCTCTAGTTCTTCTTTCCCCATTCCACCATGTGAGTGCCCGTTTTTGGAAGACACTTGTGGCATGACGAACGCGAAGGTTATCGAGGTTGAAGGAGTCCTGTGGCTCCCTCGGTACCATAGAACTTAAGAGGATTACACGAATTGAAGTGCTTGAAGGTGCGTTTTGGTGGGTTGGCACCACCACCACCATTAGTTCCACGGGTACCATTAATGGCTCCATTAGCTTTGGTGAGTTGTGCTACAAGTTGTGCAAGGACAACAGCAATATCGGTGTTGTTGTTGGTCATGTTAGCATGACGGGAGGCATTCTACAGATTTGCACAAGACAAGAAAAGATGTAAGAACTTACGAAATTTGATTAAATTTAAAGAGGGTAAGATAATAAATAAAATAGTCAATCATAGTTTGGATTGTACTCAAATAGTGACATAATCACTTGAATACTATGACACATTAAGGTTAATTAAACTCATATAACTTTCAAGGAGACATGCTTTAGCCTATAAGTAAACACTCATCCCGGGAATCCCATGAAAGCATACGGGTCCCTCGGTTGATTGGGATTTATACGAAATGCTTTCCTAGACAGAAAACCCAGAATACAGGTGTCACCCTTCCATATTGCATGCGTCCTCTAATAATTAACAAAGTTTAAAACCTTAACGAGGAAATAAAGAAATTTTATAGATTTAAATCCATGAAGTTTCCACATGCTATGATGATGATGACAGAGAAGTAGGTAAGAAGGTTATGAGGCTTAGAGTATGGGTAGGGATATTGTTTATTTAATTTATTATTTAGGTATAGTCTAATAAGTCTTGAATTTTAACAAATAAGGTATCAAAATGAAATAATAATTAACATATTAAGCATGTAACACATAGCATGTAGCACATATCACTTAATCATGAAGCATGGCATAAGTAGGAGTCCTAAAGTTATAGTCTAGGTCAAAGGTGTCTAATAACCTAGTTCCCTATAACCAAGGCTCTGATACCAATCTGTCACACCCCAACCGACGGCGGAATACGTCGGGGAGGGACATGTAGACTGTTCATGAGCACAAGGTTGACTAGATTGTAATATTTTAATCATAAAGTTTCATTTCAAACAAATCAAACACAACCAAATTCAAACAAGTACGTAAATGAAATACAAAATATCCTTTATTTAAATTTAACTAAGTCCAAAGCCTATGTGTAGCATGTGTTGATCAAACTCACATGTTAGCACCTGAAACATGAATAAAATAAAGTCAACTAAAAAGTTGGTGAGCATACAAAAGTTTATACATAGATAGTGTATGGATGTGAATAATCAAATCCTTACATAACATGATAAAATAAGTCATTTATGGGGAGCAACTATTGTGTAACCAAAGTACAATCAAACCTTTGTAACTAGCATGCAAATTGTGTTGTCGCTAACAATCACCCCAATCTGGGTGGGTTTGTTAGACTCAATAGATCTATCATTGTTAACCATCGGCTTGAATAGTTAATGATTACACATAAATTACACATAAACAGTTAACACACCTAGCACTCATACATAAAGCTCAAATTTTGCATACATGAATGTCAAGAGGATTTGTGTTTGTGTAGTTTGTGTAAATGTAAGCAATTGTGTGTATAGAGTTCATGTTTTACCCAAAAAAGTGTAAAAGAGTAAAAGGGGCTATGTAATACTCACATGATTCAAAGGTGTAGCTAGCACGCGAGACTAGATAGCAAATTGATCCTTGAAATCTCACAAAGTTAACCTAGTGTGTAAAGTATGTTGAATTAATAATGTGTACAAAAATCTATGTCTAAGACTATGATTTAATTGGATGAGCACAAGGGATTCGAGGTTGTAGGTGGTGATTTTGGTTTGTACTTGGATAGGTGTTTTTATAAACTAAAATTTGAAATGAATAGTTTAAAATGATTAAAGTTAGAGTTTGGGTTTAAATAACTAAATAAATCACATAACTGTAATTTATTTATTTAGTAAAAAAATAGTGTTGTTATTATTTTTAAATTAATATATATTAAATAAATAATCTAGATATAAATTAAATAAATAATTGTTACTTTATTTATTTATTGATAAAGGTATATAATTAATATAGATTCATGAAATAAGTCTTAAATATAATTAAGTTCTAAGTGTGTTTTGTAAATGTAATTTATATAAATAATAAATAAATTTATTTGTTTAATTACGATTTGAAATGGGTATGATAACTAAATAAATTTAGTTAAAATTGGTATGTATTCTTTAGGTATATAAAATATATATATATTCTTAGGTGTTAAAATATATAACATAAATTTTATATAAATTTGTATAACGTATTTATAAAACTTGTCACAAAATTTATACATTAGATAAATGAATTTCTCAAAATAAATAATATAATTTAAATTGAGTATTTAACAAATAAATTTATAAAAATAGAGATTTTATGCAAAAATTGTGGAACTTGTTTTATTCTGTTCTAATAAATGTAGGGTTTATAAAAATAATTTTTTTATAATTTTGGAGCCTTAAAAACGGCTTATAAAAATTAAACAGGCCACCCGGTTCGAACCCAGGTGGCTCCTTTACATGCTATAACGCTTTACCATTGGGCTGGTGGCCTAGCCCATGCACTGGTCTCGGTTACACGAGTATTAACAAGAACATGGCAGTAGGCCGGATCTGGTTTTAGGGTCTACGCAAAAAGTCTCTGTACATGGGTTTCGAACCCACGCCACCTGGTTCGGCGGCGCAGTGACTTGCTGGCCGGACTAGGTGGTTTCACTGATTTATTACTGAACTTAAATAATTAAAACACGAAAGTAAGTTGGCCCCAAAATCGAATCTACCTCAACCCGCCAAGAACTCCAACCCTAATCAATTTCGATACCCTCTGCCATTACGAATTGGCAGAGGGCATTTGATAAGCATGGGATTACGAACCTAATGACCTATGCGGTACCTGAATTGGCGTAGGGATGAATGAGGATGACAGGATCAAGCGTTCGACTGATCTTGATGCTTGACAGGCTCCTAGCGGTGATGCACGGCTCAATTTCAAAATGAGAGAGTCTGTGTGGACGTATACGAGGGTGGCAGGAAGCTTTAATTCCGTTTGTATTGTCCGAATTGATTTCAATTTGGCCGGATTGGTCGCGATGACTGATAATGCGTTAATTCGTTGAATTGGGGATGAATCAGGTTATGTTAGAGACTGGATACATGATGGATTAGCTTGTGCGTAATTTTCGGGATTGGGGACGCGTTAATTTCATGAATTGAGTGATGATTTGATACGAATTTGACTATTTAAAGTCAATTTGTTCAAATTTCGAATCGGCCGCTTAATCGGTCGAATTGACTTGAAGCTTGGGCCGAGATTGGGTCGTTTACTGTTTGCACCCTAGATGGAAACCCACTGGAATCGATTGGGCTGACATAGGGCTTGGATTTTGAGGATTCAGCCCTGTTTGACTTTTGGCGAGTTTGTTTGGGTCTTGATCCAAATTCGCGACTTTAGGGTTTAATCCAAGATGTTAGGGTTCGAAACATTGTGTCAATCACTTGTCAATTGTGTGTTTGTATATGTGTATGTATTTGTGTGATGTATCAATGTATATATACATGTATATGTCTCAATATTATATATATATAGGGATTCTAGAACAAAGGTGTATTGAACTTTGTGAATTCGTATTGATAACTAGGGTTTAGTTGTTTGCTCGAATGAATTTAAGACGTTGCACTAGAATCGGATTTGAAATGTGTTACATTGGATAAAAGAACTAATAAAAATCAGAAATGTTACATTAACTCTCTGATTGATGAGGTAGGCGCACTAAAGAAACAACAGGCGGCTGATGACAAGCTGCGTTTAGAGCATGACACTATGGTGAAACTGGTATGTGATATGGCCAAGACGCTTACTGCTCAAGGGGAGAGATTGAAGGATTTATTGGAGAAGCAACCACCTAAGCCTAGCAGTGAAGAGGCTTGTCACTTAGTTGATCTAACTAAGGTTGATGATCATGACAAGGATCCTGAAGCCGGACCAAGTGGAAGTGAGTAGCAATCGTTGGCTTTGGCGATTGTTCCCATCTCTGCCGTATCTATGGCTGTGGGGGAGTCCACTCAGAGTGAAGGTGGAGGTGATGCTTCAGGAGGTAATAAAGGAAAGTCGGCGGCTGACGTTTTGAAAGATCTATCTGACGATGTATCGGATGATGTGATCCTATTCTTAGAGCCATACTACTCCAAAGAAGCATAGATCGAAGCTCTCTGCAATCTGGAAGAGGGAGAGATCGACTCTGGCGACGACTGGGATGAGGAGGATGATGATGTTGTAATCAAAGTTCCCAAGGGCGACGGGGAAGGAGAGTATGAGTTTGAAGATGGAGAGATGTTCGAAGTTCCATCATTTGAAGACACAGGTTCAGCCGAGCCTGCTAGTACTGTTGAGGCATCGACTGAAGCCTCCCCTGCCGACCCTACACCTGTGGATCCAGAGGCACAGAAAGACAAACATATGCCTGCGAGTTCATTGAAGGATCCGGCTTCTGTCTGGCAAAAATACATCAATCATACACAAACATGGAGCGACAGGGATGATCTTAGCTGTGAGGTTCGAGGAGGATAAGAAGTTGTTTGCAATCAAGCGATCTGGGGTGGTTCAATACTTGAAACCAACCAGCGAAGCTTTCAGCTCCATGCCAAGATACGACCTCGTGAACCTAGCAAACTGAGAGCTGCTGGGTCACTCAAATCACGCAGTATCGATGGGTTTGTGGCACGTTCTACAGCGAGAGGTAAGATCTGGGAAGTTCAAAATGTTTAAGCCTCAGGTGCCCAAGCGAGTTAGGGACAAGAATGTTAGACATCCTGTGACTATTAAAAGCTTAAAGAATCTGGTATACAAGCCAGTGTTGTGTGAAACCAAGATTCCCCTGAGCAAGTTATCTTAGGATATCCTCGGTAACATATGGTACTGGTACGTAGATCCTAAATCGGGCGAGGCAGTGGTGATTGGAAAGGTGTGTTCCGAGAGTGGAAGCTTAGTGCCAAGGGAACTAATCAGAGTGTTTGATGAAGTCTGCTTCATAAACTTTTATATGAAAGATCTTTAGGCGCTAGCGGACAGGTACTGCATGTACACAGATGAGTGGACAAAGTTCCTTGCTTCTAAATATGACAAGGTGATCAAGTTCTGCCTTTATTACAAGAAGAAGATGGAAGCTAAAGCTAGGGAGCAGTGAAGACCGAAGACAATCCAGAGCTGTTGTCAAGAGGGAGTTTGTTGAAGCACGTTTGTGTGACAAACACTCTGGATATTGTCTTAGATTTTGTACTTGTCTTGTATGTATTAGTCTTTGTATTGTAGTGTCTGTACGTTTTAGTTATCGAGTTGTAATTACTAATGTATGTACTAGTCGTCTATTGTCTCTAAGTGTTTTGCGCACTTAGCATGTGCGCAGGAATTACTTCCTGCGTACTTAGCAAGTACGCAAGAACACTCTGCGTACTTGTTAAGTACGCAAGAACAATTTGCCCTTCGCACTTGTTAAGTGCGCTGAGAACAGGTCCAGTATAAATAGGCTAGGTTAACAGAAGTTATGTACGCAGGCATTTTGCACTCAGTTGTATTCTCTCTGTAACATTCAAGTTTATATAAGACGGAGTTTTAAAGTGATTTCGTTGTCGATTTACTTTGTGTTACTTGATTCTCCACCTAGTCACGGGCATTTCGCACCCGGTCCGACTAGTCACTCACCCACACGTAACGATCCGAGACACCCGGGGACCTACAGGAACATGGCGATGACTTTGGACAATTTGTAAGGGAATGTCAGAAAGACAAAGCACCAGCTTCTGGTTTTACTAGACATAGTTTAGGAAACAGTCAAAATTACAACAATCAGAATAACCGATGTCAAAACCAGGGAACTACATCAAATGCTTTGGTAGTTCAGCAAGATGACAGTTTGCTAGGGTGTTCACTTGGAGGATGCCATTGTCTCACAAATTCAGATAGGTGTTGGACCTAGATATATGATTAAGCTTAGTGTTTGGATGTAAAGTGTAACCGTGAACAGTTCACGGGTTGAGTGTTTTGGGCCGGCCTTTAGGCCGAGAACATGTATGGGGTAGATAGTATATATACATGTTTACCCTAACCATGTGTGGTTAGCGGTTTTGTTTGAAGTTTTTCTTTGTAACTCTCTTGATCAATACAAGGTGTTTTACATTGATTTCCTGTTCTTGAATCACGACAATAGTTAGTTTCCGCCTAGTGATTGTGAGACTTGATATCGTTTGTGTGTGTTATTTGAGGATCCATTCATTTTGGGACTTACAATTGGTATCAGAGCCATTGAATTCATTCAAGGCTTGGTTTTGGATATCAACAATTCAAGACAAAGGTGTTAAGGTATTTGTGTTTCTGCTTTCGTTTGTTTTTATTGCTAACAGTGTCGTGTGATAGAGGTTCATCGGTTTTCCTACTGAGAATCAAGTAATCATCATTTTTCTTAGTGAAATCATTGCTGTTTTGCTACTGATTTGAAGGATTTTACTTGTTAAAATCGTTAGAAAGAGGTTGTTGTTCATCGTGTTCTTAGGGAGTGTTTGAGTTTCAAAATTTGAAATCCCTAATATTTCGGGATTTAAATTGGAAACTAAATCAGTCATCTTTTAATCTCAGGAGTATTTCACGGGTCAACACTCACGGGTATCGGTTCACGGGTCAACATTCACAGGTATCGGTTCACGGATCAACGTTCTTGGGTATTGTTTCACGGTTCAGTGTTCACGGCTAAGTCTACTCAGTTCAGGTTCATGTGAAGACTAGTTCATGGGTTCATGTTGCCATTTCAAGGCTCAGTCAAACTTCACGGTTCATAGGAAGACTTTATGGCTCAGTCAAACTTCAAATGAAAATTGTTCACGGGCTACTTGACTGATTCTCGGCTAGTTCACAGCTATATTCAAGTTCACGACTTTAATTGTGTTCACGGATTTCACTAAGTTCACAGAAGAAATACTGTTCACGGTGTTCCTACTCTTCACTACTAAAGTCTAGCTTGTATTCTCAGGTTCATTTCATTTTATTCTTTTCAGGGAAGATCAAGGACCTAATACTTTGACAAGATGAACTCTCAGCAACTTACCATGAATCTAAACAGTTTGTTAGATTTGAAAAATTTTACCAGTACCAAATGGCCAAGGCTTACTTGTGCTGAAGATTATGTGGACTAGAAATTTAGGTTTCAAAATCATGTTATGTTGTTTGAGGCCAAGATGTGGAGAAATATACTCAAGGGACAACAAATCCCTATGTATGACAAAGAAGATGGTACCAAAGCAGATAGAAAACTATATTGATGAAGATTTTGATCTGGTTGAAAGAGACATAAAAGCATTAGCAGCTTTAGGAGTCTCTTGCTCAAGCTTTTGAAGGAATTGATGATACGAAGGCAAGTAGATAAGAGATGATTATACAACAGTTTAATATGTTCAATCATGTTTTAGTGAATCTCTTGAAGTCCAGTTGCAGACATTTATAAAGTTGGTGTCACAGATGAGAGGTGCTCAGATTGTTGTTAGTGATGGTGATTTAAATGTGAAATTTGTTGAATGGTCTGCCACAAAGCTGGGACTGGAATGTTGCCCTTTTGAAGAGAACTAAATATCTAAACATTATCACTCTGAATGATTTGATCTCTATCATAAAATCATATGATCTTGATGACCAGCAGAGAAAAGTTAACCATGTGAATACCATAAACTCTGCAGGTGCACAAAGCAGTAACAGTGCATTTCTTTCAATTGTATTAAATGTGACCCTGGAACTCGAGATGTGACTCCCGGTGTTACTACTACAGCTGAGACCTTTACTCCTGAGCAACAAGCATATTCTACACAACAAGCTAAGCTAATTGAAGTAAACACCTCTCTATAACCGGAATCATGAATTGTTAAGCAACATTTGTCTCAGGAAATCTATCCCCCTCTGAGGTTCTCACTGCTTAGCTTAATCAAATCCATCCAGAGGATGTGGAGGAGTTGGATATTTCTTGGCAGCTAGCCATGGCAGTTTTCAGAGCTAAAAACTTCATCAACAAGACTGGTAAATTCAGATGGAGTGAAGATACAGGGAAAAATATTGGTTTCAACAAGTCAAATCTTCGATGCTACAACTGTCATGAACCAGGACACTTTGCAAGGGAATGTACGAAGCCAAAGGAGCAATGAGGAAGTGAAGCTCGAACACCTGCTGGAAGAAACAATGCTGCTAACACCAAAGCTTTAATCAGCCAGCAAACAAGTGGATATGACTGGGGAGATCAGCTCAAAGAACTGAATCTAAATCATGCTTTTATGGCAGATGTTGTCGGAGAGTCTTCTGCCATCTCATCTTCTGTTACTCCACCTGAGGTAACTGCTAATATATGTTCTCAATCATGCATCAATAAAGTAGAACTTTACAGAAAACATAATGCTGATCTGATTTTTTAAATGGATAACCTAAAATATCACAAAAGAAATTTGTTAAATATGAAAAGGATTATAAAGAGGTAATAGATGCTGTTAAGAAGGACATATCATTGCTAAAGTCTCAATTGAGTAGTAAGTGTTATCTGCTTACTGATGCTAAGCAAGAAATTGCTAGATTGACCACTAAATTAGAAAAAGCAAAAGCTAATTTTGCTGAACCAACGTTCAAAGTAGACTTCTTAGGTCAATCAAGTAAAATAGTTGATATTCTTGAAACTCAACTGCATAAATCGGGTAATGGAAGCAAGGGACTTGGGTATAATAATGTGCCTCCTACTTTTAATGGAAACTGTACCACTGTTCCCATTCCCGTTGAGGAACAAGTAAAGGAGTTTAACTTGTTGACTACTAGTAACAAGTCATGCCTATATGAATCCAAATCATCATCCTTGACTTCAGATAATAAATGTGTGAATAGTTCTAATGCTTCTACCACATGCGCAGAACATGTAGAAATACATGATTGGTCAAGTGAGGATGATGGAGATGATAAGTCACAAATTTGCAGTTTTAATTTAAATTCAAAAAAATTGAAAACTATGTTTTTGTTATTCTTGTTTTGAAAAATTCCAAATCTTATGTGCGTGATTTTATTGGTTTGAATGTTTCTAGTTCCTAATCTTCTGTTTCAAAAAATTCACATGTGCATAAAGGTACTGTTTTTGTTAAATCATTAGCAAATGGAATAACTGAGAAGCATGTTTTCCAGAAAACCAGACCTGTGATTAAGCAAAAAGTCGATGGTCAAACCTCAGATGCTTCACCTAAGCATTTCTCAAAGGATCAATTTTATGCAAAATATGATCATCAACATTTGAGGTTTGAGCAAAGACATGTTCATCAGCACCAGAGACCCAAACAGCTTTACAAACAGGATGATTCATATCATCACAGGTCCGACAAGTATGGACCGGCACCATACTCCAAGAAACAATCATGTTATACATGTGGAAAACCAGGGCATCTAGTAAAACACTGTGTTCACCGTCCTTATATTCCCTACTATGTTCAAAATCGAAAGATGTCAAATAGAAAGATGGATTCCAAGCCAATGAAGACTACCAAGTCTGAGGTAATGAAGAGCCACTCATTCTATAATAAACCTTCTGATGGAGACTGGAATGTCGCCAAGCGAAACAGGCAGGCTTATTTGGAAAGATAAAAGAAAAATAATTCTAAACAAAAAGAAAAAGTTAAGCTTAGTCTATTAAAGAAAATAAAAATCAGTTTCATCTAAGCCTGTTTCGAAAGCTAAGAATGGTGTTTTGAATGCCAAAGTTGTGTCAAATGATGATATGTGTTTGCAAGAAGTGTCATACATTGATGCTAATGGAATACCCAGATCTACTATGGCATGGATACCAGTGACTAATTAATCTCGCATATTGTGTAGGAACAAACAAGGAGGACTGTCAATAACCTTTGGTTTGTTGATAGTGGATGTTCCAGGCACATGACATGGTACATATCTCTATTTCATGATGTGCAAAATTTTTTAATGGAGGCTATGTTTCATTTGCAGGGGGTAAATGTGGTAAAATCAACATGAAAGACTGTAATAAACTGGTCTTTAAGTTTTCATGACGTAAGTTACGTCAGCGAGCTGAATCATAGCTTGCTAAGTGTTTCCCAAATTTGTGATAAGGACTTTTCAACACATTTCATAAATAAAGAATGTTTAATTCTAAAACTAGGCTTCATGGTGCCTGAGCAATAGGTTTTGTTAAGGACACCCCGTAAGGGAAATTATTATGTTATTGACATGAACAATAAACCTTTTTATGAAAATACATGTCTTTTATCAAAATCAGCTGAATTTGATGCTATGTTGTGGCATCGACGTCTTGGCCATGTTAATATGAAAAACTTAAACCGCATCGTAAATGGTAATCATGTTCGTGATCTACCTATATCTAAATTCTTTTCTATTGAAAAATGTATTGCGTGTGATAAAGGGAAATAACACAGAAAACCCCATAAGTAAAAAATGATTAATTCAATTGACTGCATTCTTCATCTACCTCATATGGATCTATTTGGTCCTTTGAATGTAATGAGCATTGGGCAAAAGTCTTACTGTTTGGTTATAACTGATGATTACTCACGTTTTTCTTGGGTTTTCTTTTTGGCTAATAAAAGTGAGACTACAGAGTTGATAAAGAACTTCATTATGTTGGTTGAAAATCAAAGAGATGTGAGGTGAAAGCAATCAGATGTGACAATGGAACTGGATTCAAAAACGCAGTTTTGAATCAGTTTTGTGCATAAAAAGGGATAGCAAGACAGTTTAGTGCCGCTCGCACACCTCAGCAAAATGGTGTGGCTGAACAAAAGAACAAAACACTCATCGAAGCAGCAAGAACAATGCTTTCTTAATCAAAGTTGCCCTTGTTTTCTGGGTGGAAGCTGTAAACAAAGCATGCTACGTGCTCAACAGGGTTCTTCTCAACAAGAGACTTCAGATGACTCCATGCGAGATCATTTACAAAGAGAAGCCCTAGGTAAGATATTTTAGAGCCTTTGGGTGTCCGTGTAGTGTATTTCATACATAATTCACACCTAAGTTCAATGAAATGTCTGATGAATGTTACTTTGTTGGCTATGGTTCTAACATAACAGCTTATAGAGTATACAACAAGGTCACCAAAGAAATCAGAGAATCAACCTATGTTGATTGGCAAGAGCAAAATCCTACAGATGCTGAGTGTGGCCCATCATGGTTATTTAATTATCATTCTTTATTTAAATCATTTAACATATTCACTGATGAACTTGCAGGGTCTTTTAATGAATCATTTGAGCTAAGTGATGATGATGAGGGTCCTTATACCAGACCACTGCTTACTGTTAACCCACCAGAAGTTATAAGATAATTTAGTAAAGGTGGATCCACATCAACCAACGTTTCTGAGAATTCACCAATAGCTGCTGAGGACTCTATATCTCCAGTTAATGACGGTGATTTCACATTAGATACTGCAGATGCATCTCATTTCCAGGAGCCGATTCCTGATGAAAGCATGGTCGATAAGCCAATTTCTGACCCTACATATGAATCCAATTAAGAGATACAGAAAAATGTGACAAATTTGCCTCTCATAGTGCAAGTTCCTGATGTGTCGTCTCATAGAATTAATAAACATCATCCGGTTGACACTATAATCGGGTCATTGACAGATTGGGTAATGGATCATCTGAGTAATTTCTGAGTGAAATCAGGACCTACAATTGGTATCAGAGCTTTATGCTCTTATTTCCGAGTGTTATCAGGTTTTTGTGATCAATTCTAGTTGATTTTCTATGTTGTGTTGAAGTTTTTCTGCATCTAGATTCTACAAGCACTGTTCCGTTGAAGATTGTACCGTTTCATCGATTTTCGGGTATTTTTGTTCGCGGTTTCAAAATTGGAGGTTGTTCACGTGATCAGGAGTGTTATTCGAAGATTTTTACTTGATTAGTTTGTCATTTCCGAGATATTGATTTCTAAAGCTTTTCATCAATGGAGTTTTTCTGAGTTTGGGAAGAAGGCATCGAAACTACTTGGGAACATTCTCTGAATTTCGTTGGTCATCGAAACTTCTTGTCTGTACTTTTTGTCTGGAGAAGGTACTATCGAAACTATCTATTTGTCATGTTATATCGAAACTAACCTTTGCATATTGATCACCCAAAACTTTGTGCTATCGAAAGTAGTTTTCAATAAAAACTAGTTGTTTCTTGTAGGTCCACTTGACTCATCTCAGATCGATATCGTGACAGGACGTCTCGTTAACTCGGAGTGCGGAATCCTACCGTATTAACGTCCGTATACTAATTGACAATAGAAACAACATGTAAATAAACTTTCTCTTTGTATATCACCAAAACATAGAGTTTATAGAATACAATCAATCAATT
Organism: Smallanthus sonchifolius; assembly: GCA_023525975.1. NCBI lineage: Eukaryota > Viridiplantae > Streptophyta > Magnoliopsida > Asterales > Asteraceae > Smallanthus > Smallanthus sonchifolius. Next base: position 30,518,883 of record CM042046.1, read on the forward strand.
CTTTCTACTTCTCTCTCTAGTATTCTTTAACAGATTCTGTAAACTCCTTTTTTATAAACACAAACTCTGCAATAGGCGAACTTAACAAGTTCGCTTCACATGATACTAGGCGAACTTAACAAGTTCGCTTCTAGTAGGCTAGGCGAACTTAACAAGTTCGCCTCTAGCAGAAACTTGTTCTATCACTTAGACAAAATCTATACAATTACATAAAAGCATAAAGACAATAAGACCTAAACTATTACAAAGCTTTTGTCATACATTCTATGTCCTAACAGACTCCCCCTTGACAATAGCTTGATCTTCTGTCTTCAGTCTTTATGACGAGCTCTTCTAGTTATCTGGTAATCTGCTTCCTGCGTACACTCCATATATCTGACACATCTCCAACACTCTTTTATACTGCAACCCTTGTTCTCTCCATTCATCAGTAAACATAATCTCATTCTTATGTAACTCAAATCTTTTTCATCTTATGTAATTTTTACAATCAATTTGAATATTATTTGAAATGATACGCAATAAATTTCAATGTAAACAAGATCAGGTTATGAAATGCTCAATTTTTCATTCTAAATTTGCAATACAAATCATGAATTCTTAAATTGTCAATATTATATAATTTGAAACTGTAAACATTTTTCTTCCAAATTCATGTGAGTTAGTACCATTTAGATGAAAAACATCGTGTACCCCACATATATGTCAACAGAAATTTAAATTTGCACTATCTTCAAGACATACACAGTTTATTGCAAGATTAGATCAATGTCCAAGATGAAATTATATCTATTAGCACAAGTACAGAATAGCACATCCCAAAGGATATAAGAATCAAAATGATTCAGAATCAACAGATTCTAATGAATTGACTTTATAATGAGAATCAATAGATTCAGGTAGGATGATCCAACTATTATCCGGATAAATTTCAATGAAATCTATTATAGATGATGTATCTAACTGATCCAAGGTTGAATATATGTTCCAACAGATGATGTCAGAAACATATCTTAGTTTAGCAACACATTGCATGTTTTTCGGGGCATGGGCAGTGAATTGAACTGAAAGAGATTATGCTAAAGACATAATTCGATATTGGTCTCATGAAATTCTTAAAACCATATATTCTATATCTGATAATGATCTTTTCCACACACACACAGGCATATAATGGATTTAAATCACAGATGTAATCATATCATATTTAATTTTCACACTACTATTGGTTTAAAAACGCTTCTAGTATATTGACAATTCAAGTTTCAAACTCATATTCAAATTTAAAACACATTATCAAGATTAGAGCATTCAAAACACTATCATTTATTATTTATGCAGACTTTGAAATTTAGATCAAATCAATTTACTTTAAACTATCATATATCAAAGGTCTAGTATGGTCATGTGTAATGAACTATTCACTGATGTACTATCATTTCTTCTCTAACTTCAAATGATGTCAATTTTATATTTTTCATTTTGTTTTGAATTTTTGTAAATAACAATTTTTGAATGAAATTTAACATGCAGAATTGTAATAAAACAATAAAAGAAATTTAAAACAAAATCTCCCATAAAAATTTGTTTTTGAAAAACTTTTATTCGGGATTGATCATACCTATCATTTTGATCAGAAATTCAAACATGGTACGATCAAATGCCTTGGTAAAAAGATTAGCAAAATTATCATCTGTGTGTACCTTTACCAGCTCAATCAACTTCTTATCTGCACAATCACGAATAAAATGATATTTAATTTCAATGTGTTTTGTTTTACTGTGCTTAACAAGATTATTTGTGATAGACATTGTAGAATTATTATCAATAAACATGGGCATTCCTGTAAAATTCAAACCGTAGTCTCTTAATTGCTGTTGGATCCACAAGATCTCTGAACAACAACTTACAGCAGCAATGTATTCTGCTTCACATGTTGAAATGGAGACTGTAGACGATTACCCAAGAACTAGCAACCACCTGTAGTAGATTTCCTGTCCAAACAAAAACCACCAAAATCAGAATCAGTGTATGCATTGAATTCAAAGTTAGAACCATGTGGAAACCATAGTCCCAATCTTTGTTTTCCTTTCAGATAACGAAAGATTCTCTTTACTGCAATCAAATGAGACTCTTTTGGTTTTGCTTGGAACCTGGAACAAATACACACAGTGAACATTATGTCTGGCCTTAAAGCGGTTAAGTACATGAGAGATCCAATCATTGCACTGTAGAGTCGACAATCAACTTCTTTTCCATCCGGGTCAGAATTCAATTTATGATTGACCGGAATCGGAGTATCGTATGGGGTACAGTCCTCCATCTTGAACTGGCTCAAGATGTCCTTTATATACTTGGACTGATGAATAAAGAAACCATCTTCCTTCTGATTAACTTGAAGACCTAGGAACAAGGATAACTCTCCCATAGTTGACATCTCAAACTTTGATTTCATAATACTCTCAAACTCTTTGCACAACCCTTCATTTGTAGAGCCAAAAATAATATCATCTACATATATCTGTACCAGTAGGTATTCTCCCCCTGCTTTCTTAATGAATAAGGTCGAGTCAATATGTCCACGAACAAATCATTTTCCATAAGATGTGTAGACAACGTTTCATACCACGCCCGAGGAGCTTGATGAAGACCATAGAGAGCTTTATCAAGCTTGAAAACTTTAGACGGATTAATTGGATTTTCAAACCCCGACGGCTGACATACATAAACTTCCTCCTTGACTTTACCATATAAGAAAGCACTTTTTACATCTAATTGAAACACCTTAAACCCTTTGTATGAAGCAAAAGCAAGAAACAACCGTATAGCTTCAAGCCTAACAACATGAGCATAAACCTCGGTGTAATAAATTCCCTCTTGTTGATTGAAACCGTGTACAACTAATCGTTCCTTATTTCTCACCACAACACCTCAATCGTCGTTCTTGCATTTAAACACCCACTTCGTAACAATTGGATACACACCCTTTGGAAGATCGACGAGATTCCAAACTTTGAGTTTTTCAAACTGAGCAAGTTCTTCCTGCATGGCCTCTATCCAATTGTTATCACGTAACGCCGTTTCGACATTCTTTGGTTCGACCTGAGAAATAAAACAGGAATGTGAGCATACATCAAAAACACCAGTATCCTTAAAACATGTATACAAGCAAGTGTTGTCAAGAATAGAACGCGTTTGCACTCCATCTCGCAAATTCCTAATGATATTTGTAATCAGATGAGCTTTGAGTTCCTTGATTGATGCAACCTCAGGAACCGACAACACATCAACTTGAGTTGTATCAGATTGATAAGACAGATCTTGATTAACTGGTATCACCGAGTCCATATTTGTAGGAATCTCCCACTGAGCCTGTGTCAAATTAGAAGGTTCATCAACTAACAAAGGATCAGCAGAAGAATCTTGAAAAATAACATTTTCATCCTCACTATCACACTCTTGTGTTCCCGAACAAGAATCAACATTAGGATCTGGAGCAGATGTAGAAGGAACAAATGATTGTGGAACCGCAGTCGGTAGAAAATGACTATTCTATGCATCCTAACATGAATCATATAACAAAGCAACTTCTTCAGGAGAAATATTAGAAGGTAAATGAAAAGAATTGAATAAATTCTCATAATCAAAAGCCCAGCCTGGTCCAATCTCCATTTGAGGTAAAGACCGATTATAACAGTCAATATGAAACCATTCTTCAACCTGATGAGTCTCTTTGTTATAAACCCTCTTGGTAGTAGAATTTGCAACATACCCCAGAAAGATCCCTTCAATAACCTTAGCACTGAACTTGGTTGGGAAATCTCTCACCTTCAACAGGGTGCATGGATTACCAAAAGGTAATAAATATTCCAGATTCGGCTTACGATTATTAAGCAACTCATAGCATGTCTTGTTGTGTCGCTTAACGGTCCAGACTCTGTTCAAAACGTGACATGCAGTATTGACAACCTCAGCCCAAAAAGTTACTGGAAGCTTAGAATCAGCAAGCATCGTACGTGGTTTCGGCAACACCATTTTGTTCAGCAACACCATTTTGTTAAAGTACATATGGCGCACTGAATTCATGATGAATTCCCTTTTGAAGACAAAATAAACCCATCTTGTTTTTTTTAAACTCGCTGCCATTGTTACTCCTAATTCTTCTGACTTTCTATTTGAACAAATACTCTAAACCCAGGATTAAGAATTGCACTAACTCTGTGGTTTTGGCTTTAGAAGCAAGGAACTTAACCCATGAAAATATAGAGAAATCATCTGTTACTACCAGATAGTAAGATTTACCGCCAATGCTCCTGATACTAATCGGTATGAACAAATCCATATGCAGTAGCTCCAAAGGAGTCACAATTGAATTCTTTGTCTTAGATATGTGGGACTTCTTGTTTTGTTTCCCCTTCTTGCAAGGAATACAGTCATCAGGAACTGAAAATTTGATTTTCGGAACACCAATAACCAGATCATTCTTCACGAGATAATTCATTTTCCGATAATTGATGTGAGCAAGTTTCCTGTGCCACAAAATAGAATCCGACTCAGACGCCTTGGAGAGTAGACATGTAGGAATTGAATCCGTTGTAGTAGCAACAATCATGTCTAGGACATATGTGTCATTTCTCATCGGAGCCTTCATTAGAATCCATTCGTCAGGAATCACAAAGCCCTGTTTCAAGATATAACACTCATAATCATTTAAATGAAATGAAAATTTCTTGTCTCACACTTGAGATACACTTAAAAGATTGGTTGTCCCTACTTAAACAAAGAAAATTAGTTAGAAATTGGAACCCAAGCCATTGTGGTCTTGGGTCGTCCAGATGGATCAAAATAAACAACTTCAAGCAATTCACAATCAACATTGTCATCAACCTTTGGAACATAAGATTCACAATTAGACCTTCTCAATGATGACATAGTATGATTAATTGGAAAAACATTATCAGATTTATGATTATCAGATTCAGGTATTTCCAAAAATTTATGTAGTTTTCTGTTACGTCTTCTTCGTTGTGGTCTAGAAAGTTTGACCTCAGGTTGAGAACCTTTTGGAATTCCAACATGTGGAATCTCAAACTTCTTTTGAAAAACAACTGGTTTAGAAATACGCTTATCATGTTGCTTAAATCCCGAAGATTTAGCAAATGATTGACAAGGCATATTCTTTACAACACTAGACGTAGGCTTTCCCACATTTTGTCTTTTCAGAATCGGCACCACTCGTTGTTGTGAGGAAACACTCTTTAATTTGCCTTGATTCTTATAAGGACAGTGAATCAGAATATGACCAGCCTCATTACAGTGAAAGCAAACTCTTCTATCTTGATGATTTCTGATATAAGGAGTTTTTCTTGAATTTGATAACCCTTCCGATAAACAAGCTTAAGAAGATTTTACTGAACAATTAACTGGCTTCTTTTGAACAAAAACTTGTTTGGTTACCGTTGATAAATTCTTCTTCTGATGACCAGCAACAACAAAACCACTTGATTGTAACATTTTGGAAAGTTTAGGTTGATCAACTTTCACCTCATCAGGTTCTGTTAAAATGCATCTATCACGGGTAACATTTTTTACTACCTTTGGTTCATCAAGTTGCACTTCCTTAGAAATGCCTTCAACATTTTTATCATAAAAAACTTCATCCTCAGAATCAGAATCATAGATCATATCTTCACCAGTTACTGGATTTACTTTCAACACCGTCTTTGGATCAATTTCCTCTTTATGAATAATTACTGGTTCAACCACATAATTTGCATTGAATGGTGGAGGAACGAATCCAATTCCAGCAACCCTCTTAGAAGGATCAGCATTAGCATTAAAGTAATCCAATACCACAGATGAATTTTCAAAATTTTCCAGCTTTCTGTGTAATTTGATCACTTCATATTCTTTATCAGAAATTTCTTTCTTCTTCTGAGCGACAATTTCATTTCGCTTCTCAATCTCAGCATAAGCCATATCCAGATGATATGCTTGTTACTTATATTTCAATCCCAAAGAGTTTAAATCTCTTTTTAAAGACTCAATTCTATCTATACACAATTTATCATTATCTTTCAGTTTTTGATTAACTGAGTGCATCGATTTCATTTGTGTTATCATCCATTACTTTTTGTATTTTATCTTTTATACTGATGCAATTAGAGCAATAAATGTGACAGACAGAATCTTTTACCTTTGAAGGATCCGACATATCTGCCATGAAGACTTTTGCAATCGGAATATTTTTAGAATCAGCACCATCAGAAGAATTTTGAGTTAATACTATATCATCATCAGATACACCAGATGTAATATCAGACTCAACATTATGTACTTGATCACGTCTTCTTCAGTACTTGGTAAACTTTCACCATCACTTGAGCTATCATCATCAGTTGACTCTTCAGATTTTGTAGAATGAATCTCAGCTACAAACGCTTGACTTACAGTACCAACCAAATCTTCAAGATGAATACCCCAGTCATAATTTTCATCATTCTGAGCAACCAAAGCAGATGATGCATATGATTAGAATTTCCAAAGCCAGAGGAGCCATGTGACTGATTACGATTGTTCTTAAAGTTATTAGGCTTCTTCTGAGAATCAAATTCAACTTTTGGTTTTACACATTCTTTGGCAAAATGACCATACTCCTGACAATTATAGCAATGAACTTTGGTTTTATCAAATCCCATACGTGAACGACTGTTGGAACCGATATACTTTCTTTCAGTCTTCTTCAAAAAATATTTTGCTTGTCTCATCAGCATAGCCATATTCCATTGAATGTTCATCTCTTCCAGATCAACAGGATCAATTTGTCTAAAATCCTCTTCAATAACATCTCGATCATGAATATTTCATCCAATAAAATTTTCATAAGAAGCCATAAAGGAATAAAACATCGCTAAATAATCTTCAGCAACTCTATGATTCATATTATGTGTTCCAGATGATGAAGAAGTAGTATTTGCAGAGAAACCAGAATGACTTGGAACTCTAGAACAATAATCATTAGAAACATCTTGAGTATCACTAGAAAAGAACGCAACCCCTGCACCAGTTTTGCAAGAATACTTAGCAAAATACATTGAAGGATCTTGAATATGCTCCATATTGGTTTCCTTCTTCTTCATATTCAAATCATGTGATTGAATCTTGCCAAGAACCTCTTCAAGCGACATAGTTTTATACTTGACATTCTCTTTTATCAAAACCGTATACACATCAAATTTAGATGGTAATGCCTCCAAAAACTTATGATTTATCTCTTCAGTCTATTAAACCACTGAAGCACTTGACAATTCACTTAGCAAATGATAGAATCTCGTTGCAAGATCATCTAAAGATTCATTTTGAAAGTGCTTGAATACTAAGAATTGTTTCATCAGTAATTCTTTTCTGCTTTTCTTAACATCCAAACTACCTTCACACCGCTTTTGTAATGCTTCCCACAATTGTTGAGAAGTCCTGAATTGTTTAAAGCTATGATAAATTTCTTTAGGAAGAGGCATAGAGATACTAGCCATTGCCTTCTTTTCCCTATCAAACAATATTTTTTCTTTTGTGTTCAACGCAAATAACGATTTAGGAACATCATCCTATCCCATCCAAGTATATGTCGGATGTGTATAGCCTTCCAGGAATGGAATCCACAAACTTGTATCAGTAAAAGATACGAACTGATCAAACCGATCTTTCTAGTTAGAATAATCTGCAAGACTTAACAATTTGGGTGGTTTCTGAGATGTACCAATCTCGTTATCGTAATTTAACATATTAGTCACTTGCACCACATTTGCCATTTTCAGAAAAAATTTCCAAGTGTTGAACAAGTACTCCCCTTAGGCGAAGATAATAAGTTCGCTTCAAATCCAAACAAACGAATTTGATATCAAGCGAACTTGATAAGTTCGCTTAACCAAGAAACTCTGGTAAGTTCACCTACTGATTAAGTTCACTTAAACTAAGAGAAGCGAACTTAATAAGTTCGCATGCTAAGTTCGCTTGCAACAAATATCAGCAAGTTCGCTTGCTTCAGCTGTAACAAACTCAGCAACCCAAACACGAGCTCAAAGCGCCGAAAATCATCATTTCTCACAGATTTGAAGGAATTGGAAGAAATTGGACCGTAGGATTTAGTATTTTATGAATTAGAACATTTCTATCGGATTAATTTCACCAAAATCCACCTCAAATCCATGAATTCAACAGTAAAATCAGTTTCAAGAACTTGAAAACTCCATGGATACAAAAACTTCTAAAAATGATCAATTTCTTGTCAAATTGTACACAAAAACGTCTCTAATCTCCAAGAATTAAACATAAATCACGAGCAACAGCTCTGATACCACTTGTAGGTCCACTTGACTCATCTCAGATCGATCTCGTGACAGGACGTCTCGTTAACACGGAGTGCGGAATCCTACCGTATTTATGTTTTTCTACTAAGTGTTCATCATTGAAACTAGTTGTTTTGGATTCTGTTTCTTCGATCGAAACTAGGAGTTTCGGGCAGTCATTGTTCAATCGAAACTAGGAGTTTTGATCAGTATTTCCTAAATCGAAACTAGTATTCTAGGGGAAACAAACCACATGTTTCGATCAGTATTTCCTCAACCCTGTTCACCCGAAACTAGCTACTTTTTAGATTCAGACTTCTGAGATTATGGAAACTTCAAGCACCAATGAGTATTCTAGAGGAAACAAATCACCTGTTCTTGTGTCTACAAGGGACATTGATGACTAGACCAAGAAAATGAAGACTTTCTTTCAATTCCATGATCATACCTTATTGAACTCAATCAAAGATGGTCCTTACAAACCCGTCATCACTACTGCTGATGTTCAACGTCCTAAGACTGTGGCTGAATATGAGGAAAAGGACCCTGCTTTGATTGCCCGAGACAACAAGGCCTATGGGATTATTCCTATGGCTCTTCCTATGGATATCTTCAACACTTTTTCTGAGTACACCACAGCCAAGGACTTATGGGTAGCCTTGTGTACTAGATTTGAGGGAAGTGCTGAAGTTTGGGAGAGTAATAGAGATCTGATCAAGAAGCAGTATGAGATGTTCAGTAGTGTTAGAGGAGAATCTATGTCTGATTTAATCAACTGGCTCTCAAGCATTGTTTCAAGACTGAAAGAGATAGGTGTTGAATACCCGACTGTGGAGTTGAACAAGAAACTTCTAGATGCTCTTCTTGAGGAATGGAACATGTACCGTATCATGATCAAAAAGATTGAAAAATCTAAGCACTCTGTCTCAACAAGAAGTCTACAGCATTCATGGATCTTATGAGATTGAAATCAAAAAAGGAGCAGTCACACCCACCAACCAGTCTGGAAACACCACACTTATTGCTGGATCAAGCTCTTGCAGTAGTCCATACTTCCAGACTGATGTTCCTCCTTCTTCTGCTGGGATCCAATGTACCAGTTCCTCTGCTCCTCAAAAGACTATTGCTATGATTCCTGATGAATATGTCCCAATCATGACTACCTTCATGTCGTACTATGATGCACTTATTTCTGGAAACTTGACACCGGTCAGTTTTCAACCTGATGACTTAGAGCAGATCAATCCTGATGATTTAAAGAAAATGGCCATTGATTGGTGCATGGCCATGCTAAATTTAAGGGCCAAGAGATTCATTAAAAGAACAGGTATGAATATATTCAAGCATGGAAAGACTCTTGGGTTTGACATCAAGAAGGTGAGGTGCTTCAATTGTGACCAGCTGGGTCACTTTGATAGGAACTGCAAGGAGCCTTCATCCAAAGATCAGCATGAGAAGAAGAACTCCTATGGAAAGCAAGCTGCCATTCCTCCCAAGTCCAATACATCTTCAAGCTCCACAGCTCTTGTTTGTCAAGCTGATGGACACTATCACTAGGAAAACAAACTGAGGAACCTGCTGATGGCAGATGTGAAAGATAAAGGAAAGTGTGTCATGATTGAGCTAGCTGAGGATCTCACAGCTGTACCAGCTGAGGTTATTTCTAAACTTTACACTGCTAGATCTTGTTTAAATGAAATTCAAAAATATAGATTCATCAATGAAGCACTGATTGACGAACGAGATCACATTAAGGTGATGTATGACTATGTGGCTAAAAATGAGAAATTATACTTAAAGAAAATTCGTGATATTTCTGGAGAAAACCGATCTTTAATTATGCAACTTAATACTTAAACCATTAAGAATAAAATTTTGACTGAAAGAGTCCAAAAGGCAGAAAAGGCTAAATTACAAGTTGATCACATGGATATGGATCAGAAAATTTTGTTGGAATAATTTATAAACAATTTAACAGAAAAGACACAGAGGGTCTTGGATATAATACTCATCCCCCACCTTATTCTAAGTCGGGTAGATTTGCTGATATGCCTGTTGCTCATGATCCTACTCCTTATGTGTGTACTTAATCTGCCGATGATTATATTACATCCTCATATTAAGACATTATTGCTTCATATGCAGAGTCAAATTGTGTAACTTCTGAGGATGATTGTGATGAGAGTTCTAGAAATGTTTTAAATGAACTTGAGTCTGATGAATGTAATAACATGTCCGTGTCAAAACCAGATATATGTGAACACGTTGAAAATTTGTATTTTGATTCTTTGCCTTCTGAGCATGTGGGTTTGGGAAATGACATTTCTAAGTTTAAAAATACTTTACCATTTATTCCTAAATCTTTGAATGTTGTGCCTTGTGTTACCAAGTTTAAAAGTGCAGGAATTATTATGAATGATGTACCACGCGAAACCATGAGCAACATGGAATTTTTCAGATTAAAGGAAGAACCAAGTCTTTAAGACAAAGTTATTGAAGAAAGAATTATATCATGTTCCGATGCCTCAACATCACAATTATCTTCATCTTGTTATGACAATTATTAGGCTAAGGCGTCTTGTGATAAAGTTTGTTTTAGTTGTGGTTCTTAAAATTATGTTTCAAAAAGCTGTAATTTGACAACAATCCATTGTAATGAAGAATCGTCTCCCAAAATTTTATTAAATTCAAATGTGTCGTCTAAGTCTCATCATTGTAGAAAATCTAGGCTTAAAAGAATAAAAAATGCTAAAAAGTATTTGACAAAAGTTAAAAACAATGTTCTATATGATGATCATGCTTCATCAAAGGAGGATTCAGATTATGATTCTCATGATATATCTTATTTTGATAAGAAACTTCTTGACAGCAATGGATTTGATAAAATTTTCTAAATGATTCGTTGTATGTAGGGTCAACTAAGAAGAACATGAGATAATATCTTGCATGTAGATAGTGGTTGTTCCACATATGACCAGTCAATTTTACTTGCTGCAAGATTACCATCCAATGGATGGAGATTATGTGGCTTTTGCTAGGAATCCAAGGGGAGGAAAGATTGAAGGTCAAGGAATAGTCTCAAACGGTGTAAATAATCTGGATCATGTCAACTTCGTCCCTCAATTGAAGTACATTCTGATGAGTGTGTCTCAGATCTATGACAAAGATTTTTGTGCTTTGTTCAATTCAAGAGAATGCCTGATCTTGAAGCCTGGAGTGGTGATTCCAGAAGAATTTATTCTCATGCGTGCTCCCCGGAGATTCAATACTCACAGCTTGGATATGAACATCCCATCCGAAATAGAATCGTACTTTCTTTCAAAGGCGTCTGAAGATGAATCTTTTTTGTGGCACAAGTGGTTGGGACATGTAAATTTCAAAACCATGAACTGTCTGGTTTGAGGAAACCTCGTCACCGGTCTACCTCTCAAAGATTTTTTTCCTATGGAACACTGTCTCTTGTTCCAAGGGAAAACAGCACAAAATCATCCCATAAGCCCAAAACCACAAATTCCATTGACTCCCCTCTCCAATTACTTCACATGGATCTCTATGGTCATGTGAGTGCCATGAGTCTTGGACGCAAATCCTACTGTTTGGTAATAACCGATGACTTCTCTCGGTTTACTTGGGTGTTCTTCCTGGCTAAGAAAGATGAGACACCAGAGACCATGAAGACTTATCTGCTTAAAATTGAGAACCTCTTCAATCTGAGTGTAAAGACTATCCGCAGCGATCATGGAATAAAATTTAAAAATGCTTTTCTTGATTCTTTCTGTGAAAGCAAAGGAATTTCTCGGCAATTCAGTGCACCGCGTACTCCCCAACAGAATGGTGTAGCTGAAAGAAGAAATCGGACATTGATAGAAGCTGCAGGAACTATGATTGTTGATTCCAAGCTTCCTATCACGTTTTTGGCCGAGGCAGTTAACACTGCATGTTTTGTGCAAAATTAAGTTCTCATCACCAAAAGTTGCAACAAGACACCTTATGAGATCATGTATAAGTGAAAGCCGGTTATTGATTTCTTCAGAAAGTTTGGGAGTGTTTGCACGATGCTGAATACTTTGGATCAGCTGAACAAGTTTGAAGCCAAAGCTGATGAATGCTATTTTGTGGGATACTCATCAAATCAAAGGGCTTTTCGTGTCTACAACAAGCATAGAAGGATGGTTCTGGAATCTATTGATAACAACTGGCATGAAAGCAATCATAGGGATGTTGGGGATGGTCCTGATTGGCTTTATGATGCCGAATCTTTGTCTAAGTCATTTAATCTTCCTGTGTTTTCAAATGAATTAACTGCTTTTAATCCTTATTTTTCTGTGAACAATCTACGGAATATAAGTGATCCAAGTTCTTCCTCATCCATTAATAATCAAATCCCTAAACCTGTGGTTGTTGAATCCAATGTGGAATCTTCCGGTTCTGGTGCAACAAGTGAAACTATTGAAAACAACTCGATTCCAATAGTGGATGTTGCCCCACAATTAACTGCTGAAGATCCCATTATTGATGAAGCTGACCTTCCTGACTACAACATCACAATTCTTGAACCTAAGTTGATAAATTTGGTAGATTTGCTACTTTACATGATGAACAATTATAAGAACCGACTGTACAAGTAGAGGCCGATGTAGCAGAAGAACAACAAATGCATGTTCAACCACAGATAGAACCACAGTTTGATCCATTACCACATGATCCCGCTGTACCTGAGTTAGAAGATATTGAAGTCATATCTTCTTCTGAAGTGATGGTACTCCTGATAAACAACCATTACCAATTAATCAGTATGTCAAAGAGATGGAAAGCAAAAGGCGTAGAATTGAGAATCCTCCTCTCACTTCCTCTTCTAATCAAGATGATACCGATGCTGATTACTCACCGGATCAGGACTTAATTTCAAAACCACGGAAACGAAGACATCCGGGACATGTTAGAATACCTCCACAAACACCTACATCAACACCTAAACAAGCTCCCACTCCAATAACTTTGACACCCTCACAAGTTCCACAATCACCTCTTCCCACCGTAATTCAACTTCAATTGTCTTCATAGATTAATCCTACATCTGAAACTTTTGACACAAATAAGTTCTTAGTTTCCTCAGATGAGGCCTATAAAGCTGAGAAAGCTAAAGGAAAGAGCCCTATAGACTCATCTACACCTGCTTCTGTAGATCAACATGTTTTACAGGAAAGGGTGTTTGCTTTGGAACAACAAGTTGCTACTCAGGCCTCATAAATCATGACTTTGGAGGCTAATCAGGGGTACATTATTACTCTGATATATGATCTTAAGAAGCAAGTGAATGATCTTAAAGGAAAACAACCTGAATAGTCCACAACCGGTAGCAATGATGATGATGACAATGATCAAGGAGGTGGAGATACTGGAAGTAAAGATCAAGGAGATCAACAGGATGATACTGAAGGGAGTGATCCATTCAATTTTGATTTTGAAGGATGTCTTGAAGAGACAAAAGATGACGAATCTCCTAGTCACTTGGATTCCAATCCAGTTAAAGACATACAAGATGAAAGGGTTGAGAATTCATCAGACTCAGATATGGAAAGACTGAATCAAGAAATTGATGATGAAGTTAATATTAACTATAGATATGTCTGAGAATGATGATGCTAGCAAACCTTTAAAGAAAGAGTGACCTCCATGGAAGTTGCCACCTGGTCCACCCTCTGAAACCCAAGTCACTGTTAACATAGAAGATTACTATTCAAAGAGAGGGGACAGGTCAGGCATTGCATCTTGGGCTTTTGACTCAGAGAAGAACTTGTATGTGGTGAAGCAAAAGAGTGGACGATTGGAATACTACATGAGTGCTAATGACTTTAGCTCACTGACAAAGCTTGATCTTCAGTAGCTAAACGAAGCATACTATGAGAATAGAGGAAGAAATGGACTAGCTGAGATGTTTCACACTCTTCTTAATGAGCAGTCCTTAAAAAACTATGCTAAAATAAAAACAGCTGAGTCCAAGTTAAAAAGGGTTAAAGGAGTAAAAGATCCTCGTACCAGCAATCTATGGTACAATGTTATTTGGCCAGCTCTGAAGACAGTAAAAAATGTTCATGTTCACAAGAAGATGCCAGTGAATACTCTAAAAGATTTTCAATACTGGGCATATGATCATGTTTCTGCACAAGCTGTGATAGTAACTGATCAAGGTGAGCTCAGAATTTTGGATCCCTTTGATCTGTCTAAGTTCAGCGAACAAGATATCAAAGTGTTAGCAAGAAGCCAGATTCAACATGAGCAATTATGGGAAGAGCAAAAAAGATATTCACTGTGGATGTTGCTGACATCATTAGAAAGAATTTGTATGCAGGGAGTGGAGATCATGAAGAAGACATCAACTTTTGAAGTCAGGGAATGCTTAATCCTAGGGGGACATTGTTGGACCTAGATATATGATTAAGCTTAGTATTTGGATGTAAAGTGTAACCGTGAACTGGGGTTCACGGGCTAGATGTTTTGGGCCGGCCTTTAGGCCGAGAACATGTATGGGCTGGATAGTATATATACATGTTTACCCCGTGTGTAACATCTCGAAAATCCGTAAGCAAACGGGTCGGGTTAGTGGACTAACCAAATAGTTACTACACGACCTAGTTAGAAGGAACACACTACGTAAATCTTTATTATACGAACATAAGAGGACCGCCCCAACGATTAACGTCTAGTTTGGGATCGAAGTGTACGAGAAAGAACCCCGAGGACCCAGATGTAATTGCGAGTGGTATTTAAACCATTTATACACAAACCCTAGGGACATTCTTGACCCTAGGTGTGCGACGTCAGCAGGAAGGGACGCGGAGGAGTGGACGCCGGAGAACGGCGGTTCGACGGCGGTTTCTAGCGCGAACCACACAGCAAAGCAAGTTAATCCTCATACTATATCCTCTTATCGTGTTTTTTAGTGTAGAGTTGCTTGAAACCCGATTAGTTGTTGGGTGTGTTGAGGCAATCAAAAGAAAGATGAGGACGGTGGCCGGCTGTGGTGGCTATCACGGAGACAACAAGAAGTAAAAATAGACTGGACGGCAGAGGTGTGTGGTTGGTTAGCGGGACGCAGTAGAGAGAGAAGGGAGGTGCGGGTGAGGATGCTCGGCGACATAGTGTTGGGCCGGCACGCATGATGCTGGGAGAAGGATGCTGTAGTGCTGCTCCAAGGCGGTGGACGGTGGAGGAGGTGATGCTGTGAACCCGACATGGGATAGGCATGGCGACAAAACCATTGGTGGTGCTCGATGATGGTGATGCTCAGCAAGGGTGGAGTCGGTGGTGGAAGGCAGCTAGAACAGGTTGTGGCGAGGACGGTGATGGCTGCCGACATTTGCCGAGGTGGCACCAAAGCGGAGGACGACGGAAGGGCACGGGAAAAACACGGGAGGCCGACTTGGCGGAATAAAGTTACGGGACTGGCTAGGCGGGTGTACACGGTGATAGTTAGTGTTTCGGGGACGAGTTTGGGTGCGGGTATGACACAAGCTAGGAGGCGAACGGTTACGTGTGGGTGATTAAGGTTTGCATGGTGGTGCTACGTACGTGCAAGCATGCCTAAAAACTTGGTTCGAACATTTGGTTTCTGGACGGGTCAAGGACGACCCGGTACGGGTGTTCGTGGATCTACGGGTCGATGGATCAGAAGGGCGAGAAAATGAGACCAAGTGACGGGGTTGTACAATTTTTATGTGTTATTAGACTTGCATTTAGAACGTGCCTGATCATGTGATCGTACGTTGACAGGTTAGATATCTAGCGAGTGATCAGGGTGTAGAGCAAGGATTCGAACGCGGTGTAAACAGTGAGTTTCTAATCCCCCTCTTTTAAATGTTTTAACGTTTTGGAGTTTCTAATCCCCGACTATGGTGGCTATCACGAAAATAAGTTTACTCTATTGAAAATGTCAAGGATTTCGGGTTCTAACCCGACGCGTTTTGAATATAAAATAATTGTTAAGCAATCGTAGGATCTATGGTGGGATCATGGGAATGTGTGAGTTAAGGTTATGGGTTATTAATGCATGTCGTGTTAAGGGCCGCACTGAAAGAGTAGTGTCGTACATTAAATGTTTATGATATATTGTGTGAGAAATATGTTGTTCTAGGGTTATGCGTGAGGTGCAAGTATAGTTAATGAGTCATGTAATTGCTAGTATGTTGTTTGTGTTGCGTGTTCGTCATTGTATGTTTGCATCGTGTCATTATGGCACAGCAAATGGGATTACGAAGGATGAGGTCCTTCGGGAAGTCACCAATGGTGACGTTTATTTAACAGGTCAATGTTGAGTTATATTGATTATGCATGTGGTGATATTAATGTGGTAATGTTGAGCTTGGGGTGTGTTGAACGCCCTGACGAGGGTGCAATGACGAGGTAAGTGTTTACATGAGTATTTATATATGTGTAGAATTGCATGTAAACGTTGAGTTATATTGATTATGCATGTGGTGATATTAATGTGGTAATGTTAGTGTGACGGTTATTATTGTGGTGTGTTGAGTTAGACTGACCCTTAACACAGGATTTGTGACGTGACGTGACGTGTATAAATGTCGGGTCAGTTAATTGTGAGAGCCTTGGTTAATGTCGGGTGTCAATGTCTAGAGAATGTTGTGTTAATCAAGTGTTGAGTTAGTACTTGTTCTTGGGTATGAGTGGTTGGTAGAGTAACTTAAGTCTATATCAACGAGACGGTAATGTTATCATTACTATTGTTAGTAGTAGTACGGGCTGAGTCCCAGGTGTTGAACGGGTATGGGATGCCGTGGGATATCATAGGGTTAACTATTTGTTAAAGAATCGTAAAACTGTTGTATAAGGACCGAAGGGTTCTGAGTGGAATAAACTAAAGAATGCGACGTGATGGTTTTTGTTTAAATTAAACTATTAGAACTCACTCAGCGTAGATGTCTTTCTATGTACGTTAGATGGTTTTGCAGGTAAGCGTAGGGCTGACGTATTTTGGCTTGGGAGCGGTGTTACTCGGATTGGTGTGCAGGCATTCGTGAGGTAAGCTAATAACGTTAAATAGTGATAAATGAGTTTTGAAAGACTTCCGCTGTAGTTTGAATTGCAATAAATGTGTTTTTAATGAAAATGACCTGTTATGAGAACCAACTGCAGGATTCTCGGGTTGGGGTCTTACAAGTTGGTATTAGAGTTGTGGTTTAAGCGAAAACTGGTATTTTTAAACCAATAAAATACTTTAACTTAAACTGAAAATGGGACGAGGGTCAAACGAATGCCACCACGAGTAACCGCGAGCCAAGAGGTACGTCTTTTGAGTTAAGCAGTAATTATTAATTACCCTTTATGTAGTGTTACACTAGGTAAAGCGATTGGTGTGAGTATGTGATTTATGGTTCCATTTGGGAACATGAAGTATGTTCTGTGTTGTAGTAATATGTAGAACTATGTGAAGTGTGTGGTATGACTCAATCATGTTTTGTGAGCTAATTAATGTAGAGTAGCATTAATTGTGTTATGTGACTTAGCTTGGTGTGTAAGCATAGTTTAATGAATTTGTGTGTAACTACATGTGGTGTGCAATTGTGAGTATTATGATGATGTGCAAGATCATTGTGTGCTATTAAGTGAGTTTGCATGGGATGCACGTGCATCCGGTGTATGAAAGATAGAAAGCTAGTGTTATTATGATGGGAAAGGTTTAGAGTACAAGCAGTGATATGGACCACCAAATTGCATTTGATCACCGTAATTTGGCAGTCTATGATTACCCTCATATTCTGAATTTGCGCCCATAGTAATAACTCCAATGTTCTGTCTTGTGCAGTACTGATGGCTAGACAAGGCGGGGTAGATCGGTCAGGCGAGGAGCTCTTGCAAGGATGGGGGCAGACTGTCAGGAAGAACCAACAGCTGCTGTTGATGAAACGGTCAGTGAGACGGGAGTAGCGTTGGTACTTTCTGCGGCGAGCATAGCTAGGACTGAGGAAGGTGGTGTTCCGCATGGTCCTACGACCAAAACTGTTGGATGGAAGAGGCGAGCGGTGACAGCGGTACGTGATTTCCCTCCAGGATGTGGACCTGCATGGCTGAAGGATCAACCACGTGTGGCAACTAAGAGAGCTCTATTTCAAGAGAATACGGTATTGATATGGGATCCGATAAGGGAGAACCAGAGGAGGATGCAACAGATGCACCTGAGGTGGTCGAGTAACAATTTTGTGAGCACGCTTTGAGATAGTTGATTTTTGAGTGATTAGTAGTAGTGACAATTGTCACGAGATATTGCATGATGACTTAACGTTTTGACTGATTAGATGCTTATGTGGTGCGATGTTTGACTGGAATGTTGACTATTTGGTTTTGATATTGAGTTTTGCTTTGTCGTGATGTGATTTAGACGTGGTTGACAATAATTGTGTTCGTGAATGTGTTGCATGGTGCTTGCGATAGGAAGCTATAAGCGGTGTGGTGCAATTTGATTTTTGCATTGTGTGAGTTCATACCAAAGGTAAATGCCGATGTGTATGATTAGATATTGTGAGTAGACTTGTGTAGATATGGATCATGAAATTCTCTGTGTTAACGAACGTGTGACAGAGTCATCTATGAGTTAAGGTCTAGGTGGGGGTGTAGAGTATAAGGGGGTGCGTTGCACCTTGTGTGAATGTCTAGGACAAGGTCCGGTGGAAAAGTTATTATCATAAATACTATGAGTATGAATGTATAGAGTGTTGACTTGTGTCTAGGTCGAGCAGCGTGTTGCCTTAAACCATTAATACTACTTTTATGGGTACGACTGTGTGAATTCTGTAAGGATATGTGATGGCGTGTGACGGGAGTTAGCGTTGTATTAAATAGAAGGTAGGGTTCAAGAGTTCATGCGTTTATAAATGGTGAGGTCTTATTGTATGCGTAGAAATTTACTCAGGTCTAGTTAATTGTGTGCACGGTGTGCAAGCTAGAAGGTGCGGTTATTAGTACTCATGTAGAATATGGTATGATCTGTAGTTATGTTGCGTCAGTGTGTCCATGTAGAACACGCTTAATCGTGCATAGGACGAGTGGTCGGTGTGATCAGGTATAGTGTTCCTATCTATAATATTTTCTAAACGGTGATGCATCGAGGTGATACGAGGAGTTTCGACGTCATTCGAGACGAACAATGAGGTGCTCTTGTGAGATACCTATACTTATATCTCGAGAATGCGGAGCACAGAGCCAAGGGATGCAGCAGTGAGGGATGACGATGAAAGCGCTACGTGGACGCTTGATCGGAGCTAATTATGACGTGATCGAGGTGACGACACTAGAGAGTTCAGCACAAAGTGGACAAAGTGACCATAGGGTCTCCATGGGATACGCTCCATGAGAGGAGTAGATATGTTCTCTATGAACGAGACGATGGATAGCTGAGGCGCGTGCTAGGGCGGACTTCCTGTTCGTACTTGATGAGTGAGACGCGATCGGTGATCGTGTGGCAATGATAGAGCAATGACGAGAAAAGTGGAACGGGAAAAGAGTAAGTGCAGGATTGCACATATGTGACTGAGAAGAAAAGGCCTACACCGACAAACTTATGACTGGCGGGAAGGGAACCTCCGGGGGAGCGTCAAATGAAGCGAGTGCTTTCCTTTTGAAGCAGTCAGGGTGACATACAGACTTTTGGGAGTCAACAAGGACTGCTGGTTATAACTCTAGTCTTGAGTAGGGTGTGTTTACTCAAGGGGCGTATTAAATGTGTGATACCAAGGTAAGGAGGTATGATGGTAGAGAAACTTGGTGGGGAACAGTTTAGCTTTGTACAAGCTCCTGGAAATCATCACAGGTGGGTAAAGGGAATACCCTTACGAGTAGGACCGAGGGATTAGGTTTGACAAATCATCACAAGGTGGCGATCGGAACAGGAGAAATAGGAATGTGATAGGTGCATGATAATGGAGCAACAAATGCTCTAATCTATGAAAGACGAGAAACTACTTGGGTACGACAGTCGGAGTGACGAGGTCACTCGAGATTATAAAAACAAGTGATGTCATGTATGATGTGAGCGGATCAAGAAGTGCAATAAGTAAGCAACTAATCGACAATGAGTGCCTTAGGAATGACGATTGGGAAAGCAAGTAATAAGGGAATATGTGGGTGATCCTACAAGTCCCAAAGTTGAAAGCGGGTAATGATGAGACCTCTTTGAACACCAAGTGGGTAGTCTAAATGCAAAGCAGTGTGATGGAATTGATAAGGATGAAGATGAATGCTTGACACCAGAAGGTTTGGTGCCCAAGCGAGAACGGAAGGATACGTCATGTGAGTTTGTGCCGACATAGGATTCGAGGACGAATCCTCTTTTAAGGGGGATAGACTTGTAACATCCCGAAAATCTGTAAGCAAACGGGTCGGGTTAGTGGACTAACCAAATAGTTATTACACGACCCGGTTAGAAGGAACTCGCTACGTAAATCTTTATTATACGAAAATAAGAGGACCGCCCAACCGATTAACGTCTAGTTTGGGATCGAAGTGTACGAGAAAGAACCCCGAGGACTCGGATGTAATTTTGAGTGGTATTTAAACCATTTATACACAAACCCTAGGGACATTCTTGACCCTAGGTGTGTGACGACGGCAGGAAGGGAAGCGGAGGAGAGGACGCCGGAGAACGGCGGTTCGACGGCGATTTCAAGCGAGAACCACACAGCAAAGCAAGGTAATCCTCATACTATATCCTCTTATCGTGTTTATTTGTGTAGAGTTGCTAGAAACCCGATTAGGGTTTGGGTGTGTTGCGGCAATCAAAAGAAAGACGAGGACGTGTTAGGACTTAGATTGTATGACAAAAGCTTTTTAATAGTTTAGGTCTTATTGTCTTTATGTTTTTATGTAATTGTTTAGTTTTTGTCTAAGTATTAGTACAATTTCTGCTAGAGGCGAACTTGATAGCCTAGTCTATTGGAGGCGAACTTGTTAAGTTCGCCTAAGCATCTTTGAAGCGAACTTGTTAAGTTCGCCTATTGCAGAACGTGTGTCTATAAATATAGAGTTTATAGAGTCTATTTAGTATGAACGAATGAGAGATTGAACAATCAAGTATTCTGTAAACTCTGTTTGGTGATATAAAAAAGATAGTTTATTTACCTGTTGTTTCTATTGTCGATTGATATACAAAACATTAATACGGTAGGATTCCGCACTCCTTGTTAACGAGACGTCCTGTCACAAGATCGATCTGAGATGAGTCATGTGGACCTACAAGTGGTATCAGAGCTTTTGCTCATGATTTGCGTTTAATTCTTGGTGATTAGAGACCTTTTTGTGTACAATTTGACAAGAAGTTGATCGTTTTTGAAGTTTTTGTATCCATGGAGTTTTCAAGTTCTTGAAGCTGATTTTACTACTGAATTCATGGATTTGAAGTTGAATTTGGTGAAATTAATCCAATAGAAGTGTTCTAAATCATAAAATACTAAATCCTAAGGTTCAGTTTCCTCAAATTCCTTCTAATCTGTGAGAAATGATGATTTTTGGTGTTGTTTGTTCGTGTTTAGGTTAAAGTTCTGGGTGAGTTTGATTCAGCTGCTGTAAGCAAACTTGCTGAAATTTGTTGCAGGCGAACTTAGCAAGCGAACTTATTAAGTTTGCTTCTCTCAGTTTAAGCGAACTTAGTAGGCGAACTTAATCAGCGAACTTACTGGAGTTTCGTGGGTAAGCGAACTTAAGTTCGCTTAATATCAAATTCACTTGTTTGGGTGAAGCGAACTTATTATCTTCGCCTAAGGAGATTTTTGTTCAACACATGGAAATTTTTTCTGAAAATGGCAAATATGGTGCAAGTGAATAATATGTTAAATTACGACAACGAGATTGGTACATCTCAAAAACCGCCCAAATTGTTAAGTCTTGCAGATTATTCCAACTGGAAAGATCGGTTTGATCAGTTCGTATCTTTTACTAATACAAGTTTATGGATTCCAATCTTGGAAGGTTATACGCATCCGACATATACTTGGATGGGAAAGGATGATGTTCCTAAATCAGTATATGCGTTAACCACAGAAGAAAAATTATTGTTTGATAGAGAAAAGAAGGCAATGGCTAGTATCTCAATGTCTCTTCCAAAAGAAATTTATCACATCTTTAAACAATTAAGGACTTCTCAACAATTATGGGAAGCATTGCAAAAGAGGTGTGAAGGTAGTTTGGATGTTAAGAAAAGCCGAAAAGAATTACTAAAGAAGCCGTTCTTAGTATTCAAGCACTTTCAAAATGAATCTTTAGATGATCTTGCAACGAGATTCTATCATTTGCTGAGTGTGTTGTCAAGTGCTCCAGTGGTTTATGAGACTGAAGAGATAAATGATAAGTTCTTGGAGGCATTACCATCTAAATTTGATGTGTATATGG
Source organism: Smallanthus sonchifolius (assembly GCA_023525975.1). NCBI lineage: Eukaryota > Viridiplantae > Streptophyta > Magnoliopsida > Asterales > Asteraceae > Smallanthus > Smallanthus sonchifolius. The sequence goes on from CM042046.1 coordinate 30,541,625, forward strand.
TTTTGATAAAAGAGAATGTCTAGTATAAAACTATGTCTCTTGAAGAGGTTCTTAGCAAGATTCAATCACATGATTTGAATATGAAGAAGAAGGAAACCAATACGGAGCATATTCAAGATCCTTCAATGTATTTTGCTAAGTCTTCTGGCAAAACTGGTGCAGGGGTTACGTTCTTTTCTGGTGATACTCAAGATGTTTCTCATGATCATTGTTCTGGGGTTTCAAGTCATTCAGGTTTCTCTGCAAAATACAACTTCTTCATCATCTGGAACACATAATATGAATCAAAGAGTTGCTGATGATTATTTAGCGATGTTTTCTTCCTTTATGGCCTCTTATGAAAATTTTATTGGAGGAAAGATTCATGATCCAGAGGTTATTTAAGAAGATTTCAGACAGATTGATCATGTTGATCTAGAATAAATGAACATTCAATGGAACATGGCTATGCTGATGCGACAAGCAAAGGATTTTTTTAAGAAGACTGGAAGAGAGTATATTGGGTCTAACAGTCGTTCACGTATGGGATTTGATAAAACCAAAGTTCGTTGCTAAAATTGTCAGGAGTATGGTCATTTTGCCAAAGAATGTGTGAAACCGAAAGTTGAATTTGATTCTCAGAAGAAGCCTAACAACTTTCAGAACAATCGTAATCAGTCACATGGCTCCTCTGGATCTGTAAATTCTAATCATGCATCTGCATCATCTGCTTTGGTTGCTCATAATGATGAAAATTATGACCGGGGTATTCATCTTGAAGATTTGGTTGGTTCGGTAAGTCAAGTGTTTGTAGCTGAGATTCATTCTATAAAATCTGAAGAGTCAACTGATGATGATAGCTCAAGTGATGGTGAGAGTTTGCCAAGTGCTGATGAAGAAAGTGATCAAGTACATAATGTTGAATCTGATATTGCATTTGGTGTATCTGAAGATGATATTGTTCTAACTCAAAATTCTTCTGATGGTGTTGTTTCTGAAAATATTTCAATTGCGAAAGTCTTTATGGCAGATATGTTAAATCCTTCAAAGGTAAAAGATTATGTCTGTCACATTTATTGCTCAAATTGCATAAGTATAAAAGATAAAATGCAAAAAGTAACGGATGATAACACAAATTTAATTTGTGATGAAATCTATGCATTCAGTTAATCAAAACTTGAAAGATAATGATAAATTGTGTATAGATAGAATTGAGTCTTTGAAAAGAGATTTGAACACTTTGGGATTGAAATATAAGGAACAAGCATATCATCTGGATATGGCTTATGCTGAGATTGAGAAGCGAAATGAAATTGTCGCTCAGAAGAACAAAGAAATTTCAGATAAAGAATCTGAAGTGATCAGGTTACATAGAAAGCTGGAAAATTTTGAAAATTCATCTGTAGTATTGGATTACTTTAATGCTAATGCTGATCCTACTAAGAGGGTTTGCTGGAATTGGATTTGTTCCTCCACCATTCAATGCAAATTATGTGGTTGAACCAGAAATTATTCATGAAGATGAAATTGATCCAAAGATAGTGTTGAAAGTAAATCCGGTAACTGGTGAAGATATGATCTATGATTCTGATTCTGAGGATGAGGTTTTTGATGATAATAAGGTTGAAGGAATACCAAAGGAAGTGCAAATTGATGAACCAAAGGTAGTGAAAAATGTTACCCGTGATATATGCATTTTAACATAACCGGATGAGGTGAAAGTTGTTCAACCTAAACTTTCCAACATGCTACAATCAAGTGGTTTTGTTGCTGCTGGTTCTCAGAAGAAGAATTCATCAATGGTGACTAAACAAGTGTTTGTTCCAAAGAAGCCATTCAATTGTTCAGAAAAAATCTTCTAAAGCTTGTTCATCAGACGGGTCATCAAATTAAAGAAAAACTCCTTATATCAGAAATCATCAAGATAGAAGAGTTTGTTTCATTGTAATGAAGCTAGTCATATTCTGATTCACTGTCCTTATAAGAATCAAGGCAAATTAAAGAGTGATCTCTCACAAAAACAAGCAGTGACGATTCTAAAAAGATAAAATGGGGAAAAGCCTACGTCTAGTGTTGAAAAGAATATGCCTTGTCAATCATTTGCTAAATCTTCAGGATTTAAGCAACATGATAAGTGTATTTTTAAACTCGTTGTTTTTCAAAATAAGTTTGAGATTCCACATGTTAGAATTTCAAAAGAGTCTCAACCCGAGGTTAAACTTTCTAGACCACAACGAAGAAGACCTAATAGAAAACTAAAGAAATTTTTGGAAATACCTGAATCTGATAATCATAAATCTAATAATGTTTTTCCAAATAATCATACTATGTCTTATTTGAGAAGGTTTAATTGTAATTCTTATGTTCCAAAGGTTGATGACAATGTTGATTGTGAATTGCTTGAAGTTGTTTATTTTGATCCATCTGGACGACCCAAGACCACAATGGCTTGGGTTCCAATTTCTAACTGATTTTCTTTGTTTATGTAGGGACAACCAAGGAGGACTATAAACAATACGTGGTATGTGGATAGTGGTTGTTCTCGACATATGACAGGGAATATTCGTTTGTTGGAAGATGTGATTAATATTGATGGTGGTTATGTCGCTTTTGCTGGAAATAAAGGCGGGTACATAACTGGTCAGGGTACTTTAAAGAACGAAAAAGTCAAATTTGAGAAAGTGAACTACGTGGAGCAACTTGAACATAATCTTTTAAGTGTATCTCAAGTGTGTGACAAGAAATTTTCATTTCATTTCAATTATTCTGAGTGTTATATCTTGAAACCGGGCTTTGTTATTCCTGACGAATGGATTCTAAAGAAGGCTCCAAGGATAAATGACACATATGTCCTAGACATGAGTGTTGCTACTACTACGAATTCAATTCCTACTTGTCTACTCTCTAAGGCGTCTGAGTCAAATTCTATTTTGTGGCACAGGAAACTTGCTCACATCAATTATCGGAAAATGAATTATCTTGTGAGGAATGATCTGGTTTTTGGTGTTTCGAAAATGAAATTTTCAGTTCCTCATGACTGTATTCCTTGCAAGAAGGGGAAACAACACAAGAAGTCCCACAAATCTAAGACAAAGAATTCTATTGTAACTCCTTTGGAGCTACTGCATATGGATTTGTTTGGACCGATTAGAATCAGGAACATTGGTGGTAAATCTTACTGTCTGGTAGTAACAGATGATTTCTCTAGATTTTCGTGGGTTAAGTTCCTTGCTTCTAAAGCCGAAACCACAAATTTGGTACAATTCTTAATCCTGGGTTTAGAGAATTTGTTTAAACAGAAAGTCAGAAGAATTAGGAGTGACAATGGCAGTGAATTTAAAAATAGCAAGATGGGTTTATTCTGTCTTCAAAAGGGAATTCATCATGAATTCAGTGCGCCATATGTACCTCAACAAAATGGGGTTGCTGAACTAAAGAACAGGACTTTAGTTGAAACTGCACGTACGATGCTTACTAATTCTAAGCTTCCAGTAACTTTTTGGACTGAGGCTGTGAATACTGCGTTTCATGTTTTGAACCGAGTCTTGACCGTTAAGCGACACAACAAGACGTGCTATGAGTTGCTTAATAATCGTAAGCCGAATCTGGAATATTTACTACCTTTTGGTAATCCATGCACCTTTTTGAAAGTTCGTGATGTCCCAACCAAGTTCAGTGCTAAGGCAATTGAAGGGATCTTTCTAGGGCATGTTGCTAATTCTACTAACAAGAGGGTTTATAACAAAGAGACTCGCCAGGTTGAAGAATGGTTTCATATTGACTGTTCTAAGCGGTCTTTACCTCAAATGGCGATTGGACCAGACTGGGCTTTTGATTATGAGAATTTATTCAAGTCTTTTCATTTACCTTCTAATATTTCTCCTGTGAAAGCTGCTGTTTTATATGACTCATGTCAAGATGCACAGAATAGTGGTTTTCTACCGACTGCGGTTCCACATTCATCTGTTCCTTCTACATCTATTCCAGATCCTAATGCTGCTTCTTGTTCGGGAACACAAGAGTCTGATAGTGAAGATGAAAATGTTATTTTCCAAGATTCTTCTGCTGATCCTTTGATAGTTGATGAACCTTCTAATTTATCACAGGATCAGGGGAGATTCCTACAAATCTGGACTCGGAGATACCAGTTAATCAAGATCTATCTTATCAATCTGATACAACTCAAGTTGATGTGTTGCCGGTTCCTGAGGTTGCATCAATCAAGGAACTCAAAGCTCATCCTATTTCAAATATCATTGGGGATTTACGTGACGGAGTGCAAACGCGTTCTACTCTTGACAACACTTGTTTGTATATAGGTTTTAAAGAGACTGGTGTTTTTGATGTATGCTCACATTCCTGTTTTATTTCTCAGGTCGAACCAAAGAATGTCGAAATGGCGTTAAGTGATAACAATTGGATAGAGGCCATGCAGGAAGAACTTGCTCAGTTTGACAAACTTAAACTTTGGAATCTTGTAGATCTTCCAAAGGGTGTGTCACCAATTGGTATGAAGTGGGTGTTTAAATGCAAGAAAGACGATCCAGATGTTATGGTGCGAAATAAGGCAAGATTAGTTGTACAAGGTTTCAATCAACAAGAGGGAATTGATTACACCGAGGTTTATGCGCCTGTTGCTAGGCTTGAAGCTATAAGGTTGTTTCTTGCTTTTGCTTCATACAAAGGGTTTAAGGTGTTTCAATTAAATGTAAAAAGTTCTTTCTTATATGGTAAAGTCAAGGAGGAAGTTTATGTGTGTTAGCCGCCGGGGTTTGAAGATCCAATTCATCCGTCTAAAGTTTTCAAGCTTGATAAAGCTCTCTATGGTCTTCATCAAGCTCCTCGAGAGTGGTATGAAACGTTGTCTACACATCTTCTGGAGAATGATTTTGTTCGTGGACATATTGACTCGACTTTATTCATTAAGAAAGTAGGGGGAGAATACCCACTGGTACATATATATGTAGATGAAATTATTTTTGGCTCTACAAATGAAGGGTTGTGCAATGAGTTTAAGAGTATTATGAAATCGAAGTTTGAGATGTCAGCTATGGGTGAGTTATCATTTTTCCAAGGTCTTCAAGTTAATCAGAAGGAACATGGTTTCATTATTCATCAGTTCAAGTATGTAAAGGACATCTTGAGCCGGTTCAAGATGGAGGACTGTACCACATATGATACTCCAATTCCGGTCAACCATAAATTGAATTCTGACCCGGATGGAAAAGAAGTTGATTGCCAACTATATCATGCAATGATTGGATCTCTCATGTACTTAACCGCTTCAAGGCCATATATAATGTTCGCTATGTGTATTTGTTCCAGGTTCCAAGCAAAACCAAAAGAGTCTCATTTGATTGCAGTAAAGAGAATCTTTCGTTATTTGAAAGGAAAACAAAGATTGGGACTATGGTTTCCGCATGGTTCTAACTTTGAATTCAATGCATACACTGATTCTGATTTTAGTGGTCGTTGTTTGGACATGAAATCTACTACAGGTGGTTGACAGTTCTTGGGTAATCGTCTAGTTTCCTGGCAATGCAAAAAGCAAACTACGGTCTCCATTTCAACATGCGAATCAGAATACATTGTTGCTGCAAGTTGTTGTTCATAGATCTTGTGGATCCAACAGCAATTAAGAGATTACGGTTTGAATTTTACAGGAACCCCCATGTTTATTGATAATAATGCTACAATGTCTATCACAAATAATCCTGTTAAGCACAGTAAAACAAATCACATTGAAAATAGATATCATTTTATTCGTAATTGTGCAGATAAAAAGTTGATTGAGCTGGTAAAGGTACATACAGATGATAATTTTGCTGATCTTTTTACCAAGGCATTTGATCGTACCAAGTTTGAATTTCTGATCAAAATGATTGGTATGATCAATCCCGAATAAAAGTTTTTCAAAACAATTTTCATTGGAGATTTTGTTTTAAATTTCTTTTATTGCTTTATTATATTTCTGCATTTTAAATTTCAGTCAAAAATTGTTATTTATAAAAATTCAAATCAAAATGAAAAATATAAAATTGACATCATTTGAAGTTATAGAAGAAATGATAGTACATTAGTGAATAATTCATTACACAAATGAGAAATGATAGTAAAATTGACCTTTGATATATAATAGTTTAAAGTAATTTGATTTGATCTAAATTTCAAAGTCTGCATAAATGAGAAATGATAGTGCTTTGAATGCTCTAATCTTGATAATATGTTTTAATTTGAATATGAGTTTGAAACTTGAATTGTCAATAGACTAGAAGCGTTTTTGAACCAATAGTAGTGTGAAAATTAAATATGATATGATTACATCTATGATTTGAATCCATTATATGCCTGAGTGTGTGTGTAAAAGATCATTATCAGATATAGAATATATGGTTTTAAGAATTTCATGAGACCAATATCTTATTATGTATTTAGCACAATCTCTTTCAGTTCACTTCACTTCCCATGCCTCGAAAAACATGCATTGTGTTGCTGAACTAAGATATGTTTCTAACAACATCTGTTAAAACATATATTCACCCTTAGATCAGTTAGATACATCATCTATTCTGATTTCATTGAAATTTATGCAGATAATAGTTGGATCCTCCTACCTGAATCTATTGATTCTCATTATAATGCCAATTCATTAGAATCTTTTGATTCTGAATCATTCTGATTCTTATATCCTTTGGGATCTGCTATTTTATACTTGTGCTAAGAGAGATAATTTCATCTTAGAAATTGATCTAATCTTTCAATAAATTGTGTATGTCTTGAAGATAATGCAAATTTAATTTCTGTTGACATATATGTGGGGTACACGATGTCTTTCATCTAAATGGTACTAACTCACATGAATTTGGAAGAAAAATGCTTATAGTTTCAAATCATATAATATTGATAATTTAAAAATTCATGCTTTGTATTGCAAATTCAGAATGAAAAATTAAGCATTTCATAACCTGATCTTGTTTACTTTGAAATTTATCGTGTATCATTTCAAGTATTATTCAAATTGATTGCAAAATTTACATACATTTGAAAAAGTATTGAGTTACATAATTATGAGTTTGATTGTTTCATATCATAGGTTACCCATAGTTGATAATAAACTGTGTGATGAATTGCTCATATACTAATATGATCTTCTTGCTCATGATGTTCATCCAAAAATATATATTTTAGTTTGCTCATATAAAATCCAAAAATATGTGTTTTCAGTTTGCTCAGATAAAAAACCAAAAATATGTGATTCCGTTTGTACGGATAAAATCCAAAAATATTTTGTTTCTATCTTCCATGAGAATTTTATTTTTAATTAAAATGATTCGGGATTGGATCGGATACATGCTACAGATGGAAGTTCACAAGAATGTGTCGTGTTGAAAGTGAAGAATTTTGTTCAAAGGAAAAGGTTTGGAGCGAACTTAATATGTTCGCCTGGTTCTGAGTAAGCGAACTTAATATGTTCGCCTGAGGCTTGTTAAGCGAACTTAACAAGTTCGCGTAATGAAGCGAACTTAATTGTGAATTAATATTGTGTTCAGGCAAACTTATTCATTTATCTTATTCACTGTGAGAGCGAACATACGGACTGTTTAGCGAACTTGTGTTTTCTGATCTAGGGTTTCTGATTTGACCTGTTTGTGTTTGTTTCTAGATCGGTTTTTGATTGCAAGTATTTCGAAGGTAATTTCAACCAATTTTATCTGATAAATTGTCTGGAATCTGTTATTTTGACTCTGTGTTCGTCGGGTTTTTCAAGGCTTTACATTTTTCTGAGACAATCTAAATTTTTTGGATTAACACTTGAAATTGATGCTTAAACTTGTTTAGTAATTGTTAATAGATGCTAGTGATAGGTTTGAATTGAGATTTTATTCATGATTTAAACATGGTTGCTATTCTGATGTAGAAGTTGTATCGACAGACTGGTTCAGGCGAACTTTTTCAGGCAAACTTGTTCAGACGAACTTGTTTAGGCGCTCTTGCAACACTAAGCGAACTTATTAAGTTCGCCTAAGGGCTCAGGAGTGTTTTGGACTTGTGATTTTTTTTTTGTTGAATATTTTTTTGTGTTAAAATTTTTTTTATTCTTTTTTGTTTGTTTTGCTTACTAATGTGTTTTTGTCCTCTACATTTACAGATGGCTCGTCGTGTTGAGTACAAACATAATCAAGTGGCGTTATTAGATCCGAATATGTCTGAAGCTGTTAATTTTCAAGGAATTATCAACTTTCTAAATCTTTCACGTTTCCATGTGGCATTATCTGCTAATCCGTACATCAGTTTACCATATATTCAACAATTCTGGGATACAGTTCATCAAGATACAGATGTTGAACCTCACGTACTTCGTGCTACAGTGAATAATACAGAGGTAGCTATTTCAGTGGAGACTATTCGTGCTGCATTGGCATTAGGAGGTGCTGTTGATGATCCTATGTCATATCCTGGAACACTTATTATAGGGTGTTTTCAGCGGATGGGTTACAGAGGAAGACCAAATGATACACAAGCAAGAAAAGGAGGTTTAGTTGGCAAATGGATATATTTTATGCACGTCATCATACAATGTATGTATCCAAGAAAGGCTGGTACTGATGGTTTGAAGTGTGCATTACAAGCTGCTATGGTTTCTTTGACTCTCAACAAATGGTTTAACTTTGCTTTATATATCTACAGTGAGTTGGTCATGCAAATCAATCCTCTAGAAGGTCAAGGGTTCCTTATGTATCCTAGGTTCGTGCAAATGATTTTGAACCATTTAATTCCGGATTTTCCTCAGCATCCAATCCGTTTAACTTTGACTCCTATGTCAAAAAGGATCTTTACTGATTGTACTAAAGTGAAACAACAAAATGTTGCTCTAATTCCCGTTCCAACTCCTCTGTTTGGTTACATAATCAATCATGATTATGTTGAGCCACCAAATGATCATTGGTTTCATCCAGAGGAGTTAGTACAAGGACAAGTCCAGAATCAAGTTCCAATTCAACAACCAGTTCAAGCTCAAGTACAACAAGTTCCAGTTCAACAACAAATTCCTGCTTAACAACAACAACAAGTTCCAGTTCAACAACAAGTTCCTACTCAACAACAACAACAAGTTCCTGCTCAACAAAAACGACAAGTTCCTATTCCATAAGAACAGATTCACATTCTTGTTAATGAACCAGTTCAAGAAGAGATTGCTCAAGATAATGACCAAGATTTGGGTATGAATATGGATGATTTTGATCATGAAGCTGTGAACTCACCGATTTATGAAGTTGAAGGCAATGTTGTAGATACGAGTTCCGATGATACTATCTTACCTGATTCTGAAGCTACTGATACTGATTCATCTAGAGATTTTAGCTCAGATCATTATGCAAGGTTGGCTACGTTACCATTGGCTAATGCGGGGAAACGTATTAAATCTAGAGCCAGAAAACCGAGGTGTAAGTCTGTTTGGAATCCTCCTTCTGGATCAGTACTTGGCAAGAGAACTTTAATAGATGAAAGTTCTGACTCGAATAGTGATGCTATTCTAGTTCCTAAAGCTCAGAAGCTTATGTCTGCTTCTATTGCTACTGCTCATTCTTCTCAGGGTGTTAAGGATGCAAATTTTGTTGCTTCCTTATTGATTACACCTCCTGCTTCCAACCATACATCTCCAGTGCTTTCTCCACATGTTCCACACACATCTGAAGCTGGTCCTTCAAAGCCGTCTGATTCTGAAAGAATTACATTCCTTGAATCACAGGTGCTAGCTTTACAGACTCAAGTAGATACTCTTGTGTCTACTGATTCTCAGAGACAGTTGATCCTTCAAGCTCAAGCTACATAGATTGCTGACATGCAGTTATTGGTGTCTAAACTTGTTGAGCGTCTTGACGCTCAGGGGGAGTTAAGGATACATGATACATGTCTTGCTGAATTAATTCAACGAAAAGATAATGATGACAATGATCCTAGTGGTAATGTTGAGGGTGATCATCAATACGCTGACGTGAATCCGATATCAAGAGCTCAGGGGGAGTCGTCATCACATACTATTGAAGGAACCAAGCATGATTCTGGAGTGAATGAAGAAATATTATTATTGGAATTCTTTCAAGATTCCGAAGAAGAAGAAGCTGAGAAATTAGAATGTCTGGATGATATAGACGAGTTATTTGATGATGATGAAGAAGATGTGTTGGATAATGAAGTTGAAGAAGGAGAGATTGTAGAGATTGAGATAGAAAAGGGTAAATCTAAGGTGACATATGAAGGAAGTGATGGTCTGAATGTTCCGTATAAATTCATCCAAGATGATGTTATTCCTGAGTTTTCTTATGATGGAGTAACAGATTCTATGGACTCTGTTGAAGACATCACCACACCTGATGATACTGCTCAATTCAAGATAGATTATGATGTTGATACTACTCATACTGTGTCTCCTAAGCTAAATGAAGAACCTGTGATGTATAGAAGTACATGAATGACTAGAGAACAGTGGAGAGAAGTAGTTAACAGTTGGATGAAAGTACTACTAAAGTCACCTATACAACCTGCTCAGAAAGAAAGATATGTGAATAAAGAGAGGTGTATTGGAAAGATCATAAGTTGGTTTTATGATGATGACACTAAGTTGTTTGCTCTTAAAAGATCTGATGGTGTTCAATACTTAAAGCCTAGGATCAAGTATTTCAATACCTTGCCAAGGTGTGAAATTAATGGTCTAGCAACGAAACCATTGATTAATTGATCTAAGTGTGGATTAGCCGATGTGATTGCCAATTTGATAAAGAGAGAAGGTGGATCAGGGAATTATGAAAGGTTAAAACCACAGAAGGGAAAAAGAGTGAAGCTTGTAGATCAAAAGACTAAGAATGTGACTTTTAAGTATAAGTTCAAGCCAGTACGTGTTGTACAGAAGATACCATTGAATAAAATTCCATATGAAATGGTGGTATGTAGATGTGAATACTGGTGAAGCTAGGATTGATGGTAAAGATAATAAAGTCATTGTCAGATTATATGATGCAATGAATCTTATTAACTTCTCAAAGAAAGATCAGAGAACGTTAAGAAAGAATGAGATCATGTTCACTTATGAATGGAGAGAACAAGGATTGCAGTATAAAAGAGTGTTGGAGATATGTTAGAGATATGGAGTGCATGCAGGAAGCAGATTACCAGATAACTGGAAGAGCTCATCGTAAAGACTGAAGAAAGAAGATCAAGCTATTGTCAAGGGGGAGTCTGTTAGGACATAGATTGTATGACAAAAGCTTTGTAATAGTTTAGGTCTTATTGTCTTTATGTTTTTATGTAATTGTTTAGTTTTTGTCTAAGTATTAGTACAAGTTCTGCTAGAAGCGAACTTGATAAGTTCGCCTAGTCTATTAAAGGTGAACTTGTTAAGTTCGCCTAAGAATCTTTGAAGCGAACTTGTTAAGTTCGCCTATTGCAGAACGTGTGTCTATAAATATAGAGTTTAAAGAGTATGTTTAGTATGAACGAATGACAGATTGAACAATCAAGTATTCTGTAAACTCTGTTTGGTGATATATGTAGGTCCAGATTTAATCGAAAGTCACTGATATGATCGATTTAACACATACACAGGCGGAAACTGTGTATATGGAGGTGAAACTGATAAACGAAACAGTGATGGTGAAGATAACCAGCTAACCACAGTATGAATCAACAATCAAAGGGTATGAAAATGTAAGAACACAGTGAATAAACAATTGTAGATTGTATTGATTCAAGCAAAATGTGAAAGAGAAAGTTCAGGGTTACAGCCACTACACACCCCCTAAACAATCTCAAACTAGGCTAATTATAGTAGTGACAGGTATCGAAACTATGGTCAATCGAAACTACTAGTTTCGATTGACCATTTACAAATGATACTTAGACCTGTCGAAACTACCATCTATCGAAACTACTAGTTTCGATTGAACAGACTCAATCGAAACTAAGTAGTTTCGATGGCCCAGACTTAACTAATTATAGAAAACTGAAATTACAATAATGAAATGACAGAAAGTAAACTAGTATAAAATTGATTAAACATACAATAAATGACAATAACTTATACAAAATATATGACTCTACAATCTCCCCCTAAGCTGTTGCATTACTGTCTTCAGCTCTTCATCAAGCAGCTGGTCCTTCAGATGTCTTTGGGATGAAAGGTTTGACATGAAGAGATACAATTCTTTGATAGGCTTTAGCATCAGCTTCTTCTTCATCACTATAAGCCTGAATGTGATTCTGGAATAGCACCTCCAGATGTTCAGGTTGAAATTTCAGTAGCTCCATTGGATCAAAGATGGTGATGTCTTCCTTGCCCTCACATTCAATAACTGCACTGCCAATTACTGGGTTATAGAACCACTTTCTGAAAGTTTGTAGCTGGACAGGTACAGATTTTGGAATAGTGATAGTCTTGTGTGTTTGGGCAGGCTTGTATCTTAGGAAAACATATGGCTTTTTAGTCTTAGGATGAAACCTAGTCTTTGAGATCTTTTTCTGAGTTTTTCTAGGCTTCATTCCTTTGAAATCGTTGTTGACTTGAGAATGCAGAAACTTCTCAAAGTCATAAGCCATCATGACCTTCCCAGGGTTTTGAAGTGGAAGTTTTGCTAAATCCCTGAGGTCATAAAAAGGAAGGGTCTGGAAGTCAATCATGTTCTTGAAGTGCTGTACTCCCCCTCTATATCGTCTAATGATAAAGAGCTTCCTTTCAGCATCGTATTTCCATCCAATTGGAGGCCTTTTCAGTTCTTGATGCTCGGCTATCCACTCATATGTCTTAGGAGTTTCCTCCTGAATTATTTTCTTAAACTAGGACTTTCTTGAGATTGGAGGTTCAGGATCAGTTAAAGGTTGATCTTGTGCTGGAGTTGTTCCAGATACTGGAATGGTTGGTTCAGGAATGATATCTTTGATGAGGTTAATCTGAACATCTTCTTCATCTGATAATGTTTGAATCTCATCACCTTCTTCAGTAAAATATCTTGTTCGTTCAGTCTCTTTTTCTTCAGTGGTTAGAATTTCTGGATGAAGGTCATTATAGCCAAAGTTTTCAATGTCATCTAGAAGAGCATTCAGCTCATCATCAGATGGTATATCTTCTACATCCAGAATGACAGTTTCAATATCAGGCATAGCTCCCTTCCCTCTTTTCCTTGCTTCTCTTCTTTCACTAGCTGAGGGAATGTCAAACTCTATCTCCTCAACCTTTACTTCAACAGACTCCTTTGTCTTGGTACCGTGACCGGTATACATAATTAATGCAGATTCAGGATTAGTGACAAAGGCAGGAGACTATAGTTCAACTTCTGATGTAGTCTCCCCCTGTCCCGTTGAGGTGGTTGGCTGTTGAGGTGTAGGTTTGAGTATTGAGTCTTTGAGCTGCTTAACTGTTTCAACTAAGGCTTTGAAATCTTCTTGTTGCTTTGTTATCAGCCTTTTTTGAGTTTTCAGCTGAGTCTGCTGAATATCTATTTGAGTATGTAAGCCTCCAACCTTCAGCTTTAAGTCTTTGACTTCCTCCTTAACTTCATTCAAATTGGACTTCAATTCATCAATCTCTGTATCTTTATTTTGAAGATTATCTTGAAGTCTTTTCATTTCAAGTCTTAGAGTCTTGACTCTCGGTAAAGGAGAGGTTGAACCATGAAGTGGTGAGATGGGAGGAGTATGGATAGGTGATTGTTGTGGAGAAGTAGGAGGTGTAGGTATGGGTGCCTGTTGTGGAGAAGTAGGTGGTGTTGGATGTGGGGATGGTTCTGGAGTAGTGAATGATGAATCTGACGAGGATGACAAATCCTCCAATCCAGTCTTTATCCTTTTAGCTCTATGATCCTCCTCTTCAAAATCAGACCCTGATTCAATTTTCCTTTTAGAGGAAGATGTAAGTTGCTCTTTTCTATCATCTGAATCAGATTTGTAATAGTCTGATCCATAGATCCCTGCATCAAGAGTCCCACTTGACTCTGCAGCTTCTACTTCAACCTCCTGTACATCAGCTTCAGCAATGACTGCTGGCTCTTGAACTACTTGTATTTCTTCAACAAAGGGGGCCTCTATCACAGGCTCAAGAATTTGCTGTTCTTCTTCTTGTACAACAGGAATGTCTATATCGATTTCAGCTTCCAGCTCTTCATCTGATGATAAGTTTTCTTCTTCAAGGTCAGGATCAATGTCAGGAATGAACTCTTCTTCTTCTCCAATGACATGACCAAACAGGGGAATGTCAGCTATCGCCCTGTTGGTCCTTTTGCTGGTGCTTTTCATGTAGCTGAGAGTTTTGGCTATCATGTTATCAAAAACAAAAGTGTTTCCACCTTGTTGAATCTCTGGAAGAAGATGATTGATGATAATTAGTAGAAATCTAGGATATGCTAGAAATTTCTCCTTTACTGCTCCTGTTAAGTTATACTTCAGCTGAGTGAATATGAAACCAGAAAAGTTGTAGTCTTTTCCCTTTGTTAATCCCAAAATAGCTGATCCCAGAGTACTGTTAGCTGAATCAAAACCCCCTTTCCTTATTGATAGGCAATGAATAAACACATGCACTATATATCTCCAATGGCTAGGTAAAGAGTTCTTGATTATTTGACCATTCTTAAACTCATCAGGATGACCCATTCTTCTAAAGCATTCTTTCACATAGAAGATTGGGAACTCAACGGGTGCTTCTGGATTGTCATTTAACTGCAGTGCTTCTCTAACTGTGTCTTCAGAAAATAATACTTCTTGGCCATGTACGGTTACCCTAATGTGCTGCACATTATCAACTGTTATTATCTCAGCAGTTTCCCAGAATTGTCTTATAGTTGCTTCAAAAACTGGCAGGTTGTGGCTGATGGCAAAACTTATGTTGGAGTTTGCCAGAAAATTTAAGACAGGAATAAATTCAGCAGCTTTCGGATCATTGCTATTAAGGAATGCACAGACATTGTGCCTCTTCACGAATACGAGATCCATACCTGTAAAATTCATCAATGAGTAAAGGTTCTGAATATCGAAACTAAGTATTCCAACACTTAGAAAAAATCAGAAATCCTTACTGTCGAAACTAAGTAGTTTCGATAGAGATAAACTTATCGAAACTAACTAGTTTCGATAGAAGCAATAAGCTTTGATCAACACTTGTAGAAACTCTGAAATCAACACTGTCGAAACTAAGTAGTTTCGATAGAGATGAATTTATCAAAACTAAGTAGTTTCGATAGGGTCAATGAGCTTTGATCAACACTTATAAAAATTCTGAAATCAACAATGTCGAAACTAAGTAGTTTCGATAGAGATGCACTTATCGAAACTAACTAGTTTCGATAGACAGATTAGGTCAAGTTTGGGTGTCGAAACCAGTAGTTTCGATTAAAAACCTTTTGAAAACTTTTTGAAGGAGTTGAGCTCCTTTATCAAAACTAACTAGTTTTGAAACCCAAACCCCCTATTGATTCATTATACTCAGACAATATAAACAATCGAATGAAAGGTTTTAGAGTGGCCTGTGAATGACGGATATTCGTCTTACCGAAAGCGAGTATGATTTCTGCAAGAATACACATAAAAAGTGAGTTCTCAGATGATAAAGATGTATGCAAACACGCATACGACTGAGATTATGAAGATTCAGTCGAACTAATTTTGAAATTTTGAAACTCTAGGTCTTTTGATTCGCAAGAATCATTCAAATGAAATAGTGACTTTACCTGATGATGGAGACGCTGGTGACTACGGGAAAATCAGGTGAATAATCACTGATATCTTGCAACTCAGACCAAGGCTTGATAGGTTTGTGAGAGACGGAGAAGATGAATAGGGTTTGCGAAAAAGACGAGTGAATAAGAAGTGAAGGGAGGGATTCATTTATGCAGGCGTTTAAATTTGCGAGGAACAAAAGACAAAAATACCCCTGTCGAAACAACTAGTTTCGATAGGGCAAACTAGTTTCGATATTTACAGAGTAGTTTCGATAGAGCAAACTAGTTTCAATATTTACAGAGTAGTTTCGATAGTGCAAACTAGTTTCGATATTTACAGAGTAACAGAAATAAGACTAACATATATACACAAGATATTTACACTTTTTCTTCTTGAAAAAGATCCAACATGAGATCAGATCTGGTCGGTCTCTTGAAACACTTCCTTTTGCAATTAACTATTGTGAGTCCCTGAAGATAGCTGATATTTGTGCAAAGTAAACCCGAACATTTGTTTGTATTTTGATTTCATGTGATTAAAAGGTACATTTAAGCACTATACAAGGTATACCCCACATATTAAAATAAAAATGATTTTGAAAAACCTATCAATCCTCAAGAAGTACCCACCTTCATCCTATCATCTCTTTCTGATTAACCCAGGTACCGTCTTAGTAATGTCAAAGTACCACCAAAATAAAATAATATATCCAAGTGGATTTGGAAAATTAAAATAAAAAATATCCAAGTAGATATTAAAAAGGTACGAGCATTCTAGATCTTTGCGTAAGCAAAACAGAAGAAGTCGTAAAATTATCCAAGCGGATAGAAAAATGTTGAACACCCGAGATCTTTGCGTAAGCAAAACAGACGGGGTCAAATCATCCAAGTGGATGGGAAAAGGATGAGCACCCGAGATCTTTGCGTAAGCAAAACATACGGGGTCATCGGTGGTAAATATCGTTATATTGACGGTCACTTGGCGTATGAATAGGAATCCAATACGTAAGCCTGTATTTGATTGAATTGGTTTTCTTAGATATAAAAATGGGTTAGATGTTTCAATAATGGGTTCAAACACACATGTATGAGATATGTATTAGAGTTTTCACACTACTTACAAGTTTTAACCATATGTCGGGCCTACCAGCTATACCTCAGTAAACACCATCGCTTTTGGTCCATTCTATGTCCAAGAGATGAGATCAGACACTATCATTTCTCAAAGGTCAGATTCAATTCTTCCTGCAACTCAAAACCACTTGTAAGATTTTATACACAGCAATTCTTTTCAATATAATATTTCTCCCCCAAAAGAGTTGCGTAAAAAAAAACTGTTCATAAAAATAAAAACTTTTTGGAATTTTCTTTGACAAGTAAACAGAATAAAAATAAAAAGAAAACAAATACTATTCACACAATTTACTGAAAGTTTATCATTCCAAGCATCTCCACCAGTTGGGCGAATCTAGTAGAGTCAAAAGCCTTTGTGAAGATGTCTGCGGTTGTTTGTGAGTTTTGACTTCAACAATTTGAATATGCTTCTTTTCAACACAGTCACGGATAAAGTGATGTTTGATTTCAATGTGTTTGGTTTTGGAATGCTGAACGGGGTTTTTGATGATATGAGGAACGACGGTGTTGTCACACAGAATGGGTGTCTCATGGAATGTGATCCCATAGTCAAGCATCTGATGGTGTATCCATCTGACTTGGGAACAACAGAGGGCTGCGGCAATGTATTCGGCTTCGGCGGTGGATTGGGAAACGGTGGACTGTTTCTTACATTGCCATGAGACAAGGCGGTTGCCAAGGAATTGACAACCTCCAGAAGTGGATTTTCGGTCTAAGTTGCAACCCCCGTAGTCTGAGTCTGAGTCTGAATAAGCCACAAGATCAAACAAGTCAGTTTTAGGATACCACAGACCCAATTTTGGCTTATATTTTAAATATCTCAAAATACGTTTTACAGCAGATAAATGAGAGAGTTTAGGATTAGCCTGAAAACGTGCACATAAGGACACTTCAAACATGATGTCTGGTCTGCTGGCCGTGAGATACATGAGCGATCCTATCATGGAGAGATATAGATGCGGATCAACGCTTTCACCATCCACATCAGGAGTCAAACAATGACGAACTTCCACAGGAGTTTTTACAGGGTGGGAATCAGCCATTTTGAACTTGGTCAAGATTTCTTTGACGTATTTTTCTTGATGGATAAGGATTCCTGACTCAGACTGATCAACTTGTAGTCCCAAAAAGAACTTCATTTCCCCCATGGAGCTCATCTCAAACTTAGATCGCATCACTTCTTCAAATTCTTTGCAGAGACGGGGATTTGTAGAACCAAAAATGATATCATCCACATAAATTTGCACCATGATTGTATCCTTTTCCTCCTTCCGTTTGAACAATGTTTGGTCAATTGCACCTCATGTGAAACCATTCTCAAGCAGATGCTTTGATAAAGTTTCATACCACGCACGAGGTGCTTGGTGAAGACCATACAATGCTTTGTCTAACTTGTAAACACGGTCTAGAAAATTAGGATCAATGAAACCCGGCGGCTGCTTGACATATACTTCTTCTTGAACTTTGCCATACAAAAATGCGCTTTTGACATCCATTTGATGGACGGTGAAGTCCATGTAGGCTGCATAGGCGAGAAACATTCAGATGGTTTCTAAGCGAGCCACTGGTGCAAAGACTTCCTCGTAGTCAATCCCTTCTTCTTGATAGAAACCTTGAACCACCAGACGAGCTTTGTTACAAATCATAGTGCCGCCTTCATCCTTTTTGTTGCGAAAGACCCAACGAGTACCGATTGGAACTTTGTTCTTGGGTAGATCCACCAAATTCCACACATGTAACTTTGAGAATTGCTGTAGCTCTTCCTGCATTGCTTCCACCCAGCTGTTTTCTAGTAGTGCTGCTTTAATGTTCTTTGGTTCAGTTTGAGAGATGAAGCAGGAAAACATGCTGTTTTCAAATGCTTCACAGGCACTTCGGGTACTAACACCCAAATTGAGTGGTCCAATGATGTTATTGGTGGGATGAATCTTGTGAATTCGCAGTTGAGGAATTGCATCTTCTTCCATGACTTCTTCCAAATTGGTAAGATTTTCAGCAGGAGGATCGACAATGTCATTAATAGGATCTTCAGCAGATGATTGTGGTGCAACATCTACTGTTGGAATGGAGTTGTCTTCAACAGTTTCACTTGTTGCACCAGAACCGGAAGACTCCATATTAGATTCAGCATTTGCAACCACAGGAATTTCAACCTGAGCAGATGAGGAAGAACCTAGATCATTTAAGTTCCCTAAATTGTTCACAGAAAAATAAGGATTAGCATGAGTTGAGTCAATTGAGAAATCAGGAATATTAAATGATTTAAAAACTGAATCGACGTCAAATAGCCAATTGGGACCGTCTCCTGCGTCCATGTGATTATTTTCATGCCAATTGATATCAATGGACTCCAGCACTATTCTTTTTTGCTTATGATAGACACGAAAAGCACATTGATTGGAGGAATAACCAACAAAATAACATTCATCAGCTTTGGCTTCAAACTTGTTGAGCTGATCTGAAGTGTTCAGCATCGTGCACACACACCCAAATTTTCTGAAGAAATCAATAACTGGCTTGCGCTTGTACATGATCTCATATGGTGTCTTGTTGCAGCTTTTAGTGATAAGAACCCGATTTTGCACGAAGCATGCAGTGTTGACTGCCTCAGCCCAGAAAGTCACGGGAAGCTTAGAGTCAACAATCATAGTTCGTGCAGCTTCAATTAAAGTGCGGTTTCTCCTTTCAGCTACACCGTTTTGTTGAGGAGTACGAGGTGCACTAAATTGACGAGAAATTCCTTTGCTTTCACAAAAGGAATCAAGAGTTGCATTCTTAAATTCTGTTCCATGATCGTTGCGGATAGTCTTCACACATAAACTGAAGAGGTTTTCAATTTGAAGCAGATAGGTCTTTAAAATCTCTGGCGTCTCATCCTTTTTAGCTAAGAAAAACACCCAAGTGAATCGAGAAAAATCATCTGTTACCACCAGACAATATGACTTTCGTCCAAGACTCATGACACTCACTGGACCAAAAAGATCCATGTGAAGCAATTGGAGAGGAGAGTCAATGGAATTGGTGGTCTTAGGCTTATGTGAAGATTTGTGTTGTTTTCCCTTGGAACATGAAATACAGTATTCCATAGGAGTGAAATCTTTGAGAGGTAATCCAGTGACTAGGTTGCCTCGAACCAGTCGGTTCATTGTTTTGAAGTTGACATGTCCCAACCTCTTATGCCACAGGAAAGATTCATCTTCGGAAGCCTTTGAGAGAAAACACGATTCAATTCCCGATGGATTGTTCATATCCAAGCTATATGTGTTGTATCTTCTGGGAGCACGCATGAGAATAAGTTCTTCCGGAATCACCACTCCCGGCTTTAAAATAAGACATTCTTTTGAATTGAATAAAGCACAAAAGTCCTTGTCACAGATCTGTGAAACACTCATCAGATTGTACTTTAACTGAGGAACATAGTTGACAAATTCCAGACTATTTACTCCATTTGATACTGTTCCTTGTCCTTCAATCTTTCCTCCTCTTGGGTTTCTAGCAAAAGCAACATACTCTCCATCAATCTGATGATAATCTTGCAGCAAGTTAAAGTGCCCAGTCATATGCCTTGAACATCCACTATCTACATGCCAGATATTATCGCCGGTTCTTCTTGATTGACCCTATACACAACGAACCATTTATACGTTTTGACCAAAAATGTTTCAATCAAGAGATTTTAGTGTCAGGATATGACATCTCATTGGAATCAGAAGTGCAACCATCCTTTGATGAAGCACGGTCATCAAATAGAACATTATTTTTAATTTTCCAAGTTCGTTTTAAATAATTTTTAGTATTTTTAATTCTTTTACGCCTAGATTTCCTACTGTGAGAACAGTTAGGCAACACATATGAATTTAATGAACTTTGGGAAGGTGATTCTTCATTAAGATTTGCAGTTGTCAATTTACAACTTTTTGAAACATGATTTGAGGCACCACAACTAAAACAAACGTTTTTACAAGATATCTTAGCCTGATAATAATCATCACAAGATGAAGATGATTGTGATGTTGAGGAATCTGAACATGAGACGGTTCTCTCATCAATAACTTTGTCTTGAAGCTCATGTGCTTCCTTTAATCTGAAAAATTCCATGTTGCTCATGGTTTCACGTGGTACATCATTCACAATAATTCTTGCACTTTTAAATTTTGTAACACATGGCATAACATTCAAAGATTTAGGAACAAAAGGCAAGGCATTTTGAAATTTAGAAACATCACATCCCAAACCCGTATGCTCAGCAGGCATAGAATCAAAATACAAGTTTTTAACATGTTCACAAATATTTGGTTTTGACACGGACATATTATTACATTCATCCAACTCAAGTTCTTTTAAAATAGTTCTATCATTAGCACTCTTATCACAATCATCTTCGGACTTTACACAATTTGACTCTACACAAGAAGCAAAACTGTCAGAATCAGAGGATGTAATATAATCATCAGGAGATAATGTGCAAACAAAAGGTGTGGAAACATGTGGAGTAGGCATATCAGCAAATTTCCCTGATTTAGAATAAGGAGGTGGATGAGAGTTATACCCAAGACCTTCTGTGCCTTTTCTATTAAATTGTTTGTCAATTATTCCAAACAGAATTTTCTGATCCATATCCATGTGATCAACCTGTAATTTGGCTTTTTCTGCCTTTTGGACTCTTTCTGTTAACATTGTATTATTAATGGTTTGAGTATTGAGTTGCACAATTAAAGAACGATTTTCACTAGAAATATCATGAATTTTCTTTAGGTAAAGTTTCTCATTTTTGGCCACAGAGTCATACATCACCTTAATGTGATTTCGTTCATCAATCAAGGCTTGATTGATGAATCTGTATTTTTGAATTTCATTTAAGCAAGATCTAGAATCACAAAGTTTAGAAGTAACCTCAGCAGGCACAGCAGTGAGATCCTCAGCTGGTTCAATCATGACACACTTGCCATTTTCCTCCACATCAGCCATCAAGGCTTTATCAGCAGCTTCCTCAGCTTGTTCTCCCCAATGATAATGTCCATCAGCTTGGCACACAAGAGCTGTGGAACTGGAAGTTGTGTTTGTCTTTGGAGGATTGGCAGCTTGTTTACCAGAGGAAATCTTCTTATCTTGCTGATCTTTGGAGGACGGCTCCTTGCAGTTTCTGGCAAAGTGACCCAGCTGATCACAATTGTAGCATCTCACCTTCTTGATGTCAAACCCAAGCGTCTTTCCTTGCGTGAACCTGTCTATACCAGTCCTTTTGATAAATCTCTTGGCTCTTAAGGTCAACATGGCCATGCACCAATCAATGTCCATTTTCTCCAAATCATCAGGATTAATCTGCTCCAAGTCATCAGGTTGAAAGCTAACCGGTGTTAGATTTCCAGAGATCAGTGCATCATAGCACGACATGAAAGCAGTCATGATTGGGACATATTCATCAGGAATCATGGTGATAGTCTTTTGAGGAGCAGAGGAGCTGGTAGACTTAATTGCAGCAGCTGAAGGAGGAACATCAGTCTGAAAGTATGGGCTACCGGATGAGCTTGATCCAGCAATGAGAGCTGTGTTTCCAGACTGATTAGATGGGGTGACTGCTCCCTTCTTAATCTCAATTTCATAAGATTAAAAAATGCTATAGACTTCCTGTTGAAACAGAGCACTCAGATTCTCAGTCTTTTTGATCATGATTCGATACATATTCCATTCCTCAGGAAGAGAATCTAGGAGTTTCTTGTTTAGATCAAGAGTAGGGTACTCAACTCCCATAACCTTCAACCTTGAGACAATGCTTGAGAAACGGTTGATTAAATCAGATATTGATTCTCCCCTTACACTGCTAAACATAGCATATTGTTTCTTGATCAGATCTCTTTTGCTTTCTCTGACATCCTCACTTCCTTCATATCTTGTACACAGTGCAGCCCATAAGTCTTTGGCAGTTGGGTACTCAGCAAAGATGTTGAAAATATCCATAGGAAGAGCCATGGCAATAGTCCCATAGGCCTTGTTGTCTCGGGCAATCAAGGCAAGATCTTTCTCATCATACTCAGACACTAACTTAGGACGTTGAACATCAGTAGTGGTAGTTACGGGCTTGTGGGGACCATCGGTGATAGAATTTAACAGTGTATAATCGTGAAATTGAAAGAAAAGCTTCATTTTTTTAGTCCAGTCATAAAAATCTCTTGTGGACACAAGAACAGGTGGTCTATTTCCCCCAGAATGTTCTGTTGAACTTGAAGTGGCCATAATGTTTTGAATTGAAACTAAAACAGTAACTAGTTTCGATAGGTCAACTATTATCGAAACAACTAGTTTCGATAGGACTAGTTTCGATAGAACAAATTTTATCGAAACAACTACTTTCGATACTGAAAATTCCACAGACTAGTTTCGATAATCACAGTTTCTATAAGAGACAAAAATCTAGTTTCGACAGTACCTTCTCCTGACAAAACGTAGACAAGAAGTTTCGATGATCAACAGAAATCAGAAATTGTTCCCCGTAGTTTCGATGCCTTCTTCTCCAAAACAGAAATACTCCATTGATGAAAAGCTCCAGAAATCAAAGATGTAGAAATAACAAACTAATCCAGCGAAAACCTTCGTCTAACTGTCCTGAGCACGAATCCAACCTCCGATTCCAAAAATACGAGCAAAAACCCTTGAAAAATGATGAAACAGTACTTCGAGAATAAATGTGCAAAAACCCAAAATAAGCAACGAAAACCCTCGGCAATCACCTAGAATCGATCAATAACCTGATAACACTCAAAACACTAGAGCATAAAGCTCTGATACCAATTGTAGGTCCAGATTTAATCGAAAGTCACTGATATGATCGATTTAACACATACACAGGCGGAAACTGTGTATATGGAGGTGAAACTGATAAACGAAACAGTGATGGTGAAGATAACCAGCTAACCACAGTATGAATCAACAATCAAATGGTATGAAAATGTAAGAACACAGTGAATAAACAACTGTAGATTGTATTGATTCAAGCAAAATGTGAAAGAGAAAGTTCAGGGTTACAGCCGCTACACACCCCCTAAACAATCTCAAACTAGGCTATTTATAGTAGTGACAGGTATCGAAACTATGGTCAATCGAAACTACTAGTTTCGATTGACCATTTACAAATGATACTTAGACCTGTCGAAACTACCATCTATCGAAACTACTAGTTTCGATTGAACAGACTCAATCGAAACTAAGTAGTTTCGATGGCCCAGACTTAGCTAATAAAGCAGTAAATTACAGAAAACTGAAATTACATTTAATGAAATGACATAAAGTAAACTAGTCTAAAACTGTTTAAACATAAAATAAATGACAACAGCTTATACATAAGATATGACTCCACACCTTCAAAATGTCACTTTGGAATCGAAGCTGGAAAAAATTCCTTGGATATATGGTAACCAAAAGAGGAATAGAAGCAAATCCATAGCAAATCAAAGCTATCATCAATTTAAAATCGCCATTAAATGTAAAAGAGGTACAAGGACTAACAGGAAGGGTAACAGCTCTCAACAGAATTATTTCGAAATCCTCATAAAGATGCAAAGAATTCTATGATATCCTGAAGAAAAACAAAAGGTTCGAATGGAGCGAGAAACATGAAAAATCATTCCAAGCCTTAAAGAAGTATCTAGCATCAGCACCTCTGCTAATGAAACCAGAGGGTAATGAACCATTATTTCTAAACCTAGCTGTGTCCAAAAACTCGCTGAGTGTTGTTCTAACTAAGGATCACGAAGGACAGAAACATCCTATTTGTTATGTATGTAAAAGCCTACTAGATGTGGAAACCAGGTATTCCTATCTCAAAAAATTAATTCTAGCATTAGTTATGCATCTACTAAACTTAGACATTACTTTGAAACTCATCCTATACACAGAAAACTGAAATTACAATAATGAAATGACAGAAAGTAAACTAGTCTAAAATTGATTAAACATACAATAAATGACAACAGCTTATACAAAATATATGACTCTACAATATAAAAGAGAAAGTTTATTTACCTGTTGTTTCTATTGTCGATTGATATATAAAACGTTAATATGGTAGGATTCCGCACTCCTTGTTAACGAGACATCCAGTCATGAGATCGATCTGAGATGAGTCATGTGGACCTACAGGACGGTGGCCGACTGTGGTAGCTATCACGGAGACAAAGAGAAGTAAAAACAGACTGGTTGGATGGTGTAGTAGCGGTGGCAAGCGAAGGCAGAGGTGTGTGGCCGGTTAGCGGGACGTAGTAGAGAGAGTAGGGAAGTGCGGGTGAGGATGCTCGGGGACATAGTGTTGGGCCGGCACGCATAATGCCGGGAGAAGCCTGCTGTAGTGTTGCTCTAGGGCGGTGGACGGTGGAGGAGGTGATGCTGTGAACATGACGTGGGATAGGCATGGTGACGAAACCATTGGTGGTGCTCGATAATGGTGATGATCGGTAAGGGTGGAGCCGGTGGTGGGAGGCAGCTAGAACAGGCTGTGGCGAGGACGGTGATGGCTGCCGCATCTGCCGAGGTGGCATGAAAGCGGAGGACGGCGGCGGGGAACGAGGAAAACACTGGTGGCCGACTAGGCGGAATCAGGTTACGCAAGTGGCTAGGCGGGTGGTACGCGGTGATAGGCAGTGCTTCGGGGACGAGTTGGGTGCGAGTATGACACAAGCTAGGAGGCGAATGGTTACAGGTGGGTGAATAAGGCTTGCATGGCGGTGCAACGTACGAGCATGCATGCATAAAAACCTGGTTCGAGCATTCGGTTTCTGACGGGTCAAGGACGACCCGGTACGGGTGTTCGTGGATCTACGGGTCGATGGATCAGAAGGGCGAGCAAATGAGACCAAGTGATGGGGTTGTACTATTTTTAAGCGTTATTAGACTTGCATTTAGAACGTGCCTGATCATGTGATCGTACGTTGACAGGTTGGATATCTAGCGAGTGATCAGGGTGTAGAGCAAGGATTCGAATGCGCTGTAAACAGTGAGTTTCTAATCCCCCTCTTTTAAATGTTTTAACGTTTTGGGGCTAGCGTACATACTTATGAAATAAATTTATTCTGTTGAAAATGTTAAGGATTTCGGGTTCTAACCCTATGCGCTTTGAATATAAAATAATTGTTAAGCGATCGTAGGATCTATGGTGGGATCATGGGAATGTGTGAGTTAAGGTTATGGGTTATTAATGCGTGTCGTGTTAAGGGTCGCATGGAAAGAGTCGTGTCGTACATTAAATGTTTATGATATATTGGGTGAGAAATATGTTGTTCTAGGGTTATGCGTGAGGTGTAAGTATAGTTAATGAGTCATGTAATTGCTAGTATGTTGTTTGTGTTGCGTGTTTGTTGTTGTATGTTTGCATCGTGTCATTATGGCACATCAAATGGGATTGCGAAGGATGAGGTCCTTCGGGAAGCCACCAACGGTGACGTTTATTTAACAGGTCAATGATGAGCTCGGGGTGTGTTGAACGCCCTGACTAGGGTGCAATGACGAGGTAAGTGTATACATGAGTATTTATATATGTGTAGAATTGCATGTAAACGTTGAGTTATATTGATTATGCGTGTGGTGTTATTAATGTGGTAATGTTAGTGTGACGTGTAGAGGTTATTATTGTGGTCTGCAGAGTTAGACTGACCCTTGAGTCAGGATTTGTGACGTGACGTGTATAAGTGTCGGGTCAGTTAATTGTGAGAGCCTTGGTTAAGGCCGGGTGTCAATGTCTAGAGAATGTTGTTTTAATCAAGTGTTGAGTTAGTACTTGTTCTTGGGTATGAGTGGTTGGTAGAGTAAGTTAAGTCTATATCAACGAGACGGTAATGTTATTATTACTATTGTTAGTAGTAGTACGGGCTGAGTCCCGGGTGATGAACGGGTATGGGATGCCGTGGGATATCATAGCGTTAACTATTCGTTAAAGAATCGTAAAACTATTGTATAAGGACCGGAGGGTTCCGAGTGGAATAAACTAAAGAATGCGACGTGATGGTTTTTGTTTAAATTAAACTATTAGCTGACTTTGTGTATACGTTAAATGGTTTTGCAGGTGAGCGTAGGGCTGACGTATCTTGGCTTGGGAGCGGTGTTACTCGGATTGGTGTGTAGACATTCGTGAGGTAAGCTAATAACGTTAAATAGTAATAAATGAGTTTTGAAAGACTTCCGCTGTAGTTTGAAATGCAATAAATGCGTTTTTAATGAAAATGACCCGTTTTGAGAACCAACTGTAGGATACCCGTGTTGGGGTCTTACACCATGTGTGGTTAGCAGTTTTGTTTGAATTTTTCTTTGTAACTCTGTTGATCAATACATGGTGTTTTACATTGATTTCTTGTTCTTGAATCACCACAATCATTAGTTTCCGCCTAGTGATGGTGAGACTTGATATCGTTTGTGTGTGTTATTCGAGGATCCATTCGTTTTTGGACTTACAACAGGATTGATGGTAGAATTCTTTTATCTTATGGAAGCACAAAGAAGGGAATCTGTAGTTGCTAGTCAACAAAGATCTGCATTTGCACTGATGGCCATAAGAGAATCGTCAAGCACCAGTGAGGTAGACTCAAATGCTTTTGTTACTGTTTCTGTTTCTTGTTTAAATTGTAAAATTCTGAAAGATGAGAAGGATTCGTTGTGCAGCATTGAACTATAAAGAAAATGAAAGGATTCTATTGAAAATCTAAAGAAAGATAAAAATGATTTTTAAATTTCAATCAGTGAACAACAATTTCACCTTGATATTGCATACAAAACGTTAGAAAAGAAGAATGTTGAACTGGCTAAACTGCAAAACAAAATCTTGTAGTTAAAGGGCAATCTTGAGAAGTTGAAAAACTCACGTTTTGTGGTGGAACACTACGAATCATTAGTAAGACAAATGAATGGCCAAGGTTTAGGTACTAACGCCATTCCTCCACCACTAAATGATGATTTTGTCAATGGATCAATTGACATTGATCTATCTTGTTTGGATGAGTCTTCAAATAAGGCTAATTCAATTTCTAAGAGTGATGAGGCAAGTAACTCTGTTAAACTAAATGATAAAATCAAATTTGATGGAGTTGTTTCTTATGAAATGTTTGTTGAACCCAAGGTTCAGATAGATATTATTACCAATCATGATAATTGTATCTTAACTGAACCTGATGTTGTTGAGTCCAATAATAAACTGAAAAACTTGCTTTATGGATGTTTCAAAGCCATGAAGCAATCCAAGAAAGAAAAATTTGCAAACAAGCTTCGCAAGAATTTTCATGAAAATATTAAAAAGAATTACACATCCAAGACTTAAGCAGCATCTGCTTAAAAACCGACTTTTGTTCATTAAACATCTCCTCATGTTTATCAAAGCAAACCTTCGACATCTAATGTGAAAGAGCCTTATCATATAGAACACAAAGAGAAAAGAGTTTGCATTCATTGTAGTATAGCAGGTCACATTGTTGTGAACTATCCTGATAAGAACCTCGAGAAGAAGTCAGTTGCTCCTCAACAGGCTGCATCTTCTAAGATATCACAAATGAAACAAGAGTATCGTCCTCAAGTACAGCATCAGTAACTAATGTAATATCAAATGTTTTGAAGAAAAATAAACATAGGTCATTGAAAAATAAAGGGAATGGTTCTCAATTTTCTAATTCAAATTCTCAAAAGGAGTCACCAACTTTTAATAGTCACGATTGTGAGTTAACAGAAGTTGTTTATATTAAGAAAATTGGACGACCCAAGACCGAAATGGCTTGGGTATGCAAATCTAACTAATTTCTTTGACTCGTGCAAGGACGTCCAACTAGGACTATTACTAACCAATGGTATGTTAATAGTGATGTTTCTAGCACATGACAGGAAACATGGCATTGCTTCAAGATGTAAAACCATTCAGAGGCGGCTATGTGGCATTTGCAGGTGAGAACGGCGGAAGTATCACCAGTCAAGGCGTAGTATCAAATGGATGTATTAGCTTCGACAACGTCAACTACTGTAAGCAGCTCAAGGATAACCTGTTAGGCGTCTCACAAACGTGTGACAAGGAGTACTCTGTAATGTTTGACAATTCTGGATGCCTAATTCTCAAACCAGACTTTGAGGTTCCTGAAAAGTGGATTCTGATGAAAGCACCAAGAACAAACGATATATATCAGATTGACGTGAGGGTGGCAAAAACCACCACATCAATTCCTACGTGTTAACTTTATAAAGAACTGGAGATTGACTCAATCTTTTGGCAAAGGAAACTTGGATTGTAGGTCCCCGGGTGTCTCGAATCTTTACGTGCGAGTGTGTGACTAGTCAAACAGGGTGTGGAATGCCCATGACTAGTTCGAGTATCAAGCAACACTAAGTAAACCGACCGCAAACACAAGATACTTTAAACTTCGTCTATTAATTATCACAACCAGTTACAAGTTCCAAATGTGTGCGTACATATGAACTTCACTAACCAGCTATATATAGTCCTAGACCTGATGCCTGCATACTTAGTAAGTGCGTAGGACTTTGTTCCTGTGTACTTAGCAAGTACGCAGACATTGTTCTTGCGTTGTAAGGCCCCAAACCCGGGAGACCTCACTTGTTGGATTTACTCATTCACAAACCGTTCTTAAACATGAATATTAAATAACGCAGCGGAAAATTTCATTCAAACATAACGTCATCATTGTTCATACATGCGGAAGCGTAAACATTGTTTAAAACATAAATACATCATAACTAAATATAACACTTCAAAAACATAAGTCAACGAACATATCCAATCTGCGCCTTCTCGTAACCGTCAAATCCAAACGTCACATACTGGCTGAATAACCTAAATATCACCACCACTTGGCCCATCAATCACCGTACTATCCTTCAGGTGAAAAACTCCTAGGGCCCGATACTTAGGTTATTCAACACTACTTCAAGCACGGCATCACAAGGATGACACGTACCAAACTTCAAGCACTGTGCCCCATAGGGCACAAGTACCAAACTTCAAGCACGACTACCCCGTATGGTAAATCGTACCAAACTTCAAGGATCACGATAATCCCCTTGACGACCGTCATCGCCCCAGTTGTACAACAGTTGGCCAGCCACAGAGGCCCCTAAAAGGTAAAGGCCCATAACATACTTCCCATACCCTTAACCTTCATTTCCTAAGGAATATTAGCAGATTCGTTCGTTTGTGACTTTCGTAAACCTTCGTTTCTTTTACTAAAACTTCAGTTAAAGCATTCGTACGTTTTATTAAAAACATTCATTCATTCGTAAACACTTCATAAACTTCTTTTGGCAAAGTATTTCATAAACACTTCTTTCATAACCCTTCCTTCCAAAACATCGTTCATAAACATCATTTTATAAAACGTCACATACAACATTCATAAACATCGTTTTATAAAATAGTCACATCGTTACGTATGCACACCAGCCCAAAAACATTATTAAAACATTTAAAAGATGGCTTCTAGAACTCACCTTATAAGCTAGTCTCGGTTGTCCTAAACAAAGGCCCAACAACTTCACTTCCGATCTGAATTGATTAGTTAAATACACATCAGACCAATACCGACTCTAACGATTTAACCCTTCTAAACATACTAACTTTACTTAACCAGCCTGATAGCGCAGACCCTGCTGCCTGCGCACTTAGCAAGTGCGCAGACCCTGCTGCCTGCGCACTTAGCATGTGCGCAGACCCTGCTGTATGCGCACTTAGCAAGTGCACAGACCCTGCTACCTGCGTAGTTGATAAGTACGCAGTGCCCCTTTTCCTGCGTACTTGATAAGTACGCAGTACCTGCTCCGTGCACACTTGGTAAGTGCGCACGATCTGTTTCTTCGCAAAACCCTAACTTTCGCATTCAGGTCTGATCACGTCAAGATCTCGAACCTGTTTGCATCCAAAACGTTTGTTTTCCATTAAGGAACTCAAATCTATGTTTATCTATCAGTTTCATCCATAAAAACGTTGCCTTTTCACCCAAAACCCAAAAATGAACTAAAACTCAGATTTAGGTTGGATCGTTACCTGAATCGAGCTTCTGATCCGGAGGTTCTTCTCACGAGTTATGGAGTAACACACTTCTCAAATCTCGGGTTGATCCGCCAACTTTCTCTCTACAGTTTCTCTCTCTAGAAGGTGCAAATGAGAGAAATGGGTGGTGACCTTGGCTATTTATAGGGGAGGCTCCCCTTCTAGCCCGTCGGCCCGTCCGACCCGACCCGACACGACATGCCTCGTTCGTTTATTCCGTTATTATAACTGTTGTTTTATTTTTGGGATGTTACAAGTCTACCCCCCTTACAATAGGTTTCGTCCCTGAAACCTATCATAAGTCAAATAGTTGAGGGTACGAATCCCTCATTTCCGTCTCCGTTTCCCAAGTGGCTTCCGATCCCCTTCGATGCTTCCATTGGACTTTAACCAATTGAATAATCTTATTACGCAAACGCTTCTCCTTTCTTTCGATGTAATTAAGGCTGTTGTCGACCTCGATGTCAGT
The DNA here is from genome assembly GCA_023525975.1 of Smallanthus sonchifolius. Lineage (NCBI taxonomy): Eukaryota > Viridiplantae > Streptophyta > Magnoliopsida > Asterales > Asteraceae > Smallanthus > Smallanthus sonchifolius. The sequence continues at coordinate 30,572,934 of CM042046.1, forward strand.
AAGTGGTACGTGAGCCGATTCATCCGCCAAACACTTTCGCAAGTGTGATACATGGAAGGTAGGATGAATCCCACTTAACTCATCAGGCAACTCTAACCGAAAAGCGACTTCACCAACCCATGCCATTATCCTGAATGGTCCGACAAACCTCGGACTTAACTTTCCTCTCTTCCTGAATCGTACGATCCCCTTCTAGGGTGACACTTTCAACATTACTCTGTCCCCAACATCAAACTCAATAGGCCTTCGTCGTTTATCCGCGTAGGATTTCTGACGATCTTGTGCTTTCATTCGTGCTTTGATTTGATCAAACCTTTCCGATGTTTCTCTTACGACTTCAAGACTTCCTAATTCCTTCTGTCCAATCTCACCCCAACAAACCGGGGTCCTACATCTTCTCCCATACAACATTTCGTAAGGCGGCATGCCTATCGTCGTGTGATGACTATTGTTGTAGGAGAATTCGGCCAACGGCAGATGACTGTCCCAACTGCCGCCAAAATCGATAATACAAGCGCGAAGCATTTCCTCCAAGGTCTGAATGGTCCTTTCGGACTGACCATCCGTTTGTGGGTGGTATGCCGTGCTGATATTAAGCCTCGTGCCCATCGCCTCGTGAAATCTTTTCTAAAACCTCGATGTGAATCGTGTGTCCCGGTCAGATACGATTGTCAAAGGCATCCCATGCCGTTCTACTACTTCGTTAATAAATACTTCCGCCAACCTTTCCGACGAGAACGTCTCGCGAATAGGTAGGAAATGAGCACTCTTCGTTAAACGGTCCACATTTACCCAAATGGTATCATGACCTTTAGCTGTGCGAGGTAGCTTGGTTATGAAGTCCATGGTAATATGTTCCCACTTCCATTCCGGTATATCAAGCGGTCGAATCTTTCCATACGGTTTCTGGTGTTCGGCCTTTACTTGCGAGCAAGTTAAGCACTTGCTTACGTACTTTGTCACTTCATGCTTCATTCCAGGCCACTAGTATTCCTTCCTTAGAACTTGGTACATTTTATTGGTACTAGGATGGATAGAGTACCGAGACTTATGAGCCTCATCCAAGATTTTGGTTCTATGCTCGCCACTCATAGGTATCCATACCCGTCCAAAACGTGTCCTAACACCAAGGGTGTTATATTCTAACTTGTCCTGTTGGCCAACCATCCTTTCCTTCTTTATGTTTTCTTCCTTAAGTGCCTCATCTTGAGCCTTTTCAATTTCTCTCATCACATCCGATGTTACCACCAACTGGCAAGCTTTCACTCTAATAGGAGTAGGCACATCCTTTCGGCTTAGAGCGTCAGCCACCATGTTTGCCTTTCCAGGATGGTATATTATTTCACAGTCATAGTCTTTCAACAGTTCCAACCATCGCCTCTGCCTCATATTAAGCTCCTTTTGTTCGAAGAAGTACTTCAAACTTTTGTGGTCGGAGTAAATAGTAAACTTCACCCCGTAAAGGTAGTGCCTCCAGATTTTTAATGCGAATACGACAGCAGCAAGTTCCAAATCGTGAGTCGGATAATTAGCTTCGTGAATCTTCAACTGTCATGACGCATACGCGATCACTCTCCCGCGTTGCATCAGCACGCATCCCAATCGCTGACCCGAAGCGTCAGAGTATACCACTAAGTCTTCATTGCCCTCGGGAAGGGCCAAGACTGGAGCTTGGGTTAGCCTCTTCTTCAATTCCTTAAATGCCTCATCTTAGGTCGAACCCCATTCATACTTTTCCTCTTTCCGTGTCAACTTTGTCAACGGCGAAACTATTTTCGAGAAATCCTGGATGAATCTCCGATAGTAGCCTGCCAACCCCAAGAAACTGCGGATTTCAGTTGGTGTCTTAGGAATATTCCATTCCCTTACCGTCATTATCTTTGCTGGGTCAACCATAATGCCTTTCGGGTTAATGACGTGACCTAGGAATTGGACTTCCCTAAGCCAGAACGCGTATTTGGAGAACTTAGCATACAACTTTTCTTTCTTAAGAGCTTCCAATACTTCCTTCAAGTGACACGCGTGATCACCCTCATTCTTGGAGTAGATGAGGATATCATCGATGAACACGATTACCGATCGGTCCAACATCGGTCGACACACCTTATTCATTAAATCCATGAACGCTGCGGGGGCATTCGTCAATCCAAAAGACATCACGCGGAACTCGAAATGTCCATAACGCGTGCGAAATGCGGTTTTCGGTATGTCTTCTTCCCTCACCTTCAACTAATGGTACCCGGATCGAAGGTCGATTTTTGAGAACCAACTTGCGCCCTGTAATTAATCGAACAGGTCGTCGATCCTTGGTAAAGGGTACTTATTCTTCACCATACGTTTGTTCAACTCGCGATAATCAATACACATTCTCATCGAACCGTCTTTCTTCTTCACAAACAACACCGGAGCACCCCACGGCGAGATGCTCGGTTGGATAAATCCCTTCTCAAGTAACTCGTCTGGTTGTGCCATTAACTCTTTCATCTCCACTGGTGCTAGTCGGTATGGAGCCTTATCCACGGGCTGGGCATCTGGTACTAAGTTGATTCGAAATTCGATCTCTCAGTCGGGTGGTATCCCAGGCAAATCCTCTGGAAACACCTCCGGGTACTCGCGTACCACGAGTACATCGTCTAGTTCCTTCACTTCCTTACACTCGTCAATTACATACACCAGATAAGCCTCGCATCCGCGCCTCAAGTAATCTGTTGCCTTAATCATCGAGATGACGTTTGGCATCGGGGCGTCACGATCTCCAAGAACCTCGACTTTTCTACCGTCCGGAGCCTTGAGTCGGATTATCTTTCGTTTACATATAATTTGTGCTTCATTGGCAGTTAGCCAATCCATTCCTAACACGATATCGAACCCACCCAAAACCATGACAAACAATCTGACGAGAAATCTATGGCCTTCTCTTTTTAGCGTGGAATTGTCAACTACATCAGTCACCCTCGCAGTTCTACCCTCAGCGGTTTCTACGCTAAAGGCCCTTTCTAGTTTACTGACAGTGTACTTCACTCGTTTACAAAAAGTCGCAGATATAAAACTCTTACTTGCACCCGAATCAAATAACACAGAAACAAAAGTGTTGTCAAGGACAAACGTACCTGACGCCACGTCGGGGTCCGCTCAGGCATGTTCCTGCGTCAGCGCATATGCGCGAGTCTTTGCTCGGGGTCTCTCTTCTTTCTTCTCCGAGCCTTTCCCTTCCCTGACTTGACCCATCCTGGGCTTGGTGCATTCCCGACTCATATGTCCACCCTCCCCACAGTTGTAGCATTTGAAGCCTTGCGGGCATTCACGGGAGTAGTGTCCGGTTTTGCCGCATTTAAAGCATAGATTAGACCCTAACCGACATTCACCCGTATGTCTTACCCCACATCTTCCGCAGACTGCCGCCTCGCTTACCCTGGCCAGCTTGTCCCGAGCCCCAAACAACTCGCCACCCGATCGCTTAGCGGGAAAACTCAGCTTCTTCTTGGGCTCTTCAATGGCAACGACATTCAGTGCCAGATCGTCAAATACCACGCCGCTCAGTTCTACTACCGAATCACAGGTAGTAGGGGAGTTTGCCTTAACAAAGGTGCGGACCTGGTCCGGCAGTCCTTGTATGTAGCATACGATCTTTCTTTCCTCGGTCGTGACAAGATGTGGTACCAGACGTGCCAGTTCATTGAATCGGGTTGTGTATTGCCGGTGCGTCATGCTCCCGGCTTTCAAACCCAGAAATTCCCTCTCTACCTTCTCAATCTCGTTCCTTGGGCAGAAATTTTTGATCACCAAGGTTTTCAAGTCAGCCCACATCATCGCATCCACAACCTCGCTCCCTTTTGCTTAACGTACACCTTCCCACCAATGGGATGCTTCCTCTCTCAAGGAGTTGGCAGCAAATTTTACAAATTGATCTGTTTGACATTCGCTCAGACGAATGGCAGCTTCCATACGGATCACCCAATCAAACGTACCCATCGCGTCCTTCTTCCCAGTCAGGATCGGCGGGTCACATGCCTTGAATGACTTATAGTCGCATCCACGAGCAGGCGGCGCGCTGTCATTCTCGTTATTCTGGGCACCAGTTGCCGCGCTAGACCCACCTTCCCCACTAACCTTCTTCAATGTTTCAGCTAACAGACCTGGTAGAGAATTCTTCATCAACTCGGTGAATAGCTGCTCTCACTTCTGGTTCGAAAGTGAAATGTTGTTCTTCAACCAGTGTCTGCTCAGTTCCATGCACACTAACCGCCGGTTCAGTGTGAACACTTCCTTCTTCACTATACTCTTGGCGCGCAGGGGTCCTGCCACGCCCACCATTTCGACCGCCGGTACGGCCCCCACCACGTCTTCCGTTTCCTCTCCTTGCCATTTCGTTCTATAAGACAAGGAATCCAATGTCATCACGCTAGTTAACAAATAAAATTCAATAAGTACTGTAAGATGTTAATATACACTGGCCATCTACAATTAACCATTACACTACCTTTCGATTTCTATTTGACCACCTTTGTGATTTCATCAGAACACAAGTCCTTACACTTTCTAAGGGATACTATATACGTAAATATATACTACCTTCATATCTGATGCTGTGGCTCGAGTTACCCGTACTGGCATCCGCTTTGGGTCCTGTTCACAGTTTAAGTTCAGACACTGGAAGTGTCTGAATCTCTCAAACTATTGCTCTGATACCAACTTGTAAGGCCCCAAACCCGGGAGACCTCACTTGTTGGATTTACTCATTCACAAATAGTTCTTAAACATAAATATTAAATAACGCAGCGGAAAATTTCATTCAAACATAACGTCATCATTGTTCATACATGCGGAAGCGTAAACATTGTTTAAAACATAAATACATCATAACTAAACATAACACTTCAAAAACATAAGTCAACGAACATATCGAATCTGCGCCTTCTCGTAACCGTCAAATCCAAATGTCACATACTGGTTGAATAACCTAAAATCACCACCACTAGGCCCATCAATCACCGTACTATCTTTCGGGTGAAGAACTCCTAGGGCCCGATACTTAGGTTATTCAACACTACTTCAAGCACGGCATCACAAGGATGACACGTACCAAACTTCAAGCACTGTGCCCCGTAGGGCACAAGTACCAAACTTCAAGCACGACTACCCCGTAAGGTAAGTCGTACCAAACTTCACGGATCACGATAATCCCCTTGACGACCGTCATCGCCCCAGTTGTACAACAGTTGGCCAGCCACAGAGGCCCCTAAAAGGTAAAGGCCCATAACATACTTCCCATACCCTTAACCTTCATTCCCTAAGGAATATTGGCAGATTCGTTCGTTTGTGACTTTCGTAAACGTTCGCCTCTTTTACTTCAAAACTTCAGTTAAAGCATTCGTACGTTTTATTAAAAACATTAATTCATTCGTAAACACTTCATAAACTTCATAAACTTCTTTTGGCAAAATATTTCATAAACACTTCTTTCATAACCCTTCCTTCCAAAACATCGTTCATAAACATCATTTTATAAAACGTCACATACAACATTCATAAACATCGTTTTATAAAATAGTCACATCGTTACGTATGCACACCAGCCCAAAAACATTATTAAAACATTTAAAAGAGGGCTTCTAGAACTCACCTTATAAGCTAGTCTCGGTTGTCCTAAACAAAGGCCCAACAACGTCACTTCCGATCTGAATTGATTAGTTAAATACACATCAGACCAATACCGACTCTAACGGTTTAACCCTTCTAAACATACTAACTTTACTTAACCAGCCTGATGCCTGCGCACTTAGCAAGTGCGCAGACCCTACTGCCTGCGCACTTAGCAGTGCGCAGACCCTGCTGTATGCGCACTTAGCAAGTGCCCAGACCCTGCTACCTGCGTAGTTGATAAGTACGCAGTGCCCCTCTTCCTGCGTACTTGATAAGTACGCAGTACCTGCTCTGTGCGCACTTGGTAAGTGCGCAAGATCTGTTTCTTCGCAAAACCCTAACTTTCACATTCAGGTCTGATAACGTCAAGATCTCGAACCTGTTTGCATCCAAAACATTCGTTTTCCATTAAGGAACTCAAATCTATTTTTATCTCTCAATTTCATCCGTAAAAACGTTTCCTTTTCACCTAAAACCCGAAAAACCCAAAAACGAACTAAAACTCAGATTTAGGTCGGATCGTTACTTGAATCGAGCTTCTGATCCGGAGGTTCTTCTCACGAGTTATGGAGTAACACACTTCTCAAATCTTGGGTCGATCCGCCAACTTTCTCTCTCTACGGTTTCTCTCTCTAAAAGGTGCAAATGAGAGAAATGGGTGGTGACCTTGGCTATTTATAGGGGAGGCTCCCCTTCTAGCCCGCCAGCCCATCCGACCCGACCCGACATGCCTTGTTCGTTTATTCCATTATTATAACTATCATTTTTTTTGGGATGTTACATGCGTACTTGCTAAGTACACAGGTTATAGAACCCGCACACTTGCTAAGTGCGCACAACACTTACAAAAGACGATTCCAAGACTAAGTATGTACATACATGATTACAAATCGATAAACCAATACATACAGATGCTGAAATACAAATACAAATACATAAAGAAAAGATACAAAAGCAGATACAAAACCTAGAGTGTTTGTCACACAAACGTGCTCCAATAAACTCCCCCTTGACAACAGCTCTGGATTGTCTTCGGTCTTCAAGCTCCTTCAGCTTTAGCTTCCTATCTTCATCTTGTAGTCAAGGCAAAACTTGACTAACTTGTTGTATCTTGATGCTAGAAGTTTCATCCTTTCGTCCATGTAGATGCAATACTTGTTATTAAGAACGGTCAGATCTATCACAGAGAAGTTGATGAAAGTGATCTCATCAAATACTCTGATAAGTTCGCCAGGCTCCAAGTTTCCACTTTTGGACCTGGACTTGCCTATCACCACCGCCTCGCCCGTCTTTGGATCCACGTACCAGTACCACATGTTACCGAGTATATCCTAAGATAACTTGCTCAGGGGAATCCTGGTTTCACATAGCACTGGGTTGTAGACCAGTTTCCTAAGGATTCTGTTTATCACGGGATGTCTGACGTTCTTGTCCCGGACTCTTTTGGGCATTTGACACTAAACGTTTCAATGTTCCCAAATCTTCCTTCTCTTTGTAGTGCTCCCCACAAACCCTTGGCTACCGCGTGACTTGTGTCACCAAGTAGTTCACGATTTGCTAGATTCACTAGGTCGTACTTGGGCAAGGAGCTAAATGGCTCATTGGTTGGTTTCAATTACTCAACCCCACCAGCTAGCTTGATTGCAAATAGCTTCTTACTGTCGTCAAACCAGACGGATAAGATCATTCATGTTGCTCCATGCTTGTCTATGATTGACGTCTTTTGCCAAGCAGGAGGCTGATCCTTTTTTAACCATCCCTGAGGGTACTTGTTCTTCCAGGCTTCAACATCAGCAGGTTGGGGATCGGTCGGAGAGGCTTCCGTCGAGGTTGCTGCTCCACTAGCCTCAGCAACATTTTTCAGGCTCGACTGAACTTGTGGTAAAAGTAGCTTCACCGGATGGAGCCTCAAATATTTCCCTATCCTCAAGCTCATAAACTCCCTCGTCGTCACCCTTAGGGAACTCCACCACCACATCCTCATCATCAACACCACCCTCGTCATTAGACACGATCTCTCCATCCTCCAGATTACTGAGAGCATCAATCTGTGCTTCCTTGGAATAATCCGGCTCTATCATCAGAATGACATCATCAGATAAGTCATGCAAAAGTTCCGCCACAGACTTTCCTTTATCACTCCCACCACCATCACCGCCGCCTTGCGGAGTAGACTCCCCCTCAGCCATAGACACAATAGAGATTGGAACAATAGCTAAAGCTTGTTGCTCACCTCCACAAGGACCGGCTTCAGGATCCTTAACTTTGTCATCATCCTTTCAAATTCCCTGCACATCTCTTCATTGAAAGGGGATATTGGAAATGAACTATGACCAGCTTCATCACCACTTCATGCAAATCCTATCCTTCTAATGAAAACATGCAATGAGACTCCAGATATGCAAATACTAGGCCTTGTGAAAATGCTTAGCGACCTGAGATAAACATGCTTAAAGTGTCAACACAGGGTTGGTGAGTTCACAGGTTTAAGTAACAGAAACAATAATGAAAACAGTGTAACAATACGTATGTATACTATTGGATCAATTTTTGATCAGACAATAACATTAAATATATAAGCAACACCGAAACCGAAGCTCAACGATTGAATGCAGAAAGTAGCATTTTGCCTCTTACGTGCCCAACTCGCATTGGATCATGTCAATTTATGCACCCGTTTGACTCCCGGTCAGATTTAGTACGACTAACCCGAGTGGGGGTTGTTAAACACAATAGTACTATTCATGAATCACCTCGCTTGTGAAATAACTAACGGTTCGAATATGAGAGGACTTTATGTGCGGGAAATGCACCCACTTATATATATTAAAGCGAAATCAAAGTAATGTCATACGACTAATGAAAGGAAAATGTTTTAGCATGTATCTCCCCCAAATGGAAAAGTAAGTAAAATGGGGTCGTGAAAACTCAACAAGGAATGAAGTGATGTGGTATGGAAAGTAATATGAGAAATCTAGCAAAGTCCAGACAACCTACCTATCTGAGCCCTAGAAACATTAAGGCTATATGGTCTATGAAAGGTAAACGTGGTTTATGTAACCACATTCATCCAAACGACTCAATGTTGAAAGGTTACATTGACGTTTTAAAAAAAGGTTTGACTAATGTTGACTGAGGTTTGACCAAGGTTTGTCCAAGTTTGACTAAGTTTGACCAATGTTTGACTAAAGTTGACCAAGGTTTACTAAAGTTGACCAATGTTGACTAATGTTGACCAACGTTAACTAACCTTGACCAATGTTGACCAACCTTGACCAATGTTGACCAATGTTGACTAAAGTGACACATAGTGAAGGCATGTACAAGTAGCACATAAGTAACATATGAGTAACACATAAGTAACACCTAAGTAATACATAAGTAATACCTAAGTAACAGGTAGTACCTAAGTAATACATGAGTAATATAACATCCATGATTTTCCGGCTCTATTTTATTTTAGTTACTTCAATAATAACATAATATTTAAATCCTGTAATTGTTCAAGCACATTATGTCACATAAATCATTATTTTAATTAATATTTCTATTCAAAATTTAAGCCTCGTGTTTACAAATATACATTTCTATAACACCTGTTTGCGTATTTATGTACACACACACACACACACACACACATATATATATATATATATATATATGTGTGTGTGTGTGTATGTGTATAATTGTTTATTTAAAATACATGTATACAAATATATTCATGTATTTGAAATTTATTAATTAAACCTCATAAGAATATTTGTTTAGAAAATATATATTTGGCATTTTATTTTTTTAAAATATAGTTAGTTTTTATAAAGTTTATAAAAGAAAATAATTTCAAGTTATATATTATTACAAAAGAATTAAAGTAAATAAAACTAGTTTGAACCCCCTTCCCTCAATTTGAACCCTCACCTTTGTATTTGGACCCTTAATCTCAAATCTTGACCTAGTTTGACTACCGAAAGTCAAACAGCGTAAATTGTTGCAAATCAGGATTGCCATCGAACGATTTCCAACTGGATTGGACTTACTATGTTTACATTACCAATTTTTGATCATATCTTGACCCATCTAACAGCCCATTTCGAGCAATTACGTGGTTAATTTCAAATTCGTATAGTTTGACTTCTTTGGGTCAAAGTCGAATCAAATTAGCTTCAAATCAAACAATCAACGTGTTTTAAACCCCGCAAATCATGCCCATTCAATCCTTGCATGAATCCAGACCTGATACGTGCCCCAATTCGTCATCAATAGAGCGAATTAACGCGTGAATCATACCGACAACTTTTTCCTGTTAATCCGGATCGAATTGAGCAATTAAAACGAAATTGAGTCATACGAATCACACCCACACATTGGCAACACCTTTTACAAACCTCCTAAACCCTCAGGCACGCACAAATTTGGCTCTGGTGCACGAACAAACTCCGGCGAACCGAACATATGCGTCCCAGTCGAGCATAACCATCCCTCAACCATTTCAGGTAAAATTTGTATCTATAGACTCGTTTTGATCTTGGGAATGACAGACACATCATTTTCGTTTTGATCCTATGCTTAATCTTAATCGATTTGGGGCTAGGATATATAACCTGAAATTTCAGGAAGATGACCCAGCCCTTTCGGGTTTTAATAAATGATTTCAGAACATTTAAACAAAAGGGTCTCTGGTCTAGTGGTAATCTGTTATGCAGCGAAGGTCGGCTCGCGGATTCTAGATCCGACACCTGCGCCTTGTTGTCCATTTTTTTTTGTTTAAACACATTCCATTCACACACTAATACATGTTTCATATGCATAATTTAATAATATGATTCTTTTTCTAAACAAATAAATTATAAACATTTTTGGAATTTCAAGAGATTATGTATATGTCAAGTTCCAAGATTTTACATTTGGACTAGTTATTTTAAATACATTATAATCTATTATAATCAAAACATAAATACATGTAATAAATATGTTTTTCAAATAAATAAAGATTTATAAATCGCCTTCTTTATAAAATATGTGATTTTCATGGTTTTAAAATAAAGTATTTAATTACTTATTTAATTTGCAAATTTTGTTAAGATTTTTACAAACTTTATCAATCCATTTTATACCCTTACAAAATTATATATATTTTCTTTAAAATACTAATTTAGGATTTAAACAAAATTAAACAAATTCTTATATATATATATATATATATATATATATGTATATATATATATATATATTTAAATATCCACTTTTGAGACACACTATTTTAATAATAAATAAATAAATAAAAGAATTTATTTATTTAATTTAATAATAATCTATTAGGGTTTAAATTATATTTAAGTAAATATAATTTCACACTACCTTTTCAAGAAACAACACTATTATAAATAAATAAATAAAAAAAATTTATTTTTTTAAACCATTTATTTATCCTAATACAACCCTAAGTCAATTATTATTTTATTCATATATACTTTGAATTTACGTTTGATACTAAACTCTTATCCAGATGCAAACACAAATCTACACACATCATTCGCATGAAATACACAACTCTTTATACAAATCTACGCTCATCACAAACCGTTGAACCCTAGATCTTGCCTTAGACATTGTACATATTATTAATTCAAATTCATATAATTCAACTCTAGGTTGAGCTTTGTGATTTGCAAATCACTTGTGCTACCTACTGCTCGTGTTATCTACACAATTATTGCAAGTGAGTTTACATAGCTCCTTTTTCACTTTTGTATATTTTTTGGGTGAAACATGATTACTCAACAAACACTATTTGCAATTACACACGTACAATTCTACAATATGATCATATGGATTTATTTGTGCTTTGTGCTTGAATGCTATCTGTTAAGGCTACATATACATGACATACTCGTGCAATCGTTAACACATTACATCAGGATAACATTTGTTGTTATGCCCTACATCAGGATAACATGTGTTGTTATGCCCTACATCAGGATAACATGTTTTGTTATGCCCTACATTTACATCAGGATAACATGTGTTGTTATGCCCTACATTTACATCAGGATACTATGTGTTGTTATGCCGTACATTAGGATAACATGTGTTGTTATGCCCTTCAGTTACAAGGTTTGATTTGTGCAACTAGCTTAACTTTGATTCTCCATAAATGCTTTATAAACCATGTATCATATGAATTGTATACAAAACATTTGAACTTATTCGTGCTGTCAAAACCTATGTATGGTCACCAACTATTTATAGTTGACCCTCTCATTTTATCATGTTTTAGGTACGGATGTTTGAGTTAAGATTCAAGTTCTTCACTTAGGATTGAGGACCTAGTTTTAAACTTAATAAAGATATTCATGTATTTATGACCCTTGTATATGTTGTATTTGATTATTTGAGCTATGAAATGAAATTTATTGTTTAACTATCACAACTTTAGTAAACCATGAGCTTATGAACAGTCTACATGTCCCGTCCCGACGTTTCTGCCGTCAGTTGGGGTGTGACAAGTAACACCTTATGACATAATGTACATGCTTTAAGTAATTGCATAAGTAAGATAGTTTGTACATGTTCATGACATAAATAGTAACACATAACTCCATGTAGTTGCATAGTAACATGTGACAAGTAACATGACATTTGTACATCCTTATAGTATAATTCATACATGTAAACAAATCATTCACATCAGTCATGGCATTATACAAATCTCCTATTAACATTATTTCAACTCATTTAGACAACCAACATAACATGACACATTTGTACCCTAATGCTCAACATAACAAAGTTTCCCCTTTTGGACACTTAGTGTTTAATATACTTTAAGTTTCAAAGTTCATATAAACAACCTACACATGAAATCATACTAGTAATATGCCATAAACATGGTTCTACACATACATTTTCCATTTAAAGCAAAAAATGAAGGTTCCAAACTAATAAAGTTTCCTTTATTAGTAAGGCCTTCCAAAACATGACATAACACAACTTTAAACCACCTATTCATGCATAAGTTATCTATACATATAGTAATAAAGCTATTAAACACACTTTAGACATTTATAGATTACACATACATATTATGTCCAAATATTAAAGTTTCCTTTTTAGGAAAGTGGTCCAAATGACCTCCTACACATGTGTAACTTTCAATAACTCTTTTTAATAACTTAATAGATGTTATAGAACCATTTTAACATGTTATCACTCATTATAACTCAATAACTCAAAAAATACTAAACAATAAAGTTTCTACTTATAGAAATGACCTACAATGATGCCAACCAACCATTTCAACAAAAATCTCGTATTTCCTACACAATCTACCAACACATGTAACAATCAATCCAATAAATACATTATATAGACAATTATACAAAATCATAATCAACAAAGTTTTTATATATAGAAACGAGAAAGTAACTACATAAACAAACATTTCAAACCATAGAAAGTGCCAATGTGTCAACAACTCATTGTTATGAAAAAAAGCTTTGATAAAAACATGGTTTGGAACACTTAATACAACAAAACTCATTTGGATGAGTGGGTTTCTTCATATGGTCGAAAATAACAAAGTGGGAGAAAGAATGCTTACAAAACCAAGATATGATGTTGGTAATGCCTTGTGTTAGCTTGAATCACCACCAAAACACTTGAAACCACCTTGGATTAGACCTTGAATGCTTAGAATGGATGAATGAGTTTGAGAGAGATGGAGGCTAGGGGAGGGGGTTGTGGCCAAGAGAAAGAGAGGGAGAGAGGGTTTGGGTAATTAGGTTTAGGGTAAATGAGGGTTAAGGAGGGTGTATGAGTGTTTTAGTGAAAAGGGAGTTGGGCTTCTTGGGTCTTTAAGGCTTTTTATAAATTAAATGGGCTACTAATGGATTCTAATTAGTAAAAATCTAAATTATTTGGCCCATAATATAAATCCATCATTTTTATAAAATCTCAATTTAAAGTTGGCACATATCGCGTATCCGCTTTAAAATCGTTAAAATAAAAGTTGCTCAATAAATTTCAGAAATATTAATCTACACACGAAATAATAAAGCACAGTGTGACATGTAATTTATTCACACCAAATATATGTCTAAATATTATTTCTAACATTCTCCAACGTTCGTGTGACAGGACGCGTGTGTGACGCAATAATCCTCTAAACTACCGATGCATGAATTGAAATGAAATGAATGGACTTGCTATATGAAATATGTACTTAATTACTCTATAATTAAGTATGATACATGTGTAATCATATGAATTTAAGTAATGGCCGGGTATGGATATTAACCTGAAATTGTCGAGTGTCACATACTCCCCCTGTTAAAAGGAATTTCAACCTGAAATTCAGTTTGTGTCACTAGTAGATGGTGTAGGTTTGAATAGGTGAGGGTATTTACGCTTGAATTGATCCTCGCGCTCCCAAGTGAACTCTGGTCCGCGTCTAGAATTCTAACGAACCTTAACAATGGGAATGCGACTTTGTTTCAGCTGTTTGACCTCACGGTCCATGATATCGAATCGTTCCTCGACGAAGTGAAGCTGGTCGTCGATCTGAATCTCTTCCAATGGTATGACTTGTTTCTCTTCTGACAAGCACTTTTTCATATTTAACACGTGAAACACGTCATGCACGCATCTGAGGGTTTCCGGTAGGTTAAGTTTGTAAGCAACGGGACCAATCCTTTTCTGAATCTCGAAAGGTCCGATGTATCGAGGGTTTAATTTTCCACGCTTGCCAAAATGTATTACTCCTTTCCATGGCGAGACGTTCAGTAGTACTTTATCTCCTACTTGAAATTCCAATGGTTTGCATCTCACGTCAACGTAACTCTTCTGATGATCACGCGTGGCCTTGATACGTTCGTGTATCTGTATGATCTTTTCTGTGGTCTCATGAATTATTTCTGGACCAGTGAGTTGGCTATCTCCCACTTCTGTCCAGCAAAATGGCGATCTACACTTTCGTCCATAAAGTGCTTCGAATGGTGCGACTTTGATGCTAGTGTGGTAGCTGTTATTGTATGAAAATTCAACCAATGGTAGGTGGGCATCCCAACCATTTCCCAAGTCAACCACACAAGCTCTAAGCATGCCCTCAAGAGTTTGGATAGTCCTTTCACTCTACCCGTCTGTTTGAGGATGATAGGCGGTACTCTTGTCCAATCGAGTACCCAAGGCTTTCTTTAATGACTGCCAGAATCGGGATGTGAATCGACTATCCCTATTTGAAATGATGGAAATTGGCACTCCATGCCTCGAGACTACTTCCTTTAAGTAAATTATGGTTAGCTTCTCCATCTTATCTGTTTCTTTTATAGGAAGGAAGTGTGCAGATTTTGTTAGACTGTCGACAATTACCCAGATCGTGTCACAACCGTTGGATGCCCTGGGCAATTTCGTGATGAAATCCATTGAGATATGTTCCCACTTCGACAATGGAATCTCTGGTTGTTGGAGTAATCTTGATGGTTTCTGATAGCCCACTTTGACCTTAGCACAGGTCAGACATTTACCGACATAGGTAGTAGTTTTGTAACGAACCAAAATACGGATTGAGTTATAAATAAATAAATATTTCTAAATAAATATTATGGTGAAAATAATATTTCAGAAATAAATTGAAACACGTGGGTTTCAAGTTAGTAATGGGGTTATTCTAGCTTTTATCTAGTTTTGGAATGAAATGGGTAAAATGGAAGTTGAGGGGCTAAAAGTGTAAAATGAAAAAATCTGTCATATTGACTAGTGAAAGTCAAAATTAGTCTCATTTGGGTGTTGGGTCGTTCTTGAGCAAGGGAGAAAAAGGGGAAAACGAAATTGAAGCATAAATCGTGCATTTGAAGCTTGTTTTGTGAAGGTTTTGGCTCACACATCACTTTCCTAACATCAAGTAAGTGTTAATCATCCTTTGATTTCACCTTTGAATGTATTAATTGGTGGGTTTTGTAGAAATCTGGAAATTTGAATGCATCTGGTTAATTGGTGTTAGATTGATGGTAATCTAGCTAAACTAAAGGTAAAGAATGGTGATTAACATCCTAGAACCCTTTGTTTACTATTATGAGAAGTTAGGGTTCATATGGAGAAATTTGGGGGTGTTTGGATTATGATGATAGAATGTTGAATTAGTGATGATTAAGTGTTTATATGGTGTTAGATACTTGAATGAACACCAAATTAACTTAATGAAAAATTAGTGTCAAAGAATTGGAACATAAACTCAAGTAGGTGAGTTTGGATTGCAAGAGGGTGTTTGGATATGGGAATAACCCAAACGGATCAGTTTGGGTTGGAAATGGGAAATTGGGTTGTAAACCCAATTATAATGTGATTTTGATGTATGATTAGATTACTAAACTAGGTGAATGTGTTTAGGTAATCAAATTAAAAAACTAGAAGGGGGAGCGGGATCTTCTAACCCGAAAGGTAAGTGCCTTTGCACTTACTTAGTTTTGATGATAAAGGATGGTATATGTGTTATGTTGCATACTATGTTGTTGAAATGAATGTGAATGAACTAGTATGAGTAAATGAATGAATGTAGTTATAGTTGTAATACTATAATGGATACATGTAAATGAATGAATGTAGTTATAGTTGTAATACTATAATTGATATGTGTAAATGATGTTATGATCTAAGTATCATAATGGAAATGAGGTTATGGTTTAAATACCATAATGGAGATGAGGTTATGATCTAAGTATCATAATGGAAATGAGGTTATGGTTTAAATACATTAATTGAAATGGGGTTATGGTCTAAGAACCATAATGGAAATGGATATGAGGTTATGATCTAAGTATCATAATAGAAATGAGGTCATGGCCTATGTGTCATAATGGAAATGGAAAAGTGTAATAAAAATGTTAATTCTGATTGACTAATGAAAAGAAAGGAACTTGTATGGTGGAATGCAAGTTAATAGTAGCCTAATGACAAATTGGGTGCAAACGGGTTAAATAGGTGAATGGGTGAAAACAAGTTGTATTTGCTTGTTTGATATGTTTATTTTCATTACTAATGGTTGATACATGTGGTGTCATGTATGAAAATCTCCGATGTAGTCCGAGTCAAATCCAATTGGCGAAAGGAAGACTCTCGTATGCGTTTTGGTGTTTTTGGGGTTTAAAGGAAAATCCTTAAAATGTTATGTAAATTGGTACATGAATTTATGTTTTGGTTTCCTTTATTGATGTATAAATGTTTTGAAATCAATACCCAAGTGTTGGAAATTTTTGGTGTCTTGAAGGATTGAAAATGGTGGAAAAATGGCTAAGTGTTGAAAACTGGGCAGCTGAGTAAACTTTATGTTTACTCAGCCTCCCTGAGGTACGCGAAGACCTGGACAAGGTCTCTCGCCATACGCGAGAGACTTGTCTTTCGGACAAGTGTTTTGGTACTCCATCGCGGTACTCGAAGGGAGGTGTCTAATCCCTCGCAGTACGCTAGGGTTGTAAAAAAAACAAATTCTTGGGATAAATGCTTCCGGGCGTTTAAATTTTTCATTAATTGGTTTTCCAATTAAGGGTGTTACAAGTTTCGGCTTTCATGTTAGGCCACCAATAATGTTTCTTGAGGTTATAGTACATTTTGTCCGCACCGGGATGAATCGAGTATCTGGACTTGTGTGTTTCGTCCATCACTAGATCCCTTAGGTTCCCAAAGTTCGGTACCCAAATCCGATCCATAATGTAATGAATGTTATCGGATCTGACCTCAAATTGCTTGTCCATACCACGTAGGCACTCATGGCACAAGTTCACTTATTTGATTGCTTCAAGTTGAGTGTCACGGATTTGGATGGGTAAATTGGTACGGATGGTCAAATGTAACGCTCGCACTCATCGCGGTTTTAGTTGTTCTTCCCTGCTCAAGGCGTCAGCAACGACATTTGCCTTTCCAGGATGGTAACGGATGGTGCAATCGTAGTCGTTTAGTAATTCGACCCATCGACACTGCGTCATGTTGAGCTCCTTCTGATCGAAGATGTGCTGAACACTCTTATGGTCAATGAATATCGTACATTTCGTGACGTATAAATAGTGACTCCAAATTTTGAGTGTAAATACCATAGCTCCCAACTCCAAGTCGTGGGTAGTGTAGTTTTTCTCGTGCACTTTCAGTTATCGAGAAGCATAAGTAATGACCTTCTCCGTTTGCATCAACACACACTCGAATCCTTGAGGTGACGCATCGTAGTACACCACGAAGTCGTCCGTTCATTCTGGTAATAATAGGATTGGTGCGCTGCAAAGTTTCTGTCCGAGTAATTGAAAAACAGTTTCTGCCTTGTTGTTCCATTCGCATTTCTATTCCTTGTGAGTCAGAGCAGTGAGAGGTTGGGCTATTATAGAGATATTTTAGAAGAACCGTCGATAGTAGCCCGCAAGACGTAAGAATTATCGCACCTCGGTTGTAGTCTTAGGTGCCTCCTAATTTTTTATCGCTTCAATTCTGGATGGGTCAACATGTATACCTTTCTCATTGACCACATGTCCAAGAAATTGCACTTCTCGAATCTAGAAGTCGCACTTTGAGAACATGGCATACAATTTATCTTCTTTCAAAAATTCCATGATTAACTTTAGATGTTCAACATGCTCCTCTTTACTCCGCGATTAGATTAAGATGTCGTCAAAGAATACAATCACAAACTTATCCAGATTGGGTTTGCACACTTGGTTCATGAGGTCCATGAATACCGCTGGCGCATTGGTTAATCCAAATGGCATGACCATGAACTCGTAGTGACCGTAACGAGTTCGAAAGGCGGTCTTTGGAATGTCGCCTCCTTGGATCCTTAGTTGATGATATCCCGAACGCAGAACGATTTTTTTAGTAACATCTAGACCCTTATAACTTGCCTAAAAATATCGTCGATCCTCAACAATGGATATCGGTTCTTGATCGCACTTTGTTTAGTTCTCGATAGTCGATGCATATACGGATTGAGCCATCTTTTTATTAAACAAGACAGGTGCTCCCCAAAATGAGAGACTTGGCCTGATGAAACCCTTGTCTAATAGTTCCTGTAGTTAGTTAGTGTAGGTCCCCGGGTGTCTCAAATCCTTACGTGCGAGTGTGTGACTAGTCAAACAGGGTGCGGAATACCCGTGACTAGTTGGAGTATCAAGCAACACAAAGTAAACCGATAACAAACATAAGATACTTCAAAGTTCGTCTATTGATAGTCACAGCCTATTACAGAGTGAAACTGTGTGCGTTCATAACTTTTGTCACAACTGGCTATATATACTAGACCTGATGTCTACGTACTTAGTAAGTGCACAGGACAAAGTTCCTACATACTCAGCAAGTACGCAGATAAATGTTCTTGCTTACTTGCTAAGTACGCAGACTTTGCATCCTGCACACTTACCAAGTGCACACAACACTTACACAAGACAAGTACCTACATACACGTTTACAACTCGATAAAACAATACATACAGATACTAAATACAAATACAAATACAGAAAGTAAAGTACAAAGGCATAAGACATCATCCAGAGTGTCTGTCACACAAACGTGCTCCAATAAACTCCCCCTTAACAACAGCTCTAGATTGTCTTCGGTCTTCAACCTCCTTCAGTTCTAGCTTCCCATCTTCAGCTTGTAGTCAGGACGAAACTTGACTAGCTTGTCGTATCTTGATACTTGAAGCTTCATCCACTCGTCCGTGTAGATGCAGTATTTTTCATTGAGAGCCGTCAGATTTTTCACAGAGAACTTGATGAAAGTGATTTCATCAAATCAGTTCCATCGGTTCAAAGCTTTCGCTTGCGAACCTTATTCTTCCAATCACCACCGTCTCGCCCGTCTTTGGGTCCACGTACCAGTACCATGTGTTACGAAGGATATCCTGAGATAACTTGCTCAGGGGAATCCTGGTTTCATACAACACTGGCTTGTAAACTAGCTTCTTTAGGCTCTGGTTAGTCACAGGATGTTTAACACTCTTATCCCGGACTCTCTTGGGCATTTGAAGCTTGAAAATCTCAAAGTTTCTTGATCTTCCCTCTCGTTGTAATTTTCCCCACAAACCCTTTGCTACTGCATGACTTGTGTCACCCAGAAGCTCACGGTTTGAAAGGTTCACCAGGTCGTACTTAGACAGGGAACTAAACGCCTCGCTGGAAGGTTTCAAGTATTGAACCCCACCGGATCGTTTGATCGCGAACAACTTCTTTTCGTCGTCGAACTTGACAGACAAGATCATACCTGTAGATCCATGTTTGTCTATGATGGATGTCTTTTGCCAGACATGAGCTTGATCCTTGGTAAACCATCGACAAGGATATTTACTTTTCCATGCTTCAGGATCAACAGGTTGGGGATCGGTGGGAGAGGCTTCAGTCAAAATTGATGCACTACTAGCCTCAGCAATAGTCTCAGGCTCAACTGAACATGTGTTAGAAATAGCTTCAAAGGCTGGAGCTTCAAAGATCTCTCCATCCTCAAGCTCGTATACTCCTTCACCGTCCCCCTTGGAAAACTCCACCACAACATCCTCATCTTCCATATCCCAGTCATCATCAGACTCGATCTCTCCTTCCTTAAGGTTGCTAAGAGCATCGATCTGTGCTTCCTTGGAATAGTCTGGCTCAATCATTAAGATGACCTCATCAGATAGGTCGTATAGTACATCAGCCACAGACTTTCCTTTATCCTTTCCACCCCCAAAGACAACACCTCCACCTTCATGTTGAACAGACTCCCCTTCAACCATAGGCACAGCAGAAATAGGAATAATAGCTAGTGCTTGTTGCTCACTTCCACTAGGACCGGCTTCAGGATCCTTGTCTGTGTCATCATTCTTAGTTCGATCGACTAGGTGACAAGCCTCATCAGTGCTAGGCTTGGATGGAACCTCTTTCTCCTTCAACAACTCCTTTATCTTCCCCCCCTAAGCAGCAAGTGCATTGGTTAGGTCACACACCAACTTGACCATCACCTCATGCTCTTTTTGTTGAAGATCATCAGCCTTTCTCTGTTTCCTTAGAGTGGCTACTTCATCAATAAAAGAATTGATCTGACCCTATTGCTTATCAGACTCCTCCCTTGACTTCCGTACCGTTTCAAGTAGACCAGCTACCTGAGTCTCCGGGGTGGTAATCCTTGTATCACGAGGATCAGGTCCCCTGGAAGAAGAGGCTTCAGTTGTATGGGGGGAAAGGTAAAGATTTCATCAAATTCAAACCCATGAGTGAAATCACCAAACTCAAAGGGTTGACTGATCGGTTGTAGGGTGGTAGTGGGAATAGTTTTTGGGATGGTTGTGGTTTCAAAGGTGGTTAGGGTGATGGTAATCGACTCCGTCTGAATTAGACTCGACACCATCACCTATTGGACAGAATGAAACGGAAGGGATACTATCACAGGAACCTCCTCTGTGATAGTAGTGACAGCCACTTCAGTAGTAACTCGTGTCTGCCCCCTCCTTTGGTATAGCTGAGTTAAGGCTGAGGTAGAGGTTGAGGCAGTGCTCACAGCCTCAATGACTGGTCACCGTTCAGCACTAGCTTCTACTTCTGTAAGGGTAGCTGAAAATGGCCTATCCCCCCGACGCTTTACACTTCTTTCTCTTCTCTGTCTTTGTAAATCAGCATCTGAATCAGATTCGGGTTCATATTCGCTTCCAGTACTCTCTTGTCTTTGTCTTTTAGAAATTGACTCAGGAAGGGAAACCTTTATCAACTTCCTTGGGTGTGATTGATCTGGTGCATCATCAGAGTCAGCTGAATCAGATTCAGTGGCTTGAGAATCTGACTCCTCAGCACCATCTCCTCCTTCTTGTTCTTCATCACCCTCATCTCCAGATTCATCATTTTCAGACTCATCATCTCATTCCTCTTCCTCCTCTATCTGTTCGTCAGAGTGTTCACTCTGTTCAGGCTCAGACTCAGCACTATACCATCTGAAGTCAGCAAGGGCCACATATGCTTCATTAATTAAGTGGCCAAAGAGAGGAGTGCTAAGGGGTAGGTTCTACACTGCTTGGCTTTAAGAACTGTGCAAACACTCTCTTGTCCACTCTTTTGACTTTCAATATCTCTCAAATCTGAGGTACATTGGGTACATCATCATTAATCAACATCTGCATGAACCTTGGTTATAAAAGAAATCTAAACCACTCAGCAGCATTGATCTGATCGGTGATAGACTTGTAGATATACTTTCAAAAATTTAACCCTTTGTTTAGAGATAGGCCAACCACTGCGGCCGCCAAGTCATGCCCCATGGCATCCTTTCCCGCCTTCCTAGCTGACAGACACATGATCATGACGTGTGCGAAGTAACGCCACTGATCAAGTACCTACATCTTCTTGTAGGAGGAGTAGTCCATGGAACCAACATACCCCTAGCAACCATCAACGAAGTAGTTAGGATAAGTTATAGGATCAGTTGATAAATCCCTAAACTGTAGAACCCGTCGAATGGTGTCTTCAGAAATAGCTATCTCATGACCTGCTATAGTGGCCCTAATGACATTTGGGGTTACTTTACAGTCATGATCGGTAGTGTTATAGAATTCCTCCAAGTAAGGTCTTGAGACAATAGGATCAACAAAGATGGCATAACTGATCTTCAAATGATTCATAAATTCAATGATCTCCTTGTACTCTAGTGCAGCACCCTTCCATTCGGGTTGTGTGAGAGCCAGTAGATTGAATTCACTTGTAAATGCACGATCCATCACTGCAAGAACACACAATTAACACAATAAGAGCAAACAAAATCATTGGAATGGAATAACCATGACTAAGTATAGCACATTCACAAAGACTGAACTTCCAGACTTAGAAAATTTTCAAGTTTAACCTTCCTGCGTACTTAGCAAGTACGCAGGGTTTAGTTCTTGCGTACTTAGCAAGTACGTATGAGATATCTCGTGCGTACTTACTAAGTTCGCAGTAACCAACACTTATCCAATTTTTAAAGACCAAAATACAGGATTGTGTGATTTTGTAGTAGGTTATGGTCACCACATTATCGAAAACCATGTTTAGAACCTATGGGACCAAACCCAACACCAAAATTGTGCTAAAACCTTGTCATTTTGATCTAGCTTGGGACTGACGTGAACCCACGGCCAACCAAGAGGTCAAAACCAAAATCAGAGAATGTTAAGGACGATTGTGAGTTGCTAGAGCATAAATTAATGATATTACACTGGTTTTAAGGTATAATTTCATTCAAAAACACCCAAAATCGGTAGAAATTTCACTTTCAAAACCCTAGGTTCAAAAGATCAAGGAATCGGTCCATTACAATCGATATAACGGTTGTAATGGTCTCTGAATCTCACCTTAGGTTAGTAAGGTGATGTTGAAACTAGAAATGGGACGAAAGACTCGTTTGGAAACACACAAATTTTTGAGGAAAAATGATTCTGAGAGTATACAACAGTGTTTGTTCGTTTGAATGAGATGAAGTGATAAACTTTTCTAACACCTGCTTATATACCTCACACACAAAGGTCGTGCGTACTTAACATGTACGTAGGACTTAACTCTTGCGCACTTAGCAAGTACGCATGACTTAAGTCTTGTGTACTTGTTAAGTACGCCGAAACCCTGGTTTGCTCAACTTTCAACTCAAATTATGAAGATTTGTAAGGACAAATAGCGAACCGGATAATAACATTCAATCAAGAGGTTTCAAAAACAATTCAAGGAAGTTAAACAAAAATATTTTTGGCTTTTATTAACTTTTTGATAAACTGTACAGAAACATTGAACTGTTCATAAACTTAAAATCTTTTTGATCTTTTTCTGAATGAAGATATACAAGTATATACACACAAGCTCTTTTTGGTCAAAGTCATGAGCAGAGAATCATATCATGCTATTATAAGCAAAATTGTTACACAGTAAACATCAATGAATATGGGATCATGTCATGGATTACTACTTATGCATATGTAATAAGCAATATAAACAAGTAATTCAAGTTAGCAATATTATAAGATTTGAAACCATAAGCATCTTAGTATCACGTTCTTGTGTGTTAAGGTATTAATTATAAGTATACAACGTGTACCCCACAGCTACTACATGAATTTATGTATGCACTATCTCAAAGCATCTAAGATTTTCTCATTGATTTTCAAAATTTCCAGAATGAAGTTACCTTAATTAGAACAGAAAAATCAAGTAGAATCCATAAGGATTATCAGGAATCATAAGATTCAGAATCGAGTGATTCATTTGTCTTGGTTTGATAGGATTTCTTCTGTGAATATCGATATGATGATTTAGGATAATAAGCATGGTGTCTGAGGATATAGGTAAGTGGATCCAACTGTTATCTGGATTTGTCTTCAACGAAATCATATGTGATCCAAGGGGTAGCATATGCTTAACGATTGTTGTCAAGACATGTCTTGATCCAACTTCCCATTGCATATTTGTGAGTATGGGCAGTGAGGTGAACAAATTTTTTTTGCTAAAGACATAACCCGAAACTGATCTCATAAGAAAATACTTGCCAAAATCTTACATCCTTTATCTGATAATGATCTTTTAGCATTCTTTTGCACACACACATTTGCAAACATGGGTTCAAATCACAGTTGTATTATATTGATTTAGTTTCCACATTATTAACGATTCAAAAATGCTTATAGCCTACTAACAATTCAAGTTAATTACAGATATTCAAATTAACACTTGAACCAACTCAAACAACTAAGTAAGCATGACGTAATCATTTCTCATATGTGCAGTCTAAGACGTTTAGATCATTACTGATGTGCTATCATTTCCTCTTTTCTTCAAATGACTTTGAAATTTTCTTAATTTTCTATTTTGTTTGGATTTTTGTAAAATATCTTTAAATTTGAAAATAAACTGTACAAGATTAAAAAGAAATAAAATTTAACTTCCAAGAAAATGTTTTGATTTGAAAAAGAATTTTCACTCAGGATTAAACATTCCTATTATGTTGACAAGATTTTCAAAACGTGTAACATCAAACTCCTTAGTGAAAAGGTCAGCAAAGTTGTCATCCGTGTGAACCTTTACAATTTTAATCAAGCACTTTTAAGCACAATCATCGATGAAACGGTGATGAATCTCAATGTGTTTAGTTTTGGAATGTTTAACCGGTTTGTTTGCGATGGACATGGTGGCATTGTTGTTAATGAATAATGGAGTTCCAGTGAATTCAAGCCATAATCTCTCAATTGCTGTTGGATCCACAATGTCTGAGAACAACAGCTCGCTGCAGCAATGTACTCTGGTTCACAGGTTGAGACAGAAATCGTTGACTGCTTCTTGAGGTTGATCACTGCCAGGAGACCGGCCTGTCTCCCAAGAATTGACCTCCACCTGAGATTGATTTTCTATCGAGGTTACAACCGCCATAATTAGAATCAGTATTGGCTTTGAAATCAAACGACTGCTGCTTGGAGTACCAAAGACCCAATCGGGGTTTCCCTTTCAAGTATCTAAATATCCTCTTTACAGCTATCAGATGAGATTCCTTCGGTTGGGACTGAAACCTCGAGCTCAGGCAGACGGAAAACATTATGTCGGGTCTTGAAGTTGTGAGATACATAAGAGATCCAATCATCCCACGGTACAATTTACATTCTACATCCTTTCCATTTTTATCTGGTTGCAAACCGTGATCGACTAGGATCGGTGTGCCATAAGTACTACAATCATTCATCTTGTATTTTTGACAAAATATCTTGTACATACTTAGTTTGATGTAGATAAATGTCATCCTCCCTTTAACTGACTTGCAGACCCTAGAAAAATGACAGTTCACCCATTTTGCTCATTTCAAACTTGGACTTCATCACCCTTTCGAATTCCCTACACATCTCTTCATTTGCAGACCCAAAGATAATGTCGTTCACATACACTTGTACAAGTAGAATATCTCCTCCTGCTTTCCGTATGAAGAGGATCGAGTCAATTTGTCCACGATCGAAACCATTGGACAAAAGATGTTTGGATAAAGTCTCATGCCACGCTCTAGGTGCTTAATGAAGACCATAAAGTGCCTTATCGAGCTTGTACACTTTATCAATATTTTGTGGATCTTCAAAACCAGGTGGTTGAGTGACATAGTCCTCTTCGTGAACTTTTCCGTATAGGAAAGCACACTTCCCATCAAGTTGATACACCTTGAAGCTGACAAAGGAAGCATAAGCCAGAAACAGTCGAATGGCCTCAAGTCTAGCAATCGGGGCATACACCTTAGTGTAATCCAGGCCCTCTTGCTGATAAAAACCCTGAACAACCAACCTTGCTTTATTCTTCACTACAACATGTCGATCGTCCGTCTTGCATTTGAACACCCACCTGGTTCCAATCGGATGCATACCCTTCGGAAGTTCAACTAAATCCCACACATGCAACTTTTGGAATTGAGACAGTTCATCTTGCATCGCCTCTATCCAGCAGTTGTCAGCGAGAGCCTCTTTCACATTCTTCGGCTCTAATTAGGATATGAATGAAGCATGCAAACATGTTTCCATGATACTTGTTGATGTGCCATCATTTATACACATTTTACACACATAATAACCCCCATATTATGGTACTAATTGAACAATAACCATGCAATTTATGCTTAAAATACATATATTTTGTAATTGCAGGTTATTCGGTGTTGAAAATACATATCAAGCTAAATCCTATCAAGAACACCAAGAATTCAAGCTTCTAGAAGGTTTATTCCCGAAGCATTGACCTCCAAGAAGTCAAAATTGGTCAACAAGCAGCTAAAAGACAAAGCTGGGAGAAAACAAGGGGATGCACGGCGGTCGTGCATTGCTATCCCTTGCTTCCCACGGCTCAGTACCGTGTTCTATGTACCCTTTTTGATTCCCTGGGCCTTTGCACGACCGTGCAACCCATTGCATGGCCGTGCATTGCACATTTTGAGGCCTATAAATAGGAGGCTTGAGTTCTTCATTTCACACACCAATCCAGAGCAAAATAACACTCAAGAAGAGAGCATTCTCGTAGTTAGAGTAGAGAGTAGAGGGGCTCTTCCTCCTTGTTTCACAATAGGGGAGCCTACGAAACTCATCATTACGCTAGTCGTTGTGGCCTTTCGTGGCTAAAACTTCTTTGTATTGCTAGGGTGAAGATGATGTTTGGTGCATGTTAATGTTTAACTTATTAACGAAGTGGTATGTTTATGTCTTTAACTAATTCGTTCTCAACAACCATCTTTTGATGGGGTTTTATTATTGTCTAAATCCGTCTTTATATTTGTGAGTGTCTTAATTTTAAAGAGTAAGAACGTAAAACCCTTTTTAATCAAACTTCCTTTGAAACTCATACGCCTTTATACGAGCCGAGGTTGATAAGCCAAGGCTTGGTCTATACTTCTAAGATCGTACGTATTTATACGAGTTTATTATGCGACCAAGAATTGATGAACTCATGTTGGGAACGGTACGTCTTTATACTTGGTCCCATTGTTACACCGCCTCCCGGTGAGCAAAATAGAATCATCTGTTTAACTTTAATATAAATCATTTTGAGTTCGATGTCTTTAACCAAGCCGGAGATGACCATTCGATGGGTTGAGGGTAAATGTTGTCCCTAACGGGAGGCACTACCACTTTTTAAAGAATATAATTTGCAAATCAAATGACGTGAGGACGAGGCTCTAGCGGTGACCCGGGTCACAAGTTTGTAGTAGTCATACCGCTAAATTAGTTAACTTAACATTATCACGTACCAAGCTGATTCGAATACCGAAGCAATACATTTCGTAATCTGATCATTTTCGCTTTATTTACTTTTCTCCTATTTACTATTATACTAGTTACATTTCTGTTACGCACTTCACGCACATTTTTAGTTTTTTGTTATTTACTTCATCGTCATTTACTTTTCTGCTTCACAAGCACACAAAACCCACTCACCAATTAATCCAGCTAAACGATAACAAAAGTTGAGTATTGGAACTCGACCGTGTCCATTGGTTCGATACTTGGTTCTTACCTAACTATATTACGTTGCGATAGGTACACTTGCCTATTGTGTGTGTTTTAAGTTAACGTAATTATCATTTTAATTTGTAAATTTAAAACCTGATCTTGTGAAATCATCTTAAAAATATATTTATATTTTTATATAATTATCACACGCTATTAAGTTTTTGGCGCCGTTGTTTGGGACACGGTGATTTCAAGAAAAATTCGAGTTAACGGATTAGCCTTTTTAACCTTAACATTGTCTTTTATGGTTGTTTTGATAATTCTTTACAGCAACTTTCATGGGTGACAACTACGAGAGTTGTTTTGGAGGATACCAAGACAACTATGGGTACCACTATTCGAAGGTTTGGTGTGAGATCTATGGGGAACCACACTACACCCAAGATTGTTATCACTATCAAGGGTATTCCACACATTTCCACCAACCCTACGGGCAACCATATGAGGAAACCACACTTCCCCAAGAAATTCAACACTTAGTTCTAGATTCTGACTCATGGACCCCAGGAAATCTGTTTCGTCATTTGGAAGAAATTAAGGTTCAACTTATAAAGAGCTCTCCAACTGAACAACAAGTGTTTCGTCATTTGGAAGAAATTAATGTTCACTTCCTAAAAAGCTATCCAAATAAGCAACAAGATGACTCCTTCAAAGTCTAAGAATCGAAAGTTATAGTTCCAACATCTCTTGTATGGTCGAGTGACTTTAAGAACTTTCCATCTTCACAAGCATGGATCAGTCGGAGGTGACACCGGATGATTCAGAAAAGACGGCTACTACAACTTCAAAATCACTCCCTGACTTTTCTGAGAGGGCGGAAGCTAAACAATCAAAGGAGTTAGAAGAACGAATCTCTGAAGAAAAACCGGTGGAAGTCCTAAATATGAAAGCAAAGGAAGATGTAATCACCAACAAACAAATGTTAAAGGTGTCACCTTTTCCTTACAACAGTGATAGCTAGCCTGTTAAAGGTGGCACCTTAATAGGGGATTTTTGTTCAGACCACTGGGACAAACCACCTACGGCGGTTTGCCACATGATCCGGCTCCTCGAAACGTTTTCGTCCCCTGGAAAAGGGCCTTCTAACTTCAAACGTAGCTCAAGTTATGACCGTTCTAAATCTGAACACTTTTTACCCTGTTTTCTGTTATCTAGCTGGTCCAGGATGGACTCCACTAATTCCTGGATTAACTTATTATCATCGTATGCATGGTTATTAAATGGGTTGTATGAACCTCTCCATATTACAAGCCACCCATTTGACCAATTATCCCACCACGAGCTCTAAATTGGAAATTCACGAAGCACGTACAGGTCGGGCTAAAGACCCATAAATAAACGTAGCGCTTCCAGGAGGTAACCTGATGATAATGAATAAATTGAGAAGTTGATGCATACGACATAAAGCATGGACCTTAGGTTTGGTTTCCCCAAATTTAAGTTTCTAATTACTTCAGCCCCCAGGTATGCCTTCTCGATACTAGGACCTTAGTAGCTTAACTACTATCTTTTATTTTCCTTGTTCGCTTTTATGTTTTCTTTTATGTTTCAGGTAGAATAACATCACCAGATCATCTCTCTACTTTAAGGAGTTACACTCCAACTCTACGAGCCTAGAGCCGGAAACCACATCAAATTTCTAAGAAATTCGATGAAGTCCTTGAAGCAACATTTGACAAGTAGTTGATAGGCACAGCCTGGTAGCAACAATAAATTTTAGCCTTAGGTTATACACTGAATTGATCAGGGGAGTACCAGTTTCTTTTCCCTTAAAACTGCATGCATTTAAATTTTATATAGCATTCCATTACATGCATTTATACATTAAGGGCAATGCACAATTTTAAATGTGGGGTGGGGAATTAGAGATTCAGGACTATTAACCTCAAAGCAGTAAAATTTAACTTGTGATTTTCTACCCATTTGACTAAAACATTACAAAAACTTAACTTTTATAAAACCCGAAAAATTTTCAAAAAAATATTTAAATCCTTTTTAAACAAAACCTCATGCAGTTTGCACCTATTAAATAAAATGAAAACATGACAAGTAGAAACAAATGGAAATTATGCACAACAAATCACTAAACCATATCCCATCCATTTCCATGTGAGAATAATCTGAGCCTTTTCATGAGTATTATTATCATTATTTTTGCATGCTCTTTCGTTTGGTATATTGATTGCTTATTCGATTGAATTCTATGCATAATTACAACTTGTATGACTTATACATATCAAGACCATGAACTAGTGGAAGTATGAAAATGATTGAGGCACCTAGGATTTTATTACCCTTATTATCCAAAACCACAAAAATATTATCCGCCTACAAAGCCCTCTGAGCCTTAGCCTTTTCTTTTCTAAACCCATATTGATCACCCAACCAGCTTTTCGCAAACATCGGTTATTGGCTAACTGTCTTCAAAATGGGAAAATTATCTTATGTTGTTATATTAAGTTCATTATCATCGGGATAACTTTGGAAAGAATCTGTCCTACTCAGAAGAATTGGAGTATACAAATGGTGGATGCATTAGGAAATTATTCGAATTATCTGAAGGAAATATTATTTCAAGAAAATTGAGAAAAGAGGAGTATTGAAAAAGTTGTCTTTTAATTAAAAAAAGAAGTTGGTCTTTTACCGGGAGACCTTAAAGAACTGGACATGCATTCTTTTGATTTCAATTTGCTATCCTGCCTTCATTTCATAAAACCTGAATTACCAATCTAGCTTCGAGAAAAGATTTTTCAAGCAACCAGTGATGTAAGAAAATGGTGGCGCAAGCAAGAACAATTGCCACTATACTGTGGCTTGTCAAAAAGTGCCGCCAAAAGATAAAATAGATGTAGACAATGTGGCAACTGGAGCCACGATGGAAACTGCAGCAAGAATCAAACTGACTCCCAAAATGAGTATACACTTCTAATCAAAGTAGGCGCTGTTAGGCTGCGAGCCGAAAGAACCATACAAAAAGGCAGCAATGTGTATTACGCTACAAGGAACGAGTTGAATCTGATTAGAGATCCTGGTTTTGGCAATTTGACCATAAACGAGCCCTCAGATTAGTTATACCCTCATGATCTGAGTACTGTAGAGGGACCTTTTAGTACTTTCCATTTTAAACCATGAGGTCGTAGCTGAGTGTTTCGCGTTAGCTGCAGCCCTTCAAACCCTTTTAAAACACCTAAAAATCCAAAAAGATTTTTATTTTCACCCTTAGTTTTACATTAGCCACATTACAACCCTTTAAAGTCCTCTTGATTCATGCATACTACTTAGTTAGTTGGTGGAGACTTGATTTGCATACAAGCTTATGACCATTGCATAATTCGATTCGAACTCGAGTGTTCCACTTAGCTTACATTATACATATATATAACCCTAGAGTTGAGTGAACATTGTGAGTACTGAGCATCTTTTTCATAGTCAACGTTCTAGTAGTCTTGTCATGGATTCCATCATATTAAAAAAAGAAAAACACAAAAATAGAATAAGCAGCTCAAGAGTTATCCCGAAGTTCCAACACTAGTTGAAATTCCATTACCCTTGTAAAGTTTTTAGTTATGGGTGTGATCATGCGTGATTTTGCTTGAGGACAAGCAAAGTTTAATTGTGGGGTGTTATGATGTGACATCATTTATGCATATTTTACATACATAATAGCCCCTATATTGTGGTACTAATTGAATAATAACCTTGCAATTTGTGCTTAAAACATATATTTTGTAATTGCAGGTTATTCGGTGTTGAAAATACATATCAAGCTAAATCCTATCAAGAACACCAAGAATTCAAGCTTCTAGAAGGTTTATTCCCGGAGTATTGACCCCCAAGAAGTCAAATTTGGTCAACAATAGTCAACAAGCAGCTAAAAGACAGAGCTGGGAGAAAACAAGGGGATGTACGGTCGTCATTGATGTCCCTTGCTTCCCACGGCCAGGTACCATGTCCTTTGTACCCTGTTTGATTCCCTGGGCCTTTGCATGACCGTGCAACCCATTGCACAGCCGTGTATTGCACATTTTGAGTCCTATAAATAGGAGGCTTGAGTTCTTCATTCCACACACCAATCCAGAGCAAAATAACACTCAAGAAGAGAGCATTCTCGTAGTTAGAGTAGAGAGTAGAGGGGCTCTTCCTCCTTTTTCACAATTGGGGAGCCTACGAAACTCATCATTACGCTAGTCGTTATGGCCGTTCGTGGCTAAAACTTCTTTGTATTTCTAGGGTGAATATGATGTTTGGTGCATGTTAATGTTTAAATTATTAACGGAGTGGTATGTTTATGTCTTTAACTAATTCTTTCTCAAAAACCATCTTTTGATGGGCTATTATTATTGTCTAAATCCGTCTTTATATTTGTGAGTGTCTTGATTTTAAATAGTAAGATCGTAAAACCCTTTTTAATCAAACTTCCTTTGAAACTTGTACGTCTTTATACTAGCAGGGATTGATAAGCCAAGGCTTAGTCTATACTTCTAAGAGCGTACGTCTTTATACGAGATTATTATGCGACCAAGAAATGGTGAACTCATGTTGGGAACGGTACGTCTTTATACTTGGTCCATTTGTTACACCGTCTCCCGGTAAGCAAAATACAATCACCTATTAACTTTAATATAAAGTATTTTGAGTCTGATGTCTTTAACCAAGCCGGAGATGACCATTCGATGGGTTGAGTGTAAATGTTGTCCCTAACGGGAGGCACTACCACTTTTTAAAGAATATAATTTGCAAATCAAATGACGTGAGGACGAGGCTCTAGCGGTGACCCGGGTCACAAGTTTGTAGTAGTCATACCGCTGAATTAGTTAACTTAGCATTATCATGTACCAAGTTGATTCGAATCCCGAAGCAATACATTTCATAATCTGATCATTTTCGCTTTATTTACTTTTCTACTATTTACTATTATGCTAGTTACATTTCTGTTACACACTTCATGCAAATTTTTAGTTTTTTGTTATTTACTTTATCGTCATTTACTTTTCTGCTTCACAAGCACACAAAACCCACTCACCAATTAATCCGGCTAAACGATAACAAAAGTTGAGTACTGGAACTCAACCGTGTCCATTGGTTCGATACTTGGTTCTTACCTAACTATATTACGCTGCGATAGGTACACTTGCCTATTGTGTGTGTTTTAAGTTAACGCAATTATCATTTTAATTTATAAATTTAAAACCTGATCTTGTGAAATCATCTTAAAAATATATTTATATTTTTATATACTTATCAAACGCTATCACGTGTGTCAAGTATCTCAGCATATAAACGGGTGTTCTCAGCAATGGTTCTGTGACGAGTTTGAACACCAGCATTAAGATCACCAATGATGTTGTCAATTAGATGATTCTTATGCACTCTCGAATTTGGTATATGCGGTTCCTGGATGTTTGAATCAATATTAGTGCTTAGCTCTCCCATATCATGTGTACCAGAAGAGGATTCTATGTTAATTGGATCAACTGGAGCTTCATTTCCTACACGACTATTAGGATCATCTTGAGCGTCATTTCCATCAACATGAGCCACATCTTCGTTGTCACTTTCATGTGTTCTAGATGCACATGCAGCATTGGAATCAGGAGCTGGAATAGGTACAGTTGCACGGGTTGAGAAATTTGAGTCATCACCACCGCTATAGAACTCATACAGCTTGGTGGCATCTTCTTTAGATAATTCAGGAAGGTTGAAAGACTTGAATAGAGCATCATAATCAAATCCCCACATTGGACCTGTAGGTTCTGGTGGAGTACTGTGTTTACTACAATCCACTTCGAACCATTCTTCAACTGAGCGTGTTCCTATATTGTACACTCTCTTGCAGGGTGAGTTGGCAACATATCCTAAGAAGATGCCTTCTATCGCTTTGGCATGAAATTTGGATTTGCGATCCTTGTACTGTAACAATAAGGAACATGGACTACCGAATGGGACTAGGTAGTCAAGATTGGGAGGTCGATTGTTGATCAGCTCATAACAAGTTTTGTTGTGCCTTTTAACCACCAAAACTCTGTTCAAAATGTGACAAGCTGTATTTACTGCTTCTGCCTAGAAAGTCACAAGAAGCATGGCATCTAACAGCATTGTCCTTGCAGTCTCGATCAAAGATCTGTTCTTCCTTTCTACAACTCCATTCTGCGAAGGTGTGTACGGTGCACTAAATTCGTGACAAATACCCTTCTTGAGACAGAAAAGCTCCATCATGTTAATCTTGAACTCAGTTTCATTATCACTCCTTATTCTTCTAACCTTCAGCTTGCATAAAGATTCCAGGATCAAGATTAGGTATTGAATAATTTCAAAAGTCTCGTCCTTTATACCTAAGAAATGCACCCAAGAAAAACGTGAGAAATCATCAGTTACAACTAGACAGTATAACTTACCTCCAATACTCCTGATACTTATGGGTCCAAACAAATCCATGTGTAGGAGTTCCAAAGGGGTATCAATGGAGTTTTGGAGCTTGGGCTTGTGAGATTTTCAGTGTTGTTTGCCCTTTTTAGAAGGAATACAGTCATCTGCAACGAAAAATCTCAGCTTAAGAATTCTAGTTGCCAAACCGTTTTGGACAAGATGATTCATTTTATGATAAGAAATGTGTCCGAGCTTCCTATGCCACTAGATTGAGTCAAGCTCTGTCTCTTTTGTAAGCAAACAAGTAGCAACTTATGAGGTGGTTGTCGCCATGCTCATATCGATCTGATAGGTGTCCTTTATTCTTGGTGCTCTCATCAGAATCCACTCAGAAAGAACCTCAAAACCAGGATTGAGAATCAAGCATTCAGACTTGTCAAACATAACCGAGTACTCTTTGTCGCACATCTGAGAAACACTCAACAGGATATGCATTAGCTGCTCACAGTATTTGACGTTGTCGAAGCTAATACATCCATTCGTAACCACGCCTTGACAAGTTATTTTGTCGCCTTTCTCTCCTGTAAAGGCCACATAGCCTCCTCTGAATGGTTTAACATCTTGAAGCAAGGCCATGTTGCCTGTCATGTGCCGGGAGCATCCACTATCCACATACCAACGGTTAGAGATAGTTCCCTTTGCATGTCCCTGCACGAGTCACAAGCAAATTAGTTAGATTTGGAGGCCCAAGCCATAGTGGTCTTGGGTCTTTCGTATTTCTCAAAGTATACAACCTCGAGCAATTCACAATCATGATTGTCAAAAATGGGTCAATCTTTAGAAGACTTAGGATCAGAAGGTTGAGAATTTTTGGTTTTCTTAGTCCAGGACCTTTTCTTTTTAGCCTTTTGAACATCAGGCTTGCTAGTCTCAACTTTAGGTGAACTAGTAGAAGCTTCACCTTGTTGATTTCCAGCTAGCTGTTGTTCAAGGTTTCTCAATCTCTTGTTCCTTCTTCTTCTCTGTGGCTTAGAAAGTTTCACCACAGGCTTCTTACCAGTCTGTGTACTACCAGAGGTAGATACAATGGGTTTAGCAGGTTGCTTCTCCCGTTTTAGAACAGATGGCTTAGCCTCAGACAATGTCTTTGGCTTCACCATGGGTTTCACCGGTGGTTTCTATAAGGATCAAACCTAATAAGCTAACGCATCAAGAGATTATCGGGATGCACAGAAGACAAGTTTTGGGAAGTATGCGGTCGCATACTTCAGGCTCAGCTGCATACTTCAAGTATGCGGATCCCAACCGCATACTTGGAGTATGTGACCCATGCCCAACCGATTAGTAATAATAGATGTTTTTTTATTGTAATCCGTTAGACGAGTTGTCGAACGATCTGTATTGTGTATTCATTGATTGTATCAATATATGAATCGTTTGATTGTTGAATTGTGTCTCGTCCTCTTTGATTATACCTACAAGTCACGTATCGAGTCTGTTTTCGCCAGGTTCAACATGATGTTGAAATCGTTGATTGAAGATCCTCAAGAATCCGGACCTTACAATTGGTATCAGAGCCTTAGCGCTCATTTGTGAAGCTTGCAACGGATTTCTTTGACTTGTGAGGTATCAAAGTTACTATTTTAGCATTTGTTAATCTGACTTGTGCTTTTTGGAGACTTTCTGGACAGGGACAGGACTCAGAATTGTGTTTCCGTCACTATTATTGAAGTTTGCGGCCTAATCATTGGATATTTGGCATGAAAATCGAAGTAATTTGCTGTTAATTTCGAAATCTGCAAGTTTGCGGTTCTGTAAGTTTGCGGATTTCTGAAGTTTGCGGCTGTAGAGTTTGCGGTCATCATCTTTGCGGTTAGAAAGTTTGGGGTTTCCTTGTTTTAAATCTTTCCATTATTTCAAGTGTGCGGGTAACTGTAAGTTTACGGTAATATTCCTAAGTTTGCGGCTATTCCCAACTTTGTGGTTATACTTCAAGTTTGCGGTTGAATCAACTTTGCGGTTATACTTTAAGTTTGTGGTTGAATCCAACTTTGCGGTTAGACTTCAAGTTTGCGGTTGAATCCAAGTTTGCGGTTCCTACTTCAAGTTTGCGGTTGAATCCAAGTTTGCGGTTCCTACTTCAAGTTTGCGGTTATACTCCAAGTTTGCGGTTCACTCCAAGTTTGCGGTTATTGTTGAAGTTTGCGGCCGTAAATCCAAGTTTGTAGTTTTCTGTTAAAACTGTTATTGAGTCATGACTGATACTAACTCCATGGACAATAAGATTGGTACTTTAAGCAGACCTCCACATCTAAAAAATGCAAATGATTTTGATAACTGGAAGTACCGTTATGATAACTTCGCCAAATATAAGGATCTGTCTATCTGGAAGTCTATTGAAAATGGTGTTCAGATTCCTATGGTCAGGAATGAGAAGAATGAATTTATTCCCAAGGATCCGATCTCTATGAGGCTGAAGAAATCCTTCAAATTGAAAAGGATGAAAAATCTTATGCAGGGTTAACTATGGATTTGTCTACATAAATTGCTCAAGAGTTTAAGAAATTCAAAACTGTAAAATCTCTTTGGGATGCTTTAGTGGAGAGGTTTGAAGGAAATGCAGACATGAGAGAGAGTCGAAAGGACATGTTGAGATAAAAATTCAACATGTTCACGTATGTGAAAGGTGAAACTCTAGAGGCACAGATAAACAGGTACACTCACCTGATGACTAAGATGAACAGTGCTGGAATTGAAATGACATATGGCGAAATAAACAAGAAATTGCTTAACTCGTTGCCATTGAACTGGAGTTTCAACATCACTACTATCAAGAGAACAAAGGACATGTACACGACTCCTATGAGTGAACTCGTATCCATCCTAAGGTCATATGAGATGGACGATCAGCAAAGAATGATGGTGTTTTCATCAGAGACAGATCACTTAATGTCTCAAGGGAATGCTTTACTCTCCAGTATGTCCTCTGCATACACACCAAACTTGTCTGCTGTTTCAAATCAGACAGCTCCTGCTACATCTGATCAACAAAATAAATCACTTAGCTTAAATAATGCCAAGATTGTTGAAATGCCTGTTGCTTTGTTTAGTGTTTTCATGAGCAGTTACAATTGTCTACTGGCTGGAAAACTTGCTCCTACTAATCTGATTCAAGATGATGCTGATCAAATACATCCTGATGACTTGGAGGAGATGTATATCAAGTGGCACATGGAAATGGCTGTGCATCGTGCTAAGAGGTTTATCAAGAGAACTGGAAGTAATTCTTTTGAAGGGATGGAGTCTGGTTCATAGCAGATAGGTTTTGACAAATCCAATCTGAGATGCTTCAATTGCAGCAAACATGGTCATTTTGCTAGGAAATGTCCAGAGCCTAAAGTGGAGAAAGGGAGCTCGTCAAGCAATTCAGAGGAGAAAGAAAAGGGAAAAACTGTAGATGGAAATAGCAAAGCATTGGTGAGTCAGCAGACTGCAGGATATGACTGGGGAGATCAGATTAATGAGCTGACGATGAAGATGTCAAATCATGATCTCATGGCAAAGATTGAAGACTCTGAGGTACATACTGATTTCTGTTCTAATAATTGTATTGATAAAGTAAACAGATATAAGTATGATAATGAATTGATTTTAAAAGAAATAAATCAACTTAGGTATGCCAATGCTGAGTATAAGCATTCTGAAAAATTGTTTAAAGATAAAATTGATGCAGGAAAAACTGATTTTTCAAAACTTGAAATGGATTTTAGCAATAAGGAATGTCTTTATCGTGATGCACTAAAACGAATAGACGATCTTAGTTTAAAGCTGAATGACGTTGTGACTCAATTGGCAAACACTAAGTTGACAATCGAGAAAATTGACCACTCTTGATCTGTAGTCTGTGACATGATAGACTCTCAAGTCAGGAAAGTAGGAAATCTAGGATTAGGCTATCATGTTGTTGAACATCCTTTCAATGGCAATTTCACTCCCATGCCAAGTATTCAACATGAAGATATTGAAATGGAGTATGGTGTAGGCCGTAAAACAGTTCAATCTTCTTCATCCACATAGTCCACTCTCGTGACTAGTGGTCCTTTGGTACAACATGTGAACGTTGCTAACCCGTCTAAGTCTTATGCAGCAACAGGATTAGTAGAGGGCATAATGGAGGATTGTGGGAGTGATGATGAGGAGGAGGATCGTGTTTTTAATTCAAAGTCTTCGTCTTTCAAAAATACTTTGTCTGGTTTTTCTAAGTCTGCTACTTCTGTTAACTCTAGTTTGAATGTTGGTTTTGAAAATTGTGCTGTTAAGAACAACAAAAAATCTAATTTGAAATCCACCTTTGTGAATGGTGGGACTTTAGAAAATGAAAAAGCACAGTTTGTGAATGGCAAGAATCATCAGTTTAACAAAAACAACTCGTCAAACCGTGAAAGCAGTAAACCATCCACAAGTCAGTCTGATTCAAAGAAAAAGCCTCAACGTTTTACCAAAAGCGAGTTTTATGCTAAATTTGATAATCATCATCGTGCTTTTGAACAAAATGTTAGGAATGCTGATAGAAGTAATTTCAAGTCAAATCATAGATATTATAATGACTATCAAATGCATGATAGAAGGTTTTCTAGGAACTGTGAAACTGCAGGTTACTTCACCAGTTCTCGTCAATGGTCATCATCATGGGACACCGGATACTATGCCATGTATCTTAGAAGGCAAACGTGTTATGTTTGTGGGAATCCTGGACACTTTGCTCGAAACTGCGTTTACAATCGTGAACACTCTGGTAGATGTCCGAATGTTAATCAAAGGGATAAAAATCTTAAAAGGCCTCAGATGTCTAAAGGACACATGACCCAACCTTACAAAAGGTCCAATGATAAACAATCGGATAAAAGAACTGGTTTTGTGCATAAATCTCAACGTCATGTTAAAGAAAATAATTTTTTCAAACATAAACAAAAGAAAGTTAAGAAACCCATAAAATCTGAAAAGGGGTAAAGAAAAGGTAGTCGCTCCAACAGTTAGCCCAAATTTTGAAAAACAAACGGCTGTTTGGATAAGAAAGCATAATACACAAACAACACCAGCCGAGTTCAATGACAAAAGAGATATGAAATTGCAAGAATTTTCATACCTGGATGATTTAGGGCAACCCAAGACAACCATGGCTTGGGTTCCAGTTACTAATTAATGTGTTCTACCGTGCAGGGACAGCCTAGGAGGCCTGTCAACAACCTATGGTATGTTGATAGTGGTTGTTCCCGGCACATGACAGGAGACATCTCTCAGCTTCACGATATTAAAATGTTTGATGGAGGGTATGTTTCCTTTGCAGGATATAAAGTTGGGCAAATTACCATGAAAGGTACGGTTACTAATGGCACTCTCTGTTTTGAAGATGTGTGTAGGATCGGTAAATACAAGATGGTTTTATTCGAGTTGAGAATGGCGGAAACAATCACAACTAATCAATGTAAACAAGTAAACACAAGAAGTACTGATAAATGCAATTTGTATTAAGCTTCAATGGTTACAAGATTACAGAGAAAACTCTAAGAAAAGCACTAAGATACAATGACTCTAAGTACTACTTATATAGTAACTTAGAATCAAGACAGACCCTTGATTCTAAGGATCAGATCTAACACAAACCGTTGATCTTGTATTGAAGCTATTCTACATATAATGACAATAAACACTATAAAAGTTAACTTTACTCAAACGTCTTCTTAGGCATCATTGCTTGCATTCTTGGAGAAGAGCGTTGTAGTTCTTTATTGTCTGCACCAGTGACATTCTTTCTGTGTAGAGTGTGTCAGTGTTGCAGCAGAAAGTTGTCAGTGGTAATGGTTTTTTTATCAAATCCAGTCAGATGCAACGTTTGATCTTCAGTGGAAATGGCTATCAGCTGCAAAGTTGGAGATCAGCTGCAAGATGCAACCATCCAAAGCTGCTGATGATTTTCCTATCAGCAGCATCAAGTGTTGATGCTGCTGAGAAGCCTATCCACAGCAACTCTGGTCTTCAGCAGATAAATTTATCCACAGCAGATTTGTTCTTCAGCAGAAGAACAAGTACCACTGCATATAAGCTTATCCGCAGTAGTTTGTTGGTCAGCAGCAAACTCTGAGGTAAGCAACATTTGTACTTAGAAAGTTTTATAGCCATCAGTCTTTATTTCTATAAACTCCCCCTAGACTGATGCTACCAAAACTATATTACTTCTTTTGCTGCTGAAGCTTTTCCATGTTGCTGACTATTCTTGCAACCCCATATCCTCTCTGGTCTTTGCTGGGATTGTTAAGAGGAAGCTCAGATAGAGTCTTGATGTCTTTGCTTGCCATTTTGAAGATGGCCTTGCTTGAACACCTCATCTTCTGTCCTTTAACATATGTTAATGTGAACTCATCCTTTTTAGCATTGTAGGACCAACTGATGAATGGAGAGTGGGATTGGAGAGGTTTGGTATCAATAATTTCATCTTTGCTGGGGTTGAAGTGATGTTTGATCACCAGCAACAGATGTTTCCCACCTTCATTCTCAAGCTCATTAGCTTCACCCAGCTCTATCATTCTTCTTAGATCAGAATCTGGAAGCTGCAATACCTCATCAACAGTTGTATAGATTGATCTTGTTTCATCTGTTCTTCCCCTGAAGACTTCAAACTATTGATCTTGAGTGTTGTAGAACCAGTTGACGATTTCTCTTGAATCTTCTGGTTTTGTAGTAGGTTTGCTTTTCTTCTTGGGAGGTTATTGATGAGTAGGAGCTAGGTGGGAGGATTTGGACTTTGTGGGTGGAGAGGAGGGAGGTCTAGGATGGAGAGAGGAAGATTGTTGGATAGAGGAAGTGGTGGATGAGAGAGAGGGCTTGGGTTTCTTTGGTTTCCTTTCTTCTTCTTGATTGATTACCCTCTTCTTTGAGCCTTTCTTCCCCAGTCTTTCTTCCTCTTCCTTTTTAACTTTAAAGTAAAGGGCTTGCAGGTTCATGAAACTCATAGGACCCAGCCTTTTTCCACTCTCTCCTCTAGCCTTTAGGAAGTCAATCATGACCTTCCTTTCTTCATGGGTTCTTCTATTAAAGGCAAT
Source organism: Smallanthus sonchifolius (assembly GCA_023525975.1). Taxonomy (NCBI): domain Eukaryota; kingdom Viridiplantae; phylum Streptophyta; class Magnoliopsida; order Asterales; family Asteraceae; genus Smallanthus; species Smallanthus sonchifolius. The sequence continues at coordinate 30,614,026 of CM042046.1, forward strand.
GGTCTTCTTGGATTTCTATTTGGCTTTTTCTTCTTCTTCTTCTGCCCTTTTCTTATTTCCCAATTGACCTTGCTGACCCATGAAGGCTCTGTAGATTTCTTTATTTGATAGTTTCTCAAGGTAGTCTGCATCCTCACCTTGAGAAATTAGAGCCTCTATCCACTCCTCTCTCATTTCTTTGGCTAGTTTAGAATCAGTTATTCTAAACTTAGCCTCTTCCTTTTTCTTCTTCTCTCTTTCTTCTTCTTCTTTATTGAATTGTTCCTGCAGCTGAAGAGCTAGAGCTTCATCTTCTTCTATTTGGAAAGCTGAAGGAATCTTGACTTTCAGGTCATCCAGCTGCTTAGCATACATCTGGATCTGTTGTTCTTTGAAGAGAATGACCGCTTTTCTTTCTTGAGCTTTTCGTAATTCAGCCATCTCCTCTTCTTCTCTTCTTCTTCTTCTTCTTCTTTCCTCCTTTTCCTTCTTTTCCTTCACTATCCTTTCTTCATCTTCTTTTGTCATAAGTCCCTTCCCCTTGTCTTTGCTGGATGCCTCTGCTTTAGCTTCATTGACCTCAACAGCAGATGTAAGAGATGCTGTTGGGATCTCAGCTTCAGCTTCATTGGCATTTTGGGGAATGGATAAGGGAAGGACACTTTCTTCATCTTCTTCCCATTCAAGACCTGTTACTTCTTTCCACCCTTCCTTCGCCTTTGCTCTTCTCTTCTTTTGGATTCTTCTTTTGTGTTCAATCTGACTGTAGGTGAGGAAAGGAAGGATAGGTCTTAGTCGGAGTCAGAGGCATCTATTGCAAGTAGACCTTCCTTTTCAAGCTGAACTTTGATGGTTTTACCATTGCTTGACTCTCTAAGGAATTAACGTTGCAGATGTGTGTTCTGAGCATGAAGACTTTGTGCAGGAAGTCTGAATTTAAGAGTAGGATCTCATTGATGTTGATTGAGAGAGATGATCCATTACTCAGGAAGAATGTGAAGTCAGAAGACCCAGTGCTTGACCATCCTAGCACTTCCACATCTCTGACCACTTTGTTGTACAGAGATCTTCTCCAGCAGACAACTTCTTATGTTAAAGTGCTGCTCCTGATTAGGTCAAGTCTTCTAGGAGCCAGTCTTTGTTTTGCTGCTGTTGAAGATTCTGTGCTATTTTAGGATAGGCCACCCTGTTTGCTTATTCTAATAGTGTTTCAAACCAGGGCAAATTTTCCTCTATTAGGTCTTGGAACCTGCTGATTGCAAGTTCTACTGAGAGATCTATAGAGGAGTTAGATGCAGTGGGATAGGTACAGTTCAAGCACTTGGAGTGGATTTAGTGCATTCCAGTTCAACTCTTCTACTCCGCTGAACTCTTTCCCAATCCATAATCTCTCAGTTGAATCATGTAGGTCCCTAATTCGGTGTGTGACGGATCTCTAGACTCGCGGTACGACACGGTGATAACATGCGGAATCCATGATCAACGTGCTCGTGTAACTCAATCAACAACAACGGTGTAAATAAACTCTTTGTATTTCCACCACAATATCAGTTTACAATAATTCTGTCTCTAATGAGTTCCTCCTTATATCGTCTCTCTATTCTCTCTAAACTATATGCTGATAACAGACTCTGTAACTGTATATATAAGCACCAGTTCTGCACTAGGCGAACTTAATAAGTTCGCCTCATAGATGCTTAGGCGAACTTATTAAGTTCGCCTCTAATAGGCTAAGCGAACTTAACAAGTTCGCCTCTGATAGACTAAGCGAACTTAACAAGTTCGCCTCTGATAAACCAGGCGAACTTATTAAGTTCGCCTCTAATAGGCTAGGCGAACTTATTAAGTTCGCCTCTCTATGAACTTACACAGAATTTTATCAACAATTACAAAACATGTCCTAACAGACTCCCCTTTAACTGTTGCTAACAATTCTATAAATTACAAGTCAAAGACTCTAAGACTAAGACATAAAATCTTCAAGCTCGTTGTCACCAGAATATGCTCCAACAGACTCCCCTTGACAACAGCTTTAGAAGATTGTCATCTGTCTTCAAATATCATCAAAAAAGTTGTAGTCTTCATCTTGTTCATCTGCACACTCTCTTTATTTCTAGAAGAAAACTTGGGAGAAGGACCCCTTGTCAACTTCTATCTGCAATATTCAGTTTTTGCAAAGGAGAACAACCAAGAATAACCAACAATTAAAATTTCCATGGAAGGTGGAAAAATAAAATCTTTTTGGTTTTTCGAACATAAGAAACACAAAATCTTTTTGGTTTTTCTCTATATAAACTGAAATGTAAATACAAAATCACATCTTTTTGATCGAACATCACGAGTAAGAAGATCATATCAGTAAAAATAATGCATCAATCACACATTTTGGATAAACATCCATATAATATCAAATGGTATCCTATGTCATTCTTTCAAGCCTTGAGCAATCAAACGAATATCTTTCAAAATTATCACACTCTATCTTTTCAAGACTTTCATATTGCATGTTATGATACGCGATAAACATTCAAAGAAAATAGGATCAGGCTATGTCACACAAATTCAAATTGTCAATATTATAAGATTTGAAACTAAAGCATCTCATTCCCACTTTCTTGTGAGTTAAGGTACCATTTAAGTATGAAATACAACGTGTACCCCACTAGTATGCCAACAGAAAGTAAATGCACTATCTTCAAGACATATGAGATTTTACTAAAGATTATCCGAATTTCCAGAATGAGGAGACATCACTTAGCACATGAATAGCAGAATCCAAATTCGATTGTATAGGAATCAAAGAGATTCATAATCGAATGATTCAATGTCTTGGCTTATTTATGTGGAATCATACGATTCAGGTACGTAGATCCAACTGTTATCTGGATTATGAATTCAATAGAATCAGTAAAGATGATTTATCAATATGATCCAAGAGATAGTATATGTTTGACAGATGTTGTCAAGTACATATCTTGATTATACTTCAAATTGCTTGCTTTTCGGGACATGGGCACTGAATCAAATCGAATGAATAGTGCTAAGGACATAACCCGAAACTGATCTCATAGGAAAATCTTTATTAAAAGCTAATACTCTTTATCTGATAGTAATCTTTTAACACACACACCCATGCATAAAATGGGTTAAAATCACATTTGTAACATATGCAATTATGTTTTCACACTACTAATGGTTCAGTGATGCTTTTAGTCTACTGACAATTCAAATTATATGCATACACAACACTATCATTTCCTATTTGTGTAGTATCTGAAGTTTAGATCAAAACATATAATTCAGATATATTAACATAAAGCACCAACCAGTCAATCTAAGGTCATGTGTGAAAGAACATCTACTGATGTACTATCATCTCTTCTTTAACTACAAGTAATGTCGATTTTATCTTTTTCAATTTGTTTGGCTTTTTCAAAATCTTTTTCAAAGAAAGTAAAACAAACGAAAATAAAATCTTCCATGAAAACATTTTATGAAAAACATTTTACTTGGTTACTCGGGATTAAGCAAGTCAATCAATTAAAAACTCAAACCGATGTATGTAATCCTGTAATTAAATGTCATTGACTCTGTCACCAACACAGTTCTGTACTCCCCTTGTCCTGTAGACTCCCCCTCAACTAGTCAAATGGTTGCATCAACAACTTTATGCTCACCATCGTCATCCTAAGTTCCAGGTTATCTTTTGGACTTTTTAAAACTCTTTCCAAAACATTGTGTGTGACATATTCTCCCCCTTGAGCATCAAGTCGTTGAATCAAATATATTTCTCAGTTATCAACAACTCTTTACTCTTGCAGATGTCATTCCCTGTCATGTGGTAAGAAGAACCACTATCAACAACCAAAATGGTATTAATAGTCCCTCTTGGTAAATCCTGCTCAACTAACAAGAAACATTAATTTGAAATTGGGACCCAAGCCATTGTAGTCATGGGTCGTCCATCTGTATCAAAATAATAAACCTCACTCCACTCACAATCGAATCTCTCATCGATTTTTGGAGATTGTTCTAACGAGTCCGAAACAGAAACTTTAGATTTCCAAACATACTTCTTTTCATTAAGTTCTTTTTGCTTAAAATGTGAAGTGTTTGAACAATCATGTTCATTTGAAAAATGTTTAGACTGTGAAAACTCTTGTTGTTCTAAAAGTTTTCTCAGTCTTCTGTTTCTCCTCCGTCTTTGAAGTCTAGAAAGCCTAACCTCAGATTTTGAATTACCCTTTGGTATATTATGAGGTTTAACCACATTTGGGTTAACATAAGGCTTACCATGAGTTCTTACCTTTTCTTGAGTAACATGTCGGTTACCTTTGGCGTTGTGAGAACAAGCAATACGAATGTGACCAACAAGACCACAAGAAAAGCAAGATCTCGTCTCACGATATTCTCTCATATAAGGAATCTTCACACGATAAGATGCACTTGAAGAAGATTCTCCTACATGAACTTCTTTTTGCTTTATTTTCTTTAGAACTCCAGATTTTGCAACAGGTTTTGATTCAGGCTTCATCTTCTCAGGAAATACATGCTTCTTTCCTTTATTTTTGTAAGGACAGGTCACCACAATGTGTCCCATCTCATTACAATGAAAGCAAGTACGCATGTCTGTATAATCTCTGACATATGGAACTCTCCTTGAATTTGAAGAACTTCCAAATGTATAATTTCCAGATGAATTAGAATCAATCTTTGAGTCTTCTTTCTTAATCTCTTTCGGTATCCCCTCTACCTTAGCTTCATCAAAATATTCATCATCACTCTCATCAAAATACACCATATCTTCACCTGTGACTGGATTCACCTTCACCACAGTCTTAGGATCTAAATCCTCATCTTTTTTTAATCTCAGGTGTAACAGAATAATTCCCATTGAATGGTGGAGGAACATAACCAATACCATGAGTTCCCTTCCCCTCTTCAGTATTATTATGATAATGTTCTATTAAGAATGATGAATTTCTAAAGCTTTCTAACTTTCTACGCAATCTGATCACCTCTGCTTTAGATTCAGACAGTTCCTTATCTTTCTCAACAAGATCATTATTTCATTTCTCAATTTCTGCAAAGGACATATCCAGGTGATATGCCTGCTCTTTGATCTTCAAAGTCAGAGAATTTATATCCCTCTTTAGTGATTCTATCCTCTCAATACACACATTCTCGTTATCTTTTAATTTCCGATTTACCATGTGCATCAATTTCATATCACAAATGAGGTTTACGTTGCCATTCATAACCCTCATCATTTTATCCTTCACTGAAACATAGTTAGAACAAAACGTCTCAGAGTTAGAAACTACCTCAGGCTTTACTTCTGAAGAAGATGCACAGGAACCATGAATACGTCATCATCAGCTTCACTCTTTTGATCAACAATGACAGGCTCTACATCAGTTTCTGATTCACTCAATCATCCTCAACTGTCTGAAAGCTTACTTCAGTCATCATATCACTCTCGGTAGACTGAGTACTTTCACCAGAACGAATACTCTCACTATCAGTTAAATCTGCAGAAGAATCACTTTCAGAAACACTCTGCTTTACTACTTCTTCTTTGATCAAGACCACAAACGCTTGAGAAGTTGCTTCACCCTTTTTCTTCAATGCTTTCCATAGATCTCTTGAAGACTATGAATGATTTCTTTAGGTAAAGACATCGTTAAAGTTTCACGCGTCTTCATCTCTCGATCAAACTTCTACTTTTCTACTTTTAGTAAGAGCTGTCACTAGTTTAGGAACATCATAATATCCCATATAGTCATAAGTAGGATGCACATATCCTTCAAATATGGATGTCCAAAAGTTTTCATCAGTTTCTGATACGAACTGTTCGAACCGGACTTTCCAGCTACGGTAATCTGATATGCACAAAAGCCTTGGTGGCATAGTTTCAATCTCATTATCATCACATGAAATTGACATTTTGAAATTTTTGTGAAAATATCCGGAAAAAAATTTCCCGCCAAAATACTTTTTTTTTAAATTTCGAAAATTCAAAATTTCAAAAATGATTCCAAACGACCATATAAGTTTTCCCTAAAAAATTTGGATAAGAAGAAATTTCCCGCCAAAATACTTGACAAGTTCGCCTGCTAAGTTCGCCTGTACACAAATCAGCAAGTTCGCTTGTAGTAACAGAATCAAGATCAAGAACACTTCAGACCACTTTAGCGAACCAAAGACATACTGAAATCATCATTAATCACTGATTTGAAGGAATTAATCAAAATTGGACCATAGGATTGTATAATTTGTCAATTAGAAGCTTTCTATCGGATCAATTTCATCAAAATCCTCTTCAATAACACAAAATCATAACCAAATTATGCTTGAAAACTCCATGAAAATGAATATGTCAAAGATGATGAATTTGATGTCGATTGGACACGAAAACACCACGAATCTTTTGCTAATCAAGAGCAAAAGCTCTGATACCACTTGTAGGTCCCTAATTCGGTGTGTGACGGATCTCTAGACTCGCGGTACGACACGGTGATAACGTGCGGAATCCATGATCAACGTGCTCGTGTAACTCAATCAACAACAACGGTGTAAATAAACTCTTTGTATTTCCACCACAATATCAGTTTACAATAATTCTGTCTCTAATCAGTTCCTCCTGATATCGTCTCTCTATTCTCTCTAAACTCTGTTCTAATAACGGACTCTGTAACTGTATATATAAGCACCAGTTCTGCAGTAGGCAAACTTAATAAGCTCGCCTCATAGATGCTTAGGCGAACTTATTAAGTTCGCCTCTAATAGGCTAAGCGAACTTAACAAGTTCGCCTCTGATAGACTAAGCGAACTTAACAAGTTCGCCTCTGATAAACCAGGCGAACTTATTAATTTCTCCTCTAATAAGTTCGCCTCTCTATGAACTTACACAGAATTTTATCAACAGTTAGAAAAAATGTCCTAACAAATCATCATACCCCCAAGCTAGTATGGAGTCAAATTCTAGCTTATTTGCAGGCAGTGTGAATTGGGGGGCAGTAATTTGTTTTATTATTGCTGCTGCTTTAGGAACTATGTTGATTGATGGAGGTGTGTCTTCATTTTGACTTTCATCCTTTAACTCCTCATCAACAGCTCTGAAAACCAACTTCCAGTCCTCAGTGATTTCTTCCTCTTCATCTACTGAGTCTGGGAAGTCATGAACTTGAACAAAGTTAGGCTTGAATAATGAACATTGAAATGCGGCCTGCTCTTGTATCCATTCTTCTAGGCTGTCAGCATCATCTTCTACTGCAACTCTCTTCCCCTTTTTGGTTGCATCAGTGTAAAGGGCTGCATATGTTTGAGTTCCTGCTAATACAAGGGAGGGAGTAGGCACAGTTGGGCATTGATGGGCTTCATGCATATAGACTTGGTGCCTTAGTTTGGACACTTCAGCCTCTAGCATAGCTACCCTGGCCGTCAATTCCATATTATGAGGTTTCTGTCTGTCCTCATCCACAGTTGTGGAATCCTTGGAACTAGATAGGGCCTTAGTCCTAGCCTCTGAATCCCCATCACCCTGGTTTTCTTAGCACCTGGGATTCCTCTCAGTGAAGAGTGTTTCAAATGAAACATCCTCAATGTGAGTTGTCGTGGTTAGGGTCTTAGTTATGTTGTCACTGTCCTCCTGGGTGGTTTATGTACCTGGAGTAGTGACAGCCCTTTCCACATTCACTCTATCAGTACCACCAGAGTGAACCTTCTTGGGTGATGAACTTGGGTTAGGTGCACCAGCAGCCAGGTTAATCAATACCTCCGAGATAGTGGTTGTTGGAGAAGGCTTTCGAGGAATACAAATAACCTCTGGTTTTTTTCAGATTTGGCGAGCATCTGGAATAACTAGCGAATTACAACTCTATTGTACCGCAATTGGTGCATTGATCTTTGCAGCGTTAATGGGTATATCATCTTGACAAGGAGCCTCTTCATTTATGTTCAGAGAAGAGAAATAAAGGTATGGCTCAGCAGGTTGTTCTATGGATCCGGGATGTGATCCTGATCCTAATAGAGAAACTTCCAAGGAGGTCTCTCTAATGTTTTGGCTATCCCTTTTGATATTCTAATCAGAATGTTGGGATTCTGAATGAGGGCTTTGTGGTTGGGATTGGGCCTTTGAGACAAGAAGAGAAGGAGTCTTCTTGCTCCTTTTTCTAGTGTATGTTGTTGCAACTGGGGTCCTTTGTTCCAGTTGAACGATAACATCAAAAAACAGATATAAGTGATTTTTGTACCTGTGTATCCTTAGTAGTATGCATAGGGGTTCGAATAGTGGAAGCAGATGGTTGTTCAGGATGTGAGGTGGAGGGTGTGGGATCAGTATCAGCTGGGATTGCTGAACTGTCACCCTGGGTACTTTGTATGTTCACCATTGTAGATAACAATGGAACATTGACCCCTAAGAATTTTTTTGAAATAGTTCTCATGCTTTGAAAAATGTTGCTTTTTTGACCCAGCATAAGATAGATTTTTGCAGGTTTTGAAAGTTCTTTTATTTCATTGTTAAACACCTCCTACAAGAATCTTGGGTACATGAAAAATTGCTGCTTTGCACCCTCTTGAAGGTTGTATCTCAAACCTTCAAAGATAAGATGTGCAAATTTGAATCCTTGGTCAGTAATCATACCGTGAACAGCAGAGGCAAGTGCAGAGCTCACTTGGTGCCATCCACTTCTCTTCTGAGATATGCATTGTAGAAAAGTGTGGCATAGATACTTCCATGGGGGTCCCATCGGTGCCTTCTCTATTGTGTACTCATTCTGATTTCTAGTGTACCCTATGGATACAAAGGTCCTCATGTAGACTTCTTTTGAGTACGAAATGGCGACCCCCTCATCTTGAAGCTTGAGGTGTTTGCGGAGGGTGGCTTCAGAGATGGTGATGTCCTTGCCATCTACCTTGGCTTTAATTTGGGGTATCCTCTGTTCGGTAGAGTAGATGGCAGATTTCCAAAAATCCTCCATGTGAGTAATGTAAATGGGTGGGTTGACAGTGAGTGCATGGTATATTTTTGATCAACAGAGAAAGTCGATCATGTCATCAAACCCGTCGGACTTCTTCCCTTTTATTAAGTAAGATGTGAGATTGTGTTATGGGGAAAACTTATCATCTGGATGGTTTATGTCTACCTCTGCCATTGTTTGGTTTGGAGGGAAGGAGGAAGGTTTTGAAGGGTGGTTAGGAATGGAAGACTTTGAATGTTGTGGGGGCTTGAGAGAAAGTGATGGGAGTTAGGGCGAAATTGAATGTGAAGGGGTGGTGAGGAAATTTGATGTGTTCTTATAACGGCAGAGGAGGGAAAAGCAAAATGACTTGTACAGTACAACCTCATTCACTTTTTACTGTTACAGCTGTAATGCACTATAGCAGTCATGGTAAGGACTGAAAGGAATTTCGATAGCGTGTAAAAGTTAATTTAGACTTATTTTTACCCATCAGCAGCAAACTTGGTTACTGCGGATGGTTAAGCCTATCCGCTGCAAGCTTGGTTGCGGCGGATAGTTAAGTCTGTCAGCAGCGAACTCTATTGATGCTGATGGATGCATTGATCCGCAGCAAGGGTGTTGCTGCTGACTGCCTTAAAGCTATCTGCAGGAAACTTGTTCCTGCTGATAACCTAAAGCAGTCAGTGGCAAAATCTTTGCTGCTGATTATTAAACCTGTCAGCAGCAAAAATGGATGCTGCTGACTTGTAACTTTTATTTATAACAAAAGACAAACATATTTACAAAAACAAATTTTTAGAGACATATTTTAATCAAAGTTCATCATACCAATAGATTCAACTAAATGTCTAAATCTAGCTTTATCAAACGGTTTTGTAAACAAATCAGCATATTGCTCATTGGTATGAACTTTGGTTAAAATAATTCTCTTTTTCTCAGCTTGATCTCTTATGAAGTGATACCTGATGTCAATTTGCTTTGTCTTGGAGTGCTGCACCAGATTGTTTGTGATTGATATAGCACTCATGTTGTCAATGTGAATGGGAGTTGCCATGAAAGTCATCCGATAATCCATCATTTGATTTTGTATCCATATGACGTGTGCACAACAACTTGAAGTTGCAATGTATTCTACTTCTGCTGTAGAAGTTGAAACACATGTTTGCTTCTTGCATTGCCATGAAATCAGTCTCCCTCCCAGAAACTGACATCCCCTTAAAGTGGACTTTTTGTCCAAGTTGCATCCCCCATAATCACTGTTAGTGTATGCATACAGATTGAACTTATCATTTTTATTGTACCATAGCCCAAGTCTTGGAGCTCCCTTTAGGTATCTAAAAATTCTCTTGAAGGCTTGAAGATGTGAAATCTTTAGAGCTGCTTGAAATCTTGCACAGAGACATACTACAAACATGATATCTAGCCTTGAGGCAGTGAGATACATGAGCGACCCTATCAATGCACGGTACTGATGTTGATCAGTGTCTTGACCATCTTTGTCTAGAGTCAGCTGATGGTGCACTTGCATAGGGGTTCTTGCAGTAGAGCAGTCAGCCATCTTGAATCATTCCAGAATACTCTTGACATATTTGGATTGGCTGATGAAGATTCCATTTGGGACTTGTGAGACTTGAAGACCCAGAAAGAAATTTAGCTCACCCATTGAGCTTATTTAAAACATTGAGTGCATCAGGATCTCGAAGTCTTTACACAGCTTATTCCTTGTTGATCCAAAGACGATATCATCTACGTAGATTTGAACCAGTAATATTTCTCCCCCTTCATCTTTGATAAACAAGGTCTGGTCAATTGCACCTCTTCTGAGGTTGTTGCTTAGTAGATATCCAGACAAAGTTTCATACCAGGCTCTTGGGGCTTGATGTAAGCCATATAGAGCTTTGTCTAGTTTGAACACTTGGTTAGGATGTGCAGGATCTACAAAGCCTGGAGGCTGTTTGACATATACTTCTTCACCAATCTTCCCATACAGAAAGGCACTCTTGACATCCATTTGATAGACCATGAAATTCTTGGATGTAGCATATGCCAGGAAGATTCTGATGGCCTCTAGTCTGGCAACAGGAGCAAAGACTTCATCATAGTCAATTCCCTCTTCCTGAGTGTAGCCTTGAGCTACAAGTCTGGCTTTGTTCTTGACTACAATGCCTCTCTCATCTTGCTTGTTCCTAAATACCCATCTTGTGCCAATGGCAGATTGACCAGGTGGAAGATCAACAAGCTTCCCGACATCATGTCTCTCGAATTGCAGCAACTCTTCCTGCATTGCCTCAATCCAACTGCTGTGTTGCAGAGCTTTATCTATCTTCTTGGGTTCTACCTGAGATAGAAAACATAAAAACAAACATATATTGGACTCATGAGATTTGCTTCTTGTTAGAACTCCTTGGTGAACTTGGCCAATAATATTTTCCAGAGGATGTTCTTTGTTGATCCTTTGTGCTGGTACCACCTCCAGCTGTATCCCTTGCTCAAGATTACTTTGATTTTGATCAGGGATTTCTTCATTCATGGTTGAAGAGTCTTCAAGATCAATAGTTACATCAGTATTATCAGCAATAGTATTTGCAGCATCTACAGCATTTATCGAAGAGTCTTCATTCAAATTTTCATTTTCAGACAGGCTGCTACTGGTGACATTTGTGAGTATGGTTCTGGCTGCACTTGCTTCAATGGCTTCCATAACAGATGGAGGATCAATGGATGGTCTTCTCAGACTGATAGAAGATTTTGGAAAATCCAGTTTGTAGTCAGAGGAGAAAGTGGAAGCAGGTGCTTGAGAAGAGGAAGACTCCATATTTGAGAAGATGAGAGGCTCAAATATTTGGGTGAAGGAGTCTATGTCAAAAAGCCAGTTTGGGCCTTTTCCCTGTTCACAGACAATGTGTTCTCTGCATTCCACATTGGCTGATTCTTCCACATATCTTGTTCTTGAGTTGAATACTCTGTAGGCCTTGGATTGAGAGGAATAGCCCACAAAATATCCTTCATCGGATTTGGCACCAAACTTAGGAAGAACCCCATGTGTGATCAGAATTGTGCATGGATATCCAAAAGGTTTTAGAAATCCAATGTATGGAACTCTTTGGAACCGTAGTTCATAAGGTGTCTTGTTGAGAGGCTTGACTATGAGAATTCTATTTTGCATATAACAGGCTGTGCTTACTGCTTCTGCCCAGAATGTGAGAGGCAGTTTTGAGTCAGCAAACATAGATCTTGCTGACTCAATTAGAGTTATGTTTCTTCTTTCAGCAACTCCATTTTGTTGAGGAGTTCTTGGAGCACTGTATTGCCTTTCGATTCCCCTGCTCTCACAAAAACAGTTCAAAGTGTGGTTCTTGAACTCTGTGCCCTGATCACACCTTATTATCTTTACCCTTTGATTGCTTTGATTCTCTACCCTAAGGATGTAGGATTTGAGAATTTCAGCAGTTTCATCTTTTGTTCTCAAGAAGTATACCCATGAGAATCTGGTGTAGTCATCAGTTATCACCAGACAGCATGACTTCTTACCCATTGACATAATATTTGTAGCACCAAAGTGATCCATATGCAGCAGCTATAGTGGAGTATCATTTGTATTCAAAGTCTTGGGCTTGTGAGAACTCTTGTGTTGCTTCCCCTTCAAACAAGCAATGCAATGATCTTCAAGCTGGAATTCTTTATCAGGAAGCCCTCTGACAAGATTATCCTTCACCAATTTGTTGATGGTTTTGATGTTAACATGGCTTAATCTCCTATGCCAGAGAGCTGATTCATCAACTGAAGCTTTTGATAGAAAACAGGATACATTGCCAGATGGAGTGACCTCATTCATGTTGAGCACATAAAGATTTTATTTTCTCTAAGAAGTTAATAAAATCTTTTCTGGAGGAGGTTTGGATAAGCCAGGAGATAGTGCAAAGCATTCTTTGTCTGTGAAGAGCATCCAATGCTTTTGATCACAGACCTGGGTCATGAGATTGAAGTCCAATTCTTTGACATAATTTACCTTATCAATACTCATTCTTTCATTTGACACAGTCCCTTGTCCAGTAATAGATCCTCCTTTTGAGTCACTTCCAAAGGCAACATATCCTCCATTGAAGTGTCTGAAGTTGGAGAGGATGGATCTGTTGCCTGTCATATGCCTGGAACAACCACTGTCTACCACCCAGGTGTTATTCTTGTGACATGGCTGCCCCTGATGCGGTATCTCAGTTGTGTCTGCCATAAGAGCTTGGTTGTTAGCAGGCATTTCTTCATACTGGAAGCTCCAGTCAAAGTCAGAAGTTCCAACAGCTGCACAAGCTGCAGTTTGAGCTGGAGGAGTAGCTTGTTGCTGTTGTTGTCTTGGTTGGGCTTGGTGAGCTTGTCTTGATTGAGGAGCTGCTAGGTTTACCCTAGGTGCCTTGCATTCTCTAGAAAAATGACCCAGTTGGTTACAGTTGTAACATCTTAATTTGCTTTTATCCAAGCCAACACTGGTGTTGGAGTTGTTACTCGGAATGGGTCTTCAGGTTCTAGAGTAGAACCTTTTTGCTCTTATAGAGAGCATGTCATACGAGTGTTGTATGTCCATTTCTTCTAAGTCATCTGGATGGAAGCATTCCAGATCCTCCTTGATAAAGGACATGTTGCTTGAGTTTTTAGAAACAAAAGCAGCAGAGGTTGAGGTTTGAGGAGGAGCTTCTAGGAGAAATGGTGATGTGTTTGCTTGAGAGGTTAGAGTTTGGGGATGAGTGACGATGGGATTATAATAGTTGTTTGAACTAGGACCTGAGTGCTAAGAGTGGAGGTCAGAAGAGGTGGTGGTGGATGTTGAGGCTGTTTAGTAGCTTGAGCTTGTTTCTTTTGCCTGAATCATCTCTAGCTCATAGGTTTTTAACATTCCGAAGAGCTCAGTCATCTGGAGAGTCTTCAGATTCTCAGTTCTTCTGATGGAAACAGTGTAGAGTGTCCAGCAACTCGGTAGAGACCTGATGAACTTCTTGAGAATATCTTCATTCTCCAGTTTCACCTTTGAGCACTCCAGCTCACCTACAAGATAGGTATATCTGTTATATAAAACAGTTAGAGACTCACCTTCCTTCCACACGAAGTTTTCATATTGTTGCTTCAGGATGTCTCTTCTATTTTCTTTGACTTCTTCTGAACCAACAGACATCTTCTCAAGAGCCTCCCATAGCTCCTTTGCAGTTTTATAACCTCTGAAGTTATGAAAAACTTCATTTGGTAAGCATATCTGGATGACTCCCAAGGCTTTGAAATCTACCTCCATTTTCTTGATGTCTTCATCAGAATACTTGAAGGATTCTTTGGGAACCAGTGTACCTCCGGAATCAGCTGAGGCCACCTTGGGTATGTATGGTCCATTTTTAATGGATTTCCACATCCCATATTTTTGATAGCAGAAGAAGCTTTCCATTCTGTTCTTCCACATATCATTGTCTTCTCCAGACACCAGTCTTGGTGGTCTAGAGATGCTTCCAATATCTTCAAATCCATTGTTTTGTGCCATTTTGTTTTGAATTGTGATAATGAGAGACTTTAACAAAGATATAGTTTAGAATAGAACCAGAGAATGATTAAACAAGTGTGAGTTTGTTTAATCTGTGAGCCAAAGCTCTGATACCACTTGTAGGATCGGTAAATACAAGATGGTTCTATTCTAGTTGAGATTGGCGGAAACAATCACAACTAATCAACGTAAACAAGTAAACACAAGAAGTACTGATAAATGCAATTTGTATTAAGCTTCAATGGTTACAAGATTACAGAGAAAACTCTAAGAAAAGCACTAAGATACAATGACTCTAAGTACTACTTATATAGTAACTTAGAATCAAGACAGACCCTTGATTCTAAGGATCATATCTAACATAAACCGTTGATCTTGTATTGAAGCTATTCTACATATAATGACAATAAACACTATAAAAGTTAACTTTACTCAAACGTCTTCTTAGGCATCATTGCTTGCATTCTTGGAGAAGAGCGTTGTAGTTCTTTATTGTCTGCACCAGTGACATTCTTTCTGTGTGGAGTGTGTCAGTGTTGCAGCAGAAAGTTGTCAGTGGTAATGGTTGTTTTATCAAATCCAGTCAGCTGCAACGTTTGATCTTCAATGGAAATGGCTATCAGCTGCAAAGTTGGAGATCAGCTGCAAGATGCAACCATCCAAAGCTGCTGATGATTTTCCTATCAGCAGCATCAACAACTCTGGTCTTCAGCAGATAAGGCTATTCGCAGCAGATTTGTTCTTCAGCGGAAGAACAAGTATCCGCGACAGATAAGCTTATCCACAGCAGTTTGTTGGTCAGCAGCAAACTCTGAGGTAAGCAGCATTTATACATAGAATGTTTTGTAGCCATCAGTCATTATTTCTACAATGTGAATTATGTGTCTGAATTGAATCACAGCTTGTTAAGTGTGTCTCAAATTTGTGACAAAAAGTTTTCAACTCATTTTACTGATAAAGAATGTCTGATTTTAAAACCAGGGTTTGTCATCCCTGAGGAGTGGATTTTAATGAGAACACCGAGGTGTAAGGACTCATATTTGTTAGATATGAATAGTGATCCAGCTTTAACAAATACTTGCTTGTTTTCAAAAGCGTCTGAAAATGATTCCATGCTCTGGAATCGTCGTTTAGGTCACATAAGTTCGAAAAACCTAAATAGAATTGCTAAAGGAGCACACGTGGTCGGTTTGCCTTTAAAAGAATTTTGTGAGGTTGAAAAATGTATCTCTAGTGCTAAAGGCAAACAGCATAAACGACCATACAAACCCAAGCTGTTTAATTCAATAGAATCTGTTTTACAGTTACTTCACATGGATCTGTTTGGTCCCGTAAGTGTGATGAGTCTTGGGAAGAAGTCTTATTGTCTTGTTGTTACTGATGATTACTCACGATTTACTTGGGTGTTCTTTTTTAGTAAGAAAAGTGAGACTGCAGAAATTCTTAAGCAGTTCATGATACTTGTTGAAAATCAACTAAACTTGAAGATCAATATTATCAGAAGCGACAACGGGACAAAATTTCGTAACGAAGTCCTTAATAGCTTTTGTGCTGAAAAGGGAATTGCAAGACAGTTCAGTGCTGCTAGAACTCCTCAACAAAATGGAGTTGCTGAACAAAGAAATCGTACCCTCATAGGTGCTATTCAACAAGCATCAATTGAAGACTCCTTATGAGATCATGTTTTAACAAAAGCCGAAAGTTGGTCACTTTAGAACATTTGGATGCCTATGCACACTGTTGCATAATGATACTATTGGGTCCAAATTTATTGCAAAGGCCGATGAATGTTATTTTGTTGGATACTCGTCCAGCAAGACAACTTACAGAGTGTACGACATGAGAACAAAGCAGATTGTGGAATCGTACTACATTGACTGGGAGGAGCTCAACAAAACCGATGCGGATTCTGGTCCAAATTGGTTATTTGATTATGATTCTGTTTATAAGTTGTTTAATGTTTATTCTGAAGCTGGTGATGTGACAGATGAGAGTTTCTACAAATACAACACAGAAGATTACAGAATAGATAAAGACCTTGATCGTGCATCACCTTTGTTTTCTAAAGCTCCTGAATCACCCTCACAAGAAAATGTTGCATCTGGCAACAATCCTGCTTCACAAGAAACTGGTGCATCTTGCAGCAATCCTGCCTCTCAAGAGACTGTTGCATCTGGCAGCGGCACTGCTTCACATGAAGATGATACATACGGTAGTGACCATTCATCACAAGCCTTACATCCTGAATCAAATATTATTGAGGAGCCGGTTCCCACAACTAAAGAAGCAGATCAGCAGATCACCAACTTACCTGAAACGTTACAGGAAGAAGATATTCCATAATCAAGAATTCATAAAGATCATCCTATAGAGGACATCATTGGTCCTCTCTGACGGGTGAAAACAAGAATCAAATCTAGGGTAATCAATATCTGCTTATACTCTGCTTTCATATCTCAAATTGAGCCAAAGAACACTAAAATGGCTTTGAGTGAGGCAAGCTGGGTGGAGGCTCTGAAGGAAGAGCTGATGCAGTTTGAAAAACTAAAGGTTTGGGAACTTGTGTCGCTACCACAAGGCAAGTTGCCCATTGGTACTTGTTGGGTTTATAGAAACAAGAAAGATGACAGTGGTATTATTGTTCGAAACAAAGCACGACTGGTTGTGCAAAGATTTTATCAGCAAGAAGGGATAGATTATGAAGACGTGTTTGCACCGATTGAAAGACTCGAGGCCATCCAAATATTTTTGGCCTATGCCTCGTACATGAACTTCAAAGTATTTCAAATGGATGTGAAGACAACATTTCTATACAGAAAGGTTCAAGAAGAAATCTATGTGTGTCAACCATCGGGGTTCGAAGACACAAATCACCCATATCATGTCTACAAACTAGACAAAGCTTTGTATGGCTTACATCAACCACCACGTTAATGGTATGCCACTCTGACAGAGCACCTTCTTGCAAATGGTTATACTCGGGGAGCCGTAGATCAAACACTGTTCATCAAGAAGCTGGGAAACGATCTTATTCTTGTCCAAAACTATGTTGATGACATCATCTCTGGATCAACGAATGCTGAACTATGCAAAGAGTTTGAAGAAGTCATGAAGAAAAAGTTTGAAATGAGTTCCATGGGGGAAATGGCCTTCTTTCTGGGGTTGCAGGTTAAACAAAGTGATGACGGCATCCTAATTCATCAGGCAAAACATGTTAACGACATTCAATTCAAGTTCAATTTTGTAGACTTCAAACCGGCCTCAACACCTATGGCAACACATCATGTTCTTACTAGATCTAGGTGAACAAGGGATTGACCAACATCTCTATAGGTCAATGATTGGCTCTTTAATGTACCTGACCGCTAGCCGTCCAGACATCATGTTTTCAGTTTGCCAGTGTGCATGATATCAGGCTAATCCGAAACTTTCTCTCCTTAATGATGTCAAAAGATTTTTTAAATACTTGAAGGGCAAGCCTCAGCTAGGCCTTCGGTATCCAAAAGATTCGGAATTTAACTTGTTTGCTTTTACTGACAATGATCATGGAGGATGCAATCTGGATAGAAAATCCACAACTAGAGGATGCCAGTTTCTAGGGGAAAGACTCGTCTCATGGAAGTGCAAGAAATAAACCACCGTTTCGACTTCTACTGTCGAAGCTGAATATGTCGCCGCATCAGCATGTTGCTCCCAGGTTATTTGGATGCAACACCAATTGCTGGATTACGGTTTGAATTTCTGTGACTCTCCTATTTTCTGTGATAATGAAGCTGCATTGCAAATTGTTAAGAATCCAGTCCAACACTCTAAAATTAAGCACATAGACATTAGAGTGCATCATATTCATGACTGTTTTGAAAGAAAACTCATGCATCTTGAGCAGGTATCTACTAATAAGAATGTCGCTGACATTTTTACAAAGGCTTTTGATTTGGCAAGATTCAACTTTCTTGTTGAATGTTTGAAAATGATTTATTTTGATTAAAAAGTCGCAGGCTCGGTCATCAAAAATACTTTTCTTAGTTTTTAGCTTGTTTAAATTTTGATTTATTTCATAAATGCAAAAGTTTAGGGGGAGAAATTTCCTAAAAACGCCAAAAAGATTTTCGGCTTAAGTTTTTAGTTTCATCTTTAAATCAGAAAAATACAAAAAATATTGTGCTTGTTAAGAAAGTCATTCTATTGAGAAAAATTGAGAACTCTGTCTATTGGGAAATGATAGTACATCATTCTAGAGGTTGGATCATCTTATGTAAGGCCTGTAGTTGAAAAGATCAGGATCTTAGGGTGATATGTTGATAGGCTCTGCTAAAACTGAAAGGATAGCATGATAGTTTTTCACTTAAACATAAAGATCATTACTTTAGTGGGGAACATATCATAGATTGGTAGAATATTCATTTCCTGTTAATAATTGAACACTTACATATAAAGATTGATGAACTATTGATGAACATACTATCTCTGGATTGCACAAGCCGAGACCCTTCACAAAGGGGTTGCGAGCTGACTTAATATAAGTACGTATATATATGTTTATAGATAAAAGACATGAAATGACATGCAATAGGTGAAAAGACACTCAATGAAAGTGCAAAACAAATTGTGAGCAAAAAGACACGCAATGTTAATGTCGTGCTATAGGAAATTTCAAAAAGATATGTCAAAAGACGTACATATTAGTATACATGTAAATATTTTTCTCTTTGGGAACATGGGTCTGGGAAGGAATCTTTTATCAAGACATGTAAGTCCGTAGTGCAATGATCCTGAGCATTTACCGTTTGTGAACATGTAAGTCCATCGCGTTATGTTTGTAATCAAATTTATCAGAGATTTCCTGAACAGTCCATTGACCCATGCTAGTTATGCTCATTTAGTTATATTTAGGTGCTCAAAAGATCATGAGGAAGGGAAGGCTTATCCGATAAGTTGTGGGGTCCAGTCAGTTCATAAAAACTCATCTAATTAACACTAAAATAAATGCAGGTTTTTGAGATGTGAGTGTGGGACCCACTAAGTCTTGGATAACACTTGCCCAGAAAACATGATAAATTCATTCACTACTGCTTGTCAACTAAGGTATAAAGGCTTGAGTTTAGAAGGATAATATATTGGCAATCACCAAGACCTGTCTAAGAAAATGAGTGGCGGACAAGTATAGTTTAGCTGCTCTAAAATGATATGATCCCATAACAGAGTTTCTCTCAAAAAATACTGTGTTTTATTTTTTCAAGGCAGTCCGATATATTAAAAAAACAAAAAGATTTTGTGTTTTTAGCTTAATTGAAGTTATTTTATTTTTATTTTTTTATTGTACTTCTTAAAAGGACCGTCCCTGCTTGACCTAATAATTCAAAAGACAAGTTTTCTGAAAAAGTTCTAGGGTTCGCAAAGTATGTGTAGGTCCTCATGGCGCTTCTACGGATCGATCTCGTGATAAGACGTGACGTTAACTCGAAGTGCGGAATCCAACGAATCAACGTTTATACGCACAAAATACAATGTAGACAATCAAGTAAATAACATTCTCAATTGTATTCCAAATCATAATGGTGTTTACAGACTCAATCAGACTTGTTCTGTATATTCTCTACTTCTTATTTCAACTGACTCTGTTGCATTCTACAAGTAATGGCACATTCTTGTCAAACAGTGAAGATGATGATTGGGATTTTCTAGAAAGAATAAGTAAAAGATCAAAGGTTCAAGCATCGGATGATAGAAGATCTAGATCGGTGCCACCAAAGGGCACATTTAGGGATGAAAATGATGACCGACTCGCATCATTGGAAAGAGAATTAGCCAAGTTAAAGAAAAGTGGAGGTGCGGATGTTACATCGATGAAGTATGATGTATGTGGAGCATGTGGCGAATTGGGGCACGAGAGTATCGAGTGCCAATCGGGTGGCAATGGTTATGAAGAAGTCAACCAAGTGTCGGGTGATAGGAACTATAATGACATGAATTTTAACAATTATCACCCGAGCTTGAAGAATCACCCAAATTTCAAGTATGGGAACGCCTCCAACCAAATGAATTCTAACTTCCAAGGAGAAAGTCAAAACAACTCCTCCTATCAAAATCATCAACAAGGTGGTTAAATCAAAGTGGAGGTGACTATCAAAGGAACTCTTACAATCAAGTTAGAAATCAAGGGTACAACAACTGAGGCAGCTACCAACAAAGAAATTACAATAATCAAGAGCAACAAGGTGGGAACTCGGGAGGTGATAATTCAGTTAAGTCAAAACTGGATGCCATTATGAACATGATGAAAGAGTCGGACAAGAAGAATGAAATGAGGGACAAGTCGGTTGAGGCGTTGGAAAGGCAAATGGGTCAATTAGCCGAGGAGGTGGCCCAAATCAAGAAAGAACAAGGGAAGTTGCCAAGTGATACTACCTTGAATCCATCACTTCAAGTGTCCATTTCAAAGAATGCCTAGGTTATCGCAGTGAGTACCCACCATGATGGTGAAGAGAGTGATTTGGAGGACGAATGTGAGTTAGGAGAACCTTTTATCCAAGTTAAAGTTGGGTGATTGAAGATTGATCAAGCTTTGTTCGATTATGGATCGCATGTCAGCATATTACCGGAAAGCCTGTACGACCAGTCTGACTTTGGTCCTCTACAGCAAGTTGACACCACTGTGGTGCTAGCCGATTTGACACAGAAACGTTCTCGGGGGATGCTTAGAGGAGTTGCTGTGAAGGTAGGGGAATTATATTACCACAAAGATTTTCTGGTGCTTGATTATGTACCGAATGTGAAGAAGGAGCAAACGAGGGTCATCCTTGGAACACCATTTTTGGCGACTGCCAACGCACAGATTAATTGCAGAAACAACACAGTCAGGATGACCTTTGGAAACCGTGAGTTTAACTTAAACATTCTTTCCAATACTTTTACTTATTTCAATAAAGTTAATCATTCTAAAGCATGTGCTACTAATAAGTGTCCTCCTCGGTCTAAAGTGGATGATGGGGGCACAAAAGAGAAAGGTTTTGTTGTTGACAGGTTTAAGCTAAATGAGATGAAAGAGGCGATAGATGTAGCAATCCCCAAGTGTTGGGAAGTGGGAGTGCAAGTAAAAAAGCCATCGTGAAAACAACAGGTGGAATGTTCAAGTAGTTATACCAAGCCGGCCACGAAGTCATCGGAATTACCAGCTGGATAAAAGAAACCTCCCGAGTGTGTCAGGCATTCACAGGAGACTTGTGAGTCTTGGAAAAAGAGAGATGAAGAAGAGTTGATTGTTGTGGACCATGTGAGGAAGTTTAAGCTAGATGGGAATGATAAACGTCAAGCTGGTAAGGAGACCGTGGGAAGGGAATTCACTTTCCAACCACCATAAGAACTACATCAGGTATGGTCTGGCTGAAGACCTTAAAACTTAGCACTAACCGGTAGGCAACCCGACATTTTTTATTTTTGCGTTTTTGTTTTGTTTCGTTTGTTTTTGTATGTTTCAGTTCTTTGTCAACATAGCAAGACCCAAGTGTGGGATGGCTTATGGAGAGAAGCAGGGAACGTTGTGGGTGTGTTCACTATATAACCCTCACGAGACCTTACTCGTCCACCCGGGCTACCGGGGGGTTTAAAGGGCTTGCTGCATACGCTAAATGCAGTTGTGATGCCTATGAAAGTGAGTTTTAGGTTTTTAACAAATTATCAACTTCTTAAAAACAACTTTTGGGTAACAATAGCATCGGTTGGTAATATGGGTTTTGATTAATAATTTATGAATAATGCACGACTTTAAGACTCTAAGTATTACCCTACGTGAGAATCGTGTTTCTACACGAGTTTTAGGAATTTTGCAGATCCATTCGAGCTTTGAAGAAGGAAGGGTCTAGGCAACATGAAGACTCTACCATAATACTCAGACCAGGTGTATTTGTTTCCATTTGTTGTTTTCTCTAAGTCGATTAATTTGTTAAGTTGTAGCTGTTGTACAGTCTTTTGTTGATCATTGGCATCCTGTATTTTATTTATTTATTATGTTTTTTTTCTTTTCATGCTAAATCCAGTTTAAATCTTGTTCTTAAAAATTCAAAACCAGACATTGAGGACAATTTTCCCTCAGGTGTGGGGATGGGGAAAAAATTGAAGATAAAAAAAATAATAAAAAATTGTCCTTTTTAAGCATCTTAATGGTGCTGAAAACAAACAGTTTTTCAAAGTTAATCATTGATGTGTTCTGTTAAGTGCTTTGTAGAGGTCCTTGGTCATGGCTAATCCTTTAAGTTGCTTGATAGTTTTCCCAACAAACGTTTTTTAAAAAGAAAAATAATAATAAAAAAAATTTGCAGTACTTAATTGGGAATGACAAGTCTAATGGTGACGGTATGCATGCTTCACATCGTTAACCCTTTTCATCTGTTCTATGAGAGTTTGAGCCTCCTTAAACATGTAGATTAGTACACAATTGCATATATTTTACCTTGTTTGAGTGTTTGGTTGTAATATCTTGCTATTTTAGAACTTGCTTGCTAGATACATGTTGAGATCATGAACCAGGGTTGTGCACAGAAATTATTAAGGAATTAGGAATAACCCGTGTTTAGACCTATTTTCTTTTGTTCTCCCTACCCCTATATTACCCCTTAGATGCCAAGTTTGAGCCTATCCCTTATGTTTGATTAAACCCGAAATAGTTACCCATCAACCATTTTTAGCCTTTTGTTTTTAAACCCGTGAGTTGGAATTTGACTATGTTAGTGTTAGTAGAATAGTAGGCTACCCTCTTTATGCAAGATAGACATTAGGAAGATAGCTATTAGAAAGAAGTTCAAAATGTTCCTGATAGAAGTGGCCATAGGTAGCTAAAGTGTCTACATTTTGATTCCATTCCTTATAGATATGGGAGATGGACATGGAAGAAAGTGTTTGCTTGAGATATAATTCAAGAAAATAAAAAAATATTAAAATTGAAAAAAAGAAAGGAAAAAAAGAAAGAAAAAGAAAAGAGAAAGAAAAGTATAAAAATAGTGTTGTTGGGTCAAAAATAACCCAAGTGCAGTTGGTAGTCAAAGAATAAGAGTTTCATTATTAATGGGTCCCTTTTACCCAAGTTAGAGATATGATTGTTATTAGTAGTTTTGTTTGAATTGTAAGCCTACTTAGTTGAATTCCACTCACCTTAGCCACTTTTAAAATACCTCATCCATACCTTTAACCTTAGCCAAACATTACAACCCGTTTTAAGTCCTTATGATTTATGCTTGATTCTGTGTTAGTTGGTGGAAATGTGATTAGCTTGCAAGCTTATGATAATGGCATTTTATTATTGGTCTGAGTGAACAATATTGGCACATCTTTTGCCAATCCGGATATGAAACCGAGAGGAGCGATGATTGTGAGGGGTGTGTTTGTATGTGTGTCATAATCGGAAGCGAGTTAGACCTAGTTGAGTGGCTCCATATTTTATAAATGCATAATACTTTGTTTGTTGGGATGTCAATCTAGATGGTTGTAAGTCTTTAGAATGGGTATGACCTTGGACCTTAACTCGTACTTGATTGAAGTGATTGGTGTTTTTGATAACTTGAGTGGATGCGTTACAAATGAGTTTGGTTGAGGACAAGCAAATGATAAGTGTGGGGATGTGATGTTCGTGTGTATTCTTTGTTAGTAAAGTATTTAATTTTCTGTTTTTATGTAACTTTGATTAGAATTTTAGTTGCTTCAAGCTTGTTTATCGTTTGCAGGCTCTAGAGCGTTAAGTGCATTATTTGATAAATTGGATGATCGAGAATGAAAAGTTGGAGGCAATGGAGAGCTAAACAAACAAGATGGGTGAAAAGTGAATGACTGGAGTCTTAGAAGCCAGTTTTGGCATCCTAGACTCCATTGGCGTCCGAGAATGGCAATATTTTGCGTCTAACAGCACCCATTCGCGTCCAAGCTTCAGGATTGGAGTCTTAGACGTCAGTTTTGGCGTCTTAGACGCCGATGGCCCATCAGATATGCGAAAATCATGGAATTTGACATTTTGGAAGGTTTTAACTAGGGTGTTCGCCCCCATCTCGCTTATGACTCATTCCTAGACCACTTGGGGCGAATATACACCATTGGGGGCAATATTTATCATAGAATTAAGATCTAAATCCGAAAACTGAAGAATCAAAGATGAAATCATCAAGCATGAGCGGCTAATCCCTCAAGATTTACATTGCACTGTTGGTTTGAAACGTTACCATTGATAATCATTCGGTTGAGTTTACATGCTTTCATTGTTAGTATTGTCATGAACTTGTAATTGTTGAGATTTTCTTGCATCGTTGACATTATGAGATGATGATTGGTATTAGTTTCAATTCATGTTAGGGTTGTTTTGTGTTCTTGATTCATAAAGCATATGTTTGTCCAAAATACATATAGTAAAGGTTTTCTTGCACCAATTACATATGTTAGACGAGCGTTGATGCCTCCAATTGAGTAACCATATTAACAAGTCCTCGATATCGTTGTGTTTCATAGAAATTCAAACCATTTGTGTGAAAGTATCCTAGTTGCTTGCAAATTCAGAAACCCAGGTGTGGTGTTTTCTCATATTATTGTTTACAAATTCATTATAATCACCGTGTTTGCTAAATTGTTAGTCGTTGTCTTCTTATTACTTCAAGTTACAAGTCATTGTCCTTTTCTAAGTGCAAATCAATTGAACCACATCATTGGTTCACCAATTTCTCGAGTTTAAAGAATCTAGAAGTCCTTCATAAAAGAATAATCAATTGAGTTACATACCGACCACAAGTTCTTCGTAGTTCGACACTCTTCTTACCCTAACTAGTTTAAGGTACTAAGGACACTCTCTTAACTTATCTTTGATCGGTACCTTCGACGCCGATCAAATTCCTTCCCAATTTGGAATGAATTTGAAATCTTTTACTTGAAGGAATTTGAGGGAATTCGAATTCCAATTCCAATGCTTTTCCCAACCTAACACGTTAAGAAATGGAATTCGAATTTCAATTCCAATAAATTCTAAGAACCAAAAATGTTGACCAATGAAATTCAAATTTCAATTTCATTGAATTTTCACGAATTCCTGTCAATCAAATGGGCCCTAATTGATTAAATTCCAGCGATGTCACGTAAAGGGACCGTGTCATTCTTAACCCTATTTTAAAAGGAATTGGGATCAACAATGTTGTACAAGCCTTTTTGCAGTTCGTATAATCCTTCACCGCTCCTTCTCTCTTCTTTGAAGACACCACCTCATGCTGCAGTCAGTACAACCCTTCACTCACCTTTTAAGAAACACACACACTCGCATACTCAGTTCGAAGAGATAGATCAGCGAAATAAAGAGAGGAAAGGAGAGGCAGATCCTTTGCTACTTTGTCGCCTCTTCACCTGTTAAGGCTTGCGAGAGTAACGATTAAGATAGAAACATGAGATGAAGACGAGTACAGAGACCGATTCTATGACGAAGATGGCTGTGTTGAGAGGGGGCGATACGACCAATCGACAACACTCAAAATCATATAAAAATTGAAGGTAAGAAGAGAAGAGTAGTACTGTAATTTGTAGACCTAAAACCTAGATAAGGATCCATTAACTTACCAAAACGAAATGTCAAATACATAAATTTTGAAAAACATGTGTTTACAACTTCACGGTCTTTTCATCTAAGAAAGCCTTCTGGACGTTCGTTGGATGATAAATTTGTAGACCTAAAACCCAGATGAGGCACCTTTCCATAAAGGTCATGTCATAAACCCTCCTCCTTTATCCGGGTTTGAAAACGGAAATAATAAATTAAAAAGTTTATATTTGGCGAGGTTGATTATTATTATTATTATTATTATTATTATTATTAATTTCATCTACGTTTTTAGGTTCGTCTACATTTAGAGGTTCATCTATATTTATAGGTTTGTCTATATTTAGAGGTGCATTATGTTTTAGGGTTGATACAAATTTTAGTAAAGAATATTTTTGTGATTCCATTTCAGCTTCTTGTTTATGTTTCTTTTTTTCTTTTAGAATGGTCGGATTCATGCTTCTTAATTCGATTTGACATGATTAGAGCAAGATTTATCGTAGATTAGGGCAAGTTTTAAGGCATATTATCAAGTTTAAGTACAGCAACTTTAACAATCAACAATCAACAATCAACTAACCAAAAACCTTATAAAGTCACAGAATATCACATAATAATAATCAACAATCGATACATAAAACTTGAATTGTACCTGGGATAGTAGATAAGCAGAAAATCCAGTTTTCAAGTAGAATATTATGATCTGTTTCTAGCTTAAGAATGAAAATCCAAGTTTCCAAGCAAAATCCGATTAAAATTTAAGAAATAAAATCCAAACTGAAAATTGTGACATGCCTTCTGGCTTTCCAAGTTTCTAACTCCAATAAAAAGAACTCAGAAGTGAGAACCACTTACAACTTAAGAATGAAAATCCAAATAACATATGTATATATAAAAAAGATTAAAAACCGGAGGCCCTGTTGATGTGGTGGCCCAAAGCTAGGGCTTTAGTTTCTTTACCCAAAAGCCGCCCCTAGGTGGTACCGACGTGGTGGTGGTGGTGCCGGAGTTGGCGTGGGGGGTGGTGTGACAAGCGATCTGTAAACCCTGATAAATTTAAACAAACATCAATCTAACCAACACTTGATTCTGGTCTGATTTAATAAAAAAAAATGCTGCTCATAACAAGCTTCATCTTCTTCATTTTGGGGGAGAGCTTTTTCTGTATAGAATATATGGATGAAAGATAGATGTATTGGTTTGTAGGTTGATTCAGCGTTGTATACAGGACTACGGGAGGATATGGTTGAGTAAACGATTATGCATTACCAGTTGTACATTATCTATTAACAATTGTACATTGCTTTGATTTACATTTTTACAATGTCTAACAAATTTATTTTTAAATTTAGTAAATAATTCTTTTAAACGTCTTTTGGTTATTCTTTTTCTTGTCTGAAATTCTTATTCCTAAGTCAAGCTTAATATTTACAAATAGAGCTATCTTTTTTTTTGAAAGGCAGAATATATTAAAAAGCTAGCGGAGGCTAGCAAACAAAGGAACAACATGAAACAAGAACAAGAATGACTAAAAATTAAACCTACACCATTTCTCACAATCATCTATCCCAATTTTCTTCTGATTCTTGGCCCATAGAAAACTTGAGGTTTTGAGGTCTTCGATCAACCAAGAAAGTGACGCATTTTTCCCCCTGAAAACTACTCCATTTCTTAATTTTCAAAGGCTCCAGACTGCAGTTAAAATAACTTGTATGGCTTTTTTGCGGTGTGATAAGCGTGGCTCCATTGTACATAACTCCAAAATGTCCCTGACTGAGAAGACGAAAATGGGGGGATATTACACCAGTTGCTTATAAAGCTCCACAACATGGATGCATAGAAACATGACATGAATAAGTGTTCTGTCGTCTCAGCGATCTCCGAACAAAGAGGACATAAGTCAGATTCAATAGGAACTTTTCCTGGTGGAAATCCTATCTTGTTCCGCTCGTCAAGCAAGGATATTGAATTTGAGAGGGACCGACTTGCACCAATTAAAAACATACCCAATTGTAGGGGATGCGGGAGGAAAGAGCAGATTGCTCATGGACTTGACCGTGAAAGGTCCCTGCCCCTCCGGTCGCCATGACCAAACCCCGCCACTGACCTCCACCTGTTTCAAAATAGAACTATCTAAGTACGAGTTTCAAAATTTACCCCCAATGCGATCTTTACAAATAAAACTTTAAATGAATCGAGCTCGAGTTTAGATAAGCTTAGGTCAGCTTATTTACACTACTTTTTTTATTATGTTATTATTTAAGTATTTTTTTAGGTTACTATTTAACTAATTATTTTTTATTATTGATCTAAATTATTTTTAGATACTTTAATAATTTAATTAATTATATAACAAATTAAGTTTTTAAAGATATATTTGAGTGAGAGATGGTTTTACATGGTTTTATCTTTTGATAAACGTTTTTTTAAGTTTGTTTTCGTTTTTTTCTTAACAATCATTTTTATGACGTGACTTTTTCATTATTTTAAAATATACCATTGCGACAAGTTTTTTTATCTATGTTTTGATATTCCAAACCGAGTCTTCATCAACACACGCCCGCCGCAACACGCGGGTAGCAGTTACTAGTTTAGATAGATAACCATATTATTTGTTAGGGAAAAATTCATACAAATGTAACCAACTTTTCAAACTGTTCTAATTAAGTCAATCAAACTTTTTTTTGTTCCGATTTATTCACTCAACTTTCAGGTAACCTGCTAATAAAATACTTTTTAACTGTTTAACAGGTTTCCACGCTGATGTGGCATTTAACATGCTGACGTGACATTTATTTTTCGTTTTTTTTCTTTTAATATGTTAGCCTGGAATTAATATATTTTTTATTTTAAAATTAAAAAATTATTTCTTATTCTTTCATACACTCAACACTCACGTGATGTTTTAAAAAAATTATTTCAAAAAATAATTTTTTAAAAGTATTAAAATAATATATATATATATATATATATAACGAAAAATAAATTATACGTCAGAATGTTAAATGTCACGTCAGCATGAAAAAATGTTAAACAAGTAAAAAGTATTTGATTAGTAGGTTACCTGAAAGTTGAGTGATTAAATCGAGAAAAAAAATTTTAAATAACTTAATTAAACTAGTTTAAAAGGTTTAAAAAAAATGAAGTTCCCCCCTATTTGTTTACATATTGATTTTTTTAGGTAAAAAGGTTAAAAAGCAAGAGTGATGAGGAGATGAAAGGGGACGGTGTGCTCTAGTCTATTAAAAGGACAAAAAAAGTCGCACTTTTCCTGGCTTGGGAATCTCATGAAAACAAACAGAGCAAAATTTCCAAATCTCTTCTCCTTGTTGTTTCGTAATCCCGACCAGTTTCTCCAACCCTTGTCTTGTTAATTATTAAATCAACCCCCAAATCCAATTATGCTTCCCGCCACAGCCTTCTCGTCTTCTTCGTCTCCGTCTCCGTCTGCTAATTCAGTTGTTCGAGTGGATAAAGCCACCAGCGAGTTCTTGAACGGCCCTGATTGGACTCTTAACATCGACATCTGCGATACCGTCAACGCCAATCCTTGGTAATCTTTTTACACACAAATAGTTGATCTTAATTTTAGGGTTTCTTACTCGCAACCGCGTTTATGGCTTTTAAATGTTTTGTTGGCTGTTCTAATCCATAATATTCATAAAAAGTTGACCCCTACTTTGATGTATATCGGATTTCTTGTTCTAGTGTTTGTTCGATACGATTTTTCATGACTATTTA
Source organism: Smallanthus sonchifolius (assembly GCA_023525975.1). Classification (NCBI taxonomy): domain Eukaryota; kingdom Viridiplantae; phylum Streptophyta; class Magnoliopsida; order Asterales; family Asteraceae; genus Smallanthus; species Smallanthus sonchifolius. The sequence goes on from CM042046.1 coordinate 30,643,787, forward strand.
ATGGAGATAATAACTGTGATCGTTGTTTATGAATTACTGGGTGTCATACATGCTTTCAGTTCTAGGGTTCTATATGTGTTATTGATATGTGGTACACAGAGTTTGCAATTGAAACTTAAAATTTCATAAATGAATACGAAACTTGTTGAGTTTGTTTCCTTTTAATGATTATTTTCTTCTGATAGTTGCTATTTTACTTTTTAAATAAATGCCACTAAACAAATATATTTTTCCGACTTGAGAGTTGTCTTTATATTTTCTGGTCTTCATATTTGTCATGCACACAGAGGAAAGTTCACTTTCGTGGTCTTATAAGTTTTGTAACGGGTACACGGAACTGTATTCATGATCAGTCAGACTGTTTATGTTTAAATTTTTATGGGGCAGAGTAGCAAAGAAGGCTTGAACATGATGAATTTGCAAAAATTAACCAAAATCGTAATGAAAATTTTGTTATGTTTTGATGGCTTTATGTCCCACAGGCCACGGCTAGTTTCACATATTTAACTTTTGATTCTCGTTTCTAGATGTTTTATGAGTCCTGTTATGATGAGCATTGTTAACTATCCTGATATGCTACTTATCTTTTCTTTGCAAATGAACAATCACTTGTTTAAGACTCTACAAAACGAATAAAACATTTTGTTAGAATTAGTGACTGTTGACAAAATCTGGAAATTGAAATACAAAAGAAACCATTATGGTAGCGTGTTTCGGTTCGAAATCTAAAATTCTGGATATTTAAATATAATTTCCAGGCTTGCAAAAGATGTTGTGAAGGCTTTGAAGAAAAGATTACAACACAAGAACCCCAATGTTCAGTTACTTTCCTTGACAGTATATCATCTAATTTCAAGTTTTTCTACAATTATGTTGATTTTTTCTCTGTTAATTTATACATTTTGAAGTGATGGTTTTATTGTGGATTGTAGCTTTTAGAGACAATGGTAAAAAATTGTGGTGAAAATGTTCACTTTCAAATAGCCGATCGAAATCTACTCCCGGAGATGATTAAGATTGTTAAGAAAAAGGTAAATTCTCCATTTGACATCTGACTTTTTACCATCTCTGTCTTGAAGAAAGGTGACTTTTGACTTTTTTGGGTCAAGTTGGTTCTTTTTCACCTTCTAACAACCTACAAGATGTTTTGCAGACAGACATGCATGTGAGGGAGAAAATATTGGTACTTTTAGACTCTTGGCAAGAAGCTTTTGGTGGCCGAGGAGGAAAATATCCTCAATATTACTTTGCTTATGATGAATTACGGGTAAATTTTTTGTATTCGGGCGCCCCCAGTATTACAAACAAATTGATGATATTGATTTGGATGTAAATGATTTTTCTTTGTTAGGAAGTTAACAATTTTATTAGATTTTATTTTATCTTTTTTGGTACTGTTTTATTATTACAGCAATCTGGAGTGCAATTTCCTCAACGGTCCCCTGATGCAGCTCCAATATTTACACCTCCCGTTACCCATCCATCTTTAAGATCCCCTCAAGCAAATTATGGAATGCCAAGTAATTCTTCAACAAGGCTTGATGAAGCCATGGCTTCTGAGATTGAAAATTTAAGGTATTTGTATTATCTTTTCCTATGTTATTTCTCTTTTTCTTATTTGCCATTGGTAGTTTGATGCGAATGAATAATTGTTTCTTCTTTTAGTGTGTCAACGACCGAGTCTATGAGGAATGTTTCCGATCTCTTATCAGAGATCTTGCAAGAAGTTGATCCAAAAGATCTTGAAGTACGCCTATTGTTTTCTTTTCTTGTAATTTGGTATGAACTGGAGTAATATTTGACTTACTTTTCTTTTATTTCGTTACCTAATGATTAGGCTGTAAAAGATGAAGTTATTGTTGATCTGGTGGGCCGTTGTCACTTGAATCAGAAGAAATTGATGCACATGTTAGCTTCCACAAGGTATGTAAACCTTATCTTTAGGGATATAAACACCAACAACAAACTCTTGCTCATGATGTTGATTGTGTGCAGCGATGAGGAGCTTCTTGGTCAGGGTATTGAATTAAATGACTATCTGCAAACTGTTCTTGCAAAGCATGATGCTATTGCTTCTGGTTCTCCGGTTCCTGTTCAAATTACAAGCTCTACTGCCCCATCACCTTTTAATAATAATACGCCGAACTCCCAAATAAAATCTACTACTGAAGAAGATACAAAATCAAGTATTGCTGCAGCTTCTCCCCCTTTAACTCCAGACTCAAAGAACAAACCTCAAGAGGAAGATGAAGATGAAGAGGAAGATGACTTTGCTCTGCTTGCTAGAAGGTTGATTCTTTTTCTTTTTTGGCGAAATAATTCACCCACTCACCTAAACGGATTATATTTTCTTTTATCGGGTCAAAGGGGATTTAATAGTGAAAACATTATATTTTTTCCAAGTTTACTATTTTATTATCTGAAAAAAAGATCATTGCTTTGGCAGGCACACAAAAGCACAAACATCTGCATCTCAAAACGGGGGTGTGGTAAACGAACTAGGATCCAACACCCTGGATCCTTCGATGAGTATGGATTTAACTCTAACCGATCCACCTCCACCAATGAACACAACAAGAGCCGATGACATGATTGACTTTTTAAGCCTCACCTTATCATCTGTAAATTCCACCTCTCCACCCTCCCAGTCCCAGCCACCACTTGCCACTCCAAACATTGACCAATCACCACTAGTTTCAGCCCCCACACAGACTTATCCCGAACAACCCTCAAATAGCTATGTGGTTCGATGGGCTCAGTCTGAACCACAACCACAGTTCCAGGCTCAGCCCATGGGCTATATTCCACCACCATGGGCTGCAACTCCAGGATATTACACCAACAACCTGTATGCTTCTTCAGCTCCTTACACATATGCCCCTCCTTCGTATAGCAACATTCCTTCACAGCAAGTGAATAGTCTGAGGGCAGCAGGCATGAACGGAGATGGTCAGGTCAGGTCAAACACTGCTGGTCAAAATCCGTCTTTTATTCCTTCATATAGATTATTTGAAGATCTTAATGTACTTGGAAGTGGCACATCGTCAGGGAGTTCTTCTGGCCAAAGTATGATGGGTGGGAAGAAATGAAGTAAAATAGGTTGGTTTTATGTGTTCTTGTCATTACAGTGGTTGGTTTGTGTATGTGTGTGCATTCGTTTAGATCAATTTCTTGGATTTAAAACATAAAGAAGACCGGGTTTTGTGGCACTTTACAATTGTGATTGCTCAGAGATACTCATAATAACTTCTCTACAATTTTGAATTATAATTTCAAAAATAATCACTCTAAAAATGAATATATTACATATTCTACAAAATCAATAACTGGAAATTTAAACGAATTCTATTTTTCTGTCTCTTAAAAAATACAACTTTATTCTAAACTAGCTTATAACTAGTGTAATGTGAAAAATATTAATACATAAAATTCTTAAATCTTTGTGTATGTATCTTTACAGGTGTAAACATATATTATATATACTAAGGATAGAAAACAAAATTAAAAATATGTAAAAAGTAATATATAATTGAGTTTTGAAGATACGTTAATTACTATTTAATGTAATTTGATTGTTATTTACTATTTGATTGAAAATAAAAGTTAGATAATTAGATTTTAAAATTTCTTATAATAAGGGATAATTAAAATAAATATGTTTTATTAATATAATTAATATTTTTTTTAAATATATTATTATTAAAAGATAGATGTCTATTTAATAAAATAAAGAAGAGAAAAAACTTAATAAGAATGAATAAGGAGATCGTGTAATAGAAAAATCTTTATTTATTATATAGTATAGATATAGATTGTTTAATTTATTTGATAATTAAAGAATTCGAATAGTTGTAAATTGTAACTAGAATTATTTGAAGATTATAATAATAATACTACCAAGTAAATAGTAAACCCATTCTTGTAATTTTGACTTTAATACAAACACTAAAAGTAGAAATGTTACAAATATGAAAAACTAATATTTTCAATTTTTGTAGAATTTTACAAATTATAAAAGGCATAAGTAGAATATAAACATGTTATTAAAAATATTTTTAACATAAAAAGGATATAAAATGACATTAGTTGTATTTAAAAGATTATACAAAAAATAAGATTTTGCCTAAAAAGTGTGAAATGTATAAGGTGTTTTAGATTTTAGACATGGTGTTATTTTATTTTTAGATACGTTCACAAAAATAAAACATGGACACCATACATAAAATAAAATAACACTATGCCTAAAATTTAAGACACCATTTACTTTATACACTTTTAGTATAACCCAATTGATGTTGCACCGGACACCAGGACCAGATCCTTAAGATCCTACTAAGAAGAATAAACTGTTAGGCTCACCGCAGGGGAGGGTCCCCTTCGATCCACCTCCGGTGTGAGAATCAGGTAAGGGTATCTTGGAAGATAAGAGCAATTAAACGAGAGTGGTGTAGGGTGATAGTAGTTAAGAGTGAATGAATACATATTTGATGGTGGTCTCTTCATATTTATAGTGTGGGCTCTGACACAGTAGGTGTGATAATCCGAACTTTTTCAGTTAACTCCGTTAACAAAAATCCAGTTAAAGTTAACTAAATTAACTTAACTAAAACTTCAGGGACTAATTCTGTCAGAAAAACAAACTTAAAACTTCAGGGACTAGTTATGTAATATCCCTAATCTACCCTATTGACTTTTGAAAAGTCAAAATCCAAATTCTTTTGACTTTGGAAGTCAAACTAATCAAACTATAACTCCATCCAAACTTGAGGGCCCTATTCTGCCAAGTTTCAAACTTCAATTCTCAGGAAAACCTCAGGGACTATTCCTGCCATTACTCTAAAGCCGATTGTTGACTTCTGAAAGTCAACATCATGGCTGAATCCAAATTCGATCGTTAAAAACCGAAATTCGTCGAAGTCGAAACTGTTCTTGCGCGATCATGATGATAACGATCATCATTAATCCATTAAACACCGACAATTAAACGAATTAACTCTAATTATTAGGATGAAACAAGTAACCGTCGACCACTTCATCATGATCATCAAATTCGTTTAATCCCGATAGTAATCCCACGATTTGAAACACTGCGTAGACTAGACGAGCTTTGAAGAGACTCTTTGATACGCCAATTCAATCAGAGAAGGAGTGGAAATCGTCGGAGACCAGTCAGTTCACAGCCGGCACCTGCATTACTCGAACTCCATTAGTCTGAATCACATTCTGGTAATTTCTTACACCATTTGTTTCGTTTTTATCTCTGGAATGAAAGCCCTATGCCAATTAGGGCTTATATTATCAATTCGATCAAGATCACGACTCTAGGGTTCATCACAAACCGGTTTAATCGAACCCTAGTCTAGACTCAAACATAATTCAATTAACCTATACAGTTTGATTCACAATTCCGTCCTCTTTGAAAACCCTCTGTCAATTCAACGTTTTATTATCGAAATTGTTGTGAACCGTAATCTAGGGTTCATATGAAACCAATTTATCGAATTCAACTCTAAACCATGTTTAAATCTAATTAAATTATACCGTTAGACTCGTAATCTTTTGTAGATGGAAAGCCCTATGAAATCTCGGGCTTCTATCATCGAATTGATCTTGATCCAATAATTAGGGTTTGTTCTTGAAAAGTTTTGGGGTTTTCGATCTTAAACACAGTTTCAATGCAATTAAACCATATCAACATATTCGCAATTCCGTTTTTGTTAAAAGCCCTATGATTCTAACAACTTTTATTATCAGAATCCTTCGAATCGATTTTGTGTTCATAAACTAGGGTTACGGCCCCTTCTCTGTAATTTAACGATCTTAAAACCGATGATTTTCAAATTAAACGAATCCGCAAATTCGTAAACCCTCGCTTATCAAAACCCCTATGCTATGGATCGAAATCGAAGTTGGAATCGATGAGGAAGAGCCTGTTTGGGTTCGGCCTGCGTGGGGGAGGATAACCCCTCTTGACTTGTTTGATAAAAGAATTCTGATCTGGATTAGTTCGCGATACCCTAGCGGGCGGGACTGGTTAGAGGCTTGTACGTGTGTGGGAGAGACCCGGGTTCGAGACCGGGCTCCCACAATTAATTTTGAACATTTTTTTCTTATAATATCTAATTAATAAAAATCAAACCCTATATTATTATAATAATATATAAATGTGTTTTAGCCCGGGAAACAACCCGTGAGCTCGGGTTTGAATTTTGTAACCAATTTTATTATTTCTTCCACTTTTAAAAATAATGTATTTATGTATTTTTTAAACTGTAATCTCGTATAAGTATATTATTTTCAACCCGTAACCAATATTAATAAAATAATATATAAATTATATTATTTTCGACTCATTCAATTGTCTTGTGTAACATGTGTTTAAAAACTATAAATAATATAAATGATGTTATATTATTTACCTACGTTATTTACCCCTATTAAAAAAATAATATATTTATTATTTTTCCACTCCTAGGAGTATTTAGTAAATTTTTCGAACTAAAAAATAATATATTAAATTATATTATTTTCCTAACCTTTGTAAACGACTCAAACGCATGAAAATAATTATTTAATTATTATCTGTTATCAACATTCGACGAGTGACGCAAATTCCCTAAAATCATTATAATAAGATATGTATATATTTATATATATAAAACTCCGTCGACACGTTCGTTTATTCCTAAATCCTTAGAATGCGTTAGGACATTCTAACTTTCCGTGTCGTCGTCACAATTCCCAAATTGTCCCTAATTTATGTGTTTATAATTTTAGGGCATACGTAAGCCGTGCAGGCTAACGCTTGAGATTCCAAATCTTTCATTTGTGTGATACTACCTACGCAACGTAGGTGAGTTTTCACGGCCCCTTTTTACTGTTTTAAACTGGGGGAGAAAACATGTCGTAAATGCTTTTTGATTTTTGTAATTCATATATGATATCACTTGTATGACTATGCGTATACATTATTCTTTAAGTCCTCACATCGGACCGTTAATATGAACATAGCGAGGTAGTTTGAGTAGTACTACTGGGTTTGACAAATCTCACCCGCGTTAGTCGCGCTAACTCGATTGGAGTTCGAACGAGTGCAATATTGACTTAAACATGCACCTTGATGGTGGGAGGCATATAAACAGTCAGCTGTCGGTTGCGAGCGCATTAGTTAACATGTTTATGGGTTAGCTACCTATTGATTTATATATTGAATGTATATTAATCTGTTAAACTCTTCTATAAATTGAAACATGTGAACTCACCAACCTCGTGTTGACATTTTCTTACATGTTTTTCTCAGGTTGCTTAAGATAAGGCATAGGTGCACACAATAGGACAAGCATGGAATTCTGCCTTTGATTTCTGTTTTATTAAACTGTTTGGACTATTTCGATTTGTGTTTGGTTTGGACTGTTGGACTATTCTTTTAGGCGCGTGTATTTTGCGCATTTACTTTCTTTACGCTTCCGCATTAACTCTGATTGATATGATATTTTCATTTGAGTCCCATGTAGAGTCGTTTAATGTAACTAATGTCTGAGATCCTGGTTCGTCACTTCCCAAACGGTAAAACTCCGTTAGTTGAAATTTGGGGGTGTGACAGTAGGGGTGATTCTTCAAAAGATCTTTACCTTCCCTTTCGGGACTTCCTGAGCTTTCTTGACCAACAAGTAGTTTCTCGATATCATGCGGGACACCCAAAAAGGTGTAACTAATGGACAACTCCTTTTTCCAATACCTGCTCCGTCTAACCTTACCTTAGGGTTTGACTCGCTTTATTCTCTTAATTGCAATAAAAGGATATTACTGTTCTGGCTATGCATCCTCTGTGTTTTCCCCATCCAGGTAGCTTTGGGAAGTGTTGCACCGTCTGAAGGCTTCTAGGGTTTACTTCCCAACTTGGTATTGTTCACCTATCTGTTCTTATAAACCCAGACTTCTTCGTATTATCCAACGGTACGTTAGCTTACTCTTGTCTTATCTCGTGGCTTTGCCTTCTTAGGTTCACCTCCTTTCCTTTCTGTGGTTAGCGTCCCGAGGCTACCCACGTCATCAGCCCCCAGTTAGGGATATCCTTGGTTTGCTTTTGCGAGGATTTTCCTGACTCAACTTCTTCTCATTATTTTATTTTGCTTCTGACTGATTTGACCCGTACTCATTTCCCTTCCATAGTTTATGTCAGGCGGCGCTTGGTTCCCTAGGCCAATGATTCCTCTCTTTAACCGTTCCGCCTTTTATTTCTTTTCATCCTCTTTTTGGAATTAAAAATCACTTTGTTTCATCTCTTTCCTTCTTATTTCTCACCAGATCCTATCGTGTACTTCATTGATTTTTCAGGTTAGTCTTATTTTTCCTTTTCTACATAATGGGTGATCAGTGCGATATGGCTCGCCGAGTTTGTATGCTTGATCGGGGTAAGCTTGATGAACTCTGCGCCCTTTATTCCATCGAACCAAAATTTCAAACGACGCTACCTTCTTCCGATCAAACTGTCAACGATTGCCCTCCTGGGTTCATTGCTTTGTACACCACGCTTTTTGAATTTTCTAACCTCCGATTGCCTCTATCTGTTTTTTTGTCTCAGTGTTTTGGAGTACTATGGCCTTGATCTTGGTCAAATTGCCCCTTTTGGTCAATAGAGGGAGCAAAATTACTCACTTTGAGATCCAGTGTCGGGCATTAGGTTTTCCTCCCTCTATTGACCTTTCCTATTTGGCTAAAAATGGCGATTGGTTTACTATCCAACTTCGTAAGGAGCCGTCTCCTCAATGTGTTCATCATTCGAGTCTCACCATAAAGGATTGAAAAAACTACTTCTTCTGGGTTTCGTCTAGTGTTTTGCCCTTTCATCCTTCGAAGAAGGACTCTAAGGGATCTATAGCAGCCATTAATCTTCCTTATTCCTCCTTCGATCCTCATCATTTCGAATTGCTTGAGTTGAACCATACTAGGGTTCGCCCTTTTCTTGAGGAGGTGTTAGTTTTAGCCGATTTGAGTCGTATCTGGAAATCTCGTGGGTTTCTCCCTTCTTTTACTAAATCTGGGCGTGGTATGTACTTTTGTGTTTTGTTTTACTTATTTTCATTTTGCTCATATGGATGTTCGTTATCTACAGTTATGGATTGGCTAGACTTGTTGGGCTTAGATAATGATTCTGGAGTTGAGGTTGTTCTTTGCCCTCTTGCTGCTGGTGAAGGAAATGTTCCTGCCCTCCATGGCCAAGTTACTTACTCTGAGGGAGAGTATGTTAGCATTCTACCCACAAAGTGTGGCTTAAGGGTATTTTTACCTGACTTTACTTTAAGTGTGGCTAAGTGTGGCTAACGGGTCGCAACAGCCACATGAATTTACTAAAAAGTTTGTTCTAGCCACACTTATTTAATAAAACTGTAGCAAAATGGTTGTTGTGATAAAACATTTTGTCCCAATAAGTGTAGCTAAATGGTAAAAACGACCACATTAATTTACTGTAAGTGTGACCGTTTATATTATATAGTCACTTGAATTTTTTTTAAGAGTGGCTGAAATCTTTTATTTGACACACAAAAAATTATTGAAATTTTAAGTGTGGCTATTGTCTAACCTTTGGTCACACATAATTGTTTTTTTCATAACGTTTGGTATCATTCCGTCACATAATCAAAAACAAAGTTACTTTGGTGTGGCTAATGGTCATTTATAGCCACACGAAATTTTTTAATTTTAAGTGTAGCCATTGTCTTACCTTTGGTCACACATATAGTTTTTTTTCCCACGATGTTTGTTATCATTCTGTCACACAAACATAAAACAAAGTAACTATGGTGTTGCTAATGGTCATTTATAACCACATGAAATTTTGGAATTTTAAATATGGCTATTGTCTTACCTTTGGTCACACATAGTTTTTATCCCACGACGTTTGCTATCATTCCGTCACACAAATATAAAGCAAAGTAACGATGGTGTGGCTAATGGTTATTTATAGCCACATGAAATTTTAAGCGTGACTACTGTTTTTACCTTTGGTCACACATATTTACTAGGGTTCTATGTGACCATTTTTGTGCAATTTGCCATTTTATTTGTATATAATAATTATAAACAATAGTAAACATGCATGAGAAAACCAAATTATATTAAGAATAACTCTGAATAATAAACCAAAATCAATACATAAGTTTTATGTTAAATAGCGGGAGCAACAAACATGGAAACAAATATTAATACATGTTTTAATTAGTTGCATTTAATCAGATTTTAATTAAGGAACAAACTTGCTGGTCACATTTGATAAGAGATTTTGGCGAAGGACCAAAAGAATGTATTGTCACCTTAACTGTTTTGAACTCACTAGTTTCTATTGGTAGAAATGTTGCCCCCTTTGTAGATTCATCAATAGAAACTCTATAGCAATCATCTTCTAGTGGAACCGCATAAATGATTTGTGATTTCGTTAACCAATGAATTGTAGCACGTGCCACGTAGTTGTTTAAATTTATATGAAACAGACTACACTTAAATGTCTACACAAATTTGTGGGATATATTAATATGATAAAGTTAAAGTCAATATGTGCATTTTACGCAATATGTACATCTGTGTCATATTCTTTTGATTTCAAATGAGATGGGACATCTTCTTGTGATACATCAACTATCCTTTTCCTGGTTTTCAACCTTTTATATAAGTTACTCTGAGTAGTGACTTCTGTTTGCACTGCTGTTTTGTCAAGTTTGGTCTCCGCAGAATTGGCCTACAACTCAATTAATCGGGTTATGGAAAATCAGCACTCACATGGAAAATTATAAAAAAAAGAGTTAAATTGTCAAATACTTAGCTGAGGAGTGACTTCTATTTGCATTGCTTTGCATGATCCGTTAGATGGGGTAGCATTAGTATTGTCCTTAGCGCCAACATTGTTGTCCACAGAATTGACCTACAGTTTAATTAATTAAGTTATGGAGCATACATAAAAAAAGAATGAAATTGTCAAATACTTACTTGTGTTACCATTTTCTTTTGCCCCAGTTTATATGTGGTAGCACTAGTACTTTGGTTAGATCCAACATACTTATCCAAAGAATTCACCTAAAAAATGTAACGACAGAGTGACAAATGTTAAAGCATTAATTAATTTGTGAATAAAATAAGTCACTTTTACTTGTGTCGTTAACAACAGCACTCCTTGTGCAGCAAAATGTTGTAGAACTTGATTAAGTTTGTTTTGTGTTTCTTCCATCTGGATGGACAGGGTGTTAATCTTTTCATCTTCCATCAAGTAGTGCAATTCGTTCTTTTGATGATCCTTTTGTTTGAGAAACATTCCAATATCTACTGGAAGTCACTCCACAGCCAACCACTTTTAAAAATCCACCTCTTTCCTTGCCAAGTAAAGAGTGACTTAAAAAATTGTCAAAAGAATGTAGTGAGATGTTTTTTTAAAAAAAAATTATTTTCATGCATTCGTGCCCGGTTCAAGGTTCAGGGTTCCATCCATGATTTGTGTTTCGTTGTCGATCTGCAAAAAAATTGTCAAAAGAATGTAGTGAGATATTTTTTTTAACAAAGTAAACATGTATTATAGTAAATCGTTAGATCCTGAAAAGAACTTTCGATTCTGAAAGTCGAAACTCCAGGCGTTGACTAGAACTTTACAGAATAATAGGGCTTTGACTTTACAAAGAGCAAACTGTTGATTCCCTACAAGCATAGAACATATGGCTGTAACTGCTGGTTACATGAACTGCTGATTCTGAAAGCCGAAACTCCAGGCATTGAACAGAACTTTATACAAGAATAGGGCTTTGACTTTACAAATACCGAATTGCTGATTCCCTACAAGAATAGAACATTTGTTTGTAACTGCTGGTTACATGAACTCCTGTTGAAGTTGTTCACCAGCAGTTCCCCGAACCAACAGTTGTGTTAATTCCAGTTGTTTACTTGTTTCAGTAATTTTACTAAGTGCTGAGAAACAAGCTTGTTAGCCCCTACTTAGATGTCACAATGAGAGTGATGTAACTAGTAGTTCTTACTAATGTATAAATAGAATCAAGTTTGTTAGCGTAGTTTAATGTCAGTATGAGTTACGGGCTTTAAGTTTAAAACACTGATCCTGACTAATGAAAGTTTTAATTACCCTTCAGTCTTATCTCACAACTCCAACTCTATTAACTGAGTTTGACAATGATTTTTCTTTAACATAATTTCCAAAAGTTTGAAGTTAAACTTTCTATTTTATCTACCATGACTTTGACATCAACATTTTTATATTCTCATTTTTTGTCTTCCATTGCTTTCCTCCACATCAAAGCACGGGAGGGGATTTCATCGGGTGAAATTTCATTGTTTTGTACCTTGTAATATATTCAATAGAAAGCAGCATACACCAACACATGAGACATACAACAGAAAAATACACTTGAATTAGAGAATAAAGTTACCAGTTTATCTCTTAGATAAGTATACCCTCCTCGTCTCAGGCGATGATCATAAACGTACTTTGATCGTGCTTCTTTTCTTGTTTTCGACAGATTCTTCCAACACACATTTTAATTATTTCATTAGAGTTTAAAAGAGAAAGACTAAAAATATAATGATGATGAACAATAATTAGAGTAAATGATTAAAACCTTGAATTCGTCTGCTTGTGTATATGTAACGAACTTGTCCCTGTCTGTTTGCTCCACCAATGTACGATACTGCTTAGGAATTATCTTAAGTTTTACCGGTTTACCTAGGTCGGGTACTATGTATCCCACATACAGTTTTCTTCTAAAAGTTTGAAGAAGATGACCAAGCTTATTCTTCACAAAACGCCTATGACATGCATCAATCTCATAATATTTCTGCAATATATAACATAGGCTAGTGTGTTAGTATTAATTAACTTGTATAGATAGGTAGGTGTGATCAGGGGTGGATCTACAGTACAAGCAAATAAAGCAACCGCTTTAGGCCCTCAAAAATTAAAAAAACTATTTTAATTTGTATTCTCAATTTTTTTGTACACAAAATTTTCAGACTACTGCTTAAGTATGTCTCTTCTATTTTCTTTGACTTCTTCAGATCCAGCAAACATCTTTTTAAGAGCTTCCCATAGCTCTTTGGCAGTTTTGTACTCCTTGAAGTTGTGAAAGACTTCATTTGGTAAACACATCCGAATGTCTCCTAGAGCTTTGAAATCTACTTCTATCTTCTTGATACCTTCTTCAAAGAACTTTAAGGCTTCTTTGGGAATAGATGGAGCTACAGAAACAGTAGAGGCCACCATTGGTATGTACGGACCATCAACTATGGATCTCCACATTCCATACGTTAACAGAATGAACTTTCCATTTTGTTCTTCCACATATCATAATTAAAATGGATTTAAAATAAATAAATGAGCCTTGAACCCCATTTAAATGCCTTGAACCCCTTAGAAGTCGTTTGAACCCTTAAATGAACCCCCTCACTTTACAATTTGAACATTTTCATGCTTTTGACCCCATTTCACCAATTTTGACTTTAAAAAGTCAGCATGAGCAAAATCGTTCACAACAAGCTCGAATTCGTGCATATTAACTCTTTCAGAGCGTGCATGAAAGTTATAACAACAGTTTCGAATGTGTTTGATGAGTCAATTACAACAATTCATTGATTTAAATTTGAATTTTAATCCCGAAACGTCTTAATCAAACTCCAATTCAATTCGTGCATTCTGAGTATAATTGAACAAAGTAAACGAGTCTCACACCTTCGCATTTCCTCATTTGAACTTTCTAAACTCTCAAATGCACTGCATTACACCTCTGGAGCTCGATCAAGCACGAAGAACATCGAGTCTGACCTCCCTATCCTTCGTGCTCGTCTTTCAACCATTCTATGTAAGAATTAGTGCATTAGTTTCGTCATATCCTTACGATCAAAATCCCTCTGTCAATTGCTAATGCCAGAGGGTATTGATTCCAATTTGATTTGGAGTTCATGTTGGATCTGCGCAAAACCCAAATTGGGATTTATGGTTATTTGGAATTCCATATTTTAATTTCTGGATTCCATATATAACCAGCGAAACCACGTGGTTCAACCAGTTAATGCACACAACCCTTGAACTAGGCGGCGTTGGTTCGAAACCACAACCCACAAGCCTTCTTGCGCTTTCCCTTATAAAGAACCCGGTTCCCCGGTAGTCCTTGTTTAACACTCAATTGAACCAGCCATATAACACTATTAGACCACTAGTCTAGTGCTTGCGCTTGTATGCATTCCCAGAACCCACCCGGGTTCGAGTCCCATGTCACACTCGTAACATAGGACAGTTATCTAATAAGAGTAGTACCTCCAACAGATATGTTCCCAGGTTAGAGCGACATGTCTAGGAGAGATTTATACACCGCTCTTTCCTAGACAGAACATTCCATTTGCCAGATAACTACATACCGGTCAGAATCTCCCCTTCTAGTTACTGTGACGTTGATATCAAAAACATAGTGGAAGACTAATTCATAACTTCTTATTAACATCAAAACATTGTTTACATCATGTTCAACAAAAGTTACATCATTCGTTCCTAACAAGGAACAAATCATTTGGGACTTATAGTTCCTGGCATGCCCATCGTCTGGATCGTTCATCAGTTCATTCTAGTCCTGGAATGCCCTGTCTAATGACTACCTGTGATGCGTTCAAAAAACATTTGAAAAAACATGGGTCAACATAAAAGCTGGTGAATTCATAAACTAAAATAGTTTATTAAAATGACCCGCCAAATTATCTTGAACACATCAATGGGGTTCCACCCCCAAATTCATAGATAACTATGAACAATCATCAGCATATATATAACCAAACACCGTTCCATGTGTCCTTTCCAACATGTCGTTCCACGGGCAAGTGAAATACAATAAGCGCTTACAATACGTTATATATAAACAATCGGTAGAATCTTTTCAAGATACTAAAAATGTTTCATAAATCAATCTTGCCAGAAAAGGTCATGATTGGGTTCATGCATCACAATTTAAGAACTCACCTGGATAGTATTTATGCTTATTAACCAGTAATATGGCAAACACCTCGGGCAGAGCTCCTAGATAATCATAATATTACTTAATTAAATAATCCTCGCTTAATGGTTCATAACCGAAGCTTAATGGGAGTTCAGAACCTTACATCGACACTATTTACTGCAAATTTTGAGTCGAAACGCTGGAAACCGAGCTCTCGTACGCGAACCGAGGCTCGAGATTGGACCTTTAGAGAGAGTGTGTCTTTGGGAAAGTGTATTTGTGTGTGTAAAAGTGCTGAGATCGACCCTCTATTTATAGAGTGATAACGGGATGCATGTCGGACCGAGTAGTAAAAGCATATCGGTCTGACATCCGCATATCAGATCGAGTTGTAAATGATGTCGGTTCGTCTTGGGGCTGAGTCATCAGACACGCGTCAGATTCTCCTGATTTCCTTCCTCTGACCGACATGGTCTGAGATGTTGGTCCAACATTGAAAAAATTACAAAATTCTTTATATTAAACCCTTGATCTTTGGTATGTTTGCAATTTAACCCCTGAACTTTCATTCCCGACATCTTTAGCCCTTATTTTCTATAGGAATTTTCGAGGTGTTTCAAATCTCCCTTCCTTAATAAATTTCATCCTCGAAACTAAGATGTGAATAGATGAGGATAATTGACTCTCATATGTTCCTCTAACTTCCAAGTCTTGTCGGATCCGATCCGACCTTGCCATTGTATCAATACCATTGGCATTACTTTCTTTCTTAACTTCCGTTCTTGGGTATCTAGGATCTTGATTGGTTGTTCAGTAAAGTGAAGCTTGTCATCTATGTGTACATCATTTAGTGCAATAGCCTGAGCTTGATCAGCTAAACATTTGCGTAAACAGGATACGTGAAACGTATTATGAATTCCTTGTAAAGCTTCAGGTAGATCTAACTTGTAGGCTGCTTCCTTGATTCTTTCGATGATTTTGTAAGGTCCGATGTACCTTGGTCCTTACTTTCCTCGTTTCCTGAACCTTACCACACCTTTCCAAAGTGAAACCTTTAACATCACATAATCCCCGACTTGGAATTCTAACGGTCGACGTTGTTTGTCAGCATAACTTTTCTAATGATCTTGAGCAGCCTTTAATCATTGTTTAATCTGGACTATCTTATTTGTTGTTTCTTGTATGACTTCCGGCTTAGATAATTGACTATCTCCTATTTCATTCCAACAGACAAGAGTTCTGCACTTCCTTTCGTATAGTGCTTCAAATGGTCTAGCTTTGATACTTGAGTGATAACTATTCTTGTAGGATAAGTCAATTAACGATAGGTGATTATCCCAATTAATTCCAAAATCTCCAACACAAGTGTTAGGGGTCAGTTTTTACCTCTGGTATCCCGAATCCTCAGATAAGTATCGGTATCCCTAATCCTTACTATGTTTTAGTATCCTGATTAACTGACCGTTGTAACAATTAATATTACGCAAATTGTCTTTGATTAGTCTTGAACAGGTAATCAACGCTTCATTAATGAGTAAATCAAGGGCTGAAGAACCGTTCAAACAGTTAGGAAAACGCGTGGAAGTCAACCTATAACAGTCGGTAATTAACAGAGGTTTGTGCCATGAAGACCTGATTGTTTGCCACATCCTCGCTTTTCAGTTATTTTTATCTTTTGTATATAATTAGCAATAGGAGAGACATCTACACTCACTTAGAAATACCCAACACTCGCAAACACCTCTGTAACACTTAGATTTCGATCATATACTGCTCTCATTGTACTTTTTTCATCAATTTATACAAGAACAGGAGGGATCGTGTCATTCTATTGTTTTATACGCATTGTTCATCACGAATCTTACAAGCATACTACCTCACAGTCTAAGTTTGGTTATAAAATTAGCTTGTATAATTTTTACCCAAAACAATTTGGCACCCACCGTGGGGCAAGTGGTGCTTTTCATCTTAAAATCTTTTTAAAATTTGTGTTCAATCGCAATCTTTCCAAACTAATTTTGAAAATGTCGTCCCAATCCAAAATGATTTATATTTCAACTCCATCTTCAAGCTCTGGGTTGAACAACCCTCTTCCTCCTCCATCATTACAAAAAAATAATAATAATCTGCCAAAGAAAACTACTTCTACGGGTTTTTCGGGATCTGGGATACGTGTCGGGGGACCTATGCTTGTTTCAAACGAAGAGATCCTCAAGTTATTCTCAGAAGTGAAGCAACAGATGGAACAACAGAAAAAGACTAACATGATGCTATTTAGAGAGCTTGAAAAGGCCAAGGAATCAAAGAAACTAGTGGAAGTGACAACCCCGCTGTAACCAAGGATCATGGATTTTAATTATTCGAGATCCTCAGAAATCCATAAAGGAGACTTTCCTCCCATTCAAACTGGAATCACTACAGTTTGCCCGACTTCGGCTTTTAGAGTTACTACTAATCAGGATTCACTTCGGGGTCATTATTCAGAAATCCTGATATTTGTAACATCTTTAATCAATTTTTAAACACTAACGAATCTGTGCAGGATACAGGAATCACTCCGTCCATGGCCAAGGAACTGAATAAGTTAAGGGAGATGATCTCCAATGTACCAGGTGTAGTCCAACCTATACCGGAGATATCCTCAAGTAGTCACAGGATCTTGATATTCGCTCCACCGATATGTGATGCTGAAATCCCAAAACGCTTCCGAACTCCTAACATGAAGATGTATGATGGAACTACGGATCCTGAGGAACATGTCGCACAATACAAGGAGAGAATCAGAGTGTTGTGACTCTAGATGAGGGCCTTTAGGATGGGATTGAGCCTCTAAGCCAAGAATAGAAGGAGTCTTCTTGCACTTCTTTCTTTTCCTGGTATAACTTGCCTCAACTGGGGCTCTTTGTTCCAGTTGGGCTTGAAGAATGGGGATGAGTATTTATTGTACTTGTGCGCCCTCAGTAGGTTGCACAGGGGTTCAATCAAGGGAAGCAGTGGTTTTATGTTCATGCTGAGAAGTGGAGGGTATGGGATCAGTATCAGCTGGGGCTGCTGAACTGTCACCGTGTGTACTTTGTATGGTCATCATTGTATATCACTGATGTCATCTAGACGGTCTATAAAATAACTAACTAAACCTAACCTAGAATCCTAAGTAATAAATGGAAAACCTATGAACTAAACCGCACTGACAGGCAAGTGGACCTATCGAGTGTAGCACAACTTAACGGTAAATCGGATTATCGAACCCTATAGACACTATGTAACAATACTAGACTCTGACTCGGACTAAAGATTGATTGATTTGGGGGGTTTACTACAATAAAGATTATAACTAACGAATGCAATAAACTAAGTACGAATCAAGCTATCAAGACAAGAGACAAAGATGAAATCAATAGATGGGAAGAATACTACCTAGGTCGGAATCCTACTTGCAAAACACAACTTCTACCGGTTCTGGAAACTCTGACGAATCTGGGTTTCTAAGGATGACAACTAAAGACTACCTAGTGGATCCCTAATCCCTCTCAGGGTGTCACCAACAAAGCTACCTAAAGTGTACTAAACTCACCAGATGGTTGGATCCCTTCTCAGGTCTTTCCTACTATGATCAAGCACCATAATGGATGGATTATCTCTCAGTCTCACCGTCCACAATACCCTTAAAGAATGCACGGGGTAATCTCAGGATAAAAGCTATGACTTGACCTAGCAACGATTACTAGACACCTAATACTAACGCCCTCTCAGACTGTTAACACTCAGATTCCTAATAATGAAGACTAGACAACTAATTCTCACCTCTCGGGTATTGAACTAGGACATACAATTACTTCTAATCAGGGTTCAACTAACGTTCTTATGGATCACTACGTCTAGCAAACCACTCAGGTTATCAACAACAAGTAAACAACCTAAACATGCATCTATTTATGAAAGACATTAAACAAGATAACATGAAGAACATTAATCAACTCAAAATCAGAATTAAGCATGCATTAACATCATATTATTAACCAAAGATCTTTTACAAAATCATTAAATCGTCAATTGAATCCAAAAACTGATAAAAATAATAACTTTAACAAGTATTCATCATGTGACCTAGGCAATATAAGAGTTTTAGCCTAGGATCATGCTTACAAAACCAAAACAGAAGTAAATAACATTCACCATGGTTTCAAACACAGAAATCAAACACAAAAATTGTAACTTTAACACCGAGAAAGCTAATCTTGACAAACCCGGAATCGAAAGCCTTGATCTTGCTCTTCAATTGACTCCCCTGCTCCCAAAATCGTCCCTTTTCTCTCCCCAGACAGCTGGAATATGAACTAATTGCATAATGGAATTACAATTCTATTAAATCTAATTTTAGGGTTTTTTCATGGAATTTGGGGACCTCGTGTACCAAGAGACAATGTGTCCAGTCCCTCACGTACCGCGAGATTTAGTCGCTCCCACTTTATGGATTCTTCGCGTACCGCGAAAGATGTGAATCTTATCTTCGCGTACCGCGAAGACTTGATTTTCCAGATTTTTGACCTTTGTTTCTTCGGGCATCATTCTCGTGCTCGATTTCTTCGGGTTTTCACTTGTAATCATCATGAGCACCTAAGAGCAAAACAAACACTCAATACAAACCAAAAATGACTCAAAACGAATAGAAAACTAGTTAAAATGACTCGAAAACACAGGAATAAAGATGTGCGCTTTGCACAACATCAAACATCCCCACACTTAACCTTTTTTCGTCCTAAAAAAAGTCTGCAATGGAATCATAACTGCGATCTAACTTTAATATCAATTACTAATTAGTTAAACATACTCACGCATTTAAAAAGCAATAATCAGTATTTCTGTCCGATTAAACCCAACCGCCAACTATCTAGCCCCCGTAATGTGTTCTAATTCCAATTTATACAACAATCAAACAATCTATGTGACTCACACTTAGAAGCTACAACTCTACCTAATCCCGTCTCACGGTCATGTTTAGGCACGGGTTAAACCATGTAGATTTTCCCACCACGTTAAACTAAGATTTACAGATTTTTAGAAATCAATGGATTATGGAATGAGTATTATTAAATTTATATGAATCAAACTCACCTAGGGGTGCGTCTACCAAGTCACCATTCAGGAAGGTAGCACATAGGATGCAGTCTATCGGTTAAGCACATAATAATTAACTTATAGGCGTATCCACAGAGTCACTATCCCCATGGGAAACACGTAGGCCAACCTTATTTATCTAAACAATGATCACTCAAATCCCAACCCATGGGTGTATCCACCAAGTCGCCATCCCGATGGGAAACACGTAGGTCAACCTTCGAGCTTTCAGTTTATTAATTATATTCATTATTTAGATGGAATTATGGTTGCAGTCGCCACCAAACTCGGATTTATTTTCATAAAAATAGAATGGCGTGCCAAGAATAGTTTTCAAAACCTCTAAATATTAGCTTAACGTGGTACCTATCACCCTATGTTGATAGTTTCAGTATTATTGACACCCTAAGATGAGTACCCACAAGATTTCATGAAATTATTACGTGATTAATCCTAAGTAACACTCACAGGCTATTTAAGCTATTCAAGCTGGCTGGGTCTACCAAAACATCACTAATTACACGTGTTTTCTATTATTTATTCATTTAAACAAACAAGTTGATCTAGTTGTACTATCATTTTCCATTTGTTATGCAAAAACTTATACTATCAAAGGACAGTTTTTTCAAATCTTTCAATTTTTTTTTGTATTTTTGGATTTTTATAAAGACACAAACTAGCTAGACTAGACACTCACATCCCCACACTTGAAAAACACATTGTCCTCAATGTGAAACAAGACACAACTGAAAATAAAAATGTAAAAATAAAAACAGGAAGTGA
Source organism: Smallanthus sonchifolius (assembly GCA_023525975.1). Classification (NCBI taxonomy): domain Eukaryota; kingdom Viridiplantae; phylum Streptophyta; class Magnoliopsida; order Asterales; family Asteraceae; genus Smallanthus; species Smallanthus sonchifolius. The sequence continues at coordinate 30,664,663 of CM042046.1, forward strand.
CTTAGCTGGTAATGAAATCCATTCAAGGGAATGTACTTCTTCGTTCTTCCTCGTGTGCACCGTATAGCATTTCGGTCGCGGTTGCACACACTACTGGGTTGGTAAATAAGATATCAAGATCAATTCTGTCCGAATGGAGATTGAGTACGGACAAAATGATGTACATCTGCAAAACTAAACTCACACATACCCGCAGCATCAAACTGACTTTAATTAAAAGACTCAAACTGACTCTGGATAGGTATGCAAGGAAACGTACCCGATGTGTGACAAACACACAGACATGAACGCCACAACAAGATAAATCATCAGTTACGAACGATTCCTAAGTTTCCCATGGTCGGTGGAGTGTATGAGATGATGGTAGATGATGGTTAAGTGATGATGGTGGATGATGTGATATATGATGAGTGATAGATGAATGATGGTAGGTGATGGATGGTGAATGGTGTGAGAGACCATGAGAAAACAAAGGAAAAAAGAATTGGTCCAGGAGGCCTCGCATACCACGAAGAAAGATGGGAGACTCCTCGCGTACCGCAAGGAGTCAAAATATACCCGACCTTTAATGTTTGTCCCTCGCGTACCGCAAGGGATGGCCATGTCTTTCTCGCGTACCGCGAGAGGACCTTGTTAACAGAAAGTTAAGAAAAATTTTCCTTTTTATACTTAGAATATTTTTGACCCTCTAAAAACTTTTTCACTTAACTTTCCAAAAACTTGTTCCAATGATAAAACCAATGTAAAACATACCTGGAACTTCGTTCCCAATGATTTACCATGCCAAATCAAGCGCACATCCCTGCAAAACACGACACGAACAAAACACAGTACTGAAAAACAAAGAAAATGACACTGACACGGACCACGTAATGCATACAAACTCTACATCCCGGACACTTGCCCGAGAATCAAACAAGCCTATCAGGAGGCTTTTCCTTGATCCTAACCGGTACCGCCTTCATTTTACGCGGTTTACCGGTCCTCCATATTACCATCATCCAAATACCTCCCACGATCATAGAAACTCCATCACATATAACACTTAGGTCTTTCCACTATAGCTTAAATCTACCCGGTCCGAATGTAATATGCATCAAATAACCTAGTAATTTGTCACCCCTAGACATCCCCACACTTGGGGATTGCACTACCCATACCCTAGATGAATCTATTAACGCACGGGTTCTCTTACGGGGTGGCCTAGACCTAGGGGTACTAGAACTCGGGGCCAGGTCAACACTCAGCCTCTCAGAGTGCACGACAGTGACGAGTAGTGGTTCAGGAATGGGATTAACTATGGATATGATCTCTAAACCTCCACAGGGATCTCTAGGATCCTCAACACCCTCTTCTAATTTCTCCACACTTGGGGTTTTGCCTATGATTGCATCAAGCTCTGCTATCATCCCCAACAGATCATGATCATCAGGAATCTCATCACCGTAATCGTCCGGCTCTTCTAATAATCTCTCCAACTCTACCGCTCAATCGGATGGTTCTTCTAAATTAGGGGTGGGTTCATAAACTTCTAACAGTGGATCAGAGCCCTGCTGGTCATCCATGAAGGCATCAAGCATGTACACGGAGTGGCTATGCTCGCCAACATCCTCCACAGACTGTGTGGCATCAAATATTACCCACTCATCCCCCACACGAAGTGTGAGTTTCCCGTCAAAGACATCGATTACTGCCTTGGCGGTGCGTAGGAATGGGCGCCCTAAGATAAGTGGGACTCCGTCATCCACCTCCATATCTAGAAAGACAAAATCCATGGGAAGACAAATTTACCTACTTTTACTAGAAGATTTTTCATAACTCCCCGTGGATACTTGACTGAACGGTCAGCCAAGGCTATGCTCATGCGCGTCGGCTGAGGTTCACCTAGGTCTAGCTGCTTATATAAGGAATAGGGCATCATATTTATGCTAGCACCTAGGTCGGCCAACGCGTGGTGCAAAGGCAAACTGCCTAGGAGACACGGGATCGTGAAACGACCCCTGTCTCTCAGTTTCTCTGGCATTTTGTTCTGCACCATCGCAGAACATTGCTCACTAAGTGAGACTTTAGATACATCCTCTAGTTTCTTCTTGTTGGAAAGAAGATCTTTCAAGACTTTGCCATATTTTAGCATACTCTAGAGGGTCTTAATGAGCGGGAGATTGACCTTGAGAAGTTTAAATATGTCAAGGAAGTGACTGTGTTCCCTAGCTTGCTTAAAAGGCAGCAAACGTGCTGGGTAGGGAACACGAGTCAGGTCAATCTCGGGTCTTCATCTCTACCCACTTCTTCTCCTCCTCTGCCTTCTCGGCAGGAACCTCAACTACCTTCTCCTTGTCCACCTGCTCCTCGGCCATCTTGGCATCGATCTTAGCGAATCGAGCCCTCCAGTCAATTTGTTTGACCTCTTCAGGTGATGGAATGTTATACTTACCGGAGTGGGGGTCATCCTCAACAACCACTTTCTTCCCCTCATTCCTAACTGACACGGCCATCACTGAAGCGTTGGAGCTTGAAGATGGGCCTCCCTGTCGATCCTTCAAGCTCTTAGCGCTGTCCTCAACTGTCGTTGCAGATCATGGAATGTCGATTGCTGATTCTTCAGTAAACTGTCATGGCCATCCAATCTCTGCCTAGTTGACGTGTTGCAAAGCACACATGTATTTCCACCATGTTTCGTGTGGTTTTTGTATAGTTTTGTATTCGTTTTGAGTCATTTTTGGTTCGTATTAAGTCGTTGTTATTTTTACAGGTGCTCGTGGAAATTACAAGTGAAAACCCGAAGAAACCGAGTACGAAAATGAAGCCCGAAGTTCAAAAGTGAAAAATCTGAAAATCCAGTCTTTCGAGGTACACGAAGACGAGAGGGCATCCTTTCACGGTACGCGAGTAAAGGAAAATCCGAGTGCGACTATATTGTCCTTGGCGGTACGTGAAGGACCAGGCCAACTCTCTCGCGATACGCGAGGGCCTTAAGTTTCGAGAAAAAACCCTAATTTTGATTTTAATACAATTATAATGAAGTTATCATATTAGTTCAATTTCTAGCCATCTATAGCAAGGGTTTAGGCGATTTAAGGAGCTTGGAGGGTGAATCAAGGCAAAAGTTGAAGACTTTGTTTCCGGGTTCGTTAGTTATAACGTTTTTGGTTTCCAGATTCGATTTTTATTTGTGTTTTCTTTGTTTGAAACCTTGATAATGTTTAATTACTTCTGCTTCGTTGTTTTGAGCATGATCCTAGGCTAAAACCTATATAATGCCTAGGTCTCATGATGAATGCTTGATAAAGTTCGGATTTTTACTAGTTTTGGATTCTTGTGATGATTTAATGATTTTGTAAACAATCTTAGTATGATAATTATGATGTATATGCATGTTTGAATCTGATTGTGTGATTGATTTCAATTCCTTGTGTTGATTGTGGTTGTCTGCCAGTTCGATTAGCGTATCTATGTCATAGATCTTAGGGTTTGTGATTTCGGTGGTTTGCTAGACGTAGTAGCCATAGGAGTTGTTATTGATTGCTGATTAGATTTGAGTGTGTGTCCTAGTTCAATACCCGAGAGGTGAGAATTAGTCGGTTAGTCTTCGTCATTAGGAATCCGAGTGTCAACTGTCTGAGAGGAAGTTGGTTTAGGTGTCTAGTGATCTGTTGCTAATCTGAATGATAGTTGTTATTCTAGGATTACCCCATGCATTCATCGAGTGTATTGTGGGCGGTGAGATTGATAGGTAATCCGTTCATTAGGGTACATTGTCATAGATGGAAATACCTGAGAAGTGATTCAACCATTTGGTGAGTTTAGTACACTTTAGGTAGTCTAGTTGGTGACACCCTGAGAATGATTAGGGATCCACTAGGTTGTCTTTAGTAGTTATCCTTAGGACCCAGATCCATCATAGTTTCCAGAACCGGTAGAAGTTGTGCTTTGCAAGTAGGATTCCGACCTAGGTAGTGTTCTTCCTAATCTTGAGTTTGTACCTATGTTTTGTCTCTTGATAGTTGAGTCGTTCTGAGTTTATTGCATTCTTAGTTAATCTTTAGTGTAGTAAACCCCCCAAACCAAATCATCTTAACTCCGAGTCAGAGTCTAGTATTAGTATTCAGTGTCTCTAGGGTTCGATAATCCGGTTTACCATTAAGCTGTGCTACACTCGATAGGTTCACTTGCCTGTCAGTGCGATTTAGTTCATAGGTTTTCCATTTATTACTTAGGAGTCTAGGTTAGGTTTTTATAGTTATTTTTATAGACCGTCTGGACGAAATCAAGTTTTTGGCGCCGTTGTCGGGGACACTTGGCAATACAATATTAGATTTGACTAGTTCTTTGTTTGATTTTTGGTTTCTTTGTTTTTCTTTGAGTCTGTTCCGTGTGCTTATCTTCTGTGCTTACGTGCGTGTCTAACTTAGAATCGAGTCTTTCTGTTCTTGAGTCTCTGTTTCTTTCTCCTATTGAGTCTTTCAGTTTATGTACAACACTCGCTCGCAAGGATCACCATCTTATTCTACTTTCTTAGAGCCTAAGCAAGAGCTAAACGAGCGCACCCGCGACTTTCGGGAGCGTTTGAAATAATTGTGCGAAAACCAGGTACGTCCTATTAGCCCTATTCCATTTCCTACTATGGGCGACGCTGATCCTCCAGCGAGGCGTACAGTACACCAGAGGGCCAGTGATGGGGTCACGGGCGCGAGATCTCCGATCACCCGCCCCGCCATTCCAAATGCCAATTCCTGGCAGATCCCATCACATGTCATGAGTATGATCACTCATGCTACTCAGTTCCATGGCCTTGAGGATGAGGATGTGTAGGTCCACCTATAGATCGTACTCGAGACACGACGTATCAATGACACAGAGTGCGGAATCCAACCGTATCAATGAATGTGTACACAAGATGACAATAGAAACAGTAACAATCACAATGTCAATAAACTTCTCTTCTATTTCATGAAATCACAGAGTTTACAGAACTATAACTTCAACATTCAAAAAGCTTTTTTAAAAACTGAACATGTAAACTCTATTTGTAGACTTGGTCCTGCTATAGGCGAACTTACTAGTTCGCCTCTACTTAGGTTAGACGAACTTGTTAAGTTCGCCTCTAGCAGAACTTACAACACTTAGACAAAAACAAACATCTACAAAATATAAAGACATACAGATCTAAACTATTACAAGCTCTTTTCATACATCTATGTCCTAATAGACTCCCCCTTAACAATAGCTTGATCTCCTATCTTCAGTCTTTATGACGAACTCTTTCAATTCTCTGGTAGCTTGCTGCCTGCATGCACTCCATACCTGTGACAAATCTCCAACACTCTCTTATACTGTAATCCTTGCTCTCTCCATTCTTTTGTGAACATAATCTCATTCTTTCTTAAAATTTGGTGGTCTTTCTTTGAAAAATTAATAAGATTCATAGCATCATAAAAACTTACTGACCTTATTATCTTTACCTTCAACTCTTGCTTCCCCAGTATTCACATCTACATACCACCATTTTATGTCTCCAAGAAAATCCTGTGGTATTTTCCTTAAAGGAATTCTTTTAACAGCTCTCACTGGTTTAAACTTATACTTCCAAGTTACCACACCAGTACTGGGATCAACAATCTTCACTTTCTTTCCTTTTTGAGGTTTTAACTTTTGATACACACTTGATCCTCCTTCTTTACTAATAGTTTTGAGTTCACATCAGCTAATCCAAACTTTGATCTGTTAATCAGCGGTTTAGTAGCCAAACCATTCATTTCACACCTGGGTAGGGTATTGAAATACTTGATAGTTCCATTTGGATGTCCCTGCACGAGTCACAAACAAATCAGTTAGTTTTGGAGACCCAAGCCATAGTGGTCTTGGGTTGTCCGTCTTTCTCAAAATAAACAATTTCAATCAATTCACAATCGTGACTGTAAAAAATGGGTGAATCCTTAGAAGACTTAGGAGATTGAGAACATTTAGTTTTCTTGTTCCGGGATCTTTTCTTTTTCTGCACTAGAACATTTGGCTTGCATTCATCAATAACAGGTGAACTAGTATAAGCTTCACCCGGTTGACTGCCAGCTTTCTCTGTCTTTTGTTCCATCTTCTCCTCTATGGCTTAGAGAGTTTCACCACAGGTTTCTCACCAGTTTGTGCACTACCAGAGGTAGATACACAGGGTTTAGTATGTTGCTTCTCCCATTTTGGAACAGATGGTTTTGCCTCAGATTTTGCCTTTGGCTTCACCGTAGGTTTCACTGGTGGTTTCACCTTATTCGGTTTGGAATTTTTGGGTTGCTTCACTGATGGTGCCTTAGGAGAAACAACTTGTTGTTGAACAACTGGCCGTTTCCCTTGGTTCTTATCAGGACAGTTCACCGGGATGTGACCGACCATATCACAGTGAAAGCAAGCTTGCTTTTCTTTGTAAACCCTCTTGTAAGGTTCTCTGCTTTTGGATGCAGATGACTCAGCTTTAGGAGTACCAATAGTTGTTTGGTGAACATAACAAGGAACCTGTGGTTGACCTGATTTAGATTTATCACCTTGAGCATAATATTTGTCAATGTTTTTCTGGTAATTTCTACTCAAGTGATTTGCAAAAGTTTCTTTCTTGGGTTGCTTAATGGTTTTGAAACCTCCATAAAGAATTAACTTAAGTTTATCATTTGATTCAACAGTATCAGGTTCAGTTAAAATACAATTATCACGCTCAGTGACAATGTTTTTCACAGCTATGTGTTCACCAAGCAACTCCTCTGAGACAACACCCTCAAGATTAGTGTTCTCGGAGCCTTCATCCGAGAAGAACTCCTCATCGGAGGCTAAGCTAACCTTACATGAGGACTCATCCTTGATCGAGGAATCATCCTTGCTTGATGAATCATCCTGACTTGAAGATTCATCAAGATATGACAAATCAATGTCCACCAACCCATTGAAAAACTTACCGCTTACTGGTGGAGGAATGACATTAGTACCTAAACCCATCCATTCACTTGCCTCACTGCAGATTCGTAGTGTTCCACTACAAAGCGAGAGTTTTCAACTTCTCAATCTTGTTACTTAACTGCAGGATCTCATTTTACAGTTTGGCAATCTCAGTATTCTTTTTCTCCAACCCCTTGTATGCAACGTCCAAATGAAACTGTTGTTCACTGATTTTAATTGAAAAATCATGTCTTTCTTTCTTAAGAGTTTCAATTGGTTCTTTAAAATGTTTTTCATTTTCTTTGTAACTTAACGCTGCAATACGAAGGGGTTCAACTTTGTCTTGAAGTCGAACATTTTCTTCTTTCAAGCCTAAGCATTTAGAACATGAAATAACAGCAAAAGAATTGGAATCTACCTCAGTTGACGAGCTCGATGCCTCTCCAATAGCCATGAGGGCAAATGCAGATACAAAGTCTCTTTGGTCAGCTCCAGATGCTTCCCGTTCTTCTGCTTCCATCATCTCAACAATCTCTGCCGTCAATCCCATTTGGGTTTGTGAAAGTGTGGCATCTTCCAGATAAACACCACAATCAAAGTTGTCGTCATGTTGAACCACTAGAGCCCTGCTGAACCACTAGAGCATTGGACGTTCCACCTTCACTTTGATTACGGTTGTTCTGATTGTTGAAACCTTGGTTGTTTCCTAGGCTGCTTCCCTGGCTTGGTCTGGTGAAACCTGAAGCTGGTGCTTTGTCCTTTTGACATTCCCTTGCGAAATGTCCAAAGTTATTACATTTATAGCACTTGGCCTTGGATTTATCAAATCCCACCTTAGCATTTGAATGACCACCAATAAACTTCCTACCAGTTCTGTTTAGAAAACGTTTAGCCCTTCTCAAGAACATGGCCATATTCCAGTGAATATCCATGTCTTCCATGTCATCTGGATCCACCTGATTGAAGTCTTCTTCAATAGTCTCAGGATCTGTTAGCTTCCCACCGATGAAGTTCTCGTAGGCAAGCATACATGACGAGAACAGAGCCACATGATCTTTAGCAATCTTGGAAATAGCAGTCTGGTTAGCTGAAGAGGTAGTGTTTCTTGAGGAAGATTGGTTATGATGGTATTGGCTGGATCCTGATGCAGTAAAGCATGTTTGATTACCATCAGCAAGTGGATGTTCTTCATCCTGAGGACTCCCAAGGAATAAGGCAATTCCTGAACCAGATGACTTTGCAGTAGAATTCACCCCAAAATACATGGAGGGATCTTGTATTTGAGGTCTACCAGAACTCTCTTTCTTTCTCAGATTCATATCATGTGCTTGAACCTTGCCTATCGCTTCCTCAACAGTCATCTCATGAAATTTTGGGTTTTCTCTCAGTAAAGTTGTATACATATCAAACTTGGGTGGTAAGGCATCTAGAAACTTCTCAACCAACTCATCATCAGGATACTTGAGTTCATAAGACTTCAACTCAGTTTGCAGATGGTAGAATCTAGAGATAAGTTCGTTTATAGATTCAGTCTCCAAGTACCTGAAGCACTCATACTGCTTCCTCAACAGTTCTCTTTTGCTCTTCTTGACATCACTGTTGCCCTCAAACCTCTTATGCAGGGCCTTCCATAAATCTTTAGAGTTATCATACCCCCTGAATCTATGAAAAAGATCTCTTGTCAGTGCCATAGTTATAGAACCATGAGCCTTCTTTTCACAGTCATACACTTTCTTTTCTTCTTCATCTAGCTTAGAGATAGGTTTGGGAACAGTTTCTTCAAGGAATACATATGTTGGATGCTTATATCCCTCAAAGATAGGTATCCACAAGAAGGAATCAGTGTATGAGATGTACTCCTCAAACCGTGCTTTTAAATTTAAATAATCATTAACATTCAACAACTTAGGTGGTTTCTGTGGAGTCCCTAGCTCATTGTCATAGTTAAACAGGCTGCCGAGGTTCTGAAGGTTTGCCATAGTGAAACACTTAGTCAAAACTAAGAAAATTCAGCACAACTTGCGCACTTAGAAACTGGCCTTGCGCACTTAGAAAAATGGTCTTGCGCACTTGAAGTTTGTTCTTGCGTACTTAGTAAGTACGCATGAACAAATGATAAGTACGTATAAAGTTGGTCTTGCGTACTTAACAAGTACGCAGCAAGACTGTCCTTTTTGCCAAAAATGGTAAGTACGCAGTTCATTTTATCCACTTGCTCCACCAACTTTTTTCGGTCATCAGAAAATGCTCAAATCTTCAAAAAATGAAGTTTTGAACAAATTGATCAACCCAAAAGGTTAGAAAAACAAACCCTTGATGATAAAAACACTCAAACAAACAACAAAAATGTCAAATTTTGAGAGATTTTGCCTCTAAAACAGCGCTCTTAGAGCTGCCTCTGTTTATCACAAAATACCCCAAAATCGGTCACCTTTTGTTTTCAAACGGCTGTCACTAGTGTCGAAAATGCTCCTAACACACTCACAACACTCGAAATCAAGAGTCAATGCTCTGATACCACTTGTAGGTCCCCGGGTGTCTCGGATCGTTACGTGCGAGTGTGTGACTAGTCAAACAGGGTGCGAAATACCCGTGACTAGTTGGAGTATCAGACAACACAAAGTAAACCTACAACAAACACAAGATACTTTTAAACTTCATCTATTGATAATCACAGCCGGTTACAGTGAGAATGAGTGCGTACATAACATTTTCACTAACTATCTATATATACTAGACCCGTTGCCTGGGTACTTAGCAAGTGTGCAGGACTTGTTCATGCGTACTTAGCAAGTACGCAGACATTGCTCTTACGTACTTGCTAAGTACGCAGGATATATATCCTACACACTTACTAAGTGCGCACAACACTTAACTAAGACTAAACAAGTACAAGTACCTACATACATGTTTACAACTCGATAAACCAGTACATACATATACTATATACAAATATAAATACAGAAAGTAAAGTACAAAAGAATAAGACAACATCCAGAGTGTCTGTCACACAAACATGCTACAATAAAATCATGATAACTTAAATTAGTTAATGCATAAGTTAAGAAAGGTTTATAATAATATAGTGAACAAATATATATCACAAGTTTGATATATTTATGGAACATAAATATGATATTTGATAGAGTTTTAAGTCCATAGAAAATATAAGTCATTTGATATAAAAATGTTTAGTGGAAATAAACAAATGTTTAAATAATATTTTAAAAATAATGATGTATATATAAGATGTGTTGAAATATGAACTTGCTCATGGATTACATGGGCTTGTACGATGAATACAATGAATTGGAAACACGCAAATGTTACAATCATTGACTTCATTGAACTTTCAGTGGTTATATACATAAGTTACAAACACATACGCTACGTCCTACTTTCGTCGGTCGTCATTCATACTTTGTCTACCGAAGTAGTTAGTCCTTCATTACTGTCCAACAAACCTTTGGTTGTTCGTCCTTTCGCTCGTTTGCCCTAAGGCATCTGTTTCCAATACGAACTATATATGCAGTTGTGCTTCGATTAAGGGCCCTCGTCTACCGTAGTAGTCCGTATTTAGTCTACATTTCTAGACTTTAACATACCGTCTGCATAATGTCGCATGGTCGTCTGTCTACCGTAGTAGCCGTCATTATCGTATGGTCCTACCGAAGTAGTCCGTATTTCCATCCTTAACATTTAGTACATACATAACATGCCTTATATAATTATAAAGCAAGATTTCATTCGTTGAACGTTAAGTCATACATTCGTTTTATTCTATGTAAACATTCATTGTAAACATTTTTTAACTCATGCATAAACTCCTCTTGCTTTGACGAAAATCCAAAATAGTTTTAAGTAAATTATGATTATCTAAAATTGATGATTACCTAAGTGATTATTTCTCAATCAATGAATCAAAATAAAATAAAAATTATACTATTGTTTTTACTCACAATTAATCAAAAAAGGTGAAAGAGGTTAAAAATAGAAGTATATTTGAAAATGGTAAATTTCTCATTAAATTAAAGTAAAGTTTATTAGAGAATGATACATTTGATGTTTAAAGTTTAGTTAGAATACATATGATATTTAACAAATTTGTAGGAATATATGTGAAAGTCTCTCTTGATTATTAATTACTAACAGAAAAAAATCATTAAGTTTAATTAAAAAATAAATATGACATGGGAGTGTATAAACGTGGAACCACGCCCATCAAATTTAAAAAATCTATGAAAACTGGTGTGTGAAGCTGATATGACAGTGTGAAGAGTTGTAAAGTGTGAAAGAATACCACGTTAGCCTTAAGCCTAGCAAACGACAATCATAGCCCAAACCCATAAAGTTAGGTCCATTTGGACTTTGAATATAAATTTGTGGGTTCTTTTAAGTTATGAATTATTTTTAAAGGGTCTAAATAGGAAATAATAATTTAAGGGAAAACCCCCATGTCTTTATTACATTTCTTGTCCCCCAGTTTGTCCCGTTGACTTATTTTTTTTCTGATAATGTATCATTCAACACCGACGGGCGAGGGTGTTTGAAAAAAATCCGACAGCATTTGGTATTTGAAAAATTCGACGGTGTTTGCAAAAATCCGTTCCGACGGTATTTGGAAATTGAAAAGTCTTCTGACGGTGTTTGAAAAAATCTGACGGTGTTTAGAAAAAATCCGACAATGTTTGAAAAAATCAGATGGTGTTATACCGTCATCCGATGGTGTTTGGAAAAAAATCCGACGGTGTTTAAAAACAAAAACCACCTCAACAAATTTCTATAAAATAAAATAAAATCTTTTTTGAAAAAAAAAATAATGATTTTATATGAATGCAATGAGATCGTACCTCAACAATTTAAAAAAATAAATAAATTACCGTTGGATACGTCGGTGTTTATAAACATACTGGAGTTTTGTACCCGTGGTGGGATGTGGTTGGCTAAGAACAACGTCAGACGACCATGTTATACCGTCGGTTCCGACGGTATACGTGGGGACATTTTCAGAAGGGGTTAGTTAAAGGGAAAAGTTGAGGGAGAAGAAAAGTAATAACGAAAATTTGGGGATTTTTCCAGGAAAAAAAACTAAATGGGTCATGATGGAAAATGAAAATAGGACGGGTCAGAGTGGGTTAGGTCTTATTTGTCCTACCCAACTGCAACTAATCTCCGCCATTCTTTACGACTGCAAACACCCGACCTTTAGTCTTCTTCCATTTTCCTAGTTTTTGTTGTTAATGTTAAAAATATTGGTTAAAAAAGTCTAATTCAATTTTATTATTTGTGTATATATTCTAAGTGGGCTTAGAGCTATGTTCAGGTGTTTTGGGTTTACTGATGGGCTCGATACTTGTTGCGCTGGACTTGAAGCAATTAGAGCTCGTGGGTCTTTAGCTTGGGTCATGAAGATCCGAATTAATTTTGGAGCTTATAAATAGAAAGTGTGAGGGTGCTTTTATAGTTATTCTTGTTTCTTATGCATCTGGTCGGATTTTTCTCTTGTTCTTTCAAGAGTCTTAGTTATGGTTTCATCACAATGATGATCCCCAGTTGATTCTAGCCTGTATTCTGCCTTCTTTTTCTTCAGATCATCATCTGGTCTAGGCGTTAGGTTCCTGATTTTACGTATTTCATACTTTGATTCTATTCTGATTGGTTCTTAAGTGTTATTGATTGAGGTTCAAGTCGATACGAGTTAGATCTATGTTTTCCAACAGTTAAGATGATGTTTGGGTGAGGTAATGCTCAAATCAAATCGGGTTTTTGATTTCCAGTGGTGAATCGCTCGGAAAGTGATCAGTTTTGAGAGAAAATCAAGAACTGGCTATGAAATTGAAGGTTGCCATCGTGGAAAAGTGTAGGTTTGACCTCAGAAGTCTAATGTACAAACAGAAACTAAAAACAAAAAATTAACACCCATCATCCATTTGTGTTTATAAGGCATGATTGACTCTTAAGGTTGATATAACTAATATGATTTACGTTATTTTAAAATAACATAGTTTAGAAGTGTTTGTGATAAACTTGTGAAGATATGAAAGTTCTACATTTGACCACACAATCCTTCGATACTAAATAACTTTGTTGTGTTAATATATAAGTATATAGAACATCTAATGTTAGAGTCGAGTTGTTAACAAGTACAAAGCGTATCATATTGCCCAATAGTTAAATCACACGCTTTCCCATATTGAGAAATTAGTTAAATCACACGTTTTCCCATATTAGGAAATCTTTTATTGTAGAAAATTATACGACAAGTAGTTTAAGTAGAATCGAGGGTGGATGTCTTACATTATATAAGCTTTTATACAAGGGGCATTGCAGTCGTAATTTTAGTGATAGATCTTTATAGCCTTGACATCGAGTAGTCCATAGCATCCACAAGAAAATCTAAAAAAAACGATTAAATTTTGAACTTTTAAAGTATAAAATGTGAAATATAAACGCGGATGCTTAATTGTATACAAAAACACACATGCATCTTCTTTGGTGAAGCATAGTGGTGGAGTAATTCTGAATACATTTCCATAGAATCCACCTTTTCCAACTAATACCCCTAAATCTGGAAACACAAAAAGGGTAGTATTTTTAATTTATAGTCTTTTTACAATAAAAATAAAATAAAATTATAGCGAAAGCGGTAATAAATGAGTTGGTTCCGTAACGAAAAAAATGATAATTTCTCCTTTCTAACTACCGATTGGAGTGGGAACCGGGTGGACCCAGGTAGTAAAGCCGGTAGCAAGTTATATAATTAAAAAAAATTAATTACACGGATGGTCCCTGTGGTTTGATCAAATTACGGTTTTCGTTCCTAGGATTGAAAAATTACAGATTTAGTCCAAGATACTTTAATTTTGTTACACTGATGGTGCTTAAAATGGATGCAAGTTAAGTTTTTCAGTTAAGTAAATATGAAAAGACAAAAATACCTTTAAGTTAAAAAATATATTAAAAACAAAATATAAATGTTGGGACCCACAAATAAAACTAATATTTATATTAAATGGTAACCACTTAATTTTGGAATAATATATTAAAAAACAAAATAAAAAATAAATCACAAAATCCCCAAATCCCACGATCCTTCTTCTTCGTTTCCAAAATCAGTGTGAGGATGAGGAAAGGGCGATGACGGCACTGAGAGTTCTCCTTCCAAATTCGTTCAATCTCCGGCCAAATTCGTTTCATCTTTGGCCAAAACCAGTGTTGCTTGGTCTTAATTTGAAACGAACCTGTCTCCGTCACCCCTTCTGTTCAACCGGCGATCTGGTTTGGTGTGGCCACAGATCTGGATTGGGTCTTCAGATCCATGGGCGGACCTACATAGCCCGGAGGGGGTTCACCGGAAACCCCGAGTTTCGAAATTTAAATAGAACGGTATGTAAAAACACTGAGGTGAACCCCTTAAAAAACATAGACAGATCGACTGAAACGTGACATGTACCTTCGCCATTGAACCCCTAAGGAAACTCGATGGAGGTAGGTCAGTAGTGGAGATGAAGGAGGCCGATTTGCAGGTTAGTCTCTCACTTATGTCCCTCTCTGTTCCAACCTGAAAATTTGGCTCTCCGCCTGTAGTGATTACTACCGCTGATACCGATTACGACCACCACAGCCTTCTCCTGACTACGTGAAACGGACCTCTCACCGGAGTTGTGTGCCTTGAACCACCGCACGTTCATAGCTTGATGATGGCCACACAATTCATAGGGTCCAACAACGAGGCCATTAAATCCAACATTGAATGATTTAATAATGAAGGTAGACTGCCATGAAATAGATTTGATGGAAAATTCAGGAATTCTAACATTGAATGATTTAATAAGAACGTTGGAAAGGCTCCAACGAGGCCATTAAATCCAAGTTCTAATCCTCGAAATCTGAAAAAACGCAAACCCTCAGCCTGCAATTGTGTAGCCATCTTCAAGCTCTGTATACAGAGTCGCCGAAGTTGTTAATGACGAAAGGTGGAGACGAAGATGGAAGGTGGGTGACGACTATTCTCAGTGGTGTTGGGTGTGGCAGTGGTATTCATGGGAGAGGGTGTGAGAGGGGTGGTTTTGAGAGGCAGATGAAGTGGTGGACCCACATGAATATAATAATCATTGATTTATATTAAAGTGGTGGGACTTATATAAACATAATTTATTATTTAATTGTTTCATTTAATCTTAAGGGTATTTTTATCATTTCACATCCAATTAACTGAAAAGCTTAACCTCCATCCATTTCAGGGACCATAATTATAACAAAATTAAAGTATCTTGGACTAAATTTGTAATTTTTTAATCCAAGGACGAAAACCGTAATTTGACCAAACCATAGGGCCCATTCGTGTAATCAATTCATTAAAAAACTTGCATGTCATATAGTATTTCATATTCATTTTTCATGTGTTATTTATATGTCAGATAATCAAGTGACACCAATATAAGAATCTTAGTTCCGCTAGTTGTTACCTCATATATAATAGACTCAAAATTACCTTTCATCATTTCCATCGTCTCCACTATTTCAGTCTTTGATGGAGTTTTGAGTTTGCGATCAGTCACGAGTTCAACTTCAAGTATGAATCCTCTTCCTCAGACATCCCCAATAACTTCAATATAACATAACAACTATTTATTATTTACTGGATTTATACACCTATGACTTAGTGATCTAATAGTATGGTGTTTCCCCCTACTCCCAAAAGTGGTGTATTTTTAAATTTTGCAAGTGTAAGGTTAAATGGTATTTAAGTGCAAAAATTTACTGTTCAGAAAAAATAAAACTAGATCTATACATTTTCTACATCAAAGTTTAATAAAAAATTTAATTAAAATAGGCATGGAGAGCTTACTTTCGTGCTTATCTTTGAGGGCAGTGAGACGTTCTTTCAAATATGATCCAACAATATGAGCATTTTCTTGAAGATTTTCTCTTTCGATAACTTTAAGGACAACATGACCTGCGGTACTACAAACAGGATTTCCACCAAATGTATTGAAGTAACTTCTACGAGTTAACACTTTTGCTATTTCCGGAATGGTCACCACCGCACCAAGCTGGATTCCATTTCCAATACCCTAATAGGCAAGAGCGTAAGCTTTGAATTAGTATTGGACAAGTCATTCATGAATCTTATTTGTCTGATGATTAATGATTCATATACCTTTGCCATTGTCACAATATCGGGCACGATTCCTTGGTTCTGGAATCCCCAAAAGTTGGTTCCAGTTCGAGCAAATCCGGACTGGACCTCATCTGCGATCACAAGTCCTCCAACATTTTTGATATTGTTATAAACCAGAGGTAAGTAGTTCGGGGCCAATTCCATGATGCCCCCACACCCTAATTAATACAAAAAGAAAGTGTTTAACTGTTTATAAAAAACCTGCATAAAATACAAAATGTATTTGAATAATGAGCTTGTTGTGTAATAGGTCCAAACAAATTTATATTAATATAGGATTGTTATCGCAATAATCTTAATGTTTAGTTATAACGATTTTGAAGCACATTGGGAACTTTCAACATGTCCAGCTCATTACGCATTTTAGGCTTAGCATATATAATTCTTTTGGGATAACTACAAATTATATCTTATTTTTACCTGAATAGCTTCAAAAATAAAGCCCGCAATACGTCCAGAAGTTCCATATTGTATCAAGTCATCCACGTCTTTGGCGTACTTTTCTCCATCGGACCCGAATACACCTCTATACGGGTCAGGATTCATTGCATGGTGGACCCCATTCTAGTGGTTGAATGAAGAAATAATATTAGCAACACATGTTTTTAATATACGTATTATAAAAGGTAAACAAAATATTATTTTTGTAAAATAATTGTTTTTTAAAATACCTGTTGATTCTATGACAAATAATGACATAAAGTGGTTAGTGTCAAGTTTTACTAGGAAATTAAAATTATTTGATAAAGACACATTTGGCATTTCCCGTAAGATAAAGGTGTTGCCTAACTAAATAATTTAGAAAAGAACGTCATATCGCTTATGAATTGATGACACAATATAAAGCAATATAAAAAAGAGCTATTATTTGTACACCTACTCCCTCATTCTCACACCATCCCTACATCAAATCAATCACGTCAAACAATATCAAATATATTCATTTTTTTATTATTTATTTATTTACTTTTATATTTTAATTTAGAGTAAACTTCATTTTTGGTCCTGTGTTTTTACCTGTTTAACTCTTTTAGTTTAAAAAGCAATTTTTTAACATATTAGCCCATAATATTGTATTTTTATAACCATTTCAGTCCATGACACTAACGCTGTTAATTTTTCTGTTAAGTATAGAAGCATTTTAGTTATTTTATTTCTAACTAAACTAGATAATTTTTTAACTTCAATAAAAACATTTTTTTAGATTTTTTCATAAAAAAAATTTCTACTTTTTTTAAAACCTTTTTTTGTACTTTTAAAAATTATTTTTTTAGTTCTTTTTTCCGTAAAAACGTATTTTTTGAATCTTTTTAAAAACGTGTTTTGATAAAAAAAATTTAAAACTTTTTTCATAAAAAGTGATTTAAAAATATTTTTTTAGTTTTTTTATAAATTTTTTTTAGCTTTTTATAAAACGTTTTTTTAACTATTTTAAAAACGTTTTTTATTTACTTTTTTGAGTGAACTAGTTTTAAAAATAGTGAACTATTTAAAAAAATACGTTTTTAAAATAGTTAAAAAATATTTTACGAATAAGCTAAAAAACGTTTTTTAAAAAAAAAAACTAAAACATGTTTTTAAAAACGTTTTTTATGAAAAAAGTTTAAAAAAATATTTTTTAGAAAAGTGAAAAAACGTTTTTAAAAAGATTCAAAAATGTCTTTTTTTAAAAAGTAAAAAAAAAAGTTTTTAAAATAGTTAAAAAAACATTTTACGAAAAAAGTAAAAAAATTTTTTATAAAAAAAACTAAAAAAATGTTTTTAAAAACGTTTTTTATGAAAAAAGTTAAAAAAGTGTTTTTTAGAAAAGTGAAAAAACGTTTTTAAAAAGACGTTTTTACGAGAAAAAAAACAAAAAATGATTTTAAAAAATAAAATAAAGAGTTAATTACATGGATAGTCCCTGTGGTTTGTCAAAAGTAACAAGTTCAGGTACTAATAGTTTGAAGTTGCAAGTTTGGGTACTAACTTTTATTTTTGTAACACTATTAGGTACTAAGACTAACGTTCGTTAACTTTTTTGTTAAGTTGGAGTTAAATAACTTTTTTACCCTTTGACTATTTTTAATAGGGACTACCTATGTAACTGTTACTATTAACTGGGACCATTTATGTAAAAGTCACCATTTCCTTGTTCTCCTATCTTCCTCATTTGACCTAAAAACACCTCCTCCACCACTGCAACAGTAGCCTCTCCCTATCCCATTTATTTCCGGTCGCCGCCCCTGAAAGAACTCCAGCGATTGAGACCTGTCTCCTGTGTCGGATTCCTTTCACCATCTTATATTCGACTTCCTCTTTGGGTTATCAAACGATGATGGTTCTCATTATTCTCTCAAATTTGCAGAGTTGTGTCCAAATTGTTGACTACACCATTGCATATATGAAGCCACCGATTGCAAGATTTCAAGGTATGTGAAGCTAATTTGTTCTCTGTTTGAACTTAATGCGAAATCATGAGAGATTTTGAAATGGTGAGTTATAGTGGCAAAGGGGTAAGGTTAAAGGTGCAGTAGCAATTAACGTCTTATGTTTGATCACAGAACCCAGAAATTCAAAATTGAGGGCTTACACAATGACGATGGTGGAGAAAGAGATGAGGGGGCGTGGATTTGAACTGGACATTGTTGTGATTATGTGTGAAAAATATGATTTAGATTTAAGTTTATTTATTTAATATTTTATAGAAATTACACAAATGATCCCTATCATAAAATAGAGTTAGTTATATAAATGGTCCCTTAAGTAATTAAAGGATAATTTGGTCATTTTATCTAAACTTAACAAAAAAGTTAACGAACGTTAGTCTTAGTACCTAATAGTGTTACAAAAATGAAAGTTAGTACCCAAACTTGCAACTTCAAACTATTAGTACCTGAACTTGTTACTTTTGACAAACCACAGGGACTATCCATGTAATTAACTCTAAAATAAAAAAACGTTTTTAAAAAAAGTAGAAAAAAACGTTTTATGAAAAAGCCTAAAAAAGTTTTTATTGAACTGAAAAGATTAACTAGTTTACTTAAAAATAAAATAATTAAAATGTCCCTATACTTAACAGAAAAGTTAATAGAGATAGTGTAATGGACTGAAATGGTTACAAAAATACAAACTCAGGGGCTGATATGTTAAAAGATTATTATTTGGACTAAAATGGTTAAACAGACCAAACCACATGGGCCAAAAACGAAGTTTACTCTTTATTTATTTACACTTTTAACTTAAATGTAATTTATATCATTAGTTAAATTAATAAAAACTTAAAAAAATTCAACTTCTAAAATTATGTAAATTGTAAAGTTATTTTTATATTTTTATTTATTTACTTTTTCAACTTAAATTAGATTTATACAAAATTAAATAAATAAATAAAAACTTAAAAAATTCATCTGATATTTTAGCGTCACAACTTGAAATAAATACAACTCTAGTAGCTTAACTGCAAAAAATATCTGATATATTAAAAAAAAGTTTCATCTGAACAAACTATGTGAACGTAATTCAATTAAGTATTTACTATACTAAGGTCATATGCTCATTAAAAGTTTTATATAAATTATTAGAATATCTATCATATGATGTTTATATCTTTTTTATAAAAATGACGGTGTTTTTAATTTAATATTTTTTATAAAAATAACAACTCAAAATACGTTAATCCATTTAAAAAGAGTGAAGATGACTTTAATTTGTGTTCGCCTTTCAAAAAAAACATTTAACAAACATTTTTATTAAATTGAATATAAAAATATAAATTAAATTAACTATAAATTGTCTTTTCATTACACTTTTTTTTAGGTATTCCCATCATTAACCCCTCATACATCCCATCATCATTAAAAAAATAAAGATAATATGAGTGTATCTACTTTTTTTTTACAGAGGTATACAAATAGAGCCTCCCTAAAAAAAACACGTAAACGTAGTGTTTAATGTATTCCGACGTTAGAAACGTTCCAGAAGTAGGAAGTCTAATCTATACTGTATAATAAATAAAGGTTTTTGATGTGTCACTTGTTAGTCTCTCATGCATTCTTAAGTTTTTTTTCCTGCTTCTCTCTCCTATCTATACTACATAATAAACAAGTAAAATAAGATAATACTTGTCACAATTGTAGGCCTCCACATTCTCATTTTCCTGGCTCTCTCTCCTATTAATAATCAACTCCACTATTTTAAACAACTAAATTAATTATTTGTTTCAATTTTTATCTACACACTTTTTAATTTAAAGATGTGTTTATTATCAATTAATTTGTTTAATCATATTTTTATAAACTCTACAAACTGAAAACAATTTTATATCAAGCAAAGATTCAAATAAAAAGCTTTTAATCATATATTTATACATTCACGTTGTTCCATTTTGATAAAGTGTATGTGTTAAAAAATTATATTAAATTTTATTCATCTCATGTAATACACGAGTTTATTCAACCCGTGTTTTAAAAACATAAAGTTTTTATTACTATGTATTTAATATTACATTTATTTAACCCGTGTAATACACGAGATTCTAACCTAGTTAATTATATAAATTTCTTTAATTATTTTTTCTCTCTCATATTAAATAATAATGACTTTTATAATTTTTTTATAAAACGTTTTTCATGATAATGTAAATCTTTTTTACTAATTATATATAACATTTAATTTATTTAACACGTGTAATACACCAGGTTTCAAAAGTTTAATATAAATTAACATTTATCGGTTACATAAAAAAATTAATACTCAGCTAAAAAAATGTTTTAAGAATTAACTTAACATAATTTTTAACTGTCACGTAAAATTTTATTCAACTTATGTAATACACGGGTTTTTAAAAATATATTTTTTTTATTATTAAGTATATAACATTATGTTTATTTAGTTCGTGTAATACACGGAATTCTAACCTAGTATATCTATATAAGAAACACACGTGAACCATTGAAAAATGACGAGAAGAAAATTAGTGATTGTTTTATTTTAAATTTAAAACTGACAATTACTTGAACAATATTGAATTTTCAATTGGACTGGGTAGTAGCGCCCATTGTTCCGGTTGCGTTCCCATGGTAAGCGTTCCTCAATGATGTCATGTCTTGGCAGCCTGTGTATAATTGAGCGATCATCATCGCTAGCCCGTTGGCTTCAGTGCCCGAATTTGTAAAAAACACCACCTACATATATATCATGTGCATCATGCATCATGCATCAAGAGATGTAAATTTTGCAATAGTTGTACACAATGTGAAACTAGTTGCACATCTTGGATAAATGGTTATAGGTGCGACATTCACAAGGAAATATATCCATCTTCTATCTATACCAATAAATAAAAATACTGTATGTGACACATGTTAATTTCTGGTGTATCATTACGATATTTTTCTCACTTCTTCCTTCTATTAAATAATGATACGAAAAAAATATTTTTAAATAATTAATATAAATCTAATTATGAATACTTATTATTTAATAATTAATTATTATTATATCATTAATCAAACGAATTTAATATGAATTAACATTTATCAGTTACGTAAAAAAAGTTTAATACCCGGTTGAAAAAAACTTTTAAAAAACTAATTTTACATAATTTATAAATGTCACGTCAAAATACATTTGTTAAAGACATTTTGACGAATGCATATTTTAACATATTACATTATATTTTATTCAACCCGTGTAATACACGAGATTCTAACCTAGTATTATAAATATAAAAGAGTAAACTCCTGTTTTAGTCCCGGTGTTTTCACCAATTCCCTATTTTAGTTCAACTGTTTAAATTTCTCTTTTTTAGTCACTGTGGTTTCATTTTTGTTTCAATTAAAGCCAGATGGCTAACATCGTTTGATTTTCTGTTAAGTATTTTTATGAAAAGATAAAAATACCCTTATGGCCCACCACCACTATCTTCATTTTCATAAAACCCTAAAATGACAATAACTTCCTCCTCCACCACCACCACAACACCCCCACACACGCCACTGCCACCACCACACCCCCACCACCAATAAAATCACATAAAAATCATATGAAAAGTTTACTTATATATATATATATATATATATGTGTGTGTGTGTGTGTGTGTGAGCGCGCGCGCGCGTGCGTGCGTGCGTGTGTGTAGGGGAAGGTTTCACTAAGAAGTGGTTTTGCGCTAAGATACGCTAAGAAGTGGGTCAAACGAACTCCGATTGAACTCATTTTAGCGGCATCGGAACCGTCTCATTGAACCCTAACCCGGACCCAAAAACCTAAACCCCCTCCACCCGCACCCCCAAAAACTTAAACCCCCTCCAACTCCACCCCGAAAAGCCTAAACCACCATCCCCCACCCCCCCCCTCCCAAAAAAAAAACCTAAACCCACCCCTAAAAACCTAAACCCCCCCACCCCCCAAAAAAAACCTAAACCATAAAATCTAAACCCTAAGGCTAAAACCCTAAATTTCTAACGTAATATCTAAACCCTAAAAGCTAAGATGGTAGAGTTGGACGACACGGTTCCAACGCCGCTGAAATGAGTTCAATCGGAGTTCGTTTGATATCGTTTCTTAGCGTTTATATCATTTTTTAGCGAAAAACTATTTCTTATTTGAACTCCGATTGAGCTCATTCAAGCGGCGTTGTAACCGTCTTGTCGAACTCTAATCCGGACCCAAAAACCTAAACCCCCTCCAACCCCACCCCGAAAATCCTAAAACCACCACCCCAAAAACCTAAACCCACCCCCACCCCACCCCCCCAAAACCTAAACCCCCACCCCCCAAAAAAACCTAAACCCTAAAATCTAAACCCTAAAAGCTAAACTCTAAGGCTAAAATCCTGAAATTCAACGCTAAGATCTAAACCCTAAAAGCTAAGATGGTAGAGCTCGACGATACGGTTCCAACGCCGCTGGAATGAGCTCAATCCGAGTTCGTTTCGTACCGTTTCTTAATGTTTTTGTCACTTCTCAAATTTCTTAGCCGAAAACAACTTCTTATTTGAACCCACCCTATACATACATATATATATATATATATATATATATATGAGTGAGTTCACTAGAAAACTCATTTTCATGAGAAAACCAAAAAACTCCTGCTGCATATGTGTAGTAGACCAAAAAATCAAACCCACCCCCAAAAACCTAAACCCCCCACCCCACCTCATCCCTCCAAAAATCTAATTTAAAAGCTAAACTAAACCTAAAAACTAAACCCAACTTCTTTTTTTTGAACGAGGACGACGTGGGGAACAAGGTTTCAGAACCACTTTTTTAGTTTTTTGTTTATTTTTTGAGTTATGATTTTTTAATATTTTTTTACCTTCAATAAGTAGTTTTTTGATTTTCATAAAGAATGAGTTTTATTATGATTCTTCCCCTATATATATATATATAGGGTTAGGTTCCTATCAAAACTTGCCTTTCACTTAAAAACCCTAAATCTTCACCACAATCAATGATGAGCTAGATTATAGATGATCCGATTGTCATAGTATAAACACTTTATTTTATTCATAAAAAGTACATATTAAGTTTCTTAAAGGGTATTTTAGACAATACACAAATATAAACCAAGTTTAAACTTGTAAACTAAAAGACAGAAATCTGGCCACATATTTATTAGATTTAATTGAGTGTTTGACTTCTGAAGAATGTATTAAAATAAGATAAAAATAAACATGTGGTCAGAATTTGGTTTTTTAGATTACGAGTTTAAAATTATCCTCACCCTATATATATATATATATATATATATATATATATATATATATATATATGTAGAGGTTAGGCTAGAAAGGGATAAAACCTTACAAAGTCTAGGAAGGAATCTGGGCCATTAGATCATGGTCATTTCTGGTAGAGATTAACGCGGTGACATTTTGGTAAATAGCTGGAACTTGGAAACCACCAGGAGTGGTAGAATAGGAAGATCAAAGCTTGCACATGCAAGTCACATGCCATTTCCCCTATTTTTTTAAAATGTCCATAACTTTTTTATACGTCATTATTTTTTTTTTAAAATTCACCATAAAATCGAGCGTTTTTTTTATCTTACCAATGTGTATGATATTGCTATGTATATATATTCTTTTAAATTATTTTTGTTTAAATTACATTAAAGTGAGTTTTTTTCAACATAGTGTTTTACATCTGTGGTGTTTTCAACTAGTTATTTTTTAACATTGCGTTTTTCTAGTCATGATGTTTTTCAATATGGTGTTTTACACCTGGGGCCAATTTGAACATGACGTTTTAGCTTTTTTGGTCATGGTGTTTTCACAATGGCAAATTTCAATATGGCTTTTTTTTTGCTTTTTTGGTCATGGTGTTTTGACGTGTTTATGTTTATGGAATTTTTGCTTCTGTCATGGTGTTTTACACTTTTAACTTAAAATTTTAATACTATAAACATAAACTTGGTTAAGGCTGTGTTTGAATTAAAGTGAGTTTTCAACATGGTGTTTTACATCTATGGTGTTTTCAACTAGGAGTTTTTCATCATTTAGTTTTTTTAGTCATGGTGCTTTACACCTAGGTGCCAATTTGAATATGACGTTTTAGTTTTTTTTTTGTCCTGGCGTTTTAACAATATATATATATAGGGGAGTGATCAAGAGAAAACCTTAAAATTAGGCGAAAACCGAGAAAATCACTAAAACAATATGTAATACTACAGGTTACGTATACGTAATTGCAATTTTTTTGTTTTCTGTTTACGTATACATAAGTCAATTTTTAAATATTTTTTTGTTAAAATTGTGTAATATTATATTGATACTTTTATAAAAAATAAAAATAAAAATAAAATATGTATATATAAAAGTAAAGTGATGAAAATGGGTATAAAACTTGTATTTTAAAGTGATGAAAATGAGTATAAAACATATATTTTTAAAGTGATGAAAATGGTAAAATTGTGTAATATTACGTTGATGCTTTTGTAAAGTGATGAAAATAAAGTGATGAAAATGGGTATAAAACCTATATTTAAAAGTGATGAAAATGGTAAAATTGTATAATATTACATTGATACTTTTGTAAAGTGATGAAAATAGGTATAAAACTTATATTTTAAAAAATATGTATATATAAAAGTTACATAGTGTTTTCAAGAGTTTTTTCACTCAAGTGGTTTGCATTTTATACTTTCCCTATATGTATATATATAGAAGACGGTTCAAAATGGAACCAAGAAAAATAGGGAAAAATAGGTATATATAAAAGTTAATAGGGTTTTCACTCAAGTGGTTTGCATTTTATACTTTCTCTATGTATATATATATATATATATATAGAGATGATGGTTCAAAATGGAACCAATAAAAATAAAATATGTATATATAAAAGTAAAGTGATGAAAAATGGGTATAAAACCTATATTTTAAAGTGATGAAAATGGGTATAAAACCTATATTTTAAAGTGATGCAAATGGTAAAATTGTGTAACATTACATTGATACTTTTGTAAAGTGATGAAAATAGATATAAAACCTATATTTTTAAAAATATGTATGTATAAAAGTTACATAAGGTTTTCACGAGTTTTTCCACTCAAGTGGTTTGCATTTTATACTTTCCCTATATATATATGGGTATGTTCTTTTGAGAACCAACAATATGTTAAGAACCGTGAGAACCGCAGTAACTCTTGCTCTATTTATAATATAAATTGACTAGAATTCATGTACATTTCAATATGTGTTAAGGTTTTGTTTTAAAAGACCTCGAATTTATAATCGTGTTTTTAAATGCATATATGCACTCACACTATATGCACAAATGAATGCATATATGCATATTTTTATACTTTTCTTAAAAAAAATTCAGGAGAGAAGAGATAAACTCAAACTAAGAGTGGGAATAGATAAATAAAACATTGTTATTGAATTTTACTTTTTTCATTAAAGCGATATGTACACTTTTTGTGTGGTTCTCACGGTTCTCAACATATGATTGGTTCTCAAAAGAATATGCTCCTATATATATATATATAGGACGGTTCAAAATGAAACCAAAAAAATAGGGAACAAGAAAACCATTTTTAACCACACATTTGATGAGAGAAAAAAAAATCAACAAAGAGGAAGCTAGGACTAGAACTTGCGACGTCTCCTTTAGTTGAATTGAAATTCAAACGCTACACTGTAGCCTGGTTTTGAATTGATTTTCAATTCAAATAAACTTTATATTGAGAATATTTCCAATTAAAAATCCTGTTTCTTTAATTCTTTTTTATACTTTTTATCTTAGCTTTAATTTAGTATTTATCATTTAGCTTTATGGTTTAGTTTTATAGTTTAGTTTTTAGAGTTTCAATTTTAATTTTAGTGTTTAGCGTTTAACTTTTATAATTTAGATTTAAAGTTTACCTTTACGATTTAGCTTTTAGTGTTTAGCATTTAGCTTTAGGGTTTAACTATTAGCGTTTACCTTTTACGGTTTCGCTTTTAGCGTTTAAATTTTACGGTTTAGCTTTTAACGTTTAGCTTTTAGCATTTAACATTTAGGTTTAGGGCTTAACTTTTACGATTAAGCTTTTAACATTTAGATTTTACAGTTTAGTTTATAATATTTAGCATTTAGCTTTTTGGTTTACTTTTAGCATTTAGCTTGTTTGAAATATGTGGTTGAGAATGCTTTCATAGTTTTCCATTTTTTTGGGGTTCCCCATTGAACCTTCCCATATATATATATATATAGGAGTGATATTCTAAAAAGTGTAAAAAGTCTTTTAAAAATCCCACTACCACCCCCAAAAGCCTAAAACCCCCACCCCAACCCCCAAAACCTAACCCCCACCCCACCCCACCCTCAAAAACCTAAAACCCCCCACCTCACCTTCAAAAAGCTAAATCCTAACAAAAAAAACCCTAAATATAAGGGAAGGTTCAATTCAGAACACTAAATATTGCGAGATCATGAGGGACTGTAACATCCCGAAAATTCAAAAGCTAATGGTCCGGGTCGAAGGGCGACCCGAGTCTTTAACTAAATGATAGGTGCTAGCTTAGTTGGGCGCGTAATTGTAAGTCGATAGATCTAAAAGGGGTCGGATAGCCACAATGAGAACGGCTGGGATTGAAAGCGTGCAAAAAGGAAAAGCCGGGGACTAGGATGTAAACCCTAATGGTTTAAAAGGAACTTATGGGCAAAACCCTAGGCCATTCGTGTAACATCCATGATTTTCCGCCCCTATTTTATTCTAGTTATTTCAATAATAACACAACATTTAAAACCTATAATTTTTCAAACACATTATGTCACATGAATCATTATTTTAATCAATATTTGTATTCAAAATTTAAACCTTGCGTTTACAAATATAGATTTCTATAACACATGTTTGTGTAATTATGAACATATATATATATATATATATATATATATATATATATATATATATATATATATGGTGGATATGAAAATGCATTCATACATTCCCATGTTCAAGAATTTAAAACCTGCGTATAGTTTCACAAGTTATCTAAAAAATTTATAAGTATGTACATGCATGTATATTAAATAGATATATGTTAAAACTCTTGGTTTTAAATTCCTAACCATGTGAACTCTCGATTTGAACCCCCCCCCCTTTTTGAAACTAACCCTTCTCTCTCTCTAATTGGACCCTCACCCAAGAACATTGACCAATTTTGACTTTATAAAGTCAAAACAGTCCAAGGATCATGAAATTCAAGCCCACACCGATCCAAACTGTGTAATTGGACTTCTCACGCCTGAACATTTGATCAAATACCAACCACAGGCCCATTTGGAAATTGCAATTCGATTGTTTAGCGCGGTCTAACTCAAGTTCAAACGTGTTTGACTTCACAGAGTCAAACCCATATCAAATCATCATTTAATGTGTAAAATCAATGCATAATCACTCCCGCAAACCTCGTTCAATCAATACCCGGATGTATTCAGTCCACGTACAAGACCCGATTCACTCTCAAATCATGGAAATTGTGCGTAATTGATGGTCTCGGCTGTCATACGCCAACTCGTAATCAAATTGTACATTTAGGATAGAACCAATTCAATTAGACCACTCCCTCACCTTCGTAATCACCAGTAGAAACTTTCTAATCATTTTTACGACTGGCATCACTCCTCTAGAATTCTTTCGAGCTCAAGAAGTCCCGAAACTCCACTCCAACCGTCCTCTCTCCTCATTTCACCATTACAGGTAATTCGTGTACCTTTAATTTTGTTTAGATCCTAGGAATGAAAGCCCTATGACTCCGAGTTCGATCGTTGGCAGAGTCGTGTCAATTTGGGTGGCTAGGGTTTCGGGATATGTATTGGGGACGAAGGGGCTTGGGTTTGTAAAGGTTTTTCTAATTTCACAACCTGGAGTTTTCAAGGCATTCGCCTAGATAAACCGGTAAAGCACTTGACTCACACAGAAGGGTCGCGGGTTCAAGCCCAGTGCCGCACCCTTTTCCCTTTTACGCACCACCGAGCCGGTTAGTCTCCTCACTATATGTCTAACAATTACCGGACCGGACTCATAACACCAGATTGGTTCTGGTCTAGTGGCTTGTGCGCAATACAGTCCCAGAACCCACCCGGGTTCGAACCGGGTGGTCCCCAAATATTTTTAAAAACCGTTTTAAAGCTCCACAATTTATATAAAAAATTATTTTTATAAACCCTACAACATTTTGAACAGAACAAAACCAAGTTCTTCAATTTTCAATATAAAACCACTATTATTACAAAATTTAATTTTGAAATGTCATTTTAATTGATTAACAAAAAAAAAAATTATATAAAGACAGTTTTGCAAAGTAATAATTTATCCACGTTATAAATACGATGACACTATTTGATAAAATACATTTCCTTGGAAAACAAGTTTATAAAGTTATACAATTTTAACTTTATTTAAAATAAATAAACACTTATTTTAAATGGTAAATAAATAAATAAAATTTATTTATTATTTGTATAATCTACACTTAGGGTTTAAAAGTATATTTAACATTAAATTTTATACCAATATTATTTACACACCTTTATAAGTAAATAATTAAATAAAGAAAAGTTATTTATTAAATTATATTTGAATAAATATAATTTCACACTATCTTTCTAATTAAATAAATAAATGACAATTATTTAATTTAATTAGTTATTCAAACGCAAACACCTACACAATCCTTTTACATAATACGACACGAACTCATTGTACACTTCCCTATACTCACACCCATTGATGTCACACCCCAACCGATGGCGGAATCATCGGGCCGGGACATGTAGACTGTTCATGTGCACAAGGTTCACTAGATTTCAATATTTAATCATCAATTTCATTTCAAACAATTCAACCACAAATAGCAAAATTCAACAAGTACATAATTGGAAATACAAATTGTTCTTCGAATTTAAATTAACTAGGTCCAAACTTAAGTGTAGCATGTCTTGATCAAACTCACACATTAGCACCTGAAACATGAATAAAATAAGGTCAACTAAAAAGTTGGTGAGCATACACAGGTTTGTATATAGATAGCATAAAGATTATGAATAAACAAATCCTTACATAACATGATAAAATAAGACATTTATGGAGAGCAGCTATTGTGTAACCAAGTACAATCAAACCTTTGTAACTAGCATGCAAAATTGTGTTGTCGGTAACAATCACCCCAATCTGGGTGGGTTTGTCAGACTCAATAGATCTATCATTGTTTACCGTCGGCTTGAATAGTTAATGATTGCACAAAAGTTAACACACCTAGCACTCAGGCATAAAGCTCAAATTTGCACACATGAATGTAAAGAGGATTTGTACTTGTGCAGTTTGTGTAAATGTAAGCAATAGATTGTATATTGTTCATGTTCCACCCCAAAAGTGTAAAAGAGTAAAAGGGGCTATGTAATACTCACATGTTCCAAAAGGCGTAGCTAACACGAGAGACTAGATAGTAATATGATCCTTGTAATGCACAACGTTAACCTAGATTGGAATGTATATTGAATTAATAGTGTGCACAAGAGTCTATGTCTAAGTCTAGGGTTGAATTGGATGTGTGTATAAAGAATTGAAGTTGTAGGTGTTAGTGGTTTGTACTTGAATGGTGATGTATAAAATTAAGGTTTGAGTTTGGAATAACTAAATAAATAAATTACATAATTATTATTTATTCGCTTAGTTATAAAAATAATGTAGGTATTAGGGTAATTAAGTGTAACCTAAATAAATGATTTTTGTTTAAAAGTAAATTAAATAAATAATTGTTAACTTATTTATTTATTTATAAAATATGTAACTTAGTCATTTGGTTATAAAATGTATTAGATGTTTTATATTAAATATGAATTTCTTTACTTTATTTTCATAAAGATGTTTAAATAAATTGTGTAAATAATAATTAAGTGTAGGGTTTAACAATAAATATAAATTAAATTTTGTAAGTTTTAAATAAATAATTTCTATTTATTTTAGAATAGAAATTTGATCTTTTTAAATAACGTTAATATAAATCTTTATAAAATCAATTCTTTTTATTTAAAATTTAATCTGAAATACTTTATTGTTTATAAAATATGAAAATAATTATTCTGCCAAGACTTTTCTAACACACACGACCGTGCCTGGGACAAGGCACGATCGTGCTAGAGCCACTGGCGCGACCGTGCTAGTCAGGGGCGCGACCGTGTTGATCAAACGGAAGAAATAACTAGGTTGTCTCTAGGCACGACCGTTTCTTAGCTAGGCACGACCGTGCCTAGGTTTCTGAGGCACGACCAAGTCTAGCCAAGAGGCATGACCGGGTCTGAGTGTGTGAGGCACGACCGCGCTGGGATTAGCACGACCGTGTCTCATGAAGCACGACCGCGATAGAAGACTAGCGCAACCGTGTCTGTTCCAAAACAGAAACGAATTGACTGATTCTTATAATAATAGTGTTAGGAATCATAGGGCTTTACCTATCATGTTATTACTAGTCTTTTTGTATAGTTTAGTTGTATTTAAAACACGTTCAAAGTATGATTCGATTAAAACATTTTAGAACGAACCCTAGATTCGGGTTCGTGTTAATTTCGTTATTGTAAGCCCAAATTAGTTTGGGGCTTTTGATCTATAGACTAAATCGAAAGTGTGGAAGGTTTCAATTACCCAGATGTAGGATGAATCGATGACGTACGGGTAGAATGAGTTCCGACGATGACGGGCTTGATCTCCGTCATCTTCTGCTGCAATTCTGACTAAACCAGCGTGTCCAGAAGCTTTAGAGAGGATCGATAGTATGTTGGCTTGGGAGAATTGCAATCAAATTGGTGGATTCGATTGTCTTGTGAGAGAATTGGATGGTTATGAGTTGAATTGATGCAATTGGGTTTATTTGTTGTAAATTCGATGATTAAATGACTTAATTTTCTTAGTTAATAGTAGGAACGTGTGGAGCGGTTACGAAATCGAACGTCTCTGTGATTAAAGGCTGCATTTACATTTCAACTGATGTGAGGCACGACCGTGCCCATATGAGGCGCGACCGTGCCAAGGCACCGGGCGCCGACCGTTCCAAAGCAAGGCGCGTGACCGTGCCATAGCACTTGGCGCGACCGTGCCAGAACGAGGCACGACCGTGCCTATTAGGGTTTCTGGTTATTTATTTATAAATTTAGTCCTTGCAAATTTCAGTATTGACGGATTTGTATAAATATGAACTTTTGTAGAATTTAATAGGATATACTCGTGTAAAATTTACGGATTTGCATTGAAACGTAGTATTTAATTGTTGGTATAAATAGAACAAGTCAGTGTACTAGAATTTTGTTTGAAATGTATCATATTGAATTGAAATATAGATAATGAAAATCAGAAATGTTACAGTATCCCCATGTTGAGGGAATTTCGTCCCGAAATTTAGCTAGTGGAGGCGACGACATCAGTGAAGAGATGGGGGTACTTGAGCTTCATTTGGTCCTCTCATTCCCAAGTGAATTCAGGACCACGTTTAGATTCCCAACGGACTTTGACAATAGGAATACGGCTTCGCTTGAGCTGCTTGACTTCACGATCCATGATTTCCACTGGTCTCTCAACGAAGTGCATCGTTTCGTCAATGTGCACGTCGTCAAGAGGTATGTGAAGATTTTCATCAGCAAGACATTTCTTCAGATTAGACACGTGAAAAGTAGGATGCACATTGCCAAGTGATGGAGGTAAGTCGAGTCTGTAAGCCACTTTCCTAATCCTTTCAAGGATCTTAAATGGACCTACATAGCGAGGTGCTAATATGCCTTTCTTTCCAAAACGGATCACACCCTTCCACGGAGACACCTTTAGAAGAACAAGGTCACCGACTTGGAATTCCAGGGGTTTTCGTCGTTTGTCGGCATAACACTTTTGCCGACTTCTCGCTACTTGGATGTTGTCACGGATTTGGATAATCTTGTCGGATGTTTCTTGAATTAGTTCGGGACCGGTGATTTGTGCTTCACCAATCTCGTTTCAACAGATAGGAGAACGACACTTGCGACCATAGAGAGCTTCAAATGGAGCCATGTTAATACTCGTGTGGTAGCTATTATTGTAGGAGAACTCGATTAGGGGTAGATGTGAATCCCAATTGCCACCAAAATCAATTAGACAAGTTCTAAGCATATCCTCAAGAGTTTGGATTGTCCGCTCGGTCTGACCATCAGTTTGGGGATGGTAGGCCGTGCTCAAATCCAATCGTGTACCAAGAGCAGTTTGGAGAGATTGCCAAAAACGAGAGGTGAACCGAGCATCTCTATCGGAGATTATGTTTAAGGGAACACCGTGACGGCTCACAATTTCATCAATGTAAATTCGGGTTAGTTTCTCAACCCGATAGTCTTCACGGATAGGCAAGAAATGAGCAGACTTGGTGAGACGGTCAATGATCACCCAAATACTATCATAACCACTTGAGGTGCGAGTGAGTTTGGTAATGAAATCCATGGATAAGTTTTCCCATTTCCACACGGGAATTTCCGGTTGTTCAAGTAGACCGGAAGGACGTTGATGTTCGGCTTTGACTTTGGAGTAAGTTAGACATTTGGCAACATAGAGAGCAATGTCTTTCTTCATACCGGGCCACCAATATCGTTGGCGAAGATCTTGGTACATCTTATTCGCACCAGGATGAATAGAATATCGAGTCTTGTGAGCCTCGTTCATGAGAAATGTACGGAGATCATCGCGATCGGGAATCCAAATACGATTTAAGTAATAAAGTATGCCATTGGGTTTTGATTCAAGCTGAAGTTTAACACCACACGACATTTCCTCGTACATGTTACCCTCGGTGATTGAGACGTGTTGAGCTTCTAAGATGCGGTTTTGAATGTCGGTTTGAATTCGGATACAATGAAGCATTACACGGTCCTTACGACTCAAAGCGTCGGCTACAAGATTCGCTTTGCCGGGATGATAACGAATCTCGCAGTCATAGTCGTTAAGGAGTTCAACCCAACGTCTTTGCCTCATATTGAGTTCTTTTTGATTGAAGATGTGTTGGAGACTTTTGTGGTCGGTGAACACCACACATTTTGCGCCATAGAGGTAATGTCTCCAAATATTTAATGCGAATACGACCGCACCCAACTCGAGATCGTGCGTCGTATAATTCTTCTCATGAATCTTGAGTTGTCTTGACACATAAGCGATTACTTTGCCTCGTTGCATGAGGACACAACCGAGACCTTGGTTAGAAGCATCACAGTAGACAACTAGGTCATCATTCCCATCCGGGAGAGTCAAAATAGGAGCATTGCATAACTTTTGCTTGAGAGTTTGGAAAGCTTCTTCTTGTTTTGGTCCCCATTCATAAGTTTTACCCTTGTGGGTCAAAGCATTAAAAGGGACAACAATCTTAGAGAAATTTGAGATGAAACGACGATAATATCCCGCAAGACCAAGAAATGAACGAACTTCGGTGGGGGTCTTCGGGGCATTCCAATTCTTAACCGCTTCGATCTTAGCAGGGTCAACATGAATTCCCTTGTCGTTGACGATATGACCAAGAAATTGAACTTCCTTTAGCCAAAATTCGCATTTGGAGAATTTGGCATATAGTTGTTCCTTCCTCAAGAGGTCCAAAACCAGTTTAAGGTATTGCTCATGGTCGGCTTTAGTCTTGGAGTAGATTAAGATATTATCATTGAATACGATCACGAATTTATCAAGGTACGGTTTGCACACACGATTCATGAGGTCCATGAAAACTGCGGGTGCATTGGTTAGTCCAAAAGGCATGACCATGAACTCGTAATGACCATACCTTGTTCGGAAGGAAGTCTTTGGGATATCTTCCTCTTGTACACGGAATTGGTGATAACTAGATCGAAGGTTAATCTTCGAGAAGCAAGTAGAACCTTGAAGTTGATCGAAGAGGTCATCAATTCTAGGCAAGGGATAACGATTTTTGATGGTAAGCTTGTTGAGTTCGCGGTAGTCAATACACATGCAGAATGATCCATCCTTCTTCTTGACGAATAAGATGGGTGCACCCCATTGTGAATGACTTGGACGAATGAAGCCCTTGTCGGAGAGCTCTTGGAGTTGACTTGCAAGTTCTTGCATTTCAGAAGGTGCAAGACGGTAAGGAGCTCTAGCCACGGGGTTAGCTCCGGGTATAAGGTCAATGCGAAAATATACTTGTCGAACGGGTGGAAGACCGGATAGATCTTCGGGAAATACTTCAGGAAAATCCCGAATGATGGGAATGTCTTGAATACCCTTCTCTTTGACATCTTTTTGAACAATATGAGCTAAGAAGGCTACGTACTTCTTTCGTAAGTACTTTTGGGCGGTAGTGCATGACATTAACTTGAGTCCTTTGTAGGGCTTTTCACCAAAGACTCTTAACGTTTCTCCTGACTGTAGAGGTATTCGGATGCACTTCTCGAAACAGATGACTTCGGCATGATGATTCGATAAGCCAATCCATGCCTATGATGATATCAAAACTTCCTAGTGGCATTGGTACAAGGTTGATTGGAAATGTATGATCATTAAGTTCTAGAGAGCAGTCGTGAATAACAGAGTCAATTGTAAGGGAGTCACCATTTGCTACTTCGTCGGTGAAGGTTTTCTCTAATTGGGATCGTGTCTTTGCAAGTAAGGGTTCAAAGTTAAGTGACACAAAACTTTTATCAGCACCGGTATCAAATAAAATGGAGGCATATTGACTATTAACAAGGAACGTACCGTTGACCACATCATTGTTGGCTTGAGCTTCATTGACGTTTATGTTGAAAGCACACCCACGAGCTCCGCCTTATCTAGTATTGATTAACCTTGGGCACTGATCACAGAAATGATTTGGGTTGCCGCATTCATAACATGCACGCCCATTTACAATAGAGGGAACACCTTGATTTTCCACTTGTGGGTTGATTCAGTTTGGTGGGTTGACTTGGCCTGCAAGTGCTTTGGCTCTACAAACATTGACTGTATGGCCATATTTCCCACAGTGAGTGCAAAGGCGACATGGAATGTTTTGGAGATGGTGATAGTTGCATGTGGCACAGAGTGGGTAGATCCCAACATATAGCTTTTTGGCTGGTGGTTGAACCATAGGCGCAGCTTGGTTAACAGGGATAGCAGGAGTGACCATAGCATAGTTTCTAGCCTTTCTTTTCTTATTATTACGGGAGGGTTCAATTGTGGCTTCTTTGATGTGTGTGGGAGGAGTTGTGGTGTCGGGAACTTTCTTGGTGCCTTTACTAGTCAGAGTTCCCGCTTTCACATGGTTGTCAGTTAATGTAGCGGATAAGCGGATGGCATCTTCAAGTGTTGCGGGATTTCTCCCTAGGACAGTATCTTGAATTTTCCTAGGTAATCCACCAATATACTTCTCAATGCAGCGGGATAAAGGTGTGACCATATGGGGCACAAGGAGGCTCAACTCATGGAACCACGTTGTGTAAGCTAGACTTTCACCACCATCTTGGGCAAGATCCCAAAACTCGGCTTCCAGTTTCTTTACCTCATTTCTAGGACAAAATTCTTCGGTAATTAGCCTTTTAACCTCATCCCAAGGTAAGGCCATTGCTACTTCCACACCTCTAGTTCTCTTTTCCCCATTCCACCACGTGAGTGCCCGTTTTTGTAAGACACTTGTGGCATGATGAACACGAAGGTTATCGGGGCAGTCACTATTGAGAAAGGTATTCTCAATACTTTCGAACCATTGAAGAAGTCCCGTAGCTCCTTCAGTACCATAGAACTTAAGAGGATTGCATGAGTTGAAGTGTTTGAAGGTGCATTGTGGTGGGTTGGCACCACCACCCCCATTAGCTCCATGGTTACCATTGGCGGCCCCATTAGCTTGAGTGAGATGATTCACAAGTTGTGCAAGGATGGTAGCAATATCGGTGCTGTTGTTGGTCATGGTAGCATGATGGGGAGGCATTCTACAGAATTGCACAACACAAGAAAAGATGTAAGAACTTATGAATGTTGTTTGGATTTAAAAGAATAAGATAACAAATAAAATAGTTAATCATGCTTTGGATTGTACTCAAATAGTGATATAATCACTTGAATACCATGACATATTAAGGTTAATTAAACTCATATAATTTTTCGAGGAGACATGCTTTAGCCTATAAGTAAACACTCATCCCGGGAATTCCCAGGAAAGCATACGGGTCCCTCGGTTGATTGGGATTTATGCGAAATGCTTTCCTAGACAGAAAACCCAGAATACAGGTGTCACCCTTCCAGATTGCACGTGTCCTCAATAATTAACAAAGTTTAAAAGCCTTAACGAGGAAAGAAAGAAATTTTATAGATTTAGATTTATGAAGTTTCCACATGCTAGGAAGATGATGATAGAGAAGTAGATAAGAAGGTTATGAGGTTTTAGGGTATAGGTAGGGATATTGTTTAATTAATTATTATTTAAGTATATCTTAATAAGTCATGAATTTTTTTTAACAAGGCATCAAAAATGAAATAATAAGTAATCATAGTAAGCATGTAACACATAGCATGTATCACATATCACATAATCATGAAGCATGGCATAAGTGGGTGTCCTAGAGTTATAGTCTAGGTCAAGGGTGTCTAATAACCTAGTTCCTTATAACCAAGGCTCTGATACCAATTTGTCACACCCCAATCGACGGCGAAATCATCGGGGCGGGACATGTAGACTGTTCATGAGCACAAGGTTCACTAGATTTCAATATTTAATCATCAATTTCATTTCAAACAATTCAACCACAAATAGCAAAATTCAAAAAGTACATAATTGGAAATACAAATTGTGCTTCGAATTTAAATTAACTAGGTCCAAACTTAAGTGTAGCATGTCTTGATCAAACTCACACATTAGCACCTGAAACATGAATAAAATAAGGTCAACTAAAAAGTTGGTGAGCATACACAGGTTTGTATATAGATAGCATATAGATTATGAATAAACAAATCCTTACATAACATGATAAAATAATGTATTTATGGAGAGCAGCTATTGTGTAACCAAGTACAATCAAACCTTTGTAACTAGCATGCAAAATTGTGTTGTCGGTAACAATCACCCCAATCTGGGTGGGTTTGTCAGACTCAATAGATCTATCATTGTTTACCGTCGGCTTGAATAATTAATGATTGCACATAAATTGCACACAAAAGTTAACACACCTAGCACTCAGGCATAAAGCTCAAATTTGCACACATGAATGTAAAGAGGATTTGTACTTGTGCAGTTTGTGTAAATGTAAGCAATAGATTGTATATTGTTCATGTTCCACCCCAAAAGTGTAAAAGAGTAAAAGGGGCTATGTAATACTCACATGTTCCAAAAGGCGTAGCTAACACGAGAGACTAGATAGTAATATGATCCTTGTAATGCACAACGTTAACCTAGATTGGAATGTATATTGAATTAATAGTGTGCACAAGAGTCTATGTCTAAGTCTAGGGTTGAATTGGATGTGTGTATAAAGAATTGAAGTTGTAGGTGTTAGTGGTTTGTACATGAATGGTGTTGTATAAAATTAAGGTTTGAGTTTGGAATAACTAAATAAATAAATTACATAATTATTATTTATTCGCTTAGTTATAAAAATAATGTATGTATTAGGGTAATTAAGTGTAACCTAAATAAATTATTTTTGTTTAAAAGTAAATTAAATAAATAATTGTTAACTTATTTATTTGTTTATAAAATATGTAACTTAGTCATTTGGTTGTAAAATGTATTAGATGTTTTATATTAAATATGAATTTCTTTACTTTATTTTCATAAAGATGTTTAAATAAATTGTGTAAATAATAATTAAGTGTAGGGTTTAACAATAAATATAAATTAAATTTTGTAAGTTTTAAATAAATAATTTCTATTTATTTTAGAATAGAAATTTGATCTTTTTAAATAACGTTAATATAAATCTTTATAAAATCAATTCTTTTTAGTTAAAATTTAATCTGAAATACTTTATTGTTTATAAAATATGAAAATAACTATTCTGCCAAGACTTTTCTCACACACACGACCGTGCCTGGGACAAGGCACGATCGTGCTAGAACCACAGGCGCGACCGTGCTAGTCAGGGGCGCGACCGTGTTGATCAAACGGAAGAAATAACTAGGCTGTCTCTAGGCACGACCGTTTCTTAGCTAGGCACGACCGTGCCTAGGTTTCTGAGGCACGACCAAGTCTAGCCAAGAGGCATGACCGGGTCTGAGTGTGTGAGGCACGACCGCGCTGGGATTAGCACGACCGTGTCTCATGAAGCACGACCGCGCTAGAAGGCTAGCGCGACCGTGTCTGTTCCAAAACAGAAACGAATTGACTGATTCTTATAATAATAGTGTTAGGAATCATAGGGCTTTCACCTATCATGTTATTACTAGTCTTTTTGTATAGTTTAGTTGTATTTAAAACACGTTCAAAGTATGATTCGATTAAACCATTTTAGAACGAACCCTAGATTCGGGTTCATGTTAATTTCGTTATTGTAAGCCCAAATTAGTTTGGGGCTTTTGATCTATAGACTAAATCGAAAGTGTGGAAGGTTTCAATTACCCGGAAGGAGGATAAATCGATGGCGTACGGGTAGAATGAGTTCCGGCGATGAGTTCTGCTGCAATTCTGACTAAACCAGCGTGTCCAAAAGCTTTAGAGAGGATCGATAGTATGTTGGCTTGGGAGAATTGCAATCAAATTGGTGGATTCGATTGTCTTATGAGAGAATTGGACGGTTATGAGTTGAATTGATGCAATTGGGTTTATTTGTTGTAAATTCGATGATTAAACGACTTAATTTTGTTAGTTAATAGTAGGAACGTGTGGAGCGGTTACGAAATCGAACATCTCTGTGATTAAAGGCTGCATTTACGTTTCAACTGACGAGAGGCGCGACCGTGCCCATATGAGGCGCGGCCGTGCCAAGGCATCGGGCGCGACCGTGTCATAGCACTTGGCGCGACCGTGCCAGAACGAGGCGCGACCATGCCTATTAGGGTTTCTGGTTATTTAGTTATAAATTTAGTTCTTGCAAATTTCAGTATTGACGGATTTGTATAAATATGAACTTATGTAGAATTTAATAGGATATACTCGTGTAAAATTTGTGGATTTGCATTGAAACATAGTATTTAATTGTTGTTACAAATAGAACAAGTCAGTGTACTAGAATTTGGTTTGAAATGTATCATATTGAATTGAAATATAGATAATGAAAATCAGAAATGTTACAATTGAAACCCTAGACCTTATCTTAGGCATTTTATTAATTCATATTCATACACAGTACACTCTAGGTTAACTTTATGAGTACAAGGAACACTTTGCCACCTATTCTCTTGTGCTAGCTGCATCCTTAATATCAAGGTGAGTATTACATAGCACCTTTTACTCTTTTACACTTTTTGGGGTGAAACATGAACTCTATACACATAATTGCTTACATTTACACAAACTACACAAACACAAATCCTCTTTACATTCATGTATGCAAAATTTGAGCTTTATGTTTGAGTGCTAGGTGTGTTAACTGTTTGTGTGCAATTTATGTGCAATCATTAACTATTCAAGCCGACGGTTAACAATGATAGATCTATTGCGTCTGACAAACCCACCCAGATTGGGGTGATTGTTACCGACAACACAATTTGCATGCTAGTTACAAAGGTTTGATTGTACTTTGGTTACATAATAGTTGCTCCCCATAAATGCCTTATTTTATCATGTTATGTAAGGATTTGTTTATACACATTTATCTATACTATCCATGTACAAACCTGTGTATGCTCACCAACTTTTTAGTTGACCTTATTTTATTCATGTTTCAGGTGCTAACGTGTGAGTTGATCAAGACATGCTACACTTAAGTTTGGACTTAGTTAATTTTAACCAATGAACAATGTGTACTTCATTTATGTACTTGGTTTGTGTTTGTTTTGTTTGAATTGAAATGAATTTAATATATATCATAATTTAGTCAACCTCGAGCTCATGAACAGTCTACATGTCCCGCCCCGACGTATTCCGCCGTCGGTTGGGGTGTGACAATTCGGCCTAGGAGGGAGAGCGATGGCAGGAACAACCGGAAGAGAGGGAGTCCGGCGACAGGAGAAGACGACGACGGTGGTCCTACGACAGCGATAAATGAGAGACGACAATACACGTTAAGGTAACCTCGAGCCTTATTATTTTGTTCATGTTTATTGATTAGCACGAGAACCGGATTAAGATTTTGAGACTGTGGTCACGATCGGTGTCATAGGAGGAGAGGTAAGGGTGTCCGGCTGTGGGGGTGGTCATGGGTGTATGTAGTGGCGACGTGAAAGTGGAACGGAGGAGTGTGGTCTACAGCCACAGGGAGGAAGAGGGAAACGAAAAGCAGGTGGGTACGAGGTAGTGGTGTGAGGTGGTGTCCGACTAGGACTTGAGCTCGGCAGCACCATACGATCGAAGGGAGGCTAGCAATGGCGTTAGGTGAAGGTGGTTATGGCTGCAGTAGGGTGATGAAGGCACGACGGTGACCAAGTGGGGGGTGACAAGGCGGAGAAGGTGTCGGGTGTGGTGGTGCTTGGCGGGGACACGAGGCATCGCTAGGGTTCCACCCGGCTAGGGCCTTGCTCTTTATGAAGAAGACGAGGATAACGATTGTGGAGGTGCACGACAAAGGGAAGCCGGTACGACACCGGTTAAGGATGCTACGCTGCATGACGTGCACGCAGGAATGAAACTCGGCTCGGTGATTCGAGTCTTTCGAATGGGAGTTTGCATGCGGTCACGTTAGTGGTTAGGGTTGCATGGTGCTTGCATGCATATGCATGCAAGCCTGGGGCGGGTACGCCAGCCTTATATGGGTTGAATATTATGTTATGCAAATCCGTTAGACGAGGGTCTCGTAGAAAAAGGGCGTTGAGTTGACAAGACGAATGTTGGGGCTTTATGTTAGTTATACATTGTTCGGTGTACGGATTGAACGTATTCTGATTAGGGATTATACGTTTGATAGGTCTGAGACTCGTAAGCGGACAGACGGGAGGCAGCGCAGGGACTAGGACTCGGTGTAACTGGTGAGTTTCTAATCCCCCTCTTTTAAACGTTTTACTGTTTTGGGGCTAACGTATGTACATTCACGTGGTGCTAATATAAATAATAATGTTAAGGGTTTCGGGTTCTAACACGCTTTATTTTGAGTGTAAAATGAGTATTAAGAGTCGTAGGGTCAGTTGTGTGCTAAGGGTGGATCTGGAAGAGTCGGGCTATAAGTTAAATGCCAATGATTTCGGTGTGAGTTAATGATTTGGGTTGTTAGTGCGTGACGTCTTCAGGGCCAAGCGGGAATGGTAATGCTTGTATTAAATGCTAACGAGTTTAAAGTATTAAATACGTTGTTCAAGGGTTGTGCGTGAAGTGTGCGTGGTTAGTGAGTTATGTGCATAGGGCGATATTACTTATTTATATTTAAGTGTCGGGTTTGCTTCGTTGTCCTCTTGGCACGGCAAACAGGATCGTGGAGGACGGGGTCCTTCGGGAAGTCACCAGAGGTGACAGTTAGTTGACAGGTTGATGATGAGCTTGGGGTGTTGATCGCCCTGACGAGGGTAACCCTGATCAGGGTACAACGATGAGGTATGTGTTTGCATGCGTATATAAATAAGTGTTAATGTGCATGCTAATGATTAATTGTATTTACTTTGTATGAGTTAGTGTTATTGTGACGTGTAGGGTTAAACTGACCATTGAGTCAGGACTTGTTATGTGACGCGTATAAGAGTCGTGTTAGTTAATTGTGAGAGCCTTGGTTAAGGCCGGATGTGTTAGTGTTTTAGGGTAGGTTGTGTCAACCCAGAGTTGAGTCAATATGAATTCTTGGGTATGAGTCGCTAGCATAGCATGTTTGTGACAATCCGACTTTTTAAGTTAACCCCGTTAACTATTCCGTTAAGTTTCTTATTAAAAACTTAACCCCGTTAGTCAAATCTAACCCCAAGGACTAATTCGGTCACAAATTTAACTCAAAACTACAAGGACTAATTGTGTAATTATACTAAACTGAATAAATTGACCCCTAAAAGTCAAAATTGACCAATTTGTCTTCAGTTGACTTTTAGAAGTCAAAGTTCGATCCTTGATTTTCCAATTC
Organism: Smallanthus sonchifolius; assembly: GCA_023525975.1. NCBI lineage: Eukaryota > Viridiplantae > Streptophyta > Magnoliopsida > Asterales > Asteraceae > Smallanthus > Smallanthus sonchifolius. The sequence goes on from CM042046.1 coordinate 30,707,347, forward strand.
GCGGATTTTAACTGAAATTAGTTGAAACTCTTAATTAATACGGGCATTATTAACATTCTCGGCCATCATGGAGCCTTAATCACCTGCATTACATGCGAATTAATCGAAAATGGCTGTTCGTTTCATAACTGTCGACACCCTCATCAATTACTACCAAATTCGCATCGTTTGTATGTTATTCTCGCAAACCAAACCCCTGCGCACACCAGACGAGTCACACAGAAGCTATCCCACACGCCAATTCGATCGGAGTAGCAGAGGAAGTCGCCGGAGATCAAGCTGTTCGCTGTCGGACCTGCATTTGCTCGATTTCTATCAATCCATCAACTATTCTGGTAATTTATCTCATCTATAGCTTTGTTTCAATCTCTAGAACAATAGCCCTATCATAATTAAGGCTTGCAGTAATGATTTTAACATGAACCCGAATCTAGGGTTCATGCGTTTACAGTTTAATCGATCACCATCCCGGAACCGATTATAATCCAATCAACGTATGTGATTAGATTCGAAACTGGCCACTCATCGAAAGCCCTATGAATCCAATCGTTTTTAATATCGAATTAAACTCAGTTCATAATCTAGGGTTCTTCATAAAAACGATTTGGGGATTCCGGTCATAAACTTAATCTCAATCTAATTAAACATCATGGACAGGTTCGAAATCCTTTATTCTCTAAAAGCCCTATGTTTTCAATAAATTCTAACATCAGAATTGTTCAAATCGATTTCATGTCCTTGTTCTAGGGTATCGGTGCTCATTCTGAAATTAAACACCTTTTTTCTAATCGATTTTACAATTAAACCTAACCAACAGTTTCGCAATAACCTAATCAGCAAAACCCACATGTTTCTTGGTTCGATCGATATCCAAATCAAAGGAATCGGGACTGGTTTTGGCTCGGTTACGATGGGGGAGAAGAACACGCTGGAGTTGTATGTTAAAACGATTTAATCTTGGTATCTAACGCGATACCCTAGCGGGCGGGACTGGTTAGTGACTTGTGCGTGTGTGGGAGAGACCCGGGTTCTAGTCCGGGCTCCCACAATCATTTTTAAACATTTTTCTGTTAATATTTAATTAATAAAAATCAAACCCTATAATATTATAATATTATACAATTGTGTTTTTACCCGGAAAACAACCCGTAGGCTCGGGTTTGAATTATTAACATATTTTTATATATTATACCCACTTTTATAAATAATTTATTGTTATTATCCCCAAGTAAAAATAATATGTTATATTATTTTAAGCCACAAATTTGTATAAAATAATATGTTTAGTTTCAAACCGTGACTCGTGTTATTTAATAATGTATATACATATATTACTTCGTATCGTTTTACAATCTCGTGTAACATCTGAAACTAAATAATAATATAATTAATTATATTATTTACTCGCATTGCTACGTTCATAAAAATAATATATTTATTATTTTGTACCCCAAACGAGTAATTAGAATGTTCTTTCGAATCTAAAAATAATATATTAAATTATATTATTTTCCTAATTTTTGTGAATGACAAAACACTCGATTTTATTTATTATTATTTTTGTTATTCGTCGCGTAACGTATATATATATCATAATAATAAATTAAGGAATTTATATCCCCGTGGACCCGTTCGTTTACTCTTGAATATTAGAACGTTTCTTAGGACGTTCCTCTTTCCGTGTCGCTGTCACAATTCCCAAGCTTTACCCCTAATTTATGTATTTATAATTTTAGGGCATACGTAAGTCGTCTGAGACTTACACTCGTGGTTCCAACTTTTTCCTTGTGTGATCCAAATCTCTACTCAAGCTCAGGTGAGTTTTCACGTCCCCTTTTACTGCTTTTAAACTGGGGGAGAAAACATGATACAAACTCTTTTGATTTTTGTACTTCATTTTATATCAATTGTTATGACTATGCGTAAACTCTATCACAAAAGTCGTCACATCGAACCGTTTAAATATGAATATAGCGAGGTATGTTGGGTAGTACTACTGGGTTTGACAAACCTCACCCGCGTTAGTCGCGCTAACACAATTGGATATCGAATGGGTGCAATATTGACCTAAACGTGCACCGTGGTTGATAGACCTGGTGGGAGGCAATACAAACAGTCAGTTTACGGTTGCGAGCGTAATAGCAAACATGAACATGTGTTAGCTACTCATTTGGTATATATGTTGATTGTACAATAAATCTGGTAAACGTTTATTTATATATTGAAACCTGTGAACTCACCAACCTCGTGTTGACACTTTTTCTTACCTTTTTTCTCAGGACGCTAAGCTAAGACACAGGTGCACGTTAGGGCATGCATGGGATTCAACTGCTTTGCTTTGTGTCTATTTATGTTGATTGAATTATTTTAATGTACTTTGTTTGGTTAGACGTTTGGACTTTTGGACTTTGGTTTTGGGCGCGTGTATTTTGCTCATTTACTTTCTTTACGCTTCCGCATTGATACTCTGATTTAAAATATATTTTCATTTTGAGTCCCATGTAGAGTCGTTCAATGTAACTAGTGTCTGAGATCCTGGTTTGTCACTTCCCAAACGGTAATACTCCGTTAGTTGAAATTGGGGGTGTAACAGATTGGTATCAGAGCCAGGTTTTAGAGAACTAGGATTGCATACTAGACTATAGCCTCACACATTAGTTACATGTCATTTGGATGTTTGGCACTTATACAAATTGTTGCAGGATCATGTCGTCAACACCACCTCCATCACCTAACGCATCAGGGCATAAGGCACCTGTACCCTCATCCCCGGAGCCCAAAAGGCGCCGGACTACCTCAATTGAGCAAGGCGAACCGAGCAACGCACGAGCGTTGGATTATGCTCTCAATTGGGATATGTACCCACATATGATCCAAAGGTCGATCGAAATGGGAGATGTTCCATCACCGTACTTTGGATCCACGTCTTCATCCTCTACCTTGCCTAGCTTACCATGCACCATGGAACAAGCCTTCGCAGCATTCATGTCCTATATGTTAAAGGAATTAAGTTTTGTACAAGATGCCACCGAGGAGATACCTAAACTCCTAGAGAATGGACCTCAAGTGGAGAAGAATAGGGTAGGAATAGAAAATTTGACTACTGAACTAGCTGCAACGGACCATGTCCACAACCTTTTAGTGGATCGTGTGACACACCTAGAGACGAGGGCTGGTACTATGGATGATGATATGCAAGGAGTTCTGGAGAGATTAGCTGCTATGGAAGCTCAGCTACATGTGGCTAACCACACTGCTGAAGGCCTTCAAGAGAGGGTGACTCATTTGGAAGCCCAACTGCAAGCGGCCCTACACCCGGAGACATTCCAGTATCTGACGATGAGGAGGAACCCTTTGAGGAAGAGCTCTTTGAGGAGGAGCCCTTCGAGGAGGAACCCTTAGAGGGGAACCAGCTTAGGAAGAGCCAGTGGAGATTGATGATGCACAGTCATATGTCTCTTCTGATGACGAGGATGTTTGAGGATCTTCCTAATCTATCTTTCTTTTCATGTTTGTTTTTGCTTATATTATTTCCCTTTTCATTCCTAGATGGGTAAGGTTGTTCCCATCCAATAAAAGCATGAGAAGTTTAATATTTGAGTTATTTATTTTGTAGCCTTACAATTTATTTAATTTTCAAAATATTAGATGTTGTAATTCCTTACTCGTACCTGAATAATGTTTAATATGCGATATATTTCTCATTGTTTTAATTTGTGATTGTGAAGAAACATGTCTGGGAGAGGACGAGGAGGCCGTGCCGGTGGTCGTGGCACCATCAACATGACGGCAGCAGAACTAGCAGCTTTGATAAACAATAGTGTGGCAGAGGCCCTAGCAGCACAGAATGCTGCAGGTAAATGTTTTAACTATTGACTAGTAGTGTCAATTCCTTCTCCTAAGAACATCTTTCTAAACTCTATAATTCTAATTCAATTTGTATTTCTAAATCCAGTCCAGCAAAACCAGCAAAATCAACAGCCAGCCTGCACTTTCAAGGCATTCATGGACTGCAAGCCCCACACCTTTAGTGGAGCTGAAGGAGCAGTTGGATTACTTCGCTGGTTTGAGAAGGTCGAATCAGTAATAGCCATGTGCAACTGCCCCGTGGCTAACCAAGTGAAATTTGCTGCTGGAACTTTAGAAGGCCCGGCCCTAACATGGTGGAATGCCTAAGTGAAAATGTTGGGACTAGCAATGGCAAATGGACTCCCGTGGGAGGAATTTAAAGCAATGATGAAGGAGGAATACTGCCCACGAGATGAAATTCAAAAGCTAGAATGAGAGTTCTGGAACCTTAAGATGGAGGGTTCAGAAATTGAACTCTACACTACCCGTTCGCACGAACTTGCTACCATGTGCCCACACATGGTGACTCCGGATTACAAATGGATTGAACTATACATTGGAGGTTTGGTACCTCAGATTCAAAGCATGGTGACCTCATCCAACCCTACCACCATCCAACAGACCATCAGACTTGCTCACAAATTGACCGATCATGCAGTGACACAGGGAACTTTACCTCCAAGAGGTTCGGTTTCTAAACCCACCGACAACAATAAGAGCAAGTTCGACCATCACTCCCACTCACACTCCCACTCTAATTCTAAAGTATCCCAACCCAATTAACCTCAACACCAACAGCAGCGAAAGTTTGAGCCTGCTAGAAACTTTAATCAAACGACCTCATCAGGTCCGAATCAGGGGGAATATGCTGGGAGGTACCCCAAGTGCAACAAATGCGGCTATCACCACACGGGCACTTGTGACCGACAACGTTGCCAGCGGTGTGGTAAAATGGGCCACGCTGCGAAGGACTGTAGGGTTGCACTCCCAAACAAACAACCATTTCAATCACAGGGATTCACGAGGGGATGTTTTCAGTGCGGTAAAGAGGGGCACATTCAAAGGAATTGTCCTCAGTTGAAAAAGGGTGGAAATGGTAATGGCAGTGGTAGTGGTAACGGTAATAACCAGGGAAACAATGGTAACAACCCCAATCAAAACAACAATGGTGGGAATAACGGTAATAACGGTGGTAATGGAGGAAATGGGGCGAAAGGAAGAGCTTTTGTACTGGGATCCGGAGAGGCTCGCTATGATCATAACGTGGTCACCGGTAAATTTCTCTTAAATAATTACTTTGCTTCTGTCCTTTTTGACACTGGTGCTGATAGGAGTTTTATATCTAAGAAACTTAGTGTTATGATAAAAGGAACCCCAACTCTGTTAGAAGCTAAGTATGTAATAGAGATAGCTGACGACCAAATAATCGAAGCAACTCACATTCTTAAGGGTTGTAAACTAAATCTAGCTAGCCATATTCTTGATATCGACCTTATGCCAGTCACACTTGGTAGTTTTGATGTAATCGTCGGCATGGATTGGTTGTCTAGAAACCAAGCGGAAATCATTTGTCATGAGAAAATCGTTCGCATACCCCTCTCGAGTGGAGAAATTCTTTCAGTTCAGGGTGAAAGGGTTGGTACTGTCATGGGTATCATATCCTTCATGAAAGCACAAAAATGTCTTCGAAAGGGGCATACGGCCATTTTGGCCCTTGTTGCTGAACAGCCGTCAGAAGAGAAGAAGATCGAAGATATTCCCGTTGTGCGTGAATTTTTGGAAGTATTTCCCGAGGATCTGCCCGGTCTGCCACCACACCGTCGGGTTGAATTCCAAATTGACCTAGCACCCGGAGCAGCACCGATTGCTCGGGCACCTTATCGATTAGCACCCAGTGAATTGCAGGAACTGTCCACTCAGTTGCAAGACTTATTGGATAAAGGTTTCATCCGACCTAGTTCATCACCGTGGGGAGCTCAGGTATTATTTTTCAAGAAGAAGGACGGTACGTTCCGTATGTGTATTGATTACCGGGAGCTGAATAAAGTTACAATCAAGAACCGCTACCCTTTACCTCGTATTGATGACCTTTTTGATCAACTCCAAGGATCAAGTTTCTATTCCAAAATAGACCTTAGATCTGGTTATCATCAGCTGAGAGTCCGAGATGAGGATATCTCTAAGACTGCTTTCAGGACAAGGTACGGCCATTACGAATTTATGGTCATGCCTTTCGGTTTAACCAACGCACCTGCGGTATTCATGGATCTCATGAACCGTGTGTGTAAGCCTTATCTTGACCAGTTTGTTATCGTTTTCATCGATGACATCCTTATTTATTCCAAGAATGAGGAAGAACATGAGGAATATCTGCGTCTAATTTTGGAACTACTTAAGCAAGAGCAACTTTATGCAAAGTTTTCCAAATGTGAATTTTGGATTCGAGAAGTTCAGTTTCTAGGGCATGTGGTAAATGAAAAAGTGATACATGTCGACCCATCCAAAATAGAAGCCATCAAGAATTGGGCAGCACCGACGACTCCGACTTAGGTGCGACAATTTCTGGGATTGGCTGGATATTACCGTCGTTTTATCGAGGGATTTTCAAAGATTGCGCAACCTCTCACCGCCCTAACTCAAAAAGGAAAAGCCTATAATTGGGGCGATAACCAAGAGTCAGCTTTCCAACACCTCAAACAGAAACTTTGCAGTGCACCTATTTTAGCTCTTCCGGAAGGAACCGATGATTTTGTGGTGTATTGTGATGCATCCATCCAAGGCTTGGGTTGTGTCTTAATGCAGCGCGAAAAGGTAATCGCATACGCTTCACGTCAGTTAAAGGTTCACGAGAAAAACTACACCACTCATGACCTAGAGTTGGGAGCAGTAGTTTTTGCACTTAAGATATGGAGACATTACTTGTACGGTACCAAATGCACCATCTACACCGACCACAAGAGCTTCCAGCATATCTTCGAGCAGAAGGAGTTGAACATGCGACAACGTCGTTGGGTTGAATTTTTAAATGATTACGACTGTGCGATCCGGTATCATCCGGGTAAAGCTAACGTTGTGGCTGATGCACTAAGCCGAAAGGAAACAAAACCCAAACGAGTTCGAGCATTACAACTTACTATTCACCCTGGATTACCTGACAGAATCCGTAGTGCTCAACTTGAAGCCTTGAAAGAAGATAACCTACCGTTAGAAGGTACTCGCGGCATGGAAGCACACCTTGAAGTAAAATCTGACGGAATTCGTTACTTTGTCGAACGAATATGGGTTCCAGTGTTCAAAAATTTAAGGGAACTAATCATGGATGAAGCTCATAAATCTCGTTACTCCATTCATCCGGGTTCCGATAAAATGTACCATGATCTAAAAGTACTATATTGGTGGCCGAAGATGAAGGCCGATATAGCCACTTATGTTAGTAAGTGTCTGACCTGCGCGAAGGTCAAAGTTGAATATCAAAAACCGTCCGGTCTCCTGCAACAACCTGAAATTCCCATGTGGAAATGGGAACAAATATCCATGGACTTCATTACCAAATTACCCCGAACCCCTACCGGATGTGATACTATATGGGTAATTGTGGATCGCCTAACAAAATCTGCTCACTTTCTAGCAATCAAAGAAACCGACAAAATGGATAAACTCACTCGAATATACTTGAAAGAAGTAGTCTCTCGGCACAGAGTGCCAATCTCTATTATTTCGGATCGTGATGCACGATTCACTTCCCGTTTCTGGCAATCATTGCATAAAGCATTAGGCACGCGTCTAGATATGAGCACCGCTTACCATCCTCAAACCGATGGTCAAACAGAACGTACTATCCAAACTCTGGAGGACATGCTACGAGCTTGTGTGATCGATTTCGGTAACACTTGGGAATCTCACCTACCGTTGGTGGAGTTCTCCTACAACAACAGCTATCACACTAGCATCAAGGCAGCTCCATTTGAAGCACTTTATGGACGGAAATTCCGTTCTCCCATTTGTTGGACCGAGGTTGGGGATAGCCAACTCACAGGTCCTGAACTTGTATTTGAAACTTCCGAAAAGATCGTTCAAATTAGAAACCGTATGGCGATAACTCGTGATCGTCAAAAGAGCTATGCCGACAAGCGTCGTAAACCTTTGGAATTTCAAATAGGTGACATGGTTTTACTCAAAGTCTCACCTTGGAAAGGTGTCATTCATTTCGGGAAACGAGGAAAACTGAATCCTCGTTATGTTGGACCTTTCAAAATATTAAAGAGAATCGGACCAGTCGCGTACCAGCTGGACCTACCTGAATGACTTAGTGGTGTGCACAACGTCTTTCACGTCTCAAATTTAAAGAAATGTCTAGCAGATGAATCACTCACAGTTCCGCTAGAGGAACTACATGTTGATGAACAGTTACGTTTCGTCGAAGAACCTGTGGAAATTATGGATAGGGAAGTCAAATCGTTAAAGCACAGTAAAATCCCTATTGTTCGAGTCCGTTGGAACTCGAAACGCGGACCAGAATTTACTTGGGAGCACGAGGATCAGATGATGCGCAAATATCTTAATCCGTTCAAGCACTCCGCGTCAAATCCATAAGGTACTATCTAATTTTCGGGATGAAAATTCTTTCAACTAGGGAATGATGTGAAACCCCAGAAATTTTTATTTATTTATTTTAGTTATTTTAAGTTTAGGAACGAAAATTCTTTCAACTAGGGAATGATGTGACAATCCGACTTTTTAAGTTAACCCCGTTAACTATTCCGTTAAGTTTCTTATTAAAAACTTAACCCCGTTAGTCAAATCTAACCCCAAGGACTAATTCGGTCACAAATTTAACTCTAAACTGCAAGGACTAATTGTGTAATTATACTAAACTGAATAAATTGACCCCTAAAAGTCAAAATTGACCAATTTGTCTTCAGTTGACTTTTAGAAGTCAAAGTTCGATCCTTGATTTTCCAATTCGCGGATTTTAACTGTAATTAGTTGAAACTCTTAATTACTACGGGCATTATTAACATTCTCGGCCATCATGGAGCCTTAATCACCTGCATTACATGCGAATTAATCGAAAATGGACGTTCGTTTCATAACCGTCGACACCCTCATCAATTACTACCAAATTCGCATCGTTTGTATGTTATTCTCACAAACCAAACCCCTGCGCACACCAGACGAGTCACACAGAAGCTATCCCACACGCCAATTCGATCGGAGTAGTAGAGGAAGTCGCCGGAGATCAAGCTGTTCGCTGTCGGACCTGCATTTGCTCGATTTCTATCAATCCATCAACTATTCTGGTAATTTATCTCATCTATAGCTTCGTTTCAATCTCTAGAACAATAGCCCTATCATAATTAAGGCTTGCAGTAACGATTTTAACATGAACCCGAATCTAGGGTTCATGCGTTTACAGTTTAATCGATCACCATCCCGGAACCGATTATAATCCAATCAACGTATGTGGTTAGATTCGAAACTGGCCACCCATCGAAAGCCCTATGAATCCAACCATTTTTAATATCGAATTCAACTCAGTTCATAATCTAGGGTTCTTCATAAAAACGATTTGGGGATTCCGGTCATAAACTTAATCTCAATCTAATTAAACATCATGGACAGGTTCAAAATCCTTTATTCTCTAAAAGCCCTATGTTTTCAATAAATTCTAACATCAGAATTGTTCAAATCGATTCTTGACTTTGTTCTAGGGTTTCGGTGCTCATTCTGAAATTAAACACCTATTTTCTAATCGATTTTACAATTAAACCTAACCAACAGTTTCGCAATAACCTAATCAGCAAAACCCACATGTTTCTTGGTTCGATCGATATCCAAATCAAAGGAATCGGGACTGGTTTTGGCTCGGTTACGATGGGGGAGAAGAACACGCTGGAGTTGTATGTTAAAACAATTTAATCTTGGTATCTAACGCGATACCCTAGCGGGCGGGACTGGTTAGTGACTTGTGCGTGTGTGGGAGAGACCCGGGTTCGAGTCCGAGCTCCCACAATCATTTTTAAACATTTTTCTGTTAATATTTAATTAATAAAAATCAAACCCTATAATATTATAATATTATACAATTGTGTTTTTACCCGAAAAACAACCCGTAGGCTCGGGTTTGAATTATTAACATATTTTTATATATTATACCCACTTTTATAAATAATTTATTGTTATTATCCCCAAGTAAAAATAATATGTTATATTATTTTAAGCCACAAATTTGTATAAAATAATACGTTTAGTTTCAAACCGTGACTCGTGTTATTTAATAATGTATATACATATATTACTTCGTATCGTTTTACAATCTCGTGTAACATCTGAAACTAAATAATAATATAATTAATTATATTATTTACTCGCATTGCTACGTTCATAAAAATAATATATTTATTATTTTGTACCCCAAACGAGTAATTAGAATGTTCTTTCGAATCTAAAAATAATATATTAAATTATATTATTTTCCTAATTTTTGTGAATGACAAAACACTCGATTTTATTTATTATTATTTTTGTCATTCGTCGCGTAACGTATATATATATCATAATAATAAATTAAGGAATTTATATCCCCGTGGACCCGTTCGTTTACTCTTGAATATTAGAACGTTTCTTAGGACGTTCCTCTTTCCGTGTCGCTGTCACAATTCCCAAGCTTTACCCCTAATTTATGTATTTATAATTTTAGGGCATACGTAAGTCATCTGAGACTTACACTCGTGGTTCCAACTTTTTCCTCGTGTGATCCAAATCTCTACTCAAGCTCAGGTGAGTTTTCACGTCCCCTTTTACTGCTTTTAAACTGGGGGAGAAAACATGATACAAACTCTTTTGATTTTTGTACTTCATTTTATATCAATTGTTATGACTATGCGTAAACTCTATCACAAAAGTCCTCACATCGAACCGTTTAAATATGAATATAGCGAGGTATGTTGGGTAGTACTACTGGGTTTGACAAACCTCACCCGCGTTAGTCGCGCTAACACAATTGGATATCGAACGGGTGCAATATTGACCTAAACGTGCACCGTGGTTGATAGACCTGGTGGGAGGTAATACAAACAGTCAGTTTACGGTTGCGAGCGTAATAGCAAACATGAACATGGGTTAGCTACTCATTTGGTATATATGTTGATTGTACAATAAATCTGGTAAACGTTTATTTATATATTGAAACCTGTGAACTCACCAACCTCGTGTTGACACTTTTTCTTACATGTTTTCTCAGGACGCTAAGCTAAGACACAGGTGTACGTTAGGGCATGCATGGGATTCAACTGCTTTGCTTTGTGTCTATTTATGTTGATTGAATTATTTTAATGTACTTTGTTTGGTTGGACGTTTGGACTTTGGTTTTGGGCGCGTGTATTTTGCGCATTTACTTTCTTTACGCTTCCGCGTTGATACTCTGATTTAAAAGATATTTTCATTTTGAGTCCCATGTAGAGTCGTTCAATGTAACTAGTGTCTGAGATCCTGGTTTGTCACTTCCCAAACGGTAATACTCCGTTAGTTGAAATTGGGGGTGTGACATTGTTGAGTCTATGCGGTTGTGATGGTAAGGTTATTACTATTTATATTGGTGGTACGGGTTGAGTCTTGGGTAATTAAACGGTTACAGGATGTCATGGGGTGACACAGGATTATTCGTTCATTAATAAAGTGTAATTATATTTTTTAAGGACCGGAGTGTTCGAGTGAATTACACCAAAGAACTTGGTATGGTGGTTTTTCTCTAATTTAAACTATTAGAACTCACTCAGCGTAGCTGACTTTGTGTGTACGTTAGACTGTTTGCAGGTAAGCGGCATATCGATGTATCTTGGCTCGGAAGCGGTGTTACTCGGATCGGTGTGCATGCATTTGTAAGGAAAACCTAATAACATTAAATGGTTATAAATGAGTTTTGAAATACTTTCACCATAGTTTTAATTACAATAAATGTGTTTTTAATGATTACGACCCGTTATGAGAACCAACTGTAGGATGCTCGAGTTGGGGTCTTACAAGTTGGTATCAGAGCCAGGTTTAAGAGAAAACTGGTATTTTTAATCAAATAAAATACTTTAACTTAAAACCGAGAATGGGACAAGGGTGAAACAAATGCCACCACGAGTAACCGCGAGCCAAGAGGTACGTCTTTCAAGTTAAGCAGTAATTATTAAATTAAATTTGTGTAGTGTTACGATAGGTAGCGTGGTTGATGTGATTGAATTACTTATGGTTCCGTGTGGGAACATGTTGTCTGTAGTAGGGTGATGAAGGCATGACGGTGACAGGGCGGAGAAGGTGTCGGGTCTGGTGGTGCTTGGCGGGGAGACGAGGCATGGCTAGGGTTCTACCCGGCTAGGGCCTTGCCCTTTATGAAAAAGACGAGGATAACGATTGTGGAGATGCACGACAAAGGGAAGCCGGCACGACACCAGTTAAGGATGCTATGTTGCATGACGTGCACGCAGGGAAGAAACCCGACTCGGTGATTCGAGTCTTTCGAGTGGGAGTTTGCATGCGGTCACGTTAGTGGTTAGGGTTGCATGGTGCTTGCATGCACATGCATGCAAGCCGGGGGCGGGTACGCCAGCCTTATCTAGGTTGAATATTATGTTATGCAAACCCGTTAGACGAGGGTCTCGTAGAAAAAGTGCGTTGAGTTGACAGGACGAAAGTTGGGGCTTTATGTTAGATATACATTGTTTGATGTACGGATTGAACGTATTCTGATTAGGGATTATATGTTTGATAGGTCTGAGACTCCTACGCGGACAGACGGGTCAGTGTAACTGGTGAGTTTCTAATCCCCCTCTTTTAAACGTTTTACTGTTTTGGGGCTAACGTATGTATATTCACGTGGTGCTAATATAATTAATAATGTTAAGGGTTTCGGGTTCTAACCCCCTATATTATGAGCATAAAATGAGTATTAAGAGTCGTAGGGTCAGTGGTGTGCTAAGGGTGGATCTGGAAGAGTTGGGCTTTAAGTTAAATGTCCATGATTTCGGTGGGAGTTAATGATATGGGTTGTTAGTGCGTTACGTCTTAAGGGCCGAACGGGAACGGTAGTGCCTGTATTAAATGCTAACGAGTTTACCATATTAAAAACGTTGTTCTAGGGTTGTGCGTGAAGTGTGTGTGGTTAGTGAGTTATGTGCATAGGGTGATATTACTTGTTTATATTTAATTGTTGGGTTTGCTTCGTTGTCCTCGTGGCACGGCAAACAGGATCATGGAGGACGGGGTCCTTCGGGAAGTCACCAGAGGTGATAGTTAGTTGACAGGTTGATGATGAGCGCGGGGTGTGTTGATCGCCCTGACGAGGGTAACCCTGATGAGGGTACAGCGACGAGGTATGTGTTTGCATGCGTATATAAATAAGTGTTAATGAACTTGCTAATGATTAATTGTATTTACTGTGTATGAGTTAGTGTTATTGTGACATGTAGGGTTAAACTGACCATTGAGTCAGGACTTGTGACGTGACGCGTATAAGAGTCGTGTCAGTTAATTGTGAGACCCTTGGTTAAGGCCGGATGTGTTAGTGTTTTAGGGTAGGTTGGTCAACCCAGAGTCGAGTCAATATGCATTCTTGGGTATGAGTCGCTAGCATAGCATGTTGAGTCTATGCAGTTGTGATGGTAAGGTTATTACTATTTATATTGGTAGTACGGGTTGAGTCTTAGCTAATTAAACGGTTACGGGATGTCATGGGGTGACACGGGATTAATCATTTATTAATAAAGTGTAATTATATTTTATAAGGACCAGAGTGTTCGAGTGAATTACACCAAAGAACTTGGTGTGGTGGTTTTTCTCTAATTTAAACTATTAGAACTCACTCAGCGTAGCTGACTTTGTGTGTACGTTAGACTGTTTGTACGTAAGCGGCGTATCGATGTATTTTGGCTCTGAAGCGGTGTTACTCGGATCGGTGTGCAGGCATTCGTAAGGTAAACCTAATAACAATAAATGGTTATAAATGAGTTTTGAAATACTTCCGCTATAGTTTTAATTACAATAAATGTGTTTTTAATGATTAAGACCCGTTATGAGAACCAACTGTAGGATGCCCGGGTTGGGGTCTTACAAGTTGGTATCAGAGCTAGGTTTAAGAGAAAACTGGTATTTTTAATCAAATAAAATACTTTAACTTAAACCGAGAATGGGACAAGGGTGAAACGAATACCACCACGAGTAACCGCAAGCCAAGAGGTACGTCTTTCAAGTTAAGCAGTAATTTCTAAATTGCATTTGTGTAGTGTTACGATAGGTAGCGTGGTTGATGTGAATGAATTACTTACGGTTTCGTGTGGGAACATGATGTGTGCTATGTGTTGTGATAGTGCGTAGAACTATGTAAACTTGTGTCTTGTGATTTGTTGAAATCATGTTCTGTGAGTTGGTTAATGTGGATTAGCGTTAATTGCGTATTGTGAAATGGTTTGGTTTGTTAGCATGATTAGTGTTCTTATGCGTAACAATGTGTGATATGCATTTGTGATGAATATGATAATTTGTTAGATTATTGCTATGTGCTATGTGAGTTGTGTGGGATGCATATGCATCCGGTGTGCGTGAAGGTTGAAAGTTAGTGTGCATATGATGGGAGAGGTTTAGAATCCGAGCAGTGATGTGGACCACCAAATTGCATTTGATCACCGTGATTTGGCAGTCTATAATTACTCTCATATTCTGAATTTGTGCCCATAGTAAGCACTCTAGCGTTCTATCTTGAGTAGGATTAGGTGGTTAAGACGAAACCTATGAGGTCGGTCAGGCGTAATGCTCTTGCTAGAGGTAATGCAAAAAGACTAGTTAAGACGACAACTGCTGCGGGTGAAACTGCTAGCGAAACTTGAGTAATGTTGGTGCTTTTCGCAACAAGTGCGACTAGAGCTTTGGTCGGTGACATACCGCGTGGAGCTATGATTTCAAACACAGAATGGAAAAGGAGAGCAGTGCCGGTTGTACGTCATTTTCTTCCAGGGTGTGGACCTGTATGACTGAGAAATCGACCACCTGCGATGGTTAAGAAAGCCTTGTGTCAGAAGGAACTAGAGGAGGACACGCAAGTTGCACCTGACGTGGTGTAGCAGTGATTTTGCAGGCGGTGTTGGATTACTCACTAGCTTGATGATTAGTTAGTGTGGCATTTGTCACAATGGATTTCGAGGTGATTTGACGCTATGAGTGATTAGACGTTTATGTGGGGAAATGCTTACTTCAAATATTTATATTGTGATTTTGGCATTTATTGTGAGTTTTACCGCATGGTAATTGGATCATAAATGAGGATAATTGTGTTCGTGACGGCATGTAGTTGTGGTTACAATAGGGGATATGTGCGGTATAATGTGATTGTGTGATTGCATTCTGAATAATGGTTGATTATATGGTGTGAGTAGAACTTGTCTGTGTCAACGGTCGTATGATAGTGTCACCTATGTGTTAATGTCTAGGTGATGATTTGAAGTGTAAAAGGTGCGTTGCACCTTATGCGAGTATGCATGACAGGGTCCTGTGGGAGTAATGGTTATACATCTTTAGTAGGTGTAAATGTTCAGGACGAGGTCCTGTGGAAAATTTTATTATAAATATTATGAGTGTGAAAGTGTAAGAGTGTTGACTTGTGTCTAGGTCGAGTAGGGTGTTGCTTTAAACCATTAATACTACCCGTAGGGGTATGATTGTGTGAATATGTGATGACGTGTGACATGAGCTACCGTTATAATGAATAGAATGTAGGGTTCAAGAGTTCGTGTGTTTACGAATTGTGAAGTCTTATTGTATGCATGTAAGTTTACTCAGGTCTAATTAATTGTGTGCACTTTGTGAAAGTTAGAAGGTGGGGATACTAGTACGTACATAGGAAATTGTGTGTCCTGTAGTTTTGTTGAGTCGGTGTGTGTCCTTGTAGTACACGCTTAGTCGTACATAGGACGAGTGGTCGGTGCACTCAAGTTTAGAGTTTGCATCTTGACGATTTTCGCAACGATGATATATCAAGGTGATGCGAGAAGTTTTGACGTCCAGACGATCGGTGAGGTGCTCTTGCGAGATACTTATACTTACGTCTCAGAAATGCGGAGCACAGAGCCAAGGGATGTAGCGGTGAGGGATGACGATGAAAGCGTTACGTAGATGCTTGATCAGAACTAGTTAGGACGTGATTGAGGTGACGACGCTAGAGATTTCAGCACGAAGCGGACGAAGAGACAACAGGGACTCCATGGAATATGTGCATACGAAGAGTTTTGTCAATGTAGAATACAAGAGGTGCGAGAATGTTTTCTCATAGCACGGTAATGGATAGCTGAGACTTATGATAGGGCGGATTTAATGTTCATACTTGATGGACGAGATGCAGTCGGTGATCACGTGGAACTGATATAGCAACGACAAGGAAAGCAAGATTTCCGAAGGGATAAGTGAAAGATTGCACACAAGTGACTAAAAAGAGAATGCATACCCTTGGTAGGTATACAACTAGTTTAAGGTGGGCTTCTCTAGAGCATCCAGTAAAGCGAATGCTTTACTTCCGAGGCAGCATGATGGTGATGTTAATACTTTCTGGAACAGATGAATATAACTCTAGTATGGAGTAATATGAGTTTACGTCAAGGCCATATTGAACGCGTGGTATTGAGGTGAAGAGATGTCATGGCAGAGAATTTTTGTGGGGACCAATGTAGCCTACACTAGCTCCTGGAGATCATCCGAGAGGGACAAAAGTAATACCCTTATGGGTTGGCAGTGGGATTGAGCTTGGGAAATCATCGCAAGACGACGATCGGAGCATGGGAAAGAGTAGTGTGATACACCCACGATAGTAAATTAACAATTGCCCCTACTTGTTTAAGGCGAGAAACCTTAATTAGGGAGATGACCATCGAAGTGATGGGATCATCAAAACTCTACAAGGGACGTCGGCAAGGGTGCCGTGAATAACTGTACCGAGCAAGCATGAAAATAACGGTACTGTGATGTCTGAGTAAATTTTGGGAGGATGAGTAATGAGGGAATGTGTAGGTGTAACCTACAAGCCCTAAAGTAGAAAGCGGACAATGTAGGAGACATCTTTAGAATACCAGTGATGGTGACCGAGTTGTAGAGTAAAGTTACCGCATTGATGTGTATAGGAGATGAATGGCACCAAAGGATTTTGGTATGCGCCATTTGGAACAGAAGGATGAGTCATGTGGATTTGTGCCAACGCAGGATTCGAGGAGGTATCTTCTTTTAAGGGGGATAGACTAGTAACATCCCGAAAATTCTAAAGCTAATGGTCCGGGTCGAAGGGCGACCCGAGTCTTTAACTAAGCGATAGGTGATAGCTTAGTTGGGCGCGTAATTGTAAGTCTATAGATATAAAAGGGGTCGGATAGCCACAATGAGAACGGTTGGGATTTAAAGCGTGCAAAAAGGAAAAGCCAGGGACTAGGATGTAAACCCCAATGGTTTAAAAGGAACTTATGGGCAAAACCCGAAGCTATTCGGCCTAGGAGGGAGAGCGACGGTAGGAACAACCGAAAGAGAGGGAGTCCGACGACATGAGAAGACGGAGACGGTGGTCCTACGAAGGCGATAAACGAGAGACGACAATGCACATTAAGGTAACCTCGAGCCTTGTTCTTTTGTTCATGTTTATGGATTGGCACGAGAACCAGATTAGGGTTTTGAGACGGTGGTCACGATCGGCTTCTGAGGAAGAGTGGTAAGGGTGGCCGACTGTGGGGGTGGCTATGGGTGTAGGTAGAGGCGACGTCAAAGTGGAACAGAGGAGTGTAGTCTACGGCCACAGGGAGGAAGAGGGAAACGAAAAGCAGGTGGGTACGAGGTGGTGTCCGGCTAGGACTTGAGCTCAACAACACCGCATGATCGGAGGGAGGCTAGCAATGGCGTTAGGTGAAGGTGGTTACGACTGCAGTAGGGTGAAGAAGGCACGACGGTTACCAAGTGGGGGGTGACAGAGCGGAGAAGGTGTCAGGTGTGGTGGTGCTTGGCGGGGAGATGAGGCATGGCTAGGGTTCCACCCGGCTAGGGCCTTGCTCTTTATGAAGAAGACGAGGATAACGATTATGGAGGTGCACGACAAAGGGAAGCCGGTACGAAACCGGTTAAGGATGCTATGTTGCATGACGTGCACGCAGGGAGGAAACCCGGCTCGGTGATTCGAGTCTTTCGAATGGGAGTTTGCATGGGTCACGTTAGTGGTTAGGGTTTCATGGTGCTTGCATGCACATGCATGCAAGCCGGGGCCGGGTACACTACCCTTATCTAGGTTGAATATTATGTTATGCAAACCCGTTAGACGAGTGTCTCGTAGAAAAAGGGCGTCGAGTTGACAAGACGAATGTTGGGGATTTATGTTAGGTATACATTGTTCGATGTACGGATTGAACGTATTATGATTAGGGATCATACGTTTGACTGGTCTGAGACTCGTACGCGTACAGACGGGTGGCAGCGCACGGACTAGGACTCGGTGTAACTGGTGAGTTTCTAATCCCCCTCTTTTAAACGTTTTATTGTTTTGGGGCTAACGTATGTACATTGACGTGGTGCTAATATAATTAATAATTGTTTCTGTTTCCGCTCCATTTTCATGTTGTGGGTTGAACAACCCTATTCCTCCTCCTTCATTCCAAAAGCGTGTTAATCAGCCGAAGAAAACTACTTCTGTGAGTTTTCGGGATACGGAATACCTGCTAGTGGACCTGTGATCGTATCAAACAATGATATCCTCGATCTATTCTCGGATATGAAACAACAAATGGAACAACAGAGGAAGACTAACCTGATGCTGTTTAGAGAGCTTGAAAAAGTCAAAGAACCGAATAAACCAGTGGAAGTGACAACCCTGCAACAACCAAGGATCATGGACTTTAATTATTCGAGATCCTCATGAATCCATAAGGGAGACATCATCCCCATGCAGACTGGAACCACTACAGTTGACCCGACTCCAGCTGTTGGAATCACCGCAAACTAGAATCTTGGAATCACCCCAGGATCCTCATCGCGGGATCCTCACATTGGTAACAGTTTCAATCAATTTTTAAACACTAACGAACTTATGCATGATACATGGATCAGGACAATCATGGCCAAGGAGTTGAAAAAGAGGAAAGAGGAAGGAGGAAGCCGGCGAAACCGGGAAGCGGAAGGAGGCGGATCGCGATGGCTTGGAACACGAGACTTCACTACACGATCAAGGTTTGCGATTCAAGCATGGACGAACGAATTACAGAGCGAGGACCGAGACTCAACATAACCCGGTGAGTTTCTAATCCCCCTTCTTTTAAACGTTTTATTGTTTTGGGGCTATCGTACACACATTCACTTGGTATTAATATAATTAATCGTGTTAAGGGTCACGGGTTATAAACTGATATGCTTTGAATATAAATGGCTTAATTGAGAGTCATAGGGTTTTGGCGTGTTCATAGAAATGTGTGAGTTATAGAGACGAGATATTAATGTGCGACGTGTTAAGGGTTGGAATGGGAGAGTCGGGCTTAAAGTCCAAAGGGTTATGATTGCATGTGAGATATGTTGTGTTAGTGTCATATGTAAGGTGCAGGTGTAGTTAATGAGTCCTGCATATGATGTGTGTTATTAAATGTTCATATTTGTGTTGTGTGCTTGTGTTGTTATCCCCGGGACACGACGGGTATCGCGTTTGCGTCTTGGTCTTTATGACATGGCAAATGAGATTGTGGAGGACGGGGTCCTTCAAGAAGTCACCACGGGTGACATTTATTTAACAGGTTAACGATGAGCTCGGGGTGTGTTGATGCCCTGACGAGGGTGCACTGATGAGGTATGTGTTTGCATGCGTACATATATGTGTTAAATTGCATGCTAGTGATCAGTCATATTTATTGTGTATGTGACGTGTCATCACTTTGCTTGACTCACACTCCACTCAAGAGGTCAAATCTCCATAATTATGACTTTATACAAATACACACTAAACCTCCGTCTCATTTAATGACTATATATATATATATATATACAAACGTCTCACACAATATGAACGTTGGTGAAAATATCAAATGATAGGAAAATATTATGTCTCATCGTTTTATGTGTAATACCACAAATATATATATATATATATATATATATATATATATATATCTGATTTTTCTTACGAGTTAGTTAACGCGTATTTTAATATTAATACGTGCATTACACGTTTAACGCATCTAAACTATGAACGAATATAAATATACATATAAATATATATGTATATATTAAACCGACACATTTTTATTTATATTATCATGGTCTTGAATTTATTTATTAAACTGAGTATTTAACGGGTATTATTTGCGGGTATTACACCACCTTTGAGTCATCATCACCTACTAACCTCTGCCATCACCTCACCTTACCCACTCCCTCATGACAACACCATCACCATCATTAAACCTTGTCCTACACTCCACTCCTCTATCACAATCATCATAATTATGATGATTATTTAGTCAAAACCACACCCAATCTCCATCTATATAAGAAAATAAACTACCACAAATCAAGATTTTAATCTCTGTCTCACTTTCTCTTCTCTCTCGGGTCTAGACCAACACACCACACACACACATCTTCTTCCTCCATTCAATCTTTCATACAAGAAATCAAGATATTCAAGTGTTTGAAGGTGATTGTTGCAAGAGTTCAAGCTTTGGGAACTACCTTTTAACTTTCTTTCTCCTTGCTTTCTTAACGTGAGTGTCTACACATCTTCATCTCCTTCATTTATACTAACATTACAAGTATTTTTGTTGTATAAAACCACCACCCAAAAGAAAACTACTTAAAAACTAGTAAAAACATGGTTTCATCTTTTAAACATGAGTGTTCTTTAAAAATACATGTACATATCTTATAAACATACTAAAATCTCTACATAAAAACCTAAACGTCTTGTACATACTTGTTTTTATAAGAGAAGTTGGTCAAAAAGAGAGTTGTTGGTGATTTTGTTGCACATATGTGAAGATCTTGAAATTTTGTTGTTAAAACAAGTATTTGGACATAAGTGAAAGTATGGACATAAACCATATAGTGTAAAGTGAATCATTGGATAAATATGAATTGGAACTTGTAGATCATGTCATACATAACTTAAAGATCAAGTATATGGTAAACAAGAGTCAAATAAGTACCAATCTAAAGTAGTTGGTGATCTTGAGTGTGTTGGAAGTAAAACAGTGAGCTGGCATAAACTAAATCCGACTTTGGAGGGCATATATCAGTCCATACTTATCCAAACTGGACAAATCCTAAGTCTAAAACTAATTACAAAGAGTCTAAAATCCAACCCAAGTGGTCTCGTGAAATTTTGTTAGGCTTTGGTACCCCAAAATGATCATACAAGAAAATGTGTAGAATCTGTCCTTTCCAGCAGAATTTTAGTATCACTTCTAGGAGTAATAACTTGGTCATAAAAAGTCCAAACAACATGATTCCAACTCCTAGAGTTAGTATTTTGTGTCTAAATTAAAATTTGTATGAGCTCGTGTCATGGAAGTAAGCTTTGGTCAACCCAGCCAAAGAAATCCCCAAGTCACTCCAGAAAAACCATTGTTATACCATCTGTCCAAAATGAATTTATTTAAAATACCTAGATGTGTCATAAAGTGTTGGTTAATGCATCCTTGTAACCCAAAGATACGTAGGTAACTTGGTAAAAAAATTCATGGCTAAACGAGTTTATTTGGTTAATCAAAAGCACGATACACGGACAACTTAAAATTCTGGAAAATCACAATAGACTAGAGTTACCGTAATAATGTAGTTCGAAGTGAATAACTACCGGAACGCTAACGCGATCTATATAAGAAAACTTATAGGTAAGTATTTATTTATATTACATCAATAGTGTATATACTTATGAATAAATACAAATACGCATCATGAAATTCAGAGACAAGTCACCAACGGTTCGTCGGGTCACACTTTCAAAACGTAACACATTTATCACCTAGTCTAACATTTTGGGTGGAACTTATACACATTCAACTTGTAAGTTCATATAAGGTCTTAAGAAAACTGTAACTGATAGATCACGGTTAGGACAGTCTCGCATACACATCAGCTTTGTTAGCACTTACATATTGAAAGCTCCTCAGGTGAGTTCATGACCCCCTTTTCGCTTTTTAATGTTTTGTAAACTGTGGGGGAGAAACATACTTAAATATTATGTATTACATTATTGTTTAATACATTTGGAAACATTATTGTTTTATACAATTGATAAAACATTGCATACATTTTTATATGATAACAAGGGAACAAGACACTAACATTATGTCGTACATGGGGAACAATATAGCGCTTAAAGTCCCCGGATTAACACACTTTTTGTAACCATTAGCTATAGACTTAGCCTGGGATTCTATGGATAGTACTATTGGGGGTGACGTCCCCGGCCATGGTTAGTCGCGCTAACCTGGGTTCCACATGGCCAAATGACCGCATATTGTCTTATTCTCGTGGTTTAGCGAGGGAGGGGCATTCATTTGTAAGGGGTTTACGGTTTCATGTATGGACATAGGTATTTGTAAGACTAGCTAGCTTACAAATGGAACAAGAACATTTGTTATCATATTGGTGTAAAATTGTTTATACTTATTTCATGACGGTAAAGTCATGGGCATGTTTTCGGGTAAAACTACTTACCTTATGACGATAATGTCATGTATATGTTTTCGGGGAAAACTACTTTTTTTATAACGGTTAAGTCATGTATATATTTTTGGTGAAAACTACTTATTTTTATGATGGTAATGTGTACATGTTTTCGGGGGAAAACTATTTTTTTATGACGGTTAAGTCGTGTATATGTTTTCGAGGAAACCCACTTATTTTTATGACGGTTAAGTCATGTATATGTTTTTGAGGAAAACTACTTATTTTTATGACGGTTAAGTGATGTATATTTTTTCGGGGAAAACTACTTATTTTTATGATGGTTAAGTTATGTATATGTTTTCGGAGAAAACTACTTATTTTTATGATGGTTAAGTCATGTGTATGTTTTCGGGGAAAACTAACTGCACTAAAATAACAAACTCTGTGAACTCACCAACCTTTGTGTTGACACTTTCAAGTATGTTTCTCAGGTAACCCTTAGTCATGGCGCGATTGGAATAGGCTAGCTATGTTGGAACAATTCCTAGTAGGCGGACGGCCATAGATTATCAAGTCTCAAGTCGACCTTTGATCTAGAGGAACATAAATCATTGTATTTATTTAGTATTACAAATTCTATATGTAATCAAGTCTTAGAAATCACTATTACAGCTTCCGCTATCGTGTAATGAACCAATCGTTGCAACCTGTATTTATTTATTAAGTAAATAAATTTGAGGGTGTGACGGATTGGTATCAGAGCAATGGTTTTAGCGAATTAGGTTTCCTTAGTGATACCTACTCTCTAACAGGACTTATTTAGGGACCAAGATTTCTAAGACTTGCGTCACACTAAAAACACCCAAGACTTGAGTATAGGAAATTCCAACCGTTGCCGAACAATTTGTGTAGACTATTAGTGTATCGAGTTACACTAGGGTATCATTAGCTACACTAATACAATTACATGGCACACGTAATGAACACTTAAACATATACAACAATGTGGAAATAATAAACACTTACAACATGTTACTGTTCAGATTACGAGTCAAGAATAATGGGTACTCAGCATACTGTAACCTTAGAAGATCGAGTTAAGAGCTGAGCTTGGGCGACGACTGCAGCAATCGTCAGTTACCGATCTTGGTATCACAACAGGCTGAACCAGTACCAGAATCTGTACCTACACCTGCACGACACCTACAACTACTCCAGCCATGGGGGCATTTTGTTTCTGACATATGTGCGGTATAAATACTCTTCTTCATGAGTTTTCGGATCGGATGCCTAGACTTTCACTATGAGATACGACAGACAGGATTGCCCAGACTGGACTGAACGCGGGTTGGATAAGCAGGACTAAACGGGAGAGAACTCCACGGGTCAGGAGACCTAGAGATTCATCAGGATCATGTGGATCCATACGTACATACAGATTCAGAGCAGGAGTTGCTTGACACTGATTTGAGAATCTCTGTTGTACACATAGTGCCTGATAACCATACACATTTTATTCTTGAGATACACCGGTGGTGCCTCTCTACCATTAACCCCATCCGGCAACAACCATATTCGGTAGACTCATGAGTATTGGAACACATAATTAAGAGTAATCCGATAGGACATTACACACTCCTGCACAAATGTGCTAACGCAATCTAATGAACACTTAATTTTTTTTTTATTATAAGCTTGGGATAGAAGAAACACTACAGGGATCATGCAAAGTTATTATCATTACAGGTGCACACGTAATCATAATTTGCGGTGCATGGGAACTTTAGTGAGTCTTGCTGTCTAAGCTAATGATCAACCGATGTTCGTAGTCACTTGATTTAGGATTGGATCTTAACAAATCGAACTTCTCTCTTAGTCTTTCACCAAGCATTCTCCTAGTACAGAAGGA
The DNA here is from genome assembly GCA_023525975.1 of Smallanthus sonchifolius. Lineage (NCBI taxonomy): Eukaryota > Viridiplantae > Streptophyta > Magnoliopsida > Asterales > Asteraceae > Smallanthus > Smallanthus sonchifolius. Next base: position 30,731,759 of record CM042046.1, read on the forward strand.
ACGAGAGAAATTCAAATTTAATTCAACCAATCCTTAGTGAATCCTGAAGGAAGAAAGATTTCGCACATTCATCCTTTGAAATTCTACTTGTCAAGATGGCTTCAAATTGAGTGTTACCGCAACCAACAATTACAATTGTTGCACAATTATCGTGGGAGATTACAACATAATCTCAGGATCCATCATATAGTCTAGTCTCGCAATTACCTTAAATTTACGCGAGGAGTACTATGCACTAATTGTTGTACTGGGGAGAAAGTTATTCCGACCCACATACACATCACCTATGGGGTATTGAGGAAACTCGACATGAGACAAGTAGGTAATCTGACATTTCAGAATGTTGGTCAAACAGGGTTGCTCTCGCAACCTTTGACATTCATTACACCTTTAAGTCCGACTATTCTCACCAGAAATCAATAAGTCGGGAATGCTGCTCAAGCAAATGCGAAAGAAACCTAAGTGTGGACTAACGACTATTGTCCTACTAACAAAAACAAAAATGACATATGAAACTCCTAAAAGAGTCCCAAGTGTGGGATTTCTTGCTAATCTCATTAGTTCATGTTATACATAAGGGACGTAAGCACCAACTGTTCACAACAGGCCACTGTCCACAAAGAGTTGAGAAGAATAATTTATTACTCTTTTGTACTCGCACTTCCCCAAAGATCATCTTGTTGAATGGATCCCAGATTTTAGCCTAGAGGAGAGGGGTGATTACATCTTTCACTCCCAGTTTTCTATAATTGGGAAGCTCTAGAGCATCTATTGTTAAGAAATAACCTCTTAACGCAGGCTCAGTAATAGTACAAAATTTTCGATGTTTAACACTCATTACCTCAATTTTATCCTTGTGTTGAGGATTTTGAGGCTATAACCTGAATGAGTGGAATATGTAATGGTAAGTCACCAAATTACCATTCAAACACTAAGGAAGTGCAGACACACTGAATGACTAATAGTTGGCCATTGTAAAACTCCCAAACCCTTTCTGCCAACTTAATCGGTTGACAAACCCGTAGCCCATTTTGGGGAAAACACTAATTCTGTGAGACCATTCTCACAGTCCCACTATTCATTCCCTCAGCTAGACGGAATATGAATATCCCAAACAAACATAGAACTTTTGTTGGCACACATACTTCGAGGGTATGGTAGCCAAGTCATGAGCTTACATATCAGGATGTTACAACCCGAATGCTAGTCTGTCGCGGGAAGATAGTGCAATTAACGGGTAAAGTGGTGATTAGACTCGACCTTCGCAAGCAAGAGCTCACAAGGAACCTCAAAATCTTAGATCCATTAAGGAACATGGAAAGGAAGATTCTAGAAAACAGGAAACCTGAAATAGGAATAAAGTCATGGTCCGAGAAGATGTTTTCGAGAAGCATAAGAGGGACAAACATAATGATTCATTTTCATATTGTGTCATTACTACCCAATCTTCAACTAAAGCCTGAACGCCTTGTCGACTAAATCTTTTCTAAGATCTATAGAGATCTAGATATTATGTATCATAGTGTATAGATGAGTAGAGGGTATGTGTCAGCACACACTCAAAGATTCTCAGGCTCCATTTCTTTCTTTATCAGGAATGCGTATCAAATAACCCAGCATATTGAGGGTAATCAAATAACGGGTTCTTGCATAACTAATATCGTTAGTCGAGAAGTATTCGCTTTACTTTCAAATACTAACTACTACGTAAGTAGAAATCAAGAATTCTCCCTATGGTTTGGAAACAAACTAGGGATACAAAGCCCTAATCGCGATTGAGTGAATAAACCCAAGAGGGCTACATAGATCAAGTTTCGATGACAAAACTTCTTTAACAAGGGAAGAATGTGACACCCGACATTTCCAAAACATCGTTCGTACACAACTTAAACGTGTTTACATTAATATGTTTCCTGAATCACTCAAAATCATACACTCGAACGATAAAAGACTAGCAAACGTAATGCATCGATTGTTTATACCGTAGTAGATGTAAAAATTCGTATAACACAAACGAAAGCAATCAAGTATTTTAACGGAAAAAAATTTAGAATTGTATTCTAAATAAACGATCATGTTCCAACGATTAAGTCTTGAATATATATTCTACGATATAAATGAAAGATTCTCGTAAAAACATTTCTAGAGTTATCATTCTAAATCAATCTCTTAGAATGCGTATAAATGTGAGTGAATGCATTTACAACTTAAAATATACGAAAACTTGAACGCTTTCGTTCAAGTTCGTTAACGCTCCTAAACTAAAGATATTCATATATAAGAGTGTATATATATGTGTGTGTATATATATAATATAATCACAACTCCGAATTTTTATCTATTAAAACGGGTACTAACTTCAGGTCGTATATCATTTTTATTTCAATCACATCACCATCAACACCAACGTGTCATCACTTTGCTTGACTCACACTCCACTCAAGAGGTCAAATCTTCATAATTATGACTTTATACAAATATACACCAAACCTCCATCTCATTTAATGACTATATATATATATATATATACAAACGTCTCACACAATACGAACGTTGGTGAAAATATCAAATGATAGGAAAATATTATGTCTCATCGTTTTATGTGATTATATGTTTAATAACACAAATATATATATATATATATATATATATATATCTGATTTTTCATACGAGTTAGTTAACGCGTATTTTAATATTAATACGTGCATTACACGTTTAACGCATCTAAACTATGAACGAATACAAACATACATATAAATATATATGTATATATTAAACCCGACACATTTTTATTTATATTATCATGGTCTTGAATTTATTTATTAAACTGAGTATTTAACGGGTATTATTTGCGGGTATTACACCACCTTTGAATCATCATCGCCTACTAACCTCTGCCATCACCTCACCCTCACCTTACCCACTCCCTCATGACAACACCATCACCATCATTAAACCTTGTCCAACACTCTACTCCTCTATCACAATCATCATAATTTTGATGATTATTTAGTCAAAACCTCACCCAATCTCCAACTATATAAGAAAATAAACTACCACAAATCAAGATTTTAATCTCTGTCTCACTTTCTCTTCTCTCTCAGGTCTAGACCAACACACCACACACACACATCTTCTTCCTCTATTCAATCTCCATACAAGAAATCAAGATATTCAAGTGTTTGAAGGTGATTGTTGCAAGAGTTCAAGCTTTGGGAACTACCTTTTAACTTTCCTTCTTCTTGCTTGCTTAACGTGAGTGTCTACACATCTTCATCTCCTTCATTTATACTAACATTACAAGTATTTTTGTTGTATAAAACCACCACCCAAAAGAAAACTACTTAAAAACTAGTAAAAACATGGTTTCATCTTTTAAACACGAGTGTTCTTTAAAAATACATGTACATATCTTATAAACCTACTAAAATCTCTAAAACAAAACCTAAACATCTTGTACATACTTGTTTTTATAAGAGAAGTTGGTCAAAAAGAGAGTTGTTGGTGATTTTGTTGCACATATGTGAAGATCTTGAAAATTTGTTGTTAAAACAAGTATTTGGACATAAGTGAAAGTATGGACATAAACCATATAGTATAAAGTGAACCATTGGATAAATATGATCTGGAACTTGTAGATCATGTCATACATAACGTAAAGATCAAGTATATGGTAAACAAGAGTTAAACAAGTACCAATCTAAAGTAGTTGGTGATCTTGAGTGTGTTGGAAGTAAAACAGTGAGCTGGCAGAAACTAAATCCGACTTTGGAGGGCCAAATTTCAGTCCATACTTATCCAAACTGGTCGAATCTTAAGTCTAAAACTAATTACAAAGAGTCTAAAATCCAACCCAAGTGGTCTCGTGAAATTTCGTTGGGTTTTGGTACCCCTAAATGATCATACAAGAAAATGTGTAGAATCTGTCATTTCCAGCAGAATTTTAGTACCACTTCTAGGAGTCATAATTTGGTTATAAAAAGTTCAAACAACATGATTCCAACTCCTAGAATTATTATTTTGTGTCTAAATTAAAATTTGTATGAGCTCGTGTCATGGAAGTAAGCTTTGGTCAACCCACTCAAAGAAATTCCCAAGTCACTCCAGAAAAACCATTGTTATACCATCTGTCCAAAATGAATTTATTTAAAATACCTAGATGTGTCATAAAGTGTTGGTTAATGCATCCTTGTAACCCAAAGATATGTAGGTAACTTGGTATAAAATTTCATGGCTAAACGAGTTCATTTGGTTAATCAAAAGCACGATACACGGACAACTTAAAATTCTGGAAAAATCACAATAGACTAGAGTTACCGTAATAATGTAGTTCGAAGTGAATAACTACCGGAACCCTAACGCGATCTATATAAGAAAACTTATAGGTAAATATTTATTTATATAACATCAATAATGTATATACTTATGAATAAATACAAATACGCATCATGAAATTCTAAGACAAGTCACCAACGGTTCGTCGGGTCACACTTTCAAAACGTAATACATGTATCACCTAGTCTAACATTTTGGGTGGAACTTATACACATTCAACTTGTAAGTTTACATCATCATATAAGTTCTGAAGACAACCGTAACTGATAGGTCACGGTTAGGACAATCTTGCATAAACATCGGCTTTGTTAGCACTTACATATTGAAAGCTCATCAGGTGAGTTCACGACCCCCTTTTCACTTTTTAATGTTTTGTAAACTGCGGGGGAGAAACATACTTACATATTATGTATTACATTATTTTTTAATACAGTTGGAAACATTATTGTTTTATACAATTGAGAAAACATTGCATACATTTTTATATGATAACAAGGGAACAAGACACTAACATTATGTCGTACATGTGGAACAATATAGCGCTTAAAGTCCCCGGATTAACACACTTTTTGTAACCATTAACTATGAACTTAGCCTGGGATTCTATGGATAGTACTATTGGGGGTGACGTCCCCGGTCATGGTTAGTCGCGCTAACTGGGGGTCCACATGGCCAAATGACCGCATATTGTCTTATTCTCATGGTTTACCGGGGGGGGGGGGGGGCATTCATTTGTAAGGGTTTGGTTACGGTTTCATGTATGGACATAGGTATTTGTATGACTAGCTAGCCTACAAATGGAACAAGAACATTTGTTATCACATAGGTTTAAAATTGTTTGTACTTATTTCATGACGGTAAAGTCATGTGCATGTTTTCGGGTAAAACTACTTACCTTATGACGGTAATGTCATGTATATGTTTTCGGGAAAAACTACCTTTTTTATAACGGTTAAGTCATGTATATATTTTTGGTGAAAACTACTTATTTTTATGACGGTAATATCATGTACATGTTTTCGGGGGAAAACTATTTTTTTATGACGGTTAAGTCGTGTATATGTTTTCGAGGAAACCCACTTATTTTTATGACGGTTAAGTCATGTATATGTTTTTGAGGAAAACTACTTATTTTTATGACGGTTAAGTCAAGTGTATCTTTTTGGGGAAAACTACTTATTTTTCTGATGGTTAAGTTATGTTTATGTTTTCGGGGAAAACTACTTATTTTTATGACGATTAAGTCATGTATATGTTTTCGGGGAAAACTAACTGCACTAAAATAACTAACTCTGTGAACTCACCAACCTTTGTGTTGACACTTTCAAGTATGTTTCTCAGGTAACCCTTAGCCATGGCGCGGTTGGAATAGGCTAGCTATGTTGGAACAATTCCTAGTAGCCGGACGGGCATAGTTTATCTAGTCTCAAGTCGACCTTTGATCTAGAGGAACATAGATCATTGTATTTATTTAGTATTACAAATTCTATATGTAATCAAGTCTTAGAAATCACTATTACAGCTTCCGCTATCGTGTAATGAACCAATCGTTGCAACATGTATTTATTTACTAAGTAAATAAATTTGAGAGTGTGACACATAGCTTGATGTGTTAGCGTAGTGTAATGAATATATGTGTAACTACATGTGGTGTGCAATTGTGATTATTATGATGATGTGCTAGATTATTGTGTGATGCTATGTGAAGTGTGTGGGATGCATGTGCATCCGGTGTGCGTGAAGGTAGAAAGTTAGTGTGAGTATGATGGGGAAAGGTTTAGAATCCGAGAAGTGATGTGGACCACCAAATTGCGTTTGATCACCGTGATTTGGCAGTCTATGATTACTCTCATATTCTGAATTTGTGCCCATAGTAATTACTCTAGCGTTCTATCTTGAGTAGGATTAGGTGGTTAAGACAAAGCATACGAGAACGGTCATGCGTGATGGTCTTGCTAGAGGGAATGCAGAACAGTCAAGATGACGACTGTTGCGGGTGAGACTGCTAGCGAAATGGGAGTAGTGTTGGCGCTTCTCATGCCAAGTGTGACAAGAGCTTCGATCGGCGACATACCACATGGAGCTATGATTGGAAAGACGGGATGGAAAGAGAGAGCAGTGTCGGCTGTACGTGATTTTCTTCTAGGACGTGGACCTGCACAATTGAGAGATCGACCACTTTCGGTGGTTAAGAAAGCTTTGTTTCAGGAGGAACCAGAGGAGGACACGCCAGTTGCACCTGACATGGTCTAGCAGTGATTAAGTGAGCAGTACTTAGGATGCTTGATTTCTTGGTGAGCTGTGTGTGTGCTAGTTGTCATGAGAGATCCCTGGGATATTTGGCACTTTGATTGATTAGCCGTTTACATGGTGGGATGCCCAGTTCAAATATTGACTAGTTGATTTTGACATTGCTTACGAGTTATACCGCGGGATGACTTGAGTGTGATTAATGATAGTTGTGCTGGTGAGAGTGTACTATGGTGGGTACAATGATAGATTTAATGCGATATTGTGTGATTATGTGATTACCTTTTGAACAACGTGAGTTCATATTAAATATAATTTTTGCTGTGGTGCTAGAGCATGGTTAATTAGATTGTGTGAGCTTTGAAATTTGCTGTGTCTACAATCTGAAGGTAGTGTCACCTATGTGCTATTGATCAGGTGAGGTTTTGAGTGCAACGGACGTATTGCACTTTGTGTGAATGTGCAGGACGGGGTCCTGTGAGAAATTGTGGTTATGTACCTTGTGTATAGGTACAAAGGTTCGGGACGAGGTCCTGTGAGGAGCTATGATTTATCAATATTATGTGAATAAAAGATTAGGGTGATGTCTTCTGTCTACACTGATTAATGTGTTATCCTGTATGATCCACTTGGGTGAACAGAAAATAGGGTTAATTGTGTGTGTGTGTGTGACTATAAATGTCGAGGTCATATTGTACACAGGTAGATTTGCTGAGGTCTAGCTAATTGTGTGTGTGCACTTGTTCAAGTTAGAAGGTAGGGATACTAGTACGTGCGTAGGACATTGTGTGTCCTGTAGTTTTGATGTGTCGGTGTGTGTCCTTGTAGTACACCTGTTAGAGCATGTCTTGTAACTGTCGCTGAAATTCTATGTTGTAAGTTAGCGAAGCTGTCAAGTTCGCCTATGGAACTTAGAGCGAACTTAACAAGTTCGCCTGTGGTCTTTGTGGTTTCCCTATAAATAGGTGTTTACATGTCAGTTGTGAGAAACTAGAACACATAACTTGTAAAACTTCAGAGAGAGATCAGACCTGAGAATCTGAGAGAGATTGTAATTAGTGTCTGATGAGGAATACAACGAGAAGATTATTTACTTGCTGATTGTTATCGTTTCTATTGTCATTTTGTGTATACATACGTTGATACAGTTGGATTCCGCACTCCGTGTCTTCTATACGTCACGTCACGAGATCGATCTATAGAGGATTCATGTGGACCTACAAGTGGGATCAGAGCATTTGCTCTTGATTAGCAGAAGATTCGTGGTGTTTTCGTGTACAATCAACATCAAATATCACTGAATTTGAAGGATTTTTACTCATTTTCGTTTCATGACAAAAATGGAAGATTTTTGATCAATTTGGATTGCTTTTGGATTCGTTTGAAGAAATTGATCCGATAGGATTGCTCCTAATCAGTTTCTACACAATCCTACGGTTCAGAATTGTCTAATTCCAACATATTGATCAGAAATCATGATTTTCAGCAGAGTTGGTTCGTATTGGTGTTCTTTCTGAGATTTCAGCGTTTTAGGCGAACTTGTCTGATCAGTTACAGGCGAACTTAACCAGGCGAGCTTAACAAGTTCGCTCAGTGATGTTCAGGCGAACTTAATAAGTTCGCTCAGGCAGTTTCAGGCGAACTTACTAAGTTCGCTCAAGTTCCCAAGTGTTCTTAAAAAAAAAGTTTTTTGGAGGGAAATTTTTTCTTGCTCAATTTTTTGAGGAGACATTTATATACTTGTTTTTAGTTATTTTTGAGAATATTTTAATTTTGAAATTTTTTCTTCCCTAAAATTAGTTTCTTGAAGGGAAATTTTTCTCGTGATCGTTTACACAAAATTCTTGAAATGACGAATTTTTTGAAGAGTGGAAGAGATTTGTTAGAGAAACAATTCATGTTTTTCAAGTATTTGGAGGATGAAACTGTTGATGATATCGTTTCCAGATACTACCATCTTTTGAGAGAGTTTGTAAAATGTGATGTTTCTTACACTAATATTAAGGTGAATGAGAAGTTGTTGGATGCTCTTCCACCTAATTTTGAGAAATACTCAGTGCTCATAAAAAAATGTGGATTTATGAAGAAGGTGATGTGACAAAAGTTAGTGACAAGAGTGATTATGAAAGTGACTGTTTTTCCGAATCAAGTGATAAAGAAAGTTTTCACTCTTCTTCTTTAGAGGTAAAAGCTGATGTTCATACTGATGCTGGTTCTGATAATATTTCTTCGGACAGTGACTTGAGTGAGTCTGGGAGTGTTGCTGAAATTGAAGAATCAATTATTCAGAATGATGAGCCAAAATTTTCAACTAAAGAACTACTTGATGATGGAGCTGCTAGGAAAGTGACTGAGAAAATTGCTGAGATGTTATCTGAAGCAAATGCATCCATGGCTGATTCGAAACAGATACATAAGGTTGTTTCTTGTTCTAAGTGCATTGATTCAGATTTGAAAATTGTAAGATTGTGTGATGATAACACAAATCTGATTTGTGACATGGAGGCAATATACACATCAAATCAAGTTTTAAAAGAAAATGAAAAGCTTTTAAATACAAGAATTGAATCATTGAAAGATGATATCAGGATTTTATAGAGAAAAGTAAATGAACAAGCTTTTCACATTGATGTGACATATTCTGAATATGAGAAAAAGATAAATGAACTTGCCCAGTCACAGAGTGAGGTCACCAACTTGTTGAGAGAGCTCGAAGGTTATAAGAATTCCAGTTTTCTGTTGGAATATTATAATGAGACTTCTGGTGAGAAAGTTATTGGTGGTGTTGGTTCATGTCCTTCATTTGATGACAAAGCTATTGGAGGAGGTGTTGGATATTGTCCACCTTTCAATGGTAATTACACTTCTTGTACCACTAAGGTTGTGGCAGAAGACGATCTGGAACCAAAACCATCCTCAAGGTAAATCCTGTTACAGGAGAGGACATGGTTTATGATGATTCAAGTGATGATGAAACATTTGATCAAGATAAGTCTGAAGGAATAGTGAAAGACTACAAGGTTGATGAACCATTTGTGGTTAAGAAAGTCACCAGAGATCGGTGCATCTTGACTGAACCAGATGAAGATATTCAACAACCATAAATTAACTAGTAAAAAAGTTGTGAGCAGTGGTTTTGATTTTCAAGAAAATAATAAGATTGAGAAAACTTCAACTCTTGATTTTATTAAAAATAAGGTTGATTCAGAAAAACCAAGGTTTTTCAAGTATCTAGCACTACTTCCCAGTGTACATCATCCGGTACAACAAGAGTTCCAAGAGAGAAGTATGTCAGAATTTAAAAATAAAGACGAACATGTTTTCATTGCGGGGTTGTTGGCCATATCTTGATAAATTGTCCAGATAAGGATGTGGGAAAGCGTCTAGAAGATCCCAGGTTAGGAAGACCTTTTGTTAAACCGCCAACAAAGCCAGTGCTGAAATATGTTCTTGTGAAGAAACCCGATATTTCTAAACCTGATGTAAAAGTTTCATATGTACCAGTGAAACCAACATCACAAATTCAGTCAACAAAATATGTGAATCAAACTAAAGTGTCTAGTTCTAGAGGTTCAAGAGATATGACTCCTAAAGCTCCTTACGAAAGGAAGTCTATTGATAGGAGAAGTTGTTTTTCTTGTGGTGTAATGGGTCACATTTGTGTGAATTGTCCTTCAAAGACCTAGTCTTCTGAAACACCAAAGACTAGACCAGTTGTGACAAGATCAGTTGGTAGAAATTCTGTTAATTCACAATCGAAGGTTAAGCTCTCTCGACCTCAGAGACGGAGACGAAACAGAAGATTGAGAAAATTGTTAGAGCAATAGGAGGTTTTGCAATCGCATCATGTTTCAAATGAACCATAATGTTTAAACACTTCAATTTTTAAAAGGAAGGAACTTCATGAATAGAAGAGTGTTTGGAAAAGAAAAGTTTTTGTTTCTGATTCAATGGAACAATCTCCAAAAATTGAGGAGAGATTCGACTGTGAATTGCGTGAAGTCATTTATTTTGATACGGATGGACGACCCAGGACTACCATGGCTTGGGTTTCCATTTCAGACTAATGCTTCTTGTTTAATGTGCAGGATTAACCAAGAAGGACTATTAATACAATTTGGTTTGTTAATAGTGGTTGTTCATATCACATGACAGGGAATGACATCTGTAGGAGCAATGAGTTGTTTGATAACTGATAAGTCTTTTGATTCAACTACTTGATGCTCAAGGGGGAGATAATGTCCCACACAATGTTTGTTTTTGGAAAGTGTTTGACTAAGTCAAAAAGACAACATGAAACTTAGGATGATGATGGTGAGCATAAAGTCGTTGATGCAACCATTTGACTAGTCGAGGGGGAGTCTACAAGACGGGGGAGTACATAATTGTGTTGGTGATAAAGGCAAAGGCATTCGATTACATCGGTTTGAATTTTAATTGATTGAATTGCTTAATTTCCAAGTAAAATGTTTTTCTTAACAATGTTTTCATGGAAGTTTTACTTTCTGTCAAAAATAATTTGAAAAATACAAACAAATTGAAAAAGATAAAATCGGGTTATAAGGAGAAATGATAGTACATCAGTAGATGTTCAGTCACAGGTGACCTTAGTTGGACTTTATGATTACTTATCTAATATATCTGTGATAAATGTTTTGATCAGAACTTCTTATACTGCACAGTTTGGGAAATGATAGCTTCATAACTGCTTATGTTGAACAAAATTTGATGCTTGATGCTTATATCTTTAAATTTGGATACTAGTATGTAGTCTGAATTGTCAATAGGCTATGAGTATCTTTGGTCCATTAGTAGTGTGACAACATAATGAACTTTGTGACAACTGTGATTTGAACCCATGGTATGCCGGGTGTGTGTGTAAAAGATCATTATCAGATAAATAATTTAAGATCTAAAGTACTTCATGAGACTAGTATCGGTTATGTCGTTAAACACAATTTTTCAGTTCACTTCACTGCCTATGCCACGAAAAACATGCAATGTGATGTTGAACTAAGATATGTTTCTGACAACATCTGTTGGAACATATACTAGCCCTTGGCTCATTATCCTGATTCCATTGAATATATCCAGATAACAGTTGGATCACGCTACCCTATGTCATTGAATCAATCGATTCCTTGATTATTCTTATGTTGAAGAATTCTATCGGTACAATCTTTCTGTTACTATGAATCATGATACTTCATCCAAACCAAGACATTTGAATCATTCTATTCTGAATCATTCTGATTCTCTGCTTGATATTTTTCTGTGTTTAACGGTATAATTTCATCCTGGATATTGAAAATTATCTTGCAATGATCTTATATGTCTTGAAGATAATGCACATTTATTTTATGTTGGCATATTTGTGGGGTACACGTTGTATTACAAAATAAATGGTACCTTAATTCACAAGAACATGGGACAAAGATACTGATGGTTTCAAATGTTATAATATTGACAACTTAGATTGACATGTTATGTGTTGCAAATTCGTATGTAATTTATTATAAGCATGTTATGATCTGATCCCATCTTCTTTGAAGTTCTTCACGTATCATTACATGTTTTGGTTGAAGCTTAAAAGATTTGATCTTATCTGATATAAAGAAATCATGAATCTGGATAGGATACCCTTAGAATGTTTAGGGATGTTTATCCAAAATGCATGATTGATGCATTGTTTTTACTGATATGATCTTCTTAATCGTGAAGTTTGACCAAAAAGATGGGATTTTGTATTTTACATTTTAGTTTGTATAGAGAAAAACCAAAAAGTTTTTGTGTTTCTTGTGTTTGAAAAACCAAAAAGATTTTAGTTTTCTATCATCCATGGAAATTTTACTTGTTGGTTACACTTGGTTGTTCTTCTTTGCCATAAATGAAAATTTGCAGATAGAAGTTGACAAGGGGTCCTTCTCCCAAGTTTTCTTTTAGAAAGAAAGAAAGAGTGTGCAGATGAACAAGACAAAGACTATGATCTGTTTGAGGACTGATGACAATCTTTTGAAGCTGTTGTCAAGGGGGAGTCTGTTGGAACATATTCTGGTGACAACGAGCTTGAAGATTCTATGTCTTAGTCTTAGAGTCTTTGCTTGTAGTGTGTTATAATTGTGAGCAACAGTTAAGAGGGAGTCTGTTAGAGCTTGTTTTGTAACTGTCGCTGAAATTCTATGTTGTAAGTTAGCGAAGCTGTCAAGTTCGCCTAAGGAACTTAGAGCGAACTTGCTAAGTTCACCTTAGCTTGTTAGGGGCGAACTTAACAAGTTCGCCTGTGGTCTTTGTGGTTTCCCTATAAATAGGTGTTTATATGTCAGTTGTGAGAGACTAGAACATAGAACTTATAAACTGAGAGAACTTATTCTGAGTGGAAATTCAAAGAGGATTATTTACATCGTGCTGTTGATTGAGTTACACGTTGCACGTTGATCATGGATTCCGTACGTTATCACCGTGTCGTACCGCGAGTCTAGAGATCCGTCACACACCGAACTAGGACTTACAACATGCTTAGTAGTGCAAAGGATGAGTGGTCGAGGTGCTCAAGTTTAGAGCTTGTATCTTGGCGATTTTCTCAATAATGATACATCGAGGCGATACAAGGAGTTTTGACGTCATTCGAGATGATTAGCGAGGTGCTCTTAATAGATACCTATAATTACATCTCGGGAATGCGGTGCACAAAGCTAAGAGTGCGGTCATGAGAGTTGAGGATGAAAGCATTACATGAAATCTTGGTCGGCAATAGTTATGACTTAATCGAGATGATGACGCAAAAGATTCCAACATGAAATAAAAATGGTGACGGTAGGTGATATGTCTTCATTTATACATATTTTACATACATAATAATCCCGCATTATGGTACTAAATTGAATAATAACCTTGCAATTTGTGCTTAAAATACAAATATTTGATAATTCCAGGTTATTCGGTGTTAAAAATATAAATCAAGCTAAATCCTATCAAGAACACCAAGAATTCAAGCTTCTAAGGTTCATTCCTGGAGCATTAACCCCAAGAAGACAAAATTGGTCAACAATAGTCAACAAGAAGCTACAAGACAAAACTAGAGAAAAAGAGGGGTTGCACGATTGTGCATCCCAATGTACGACCGTGCATTGGCCTTCTCTACTCCCCACGGCCGGGTACCATGTCCTCTGTACCCTGTTTGATTCCTTGGGCCTTTGCACGACTGTTCAACCCTATGCACGGCTGTGTATTGCATATTTTGAGGCCTATAAATAGGAGGCTTGGGTTCTTTATTCCACACACCAATCCAGAGAAAAATTACACTCAACAAGAGATCATTCTCGTAGTTAGAGTAGAAAGTAGAGAGTAGAGGGGCTCTTCCTCCTTGTTCCACAATAGAGGAGCCTACGAAACTCATCATTACGCTAGTGGTTATAGGCATTCGTGGCTAAAACTTGTTTGTATTGATAGGGTGAAGATGATGTTTGGTGCATGTTAATGTTTAACTTATTAATGAAGTGGTATGTTTATGTCTTTAACAAATTCGTCCTCAAAAACCATCTTTTGATGGGCTTTTATTATTGTCTAAATCCGTCTTTATATTTGAAGTGTCTTGATTTTAAAGAGTAAGATCGTAAAACCCTTTTTAATCAAACTTCCTTTGAAACTCGTACGTCCTTATATGAGCAGAGATTGATAAGCCAAGACTTGGTCTATACTTCTAAGATCATACGTCTTTATACGAGATTATTATGCGACCAAGAATTGGTGAACTCATGTTGGGAATGGTACGTCTTTATACTTGGTCCCATTGTTACACCGCCTCTCGATGAGTAAAATATAATCACCTATTTAACTTAATCTAAAGCATTTTGAGTCCGATGTCTTTATCCAACCCGGAGATGACCATTCGATGGGTTGAGGGTAAATGTTGTCCCTAACGGGAGGCACTACCACTTTTGAAGGATTATAATTTGCAAATTAAATGTCATGAGGACGAGGCTCTAGCGGTGACCCGGGTCACAAGTTTGTAGTAGTCATACCGCTGAATTAGCTAATCTAACATTATCACGTACTAAGCTGATTCGAATCCCGATGCAATACATCTCGTAATCTGATCATTTTCGCCTTATTTACTTTTCCGATATTTACTATTCTGCTAGTTACATTTTTGTTACACACTTCACGCACATTTTTACTTTTATGTTATTTACTTTACCGTCATTTACTTTTCTGCTTCACAAGCATACAAAACCCACCTACTAAATAATCCGGTTAAACGATAACAAAAGTTGAGTATTGGAACTCAACCGTGTCCATTGGTTCGATACTTGGTTCTTACCTGACTATATTACGCTGTGATAGGTACACTTGCCTATTGTGTGTGTTTTAAGTTAACGTAATTATCATTTTACTTTATAAATTTAAAACCTGATCTCATGAAATCAATTAACCTAAAAATATATTTATTTATATTTTTATATATATTTAAACACTCGCCATAAAGTTTTTGGCGCCGTTGCCGGAGACACGGTGATTTCACGAAAAATTCGAGTTAACGGATTAGCCTTTTATTTTCCTTATGTTTTTCTTTCACACTTTGTTGCAGGTAGTGTATGATCCAAAGTTATACTACTGGTTTATACCAACCTTTAGTAGAACCTGAAAGATTTTTTCACTGCCGAGTGCGAGAAAACCGTGCTAGAAAAATGGCCATAGAAAACCGTACTATCGCCGAATTTGCAAGACCGTCTCTAGACGCGTTGGGGTCTAGTATCACAAGACCAACCGTCGATGCTAACAACTTTGAGATCAAATCTCATGTCATCCACATGATCCATTCATCATGCACATTTAACGGATTACCCGATGAGGATCCACATGCCCACATCGCAAATTTCCTTGAGATTTGTGATTCCTTTAAACTGAACGGACAAAGAAGGGTGACGAATGATCCTAACTATGGAAAGAAAGGAACCTTACCTGGGGATGATCATTGGAATGATTCCACATGCCCACATCGCAAATTTCCTTGAGATTTGTGATTCCTTTAAACTGAACGGACAAAGAAGGGTGACGAATGATCCTAACTATGGAAAGAAAGGAACCTTACCTGGGGATGATCATTGGAATGATTAGATCACCAGGGTTATAGGAAGGATGACGACATAGCGAGATGAGTGGATTATAGAGATATGGCGAATGAGCAAGAAACTGACGGTGTGGTACCGTCTGGGTAAAATTTAGAAGGACAATGAATAAAAGAGTATGTAGGTGGAACCTACCAGTTCCAAAGTTGAAAGTAAGCGATGGAGCGGACTTCTTTGAACACCAAGAATTATGACCGATATGTAGGGTAAGGTAATCGCGTTGATGTGTACATCGAATGGATGGCACCAAAGGAATACAGATACATCTGATGGATCAAAATAATGGGTGGCGTTGTCCTATATCGACGCAGGATTTGAAGACAAATCCTCTTTTAAGGGGGATATACTTGTAACATCCCGAAAATCCGTAAGCAAGTTGTTCGGGTTAGTGGACGACCCGATTCACATCTAACGTAATAAAGAGCAAGATTGGTCGAGCACAGGGCATTTTAACGACGTTAGTTGTCGCTGTAACTCTAACTCGAGACCCAATACGTGTAGATTAGAACTGAGGGATCCAGATGTAACTAAGGGACACTTATAAACAAACCATTGAGAGAAACCCTAAGCCAATTGGTATGGCTATGTGCGTGCGACGGCTGCCGCATGGGGGAAGGAGGAAGCCGCTGAAATCGGGAAGCCGAAGGAGGCGGATCGCGGTGGCTTGGAACACGAGACTTCACTACATGATCAAGGTTTGGGATTCAAGCATGGACGTACGAATTGCAGAGCGAGGACCGAGACTCGACATAACCCGGTGAGTTTCTAATCCCCCTTCTTTTAAACGTTTAATTGTTTTGGGGCTATTGTACACACATTCACTTGGTATTAATATAATTAATCATGTTAAGGGTCACGGGTTATAAACCAATATGCTTTGGGTAAAAACGTCTTAATTGAGAGTCGTAGGGTTATGGCATGTTCACAGAAATGTGTAAGTTATAGAGACGAGATATTAATGTGCGACGTGTTAAGGGTTGGACTAGGAGAGTCGGGCTTAAAGGCTAAAGGGTTATGATTGCACGTGAGATTTGTTGTGTTAGTGTCATTTGTAAGTTGCAGGTGTAGTTAATGAGTCCTGCATACGATGTGCGTTATTAAAAGTTCATATTTGTGTTGTGTGCTTGTGTCGTTGTCCACGGGACACGATGGGTATCGTGTTTGCGTCTTGGTCTTTATGACATGGAAAACGGGACCGTGGAGGACGGGGTCCTTCAGGAAGTCACCAGGGGTGACATTTATTTAACAGGTTAATGATGAGCTCGGAGTGTGTTGATGCCCTGACGAGGGTGCATCGATGAGGTATGTGTTTGCATGTGTACATATATGTGTTAAATTGCATGCTAGTGATCAGTCATATTTATTGTGTATGAGATTGAGTTAATGTGACGTGTAGAGTTAGGCTAACCGTTGAGTCAGGACTTGTGATGTGACGTGTGTAAGAGTAGTGTTAGTTATTTGTGAGAGCCTTAGTTAAGGCCGGATGTGTTAATGACTATGGTAGGTTATGTTAACCTAGAGTTGAGTTAAGGTGTGTTCTTTGATTCGAGTCGTTGGCATAGTATGTTGAGTCTATGCGGTTGTGGTTGTAAGGTAATTATTATCTATATTGGTAATATGGGTTGAGTCTCGGGTGGTAAACGGTTAAGGGATGTCGTGGGACGACAAGGGATTATCTATTCGTTAATAAAGTGTAATGATATTTTATAAGGACCGGAGGGTCCTGAGTGAATTAAACTGAAGAACTTGACGTGATGGCTTTGATTTAATTTAAACTATTAGAACTCACTCAGCGTAGCTGACTTTGTGTGTACATTAGATTGTTTTGCTGATAAGCGTAGGGTTGACGTATCTTGGCTTGGAAGCGGTGTTACTTGGACTGGTGTACATGCATTCGTGAGGTAAGCTAATGACATTAAATCGTAATAAATGAGTTTTGAAAGACTTCCGATGTAGTTTGAATTGCAATAAATGCATTTTTAATGAAAATGACCCATTATGAGAACCAACTGTAGGATGCCCGGTGTAACATCCCAAAAATAAAACGACAGTTAAAACGACGAAATAAACGAACGAGGCATGTCGGGTCGGGCCGGATGGGCCGACGGGCTGGAAGGGGAACCTCCCCTATAAATAGCTTAGACCTCCATCATTTCTCTCATTTGCAAGTTCTAGAGAGAGAAACCGTAGAGAGAGAAAGTTGGTGGATCGACCCGAGATTTCAACAAAGTGTTGCTCCATAGCTCGTGAGAAGAACCTCTGGATCAGAAACTCGATTTAGGTAACGATCGGGCCTAAATCTAAGTTTTTGTTCGTTTTTGGGTTTTTTCAGGTTTTGGGTGAAAAGGTAACGTTTTCACGGATAAAACTAAAATATAATTTGAGTTCCTTAATGGAAAGCAAATGTTTTGAAGTAAACAAGTTCGGGATTTTGATGGGATCAGACCCGAAGACGAAAGTTAGGGTTTTTGCAAAGAAGCAGTTCGTGCGTACATATCAAGTACGCATGAAGATGATCCTGCGTACTTATCAAGTACGCATGAAGATGATCCTGCGTACATATCAAGTATGCATGAAGATGATCCTGCGTACTTACCAAGTACGTAAGAAGAGGATCCTACGTACATATCAAGTACGCATGAAGAGGGTCATGCGTACTTATCAAGTACGCATGAAGAAGGTACTGCGTATTTATCAAGTACGCATGAAGCAAAGTCTGTGCACTTTGTAGGTCCCTAATTCGGTGTGTGACGGATCTCTAGACTCGCGGTACGACACGATTCAGTCTCTAGACTCGCGGTACGACACTGATAACGTGCGGAATCCATGATCAACGTGCTCGTGTAACTCAATCAACAACAACGGTGTAAATAAACGCTTTCTATTTCTACCACAATATCAGGTTACAAGATTCAGTCTCTAATCAGTTCCTCCTCTGATATCGTCTATTCTATCTAAGCTGTTTCACAGACTCTGTAACTGTATATATAAGCACCAGTTCTGAAGTAGGCGAACTTAATAAGTTCGCCTCAAAGATGTTTAGGCGAACTTATTAAGTTCGCCTTTAATAGGCTAAGCGAACTTAATAAGTTCGCCTCTGATATACTAGGCGAACTTATTAAGTTCGACTCTGATAGGCTAGGCGAACTTGTTAAGTTCGCCTCTAGCCGAACTTACACAGAATTTTATCAACAGTTACAAAACATGTCCTAACAGACTCCCCTTTAACTGTTGCTAACAATTCTATCAATTACAAGTCAAAGACTCTAAGACTAAGATATAATATCTTCAAGCTAGTTGTCACCAGAATATGCTCCAACAGACTCCCCCTTGACAACAGCTTCAGAAGATTGTCATCCGTCTTCATATATCATCAAACAAGTTGTAGTCTTCGTCTTGTTCATCTGCACTTTCTCTCTTTATTTCTAGAAGAAAACTTGGGAGAAGGACCCCTTGCCAACTTCTGTCTGCAATATTCAGTTTTTGCAAAGGAGAACAACCAAGAATAACCAACAATTAAGATTTCCATGGAAGCTGGAAAAATAAAATCTTTTTGGATTTTCAAACATAAGAAACACAAAATCTTTTTGGTTTTTCTCTATATAAACTGAAATGTAAAGTACAAAATCACATCTTTTTGGTCGAACATCACGAGTAAGAAGATCATATCAGTATATATGATGAATCAATCACACATCTTGGATATAAAATCCATATGATATCAAATGGTATCCTATGTCATTCTTTCAAGCCTTGACCAAGCAAACCAATATCTTTCAAGAATATCACACTCTATCTTTTCAAGACTTTCATATTGCATGTTATGATACACGATAAACATTCAAAGAAAATAGGATCAGGCTATGACACACAAATTCAAATTGTCAATATTATAAGATTTGAAACTAAAGCATCTCATTCCCACTTTCTTGTGAGTTAAGGTACCATTTAAGTATGAAATACAACGTATACCCCACTAGTATGCCAACAGAAAGTAAATGCACTATCTTCAACACATACGAGATTTTACTAAAGATTATCTGAATTTCCAGAATGAGGAGACATCACTTAGCACATGAATAGCAGAATCCAAATTGGATTGTATAGGAATCAATGAGATTCAGAATCGAATGATTCAATGTCTTGGCTTATATATGTGGAATCATAAGATTCAGGTATGGGGATCCAACTGTTATATGGATTATGAATTCAATGGAATCAGTAAAGATGATTTATCAATATGATCCAAGGGCTAGTATATGTTTGACAGATGTTGTCAAGTACATATCGTGATTATACTTCAAATTGCATGCTTTTCGGGACATGGGCACTGAAGCAAATCGAATGAATAGTGCTAAGGACATAACCAGAAACTGATCTCATAGGAAAATCTTTATTAAAAGCTAATATTCTTTATCTGATAGTGATCTTTTAACACACACACCCAGGCATAAAATGGGTTCAAATCACAGTTGTAACATATGCAATTATGTTTTCACACTACTAATGGTTCAGTGACGCTTGTAGTCTACTGACAATTCAAATTATATGCATACACAACACTATCATTTCCTATTTGTGCAGTCTCTGAAGTTTAGATCAAAACATCTAATTCAGATATATTAACATAAAGCACCAACCAGTTAATCTAAGGTCATGTGTGAAAGAACATCTACTGATGTACTATCATCTCTTCTTTAACTTCAAGTAATGTCGATTTTATATTTTTCAATTTGTTTGGCTTTTTCAAAATCTTTTTCAAAGAAAAATAAAACAAACGAAAATAAACCTTCCGTGAAAACATTTTAAGAAAAACATTTTACTTGGTTACTCAGGATTAAGCAAATCAATCAATTAAAAACTCAAACTGATGTAATCCTGTAATTGAATGCCTTTGCCTTTTGTCACCAACACAGTTCTGTACTCCCCCTGTCTTGTAGACTCCCCCTCAACTAGTCAGATGGTTGCATCAACGACTTTATGCTCACCATCGTCATCCTATGTTTTAGGTTATCATTTGGACTTTGTAAAACTCTTTCCAAAACATTGTGTGTGATATATTCTCCCCCTTGAGCATCAAGTCGTTGAATCAAATAGATTTCTCAGTTATCAACAATTCTTTACTCTTGTAGATGTCATTTCCTGTCATGTGCTTAGAACCACCACTATTAACAACCAAAATGGTATTAATAGTCCCTCTTGGTAAATCCTGCACATCTAACAAGAAACATTAATTTGAAATTGGGACCCAAGCCATGGTAGTCATGGGTCGTCCATCTGTATCAAAATAATAAACCTCACTCCATTCACAATCAAATCTTTCATCAATTTTTGGAGATTGTTCCGACGAGTCCGAAACAGAAACGTTAGATTTGCAAACATACTTCTTTTCATTAAGTTCTTTTTGCTTAAAATGTAAAGTGTTTGAACATTTTC
This sequence comes from Smallanthus sonchifolius, assembly GCA_023525975.1. Classification (NCBI taxonomy): domain Eukaryota; kingdom Viridiplantae; phylum Streptophyta; class Magnoliopsida; order Asterales; family Asteraceae; genus Smallanthus; species Smallanthus sonchifolius. The sequence goes on from CM042046.1 coordinate 30,752,908, forward strand.
TTTCATTTGAAAATTGATTTGATTGTGAAAATTCTTGTTGTTCTAATAATTTTCTCAATCTTCTGTTTCTCCTCCGTCTTTGAGGTCTAGAAAGCCTAACCTCATATTTTGAATTACTCTTTGGTGTATCATGAGGTTTAACCACATTTGGGTTAACATAAGGCTTACCATGAGTTCTTACCTTTTATGGAGTAACATGTCGGTTACCTTTGTCTTTGTGAGGACACGCAATCCTAATATGACCAACAAGACCACAAGAAAAGCAAGATCTCGTCTCACGATAATCTCTCATATAAGGAATCTTCACACGATAAGATGCACTTGAAGAAGATTCTCCTACATGAACTTCTTTTTGCTTTATTTTCTCTGGAACGCCAGATTTTACAACAGGTTTTGATTCAGGCTTCATCTTCTCAGGAAATACATGCTTCTTCCCTTTATTTTTATAAGGACAGGTCACCACAATGTGTCCTATCTCATTACAATGAAAACATGTACGTCTGTCTTTATAATCTCTGACATATGAAACTCTCTTTGAATTTGAAGAACTTCCAAATGTATAATTTCCAGATGAATTAGAATCAACCTTTGAGTCATCTTTCTTAACAGCTTTCGGTATCCCCTCTACCTTAGCTTCATCAAAATATTCATCATCACTCTCATCAGAATACACCATATCTTCACCTGTGACTGGATTCACTTTCAACACAGTCTTAGGATCTAAGTCCTCATCGTTTATAATCTCAGGTGTAAAAGAATAATTTCCGTTGAATGGTGGAGGAACAAAACCAATACCATTAGTTCCCTTCCCCTCTTCAGTATTCTCATGATAATATCCTAATAAGAATGATGAATTTGCAAAGCTTTCTAATTTTCTATGCAATTTGATTACCTCAGCTTTAGATTCAGCTAGTTCCTTATCTTTCTCAACAAGATCATTATTTCGTTTCTCAATTTCTGCAAAGGACATATCCAGGTGATATGCCTGCTCTTTGATCTTCAAAGTCAGAGAACTTATATCCCTCTTTAGTGATTCTATTCTCTCAATACACACATTCTCATTATCTTTTAATTTCTGATTTACTGTGTGCATGGATTTCATATCACAAATGAGGTTGACGTTGTCATCCATAACCCTCATCATTTTATCCTTAACTGAAACACAGTTAGAACAAAACGTCTCAGAGTTAGAAAAGACCTTAGGTTTTACTTCTGAAGAAAATGCACAGGAGCCATGAATACGTCATCATCAGCTTCACCGTTTTGAGCAACAATGACAGGCTCTGTATCTATTTCTGATTCACTCAGATTATCTTCAACTGTCTGAAAACTTTCTTCACTCATCACATCAGTCTCAGTAGATTGAGTACTTTCACCCTAACGAATACTCTCACTATCACTTAAATCTGCAGAAAACTCACTTTGAGAATAACTCGGCTTCTCCAATACTTCGTTGATCAAGACCACAAACGCTTGAGTAGTAGATTCACCCTTTTTCTTCAATGCTTCCCATAGATCTCTTGAAGTTGGACACTTCCCGAGACTATGAATGATATCTTTCGGTAAAGACAACGTTAAAGTTTCACGCGTCTTCATCTCTCGATCCAACTTCTGCTTTTCTAGTTTACTAAGAGCTGTCACTGGTTTAGGAACATCATAATATCCCATATAGTCATAAGTAGGATGCACATATCCTTCAAATATGGATGTCCAAAAGTTTTCATCAGTTTCTGATACGAACTTTTCGAACCGGACTTTCCAGCTACGAAAATCTGATATGCACAAAAGTCTCGGTGGCGTAGTTCCAATCTCATTATCATCACATGAAATTGACATTTTGAATTTTTTACGAAAATATCCGGAAAAAAATTTCCCACCAAAATACTCTTTTTAAAAAATTCCGAAAATTCAAAATTTTAAAAATGATTCAAAACGACCATATAAACTTTTTCTAAAAAATTTGGACAAGAAAAATTTCCCGCCAAAATACTTTCTTTTTAAGAACACTAGCAAACAGATAAGTTCGCCTGATACTGTACAAGCAAACTTAATAAGTTCGCCTGAACTTCACTGAGAAGCGAACTTGACCCAAGCGAACTTGACCCAAGCAAACTTGACCCAAGCGAACTTGTTAAGTTCGCCTGATCTTCACCAAGCGAACTTATTAAGTTCGCCTAATACTGAGTGAAGCGAACTTTTTAAGTTCACCTACTAAGTTTGCCTGCAACAGAATGTTAAGTTCGCGTGGTTCAGCCGTTCAACCCAAACACGAACCAAAAATTCCGAAAATCATGAGTTCTTGCTGAATTGATGGAATTTGATTAAATTGAACCGTAGGAATGTGTAGGAACTGATTAGGAACACTTCTATCGGATCAATTTCATCAAATGAATCCAAAATCAATCCAAAATGATCAAAAATTCTCCATTTTTATCAAGATTCATAAAAAGATGAAAAATCTTCAAAATCTCTGAAATTCGATGTTGATTGGACAAGAAAACACCACGAATCTTCTGCTAATCAAGAGCAAAAGCTCTGATACCACTTGTAGGTCCCTAATTCGGTGTGTGACCGATCTCTAGACTCGCGGTACGACACGGTGATAACGTGCGGAATCCATGATCAACGTGCTCGTGTAACTCAATTAACAACAACGGTGTAAATAAACGCTTTATATTTTCACCACAATATCAAGTTACAAGATTCAGTCTCTAATCAGTTCCTCCTCTGATATCATCTATTCTATCTAAGCTGTTTCACAGACTCTATAACTATATATATAAGCACCAGTTCTGAAGTTCGCCTCAAAGATGCTTAGGAGAACTTATTAAGTTCGCCTCTAATAGGCTAAGCGAACTTAATAAGTTTGCCTCTGATATACTAGGCGAACTTATTATGTTCGCCTCTGATAGGCTAGGCGAACTTGTTAAGTTCGCCTCTAGCAGAACTTACATAGAATTTTATCAACAGTTACAAAACATGTCCTAACACACTTATTAAGTACGCAAGAACAAGTCCCTGCGCACTTGCTAAGTGCGCAGGCATCAGGCTGGTTGAGTAAAGTTAGTATGTTTAGAATGGTTAAACCGTTAGAGTCGGTCTTGGTCTGATGTGTATTTAAATTCAGACCGGAAGTGACGTTGTTGGACCTTATTTAGGACAACCCAAATTAGCTTATCAGGTGAGTTCTAGAAGCCCTCTTTTAAATGTTTTATATAATGTTTTTGGGTTGGTGTGCATACATATGAAATGATGTTTTACGAAACGATGTTTATGAAACTATGTTTATTAAATGATGCTTATGAAACTATGTTTACGAAATGAAATGATTTGGAATGAACGGTTATGGAAAGAAAGTTTTATGAATGGAATGTTTACAAACGAAATGTATATAAAGAAATGGTTTATAATGAAGGCAAAGGGTTTTGAAAATGAATGAAATGTTTTACGAAAAGAAAAGAAAAGGGCAAAGGTTTTAAAGAAGTCATTACAAATCTAGTCTGTCGAATGAAGGGAATTGACGAATGAAGTCTGGGAATGTAATTCCCAGCCTTGTGGTAGATTATGGACATCGAGTCATAGTTGCCATAAGAACAATAGGGGCAGTGTCTTTGTGGCATGTCAATGGTTTGATGTTGTACAACTGGTAGGGAGTAACGACGGTTACTCAGGGGTTAACGTGACTCTATGTAAGGTTAAATTATGATCCAACGGTGTTATGGCCGTGAGCCATAGCCGTCGATGGAAGTTGTCGGTCTATGGACATGAGAGCCATAGGGGCAATTGAATGGGTATTGTCGGTCCTCGTGCAGTTAAGCCTTGGGGGCAATACAAAAAAGAGTATTGACGGAATGTATGGTATTGTCGATCTTCATGCAGTTAAGCCTTAGGGGCAATACCATACTAAATGACGGTGCGAATGGTAACACAGATTTAGATTGTAATGTATGACTTAAATGAATGTTAAATGTTTTAAACAAATGATCCGTTCAATGTGTTTATGATGTGCATACATGTTTGAAGGTTTTTAATGATGAACGAAAGGCCCTGTTTTCTTATCCATGATGTTAAACCCAAATGAATGATTGAATGATGAACCATTTCTTAAATCGAACGAAAACTAGAACTCACCAGCGTAGCTGACTTTTTAGTGTGCACATTCAGGTTAAGGCAGGTTATGAGGTTGGACGACGATGCTTGGCTAGTGATGAAGAGTTACCCGGACGCTTATGAAGACTGGCATCACGTTATGTTTTGATTTCGTTAAGTTATGTTTTGACATGTTTACGTTTCTGTATGTTGAACAATGTAATGGTTATGTTCTAATGAAGTATTTTCCGTTGCGTTATTTGATATTCAAGTTTAAGAACTGTTTGTGGTCTTACAAGTTGGTATCAGAGCAATAGTTTGAGAGATTCGGATACTCCCAGTGTCTGAACTTAAACCGTGAATGGGACCGAAAGCGGATGCCAGTACGGGTAACTCGAGCCACAGCATCAGGTATGAAGGTAGTATATATTTACATGTATAATATGCCTTAGAAAGGGTTAGGTAAAGACTTGTGTTCTGATGGAATCACAAAAGTGGTCAAATAGAAATCGAAAGGTAGTGTAATGGTTAATTGCAGATGGCTAGTGTATATTAACATCTTACAGTGCTTGTTGAATTTTATTTGTTAACTAGCGTGATGACATTGGATTCCTTGTCTTATAGAACGAAATGGCAAGGAGATGAAACGGAAGACGTGGTGGGGGCCGTACCGGTGGTCGTACCGGCGGTCGAAATGGTGGGCGTGGTAGGACCCGTGCGCGCCAAGAGTATAGTGAAGAAAGAAGTGTTCACACTGAACCAGCGGTTAGTGTGGATGGAACTGAGCAGACACTGGTTGAAGAACAACCTTTCACTTTTGAACCAGAGCTCGAGAGTTCACAGAGTTAATGAAGACTTCTCTAGCAGGTCTGCTAGTTGAAGCATTGAAGAAGGTTAATGGGGAAGGTGGGTCTAACACGGCGGTTGATACCCCGAACACTGAGGCAATCAACGCACTGCTTAACCGTGGTTGCGACTATAAGTCCTTTAAGGCATGTGACCCACCGGTCCTGACTGGGAAGAATGACGCGGTGGCTACTTTTGATTGGGTAATCCGTATGGAAGCTACCATTCGCCTTAGCGAGTGTCGAACGGATCAGGTTGTAAAATTTGCTGCTAACTCCTTGAGAGAGGAAGCATCCCATTGGTGGGAAGGTGTACGTCAAGCAAAAGGGAGTGAGGTTGTGGATGCGATGATATGGGCTGATTTGAAAACTTTAGTGATCAAGAATTTTTGTCCAAGAAATGAGATCGAAAAGGTAGAAAGGGAATTTCTAGGGATTAAGTCGGGAGCATGACGCACCGGCAGTACACCACACGGTTCAATGAACTGGCACGTCTGATGCCACACCTTATCACGATTGAGGAAAGAAAGATTTCCTGTTACATTCAAGGGCTGCCGGACCAGGTCCGCACCTATGTTAAGGCAAACGCCCCTACGACCTATGATTCGGTAGTAGAACTGAGCGGCATGGTATTCGATGATCTGGCACTGAATGTCGTCGCCATTGAAGAACCGAAGAAGAGACCGAACTTGTCAAACAAGCGAACTGGTGGAAAGATGTTTGGGACTCGTGATAAGAGGGCTCGGGTGAATGAGCCGACTGTTTGTAAGAAGTGTGGAAGGGAGCATACAAATGAATGTAGTTTGGGATCTAACTTGTGCTTCATGTGTGGCAAGACCGGGTACTACTCCCGTGAGTGCCCACAACACTTCATGTGCTATAACTGTGGGGATGCCGGTCATCTGAGTAGGGAATGCCCGAAACCGAAAATGGTCGAATCTGGGAAAGGAAAGATTGCCAAGAGGAAAGAAGAGAGGCCCCGAGCAAAGACTCGTGTGTACGCGCTGACGCAAGACCAAGCGAGGGCAGACCTCGACGTGGCGTCAGGTACGTTCATCCTTGACAACTCTTTTGTTTCTGTGTTATTTGATTCGGGTGCCAGTAAGAGTTTCATATCTGCGAATTTTTGTAAATGAGTGAAGTACACTGTGAGTAAGTTAGAAAGAGCCTTTAGCGTAGAAACCACTGAGGGTAGAATTGCGAAAGTGACCGATGTAGTTGACAACTCCACGATAAAAATAGAAGGTCATAGGTTCCCTGTCAGATTGTTTGTTATGGTTTTGGGAGGGTTCGATGTCGTGTTAGGTATGGATTTGCTAACTGCCAATGAAGCGCAAATTATATGCAAACGAAAGATAATCCAACTCAAGGCTCCGGATGGTAGCAAAGTCGAGGTTTTTGGAGATCGTGACACTCCGATGCCAAACATCATCTCGATGATTAAGGCAACAAATTAGTTGAGGCGCGGATGCGAGGCTTATATGGTATACGTAATTGACAAGTGTAAGGAAGTGAAGGAACTAGATGATGTACCCGTGGTACGCGAGTACCCAGAGGTGTTTCCAGAGGAGTTTCCTGGGATACCACCCGACAGAGAGATTGAATTTCGAATCGACTTAGTACCAGATGCCAAGCCCGTGGCTAAGGCTCCATATCGACTAGCACCTGTGGAAATGAAAGAACTTATGGTCCAATTAGACGAACTACTTGAGAAGGGATTTATACAACCGAGCATCTCGCCATGGGGTGCTCCGGTGTTGTTTATGAAGAAGAAAGACGGTTCGATGAGAATGTGTATTGATTATCGCGAGTTGAATAAACGTACGGTGAAGACCCTTTACCAAGGATCGACGACCTGTTCGATCAATTGCAAGGCGCAAGTTGGTTCTCAAAAATCGACCTTCGGTCCGGGTACCATCAGTTGAAGGTGAGGGAAGAAGACACACCGAAAACTGCATTTCGCACGCGTTATGGACATTTCGAATTCCGTGTAATGTCTTTCGGATTGACAAACGCCCTCGCAGCGTTCATGGAATTAATGAATAGGGTGTGTAGACCGATGTTGGACCGATCGGTAATTGTGTTCATCGATGATATCCTCATCTACTCCAAGAATGAGGGTGATCACGCATGTCACTTAAAGGAGGTGTTGGAGGCTCTGAAAAAGGAAAAGTTGTTTGCTAAGTTCTCTAAATGCGCGTTCTGGCTTAGGGAAGTCCAATTCCTAGGTCACATCATCAACCTGAACGGCATTATGGTTGACCCAGCGAAGATAATGACGGTAAGGGAATGGAATATTCCTAAGACGCCAACTGAAATCCGTAGTTTCTTGGGATTGGCAGGCTACTATCGGAGATTCATCCAGGATTTCTCGAAAATAGCTTCGCCATTGACAAAGTTGATTCGGAAGGAGGTAAAGTACAAATGGGGTTCGACCCAGGATGAGGCGTTTAAGGAATTGAAGGAAAAGCAAACCAAAGGCCCAGTCTTGGCCCTTCCCAAGGGCAATGAAGACTTAGTGGTATACTCTAACGCTTCGGGTCAGGGATTGGGATGCGTGTTGATGCAACGCGGAAGAGTGATCACGTATGCGTCACGACAGTTGAAGACTCACGAAGCTAATTATCCAACCCACGATTTGGAACTTGCTGCTGTCGTATTCGCATTGAAAATTTGGAGGCACTACTTTTACGGGGTGAAGTTTACTATTTACTCCAACCACAAAAGTTTGAAGTACTTCTTCGAACAAAAGGAACTTAATATGAGGCAGAGGCGATGGTTGGAACTGTTGGAAGACTATGACTGTGAAATAATATACCATCCTGGAAAGGCAAACGTGGTGGCTGACGCTCTAAGCCGAAAGGATGTGCCTGCTCCTATTAGAGTGAAAGCTTGCCAGTTGGTGGTAACATCTGATGTGATGAGGGAAATTGAAAGAGCTCAAGATGAAGCACCTAAGGAAGAAAACATAAAGAAGGAAAGGATGGTTGGCCAACAGGACAAGTTGGAATATAACACCCTTGGTGTTAGGACACGTTTTGGATGGGTATGGATACCTATGGGTGGCGAGCTTAGAACCAAATTTTTGGATGAGGCTCATAAGTCTTGGTACTCTATCCATCCTGGTTCCAATAAAATGTACCAAGATCTAAGGAAGGAATACTGGTGGCTTGGAATGAAGCATGAAGTGACAAAGTACGTAAGCAAGTGCTTGACTTGCTCGCAAGTAAAGGCCGAACACTAGAAACCGTATTGGGAGATTCAACCACTTGATATACCGGAATGGAAGTGGGAACACATTACCATGGACTTCATAACCAAGCTACCTCGCACAGCTAAAGGTCATGACACCATTTGGGTAATTGTGGACCGTTTAACGAAGAGTGCTCATTTCCTACCTATTCCCGAGACGTTCTCGTCGGAAAGCTTAGCGAAAGTATTTATTAACGAAGTAGTAGCACGACATGGGATGTCTTTGATGATCGTGTCTGACCGGGACACACGATTCACATCGAGGTTCTGGAAAAGATTTCACGAGGCGATGGGCACGAGGCTTAATATCAGCACGGCATACCACCCACAAACGGATGGTCAGTCCGAAAGGACCATTCAGACATTGGAGGATATGCTTCGTGCTTGTATTATCGATTTTGGCGGCAGTTGGGACAGTCATCTGCCTTTAGCCGAATTCTCCTACAGCAATAGTCATCACACGACTATAGGCATGCCGCCTTACAAAATGTTGTATGGGAGGAGATGCAGGACCTCGATTTGTTGGGGTGAGATTGGACAAAAGGAATTAAGGAGTCTTGAAGTAGTAAGAGAAACGTCAGAAAGGTTTGATCAAATAAATGCACGAATGAAGGCCGCACAAGATTGTCAGAAATCCTATGCGGATAAACGACGAAGGCCTATTGAGTTTGATGTTGGGGACAGAGTAATGTTGAAAGTGTCACCATGGAAGGGAATAATACGATTCAGGAAGAGAGGAAAGTTAAGTCCGAGGTTCGTCGGACCATTCAGGATAATGGCACGGGTTGGTGAAGTCTCTTATCGGCTAGAGTTGCCTGATGAGTTGAGTGGGATTCATCCTACATTCCATGTATCACACTTGCGAAAGTGTTTGGCGGATGAATCAGCTCACGTACCACTTACTGACATCGAGGTCGACAACAGCCTTAATTACATCGAAGAACCCGTGGCCATCTTAGACAAGAAGGAGAAGCGTTTGCGTATAAAGATTATCCAATTGGTTAAAGTCCAATGGAAACATCGAAAGGGATCGGAAGCCACTTGGGAAACGGAGAAGGAGATGAGGGAGTCGTACCCTCATCTATTTGAGTCATGATAGGTTTCGGGGACGAAACCTATTGTAAGGGGGGTAGACTTGTAACATCCCAAAAATAAAACGACATTTAAAATGACGAAATAAACGAAGGAGGCATGTCGGGTCGGGCCGGATGGGCCGGTGGGCTGGAAGGGGAGCCACCCCTATAAATAGCTTAGACCTCCATCATTTCTCTTATTTGCAAGTTCTAGAGAGAGAAATCATAGAGAGAGAAAGTTGACGGATCGAGCCGAGATTTCAGCAAAGTGTTGCTCCATAGCTCGTGAGAAGAACCTCCGGATCAGAAACTCGATTCAGGTAACGATCGGGCCTAAATATGAGTTTTTGTTCGTTTTTGGGTTCTTCGGGTTTTGGGTGAAAAGGTGACGTTTTCACGGATAAAACTGAAAGATAAACATAGATTTGAGTTCCTTAATGGAAAGCAAACGTTTTGAAGTAAACAAGTTCAGGATCTTGATGGGATCAGACCCGAAGACAAAAGTTAGGGTTTTTGTGAAAAAGTAGTTCGTGCGTACTTATCAAGTACGCATGAAGATGATCCTGCGTACTTGAATACACATGAAGATGATCCAACGTACTTGAATACGCATGAAGATGATCCTATGTACTTATCAAGTACGCATGAAGATGATCCTGCGTACTTACCAATTACGCAAGAAGAGGATCCTGCATACATATCAAGTACGCATGAAGAGGGTCATGCGTACTAATCAAGTACGCATGAAGAAGGTACTGCGTATTTATCAAGTACGCATGAAGCAAAGTCTGCGCACTTATTAAGTACGCAAGAACAAGTCCCTGCGCACTTGCTAAGTGCGCAAGCATCAGGCTGGTTGAGTAAAGTTAGTATGTTTAGAATGGTTAAACCGTTAGAGTCGGTATTGGTCTGATGTGTATTTAACTAATCAATTCAGATCGGAAGTGACGTTGTTGGACCTTGTTTAGGACAACCCAAATCAGCTTATCAGGTGAGTTCTAGAAGCCCTCTTTTAAATGTTTTATATAATGTTTTCGGGCTGGTGTGCATACATATGAAATGATGTTTTACGAAACGATGTTTAAGAAACTATGTTTATAAAATGATGCTTATGAAAATATGTTTACGAAATGAAATGATTTGGAATGAACGGTTATGGAAAGAAAGTTTTATGAATGGAATGTTTAGAAACGAAATGTTTATAAAGAAATGGATTATAATGAAGGCAAAGGGTTTTGAAAATGAATGAAATGTTTTACGAAAAGAAAAGAAAAGGGCAAAGGTTTTAAAGAAGTCATTACAAATCTAATATGTTAAATGAAGGGAATTGACGAATGAAGTCTAGGAATGTAATTCCCAGCCTTGTGGTAGATTATGGATAGCGAGCCATAGCTGCCATAAGAACAACAGGGGCTGTGTCTTTTTGGCATGTCAATGGTTTGATGTTTTACAACTGGTAGGGAGTAACGACGGTTACTCAGGTGTTAACGTGACCCTATGTAAGGTTAAATTATGATCCGACGGTGTTATGGCCGTGAGCCATAGCCGTCGATGGAAGTTGTCGGTCTATGGACATGAGAGCCGTAGGGGCAATTGAATGGGTATTGTCGGTCCTCGTGTAGTTAAGCCTTAGGGGCAATATAAAAAAGGGAATTGACGGAATGTATGGTATTGTCGATCTTCGTGCAGTTAAGCCATAGGGGCAATACCATACTAAATGACGGTGCGAATGGTAACACAGATTTAGATAGTAATGTATGATTTAAATGAATGTTAAATGTTTTAAACAAATGATTCGTTCAATGTGTTTATGATGAGGATAAATGTTTGAAGGTTTTTAATGATGAACGAAAGGCCCTGTTTTCTTATACATGATGTTAAACCCTAATGAATGATTGAATGATGAACCATTTCTTAAATCGAACGAAAACTAGAACTCACCAGCGTAGCTGACTTTTTATTGTGCACATTCAGGTTAAGGCAGGTTATGAGGTTGGACGGCGATGCTTGGCTAGCGATGAAGAGTTACCCGGACGCTTATGAAGACTGGCATCACGTTATGTTTTGATTTCGTTAAGTTATGTTTTGACATGTTTACGTTTCCATATGTTGAACAATGTAATGGTTATGTTCTAATGAGGTATTTTTCGCTGCGTTATTTGATATTCAAGTTTAAGAGCTGTTTGTGAATGAGTAAACCCAACAAGTGAGGCCTCCCGGGTCTGGGGTCTTACAAGTTGGTATCAGAGCAATAGTTTGAGAGATTCGGACACTCCCAGTGTCTGAACTTAAACCGTGAATGGGACCGAAAACGGATGCCATTACGGGTAACTCAAGCCAAAGCATCAGGTATGAAGGTAGTATATATTTACATGTATAGTATGCCTTAGAAAGGGTTAGGTAAGGACTTCTGTTCTGATGGAATCACAAAGGTGGTCAAATAGAAATCGAAAGGTAGTGTAATGGTTAATTGCAGATGGCTAGTGTATATTAACATCTTACAGTGCTTGTTGAATTTTATTTGTTAACTAGCGTGATTACATTAGATTCCTTGTCTTATAGAACGAAATGGCAAGGAGATGAAACGAAAGACGTGGTGGTGGCCGTACCGGTGGTCGTACCGGCGATCGAAATGGTGGGCATGGCAGGACCCCTGCGCGCCAAGAGTATAGTGAAGAAAAAAGTGTTCACACTGAACCAACGGTTAGTGTGGATGGAACTGAGCAGACACTGGTTGAAGAACAACCTTTCACTTTTGAACCAGAGCTCGAGAGTTCACAGAGTTGATGAAGACTTCTCTACCAGGTCTGCTAGCTGAAGCATTGAAGAAGGTTAATGGGGAAGGTGGGTCTAACACGGCGGTTGATACCCCGAACACTGAGGCAATCAACGCACCGCTTAACCGTGGTTGCGACTATAAGTCCTTTAAGGAATGTGACCCATCGGTCCTGACTGGAAAGAAGAACGCGGCGGCTTCTTTTGATTGGGTAATCCGTATGGAAGCTGCCATTCGCCTGAGCGTGTGTCGAACGGGTCAGGTTGTAAAATTTGCTACTAACTCCTTGAGAGAGGAAGCATCCCATTGGTGGGAAGGTGTACGTCAAGCAAAAGGGAGCGAGGTTGTGGATGCGAGGATATGGGCTGATTTGAAAACTTTAGTGATCAAGAATTTCTGTCCAAGAAATGAGATCGAAAAGGTAGAAAGGGAATTTCTGGGGATTAAGGCCGGGAGCATGACGCACCGGCAGTACACCACACTGTTCAATGAACTGGCACGTATGGTGCCACACCTTATTACTACTAAGGAAAGAAAGATTTCCTGTTACATTCAAAGGCTGCCGGACTAGGTCCACACCTATGTTAGAGCAAACGCCCCTACCACCTATGATTCGGTAGTAGAACTGAGCGGCGTGGTATTCGATGATCTGGCGCTGAATGTCGTCGCCATTGAGGAACCGAAGAAGAGACCGAACTTCTCAAACAAGCGAACTGGTGGAAAGATGTTTGGGACTCGTGATAAGAGGGCTCGGGTGAATGAGCCGACTGTTTGTAAGAAGTGTGGAAGGGAGTATACAGGTGAATGTAGTCTGGGATCTAAATTGTGCTTCAAGTGTGGCAAGACCGGGCACTACTCCCGTGAGTGCCCATAACACTTCAAGTGCTATAACTGTGGGGATGCCGGTCATCTGAGTAGGGAATGCTCGAAACCGAAAATGGCCGAATCTGGGAAAGGAAAGATTGCCAAGAGGAAAGAAGAGAGGCCCCGAGCAAAGACTCGTGCGTACGCGCTGACGCAGGACCAAGCCAGGGCAGACCCCGACGTGGCGTCAGGTACGTTCATCCTTGACAACACTTTTGATTCTATGTTATTTGATTCGGGTGCCAGTAAGAGTTTCATATCTCTGACTTTTTGTAAACGAGTGAAGTACACTGTGAGTAAGTTATAAAGGGCCTTTAGCGTAGAAACCGCTGAGGGTTGAATTGCAAAGTGACCGATGTAGTTGAAAACTCCACGATAAAAATAGAAGGTCATAGGTTCCCTGTCAGATTGTTTGTTATGGTTTTGGGAGGGTTCAATGTTGTGTTAGGTATGGATTGGCTAACTGCCAATGAAGCGCAAATTATATGCAAACGAAAGATAATCCGACTCAAGGCTCCGGATGGTAGCAAAGTCGAGGTTTTTGGAGATCGTGACGCTCCGATGCCAAACATCATCTCGATGATTAAGGCAACAAATTCATTGAGGCGTGGATGTGAGGCTTATATGGTATACGTAATTGACAAGTGTAAGGAAGTGAAGGAACTAGACGATGTACCCGTGGTACGCGAGTACCCGGAGGTGTTTCCAGAGGAGTTGCCTGGGATACCACCCGACAGAGAGATTGAATTTTGAATCGACTTAGTACCAGATGCCCAGCCCGTGGCTAAGGCTCCATATCGACTAGCACCTGTGGAAATGAAAGAACTTATGTTTCAATTAGACGAACTACTGTAGAAGGGATTTATACAACCGAGCATCTCGCCATGGGGTGCTCCGGTGTTGTTTGTGAAGAAGAAAGACGGTTTAATGAGAATGTGTATTGATTATCGCGAGTTGAATAAACGTACGGTGAAGAACAAGTACCCTTTACCAAGGATCGACGACATGTTCGATCAATTTCAAGGCGCAAGTTGGTTCTCAAAAATTGACCTTCGGTCCAGGTACCATCAGTTGAAGGTGAGGGAAGAAGACATACTGAAAACTGCATTTCGCAAGCGTTATGGACATTTCGAGTTCCGCGTAATGTCTTTTGGATTGACGAACGCCCCCGCAGCTACCTCGCACAGCTAAAGGTCACGACACCATTTGGGTAATTGTGGACCGTTTAACGAAGAGTGCTCATTTCCTACCTATTCGTGAGACGTTCTCGTTGGAAAGGTTAGCGAAAGTATTTATTAACGAAGTAGTAGCAGGGCATGGGATGCCTTTGACGATCGTGTCTGACCGGGACACACGATTCACATCGAGGTTCTAGAAAAGATTTCACGAGGTGATGGGCACGAGGCTTAATATCAGCACGGCATACCACCCACAAACGGATGGTCAGTCCAAAAGGACCATTCAGACATTGGAGGATATGTTTCGTGCTTGTATTATCGATTTTGGCGGCAGTTGGGACAGTCATCTGTCGTTAGCCGAATTCTCCTACAACAATAGTCATCACACGACTATAGACATGCCGCCTTACGAAATGTTGTATGGGAGGAGATGCAAGACCCCAATTTGTTGGGGTGAGATTGGACAAAAGGAATTAGGGAGTCTTGAAGTAGTAAGAGAAACGTCAGAAAGGTTTGATCAAATCAAAGCACGAATGAAGGCCGCACAAGATTGTCAGAAATCCTATGCGGATAAACGACGAAGGCCTATTGAGTTTGATGTTGGGGATAGAGTAATGTTGAAAGTGTCACCCTGGAAGGGAATAATACGATTCAGGAAGAGAGGAAAGTTAAGTCCGAGGTTCGTCGGACCATTTAGGATAATGGCACGGGTTGGTGAAGTCGCTTATCGACTAGAGTTACCTGATTAGTTGAGTGGGATTCATCCTACCTTCCATGTATCACACTTACGAAAGTGTTTGGCTGATGAATCAGCTCACGTACCACTTACTGACATCGAGGTCGACAACAGCCTTAATTACATCGAAGAACCCGTGGCCATCTTAGATAGGAAGGAGAAACGTTTGCGTAATAAGATTATCTAACTGGTTAAAGTCCAATGGAAACATCGAAAGGGATCGGAAGCCACTTGGGAAACGGAGAAGGAGATGAGGGAGTCGTACCCTCATCTATTTGACTTATGATAGGTTTCGGGGACAAAACCTATTGTAAGGGGGGTAGACTTGTAACATCCCAAAAACAAAACGACAGTTAAAATGATGAAATAAACGAACGAGGCATGTCGGGTCGGGCCGGATGGGTCGGCGGGCTGTAAGGGGAGCCTCCCCTATAAATAGCTTAGACCTCCATCATTTCTCTCATTTGGAAGTTTTAGAGAGAGAAACCGTAGAGAGAGAAAGTTGGCGGATCGACCCGAAATTTCAGCAAAGTGTTGCTCCATAGCTCATGAGAAGAACCTCCGGATCAGAAACTCGATTCAGGTAACGATCGGGCCTAAATCTGAGTTTTTGTTCGTTTTTGGGTTTTTAGGGTTTTGGGTGAAAAGGTTTCGTTTTCACAGATAAAACTGAAAGATAAACGTAGATTTGAGTTCCTTAATGGAAAGCAAACGTTTTGAAGTAAACAAGTTCGGGATCTTCACGGGATCAGACCCGAAGACGAAAGTTAGGGTTTTTGCGAAGAAGCAGTTCGTGCGTACTTATCAAGTAAGCATGATGATGATCCTGCGTACTTGAGTACGCATGAAGATGATCATACGTACTTATCAAGTATGCATGAAGATGATCCTGCGTACTTACCAAGTACGCAAGAAGAGGATCCTGCGTACATATCAAGTATGCATGAAGAGGGTCATGCGTACTTATCAAGTATGCATGAAGAAGGTACTGCGTATTTATCAAGTACGCATGAAGCAAATTCTGCGCACTTATTAAGTACGCAAGAACAAGTCCCTACGCACTTGCTAAGTGCGCAGGCATCAGGCTGGTTGAGTAAAGTTAGTATGTTTAGAATGGTTAAACCGTTAGAGTCGGTATTGGTCTGATGTGTATTTAACTAATCTATTCAGATCGGAAGTGACGTTGTTGGACCTTGTTTAGGACAACCCAAATTAGCTTATCAGGTGAGTTCTAGAAGCCCTCTTTTAAATGTTTTATATAATGTTTTCGGGCTGGTATGCATACATATGAAATGATGTTTTACGAAACGATGTTTATGAAACTATGTTTATAAAATGATGCTTATGAAACTATGTTTACGAAATGAAATGATTTGGAATGAACGGTTAGGGAAAGAAAGTTTTATGAATGGAATGTTTACAAACGAAATGTTTATAAAGAAATGGTTTATAATGAAGGCAAAGGGTTTTGAAAATGAATGAAATGTTTAACGAAAAGAAAAGTAAAGGGAAAAGGTTTTAAAGAAGTCATTACAAATCTAATCTGTCGAATGAAGGGAATTGACGAATGAAGTCTAGGAATGTAATTCCCAGCCTTTTGGTAGATTATGGACTGCGAGCCATAGTTGCCAAAAGAACAACAGGGGCAATGTCTTTGTGGCATGTCAATGGTTTGATGTTGTACAACTGGTAGGGAGTAACGACGGTTACTCAGGGGTTAACATGACCCTATGTAAGGTTAAATTATGATCCGACGGTGTTATGGCCGTGAGCCATAGCCGTCGATAGAAGTTGTTGGTCTACGGACATGAGAGCCATAGGGGCAATTGAATGGGTATTGTCGGTCCTCGTGCAGTTAAGCCTTGGGGGTAATACAAAAAAGGGAATTGACGGAATGTATGGTATTGTGGGACTTCGTGCAGTTAAGCCTTAGGGGCAATACCATACTAAATGACGGTGCGAATGGTAACACAGATTTAGATAGTAATGTATGACTTAAATGAATGTTAAATGTTTTAAACAAATGATCCGTTCAATGTGTTTATGATGAGGATAAATGTTTGAAGGTTTTTATTGATGAACGAAAGGCCCTGTTTTCTTATACATGATGTTAAACCCTAATGAATGATTGAATGATGAACCATTTCTTAAATCGAACGAAAACTAGAACTCACCAGCGTAGCTGACTTTTTAGTGTGCACATTCAGGTTAAGGCAGGTTATGAGGTTGGACGGCGATGCTTGGCTAGCGATGAAGAGTTACCCGGACGCTTATGAAGACTGGCATCACGTTATGTTTTGATTTCGTTAAGTTATGTTTTGATATGTTTACGTTTCCGTATGTTGAACAATGTAATGGTTATGTTCAAATGAAGTATTTTCCGCTGCGTTATTTGATATTCAAGTTTAAGAACTGTTTGTGAATGAGTAAACCCAACAAGTGAGGCCTCCCGGGTTTGGGGTCTTACACCTGGGTTGGAGTCTTACATTAGTGAAGGTGAGTATTAGTTTTGGTTAACACCCCTCTGATGTTTAAGTCAGTATCAAAGACGAAGAAGAGGAGTGAATAGAATTAAAAACGTACCGGATCTGGTTGGGATACGAATTTCATCTTACATGAAGTAGGTCTTGAGATGAATAGTATTCCATGATCTTGGCAATACGTCTCCTTCCATATTTGCTAGCTAGTATGCTCCTTTGCCAGCTTCCGAATCTATTAAATATGGTCCTTCCCACTTAGGTGCTAATTTTCCATCACTGGACTTTATAGTACTTTGAAAGGCTTTTCTGAGTACCAGGTCACCCACTGGGAATCTTCTAGCTTTTATATTTTTATTGTAAGACTTAGATATCCTTTGCTGGTATGCTGCAATCCAAATTTTTTCGAGATATCTGATCTCGTCGATGGTGTCAAGATCCAAAGACTAATGAGAATGGTGTTTACCCTTACACATTTTTCGGGGTCGTCCTATCCGCCCAAAGGACTAAGGGTAATTCTTCTGCTCATCTCCTTTCTTCGCACCTGTTGGAGCATGTTATGTGACAACAAGCCTTGTAATAGATTAGTCTTTATGTTTAATTTTTTGTATGTTTTTGTCTTGTATTAGTTTAAGTTTGCACAGGAGAACTTAGCATGTTCACATGATCTAAGTTCGCCTGAACTAAAGTTGGCGAACATGCTAAGTTCGCCTGATCCAGTAGTATTGTCTATAAATAGTGCATGAGTTGATCCAGCACACACAGAGTAATTCTAGAGAAACAGAATCTTACAAATGAGAACAACTCATGCACTATTTATAGACAATACTACTGGATCAGGCGAACTTAAACTAATACAAGACAAAAACATACAAAACATTAAACATAAAGACTAATCTATTACAAGGCTTGTTGTCACATAGCATGCTCCAACAAACTATGTAGGTCCACATGACGCTTCTATAGATCGTACTCGAGACGTGACGTATAGAAGACGCGGAGTGCGGAATCCAACCGTATCAACGTATGTGTACATAAGATGACAATATAACTGGTAACAATCACAAAGTAAATAATCTTCTCTTCTATTTCATTCAAACATTGAGTTACAGAACAGAGCATACAAAACAAAAGCATACCTAAAACTGAACAAGTAAACTCTATTTATAGACAAGCTTCTATTATAGGCGAACTTAATAAGTTCACCTCCACTGAGACTAGGCGAACTTGCTAAGTTCGCCTCTAGCAGAACTTATACAACACTTAACAAAAACTAAACATTAACAAAATATAAAGACAATAAGATCTAAACTATTACAAGCTCTTGATACATCTATGTCCTAATAGACTCCCCCTTGACAATAGCTTGATCTTCTGTCTTCAGTCTTTATGATGAGCTCTTCCAATTATCTGGTAGCTTGCTGCCTGCATGCACTCCATATCTGTAACAAAACTTCTAATACTCTCTTTCTTAGAGTTCTTTGATCTTTCTTAGAAAAATTAATAAGATTCATTGCATCATAGAACCTCACAATGATCTTATTATCTTTATCTTCAACTCTAGCTTCTCCAGTATTCACGTCCACATACCACCATTTCATATTACCAAGAAAATCTTGTGGTATTATCCTTATTGGAATCCTTTTAACTGCTTTTACTGGTTTGAACTTATATTTCCAAGTCAAAACACCAGTGTTTGGACTAACTATCTTCACTCTCTTTCCTTTTTATGGTTCTAGCTTTTGATAATCACCTGATTCACCTTCTCTGCTTATCAAATTGGCAATCACATCAGCTAGCCTAAACTATGATCTATTAATCAGTGGTTTAGTAGCTAGACCATTCATTTCACACCTCGGCAAGGTATTGAAATACTTGATCCTAGGCTTTAAATACTGAACACCATCTGATCTTTTGAGAGAAAACAACTTCACTTCTTCATCATAATACCAACTTATAATTCTTCCAATACACCGTTCTTTGTTTACACATCTTTCTTTCAGAACAGGTAGTATAGGAGACTTTGGTAAATCTTTCTTCCAACTATTCACCATCTCTTTCCACTGCTCTTTAGTCATATCTGTATCTCTATACATCACAAGTTCTTCAGTTGACTTAGATGGCATGGATTGAGTAGTATCAGTTTTAGTATCAACCTTGGATTGAGCAGTATCATCAGGTTTAGACAAGTCTTCAACAGAGTCCATAGAATCAGTTACTCCTTCATTGGAAAACTCAGGAATAACATCATCCTGGATGAAGTTATAAGGCACATTCAGACCTCCACAACCTTCATATGTAACTTCTGTTCTAGTCTTTTCTATCTCTATCTCTACATTCTCACATTCTTCAACTTAGGTATCTACAACATCATCTTCAACATCATCAAACAAATCATCAAGATCGTCTAAACATTCAATCTTCTTGGCCTCCTCCTCTTCAGCATCAGAATCAGTTTGAAAGAATTCTAACAATAGAATCTCTTCATTCACTTGAGAATCTTTCTTGCTACCTTTAATATTACCTGATGTTGATGACTCCTCCAGAACTCAAGAAATAGGATTCACGTCAGCGTATTGACGATCACCTTCCATGTTGCTACTAGGATCATTGTCATCACCATCCTTTCTTTGATTAGATTCATTATGACAAGTATCATGGATCCTTAACTCCCCCTGAGCGTCAAGACGCTCAACAAGCTTAGAAACCAATAACTTCATGTCATTAATTTGTTTTGCCCGAGCTTGAAGAACTAACTGCCTCTGAGAATCAGTGGTTACAAGAACATCCACTTGATTTTGCAATGAAATCACTTGATTTTCAAGATAAGTAATTCTCTCAGAGTCAGAAGATTGATAAACAACAGCTTTAGATGATGTAGCAGTTGGAGTAGGAGTAATCACAGGAGATGGACGTTTGGATGGAGGAGGTGTAATAATAAGGGATTCAATAAAAACAGCATCCTCAACACCCTGTGATGAAGTTGCAGCAACAATAGAATCAGCCATAAGCTTCTATGTCTTTGGTACAGGAGTAAACTCACTGTCTGAATCAGAAGAGTCATCTATTAATGTTCGCTTTCCAAGTACTGCACCGGAAGGAGGATCCCGAATAGACTTTTTTCTTGGCTTCCTTGCTTTGGTTTTCACTCTTTTACCCGCATGTGCCAATGGCAAATTAGCCAGTCTTTCATAATGACCTAGGCTAAAGTCCCTCGAGGAATCAGAATCAGTAGCCTTAGAATCAGGAAGAATTGTATCACTAGAACTCGTATCAATCACATTCCCTTCAGGTTCATGAATGGGTGAGTTCATAGCTTCATCATTAAAATCCTCCATATTAAGACGTAAGTCTTGATTATCTTCAACATGAACTAGTTCATTCACTGGAACATCATCTTGAATAGGAACATGTTGTTGTCCTTGTTGAATAGGAACTTGTACTTGTTCTTGTTGAATATGCGGTTGTTGTTGGTGTGGTGGTTCTTGATCTTGAGGTTGTTCTAGTTCCCCTTGATGAAACCAGTTATCATTTGGTGGCTCAACATAATCAGGATTGATAATGTGACCAAATAGAGGAGTAGGAACATGAATCAACGCGGCATTCTGTTGTTTAACTTTGGTGCAGTCTGTGAATATCCTCATGGTCATCAGAGTCAATGTAAGTCGTTGTGGATGTTGCGGTAGGTTCGGAATCAGATGATTCAAATCATTTGTATAAACCTAGGGTACATCAGAAACCCTTGACCTTCTGGAGGATTAATCTGCATAACAAGCTCACGGTAGATGTATAGGGCAAAGTTGAACCGTTTATTTAAAGTCAGGGCAACTATAGCAGCTTGTAATGCACTCTTCAGACCATCAGTTCCAGCCTTTCGTGGTGACAAGAACTGGATGATGACATGCATAAAATACCTCCACTTGCCTACCAAACCACCCTTCCTAGCTTGAGTATCATTGGGTCTTCCTCTATATCCCATTCTCTGAAAGCATCCCATGATAATTCACAGCTTCAAACATTTGAGGATCTAACAACGCTACTTGGTTATGTTTATACTCAACACGGCGATCCATCTATACATACATTGGACATGAGACAATATTAGTAACATATCAAATACTAACAAGTCACACACACATATGATATAAATAAACAACAAATAAACATTTCAAACACACAAAAAAATAAAAATAAAAAAAGTCACAAGTCCAAAAAATTACAAGTCCATGTAGTACTGACTACCTAGGCGAACTTACTAAGTTCGCTTAGAGTTACAAGAGGCGAACATAATAAGTTCGCCTGAACAAGTTCGCATGTCGATACAAATCCTTCACATAATTCCAACTTGTTCAATCTGACAAATCATTTCAATTTAATCATAACATAAGCATCGACTAACAACAACAAAGCAACAATAAGCATCAATTTCAATTTTGAAACACTGATTAACCCTATTTGATTGAAAACCAAATGGAAAGTCAAAACACTAAGAACACAGAGTCAAACGATCAATTTCCCGACGATTTAACGGATGAAAATCAGTGTAACTACCTTAGAAAGGTTTGCAATTCAAAACCGATTTAGAACCAACTTCGAAATTTCAATCCAACAACCAACTTTTTAAAAAGAACAAGCAAGTTCGCTCGACTGTGACTTTGTTCGCTCAGGAGAAGTTCACTTAGGAAAAATACAAGGGTAAGGAACATGTTCGCCTGAAAAAGATATTTATACCCTCAATTATGTTCGCTTAATCAGGCGAACTTGCTAAGTTCTCTTAATAAGCAACAGGCGAACATGATAAGTTCTCTTCTTCTTTTTCCTTGAAACCTCTTTGGAATTTAAACTTACACAAACCTTTAAGCATCATCATTTCACAACCTTGTGATCATCCATCTGTATCATGTATCCGATCCAATCCCGAATCATTTTAATAAAATTAAAAAATAGAATTTTCATGGAAGACAGAAAGAAAATCTTTTTGGATTTTATCTGTACAAACTGAAACACATATTTTTGGTTTTCCGGAAAATACACACATATTTTTGGTTGAACATCATGAGTAAGAAGATCGTATCAGTATCTGAGCAATTTATCACACATTCTATCACACACTATCACGCACTGAATTATGATATTCATGTCAAATAAATTCACTTATTCCTTCAAATGTGATATGAAACAATCAAATTCATTCTTATGTAACTCATAGCTTTTTCATTCTTTTCTTTTCAAATGTTCTCTTTTCTTTTCAATATTTTCAATCAATTTGAACATTACATGAAATGATAAACGATAAATTTTAAAGTAAATAAGATCAGGTCATAAAATGCTCAAAACATACCGAATTTGCAATACAAAGCATGAATTCTTAAGTTGCCAATCTTATAAGATTTGAAACCACAAGCGTTTTTCATCCAAATTCATGTGAGTTAATACCATTTAGATAAAACAAACATCATGTACCCCACATATATGCCCAATAAAATTTAAAATTGCATTATCTTCAAGACATATACGATTTATTGCAAGATTAGATCAATCACCAAGATGAAATTATCTCCATTAGCACAAGAATATAATAGCGGATCCCAAAGGATATAAGAATCAGGTAGGAGGATCCAACTATTATCTGGATAAATTTCAATGGAATCAGTATAGATGATATATCAATATGATCCAAGGGTGAATATATGTTCCAACATATGTTGTTAGAAAGCATATCTTAGTTCAACAACACATTGCATGTTTTTCGGGGCATGGGCAGTGAAGTGAACCGAATGAATTTGTGCTAAAGATATAATCCGATATTGGTCTAATGAAATTCTTAAAATCATATATTCTTTATTTGATAATGATCTTTTACATACACACTCAGACATATAATGGATTCAAATCACAGGTGTAATCATATCATATTTAAGTTTCACACTACTATTGGTTCAAAAACACTTCTATTGACAATTCAAGTTTCAAATTCATATTCAAATTAAAATATTATCAAGATTAGAGAATTTACAACACAATCATTTCTTGTTCATGCAGACTTTGAAATTTAGATCAAATCAATACAATTTGAGCACTCATATATCAACATATCAAAGGTCTACTATGGTCATGTGTGATGAACTATTCACTGATGTACTATCATTTCTTCTCTAACTTCAAATGATGTCAATTTTATATTTTTCATTTTGTTTTGAATTTTTATAAATAATAATTTTTGACTGAAATTTAAAATGCAGAAAAGTAATAAAGCAATAAAAGAAAATTAAAACAAAATCTCCCATGAAAAATTGTTTTTGGAAACTTTAATTCGTTATTGATCATACCGATCATCTTGATTAGAAATTCAAACCTGGTACGATCAAATGCCTTGGTAAAGAGATCAGCAAAATTATCATCTGTATGTACCTTCACCAGCTCAATCAACTTTTTATCTGCACAATCACGAATAAAATGATATCTAATTTCAATGTGCTTCGTTTTACTGTGCTTAATAGGATTATTGGTTATAGCATTGTGGCAATATTATCAATAAACATGGGGGTTCCTGTGAAATTCAAACCATAGTCTCTTAATTGTTGTTGTATCCACAAGATCTGTGAACAACAACTTGCAGCAGCGATGTATTCTGCTTCACATGTTGAAATAGAGACCGTAGTTTGCTTTTGCACTGCCAGGAAACTAAACGATTACCCAAGAACTGGCTACCACCGGTTGTAGATTTCCTGTCCAAACAACAACCACCAAAATCAAAGTCAGTATATGCATTAAATTCAAAGTTAGAACCATGTGGAACCATAATCACAATCTTTGTTTTCCTTTCATATAACGAAAGATTCTCTTGACTACTATCAAATGAGACTCTTTTGGTTTTGCTTGGAATCTGGAACAAATACACACAGCGAACATTATATCTGGCCTTGAAGCGATTAAGTACATGAGAGATCCAATCATTGCCCGGTACAGTCGGCAATCAATATCTTTTCCATCCGGGTCAGAACTCAACTTATGATTAACCGGAATTGGAGTATCGTATGGGGTACAGTCCTCCATCTTGAACCGGCTCAAGATGTCTTTGACATACTTGGACTGATGAATAAAGAAACCATCTTCCTTCTGATTAACTTGAAGTCTTAGGAAAAATGATAACTTTCCCATAGATGATATTTCAAACTTCGATTTCATAACACTCTCAAACTCTTTACACAATCCTTCATTTGTGGAGCCAAAAATAATATCATCTACATATTATTGAACCAATAGGTAATCTCCCCCTGCTTTCTAAATGAATAAGGTCGAATCAATTTGGCCACGCACAAAGCCATTGTCAAACCGTTTCTCTTCAGCGGTTAATGCAGATACTGGTTTATGAACATCATCCTTCCCCATCCATGAGTATGTAGGATGTGTATAACCTTCCAAAATAGGAATCCATAAACTCGTATCGGTAAATGACACAAACTGATCAAAACGATCTTTCCACTTTAGATAATCAGCAAGACTTAACAAATTTGGTGGTTTCTGAGATGTACCAATCTCATTATCATAGTTGAACATGTTTGTAACTTGCACCATATTTGTCATTTTCAATAAACTTTCAAAAACTACCAAGTATGAACAAGAGTACACTTAGGCGAAGATAATAAGTTCGCTTCTATCCTTTAAGCGAATTTGACCCCAAGCGAACTTGATAAGTTCGCTTAACAAGTAAAAATGCTAAGTTCGCCTACTAAGTAAATTCGCCTGAACTGAGTGGAGCGAACTTTGTAAGTTCGCCTGCTAAGTTCGCCTGCAACAGAATTAAGAACTAAGTTCGCCTGGTTCAGCTGTAAGAAACTCAGGAAGATAAGTCTTCAACCAAAACACGAACAAAAAGTTCCGAAAATCACCATAAGTCACTGATTTAATGGAATTTGATGAAATTGAACCGTAGGATTGAGTATAATGTGATATAGAACACCTCTAATGGATTAATTTCGCCAAAAACACCTTCAAATTTATGAAATCAGCCTCAAAATCACTCTCAAGAACTTGAAAACTCCATGAATATGAAAACTTCCAAAAGTTAACCAATTTCTTATCAAATTGGACACAAATCGTCACAAATCAATCACGAATCACTCACAAATCACGAGCAAAGGCTCTGATAACTTGTAGGTCCACTTGATGCTTCTATAGATCGTACTCGAGATGTGACGTATAGTAGACATGGAGTGAGGAATCCAACCGTATCAACGTATGTGTACACAAGATGACAATATAACTGGTAACAATCACATCACAAAGTAAATAATCTTCTCTTCTATTTCATTCAAACATAGAGTTTACAGAACAGAGCATACAAAACAAAAGCATACCTAAAACTGAACAAGTAAACTCTATTTATATACAAGCTTCTGCTATAGGCGAACTTAATAAGTTCGCCTCCACTGAGACTAGCAGAACTTATACAACACTTAACAAAAACTAAACATTAACAAAACATAAAGACAATAAGATCTAAACTATTAAAAGCTCTTGTCATACATCTATGTCCTAACAGACTCCCCCTTGACAACAGCTTGGTCTTTATCTACAAGTTCTGTTCTTCCAATTCTTCGGTAATGCAAATCCTATGTTTCAAACACACATAGAACACATTCTTATAATGTGATGCCTGCTCTCTACTCTTTTCTGTATACATAATACGTTTCAACATCTTCTGATCAGACCTCGAGAAGTTAACAAGGTTCATAGCATCAAAGAACTTTACTATAACCTTGTCACTCATGTCTTCTATTGTTGCTCCTCCCGTATATACATCCATATACCACCATTTCAAATCATGCAAGCAATCATAGGCAATCAGCTTCAAAGGTATCTTTGGTACTAATCTCACAGGCTTGAACTTGTATCTCTAAATCACCTTTTGAGTAACTGGATCAACTTCTTTTATTCTATTGCCCTATTGAGGTTTCAGTTTCTCGTACTTACCAGATCCTCCTTCAGTTCTTATCAACCTAGCTATTGAATCAGTTATGCCATTATTTGATCTATTAATCAAGGGTTTAGTTGACAACCCATTGACTTCACATCTTGGTAAGGAATTAAAGTACTTCAGCCTTGGCATCAGGTACTGAACACCATTTGATTTTTTCAAGGAAAAAAGCTTGAACTCAGCTTCATAAAACCAACTGATAATCCTGCCAGGGCATTTCTATTTGTTCATATCTCTGTTTCTGAACTGGTACAACTGGAGAGACTGAAACTTAGTTCTCCAACTCTTCACCATCTCCACCCATTGTGCCTTCGTCATTCCAGTGTTCTTATACATCTCAGTATCTTCAGGCACGCTCTCTACAGTATCAGGATTTTGTTCTTTCAGAGTAGGATCAGACCCTTCTGATTCTCCAACACCCTCTAACACATCTTCAGGTGTTACATCATCGTCAAAGACATCCATGTCAATTAATCCATTACACCCTTCATAAACCACTTTCTTTTTGTCATTCTCCACCTCCACTTCAACAATCTCTCCTTCTTCTAAATCCTCCTCACTTATATCATCGTCATCAAATAAATCATCCAAGTCTAATAAACATTCAATCTTGTCTGCATCATTCATCTATTATAGGTCCTGAGAAGACTTGAAAGAACTCAGATCTGCGGAGAAATCTTCAAACAGTCCTGATTGAGAGGCGGAATCTCTGTATCCGGTATCACTCTCGAATCAGAAATGGTAGAGACGGGTATAGGAATAACATACACGAACAAACATATATGAAAATGAAAAAACAAAAGACAATTGAAAGCATAAAACGTATGATTCTTTGATTGAAATGAAAATAAAAGCTCATCATACACTAACAATTTGTCTCCCCCTAGGGTAAGCTCCCCCTGGGGTGGTGATTCCCTCTACAAACACACTTACTCCGAAGGGGTATTCTTCTATATATATGAGGCCTTATGTGCCTTGTTTTCCAAGCCACCGCCAAAGAGGCCTGAAAAACAGGCATCGAAACTAGGTAGTTTCGATTGAACAAATGTTCAACCGAAACAAATAGTTTCGATTGAACAAATGTTTAACCGAAACTACTAGTTTCGATACTGCAGTTTCTATTGACAGCATCAGTCTCAATTCTATGCCCAACATCTATGTCAGAGTCCTCAAAGATTGAATTAGCCAACATATCAGCATCAACCGCAGTCGGTTCTTTATCTCCATCACTTGTCATCATAGTGGCTTCCTCAATAATTTCAGACTCCCCCTGAATTAATGATGTAGGGTTTGTATCAGTGTTTTGACGCTCACCCAATCCATCACCAATGTCTAGTTCGTTATCATCATCTGAGTTCTTTTAAGTTCCAATACTGTGACATGTAGACTTGTCAGCAGTAGAGATCTTCTCCCCCTGAGCGTCAAGACGCTCCACCAATTGGCTTATAAGGAGTTGCATTTCTACAAGAACGTTGTTTTGTTCATTTACAACCAAAACACGATGAGCTTCACGTTCTATTAACTCATCTACCTATGACTATAACCCTGAAACCTACGTTTCCAAGGAAAGTATACGGTCATCACGAGAATTGCGAGTAGATGGACCAGCTGCATCCTGAGTCTTTGATATAGTGGGAGTAGTATGAGGAATATTGGACTGTGAAGGAATAGGAGTAACAATCAAAGAATCCACAAACTCTCTATCTTCCTATGCAGATTTAGCAGCTTGTATAGCCGAAGCCATCCACTTAGGTCCCTCTTGGGCATTTGATTATGATGCATTATTCAGATCTTTCAATGTTGCTCCTGCAATTTCTCCAACTGAGGCTGAAATGCTCTATCGGTCCTACTACAATGATGATTTAACTGTTGATCCTCGTTTGGTTATTTCGATTGTGGATACTCCTCCGGTTGACCCAAATGTAGCTTCAACTTCGGGTACCACACAGCATAATGACAGTGAAGATGATGAAGCTGTGTTTCAGGAATCTTCTAATGATATCCAAAATGTAGTTGATGATTCATCCGCATCGGCATCAGTTGAGGGGGAGTTGCCATCAAATCTTGATGCTGTTATTCAAGCTTCAGATATTCCTCAATCTCGAGTGCATAAAAATCATCCCACTGACAATATTATTGGTGATTTGAATGCGGGTGTTCAAACGAGGCATCATGCACTTGTAGAAAATTCATGTTTATATGCTAATATTATGGATACATGTATCTTGGAGACATGTTTGCATGCTTGCTTTATTTCTCAAACAGAACCAAAGAATGTGGTTGAGGCTATAGATGATGATTGTTGGATTGAGGCCATGCAAGAAGAATTGTTGGATTGAAATGAATATTCCACTGAATATTCATTTCTTCTAAAGCATCTTTATCCAACTGCTAGTTTCGATACTGCAGTTTCTATTGACAGCATCAGTCTCAATTCTATACCCAACATCTATGTCAGAGTCCTCAAAGATTGAATTAGCCAACATATCAGCATCAACCGCAGTCGGTTCTTTATCTCCATCACTTGTCATCATAGTGGCTTCCTCAATAATTTCAGACTCCCCCTGAATTAATGATGTAGGGTTTGTATCAGTGTTTTGACGCTCACCCAATCCATCACCAATGTCTAGTTCGTTATCATCATCTGAGTTCTTTTAAGTTCCAATACTGTGACATGTAGACTTGTCAGCAGTAGAGATCTTCTCCCCCTGAGCGTCAAGACGCTCCACCAATTGGCTTATAAGGAGTTGCATTTCTACAAGAACGTTGTTTTGTTCATTTACAACCAAAACACGATGAGCTTCACGTTCTATTAACTCATCTACCTATGACTATAACCCTGAAACCTACGTTTCCAAGGAAAGTATACGGTCATCACGAGAATTGCGAGTAGATGGACCAGCTGCATCCTGAGTCTTTGATATAGTGGGAGTAGTATGAGGAATATTGGACTGTGAAGGAATAGGAGTAACAATCAAAGAATCCACAAACTCTCTATCTTCCTATGCAGATTTAGCAGCTTGTATAGCCGAAGCCATCCACTTAGGTCCCTCTTGGGCATTTGATTATGATGCATTATTCAGATCTTTCAATGTTGCTCCTGCAATTTCTCCAACTGAGGCTGAAATGCTCTATCGGTCCTACTACAATGATGATTTAACTGTTGATCCTCGTTTGGTTATTTCGATTGTGGATACTCCTCCGGTTGACCCAAATGTAGCTTCAACTTCGGGTACCACACAGCATAATGACAGTGAAGATGATGAAGCTGTGTTTCAGGAATCTTCTAATGATATCCAAAATGTAGTTGATGATTCATCCGCATCGGCATCAGTTGAGGGGGAGTTGCCATCAAATCTTGATGCTGTTATTCAAGCTTCAGATATTCCTCAATCTCGAGTGCATAAAAATCATCCCACTGACAATATTATTGGTGATTTGAATGCGGGTGTTCAAACGAGGCATCATGCACTTGTAGAAAATTCATGTTTATATGCTAATATTATGGATACATGTATCTTGGAGACATGTTTGCATGCTTGCTTTATTTCTCAAACAGAACCAAAGAATGTGGTTGAGGCTATAGATGATGATTGTTGGATTGAGGCCATGCAAGAAGAATTGTTGGATTGAAATGAATATTCCACTGAATATTCATTTCTTCTAAAGCATCTTTATCCAACTGCTAGTTTCGATACTGCAGTTTCTATTGACAGCATCAGTCTCAATTCTATACCCAACATCTATGTCAGAGTCCTCAAAGATTGAATTAGCCAACATATCAGCATCAACCGCAGTCGGTTCTTTATCTCCATCACTTGTCATCATAGTGGCTTCCTCAATAATTTCAGACTCCCCCTGAATTAATGATGTAGGGTTTGTATCAGCGTTTTGACGCTCACCCAATCCATCACCAATGTCTAGTTCGTTATCATTATCTGAGTTCTTTTGAGTTCCAACACTGTGACATGTAGACTTGTCAGCAGTAGAGATCTTCTCCCCCTGAGCGTCAAGACGCTCCACCAATTGGCTTATAAGGAGTTGCATTTCTACAAGAACGTTGTTTTGTTCATTTACAACCAAAACACGATGAGCTTCACGTTCAATTAACTCATCTACCTATGACTGTAACCCTGAAGCCTATGTTTCCAAGGCAAGTATACGGTCATCACGAGAATTGCGAGTAGATGGACCAGCTGCATCCTGAGTCTTTGATATAGTGGGAGTAACATGAGGAATATTGGACTGTGAAGGAATAGGAGTAACAATCAAAGAATCCACAAACTCTCTATCTTCCTATACAGATTTAGCAGCTTGTATAGCCGAAGCCATCAACTTAGGTCCCTCTTGGGCATTTGATTATGATGCATTATTCAGATCTTTCAATGTTGCTCCTTCAATTTCTCCAGCTGAGGCTGAAATGCTCTATCGGTCCTACTACAATGATGATTCAACTGTTGATCCTCGTTTGGTTATTTCGATTGTGGATACTCCTCCGGTTGACCCGAATGTAGCTTCAACTTCGGGTACCACACATCATAATGATAGTGAAGATGATGAAGTTTTGTTTCAGGAATCTTCTAATGATATCCAAAATGTAGTTGATGATTCATCCGCATCGGCATCAGTTGAGGGGGAGTTGCCCTCAAATCTTGATGCTGTTATTCAAGCTTCAGATATTCCTCAATCTCGAGTGCATAAAAATCATCCCACTGACAATATTATTGGTGATTTGAATGTGGGTGTTCAAACGAGGCATCATGCACTTGTAGAAAATTCATGTTTATATGCTAAGATTACAGATACAGGTATCTTGGAGACATGTTTGCATGCTTGCTTTATTTCTCAAACAGAACCTAAGAATGTGGTTGAGGCTTTAGATGATGATTGTTGGATTGAGGCCATGCAAGAAGAATTGTTGGATTGAAATGAATATTCCACTGAATATTCATTTCTTCTAAAACATCTTTATCCAACTGCTTAAAATCTTCCTCAATCATATATGGATCAGTGATCTTGCCACCAATAAAGTTTTCATATGTGGTTAAGAATGATTCAATCATAGCCATCATATCATCAGCCGCTGAAGAAGACACCTTTGTAGAATAAGGATGACTTTCATTCTTACTATGTTTTGAACATCCAGAACTAGAAGCAACAAAGCATGCACCATCTTGACAAAAATTTTCTTTTGGACTTTTAGAAGGCTCTCAAGAAAATAATGCAACTCCACCAAATTTCTGTGTTGATGTACCTTTTCCAAAATAAATGTTTGGATCTTGATATATTGTATCTTTCTTTTTTTTTGTGCAAGTCATAAGATTGAATCTTTCCCATTAAATCTTCAAGACTCGGATCATCAAATCCAGATTGTTCTTTTATCACAATAGTGTAGATCTCAAAATGAGTTGGAAAAGCATCCAAAAAGTTTTCAAGAATCTTCTTGTTTTTATAAGTAATGTCATTGTTGACCATTTCACTTAGAAGATGATAATACCTTGACATGAGTTCATCCACAGATTCATCATCAAAATGTTTAAACACGCTAAATTGTTTCTTTAACAATTCTTTTCTACTCTTCTTGATATCAGTGCTACCCTCACATATTTTAGCTAAACCTTCCCAAAGTTCATGAGAAGTCTTACACTTTTTGAAAGTAAGATAGATGTCCAGAGGTAAACACATGTATAAAGCTGCAAGAGCTTTCTTTTCACGAACATACAATTTCTTTTCATCATCATTAAGAGCTGAAATTGGTTTTGGTGTATCTGACACACCCATATGACGATGAACATGATGCTCATAACCTTCACTAATAGGAATCCACAGACTTGTGATATTGATATTCACATAATTCTCAAAGAGACTTTTCCAATTAGAATAATCTTTGAGATTCATAAGCCTTGATGGCTTGGTTGGATTACCAATCTCATTATCATGGTTCAACAAATGAGTCATGTTGTTTACTTCATTAGAAGTAGACATCTTTGAAACAATTCAACACTTAGAAAATTTTGATAAGTTCGCCTGACAAGTTCGCCTAAATGAACTTAACCTGGCTCTGATACCAATTGAAAGTTCCTGTGACGTCTTCTAACAAGCAAGACGATCACGATCACAACAAATTACTCGATGATTTGCATTGAGACGGAAGCATGAAGTTAATAAAACACAAACACAAATAGAAGATAGATGAAACAGAATCAATCATATATAATCGATAACGAACATGTCATCACAGAATACAATACTGAAGAAGTGTACATCTCTATGTTTAAGCTCCAAATGCAATCCCTAGGTGAGCTCTACCTAGGGATTGTGACTCACTTCACATAGAGAATCACTCCCTCTCTGTGTATGCTAACTCTAGCATTGCTTGCTACAAATGAACAACTTAATGTCTTATTTATAGGCAAACTGAGTCTGCAGGCGAACTTAACAAGTTCGCCCATAACTCTATAGGCGAACTTAATAATTTCGCTTGTTATGTTCGCCTAAACATTCCCTTAGGCGAACTTAACCTGTTCGCCACATATACACTTAGAATTTTTGCTACAGATACAACTTTATGCTCTAACAGACTCCCTCTTAGTTGTTGCAAACAATTCTATAAAAAATACTGATAAATCATCAGTTACAAAAACTTGTCTCAACATTCTCATTTTTCGGGATTTCACCATTTTCCAAATATTTTTTGATGGGTGCTATCCATGAGCTTTTAAGTAGGTCCCTGCGGGTCTATGGATCGATCTCTGCTGTAAAACACACGATACGTACACGAAGTGCGGAATCCTAACGTATATGTACGTCTCGAATACTCACACACACGATACAATCACACAAAAGACAAGATATCATAAAAAGCTTCTTGTATTCACTCTGTAAATAGTACACACGTAGTAGTTCTAGAATTATAGATCTACAAATGAGAACAACTACTGCACTATTTATAGACAATACATACTGGTATAGGCGAACTTATCATGTTCGCCTACATTAGTTCAGGCGAACTTGTTAAGTTCGCCTCAACTAGATCAGGCTAACATGTTAAGTTCTCCAACTGGAGAGACTAGAAACTTAGTTCTCCAACTCTTCACAATCTCTGCCCACTGTGCCTTCGTCATTCCAGTATTCTTATGCATCTCTGTATCTTCAGGCACACTCTCTACAGTATCAGGGTTTTGTTTATCCAAATTAGAATCAGACTCTTCAGATTCTGCAATGCCTTCCGATAAATCTTCAGGAATTATATCATCCTCAAATACATCCATGTTAATCAATCCATCACACCTATTACCCCCCCGACCGATGGCGGAATCATCGGGGCGGGACATGTAGACTGTTCATAACCACAAGGTTGACTAAATTGAATATATTAAACGTCAAATTTCATTTGCAAGTAATTCAAACACAACCAAATCCAAGATGGAACAAAATTGAAATACATAGAGTTCTTTTATTTAAATTAGCTAAGTCCAAGCCTATGTGTAGCACATCTTGACCAATCTCACACATTAGAACCTGAAACATGAATAAAATAAAGTCAACTAAAAAGTTGGTGAGTATAACACAGGTTTGTATATAGATAGCATATAGTTGTAAAACAAATCCATACATATCATGATAAATAAGGCATTTATGGGGAGCAGCTATTGTGTAACCATGTACAATCAAACCTTTGTAACTAGCATGCAAAATTGTGTTGTCGGTATCAACACCCCAATCTGGGTGGGTTTGTCAGACTCAATAGATCTATCATTGAAAACCGTCGGCTTGAATAGTTAATGATTTCACATAATCGCATACAAAGGTTAGCACACCTAGCACTTTGCACACATGAATGTAAATAGGATTTGTACTTGTGTTGTTTGTGTAAATGTAAACATGTAATTTGAATAATGTTTATGTTTCACCCCAAAAATGTAAAAGAGTAAAAGGGGCTATGTATACTCACTTGGTTTGAAGGCGTAGCTAACAAAGATACTAGATAGACTAAAGGTCTTTGAAATGCACGAGTTAACCTAAAGTGTAATGCGTATTGTGTCAATAGTGTGTACAAAATTTTATGTTTAAAGTTGAGTTTGAATTTGTGTATAAGGACATTGATTTGTACTTAAAAGTATTGAATAAAATATAAGGTTTTGAAGCATTTTGTTTAAGGTTTGAGTTTGAGTGATTTATTAAGTAAGTTAAACAATTATCGTTTTGTAAAAATATTGTAAGTGTTAAATGTAATTAAGTGTAAATAAATAAATGTCTTTGTTTAAATATAAAGTAAATAAATAATTATTATTTTATTTATTTATTTATAAAATTTAACTTAACCATTTAAATACTTTTTAAATGAAAATTTTAACAATAATTGTAAATTTAATTTTTATAAACTTTAAATAAATAATTTTCTATTTATTCCAAGAATAAATATTTGATCTTTCTAAATAGAATTAAGTGCATTTTTATAAAAATCAACTATTTATATTTTGTAATTTAATCAGAAATATTTATGTTTGAAAAATATATAAAATTATAATTCTGCCAAAAATTTAACTCACACACGACCGTGCCAGGGAAGGGCACGATCGTGCTCAAACCACGGGCGCGACTATGCTAGTCTGGGCGAGACCGTGTTGATCAAACATAGGCTTAACTAACTAAATCTTTAGGCATGACCGTTCCTTGGCCAGGCACGATCGTGTCTATGATTCTAAGACACGACTGAGATTAGCCAAAGGGCATGATTGGGTCTGGACAGGAGGACACGACCGCGTCTCCTGAGGCACGACCGCGCTAGATGATTAGCGCGACCGTGTCTCTTCCAAAACAGACACGAATTGACTGATTCTTACATTGTTAGTGTTTGAAATCA
Source organism: Smallanthus sonchifolius (assembly GCA_023525975.1). NCBI lineage: Eukaryota > Viridiplantae > Streptophyta > Magnoliopsida > Asterales > Asteraceae > Smallanthus > Smallanthus sonchifolius. The sequence goes on from CM042046.1 coordinate 30,788,044, forward strand.
TAGGGTTTTTATTTATAGTGTTATTGCGAGTCTTGTTATATAGATTAATTGTATTTTAATCATGTTTAGTATTGAATTCGATTAAACTATTTTGAATAGGGCTTTTGATCTAGAGACTAAATAGACTGAGGACAGAGTTTCAATTACCCGGAAGAGTAGCGAATTGATATGGAACGGTAGGAAAGAGTCTCGGCGGCGATGCGGATGGCTTCCGGCGTCCTCTGCTGCAATCCCGGTTAAACCAGAGAGTCCAGTAGCTTTAGTGAGGATTGAGTAGCGTGAATCTGCTGCTTGATTGAGAGAATTCGGATCGAAAGGAGGTTTTGTGTTTTCTTTGAAATGCTTGAGAGAATTTTGAGTCTGATGGAATTAAACTGAGACGTTTGTTGTAATTGAAAATGTCATTGCTTTCGTTAATGGTAATGAAGTGTAAATCGGTTACGGAACTCAGCGAACGGGTGATTAAAACTGTATTTACGTTTCAACTGGTACTAGGCACGACCGTGCTAAGGTTCCAGGCGCGATCGTTCCAAAGCAAGTCGCGCGACCGTGCCTAAGCACTCGGCGCGACCGTGCCTATTAGGGTTTCTTGCTACTTTTCAACATCAGACCTTGTAACTTTAGTCTTTTGCCATATTTGTAAAATTAGATACTTATGTATTGTTTTAATAGGATAAAACCGAGTAAAATTTGCGGACCTGCATTGAAATATAGTATTAAATTGATGGTACGAAAAGGAATAAAACAGTGAACTAGAATTGAGTTTGAAATGCATTACATTGAATTGAAAATACGGATACTAAAAATCAGAAATGTTACAGTCTCCCCATGTTGAGGGAATTTCGTCCCGAAATTTAGCTAAAGGAAACTACGGCATCAGTAAAAAGATGGGGGTACTTGAGCTTCATTTGGTCCTCTCGTTCCCAAGTGAATTCAGGACCACGCTTAGACTCCCAACGAACTTTGACAATAGGAATACGACTTCGCTTGAGTTTCTTGATTTCACGATCCATAATTTCTACCGGTTTCTCAACGAAGTGCATCGTTTCATCAATGCGCACGTCATCAAGTGGTATATGGAGATTCTCATCAGCGAGACATTTCTTCAGATTAGATACATGAAATGTAGGATGCACATTGCCAAGAGATGGATGTAACTCGAGTTTGTAAGCCACTTTCCCAATCCTTTCAAGGATTTTGAATGGACCAACATAGCGAGGGGCAAACTTGCCTTTCTTTCCAAAACGGATCACACCCTTCCACGGGGACACCTTAAGAAGAACAAGGTCACCGACTTGGAATTCCAAGGGTTTTCGTCGTTTATCGGCATAACTCTTTTGCCGACTTCTCGTTGTTCGGATGTTGTCACGGATTTGAGTAATCTTGTCGGATGTTTCTTGAATTAGCTCGGGACCGGTGATTTTTGCTTGACCAATCTTGTTCCAAAAGATAGGAGAACGACACTTGCGAACATAAAGAGCTTCGAATGGAGCCATGTTAATACTCGTGTGGTAGCTATTATTGTAGGAGAACTCAATGAGGGATAAATGTGAATCCCAATTGCCACCAAAATCGATTACGCAGGCTCTAAGCATGTCTTCAAGCGTTTGGATTGTCCGCTCGGTTTGACCATCAGTTTGGGGATGGTAAGCCGTGCTCAAATCTAATCGTGTGCCAAGAGCGGTTTGGAGAGATTGCCAAAATCGAGAAGTGAACCGGGCATCTCGGTCGGATATTATGTTCAAGGGAACACCATGACGGCTCACAATTTCATCAATGTAAATTCGGGCTAGTTTCTCAACCCGATAGTCTTCACGGATAGGCAAGAAATGAGCAGATTTGGTGAGACGATCAATAATCACCCAAATGCTATCATAACCACTCGAGGTGCGAGGGAGCTTGGTAATGAAATCCATAGCTAAGTTTTCCCATTTCCACACGGGAATTTCTGGTTGTTCAAGTAAACCAGAAGGACGTTGATGTTCGGCTTTGACTTTGGAACAGGTTAAACATTTGGCAACATAAAGAGCAATGTCCTTTTTCATACCGGGCCACCAATATTGTTGGCGAAGATCTTGGTACATTTTATCCGCACCAGGATGAATAGAATAACGAGTCTTGTGAGCCTCGTTCATGAGAAATGTACGGAGATCATCGCGATCGGGAACCCAAATACGGTTCAAGTAATAAAGTAAGCCATTGGGTTTTGATTCAAGCAGAAGTTCAACACCACACGACATTTCCTCGTACATGTTACCCTCGGTGACTGAGACGTGTTGAGCTTCTAAGATGCGGATTTGAATATTGGTTTGAATTCAGCCACAATGAAGCATAACATGGTCCTTTCGACTCAAAGCGTCGGCTACATCCTTCGCTTTGCCGGGATGGTAACGAATCTCGTAGTCATAGTCGTTAAGGAGTTCAACCCAACGTCGTTGCCTCATATTGAGTTCTTTTTGGTTAAAGATATGTTGAAGACTTTTGTGGTCAGTGAACACCACACATTTCGTGCCATAGAGATAACGTCTCCTAATCTTCAATGCGATAACGACCGCACCCAACTCGAGATCGTGCGTCGTATAATTCTTCTCATGAATCTTAAGTTACCTTGATGCATAAGCGATTACTTTGCCTCGTTGCATGAGGACACAACTAAGACCTTGGTTAGAAGCATCACAGTAGACAACTAGATAATCACTCCCATCAGGGAGAGTCAAAATGGGAGCGTTGCACAACTTTTGTTTGAGGGTTTGGAAAGCTTCTTCTTGTTTTGGTCCCCATTCATAAGTCTTACCCTTGTGAGTCAAAGCGGTAAGGGGGACAACAATCTTAGAGAAGTTTGAGATAAAACGACGGTAATATCCCGCAAGCCCAAGGAATGAACGAACTTCAGTGGGGGTCTTCGGGGTATTCCAATTCTTAACCGTTTCGATCTTAGCAGGGTCAACATGAATACCCTTGTCATTGACGATATGACCAAGAAATTGAACTTCTTTTAACCAAAATTCACATTTGGAGAATTTGGCATATAGTTGTTCTTTCTTCAAGAGATCCAAAACCAATCTAAGATGTTGTTCATGATCGGCTTTAATCTTGGAATAGATTAAGATGTCATCGATGAAAACGATCATGAATTTATCAAGGTACGGTTTACACACACAATTCATGAGATCCATGAAAACTACGGGTGCATTGGTTAGTCCACAAGGCATAACCATGAACTCGTAATGACCTTACCTTGTTCGGAAGGCAGTCTTTGGAATATCGTCTTCTTGCACACGGAGTTGGTGATAACCAGATCGAAGATCAATCTTTGAGAAGCAAGTAGAACCTTGAAGTTGATCGAAGAGATCATCAATTCTAGGCAAAGGATAACTGTTTTTTATAGTAAGCTTGTTGAGTTCGCAGTAGTCAATACACATGCAAATGATCCATCCTTCTTTTTGACGAATAAGACGAGCGCACCCCACGATGAATGACTTGGACGAATGAATCCCTTGTCGGAGAGCTCTTGAAGTTGACTTGCAAGTTCTTGCATTTCAGAAGGTGCAAGACGGTAAGGAGCTCTAGCCACGGGGTTAGCTCCGGGCACAAAACCAATGCAAAATTCTACTTGACGAACAGGTGGAAGACCGGATAAGTCTTCGGGGAATACTTCAGGAAAATCTCAGATAATGGGGATATCTTGAATACTCTTCGTTTTAACATCCTTTTGAACGATATGGGCCAAAAAGGCCACGTACTTCTTTCGTAAGTACTTTTGAGCAGTAGTGCATGACATTAATTTAAGCCCTTTGCAAGGCTTTTCACCAAAGACTCTCAACGTTTCTCCCGATGATAGAGGTATTCGGATGCACCTCTCGAAACAAATGACTTCGGCATGATGATTTGATAGCCAATCCATGCCTATGGTGATATCAAAACTTCCTGGTGGCATTGGAACAAGATTGATTGGGAATGCATGATCATTAAGTTCTAAGGAGCAGTCATAGATAATGGAGTCAATTGTAAGGGAGTCACCATTTGTATTTCGACGGTAAATGTTTTCTCTAATTGGGATCGTGTCTTTGCAAGTAAAGGTTCAAAGTTAAGTGACACGAAACTTTTATCGGCACCGGTATCGAATAAAATGGAGGCATATTGACTATTAACAAGAAACGTACCATTGACCACGTCATTGTTGGCTTGAGCTTCATTTGCGTTTATGTTGAAAGCACGCCTACGAGATCCACCTTGTCTAGCATTGACTAACTTTGGGCATTGATCACGGAAATGGTTCGGGTTGCCACACTCATAACATGCTCGCCCATTTGCAATATCGGGTACACCTTGATTAGCCACTTGGGTGTTGGTTTGGTTTGGTGTGTTGACTTGGCCCGCAAGAACTTTGGTCCTACAAACATTAACTGTATGGCCATATCTCCCACAATAAGTACAAAGGCGACATGGGATGCTTTGGGGATGATGGTAGTTATAGGTGGCACAAAGTGGATAGATTCCAACATATGGCTTTTTGGACGGTGCTTGAACCATAGGTGCAGCTTGGTTAACAGGAATAGCAGGAGTGACCACAGCATAGTTTCTAGTCTTCCTTTTCCTATTATTGTGGGAGGGTTCAGTTGTGGCTTCTTTGTTGTGGGTAGGAGGGGTTATAGTGTCAGAAACTTTCTTGGTGCCCTTTTTAGTAAGAGTCCCCGCCTTCACATGATTATCGGTTAAGGTAGAGGACAAACGGATGGCATCTTCAAGTGTTGCGGGATTCCTTCCTAGGACAGTATTTTGAATTTGCCAAGGTAGTCCCCCAATATACTTTTCAATGCAGCGGGACAGAGGAGTGACCATGTGGGGCACAAGAAGACTCAACTCATGGAACCGAGTTTTATACGCCAAGTTTTCACCACTATCTTGGGCAAGATCCCAAAATTCGGCTTCAAGTTTCTTTACTTCATTTCGAGGGCAGAATTCCTCGGTCATTAGCCTTGTAACCTCGTCCCAAGGTAAGGCCATTGCCACATCCACACCTCGATTTCTCTTCTCCCCATTCCACCACGTGAGTGCCCGTTTTTGTATGACACTTGTGGCATGACGAACACGAAGGTTGCCGGGGCAGTCACTATTGAGAAAGGTATTCTCAATGCTTTCGAACCATCGAAGGAGTCCAGTAGCTCCTTCGGTACCATAGAACTTGAGGGGATTGCACGAGTTGAAGTGCTTGAAGGTGCATTGAGATGGGTTGGCACCACCATTACCACCATTTCCACTATTACTACCATTACCACCATTGTTGCCATTGGTGGCACTATTAGCTTGAGTGAGTTGTGTCACGAGTTGTGCAAGAATAGCAGCAATGTCGGTATTGGTGTTGGCCGCGGGAGCACGACGAGGAGGCATTCTGCAGATTTTCACAAGACAAGAAAAGATGTAAGAACTTATGAGAATTGTTTGGATTTAATAGAATAAGATAACAAAATAAATAGATAATCATAGTTTTGATTGTACTCAAATAGTGATATAATCACTCGAATACTATGACAAATTAAAGTTAATTAAACTTATATAATTTTCAAGGAGACATGCTTTAGCCTATAAGTAAACACTCATCTCGGGAATTCCCAGGAAAGCATACGGGTCCCTCGGTTGATTGGGATTTATGCGAAATGCTTTCCATGACAGAAAACCCAAAATACAGGTGTCACTCTTCCAGATTGCACGTGTCCTCAAATAATTAACAAAGCTTAAAAACCTTAACGAGGAAATAAAGAAATTTTTATGAATTTAGCTTCATGAAGTTTCCACATGCTTAGAGAGATAAAGATAGAGAAGGAGATAAGAATATTATGAGGTTTTAGGATATAGGAAAGGATATTGTTTATTTAATTTATTATTTAAATATATACTAATAAGTCATGGATATTTAACAATTAAGCCATCAAATAAAATAATAACTAACCATAGTAAGCATGTAGCACATAGCATGTAACACATAACATATAACATATAGCATGTAGCATATAACATGTAATCATGAAACATAGCATAAGTAGGTGTCCTAAAGCTATAGTCTAGGTCAAGGTGTCTAATAACCTAATTCCATATAACCAAGTCTCTGATACCAATCTGTCACACTCCGACCGATGGCGGAATCATCGGGGCGGGACATGTATACTGTTCATAAGCACAAGGTCTAAATTGAATATATTAAACGTCAAATTTCATTTGCAAGTAATTCAAACACAACCAAATCCAAGATGGAACAAAATTGAAATACATAGAGTTCTTTTATTTAAATTAGCTAAGTCCAAGCCTATGTGTAGCACATCTTGACCAATCTCACACATTAAACCTGAAACATGAATAAAATAAAGTCAACTAAAAAGTTGGTGAGTATAACACAGGTTTGTATATAGATAACATATAGTTGTAAAACAAATTCATACATATCATGATAAATAAGGCATTTATGGGGAGCAGCTATTGTGTAACCATGTACAATCAAACCTTTGTAACTAGCATGCAAAATTGTGTTGTCCGTATCAATCACCCCAATCTGGGTGGGTTTGTCAGACTCAACAGATCTATCATTGAAAACCGTCGGCTTGAATAGTTAATGATTGCACATAATCGCATACAAAGGTTAGCACACCTAGCACTCGGGCATAAAGCTCAAATTGCACACATGAATGTAAATAGGATTTGTACTTGTGTTGTTTGTGTAAATGTAAACATGTAATTTGAATAATGTTCATGTTTCACCCCAAAAATATAAAAGAGTAAAAGGGGCTATGTATACTCACTTGGTTTGAAGGCGTAGCTAACAAAGATACTAAATAGACTAAAGATCCTTGAAATGCACGAGTTAACCTAAAGTGTAATGCGTATTGTGTCAATAGTGTGTACAAAAGTTTATGTTTAAAGTTGAGTTTGAATTTGTGTATAAGGTCATTCATTTGTACTTAAAAGTATTGAATAAAATATAAGGTTTTGAAGTGTTTTGTTTAAGGTTTGAGTTTGACTGATTTATTAAGTAAGTTAAACAATTATCGTTTTGTGAAAATATTGTAAGTGTTAAATGTAATTAAGTGTAAATAAATAAATGTCTTTGTTTAAATATAAAGTAAATAAATAATTATTATTTTATTTATTTATTTATAAAATGTAACTTAATCATTTAAATACTTTTTAAATGAAATTTTTAACAATAATTGTAAATTTAATTTTTATAAACTTTAAATAAATAATTTTCTATTTATTCCAAGATTAAATATTTGATCTTTCTAAATAGAATTAATTGCATTTTTATAAAAATCAACTATTTATATTTTGTAATTTAATCGAAAATATTTATTGTTTGAAAAATATATAAAATTATAATTCTGCTAAAAATTTAACTCACACACGACCGTGCCGTGCCTGGGAAGGGCACGATCGTGCTCGGGAAGGGCACGATCGTGCTCAAACCACGGCGCGACCATGCTAGTCAGGGCGCGACCGTGTTGATCAAACAGAGGCTTAACTAACTAAATCTTTAGGCACGACCGTGCCTTGGCCAGACACAATCGTGTCTATGATTCTAAGACACGACTGAGATTAGCCAAAGGACATGATTGGGTATGGACAGGAAGACACGACTGCGCTGATAGTCGGCACGACCGCGTCTCCTGAGGCACGACCACGCTAGATGATTAGCGCGGCCGTGTCTCTTCCAAAACAGACACGAATCGACTGATTCTTACATTGTTAGTGTTTGAAATCATAGGGTTTTTATTTATAGTGTTATTGCGAGTCTTGTTATATAGATTAATTGTATTTAAATCATGTTTAGTATTGAATTCGATTAAACTATTTTTAATAAAATATAGATTCGGTTTCGGGAGGATTTCTATAATGGAAGCCCAAATTAACATAGGGCTTTTGATCTAGAGACTAAATAGACTGAGGACAGAGTTTCAATTACCCGGAAGAGTAGCGAATTGATATGGAAGGGTAGGAAAGAGTCTCGGTGGCGATGCGGATGGCTTCCGGCGTCCTCTGCTGCAATCCCAGTTAAACCAGAGAGTCCAGTAGCTTTAGTGAGGATTGAGTAGCGTGAATCTGCTGCTTGATTGAGAGAATTCGGATCGAAAGGAGGTTTTGTGTTTTCTTTGAAATGCTTGAGAGAATTTTGAGTCTGATGGAATTAAACTGAGACGTTTGTTGTAATTGAAAATGTCATTGCTTTCGTTAATGGTAATGAAGTGTAAATCGGTTACGGAACTCAACGATCGGGTGATTAAAACTGTATTTACGTTTCAACTGGTACTAGGCGCGACCGTGCCCAAACGAGGCCCGACCGTGCTAAGGCTCCAGGCGCGATCGTTCCAAAGCAAGTCGCGCGACTGTGCCCAAGCACTAGGCGCGACCGTGCCAGAACGAGGCGCGACCGTGCCTATTATGGTTTCTTGCTACTTTTCAACATCAGACCTTGTAACTTTAGTCTTTTTCCATATTTGTAAAATTAGATACTTATGTATTGTTTTAATAGGATAAAACCGAGTAAAATTTGCGAACTTGCATTGAAATATAGTATTAAATTGATGGTACGAAAAGGAATAAAACAGTGCACTAGAATTGAGTTTGAAATGCATTACATTGGATTAAAAAAAAGGATACTAAAAATCAGAAATGTTACAACACCCTTCATATACGACCTTCTGTTTGTCACTCACTACTTCCAATTCTACAATCTCTCCTTCTTCTAACTCCTCTTCACTTGTCTCTTCATCATCTATCAGATCATCCAAATCTAACAAACACTCAATTTTATCTGCAACATCTATGTCAGAGTCTTTAAAGATTGAATTATCTAACATATCAGCATCAACCTCAGCTGGTTCTTTATCATCACCACTAGTCATCATATTGGCTTCAACAATAATCTCTTACTCCACCTGAGTTAATGACGTAGGGTTAGTATCAACGTTTTGACGCTCACCCAAACCATCACCAGCATCCGGTTCATCATCATCATCATCTAAGTTCTTTTGAACACCAATACTATGACATGTAGACTTATCAGTTTGGACCTTCTCCCCCTGAACGTCAAGACGCTCTAATAACTAGCTAACAAGGATCTGCAGCTCTGCAATCACCTTGTTTTGATTATTTAAGGTCTTAGCACGATGGGCTTCTCTTTCAACCCAATCATCTAGCTGAGATTGTAACCCTGAAACCTGTGTTTCCAAGGCTTGAATTCTTTCATCACGATTATCTCTAGCTGATAGACCAACTTCATCTTGAGTTTTAGACACAGTAGGAGTAGCCTGAGGAGTATTAGATTGTGAAGGAATAGGGGTTATGATCAAGGAGTCTACAAACTCTCTATCCTATGTAAATTGTGCAGCTTGAATAGCCGAAGCCATCAGTTTAGGACCTTTTTCTGTAGGAGCTTCATCATCCTCAAAACTAGAAGATTCATCTTGTAACTTTCTCTTTCCAAGTACTGCATTGGGAGACAGACCCCTTACAGACTTGCGTCTCGATACTTTGAGTTTCTTTTTGCCCAAAGACTTCTGACATTTCTCATACACATTCCTAGTAACCCTAGGAACTTTAGCTAACTGAGCATAGTGTTCAGGACTAAAATCTTGGGAACTCTAATCATTATCGTCAGCTTCACCAAATCCAGATGAACTAGTGCTAGTCTCTTCAACCTCTATATTTTCACCTTGAGGTTCATTCACATCAGCATTCAAATGAACATCACCTCCATCATTTCCACCATCATCATCATTGTTATCATCATCATCATCACTGTTATCATCACCATCATCATTATCATCACCAGACTCACTAGCAGTCCCATCACCTTCATTCTCATCATCACCAGCCTCCTCATCTTCCTCTTCCTCTTCCTCTTGATCACCAATCGAAGGTAATTCCAAGGCTGGATCCTCATGTATCAGGTTATTTTTTGGCGGTGCAACATAAGCAGGATTGATTATGTGCCCAAACAACGGTGTTGCCACTAGAATCAAAGCAGGATTCTGTTGCTTAATATTCAAACAATCTTAGAAAATTGTCTTTTTCATAGGAGTCAGAGTCAATCTAGGATTCACCGGTGGTAGGTTTGGAATTAGATGGTTCAGAATAACCTGCAAGAATCTAGGGTACATTAAGAAACCCTGACCCTCAGGTGGTGTAATTTGCATGACCAACTCTTGGTATATATATAAGGTAGAGTTGAACTGCTTGTTCAATGTCAAAGCCACCATAGCAGCTTGCAGTGAAGTCTTCAAGCCATCTGTTCCAGCTTTCCTTGGTGAAATACATTGAATAATAACATGCATGAAATACCTCCACTGTCCCACTAGACCAACGTTCCGTTCTTGAGAATCATTTGGTCTACCTCTATACCCCATCCTTGAAAACATCCCATTATTAGAGTATTTGGCAATCCGATAGGATCAGCATTCTCACCACCAAGAGCTAAAGTTGTGCGTATGTCTTGAGTAGAAATTACAATATCTTGATTATTCAAAGTAGCTCTAATAAAATGTGGTTCAACATTGGTGTCTTGTTGTGCTGTCTCCCAGAACTGTTGAATGTATAACAAGATAATATTAGGATTAGCTGAGAGAGCAACATTGATCCTTAACTGGTTTAGAAAGTTAATAATCTCCTGATAATTTTCCGCTTCTGCCAACTCCGGAGCAAGTAATGCCACCTGATTGTGCTTATACTCAACACGATGATCCATGACCTGCTCAGAACAAATGATTAGACACTTGACAATTTTCAAAAACAAACACACAATATAAAAACAAAAAACAAAAAGTAAAAATAAAAATTAAAAAAATCACAAGTTTTTGATGTAGGTCCCCGTGTGTCTCAGATCCTTACGTGTGGGTGTGTGACTAGTCCAACAGTGTGCGGAATGCCCATGGCTAGGTGGAGAATCAAGAAACACAAAATAAACCGACAATGAAAACACTTTCAAACTTCATCTATTATAAACTAAGCCGGTTACAGAAATGTTACAAATGAATGTGTACTTAAACTTCTGTCACAACCTGCTACTTATACTAGACCTGACTCCTGCGTACTTAACAAGTGCGCTGGACCATTTGTTCATGCGTACTTAGCAAGTACGCAGACTGTTCTTGCGTACTTGCTAAGTATGCAGGATATACTTCCTGCGCACATGCTAAGTGCGCAAAACACTTAGAGAAATAAACACTAAGTACATACAATAGTGATTACAACTCGATAACCAAAACATACAGACACTAACATACAAATACAAATACATACAAGACAAGTACAAAAAGCTAAGACAGTATCCAGAGTGTTTGTCACACAAAAGTGATTCAACAAACTCCCCCTTGACAACAGTTCTGGATTGTCTTCGGTCTTCACTGCTCCCCAGCTTTAGCTTCCATCTTCTTTTTGTATTCAAGGCAGAACTTGACCACCTTGTCGTATTTTGAAGCTAGGAATGTTGTCCACTCGTCCGTGTACATATAGTACTTGTCAGCTAGCGCCTCCAGATCTTTCACAGAGAAGTTGATGAAACAAATCTCATCAAACACTCTAATCAGTTCTCTTGGCACTAAGCTTCCACTCTCGGACCACACATTTTCAATCACCACCGCCTCACCCATTTTTGGAACAACGTACCAGTACCATATGTTACCGAGGATATCCTGAGATAACTTGCTTAGGGGAATCCTGGTTTCACACAGCACTGGCTTGTATACCAGTTTCTTCAAGCTTTTGTGAGTCACGGGATGTTTAACGTTCTTATCCCTGACTCTCTTGGGCACTTGAGGATTGAACACTTCAAACTTCCCAGATCTTCCCTCATGCTACCGAACCTGCCACAAATCCATCGCCATCGCGTGATTAGAGTGACTTAGCAGCTCTCGGTTTGCTAGGTTCACAAGGTCGTACTTGGACAAGGAGCTGAAAGCTTCACTGGTTGGTTTCAAGTATTGAACCCCCCCCCAGCTCGCTTAATGGCAAACAACTTCCTATCGTCCTCGAACCTTACAGCCAAGATCATACCTGTCGCTCCATGTTTGCCTATGATGGATGTCTTCTGCCAGACTGGAGCCAGATCCTTTGAAGAACTTTCAGACTTATGTTTTCTTTTCTATGCCTCTGGATCCACAGGTGTAGGGTCTGTAGGAGAGGCTTCAGTCGACGCCTCAATAGCACTTACAGGCTCGACTGAACCTGTGTCAAGATTAGTTTCAAAGGCTTGAGCTTCAAAATTCTCTCCATCCTCAAACTCATATTCTCCTTCCCCATCACCCTTGGGAACTTCAATCACAACATCCTCATCCTCCTCGTCCCAGTCATCACCACACTCGATATCTCCCTCTTCTAGATTGCAGAGAGAATCGATCTGTGCTTCTTTGGAATAGTCTGGCTCTAATAATAAGATCACATCGTCCGACACGTCGTCAGATAGATCTTTTAGCACGTCAGCCACAGACTTTCCTTTATCACGACCCGAAGCATCACCTCCACCTTCACTCCTAGTAGACTCCCCCTCAGCCATAGGCACGGCAGAAATGGGAACAATCGCCAATGCTGACGGTTGCTGCTCACTTCCACTCGGTCTGGCTTCAGGATCTTTGTCCTTGTCATCACCCTTAGTTAGGTTAACTAAGTGACAAGCCTCTTCACTACTAGGCTTTGGTGGTTGCTTCTCCAACAGTTCCTACAATCTCTCCCCCTGAGCAGCAAGCGTCTTGGCCATATCACAGACCAATTTAACCATAGCATCATGCTCCTTACGCTGCTTCTCATCAGCCGCCTGCTGTTTCTTCAATGCGGCTACTTCATCAATCAAAGAGTTAATCTAGCCCTGTTGCTTATCAGATTCTTCTCTTGATTTTCGCACCGTTTCAAGTAATCCAGTGACTTGAGTCTCTACGGTAGTGATCCTAGCATCACGAGGATTAGTACCCCTAGACGAAGATGCTTCGGCTGTATGAGTTGGGAAGGTAAATATTTCATCAAAATCAAATCCTTAATGAAAGTCAAACTCAGGAAATGGTTCACTGTTGTATTGGAGAGTAGTTGTGGGGATTGAGGTAGGGATGGTGGTTGTTTGGATAGTGGTTGGGGTGATGGTGACAGACTCAGTGAGAATTGGAGTCGTCACCGCCACCTGGATAGATTGTACAGGGAGGGTTACTATCACAGGAACCTCCTTTGTGATAGAAGTTGTAGCCACAACAAGTGTTACATGTAGCCTCCTCCTCTGTCGCCTATAAAGCTGTTGTGAAGGTGAAGTAGAAGTTAAATCAGTACTCACAGTCGTCACAGTTGCATGCCTCTGAGCACTGACTTCTACCTCATGAAGGATATCTTGGTGTGGCCTATCCCCCCAACGCATGTTTATACTTTCTCTTCTGCGTCTTTGTATAGCAGCATCCGAATCAGAATCGGGCTCGTACTCACTGCTAGTACTCTCTTGTATTTTTCCCTTAGAAGACGACTCAGGAAGGGTCACCTGTGTGTATCTTCTTGGGTGTGATGGTGATGGTGCATCATCAGAATCAAATGAATCGAACTCGGAGTCGGATTCTTCAGCACCACCACTTCCTGCTTCTTTGTCTCCTTCTTCTTCAGAAACTTCATCCTCACTTTCAACTTCCTCCTCTTGTTGCTCGTCAGATTGTTCACTCTCAGACTCGGGCCTATACCATCTCCAATCTGCAGGTGCCACATATACTTCGTTGATCAGGTGGCCAAAGAGTGGATTATGCACAGGGGTAGGTACTACACTGCCTGGCGTTCGAAATTGTGAGAAAACTCTCTTTGCCACCCGCTTCACTTGCAATCTCTCCCCAATAGCTGGTAGATTTGGCAACGCATTATTGATTAGGAGTTGCACAAATCTGGGGTATAACAGGAACCTAAAGCTCTCTGTCGTATTGATCTGATCAGTTAGGGCTTTGTAGACGTATCTTGAGAAGTTATATCCCATGTTTAGAGACAATCCAACCATAGCAACTGCTAGATCATGTCCCATGGCATTCTTCTATGCCTTCCTGGAAGAAATTTACATGATCATAATGTGGGCAAAGTACCTCCACTGATCTAGCACCCACATCTTCTTGTAAGATGAATAATCTCGCAAACCGACATATCCCATACGTTGCCTCCAACACCCATCCACAAAGTAATCAGGATAGGAAATTGGGACGGTTGCAAGATCCCGGAACTGTAAGACTCTCCTGATTTTGTCCTCAGAAATAGCAATTTCATGACCCGCCATAATAGCCCGAATGACGTTAGGGGTTACCGTGCAGTCATGATCTGCTGTGTCCCAGAACTACTCCAGGTATGGTCTTGATACGATAGGATCTGCTGAGATAGCATAGCTGATCTTTGAACGCTTCAAGAAATCAACTATCTCTCTGTATTGAAGTGTAGCACCCTTCCATTCCGGTTGTGTAAGTACCAGCAGATTGAATTCGCTTGTAAACGCACGAGCCATCACTTCAAAAACAAACAGTAAACATAATAAGAACAAGAAGACTCATTGGAACTGAACACACATGACAAGGTATAGCACATTCACATTGAACTGAAATTCAGACTTAGAAAAAATTCAAATTTTTCCTTCCTGCGTACTTAGTAAGTACGCAGGATTTAGGCCTTGCGTACTTAGCAAGTACACATGACTTAAGTCTTGCGTACTTGTTAAGTACGCATGGCTTAACACTTAAACAAATTTTGAAAATCCAAAATCAGTAGATTGTGAAATTTTGATATAAATATTGGTTGCCACTAAGTCGAAAACCATGTTTAAGATCAATGGAACCTAATTCAACACCAAAATTGTGCTAGAACCCGGTCATTTTGACCTAACGTTTGACCAACGTGAACCCACGGTCAAACAAAGGTCAAAACCAAAATCAAAGAGTGTTATGGACAATTATGTGATGATCGAGCCTTGAATAATGATTTTTATCAAGTTTTCAGTCATAATGTGTGTCAAAAACAACAAAAATTTGTCAAAAATCAAAGTCCAAAACCCTAGTTCTTCATGTTCACAAACCGGTCCAAAACTCAAGATTTAACTGATGAAATGCTCCTAGATTCTCACCAAGTGTAAGTCAGATGATGTTGAATCTAAGATCGGGACTAAAAATAGTTTAGGAACACACAAAATTTTGAGGAAGAAAGTGATCAAGGTATACAACAGTGCACACTTTTGAAATAAGATGAAACTCATAAAATGTTCTAAGTCCTGTATATATACCCCGCACATTTGGGTCTTGCGTTCTTAACAAGTGCGCAAGACTTAACTCGTGCGTACTTAGCAAGTACGCATGACTTAAGTCTTGCGTACTTACAAGTACGCAGGGTTTAATTCCTGTGCACTTGTCAAGTACGCAGAAACCCTTGTGTTTCACACATTTCAACTCAACTTATGAAGATGTCAAGTCAAATAACGAACCGGATAAGCTCATTTAATCAAGAGGATTCAAAGTCATTTCAAGGAAGTTAAACACACCATATTTTTTTTTGGCATTTTTTATTAGAGTTGAACTATACACAAACTTAAAATCTTTTTTTTTTGAGCTTTTCTGAAATAGATATATACAAGTGTCTACACACAAGCTATTTTTGTTCAAAGACACGAGCAGAGGATCATATCAGGCTAAACTACAGCAAAAATGATACAAGATAAAGATCAAAGAATATGGGATCATGTAATGGATTACTATTTAATCATACGTAATAAGCACATAAACAAGTAATTCAATTTGGCAATATTATAAGATTTGAAACCATAAGCATCTTAGTATCACGTTCTTGTGTGTTAATATACAACATGTACCCCACAGTTATGCTATATGAATTTAAACTTGCACTAACTCAAGGCATGTAAGATTTTCCCAATGATTTTCTAAATTTCCAGAATGAAGTTACATCAATTAGCACAGGAATATCAAACAGAATCCACAAGGACTATCATGAATCAACAGATTTAGAATCGAGTGATTCATTTGTCTTGGTTTCATATGATTTCTTCAGTGAATATCAGAATGATGATTCAGGATAATGAATATGGTGTCTGAGGATTTAGGTAAGGGGATCTAACTTTTATCTGGATTTGATTTCAATGAATCAGGAGTGATTCAAGGGTGAATATATGCTCAACGGTTGATGTCAAGACATATCTTGATTCAATATCTCATTGCATACTTGTGAGTATGGGCATTGAGATGAACCGCATTAATTGTGTTAACGATCTAACCCGAAACTGGTCTCAGAAGAAAATAATTGCCAAAATCTAACATCCTATATCTGTTAGTGATCTTTTGCATTCTTTTACGCACACACACTAGCAAACATGGGTTCAAATCACAGTTGTAGTATTGATTTAATTTCCACACTACTAATGATTCAAAGACCCTTACAGCCTACTGACAATTCAAATTACTTGTAAATAAACAGATTAAAACACAACAATTTACACAATCAAGTAAGAATGACGCAATGATTTCCCATATGTGCAATCTAAGACGTTTAGATCATTTCTGATGTAGTATCATTTCCTCTTTTCTCAAGAAAACTTTGAAATTTTCTGGTTTCTATTTTGTCTGGATTTTGGTAAAATATTTGAAAATTAAAAGAACTATACAGAAAACATTTAAAAGAAATAAAATTTAACTTTCATGAATTGAATTGATTTTAGAAAACAAGTTTTCACTCAGGATTGAACATTCCTATCATGTTGACAAGATGTTCAAAACGTGTTCGATCAAACGCCTTAGTTGTCATCCGTGTGAACCTTTATAAGTTCAATGAGATGCTTTTCAGCACAATCACGGATGAAATGATGGCGAATTTCAATATGTTTAGTTTTGAAATGTTTCATCGGGTTGTTTGTGATGGACATGGTGGCATTGTTGTCAATGAACAATGGAGTTCTAATGAAGTTTAAGCCGTAGTCTATCAATTGTTACTGAATCAACAATATCTAAGAACAATCGCTCGCTGCAGCAATGTACTCTGCTTCACATGTTGAGACAGAAACTGTTGACTGCTTCTTGCACTGCCAGGAAAGCAGCCTGTCTCTCAAGAATTGACATCCATGTAAAGTTGATTTTCTATCAAGGTTACAACCACCATAGTCTGAATCAGTATAGGCTTTGAGGTCAAATGACTGCTGCTTTGAATACCAAATACCCAATCGGGGTTTCCCTTTCAAGTATCCGAAGATCCTCTTGACAGCTATCAGATGAGAGTCCTTCGGTTGTGACTGAAATCTTGAGCACAAGCATACAGCAAACATTATGCCGGGCCTTGAAGCTGTGAGATACACGAGAGAACCGATCATCCCATGGTACAATTTATAATCCACATCATTTCCATCTTTTCTGGATGCAAACCCTGATTGACTGGGATAGGTGTGCCATAAGTACTGCTATCATTCATCTTGTATTTTGACAAGATGTCCTGCACATACATAGTTTGATGTAGATAGATGCCATCCTCTCTTTAACTGACTTGCAGACCCAGGAAGAATGACAATTCACCCGTGTTGCTTATCTCAAACTTGGACTTCGTCACCTATTCGAATTCCATGCACATCTCTTCATCTGTAGACCTAAAGATAATGTCGTCGACATAAACTTGTACGAGTAGAATATCACCTCTTTCTTTCCGAAAGAAGAGGGTCGAGTCAATTTGTCCACGATCGAAACCATTGGATAATAGATGTTTTGATAAAGTCTCATACCATGCCCGAGGTGCTTGATGAAGACCATAAAGTGCTTTGTCGAGCTCATACACTTTACTAATATTATAAAATCCGGGTGGTTGAGTGACATTAACCTCTTCATGAACTTTTCCATACAGGAAAGCACTCTTCACATCAAGTTGATAGACCTTGAAGCCGACATAGGAAGCATAAGCCAAAGACAGTCGAATGGCCTCAAGTCTAGCAACTAGGGCATATATTTCTGTGTAATCCAAGCCCTCTTGTTGATAAAATCCTTGAATAACCAACCTTGCTTTATTCTTCACTATGACATGTCGATCATCCGTTTTGCATTTGAACACCCATCTGGTTCCAATTGGTTGTATGCCTCTGGGCAAGTAAACTAAATCCCACACATACAAATTTTGGAATTGAGACAGTTCTTCTTGCATTGCCTCAATCCAGCAGTTGTCAGCGAGAGCCTCTTTCACATTCTTTGGCTCCAATTGGGACACGAATGCAGCATGCAAACATGTTTCCATGATACCAGTGTCAAGTATCTCAACATACAAACTGGTGTTCTCAGCAATGGTTCTATGACGAGTCTGAACACCGGCATGAGGATCACCAATAATGTTGTCAATTGGATGATTCTTATGCATTCTTGTGTCTGGTACGTGCGATTCCTGAAGATTTGTGTCTAGATTCATGCTCAACTCCCCCATATAATGTGTTCTAGAAGAAGAGAATTCAATGTTGATTGGATCAGCTGGAGCTTCATTTCCTACAGGAGTGTTAGGATCAGTTGGGGCGTCATTTCCATCAACAAGTACAACTTCAACATCCTCACTATCATGAGTTCTAGATACAGATGTATCATTGGAATCGGGAGTTACAATAGGTACAGTGGCACGGGTTGAGAAGTTAGAGTCATCGCCGCCATTAAAGAAATCGTACACATTTGCGACATCATCGGGAGATAGATCAGGAAGGTTGAAAGACTTGAATAGCGCATCATAATCAAAACCCCAAGCTGGACCGGTTGGTTATGGTGGAAAGCTGTGTTTGCTGCAATCCACTTCGAACCATTCCTCGACAGTACGAGTTCCTATTTTGTACACTCTCTTGCATGGTGAATGCCATCATATCCTAAGAAGATGCCTTCCACTGCTTTTGCATGAAATTTAGATTTTCGATCCTTATATTGTAACAATAAGGAACAGGGACTACCAAAAGTAACTAGGTAGTCAAGAGTGGGAGGTCGGATGTTGATCAACTCATAGCATGTTTTGTTGTGTCTTTTAACAACCAGGGCTCTGTTCAAGACTTGACAAGCTGTGTTGACCGCTTCTGCCCAGAAAGTGATAGGAAGATTTGCATCTGACAGCATTGTCCTTGCAGTCTCAATCAATGTTCTGTTCTTCTTTTCTGCAACTTCGTTCTGCTAAGGTGTGTACGGGGCACTAAATTCCTAACGGATACCCTTCTTGAGACAGAAAAGCTCCAACAAATTATTCTTGAACTCAGTTCCGTTATCATTCCTTATTCTTCTAACCTTCAACTTGCATAGGGATTCCAAACTCAAGATCAGGTATTGAAGAATGTCAGCAGTCTCATCCTTTGTACCTAAAAAGTGCACCCAATAAAAACGTGAGAAATCATCAGTTACAACTAGACAGTATGACTTACCTCCAATATTCCTGAAACTTATGGGCCCGAATAGATCCATATGTAAGAGCTCCAAAGGGGTATCGATAGAGTTTTGGAGCTTGGGCTTGTGAGACTTCCGTTGCTGTTTGCCCTTTTTACAAGGGATACAGTCATCTACAACGACAAATCTCAGCTTAGGAATCCCGGTAACTAAACCGTTTCAGACAAGATGATTCAATTTTCCATAAGAAATGTGTCCAAGTTTCCTAGGCCACAAGATTGAGTCAAGCTCTATCGCTTTGGTAAGCAAACAAGTAGCAACTGATGATGTGGTTTTTACCACACTAATATCGATCTGATAGATGTCGTTTGTTCTTGGTGCTCGCATCAGAATCCAGTCTTCCGGAACTTCAAAACTGTAACATTTCTGATTTTTAGTATCCGTATTTTTATTCAATGTAATGCATTTCAAACTCAATTCTAATGCACTGTTTTGTTTCTTTTCGTACCATCAATTTAATACTATATTTCAATGCAAATCCGCCAATTTTACTCGGTTATATACTATTAAAACAATACATAAGTATCTAATTATACAAATATGGCAAAAGACTAAAGTTAGGTCTGATGTTGAAAAGTAGCAAGAAACCCTAATGGGCACAGTCGCGCCTCGTTCTGGCGCGGTCGCGCCGAGTGGTTTGGCACGGTCGCGCGACTTGCTTTGGAACGATCGCGCCCAGTGCCTAGGCACGGTCACGCCTCGTTTGGGCACGGTCGCGCCTAGTACCAGTTGAAACGTAAATACAGTTTTAATCGCCCAATCGTTGAGTTCCGTAACCGATTTACACTTCATTACCATTAACGAAAGCATTAACATATTCAATTACAACAAACGTCTCAGTTTAATTCCATTAGACTCAAAAATCTCTCAAGCATTTCAAAGAAAACACAAACCCTCCTTTCGATCCGAATTCTCTCAATCAAACAACAAATTCACTCTACTCAATCCTCACTAAAACTACTGGACTCTCTGGTTTAGCCGGGATTGCAGCAGAAGACGCCGGAAGTCGTTCGCATCGTCGCCGGAACTCTTTTCTACCGAACTCTATTCATCCATCGTCCTCCCAATTGAAACCTTTTCCTCGTTCGTTTCAGTCCATAGATCAAAAGCCCCATATTAATTTGGACTTCCATTATAGAAATTATCCCGAATCAGAATCTATGTTTTATTCAAAATGGTTTAATCGATTTTGACCCTGAACATGTTGTTAATACAATTAAAACATCCCACCATACTCGTAATAATACTATAAATAAAAGCCCTATGATTTACATCACTAACAATATAAGAATCAGTCAATTCGTGTCTGATTTGGAAGAGACACGGTCGCGCTAATCATCTAGCGCGGTCGTGCCTCTGAGACGCGGTCGTGTCGACTACCAGCGCGGTCGTGTCCTCCTGTCCAGACCCAATCATGCCCTTTGGCTAATCTCAGTCACGTCTTAGAATCATAGACACGATCTTGCCTAGCCAAGGCACGGTCGTGCCTAATGATTTAGTTAGTTAAGCCCTCTGTTTGATCAACACGGTCGCGCCCTGACTAGCATGGTCGTGCCCGTGGTTTGAGCACGATCGTGCCCTTCCCAGGCACGGTCGTGTGTGAGTTAAATTTTTGGCAGAATTATAATTTTATATATTTTTCAAACAATAAATATTTCTGATTAAATTACAAAATAAAAATAGTTGATTTTTATAAAAATGCATTTAATCCTATTTAGAAAGATCAAATATTTAATATTGGAATAAATAGAAAATTATCTATTTAAAGTTTATAAAAATTAAATTTACAATTATTGCTAAACCTTTCATTTAAAAAGTATTTAAATGGTTAAGTTACATTTTATAAATAAATAAATAAAATAATGATTATTTATTTACTTTATATTTAAACAAAGACATTTATTTATTTACACTTAATTTCATTTAACACTTACAATATTTTCACAAACGATAATTATTTAATTTAATTAATTAATTATTCAAACTCAAACCTTAAACAAAATGCTTCAAAAATGTTTATTTCAAAACCTTATATTTTATTTAATACTTTTAAGTACAAATCAATGGCTTTATACACAAATTCAAATTCAACTTTAAACTTAAACTTTTGTGCACACTATTGATACAATACGCATTGTACACTAGGTTAACTTGTGCATTTCAAGGATCCTTATTCTACCTAGTATCTTTATTAGCTACGCCTTCAAACCATGTGAGTATACATAGCCCCTTTTACTCTTTTACATTTTTGGGGTGAAACATGAACACTATTCAAATTACATGTTTACATTTACACAAACAACACAAGTACAAATCCTATTTACATTCATGTGTGCAATTTGAGCTTTTTGCCCGAGTGCTAGGTGTGCTAACCTTTGTATGCGATTATGTGCAATCATTAACTATTCAAGCCAACGGTTTTCAATGATAGATCTATTGAGTCTGACAAACCCACCCAGATTGGGGTGATTGATACCGACAACACAATTTTGCATGCTAGTTACAAAGGTTTGATTGTACTTGGTTACACAATAGCTGCTCCCCATAAATGCCTTATTTATCATGTTATGTAAGGATTAGTTTTACAACTATATGCTATCTATATACAAACCTGTGTTATACTCACCAACTTTTTAGTTGACTTTATTTTATTCATGTTTCAGGTTCTAATGTGTGAGATTGATCAAGATGTGCTACACATAGGCTTGGACTTAGTTAATTTAAATAAAAGAACTCTATGTATTTCAATTTTGTTCTATCTTGGATTTGGTTGTGTTTGGACTACTTGTTATGAAATTTAATGTTTAATATATTCAATCTAGTCAACCTTGTGCTTATGAACAGTCTACATGTCCCGCCCCGATGATTCCGCCATCGGTCGGGGTGTGACAGATTGGTATCAGAGCCTTGGTTATAGGGAATTAGGTTATTAGACACCTTGACCTAGACTATAACTTTAGGACACCTACTTATGCTATGTTTCATGATTTCATGTTATATGCTACATGCTATATGTTATATGTTATGTGTTACATGCTATGTGCTACATGTTTACTATGATTAGTTATTATTTTATTTGATAACTTAATTGTTAAAAAATCCATGACTTATTAATATATACTTAAATGATAAATTAAATAAACAATATCCTTTTCTATAGCCTAAAACCTCATAAAATTCTTATCTTCTTCTCTATCTTGATCTTTCTAAGCATGTGGAAACTTCATGAAGCTAAATTCATAAAAATTTCTGTATTTCCTCGTTAAGGTTTTTAAGCTTTGCTAATTATTTGAGGACACGTGCAATCTGGAAGAGTGACACCTGTATTTTGGGTTTTCTGTCTAGGAAAGCATTTCGCATAAATCCCAATCAACCGAGGGACCCGTATGCTTTCATGGGAATTCTCGAGATGAGTGTTTACTTATAGGCTAAAGCATGTCTCCTTGAAAAATATATAAGTTTAATTAACCTTATGTCACACCCCAACCGACGGCGGAAACATCGGGGCGGGACATGTAGACTGTTCATGAGCACATGGTTGACTAGATTGTAATATGTTTAATCATCACATTTCATTTCGATAAGATTCGACATGTACATGAAAAATGAAAAATACATAACATTTTCTTTTAAATATCTAGGTCCACATCCTAAGTGTAGCAAGCTTGTTCAACTCAAACATTTGTACCTGAAACATGATGAAAACGAGGTCAACTAAAAAGTTGGTGAGCATACATAGGTTTTGACACTAAATAGTATCAAAGTGTTGTGTGTAAACAAATCCATACATGTCATGATTAACAAGGCATTTATGGGGAGTCACTATTGTGTAACCAGGTAGTACAATCAAACCTTTGTAACTAGCATGCAAAATTTGTGTTGTCGGTAACAATCACCCCAATCTGGGTGGGTTTGTCAGACTCAATAGATCTATCATTGTTAACCGTCGGCTTGATTAGTTAATGATTGTACATGTAATTGCAAATAAGTATTTAACACACCTAGCACTCAAACATAAAGCTCAAATTGCACACAAATTGTAAAGTGGATTTGTATTGTCTAGTTTATGTAAATCATTGTAAGTTGTGATCTTGTTTCACCCCAAAATGTAAAAACAGAGAAAAGGGGCTATGTTAAACTAACCTTGAATTGAAGGTGTATCTAACACAATGAAATGGGTAGTAGTGTGATCCTTGTAATCTCACAACGTTAACCTAGTGTATAAGTATATGATGTTAATAACGTGTACGAAAGTCTATGTCTAAGTCTAGAATTGGATTGGATGTGTGTATGAATGGGTTGAGTTGTAATTTGAAGAGGAATGTGTAGGTTTTTTTTTGTATTAGTACTGGTGTTTTATAAAACGGAAGTTTGTAATGGATAGTTAAAGTAATGGAAGTTAAAGTTTGAGTTTGAATAACTAAATGACTTAAACGATTATTATTTATTTATTTAGTGTAAATAATAACTAATTTATTTGTTTATTTGTCATTCGAATTGGGTATGTTAAAATAAATTTAGTAAAAATAGTGTTGCCATTATGTTTAACTAAATGTAGATTAAATAAATAACTTTAATTATTTATTTATAATTTTAAAAGTAAGTGTTTGTTTGCCTTAAATGAATCAAAATTTTATAAAATTTCTAAAACAATTATTTTTATTTAAAGATTAATTTCCTTTAATTTGTCATGTATATAAATTTTTGTTTTAAATATTTCATACACAATTGAGCATTAAAATTCTTAATAAAATGAATAAATGTTGAAAATTAACAACTCTGGTTTTATTTTGTTATAAATATTGTGAGGTTTAATAAAATAATTTTTATAGAATTTTTGAAGCTTTTAAAATGGTTTTTAAAAAAAAGAACTCCACCAGGTTCGAACCCGGGTGGGTTCTATGGGAGCATCTCTTGTTACCACTAGACCAGGGAACTAATCTGTGATACCAGTTAGGTTCGGGACTTAATAATCCGTGTTGTGAATGGAGCTGGGTTTGATTTTTAGTATATGCGCAAAAACCGTGGGTTGTGGGTTTCGAACCCACGCCTCTCGGTTCGATGGCACGAGGTATTTGCCAGTCGGACCGAGGGCTTCGCTGGTATTATCCTGAACATAATAACATAAATGGAGGTTTCCAGTTCATCAAACCCCCCCCCCCATATTTCAAACCCGTAAAACCCCTTAGAACCCTAACCCCGATTCTTGTTAGATAGAGCATGAAATTTCGAATTGATAAGGGGGTTTTGATGAGAATTTGAAGGCGATTCGAAGGATGTATGGACTTACTCGATTGATGTGGGCACGAATGCGGTCGGCTACAACTTCTTCTTCGGTGTTCTTGAGACTTGACAGGATTCCAGAGGTGTTTTGCGGATCGAAAAAGGGTTGAAGGAGTTTGTGTGAAGGTATGCGATCGTAGTAGGTTGTTTTAATTAGGTTAATTTTACTTGAAATCTCCGTTTTGATTTCAAATGTAGAAATAGTCGCGATCGGCGCTTTTTGCGCGAAATTTGTTGATTTGGGAATGAATCGAGTCCGATTACTAGTCTAGGTTCCAACTGGGTTTATTCACGAGTAATTTGTGGGATGTATACGCGAAATTTTCTTGAATTTGGTGGAAAATTTGACACGGTTTGACTATCCAAAGTCAAACCCGTTTGATTTAGAAATTTTTCATAAAATTAGTCGAATTAGCTCGTGTATGGACTTGGGTTGGGCATGTTGATATTGGTACACGAGATGGAAGTCCACTGAACTCAATTGGATTCGAATCATGGCTTGAATTGAAGGATTTGGCCATGTTTGACTTTTGAAAGTCAAACAGGTCACTTTCTTTTGAAATTGAGTTTGATTCTGACTTTTAAAAGTCAATTTATTTACATTTTATGTATATGTATATCCATGTGTTTAATTTATATGAATACGTGTATATATGTATGCACTTGTTGATGTGTTGAGCGAGTACAAGATCGAAAAGAAAAGAAAATGGAAATTTTATCATTGTAATACAAGGATGATCAAAGTGAAATAATGGAATTTCATAAATGTTACAGTCTCCACATGTTAAGGAAATTTCGTCCCGAAATTTAACTAATGGAGGCTACTGAACTGAAAAGAGGTGAGGGTTTGGATTCTCAACATGTTATGACGGTTGGTTCAAGGAGTATAACTGGTGGCAAGATTTAGGATTTTGATACTCGAGGCCAGGTATGAATGTTGATGATGAATTAAGTTTTGCAATGAACTGTTGAATGGTATTTTGAATCCTAAAGGTGAGATGCATTACTTGGAATGGATTTGATGGGAACTTGATAATTAGGTTTTGTTTAAGATGTAGTCTAACATGTTCAAGAATTGTCAATATTTCACAGTCATTGGTCTAGGTCAAAACTTCACGTGACACGAACAACGCTACTTCTGATAATATGACAGAACACTTATATATAGGAAGTACCATTGGCGTATCCACCATGCCCTTGTCATATCACATCAGTTTCCTTGTTACATATCATGATAAGTTTTAGGTCACAACACACGACAAAATCCACTATGTTTTCCATGCGCTGATTCTTATAATTCCGTGTGCACCCGTAATTACTCGAATCATCGCATGGTCCTTATAGATCCTTCCGTTGTGTGTGGGTAAAAAGGGGGTACAATTCATCTAGTCCATGTCTATTGTTTTCACATGTGAGTTGCTAATAAGTAACTATGTCCCTAGATAAGACAGTTTAGGTCGCAACTAAAGAGAAACAAGGCAGTATAACCTAAAGTTCCATAGTTTACTCATGTTTGGACAAGAATACGTCAAACACCGAGTTGTTTTAAAGCGTTTCAGCTTCCTCACGTTTGAACAAGAATACGTCAAACCCCGAGTAGCTTCAATGAGTTATGGTTTTCAAGTTTGGTGAACAAAGTGTATGACCATGCTTCATGTATAATGTGCTCAATCATTTGTAACAATTGTAAGTAGACTTAGTTTCGCGGATATTGTAACACACAAGTCTCATATGTGATCTAACGGCACGTAGCTAGTAATCAAATAGGTGTAACGTAAACAACTTGGCATCATGTATCTTGTAAAATCAACTAAACTTGTATTGTAAGTAATGCAGCATCATGTGTATTGCAAGCCACAAATTCCACGTATGGTGTTAACAACTTAGTACCACGCATTTGTAAACCAAAAATCTTTCATGTGTAATGTCAGAAATGTAATATCATGTATCTTGTAACCAAATGAGTTACATGTTCAACGTGGACAATCAAGTATTATGTATCAAACAAACGATTGTTATGTATTGTGTGATTATTTTAGTATGTGTATATTACAAACAACTACGTTTCATGTATTGCATAATCAATCCACTAGAACGTGTATTGCAAGTAATCAAATTTTATGTATCATGTAATCAGTGTAGTATTGGGTATATTGCAAGTAACTGGGTTTCATGTATAGTGTGATCGTGTTGTGTGTATTGTGAGTGTGCATACGTATATTATTGAATTCCGAGTGTGACGTGTACTAACGAGTTTTGTATGTGGTTAAGTGTGGCGGAGAAGCGTGTTGTTTGGTGTTCGTGAAAAAGGTGGTAGTTAGGTTTTTTTTTAGCTCTTTAAATTTTGTTGAGGCTTGTAGAGGTAGTTAATGTCTGTGCGGTATGGATCGTTTCTTGAAGCGGCAGGAGAATGATAACGAGGAGGTTCTGGAAACATTTGGGGGATGCGTTTACAATTTCTGATCTTTATTTGAAAATAGACATTTATAAATTGTTCTTGGTTGTAGGTATATAAAGTAGTGAAACTATTGAGTTAAATAATCTAAATAAATAGATAATTATCAGAAAAACCTTTTTATTAAATTTTTAATTATTATAAGGAGGATATTTTTAAGAGGAATTATTGGCTAAACAAGTAGTTGCATATTAATTTAGCCAGATTTTAGAACTAATTACTTTAATGGGAAAATCATAATTATTTATCAATTCGAGATAATATTTTTATAACATAGGTTGTATTAAGTTCCCTTACACGGTGAAAATGTTTATGGAAAAATTTAAATTTATGATGCTCTCCAAAAGTTTGATAAACGTTTGGTTTAAAAATAACGAGGTTGTTTAAATCTAATGGGATGAGTTGTTTACGAAGGAGATTGCCGGTAGTGTACTAAATCGTGTTGAATGAAGAAGGTGATACTTGGGAAATTTTGATGAAAATAGGATGGGTGAAATTCACATTCAACGTATTAAATCAATGAATAATAATTTTTTTGAATTTGGAAAAATATAAAATTTGATTAAATGCTGAAATGTTAAACATTACTCAAAACATAGGAAAATGGTTCTCAAACTGGAAATTTAAAGACAATAAATAAAAGAAAATTTTGTTAACGTCTCTTGTAGCCTTCCACTAGAAGGAAGATAATTCCCAAGATGAGCACCGCTATAGTCACTCGGGTAGCCGATCTGGCTTCAGCTCTAGCTGTTTTCGTGCGATTCTCCAGTATTTCTTTTTCGAGGATGGAGTTTAACTCCTTTTGATACCCTAATTGGTTTGCTAGGCTATCCATTCTTTGTCCTTGCAAATTGTGCATTACCTCGTGCTCCATCCTTTGCCTCTCAAACACTGAGGTCCTTACATATTGGTGAATGTCATTGGTTGGAATTCCATAGCACTAGTGGGTGCCATGGTGTGCCTTACACAAGGGTTAGGATGGTACGGGTCGGGTATTAGATCTGGGTCTCTTAGTAGGGGTGGTAACTGATTGTGGAAATGAGGTGTCTGATACGGGTTTCTGGGTGGGTGATCCAGATGTTCGAAGTCTTGGGCCGGTGTTCCTAATCCAATCTGCCCTTACATCAAACCTTGGTCTAGTAGTTGGATGTGTTGGTGACCTATACACGGGTGTCCCGATGTCTTCTTCCCAGTCAGACTCTGCTCCAGGACGGTAAACCGGGGAGGAAGGAGAGTAGGAGTCCATTGTCTAGCAGAAAATAACGAAAAGGTTGCAAGTGATAATGAGATATTGAGTGTTAGACATAGAAGTTCTCATAAGTTTAGAGTTTGACTAGTCATAACACCGAGCCTTCACAATAGTACTTTAGAAATACACTTGATCTATAAGCAATGTATCCCTGAGGAGAATTCCTAGGAAAGAGGGGTGGGTCACTAAGACACACTTAAATACCCTGTCTTTCCTTAGCCAGAATCCCTCATGGGCCTACACACTCTTCCAGCCATCATGTACTAATAACACTATTGTTGGGCTCATGGTCATGATGAGAATTGTTGTGGACTGGGCTTTGAGGCCCGAAAGTGAGGCTTATACATTGTAGTAGGCTTCTTCTTCTTGGAGGATAAGTGGGCTTCTTGTTTATTATTGATGGGCGTTAGGCCCAATAGTTTAGATTTAGATCACAAGGGGTGATGGTATTATGTGTGAGTTCAAGGGTGTATGGAGAATTTGGTGTGTATGTGTGTTTTTAAAACTTAGGATAACACTTAATGAAACCCTTAAGTAGCATGTAGATAGTAATGAATGCAGGCACAAGAGTTATCAAGTAGTGTGACACATAAACTATTAAGTATTTTAGCATGTATTGAAATTACTTAGGATAACATGTAAAAATATTTACATAAGAAGTAATTATGTAACATGTAATAGCATGGCATAGTATGGGTGTCCTAAGGTTATAGTCTAGGTCAAGAGTGTCTAATAACCTAATTCCCTATAACCTGGCTCTGATACCAATCTGTCACACCACAACCGACGGCGAAAACGTCGGGGCGGGACATGTAGACTGTTCATGAGCACATGGTTGACTAGATTGTAATATGTTTAATCATCACATTTCATTTCGATAAGATTCGACATGTAAATGAAAAATGAAAAATACATAACATTTTCTTTTAAATATCTAGGTCCACATCCTAAGTGTAGCAAGCTTGTTCAACTGAAACATTTGTACCTAAAACATGATGAAAACGAGGTCAACTAAAAAGTTGGTGAGCATACATAGGTTTTGACTCTAAATAGTATCAAAGTGTTGTGTGTAAACAAATCCATACATGTCATGATTAACAAGGCATTTATGGGGAGTCACTATTGTGTAACCAGGTAGTACAATCAAACCTTTGTAACTAGCATGCAAAATTTGTGTTGTCGGTAACAATCACCCCAATCTGGGTGGGTTTGTTAGACTCAATAGATCTATCATTGCTAACCGTCGGCTTGATTAGTTAATGATTGTACATGTAATTGCAAATAAGTATTTAACACACCTAGCACTCAAACATAAAGCTCAAATTGCACACAAATTGTAAAGTGGATTTGTATTGTGTAGTTTATGTAAATCATTGTAAGTTGTGATCATGTTTCACCCCAAAATGTAAAAACAGAGAAAAGGGGCTATGTAAAACTCACCTTGAATCGAAGGTGTATCTAACACAATGAAATGGGTAGTAGTGTGATCCTTGTAATCTCACGACGTTAACCTAGTGTATAAGTATATGATGTTAATAACATGTACGAAAGTCTATGTCTAAGTCTAGAATTGGATTGGATGTGTGTATGAATGGGTTGAGTTGTAATTTGAAGAGGAATGTGTAGGTTTTTTTTTTTTGTATTTGTACTGGTGTTTTATAAAACGAAAGTTTGTAATGGATAGTTAAAGTAATGGAAGTTAAAGTTTGAGTTTGAATAACTAAATGACTTAAACGATTATTATTTATTTAGTGTAAATAATAACTAATTTATTTGTTTATTTGTCATTCGAAATGGGTATGTTAAAATAAATTTGGTAAAAATAGTGTTGTCATTATGTTTAACTAAATGTAGATTAAATAAATAACTTTAATTATTTATTTATAATTTTAAAAGTAAGTGTTTGTTTGCCTTAAATGAATCAAAATTTTATAAATTTTCTAAAACAATTATTTTTATTTAAAGATTAATTTCCTTTAATTTGTCATGTATATAAATTTTTGTTTTAAATATTTCATACACAATTGAGCATTAAAATTCATAATAAAATGAATAAATGTTGAAAATTAACAACTCTGGTTTTATTTTGTTATAAATATTGTGAGGTTTAATAAAATAATTTTTATAGAATTTTTGAAGCTTTTAAAATGGTTTTTAAAATAAAAGAACTCCACCCGGTTCGAACCCGGGTGGGTTCTATGGGAGCATCTCTTGTTACCGCTAGACCAGGGAACTAATCTGTGATACCAGTTAGGTTCGGGACTTAATAATCCTTGTTGTGAATGGAGCTGGGTTTGATTTTTAGTATATGCGCAAAAACCGTGGGTTGTGGGTTTTGAACCCACGCCTCTCGGTTCGATGGCACAAGGTATTTGCCAGTCGGACCGAGGGCTTCGCTGGTATTATCCTGAACATAATAACATAAATGGAGGTTTCCAGTTCATCAACCCCCCCCCCTCATATTTCAAAACCGTAAAACCCCTTAGAACCCTAACCCCGATTCTTGTTCGATAGAGCATGAAATTTCGAATTGATAAGGGGGTTTTGACGAGAATCGAAGGATGTATGGACTTACTCGATTGATGTGGGCACGAATGCTGTCGGCTACGACTTTTTCTTCGGTGTTCTTGAGACTTGACAGGATCCAGAGGTGTTTTGCGGATCGAAAAAGGGTTTGAAGGAGTTTGTGTGAAGGTATGCGATCGTAGTAGGTTGTTTTAATTAGGTTAATTTTACTTGAAATCTCTGTTTTGATTTCAAATGTAGAAATAGTCGCGATCGACGCTTTTTGCGCGAAATTTGTTGATTTGGGAATGAATCGAGTCCGATTACTAGTCTAGGTTCCTACTGGG
Source organism: Smallanthus sonchifolius (assembly GCA_023525975.1). Classification (NCBI taxonomy): domain Eukaryota; kingdom Viridiplantae; phylum Streptophyta; class Magnoliopsida; order Asterales; family Asteraceae; genus Smallanthus; species Smallanthus sonchifolius. Next base: position 30,819,304 of record CM042046.1, read on the forward strand.
TTTATTCACGAGTAATTTGTGGGATGCATACGCGAAATTTTTGTGAATTTGATGGAAAATTTGACACGGTTTTACTATCCAAAGTCAAACCCGTTTGATTTCGAAATTTTTCGTAAAATCAGTCGAATTAGCTCGTGTATGGACTTGGGTTGGGCATGTTGATATTGGTACACGAGATGGAAGTTCACTGAACTCATTTGGATTCGAATCATGGCTTGAATTGAAGGATTTGGCCATGTTTGACTTTTGAAAGTCAAACAGGTCACTTTCTTTTGAAATTGAGTTTGATTCTGACTTTTAAAAGTCAATTTATTTACATTTTATATATATGTATATCCATGTGTTTAATTTATATGAATACGTGTATATATGTATGCACTTGTTGATGTGTTGAGCGAGTACAAGATCGAAAAGAAAAGAAAATGGAAATTTTATCATTGTAATACAAGGATGATCAAAGTGAAATAATGGAATTTCATAAATGTTACACCTTAATGTGTCATAGTATTCGAGTGATTATATCACTATTTGAGTACAATCCAAACTATGATTATCTATTTATTTTGTTATCTTATTCTATTAAATCCAAACAATTCTCATAAGTTCTTACATCTTTTCTTGTCTTGTGAAAATCTGTAGAATGCCTCCTCGTCGTGCTCCCACGGCCAACACCAATACCAACATTGCTGCTATTCTTGCACAACTCATGACACAACTCACTCAAGCTAATAGTGCCACCAATGGCAACAATGGTGGTAATCGTAGTAATAGTGGTAATGGTGGTAATGGTGGAAATGGTGGTGCCAACCCATCTCAATGTACCTTCAAGCATTTCAACTCGTGTAATCTCCTCAAGTTCTATGGTACCGAAGGAGCTATCGGACTCCTTCAATGGTTCGAAAGCATTGAGAATACCTTTCTCAATAGTGACTGCCCCGACAACCTTCGTGTTCGTCACGCCACAAGTGTCCTACAAAAACGGGCACTCACGTGGTGGAATGGGGAGAAAGGAATAGGGGTGTGGATGTAGCAATGGCCTTACCTTGGGATGAGGTTAAAAGGCTAATGACCGAGGAATTCTGTCCTCGAAATGAAGTGAAGAAACTTGATGCTGAGTTTTGGGATCTTGCCCAAGATAGTGGTGAAAACTTGGAGTATACGACTCGGTTCCATGAGTTGAGTCTTCTCGTGCCCCACATGGTCACTCCTCTGTCCCGCTGCATTGAAAAGTATATTGGGGGACTACCTAGGCAAATTCAAGATACTGTCCTAGGAAGGAATCCAGCAACACTTGAGGATGCTATCCGCTTATCCGCCACCTTAACCGATAACCATGTGAAAGCGGGAACTCTTACTAAAAAGGGAACCAAGAAAGTTTCCGACACCGCAACTCCTCCTACCCACAACAAATAAGCCACAACTGAGCCCTCTCGACACAATAAGAGGAGAAAGGCTAGAAATTTTGATGTGGTCACTCCTGCTATTCCTGTTAACCAAGCTGCACCTATTGTTCAAGCACCGGCCAAAAAGCCATATGTTGGAATCTACCCACTTTGTGCCACCTACAACTACCACCATCCCCAAAGCATCCCATGTCGCCTTTGTACTTATTGTGGGAGATATGGCCATACGGTAAATGTTTGTAGGGCCAAAGCTCTTGCGGGCCAAGTCAACCCACCAAACCAAACCAACACCCAAATGACTAATCAAGGTGCTCTCGCTATTGCAAATGGGCGTGCATGTTATGAATGTGGCAACCCGAACCATTTCCGTGATCAATGCCCAAGATTTGCCAATGCTAGACAAGGTGGAGCTCGTGGGCGTGCATTCAACATAAACGCCAATGAAGCTCAAGCCAAAAATGACGTGGTCAATGGTACGTTCCTTGTAAATAGTCAATATGCCTCCATTTTATTTGATACTGGTGCCGATAAAAGTTTTGTTTCACTTAACTTTGAACCTTTACTTGCAAAGACACGATCCCAATTAGAGAAAACCTTTACCGTCGAAATAGCAAATGGTGACTCCCTTACATTTGACTCTGTTATCTATGACTGCTCCTTAGAACTTAATGATCATGCATTCCCAATCAACCTTGTTCCAATGCCACTAGGAAGTTTTGATATCATCATAGGCATGGATTGGCTATCAAATCATCATGCCGAAGTCATCTGTTTCGAGAAGTGCATCCGAATACCTCTACCATCGGGAGAAACGTTGAGAGTCTTTGGTGAAAAGCCTTGCAAAGGGGTTAAATTAATGTCATGCACTACTGCTCAAAAGTACTTACAAAAGAAGTACGTGGACTTTTTGGCCCATATCGTTCAAAAGGATGTCAAAAAGAAGAGTATTCAAGATATCCCCATTATCCGAGATTTTCCTGAAGTATTCCCCGAAGACTTATCCGGTCTTCCACCCGTTCGACAAGTAGAATTTCGCATTGATCTTGTGCCCGGAGCTAACCCCGTGGCTAGGGCTCCATACTGTCTTGCACCTTCTGAAATGCAAGAACTTGTAAGTCAACTTCAAGAGCTCTCCGACAAGGGATTCATCCGTCCAGTCATTCACCGTGGGGGGCACCCATCTTATTCGTCAAAAAGAAGGATGGATCATTTCGCATGTGTATTGACTACCGCGAACTCAACAAGCTTACTATCAAAAACCGTTATCCTTTGCCTAGAATTGATGACCTCTTTGATCAACTTCAAGGTTCTACTTGCTTCTCAAAGATTGATCTTCGATCCGGTTATCACCAACTCCGTGTGCAAGAAGACGATATTCCAAAGACTGCCTTTCGAACAAGGTATGGTCATTACGAGTTCATGGTTATGCCTTTTGGACTAACCAATGCACCCGCAGTTTTCATGGACCTCATGAATCGTGTGTGCAAACCGTACCTTGATAAATTCGTGATCGTTTTCATCGATGACATCTTAATCTGTTCCAAGACTAAAGCCGATCATGAACAACATCTTAGATTGGTTTTGGATCTCTTGAAGAGAGAACAACTGTATGCCAAATTCTCCAAATGTGAATTTTGGTTAAAAGAAGTTCAATTTCTTGGTTATATCGTCAACGACAAGGGTATTCATGTTGACCCTGCTAAGATCGAAACGGTTAAGAATTGGAATGCCCCGAAGACTCCCACTGAAGTTCGTTCATTTCTTGGTCTTGCGGGATATTATCGTCGTTTCATCTCAAACTTCTCTAAGATTGTTGTTCCCCTTACCGCTTTGACTCACAAAGGTAAGACTTATGAATGGGGACCAAAATAAGAGGAAGCTTTCCAAACCCTCAAATAAAAATTATGCAATGCTCCCATTTTGACTCTCCCTGATGGGAATGATGATCTAGTTGTCTACTGTGATGCTTCCAACCAAGGTCTTGGTTGTGTCCTCATGCAACGAGGCAAAGTAATCGCCTACGCATCACGACAACTCAAGATTCACGAGAAGAATTATACGACGCATGATCTCGAGTTGGGTGCGGTCGTATTCGCATTAAAGATTTGGAGACATTATCTCTATGGTACAAAATGTGTGGTGTTCACCGACCACACATTTTCAACCAAAAAGAACTCAATATGAGGCAACAACGTTGGGTTGAACTCCTTAACGACTACGACTGCGAGATTCGTTACCATCCAGGCAAAGCGAATGTTGTAGCCGACGGTTTGAGTCGAAAGAACCATGTCATGCTTCAATGTGTTCGAATTCAAACCGATGTTTAAAGCCGCATCTTAGAAGTTCAACACGTCTCAGTCACCGAGGGTAACATGTATGAGGAAATGTCGTGTGGTGTTGAACTTCTACTCGAATCAAAACCCAATGGCTTACTTTATTACTTGAACCGTATTTGGATTCCCGATCGCGATGATCTCCGTACATTTCTCATGAACGAGGCTCACAAGACTCGTTATTCTATTCATCCTGGTGCGGATAAAATGTACCAAGATCTTCACCAACAATATTGGTGGCCCGGTATGAAAAAGGATATTACTCACTATGTTGCCAAATGTCTAACGTCTTCCAAAGTCAAAGCCGAACACCAACGTCCTTCCGGATTACTTGAACAACCAAAAATTCCCGTGTGGAAATGGGAGAACTTAGCCATGGATTTTATTACCAAACTCCCTCTGCTCATTTCTTGCCTATCCGTGAAGACTATCGGGTAGAGAAACTAGCCCGAATTTACATTGATGAAATTATGAGCCGTCATGGTGTTCCCTTGAACATGATATCCAATCGAGATGCCCGGTTCACTTCTCGATTTTGGCAATCTCTTCAATCTGCTCTTGGCACACGATTAGATTTGAGCACGGCTTACCATCCCCAAACTGATTCAAACCGAGCGGACAATCCAAACACTTGAAGACATGCTTAGAGCTTGTGTAATCGATTTTGGTGACAATTGGGATTCACATTTATCCCTCATTGAGTTCTCTTACAATAATAGCTACCACACAAGTATCAACATGGCTCCATTGGAAGCTCTTTATGGTCGCAAGTGTCGTACTCCTATCTGTTGGAACGAGATTGGTGAAGCACAAATCACCGGTCCCGAGCTAATTCAAGAAACATCCGACAAGATTATTCAAATCCGTGACAACATCCGAACAGCGAGAAGTCGGCAAAAGAGTTATGCCGATAAACGACGAAAACCCTTGGAATTCCAAGTCGGTGACCTTGTTCTTCTTAAGGTGTCCCCGTGGAAGGGTTTGATCCGTTTTGGAAAGAAAGGCAAGTTAGCCCCTCGCTATGTTGGTCCATTCAAAATCCTTGAAAGGATTGGGAAAGTAGCTTACAAACTTGAGTTACCTCTATCTATTGGCAATGTGCATCCTACATTTCATGTATCTAATCTGAAGAAATGTCTCGCTGATGAGAATCTCCATATACCACTCGATGACGTGCGTATTGATGAAACGATGCACTTCATTGAGAAACCGGTAGAAATTATGGATCGTGAAATCAAGCAACTCAAGAGAAGTCGGATTCCTATTGTCAAAGTTCGTTGGGAGTCTAAGCGTGGTCCTGAATTCACTTGGGAATGAGAGGACCAAATGAAGCTCAAGTACCCCCATCTTTTTACTGATGCCGTAGCTTCATCTTGCTAAATTTCGGGACGAAATTCCATCAACATGGGGAGACTGTAACATTTCTGATTTTTAGTATCCGTATTTTCAATTCAATGTAATGCATTTCAAACTCAATTCTAATGCACTGTTTTGTTTCTTTTCGTACCATCAATTTAATACTATATTTCAATGCAAATCTGCTAATCATCTAGCGCGGTCGTGCCTCATGAGACGCGGTCGTGCCGACTACCAGTGCGGTCGTGTCCTCCTGTCCAGACCCAATCATGCCCTTTGGCTAATCTCAGTCGTGTCTTAGAATCATAGACACGATCGTGCCTAGCCAAGGCATGGTCGTGCCTAATGATTTAGTTAGTTAAGCCCTCTGTTTGATCAACACGGTCGCGCCCTGACTAGCATGGTCGTGCCCGTGGTTTGAGCACGATCGTGCCTTTCCCAGGCACGGTCGTGTGTGAGTTAAATTTTTTGCAGAATTATAATTTTATATATTTTTCAAACAATAAATATTTCTGATTAAATTACAAAATAAAAATAGTTGATTTTTATAAAAATGCATTTAATCCTATTTAGAAAGATCAAATATTTAATCTTGGAATAAATAGAAAATTATCTATTTAAATTTATAAAAATTAAATTTACAATTATTGCTAAACCTTTCATTTAAAAAGTATTTAAATGGTTAAGTTACATTTTATAAATAAATAAATAAAATAATGATTATTTATTTACTTTATATTTAAACAAAGACATTTATTTATTTACACTTAATTTCATTTAACACTTACAATATTTTCACAAACGATAATTATTTAATTTAATTAATTAATTATTCAAACTCAAACCTTAAACAAAATGCTTCAAAAATATTTATTTCAAAACCTTATATTTTATTTAATACTTTTAAGTACAAATCAATGGCCTTATACACAAATTCAAATTCAACTTTAAACTTAAACTTTTGTGCACACTATTGATACAATACGCATTGTACACTAGGTTAACTTTTGCATTTCAAGGATCCTTATTCTACCTAGTATCTTTATTAGCTACGCCTTCAAACCATGTGAGTATTCATAGCGCCTTTTACTCTTTTACATTTTTGGGGTGAAACATTAACACTATTCAAATTACATGTTTACATTTACATAAACAACACAAGTACAAAACCTATTTACATTCATGTGTGCAATTTGAGCTTTATGCCCGAGTGCTAGGTGTGCTAACCTTTGTATGCGATTATGTGCAATCATTAACTATTCAAGCCGACGGTTTTCAATGATAGATCTATTGAGTCTGACAAACCCACCCAGATTGGGGTGATTGATACCGACAACACAATTTTGCATGCTAGTTACAAAGGTTTGATTGTACATGGTTACACAATAGCTGCTCCCCATAAATGCCTTATTTATCATGCTATGTAAGGATTTGTTTTACAACTATATGCTATCTATATACAAACCTGTGTTATACTCACCAACTTTTTAGTTGACTTTATTTTATTCATGTTTCAGGTTCTAATGTGTGAGATTGATCAAGATGTGCTACACATAGGCTTGGACTTAGTTAATTTAAATAAAAGAACTCGATGTATTTCAATTTTGTTCTATCTTGGATTTGGTTGTGTTTGGACTACTTGTTATGAAATTTGATGTTTAATATATTCAATCTAGTCAACCTTGTGCTTATGAACAGTCTACATGTCTCGCCCCGATGATTCCGCCATCGGTCGGGGTGTGACAAAAACTAGGTTTGAGAATCATGCATTCTGACTTGTCAAACATAACCGAGTACTCCATGTCGCACATCTGGGAGACACTCGACAGGTTAGGTTTCAGCTGCTCGTAGTAGTTGACGTTGTCGAAGCTAACACAACCATTCAAAAACACGCCTTAACACGTGATACTACCGCCTTTCTCTCCTGCAAAGGCCACATAGCCGCCTCTGAATTGTTTGACATCTTGAAGCAGGGCCATGTTGCCTGTCATGTGCCGGGAGCATCCACTATCTACATACCAACGATTAGTGATAGTACCCTTCGGATGTCCCTGCATGAGTCACAAACAAATTAGATAGATTTAGAGACCCAAGCCATAGTGGTCTTGGGTCGTCCGTCTTTCCCAAAATAAACTACCTCTATCAACTCATAGTCGTGACTGTCAAAAATGGGTGAATCTTTAGAAGACTTGGGATCAGGAGATTGAGAACTTTTGGATTTCTTGTTCTAGGATCTCTTCTTTTTCTTAACTGGAACAGTAGTCTTGCATTCAACAGCAGCAGGTGAACTAGTGAAAGCTTCACCTAATTGAATTCCAGCCAGCTGTTCCAACTTTTTCAATCTCTTGTTCCTTCTTCTCGTCTGTGGTTTAGAGAGTATCACCACAGGTTTCTCACCAGTTGGTGCACTACTAGAGGTAGATGCACAGGGTTTAGCAGGTAGCTTTTCCCCTTTTAGAACAGATGTTTTAGCCTCAGATGTGATCTTTGGCTTTACCATAGGTTTCACTGGTGGTTTCACCACATTTGCTTTTGGACTCTTTGGTTGTTTCACTGGTGGTGACTTAGGGATAACAGCTGGCTGTGAAACAATTGGCCGTTTCCCTTGGTTCTTATTAGGGAAGATCACAAGGATGTGACCGACCATACCACATTGAAAATAGGTTCTCTTTTCTTTGTAAGTCCTCATGTAAGGCTCATTAGATCTGGCATTAGATGACTCAACATGATGAGCGGGAGGAGTTGTTTGATGAACAGTAGCATTTTTTTGACCCGATGATGATTGAGTTTTGGGAGTATAATATTTTTGCAAATTTTCTTGATAGCCAACCCCATAATGAGCTGCAAAGGCTTTTTTCTTAACTTGGTTAATATTTTTATAACCCCCATAAAGCATCACTTTTAATTTTTCATTTATTTCAACAATGTCGGGTTCGGTTAAAATGCAATTATCACGATCAGTGACAACGCTTTTCTTAACCTTTTGTTCATCGAGCAACTCCTCTGAGACTACACCATCAGGGTTGGTGTGCTCAGAGCCTTCATCAGTAAAGAACTCTTCATCAGAGGCAGAACCAGCCTTACTTGAGGAATCATCCTTGTTAGAGGAATCATCCTGACTAGAGGACTCATCAAGGCATGACAAATCAATGTCAATTAAGCCGTTGACAAATTTCTCGCTTACTGGTGGAGGAATGGCATTAGTATCCAACCCTAAGCCACTCAATTATCTTACTACTGATTCGTAGTGTTCCACCACAAACCGAGAACTTTTCAACTTCTCAATTTTGTCATTCAACTGCAAGATATCATTTTGCAGCTTGGTGATTTTGGTATTTCTCTTTTCCAACCCCTTGTACGCAACATCCAAATGAAACTGTTGATCATTGATTTTAAGTGAAAAATCACATCTTTCTTTCTTTAAAGTTTTAATTGAATCTTTGTAACTTTTTCGTTTTCTTTGTAGCTTAATGCAGCAGTACGGAGTGGTTCCACCTTGTCTTGAAGCTTAGAATTTTCATCCTGCAAGCTTAGACATTTAGAACAAGAAATGACAGCAAAAGAGTTAGAATCTACCTCAGTTGATGAACATGATGCCTATCCAATAGCCATGAGGGCAAATGCAGTTGTAGACTCCCTTTGGTTAGCCACCGAAGCTTCCCGTTCTTATGCTTCCATCATCTCCACGATCTCAGCCATGAGACCAACCTGTGTTTGAGCAATAATGGCATCCTCCAAGTGAACACCCCAATCAAAGCTATCGTCCTGCTGTGCTACTAAAGCATTGGACGTTCCACCTTGACTTTGATTCGGTTGTTGGAATTGTTGTACCCTTGACCGTTTCCTTAGTTAGGTCTGGTGAAACCCGAAGCCGGTGCTTTGTCCTTCTGACATTCATGAGCAAAGTGTCCAAAGTTCTGACACTTATAGCACTTGGCCTTGGATTTATCAAAACCAACCTTGGCATTTGAATGCCCACCAATGAACTTTCTTCCTGTTCTGTTCAAGAAACGTTTGGCTCTTCTCAAGATCATGGCCATATTCCATTGAATATCCATGTCCTCCATATCATCTGGATCCACCTGATTAAAATCTTCTTCTATGCTTTCAGGATCCGTTAGCTTGCCACCAATGAAGTTTTCATAGGCAAGCAAACAAGATGAAAACAAAGCCACATGAACTTCAGATATCTTGGCTATTGCAGATTGGTTAGCTGAAGATGTGGGAGAAGGATTTCTTGATGAATTTTGGTGCTGAGGCAGATCCAGATCCATATGCTGCTTAGCATGCATGACCACCACAAACATTTGAGTTGTCTTCTTCATGAGAGTTTCCAGAGAATATGGCAATCCCTGAACCCAATGACTTAGCTGTGGAAGACGCCCCATAATACATAGAAGGGTCTTGGATTTGAGGTCTCCCTGAGCTTTCTCTTCTTTTCAGATTCATATCATGTGCTTGAATCTTTTCGATTGCTTCCTCAATCGTCATCTCATAAAACTTGGAGTTCTCTCTCATCAAAGTGGTGTACATCTCAAACTTTGGGGTAGGGCATCCAGAAATTTCTCAACTAGCTCCACCTCAGTATACGTTAGATCATGAGCTTTTAACTCAGTTTGCAGATGATAGAATCTAGATATAAGTTCATCTATAGATTCATTATCCAGGAATCTGAAGAACTCATACTGCTTTCTAAGAAGATCCCTCTTACTCTTCTTGATGTCATTGTTTCCCTCAAATATTTTCTGCAAGGCTTTCCAGAGATCCTTAGAGTTATCTTATCCTCTGACGTTGTGAAATAGCTCTTTGGTCAAAGCCATTGTGACAGATCCGTGTGCCTTCTTCTCTCTATCATAAACTTTCTTTTCTTCTTCATCAAGTTTAGAGATAGGCTTGGGAACAACCTTATCAAGATATGTATATGTGGAATGCTTATAGCCCTCAAGAATGGGTATCCATGGTGAGGAATCGGTGTATGATATATAATGCTCAAAACGTGCTTTCCAATTTGAATAATCATTAACATGAAGCAGCTTTGGTAGTTTCTATGGAGTTCCAATTTCATTGTTATAGTTCAGTAGGTTACCAAGGTTCTGAAGATTTGCCATAGTGAAACACTTAGTCAAATTTCAGAAAAATCAGAACAACTTGCGCACTTAAGACTAGCCTTGCGCACTTAAAAATGTGGTCTTGCGCATTTAGGATTTGCTTTTGCGTACTTAACAAGTACGTAGGAGTAAATGGTAAATACGCAGGAAGAGATTTAAGTATGCAACAAGAATGGTCTTGCGTACTTACCAAGTACGCAGGAAGACTGTACTTGTTGCCAAATATGGTAAGTACACAGGTCACCTTTTCACCAACTTTCACCAACTTTTTTCGGTCACTGGAAAACACATCGGATCTTCAAAAATTGAAGATCAAACCAACTAAATCAAGCCAAAGGGTTAGAAACTTGTTTCTAACACACCTTTGATGCTCAAAACACTCAAATAAATAACAAAAGGTCGGTTTTTGAGTGATTTTTGCCTCTAAAATAGTGCTCAAAAGCTACCCCTATTTTATCACAAAAATCACCAAAAATCACACACTTTTGCTTGTAAAATGTTGAAGCACTTTTGTGTGACAGACACTCTGGATAGTGTCTTAGCTTTTGTACTTGTCTTGTATGTATTAGTCTTTGTATGTTAGTGTCTGTATGTATTAGTTATCGAGTTGTAATTTCTAATGCATGTTATTGTTGTATAATTTCTCTAAGTGTTTTGCGCACTTTGCATGTGCGCATGAATTACTTCATGCGTACTTATCAAGTACGCAAGAACACTCTGCGTACTTGCTAAGTACGCATGAACAATTTGCCCTGCGCACTTGTTAAGTGTGTAGAGATCAGGTCTAGTATAAATAGAATAGGTTGATAGAATTTATGTACACAGACATTTGCACTTAGTATATTCTCTCTGTAACCTTTCAAGTTTATAATAGACAGAGTTTGAAAGTGATTTCATTGTCCGTTTACTTTGTGTTGCTTGATTCTCCACCTAGTCACGGGCATTCCGCACCCGGTCCGACTAGTCACACACCCACACGTAACGATCCGAGACACCCGGGGACCTACAAGTGGTATCAGAGCTTTGCTCTTGATTTCAAGTGTTGTGAGTGTGTTAGGAGCATCTTCTACACATCATACAAAGATTTTGCAAGCAAAAGTGGGTGTTTTTGTTAATTTTTGTGATAAAATAGGGGTAGCTCTTGAGCACTATTTTAGAAGCAAAAATCACTCAAAAACCGACTTTTGTTGTGTATTTGATTGTTTTGAGCATCAAAGGCTGGTTAGAAATGAATTTCTGACCCTTTGGCTCATTTTGTTTGGTCATATCTTCAATTTCATCTGTCTCCGGTGTGATTCCAGTGACCGAAAAAAGTTGGTGAGGGTTGGTGAAAAAGTGACCTGCTTACTTACCATATTTGGCAACAAGTACAGTCTTGCTGCGTACTTACCAAGTACGCAAGACCATATTTGCTGCGTACTTAAGTGATCTCCTGCGTACTTATCATTTTCTCCTGCGTACTTGTCAAGTACGCAAGAGCAAATTCTAAATACGCAAGACTAGATTTTTTAAGTGCGCAAGGCCAGAGTCAAGTGCGCAAGTTGTTTTGGCTTTTCTGAAATTTGACTAAGTGTCACACTATGGCAAATCTTCATAACCTCGGTAACCTACTTAATTATGACAATGAAATTGGAACCCCGCAAAAACCGCCAAAGCTATTTAATGTAAATGATTATTCAAATTGGAAAGCACGCTTTGAACATTATATCTCATATACTGATTCCTCTTTGTGGATACCTATACTTGAGGGGTATAAGCATCCAACTTATACATATCTTGATAATGTTGTCCCCAAGCCTATTTCTAAGCTAGACGAAGTAGAAAAGAAAGTCTATGATAAAGAAAAGAAAGCACGTAGATCTATCACAATGGCCCTAACTAGAGAACTCTTTCACAGATTCAGAGGTTATGATAATTCGAAATATCTCTGGAAGGCATTGCAGAAAAGTTTTGAAGGGAACAGTGATATCAAGAAGAGCAAGAGAGATCTTCTAAGAAAGCAGTATGAGTGCTTTAGATATCTGGAGAATGAATCTACTGATGAACTTATATCTAGATTCTATCATCTTCAAACTGAGTTAAAAGATTTTGAGCTAAAGTATCCTGATGAGGAATTAGTTGAAAATTTTTTGGATGCTTTACCACCAAAGTTTGAGATGTATACCACTCTGTTGAGAGAGAACCCGAAGTTCTATGCGATGACGATTGAAGAAGGAATCGGTAAGGTTCAAGCTCACGATATGAACCTGAGAAGAAAGGAAAGCTCAGGAAGACATCAAATCCAAGACCCTTCTATGTATTATGGGACGTCTTCCACAACTAAATCAACTTGTTCTGGTATAGCCTTATTCTCAGGGAACTCTAATGAAGAAGAAAACTTGAATGGTTGTGGTGGTCATACATGCTTTACAGCATTTGGATCTGGTTCTCACCACCAACATCCCTTAAGGAATCATCCATCTACATCTTCAGCTAGGCTGCTATAGCCAAGATAGCTGAAGATCATGTAGCATTATTTTCATCGTGTATGCTTGCCTATGAGAACTTCATTGGTGGCAAGCTTACAGATCCTAAGACAATTGAAGAAGATTTTAATCAGGTGGATCCAGATGACATGGAGGACATGGATATTCAGTGGAATATGGCGATGATCTTGAGAAGGGCCAAGCTTTTCTTGAACAGAACTGGCCGAAAGTTTATTGGTGGGAATTCAAATGCCAAGGTGGGTTTTGAAAAATCCAAGGCCAAGTGCTACAAGTGTCAGAACTTTGGACACTTTGCTCGTGAATGTTAGAAGGGCAAAGCACCTGCCTCAGGATTCACAAGACCAAGCCAGGGACACAACCAAGGAAACAATCAAGGGTACAACTCTAATAACCGCAATCAAAGTCAAGGTGGAACGTCCAATGATTTGGTGGCTCAACAGGACGAAAGCTTTGATTGGGGTGTTCACTTGGAGGATGCCCTTACTGCACAAACACAGGTTGGGCTAATGGCTGAGATGATGGAGATGATGGAAACAGAAAAACGGGAAGCGTCTGTAGCTGACCAAGAGGAGTCTACAACTGCTTTTGCCCTCATGGCCATTGGGGAAGCATCAAGTTCATCAACTGAGGTAGACTCTAATTCTTTTGCTGTTATTTCATGTTCCAAATGTCTTGGCTTGAAAGAAGAAAACTCAAGGCTTCAGGACAAAGTCGAACCCCTTCGTATTGCAGTGTTAAGCTACAAGGAAAATGAAAAACATTACAAAGATTCAATTGAAACTTTAAAGAAAGAAAAACGTGATTTTTCACTTAAAATCAGCGAACAACAGTTTCATTTGGATGTTACATACAAGGGGTTAGAAAAGAGAAATAATGAAATTACCAAGCTGCAGAATAAGGTCTTACAGTTAAATGGTAAAATTGAGAAGTTGAAAAATTCTTGCTTTGTGGTGGAACACTACCAATCAGTAGTGAGGCAAGTGAATAGCTTAGGGCTGGGTACTAATGCCATTCCTCCACCAGTTAGCGGGAAATTTGTCAACGGCTTAATTGACATTGATTTGTCTTGCCTTGATGAGTCCTCAAGTCAGGATGATTCCTCAAGTAAGGCTGACTCTGCATCTAATGAAGAGTTCTTTACTGCTTCTAATGATAGGTCTGAGAACACCTGCCCTGAAGGAGTAGTCTCTGAGGAGTTGCTAGGTGAACAAAAAGTTAAGAAAAACATTATCACTGATAGTGATAATTGTATTTTGACTAAACCCGATATCATTGAATCAAATGAAAAATTAAAAGTGATGCTTTATGGGGGTTATAAAAACATTAATCAAGTTAAGAAAGAAGATTTTCAGCTCATTTTGGATTGGTTATCAAGAAAATTTGCAAAAAATTTATATTCCCAAAAACCAATCATCATCGGGTTAAACTATTGTTCACCAAACAACTTCTCCTGCTCATCATTCTGAGTCATCTAATGTCAGATCTAATGAGCCTTACAGGAGGACTTACAAAGAAAAGAGAACTTACTTTCAATATGGTATGGTTGGTCACATTCTTGTGAACAGTCCTACTAAGAATCAAGGGAAGCGGCCAATTGTTTCATAACCGGCTGTTATCCCTAAGTCACCACTAGTGAATCATTCCAAAAGTCCAAAAGCAAATGTGGTGAAACCACCAGTAAAACCTATGGTAAAGCCAAAGATCACATCTGAGGCTAAACCATCTGTTTCAAATAAGGGAAAGCTACCTGCTAAACCTAGTGCATCTACCTCTGGTAGTGCACCAACTGGTGAGAAACCTGTGGTGAAACTCTCTAAGCCACAGAGGAGAAGAAGGAACAAGAGATTTGTAACATTTCTGATTTTAGTATTCATATTTTCAATTCAATGTAATGCATTTCGAACTCAATACTCGTGCACTGTCTTGTTCTATTTTTCCGCCTCAAATTAAATGCAATGATTCAATACAAATTCACAAGTTTTGCTCGATTATATACACTTAAACATTATACAAGTAACTATTTAGTTCAAACTTATAGAACCTGAAAAGTCAAGAATTAAAGTTGAACAAAATACTTAGAAACCCTAATTAGCACGGTCGTGCTTCGTCCTGGCACGGTCGCGCCAAGTGCCTCGGCACGATCGCACGACTGGTCCTGGAACGATCGCGCCCGGTGCCTAAGAACGATCGCGCCTGCGTAACAGTCAAAACGTAAAGGCAGTTTCAAAACGCCCAATCGTTCGAATTCAAAACCATTATACTTTTTATTTTCATTAACCAAGAAAATAATACTATCAATCATTCCCTTTACTACCAATTAATCCTGAAATCGTTCAGCCTCAAAGAATTATCTCCCAAGACCACAAATCCTCTCTACAATCCGAATACTCTTGAACAATTCATCTCTATACGATTTACAATCCTCTCTGGAACACCCGAAGCCATTGAAGCAGTCGGAATCGCAGTAGAAGTCGTCGGAAGTCAAGCTTGTCGACGCCGGAACTTCCTTCTACCGATCTCTATCAATTCTCTACGGTTTTGGGTAATTGAAACATTCCTGTCATTCGTTGCAGTCGATATATCAAAAGCCCCATGTTAATCTGGGCTTCCATTAATGAAATCATCCTGAACCGAAATTCTTATTTTAATAAAAATGATTTAATCGAATCCATTCTTAAACACGATTTACATACAATTAACTTATATGAAAAGACTCGTAACAACTCAATAATCAAAAGCCCTAACAATTTCAGCATTTAAAATACAAGAATTTGTCAATTCGTGTCTGATTTGGAAGAGACACGGTCGCGCTAATCATCTAGCGCGGCCGTGCCTCATGAAACGCGGTCGTGCCGAATAGCAGCGCGGTCGTGTCCTCCTGTCCAGACCTAGTCATGCCCTCTGGGCTAGCCTCTGTTGTGTCTAAAAATCATAGACACGACCGTGCCGAGCTAAGGCACGGTCGTGCCTCGTGAATTGTCCAAGTTGGCCTCTGTTTGATCAAACCCGGTCGCGTCCCGACTAGCGCGGTCGTGCCCGTGGTTCGAGCCCGGTCGTGTCCTTCCCAGGCACGGTCGTGTCTAGGTCAGAATCTTTGATCAGAATTATTGTTGTTTTATTTTAATCTGTAAAAATTCCAGATTAAGTTTTTAAATAAAAATAGTTAGTTTTATAAAAAGGTATTTGAAAATATCAAATAATTAATCTTGGAATAAATGGAAAATCATTTAATTATAAGTTTATAAAATTAAATTTGTTATTAAACTTTTCATTTAAAACATTTTATTTGTAAGTTACATACTTTATAAATAAATAAATAAAGATTATTTATTTATTCTTCATTTTAAATAAAAAAAATTATTTATTTATTAAATTACATTTAACACATACTTTATTTTCATAATCAATGATTTTATAAATATTCTATTTTACTATTCAATTCCCAACCTTAATCAAAATGTTTCAAAAATATTTACTTTAAAACTTTATATATGTTATTCAATACTTTTAAATACAAATCAATAGTTTTATACACAAATTCAACCTTCATTTTTAGACTTAAACTTTGTGCACATATTTGATTCAATATACATTATTATCTAAGTTAACTCGTGCGTATCAAGGATTCTTATTTTATCTATACTCTTTGTTAGCTACACTTCCATACCAAGTGAGTATTCACAACCCCTTTTTACTCTTTTACACTTTTGGGGTGGAACATGAACTTTATGCACATTACACATTTACATTTACACAAACAACACAAGTGCAAAATCCTATTTACATACATGTGTGCAAAATTTGAGCTTTGTGCCCGAGTGCTAGTTGTGCTAATCTTTGTGAAAACTTAAGTGCAATCATTAACTATACAAGCCGACGGTTTTCAATGATAGATCTATTGAGTCTGACAAACACACCCAAGTGGGGTGATTGATACCGACAACACAATTTGCATACTAGTTACAAAGGTTTGGTTGTACTTGATTACACAATAGCTGCTCCCCATAAATGCCTTATTTTATCATGTTTTGTAAAGGATTTGTTTTCAACTATATGCTATCTATATACAACTGTGTTATACTCACCAACTTTTTAGTTGACTTTATTTTATTCATGTTTCAGGCCCTAATATGTGAGAATGATTCAAGACGTGCTCAATATATGATTTGGACTTAGCAATTTAAATCAAGAATTCTATGAGTTGTTTTATGTTTCTTTGTTTGAATTTGGTTTGTACTTGGATAATTTGTAATGGAAATTTGACTTTAATATATTTCAATTTAGTCAACCATGTGCTATGAACAGTCTACATGTCCCGCCCCGATGATTCCGCCATCGGTCGGGGTGTGACAAGATTGAGAAAGCTGGAACAGCTGCCTGGAATTCAATCAGGTGAAGCTTCCATTAGTTCACCTACTGCTGTTGAATCTAAGTCTACTGTTCCACTTAAGAAAAAGAAGAGGTCTTGGAATAACAAATCTAAAAGGTCTCAATCTCCTAGTCCCAAATCTTCTAAAGATTCATCCATTTTTGACAGTCATGACTGTGAATTAATTGAGGTTGTCTATTTTGAGAAAGACGGACGACCCAAGAACACTATGGCTTGGGTCTCCAAATCTAATTAGTTTCGTGTGGCTCGTACAGGGACATCCAAAGGGTACTATCTCTAATCGTTCGTATGTAGATAGTGGATGCTCCCGGCACATGACAGGCAACACGGACCTGCTTCAAGATATAAAACCATTTAGAGGCGGCTATGTGGCCTTTGCTGGAGAGAAAGGCAGTAGTATCACGTGTCAAGGCGTGGTTTCAAATGGTTGTGTCAGCTTCGACAACGTCAACTACTGTGAGTAGCTGAAGCATAACCTGTTGAGTGTCTCCCAGATGTGTGACAAAGAGTACTCGGTTATGTTTGACACGACTGAATGCATGATTCTCAAACCTGGTTTTGAGGTTCCTGAAGACTGGATTCTGATGCGAGCGCCAACGACAAATGATACCTATCAGATCGACATGAGCGTGGTGAAAACCACATCATCTGTTGCTACTTTTTTACTTACCAAAGCGACAGAGCTTGACTCTATCATGTGGCATAGGAAAATCGAACACATTTCTTATCGAAAAATGAATCATCTTGTCCGAAACGGTTTGGTAACCGGTGTTCCTAAGCTGAGATTCACCGTTACAGATGATTGTATGCCTTGTAAAAAGGGCAAACAGCAACGGAAGTCTCATAAGCCTAAGCTCCAAAACTCCATCGATACCCCTTTGGAGCTATTGCATATGGATCTGTTTGGCCCCATAAGTATCAGGAGTATTGGAGGTAAGTCATACTGTCTGGTTGTAACTGGTGATTTCTCACGTTTTTCTTGGGTGCATTTTTTAGGTGCAAAGGACGAAACTGCTGACATTCTTCAATACCTGATCCTGAGCTTGGAATCTCTTTGCAAGTTGAAGGTTAGAAGAATAAGGAGTGATAACGGAACTGAATTCAAGAATAATTTGTTGGAAATTTTCTGCGTCACGAATTTAGTGCCCCGTACACACCTCAGCAGAATGGAGTCGCAGAACATAAGAACAGAACCTTGATTGAGATTGCAAGGACAATGCTGTCAAATGCAAAGCTTCCTGTCACTTTCTGGGCAGAAGCAGTTAATACAGCTGGTCACGTCTTGAACAGAGTTCTCGGTGTGAAGAGGCACAACAAGACTTGCTATGAGTTGATCAACAATCGACCTCCTAATCTTGACTATCTAGTTCCTTTTGGTAGTCCCTGTTCCTTATTACTACAATACAAAGACCGCAAGTCTAAGTTTCATGCAAAAGCAGTGGAAGGCATCTTCTTAGGATATGTTGCCAACTCACCTTGCAAGAGAGTGTACAATATAGGAACTCGTACTGTCGAGGAATGGTTTGAAGTGGATTGCAGTAAACACAGCATTCCACTAGAACCAACTGGTCCAGCTTGGGGTTTTGATTATTATGCGCTATTCAAATCTTTCAACCTTCCTGATTTGTCTGCAGATGATGCCGCAAATGTATATGAATTATTTGGTGGCGGTGATGACTCCAGTTTCTCAACACGTGCTACCGTACCATTTGTAACTCCTGATTCCAATGTTGCATCTGCATCTGGAACTCATGACTGTGATAACATTGACGATGTTCAAGTTGAAGGAAATGACGCTCAAGCTAATCCTAACACTCGTGTAGGAAATGAAGCTCTAGCTGATCCAATCAACATTGAATCTTCTTCTTCTGGAACACAGAATATGGGGGAGTTGAGCACGAACCTCGATTCAGAAATTCAGGAACCGAATGTACCAGAGACGAGAGTGCATAAGAATCATCCAAATGACAACATTATTGGTGATCCTCATGTCGATGTTCAAACTCGTCATAGAACCATTGCTGAGAACACTAGTCTGTACTCTGAGATACTTGACACTGGTGTCATGGAAACATGTTTGCATGCTGCATTCGTGTCCCAGTTAGAGCCAAAGAATGTGAAGGAGGCGCTCGCTGACAACTGTTGGATTAAGAAAATGCAAGAAGAACTGTCTCAATTCCAAAAGTTGCATGTGTGGGATTTGGTTTACTTGCCAAGAGGTGTACAACCAATTGGAACTAGATGGGTGTTCAAGTGTAAGACGTATGATCGTCATGTTGTAGTGAAGAACAAAGCAAGGTTGGTTGTTCAGGTTTTTTATCAACAAGAGGGCTTGGATTACACAGAAGTATATGCCCCAGTTGCGAGACTTGAGTCCGTTTGACTATTTCTAGCTTATGCGTCCTATGTTGGCTTCAAGGTCTATCAACTTGATGTGAAGAGTGCTTTCCTGTATGGAAAAGTTCATGAAGAGGTCTATGTCACTCAACCTCCCGGCTTTGAAGATCCGCATAATATCAATAAAGTGTTTAAGCTCGACAAGGCACTTTATGGTCTTCATCAAGCACCTAGGGCATGGTATGAGACATTATCAAAACATCTACTATCAAATGGTTTCGATCGTGGACAGATTGACTCGACCCTCTTCCTACGGAAAGCAGGAGGTGATATTCTTCTTGTACAAGTGTATGTCGACGAAATTATCTTTGGGTCTACAAATGAAGAGATGTGTAGGGAATTCGAACAGGTGATGAAGTCCCAGTTTGATATGAGTAACATGGGTGAATTGTCGTTCTTCCTGGGTCTGCAAGTCAGTCAAAGAGAGGATGGCATTTATCTGCATCAAACCAAGTATGTGTAGGACATCTTGTCAAAATACAAGATGAATTATAGCAGTACTTATGGCACACCTATCCCCGTCAATCATGGTCTGCAACCAGACAAAGATGGAAAGGATATGGATTGCAAATTGTACCGTGGGATGATCGGATCTCTTATGTATCTCACAGCTTCAAGGCCTGACATAATGTTTGATGTATGCTTGTGCTCAAGGTTTCGGTCACAACCGAAGGAGTCTCATATGATAGCTGTCAAGAGGATTTTCAGATACTTGAAAGGGAAACCCCGATTGGGTCTTTTGTACTCAAAGCAGCAGTCATTTGACTTCAAAGCCTATACTGATTCAGACTATGGCGGTTGTAACCTTGATAGAAAGTCAACTTCTGGTGGATGTCAATTCTTGGGAGACAGACTGGTTTCCTGGTAGTGTAAGAAGCAGTCAAAGGTTTCTGTCTCAACATGTGAAGCAGAGTACATTGCTGCAGCTAGCGGTTGTTCTCAGATATTATGGATTCAGCAGCAATTGAAAGACTACGGCATAAACTTCACTGGAACTCCATTGTTCATTGACAACAATGCCACCATGTCAATCACAAAAAACCCGGTGAAACATTCCAAAACTAAACACATTGAAATTTGCCATCATTTCATCCGTGATTGTGCTGAAAAGCATCTCATTGAACTTGTAAAGGTTCACACGGATGACAACTTGGCTGACCGTTTCACTAAGGCGTGTGATCGATCCCGCTTTGAACATCTTGTCAACTTGATAGGAATGTTCAATCCAGAGTTAAAACTTGTTTTTCTTAAATCAATTCAATTCATGAAAGTTAAATTTTATTTCTTTTTAGTTTTCTGTATAGTTCTTTTACTTTTCAAATATTTTACAAAAATCCAAACAAAATAGAAAATGGAGAAAATTTCAAAGTTATCTTGAGAAAAGAGGAAATGATAGTACATCAAAAATGATCTAAACGCCATAGACTGCATGTATGGGAAATGATTGCGTCATGCTTAGTTGATTGTTTAAATTGTTGTGTTTTTAATCTACTTATTTACAAGTTATTTGAATTGTTAGTAGGCTGTAGGCGTCTTTGAATCACTAGTAGTGTGAAAACTAAATCTAGACTAAAACTGTGATTTGAACCCATGTATGCATGTGTGCGTGTGTAAAAGAATACAAAAAGATCATTATCAGATAAAGGATGTAAGATTTTAGCAAATATTTTCTTAAGAGACCAGTTTCGGGTTATGTCTTTAGCACAATTACTGTGGTTCATCTCACTGCCCATACTCACAAGTATGCAATGGGAAGTTGGGCCAAGATATGTCTTAACATCAACCGTTAAGCATATATTCACCCTTGAATCATACCTGATTCATTGAAATCAAATCTAGATAAAAGTTGGATCACCTTACCTAAATCCTCAGACTCCATATCTATTAACCTGAATCATCATATGATATTCATAGAAGAAAATCTAATCAAACCAAGACATCTGAATCACTTGATTCTGAATCTTATGATTCTTGATAATCCCTATGGATTCTGCTTGATTTTTCTATGCTAAACGATGTAACTTCATTCTGGAGATTTGAAAATCTTTGGGAAAATCTTATATGCCTTGAGATAGTGCAATTTACATTTCTGTAGCATATCAGTGGGATACACGTTGTATATCTTAAAACTAATACCTTAACACACAAGAACATGATACAAAGATGCTTATGGTTTCAAATCTCATAATATTGCCAACTTGAATTACTTGTTTATGTGCTTATTACGTATGAATAAATAGTAATTCATGACATGATCCCATATTCTTTGACGTTTATCTTGTATCGTTTTTGCTATAGTTTAGCCTGATATGATCCTCTGCTGGTGTCTTTGAACAAAAATAGTGTGTGT
Source organism: Smallanthus sonchifolius (assembly GCA_023525975.1). NCBI lineage: Eukaryota > Viridiplantae > Streptophyta > Magnoliopsida > Asterales > Asteraceae > Smallanthus > Smallanthus sonchifolius. The sequence goes on from CM042046.1 coordinate 30,841,127, forward strand.
GTATATACTTGTATATTTCTATCTAGAAAAGATCAAAAAAAAAATTCTAAGTTTGTGTACAGTTCAATTTTAATCAGAAAAGCCAAAAATATTTGTGTTTAACCTTCTTGAATTGACTTTGAATCCTCTTGATTGAATGTGTTTATCTTGTTCGTTATTTGACTTGAAATCTTCATAATTTGAGTAGAAAGTTTGAGCACACAAGGGTCTCTGTGTACTTGGTAAGTGCACATGAGGTAAACCTTGCGTACTTAACAAGTAAGCAAGACTTAGGTCATGCGTACTTAGTAAGTACGCAGGAGTTAAGTCCTGCGCACTTAACAAGTACGCACGACCAATTTGTGTTGGGTATATATACAGCAGTTAGAATTTTTTCTTGGGTTTCATCTCATTTCAAACATTTCACGACTGTTGAATACCTCCTGCTCTTTTTCACTCAAATTTTTAGTGTGTTACTATTCGATTTTCCATCCCGATCATTGTTTCATCTTCACCTTAATCATCTTTGGTGAGAATCTCAGTGCATTTCATCCATAAAATCATCTATTATTGACAGATTCGTTCAAGGGTTTGATAGTGAGGATTTAACCAATTTTGGATGTTCTTAATGAAAATTAAGACCTAAATCTAGTTATGTCACTAATGGAAGCTCCTTGACTCCTAAATTGTCTTTTACAGGGTTTGATTTTGCTTTTGACCCCTTGTTTGACTGTAGGCTACCGTCGGATAAAGGCTAGGTAAAAATTGACAAGTTTAGCAACTCATTGTTGTTGATAGTGGTTCCATAGGTCCTAATCATGTATTTCGACCTTGTGGTGACCCTAATCCACAGCAATGCCTCACATCTGTTGAATTTTGGAATTTGAAATTTGGCTAAGTGAAAGTTCTTGCACACTTAACAAGTACGCAAGAAGTAATTCATGCGTACTTGCTAAGTACGCAAGAACTAACCCATGCGTACTTGCTAAGTACGCAGGAAGAACACTTGTGAAAAATTTCTAAGTCTGAAATTCAGTTCATTGTGTAATTGCTATATCAAGTCATGTTTGATTCATTTCCAATGATGCTTCTTGTTCTTATTGTGTTTATTGTTTGTTTTTACGGTGATGGCTCGTGCATTTACCAGCGAATTCAATCTACTGGCTCTAACACAGCCTGAGTGGAAGGGTGCTGCACTTCAATATAGGGAGATCATCGACTTCCTGAACCGATCGAAGATCAGCTATGCCATCTCCGCTGATCCTATTGTCTCAAGACCGTATCAGGAGCAATTCTGGGAATCTGCTGATCATGACTGTACAGTAACCCCAAACGTCATTAGGGCTAATGTCGCAGGTCATGACATTGCTATTTTTGAAGACACCATCAGACGCGTGCTACAGTTTAGGGACTTATCAACTGATCCGATGAGTTACCCTAACTATCTCGTTGATGGATGCTGGAGACAAAGGATGGGGTATGTCGGTACCATGGACTACTCCTCATACAAGAAGATGTGGGTACTTGATTAGTGGCGTTACTTCGCACACGCCATGATCATGTGCCTGTCTGCTAGAAAGGCGGGAAAGGATGCCATGGGGCATGACTTGGCGGCTGCAATGGTTGCCCTCTCTTAACAAGGGTTATAACTTTTCAAAATATATCTACAAGTCTATCACCGATCAGATCAATACTGCTGATAGGTTTAGATTTCTATTATACCCTCGGTTCGTGCAGCTGTTGATTAATGATGCTGTACCTAATCTACCGACAATTAAAGAGAGACTTCAAGTCAAACGGGTGGCCAAGAGAGTTTTCTCACAGTTCTTAACGCCAGGCAGTGTAGAACCTACCCCTGAGCATACTCCACTCTTTGGCCACCTGATCAATGAAGCATATGTGGTCCCTACTGACTTAAGATGGTATAGTGTCGAGTCTGAGCTAGAACTTAGTCAGCACAGTGATGAACAGCAAGAAGAAGAGGAAGTTGGATCTGAAGATGAAATTTCTGAAGAAGGAGATGAAGAACAGGGAGTTGGAGGTGCTAAAGATTCCGACTCTGAATCAACTGAGTCAGATTCCTCTGATTTTGATGATGCACCGTCCCAGGCACACCCAAGAAGACTGACAAAGGTGACCCTTCCCAAGTCATCTTCCAAGAGAAAGCGACAAGAGACTAGCAGTGAATACGAGCCCGATTCTGATTCGGACGCTTCTATACAGAGGCGCAGAAGAGAGAGTATAAATAAGCAACGGAGGGATAGGCTGCAACAAGCTATCCTTCGTGAGGTAGAAGTCAGTGCTCAGAGGCAAGCACATGTAACGGCTGTGAGTACTGATTCCAATTCTACCTCACCTTCACAACAGCTTTACAGGCGACAACGGAGGAGGCCACGTGTAACAACTGATGTGGCAATCACTGCTATCACAGAGGAGGTGCCTATGATAGTGTCCCTCCTTGTACCATCTGTCCAAGTGGCGGTGACAACTCCAATTTTAACTGAGTCTGTCACTATCACTCCTACCACCATTCAAACAACCACAATCCCTACCTCAATCCCCACAACCTCTCTTCAACACATCAGTCAACCATTTCATGAGTTCGATTTTACTCATGGATTTGATTTCGATGAAATCTTCAACTTCCCAACTCATCAAGTCGAATCATCGTCTTCAAGGGGACCTGATCCTCGTGATACACGGATCACTACCCTAGAAACTCAAGTCGGTGGCTGACGTTCTGAAGGTGGAGGTGATGCTTCAGGTGATAATAAAGGAAATTCGGTGGCTGACATTCTGAAAGATCTATCTGACGACGTGTCGGATGATGTGATCTTATTCTTAGAGCCAGACTATTCCAAAGAAGAACAGATCGAGGCTCTCTGCAATCTGGAAGAGGGAGAGATCGACTCTGGTGAAGACTGGGATGAGGAAGATGATGATGTGGTAATCGAAGGTCCCACGGGCGATGGGGAAGAAGAGTATGAGTTTGAAGATGGAGAGATCTTCGAAGTTCCATCCTTTGAATCTCATCTTGACACAGGTTCAGTCAAGCCTACTAGTACTGTTGAGGCGTCGACTGAAGGCTCTCCTGCCGACCCTACACCTGTGGATCTAGAGGCACAGAAAGACAAACATATGCCTGCAAGTTCATCAAAGGATCCGGCTCCTTTCTGGCAAAAGACTTCAATCAAAGACAAACACGAAGCGACAGGGATGATCTTAGCTGTTTAGTTCGACGAGGATAAGAAGTTGTTTGCAATCAAGCGAGCTGGGGGGTTCAATACTTGAAACCAACCAGCGAAGCTTTCAACTCATTGCCAAGATACGACCTCGTGAACCTTGTAAACCGAGATCTGCTGGGCCACTCAAATAACGCAGTAGCGATGGGTTTGTGGCAGGTTCTACAGCGAGAGGTAAGATCTATGGAATTCAAAATGTTTAAGCCTCAAGTGCCCAATCGAGTCAGGGACAAGAACACTAGACATCCTGTGACTAAGAGAAGCTTAAAGAAACTGGTACACAAGCCAGTGCTGTGGGAAACCAATATTCCCCTGAGCACGTTATCTCAAGATATCCTCGGTAACATATGGTACTGGTACGTAGATCCTAAATCGGGCGAGGCAGTGGTGATTGGAAAGGTGTGGTCCGATAGTGGAAGCTTAGTGCCAAGGGAACTGATCAGAGTGTTTGATGAAGTTTGCATCATAAACTTCTCTGTGAAAGATCTGGAGGCGCTAGCTAACAAGTACTGCATGTACACGGACGAATGGACAAAGTTCCTTGCTTCTAATTACGACAAGGTGATCAAGTTCTGCCTTGACTACAAGAAGAAGATGGAAGCTAAAGCTGGGGAGCAGTGAAGACTAAAGACAATCCAGAGTTGTTGTCAAGGGGGAGTTTGTTGAAGCACTTTTGTGTGACAGACACTCTGGATAGTGTCTTAGCTTTTGTACTTGTCTAGTATGTATTAGTTATCGAGTTGTATTTCTAATGTATGTTATTGTTGTATAATTTCTCTAAGTGTTTTGCTCACTTAGCATGTGCGCAGGAATTACTTCATGCGTACTTATCCAGTACGCAAGAACACTCTTCGTACTTGCTAAGTACGCATGAACAATTTTCCCTGCGCACTTGTTAAGTGCGCAGAGATCAGGTCTAGTATAAACAGAATAGGTTGACAGAATTTATGTACGCAGACATTTGCCCTAAGTATATTCTCTCTGTAACCTTTCAAGTTTATAATAGACAGAGTTTGAAAGTGATTTCGTTGTCGGTTTACTTTGTGTTGCTTGATTCTCCACCTAGACACGGGCATTCCGCACCCAGTCCGACTAGTAACACACCCACACTTAACGATCCGAGACACCCGGGGACCTACATAAAAACTCTGTAGATTGTGTAGAAGATGCTCCTAACACACTCACAACACTCGAAATCAAGAGCTATGCTCTGATACCACTTGTAGGTCCCCGGGTGTCTCGGATCGTTACGTGTGGATGTGTGACTAGTCCAACCAGGTGCAGAATGCCCGTGACTAGGTGGAGAATCATGCAACACAAAGTAAACCGACAACGAAAACACTTTCAAACTTCGTCTATTATAAACTGAGCTGGTTACAGAAATGTTACAAATGAATGCGTACTTAAACTTCTGTCACAGCCTGCTACTTATGCTAGACCTGACTCATGCGTACTTAACAAGTGCGCAGGACCATTTGTTCATGCGTACTTAGCAAGTACACAGACTGTTCTTGCGTACTTACTAAGTACGAAGGATATACTTCCTGCGCACATGCTAAGTGCGTAAAACACTTAGAGAAATAAACACTAAGTACATACAATAGTGATTACAACTCGATAACCAAAACATACAGACACTAACATACAAATACAAATACATACAAGACAAGTACAAAAAGCTAAGACAATATCCAGAGTGTTTGTCACACAAAAGTGCTTCAACATTTGAAAATGACAAGTCTTTCAACATTGAACCCTGTGGCGAACTTAACAAGTTCACTTAGAGTTTAACAAGTTCGCCTGATCAAGTTCTCTAGAACCCTTGAACAATCACAAAATTCGAATTTGAAAAAATTGATGTTATAAACAACAATCAAACACTACAACCAACTCACCAACAGTCGATTAAGATATATGAACATTTAATTTCAGAGTTTGTCCACAAAATGGCGATGAACAGATCGGGCGACAGTAGTGAGTATACCCGATGATAAAATCAATGATTTCGAACGATTCAATGGATGAAATGAGATTATTTTACCTTGGTTGGATTCGCAACTTGATTTTGATTAGGAAACAGGAAACAATTAACCGCTTTCACTGACAAGAATTCAAACTTAGGAAAAATTGAACAACTAGAACAAATTCGCATGTTAAGTTTGTACCGGTCAAAGAACAAATGAATGGTCAAGTTCGTTGAATACCTTATATACTCATTGGATTAAGTTCGCCAAATCAAGCGAACTTAACAAGTTTGCCACCCCAGGAAAACTTATCAAGCGAACAAAACAAGTTCGCCTAACTCAACACTTAGCCAAAATTTGGAAATTTTTCATTTTCCCCTTTTTTTTCGACAATCAGATCATCTTACAACCTGTACAGCAACTTAATCCAAAATAATTAAGAATTTTTCATGGAAGATAGAAACAAAATCTTTTTGGATTTTTCTTAAAAAGCTAAAAGAACAGGTAAAGAACATATTTTTGGATTTTTCAAAATTTATGCTAAAACACACTAAAATCTTTTTGTACTTTTTCTAAATGAATTAAAGCAGTAAATCTAGAAACAACTAAAAATAAAATATTTTTAGTTTTTATCTATACATACAGAATCATATATTTTTGGTCAATACTGCGAGTAAAAAGATCATATAAGTATCTTTGATGTATCAGAGCATTCACAGCAGCTTCCTTATATTCCTTATCTTTATCCTTATAATTATACTAAAAATCACTACTTTTTCTACCTTTTATCTCTACTTTTATCTCTCCTTATCCTTATCCTTATAATTATAATAAAAACCACTACTTTTATCTTTATATTTACAAAAACCGTATATTTTTTTCTCTCTACTCTAATCACAACCACTTTAAACCACTCCTTAAAATATACAAAACTCACTCCCAGATTTATACCAAACCTGCTGTGAATGCTCTCACACACACATTCTGAATATAAAATCCCTAGCAGATCTAAGGGTTGACCTATGACATTCTGTATATTCACAGATTTTTGGCTCAACAAACAAACACCTTTATGCAGCATTCTATAAAATCTTAGCAGATAATTTCTCAGAACTAACACTTCATATTTTCATAAACTATCAATTCTTTTGATGTTTCTTTTTAAGTTCTCTCTCACAGATATCACCGTTTCTAGTTTTATTTTTCAAATTCTCAGAAATTCATGAAATGATACACGATAAATTTCAAAGTAAACAGGATCAGATCTTGACATGCTAACTTATTCATACCGAATTTGCAATATACTACATGTCAATCCAAGTTGTCAGCATTATAAGATATGAAACTACAAGCGTTTTTATCCCACGTTCTTGAGAGTTAGTACCATTTATATGAAAACAATGTGTACCACACAAATATGCCAATAGAAATTTAAATTGCATTATCTTCAAGACATATTGAGACTTATGCAAAGTTTAAATCAATCTCCAAGATGAAACTATCTCAACTAGCACAGAAAAAGAAGCAGATCCCGAAGGATATATGAAATCAGAATGATTCATGTTGCTTGGTTTGGATGAAGTATCATGATTCAAAGTAATAGTGAGATTGTACCGATGGAATTCTTAAGATTGATCAAGGAATCGATTGATTCAATGACATAGGGTAACGTGATCCAACTGTTATCTGGATATATTCAATGGAATCAAGATAATTGATCCAAGGGTGAGTATATGTTCCAACCGATGTTGTTAGAAACATATCTTAGTCCAACTTCACATTGCATGTTTTTCGGGGCATGGGCAGTGAAGTGAACTGAAAAATTGTGCTAATCAATACAGCCCGATATTGGTTTCCTAAAATACTTAAAGTCTCATATTCTTTATCTGATAATGATCTTTTAACACACACACCCGGCATACCATGGGTTCAAATCACGATTGTGACATAGACCATTATGTTTTCACGTTACTAATAGACTAAAAACGCTTCTAGCCTACTGACAATTAAAAATACATGCAAATATTCAAATTAAAATTTATATACAGCAATGTCAGGCAGTCATGAAGCTATCATTTCCTATTTATGCAGACTAATAAGTTTAGATCAAATCATATAAGCACAAACATAAATACAGACACCAGGTACTCATTCTATGGTCATGTGTATGCGATCACCTACTGATGTACTATCATCTCTTCTCTAACTTCAAGCAGTGTCGATTTTATCTTTTTCAAATTTGTTTGGGTTTTTCATAAAGCAAGTAAACTAATTAAAGATAAAGCATAAAACTATTTACTTTAAATAATCTAAAAATCTAAAAGAAAAACTTCCATGAAAAACCTTTTTGAAAACTTTTGTCACGTTGGATTAAGCATACCAATCATCTGAGTAAGAAATTCAAACCGTGTACGATCGAATGCTTTGGTAAACAAATCAGCAAAATTGTCATTCGTGTGAACTTTCACCAACTCAATCAGCCATTTTTCTGCATAATCACGAATGAAGTGATGTCGAATCTCAATGTGCTTTGTCTTTGAGTGTTTCACAGGATTTGTTGTGATTGACATGGTGGTTGTGTTATCGATCATCATTGGTGTCCCTGTGAAGTTCAAACCATAATCCCTCAACTTCGGTTGAATCCATAGGATTTGGGAACACCAACTGGTTGTTGCAATGTATTCTGCTTTACAAGTTGAAATTGCAACCGAAATTTACTTTTTGCATTGCCAGGCCCTATTCCCTAAGAATTGACAACCACCAGACGTCGATTTTCTATCCAAACCACAACCTCCATAATCTGAATCTGTAAACGCTTTGAAGTCAAAATCATAATTAATGGGATACCACAATCCTAGCTTTGGTTTACCCTTTATGAATCGAAAGATTCGCTTAACAGCAATCAGATGAGATTCCTTTGGTTTAGATTGAAACCTTGAACACAAGCATACTGCAAACATAATATCCGGACGTGACGCTGTCAGATACATTAAAGACCCGATCATTCCTCTGTATAATCGACAATCCACCTCTTTCCCTTTCAGGTCAGAATCTAGTTTGTGATTAACCGGAATTGGAGTATTGAAAGTTAAAGCATTTTCCATATCAAACTTCTTGAGAATATTAGCAACATAATTCGTTTGATGAATGTAAAAGCCATCTTCCTTTTGATCAACTTGAAGATCCAAAAAGAACGATAGTTCTCCCATGTTGCTCATCTCTAATTTCAACTTCATCACTCTCTTAAAATCTTTACACATATCAACATTCGTCGATCCAAAGATTATGTCATCCACATAGATCTGAACAAGTAATATATCTCCCCCTGCATTTTTGATGAAAAGGGACCGATAAAGTTTCGTACCACGCACGAGGAGCCTGATGAAGACCTTAAAAACCTTTTCAGGATACTTGGGATCTTCAAAACCAGGCGGTTGTTTCACATAAACCTCTTCCTTTACCTTTCCATACAGAAAAGCACTTTTGAAATCCAATTGAAAAACTTTGAAACCCTTGAAAGAAGTATATGCTAGAAACAATCTGATCGCCTCAATCCTCGCAACTGGAGCATAAACTTCGGTGTATCTTCTATGGGGTCGGTAGATGGGCTCATGATGTGTATTATTGGAATATTGCTATCCAACGGTATTTTGAGTGTTGATTCCAGGTTTTCTAAGGCATCGGCCTTAGTATTTTCTTCTCTAGGAACCTGTTTAATTTGGAAAATCTCGAATTCTCCTATTAAATCTTTGACTATTTCAAGGTATCGTATCAATCTTTCACCCTTTCCTACATAAGTGCCGTTAAAATGGTTTGTGATTAATAATGAATCAGCGTACACTTGGAGATACTTGATCTTCATATCTATGGCCAGTCGTAATCATGCTATTAGTGCTTCATATTCTGCTTCAATGTTAGTTGCTTGAAATTCAAAATTGATCGACTGGGGTATTATGTCCCCCTATGGTGATTTTAGTATGATACCTAATCTTTTGCCTCTTATATTAGATGCACCATCAGTGTGTAGGATCCATATATCTTTTGTTCCTTCTAGTTGCTGGACTTCTAAATCAGCTTCTTGTTGGATATCATTACTGATATCTGCCGCAAAGTCTACTAGTTCTTGGGATTTAATTGCTGTTCTGGGCTCATATATCAAGTTATAAGCACTCAACTTTACAGACCATTTGACCATCCTTTCTAACATCTCTGGTTTTCTCAAAACACACTTTATAGGATAGTTAGTTTTAATATGTATAGGATGAGTCTAAAAGTAATATCTAAGTTTAGTAGACGCCATAACTAATGTTAGAATTAATTTTTCAAGATAGGAATACCTGGTTTCTGCATCTAGTAAACTTTTACTTACATAATAAATAGGATGCTATTGTCCTTCGTGATCCCTAGTTAGAACAGCACTTAATGCGCTATTGGATACGGCTAGGTATAGAAATAATGGTTCATTATCCTCTGGTTTCATTAGAAAATGTGCTTATGCTAAATATTTCTTTAAAGCTTGGAATGCTTCTTCATGTTTCTCGCTCCATTCGAACCACTTGTTTTTCTTCAGGATATCATAGAAATCTTTGCATCTTTCTAAGGATTTTGAAATAAATCTGTTAAGAGTTGTTGCTCTTCCTATCAGTCCTTGTACTTCTTTTACATTTAATGGCAATTTTAAATTGATGATAGATTTGTTTTGTTCTGGACTTGCTTCTATTTCTCTTTTGGTTACCATATATCCCACGAATTTTTCGGCTTCGACTCCAAAGTGACATTTTGAAGGGTTGAGCTTCATATTATATTTGTAGGTACAGATTTCAACGTGAAATCTCACAGGCGATTGATTCTCCACACACAAAGGCGGAAACAGTGTGTATCGAGGTGAAACAGAAAGTAGAAACAGAAATGGTGAAGATAATAGGGTAACCATGCTCACAATCAACACAAGAATGATATGAAAATGTAAGAATAATGCATCAAACAAGTGCGCACGTTGTATTGATTGAAGAACAATGTGAAAGAGAAATTCAGGGTTACAGCCGCTACTCACACCCTAAAATTTCGCAAACTAGGCTATTTATAGTAAGCCAACAGGTATCGAAACTGTGCCAACCGAAACTACTAGTTTTGGTTGAGCATTTACAAGTGATTGAAAAACTTGTCGAAACTTACTATCTATCGAAACTACTAGTTTCGATTGAAGAAATTCAATCGAAACTAAGTAGTTTCGATGGCCCAAACTTAGCTAATTAAAACAGTAAATTACATAAAATGAAATTACAAAAGAGAAATGACAGAAAGTAAACTAAGCTAACATTGTTCAAGATATAATAATCACAACAACTTAAATAGAATAACATGACTCTACAATCTCCCCCTAAGTTGTTGCATTACTGTCTTCAGCTCTCAACTAAGCAGTTGGACCTTCGTTGGTTCTGGAATGTAAGGTTTGAAATGAAGAGACACAACCCATTGATAGGCCTTAGCATCCGCCTCATCTTCATCACTGTAAGCCTGAATGTGATTCTGGAATAGCACCTCCAGATCTTCAGGTTGAAACTTTAACAGCTCCATAGCCTCAAAGATGACAATGTCCTCCTTGCCTTCACACTCGATCACGGCACTGCCAATGTTTGGATTGTAGTACCATTTTCTGAAAGTTTGTAGTTGGACAGGCACGGTCTTGGGAATAGTGATGGTCTTGTGAGTTTGGGAAGGCTTGTACCTCAAGAAGACATATGGCTTCTTTGTCTTGGGATGAAACCTTGTCTTTGAAATCTTTTTCTTGGTCTTCCTTGGCTTCATTCCCTTGAAGTCACAGTTCACCTGGTTATGCAGGAAGCGTTCAAAGTCAGAGGCCATCATGACATTCCCAGGGTTTTGAAGGGGCAGTTTGGCCAAATCTCTAAGGTCATAGAAGGGGAGAGTCTAGAAGTCAGTCATATTCTTGAAGTGCTGAACTCCTCCCCTATATCTTCTGATTATGAACAACTTTCTTTCTGCATCATATTTCCACCCAACAGGAGGCCTTTTAAGCTCTTAGTGTTCAGCTATCCATTCGTAAGTTTGTGGGCTCTCCTCTAGAATAATCCTTCTCAACCAAGGTTTCTTCGGGTTCGGGTATTCAGGATCAATGGGAGGTTGAGTTGGAGCTTGAGTAGTTTCAGATGCTGTTTCAGATACTGTGGTGGCTGGTTCAGGAATAACAGGCTTAACAATGTTAACCTGAACATCTTCTTCTGTTTTCTTTTCATCAGACAAGGCTTGAATTTCATCACCCTCCTCTGTGAAGTATCTTTTCTTTTCAGTCTCTCTTTCCTCAATAGGTAGAATTTCTGGATAAAGGTCATTGTACTCGAAATTGTTAATTTCATCAAGGATGGCATTAAGCTCATCATCATATGGTACATCCTCTTCATCTAGAACCACAGTCTCTACCTCAGCCACAGTTCCCTTCCCTCTCTTCCTTGCTTCTCTTCTCTCACTTGCTAAGGGAAGGTCAAACTCTTGTTCTTCAACCTTAACTTCAACAGCCTCCTTTGTCTTGGCAGCATGGCAAGTATAGATAGTCATTGCATACTCTAGATCAGTGACAAAGGCATGAGACGAGGGTTTAACACTAGATGTAGTCTCCCCCTGAGCTGTTGAAGTGGTTGTTTGTTGCTGAATAAGCTTGACTAAGGATGCCTTGAGTTTTTCAACAATCTCAGCCAAAGCTTTGAACTCTTCTTGTTTTTTTGAAATGAGATTTTGTTGAGTTTCCAGCTGAGTCTGATGTACATCAAGTTGGGTGTGCAAACCCCCAACCTCTAGTTTCATATCCTTGACCTCTTCTTTGCATCCATTTAACTCGGTCATCAAGCTTTCAATCACCTTGTCCTTTTCTTGGATGTGATCATGTAGTTTCTTTACTTCCAAGCTCAAAGTTTTCACTCTTGGTACTCCAGATGTTGGTTCATGGGATGGTGAGGTAAGTGGAGTTGGAATATGTTCATGTTGAGGAGATGGTGGTGGTGTAGGGATATGAACTTGTTGAGGTGATGGTGGTGGACTAGGGATAGGTGCTTGTGGTGGAGATGGAGGTAGTGTGGGTTGAGGTGTTGGTTGTGGTGTGTCAGTACTTGAGTCAGAGGAGGATGAAACATCTTCAAATCCAGTTTTGATTTCTTGGCTTTAGGCTCTTCAAGTTCATAGTCTGAGTCTGTGTCAGCTGGCCTCTTGGAGGATGATGCAGGTGGTTCAGTCTGAGCATCGGAATCAGACTTGTAGTAGTCTGACCCATAGATTCCCGCATCTAGAGTACCACTTGACTCTGCAACCTCTTCCTCACCTTCTTGAACACCAGCATCTACGTTGACCACTGGCTAAATCGGAATCTGAATTTCTTCAACAAATGCAGCCACTTGCACGGGCTCATCATCATGCTGTTCTTCTTCTTGTTCATCAGGCATTTCAATTTCAACTTCAGCTTCAGTCTCAGCCCCATGCTGGTTTCCCTGATCCTGTTCAGCCTCTTCTTCTTTTTCTGAAAGATCTTCTACATCTAGAACATATCCGGGATGAACTCTTCCTCTTCGCCAATGACATGACCGAACAGGTGAATGTCAGCAATAGCCCTGTTGGTTCTCTTGTTTGTACTTCTCATATAACTGAGAGCCTTGGCTAACATATGATCGAACACAAAAGTGTTCCCACCTTGTTGAAGCTCGGGATGAAGGTGGTTTATGATAATCTGCAGGAATCTTGGATATGCAAGAAATTTCTCCTTCACTGCTCCTGTTAGGTTGCCCTTTAACTGTCTGAATATTAAACCAGAGAAATTGTAGTTCATGCCCTTGGTTAAACCCATAATTGCTGAGGCCATGGTAATATTTGCTGAAGGGAAGCCACCTTTTCTGATTGATAGGCAGTGAATGAACACATGCACTATATATCTCAAGTGACTTGGCAAGGAGTTCTTGATAATCTGACCACTTTTGAACTCATCAGGATGACCCATTCTTCTGAAGCATTCTTTGACATAGAAGTTTGGAAACTCAATTGGTGTAGCAGGGTCATCATTTAGGTGCAAGGCTTCTCTAACAATTGCTTCAGAAAATGCAACCTCTTGATCATGAACAACAGCCCTAATGTGTTCCACATTGTCAATAGTTATGATCTCTGCAGTCTCCCAGAATTGTCTGATTGAGGTTTCGAAGACAGGTATATTCTGACTGATGGCGAAGCTAATGTTGGAGTTTGCCAGGAAAGTTAAGACAGGAACGAACTCTGCAGCCTTGGGATCATTAGCATCAAGAAATGCACAGACGTTGTGCCTCTTTACAAATAAAAGATCCATATCTACAAACACACAAGATTAATTAAGCTTGATACTTAGAAAAGATTTCATATCAAAAACTGATCGAAACTACTTCAAACCAACACTTAGACGATTTTCTGAGACTACCCTTATCGAAACAACTATTTTCGATCGAAACAATACTTAGACATATTTCAGAAAACTGCCTTATCGAAACTACTAGTTTCGATCGAAACAACAAGTTTCGATCAGCACTTCAAAAGTTTTGGAGAAATCTTATCGAAACTTCTAGTTTCGATCGAAATAATTAGTTTCGAGCAAAGGACTAGGGCAGGTTTGGGTATCGAAACTACTAGTTTTGATTGAAAACTGTATATATATTTTTTGAAATAGATAATCATCTGTTTAACAAAACTTCTTAGTTTCGATGCCCAAACCCTTGAACATACTTAATATGCCCAGACCTCAGCCTCATATATACAGATTCATTATGAACAGAAAATGACGAAACACATAAAATAGGGATTAAGAGTGGCCTGTAACAGTCGAAACTTCTTCTTACCAATGATTCACGGATAAACTGCAAATATGTACACAAACATGTAAGATATCGACAATGGTAAGATTGCAAATACGATAAAAAGCCCTAATCTTCAAAACGGAGATGTAACAGTCATAAAATTTTCAAAATCAAACCCTAGGTGAGTTCGACTGAAACTTCACTGCAACACCTCAAACATTGTTACCTGATGATGAAGACGACAGAGGAATCAGATAAAAACACCGATTTTGCAAACTTAGACCGACGGCTTGAGAGGTTTTGTGTGTGTGAGAGAAAGTGTAAAGTGATAGGATATTGTAAAGTGAACCATGACGACGAAGAATCTTGATTATAAACACATTTAATTTTCCCATGTGGTAAAAGACCAAACTTCGTTTCGATGGGCAAACGAAGTTTCGGGAGATTTGAAGTTTCGATAGGCAAAAGATAGTTTCGGCTGACTTTAGAGTTTCGATAGGCAAAGAACAGATAAAAATTAAAAATTAAAATAATAAAACACAAACTGTTCACAAGATATTTACACTTATCTTCTTGGAAAAGATCCAACATGAGATCAGATCTGGTCAGTCTCTTGAAACACTTCATTTTGCAATCAACTACTGTGAGTCCCTGAAGATATCTGATATTTGTGCAAAGTAAACCCGAACATTTGATTGTACATAGATTTCATGTGATTATAAGGTACCATTTAAGCAAGATACAAGGTGTACCCCACATATTGAAATAAAATAGTTTTTTTTTTTGAAAACCTATCAATCCTCAAGAAATACCCATCTTCATCCAATCATCTCTTTCTAATTAACCAAGGTACCATCTTAGCAATTTCAAAGTACCACCAAAGAAAAGAATAAGAAATCCAAGTGAATTAGAAGGGTTTAAAATGAAAAATATCCAAGTATATTAAAAAGGTATGAACATTCTAGATCTTTGCGTAAGCAAAACAGAAGAAGTCGTAAAATTATCCAAGCGGATAGAAAAATGTTGAACACCCGAGATCTTTGCATAAGCAAAACAGACGGGGTCAAATCATCCAAGTGGATGGGAAATGGATGAACACCCGAGATCGTTGCGTAAGTAAAACATACATGATCATAGGTGGTAAATATCGTTACTTTAACGGTCACTTGGCGTATGAATAGGAATCCAACACGTAAGACTGTGTCTGTTTGAATTGATTTTCTTAGATATATAAAATGGGTTAGATCTTTCAATAATGGATTCAAACACACAAGTATGAGATATGTTTTAGGTTTTCACACTACTTACAAGTTTTAACCATATGCCGGGCCTATCGGCTATACCTCAGTAAACACCATTGCTTTCGTTCCATTCCATATCCAAGAGATGAGATCAGACTCTATTATTTCTCAAAGGGCAGATTCAATCTTCCTATAACAAAACAACTTGTAAGACTATATACAAAGCAATTATTTTCAATATTAAATTCTCATTTCTCCCCCAAAAGATTTACTTGTAACGGAAAGTAACTATACAGAAAAATATTTTTTTTTGGAATTTTCTTGACACGTAATCATAAACAAGAAACACACTAATATTCACAAAGATTATTGAAAATTCATGCCAAGCATTTCCACTAGTTGGGCAAATCAGGTAGAGTCAAAAGCTTTTGTGAAGATGTCTGCGGTTTGCTTGTCAGTTTTGACCTCAACGATTTTGAATATGCTTCTTTTCAACACAATCACTGATAAAATGATGTTGATTTCAATGTGCTTGGTTTTGGAATGCTGAACTAGGTTTTTGGTGATATGGGGAACGGCAGTGTTGTCACACAAAATAGGTGTCTCATGGAATGTGATCCCATAGTCAAGCATCTTATGGTGTATCCATCTGACTTAGGAACAACATAGGCCGACAGCAATGTATTCGGCTTCAGCGGTGGATTGGGAAACGGTGGATTGTTTCTTACATTGCCATGAGACAAGGCGGTTGCCAAGGAACTGATATCGTCTAGACTCGCGGATCTCTAGACTCGTGGTACGACACGGTGATAACGTGCGGAATCCATGATCAACGTGCTCGTGTAACTCAATCAACAACAACGGTGTAAATAAACTCTTTGTATTCCACCAATATCAGGTTACAAGAATTCTCTCTCGTCTACCCTGATATAGTCTATTCTCACCGTTCCTTTTTTCTGTTTCTGCTATTTATAGCCACTGATCAGCATTAGGCGAACTTATTAAGTTCGCCTCTAACAGGCTAAGCGAACTTAATAAGTTCGCATCTGATATACTTAAGCGAACTTATTAAGTTCGCCTCTGATAGCCCAGGCGAACTTATTAAGTTCGCCTCTGATAGGCTAGGCGAACTTAACAAGTTCGCCTCTAGCAGAACTTACACAGAATTTTATCAACAGTTACAAAACATGTCCTAACATACTCCCCTTTAATTGTTGCTAATAATTCTATCAATTACAAGTCAAAGACTCTAAAACTAAGACATAATATCTTCAAGCTCGTTGTCACCAGAATATGCTCCAACAGACTCCCCCTTGACAACAGCTTTAGAAGATTGTCATCAGTCTTCATATATCATCAAACAGATTGTAGTCTTCATCTTGTTCATCTGCACACTCTCTCTTTATTTCTAGAAGAAAACTTGGGAGAAGGACCCCTTGTCAACTTCTGTCTGCAATATTCAGTTTTTGTAAAGGAGAACAACCAAGAATAACCAACAATTAAGATTTCCATGGAAGCTGGAAAAATAAAATCTTTTTGGTTTTTCAAACATAAGAAAGACAAAATCTTTTTGGTTTTTCTAACATAAGAAAAACAAAATCTTTTTGGTTTTTCTCTGTATAAACTGAAATGTAAAACACAAAATCACATATTTTTGTTCGAACATCACGAGTAAGAAGATCATATCAGTATATATGATATATCAATCACACATTTTTGTTGCCCGTTTACCTGCCACTGTATTGTAATCGTCCTATTTTAATTTTTGTTAGTTTTTAAATGTTATCTTGGATATAAAATCCATATAATATCAAATGGTATCATATGTCATTCTTTCAAGCCTTGACCAATTAAACCAATATCTTTCAAGATTATCACACTCTATCTTTTCAAGACTTTTATATTGCATGTTATGATACGCGATAAACATTCAAAGAAAATAGGATCAGGCTATGACACACAAATTCAAATTGTCAATATTATAAGATTTGAAACTAAAGCATCTCATTCCCACTTTCTTGTGAGTTAAGGTACCATTTAAGTATGAAATACAACGTGTACCCCACTAGTATGCCAACAGAAAGTCAATGCACTATCTTCAAGACATATGAGATTTTACTAAAGATTATCCGAATTTCCAGAATGAGGAGACATCACTTAGCACACGAATAGCAGAATCCAAATTAGATTGTATAGGAATCAATAAGATTCATAATCGAATGATTCAATGTCTTGGCTTATAGATGTGGAATCATAAGATTCAGGTACGTGGATCCAACTGTTATCTGGATTATGAATTCAATGGAATCAGTAAATATGATTTATCAATATGATCCAAGGGCTAGTATATGTTTGACAGATGTTGTCAAGTACATATCTTGATATTACTTCAAATTGCATGCTTTTCGGGACATGGGTACTGAAGCAAATCGAATGAATAGTGCTAAGAACATAACCCAACACTGATCTCATAGGAAAATCTTTATTAAAAGCTAATATTCTTTATCTGATAGTGATCTTTTAACACACACACCCAGGCACAAAATGGGTTCAAATCACAGTTGTAACATATGCAATTATGTTTTCACACTACTAATGGTTCAGTGACGCTTTTAGTCTACTGACAATTCAAATTATATGCATACACAACACTATCATTTCCTATTTGTGTAGTCTCTGAAATTTAGATCAAAACATATAATTCAGATATATTAACATAAAGCACCAACCAGTCAATCTAAGGTCATGTGTGAAAGAACATCTACTGATGTACTATCATCTCTTCTTTAACTACAAGTAATATCGATTTTATCTTTTTCAATTTGTTTGGCTTTTTCAAAATCTTTTTCAAAGAAAGTAAAACAAACGAAAATAAAATCTTCCATGAAAACATTTTATGAAAAACATTTTACTTGGTTACTCGGGATTAAGCAAGTCAATCAATTAAAAACTCAAACCGATGTATGTAATCCTGTAATTGAATGTCTTTGCCTCTGTCAACACAGTTCTGTACTCCCCCTGTCCTGTAGACTCCCCCTCGACTGGTCAAATGGTTGCATCAATGACTTTATGCTCACCATTGTCATCCTAAGTTTCAGGTTATCATTTGGACTTTGTAAAACTGTTTCCAAAACATTGTGTGTGACATATTCTCCCCCTTGAGCATCAAGTCGTTGATTCAAATAGATTTCTCAGTTATCAACAACTATTTACTCATGCAGATGTCATTCCCTGTTATGTGCTAAGAACCACCACTATCAACAACCAAAATGGTATTAATAGTCCCTCTTGGTAAATCCTGCACATCTAACAAGAAATATTAATTTGAAATTGGGACCCAAGCCATGGTAGTCATGGGTCTTCCATTTGTATCAAAATAATAAACCTCACTCCATTCACAATCGAATCTCTCATCGATTTTAGGAGATTGCTCCGACGAGTCAGAAACAGAAACTTTAGATTTCCAAATATACTTCTTTTCATTAAGTTCTTTTTGCTTAAAATGTTAAGTGTTTGAATATTTTCTTTCATTTGAAAATTGATTTGATTGTGAAAACTCTTGTTGTTCTAAAAGTTTTCTCAATCTTCTGTTTCTCCTCCGTCTTTGAGGTCTAGAAAGCCTAACCTCAGTTTTTGAATTACCCTTTGGTGTATCATGAGGTTTAACCACATTTGGGTTAACATAAGGCTTAGCAGGAGTTCTTACCTTTTCTGGTGTAACATGTCGGTTAGCTTTGGCTTTGTGAGAACAATCACTCCGTATGTGACCCATAAGACCACAGTAAAAGCAAGATCTCGTCTCACGATAATCTCTCATATAAGGAATCTTCACACGATTAGATGCACTTGAAGAAGATTCTCCTACATGAACTTCTTTTGGCTTTATTTTCTCTGGAACTCCAGATTTTGCAACAGGTTTTGATTCATGCTTCATCTTCTCAGGAAATACATGCTTCTTCCCTTTATTTTTGTAAGGACAGTTCACCACAATGTGTCCCATCTCATTACAATGAAAGCATGTACGCCTGTCTTTATAATCTCTGACATATGGAACTCTCCTTGAATTTGAAGAACTTCCAAATGTATAATATCCAGATGAATTAGAATCAACCTTTGAGTCTTCTTTCTTAATCTCTTTCGGTATCCCCTCTACCTTAGCTTCATCAAAATATTCATCATCACTCTCATAAGAATACACCATATCGTCACCTGTGACTAGATTCACCTTCAACACAGTCTTAGGATCTAAATCCTCATCTTTTATAATCTCAGGTGTAACAGAATAATTTCCGTTGAATGGTGGAGGAACATAACCAATACCACTAGTTCCCTTCCCCTCTTCAGTATTTTCATCATAATATCCTAATAAGAATGATGAATTTCCAAAGCTTTCTAACTTTCTATGCAATCTGATCACCTCTGCTTTAGATTCAGCTAATTCCTTATCTTTCTCAGTAAGATCATTATTTCTTTTCTCAATTTTTGCAAAGGACATATCCAGGTGATATGCCTGCTCTTTGATCTTCAAAGTCAGAGAATTTATATCCCTCTTTAGTGATTCTATTCTTTCAATACACACATTCTCATTATCTTTTAATTTCTGGTTTACCGTGTGCATCGATTTTATATCACAAATGAGGTTTACATTGTCATCCATAACCCTCATCATTTTATCCTTAACTGAAATACAGTTAGAACAAAACGTTTCAGTGTTAGAAAATTCCTCAGGTTTTACTTCTGAAGAAGATGCACCAGGAGCCATGAAAACGTCATCATCAGCTTCACCCTTTTGATCAACAATGACAGGCTCTGCATCAGTGTCTGATACACTCAGATCATCTTCAACTGTCTGGAAGCTTACTTCAGTCTCTACATCACTCTCGGTAGACTGAGTACTTTCACCAGATCTAATACTCTCACTATCACTTAACTCGGCAGAAGAATCACTTTCAGAGACACTCTGCTTTACTACTTCTTCTTTGATCAAGACCACAAACGCTTGAGTAGAAGCTTCACCCTTTTTCTTCAAAGCTTCCCATAGATCTCTTGAAGTTGGACACTTCCCGAGACTATGAATGATTTCTTTGGGTAAAGACATCTTTAAAGTCTCACACGTTTTCATTTCTCGATCAAACTTCTGCTTTTCTACTTTAGTAAGAGTTGTCACTGGTTTAGGAACATCATAATATCATGCACATATCCTTCAAATATGGATGTCCAAAAGTTTTCATCAGTTTCTGATACGAACTGTTTGAACCGGACTTTCCAGCTACGAAAATCTAATATACACAAAAGTCTCGGTGGCATAGTTTCAATCTCATTATCATCACATGAAATTGACATTTTGAAATTTTTGCGAAAATACCCGGAAAAAATTTCCCGCCAAAATACTCTTTCTAAAAAAATTTTGAAAATTCAAATTTCAAAAATGATTCAAAACGAGCATGTAAACTTTCCCTAAAAAATTTGAACAAAAAGAAATTTCCCGCCTGAACTTCACTGTGAAGCGAACTTGACCCGAAGCGAACTTAACCCAAGCGAATTTGACCAAGCGAACTTGTTAAGTTCGCCTGACCTTCACCAAGCGAACTTATTAAGTTCGCCTAATACTGAATGAAGCGAACTTATTAAGTTCGCCTATAAGTTCGCCTGCAACAGAACGTTAAGTTCGCCTGGTTCAGCTGTTCAACCCAAACACGAACTAAAAATTCCAAAAATCATGATTTCTTACTGAATTGATGGAATTTGATAAAATTGAACCGTAGGAATGTGTAGGAACTGATTATGAACACTTCTATCGGATCAATTTCATCAAATGAATCCAAAATCAATCGAAAATGATCAAAAATTCTTCATTTTTATCAAGAACACAAAAAAGATGAAAAATCTTCAAAATCTCAGAAATTTGATGTTGATTGGACACAAAAACACCACGAATCTTCTGCTAATCAAGAGCATAAGCTCTTATACCACTTGTAGATCCAGGTAACTCAACTACTGATCGAACTCGTGATATGACGTTGCTATAACACGAAGTGCGGAATCCTTCGTGTTAACGTTTGTATACTAACCGACAATTCAAACAACACGCGTAAATAAACTTCTCAAATATATTCAGATTCACAATGGTTTACAGACTCAGTCAGACAAATCGTTCTCTCTGTTCTGTTCTAAACTGACTCTGTTATGTATATATAAGCTACTGTTCTGCACCAGGCGAACTTGTTGATGCTTAGGCGAACTTATTAAGTTCGCCTCTAATAGGCTAAGCGAACTTAATAAGTTCGCCTCTGATAGACCAGGCGAACTTATTAAGTTCGCCTCTGATAGGCTAGGCGAAAAGTTCGCCTCTGATAGGCTAGGCGAACTTGTTAAGTTCGCCTCTAGCAGAACTTACACAGAATTTTATCAACAGTTACAAAAATGTCCTAACACAACCTCCAGAAGTGGATTTTCGGTCTAAGTTGCATCCCCCGTAGTCTGAATCTGAGTAAACCACAAGATCAAACAAATCATTTTTAGGATACCACAGACCCAATTTTGGCTTATACTTTAAATATCTCAAAATACGTTTGACAGCAGATAAATGAGAGAGTTTAGGATTAGCCTGAAAGCGTGCATACAAGCACATAGCAAACATGATGCCAAGTCTGCTTGCAGTGAGATACATGAGAGAACCTATCGTAGAGCGATAGAAGTGCTAATCAACGCTTTCACCATCCAGATCAGGAGACAGACAATGTCGAACTTCCACGGGAGTTTTAACTGGGTGGGAATCAACCATTTTGAACTTGGTCAGGATCTCTTTCACGTATTTCTCTTGATGTATGAGGATTTCTGAATCAGACTGAGCAACTTGCAGTCCAAAAAGAATTTCATTTCTCCCATAGAGCTCATTTCAAACTTAGAACGCACCACTTCTTCAAATTCTTTGCAAAGACGAGGATTAGTAGATCCAAAAATGATATCGTCCACATAAATTTGCACCATGATTGTATCCTTTCCATCCTTTCGTTTGAACAAAGTTTGGTCAATTGCTCCTCGTGTGAAACCATTCTCAAGCAGATGCTTTGATAATGTTTCATACCACGCACGAGGTGCTTGATGAAGACCATACAATGCCTTATCTAACTTGTAAACACGATCTGGAAAGTTAGGATCAATGAAACCCGGTGGCTGCTTGGCATATACTTCCTCTTGAACTTTTCCGAACAGAAATGCGCTTTTGACATGCATTTGATGAACAGTGAAGTCCATGTAGGCTGCATAGGCGAGAAACATTTTGATGGCTTCCAGGCGAGCCACTGGTGCAAAGACTTCCTCAAAGTCAATCCCTTCTTCTTGATATAATCCTTGAACCACCAAACGAGCTTTATTCCGAACCACAATTCCTCCTTCATCCTTTTTGTTGTTAAATACCCAACGAGTGCCGATTGGAACTTTGTTCTTGGGAAGATCTATCAGATTCCACACATTCAGCTTTGAGAATTGCTGTAACTCTTCTTGCATTGCTTCCACCAAGCTATTCTCAAGCAAAGCTGCTTTGATGTTCTTAGGTTCAACTTGAGAAATGAAGCACGAGAACATGCTATTTTCCAATGCATCACAGGCACTCCGGGTATGAAAACCCACATTGAGCGGACCAATGATGCTATCGGTGGGATGACTCTTGTGAATTCTCAACTGAGGAATCTCATCTTCTTCCAAGAGTTCATCTAAATTTGTGATATTATCAGCAGAAGGACCAACTTCATCAATAATAGGATCTTCAGTAGTTGATTGTGGGGCAACATCTACTATTGGAATGGTGTTGTCTTCAACAGTTTCACTTGTTGCACCAGAACCGGAAGACTCCATATTAGATTCAGCATCAACAGGTATAGGGATTTCAATATGAGCCGATGAGGAGGAACCTTGATCATGAAAGTTCCCAAGATTGTTCACAGAGAAGTAAGGATTAGCGGGAGTTGATTCATTTGAAAACACAGGAATATTAAATGATTTAAATAAGGATTCGACATCAAAAAGCCAATCAGAGCCGTCCCCAGCGTCCGTATGATTGCTTTCATGCCAATTGATATTAATGGACTCCGGCACCATCCTTCATTGCTTGTTGTAAACACGAAAACCTCGTTGATTTGATGAATATCCCACAAAATAGCATTCATCAGCTTTGGCTTCAAACTTGTTTAGCTGATCTGACGTATTCAGCATTGTGCATACACACCAAAATTTTCTGAAGAAATCAATAACTGGCTTTCACTTGTACATGATCTCATAGGGTGTCTTGTTGCAGCTTTTGGTGATGAGAACCCGATTTTGCACAAAACATGTGGTGTTCACTGCCTCAGCCCAAAACGTGACAGGAAGCTTGGAATCAACGATCATAGTTCGTGCAGCTTCAATTAACGTGCGGTTTCTCCTTTCAGCTACACCATTTTGTTGAGGAGTACGAGGTGAACTAAATTGCCAAGAAATTCCTTTGCTTTCACAAAAGGAATCAAGAGTTGCATTCTTGAATTCTGTTCCATGATCGTTGCGGATAGTCTTCACACTTAGATTGAAAAGGTTCTCAATTTGAAGCAGATAAGTTTTCAAAATCTCTGGCGTCTCATCTTTCTTAGCTAGAAGAACACCCAAGTAAACTGAGAGAAATCATCGGTTACCACCAAACAGTACGATTTTTATCCAAGACTCATGACACTCACAGGACCGAAGAGATCCATGTGAAGTAATTGAAGAGGGGAGTCAATGGAATTTGTGGTTTTGGGTTTATGAGAAGATTTGTGCTATTTTCCCTTAGAACATGAGATACAGTGTTCCACAGGAGAAAAATCTTTGAGAGGCAATCCGATGACAAGGTTTCCTTGAACCAGGCGATTCATGGTTTTAAAGTTTACGTGTCCCAACCTTTTATGCCACAGAAATGATTCATCTTCAGAAGCCTTTGAAAGAAAGCACGATTCAATTCCCGATGGGTTGTTCATATCCAAGCTATAGGTATTGTATCTTCTGGGAGCAAGCATGAGCATGAGTTCTTCTGCAATCACCACTCCAGGCTTCAATATTAGACATTCTTTAGAATTGAACAAGGCACAGAAATCCTTGTCACAAATCTGAGAGACACTCATCAGATTGTACTTCAATTAAGGAACGAAGTTGACAAATTCCAGACTATTTACACCATTCGAGACTGTTCCTTGACCTTCAATCTTTCCTCCCCTTGGGTTGCCAGCAAAAGCTACATAATCTCCATCCATGGGATGGTAATCTTGCAGCAACTTAAATTGACCGGTCATATGTCTGGAACATCCACTATCTACATGCTAAATGTTATCTCCAGTTCTTCTTGGTTGACCATATACACAACAACTCATTTAGACATTTTGACCAATACCATTGCTATCCAGAAGTTTCTTGTCAGGATAGAACATTACATTGGAATCATAATCAGAATCCTCCTTAGATGAAGCATGGTCATCATATAAAATATTATTTTTAATTTTCCAGGTCCTTTTCAAGTAATTTTTTGCATTTTTAATTCTTTTACGCCTAGATTTTCTACTATGAGAAGACTTAGACGACACATTTGAATTTAACGAAATTTTGGGAGACGATTCTTCATTGCAATTAATTGTTGTCAAGTTACAACTTTTTGAAACATGATTTGAAGCACCACAACTAAAACAAACTTTATCACAAGACGCCTTAGCCTGATAATTGTCATCACAAGATGAAGATGATTGTGATGTTGAGGCGTCTGAACATGGTACGATTCTTTCTGTAATAACTTTGTCTTGTAGACTTTGTTCTTCCTTTAATCTGAAAAATTCCATGTTGCTCATGGTTTCACGTGATACATCATTCACAATAATTCCTGCACTTTTAAACTTGGTAACACATGGCACATCATTCAAAGATTTAGGAATAAAAGGTAAAGCATTTTTAAATTTAGAAATGTCACATCCCAAACCCATATGCTCAGAAGGCATAGAATCAAAATACAAATTTTCAACATGTTCACAAATATCTGGTTTAGATACGGACATATTATTACATTCATCCGACACATGTTCATTTAAAATAGTTCTTGAACAAGTACTCTCACCACAATCTTCCTCTGAAGTTACACAATTTGACTCTGCACATGAAGCAAAACTGTCAGAATCTGAGGATGAAATATAATTATCAGCAGATAAGGTACACACAAAAAGAGTAGGAACATGAGCAACAGGCATGTCAGCAAATCTTAATGATTTGGAATAAGGTGGTGGATGAGAATTATAACCAAGACCCTCTGTGCCTTTTCTGTTAAATTGTTTATCAATTATACCAAACAAAATTTTCTAATCCATATCCATGTGGTCAACTTGTAATTTAGCCTTTTCTGACTTTTGGACTCTTTCACTCAAAATTTTATTATTAATGGTTTGAGTATTAAGTTTCACAATTAAGGAACGGTTTTCTCCAAAAATGTCAAGAATTTTCTTTAAGTATAATTTCTCATTTTTTTGCCACAGAGTCATACATCACCTTAATGTGATCTCGTTCATCAATCAAAGCTTGATTGATGAATCTGTATTTCCGAATTTCATTTAAACAAGACCTAGCACTACAATGTTTAGAAATAACCTCAGCATATACAGCAATGAGATCCTTGGCTAGTTCAATCATGATACACTTGCCCTTGTTCTCCACATCAGCCATCAAGGTTTTATCAGCAGCTTCCTCGGCTTGTTCTCCCCAGTGATAGTGTCCATCAACTTGACAAACAAGAGTTGTGGAAATTGAAGATGTGCTTGTCTTGGGAGGATTATCAGCTTTCTTTCCAGAGGAAGACTTCTTTTCTTGCTGATCCTTGGAGGACGGCACCTTGTAGTTTCTGGCAAAGTGACCCAACCGATCAAAATTGTAGCATCTCACCTTCTTGATATCAAACCCAAGTGTCTTTACCTGCTTGAATCTGTCTAAACCAATCCTTTTGATGAATCTTTTGGCTCTTAAAGTCAGCATGGTCATACACTAATCAATATCCATTTTCTCCAAATTATCAGGATTGATCTTCTCTAAGTCATCAGGTTGAAAGCTAACTGGTGTCAGGTTTCCAAAAATCAGTGCGTCATAGCATGACATGAAAGTAGTCATGATTGGGACGTATTCATCAAGAATCATGGTAATGGGCTTCTGAGGAGCAGATGAGCTGGTAGATTGAATTGCAGCAGCAGAAGGAGGAACATCATTCTGGAAGTATGGGCTACTGGAAGAACTTTATCCACCAATAAGAGTTGTGTTTCCAGACTGATTGGTGGGAGTAACTGCTCCTTTCTTGATCTCAATCTCATAAGATTCAAGGATGTTGTAGTTTTCTTGTTGAGACAAGGCACTCAGATTCTCAGTCTTCTTGATCATGATACGATACATGTCCCATTCCTCAGGAAGAGCATCTAGGATTTTCTTGTTCAACTCCAGAGTAGGGTACTCAACACCCATTACTTTCAGTCTAGATACGATGCTTGAGAAACGGTTGATCAAATTATACATTGATTCACCTCTAACACTACTGAACATCTCATACTGCTTCTTGATCAAATCTCTCTTACTCTCCCTAACATCAGCACTACCCTCAAATCTGGTGCATAAGGCTACCCATACGTCTTTGGCAGTAATGTATTCAGCAAAGATGTTGAAGATGTCCATATAAAGAGCCATAGCAATATTCCCAAAAGCCTTGTTATCTCGGGCAATCAAAGCAAGGTCTTTCTCATCATATTCAGCTACTGTCTTAGGATGTTGAACATCAGCAGTAGTGATAACAGGCTTCTGAGGACCATCAGTGATAGAGTTCAGCAGTGTATGATCATGAAATTGGAAGAAAAGCTTCATCTTCTTTGTCTAGTCACCAAATTCCCTTGTAGACACAAGAGTAGGTGGTTTGTTCCCTCCAGAGTACGCATTTGAACTTGAAGTTGACATAATATTAGTACTCGAAACTAAAATAGTAACTAGTTTCGGGTGAATAACCTTGATCAAAACTACTAGTTTCGATAGAGAAACACTTGATCGAAACTCCTTGTTTCAATTGAAGAAAAGCTGCCTGAAAGTTCTAGTTTCGATTAGAGAACAGAATCCGAAACAATTTGTTTCGATGATGAATCCATTAGTCAAAAATAAGCAGAGTCCCCGTAAAACACCTAGTTTCGATTATAACTAGTTTCGATGTCCAAGTTTCGGTCGAGATGCTGCACACAGTAATTTCGATTAGAATAAGACAACAAAGCTAGTTTCGATTGTACATCTACCAGAAAAGGTGCAGACAGAGAGATTCGAAGATCAACTGAATGTCCCCCAGAGTAGTTTCGATGTCTTCTTCCCCAAGTTAGAAAACCTCCATTGATGATCAATCACAGAAATCAATATCTCTAAAATACCAATCCAATCCAGCAAAAAGTTTCGCCTAACACTCCTGATTACAAATCCAACCTCCGATTTTGAAACTACTAACAATACACGTCGAAAATTGATGCAAACAGTACTGATAGCGATGAAACAGTGCTCGTAGAGTCCAGATGCATAAAAACTTCAATAAAACACAGTAAAACACCTAGAATCGATCACAAAAACCTGATAATACTCAAAAACAAGAGCATAAAGCTCTGATACCAATTGTAGGTCCAGATTTCAACGTGAAATCTCACAGGCGATCGATTCTCCACACACAAAGGCGGAAACAATGTCTATGGAGGTGAAACAGAAAGTGGAAACAGAAATGGTGAAGATAACAGGGTAACCATGCTCACAATCAACACAAGAATGATATGAAAATGTAAGAATAATGCATCAAACAAGTGCACAAGTTGTATTGATTGAAGAACAATGTGAAAGAGAAATTCAGGGTTACAGCCGCTACTCACACCCTAAAATTTCTCAAACTAGGCTATTTATAGTAAGCCAACAGGTATCGAAACTATGTCAGCTGAAACTACTAGTTTCGGCTGAGCATTTACAAGTGATTGAATTCGATTGAAGAAATTCAATCGAAACTAAGTAGTTTCGATGGCCCAGACTAAGCTAATTAAAACAGTAAATTACATAAACTGAAATTACAAAAGAGAAATGACATAAAGTAAACTATGTTAACATTGTTCAAGATACAATAATGACAACAGCTTAAATAGAATTACATGACTCTACAATATTTATCCAGAATGTCAAAAGCTTCTTTGAGATCCTTGAGATGATCTTCGGCTTTCTTTGATTTGACTACCATGTCGTCTATGTATACTTCCATCGTGTCCCCCAGCTTGTCTTTGAACATCATATTTACCAGCCTCCGGTATGTGGCTCGTGCATTTTTAAGACCAAAAGGCATAGCAATATAACAATATATACTTGTCGAGGTCATGAAGGCAGTATCCACTTGATCCGAAGGTTCCATTTGAATTTGTTGGAACCCCGAAGAGGCGTCCATGAAGGTCAGCATATCATGGCTTGTTGTGGCATCAATCATTGAGTCTATATGTGGCAAAGGGAAAGGATCCTTGGGACAAGATTTGTTGAGATCAGTAAAGTCTACACAAACTCTCCATTTCCCATTTTTATTTTGTACCACCATCACATTTTCCAGCCATCTTGGGAATTTTACCTCTCTTATCATTTTTTACTTGAGTAGTCTTTCAACTTCTTCTTGTATGATAATATTTCTTTCGGGTGCAAATTTTCTCCGCTTTTGATGTATAGGACTGCAATTGTTATCTATACCAAGTTTATGTGTTATAATGTTTTTAGAGATACCTGTCATGTCCTCGTATCTCCATGCGAACGTTGATCTTCTTTCTTTTAAGAAATTTATAAGTTTTGTTTCAATATCCTTGGGGATATTGGATCCTACAAGCACTTTGATGTCTGGATTCGCAGGATCTAAAGATACTTCTCTAATCTCCTGCTATTTTGCTTCCAATACATTTTGTTCTTGTTTCTGTAATTACTATGCTTGCCTCATTTTCGTAGAAGGTTTCATTGATGAAGTATAACAGTCCTTTGCATCTTGTTGATCGCCATTAATCTTCACCACCCGCCAAGGTGTTGGAATTTTCACACATTGATGGTATGTTGAAGGAACAGCCCTCATATCATGAATCCATGGTCTCCCTAAGATAATATTATAAGAAGATAAGCAATCAATAACACAAAACTTTTGGATATATAGGTATCTTGATATCTCCCACGGTAGTTTTAGCTTCTCCGCTTAATCCTATTAGTACTGAATATTTCGCTATGATCTCTGTCTCGGGGATTCCCATTCTTTTTAACGCATCTAACTGGATAATATTCATCGAGCTGTCTCTGTCTATAAGGATCCTGCGTACAAAGTGATTGGCAATATATAAAGTGATAACTAGACCATCATGGCGGGGATCTTGAACGTTTTCTTTGTCCTCCTCGTCAAACGAGATTATTTCCTTGTCTGTTAAGCTTGAGGATGTTGTTGGGTTGTCTCATTTTTTCACCATAGCTTCCTTAGCATATCTTTTGGCTACAAAATAAGAGGTACCACAAATATCAGAACCGCCATATATAAAATTGATTACCTTAGCATCTGGAGGTGGGGATGTTGCTCGTTGATGAGATTTCTCTTCATTACGACTTTTATCCTTCTTTCTTCCCGGGAGTTCTATTAGATGTCCATTGCTCAGGAGGTAAGCTATTTATTTTCGTAATGCAATGCAATTCTCAGTGGTATGGCCAAAATCTTCATGGTAAGCACACCATTTTGATTTATCTTTCTAAGTGGTTGTTTTATCATTCTTTCTGGGCCATTTCATTTTTTCTCCAAGATCCTGCATCGCATACATTATTCCGAAGATATCAACAGAAAAACAATAATTAGATTATTTAGGATATTCTTCTTCATCCTCATTATCTTCGACTACATTGATCCTATTGTTCTCAGGTCTTGAATATGGTTTGGATTTATGTTGTTTGTAGGTCGATGATTCCGACTTCCGGCTGGGATGACCATATTTGGATGATGTATCGATCCTCCTTTGGATTTTCTTATCCTCCTCAAGCCTTATAAACCTTAGGGCTCGATTTCTAACTTCCTCCAGGTTTATACATGCGTTCATTTCGAGGTCTTCATAGAATTGAGACTCTCTTTTTAACCCCATTTTGAAGGCATGAACAGCAGTAGCAAGATCAAGATTGGGGATCTCCAAGGATTCTCTGCCAAACCTGCTTACATAATCCCTAAGGGATTCATCATAATTCTAAACTATCCTGTATAAATCGTTAGTTAATCTTTCGAATGTTCTACTGCAAGAAAATTGATTATTAAATAAATTAACTAGGTGAGCAAATGAAGTAATAGAATAAAAAGGAATATTTAGTAGCCATTTTAGAGTGGATCCGGTGAGGGTTTACCCAAAGCCTTTGCACAAATAGACTTCTTTCAAATCCGGTGTGATAGGGATAATTTCCATCCTTTCTCTATATTGAGCAACGTGTTCTTCAGGATCTGTATTTCCGTCATATAGTTTCATTTTCAGGGTCTGAAAACGCTTTGGGATCTCTGCATCACATATTGTGGAACAAATCTTGACATCATGTGGCTTGACGGGGATATTTCTGGTACTGGTTGTACCACCCTAGGTTCACTCGAGATCATGTCTTTCAGTTTCTTTAATTCCTTAGCCATTATTGGACTAATTCAAGTATCCTGCATAGGTCCAACATTATTAGTTTTAAAAAACTGATTATCGTAAATGTTACTATCACACCCCCGCTAAAGCGGAAACATAGGAATGTAACTTAATACTGGATATCAAGAGCGCATAGTACATATAGAGAATTACATGTTACATCATCGGATAGTACGATGTTCTTGGAAATTAATAAAATGAGTACAAGTTGACTTCCTAAGCAAGTTAGCCCTATTATGTCGGCTAAATGCGTAGGTCTTCTAAAGTACTTTTATTCTTGCGTGATGCTTGACTTGTTACTTTTTTCCTAAAAAGCATTCTAAAAAGTGTCAACCAAAGGGTTGGTGAGTTTGTAGGTTTTTAACTTGGAAATTACTTACTTTTGAAGTAGATATCACTAAGCGTATCATACTTATTAGTCATACTTTACTTATACTATAGATAGCACCTGGGCGCATCTTAATTACTCTGTAGATAGCCCTTGGGCGTATCTTATTTATACTCCGGATAGCCCTTGCACGTATCGTACTTATCTTACTAGTAGTTGTATACATATTACATGGGCGATAACCAAACCTATTGACCTGAAGTTGTGGGCCTACTTCCAATTGCCTTATCACGGAACATTCGCCTCTACTCTTTGAAAATAAGCATCCACACAAGTTCTGTTGATTTACACGTTCAACATCACATGGATGGGAGTTTGTCAAACTTCGATAGTTTTATCAATATTAATCCATCGGCTCTTGAGTTAATTTGTTATCATAATGCTTGCGGACTTAGAGTGGTAATACTGGCCACATGTAAATGTAAATACTTAGATATTAGAGAACCTTGAGCATCCCCCAAAAACGTAAAATAAAATGGGGCTACGAATACTCACCTTGAATCTTGAATGAAGTTATTAAGTAGGGTGGTACGTTCTACTCGAGCGCTACAAATATGTAAATACTTCTTAAGTTCGCAAGCCTTGGCTTTTATGCATAATCTATAAATAATAGATGCATGCTCCCTAACATTTTATGCGTTTATTACCAAATTATATTCTTGTCGTTTACGTTAAAGTGTTACACTCTTATATCCCTTGGGACTTGACTCGCTTACTATTTAACTCATCTAATCTTATCTCTTTTTGTATCAAGAAATGGACCTTGATTATCTCAAATTTCTCAATCTTTATTCTTGTGCCTCTTTATTAATTATCGTATTTTTGATAACGAACGTGGTTTTTAGCTAAAATGTTTTACACAAAATACTTTATTTCCATAAATGTTATCTCCTTACTTGTATAGAAAATAGTATATTACTCAAACTCTTGACAACATTTAACTGATAGATAAAGAAAGTATTTCCGTTGAAAAATATTCAATACAACGCTTTTTATCGTAACTAGTCTTGAACTTTAAAGAGACATCTTTTCATTTGAACCATACTAGTTTTACTTTATAAAATAGGTTTGTGGTTCTAAAATGTTATCTCGGTATACTTGTATACTCGTCCGAGTTACCTTGTTAATTTCATCTTTTACAAATATCCTTGAATAGCTATCCTTTTAAAACGTTAACTCATCGCTTAGTATATATACTCTTACCCTCTTTTGATTAATATTATACTAAATCTTCTCACGTGACTCTTGCTTATTTTTAATGTGAAATAGCAAATAAATGGTTTACTTGACTTTGATACTAACAATGTCTACCCAGTTCGTACTCGTTTCACGTTCTTTCGTTTTAGGTTTTCTACCAACCTTTATGATCTTTTTACGACTATTTTGAAGTGTGTTGGTTCTTGTTTTGGTTTAATGAACTCTACTAAATGTATGCATGCACATGATATGTTGATTATATATATAATTTTAGTTAACACCTTTCACGTTCATATGTTGACGATAATCGTTCGTGTGTTTTCTTGAATCATAGGACACCACCTTGAACTTAGCCAGGTAAGTCACACATGATCATATAACCTCACGAACACTTATCCGTCAACATAACACATGAATGGTGTGAAGGGTTTTCAAAGAACACCATCACCCAAGTGTTATTTTATGTGAGTGATATATGTATATATTTACTTGTTCTAGTTATCATAGATGCATAAAATCATGAACTTTTGCTAATGAGAAGATGTGTATGCATGAAACATGAATGCTAAGGTGTATCAAACTTGATTAACTTGCCAAATGGGGCTTCTAAGGATGATTCCAAGTGCTAAACTTCAAAACACACCAAGTGTGTTTGGGTTGCTCCTTTCGCCCGAGAGCAAGAGAGGGAGTTGTGTGTTGGTGCAAAGATTTCTACTCCCTAGTGGCCTCTATTTGTAGTGGTTTGAAACCACACCTAACACTCTCCATCATGAGAGTCAAACATGAAATTTTGTGTGCATAGTAAAGGCATGTGGGAAAATTTTTAATAAAAATGGGGAGTGGGTTGAGGGTGTTCGGCCGAGAGGAGGGGGAGAGGGGGTGGGGTGAGGACAAGCTAGATGGAGACAAATGAGTGGGTGTATGTGAATTTGATGCATTCTTGTATAATTTTTATAAAAATTCTAAGTCTTTTATAAAAATATGCATGCATTCCTTGATTCCATAGAATACTTATGTTATATGTGCAATGTATATGATTAAATGCTTATTTTGTTATACTATAAGTTAATAACAATTATCTAACTTGTTAAAGATGAATATATATAGGTAGATAATATATAATTTATATCATCCTTGTAACCTTTCTGATTTTCATGTTTTCATTTTGGTACGATAAAACATGTATGAATTTCAAGCCCTAATTTTATAAATTACAGCTTCACAATTTCCACCCGCATTTATTCTAAATCCCTATACACACATAAATGTTTGGACATATATGTATATATATATACATTTATACATCATGCAAGTACATATACACATATATATATACATATATATGTACAAATTCAAACATTATACAAGTACATACACATATACATGCATACTAGTTTGAACCCTAACCGATTGAACCCTAAATTAAACCCCCCCCCCCACACTAAATTTGACTTTTAAAAACATTAATTTTGACTTTCTTGAACTTCATTGACTTTTAAAAGTCAAAGCAGCTCAAACCTTGTGAATTCGAGGCTGCCATCGACGGGTTTCTACTGAATTGGACTCCACATGATTTCCCAAACAAGAACCGACTCGATTACCAGCCCAATTCAGGTTACAAAGCGGTTAAATTCGAATTCAAAACAAACTGACTTCGTGGAGTCAAAGCCGAACCAAATCGATCGAAATTCAATAAATTATACGCGCTTCAATCCCGAAAATCATGCGTAGACTGATCCCCTCTGTACCTAGTCCAGTTTCACAACCCAGTTCGTTCAATCACGCAGCCAATTCAAAATTCAAATGAATTTGACTCCTCAAAGTCAAACGAAATCAGTCCGATCCAAATTCGATTAATAAAACGCGTTTCAATCCTGGAAATCACGCCTAAGCTGATCGTGTATGTATCTGAAACTATTACACGACCAAATTCATTTGATTACAACTGGATTAACGCGTAATCGTGACCAAGACCGACATCCGTAACCTTTGCAATCGAATCAAGCATTAAAGACCAAATTAATCAAATTAAATCCTCACGAACCTTCACACGACCTTATATAATCTCGCACAAACCTCGATTAAGTCTCATTCAACTCCTGCTTGCCGATCGATCACCAAGAATATTGTCCCTGTTTCCTCTAGTCGTCGGCCCTCTACACTCGGTCGTTTCAGGTATGACTTGTGTCATTTGAGTCGTTTTCGTGATAAGTTCGAAAGCCCTCTGTCAATTTCATATGACAGAGGGCATCAAACGCAAATCTGTTTGAAATCAAGAAGCTGTTCATACGGGTTCTAATTGGGATTTTTCTGAATCAAAATGCTTAATGTATTTAATCATTTAAACTCTGTAATCTACCAGCGAACCATCTGGTCCGACCGGTTAAGACATTACGCCGTCAGACCAGAGGGCGTGGGTTCGAAACCCACTCACCCGGCCCTTTTTACGCGCATACCTCAACCCAAACCCGGCTTCACTCCAACACCATGTTAAGGAAATTTAAAACCGGTTCTGTATCAGAGATTGCGCCCTGGTCCAGTGGTTGGAGTCTGTTGCTTCCACCGCGTAGACCCGGGTTCGATCGGGGCAAACCCCAAACAGCTTTAAAAACCGTTTTTACAACCCTTTTTAATTTATAAAAATTGTTACATAAAACCAAATACCATTTGAAACTAAACTGTGCGAAAATAATCAAATTTTAGAATTTAAAATATTATTTTCACAATTGAAATGATTTCAAAACCATGTTTACAAAATAAATAAATTATGTAAAATGAAAGCATTAGTTTTAGTTAAAACTCTTATACTATCTAATTTTTATAAAAATCATATTAAGGTTTTTATAAAAATACACTATCCTTTTTATAAGCAAATCTTATGAATAATTTTCTATTAAATTACAAATATTAGGGTTTAAAACCCTATCTAAACAAATAAAACACTTTCTAAATATATATATATATACATATTATACTCTTTATTTATTTTAAAAATAAATAAAAGTATTATTATTACAATACATTTAGGGTTTTCTTTAACCCATACGATTTCAACACCTTGTCATAAATAAATAAAGCAATGGATTTATTAAATATTTTATAAAAATCATATTCTAGTAATACTTATTATTTTAATTAAATAAATAAAAAGAGTTTTATTTATTTAAATCTTTAACCCTAAAAACCCGTAATATTTTCATACGACGTTTTGAACTCCCAAAGTTACACCAAACTTTTGACAACTTGTAATTTCCTACATAAAATAACACCAACCTTATACAAACTCACACCTAAACAAGACCCGATAAACATTAGACGTACCCATAGACTTTGTGCATATTTTTAACTTAAAGTCATACTTTTCACACTAGGTTAACTTGTGAAATGAAAATCACTTGTACTACATACTTGCTCGTGCTACCCACGCAACATATACAAGTGAGTTTACATAGCCCCCTTTTCATTTTGTACTTTGGGGTGAAACATGATTTACTTTTGAAACTTTCTACATAGACTTAAATACAATTCAATAGTATGATATTATGTGTTATGTGCTTTTTGTTTGAATGCTATGAGTTAAGACTACATATACATGACTTTAGTACAATCATTAACTCCGTACAAGCCAACGGTTAACATTGATAGATCTATTGAGTCTGACAAACCCACCCGGTTAGGGTGTTTGTTACCGACTTTACATTAGGGTAACCTGTGTGTTGTGCCTCAGTCACAAGGTTTGATTGTACACACCTAGTTTAACTATAGATTCTCCATAAATGCCTTATACACGTGTATCGTATGAATTGTATAAAATACTTTAAACTTGGTTATGTGTCAAAACCTATGTATGCTCACCAACTTTTAGTTGACCTTGTTTTCATCATGTTTCAGGTACTAATGCTTGAGAATAAGTGCAAGATGCTTCACTTAGGACCGATGGCCTAGAATTTAAATTAATGAGACTATTTATGCATTTCCATTTTCTTTGTAACGTTGGATTTATGTTTATTTGTGACATGAAATTGGATGTTTAATTATTTAAACTTTTGCAAACCTTGAGCTTTTGAACAGTCTACATGTCCCGCCCTGACGTATTCCGCCGTCGGTTGGGGCGTGACAGATT
This sequence comes from Smallanthus sonchifolius, assembly GCA_023525975.1. Taxonomy (NCBI): domain Eukaryota; kingdom Viridiplantae; phylum Streptophyta; class Magnoliopsida; order Asterales; family Asteraceae; genus Smallanthus; species Smallanthus sonchifolius. The sequence continues at coordinate 30,877,781 of CM042046.1, forward strand.
GGTATCAGAGCCTTGGTTATAGGGAATTAGGTTATTAGACACCTTTGACCTAGACTATAACCTTAGGACACCCACTATTGCCATGCTCTATGATTATATGATATGCTACATGCTATGTGTTACTTGCTTATTATGTTTTGATACCTTATTTGTTAAATTTCATTAATTATTAGACTATACTTAAATAATAAATTAAATAAACAATATCCCTACCCATACCCTAAGCCTCATAACCTTCTTACCTACTTCTCTGCCATCATCATCATAGCATGTGGAAACTTCATAAATTTAAATCTATAGAATTCCTTTACTTCCTCGTTAAGGTTTTAAACTTTGTTAATTATTAGAGGGCACATGCAATCTGGAAGGGTGACACCTGTATTCTGGGTTTTCTGTCTAGGAAAGCATTTCGTTTAAATCCCAATCAACCGAGGGACCCGTATGCTTTCTTGGGAATTCTCAGAATGAGTGTTTACTTATAGGCTAAAGCACGTCCCCTTGAAAATTATATGAGCTTAAATAACCTTAATGTGTCACAATATTCAAGTGATTATATCACTATTTGGGTACAATCCAAACTATGATTTACTATTTTATTTGTTATCGTATATTTTAAATTCAATCAACCCTCATAAGTTCTTACATCTCTGCTTGTGTTGTGCAAATCTATAGAATGTCTCCCCGTCGTGCTACCGTGGCCAACAACACCACTGATATTGCTGCTATCCTTGCACAACTTGTAACTCAACTCACCCAAGTTAATGGTGCTACAAACGAAAACCATGGGACTAATGGTGGTGGTGGTGCCAACCCACCGCAATGCACTTTCAAGCATTTTAACTCGTGCAACCCCACTAAGTTTTATGGCACTGAAGGAGCCACGGGTCTTTTGCAATGGTTTGAGAGCATTGAAAGCACTTTTCTCAACAGCGATTGTCCCGACAACCTTCGGGTTTGCTATGCCACCAGCGTCTTCCAAAAACGAGCGCTCACTTGGTGGAATAGTGAAAAGAGGAATAGGGGCATGGATGTGGCAATGGCTTTGCCATGGGATGAGGTCAAACGACTCATGACCGAGGAGTTCTGTCCTCGTAATGAAATGAAGTTGGAGGCCGATTTTTGGGATCTTGCCCAAGATAGTGGTGAGAATTTAGCCTACACCACCCGTTTCCATGAGCTAAGTCTTCTGGTACCTCATATGGTCACACCTTTGGCTTGGGGTATTGAAAAGTACATCGGTGGTCTGCCGATGAAGATTCAAGACACTTTTTTGGGGAGGAACCCAGCTACCCTTGAAGATGCTATCCGCCTATCCGCCACATTAACCGATAACCATGTAAAGGCGGGTACGCTAACAAGGAAGAGTGCTAAGAAGGTCCTAGACACGGCAACACCTCCTGAGCCCTCCAAAGGGATCAAACTCGAACCTTTCTCCAACAAAAAGAAACGAAAGACTAGGAACTTTGCTGTTGTTACCCCAGCTGCCCCAGCCAATCAGGTTGCTCCTATGACTCAAAATTTAGCCAAGAAACATTATGTGGGCAGCAGCCCTCTGTGCAACACGTGCAATTACCATCATTTCCCAAACCTACCGTGTCGGATATGCGCCAGCTGTGGAAGATATGGGCATTTAGCCAACACCTGCAGAATCAAACCACCCGGCAGTACAGCCAACCAAGGAAACAAAGGGGTTCCAGCTATCACTAATGGGAATGCTTGCTTTGAATGTGGGAACCCAAACCACTTCCGAAACCGATGCCCAAAACTTACCAACCCTAATCAAGGTGGAGCTAGAGGTCGTGCTTTCAACATAAATACTAATGAAGCCCAGGCCAACAATGATGTGGTCAACGATACGTTCCTCGTTAATAACCAATATGCTTCCATACTATTTGATACCGGTGCCGATAAGAGTTTTGTTTCACTTAATTTCGAACCTTTGCTTGCTAAAACCTGAACTAAGTTAGAGAAAATGTTTACCGTTGAAGTAGCGGATGGAAACCACATCGTCATTGACTCCATTATCCGCGATTGTTTCATCGAACTTAATAAACATTCCTTTCCCGTCAACCTTATACCTATGCAACTGGGAAGCTTTGACATCATCATAGGCATGGATTGGCTATCTAGTCATCATGCCGAAGTCGTTTGTTTTGAGAAGTGCATCCGAATCCCTCTCCCCTCGGGTGATACATTAAAAGTCTTTGGTGAGAAACCATGTAGTGGGCTTAAGCTCATGTCGTGCACTACGGCCCGAAAGTACTTACGGAAGAAGTATGTGGCCTTTCTAGCCCATATCGTTCAAAAGAAGGACCAAGAGAAGAACATTCAAAACATCCCCATCATTCGTGACTTTCCTGAAGTATTTCCTGAAGATCTATTCGGTCTTCCACCCGTTCGTCAAGTCGAGTTTCGTATCGACCTTGTACCCGGAGCTAATCCTGTAGCTAAAGCTCCATACCGCCTAGCACCTTCTGAAATGCAAGAACTTGCAAGTCAGCTTCAAGAACTTTCTGATAAAGGTTTCATTCGTCCCAGTCTTTCACCATGGGGTGCACCCGTCCTATTCATGAAGAAGAAAGATGGCTCATTCCGGATGTGTATTGACTACCGCGAACTCAACAAACTTACCATCAAGAACCGTTATCCTTTGCCTAGGATTGATGATCTCTTTGATCAACTCCAAGGTTCCACCTACATCTCGAAGATTGATCTTCGATCCGGATATCACCAACTTCGTGTACAAGAGGAGGATATTCCAAAGACTGTCTTTCGTACAAGATACGGTCACTACGAATTTATGGTTATGCCTTTTGGGCTAACCAATGCCCCCGCGGTTTTCATGGATCTCATGAATCGCGTATGCAAACCGTACCTAGATAAATTCGTGATCGTTTTCATTGACGACATCCTGATCTACTCCAAGTCCAAATCAGATCATGAACAACACCTTAAGTTGGTTTTAGACCTTTTAAGAAAAGAACAACTATATGTTAAGTTCTCCAAGTGTGAATTTTGGATAAAGGAAATTCAATTTTTGGGTCATATTGTCAACGAAAAGGGAATCCATGTTGATCCCGCAAAGATCGAAGCCGTTAAGAATTGGAGTACCCCTAAAACCCCTACCGAAGTTCGTTCATTTCTTGGTCTTTCCGGTTATTATCGTCATTTTATCTCAAACTTCTCCAAGATTGCGGTCCCTCTCACGGCCTTGACCCACAAAGGTAAACATTATGAGTGGGGACCAAAGCAAGAGGAAGCCTTCCAACTCCTCAAACAAAAATTGTGCAATGCTCATATTCTCACTCTTCCTGATGGCAACGATGATCTGGTGGTCTACTGCGATGCATCAAACCAAGGTCTCGGCTGTGTTCTCATGCAACGGGGCAAGGTGATCGCTTATGCATCAAGACAACTTAAAATTCACGAAACGAATTATACGACGCACGATCTTGAGTTGGGTGCGGTCGTCTTCGCATTAAAGATTTGGAGGCATTATCTCTATGGCACGAAATGCGTGGTGTTCACTGACCACAAAAGTCTCCAACACATCTTCAATCAAAAAGAACTCAATATGAGGCAACGACGTTGGGTCGAGCTCCTTAACGACTATGACTGCGAGATTCGATACCATCCCGGTAAGGCGAATGTTGTGGCCGATGCCTTGAGTCGTAAGGACCACGTTATGCTTCATTGTGTTAGGATTCAAACCGTTATTCAAAATCACATCTTAGAAGCTCAACACGTCTCGGTCACCGAGGGTAATCTGTATAACGAAATGTCATGTGGTGTTGAACTCCTATTAGAAACCAAACCTAATGGCCTCCTCTATTACTTGAATCGTATCTGGGTCCCCGATCGTGATGACCTTCGCGCAGTCCTTATGAACGAGGCACACAAAACTCGTTACTCCGTCCATCCCGGGGCTGATAAAATGTACAAGGGTCTTCACCAACAATACTGGTGGCCCGGAATGAAGAAAGACATTGCACTTTATGTTGCAAAATGTCTAACTTGTTCCAAAGTCAAAGCTGAACATCAACGTCCTTCAGGTTTGCTTGAGCAACCTGAAATCCCTGTATGGAAATGGGAAAACCTAGCCATGGATTTCATTACCAAACTCCCGCGTACTTCTAGCGGTTATGATAGGATTTGGGTGATCATTGACCGTCTCACCAAATCTGCTCACTTTCTACCCATCCGAGAAGACTATCGGGTAGAGAGATTAACCCGAATCTATATTGATGAAATTGTGAGTCGTCACGGGGTCCCACTCAACATAATCTCTGATAGGGATGCTCGTTTCACCTCCCGCTTTTGGCAATCTCTCCAAACTGCTCTTGGTACACGCTTGGATTTAAGCACGGCTTACCATCCCCAAACTGATGGTCAGACCGAGCGAACAATCCAAACGCTCGAGGACATGCTTAGAGCTTGTGTAATCGATTTTGGTGGCAATTGGGATTCACATCTATCCCTTATTGAGTTCTCTTACAACAATAGCTACCACACAAGTATCAACATGGCTCCATTTGAAGCCCTCTACGGTCGGAAGTGTCGCTCTCCTATCTGTTGGAACGAGATTGGTGAAGCACAAATCACCGGTCCCGAATTAATCCAAGAAACGTCCGACAAGATCCTACAGATCCGCAACAACATTCAAGTAGCAAGGAGTCGGCAAAAGAGCTATGCCGACAAGAGACGTAAACCCTTGGAATTTCAAGTCGGTGATCTTGTACTTCTAAAGTTATCTCCTTGGAAAGGGGTGATCCGCTTCGGGAAGAAGGGTAAACTAGCACCTCGCTATGTGGGTCCATTCAAGATCCTCGAAAGGATCGGGAAAGTGGCTTACAAACTCGAATTACCTCCATCACTTGCCAATGTACATCGTGCTTTCCACGTGTCCAACCTAAAGAAATGTCTTGCTGATGAGAACCTCCATATACCTCTGGACGACGTGCATATTGACGAAACGATGCACTTCGTTGAGAGAGCGGTGGAGATCATGGGTCGTGAGATCAAGCAACTCAAGCGAAGCTGTATCCCTATTGTCAAAGTGCGATGGGAATCTAAGCGTGGACCCGAATTTACTTGGGAACGTGAGGACCAAATGAAGCTCAAGTACCCTCACCTCTTTGCTCATACAGTCGCCTCAACTAGCTAAAATTTCGGGACGAAATTCCCTCAACATGGGGATACTGTAACCTTTCTGATTTTCATGTTTTCATTTTGGTACGATAAAACATGTATGAATTTCCACCCGCATTTATTCTAAATCCCTATACACACATAAATGTTTAGACATATATGTATATATATACACTTTTATACATCATGCAAGTACATATACACATATATATATATATATGTACAAATTCAAACATTATACAAGTACATACACATATACATGCATACTAGTTTGAACCCTAACCGATTGACCCCTAAATTAAACCCTCCCACACCAAATTTGACTTTTAAAAACATTAATTTTGACTTTCTTGAACTTCATTGACTTTTAAAAGTCAAAGCAGCTCAAACCTTGTGAATTCGAGGCTGCCATCGACGGGTTTCTACTGAATTGGACTCCACATGATTTCCCAAACAAGAACCGACTCGATTACCAGCCCAATTCAGGTTACAACGCGGTTAAATTCGAATTCAAAACAAATTGACTTCGTGGAGTCAAAGCCGAACCAAATCGATCGAAATTCAATAAATTATAAGCGCTTCAATCCCGGAAATCATGCGTAGACTGATCCCCTCTGTACCTAGTCCAGTTTCACAACCCAATTCGTTCAATCACGCAGCCAATTCAAAATTCAAATGAATTTGACTCCTTAAAGTCAAACAAAATCAGTCCGATCCAAATTCAATTAATAAAACACGTTTCAATCCCGGAAATCACTCCTAAGCTGATCGTGTATGTATCTGAAACTATTACACGACCAAATTCATTTGATTACAACTGGATTAACGCGTAATCGTGACCAAGACCGACATCCGTAACCTTTGCAATCGAATCAAGCATTAAAGACCAAATTAATCAAATTAAATCCTCACGAACCTTCACTCGACCTTATATAATCTCGCGCAAACCTCGATTAGGTCTCATTCCACTCCTGCTTGCCGATCGATCACCAAGAATATTGTCCCTGTTTCCTCTAGTCGTCGGCCCTCTACACTCAGTCGTTTCAGGTATGACTTGTGTCATTTGAGTCATTTTCGTGATAAGTTCGAAAGCCCTCTGTCAATTTCATATGACAGAGGGCATCAAACGCAAATCTGTTTGAAATCAAGAAGCTGTTCATACGGGTTCTAATTGGGATTTTTCTGAATCAAAATGCTTAATGTATTTAATCAGTTAAACTCTGTAATCTACCAGCGAACCATCTGGTCCGACCGGTTACGACATTGCGCCATCGGACCAGAGGGCGTGGGTTCGAAACCCACTCACCCGGCCCTTTTTACGTGCATACCTCAACCCAAACCCGGCTTCACTCCAACACCATGTTAAGGAAATTTAAAACCGGTTCTGTATCAGAGATTGCGCCCTGGTCCAGTGGTTGGAGTCTGTTGCTTCCACCGGGTACACCCGGGTTCGATCCGGGCAAACCCCAAACAGTTTTAAAAACCGTTTTTACAACCCTTTTTAATTTATAAAAAATTGTTACATAAAACCAAATACCATTTGAAACTAAACTGTGCAAAAATAATCAAATTTTAGAATTTGAAATATTATTTTCACAATTGAAATGATTTCAAAACCACGTTTACAAAATAAATAAATTATGTAAAATGAAAGCATTAGTTTTAGTTAAAACTCTTATACTATCTAATTTTTATAAAAATCATATTAAAGTTTTTATAAAAATACACTATCCTTTTTATAAGCAAATCTTATAAATAATTTTCTACTAAATTACAAATATTAGGGTTTAAAACCCTATCTAAACAAATAAAACCCTTTCTAAATATATATATATATACATATTATACTCTTTATTTATTTTAAAAATAAATAAAAGTATTATTATTACAATACATCTATGGTTTTCTTTAACCCATACGATTTCAACACCTTGTCATAAATAAATAAAGCAATGGATTTATTTAATATTTTATAAAAATCATATTCTAGTAATACTTATTATTTTAATTAAATAAATAAAAAGAGTTTTATTTTTTTAAATCTTTAACCCTAAAAACCCGTAATATTTTCATACGACGTTTTGAACTCCCAAAGTTACACCAAACTTTTAACAACTTGTAATTTCCTACATAAAATAACACCAACCTTATACAAACTCACACCTAAACAAGACCCGATAAACATTAGACGTACCCATAGACTTTGTGCATATTTTTAACTTAAAGTCATACTTTTCACACTAGGTTAACTTGTGATTTGAAAATCACTTGTACTACATACTTGCTCGTGCTACCCACGCAACATATACAAGTGAGTTTACATAGCCCCCTTTTCATTTTGTACTTTGGGGTGAAACATGATTTACTTTTGAAACTTTTTGCATAGACTTAAATACAATTCAATAGTATGATATTATGTGTTATGTGCTTTATGTTTGAATGCTATGAGTTAAGACTACATATACATGAATTTAGTACAATCATTAACACCGTACAAGCCAACGGTTAACATTGATAGATCTATTGAGTCTGACAAACCCACCCGGTTAGGGTGTTTGTTACCGACTTTACATTAGGGTAACCTGTGTGTTGTGCCTCAGTCACAAGGTTTGATTGTACACACCTAGTTTAACTATAGATTCTCCATAAATGCCTTATACACGTGTATCGTATGAATTGTATAAAATACTTTAAACTTGGTTATGTGTCAAAACCTATGTATGCACACCAACTTTTAGTTGACCTCGTTTTCATCATGTTTCAGGTACTAATGCTTGAGAATAAGTGCAAGATGCTTCACTTAGGACCGATGGCCTAGAATTTAAATTAATGATACTATTTATGTATTTTCATTTTCTTTGTAACGTTGGATTTATGTTTATTTGTGACATGAAATTGGATGTTTAATTATTTAAACTTTAGCAAACCTTGAGCTTTTGAACAGTCTACATGTCCCGCCCCAACGTATTCCGCCGTCGGTTGGGGTGTGACAATCCTTACTAAAATTAATCAAGTGTATTTCTAAACACATTAATTGGGTTTGACTAGGTACTCATAGTTTTTACTGATCATAACTCACCTCTCTTCACATTCCTATGAATGTGTATTGCTTAAATGTAGGCCTTGGCTCACATCTTGATTCGGACTCTCCCGAAAATGTCTTTACTATAAATTCTTTGAGTCGTAACGGATTGTTTGGGACTTTGATTAATATCAAACATGCTTGTTTTCTCATAGCTCTACTACTTATTGTCGATGTACTATTATATTTTCTTATTATCCTGAATTGTTAATTCATAATGTACATCGCAACTTACTATGTCCCTAACTTGAACACATACAATCATACTTAGACTTGGCAAAGTATGGGATTAACGTTTGCTAAATTGACGGTTGTCACAGTCTCCCCTAGTTAAAAAGAATTTCATCTCGAAATTAAGACTTGATCGGTGGGGGTCGAGGTTTTCTTAAACAGGTTATGATACTTAGCTTTCATCTGGTCTTCTCGTTCCCAGGTAAACTCTGGGCCTCTCTTTGAGTTCCACCTGACCTTAACGATCGGTATTCGACTCTGTTTGAGTCTCTTAACCTCTCTATCCATGATCTCTACCGGTTCCTCTATGTAGTGTAGTTTATTATCGATTTTTACTTCCCCTATTGGGATTATTTATGACGCGTCACTCAAACACTTCTTCAAATTCAACACGTGAAACGTGTCGTGAACTCCGCTCAGTTCCCGGGGCAACTTAAGTTTATACGCTTCTGGCCCAATTCTTTGTATAATTTCAAAGGGTCCAACATATCGCGGGGCTAGCTTCCCTTTCTTACCGAAACGCACTACTCCCTTCCAAGGAGATACTTTAAGCATGACTCTGTCACCGACTTCGAATTCTATAGGTATCCTATGATTGTCGTCATAGCTCTTTTGGTGATCTCTAGCGACTTTGATTCGCTCTTTGATTTGTACGATCTTATCGGTGGTTTCTTGGATAATCTCTGGGCCTGTTAACTAACTATCACCGATTTCGGTTCAACAGACCAGCGATCTACACTTGCATCCATATAAGGCTTCAAATGGGGCACACTTAATGCTTGTGTGATAACTATTGTTATATGAGAATTCGATTAATGGTAATTGAGTATCCCAACTTCCACCAAAATCAATCACACAAGTTCTCAACATGTCCTCCAGGGTTTGTATTGTCCTTTCACTTTGCCCATCAGTCTGAGGATGATACGTTGTGCTAAGATCCAAGCGCATTCCTAGTGCTTTTTGTAAAGATTGCCAAAATCTTGACTTGAACCGACTGTCGCGGTCCGAAATGATGGAGATCGGTACTCCATGTCTAGCCACGATTTCGTTTATGTATAACTTAGCTAACTTTTCCATTTTTTAGTCTTCCCTGATAGGAAGAAAATGCGCGGACTTGGTCAATCAATCGACTGTGACCCAAATGGAGTCATGTCCACTAGTCGTTCTTGGCAACTTAGTTATGAAATCCATGGAAATTTGCTCCCATTTCCATTGGGGTTTCTCTGGTTGTTGTAGTAACCCTGAGGGTTTCTGATGTTCAGCTTTAACTTTAGCACAAGTCAGACATTTTCCAACGTATAGCGAAATTTCCTTTTTCATACCTGCCCACCAATAGTATTCTTTTGGGTCCTTATACATCTTATCGGCTCCGGGGTGAATCGAGTAGCGTGACTTATGTGCTTCGTTCAGGATAAGTTCTCTTAAATTTCCCGAATTCGAAATCCATATCCTATTGTGGAAATATAGAAATTCGTCTGGTTTGACTTACAGTTCTTTTTTTGTTCCGCATGATACTCACTCTTCAATCTATCACCTTGTACGATCTCTCTTTGTGCATCTAAGATTCTAGTTTTCAGACAAGTTTGGATGATCATTTCTAGTGCACGAACTCTGGTAGGTTTCACTCTCTCCTTTCGGCTTAAAGCGTCGGCTACTACGTTCGCTTTTCCGGGGTGATATCGGATTTCGCAGTCATAGTCATTGAGTAACTCTACCCATCTTCTCTGTCGTATGTTTAGCATCTTCTAATCTAAGATGTGTTAGAGGCTCTTATGGTCGGTATAAACAAGGCATTTATTACCGTACAAATAATGTCTCCAGATCTTTAGCGCAAACACCACAGCTCCTAATTCAAGGTCGTGGGTGGTATAGTTATTTTCATGGACCTTGAGCAGGCGTGACGCATGAGCGATAACTTTATTTCATTGCATTAATACGCAACCAAGACCCTGTCCTGATGCGTCGCAGTAGACGACAAAGTCGTCATTGTCTTCGGGAAGTGCTAAGATGGGTGCGTCACACAACTTTTTTTTTAGTAACTGGAATACCTCTTCTTGTTCTTGCCCCCATTCAAATTTCTGATCTTTCTGAGTCAGCCTGGTTAGGGGTTGGGCGATCTTCGAGAAAATCTCTATGAATCGTCGATAGTATCCGGCCAAACCTAGGAATGATCGGATTTTCGAAGGCGTTTTTGGTGCTTCCCATATCTTAACTGCTTCGATCTTACTTGGGTCTACATGAATTCCCTTCTCATTTACCACGTGATCCAAGAAATGCACCTCCCGTAGCCAAAATTCGCACTTTGAGAATTTTGCGTACAACTTCTCTTCTTTCAACAATGTTAATATCGTCCTTAAATGTTGCTCGTGCTCATCCTTTCTTTGAGAGTAGATCAGAATGTCGTCGATGAACACTATTACGAATTTATCTAGATAGGGCTTACAAACTCTGTTCATCAAGTCCATGAATGTTGCAGGTGCATTAGTGAGGCCAAAGGGCATCACCAGAAATTCATAGTGTCCATAACGCGTCCTAAAGCCTGTCTTAGACATGTCATCCTCATGAATTCGTAACTGATGGTATCCTGACCTAATATCGATCTTCGAGAAGTGTGTCGATCCTTGAAGTTGATCGAATAGGTCGTCGATCCTTGGGAGTGGGTATCAGTTCTTGACGGTTAACTTATTTAACTCCCTATAATCGATACACATTCTGAACGAACCGTCCTTCTTTTTAACGAATAATACCGGTGCTCCCCAAGGGGAAAAACTTGGTCGGATAAACCCTTTATCTGACAATTCTTGTAATTGACTGGCTAGCTCTTTCATTTCCGACGGCGCTAGTCGATGTGGCGATTTAGCGACAGGAGCTGCCCCCTGTATCAATTCGATGCGGAATTCAACTTGTCGTGCAGGCGGTAGTCCTGGTAGATCCTCTGGAAACACTTCTGGGAAGTCTCTTACGATTGGGATATCTTGTAACCGTTTCTCATCGGTTTTCTCTTCCACGATTCTAGCTAGAAACGCCTGTCATTGCTTTCTTATATATTTCTGAGCTTGCATGCATGAAATCACTCTTAATCCTTTTCCGTACACTTATCCTTGAATCGTTAACGTTTCGCCATCTGGTAGGGGAATTCGAACGGTCTTCTCGTGGCACACCACTTCAGATTGATTCTTAGATAGCCAATCCATACCAATAACTACGTCGAAGCTTTCGAGCTCGATAGGAACGAGATTTAGTTTGAATGAGTGAGTGTTTAATCTAATGGTACACCCACGGATTACCCTATTGGCTTCTAGTAATCTACCATTGGCTAATTCAATAGTGTATGCTTCATCTAACTTGTTAGATTCTAGCCCAAGTAGTGAATCAAATTTATAGGAAACAAAAGACATATTTGCGCCAGTGTCAAATAGTATAGATGCGTAGTGATTGTTTACGTGGAATATACTCGTCACAACATTGGGATCCTGAAGAGCTTCATTTGCATCTAAGGAAAAATCTCTTCCACGAGTTTGGTTCGTGGGGTTTCCATTCCCTCAATTTAGCCTTGGGCAGGCCACTTTGAAGTGGTCTGGGCTTCCACATTCGAAACAAGTCCTTAAATGTGCTTCGTCGATCTTGCAATTCTTCTCATTATGCCCGGTTCTCTTGCATTTTGGGCATGCCTGGCAGTTGCCGGTATGATGAAGGTTGCATCGGTTGCACTTTTGTCGTGGATTGTTAGGAGGCTTCTTATCGTAGGTAACAGCCACAAAATTCATGGCAGTTGTTGGCTTCTTGTCGTATTCATTAGTGTTTCCCCTTCTCGTTCCTTTGCTCCATTTCCTCTTTTATCCCATTCCCTTCTTAGTTAATGTTCCATCTCTTACGGTACCATCGGTTAGTGACCCAGCCAAGAGAATGGCTGCCTTCAAGGTGGTTGGTTCATTCGCAGTAACCATCCCGCGGTTATGAGGGGTCAAACCGTAAATGTACCTTTCTTTCTTCTTAGCTTCAGTATCTGCCATGTATGGTACTAGGAAGATCAATTCATGAAACCGATTCATGTAGGCTTGGTGCTCTGCTCCCACCATAGTTATGTTCCAGAATTCAATTTCTAACTTCTTGAGTTCATTTCTGGGATAGTATTCTTCCATAACAATAGCCTTGAGCTCTTCCCAAGTCATTGTAGCGATTGCCTCTTCACCTCGAGTTTGTTCCTGAGTGTTCCACAAAGTGAGTGCCTTTCTGTGAAATGAACACATTGCATACTTTACTTTTTGTTCATCAAGGCATTCACTGATCCTGATTACATTGTTCATCTTTTCAATCCATCTTAGAGCTCCAATCGCTCCTTCATTTCCATAGAAGTCCTTTGGCTTACAAGCATTGAAATCCTTGCATGAGCATCCCCTTCGGTGTTCATTTTCTTCGTTGTGCCCTCCATTTGTTCCGCTGTTGCGCTCAACGTTCTCGGTGTCATTTTTCAGAGCATCCTTGATTTGTTCCACTAACGTAGGGAGTGCATCAAGTAATTGTTGAGATACAATTTGTGTCAGATCGTCGGATCCGTTTCCCGTGTTATTGTTGGCATTTCGCACGTTCCTTCGTGGAGGCATTTTCTCTACACGCATATGTACACAAGTATGATATCAATTTTAAATTTTATATGAACCAAAAGAGTGTGAAAGCGTTTAGTCATAATGCATTTTTCCCATCCATAGCTTGAAAATTTGGGTGCATATCACAATAGTACTTGGACGATAGTACAACACCTTACATTCTTAAACACACAAAATACTTGAAATAGATAATATTAATCCTAGGTTACATATGCTTAACGGTACAATTGAATGAACAAGCTAACAATGGACACTACTAATGCTATAGATTTGGCGACTCGGCTTTGGATGCGGGTTGTGCGAGCAACCCTTATGGCAGTAGTAGCCCTTTCCTGGTTCTGCGCGATGTCTTGTTCCAACTCGTTCATTTGTCCCGACATATCTGTAGCAAGATCAGTGTGAAAGTCTAATCGGGCTTTCATGTCGGTACCACGGGATGTTAGCCATCCAAGGCTTTCATTGACTTCATCCTTCCAGTCAAAATACCCGTACAACTGAACATACTCTTTGGTGGACTCTCGTGGGGTAACCACTTGCGGGGCTTTAGTAGATGGTTCACCGATTTCCAAATTCCTGAAGGTGACCGTTATGGTCAGATGGGTCTTTTTTCTAGCGTTCTCTCTTGTCCTTGCTTTGGGACGTTCAAGCCTCATTGGGGCTGAGACTGTATTCTCGCTTCGTGGGCTAGTAGCATTAGAGTTTAGGTCATTTTGGGTAGCGGAGGGACTACAAGCATCGGACTTGGTACCACTGCTTTCAGCTGTAAGCCACATGGGGCATTTTCCTAACAGATGCTTGTGCGGATGATCAGGCAAGTTTAGATCAATGGTCCTTGTCGGGTCTGGTCCGGTTACATAGGTTGCTCGTGGGCAAGGAAGTCTGGCTGTGACATAGCCGGATTCATCTGCTGACGAGTCGGATGATAAGGCCATACCTGCATTATAATAAGGTAAGTAGGATTTAAAGTATAAATTTTGTATGTAAGATATGCATATGCAATAGTCTTCATAACACAAACTTTAGTACTATTATTCCATTCCAGAAACCTTACATAACATAGATAGTCATAATTAAATGCGGCACATGCGCCACACGTTTACATTGATCTCATCCTACACTAGACGTCTGACATACAAGAGAAGTGAAAACAACACACACGCGATTAGTCCCCAAATTACAACTTTCATTCTGAGGCATTCAATTTCCCACACCACTTCCTCGATTAGGTCTCTTGCTCGGTGCAACTCGATGTGAGTAGCGGAGAGTTGGCTAATCACTTGATCCATAAGATTTTGGTGATGGTGAAGGTGCATCTCGTGTTCGAAGCCTTGATCATGCAACTGGCGAACACATTCCACCGAAAGATAGTCTCGCTCCCAACTTACGGGTGGTAACCTTCCAACGGGAATTCCTACGATAAGGGTCGAGGGTCCTCCGACTTCGTGAATCAAGGCTGGTTGGCGACGTGGTGAAGGGAGTCGGGGAGGTTGCTGGGGTTGTGGTTGTCGTGGTGGCGACATTCCTTGTGGCCAAGTTCTTCGTACAATTGGTCGAGACCTCAAGCCTGCAGTAGGTGCGGCTATTGGTAGTTCCACGTTCAAGCGAATGTTCAAACTTCTAGATACGGGTGTACTTCGGCTGCTACTAGAGTGTTCTGAGGGTTCCTCTATGTCGTTATTTGCTGAGTTCTCATGGGATCGAGCAGTCGACATTTCTATGAACATAGATACTCACGTATAAATATATTATGAATTTATACTAAGGTCATACCACGTTCCTATGTGCATGCTCTTTAGGGTTTTTATTTTATTTTACTTTTACGTCTTAATTTCGAGCGTAGGTTATAGTCTAGATTTTACGAGGTAAAATCTAATTCTCTATAGCCATTGGCTCTGATACCAATCTGTCACACCCCCGCTAAAGCGGAAACACAGGAATGTAACTTAATACTGGATATCAAGAGCGCATAGTACATATAGAGAATTACATGTTACATCACCGGATAGTACGATGTTCTTGAAAATTAATAAAATGAGTACAAGTTGACTTCCTAAGCTAGTTAGCCCTATTAGGTCGGCTAAATGTGTAGGTCTTCTAAAGTACTCTTATTCTTGCATGATGCTTAACTTGTTACTTTTTTCCTGAAAAGCATGCTAAAAAGTGTCAACCAAAGGGTTGGTGAGTTCGTAGTTTTTTAACTTGGAAATTACTTACTTTTGAAGTAGATAGCACTAAGCATATCATACTTATTATTCATACTTTACTTATACTATAGATAGCACATGGGCGCATCTTAATTACTCTGTAGATAGCCCTTGGGCGTATCTTATTTATACTATGGATAGCCCTTGGGCGTATCGTACTTATCTTACTAGTAGTTGTATACATATTACATGGGCGATAACCAAACCTATTGACCTGAAGTTGTGCCCCTACTTGCAAATGCCTTATCACGGAACATTCGCCTCTACTCTTTGGAAATAAGCATCCACACAAGTTCTGTTGATTTACGCGTTCAACATCACATGGATGGGAGTTTGTCAAACTCCGATATTACTATCAATATTAATCCATCGGCTCTTAAGTTAATTGGTTATCATAATGCTTGGGGACTTAGAGTGATAATACAGGCCCCATGTAAACATAACTACTTAGATATTAGAGAACCTTGAGCATGCTTTTCCCCCAAAAATGTAAAATAAAATGGGGCTACGAATACTCACCTTGAATCTTGAATGAAGTTATTAAGTAGGGTGGTACATTCTACTCGAGCGCTACAAATATGTAAATACTTCTTAAGTTCGCAAGCCTTGGCTTTTATGCACAATCTATAAAAATGGGTGCATGTTCGCTAACATTTTATGCGTTTATTACCAATTATATTCTTGTCGTTTACGTTAAAGTGTTACACTCTTATATCCCTTGGGACTTTACTCACTTACTATTTAACTCATCTAATCTTATCTCTTTTTGTATCAAGAAATGGACCTTGATTATCTCAAATTTATCAATCTTTATTCTTGTACCTCTTTATTAATTATCGTATTTTTTTATAACGAACGTGGGTTTTAGCTAAAATGTTTTGCACAAAAGACTTTATTTCCATAAATGTAATCTCCTTACTTGTATAGAAAATAGTATATTACTCAAACTCTTGACAACATTTAACTAATAGATAAAAAAAGTATTTGTGTTAAAAAATAATCAATCCAACGCTTTTTATCGTAACTAGTCTTGAACTTTAAAGAGACATCTTTTCATTTGAACCATACTAGTTTTACTTTAAAAAATAGGTTTATGAAATGTTATCTCGGTATACTTGTATACTTGTCCGAGTTACCTAGTTAATTTCATCTTTTACAAATATCCTTGAATAGCTATCCTTTCAAAACGTTAACTCGTCGCTTAGTATACATACTCTTAGCCTCTTTTGATTAATATTATACTAAATCTTTTCACGTGACTCTTTCTTATTTTTAATGGGAAATAGAAAATAAATGGTTTACTTGACTTTGATACTAACAATGTCTACCAGGTTCGTACTCGTTTCACGTTCTTTCGTTTTAGGTTTTCTACCAAACTTTATGATGTTATTACGACTATCTTGAAGTGTGTGGGTTCTTGTTTTGGTTTAATGAACTCTACTAAATGTTTGCATGCACATGATATGTTGATTATATATATACTTTTAGTTAACACTTTTCACATTCATATGTTGACGATAATTGTTCGTGTGTTTTCTTGAATCATAGGACACCACCTTGAACTTAGCCAGGTAAGTCACACATGATCATATAACCTCACGAACACGTATCCTTCAACATAACACAAGAATGGTGTGAAGGGTTTTCAAAGAACACCATCACCCAAGTGTTATTTTATGTGAGTGATATATGTATATATTTACTTGTTCTAGTTATCATAGATGCATAAAATAATGAACTATTGCTAATGAGAAGATGTGTATGCATGAAACATGAGTGCTAAAGTGTATCAAACTTGATTAACTAACCAAATGGGGCTTCTAAGGATGATTCCAAGTGCTAAACTTCAAAACACACCAAGTGTGTTTGGGTTGCTCCTTTCGGCCGAGAGCAAGAGAGGGAGAGTGAGTTATGTGTTGGTGCAAAGATTTCTACTCCCCAATGGCCTCTATTTATAGTGGTTTGAAACCACACCTAACACTCTCCATCATGAGAGTTAAACATGAAAGTTTTTGTGCATAGTAAAGGCATGTGGGAAAATTTTTAAAGAAATGTGGAGTGGGTTGAGGGTGTTCGGCCGAGAGGAGGGGGAGAGGGGGTGTGGTGAGGACAAGCTAGATGGAGACAAATGAGTGGGTGGATGTGAATTTGATGCATTCTTATATAATTTTTATAAAAATTCTAAGTCTTTTATAAAAATATGCATGCATTCCTTGATTCCATATAATATTTATGTCATATATGCAATGTATATGATTAAATGCTTATTTTGTTATACTATAAGTTAATAACAATTATCTAACTTGTTAAAGATGAATATATATATATATATATATATAGATAATATATAATTTATATCATCCTTACTACAATTAATCAAGTGTATTTCTAAACACATTAATTGGGTTTGACTAGGTACTCATAGTTTTTACTGATCATAACTCACCTCTCTTCACATTCCTATGAATGTGTATTGCTTAGATGTAGTCCTTGGCTCACATCTTGATTCGGACTCTCCCAAATATATCTTTACTATAAATTCTTTGAGTCGTAACGGATTATTAGGGACTTTGATTAATATCAAACATGCTTGTTTTCTCGTAGCTCTATTACTTATTGTCGATGTACTATTATATTTTATTATTATCTTGAATTGTTCATTCATAATGTACATCGCAACTTACTATGTCCCTAACTTAAACCCATACAATCATACTTAGACTTGGCAAAGTATGGGATTAACGTTTGCTAAATTGATGGTTTTCACAGTTACCGTCATCATTGTTTTGCGAAGAAGATCCATATGGAACACTAGGATCCCTGGTGGATGTAACTCTGGTTGTCTGACTTAGATTATTCGTGTCGAATTGCTGCATGGGAATAAAATCTCCCAAATAGTTTCCAGAAGATCCCGGAGTACTCGGTGTTTTTGGCTGTATCACAGTTGTTGAATCCACAGGTTTCTTTGATTCCTTCATTTTTTCTATTTCCCTCATAACCATTTGATTTGTTTTCTACTGCTATTCCATTGCTTGTTTCATTTGTGTAAACAAAGAGAGAACATCATCATTCGAAACAAATATGGGTACTGCGGGATTCGTTCCAGATCTTGGGATATTAGGGGTAGTTGATGTAGGTCCCTCGGGTGTGGCGGATCGTCACATGCAAGTGGGTCTACTAGTCAGACCGAGTGCGGAGTACCCGTGACCAGGTGGAGAGTCTTACAACACAAAGTAAACTGACAAGAAGATCACTTTAAACTTTTGTCTATTGTAAACACTTGAAGGTTACAAAGAGAAATACTGAGATTACAAGTTCTGCGTATTTGCTACTGTGACTGCGTCTAAGATTGCGTACTTATCTACTGTCAACCATTCCTATTTATACACGACCTGATGCCTGCGCACTTAGCAAGTGCGCAGGGCAATTTGCTCATGCGTACTTGGCAAGTACGCAAAGGTATTCTTGCGTACTTGCTAAGTACGCAGGAACTATCTCCTGCGCACATACAAGTGCTCAAAACACTTAGAGAAATCTGCAACAGTCAATATGTAAAAGTAAATAAAACTCGATAACTAATACATACAGACACTTACAAACAAAGACAAATACATTCATGAAAGTACAAAACTAAGTCTCTATCTATCCAGAGTGTTTGTCACAGGAAAGTGCTTCAACAAACTCCCCCTTGACAACAGCTCTGGATCATCTTCGATCTTTAGTCTTCAGTCTTCAGTCTTCAGTCTTCAGTCTTCACAGCTATGCATCTTTAGCTTCCATCTTCTTCTTATACTCAAGGCAGAACTTGATCACCTTGTCATATTTAGAAGCAAGGAATTTCGTCCATTCGTCCGTATGCATGCAATACCTGTCTGCTAGTGCCTCCAGATCTTTCACAGAGAAGTTAATGAAGCAGACTTCATCAAATACTCTGATTAGTTCCCACGGCACTAAGCATCCACTTTCTGACCTCACCTTTCCAATCACCACAGCCTCGCCCGTCTTTGGATCTACGTACCAGTACCACATGTCACCGAGGATATCCTGAGATAACTTGCTCAGGGGAATCTTGGTTTCACATAGCATTGGCTTGTATACCAATTTCTTTAAGAATTTCTTAGTCACAGGATGTCTTGCTGTCTTATCCTTGACTATCTTGGGCACTTGAGGCTTGAACACATCAAACTTCCCAGATCTTGCTTCCCGCTGTAGAACCACCCACAAACCCATCGCCACTGCGTGATTAGAATGACCCAGCAGCTCTCGGTTTGCTAGGTTCACAAGGTTGTATTTGGGTAAGGAGTTGAACGCTTCACTGGTTGGTTTCAAGTATTGAACCCCCCCAGATCTTTTGATTGTGAACAACTGCTTATCCTCCTCGAACCTTACAGCCTAGATCATCCCTGTTGCCCCTTGTTTGTCTATGATAGACGTCTTCTGCCAAACAGGAGTTGGACCCTTAGATGAAGTAGAAGGCATATCTTTTTCTTTCGGTGCCTCCGGATCCACAAGTGTAGGGTCAACTGGGGAGGCTTCAGTCGAGGCTTCAACATTACTAGCATGCTCGACTGAACCTGTGTCGAGCTGAGCTTCGAAGGATGGAACTTCAAAGATCTCTCCATCTTCTAACTCATACTCTCCTTCCACGTCGCCCTTGGGAACTTCTATCACTACATCCTCATCATCTTCATCCCAATCATCACCAGAGTCGATCTCTCCTTCTTCTAGGTTGTAGAGAGCATCGATCTGTGCTTCCTTGGAATAGTCAGGCTCTAAGTATAAGATCTCATCGTCAGATAGATCCTTAAGCACATCATCCGCTGACTTTCCTTTGTCACCACCACCACTAGAAGTATCACCACCCTCCTGATGAGAAGACTCCCCCTGAGCCATTGGAATAGCAGAGATGGGCACAACTGCTAAAGCTTGGTGCTCACCTCCACTAGGACCGACTTCGGGATCCTTGTCTTTGTCATCATCCTTTGTCAAGTCGACAGGATGACAAGGCTCATCACCAGAGTTTGTCTTTTCTTTCTCTTTCTCCTTCTCCTTATCTTTCTCCCCCTGAGCATCAAGCTTCTTGGTCAGATCAGCAATTAGCTTGACCATCAGCTCATGCTCCTTCTTCTGCATATCAAACCTCAGCTCGAGAGACGACTTGTGCCCCAGAATTAAGTTGTTTGTCTTGGTCAGCAGCTCGTTCTGGACCATTATGTTCTTCAGTCTCTCGTTTGTCCCCGTTCTCTGGCTTCATAGAATTCTAACTTCGTCCACCAACGAATTAATCTGTGCTTGTTGAGCATCAGATTCCTCCTTTGACTTCCGAACAGTTTCCAGCAGACCAGCAACTTGGGTTTCCAGAATTTCTATCCTTTCTTCATTAGGATCAGGATGTCTAGAGGTAGATGCTTCAGCATTGTGAATTGGGGAGGAGAAGATAGTATCAAAGTCAAACCCTTGAGTAAATTCTCTGTAGTTGAAGGGTTGACTTATCGGTTCAATGCTGGTTGTTGGGATTGAGGATGTGATGACGGTTGTAGGTGTTATGGAAGGGGTGATGGTGACTGACTCCGTGAGAATTAGAGTAATCACCGCCACCTGGACAGATGTGACAGGGAGGGTCACTATCACAGGAACCTCCTCTATGATTGAAGTTACTGCCACGTCAGGTTGTACATGTGGCCTCCTCCTCTGTCTTCGGTATAATTGCTGTGAAGGTGGGGTAGAGGCTGAGTCAGTACTTGCAGCTAGAACTTGTACTTGCTGCAGAGTAGTAACCTCCACCTCACTGGGAATAGCAAGCTGCTGTCTGTAGAAATAAAGACAGATGGCTACAAAATTCTCTAGGTACAAATGCTGTTGATCTCAGAGTTTGCTGCTGACCAACAAACTGCTGCGGACAAGCTTATCCGCAGCGGATACTTGTTCTTCTGCTGAAGAACAAATCTGCTGCGGATAGCCTTATCTGCTGAAGACCAGAGTTGCTGCGGATAGGCTTCTCAGCAGCATCAACACTTGATGTTGCTGACAGGCAAATCATTAGCAGCTTTGGATGGTCACATCTTACTGATGATCCTCATCCTTGCGGCTGACAGCCTTGTGCTTTATAGATAAATCGTTGCAGCTGACTATCCATGCCAAGCGTCACTGACAACTTTCTGCAAAAGCTACTGACACACTCAAAGCAGAAGGAACCTCAATGGTGCAACCAATGACAGACAACAATTGTCACACCCCGACCGATGGCGGAATCATCGGGGCGGGACATGTAGACTGTTCATAAGCACAAGGTTGACTAGATTGAATATATTAAACATCAAATTTCATAGCAAGTAGTTCAAACACAACCAAATCCAAGATAGAACAAAATTGAAATACATAGAGTTCTTCTATTTAAATTAACTAAGTCCAAGCCTATGTGTAGCACATCTTGATCAATCTCACACATTAGAAACTGAAACATGAATAAAATAAAGTCAACTAAAAAGTTGGTGAGTATAACACAGGTTTGTATATAGATAGCATATAGTTGTAAAACAAATCCTTACATAACATGATAAATAAGGCATTTATGGGGAGCAGCTATTGTGTAACCAAGTACAATCAAACCTTTGTAACTAGCATGCAAAATTGTGTTGTCGGTATCAATCACCCCAATCTGGGTGGGTTTGTCAGACTCAATAGATCTATCATTGAAAACCGTCGGCTTGAATAGTTAATGATTGCACATAAGTGTTCACAAAAGTTAGCACACATAGCACTCGGGCATAAAGCTCAAATTGCACACATAAATGTAAATAGGATTTGTACTTGTGTTGTTTGTGTAAATGTAAACATGTAATTTGAATAGTGTTCACGTCTCACCCCAAAAATGTAAAAGAATAAAAGGGGCTATGAAATACTCACTTGGTTTGAAGGCGTAGCTAACGAGATACTAGATAGAATAAAGATCCTTGAAATGCACAATTTAACCTAGTGTGTAATGCATATTGTATCAATAGTGTGCATAAAAGTTTAAGTTTAAAGTTGAATTTGAATTTGTGTATAAGACCATTGATTTGTACTTTTAAATATTGAATAAAATATAAGGTTTTGAAGTAAACATTTTTGAAGCATTTTGTTTAAGGTTTGATTTGAATAATTAATTACGTAAATTAAATAATTATCGTTTGTGAAAATAATGTAAGTGTTAAATGTAATTAAGTGTAAATAAATAAATGTCTTTGTTTAAATATAAAGTAAATAAATAATGATTATTTTATTTATTTATTAATAAAATGTAACTTAACCATTAAGATACTTTTTAAATGAAAGGTTTAACAATAATTGTAAATTTAGTTTTTATAAACTTTAAATAAATAATTTTCTATTTATTCCAAGATTAACTATTTGATCTTTCTAAATAGAATTAATGCATTTTTTTATAAAAATCAACTATTTTTATTTTGTAATTTAATCAGAAATATTTATTGTTTGAAAAATATATAAAATTATAATTCTGCCAAAAATTTAACTCACACACGACCGTGCCTGGGAAGGGCACGATCGTGCTCGAACCACGGGCGCGACCATGCTAGTTAGGGCGCGACCGTGTTGATCACACAAAGGGTTTAACTAACTAAATCATTAGGCACGACCGTGCCTTGGCCAGGCACGATCGTGTCTATGATTCTAAGACACGACTGAGATTAGCCAAAGGGAATGATTGGGTCTGGACAGGAGGACACGACCGCGCTGGTAATCGGTACGACCGCGTCTCAAGAGGCACGACCGCGCTAGATGATTAGCGCGACCACGTCTGTTCCAAATCAGGATCAATTTGACTAATTCTTATAATAACAGGGTTGGAAATCATAGGGCTTTCACCCAATAGATCATTACGAGTCTTTTTGTATAGATTAATTGAATTTAAAACGTGTTTAGGACCGGATTCGATTAAACTATTTTGAACGAAAACTAGATTCGGGTTTGAGATGATTTCCATATTAGAAGCCCAAATTAGGATGGGGCTTTTGATCTATAGACTAAATTGAATGAAAATATGGTTTCAATTACCCGGAAAGACGATGAATCGATAGCGTACGGTAGAGGAGAGCTCCGACGACGACGGTTTTGGCTTCCGGCGTCTTCTGATTCGATTTCGGCTATATCGACGTGTCCAGAAGCTTTAGAGATGATCGAGTGATGCTTATGGAGGGTTTGATTTAGAGAATTTCGAATTGAAATGGAGAATCGGTGGTTTCAAGAATGTTTTGACGGTTTTGTGGTTTAATCGAATGATATTGAGTCAATTGTTGTAATTGGTAGTCTTAATATTTTCGTTAATGGTAATGAAGTGAATATCCGTTACAAAATCAAACGATTCGGTGATTGAAACTGCATTTACGTTTCAATTGGTACTAGGCGCGGCCGTGCCCAAACGAGGCCTAGGCACCTGGCGCGATCGTTCCAAAGCAAGTCGCGCGACCGTGCCAAAGCACTCGGCACGACCGTGCCAGAACGAGGCGCGACCGTGCCTATTAGGGTTTCTTGCTACTTTTCAACATTAGACCTTGTAACTTTAGTCTTTGGCCATATTTGTATAATTAGATACTTATGTATTGTTTTAATAGGATATAACCGAGTAAAATTTGCGGATTTGCATTGAAATATAGTATTAAATTGATGGTACGAAAAGAAAACAAAACAGTGCACTAGAATTGAGTTTGAAATGCATTACATTGAATTGAAAATACGGATACTAAAAATCAGAAATGTTACAGTCTCCACATGTTGAGGGAATTTCGTCCCGAAATTTAGCTAGGGGAAGCTACGGCATCAGTAAAAAGATGGGGGTACTTGAGCTTCATTTGGTCCTCTCATTCCCAAGTGAATTCAGGACCACGCTTAGACTCCCAACGAACTTTGACAATAGGAATACGACTTCGCTTGAGTTGCTTGATTTCACGATCCATAATTTCTACCGGTTTCTCAACGAAGTGCATCGTTTCATCAATACGCACGTCATCAAGTGGTATATGGAGATTCTCATCAGCAAGACATTTCTTCAGATTTGATACATGAAATGTAGGATGCACATTGCCAAGAGATGGAGGTAACTCGAGTTTGTAAGCCACTTTCCCAATCCTTTCAAGGATTTTGAATGGACCAACATAGCGAGGTGCTAACTTGCCTTTCTTTCCAAAGCGGATCACACCCTTCCACGGAGACACCTTTAGAAGAACGAGGTCACCGACTTGGAATTCCAAGGGTTTTCGTCGTTTGTCGGCATAACTCTTTTGCCGACTTCTCGCTACTCGAATGTTGTCACGGATTTGGATAATCTTGTCAGATGTTTCTTGAATTAGCTCGGGACCGGTGATTTGTGCTTCACCAATCTCGTTCCAATAGATAGGAGAAGGACACTTGCGACCATAGAGAGCTTCAAATGGAGCCATGTTGATACTCGTGTGGTAGCTATTATTGTAGGAGAACTCAATTAGGGGTAAATGTGAATCCCAATTGTCACCAAAATCAATTACACAAGCTCTAAGCATGTCTTCAAGAGTTTGGATTGTCCGATCGGTTTGACCATCAGTTTGGGGATGGTAAGCCGTGCTCAAATCCAATCGTGTGCCAAGAGCAGTTTGGAGAGATTGCCAAAAGCGAGAGGTGAACCGAGCATCTCTATCGGAGATTATGTTTAAGGGAACACCGTGACGGCTCACAATTTCATCAATGTAAATTCGGGCTAGTTTCTCAACCCGATAGTCTTCACGGATGGGCAAGAAATGAGCAGATTTGGTGAGACGATCAATGATTACCCAAATGCTATCATAACCACTCAAGGTGCGAGGGAGTTTGGTAATAAAATCCATGGCTAAGTTCTCCCATTTCCACACGGTAATTTTCGGTTGTTCAAGTAATCCGAAAGGACGTTGGTGTTCGGCTTTGACTTTGGAACATGTTAGACATTTGGCAACAAAGTGAGCAATGTGTTTCTTCATACCGGGCCACCAATATTGTTGGCGAAGGTCTTGGTACATTTTATCCACACCAGGATGAATAGAATAACGAGTCTTGTGAGCCTCGTTCATGAGAAACGTACGGAGATCATCGCGTTTGGGAACCCAACTACGGTTCAAGTAATAAAGTAAGCCATTTTGTTTTGATTCAAATTGAAGTTCAACACCACTTGACATTTCCTCGTACATGTTACCCTCGGTGACCGAAACGTGTTGAGCTTCTAAGATGCGAATTTGAATGTCGGTTTGGATTCGGGCACAATGCAGTATGACATGGTCCTTTCGACTCAAGGCATCGGTTACAACATTCGCTTTGTCGGGATGGTAACGAAGCTCGCAGTCATAGTCGTTAAGGAGTTCGACCCAACGTTGTTGCCTCATATTGAGTTCTTTTTGGTTGAAGATGTGTTAGAGACTTTTGTGGTCGGTGAACACCACACATTTTGTTCCATAGAGGTAATGTCTCCAAATCTTTAACGCGAATACGACCGCACCCAGCTCGAGATCGTGCGTCGTATAATTCTTCTCGTGAATCTTGAGTTGTCGTGATGTGTAGGCGATTACTTTGCCTCGTTGCATGAGGACGCAACCAAGACCTTGGTTGGAAGCATCACAGTAGACAACTAGATCATCATTCCCATCACGGAGAGTCAAGATAGGAGCATTGCACAACTTTTGTTTGAGAGTTTGGAAAGCTTCTTCTTGTATTGGTCCCCAATCATAAGTTTTACCCTTGTGGATCAAAGCGGTAAGGGGACAGCAATCTTAGAGAAGTTTGAGATGAAACGACGGTAATATTCCGCAAGACCAAGAAATGATCGAACTTCAGTGGGAGTCTTCGGGGCATTCCAATTTTTAACCGTTTCGATCTTAGCAGGGTCAACATGAATACCCTTGTCGTTGACGATGTGACCAAGAAATTAAACTTCCTTTAGCCAAAATTCACATTTGGAGAATTTGGCATATAGTTGCTCCTTCTTAAAGAGATCCAAAACCAATCTAAGATGTTGCTCATGATCTGCTTTAGTCTTGGAATAGATTAAGATGTCATCGATTAAAACGATCACGAACTTATCAAGGTACGGTTTGCACACACGATTCATGAGGTCCATGAAAACTGCGGGTGCATTAGTTAGTCCAAAAGGCATAACCATAAATTCGTAATGACCATACCTTGTTCGGAAGGCAGTCTTTGGAATATCGTCTTCTTACACACGGAGTTGGTAATAACCGGATCGAAGGTCAATCTTCGAGAAGAAAGTAGAGCCTTGAAGTTGATCAAAGAGGTCATCAATTCTAGGCAAAGGATAACGGTTTTTGATAGTAAGCTTGTTGAGTTCGCGGTAATCAATACACATGCGAAATGATCCATCCTTCTTTTTGACGAATAAGACGGGTGCACCCCACGGTGAATGACTTGGACGAATGAATCCCTTGTCGGAGAGCTCTTGAAGTTGACTTGCAAGTTCTTGCATTTCAGAAGGTGCAAGACGGTAAGGAGCTCTAGCCACGGGATTAGCTCCGGGCACAAGATCAATGCGAAATTCTACTTGACGAACGGGTGGAAGACCGGATATATCTTCGGGAAATACTTCGGGAAAATCCCGAATGATGGGAATGTCTTGTATACTCTTCTCTTTGACATCCTTTTGAACAATATGAGCTAAGAAGGCTATGTACTTCTTTCGTAAGTACTTTTGAGCGGTAGTGCATGACATTAATTTAAGTCCCTTACAAGGCTTTTCACCAAAGACTCTTAACGTTTCTCCCGGTGGTAGAGGTATTCGGATGCACTTCTCGAAACAGATGACATCGGCATGATGATTTGATAGCCAGTCCATGCCTATGATGATATCAAAACTTCCTAATGGCATTGGTACAAGATTGATTAGGAATGTATGTTCATTAAGTTCTAGAGAGCAGTCATAGATAACAAACTCAATTATAAGTGAATCACCATTTGCTACTTCGACAATGAAGGTTTTCTCTAATTGGGATCGTGTCTTTGCAAGTAAGGGTTCAAAATTTAGTGACACAAAACTTTTATCGGCACCGGTATCAAATAAAATGGAGGCATATTGACTATTTACAAGGAACGTACCATTGACCACATCATTGTTGGCTTGAGCTTCATTGGCGTTTTTGTTGAAAGCATGCCCACGAGCTCCACCTTGTCTAGCATTGACCAACCTTAGGCATTGATCACGGAAATGGTTCGGGTTGCCACATTCATAACATCCACGCCCATTTGCAATAGCGGGAGTACCTTGATTAGTCACTTAGGTGTTGGTTTGGTTTGGTGGGTTGACTTGGCCCGCAAGAGCTTTGGCCCTACAAACATTGACTGTATGGCTATATCTCCCACAATGAGTACAAAGGCGATATGGGATGCTTTGGGGATGATGGTACTTGCAGGTGGCACAAAGTGGGTAGATTCCAACAAATGGCTTTTTGGCCGGTGCTTGAACCATAGGTGTAGCTTGGTTAACAGGAATAGCAGGAGTGACCACAGCAAAATTTCTAGTCTTTCTCTTTCTATTATTGCGAGAGGGTTCAGATGTGGTTTCTTTGATGTAGGTAGGAGGGGTTATGGTGTCGGAAACTTTCTTGGTGCCCTTTTTAGTAAGAGTCCCCGCCTTCACATGATTATCGGTTAAGGTAGCGGACAAACGGATCGCATCCTCAAGTGTTGCACGATTTCTTCCTAGGACAGTATCTTGAATTTGCCTAGGTAGTCCCCCAATATACTTTTCAATGCAGCGAGACAAAGGAGTGACCATGTGGGGCACGAGCAGACTCAACTCATGGAACCGAGTTGTATATGCCAAGTTTTCACCACTATCTTGGGCAAGATCCCAAAATTCGGCTTCAAGTTTCTTCACTTCATTTCGAGGACAGAATTCCTCGGTCATTAGCCTTTTAACTTCATCCCAAGGTAAGGCCATTGTCTCATCCACACCTCTATTTCTCTTCTCCCCATTCCACCACGTGAGTGCCCGTTTTTGTAGGACACTTGTGGCATGACGAACACGAAGGTTGTCGGGGCAGTCACTATTGAGAAAGGTATTCTCAATGCTTTCGAACCATTGAAGAAGTCCGGTCGCTCCTTCGGTACCATAGAACTTGAGGGGATTACACGAGTTGAAATGCTTGAAGGTGCATTGAGATGGGTTGGCACCACCATTTCCACCATTACCACCATTCCCACCATTACCACCATGGTTACCATTGGCGGCAACATTAGCTTGAGTGAGTTGAGTTATGAGTTGTGTAAGGATGGTAGCAATGTCGGTGTTGGTGTTGGCCACGGGAGCACGACAAGGAGGCATTCTACAGATTTACACAACACAAGAAAATATGTAAGAACTTATGATAATTGATTGGATTAAAAGGACAAGATAATGAAATAAAGTAATTAATCATAGTTTGGATTGTACTCAAATAGTGATATAATCACTTGAATACTATGACACAGTAAGATTAATTAAACTCATATAATTTTCAAGGAGACATGTTTTAGCCTATAAGTAAACACTCATCCCGGGAATTCCCAGGAAAGCATACGGGTCCCTCGGTTGATTGGGATTTATGCGAAATGCTTTCCTAGACAGAAAACCCAGAATACAGGTGTCACTCTTCCAGATTGCACATGTCCTCGAATAATTAGCAAAGTTTAAAAACCTTAACGAGGAAATAAAGAAATTTTATAGATTTAGCTTCATGAAGTTTCCACATGCTAAAGAAAGATATAGATAGAGAAGGAGGTAAGAATATTATGAGGTTTTAGGATATGAGAAGGGATATTATTTATTTAATTATTATTTAAGGATATTTTAATAAGTCATGAATTTTTTTAATAAGTAAGGCATCAAAAATAAAATAATAAATAATCATAAAGAACATGTAACACATAGCATGTAACACATAACATGTAGCACATAATCATATAAACATGAAGCATGGCATAAGTGGGTGTCCTAAAGTTATAGTCTAGGTCAAGGTGTCTAATAACCTAATTCCCTATAACCAAGGCTCTGATACCAATCTGTCACACCCCGACCGATGGCGGAATCATCGGGGCGGGACATGTAGACTGTTCATAAGCACAAGGTTGACTAGATTGAATATATTAAACATCAAATTTCATAGCAAGTAGTTTAAACACAACCAAATCCAAGATAGAACAAAATTGAAATACATAGAGTTCTTCTATTTAGATTAACTAAGTCCAAGCCTATGTGTAGCACATCTTGATCAATCTCACATATTAGAACCTTGAACATGAATAAAATAAAGTCAACTAAAAAGTTGGCGAGTATAACACAGGTTTGTATATAGATAGCATATAGTTGTAAAACAAATCCTTACATAACATGATAAATAAGGCATTTATGGGGAGCAGCTATTGTGTAACCAAGTACAATCAAACCTTTGTAACTAGTATGCAAAATTGTGTTGTCGGTATCAATCACCCCAATCTGGGTGGGTTTGTCAGACTCAATAGATCTATCATTGAAAACCGTCGGCTTGAATAGTTAATGATTGCACATAAGTGTTCACAAAAGTTAGCACACATAGCACTCGGGCATAAAGCTCAAATTACACACATGAATGTAAATAGGATTTGTACTTGTGTTGTTTTTGTAAATGTAAACACGTAATTTGAATAGTGTTCACGTTTCACCCCAAAAATGTAAAAGAGTAAAAGGGGCTATGAAATACTCACTTGGTTTGAAGACGTAGCTAACAAAGATACTAGATAGAATAAAGATCCTTGAAATGCACAAGTTAACCTAGTGTGTAATGCGTATTGTATCAATAGTGTGTACAAAAGTTTAAGTCTAAAGTTGAATTTGAATTTGTGTATAAGGCCATTGATTTTTACTTAAAAGTATTGAATAAAATATAAGGTTTTGAAGTAAACATTTTTGAAGCATTTTGTTTAAGGTTTGAGTTTGAATAATTAATTAAGTAATTAAATAATTATCGTTTGTAAAAATAATGTAAGTGTTAAATGTAATTAAGTGTAAATAAATAAATGTCTCTGTTTAAATATAAAGTAAATAAATAATTATTATTTTATTTATTTATTTATAAAATGTTACTTAACCATTAACATACTTTTTAAATGAAAGGTTTAACAATAATTGTAAATTTAGTTTTTATAAACTTTAAATAAATAATTTTCTATTTATTCCAAGATTAACTATTTGATCTTTCTAAATAGAATTAATGCATTTTTTTATAAAAATCAACTATTTTTATTTTGTAATTTAATCAGAAATATTTATTGTTTGAAAAATATATAAAATTATAATTCTGCCAAAAATTTAACTCACACACGACCGTGCCTGGGAAGGGCACGATCGTGCTCGAACCACGGGCGCGACCATGCTAGTCAGGGCGCGACCGTGTTGATCACACAGAGGGTTTAACTAACTAAATCATTAGGCACGACCGTGCCTTGGCCAGGCACGATCGTGTCTATGATTCTAAGACACGACTGAGATTAGCCAAAGGGCATGATTGGGTCTGGACAGGAGGACACGACCGCGCTGGTAATCGGTACGACCGTGTCTCAAGAGGCACGACCGCGCTAGATAATTAGCGCGACCGCGTCTGTTCCAAATCAGGATCAATTTGACTAATTCTTGTAATAACAGGGTTGTAAATCATAGGGCTTTCACCCAATAAATCATTACGAGTCTTTTTGTATAGATTAATTGAATTTAAAACGTGTTTAGGACCGGATTCGATTAAACTATTTTGAACGAAAACTAGATTCGGGTTTGAGATGATTTCCATATTAGAAGCCCAAATTAGGATAGGGCTTTTTATCTATAGACTAAATCGAATGAAAATATGGTTTCAATTACCCGGAAAGACGATGAATCGATAGCGTACAGTAGAGGAGAGCTCCGGCGACGACGGTTTTGGCTTCCAGCGTCTTCTGATGCGATTCCGGCTATATCGACGTGTCCAGAAGCTTTAGAGATGATCGAGTGATGCGTATGGAGGGTTTGATTGAGAGAATTTCGAATTGAAATGGAGAATCGGTGGTTTCAAGAAGGTTTTGACGGTTTTGTGGTTTAATCGAATGATATTGAGTCAATTGCTGTAATTGGTAGTCTTAATATTTTCGTTAATGGTAATGAAGTGAATATCCGTTACGAAATCAAACGATTCGATGATTGAAACTGCATTTACGTTTCAAATGGTACTAGGCGCGACCGTGCCCAAACGAGGCGCGACCTTGCCTAGGCACCTGGCGCGATCGTTCCAAAGCAAGTCGCGCGACCGTGCCAAAGCACTCGGCGCGACCGTGCCAGAACGAGGCGCGACCGTGCCTATTAGGGTTTCTTGCTACTTTTCAACATCAGACCTTGTAACTTTAGTCTTTTGTCATATTTGTATAATTAGATACTTATGTATTGTTTTAATAGGATATAACCGAGTAAAATTTGCGGATTTGCATTGAAATATAGTATTAAATTGATGGTACGAAAAGAAAACAAACCAGTGCACTAGAATTGAGTTTGAAATGCATTACATTAAATTGAAAATACGAATACTAAAAATCAGAAATATTACAACAATGCTCTTCTCCAAGCATGCAAGTAATGATGCATAAAGAAGACGCTTCAATAAAGTTAGCTAGTTTAGACTAAACTTGTAATTGTTAGCTTTATACAAAAGATCAACGGTCTCTGTTAGATCTGATCCTTAGAATCAATGGTCTGTCTTGATTCTAAGTTAGTATAAATATTGTGTAAACACTTCATTGTAAGTGTGCTTTTTGATTGAGTTTTCATTTGTAATCGTTTATTTGCAAAAGCTTAATACAAAAGTGTTCTTATAAGTATTCTTTCTGTTCTCCATTAGCCGTATGACTATATAGAAAACTTAAAAGAAAATAAAATTTAACTTTCATGAATTGAATTGATTTACGAAAAACAAGTTTTCCCTCAGGATTGAACATTCCTATCAAGTTGACAAGATGCTCAAAACGGGATTGATCAAATGCCTTTGTGAAAAGGTCAGCAAGATTGTCATCCGTGTGAACCTTTACAAGTTCAATTAAGTGCTTTTCAGCACAATCACGGATGAAATGATGGCGAATTTCTATATATTTAGCTTTGGAATGTTTCACCGGGTTATTTGTGATGGACATTGTGGCATTGTTGTCAATGAACAAAGGAGTTCCAGTGAAGTTTAAGCCGTAGTCTCTCATATGCTGCTGAATCCACAATATCTGAGAACAACCGCTCGCCGCAACAATGTATTCTTCTTCACAAGTTGAGACAGAAACCGTTGACTGCTTCTTACACTGCCAGGAAACCAGTCTGTCTCCTAAGAATTGACATCCACCAGAAGTTGACTTTCTATCAAGGTTACAACCGCCATAGTCTGAATCAGTGTAGGCTTTGAAGTCGAATGACTGCTGCTTTGAGTACCAAATACCCAATCGAGGTTTCCCTTTCAAGTATCTGAAAATTCCCTTCACGGCTATCATATGTGACTCCTTCGGTTGAGACTGAAACCTTGAGCACAAGCACACAGCAAACATTATATCGGGTCTTGAAGCTGTGAGATACATAAGTGATCCGATCATCCCACGGTACAATCTGCAATCCACATCCTTTCCATCTTTGTCAGGATGCAGACCATGATTGACTGGGATAGGTGTGCCATAAGTACTGCTATCATTCATCTTGTATTTTGACAAGATGTCCTGCACATACTTTGTTTGATGTAGATAAATCCCATCCTCTCTGTGACTGACTTACAGACCCAGGAAGAACGACAATTCACCCATGTTACTCATTTCAAACTTGGACTTCATCACCTGTTTGAATTCCCTACACATCCCTTCATTTGTAGATCCAAAAATAATGTCGACATATACTTGTACAAGAAGAATGTCACCTCCTGCTTTCCTAATGAATAGGGTCGAGTAAATCTGTCCACGGTTGAAACCATTGGACAATAGATGGTTAGATAATGTCTCATACCATGCCCACAGTGTTTGATGAAGACCATAAAGTGATTTGTCGAGCTTATACACTTTATTAATATTATGCGGATCTTCAAAGCCGGGAGGTTGAGTAACATAGACCTCTTCATGTACTTTTCCATATATGAAAGCACTCTTCATCTCAAGTTGATAGACCTTGAAGCTGACATATGTGGCATAAGCCAAGAACAGTCGAATGGCCTCAATTCTAGCAACTGGGGCATATACTTCCGTGTAATCCAAGCGCTCTTGTTGATAAAAACCATGAAAAACCAATCTTTCTTTGTTCTTCACAACCACATGACGATCATCCGTCTTGCATTTGAACACCCATCTGGTTCCAATTGGCTGAAATCCTTTTGGCAAGTCAGCCAAATCCCACACGTGCAACTTTTGGAATTGAGACAATTCATCTTGCATCGGCTCAATCCAGCAGTTGTCCGCGAGAGCCTCCTTCACATTCTTTGGCTCTAACTGGGACACGAATACAGCATGCAGACATGTTTCCATGACACAAATGTCAAGTATCTCCGAGTATAGACTAGTGTTCTATGTAATGGTTCGATGACGAGTTTGAACACCGGCATGAGGGTCACCAATAATGTTGTCAATTGGATGATTCTTATGCACTCTCGCCTCTAGTACATTCGGTTCCTGAATTTCTGAATCGAGATTCGTGCTTAACTCCCCCATTTCCTGTGTTCCAGAAGAAGTAGATTCAATGTTAATTGGATCAGCTGGAGCTTCATTTCCTACAGTTGTGTTAGGATTAGCTTGAGCGTCATCTCCATCAACATGAACATCTTCACTGTTATCACTGTCATGATTTCCAGATGCAGATGCAGCATTGGAATCAGGAGTTACAATCGGTACAGTAGCACGAGTAGAGAAACTGGAGTCATCGCCGCCACCCAATAATTCATAAACATTTACGGCGTCAACTTCAGATATATCAGGAAGATTGAATGACTTGAATAGCGCATCATAATCAAAACCCCAAGCTGGACCTGTTGGTTCTGGTGGAATGCTGTGGTTACTACAATCCACTTCAAACCATTCCTCGACAGTACGAGTTCCTATATTGTACACTCTCTTGCAAGGCGAGTTAGCAACGTATCCTAAGAAGATGCCTTCCACCGCTTTTGCATGAAACTTAGACTTGCGGACTTTGTATTGTAGCAATAAGGAACAAGGACTACCAAAAGGAACTAGGTAATCAAGATTGGGAAGTCGATTGTTGATCAACTCGTAACAAGTCTTGTTGTGCCTCTTCACAACCAGAACTCTGTTTAAGACGTGACAAACTGTATTAACTGCTTCTGCCCAAAACGTGACAGGAAGATTTGCATCCGACAGCATAGTCCTTACAGTCTCAATCAATGTTCTGTTCTTTCGTTCTGCAACTCCATTCTGCTGAGGTGTGTACGGGGCGCTGAATTCGTGACAGATCCCCTTCTTGAGACAGAAAAGTTCCATCAAATTATTCTTGAACTCAGTTCCGTTGTCACTCCTTATTCTTCTAACCTTCAGCTTGCAAAGAGATTCCAAGCACAGGATCAGGTATTGAAGAATGTCAGCAGTTTCGTCCTTCGTACCTAAAAAATGCACCCAAGAAAAACGTGAGAAATCATCAGTTACAACCAGACAGAACGACTTACCTCCAATACTGATGATACTTATGGGGCCAAACAAATCCATGTGTAATAGCTCCAAAGGGGTATCAATGGAGTTTTGGAGCTTGGGCTTGTGAGACTTCCGCTGCTGTTTGCCTTTTTTACACGACATACAGTCATCTGCAATGGTAAATCTCAGCTTAGGAACACCGGTTACCAAACCGTTTCGGACAAGATGGTTCATTTTACGATAAGAAATATGTCCGAGTTTCCTATGCCACAAGATAGAGTCAAGCTCTATCGCTTTGGTAAGCAAATAAGTGGCAACTGATGAGGTGGTTGTTGCCACGCTCATATCAATCTGATAGGTGTCATTTATCCTTGGCGATCTCATCAGAATCCAGTCTTCAGGGACTTTAAAACCAGGCTTGAGAATCAAGCATTCAATCTTATCAAACATCACCGAGTACTCCTTGTCGCACATTTGGGAGACACTCAGCAGGTTATGCTTCAGCTGCTCGCAAAATTTGACATTGTCAAAACTGACACAACCATTTGATACCACGCCTTGACACGTGATACTGCCGCCTTTCTCTCCAGCAAAGGCCACATAGCCGCCTCTGAATGGTTTCACGTCTTGAAGCAAGGCTATGTTTCCTGTCATGTTCTGGGAGCATCCACTATCTACATACCAGCGGTTAGAGATAGTACCCTTCGGACGTCCCTGCACTAGTCACAAAAAATAATTAGTTAGATTTGGAGACCCAAGCCATAGTGGTCTTGGGTCGTCCATCCTTTTCAAAATAAACTACCTCTTTTAACTCACAGTCATGATGACTTTTCGAAATGGATGAATCTTTAAAAGAATTAGGACTAGGAGATTGAGAATTTTTGAATTTGTTAGTCCAGGACCTCTTCATTTTCTTAACTGGAATAGTAGACTTATGTTCAACAACAGCAGGTGAACTAGTGGAAGCTTCACCTGATTGAACTCCAGTAAGCTGTTCTAGCTTTCTCAACCTCTTATTCCTTCTCCTCCTCTGTGGCTTTGAGAGTTTCACCACAGGTTTCTCACCAGTACGTGTACTACCAGAGGTGGATACACAAGGTATAGCGGGTTGCTTTCCCTTCCTTGAAACAAATGGTTTAGCCTCAAAGGTTATCTTTGGCTTTACCATCGGTTTTACTGGTGGTTTCACCACATTTGCTTTTGGACTTTTGGGATGGTTCACTTGTGGTGACTTAGGGATGACAATCGGTTGTGAAACAATAGGTCGTTTCCCTTGGTTCTTAGAAGGGCAGTTTTCGAAAATGTGACCAACCGTGCCACAGTGAAAACAAGTTCTCTTGTCTGTGTAAGTTCTCCTATAAGGCTCATTAGATCTGGCATTAGATGACTCAGCATGATGAGCAGGAGGAGTTGGTTTGTGAACAGGAGTTTAACCCGATACAGATTGGTTCTTGGGAGTATAGTATTTTTGCAAATTTTCTTTGTAACCAAGCCCATAGTGAGCTGAAAAAGCCTCTTTCTTTACTTGATTAAGATTTTTATACCCCCCATAAAGCATTACCTTTAATTTATTATTAGATTCAATGATATCGGGTTCAGTTAAAATATAGTTATCACTATTAGTGATAATGTTTTTCTTGACTTTTTGTTCAGATAACAACTCCTCAGATACTACTCCTTCTGGGCAGGTGTTTACCGACCCATCATCAGAAGCAGTAAGAACTCCTCATCAGATGCGGAGTTGGCCTTACTTGAGGAATCATCCTTTCCTGAGGACTCATCAAGACAAGTTAGATCAATGTCTACTAAGCTGTTGACAAACTTCCAGCTAACTGGTGGAGGAATGGCCTTAGTACCCAGCCCTAAGCCATTCATTTGCCTAACTAAAGATTCATAATGTTCCACCACAAAACGACAGTTTTTCAACTTCTCATTAGAACATTTCAACTGCAAGATTTCATTTTGCAGCTTGTTAATTTCATTGTTCCTTTTCTCCAACCCCTTATATGCAATATCCAAGTGAAGCTGTTGATCGCTCATTTTTAGTGAATAATCATGTTTTTCCTTTTTCAACGTGTCAATTGAATCTTTAAATCATTTTTCATTTTCTTTGTAACTTAACGCTGCAATACGAAGAGGTTCGACCTTGTCTTGAAGCTTAGAATTTTCAATTTTTAAGCCTAGATATTTGGAACAAGAAATAACAGAAAAAGGATTAGAATCTACCTCAGTTGATGAACTTGTTGCCTCTCCAATAGCCATAAGAGCAACAGCAGTAGTAGATTCCTCTTAATCAGCAACAGAAGATTCCTTTTCTTCAGCTTCCTTCTCCTCAGCTTCCTTTTTCTTAGCTTCCATCAACTCCATGATCTCAGCCATGAGACCAATCTGAGTTTGTGCAATGATGGCATCTTCCAGATGAACACCCTAATCAAAGCTGTCGTCCTGTTGAGCTACCAGTGCATTGGACGAACCACCATGGCTTTGATTGTGGTTGTTAGTGTTGTTGTAGCCATGGCTGTTTCCTTGGCTAGGTCTGGTGAAACCCGAAGCCGGTGCTCTGTCTTTCTGACATTCACGAGCAAAGTGTCCAAAGTTTAGACACTTATAGCATTTGGCCTTGGATTTGTCAAAACCAACCTTGGCATTAGAATGCCCGCCAATGAACTTTCTTCCTGTTCTGTTCAGGAAACGCTTGGCTCTCCTCAGTATCATGGCCATATTCCATTGAATATCCATGTCCTCCATATCATCAGGATCCACTTGATTAAAATCTTCTTCAATTGTCTCGGGATCTGTAAGCTTTCCACCTATGAAGTTCTCGTAGGCCAGCATACAAGATGAAAATAGTGCTACATGATCTTTGGCTATTTTGGCTATAGCTGATTGGTTAGCTGTAGTTGTAGCGGGACGATTTCTTGAGGTATGTTGTTGATGAGATCCAGAACCTGATCCAGATGCATAGCATGCATGACCACCACAACCATTTGAGTGGTCTTCTTCAGTAGAGTTTCCAGAGAAAAGGGCAATTCTAGAGCCCGAAGATTTGGTTGTAGAAGACGTCCCATGATACATAGAAGGGTCTTGTATCTGAGGTCTTCCTGAGCTCTCCTTCTTTCTAAGGTTCATGTTATGAGCTTGAACCTTTCTAATTGCCTCCTCTACTGTCATTTCAAAGAATTTTGGATTCTCTCTCATCAGGGTTGTGTACATTTCAAACTTGGGAGGCAAAGCATCCAGAAACTTTTCCACCAACTCTTCATCGGGATACTTGAGCTCAAAAGCTTTCAATTCTGTCTGCAGATGATAGAATCTAGAGATGAGGTAATCTAAAGACTCATTCTCCAGAAATCTGAAGCATTCATATTGCTTCCTGAGTAGATCCCGTTTACTCTTCTTGATATCACTATTCCCCTCGATCTTTTCTGTAGAGCCTTCCAAAGATCCGTACAGTTGTC
Source organism: Smallanthus sonchifolius (assembly GCA_023525975.1). NCBI lineage: Eukaryota > Viridiplantae > Streptophyta > Magnoliopsida > Asterales > Asteraceae > Smallanthus > Smallanthus sonchifolius. Next base: position 30,916,152 of record CM042046.1, read on the forward strand.
ATAACCTCTGAAGCTGTGGAACAACTCCCGAGATAAAGCCATACTGATTGAACCAAGAGACTTCTTCTCTAGATCATAAACTTTCTTTTCTTCTTCATCGACTTTAGAGATAGGCTTAGGCAGTTCATCATCAAGATAAATGTGTGTGGGATGCTTATATCCCTCTAGAATTGGAATCCATAACGAAGAATCGGTATAAGAAATGTAATGCTGAAAGCGTGCCTTCCATTTAGAATAATCATTTACATTTAGCAGCTTTGGCGGTTTCTGAGGAGTACCGATCTCATTGTCATAGTTTAAAAGGTTTCCAAGGTTCTGAAGATTCGACATGGTGAACACTTAGTCAAATTTCAGAAAAATCAGAGACACTAGCGCACTTGATATTGGCCTTGCGCACTTAGAGGAATGGTCTTGCGTATTTAAGATTTCCTCTTGCGTACTTGATGAGTACGCAAGAGTAAATGATAAGTACGCAGGATATAACTTAAGTACGCACAAGATTAGTCTTGCGTATTTAGTAAGTACGCAAGAGATTAGTCTTGCGTATTTAGTAAGTACGCAGCAAGACTGTACTATTAGCCAGATATGGTAAGTACGCAGAACACTTTTCACCAACTCTCACCAAACTATTCCGGTCACTGGAAAACACACCGGAGATGGCAAAAATCGGACGGATGAACAATCAAAATGAGCCAAAGGGTCAAAAACTTGTTTCTAACCAACCTTTGATGCTCAAAACACTCAAAATAAACAACAAAAGTCGGTTTTTGAGTGATCTTTGCTTCTAAAATAGTGCTCAATAGCTACCCCTATTTTATCACAAAAATCAACAAAAACACCTCCTTTTTCTTGTAAAACTCTGTAGAAAACTCACCAAACTCACTCACAACACTCGAAATCAAGAGCAAAGCTCTGATACCACTTGTAGGTCCCTCGGGTGTGGCGGATCATCACATGCAAGTGGGTCTACTAGTCGGACCGGGTGCGGAATACCCGTGACCAGGTGGAGAGTCTTACAACACAAAGTAAACCGACAAGAAGATCACTTTAAACTTTCGTCTATTATAAACACTTAAAGGTTACAGAGACAAATACTGAGATTACAAGTTCTGTGTATTTGCTACTGTGACTACATCTAAGATTACTTACTTATCTACTGTCAACCATTCCTATTTATACACGACCTGATGCCTGCGCACTTAGCAAGTGCGCAGGGCAATTTGCTCATGCGTACTTGGCAAGTACGCAAAGGTATTCTTGCGTACTTGCTAAGTACGCAGGAACTATCTCCTGCGCATATACAAGTGCGCAAAACACTTAGAGAAATATGTAACAGCCAATATGTAAAAGTAAATACAACTCGATAACTAATACATACAGACACTTACAAACAAAGACAAATACATTCATGAAAGTACAAAACTAAGACTCTATCTATCCAGAGTGTTTGTCACAGGAAAGTGCTTCAACAGTTGATGATTTCATAATGCTAAGGCCAGCAGATGTAGTTTTCTGGGAAACATTATCATTCCTCTTCTGAGATACCGGAGCAGGAGAAAGAGGAAGATTCAACCCAAAATTTGAAGACGAAGTTGAGGAAGAAAACAATTTAGATTGGGACGACATTTTCTAAACAAGATTTTGAGAAGAAAAAAATGGATTGTAATTTGTAACAAGATTTTCGAGGAAAAAATCACCACTTGCCCCACGGTGGGTGCCAAACTGTTTTGACCAAAAATTAACAAGGATAATCAAGTAGCCAAACTTTGTATGTAAGGTAGTATGCTTTTATAATCTTGCGTAAAATAAAGTAAAAATCTCAGAGATAACACGATGAGTTACGAGGAAAGCCCTTGATCTTTTAGGATCTCCGGCATAAAACCTCAGGAGCCGACTAAAGTCAGGCTGCCTTGTTTGTTCTTATTGATTTCTGTAAAAAGTACAATGAGAGAGCATTATGATCAATCTAAGTGTTTACAAAGAGTAGTGCGAATGTCTTGTGTGTTCCTAAAAGATCTTCTTTACAATAAGAAGAAACTAGTGGAGGTCTCTAAAGTCTCACTGAGTGAGCAATGTTCTGTAGTGGTGCAGAACAAGCTGCTAGAGAACTTGGGAGATTCGGTTCGTTTCACGATCCATGTCTCCTAGGCAGTTTGCCCTTGCACCACGCGTTGGCCGACCTAGGTGCTAGCATCAATCTGATTCCTTACTACATATATAAGCAGCTAGACCTAGGTGAACCGCAGCCTAGGCGCATGAGCATATCCTTAGCTGACCTCTCAGTCAAGCATTCAAAGGGAATTATGGAGAATTTGTTAGTGAAAGTAGGCAAATTTGTCTTCCTCGTGGATTCTGTCATCTTAGATATGGAGGTGGATGATAGAGTATCACTCATCCTAGGACGCTCGTTCCTACGTACCGCCATGGCAATGATCGATGTCTTTGACGGGAAACTCACACTTCGTGTGGGGGGTGAGTCGGTCATTTTCAATTCTACAAAGTATGTGAAGGATGTTGGCGAGCATAGCCACTCCGTGTGTATGCTTGATGCCTCCATGGAAGATCATCGGGACTCTAATCCGATAGAGGATGATGTTGATAGAGATAAAGAAAGGATGATAGAGGAGCCTCTGGATTGGTTGGAGGAGTTTGAAAAGAAATTAGTAGGATCTTCATTCTTAGGTTCTAACGGTGATGATTTCAGCTTAAGTGAGATTCTAGCTCAAGTGGGTAAGATAGTCTGTGAACAACCCATGGTGGAGAGTTTAGAGGATCATGATGGTTCGGTTGAGTGGGTAGAGGCCATACCATTAGAAGTACTTATTCTTGTACCTCTGCATGTTTTTCGTGATGAGGGGAGAGAGACCGAATCACCCCTAGGTCTAGGCCACCCCGTAAGAGAACCTGTACCGTCATAGATTCATCTAGGTTGAGGGTAGTGCAAATCCCAAGTGTGGGGACGTTTAGGGAGAATAAAATACTAGGCTACTTGAACTGTGTTATCTTTGGACCTGGTAGGTATAATTTATGGTGGAAGGACCTGAGTGGTAGCTAAAGTAGTTATACGGTGTTGGTGAGGTTATCGTTGATGCGGAGGACCGGTAGACCGCAAAGGATGAAGACGGTACTGATTAGGATCAAGGAGAAGCCTCCTGATAGGCTTGTTTGAGTCTCGGGCAAGTGCTCGAGATGTAGAGTTTGTATGCTTCTTTGATTTGAGTATGTGTCTTTTATGTGTTTTTTCGGTATTGTGTGTTTTGTGTGAGTCATGTCTTGCAGGGATTCGTGCTTTATTCGGTGAGGCAAATCGTCAGGAACGAAGTTCCAGGTATTTTTACATTTGTTTTGATGCATGGAAAAGGGTATTTAATAATTAGGGTGAAAAGGTTTTTTAAGATGGAAAAAATTTTCTAAGTATAAAAGGTGGAAAAAGTTCGTATCTTTCTGTGAATAACACCTCCTCGCGGTACGCGAGGAGGGAAATCCTGTTTCTCGTGGTACGCGAAGGATAGGAAAATATGGCTGGCTTAAAATCAACTCCTTCGCGGTAGCGAGGAGTAGACAGGGTTCCTTCGCGGTACGCGAGGGATCCCTGAAATGCTCTTTTGCCCTTCTTTTCCCATGGTTTCCCATATCGTTCACCCTCACCAACTCCACCACCATCCCTCACTGTTTACCATCCATCAGCGTTAACCACCATTCACATATCATCATATCATATATCACATCATCCATTACCATCAACCATCATATCATTCACCTATTACCACAACCATGGGAAACTAGGAAACCATTTGTAACCGATGATCCACCTTGCTGTGGCATTCATGTCTATGTGTTTGCCACCCATCAGGTACGTATCTCCGCATTCTATCCAGAGTCAGTTTAAGTCAGTCGAGTCTTTAATTTTAATTTGTGTCAGTTTGATGTTGCGGGTATGTTTGAGGTTTATTGTGTAGGTTTACATCATTCTGTCCGTACTCAATCTCCATTCGGACATAATTGATCATGATATCTTATAAAGGCAACCCGACAGAGATGTGAAACCGTGACCGAAATGCTATACGGTGCACACAAGGAAGAACGAAGCTACACATTTGTTTGCATCTACATTACCAGCTAAGTCGCTTCCTGTTTATTTTTACATTTTTATTGTTAGTTGTGTCTTGCTTCACATTGAGGACAATGTGTCTTTCAAATGTGGGATGTGAGTGTCTAGTCTAGCTAGTTTGTGTCTTTATAAAAATTCAAATAAAAAATTGAAAAATTTAGGAAAAATGTCCTTTGAAATTAAAAGTTTTGCATAATAAATGGAAAATGATAGTACAACTGGTTCTACTTGTTTATTTTAAATGATACAAGTAATAGAAAACGCGTCTAATTAGTGATGTTTTGGTAGGCCCAGCCAGCTTGAATACCTTAAATAGCCTGTGAGTGTTGCTTAGGATTAATCAAGTAATAAATTCATGAAATCTTGTGGGTACTCATCTTAGGGTATGGGTAATACTGAAATTGTCAACATATAGTGATAGGTAGCACATTAAGTTAAAATTTAGAGGTTTTTGAAAACTTCCATGGCACACCACTCTCTTTTTATGAGAATAAATCCGAGTTTCGGTGGCTCCCATTCCATAATTCCACAATTTCCATAATTTTGAGCTTAGTTGTTTGAAATATGAGTTTTGCTTATGCGCTACCCTCTGGGATGGCGACTTGGAGGATACACCCCAAAGTAAGATTTATGTGCTTAAACGTTTAGAATTTAGTCTATGTGTTAGCTTCCGGGATAGTGACTTGGTTGATACGCCTCTAGACGAAAGTTTTTTATGCTTTAATTAATGCTCATTCATTCCATATTCCATTGTTTTCTAAAATCTTGTAAATCTTAGTTTAACGTGGTGGGCAAATCTAAATGGTTTAACCCGTGCCTAAATATGACCGTGAGATGGGATTAGTTAGAGTTGTAACTTCTAAGTGTGAATCACATAGATTAAATGATAAATGTATAAAATGGAATTAGAACATATCACAGGGGCTAGATAGTTGGTGTTTGGATTTAAACGATCAAGAACTGTGAAGAAACGAGCACACGAGCACCCGGGATGAGAAACTTAGTTACGAGGTATATCTCGGAAAAGAGTCCAACCTTAAAAGAGATATATCTCGGGCTAGAAAATTAGTTACGGGGCCCATTTTATATCGATTTGGTGTAGCTCGACGAGACGAATCCAAAAATCAAGTTATGTCCTCGCGGTACGCTAGGCTTGGGGCTCGTTTTCTCGCAGTACGCAAGGGACCGGAAAACATGTGTGACTATTTTGTCTCTCGCAGTACGCGAGACTTGCCAGAACCCCCCGCGGTACGCGAGAGACCCCAGATACGGGTTTTTTGGCCTATTTTCAAGGTATAATGTCACAACCCGAACAGGGGGCTAGGCGTGATAATCAAATACCAAAACAAAACACAGCGGAAATAACGTGACATATAATTTATAAATGTCATTGGTCCAACTAATTCAAAATATACATTACAAAGGTTAATATCATCTATACACTAACTAAAAATAAAATAATGGATTCTATCTTTCCATAAAAGCTTTCTCGGGTGGAATCTATGGCTCGACATAAGTCTTCTAAAGAATCATCTATTTTCAAGCAAGCTCGTGTCTAGGTTGCTAATTTCCAAACTCGAGAATGATACATGAATACATGCTTAAAAATATTATCTACATATATGAAATACAATAAGTAACTAAATTTTATATAAAAAAGAAAAGTACCTGAAGGATATCTAAACATACGTTTCCAAAAAGATAGACATTAGGATTAAAGCAAGTATCAAATATCACTTCTAGAAAAGTTGGTGAGTTCACGAGTTTAGTTAATAGAACATTTATATTGAGAATTCAAATATGTACGGTGTAAAATTAAACAAGTTCACAATCAACCATGTGCCCACAACCCGTGGACATCTAGAAATAATAATAATATCCCCTAACTCATACCCCTTATTGTTATGGGTCTAATTACTCATGTCTGTCAACATAAGTTCAAAACTGTTAAACGAATATATGTCACAAGATATTTATCATTATTATATGATTATCGTCCCATGGGAGGTTGTCCCGGTTACGTCAGGCCCATGGTGTACCAGATAGTACTACCCATATATTCGTTGGCTCCAAAGGAGTTAATGATTGTGTGCTAAAGTTTAGGGATTCGTTATGGCAGCTAAAAATGGCCTTATTTAATTAATACACCAAGTATGTAAACAAAACAGAAGCATGTAATCACCCCCAAAAAGTTTAAGTAAAAGAGGGGGAAAAGCACATGAACTCACCTGGTAATCTTGTATATGCCAGGTCAATATGCTAAAGTTGCGAGCTTGCTATCGTGTGTGTAGTTATCAAAACAAATCCTAATTATGATTGTGGCATTAGTATATTGTGCTAGAGTAATGTCATTAACCGTGTGGTTAAGCTCGACCGATTCGTTCAAGTGTTAGGGTTGTTTGGTAAAAATCTCGGGTTGTAAACCACCCTTTATTATTCTAATAGTTGTACTATAAAAGCGTTGGTTGGACTTAGTATTTGTGTATAATAGTAATACTTGGGTATATGTTCTAATGCATTTATATATGTAATATATGTATAAATAACTAATTACATATATACAAGTAGTTATATTTGTTTCGAAGATAATAATCAAAGTCTATAGTTACGCATATACATATGTTTAAAATATACTCATATAATATAAATCATAAGGGTTACGAAACTATTTATGTTCATCTAATATTAACATAGTTATAGTGATTACTTCGCAAGTATTGGTAAATGTTTAACTAGTATTTACAAGAAACAACATAAAAATATATTTGTATCGAAAGTAATATTTGGAGTTTATAAAATGTTTGTATATATAAATATATCTAATATATGTATAAAGTATTATGTCAAATACTTTTTTCATTCACTAATAATATGGTTAAATAAGCATGAATGTATATGTAAGTGAAATAAGATTATAAATGTTTAAATACATGTTGGGTAGTAGTAACTATAAGCATAGTGACGACGTATGATGAAGGATCATACATAAGGGGCCTAAAAGAAAGAAATCTAACTCCATAACCACCATGAGGACCCACGAGAAGAAGGAACCAATAAGAAAGGGGCTGTTACTATCATACGGTTAGGGGAAAGAGAATGTAAAAACCCTATAAATAGAAAGTGATCTCATAGATGAAAGGGATCCAGGGCTGGTACTTGATTGAATTCGGGAATTATTATCAAAGTGGAGCTTTTACATCTCTTCATTGGCGCCATCCCGGTCGAACAATAGTTACAACTAGAGGTGGGCAAAAAAACCGTTTTGGAATAGTTAAACCGGTTTCGACCCGAAACCCGACCCGAATACGAACCGGTTTAAGTGGAAGCGGTTTCAAACCGGTATGAACCGGTTTAATAGGCAATTATATAAAACCGTTTTTTTTGTGAACCGGTTTGTCAAACCGGTTTAACGGTAACTTTCAAAATATAACCGTTGGGATAACGGCTATATAGCCGTTTTTTGACCGTTAGACCCGTTTTTGACCGTTTTTTTCACCCATTTTAACACCCAAACACATTATAAATAGGTAGTGGGTGTTTTGGTTAAATCACACTTCTCAAACCCGCTCTCTACACTCTCGTTTATAAAAAACGCTCAAAAAACGCTCAAAAAAACGCTATGGCAGAATCAAGTTTTGGTGTTTCCTCTAACGAAGTTAGCGTTGTGAAAATCATACCAACAACGAGGAACCCCGCAATTTGATCAAACTACGATCTATGTGAGTTGTCTAACGGGTTGGAACGTGCTCGTTGCAAAAATTGTGGTGGTTTTTTTAAAAAGGAATCAAATTCTACTCTAAAAACTCATCTGGAAAAATCGTGTCCAAGTTTGAAGAATATTCCGGGTGAGGGTCAAGCATCTATGACAAGCGAGGGTGAAATTTGGAACTTCGATCCAAATATTGTTCGAGATAGAATGGCGAAATTAGTTATTCAAAGAGGTTTGCCGTTCAACCACTTCGACAACCCGCTCACGACGAGGATGATTCAAGAAGCCCTTCAACCACGTTATCATCAAGTAAGTCGTAGTACTCTTAGACGTGATTGTCTAAAAATGTGGAAAAAAGCAAAAAAAGAATTAATTTTAGGTTTTGAAAAATTGGAAACCGGTGTGAACTTAACCACCGACGTTTGGTCGGCTCCACATGGTATTCCCGACTCATATATTTGCGTTACCGCTCATTGGGTTGATCCCAATACGTGGCAAATGATGAAACGTACAATCGCGTTTGAGATGTTTGAATATCCGCACACGGGTCAAAACTTATTTCACATTTTAGATGGTGTGATAACCGAATTTAAATTACAAAATAAATTATTTTCAATATCTTTTGATAATGCCTCAAATAATACAAATGCGGTTCAAAAATTAATATTAAAATATAATCCGATTTGCAACGGCGCTTTTTTCCATAGTCGATGTATTGCACACATCATCAACTTAGCTGTGCAAGACGGGCTTGCGGTTGAACCCGTTATTGAATTAAGTAATGCATTTCGAGTCATGCTTAAAGACGTTTTTAGTAGTAGTAAAAAAAGATACCATGAATATATTAGATTATGTAACGATACGGGTTTGATTTGCTTAGGTCCCAATTGGGACCTCCCAACAAGATGGAATTCAACTTATAAAATGTTTCATAGTGCTATACGTCAAAAAGATACTTTATCAATTTTTCATGATATGCTTTCCTCAAAATCGCGTCGTAAAATTCAAAGTTTTCCGTCTACGAGTTGGGAAATTCTTGAAAATATAACCGAATTGCTCGAAGTTTTCAAAACCGCCACTACTTTTTTATCCGGGGTTTATTACCCCACAAGTCCCTTGGCTCTTAAACAAATATTTCTAATGTGTAACAAATTAGCCGAACTTGAAAATAAAAATACTCTTTTTACAAGAATGATAAAACCGATGAAAGAAAAATTTGTTAAATATTTTAAAGAAATGCCTCCGGTTATAACTTGTGCTGCCGCATTAAACCCTACAATTAATGTTTACGGTGTTGAAACCTTGATTGATAAAATAACTTACGATTTGGATTTGAATGTCGAAGATATTCATTTTTCAACCGTAACAAAAACTTATTTTAACAAATGTTTGCAAGATTTGTTTGATATTTATTTACATAAATATGGTACAACACAAACCCCACATGATACGATGGGAGCGGGCGCATCAAGTAGCAGCTCGAGGAATGTGAACTTAAATTTGTATAATGAAATGATAAATGAATTTACTAAACGGGCTAGAGGGTCCACCCCGAGTAGCGAACTCGGAAGGTATACGGGAACAAACTTTTTATCATTTATGAGTCCGGATGTTTTTGAGGACTTTGATATTTTGGCTTGGTGGAAAGGAAACGAATCTACTTTTCCGGTCCTTTCCGCCATGGCCCGTGATTTACTAACCGTCCAAGCTTCCACGGTAGCTTCGGAATCCGTTTTTTCTCTTAGTGGAAGGGTTTTATCTATTCGAAGAACTAGACTCACCCCCGCGGCAATGGAAATGTGCATTTGCTTGAAAGACCATTTGGATGCGGTAGATAGGAGACAAGATAGGAGTTCGCTTGAAGATGAAATTGAAGTTGAAGAATTCATACACGAATCTGAGGTCAACCAAGGATTGGCGAGCCCACTTACAAATGAAGAACTCACCGAAGATGATAGACTACGAGGATCCACTAGTAACTCCGAGAATGACGGCAAAAATTAAACAAAAAAAATATATATATATATTTTTCTTTTTGTCGAATTGTAATGTTTAATTTTGTAATGTTTTGTGATTTCCGAACTCCTACGTTATGAATAAACGTTGAACTTTATGTTTTTATTTGTTAAATATTTAAACAAATTTTTTTTTTTTTAATAAAACCGGTTTAAACCGGTTCACCAACCCGAACCGGTCCAGAACCGAAATGAACCGGTTCAACAGGTTCGGGATTCTACATGTGTAAAACCGGTTTATACCCGAACCGGTTTAGTCAAAACCGGTTTCACTTTTGGTCAACTCAAACCGGTCCGGGCCGGTTTGAAACCGGTTCGGGCCAAAAACCCGGTTTGTGCACCTCTAGTTACAACGGTATCCTGAATTCAATCTTTGCTTGCAATGGATAACATACAATCAGATTATGAATCCGATGAGGAGAGAAATCACATTACAAACACAGGGGCACCAACAGGAGATTCACAGTCTCAAGCTGGTCTTCCTATGATTTCTTCGCTGAAGGAATGTCTGGCACAAGCTCAAAACCATCCAGCAGATATGTTGCCAGCAGCAGCATCTCATCTTCACACTTTGCATACTAATATACCTGCCTCGTTGCCTTCGCAGGCGGTCTTTTCATCCCACATACCGCCTCTAATCCCAACTACCATTCCCACCCAAGTTACCCGGGACCTCCCACAACCTGCTATATCTCCCAGTTTCCCACATATCACCACATCTGGTATACCCATTTATAATCTGCCGCAACTCATTACAACCACTGCTGGAATACCTCCCCTTCCCGTTTCCAATACCCCGCTTATTCCCGGATCTTTCCCTTACACCACGCCATTACTCGCAGGTAACGAATGGTGGATGGAACAACAGCGCCGGGCCCGAATGGACGAGCAATTTTGGAAAGAAATACGCCTGGCAGAACTCCGGAACCGTTTAACATTTGAGGAAACCGCTTATGTCACACCGGGGGGATTTACATCTGCATGCACTACCGGATCTCTCGCCGGAGGGCAGTCCGTTCCTCTCACCCATCCGTACAGCACGCAGGGACCTCCTCCCGCACTCATACCTGTACCCGGGAATACTCCTCTAGTGGACGTCCGTCGCCCATACCGACCAACAGCTTTGTTAACACAATCTAAGTTCACACCCCGAATAGCTCAAGCAGAAATACTTCGTAAGTTAAAAATTCCATCCACAGTTGGAAAATATGATGGTACCACAGATCCGGATGATCACATCAATGTTTTTATTAGCGCTGGCGGGGTAGAGAGATGGGCCCTGCATGAATGGTGTCACATGTTTGTTCAAACCTTGATCGGGACAGCTTGCCTTTGGTACGATAGTTTACCTATAGGCCGGATCGATAGTTTTGATGAATTCTTGGAAAAATTCATGCAACAATTTAGTCAGCAAAAACGACACACGAAAAACAAGACAGAAATACTTCACATCCGGAGACGAGACGGGGAATCGGTGGAAGATTTCATTACCCGGTATAACAAAGAAAGTTTGCAAATAGCCGGGGCAGGGGAGGATTTAATGATCGCAGGTTTCATTCAAGGCATCCGACATGATGAGCTCATCCGTATGCTCCATGGCCGGGACGGTTTACCAAAAACCATGGAAGAACTGATGACTGCCGCTCCTACCTTCGTCCGGGCAGAAAGATCCGTCCGGAGCGCTCATGAGTATGATAAAAAGGATCAGCGAAGCGATCGAACGGGAAGACAGCCACACCCCTCCAGACAGACTCAACGTTTTCGGGGACCTAGTACATGGACGAGGTCTCTCCCGTACACCCGCCCGGAACCTGTTAGATCTGTCAATACCTCCACAAGGTTTAAGGATAATCTGGAGAGCAGGGGAGTTGCGTGGATTAACAAGTTGGTCAAAAGCCCCCGGGAAGTTCTTTTAACAGAAAAATAACATTATAACCCCCGCGACCTCTCAACCCAAAGTCCGTACGAGATCCCAAACGGTATTGTGATTTCCACAAAGACACTGGGCATGACACGGATCATTGTTGGCATTTACAAAAACAAATTGACATGGCCATACAAACCAGCAAACTTTCCCATCTGTTAAAAGAAATTCATGCAGGACCACCGGGAAGAAAGAATGCAGGCAAAAAATCGGTGCGTGACTTATGCATGATAATGAATGAGGAGTCATCAAGCTCACGGGGTTATAAACGCGGGGGCGCGCGACTAGAAGCCTGGATGGAACAACCGCTTACTTTCCCGCCTGTTCAAGGGGGTGCCTCGTCCATCAGTCCAGTAGTAATCACAGCATTAGTAGGTGATTACCGCATCAGTCGGATTTTAGTTGATAGTGGAGCTTCAATGGACGTCATGTATGAGCAGCTTTTCAGACGTTTGGATATGGAAGATCAAAATACCTTGGAACCTACCGACATCGATCTCATAGGGTTTTCCGGGGAATCCGTGGTCCCTTTAGGACAACTCACATTACCAATGACCCTAGAAGAAGGCGCTAAAATCCGTACGGTCCTCGTGACTTTCATAGTAATCCCGGCTGTTTCAAAAAACAACTTGATACTCGGACGACCAGGTTTGGCGTCTTTTCACGCAGCCGTGTCCACTGTCCACTCCGCTATCACATTCCCAACTCCCAAGGGAGTAGCGGTGGTGTATGCTGACCAAATCATAGAAGTATTACAAGCGCAAACCAGCCGGACCTCGTGTAAAGATCATTTTGACACTCGCGTGAAAAGTACATATGAACCGGAGAGGTGGATTATGAACCTCGCATACCCGGAACTGATAATTACCATTGGACACACCTTATCCACCGTGGGGCGAGACCGTTTGAATCAGTTGTTACGAAACAACATAGAGGTTTTTGCATGGAAACCGGCAAATATGAAGGGAGTTCCACGGGAATTAGCCGAACATCGCCTACATGTATACAAATCTGCTAGCCCGGTAACTCAAAAACGACGGAGGATGGGCCCGGATAGAAGCAGGGCAACTGTGGATCAAGTCCAGGATCTGGTTAACGCGGGGATCCTCCGAGAAGTTCGTTATCCTTCATGGATCGCCAATCCAGTAATGGTAAAGAAAGGAAATGGTACCTGGCGTGTGTGTATCGACTACAAGAATCTAAATAGTGCATGTCCTAAGGACGTCTACCCCTTACCAGAAATTGATCTGAAAATCGACTCGTTAGCCCCTTTCTGTTTCAAATGTTTTTTGGATGCTTACAAAGGCTATCATCAGATTCCCATGGCCGAAGACGACGAAGAGAAAACAGCTTTTATCACCGATATCGGCGCCTTTTGTTACACAAAAATGCCGTTTGGATTAAAGAATGCAGGGGCCACTTACCAAAGGCTCATGGACAAAGTATTCGAGACTCAGATTGGTAAAAATTTGGAGATCTATGTTGACGACTTGGTCATCAAAAGCCATGATGAAACAAATCTCCTAAAGGACATCGCTGAGACGTTTTTAAGGTTGAAAGAATCCCGAATAATGTTAAACCCGAGGAAATGTTCGTTTGGAGTAGAGGAAGGGAAATTCCTCGGTGTGATGGTCACCAAGGAAGGTTTCCGGGCAAATCCGGAAAAAGTTTCAGCTATCACCCGGATGCCTTCCCTGACATCCATCAAGGAGGTTTGGCCGCCGTGCCTCCTCGAGAAGGGTACTCGGGTTCCAAATCATTAGGAATTCCATACGAAGCTTTCAGCCTCTCGGAGCGCTCACGCTCCAATTTATGGGAATCAAAGCTACGTCGGCGTTATCACCCATTTGTCGAAAAAATTAACAAGATCGGAAGGAATTAAAGAAGCAAGGTTTCTGAAGAAATCAAAAAGGCAAAGTAGAAGACGAGTAAAAAGGCAACAATGCTTTACCCCCCTTTTTATAGACAAGAAGAGAAGACAAGCAGTCGGATAGCGGTGCCCTAGGAAGGATTATGGGACTGATGGATGGGACGTACGGAAGGTTTGAAAGAAGCATTGCCCGCACGTGTCAAGTTTCTTCATTTCCTAAAAAAAAAATTTAGTCAACTTAATTTTTTGAAGAAACAAAATCAAATTGACTAGGGAGACTTGACGACGTATGATGAAGGATCATACATAAGGGGCCTAAAAGAAATAAATCTAACTCCTTAACCACCATGAGAACCCACGAGAAGAAGGAACCAATAAGAAAGGGGCTGTCACTATCATACGGTTAGAGGAAAGAGAATGTAAAAACCCTATAAATAGAAAATGATCTCATAGATGAAAGGGATCCCGGGCTAGTACTTGATTGAATTCGAGAATTATTATCAAAGTGGAGCTTTTACATCTCTTCACATAGGTATAACAATTTTACTATGTAATAAAAAAATGTTGTATAATAATAATAATAGTAAGCAATAAAAGTAACGATATCACTTAAGATATATACTTTGTTTAAACAAATAGTAGTACTATATTAATGAAAATATTTGTAACATTGATAATATTAGTGTAAAACATAATTTAAGTTTTAGTAGTTGAAAATAACAATAATAGTAATAATAATGCTAATAACACAAATAATGGTAAAAATATATATATTTCCATAAAGTTAATAGTTATAATATTATGTTAAAAATAATGTTAACGGTAATAATAATAACTAATAAAAGTAATAATAATAAGTATATATCTTTAATAATTATAAAAATAATAATAGTAATATTAATAATATCGTTAACAATAAGTGTAACATTTTATGTAAAGAAAATATCGATTTATAAGGTTTCAATATAAATATATTTTTAGTAATAATAATACTACTAACGAACATAAAATTTTTAATAACGACTTTTATAAAGTATTACTTAGTCTTAAATAAGTATTTATAGTATTTAGTCTAACTATAATAATAATAATAACTTATCATAGAAACAATATAATTCTTTTAAAAAAAATAATAACTTATAGCATATTAATAATAATAAGTTGGGCTAATTATCCCTAATATATATGATAAGAAAAATTATAATGATAATTATAATATTATGTACTTAAACACTAATATTTATAAATACGAGTGTACTAATATAGAGATAGCATGTTTATAAATATAGGTATATATGATATTATAACTTTCATTTATCGTATAAATACTCAACTTTAATTTATATTTATTATTATTTTCACTCATAAATAGTTTTTATAAATCTAACTTCAAGATAGTACAATTTATAATTATATATTTATGTGTGTGTATATATAGGTTTTATATTTCTAAATAAAGTGTGTTATCTTTATGACTATAGGTATATACATATGTTTATATATTCTATTTTTAAAGATTTCGGTTTACAAATAATTATATTAGTGTATGAATATAAATCTTATATTTTATTTTGTTCGGACGGAGACCCGTTTACAAATATGATCATACGAACGAGGTTCGGTTTTTCATCAAAATCCCGAGAGGTCGTAATCGAGTCGGTTTAGCTCAACTAACTATTACACACGTTTACATACAAAACGAATACAATTTACAAAATAAATACAAAAACTTGGTGTGTGTTTATACCTCACTACTCGTACGCGAACCCACTCGCTTAAAGACCCGTTTGGAGAACCCGCTCGTTATTTCTGCCGTTGACCGTCTTTGACTATGGTTGACCGAAACCCGGGACTGTCAGGAACGACCCGAACAATCCTGCATATCCGAGTGAGTCTTCACCATAACCTGTCAAAATCCATATGAACACTTAGGGTGAAAACCCGGCCAAATCAGTCACTCGCTTAACCGGAAAGCTCGTCGAAAACGTTAAAATGAAAGACAAGTCAACAATGTGTAGATTTAGGCTCGGAAAGACGTGAAAAGGGGGGAAAGAAACTTACTAAAAAAAAGAATGCTCGTCGGAACCTGTTTCTGCCGTCACCGGAAAGCCGCATAACACCACCACATACTTCTGTCGGACCTCACCTGAGCCACCACTAATGTCGCTAGGGCAAAACCCTAGCGTCGCCGCCGTTGAGAACCACCTGATGTCGCCGTCAGAACCACATCGCCCACTGGCTCGGCTGACGGAAAAAGGGGGTGGGGCGTCGAAACCCTAGCCGACCCTCTCTCTCTCTCATTCTCTTTCCGTATCTCCCTCTCTCTCCTGCCTCATTCTACACCGCCAGTCCATCCCCTTGCCGGGGCATCACCACCGCCACCGTCTGAAGACGTCGCAGCCATCGCCGTGGCCGGCCGAAGGGGCCGCCGGTTGGGCCGGCTCTTTCTCCCTACCTCCATACAGGTCTCTCACTCTTCATTATATGTGGTTTAAATTTTTTTAAGTCTTGGGGTTTGGGGTTTAGAGAAGATGGAAGAGTATGAAGTTTATGGAACTAAATGGAATTTGTGTGCAGGTTTGTTCTCGTCTGTCAAGAGGAAAAGAGATGGGGTTGGGGCCCACATCTTGGCATTGTAAAGTTTTCATGCACGATTTTTATTTTGTATAGATTTACAAGTAAAATGAGATTTACAAGTAAAATGGCCAGGAAGATTTTTATAAAGAAGTGAGAGATCTTTAACAGATTTGAATGAGAATTATAATTTTGAATTTCAAATAAAAATGTGTGTGTAGGTGTCATGGTGATCGAGAATTTGAAAGAAAGTGATTGGGGAAAAAGTAATAATTAATACATACAAATAATAGTAGAGTAAAAACAGTATATATCAAATTATTTATTGATATACTGTATGTTCACTCGTATCTCCGACATGTTAATTAGTTCTAACTATAATTTCTATAACAATAAGGCGCGGTAATAAATGTAGTTTAAATCTTTATCTCGTAAAAATCTTGTTCCGATTGTTGTTCAAGCCCGGTATGCGTCGACACCGCGTGTCTAACCGCATATGCTCAGATTAAACGTTTCGTGTTTCGAAGTTAATTATTTATTAATAATAATAATAATATTAACTATAATAATAATAATTAATTATATATTTTATTATGCTATTTCTAAAATAACTGGATATCGTTATGTACCGCGTGTTCACAAGCGTCTGCTACTGGTGAAACGGTTCACGTTCCGCAAGTAATTATTAACTCCTAAATAATAATAATATTAATAATTTAATGCGATAGGCATAGAATATATATTTGTTTATATTATTTAATTATACTGGATCTAGCAAGACCCGCTGATGTCCACTCCGGTGTTTGTCATGCATCCAACGCCGCATATCTCACGTGCAAATTCCTAATCCGTCGCCCACATAAATACTAGTATTTATTAGTATTATTCATTTGATATTCGCGTCGGATAATATTAACCCGTATGAGCGCGTTAATCATTCGAACAGTTCTCCGTATAAACTGTTTAGTTTGTAATTATTAGAAGTTATATCGAATCATGTAATGATCCGTCAAACAATGTTTAGGAGTTTGTTTTGGATTGGGTTCGTATATCGGGCCTTTAGTTGGGCCGTTAATGGGCCGAGTTTGTTTATCTACAGTTGGGCCTAGCCCATTAGTGTGATCACAATATGTTTATTGGGTTCTAAATGGTAGCCCAAAGTGTTCGACATTGTTATTCAATAGTTCAAGTATCCAAGTAAGTAGCACGTAATTAAATAAAAAAAAACAGGCCCTAAGTTTGGGGTTGTTACATATAAAAGGGTATGTTCGATCCTAGGATTTAATATTCGATTCCAGACGTAAAGTTGAGAGCTTTTTGGTGATTCCAAGTGGGAGAAAGCTTCTAGGATCAATTGGGAGTGCTAATTGAAGTTGGAGATCGAAGATTGGGTCGATTACGTCACCCAGTTAACGTCATCTTTCTTTGTTTTACTTTTCCAGAATTGAAACCATGTTATCTATATTTGATTCTTCTGTTTTGGATGTTTTAGACATGATTCTTGGCTAGACCTTTGATACTACCTAGGTTACATGATGACTACTTGTTAAAGTTTTGATTTTTATCAGTTTTTGGATCTGTTTGATGGTTTATTGACTTTGTAAAGAATCTTATGTTAATTACTATGATGAATATGCATGTTTACTTCTGATTTGTGTTTGATTTTGATTTTGTATGCTAATTGCGGTTGTCTGCCGGTTTGATTAGCGTATCTAGGTCATACACCTTAGGGTTTGTGGTCGTTTGTATGAGTTGCTAGACATAGTAGCCCATAGGAGTTGTGATTGAGTATCCTTAGATCTGAATGTGCATCCTAGTTCAATACCCGAGAGGTGAGAAATAATTGTCTAGTCTTCGTCATTAGGAATCCGAGTGTTAAAAGTCTGAGAGGACATTGGTATTAGGCGTCTAGTGTCTCCTGCTAGTCAATTCATAGTCGTTATCCTGAGATTACCCCATGCATTTCTTAAATGTATTATGGATAGTGAGACTGAGAGGTGATCTGTCTATTCGGGTACATTGTCATTGTTAGAGATACCGAGAGGTGATTCAACCATCTAGTGAGTTTAGTACGCTTTAGGTTCCTTAGTTGGTGACACCCTGAGAGTGATTAGGCATCCACTAGGTAATCTGTAGTTATCATCCTTAGAAACCCAGATCCATCATAATTCCCATAACCGGTAGAAGTTGTGCTTTGCAAGTAGGATTCCGACCTAGGTAGTGTTCTTCCCATTCCTGATTTCACCTTTGTTCTTTGTCTTGATAGTTCGAGTCGACTTTAGTTTATTACATTCATTAGTATAATTAGTAGTGTAGTCAACCCCCCCCCCCCAATCATCAATCTTTAGTCTGAGTCAGGGTCTAGTATTGTTACATAGTGTCTCTAGGGTTCGATATTCTGGTTTACCATTAAGTTGTGCTACACTCGATAGGTACACTTGTCTGTCAGTGCGGTCTAGTTCATACGTTTTCCATTTATTACTTAGGATTCTAGGTTAGGTTTTGTAGTTAGTTTTTATAGACCGTCTGGACGACATCATTTACCATCTAAATGGTACTAACTTACAAGAACTTGGAAGAAAAACGCTTGTAGTTTCAAATTTTATAATACTGATAACTTAGGTTTACATGCTTTGTATTGCAAATTCGGTGTGATTGCTTGAGCATTTTATAGCCTGATCTTCTTTACTTTGAAATTTATCGTGTATCATTTCAAGTATATAATGAAAAGTATGAAAGGAATGATAAAGGTTGAAAAAGAAGTTGATTTGAATAGTCTGATTCTGATTCATCTGATATATATGAGAAAGAGTATCATAGTATCTTATATTCTCATAAGTTGTATGTTGATATCATTTCAAGATGTTTATTCACAAGTTTCTCATAAAGAAGTATCATAGGTAACCCATAGTTTAAAATAGAATGTATGATGAATTGTTCAGATATTGATATGATCTTCTTACTCGTGATGTTCAAACCAAAAATATGTGAATACGTTGTTGGTGTTTAGGGGGTGGGGTGGTAGTTTAGGTTTTTGGGGGGTGGGGGTTTTAGGTTTTTCGGGGTGTTGGAGGGGGGGTTTAGGTTTTTTGGTGGTGCGGGTGGAGGGGGTTTAGGTTTTTGGGGGCACGTTAGGGTTCGATGAGACGGTTCCAACGCCGCTAGAATGAGTTCAATCGGAGTTCGTTTAACCCACTTCTTAACATTTTTTAGCGAAAAATCACTTATTAGTGGAACCTTCCCATATATATATATATATATATATATATATATATATATATATATATATATATACTAGGTTAAATTCCCATGTATTACACGGGCTGAATCATGAAAACAATACAATAAATAAATATCATATATGGTGATAAATTATTATTAGAATTTAGAGGGCCACTCTTAGCAGATAACTTAATTTTAATAGATTTTATAAAAAAAAGATGTCAATACAATCATATGTTCATTACTAATTTAAAAAATATATATATATTTTGTTTTATTATGTTGATATTAATCAAATATTAAATAATGATGGAATATAATTTTTTAACTTAAAATTGTGTTTATCATCATTTAAATTATTCAATCATATTTTTATAAATGTATAAACTGAAAACAAATTTATAGCTGGATCGGATCCATATAAAAAGTCTTTAATCATATGTTTACATATTCACATTGTTTCATTTTGACGAGTGCGTTAACGAGTGGGATTCTAACCTCGTTAAATAATGATGAAATATAAATTTATTACGATATCAAATTATAAGAAATAATGTATTTAAAAAAGACAGTTATTGGCCAACCAAAAGTTATTCTACATTTAACGTTTAAAATTTAAAATAATAAGAAAATTATGGATACGTTTAAATAGGATTTAATCAATTTAGGAGTTTAAAAATAAAATAAATATGTAACTGAAAAATGTTTAGACGGGAAACAAAGATTTTGATGCTCAAGAATAATGACAGGTGACTTCTCAAAACCTTTATTTATTATAATTGATATAATCCAAAGCATTAGTGGTATTTTAATAGCATTAGTGGTATTTTAATAGATTGATAGAAAATAGGGAGCGTTAATTAATAACATAACGGTAATTTATAGATTTTGTCAATTATTAAACTTTCCCTAATTCAAGCCCATGTTATTTCTCTTTTTTTATCTCACAAATTAATTAATTCTTTCTCATATCTCGAATTAATTAGTTGAAAAAAATCTTATCCTACACATATCAAACAAAACCTTTATTTTCTCTCCCCTGTCCATAAAATTATTTGTAATTTATCATACACATATTCTACATCATTTGCTGAAACAAACCTACCCATAAAATAATTTACTAAGTTTATTCTACACACATCCTACATATAGAAAACTTCATATGCTGAAACTTATCCTACACGCTTGAACTTCATTTGCTGAAAATTATCCTACACATGTCCTTCATCAATGATTTTCATTACCGAAACTTAGCATACAAATATCTTTCACCGTGTGTAGGCGATAATATGAACAACAATACATGTAGGAACCAAATATTTTGGTTTTTGTCACATTTTAAGTTAATATAAACAAAATAATTAGGGCTATTCAAAATGCTCGTGGCTCGCTCGAAAATCGCTCGAAAAAAGATCGGCATGAAAAAAGTTCGGTTGTAACCGAGCCGGCTCGAATTGTAACCGAGCCGAGCTCGAGCTAGGGTTGGCTCGGCTCGGGCTCGGCTCGTGGCTCGGCTCGTTGGCTCGTCTAAATAACTAATATATATATATATATATATATATTGTAGAAATATGTGGTTGTAACTCTATTTTTCCATTGCCTATTTCTAATCCTAAAAACGAAAATTTTCTTTTAAATAATTTCATTTTTCTTTTTGATACTACTATCCCATTCTTTTTTATTTCTTCAAATACTTGTTGCAAGTGTTTTTCATGTTCTTGGACTGTTTCACTTGCTACTAGTATGTCATCAATATAAACTAAGCAAAATTTGTATTTGAGAAATATACTGTCCATAAATCTTTGAAAAATTGAAGGAGCGTTCTTTAGCCCGAAGCTAAGAACATTCCATTCATATAATCCTTCAGAGCATGTGAAGGCTGTCCATTTTTTAAAGTCTTCTTCTAGATGTAATTGATTATAACCTGATTTTAAATCAAATTTAGAAAATACTTTATTATTTTGTATTAACTGAATCAAACTGTCTTTATTAGGAATGTTGTAACCATCGTCTTCTGTGTTATCATTTAATCTTTTATAATTATAAACTATTCTTGCTTTTCCTCTTTTTATTTCACTATGATTTTTAACTATAAAAGCTGCTGATCTATGTGGACTTTCGGATTTTCTAATTAATCCTTGTTTAGTCATTTCTGATATTTGTTTTTTAAATTCTTCTTTATCTAGGGGACTGTAATCTATGTTTATATTTCGTATGGTAATATCATGATTTTTTATCTTAAATTTACATACATACTTAACTTTAGACTTTGTAATATCTTCTCCTATGAATCCTATTTTTTCTAAGTGGACTATTATAGGATGATTTATACTTTTTGTAATGTCTTGTCCTTTTTCTAATTCATGATTTATAAAATTTGTAAGTAGTTGCATGGCTTCATTTTCTGCAATCTTTTTTCTATTTTTATTTAAGAACTCTAAGCTTCCTTTTTCTTCTTTTTTATTAGAAATATTTTCTATACTTTTATATCTAAGTGTTGGAAAGCTGTAAATTTGTTTGCTAATTGTTATATAGTTTCTAGTTATGGTGATAGCACCATTTAATCCTAATATGAAATTTAATCCTAAGACAAAGTCTCTAGATTTTATGTGTTGAGGATTTATGTTTATTTGTGGCATTTCATATTTTATGCTGTAGTTTCCTGAAAAGTCTCGGAATTGTATTCCTGAAGGGTCTAAGTGATGTGTTATCTCTATTAATCTATTTTCTACAGTTCTTGTCATTAGTTTATATGTAAGTAATTTATGAAATCTTTCAGGGGCTAAACTATGTGAAATTACACTTTTTGTTGCTCCTGTATCTACTAAGGCTGTTAGATCTATAGGTGTATTAGCATCTAGCCATAATCTACACTGTATATTTATCATACTTATTGATCCACTAGTTTGTATAAGTGTTTCTTCTCCAGTTTGTATTATAGAGTTTTGTTCTGTGGTCATATTATTTAATTCTGGAAATTCTTTTTCCTTTTTCTTTTCTGTATGGTCTTCAAGTCTAAGAACCCTATCTTTAAGAAGTTCTATTTTTAATTTATTTAACTCTATGGCTAATTCTAATTTTTCTATCTTTTCTTCATAGTTACTAGAATTTTTACTTATTTCTTTACTAGTACTTGGTGGTTCTATGTTATAAATATCTTTTATACAAATATGACAAATTTCTTTAAAACAAATGTTGCATTGTGACCTTTTTTCTATACTAGGGTAATATTCACATATATAACATTTAATGTGATTATTACCTTTCTTATGTTTCTAATCATGGTTACATTCTTCAGGGTTTGTATATGTGTATGAAATTTTTGCTATTGGCTCATCTTCTTCGCTATATATACTGTATATTGACTCATTATCTGTATGATCTGTGTCTATAGCCTCTATTTCATAATCTTTTATCTGTTCAATTAAATTACTTCTTTCTATATTTCTATTTCTGTTTGGGCATCTATTAGCCAAATGTTCTGTATCTCCACATATAAAACATTTACATGTCCTAGTGTGAGGTTTTTTAACATATTTATTTTGATATTTTTTATACGGTTTGTATTCTTTATCGTAGGTAGTGCTTTTCCTAATTTTCTTTTTTCTACTTTTGTCATAGTATCCATAGGCTTGTGGGGTGTATATTGCTATTTTACAGAATGCGAATGCATTTCTTTTTAGCTGTTCTTGTAAGGCTACTTCTTTACATTTTTCTTCTAAAATACTGAATGTAAAAGTTATCCTAGGTCCAACTCCTAAGTTTTGCATATCTCCATATTGTAATTTCCATGCTTCATGTATATGTTTCCCTAAGTCTCTTGGTAATTTTATAAAGTATTTGTCGCATAAGCTATCTTCCATAGCTTGTCCTGTTTGTGCTAATAACCTTGTGAAGTCTAATGTAAATTCATTTATGTATTTCATGTCTGCTATACTTAGCTGTTCTAGGTTTCTAATGGCTGTGTCTTGTAATAGGCTGTTGTTTTTTGCTGGATCAACTCCTAAAATAAGAACTCTTATTTGGGAAGTGAAATTGTAGGGATTATCTCCTATAGCTTTTAGCCTGTTTATCTGATCTGGGCTATGGGCTTTTTTACTTTGCCATATGCCTAAGGCTGTTGGGCCTAGTGTTGTTTCTAAATATGCAAACATGTCCATACTGTCTTTCTTATTTGTTTCCCACATTCTTACTACTGTCTGTTCCCATATGAGAACTTCATCTACCCATAATTGTGGTTTTTTGTTGTTCTAATAAAAGCATATTTCCACTGTAAATTTGTCCTATAGGTAATCTTCTTCCGGTTCCATTGTAACCAGATTCATGTTGATAACTTGTGACTGGTTTTGTCCAAGGTTCTCTACCCATAGTGTCATTTGATGTTTGTCCTAAGTCGTATTGTTGATAGTTTCTTTTGGGTTTACCTTCGGGATTCATAAAACTGTTATCTTGTTTTTTGTAAAAGTCAGAGATCATCGTGTCTCCTTTAACTATACTATTTACTAAGGGTAAATTAAAATCTTCTTGTAATTTTTTATAACTTTCTTCATATGTCATTTTTAAGTTTAACATACATTCTACTATCATATCATCTACTTCTTCTAGTATATTTGCCTCTGTGAATTTTCTGTTTATTATTTGTTCGTAGGATTTGTTAATTTCTTCTGATTTAAAAATTGTGTTTGTTTCTTGTCTTATTTCTTCTAATAAGCTATAATCTATATCCTCTTGTTCAAATTTTAAGAATTCTGAATCTAATAAGTATTCATCTTCTTCTTCATTTTCTGTATCATATATTGGTTGTTCATACTCAGATTCATCATCTGATTCTATAGTCATAAAATTGTATTGTGGTTCTTGAGGAGGTTGTTCTTCTGAACAAGTACTCTCTTCATATTTATCTTCTCTTTTGAAATCTGTAAATCTTAGACTTTGTGTGCCATCTATATTTTCATATATATGACTCTGTTTAGGAACTAATGTTGAATTTCTATTTCTTTTAAATCGTTTATTTGCCATTCTAATCCTGCTAATTCTTCAGGATCTATTTTAACTGGGTCAATCATTTGTATAGATTTAGATGCTATTGTATTTACTATTCCTTCTATATTTACTTTGTATTTCATTCATGATCTATTACTAGCTTTGCCTAAGACTCCTATGCTTATTACTATGTTATTTCCTTCGTAATTTTCATAACCTTTGGTTTGTAAAGCTATTTTTAATTTTTGTAGATCTTTAATGTCTTTTAATATTCCAGGTGTACAATAAAATAAGGCTGTATTTTGGCTTAAATCTATTTCCATACCTGAGATTATTGCCTTTTTCATTTCTGATTTCCAACTTTTATCTAATATTAATGTTAAAAGTTTAGTTCCTAGGTTTTTTCTTCCTAGAGCTTTTATTCCTATTACTATGAGTCCTGTATGTATGAACTGTTTTCCTGATTGTTTAATTTTTAAGATTGTTTCTGGTGAAAATAAATCTATTTCTACCATTTTATCTAGTACTCGTAAACTTTCTTCTCTACTACTTTGTATTAAAGTTGTGTTTACGTTTAGCATACCTGTTTGATATAGTGTTCTTGGATTTAATATATCTAATTGATGTTAATTGTATAAATTTATATTTTTGTCTAAGTCGATTTCTTCTTCTAATTGTATTGTTTGTTGTGTACTTCTAGAAGATGATCCTTTTCTTAAAATTCTATTTAAAAAGGTGTCTGAAGAAATAATATCTCTTATATTACTAGTTGATTTTCTAGATTCTTGGATGATTTGTTTATTCATCTCTAGGTTTCCAATGTTTATAAATTTTTGGTTTTTCACTTAGATGTGTCTGACTTAGTTTATTTATAAGATTATTTATATCAGTAGAGTTTCCTGTTACTACTGGATGTTTATTCTTGTTTATATTTTTAACTTCTAGCAAAATTTGGTTATTTTGCTCTCTTATGTAGTCTAAGTTATCTGTTAATTTTTTAAGTTCCTCTGTTTGTTTTGTTATAGAGTGAATTATTTTTTCTAACAAATATTTATTATTAACTGATTCTTTTTGTAGACTAAATCCTAAGTTTATAATTAAGTCTGTGATACTATTAATGTGTGTATTGTCTGTGTGCAGACTATGTGTATGTAATTATTTGAATCTACAAATATGATTGTAATAACTACTAGATATATTTTTATGATCGCTTTTGTCGGAAAATTCTAGGTTTAAGAATTCGAGTTTTTTGAAATTTATCGCTGATTCAATAATTTCTTGATTAAAAATCTGATTTCTTCTTTAAAACGCTTCATCTCTTTAGTTCCCTTAAAATATTTTCTTGTATCCCAATATTTTAAATTTAATAACTAACTTGACATAGATAATCTTGAAATATTCACAAAGTGTAAAATTTAGTGTAAAATTCAATGATTTCTGTATTTAGTTTAGTTTCAAAGCAAATTTTTTCCTTAATCTTCACCTTAGCGGGTTTTCACATAAATAGGACTTAAGCATGTCAAGCTGCCTGATATGGACCTGTCTAAGTCTTTTAGATGTTAGAAAAGCCTTTGCTCTGATACCAAATTAAATTGGGACATCAGAGTTTCAAACACTTTTTCAAACACTGGGTAATAGTAAAAGTAAAACAAATAAGAAGTTTCATTAATACGTGGCGTTGTTTACACCAGAGTTATGAAGAATTTAATCTTCCTTCGGACCAGTAGCCCTGCGAACTCGGGTTTCCAGCCTATATACTGTAGAAACATTAAAATAAAACATAACTTACAGTGTTTTAGTAGAGGTTGAAGGTTGATAATATCTGCAGCGGAGGAGTTGATTTGCACAGCGGATGACTTTTTTTTATATTTGGGATATAATATGAAGGGCTTGGGAAGCTAATAAGAGATTGAAGGTTTCTGGGAAGAAATCAGAAATAGAGAGTTTAAGTATTCATATAGAGGATTGCTATTGAAAATTTTCTCTGATATTTCTTGTGTGTTTACAAATGAATTCTTCTTGCCTTTAAATAGGCAGAAGGAAACAAAATTAAAAAGAGCGCACTATCTATCTATCGTACAAAGATAAAATAAAATAAAGAGCGCACTGAGCGCATTATCTATCTATCGTACAATAATTACAAATAATTACAACGCACATGGCGCACTATCTGAAAAAGTAAAAACGACAAAATCTTTTTTGGAGCTGTCTGTTGAGTGGAGCGTCGGCAGAATTATTTGTGTAGTTTGACGTCATGGCTTACGTCTGTCTTCTAAAAATCTCTGTGAGTGTCTGGGATTGTGTCTGTGTCACTGAAGTCATCTGGGTTTCTGTAATAATCATCTTGATCTATTATGTGATTTAACTGAAGAGACTCTCCTTCTCCGATGAATGATAGGAGCATGTTCCAGTTTTTGAGACTCCAGATTTGTACATAATGTCCTTCTGCTAGTAAGTGGTAACAGTCCCAATGAAAATTAGGAGGAAGGTCTGGGGTTTTTTTATGTAAAGAAATGAAGTATTTAGTGTCTTTCTGTTTTTCTTTTGAGCTCAGGCTGGTCAGGTTGTCAACCCAGTATAATTCAGATAACTGGATTTCTGTTTGAACTGCTAGGTTTTTTAGGTAGTTGTTTATGGAATTTTTATGGCTGATAAATATTCTTTTTCTAGCAGGTCTGTATGTATGATCGTTTGCAAAAGGGAAGGAATTGAAGATTTTGCAACCGATAAAAGGGGTGGAGTTGTGAGAAGAGATATTTCCTGTTGTTATCACGAATTTTTCTCCGAAGAGATTTATGATACCTTCTGTCTTGGGGTTTAATTCTAACTCAATGTAATCAATCATACCATTATGATAAAATTGGAGAATTAAATCATTAGGCATGTCTGTCTCTTTTAAGTTGATTTGGAGAAGAAGTAAGCAAGTTCCTTCTCCATCTTCATCCGTCCTTTCAACGACCTTTATTCCTTTGTATTTTTCTTCGTTGAGAGCAATGGACATGAGTCTGAGTTGTAAATCATACAACACAAATGGAAATTCTGTATTTATTTTTTGAGAAATAATCTGTTCTAATTCAGGGAATTGATCGAACACCGTTTGAAGACAGGTCTTCCAAGGTGTATCAAGCATCCTTGCTCTAAAAGCATCGTAGTTTCTGTAGCTATTGTTGCAGCTGTTTTCTTTTTTGTTTAGTTGTTCTGAGAGCAACATATTTTTTGCTTCAAGAATTTCTACTTTCTGCTTTAATTTATTGATTTCAATATGTTCCTGCACCAACTGTGTATTTTTTCCCTGCTGTATAAGCTGTCTTTGCCGATTTGCTATGGTTTCTTCCTGAGTCTTTATAATCTGTTCATGACTCTTCTTTATAACCTGAGAAAAGGTCTGTACCTCTTCTGGTTCTATGAAAAAATTGTCTAAGCCAAAATGATTTCTGGCTGTGTTTAAGGCTTCAGAAAAGCTATGATATCCCTTATAAATAGGACCATGGCACTGTATATGTTTTGCAACTGTTTCCCATTTATTAAAAATCCCTATTTTTGTGCCTCTGAAAATTATGTAATGTGTAAACTTTGGTGGAGGCTGGGTTTTTTCAGGGCATTTTGTTCCCTGTTCACTGAAATATGTACTAAGAGCATTTAAAACTTGTACTTTAAAAGAAGATGCGTGTGGCATGGTTTGTATATGCCACAAGTTGTCTAATAGACACTGCTGTTTTTCTGTAAGTTTTATTCCGTGGTTTGAACGGAATTTCATGTGTGTATCGTTGCAGGCTTGTAGGTCATATGTGCCAAAAGAAAAGATAAGAGAATTTTGTGATGAAGTGGGTTTTTGGGCCTTTTTATGGGCTGGTTTTTTGTTTAGCATGTCTTGAATAAAGTTTGGGCTCTGAGGGATATGTGTATACTGTGTAAGGAAATAAGGAGGGAGCTGTCTAGTACTTTGTTGAATAGGGGTTGTTTGTACAAGAGCCGCTTGTCTAGAACTGTTTATCTTTTCGGCTTTCATGGACTGACTGAGTAGTTTCTCTGTGTCTTCATCGTCGTTAGACGAAATACTCATGAGTGAAGGAGTCTGTTTATACTGTGATGGTCTAATGACCACTTTTTCTTTTCCCTTGTTTTTTCTATCCATCTGTACAAAAAAGTTTGTTAATGTTACGAGATAATAAATCGGCTATTCCGTTGTCTTTTCCCTTTATGTGTTCAAACTGTATTGAATACCCATTACCCTGTATAATATTTTGTAAATTTACCCATCTTGTTCTATTTATCTTTTTACTTTGATTGTTTTTAATAAATTTAACTATGGCTTCGCAGTCTGTCCTGACTGTAAAGTCTTTATGTAAAAATAGTTTGAATTTGTCTAAAGCATTTATTAAGGCTTGTATTTCGAAATCTAGACTGGTCCAAGTGGATCCAGTTTTAAAACTTCCGCTATAGTAAGAGCAAATTTTTTCTTCCTTTTATAACTATGTATATCTGGTTTGCAAAGGAGGACTGCTCCCCATCCATCTTTGCATCCATCAACTTCTATAATAATATGATCTGTTAAAAGAGGTAATTCTAAAGGTTTTATTTCTTTAACCTTTTCTTTAATCTTTTTTATTACAAAGTCTAAAGTTAAGTATGTATGTAAATTTAAGATAAAAAATCATGATATTACCATACGAAATATAAACATAGATTACAGTCCCCTAGATAAAGAAGAATTTAAAAAACAAATATCAGAAATGACTAAACAAGGATTAATTAGAAAATCCGAAAGTCCACATAGATCAGCAGCTTTTATAGTTAAAAATCATAGTGAAATAAAAAGAGGAAAAGCAAGAATAGTTTATAATTATAAAAGATTAAATGATAACACAGAAGACGATGGTTACAACATTCCTAATAAAGACAGTTTGATTCAGTTAATACAAAATAATAAAGTATTTTCTAAATTTGATTTAAAATCAGGTTATAATCAATTACATCTAGAAGAAGACTTTAAAAAATGGACAGCCTTCACATGCTCTGAAGGATTATATGAATGGAATGTTCTTAGCTTCGGGCTAAAGAACGCTCCTTCAATTTTTCAAAGATTTATGGACAGTATATTTCTCAAATACAAATTTTGCTTAGTTTATATTGATGACATACTAGTAGCAAGTGAAACAGTCCAAGAACATGAAAAACACTTGCAACAAGTATTTGAAGAAATAAAAAAGAATGGGATAGTAGTATCAAAAAGAAAAATGAAATTATTTAAAAGAAAATTTTCGTTTTTAGGATTAGAAATAGGCAATGGAAAAATAGAGTTACAACCACATATTTCTACAATATATATATATATATATATATATATTAGTTATTTAGACGAGCCAACGAGCCGAGCCAACCCTAGCTCGAGCGGCTTGGTTACAATTCGAGCCGGCTCGGTTACAATTCAAGCCGGCTCGGTTACAATTCGAGCTAGCTCGGTTCGGCTCGTTTACAACCGAACTTTTTTCATGCCGATCTTTTTTCGAGCGATTTTCGAGCGAGCCACGAGCATTTTGAATAGCCCTAATTATTTTGTTTATATTAACTTAAAATGTGACAAAAACCAAAATATTTGGTTCCTACATGTATTGTTGTTCATATTATCGCCTACACACGGTGAAAGATATTTGTATGCTAAGTTTCGGTAATGAGAATCATTGATGAAGGTCATGTGTAGGATAATTTTCAGCAAATGAAGTTCAAGCGTGTAGGATAAGTTTCAGCATATGAAGTTTTCTATATGTAGTATGTGTGTAGAATAAACTTAGTAAATTATTTTATGGGTAGGTTTGTTTCAGCAAATGATGTAGAATATGTGTAGGATAAATTACAAATAATTTTATGGACAGGGGAGAGAAAATAAAGGTTTTGTTTGATATGTGTAGGATAAGATTTTTTTCAACTAATTAATTGGAGATATGAGAAAGAATTAATTAATTTGTGAGATAAAAAAAAGAGAAATAACATGGGCTTGAATTAGGGAAAGTTTAATAATTGACAAAATCTATAAATTACCGTTATGTTATTAATTAACGCTCCCTATTTTCTATCAATCTATTAAAATACCACTAATGCTATTAAAATACCACTAATGCTTTGGATTATATCAATTATAATAAATAAAGGTTTTGAGAAGTCACCTGTCATTATTCTTGAGCATCAAAATCTTTGTTTCCCGTCTAAACATTTTTCAGTTACATATTTATTTTATTTTTAAACTCCTAAATTGATTAAAATACCACTAATGTTTGAAAAAGTGTTTGAAACTCTGATGTCCCAATTTAATAAGAAAAATCATTATTCATGAAAAAACCAAAAAACTATTTATTAAAGGTAAAAAAAATAAAAACTCAAAATATAAATCAAAAACTAAAAAACCGTTTCGGAGACCTTGTTCCCCACGTCGTCCTCTTTCAAAAAAAAATTCAGCGTTTTGCTAAATATGTGTAGCATAGTTAGCTTTTGAGGGTGTTTTTTGGGTTTAGTTTAGCTTTTGGGTTAGGTTTTTTTTTAGGGTGGGGGTAGGTGGGGGTTTAGGTTTTGGGGGGTGGGTGAGGTGGGTTTAGGTTTTTGGGTGGGGGTGGGGTGGGGGGTTTAGGTTTTTGGGTGGGGGTGGGGTGGGGGGTTTAGGTTTTTGGGTGGGGGTTAGGCTTTTAGATGTACTACACATATGCAACACCTTTAATCAGGAGTTTTTTTGATTTCTCATAAAAATGAGTTTTCTAGTGAACTCATCCCTATATATATATGTGTGTGTGTGCGCGCGCGCTATATGTGTTATATTTGAAGTATGATGTTTTGATTTTTTAAATTTATTTGTTTTCAAGGACTCTAAGTTTTTGACTAAAATTTTACTTTATTTACCATTGTATTTACTCTTTACTTTATAAGTTTTGGGTTATGTATGTTTTTTTTTTTGTCTTTTATATATTGTCCATTCCATCTATTTAGTTTTTTGAAGACAATAAACTTCAAACCGAGAATAAAAAACTTTTTTTTGTTTATATATATTAATGTGTAAAAAAACAAAAAAACGAGCTAGCTCGACGAGCCACGAGTAGCTCGAGCTTTTTACCCACACATATACACATATGAAGTGACAACCTACACGTTTATACACAAAACATACACGAAGAAATTAGTACATAATCTCTTTGAATGTGATATAAACCGAAGAATTTGGTACCTACATATGGTACAATGTAACAACCCAAGTAAGCCGTGCCAGAGTATTGCCGATTTGCCCCCGATGGGTTGCCCATCCAGAAAATCACGGGTTTGTTTTCATTCGACCAATTGCTCGCTCGGTCAAAACACGTACTGGTACCGTGATTGAGAAAAAGTAAGAATGGAAAAGAATTTTAGGCTTGTGACACGTGGCATTGATAGTTACTTATTTGTTAGGTGTTGATAAAAAATAAAGGTTAGTTTTTAGGGAAAATTCTAAAAATGAACATATGACTTTTATTTTTTTCCAAACTAAACACTGACTTTTCAACAAGGCAAAATAGCCGGAACATTCACCAAATTGTGCAAAATCGCCGCACAAATGAACAAACACTGATGTGACACGTGTACTTTTTTTGAGACAAAAACGTCAGTTTTTTCTGAGTTCTAACGATTTTAATGAAACATATTTGATTTCGACGATTTTGAAGAAATATATGATTTCTACGATTTTGACGAAATATATTGGATTTCAAGATGTATATAGAGGGTGTTTGGGATTGCTTATTTAGCTTCAAAAGTGCTTTTGTTAAAAATGCTTATTAGTTTATAACTTTTTAAAAAAGAGTTTTTAAAAAAGTGTTTGGATTATCTTTTTGTGATGGAAAAAGTCAATAAGTCTAAAAATTATTTTTTAAAAAGTGTTTGAATTAGGTTATTCATGTAAAATGATCAAAAAGGACATTTTTATATTTTATATATGTATTTGTTAGAAATTGTTATGAGTAGATTGATAATATTTTATTGCAAAAGTCATTTGAAAAGTCAGGAATTTATGACTTATTAAAACAACTTTTTAGCTTTATTAAAAAGTTAAAACAAAAAGTGATTTTGTTTTTGTCAAACACTTTTTTTAGCTTATTAACTTTTGAAAAAAGCCAACAAGTTAATAAACAGTTTTTCAACACAATCCCAAACACCCTCGTAGTTGAAAAATCGATGTTAATTTAAGGAAAAACAAGTCCTATGTTATTTATTTTTTTTATTTTTTTATTTTGGTGGTGGTGTTGTTAAACCAGCCCTGTCCTGCATTTTCATTTCCCCTTCCGCGGTTATCGATAATCCTGCACAAACCCTCAATGAACGCTGTGTCCAATTCTGATATCAATTTCACTGAAGGTAACAGAAAATCATTTTCGATCTCTGTTTAGATATCTATAATCTTGTGGTAATTTGATTTTGCTGCAGAGAACACAGGTGGAAGCGACACGGACACGATCCCCGACGAATCACCAGACTACTATGAGCCAATAGCAAACGATGAAGATTCTTTTGATCAGAACTCCGATAACGATCACGAACCGAACTTCCAGCGTCTACTGAACGGTGACGTGGAGAATGGAATCAATCATCTGGATCTGAGCAACGAAGAGGATGAAGAAGACGAAGAAGAAGAAGAGAGGATGAGAGAGGCGATGCAGAGAGCATTTAGAGAGGATGAGAGCCGTCGTAGGGCTCCGTTGACGCAGGAGAATACGATGAGAGTGATGGAGGCCATGCGTGGGATTGCGTTGGGTGGATCCGCTCCGGATTGGGCTAGTGGGGATCGGTGGATTGATCGGCTTGCAAGTATCAGACAACCGCCATCTTCAACTGCATCTTAAGTACGCATTTCCCTAAAATTATCTCATTTTGATGCTTAGAACCTTTGCTTTCATGATTGACTAAACTTTAATTTTTAGTTTAAAATTCCTCATTCTTAATCAATTGAAGTGATCTAGACATGACTGATTTGATTCTGAGTTTTACCTGAGATTGGATGACAAACCCTTTGATAAGATGATTTTAATAGTCTTTTTTTGGCATCAATATTTTCATTCAAGTCAGTCAGGGTCTTTGAATATTGGATAAACATCTCAGATTGCTATTACAGTTGGTGAGTCTTGTTGTAGAGTAAAAGGATCAATATGAGTTCGATCAAAACCCGTTGCATTCAAAAGATAGTCTATACGATTCGGGTCATAACCGGTTTGGGATGGGTCAACTAACTCTTTTATTAGAGAACAACAATAAAAGTAAAAAAATAAAGACACAAGTATCTAAGACCTCCATTTAGTTTAATAGTCATATGATTTGAATTCTTCGTCTTGCTTAAATCTTAAAAATCTATCTAGTGGATGGACGCCTGGACGTTCAAGCTGTCATATCGTTCATGGCTCTTTTATTTTTAACTTTGGTTCGTCTTGAGTTTGCTCTAGAATCGATCGATGCACAGCTCAACCGTCATAACGACCAAAAGTCCTTGCTTGAAAGGATTCTTTGCTTTACATAATGTCGTTGGAAGTCGATCCGTGCGTGGATCATGACCCTTCTGTGGATTTGTTCAATCTTGTTTTGACCATTTTGGTGGTTGTGAGTTTTAAGAGATGGAATTATGAGCAATCTAGGTCGCATCTAATTGGCTAATTCACATGTAATCATTGTTATATTCACCAAATTAGTTGAGTTATACTTGGAACATGCACTCTTCTTTTGTAACAGAAAAAAATTATTAACATATAGGCCAGTTGCTAACAAAAAGTATTAATGTAACATGATCATATCCTTACCATATTTCTTACTGTTTTGTCAAATCCAAAAAGGGTGATCCCTTGGATTGTTACTCCCCTTTAGTAAGTACACCCGTTTTTTTTTAACTAATAATTTTTTTTACTCCTAAAATACCATCTAAACATGCATTTGCAGGATTTGAACTCACACCATGTTTGTAGAGGACAATCACCAATGTCACAAGGCGATAAGCAGTCAGTACACTATCTTTGTTTATATTTATCTTTTATTAAATCATGCCAGAATAGAATTGAAAAAAAAAACCAATAACAAGCATATCGTAAAGTTCAAATAGTTTTGAGACCAAAACACCGAGGGCGATCAAATGACACTATGCATCATCACCTCCCGAGCATGACGCTTTGTTCAAGCCTTGCACAATATTCTTCTTGATTGATTCAAAGATACCACCTCTTGATTTAAAATATGTAGACAAACACTATAGTAATTTTACTTATGTCTAGGGAACTTGGGAAAAGTCAATAGCAGATGAGATCTCTATAAAACAAGTTTCCAAACAATGTGTGTGAACGAATGAGATATAAATCCAATGCATGCACACAAAAATATGATAATCGTTTTTGCAATACGGTAAGGCATGTGGTCTATTTGTACCAAGGTATAGTGGTGTCCCTTCTAAGTGATTGAGGGTTCAAGTCTCATAGTGAACAAATATGTAAATTTAGGAGTAGTCTTAGTGGATGAGTGAGTTAGTAATTCTAAAAATAATGTAAAAAAAATTTCAAACCCTTTAAAAAGGGAGGAACATAACTACCTAACATTGGAAAGTGAAGAACTAACTTAACCCAAACAAACTCAACCTAGAAACCAATAGTTATACATATTAATGTAATTGCCAAGATTTGATTATGCATAGTTTACAAAAA
The DNA here is from genome assembly GCA_023525975.1 of Smallanthus sonchifolius. NCBI lineage: Eukaryota > Viridiplantae > Streptophyta > Magnoliopsida > Asterales > Asteraceae > Smallanthus > Smallanthus sonchifolius. The sequence continues at coordinate 30,951,248 of CM042046.1, forward strand.
AACAAGTGAACCTAATCGTGAAAAAAATTGGAGAATAAAGTTAATATCACAAAATAGAATGAGAATGGAGAAATTCTGAAAGAAAATCCACGTCCTTGAAGAACATAGAGATGGGGACGGGATAAGGTAAAAGGAGAATCAACAATAAAACGGATTTATTTGCGTACTGGCTTACGGATGACATTGACCGCGGATTTCAACAATGCCGCAAAACAAAAGCATTATTACGACTTCTTCAAATGTTACATGTATCAAAAGGAGAGGCATTCCCTTTCACAAGCACACATCTTCTGTCAACATGGAGATTTTCACTAGAGTGATTAAAAAATCTCATAATGACTTATACGAACAACCTCTTTTTATATCCTCCTCCTGCATTGTTTCCTTCATCATATAGGTACCTTAGTTAGATGTACTTCATAGTCAACTAGCATTTGTTCCATAGAACTTGCTATACCAGATGCATCATACTCAAAATGTATGTTTCTTTGATAATCGTGCAGTGATTGATAATCCCACAAAGTCACACACTCTGCTAGTCCTTTTCTGATCCACCATGCACCTTCCACGATTGAAATCCTCAACGCAGATGACATCTGCACTGGTTAGCCTGGGTACCAAAGATCATTTTGTAACTAATGATACACAAGTCTAGTAGTTAATGAATGGTAGTTGTTGGGTTTTTATCATGTCCTTTTGAAATTCATTTTACAACGGAAGCTTTTGACACGTAGATCAAACAATTATTAATATTTTTAAAAACAAAACCCACCAAATGTGAGAAATCTTGGTACTTACAACCAAACATAGAGTGTTTAGTATAACAATATTTGTAAGGATACTCGTGAAGATGGATGAACAAAGATCCAAATAATTCTTCTCTAAAATGTATCATCACCAAGCAAGATGTAGGCTCTAAGTGAAGCTAGTCACAACAACCTGCAAATGTAATGAACACAACATCAAGAAAACTCTCTTTTATTGATATATGCAAGTATTTGAACACATTTATGAACCAAACACAATCATCATATGAGTTAAATGTTTGTGTATGTTGTTAGTGTTCTTCGCCCCTTTTGAAAACCGATCATATCCTAACTTAGAACCACACGGTTTTCTAGTCGGGAATGATAGCTTCTTTATTAAATTTAAGCTCACATCTTTACGTATAAAACCACAAAACCAAATGGATTGGTATGCTTTTGGATTGCTATGCTCTTGGATTCGTATTTCGTAAATAATTGTTAGTTTAAGATTATTGGAATTGACTTGTTGATTGTTTTTTAAGGATTAATGGTTGTTTGGATTAATTTATTTTTATAATATTTATGACGTTGCCCGGTTCTTAAATCCGGTCCGACCAGTGAACCGGTTAGGAGACCGGATCGACGTACGGTCCAGTCCTCAAAATATTGCCTACTACCACACTTGTATGACATAATTTATAATAAAATATAGAGTAAATTTCGCTTTTGGCACCTGTTGTTTGGCCTGTTTAACCCTTTTAGTCTAAAAAAGAAATTTTTTTAACATATCAGCCCCTAAAATTGTATTTTTGTAACCGTTAGTCCATGACACTAACCATGTTAACTTTTTCTGTTAAGTATAGAGTAGTTTTAGACACGAGTATACTCACAAACCCAATAAGCCGAAAGTAATAGATGCTTTACATTAGGGTGTAAAAAAATCCGAATTCGAAACCGAATCCGAAATTCCTAATCCGTATGAATTTTTGGATTCGGATAGTGATTTTAAAAAATATCTAACGTTTCAAATATTTATATATATTTTTGATTGTTTTTATAATTTAAAAATAAGAAAATTTGAACCGAAACCCGAAATATTGTATTTATATATGTATATTTCTAATTGATTTTTATAATTTAAAAATATTATATTTTTATATAATTTTTTAATTTTTTAATCGTTTAAGATATTCGTTTCACCGTCCAAATTCGTATCCGAATAAGTTTGGATGGTGAGTAAACATTACTCTTTAAAATTTAAAGTATATGCTTGCATATGGTACACGCATTTCTTGCATGGTTTATTTATTTGTTATTTTTTGTTTTTCTCAGGTTAGATAATTTTAAAAAATGGCTTGCATGAAATTAAGGAGTTGTTTAGCACAGTGGTCAGTTGGTTTTAACTTTGTAATAACGCGGGTTCGAAACCCTAGGCCCACCCTTTACCGGTTTTAATCGCTTTTATGTCCTTTTTTTACTTGCATTTTATTTTTTTTATATCATTTTTCTCTTGCCTTTTAATTTTTAGCCATTAATCTTAAACGCACTTCTTACGCGGGATGAGTTTACCTAAAAGTTTTAGATTTATTTTATAAAGTTTTGAGGATGCTAATATTTTCCGTATTTTAACGCGCCGCAAAGCGCGTGGGTACAATACTTTTCTAAATAATAGCTATGGCAATAAAAAACCACTTATGTAAATAGGTATGTCTATGGCTCAACTAAATCGAAATGCAAGAACTATGTGTCGGAATGCAACTATTAAATCGAAAAGCGAGAACTATCGGTCGGAATCCGCCGCAACGCGCGAGGCCTCCATCTAGTTTATAATAAAACACAAGACTAAGGGTGCGTTTGGTTCGCAGAATTCGTCGGAATTTGAATTGGAATTGGAATTTGAATTGGAATTTTAAGGAATTGAATTTGGAATTGTATTTTGTTCAAAGGGTTTGGAATTTTAAGGAATTGAAATCTATTAAATGAATTTGAATTCCTAATCCATTTGATTGACAAAACAATCATTAAAGAATTGGATTTGGAATTGTATTTTTATAAGGCAAAAAAACCCCTTAAAAATCAGATAAAGAAAAATATAAAAAAAATAATAAAACAAAAATAACTAAAAACTAAAAAAACCAAAATGTTTATTTCTTTTGTCTCGTTTCATAAAAAATAGTTGAATTTTCGTTTGCGGTCGACGACGGTGGGGATGGTCGGGGCGAAGGTGGTGGTCGGTGGTGGTCGGTGGGATTGGCAGAAGTGGTCGCAACGGTCGGTGTCGGAGGCGGCGGTTGGCGGAGGTGGGGATGGTCGAGGAGTGGCGGCGGGAGTCGTGGCGACGGTGGTGGTGGCGGCGGGGTTGGTGGCAGTGGTTGCAAGGGTCGGTGACGATGTTGGCGACGGTGATAAGGGTCGGTAGTCGGAGATTCCATTTGCTTTAGTTGAATTCGTTCACAAGTTGGAAGAAATTTGAAATCCTTCATTTGAAGGAATTAATTCCAATTCCAATTGCAATTTCTTTCTCTACCAAACACGTTAAGAATGGAATTTGGATTCCAATTCCAACGAATTTTACGAACCAAACACCCAAAGGAATGGAAATTCAATTCCATTGAATTCCGACATACCAAACGCCCCCTAAGATTTCTAAAACCTCGTCTAATACTCGTGACATGTACATCCCTATGTTCCAAGTAAAAGAAACAGTAATAACCATTCATTCAACCAACACAACCGTCACCATCCTTCTTATCAATTAAATCTGTATAAGTTAACAAAAACATTGCACCAGCAAAATTTTCTTGATAGTTAATAATATTAGGTGTCATTTCTTTATATTTTCATGAGTGATGGCGAAAATCAGTAGAACCAAAAGATCTCGGCTCATGAATTTTTTTCCTGTTTACTTGCACTAGATCTGATGGCTATAGTAATTTGAATTTTTCTCGATGAATGTGGGCAACTTAATCCTTGTTATCAACAATTTCTTGAACGAATGAAAGATGGAATTTTAATTTTCAATTTCCAGCCATTATTATCGCTAGTCTGGAGACACCCAAAATATTCATGTATAACCAGAACTTGGCTATTTCCAAACATCCATGTCAGCTTTTATCAGCACCTTCATCAAAATAAGAATAAGAAGATCCTCTAACCCGAAACGCCAATTGTTTGGAATGTTTAAGCACACGCCGCTCCTCAAAGCTCTCCCAACCTTCAAACTGAAATCAGATAATCATGTTATGTTTCATCTCAAAAAACAAGCCAAAAAATTGTAGAATCCATGAATGATACCTCTCGAAGCATGTTCATTGTTATTTCGGTGCCATGGATGTCCAGGGTCGATAGCTTGGTGCAGTTTTTCAACAATGTTGACGGAAGTGATTTCAGCCCATTGTTGTGAAGATGTAAAGCCTGCAACAAATAGTTGGTGAATGACAATGCAAGGTGGCAATTCTTATATGAATGGATCAATTCGGGTAATGTTTTCTCTCTTATGGGATAAATATCAATGAACCGATTCGGATTATGGATCGACCCGGTGGGGGATATCGACTTCTTCCCTATAGAGGTGGGCCTCCACCAAGGGTTTGCGTTGAGTACATGATAGAGCCTAAGTTGGTTGTTTTGATTTTCTGGAAAATAAAGAAATTACAAAGATAGCAAACCCTTTTCGAGATGGGTGAATCTCCTGTTTACATTTGATAAACCAAGATAAAAATTGCCAGACTGACAGAAAGTAAAAACACAGACCCCCTATTTCTAGACTCCTAAAAACAGCCACTGAAAAGCTGGAGATAACCCCCACACTAATTAAAACTGGCGAACAAAATGAAAACTGTTTTGGCGCACAAAAGGGAAACTGTTTTGGCGCCCCTTTCAGGCCCAAGTCCGCCCGGGTCTATCCTGGGTCTCTATCAATACTTCCCACCCGAATAAACGACTTGTCCTCAAGTCGGGAATGGGAAGGTTGAGCTGTTGCTCCTGTAGGTTGCTCCTCAAAGGGCTCAATGGTAAGGTGGTGAAACGTGGCGGGTTGCTGCTGCAAGTCCTCAAGTGGCAGCCCCTGTAGTTTGTAGTCCCTCCCGTTGATGGTAAACTGCAGTGACATGGTTTTCCAATTAGCATGAACCGTGTTAAGATTTGTCAGCCATTTGATGCCGAGTACCAAGTCAACTCCCCCTAACGCAAATGGGTAAAAATCCTGGGTCACTTGAAGATCAGAGAGTTGCAGGGAGACGTTCCTACAAACTTGATTGCATCGAATTATGTCACCATTTTCGATTTGGACCCCGAATGGAGTTATAAATTGGATAATTAGTTGCAGCTAACGGACCAATTTATCCAAAATAAAGTTGTGTTGAACCACTGTCCACCAAGGTGAGAACTTCCATAGTACCTAACACACCGCGCAGTTTCATAGTGGTAGTGTTGGGCTGACCAACGAGAGCATGGAGTAGGGGTGTTCATTATTCGAATCCCATTCGAATAAACCGAAATTCAATTCGAACCGAATTCGAATAAAAATTTCAATTTCGAATTTTGGCTTATTCGAATCGAATAATTATTCGATTCGAATAAATAAGTCGAATTCGAATCCTAAAATCCCCGATTCGATTCGAATAAACCAAATTTATATATTATATAATTTATAATTTTTTAAATATATAATATCCTTTTATTTAGGCTGATTTGGGCTTTATTTTTAAGTTTTGTATAGGCTTCAAATTCAAATCCATAAAAAATTTACCTCGTCATATATTTCTCTAAACTCAAATCCATAAAAATTTGGGCTTTTTAATTTTTTATTTTAAAAAAAAAGTAAAAATAGTAATTCGGTTGAATCGAATAGATTCGAATTCGATTCGAACAAGCTTATTCGAATCGGTTTAAGAGATTTTTATTCGAATCGAATTCAAATCCAAAAAAAAAAATTCAAATCCGAATAATTTGATTCGAATAAACCGAATAACCAGATTCGATTCGTTTGAACACCCCTAGCATGGAGGCAAATTTCAGCTAGCTCAGTGGTCTGGTCTTGTTCGGTTAGTGCTAGTCCAGGTCTGGTTTGGCTCTCTTCCTCCTCAGCGTAGTCGAGCAGTTTGAAGGTGCCCGTTTTGCACCTGTGACCTGGTCCATATTTTTCACCACACCTAAAGCACTCCCCCTTGATGTACCTGGCATGTTTCTCTGTTTATGAGATGCGGAAAGGTGGGGCTGAAGTTTGCATCACAGCTGATGTGGTGGTAGGAAGAGAGGGCTTGGTGGTTTCAGTTGCTTGTGACTTCAGTTCCTTCCGGCTGTGGGTTGTTTTTTACTCAAAACTCTACGGCTATGCTCATGGCTTTGTAAACCATCGGTTTATGCAATCTCACATCTGCCTTGAGTTCCTCCTTTAGCCCAGTTAAGAAGACTCCCAACAAGCAATGGTCTGGCTAGTTGGACACCCGGGGAGATCTCTTTGCAAATTCTTGGCGGTATTCTTGCACGGTTCCGGTCTGCCTAATGTTGCAAAGATGTTCATCGGGATTCTGAAATTCATATTTCCTTTTTTTCCCTTATACTTTTGATAAAAGGTGGTGGTTGATCCTCTCTCTTCCCTCTTCTACTCACCTTTGTTCTCCTTTATTTCCTTTTTTTCCCTTATACTTTTGATAAAAAAGAACGTTTTGGAGCTGGGGGGTCTCTTTGGAAGCAGATAGAGGCCTCTCTATCCCTAGCGATAAAGGCAAGGCTTGCCGCCGTCTCATCCTCCCCAGACCCTACTCTCTGAGTGGGATTTTACTAGGTATATTTGTTTGTTGGCCTGTCTTATGGGTAAAGTAAAAGAGCATAGCTAAAAAGGATATGGGTCAAAGAGGTTATATTTTTAATACCGTTTTATTGAAGAAAAAAATCATATACTTATTTAAATAATATAATTTTTGTAATCACATTCTCACACTAAATGCTCCAGAAAAGAAATGTTTTTTTTGTCAATCAAACCATATCAAAAGATATGTCTTGAACTACAGCTAAGAATGACAGTATGATAATTGCTAATAATCATATGATGACAACTCTTTTTGTCTAGTGTGATTCTTATACTAGGAGTCAATCTTACAAAAATTCACAAAAGAATTATAAAAAATGCTAACAAAGACCGTAGATGTGAGCAACTTTGGGTTGCCTTTTAACATAAGTTAAAATTTTAAAGGAATAATCCTAGTCCTATTAGGAAAATACATACACACCTTAAGATTTCTCAAACTGCTGAGAGTTTCTGGTAGCTCTACGAGAAGATTCTGTGAAAAATCAACCTGCGTAACATCATAATAGATTCAATCCAGGTATCGAAGAAAGACAGATATTGTTACCAAATCAATAGAGGTGGCAAGATGGGTGAGTCGAGTTGCATAAGGTGATTTTCTAGTACGAGTCAAAACGAGCCGCATCCGCAATCAGTTTTCGTTTGCCTATATTCTAGTTACTTTTACGAATAATGACTACAATAATTATGATAACAAATACAATATCATTACAATAACAATAATTTAATCTTTGAATTAAACATTTTGGAAAGATGTATGCATTGAAATAGACAGACATTGGGCAAATTTCATCATGTTTGACCTGTTCAACTCATTCCGTTTTGGCCAACTTTTTCTAACTTTGATTTATTTCAAGATATAACACAACCCGAGTAGACCCATTCGTAACTAAATGGGTCAAAACTGTCACCTCTACAAATGAGTGTGAGACTGAAAGCTTACTTCAACAAGGTTAGAGCAGCTCCCTATGCATGAAGAGATGGTGGTAAGCCTTCACAGAAGATAATCATTTAATACTAAAACTGAAGCATTATAGATGTTCCCAAAAGAAAAATAGGTAATTAATTTTGGTTATCCTTCCTCCTGCCTCTGTCCTATGAAGGTTTCCTACAGTCTTCTTTCTAGACGTCTCATAAAAATTGAAACAATTCTTTCTTTTTGGTGAGATTTTGATCAAAGATTACTATTTAAGATTAAATATCACCCACAAAAAATGGTATACTACAGTAAACTAGAGACGATTATTAATAACATTACCCTGATAAAATATCAGATAAAGAGTTAAGATGGGCATGTCACCTATTGTCATTGGCTTCTAAAACCTCAAGATGGACTAGTAATCCTATTTCATCAGGAAGGCATGTTAACTTGTTGTGTGCAACATGAAGCTCCTTCAGGGTAGTCAAGTCAGCCAAATCAGATGGTAAAGTTGTCAAACTGCATTATATCATGCCCCCAAATTAGCTGGTACCATCACTCGATCAGTAGTACACTATAACATCACATTTATTTGAGTGAGATGCTTACAGATTCTGGCTCAAAGACAGAAAAGAGAGAGATTTCAGCGATGACAATCCTTTCCAGCTAATAGATTCATCATTTATGTGGTTTGCATTCAAGAAAAGCTTCTGCCAAATAAACAAAACAAAAACATATTACTAGAACTAGTTAACACGGGGTGAAAAATATCAGTATAAATTTTTTTAAATCTTTATGTATATATATTTTACAGGTGTAAAAATGTATTACATATACTAAGGATAGAAAACAAAATTCAAAATATATAAAAAATAATACATAATTGGGTTTCAAAAATAAGTTAATTATATTTAATCTAATTTGACTTTCATTTACTATTTGATTGTAAATAAAATTTACATAATTAGATTTCAAAGTTTCTTATAATAAGAGATAATTTAAAATAAATGTGTTTTATTAGTATAATTAGAATTACTTCAAAAATATATAATTATTAAAAAATAGATATGCATTTAATAAAAGAGAGAGGCGGGAAAAATTGATGAGAATGAATGTGGAGGCGAAACGTGGCATGCAAAAACCTTTATTTATTATATAGTATAGATATAGCTTTCTAATTAGAATCTTTCTCGACTGTCTCTTTTATGTGGTTTGCATTCAAGAAAAGCTTCTGCCAAATAAACAAATCAAAAACATATTACTAGAATTTCTAATTAGAATCTTTCTCAACTGTGATACGAATAATTCTCGCACCTGTAATGAACTCAAACCACCAATAGCTTCTGGTACATCTTCTATGGAATTGGAGTTGAGGTCAAGAAATCTTACAGAAGATCCGCAATTCCATACTTCTTGAGGTATGTCCTTTGCAGTTCAGCCAGATCATGTTAGTATCACATTTCCACATTAAAAGGGTCTAATTCCACTAAAAACATATACATGATATGCTTAATAAACATATCCTTTCATAGTTCACATGTTTAAAAGTCTAATCTAACTGGTCACACTAAAAGTAAAAGTAGATGATACCCATCACCAAATTATAGAAAAATAAATAGATTTTCAAGTTATAGGAATAGCTATCTATACTATATATAATGCTATAGGAAGGATAAAATGGTCATTTGACCAAAACTCTTAAAATTAAGAGTTGTACAATTCTTATTGCATCTGGTACCTGATAAAGCCTGAAGACCCCTTTCAAAATTTCAGGTTTTTGTTGGAATTTTCGCCGGAATCTGGCTGCCTAGGCCCGCCTAGGACCGATTCCGATTAATGGTCCGCCTAGCTCAAAATTACAAGTTAAATCAGCCCAGGCCCGGTTTTTACAACACTGCTCTCTCCCCACGATTGCTTTTCTCTAAACCCTAAGGCTCTCCCTTACCACCATCCGCCTCTCCCTGTCCCAAAGCCATAGCCACCACCAACAGAGAAATGGCTTTTGTACTACGGTTGCGTAGGGAGATGACGATGACGACGTTCATTTGATTCAAGTGTATTTTGAGTAATCGTTGCTTAGCAAGTAAGAATTCCGGTAATTTCTTCGTCTTCATGTCTAATTTCACGTTACTGTGCTTTTGAACCTCATTTGCATTAGACCTTTTGATTTTGATACATGATTAAAAACTTATGTGTGATTAATCTTTGAATTCTGAAACAACTTGTTATGGATCTGACAGTCCTCGATAATAAATGAGAAGTAATCTTCATAGATTCAGGTATTTGTATTGTTACAATAGTTGTGCTCACCCACCAAAAGAAACATTTCACATCAAATAAAGAATTAGTCAGGCCATCAACGAAGAATCATGATTAAATGCTTAATTTTAATTATAAATCATTATTAATCCAATTTAATGTTCATTAACTTTGTTCAACAAACAGGAGGCCAAACTGTGGATAATGCAGTTGCTGGCTCCAACCTGTTTATTACTTGCAACCAAAATGGAAGTGACAGAAATACCCACAATTATGGATTTGCAGGTCAGTTCGCTCATAAGTATGTCTAAAAACCCGAAATATCATGAAGTGTTCGGTAGCTTTAACTGTGATTGGTGTAGTATACTTGATATTGCACACAAGGTGTTTGATGAAATGTTTGGTAGTGTAAACGGTGATTGGTGTCCCTTTTGTATGTGCCACAATGCCTGTTCAGTTGGGTTCGTAGGCCTTTTAGGGCAGGCACAGGTTAAGGGCAGCCGGCCCTAGCCCGGTTGCTAAGGTTTTGGGCCCTAATTGAGTTTACTTGGGGATTAAGTTTCCTACCCCTAGTTTAGTCTCTATAAATACAATGTTTTGTACTTGTAATTTGTGTCACCTCTAATAAAGAATATCCTAGTTGCCACCCGTGGACGTAGGTCAGTTTAGACCGAACCACGTTAAACCCCGTGTTCATTACTGCTTTCGTGTGTGTGTGTTCGTGTGTGATCGTCTTTAATCCCAACAACTGGTATCAGAGCTTTGGCTCGAGATCAGATCACACGAACCGTTGACTGTTTGCCGCCGCCAGATTAGGGTTCCGCCGCTACAGCAGCGCCGTCGCTACAGTACCTACCATGAACAGTACTCGTGCTACAGTACTCGCCGATTAGGGTTCCGACGCTACAGTGCTGCCGCAACAGTACGCCGCTACAGTACACCCTGCTGAGTTTGACCATAAAAGTCAACAGCTTGCTGAGTTTGACCAGAAAAGTCAACAGTCTGCTGAGTTTGACCAGAAAAAGTCAACAGCTGCTGTTTTCTGTCCAATTTTCGCTGCTGCGATTTTCGGGCAGTCTGCACGTTCTACGAGGTCAGTTTTTCGGGTTGTTTTTTCAGTTTGTTGCAGTTCGCAATGGCAGATAACGAGAAAACGAGGATTGAGAAGTTTGATGGAAAGGAGTTTGGGTGGTGGAAGATGCAGATTGAAGCACTACTATGTCAGAAGGATTTGGATGTAGTGATGAGTGGGGAAAGACCAGAAAAGGTGGATCCAGCAGATTGGGAATCAAAAGACAGAAAAGCTAGGGCAGCTATTACATTGGAGTTGTCAAAGAATGTGGCATTCAACATCATGAAGGAAACCACAGCCTGTGGAATGATGTTAGCCCTATCTAACATGTACGAGAAACCTTCGGCTGCTAATAAGGTTTTTCTGATTCGAGAGCTGGTGAATACAAGGATGAGAGAAGGAAGTTCAGTTACTGAAAACATAAACAAGTTAAATTCGATTTTGGCCAGACTTGCGTCAGTGGGTATCAAATTCGAAGATGAAGTTCAAGCTTTGCTGCTGTTATCTTCTTTGCCAGACAGTTGGTCCGGAACTGTTACAGCAATTTCCAGTTCAGGGGGTACCAACGGATTTACTTTTGAGCGGATTCGTGATCTTATTCTGAGCGAGGACGTCAGAAGGAGAAGTTCTGGTGAATCATCAAGTGAATTATTAAATGTTGGCAGAGGAAGAAAGAATAACAGAAGTAGTGGGAGCAGGAGGAGGAGTCAGTCTAGGACTCGTAATGATATAACTTGTTGGAACTGTAATGAACAAGGACACTTTAGAAATCAGTGTCCGGGTGTTGAGAAAGAGGATGATAGAAAGGAGGTGAATCAGCTTGTAGAAGAGGACGCACTGGTTTGTTGCGTAGAGGATGCTATAGATTCATGGGTGATGGATTCAGGTGCTTCATTCCATGCTACCCACAGCAGTGAAGCATTGCAGAATCTGAAAGAAGGGGATTTTGGGAAGGTAAGACTGGCGAACGATGATGTTCTTGAGGTTACGGGCATGGGTGACATAGAATTGAAGACTTCAGCTGGTTCATGGACTTTGAAGGATGTCAGGATAATTCCAAGTTTGAAGAAAAGGTTAATTTCTGTCGGACAGTTGGATGAACAAGGACACAAAGTTAAGTTTAGGAACGGTCAGTGGAAAGTGGTTAAAGGTAATCTTGTCTTGGCTTGAGGAAGAAAGAGGGGTTCGCTTTATATGGTCAGTATACCGTCTGAGGGAGAGATTATCCCGGTTCAGAAAGAAAACAAAGTCCGGTTCACAGAATCTCGTGGGCAGAAGAGGGTTTGCTTTGCAAGTGAGCAACCCAGAGTCAAAGTGAAGATTCAGGATGAACGAGTTCGGAAGGTTAAACCAGGTAGAGGGCATCGTGACAGTGGGAGCACAGGTCGTGTTTCAGTTACAGCTCCAGTGCTACAATGGGTTAAGAAGACCAGCATTCCGACTGAAAAAGTCTCTCCAGTGGATTACTTGCTTATGATGGAGAGTGTGGGTTCTCAGGATGTTTCAGATGCCAGCAGTGTAACAGGTTCGTTACAGTGGGAGCAGGTAGGGACAGAGAACAAGTCACTGGTTGTGACTGATGAGTTGAAGCTTAGGGGAGCTTCAACGGGCCTTCAGGTTAATTGATGAGAAGGTGGTGGTAACTAGGAGGAGCATGAAGCTCCGTTGACAGATTACAGAAGTACATTTGAGAGAGCAGACGAAAGCATTCAAGGCCTCCGAGTAGGAGATTGTTGGGTTCGTAGGCCTTTTAGGGCAGGCACAGGTTAAGGGCAGCCGGCCCTAGCCCGGTTGCTAAGCCTAATTGGTTTTGGGCCCTAATTGAGTTTACTTGGGGATTAAGTTTCCTAACCCTAGTTTAGTCTCTATAAATACAATGTTTTGTACTTGTAATTTGTGTCGCCTCTAATAAAGAATATCCTAGTTGCCACCCGTGGACGTAGGTCAGTTTAGACCGAACCACGTTAAACCCCGTGTTCATTACTGCTTTCGTGTGTGTGTGTTCGTGTGTGATCGTCTTTAATCCCAACATGTTCAACATACCTGAGGAGAGACGTAGAAGTAGGTTGGGGAGAGGCTTCGATTAGCAGAAGCTTATCTGACGCAGTCTTCGGCAATAGGTTAATTCAAATCTAATTACACCAAAGTTTCCTATTTTTGGGCTTTGTTTTTCATGTGTAAATCTGTTAAAAATCTGGGCATTTTTTTGCTACTTATTATTTTCTAATAAACCACTTTTACTCTTTACCTGCAAAAGTGAGCTAGAGGTTAAATCAAATCTAATTACACCAAAGGTTCCTATTTTTGGGCTTTGTTTTTCATGTGTAAATCTGTTAAAAAACTGGGCTTTTTTTTGCTACTTAATATTTTCTAATAAACCACTTTTACTCTTTACCTGCAAAAGTGTGGGATGCCATTAAAATGATAATCAGGTATAATAGTATGGTTATAGTCTTTTTTATTATGATAATCTATTTCCAAATTAATCATTTTAAGAAGTACAAAAAAACTTGTTGAATGATTATTAGAACATTGAATTGATTTGTTGGTGCTTTGTTGTTCATCATGCATGCGTAGTTGATGATTGGATCATATCATTTTATAGTAATCAACTAACTTTTTTTTTCCTTTTCATGAACCATCTTTTACTTTGGAGTTAAATTTTCCCAGCCTACAAATGTTAGTATATTTTTAAATTTTTATTACATTTTTTTTTAACGGCAATTTGGATCACTGACGGGCCACTGGCCCACCCGATCATCTCCACCCCCACAAGAGGAAACCCACCATAGGTGAGAAAAACCCCCTGGCCCAACTTGAACCCCCCCCTTTTTTTTTGTTACAAGTGGGACTTGAACCCAAGACCTCCCAATTTGATGAAGTCTTGGTAATACACCTTTGCCACTAGACTAAGCAAAATTATAACATGTTACTATTGTTGTGCTGCACCATGTCCAAACTGCTCCTCTTTCTACCACAACTACTCACTCTATCCAACTTATTTATCTAATAATACCAGAATCTCAATTTTGTGTTTGCTAACTTTAAGCTTTTTAACATAATCAGATTGTCGGAATAGTAATTAGCAGTTATTTGGGACCAAATGATAGCACTCCAAGTTTTGTTCCTAAACAAGGTCACTACAGGTGGTTCTGGGCATTGCAAATTTTGATTTACTCTTATCCTCACTACATGATTTAATCAACTAATTATTGAAATAATATCACTTATTAGTGTAAACAATTAATGCAATTACATTGAAGATAGTTGTTGTTCCAAAATAGCATTTTTTTTCCATTTCATGCATTATGGTTCATTATATCGACTTAAAATACATACCACAAAAATAGCATTTTTTTCCATTTCATGCATAATGGTTCAATTGTTTAAAGAATGGTGGTCGAGTGTTCATCTCTTCATATTTCTCATTTTCTATTTTTTGGGTTTTGCATATTTCTAATGGAGGGGGCATGGTCAAACTATACATGGTTTTGTAGGTGGGAGTTGAATGCTTTTTTTACTTTGAAGTAAATAATTATTTTATGTCATATTTAATCCATCACAGGCTATGAAGGTGGAGAATATGTTGAAAATCAAGGAGGAATTTGATTACAAAAGTTTGTGTAAAAGGCTTGAGACACAGATTGACTAACTGTTTGTAGAAAATGAAAGACAACATAAAGCATTTGAGGATGAAATTGAAAGGACAGCGATAGAAGCACAACAACGTATATCTGAGGCTGAAATTAGTTATACAGAAGCTTTGGAGGTTAGCTTGGAGAACTGCACGAATTAGATACAAACTTTGTACCTTTTCCCATTTTAGCAACCAACTTTAAATTTGGCTCCAAAGAGAAATAAACTTACGGTTACTGACTTTAGCAACCAAATTACATTTTGTTATTGATTGGAGCATCGCATGACATGTTCAAGCTCAACTGATTGGAGCATCGCATGACATTTTGTTATTTGAAGTGTTTGCTAAAATTGGGGGAAATGGGAAATTCATTTCTATTTCCTGCAGTTTGCTCTTATATTAGTATGCTTCATTCAGAATATAAAATATTTTGTGGTTTTGAATCTCAGGTCTCCTACCATTGGAGTGTTTATAGGCTTGAAATGTTGTGGTGTGCACAGAACTCTAGGTCCAAATGTTTCAAAGGTGGGTTTTTTTATACCTGCATTGAAGGCCTCCTACATCACTGCTGTTGATTAGTTTATTTCTGAGGTTAGATTTCAAGACATGCATATTACTTCTACTTTTCTATTTTCATTTGTGTTTTTCAGTTATGAGTCAAAAGTTTTATCTGGTGCTTTGGAGTAATTTTTAGATAATGGAAATCCCAGCATTCATATTGAAACATTTAATTTTTTTTTTTTTTTTTTTTTTGAATTAAGCCACAATAAAGGTCAACCACCCTAACCCCTTGAGTCAAATCAAAACATGTATACTTGCTTACATTCATTTTCATTGAGGTTTTCCCTCCATTTTTATATTATTTGCAGATTTCTTTTTTTTCTTTTAGTTTCCAAATTGGTTGTATTCTAAACTGAGTATTTAAGATGACTACATTAGATATTGATTTTGGTTTAGATTTGGATTCTGGTAGTTCTTCTAACATGTTCAAGTGATTTTGTTGGTTTTATTGTGGATTATGTTTTATTGTTGTCATTGGTGGTACAAGATCATAGCCTTCAATCACGAATCAATCATCATGTAAGATTATAAAGAACAAGTCAGGGATGAACCCTAAAGAAACTTGTATTAATCGATCAGAATCAACAGTTTGATTTCATGCGTACAATGGGTTTTATAACCCTTATGTGAATCGTCGCCTTCATTCCTAAACGACGCATCTAATCGGTCCTAGTCAGTTTCTAACTTTGGGTTTATACATACACACCCCTTGACTCCTTACAAATACAAATTAGACTCTAAAATATACTTTACATAATTACAATTCTGACCCGTTAAACTTGGATATGACAATTAAGGCTAACAATTACCCCCCTAATTGTTAATCCAAGTTTAAGTCTTCAACTTGAACTTGCTTCTTTCTTTCTTGAACAAGAATGCAACAAACTTGACATCATCTCGTACTTGCTTGCTTCTGGCCCACTTGCTAACCAGTTCTTGCTTGCTTCTGGCCTACTTGCTAACCAGTTATTCTGACCCACTTGCTAATCATATATTTTTGCTTGCTCCTGACCCACTTGCTAATCAGGTTCTGACCCACTTGCTGATCAGATTCTTGCTTAACCGAACTTGACTTGCTTGACCGGTAGTAACTTGCTTTGACCAACGTCTTGGTCTATACTTGCTAATTTTGAATCACGATGATTCTAACTTGCTATTTGAACCAAAAGGTTCAGAACTTGCTATGGAATCTTAAAGATTCAGTTTTGACTTGCTTTGAATCACTAGGATTCGGTTTAACTTGCTATATGAACCAAGGATTCGGACTTGCTATGAACCACACGGTCTTTCTTTACTTTCCTTTTTCTTTCGTACTTGCACATGCATATTTTTTTCTCTTGTCTTGCGTATAACCTTGTATAAGCCGAAACAGCCCTTTGGTTTTCTTGCTAGAACCACACGGGCTCGAGTTGACTTAGGGTTCGGTTTGACGTGCTAATACTTTCTTACTTTCTTGCCACACACACAGGTTTTGCATCACGAAGGTTTTGCATTTTTACTCTTGCTATTAAACCGTAAACGTTCTTGATCTTTTCTACTTATCGTTCTTGATCTTTTCTACTTTCCTTAATCAACCAAAGGGATTCTAATACTACTTCCAAATCAGAATTTTGTATTAACTAATAAAAGGAGTACTTATCTGATTTGTAGATTACTCATTAACTTGATGTTCTGACTTGCAAAAGTAGCAGCCCCATCAAATTGCTTTGATTTCGATTTCTTGCTTTTGATGTTCAGACCAGAACGTACCCATGGTTTCTCTTGTTCCTTGCTTCTGATCCTTTCAATTGATTCTTTTCTTCCTCCTTGCACAAAACCCAAACACTATCAAAAGTCAACCAACACCAAAAAAGTCAAAATCGGTGTTCCTTCTCTCGTTGTCTTCTTCCTTGGTCCACGCCACAAACAAAATTCCAATACTTCAATTGAAAAATCGTCTTAATCTTTGCATGTTCACTATCATCAAAACAAAACAAAACAAACAAACGATTTTGTTCCTGCTCTTCATCAATTTCTTGCCTTGGATCGATCTACAACACTTGCCTTTTACTTTCGATGAGACCTGCTTCTTGCAGTTTTCTACAAAAATCCATGATCGTTTCCCTTTGGTTGGTTCTTCCATCAACACCCGTTGATTAGGGTTTCATCATGTTCCTTCTTAATCTTCATGATCGTCAGTTTCTTTTTCTGCACAGGCCTTCCTCCCAAGAGCGCATCATGCTCTGATACCAATTCATAGCCTTTAATCACGAATCAATCATCATGTAAGATTATAAAGAACAAGACAGGGATGATGCCTAAAGAAACTTGTATTAATCGATCAGAACCAACAGTTTGATTTCATGCATACAATGGGTTTTATAACCCTTATGTGACGTCGTCGCCTTCATTCCTAAACGACGCATCTAATCGGTCCTAGTCAGTTTCTAACTTTGGGTTTATACATACACACCCGTTGACTCCTTACAAATACAAATTAGACTCTAAAATATACTTTACATAATTACAATTTTGACCCGTTAAACTTGGATATGACAATTAAGGCTAACACAAGAAACCTTCCATACTGAAAAATATGATCACCTAGAAAATGGTGGTGTGGATGGTTCATGGCGAAAAAGTAGCCAATAAATAATCTAAAAAAACTAATTAGTAATACTTGAAGCAGCTTTTTGCTTGTCTATTACTCCATCATTCATGTTTATGATGGTGCTTTCCTTTCAGGTTCTAATATGACATATGATATAACGGTTCAGGAGGTTTTACCCATGTTGAATACTCTGTGATGTCTCAATCCGTTTCACCCGTTCAACCTGCTTCCGTTTTAGCTAAGTTTGAAAGTCGCTCCTTTTTCTTGTCAGGGAAAGTGTAACCCTGATTGACCCGTTTACTCATGGAACAATAAGAAATGTGTCTCGGCTCTCAACTCATAAGGCAAAAAGTTGATATTTTTATATTCTTTGCCTTGCAGATTTTGACTGGTCACCAAGAAAATGCAGAATTTGCTCTTGCCATGTCCCAAAGTGAACCCTTTGTACTCTCTGGAGGTGATGTACTGAAAACCACCACCCCACCACCCAAAAACCTAAAACCCCCCACACCACCCACCCCCACCCCCTAAAAAACCTCCACCCATCCTCAAAAACCTAAACCCCCCATTCCCCAAAAAAACCTAAACCCTAAGGCTAAAACCCTAAAATTCAACCCTAAAATCTAAATCTTAAAAGCTAATCCCTAAAAGCTAAGAGGGTAGAGTTCGACAAGACAGTTCCAGCGCCACTGAAATGAGCTCAATCGGAGTTCGTTTGATATCGTTTCTTAAGATTTTTGTCGTTTCTTAGGTGAACCTCCCCCTCTATATATATAGGGTTGAGTTCATGAGAAAACTCATTTTCATGAGAACACCAAAAAACTCCTCACTAAAGGTACTGCATATGTGTATTACCACCCCAAAAACCTAAACCCCCCACCCCACCCCACCCACCCCCCTACCCTCCAAAAACCTAACCTAAACCCAAAAAACTAAACCCTAAAGCTAAACCGACTATTTTTTCGAGTTTCTTTTTTTTGTTTTTTTTTTTGAACGAAGGCGAC
Source organism: Smallanthus sonchifolius (assembly GCA_023525975.1). Lineage (NCBI taxonomy): Eukaryota > Viridiplantae > Streptophyta > Magnoliopsida > Asterales > Asteraceae > Smallanthus > Smallanthus sonchifolius. The sequence continues at coordinate 30,969,845 of CM042046.1, forward strand.
GTGGGAAACATGGTCTCCGAACCACTTTTTTCGTTTTTTATTCATATTTTGAGTTATGATTTTTTTATTATTTTTTTTACCTTTAACGAGAAGTTTTTTGGTTTTCTTATGAACAATGAGTTTTCTCATGATCCATCCCATATATATATATATACACACACACATAAATATGTATAAAAGGGAGTATCACCAATATACAAGGCAATACTATCAAGATGTAGACAAAAATTTCTAGTTATGTCATCAAATTATGTACTAAAACTCTCAAAAAGTGAAAAAATTGGTCAATTATCAATGAGTAACCAATGTTGACAATCATCCATGAATTACCTTTATGGCAGTATTAGACAGGGCAATGACCCCAGTAAGCTTCCATCTATCGAATTGACTCTTAACAACAGTCACTTGTGTGTTGGTCTTGGCAATTCTCCTCACCGGAGATTCCTTCTTGATTGGTCCACTCTGTAACAAGCAAATGATATTTTCACATCAGAACCTAAAATCCAATCAACGAATAGATATATGAAATTACCCCTTGATGTAGGCCTTGGGAAGCTATGAGTTGTATTTTATAGACTCCGTTGTATACCCCTAAAGAACTAAATTTCATTTCATCATCGAGAACTTTCCCTGTAATATAAAGGGTTAGGGTTTGAAAAAAAGAAAAGAACAATATGGTTGGTTACCTTTAGCTATGAGTTTCTGGCCGCGGGGAAGAACATCGGTTAGTGGTTGAAGCAGAGATTTTAGGTCTTTGACAGTGGACTCAACAGAAAGGCTCAACGGTATCGAACGTCCATTGAACTTGACGCTTACTTTTACCATGTTTTCGGAATCGCCTTTTGTCTCCATATTCTCAGAGCAGTTGGATGTACATCTTAAATTGATGTCGGTACAAACGCTAATTTTGTATGTTTGATCTTTCGTTGATGGAACGTCCGACCGCTGCTAATCATCTATACTATATAATAAACAATAAACAAGAAAAACATTGGGTCACTTGTTAGCATCACGTTTCACCTTAGCTTTTGGATCCACCAAAAATCATATGGACATAAAACGGGTTAACACGTGGGTCGAGAAGCGGGTTAAAAACCACCCGAATTAATACCCTATAAATCCTATATAATAAACAAGTAAAACATTGTGCCACTTGTCAGCACCACGTTTCACCTCAGCTTTTGGATCCACCAAAAACCATATGGACATAAAATGGGTTAACACGCGGGTCGAGAAGCAGGTTAAAAACCACCCAAATTAAAACCCTATAAAAACCTTTTAAACTCAGTCAGACATTTATCACATCACTTCCCTTTCAAAACAAAACCCTAATCGCCTTCTTGATCGAAGTTCTCAATCTTTCATCTTCAATAACCGAACTTCAAAATCAAATCAAGAATCGGTATGTAATCTATACTCTTCATCGATCTTACCTTTACACATCGATGACTTTTTATGAAATTATTATATCTAATCTCATTGAATCTGGAGATTTTATGAATCTCTTTTCAACTTATTAAAAATTCTTACCTTTACATGATCAAAATACCACCGTAAAGTTTTCAAAAAATGGTAAGACTTTTAATAGGGCTAACGCTCCGTCCAGCAGATACCTTTATGCATCGATCAAATTTTTTCTAATTATTATGTCTAATCTCATTGATTCTGGAGATTTTTTTTAATCTATTTTCAAATTTGTTAGGTTGTGAATCTTTAGAAAATTTAAGTTTTCGATGATAATCATGTCGAATTGATCTTATATTCTTATTGTATTTTGACCTTGCATCCCCTAAAATTTGTGTATTTTGGCAACCCTACACCTTTTAAAGTTACAGTTATAGATTAATTTATGTTAAAGTTGAATCATGTGTATTATCAATCTTTTATGAATCAGTTTTTGTTTCCATTGTACCAGGGTTATACTAAAGATGCATCCATCATTTTTCAAATTTGTGAAGGACCCGGCAACCCCATATTTGGTAACTTTCTCATTCAAATCTGTTTATTTATTATTTTCCAAAAAATTGTGTTAACACATAATTTTTTTTAATAAAGTCATTGCCTTAAGTTTTAATACAACAATTAATGACTCATTATACATGTTACACAATTACATCAACAAACTCTTTATTTATTTAAATTTACAATTACACCAAAAAAACATGAATGTAATTATTTAACGTTTTAAAATGTATGATTTACTAAAACAATTACCAACAATCCAATATTGTCAAACTTTGATTCAAAATTAATCATTCCAGTTTTTTAAAAAGAATTGAAGATTATAATGTAAAAAAGGAAAACTTTAACAATTAAATGACTAGTTTATTTGTTAAAGTGAATACTTTTCTAATCTATTTATATTAAGAAATAAATGTTAGTTATATACGGTATACTTTTACGAATTATATTAGTCATTTGAATTTTATCAATCAATAGTTAATACTTTTTTTTATTTGAAATTACTACAAATATGTCCCATGATTGAGATTTTTTTATATTATTACAAAAATTTAAGTATTGATTACTATCATTTAGAAAAACATCCATCTGTTTGTCAAATAAAATCATTTTCCATATTTATATCAAATTCAAAATGTCAGTTACCTATTACCAAAATTTAAAAATTTACAATTTAACAAAAGACCATGTAAAAAAGTATTACTTGGTTAATTATTCAAAATTTGGGAACGATTTCAAAAATTAAAGTTTCACTATTGGTGTAACAGACATATTAAAATCTCAAATTTTGAAAATTACATTAATTTGGTAAAGATTTCAAATTTAATTACAATTTAACAAAAGACCATGTAAAAAAGACAACCTTAGTTAATTATTCAAAATTTGTGAACGATTTCAAAAATTAAAGTTTCACTATTGGTGTAACATATATATTAAAATCTCAAGTTTTGAAAATTACATTAATTTGATAAAGATTTCAAATTTAATGTTTGAAATCGTGTTAAATTTGAAAAAATATCATTAACTAATTATTTTAAAAAATATCATTAACTAATTACTTGCTCCGACAAATGAAGTAGTGCATGAGATTAAATGATCGTTTGTTGTCAATGTTCCTCGGTGAACAAAAAGAATATATAAGTTTAGATAGTATATGTCAGTCAGAACAGTTGAACGATAATTTCTGTAACATCCCAAAAATAAAACGACAGTTATAATAACGGAATAAACGAACGAGGCATGTCGGGTCGGGTCGGATGGGCCGGCGGGCTGGAAGGGAACCTCCCCTATAAATAGCCAAGGTCACCACCCATTTATCTCATTTGCAACTTCTAAAGAGAGAAACCGTAGAGAGAGAAAGTTATCAGATCGACCCGAGATTTAAGAAGTGTGTTGCTCCAGAGCTCGTGAGAAGAACCTCCGGATCAGAAACTCGATTCAGGTAACGATCTGGCCTAAATCTGAGTTTTTGTTCGTTTTTAGGTTTTTCGGGTTTTGGATGAAAATGTAACGTTTTTACGGATGAAATTGGAAGGAAAACATATATTTGGGTTCCTTAATGAAAAGCAAACGTTTTGAAGTAAACAAGTTCGGGATCTTGACGTGATCAGACCCGAAGGCGAAAGTTAGGGTTTTTGCGAGGAAGCAGTCCGTGCGTACTTATCAAGTACGCATGAAGCTGATCCTGCGTACTTATCAATTATGTATGAAGAGGGTCATGCGTACTTATCAAGTACGCATGAAGCAGGTACTGCGTATTTATCAAGTACGCATGAAGCAAAGTCTGCGCACTTATTAAGTACGCAAGAACAAGTCCCTACGCACTTGCTAAGTGCGCAGGCATCAGGCGGATTAAGTAAATTCAGTATGTTTAGAATGGTTAAACCGTTAGAGTCGGGATTAGGGCAGATGTGTATTTAACTAATCAATTCAGATCAGAAGTGACGTTGTTGGACCTTTGTTTAGGACAACCCAGATTAGCTTATACGGTGAGTTCTAGACACCCTCTTTTAAATGCTTTAATAATGTTTTTGGGCTGGTGTGCATACGTAACGATGTGACTATTTTATAAAACGATGTTTATGAACGATGTTTGGAAGGAAGGGTTATGAAAGAAGTGTTTGTGAAATATTTTGTCAAAAGAAGTTTATGAAGTGTTTATGAATGAAGGAATGATTTTTAATAAAACGTACGAATGTTTTAACTGAAGTTTTGAAGTAAAAATAGTGAATGTTTATGAAAGTCACAAACAAACGAATCTGCCAATATTCCTTAGGGGATGAAGGTTAAGGGTATGGGAAGAATGTTATGGGCCTTTACCTTTTAGGGGCCTTTGTGGCTGGCCAACTGTTGTACAACTGGGGTGATGACGGTCACCAAGGGGATTATCGTGATCCTTGAAGTTTGGTACGATTTACCTTACGGGGTAGTCGTGCTTGAAGTTTGGTACTTGCGCCTTACGGGGTGCAGTGCTTGAAGTTTGGTACGTGTCATCCTTGTGATGCCGTGCTTGAAGTTTGGTGCTGAATAACCTAGGTATCGGGCCCTAGGAGTTCCTCACCTGAAGGACAGTACGGTGTTGATGGGCCTAGTGGTGGTGGTCTCTAGGTTATTCGACTAGTATGCGACGTATGGATTTGACGGTTACGAGAAGGTGCAGATTCGATATGTTCGTTGGCTTATGTTTATGATGTTATGTTATTGCATGTTTTTGTACGCTTTTATTAATGAAGGTTAAGGATATGTTTTTGGCAAATATTTGAAGTTAATGTTTTATGTAAAAGCTAGAACTCACCAGCGTAGCTGACTTTTTAGTATGCACATTCAGGTTAAGGCAGGTTACGATGACGGAAGGTGATGTTGGGCGGCTTGATGAGTTACCCGGATGATACGAAGACTGGCATCCTGTTACTATTAGATTATGTTATGTTTATGTAATAGACTATGTTACGCTTTCGCGTGTTGAACAATGTAATGGTTATGTTTTAATGAAGTATTTCCCGCTGCGTTATTTGATATTCAAGTTTAATAACTGTTTGTAAATGAGTAAATCCAACAAGTGAGGCCTCCCAGGTTTGGAGCCTTACAACTTCCAACAAAGTTTATACTCGCCAGATGTTCTTAATCACTACAAGGAAATGACCCTGTGCCAACGTCGCCTATAACGACGACACTTGTCGTCGACATAGGTCACCCTATACCGACGACATGTCGTCGGTATAGGTCAAAACAAAAATTTTGAATGGGACACCCTATAGCGACGACATGTTGTTGCTATAGGGTTGAGGCAGATTGGAGGGAAAACTGGCGCCCAATGAATTTTTGGGGAAAACCTATAGTGACGACATGTCGTCTCTATAGGTTAATTTTGATTTTCTTTTTGTTTTTTTTTATTTAATAAATTTTCGTTGGTCAAATTTTATTTTTTTTAAAGTAAAAAATTCTGGAAACCCTATGGCGACGACATGCCGTCGGGATAGGGTTTTTACCTTTATTGACTGGTCAACATCCTACAAACCCTATACCGACGACATGTCGTCGGCATAGGGTACCTGTGCCGACGACATGTCATCGCCATAGGGTGCATCACGAACAAATAGGTAAAACAGACGGCAGACCTTCATTTCTACCCAAAATCCTCCAAAAGTTCCCCATATTGGGCAACATCTTCTTTCATTCCGTTCCACCAGAAACTTTGTCGTAGGTCCCGATACATCTTTGTTGATCCCGGATGAATAGAGAAAGGTGAACTATGTGCTTCAGCTAATAATGATTCACGAAGGGCAGAGTTAGCCGGAACACATAACCTTTTTCCACACCAAATAACACCATGTTCATCTACACGGAACTCGGATTGTTTTCCTATCTCCAGATTCTGCGAGATTGCCCACAATTCTCCGTCTTGTTGTTGAGCTTCCTTGATTCGTGAGATAAGGTCAGGCTCAATTTTTAGTCTTGCTAAGTAACCATCATACTTCTCCACCTGAATGTCGATCCCCATCTTGTCTAGATCTGTCAACACCTGAGGTTGAATAGTAAGGCTGGCCACATTACATGAACTTTTTCGGCTCAAGGCATCTGCAACAACATTTGCTTTGCCAGGATTATATTGAATATTGACATCATAGTTTTTGAGAAGTTCTAACCATCTTCTTTGTCTCATATTAATCTCTTTTTGTGTGAAAATATACTTGAGACTTTTATGGTCAGTAAAGATGTCACACGTTTCTCCATATAGGTAATGCCTCCAGATCTTAAGAGCGAAAGCCACAGCTGCTAGCTCAAGATCGTGTGTCGGGTAGTTAACTTCGTACGGCTTTAGTTGTCGTGACGCATAGGCAATAACTTTCCCATGTTGCATGAGGACACATCCAAGGCCCTTTTTTGATGCGTCACTATAAACTTGGTACCCGCCAGAACCTGATGGAAGAGTGAGTATAGGAGCAGATACGAGTCTTTTCTTTAGTTCTTCAAAGCTCTTTTCTCGATCATCATTCCAAGTATACTTTACTCCTTTTCTTTGAAGTTGTGTAAGAGGTAATGCGATAATAGAAAATCCTTCAACGAAGCGTCGGTAATAGCCTGCTAGACCTAAAAAGCTTCGGATCTCGGTAACCGAGGTAGGTCTAGGCCATTTCGTAATAGCTTCGATCTTTACAGGGTCCATCATTATACCATCGGCACATACAACATGACCCAAGAATGCAACTTGATTCAACCAAAACTCACATTTGGAAAACTTCGCGTACAACTTCTTTTGTCGCAGTGTCTCCAGAACTGTACGTAGATGTGTCTCATGTTCCTCTTTACTCTTAGAGTAAATCAGAATGCCATCGATGAATACAATGACGAATTTATCCAGGAATTCATGAAAGACGCGGCTCATTAAATCCATGAATACTGCGGGAGCATTGGTTAATCCGAACGGCATAACCAAAAATTCATAATGGTCGTATCGGGTTCGGAAAGCATTTTTAGGAACGTTAGCATCTTTTACTTTTAATTGATGATAACCAGACCTCAGGTCGATTTTTGAGAAGAACTTGGCACCATGAAGTTGGTCAAACAGATCATCAATTCGCGGCAAGGGATAACGATTTCGGATGGTGATCTTGTTCAATTCCCGATAATCTATGCATAACCGCATAGTTCCGTCTTTCTTCTTCACGAACAATACAGGTGCGCCCCAAGGCGAGACACTCGGTCGGATGAATCCCAGATTCAACAACTCTTGCAGTTGTTCCTTGAGTTCTTTTAGTTCTAGCGGAGCCATTCGGTAAGGTGCTTTCGATATTGGTTCTGCTCCAGGAATAAGATCAATGGTGAACTCCACTTCACGATCTGGTGGAAGTCCAGGTAGTTCATTTGGAAATACATCTGGATACTCACGGACAACTGGATGATCAGCGACCGTTGGTTCTTCAGATGAAATAGATTTAATAGATGCCAGAAATCCTGCACAACCATGCGATAAACATTTTTGGGCTTTGAGGGCAAAGATAATCTTGAGTGGTTTTTGTGGTTGAGTCGCATGATAGACAAGTTCAGGAGATTGGGGGTTTCCGAAAAGTACGTGTCGGGTTTGACATTCAATCGTGACGTTGTGTCTGGATAACCAATCCATTCTTAATATAATATCAAAATCTCCCATTTGCATTGGTAATAGATCCGCTTTACGAATAAGTGATTCAATTTGTATGGGACAGTCTTTATAGATTTGTGAAATCATGATAGAATTACCCATAGGTGTTGTAATGGTGATATTTGGTTCTAACAAGGTGGGCATTATCATGAGATGTTTAACGAATGATTGTGAGACTATAGAGTGGGTTGCTCCCGTATCAAATAAAACTTCAATATCACGTAAACCTAGACGAAGGGTGCCCGAAACGGTACCTGGTGCATCTGCAGCTTCTGTGGCATTCAAAGCAAACACTCGTCCACCAACAGCGGGTCGAGCAACATTCCCACCGGTAGCTCTTCTAGGGTCAGGCTTCGGACAATCTTTAATCATATGCCCAGTTTGTCCACATCTGAAACAAGCTCCCAATGCCCGACGACATATACCCAGGTGACGATTGCCACATGTGGTGCATATAGGGTTTTGATTTTGATTTTGGGTTACCTGATGATTAGCAGATTGAGTTATATTAGGAGCTCGATAGACTTGGGCTTGGTATTGGGCTGGTCTAGGATTTTGGTACCTTGGTTTCCACTGACTAATGTGTTGGTTACGGTTACGGTTGAATTGGGTTCTATGGTCTCCGACATAGGCATTTTGGTTGGAGGATTGCCCAGTAATTATGATGTGGTTCCCGTCACGGTTTCTCTTTCGGTTCTCTTCAAATTTGGCCAACCTTTTCTTATTTTCTATTTCTAGTGTTTTAACAGCGTCCGCAACTTCAGTAATATTGTTAAACTTTTGTGTTATTATCCATCTTCTATTTTTCTCACAAATTGCCCACTTCATATTTTCTGCCTGTACTTCTGGGGTTCCAGCAGCTGGGCCAAGAAAGCTAGCAAGTCTACAGAATCTAGCCATGAAGTCTGACCAGGGTTCATCATCCCGTTGCTCGATAGATGCATACTCTCGAGCATACTCGTTTCGTTCCACTTCAGAGAAATATTGTCGAAAGAATATGGTACGGAAGTCGGCCCAAAGAAGAGTGGCAGCGTAATCATTTCCACCATAAGCAAGTTTGACCCCATCCCACCAGATACGAGCGTCATCTTCCAGTTTGTACGATGCAAGCCTTGTTTTAAATACATCATCAACCCCTATGACTTCAAATATCTTTTCCACGTGTGCTATCCAGTTACTTTCCTCCACGGGTGTTACTGCATTGCTGAATGATCTTGGTTTTTGCTTTTGAAATCTTTCATTCCAGGTGTGGATCCCTTCTGGTGGTTTAGTACTAGTGTTCTCGACTTTATCATTTTTAGGTGGAAGCGGATGAGGTGTAGGACTTGGAGTTTGTGGAGTTGATGTAGGAGGTGATGGTGATGGGGGTTGTGTAGGAGGTGGAGGTACCGGATGTGTTGTGTTATTTTCCCCAATGTGATTGTTTTGAACGACTGTCTTCAGAATATTAGGAAGCATTCTTTCAATGGCTCGTTGAATAGCGTCGTCAAAGTTACGTCGTTTGGAACTTGGTTTCCGACGGATGTGTCTCAAAGGAGGCATCTAAAAAGAAAATAATATAAGTACTTGTTGATAAGAACTTTAACAGAATATTAAATTTCCTAACCCAGTGTCTACCCATTACCTCACAGGTCTTAACTTATGTTTAAGTTTTCTACAGGAAAGAGCCTTCGCTCTGATACCATAACTGTAACACCCCAACCCGGGATAGGGCTGACGTGTCACTATTATAGAGTCAGAGACAAAAAGACATATTACATAAATAACTGAAAAGAGTTTACAAAAGCTTTTAGTCCTAATATTTGTTACAATACATTAATAACAATCAAAAGCTACACCGGTAACTACGTTGTTTTTAGCTCTCTTCACACTTCCCCTTTTAGCCCTGAAACCTGTTACATAAGAAGAAATGCGAAGGAGCAACTGCAAGTGAACGTATAACGATAGGGAGAGAAAACTGATAATCATAATAATGCATATACAGATACATGACAGCTTTCAAGAATATATCATGTTATAAAGAAATACACATCGAGCCCGGTACATAATATAAACAGAAATAGGCGGAACAGGCTAGCTAGTCCTGAACCGATGTGAGATGGTGTATGGGCATCATACAATCCAACCACCGGAAATAATAATATCCTAGGATCGATCCATACGCCTCGAAACATATAACCGGTATTTTTCAGATAAACAGGCGAGACGCCGTGATCTCAGCTCACCGTCACGGATAGTGCCACGTCATCGATGCCGCAATAACGTGCTTGTGGTCACCCCCACAAGTAGGGGCGTGCTCGGGTATTAGAGTACAAAGGTAATAACACATAATATATTAACGGTGATCAGATAAAGTTTCTATCAGGAACATACGATAATGAGTACAATCTGATTAAATAATATCGCATGTAATGAGATTTCTAAACAGAGATTCAGATTCAATATTATGATAATGAATTTAAAAAGATGTATGGTGAATATGATTTCGAATACAAACAAGATGTCAAATGAATAAGTATAACATCATGTAAATGAGATAATAATTTATAGAGCAGAGAACAACGAATGAGTTTAGAAACCCAACTATAGCAAATAGTAGGGTAAGAATTCGCACCTTAACTGTTGATGATGTTCCTTGCCAATTAGTTCAAGAGCGTTCGTAATAGTCTACATATGAAATATATTCCATTTAGAATTATATTTTAAATTCTTTATTGGAGCTAGCTATGTATTTATTTAACGTAATAAAATCTTTACGTAAACTATGTTGACAACTAAAATATGGATTCCTTTGTAAAAGTTTATTTATTTTTGTCAACATATGTTATTATATTTTTAAAGAAACTGATAGTCTTACCCATTTTATAATAAAGAGAGCTTTAAATTTAGATTAATTACTTTGTTAACTTAATTGTACTGGGTGATAGGAATTTAAGCTTGATTAAGTCTATGCATAATCCCAAAAAGGAAAAGTATAAAATTTGAGTAACAGGTAACGAACCTGTGACCAATCATTTATATACTGAAGATTTTAACCAACTATATTATGATTCTATTTGTTTAGCTTTCTGACGTAAAGAATTAAAATACCTCACCTAGATGTTTCTTCTTCTAAATTTTGTTGCCGGGTAAACAAAGGAGTCGCCGGATAATCTCGATCTCGCCGGAAAATGTGAGTTTTTGTATGAAAGTTGGGAGTGAGAGATTCTTTTCGCGAAAGTGAGATCGTGAGGTTGAGAGTTCTCTAGCTCCACTTTTGTAGACGAGTTTTTCTTAGCTACGAAGGTGGAAACGGTTGATACCGCGCGGAATAGAGATGGTGTTTCGAGGGCGGTCACGTGGCAGAAACGATTCCCCTCATGGCTATAACCGATGCCGTTCGTTGTTAAAAAGTTTTTCACGTGAAGAGCCGCCTAAAGCGGTATTTCCGACTAGGTTAGGCCGCCGGTGCTCGAAACCAGCGCCATCTTCTTCTTTCTCCCGAGATGCAATGATGCCGTCTCTCTCTACATTTAATGCAAATTTGACCTTTCTCAATTTGTTTTTCATTTAACTATTGATTATTAATAAGCATATTATTATTATTATGTAAAATTTTATTATAGTTTATATAATTCTTTGCATCTTATGACTTTTACGGGTATTTCATATTATTGTTATTTATGTTTTACGATATTTTCGGGTATTTCACAGGGTCTAACACTAGTGAACGAATAAAAAAAACACTTCAACGTAGGATGAGATCCATCGTACCTGTACCGAATAAATATACTCGATAAATATACTCATACCGGGTTTGTGTAAAAGTGGGTATCGAATAATGTATTAAATCCTTACAAAATGCTCATCTTTAAATGGTATCGATACTGATACTGAAAATACCGATACCGAATTTTTGAAAAAGTGGGTACTGAATCTATCCGTACGGTACGATACTTGATACCAAATGTCCATCCCTACTTAAACGAATATATTTTCTTGATTGTATTCGTGTTTTTTTTCATCAACATTCTAAACCAACTTTTTACAAACATAGACGAAATAACGTGAATAATACCATCATCTTTACATCCAACATTTTAAAACTAAACAAATATACCAAACTAATTTTAAATTAGGCTTAATGGGTGTACATCCTCCTAACTTGTAAGCATGCGATAAGGCATGAACTTCCAACGATTAACATCAAATAATCGGCTTTAACACATAGGTGTTAAACTATGTCAATGTGTCTTGATATGATCCAATGATTCTTAAAATCATGATATCCAAATATCAACTTTGTCACACCTCTTGACAAATATCTGATAGTACGATACTTTTCAGTGTGATTCTTCCCCTCAAGTCGTCGGCACCATATGTTTAATTTCTTCTACTAGGTTGGTTCTTGGTGTCCAGAATTTGATATTTTTTCTTCTCTTATTTGTATTCCCCCCTCTTCCAGTCAAAGTTTGTAGGATTTCTGATTCTTTAAATCCTTTTCCCCATATATTCTTAACGTATTTAACCTCATTGAATATTTCTTCCCCTGTTATAGGCTTTGCAGTAGTTCTCAACTCTTGTTTTCCATTGAACGCCTTTGTTTGCTTTCTGAAATGGTGGTCATGTGGTAGATATCTCTTGTCACCAGCATAACTCTGCTTGGTTGAGTAAGGAAGTCTAACATAATGAGTTTCTTTCCGACACACTACACAACCCTTGAATCTACTATAAGGGCAACCACATAGTGTACCAGGAGCAGTGTAGTCATTAATCGTCCATAAAACAAGTGAACGTAGTATATGTTGGAGCACGTATGTGTGACAAACACTCTGGATATTGTCTATGCTTTGTAATTGTTTTTTGTACTTGTATTTTGTATTTCAGTTTTTGTATGTATTGGTTATCGAGTTGTAATCGTGTCTGTAAGTATTTGGTCTTGTAATTGTCGTTTGAATATGTGTTAAGTGTTGTGCTCACTTAGTCAAGTGCGCAGGTTATGTAACATGCGTACTTAACAAGTACGCATGAACAAAATGTGCGTACTTGCTAAGTACGCAAGAAGGTTGCCCTGCGCACTTAATAAGTGCGCAGGTCACATGTCTGTTACTATATATAGTTGTGTGTTGTAGTTGACAAGTACGCTCTTATTCTTTTAACTCTTGTAATCGACTGTGATTGATAATAGACGAAGTTTATAAGTGACTCTTGTTTGTTATCGGTTTACTTGTTGAGTCACGGGCATTATAGATGTATGTTGTAGTTGACATGTACGCTCTTATTCTTGTAACTCTTGTAATCAACTGTGATTGATAATAGACGAAGTTTATAAGTGACTCTTGTTTGTTATCGATTTACTTGTTGTGAGTCACGGGCATTCCGCACCCTGTTCGACTAGTCACACACTCGCACGATACGATTTGTGACAACCATGACACACTCTCACGTGTTCGACTTTGATGATATCTTCTTCTTTCCTATCTAAGGCACCGCTGAAGCCTCCGCGTTCATGGATCTTGATCCTCGTGATTCTAGGATTACACATCTGGAAACTCAAGTCGGCGCACTACTTGAGACTGTTCATAAATCAGCGAGTGAGTCCGAAGCTCAACAAGCTAGGGTAAACTCGTGAGGAACACCGAGTTATGGTGAAACTGGTGACTGAATTGTCCGCCAAGCTTGCTGCTCAGGGGGAGAAGGATAAAGAGAAGCAGAAGCATAAGCCAACCGGTGATGAGGCTTGTCATCTATTCGACTTAACCAAAGATGATGACAAAGATATGGAGACACTATCTCTATGGAGTTAAATATACCATTTATGCAGATTACAAGAGCTTAAAGTATTTCTTTGAACAAAATGATCTGAATATAAGGCAGAGACGATGGCTAGAACATTTAAAGTATTATGACTGTGAAATCCAATACCATCTAGGAAAAGAAAATGTGGTAGCTAACGCCCTAAGTAGAAGGAGGAACACCCTGAGTAGAAAGGGTAAAACACGACAGTTGATGATTACTTCGGATTTCATGACACAGATAAACAGAGATGGCAATGGGTCGAGTTCGGGTCGGGTATCGGTAGTCCTAAACCCATACCCGGTTGTAAAATTGTCCTATGCCCGACCCATTACCCGTCAGGTTTGTGTTGGGTAATTACCCGTCGGGTATCGGGTATACCCAACGGGCATACTGTTAGAATCTGGTATCGGGCATACTCGCGGGTATCAGCCAATGACGGTCGGGTATGTGTCGCGTACTTTTCTATGACTCTATTTTTTATATTTATAAATACATATTTAAAAAAAATAACATAATAAACCTACTAAAATAAAGTATTAATAGGCATGAGTTAAAATAAAATAAAATTATAAATTACAAATTTTTAGGTATATGATTCGGGTAAACAGGTATGTGATTTCGGGTAATCGGGTTAGGCATCACCTAATCCCATACCCACAAAATTTTTTTAAATTAATCTCATACCCGGCCCCGTATCCATCGGTTTCGGGTATACCCGCCCCGATAATTTCGGGTTTCGGGTATGCCCGTCGGGCTCGGGTTATTTTGCCTTCCCTATAGATAGAGAAAGCCTAGATTGTGGTCTTAAAGGAAGAGAATGTAAAGAAGGAAAAGATGGTAGGACAACAAGAGAAGTTTGAATTTAATACTCACGGTGTGAGAATCAGGTTTCCCAACTTTTTTATGGTGATTGAGTAATCGGTAACCAAGACGCTTCATTTTTCCACTCATCTGTTATCGTTTATACCTAGCTGTATCGGCGGATTTAGAGGGGTCCAGAGGGTCCCTTCCGCCCGACCGGATTTACAGTATACCGGAGTATAACGAAAAAAAGAAATAATATTCTGATCTTTTCGATTTTGTCGGACATAGTACTTAAACTTAAAAGAGAAAGGTAAAGTTACTCAGTTGAAAGCTTTTTCGGCCGATGGCGACGTTGTCGGAGGCCTGGAGAAGTTCTTCGACGAGTGAGATACGGAGAGGAAGAAGAAGAAACAAGCTGACTGCTGAAACTCTACTAGTACTAGACTACTAGGCTTTTTTTGTGGGCTTTTTATTTTTTTAAAACGACACCTTAATTCAAGCATAGTACAAGAAAACCTATTATTTTAATTTTCTATTTTACATATTACCGCTGCTGACTGATCATATGTTCATGCCTGCTTTGTCTAGTCCATTTTTTTGTTTATCTTGATTCACTCTAACTCAGTTTTCTAGATAAAGTATGCTAGACTTATTAATTTTTTTATTTATTGATAGTTAACTATTTAATAAATTAATAGTGTATAATGTTTGTTTTTCCGTTTGATTTTATATTGTGAGAATATTTATTAGTTAATATCTATACTAATAAATAAAGGTTTAAGTTGTACACGTGTCACTTCCTAATGCATTCTCACATTGATTTTTCCGCCTCTCTCTCCTAATAAATTCGTCAATATCTTATTAAATAATAATGATATTATAAATATATTATTAAAAAGAAATACTAATTATATTAAATAAGAATATATAATAGGAAATTAAAATATAACTAATTAAAGAAAAATACTAATTTGTTATATACACAAATTTTCACTTGATATATCTCGAGACGATCATAATAGTCTGACAAATTATGACATATTTACAAATTTATAAGTTATATTTTTAATATACAACACGTGTAATACACGGGATTCGAACCTAGTAGTGTATTTAATTTAGGATTTATTATTTACTTTATCATCATTTTTTTAATATTATTAAATTATACCGGATAAACATATCTCTAAAAAGATAGTTTGGTACGAGAATTCAAATCAAATATTGAGAGTTTATCAAATCCGTTAAGTTAAATGTGATAAAAGTAGCAATAAAAGAAGTTGAATTATTGAAAGATGAAATTGTTAGTGACTCGATCTTGAGTAAACAAATTAATGATTATTTGGTTAATATTTGAGAGGAAGTAAGAAGATTTTTTTGAAAGGGAGAGGAAGTAAGAAGATGATGCATTTTTAATGAAAGATCCTCGTCAACCAAAAGTTCACATTGTCACTAAAACAGAACGAGTGTAAAAATTTCATGAAACAATGTTAGACCGCTTTTATTGGTCAGAATATAGTGCATCAAAAGATGCCGCATTTTGTTAAAGGTGCTATTTGTTCTCTTCCCGTAATAAACACGGGGATGATGTACTTATCAACCATGGTTTTAGAAATAGTTTTAAGATATGAGACCTCGGAGATTACATTTACAAACCGCTGGTAAGAAAAATAAAGGATGTACGGATTACGAATGTAAAAAATTTCTATTACGACCCCCAGTTAAAAACTTCCGGTTCCGTCACTGCCTAGCTGCTTGAACTCTTGAGACTTCAACCCATTTGCTCACTGTTTGAACTTCGATCCAACTCTAAAATTGAGTGCTCACAGTCTGAAATCGAGAACTTCAATCCAAGTCTAAAATGTTTTTTTTTTCAATTTTGAACTTTTTAATAATTTTGTCTATTTGAATCCGAAAGAAGTTTTTAAAAGTTAAAGTTTGAAATACTGAATGAACCAAATTGGACCCGATTAATCTCAAGCATACAAATTTGATGAAACATGTAATTTTGTATAAGGTGTGTTACATGTCAAATAAAATACAATTTATCAGGGTCGCTATATTTTCTACTTGTAAGAACAAGTTTGGTGAAACATGGTCTATTTTCTACATGTCGCTTAAAAGTTGAAATATAAAACGCACTTGTTTGCTGATCCAGTTACATAGGGGAAGGTTCCGCTAAGAAGTGATTTTTCGCTAAGAAACGCTAAGAAGTGGGTCAAATGAACTCCGATTGAGCTCATTCAAGCGGCGTTGTAACCGTCTCATCGAACTCTAATCCGGACCCAAAAACCTAAACCCCCCTCCACCCGCACCCCCAAAAACCTAAACCCCCTCCAACCCCACCCTGAAAAGCCTAAAACCCCCACCCCAAAAAACCTAAACCCCCCACCCCACCCCCCAAAAACCTAAACCCACCCCCAAAAACCTAAACCCCCACCCCCTAAAAAAAACCTAAACCCTAAAATCTAAACCCTAAAAGCTAAACCTTAAGGCTAAACCCTAAGGCTAAAATCCTAAAATTCAACGCTAAGATCTAAACCCTAAAAGCTAAGATGGTAGAGTTCGACGATACGGTTCCAACGCCGCTGGAATGAGCTCAATCCGAGTTCGTTTGATATCGTTTCTTAATGTTTTTATCACTTCCTAGATTTCTTAGCCGAAAACAATTTCTTATTTGATCCTCCCGCTACATATATCTTGTTGTACATGAGTACAAGTCGTTCGCACCACCGGTAACCACTGTGGCATACCAGTGCCTTCCGTAGCTACAATTATTTAATCAAATGAACGGATTTGAAGATCCAGAAATTATCTTTCTTCTCGATGAGAAATCTAATTCGTTCAGAAGTGCAATGATCACTCTTTCCGATGACTCCCACCACCCTCTCGCTGACACCGATCCTTTAATCTCGCCTCCCCTTCTACTCAAAAATCCTAAAGACCTTCCTAATACAAACGGTGACGAATCGTGGACTGTCGGAAACCCTAGAAAAGAATCTGAAAGCGTGGTGCTGAAAATAACAGTCTCGAATCCGAAGAAAGAAATAGAATCATCAAGCTCAATCGTTCCAGGAGGTAACACATACGTCACTTATCTAATTACCACGAAAACGAACATTCATGAGTTTGGTGTACGGAGGCGGTTCAAGGACGTGGTGACATTGTCGGACCGACTAGCGGAGGCGTACCGAGGGTTTTTTATACCTCCACGGCCAGATAAGAGCGTGGTTGAGAGCCAAGTGATGCAAAAGCATGAGTTTGTTGAACAAAGGAGGCATGCGTTGGAGAAATACCTGCAGAGATTGGGTGAGCATCCGGTGATTAGGCAGAGTGATGAATTGAGAGTGTTTTTACAGGTTCAGGGGCAGCTTCCATTGTTACCGACTGCTGCTGTAACGTCAAGGATGCTTGATGGGGTAACAAAGTTGTCAAAGCATCTGCTAGGGGATAGTTCTGTGCAGCCTGCAAAAAGTAGGTGGGATTTTATAAGGATTATGAATCAAAATGATTGGGGAGGACCGAGATCATCTACTTATGAGGAAGATCCTGAGTTTCTGAAAAATAAGGAGAGGCTGCTTGATCTTGAGAAGCAACTTACCAGTTCTTCCAAGCTGGTATGTGTGTTCTTTTATGATCTACTTATTTTTAGTTGAATTGTCAAGTACAGTTTTAGTGGATATTTTTCCAGGCCGAAATTTTTGTCAAAGCTCAGCAAGACATTGCAGAAACCATGGGAGCATTTGGGCTTTCGTTTATTAAATTGACAAAGTTTGAAAACCAGCATGCGGTTGTTGATACTCAGAGGGAAAGGGCTGCTGACATGAAGAATCTGGCTACTGCTGCCATTAAATCTAGTAGATATTATCGGGAATTAAATTCACGGACTATTAAGCATTTGGTAAATCACTACCCCAAGATGGACTTCCATTTCCAACTTATCTTTTATTAGTTCTCTCTAGTAAAATTAATATTCAATGAACTACTATTAAACGTATGGCATGGAAACTTGAAAAAGCTAAGTGGTATCTTTATACTATCAAAGGATCATTCTTTCCATTATCCTAATCTACATATGTTAAGCAGGATACACTACATGATCACGTAGGATTGTTACTAGGAGTCCACACTGCATTCTCAGACCGCTTAACTGCGTTATTGACTGTTCAGACTCGTACATCGGAACTGAATACGCTGTGTACGCGAGCAGAAAAACTGGAAAAAATTGGCAAGCCAATTACACTCGAACTACGAGAGGTTAAGGAAGCAATTAGAGTCACTGAGGATGCAAAAAGCTGTGCTACCAGTGAGTACGAGCGGATTAAGGTATTTCTGTTTTTACAAACTAGCCATTGACCATCCTTTTGTGCTTGTAAACCTAATGTTGATCAATAGTCGGGAACTATGCCTGTTAATTGAATGTCTTTTTGTATTTGGGAAGTTTACTTACCATCAAAGGTGATGATCAATTTCTTGAACTTTTTGGTATAACCAAAATAGTTGAGGTGGCAAGATCGACGAGTCGGGCGAGTTGAGTACCAAGTCAAAACGAGTTCGGGTTGAAACAGGCTATTGAGCAAGTGGGGCTGGGTTTACATGCAAACACGTCTTTGTCTCTTTTTAAATTTTTTGTGAATATTTATCTTGTGTTTTATGATTACAAATAAAATACTATTACATAAAGTATCTAAATCTTTTTTAGCAAAACAATTTAGGAGGTTGTATGCATCAAACATAGACTTTGTGACTTTCAACCTTTACCTCTACAAAACAGTTGAAATTGTCTGCACCCTGGATTCTTTTTCTTCTTATTTATATCGCTAAAAACTAGATTTTTTTATTTCTTTATCTTTCAATAGGTTTTCTAATTCGTTTGTCTAAAGAACGTGATACGAACCCATGTTAATTGGGTTGGGCTGACTAGACTGGGTCGCCAGTTCTTGGCCCAGCTGCCCAAAATTGGCGCCAGAATCCCCAAAATAATTGGCGCCAGAAGTTCTAGATTAGGGGGGGGGGGGGTATTCAGTTTATTAACCGCTTTCTAGTGCTAGAAATAGGGAAATCTGCTTTTATTTTTAGGAGTCGAGTATTTTGATTTGGTCTTTAGTTTGTATGTGGAGATTACCCATTCTTGAAATTGGGCACTATCTATACTTGCTTTTCTGTTTAATCAAAGCATCCGATTTCAGTTCTTAACATTGGTTCCATTGCCGGGAATTTTGATATGGTGCAAATCCAAAGTAATCAAGGCGACAATGGAGGCAACAGCGGGGGAAACCCACCCGATCCGGTGGCTGCACAATTAGCTTCAATTGCAGCGAAATTGGAGAGCATGTCTTCACTGTAGAAGGACGTTGCTGCACTCAAGGCTGAATTCAGTGTAAATTCAGCAGCTCCGGAAGACGTGAAGAGGGAGACTCGTCCTGGAACAGTAACAGACATTTTCGCCCCTATAACAAGCTTGATTTCCCTTCATTCAGTGATGGGGACCCACAAGGTTGGATTCTTAAAGCTGAGAAATATTTTCGTTACTACAACATCCCCGAAGATGAGAAGGTTGATGTAGCCTCTATGCATTTAGAAGGGGATGCATTAGACTTATACTTGTGGTTACCAACAGACCAGTCAATTGAGGTCTGGGAAGAATTAGTTCATGCTGTTCAAATGAAATTTGGCCCTGCGGAATTCCACTCTCCTGACGAACACTTGTGCAGTATCAAACAGAACAGTTCGGTGCAGGAATACCGCCAGGACTTTGCCAAAAGATCCTCTCTAGTTTCTAATTGGCCTGACCAGTGCGTGCTTGGAGTTTTCTCAATGGTCTCAAGGAGGAGCTTAAAGCTGATGTCCGCCTGTACAAACCTAGGACTGTGTACAAAGCCATGAGCATCGCTTTAGAGTATGGCTTAGCTCTACTCGATCAGGTAAAACATCAACCTGGTCCCCACACACTAAAACCCAACAACCTGATGTTAAAAATATTTCCCAATAGCCCCTAAATCAGCCTCAAACCCGCAACTCTCGCTTTTCAGACGAGGAGAAACAGGGCAAGTTTGTTAGAGGGGAGTGTTTCCGCTGTGGGGAAAAGTATGGGCCGAAGCATAGGTGCAAAACGAGCACCTTTAAATTGCTGGAATTTACTGAGGAAGGAGCAGCCGGCGGCCGGGCCGGGCCTTGGGCCACCTGTGACTGGTCCCTATTGGGCCTGTTACGGCTGAAAGATCAGGAACAAGGAGTGGCAGCTGCCTTAGGGCTGTTAAGCCCATTACTTGCTGTCTAAGTTGTTGCCATAATTAATAACTCTAATCTTGTCTTATTTATATCCCTATGATGTAATCGTATTTTCTGAGCACCTAATAATAAATAACCATAGTTGCAAAGTGGACGTAGGCCAATCTTGGTTGAACCACCATAAATTATCTCGTGTCTTTTACTTTCTGTCATTGATTGTGCGTGTGTGTGTGATTCTGCTGCGATACCGACTTTGATACCTAACAAATGGTATCCGAGCCAGGTTCGTTGTTTACACACGGTCTGCATGGGTTTCGATCGAGAAAAAGGGTAGGAGAGGCGGTTCGAGAGGGCTGGTTCGGTTCTGTTTGGCTGCTGCTGGTTCGTTTCTGAAAGCTGCTGCTACAGTACTTTTTTGCATGTGAACAGTAACTTTTTTGCACGTGAACAATAACTGCTGCAATTTTTTCAGACCTTATTTGCTGCTGCTGCTGTTCCAATTTTTGCTGCTGGTGGGGCTGATTGCAGCCCGGTTTTGGTGACTGTTTGGCCGCCGAAAGTTAGTTTTTTTTTCAAACCCTAGCTTGCGCAAAAGGGGAGAAGGCAGGGGGCTTTTTTTTCAGGACTGTTTCAGGTGTTTTTTGCAATTAGAGTTCTGGGTTTTGGATCTCTTGGAGTTGCTGGTTTCACTCGGGTTTGCAGGAGAAGCACCAGGTTCGGGTGTTTCGGGTTTTAGGGTTTTTTTTGAGGTTGCTTGGATTCAGTTGGTTGATTTTTGTTTCTTGGTTTTTTCTGATTCTCGTTTGCAATGGCTGTAGACGGGAGAGTTCGAATCGAGAAGTTTAACAAGACTGATTTTGCATGGTGGAAGTGAAAACAATTTGGAGATGACATTAGAAGAGAAATCGAGTGGTTTGAGTCAGGCCGACGAAGTGATTTGGAATTCAGAGGACAAAAAGGTAAGATCATACTGGCTTTGACAAGAAGTGTAACGTTTAATATCATTAAGGAAACCACGGCTCATGGTATGATGACGGCTCCGTCAAATATGTATGAAAAGCCGTCTGCCGGTAACAGGGTGTTCTTGTTGAGGGAGTTGTTCATGATGAGGATGAACGAGGGAAGAGCAGTAACTGATCACATAAATAATATAAATTCAATTTTGTCTAGGCTATCGACCGTTGGGACGAAGTTTGATGATGATATTCAAGCGGCGATCCTGTTATCCTCTTTGCCTGACAGTTGGTCAGGTTGTGTGACAACGATCACTAATTCTGGTGGAGGTGGGAATTTGAAGTTTAATGTGATCCGGGATAGCACTTTGGGTGAAGACATTCGCCGGAGGAACACTAGTGGAGAATCTTCTTCTGATATATTCAATGTGGGCAGAGGAAGAGAATAACAGGAGCAGAGGGAGGAGCTCGTCCAGAGCTCGGAAGAATGTGAAGTGTTGGGGCTGCAATGAAGTTGGACATGTTAAGAGTCAATGTCCAAATAAGAAAAAGGAAAATGCTGCTGAAGTGAGCACTGCTGAGGTCGTCTGTTATGACGATGCACTGGTCTGTAGTGTGGAGAGTAGTATGGACTCTTGGGTCATGGATTCTAGTTCTTAATTTCACGCCACAGACAGCGGGGAGACGATGGTGAATCGGAAAGTTGGTAACTTTGGAAAGGTACGGTTAGAAAACGTTCATATTCTTGATGTTACGGGCATGGGAGATGTAAATTTGGTAACGCCTTTGGAACAAGTTGGAACCTGAAGAATGCCCGGGTAATTCCTGAGTTGAAGACGAAACTTATTTCGGTTGGTCAATTGGATAAACAGGGAATGGAAGTAAGGTTTGGCAATGGCAAATGGAAGGTAGTTAATGACAATCTGGTTATTGCTCGTGGGAAGAAACGTGGGTCGTTATACATGGTGGAAGTACCTGCTGAGGGAGTAACCATCTCGAGCTAAGAAGGTTCACTTTGCAAACGTGAAGCTTGGAGCTAGAGAGATGTCAGCCGAATGTGTTTGGAACTTTAAACCAGTGAGGGGACTTGGTGACAGTGGGAGCACGGGACAGAATTAGTTCATGCTGTTCAAATGAAATTTGGCCTTACGGAATTCCACTCTCCTGACGAACACTTGTGCAGTATCAAACAGAACAGTTCGGTGCAGGAATACCGCCAGGACTTTGCCAAAAGATCCTCTCTAGTTTCTAATTGGCCTGACCAGTGCGTGCTTGGAGTTTTCTCAATGGTCTCAAGGAGGAGCTTAAAGCTGATGTCCGCCTGTACAAACCTAGGACTGTGTACAAAGCCATGAGCATCGCTTTAGAGTACGGCTTAGCTCTACTCGATCAGGTAAAACATCAACCTGGTCCCCACACACTAAAACCCAACAACCTGATGTTAAAAATATTTCCCAATAACCCCTAAATCAGCCTCAAACCCGCAACTCTCGCTTTTCAGACGAGGAGAAACAGGGCAAGTTTGTTAGAGGGGAGTGTTTCCGCTGTGGGGAAAAGTATGGGCCGAAGCATAGGTGCAAAACGAGCACCTTTAAATTGCTGGAATTTACTGAGGAAGGAGCAGCCGGCGGCCGGGCCGGGCCGGGCCTTGGGCCACCTGTGACTGGTCCCTATTGGGCCTGTTACGGCTGAAAGATCAGGAACAAGGAGTGGCAGCTGCCTTAGGGCTGTTAAGCCCATTACTTGCTGTCTAAGTTGTTGCCATAATTAATAACTCTAATCTTGTCTTATTTATATCCCTATGATGTAATCGTATTTTCTGAGCACCTAATAATAAAGAACCCTAGTTGCAAAGTGGACGTAGGCCAATCTTGGTTGAACCACCATAAATTATCTCGTGTCTTTTACTTTCTGTCATTGATTGTGCGTGTGTGTGTGATTCTGCTGCGATACCGACTTTGATACCTAACAAATGGTATCCGAGCCAGGTTCGTTGTTTACACACGGTCTGCATGGGTTTCGATCGAGAAAAAGGGTAGGAGAGGCGGTTCGAGAGGGCTGGTTCGGTTCTGTTTGGCTGCTGCTGGTTCGTTTCTGAAAGCTGCTGCTACAGTACTTTTTTGCATGTGAACAGTAACTTTTTTGCACGTGAACAATAACTGCTGCAATTTTTTCAGACCTTATTTGCTGCTGCTGCTGTTCCAATTTTTGCTGCTGGTGGGGCTGATTGCAGCCCGGTTTTGGTGACTGTTTGGCCGCCGAAAGTTAGTTTTTTTTTCAAACCCTAGCTTGCGCAAAAGGGGAGAAGGCAGGGGGCTTTTTTTTCAGGACTGTTTTAGGTGTTTTTTGCAATTAGAGTTCTGGGTTTTGGATCTCTTAGAGTTGCTGGTTTCACTCGTGTTTGCAGGAGAAGCACCGGGTTCGGGTGTTTCGGGTTTTAGGGTTTTTTTTGAGGTTGCTTGGATTCAGTTGGTTGATTTTTGTTCCTTGGTTTTTTCTGATTCTCGTTTGCAATGGCTGTAGACGGGAGAGTTCGAATCGAGAAGTTTAACAGGACTGATTTTGCATGGTGGAAGTGAAAACAATTTGGAGATGACATTAGAAGAGAAATCGAGTGGTTTGAGTCAGGCCGACGAAGTGATTTGGAATTCAGAGGACAAAAAGGTAAGATCATACTGGCTTTGACAAGGAGTGTAACGTTTAATATCATTAAGAAAACCACGGCTCATGGTATGATGACGGCTCCGTCAAATATGTATGAAAAGCCGTCTGCCGGTAACAGGGTGTTCTTGTTGAGGGAGTTGTTCATGATGAGGATGAACGAGGGAAGCTCAGTAACTGATCACATAAATAATATAAATTCAATTTTGTCTAGGCTATCGACCGTTGGGATGAAGTTTGATGATGATATTCAAGCGGCGATCCTGTTATCCTCTTTGCCTGAAAGTTGGTCAGGTTGTGTGACAACGATCACTAATTCTGGTGGAGCTGGGAATTTGAAGTTTAACGTGATCCGGGATAGTACTTTGGGTGAAGACATTCGCCGGAGGAACACTAGTGGAGAATCTTCTTCTGATATATTCAATGTGGGCAGAGGAAGAGAATAACAGGAGCAGAGGGAGGAGCTCGTCCAGAGCTCGGAAGAATGTGAAGTGTTGGGGCTGCAATGAAGTTGGACATGTTAAGAGTCAATGTCCAAATAAGAAAAAGGAAAATGCTGCTGAAGTGAGCACTGCTGAGGTCGTCTGTTATGACGATGCACTGGTCTGTAGTGTGGAGAGTAGTATGGACTCTTGGGTCATGGATTCTAGTTCTTAATTTCACGCCACAGACAGCGGGGAGACGATGGTGAATCGGAAAGTTGGTAACTTTGGAAAGGTACGGTTAGAAAACGTTCATATTCTTGATGTTACGGGCATGGGAGATGTAAATTTGGTAACGCCTTTGGAACAAGTTGGAACCTGAAGAATGCCCGGGTAATTCCTGAGTTGAAGACGAAACTTATTTCGGTCGGTCAATTGGATAAACAGGGAATGGAAGTAAGGTTTGGCAATGGCAAATGGAAGGTAGTTAACGACAATCTGGTTATTGCTCGTAGGAAGAAACGTGGGTCGTTATTCATGGTGGAAGTACCTGCTGAGGGAGTAACCATCTCGAGCTAAGAAGGTTCACTTTGCAAACGTGAAGCTTGGAGCTAGAGAGATGTCAGCCGAATGTGTTTGGAACTTTAAACCAGTCAGGGGACTTGGTGACAGTGGGAGCACGGGACGTGTTACGGATATAGTCCCAAAGAGCCGGTGGGTTTTGAAGACAAAGGTTCCGACCGGAAAATTCTCTCCTGGAGATAGTTTTCAAGGTTTGGTGAGTGGTAATGGTCCTTGGTGTATCTCTGGATCCGGTGGAGTGTGCAAGCTGGTTGAGACAAAGGATGGGCCTGTTAAGACTGATGGGTTGAAGCTCGGGGGAGCTTCAATTGCCCCTTCATGTACATTATGAGAGGGGGATTGCAACGCGGGGAATTGATGAAGTCTGAGCTTGTTTATGAGGACTGAAGTCTCGAGAGACTTTGGATATGGTGGATACTGGAATTACTGGATCGGGGATTGCATAAATGGTGTTTGTGGACTGTGCAAAGCCTTCAAGTGGGAGATTGTTGGGTTGCAAAGGTTTTGGGCCGGGTTGGGCCTTGGGCCATCTGCGATTGGTCCCTATTGGGTCTGTTACAGCTGAAAGATTAGGAACAAGGAGTGGCAGCTGCCTTAGGGCTGTTAAGCCCATTACTTGCCGACTAAGTTGTTGCCATAAATAATAACCCTAATCTTGTCTTATTTATATCCCTATGATGTAATTGTATTGTCTGAGCACCTAATAATAATAATAAAGAACCCTAGTTGCAAAGTGGACGTAGGCCAATCTTGGCTGAACCACTATAAATTCTCTCGTATCTTTTACTTTTTGTCATTGATTGTGCGTGTGTGTGTGATTCCGCTGCGATACCGACTTTGATACCTAACATAGTCTCCATGCCATCTTGGGGAAGTCACACTCCCCGGCCATGACCCTTCACGGTATCTTAAGTACTTCAGAGGTCCTCATTTTAATTGACAGTGGGTCGTCAACCCACAATTTTGTTGCAGATTATTTGGTTCAAAAGGTGCGGCTACCCACACAAATTGTGTCACCTTTCAAGGTGCGAATTGGCAACGGAGATGTTATCAGCTGTAACCGGGTGTGTAGGGATGTGGTTTTGAAAATTGGGACTCTTCACATCACCCAAGATTTCTATCCATTCTCGCTTGGTGGAGCTGATGTTGTCTTAGGTATCCAATGGTTAGCCACTCTCAATACTATCCAAGCTAACCGGAAACGGCTGTCTTTGGCATTTACTATTGAGGGTCAAGAATACAATCTGCAAGGAATCACACCGAAAACTCATAATTCAGCGGCCTTTGGCCATCTCACGATTGAGTTTTTTGAGGAGCACAATTTTTGAGGAGCACAACTCAGGAACAGCAGCTCAGTCTTCCTCTACCCGACTTGAGGACAAGTCGTTTGTCCGGGTGGGAGGTATTGATACGAACCCAGGTTAATTGGGTTTGGTAGACCAGTGGGCTGACCGGATTGGGTCGCCAGTTCTTGGCCCATCTGCCCAAAATTGGTGTCAGAATGCCCAAAATAATTGGCGCCAGAAGTTCCTGAGTAGTGGGGGGGTTTTATTCAGTTTTTTAGTTAGTTTGTTAACTGCTTTCCAGGGCTAGAAATAGGGAAATCTGCTTTTGGTTTAAGAGTCAGAGTATTTTGATTTGGTCTTTTGTTTGTATGTGGAGATTACCCATTCTCAAAATTGGGCACTATCTGTACTTGATTTTCTGTTTAATCCAAGCATCCGATTTTAGTTCTTAACAGAACGTTTTTTTTTATCTTTCATTCCGACATCTTTTGACTTCCTTGATTCTCAAAGCCTTCAAACATTAACTAGTTTCCTGTTTTCTGGATTCTCATGCCAATATACATTAAGTTTTAGTATTTACAAGCAGTAGCATTAAAACTCTTTAAAATTCTATACAATATATGTACTTCCATATGATATTCATGACTTGATTAACATCTGTATTAGGCTTCTCTTGCATAACCTGATTACCCCGTAGTCCCAGTTAATTTCAAATCTATTGATTCATCTCTTCATCTTATTTTATATTCAAATAAACATCCGTGAAAAAGTTTTTCCAACTTGAATTCCAACTTGAAGATATAAAAGAGCAGCATTAATTGCTTATTTAATAAAAGATCCTCTTTACTTTGGCAATAAATATGGTTATACTTATTATGTACTATGATATGTTTAGAATATTTTTCCATAGATATTTACTTGAAAATTCACATTGCAATTTTGGTTTTCTTGTATAATTGAATTCTTGATATGATGAGGGTAGAACGAATGTGGGAAATGCACAACTTGGGGTGTTCATGGTCCTGTTCGACTGGTTTTGATGAATATGCCGCTCTGAAGTGCTAACTACTGTTTCGGGGAACAACCTAATGCGGCTTGGTTGGTTTTAGCAGTTTGGCGATTTGGTTTTGGTGGTTTGGCGGTTTGCACCCTGAGTTTAAAAAAGCACGAGGCGAGGCGAGGGGTGGGCTTCACGTACGCGAGGCGCTAAAACTAAAAAAAAATAAAAAAAATATATAGTTAATATCTATGTAGAACCTAAAAAACTATAAATACAACCTAAAGAAGCACAAAATCAATTGTTACACCTAATGTACAACAAGCCAAGCTTTTTGTACAAGAACTACAACTTAAGAAGGAAGAAAAGACACCAAATAAACAAATTAAAAAAAAGTATAGGGTAAACTTTAATAAAAATTATAACTTTAACGGTGAAAAATGTAATTTAGTAAAAATAAAATAACTTAATAAATAAGGTTAACCCTAAAACTAAAAAGTAGCCGTTTTTTTTTCTCCTGACAGACCATCGATCTTCTTCTTCATCTGGAAGACCATCGATCTTCTTCTTCATCAAAATCTCCATCATAATCTCACTTCTCACTGCACTTTCATTTCAACATCATCTCATCTACTTCGATTTTACACAAAAGCTCACGCATACCTGAAAAAAAGCCACAGAGAACTCATCTCTCTCGAGAATCACCGGAAATTATCACCGAACCTCTTCTTGTATCTCCGACGCCTCAACCGAAGCGAGGTGTTTTGCCTAGCGCCTCGCGCTTAAGGTAGCGCTTTTTTAAACCAAGTTTGCACCAATTTTTTTTTCCGAAGTTTATAGATTGTGTTAAAACTTTTAAAATGATAATGATCGTTCATAGATATAATACATGTAAGATAAACTTGGTAATCAATATTGTATTATTGTATTGAATAATAATGATTACATGATGTATTTATAAGATACATGATTACACTCTTCTAATCCCTCGAATATTAACTGATACAAATATCGTCTAATATTCTCCGCAAGCTAAGGCCGGGGAGCGACCTGTAGCTTGGACCATAAGAAGAGAAACCATTGTGATGGTAATGGCTTTGTGAAGACATCGACAATATGATCATTTGTAGAAATAAACTAAACTGAAAGTTGTCCTTGAGCAACCTTTTCTCGGACAAAGTGAAAATCCACTTCCACGTGTTTTGTACGTGCATTAATGACCGGATTTGCTGATAGGTTCATAGCACCTAGGTTGTCGCATCATAATGTAGGTACCGACTTAGCAGGACCAGATGTTCACGCAGAAGTGTTTGAAGCCAAGTGAGTTCTGCAACTGTATCAGCTAAGGCCTTGGATTCCGACTCCGTGGAGGACCGAGAGACAGTTCTTTGTTTTCGAGCAGACCAAGACATATGATTAGATCAGAGATATATAGCATATCCCCCGTTGGATCGTCGGTTATCCGGACAACTAACCTAGTCAGCATCAGAGAATGCACTGATAGAGTTAAAGGCCGAATCTGTATAAGCATGTAGGCGTGTACCGGAATCATGTTTTATGAGAAGACCTGTAAGTATTGGAGGATCCTTTTAACTGCATACCAATGATTATCAATTGGAGAATGCATAATTTAGCAGACCTTGTTGACTGCAAAAGTAATGTTCGGGCGGGACTATGTAACATACTGTAGGGCACTCACTATCTGATGGTATTTTACTGAATCAGCAAGTGGGGGACTATCACCGAGATGAAGATTAACCGTAGTGGTAATCAGTGAAGGCACCGGTTTAGCATTGGAAAGGCTGACCCGTTCAATTAGTTCATAGATATACTTTGCTGTGAAAGAATCATGTCAAGACCTTGAGTGGTTATTTCAATGCCCAAAAAGTAGGATGAGGAGCCCATTTCCTGAACAACAAAAGTGCGGCTTAGACGGTTGACCACTCGGTCGATCTCCAGTGAATTGTTACATGTAAAAATAATATCATCAACGTAGACAAGCATATACAGGAGGGTTCTATGAGACAAATAAATAAATAGTGAGGGATCGGCCTTGGAAACCGAGGGTATGACGAATCGTGGATAGGCGTTCAAACCACGCCCGTGGTGCCTGTTTTAATCCATACAAGGATTTGTGAAGAAGGCAAAAATGATTCGGTTTGTTTGGTTCCACAAAGCCCTCACGTTGTTGCAAATCAACTATCTTGGTTAAATTGCCATGTAGAAAGGCATTCTGCATGTCTAGTTGTTATAAGGGCCATTTTCGTGCAACGGCAAGAGAGAACAACACGTATAGTGGTTGATTTGACCACCAGACTAAAAGTCTCTTGATAATCAATGCCCGGTTGTTGGCGAAACCCCTTAGCGACCATGCGTGCTTTATAACGTGTGATGGCCCCTGTTTGATCCCGTTTTAATTTATATACTATTAGACAATATATGTATTACTTGTAATTAGAGGGATTAGACTGTAATTATGTTTCCTATTTATACTTCTTGTAATCATAACATTATTACACACAATAATACAATTCTGATTACCAAGATTATCTTGGTATCAGAGCCTAACCCTAATTCTCTACAACAGCCGCCACAAGGCTTTTCAGCCTTGTCTTCTTCCAACCCTAAAATCTTCCTGCCGCCGCTACAGTACCTTCGCTACAGTACGCTGCTACAATGCCGCTGCTACAGTACCACCGCTACAGTACCCCCTGCTACAGTACCACCCTGCCACAGTGCCACTGCTACAGTACCCCTGCCACAGTGCCGACACAAAAAAAATAAAAAAAATAAAAAATTCCCTCCGATAATCAGACCAATCCTGCTGTTCACAAATGGCAGCCCTCCTTCTTGCCTTCTCCTCTACTGAGAAAACCACACACAATTCTCACAAGTTTGGATTCACCTTGTCTCCAACCAATTATGGCTATTGATAGACTATGATACACCTGTTTCTTGTTACAAACAACTTATTTGGCTATGTTGATGGCACGATTTCGTGTCCACCAACAACTATTCCATCGGTCTCCTCCTCAGGCAAAGACAAAGAAGAGATCGTTGTGTCCTCTTCTTTACCAAACCCTAATCATGCAGTCTGGGTATCCAATGACGCTCATATTCGCATGATAGTCTTGTCCACCGTATCTGAGGCGTCCTTTCAACATGTTCAGGGTACCACATCTAGAGAATTTTGGCTATCCCTCGAGCGTGCCTATGCTCCTCATACCTCCTCGAGGGAATATACCCTAAAAACTCAACTTTTAAAGCTTAACATGACAGGTGATGAGTCATCTGCTGCGTACCTGACTCGGGCACAGGAATACGTAGTTGCACTCGCCAACATTGGCGAACCGGTGAAAGAAAAAGATTTGATTATGCTTGTTCTCGCAGGCCTCAGAGAAGAATACAATGGATTGAAGTCGACTATTCTTGCTCGACAATTTCCGACTGCCTTTGCTGAACTTCATGGTCTCCTGTTAGACCATGAGTACATGATCAAGAACTCCTCATCCGTTGTCTCACCAGCACAGTCGTTTATGGCTGTTTCCAACAACCATAACTCTACTCCCTCTTTTGCTGGTCCATCCCCGTCTCCAATAGAGACTCTCCTAGCTATTCAACAACTTGCTACTCAGCTTGGGTTGCAACTCCAACCATTGAATGCACAACCAACACGGGCTTACTATACAAATCGGTCAGGTTACAACCGTACCCGTGGCTCAAATAATTGCTCAGGCAACACTCGTGGCCGCGGGAACTACAACAATCGCAATCAAGGTGGAGGTAATCGTAGTCAATTTACACGGGCTTCTAACCAGAATACTGTTTATGGCACTTGCAACAGGTGTGGCATTGGTCATGTCCCGTCATAGTGTCCTAATCGTGACCCTGCTACCTTGAGGACAAGACAACAACCCTCTGCTAACTTTGCAAATTCCCGCTCACAAGCATCAACTCCTTGGATTCTGGACACCGGTTCTAGTCGGCATGTTGCTCTGGATCTCTCTAGCCTCGACCACTCTGAAGCCTATTATGGTGAGGATAATCTTTATGTTACGGTAAGGGTTTACCCATTTTACACATTGGCTCCTCAAAATTTTACTCCCCAAACAAAACCTTTTCTCTTCACAATATACTTCATGTTCCCGAAATTAAACAAAACCTTCTTTCTGTTCAACGTTTTTGCATTGACAATAATGTTTTCTTTGAGTTTCACTCTACCTTTTTTTGTGTGAAGGACAAGTCTACACGCAATATCCTCCTCACGGGTCCAAGTAATGGTGGTCTGGCGGTCTGCCTTATTAACCGCATGCCATCTCGAACCAATTCTAACATCTCACCCTTTGAGCTAGTCTTTCACCATCCACCCGATTTCTCCTTTTTACGGGTCCTTGGGTGCCGATGTTACCCACATCTCCGTCCCTACAACAAACACAAAATGGACTTCCGCTCCCTTCCGTGTGTCTTTCTTGGTTATAACACCTCCCACCATGGCTACCAGTGCTTTGATCCCAATTCTGAGACATGTTTGCTTTAATGAACAGCTTTTTCCCTTTCATGACCAGCCTACAACCACTTCCATCTCACCAACCCCTAATCCATACATTTCTTCGTATCCTACACTCGTCCCCCTTTCGGCCCAGACCCTATTCTGCCACAAACCAGCCCTATTCTGCCACAAATCAGCCCACTTCTGCCACAAATCAGCCCATTTCTCGAGTGAATAGCGACCCAATAGCGTTTTTTTCTTTTTTTTTTTAAAATTTTTTTAATTATTTTTTAATTTTTTACTTGATTAATATAAATAGGGTTGCTAATACCCCTAATATATGAAGATTTAGATGATTATTGATTATAATTGTTACAAATCCTACAATAGTTGAATATAAAATATTTCTAAAAATTTCTAGTAGTGTATCGCTAAACGTGAAATAGCGCCCGCTATTCGCTACGTAGCGTATAGGTGGATTGTCGCTATTTACCGCTATTCGCTATTGACAAGTATGCTTCTGCCACAAATCAGCCCAGTTCTTCCACAAATCAGCCCAGTTCTTCCACAAACCAGCCCTTTTCAGCCCAATCGCCTACCACTCCTCCGCCCTCACCTGCCCAAACTAGTGCAGCCCCATCCCCACCACCCTCCTCCCCACCTATGGCCCAACAACCTGCAGCCCAACCCCAATCCAACCAACAGCCACCCATACCCAGCCCACCTCTCATTCACACTTATCATCGCCGCTCCACTCCCAATCCCTCTCGTCCCCGTCCAGCCAATCTTCGTTCCAATCCTAAACAAACCAAACCCTACAATGCACATTCCTTTCATACCGATACTACCTCTCCTGACACCGAACCTGCCACCTTTACCGTTGCTAACAAGCTTCCCCAGTGGCGTAATGCTATGGCTGACGAGTATTCCGCGCTTTTGAGAAATGGTACATGGTCCCTAGTTCCACGTGTTCCGAATTCCAATGTTGTTGACTGCAAGTGGGTTTATAAATTAAAGAGAGATCAAACTGGGGCCATCAAACGTTATAAGGCATGCTTTGTTGCTAAGGGGTTTCGTCAACAACCCGGCATTGACTATCAAGAGACTTTTAGTCCAGTGGTAAAATCAACCACTATTCGGGTAGTTCTCTCTTTAGCTGTCACTAAAAAATGGCCCTTGAGACAGCTTGATGTGCAAAATGCATTTTTACATGGTGACTTGAAAGAGAGTTTACCTACAGCAGCGTCTCTGTTTTGTGGACCCAACCAAACCAGATCATGTGTGCCTTTTTCACAAATCCCTGTATGGATTGAAATAAGCACCGCGTGCATGGTTTCACCATCTATCTACGGCTCTTCATGCCCTTGGTTTTCAGGGATCCAAGACAGACCCCTCTCTGTTTATTTACTCATCACAGGGTACCCTTTTATACATGCTTGTATACGTTGACGATATTATTTTGACAGTAATAATTCACAAGAAATAGATCGAATTGTCAACAGTCTTATCAGGTCCTTTGTTGTACAAGACATGGGCTATTTGTCCCATTTTCTCGGTATTGAAATCATCACTCAGGGCTCGGACATGATTCTCTCCCAGAAAAAGTATATACTTGAATTACTTGAGCGAGCCGGTCTCTAATGCCAAACCTGTGC
Source organism: Smallanthus sonchifolius (assembly GCA_023525975.1). NCBI lineage: Eukaryota > Viridiplantae > Streptophyta > Magnoliopsida > Asterales > Asteraceae > Smallanthus > Smallanthus sonchifolius. Next base: position 31,003,306 of record CM042046.1, read on the forward strand.
CTTCACCGATTACTACAACGAGTAATCTCGCTCTCGGTGATAGTCCACCTTGTTCTGATCCGGTAACATATAGACAGGTCGTGGGTGCTCTCCAGTATGTCACCTTGTCCCGACTAGAGATTACTTTCACAGTCAACACAGTTTGTCAGTTTATGCATTCTCCGACAGAGAACCACTGGTCGACGGTGAAACGGATTTTACGTTATTTGCAGGGCACAGTTGAGTATGGTCTTCTAATTAAACATGACTCTGGAATGCTTCTTCATGCCTATACATATTCGGCCTCTCCCTCTCTCACTGCATTCTCTGATGCTGACTGGGCGGGTTGCCCAGATGACCGTCGATCCAACGGGGGCTATGCTATATATCTTGGATCCAATCTTGTGTCTTGGTCTGCCAGAAAACAAACTGTTTCTCGGTCATCAACAGAGTCTGAATACAAGGCTATAGCTAATACGGTCGCTGAACTCACCTGGCTTCAAGCTCTTCTACATGAGCTTTGCATTCCTACAAAGTCTGTTCCTACATTATGGTGTGATAACTTAGGTGCTACGTATTTGTCAGCGAATCCAGTCTTCCATGCACGTACCAAACATGTCGAAGTCGATTTCCACTTTGTTAGAGAGAAGGTTGCCCAAGGAAAGCTTTCGGTCCAGTTTATTTTTACAAATGATCAGATTGCCGATGTCTTCACAAAGCCATTGCCCTTACAACGGTTCCTCTTCTTACGATCCAAGCTATTGTAATCATAACATTATTACACACAATAATACAATTCTGATTACCAAGATTATCTTATACCCACTTGCAATCAACAACATTGGAGTTCGGAACATGTGGGACTAAGGACCATGTGCCATTTCTCATAAGCGCTGAATACTCTTCCGCCATGGCTCATCAAAACGAACGTGTCAAGCAATATAAATGCGTTCAGAAGTGGGGTTAAAGCACCAGTAGCCGTGGTAAATGGTGCTATACGCATATACCCAAGGAACACACATGGGAGTGATCTAAAATCCATTTTATGTTTGTTATATGGACGAATGGGTGGGGAACAACGACACCCGAAAACACGAAGAAATGAAAGATCAAGTTGATGTTGAAAGACTTGTTCAAGAAGTGAGATGTTGGAGTTTGTTCTAGAGGGAATTCGATTTATGAGGTAAACTTCCGTGTCAAAGGCAAAGTGCCAAAACCGTTGTGGAACATGAGATTGGGCTAGTAAGGTAAGACCGGTTTCAACAACGTGACGGTGACGACGCTCAACAAACCCATTTTGTTCACTCGTATGTGGACACGAGAGACGATGAATGATGCCACGAGAGGAAAAAAGCGGAGAGAGACTCCCGACATCACCTTCCCAATCAGTTTGGACAAATTTCAATTTAGTGTTTAATTGTCGTTTAACCATAATGAGAAATTGTTTAAAATTATCACAAACATCAGATTTCAATTTCAAAGGGAATATTCACATAAACCTGGAGTAATGATCAACACACAATAGAAAATAACGATGGCCATCAAACGAGGTAACTGGCGTGGGGCCTCATACAGCACAAAAAACTAAATCCAAAACATTCAAACTTATATAAGTAGATGGCAATAAATGAAGTTTTGAAGATTATCCAATGGAACAAGAGTCACAAAACGAAGTAGTACAATTATTAAGCAAAGGTAAATGATATTTAGATGACAAGAGTCGCAAAACGATGTCTATGTTTTGTTTGTGGAGTAAACTGTATAGTTTGAAGAGAATGAAGTATATTAGACTTCAAGCTGCTGTATTCTTCCCATATACTGGAAATCACCAACATAACATGATCTTTTTCTTTCACCGGTTCTCCAGATTGGCAAGTGCATCGGAGTATTCCTGAGCCCGGGTCAGGTAAGCAGAAGCAGACTCATCACCTTTCATTGCAATCCTTAAAAGTTGAGAACGAAGAGTGTACTGTGTATTCCCTTCCCTGGAAGATGTACGAGGGGCATAGGCATGCTCAAGTGATAGCAAAAGATCTCTGGATTAGGGTTTGAGGTAAAGGACACAGCTGATCCTTCTTTTTCTTTACCGGAGACCGATTCAATATTTGTTGGAGGACACGGAATCGTGCCATCAACATAGCCAAATAAACTGAAACAAGAAATGGTTGGAGCATGGCCTTCCAATAACCATAGTTGGTTGGAGACAAGGTGAATCCAAACTTGTGGGAATTGTCTGTTGTCTTTTCGGTTTGAGAGAAAACTGTAAGGAGAGCCATTGTATGGCTGATTGCAATCGCTAACAGGAGAAAAGATGGCTGCTGTTGATTGCGAACAGTAAAAAAGGAAAGAAACAGACTCTTGCGGTTGACTGCGGACAAAAGAGAGGGGAGCCGGCGGCCGACTGACCTGTAGGTGGCGGCTGTATCAGGTTTTGCTTTGATACCAAGATAAACTTGGTAATCAGTATTGGTATTATTGTATTGAATAATAATGATTAGATGATGTATTTATAAGATACATAATTACACTCGAATCCCTCTAATATTAACTAATACAAATATTGTCTAATAATGTATGCGTACCTGTATATTCCAAGTATGAAAAAAATAAATAAAAAAGGTTAAACTTCCGGTTCAGTTTACATGGTTGGTTCCAAGTTCCAAACCTTTGGCTGCCCCCTTAAACTGCCAAAATGAACCGTATAAATCTGAAACCGGCTGACTTGCTTAGGTTTGGCAGTTCAGTAGGTTTCAACAATTTATGGACACCCCTAAGCACAACCAGCTTGATGCTCTTATCAGTAATTTTAATTCATGTCTTAAAAAATTCAAATGTTATATCTACTTCATCACTGCTAAGTATTTATATAGTTTTATGTATAAAATACTTCACCTATACTGAAGTGCACCACAATTTATTAGATAGTCCAAAGTTTTATGCTCTTTTCACTCGATAGAACATAACTATATTGTAGTTATCGAACATTGAACAAATGCATAACGTCTTTTCATGTGTATTTATGTTAGAAATTTATTTATGCAGGGAAATAACAGGGCTGAGATTGAAAGGTTGGACAGACAAAGGAAGGTAGACCTAAAAGACATGTTGAAGGGATTTGTGATTAATCAGGTAAAACAATTTTCTTTTTCCTTCTGATTTTATGTTTGCTTAATTAATTAATATATTATGGCCAGTGAGGGTATGTAAATGCACAGAATCAGATGAGAACAAAATGTACCTACAATGAAAAGAAAGAAACTGACATTAATGAATTTTCAACAATTTAAAGCAATGATTAATAATATTCTAGGAATGCTGACCACCAACATATTTTTTTTGGGATTTTGCAAATAGTTAATGTGTTAAAAAAATACTTTTATTAAAATAATAATATGATTTTTCTTATATAAAATGGTTTAGGATGTTTTAAGCATTTGAACATTTATCGAACAAATACAATCTGAATTGACTCGTTTTCATATGATAGGCTGTGGAAGTCCTACCATTATCAGTAACATAGTTTCCACCTCCTGTTATGATTTTGTACTTTTTTTTTGAACGGCGAACATTGAATGTTGTGACGTCGCACCCCCCGTCACATGGGAGAGCCTCGTCCAACTCCAGCCAATATGTTGTCTTAACCGGGCCCACTTGGCGTCAGAGTTAGAGAGCATCCAAGGAAAAATCCCACCCAATACGGCCCCTTCCGGGCTTGAGGGAGAGCCGAGGCTCGAACCCTGGATCGGCGTGGGTAAAACCCAGGTGCATCAGCCTAAGCTAGGCCTCATTTGCATGCCGCATAAACTAATGTAGAGAGCAAGGATTGAACCTGATTCACTAGGTACACCAGGTTTCTCCCTTACCACTCCACCATAATTAGATAATTTAGATTTTTATTAGGAACGGATTTACTTTTTTTTAACAGCTAACTCACACAACCTAGTCCTAAATCTACAACGATGTCCACTTTGAGACTAAAATACTCAACCACCTGTGAAGTAACACCTTTATTACACACGAAGATACCATTAGGTTATAAGCCCTTTGGTAACATGTATTAGGATTGGGTTGAATTATAATAGAGTTTAGGTTTGTAATTTTATCGTACTTAGTCGATTAGTGATTTTATTGTCATTGTAAAGTTAGTTTGCCTCTTAAAAGTAAACTATGAGAGAGCCGATTGACGTGATTTTATTGTCATTGTACTAAAAATAAACTATGAGAGAGCCGATTGACCTCTCAGATGTTGATTAATCTTTTGTATGATCTATATGAGGATCGTTTGCATTCTAATATCAATTTGGGTCTTGTAAAGATCTTTCTTTTGCTTATGGAGCCAATTTTCAGGTGGCATTTTTGGATAAAATGGGGATTGAGTGGGCAAAAGTCGCGGAGGAGACAAGGGGATATGCATGCTAATAAACATGATGACGATGGTGGTGGACGGGGTAGGTGTGATTGTACATTCCAAATTATTCGGTTTATGTTTTTCTTGCTTAGGTTTAACTTATTCACCTTCTTTTAAAGAATTATAGACACGAATAAGTGGTGATCATTTTTAATTTTTCCACAGCTTGGCTGTGAAAACTTTATAATCTAATTTCATTTCCACTTTGTTTTCGTCATTCATAGCCATTCATCGTATCATAACATTCTACCAATACCTTATCCCCCAATCACGAGAATTAACCTAGCTTAGTTCCACAAGTTAACATTTCAATCCATATCATCTTGATACTATAGTATTAATGACTTTGGAACTCTTTAGTGTCTCTAATAAGTCTTGGATTTAATTCAGACTTTGTTGCAGTTAAAGAATAAACTTTGAAACTCTTTTCGACTTATCCATCTCCATTCTTCAATGGAAAAACATGTAAGGAAGTATGATCCTCTGGAAACTCATATGTGTGACTCTTAGTGAATATCCCTTTCAAAATAACGTGTAACTCTTAGCGAAGTACTTAAGACAATGCTATTGTATTTCTCGAGAATTCAAATCTTAAGGCATATAGATGTATCTCAATACATCTTTATTCCATGCATATATGAATTCTAGGCCATCGCTAAGAAAACGTATTCCGAACACTAGTGCCTGACAAGTTTGAATTTTCATTCAAAATGGTTATAAATTCATTGATGAACACTATTATGTATTGTGTTTATCTTTCTATTAGATATTTTGAAACATCATGTGTCATCTTGGCTTTTGGCAAGATTCAAAATGTCAAAACTGAGATGAGGCTATGAGATTATTAACATGAATTCATGAAACTTGCATATTTTATTAGAATACAATTTATTTGAAATTATCTTATGGGCGTCATGGCTAAGGAATCTGACGAGACATGCCTTCACATTGATTTACTATGACCAGCATGCCGACAAGGGTAGTGGGAGTGGAACCCTCCAACTCAAAGTACCCTCTCAAAATAGAGCAATTAGAAAATGCCACCACATTTAGCCAAAGTATCATCTTAAAGTATCCTACATGGTGGGAGTGTTACCCTCCAATCCTCCTAATTTTTTTTAAAAAATTAAAACAAATTAATAACCAAATTTAAAAACTAAAAAATTAATTAATTAAAAATACATAACAATAAATAAAAAGACAATAAAAAAAGTTAAAAAAACATCTAAATATTTAAAAATCACATGGCCAATCATACTTTGCGGCTATTTCACGTTTCCGTTTCAGGATTAGTTCCAACATTGTTTCGGTAAGATGGTCGTGCGGATCCGTAAATAGTTTCAAATCCCGGTCCATACGTTCCTCCCAGATAGCTGCCCATCCACCAAAACCCTTATGTCGTCGTCTTTTTGCTTTTTTGAATCAAAGAATTTATTCATCAAATCATATCCTCCCGAACATTCACGTCAAACTTTCTTTGCTTGAGGGCGACTCGACCGACTTCTTTGGTTTCCGTGTTGGTCTTGATGGTGGCGCTTCTTCGTTTAGGTTGTGTGCCCATGAAGTGAAAGGGTCATCGTTTGAACCCGTTGCCGAAGTCCGATGATTTTCTTTTATGATTGGATTGAGTAGCAAACTCCTCACCCATCAACGGTTGACGGAGCCATTTAGCATGAACCCGTACAATCTCCCAACATTTAACGTGGATAAAAGCATGTTTTTTTTGTAGTCACCTAACGCCTTCTTCATTACGTCCAAATTGTTGGCTCCACTAGCACGTAGACGATCCTACAAATTAATGTTGGAACTATGCCCAAGACACAACAATATAACAACGTTGCCACTGACATATGATCCCAAGAGGTCACACATTAAGCAATAATCCAAGTGCACGTTTAAACTCGGTTTTAACGTATACAACGCGATTAGTGTCAAACATCGTTGAGTAAAATAATAATATGAAATGAATCATTTCATTGTTAATATTTATTAACATGAAGATATAGATATTCATATCATTGATTCCAAACAAGTACTCTAAGCATATGTTTAATGTTTTATTTACAAATCTTGAAATATATATTTTATGTTGATAAGATGATGAATTTCATTCATTGTTTTTATAACATAATCTTTAGACATTTGTGTATATATATTCCAAGGATTCTATTAAAATGAATTGTTGAAATGCATTTTCTATTTCAAGTCATTCCTAGACATGCTTTAAATCACATTGTTTTTTCCACTTCATTTCCTTGCTTGGCCGATTATCAAGAATGAGCTGCCATATCTTGTTTTGTTTGACTTGCCATAATGTGAAAACCAAGGTGAAAAAGGTTGCAAAAGTGTAGAGAATAGCTGATTTAACTTTGCATACTTATACGCCATCTTCGGTATTCATTTAATGAAATTTTTCCATCAAGTTTTGGAAAAAAAGGTAGAAAACTTTCTGCTGGAAATTGCAAGGGCTGGTCGAGATTTTCAATGAGTGAAAATAGATTGGTTTAGTGGTGATCTATAACACATAAGTTAAACAAACATCTTAATCCATAAGGTGGTTTGTTTGAACTGAAAAGGGTGTTATACATACTTGTTTCTTGACACTTTAAGAGGTTATTTTTGGCTAGCACCGTTGGAGCTTGCTTGCTTGATGTGCTCACATTTTGGAGAGGAAGCATTTGATTCCTTTGTTCATCCACTTCTACAAGTAGCTACCTCTTCTCATCAAAGGTTGTTATTTCTAACACCCTATGTATGTTGTCTTTCTTTTGTTTCAAGAACTACATATGGATCCTTGATGGTTTTTTTTTAGTTTCTAAACTTTTAGATCTAACGTGTCAAAACCGCTTCCGTTGCAAAACTCTTTTAAAAGACATGTTAAAACTCAACAATTTGTATCAGAGCCTCTTATGTTTGTTCTTGAAAATTTTAGACACATTTTGGTTTTAAAGTTATAAAATCAAAAGTATATTATTTTTCAAGTAAGAAAAATAATATATGTGGTACAACATTTATATTTCCAAGCTAGTTTTATGTTACCAACTTGCATCATGCTTGCAAGTAGGCAACAAGTTGCTAAATGTCAAGAATATATATTTTGTGTTGTTTGTAATGCAAAGCAAGCCATGACCCTTGTATGTTTGTGTTGGATTTTCGATTTGGTTTCAATATTATTTGTTTAGGCATGTAATTATTTTTTTTCAAGTCTTGTATCTATTTTTTTGGAGACTTTGTTGGAACTTTTAGTGTGACAACTAGCCTTGTAATAGATTAGTCTTTATATGCAGTATTGTATTGTTTTGTCTTGTAATTGTTAAGTTTGTAACAAGTGAACTTAACATGTTCGCCTGATATAGTTGTGGAGAACTTAACAAGTTCGCCTGAACTAATATTAGCGAACATATTAAGTTCGCCTAATACAATAGTTTTGTCTATAAATAGAGCTTAGCTTGTGTTCATTTGTAACTTATGGAATTACAACTTGTAAGCACTGTTTGCAGATAATAAAGGAGCTTTATGATATCTTGTCTTGCGTGTGATCTTATTGTGTATGTGTGTGTTAGAGACGCGCGTATTCATTAGGATTCCGCACTACGTGTATGTGTTGCGTGTTTTACGACTGAGATAGATCCGTAGACCCGCTGGGACTACAAGTGGTATCAGAACTTTTGCTCTTGATTAGAGATTGTCGTTTGACACGGTTTCTATTGAATTTACACTCAAAGATGAAGATTTTTTAAGTTTCTTGTGTTCATGAAGATTGTTGCTGTTTTTGAAGAGAATTTTGTTTGATTTCATCATTTTTGGTGTTGATTTGCCAAAATTGATCCGATAGAAGTGTTCTAATTCACAAATTGAAGATTCATACGGAAAGAATTTGATTAATTCCTTCAAAATTGCATGATATGATGAATTTTAGTCCAGTTCGTGCGTTTGGGTGATAGAACAATCCTCCTTGTTCTTCAGCTGAAACAGGCGAACTTGTCCAAGTAGTTACGAGCGAACCTGTTCGGCGAACTTGTTAAGTTCATATCTCCAGTTCAGGCGAACTTAATATGTTTGCTTGTTAAGTTCGCTGCATGTAGAAAGTGTTTAAAATTTTCTAAGTGTTGAGCTGTTCAAATATTTCAAATATGTCTAATCCTACTCATGTTAGTGTGAACAACATGACTCATCTGTTGAATCATGACAATGATATTGGTACACCAACCAAGCCTCCGAGGCTTATGAATCTCAAAGATTATTCAAATTAGAAGAGTCGGTTTGAAAATTATGTTAACATTAATGATACAAGTTTGTGGATTCCAATCAGTGAGGGATATGAGCATCCTGTTCATTGTCATATGGGAGTGTCGGATACACCAAAACCAGTCTCTACTCTTAGTGATAAAGAGAAGAAATTGTATGATCGTGAAAAGAAAGCTCTTGTAGCTTTATCCATGTGTTTACCTCTTGATATCTACTACACCTTTAAGAAATTCAAAACTTCTCGTGAACTATGGGAAGGTCTAGCAAAAAGATGTGAAGGGAGTACATATATTAAGAAGAGCAGAAGAGAATTGCTTAAGAAGCAATTTAGTGTATTCAAACACTTTGATGGTGAATCTGTTGATGAATTGATGTGAAGGTATTATCATCTTCTAAGTGAAATGGTGAACAATGATATCACTTATAAGAATAAGAAGATTCTTGAGAAATCTCTAGATGCATTACCAGCTCATTTTGAGATGTACACTATTGTGATCAAAGAACAAACTGGATTTGATGATTTGAGTCTTGAAAACTTAATGGGTAAGATTCAGTCTTATGACTTGAATAAACAAAAGAAAGACACAATCTATCAAGATCCAAGTATCTACTTTGGAAAAGGAACATTTACACAGAAGTCTAGAGCAGTTGCCTTGTTTTCTGGAGAAGTTTCTGAAAGTTCTAAAGATAATTCTTGTAATGAAAGTTCATTTTTTGTTGCTTCAAGTTCTGGATGTTCAAAGAATAACAAGAATGACGATCATTCGTGTTCTCAAAAGGTGTCTCCTACAGCTACAGATGATATGATGGCCTTGATTGCTTCGTTTTTAACATCTTATGAAAACTTTATTGGTGGGAATATCACTGATCCAGACATGATTGAAAAATATTTCAAGCAATTGGATAAAGATGTTTTAGAAGAAATGAACATTCAATGGAACATGGCATTATGGATGCGACAAGGAAAAGACCATCTGAAGAGAACGGGAAAGAAGTTTATTGGAGCATCTAGCAAGACAAAGATGGGATTGGATAAACCAAAAGTAAAGTGTTATAATTGTCAAGAATTTGGACATTTTGCTAGAGAATGCACAAAGCCGAGAACTCAAAATCAAGGTTCTTCTAACAATCAAGGCAATCAGAATAAGCAAAACAATTCCACAGCCTCAATGTCTCAAAAAGATGAAAATTATGACTGGGGTATTCATTTGGAAGACATTGTTGCTCATGTCAGTCAAGCGTTTCTGGCTGAAGTTCATTCTGAAGATGGAAATGAAAGCAGTTCTTCTGATGGTGACTCTACAGATTCTGGGAGTATAACTGAAAGTGAAGAGTCTCTTACTCTGAAAGTTGAACCAAAATTTTCTAATGAAGACTTGCTGAGTGATGGAGCTGCTGGAAAAGTGATAGAGAAGATTGCTGAAATGTTATCTGAAGGAAATGCATTCATGACAGATTCTAAACAGGTATAAAAGGTTATTTCTTGTCCTAAATGTATTGATTCTGATTTGAAAATAACTAGATTGTGTGATGACAACACAAATCTGATATGTGACATGAAGGCGTTCTACACATGTACTCAAACTTTGAAAGAAAATGAAATTGTTTTAAAAACTAGAATTGAATCTTTAAAAGTTGATATTAAAGTTTTACAAATCAAAGTGAATGTACAAGCGTTTCATCTAGATGTGGCATACTCAGAGTATGAAAAGAAAATTACTGAACTCGCCGTGTCACAGACAGAAGTAACAAAGTTGTTACGAAAGATTGAGGCTTATAAAAATTCTAGTTTTCTGTTGGAATATTACAATGAAAAAACTTCAGGTGAGAAAGTTGTTGGAGGTGTAGGATCTTGTCCATCATTTGATGATACGGATGTTGGAGGGGGTGTTGGTTATTGTCCGCCATTGTAACATCCCAAAAATAAAACGACAGATATAATAACGGGATAAACGAACGAGGCATGTCGGGTCGGGTCGGATGGGCTAGAAGGGGAGCCTTCCCTATAAATAGCAAAGGTCACAACCCATTTCTCTCATTTGCAACTCTAGAGAGAGAAACCGTAGAGAGAGAAAGTTGTCGGATCGACCCGAGATTTGAGAAGTGTGTTGCTCCATAACTCGTGAGAAGAACCTCCGGATCAGAAGCTCGATTCAGGTAACGATCCGACCTAAATCTGAGTTTTTGTTCGTTTTTGGGTTTTCGGGTTTTGGGTGAAAATCGGACGTTCTTGCGGATGAAACTTAAGAATAAGCTTAGGTTTAGTATCTACAATGGAAAACGAACGTTTTGAATGCAAAGGGGTTCGGGATCTTGACATGATCTGACCGAATGCGAAAGTTAGTGTTTTTCGCGAAGAACAGGTCGTGCGTACTTGCTAAGTGCGCACGGAGCAGGTCCTGCGCACTTGCTATGTGCGCAGGAGAAGGGACCTGCGCACTTGCTAAGTGCGCAGGAGGAAGGACCTGCGCACTTGCTAAGTGCGCAGGAGAAGTAACCTGCGCACTTGCTAAGTGTGCAGGAGGCAGAGTCTGCGCACTTGCTAAGTGCGCAGGCAGCAGGGTCTGCGCACTTGCTATGTGCGCAGACATCAGGCTGTTGAGTAGAGATTAGTATGTTTAGAATGGTTAAACCGTTAGAGTCGGTAATGGTCTGATGTGTATGTAACTACTCAATTCAGATCGTACGTGAAGTCGTTGGACCTTGATTAGGACAACCGAGACTAGCATATAAGGTGAGTTCTAGAAGCCCTCTTTTAAATGTTTTTATATAATGTTTTCGGGCTGGTGTGTACACGTATGAAATGATGTTTTATGAAATGATGTTTTATAAAATGATGTTTATGAAACTACGTTTACGAAAGGAACTGATTTGGAACGAAGGGTTTATGGAAAGAAAGTTTATGAACGAAATGCTTACGAACGAATGTTATAAAGAAATGGTTTAATGAAAAGGTAAAGGGTTTTGAAAGTGAAGGAAAGGTTTTATGAAAAGAAAACAAAAAGGGGCAAATGTTTTAAAGAAGTCATTACAAATCTAATCTGTCGAATGAATGGAATTGACGAATGAAGTCTGGGAATGTGATTCCCAGCCTTGTGGTAAATTATGGACAGTGAGCCATAGTTACCACAAGAACAACAGGGGCATTGTCTCTGTGGCATGTCAATGGTTTTGATGTTGTACAACTGGTAAGGGAGTAACGACGGTTACTCGGGTGATGACGATCATCCTAACGAACGAGGTAATGGGAAATCAATGACGGCGATACGTAACGGTTGATTTCCAAAGGAAAGATGCGTGTTGGGCAATGACGGCGATACGTAACGGTTGATCCCACGTATTGAATGGTAATGGGAAATTAATGACGGCGATACGTAACGGTTAATTTCCAAAGGAAAGATGCGTGTTGGGCAATGACGGCGATACGTAACGGTTGACCCCACGCATTGAAGGGTTGGGCAATGACGGCGATACGTAACGGTTGACCCTACGTAGTGTATGGTTGTGGCAATGACGGCGATACGTAACGGTTGCCCACAACATTAAAAGTTCCTACGGGGACATAGAGACGCGTAACGATACAGATTTTAGATAATATTGTATGACTTAAATGAATGTTAATGATTTAAACAAATGATCGTGTTTAAATGTGCGAAGGTTTACGAATGAAAGGCCTGTTTTCTTATACGAATGTTAAACCCTACTGAATGTTTGAATGATGAACCATTTCTTAAAACGAACGAAAACTAGAACTCACCAGCGTAGCTGACGTTTTTAAGTGTACACATTCAGGTTAAGGCAGGTTATGAGGATGGACGGTGATGCTTGGCTAGAGATGAAGAGTTACCCGGCTGCTTTGAAGACTGGCATCCCGTTATGTTTAGTTATGATGTAAATATGTTTTAATCAATGTTTACGCTTCCGCATGTATGAACAACGATTAAGTTATGTTTAAATGAAATTTTCCGCTGCGTTATTTGATATTCATGTTTAAGAACTGTTTGTGAATGAGTAAACCCAACAAGTGGGGCCTCCCGGGTTTGGGGCCTCACAGCCATTCAATGGTAACTATATTTCTCGTTTCACTGAAACTGTAACTGATGAAGAGTTGGAACCAAAAACTGTTCTTAATATCAATCCTGTTATTGCTGAGGATATGATCTATGATAACTCATCTGATGACGATGTTTTTGATCCAAACAAATCTGAAGGTATGGTGAAAGATTGTAAGTATGGTGAACCAGTTGTGGTGAAAAAGGTGAACAGAGATAGATGTATTTTGACTGAACCTGATGAGAAGGTTGAACAACCAAAACCTAAATCTACTTATAAACCAGTTAAACCTTTTGTAGGTGGTGGTTTTGATTCTCAAGAAACAAATAAGATTGAGAAAGTCTCAACTCTTGAGTTTTATAAAAAGAAGGTTGAAACAGAAAATCAAAACGTTGTTCAAATTTCAAACACTGTCTCTCAGTGTTCATCATCCAGCTCAAAAAGTGTTTAGAAGGATAAGTATGTCCGAGTGTACAAAGAAAGGTGTACTTGCTTTCATTGTGGAGTTGTTGGTCATATTTTAAAGGACTGTCCACACAAGAATATGGGAAAGTGTTTAGAGAATGAAAATCAGGAAAACCTTTTATGAATCCACCAAAGCAATTAGTGGTGAAAACTGTTGATTATATTCCTAAAGTGGATAAGGTTGTGAAGCAGTTAGTTGTTAAGATTACATCTGCTCCAGTAAAATATGTTGAAAATGTTGTGAATGAATCACAGAAATTGAGATTGTCGATACCACAAAGAAGAAGAAGAAATAGAAGGTTGAGAAAGCTTTTGGAACAACCAGTGGTCAAAGACAATGTTTTTGAAACTTCTGAATCATCAAAAGAGAGTGAGAAAGTTCAAATTCAATCCAAATGGAAACCAAAGAATCAAGTTTTTGTTTCTGAGAAACAATCTCCTAAAATAGAGGAGAGATTTGATTGTGTTTTGAAAGAAATTGTTTATTTTGATGAGTCAGGCCGACCCAAGACCACAATGGCTTGGGTGTCTATTACTAATTAATCATTCTTGTCTATATGCAGGGAAATCCAAGGAGGACTGTCAGCAACCATTGGTACGTTGATAGTGGATGCTCTCGACACATGAAAGGAAATCTTAACTTATTGGAAAATGCCAAAGAAATCCAAGGAGTATATGTTGCTTTTGCAGGAAAGAAAGGAGGCAATATTTCTAGTCAAGGCACTGTGACAAATGGAAGATTGAGCTTTGGGAAAGTCAACTATGTGGAGCAGCTGGAACACAATTTGTTATATGTTTCACAAGTTTGTGACAAAGATTTCTCATTTCATTTTAATAAGTCAGAGTGTTTGGTGTTAAAGCCTGGATTTGAGATACCTGAATATTGGATACTTATGACACCTCCTAGAATGACACTTATATGCTCGACATGAGCACAGCGACGACAACTTCGTTCGTTCCTACTTGTCTTCTTTCGAAAGCTTCTGAATCTGAATCAACTTTATGGCACCGAAAATGGCTCATATTAATTTTGGGAAAATGAATTATCTAGTCAGGAATGGGTTAGTTTCTGGTGTCCCTGCCATGAGGTTTCATGTGGATGAAGACTGTATTCCTTGCAAGAAGGGGAAGCAGCATAGGAAATCTCATCAATCAAAGTTGATTAATTCAATTGTGACTCCTTTAGAGTTGTTGCATATGGATTTGTTCAGACCTACTAGTGTTAAGAGTGAAGGCGGAAAATCTTATTGTTTGGTGGTGACCGATGATTATTCAAGATTTTCTTGGGTAAAGTTTCTTGCTTCGAAGGATGAAATTGCTGAAATTTGAAGTTCCTGATTCTGGGGCTTGAGACATTGTTCAAATACAAAGTTAGGAGGATTTGTAGTGATAATGGCACATAGTTTAAGAATGGAAATATAGGTTTATTTTATTTACAAAAAAGGAATCCATCATGTTATCTGATTCATGAATTCAGTGCCCTTATGTTCCTCAACAAAATGGTGTTGCTGAGCGGAAGAATCGAACTCTTATTGAGTCAGCTAGAACTATGTTATCTGATTCAAAGCTGCCCGTCACATTTTGGGCAGAGGCGGTGAATACAGCTTGTCATGTTCTCAATAGGGTTTTGACCGTGAAGAAACACAAGACTTGTTATGAATTGCTGAACAATCGAAAACCTAATTTGGCGTATCTTTTGCCCTTCGGGAATCCTTGTACCTTGTTGAAGATTCGCGACGTTCCTACTAAATTCAGCTCCAAAGCAATCGAGGGAATTTTCTTGGGATACGTTGCAAATTCTCATAACAAAAGAGTCTTTAACAAAGAATCCCGACAAATTAAGGAGTGGTTTCATGTTGATTGTGATAACCGTTCTGTTCTAAAGGATGCAAAAGGTCCTTCTTGGGCATTCGATTATGATGCTTTATTCAGATCTTTCAATGTTCCTATTGCGGTTTCTCCATCAGAAGCAGAAATGTTTTATCAGTGCAATGATGATTCAATTGTCGATCCACGTTTGGTTATTCCGATTATAGGTACTTCTCTGGTTGACCCGAATGTAGCTTCAACTTGGGGTACAACACAAGACGGTGACAGTGAAGATGATGAAGCTGTGTTCCAGGAATCGTCTAACGACATTCTGAACATAGTTGATGATTCATCAACACCGGCATCGCTTGAGGGGGGAGTTGCCTTCAAATCTTGATTCTGTTATTCAAGCTTCAGATATTCCCTAATCCCGTGTGGATAAGCACCATCCCACTAACAATATTATTGGTGATTTGAATGCAGGTGTTCAAACGAGACATCATAGAATGCTGAAAATTCATGTTTATATGCTCAAATTGTTGATACAGGTATCTTGGAGATGTGTTTGCATGCTTGCTTTATTTCTCAAACAGAACCTAAAAATGCGGATGAGGCTTTAGATGAAGATTGTTGGATTGAGGCCATGCAAGAGGAAGTGGCTCAATTTGATAAGTTACATGTTTGGGATTTGGTTGACTTACTCAAAGGCTTAAGATCTATTGGCACAAAGTGGGTATTCAAATGCAAACATGATGATCGTGGTGTTGTGGTACGCAATAAGGCAAGACTTGTTGTCCAGGGATTTAATCAGCAAGAGGGTGTTGATTACACCAAAGTTTATGCTCCAGTTGCGAGGATTGAGGCGATCAAATTGTTTTTAGCATATGCTTTTTTCAAGGGTTTCAAAGTTTTTCAGTTGGATGTAAAGAGTGCTTTTCTGTATAGAAAGGTGAAGGAAGAGCTTTATGTGAAACAGTCGCCTGGTTTTGAAGATCCCAAAAGTCGTGAAAAGGTTTTTAAACTTGATAAAGCATTATATGGTCTTCATCAGGCTCCTCGTGCTTGGTATGAAACTTTTTCGGTGCACTTACTTGATAATGGATTTGAGCGTGGTCAAATTGACTCCACTCTTTTCATAAGAAAAGCTGGGGGAGATATCTTGCTAGTTCAAGTCTACATTGATGACATAATCTTTGGCTTGATATGTGTAAAGACTTTGAAAGAGTGATGAAGTTGAAATTCGAAATGAGTAGCATGGGAGAATTATCGTTCTTTTTGGGTCTTCAAGTTGATCAAAAGGAAGATGGTTTTTACATTCATCAAACGAAATATGTTTATGATATTCTCACGAAGTTTGATATGGAAAATGCTTCATCGTTCAATACTCCAATTCATGTTAATCACAAACTAGATTCTGACCTGAAAGGGAAAGAGGTGGATTGTCAGTTATACAGAGGAATGATCGGGTCTTTAATGTATCTGACAGCGTCCCGTCCAGATATTATGTTTGAAGTAAGCTTATGTTCAAGGTTTCAATCTAAACCAAAGGAATCTCATCTGATTGCTATTAAGCGAACATTTCGATACTTAAAGGGTAAACCAAAGTTGGGATTGTGGTATCCTATTAATTCTGAATTTGATTTTAAAGCTTTTACGGATTCATATTATGGAGGTTATGGTTGGATAGAAAATCGACGTCTGGTGGTTGTCAATTCTTAGGGAATAGGCTTGTGTCCTGGCAATACAAAAAGCAAACCTCGGTTGCAATTTCAACATGCGAGGCAGAATACATTGCAACAGCCAGTTATTGTTCCCAAATTCTATGGATTCAACAACAGTTGAGGGATTATGGTTTGAACTTCACAGGGACACCAATGATGATTGACAACACAACCACCATGTCGATTACAACAAATCCTGTGAAACACTCAAAGACAAAGCAAATTGAAATTCGACATCATTTCATTCGTGATTGTGCAGAGAAGAAGTTGATTGAGTTGGTGAAAGTCCACACGAATGATAACTTTGCTAATTTGTTGACCAAAGCATTCGATCGTACACAGTTTGATTTTCTTACTCAAATGATTGGAATGCTTAATCCAACGTGACAAAGGGTTTTCAAAAGGTTTTTCATGGAAGTTTTTCTTTTAGTTTTCTAGATTATTTAAAGTAATTAGTTTTATGCTTTATTTTCATTAGTTTACTTGCTTTCTGAAAAACCCAAACAAAGTTAAAAAAGATTAAATTGGCACTGCTTGAAGTTAGAGAAAAAATAATAGTACATCAGTAGGTGATCACATACACATGACCATAGAATGGCTACCTGGTGTCTGTATTTATGTTTGTGCTTATATGATTTGATCTAAACTTCTTAGTCTGTATAAATAGGAAATGATAGTTTCATGACTGCTTGACATTACTGTATATAATCTTTTAATTTGAATATTTGCATGTAGTTTGAATTGTCAGTAGACTAGAAGCGTTTTTAGTCCATTAGTAGTGTGAAAACATAATGGTCTATGTCACAATTGTGACTTGAACCCATGGTATTCCGGTGTGTGTGTGAAAAGATCATTATCAGATAAAGAATATGAGACTTCAAGTATTTTAGAAACCAGTATCAGACTATATTAATTAGCACAATTTTTCAGTTCACTTTACTGCCCATGCCCCGAAAAACATGCAATGTGAAGTTGAACTAAGATATGTTTCTGACAACATCTGTTGAAACATATACTCACCCTTGGATCAATTATCTTGATTCCATTGAATATATCCAGATAATAGTTGGATCAAGCTACCCTATGTCATTGAATCAATCGATTCCTTGATCAATCTTATTGTTGAAGAATTCCATCGGTACAATCTCACTCTTACTATTGAATCATGATACTTCATCCAAAACTCAAGCTATATGAATCATCTTGATTCTATATATCCTTCGGGATCTGTTTCTTTTCCTGTGCTAGTTGAGATAGTTTCATCCTGGAGATTGATTTAAACTTTGCATAAGTCTCAATATGTCTTGAAGATAATGCAATTTAAATTTATGTTGGCATATTTGTGGGGTACACATTATTTTCATATAAATGGTACTAACTCACAAGAACGTGGGATAAAAACGCTTGTAGTTTCAAATCTTATAATGCTGACAACTTGAATTGATATGTAGTTCATTGCAAATTCTGTATGAATAAGTTAGGATGTCATGATCTGATCCTGTTTACTTTGAAGTTTATCGCGTATCATTTCATGCAATGTATTAAATGATGTGATCATAATGAAAAGATATGAGAAAGAAAATGATATAAAAAGATCATAATGAAAAGATCATGAAAAAGAAAGTTGTGATATATATGAGATAGTATTTGAATAGAAATTTCAAAAGAATTGATAGTTTATGACAACATGAAGTGTTAGTTCTGAGAAATTGTTTGCTGAGATATCATAACGTGTAGCACAAGTTGCTTGATTGCTTAGCTGAGATCTGTATATATATTCAGAATGCCATAGGTCAACCCTTAGATCTGCTAGGGATTTTATATCATAGAATGTGTGTGTGATACATCGAAGATACTGATATGATCTTCTTACTCGCAGTGTTCGACCAAAAATATGTGTTTCTGTATGTACAGAGAAAAACAAAAAAGATTTTGATTTTAGTTGTTTCTAGTTTTACTGCTTTAATTCATTAAGAAAAAATACAAAAATATTTTAGTGTGTTTTAGTATAAAATTTGAAAAATCCAAAGATATGTTCTTTACTTGTTCAGTTAGAGTTATTAGAAAAATCCAAAAAGATTTTGTTTCTATCTTTCATTAAAAATTCTTAATTTTTTGGATTAAGTTGCTGTACAGGTTGCAAGATGATTGGATCGAGATGGAAAAGTTGAAAAAGTGAAAAACCTTAAATTTTTGAATAAGTCTTGAAAGAGGCGAACTTGTTTTGTTCGCTTCATAAGTTCGCCTAATGTGGTGTGGCGAACTTGTTAAGTTCGCTTAAACTGGCGAACTTAATCAGATGGGTATATATAGATTCATGCAAACTTGACCACTTCACTTATTCTTTGACTTGTGTGAACTTATCAGACGATTTTGTGAAAATTGCGCTATTTTCTAAGTTTGAATTTCAGTTAATGAAGGTGGTTAATTTGTTCTTGTTTCTTAATCGATATCTGATTGCGATTCTAAAGAAGGTAAAACCACTTCATTTCATCCATTCGTTTGTTCGTAATTGTCATTTCTATCATCGGATATCATCGCGACTGTCGCCCTTAGTTATCATCATCAATTTGTGGTTAAAAATTGAAATTGTTTGTTCTGATAACCTAATCGAGTGTTGGGGAGTTGGTTTCTGTGCTTGATTGAGGATTATAACATCAAATTTGTGGAGTTCGATTTCTGTGACTGTTCAAGTGATCAGGCGAACATGATCAGGCGAACTTAACATGTTCGCCAAGTTCGCCTCTTGTAACTCTAAGCGAACTTGTTAAGTTAGCCTAGGGGTCCAGTGGTGTAAAGACTTGGCAAAATTTTTCACACTTGTGATTGTTTTTATTTTTACTTTATTTTTTGTTTTATTATTTTGAGTTTGTGTTTGGAAAGATTGCATTTGTCTAATCATTTCTATTGAGCAAGTCATGGACCGTCGGGTTGAATATAAGCATAATCAGGTGGCACTACTTGATCCGGAGATGGTAGAGGCGACAAATTATCAAGAGATTATCAATTTTTTGAACCGGTCAAGATTGAATGTTACTCTTTCTGCTAATCCACACATTAGCTTGATCTATATTCAGCAGTTCTGGGAAACTGCACAACATGACACAGATGTTGAACCACATGTGATTAGAGCTACCGTGAACAATCAAGAGATTGCTATTTCTGTCCAAGACATCCGAACAGCTCTAGCACTAGGTGGTGAGAATAATGACGCTATCAGATTGCCAAATACCCTAATTATGGGTTGTTTTCAAAGAATGGAGTATAGAGGCAAACCCAATGATTCTCAAGCTAGGAAAGCGGGTCTAGTGGGGCAATGGAGATATTTCATACACGTGATAATTCAATGTCTCTCACCTAGGAAAGCTGGTACTAACGGGTTGAAGACTTCTTTGCAAGCAGCCATGGTGGCTTTGACTCTGAATAAACCGTTCAACTTTGCATTGTACATATACAGAGAGCTTGTGATGTAGATTACACCACCTGAGGGACAGGGTTTCCTAATGTACCCTAGATTCATACAGGTCATTCTGAATCATCTGATTCCCAACCTACCACCGGTGAACCCGTGACTGGCTCTTACACCCATGACAAAAAGGATTTTCACCGATTGTTTGAATGTTAAACAACAAAATATGGCCTTGATTCCTGTTGCTACTCCACTGTTTGGGCACATAATTAATCCTGGTTATGTTGCACCACCAAACAAAAATTGGATTCATGATGATCCTGCTTTGGAATTACCTCATGCTGATAATCAAGATAAAGAGGAAGAGGAAGATGAAGGTGAAGGTAATGATGAAAATGATAGTGATGATGATGGTGATGATAATGCTAATGATGATGACAATGATCATGATAATGATGATGGTGGAAATGATGGAGGTGATGATAATGTGAATGTTGCTGTCAGTGAACCTGTGTCACCTCAGGTAGAACAAGTTGAAGTGGAAGACACAAGTACTAGTTCCTCGGGTTCTAGTGATGATAACGAAGATGATAGTAGTTCACAGGACTTTGGTCCTGAGCATTATGCTCAGTTGGGTAAAGTTCTTAGGGTTACTAGGAATGTTTATGATAAACAACAAAAGTCTCTTGGTAAAAAGAAGGTGAAAGTACCAAGACGCAAGTCTCTTAGGGGTCCTCCTTCCAAAGCAGTACTTGGCAAAAGAAAGTTACAAGACGAATCATCTAGTTTTGATGATGAAGCTCATGCAGCCAAAGGACCTAAATTGATGGCTTCGGCTATTATTACTGCACATTCTGCACAACAGGATATAGAGTTTGTGGATTCTTTGATTATAACTCCTATTCCTTCACAATCTAATACTCCTCATGCTACTCCAACTGTATCCAAAACTCAAGATGATGCTGGTCGATCTACAAGGGATCCTCGTGATGATAGAATCAATGCCTTGGAAACACAGGTTTCTGGGTTACAAACACAGGTGGATGTGTTGATTGAGAGTGAAGCTCAGCGTACTCTAGCTTTAAATGAACAAAACAAGGTGATTGCAGAAAAGCGGAACCTTATTATTCAGCTAGTAGAGCGTCTTGATGCTCAGGGGAGAAGGCCGTTATGGTTGAAAAACCTGCTTGTCAAAGTGTTGGTATTCAAAAGAATCAAGATGATGATGACGAACCAGATGTTGGTGATGGTTTGGGTGAGCGTCAAAACGCCGATACTAACCCTACATCATTAGCTCAGGGGGAGTCAGAAATTGTTATTGAAGCTACTATGATGACCAGCACAGATAAAGGAAACTCAGATGCTGATGCTGATGTTGATATGTTAGATAATTCAATCTTTGAATATTCTGACATAGATGAAGCAGATAAGATTGAATGCTTGTTGGATCTGGATGAGTTAATGGATGATGAGGATGTGGTTGAGGATGAGTTAGGGGAAGGTGAGATTGTAGAAGTAGAATTGGAAAGTGACAATTAGAAGATTGTGTATGAAAGTTGCAATGGGTTGATTGATATGGATGACTTTGATGATGATGTAATACCTGAAGACTTGGCCGAAGGGGTTGCAGAATCTGAAGAGTCTGATCCTAAACTTATTAGTCCTAACCCTGATAATACAGAGAGTGTGCCTGAAGATACTGAAATGTATAAGAATACAAGAATGACTAAGGCACAATGGGTTGAGATGGTCAAAAGCTGGAGAACAAAGTTACCAGTTTCTCCAGTAGCACCAGTCTAGAAGGAAAGATATGTAAACAAGGATAAGTGCTCTGGTAGAATTATCAGTTGGTTCTATGAAGCTAAGTTCAAACTATTTGCTTTGAAAAGATCAGATGGAGTTCAGTACCCGAAACCAACGCTGAAGTACTTTAACTCTTTGCCGAGATGTGAAGTCAATGGGTTATCAACAAAGCCCTTGATTAATAGACCGGGCAATGGCATAGCTGACTCTATAGAAAATATTATCAGAACTGAAGGTGGCTCACGGAAGTATGAAAAGATGAAACCTCAACAGGGAAAGAGAATCAAAGAAGTTGATCCGGTTACTCAAAAGGTGATCTTGAGATACAAGTTTAAGCGTGTGAGATCTATTCAGAAGATTCCTTTGAAGCTGATACCTTATGACTGCCTGAATGATTTGAAATGGTGGTACGTTGATGTCTATACGGGCGAAGCAGTGATAGAATATTTGAGTGGCAATGTTATAGTAAAGTTCTTTGATGCTATGAACCTTGTTAACTTCTCAAAGTCTGATCAGAAGATGCTAAGACGTACATAGATCATGTTCACTGATGAATGCAGAGAGTAGGAATTGCAGTATAAGAGAGTGTTGTATGTATGTTTAAAGAATGGAGTGTGTGCAGGGAGCTCATTACCAGAGAACTGGAAAACAAGACTTGATGATAAAGAACAAGCTGTTGTCAATGGGGAGTCTGTTGGAACTTTTAGTGTGACAACTAGCCTTGTAATAGATTAGTCTTTATATGCAATATTGTATTGTTTTGTCTTGTAATTGTTAAGTTTGTAACAGGCGAATAGTTGTGGCAAACTTGGAACTAATATTGGCAAACATATTAAGTTCGCCTAATACAGTAGTTTTGTCTGTAAATAGTGCTTAGCTTGTGTTCATTTGTAACTTCTAGAATTACAACTTGTAAGTACTGTTTGCAGATAATACAAGGAGCTTTATGATATCTTGTCTTGCGTGTGATCTTATTGTGCATGTGTGTTAGAGACGCGTGTATTCGTTAGGATTCCGCACTACGTGTACGTGTTGCGTGTTTTACGACTGAGATAGATCCGTAGACCCGCTGGGACCTACAGACTTGAAAGATGGAGTCCAAAAGAAGGTGCAACTAAGGAGTCCAAAAGAAGGTGCAACTAAGGAGTCCAACAAGGTGGTCATACTTGGATCTTGAAGCTAGTGGGAGCAAAAGTTCAATAGTTGTATATTGTTGTCCCTAGACCTTCCTGGTGTTCTTGTTGGCTCATAAGAACACCATACCTTTTGGCTTGACTTTGCACTTATTTTTTGTATGTTTATTATGCTTGGTGGTTGTGTTGAATCTAGGATTTCAAACCATTTTAACAAGTATAAAATGCAAAAATAAATGAGTTTGATAAAATGACATTTTATAAACTCTAACACAAAATATATTTTAACAAGTTGGAAGACTTGTAAGAAACTAAAATAAAGATTATTTTGAGTTTCATAATTTTGGGTTTTAAAATAAAATAATGACTTTATTTTATAAAACTCAACGGCTTATAATAAAAGGATTTATTAATAGCTAAAATCAGCGTGACGCGTTTAAATACCGACGTATCTAGGATAAAAAATTATATCGTCACGATCCGTAAAATTAAACACAAGACCAATGTAATAAAACTCGGTTTTATTTTTAAATGTAACGATTTCATTGCATGAAAAATTTCGTTACATAAACGTTTTTGCCAAACCCACTTCATCAAAAACTTCAAAACCCCTTTTTCAAAATATAAGTTTTTGCCACCCTATTTAGAACACTTATGACGTTACTAAGGTATTCTAGTGGTAAGTGCGCTCGGCCAAACACTTGATTGACCTTATAACGTGTATAAGGTGATACCTCGGGTCACCAAGAGTCTTGGACCGAATATCACACGTCACTAAAGTAGGACTACTTATAACTCGACTTTGTGGAAAGTGCGTTAGGCCAAACACGAAGTGCGGGTTGGCATAGTTCGGGATTAATCATGTCGTTTTAACAATTAGTTGTTATCGAATCCCAAGAGTCTAAGATTTGCACCTACCAATCAACATATTTCTTGTAACAAGTGCACTAGGTCAATTACAAGAAGCTAAGGGTGATGTGGAATTTAGCCTTTAACAAATTAAGGTTTTAATTAATAAAAGAAGGGTGCTTAATTATTAAAGGAATTAAAATATCAAAAGTACTAAAATGAAAAATTTGTTTTTGTAGATGACAACAACACCAACCAACGCTATCGTTCCCGCCTCAAACTCTATCGCTCTCCGACGCATTTTGGATCGGGAGAAACTCAACGACGCAAACTTCATGGATTGGTATCGCAATCTTCGGATTGTGCTTACGCAAGATAAGAAGATGTACGTTCTTGAGGGACCCGTCCCCGACCCTCCGGCACAAAATGCTCCCAAAGCTGCTAGGGATGCATGGGCTAAACACTTTGATGACGCACAAAGTGTAGCATGTCTTATGCTTGCCACTATGGAACCAAATCCGCAACATGATGTAAGGCCCCAAACCCGGGAGGCCATTGGATTTAGTCATTCACAAACATTTATTAAACTTGAATATCAAATAATGCAGCGGAATCATTCATTCATCATAATTAAAACTTGTTCAAACATGCGAAAGCGTAACATCGTCAAATACATAACATAACATAAACAACTCATAACGGGATGCCAGTCTTCATATCATCCGGGTAACACTTCTCGCTTGCCAAGCATCACCGTCCATCATCATAACCTGTCCTTAACATGAATGTGCATACTAAAAAGTCAGCTACGCTGGTGAGTTCAAGTTTTCATTCGATTTAAGAAATGGTTCATCATTCAATAATTAATTAGGGTTTAACATCATACATAAGAAAACAGGGCCTTTCATTCATCATTAAAAACATTCAAACATTTATCATCATCATAAACACCGTTGAACGGATCGTTCATTTAAAACATTTAACATTTATTTAAGTCATACATTATTATCCAAATCTGTGTTACCATTCGTTCCGTCATTTAGTATTATATTGCCCCTAAGGCTTAACTGCACGAAGACCGACAATACAATACATTCCGTCAATTCCCTATTGTATTGCCCCTAAGGCTTAACTGCGCGAAGACCGACAATACAATACATTCCGTCAATTCCCTTTTGTATTGCCCCCAAGGCTTAACTGCACGAGGACCGACAATACCCATTTAGTTTCCCCTATGGCTCCCATATCCATAAACCGAAAACTTCCATCGACGGCTATGGCTCACGGCCATAACACTGTCGGATCGTAATTTAACATTCATGGGGTCACGTTAACCCCTGAGTAACCGTCGTTACTCCCTTACCAGTTGTACAACATCATAACCATTGGCAGGCCACCAGGACACTAC
The DNA here is from genome assembly GCA_023525975.1 of Smallanthus sonchifolius. NCBI lineage: Eukaryota > Viridiplantae > Streptophyta > Magnoliopsida > Asterales > Asteraceae > Smallanthus > Smallanthus sonchifolius. The sequence continues at coordinate 31,028,591 of CM042046.1, forward strand.
CCCTGTTGTTCTTATGGCAACTATGGCTCGCTGTTCATAATCTACCACAAGGCTGGGAATTACATTCCCAGACTTCATTCGTCAATTCCATTCATTCGACAGATTAGATTTGTAATGACTTCTTTAAAACCTTTGCCCTTTTCTTTTCTTTTCTTTTCATAAAACATTTCATTCATTTTCAAAACCCTTTACCTTCAGTTTAAACCATTTCTTTATGAACATTTCGTTCGTAAACATTCCATTCATAAAACTTTATTTCCATAAACCGTTCATTCCAAATCATTTCATTTCGTAAACATAGTTTCATAAACATCATTTCATAAACATAGTTTCATAAACATCGTTTCGTAAAACATCATTTCGTATGTATGCACACCAGCCCGAAAACATTATATAAAACATTTAAAAGATAGTTTCTAGAACTCACCTGATAAGCTAATCTGGGTTGTCCTAAACAAAGGTCCCACTACGTCACTTCCGTGAATTGATTAGTTAAATACACATCAGACCAAATCCCGAATCTAACGGTTTAACCTTCTAAACATACCGACTTTACCTAAACAGCCTGATGCCTGCGCACTTAGCAAGTGTGCAGGGCCTTGCTCTTGCGTACTTAATAAGTGCGCAAACTTTACTTCATGCGTACTTGATAAGTACGCAGGACCCTCTTCATACGTACTTGATAAGTACGCAGGATCCTCTTCATGTGTACTTGATAAGTACGCAGGATCCGCTTCATGCGTACTTGATAAGTACGCAGGATCCTCTTCATGCGTACTTGATAAGTACGCAGGATCTGCTTCCTCGCAAAATCCCTAACTTTCGCATTCGGGTCTGATCAAGTCAAGATCCCGAACTTGTTTACATTCAAAACGTTTGCTTTTCATTAAAGAACTCAAATCTATGTTTTTTCTTCCAGTTTCATCAGTAAAAACGTCACATTTTCATCCAAAACCCGAAAAACCCAAAAACGAACAAAAACTCAGATCTTGGTTGGATTGTTACCTGTATCGAGCTTCTGATTCGGAAGTTCTTCTCACGAGCTATGGAGAAACGCACTTCTTCAATCTCGGGTCGATCCGCTAACTTTCTCTCTCTACGGTTTCTCTCTTTAGATGTTGCAAATGAGAGAAAGGGTGGTGACTTAGGCTATTTATAGGGAGGCTCCCCTATGCTCGCCTCTTCTAGCCCGCCGACCCATCCGGCCCGGCCCGTCATGCCTCGTTCATTTATTCCGTTATTATAACTATTGTTTTATTTTTGGGATGTTACAAGTCTACCCCCTTACAATAGGTTTCGTCCCCGAAACCTATCATAAGTCAAATAGTTGAGGGTACGACTCCCTCATTTCCGTCTCCGTTTCCCAAGTGGCTTCTGATATCTTTCGATATTTCCATTGGACTCTAACCAATTGGATTACTTTATTACGTAAACGTTTCTCCTTCCGATCTAGGATGGCCACGGGTTCTTCGATGTAGTTAAGGCTGTTGTCGACCTCGATGTTAGTAAGTGGTACGTGAGCCGATTCATCCGCCAAACACTTTTGCAAGTGTGATACATGGAAGGTAGGATGAATCCCACTTAACTCATCAGGCAACTCTAGTCGATAAGCGACTTCACCAACCCGTGCCATTATCCTGAATGGTCCGACAAACCTCGGACTTAACTTTTCTCTCTTCTTGAATCGTATGATTCCCTTCGAGGGTGACACTTTCAACATTACACTGTCCCCAACATCAAACTCAATAAGCCTTCATCGTTTATTCGCATAGGATTTATGATGATCTTGTGCGGCCTTCATTCTTGCTTTGATTTGATCAAACCTTTCCGATGTTTCTCTTACGACTTCAAGACTTCCTAATTCCTTTTGTCCAATCTCACCCCAACAAACCGGGGTCCTGCATCTTCTCCCATACAACATTTCATAAGGCGGCATGCCTATCGTCGTGTGATAACTATTGCTGTAGGAGAATTTGGCTAACGGCAGATGACTGTCCCAAATGCCGCCAAAATCGATAATACAAGCACGAAGCATATCCTCCAATGTCTGAATGGTTCTTTCGGACTGACCATCCGTTTGTGGGTGGTATGCCGTGCTAACATTGAGTCTCGTGCCCATCGCGTCGTGAAATCTTTTCCAGATCCTCGATGTGAATCGTGTGTCCCGGTCAGATACGATCATCAAAGGCATCCCGCCATGCTACTACTTCGTTAATAAATACTTCCGCTAACCTTTCCGACGAGAACGTCTCACGAATAGGTAGAAAATGAGCACTCTTCGTCAAACGGTCCACAATTACCCAAATGGTGTCGTGACCTTTAGCTGTGCGAGGTAGCTTGGTTATGAAGTTCATGGTAATGTGTTCCCACTTCCATTCCGGTATATCAAGTGGTTGAATCTTTCCATACGGTTTTTGGTGTTAAGCCTTTACTTGCGAGCAAGTCAAGCACTTGCTTACGTACTTTGTCACCTCATGTTTCATTCCAGGGCACCAGTATTCCTTCCTCAGATCTTGGTACATTTTATTGGTACCAGTATGGATAGAGTACCGAGACTTATGAGCCTCATCCAAGATTTTGGTTCTAAGCTCGCCACTCATAGGTATCCATACCCGCCCAAAACGTGTCCTAACACCAAGGGTGTTATATTTCAACTTGTCCTGTTGGCCAACCATCGTTTCCTTCTTTATGTTTTCTTCCTTAAGTGCTTCATCTTGAGCTCTTTCAATTTCCCTCATCACATTTGATGTTACCACCAACTGGCAAGCTTTCACTCTAATAGGAGCAGGCACATCTTTTCGGCTTAGAGCGTCAGCCACCACGTTTGCCTTTCCAGGATGGTATATGATTTCACAGTCATAGTCTTTCAATAGTTCCAACCATCGTCTCTGCCTCATATTAAGTTCCCTTTGTTCGAAGAAGTACTTCAAACTCTTGTGGTCAGAGTAAATAGTAAACTTCACCCCGTAAAGGTAGTGCCTCCAGATTTTCAATGCGAATACGACAGCAGCAAGTTCCAAATCGTGAGTCGGATAATTAGCTTCGTGAATCTTCAACTGTCGTGACGCATACGCGATCACTCTCCCGCATTGCATCCACACGCATTCCAATCCCTGACCCGAAGCGTCAGAGTATACCACTAAGTCTTCATTACCCTCGGGAAAGGCCAAGACTGGAGCTTTGGTTAGCTTATCCTTCAATTCCTTAAACGCCTCATCCTGGGTCGAACCCCATTCATACTTTACCTCCTTCTGAGCCAACTTTGTCAATGGCGAAGCTATTTTCGAGAAATCCTGAATGAATCTCCTATAGTAGTCTGCCAATCCCAAGAAACTGTGGATTTCAGTTGGCGTCTTAGGAATATTCCATTCCCTTACCATCATTATCTTTGCTGGGTCAACCATAATGCCCTTCGGGTTAATGACATGATATAGGAATTGGACTTCCCTAAGCCAGAACGCACATTTAGAGAACTTAGCATACAACTTTCCCTTCTTCAGAGCCTCCAACACCTCCTTTAAGTGACATGCGTGATCACCCTCATTCTTGGAGTAGATGAGGATATCATCGATGAACATAATTACCGATCGGTCCAGCATCGGCTGACACACCCTATTCATCAAATCCATGAATGCTGCTGGGGCGTTCGTCAATCCGAAAGACATTACGCGGAACTCGAAATGTCCATAACGCGTGCGAAATGCAGTTTTTGGTATGTCTTCTTCCCTCACCTTCAACTGATGGTACCCGGACTGAAGGTCGATCTTTGAGAACCAACTTGCGCCTTGCAATTGATCGAACAGGTCATCGATCCTTGGTAAAGGGTACTTGTTCTTCACTGTTCGTTTGTTCAACTCGCGATAATCAATACACATTCTCATCGAACCATCCTTCTTCTTCACAAACAACACCGGAGCACCCCAAGGCGAGACGCTCGGTTGTATAAATCCCTTCTCAAGTAGTTCGTCTAATTGGGCCATAAGGTCTTTCATTTCCACTGGTGCTAGTCGATATGGAGCCTTAGCCACGGGCTGGGCATCTGGTACTAAGTCGATTCGAAATTCAATCTCTCTGTCGGGTGGTATCCCAGGCAAATCCTCTGGAAACACCTCCGGGTACTCGCGTACCACGGGTACATCGTCTAGTTCCTTCACTTCCTTACACTTGTCAGTTACGTACACCAGATAAGCCTCTCATCCACGCCTCAAGTAATTTGTTTCCTTAATCATCGAGATGACATTTGGCATCGGGGCGTCACGAACTCCAAAAACCTCGACTTTGCTACCATCCGGAGCCTTGAGTCGGATTATCTTTGGTTTGCATATAATTTGCGCTTCATTGGCAGTTAGCCAATCCATACCTAACACGACATCGAACCCACCCAAAACCATAACAAACAATCTGACAGAGAACCTATGACCTTCTATTTTTATCTTGGAGTTGTCACCTACATCGGTCACTTTCGCAGTTCTACCCTCAGCGGTTTCTACACTAAAGGCCCTTTCTAGCTGACTGACAGTGCACTTCACTCATTTACAAAAAGTCACAGATATAAAACTCTTACTGGCACCCAAATCAAATAACACAGAAATATAAGTGTTGTCAAGGATGAACGTACCTGACGCCACATCGGGGTCTGCCCTGGCTTGTTCTTGCGTCAGCGCGTGACGAGTCTTTGCTCGGGACCTCTCTTCTCTCTTCTCCGGGCCTTTCCCTTTCCCGGCTTCACCCATTCTGGGCTTGGTGCATTCCCGGCTCATATGACACTCTCCCCACAGTTGTAGCATTTGAATTGCTGGGGACATTCACGTGCGTAGTGTCCGGTTTGCATTTAAAGCACAGATTTGTCCCTAGCCGACATTCACCCGTATGTCTTACCCCATATTTTCCACAGACTCCCGTCTCGACTACCCTGGCCTACTTGTCCCGAGCCCCAAACAACCTCCCATCCGATCTCTTCAATGGTAACGACATTCAGCGCCAGATCATCAAATACCACTCCGCTCAGTTCTACTACCGAATCGTAGGTAGTAGGGGCGTTTGCTTTAACATAGGTGCGAACCTAGTCCGTCAGCCCTTGAATATAGCAGGCAATCTTTCTTTCCTCAGTCGTGACAAGATGTGGCACCAGACGTGCCAGTTCATTGAACCGTGTGGTGTACTGCCGGTGCGTCATGCTGCCGGCCTTAATCCCCAGAAATTCCCTTTCTACCTTATCGATCTCATTCCTTGGAAAGAAATTCTTGATCACCAAGGTTTTCAAATCAGTCCACATCATCGCATCCACAGCCTCGTCCCCCTTGGCTTGACGTACACCTTCTCACCAATGGGATGCTTCCTCTCTCAAGGAGTTAGCATCGAATTTCACAACTTGATTCGCTCGACACTCGCTCAGACGAATGGCAGCTTCCATACGGATTACCCAGTCAAAAGTAGCCACCGCGTCTTTCTTTCCAGTGAGAACCGGCGGATCACATGCCTTGAAGGACTTATAGTCGCAACCACGGTTAAGCGGTGTGTTGATTGCATCAGTGTTCGGGGTACCAACCGCCGTGTTAGACCCACCTGTCTCACTAGCCTTCTTTAACGCTTCTGCCAACAGTCCTGGCAGAGAAACCTTCATCAACTCAGTAAACTCGCGTGCCAGAGCCGCTCTCACTTCCGGTTCAAAAGTGAATTGTTGTTTTCCGACATGAGTCGGCTCAGTCTCGTGCACACTAATTTCTGGCCCAGTGTGAACACTTCCTTCTTCACTATACTCATGGCGTGCAGGGTCCTGCCACGACCGCCGTTACGACCACCGGTACGACCCCCACCACGCCTTCTGTTTCCTCTTCTTGCCATTTCGTTCTATAAGACAAGAATCCAATATCATCACGCTAGTTAACAAATAAAATTCAACAAGCACTGTAAGATGTTAATATACACTGGCCATCTGCAACTAACCATTACACTACCTTTCGATTTCTATTTGACCACCTTTGTGATTCCATTAGAACACAAGTCCTTACCTAACCCTTTCTAAGGCATACTATATATGTAAATATATACTACCTTCATACCTGATGCTGTGGCTCGAGTTACCTGTAATGGCATCTGCTTTCGGTCCCTTTCACAGTTTAAGTTAAGACACTGGGAGTGTCCGAATCTCTCAAACTATTGCTCTGATACCAACTTGTAAGGCCCCAAACCCGGGAGGCCTCACTTGTTGGATTTACTCATTCACAAATAGATATTAAACTTGAATATCAAATAACGCAGCGGAATCATTCATTCATCATAATTAAAACTTGTTCAAACATGCGGAAGCGTAACATTGTTAAATACATAACATAACATAAACAACTCATAACGGGATGCCAGTCTTCATATCATCCGGGCAACTCTTCTTGCTTGCCAAGCATCACCGTCCATCATCATAACCTGCCCTTAACCTGAATGTGCATACTAAAAAGTCAGCTACGCTAGTGAGTTTAAGTTTTCATTCGATTTAAGAAATGGTTCATCATTCAATAATTCATTAGGGTTTAACATCATACATAAGAAAACAGGGCCTTTCATTCATCATTAAAAATATTCAAACATTTATCATCATCATAAACACCGTTGAACGGATCGTTCGTTTAAAACATTTAACATTCATTTAAGTCATACATTATTATCCAAATCTGTGTTACCATTCGTTCCGTCATTTAGTATTATATTGCCCCTAAGGATTAACTGCACGAAGACCGACAATAAAATACTTTCCGTCAATTCCCTATTGTATTGCCCCTAAGGCTTAACTGCGCGAAGACCGACAATACAATACATTTTGTCAATTCCCTTTTGTATTGCCCCCAAGGATTAACTGCACGAGGACAGACAATACCCATTTAGTTGCTCCTATGGCACCTAAATTTAACCTTCATGGGGTCACGTTAACCCTTGAGTAACTGTCGTTACTCCCTTACCAGTTGTACAACATCATAACCATTGACAGGCCACCAAGACACTGCCCCTGTTGTTCTTATGGCAACTATGGCTCGCTGTCCATAATCTACCACAAGGCTGGGAATTACATTCCCAGACTTCATTCGTCAATTCCATTCATTCGACAGATTAGATTTGTAATGACTTCTTTAAAACCTTTGCCCTTTTGGTTTTTTTCATAAGACATTTCATTCATTTTCAAAACCCTTTACCTTCAGTTTAAACCATTTCTTTATGAACATTTCGTTCGTAAACATTCCATTCATAAAACTTTCTTTCCATAAACCGTTCATTCCAAATCATTTCATTTCGTAAACATAGTTTCATAAGCATCATTTCGTAAACGTAGTTTCATAAACATCGTTTCGTAAAACATCATTTCTTATGTATGCACACCAGCCCGAAAACATTATATAAAACATTTAAAGGGGGCTTTTAGAACTCATCTGATAAGCTAATCTAGGTTGTCCTAAACAAAGGTCCCACTACGTTACTTTTGATCTGAATTGATTAGTTAAATACACATCAGACCAAATCCCGACTCTAACGGTTTAACCTTCTAAACATACCGACTTTACCTAAACAGCCTGATGCCTGCGCACTTAGCAAGTGCGCAGGGCCTTGCTCTTGTGTACTTAATAAGTGCGCAAACTTTACTTCATGCGTACTTGATAAGTACGCAGGACCCTCTTCATGCGTACTTGATAAGTACGCAGGACCCTCTTCATGCGTACTTGATAAGTACGCAGGACCCTCTTCATGCGTACTTGATAAGTACGTAGGATCTGCTTCCCCGCAAAAACCCTAACTTTCACATTCGGGTCTGATCAAGTCAAGATCCTGAACTTGTTTACATTCAAAACGTTTGCTTTTCATTAAGGAACTCAAATCTATGTTTTTTTTTCCAGTTTCATCCGTAAAAACGTCACATTTTCATCCAAAACTTGAAAAACCCAAAAACGAACAAAAACTCAGATCTTGGTTGGATTGTTACCTGTATCGAGCTTCTGATTCGGAAGTTCTTCTCACGAGCTATGGAGAAACGCACTTCTTCAATCTCGGGTCGATCCGCTAACTTTCTCTCTCTACGGTTTCTCTCTTTAGATGTTGCAAATGAGAGAAAGGGTGGTGACTTAGGCTATTTATAGGGGAGGCTCCCCTATGCTCGCCCCTTCTAGCCCGCCGACCCATCCGGCCCGGCCCGTCATTCCTCGTTCGTTTATTCCGTTATTATAACTGTTGTTTTATTTTTGGGATGTTACACATGATTTGGAGCACCAAAAGGCATTCAACATTATTGAGGAACTCAAGTTGATGTTCCAAGATTAAGCCCGACAAGAGATCTATGACACCATGATCTCACTTACTAATTGCTAGATGCAAGAGGGAACTCCCGTAGGTCTTCACATGTAAAAAATGAACGGCTACGTGAAACGGTTGAAGAGACTTGGATCTCCACTTCAAAATGACCTAGCCATCATCATGATACTAGGGTCACTTCTGAAGTCATATAACCAGTTTGTAATCAATTACAACATGAATGGTTTTGAGAAATCCATCTCGGAGGTTCTTGGCATGCTTAGGGTTGCCAAGAAGAACATCACCACCAAGTCTCAACCGGTTCTTATGATAAGGGAGGGTCAAATCAAGAATCCAACTACTCATGGCAAAAGAAAGGGAAAGAAGCCATGGGTGAGTCCAAGGGCAAAACCAAAGGCTGTTATCAAATACAAGAAGTCGGTCCCTAAACAAACAGCAAAGGCACCTGCTAAGCCTCCAAAGAACCCCAATTGCTTCCATTGTGGGGATGTAGGTCATTCGAGGAAGTACTGCCCCAAGTTTCAAGCTGACATGAAGAAGAACCCCAATGGGGCTTCAGCTTCTGGTATCTTTGTAACAGAGTTATATGCATTCACTAGTAACTCGTGAGTGTTTAACACAGGTTGTGGTACTCACATTTGCAATGATTTGCATGGGTTAAAGAAGGTTAGACAACTGAGAGAAGGCCAATTGGCGCTCCATGTTGGAAACGGAGCAAATGTAGCGGTTGAAGTCATAGGAGAGTACTCCAATTTGTTACCAACTGGCCTGTATCTTATTTTGAACAAAGTTTGTTATGTACCTAGTTTAACTAGGAATATTATCTCAGCTGCTCGACTATATGAGCAAGGATTTACTTTTGGTTTACATAAAGGAAACATTTTTGACTTTTAAATCCAACGTTATGTGTAACATCCATGATTTTATAGTATAATTTTATACAATGATGACACTCCGCTTCAACCCCTTACTCATCCAACACAATATGTCACATAAATTATTATTTGAACATTTATCAATTCAAAGATTCAACCTTGTAATTAACACATCATTCTCTATTATATATATATATATATATATATATATATATATACTTTGTTAAAACATATAAATGGCTAACCATGTAATTACATCTTTTACGTATTCATATTAATATATATATATATATATATATATATATATATATGTAATAAATCATTTAAAAAATTTGTAATTTTATAAAAATAAAATTTTATCGTCATAAAGAAAAAAAATTCAAATAATAAGGTTCTTAGTTTTTATAAGTCTCATAAATAAATTTTTATAACTAATTTTAAATGAATTTTTATCAATGATTTGGGTCTTGAACCCTCTTATTGCCTTGAACCCTCTTAAATCCAATTAAACCCCCTCACTTTGAACCCCTCCATTTTGAACCCCCTCTAGATCAAGAACTCTGGAACTAATTTTTTTTAAGCTAATGTTGACTATGAAAAGTCAAAACAATGCCCGAACCATCTATTTCCTTCGTTTCCTGAGTTGTAACCCACAAGTTTTGACCTTAAATCAATCAGGGACGAACGTTAAAAAGGAAGCAAGAGTTTAATTTGAAAATCCTTGTCAAATTCACCCATTTTGGGTACCTCGCGGATCTCACGGCGGTGGGTTTCAGTCCCACAAATCAAGCCGTAAATCTCGTGCAAATCACAGCTTTAAGTGCGTTTCTAACACCCCATAAAGGTCCATATCGCTTGCAAACTGAAGTAAATTACACAATCTCGTCTTTTTCTTTCTCCATCGCCGATCAGCGCTAAGAGGGAGGGGATGATCATCTCGTACAGATTATATTACGAGGAACTAACTTCTCGTAACCATTTCTCATTACTAATCGATTCACCCTTTTCTTCGTTTTCTGTTAGATCAATTGCTATTTAGGGTATTGTTTGGATCTATTTGCGATGGGGAGGGTGGAGGGGCTGGGCACGGTTGATGATGATGTTGAAATTGTTGATATAGGTTTATTTTATGTTTTCCTGTCAAGGCTTATGCCCTAGAGCAACTGTTTAAAGCTTTGTAGCATCACAGTGAAGGTCACTGGTTCTAAACCTGCTACACCTTTTTGTATTTCTGTTTTAATACATGGTCTTTACTCGCACACAAACCTTTATATATTTATAGATTATTTATAATTATTAAGCTATGACTAATAAACCAATTCGTTTATAAACTTTTAAGGGTTTTATAACTATTATTTAAATAAAAAGTATATTTGTATAAATGTTTAATCAATTCATAAAAACGTTTTTAATATCACCCTTTGTTTACGAGCATCGTTTTTAATGTACGTACTATTTCATTACCACTATGTATTTCAAAAACATGACAAACATCATTTTATTGTTATGAACCTTATTATTTTATATGTAACTTTTAAAATTATTAAATGGTCGTATTTTGTAACGTCATAAGTTTTATTAATCAAAAGGGGTATAATTATGTTAGTAACCTAAATCTTTTAAACAATATGGCCTATGATATTTTGTAACAACGTTTTAGTGTTACTAATATCATGAGATTTCATAATTATTTTAATCATATTATTACTACTTTCTCAAATATTAAGATTCTTTTAAATTGATTCGAATAACTAATCTATCATTTCAAATTACAACATATTATAATATTCCATTATAATAAGTATTTTAAACCAATTGTCATAACAAGGTATATTTAATATATTTACAATTTATATTTATCGTCGACGCCTAAACCTTTTATAAATGAAATTTATAAAACACTATTTCATGTGATTTCATTTATATATTATCACTTAGGTTATCGTTGAAATTCGTATCTTTCTTCCGTTCGTTCGTTCATTCCAAATCCTAAAGTCCACATCATTCCGTTCTTATTCATTTTAATCATTCCTACATTAAAATAAAATATCTTGTTTAACTTAGAGCATCCTTAATTCTTGTTACTACAAGTTACAAAGTCAACCCGTTATGATTCAAGGTGAGTTTACATAGCCCCTTTTACATTTTACATACTTTGGGGTGAAACATGATTTGCATTGAAAACTGTTGCAATTACAATATACAATTTTACATTATGACTATTTGTGTAATTTGTGCTTTTGTGCTTGAATGCTATGAGTTGAACTACATATACATGACATACTCATACAATCATTAACTCAGTATAAGCCAACGGTTAACATTGATCTATTGAGTCTGACAAACCCACCGGGTAGGGTGTTTGTTACCGACAATTACATTAGGGTAACCTGCGTGTTATGCCTCAGTCACAAGGTTTGATTGTACACCTAGTTTCGACTATAGATTATCCATAAAATGCCTTATTTACCATGTGTCATAAGAATTGTATAAACCATTTGAAAACTACATGATTTATCTAAACCTATGTATGTTTACCAACTATTTATAGTTGACCCTCTCATTTTAAACATGTTTTAGGTGGAAAAGTGAAGTACAAGTTTATCACGTAGGAGCTATTAGACCTAGTAACAAAGGAAATTTGGATTTTTTGTTAGCCTTGTTATTTGTAAAAATTATTTTTAAATCAATTCAATAAATTATGAAATTTAGTTGATCATGAGCTTTTGAACAGTCTACATGTCCCGCCCCGACGTATTCCGCCGTCGGTTGGGGTGTGACAGATTGGTATCAGAGCCATGATTATAGGGAATTAGGTTATTAGACACCCATGACCTAGACTATAACCTTAGGACACCCGTCTTTTGCCATGCTCTATCTTATAAGATATTTGCCACATTGTTAGGTGCTACATGTCTACTACTTTGTGTGATTATCTTACATGTTATTCTAAATATTACAATACAATACATGATAGTTTATGTGCTACACTACTTGATAACTCACATGCTTATAAATATTGCTATCTATGTAATACCTTCTTTATCACATTGTTTGATTACATACTACTTGTTGATCCCATTAAATGTCATCCTAAGTCTTACCATCCACTTATTCATATCTAAGTTTTATACACCTACACCCTTACACATTGAGAATTATGTCACCATCATTATTTGTGAACAAATTTCAACTCTTAGGCCTAAAGCCTTTTAAATTTTAAAATCCCGTCAAAGTTTTGAGTTCTGAAAATTAGTAAAGAACATGTGCATTCCGGAAGGGTGAATGCCAGTACTTTGGGTCTTCTATCTAGGAAAGCATTTTATATAAATCCAAATCAACCGAAGGATCCGTATGCTTTCATAGGAATTCCCGAAGTGAGTGTTCACCTATAGGCTAAAGCATGTCTTCTTGAAAGTATAAGAATTTGAATTAGTTTGATTTGTCAAAGTACCCATTCGGTTATGATACCAAATAAGTACAATCTAAACACCATCATTCTGTTTATTGCAATTTAGTACACACACACACACCCCTAAGCCTCCTTGGTAAGCTAATCATTTTATTATTGAATTTAAACAACAATATTATTTTGTTCAAACAAAGCAGTTATCAAATCTTTTGTTTATAAATATTATCTGGAATATAATTTTTCTATAAAACTTTTCACCTTGTAAGAAAACTTAATACAACTTGTTTTATAAAAGTATTATCTTAATTAATAATTAATTAAGACTTTTATTTTGTTAAGTTAATTATTTTTAAACCTTGGATTAATTATTAAATAATTTAGTCATTATTTCTCTTTGAAACATTCTCTTTATAATAATTAAAAATAAAATAAAAGATTTTTATTTATTTATCCAACTTATTATAAAGGAACTACACTTACTTGTTTATTATCATACAAAAGCACAAATAAGTTATTCGTAAGCACATTACTCTAAACACCTGCAACCTTCTCGTTATCTGTAGGTCCAGATTTCTCTTATAAATCACTAATTTGATCGATTACACACACACACACAGGCGGAAACTGTGTGTATGGTGGTGAAACAGATGATAGAGACAGTGTTGGTGAAGATAACAGGCTAACCACACTATGAATCAACACGCGAATGGTATGAAAATGTAAGAACACAGTGAATAAACAACTGCAAATTGTATTGATTCAAGAACAATGTGAAAGAGAAGGTTCAGGGTTACAGCCGCTACTCACACCCTAAACATTCTCAAACTACGCTATTTATAGTAGTGACAGGTATCGAAACTATGTTCAATCGAAACTACTAGTTTCGATTGACCATTTACAAGTGATACACAGACTGTCGAAACTACCATCTATCGAAACTTGAACAAACTCAATCGAAACTAAGTAGTTTCGATGGCCCAGACTTAGCTAATAAAGCAGTAAATTACAGAAAACTGAAATTACATTTAATGAAATGACATAAAGTAAACTAGTCTAAAACTGTTTAAACATACAATAAATGACAACAGCTTATACATAAGATATGACTCTACAATCTCCCCCTAAGCTGTTGCATTACTGTCTTCAGCTCTTCATCAAGCAGCTGGTCCTTCAGTTGTCCTTGGTATAAAAGGTTTAACATGGAGAGATACAACCCGTTGGTAGGCCTTAGCATCAGCTTCATCTTCATCACTGTATGCCTGAATGTGATTTTGAAAAAGAATCTCTAGATCTTCAGGCTGAAATTTCAACAGATCTATATGCTCAGAGATAGTGATGTCTTCCTTGCCCTCACACTCTATTACTGCACTGCCAATGATTGGGTCGTAGTACCATTTTCTGAAAGTTTGTAGCTGGACAGGTACAGATTTTGGAATGGTGATGGTCTTGTGAGTTTGGGAAGGCTTGTACCTTAAGAACACATATGGCTTGTTAGTCTTAGGATGAAACCTTGTCTTTGAGATTTTCTTTTGTGTTTTCCTAGGCTTCATTCCTTTGAAATCATTATTGACTTGAGAATGCAGAAATTTCTCAAAGTCATAAGCCATCATGACCTTCCCAGGGTTTTGAAGGGGAAGTTTGGCTAAATCCCTGAGGTCATAGAAAGGAAGGGTCTGGAAGTCAGTCATATTTTTAAAGTGCTGAACTCCCCCTCTATATCTTCTTATAATAAAGAGCTTCCTTTCAGCATCATACTTCCAGCCAATTGGAGGCCTCTTTAGTTCTTGATGCTCAGCTATCCATTCATATGTTTTTGGAGTTTCCTCCTGAATGATTTTCCTAAACCAAGACTTTCTTGAGATTGGAGGTTCAGGTGCAACAGAAGGTGGATCTTATGCTGGACTGGATTCGGAGACTGTAGTGGTTGGTTCAGGAGTGACTGTTTTGATAAGATTAATCTGAACATCTTCTTCACCTTTTTCTTCATCAGATAAGGTTTGAATTTCATCTCCTTCTTCCGTAAAGTATCTAGTTCTCTCAGTCTCTTTTTCTTCAGTGGTCAGAATTTCTGGATAAAGATCATTATACCCATAGTTTTCAATGTCATCTAAAAGGGCATTCAGCTCATCATCAGATGGGATGTCTTCTTCATCAAGAATCATGGTCTCTATTTCAGTGGAAGTCCCTTTCCCTCTCTTCCTTGCATCTCTTCTCTCACTTGCTGAGGGAAGGTTTAGTTTTGTTTGTTCAACTTTGACTTTAACTGCCTCTTTTGTCTTTTCAGCATGGCCAGCAAATATAGTTAGTGCAGATTCTGGATTAGTCACAAGGTCAGGAGATGAGGGTTTAACTACAGATTTGGTCTCCCCCTGAGCTGTTGAAGTAGTTGGTTGTTTTTGCACAGGTTTAACCATTGAGGCTTTGAGCTGCTCCACCGCTTCAGCTAAAGCCTTGAATTCTTCTTTTTGCTGTGAGATTAGTCTCTGTTGTGTTTCAAGTTGAGTTTGTTGAATCTCAATCTGAGTATGTAAACCCCCAACTTCCAGCTTCAGGTCTTTAACCTCTTCCTGGACATCATGCAAATTAGTTTTTAATCCTTCAATTTCTTCATCTTTCTCTTGAATCTTATCCTGCATTTTCTTCAGTTCAAGGCTTAAAGTTTTAACTCTTGGTACAGGAGAGGTTGAATCATGAGTTGGTGATGTGAGAGTAGTATGGATGGGTGATTGTTGTGGAGATGGTTGTGGAGTGGGTTGTGGAGTAGGTTGTGGAGATGGTTGTGGAGTAGCTAATAGAGAATCTGATGAGGATGACAAGTCTTCAAATCCAGTCTTGATTTTCTTTGCCTTAGGCTCTTCTTCCTCAAAATCAGAACCTGACTCAACTTGTCGTTTGGAGGAAGATGCAAGATGCATTGTTCTATCATCTGAATCAGACTTGTAGTAGTCAGATTCATAAATTCCTGCATCCAGAGTTCCACTTGATTCTGCAACTTCCTCCTCAGCTTCATGCATGCCAGCTTCAACATTAACTGCTGGCTCTTGAATTATCTGTATTTGTTCAACAAAAGGAGCCTCTATCACATGCTCAATTATGGGTTGTTCTTCTTCTTGAACAATAGGAATGTTTATCTCAATCTCAGCTTCATCAATAGGTGGATTACCTTGATCTTGTTCAACTTCCATTTTTTCTTCATCAGATGATAAGATCTCTTCTTCTAGATCAGGGTCAATATCAGGGATAAATTCTTCTTCTTCACCAATAATATGACCAAACAGGGGAACGTCAGCTATAGCTCTGTTGGTTCTCTTGTTAGTACTTCTCATATAGCTGAGAGTCTTGGCAATCATATGGTCGAACACAAAGGTGTTCCCACCTTGTTGCAGCTCAGGATGAAGATGATTGATGATAATTTGTAAAAATCTAGGATATGCCAGAAATTTCTCCTTCACGGCTCCTGTTAGATTGTCCTTTAACTGTCTGAAGATGAAGCCAGAAAAATTGTAATCTCTTCCCTTAATTATCCCCAAAATAGCTGAGCCCAGTGTGCTGTTTGCTGAATCAAACCCTCATTTTCTGATTGATAGGCAGTGAATAAACACGTGCACTATGTATCTCCAGTGGCTTGGTAAGGAGTTCTTGATTATCTGGCCACTTTTGAATTCATCTGGATGACCCAATCTTCTGAAGCATTCTTTAACATAGAAGATTGGAAATTCAATGGGTGTATCTGGATTGTCATTAAACTGCAGCACCTCTCTAACTGTAGCTTCAGAAAATAAGACTTCTCGGCCAAGCACAGTTGCTCTAATGTGCTCCATATTTTCAACTGTGATGATTTCTGCAGTCTCCCAAAATTCTCTTATAGATGTCTCAAACACCGGCAGATTGTTGCTGATGGCAAAGCTGATGTTGGAGTTTGCCAGGAAGTTTAAGACAGGAATGAACTCTGCAGCTTTTGGATCATTGGTATTTAGGAATGCACAGACATTGTGTCTTTTTACAAATAAGAGGTCCATACCTGTAAAATTCATCAATTTTGCACAATAAGTAAGATTTCTGAAAATACTTAATCGAAACAAGGTATATCAACACTTAGAAAAATTTTGAAGTCCTAACTGTCGAAACAACTAGTTTCAATTTGAGATGAACTTGGTTAATTTAACAGCTTTATCGAAACAAGTAGTTTCGATAGAGACTATAAGCTTTGATCAATACTTAAATTTTTTTTTTAAATCAACACTGTCGAAACAACTAGTTTCGATGGAGATGAATTTATCGAAACTATCTAGTTTCGATCAGAGATACTAGGGCAAGTTTGGGTGTCGAAACTGGTAGTTTCGATTGAAAACCTTTTGAGAAATTTTTGAAAGTGTTGAACCCCTTTATCGAAACTACTTGGTTTTGAAACCCAAACCCCTCTGATTCGTTATACTCAGACTAATATAAACAATTTAAAGAAGGGTTTAGAGTGGCCTGTAAGTGACAGAACTTCATCTTACCGAAGGTGAGGCTGTTATCTGCAAGAATACACGTTAATCGTGAGTTCAAAGATAATAGAGATGTATGCAAACACGGATAAGCACAAAAACGACTGTTATTATGAAGATTTAGTCGAACAAATTTTAAACTTTGAAATCCTAGGTCTGCCGATTTACAAAAATCATCCAAAATGAAGTAGTGAGACGTTACCTGATGATGAAGACGATGGTGACAACGGGGAAATCAGGTGATTAATGCTGATATCTTGCAACTCAGACCGATGGTTTGAGAAATTTTGCGAATGACAGAGAAGACGAAGAGGGTTTGAAAAAGACAAGTGAATGTCCGTATGAAGGGAGGGATTGCTTATGAAGGCTTTTAATTTTCGTGAGACAAAAGACAAAAATGCCCCTGTCGAAACAAGTAGTTTCGATAGGACAAACTAGTTTCGATATGCACAAAGTAGTTTCGATAGTTCAAATTAGTTTCGATATGTACAAATAGTTTCGATAGTTCAAAGTAGTTTTGATAGTTCAAATTAGTTTCGATATGTACAACTAGTTTCGATAGTTCAAAGTAGTTTCGATATGTACAACTAGTTTCAATAAGTCAAAGTAGTTTCGATATGCACAAAGTAGTTTCGATATGTACAACTAGTTTCGATATTTAATAAATAAAATTATACACAAGATATTTACACTTTTCTTCTTGAAAAAGATCCAACATGAGATCAGATCTGGTCAGTCTCTTGAAACACTTCCTTTTGCAATTCACTACTGTGAGTCCCTGAAGATAGCTGATATTTGTGCAAAGTAAACCCGAACATTTGTTTGTACTAAGATTTCATGTGGTTAGAAGGTACCATTTAAGCAATATACAAGGTGTACCCCACATATTAAAATAAAATGATTTTGAAAACCTATCAATCCTCAAGAAGTACCCATCTTCATCCTATCATCTCTTTCTGATTAACCAAGGTACCGTCTTAGTAATGT
Organism: Smallanthus sonchifolius; assembly: GCA_023525975.1. Taxonomy (NCBI): domain Eukaryota; kingdom Viridiplantae; phylum Streptophyta; class Magnoliopsida; order Asterales; family Asteraceae; genus Smallanthus; species Smallanthus sonchifolius. Next base: position 31,046,647 of record CM042046.1, read on the forward strand.
CAAAGTACCACCAAAATAAAATAAGATATCCAAGTGGATTTAGAAAATTAAAATAAAATATATCCAAGTAGATATTAAAAAGGTACGAACATTCTAGATCTTTGTGTAAGCAAAACAGAAGAAGTCGTAAAATTATCCAAGCGGATAGAAAAATGTTGAACACCCGAGATCTTTGCGTTAGCAAAACAGACGGGGTCAAATCATCCAAGTGGATGGGAAAAGGATGAGCACCCGAGATCTTTGCGTAAGCAAAACATACAGGGTCATCTGTGGTAAATATCGTTATATTGACGGTCACTTGGCGTATGAATAGGAATCCAATACGTAAGCCTGTATCTGATTGAATCAGTTTTTCTTAGATATAAAAATGGGTTAGATGTTTCAATAATGGGTTCAAACACACAAGTATGAGATATATATATTAGGTTTTCACACTACTTACAAGTTTTAACCATATGTCGGGCCTACCAGCTATGCCTCAGTAAACACCATCGCTTTTGGTCTATTCCATGTTCAAGAGATGAGATCAGACACTATCATTTCTCAAAGGTCAGATTCAATTTTTCCTGCAATTCAAAACCACTTGAAGATTATATACGCAACAATTCTTTTCAACATTAAAATATTATATTTCTCCCCCAAAAGATTTGCGTGGATACTGTACATAAAAATAAAATCTTTTTGGAATTTTCTTTGTTAATTAATCAAAATTTAGAAAATAAACTACTATTCACACAATTTACTGAAAGTTGATCATTCCAAGCATCTCCACCAGTTGGGCAAATCTGGTAGAGTTAAAAGCCTTTGTGAAGATGTCTGTGGTTTGTTTATTAGTTTTGACTTCAACAATTTGAATATGCTTCTTTTCAACACAGTTACGAATAAAATGATGTTTAATTTCAATGTGTTTTGTTTTGGAATGCTGAACGGGGTTTTTGGTGATATGGGGAACGGCAGTGTTGTCACACAGAATGGGTGTCTCATGGAATGTGATCCTATAGTCAAGCATTTGATGGTGTATCCATCTGACTTGGGAACAACAGAGGGTTGCGGCAATGTATTCGGCTTCGGCGGTGGATTGGGAAACGGTGGATTGTTTCTTACATTGCCATGAGACTAGGCGGTTCAACACAGTCACGAATAAAATGATGTTTAATTTCAATGTGTTTTGTTTTGGAATGCTGAACGGGGTTTTTGGTGATATGGGGAACGGCAGTGTTGTCACACAGAATGGGTGTCTCATGGAATGTGATCCCATAGTCAAGCATCTGATGGTGTATCCATCTGACTTGGGAACAACAGAGGGTTGCGGCAATGTATTCGGCTTCGGCGGTGGATTGGGAAACGGTGGATTGTTTCTTACATTGCCATGAGACTAGGTGGTTGCCAAGGAATTGACAACCTCCAGAAGTGGATTTTCGGTCTAAGTTGCAACCCCCGTAGTCTAAATCTGAATAAGCCACAAGATCAAACAAGTCAGTTTTAGGATACCACAGACCCAATTTTGGCTTATACCTTAAGTATCTTAAAATACGTTTGACAGCAGATAAATGAGAGAGTTTAGGATTAGCCTGAAAACGTGCACACAAGCACACTGCAAACATGATGTCGGGTCTGCTGGCCGTGAGATACATGAGAGATCCTATCATAGAGCGATAGAGATGCTGATCAACACTTTCACCATCCACATCAGGAGTCAAACAATGTCGAACTTCCACAGGAGTTTTTACTGGATGGGAATCAGCCATTTTGAACTTGGTCAAGATTTCTTTTACGTATTTTTCTTGATGGATAAGGATTCCTGACTCAGACTGATCAACTTGTAGTCCCAAAAAGAACTTCATTTCCCCCATGGAGCTCATCTCAAACTTAGATCGCATCACTTCTTCAAATTCTTTGCAGAGACGGGGATTTGTAGATCCAAAAATGATGTCATCCACATAAATTTGCACCATGATTGTATCCTTTTCCTCCTTCCGTTTGAACAAAGTTTGGTCAATTGCTCCTCGTGTGAAACCATTCTCAAGCAGATGCTTTGATAAAGTTTCATACCATGCACGAGGTGCTTGGTGAAGACCGTACAATGCTTTGTCTAACTTGTAAACACGGTCTGGAAAATTAGGATCAATGAAACCCGGCGGCTGCTTGACATATACTTCCTCTTGAACTTTGCCATACAAAAATGCGCTTTTAACATCCATTTGATGCACGGTGAAGTCCATGTAGGCTGCATAGGCGAGAAACATTCGGATGGCTTCCAAACGAGCCACTGGTTCAAAGACTTCCTCATAGTCAATCCCTTCTTTTTGATAGAAACCTTGAACCACCAGACGAGCTTCATTTCGAATCACAGTGCCGCCTTCATCCTTTTTGTTGCTAAAAACCCAACGAGTGCCGATTGGAACTTTGTTCTTGGGAAGATCTACCAAATTCCACACATGCAGCTTTGAGAATTGCTGTAGCTCTTCCTGCATTGCTTCCACCCAGCTGTTTTCTAGTAGAGCTGCTTTGATGTTCTTTGGTTCAGCTTGAGAGATGAAGCAAGAAAACATGCTGTTTTCAAATGCTTCACAGGCACTTCGGGTACTAACACCCACATTGAGTGGTCCAATGATGTTATTGGTGGGATGAATCTTGTGAATTCACAGTTGAGGAATTTCATCTTCTTCCACGACTTCTTCCAAATTGATAAGATTTTCAGCAGGAGGATCGGCAATATCATTAATAAGATCTTCAGCAGATGATTGTGGTGCAACATCTACTATTGGAATGGAGTTGTCTTCAATAGTTTCACTTGTTGCACCAGAACCGGAAGACTCCATATCAGATTCAGCATTAGCAACCACAGGAATTTCAATCTGAGCAGATGAGGAAGAGCCTTGATCATTTATGTTCCCTAGATTGTTCACAGAGAAGTAAGGATTAGCATGAGTTGAGTCAATAAAGAAATCAGGAAGATTAAATGACTTAAAAACTGAATCGACGTCAAAGAGCCAATTGGGACCGTCTCCTGCGTCCGTATGATTGTTTTCATGCCAATTGATATCAATGGACTCCATCACTATCCTCTTCTTCTTATGGTAGACACGAAAAGCACATTGATTGGATGAGTAACCAACAAAATAGCATTCATCAGCTTTGGCTTCAAACTTGTTGAGCTGATCTGAAGTGTTCAGCATTGTGCACACACACCCAAATTTTCTGAAGAAATCAATAACTGGCTTGCGCTTGTACATGATCTCATAAGATGTCTTGTTGCAACTTTTAGGGTTAAGAATCCGATTTTGCACAAAACACGCAGTGTTGACCGCCTCAGCCCAGAAAGTCACGGGAAGCTTAGAGTCAACAATCATAGTTCGTGCAACTTCAATTAAAGTGCGGTTTCTTCTTTCAGCTACACCGTTTTGTTGAGGAGTACGAGGTGCACTAAATTGTCGAGAAATTCCTTTGCTTTCACAGAAGGAATCAAGAGTTGCATTTTTGAATTCTGTTCCATGATCGCTGCGGATAGTCTTCACACTTAGATTAAAGAGGTTCTCAATTTGAAGCAGATAGGTTTTTAAAATCTCTGGCGTCTCATCTTTCTTGGCTAAGAAAAACACCCAAGTGAATCGAGAAAAATCATCTGTTACCACCAGATAGTATGACTTTCGTCCAAGACTCATGACACTCACCGGACCAAAAAGATCCATGTGAAGCAATTGGAGAGGAGAGTTAATGGAATTGGTGGTTTTAGGCTTATGTGAAGATTTGTGTTGTTTTCCTTTGGAACATGAGATACAGTGTTCCATAGGAGTGAAATCTTTGAGAGGTAATCCAGTGACTAGGTTGCCTCGAACCAGTCGATTCATTGTTTTGAAATTGACATGTCCCAACCTCTTATGCCACAGGAAAGATTCATCTTCAGAAGCCTTTGAGAGAAAACACGATTCAATGCCCGATGGGTTGTTCATATCCAAGCTATATGTGTTGTATCTTCTGGGAGCACGCATGAGAATAAGTTCTTCCAGAATCACCACTCCCGGCTTCAAGATAAGACATTCTTTTGAATTGAATAAGGCACAAAAGTCCTTGTCACAAATCTGTGAAACACTCATCAGATTGTATTTCAACTGAGGAACAAAGCTGACAAATTCCAGACTATTTACTCCATTTGATACTGTTCCTTGTCCTTCAATCTTTCCTCCTCTTGGGTTTCCAGCAAAAGCAACATACTCTCCATCAATTTGATGATAATCTTGCAGCAAGTTAAAGTGCCCAGTCATATGTTTTGAACATCCACTATCTACATGCCAGATGTTATCGCCGGTTCTTCTTGATTGACCCTATACACAACGAACCATTTATACGATTTGATCAATATTGTTTCAGTCAAGAGATTTTAGTGTCAGGATATGACATCTCATTGGAATCAGAATTACAACCATCCTTTGATGAAGCATGGTCATCAAATAGAACATTATTTTTAATTTTCCAAGTTCGTTTTAAATAGTTTTTAGCATTTTTAATTCTTTTACGCCTAGATTTCCTACTGTGAGAAGACTTAGGCAACACATATGAATTTAATGAACTTTTGGAAGGTGATTCTTCATTAGAATTTGTGGTTGTCAATTTACAAATTTTTGAAACATGATTTGAGACACCACAACTAAAACAAACGTTTTCACAAGATATCTTAGCCTGATAATAGTCATCACACGATGAAGATGATTGTGATGTTGAGGAATCTGAACATGAGACGGTTCTCTCATCAATAACTTTGTCTTGAAGACGATGTGCTTCCTTTAATCTGAAAAAGTCCATGTTGCTCATGGTTTCACGTGGTACATCATTCACAATAATTCCTGCACTTTTAAACTTGGTAACACATGGCATAACATTCAAAGATTTAGGAACAAAAGGCAAAGCATTTTTAAATTTAGAAACATCACATCCCAAACCCGTATGCTCAGCAGGCATAGAATCAAAATACAAGTTTTCAAAGTGTTCACAAATATTTAGTTTAGAAACGGACATATTATTACATTCATCCGACTCAAGTTCTTTTAAAATAGTTCTGTCATCGGTACTCTCATCACAATAATCTTCGGAATTTACACAATTAGATTCTTCACAAGAAGCAAAACTGTCAGAATCAGAGGATGTAATATAATCATCAGGAGATAATGTACAAACAAAAGGTGTGGAAACATGTGGAGTTGGCATATCAGCAAATCTCCCTGATTTAGAATAAGGAGGTGGATGAGAGTTATACCCAAGACCTTCTGTGCCTTTTCTATTAAATTGTTTATCAATTATTTCAAACATAATTTTCTGATCCATATCCATGTGGTCAATCTGTAATTTGGCTTTTTCTGCCTTTTGGACTCTTTCAGTTAAAATTGTATTATTAATGGTTTGAGTATTGAGTTGCACAATTAAAGAGCGATTTTCACCAGAAATATCACGAATTTTCTTTAAGTAAAGTTTCTCATTTTTGGCCACAGAGTCATACATCACCTTAATGTGATTTCGTTCATCAATCAAGGCTTGATTGATGAATCTGTATTTTTGAATTTCATTCAAGCAAGATCTAGAATTACACAGTTTAGAAATAACCTCAGCAGGCACAGCAGTGAGATCCTTAGCAGGTTCAATCATGACACACTTGCCCATGTCCTCCACATCAGCCATCAAAGCTTTATCAGCAACTTCCTCAGCTTGGTCTCCCTAATGATAATGTCCATCAGCTTGACACACAAGAGCTGTGGAACTTGAAGATGTGTTTGTCTTTGGAGGATTGGCAGCTTGTTTTCCAGAGGAAATCTTCTTTTCTTGCTGATCCTTGGAGGACGGCTCCTTGCAGTTTCTGGCAAAGTGACCCAGCTGATCACAATTGTAGCATCTCACCTTCTTGATATCAAACCCAAGTGTCTTTCCCTGCTTGAATCTGTCTATGCCAGTTCTTTTGATGAATCTTTTGGCTCTTAAGGTCAACATGGCCATGCACCAATCAATGTCCATTTTCTCCAAATCATCAGGATTAATCTGCTCCAAGTCATCAGGTTGAAAGCTAACCGGTGTTAGATTTCAAAAAATCAGTGCATCATAGCATGACATGAAAGCAGTCATGATTGGGACATAATCATCAGGAATCATGGTGACAGTCTTTTGAGGAGCAGAGGAGCTGGTAGAATTAATTGCAGTAGCTGAAGGAGGGACATCAGTCTGAAAGTATGGGCTACCGGATGAGCTTGATCCAGCAATAAGAGCTGTGTTTCCAGACTGATTTCACGGGGTGACTGCTCCCTTCTTAATCTCAATTTCATAAGATTCAAGAATGCTATAGACTTTCTGTTGAGACAGAGCACTCAGATTCTCAGTCTTTTTGATCATGATTCGATACATATTCCATTCCTCAGGAAGAGAATCTAGGAGTTTCTTGTTTAGATCAAGAGTAGGGTACTCAACTCCCATTACCTTCAACCTTGATACAATGCTTGAGAAACGGTTGATCAAATCAGATATTGATTCTCCCCTTACACTGCTGAACATCGCATATTGTTTCTTGATCAGATCCCTTTTGCTTTCCTTGACATCCTCACTTCCCTCATATCTTGTGCACAATGCAGCCCATAAGTCTTTGGCAGTTGTGTAATCGGCAAAGATGTTGAAAATATCCATAGGAAGAGCCATGGCAATAGTCCCGTAGGCCTTGTTGTCTCTGGCAATCAAGGCAAGATCTTTCTCATCATACTCAGATACTAACTTAGGACGTTGAACATCAGCAGTGGTAGTTACGGGCTTGTGGGGGCCATCGGTGATAGAACTCAACAATGTATAATCGTGAAATTGAAAGAAAAGCTTCATCTTTTTAGTCCAGTCATAAAACTCTCTTGTGGACACAAGAGCAGGTGGTCTATTTCACCCAGAATGTTCTGTTGAACTTGAAGTGGCCATGATATTCGGAATCGAAACTAAAACAGTAACTAGTTTCGATAGAACAACTTCTATCGAAACAACTAGTTTCGATAGAACAACTTTTATCGAAACAACTAGTTTCGATAGGACAACTTTTATTGAAACAACTAGTTTCGATAAGCCAATTTTTATCGAAACAACTAGTTTCGATACTGAAAAATTCACAGACAAGTTTCGATAACCACAGTTTCTATATAAGACAAAAAATCTAGTTTCGATAGTACCTTCTCCCGACAAAACGTAGACAAGAAGTTTCGATGATCAACAAAAATCAGAAACTTTTCCCGTAGTTTCGATGCCTTCTTCTCCAAGCTCAGAAATACTCCATTGATGATAAGCTCCAGAAATCAATAGTGCAGAAATGACAAAATAATCCAGCGAAAACCTTCGTCTAACACTCCTGATCACTAATCCAACCTCCGATTCTTGAAATCACGAACAAAAATCCTTGAAAAACGATGAAACAGTACGTTTGAGATGTTATGTGCAGATTCCAACAAAAACCTTAAAAACACCTCACAAATCACTTAGAATCGATCACAAAAACCTGATAACACTCAAAAACACTAGAGCATAACGCTCTGATACCAATTGTAGGTCCAGATTTCTCTTATAAATCACTAATTTGATCGATTACACACACACACACAGGCGGAAACTGTGTGTATGGTGGTGAAACAGATGATAGAGACAGTGTTGGTGAAGATAACAGGCTAACCACACTATGAATCAACACGCGAATGGTATGAAAATGTAAGAACACAGTGAATAAACAACTGCAAATTGTATTGATTCAAGAACAATGTGAAAGAGAAGGTTCAGGGTTACAGCCGCTACTCACACCCTAAACATTCTCAAACTACGCTATTTATAGTAGTGACAGGTATCGAAACTATGTTCAATCGAAACTACTAGTTTCGATTGACCATTTACAAGTGATACACAGACTGTCGAAACTACGGTCTATCGAAACTACTAGTTTCGATTGAACAAACTCAATCGAAACTAAGTAGTTTCGATGGCCCAGACTTAGCTAATAAAGCAGTAAATTACATAAAACTGAAATTACATTTAATGAAATGACATAAAGTAAACTAGTCTAAAACTGTTTAAACATACAATAAATGACAACAACTTATACATAAGATATGACTCTACATTATCTTACACCTTCGAAAGTGTATGAGTGTGCTAGGCACTGCAAGCAGGAGATGAATCATTTTGCGTAGGCGTTAACCAACCATATAAACCTCAACAAGATTGAAAGATTTAAAACCCAACTACCCGCATTCTACATAAACGTCAAACAACCTGCTTGTCTGCAACACTCGACCACCTACAAAATTCGATAGTTTACTCATGAGATTCAATAACTTACATTTGAGCATTCACATGATACATAATACTAGATTTACCACATAATACAAGAAACTTGTTTGTTTGCAATATACATAATACTAGATCAATCACGTAGTACATGAAAACTTATTTATTTTCAAAATACATTATACTAAATTGTTTACATTATACATGTTTATTTACAAAATATATAATACTAAATTATTTTCATCATACCTGAAAACTTATTTATTTACAAAATATATTATACTAAATTGTTTACATTATACATGTTTATTTACAAAATATATAATACTAAATTGTTTGCATCAGAAAACTTATTTATTTATAAATTACATTATACTAAATTGTTTATATTATACATGAAAACTTATTTATTTACATTATACATGAAAACTTATTTATTTACAAAGTACATTATACTAAATTGTTTACATTATACATAAAAACTTATTTGTTTACAAAATAAATGATACTAAATTGTTTGCATTATACAAAATACATGATACCCTATTTGTTAACAAAAATAAAAAAATAAAAAAACATGATACTAAAATTGTTCACATTATAAATTATACATGATATTACAATTATACATGATACTACATTGCTCACATTATATATGAAACTTATTTGGTTACAATATACATGATACTAAATTGCTTACAGTATATATGAAGCCCATTTGTTTACAATGTACATGACACTAGATCATACATGAAACTTGAGTGCTTACATTATACACAAAACTAGATTGTTTACATTGTGGCAATTGATTAAGTACATCATACAACAAGACATGATTATTCACTTTATCCATGAAAGCTACTAGGGGTTTGATGTATTCTTGTTCAAATATGAGGAAGCTGCAAAACTTTAAAACTACTCGGGGTTTGACATATTCTTGTTCAAACACGAGGAAGCTATGGAACCCTAAGTTATGCCACATTATTGCTCTTTAGCTTTCTGATTGACCTTACCATCTTAGGACACAGTCTTTCATTAGCAACTCATACGTGTAAACAATAGATATGAACTAAGTAACTTTGTGTCCTCTCTTGACCCGCACACAACGGAAGGATCTATATAGACCATGCGACGATTCGAGTAATTACGGGTGCACACGTAATTATAAAAATCAGTGCATGGAAAACATAGCGAATTCTGTTGTGTGTTATGACATAAAACCTATCGTGATATATAATAACGAAACTAATGTGATATAACAAGGGCATGGTGGATACGCCGCTGTCACTTCCTATATATAAGTGTTCCTGTCATACTGTCAGAAGTAGCGTTGTTCGTGTCATGTGAAGTTTTATGTTATTTTGACCCTGACCAATGTTTGTGAAATCTCTTGTCCAGTGACATTTCTTGAACATAGTAGACTGCATCCTAAACAAGTTTTGATCATCAAATTCTCATCGTTCTCACTTCAAGTGATGCATTCCATCTTTGGAGTCCAAAACATTCTGCGATAGTTTTCTCCCTAATTCTAAACCCAGTAAATCATTCATGCCTGACCTTGAGCGTCAGACATAAATCTTGTTATCTATCGTACTCCTCAAACCGGCAGTCAAAGTTCAATGAGAATCCAAACGTGACCCAGAGGTTACTTGGGAACGGGAGGATCAAACGAAGCTCCAGTACTCTCATCTCTTTCTTGGTTCAGTAGCCTCCATCGGTTAAATTTCGGGACGAAATTCCCTCAACTTGGGGATACTGTAACATCCATGATTTTCTGGTTATACAATGATGACACTCCGTTTCAACTCCTTACTCACCCAACACAATATGTCACATAAATTATTATTTGAACGTTTATCAATTCAAAGATTCAACCTTGTAATTAACACATCATTCTCTATTATATATATATATATATATATATACTTTGTTAAATCACAGCTTTTAGTGCGTTTCTCACACCCCATAAAGGTCCATATCGCTTGCAAACTGAAGTAAATTACACAATCTCGTCTTTTTCTTTCTCCATCACCGATCAGCGCTAAGGGGGAGGGGATGATCCTCTCGTACAGTGGCGAAGCTTGAAGAAAACCCCCGGGGGGTCGGGATTTTTTTCCTATCATGGGGGTGCCAGAACTATAAAATTTTCACCCGAATACATATAAATTAACACTGTTGAGCGAAAAATCGACCGAATACGTATAAATTAACACTAGTGAGCGAAAAATCGGGATGGGCCGGGGCCCATCCGGGCCCCAACAAAGATTCGCCCCTGCTCTCGTACAGATTAGATTACGAGGAACTAACTTCTCGTAACCATTTCTCATTACTAATCGATTCACCCTTTTCTTCGTTTTCTGTTAGATCAATTGTTATTTAGGGTTTTGTTTGGATCTATTTGCGATGGGGAGGGTGGAGGGGCTGGGCAAGGTTGATGATGATGTTGAAATTGTTGATATAGGTTTATTTTATGTTTTCCTACCAAGGCTTATGCCCTAGAGCAACTGGTTAAAGCTTTGTAGCATCACATTGAAGGTCACTGGTTCTAAACCTGCTGCACCTTTTTGTATTTCTGTTTTAATACATGGTCTTTACTCACACACAAACCTTTATATATTTATAGATTATTTATAATTGTTAAGTTATGGCTAATAAACTAATTCGTTTATAAACTTTTAAGGGTTTTATAACTATTATTTAAATAAAAAGTATATTTGTATAAATGTTTAATCAATTCATAAAAATGTTTTTAATATCACCCTTTGTTTACAAGCATCGTTTTTAATGTACGTACTATTTCATTACCACTATGTATTTCAAAAACATGACAAACATCATTTTATTGTCACGAACCTTATTATTTTATATATAACTTTTAAAATTATAAAATGGTCGTATTTTGTAACGTCATAAGTTTTATTAATCAAAAGGGTATAATTATGTTAGTAACCTAAATCTTTAAAACAGTATGACCTATGATATTTTGTAACAACGTTTTAGTGTTACTAATATCATGAGATTTCATAATTATTTTAATCATATTATTACTACTTTCTCAAATATTAAGATTCTTTTAAATTGATTCGAATAACTAATCTATCAGTTCAAATTACAACATATTATAATATTCCATTATAATAACTATTTTAAACCATTTGTCATAACAAGGTATATTTAACAAATTTACAATTTATATTTATTGTCGACGCCTAAACCTTTTATAAATGAAATCTATAAAACACTATTTCATGTGATTTCATTTATATATTATCACTTAGGTTATCGTTGAAATTCGTATCTTTCTTCCGTTCATTCGTTCATTCCAAATCCTAAAGTCCACATCATTCCGTTCTTATTCCTTTTAATCATTCCAATATTAAAACAACATATCTTGTTTAACTTAGGGCATCCTTAATTCTTGTAACTACAAGTTACAAAGTCAACCCGCAACTATTCAAGGTGAGTTTACATAGCGCCTTTTACATTTTTACATACTTTAGGGTGAAAAATGATTTGCATTGAAAACTGTTCGCAATTACAATATACAATTATACATTATGACTATTTGTATAATTTGTGCTTTTGTGCTTGAATGCTATGAGTTGAACTACATATACATGATATACTTGTACAATCATGAACTCAGTACAAGCCAACGGTTAACATTGATAGATCTATTGAGTCTGACAAACCCACCCGGGTAGGGTGTTTGTTACCGACAATTACATTAGGGTAACCTGCGTGTTATGTAGGAGTCATAAGGTTTGATTGTACACCTAGTTTTGACTATAGATTCTTCATAAAATGCCTTATTTACCATGTGTCATAAGAATTGTATAAACCATTTGAAAACTACATGAGTTATCTAAACCTATGTATGCTTACCAACCATTTATAGTTGACCTTCTCATTTTATACATGTTTCAGGTGGAAAAGTGAAGTACAAGTTTATCACGTAGGATCTATTGGACCTAGTAACAAAGGAAATTTGGATTTATTGTTAGCCTTGTTATTTGTAAAAATGTGTATATATATTTTTAAATCAATTCAATAAATTTATGAAATTTAGTTGATCATGAGCTTTTAAACAGTCTACATGTCCGGCCCCGACATATTCCGCCATCGGTTGGAGTGTGACATTATGTACTTTGGGGCTAGGCCTCATAACGGAATTTATGAAGTTGATATTAATGGCTCATGTAGTGATAACTCTATTTACACTCTCAACACTAAAAGATCAAAACCGAACTTTAACAAATCGTATCTATGGCATTGTAGACTTGGCCACGTAAACAAGAAACGTATGTCAAAACTCCAAACCGATGGAATCTTAGAGTCCACCGGTTCAGAATCCTTTGACATATGTGAATCATGTCTTTGTGGCAAGATGACTAAAGCACCTTTCACCGGTACGGGTGGATGAGCTGCAGATCTATTAGGACTTATACACACCGACGTATGTGGCCCTTTTAGAACAATGTCAAGAAGTGGTGAGAGGTACTTCATTACATTTACTGATGATTTTAGTAGATATGGTTATGTTTATCTTTTGAAACATAAACATGAAGCATTTGAGGTTTTCAAAGTGTTTCAAAATGAAGTACAAAATTAGGTTGGGAAAACGATAAAAGTCATCCGTTCGGACCGTGGTGGTGAATATCTCAGTTACGACTTTGATGAACATCTCAAGAAATGTGGGATAGTTTCTCAACTCACTCCATCAGGAACACCACAAAAAAATGGTGTGTCCGAAAGGAGAAATTGGACTTTGTTTGATATGGTCCGTTCCATGATGAGTCGTACGAAATTGCCTCACTGCTTTTGGAGCTATGCCTTGGAGACGGCTGCTCGAATAGTCAACATGGTTCCAACAAAGAAGGTTGCGAGGCTTACGTTAAATGTGAAACCTCCAACAAGTTAGATCCAAGAGGCGAGAAAGTAATCTTCGTCGGATACCCTAAAGAAACAAAGGCATATTATTTCTACCATCCAATCGATAATAAAGTCTTTATTAGTCGACGTGGAATCTTCTTGGAAGAAGATTTTCTTTCAAAAGAACCAAGTGGAAATAATGTGGATCTTGAAGAAATTCGGGAACCACACAATGCCGGACCTGAGGTTAGAACCACTGCTCAACAAAATATTGTTGAACTTAACCTATGTTGGTTCAAGTACCCAATGTAACACAGGACATCCGCAGATCATATAAAGTTCGTCAAGAACATGAGAGATATGGTGATTATGAGGTGTATATGGTGGATCAATTCGAACCTACCACCTACAAATCTGCTATATCAGACAAAGAATCTGATAAATGGCTTGAAGCCATGGACGCCGAGATGCAGTCCATGTATGACAACCAAGTCTGGGATTTGGTTGATCTTCCTCATAATGGAAAGGTAGTTAGGAGTAAGTGGATTCTCAAGAAGAAAACCAACATGGATGGAAATGTGCATACATTTAAGGCACGGCTAGTTGCGAAGAGATTCACTCAAACTCAAGGAATTGATTATGAGGATACCTTCTCTCTTGTAGCCATGACTAAATCTACCAGGATATTGATTGCCATTGCCGCTTATCATGATTATGAAATATGGCAAATGGGTGTCAAAATGGTTTTCCTTAATGTACATCTAACTGAGGATATCTATATGGTTCAGCCAAAAGGTTTTGTCGATCCTAAACATCCTGATAAAGTATGCAAGCTTAAAAGATCAATTGATGGATTAAAGCAAGCATCAAGGAGCTGGAATCTTCGTTTTGATGAGAAAATCAAGGAATATTGATTTATCAAAAATGAAGACGAGCCATGTGTTTACATGAAGACTAGTGGGAGCACCGTTGCATTCCTAATCTTATATGTCGATTACATATTACTCATTGGTAATTACATTCCAACCTTGAAAGACGTTAAGTCTTGGTTAGGAAAGTGTTTTGCAATGAAAGATTTAGGAGAAGCCGCATACATTCTGGGAATTAAGATCCATCGAGACATATCTAAGCCGCTCATTGGCTTGAGTCAAAGTGCATACATTGATAAAGTTATCAAATGCTTCTCAATGCAAGACGCGAAGAAAGGTTTCTTACCTATGGCACATGGTACAGTTCTTGACAAATCTCAATGTCCTAGTTCGGACGAGGAGACTAAAAGATGGAAAGGGATTCCATATGCTTCAACAATTGGATTTATTATGTATGCCATGTTGTGCACTAGACCGGATATGTCGTATGCTCTAAGCATGACAAGCCGTTACCAACAGAATACTGGAGAAAGACATTAGATTGCTGTTTAGAACATTCTCAAGTATCTTCGGAGGACTAAAGACATGTTCTTGGTATGTGGAGGTGTGGAAGAGGACTTACTGTGAGATGCTACACGGATGCTAGTTTCCAGACTGATCGAGATGATTCTCGATCCCAATCGGGATATGTCTTCACCCTTAATGGTGGAGCCGTTACCCGGAGAAGTTCCAAGCAAAAGGTGGTTGCACAGTCCACGACTAAATCTGAGTACATTGCTGCTTCAGAGGCGGCCAAGGAGGCTGCATGGATGAAGAAATTCATCATTGACCTCAAGGTGTTGCCGAGCATCGAGAAACCTATTGAGATCTATTGTGATAACTCTGGTGCTATTGCGTAAGCTAAAGAACCTAGGGCTCATCATAGAAACAAGCACATCCAGAGGACCTTCCATTATATTCGGGAGATAGTGGAATGAGGTGATGTCATCGTTAGAAAAGTGCACACAAATCAAAACTTGGCGGATCCTTTCGCTAAGCCCATGCCTCAAGCTAAACATGAGGCACATGCTAAATCAATAGGGCTTTGTATGTGTAGTGATTGGATCTAAATTGTACTTTAGATATTTTGGAACTATATATCAGTATCATTACGTTTATCATGACATGTTGTCTCTTTATGCATACTGTATTCTATATTAGCATGATTACATCCATGAATAACTAAGTTATTCAAAAATGTTCACAGTCAAGGTTATGGGAATAACTTTGAATTAAGACTATTATGGGTCGTTTAGTTTAGAGATGAGTAACTAAAGACCGCAATTGTTTATGGAAGGTAAATATTGGACGTAACCGCTTTCAAAGACACTTCATGGATCGACGTCTTAAGTGTTTTGAAGAATGGTAGTATCTTTGTATCCTTTGACCTGAGATACATATTGGGGCTTGATTGCATAGAGCATTGTTCTTTCATATTGCCTAACATTGCTCTCTGACCGGGCAGTAATAAGGGATCTTGTTGGGAACAAAGCGAAATGTAGTGAAAGGAGTATGTAGTCAATAAGGGATCTGTACCTTTACAAGGTTGATATCTTTGGGCCCTTCGATGATTCAAGCTGATTAAATTGCATGGACATGCTCAAACATATGTTTGATTTAAATCACATTGAATCTTGATAGAGAAACATAATGGTTGAACAATATATGAGATTGATGTGAATCCATGTCTCATGTTCAACTAGATATCTATTACAGAGGGATAAATGATGACTAACCATACACCATCAAGATGAGGACTAATATGGATGGGTGTTGAGGATGACATTAAGTCTTATATCATTGGGGACAGTGATATGTTGCTAGACGTCCGCCACTGTCTACGTTGATGTATGTTGTATCCTGTGTAAGTGGGAGATTGTTGGAACTATATGCCCAAGACACAACAATATAACAACGTTGCCACTGGCATATGTCCCAAGAGGTCACACATTAAGCAATTAATCCAAGTACACGTTCAAACTCGGTTTTAACGTATACAACCCGATTAGTGTCAAACATATTATTGTTGAGTAAAATAATAATATGAAATGAATCATTTCATTGTTAATATTTATTAACATGAAGATATTCATATCATTGATTCGAAACAAGTACTCTAAGCATATGTTTAATGTTTTATTTACAAATCTTGAAATATATATTTTATGTTGATAAGATGATGAATTTCATTCATTATTTTTATAACATAATCTTTATACATTTGTGTATATATATTCCAAGGATTCTATTAAAATGAATGGTAGAAATGCATTTTCTATTTCAAGCCGTTCCTATACATGCTTTAAATCACATTGCTTTTTCCACTTCATTTCCTTGCTTGGCCGATTATCAAGAATGAGCTGCCATATCTTGTTTTGTTTGACTTGCCATAATGTGAAAACCAAGGTGAAAAAGGTTGCAAAAGTGTAGAGAATAGTTGATTTAACTTTGCATACTTATACGCCATCTTCGGTATTCATTTAATGAAATTTTTCCATCAAGTTTTGGAAAAAAAGGTAGAAAACTTTCTGCTAGAAATTGCAAGGGCTGGTCGAGATTTTCAATGCGTGAAAATAGATTGGTTTAGTGGTGATCTATAACACATAAGTTAAACATCTTAATCCATAAGGTGGTTTGTTTGAACTGAAAAGGGCGTTATACATACTTGTTTCTTGACACTTTAAGAGGTTATTTTTGGCTAGCACCGTTGGAGCTTGCTTGCTTTATGTGCTCACATTTTGGAGAGGAAGCATTTGATTCCTTTGTTCATCAACTTCTATAAGTAGCTACCACTTCTCATCAAAGGTTGTTATTTCTAACACCCTATGTATGTTGTCTTTCTTTTGCTTCAAGAATAAATAAACGTAAAAAAAAAACATACCGCTTGAACCGAACATCCGTTGAAGTGACACATACTTGTATTCAAAGAATTCCACTTTGAATTTAGTTGGTATCTATATCGGGTGCTTCCTCCAAGTTGAGAATTGTAATGCTCAAGTATCCGCCCCAAAAATTAATTCTCTTTTGTTGATTTCCGATCGTCGGGTCTTCGAAAATATGACACCAAGCCTTTCACAAAGCTTCAATTTGTTAGGGAGTCCACTGTAGACGGGCCGCCCGATTGGTGACTTTTCTTTTTTCGACGGTGTCTTCGTAAAGTTTAACCGCCTCATCGTCTCCTTCTTCGTCATCTTCAACCACCATCTCCTCATCTTCTTCTTCTTCAACTTCATCTTCGTTAAATGGATATATATTGTCTTCAATTATGTTCTCCGCTAGGATCCTCGTCAACATGGTAATCATCACCGTCATCATATATGGGGAGTGGACGTTCTTATTGACGGGTGAGTTTATGAAATGGTCGATTATGGTATCGAGGTGCAAAAGGATCAAAAGTTGCTTGATATTGTAGGGAATAGGTGTAGTGTGTAACATCCCCAAAATTATTTACTTAATAAATAAATCAAGGTTGTAACGATTGGTAACATTACACAACCAAGGAAAGTAAAATAAAGAATATTAAGGTGGTGAACACCATTACAATACTAACATGAACATTGACCTAAATCCATATAGATCAAAATCGACTTGTGGTTTGGCAGTCGTACGTCTTCAACTTCTAGGGTTTAATCCGGATGATTTACCTATTCCAACCGTGTCATAGCTATTAATTACCTGAAAAACATACTTAAAGTGGCAACACAAAGGTTGGTGAGTTCACAAGTTTAGTTGTCTCCATGTAAAGTAGGTATTCCTTGAAAACATCGATAATGTATATGTGGCCATAACATGAAACGGTTTTTCTCGAAAAGATTGACAAAAACGTTTGCACATGAACGAATGGCAAAAATCATTTATATGTAAACGATTGGCAAAACCAATTTGCACGAAAACATTGGCAGATCCATCTGCACGAAAAAGATTCATTGTATATGATAAACAAACAAGTTAATCATATCAAGTCTGAACCATCAAGTTGACTCATCGTAACTAGCTAGGTATACGAAGCTTATTTTACATGAATTTTAACCAATCCAAACACGAGTGTTTCGTCCCACACCCATTCCCCACATGTTCACGATTTAAGACAATGTGCAGTCATCGGGCCATACAGAACCTTGGTTAGCGCGACTATCCATGACTGCGAGTGTCAATCCCAATAATACTATTCATAATATCCCGGCTTATCAAGTTAATGAATAAAAATGTTCACATAGAGGAATTTACGAGCTCTCAACGAATGTCTCATGTAAACATAAATGGTCGGTCATGATTCCTTGTTTCTAACGTACAAAGCAAGTTTCTTTCATGTTTTCTCAAATGTACCAAGTCATGATGTCTCCAAATGTATCAATCAAAGATTTTTCATGTTTTCAAACGTGTTAAGCAAGTATTTTTCTCCCTCGATGTTTCTGAAACATTTAAAAGTAAAAGAGGGCAGTGAACTCACCAGGTGACGTGCGAGGAATAATAATGTCCTTCTGATAGCAATATAAACCAATGTCCACATGATATGATAGTCACGGTTTTACGTTCTACTCTAGTCCTACGATACCTATAGGTACTTAAAGAGCTTTATGAACTAACCCTAATATTATAAAGTAAATCTAAACTCGCGTCGAGTTATGACGTGTGCGATTGAGCTCAGTTGATTCTTAAAGGTATTACCGGTTCAATATGTGGTGTCTGTTTAACGACTGGTAATATTAGTTACTTAGAACGAATCGTTGTCCTCAACTCGATTATGTTATCATAGTCATGTTTGTACCATATTATATTTCTTCAATAAACGTTACTTATTAGGACTTGTTCAACTCTACGTAAACATATACTAGCAAATATACTTAGTTTGGTATATTCAATTAACATGTTTTGTTTATCCGAGTCTAAAACGAAAACGTTTGTAAATATAACTTCACTCATTAAATTTACTCGTCTAGAGTAACCGTACACTCGTTTTTTTTCCTACAAAACATATATTTATATTATATATATAAATTTATATGTGTGAAATATCGTTTAAGACGAGTTATGAAGGTATATAATCATGTATATGTTTATACTACTTGTTCATGATATTATAACGTATTCTATTTCAAAACCATTCATATCAATATATATTCAAAACTCCAAAATCATACTCGTATTCGATTATTACATTTAACAAATAATCCTTCACGTACATATACATATACATATACATATACATATACATATACATATACATATACATATACATATACATATACATATACATATACATATACATATACATATACATATACATATACATATACATACACATACACATACACATACACATATACATATACATATACACATACATATATATAGTGGGAGGTTCAAATAAGAAATAATATTCCACAAGTTAACATTTCAATCCATATCATCTTGATACTATAGTATTAATGACTTTGGAACTCTTTAGTGTCTCTAGTAAGTCTTGGATTTAATTTAGACTTTGTTGCAGTTAAAGAATTGCATAATGTGCTTAAACTTTGAAACACTTTTCGACTTAACCATCTCCATTCTTCAATGGAAAAATGTTGCTACAACGAATAGGCTAAGTATACTCGGTACTACAACAAATATGACAGGAGAGGGTTTGAACGATCCTAGAATGCCAGCTTCCGAACCTTCTACACATGGCTGCTAAGATGAAGGAACTCGTTAGAAGGGGTCTAAGACCGGGGTCTCGGAAACACCCTCCGACGCTCAACATTAGAGTTTATCCACAGTCAATAAGTATATATAACATGTAAATACATATATAGATTTATAAGATTATGTAGAGAGTATAAATGGTGGTGGTTGAGATCCTACGGTCAAGCTGCAAGCAGCTGTAGTTGTAGGTCCCTAATTCGGTGCGTGACGGATCTCTAGACTCGCGGTACGACACGGTGATAACGTGCGGAATCCATGATCAACGTGCTCGTGTGACTCAATCAACAACAACGGTGTAAATAAACGCTTTGTATTTCCACCAAGATATCAGTTTACAAGAATTCAGTCTCTAATCAGTTCCTCCTGATATCTCTCACCTCTCTTCAACAGACTTTGTTCTGTCAATATATAAGCACTGTTCTGCACCAGGCGAACTTAATAAGTTCGCCTCAAAGATGCTTAGGCGAACTTATTAAGTTCGCCTCTAATAGGCTAAGCGAACTTAATAAGTTCGCCTATGATATACTAGGAGAACTTAATAAGTTCGCCTCTGATAGGCTAGGCGAACTTGTTAAGTTCGCCTCTAGCAGAACTTACACAGAATTTTATCAACAGTTACAAAACATGTCCTAACAGACTCCCCTTTAACTGTTGCTAACAATTCTATCAATTACAAGTCAAAAAATTTAAGACTAAGACATAATATCTTCAAGCTCGTTGTCACCGGAATATGCTCCAACAGACTCCCCCTTGACAACAGCTTCAGAAGATTGTCATCCGTCTTCATATATCATCAAACAAGTTGTAGTCTTCGTCTTGTTCATCTGCACATTCTCTTTTTATCTAGAAGAAAACTTGGGAGAATGACCCCTTGTCAACTTCTGTCTGCAATATTCAGTTTATGCAAAGGAGAACAACCAAGAATAACCAACAATTAAGATTTCCATGGAAGCTAGAAAAATAAAATCTTTTTGATTTTTTTTAAATATAAGAAACACAAAATCTTTTTGGTTTTTCTCTATTTAAACTGAAATGTAAAATACAAAATCACATCTTTTTGTTCGAACATCACGAGTAAGAAGATCATATCAGTATATATGAGATATCAATCACACATCTTGGATATAAAATCCATATAATATCAAATGGTATCCTATGTCATTCTTTCAAGCCTTGACCAATCAAACCAATATCTTTCAAGATTATCACACTCTATCTTTTCAAGACTTTCATATTGCATGTTATGATACGCGATAAACATTCAAAGAAAATAGGATCAGGCTATGACACACAAATTCAAATTGTCAATATTATAAGATTTGAAACTAAAGCATCTCATTCCCACTTTCTTGTGAATTAAGGTACCATTTAAGTATGAAATACAACGCGTACCCCACTAGTATGCCAACAGAAAGTAAATGCACTATCTTCAAGACATATGAGATTTTACTAAAGATTATCCAAATTTCCAGAATGAGGAGACATCACTTAGCACAGGAATAGCAGAATCCAAATTGGATTGTATAGGAATCAATGAGATTCAGAATCGAATGATTCAATGTTTTGGCTTATATATGTGGAATCATAAGATTCAGGTACGTAGATCCAACTGTTATCTGGATTATGAATTCAATGGAATCAATAAAGATGATTTGTCAATATGATCCAAGGGCTAGTATATGTTTGACAGATGTTGTCAAGTACATATCTTGATATTACTTCAAATTGCATGCTTTTCGGACATGGGCACTGAAGCAAATCGAATGAATAGTGATAAGGACATAACCCGAAACTGATCTCATTGGAAAATCTTTATTAAAAGCTAATTTTTTTATCTGATAATGATCTTTTAACACACACACCCAGGCATAAAATGGGTTAAAATCACAGTTGTAACATATGCAATTATGTTTTCACACTACTAATGGTTCAGTGACGCTTTTAGTCTACTGACAATTCAAATTATATGCATACACAACGCTATCATTTCCTATTTGTGCAGTCTCTGAAGTTTAGATCAAAACATATACTTCAGATATATTAACATAAAGCACCAACCAGTCAATCTAAGGTCATGTGTGAAAGAACATCTACTGATGTACTATCATCTCTTCTTTAACTTCAAGTAATGTCGATTTTATCTTTTTCAATTTGTTTAGCTTTTTCAAAATCTTTTTCAAAAAACTAAAACAAACGAAAATAAACCTTCCATGAAAACATTTTAAGAAAAACATTTAACTTGGTTACTCAGGATTAAGCAAGTCAATCAATTAAAAACTCAAACCGATGTAATCCTGTAATTGAATGTCTTTGCCTTTGTCACCAACACAGTTCTGTACTCCCTCTGTCCTGTAGACTCCTGTACTCCCCCTGTCCTGTAGACTCCCCCTCAACTAGTCAAATGGTTGCATCAACGACTTTATGCTCACCATCGTCATCCTAAGTTTTAGGTTATCATTTGGACTTTGTAAAACTGTTTCCAAAACATTGTGTGTGACATATTCTCCCCCTTGAGCATCAAGTCGTTGAATAAAATATATTCACATTTATCAACAACTCGTTACTCATGCAGATGTCATTCCCTGTCATGTGCTAAGAACCACCACTATCAACAACCAAAATGGTATTAATAGTCCCTCTTGGTAAATCCTGCACAACTAACAAGAAACATTAATTTGAAATTGGGACCCAAGCCATGGTAGTCATGGGTCGTCCATCTGTATCAAAATAATAAACCTCACTCCATTCACAATCAAATCTCTCATCGATTTTAGGAGATTGTTCCGACGAGTCAGAAACATAAACTTTAGATTTCCAAACATACTTCTTATCATTAAGGTCTTTTTGCTTAAAATGTGAAGTGTTTGAACATTTTCGTTCATTTGAAAAATGTTTAGATTGTGAAAACTCTTGTTGTTCTAAAAGTTTTCTCAATCTTCTGTTTCTCCTCCGTCTTTGAGGTCTAGAAAGCCTAACATCAGATTTTGAATTACCCTTTGGAGTAACATGAGGTTTAACCACATTTGGGTTAACATAAGGCTTACCATGAGTTCTTACCTTTTCTAGAGTAACATGTCGGTTACCTTTAGCTTTATGAGAACAATCAATCCGAATATGACCCACAAGACCATAGTAAAAGCAAGATCTCGTCTCACGATATTCTCTAATATAAGGAATCTTCACACGATAAGATGCACTTGAAGAAGATTCTCCTACATGAACTTCTTTTGGAGTTTGAGAAGGAATAAACTTTTTCTCAACAAGTTTTGATTCAGGCTTCATCTTCTCAGCCTCTACATGCTTCTTCCCTTTAGTTTTGTAAGGACAGTTCACCACAATGTGTCCTATCTCATTACAATGAAAACATGTACGCCTGTCTTTATAATCTCTGACATATGAAACTCTCCTTGAATTTGAAGAACTTCCAAATGTATTTTTACCAGATGAATTAGAATCAACCTTTGAGTCTTCTTTCTTAATCTCTTTCGGTATCCCCTCTATCTTAGCTTCATCAAAATATTCATCATCACTCTCATCAGAATACACCATATCTTCACCTGTGACTGGATTCACCTTCAACACAGTCTTAGGATCTAAATCCTCAACGTTTATAATCTCAGGTGTAATAGAATAATTTCCGTTGAATGGTGGAGGAACATAACCAATACCACTAGTTCCATTCCCCTCTTTAGTATTATCATGATAATATCCTAATAAGAATGATGAATTTCCAAAGCTTTCTAACTTTCTATGTAATCTAATCACCTCTACTTTAGATTCAGCTAGTTCCTTATCTTTCTCAGCAAGATCATTATTTCTTTTCTCAATTTCTGTGAAGGACATATCCAGATGATATGCCTGCTCTTTGATCTTCAAAGTTAGAGAATTTATATCCCTCTTCAGTGATTCTATCCTCTCAATACACACATTCTCATTATCCTTTAATTTCTGGTTTACCGTGTGCATCGATTTCATATCACAAATGAGGTTTACATTGTCATCCATAACCCTCATCATTTTATCCTTAACTGAAACATAGTTAGAACAAAACGTTTCAGAGTTAGAAAATACCTCATGTTTTACTTCTGAAGAAGATGCACCAGGAGCCATGAATACGTCATCATCAGCTTCACTCTTTTGATCAACAATGACATGCTCCGCATCAGTTTCTAATTCACTCAGATCATCTTCAACTATCTGAAAACTTTCTTCACTCATCACATCAGTCTCAGTAGATTGAGTACTCTCACCAGAACGAATACTCTCACTATCAGTTAAATCTGCAGAAGAATCACTTTGAGAAAAACTCGGCTTCTCCAATACTTCTTTGATCAAGACCTCAAACGCTTGAGAAGTTGCTTCACCCTTTTTCTTCAATGCTTCCCATAGATCTCTTGAAGTTGGACACTTCCCGAGACTATGAATGATTTCTGTTGGTAAAGACATCTTTAAAGTTTCACACGTTTTAATCTCTCGATCAAGCTTCTGCTTTTCTAGTTTACTAAGAGCTGTCACTGGTTTAGGAACATCATAATATCCCATATAGTCATAAGTAGGATGCACATATCTTTCAAATATGGATGTCCAAAAGTTTTCATCAGTTTCTGATACGAACTGTTCGAACCGGACTTTCCAGCTACGAAAATCTGATATGCACAAAAGTCTCGGTGGCATAGTTCCACTCTCATTATCATCACATGAAATTGATATTTTGAAAAAATTTCCCGCCAAAATACTTTTTTTTTATGAACACTAAGTTCGCCTGATACTGTACAAGCATACTTGACCCGAGAGAATTTGACCCAATCGAACTTGTTAAGTTCGCCTGATCTTCACCAAGCGAACTTATTAAGTTCGCCTGCAACAGAATGTTAAGTTCGCCTTGTTCAGCTGTTCAACCCAAACACGAACCAAAAATTCCAAAAATCATGATTTCCTGCTGAATTGATGGAATTTGATAAAATTGAACCGTAGGAATGTGTAGGAACTTATTAGGAATACTTCTATCAGATCAATTTCATCAAATGAATCCAAAATCAATCGAAAATGATCAAAAGTCTCCATTTTTATCAAGAACACAAAACGGATAAAAAATCTCCAAAATCTCTGAAATTTGATGTTGATTGGACATGAAAACACCATGAATCTTTTGCTAATCAAGAGCAAAGGCTCTGATACCACTTGTAGGTCCCTAATTCGGTGCGTGACAGATCTCTAGACTCGCGGTACGACACGGTGATATCATGCGGAATCCATGATCAACGTGCTCGTGTGAATCAATCAACAACAACGGTGTAAATAAACGCTTTGTATTTCCACCAAGATATCAGTTTACAAGAATTCATTCTCTAATCAGTTCCTCCTGATATCTCTCACCTCTCTTCAACAGACTTTGTTCTGTCAATATATAAGCACTGTTCTGCACCAGGCGAACTTAATAAGTTCGCCTCAAAGATTCTTAGGCGAACTTATTAAGTTTGCCTCTAATAGGCTAAGCGAACTTGCCTCTGATATACTAGGCGAACTTAATAAGTTCGCCTCTGATAGGCTAGGCGAACTTGTTAAGTTCGCCTCTAGCAGAACTTACACAGAATTTTATCAACAGTTACAAAACATGTCCTAACAGACTCCCCTTTAACTGTTTCTAACAATTCTATCAATTACAAGTCAAAGACTCTAAGACTAAGACATAATATCTTCAAGCTCGTTGTCACCAGAATATGCTCCAATAGTAGTGGTACCTCAGCAGCATGAAGCTGCTTCCTTGGCAGACAGGTGCTGTAGAAGCTCAAGAGCTCCTTATAGAAGATTAGAGATTGAGGGAGAGAGTTAGATGCTTTGGTATAGGCCAGGCAAATGATATGATTGTGAAGAGGGGAATGGCCCCTATTTATAGGGCTGGAGTCATGGAGGGCTTTTCCTGATGGGCTTTGGGCCTGAAGTAAATCTTGAGTGATGTGGGCTACAAGGAGCCCAACAAATCCTTGCAACTTATTATTATGTAGGCCTTATTGGTTTAGCCAATAGCTAATATTTGAGGACCCGCTTCTTGCGGTTTGTCATGCTTCATGTACGTACCCACGTCATTAGCCCCCTAGTAAGGAGTGCTTATTGCGTACTAATGAGGGCTTATGACTTACCTTTTCCTTTCTTTGCTCGGTAACTAAATCGTACTAAACTGCAAAATTTCATCATCCTTCTTTCTCCCTATGCTGTTTTGTTGAGTTGTCGAACTGTTCGCAATGTTCTTATTGTGGGAAAACATCTTGAAGATAAGGTTAGTTTGCCGAAATGTGATTGTACCCATAATGTTTGACGCATCGTCGTAGTAGCCGGGTACTATCAAAGGATCATAGCTAGATGGAATGGTGAACATTCTCGCTCACCTAATAAGAGGAGATTTGTTGTATAGGCTACGTGGATAGGGTCAAACAAGGCAGACAGTGTGCTTCTTGTTGTAGAAGTGGAAGCTTTCGGCGACATGAAATAATCAGCTTCTTGTCGAGGGTGATTAGCTTCTTACATAAGATATGATGCAAGCGTCGAGGTTCCTATCATTCTTCTGATTTAAATGTATACTCCTTGATATTTCCACATTTATCAAAATAGAATTAATCTATTTCCATGTAAAAACACGTGGCGTGTTAGAATGTTGATATAACAGTCGTTTGCTTTGGTCCGGACATTCCTAAGTGTATTATGTCAAACGATCATTGTGTAACCGTTCTAAGTGTTAATCTCTTGTTGAGCAAGAGCTTGCGGATGTCGTTCATCAAATGGAGCGGTCTTACTAACCCAAAAGATCTTTGGGTTTTTGCGTTCTGGTGATAAACTTCCTTTTGTATCATATGGGCGATAGAACTAAACATGCGGAAGCTCACGCGGTAACATAGCGTTTTGGTTCACGAAGGTTAGCAGGTGTGCTTACCTCGTACGAACGTGAGCATTTGTGCTTATTCCGTGCGAATGTGAGCTTCTTTCGATGCTTATTTAAGAGGTCTTAGATCACTGCTTTTTGTCATATTGCGAAAGTATGTCTTTATCTTCTTTCTTTCTTTATAGCATTTCTTTGCAAATTTGAGTTGGTGCCTTTGTGGACAAGCATGATGTCTACTTTTTGGTGCTTGTAAGAAGCTTGTGAAAAAATAAAGTTGCTTCATGCAAGAAAGTGGATTTTTGTTCTTGCAAAGTATCGTTTGTTGTGCTTTCCGATGTTTATGACATCATTCTTTGCAAGGTTTTTTATTCTCTTGATCTTCCTAGTTGTTGTGCGTCTAGGTT
The DNA here is from genome assembly GCA_023525975.1 of Smallanthus sonchifolius. Taxonomy (NCBI): domain Eukaryota; kingdom Viridiplantae; phylum Streptophyta; class Magnoliopsida; order Asterales; family Asteraceae; genus Smallanthus; species Smallanthus sonchifolius. Next base: position 31,073,679 of record CM042046.1, read on the forward strand.
GTATCAAGAGACGGAGGCACATTCATCATGGCCGTTGCTAGTACGCATGTGATTGCTTATGGCTGATTTATCACTTGTCATGTTACTTGGAGAAATTGTATTGTTTTGCTGGCTTGTTGAGACTATGTAGGCAATGTGCGTGTTTTTGTCATGTTTTTATACCTTTTGTACTTGCGCCAGCTTCTTATTATAAGCAGATATATCTCTTTCTCTTTCCTTGTGTAACATCCCGGTTTTTCATTTAGAAAACGGGTTTGTAAATATTGTAAATACCTGTTCACAAGGTTAGGAGACTGGACGGGGTTAGTGCGATTATCGTTTTGTAAATAATTAGGCGGGGGCTATTTATAATTATCAAGACTTGAAGGTGCATTTTAACAAAAAAAAAAAAATTGGAGACGGGTCAAGCCCGAGTGGGGCCGATAGAACGCGGGAGCCAAGCCCGGTCCGACCACCACCCTTTAGGTTATTAGGGCGATTGGGGGGGGGGTCCCCATTTGGTGTTTGCGGCTGCCGAGAAAGTAGAAAGAGGGAGAGCACGTCACGGGTTGCGTCGGCGATCAAGAGGAGGGTTTCAAAGGGAGGCGCCGGTTGAGGGAGACGAGTTCCATTGACAATTTGATTCACATGAGTCGTCCATCTGATAGGTGCGAGATCGAAGAGCGAGAACGATACGTTAGCGGGTTTTAGAGATCAAGGCGTATCAAGCAAAGGTGAGTTTCTATCGCCCACATTTAAATATTTTGTAGTTTTGGGCTCGAATACATGCAACGTGCCGAATAGTAAAGGCACGAAATAATAAGGGTTTTGACGTTGGTAATTGTGTTATGATACGATAGTATAGTTGTATGCGTAGGATTGGTGTCAAGTTATTTAATACGATGCTTTGATATTTTGAGATTAATTGTTATCCGGTCGACTCTAGTCGACGGGAATTGAGTCTGACCTTAGTCAGATGGAATGTGTTGCTTAAGCGTGATAGGAAGTCGGTGTGGGTCGGTTTGTGGTTATAACTGAGAACGTTCAGTCAACGAGTCATGAGCGTACGAGTCTTTGGACCAGTCGACGTGATCTCGTGTATGTTGATAAAATATATAATTGATTAATCGGTAAAGAAAAGAGAGAAAAACCTTTGTGACGTAAATCATTTTTTTAAATGTTTGGGATTTAATACCCCTGAACAAATTACTATAGAACTCACTCAGCGTAGCTGACTTTTAGCATGTATTTCAGGTAAAGAGAAAGTGTGAGCTAGCGGCTTCTGGATGGCGATTGGTTACCATGCATGTTCGTGATGACATTTATTTGCTATTCGTTGTTAAGACATTTGAATATTATTACTTGTTGGATTATGTTTGAGATTTGGGTCGTTGACCACTATTGACTGTTTAATTTCTGCTGCATTTATTGAGGCAATTTGATATCATTTACTGCTGTGCTTACGTGTATGCCAACGTGTCGGGTTCCCGGGTTTGGGGCCTCACAAGTTGGTATCAGAACGGTGGTTTAAATAATCTGGACATCCTCGATCCTTAGACTTAGACTGACAATGGGACCAATGTGTAGGGAATGTCATCACGCGTAACCAAAAGCCAGAAGCGCCAGGTATGAATTAGTGTATATGTGTGTGTTAGTAGGCTAAGACAAGGGCGTTATGCCAAGATGCAGTATAGGGATGGTTTAAAACCTGAAAGGCAAGGCAAGCGGGTAATGGCGATTGGCCACCGTTATTAACTAATTGCACTGCTCGGATCGTTTTAAATGATACCTAAGTAGTGCTCTGTTTGTTATTAATTTCAGTAACTGATGGCACCTAAGAGACAGACTGCGGGTAATGCTACTGGTAGGGGGCGTCATGAGAATGCTCAAGACGACAATGCAAATCATGAAGAGTTATCGGTTCATACTGGACCGTCAGTGCGTGCGGAAACTTCGGTGCATTCCGAGCACAATGAAGGATTCCAGTTCGAACCTAAGGTTCGTGAAGTAGTTAAGAAGGATGTGGCTGAGATGATCCATGAGTATCTTCCGGATATAGTGAAGGCAACATTCGAGGAGCTCGAGACGAGAGTGCTAGTGGAGGTGGAAAAGAAGAAGAAATCGACTGGAACTGGCGGCAGCTGTGACTACATTTAAGAAGTGCGATCCGCCTAGGTTCGATGGGTTGAAGATGCAGTGGCCACATATCACTGGATTACTTAGATGGAGTCCACCGTCTCTATTAGTGAGTGCAAGCCGGAGGAGATAGTGAAGTTCGTTTCTCACTCTTTCTCTGCTGAGGCTTTGCATTGGTGGAACTCAGTGAAAGAGAGAAAGACAGCTCGGGAGTTGAAAGCTATGACTTGGCAGGATCTGAAGGGTTTGGTTAGGAAGAAGTTCTATGCTCCGGAAGAGTTGGAGAGAGTGGAGAGAGAGTTTCTGACTTTCAAGGCTGGTAAATCGACTCATCGTGAGTACACGTCGAAGTTCATAGAGATGGCACGTCTGTTGCCATATTTAGCTGGAAATGATGAGCGGTGGATGAAGTTGTATGTAGCCGGTCTACCGGATCGTGTTAGGCATTTAGTCAAGGCTCAGCAACCTTTGAGTTTTGACGGTGCAGTGGAGCTTAGTGGGACTTTGTATGATGATGTCATGGGAGCTAAGGTGCAAGAGAAGAAACCGGAGGATAAGAAGTGGACCGTACCCCTCAAAAGGTTCGGTAAAGATTTGAAGGTTCCGTTTGTGAAGAAGGCTAGGACCGACGAACCTGATTCGTGTCGCAAGTGTGGTTAGATGCATTAGAGTGAGTGCAGGGCTGATACAGGATCTTGTTATAGGTGCGGCAAGGGGGGACACTTTGCTAGAGACTGCCCGCACGGTCCTGAGTGTTACTAGTGTGGGGGTCTAGGCCATCTGGTGAAAGAGTGTAAGGTAGGACAGGGTGCGGGACCAAGTAGGGAAGCAGTCCTAGTGAAGAAAGAAGATGAAAAGTCTAAGGCTAAAGCTAGAGCTTTCACTATGACTGCAGCTGAAGCCAAGACTGACCCTGGTGTTGTTTCAGGTACTTTTCTTATTAATAACGTACCAGGTTCAGTTTTATTTGATTCAGGGGCAAGCAAGAGCTTTGTAGCCCCATCTTTTTGCAAGAGTTTGTATAGGACGACTAGAATGATTGAAAATCCGTTTAGTGTTGAGACCGCGGTGGGATCACCCACTAGAGTCGTTGAAGCGTTAGATGACTGTTTTATTGATCTAGAGGGTCATAGATTCCCTGGTAGATTTATTATTATTGCTCTAGGAGATGTTGTGTTGGGGATGGATTGGTTGGCTGTGTTCGATGCAGACATTGTTTGCCGACAGAAAATGATAAGGTTAAAGTCCTTAGAAGGAATGGTGGTGATGGTGTATGGTGACAGAGTGAGCTCTCTACCGAGAGTTATCTCTATGATGAAGGCGGTGAAGTCATTGTGGCGTGGGTGCGGGGCATACTTAGCTTATGTCACCAATACAGAAGCAAAGAGTGTGGATTTATCAGAGTTCTAGTGGTGCAGGAGTTTGCAGACGTTTTCCCTGATGACTTGACGAGAGTACCACCGGAGCGAGAGATCGAATTCCAGATCGATCTACAGCCAGGAGCTCAGCCGATTGCTAAAGCTCCTTATCGATTGGCACCGACAGAGATGAAGGAGCTCATAGAGCAACTTCAAGACTTGTTGGACAAGGGATTCATAAAACTAAGTAAGTCAACATGGGGTGCACCGGTCTTGTTTGTGAATAAGAAGGATGGTAGCATGCACATGTGCATCGACTACCGATAGCTCAATAAGTTGACGATTAAGAACAAGTATCCGTTATCGCATATCGATGACTTGTTTGATCAACTGCAAGGTGCAAACTGGTTTTCACGTATAGATCTGAGGTCAGGATATCATCAGCTGAAGGTTAGGGAAGAAGATATTCCGAAAACGGCATTTAGGACACGCTATGGACATTATGAGTTCTTGGTTATGTCCTTTGGATTGACGAATGCTCCAGCAGCATTCATGGACTTGATGAACCGCGTGTGCCATCTAATGCTGGACAGATCAGTGATTGTGTTTATCGATGATATTCTGATTTACTCTAAGAGTAAGGAGGAGCAAGGAGATCATCTACGAGAAGTGTTAGAGACATTGAGAAGAGAGAAGCTTTACGCTAAGTTCACAAAGTGTGCGTTTTGGTTGCGGGAAGTGTAGTTTCTGGGGTATGTTATTAACACGGAAGGGATCATGGTGGATCCAAGAAAGATTGAAGTAGTGGTGAAGTGGAACACTCCTAAGAATCCAACGGAGGTGCGTAGCTTCTTAGGGTTAGCCGGTTATTATAGGAAGTTCATCAAGGACTTCTCTAAACTGGCAACACCATTAACTAAGTTGACTCGAAAAGGAGTGAAGTTTGCTTTGGGACCGGATCAAGAAGGTGTATTTCAAGAGTTAAAGAAGCGATTGACGGAAGCATCAGTGTTAACGTTACCAGAAGGTACGGATGACTTAGTGGTGTATTCGGATGCGTCTTATTTGGGGTTAGGTTACATGTTAATGCAACGAGGGAAAGTGATAGCGTATGCGTCAATGCAATTGAAAACGCATGAAGTGAATTACCCTACCCATGATTTGGAGTTAGCGGCGATGGTGTTTGCACTCAATTTGTACGATCTACACATATCATAAAAGCTTGAAGTACTTCTTCGAGCAAAAAGAGTTGAATATGAGGCAGAGGACGTGGTTGGAACTAATCAAGGACTACGACTGTGAGATCCTTTACCATCCGGGAAAGGCAAATGTAGTGGCTGACGCGTTAAGTCATAAGGAAGAACACACGCCAATTAGAGTTAAAGCGTGTCAACTAGTAGTGATGTCAGATTTTCTGACCTTACTAAAGGACGTGCAAGCGGAAGCCCTGAGAGATGAAAGGCTAAAAGAAGAAAGGATTTTTGGACAGCGTGATCTGTTGATTGAGAACAGTCAACGGGTGTGGGTCAAGGATTACCGTATTTGGATACCAAGGTTTGGTGGATTTAGAGAGCAGGTACTTGACAAAGCGCACAAGTCAAGGTATTCGATACATCCGGGAATGACAAAGATGTATCAGGATATGAAATGCAACTATTGGTGCTCGAGAATGAAGCATGATGTGATCCAGTATGTGAGCAAGTGTCTGACGTGTTTGCAAGTTAAGGCAGAACACCAGAAGCCTTATGGAAAAATTCAACCTTTAGAAATTCCAAAGTGGAAGTGGGAGCATATCAGAATGGATTTTATTATGAGATTACCTAAGACGGGTAAGGGGCACGACACTATTTGGGTAGTAGTGGATCGGTTGACGAAAAGCGCTTATTTTCTACCGATTAAGGAGACTTTCTCATCGGAGAGGTTATCCGAAGTGTTTATTAATGAGATCGTTGCTAGGCACGGAGTGCCGATTTCTATTATATCTGACCGGGATACGAGATTCACGTCCAAGTTTTGGAAGAGGTTCAATGAGGCCATGGGGACGAGATTGCACATTATCACGGCGTATCACCCTCAGACTTACGGACAGTCAGAACGGACGATACAAACGTTGGAGGACATGTTGCATGCATGCGTGATTGATTTCGGAGGTGCATGGGATGGTCACCTACCGTTGGCGGAGTTCTCTTATAACAATAGTTATCAAGCGACTATTGGGATGCCGCCGTATGAGATGTTTTATGGGAACCTCGGTGTGCTGGGGAGAAATCGGACAGAAAGAGTTAAGGAGTTTAGATGTTGTGAAAACAACTTCCGAGAAGTTTTAATTGGTGAATCAAAGAATGAAAGCCGCTCAGGATCGGCAGAAGTCTTACGCCGACAAGAGACGACGACCTATAGAGTTTAAGGCATGTGATTATGTCATGCTTAAGGTGTCACCCTGGAAAGGCATTATTCGTTTCCAAAAACGAGGAAAGCTTAGTTTGAGATATATTGGACCATTCATGATAGAGGAATGTGTTAGTAGTGTCGCTTACCGACTGAAATTGCCAGATGCATTGGTAGGGATACACCCAACATTCCATGTGTCCCATCTATGGAAGTGTTTGGCATTGCTACAGAACACGTACCGTTAGACGACATTGTGGTGGACGATAAGTTAAATTATGTAGAGGAACCGGTGGCTATACTGGATAAAAAGGAAAAGAGGTTGCGAAGGAAAGTGATCCCTATTGTTAAAGTGCAATGGAAGCATCGTAAGGGATCCGAAGCTACTTGGGAGCCGAAAGTAGAGATGCGTGACAGTTATCCGCATTTATTTCCAGATGACGCAGGTTTCGAGGACGAAACCTCTTTAAGGGGGGAAGACTTGTAACATCCCGGTTTTTCGTTTAGAAAACGGGTTTGTAAATATTGTAAATACTTGTTCACAAGGTTAGGAGACTGGACGGGGTTAGTGCGATTATCGTTTTGTAAATAATTAGGCGGGGGTTATTTATAATTATCAAGACTTAAAGGTGCATTTAAAAAAAAAATTGGAGACGGGCCAAGCCCGAGTGGGGCCGATAGAACGTGGGGAGCCAAGCCCGGTCCGGCCACCACCCTTTAGGTTATTACGACGATGGGGGGGTGGTTCCCCATTTGGTGTTTGCTGCTGTCGAGAAAGGAGAAAGAGGGAGAGCACATCACGGGTTATGTCGGCGATCAAGAGGAGGGTTTCAAAGGGAGGCGCCGGTTGAGGGAGACGAGTTCCATTGACGATTGATTCACACGAGTCGTCCATCCGATAGGTGCGAGATCGAAGAGCGAGAACGATACGTTAGCGGGTTCTAGAGATCGAGGCGTATCAAGCAAAGGTGAGTTTCTATCGCCCACGTTTAAATGTTTTGTAGTTTTGGGCTCGAATACATGCAACGTGCCGATAGTAAAGGCACGAAATAATAAGTGTTTTGACGTTGGTAATTGTGTTATGATACGATAGTATAATTGTATGCGTATGATTGGTGTCAAGTTATTTAATATGATGCTTTGATATTATGATATTAATTGTTATCGGGTCGACTCTAGTCGACGGGAATTGAGTTTGACCTTAGACAGATGGAATGGGTTGCTTAAGAGTGATAGTAAGTCGGTGTGGGTCGGTGTGTGGTTATAACTGACAACGTTCATTCAACGAGTCATGAGCGTACGAGTCTTTGGACCGATCGACGTGATCTCGTGTATGTCGATAAAATATATAATTGATTAATCGGTAAAGAAAAGAGAGAAAAACTTTTGTGACGGAAATCATTTTTTTTAAAGGTTCGGGATTTAATACCCCCGAACAAATTACTATAGAACTCACTCAGCGTAGCTGACTTTTAGCATGTATTTTAGGTAAAGAGAAAGTGTGAGCTGGCGGCTTCTGGATGGCGATTGGTTACCGTGCGTGTTCGTGATGACATTTATTTGCTATTCGTTGTTAAGACATTTGAATATTATTACTTGTTGGATTATGTTTGAGATTTGGGTCGTTGACCACTGTTGACTGTTTAATTTCCGCTGCATTTATTGAGGCAATTTGATGTCATTTACAGTGTGCTTACGTGTATGCCAACGTGTCGGGTTCCCAGGTTTGGGGCCTTACACTTTGATTGCAGTGAGACGTGCACCTCTTTAGTGTAACAGATCATAGTCTTTTTCAGTTGTGCCATGTTACCTCATTGTTTGGGACACCAAGTTAGAGGTTCTGATTAGTACGTGTTTGATTCTTTTACGCAGCTGTGCTCGATGCACATACCTACGTCATCTCATCATGTTTTTTATGCCTTTTGGACTAGAGCCTTAAAGGCAACTTGTATGTCCTTTTGAATATTATGGACGTCTATCTTGTATTGGATTTTTATCCTATTTGTGTATCGGAAAAGCTCGTGTGCTTTGAAGTGTCAAGTCTTAGTTTAGACTTTTGTTTTTGTTGTTTCATAATCCAAGTTTTATCAAGGCATGGTGCTGCAGACACCATACTAGATAAATGCAAGGTTATGAATACACAGTATTATCCTATCTTTGCAAGAAGCCCATTATTTGTTATAATGTTGGGCGTAATCATAAGTATTTATGAGTTCCTACTTATGGAGCATTATTGATGGGGGCTCACCCCGTTACATGGGTAAGTAAGACTTAAGACCCACAGAGTTGTATTGTTTTAGACACTCAAGCTTTATACGGGTAGGTCAAGGCCGAATCCCGTTGAGCTTTTTGTCCTAGGACCTCATCCCTTTACATGGAGAGGTTTTACCCGGACCCCATGGAGCTTCATTCGTTAAGGAGCTCACCCCCGATAGGATAATTAACACAAAATAGATTTTGACGAAAGAACGCATTTTTATTCATTGATTTCATTGGTAAAAAGGGGATAGTAACAAGTGTTCACCTTGTTTTAGATCAGTGATTTGTAGAAAGCGACGACGTTGTTTGGCATTCCAGTGTCTTGGAAGTCGTTTTCCTTCCACTCATGTCTCTTAGCTCGCAAAAGCTTCCTTTATGTGTTTCGTTAATGTAGTATTGCCTCATTTTTAGGCATAACTTGCTAGCATTCACTTGCTTCATTGCTTCTGAGGGGGAAAGAACCTGACAATGTCCGTACCCTATTTGTGAAATGTTAATCTTATCAATCTTATGTCCACTGAACAAGGTCCTAGATAAACCTTACATACCCCCAATGCACCTTTATATCAAATGTTTATTTTGATTAGCCCTGACGCATTTTGAGGTGATGGGATAAGTAGGATTTTTATTGTAAAGGACCCCATCTTCTAGGACGTGCTTTCTTAGCTTCTATTTGTGTATATGATGCTTATTTCTTATCTTACGACGATTTTCTTTCCTTTCAGGAAATTATGACATTTTGTACATTGAGTTTTGTGATTGAATGCTCCTTTGAGACTCATATTAAGTAAAAGGTGAGCAGAGGTTGATGCTGAAAGTGTCAGCTTGCATGCTTCTTGCCCTATTGGGCACATCTAGCTATCTCCTTGTCAACTGTTATTTGCTTTCGCACATTCTCTTCTTTGCTTCGTGTATGAAGCTGTTTCTATATACTATTATGGAATGATTTACATGTGATGAAGGAAGAAAATCTTGAATTGTATTGCCTCCAGCAAGAGTTAACTTGTGCTGACTACACGACATAGTTGTAGTAACCATAAATTTGATGCTTTGGAAACTGTTTTCGTTTATGGAGTTAGAAGCTCTGTTTGAGTTAAAGCTTTTGTGGTGAAAGCAAGAAGAGATTTTATTAGTTAATCCCATGCGCTTTCATGTCTTCTTTTCCAGCTATAAGAGGTTATGTGGTGATGCTAATTTTCCAAGAACGATTCCTAGTGGAGGTGTACTCAGAGTTTGAGGTTGTAATAACCATTTTTATGAACTATGTTAAATTTACACCACAGTTGTATATCACGAGCGTTTTTCGTATGTGTTTCAAACCATGAGACAAAGTTATGATTCTAGCATTGATTGTAGAATCGTTTCTTGTCGTCATAGTTAATGTGATCTTGTGATTCATGTATGGATGTGTGTTATTTTGATTCAGTTATATCAATGGTGTATGGGATGTAACCGAGGAGATTAAACTTTTATGAGCTTGCGACCCTTGCTTGAGCATTTTTAGCTTCTTACAGTAATGGTTTTGGGTCCTACAGTCATACTTTGATTCTTAATGGTAAAATTTGAGCTTCATGCTTTGGTGAAATGCTTTCACAAGCTGTGTTTTTGTTGCAGCGAGCTTCCTTGGTACTTGCAGTGAACTGCTTTGCTTCAGCACCAGATATGTGTACATATGTGTTGGAGAAGGGTTTTACCTTCTGTTTTACATGTTGTACATGAATGTGACATGTGTAACATTAAAAAAAAGTTTTATGGACAAGAAGGTTGTGGACAAAAGATTTGTCATAATAGACTTGTCAACATCACTTTTTTTCAGTGGAGATGTCCCTTTCCATGTGCAAGGTCATTGTCACCTTTTTGCAGAAATGGACAAAATTTGGCATCTTCATCTTGTCAACTCGTCATGACATGTCACTTTCTATGTTAATATGTGTTAGCAAGCTGAATGGTTGCTTCTCAGAAAATATTTTCGCCAGTCAGTGCTTCTTGCGCGAACCAGTAAAATGCTGAATTGATTCCTGCTTGCCACTAGTAAGATGTTTTAATCAAAAGACAAGAAAAAGTGAACAACTATATGTCTCATAAAGTATGTAAAAGGGCTGGTGCCACATGGAGTGGGCTTATACATGCATATTTTGTCATAAATAAACTTTGAAAATGTAATTTGACCAAAAGTTATTTGTTTCATAAGACTTTTAAATAGGCTACATCCCTTAAAGAATGCTTCATAAAAAAATATGACAATTTAGTAGTGGAGACCTATAGAGTTAAAAAGTAAATAACCCTTTTTTATGATAATATGAAACCCTATAAAAAAAGGTGGTCTGACGTAGAAGCAGACATGACACTTTATGAAAAAGGAGGTCTGACGCCGAAGCAGACCTTTTACTTTCTAAAAAGGTGGTCTCACGCAGAAGCATACCTTTTACTTGAAAAGATAAAAAAAAAAGCAAATGTTCTTAAAAGAATGTTTAGTCCATATCATTTTTTAATATTCAAGTGTCCAAAATGCAAAAAGATGCTCTTCAAATTTAAAGACAAGTAAATGTAGTCATGTCATTTTTAGAGATCATTTAAATGTGCTTTATTAACCCAATAAGTGAGGTAAAGACATTTAAGAAAACAAGCCACCATAAACTTATTTTACCACCAAACAACGGGTGCGACCCTTTAAAACGAAATTTTGTATAACGAGAAATGGTTTAAAGTAGATTATGGTGGAGAAAGCATGAGGTTTTAGAGCTTGGTAACCGAAGTTACGAGCATAGATCCAGATATTGCATAAGCAAATGTGTAGGAGGCGTAGAAGCGACCTCCTCGGAACGTTCTCTCTTGACGTGGAAAAAATACTTAGGAACATAAGGAGCGGAACTACGAACGAAAATATGCTCTAAGTAGCGCCGCCCCACGGTGGGCGCCAACTTATTTCTACAACGAATAGGCTAAGTATACTCGGTGCTACAATAAATATGACATGAGAGGGTTTGAACGTTCCTAGAATGCCAGCTTCCGAACCTTCTACACCTAGCTGCTAAGATGAAGGAACTCATTTGCAGGGGTCCGAGACCGGGGTCTCGGAACCACCCTCCGACGCTCAACATTAGAGTTTATCCACAGTCCATAAGTATATATAATATGTAAATACATATATAGATTTATAAGATTATGTAGAGAGTATAAATGGTGGTGGTTGAGATCCGACGGGCTAGCTGCAAGCAACTGTAGTGGTATCTCAGCAGCATGAAGCTGCTTCCTTGGCAGTCGGGTGCTGTAGAAGCTCAAGAGCTCATTACAACATATTAGAGATTGAGGGAGAGAGTTAGATGCTCTGGTCTAGGCTAGACAAATGTTATGATTGTGAAGAGGGGGATGGGTCCCTATTTATAGGGTTGGAGTCATGGAGCCTAATGGACTTTTCCTGATGGACTTTATGCCTGAAGTGGATCTTGAGTGATGTGGGCTGCAAGGAGCCCATCAGATCCTCCCAACTTTATGTAGGCCTTATTGGTTTAACCCAATAGCTAATATTTAAGGACACGATTCTTGCGGTTAGTCGTTATTCATGTACGTACCCACGTCATCAAAAAACATGTAAGGAAGTATGATGTGTAACTCTTAGCGAATATACTTTGAACTCTTAAGACAATGCCATTGTATTTCTCGAGAATTCAAATCTTAAGGCATATAGATATATCTCAATACATCTTTAATCCGTGCATATATGAATTCTAGGCCATTGCTAAGAAAACATATTCCGAACTATAGTGTCTCACAAGTTTGAATTTTCATTCAAAATGGTTATAAATTCATTGATGAACACTATTATGTATTGTGCTATGTTTCTATTAGATATTTTAAAACATCATGTTTCATCTTGCCTTCTGGCAAGATTCAAAATGTCAAAACTGAGATGAGGCTATGAGATTATTAAAATGAATTCATGAAACTTGCATATTTTATTAGAATACAATTTATTTGAAATTATCTTATGGGCGTCATCGCTAAGGAATCTGACGAGACAGGCCATCTTCACATTGAATTACTATGACCAGCATGCCAACAAGGGTGGTGGGAGTGAAACCCTCCAACTGAAAGTACCCCCCAAAATAGAGCAATTAGAAAATGCTACCGCATTTAGCCAAATTACCCTCCTAAAGTATCCTACATGGTGGGAGTGGTACCTTCCAACCCTCCTATTTCTTTTTTTAAATTAAAACAAATTAATAACCAAATTTAAAAACTAAAAAATTAATTATATAAAAATACATAACAATAAATAAAAAGACAATAAAAAAAGTTAAAAAAAACCGAAAAAATTAAAAATCACATGGCTAATCATACTTTGCGACTATTTCACGTTTCCGTTTAACCATATACTCGTTTGTTTTCCTAAAAACATATATTTATATTCTATGTATACATATATATGTGTGAAATATCGTTTAAGACGAGTTATGAATGTATATAATTACGTATACGTTTATACTACTTGTTCATGATATTATAACATATTTTGTTTCAAAACCGTTCATATCAATATATGTTCAAAAATCCAATATTATATATTTACTTGTACTCGTATTCGATTATTACATTTAACAAGTAATCCGTCGGTTTTGTCTATTGAGAATACCTACACGTACATAAATACATACATATATATATATATATATATATATATATATGGGAATGATCATAAGAAAACTCAATGTTTATGAGAAAACCAAAAAACTACTTATTTAAGGTAAAAAAAATAATAAAAAAAATCATAACTCAAAATATAAATAAAAAATTAAAAAACTACTTCGGAGCCCTTGTTTCCCACGTCATCCTCGTTCATAAAAAACTCGAAAAGTAGTGGGTTTAGCTTTTGGACTTAGTTTTTTGGGTTTAGTTTAGCTTTTAGGTTAGGTTTTTGGAGGGGTAGGGCGGGGTGGATGGTTTAGGTTTGGGGGGGGGGGGGGGTTGGGGTGTTTAGGTTTTTGGGGGTTGGGTTAGGGGGTAGGTAGGGTGGGGTTAGGTTTTTGGGTGGGGGTGGGGTGGCAGGGTTAGGTTTTTGGGGATGAGTTAGACTTTTTGGTTTAGTTTTTGGGTTTAGTTTAGGTTTTTGGAGGGGTGGGGAGGGGTGGGGTGGGGTGGGGGGTTTAGGTTTTTCGGGGGTGGGTGGGGGGTTTAGGTTTTTCGGGGGTGGGTGGGGGGTTTAGGTTTTTGGGGGGTGAGTGAGGGGGTGGGTGAGGTGGGTTTAGGTTTTTTAGTGGGGGTGGGGTGGGGGGGTTAGGTTTTTGAGGGTGGGTTGGGGTTTTAGGAGTACTACACATATGCAGTAAGAGGTTTTTGGTTTTCTCATGAAAATAAGTTTTCTAGTGAACTCATCCCTATATATATATATACATATATATATATATATATATATACATATATATATATATATATATATATATATATTCGGATCTAAGTGCCATTTTATAAAATAGTCGTTTGATTTTATATATTGAATATATAAATACAGAGGAATAATCAAATAAGAAGTGGATTTTCCTACGTAGTCTAAGAAGGATTTTTAAAATTAATTATTCGGTTCATATGAACTCCGATTGAACTAATTCCAGTGGCGTTTGAACTGTCTCGTCGAGCTTTTCCATCTTAGCTTTTAGGGTTTAGCTTTAGGTTTTAGCATTTAGGGTTTAGTTTTTTAGGATTTAGCTTTAAGATTTAGTTTTCGGGTTTAGCTTTAAGGTTTAGGGCTTAGCTTTTAAGGTTTAGCTTGTAGGGTTTAGTTTTAGGGTTTATATTTAGGTTATAGAGTTTTTAACTTTTAAGTTTAGCTTTTAGGTTTTAGCTTTAGGGTTTAGCTTTAGGGTTTAGTTTTAAGGTTTAGGGTTTAGAGAATTGTGTTTAGAGTTCGACGAGCCGGTTACAACGCCGTGAAGTGAGTTCAATCGGAGTTCGTATGAGCCGGATATTTAATTTTAAAAAATTCTTCTTAGTCTACCTAGGCAAAATCTTCTTCTTAGGGGATCATCCCTCTAAAAATAAATATCTATCTTTATATGTAACATATGTGTATTAGTCATTGTTGTTGATCAGACCAGATTTTAGTCGGTACTTTATGGTTTAATTTGTATAACTCATATTTCTCATTATCTATGCGGGTTACCAATTATTTGTATGAAGTCTCCACGTATTAAAATATATAAATAATTTTATAAAAAGTATAATAGAGTCGTATATTCGTGTCACGTGCTACATTAATTACCATTATCACTAATAATTCAACTACGCATTTGTTCGTATCAACTCATTGGTTTATGCCCGCGTTTATACCTTTCACACCTGACGTATACGAACCTACACGTTCTAACTCTCGCGGTTCATGTATATCCCATGTTTGACCATCGTTGACCCGAGTTTGACTACGTTTTACCGGGGCTCGCGACATCGTTTCCGGTCCAAAGATACACATTTTATACTCGAGAATGAAACCCAACCATCCAAAATAACTAAATCTAACCAATCGTCAAAAGTAAGCCTAAAATTTGAAAACAAACCTTAGGCAATGTAGATCGGGACGGAAGAACGACAACTAACGCGGAACAGGTTGTTTGGTAGGTGACAATCGTCAATTTAGCAAACGCTAAACCCGTACTTTGTCAAGTCTAAGTATGATTATATGTGTTCAAGTTAGGAACATAGTAAGTTGCGATGTATTTTGTGAATGAACAATTCACAGTGATAAAAAATATATATATATAATAATACATCGACAATGAGTAATAGAGCTACGAGTAAACAAGTATGTTTGATCCTAAATCAAGTATCCCTAACAATCCATTACGATACAAAAATTTATCGTAGAGATTTATTCGGGAGAGTCCGAATCAAGATATGAGCCAAGACTTACATCTAAGTAATACACATTCATAGGAATGTGAAGAGAGATACGTTACAATAAACTATGAGCACTTAATCAAGTTCACGTAATGTGTTTAGAAATACACTTGATCAATTATAGTAAGGATGATATAAATTATATAGTATCCATACATATATATTCATCTTTAACAAGTTAGATAACCAATGTTAACTTATGAAATAATTAAACAAGGCATAAACCATATACTTTGCATATATGACATAAGAATTTATAAAGTCTAAGAATGCATGTATATTTTATAAAAGATTACAAAGTTTATAAAAAAAAAAATTATATGCACACATGCATATAAACTACACACCACCACCTTTTTCATTTACCCAATTGTCCTCACCTTACCCCCTCCCCTCTCCCTTGATTTCGGCCGAAACCCACCCCCACCCCTCACCTCTTTCATTTTTTCCATATGTGTTTTACTATACTCACAAACTCCTATGGTTGACCAACATGATTGAGGAGAGTGTTAGGTGTGGGATTTCCACTATAAATAGAGGCCTTGGATGAGTGAAAGAAGTTGCACCAAATCACACAACACTCCCTCTCCCTCTTGCTCTCGGCCGAAACATCACACACACACATTGTGTGTTTTGAAGTTTAGCATTTGGAATCACCATTTGATGTCACACCCCGACCGATGGCGGAATCATCGGGGCGGGACATGTAAGACTGTTCATAGCACATGGTTGACTAGATTAAAATATATTAAAGTCAAATTTCCATTACAAATAATCCAAGTACAAACCAAATTCAAACAAAGAAACATAAAACAACTCATAGAATTCTTGATTTAAATTGCTAAGTCCAAATCCTATATTGAGCACGTCTTGAATCATTCTCACATATTAGGGCCTGAAACATGAATAAAATAAAGTCAACTAAAAAGTTGGTGAGTATAACACAGTTGTATATAGATAGCATATAGTTGAAAACAAATCCTTTACATATCATGATAAATAAGGCATTTATGGGGAGCAGCTATTGTGTAACCATGTACAACCAAACCTTGTAACTAGCATGCAAAAATTGTGTTATCGGTTTCAATCACCGCGCACCTGGGTGGGTTTGTCAGACTCAATAGATCTATCATTGAAAACCGTCGGCTTGTATAGTTAATGATTGCACATAATCGCATACAAAGGTTAGCACACCTAGCACTCGGGCATAAAGCTCAAATTGCACACATGGATGTAAATAGGATTTGTACTTTGTGTTGTTCGTGTAAATGTAATGTGTAATTTGAATAATGTTCATGTTTCACCCCAAAAGTGTAAAAGAGTAAAATGGGTTATGAATACTCACTTGGTATGGAGATGTAGCTAACAAAGAGTATAGATAAAATAAGGGTTCTTGATACGCACGGGTTAACCTAGATAGTAATGTATATTGAATCAAATCGGTGTACAAAGTTTAAGTCTAACATTGAAGGTTGAATTTGTGTATAAAAAAGTATTAAATGAAATATATAAAGTTGTAGTAACCATTTTTGAAACATTTGATTAAAGTTTGGAATTTAAATAATAAAATAGAATTTTTATAAAATTATTGATTATGAAAATAATGCATGTGTTAAATGTAAATTAATAAATAAATAAATGATTATAGTTTATGAAATAATGTAAATATTGATTGTAATTAAGTATAAATAAATGATTTTTGTTTAAATATTAAATAAATAATTATTATCTTATTTATTTATAAACTTTGTAACTTAATCATTTAAAACATCATTTAAGTGTAAGATAAATATAAATTTAATTTTATAAATTTTTAAATAAACTTTTAAATAAATAATATTTATCTCCAGATTAAACTTTAAATCTCTTCAAATACAGAAAACATATTTTTATAAAATTTGAAACATTTATTGATTGAAAAATATAAAATTATAATTCTGTTAAAATTTCTGAGTCACACACGACCGTGCCTCGGAAGGGCACGATCGTGCTCAAGCCACGGGCGCAACCGCGCTAGTCGGGGCGCGACCGGGTTGATCAACAGAGGGCACAAACTAGACCAGTCAACAGGCACGACCGTGCCTTGGCCTGGCACGGTCGTGTCCAAGATTCTTAGACACAACAGATATTAGCCCAAAGGGCATGACTTGGTCTGGACAGGAGGTCACGACCGCGCTGCTACTCGGCACGACCGCGTTTCATGAGGCACGGCTGCGCTAGATGATTAGCGCGACCGTGTCTCTTCCAAATCAGACACGAATTGAACAAATCTTGTATTTATAGCGTTGGAATTGTTAGGGCTTTTGATTACTGAGTTGTTACGAGTCTATTCATATAAATTAATTGTATGGAAAACGTGTTTAAGAATGGATTCGATTAAATCCTTTTTATTAAAAATAGGAATTTCGGTTCCGGATAATTTCTGTAATGGAAGCCCAGATTAACATGGGGCTTTCGATATAAATACTAAAACGGATAATAACAAGTGATCAATTACCCGAAGGAGTAGGGAATTGATGGAGGTCGGTAGAAGAAGGTTCCGGCGACGGCAAGATTGCTTTCCGGCGTCTCCTGCTGCGATTTCGGCTGATCCAACCCCTTCAGAAACTTAGAGATGCTCGGAGGATTGAGTTCCTCGATTAATTGATAGCAACAGGATTGAAAAGAATGATTCGAGGCTTGGGAGAAATTTTGGACGGTTTTTCTTGAGAGAATTCGCAAATGGATGATAATGATCGTAATTGACAATTATTTTCTTTGATACTGAAAGAGAAACGCACATCGGATTTGAATTCAAACGACCGAGCGTTTTGAAACTGCATTTACGTTTCGACTGTTACGCAGGCGCGACCGTGCCAAGATAGGCGCGACCGTGCTTAGGCACTGGGCGCGATCGTTCCAGGACCAGTCCCGCGATCGTGCCGAGGCACTTGGCGCGACCGTGCCAGGACGAAGCACGACCGTGCTAATTGGGGTTTCTTGACATTTTTCAACTTTAGTCCTTGACTTTTCAGGTTTGATTAGTTTGAAATAAATAGTTACTTGTATAGCGTTAAAGTGTATATAATCGAGCAAAACTTGTAAATTTTTATTGAATCATTGCATTTAGTTTACGGTAAGCAAAATAATAAGACAGTGCACGAGTATTGAGTTCGAAATTGTATTACATTGAATTGAAATATGAACACTGAAAATCAGAAATGTTACAGTCTCCCCATGTTGAGAGAATTTCGTCCCGAAATTTAGCTAGAGGAAACAACGGTATCGGTAAAAAGATGAGGGTACTTGAGCTTCATTTAGTCTTCTCGTTCCCAAGTGAACTCAGGACCACGCTTAGATTCCCAACGAACTTTGACAATAGGAATGCGACATCGCTTGAGCTGTTTGACTTCACGATCCATAATTTCCACCGGCTTCTCAACGAAGTGCATCGTTTCATCAATGTGCACGTCGTCAAGCGGTATATGGAGATTTTCATCAGCGAGACACTTCTTCAGATTAGATATATGAAATGTAGGATGCACATTGCCAAGAGATGGAGGTAACTCGAGCCTGTAGGCCACCTTCCCAATCCTTTCAAAGATCTTGAATGGACCAACATAACGAGGTGCTAACTTGCCTTTCTTTCCAAAACGGATCACGCCCTTCCATGGAGATACCTTAAGAAGAACAAGATCACCGACTTGGAATTCCAAGGGTTTTCGACGTTTGTCGGCATAACTCTTTTGCCGACTCCTCGCTACTCGCATATTGTCACGGATTTGAATAATCTTGTCGGATGTTTCTTGAATTAACTCGGGACCGGTGATTTGTGCTTCACCAATCTCGTTCCAACAGATAGGGGAACGACACTTGCGACCATAGAGAGCTTCGAATGGAGCCATGTTGATACTTGCGTGTTAGCTATTATTGTAAGAGAACTCAATGAGGGATAAATGTGAATCCCAATTGCCACCAAAATCGATTACGCAAGCTCTAAGCATGTCTTCAAGAGTTTGGATTGTTCACTCGGTTTGACCATCAGTTTGGGGATGGTAGGCCGTGCTCAAATCCAATCGTGTACCAAGAGCAGTTTGGAGAGATTGCCAAAATCGAGAAGTGAACCGGGCATCTCGATCAGATATTATGTTCAAGGGAACACCATGACGGCTCACGATTTCGTCGATGTAAATTCGGGCTAGTTTCTCAACCCGATAGTCTTCACGGATAGGCAAGAAATGAGCAGACTTGGTGAGACGATCAATGATCACCCAAATACTATCATAACCACTCGAGGTGCGAGGGAGTTTGGTAATAAAATCCATGGCTAAGTTCTCCCATTTCCACACGGGAATTTCCGGTTTTTCAAGCAAACCAGAAGGACGTTGATGTTCGGCTTTGACTTTGGAGCAGGTTAAACATTTGGCAACATAAAGAGCAATGTCCTTTTTCATACCGGTCCACCAATATTGTTGGCGAAGATCTTGGTACATTTTATCCGCACCAGGATGAATAGAATAACGAGTCTTATGAGCCTCGTTCATGAGAAATGTACGGAGATCATCGCGATTGGGAACCCAATTACGGTTCAAGTAATAAAGTAAGCCATTGGGTTTTGATTCAAGCAGAAGTTCAACACCACATGACATTTCTTCGTACATGTTACCCTCGGTTACCGAGACGTGTTGAGCTTCTAAGATACGGGTTTGAATATCGGTTTGAATACGGGTACAATGAAGCATAACATGGTCCTTTCGACTCAAAGCATCGGCTACAACATTCGCTTTGCCGGGATGGTAACGAATCTCGCAGTCGTAGTCGTTAAGGAGTTCGACCCAACGTCGTTGCCTCATATTGAGTTCTTTTTGGTTGAAAATATGTTGAAGACTTTTGTGGTCGGTGAACACCACACATTTCGTGCCATATAGGTAATGTCTCCAAATCTTTAACGCGAATACGACCGCACCCAACTCGAGATCGTGCGTCGTATAATTCTTCTCATGAACTTTGAGTTGCCTTGATGCATAAGCGATTACTTTGCCTCGTTGCATGAGAACACAACCAAGACCTTGGTTAGAAGCATCACAATAGACAACTAAATCGTCATTTCCATCAGGGAGAGTCAATATGGGAGCATTGCACAGCTTTTGCTTGAGGGTTTGAAAAGCTTCTTCTTGTTTCGGTCCCCATTCATAAGTCTTACCCTTGTGGGTCAAAGCGGTAAGAGGGACAACAATCTTTGAGAAGTTTGAGATGAAACGACGATAGTAACCCGCAAGACCAAGAAATGAACGAACTTCGGTAGGAGTCTTCGGGGCATTCCAATTCTTAATCGTTTCAATCTTAGCAGGATCAACATGAATACCGTTGTCGTTGACGATGTGACCAAGAAATTGAACTTCCTTTAGCCAGAATTCACATTTGGAGAATTTGGCATATAGTTGTTCTTTTCTCAAGAGGTCCAAAACCAATCTAAGGTGTTGTTCATGATCGGCTTTAGTCTTGGAATAGATTAAGATATCGTCAATGAAGACGATCACGAATTTATAAAGGTACGGTTTGCACACACGATTCATGAGATCCATAAAAACTGCGGGTGCATTGGTTAACCCGAAAGGCATAACCATGAACTCGTAATGACCATACCTTGTTCGAAAAGCAGTCTTAGGAATGTCATCTTCTTGAACACGAAGCTGATGATAACCGGATCGAAGATCAATCTTTGAGAAACAAGTAGAACCTTGAAGTTGATCAAAGAGATCATCGATTCTAGGTAAAGGATAACGATTCTTGATAGTAAGCTTGTTAAGTTCGCGGTAGTCAATACACATGCGAAATGATCCATCCTTCTTCTTAACAAATAAGATGGGTGCACCCCACGGTGAATGACTCGGACGGATGAATCCCCTGTCGGAGAGCTCTTGAAGTTGACTTGCAAGTTCTTGCATTTCAGAAGGTGCAAGATGATAAGGGGCTCTAGCCACGGGGTTAGCTCCAGGTATAAGATCAATACGGAACTCTACTTGATGAATGGGAGGAAGACCGGATAAATCCTTAGGAAAAACTTCGGGGAAGTCCCGAATGATCGGAATGTCTTGGATACTCTTCTTCTTGTCATTCTTTTGAACAATATGAGCTAAGAAAGCAATGTACTTCTTTCGTAAGTACTTTTGAGCGGTAGTACACGACATCAACTTAAGTCCCTTGCAAGGCTTTTCACCAAAAACCCTTAAGGTTTCTCCCGATGGTAGTGGAATTTGGATACACTTTTCAAAGCAAACGACTTCGGCATGATGATTTGATAGCCAATCCATACCTATGATAATATCAAAGCTTCCTAGTGGCATTGGAACAAGGTTGATTGGGAATGTGTGATCATTAAGTTCTAAAGAGCAATCATAGATAATGGGCTCAATTGTAAGGGAGTCACCATTTGCTACTTCAACGGTAAATGTTTTCTCTAATTGGGACCGAGTCTTTGCAAGTAAAGGTTCAAAATTAAGTGACACAAAACTTTTATCGGCTCCGGTATCGAATAAAATGGAGGCATATTGACTATTAACAAGAAACGTACCATTGACCACGTCATTGTTGGCTTGAGCTTCGTTGGCGTTTATGTTGAACGCACGCCCACGAGCTCCACCTTGTCTAGCATTTGTAAGTCTTGGACATTGATCACGAAAATGGTTCGGGTTACCACACTCATAGCAAGCACGCCCATTAGCAATGGCGGGAGCACCTTGGTTAGCCACTTGAGGTATGGTTCGGTTTGGAGGGTTGACTTGACCCGTAAGAGCTTTGGTCCTACAAACACTAACCGTATGACCATATCTCCCACAATAAGAACAAAGGCGACATGGGATGTTTTGGGGATGATGGTAGTTGCAGGTGGCACAAAGTGGGTAGATTCCAACATATGGCTTTTTAGCCGGCGCTTGAACCATATGTGCAGCTTGGTTGACGGGAACAGCAGGAGTAACCACAGCAAAATTCCTAACCTTCCTCTTTCTATTATTGCGAGAGGGTTCAGTTGTGGCTTCTTTGTTGTGGGTAGGAGGGGTTATAGTGTCAGAAACTTTCTTGGTACCCTTCTTAGTAAGTGTTCACGCTTTCACATGGTTATCCGTTAAGGTAGCGGATAGACGAATAGCATCCTCCAGAGTAGCAGGATTTCTACCTAAGACAGTATTTTGGATTTGTCTTGGTAGCCCACCAATATACTTTTCGATACAACGGGACAAAGGAGTGACCATGTGGGGCACGAGAAGACTCAACTCATAGAACCGAGTTGTATATGCTAAGCTTTCCCCACTATCTTAGGCAAGTTCCCAAAATTCAGCTTCTAACTTTTTCACTTCATTTCGAGGGCAGAACTCCTCGGTCATAAGCCTTTTGACCTCATCCCAAGGTAAGGCCATAGCTACATCAACACCCCTATTCCTTTTCTCCTCATTCCACCATGTAATTGCCCATTTTTGTAGGACACTTGTAGCATGACGAACACGGAGGTTGTCGGGACAGTCACTATTGAGAAAGATATTCTCAATGCTTTCAAACCATTGAAGGAGTCCAGTAGCTCCTTCGGTGCCGAACAACTTGAGGGGGTTGCACGAGTTGAAGTGCTTGAAGGTGCATTGAGGTGGATTGTTACCACCATTTCCACCATTTCCGCCATTATTACCACTATTGCTTCCATTTCCACCATTGTTGCCATTGGTGGCACTATTGGCTTGGGTGAGTTGTGTCACCAATTGGGTAAGAATAGCAGCAATGTCGGTGTTGGCGTTGGTTGCGGGAGCACGACGAGGAGGCATTCTACAGATTTTCACAAGACAAGAAAGATTGTAAGAACTTATGAGATTTGATAGGGTTTAATAGAATGAGAAAATAAAAATAGATATTCTTAGTTTGTATTGTACTCAAAAGTGACAAAATCACTTGACTACCGTGGCACATTAAGGTTAATTAAACTTATAAAATTTTCAAGGAGACATGCTTTAGCCTATAAGTAAACACTCATCTCGGGAATTCCCAGGAAAGCATACGGGTCCCTCGGTTGATTGGGATTTATGCGAAATGCTTTCCTAGACAGAAAACCCAAAATACAGGTGTCACCCTTCCAGATTGCACGTGTCCTCAAATAATTTAACAAGTTTAAAAACCTTAACGAAGAAATAAAAATTTTAGAGATTTTTTTTTTGCTTCAAGAATTTTTTTTTTCCACATGCTAAGAAGGATAAAGATAGAAAGGAAGACATAAATATTATGAGGTTTTAGGATATATGAAAGGATATTATTTATTAAATTATTATTTAAGGAGATCTTACTAAGTCATGATAACAAGTAAGGTATCAAATATAATAATAATTTATCATGGTAAGCATGTAGCACATAGCATGTAACACATAGCACAAAAATCATGAAACATAGTATAAGTGGGTGTCCTAAAGTTATAGTCTAGGTCAAGGTGTCTAATAACCTAATTCCCTATAACCAAGGCTCTAATACCAATCTGTCACACCCCCACCGATGGCGGAATCATCGGGGCGGGACATGTAAGACTGTTCATAGCACATGGTTGACTAGATTGAAATATATTAAAGTCAAATTTCCATTACAAATAATCCAAGTACAAACCAAATTCAAACAAAGAAACATAAAACAACTCATAGAATTCTTGATTTAAATTGCTAAGTCCAAATCCTATATTGAGCACGTCTTGAATCATTCTCACATATTAGGGCCTGAAACATGAATAAAATAAAGTCAACTAAAAAGTTGGTGAGTATAACACAGTTGTATATAGATAGCATATAGTTGAAAACAAATCCTTTACATATCATGATAAATAAGGCATTTATGGGGAGCAGCTATTGTGTAACCATGTACAACCAAACCTTGTAACTAGCATGCAAAAATTGTGTTGTCGGTTTCAATCACCGCGCACCTGGGTGGGTTTGTCAGACTCAATAGATCTATCATTGAAAACCGTCGGCTTGTATAGTTAATGATTGCACATAATCGCATACAAAGGTTAGCACACCTAGCACTCGGGCATAAAGCTCAAATTGCACACATGGATGTAAATAGGATTTGTACTTTGTGTTGTTCGTGTAAATGTAATGTGTAATTTGAATAATGTTCATGTTTCACCCCAAAAGTGTAAAAGAGTAAAAGGGGTTGTGAATACTCACTTAGTATGGAGATGTAGCTAACAAAGAGTATAGATAAAATAAGGGTTCTTGATACGCACGGGTTAACCTAGATAGTAATGTATATTGAATCAAATCGGTGTACAAAGTTTAAGTCTAACATTGAAGGTTGAATTTGTGTATAAAAAGTATTAAATGAAATATATAAAGTTGTAGTAACCATTTTTTGAACATTTGATTAAAGTTTGGAATTTAAATAATAAAATAGAATTTTTATAAAATTGTTGATTATGAAAATAATGCATGTGTTAAATGTAAATTAATAAATAAATAAATGATTATAGTTTATGAAATAATGTAAATATTGATTGTAATTAAGTATAAATAAATAAATGATTTTTGTTTAAATATTAAATAAATAATTATTATCTTATTTATTATTGTAACTTAATCATTTAAAACATCATTTAAGTGTAAGATAAATATAAATTTAATTTTATAAATTTTTAAATAAACTTTTAAATAAATAATATTTATCTCCAGATTAAACTTTAAATCTCTTCAAATACAGAAAACATATTTTTATAAAATTTGAAACATTTATTGATTGAAAAATATAAAATTATAATTCTGTTAAAATTTCTGAGTCACACACGACCGTGCCTCGGAAGGGCACGATCGTGCTCAAGCCACGGGCGCGACCGCGCTAGTCGGGGCGCGACCGGGTTGATCAACAGAGGGCACAAACTAGACCAGTCAACAGGCACGACCGTGCCTTGGCCTGGCACAGTCGTGTCCAAGATTCTTAGACACAACAGATATTAGCCCAAAGGGCATGACTTAGTCTGGACAGGAGGTCACGACCGCGCTGCTACTCGGCACGACCGCGTTTCACGAGGCACGGCTGCGCTAGATGATTAGCGCGACCGTGTCTCTTCCAAATCAGACACGAATTGAACAAATCTTGTATTTATAGCGTTGGAATTGTTAGGGCTTTTGATTACTGAGTTGTTACGAGTCTATTCATATAAATTAATTGTATGGAAAACGTGTTTAAGAATGGATTCGATTAAATCCTTTTTATTAAAAATAGGAATTTCGGTTCCGGATAATTTCTGTAATGGAAGCCCAGATTAACATGGGGCTTTCGATATAAATACTAAAACGGATAATAACAAGTGATCAATTACCCGAAAGAGTAGGGAATCGATGGAGGTCGGTAGAAGAAGGTTCCGGTGACGGCAAGATTGCTTTCCGGCGTCTCCTGCTGCGATTTCGGCTGATCCAACCCCTTCAGAAACTTAGAGATGCTCGGAGGATTGAGTTCCTCGATTAATTGATAGCAACGGGATTGAAAAGAATGATTCGAGTCTAGGGAGAAATTTTGGACGGTTTTTCTTGAGAGAATTCGCAAATGGATGATAATGATCGTAATTGACAATTATTTTCTTTGATACTGAAAGAGAAACGCACATCGGATTTGAATTCAAACGACCGAGCGTTTTGAAACTGCATTTACGTTTCGACTGTTACGCAGGCGCGACCGTGCCAAGATAGGCGCGACCGTGCTTAGGGATTGGGCGCGATCGTTCCAGGACCAGTCCCGCGATCGTGCCGAGGCACTTGGCGCGACCGTGCCAGGACGAAGCACGACCGTGCTAATTGGGGTTTCTTGACATTTTTCAACTTTAGACCTTGACTTTTCAGGTTTGATTAGTTTGAAATAAATAGTTACTTGTATAACGTTTAAGTGTATATAATCGAGCAAAACTTGTAATTTTTTTTATTGAATCATTGCATTTAGTTTACGGTAAGCAAAATAATAAGACAGTGCACGAGTATTGAGTTCGAAATTGTATTACATTGAATTGAAATATGAACACTGAAAATCAGAAATGTTACATTTGAAGTCCCACTTGGTAAGTTAATCAAGTTATATACATCTTAGCATTCACATTCCATGCATGCACATCTTTTATTTAGCAAGAGTTCATGATTTTATGTATATATACTAATTAGAATAAGTAAATATATACATATAACACCTACATAAAATAACACTTGGGTGATGGTGTTCTTTGAAAACCCTTCACACCATTCATGTGTTATGTTGAAGGATTCATGTTCGTGAGGTTGTATGATCATGTGTGACTTACCTGGCTAAGTTCAAGGTGGTGTCCTATGATTCAAGAAAACACACGTAACGGTTATCGTCAACATATTATATATATATATATATATGTATAATCAACATAACATGTGCATGCATACATTTAGTAGAGTTCATCAAACCAAAACAAGAATCCACACACTTCAAGTAGCCATAATAACATCATAAAAGTTAGTAGAAAACTTATAACGAAAGAACATGAGATGAGTACGAACCGGGTAAACATGGTTAGTATCAAAGTCAAGAAAACCTCCTAATTTCTACTTCTCATTAAAAATAAGTAAGATTCACGTGAAAAGGTTTAGCATGATATTAATCAAAAGAGGTTAAGAGTATGTACTAAACAATGAGTTAGCATTTTTAACGGATAACTATTCAAGAATATTTGTAAATAACAAAATAAACAAGATAACTCGGACAAGTATACAAGTGTACCGAGATAATATTTTTGAACCATAAACTTATTTTAGAAAAACTAGTATGGTTTCAAAGGAATAGAGGTCTCTTTAATGTTCAAGACTATTTACGATAAAAGCGTTCTATTGGTTATTTTTCGACGAAAATACTTTATTTATTTACTAGTTAAGGGTTTTCAAGAGTTTGAGCAATATAGCATTTTTATACAAGTAAATATATTATATTTATGGAAACAAGGTATTTTGTATAAAGTGTTTTAGTTAAAACATACATTCGTTATCAAAAAATATGATAATTACTAAAGAGACATAAAAATAAAGATTTAGGAGTTTAAGACAATCAAGGTCCATTTCTTGATACAAAAAGAGATAAAATTTGATGAGATAGATAATAAATGAGTCAAGTCCCAAAGGGATATAAGGGGTAACACTTTAACTTAAACAACGAGAACATACATCGGATAATAAACGCATAAAATGTGAGCAAACATGCATCCATATTTAGAGATTTTGCATAAAAGCCAAGGCTTGCGAACTTAAGAAGTGTTTACATATTTGTAGCGCTCGAGTAGAAAGTATCATCCCACTTAATAACTTCATTCAAGAATCAAGGTGAGTTTTCGTAGCCCCATTTTTATTTTACGTTTTTGGGGGAAAAGCATGCTCGAGATTCTAGAATCTCTAAGTAGTTATGTTTACATGTGGCCAGTATTATCACTCTAAGTCCCCAAGTATTATGATAACCAATTAACTCAAGAGCCTATGGATTAATATTGATAGTACTATCGGAGTTTGACAAACTCCCATCCATGTGACGTTGAACGCGTAAATCAACAGAAGTTGTGTGGATGCTTATTTCCAAAGAGTAGTGGCGAATGTTTCATGATAAAGCATTTGCAAGCAGGGGCACCAGTTCAGGTCAATAGGTTTGGTTATCGGCCATGTAATATGAATACAACTACTAGTAAAGAAAGTACGGAAGCCCAGGGCTATCCACAACATAGTTAAAATACACCCAAAGGCTATCCACATAGTAATTAAGATACGCCCAGGTGCTATCTAAAGTATAAGTAAAAGTACAATTAATAAGTATGATAAGCTTCGTGCTATCTACTTCAAAAGCAAGTAATTTCCAAGTTAAAAATCTACGAACTCACCTACCCTTTGGTTGACACTTTTTAGCATGCTTTTCAGGAAAGAAGTAACAAATCAAGCACCTCGCAGGAATATGAGTACTTTAGAAGACCTACGCATTTAGCCGACCTAATAGGGCTAACTAGCTTAGGAAGTCAACTTGTACTCATTTTTATTAATTTTCAAGAACATCGTAATATCCGATGATGTAACATGTTATTCTCTATATGTACTATGCGCTCATGATATCCAGTATTAAGTTACATTCTTGTGTTTCTGCTTTAGCGGGGGTGTGACAGATTGGTATCAGGGCCAGGTTATAGAGAATTAGATTTTACCTCGTTAAATTTAGACTATAACTTAGCTCGAAATTAATAAGTAAAAGTAAGATAAAATAAAACTATAAGAGATGCATGCATATAGGAACATGTTATGACCTTAGTATAAACCCGTAATATATTTATACGCAAGTATTTATGTTCTTAGAAATGTCGACTGCTCGATCCCATGAGAACTCAGCAAATAACGACACAGAGGAAACCTCGGAACACTCTAGTAGCAGTCGAAGTACATCTTTGTCTAGAAGTTTGAACATTCGCCTGAACGCGGAACTACCAATAGCTGCACATGCAGCATGCCTGAGGTGTCGACCAATTGCACGAAGAACTTGGCCGCAAGGAATGTCACCACCACGACAACCACAACCACCGCAACCCCAACAACCTCGATTCACGAAGTTGGAGGACCTTCGACCCCTATCGTAGGAATTCCCGTTGGAAGGTTACCACCCGGAAGCTGGGAGCGAGACTATCTTTCGTTGGATTGTGTTCGCCAATTGCATGATCAAGGCTTCGAGCATGAGATGCGCCTTCACCACCACCAGAATCTTATGGATCAAATGATTAGCTAACTCTCCACCACTCACATCGAGTTACACAAAGCAAGAGACTTAATCGAGGAAGCGTTGTTTTCACTTCTCTTGTATGTTGGACGACTAGTGTAGGATGAGATCAATGTTAATGTGTGGCGCCTGTGCCGCATTTAATTATGACTATCTATGTTATGTAAGGTTTCTAGTATGGAATAATAGTAATAAAGTTTGTGTTAAAGACTATTGCATATGCATATCTTACATAAAAAGTTTATACCTTAAATCCTACTTACCTTATCATAATGTAGGTATGGCCTCGTCATCTGACGCGTCAACCGATGAATCCGGCTATGTCACCGCCAAACCACCTTGTCCACGAGCAGCCTATGTAACCGGACCAGATCCGACAAGGACCATTGACCTAAACGTACCTGATCATCCGCACGAGCATGTGTTGGGAAAATGCCCCATGTGGCTTCCAGCCAAAAGCAGTGGTACCAAGTCCGATGCTCGTAGTCCCTCCGCTACTCATAAAGACCTAAAGTATAACGCTACTAGTCCACGACGCGAGAATACAGTCTCGACCCCAATGAGGCTTGAACGTCCCAAAGCAAGGACAAGAGAGAACGCTAGAAAAAGAACCCATCTAACCAAAAAGGTCACCTTCGAGAAACTGGGAATCGGTGAACCATCTACTAAAGCCTCGCAAGTGGTTACCCCACGAGAATCCACCAAAGAGTATGTTCAGTTGTATGGGTATTTTGACTAGAAGGATGAAGTCAACGAAAGCCTTGGATAGCTAACATCCCGTGGTACTGACATGAAAGCCCGATTAGACTTTCACACTGACCTTGCTATGGATATGTCAGGACATATGAATGAACTGGAACAAGACATCATGCAGAACCAGGAAAGGACCACTACTGCCATGAGAGATGCTCGAACAACCCGCATTCAGAGCCGAGTCGCCATCCCTGTAGCACTAATGGTGTCCATTGCTAGCATAATCATTCAATTGTACCGTTAAGTGTGTGTAACCTAGAACTAGTATTATATATTTTAAGTATTTTGTTTGATCAAGAATGTAAGGTGTTGTACTATCGTTCATGTACTACTGTAATATGCACCCAAATTTTCAAGCTATGAATGGGAAAAATGCATTATGATTAAACGCTTTTACATTCTATTGAATCACATAAAAATTTAAAATTGATATCATACTTGTGTACATATGTGTGTAGAGAAAATGCCTCCACGAAGGAACGTGCGAAATGCCAACAATAATACGGGAAACGGATCCGACGATCTCGTACAAATTGTATCGCAACAATTACTTGATGCGCTCCCTACATTAGTGGAACAAATCAAAGATGCCCTGAAAAATGACACCGAGAACATTGAGCACAACAACAGAACAAATGGAGGGCACAACGAAGAAAATGAACACCGAAGGGGATGTTCATACAAGGATTTCAATGCTTGTAAGCCAAAGGACTTCTATGGTAATGAAGAAGCGATTAGAGCTCTAAGATGGATGGAAAAGATGAACAATGTGATTAGAATCAGTGAATGCATTGATGGACAAAAAGTGAAGTATGCAGTATGTTCATTTCACGGAAAGGCGCTCACTTGGTGGAACACTAAGGAACAAACTCGAGGTGAAAAAGCCATCGCTGCAATGACTTGGGAAGAGCTCAAGGCTCTTGTTATGGAAGAATACTATCCTAGAAATGAACTCCAGAAGTTGGAAACGGAATTCTGGAACATAACTATGGTAGGAGCAGAGCACCAGGCCTACATGAATCGGTTTCACGAACTGACCTGCCTAGTACCATACATGGCAGACACTGAAGCTAAGAAAATCGAAAGGTACATTTACGGTTTTACCCCTCATATTCGCGGGATGGTTACCGCGAATGAACCAACCACCTTGAAGGCAGCCATTCTCTTGGCTGGGTCACTAACCGATGGTGCCGTTAGAGATGGAACCTTGACCAATAAAGGAATGGGATAAAAGAAAATATGGAATGAAGGAACGAGAAGGAGAAACACATACGAATATGACAAAAAGCCAACGACTGCCAGGAACTTCATGGCTGTTACCCACGATAAGAAGCCTCCTAACAATCCACGACAAAGGTGCGACCGATGCAACCTTCATCATACCGGCAACTGCCAGGCATGCCTAAAATGCAAGAGAATCGGGCATAATGAGAAAAATTGCAAGATCGACCAAGCACATTTAAGGACTTGTTTCGAATGTGGAAGCCCGGACCACATCAAAGTGGGTTGCCCAAGGCTAAATCGAGGAAATGGGAACCCTACGAACCAAGCCCGTGGAAGAGCTTTTGCCTTAGGAGCAAATGAAGCTCGCTAGGATCCCAATGTTGTGACGGGTACGTTCCTCATAAACAATCACTACGCATCTATACTATTTGACACTGTCGCAAATATGTCTTTTGTTTCCTATGAATTCGAATCACTACTTAGGCTAGAATCTAACAAGTTAGATGAAGCATATACTATCGAATTAGCCAATGGTAGATTACTGGAAGCCAATAGGGTAATCTGTGGGTGTACCATTAGATTAAACACTCACTCGTTCGAACTAAATCTCATTCCTATCGAACTCGAAAGCTTCGACGTAGTTATTGTATGGATTGGTTATCTGAGAATCAAGCTGAAGTGGTATGCCGTGATAAAATCGTTCGAATTCCCCTACCCGATGGCGAAACGCTAACAATTCAGGGGGAAGTGTACGGAAAAGGTTTAAGAGTGATTTCGTGCACACAAGCTCAGAAATATTTAAGAAAACAATGTCAGGCGTTTCTGGCTAGCATAGTAGAAGGGAAAACCGATGAGAAACGGTTATAAGATATCCCGATAGTAAAAGACTTCCCAGAAGTTTTCCCAGAAGATCTGCCAGGATTACCACCTGCACGACAAGTCGAATTCTGCATCGATTTAGTACCGGGGGCAACTCCTGTCGCTAAATCGCCATACCGATTAGCGCCGCCAGAAATGAAGGAATTAGCTAGTCAGTTACAAGAATTGGCAAATAAAGGATTTATCCGACCAAGTCTTTCCCCCTGGGGAGCACCAGTATTATTCGTTAAAAATAAGGACGGATCGTTCAGAATGTGTATCGATTACAGGGAGTTAAACAAGTTAACCGTCAAGAACCGATACCACTCCCAAGGATCGACGACCTATTCGATCAACTTCAAGGGTCGACGCACTTCTTGAAGATCGATCTTAAGTCTGGATACCATCAGTTATGAATTCATGAGAACAACACATCTAAGACAACTTTTAGGACACGTTATGGACACTATGAATTTCTGGTGATGCCCTTTGGACTCACTAATGCGCCTGCAACATTCATGGACTTGCTGAACAGAGTTTGTAAGCCCTTTTTAGATAAATTCGTAATAGTGTTCATCGATCACATTCTGATTTATTCTCGAATCAAGGAGGAGCAGAGGCAACATTTAAAGACAATATTAACATTGTAAAAGGAAGAGAAGTTGTACGTGAAATTCTCAAAGTATGAATTTTGGCTATGAGAGGTACACTTCTTGGGTCACGTGGTAAATGAGAAGGGAATTCATGTAGACCCAAGTAAGATCGAAGCAGTTAAAATGTGGGAAACACGAAAAACGCCTTCGGAAATCTGATCATTCCTAGGTTTAGCAGGATACTATCGACGATTCATAGAGAATTTCTCAAAGATCGCCCAACCCCTAACCAGGCTGACTCAGAAAGATCAGAAATTTGAATGGGGGTGAGAACAAGAAGAGGCATTCCAATTACTGAAACAAAAGTTGTGCGGCGCACCCATCCTAGCACTTCCCGAGGGAAATGATGACTTTGTCGTCTACTGCGATGCATCAGGACTGCGCCTTGGTTACTTATTAATGCAACGAAGTAAAGTTATCATTTATGCATCATGCCAGCTCAAGGTCCATGAAAAGAAAGGTGGTCTCGAATTAGGAGATGTAGTGGTTGCATTAAAGATATGTAGACTCTATTTGTACGGTACTAAATGTCTTGTTTATACCAACCATAAAAGCCTCCAACACATCTTAGATCAGAAAATGCTAAACATGCGGCAGAGAAGATGGATAGAGCTACTCAATGATTTCGACTGCGAGATTCGATATCACCCAGGAAAAGCAAACGTAGTAGTCGATGCTCTAAGCCGAAGTGAGAGAGTGAAACCTACCAGAGTTCGTGCACTAGAAATGACCATCCAAACTAGTCTGAAGACTAGAATTCTAGATGCACAAAGAGAGGTCGTACAAGGTGATAGATCTAAGAGTGAGCTATCATGTGGAGCAGAAAAAGAACTGGAAGTCAAACGAGACGAAGTTCTATATTTCCACAATGGGATATTGATACCGAATTCGGGAAATCTAAGAGAGCTTATCCTGAACGAAGCACATAAGTCACGATACTCGATTCACCCCGGAGACGATAAGATGTATAAGAATCTAAAGGAATACTATTGGTGGCCAGGAATGAAAAAGGAAATTTTGCTATATGTTGGAAAATGTCTGACTTGTGCTAAAGTTAAAGCTGAACATCAGAAACCCTCAGGGTTACTGCAACAACCAGAGATACCCCAATGGAAATGGGAGCAGATTTCCATGGATTTCATAACTAAGTTGCTAAGAACGACTAGTGGACATGACTCCATTTGGGTCATCGTCGACCGATTAACTAAGTCGGTGCATTTCCTCCCAATAAGAGAAGACTACCAAATGGAGAGGTTAGCTAAGTTATACATAAATAAAATCTTCGTTAGACATGGAGTACCAGTGTCCATCATTTCGAACCGCGACAGTCGGTTCACATCAAGGTTTTGGCAATCTTTACAAAAAGCGTTGGGAACACGCTTGAATCTTAGCACAGCGTATCACCCTCAGACTGATGGGCAAAGCGAAAGGACAATACAAACCTTGGAGGACATGTTGAGAACTTGTGTGATTGATTTTGGTGGGAGTTGGGATGCTCACTTACCATTAATTGAATTTTCATATAACAATAGTTATCACACAAGCATTAAGTGCGGTCCATTTGAAGCCTTATATGGATGCAAGTGTGTATCGCCGGTCTGTTGGACCGAAATCGGTAATGGTTAGTTAACAGGCCCAAAGATTATCCAAGAGACCACCGATAAGATCATACAAATTAAAGAGCGAATCAAAGCCGCTAGAGATCGCCAGAAGTTCTATGCCGACAATCGTAGGACGCCGATAGAATTTGAAGTCGGTGATAGAGTCATGCTGAAAGTATCTCCTTGGAAGGGAGTAGTACGTTTTGGTAAGAAAGGGAAGCTAGCCTCTTGATATGTTGGACCCTTCAAATTTTTACAAAGAATTGGTCCAGTACCATATAAACTTAAGTTGCCTCAGGAACTGAGCGGAGTTCACGACACGTTCCACGTGTCGAATTTGAAGAAGTGTTTGAGTGACGAGTCACTAATAATCCCAATAGGGGGAGTAAGAATCGATAATAAAATTACATTTCATAGAGGAACCAATAGAGATCATGGATAGAGAGGTTAAGAGACTTAAACGGAGTCGAATACCGATCGTTAAGGTCAGATGGAACTCAAAGAGAGGCCGAGAGTTTACATGGGAAAGAGAGGATCAGATGAAAGCTAAGTATCCCAACCTATTCGAGAAAAACCTGATCTCCACTGATCAAGTCTGAATATCGGGATGAAATTCTTTTAACTAGGGGAAACTAACCGTTAATTTAGGAAACGTTAATCCCGTACTTTGTCAAGTCTAAGTATGATTATATGTGTTCAAGTTAGGAACATAGTAAGTTGCGATTTATTTTGTGAATGAACAATTCACAGTGATAAAAAAAATATATATATAATAATACATCGACAATGAGTAATAAAGCTACGAGTAAACAAGTATGTTTGATCTTAGATCAAGTATCCCTAACAATCCATTACGTTACAAAAATTTATCGTAGAGATTTATTCGGGACAGTCCGAATCAAGATATGAGCCGAGGCTTACATCTAAGTAATACACATTCATAGGAATGTGAAGAGAGATACGTTATGATAAACTATGAGCACTTAATCAAGTTCACGTAATGTGTTTAGAAATACACTTGATCAATTATAGTAAGGATGATATAAATTATATAGTATCCACACATATATATTCATCTTTAATAAGTTAGATAACCAATGTTAACTTATGAAATAATTAAACAAGACATAAACCATATACTTTGCATATATGACATAAGAAATTTATAAAGTCTAAGAATGCATGTATATTTTATAAAAGATTACAAAGTTTATAAAAAAAATTATATGCACACATGCATATGAACTACACACCACCACCTTTGTCATTTACCTAATTGTCCTCACCCACCCCCTCCCCTCTCCCTTGATTTCGGCCGAAACCCACCCCCCACCCCTCACCTCTTTCAATTTTCCCCACATGTGTTTTACTATACTGATAAACACCTATGATTGACCAACATGATTGAGGAGACTGTTAGGTGTGGGCTTTCCACTATAAATAGAGGCCTTGGGTGAGTGAAAGAAGTTGCACCAAATCACACAACACTCCCCCTCCCCTCTCCCTCTTACTCTCGGCCGAAACACCACACACACACACACATTGTGTGTTTTGAAGTTTAGCATTTGGAATCACCATTTGTGTCACACCCCGACCGATGGCGGAATCATCGGGGCGGGACATGTAAGACTGTTCATAGCACATGGTTGACTAAATTGAAATATATTAAAGTTAAATTTCCATTACAAATAATCCAAGTACAAACCAAATTCAAACAAGAAAAATAAAACAACTCATAAAGTTCTTGATTTAAATTGCTAAGTCCAAATCCTATGTTGAACACGTCTTGAATCATTCTCACATATTGGGGCCTGAAACATGAATAAAACAAAGTCAACTAAAAAGTTGGTGAGTATAACACAGTTGTATGTAGATAGCATATAGTTGAAAACAAATCCTTTACAAAACATGATAAAATAAGGCATTTATGGGGAGCAGCTATTGTGTAACCATGTACAACCAAACCTTGTAACTAGCATGCAAAAATTGTGTTGTCATTTCAATCACCACGCACCATGGGTGGGTTTGTGTTTATTCTTTGCTTTACATTATTTTTTGTCGTACATTGAGGATAATGTACAATTCTAAGTGTAGGGTGGGATTGTATTCGCGCATTGTTTGTCCTCTTAGCATTTTATCGATTCATTTTTTGCAAAATATTCCTTCATATTTTTTATTGGCACTAAATAGAACATCTTCCCCGCTAATCTCTCCAACATCTGATCAATGAACGGGAGGGAGAAGTGATCCTTCCGAGTAGCATCATTGAGTTTGTGGTAATCGATGCAAACTCTCCAACCTGTGACTGTACGAGTAGGAATCAGCTCATTCCTCTCGTTGGTGATAACAGTCATGCCTCCCTTCTTAGGGACAACCTGAACCGGGCTAACCCAAGGCGAATCGGAGATGGGATAAATCAAACCTGCATCAAGTAACTTGATCACCTCCTTCTTCACCACCTCCTGCATGTTCGGGTTCAGCCTCCTCTGGTGCTGCACAGCGGGTCTGTAGTCATCCTCCATAAGGATGTTATGGGTACAGAAAGAGGGATTAATTCCCTTAATGTCCATAATCCTCCACGCAATAGCCTGTTTGTGCTGCTTCAGCACCTCCAATAGCCTCTCCTTCTCATCACTCGTCAAATCAGAGGCGATAATGACAGGTAATCGAGACTCACCATCTAAAAAGGCATACTCCAAATGACTCGGGAGCTCCTTAAGCTCAACAGGTGGTGGGTCCTCAACAGAAGGCCGCTCAATCGGCTCAGACTCTCTATCAACCATTGCGAAAACCGCTGAACACTGGGGAAACTCATAGCTCTCCTGGCTATGCCACTGCTCATCAAACTGATCCTCACCAATTGGATCAATCGTCTCCCCCCCTACAATCTGGGTGTCCAGGGACTCCTCCTCAGCTGTGTCCTGGAGATGATCACTCACACAAGAATAGACAGTCTCAACAAAGTAGAGTGAATCATCCTGATTCTGGGTGTGTTGCATGGATCTCCCAACATCAAAGGTCACCTCCTCTTCATCCACCCTCAATGTAAGCCTTCCTGAATACACATCAATCAGGGCCTTAGCGGTGGCCAGGAACGGTCGACCTAGAATAATTGGGACATTCTTGTCCTCATCCATGTCCAGAATCACAAAGTCTACAGGAAACACAAAACGGTCAACCTTAACCAACATATTCTCCACTATCCCTCGCGGATACTTGACCGAACGATCGGCCAGCTGGATACTCATGCGTGTTGGTGCAGGTTCTCCCAACTCAAGCTTAGCAAAGACCGCATATGGCATGAGGTTAATGCTAGCACCAAGGTCAGCTAAGGCGTTGCTAACCGACAAGCTACCTATCAAACAGGGGATGGTAAAACTCCCCGGATCTCGTCTCTTCTCTGGTAGCTTGTTCTGAATCACCGCCGAACACTCCTCATTCAGCGTCACCTGAGACAACTCCTCCAATTTCCTCTTATTCGTGAGGATATCCTTCAAAAATCTCGCATACTTAGGCATCTGAGCTAGAGCCTCCACAAATGGCAAGTTGATATGCAACTGCTTAAACAACCCTAGAAACTTACCATACTGCTCCTCCATCTTCTGTTTCTTCAATCTGCCTGGGTATGGAACGGCGGGAGTGTAATCTCTCACAGGCTCGCGAGGGCGTGATGTGCTCGCCGGTTTATCCCTTGGCGGTGTCTCATCCGGAATCTCAATCACAACCTCCTCATCGGATGACTCGTGCACAGGGATCTGCGGATCCGGTCCTGTGCCTCTACCGCTCCTTGTAGTAATGGCCTTCACATGAGCCTTAGGATTGGGCTCAGTGTTGCTAGGCAGGCCACCTGGCGGTCTCTCAGAAAGAAGCTTCGCGAT
This sequence comes from Smallanthus sonchifolius, assembly GCA_023525975.1. Classification (NCBI taxonomy): domain Eukaryota; kingdom Viridiplantae; phylum Streptophyta; class Magnoliopsida; order Asterales; family Asteraceae; genus Smallanthus; species Smallanthus sonchifolius. Next base: position 31,111,406 of record CM042046.1, read on the forward strand.
CTGCCCGACCTGGTTTTCTATGGTCTGGATCGAAGCTTTCTGATTCCTCAACTCAGTCTCATGCGTGTGAAAACGCTCCTCCATGTACCGGTTCTGCTTCTCTGCCAACTGATTCTGACTCTCTGAGTTGGCGAGTAGCCGTGCAACCATGTCCTCCAAACTGGATTTACCCTCAGGTGCGGGTGGTGGACCGCTGCTAGAACCTTGGCCTTGAAACTGGCCCTGCTGAGGTCGGAACTGGGAACTCTGTCCCTGAGACTGGTGAGACTGATGCTGGAATGGGGGGCGCTGAGTGAATCCGGGTGGTTGCTGGCTATTGTTGCCAGACTTCCAACTGAAATTCGGGTGATTCCTCCACCCCGGATTATATGTGTTGCTGTAGGGATTATTCTAGGGGCGATTCTGGTTGGACATGAAATCAACCTGCTCGTGGGCCCCCTGATCCCCAACCTGACAAGCATTCGTGGGATGCGCCCCACCACAAAACTCACACAAGGACTGGGCCTTGTGGACATGCATCTGATCAATCTTGGTGGAAAGTGCTTCCACCTGGGCAGCTAAAGAGGTAATTCCATCCACTAGATGGACACCCTGCCTCTGATTCCTCGCTCGGGAAGTATGCTGAGTGTAGCTCTTCGATGCTACCTTCTCTAGTAAGTCATACGCCTCCTGGGGTGTCTTCGTTCCAATGTCTCCACCCGCGTATGCATCAATCAGCTGCTTCCCGCTCATCTCTAGACCATTGTAGAAGGTCTCACACTGCTGCCACTTCAACAATCCATGGTGGGGAACCTTCCTCATCAGTTCCTTGAACCTCTCCCACGCCTCATAGATCGTCTCCCCGTCGTCCTGCTGGAAAGAAAGAATCCTAGCTCTCAACTTTGATGTTTTCTCCGGAGGGAAGTACTTTTCTAAGAATTTAGCAGCCATCTGGTCCCAAGTACTAATGGACCTAGGGGGAAGTGACAGTAACCAAGCCTTGGCTCGATCCCGTAAGGAAAACGGGAATAACCGGAGCCGAATAGCATCGTCGGTAGCGTCACGAATTTTGAAAGTGGCGCAAATCTCTAAGAAACCGGCCAAATGAGTATTAGGATCCTCGTGATCCTTGCCATCGAACTGACACATGTTCTGCACCATCTGTATAATGCTGGATTTGATCTCGAACTGATGTGCTCCAACCGTCGGCCTGTTGATGCTCGACTCCAAACCTTCAAGTGTTGGTTTGCCAAAATCCGAAAGCGTCCGACCTGCATCCTCGTTCGCCATCTCCTCTACCTCGTCAACAACAACCTCGTCAAATTCGAGCAACCGGGCCACAAATCGGGAACGGGCTCGCAATCTCCGATGAAGATCACGCTCCGGCTCGGAAGACGGCTCAGGAACCTCCTCGACGGGAGTTGAGAACATACACGATCTGCACGACAAGTTAGATTTAAATACGCGAACCTAGGACACAGAAAACACAAGTTAGACAAAAATAAAAATAAAATAAAATAAAATAATAAAAAAAAATTGAAAATAAATAAAATAAAAATAAGAGAAATAAAATGGGATAAAAACCAAGATATATATCTATATACAAATGAAGCTAAAAATAACAAGTAAAAATGCAAAAATATCTATACACACAAAATTGCAAAATAGTAAACAAGAAAACACGATATTCACAAATATATATACTAAATGACTAAAAATTAATTCCAATCGTTCTCGCAAAAACCGTGTCCCCGGCAGCGACGCCAAAAACTTGATGCGTGTGAAACTATATATATTTTAATAGAGATTTATCACACAGTATTAGTTTTAAAAAGGGTTTTCACCAAAGACTAATCACACACACATCGGGCAGTGTACCCGTCGGATAGCAATATAGTAAAGGTAAGAACCGGATATCAATCCGTGGACACGGTGGAATGCGATAATAAACCGGAACTAAAATCTAATCAAGTGAGGGTATAAAGATATTTTGAAGAGTTTTGTTTAATTAACTAACATGCAAATATATAAAAACTAAGCTAAGGTCACAATTCAAACAATTAGGGAGAAAATATCACTTCGGTGTCGAATCCATCTAGAATACGTCCAATACACTCATAGGAACATGGCAATCACACGAAACATAAATTGACTAAACTCTTGTCAAAGATATCTAATCAAATGACTATTCGGAAAGCTAGCATGAATTATACAAACTAACCACCTAAAATCATACAATGAAGCTCACGTGTTTAACAATCATGTTAATGTTTATAAAGATTAAACTAGTTTCCGATTAAGGTACGCTAGTCCAACAACTAGTTGGAAAGATAATATGAACAACACACTACCCACCTCAAGTTGATTAAATTAGACAACAATATGCATTTCTTCAACATACAATGTTCATGTAAAGATTATATAAATTAGGAGAATGTGTCAACAATTCCTAGATAAACATAAAACTAAGCATGAAACATTCTAACAAACACTTTGTCTTTCCAAACATAAGCATAATGATACACATACAAATATAATGATTCATAAACAAGACTTCATTCACCATTCCTAGTCAAAAGCCATAAACTAGTATAAATACATACACCAATTTATGAATATAAGCATAAACCATAAGTTTTCCAACATAATATGATATACACAAACACAAGTCTTGTAAACATCTCAAAACACTTGAATACATAATTTCATTGAAGAATAATCATACGGTTGTCATAACATTAACACAATAATTGCCAATAATCCATGAATGTTGTTAAATGTATCTAAACTTCATCTAAACCAAAGTGAACAAGAGTTTTAGCTCATCATGAGCACCAAAATTACAAATAAGCAGGGAAAAATAGTGTGAAACATGATATGAAAACAAGAATCAAACCACTCCTCCAAGCCTAGATGTTGTTGTTGATGTATGGTGATCCTCTTGATGTTGTATCCTCTCCAAAAATCTTGAAATATGGCTGGAACAAGAGAAATACGAGCTGGAACCGTAGACTTTCTCCCCTGGTTGCTTGATGTCTGAATGGGAGTTTAAGTTCTGTTTAAATAGAAAGTGGGAAGCACGACCGTGCCAGGTACAAAGGCGCGGTCGTGTCTAGGTCATAGCACGACCGCGTGACAGAGGGTTGACCGATCCGGAGCTTCCATTGGGTCTCTTGCTTCGAGGTGTCAGACTCACGGGTGTTCCCGCGACCGTGTGGAGGCAGGGCACGGTTGTGCCTTGCCTTTTGGCTTGGCGCGGTCGTGCCATGTACGGGGCGCGACCGTGCTTAGGGTTTGCAAGTTAAGCACGACCGTGCCAATTAGGGGCACGACTGTGCCTTCATCACAGAAACCCTAAAAACTTCCACTTTTTATCCTGGAATCTTCTTGTTTGTTCACAAGCTTCACAAAAACCTACAAAACAGGAAATGAAGCAAATAAGTGCCTAAACGTTGAATATAACCAAGAATTGATCGTTAAAAACTTAATCTGAAATCTTTACTGATTAAAATATAATAATAATAATTCTGCCCAAAAGCTTCTGTCCTAAACACGACAGTGCCTGGGAAGGGCACGACCGCGCTCGAACCACGGGCGCGACCGCGCTAGTCGGGGCGCGACCGGGTTTGATCAAACAGAGGCAATCTGGATAATACGCGAGGCACGACCGTGCCTTAGCTCGGCACGGTCGTGTCTATGATTCTTAGACACAACAGAGATTAGCCCAGAGGGCATGACTAGGTCTGGACAGGAGGACACGACCGCGCTTCTAGTCGGCACGACCGCGTTTCATGAGGCACGGCCGCGCTAGATGATTAGCGCGACCGCGTCTCTTCCAAATCAGACACGAATTGAACAATTCTTGTATTTATAGTGTTTGAATTGATAGGGCTTTTGATTACTGAGTCGATACGAGTCTATTAGTATAAATTAATTGTATGTAACTCGTGTTTAAGAGTGAAATCGATTAAATCCTTTTTATTAAAAATATAAGTTCTGATTCGGACGATTTCTGTAATGAAAGCCCAGATTGATAGGAGGCTTTTGATATATGGACCGAAACGAAAGGGAGGGATGATTCAATTACCTCGAACATAAAGGAATCGATAGCGATCGGTAGAAGGGAGTTCTGGCGACGGCGATAACGGCTTCCGGCGACTTCGGCTGCAATTCCGGCTAGGCCAGAGAGTCCAATAATAACAGGGGAGATTGCAGAATAGAATTTCTTGATTGCTTGAGAGGAATTTGATCGAATTTTTGGATTTGAGTCTTGAGGGAAAAGATCGACGGTTTTTCTTGAGAGGAAGAGAGTTTTGATAGTAATAATCGTAATCAACTGAGTTAGTTTCCTTGACAATGTAAATGAAACGTAACCGAGTTTGAATTCGAACGATCGAGCGTTTTGAAATCATATTTACATTTTGACAGTTACGCCGGCGCGACCGTGCTTAGGCACCGGGCGCGATCGTTCCAGGACCAGTCGCGCGATCGTGCCGAGGCACTTGGCGCGACCATGCCAGGATGAAGCACGACCGTGCTAATTAGGGTTTCTTGATAAATTTTCACTTTAGTCCTTGACCTTTCAGGTTTGATTAGTTTGAATTAAATAGTTACTTGTATAGCGTTTAAGTGTATATAATCGAGCAAAACTTGTAAATTTGTATTGGATCATTGCATTTAGTTTACGGTAAGCAAAATAACAAGGCAGTGCACGAGTATTGAATTTGAAATTGCATTACATTGAATTGAAATATGAATACTAAATTCAGAGATGTTACAGTCTCCCCAAGTTGAGAGAATTTCGTCCCGAAATTTAGCTAGAGGATACCACAGTATTAGTAAAAAGATGAGGGTACTTGAGCTTCAGTTGGTCTTCTCGTTCCCAAGTGAACTCAGGACCACGCTTAGATTCCCAACAAACTTTGACAATAGGAATGCGACTTCGCTTGAGCTGTTTGACTTCACGATCCATAATTTCCGCCGGCTTCTCAACGAAGTGCATCGTTTCATCAATGCGCACGTCGTCAAGTGGTATATGGAGATTTTCATCAGTGAGACACTTCTTCAGATTAGATATATGAAATGTAGGATGCACATTGCCAAGAGATGGAGGTAACTCGAGCTTGTAAGCCACTTTCCCAATCCTTTCAAGGATTTTGAATGGACCAACATAACGAGGTGCTAACTTGCCTTTCTTTCCAAAACGGATCACGCCCTTCCACGGGGACACCATAAGAAGAACAAGATCACCGACTTGGAATTCCAAGGGTTTTCGCCGTTTGTCGGCTTAACTCTTTTGCCGACTCCTCGCTACTCGAATATTGTCACGGATTTGAATAATTTTGTCGGATGTTTCTTGAATTAACTCGGGACCAGTGATTTGTGCTTCACCAATCTCGTTCCAACAGATAAGAGAACGACACTTGTGACCATAGAGAGCTTCGAATGGAGCCATGTTGATACTTGTGTGGTAGCTATTGTTATAAGAAAACTCAATGAGGGATAGATGTGAATCCCAATTGTCACCAAAATCGATTACGCAAGCTCTAAGCATGTCTTCAAGAGTTTGGATTGTTCGCTCGGTTTGACCATCAGTTTGGGGATGGTAGGCCGTGCTCAAATCCAATCGTGTACCAAGAGCAGTTTGGAGAGATTGCCAAAATCGAGAAGTGAACCGGGCATCTCGATCAGATATTATGTTCAAGGGAACACCATGGCGACTCACGATTTCGTCGATGTATATTCGGGCTAGTTTCTCAACCCGATAGTCTTCACGGATAGGCAAGAAATGAGCAGATTTGGTGAGTCGATCAATGATCACCCAAATACTATCATAACCACTCGAGGTGCGAGGGAGCTTGGTAATGAAATCCATGGCTAAGTTCTCCCATTTCCACACGGGAATTTCCGGTTGTTCAAGCAAACCAGAAGGACGTTGATGTTTGGCTTTGACTTTGGAGCAGGTTAAACATTTGGCAACATAAAGAGCAATGTCCTTTTTCATACCGGGCCACCAATATTGTTGGCGAAGATCTTGGTACATTTTATCCGCACCAGGATGAATAGAATAACGAGTCTTATGAGCCTCGTTCATGAGAAATGTACGGAGATCGTCGCGATCGGGAATCCAAATACGGTTCAAGTAATAGAGTAAGCCATTGGGCTTTGTTTCAAGAAGAAGTTCAACACCACATGACATTTCTTCATACATGTTACCCTCGGTTACCGAGACGTGTTGAGCTTCTAAGATACGGGTTTGAATATCGGTTTGAATACGGGCACAATGAAGCATAACATGGTTCTTTCGACTCAAAGCATCGGCTACAACATTCGCTTTGCCGGGATGGTAGCGAATCTCGCAGTCGTAGTCGTTAAGGAGTTCGACCCAACGTCGTTGCCTCATATTGAGTTCTTTTTGGTTGAAAATATGTTGAAGACTTTTGTGGTCGGTGAACACCACACATTTCGTGCCATATAGGTAATGTCTCCAAATCTTTAACGCGAATACGACCGCACCCAACTCGAGATCGTGCGTCGTATAATTCTTCTCATGAACTTTGAGTTGCCTTGATGCATAAGCGATTACTTTGCCTCGTTGCATGAGAACACAACCAAGACCTTAGTTAGAAGCATCACAATAGACAACTAAATCATCATTTCCATCGGGGAGAGTCAATATGGGAGCATTGCAGAGCTTTTGCTTGAGGGTTTGAAAAGCTTCTTCTTGTTTCGGTCCCCATTCATAAGTCTTACCCTTGTGGGTCAAAGCGGTAAGAGGGACAACAATCTTTGAGAAGTTTGAGATGAAACGACGATAATAACCCGCAAGACCAAGAAATGAACGAACTTCGGTAGGAGTCTTCGGGGCATTCCAATTCTTAATCGTTTCAATCTTAGCAGGATCAACATGAATTCCCTTGTCATTGACAATATGACCAAGAAATTGAACTTCCTTTAGCCAAAATTCACATTTGGAGAATTTGGCATATAGTTGTTCTTTTCTCAAGAGGTCCAAAACCAATCTAAGGTGTTGTTCATGATCGGCTTTAGTCTTGGAATAGATTAAGATATCATCAATGAAGACGATCACGAATACGGTCTGCACACACGATTCATGAGATCCATAAAAACTGCGGGTGCATTGGTTAACCCGAAAGGCATAACCATGAACTCGTAATGACCATACCTTGTTCGAAAAGCAGTCTTAGGAATGTCATCTTCTTGAACACGAAGCTGATGATAACCGGATCGAAGATCAATCTTTGAGAAACAAGTAGAACCTTGAAGTTGATCAAAGAGATCATCGATTCTAGGTAAAGGATAACGGTTCTTGATAGTAAGCTTGTTGAGTTCGCGGTAGTGAATACACATGCGAAATGATCCATCCTTCTTCTTAACAAATAAGATGGGTGCACCCCACGGTGAATGACTTGGGCGAATGAAACCTTTGTCGGAGAGCTCTTGAAGTTGACTTGCAAGTTCTTGCATTTCGAAAGGTGCAAGACGATAGGGAGCTCTAGAAACAGGGTTAGCTCCAGGTATAAGATCAATACGGAACTCTACTTGAGGAACGGGAGGAAGACCGGATAAATCCTTAGGAAAAACTTCGGGGAAATCCCGAATGATCGGAATGTCTTGGATACTCTTCTCCTTGTCATTCTTTTGAACAATATGAGCTAAGAAAGCAATGTAATTCTTTCGTAAGTACTTTTGAGCGGTAGTACACGACATCAACTTAAGTCCCTTGCAAGGCTTTTCACCGAAAACCCTTAAGGTTTCTCCCGATGGTAGTGGAATTTGGATACACTTTTCAAAGCAAATGACTTCGGCATGATGATTTGATAGCCAATCCATACCTATGATAATATCAAAGCTTCCTAGTGGCATTGGAACAAGGTTGATTGGAAATGTGTGATCATTAAGTTCTAAAGAGCAATCATAGAAAATGGACTCAATTGTAAGGGAGTCACCATTTGCTACTTCAACGGTAAATGTTTTCTCTAATTGGGACCGAGTCTTTGCAAGTAAAGGTTCAAAATTAAGTGACACAAAACTTTTATCGGCTCCGGTATCGATTAAAATGGAGGCATATTGACTATTAACAAGAAACGTACCATTGACCACGTCATTGTTGGCTTGAGCTTTGTTGGCGTTTATGTTGAACGCACGCCCACGAGCTCCACCTTGTCTAGCATTTGCAAGTCTTGGACATTGATCACGAAAATGGTTCGGGTCACCACACTCATAGCAAGCACGCCCATTAGCAATTGCGGGAGCACCTTGTTTAGCCACTTGAGGTACAGTTCGGTTTGGAGGGTTGACTTGGCCCGCAAGAGCTTTGGTCCTGCAAACACTAACCGTATGACCATATCTCCGACAATAAGTACAAAGGCGACATGGGATGTTTTGGGGATGATGGTAGTTGCAGGTGGCACAAAGTGGGTAGATTCCAACATATGGCTTTTTAGCCGGCGCTTGAACCATAGGTGCAGCTTGGTTGACGGGAATAGCAGGAGTAACCACAGCTAAATTTCTAACCTTCCTCTTTCTATTATTGCGAGAGGGCTCGGTTGTGGCTTCTTTGTTGTGAGTAGGAGGGGTTACGATTTCAGAAACTTTCTTAGTACCCTTTTTGGTAAGTGTTCCCGCTTTCACATGGTTATAGACGAATAGCATCCTCCAGAGTAGCAGGATTTCTACCTAAGACAGTATCTTGGATTTGTCTTGGTAGCCCACCAATATACTTCTCGATACAACGGGACAAAGGAGTGACCATGTGGGGCACTAGAAGACTCAACTCATGGAACCGAGTTGTATATGCTAAGCTTTCCCCACTATCTTGGGCAAGATCCCAAAATCAAGCTTCTAACTTTTTCACTTCATTTCGAGGACAGAACTCCTCGGTCATAAGCCTTTTGACCTCATCCCAAGGTAAGGCCATAGCTACATCGACACCCCTATTCCTTTTCTCCCCATTCCACCATGTAAGTGCCCGTTTTTGTAGGACACTTGTAGCATGACGAACACGGAGGTTGTCGGGACAGTCACTATTGAGAAAGGTATTCTCAATGCTTTCAAACCATTGAAGGAGTCTAGTAGCTCCTTCGGTTCCATAAAACTTTAGGGGATTGCACGAGTTGAAGTGCTTGAAGGTGCATTGAGATGGATTGTTACCACCATTTCCACCATTTCCACCATTATTACCACTATTGCTTCCATTTCCACCATTGTTGCCATTAGTGGCACCATTGGCTTGGGTGAGTTGTGTCACCAATTGGGTGAGAATAGCAGCAATGTCGGTGTTGGCGTTGGTTGCGGGAGCACGACGAGGAGGCATTCTACAGATTTTTCACAAGACAAGAAAAATTGTAAGAACTTATGAGATTTGATAGGATTTAATAGAATGAGATAACAAAAATAAAAATAGATATTTTTTTTTGTTTGGATTGTACTCAAAAGTGACAAAATCACTTGAATACCATGACACATTAAGGTTAATTAAACTTATAAAATTTTTCAAGAAGACATGCTTTAGCCTATAAGTAAGCACTCATCTCGGGAATTCCCAGGAAAGCATACGGGTCCCTCGGTTGATTAGGATTTATGCGAAATGCTTCTAGACAGAAAACCCAAAATACAGGTGTCACCCTTCCAGATTGCACGTGTCCTCAAATAATTTAACAAGTTTAAAAACCTTAACGAAGAAATAAAATTTTTTAAAGATTTTTGCTTCAAGAATTTTCCACATGCTAAGAAGGATAAAGATTGAAAAGAAGATATGAATATTATGAGGTTTTAGAATATAGGAAAGGATATTATTTATTTAATTATTATTCAAGAAGATCCTAATGAGTCATGAATTTCTAACAAGTAAGGCATCAAATATAATAATTAATCATGGTGAGCATGTAGCACATAGCATGTAACACATAACACAAAAATCATGAAACATAGTATAAGTGGGTGTCCTAAAGTTATAGTCTAGGTCAAGATGTCTAATAACTTAATTCCCTATAACCAAGGCTCTGATACCAATCTGTCACACCCCGACCGATGGCGGAATCATCGGGGCGGGACATGTAAGACTGTTCATAGCACATGGTTGACTAAATTGAAATATATTAAAGTTAAATTTCCATTACAAATAATCCAAGTACAAACCAAATTCAAACAAGAAACATAAAACAACTCATAAAGTTCTTGATTTAAATTGCTAAGTCCAAATCCTATGTTGAACACGTCTTGAATCATTCTCACATATTGGGGCCTGAAACATGAATAAAATAAAGTCAACTAAAAAGTTGGTGAGTATAACACAGTTGTATGTAGATAGCATATAGTTGTAAACAAATCCTTTACAAAACATGATAAAATAAGGCATTTATGGGGAGCAGCTATTGTGTAACCATGTACAACCAAACCTTGTAACTAGCATGCAAAAATTGTGTTGTCGTTTCAATCACCGCGCACCATGGGTGGGTTTGTCAGACTCAATAGATATATCATTGAAAACCGTCGGCTTGTATAGTTAATGATTGCACATAATCGCATAAAAAGGTTAGCACAACTAGCACTCGGGCACAAAGCTCAAATTTTGCACACATGTATGTAAATAGGATTTTTGCACTTGTGTTGTTTGCGTAAATGTAAATGTGTAATGTGTAATGTGTATAGAGTTCATGTTCCACCCCAAAAGTGTAAAAGAGTAAAAAGGGGTTGTGAATACTCACTTGGTATGGAGATGTAGCTAGCAAAGAGTATAGATAAAATAAGGGTTCTTGATACGCACGAGTTAACCTAGATGATAATGTATATTGAATCAAATATGTGCACCGAGTTTAGTCTAAAAATGAAGGTTGAATTTGTATATAAAACTATTGATTTGTATTTAAAAGTATTGAATAACATGTATAAAGTCTTGAAGTAAATATTTTTGAAACATTTTGATTAAGGTTGGGAATTGAATAGTAAAATAGAATTTTTATAAAATCATTGATTATGAAAATAAAGTATGTGTTAAATGTAATTTAATAAATAAATAAATGTTTTTATTTAAAAATGAAGAATAAATAATTTTATTTATTTATTTATAAAGTATGTAACTTACAAATAAAATGTTTTAAATGAAAAGTTTAATAACAAATTTAATTTTATAAACTTTTAATTAAATGATTTTCCATTTATTTCAAGATTAATTATTTGATCTTTTCAAATACCTTTTTTATAAAACTAACTATTTTTATTTAAAAACTTAATCTGAAATCTTTACTGATTAAAATATAATAATAATAATTCTGCCCAAAAGCTTCTGTCCTAAACACGACCGTGCCTGGGAAGGGCACGACCGCGCTCGAACCACGGGCGCGACCGGGTTTGATCAAAAAGAGGCAATTTGGACAATACGCGAGGCACGACCTTTCCTTAGCTCGGCACGGTCGTGTCTATGATTCTTAGACACAACAGAGATTAGCCCAGAGGGCATGACTAGTTCTGGACAGGAGGACACGACCGCCCTTCTAGTCGGCACGACCGCGTTTCATGAGGCACGGCCGCGCTAGATGATTAGCGCGACCGTGTCTCTTCCAAATCAGACACGAATTGAACAATTCTTGTATTTATAGTGTAGGAATTGATAGGGATTTTGATTACTGAGTCGATACGTGTCTATTAGTATAAATTAATTGTATATAACTCGTGTTTAAGAGTGAAATCGATTAAATCCTTTTTATTAAAAATATAAGTTCTGATTCGGACGATTTCTGTAATGAAAGCCCAGATTGGTAGGGGGCTTTTGATATATGGACCGAAACGAAAGGGAGGGATGATTCAATTACCCCAAACAGAAAGGAATCGATAGCGATCGGTAGAAGGGAGTTCCGGCGACTTCGGCTGCAATTCCGGCTAGGCCAGAGAGTCCAATAATAACAGGGGAGATTGCTGAATAGAATTTGTTGATTGCTTGAGAGGAATTTGATTCAATTTTTGGATTTGAGTCTTGAGAGAAAAGATCGACGGTTTTTCTTGAGAGGAAGAGAGTTTTGATAGTAATAATCGTAATCAACTGAGTTAGTTTCCTTGACAATGAAAATGAAACGTAACCGAGTTTGAATTTGAACGATCGAGCGTTTAGAAATCATATTTACGTTTTGACAGTTATGCAGGCGCGACCGTGCCTAATAGAGGCGCGACCGTGCTTAGGCACCGGGCGCGATCGTTCCAGGACCAGTCGCGCGATCGTGCCGAGGCACTTGGCACGACCGTGCCAGGACGAAGCACGACCGTGCTAATTAGGGTTTCTTGATAAATTTTCACTTTAGTCCTTGACCTTTCAGGTTTGATTAGTTTGAATTAAATAGTTACTTGTATAGCGTTTAAGTGTATATAATCGAGCAAAACTTGTAAATTTGTATTGGATCATTGCATTTAGTTTACGGTAAGCAAAATAACAAGGCTGTGCACGAGTATTGAATTTGAAATTGCATTACATTGAATTGAAATATGAATACTAAATTCAGAGATGTTACAATTTGAAGCCCCACTTGGTAAGTTAATCAAGTTTTATACATCTTAGCATTCACATTCCATGCATGCACATTTTTATTTAGCAAGAGTTTATGATTTTATGCATATATACTAACTAGAATAAGTAAATATATACTAATAACACCTACATAAAATAACACTTGGATGATGGTGTTCTTTGAAAATCCTTCACACCATTCATGTGTTATGTTGAAGGATTCATGTTAGTGAGGTTGTATGATCATGTGTGACTTACCTGGCTAAGTTCAAGGTGGTGTCCTATGATTCAAGAAAACACACGTAACGGTTATCGTCAACATATGAACGTGAAAAGTGTTAAATAAGAGTATATATATATATATATATATATATATATATATAATCAACATAACTTGTGCATGCATGCATTTAGTAGAGTTCATCAAACCAAAACAAGAATCCACACACTTCAAGTAGCCATAATAACATCATAAAAGTTAGTAGAAAACTTAAAACGAAAGAACATGAGACGAGTACGAACCGGGTAAACATGGTTAGTATCAAAGTCAAGAAAACCACCTAATTTCTACTTCTCATTAAAAATAAGTAAGATTCACGTGAAAAGGTTTAGCATGATATTAATCAAAAGAGGTTAAGAGTATGTACTAAACAATGAGTTAGCATTTTTAACGGGTAACTATTCAAGAATATTTGTAAATAACAAAATAAACAAGATAACTCACACAAGTATACAAGTGTACCGAGATAATATTTTAGAACCATAAACTTATTTTATAAAAACTAGTATGGTTTCAAAGGAATAGATGTCTCTTTAAAGTTCAAAACTATTTACGATAAAAAGCGTTGTATTGGTTATTTTTTGACAAAAAATACTTTCTTTATTTACTAGTTAAATATTTTCAAGAGATTATATTTATGGAAACAAGGTATTTTGTATAAAACGTTTTAGTTAAAACACACGTTCGTTATCAAAAAATACGATAATTACTAAAGAGACACAAAAATAAAGATTTAGGAGTTTAAGATAATCAAGGTCCATTTCTTGATACAAAAAGAGATAAAATTTGATGAGATAGATAATAAATGAGTCAAGTCCCAAGGGGATATAAGGGGTAACACTTTAACTTAAACGACGAGAACATACTTCGTATAATAAACGCATAAAATGTGAGCAAATATGCATCCATATTTAGAGATTTTGCATAAAAGCCAAGGCTTGCGAACTGTTTACATATTTGTGGCGCTTGAGTAGAACGTATCATCCGACTTAATAACTTCATTCAAGAATCAAGGTGAGTTTTCGTAGCCCCGTTTTTACTTTATGTTTTTGGGGGAAAAACATGCTCGAGATTCTAGAATCTCTAAGTAGTTACGTTTACATGTGGCAAGTATTATCACTCTAAGTCCCCAAGTATTATGATAACCAATTAACTCAAGAGTCGATGGATTAATATTGATAGTACTATCGGAGTTTGACAAACTCCCATCCATGTGATGTTGAATGCGTAAATTAACAGAAGTTGTGTGGATGCTTATTTCCAAAGAGTAGAGGCGAATGTTCCGTGATAAGGCATTTGCAAGCATGGGCACCAGTTCAGGTTAATAGGTTTGGTTATCTCCCATGTAATATGTATACAACTACTAGTAAAGAATGTACGGAAGCCCCAGGTCTATCCACAACATAGTTAAAATGCGCCCAAGGGCTATCAACAGAGTAATTAAGATGCGCCCAGGTGCTATCTAAAGTATAAGTAAAAGTACAACTAATAAGCATGATAAGCTTCGTGCTATCTACTTCAAAAGCAAGTAATTTCCAAGTTAAAAACCTACGAACTCGCCAACCCTTTGGTTGACACTTTTTAGCATGCTTTTCAGGAAAGAAGTAACTAGTCAAGCACCTCGTAAGAATAAGAGTACTTTAGAAGACCTACGCATTTAGCCGACCTAATAGGGCTAACTAGCTTAGGAAGTCAACTTGTACTCATTTTTAAATTTTCAAGAACATCGTAATATCCGATGATGTAACATGTTATTCTCTATGTGTACTATGTGCTCATTGTATCCAGTATTAAGTTACATTCCTATGTTTCTGCTTTAGCGGGGGTGTGCCTTTCTTTTCCCACACTTGGGTGCCGCTCATGCACTGCAATGCAGTGTGCCTTGTTTTCCCACACTTGTAACAAGTTGTTGACTTGAATCGGCACTCTCCTGAGTGCCTTTTCCTACAAGTCTTACCACTTTGAACACCTTTCCTTGGGGAAGAACGTCTTATTGAACTTAAATCTTTTAAGAGGCATAAGAGAAGGATAACTTTCTCCTTTCCTCTTCCCGTCTCTCTCAGTCTACCTCTTGAGCTCAGCTTTGTAGGTCCACATGACTCTCCTATAGATCATACTCGAGAAGTGACTTATCAATGACACGGAGTGTGGAATCCAACCGTATCAATGTATGTATACACAAGATGACAATAGAAACTGTAACAATCACAGAGTAAATAAACTTCTTTTCTCTTCCATGCAATAACAGAGTTTACAGAACCAGAGTATGAACATTCAAAAGCATTACAAAAACTGAACCTGCAAACTCTATTTATATTACAAAAACTCTATTTAAATTCGCCTCTACTGAGACTAGGCGAACTTGCTAAGTTCGCTTCTAACAGAACTTACACAATACTTATACAAAAACAAACATTATCAAAAATGCAAAGACAATAAAATCTAAACTATTACAAGCTCTTGTCATACATTTATGTCCTAACAGACTCCCCCTTGACAATAGCTTGATCTTCTATCTTCAGTCTTTATGCTGAGCTCTTCCAGTTCTCTGGTAGCTTACTTCCTGCAAGCACTCCATATCTGTGACATACCTCCAGTACTCTCTTGTACTACAATCCTTGCTCTCTCCATTCTTTAGTAAACATGATCTCATTCTTTCTTAAGCTCCGTTGATCTTTCTTTGAAAAACTAATAAGAATCATAGCATCGTAAAAACTTACTATGTCCTTATTGTCTTTATCTTCTACTCTAGCTTCTCCAGTATTCACATCAATATACCACCATTTCATATTTCCTAGAAATTCTTGTGGTATCTTCTTCAATGGAATCTTTTGCACAACTCTTACTGGTTTGAACTTATGCTTCCAAGTCACAACACCAGTACTTGGATCAACTATCTTTACTCTCTTTCCTTGTAGAAGCATGTTTTGGTAACTATAGATAAAATTCTATGTATCGGTGTACGTGGCTAGTACACAGGAGGGTGTTCCTGAGTACTTAGCCTTCACACCACCAGTTTGGTCCTGCGTACTTAGTAAGTACGCAAGGCTTTTGCCTTGCATACTTGTCAAGTACGCATGACCAATCCCTGCGTACTTACACAAGTACGTAGGTATTGTTCCTGCCCCCTATAAATAGAGGACTTGTCTTCATTTGTAGATGGAACTCTGGAACTAGGTTGAGAGGTGTTCGGGTTGGGACGAGCTCTCCCGACCCCTAGAGCGTGAGCTTAGATGAGAGATGTGTGCTCCTTCGGTATGTAGTCTGTAATACGGGATGACTTCTATGTTATGGATTACGTATTGTTTCATTCTTTTGTTTGTTGTTCATGTATTCTCTGTCTCGTTTTCTTAGTTCCCACACAAATCACAGAACAGATCCGTGTATTTCCGCTGCGTGACGAGGCTTTCGGGACCTACATTCCACTTTGAGGTTTTAGCTTTTCATACTTTTCAGATCCACCTTCTCTGCTTATCAGATTAGCAATCACATCAGCTAATCCAAATTTTTATCTGTTTATCAGTGGTTTAGTAGCTAGACCATTCATTTCACACCTTGGCAAGGTATTGAAATATTTGATCCTAGGCTTTAAGTACTGAACACCATCTGATCTTTTTAAAGCAAACAGCTTTACCTCTTCATCATAAAACCAGCTAATAATTCTTCCAATACACCGCTCTTTGTTTACATAACTTTCTTTCTGAGCTGGTTGTATAGGAGACTTTGGTAATTCCTTTTTCCAACTATTCACTACCTCCTTCCACTGCTCTTTTGTCATACCAGTATCTCTATACATCACTGGTTCTTCAGCTGATATAGATGGAATGTAATGAGTAGCTTCAGTTTCATCATTAACCTTGGATTGAGCAGAATCATCAGGCTTGGATGTGTCTTCAGAAGAGTCCACAAAATTAGTCATTCCTTCATTGGAAAACTCAGGAATAACATCATCTTGTAGGTTCACATGAATCCACTACAGATCGATCTCATGACGTGACGTATAGAAGACATGGAGTGCGGAATCTAACCGTATCAACGTATGTATACAATAGATGACAGAAACGATAACAATCACACAATGTAACTAATATCCTCTTTGTATTTCCTTATCAGACACTGAATACAATCTCTCAGATTCTCAGGTCTGATCTCTCTTTGTAGTTTTCCAAGTCTATTTTACACTAAGACTTGCAAACACCTATTTATAGGAACACACATCACTTTAGGCGAACTTAAAAAGTTTGCTCCTAAAGATGCTTAGGCGAACTTGTTAAGTTCGCCTCTCTGTGAACTTAAACAATATTGTTTGCTACAGTTACAAATTCATGCTCTAACATACTCCCCCTTAACTGTTGCAAACAATTCTATCAATTACAAGTCAAAGACTCTAAGACTAAGACATAATATCTTCAAGCTCGTTGTCAACAGAATATGCTCCAACAGACTCCCCCTTGACAACAGCTTTAGAAGATTGTCATCTGTCTTCAAGATCATCAAACAATAATGTTAGAACAAAACGATAACAATATATGACAGAAACGATAACAATCACACAATGTAAATAATATCCTCTTTGTATTTCCTTATCAGACACTGAATACAATCTCTCAGATTCTCAGGTCTGATCTTTCTTTTAGTTTCTGATTTACCGTGTGCATCGATTTCATATCACAAATGAGGTTTACGTTGTCATCCATAACCCTCATCATTTTATCCTTCACTGAAATACAGTTAGAACAAAACGTTTCAGAGTTAGAAACTACCGTATCCTTTTCTTCTAAAGAAGATGCACTAGGAGCCATGAATATTTCATCATCAGTTGCACTCTTTTGATCAACAATGACAGGCTCTGCATCAATTTCTGATTCACTCAGATCATCTTCAACTGTCTGGAAGCTTACGTCAGTCATCATATCACTCTCGGTAGATTGAGTACTTTCACCGGAATGAATACTCTCACTGCACTTAAATCTGCAGAAGAATCATTTTGAGAGTAACTCGGCTTCTCCAATACTTCTTTGATCAAGACCACAAATGCTTGAGAAGTTGCTTCACCCTTTTTATTCAATGCTTCCCATAGATCTCATGAAGTTGGACACTTCCAGAGACTATGAATGATTTCTTTTGGTAAAGACATCGTTAAAGTTTCACGCGTCTTGTAACATTCCTGATTTTTATTATTCATATTTCAATCCAATGTAATGCAATTTCGAATTCAATACTCGTGCACTGTCTCATTTATTTTCTCGCCGTAAATTAAATGCAATGATTCTATACAAATTCGCAAATTTTACTCGGTTATATACATTTAAACACTATACAAGAAACTATTTTATTCAAACTTATCAAATCTGAAAAGTCAAGGACTAAAGTTGAAAAATGTCAAGAAACCCTAGTCTAGCACGGTCGTGCTTCGTCCTAGCACGGTCGCGCCAAGTGCTTTGGCACGGTCGCGCGACCTGCTTTGGAACGATCGCGCCCGGTGCCTAGGCACGGTCGTGCCATATTTAGGCACGGTCGCGCCTGTGTAACAGCTGAAACGTAACTGCAACTTTAATCGCCCGATCGTTCGAATCCGTAACAGTCATACGTTTGTTTTCCCTTAACAATTGTATTACCACTTTTTCAAATTCTCAAAACGCCTCAGTTTCATTTCAACAATTCAAGAAAAACTCTCTCAATTCAAGGAAAACTCTCTCAAGCTTTTTCGATCAGAATTATCTCAAGCAATCCAGTCAATCGTTTCCCAAATCATCTCTGAATCATCCGAAGCCGCAGAAGCATTCGGAACCGCAGCAGAAGTCGCCGGAAACCAGTCTTGCCGTCGCCGGAACTTCCTCCCTACCGTTCTTTATCAATTCGTTGCTGTTCAGGGTAATTGAATCCTTTAATTCATTTATTTCAGTATCTGTATCGAAAGCCCCTATTCAATTTGGGCTTCCATTATAGAAATCGATCCGAATCAGAACTCATGCTTTATTAAAAAATGATTTAATCGAACCCCTACTTAAACGCGATGTGCATGCAATTAAGTCATATGAAAAGACTCATAATAACCCATTAATCAAAAGCCCTAACAATTCCAGCGTTTAAAATACAAGCATTTGTCAATTCGTGTCTGATTTGGAATAGACACGGTCACGCTAATCATCTAGCGCGGCCGTGCCTCATGAAACGCGGTCGTGCCGATTAGCAGCGCGGTCGTGCCCTCCTGTCCAGACCTTGTCACGCCCTCTGGGCTAGTCTCTGTTGTGTCTAAAGATCATAGACACGACCGTGTCGGGCCAAGGCACGGTCGTGCCTGTTGACTTGTCTAGATTGTGCTCCTGTTGATCAACCCGGTCACTCCCCGACTAGCGCGGTCGCGCCCGTGGCTTGAGCACGATCGTGCCCTTCCGAGGCACGGTCGTGTGAGACTCAGAACCTTTAAACAGAATTATAAATTTTTATATTTTAAATCAGTAAATGTTTCAGATTTTATAAAAAAATGTTTTCTGTATTTAAAAATTGATTAAAAGTTTAATCTTGGCATAAATATAATTTATTTAAAAGTTTATGAAAATGTAATTTATATTTATTATCTTACACTTAAATGATATTTTAAATAATTAAGTTACAAAATTTATAAATAAATGAGATAATGATTATTTATTTAATTTACATTTTAAATCAAAATCATTTATTTATTTATACTTAATTACAATTAATATTCACATTATTTCATAAACTATAATTATATATTTATTCAATTATTCAATTCAAACCTAATCAAATTGTTTCAAAAATATTTTACTTCAAACTCTATATATTTTATTCAATATTTTTAAATACAAATCAATAGTTTCATACACAAATTCAACTTTCATTTTAGACTTAAACTTTATGCATCTATTTGATTCAATACACATTACTCTTTAGGTTAAATTGTGCATTTCGAGGATCATATTTGCTATCTATAATCTTTGTTAGCTACACTTCCATACCATGTGAGTATTCACAACCCTTTTTTTACTCTTTTACACTTTTGGGGTGGAACATGAACTCTATACTCATTACACATTACACATTTACATTTACACAAACAACACAAGTGCAAAAATCCTATTTACATACATGTGTGCAAAAATTTGAGCTTTGTGCCCGAGTGCTAGGTGTGCTAACCTTTGTATGCTCTTATGTGCAATCATTAACTATACAAGTCGACGGTTTTCAATGATAGATCTATTGAGTCTGACAAACCCACCCATGGTACGCGGTGATTGAAACCGACAACACAATTTTTGCATGCTAGTTACAAGGTTTGATTATTTGGTTACACAATAGCTGCTCCCCATAAACGCCTTATTTATCATGTCATGTAAAGGATTTGTTTTCATCTATATGCTATCTATATACAACTGTGTTATACTCACCAACTTTTTAGTTGACTTTATTTTATTCATGTTTCAGGCCCCAATATGTGAGATTGATTCAAGACGTGTTCAACATAGGATTTGGACTTAGCAATTTAAATTAAGAACTTTATGAATTATTTTATGTATCTTGTTTGAATTTGGTTTTGTACTTGGATTATTTGAAATGCAAATTTGACTTTAATATATTTCAATTTAGTCAACCATGTGCTATGAACAGTCTTACATGTCCCGCCCCGATGATTCCGCCATCGGTCGGGGTGTGATAGATTGGTATCAGAGCCTTGGTTATAGGGAATTAGGTTATTAGACACCTTGACCTAGACTATAACTTTAGGACACCCACTTATACTATACTTCATGATTTTTGTGCTATGTGTTACATGCTATGTGCTATATGTTATATGTTACATGTTTAGTATGATTACTTACTACTGCATTTTGATGACTTATTTGTTTTAAATCCATGACTTATTAGGATATTTTTAATAATTAAATAAATAATATCCTTTCCTATATTCTAAAACCTCATAATATTTCTATTTTCTTTTCTATCCTTATCCTTTCTAAGCATGTGGAAAATTCTTGAAGCAAAAATCTTTAAAATTTTTATTTCTTCGTTAAGGTTTTTAAACTTGTTAAATTATTTGAGGACACGTGCAATCTGGAAGGGTGACACCTGTATTTTGGGTTTTCTGTCTAGGAAAGCATTTCGGATAAATCCCAATCAACCGAGGGACCCGTATGCTTTCCTGGGAATTCCCGAGATGAGTGTTTACTTATAGGCTAAAGCATGTCTCCTTGAAAATTTTATAAGTTTAATTAACCTTAATGTGCCATGGTATTCAAGTGATTTTGTCACTTTTGAGTACAATCCAAACTAAGAATATCTATTTTTATTTTGCTATCTCATTAAATCCTATCAAATCTCATAAGTCCTCACAATTTTTTTTTCTTGTCTTGTGACAATCTGTAGAATGCCTCCTCGTCGTGCTCCCGCAACCAACACCAACACCGACATTGCTGCTATTCTCACCCAATTGGTGACACCACTCACCCAAGCCAATGGTGCCACCAATGGCAACAATGGTGGAAATGGAAGCAATAGTGGTAATAATGGTGGAAATGGTGGAAATGGTGGTAACAATCCACCTCAATGCACCTTCAAACACTTCAATTCGTGCAATCCCCTAAATTTTTATGGAACCGAAGGAGCTACTGGACTCCTTCAATGGTTTGAAAGCATTGAGAATACCTTTCTCAATAGTGACTGTCCCGACAACCTCCGTGTTCGTCATGCTACAAGTGTCCTACAAAAACGGGCACTTACTTGGTGGAATGGGGAGAAAAGAAATAGGGGTGTTGACATAGCTATGGCCTTACATTGGGATGAGGTCAAAAGGCTTATGACCGAGGAGTTCTGTCCTCGAAATGAAGTGAAAAAGTTGGAAGCTGAATTTTGGGATCTTGCCCAAGATAGTGGGGAAAGCTTAGCATATACAACTCGGTTCCATGAGTTGAGCCTTCTAGTGCCCCACATGGTCACTCCGTTATCTCGTTGTATCGAAAAGTACATTGGTGGGCTACCAAGACAAATCCAAGATACTGTCTTAGGTAGAAATCCTGCTACTTTGGAAGATGCCATCCGCCAGTCTGCTACCCTAACTGATAATCATGTAAAAGCTGGAACTCTTACCAAAAAGGGTTCTAAGAAAGTTTTTGAAACCGTAACCCCTCCTGCTCACAACAAAGAAGCCACAACCGAGCCCTCTCGCAATAATAGAAAGATGAAAGTTAGAAATTTTGCTGTGGTTACTCCTGCTGTCCCCGTCAACCAAGCTGCACCTATGGTTCAAGCACTGGTCAAAAAGCCATATGGTGGAATTTACCCACTTTGTGCCACCTGCAACTACCATCATCCCCAAAACATCCCATGTCGCCTTTGTACTTATTGTGGGAGATATGGTCATACGGTTAGTATTTGTAGGACCAAAGCTCTTACGGGCCAAGTCAACCCTCCAAACCGAACCGTACCTCAAGTGGCTAACCAAGGTGCTCCCGCCATTGCTAATGGGGGTGCTTGCTATGAGTGTGGTGACCCGAACCATTTTCGTAATCAATGTCCAAGACTTACAAATGCTAGACAAGGTGGAGCTCGTGGGCGTGCGTTCAACATAAACGCCAACGAAGCTCAAGCCAACAACGACGTGGTTAATGGTACGTTTCTTGTTAATAGTCAATATGCCTCCATTTTGTTCGATACGGGTGCCGATAAAAGTTTTGTGTCACTTAATTTTGAGCCTTTACTTGCAAAGACACGATCCCAATTAGAGAAAACCATCACCGTTGAAATAGCAAATGGTGACTCCCTTACCATTGAGTCCATTATTTATGATTGCTCCTTAGAACTAAATGACCATTCATTCCCAATCAACCTTGTTCCAATGCCACTAGGAAGCTTTGATATTATCATAGGTATGGATTGGCTATCAAATCATCATGCCGAAGTCATTTGCTTTGAAAAGTGTATCCAAATTCTGCTACCATCGGGAGAAACCTTAAGAGTTTTTGGTGAAAGGCCTTGCAAGGGACTTAAGTTGATATCGTGTACTACCGCCCAAAAGTACTTACGAAAGAAGTACATTGCTTTCTTAGCTCACATTGTTCAAAAGGATGTCAAGGAGAAGAGTATCCAAGACATTCCCATTATTCGAGATTTTCCCGAGGTTTTTCCTAAGGATTTATCCGGTCTTCCTCCCGTTCGTCAAGTAGAGTTCCGTATTGATCTTATACCGGGAGCTAACCCCGTTTCTAGAGCTCCTTATCATCTTGCACCTTCCGAAATGCAAGAACTTGCAAGTCAACTTCAAGAACTCTCCGACAAGGGATTTATCCGTCCGAGTCATTCACCGTGGGGTGCACCCGTCTTATTTGTTAAGAAGAAGGATGGATCATTTCGCATGTGTATTGACTACCGCGAACTCAACAAACTTACTATCAAGAACCGTTATCCTTTGCCTAGAATCGATGATCTCTTTGATCAACTTCAAGGTTCTACTTGCTTCTTGAAGATCGATCTTCGATCTGGTTATCATCAGCTCCGTGTTCAAGAAGATGACATTCCTAAGACTGCTTTTCGAACAAGGTATGGTCATTACGAGTTCATGGTTATGCCTTTCGGGTTAACCAATGCACCCGCAGTTTTCATGGATCTCATGAATCGTGTGTGCAAACCGTACCTTGATAAATTCGTGATCGTTTTTATTGATGATATCTTAATCTTTTCGAAGACTAAAGCCGACCATGAAGAACACCTTAGATTGGTTTTGGACCTTTTAAAGAGAGAACAACTATATGCCAAGTTCTCCAAGTGTGAATGTTGGCTAAAAGAAGTTCAATTTCTTGGTCACATCGTCAACGACAAGGGTATTCATGTTGATCCTGCTAAGATTGAAACGGTTAAGAATTGGAATGCCCCGAAGACTCCTACCGAAGTTCGTTCATTTCTTGGTCTTGCGGGTTATTATCGTCGTTTCATCTCAAACTTCTCAAATATTGTTGTCCCTCTTACCGCTTTGACCCATAAGGGTAAAACTTATGAATGGGGACCGAAATAAGAAGAAGCTTTCCAAACCCTCAAGCAAAAGTTATGCAATGCTCCCATATTGACTCTCCCCGATGGAAATGATGATTTAGTTGTCTATTGTGATGCTTCTAACCAAGGTCTTGGTTGTGTTCTCATGCAATGAGGCAAAGTAATCGCTTACGCATCAAGGCAACTCAAATTTCATGAGAAGAATTATACGACGCACGATCTCGAGTTGGGTGCGGTCGTATTCGCGTTAAAGATTTGGAGACATTACCTATATGGTACAAAATGTGTGGTATTCACCGACCACAAAAGTCTTCAACATATCTTCAACCAAAAAGAACTTAATATGAGGCAGCGACGTTGGATCGAACTCCTTAACGACTACGACTGCGAGATTCGTTACCATCCCGGCAAAGCGAATGTTGTAGCCGATGCTTTGAGTCGAAAGGACCATGTTATGCTTCATTGTGCCCGTATTCAAACCGATATTCAAACCCGTATTTTAGAAGCTCAACACGTCTCGGTAACCGAGGGTAATATGTACGAAGAAATGTCATGTGGTGTTGAACTCCTTCTTGAATCAAAGCCCAATGGCTTACTCTATTACTTGAACCGTATTTGGATTCCCGATCGCGACGATCTCCGTACATTTCTCATGAACGAGGCTCATAAGACTCGTTATTCTATTCATCCTGGTGCGGATAAAATGTACCAAGATATTCGCCAACTTTATTGGTGGCCCGGTATGAAGAAAGACATTGCTCTTTATGTGGCCAAATGCTTAACCTGTTCCAAAGTCAAAGCCGAACATCAACGTCATTCTGGTTTGCTTGAACAACCGGAAATTCCCGTGTGGAAATGGGAGAACTTAGCCATGGATTTTATTACCAAACTCCCTCGCACCTCGAGTGGTTATGATAGTATTTGGGTGATCATTGATCGACTCACCAAATCTGCTCACTTCTTGCCTATTCGTGAAGACTTCAAAGTGGAGAAACTAGCCCGAATTTACATTGATGAAATTGTGAGCCGTCATGGTGTTCCCTTGAACAAAATATCCGATAGAGATGCTCGGTTCACTTCTCGATTTTGGCAATCTCTCCAAAAGGCTCTTGGTATTCGATTGGATTTGAGCACGGCTTACCATCCGCAAACGGATGGTCAAACCGAGCGAACAATCCAAACTCTTGAAGACATGCTTAGAGCTTGTGTAATCGATTTTGGTGGCAATTGGGATTCACATTTATCCCTTATTGAGTTTTCTTACAACAATAGCTACCACACAAGTATCAACATGGCTCCATTCGAAGCTCTCTATGGTCGCAAGTGTCGTTCTCCTATCTGTTGGAACGAGATTGGTGAAGCACAAATCACCGGTCCCGAGTTAATTCAAGAAACATCCGACAAGATCATTCAAATCCGTGACAACATTCTAGTAGCGAGGAGTCGGCAAAAGAGTTATGCCGACAAACGTCGAAAACCCTTGGAATTCCAAGTCGGTGATCTTGTTCTTCTTAAGGTGTCTCCATGGAAGGGCGTGATCCGTTTTGGAAAGAAAGGCAAGTTAGCACCTCGTTATGTTGGCCCATTCAAAATCCTTGAAAGGATTGGGAAAGTGGCTTACAAGCTCGAGTTACCTCCATCTCTTGGCAACGTGCATCCTGCATTTCATGTATCAAATCTAAAGAAGTGTCTCGCCGATGAAAATCTCCATATACCGCTTGACGACGTGCGCATTGATGAAACGATGCACTTCGTTGAGAAGCCGGTGGAAATTATGGATCGTGAAGTCAAGCAGCTCAAGCGAAGTCGCATTCCTATCGTTAAGGTTCGTTGGGAATCTAAGCGTGGTCCTGAGTTCACTTGGGAACGAGAAGACCAAATGAAGCTCAAGTACCCTCATCTTTTTACTAATAATGTTGTTTCCTCTAGCTAAATTTCGGGACGAAATTCTCTCAACATGGGGAGACTGTAACATTCCTGATTTTTATTATTCATATTTCAATCCAATGTAATGCAATTTCGAATTCAATACTCGTGCACTGTCTCATTTATTTTCTCGTCGTAAATTAAATGCAATGATTCTATACAAATTCGCAAATTTTACTCGGTTATATACATTTAAACACTATACAAGAAACTATTTTATTCAAACTTATCAAATCTGAAAAGTCAAGGACTAAAGTTGAAAAATGTCAAGAAACCCTAGTCTAGCACGGTCGTGCTTCGTCCTAGCACGGTCGCGCCAAGTGCTTTGGCACGGTCGCGCGACCTGCTTTGGAACGATCGCGCCCGGTGCCTAGGCACGGTCGTGCCATATTTAGGCACGGTTGCGCCTGTGTAACAGCTGAAACGTAACTGCAACTTTAATCGCCCGATCGTTCGAATCCGTAACAGTCATACGTTTGTTTTCCCTTAACAATTGTATTACCACTTTTTCAAATTCTCAAAACGCCTCAGTTTCATTTCAACAATTCAAGAAAAACTCTCTCAATTCAAGAAAAACTCTCTCAAGTTTTTTCGATCAGAATTATCTCAAGCAGTCCAGTCAATCGTTTCCCAAATCATCTCTGAATCATCCGAAGCCGCTGAAGCATTCGGAACCGCAGCAGAAGTCGCCGGAAACCAGTCTTGCCGTCGCCGGAACTTCCTCCCTACCGTTCTTTATCAATTCGCTGCTGTTCAGGGTAATTGAATCCTTTAATTCATTTATTTCAGTATCTGTATCGAAAGCCCCTATTCAATTTGGGCTTCCATTATAGAAATCGATCCGAATCAGAACTCATGCTTTATTAAAAAATGATTTAATCGAACCCCTACTTAAACGCGATGTGCATGCAATTAAGTCATATGAAAAGACTCGTAATAACCCATTAATCAAAAGCCCTAACAATTCCAGCGTTTAAAATACAAGCATTTGTCAATTCGTGTCTGATTTGGAATAGACACGGTCGCGCTAATCATCTAGCGCGGCCGTGCCTCATGAAACGCGGTCGTGCCGATTAGCAGCGCGGTCGTGCCCTCCTGTCCAGACCTTGTCACGCCCTTTGGGCTAGTCTCTGTTGTGTCTAAAGATCATAGACACGACCGTGCCGGGCCAAGGCACGGTCGTGCCTGTTGACTTGTCTAGATTGTGCTCCTGTTGATCAACCCGGTCGCGCCCCGACTAGCGCGGTCGCGCCCGTGGCTTGAGCACGATCGTGCCCTTCCGAGGCACGGTCGTGTGAGACTCAGAACCTTTAAACAGAATTATAAATTTTTATATTTTAAATCAGTAAATGTTTCAAATTTTATAAAAATATGTTTTCTGTATTTAAAAATGGATTAAAAGTTTAATCTTGGCATAAATATAATTTATTTAAAAGTTTATGAAAATGTAATTTATATTTATTATCTTACACTTAAATGATATTTTAAATAATTAAGTTACAAAATTTATAAATAAATGAGATAATGATTATTTATTTAATTTACATTTTAAATCAAAATCATTTATTTATTTATACTTAATTACAATTAATATTCACATTATTTCATAAACTATAATTATATATTTATTCAATTATTCAATTCAAACCTAATCAAATTGTTTCAAAAATATTTTACTTCAAGCTCTATATATTTTATTCAATATTTTTAAATACAAATCAATAGTTTCATACACAAATTCAACTTTCATTTTAAACTTAAACTTTATGCATCTATTTGATTCAATACACATTACTCTTTAGATTAAATTGTGCATTTCGATGATCATATTTGCTATCTATAATCTTTGTTAGCTACACTTCCATACCATGTGAGTATTCACAACCCTTTTTTTACTCTTTTACACTTTTGGGGTGGAACATGAACTCTATACTCATTACACATTACACATTTACATTTACACAAACAACACAAGTGCAAAAATCCTATTTACATATATGTGTGCAAAAATTTGAGCTTTGTGCCCGAGTGCTAGGTGTGCTAACCTTTGTATGCTCTTATGTGCAATCATTAACTATACAAGTCGACGGTTTTCAATGATAGATCTATTGAGTCTGACAAACCCACCCATGGTACGCGGTGATTGAAACCGACAACACAATTTTTGCATGCTAGTTACAAGGTTTGATTATTTGGTTACACAATAGCTGCTCCCCATAAACGCCTTATTTATCATGTCATGTAAAGGATTTGTTTTCATCTATATGCTATCTATATACAACTGTGTTATACTCAACAACTTTTTAGTTGACTTTATTTTATTCATGTTTCAGGCCCCAATATGTGGGATTGATTCAAGACGTGTTCAACATAGGATTTGGACTTAGCAATTTAAATCAAGAACTTTATGAATTATTTTATGTATCTTGTTTGAATTTGGTTTTGTACTTGGATTATTTGAAATGCAAATTTGACTTTAATATATTTCAATTTAGTCAACCATGTGCTATGAACAGTCTTACATGTCCCGCCCCGATGATTCCGGGGTGTGACACGTCTTCATCTCTTGATCAAACATATGCTTTTCTACTTTAGTAATAGCTGACACTAGTTTAGGAACATTATAATATCCCATGAACTCATACGTAGGATGCACATATCCTTCAGTTATTGGTCTCCAAAAATTTTCATCAGTTTCTGATACGAACTGTTCGAACCGGACTTTCCGTCTACTGTAATCTGATATGCACAAAAGCCTCGGTGACATAGTTCCAATCTCATTATCATCACAAGAAATTGACATTTTAAACTTTTTGCGGAAATATCTGGAAAAAATTTCCCGCCAAAATACTCTTTTCAAAATTCAAAATTTCAAAAATGATTCAAAACAAGCATATAAGCTTTCCCTAAAAAATTTGGATAAGAAGAAATTTCCCGCCAAAATAATTCATTTTTTTATGAACACTAGCGAACTAGATAAGTTCGCCTGAAATTAGTTCGCCTGATACTGCCTGAGCGAACTTAATAAGTTCGCCTGAACTTCACTGAGTAAACAAGATCCAAAGCGAACATGATAAATTCGCCTAATCAAGAATAATAGCTAAGTTCGCCTACTAAGTTCGCATGCAACATAATTCCAGATCTAAGTTCACCTGCAACAGCTGTAACAACTCAGGAAGATTAATCTTCAACCCAAACACGAACCAACAGTTCCGAAAATCATCATTTCTCACTGATTTGACGGAATTTAAAGAAATTGAACCGTAGGATTTAGTATTTCATGATTTAGAACACTTCTATCAGATTAATTTCACCAAAAACAACGTCAAATCCACAAATTCAGCATTAAAATCAACTTCAAGAACTTGAAAACTCCATGAAAATGAAAACTTGCAAAAATGATCAATTTCTTGTCAAATTGTACACAAATCATCACAAATCACTCATGAATCACACACAAATCATGAGCATAAGCTCTGATACCACATGTAGGTTCCCATGACTCCACTACAGATCGATCTCGTGACGTGACGTACAGAAGACACGCAGTGCGGAATCCAACCGTATCAACATATGTATACAATAGATGACAGAAACGATAACAATCACACAATGTAATAATATCCTCTTTGTATTTCCTTATCAGACACTGAATACAATCTCTCAGATTCTCATGTCTGATCTCTCTCTGAATTTTTCCAAGTCTCTTTTACACTAAGACTTGCAAACACCTATTTATAGGAACACACAGCACTTTAGGCGAACTTAACAAGTTCGCTCCTAAAGATGCTTAGGCGAACTTGTTAAGTTCGCCTCTCTATGAACTTAAACAATATTGTTTGCTACAGTTACAAATTCATGCTCTAACAGACTCCCCCTTAACTGTTGCAAACAATTCTATCAATTACAAGTCAAAGACTCTAAGACTAAGACATAATATCTTCAAGCTCGTTGTCACCAGAATATGCTCCAACAGATGAAGTTATAAGACACATTAAGACCATCACAGCCTTCATAAGTAACCTATACTTTGCTCTTTTCAATCTCAATCTCCACAATCTCACCTTCTTCAATTTCAGTATCTACAACATTATCTGCAACATCATCAAACAGTTCATCTAGATCATCTAAACATTCAATCTTTTCAGCTTCTTCTTCTTCAGCATCAGAATCTGTTTGAAAGAATTCTAATAACAAGATCTCTTCATTCACTTCAGTTCCTTTCTTGTTTCCTTCAATTGTAGTTGATGTTGATGACTCCCCCAAACCCTTGAAATAGGATTCACGTCAGCGTATTGACGATCACCTTCCATGTTGCCACTAGGATCATTGTCATCACCTCTTTTCTTTGAACAACATCAGTAGGACAAGCATCATGTAGCCTTAACTCCCCATGAGCGTCAAGACGCTCAACCAGTTTAGAAACCAACAATTTCATGTCATCTAGCTGCTTTGCCTGAGCTTGAAGGACCAACTGTCTTTGAGAATCAGTGTTCACAAGAACAACAACCTGATGTTACAAGGCAATCACTTGAGATTCATGGTAAGTTATCCTCTCAGAATCTTAAGACTGAGAAGTACCAACTGTTGATGATGTAGTAGCCTTTGGAGCATGAGTAATCACCGGAGAAGGACGTTTAGATGGAGGACGTGTAACTATAAAAGATTCAATAAAACTAGCATCCTCTATACCTTGTGATGAAGTTACAGCAGCAATAGAAGCATCCATCAGCTTCTGTGATTTTGGCACAGGAGTAAACTCCATGTCTGAATCAGAAGATTAATCTATTAATGTTCGTTTCCCAAGAACTGTACCGGAAGGAGGATCCCGAACAGACTTACGTCTTGGCTTTCTGCCTTTGGATTTCACTCTTTTTCTTGCATTTTCCAATGGCAAATTAGCCAGTCGTTCATAATGACCTGAGCTAAAGTCTCTTGACGAATTATAATCAGTAGCCTCAGAATCAGGAAGAATAGTATCACTTGAACTCGTATAAACCACATTCTCTTCAGGTTCATGAATGGGTGAGTTCACAACATCATTAAAATCGTCCATGTTAAGACCTAAGTCTTGATTTTCATTGTCACCAACATTTTCATTAACATCAGGATCAACATGAACAGGTTCATTCACTGGAATATCTTCTTGAATAGGAACCTGTTCTTGTTCTTGTTGAATTGGAACTTGCACTTGTTCTTGTTGAATCTGTGGTTGTTGTTGTTGCGGTGGTTCTTGATCTTGAACTTGTTCTAATTCCTCTGGATGAAACCAGCTATCATTTGGTGGCTCAACATAATCAGGATTGATAATGAGACCAAATAGAGGAGTAGGAATAGGAATCAACATTGCATTCTGCTGTTTCACCTTAGTACAGTCAGTGAAAATCCTCTTTAACATAGGAGTCAGGGTTAGACGTTGTGGATGCTGTGGTAGATTAGGAATCAGATGATTCAAAATCAATTGGATAAATCTTGGATACATAAGAAATCCTTGACCTTCTGGAGGAGTAATTTGCATCACAAGCTCAAGGTAAATGTATAGTGCAAAGTTGAACAGTTTGTTCAGTGTCAGTGCAACCATAGCAGCTTGTAAAACACTCTTCAACCCATCAGTTCCAGCCTTCCTCGGTGACAGGCATTTGATAATAACATGCATAAAAGACCTCCATTCACCCACCAATCCACCTTTCCTAGCTTGAGTATCATTCTGACGCCCTTTATAACCCATCCTTTGAAAACATCCCATGATTAAAGTTCCTGGTAAAGAAATGGGATCATCATTTGCACCACCTAGGACAAGAGCAGCACGAATGGTATCCACTGAAATAGCTACTTCAGTATTGTTAACTGTAGCTCTGAGAACATGAGGCTCAACATTTGTATCTTGATGTACGGTAGCCCAGAACTGTTGTATATAAGGCAAACTGATATAACGATTTCCCGAAAGAGCAACACTCAGTCCTGATCTATTCAGAAAGTTGATAATGCCTTGGTAATTCACAGCTTCCGACTTTTGAGGATCTAACAAAGCCACCTGGTTATGTTTGTACTCAACACGGCGATCCATCTAAACATGCATTGGACAAAGAACAACATCAGTATAGGCACACACATATATATAATACACACATATATGACAAATACTAGACTAAAAAAAAATAATCAAACACTGAAAAAAAATTCACAAGTCCAACACAATACTGACCACCTAGGCAATCTTACTAAGTTCGCTTAGAGTTGTAAGAGGCGAATATAATAAGTTCGCATGAACAAGTTCGCCTATTGATACATCTTCATACCAGATATCCAACTTGTTCAAATCGACAATTCTATTCAAATCAAGCACATTACAAGCATCGACTAACAACAACAAATCACTTTTAAACTTCAATTTCAAGTTTTAACCATTTAAAATACCATATTAGACGAAACTCAGACCAACGGTCAAGTCATGATGAACAGAGGGTCAAATGATCAAATTCCCATCGATTTAACGGATAAAAATCAGTGAATCTACCTTAGATAGACTCGCAATGTAAAATTGATCAAGATGCAACCACGAAAATTTCAAACCAACCATCCTGAATTCAAAACTGACATGTTCGCTATACTGTGGAAAAGTTCGCTCTACTGAAGTTTGCTCAGGAAAAAGACAAGTGTAGTGAATATGTTCGCCTGGAAAAGATATTTATAACCTCAATTAAGTTCGCTTAGTCAGGCGAACTTTTTAAGTTTGCTTAACAAGCAACATGCGAACATGATAAGTTTGCTTCTTCTTTTTCCTTGAAACCATTTTGGAATTCAAACTTCAACAAACCTCAACCATCATCATTTCACAACCATGTGATCTTCTATCTGTAACATGTATCCGATCCAATCCCGAATCATTTTAATAAAATTAAAAGATAGAATTTTCATGGAAGACGGAAAGAAAATCTTTTTGGATTTTATCTGTATAAACGGAATCACATATTTTTGGTTTTTCCCTTAATAAACTGAAACACATATTTTTGGTTTTTCTGAAAATACACACATGTTTTTGGTTGAACATCATGAGTAAGAAGATCATATAAGTATATGAGCAATTCATCACACATTCTATCACAAACTATGGGTAACCTATGATACGCACTGAATTATGATATTCATGTGAAATGAATTCACTTATTCCTTCAAATTTGATATGAAACAATCAAACTCATTCTTATTTACCTCATATCTTTGTCATTCTTTGCAATTTTTGTATTTATTTATCAAACGCAACACTGTTTACAAGCTTATCTTGTAATCTTGTTTTCTTTCTTTTCAGTTAAATAAAACATAACTTGAAATGATACGCGATACATCTCAAAGTAAACAAGATCTGGTCATAAAATGATCAATTATTCATACCGAATTTGCAATACAAAGCATGAATTCTTAAGTTGTCAATATTATAAGACTTGAAACTACAAGTGTTTTTCTCCCAAATTCATGTGAATTAGTACCATTTAGATGAAAAATATCGTGTACCCCACGTATATGCCCAACAGAATTAAAATTGCATTATATTCAAGACATACATGATTTATTGCAAGATTAGATCAATCACCAAGATAAAATTATTTCTATTAGCACAAGGATAGAATAGCATATCCCAAAGGATATACGAATCAAGATGATTCAGAATCAAAAAATTCTAATGAATTGGCTTTAGAATGTGAATCAGTAGATTCAGGTATGAGGATCCAACTATTATTTGGATAAGATTCAATTGAATCAATATAGATGATGTATCAATATGATCTAAGGGCTATCATATGTTCTAATAGATGTTGTCAGAAAACATATGTTAGTTCAACATCACATTTCATGTTTTTCGGGGCATGGGCAGTGAAGTGAATCGAATGATATTGTGCTAAAGATATAATCCGATATTGGTCTCATGAAATTCTTAAAACCATATATTTTTTATCTGATAATGATCTTTTACACACACACCCAGGCATATAATGGATTCAAATCACATATGTAATCATATCATATTTAATTTTCACACTACTATTGGTCCAAAAACGCTTCTAGTCTATTGACAATCCAAGTTTCAAACTCATATTCAAATTAAAACAGATTATCAAGATTAGAGCATTTATAACACAATCATTTCTTGTTCATGCAGACATTGAAATTTAGATCAAATCAATACACATTGAGCACACATATATCAACACATCAAAGGTCTACTATGGTCATGTGTGATAAACTATTCACTGATGTACTATCATTTTTTTCTCTAACTTCAAATAATGTCAATTTTATATTTTTTATTTTATTTTTCATTTTTATAAATAACAATTTTTGACTAAAATTTAACATGCAGAAAATTAATAAAGAAGAATAAAAGAAAATTAAAACAAAATCTCCCATGAAAATTTGTTTTTGAAAAAATTTTATTCGGGATTGATCATACCGATCATTTTGATCAGAAATTCAAACCTGGTACGATCAAATGCCTTGGTAAACAGATCAGCAAAATTATCATCAGTATGTACCTTCACCAGCTTAATCAACTTTTTATCTGCACAATCACGAATAAAATGATATCTAATTTCAATTTGCTTTGTTTTACTGTGCTTAACAGGATTATTTGTTATGGACATTGTGGCAGTATTATCAATAAACATGGGGTTCCTGTGAAATTCAAACCATAGTCTCTTAATTGTTGTTGGATCCAAAAGATCTGCGAACAACAACTTGCAGCAGCGATGTATTCTGCTTCACATGTTGAAATGGAGACCGTAGTTTGCTTTTTGCACTGCCAGGAAACAAGACGATTACCCAAGAACTGGCAACAAGATGTTGTAGATTTCCTGTCCAAACAACAACTACCAAAATCAGAGTCAGAATATGCATTGAATCCAAAGTTAGAACCATGTGGAAACCATAATCCCAATCTTTGTTTTCCTTTCAGATAACAAAAGATTCTCTAGACTGCTATCAAATGAGACTCTTTTGATTTTTCTTGGAATCTGGAACAGATACACACAACAAATATTATATCTGGCCTTGAAGCGGTTAAGTACATGAGAAATCCAAACATTGCTCTATAGAGTCGGCAATCAATTTCTTTTCCATCCGGGTCAGAATTCAGCTTATGATTCACCGGAATTGGAGTATCGTATGGGGTACAGTCCTCCATCTTGAACCGGCTCAAGATGTCTATGACATACTTGGACTGATGAATAAAGAAACCATCTTCCTTCTGATTAACTTGAAGTCCAAGGAAAAATGATAACTCTCCCATAGCTGACATTTCAAACTTCGATTTCATAACACTCTCAAACTCCTTGCATAACCCTTCATTTGTAGAATCAAAAATAATATCATCTATATATATATCTGAACCAGTAGATAATCTCCCCCTGCTTGCTTTATGAATAAGGTCGAGTCAATTTGGCTACGCACAAATCCATTGTCCATAAGATGTTTAGACAAAGTTTTGTACCATGCTCGGGAGCTTGATGTAAGCCATAAAGTGCTTTATCAAGCTTGAATACTCTAGACGGATGAACTGGATCTTCAAACCCCGGCGGCTGACACACATAAACCTCTTTTTGACCTTACTATATAAGAAAGCACTCTTCACATCTAATTGAAACAACTTAAACCCTTTGTAAGATGCAAAAGAAAAAAACAATCGAATAGCTTCAAGCCTAGCAACAAGAGCATAAAGATCGATGTAATCAATTCCTTCTTGTTGATTGAACCCCTGTACAACTAATCTTGCCTTATTTATCACCACAACACCACGATCATCTTTCTTGCATTTAAACACTCACTTAGTGCCAATTGTATACACGCCCTTTGGAAGATCTACAAGATTCCAGACTTTTAGCTTATCAAATTGAGCAAGCTCTTGAAAAACAACATCTTCTTCGTCACTATCAGACACTTGTGGTCCCGAGCAAGAGGCAACATTAGGATCAGGAGTAGAAGTAGATGGACAGATGAACTTTGAACCACATTTGGTATAAAACCTCCATCATGTGCATCCTGACAAGACTCATACAACACAACAGCCTCTTCAGGAGAAATATCAGAAGGGAAACGAAAAGACTTGAATAAGCTGTCATAATCAAAATCCCAGTCTGGTCCAATCGCCATTTGAGGTAAAGAACGATTTGAACAATCAATATGAAACCATTCCTCAACCTGATGAGTCTCTTTGTGATAAACCCTTTTGGTAGTAGAATTTGCAACATACCCCAGAAAGATCTCTTCAATAGCCTTAACACTGAACTTGGTTGGGACATCTCTAACCTTCAACAGGGTACATGGATTTCCAAAAGGTAGTAAATACTCCAAGTTAGGCTTCTGATGATTAAGCAACTCATAGCATGTCTTTTTGTGTTGCTTCATGATCAAAATTCTTTTCAAAACGTGACACGCAGTATTCACAGCCTCGACCCAAAAAGTAACTGGGAGCTTAGAATCTGCAAGCATCGTACGTGCTGTTTCAACCAAAGTTCTGTTCTTTCGTTCAACAACTCCGTTTTTTTGAGGTACATATGGCGCACTAAATTCATGATGAATTCCTTTTTGAAAACAAAATAAACCCATCTTGCTATTCTTGAACTCGTTGCCATTGTCACTCCTAGATCTTTTGACTTTCTGTTTGCACAAATTCTCTAAACCAAGAATTAAGAACTGTACCATCTCTGTTGTTCCAGCTTTAGAAGCAAGGAACTTAACCCAAGAAAATCTAGAAAAATCATTTGTTACCACCAGACAGTAAGATTTACCCCCAATGCTCCTAATAGTAATCGGTCCAAACAAATCCATATGTAGCAGCTCCAATGGAGTCACAATAGAATTCTTTGTCTTAGATTTGTGGGACTTCTTATGTTGTTTCCCATTCTTGCAAGGAATACAATCATCAGGAATGGATAATTTCATTTTCGAAACACCAATAACCAGATCATTCTTCACAAGATAATTCATTTTCCTGTAATTGATGTGAGCAAGCTTCCTGTGCCACATAATAGAGTCAGTTTCAGACATCTTCGAGAGTAAACATGTCAGAATAGAATCCGTTGTCATTGCAACACTCATGTCCAAAACATATGTGTCATTTCTCCTTGGAGTCTTCATAAGAATCCATTCTTTAGGAATAACAAATCCCGGCTTCAAGATATAACATTCAGTATCATTGAAATGGAATGAAAACTTCTTGTCACATATTTGAGATACACTCAAAAGATTGTGTTCTAGTTGCTCAACATAGTTCACTTTCTCAAATTTAACCTTGTCATTCTTCAAAGTACCTTGACCTGTTATGTACCCGCCTTTATTACCAGCAAAAGCAACATAACCGCCATCAATTTTAATAACATCTTCAAGCAAACGAATATTTCTTGTCATATGTCGAGAACAACCACTATCCACATACCAAGTATTGTTGATAGTCCTCCTTGGTTGCCCCTACATAAACAAAGAAAATCAGTTGGAAATGGGAACCCAAGCCATTGTGGTCTTGGGTCGTCCAAAAGTAACAAAATAAAAAACTTCAATGAGTTCACAATCCACTTGTCATCAACCTTTGGTACATAAAGACCAACAAAATCAGAACTTCTCGATGGAGAAATAGGATGATTATTTTGAAAAACATTGTTAGTATTATTATTACCAAAGTCAGATGTTTCCAAAAGTTTGACCTCAGGTTGTGAACCTTTTGTGATTCCAACATGTGGAATCTCAAAATGCTGTTGAAAATCAGCATTATTTCTCATACTAGTATGCATAAACACTAGTTTAGACACATGTTTATCATTTTGCTTAAACCTCGTGGATTTAGCAAATTACTGAGTAGGCATATATTGCCTTAGTGAAACTTTCTTCACAACATCAGATGTAGGCTTTCCCACATTCGGTTTCTTCAGAATCGTCACCACTTTTTGTTATGGGAGAACAATTTTTGATTTACCTTTCTCTAAAAACATAGGCTTCTTCTCTTGATTCTTATAAGGACAGTGTATCAGAATATGACCCACTTCATTACAATGAAAGCACACTCGTTTATCCCAATGATCTCTGACATAAGAACTTTTTCTTGAAGTTGATGAACAACCTGATGAACATTCTTTAGAAGATTTCACTGAACTTTCAACTTTCTTCTTCAGAACATAAACTTGTTTAGTCACCTTTGAGGAAATTTTCTTATCATGACCAGCAGCAACAAAACCACTTGTTAATAGTACCTTGGAAATATTAGGTTGTACAACTTCATCAGGTTCGGTTAGAATGCATCTATCTCTTGTAACTTGTTTCACCACATTTGGTTCATCAAGTTTCACCTATTTAGGTACACCTTCAACCTTGTTGTCATCAAACACTTCATCATCATTTTCAGAATCATAAACCATCTCTTCACCTGTCACTGGATTAACCTTCAAAACTGTCTTTGGATCAATCTCCTCCTCATTAATAATTTCTGGTTTAACTGCATAATTGCCATTAAATGGAGGAGGAACAAACCCAACTCCAGCAACTCTCTTTATAGGATCAGCATTGGCATGAAAATAATCCAATACCACAGATAAATTTCCAAAAATCTCCAGCTTTTGATGTAATTTGATCACTTCTGATTCCTTGTAAGAAATCTCCTTTTTCTTCTGAGCGACAATTTCATTTCTCTTCTCAATTTCAGCATAAGCCATATCCAGATGATATGCTTGTTCCTTGTACTTTAACCCCCAAATAATTTAAATCTCTTTTCAAAGATTCAATTCTATCCATACAAAGCTTATCATTATCTTTCAACTTTTGGTTAACAACATGCATGGATTTCATATGACAAATCAAGTTTGTGTTATCATCCATTACCTTCTGCATTTTATCTTTCACAAAGACACAATTAGAGCAGTAAATATTACAGATAGAGTCTTTTACCTTTGAAGGATCTGACATATCAGCCATGAAGACTTTAGCAATTGGAATCTCTTCAGAAATAGCTTTTTCAGCAGATCTTGTAGTCAACACAATATCATCTTCAGATACCCCAGATGCAGAAGCAATATCAAAATCAACATTGTGTATTTTAACACTCTCATCATCACTTTTCAGACTCTCACCATCACTTGAACTATCATCATCAGTTGCTTCTACATGATTATCAGAATGAATTTCAGCTACAAAAGCTTGACTCACAGCACCAACCAGATCTTCTAAATGAATACCCCAGTCATAATTTTCATCATTTTGTGCAACCAAAGCAGATGATGTAGATGCATGATTTGAATTTCCAGATCCAGAAGAACCATGTGACTGAGAAAGATTATTCTGAAAATTGTTTGTCTTCTTCTGGAAATCAAACTCAACTTTCGGCTTCACACATTCCTTAGCAAAATGACCATATTCTTGACAATTATAGCATCGAGCCTTTGATTTATCAAATCCCATTCTTGATCCACTGTTAGAACCAATATACTTCCTTCCAGTCTTTTTCAGAAAGTCCTTTGCTTGTCGCATAAGCATGGCCATATTCCATTGAATATTCATCTCCTCCAAATCAACAGGATCAATTTGACAAAAATCCTCTTCAAGAACATCAGGATCATGTATCTTCCCTCCAATAAAGTTTTCATAAGATGCCATGAAAGAGGAAAACATTGCCAAATAATCATCAGCAACCCTTTGATTCATATGATATGAATTTGTAGTTTGTGATCTAGAAGCAGAAGTTGATGTATTTGCAGAAAATCCAGTTTGACTTGGGCTCCAGAAAATGTTCCAGATAGATTTTCAGTTGTATTATCTTGACCATCGCCAGAAAAGAAAGCAACACCAGTACCAGTTTTACCAGCAGTCTTAGCAAAATACATAGCAGGATCTTGAATATGCTCCATATTAGTTTCCTTTTTCTTCATATTCAAATCATGAGATTGAATTTTGCCAATAACATCTTCAAGAGACATGGTTTTGTACTTGGCATTTTCTTTGATCAAAACAGAATACACATCA
Organism: Smallanthus sonchifolius; assembly: GCA_023525975.1. Lineage (NCBI taxonomy): Eukaryota > Viridiplantae > Streptophyta > Magnoliopsida > Asterales > Asteraceae > Smallanthus > Smallanthus sonchifolius. Next base: position 31,151,116 of record CM042046.1, read on the forward strand.
AATTTTGATGGTAAAGACTCCAAAAACTTATCATTGATCTCCTCAGTTTCATAAACAACCGAGGCACTTGATAATTCACTCAGCAAAGGATAAAATCTTGTTGAAAGATCACCCAAAGATTCATTTTGAAAATGTTTGAAAACCAGAAATTGTTTTTTCAATAACTCTTTCCGACTTTCATCACATCCAGACTACCTTCACATATCTTCTGCAATGCATCCCACAATTGTTGAGAAGACTTAAATTGTTTGAAACTGTGATACATTTCCTTTGGAAGTGACCTAGAAATGCTAGCCATAGCTTTCTTCTCACGAACAAACAATTGTTTTTCTTCTGTAGTCAATGCAGATACTGGTTTAGGAACACCATCCTTTCCCATCCATGAGTATGTAGGATGTGTATAACCCTCCAAAATAGGAATCCATAAACTCGTATTGGTAAACGACACAAACTGATCAAAACGATCTCTCTGGTTTGGATAATCAGCAAGACTTAACAACTTTGGTGGTTTCTGAGAAATACCAATCTCATTATCATAGTTGAACTTGTTAGTAACTTGCACCATATTTTCCATTTTCCAAAAAAAATATGCTAAGTATGAACAAGAATCCACTCAGGTGAAGATATTAAGTTCGCTTCAAGCCCTTCAAGCGAACTTGACCCCAAGCGAACTTGATAAGTTCGCTTAATCAAGTAAAACAGCTAAGTTCGCCTGCAACAGAATTCCAGAACTAAGTTCGCCTGCAACATCTATAACAACTCGGGAATGAGTCTTAAACCAAAACACGAACAAAAAGTTCCGAAAATCACCATATCTTGCTGAATTGATGGAATTTTATGAAATTGAACCGTAGGATTGAGTATAATGTGATTTAGAACACTTCTAATGGATCAATTTCACCAAAAAAAACCTTCAAATTTACAAAATCAACCTCAAAATCACATGAAAACTTGCAAAAGTTAACCAATTTCTTGTCAAAGCGTACACAAATCGTCACAAAGCTCTCACAAATCGCGAGCAATGTCTCTGATACCACTTGTAGGTCCACATGACTCTGCTATAGATTGTACTCGAGACGTGAAGTATCAATGACATGGAGTGCGGAATCCAACCGTATCAATGTATGTATACACAAGATGACAATAGAAACTGTAACAATCACAGAGTAAATAAACTTCTTTTCTATTCCATGCAATAACAGAGTTTACAAAACCAGAGTATGAACATTCAAAAGCATTACAAAAACTGAACCTACAAACTCTATTTATAGACCTGATTATGCTATTAAGTTCGCCTCTACTGAGACTAGGCAAACTTGCTAAGTTCGCCTCTAGCAGAACTTACACAATACTTATACAAAAACAAACATTATCAAAAATGTAAAGACAATAAGATCTAAACTATTACAAGCTCTTGTCATACATTTATGTCCTAACAAGCTTCTCGTTCTCGAGCCCAATCAATCATTTCCTCCAAGTTCGTGCACTTGGACGGATGGATAAGCTCTCTAATTTCAGTTTTCAGAACGAGATGATATCTCCACATCTCTGGAGTTGTTAACAAAGTCGGACATAACCTGACCTTATCAAAGAAAATCCCCATGATTTCATCCACCATCTTTGTTGTCTGCCGAAGTTGAAGAAACTCCTCAGTGATTCTTTCGATTGCCGCTCGAGGGAAATAATGTTTCAGGAAGAGATCTTTAAAATCTTCCCACCTCATCTCTTCGATCTTATCTCTACCCTTCTCTCTCTTTACCACTCCCCACCAATCATCAGCTCGTTCTTTCATTGATTGGTGGCGAAGGTAACCTCATCCTCCTTTTCACAGTGGCATGTTAATATGTTATCATTTATATATATTTTACTTACGTAATAATCCCCATATTATTGTACTAATTGAATAATAACCTTGCAATTTATGCTTAAAACACTTATACTTTGTAATTGCAAGTTATTCGGTGTTGAAAATATAAATCAAGCTAAATTCTATCAAAAACACCAAGAATTCAAGCTTCTATAAGATTCATTCCCGAGAATTGACCCCAAGAAGTCAAAATTGGTCAACAATAGTTAAACAAGGAGCTGGAAGAAAGTTGGGGGATGCACGGTCGTGCATCCCAATGCACGGCCGTACAATGGTGTTCCTTCTCCTCCCCGACCCAGTTCAGTGTCCTCTGTACCCTGTTTGATTCCATAGGCCTTTGTACGACCGTGCAACCCAATGCACGGTCATGCATTGCACATTTTGAGGCCTATAAATAGGAGGCTTGAGTTCTTCATTACACACACCTTATTACAGCACTCCACACCTCAAGAAGAGAGCATTCTCGTAGTTAAAGTAGAGAGCAGAGAGTAGAGGGGCTCTCCCTCCTTGATTCACAATAGGGGAGCCTACAAAACTCATCATTACATTAGTTGTTATGGTTATAACTTCTTTGTATTGCTAGGGTGAAGATGATGTTTGGTGCATGTTAATGTTTAACGTATTAATTTAGTGGTATCTTTATGTCTTTAACTAATTCGTTCTTAAAAACCATCTTTTGGTGGGCTTTTATTATTGTCTAAATCCGTCTTTATATTTGTGAGTGTCTTGATTTTAAAGAGTAAGATCGTAAAACCCTTTTTAATCAAACTTTCTTTGAAACTCGTACGTCTTTATACGAGTAGAGATTGATAAGCCAAGGCTTGGTCTATACTTCTAAGATCGTACGTCTTTATACGAGCTTATTATGTGACCAAGAATTGGTGAACTCATGTTGGGAACGTTACGTCTTTATACTTGGTCCCATTGTTACACCACCTCCAGGTGAGCAAAATATAATCATTTATTTAACTTTAATGTGAAGCATTTTATGTCCGATGTCTTAAACCAACTCGGAGATGACCATTCGATTGGTTAAGGGTAACTGTTGTCCCTAACGGGAGGCACTACCATTTTAATTTAAAGATTATAATTCATGAATCAAATGTAGTGAGGACGAGGCTCTAGCGGTGACCCGGGTCACAAGACTGTAGTAGTCATACGACTTAATTAGTCAACTTAACATTATCACGTACCAAGCTGATTTGAAACCCGAAGAAATACTATCCGTAATCTGATCATTTTTGCCTTATTTACTTTTCTGCTATTTACTATTCTTCTAGTTATATTTCTGCACGCACATTTTTACTTTTATGTTATTTACTTTACCGTCATTTACTTTTCTGCTTCACAAGCACACAAAACACACTCACTATTTAATCCGGCTAAACGATAACAAAAGTTGAGTATTGGAACTCGACCGTACCCATTGGTTCGATACTTGATTCCTGCGATAGGTACACTTGCCTATTGTGTGTGTTTTAAGTTAAAGTAATTATCATTTTATAAATTTAAAACCTGATCTTGTGAAACCATCCTAAAAGTACATTTATTATATTTTTACACTTATCTCACACGACATCACATGTATCGAATGCCCTTTCTATTGAGGCGATCCATCTTTGACAATCTAAGGGATTAACAGCTCCCTTAAACTCTAAAGGTTTGCATGTCATGAAATCCTTATAAGTACAACGAGTTGACTTCATATCAACTTTTGGATTTCCTCCTTCTCCATTATGAGTAACCTCTTTATGGTTTTCAAACCAACTTTCTAATGAATTCTATAAATCTCCTTGTAAGATCGGGAAGTTTGCATCGAATGTCCTTCCTACTTATATTGCAATTTTTCTCCGGATGTTTTCGGGGACTTGCTCAACTTCGTTTTCATCATGATGTGGACATTCAGCTCTCCTGTGGCTTCCCTCGTCATGTAATGTTCACCCATTTGCTGAAATATAGCATTGTTCAACTCTCATTCGTTTACCCTAATCATAATCTAGGGTTTTATACTACAGGTCTCGTATCAATTTAACCCTAATCAAGCATTCTAGGGTTTCATATAAGGCTCATACTCATGTATTTGCACATATTCATTCATTCATGTATTTTTAATCATGCATATTCACATTCCCGGCTTACTATTATAATAATGTTTACATATGGTGATATAATTTCATTCTATTACATAGGGATTCTTAAACTCCGATTGCTCCGTCCTCAGGAAGCTTTATTCCACGTGCTTCTTTCCTGCAGTATTTGGAAAACGTTTTTGAATTAGCTTATGCTAAGTAAGTACACTGCATTGTTCATTTTATTTTAAACCCTTTAGGTTCTTATTATTGTTCAAGTTTCCCAGGCTCTCATCACCCCCGTGACCATCTCCGGACGTACCTCCGGTCACGTCATTCGTAAATTTTATGGGTGTGCTAACCCCCTCGCAACCATCTTAGGCCGTACCTCCGGTCCGAGTTTTGGCAAGGTTCTTATACTCGTCAGTATAGACCCCTTGCATTTACCACGAAGACTCATTCATTCCTCAGCCTCGTAGGCTTGAAATCTTTTCCACCTTGGCCCCGTAGGCTTGGAGTCCCTTTTTCCTCAGCCCCGTAGGCTTGGAAATCTTTACTTTTGTTCTTTATTTATTGAGATCTACCTGACAGGCTGGGTATCTCTTTTCATTTGGGACCTTGAGTATCTTTGACTAGCAGACTCCCAAATATAGCGAGCATTTATTTTCATTTCATGTATATGCTTGATTTATTTCCCAACCAATGCTCACCTTAAAACTTCGTAACGGTTTCTCCACAATGCATTAAAAGGGTTTATATATAAGAAGTATCAGCTGCGTATCCACCACCCTTTAACGCTTCGTGAGTACTCTGTTATTCCATTTTAGGGCTTAGACCGTTCCATCATACTCATTCATACTTGCACATATCATCACGTATTCACTTGTTCATGTATTCATCACATATTCATACTTGTTATATATTAGTGTAAACTACAGTTTTCGTCCTTGAGGTTTGACCCGATTAACAGGTTCAGTCCATCCTTAACAGTATGGGTCCTTGAGGTTACATTTCTTAACACTTTTAGTTCAATTTCGTTAACTTTGTTAAGATTTTCAGTTAGTTTTTCTTAAATGACTAAAATGCCCTCCTTTTTCTTTCTAAACTTCAAAAAACCTTACCCTCTGAATTTAAAAAAACCCTAGCCTCAGTTTGTTATTCTCTCAGTTTCTACTAAGAATCCACACCGGCCATATCTGATCACGTCGCCGACCACCACCACCTCTAATCTCTCTTTTTCTCTCTATCTTGATGGTGGTGGATCTAATACGTTGCCGGTCACCACCCATCTCGGCGATGTGGAGACCAAGCATACCACTACCGCCTGATCAGAATTTTTTCTCTTAAACGTGGTTTGAAACTCTAAACATCGTTTGCCATGAGCGAGTCGCCGCTACCATTTAATATCGTCGAAAAAAAACTGTCGGAATCGGTAAACATTTCAAAAATTAGGTTGCTAGATTTTGGAATTGGGTTTTGGTTTTTGGCTCCTAAATTTTGTCCACGAGTTGAGATGAATGATGGTGTGTTTGGATTTTGGAATTAGGTTTTGGGTGTTCGTTATTTGGGGATGTTAAGCGTTTTGAAGACGAATTTGATGTAACGGGTTACAATTGGAAACTGATTTCCTCCTAATTTTTTACGTGACATCGTTTATGATCCAGGCGTTTGTTAGTTGCAGTTCGTTTTAGGGTTTGTTAGGGTGTTGGAAACCACCATCAACAACAGCGTTGACGACGTTGGATGGTAACAGAGGGGTTTGTCGGCCGCTGGAGAGGGGGTGCCGGAAGATAGGGCGGCAGGTGGGTGGGGGTGGTGGTAGGTGGTGGTCGGACGGTGGTGGTGGCGGCTGGTGGCGGAGTGAGGATGAAGAGGGTATTTTGGTCATTTAAAAAAACTTAACGAAGTTAACGAAAGCTGTTAAGAAATGTAACCTCAAGGACCCATACTGTTAAGGAGGGTCTGAACCTGTTAATCGGGTCAAACCTTAGGGACGAAAACTGTAGTTTACTCTATATTTTATAAACTGGGGTGATTATCCTTTTAGAGTAGTACCTCCAACAGAGATGTTCCCAGGAAAGAGTGACGGGTCTAGGAGAGATTTACACACCATTCTTTCCTTAGACAGAACATTTCGTTTGTCAGATAACTACATACCAGTCTTGCTTTCTCTCGTACGTTTACTATAATTCCATTACTGTCTTTTAGTCTATACCCTTAAACACTCATAATGGTTTCACCACTAAGCACCAAGAGATTTATATATATAGGAAGTATAAGCGGCGTATCCACCACCCTTGTATACGTCATGGCTACTCCATTATTCCCGTTTAGTGTTTATACTAACCCTTTATTACCCTGTACCCTCGTCAAATACATATCACATAACATATATCATTTAAGCACGTAATTCACATAATCATGTCTATAGTACGGGTCGAGTGTACTTAGATTATCCCCAGATAGTTCTGAAGTTCGTTCCTTGCTTTAACTTTTATTTCTTTAAACATTTGGGGTGTTACATCACTTCCCTATAAATAGAACACATGTGTTCATTTGTAGGTAAGCATGCTAGATGTAGCATACACAGAGAGGAAGTGGGTATCTATGAGAAGTGAATGTGGAGATAAAGACTGATGGCTACAAAACTCTCTAAGTACATATGCTGCGGACTCAACAATTTTGCTGCCTTACAAAGTTGTTGCGGATAGCCTTATCGGATGAAGTCCAAAGTTGCTGCTGATCGGCTTCTCAATAGCATCAAACATTGATGCTGCTGATAGGCAAATCATCAGCAGCTTTGACTGGCAAATTATCAGCAGCTTTGACTTTGCTACTGACACCTTTTGCTGCAACCCTGACACATCTATCAGTAAAAGGAATGTTATTGGTACAGATGATTAAAGACAAAGCTACTACTTCCGAAGTTTCCTACAAAGATTCCAGGAAGACTTTTGACCTGATCATTACTGTTTGCTGCATTTTGTCTTTTAGTTGTCTACCAATTGTAGTGTAACTTGTAACTGTCAAAGATCAATGGCTTGTGTTTGATCTGATCCTTAGAATCAAGGGTTTGTCTTGATTCTAAGTTCCTTTATATATATTGTATCTTTTCATTGTACAAGTGTGTTTCCTTAGAGTTTCCTTTGTAACTTGTAAACTTTGAAGATTAATACAACTTGCATTTATCAGTATTATCATTGTTTCTTGTTTGCAATGCATAGTTATGATTGTTTCCGCCAATCTCAACTAAACAGAACCATCTTGTAAAACACCGATCATACAAGTGGTATCAGAGCTTTGGCTCTCAGATTAAACAAACTCACACTTGTTTAATCACTCTCTGGTTCTGTTTACTGTTATCTCTTGCTGAAATCATCTATCCAAAATATGGCTCAGAATACTGGATTTGATGATACTGGAAGCCTCAACAGATCACCAAGACTGGTGTCTGGAGAAGACTATGATATGTGGAAGAACAAAATGGAAAGCTTCTTCTGCTACCAAGAATATGGAATGTGGAGATCCATAAGAGATGGTCCCTTTGTACCCATGATGGCCTCTGCTGATTCTGGAGGTCCATATGTCCCTAAAAAAGCCTTAAAATATTCAAAAGAAGACATCAAGAAAATGGAGGTAGATTTTAAATCTTTGGGATCTATACAGATGTGCTTGCCAAATGAAGTTTTTCATAACTTCAGAGAATACAAAACTGCCAAAGAGCTATGGGAAGCTCTTGAAAAGATGTTTGCTGGATCTGAAGAAGTGAAAGAAAATAGAAGAGACATTCTAAAGCAACAGTATGAAAACTTTGTTTACAAGGATGGTGAGTCTCTTACCACTCAATAGAACTGGTACACCTATCTTGTGGGCGAGTTACAGTTCTCTAAAGTTAAGCTGGAGAATGAAGACATTCTCAAAACATTTATTAAATCTCTTCCAAGTTGCAGGACACTCTACACAGTGTCAGTCAGAAGAACTGAAATCTGAAGACTCTCCAAATGACTGAGTTGTTTGGTATGCTGAAGACATATGAGCTGGAAATGATTCAAGCCAGAGAAAGAAGCTTAGGTCATTCTTCTTCATCCTTATCATCCACAACTTCCTCTACATTACACTCTGACCACTCTCTTCCACGTTCAAGCAACCACTATCCTCCCATTGTCAAACATCCTTAAACAAGTAAACAACTCACAATTTCTTCTTGAATCCCCTCCTCAACATCCCACCACTACTGCTGTAAGGTCCGGATTCTTGAGGATCTTCAATCAACGATTTCAATAACATGTTGAACCTGGCAGAAACAGACTCGACACGTGACTTGTAGGTATAATCTAAAAGGACGAGACATAATTCAACAATCAAACGATTCGTATATTGATATGAATACTAAATACACAATACAATCGTTCAACAACTCGTCCAACATGTCTCTCTCGTCCAACCTGAATACTGTTACAAACACATATATTTATACTAAAACAGAAAGTATTCGGTGGGCCTAGGCCTGGTCCGCATACTTGAAGTATGCGGCTGCATACTTCAATTAGCTGCCCGGATCGCATACTTCAAGTATGCTGCCCGGACCGCATACTTCAAGTATGCTGCCCGGACCGCATACTTCAAGTATGTTGCCTGACCGCATACTTCAATATGCTGGCTGACCGCATACTTCAAGTATGTTGCTGGCACTGAAGTATGCTGCCAGATGAAGTATGATGCTGCATAATTTCTTACTTCTTCCAATCTTCATCTTCTAAACTTCTGAACAACTCGGTGATTCTTTGATTGCGTCAGCCTATTATATTTTTGGTCCTTACAATCTCCCCCTAGGTTGATGCATTCAAAGAAGTCTTCAAATTTCAAAATTGACTTAATGATCATCACCTCTTGCAATAACTTCTTTCCCATAGCCATTCCCAAAACCTTCACGAATGACTTTGCGGTTGTTGAGACTGTTGTTTTGTTCACTTGCTTTCCTTCTTTTCTTTGGAGTTTGATCCGCCCAGAGATCATTATTAGCATCATTAAAATCATCATTTTGTTGAGAATAGTTGTTAGGAGGAGGATTCCTAATAGCCTTTCTCTTTTGCAATCACTTTTATGATGTTTGTTGATCGGTACTTTCTCTCTGTCACTTTCGGTTTCTAAAGAGTCAACATCTTCTTGTGCTTTTTGGCATTGATGACACTTGATGCAACAATTTGATATGTTCTTCATCATCCCTTGGATAAGGAATGTTATCTTGTTACTCCTGAAAGTTCACTCAAATACAAGTATGTGCAAAATGCATGTATACTCAAACTTATAAAATTATGAAACTTTTCAATTTTTAATAAAACCTCATTTGTTTATAAAGCCTCTTTTTCATGATTATTGAATGAAACAAGAACGGTCAATTTTGATACTTATGAAATACACACAAAGATAAAAATAAAATAACTTCAACTAAGCTAAAAACACAAAATCTTTTTGTTCTTTTCAATATATCGGACTGCCTTGAAACAATAGAACACAATAATTTTGAGAGAAACTCTGTTATGGGATCATATCATTCTAGGGTAGACTAAACTATAATTATCAGCCGCTCATTTTATTAGACAGGTCTTGGTGATTGTCAATATGTAGTATCATTCTAAACTCAAGCCTTTATACTTTAATTGACAAGAAAGCAGTGCATGAATTTATATTTTTTTTTGTAATAGTTATTTATTACTTAGTGGGTCCCACACTCATATCTTAGAAACCTGCATTTATTTTAGTGTGAATTAGATGAGTGTTTGATGAACTGAATGGACCCCATAACTTATCAAATAAACCTTCCCTTCCTCATGATCTTTTGAGCACCTAAAAATAACTAAAAGAGCATAACTGGCACGGGTTTGTGAACTGTTAAGGAAATCTCTGACAAATTTGATTAAGCACATAGCATGACGGACTTACATATTCAGAAATAGTAAATGTTTATAGTCATCGCACTATAGACTTACATGCCTTGATAAGAGATTCCTTCCCAGTCACACATTCCCAAAAAGAAAAAAATTTTACAAGTATTTATTATTATGTACGTCTTTAGACATATCTTTTTGAATTTTCCTATTGCACGACATTAACATTGCGTGTCTTTTTGCTCACATTTCTATTTTGCACTTTCATTGAGTGTCTTTTCACCTATTGCATGTCATTGCATGTCTTTTATCTATGTACATATATATACAGAGTTTAATCAAGTCAGCTCGCAACCCCTTTGTGAAGAGTCTCGGCTTGTGCAATCCAGAGATAGTATGTTCTTCCACAGTTCATCAACCTTTATGTGTAAGTGTTCAATTATTAACAGAAAATAAATATTCTAACAATCTATGATATGTTCCCCACTAAAGTAATGACTTTTATGTTTAAGTGAAACACTATAATGCTGTCCTTTCAGTTTTAGCAGAGCCTATCAAAATATCACCCAAAGATCCTGATCTTTTCAACTATTGGCCTTACATAAGATGATCCAACCTCTAGAATGATAACTATAATTTCCCACTAGATAGATTTCTCAGATTTTCTCAATAGAACGACTTACTTAAGAACAAAAAATCTTTTTTTTTTGTATTTTTTTGATTTTTATTTAAAGATGAAACTAAAAACTTAAACCGAAAATATTTTTGGTGTTTTTAGGAATTTTCTCCCCCAAAAATTTTGCTTTTATACAACTAATAAACAAAACAAAATTTGTATCCTAAGAAAAATATTTTTGGTGACCGAACTTGTGTAGGATCGTGAAATTTCAAGATGGTTCTGTTCTTAGTTGAGATTGGCGGAAACAATAACAACTACACAATTACAATCGAGTAAACAAAAAGAATACTGATAAGAACACTGTTGTATTAAGCTTTGTGAATAAACGATTACAAATGAAAACTCAGTGAAGAAGCACACTTACAATGAAGTGTTTACACAGTATTTATACTAACTTAGAATCAAGACAAACCCTTGATTCTAAGGATCAGATCGAACACAGACCGTTGATCTTTTGTACAAAAGCTAATAATACACGTTAAAGCTAAACTAGCTAACTTTATTGAAGCGTTTACTTTAATCATCATTGTTTGCATGCTCGGGGAAGAGCATTGTCGTCCGTCATTGGTTGCACCATTGAGGTTCCTTCTGCTTTAAGTGTGTCAGTTGCTTTTGCAGAAAGTTGTCAGTGACGCTTGGCATGGATAGTCAGCTGCAACGATTTGTCTTCAAGGAACATAGCTATCAGCAGCAAGAATGAGAATAATGCTGCTGATAAGCCTATCAGCAGCAACTTGTGTTGAACGCTGCTGATAAGCCTATCAACAGCAACCAGTGTTGAATGCTGCTAATAAGCCTATCAGCAGCAACATGTGTTGAATGCTGCTGATAAGCCTATCAGCAGCCATATGTGTTGAATGCTGCTGATAAGCCTATTAGCAGCATTTGTACTTAGAATAATTTGGTAGCAATCAGTCTTTGGTTCTACAAACTCCCCCTAGACTGATGCAACCAAAATTCTTCTAATCACTTTGCTGCTGAAGCTTTTGCATGTGGCTGACTATCCTTTCAACCTCATAGCCTCTTGGATCCTTGCTGGGATTGTTCAGTGGAAGTGTAGACAGAGTCTTGATGTCTTTATTTGGCATTTTGTAGATTGTTTTGCTTGAACATCTCATCTTCTGCTTCCTTACATCAGTTAAGGTGAACTCGTCCAAATCAGCATTATAGGACCAACTTACAAATGGAGAGTGGGACTTGAGTGGTTTGATGTCAATGATCACATCTTTGCTAGGGTTGAAGTAGTGTTTGATTGCTAGCACAAGAAGTTTCCCACTCTCATTTGCAGGCTCATGAGCTTCACCTAGCTCCAGAATTCTGCCAAGATCTGAATCTGGCAATTGCAGAATTTTATCAACAGATCTGTAGTTAGATCTTCTTCTTTCAGTTCTCCCCCTGAAGATCTCAAACCTTTGATCCTGTGGATTATAGACCCAATCAACTATGTCTCTTGAGTCTTCTGGTTTAGGTGTGGGTTTGGATTTCTTCAAGGGAGGCTGTTGATGAGTGGGGCTGGGTGAGATGGTTTGGACTTTTTGGGTGGAGGAGTGGAAGGTTTGGGGAGGAGAGTGGAAGGTTGTTGGATTGAGGAAGAGGTAGGTGAGGGAGAAGGCTTGGGTTTCTTTGCTTTTGTTTCTCCTTCTTCCTGAATAGGTACCCTTTTCTTGGAGCCCTTCTTGTCCATTCTTTCTTCCTCATCCTTCTTGACTTTGAAGTAGAGGGCTTGCAGGTTCATGAAGTTCATAGGACCTAGCCTCTTTCCATTCTCTCCTCTAGCCTTAAGGAAGTCAATCATGACCTTCCTTTCTTCATGGGTCCGTTTATTAAAGGCAATGGTCTTTTTGGACTGTTGTTTGGCTTTTTCTTCTTCTTCAGCCTGTTTCTTCTTTGCCAATTGACCTTGATGACCCATGTAGGCTCTGTAGACTTCTTTATTTTATAGTTTCTCAAGGTATTTTACATCCTCACCTTGAGATACCAGAGTCTTTACCCACTCCTCCCTCATTTCTTTAGCTAGTTCAGAATCGGTTATTCTGAACTTAGCTTCTTCTTTCTTCTTCTTCTCCAATTCTTCCTTTTCTCTGTTGAATTGTTCCAGCAGTTAAAGAGCAAGAGTTGCATCTTCTTCAATCTTGTCAACTGCAGGAATCTTTCTTTTCAGTTCATCCAGCTGTCTAGCATACCGCTGGATGGTTTGTTCTCTTAGGAGAATGGCTGTTTTTCTTTCTTTAACCTTTTTAATGTCAGCCATCTCCTCTTATTCTCTTCTTCTTCTTTTCTCTTCCCTCTCTCTTTTCTCTTTTAGCAACCTCTCTTCATCTTCATCTGTCATGATTCCCTTTCCTTTGTTTACATTGGATGCCTCTGCTTCAACTTCACTGACCACAACAGCAGATGATGGTGCTGCTATTGGGATCTCTGCCTCAGCTTCATTGGCAATTTGGGATGTGAACATGGGAAGGTCATTGGCCTCATTCGATTTACACTCAGGACTTGTGACTTCTTTCAGCATTTCTTTGATAGTTGATCTTGACTCATATGCTGCAATACAGATGTCTACTCGAGGGGAGGCTGAGTCAGTATCAGTGTCAGAGTTTGACACATATACTGCCTCAGTAATTCTTCCTACTTGTTCAAGTTTGGCTCTGACAGTAGCTATCATTGCCTTGCTTTCAAGTGAGTTGACATTGCAGATATTTGCCCTGAGTTGAAAGATCTTGTAGAGAAAGTCTGTAGGAAGTGACAAGATGTTCCTGGTGTTGATGGTGAGAGAGGAGCCGTTGCTTAGTAAGAAGGTGTGGTCAAGAGACTTTGTGCTTGTCCATCCCAGCACATCTAAGTCTTTGACAATGAAGAACTACAGAAATCTTCTTAAGCAGCAAATTTCTTCGTTAGTGAGAAGACTGCTCCTTATAATGTCAAGTCTTCTAAGAGTCAGTCTTCTTTCTGCTGCTGACGAAGATTCAGGATAAGCTACCCGATTTGCTATTTGTATTAGTCTTTCGAAGTGGGGTAGATTATCCTCCATCAAGTCATGGAACCTGCCAATGGCAAGTTCTGCTGAGAGATCTGATGAAGTGTTGATGTAGTTAGTTAAATGCAGTTGTAGGACTTGGAGGGCATTGAGAGAGTTCCAGTTTAGCTCTTCTACACCACTAAACTCCCATCCAATCCAAAATCTCTCAGCTGATCCATCATACCCCCAAGCTAGAATGGAGTCAAATTCTAGCTTCTGTGTAGTTTGAAAGAGTTGGGGGGTAATGGATTGACTTATGATGGCTGCTACTTCAGGAAGGATGCTGAATGATGTATTTGTTTGTTCTGTGTCTTCAGCATCATTCAGCATTTCATCAACAGCCCTGACGACCAACTTCCAGTCTTCAGATGTCTCTTCTTCTTTGTTATCTGAGACTGGCAAGTCATGAATTTGTACAAAAGCCGGCTTGAATAGTGAGCTTTGAATTACAACCTGCTCTTAAATCCAGTCGTCAAGACTGTCTGTGTCTTCCTACATAGAGACCATCTCCCCCTTTTTGGTTGCATCAGTAGACAGGTAAGCATCAGTTTGGGTGCCTACTGATACAAGAGAGGGAGTGGCTAAAGTTGGGCATTGATGGGCTTCATGCATAGAGACTTGGTGTCTTAGTTTGGACACTTCAGCCTCTAGCATAGCCACCCTGGCCGTCAATTCCAAGTTATGAAGTTTCAGTCTGTCCTCATCCATAGTTGTGGAATCCTTGGACCCAGATGGGGCCTTAGGCCTAGCCTCTTCATCCCCATCACCCATGGTTTCTTGGCGCCTGGGATTCCTCTCAGTGAGGGGAGTTTCCAAGGAAACATCCTCAATGTGAGTTGCCGTGGTTGAGGGCTTAACAATGTTGTCACTGTCCTCCTGGTCATTTGATGGACCAGCAGTAGTGACAGCCTCTTCCACATCCACTCTTTCATAACTCCGAGAGTGGACCTTCAGGGTAGATGAACCTGGGTTGGGTGTGTTGGAAGCAAGATCAATCAGTACCTCAGAGATAGTGGTAGCTGGAGAAGGTACATCATCTTGATCAGGTTCCTCAACACTTAAGTTCAGAAGAGAAAGGAAGTGCTCAGGGGCCTGTTCTACGGATCCGGGAAGTGATCCTGATCCTAATAGAGAGACATCCGAAGGAGTCTTCCTAATAATGTGGCTTTCCCTTATGATATTCTCACCAGAATGTTGTGATTCTGAGTGAGGGCTGTTAGGTTGGGTTTGGGCCTTGGAGGCAAGAAAAGAAGGAGTTCTCTTGCCCCTTTTTCTAGTATATGTTGTTGCAACCGGGGCCCTATGTTCCGGTTGAACAATAGCATCCAAAAGAGGTGTAAGTGATATTTGTGCTTGTGCATCCTTAGTAGTATACACAGGGGTTCGAACGGTGGATGCAGACTGTTGTTCAAGATGTGAGGTGGAGGGTGTGGGATCAGTATCAGCTGGGATTGCTGAACTGTCACCCAGGGTACTCTGTACGTTCGGCATTGTAGATAACAATGGAACGTTAACCCCTGAGAACTTTTTGGAAACAGTCCTCATGCTTTGAAAAATGTTATTTTTATGACCCAACATGATGTAGATTCTTGCAGGTTTTGAAAGTTCTTTTAGTTCTTGATTGAAAACTTTCTGCAGGATTCTTGGGTACATGAAAAATTGCTGCTTTGCACCCTCTTGAAGGTTATATCACAAACCCTAAAAAATGAGATGTGCAAAATTGAAGCCTTGGTTAGTGACCATACCATGGAAATCGGAGGCTAGCGCAGAGCTCACCTGATGCCATCCACTCCTCTTCTGAGATATGTATTGGAGAAGAGTGTGGCAGAGATACTTCCATGGAGGGCCCATCAGTGCCTTCTCAATTGTATACTCGGTTTGATTTCTAGTGTATCCAATGGAGACAAAGGTACTCATGTATTCGTCCTTCGAGTATGAGATGGCTGCTCCCTCATCTTGAAGCTGAAGGTGTTTTCTGAGTGTAGCTTCCGAGATAGTGATATTCTTGCCGTCTACTTTGGCTTTGATTTTGGGAATCCCCTGTTCGGTTGAGTAGATGGCGGTACTCCAGAAATCCTCCATATGAGGGATATATATGGTAGGGTTGGTGGTGAGGGCAAAGTAGATCTTTGATCGACATAAGAAATTGATCATATCGTCAAAACCATCGGATTTCTTTCCTTTGGTAAGATATGCTCTTAGGTTATGGTATGTGGAAAACTTGTCATCTGGGTTGTCGATATCTGCCATAGCCGTTTGATTTTGGAGGGATGATTTGAATATGGTGGAGACTTGAGAGTATGAAGAATATGAAGAGCTTTGAATGTGGTGGGGACTTTGGGTGAAAGTGATAGTTGGTTAGGGTTGAATTGAATGTGAAGAGGTGGTAAGGAAAATTTGATTTGTTCTTATAGCGGCAGATGAGAGAAAAAGCATAATGACTTGTACAGTACAACCTTATTTACTTTTCATTGTTACAGCTGTAATACACTGAGGCAGTCATGGTAAAGACTGACGTTATTTTCTTTTACAGCGGGTAAAAGTTAATTTTGGACTTAAGTTTACCCATCAGCAGCAAACTTGGTTGTTATGGATGAGTAAGCCTGTCCGCAGCAACTTTGGTTGCTGCGGAAGGTTAAGTCTGTCAGCAGCAAACTTAATTGCTACTGATAGATGCAATGATCTGCAGCAGGGATGTTGCTGCTGATGGCCTTAAAGCTATCCGCATGAAACTTGTTCCTGCTGATAACTTAAGGTAGTCAGTGGCAAATCCTTTGCTGCTGAATATTAAACATGTCAGCAGCTGAGGGGTAAAAATGCTGCTGACTTATAACTTTTATTTACATCAAAAGACAGGCATATTTACAGTAAAGGATAGATGCACTCAACTGAACCGATGATGATGCTTGGTGGTTTCTTTGCCTTCCATTGTTGAGTTGGTGGTCTTCCAACTCTTTTTGCCTTTTCAGCAGCAGACTTTGTATTTGGCTTATCAGCAGCAGATTTTGATACTGCTGATCCTTTTACTTGAGCAGCTGCAGATTTTGTTGCTGCTGAAGGCTTTCCCTTTTGTTCCCTGGGCTTTACTCGATCAGTAGCAGTTATTTTGACTGTTGATGGCTTTGGAACAGACGTATGCCTATCCTTCTTCCCCTCACTAATAGGTTTTTGTATAACTGGTGTTGGAAGAAGAATCTGATTGAAAGGATTAAACTTACAATTTGCAGCAAAGTGGTCTGATTCTCCACAGATGATGCAAGATTGTTTAGTTTTTGACAACTGCTCCCTAGATGGAGAAAGAGATTTTCTGAATTGAATTGTCTTAGCTTCAAATCTTCTTACCTGTTTGTTCTTCTCTGTCTTCTCAAAAGCATGTTGCTTGAGGTTTCTTTGCTGTTGAAGTTAGTAGAAGCAGGTGCTGGCAGTGTGGTTATAATTTCCATAGACAAAACATGATTTTGCCAGTTTATCCCTTGAAAGATGCACATAATCCTTTCTTTTGAAAAGGTCTTTGAAATTCCAAGGGTGAGCTTTGTTGTGCTCAAAAGTAGCTTCTTCCAATGTTTTTTGAACATATGGAACCCTTTCTCCAGGCGCATGACATATGTCAAACACCTTCCTTGGCTGGACTGAAGATGAGGACTGGCCCTTTTCAGTATTTAGCTTCCTACCTTCTGGAGGATAGCTAATTTTGATTTGTTTGAATGGTGTAGGAACTAGTACTGAAATGGCTGGTACTTGTGCTGAATGGACTTCATCTTTAGTCAGAGTGACTTGAGGGGCAGGAGGAGATGAAGCTTCACTTGTTTTAGTGGAGTCTGAGTAAGTTGAATCAGACTCTGATGAGGTAGTGCATTCTTGTACCAATGGTTCATCCGTAGAAGGATCAAGATTTCTGTTGGCCATATCAAGATTTGCCAAATTGAAGCTTGGTTCATGAATGGTCACGTAGTCAGCAGGAGGTGCAACGGCTTGATATTGTTCTGCATGATACCCCACACCAGTTTTTACCTTATCATGAATTTTAGCATCCAAAAGTCTTTACAGCTTTTTGGATGCAAATTCATATTTGTCGACATGAACCTTTTGTTCTGCCAATTCTGCTCTGGTAGCTTTTAATCTGGCCAGTAGATCATCAATCTGAGTTTCAAGATTGGTTTGTTCATGTTTTAATGATGAAATCTCTTTCTTTAGACAGTTAATTTTTTCTTTATGACTGTCTTCGACCCTTTTGAATTCAGATTTCATTTGATGAAACTCTTCGTTTTGATCTATTAGGTTTTGATTATGCTTTCTGTAGCCTAAAACCTTATCAATGCAGGCTTGGGAACATAAACGTTCATATACCTGTGGCGGTATCTCAGTTGTGTCTGCCATAAGAGCTTGGTTGTTAGTAGGCAGATCTTCATACTGCAAGCTCCAGTCAAAGTCAGATGTTCCAACAGCTGCACAAGCTGCAGTTTGAGCTGGATGAGTAGCTTGTTGCTGTTGGTGTCTTGGTTGGGTTTGCTGAGCTACTGGGTTTGCTCTAGGTGCCTTGCATTCTCTAGCAAAGTGACCCAGTTGGTTACAGTTGTAACACTTCAACTTGCTTTTATCCAAGCCAACTCTCGTGTTTGAGCTGTTGCTTGGAAAGGGTCTTCCGGTTCTGGAGTAAAACCTTTTTGCTCTTATGGAGAGCATTGCAAACGAGTGCTGTATATCCATTTCTTCCAGATCATCTGGATGGAAGCACTCAAGATCCTCCTTGATAAAGTACATGTTGCTTGAGTTTTTAGAAACAAAAGCAGCAGTGGTTGAGGCTTGAGAAGGAGCTTCAAGAAGAAATGGTGATGTGTTTGTTTTAGTGGTAGGTGTTTGAGGATGTGTGACTATGGGAGGATAGTAGTTGCTAGTACTGGGGCCTGAGTGCTCAGAGTGAAAAGCAGATGAGGTAGTGTTGGATGTGGAGGTTGTTTGGTAGCTTGAGCTCCTTTCTTTGGCCTGAATCATTTCTAATTCATAGGTTTTGAGCATACCAAATAGCTCAGTCATCTGAAAAGTCTTCAGATTCTCAGTTCTTCTGATGGACACTGTGTAGAGTGTCCATCAACTAGGTAGAGATCTGATGAATTTTTTAAGAATGTCTTCATTCTCCAGCTTCACTTTTGAGCACTGCAACTCACCTACAAGATAAGTATATCTATTATATAAAACAGTTAGAGACTCACCTTCCTTCTAGACAAAGTTTTCGTACTGCTGCTTGAGGATGTCTCTTCTGTTTTCCTTGATTTCCTCAGATCCAGCAAACATCTTTTCGAGGGCCTCCCACAGCTCCTTTGCAGTTTTGTAACTTCTGAAGTTATGAAAAACTTCATTTGGAAGGCACATTTGGATGGCTCCTAGTGCCTTGAAGTCCACCTCCATCTTCTTGATATCCTCTTCTGAATATTTGGAGGGATCCTTTGGAACTGTTGGTCCTCCAGAGTCAGCAGATGCAACCATGGGAGTGTATGATCCATCCCTGATGGATTTCCACATTCTGTACTCCTGATAACAGAAGAAGCTTTCCATGCGATTTTTCCACATGTCGTAGTCTTCTCCAGATACCAACCTTGGTGGTCGGTTGATGCTGTCGATGTCTTTAAAACCGTTGATTTGTGCCATTTTTGTTTTGAGATTTTGGGTGACTTGATCAGAGAGAGAGAGTTTAGAATAGAACCAGAAGTGATTAAACAAGTGTGAATTTGTTTAATCTGAGCCAAAGCTCTGATACCACTTGTAGGATCGTGAAATTTCAAGATGGTTCTGTTCTTAGTTGAGATTGGCGGAAACAATAACAACTACACAATTACAATCGAGTAAACAGAAAGAATACTGATAAGAACACTGTTGTATTAAGCTTTGTGAATAAACGATTACAAATGAAAACTCAGTGAAGAAGCACACTTACAATGAAGTGTTTACACAGTATTTATACTAACTTAGAATCAAGACAGACCCTTGATTCTAAGGATCAGATCGAACACAGACCGTTGATCTTTTGTACAAAAGCTAATAATACACGTTAAAGCTAAACTAGCTAACTTTATTGAAGCGTTTACTTTATTCATCATTGTTTGCATGCTCGGGGAAGAGCATTGTCGTCCGTCATTGGTTGCACCATTGAGGTTCCTTCTGCTTTGAGTGTGTCAGTTGCTTTTGTAGAAAGTTGTCAGTGACGCTTGGCATGGATAGTCAGCTGCAACGATTTGTCTTCAAGGAACATAGCTATCAGCAGAAAGATTGAGAATAATGCTGCTGATAAGCCTATCAGCAGCAACTTGTGTTGAACGCTGCTGATAAGCCTATCAGCAGCAACCGGTGTTGAATGCTGCTGATATGCCTATCAGCAGCAACATGTGTTGAATGCAGCTGATAAGCCTATCAGCAGCCATATGTGTTGAATGTTGCTGATAAGCCTATCAGCAGCATTTGTACTTAGAATAATTTGGTAGCAATCAGTCTTTGGTTCTACAACTTGTGACTCGTTAATCGAAGCAGAACATTTTTAAAACACTGAACCACAAAAGTGAATCTGGTCAGATCAAAGGATTTTTTAAAAACATCACAAATGTCATCCTCAAAGCATAGAGTACCATTAGTGACCATACCTTTCATCCTGATCTTACCTCATTTATTTCATGCAAAAGAAACATACCCTCCATCAAAGTGTTTGATATCATGTCGTAGAGAGATGTCCCGCATTATGTGGCTGGAACAACCACTATCAACGTACCATAGGTTGTTGACATACTCCTTGGCTGATCCTGCATGATTCAAGCAATTTAGTTAGACAGAGGTACCCAAGCCATAGTGGTCCTAGGTACGCCAAAAGCATCAATGTAAGATACTTCTTGTAAACACATATCCTTATCATTCTCTAACACTGGTGATTCAACTGCTTTTGATTTAGTTTTCGAAATTGGTGTTGGTTTAACAAAATTTTTGGTTGCTTGAGGAGTACCAACTTTAGGTTTTTCTACCTCTTTAGGTTTTTAACATTACTTGTTTTCACGAAAAACCTTTTGTTTGTTCTTAGCAGCATTCCAATCAGCATCAGAAGGCTTAACATTGGGATGTTTATTCTTCATTGCCTTAAGTTTTTCAACCTTCATTGGCTTAGAATAATGCTTTTCCCTTGGTGTAACCCTGTGATTTTGAAAATAATAGGCTCAGAAGGACGATGTGTGCAGTTTCTTGCAATGTGACCAGCTTTACCACATGTGTAGCATGTCTGTTTCCTACCATACGAAGCATAGCCTAATCTGTCGAACCATGATGATCACTGCTGAGGAGAGCCTGTGAAGTAACCTGCATTTTCACAGTTCCTAGAAAACCTTCTATCAAACACTTGGTCATCATATCTATCATAATTTCTGTGATTCGATCTAAAACAATTCCTATCAGAATTCTTAACATTTTGTTCAAAAACATGATGGTTATCAAATTTTGAATAAAATTCATTTTTGGTAAACTGTTGAGACAATTGTTTAGAACTTGACTGACTTGTAGATGGTTTGCTACTTTCTCTATTAAGGGAACGGTTTTTATTTTTGACAAAATGATGATTTTTACCGTTGGCAATTTGTTTTTCTTCCCTTTCTAGAGTACCACTTTTAACAAATATGGATGTCAAACTCCTTTTCAACTTATCTCCTTTTGAAAAAGTACCATTTTGAAAACAAGACAATTTGTTTTTAAATGACGCAGACATAGACTCAAAAACGCAACCATCCTCCTCATCATCATCACTTCCACAATCCTCCACTATGCCCTCTACTAATCTTGTTGCTGCACAAGACTTAGACGGGTTAGTAACGTTCACATGCTCTACCGTAGGATCTAGTTTACGGCCTATACCATATTCCATCTCAACATCTTCATGTTGAACACTTGGCATTGAGGTAAAGTTTCCATTGAACGGATGTTCAACAGCATGATAACCAATTCTTGTATTCCCTTTCTTTCTGACTTGGGAATCTATCATGTCATACACCACTGATCAAGAGTGTTCAATTTTCTCAATTGTTAGTTTGGTGTTTGCCAATTGAGTCACAACATCATTTAATTTTAAGCTAAGGTCATCTATCCGTGTTAATGCATTACGATAAAGACATTCCTTATTGCTAAAATCCAATTCAAGTTTTGAAAAATCATTTTTGCTTGCTTCATTTGTATCTTTGAAAACCTTTTTTAATCATTTAAGTTGTGAGTTGGAATATCTAAGCTTTGTTATTTCTTGATTTAATGTATCGTTATCATGTTTGTAACGATTGACTTTCTCAATACAAATAGCAGAGCAAAGATCTTTGGTTACCTCAGTATCGGTGACTTCAACCACGAACGCATGATGTTTCATTTCCAAATCTTGAATTTTATCACGCCTGTCGTGCCGGCTCAAAAGTGCCTTTGATTCACGTGAAGTAGCACCAGCAATTTTAGAAACATCCATTGAACTAATATGATTAAGATGACATTGTTTATCATCCATATCATAAGAGTACAAAATAGAGATTAGCTCACTCAAGGATGTCTGATATATATCCTTGGTTCTCTTGATGGCGGTGCAGTTGAAGTTCCAGGTTATTGGTAAAGAGTTGAGTAGCCTTTTGTTGATTTTTCCCTTTGTCAACTCTATTTCAGCATTCTTCATCTCAGTCATCAAGTGCGTGAATCTGTTAATCTGAACCTCCAAATTTTCACCACTAACATGATTGAACATATTAAACTCTTGCTTAAGCATTTCCTTTCTACTTTCTCCCATGTTGCAAGTTCACGTGGAAAATAAGTAACAAAAAGTATTCGCACAGGATATTTTAAAAAAACCGTAAACTTTGAAAGACCGCAAACTTTGAATACCGCAAACTTCGAAGTCCGCAAACTTTGAATACCGCAAACTTTGGAATACCGCAAACTTTGGAATACCGCAAACTTGAGTGACCGCAAACTTTGGTGACCGCAAACTTGGGTGACCGCAAACTTGGTGACCGCAAACTTGGTAACCGCAAACTTGGTGACCGCAAACTCACAATTTGCAGCAAAGTGGTCTGATTCTCCACAGATGATGCAAGATTGTTTAGTTTTTGACAACTGCTCCCTAGATGGAGAAAGGGATTTTCTGAATTGAGTTGTCTTAGCTTCAAATCTTCTTACCTGTTTGTTCTTCTCTGTCTTCTCAAAAGCATGTTGCTTGAGGTTTCTTTGCTGTTGAAGTTAGTAGAAGCAGGTGCTGGCAGTGTGGTTATAATTTCCACAGACAAAACATGATTTTGCCAGTTTATCCCTTGAAAGATGCACATAATCCTTTCTTTTGAAAAGGTCTTTGAAATTCCAAGGGTGAGCTTTGTTGTGCTCAAAAGTAGCTTCTTCCAATGTTTTTTGAACATATGGAACCCTTTCTCCAGGCGCATGACATATGTCAAACACCTTCCTTGGCTGGACTGAAGATGATGACTGGCCATTTTCAGTATTTAGCTTCCTACCTTCTGGAGGATAGCTAATTTTGATTTGTTTGAATGGTGTAGGAACTAGTACTGAAATGGCTGGTACTTGTGCTGAATGGACTTCATCTTTAGTCAGAGTGACTTGAGGGGCATGAGGAGATGAAGCTTCACTTGTTTTAGTGGAGTCTGAGTAAGTTGAATCAGACTCTGATGAGGTAGTGCATTCTTGTACCAATGGTTCATCCGTAGAAGGATCAAGATTTCTGTTGGCCATATCAAGATTTGCCAAATTGAAGCTTGGTTCATGAATGGTCACGTACTCAGCAGGAGGTGCAACGGCTTGATATTGTTCTGCATGATACCCCACACCAGTTTTTACCTTATCATGAATTTTAGCATCCAAAAGTCTTTACAGCTTTTTGGATGCAAATTCATATTTGTCGACATGAACCTTTTGTTCTGCCAATTCTGCTCTGGTAGCTTTTAATCTGGCCAGTAGATCATCAATCTGAGTTTCAAGATTGGTTTGTTCATGTTTTAATGATGAAATCTCTTTCTTTAGACAGTTAATTTTTTCTTTGTGACTGTCTTCGACCCTTTTGAATTCAGATTTCATTTGATGAAACTCTTCATTTTGATCTATTAGGTTTTGATTATGCTTTCTGTAGCCTAAAACCTTATCAATGCATGCTTGGGAACATAGATGTTCATATACCTGTGGCGGTATCTCAGTTGTGTCTGCCATAAGAGCTTGGTTGTTAGTAGGCAGATCTTCATACTGAAAGCTCCAGTCAAAGTCAGATGTTCCAACAGCTGCATAAGCTGCAGTTTAAACTGGAGGAGTAGCTTGTTGCTGTTGGTGTCTTGGTTGGGTTTGCTGAGCTGCTGGGTTTGCTCTAGGTGCCTTGCATTCTCTAGCAAAGTGACCCAGTTGGTTACAGTTGTAACACTTCAACTTGCTTTTATCCAAGCCAACTCTCGTGTTTGAGCTGTTGCTTGGAAAGGGTCTTCCGGTTCTGGAGTAAAACCTTTTTGCTCTTATAGAGAGCATTGCAAACGAGTGATGTATATCCATTTCTTCCAGATCATCTGGATGGAAGCACTCAAGATCCTCCTTGATAAAGTACATGTTGCTTGAGTTTTTAGAAACAAAAGCAGCAGTGGTTGAGGCTTGAGAAGGAGCTTCAAGAAGAAATGGTGATGTGTTTGTTTTAGTGGTAGGTGTTTGAGGATGTGTGACTATGGGAGGATAGTAGCTGCTAGTACTGGGGCCTGAGTGCTCAGAGTGAAAAGCAGATGAGGTAGTGTTGGATGTGGAGGCTGTTTGGTAGCTTGAGCTCCTTTCTTTGGCCTGAATCATTTCTAATTCATAGGTTTTGAGCATACCAAATAGCTCAGTCATCTAAAAAGTCTTCAGATTCTCAGTTCTTCTGATGGACACTGTGTAGAGTGTCCATCAACTAGGTAGAGATCTGATGAATTTTTTAAGAATGTCTTCATTCTCCAGCTTCACTTTTGAGCACTGCAACTCACCTACAAGATAAGTATATCTATTATATAAAACAGTTAGAGACTCACCTTCCTTCCAGACGAAGTTTTCGTACTGCTGCTTGAGGATGTCTCTTCTGTTTTCCTTGATTTCCTCAGATCCAGCAAACATCTTTTCGAGGGCCTCCCACAGCTCCTTTGCAGTTTTGTAACTTCTGAAGTTATGAAAAACTTCATTTGGAAGGCACATTTGGATGGCTCCTAGTTCCTTGAAGTCCACCTCCATCTTCTTAATATCCTCTTCTGAATATTTGGAGGGATCCTTTGGAACTGTTGGTCCTCCAGAGTCAGCAGATGCCACCATGGGAGTGTATGATCCATCCCTGATGGATTTCCACATTCCGTACTCCTGATAACAGAAGAAGCTTTCCATGCGATTTTTCCACATGTCGTAGTCTTCTCCAGATACCAATCTTGGTGGTCGGTTGATGCTGCCGATGTCTTTAAAACCGTTGATTTGTGCCATTTTTGTTTTGAGATTTTGGGTGAGTTGATCAGAGAGAGAGAGTTTAGAATAGAACCAGAAGTGATTAAACAAGTGTGAATTTGTTTAATCTGAGCCAAAGCTCTGATACCACTTGTAGGATCATGAAATTTCAAGATGGTTCTGTTCTTAGTTGAGATTGGCGGAAACAATAATAACTACACAATTACAATCGAGTAAACAGAAAGAATACTGATAAGAACACTGTTGTATTAAGCTTTGTGAATAAACGATTACAAATGAAAACTCAGTGAAGAAGCACACTTACAATGAAGTGTTTACACAGTATTTATACTAACTTAGAATCAAGACAGACCCTTGATTCTAAGGATCAGATCGAACACAGACCGTTGATCTTTTGTACAAAAGCTAATAATACACGTTAAAGCTAAACTAGCTAACTTTATTGAAGCGTTTACTTTATTCATCATTGTTTGCATGCTCGGGGAAGAGCATTGTCGTCCGTCATTGGTTGCACCATTGAGGTTCCTTCTACTTTGAGTGTGTCAGTTGCTTTTGTAGAAAGTTGTCAGTGACGCTTGGCATGGATAGTCAGCTGCAACGATTTGTCTTCAAGGAACATAGCTATCAGCAGCAAGATTGAGAATAATGCTGCTGATAAGCCTATCAGCAGCAACTTGTGTTGAACGCTGCTGATAAGCCTATCAGCAGCAACCAGTGTTGAATGCTGCTGATAAGCCTATCAGCAGCAACATGTGTTGAATGCAGCTGATAAGCCTATCAGCAGCCATATGTGTTGATTGTTGCTGATAAGCCTATCAGCAGCATTTGTACTTAGAATAATTTGGTAGCAATCAGTCTTTGGTTCTACAACTTGTGACTCGTTAATCGAAGCAGAACATTTTTAAAACACTGAACCACAAAAGTGAATCTGGTCAGATCAAAGGATTTTTTAAAAACATCACAAATGTCATCCTCAAAGCATAGAGTACCATTAGTGACCATACCTTTCATCCTGATCTTACCTCATTTATTTCATGCAAAAGAAACATACCCTCCATCAAAGTGTTTGATATCATGTCGTAGAGAGATGTCCCGCATTATGTGGCTGGAACAACCACTATCAACGTACCATAGGTTGTTGACATACTCCTTGGCTGATCCTGCATGATTCAAGCAATTTAGTTAGACAGAGGTACCCAAGCCATAGTGGTCCTAGGTACGCCAAAAGCATCAATGTAAGCTACTTCTTGTAAACACATATCCTTATCATTCTCTAACACTGGTGATTCAACTGCTTTTGATTTAGTTTTCGAAATTGGTGTTGGTTTAACAAAATTTTTGGTTGCTTGAGGAGTACCAACTTTAGGTTTTTCTACCTCTTTAGGTTTTTAACATTACTTGTTTTCACGAAAAACCTTTTGTTTGTTCTTAGCAGCATTCCAATCAGCATCAGAAGGCTTAACATTGGGATGTTTATTCTTCATTGCCTTAAGTTTTTCAACCTTCATTGGCTTAGAATAATGCTTTTCCCTTGGTGTAACCCTGTGATTTTGCAAATAATAGGCTCAGAAGGACGATGTGTGCAGTTTCTTGCAATGTGACCAGCTTTACCACATGTGTAGCATGTCTGTTTCCTACCATACAAAGCATAGCCTGATCTGTCGAACCATGATGATGACTGCTGAGGAGAGCCTGTGAAGTAACCTGCATTTTCACAGTTCCTAGAAAACCTTCTATCAAACACTTGGTCATCATATCTATCACAATTTCTGTGATTCGATCTAAAACAATTCCTATCAGAATTCTTAACATTTTGTTCAAAAACATGATGGTTATCAAATTTTGAATAAAATTCATTTTTGGTAAACTGTTGAGACAATTGTTTAGAACTTGACTGACTTGTAGATGGTTTGCTACTTTCTCTATTAAGGGAACGGTTTTTATTTTTGACAAAATGATGATTTTTACCGTTGGCAATTTGTTTTTCTTCCCTTTCTAGAGTACCACTTTTAACAAATATGGATGTCAAACTCCTTTTCAACTTATCTCCTTTTGAAAAAGTACCATTTTGAAAACAAGACAATTTGTTTTTAAATGACGCAGACATAGACTCAAAAACGCAACCATCCTCCTCATCATCATCACTTCCACAATCCTCCACTATGCCCTCTACTAATCTTGTTGCTGCACAAGACTTAGACGGGTTAGTAACGTTCACATGCTCTACCGTAGGATCTAGTTTACGGCCTATACCATATTCCATCTCAACATCTTCATGTTGAACACTTGGCATTGAGGTAAAGTTTCCATTGAACGGATGTTCAACAGCATGATAACCAATTCTTGTATTCCCTTTCTTTCTGACTTGGGAATCTATCATGTCATACACCACTGATCAAGAGTGTTCAATTTTCTCAATTGTTAGTTTGGTGTTTGCCAATTGAGTCACAACATCATTTAATTTTAAGCTAAGGTCATCTATCCGTGTTAATGCATTACGATAAAGACATTCCTTATTGCTAAAATCCAATTCAAGTTTTGAAAAATCATTTTTGCTTGCTTCATTTGTATCTTTGAAAACCTTTTTTAATCATTTAAGTTGTGAGTTGGAATATCTAAGCTTTGTTATTTCTTGATTTAATGTATCGTTATCATGTTTGTAACAATTGACTTTCTCAATACAAATAGCAGAGCAAAGATCTTTGGTTACCTCAGTATCGGTGACTTCAACCACGAACGCATGATGTTTCATTTCCAAATCTTGAATTTTATCACTCCTGTCGTGCCGGCTCACAAGTGCCTTTGATTCACGTGAAGTAGCTCCAGCAATTTTAGAAACATCCATTGAACTAATATGATTAAGATGACATTGTTTATCATCCATATCATAAGAGTACAAAATAGAGATTAGCTCACTCAAGGATGTCTGATATATATCCTTGGTTCTCTTGATGGCGGTGCAGTTGAAGTTCCAGGTTATTGGTAAAGAGTTGAGTAGCCTTTTGTTGATTTTTTCCTTTGTCAACTCTATTTCAGCATTCTTCATCTCAGTCATCAAGTGTGTGAATCTGTTAATCTGAACCTCCAAATTTTCACCACTAACATGATTGAACATATTAAACTCTTGCTTAAGCATTTCCTTTCTACTTTCTCCCATGTTGCAAGTTCACGTGGAAAATAAGTAACAAAAAGTATTCGCACAGGATATTTTAAAAAAACCGTAAACTTTGAAAGACCGCAAACTTTGAATACCGCAAACTTTGAAGTCCGCAAACTTTGAATACCGCAAACTTTGGAATACCGCAAACTTTGGAATACCGCAAACTTGAGTGACCGCAAACTTTGGTGACCGCAAACTTGGGTGACCGCAAACTTGGTGACCGCAAACTTGGTAACCGCAAACTTGGTGACCGCAAACTTGGGTGACCGCAAACTTTGGTGACGCAAACTTGGTGACCACAAAATTGGGTTTCAACCGCAAACTTGAAGTCTAACCGCAAAGTTTGATTCAACCGCAAACTTGAAGTCCAACCGTAAAGTTGGATTCAACCGCAAACTTTATAGCCGCAAACTTCAGAAATCCGCAATCTTCCAGAACTGCAGACTTGCAGATTTTGAAATTAACAGTAAATTACCTAGGTTTTCAGGCCAAGTATCCACTAATTAGGCCGCAAACTTCAATACTAGTGACGGAAACACAATTCCGAGTCCTGTCATTGTCAAGAAACTCTCCAAAAAACACAAGTCAGTTTAACAAATGCCAAAAACAATAACTTTGATACCTCACGAGTCAAAGAAATTCGTTGTAAGCTTCACAAATGAGCGTTATGGCTCTGATACCAATTGTAAGGTCCGGATTCTTGAGGATCTTCAATCAACGATTTCAACAGCATGTTGAACCTGACGAAAACAGACTCGACACGTGACTTGTAGGTATAATCTAAGAGGATGAGACACAATTCAACAATTAAACGATTCGTATATTGATATGAATACTGAATACACAATACAATCGTTCAACAACTCGTCTAACCTTTCTCTCTCGTCCAACGTGAATACTGTTACAAACACATCTATTTATACTAAAACAGAAAGTATTCGGTGGACCTGGGCCTGGACCGCATACTTCAAGTATGCTGCCCGGACCGCATACTTCAAGTATGCTGCCTGACCGCATACTTCAAGTATGCTGCCTGACCGCATACTTCAAGTATGTTGCATGACCGCATACTTCAAGTATGCTACTGACACTGAAGTATGTTGTCAGATGAAGTATGTTGCTGCATAATTTCTTGCTTCTTCCAATCTTCATCTTTTAAACTTCTGAACAACTTGGTGATTCTTTGATTGCGTCAGCCTATTATATTTTTGGTCCTTACAACTGCTTTTGTCTCTGATACCCCATGCAATATGTCCTTTATCAAAGAAGATCTGGAGTACTTACATCCAGGTGACCTGGAAGAAATGGACATACAACATTCTTATGTGATGTGTTAGTATTTACACATCTTTTTGGCACAAAACTTTGCTCATTTAATGATCAATTCTTGGTTATATTCAACGTTTAGACACTTATTTGCTTCATTTCCTATTTTGCAGGTTTTTGTGAAGCTTGGTGAATAAACAAGAAGATTCCAGGATAAACAAGTGAAGTTTTAGGGTTTCTGTGATGGAGGCACGGTCGTTGTCACACCCCGACCGATGGCGGAATCATCGGGGCGGGACATGTAAGACTGTTCATGAGCTCAAGGTTGACTAAATTGTAATATGTTAAATCCATTTCCATTCAAACAAACATGAATCAAATTTAAAGTACATAATGAAATACAATTTGTTTTTGAATTAAGATTAACTAGGTCCAAAGCCTATGTGTAGCATGTCTTGATCAAACTCATATGAAAGCACCTGAAACATGAATAAAATAAGGTCAACTAAAAAGTTGGTGAGTATAACACAGGTTTGTATATAGGTAGCATATAATTTTTAAACCAAATCCTTTACATAACATGATAAATAAGGCATTTATGGGGAGCAGCTATTGTGTAATCAAGTACAATCAAACCTTTGTAACTAGCATGCAAAAATTGTGTTGTCGGTTTCAATCACCGCGCACCTGGGTGGGTTTGTCAGACTCAATAGATCTATCATTGAAAACCGTCGGCTTGAAAAGTTAATGATTGCACATAATCGCATACAAAAGGTTAGCACACCTAGCCCTCGGGCATAAAGCTCAAATTGCACACATGAATGTAAATAGGATTTGTACTTGTGTTGTTTGCATAAATGTAAACATGTAATTTGGATAGTGTTCATGTTTCACCCCAAAAATGTAAAAGAGTAAATTGGATAGTGTTCATATTTTTGTATAGGAATCCCCAAGTCAAGCTCTCAATTTGCTTTGTCTGACCTTGACAACCTTCTATCTGGGGCTATTATGGTCAAGAAAGAGGCTCTCACGCCCGCAACTGCTAAGCCTCATGTCCCCGTTTCCCGGTGGAAGCAAAAAGAGAAAAACGGCTGAGGTGCTGGATCTTGAGATTTTCGAGGGGATGGACTCTGCTTAGACCACCAAGAAGCTTTAGAGCTTGATGAATTTGGTAAGTCTCCTCTTGGCATCCTAATGTATTTTTTTAGGAATCCAAATCATTAATCCGTCTATATCTTGCAAGGTCTCGAGAAACTTTATGCCAATTTGTCTGAGGCAGAGAAGAGCGTTGAGGATGCTATAGAGAAAGCTGAGGATTTGAAGAAGATCTTTGCCGCCAAGAGCAAATATTTGGAGAATGAGATCCAGAGCCAGAAGAACAAGCTGCAGGATAGCATAACCCAGTATGAGCTGAGGCTTCTACAGACTGTAGACGATGATAAGAAATCTATGGCCAAGTCTGTTCTTCAATCCATGATCTAGATGGCTGAGCAAGCTGCTGAAGGTTTTGATTGTGCAGCCTGGGATCTTGAGGGATGGCACCCTTCTCTGGCCAAGCTTAGAGGTGAAGCAGTGGAGACCAACAAGACTGCTGAGGATGCTAGAGCCGGTGATGCTGAGAAGCAGGTTGATCAGGGCGATGAAGGTAAAAATGCTGAGACTTGAGCCCTGGTATTTGATTACTTGTGTTGGTTGACTTGTCTTGAAACAATTTCCTTTTATATTTGTGGTTGATGAACAATTTATTTTTCCTGCTTTTGGGATCCGTGCTATGGGATAGACAATTTGATATTTTGTGATTCTGGGTGGATGGGTCCACGTTTTGGATGAAGCCCAGATCACTTTTCTTTCCTGCACTATAAATATTAGTAGACAGTTTATGACTATTTTCCATGTTTGTTACATGTTTGGTTTGCCTTGATATGTTTTAGAAAATTAGGATCATTAGATAATCAAAAGTTCGGAATACGTAGAAAAATAGGTTTGAAGATATAATCAGGATACCGGATCCTTAATAATAAACTCTCAGGTTTTTATCAAACTTAGACTTAGGAAAATATAATTTGGTTTTAATATATGTTAAGTAAAAGTACCAAACGTATCATGACTTAGTCATTCCGCTTTCAAATCTGAAAAATATAACATACCTTAGTTGTGTTTCAAGTGGGGTATATACACATACCAGATTATAGCATAGAGTCCAAAGTGTAACAACTATTAGTTGTCCCAGTGTTGAGTCACGTTGTAGTCTTAGTAATTGATATTCATGATGTTTGTAAGTTTTTAATCTGTGACAAATTAGATTAGTGGGCTAAGCCAAAAACGTGGGCCAAGCCAGATAATTGTGGACTAAGCCAAATATTCGTGGGCTACGCCAAATAATCGTGGGCTAAGCCAATATCGTGGGCAAGGCCAATTCTGAGATAGCATGAAAATACTAAAAACCTTATCAATGGGTAAGTGTTAAATGATCGGAGAAACTTGAGTAATAACACGTCTGTTATATTTGTAGCAGCCGATATATAGCCAACAATGGCGAAATTATTAGCCACTGTTACATGGACTGGTCGCACCACCTTGAACTATAATCAGATATCGTGCGCTCCTGGCGGGGTGTATTAACCCAATACTTAGAAAGGCGAAAGCCGTTTAAACCTTCGAGGTATATCATGATACCCAAACTTAGGAGTGATGGCCAATCTCTATCTT
This sequence comes from Smallanthus sonchifolius, assembly GCA_023525975.1. Taxonomy (NCBI): domain Eukaryota; kingdom Viridiplantae; phylum Streptophyta; class Magnoliopsida; order Asterales; family Asteraceae; genus Smallanthus; species Smallanthus sonchifolius. Next base: position 31,183,230 of record CM042046.1, read on the forward strand.
CTGTCGGGATCCCTGGAGATGATTCCTACAAAACAGGAATCCTTGGTGAAGGTGGGTGTTAGCCTGGCTAACACCCCTCCGACGCTCAAGTCAGTAATTTGATAAAGAATAATCAAATATATAAAAATAATTATGGAAAGAGTACATACATTTTTAGTTAGAACATAATTTCTAACTCACATGAAGTAGGTTAGAAATATATAAAAATAATTATGGAAAGTAGGCATTCCAGGATCTTGGCCGGATTTCTCCGTTCATAGTTGCCAGCCAATACACACCTTTTCCTGCTTCCGAATCAATCAAGTATGGGCCTTCCGACTTTGGTGCAAGCTTTCCATCACTAGGATTGGTTGTGTTCTAGAATGCCTTTCTTAGTACTAGGTCTCCCACTTGGAATCTTCTGATCCTTATACTTTTGTTGTATGACCTTGCTATCCTCTGCTGGTAAGCTGTTATACGGACCTTAGCGAGATCCCTGAGCTCATCTACAATGTCAAGATCCTGAGCGAGGGCTTCATTGTTGGATTATGGAGTTTGAAGATTAGTTCTGGCAGTAAGGATAACCATCTCCGTAGGAATCATTGCTTTAGTTCCAAACACCAAAGAAAAAGGAGTTTGTCCTGTAGCATTTTTTGCGGTTGTTCTATCTGCCCAATGTGCAAAAGGTAGCTCTTCAGCCCATCGTCCTTTCTTTGCTCCCATTCTTTTCTTTATGTTGTTGATGATGATCTTCTTGTTTGACTCCGCCTGTCCATTGGCTTGAGGATGCATAGGGGTGGAAGTTATCATTTTAATTCCCTAACTAGCACAGAAATTGGTTGTCCTTTTGCCGATGAATTGATACCCATTGTGGCATACTATCTCCGCCGGGATCCCAAATCTTGACTTCCTTTTCTCTTACTTGGACAAATGTCTCGGCTTCGATCCATTTTGAGAAGTAGTCGGTCATCGCTAGCATGAACACTTTTCCTCCTGGTGTCTTAGGGAGTTTGCCGACTATATCCATTCCCCATTTCATAAATGGCCAAGGGGAGATTACTGGATACAATGGCTCTGTTGGTTGGTGAAGTATATTGTTGTGTCTTTGGCAGGCATCACAATTTTGAGAGTAGGTTACAACATCTTTCCTCATTGTAGGCGAGTAATATCCTGTCCTTAGGATCTTTGAAAATAGAGCCCTGCCCCTAGTGTGATTTCCGCAATCTCCTTCGTGTATGTCTTTGAGAACCTCAAGTGCTTCAGGATCCTCCAAACATCTCAAATATGGACCTCCAATAGATTTGACACTTTGTTTGGGTCTTCGATTGCTGGACTCAGGATATGTATGATCGGTATCCTAACTCCTTCTGGTATCTTGAGAGCCGAAGCGAGGTTCGCTAAGGCATCAGCTTCAGAGTTGTCTTCTCTTGGTACGTGATTTATATCAAACATATCGAACTTCACAGATAATTGTTTAACTATTTCCAAATACTTGGCTAGTCTTTCACCTTTCACTGCATACGAGCCATTAAAATGTTTAATGATTAACAAAAAGTCAACATATACTTGAAGATACCTGATTTTCATATCCCATGCTAATTTCAAGCCAGCTATCAGAGCTTCGTGCTCAGCTTCGTTATTAGTCGCCTGGAACTCACAACTTATAGATTGGGGGTATTATGTCCCCTTGTGGCGATTTCAGCATGATCCCTAGACATGTTCCTCTAACGTTTGATGCCCCGTCAGTGTATAAGATCCATTTATCCTTGGATTCCTCTAACTGCTGAACCTCAAGGTCTGCTTCATGCTGTATATCACTGCTGAAATCAGCCACAACGTCTGCGAGTGCCTGTGATTTTATCACTGTTCTGGGCTCATATACGAGATCATATGCGCTGAGTTTGACCGACCATTTTACATTCTTCAAGTCATTTCTGGCTTTCTTAAAACACACTTAATAGGATAATTAGTCTTTACGTGAATAGTGTGTGTTTCAAAATAATGTCTAAGTTTAGTGAATGCCATTACTAAAGCCAATATTAATTTTTCTAGATGAGAATACCTGGTTTCTGCCGGGAGTAGGCATTTACTTACGTAATATACCAGTTGTTGTTGGCCTTCGTGATCTTTAACTAAGACAACGCTCACTGAGTTTCCGGATACCGCTAGATATAGGGATAATGGTTCTCCGTCTTCTGGTTTCATTAGTAGAGGAGCGGTTGACAAGTACTCCTTTAATGATTGGAGTGCTTGCTCATGCTTCTCTTCCCATTCGAACCTCTTGTTCTTTTTCAGGATGTCATAGAATTCCCTACATCTTTTCGAGGATCTTGAAATGAATATGTTAAGTGCTGCTACTCTGCCAGTCAGTCTCTGGACATCCTTGGTGTTTGCTGGATCAAATTGATTATTGCTTTGATCTGTTCTGGGCTGGCCTCTATTCCTCTCCTGGTCAAGAATTTTCCTGCCCCCACTCCAAAGTGGCATTTGGACATGTTCAACTTCATATTGTACTTGTCCAGGATATCAAATGCTTCCCTGAGATCCTTGAGATGATATTCAGCTCTTTTTTATTTGACACCATATCATCTATGTGGACTTCCATGGTGTCCCCTAGCTTGTCTTTAAACACCATGTTGACCAGCCTTTGATATGTTGCACCTGCATTTTTCAAACCAAAAGGCTTGGCAATATAGCAGTATATACCTGCCAGAGTCATGAATGCAGTATCCTCCTGGTCTGAGGATTCCATCTGGATTTGTTGGAATCCTGATGAAGCATCCATGAATGTGAGCATCTCGTGACCTGCTGTAGCATCAACCATTGAGTCTATGTGTGGCAATGGAAATGAATCTTTCGGACATGCTTTGTTTAAGTCTGTGAAGTCTACACAAACTCTCCATTTTCCATTCTTCTTATGGACCACTACCACGTTAGCTAGCCATCATGGGAATTTTACTTCCCTTATCATCCCTGCTTTTAGTAATCTTTCAACTTCCACTTGTATCACTGTGTTTCTTTCAGGAGCGAACTTCCTTCTCTTTTGATGTATAGGCCTGAAACTGTTATCAAGACCCAGTTTATATGTAATAACGTTTTTAGAGATACCTGTCATGTCTTCATGCTTCCGGGAGAAAGTTGAAGTTATACTCTTTAGCAATTCTACAAGATCTTGTTCAATATCCTTGGGGATACTGGTTCCAATAAGTGCCTTGACATCGGGATCCTTAGCACTCAGGGATACCTCTTTCACATCCTACTCCTTGGTCTTCAGGATGTCTCGGGCTTGCTTCTTTAATTCCTATGCTTGCCTGGTCTTGGCGGAAGCCTTCATTGAAGAGGTGTAACCGTCCTTCACATCTTGTTGATCACTGTTGATCTTTACTACCCCCAGGGGGTAGGCATTTTGACACATTGGTGATACGTCGAAGGTACCGCTTTCATGTGGTGTATCCAGGGTCTCCCAAGAATAATATTATAACAAGATAACAAATCTATTACACAAAATTTTTGTATAGTGTTTACCCCCTCGATATATATCGAAAGCTTTATCTCTCTGACTGTGTTTTTGACCTCTCCGTTGAATCCTACTAGTACCGCAGTCTTGGAGATAATTTGGGAATCCGGGATCCCCATTCTTTTTATGACATCATGTTGAATGATGTTCACTGAGCTTCCTCCGACTATCAGTATCCTTCTTATGAAGTGATTGGCGATATATAGAGTGATCACCGGTCCATCATGATGAGGATTCTACACGTTATCCATGTCATCTTCATCGAAAGTGATCACCTTTTCTTCAGTCAGGCTAGAGGTTCTGATAGGCCTGTCCCCTCTTTTTGTCTTTGCTTCCTTGGCATTTATTTTTGCTGTAGAATAAGAAGTACCACAAATGTCAGATCCACCAGATATGAAACCTATTACCTTAGCATCTGGAGGCGGGGATTTTGCTCTTTGCGGGAACCTGTCTTGATCCTTAGTCTTGTTATTTCCTTTACCTAGGAATTATTTGAGATACCCCTTGCTCAAGAGGTAGGTTATCTCTTTACGTAGGGTAATGCAATCTTCGGTCACATGGCCAAAGTCCTCATGGAAAGCACACCATTTGGACTTGTCCTTTCCTCCGGCAGCTAAAGCAATATCAGCTGCTGACAGAGCACAAAGATCTAGAAAACCATACCAACAATGGAAAGCCAAGACCCCAGCCTCTATCCCTTAAAGCATCATCATTGGCTCCATTGAGTGAAAGCATATTGATGTTACTGATCAAAATACACACTTACCCAAGTCTACAAGTTCTTAGGTTCCTCCGTCTAACTAGATCACTCTCATGTGCAGGGAAAACCAGGAGACAAGGATAACACCTGGGTTATAAAAAGTGGTTGTTCCAGGCACATGACTGGCAACAGGTCCATCCTATCCAATTTCATACATTTCAATGAAGGATATGTTGCCTTTGGGAGTGATTCAAAAGGAGGATCAATTACTGGACAAGGAACTGTGTCCAATGAGAGAATGAGTATTGAAAGAGTAAACTTTGTCAAGGAATTGGACTTCAATCTCATGAGTGTGTCTCAGATCTGTGATCAAAAGCATTGGTTGCTTTTCACAGATAAAGAATGTTTTGTGTTATCCCCTGGCTTAAACAAAACCTCTTCCAGAGAAGATTCTATTGACTGCTCAGAGAAAATATAACCTATATGTGCTTGACATGAATGAGGTCACTCTATCTGGTAGTGTATCTTGTTTTCTGTCAAAGGGCATCAGTTGATGAATCAGCTCTCTGGCACAGGAGATTAAGCCATGTCAATGTAAATACCATCAACAAGTTGGTGAAGGGAAATCTTGTCAGAGGGCTTCCTGACAAAGAATTCCAACTTGAAGATCATTGCATCGCATGCCTGAATGGGAAGCAACACAAGAGTTCTCACAAGCCCAAGACATTGAATTCAAATGACACTCCATTACAGCTGCTGCATATGGATCTCTTTGGTCCTACAAATGTCATGTCAATGGGAAAGAAATCATATTGTCTGGTGATCACTGATGACTATACCAGATTTTCATGGGTATACTTCTTGAGAACAAAAGATGAAAATGCTAAGATTCTTAAATATTACATTCTTAGAGTTGAGAATCAAAGCAATCAAAAGGTGAAAGTTATAAGGTGTGATCAAGGTACATAGTTCAAAAATCACACCTTGAACTGTTTTTGTGAGAGCAAGGGCATAGAAAGACAGTACAGTGCTCCAAGAACTCCTCAACAAAATGGGGTTGCTGAAAGGAGAAACATAACTCTAATTAAATCGGCAACATCAATGTTGGTTGATTCAAAACTCCCTCTAACATTCTGGGCAGAAGCAGTCAGCACAGCTTGCTATGTGCAGAATAGAGTTCTCATTGTCAAGCCTCTTAACAAAACACCTTATGAACTCTGGTTCAAAAGAGTTCCCTACATTGGATTTCTAAAACCTTTTGGATGTCCATGCACCATCCTAATCACACATAGGGTTCTTCCTAAGTTTGGTGCCAAATCTGATGAAGGATACTTTGTAGGATATCCCTCTCAATCCAAGGCCTACGTAGTATTCAACTCAAGAACAAGAACTGTGGAAGAATCAGCCAATGTGGAATGTAGGGAACACATTGCATGTGAACAGGGAAAAGGCCCAGACTGGCTTTTTGATATAGACTCCTTCACCGAAATATTTGAGCCTCTCATCTTCTCAAATATGGAGTCTACCTCTTCCAAAGCACCAGCTTCCACATCTTCCACTAACTATAGATTGGAGTTCACTAGTCCCTTTATAAGACTGAAAAGGCCATCTATTGATCCTCCATCTGTTGTGGAAGCTATTGAAGCTAGTGAAGCCAGAACCAGCCTCTCAAATGTCACCAGCAACAGCCTCTCAAATGTCACCAGCAACAGCCTCTCTGAGAATGAAAATCAGAATGAAGTTCAAGACACATCTGTAAATGATGTAGAGGCATCTGCTACAGATGTTGCTGATGCTGCTACTGATAATGCTGATGCTGCTGCTGATATTGAAGACTCTTCCACCATGAATGAAGAGTTTCCTGATCAGAATCAAAGCAAACTTGATCAAGGAATACAGTTGGATGTTGTACCAACACAGAGAATCAACTAGGAACATCCCCTGGAAAATATCATTGGCCAAGTTCAACAAGGAGTTCAAACAAGAAGCAAAACTCATGAGGCCAATATATGTCTGTATTCCTGCTTTCTATCTCCGGTAGAACCAAAGAAGATAGATGAAGCTCTGAAACACAGCAATTGGATTGAGGCAATGCAGGAATAGTTGCGGCAATTCAAGAGACAGGATGTCTGGAAACTTGTTGATCTTCCACCTGGTCAATCTGCTATCGGCACTAGATGGGTATTCAGGAACAAGCAAGATGAGAGAGGCATTGTAGTCAAGAACAAAGCCAGACTTGTAGCTCAAGGCTACACTCAGGAAGAGTGAATTGACTATGATGAAGTCTTTGCTCCTGTTCCAGGCTGGAGGCCATCAGAATCTTCCTAGCATATGCTGCATCCAAGAATTTCATAGTTTATCAAATGGATGTCAAGAGTGCCTTTCTGTATGGGAATATTGGTGAGGAAGTATATGTCAGGCAGCCTCCAAGCTTTGTAGATCCTTCACATCCTAACAAAGTGTTCAAACTAGACAAAGCTCTATATGGCTTACATCAAGCTCCAAGAGCCTGGTATGAAACTTTGTCTGGATATCTACTAAGCAACAACTTTCGAAGAGGTGCCATTAACCAGACCTTGTTTATCAAAGATGAAAGGGGAGAAATCCTACTGGTACAAATCTATGTTGATGACATCATCTTCAGATCAACAAGGAAGAAGTTGTGTAAAGATTTTGAGGTCCTGATGCACTCAAAGTTTGAAATTAGTTCAATGGCTGAACTAAATTTCTTTTTGGGTCTTCAAGTCAAACAAGTTCCAAATGGAATCTTCATCAGCCAATCCAAATATGTCAAGAGCATTTTGGAAAGATTCAAAATGGCTGACTGCTCAGCTGCAAGAACTCCCACCATCAACTGACTCAAGACAAAGATGGTCAAGACACTGATCAACATCAGTACCGTGCAATGATAGGATCACTCCTGTATCTCACTGCCTCAAGGCTAGATATCATGTTTGCAGTATGCCTTTGTGCAAGATTCAAAGCAGCTCCAAAGAATACACATCTTCAAGCTGTCAAGAGAATTTTTAGATACCTAAAGGGAGCCCCAAGACTTGGGCTATGGTATTTTGACTTTGTAAAGTTAAAGTTAACCTAGTTAACTTATCTCAAACCCTAGGGACTAATTCTGTCATTTTCTCAAACTCTAACTACAAGGATTAAATATGTAATTAGTCTAAACCTAATTCTGTTTGACTTTGTACAGTCAAAATCCAAGATTTAAATTATGTTGACTTTAAAAGTTAACTCAACATGATATATAAACCACAAGGACTCATTCTGCCATTCTTTCAAACTCAGATTCATGAAACCACAGGGACTAGTTCTGTAAATTACCAAAATTCAATTTGGTTGACTTTTGAAAGTCAAACCAGGTGTTCTTGAGCCTGAATTCGCGAGTTGTAACCAAGTTCTGTTTAATTTAGTAACCGTTATTCAAATTATTACCATTCACGACCATTATGAGACCAATTAACAACTTCATCAATCGCGAATTAAACCCAATGATGGGCATTAAACAGAAACCGTCGACCACGATCTTATTGAACATCAAATTTGCTTAAACCTGATGTTAATCTCACAAATTGAACTCATGCGCACTTCATTCGAACGCCATTGAATCAATTGCACACATCAAACTCGTCAGAATCACAGCAGAAGTCGTCGGAGGTCACCCCGGTTGCTGTCGGCACCTGTTTTAGTCATGCACCTACAATCCGAATCAAATTCTGGTAATTACCTACACCCTCACCTTCATTTTCATCTGTTTAGTGAAAGCCCTATCAATTCCAGGTCTTACAACATCGAATTGAATCAATCAAGTAATCTAGGGTTCACACAATTCAAGTTTGGTCGAACCCTATCAATTCGATGTCCATTTATGAAATTGAACACACCCATAGAATCGCCTATACGCATGGATTGAAAGCCCTATGAAATCCACAGCTTATATCATCGAATCCAGCATGATCCAGATTCTAGGGTTTGTTCATATTTCAATTTGGGGGTTTTGATCTTAATGACTATCTCAATCAAAATAAACCACAGGGTTGGATACGCAACCCTCTATTTATCAAAAACCCCATGAATCCAATAGTTTCTAACATCATAATTAATCCAATCGAATTCATGTTCATATCTAGGGTTTAGGCCTATTTTTCCTAAATTTAACGATCTTAGACCATTTGCTTTTGCAATTAATCACACACAAAAGTTCGCAAGCATCTGTTTAACAAAACCCCTATGTTGTTTTGTTCGAATATCATCGAGATCGACAGATTTGGACTGGGTTCGATCGTGCGTGATTTTAGGTAGGGGATACACTGGACTTGTTTAATAAAAACAATTGCATTCGTATTCTGTTGTGCTACCCTAGCGGGCGGGACTTGTTAAGCATGTGTGCTGTTGTGGGAGAGACCCGGGTTCGAGTCTCTCCACACCCTTTTCTTTTTAAAAACCGTTTTTTGATTATTATTTTTATATAAAAGCCATCCCACTTTTATTATTATACTATATAAATATGTTTTAGCCCAGAAAACAACCCGTAGGCTCGGGTTTGGTTTTATAACCTATTTTTATGTTTATTCCACTTTTAAAATAATTGATTTATATTATTTTCAAACCTCGAATTAAGATAAAATAATATGTTTATATTATTTTCAAACCGTGACTTCTAGTCTAAAATAATATATATTTTATATTATTTCGCCTCGTTTATTTATCTCGTGTAACGTTTTAAACTAATTAATAATATAATCGTTTATATTATTTACTCACGTTTATATACTCGATTAAAAATAATGTATTTATTATTTTTCCACACAAATGATTATTTAGATAGTACTATGAATCTAAAAATAATATATTAGATTATATTATTTTCCTAAATTTTGTAAACGACTCGAACGTATGAATTTATGTAAGTGTTTAATTATTATTAGTTATTAACGTCCGACACGTAACGCTTCGATCGTAATTTTTTATTAAAGAATCTTTGTTCCCGTAGCCACGATCATCTACTCTTAAATCCTTAGAATGCGTTAAGACGTTCTAACTTTCCGTGTCGTCGTCACAAATCCCAACTTGTCCCTGATTTATGTGTTTATAATTTTAGGGCATGCGTAAGTCGTCTGAGACTTACACTTGTGGTTTCAACTTATCTCTTGTGTGAGCCAATCCACTACTCAATCTAGGTGAGTTTTCACGGCCCCTTTTACTATTTTATCTTGGGGGAGAAAACATTTCGCAAACTATTTTTGGATTATTGTATTCATATGTTATCAAGCTAAGCTTAACACGCTATCACTGAAAGTCCTCAACACACATCGAACCGTTAATATGGATCTTAGCGAGGTAATGTTTAGTAGTACTACTGGGTTTGACAAATCCCACCCGCGTTAGTCTCGCTAACTCGATTGGAGATCGAACAGGTGAAATGTTAGCCTACTCACATCGCCGGGGTTGATAGACCTGGCAGGAGGCAAATAAACAAACAGTTAGCTTCGGTTGCGAGCGCTTTAGTTAAACATGAACATAGGTTAGCTACATATAGATACATATTGAATGATCAATAATCTGCTAAACGTTTATTTATATACTGAAACATGTGAACTCACCAACCACGTGTTGACATCTTTTTTTGCATGTTTTCTCAGGTCGCTAAGATAAGGCACAGGTGCACACATAGGACGTGCATGGGATTCTCCTTTTGATTTATGTTTTATTAAATTGTTTAGACTTTCTGTGAATTACGGTTGGGTTGGACTTTTGGACTTTTTGGGCGCGTGTGTTTTGCACATTTACTTTCTTTACGCTTCTGCATTAAAACTCTGATTAATATGATATTTTCATTTGAGTCCCATGTAGAGTCGTTCAATGTAACAAATGACTGAGATCCTGGTTTGTCACTTCCCAAATGGTAAAACTCCGTTAGATGAATTTGGGGGTGTGACAGATTGGTATCAGAGCCATTGGTTATAGAGAACTAGGATTGCATACTACACTATAACCTCACACATTAGTTACATGTCATAAACATTGGATGTTTGGCACTTATATGTTATATTACAGGATCATGTCGTCAACTCCACCACCATCACCTAAGGCACCTATAGTATCGTCCCCGGAGCCCAAAAGGCGTCGGACTAGTTCTAGTGACAACTCGGTGGAACAGGGTGAACCTAGTAATGCACGAGCAAGGAACACGACACTTAATTGGGGTGCATATCCGAAGATGATCAAAGGTGGATCGAGATGGGAAATGTTCCATCGCCTTACTTTGGTTCCACTTCCTCATCCGCTACTTTACCTAGCTTGCCATGCACCATGGAACAGCTTTTGCAGCTTTTGTGTTTATCATAACTAATGAGTTAAAGGAGATGAAGGAGTCCACTGATGAGATACCGGGTATTCTAGAGCGAGAGCCACAAGTGGAAGAAAACAAGGTATGAATTGAGCTTTTGACTGCTGAACTAGCAGCAATGGATCAGGTCCATAACCTGTTGGTGGATCGGGTTACACATTTAGAGACGAGGGTGGACACCTCGGACCAGGATGTAGGAGGGATTTTGGAGAGAGTGACTCATCTGGAAGCCAAACTTCAAGTAGCAGACCATGCTGCTGAAGGACTTCGGGAGAGAGTGACTCACTTAGAAGCCCAACTACAAGCAGCCCTATTTCCAGAGGACATTCCACTTTCGGACAACGAGGAGGAGCCCTTCGAGGATGAGCCCTTAGAGGAGGAGCCACCCGAGGAGGAACCGGTGGAGATCGACGATGCACAATCATATGTTTCTTTCGATGACGAGGATGTTTGATGATCTTTCTATTCTATCTTTCCTTTTCATTCATGCTTTGTTTATGTTATTTCTCTTTTCAACCTAGATGGGTAAGGTTGTTCCCATTCAATAAAAGCATGAGAAGTTTAATGTTTGAGTTATTTATTTTGTAGCCTTACAATTTATTTAATTTTCAAAATGTTAGATGTTTTATTTCTTTACTTGTACATAAATAATGTTTAATATGTGATATATTTCTCATTGTTTTGTATTTGTGAATGTGAAGAATCATGTTGGGAAGAGGACGTGGTGGTCGTGCTGGTGGCCGAGGTACCATCAACATGACAGCAGCTGAGCTGGCCACACTAATCAACGATAGTGTGGCAGAGGCTCTCGCAGCACAGAATGCTGTAGGTAAATGCTTTAGCTATTAACTAATGAGGTCAATTCATCTCTTAAGCACCTTTCCTAAGCTCTATAATCCCAATCCTATATTATGCTTCTAAATCCAGGTCAACAGAATCAGCAGCCAGCCTGCACCTTCAAGACATTTATGGACTGTAAGCCCCACACCTTTAGTGGAGCCGAAGGAGCTGTCGGACTACTTCGTTGGTTCGAAAAAGTAGAATCGGTGATTGCCATGTGCAACTACCCGATGGCCAATCAGGTCAAGTTCGCTGCTGTCCAGATGTTGGGTCTAGTCATGGCAAATGGATTCCCGTGGGAGGAGTTTAAGAAAATGATGAAGGAGGAGTACTGTCCTCGCGATGAAATTCAAAAGTTGGAAGGTGAATTTTGGAACTGAAAATGGAAGGTTTTGAAATTGAGTTGTATACCACTCGCTCCCATGAGCTTGCTACCATGTGCCCACATATGGTGACTCCGGACTACAAGAGGATTGAGCTGTATATTGGAGGTTTAGTACCACAAATTCAAAGTATGGTTACTTCATCCAACCCTGCTACCTTCCAACAGACGATCAGACTAGCCCACAAGCTAACCGATCAGGCGGTGACTCAAGGGACTTTACCCCCGAGGGGTTCGGTCTCTAAATCTACAGACAATCATAAACGCAAGTTTGATCACCACTCCAACTCTCACTCCAGCTTCAAAGGACCCTAGCCCAACCAATCTCAGCAGCAGCAGCAGCGTAGGTTTGAGCCTACTAAGAACTTCAACCAGACGACCTCTTCAAGTCAAAATCCGGGTGGTTACGCGGGGAAATCTCCCAAGTGTAACAAGTACAACTTTCATCACTTGGGACTTTGCAACCGTTGTCAACGGTGTGGCAAAATAGGCCATGCTGCCAAAGATTGTAGGGGTGAGTTGCAAGCCAAGCAGCCTTTTCAACAGCCTGGGTCTACAAAGGGTTGTTTCGAGTGTGGGAAAGAGGGACATTTTTGGAAGAATTGTCCTCAGTTAAAGAAGGGAGGTAATGGAAACCACAACCCTAATCAGAATAACAACAATGGCGGCAACAACGGCAATAACGGAGGGAATTGTCGAAGGGACGAGCCTTCGTGCGAGGATCTGGAGAAGCTCGTTATGATCATAATGTGGTCACCGGTAAGTTTCTCTTAAATAATTACTTTGCTTCTGTCCTTTTTGACACTGGTGCTGATAGGAGTTTTATATCTAAAAAACTTAGTAATATGATAAAAGGAACTCCAACTCTGTTAGAAGCTAAGTATGTAATAGAGATAGTTGATGGTCAAATAATTGAAGCAACTCACATTCTTAAGGGATGTAAGCTTGAGCTAGCTAGTCATAAACTTGATATCGACCTTATGTCGGTCACGCTTGGTAGTTTTGATGTAATTGTCGGCATGGATTGGTTATCTAAAAACCAAGCTGAAATCATATGTCGTGAGAAAATTGTTCGTATTCCTCTCCCGAGTGGAGAAACCCTTTCCTTTCAGGGCGAAAAGGTTGGTGCAGTCATGGGCATCATATCCTTTTTGAAAGCACATAAATGCCTTCGAAAAGGGCGTACTGCTATTTTGGCTCTCGTTGCTGAACAGCCATCGTAAGAGAAGAAGATTGATGATATTCCCATCATTCATGAATTTCTTGAAGTATTTCCCAAGGATTTGCCTGGTCTGCCACCACACCGTCAAGTTGAATTTCAAATCGATCTAGCACCCAGAGCGCACCGATCGCTCGGGCACCTTATAGACTAGCACCTTATAGACTAGCACCTAGTGAATTACAAGAGTTGTCCACTCAGTTACAGGAATTATTGGATAAAGGTTTCATCCGACCTAGCTCATCGCCATGGGGAGATCCGGTCCTGTTTGTCAAGAAGATGGACAGGACTTTCTGTATGTATATCGACTATCGTGAACTGAATAAAGTCACAATCAAGAGTCGTTATCCTTTGCCTCGTATAGATGATCTCTTTGATCAACTCCAAGGATCAAGTTTCTATTCCAAGATAGATCTTAGGTCCGGTTACCATCAATTGAGAGACCGAGATGAGGATATATCTAAGATTGCTTTCAGGACAAGGTACGGCCACTACGAGTTTATGGTCATGCCTTTCGGATTAACCAACGCACCTGCGGTATTCATGGACCTCATGAACCATGTGTGTAAGCCATACCTTGATCAGTTTGTCATCGTTTTCATCGACGACATTCTCATTTATTCCAAGAACAAGGAGGAACATGAGGAACACCTACGCTTAATTCTTGAATTACTTAAAATGGAGCAGCTGTATGCTAAGTTTTCCAAGTGTGAATTCTCGATTCGAGAAGTTCAATTCTTATGACATGTGGTTAACGAGAAGGGATTACATGTCTATCCATCAAAGATTGAATCCATCAAGAATTGGTCAGCACCGACAACTCCGACTGAGGTGTGACAATTTCTGGGATTGGCTGGATATTACCATCGATTCATCGAGGGATTCTCTAAGATCGCACAACCTCTCACTGCCTTAACTCAAAAGGGTAAAGCCTATAACTGGGGCGATAACCAAGAGTCAACATTCCAACATCTTAAGCAGAAACTTTGAAGTGCACCTATTCTAGCTCTTCCGGAGGGTACGGATGATTTTGTGGTGTATTGTGATGCTTCCATTCAGGGTCTGGGTTGTGTATTAATGCAACGAGAAAAGGTGATCGCATATGCTTCGCGTCAACTAAAGATTCACGAGAAAAACTACACCACTCATGATCTAGAGTTGGGGGCTGTAGTTTTCGCACTTAAGATATGGAGACACTACTTGTACGGTACCAAGTGCATTATCTACACCAATCACAAGAGTCTTCAGTATATCTTCAAGCAGAAAGAGCTGAACATGAGACAGCGTCGTTGGGTCGAGCTCTTGAATGATTATGACTGTGCGATCCGGTATCATCCGGGTAAGGTTAATGCTGTAGCTGAAGTAGAAAGGAAACCAAGCCCAAACGAGTTCGAGCATTACAGCTTACCATTAACCCCAGATTACCTGACAAAATCTGTAATGCTCAACTTGAAGATCTGAAAGAGGAAAACCTACCGCTGGAAGGTACACGCGGTATGGAAGCACAACTCGAGGTCAAATCGGACGGTATTCGCTACTTCGCTAAGCGAATATGGGTTCAATATTCAGAAATTTAAGGGAACTAGTCATGGATGAGGCTCATAAATCTCGTTACTCTATTCATCCAGGTTCCGACAAGATGTATCATGACCTAAAGGTGCTGTATTGGTATGAAGGCCGATATAGCCACCTATGTGAGCAAGTGCCTGACTTGCGCGAAGGTCAAATTTGAATATCAAAAGCCTTCTGGTCTTCTCCAGCAACCAGATATTCCCATGTGGAAATGGGAGCAGATATCCATGAACTTTATCACAAAATTGCCACGAACTCCTACCGGATATGATACCATTTGGGTAATAGTCGATCGTTTAACAAAGTCCGCTCACTTCTTAGCAATCAAGGAAACTGACAAAATGGATAAGCTTACTCATATTTACTTAAAAGAAGTAGTCTCTCGGCACGGGGTGCCAATCTCTATCATTTCAGATCGTGATGCACGATTCACCTCTCGTTTCTGGAAATCGTTACATAAAGCTTTAGACACGCGTCTAGATATGAGCACAGCATACCATCCTCAAACTGATGGCCAGACGGAGCATACAATTCAAACTCTGGAGGATATGCTACGAGCTTGTGTGATTGACTTCGGTAACACCTGGGAGTCTCACCTACCATTGGTGGAGTTCTCCTACAATAACAGTTATCACACTAGCATCAAGGCAGCTCTATTTGAAGCATTATATGGATGGAAATGTCGTTCTCCTATTTGTTGGGCCGAGGTTGGGGATAGTCAACTCACAGGTCCTGAACTCGTACTTAAAACTTCTGAGAAAATCGTTCAAATTAGAAACCGTATGGCAGCAGCTCGTGATCGTCAAAAGAGCTATGCCGATAAGCGTCGTAAACCATTAGAATTTCAAGTAGGGGATATGGTTTTGTTAAAAGTCTCACCTTGGAAGGGTGTCATTCGTTTTGGGAAACGAGGCAAACTGAATCCTCGCTATGTTGGAGCATTCAAGATAATGAAGAGAATTGATCCAGTAGCTTATCAATTGGACCTACCTGAAGGACTTAGTGGTGTACACAACGTCTTTCACGTCTCAAACTTGAAGAAATGTCTGCCAGAAGAGTCACTCGCAGTTCCTCTTAAGGAACTACACATCGATGAACAATTGTGTTTTCATCGAAGAACCGGTAGAAATCATGGATAGGGAAGTTAAAACGCTTAAACGTAGTAAAATCCCTATTATCAGAGTTCGTTGGAACTCGAAACGCGGACCTGAATTCACTTGGGAATGATGTGACACCTAGAAATATTTTTATTTTAATTTTCAGGACAAAAATTCTTTCAACTAGGGGATGATGTGATAACCCGGACTTTTAGTCTAACCTCGTTAATTAAATCCAGTTAAAGTTAACCTAGTTAACTTATCTCAAACCCTCTAGACTAATTCTGTCATTTCCTCAAACTCTAACTACAAGGACTAAAGATGTAATTAGTCTAAACCTAATTCTGTTTGACTTTATAAAGTCAAAATCCAAGATTTAAATTATGTTGACTTTAAAAGTTAACTCAACATGTTATATAAACCACAATGACTCATTCTGCCATTCTTTCAAACATAGATTCATGAAACCACAGGGACTAGTTCTGTAAATTACCCAATTTCGATTTGGTTGACTTTTGAAAGTCAAACCATGTGTTCTTGATCCTGAATTCGCGAGTTGTAACCGAGTTCTGTTTAATTTAGTAACAGTTATTCAAATTATTACCATTCACGACCATTATGAGACCAATTAACAACTTCATCAATCGCGAATTAAACCCAATGATGGGCATTAAACTGAAACCGTCGACCACGATCGTATTGAACATCAAATTCGCTTAAACCTGATGTTAATCTCACAAATTGAACTCCTGCACACTTCATTCGAACGCCATTGAAGCAATTGCACACATCAAACTCGTCGGAATCACAACAGAAATCATCGGAGGTCAACCCGGTTGCTGTCGACACATGTTTTAGTCAGACACCTATAATCCGAATCAAATTCTAGTAATTACCTACACCCTCACCTTCGTTTTCATCTGTTTAGTGAAATCCCTATCAATTCTAGGGCTTACAACATCGAATTGAATCAATCAAGTAATCTAGGGTTCATACAATTCCAGTTTGGTCGAACCCTATCAATTCGATGTCCATTCATGAAATTGAACACACCCATAGAACCGCCTATATGCCTGGATTGAAAACCCTATGAAATCCATGGCTTATATCATCGAATCGAACATGATCCAGATTCTAGGGTTTGTTCATATTTCAGTTTGGGGGTTTTGATCTTAACGACTATCTCAATCAAATTAAACCATAGGGTTGGATTCGTAACCCTCTGTTTATCAAAAACCCCAGGAATCCAACAGTTTCTAACATCAGAATTGATCCAATCGAATTCACGTTCATATCTAGGGTTTGAGCATGTTTTTCCTAAATTTAACGATCTTAGACCATATGCTTTTGCAATTAATCACACACACAAGTTCGCAAGCATCTGTTTAACAAAACC
Source organism: Smallanthus sonchifolius (assembly GCA_023525975.1). NCBI lineage: Eukaryota > Viridiplantae > Streptophyta > Magnoliopsida > Asterales > Asteraceae > Smallanthus > Smallanthus sonchifolius. Next base: position 31,200,293 of record CM042046.1, read on the forward strand.
CTAATGTTGTTTTGGTCGATCATCATCGAAATCGACAGATTTGGACTGGGTTTGATCGTGCATGATTTTGGGTAGGGGATACACTTGACTTGTTTAATAAAAACAATTGGATCCGGGTTCTGTGGCGATACCCTAGCGGGCGGGACTGGTTAAGCGTGTGTGCTGTTGTGGGAGAGACCCGGGTTCGAGTCTCTCCACACCCTTTTCTTTTTAAAAACCGTTTTTTGATTATTAATTTTATATAAAAACCATCCCACTTTTATTATTATACTATATAAATATGTTTTAGCCCGGAAAACAATCAGTAGGCTCGGGTTTGGTTTTTATAACCTATTTTTGTATTTATTCCCACTTTTAAAATAATAGATTTATATTATTTTCAAACCTCGAATTAAGATAAAATAATATGTTTATATTATTTTCAAACCGTGACTTCTAGTCTAAAATAATATATATTTTATATTATTTCGTCTCATTTATTTATCTCGTGTAACGTTTTAAACTAATTAATAATATAATCGTTTATATTATTTACTCACGTTTATATACTTGATTAAAAATAATGTATTTATTATTTTTCACACAAATGATTATTTAGATAGTACTATGAATCTAAAAATAATATATTAGATTATATTATTTTTCTAACTTTTGTAAACGACTCGAACGTACGAATTTATGTAATTGTTTAATTATTATTCGTTATTAACGTCCGACACGTAACGCTTCAATCGTAATTTTTGTATTAAAGAATCTTTGTTCCCGTAGACACGTTCGTCTACTCTTAAATCCTTAGAATGCGTTAAGACGTTATAACTTTCCATGTCGTCGTCACAAATCCCAACTTGTCCCTGATTTATGTGTTTATAATTTTAGGGCATACGTAAGTCGTCTGAGACTTACACTTGTGGTTTCAACTTATCTCTTGTGTGAGCCAATCCACTACTCAATCCAGGTGAGTTTTCACGGCCCCTTTTACTGTTTTATCCTAGGGGAGAATAGATGTCGCAAACTATTTTTGGATTATTGTATTCATATGTTATCAATATTAAAGCTAAGCGTAACACGCTATCACTGAAAGTCCTCAACACACATCGAACCGTTAATATGGATCTTAGCAAGGTAATGTTTAGTAGTACTACTTGGTTTGGCAAATCCCACCCGCGTTAGTCGCGCTAACTCGATTAGAGATCGAACAGGTGAAATGTTAGCCTACTCACATTGCCGGGGTTGATAGACCTGGCAGGAGGCAAATAAACAAACAGTCAGCTTCGGTTGTGAGCGCTTAAGTTAAACATGAACATAGGTTAGCTACCTATAGATACATATTGAATGATCAATAATCTGGTAAACGTTTATTTATATACTGAAACCTGTGAACTCACCAACCTCATGTTCACATCTTTTCTTGCATGTTTTCTCAGGTCGCTAAGATATGGCACAGGTGCACACATAGGACATGCATGGGATTATCCTTTTGATTTATATTTTATTAAATTGTTTAGACTTTCTGTGAATTATGTTTGGGTTGGACTTTTGGACTTTTTGGGCGCGTGTGTTTTGCGCATTTACTTTCTTTACGCTTCCGCATTAAAACTCTGATTAATATGATATTTTCATTTGAGTCCCATGTAGGGTCATTCAATGTAACTAATGACTGAGATCCTGGTTTGTCACTTACCAAACGGTAAAACTCCGTTAGATGAATTTGGGGGTGTGACAGTGCAACACTCCAAGACAAAGCACATTGACATCAGGTATCACTTCATAAGAGATCAAGCTGAGAAAAAGAGAATTATTTTAACCAAAGTTCATACCAATGAGCAATATGCAGACATGTTTACAAAACCCTTTGATGAAACTAGATTTAGATAATTAGTTGAATCCATTGGTATGATGAACTTTAACTAAAATATATCTCTAAAAATTTTTGAATAAAAATGTGTTTGTCTTTTGTTGTAAATAAAAGTTATAAGTCAGCAGCAACCATTTTTGCTGCTGACTGGTCTAATCATCAGCAGCAAAGAATTTGCCACTGACTGCTTTAAGTTATCAGCAGGAACAAGTTTCCTGCGGATAGCTTTAAGGCAATCAGCAGCAACATCTTTGCTCGGACCATTATATCTATCAGCAGCAATTGAGGTTGCTGCTGACAAACTTAACCATTCGCAGCAACCAAGTTTGCAGCTGATAGGCTTAACCATCCGCAGCAACCAAGTTTGTTGTTGATGGGTAAAATTAAGTCCAAATTAACTTTTAAAAAGTACTGTCAGTCTTTACCATGACTGCTACAGTGTATTACAGCTGTAAAACAGTGAAAGTGAATGGGTTGTACTGTACAAGTAACTTTGCTTTTTCCCTCCTCTGTCGTTATAACACAAATCAAATTTCTCCTTAACCTCTTCACATTCAATTCTGACCTAACTCTCACCATTTTCTCTCAAGCATTCAAAGCTTTCCATACTTAACCACCTTTCAAAAACATGCTGATGACAAGCTTTCAACCTACCACAATCTCACTGCATACCTAGTTAAAGGAAAGAAGTCCGAAGGGTTTGATGACATGATCGATTTCCTCTGTCGATCAAAGATCTATTTTGCACTCACCGTCAACCCTACCATCTATATCCCTCATATGGAGGATTTCTGGAACACAGCAGTCTACTCTACTAAACAGGGATTCCCCAAATCACAGCCAAGGTAGACGGCAAAGACATCATCGTCACTGAAGCCACACTAAGAAAACACCTCAAACTTCAGGACGAGGGAGCCGCCATCTCATACACCAAAGACGAGTATATGAGGACCTTTGTATCCATAGGGTACACTGGAAATCAAAACGAGTACACCATTGAGAAGGCGCTGATGGGTCCTCCATGGAAGTTTCTATGCCACACACTTCTTCAATGCATATCCTAAAAGAGAAGTGGATGGCATCAAGTGAGTTCTGCTCTCGCCTCTGTTGTCTATGGTATGGTTACTGGCCAAGGATTTAATTTTGCACATCTAATATTTGAAGGTTTGAGATATAACCTTCAGGAAGGTGCAAAACAGGCATTTTTTATGTACCCAAGGTTCTTGCAGGAGGTTTTCAATAATGAACAAAAGGATTTATCAAAACCTGCAAGAATCTACCTGATGTTGGGGCATAAAAACAACATTTCTCAAAGCATGAGAACGATTTCCAAAAAGTTAGCAGGGTCAATGTTCCATTGTTATCTACAATGATGAACATACAAAGTACCCAGGGTGACAGTTCAGCAATCCCAGCTGACACTGATCCCACACCCTCCACTTCAAAGACTGAACATCAATCTGTTTCCGTTGTTCGAACCCCTGTGAATCCTATTGAGGGTGCACAGGCACACCAAATACTTACACCTGTTTTGGAAGCCTAACTGGAACACAGGGCCCCAGTTGAGGCAAGTTATACCAGAAAAAGAAAAAGGAGCAAGAATACTCCTTCTATTCTTGTCTCTCAGGCCCAATCCCAACCTAAAAGCCATCATTCAGAATCCCAACATTCTGATGAGAATATCAAAAGGGATAGCCAAATGATTAGAAAGACTTCCTTGGAAGTCCCTCTATTAGGATCAGGATCACATCCCGGATCCATAGAACAACCCCTTGAGCCTATACACTCTTCTGTTTCTTTGAACCTAAGTATAGAGGCACCATGTCAAGATGATGTACCTTCTCCAACTGCCACTATCTCAGAGGTACTGATTGACTTGGCTGCCAAAGTACCCAGCATAAGTTCATCACCCGAGAAGGTTCACTCTGGGAATGATGATAAAGTGAATATGGAAGGGGCTATCACTACTTCTGGTCCAGCAATTGACCAGGAGGACAGCGATAACATCACTAAGTCCCCAACATGGCAACTCACAATGAATATCTTTCTCTTCAAACACTCTTCTCTGAGAGGAATCCCAGGTGCCAAGAAAACCAGGGTGATGGGGATGCAGAGGCTAGGCCTAAGGCCCCATCTAGTTCCAAGGATTCCACAACTGTGGATGAGGACATACTGAAACTTGAAAACATGGAATTGACGGCCAGGGTGGAAATGCTAGAGGCTGAGATGTCCAAACTAAAGCACCAAGTCTCTATTCATGAAGCCCATAAATGCCCACCTGTGACTACTCCTTCCCTTGTATCAATGGGAACTCAAACAGATGAAACCTTAGGCACTGATGTAACCAAAAAGGGGGAGATAGTTACTGTTAAAGATGACAAGGACAATCTTGATGACTGGATACAAGAGTAGGCTGCATTTCAAAGTACACTCTTCAAGAGTGCTTTTGTTCAAATCCATGACTTGCCAGACTCAGTAGATGAAGAGGAAGATATCTCTGAGGATTAGAAGTTAGTGGTCAGAGCTATTGATGAGGTCCTGGAAAATAAAAGTGAAGATGAAGACAAACCTCTATCATTCAGCATATTTCCAGCTGCTGCAAGTATATCAAGACATACCATTGCCCCTCAATTCACACTGACTGCACATAAGCTAGAGTTTGACTCTATCCTAGCTTGGGTTATGATGGTCTATCTGAGAGATTCTGGATTGGATGGGAATTTGGTGGAATAGAATAGCTGAATTGGAATACACTGAATCCGCTCAAAGTCCTTGAACTGTACTTAACAAGATGCATCAACACTTCCAAAGATCTCTTAGCAGAACTTGCAATTGATAGATTTTGCGCCTTGATGGAGGATAATATGCCCTAGTTTGAATGGTTTCTTCAGGAAGCAACTAAATTGGCTTATCCATCAACTGTAGAGTCTTCAAGAACAACAGAACAAAGACTAGCTCCAAGACTTAACTTGATAGGGATCAGGGCTTTAACAGAAGAACAAGTTCTATGTTTGAGAAGATTCTTCTATAATGAAGTGGTCAGGGGCCTGGAAGTGCAGGGATGGTCAAGCACTGGGTCCTCTAGTTTTCAGTTCTTCTTGTGTGATGGATCATCCTTCAAAATTAACAACATTCAAGAAATCCTGCTCCTCAATCCAGATTTCCAATATAAGGCCTTTGAGCTCAGGACGCACATCTGCAACATCAACTCCTTAGAAAGTCAAGCAATGATCAAGATTATCAAAGCTTTTCTTGAAAAGGAGGGATGGATTGCAATGGATGATTCTGACTCAGATCTATCCATTCCCTCCTCACCAACTGTTATACTTAATGCAACAATAGAGTCAAGAAAAGTGGCTGCTCAGAATGTCAAAGAGGCTTTTAAAGCTACATATGGGAATGAATGGGAAAAGGAAGAGATTGAAGTAGTCCATTCCACTTTATCTGCTCCTAAGATTGCCAATGAAGTTGAAGCTGAGATCTCAACAGCATCTCTCACCTCTGCTGTTGTGATCAATGAAGCTGAAGCTGAGGCATCCAATAAAGATAAATGGAAGGGCATCATGACGAAAGAAGAAGAAGAAAGAAAAGAGAAAGAAAAGAAAGAAAAAGAGAAGAGAAGAAGAGAAAGAGAGGAAGAGGAGATGGCCGAGCTTAAAAAGATCCAAGAAAGAAAAGCTGCAATACTCCTCCGAGAACACAGCAGATCCAGTTGCATGCTAGGCAACTGGATAAGTTAAAGGTCAAAGTTTCTGCAGTTGAACAATTAAAAGAAGATGAAGCTCTAGCCCTTCAGCTGTATGGACAACTTAATAAAGAAGAAGAAGAGAAAAGAAGAGGCTAAGTTCAGGATAACTGACTCTGAACTAGCTAAAGAGATGAGAGAGGAGTGGACTGAAGCTCTGATTTCTCAAGGTGAGGATGCAGACTACCTTGAGAAATTATCAAATATAGAAATCTATAGAGCATTCATGGGTCAGCAAGGTCAACTGGCAAATAAGAAAAGGGCTGAAGAAGAAGAAAAAGCCAAAAAGAAAACCAAGAAGACTATTGTTTTTAACATAAGAACCCATGAAGAAAGGAAGGTTATGATGGACTTCCTAAAGGCTAGAGGAGAGAGTGGAAAGAGGCTAGGTCCTATGAGCTTTATGAACCTGCAAGCCTTATATGTTAAACTCAAGAAGGAAGAGGAAGAGAGATTGGGGAAGACATGCACAAAGAAAAGGGTAAACACTCAAAGTGATGATAGAAAACAAAAGAAACCCAAGCCTACTCCCTCATCCACTCCTTCCTATATCCACCAACCTTCCACTCTCCCTCCTAGACCTCCCTCCTCTCCACCCAAAGAGTCCAAATCCTTTCACCTAACTCCTCCTCATCAACAGCCTCCCAAGAAGAAAACCAAACCTACAACCACACCAGAAGATTCAAGAGAAATTGTTACCTGGTTCTACAGCAATCAAGATCAATGGTTTGAGGTTTTCAGGGGAAGGACAAAGGTAAAAAGATCAATCTCTAGATCTGTTGATGAGGTGATACAGCTTCCAGATTCTGATCAATAATGGAGCTGGGTGAAGCTCATGAGCCAGAGAATAAAAGTGGGAGGCATATGTTGCTAGTGATCAAACATCACTTCAATCCTAGAAAAGTTGTGATCATTGATGCTAAACCTCTCCAATCCCACTTTCCATTCACTAGTTGGTCCTATAATGCTGAGAAGAATGAATACACTATAACAGATGTCAGAGGTCAGAAGATGAGATGTTCTAGCAAGGCCATCTTTAGCATGCCAGCCAAGGACATCAAGTCTCTATCTGAACTTCCTCTTGATAATCCAAGCAAGGACCCTAGAGGCTATGAGACAGCAAGGATTGTTGCACACATGCAAAAGCTTCAACAACAACAGCAGTAAGAGAGTTTTGTTAGCATCAGTCTAGGGGGAGTTTGTAGATATAAAGACTGATGGCAACAAAATTCTCTAAGTACAACTGCTATGGACTCCATAATTTTGCTATTGACCAACAAGCTACTTCGGATAATTGTTCTCCTGTTGATGAACAACTATGCTGCAGATAGCCTTATCTACTGAAGATCATAGTTGTTGTTGATAGGCTTCTCAGTAGCATCAAACACTTGATGCTGCTGATAGTCAAATCATCAGCAGCTTTGACTTCGCTACTGACACCTCTGCTACAACATTGACACACCTATCAGCAGAAGGAATGTTATTGGTGCAGATGATTGAAGACAAACCACTTCTGAAGTCTCCTGCAAAGATTCCTAAGAATACTTTTGTCCTGAATACAACTGTTTGCTGCAGTTTGTCTTTTATTTGTCTACCAATAGTAGTATAGCTTGTAATTGTCCAAGATCAACGGTCTGTGTTTGATCTGATCCTTAGAATCAAGGAAGTTCCTTTATATGTATTGTATCTTACATTTGTACAAGTGTGCTACGTGAGAGTTTTCTCTTTAATCTTGTAAACATTGAAGATCAATACAATTTGCATTTATCAGTATTCTCTTTATCTGTTTACATTGCATAGTTGTGATTGTTTCCGCCAATGTTAACTAAAATAGAACCATCTTGTAATCACCGATCCTACAGATTTCCGTAATATCCTTCGTGTATGTCTTTGAGAACCTCAAGTGCTTCAGGATCCTCCAAACATCTCAAATGTGGACCTGCAATAGATTTCCTGTACAAGACATCATGTAAAATTACAAAGCGGGACACCCTCATGTGAAAAGCCCTGTGGTTCTTTTCGTCACTCGGGATTTCTCCATCCTGCAAATATTTTTTAATAGGTAAAGTCAAGGATTTCGGACTGGGCTCGGGATCCTGAATATCTATTTCTTCTACATTTGACACTTTGTTTGGGTCTTCGATTGCTGGACTCAGGATATGTATGATTGGTATTCTGACTCCTTCTGGTATCTTGAGAGCCGAAGCGAGGTTCGCTAAGGCATCAGCTTTAGAGTTGTCTTCTCTTGGTACCTGATTTATATCAAACATATCGAACTTCACAGATAATTGTATAACTATTTCCAGATACTTAGCTAGTCTTTCACCATTCACTACATACGAACCATTAAAATGGTTAGCGATTAACAAAGAGTCAACATATACTTGAAGATACATGATTTTCATATCCCAAGCTAATTTCAAGCCAGCTATCAGTGCTTCATACTCAGCTTCGTTATTAGTCACTTGGAACTCACAACTTATAGATTGGGGTATTATGTCCCTTTGTGGAAATTTCAACATAATCCCTAGACCCGTTCCTCTAACGTTTGATGCCCCGTCAGTGAATAGGATCCACTTATCCTTTGACTCCTCTAACTACTGAACTTCAAGGTCTGCTTCATGCTGTATATCACTGCTGAAATCAGCCACAAAGTCTACGAGTGCCTGTGAATTTATCGTTGTTCTAGGCTCATATACGAGATCATATGCGCTGAGTTTGACCGACCATTTTGCCATCCTTCCAGACATTTCTGGCTTTCTTAAAACACACTTAATAGGATAATTAGTCTTTACGTGAATAGTGTGTGTTTCAAAATAATGTCTAAGTTTAGTGGATGCCATTATTAAAGTCAGTATTAATTTTTATAGATAAGAATACCTGGTTTCTGTCGAGAATAGTCTTTTACTTACGTAATATATCGGATATTGTTGGCCTTCGTGAACCTTAACTAAGACAACGCTCACTGAGTTTCCGGATGCCGCCAGATATAGGGATAATGGTTCTCCATCTTCTGGTTTCATCAGTAGAGGAGCGGTTGACAAGTATTCCTTTAATGATTGGAGTGCTTGCTCATGCTTCTCTTCCTATTCGAACCTCTTGTTCTTTTTCAGGATGTCATAGAATTCCCTGCATCTTTCCGAGGATCCTGAAATGAATCTGTTAAGTGCTGCTACTCTGCCAGTCGGTCTCTAGACATCCTTGGTGTTTGCTGGGGATTTCAAATTGATTATTGCTTTCATCTGTTATGGACTGGCCTCTATTCCTCTCTTGGTCACCATGTATCCCAAGAATTTTCCTGCCCCCACTCCAAAGTGGCATTTGGACAGGTTCTGCTTCATATTGTATTTATCTAGGATGTCAAATGCTTCCCTGAGATCCTTGAGATGATATTCAGCTCTCTTTGATTTGACCACCATATCATCTATGTAGACTTCCATGGTGTCCCCTAGCTTGTCTTTAAACATCATGTTGACCAGCCTTTGATATGTTGCACCTGCATTTTTCAAACCAAAAGGCATGGAAATATAGCAGTATATACCTGCCGGAGTCATGAATGCAGTATCCTCCTGGTCTGAGGGTTCCATCTGGATTTGTTGGAATCCTGATGAAGCATCTATGAACGTGAGCATCTCGTGACCTGCTGTAGCATCAATCATTGAGTCTATGTGTGGACCACTACCACGTTAACTAGCCATCTTGAGAATTTTACTTCCCTTATCATCCCTGCTTTTAGTAATCTTTCAACTTCCACTTATATCACTGTGTTTCTTTCATGAGCGAACTTCCTTATCTTTTGATGTATAGGCCTGAAACTGTTATCAAGACCCAGTTTATGTGTAATAACATTTTTAGAGATACCTGTCATGTCTTCATGCTTCCAAGCGAAAGTTGAAGTTGTACTCTTTAGCAATTCTAAAAGATCATGTTCAATATCCTTGGGGATAATGGTTCCAATAAGTGCCTTGACATCGGGATCCTTAGCACTCAGGGATACCTCTTTCATATCCTGCTCCTTGGTCTCCAGGATATCTCGGGCTTGCTTCTTTAATTGCTATGCTTGCCTGGTCTTGGCGGAATCCTTCATTGAAGAGGTGTAACAGTCCTTCACATCTTGTTGATCACTGTTGATCTTTACTACCCCCCAGGGGGTAGGCATCTTGACACATTGGTGACACGTCGAAGGTACTGCTTTCATGTCGTGTATCCAGGGTCTCCCTAGAATAATATTATAACAAGATAACAAATCTATTACACAAATTTTTTGTATAGTGTTTACCCCCTCGATATCGGAAGCTTTATCTCTCCGACTGTGTTCTTGACCTCTCTGCTGAATCCTACTAGTACCGCAGTCTTGGAGATAATTTCAGAATCGGGGATCCACATTCTTTTAATGACATCATGCTGAATGATGTTCGCTGAGCTTCGTCCGTCTATCAGTATCCTTCTTATGAAGTGATTGGCGATATATAGAGTGATCACGAGTCCATCATGATGAGGATCCTGCACGTTATCCATGTCATCTTCATCGAAAGAGATCACCATTTCTTCAGTCAGGCTAGAGGTTCTAATAGGCATTGTCACACCCCAACCGGCGGCGGAAACGTCGGGGCGTGAAGCGTGCAGACTGTTCATAGCTCATGGTTTGCTAATGTTGAAATATTTAAACATGCAGTTTTCATTGAAATCAAACAACAATCCAACAAGTACACGAAACATAACAAAATACATAACAATGTTTATTTTAGAGCCTTTTAACTAGGTCCTCAAACTAGGTGGAAGCAACTTGTAATCATCTCAATTGTTAGCACCTGAAACATGATTTAAAAACAAGGGTCAACTAAAAAGTTGGTGAGCATACATAAGTTTTGACACACAAATAAGAGTTCAAAACTGTTTATACAATTCCTTGATTCACATGGTATATAAGACAAATATGGAGAATCTATAGTTATACTAGGTGCACAATCAAACCTTGTGACTGAGGCATAACACGCAGGTTACCCTAATGTAAAGTCGGTAACAAACACCCTACCCGGGTGGGTTTGTCAGACTCAATAGTACTATCCTTGTTTACCGTTGGCTTGTACAGAGTTAATGATTTGCACGAGTTGCGTCATGTATGTATAGTAATGACTCATAGCATTCAAGCATATTGCACAAATAATTCATGTAATCAAGTAAGAATTGTACTATGAAAGAGTTGCAATTTGTTTAATGTAAATCATGTCCACCCCAAAGGTGAAAAAGAGTAAAAGTGGGGTTATGTAGACTCACATGTGTCGGAGAGTGTAGATTGCACAACCAAGTAAATGTTAAGTGTTTGAGGGTCACGGAGCTTGACCTATCGAGTAAATGTATGACGTGTATTAATGCGGTGTATAAGGTTTAAAGTAACTATAGTGTTTCAGTGTATTGCAAGCGTAAGGATTTGCACTAATGAATTGTATCGTTTAGTTATGTATTTAAAATATAAGGTAGTGTGGTATATATATTTAATTGAATGTAATATAACAAACGAATTCGTTTTATCTACTTATTTTAGAAAACGTCACAAAATATAAAGTAGTTTATATTTATATAAGTTTTATTTGATGTAACTAGGATTTATACAATTGGTTTATAAAAGTCTTTTTCATAATAAAGTGTTTTATAAAATCTTGTTATAACATTTTATAAATTTAGAAATTTTAAATGAAAATGTATTTTCAAATGGTAAGAATCGGTTTAAAACAATTTAATCGATGAAAATAATTGTTGTGCTTAATAATGGTGAGATTCTGTTTAAACAGTTAAGTTTATAACATAAGTTTTATAAAAATCATCAAATCTGAGAAACTGTAAAGATTCAGTTCTGACTGAGCACGACCGTGCTCATCAACGGCACGACCGCGCTCGCCTCCGGGCGTGACCGTGGTGGTCTGGAGCGCGCCCGTGGTCGAGTCAGAAGGCTACAGAGGTTCTGGTCATGGAGCACGACCGTGCTCGTGTCCGCACGACCGCGTCTAGTGTTTGTTTTTGGTCAGGACTTGTTTGCTCGGTAAGCACGACCGGGCCTTACTCGGACCACGACTGTGCTTGGTCAGGCACGACCGCGCTCAGTGATGAGCGCGACCGTGTCGGGTCTTTTCCAGACATAAATCGATCGATTCTTATATTAAAAGCTTCTGTATTCTTAGGGCTTTCACTTAGTGGATGCTTGCGAAGCTATTTACATAGTTTAATTGTATTTATATCGTGTTTAAGTGGTAGTTCGACTAAAAGTGTAGTTTCGACTTTTTAGGTTCAAAATCGGATCGATCGCGTATTTTTACTACGAATTGACATAGGGCTTTCGTGGTAGAGGTAGATACGAAGCTAGAGACATATTACTTACTTGTTTAAATCGGGCAATTTAATGCAGTCGGCTACAAGTCGTGAGGTCGGGTTTCTCGGCGATCGATCGGACGACAGAGGTTGTATGCGAGTCGAGTGAATGCTCCGAGAGGTCGAGATGGTGCATGTGAAGGTGTAGGGGGCATTGGATTCTCCTTATAACGTCAAATTTGTGAATTCATGATTGTGGTGGGAGTGGTTAGTTGATGATTGAAATAGGTCGATTGGAGTACGAAATTGGAGACGTGTTTCAGATGGTGTACAGTTGCGTATGGTCGGACGCGTGAAATCCGGCCTTAACGCGATTTGATTCGACGAGCATGGACCACTGACTGACTCTGCGGAGTCACGTGGTTTCAGCAGCGCGACCGTGTCTGTATTAGGCACGACCGTGCTTAGGTCGGCAGGCGCGACCGTGCCTAGTCTTAGGCGCGACCGTGCTTGCCTAGTTTTGTAGTTTTTGAGTTTTGTCAGTTTTGGTCCTCGGGGCTTGTGAGATAATGGCGTTTTCAGTTGTTATTGTAACATAATGTATTGTATGTGTAATTGCATTTACGGTTGTTGCACACGAATTTGAAATTGAAATACTCGTTTATTGCATCGAAACGTTTACATGGTAAAAAAAACAGGAATGTTACAGTCTCCCCATGTTGAGGGGATTTCGTCCCGAAATTCAACTAGTTGAGGCTGCTGAATCGGTGAAAAGGTGAGGATACTTGAGTTTCATTTGGTCTTCACGTTCCCATGTAAACTCAGGACCACGTTTAGAATCCCAACGGACTTTGACTATAGGAATGCGGCTGCGTTTGAGTTGCTTGATCTCACGGTCCATGATTTCCACCGGTTTCTCGACAAAGTGCATTGTTTCATCAATGCGCACGTCGTCAAGAGGTATGTGGAGGTTCTCATCAGCAAGACATTTCTTCAGGTTGGACACGTGGAAGGTTGGATGAACATTGTTGAGTGCTGGAGGTAGCTCAAGTTTGTAAGCCACTTTCCCGATTCTTTCAAGGATCTTGAACGGGCCTACGTAACGAGGTGCTAGCTTGCCTTTCTTTCCAAAGCGGATCACACCCTTCCAAGGGGATACTTTGAGAAGCACAAGGTCACCCACTTGGAATTCCAAGGGTTTCGTCGCTTGTCGGCATAGCTCTTTTGTCGACTTCTCGCTACTCGGATGTTGTCACGGATATGAAGGATTTTGTTGGTTGTTTCCTGAATTAACTCGGGACCGGTGATTTGTGCTTCGCCAATCTCGTTCCAACAGATGGGAGAACGGCATTTGCGACCATAAAGAGCTTCGAATGGAGCCATGTTGATGCTGGTGTGGTAGCTGTTATTGTAGGAGAATTCAATAAGTGTCAAGTGTGAATCCCAATTGCCACCAAAGTCTATGACACAGGCTCTCAGCATGTCTTCGAGCGTTTGGATTGTTCGTTCAGTCTGGCCATCAGTTTGGGGATGGTAGGCTGTGCTTAAATCCAATCGTGTGCCAAGTGCCTTTTGCAGAGATTGCCAAAATCTGGAAGTGAAACGAGCATCTCTGTCGGAGATTATGTTCAAAGGTATACCGTGTCGACTCACAATTTCGTCAATATAGATTCGGGCCAATTTCTCAACCCGATAGTCTTCACGGATGGGCAGGAAGTGTGCGGACTTTGTGAGACGGTCGATGATTACCCAAATGCTATCATAGCCGTTTGAAGTACGGGGGAGTTTAGTAATGAAGTCCATGGCTAGATTTTCCCATTTCCACACGGGGATTTCCGGTTGTTCAAGTAAGCCGGAAGGACGTTGATGTTCGGCTTTGACTTTAGAGCAGGTTAGACATTTTGCAACATAGAGTGCAATGTCTTTCTTCATACCAGGCCACCAATATTGTGGTCGAAGATTGTGATACATTTTATCCGCACCGGGATGGATAGAATACCGAGACTTGTGTGCTTCAGTCATGAGGAATTCCCGGAGATCATTGCGATTGGGAACCCAAATACGATCCAAGAAATAAAGCAAGCCATTGTTTTTAGTCTCTAGTTGGAATTCAGCACCACACGAAATTTCCTCATACATATTGCCCTCGGTAATCGAGACGTGTTGAGCTGCTAGAATACGGGTTTGAATGTCGGAATGAATCTTGACACTTTGGAGCATGACACGTTCTTTACAGCTCAGCGCATCGGCTACTACGTTTGCCTTGCCGGGATGATAACGAATCTCGCAATCGTAATCATTGAGGAGTTCAACCCAACGTCGTTGCCTCATGTTGAGTTCTTTTTGATTGAAGATGTGTTGGAGGCTTTTGTGGTCGGTGAATACCACACATTTTGTGCCATATAGATAATGTCTCCAAATCTTCAAGGCAAATATGACTGCACCAAACTCCAAATCGTGCGTCGTATAGTTTTTTCTCGTGGATCTTGAGTTGCCTCGATGCATAAGCGATTACCTTGCCTCGTTGCATGAGAACACAACCAAGGCCTAGGTTAGAGGCATCACAGTAGACGACTAGATCATCGTTTCCTTCGGGAAGAGTCAGAACAGGAGCATCACATAACTTCTGTTTAAGAGTTTGGAAAGCTTCTTCTTGTTTCGGTCCCCATACATAAGGTTTACCTTTATGCGTCAAGGCAGTGAGGGGAACAGCAATCTTGGAGAAGTTAGAAATGAATCTTCGGTAATAACCCGCTAAACCAAGGAACGAACGAACCTCGGTAGGGGTTTGAGGAGCACTCCAATTCTTGACAGCTTCGATCTTGGCAGGGTCGACATGTATTCCCTTTTTATTGACAACATGACCCAAAAATTGAACCTCCTTTAGCCAAAATTCACATTTGGAGAACTTGGCGTATAATTGTTCGGTTCTTAGGAGATCCAAAATCAGTCTAAGGTGCTGTTCATGTTCTTCCTCAGTCTTGGAATAGATCAAGATGTCATCGATGAAAACGATCACGAATTTGTCAAGGTATGGTTTGCACATGCGGTTCATGAGATCCATAAAGACAGCAGGTGCATTGGTCAACCTAAAAGGCATAACCGTGAACTCGTAATGACCATATCTTGTTCGGAAGGCGGTCTTTGGAATATCTTCTTCTCGGACACGCAGTTGGTGATAACCAAATCGAAGATCAATCTTCGAGAAACAAGTAGAACCTTGGAGTTGATCGAAGAGGTCGTCAATCCTAGGTAACGGGTAGCGGTTTTTGATTGTAAGCTTGTTGAGCTCTCGATAGTCAATACACATGCGGAATGAACCATCCTTCTTTTTAACAAACAAGACTGGTGCACCCCACGGTGAATGACTTGGCCGTATGAAACCTTTGTCAGCGAGTTCTTGAAGTTGACTTGCAAGTTCTTGCAATTCAGAAGGTGCAAGCCGGTATGGAGCTTTAGCCACAGGGTTTGCTCCGGGTATAAGATCGATTCGAAACTTTACTTCCCGAACAGGTGGAAGGCCAGGAAAGTCATCGGGAAAGACTTCGGGAAACTCCCGAATGATGGGAATATCTTCTATTCTTCTTTCCTTGTCTTCTTTTTGGATTACATGAGCTAGAAAAACCATGCACTTCTTTCGTATGTATTTCTGGGTGGTGATGCAGGACATCAGTTTGAGTCCTTTGCAAGGTTTCTCGCCAAAGACTTTCAATATGCCTCCCGATGGAAGAGGTATTCGGATGTATTTTTCAAAACACATGACTTCGGCGTGGTTTTTAGACAACCAGTCCATGCCGATGATGACGTCAATACTCCCTAATAGCATTGGTATTAGGTTGACTGGAAATGTGTGACCATTGAGTTCTAGTGAGCAGTCATGGACAATGGAGTCAATAGTGATGGAATTTCCATCCGCTACTTCCACGGTGAAGGTTTTCTCTAGTTTGGATCGTGTTTTTGCAAGTAAAGGTTCAAAGTTAAGGGACACAAAACTCTTATCGGCTCCGGTATCAAATAGTATAGAAGCATATTGGTTATTCATAAGAAACGTACCGTTGACCACATGATCGCTGGCCTGAGCCTCGTTGGCGTTGATGTTGAAGGCACGCCCACGAGCTCCGCCTTGAGTATTGTTCACAAGTTTTGGACATCGGTCTCGGAAGTGGTTTGGGTCGCCACACTCGAAGCAGGCATGCCCATTACCAATAGCTGGAACTGCTGGATTAGCCCCGTTTCCCCGGTTGACTTGATTACCAGATGGATTACTTCTGCAGGTGTTAGCTACATGCCCATATCTTCCACAGCTGGCACATAGGCGGCAGGGTACATTTGGGAAATGGTGATAATTGCAGGTGTTGCACAACGGATTGTTTCCCACATATTGTTTCTTGACTTGGTTCTGAGTCATAGGAGCAACTTGGTTGACTAGGGCAGCCGGAGTGATCACGGCATAGTTCTTAGCTTTCCTCTTCATCGTGTTGTGGTTCGGTTCGGCTTTGACCTCCTTGACATGAGCAGGAGGTGTTGTGGTGTCAGAAACTTTCTTGGCCCCCTTTCTGGTAAGAGTACCTGCTTTAACGTGATTATCAGTCAAAGTAGCAGCCAGACGAATAGCATCCTCCAGGCTTGCAGGATTTCTTCCCAAAACAATGTCCTGGATTTGTCTCGGTAGGCCACCGATATATTTTTCAATACACCTAGACAAAGGCGTAACCATGTGAGGTACCAGCATGCTCAGTTCGTGAAAACGGTTGGTGTATGCTAAGCTTTCACCACTATCTTGGGTAAGATCCCAAAATTCTACTTCCAGCTTTTTCATTTCATTCCGAGGACAGAATTCCTCGGTCATGATCCTTTTTAGCTCATCCCATGGCAGAGCCATTGCTACTTCTACTCCCCTTGTTCTCTTCTCCCCATTCCACCAGGTTAGTGCCCGTTTTTGGAAGACACTAGTGGCATGGCGGACTCGCAGATTGTCCGGACAGTCACTATTGAGGAAGGTGCCCTCAATATTTTCGAACCATTGAAGGAGTCCCGTGGCTCCTTCGGTACCATAAAATTTCAGGGGATTGCAAGAGTTGAAATGCTTGAAGGTACATTGTGGCGGGTTGGCACCACCGCCACCACCAGTATTAGCACTACCACTGGCATTCCCATTGTTGTTGTTATTGGCTTGAGTTAGTTGAGTTACTAGCTGAGTGAGGAGAGCAGCAAGGTCGGTATTATTGTTGTTGTTGGCATTGCCGGTATTGGTGTTGGTGCTATTGTTGGCGTTGTCGGTGTTGTTGCGGTTGATGTTACGACGAGGAGGCATTCTATAAAAAGAGAATGGATACAAAAGTGTTGTGAGAATTTAAAAAAAATCCGTTGAAATTTAGGATAGGAGGAATAATAACACATTTATTTCATAGTTCGGATTGTTTTCAAGTAATCACATTTCTACTTGAACACAATGACATATTAAGGTTAATTAGACTTATATAATTTTCAAGGAGACGTGCTTTAGCCTATAGGTAAACACTCATCCCGGGAATTCCTAGGAAAGCATACGGATCCCTCGGTTGATTGGGATTTATATGAAATGCTTTCCTAGATAGAAAACCCAGAATACAGGTGTCACCCTTCCAGATTGCACATGTCCTTTAATAATTAACAGAGTCTAAAACCTTAACGGGTATATAAAAATATTTTTGATAGACTAGTGTCTACGAGTATGAGTTTTTCCACAAGTTATGGCGATGATGACATAGAAGCAGTTAAGGAGGATACGCGGCTTAGGATACGGGTATGGATACGATTTATTTAATTTTTATTATTTACGTATGCTTATTAAGTCATGTAGTCTAAACATTTTAAGTATCAAATAACTAACACATAAAGCATGTGACATATAGCAAATAGCACGTATCACATAAAACATGTAGCATGGCATTGTTGGGTGTCCTAAAGTTATAGTCTAGGTCAATGGTGTCTAATAACCTAATTCCCTATAACCAAGGCCCTGATACCAATCTGTCACACCCCAACCGGCGGCGGAAACGTCGGGGCGTGAAGCGTGCAGACTGTTCATAGCTCATGGTTTGCTAATGTTGAAATATTTAAACATGCAGTTTTCATTGAAATCAAACAACAATCCAACAAGTACACGAAACATAACAAAATACATAACAATGTTTATTTTAGAGCCTTTTAACTAGGTCCTCAAACTAGGTGGAAGCAACTTGTAATCATCTCAATTGTTAGCACCTGAAACATGATTTAAAAACAAGGGTCAACTAAAAAGTTGGTGAGCATACATAAGTTTTGACACACAAATAAGAGTTCAAAACTGTTTATACAATTCCTTGATTCACATGGTATATAAGACAAATATGGAGAATCTATAGTTATACTAGGTGCACAATCAAACCTTGTGACTGAGGCATAACACGCAGGTTACCCTAATGTAAAGTCGGTAACAAACACCCTACCCGGGTGGGTTTGTCAGACTCAATAGTACTATCCTTGTTTACCGTTGGCTTGTACAGAGTTAATGATTTGCACGAGTTGCGTCATGTATGTATAGTAATGACTCATAGCATTCAAGCATATTGCACAAATAATTCATGTAATCAAGTAAGAATTGTACTATGAAAGAGTTGCAATTTGTTTAATGTAAATCATGTCCACCCCAAAGGTGAAAAAGAGTAAAAGTGGGGTTATGTAGACTCACATGTGTCGGAGAGTGTAGATTGCACAACCAAGTAAATGTTAAGTGTTTGAGGGTCACGGAGCTTGACCTATCGAGTAAATGTATGACGTGTATTAATGCGGTGTATAAGGTTTAAAGTAACTATAGTGTTTCAGTGTATTGCAAGCGTAAGGATTTGCACTAATGAATTGTATCGTTTAGTTATGTATTTAAAATATAAGGTAGTGTGGTATATATATTTAATTGAATGTAATATAACAAACGAATTCGTTTTATCTACTTATTTTAGAAAACGTCACAAAATATAAAGTAGTTTATATTTATATAAGTTTTATTTGATGTAACTAGGATTTATACAATTGGTTTATAAAAGTCTTTTTCATAATAAAGTGTTTTATAAAATCTTGTTATAACATTTTATAAATTTAGAAATTTTAAATGAAAATGTATTTTCAAATGGTAAGAATCGGTTTAAAACAATTTAATCGATGAAAATAATTGTTGTGCTTAATAATGGTGAGATTCTGTTTAAACAGTTAAGTTTATAACATAAGTTTTATAAAAATCATCAAATCTGAGAAACTGTAAAGATTCAGTTCTGACTGAGCACGACCGTGCTCATCAACGGCACGACCACGCTCGCCTCCGGGCGTGACCGTGGTGGTCTGGAGCGCGCCCGTGGTCGAGTCAGAAGGCTACAGAGGTTCTGGTCATGGAGCACGACCGTGCTCGTGTCTGGCACGACCGCGTCTAGTGTTTGTTTTTGGTCAGGACTTGTTTGCTCGGTAAGCACGACCGGGCCTTACTCGGACCACGACTGTGATTGGTCAGGCACGACCGCGCTCAGTGATGAGCGCGACCGTGTCGGGTCTTTTCCAGACATAAATCGATCGATTCTTATATTAAAAGCTTCTGTATTCTTAGGGCTTTCACTTAGTGGATGCTTGCAAAGCTATTTACATAGTTTAATTGTATTTATATCGTGTTTAAGTGGTAGTTCGACTAAAAGTGTAGTTTCGACTTTTTAGGTTCAAAATCGGATCGATCGCGTATTTTTACTACGAATTGACATAGGGCTTTCGTGGTAGAGGTAGATACGAAGCTAGAGACATATTACTTACTTGTTTAAATCGGGCAATTTAATGCAGTCGGCTACAAGTCGTGAGGTCGGGTTTCTCGGCGATCGATCGGACGACAGAGGTTGTATGCAAGTCGAGTGAATGCTCCGAGAGGTCGAGAGGGTGCATGTGAAGGTGTAGGGGGCATTGGATTCTCCTTATAACATCAAATTTGCGAATTCATGATTGTGGTGGGAGTGGTTAGTTGATGATTGAAATAGGTCGATTGGAGTACGAAATTGGAGACGTGTTTCAGATGGTGTACAGTTGCGTATGGTCGGACGCGTGAAATCCGGCCTTAACGCGATTTGATTCGACGAGCATGGACCACTGACTGACTCTGCGGAGTCACGTGGTTTCAGCAGCGCGACCGTGTCTGTATTAGGCACGACCGTGCTTAGGTCTGCAGGCGCGACCGTGCCTAGTCTTAGGCGCGACCGTGCTTGCCTAGTTTTGTAGTTTTTGAGTTTTGTCAGTTTTGGTCCTCGGGGCTTGTGAGATAATGGCGTTTTCAGTTGTTATTGTAACATAATGTATTGTATGTGTAATTGCATTTACGGTTGTTGCACACGAATTTGAAATTGAAATACTCGTTTATTGCATCGAAACGTTTACATGGTAAAAAAAACAGGAATGTTACAGGCATGTCCCCTCTTTCTGTCTTTGTTTCCTTCACATTTCTTTTTGTTGCAGAATAAGAAGTACCACAAATATCAGATCCACCAGATATGAAACCTATTACCTTAGCACTTGGAGGCGGGGATTTTGCTCTTTGTGGGATCCTGTCTTGATCCTTAGTCTTGTTCTTTCCTTTGCTTAGGAATTCTTTGAGATACCCCTTGCTCAAAAGTCAGCTTATCTCTTTACGTAGAGCAATACAATCTTCAGTCACATGGCCAAAGTCCTCATGGAAAGCACACCATTTGGACTTGTCCTTTCCTCCGGTATTCCTCTCAAATTTGAGAGGCCACCTAGCCTTGTCTCTGAGATCCTGCATGGCATATAACAAACCAGTTGTGTCAAGTGAAAAACAATATTCAGACAACTTAGGATATTCTTCCTCTTCCTCGTCATCTTCCACAACATTCACCCTATGATTATCGGGTTTAGCATACGGTTTGGATCTACATGTCTTGAAGGGTGCATACTCGGTCTTTTAGTTAGGCTGAGTATAACTGGACGGAGCTTCTGCCCTTTGTTGGATTTTCTTGTCATCCTCGAGCCTGATAAATCTTAATGCCCTGTTTCTAACTTCATCAAGATTCCTACAAGGATTCATGACAAGGTCTTCATAGAATTGAGAGTCTTTCCTTAATCCCATCTTGAATGCTTGGACTGCAATGGCAACGTCCAGGTTCGGGATGTCCAAGGATTCTCGGCCAAATTTGCTGACATAGTCTCGGAGTGATTCTCCGGGATTCTGAATTGCCCTGTATAAGTCACTTGTCAACCTTTCAAAAATTCTACTGCAAGAAAATTGATTGTTAAATAGGTTAATCAAATGAGCAAATGAAGTAATAGAATATGGAGGAACATTAAGTAGCTATTTTAAGGTTGATCCTTTTAAAGTAGAATCGAAGACCTTGCATAGACAAGCTTTCTTCGGGTCTAGAGGTATGGGGTTAATCTCCATTCTTTCCCTGTATTGTGCGACATGCTCCTCAGGATCTGTAGTTCCGTCATAAAGCTTCATGTTGGGAGTCTGAAAGCGCTTAGGGATCTCCGCATCGCATATGGGATGGGCAAATCTGGAGATCCTATGACTTGTAGTGGACATCTCGGGTATAGGCTGGACCACGCCTGGTACACTGGAGATCATCTCTCTCAGCTTTTTTAGTTCTTTAGCCACGGATGGAGCGATCCCTGTATCCTACACAGATTCATTAGCATTGAAAAATCTATTGAAAGTGTTACCCATGTCAGGATTTCCAGATGACGATCCTGGAGTAAATCCAAGATCCTGACTCATAGTAACTCTGACAGCCGGAGTTGGTCCAACAGTAGTGATCCCGGCGTGCATTGGAAGAAAGTCTCCTTTATGGACTCCTAAGGATCCCGAATAATCAAAATCCAAAATCCTTGGTTGCAACGGGGTCATCACTTCCACTGGTTTCTTAGATTCTTTGACCATTTCAATCTCTCGAAAAAACATTAGGTTAGTCTTCCTCTGTTGCTCCATTTTCTGCTTCACTTCCGAGAACATTTTGAGAATCTCGTCGTTTGAAGCAAGCACAGGTGTGCTAGCGGATATTCCGGATCCCGAACCGCGGGAGTATTTTTCTTCTGTAGACTATCATTCTTTTTCTGGAATGACAGGGAAGGAGGAGGAGGAATAGGTTTGACTAACCCAGAGGTTGAAGATGGAGCAGAAACAGAAATATTCTTGGATTGGGACGACATTTTTGAAATTACTTTTGAAAGATAATGAATGAACACGAATTTTAGTAAAGATTTAAGGATAAAAAGCACCACTTGCCCCACAGTGGGCGCCCAATTGTTTTGGGTAAAAATTAACAAGGTTAATTTTGTAACCAAACTTAGTTTGTGAGGTAATGTGCTTATAAAATCAATGTAGAACAATGCAAAAATGTAAAAAGTGACACGGTTGTTTACGAGGAAAGCCCTTGATCTTTAGGGATCGCCGACATAAAACCTCGGGAGGTGACAATCGTCCCCTTCCTCGTTTCTTCGATAAATGATAAAAAATATTACAAGTGTTGAGCTGTAATGATCGAGCGAAGTGTGTTACAGAAGTGTTTACGAGTTTAGAAGCTAAGTGCGTAGTGAGATGATGTGCCTATTCGATCGATACTGCTGGAATAAATACAATGATAATGCTAACTAACTATCCGAGAATCCCGGGATAGACTAATTCTTCAAATATATCCGTTGTAAGTCACTCCACGCGTCTTCAACATGTTCTTCTTGACTTCAGGAGCGATTCTTCAGGAATGACCTTGACTACACGTGTTTTACCTGCGTATTAGTAAAAATAGACGAAAGATACAATAGTTAAATATTGAGGATACCGGAACTTGTCAGGATACCGAAGTACATTGAAGATCCAGGATCCTGAGCTGTAAAATGACCCCTAACAATTGTGATAATTATACTCTAAATTATATCTTAGTGTTCATGTAGTTCATAATATTTTATAAAGTAATTAGGCATATAAAAGAACATTGTTTGGTTTGTGTGTAAAATCAATATATAAAAAGGAGAAAAAAAGGAGAAACAGCCGCAAGGGCTTGAACTCGTGAACTTCCCTGTGTGGGGAAGGGTTTTAACCAGTTGGTCTAAGGGCATTTGCCTTGTTATGCATCAGAAAAACAATTCTAAAAACGTCACCCACCACTTCATCTACTTCCCTTCCTAGTCCATCGCAAGACAGCCCCCCCCCCCCCCATAACCCTAAATCTCAATATCGTTTCACATATAAATGGTTTCAGAGAAGACAAAAATCAATAAGTAAATGATACCTGAAGTAAGACCTTGATCATGCAGCAAGAAAGAATGGAACCACAGGGCTGCAGCAACGTTCACGACTGGTGGAACAGCAACAACAACAATCAGGGAACTAAGGAGCGATTTTTGTGGTGTTCTTGCTTGTAATCGGTTAAGGGTACATATAGAGTGATGGTATACGCGTTTACAACTGTTAATGGAGCGATATTGACAGGATATTGAGGCTTAAATCGTGGGTTTTGAAACCCATTGACGTAACCCCCTTAAATGGGTTTTAAAGTTGGAATTTCTCAATCCAAATTGATGATTCCGAGTTCTAAACGATCATAAAAGAGTGGCAAATTGATTTGGAAAGTTTTGAATCCCGAAATTTTAGGTGATTAGAAGGATTTGAATGTGGTTTGACTTTCTTGAAGTCAAAAGTGGCCAAGATCTAGTTCCAGGGTTCAAAGTATAAGGGGGGGTTCAAAACATCTAATGAGGGGTTCAATGGTAATGAAATGGTTCATAGTTTAAAACCTAGATAAATAGCATTTAATTTAATTGTAACACTATGTATAAAAGAAACTTAACTTATATACATCATTACGAAAATCTCATTTTCATTTTTGTAAGTTTAAAAGTTCATAACTAAATTTATTTTAATGAATTATATATATATATATATATATATATATATATGTATATATGATATAAACAAAAGAAATATGTACATATATAAAGTAAAAGCTTAAATCTAAAAAAAACGAACCGTTACATTTTCGAATAATATGGCATAAAATGTGTAATAATAAGGTTGAAATGACACGTCGCAAAGTTTTTAAAAGTACAAAACGAAATAAAATACTACATAACAATTACGGATGTTATAGCGAACTTGTTAAGTTCGCCTACAGACTCAGTTTGCCTATAAAAAGGACATTAAGTTGTTCATTTGTAGCAAGCAATGCTAGAGATAGCATACACAGAGAGGGAGTGATTCTCTGTGTGAAGTGAGTCACAATCCCTAGGTAGAGCTCACCTAGGGATTGCAATTGGAGCTTAAACGTAGAGATGTACACTTCTTCAGTATTGTAATCTGTGATGACGACTTCGTTATCGATTATATATACTAAATGTTTCTGTTTCATCTCTATTCTATTGCGTGTTGTGTTTGATTCACTTTATGCTTCCGTCTCAATGCGAGTCATCGAGTAATGCGTTTGATCATGGTTATTCTACTCGTAAGAAGACGCCACAAGGACTTTCAAAAATGTAAATCAAGCTAAATACTGTTGGGTCTACATATGTGAGGCTGACGCTTATCAAATAAATATAATTATTGGTGTTATCGAATGGATAGGTATTCGGGTTTTGTAACCATGAACTAGGTTCACGAGATGTGTCTTGGGCCAGCTATGGGCCGATAATATCTATTATGGGCTTAGTTTGTTTAGGCTTAGTATAAATACATGTTTATGTAACCTAAATTTAGTTAGCAGTGGTTGAGTTAGAAAATTTTTAGAGCTGTGAGGGTTAGCGGTTGTTCTTATGTTTTCTTTGTAATTTTCTTGATCAATACAAGTATTATTACAAGTGTCTTTGTGTTCTTGAATCACCATACTTGATAGTTTTCGCCTATCAAGTGTGAGAATTGATATAGTGTGTTTGTTTGTTCGAAGATCCATTCGTTTTGGGACTTACAATTGGCATTATAGCCATTGAAGTCATTCAAGGCTCGACTGTTGATATCAACGATTCAAGAATCAAGATTAAAGGTATTCTATGTGTTTTTCGATTGAATTTTTTGTATTTAATCGAGTTGTTTGCAGTTTGGGAGGATTCTGTTTATTGAAATCGTGAAAATGGAAAATATTATTCTTGGTGTTCATTGTGTTCTTCACATTCATCATTCTTTTTCGTGAAATCATTGCTATTTTGCTGCTAATTTGGAGGATTGATTGTGTTAAAATCGTGGAGATTGGTATCTTTGAAATCAGTCAAGGAGGAGATTGGGAATTTCTAGTTGATTGAATTTAAAAAAATTGAAATTCCTAAAATATCGGTATTTAAATTGTAAACTAGATCAATCAAATTTTGATCTCGGAGTATTTCATGGATCACGATTCATGGGTAGAGGTTCACTGGTCAGCATTCACGGGTCATATTCTCGGCTAGTTTCACGGGAAAGCTTCACGGCTAAGCTTCACGGGATTTCAATTCACGGGAAATATACACGGGTTCAGGTTCTCGGGTATAGCTTCACGGGTTCTAACTTCATGGGTTGAGTTTGGTCTTCACAGCTAAGCTTCACGAGATTTCAATTCACGGGAATTATACACGGGTTCAGGTTCTCGGGTATAGCTTCACGGGTTCTAACTTCATGGGTTGAGTTTGGTCTTCACGGCTTCGTTGTGTTCACGGGTTTTACCTATTTCACGGCTGGATAAATGTTTTTGGTATACTGAGAAGTTTACGGTTTTTGACTCAGTATACGGGCTGTGAAAGGTTCACGGTTTTGATCTTAAGTTCATGGGTTATGTTAAGTTCTCGGTAAACTCAAAGTTCACGGTAAAAAAAATAAATTTATGGCGGGAAAAGTGATCTTAACCAAATTTTTTAGAGGACGTTTATACTTCTATTCGGAGTTGTTTTTGAAAAGTTGACGACATCGGATTATTTTTGTGAAAATTTTGGCGGGAAATAATTTGAAATATTTCTTGGTCAAAATTTTGAGAAAACGGTTACACATCTATTCGAATCCATTTTTGAGAAGTTGACAACAGTGGATTTTCAGTGAAAATTTTGGTGGGAAAGTTCAGGAAATCTCTAACATAATGTTTCTACATTTAGAGTAGCAGGACAAACTTCATCATCTTCAACTTCAATTCCAACTGAGGTAACATCTAATCTATGTTCTCAATTGTGTGTTGATAAGGTAGAGATGTTTATAAAAGAAAATGTTGATTTGAGGTTAGAAATTGAAAATCTTAAATATCACAAAACTAAGTTTGTTAAATCTGAAAAGGTTTACAAAGAGGTAATAGAAGCTAGTAAGAAAGATACTTTACTTCTAAAAGAACAACTAAGTCAGAAATGTTGTGTGTTAACCGATGCTAAAGAAGATATTAAAAGGTTAACTGCTGAATTAGAACAAGCCAAATCAAATTTTCCTGAAGCGAAGTTTAAAGTAGAATTGTTTGGTCAATCTAGTAAAGTAGTTGATATGCTGGAAACTCAACTTCATAAACCTGGGAATGGGTCAAAAGGGATTGGGTATAACAACATGCCCCTTGCTTTTAATGGAAATGTCACCACTGTTCCTCCATCTGTTGAGGAACAAGTAAGGTGCTCTCTTCTGGCAGTTCGTCAGACACTGATGAATCTAAATCTTCATCCTTAGATTCTCATATTAAATGTGTGAACAATTCTAATGCTTCTACTTCATGTGGAGAAAAAGTAGAGATTGAGGAATGTGATAGTGAGAATGATGAGTCGGAAGAAATTTGTTTTTGCATGAATAAAACTAATTCTAATTCTGGTTGCAAAAATAAAACTAATACTTTTAAGGGCAATGCTTCCAAGAGCACTGTTTCTAAGAGCAACAAACCCTATGTGCAGGCTTGGAAAAATGTTACTACAAATTCAAAATTGTCTGCATATAGTGATGGAAAAACTAGATTTGTTACACTTGTCACTGATAATGTTGTTAAGTATTCCAATAGGGACCTGTCCAAGCTGAAGAAGAAAACAAAGCAGGTTGAAAAACCCTGTGTTAGTGTTCAAACCTCAGTGCTTCACCTAAGCACTTCACCAAAGCTAAGTTTTATACAAAGTATGATCATCATCATAAGAGGCTTGAACAATACCATGCTCAGAAAAACAGGAAGTATGCAAGCTGCTCAAAGAGAAGATGTGATCAATCTTATCACACACAGTCATCATCATATTCATCATCATCTTCATCATCATGGTCAAATAGATCGGGATATACTGCTTATGCTAGGAAGCAGACATGCTACACATGTGGTAAAGTCGGTCACATTGCAAGAAATTGCATTCATCGTCCTTATGAGCCCTATTACCAAAATCAAAGGACTACACCAAGGGATAGAACTTACTCTAAGCCAATGAAGGCTAACCAGCCAAAGGCAATGAAGAGTCAGTCTCCCAAAGTTAAGCCTTCTGCTGGTGACTGGAATGTTGCAAAGAGAAACAAATATGCTTATTTTGAAAGACAAAAGGTTAAACAAAATAAGCAAACGGTGAAACCTAAAGTCTCAGTTTCAAAAGAAACAAAATTGTCTGTTCAATCAAAGCATGTCTGGAAGGCTAAGAAAAATGTTGTGGCAACACCTATCCTTGATTCTAAAAATGATATGTGTTTGCAGGAAGTATCTTACATTGATGCTTCAGGAATGCCCAGGTCAACTATAGCTTGGGTACCTATGTCTAACTAATCTTCTCATTCGTGTAGGGACAGCCAAAGAGGACTGTCAATAACCAGCCTGGTATGTTGATATGGGTTGTTACAGGCACATGATGGGTGACATCTCTCTGCTGTATAACGTTAATACTTTAATGGAGGGTATGTTTCCTTTGTAGGAGATAAGGGAGGTAAGATCAGTAATAAAGGTACAGTTTACTTTGGTACATAATGCTTTGACAATAATGAGTTTTGAAATTTGAGAATGGTCACAAAAATATTTTTCTTCGTAGTTAAATTTGTACAATTTTGATTTTATGCACAAATTTAGGGGGAGATATGAGAAAAATACAAAAAGAGTCTTTTTTTTATTTCCCTAGAGTCAAGAAAAATACAAAAAGAGTCTACTTTAAATTTCCAAAGTCAAGAAAAATACTAAAATATTGCTTGTGTCTGAGTCAAAAGTTTTGCAATTAAATGGGAAGTGATATGAATGTTCGTTTCTTAAGGCTAGGATCAACACATGTAAGGCATTAAATTGAAAAGGCTAGGATCAATGTTGGATATGTTGATAGGCTCTGCATGTGATACACTTGAACAAAACAATCTTATGGCCTTAGTGGGGAACATCTCATAGATTAGTGTAATTTGCCATTCCTGTTAATAATCGAGAACTTAAACATAAAGGTTGATGAACTGTGGATAACCCTTGCTCTATTGGGATTGCACTAACCAGGACCCGTCACAAAAGGGTTGAGAGCTGACTTAATACAAGTCTGTATATATTATGTGTATAGTTAAAAGACATGCAATATGTGAAAAGACACTCAATGATAGTGCAAAGAAAATCTGCAAAGCAACTATTTGATCAAAAAGACACGCAATGTTAATGTCATGCTATAGGAATAAATTCAAAAGATATGCAAAGCCATACATCAAAAAGATATGTCTAAAGACGTACGTATTATTATTGTAAATATTTTTATTTTTGGAGAAGGGATCTATTGTCAAGGCATGTAAGTCCGTAGAGCTATGACCCTGAGCTTTTGCTGATTTTGAACATGTAAGCCCGTAGTGCTATGTTTTTGATCAAATTTTCTCAGAGATTCCCAAAAAGTTGCGTAAACCTATGCTAGTTATGCTCATTTAGTGGTCAAAAGATCATGAGTAAGGGAAGGTTTACCTGATAAGCTGTGGGGTCCATTATGTCACACCTCGGCCGGCAGCGGATTAAACGACGGGGCTGACGCGGTTGTTCATAAGCACATGATCATCTATTAAATATGATAATATTTATTATTCAAATTAAAAGCATCCTTTACATAGGAAAATGAAACGTTCAAAACATAAATTAAATTAAACTAGGTCCAAGTCCTAGGTGAGCAAGTAGTCCTCAAACAGGTGCACCTGAAACATGTAAGTAACTGTCAACTACAAGTAGTTGGTGAGATACATAGGTTTTGACACCAAAAGAGTTAGTATAGATTGCAATTTAATATGTTCAAAGCATGTCTAAAGCATATATGTGAAAGCACACAAGGTTCCAAGCGTACAATTCAAGCCTGATAATAGAAAACTAGATACGCAATCCCACTGATTGCCATTTTAAAAAAAGGGAGCAAGCGGATACTCTAAGTTATAGTTGATACCCAACAAAACCCGCCAAGGTCTTGTGGTAAGTTATAGGTTCAGTTTCCCATATCAATGATCATGTTAGGTACTACCTTAGGCTTGGGCTGCAAGTTAATGAATGTACTGGCATTAAACACATGCAATGGTCACCAAGTAGTTCAAATATAAAGCATAAAGATCAAGCCCAAGAACATAGATATTGAATTTGGTTAAATAGATAAAGTTGACGACATGTTCCACCCCAAAAGTAAAAACAGTAAAAAGGGGCTATGTAAACTCACATGGGATTGGTAGCTTGAAATCACAAGTATGGGTAGTTCCACAAGTTGTTTAGCTAACCACAAGATTATCCTATGTTTGCATTTATATATGTATAAATGATATGCTCAAAATATTTAAGTAGTAAGGGTTGAGCTAGGTTGAACGTATCTATCTGTTGTGAATAATGTATTTGTTTAATAAGAAACTAATATGTTTATTTAATAACGAAAATAATATGATCGTTAATAAAGAGTTGAATACGAGTTTATATATATATATATATATATATATATATATATATATATATATATATATATATATATATATATATATATATATATATATATATATATATATATATATATATATATATATATACGAATAATTATTTTGTTTACAAAATAATGAATAAGTATTTAAATAATATTTACTTGAATATATACGTATTTAGATTAATAGTTTATACGTTTTAAATTAATTAATTAGTTAAATGGACAATAAAATAACATAGATTATACTAAATAATTGTGTATTAAAAGTAGTTAATAATTGTTTTTAATTAAAACGATTATATAGTTTCTTAATTATTTTTTAATTCTCTAAAACTATTAAATAATTATTTAGGATTAATAATTTGGTTCATAAAAATATTCTGAGTCTCGGGAGTTTTATAAAACAATTTTTGTAAGAAAAATGAAGTTGAAATTCGGTTTAAAATCACTAAAAAAAACATTGCAGACCACAGGACTCGAACCTTGGTCTTTTGGGAAGCAACCAGACACGTAAACCACTAGACCAGTCGCCTGGTAGTGGTTTAGAGGTGGGTTTAAACGGTTTTAACAGATGACCAGAAGGGGGTCGGGTTCCATGCGCGCAAAAGGAGAAAAATGAGGTGTGGGACTGGGATCGAACCCGCGACCTCATCCCTATGGGACACACGCTGTAACCAGTGGACCTGGGGTCGAGTTTTAGTTACTTTCAGACTCGAATTGCTTTTATCCCCCACGCCTGGTTCATCTTCTTCCCCAAACATCCCCATTCGAACCCTAGTTCCAATCCCTCCCGATTCGTATCCGATCGAACCCGAAAACATGGGGCTTTCAATCTTTACATAAAACCGAAACTAAGGACTCTAATTTTACCTCGAATGGTTAGCTATGGAGGGGGAACGGGACCGAGGCCGACTTCGGATTTCCTTGAGCTCGTCGGAGTTCTAGAGGAGCAATGCAACGAATACAAAGGTGTAGAAGGTTTGTGGCATCTGTAGTGGAGGTGTGGGTTCATTTTTATAGGCCAATTCCACGTTTAATGTCCGAATTGAAGTCGCGATTTGTTAAGGACAGTTACGAGTCGTTTGGACTCACTTTCATTGATTTCTGTTGTAATTGATCCGTTATAGGTGATTAGAACGGTCGTATGATCGATTATACACGTTTACACGAAGTTAAAACTCACGAATTTGATTAATCTTGCACGAATTTGAGAGGTTTGAGTTTGGTTTGACTTTCAAAAGTCAAACCTGCGTTATTTTGTTAAAAAAAGAAAAGGGTTTAAATTGAGGGTTCAATGTATTCAAGGAGGCTCATTGTGATCAAAGGGGGGTTCTACCCAAGTTC
This sequence comes from Smallanthus sonchifolius, assembly GCA_023525975.1. Taxonomy (NCBI): domain Eukaryota; kingdom Viridiplantae; phylum Streptophyta; class Magnoliopsida; order Asterales; family Asteraceae; genus Smallanthus; species Smallanthus sonchifolius. Next base: position 31,231,387 of record CM042046.1, read on the forward strand.
ATTTGTTTTAAATCCTTTGTGTTTATTTTATAAAATTTATGAAATTAAACTACAAGTTTGAAAGGTTTTATACAACCACAAGTTCGAGATGTCTTATATAACTTTGTTAAACACATTTTTTTGACTAACTAATTATTCATGTGATACGTACATATATATAGGAAATGTAAAATATGTATGTATTTGAATAAATATCTCACATATTTATATACTGATATAAAAGAGTTGAACTTTAAATGAATAGTTCTTTTTTTTTAAATGTACTTTGTCATGCATTTATATCTAACCATATTATGTACATCATTATGAATCTAAATTCCTTAATTAAATGAAATAAAGATGGGCAAATAATTGTGTAAGTATATATATAGATATATATTTATTTATATAGGTTTAGTAATAGCTTAACATATTCCTATGCATTAAAACATATAACCCAAATTAGTTATTTGTTATTAATAAATTTGAATTAATTATACTAAATGTATGTATGGGCACTCATGTGATGTAATGGATGAATAGGAAAATTTTATTGATAAAAGGATTACAATTTCCGGATAATATAGATGTCGGAATTTCTTGGGGATTACACATTAAAGTTCATCAATAATTCACATAACTTACATTCACTTAATTATAGGTTTCTGAGATATGAGTGTGGGGCCCATTAAGTCATAATTAATTTTACCCAAAACATGATAACTGAAATCACAGTGAAAAACTTTGGTTTGAAGCTAAAGCATGAGTTTAGAAGGATCTAAATATTAGCAATCTACTTGACCTGTCTGAGTAAAAGTACATGTTGAAAAATGTTCATTGGTCTGCCTGTAGAACGATTTGATCCCATTGCAAACTTTCCTAAAGGTTCTCAGATGTAATTATGTGTAATGAGATCTTTATAAATGTGTCGGATCTGAAAAGGTTGCAAATTTGTGAAGAAAATTCCAAAAAGATTTTATTTCAAATTTTATCTTTAATTTTACTTCAGTTATAGTTTAATTTTTAGCTTTTCTATTTAATTTTACTTTACTTTCACTTTATCTTTATAAAAAAATTGATCATTCTTGAATTTAAAGACTTATCATCAAAAGGATTGAAATTTCTAAAAGTTTGATAGTACGTGAATGTACTAGGTGTTCGTGTGGATACTGAATCCCCTGTTGCATATAAATGTCTGCTTACAAAACTTCTAAGAATTTGCAGGATTTATTTCAAATCAAGAACCAGGGTTGAAGAAGAATGAAATGCTGTCAATTGCTGACAAGTTTGAAGTATCACCACAACAGAATGTACTCGAGTCAGAAGACCTGATGTGTTTTCATCTTCCGACAATGAAAGTACACATGAAGAAGTGCATGTGAATCTGCTTGAAAGAGAAAGAATGAAAAAGAAAAGAGTTGTTGAGAATCCTCCTCTCACATCCTCTTTTAGCAAGATGAACAAGCAAGTGCTAATTTTGATCCAAATACAGATCTAACTCCAAGAAAAGAAAGAGAGACCCAAGTTTGAGAGTTTAGAAATGGTGAATCTTAACTAAACCAACACCAACATTGACACCACAGCAACAATCACAGAGTTTGATAAAAAATATTGTATGCTGGAAGTGGTGATCAAAGTGCTACATTCGAAGTATGAAAATTATTTGATAGCATCAGCCTAGGGGGAGATTGTTGGGTTTATATATGTGAGGCTGACGCTAAATATAATTATTGGTGTTATCGAATGGATAGATATTCGGGTTTTGTAACCGTGAACTAGGTTCACGAGATGGGTCTTGGGCCGGCTATGGGCCGAGAATATGTATCATGGGCTTAGTTTGTTTAGGCTTAGTATAAATACATGTTTATGTAACCTAAATTTAGTTAGCAGTGGTTGAGTTAGACAATTTTGAGAGCCGTAAGGGTTAGCGGTTGTTCGTATGTTTTCTTTGTAATTTTCTTGATCAATACAAGTATCATTACAAGTGTCTTTGTGTTCTTGAATCACCATACTTGATAGTTTCCGTCTATCAAGTGTGAGAATTGATATCGTATGTTTGTTTGTTTGAATCCATTCGTTTTGGGACTTACACAACCACAAAAATAAATAAAACTCAGAATCGAGCAACTAGAAAAATTGTCCGGTTTCGTTCGAGCCATCAAACGAAAAACCGGACTGGTCTAAAGGATAACAAAATAATAAATTTGTTATTTCCTACTTAGTCCAAAAGCTCCATCTTTAATCATGTCTTTGTCCGCTTTGGTCTTCAAGTCTTCGTCTCTTTATGGTTACAATATTTATTTACAAATACACTAAAAATAAATAAATAAATAAATAAAACCCTAACTATTACATCGATTTTCCAAATAGACAATAAAAATACAAAGATAACAACCAATCGACAAACAACACAACCACATGTCTCTAGTGCTCGATTCATTCAACACAATCACAACAAACGCAAAAGGCTCGATATTTTGTCAAACAAAAGTTTTGACAAATAAAACAATAAGTCGATTTAAAAAAAAATATGTCTAAACGCGCGTAAAGGTGGCTCTGATACCACTGTTGGGAATCATGGTACCAGTTTTAACTTTTAAAACAATAATTATTTAAACCTTTTAAATAAATAAATCAGATATATTTTAGATGAAGCAATTTAATAGTACCATTACCATATCAGAATTGGATTCCATACAGTGATCCGATTACACGCGTATAAACAATATTAAAAACCAACCATAGGGTGTTTAGATTTTTACCTTCGACGATAACCAGATCTGTAACATCTTAGTGCAACGAATGTCACTCTAGTTGACACGTACATGAAAAACACAGCAAAATCGTCACACAATTTGTGCAGGAGGGAACCCGGTCACAGCGGCGGTGGTGTGCGACGGCGAGGGGGGTTCCGACGACGGTGGCTAGCGACGGTGGGCGACGGTGGCCGGTGGCTGACGACGGTGATGCGCAAAGGGGGGGTGGCGGCTTTTTGGAGGTGTGGTGTATTAGGGTTTGTTGATTAAGGTTATATTTATGATATCCTTAATTACAAACCACACCCTTATGAATTAACATTTAATTTTTATTAATTAATATTTAATTACTTTTAACCCTTTGTAGTTTACTAATAACAGTTTATTAGTAAAAACTAGATCTTTTAATGTTTAACATTGAATCATTAAATCCCTCAAATATAATTATTTTACTAAATAATTAATCAACCCAATCACCGATAAATATTTCTCTAAATATTAATTTTCCGTATAAATAATTCGTCTTTCATGATCTATAATATTTAACATTTAAATATTATATATATATATATATAGTATAGTATAGGGATTCGCTAAAAAGTCAAAAAAGTATAAAAAGTCGTTTAAAACGCTCGTAACCGACTCATACGAACTCCGATTTTACTCATTTAGGCGGTGTTGGAAACGTCTCGTCGAACTCTACGACCTTAGCTTGTAGGGTTTAGCTCTTAGGATTTCGATTTTAAGGTTTATTTTTTGCCTTAGGGTTTAGCCTTATGGGTTTAGATTTAGAGTTTAGCTTTTAGTATTTAGGCTTTGGGGGGCGGGATGGGGGTTTTAGGTTTTTGGGGGTGGGGTGAGGGTTAGGTTTTTTTTTTGAGGGGGGTTGGGTTGGAGATTTAGGCTTTTGGGTGGTGGTGGTGTTTTTAGACGACTTTTTAGGGTTTTTTTGTTAGGATTTAGGTTTTTTGGGGTGGGGGATTTTAGGTTTTTGGGGGTGGGGTGGGGTGAGGGATAGGTTTTGGGGGGGTTGGGGGGAGGTTTTAGGCTTTTGGAGGGTGGTGGTGGGGTTTTTAAAATACTTTTTACACTTTTTAGCCTTTTTAGAATATCCCTCCCATATATATATATATATATATATATATATATATATATATATATATTTGTTCTTTGCCTAATGTGTAACTCTTTGAATCGTACCTTAATACTAACGTTGACTTAAGTATCTCAAGAATCGCGGTTCTACCTTTAATTAAAACCGTAGGGCCGGATGTAGGGTAATTTACTAACACTGGGGGTTTGGATAAGTTAGTTGAAGTATTACGATTAAGGATGGCGCAGAAATATCGATTTTATATATATTGAGATTTCTTTAATGTTTTTTAATGTTACCGTTTCAGGTCAAAAACATTTTGGTCGACGAGTAGCATGATACAAGTCGTGCAATTTTAGTAAACCTATTTTACTAATTATTAGTTCGTGAAACATTTTTAACACTCGACACGATCCAATTTCAAATACCCTATTAATCTAAATTGGTCATTTGTCGCGAAATGATTCAAACTAATCAACTCTTTAATTAATTTAAAATTGTTTTAAATAAAAAACTATTTAAATTTAAAACTTGTTTTTACTTTTAGATAAAACACCTTTTATTGAATTACCTTTTCGGAAAAAATAAACAATTTAATTATCTCGTCGTTTTTAAATTGTGTCAAAAGTTTTATTAAATATTTTGCGGTTTAACTATTATCCTAAATAATTATATCACAACCACAAAAATAAATAAAACGCATAATCGAGCAACTAGGAAAAATTGTCCGGTTTCGTTCGAGCCATCAAACTAACAACCGGACTGGTCTAAGCAATAACAAAATAACAAATCTGCTATCTACCACTTAGTCCAAGATCTTCATCTTTAATCTTGTCTTTGTCCGCCTTGGTCTTCAGGTCTTCGTCTCTTTAGGGTTAAAATATTTATTTACAAATACACTAAATATAAATAAATAAACAAAACCCTAACTATTATATTAGGGTTCCAAATAACCCGTAAAAAAACAAAGATAACAACCAATCAACAAACAACACAACCACATGTCTCTAGTGCTCGATTCATTCAACACAATCATAACAAACGAAAAATGTTCGATCTTTTGTCAAACAAAAGTTTTGACAAATAAAACAATAGATCGATTTAAAAAAATATAATTATGTCTAAACGCGCGTAAAGGTGGCTCTAATACCACTGTTGGGAATCATGATACCAGTTTTAACTTTTAAAACAATAATTATTTAAACCTTTTAAATAAACAAATTAGATATATTTTAGCAGAAGCAATTTATTAGTACCATTACCAGATCAGATCTGAGAATCTGATTACACGCGTATAAATAATATTAAATAACCACCCATAGGGTGTTTAGATTTATACCTTTGACGATAACCAGATCTGTAACACCTTAGTTCAAACTAGTTGACACGTACATGAAAAACTGCAGCAAAACGTCACACGCTTATGCGTAGAGGAGGCCCACCATGGCGGTGGTCAGCGACGGTGGATGTCGGCGCACTACGACAAGTGGTGGTGGATCGTGCCGATCTCACAAGAGGAAAGGGGGTGCCGATTTGGGTTGGGGATTGATTAGCTTTAGGGTTTGATTGTAATGATGTATTTATATCCATTATATTTACACACTAGTCCCCTATGGTATTAACACTTATTACCCGGGTAATAATTAACCTTTAGTTATTATAACCCTTGTATTTACTAATCATAATATAATTATGTAGAAGCATGTTTTAAGTAACTATAGATAAAATTCTATGTATCAATATACATGGCTAGTACGTAGGAGGGTGTTCCTAAGTACTTAGCTTGTACACCAGATTAGTCCCCGCATGCTTAGTAAGTACGTAAGGCTTTTGCCCTGCGTACTTGTCAGATACGCATGACCAATCACCTAGTGTTCCATCCACTATAAATAGAAGACTTGTCTTCATTTGTAGGTGAAACGTCTGGAACAAGGTTGAGAGGTGTCAGGGCGGGATGAGCTCTCCCGCCCTTGGACCGTGAGCGTAGATGAGAGATGTGTACTCCTTCGGTATGTGGTCTGTAATATGGGATAACTTCTTTGTTATGGATTACGTATCGTTTAATTCTATTGTCTTTTATCTTTGCTTTTCTCTGTCTCGTTTCTTTGTTCGCACACGAATTATGAATAGATATTTGTTTTTCCGCTGTGCAACGAGGCTCCCGGGACCTACAATTGGTATCAGAGCCTCGATGTTCGTTGATTTGTGTTCTAGTTTCGAGTTTGTAGGGTTTTTGGAGTAGATCTGAGTTATAAAAGTTCGCTAGTTTTTCTTGCAAAAATCCTTAATTTCGAGTTTGTTATAACTTCATTTGGTGTTTGGAAGGCTAAGGGTTTGTTAGAAGATGATTTCTAAGCTTTTGGAAGCATCAATTTCTCAGATCCAACACTTTTCGAGCATTCTCCTCAAGATCCGTCAAGAACACTGTTGTGCTGAATAAGTGCGCAAAAACACCTTTTCTACATACTTAGCCCTGCGTACTTACTAAGTACGCATGAGGAGTTGCCCTGCGTATTTATTAAGTACGCAAGGGTATTTGGCTTTGCGCACTTACAAGTACGCATGCACACTTGGCTTAGCTAACTTACTAAATAAGCAAGAACACCCTATATATGCGTATTTACTAAGTACGCATGAACTGGACTCTCTGGGAATTAAAAAAAATTGGCGGGAAAACTTTTCTTGGCCAAATTTTTTAGGGATCGTTTGTACGCTTGTTTCGGGCCATTTTTGAGAAGATAGCAATTTTGGGTTTTCTAAATCGAAATTTGATGTGGCTTGGCGAAACAAGGACGGGATTTTTGTTGGATGATACCAATTTTCATACATTGTTTAAGTGTTCGGACCTGAAAATGTAGGCAACAAGTATCCGGGATACTTCTTTAATAGGGAATGAATGCTGAATTAATTTGAGCAATTGGGTCGTCATCAGCTAAAGGTCTCGTTGTATTTGTGAAGATGTTGCTACTTTGGGTCTTCGGAAAAAGAATCATATTGTTTAGGTATTCAAACCTGAATATGTATGCTACGAGTATCCATGATACTTCTTTAAATAGGGGATGAATACCGTAACAACTTGAACACAAGGATGTGCTGTTTTGGATCTTTGCAAAGGAATAAAAGAATAAAATCCTAGAGTTAACTAGTTGTGCTTTTTGAGGATTTGAGTGAAGTGGTGACGAAGCTGGTCATAGTTTATAGAGAAATGAGGGGGGGAAATCTACAAAGTATTCATGAGACATTAAAGAGGTAGTGGATAAGACGTAGGTACTTCCTATATATAAACCTCTTTAACGTAACATGGATCTCAACTATGATTTCTCGTGTAAACTATATTTTTCGTGCTCGTTGGTCAAGCCTGTGTTCAAGATTTGATGTGATTTAATTATGATTGGATTTCTCATTTGCGATCTGGGCGGAACACAGATAAACAACCTAGTTATGGAAATTCACCGCGATGAACGTATACAGATTAGGAGGTGTGAACGAGGAATGAAGATCTAATTGAAGAATGTTGGACTTTGGATATAGGATGATCACTGCTGAGCATGATTTTGTGTTAGATTCTATCAAGTGTTTTCAAGAGGAAGCTGGATATCCATTGGATCATTAGTTGAAGATGGAACCTTTTATCATTTGCTGACGAGATAGGAAAGGTTCCCTTGTTTCTGGTCTAGTCAGATGGAGCTTAAATTGAAAGGGGAAATTGGAAATGAACATCTACGGGAATTTGGTTGACTCGTGAAGATACAGGATAGAGTTGAACACATCTGGTTTGAAGACATAAGTTTATCTTACTGGAATTCCTATGGGAGCTGATTAGTTTGATGCAGGTTATTGGAAATTCAAACTCCCTATCATATGCTAGCTGATTTGGAGGAATTCTAAGTCAGGGTGGAGCAAGCTACTGTTGAGAGAATGAACTACAATGAAGTGTGTTGGGTTAGTTGGTTCCTATTGAAGCACTTGGTTTGGTCTACAATGAAAGCTACAGTTAATACGGAGTCGTGTTTGTCATCACTCGGCAACTGAAGACTGAAGTTTAAAGATCACTAGTGGAATGCCAGAAGATCAAGTCTCGCTAGAAGACACGTGATGTCATTAGTTTAGAGAGATTCTGTTAGATATTCTTTGTAAACTGACGCTTATCAGTGTTAGAGATAGATAAAATTTGATGTTATAGTTAAGAGGGAGAATGTGGTAGCATGTTTTAAGTAACTATAGATAAAATTCTATGTATCGGTGTACGTGGCTAGTACGCAGGAGGGTGTTCCTAAGTATTTAGCTTGTACACCAGATTGGTCCTGTGTAATTAGTAAGTACGCAAGGCTTTTGCCCTGCGTACTTGTCAAGTACGCATGACCAATCACCTGCGTACTTACCAAATATGCAGGAAGTGTTTCATCCCCTATAAATAGAAGACTTGTCTTCATTTGTAGGTGAAACTCTGGAACAAGGATTAGAGGTGTCTCGGCGGGATGAGCTCTCCCTCCCTTGGACCGTGAGCGTAGATGAGAGATGTGTACTCCTTCGGTATGTGGTCTGTAATACGGGATTACTTCTTTGTTATGGATTACGTATCGTTTGATTCTATTGTCTTTTATCTTTGCTTTTCTCTGTCTCGTTTCTTTGTTCCCACACGAATCATGAGCAGATCTTTGTTTTTCCGCTGTGCAACAAGGCTCCCGGGACCTACAAATTAGTAAAAATCTAATCATTAAATGTTTAACTGATTAAACATTTATTCCTTGTATATAATTAATTAATTAGATAATTAATTATCACAATCTCCTACAAATATTTCTATAAATATTTACTCACCATTCCGTCTTTCGTGAGTAATATTTAACAATTAAATATTATATATTTGTTCGTTGCCTAAGGTGTAACTATTTTGGATCGCACCTTAATAGTAACGTTGACTTAATTGACGATCGGACATCATATATCCAACAAATTCAAGCCTATTTCAGGCCCAAAAAGATTTCAATCCCGTTAAAGGCCCAAACTTCATAATCCAAATATCAAACTAGTCACTCGGTTTGGTCTAATGGCTGATGGTGTCACACCCCGCCACGGCGGAATCCGCGGGATGTAACGTTCATGGTTTTTATCGCATATGATTATCGCAAACACTTACATGACATTAATACCGAATGTTAAAAGTAGTTATACAAAATATTTCTTGTTTAAAGGTTTCAAAGATTTACAGCAATAGCTTAATTTAAAAAGCAATTAAAGAAAATCTTCCAAAAGTTCGGTACTTCAAAATGCATGCAAGTCGAAACGTGAGACGCCATACTGGAATTAGTTACCTGAAAAACATGCTTAAAAATGTCAACATAACGTTGGTGAGTTCACAGGTTTATGTTACCAAAAAGAAAACATTTAATGGAAATTTGGAAATCCGTATGATAAACAAAACAAGTTAGCGGTTGATTCATCGAAGTCTAGCTAGGACATACGAATTATGTGATGCACAAGCCTATAACCAAACCTTTAACGAATTCTCGAATTTTTTTTTTTGCCCCAGCCCATTGTACCTTAAAACAATGAGAACAACAAGACCTAATATGCAATCATTTGACCCTGTTGGTCACGGTTAGCGCGACTAACCATGATTGGGGGTGTCAACCCAAATAGTACTATTCATATCGATCTACGGCTAAGTCCATAGCTAATGGTTATAGTTCGAAATACCGAGGACCTTAATGTGTTAACTCATGCGCACAAAGGAATCAGATGCTTGTTTCTCATTTTCTAGTTATCATACCATTTGAATTCAACATGTTTTTCCCCCAAATATAGAAAGCAGTAAAAAGGGGCCGTGAAACTCACCTGAAAGATGCTAGCAAAATAAAGCCGGAATGGAATAATAACCCGACCTAGATACGTCCTAGAACACAAGGACATCATAAGTCTTAAAGAAATAATCTCTAGTGTAATAAGTTGGCAAAGTCGACATTCACCCAACTAACTAGACTTCGATTGGAAAATCACTTGTTTCTCGAAAATGTGACTCAAAAACCCGCTGGTGATAGACCCTTGATTTAAAACGAAAGTATATTTATAAAATATATAAATATAAATAATATAGTTCTCGAAATTCGTCCTTGGATTCTCGTATGGAAATAACAGATTCGATTAAACGAATTTATTATGTCAACTCGAGTCAAACAGTAATATATATATATATATATATATATATATATATATAGTTTTATATTTATTTTTAGAGAAAAACATATTCGAATTACTACGAGTATTTATATGATTTTTCTACTATTGCATCCTTATAATCATACTTATAATATCCCCAATAAGTTAAACTCAATAAATCTTATTTCTTGAACAAGTTTATACCCATGTCGACAATATATATATAGTATAAACACTTATGAAAAAGAAAAAAAATCACCGACATGGCGGTTTTGTTCCAGATATATATATATATATATATATATATATATATATATAACTTCATAGGAAAAACTCTTGATTAATAACTTTTGATCTTCACCAAAACTTTTAGCGAAATATGTTTATATACTAAATATTCTACTTTAAAATTCACGATTCTAATTAGCTATTATTTTAGGGTTTAAATTATGCCTCATCCAAAAATACCTTTATATATATAAAAAGTTATAGAATGGTTTCCATTGGTCCAAAACTCTAGTTTTTATGTCTTGATTACAATAACATATATTTTTTTGTTCCATTTTGAAAGACTAGCTTATATTTATATAAATCTTTTATAAAATACTTTATCCAACACCTTACACTTGTGTTTTAAGACACTCCTTTAATAGAACATATTTTTATGTTTTAACCAACATATATTTACCAAAACCAACTTTAGAATTATAAAACTTTTTAAATGTGTCCGAAAATTTTCATCTATCAATATCCCTACTAAAAACATTTCATTTACCGAAATCCTTAAATATACAACTAGTCTATAATTATAATATAACAATCCAAAGAGTCCAAGAGGTCCAAATCGTTATATAACTTACTAATGGTTCATAATAATATTTATAAGCACAAAAAAATATAAACACTTAGATCTTTTTAAATGTTGTATAATAAGTCCTAAAATATAACATTTAACAACAAAAGACATGCATCACTACCCTTAGTTCTTAGAAGCATTATTTTTTTAACACTCATCAAGAATAACTATGAAACTTTTTTTTTTTTTTTTTTTTTTTGGAAAACAAACTTTTTATAAAAAAAATAGTTTTTATAAAAGTAATACACATTAGTCTAACACTTGACATGGGTGAATGCATACTTTTTAAATCAACTTATATATACATATTTTCGAAATCAAGGATAGAAGGGGTAGGAGCTCACTTGAACAAGTAAGGAGAAGGACGGAAGTGCGTAGGAGGCTTGAACTCTTGAAAACACCCTTGAGACACTTGAATGGGCACTTAAATCCTTGGTTTTTACTTGAAGATGGAGGTGTATGAGTGGATTCGGTTCTAGGGGAAGGGAGAAAGGGAATGCCGAGAGATGAGGAGGGAGAGTGAGGGGAGTGAATTTGTGGGATGGTTTGAATAACATGGGAGTCTGGTGTATGGGGAATAAGCAAAGTGATCTTGGGACATGCTTATCCTACTCCTAGGTTGCAAGATGGTTTTGAAATGGGGAGGGGCCCCCTCATGCGGCCGTAATTTTCTTGGGTTAAGGATAGGAGGGTTGGGTTTGATTAAACTAGTAAGTAATTTAGTTAGGTTTGGATTACTATCTCATGATTTAGTTTCATAAAAAAGTTGAGAGTTTTATAAAGATTCCATGCAACTCTTTTTTTTTTTTTTTTTTCTTTCTAATTAATAGATATTTATAAAAACATACAGGTGCCTAGTAATAATAATAATCATGAATGAAAATATACTCGAGTAAACGCTTACGCAAAAGTTCGAGACGACACGCGAAAATAAGATATAAGTGATTTTATATAAAAATCACCGTTAGACTTGAAAATAATGTATGAAAATAAATTCCAAGCATAATGGACTAGTATACATATTTTTGGAATTATCGAATTTATCACCAGTGCTCGTTTTTGTCCAATTAACCCGGGTGTGCATACCGGCAATTTTTGAAACTACCAATGCAAAATACGAACTAACGGCTTTGCTAGACATGGAATGACCTAATTAATGATAATTAAGTCTAATATGAATTTACGAATCATAAACACGTTCAAAGTACGTACGGATAATTACCGGATATTGTCGGTTGTCACATTCTCCCCCCGTTAAAAGAATTTCGTCCCGAAATTCAATTGTTATTGTCAGCAACAGGAATGTTCTCGAACAGTGAAGGGTACTTGAGTTTCATCTGATCTTCGCGTTCCCAAGTAAATTCAGGACCACGTTTTGAATTCCAACGTACCTTCACTAATTTAATGCGGCTGCGTCTAAGCTTCTGAACTTTCCAGTCCGTGATTTCCACGGGTTCTTCGATGAAGTGAAGTTTTCCATCTATATGCACTTCCTCGTGTGGTATGATAAGTGTTTCGTCTGATAAGCACTTTTTCAGATTCGACACGTGAAAGACGTCATGCACACTACTGAGTTCTTGAGGTAACTTGAGCTTGTAAGCTACTGGACCAACTCTTGCCAGAATTTCAAATGGTCCAATATATCTAGGGTTGAGTTTACCTCTCTTACCAAATCTAATTACCCCTTTCCAAGGTGCGACTTTTAAAAGAACATTGTCTCCCACTTGAAATTCTAGGGGTTTTCGTCTGACATCAGCATAACTCTTCTGTCTATCCCTTGCTGCCTTGATCCGATCCTTAATCTGGAAGATCTTATCGGTAGTCTCTTGTATAATTTCAGGACCGGTTACTTGTTTGTCGCCGACTTCCGCCCAACATAGCGGTGATCGACACTTACGTCCATACAAGGCTTCAAATGGTGCGGCTTTGATACTAGTGTGATAACTGTTGTTATAGGAAAACTCAGCCAATGGTAGATGAGTATCCCAATTGCCTCCGAAATCCATCACACAAGCTCGAAGCATATCTTCAAGGGTTTGAATGGTTCTTTCGCTTTGGCCATCCGTCTGGGGGTGATACGCCGTACTCATATCTAGTCGCGTGCCTAGTGCTTTCTGCAAAGATTGCCAGAATCTTGAAGTGAAACGACTGTCCCTGTCAGAGATAATCGAGAGTGGCACACCATGTCTTGCCACAACCTCCTTCAGGTAGATCCTGGTCAACTTCTCCATCTTGTCAGTCTCTTTAATCGGTAGGAAATGCGCAGACTTCGTCAATCGGTCGACAATTACCCAAATTGTATCACATCCACTCGACGTTCTAGGCAACTTTGTGATGAAATCCATAGAGATCTGTTCCCATTTCCACTGCGGTATTTCGGGTTGTTGCAAAAGCCCTGATGGCTTTTGATGTTCCGCTTTAACTTTAGAACAAGTTAAGCATCGACTGACATAAGACGCGATACAACCTTTAATGTTGGGCCACCAATATAATTCCTTGAGATCCTTATACATCTTGTCAGCACCTGGGTGAATCGAGTATCTAGACTTATGGGCTTCTTCCAGAACTAATTCCCTCAGGTTTCCCGTACTTGGCACCCAAATTCTATCCATGAAGTATAATGTATCATCTGATTTAGATTCCAATTGCTTAATCATTCCACGTAGAGCCTCATTCTGTATGTTCTCTTCCTTAATTGCCTCTTGCTGTGCCATTCGGATTTGAGTAGTAAGGCTCGTGTGAATTGTTAATCCTAAAGCACGGACACGAAGAGTTTTAACTCGCTCCTTACGGCTTAAGGCGTCCGCTACGACATTGGCCTTTCCAGGGTGGTACTTGATCTCACAATCATAGTCGTTTAGTAATTCCACCCAACGACGTTGTCTCATATTCAGTTCTTTTTGATCAAAAATATGTTGAAGGCTCTTGTGATCCGTAAAAATAGTACTCTTTGTACCGTATAAATAATGCCTCCAAATCTTCAGTGCAAACACAACAGCACCCAATTCTAAGTCGTGAGTAGTGTAGTTTTTCTCATGTACCTTAAGTTGTCTCGACGCATAGGCTATCACTTTATCTTTCTGCATCAGTACACAACCTAAACCTTGATGTGACGCGTCACAGTACACAACAAAATTTTCGGTTCCCTCGGGAAGAGATAGAATCGGTGCACTGCATAGTTTCTGCTTTAGTAACCGAAAGGCTGATTCTTGTTTATCACTCCAGTCAAAGTTTTTGTCTTTCTGGGTTAGCGTGGTCAAAGGTTGGGCTATTTTTGAAAAATTCTCGATGAACCGTCTGTAATAGCCGGCTAGACCCAGAAATTGACGCACTTCAGTCGGAGTCTTTGGCGCTTCCCAGTTTTTGATTGCCTCAATTTTGGACGGATCCACGTGTATACCTTTCTCGTTGATGACATGTCCAAGAAAATGCACCTCTCGGATCCAAAATTCACACTTAGATAATTTGGCATACAATTTCTCGTTACTAAGTAGTTCCAAAATTAGCTTCAAGTGATGTTCATGTTCCTCCTTACTCCGTGAATATATTAAGATGTCATCGATAAACACAATCACGAATTTATCTAAATAAGGTTTGCAGACCCTATTCATGAGGTCCATGAAAACTGCTGGTGCATTCGTCAAACCGAACGGCATGACTAGAAACTCGTAGTGCCCGTAACGAGTTCTAAATGCGGTTTTCGAAATATCTTCTTCTTGAATCCTCAATTGGTGATACCCCGAACGTAGATCAATCTTCGAATAGAAACTAGAACCTTGCAATTGATCAAATAAATCATCTATTCTAGGAAGTGGATACCGGTTCTTGATAGTTAGCTTGTTTAATTCCCGGTAGTCGATACACATCCTAAAGGTTCCATCCTTTTTCTTCACAAACAAGACCGGTGCTCCCCAAGGCGAGAAACTTGGTCTTATGAATCCTTTATCCAACAATTCTTGCAACTGATTGGATAATTCTTGCATTTCTGATGGTGCTAAACGATAAGGCGACCGTGCGATCGGTGCGGCTCCAGGTACCAAATCAATTCGGAACTCGACTTGTCGAGGCGGTGGGAGTCCAGGCAAGTCTTCAGGAAAAACTTCGGGAAAGTCACGAACGACCGGTATGTCCTCAAGCCGTCTCTCGTCGGTCTTCTTGTCAACTACATGAGCCAACATCGCGTAGTACCCTTTTCTCAAATATTTATGGGCCTTCATACAAGTAATAATCTTCAAGGTAGTTCCATTCTTTTCTCCTTGGATCATAAGGATTTCTCCAGTCGAAAGTGGAATACGGACGACTTTATCATGACAAACAATCTCGGCGCGGTTCTTTGACAGCCAATCCATACCAATGACGATATCAAAACTTCCAAGCTCAACGGGTAATAAGTCTATGCCAAATGAATGACCCTCTAAGTTCAAAGTACACCCTTGAATAACTTCTTCAGTTTCTATTAGCTTCCCATTTGCTAATTCTATGGTATAACTACTTTTCAACTTTCTTGATTTTAAATCTAGCGAAGGTCTAAAGTCGGTTGACACAAAACTCAAGTCGGCACCCGTATCAAACAGTATAGATGCATAGTGATTATTAATAAGGAACGTACCAGTAACCACTGAAGGATCCTTGCGAGCATCCCCGGCTCCAATTACAAAAGCTCTGCCCCGTGCTTGGTTAGCATTCTGGTTCTTAGACTTAGGGCAATCCCTCTTGTAGTGGTCTACAGCACCACATTCGTAGCATCCTCTGGTGGTCTGTCCAGTCAGGTTAGAACGACAGAATTGGGTTTGATGCCCGATCCTTTTACACCTTCCGCACAAGATGCTGTCACAAGAGCCCACATGGTGATAGTTACACTTGTTACATTTGGGATGTGGACCAGTGTATTTCTTCGGTTCACTGGTGTTAGCAGCATACACCTTCACTGTTTCTTGCTTCTTGAACCCAGACTTGTTGTTCCTAATCGGCCATTTCCTCTTTTCGCCAACACTTCCTTTCTTTTCAGCACTCTTTTTAACCAAGGTTCCAGCACGAACGGCTTGGTCAGTCAAACTGGTAGCGAGTTTTATAGCGCTCAGAAGGGTAGCAGGCTTTGATGAAGTAACCATGCCCTGAATTTGGGGAACCAGACCCCAAATGTATCGCTCGATCCCGACATACTCTGGTGTAACCATATGTGGAACGAGCCGTGAAAGTTCGTGAAAACGAGTAGTGTAAGCAGCTATCTCAGCTCCTGTCATTCTTAAATTCCAGAATTCCTCCTCGATCTTTTGGAGTTCATTACGCGGGCAATACTCTTCCAAAACCATGATCTTCAATTCCTCCCAAGTCAACGCATAGGCGTTTTCCATCCCTAGAGTCTGGACTTGCGAATTCCACCAGGTCAATGCTTCATCATGGAACGTGCAGGTGGCATACTTGACTTTGCAGTCGGGTGCGCAGTCACTAATGTTCAGGACAGATTCCATTTTCTCAATCCATCTGACAATTCCGATAGCTCCTTCCGACCCATTGAAGTTCTTAGGTTTGCAGGCCAAGAAGGATTTGAAGTTGCAGCCTTTTTGTGCATCCTTGGTAGCTGTATACACAAGATTATCCGATTAAAACATAATAATCATAAGCAGCGACCTTTCTAATGATGATGCTAAGGTTAACTGGTTACCGTTGGTGTCTTCACCTCTAGTTCCACTACCTCCAGCACCACTAGTATTACCAGTACCATTCCCATTACCACCTCCACTACCACCTCCATTTTCATTACCGCTGCCGTTCATGTTACCGCTGGTTCCGCCGCCTCCGGCGCCACTGTTGGTGCCTCCTGTGACATTTCGATTTGCTTCATACTGGGCCATCGCAGCGTTGACTCGTTGTGCCACCAACGCTTCCACGGCCTCCGCAGTCATGAGGGTTGGCTCCGATCGGGTGTTCCTAGTGGGTCGCTTTTTCGGCGCCATGAGTTTCCTTAATTACACAATGTAAAAGAAACAAGACAATATATAAATAATAATGTCAATACATGAGCACAAGAATGAAAAACAACCATAACATCACATAATACATAGATAGAATAACTTGATACATCGTTTGCAAAATGATACAAAATGAATGAGGATACAAAGCCTCATTAATACAAGTTTTCATACTAAAATATTACGTGGGCACAACCCGCCCCCGATAGGTCTACTAAATAAAACGTGAGTACACGCCAGTCATCATGGAAATAGTAGCAAGGATAGCACTCACTACAGCAAGGACTCCAAATAGCTCCACGCGGTCGCGTGCCGCGATGCTCCTCGCCTCGGCGACTCCCGCCATCTGCTCGGTCCTAACGACCTGGTCATGGAGGATGTGTCTGGCCTGGTCGTCCAGGTATTGGGCCTCCTGAATAGCGTGCACGACTCCTCGCAGTGACTCCAGCTGATGATCATACATCTCGCACCTAACCGCCAAAGTAGGGGGATCAACGTCCTCAGGCTCCATGTCAGCAGTAACAGGTAGGGGCGGCTGAGAAGTCCCACCCACCTCGAAGGTCGAGGGTGGTTCTTCATCACTGGTGTCATCATCCTCAATAATGTCAGCAGCTCTTGCCCTTTTGGGCGATGGTGGTGGTGGCACGGTGTCCTCTTCGCCAAAAGCAGGCGCTAACTTCCTCTTGCGAGGGGGAAGGATCTGCTTCCTAGGAGTAAACATGAATAGAGCACCACCCGGACGCAGGCGGTAAGGTCGGAATGATGGTCGGCGCATAACTGGTACTCTTGCCTCCATCTCCGGCTCAGCCTCCATAGGAGCCTCGGGCTCCTCATCAACTACAACCTCCGGGTCATCCTCAGGTTCGGGAGCCTCATGCTCCACATCGGTCATCTCTTCGGGATTCTCCTCGTAGTCACTTTCCGGCTCGGACTCGTCACTAGCCTCAAGGACATCGGGCTCCACCTCGGCCTCATCGTCTGAAACATTGAAAATCTCGGGATCTGGGATGACGATGACTTCGTGAACGTCGTCATCGTCTGAGATGTAAATCGGGTGTGTCGGAGAAGCCATAGCTGTGACAACAATATCCGTACAATATGATATAGCTAATGAGATGTATGTCATAGGAATGCACATGCAATGAAAATGTTTTTGAATGCGGGTCCCTAGAGTTATAGTCTAGGCTTGCTAAGACACCTAGTTCGCTATAACCTGGCTCTGATACCAATCTGTCACACCCCGCCACGGCGGAATCCGCGGGATGTAACGTTCATGGTTTTTATCGCATATGATTATCGCAAACACTTACATGACATTAATACCGAATGTTAAAAGTAGTTATACAAAATATTTCTTGTTTAAAGGTTTCAAAGATTTACAGCAATAGCTTAATTTAAAAAGCAATTAAAGAAAATCTTCCAAAAGTTCGGTACTTCAAAATGCATGCAAGTCGAAACGTGAGACGCCATACTGGAATTAGTTACCTGAAAAACATGCTTAAAAATGTCAACATAACGTTGGTGAGTTCACAGGTTTATGTTACCAAAAAGAAAACATTTAATGGAAATTTGGAAATCCGTATGATAAACAAAACAAGTTAGCGGTTGATTCATCGAAGTCTAGCTAGGACATACGAATTATGTGATGCACAAGCCTATAACCAAACCTTTAACGAATTCTCGAATTTTTTTTTTTGCCCCAGCCCATTGTACCTTAAAACAATGAGAACAACAAGACCTAATATGCAATCATTTGACCCTGTTGGTCACGGTTAGCGCGACTAACCATGATTGGGGGTGTCAACCCAAATAGTACTATTCATATCGATCTACGGCTAAGTCCATAGCTAATGGTTATAGTTCGAAATACCGAGGACCTTAATGTGTTAACTCATGCGCACAAAGGAATCAGATGCTTGTTTCTCATTTTCTAGTTATCATACCATTTGAATTCAACATGTTTTTCCCCCAAATATAGAAAGCAGTAAAAAGGGGCCGTGAAACTCACCTGAAAGATGCTAGCAAAATAAAGCCGGAATGGAATAATAACCCGACCTAGATACGTCCTAGAACACAAGGACATCATAAGTCTTAAAGAAATAATCTCTAGTGTAATAAGTTGGCAAAGTCGACATTCACCCAACTAACTAGACTTCGATTGGAAAATCACTTGTTTCTCGAAAATGTGACTCAAAAACCCGCTGGTGATAGACCCTTGATTTAAAACGAAAGTATATTTATAAAATATATAAATATAAATAATATAGTTCTCGAAATTCGTCCTTGGATTCTCGTATGGAAATAACAGATTCGATTAAACGAATTTATTATGTCAACTCGAGTCAAACAGTAATATATATATATATATATATATATATATAGTTTTATATTTATTTTTAGAGAAAAACATATTCGAATTACTACGAGTATTTATATGATTTTTCTACTATTGCATCCTTATAATCATACTTATAATATCCCCAATAAGTTAAACTCAATAAATCTTATTTCTTGAACAAGTTTATACCCATGTCGACAATATATATATAGTATAAACACTTATGAAAAAGAAAAAAAATCACCGACATGGCGGTTTTGTTCCAGATATATATATATATATATATATATATATATAACTTCATAGGAAAAACTCTTGATTAATAACTTTTGATCTTCACCAAAACTTTTAGCGAAATATGTTTATATACTAAATATTCTACTTTAAAATTCACGATTCTAATTAGCTATTATTTTAGGGTTTAAATTATGCCTCATCCAAAAATACCTTTATATATATAAAAAGTTATAGAATGGTTTCCATTGGTCCAAAACTCTAGTTTTTATGTCTTGATTACAATAACATATATTTTTTTGTTCCATTTTGAAAGACTAGCTTATATTTATATAAATCTTTTATAAAATACTTTATCCAACACCTTACACTTGTGTTTTAAGACACTCCTTTAATAGAACATATTTTTATGTTTTAACCAACATATATTTACCAAAACCAACTTTAGAATTATAAAACTTTTTAAATGTGTCCGAAAATTTTCATCTATCAATATCCCTACTAAAAACATTTCATTTACCGAAATCCTTAAATATACAACTAGTCTATAATTATAATATAACAATCCAAAGAGTCCAAGAGGTCCAAATCGTTATATAACTTACTAATGGTTCATAATAATATTTATAAGCACAAAAAAATATAAACACTTAGATCTTTTTAAATGTTGTATAATAAGTCCTAAAATATAACATTTAACAACAAAAGACATGCATCACTACCCTTAGTTCTTAGAAGCATTATTTTTTTAACACTCATCAAGAATAACTATGAAACTTTTTTTTTTTTTTTTTTTTTTTGGAAAACAAACTTTTTATAAAAAAAATAGTTTTTATAAAAGTAATACACATTAGTCTAACACTTGACATGGGTGAATGCATACTTTTTAAATCAACTTATATATACATATTTTCGAAATCAAGGATAGAAGGGGTAGGAGCTCACTTGAACAAGTAAGGAGAAGGACGGAAGTGCGTAGGAGGCTTGAACTCTTGAAAACACCCTTGAGACACTTGAATGGGCACTTAAATCCTTGGTTTTTACTTGAAGATGGAGGTGTATGAGTGGATTCGGTTCTAGGGGAAGGGAGAAAGGGAATGCCGAGAGATGAGGAGGGAGAGTGAGGGGAGTGAATTTGTGGGATGGTTTGAATAACATGGGAGTCTGGTGTATGGGGAATAAGCAAAGTGATCTTGGGACATGCTTATCCTACTCCTAGGTTGCAAGATGGTTTTGAAATGGGGAGGGGCCCCCTCATGCGGCCGTAATTTTCTTGGGTTAAGGATAGGAGGGTTGGGTTTGATTAAACTAGTAAGTAATTTAGTTAGGTTTGGATTACTATCTCATGATTTAGTTTCATAAAAAAGTTGAGAGTTTTATAAAGATTCCATGCAACTCTTTTTTTTTTTTTTTTTTCTTTCTAATTAATAGATATTTATAAAAACATACAGGTGCCTAGTAATAATAATAATCATGAATGAAAATATACTCGAGTAAACGCTTACGCAAAAGTTCGAGACGACACGCGAAAATAAGATATAAGTGATTTTATATAAAAATCACCGTTAGACTTGAAAATAATGTATGAAAATAAATTCCAAGCATAATGGACTAGTATACATATTTTTGGAATTATCGAATTTATCACCAGTGCTCGTTTTTGTCCAATTAACCCGGGTGTGCATACCGGCAATTTTTGAAACTACCAATGCAAAATACGAACTAACGGCTTTGCTAGACATGGAATGACCTAATTAATGATAATTAAGTCTAATATGAATTTACGAATCATAAACACGTTCAAAGTACGTACGGATAATTACCGGATATTGTCGGTTGTCACATTACACAAATTCTAAAAGTTTAAGAAATAATAGATATACATACGTCATTCAGGATTTTAAACGTTTAACGCGCTAGTCGGCGGTTATCACGAAATATTCAGCATGACAATTAATTAAGACAACGAAGTATTAATATAAGTTATTAATATTCAATTTGATTGTCTGTTTAGACTAAAGCGCGCGAATTTCACGCTCATGCACGTTAAACCGCATTAGATACGCGTAAAACCAGCGATAATTGTACGAATATTATCGATACGTTTATTGGTACGACAAGTCTTATACAATATTTATTATATTATTTAGAAAAGTAATAATAATCGTAACGTGAAACGTTAAACCTGACATAAAGGGGCTCATATACGCGCTGTCCACTAGTACCGATTTAGCTACACCTCGGTAATAAATTATAACCAAATAAACACTCCAACTAGTTATTTCAGTATTATTAATTACTATTTACAAGAAATAATTAAAAGAGAACGAGATTACCCGTCATTACACGAGTATTTATAGGTTTGACGCGTGGTTTCGACCCACTTGAAACCTTAGATATACCTAAAACTTGTACCCTTATTCTTCTTATCGTTTTGATTCAAAACCTAGCAGACATACAGGTCTTAGTGTAAGAGAGAGTCAGTTAGAGAGAGAGAGGAGGAAGGCTGCCCTCTCGCAGGAAAAGGTGCGGTGGCAACCGCCAACTTTGGATGAAATCCGGCAACACCATCTCAGCCAGGCCGTCTTTCCAACCATCACCACAGTGGCGGCTAGGGTCCCGCCATTTCGGCCGCTGGCGTGATTTCTCATCCAACCCGGCAGACCTACAAGTGGCGGAGGTAGTAGCTAGCGAGGTCATCGGGTACTCAGGGGCTGTCCTTGGAGGTAGAATGCGTGAAAAAACGAGCCGCTGACATGGCTCCGGCAAAGGCGTCGACCGCGTTCTAAGTTTTCGAGTATGGGACAGCTTCCGAGGTAGTTGGAGGTGTAAGACGTCTATGGCGATCTCAAGGTAAATTCGGTCAGATCCTGCGAGGGAACTAGGGTTCCGGCAAAAAAGTCGTTATTCCGGCAAGTTTAACCGATGGTGACACGTTTCTGGTCAAACATGGTGGTGGCGGTGTGGGTAATAGCACATACGACGACGGGGGAAGCTATGGCGGTTCAGTACGGCGGCGGTGGCAACTTACAGACAGAAAACGCCTTTCCGGCGACCCCGAACCTTTTCAGCAAACTTTCTGGCAGGCTTGACAAATTCTGACGATATTCAAATATAGTCCGGTAAGTCCACATCCAGATCTTGTTTTCTCGTTGTTCGGGTTTAGATCTACACGATTTGAATTATTAGGTCAAATTTGGATAGTTAGTCGTTTTCCGTATTAGATTTAACAAACTTGGTGGCCGGGTTTCATTCCCGAGTGTTAAAAAGCATATTTTTGGACAGGAACTAGGTCACGGGCCTTGGTCGTGGTCAAACTCAGTCAAACATGATCAGTGCGTGAAACGTAAGAGTTAGAACGTGTCGGCTCATAAACGAGACATATGGAAAGTATAAAACGCCCGCTAAAATAATTATATTTAATTACGTAAAAGTTAAAAGCATGTACGGTTATTTGCATAGCCCCAAACGACTTATTAGCTTTAAAAATAAATATTAACGGACCATAAAACACGTATATTTAATATAGAGAACGTTATATATAATTGTTAATAAACGAGAAAAATATATTCGTAAATGGATCATCGGTTAAACGAGAATCTTAAATAAGACCAACGAACGATATGTACAATTATAAAATATTAATCGTGAGTGTATAAGTATTTATATTACATTTATAACATAAAAATCGTTGATGGTTATAGCTTAATACGAATATACAAGACAAGAGATTATTTGAATAACAAATCTATTTTCTATAAAATGTACACATTAGGTGCTTCATTTAGATTTATATGAACGTATACAAGGACACGTATGATACTTGTGGTATTAAACAGTTTATACAAAATAAATACGATTGGAATGATTCTAAACTTTAAGTATGTTGTATAAACATACGTATATACATATGTATATAGGAGAATGTTCCACTAATAAGTGATTTATCGCTAAGAAATGGGTCAAACGAACTCCGATTGAGCTCATTCCAGCGGCGTTGGAACCATCTTGTGACACCTACTAAATTCTATAATCTAAAATCTAGTTATTGGGCTAACCCAACTAGGTTCAATGGAAATTCAAGCCCATTTGGAGGCCCAATTACTTAACCTGAACATCATACTACCCACTTGGTTTCATCTAATGACTCGTTACGCGATTAGGATATTAAAAAGTTAAACGTGTCAGGCATCGGTTTGTTACCAAATATTCGGTAAGACGATTAAATAAGATAACGAATTACTAATATTAATTATTAATATTTACTTGAAAAGACTATTCAGATAAGTGCACGCATAGCGCGTTTGTGTGAATGTTAAACCGTGTTAGATGCCGTAAGATTAACTGTAACTATACGGTTCGATATGTATAGAGATACGACAAATATAAGAAAGGGTTATCATAACATTATTACTAATATTATTATAGTTATACTCCGAGAACGAATGGCTTGAAAAGGACTAATGCGTTAAAAATGCGGTACCGACGCGTACCGGTTCGTGTATCAATTGAAACGGGGATTTCATGATTTAAAATATTTAAATAATATTATTAATAGCGTTTTATAATCCTAATACCTTTAAGATAATGATTTGATAATTTTAAACGTGTTAGAGACCCGAGAGAATACGTATCACTCGTAAACCAGTATTATTCCTCTTGGAGAACCCCTACCAAACCCTAACTATATATTCATCTTATTCTTCTTCCTCCCATTTCAAACCCTAATGTCAGAGCTTTTAGAGAGTGAGGGAGCTTGAGAGAGAGAGAGATGAGAGCTCGAGAGTGGGGGAGGAGGACCGGCCGACCTCCGGTAGCCCCCTTCTTCCGGCCGTCACACGATGACAAGCGGCGGTTTCGACAGCACCACCACCACCATGCCACAATCATCTTTGTCTGACCCTCTCGACCATAACCCACACTCAATTTCTAGAGAGAGAAACGAATGGAGAGAGAGGAGGTCGACTGGCGCCCCTGCAACTGTCCTTCCGTCGGCGACGTGATGCTAGAGAAGAGGAGACGATGGCAACAACAGTGGGTGGTGACAAGCAGCGGCCCAACCGCAACGGCGGCGACCCACTTTTCTGGCTTGGTTCAAGTTAAGACGGCGCTAGCAACGTCATTTGGGGGTGACAGCGGCAAGACGCCGCCTCCGGCAGTGGAATGCGAACAGTAGGGGTGTTCGTGTGGCAGCATATGAAGTTACTAAATGCTTCAAGGGTCTCCGGCTGGCAGACTTGCTTTTCCGGTAAGATTTCTAGGGTTCCGGCGACAACCCGACTTTCCGGCAAACTCCAAACAACCAAATCCGTGTAGCTTGTCGTTCTGCCATCCCGATCTACAGTCTCGAGGTGTGTTTTGAAGCTTTTAGGTTAACAGTTGATGATTTGGTAGTTAATACGTCTAAATATGACATTTGTGGTGGTTTGGTTTCTTTCCCGCGTGTTTTTATGAATTTTGGACAGGTTATGGCGAAAATGGGGCGGCACCCGGATGAGCGGGACTTTTCGGGTCGTTCCCGATAGTCCTGGGTTTCGGTCAACAAAAGTCAACCCTGGTCAAAGTCGGTCAACAACAGAAACAATGAGCGTGTTCGCGTACGTGAGGATAGGTGTAAACACGCGCTAAGAATTTATTAATAGTTTCATATGCATCATATAAAATAATAAAAATAACACGTGAGATCAAACGAAATGAAAACCTTTAGCATGAGATTATTAATAATACGAAATACGAGTCTTTGGTTATACGTTTAAATATATAACTTTGATACGGATTGTGACTTTTGGTAATTATATATGCCGTTGTGAATATTAAATAGGGATTCAGTCTAAACACGAGATACGTTAAAATGTTTGAAATATATATTTATAATCGTTATATTTCATGAAACATGATTATTAATTATGATTGCTGGTACTTTCATGTGTGAATTTAGTTACACGCGAGCTATGTTAACACGAGAGACAAACGAGTATTTTTATGACGAGTTGCTTATAATGTGTTAACAAACTTAGCCGGGTTCTTATAATTAAATATTCACTCTAATCAACATGTTATATTTTATTATAAGAATATACTCACGTGTATATATATGCAACTTGTATACGAAGCTCGTTTCACATATAATTATATAACCATATAAACTAGACAACGATCATAGTTTGGTATAAAACTTATGTGTATAAATATTTATATTCTTCTCAACTAATTTACAAAACCTAAACCCCTAAACCCCCCCCCCCCTCAAAAACTAAACCCACCTACACCCCAACATCTAAACCCCCCACCTCCACCCTAAAAAAACCTAAACCCTAAAGCTAAAACCATAATATTCAATGCTAAAATCTAAACCCTAAAAGCTAAGATGGTAGAGTTCGACGAGACGGTTCCAACATCGCTGAAATGAGCTCAATCGGAGTTCGTTTGATATCGTTTCTTAAGGTTTTTGTCATTTATTAAGCTTCTTAGCGGAATACCACTTTTTATTTGAACCTCCCCTATCTATAATGTATATAATATAGATATTAGTGGGGCAACATGGTAATCTTCCATAGTCTTAATTTTAAGACCTGTACAAATATTTATGCACATGATATACAACTCAAGAAGCTTTGAAAACTTTCAAACCTTAATCATTTTCCCTATCTTCTGCCTATTCTGAATTTTGAAATCATTGAATCCCCACACACACACACACTTAAGCAGGAAGTGTTCAAAATTCAAACCATATACACGTCCTTTTCCATCCCTACCGGTCCAACCATCTACAAGCTATAGTCTCTCTCTTAGTTTCAAAATTCAAACGAAGAAAATTCAAGAGAAGCTCAACATATTCGTTCCTCCTTCGTTCATGAACGATGGTGTCGATGGCTATCCATAAGCACGATGGTGATGGTGACGACGGAACCCTATCCAGGTTTTTACCACAACCGCCACTCATAGTCGGTTGAGGTATGTTCATGAATGTGCAACAAACTTCACTACCTATTCTGCTCTATACTTACTCATCTTAATCACGGCCTCCATAGAGTTTATCCATTGCATGGATGCAATTAGGGGTGTGCATGGGTCGGCTTTGGGGTAAAACCAAACCGAAAATTCGGTTTTGGGTTTTTTAAAACCGTTCGGTTTCGGTTTCCGGTTTTTTTGGGGTAAAATAAAAATAGCCTAAAATAATGAACTTGGTTAGAAATATTGGACCTAAATTATTTTTATTAACTAATGATTATCACACATTTGAGACTAAATATTTTAGACTACAAAAATTATTAGTTTCTTAAAAAATACTCAACATAAAAAAATATTATAATATATTAATTCAATAAATATAAATAATAATCTATTATAAATGGAAATACGTGTAACACAAATATGTATACATTTTTAACATACAAGCACAACACAGTATACTATATATTATGAAATGTGAATGCATATAATACATAATTTAAACATATGTATATGTTCGGTTCGGTTTTTTTGGTTTTCAAAAGATACAAAACCGAAACCAAACCTTAATTTTCTGTTTTCAAAAAATACAAAACCAAAACCATCGGTTTTAGTTCGGTTCGGTTTTTTCGGTGCAGTTTTTCGGTTAATTCGGTTTCGGTTCGGTTATTTCGGTTTTTTACTCACTCCTAGCTGCAATGGCATTCTTCTTGCCATTAAAGGGCTTCATATGACATTCATTAAAAGTCTTGTAGGTGCATCCTTGTCGGTTATTATTCCCCATGCTATGTCTCATGGGTTCGTGTCGTGTCATTATTATTTCCTATGGGGGTACTGTGAAGGGACCCATTCATGGGTTTACATCACTTGTTCCTTCATTCCTTTTTGCTAACCTTGACTTATGGAACCCGTTCTCCTATGGAGAGCATCGTCAAGAATTTCAGGTAAGATTGTATGAAGCACCCTGGTGACTTCGGATTCCACCGCTCCTTGAAATTGTGCTTCTATCATAATCATTTCTTCCACATGACGCTTAGGTTTAATGTTTGCATTTGCGTCTACATTTGGTTCCTTATTCGTATTTGTTGTATCACGGGTACGGGACCTAGTATTGGGCGTCCTTCCCCTACCTCTGCCTTGTCCTCTAACTCTTCTTTCCATTTGTACCTACACACAAATGTATAGCATCATAATTGATATAACTGGTTATAATCTAAAAAATAGGAATTAACAACATTTGGCCAAAGAATTTTGTAATCATCTATTTTCTAGGTATTCCCTGTGATGTGTCATACTGAATGCACACACCTAAATTATCATGTGGCATTACGTAGTATGTAATTCCTTAAACTGGGGCTCTAATACCAACTTGTCACACCTCAATCCCATGTACTAGTTAGTGGTGACGCATGGTATAGAACACACATCGGAAGCTAAACTTCAACATTTTATTTAATAATTAAACATTTTTTTACGACTTGGAATCAAAAGGTTACATCATTGTTCATAACTAGGAGCATAACATTTAAGGACTTATTGATTCCCGACAAGCCTTCATTTGGTACAAACAACTCTCCTCCTCTATCCGTGGAATGCCACCTCTAATAATTACATGTGATGTTCTAAAAAATATTTTAAAAAAAATTTGGTCAACATAAAGTTGGTGAGTCCATAAACAAATCATTTCATAAATTAATCCACCTGAAACATAATCATGGAGTGCCCCTCTCATAGACAACTACGAGGAATCAAATCAGTATACATATAAACGGCGACCATCCACGGGTTCCGTCCAACGTGCCTTTATAGGGGTCACATGAAACATAATAAGCGCTTATAATCTGTTATATTGTAACATCCCGAAAATTTGAAAGCTAATGGTTCGGGTCAGAGAGCGACCTGAATCCACTGTTAAATTGCTAGAATATGTCCATATGAGGAGTTTTGTCAATGTAGAATACAAGGGGAAAAGGAATGTTTTCTCTGGACAAGGGAATGTTTTCTCTAGACAAGGCAATGGTGGCTGAGGCTTGTGACAAAATAGACTTCATGTTCGCATTTAATGAATGAGACGCAATCGGTGATTGCGTGGTAATGATAGAGCAATGACAAGGAAAGTGGGACGAATGAAGGGCAAGTGAAGGATTGCACATAAGTCCCTGGAAAGGAGATGCCTACGATGTTAAACATATGACTAGTTTAAGGCAGGCTCCTATGGGACATCAAGGGGAGAGAAGGCTTTGCTTCCAAGGAGGGCATGATGATGATATCGGACTTTTGGAAACCAACGAGAACCGATGAAGATAACTCGAGTGTGGAGAGTAAGAACTTACTTAAGGGGTGCATGAAACGCATGATCATGATGCAAAGAAGTGTCTTGGGAGAGACACGTTGTGATTATAGAGACGAGAGGAGCTTTACACAAACTCCCAGAGATCATCATAGGAGGACAAGGGAAGTACCTTCACGAGTCAGGTAGGGATGACTGAGTTTTGAGAAATCATTGTGATACAGGATTATCTTCTTATTTGAAATCAGATTTTAATATCTTTTATTATTTGTTCAATATTCAAGTTTCCTAATTTTTATCTTTCTTATTTACCAAGATATTTGTTTAGTATAAGTTAGGTTTAAATGTTATTCAGTTTTCAGTTGATGAGTTGAATAGAAAAAAGAACTTTGTTCTTGAACCTTTTGGCTCCTTTTAAGACGTGCGATTATCGATTGCTTATTGAGCCATTTGATTGCTCCGTAACCGCATCATTTGGTATCAGAGCTTTTGGTTTATCAAATGGCTTTACGTGGAGTCGAGTGTTTTCTTGTTCGAAGAGTCGCCGACCGAGGCACCGGCAAGAGCGTCGGTGATTCACGTGCTCGTGAAGATCGATTCAATCGTGATCGTAGATCCGCCGGAAGAGGCAGCAAGATCGAAAACCGTGATCCACGAGATTTTGAGATCAAAAGACTTCGCCGACTAGTCCGAGACCTCAAGTTACAACACGAGATCCAACGAATCAAGCAACGGGTCCAAGATCTTGTGGCATCGTCGACATGGAAGG
Organism: Smallanthus sonchifolius; assembly: GCA_023525975.1. Lineage (NCBI taxonomy): Eukaryota > Viridiplantae > Streptophyta > Magnoliopsida > Asterales > Asteraceae > Smallanthus > Smallanthus sonchifolius. The sequence goes on from CM042046.1 coordinate 31,260,784, forward strand.
ATTCGTCTGGGACGAGTTCACTAGGGATGAGGAGCATCCTACCAATGGCGACATTATTTTTGATTCACCTCCTGTATATGATGACTACGGGGACGAAAGTGATGATGGCGAAGACGACGAACATAGTGAGGGAGAGGAGGCAAGAAAAGAATATGCGAAAAAGTATACCGATAATTATGAATTTTTGAAAGATGAGTATATGGTTACCATTGGTGGTAAAACGGTGGCTAATGGTGGCGGTGAGTTTGTTGGATGTGATGAACCGGTTGCAGAAATTCCACCCAATAAGCCGAAAATTATGGGAAATTTAAAAGTGTCTTCGCTAAACAAGGGATCTATTACCAAAAATATTGAAATTCAAATTGGAAAAGATTTTAAATTTGGAGTAATCCCGGTTTTCATGGACAGATATGGGTTATATGAGATGGTTGACCTCATGCCACCAATGAATGAGAATAACACATGTGGAAAGAATATTGTAAATAAGGTTATAAATGTGGGCAGAAAAATAAATAGAAAGTTTGTGAGATTACATGAGGAAATGGTTTTTTGCATGGTCACATATATTATTCAAATATTAAATATATTGACAGGGAGAAGGAGATAGAGAGACCTGTCAACCCAGTAGATCTGGGAGATGATGACCCAACAGAACTATTTGAGCCGCTCAAATTGAATGCGAACAAACGACCTGATGTTCCTTTTGATCTAGGCGGGTTGGATTCAAAAGCAAAACTCGAGGATGAGTTTTTTCGAAGAGGGAGAGTATGATACATGATTATCTCCTTATTTGAAATCAGATTTTAATATCTTTTATTATTTGTTCAAAATTCAAGTTTCCTAATTTTTATCTTTATTGTTTACTAAGATATTTGTTTAGTATAAGTTAGGTTTAAATGTTATTTAGTTTTCAGTTGATGAGTTGAATAGAAAAAAAGAATTTTGTTCTTGAACCCTTTGGTTTCTTTTGAGACATGCGATTATCGATTTCTTATTGGGTCATTTGATTGCTTCCGTAACCGCATCACGTTGCAGGATGGCAGTTGGGGCATGAGGCGAGAAGGGTGACAAGTGATCGTATTAAGAAAGGGGAGAAACCTTATTTAGGGAAGTAAATGTCGGAGTGACGAGATCATCCGAATTATACTAGAGATGTGGACCAAGGTGTTAATATACTATATAGAGAAAGGTGATAAGTGAACAGGCAATTGACGGTGTGGTGTCGTCAGAGTAAAATTTGGAAGAGCGAGTAACAACGAAATGTATAGGTGAAACTTACCAACCCCAAAGTAAAAAACGACAATGGAGAGGATTTCTTTGAAAACCAAGGATGGTGACCGAGTTGTAGAGTAAAGTTACTGCATTGATGTGTATAAGGGATGGATGGCACCAAAGGATTATGGATGCACCAGTTGGAACAGAAGAATGAGTTATGTGGGTTTGTACCAACGCAGGATTCGAGGACGAATCCTCTTTTAAGGAGGGGTAAATTTGTAACATCCCGAAAATTAGAAAGCTAATGGTTCGGGTCAGAGAGCAACCCAAATCCACTATCAACTTGATGGGTAGCAAAGTTTGGCGGGTTAATTGTAAGTCAATGAAATTTAAAAGATGTGGCGTGCCATTTTTGCATTCAGTTGGGATCGGAATGAAGGAGATAGAAACGTAGGGACCCGAAACAGAAATGTGGGGTCATTTAAAAGCACCTTACACACCAACGCTAGGCCATTCGGCCAAGCTGTGCACGACGGCAACAAGCAAAGGTGTTAGAGTATGAATTTGTAACTGTAGCAAAAATTCTAAGTGTATATGTAGCGAACATGGTAAGTTTGCCTAAGGGGATGTTCAGGCAAACTTAACCAGCGAACTTATTAAGTTCACCTATAGAGTTATGAGCGAACTTGTTAAGTTCACCTGTATGACTCAGTTTGCCTATAAATAGGACATTAAGTGTTCATTTGTAGCAAGTAATGCTAGAGTTAGCATCCACAGAGAGCAAGTGAGTCTCTGTGTGAAGTGAGTCACAATCCCTAGGTAGAGCTCACCTGGGGATTGCAATTGGAGCTTAAACGTAGAGATGTACACTTTTTCGTTTAGGGTAACCTTGACACTCTCTTCACACTTATTTTTCAAAGCTTCCCATATATCTTTTAAAAACCAACACTTCTTAAGGTTACTGTAATTTCTTCTAAAAGAGCCATTGTGAGTACATCCATAGTCTTATTTTCTGTCTCATAGACCTTAATTTCTTTATCTATTAGCATGGATGTAGATTTTGGAGCTTCTTGCTGAAGTGAGAAGTGGTAAGTAGGATGTATATAACATTTTTTTATTGGTTTCCAAAAATTTGTATCGGACAAGGAAACATATTTCACAAATTGAGCTTTCCAAGTAGAATAATCTACGAGAGATACAAGTCTAGGAGGTGACGGAGTTCTAGACATATTGTTGAACGTTAACATGATTGTAACGTTTGAAATCTATAGCTTTCGAACCAATTAGAGCACGTCTAAACCGATTTAAAACGAAACCGAAACAATCTCGAACTTTCTTGTCCAACTAAAAAACACATTCTAGTTTCAACCGGTGACATCTTTATCACCCCGAAAATCACGGTCGAAAATCTCGAAAAGTAATTTTTAGAAATTATGAACACTTTCTTGACACACTTTGAGACCAACCGAAAAAATTTAAACGAGTTCCGAATAAACCGAATATTTTCCGAACAGCTAGAAGTCGTGCTCGAGTCTCTAGAAAACCAAGTCATATTTCCCGGAAACAACGATAAACCACCGAAAACCGTGTTCGAAAAACTCGAAAAATCACTTGTATGTTTCAATTACACGTTTTTAAGCTATTCGAAACAGCTCAAAACGAGTTCGAAATCTTTCAAAAGTTTCCCGATCCAATGCGCATCATATCCAAGATACTTGAGATCACTTCCGTTTTACCGAACATACACGTTAATGTCCCGAAAATTAGGCTGAGAAACACCGAAAAATGAGCGGCATATAGCAGCTAAATGACAAATTGAATGAAGCAACAGAGATCTAGCGCATTTGAGATTTCAGCATAGTTGATTGACTTTTGATCAGGCGAGTATAAGATTTCTAGCGAACTTGCTATAAAATTTCTAGCGAACTTGGTAATCTGCACCAGATAGTTCACGTCAGGTTCGCCAGTTTGTTCAGATTCCGCCGGTCATCGGAAAATTCTAAAATTCATAAAACTTGATGGATTTGAACCAATTTTTCAAGAGGATTGATCTAGAACCAAAACTAAACAACCCTAAACGAACAAATCTTTTATTAAAACACGTTTTGATGTCCAATTTGAAGGATCTATGATATGAATGTTATCAACATGTTCGAACAATGTTTTAACCATCAAAAATTTACTAAAATCCTCAAATAGTGATGTAATTGTGTAATTGATCCACTAGGAATGATCAAAAACAGAATCTAAACAACCATAACTGATCAAAACTCCAATCCAAACATCAAATGATGCCAAAAATAACGAATCAAAACAAAAAATATGAAGAACACATGATGAACAAAAACTCAGATCTGAACCTCAAATTTCCGTCAATTTTCATCAAATTCGATCAGAAAACCTGTAATCAACAACACTACTAGTCAGAAATCATCTAGAATCAATTCGTATTCACTCGAATCAAGAGCGCAAAGCTATGATACCACTGTTAGGTCCCCATGTCTAAGGATCACATATACGAACTGACGAACTACGCAATAAGTGCGGAATCCAAATCACGTAGACATGAACAATCGACGAGTAACACGCAAGATCTAATTTAAACTCTTTGTATTACTATAATCCTTGATTACAAAAGCTCTACAAAACACACACTACACCTTCAACTCTTTAGTGTTCTATGGAATATGAACTTGTAACTCTTATTTATAGTAAACACAAACCTTCAAGAGTACTTGCACTATCTTCTATGTTTCGTGTTTGTGTTTGATTCACTTCATGCTTCCGTAGAATCATTGAGTAATTCGTTGTGATCGTGTGCATCTTCCTCGTTTGGAGACGCCACAGGGACTTATAAAAGCAGAGGAGACGCCAGAAGTTGAAGGCCAGCGACGGGTGGTTCGACGACGGTTTCGAGCGGGAGACTCCACACTCAACCAAGGTAATCCTCGTTTATGTTATATACGCGTGTTGTTTACATTTTAGTTGGAAAACTCGATTAGGGTTTTGGGGTCTTGATCGTGGTAAGAAGGAAGACGAGGACGAATTTGGGAGGGCTTCAGGTTGTGGCGCGTGGCAGTAGTGGCGAGGTGGAGATGTGTGGTGATAACCGGCGGCACACATTGTCACAGTGGTGACTCAGTTGGAGTTGTGGACGGCTGCGCAGGAGAGACACAGAGGGGGCATACTAGGGAGGTGCTCGACAATGAAAGTGATGGCCGACGAGGATGGTGATGAAGGCTGTTGTGACAGGGTGGTGCGTTGCGGCGGCGTGAGACGGGGACGACTTGGGTGTTGGGACATGGTGATGGTGGCTCGGCGGTGATGGTGGGAGTAGCATGGCCATGGTGTTGAGGCACGATGGCGGAGGGCGTTAATGGTGTTGCTCGACTAGGGTTTTGCCAAAGAAGACGACTATGGTAAAAAGTGGTGGTGCTTGGCGTCCGATGTGAGGTGATGATGATGGGGGGCGGCTGGCACGACGGTGCTTGGTGGGAGAGTTGGAAATCACTAACGAGGTTGGTTGGGTTTATGCGTAGCGTGGTTTACATGCATGCATGGAAAAACATGACTCGTGTATACGCGTTCCGTGGGGTTTGGGCTTGCATGGTGACGTTTTGCTAATTCAGATTTTTGCATGACATGGGTTACGTGCATGAAAAGTGAACCGCTCGGGTATACGGGTTCCAAGCAGGTGAAGGACGATCTGACATATGTGATGTGGAGATAAGAGTTCGGTAAATCAGAAGGGCGAGCAGTTGAGATCAAGTGTTGGGATTATTATCATTTCATGCGTTTGTCGACATATCTTTAGAACGTGTCTGATCATGTGATCATACGTTGGCAGGTTTGGAGTTCGAGGAAAAGGACAGTTACCGAACAAGGCTTGGAGTTGGATCTACACAACATTGAGTTTCTAATTCCCCTTTTTAAATGTTTTGATGTTTTTAGGGCTATCGTACACACTTATGAGAAAAGTTTGTTTTATTAAACATAATAAGAGTTTTGGGATTATAATTACAGGTGTATGAAAAGGGAGCTGAGGTTGTGCGCTTGTACAAAACATTACTAGGAAGTCAAGGGTTTCGAATGGTTAAACGGTTGAATATATGATGTTTATGTGATTGTTTTACGGTAATATTGACTCATGTTTTTAGGGAACGTTTTTGTACTTTCAAAGGCACGATGGGCAGACAGTAACTTGTGAAGATTTCTTTGTTATGCGAGATGCTAATGATGCAGATTTTGCTATTTTATTATGGTATTTGACCATCTTTTTTTTATAGGTTTTTGAATTTATGATATGGAACTGACTCACTATGATTATTGTGACTTCAAGTTGCATTGATCATACTTGTCAATAGCGACTGTAGCGCGCGCTACATAGCGAATCGTTTACTGGCCGCTATTTGCATTTCTAGACCACATAGCGGACTGATAGCAAATATTCCTTTTTTTTTAATGTTTTTAAACAGTTTTTTACTTGATTAATATAAATAGGATTGCTAATAACCCTAATATATGAAGATTTAGATGATTATTGATTATAATTGCTACATATCCTACAATAGTTGAATATAAAATATTTTTAAAACTTTCTACTAGTGTATCGCTAAACGTTAAATAGCGCCCGCTATTTACCGCTATTCGCTACGTAGCGTATATGTGGCTTGTCGCTATTTACCGCTATTCGCTATTGACAACTATGACATTGATAAGTTTTTAGTGTTTGAATAAAATGATTATGATTATGATTATGATTATGATTATTCAGGGGTCAAATCATTTGTTTCATATCCGCGGCAACTTTAAGATTATGAAGGCAATTATCGTTGAGTATAAAACAAAAGATTTTAAAATGTATCATTGAATTATTTCATGACTCATGTTAAGGTATTCACAGGCCGAGACTCCGGTCGTGAATGTTACATCTTACAATGTTGAAGATCGTACCGTTTCTTTGAAGTTTAGGTAAGTTTCTCTTTTCCTTTTAATATTTCCAACATATGGATTTTTTTAATACATGTAAATAACAAGTCAATTTTGACATTTTTAGTTTTTAGAGTCAAATGGTACCGGTGTTTTCAGTATCTAAAGATGTTCAGTCTTCTGAGGGTGTCCCCGTACATGGCATTTCAAGAATGATTGATATTAGTTGACGATTAGTAGTTAAAGTACACTGATTAAGCATGAATAATAGTGGAAGTTAATTATTTGTTTATTAAAACCTTAATTTTTTTTATTTGTCTTCATAATTCTATTTCGATTCTCATCATTATAACTATGCCTACTCATCAAATAATTAATTTTACGGAGTGTTGTTTTAAATCTTCATTGAAGGAAAAGTTGCAGCATAATTTTTTTAATTTTGACTTTCAAAGGTCCAAGAGAAGAAGATTAAGAAAGTTGATGACAAGCATGGAGCCAAATAAAGCAACTTGAAATGGCAATGTTGCTACTTGCTAGCCTAACATTTTGACATTTCAATTGCTGAGCTTTTTTCCCGATATTCCTTCTGTCCGTTCGATAGTTCTATAGTAGTATAACCGTTAATCTCTCATTTTTCTTTCTTATTATTTAAACAAAATAAAATTCTAATACCTTCAAAGAGGTCATGTCTACAGATAATGTAGATTATGTCTTGATGAACTGATGCCATCTCTTCAATCAGCAACAGGGGTTAAGATTGTTATTATCATATGTAAAACGTACTTTCAGTTGTAAGAAGTAGTTACAATTTTATAATATATATTGTTTTCATTATTTCACCCGTGTAATACACGGGTATTTAACCAAGTTTATATATATACACATTTATGTAAAATCACATACAATCTTATAGAGAATAAGTGGGAAAATACATATCATTTTTTTTGTGCTTAATAAAACATAAACATAAACAAATTTAAACATTTATACAAAAACTTCTTTTATAAACTTTTACGAGCATCTAAACATATATACAAATTTTTTTTAAACAAGATTTTAATGCACAAAACTATTTTATAAAAATTATTTTATAAACATTGGAATACTCGGATTTATTTTATATAAGTTCTTTAACAAATTATTTATTTAAAATCTCTAATTTATAAATTATTTGGAATATAAATGTGGTTGTTTTTATAAACCCATTTCCTTGTAAAGATTTATACATTATTTTATATAATTTATTTTTATCATTTAAAACAATTTTTTATCTAGAATATAAAAGTGAATATTTTAAACCCATTACTTTATATAAAAATTTTACAATCTTTTATACGATCTATTTTCGAAAACATATTTCACGCCTTTAGTTTAATAATTAATTATGGCTTAATTAATTATTTAATTAGAAAAGTTACATTTCAAAATTTGGTTTAATTACTAAATCAGTATTCTTATCACCTATTTTATACACAAATCAAACTAAAATAAATAAAAGATTTTATTTATTTATGACGTTAAATTATTTATTCACTTGAACTATTTACCCTCTTACATTTTATTCATTATTTAACTTAAACAAACAACCGGAAGATTATTCATTTACTAATACAAATACTTACACTTATACATATAAACAAATTGTCAAAACAAATGAAACCACGTATTCTTTGACAGAGGATCTCACAACCATCTTTTGAAGCTCAAACAATTATACAATCACCCAACAAAGCCCTCACCCAATTCCATTATACATTAGAATTCTTTTTAGTCATTTGTGCATATCATTGATACATTTATACAAATTCAATCATAGGTTAACCTTGTGGTTAGCTAATCATTCGTGCAACATCTTACCCTTGTGATCTACAAGCTACTTACAGTAGAACCTCTATAAATTAATAATGTTGGGACCGAGATATTTTATTAATTTAGCGATATATTATTATATCGATAAATTAATAAATTATTAATTTAAAAAGTAGGCCTATATTTGTGAGCAACTCTCAAATTAATGCATCGACACTGTAAAATTCGTTCGGCTAATCCAACCGGCTCAAATAATTTAAACGATGTAAATTTTGGAGAAGACATTCGTGAGCTTGAGAACTTGATTACAGGAATGCATTATCGGCACAAAATGGATGTGAATGAGTTGTTGGATTATCCAGGTGAATAATGAATGTTACAAGGTTCAAAGCATTGAAGAAAATTATGGTGGATGCCGTTCAAAATCCGGTTGATGATGAAGTTGATGATGATTCAGTACCCTTGGAACCGATCACTCGGAAAGAAGCATTGCAAGCGACAACAACTCTTCACAACTTTTTGTTGCAATATGAGAATACAGTGCCTCAACACTTAAGTGCAATGGGGAGATTTAAAGATGAACTCAATATAGATTTGAAGTTCACAAAAAAACAAGTGACTATAGATTCATTTTTTACTAGAAAATCCTAGAATTTTAGAATATTTTAGTAATTATTAATTTATAGTTTCGCTGGGACCAATATATTTACATTGAGCTTTCAAAAAAATTATTATCTTTTTATTTTATCGATTGGGGTCCAATTTTATACTGGTCCCAAGTTGGGACCGGCCAAATTATTAATTTTATCGAGGTTATTAATTTATCGAGTATTAAATTATAGAGGTTCTACTGTATTACAAGTGAGTTTTACATAGCCTCTTTTCCTTTTGTATATTTTTGGGGTGAAACATGATTACACAACAAATAATATTTGCAACTACACACATGCAATACACACGTACAATTCTACAATATGATCATATGTGTTTATTTATGCTTTGTGCTTGAATACTATTTGTTAAGGCTACATATACATGACATACTCGTGCAATCATTAACACATTTACACCATGATAACATGTGTTGTTATGCCCTACATTTACAACAGGATAACATATGTTGTTATGCCCTACATTTACATCAGGATAACATGTGTTGTTATGCCCTACATTTACATCAGGATAACATGTGTTGTTATGCCCTACATTTATATCAGGATAACATGTGTTGTTATGCCCTATATTTACATCAGGATAACATGTGTTGTTATGCCCTACATTTACATCAGTATATGTAAGGCCCCAAACCCGGGAGGCCTCACTTGTTGGATTTACTCATTCACAAACAGTTATTAAACTGGAATATCAAATAACGCAGTGGAAAATTTCATTAAAACATACTCATAACATTGTTCAACATGCGGAAGCGTAACATAGTCTAATACATAAACATAACATAAACTAATCATAACGGGATGCCAGTCTTCATGATCAACCGGGTAACTCTTCTCGCTTTCCAAGCATCACCGTCCATCGCCCATACCTGCCTTAACTTGAATGTGCATACTAAAAAGTCAGCTACGCTAGTGAGTTCAAGTTTTTCATTCGATTTAAGAAATGGTTCATCATTCAATAATTCATTAGGGTTTAACATCTTGTATAAGAAAACATGGCCTTTCGTTTATCATTAAAAACATTCAAACATTTATCATCATCATAAACATCGTTGAACGGATCGTTCGATTAAAACAATTAACATTCATTTAAGTCATACATTATTATCCAAATCTGTGTTACCATTCGTTCCGTCATTTAGTATTGTATTGCCCCTAAGGCTTAACTGCACGAAGACCGACAATACAATACATTCCGTCAATTCCCTATTGTATTGCCCCTAAGGCTTAACTGCACAAAGACCAACAATACAATACATTCCGTCAATTCCCTTTTGTATTGCCCCCAAGGCTTAACAGCACGAGGACCGACAATACCCATTTAGTTGCCCCTATGGCTCCCATGTCGGATCATAAAACCGAAAACTTCCATCGACGGCTATGGCTCACGGCCAAAACCCGTCTGATCATAATTTAACCTTCATGGGGTCACGTTAACCCTGAGTAACCATCGTTACTCCCTTACCAGTTGTACAACATCATAACCATTGGCAGGCCACCAAGACACTACCCCTGTTGTTCTTATGGCAACTATGGCTCGCTGTCCATAATCTACCACAGAGCTGGGAATCACATTCCCAGACTTCATTCGTCAATTCTATTCATTCGATAGATTAGATTTGTAATGACTTCTTTAAAACCTTTGCCCTTTCTTTTCTTTTCATGAAACCTTTCATTCATTTTCAAAACCCTTTATCTTTAGTTTAAACCATTTCTTTATAAACATTTCGTTCATAAAACTTTCTTTCCATAAACCGTTCGTTCCAAATCATTTCATTTCGTAAACATAGTTTCATAATCATCATTTCATAAACATCGTTTCGTAAACATCGTTTTGTAAACATCGTTTCGTAAAATATCATTTCGTATGTATGCACACCAGCCCAAAAACATCAATAAAACATTTAAAATATGGCTTCTACAACTCACCTGATAAGCTAATCTGGGTTGTCCAAAACAAAGGTTCCACAACGTTACTTCCGATCTGAATTGATTAGTTAAATACACATCAAACCAAATCCCGACTCTAACGGTTTAACCTTCTAAACATACTGACTTTACCTAAACAGCCTGATGCCTGCGCACTTAGCAAGTGCGAAGGGCATTGCTCCTGCGTACTTAATAAGTGCGTAAACCTTGCTTCATGCGTACTTGATAAGTACGCAGGACCCTCTTCTTGCGTACTTGATAAGTACGCATGATCCTCTTCATGCGTACTTGATAAGTACGCAGGATCTGCTTCCCCGCAAAAACCCTAACTTTCGCATTCGGGTCTGATCACGTCAAGATCCTGAACTTGTTTACATTCAAAATGTTTGTTATTCATTAAGGAACTCGAATCTATGTTTTTATTCTAGTTTCATCCGTAAAATCGTCACATTTTTGTCCAAAAATCGAAAAACCAAAAACGAACAAAAACTCAGATCTAGGTTGGATCGTTACCTGTATCGAGCTTCTGATTCAGAGGTTCTTCTCACGAGCTATGGAGCAACGCACTTCTTCAATCTCGGGTCGACCCGCCAACTTTCTCTCTATATGGTTTCTCTCTCTAGAACTTGCAAATGAGAGAAATGTGGAGTGACTCAGACTATTTATAGGGGAAGGGACTCCTCCGCTCAAGTTTGCCATCTGGCCCGGCCTGTCACTCTTCGTTGTAAGGCCCCAAACCCGGGAGGCCTCACTTGTTGGATTTAATCATTCACAAACAGTTATTAAACTGGAACATCAAATAACGCAGCGGAAAATTTCATTAAAACATACTCATAACATTGTTCAACATGCGGAAGCGTAACATAGTCTAATACATAAACATAACATAAACTAATCATAACGGGATGTCAGTCTTCATGATCAACCGGGTAACTCTTCTAGCTTGCCAAGCATCACCGTCCATCGCCCATACCTGCCTTAACCTGAATGTGCATACTAAAAAGTCAGCTACGCTGGTGAGTTCAAGTTTTTCATTCGATTTAATAAATGGTTCATCATTCAATAATTCATTAGGGTTTAACATCATGTACAAGAAAACAGGGCCTTTCGTTCATCATTAAAAACATTCAAACATTTATCATCATCATAAACACCGTTGAACGGATCGTTCGTTTAAAAAAATTAACATTCATTTAAGTTATACATTATTATCCAAATATGTGTTACCATTCGTTCTGTCATTTAGTATTGTATTGCCCCTAAGGCTTAACTGCACGAAGACCGACAATACAATATATTTCGTCAATTCCCTATTGTATTGTCCCTAAAACTTAACTGCACGAAGACCGACAATACAATACATTCCGTCAATTACCTTTTGTATTGCCCCCAAGGTTTAACTACACGAGGACCGACAATACGTATTTAGTTGCCCCTATGGCTCCCATGTCCATAAACCGACAACTTCCATCGACGGCTATAGCTCACGGCCATAACACCGTCGGATCATAATTTAACCTTCATGGGGTCACGTTAACCCCTGAGTAACCGTCGTTACTCCCTTACCAGTTGTACAACATCATAACCATTGGCAGGCCACCAAGACACTGCCCCTATTTTTCTTATGACAACTATGGCTCGCTGTCCATAACCACAAGGCTTTCCCAGACTTCATTCCTCAATTCCATTCATTCGACAGATTAAATTTGTAATGACTTCTTTAAAACCTTTGCCCTTTATTTTCTTTTCATAAAACCTTTCATTCGTTTTCAAAACTCTTTATCTTTAGTTTAAACCATTTCTTTATAAACATTTCATTCATACAACTTTCTTTCCATAAACCGTTCGTTCCAAATCATTTCATTTCGTAAACATAGTTTCATAGTCCTCATTTCGTAAACATCGTTTCGTAAACATCGTTTTGTAAACATCGTTTCGTAAAACATCATTTCGTATGTATGCACACCAGCCCAAAAACATCAATAAAACATTTAAAATAGGGCTTCTAGAACTCACCTGATAAGCTAATCTGGGTTGTCCTAAACAAAGGTCTCACAACGTCACTTCTGATCTGAATTGATTAGTTAAATACACATCAGACCAAATCCTGACTCTAACGGTTTAACCTTCTAAGCATACTGACTTTACCTAAGCAACCTGATGCCTGCGCACTTAGCAAGTGCGAAGGGCCTTGCTCCTGCGTACTTAATAAGTGCGCAAACCTTGCTTCATGCGTACTTGATAAGTACGCATGACCCTCTTCTTGCGTACTTGATAAGTACGCATGATCCTCTTCATGCGTACTTGATAAGTACGCAGGATCTGCTTCCCCGCAAACCCTAACTTTCACATTCGGGTCTGATCACGTCAAGATCCTGAACTTGTTTACATTCAAAATGTTTGTTTTTCATTAAGGAACTCGAATCTATGTTTTTCTTCCAGTTTCATCCGTAAAATCGTCACATTTTCGTCCAAAAACCGAAAAACCAAAAACGAACAAAAACTCAGATCTAGGTTGGATCGTTACCTGTATCGAGCTTCTGATTCGAAGGTTCTTCTCACGAGCTATGGAGCAACGCACTTCTTCAATCTCGGGTCGACCCGCCAACTTTTTCTCTCTACGGTTTCTCTCTCTAGAACTTACAAATGAGAGAAATGTGGAGCGAGTCAGGCTATTTGTAGGGGAGGGTCTCCTCCCCTCTGGCCCGTCCCGTCAAGCCTCGTTCATTTATTCCTTTCGTCTCACGTCTAACCCGTTATTTTAATCGTCGTCTTATTTTTGGGATGTTACAATATAATATGTGTTGTTATGCCCTACATTTAGGATAACATATATTGTTATGCCCTACATTATGATAACATGTGTTGTTATGCCCTACAGTTACAAGGTTTCATTTGTGCAACTAGCTTAACTTAGATTCTTCATAAATGCTTTATAAGCCATGTATCATATGAATTATACACAAAACATTTGAAATTTACTTGTGGTATCAAAACCTATGTATCCTCTCATTTTATCATGTTTCAGGTACGGATGTTTGAGTTAGATTCAAGTTGCTTCACTTAGAATTGAGGACCTAGTATTTAAATCAAATAATGTATTGATGTAATTTCCATTTCTGTATTGTTTGAAATATTGATCTATGAAATGAAGTTTGTTGTTTTAAATATTACAACTTTAGTAAACCATGAGCTTATGAACAGTCTACATGTCCCGCCCCGACTTTTTCGCCGTTGGTTGGGGTGTGACAGTGTTTGTGTGCATATGTGTTAAATTGCATACAAGTATTGAGTTATATTTATTGTGTGTGAGATAATATTGATGTGGTGAGTAGATGATATTGATGTGGCGTGTAGTGTTAGATTGACCATTGTGTCGAGATGAGGACAATGTGTTTATAACTGTTGTATCAGTTGGCTTGTAAGAGTCTTGGTTAGGGCTGGTCTAGAGGTTGGTTGAGGTATCCGATGGTTAATATGTGTGGTAAACTTGGAGTTATCAAAGTAGTAAGCTCGATCTGTGTCGGAGAGACTTACTGAGTTATAATGGCGGGATGAGTCTAGGGTGGTGAACTCTTTAGGATATCATAAGAAAACATGGGTTATCTATATGATGATAATTTATAAAACTATTTTTATAAGGACCGGAATGTCCTGAGTGGAGATAAATATTAATTGGGACAAGTTGACTTTTGTTTAAATTAAACCATTAGAACTCACTCGGCGTAGCTGACTTTGTGTGTATGTTAGAATGTGTTGCAGGTGAACTTTGGAGTCGACGTACCTTGGCTTGGGAGCGGTGCTACTCAGATTGGTGGACAGGCATTCGTGAGGTAAACTTAATGACGATAATGACATTAGAGAGTAATTATCCTCTTAGAATGACTTCCGTTGTATGTTTGATAAATAAAATGAGTATTTTAAAGAGGATACCCAGTGATGAGATCCAACTGTCGGGTGCCCGGTTTGGGGCCTTACATATACCTATACAATCTTGGAATACAATCGTTTCAAGACACCCATAATGTTTTCAAAAATTAACCATTTCAAAATGGAGTATAACATGGCCATGATTATTTTTACACATCACAATTTAAGAACTCACCTCAACAACACTTCAACTTAGTACCTCGAGCTATCTACGACAATTTGAAGTCGAAACGCTAGAAATTGGACTCTCGTATGTGAACTAGGGCTTTGGATGAGTTCTTAAGAGGTGTGTGTGTGTGTGTGTGTTTGAGGTGTTTGAATGTGTGAAAAATGGTTGAGATCATCCATCTATTTATAGGGCAAATTATCGAGTCGTGACAGATCGTTACTGGGGGTGACGGTCTGTCACCCATTTACTTGGCGGTACGCACTTCCTGACCATGTAACGGACCATTAATGGTTGTGACGGTTCGTCACGAGGCTGAGTTAGAGGACACACGCAAGAAACCCCAAAACCGCCTCTGGTATTTGCCGCATGGACCGTCATGACGGGTGACAGTCCGCCATGGAGTGTAGCGAACCGTTATAGTTTGATTTGTTTGCACTCTTGGTCCTTGTACTTTTCTATTTTCTTTAGTAATTTTGGAGGTGTTACAGTTATAATCCATAAAATCATAAATTAACAACATTTGGCCAAAAAAAATTAAATTATTTGTTTTCTAGGTATCCCCCGCTATATGTCATAATGAATGCATAATCTACTTACCACGTGGCATTCCAGATTATTCTCATAGTCCTAGTTTAAGTTTAGATACTATTTCGTAGTGCCAAAATCCTTTAAATTGAGGCTATGATACCAACTTGTCACACTCAGTCTCCTAGGTACTAGTTAGTCATGACGAATGGTACAGAACGCACAGCAGAAACTAAAACCTCAATATTTTTTAGAAAATTGTTTCAACTGAAAATATTACATCATTGTTCCTAACAAGGAACATAACATCACGGGACTTATTGTCATATAGACATGCCTTCATTTTAAGTCTCCTCCTCTAGTCCTGGAATGCCACTCTATGGATTACCAGTGATGCACTAAAAAACAATTGAAAAATGGGCTAACATAAAGTTAGTGAGTCCATAAACAAATCATTTTCTAAAATGACCCGTCAAGATATCTTGAAATCAAATCATGAAATGCCCCTCCCATAGCGCGCATCTATAAGGATTAAACAGAATACCCACATATATATATATATATATCCAGCGACCGTTCCACGGGTCACGTCCAACGTGCCTTTCCAGGGGTCACGTGAAACATAGTAAGCGTTTACAATGCGTTATACACAAATAATCATGGAATACAACGTTTCACGATACAAAAATGTTTTCATAAATCAATCATGCCAAAAATGGAGTATAACAGGTCCATGATTGTTTTAAATGATGTACATATCACAGTTTACGAACTCACCTCAACAGCACCTCGACTTAGTGTATCTGAGATATCACAAACACTTTGGACAAAGCCCTAAATTCATAATGACAATCGCTTAATTAAACTTGTCTAGATTAATGGTAAATAACCAAGTCTTAGAAATCTAGTTACAACTTACCTCAGAACTATCTACGACAATTTGTAGTTTATTTGTGTGAAACTAGACTTGCGGGCGCGGACCGGGTTGGGAATGTTGGAAGATTAGAATGTTTGTGTGTGTAAAGAAAGGTGTGGTGAGTGTGTTTGTTTGATAAATGGTCGAGCAAGAGCTTCCAATTTATAGGATGAGTTCACCCATAACGGACTGCTATCTAGGGTGGTGGCGGTCCGCCACCGCCTCCCGCCGCAAAACCTTTGCTTCGTGCGTAAGTAGCGGACCGTAAAGCATTGAGCTAGCAATCCGTCAACCCTTTTTTGCCTTAATAAGACGTTAGGCTCTAGGTGATGGTCCGTGATAGGGTTACACATGTCAGATTTCACCCGTTAGTCACCCGACACGTGACAGCTTATCATTACCCCCTTTCTCTGCATTTAGCGGACCGCCAAGACCTTGGTAACGGTCCGCTACCGAGAGAAATCGGGAATTTTCACTTTTGGTCCTGGTACTTTGAGGCAAACTTCTTTTAACCCCTCAAGTTTGAATTGTTGATATTTTTAACCATTGTTTTATTGGGAATTTTCGAGGTTTTACAAAGACTTTTGTGATTGTTTTTGTTTCAAAAATGTTATGTTAATGATTATGTACTAATTAAGACTTTTATGGACTTTCAACAACTTTTGTTTCACAAAAAATGTGATTTTTATCGTGTCTCATAACATGTCTTATCGTGTAACCTGTTTTTTAACAGGTTCGTGTTCATGTCTGAAAAAAATGACATGATAAGTTATCGTGTCAAGTTCGTGTGTCTTCAAATCGTCATGTCTTATCATGTCGTGTGTTATTGTGGGTTAGCCCTAATATGGAGTTCCATTATACCTAATATATTAAAACTATTATTAAAAAAAATCCTAATTCCACAACTTAAAAAATTTGTTAACCAAAAAATATCGTTGTCCGGTGAAAACAGAGGAACGAAGATTTGAAGCGGAAAATTTCTTTAGGAAGTGAGTCTGTGCAATGTCAGCGTCGCCGGTGTCAGGTTGAAGGGTAAGATAGATAAAAAGTGGCTTAGATTTCACCGGAAAAATGAAGGGCCGGCGCACCACCCCTAATGTTTTCAGCGTGTACTAGTATTGGGGATATTGGTTGAGATGGCCCGCAGATTGGAACGTAGAGAAAAGAATTGCTTTCTTGAAGACAACGACGAAAATGATGCAGCTTAGGGTTGATTCTGCGAGATTGACGGATTGAGAAGCGTGTAAAGTAAAAGAATTGAATGAAATAGTTGAGAGCATGGAGAAATGTTTGATTCAAGAACTCACTTCAGCATCTGAGTGTGTTTGTTTGTGGCATTTGATCCCAAGGAGTGCAGGGTTTTTGGATGGTTGGGTGCAGTGGAGCAGAGGCAGTTGCTGACAGAAGACACAGTTTGTATATGACCAGTGAGAAACTCAAGCATGATTGATAGAATCTGGCTAGATTTCATGTTTAGGCTTCATGGCCAGGAACCCCCATCCCATGCCTTACACTCATCACTTCACTTGAGCCTTTCAGAACAATAACCTGGTATGTTAGTTTACTTCTAGAAAGAAGCTTGTTGTTTATATGTCTCCTGTCCCATGAATGATTGTCCGTTTATACAGCATGAAGGTCAAATGCAAGCGTTAAAATCCCGACTGATTTACATTGTGTTTTATTTCAAATGATCAAAAAAAAAAAACCAAACAGGTGAAATGGATGAACGTGCTAGATTTGCAGCAACAAATAAAATATTTTATGAAAAAAGTCTCAGTTTTAGATTTGAATACACACTCAATTCAGTAGGATAATAGTTTTAGCAACTCAAATAAGTAAAACTCCAACCCCATAACTGTACACAGCTAAACCGCCCCCAAAAGACTTCCATAACTTTTAATCAACCCTCTATGTTGATTCCCATCCTCATTCTACTTTTTGATTTGACAAGTTTTAAAGAATCAAACAGGTTAAATGTAAATTTTAATGCTTCAAGTTCCTTTTGCTGTCTGAGCGTGGTTCCGGATTATCACTCTTATCAGTATCGTGGTTCTCTCTGTGATTCAATCTCTGTGCTACTTGCTTGAGATCTACGTCTGCGATCCTATAGAATAATACAAACTTATCTTAATTGATCTAATAAGTTTTAGGCTTGAGAAAATAATAATAATTATTATTCCAACCAACCTCTCTTGGTAACGGATATTCTTCAGATTCAAGCATACGGACAACATGGCTCATTTTAGGTCTCTTCTCAGAGTCGGGGTCAACACACCTTAGAGCAGTTAAAAGTGCCCGTTTTAAGGCTCTCGTTGAAGGCTTTGTTTCAATGGTTGGATCCACCACTTCCCCTGATCTCCTGCTCCCAACCATCATTTTCAGCCAATCCACAAGGTTTACCTGCAGTTAACTTATATATCTATATATACACATAGAACTATAGAAGCTAGAAACCATAACAGGAAAGACATATTGTATCATCAAATTATTACCTCTTGAGCAGGACGACCATAGTCAACAGGATCTCTCCCTGTAATTGATTCCAAAAGTACGACTCCAAAGCTATAAACATCACTCTTTTCATTCAACAGGCCAGTATTTGCATATTCTGGAGCCACATAGCTGCATATAGAGGAAATAACAAATAATTATATATGATATGATTTCAACAGATAGGAAATAAAAAAAGTAGTCATCATATATATACTAACCCAAAAGTACCCATAACGCGAGTCGTGATGTGACTTTTTCCAGCACCAAGAAGCTTAGCCAGCCCGAAATCAGAGACCTTCGCATTGAACTCGTCATCAATCAAAATGTTGCTCGACTTTATGTCCCGGTGCACAACTTTTGGCTCGATTGCTTCATGCAAGTAGGCAAGGCTGCATTTATTTTCACCACATTGTGACACTGAAGCTTTTTAACTATAAAAATGGGTCTATTTGGCTTTATGTTTTGCATCTAATCGGTTAAGCTCAAAGCTTTAACTAAAAAGGAAACAGGTCGAAAGCCGCCCAAAGTGTTAGTCAAATGCATAAAACCTCCTAAAAACAATTTGGAGATGAAGAACTTGTATAGAGAAATGTTACCTAACCCTCCCATTTGACTCCTCGTATATTCTAGGAGAGATTATAGACTTACGCCTTAGCTGTGCCAATAAGAACCTTGATCCGAGCCTCCCAAGTAAGATATCCATGCTGACGCATAGCTCCGTGAAGCCATTGTTCCAAATTCCCGTTGTTGACATACTCGTATACTAACATCCTGAGAATCAATGAATCAGAAACACACAAAGTGCATCATTTAATGTTGCATGGAGAGGAAATGAATACCTATGAGTACCCTCAATACAATAACCCAATAAGCGAACCAAATTCTTATGGCGCACGTGGCCAATCGCTTCAACCTCCACTCTGAATTCCTTCTCAGCTTGGCCCCTAGAAAAACAAATGAATACTTATACAACGGATAGGAAAACAAATATTGAAATGCAACTGACTAAAACTCACACGTTATTGAGAAGCTTCTTGACTGCCACCGGATTCCTATTAACCAAGGTCCCACGATAAACAACACCGTATCCCCCCTCCCCGATAACATTGTCCTTTGAAAATCTGTTTGTTGCAAGTTCAAGATCTCTTAGAGTGAACCAATGACCCCAACCCAAATGCGAAAATTCAGGTAAACCCACAAGGGGAGAAGGTGCGCTGATTGGATAGGATGAAGAAGATGAAGGTTTATACCACCCATCTTCTCCGGATTCACAATCCGTATGATGAAATGATCCTTGGCTGCTGGTGTTGTCTCCATTTTTAAATTTTGACATTCCGAGATGAACTAAAACTTTATCTGAATCTTTGTCGCTGTTCTTGTCATGGATGGTGAGAAGAATCCCATCACATGGAGCGAAATCTCCTGTAGAAATCTGTTCCACTCTGACTTCCTTGATTTCTTTTGAAACCGTTGGTATTTGACTGTGAGGAACTTTGTCTCTCACTTTCTTCCGAGATGTGAGGTAGCATGTTAGTGCACAAAGAACTCCTACAATGACTAATCCAACAATAATCCCAATTAATTCCCACACTTTGATCCCCCAAACCCCTATTTTTTCGGATAGTCCTGTGTTTAGATCGTCCGCCATTCTACCTGCATTAATTCGGTTGATTTGGCAAAATTCAACTACAATTAATTGTGCATCTGAATACAATCAACAAGTAAGATGTTAAAAAACTAAACTAGTGGGTGGATCAAGAAATGCGATTTTGTTTACCTGTGATGTTGGATTCAAAGACTGGATCTCAGATAAAAAGCCATGACGAAGACCGGTGACGAGAAAGATGAAAGTTTAAGGGAAATGTGAGTGTTGAGTAATCGAGATCTAAGCTAAAATGGAGCTTTCTGAAGCAACATAGAACAGCACAGAGATAAGGAAAGGTAGGAAAGATGGAGTATTCGCCAGACGTTGGCGATGGACCCTGAAACATTAAACAGAAGCTACGAAATTTGGAAATTTTGTATTTTTAAACTTTTATATCTTTATTATAATAAATAAATAAATTTATCCGTTACGTGTCATAAACTTACGTGACATCTAATAAAGTCTACATTTTTGTTTTTCGTCTCTCTACCCTATTAAATAGCTTTACCCTGAAGAATATTTGTCGGTGAATGCTTGATGTACAACGTAAGTTCCTTGTTGGTTCCTTTGTCCCGACAAAAATCAAAGATTTCTTTAATATTTTTTTAAGCAAAAAAAAATGAAGAGATGGAGTGTGTTGCTAGTTTTGGTTTGTTAAACAAATAAACTTATTAAACAAAATTTTAATACATACCTTCATTTAACCTTGCTTTTAACAAAGTGACTCCAATTGCAGCACCACAAAAGGACCACTTGTTCCCTAGAAGCAAAAAGTAGGTTAAACATAATGGATTTTCCAAACAACAAATGTAAATACATTAAACTTTACCCATGGAATTACTACAGGTTTGTGCATGAGCAAAAAGTAAATGATTAATGTAGCAAACATAGATATCATCAAGGACGTACTGTCAAGATCTCCGACAAGAAGAAAGTAAGCATGTAAACTAAGAACAATGTACAACGCGGAAGAAAATGAGTATTGGGTCAATGGGGTAAAAAAACAATGCACCTTTTCATTAATGGTAGTCTTGATCAGAATCATATTAAATAGATACTTTGGCCACATGAGATAAAAGTGAAATAAAACTACCTTAAGACTCTCATCAACATCTTCTAGATCATTCAGTTTGTCAGATTCACTCAATCGTATTGTACACGCTCTTCTCTCATACCTGTAAAAGATCAAAATTTAACCATCAAAGACTAAAAGATGACTATTTCACCACACTAAAAAAACCATTTAGTGTAGGTAAAATATACCTTGAGAAACCTAACTCTTAATTCAGATGCTTTAAACATTGGAACCTACAAAAACACAAGAATGAGACCATTTCTTACTTTAGATGTTCAACTATAGTATGACTTTATTTGAGGGTCAAAAAGTGATCTTTAAATGATTTATTTTAATGACAAATTGAGTTGATGTGAAAAAGTTCTCACCTGAAACTCTATCTGTATTGGTGGCCTAGTCCATGACTTCTTTTCTACAATAGTTGAAATCAAATTCACTTCTGTAACATCTCGAAAGTCAGACATCTTTAATGGGTCTAACGAAACGAAACGAAAGAAGGAAAGATTATGGGTAATGGGCTTGAGGAATGATGGGCTTGGCCCATGAAGGGTTTTCCTTAACCTAATGCAGCCATGATCAGCCTCATTCCCACATTTAACCCAAAATCGTCTAGAGAGAAAGATCAAGAACAAGGTTTCGAGCTTTAAGAAACGCTCCAATCTGTTACCCCAGTGTTGTAGAAGAAGAAACCGTCGATTTTGAGGTAAGAATCCAACCTAAACCCTCTAATTTCAGTTTAAAGGGGTTATAGGGTAAAACTAGGGTTTTGATTCCAAAAGACATGGTTTTTACATATGAAATAGGGTATAAAGCCCAGATCTGAGCTTATGGAAGTTAAACAAACGATTTGGAAATAAAAAGTTACGAACTTGGGATAAAAACGGGTCTGAAAATGAAGATCTTCAAGTGGCGACTACTATTTCTTGAGGAGAAACTAGTCGCGGCCACTTGAAGAAGATCAAGCCCGATGGGACGACACTGATGTATGGCGACACTATATGTGTGGTGACAATAGTGGGTGGTGTCGTCCTCGAGGTTTCCAGTGATTGGGACACATGTCATTCCATCGACGACACTGTTTTGATGACACTAAGTACTGTCGCCATGCACGTGCAAGTGCACGACAAGGACGACACTAGTGAATGACTCGAAGTCCAGAACGAAAGTTCTGGCGATAATAATCCCTTGCGACCCTGTTACTAGGTGACTATGTCAGGCGACTCTAGTGTTGGCGACACTAATGCTCAGGTGACACTGTCTGTGGTGACACTGATATGCGACACTAGCAAAGTTTACCTGATTTCACGTATTGTATTCGTACACATCACGTAGCACTTGTCTAGCCCAAAGCTTATTAGTTTCCACAGTAGACTGTGTACCAGGTGAATTCTAATCCCTTTTTGCCTACTTTAGGGGTAATGTGCATACTTAGTGGAAACTGTTTAATATATTCAATTAATAAACAAATGTGAAAAAGTTATGTTTTAGAGAAAAGTTTAAAAGAGTCAAAAGTACGTTTAAGTAAAGCAAAAATATATTTTTGACAAGCGTTTATTATATTTTTATATTTATAAACAAAGGAATAATATATGTACAAGCGATGTTTTACAAGGTAAAGATCTTTTCGAAAGGTGTTTATTATATTGGTATATATACATAAACAAAGTCAAAAGATATGTTGAAGATAATGTTTAATTGAAGCAAAGATAGTTTTTAAAAGAAAGAAGGTAAAAAGGTTTTAAAGAAGTTATTTCATCGTCAAACAAAAAAGAAAGAGAACAGCTTTCATGCGGGAATGTGTACCATCTTGTTAAGTGATGTGCGTGTGTGATATATAAAAATATATGAATATATTTTCAAGATGGTTTCGCGAGATCAGGTTTAAAATTTATAAAATGATAATTACTTTAAACTTAAAAATACACACAATAGGCAAGTGTACCTATCGTAGCGTAATATAGTTTAGGTAATAATCAAGTATCGAACCAATGGACACAGTCGGTTCTAATACTCAACTTTCGTTATCGTTTAGCCGGATTAATTAGTGTGACACCCTGCATTTCAGGTCAATATCCATATTCATAATTTCACGTTCATACTTTATATTTCGAGAGATCTTATTTTGACAAAGTATTGTCAAGGAGTCTAGCAAAGAAACACGTGTCATATTTTAGTAATTATAAGAATTACTAGGAAATAAACATTTATAACCCGCAATGTACGGTCATTGGTGATTAACAAGATTTTATTCAAGTAAAGTCTAGAAACACATCTTGATAGAAAAACATATATATTGGTGATTAAACCTTTAAAAGTTGACATAAAAATATTTGTTACATAGCCCTAAGTTATTTTATGTGTAAACATGTACAATATAGTTAAGGCAACTATGTCGTGATTAACTAGTAAACTATTAAAACTAGTCAAAATACACAAAATACATAAGTTTTTCTTATCATAAAAGTTACTACACCGGGTATTAGATCACGGGAGCACCTATCGGGCTTACACTAGCTAGGACCGACCTAACTAATACTTACATTACAACCATGGATGGAACAAGACCCAACCCCCCACCACTCCCCAAATCTCGGTCGAGATTTAAGTGAGGCCACCCACTTGTCTTCTCCATTTGTTTCTCCATGCTTTGTGTTATTAACCCATGCTCTTTCAAGTGTAAATCTAACCAATAGTCAAATTCATCATTCATACCATACTTTGTGATGATGTTGGTGTAACAAACACTCCATCTCCACCTTTCTTGCTCCATATATATCAATATACACACAAATACTTGCACACTTTTCTCTTTCAAAATCCAAGAACAAATTCTATAGAAGTTTAGCTAAAGGATTTAGAGATCCAAGGTGTTTTGAAGGTTTAGGAGTCGGATTGGCTAGCTACTCGAGCCCTCACCATCTCCCACACGTTATTCTTCTCCTAGCTTTGTCTAGTGGTATGAAACCGACACCACACTCTAGATTCATCTTTATTTTCTAGTTTAAAGCTTGTTGTTCACCGTGAAAATAAAGGATTTGAAAAGTTAACGAGTTTTATAAAGTTAAAATTTATTAAGTTTAAAAACTAAAAGTTTTGCAAACATATATATAAAGGTGGAAATTTAGTATATATGTGTGTATATGTTGTTGTTTGATCATATGATGATAAGATGTAGGTATTAAGTTGAAAGCACGGTTAATAATTTAAAAATGTGGTTAATACTTGATGAAAAGTAAAGTGTATATATATAATCATGATTTATATATGTATATATATATATATCATTACAGAAATTCATTAAATGGCTATCCTACTTGTGTGTGTACTGAATATTCTTAAAAACTAAAAAGTCCATAATAAATACGAGTAAAAAGTTAAACGTATAATACAAATATATGTAAAATCCAAGAGGAATAATAATGCAAGATTAGGCATACGATACAAAATCATTAAATTCAAAACTCACCTCCATTAAATTCAAGACCCGCCTCCATCTTCTCCCCCATCATCAATCTCTGTAAATACAACAACTTACTTCAACAAAACCAAAGACTCAACAAACAAATGGACCAAAAACCCATTTGTTTCATTTGTAATTAAACACTCAAAGAAAAACCAAAACTAGCCGATTAACTCATTTTCAATTATGTAGTACATTTTAAGATTAATCTGTCGATCAACCAAAACAAGCCGATTCTTTACATAATTATGTAGTACATTTTAAAAGTAACCCTAAATTTCTAAACAATTATCCGATCAACTCGTTTGTTTATGCAAAAGGAGTACTCACCATTGTGACTTTGAAAGGACGACAATCTTCAAGTTCAACAAAAATTTTAGACACGTCGTCAACCTTATTTGTAGATCTGTTGTCTCCAATCAATTCTTATCATCATTGTTGCTCATTTGAATCGAAAAAAGAGAGAGTGATGAGAAAGTGAATTTGGGGTGAATTTGTTGAGATATTTATTTGTTAGAGAGAGAAATGAAAGTGATTTTCTAGCATTGGAATTGACAAAATGCAGACATCACATGGGGTAAGTGTAAGTTAATGTGTGAAATGTCGTATATACCTTCAAAGGAATAATCTAGGACATGTGAGCTGTCAGCTTGTAATCGGATAACAAGGGTTTGAGGATTTTTACATGAAACATGGGTTTTGATATATAAATAGTGGATGTATCAAATTAAAACTCTTTGTTATTGTGAAAACCCAAAAACTCTATATGAGCCACATATTTTTTTTTAATACTTTATTTTGTGGCTATTATTAAATCTTGGTTTTTTTTATTTTTAATTGAAAAAAACATGTGGTCCATATTTATTATGAGGGTATAAAAGTAATTATATTTTTATTTATTTTTAATTAAATCTAGATTTTCCTTTTTTTTAATAACTATCTCTAGATCTATGAAACAATTGAAGAACACGTTTTTTACACCTGTGTAAAAACCAAATAAACATGTGTAATAATCGATATAGACATCCATGTTATCCCGCCATGTCATCATAGGTTATTTTTTTTCTTTTAATCTCAATTAGTATATAAAAAAATTAAAAATAAATAAATAACACGGTTGGTACGTATATGTAATACAGTTGGTATATATATGTAACAAACTTTGACTTGAATTTTATGTTCTAATATATTTTTATTTTTTTTGGTATGATTGTAATGTAAAACTAAAATTTTTTATTGATCTTTTTGGTTTTAAATTAGTTTTTATGGGTTTTTAGTTATTAAGTTTGAAATGGTAGGAGAGAGTGTGTGGTGGGTATATGTAACACGGTTGGTACATATATGTAACACAGTTGTTATTTATATGTAACAAAATTTGACTTGAATTTTATGTTCTAGTATATATTTTTTTTGTATGATTGTAATGTGAAACTAAAAAAATTTATTGATATTTTTGGTTTAAATTAATTTTATGGGTTTTAATTATTAAGTTTGAAATGGTAGGAGAGAGAGTGTGGACTAATTAATAACTATCTAAATTATGTTGTTTTACCCAAATTATCCTTTTGCATTAAATATAACTAATTTTTTCTTTTAATAATTAAAATTTTGCCATTAAATGAAATCAACTATTGATCAAACTCAATCAATGGTGGATATGTGGTTATCATGGTTATGCTAACTTCATTTTATAAGATAACCATGGTTGATTTCATTTAATGACAAATTTTTAATTATTAAAAGAAAAAATTAATTATATTTAATGCAAAAGGGTAATTTGGGTAAAACAACATAATTTAATTTATATAGTCATTAATTAGTCAACACTCTCTCTCCTATCATTTCAAACTTAATAACTAAACTCATAAAAATTAATTTAAAACCAAAAAGATTCAATAATTTTTTTTAGTTTTACATTATAATCAAACAAAAAAATATAGTAGAACATAAAAATCATGTCAAAGATCCATTTCAAAGTTCATAACTAAAAACTCATAAAAATTACTTTAAAGCCAAAAAGATGAATAAAATGTTTTAGTTTTACATTACAATTATACAAAAAAAAATGCTAGAACATAAAATTCAAGTCAAAGTTTGTTACATATACATAACAACTGTGTTACATATACGTACCAACCGTGTTACATATACGTACCAACCGTGTTACATATACGTACCACCCGTCTAAATTTTTCACTAGGGTCCATGTTACTTCTTGCAGGAAGTGGTGTTGATTTGCTGCTTGTTGAAGAAATCACACAGCTTTATACCAATAATACACAGAAGGTATAAAGTTCTCGAAGAAATTACACATAACACCAAAAACTTTACCAGAATAATACGCAAAAGGTATAAAGTTCTTGAAGAAATTACACACAACACCAAAAACGGTCGGAGATGACTTTCTCACAACAACTACCTAAACTTACAAAAAAAAAAGCAGGAGAGAATAAGATAATTAACTTTCTTGTTTGAATGAGGAAAAGTTGTGAAATTGACTTTATTGTTTGAATGAGGAAAAGTGCTGAACAAAATAAATAAATTAGAAATTGACTTTCTTGCGTTAGGAGAGAGAATAAGATAATTAATAAACTTTAAATTAAAACACATATAAATACCTAAAATAAAATTTTCAAGTTTAATCAAATAACCTTTTGATAATTAGAAAAATAAATAAATTACAAATTATGTGATTGGTTGGATTGTGGTTATCATGGTTATCACCTAAAAATGTGGTTAGCATTTGAACCCAACCCTATATATATATATATATATATATATATATATATATATATATATATATATATATATATATATATATATATATATATATATATATATATATATATATGGGGAGGTTCAAATAAGAAATGCAATTTAGCTAAGAAGCAATATTATCCATTCAATTAGATGATTAAGGGTAGAGATTTAAGTGTAGGAAAAATAAGGGGTGAAAGGATATTTAAGTAATAGCCATTTTTGTTGTCTTTTTTCAACTTTCCCCATTTTTTTTAATGTTCACAACTTTTTCATAGAACAATATTTTTTTTAAAAAAATTACACCATAAAATCGAGCATTTTTTATCTTTAATTTGAGTATAGTATTGCTATATTTTTTTGTAAAAACAAAATCGACACTTAATGAAATTGTGATACTTTACGTAAATTTGCTGGTTTATGGTAAAACAGCACAATTAACTGTGCTTGTTTACGTAAATGTGCTAACTTCCGGTAAAACAACAAAATCGACACTTAATGAAATTGTGCTAGTACACTGAACCGTTTTGTTAGTTTATAGATGCTTTAAATTTGTATTTTTTAAAGAATGCTATCAAATTAGCACATAATTATTTACAATGCAGCACAGTTAATTGTGCTGTTTTATCAGAAATCAGCACATTTACGTAAATTAGCACAATTTCATTAAGTGTCGATTTCGTTTTTACAAAAAAAAAATATAGCAATACTATACACGAATTAAAGGTAAAAAAACGCTCGATTATATGGTGTAATTTTTTTTTATAAAATAAGGTCGTATGAAAAATTTATGTACGTTTAAAAAAAGTGGGGGAATTTGAAAAAAGTCAACAATTGTGGGTTTTCCAAGAATACCCTTGATCATATAACTAAATGGATGAGATTGCTTTTTAGCCAAATTGCACTTTTTAGGGGAACCATCCTCTCTCTCTCTCTCTATATATATATATATATATATATAGGGTGAAGTTCATAAGAAAACAAACATTTAGGGAGAGAACTAGAGAACTCCTCTTTAAAGGTAAAAAAATAAAAAAAAATCATAACTCAAAACATAAATCAAAAACTAAAAAAGTGGCTCGGAGACCTTGTTTCCCACGTCATCCTCGTTCAAAAAATAAATAAATAAAAAATAAAAATAAAAAAAAACTCAAAAAAATAGTCGGTTTAGCTTTAGGGTTTAGTTTTTGGGTTTAACTTAGCTTTTAGGTTAGGTTTTTGGATGGGGGTGGGAGGGGGGTTTAGGTTTTTGGGGGGTGGGTGGGGTGAGATTAGGTTTTTAGGTGGGGGTGGGTGAGGGGTTTAGGTTTTTGGGGTGATACTACACATATGCAGTATTACGTTTAGGGTTAGGTTTTAGGTTTTTGAGGGTAGGGGTGCGATGGGTTTAGGTTTTTGGGTGGGGGTGGGTGGGGTGGATGGGTTTAGGATTTTGGGTGGGAGTGGGTTGGTTTAGGTTTTTGGATGGGGGTGGGTGGGGGGTTTAGGTTTGTGGGTTTGTGGATGGGGTGGGGTGGAGGTTTTTGGGGTGATACTACACATATGCAATATTGAAAATAATAAGAAAAAAAAACGACGACTTAATTCTTATTTTTTATAATGTTATTTATACTCAAATGAAAGATAAAGAAATTATTGATTTAATGGTGCAATTTAAAAAAAAAATAATATATGCAAAAGATATAACTTTTAAACATTTATATATTTTAAGTTCCAATTTTACCCTTCCTCTTTAAAATTCCACCCCTTCTTTTCTTAGTGGTTCTCTAGTTCTCTCATTAGATGAACTCAACCCTATATGTGTGTGTATATATATATATATATATATATATATATATATATATATATATATAAAAGGTGAGGATCATTTGTAAACTTGTAAACCAAAAAACCACACACACACATATATATATAGGGGAGGGATCAAGAGAAAACCACAAAGTTAGACGAAAATCAAGCAATTTTTTTATTTACGTATACGTATCCAAAAACAATTTTTTTTATTTACATATACGTAACCGCAATTTTTTTGTTTTATGTTTACGTATACGTAACACTATGTGTCAAAATGTTTTTTGGTAAAAATGTTTAATATTTCATTGATACTCTTATAAATAAATAAAAATAAACTAAAACAAAAAATAAAAATTATTATATGATGGATAAAATTTGTTTTTTTAGTGGTTTTCTCGGGAACCATATATATATATATATATATATATATATATATATATATATATATATATATATATATATATATATATATATATATATATATGGGAGGGATCAAGAGAAAACCATAAAGTTAGGCGAAAACCACTAAAACAATGTGTAATACTATCTGTTACGTATACGTAACCGTAATTTTTTTTTAAAACTGATACTCATATAAAAAATAAATGTGTAATATTACATTGATACTCTTATAAAAAAATAAAAATATTATTATATTATTTATTAAAATTGTTTTTTAGTGATTTTCTCGATTTTCACCTAACTATGTGGTTTTCTCTTGAACCATCCTGTATATATCTATACATACTAATAAATAAAGGTTTTGGGGTATCACATTTCATTCCCATGTTCATTCTCAAATTTTTTCCCGCCTCCCTCTCCTATTTAATGATACAAGTTTCTATAAAAAATTATAATTTTCGTTTTCCGCATCTCTCACCTATTAAATAATAATGATTTTTATAACTATTTTTATAAAACATTTTTTAATTAAAAAAATAACTTTGTTCATAAAACATTTTTATAATTTGAACATTTCTTTCATTATTTTTATAAAACATAAAAAAATAACTATATAACGTTTATAAAATTTGTATTAAAAAATATGTAATTTGTAATATTAGATATTTATTACTAGGTATAATATTGTATTTATTTACCCTGTATAATATACAAGGTTTCTAACCTATATTATGATAAATGAATAACCGTACTTGCTACGTGTCGACATTTGATGAAATCTATATTTTTATTTTCGCCTTTTTCTCCTATTAAATAATGATGACGTTAAATAATTAAATATCTAACATATATTCTAATATTTTATTAAAAACTACTAAATCATAAGAATATTTTAATTATTTCTTATTTCACAGATAACTAATAACATCAAACAAACAAATGTTCATAAAAAATACAGTTTTATAACAAATTATATTTATTCAACCCATGTAAATCATGGGCTTAAACCTATTATATATATATATACATACATACATATAAAGGGTTGGGTTCAAATGCTAACCACATTTTTAAGTGATAAACATGATAACCACAATCTAACCAATCATATAATTTGTAATTTATTTATTTTTCTAATTATCAAAAGGTTATTTGAGTAAAGTTGAAAATTTTATTTTAGCAATTTATATGTGTTTTAATTTAAAGTTCATTAATTATCTTATTCTCTCTCCTAACACAAAAAGGTTAATTTCTAATTTATTTATTTTGTTCACCACTTTTCCTTATTCAAACAAGAAAGTTAATTTCACCACTTTTCCTTATTCAAACAAGAAAGTTAATTATCTTATTCTCTCCGACTCTTGTTTTTGTAAGTTTAGGTGGTGGTTGTGAGAAAGTCATATTCGGCCGTTTTTGGTGTTGTATATAATTTCTTCGAAAACTTTATACCTTATGCTTATTATTCTGGTATTAATTTCTTCGAGAACTTTATACCTTCTGCGTATTATTGGTATAAAGTTGTGTGCTTTTTTCAACAAGTAGCAAATCAACACCACTTCCTACAAGTAGTAACATGGACCCTAGTGAAAAATTTAGACGTGTGGTACGTATATGTAGCACGGTTGATACATATATTTAACACCGTTGGTACGTATATGTAACACCGTTGATACGTATATGTAACAAACTTTGACTTGAATTTTATGTTCTAGCATTTTTTTTGTATAATTATAATGTAAAACTAAAACATTTTATTGATCTTTTTGGCTTTAAAGTAACTTTTATGGGTTTTTAGTTATTAAGTTTGAAATGGTAAAAGAGAGAGTGTGATACGTATATATATGTAACACGGCGACGTATATCTAACACAGTTGGTATGTATATGTAACAAACTTTGACATGAATTTTATGTTCTACTATATTTTTTTTGTATAATTGTAATGTAAAACTAAAAAAAAATTATTGAATCTTTTTAGTTTTAAATTAATTTTTATGAGTTTTAGTTTTTAAGTTTGAAATGGTAGGAGAGACAGTGTGGACTAATTAATTACTATGTAAATTAAATTATGTTGTTTTACCCAAATTACCCTTTTATATTAAATATAATTAATTTTTTCTTTTAATAATTAAAACTTGTCATTAAATGAAATCAACCATGCTACATATACGTACCACAAAATTAGGGTTTATTTTCTCAAGCATAAATTTGAAGTATTTAATATTTTTATGAACTGGAAAGCTGCTGTTGAAAATGAAACTGGTTTGAAGGTTAAATGTCTGAAGTCTGACAACGGGGGAGAATACATCAGCAAGGAGTTTGTTGATTATTGTGCAAAGCATGGGATAAGGATGATCAAGACAGTCCCAGGAACTCCTCAACAAAACGGAGTCGTCGAACGGATGAATAGAACTTTAAACGAATGGGCGAGGTGGGCCGATGCAGCTAACACTGCAGCTTATTTGATCAACCGTGGACCGTCTGTTCCTCTAGGTTTCAAAATACCTGAGGAAGAGTGGAAAATAAAGGAGGTAAGCCTCGAGCACTTGAGAGTATTTGGTTGTACTGCTTACAATTTGTTGAAAGATGGTGACAAGGATAAACTTGACTCAAAAGCCAAGAAGTGTACCTTTATTAGCTATGGAATAGATGAGATGGGTTACGGTTTTGGGACTTTGAAAGCCGAAAAGTTATCAAAAGCAAAGATGTCACGTTCAACGAAGCCGAATTATACGAAGGAAGAAATGATACTAGTCCTGAAGTTCAGAAAGAGTACATTGTTATTGATGCTGAGATGAAGAAAACTAATGACAATGAAGCTTCTTTAGACTTTCCCGATAGTGGGAGCTCAGAGCCTGAATATCAAGAAGATTCAACCGACAGTGAAAGCTCTGAAGAAGAAACTGAAGATCCACCGATTACTCCTCCTGCTCCCGAGACTCAGTGGGTCAGGAGATCTACTAGAGTCACTGCACCACCAGAGAAATATTCTCCATCTGCTAATTTTCTGTTGTTAATAGAGAATGGAAAACCGCAGTGCTACAATGAAGCTATTAGTCTGAAAGATTCATTGTAGTGGGAGATTGCAATGAAGGATGAGATGAAGTCACTAGAAAATAACAGAATGTGGGAGCTTACAAAGCTTCCTCCCGGCAAGAAAGCATTACACAAAAAATGGGTGTACAGGGTCAAAGATGAACACGATGGTACCAAACGGTACAAAGCACGATTAGTGGTCAAGGGGTTTCAACAGAAACCGAGAGTTGATTACAATGAAATCTTCTCTCTGGTTGTGAAGATGACTACTATCAGGTTGGTGTCCTAAATATTGTTGCTGCTGAGAGTTTTCATCTAGAGCAGCTAGATGTGAAGACTGCCTTTCTGCAAGGTGATTTGAATGAAGACATATACATGGTACAACCTGAAGGTTTTCAGTTTACACGAAAAGAAAGTATGGTCTGCAGATTGAAGAAGAGCTTGTATGGGTTGAAACAAGCTCCTAGACAGTGGTATTTGAAGTATGATAACTTCATGGGTAGATCCGGGTACAAGAGATGTGAGATGGATCACTGTTGTTACCTAAAGAAATTTGATAGGTCATACATCATCCTCCTCTTATATGTGGATGATATGTTAATTGCCGGTTCTGATATGAAGGAAACAAAGAAGCTGAAGAAGCAAATGCTAGAAGAGTTTAAGATGAAAGACCTTGGTGCTGCTAAACAAATACTCGGGATGAGTATTTCCAGAAACAAAGATGGGTCTCTGACACTCTCTCAAGAAAAGTATATTGGGAAAGTGTTAGAGAAATTTAAAATGAATGATGCCAAGACCAGAAGCACTCATCTAGGAAGTCACTTTAAACTTTCTAAGACCATTCGCCAAATACGGATGAAGACATAGTCGAAATGGCTAAGGTGCCCTATGCATCAGCTGTTGGTAGTCTTATGTATGCAATGGTGTGCACAAGGCCGGATATAGCACATGCAGTTGGGGTGGTTAGTCGATATATGTCTAATCCGGGCAAAGAGCATTGGGAGGCAGTCAAATGGATGCTTAGGTATTTGAAAGGTACTTCGAAGATGGGGTTACGGTTCTCGGGTAATGATATTGTTCTGAGGGGTTATACGGATACTGACCTTGGGGGATGCAAGGAATCGTATAAGAGCACGACTAGGTTAGTTTTTTCAATGGGAGGAACCGCAGTCAGTTGGATATCTAGGCTATAGAAGAGAGTTGCTCTTTCAACTACTGAATCCGAATACATGGCTTGTGCTAAAGCTAGTAAAGAGTTGATTTCAAAGAAACAGCCAGACAGTCCACTGTTTTGTGACAATCAAAGTGCAATACATCTGGGGAAGAATCCTGTGTTTCACGGGAAAACAAAACACATTCAACTAAGATATCACTTTATCAGGGGGTTGATTAGTGATGGCACCCTAAAGCTTGAGAAGATTAAAGGAACAGAAAATCCAGCTGATATGCTGACTAAGGTGGTTACCTTAGATAAGTTGAAGCTCTGCATAGTTTCAACTGGCCTTCAGGTTACTTGATGAGAAGGCTGCTACAACTATCAGTAATGGGGATTACAGAAGTACAAGTGGAGTCGGAGTGGAGCTTGAAGATTGTCAAAGCCTCTAAGTGGGGGATTGTCGAGAATGGAGTCTTTTATCAGGGGCCGACCCTAGGGGCCTCATACTCGTGGGTTGGGCTTAGCTTGTAGGTTAAGTTAGAAACCCTAATCTAGTCTCTCTATATATATATCAATCATTGTACTTGTAATTCTCTGAGCACCTAAATATAATAAACACCTTAGTTGCAGCAAGTGGACGTAGGCCATACTGACCGAACCACTATAAATCTCTCGTGTCGTTTATTCGTTTTAGCGTGTGTTGTGTTAGTGTGAAACCTAACAAGAACTTCACTCAGGCTATGGAGGACCGATTGGAGGGAGGACGTTGTGAGTGGAATTCCCATGCATGCAGACGTGGGAACTCAGGTTGCTCAGCAGGCAAGTATGATGCATGTTGAAGAGGCTAGGGTGGAAGTTGAGTCCAGTGATATGGATATGATTGACCTTGTCTGGCAGAAGGGTGAAAAGTCTTTGGAGAATGAAGTTGTCTTGTTGAATACTGAATATGTAGGAGATTCTATTCTGAATGGTTTATCCACATACGACTTCCAATGCAACGATAATGTTATGGATGACGAGGGGGATGAGGACGTCAATTCGGATCAGAGTAACAAGACTAGACAAGTGATTGTGGGAACGGAGGAAAAGGAGAATATGTTTGTCCCCTTTGGCAGTCTTGAGCATGTTACTAATGAGGATAATATCTCAGGGGAGAAGAGCTTGAGTGAATGGGAGAAGTTTTTACAACAGCCTATGAAACTTGTATGGCCGAAAAAATTGGAGCAAGAAGGAGGACATGGATCCGGATAATGTGGTTTTGAAGGAAACTATTCTTTCTGCCTCTTCCAAATGAGATAGGGCTGAGAGCTTAGGGATTGTTGAGCTTTACTGGCTAACTTGTGAAGAGCTTAAGGTAGCCAACATGATATTAGCCTTAAACTTTTTTATGAGTACGATCAAGTGGTGGAATACCTAGCGAAGTGGGAAGGATGTCATAAGTTACTGGATCATGAGGCTTGGCGGAAGGTGAGTAAGGGGGCTGGCCAAATGCATGCTTGGCTTGATGTGGAACGCAATGCTGTCCAGGAAGAAGAGAGGGTGCACCTAAAACGAAAGAAAAAGAATAAAAAGGGGTCTGGGAGAAGAGTGTCCCTATCTGCTAATGCTGGTACTGCTCAGGATATGAATGGAGAGGGTACTTTCAAGACGGACAGAAGGAAAATTCACAAAATATGGTCTTCTAAAAACCGGAAGCCTGAGAAAAACTTATCCACTAAAAAGGTAACTTTCCGGAAATATTTCTGCCCTAAAGTGTTGGATAAACAGACTCTTGGGTTCTCTGAATTTCAGGTGGGAAGTGATAATACGGGGGATAAAAACAAGGGGGTGGAATTAACGGGTACTAATAGAATATCGGTGGGAGAATTCTATAAAGAAATGGCAGATAGGGAGGCCAGACTTCTACTAACTGCGGTAAGTATTAACACCATGGATGAGACTAGTTTACTTATCAACTCTATTCGTGGCGTCTCTAACCGGAAACTCACTAAGTTCTCGGCTAAAATGAATGAGGAAGGGGCGGTTAACATTGATGAGGACATGGTGGATAATGATTCCCAACCTGACAAGGGTATAGAAGTTAATGGTGAAAACCAGGTGATATCTTATGCCAACATGGTTACAGGTCAAAACAATACTACTTTAGAGGATAAGATACAATTCTATCCCCCTCTTCTCACAAAAGAGGGTGAGAAAGTTGTTGTCATTGACCCTAAGTACATTATTCAAGCTAAGGAGGAATTCAAAAATGTGTTATATGGTTATTTTATTGGTGAGGACCCTCCGATTCAATTTGTCACATATAACATTTTCAGAATGTGGAAACCATATGGTGTTATAGATATTTCAATGAATGGTGCTGGAGTTTTTCTCTTCAAGTTCGCGGATGCTCAGGGACTTGAGAAGGTGTTGGTACTTGGAACATGGATAGTTGCCAATATTCCGTTATGTATCAATAAATGGGTAGCTGGGTTGATTATGATTAAGGAGGCTCCTAAAACGGTTCCGATATGGATGATTCTGAAGAACCTTCCCCTGGACTTACGGTACACTGAATGCATTTGCAGGGCTGTGAGCTGTATTGGTAACCCGCTAACCTTTGACAAAATTACAAAAAATAAATAAGCTAATAGGAAAGAAGCTGGGGGTATGCTAGAGTCCTTGTTGAGCTAAAATTTGAAACTGAGCTAACTGATAGAATAAAGGTCTGGTATCAACGGGTGGCTAGGTCGGAAGAGAAGTATGTTAATATTGAGGTGAATTATCAAAACATCCCTGCTAAATGTGAGCATTGTATGGTTTTTGGGCTTGCATTTAAGGAATGCAAAGTTAGGCCAAAATCGGATGAAGAAAGGAAGTCTCAGGAACATGTTAGTGATGAGCAACATGCCAGACATAACCCTTCTAATAACCAGGTTAACAAGGCTGAGAATGATGGGTTCACCACTGTGCGAAGAAAGAAAGGAGGTAATAGGAACCATGATGAGGGCTATGGATACAGGAGGAATGAAGTTGGCTTTAAGGGGCAATATAATAATGTTATGGGTAATAATAGAAATCAAAAAAAGGGGAAAGGGAAGGGTGCCGAGATCATGGAAGGTACGAATTCAGGGAGCAAACAAGCGGGGCAGGAATGCCCTGAGGGTGTGGTAAAGGATCATGTTAGTACAACAATGGAAAATGGGAAGAATAATAATCTGGAAGGGGAGCATTTCGGGGATGTGAGAAAGGAGAGAATGACTAATAAAAGTAATCAGAATAACCAGCATTTTTGGCAAAGGAAACCTTTGGGGTCAGTCCTGGAAACCACTAACCGGTTTGTTATATTGGATGAAGAAACGAATGAGGTGAATGATACTAATGAAATGGAGGAGAATAATGGCACAGGCATACATAATACTCTCAATACGGGTTGGATCAAGAAACAGGAAAGAGCTTTGAATGCTAGATGCAATAATTCTGTTACCGAAAACCAACAGTTTGAAGCTAAAAGATATGTTTTAGATAGACTTGTCCCGTTGGACACAGTCTTGTCTAGCTGGCCGAAACCCCAGATGGAGTACTTCTGAAGCCTTTATAACTTTGGGGAAGGATTCTTAGTTGTTGCTGGAGATATATATTATGGGAATGACCAAACTAGTGGTAATGAGGAGTTGATGGAAGACATGGAATCGGAAACAGATGGGATGGCTGTTTTCATGAAGCATGAGCAACCCCCAAAGCCTAGTACTCAAGACCTTCAAATGGAAGAGTCAGATCATGGTACACAGGTGTAACCTACTCCTGATATGGATAGGGTTCATCCGCAATAGTTGCCTAATGGAGTTCAAAATCCTTACTTGGAACGTCCGTGGGTTGAATAGCCGAAGCCATCAGGATCATCTCCTTAAAATTATGAATTCCCATAGTGTTAGTATGAGTGCTCTCTTGGAAGCCCATGTTAAGGCCCCTAAGCTCAAGGAGGTTTGTAATAAAGTTTTTAAACATTGGGAGTGGATCTCAAATCAGGCGCATTGTGACAAGTGGACGAGAATTATAGTGGGATGGGACCCCAAATGTGTGGACATTTCAGTTATTAATCAAACGGGTCAGGTTATACACTGTCTTGTGAAACCCATAACGGGTCAAAACCAGTTCTTCTGCCCGGTTGTGTGTGGACAGGTGAAAGCGGCCCGACGCAAACCGTTGTGGAACGAACTTGGTAAATTACATTGCATGGTGGGTAATGAACAGTGGGCTCTGGTTGGTGACTTTAATGTTGTTCTAAATGCTTCGGAAAACTCTGCTGGTACGTCGTGTAACACTATAGCTACGGATGAGTTTGTGGATTGTTGCAATACTATAGGTATAACTGATGTTCAAAGTCAGGGGTTTCAATTTACTTAGAACAAATCTCCGGGAAAAAATACTGGTCTCATGAAAAAACTGGATCAGGTTATGGCTAACTGTCATTTTGCGAATAAATTTCCCCACACCAGGGCTGAATTCCTTCCTTTTGGTACGTCGGATCATGCCCCTTCGATTGTCATCTTCCCGAGTATAAAAAAAGAAATGGCAGCAGAGACCCTTCAAGTTTATGAACTTTCTGATTTGGAAACATGGTTTTTTTTATACGGTTAAGAATGCCTGGAATGTCCAGGTTGATGGGTGTCGTATGTACAAGGTGGTGAAAAAACTCCAAAACTTGAAAAGAGAAATAAGGAAGTTTGGGAAAGATCAGGGAAACCCATCTAGTAAGCTGGAGGCCATTCGGAAAGAATTAGACAGAATCCAGGTGGATGTGGAGCAAGACCCGACCAATAGTGACCTCAGGGAGGAAGAAAACTTGTATTTGAAAGCTTTTAAAAGCGTCTCTGAACGAGGAAATGCTTCTAAGGCAGAAAGCCAAAATTACTTGGCTAAAAGAGGGGGATCAAAACACAACGTACTTTCACAATGCCATTAAAGGATCTCATCAAAGAAGTAGAATTTCTTCCATCTGTGATTTGCAAGGGGGTTATTTCCAAGGAGAGAAGGTTGGGGAGCAATTTGTGAAATATTACAAGGATATTCTAGGCACTAAAGGCAGCACCTCAACAATAATTGAACCATACAACCTGTTTAAAAACACCCTCCCCCAGGCCATGGCAGACAATATGGTCCGATTCGTAACTAAGGAGGAAGTGAAAGAAGCTATGTTTAGTATTGAGGATGATAAGGCTCCGGGTCCCGATGGTTACTCTATTATAGGTGACGAGGTCAGTGAAGCTATTCAGGAATTCTTTGAGAATGGTAAGCTCCTTAAGCAGCTTAATAATGCTATTATTTCCCTCATTCCTAAATGTCCCTCTCCGAAAACCGTTGCTGAGTTCAGACCTATTTCGTGCTGTAATGTGTTATATAAATGTAATCTGTGAGAGATTAAAGGAGGGGCTGCAAGTCATAGTTGATGAATGCCAAAGTACTTTTGTTCCGGGTCGGCTCATTAGTGATAATATCCTTCTAACTCAGCAACTGGTTAGGAACTACCATCGCAATAGGGGAGTGGCAAAGGTTGCTTTAAAGATTGACCTCCAAAAAGCATACGATATGGTTGATCATAATTTCTTGGACCAGTGTCTTAGCCATTTCGGATTCCACCCCTGTATGAGGAAATGGATTATGACCTGCCTTACTACTGCGTCTTACTCCCTCAATATTAATGGTGATGTGCACGGGTTTTTCAAAGGTGTCCGAGGGTAGGTGACCCTATGTCTCCGTATCTGTTTACGCTTGTTATGGAAGTCCTCAACCTCATGGTTAAAAGGAAAATTGAACAAAGGGGAAATTTCCAATACCACTGGGGATGCAAGCTGCTAAAGATTACCCATGTGTGTTTCACTGATGATTTGTTCATGTTTGCTCACGCGGACATTGAGTCGGTTCAAACTCTCAAGGACGCCTTGGGCGAGTTTAGCTCTACGTCTGGGCTTGCTCCTAATATGAACAAAAGTACGATGTTCATGGGGAATGTGAGGAGTATTACTCAGGAAGAGATAAGAGGCATTATTCCCTTTCAGGTGGGGTCTCATCCTGTAAAGTACCTTGGAGTCCCCCTTCTCTCTAAAAGATTGTATGCTAAGGATTGTAACAGCTTGATCCAGAAAGTTAAGAATAAAGTTGGTGATTGGAAGCATGGTTTAAAAAAACGGTCGAGGCGTACGAGCCTCGAGGCGAGGCAGTAGAAAAACGAGTCTGAGGTGACGCCTCACAAGGTGTTTTTGTACGTACGCCTCTAAAGGGCCGAGGCGGTAGAGGCGGGCAGAGGCGGTCGAGGGCTGAGGCGGTGAGACGTAGAAATGGAAAAAAGTTGACTTTTGACTGGACTTTTGACCCATTTGAGCTGTGTATATCGTTCTATTAACAAAATACACAACTCAAATGGGTCAAAAGTCTATAATTCGCATCTGGTTCTCCTTAATTTGACCTAATTTCTCATTCTTCTCCTTAATTTGACCTAATTTCTCATTCTTCTCCCACACATCACACCTGAGAAAGTTTTGGAAGGGGTTGATGTAGTCAACAAACAAGATACAAACCTTTCTACACTGTTGTATACCCGCTATTCGATTTTCCTCAAAAATTTCGTGTGTTTCCAAAGAATTTTTTCATCCCGATCTTAGTTTCAACATCATCTAACTTACATTTGGTGAGAATCTTGGAGCATTTCACCCTTTAAATCACTTGTTATGGACCGATTTCTTGAACTTAGAACTTAGGGTTTTGATCGTAAATTTTTACCCGATTTTGGTTGTTCTTGACTAGAATTAAGTCTTAAAATCTGTTCAAAATCCTCAATCGAAGCTCAAATGTACCTAATTAGTCCTTAACATGGTTTGATTTTAAGTTTGACCCCTTGAGTGGCCGTTGTTTCTCGTCAGACCAAGGCTAGGTCAAAATGACCGGTATTAGCATGATTTTGTTGTTGATTTTGGTCCCATAGGTTCTAACATTGTGTTTCGACCAAGTGGTGACCACAATCTTCAGCAAAATCACTCTATTCTTCGGATTTGGATTTTTGAAAAATGTTCCAAGTGTTAGTACCTGCGCACTTAGTAAGTACGCAAGCATTAAACCATGCGTACTTACTAAGTACGCATGAACTAATCCCTGCGTACTTGCTAAGTACACAGGAAGGGCATTTCTGAAAAATTTCTAAGTCTGGAATTCAGTTCATTGTGTATTTGCTATATCAAGTCAGGTTTATTCCATTCCAATGAGTCTGGTTGTTCTTATTGTGTTCATTGTGTGTTCTTGCAGTGATGGCTCGTGCATTTACAAGTGAATTTAATCTACTAGCTCTAACACAACCCGAATGGAAGGGTGTTGCACTGGAGTACAGACAGATCATTGACTTTCTGAACCGTTCCAAGATCAGCTATGCCATATCTGCTGATCCCATTGTCTCAAGACCATGCCTGGAACAGTTCTGGGAAACGGTTGATCACGACTGTACAGTGACCCCAAACGTCATTAGGGCTACTGTAGCCGGAAATGAGATAGATATTTCTGAAGAAACCATCCGTAGGGTTCTGCAATTCAGGGACTTACCAACTGATCTGGTGACTTACCCTGACTACTTTGTTGATGGTTGTTGGAGACAACGAATGGGGTATGTGGGTGCCAGGGATTATGCTTCTTATAAGAAGATGTGGGTACTGGATCAGTGGCGTTACTTTGCACACGTCATGATCATGTGTATTTCTTCAAGGAAGGCAGGCAAGGATGCCATGGGTCATGACTTGGCGGCCGCAATGGTTGGCCTATCTCTGAACAAGGGATACAATTTTTCGAAGTATATCTACAAGTCTATCACCGATCAGATCAATGATGCTGAGAGGTTTAGATTTCTATTATACCCAAGGTTCGTGCAGCTGCTGATTAATGATGTTGTACCCAATCTACCTCATATTAGAGAGAGATTACAAGTCAAAAGAGTGGACAAGAGAGTGTTTGCACAATTCTTAAAGCCAGGCAGTGTAAAACCTACCCCTGAGCACACTCCTCTATTTGGCCACTTAATTAATGAAGCATATGTGGCCCCTGCAGACTTTGAGCCAGAACTGAGTGAACACTCAGACGAACAGATAGAGGAGGAAGAGGAAGGAGATGAAGAGTCTGAGAATGATGAATCTGGAGATGATGGTGATGAAGAACAAGGAGTAGATGGTGCTGAGGAGTCATATTTTGAAGCCACTGAATCTGATTCATCTGATTCTGATAATGCACCAGACCAAACACACCCAAGAAGATCGACAAAGGTTTCCCTTTCCGAGTCATCTTCTAAGAGACAAAGACAAGAGAGTACTGGAAGTGAGTATGAACCCGATTCCGATTCTGATGTTGAATTACAACGACAGAGAAGAGAACGAAGTGTAAAGCGACGGGGGGATAGACCAATTGTACATATCCTTAGAGAAGTCGAAGTTAGTACTCAAAGGCACCCAATCACAAAGGCTGTGAGTACTGCTTTACCCTCTACTTCAACTTCCAGTTAACTATATCAGCGACAGCGGAGGAGGCTGCCACATGTTACTGCAGAGGTGGCTGCCACAACTGTCTCGGAGGCGATGCCCGAGATAGTATCCCTCCCGGTGCATTCTGTCCAACAGGTGATGGTGACGACTCCAATTCACACTGAGTCAGTCACTATCACCCCAACCACCATTTCAACATCTACCATCCCAACCACCATTCCCACAACCACCCTATAACTGATCAGTAAACCCTTTGAGTATGGTGATTTCACTTATGGGTTTGACTTTGATGGGATCTTTACCTTTCCCACCCATACAGTTGAAGCCTCTTCTTCCAGGGGACCTGATCCTCGTGATACAAGGATTGCCACCCTGGAGACTCAGGTAGTTGGTCTACTTGAAACGGTACGGAAGTCAAGGGAGGAGTCTGATAAGCAACAAGGTCAGATTAATTCTTTGGTTGATGAAGTAGCCGCGTTAAGGAAACAGAGAAAGGCTGATGATTTGCAACGAAAAGAGCATGAGGTGATGGTCAAGTTGGTGTGTGACCTAACCAATGCGCTTGCTGCTCAGGGGGAGAAGATAAAGGAGTTGTTAAAGGAGAAAGAGAAGCCATCAAAGCCAAGCAGTGATGAGGCTTGTCACCTAGTCGACTTGACTAAGGATAACGACACAGACAAGGATCTTGAAGCCGGTCCTAGTGGAAGTGAGCAACAAGCGCTAGCTATTGTTCCTATTTCTGTTGTGCCTATGGCTGAGGGGGAGTCTGCTCAAGGTGATGCTTCTGGTAGTGGTGGTGATAAAGGAAAGTCTCGGGCTGATGTTCTTAAAGACCTATCTGATGAGGTTATTCTTATGATTGAGCCAGACTATTCTAAAGAAGCTCAGATCGATGCTCTCAGAAATTTAGAAGAAGGAGAGATCGAGTCTGATGATGAATGGGATGTTGAAGATGAGGATGTTGTGGTTGAGTTTCCCAAGGGGGGCGGTGAAGGAGTATATGAGCTTGAGGATGGAGAGATCTTTGAGGCTCCAGCCTTGAAGCTACATTCAACACAGGTTCGGTCGAGCCTGAAATTGTTGCTGAGGATAGTTGTGCAGCAACCTCGACTGAAGCCTCTCCCACCAATCCTGAGCTTGTTGATCCTGGAGCTTGGAAGAGTAAATATCCTTGCGGATGGTTTACTAAGGATCAAGCTCCTGTCTGGCAAAAGACATCTATCATAGACAAACATAGAGATACAGGCATGATCTTGTCTGTCAAGTTCGACGACGACAAGAAGT
Source organism: Smallanthus sonchifolius (assembly GCA_023525975.1). NCBI lineage: Eukaryota > Viridiplantae > Streptophyta > Magnoliopsida > Asterales > Asteraceae > Smallanthus > Smallanthus sonchifolius. Next base: position 31,304,475 of record CM042046.1, read on the forward strand.
TGTTCGCTATCAAACGAGCTGGTGGGGTTCAATACTTGAAACCTACCAGTGAGGCGTTCAGCTCCCTGCCGAAGTACGATCTGGTGAACCTTGCAAACCGAGAGCAGCTTAGTGATTCTAATCACGCGGGTAGCAATGGATCACTACAACGAGATGGAAGATCAGGAAACTTCGAGGTTTTCAAGCCTCAGAGGCCCAAGAGAGTCCGGGATAAAAGTGTTAAACATCCTGTGACCAACCGTAGTATTAAGAAGCTGGTTTACAAACCAGTGCTATGTGAAACCAAGATTCCCCTGAGCAATTTATCTCAGGATATCCTTGGTAACATATGGTACTGGTACGTGGACCCAAAGACGGGCGAGGCGGTGGTGATTGGAAATGTAAGGTCCGCAAGTGGAAGCTTGGAACCGAAGGAACTGATCAGGGTCTTTGATGAAATCACTTTCATCAATTTCTCTATGAAAGATCTAACGGCTCTAAATGAAAAATACTGCATCTACACGGATGAGTGGACGAAGCTTCAAGCATCAAGATATGACAAGCTAGTCAAGTTCCGTCTTGACTACAAACTGAAGATGGGAAGCTAGAGCTGCAGGAAGTTGAAGACCGAAGACAATCCAGAGCTGTTGTCAAGGGGGAGTTTGTTGGAGCACGTTTGTGTGACAGACACTCTGGATGTTGTCTCATGCTTTTGTACTTTACTTTCTGTATTTGTATTGTATTTAGTATCTGTATGTATTGGTTTATCGAGTTGTAAACATATATGTAGATACTTGTACTTGTTTAGTCTTAGTTAGTGTTGTGCACACTTAACAAGTGCGCAGGATATATATCCTGCGTACTTAGCAAGTACGCAAGAGCAAAGTCTACGTACTTGCTAACTACGCAGGAACAAAGTCCTGCGCACTTGCTAAGTACGCAGGCAACAGGTCTAGTATATATAGCCAATTAGTGAAAATGTTATGTACGCACTCATTCTCACTGTAACCGGCTGTGATTATCAATAGACGAAGTTTAAAAGTATCTTGTGTTTGTTGTCGGTTTACTTTGTGTTGCTTGATACTCCAACTAGTCACGGGTATTCCGCACCCTGTTTGACTAGTCACACACTCGCACGTAACGATCCGAGACACCCGGGGACCTACAGCATTTTTGCAGGGCTGGGATGTCTCACTGTTGGAACATTTTTTTGTAGGGCGGGCTGCTTAAACCAGTGCAAATTCCGGGTTGGGAGGGGGTGGGGTGGTACCATAGTTGTCAAAGGCTCACGCCTGGTGCGCTTAGGCGCAGGGTTAGTGTCTGGTGGAGAGGTAGGCGCGATTTGGGGCTTTTCTTTCAAAGGCGAGCCCAGGCAAGCCTAGGCGTAGAAGCGCAACCAGGCGCATGCAATTGGGTATTGGGTCGGATCTTGCACATGTTGGATTTTTTAGTTGAAGAGGGAGTGTTGAGTTGCAAGTTCATGGAGATGGTGAGATCTGATTGTGAAGAAGAAGAAGTGGATCGAAAGATAGGTTTTACGTGAAGTAAATAATAAGAAAATAACTAAAGTAAGAGATATGTCACTCTCTAATTGATTGAGAGGTAGTGTATTACAGTAGTAAAAAGTAAAAACCTTACTTTCTCTTATTTTTTTTTGTTTTTTCCAGACTGCAGTACTTACTTTTTCCTAATTGTTTTGTTTTTCCCCACTCATCCTTTTACTGATTTTTTATTTTTCTTTTACTTTTAATTTTTTTCTTTATTTCTTTTCTTTGATTGTTAGAAACCTTAATTTTTAAATGTGTTTCTATATAAGAATGTTTTATGAGTGTGTTTTTATGTTTTTATATTAACAATATAAAATTTAAAACCAAGGCGTAGGGTTATTTTTTTTTCTTATTTATCTTTTTTTTATATATAATATATGGTTTCTCTTAAGCTTTTTAGTTGTATTTTTGAAACCAATGCCGGAACTTGTCTAAAATCCCTAATCAAGCCTAAAATCAACCTAAAAAAAGCCTAAACAAGCCTAAAACAAGTTTAAAACCCCTAAAATGGTATTCTTATACTATGCGCCTAACTTAAAAAAGCCCTCGCTTTTTTTGCACCTGGCAACTAGGCTCCGGGCTCGGCCATGCGACTTGAGTGCGCCTATGCGCCTTGACAACTATGGGTGGGACACTTCACACACATCATATGAATCATAAGAGTGGTGTTAGAATTTGGTGCACTGGGTTTCGGGTTTCTTCCTCTGGGTTGGGGAGTGTGCAGCTGTTTTTGAGTGGGGTTATCACTGCTGGGATGGGTGGGTTGGTCTCGCTTTGCTTCTCCAGGGAGGGAGGTTATTGGGTTGGTACATTATGCACACTTAGCACCACCAACAAGAGGGATTCGAGTGAGGCTAAGCAAGCGAGAAGGGGTCTTTCTTTGGGGCTGGATTGGGTTTGGTTATTATGGCAGATTTGGTGGGCTAAAGTTTGGCAAGGAGCTCAAATGGTCCATGTCCCTGCTACGATACGGACCCACCAGGTGGGATGGGATTTTTGGGAAATGAAAAAACAGCCTGATTATACCTGGAAGCAAGGAGTGGATGGGTCTAAGGCTTTGCATGGGAAAAGATGCATGAAGGAAATTCCATATGCATGGCTTTACGTCCCAGTTGCATGGAGTCAACATACAAAAGGTCAAAGATGGTGGCACATCAAGCGTCTTCAAAGCGATTTGGGAAATATGAGGCCCAACCTGGGAACTCTCAATAGGCCCATAAATTATTTCAACATAGTAATTTTTATATGGATTTGGTTGTGGATCTGGGCTGGCAGAAAGAGGAATTATCAAAAAGCAGGATAAAGTCATGAAACAAACGGGACATAGACCAGGACTGGAAGGTTCACAGGATGGAGCGCAAGTGGAGCAAGAGGCATACTAAGGGTAGCTTCAGTTTTCAGTATCACTATTATTTTATTTGTGTCTAGTTTTTGTAGGATTTGCAGGGTTATTTTGTTTAGAACTCAGTATCTTTTGTGGTTAGAACTTATGGATGGCATCACCTAATTCGGGTGATTGTTTGTTTTTTTTAAGAGGTCGGGCGGGTTTCTAGTTTTGGGGGTTTGTCCCTTAACTGGCTGCTAGTTTCCTCTTAGTTTGTATTCTTTATTTTTATTAATAAAAGTTGTCTGGTACCGTCCCCTTTCCCAAAAAATAGGGGCCTGTTGAGCTTGGGCTTGTTGATTGTAAGGTTGGGTTGGATAAGGACACGGAGGATAGGTCCATGTGGTATTCGGACCTGTGGCCCATGATAGAGGGTTAATTTTAAATCATGAGATTGTCCGATCCTTACTTAATTTTACAAACCATATAAACCATCGTTGCTGGTCTTTTTTTTAATTTACATGTGTTGGTTCTTCTCCTGTTTCTTTACCTACTTTCAGTTTTCATTTGTGCTCAGTTAATCAGTTTCATTCTGGATAGTGGATTTATAGTTGCTTTTGTATTAACTGAATAGTGGATTTATAAACCTGTTGTCTGTATTTATTTGTTCAGATTCATTTGTTTTTTGTGTTTATTTGTGACATATCAGACCAGCAAAGATACATATCAGATCAGCAAAGATATATATTCTGTTTTTTTTTTGTTATATATTCTATTTTTTTGACAAAGATATACAGTTTTGTTATATTGCTGCTTGTTTTTTTGATGTTATATATTCTGTTTTTTTGTTATCAGACCAGCAAATATATTTAGGATACAATAGGCAACACCGGATATCCTAGATATTTAGGATAGAATAGGCAGCAGTGATAGATATAATAACCTCGATATATAGTTTAACCTAATATGTTTTCTTTGAACAGCAACACCTAGATTATCTAGGATAGAATAGGCAACACCTGGATAATCCACGATCCTGTCAACCCCAAGACTCGACCCACAACCTTCCGTTGGGGAGAGATCACAAAATAAGCCTAACGCCCTTTATAAGACTAAGCAGCCAATTCATCATTCAATAGTCGTACAAGTATTCCATCTCCCACCCAATGACTTGTTTAGAGTCGAATGAAAAGTTTAGAATTTAAATTCAAAGAAATATAAAAATATGGGAGCTGAAAACCCAAAACACAGAAATGGATATTGATATTGAGATGTAGAAAATGAATAAAGAATGATAGTTACATTTTGATCCCATGTTTTGCCAGTGTTTTCGTTAGGAAACAATCTCATATTCAGAACCTTACGACATCTGCAAACAAAGCAAAGGATTCATTTCTCTTACTTTATTTAAATGGCAAACTAAGAAGAAAAACATACATATAATCAGCATCAGAATCGGTATCGAGGTCGTGAATTCCGACGAGAACAAGCAGCCCCGCCCCAATTGCCGACACAGTACGCCCTTCCACCTGAAATAACACAAGCTCATACAGATCATATATAGACTCGATCGGTGTTAGTGTAATGTATGTGTTGTTCGGACCTCCACGCTGGCGGAGGCAACTCGCTGGATCACCGCCTTCATTGAATCTTGATCGGAGTAAGAGTTCCGAACCCCTTTCTAGTCATTCAAACAAACTAGGGATTTACCCGGCTCGCGTTGCGGCGGCGTCGAAACAATAACTCGAACCGTCCCGTGTTGCGACGGATTCGAAACCTATAGTAACTAGAACCGCCTCGCGTCACGACGGCGTCAAAACGTAGACTAACTCTACCACCCCGCGTTGCGACGGCGTCGAAATGTATAGTAACTCGAACATACCACCCCGCGTTACGGCAGCGTCGAAACGTAGGTCGTAATGTACTTGAGTTACATAAAAAGATTTATTAAAGTTGAGTAACCAAATATTAAACTTATTAAAGCTGAGGGAGCTAAATAGAAAAATTTCTTGTTGTCTTTTACTACTTATAAATTGGGGATGAAGTTAATAATAATTACCATTTTGTGTCATCCTTATTTTCTCTTTTACAATAAAATATGGCATTCTTGTAATTAATCTCAAATGAAGGGTAACTTTATAATTTTACATAAGTTACTATTCAGTTACTAAGGAAAATCAATATAAAGGAGAATTCAATGATGGTCCCTCTTATATGTCATCTTAAAAAGAATGTTGATGGTATGGGTTGGTGGGGTGGGTTTAGGTTTTTGGGTGGGGGTGGATGAGGTGGGATGGGTGGGTTTAGGTTTTTGGGTGAGAGTGGGTACGGGGTTTAGGTTTGGGGTGGGTGTGGAGGTTTAGGTTTTTGGGGGTAGCGTGGGAGTGTTTAGGTTTTTGGAGGTGGGGTTTTAACTTTTGGGGGGTGTGGTTTATCTTTTAGAGTTTAGATTTTAGGAGATCGAGTTTGAGGAGCCAGATCTAACGTCGCTGGAATGAGTTCAATCGTTTGAGTCGGTTTTCGTGAGTTTTTTATGAATAAGAGTTTTCTCATGAACTCAACCATATGTATATAGGGGACGGTTATTGTACAAAGTGATTTTAGCGTACGAAGGCACCAGCATGTGATACATGTTCAGTGGGCGAGGAGTAAATGTGTCCGCGTACGAAGGGCCGAAAACGTACGAATGGGTCCCAATCGTCCGATTAATATGATCTAGGGTTGGGGATAACGCTGTGGCATAAACGTAAATATTTTGAAACAAAATAAAGAAACGTCCAGGTAAAAAAAGGTATTAATGTCAATTTTTCAATCCACGTTTAATGAAATCACGTTTTCTTAATGAAATCACGTTTTCTTAAATTACTTAATTCAAAATCTTGAAATCACGTTTGATGAGATTAAACAATAAGTGATTTCAATCGAAAAAATGAAATCACGTTTAATGATTTTAATGAAACTAAAAAATTTAATTCAATTAATCAATTTAAACAAAAAACGGAAATCAGGCTTCGGCAATTCACGTAATTCAATTAATCACGCTACGGAAATCACGGGAATTCAATTCATCAATTTGATGTGATGTATATTTGCAATTCAAGGTGTTAAATTGCAATTCAAAGTGTTAACTTGCAATTCAAGGTATTAAATCACGTACGAACAGAAATCACGGTTCAGTTCATCAGTTTAATGTGATGTATATTTGCAATTCAAGGTATTAAATTGCAATTCACGGTATTACATCACGGTAAAAATCACGTAATAGAGGAGGTATTAAACCACATAGTTGGTATGTTAAAAAAAACTTGTAAAACGACGCAATTCTAAAATTGCGTCGCACGATCATGAATTGTAAAATGACGAAACTATCCTTCCCACTTAAATTAAAAAAGAACGTGCGACGCATCCACGGAGCTTTGTATCCTTTGTACGTTATTTGCCCTTTATATTTAATACTTTCCATATATATATATAGGGTTTGGTTCATGAGAAAACTCATTTTAATGAAAGAACTAGAAAACCATTAAAAAGATAAGTGGTGAGATTTTAAAGACAAAGGGTAAAACTGTAACTTAAAATATATAAATTTTTAAACATTTCTATCTTTTGTATACGTTATTATTATTTTTTTAAATTGCACCATTAAATTAAGAATTTCTTTATCTTTCATTTGAGTATAAATAAAGTTATAAAAAATAAGAATTAACTCGTTTTTTTTTTCTTCTTATTTTTAATACTGCATATGTGTAGTATCACCCCCAAAAACCTAACACGCCCCTAAAATCCTAAACCCCCACCCCACCCCCCAAAAGAACCTAAACCCCCACCCCACCCCCAAAAGAACCTAAACCCCCACCCAAAAACCTAAACCCCCCACCCACCCCCACCCAAAAACCTAAACCCATCGCACCCACCCCTTACCCTAAAAAACCTAACCCTAAACGTAATACTGCATATGTGTAGTACCATCCCAAAAACCTAAACCCCTCACCCCACCCCCACCCAAAAACCTAACCCCACCCCCCAAAAACCTAAACCCCCACCCACCCTCAGAAACCTAACCCCCCCTTCCAAAAACCTAACATAAAAGCTAAACTAAACCCAAAAACTAAACCGACTATTTTTTCAAGTTTTTTTTTAAAGAACGAGGACGACGTGGGAAACAAGGTCTTTGAACCACTTTTTTTGTTTTTGATTTATATTTTGAGTTATGATTTTTTTTTACCTTTAAAGGGGAGTTATTTAGTTCTCTACCTAAATGTTAGTTTTCTTATGAACTTCACCCTATATATATATATATATATATATATATATATATATATATATATATATATATATATAGGGGATGTATCAAATGAAAACCCTATATTATTGTGAAAACCCTTAAACTCTATATGGACCACATATTCATTTCCTAATAATATAATAAGTGGTCAAGATTAATCCTAAATTTTTTATTATATTCCAAAACAAATGTGTGGCTAGGAATAATTAAAGGGGTAAAATGGTAATTTTAACCTTTTTTTCTTCTTTTCTTTTTCTTTTTTGATTGAATCAGGATTTTAATAAAAATTAAAATCCTTAAAACAATTGAAGAACATTCTTTTTAAATATGTGTAAAAATCAAATACACATGTTTAAAAATCAAATAAACCTAAACAAAATAACGATTAATCATCAAAACATGAAGAACAATTCAAGAACAGGTTTTTTACACATGAGAAAAAACCTAAAAAACAAGGTTTATGAACCTAAAACATATCCATAAAACCAATAATTACACTGTATATATAGAATAAAATCAAATACACATGAATAAGAACTCTTTACACAAGTGTAAATTCAGTTTACACTACGTAAAAAATAAAATACACAAGTGTAAAAATGAAATACACAGGTGTAAAAATGAAATACACAAGTGTAAAACATAACCTCAAGTTCACAAACACCAACTTCTTCATATCTGAAGCTCAATATAAAAACATTTTAGATATGTGTAAAATCTGTTTACAAATGAATTTACATATCTTTCCTTATTCACAACTCAGATCTGGATTGTTCAACATGTCCTGAAAAAGAAACAAAGAATTAACGGTGATTAGTAATCTGAAAAAAGAAAAAGAAACAAAGATTTTACTTGTGTTTGTAGATGTGTAAAATTAGTTTACACTTGTGTAAATTTAGTTTATACTTGTGTAAATTCATTTTACACTTGTGTAAATTCATTTTACACTTGTGTAAATTCATTTTACACTTGTGTAAATTCATTTTACACTTAGGTAAAACCTAATTTACAGCAGAAAACGCAACAACATCTGGGCTAATATTTTTTGTAAAAAGCCATAATCTTTGAGCACCTATTACATCCCCAATTTTGAAATACCCCATCTATAAGCACAGTGAAAGCCACTATTAACTGAAAACTCTTTCTCTCTCAAAATTGAATAAAAGATTGATTGCAAGTGAATCTTCATGGTTTACAGACATGTAATGTTAGGAAATCTGTGAATCATCTACGAAACTCGAAGTCATACAAATTCTAAAATTCAGAAAAAGCCGAAGTCAATCCAAAAATATAATCCATTTTTCCCACAAATTGAAGAACTTGATTCACAAATGATTTCAGATCTACGATTCACAAAAAAAAACATTAAAACAAATAACAACTTCCAATTGTAAATAAATTCTGAAAAAAATGTTACCTCTTTATTTTCTGGATCTACTACATTTTAGATCAAAGAACAAGAACAGTGCCAACTCGTGAATCGGGTTTTAGAGAAGAGCTCAAACGAAAGAACCTGTTCTACAGAACAACGCCGTGACCTGTTAAAGCACGAAGCCCAAATCGTTGCTGAATATTTGATGTTTTGTTGCTATCGTTAAGAAATCTGCTAATTCTAGATCGAAGAACAAGAACAAGAAAACTGCAACTTCCAGATCTAGGGTTTCTTCGATCGGAAACTGCAAAAAAAAAAAATTACAGATCTAAAATCAAATCTGAAATGGACACATAAATCTTCGATCGATGATGCCTAAATCTTCAAACCAAACCTTATAGAGACCGAGGAGAACCGGCTGAAGATAGAGAGAGGATGAACCCTCTCTTCCGGCTATTCACCGGCGAGCCACGACGGCTTTTCACCGGAGAGCACAAACGGGGGAGGAGTCGGTGGTGTCGGGTTGTGGAGCGAACAAGGCGGCAGAAAGTGGTCTCCCAACAGAAACGACGGCGAACAGGGACTGCGGAGCTCCATGGACTGTAGAGCGAACAAGGCGGCAGAAAGTGGTCTCGGGCTGTGGAGCGAACAAGGCAGTGGTGTCGGGCTGTGGAGTGAAAAAGGCGGCAGAAAGTGGTCTCCTAACAAAAACGACGGTTCCGTTCTTCAAGTGATGGCGGAGCTCCATGGACTCTGATCTGGTGCTTTTTCAAGTGCTTCGCCGGATCTGATTTTGTGTGTTTAGAGAGAGGAAGAGGGAGACGGATCTGTTGAAGATTGAAATATGAGATATGAGAGCAAATGTAGTAGCTTGTTTGTTGAAGAGAGAGAAATCTGAGATATGAGAGCAAATGTAGGGTTTTTATGAAAGACAAAATGACCTAAATGCCCTTTTAGAATTAAAAATAAACAGAAACAAAGAAAAATGGATGTGTGGCCAGAAATGGGTTTAAGGGTTTTCACAACAACTCAGAGTTTACAAATGATACGTCCCCTATATATATATATATATATATATATATTATGTATGTATATATTTATGTATGTATGTATGTATATACTAGTAGGAAACCCGAGCGATGCAGCAACGACGACAATTTGCGACCCGGTACTCGTTTCTGTTAATTTATCAATCCTTTCGTGATATATTGTGTAGTACTTCTGTTAGTTTTCTTATTCGTATAATATTTTACAAAATTTATTATTTTATTGTTTTTATTTCTTAACGTTTTCGAGTTCGTAGCATGAGTATGGTTTATCTATATCATAAACCTTACACGTCTCAAGTAAATAATTTTTAAAATAAAATTGACTTCACCTGTTGTGGCTATTTTTGATGCGCCAACAAGAAGAAAAGTGTCATCTACAAGGTGCACGCCTATGTATGTCTATCGCTGGCATCACTTGACCGCAACACTATTGCGCGCTTAAAATGGGTTGTGTGGCTTAAAACAAATGAGTTTGGGATGAAATCACTTCTTATCCAAACTTGTTTTAAAATGTTCTGTTACTTAACTTTATCCTACTTTTGTGTCATTCTTTTACGTTTTTGTCATTATTATATAAGTCTAAATCTCCCTACTTAAAACAATCCTAACCCAAAACATTAGCCGAAATTACAGCATACCAGCCACTTTTTGCTAACTGACAAAAAATGTTTCTGATTTAAGTTTTACTCATTCATGTACTTGATGCAATAGACCAGATTTAATATTCAAAAGTGCAATGCACATAGATCAAAATAAAGAAACTAACTTAACTATAATCACCCTGGTCACATTCGCTTCTAACAACAATTGACTAAACATGAAACCAATTAAACATGTGTTCAAGCTTTCAATGATATCTCTTCTAGCAACAACTTAGATTCAGCTACAAAATCAACCGGAGCAACAGACTTAATTGTAATCTATAGTCTTTTTTCATTATCGTACTCTTTTTGTGCAACCATTGCTTAGAAAAGATATGGGACCCACATGACCTTTTAAAGTTGAGTTTGAAAATCACTTGCATACAAATATAAAAAGATGAAAAAAAAAACTTTGAAAATGTACAGAAGAAACAAAAAAAAGGTTAAAATCTTTACGTACGCAATTCGTGGTTGACCCGTGACTTCATTTCAAGGAGCTCATTAGCAGAGCAACTGATTAATTTAGCAGCTTCATCACTTGCATCCAAAAACTTTACAGACAATATGAAATTATAACAAATTATGGTTGACTTGTGACTTCATTTCAAGCCTTTATCTATTTTTCTACGAATGATTCTTAAACTCATGACCTCTTATTAAATAAGACTCGGTTAATATTAGTTTGAGTCAAAACAAGTAAGCTTTGTATGGGTCGGGTCACACTTTCTTTCCAAATATATTATTTTTTATATATAATTAGTGCATAAAGTATGATTATAAAAATTATATTGATTTCAATGATAATCTAATTTTTAGAGAGAAACAGGGTACAAAAAGAAGGTGGAAAGATATTACAATAGTCGTGTCAATGGCAAGAGTTTTAGGCCCGGCGAATGGGTATTGCAAGATAATGAGGCAAGCCTGCACGAAGACACCGACAAGCTAGGACCCAAATAGGAGGGCCCCTATCAGGTGAATGAAGCCAACACCAAAGGATCATACAAGCTAGCTAAACCTGATGGCACACCCATTCCCCGTACCTGGCACGGGATGCAGCTAAAGAAGTATTTCATGTAAAAGCAAGTGTCGCGACCAATGTTGATTTTTGTTTCCTTGTGATGGCTTTACGCCTTATCTAGTGAAGATTGTGTACTTTTTAAAGCAACATTTGCCACAAGACAAGTATAAATATAAGACTATCCGGCCGGATCACCCCCGGACAAGTCACAAGTATACACCTTTACCCCATGTTAAGGGTACAAAGTCCTACTAGAACTTAAGAATATTCGACCGGATCACCCCCGGATAAGTCACAAGTATACGCCTTTACCCCTTGCCAAGGGTAAAACGAAATAAGATAAAAACTTAAGACTATTCGACCGGATCACCCCCGGATAAGTCACAAGTATACACCTTTACCCCTTACCAAGGATAAAAGGAAAAAAGATAAAAACTTAAGACTATTCAGTCGCATCACCCCCAGATAAGTCACAAGTATACACCTTGTTTACCAAGGTAAAAGGAAAAAAGATAAAAACTTAAGACTATTTGGCTGGATCACCCTAGATATGTCGCAAGTAGATACCTTTACCCCTCGCCAAGGGTAGAAGGACATAAGATACAAACTTGGATGGTCACGTAGGTACACCTTAACCCTTTGACAAGAGTACAAGGGGCTAAAAAGGTAAAAACATAAAACTATCACACACATAAACTTCAAACTTCATGTAAATTACATCAAGGGAAAGTCACAAATTGTTCAAAGGAAAGATACAAACAAAATTAAACTAAGGATCATCGCCGGAAGTAGGAGTGGATGCAACAGTAAGAACACACTTCAACATATCCAAAGAAGCTTGGGTCAGGTCGACTAAACAGGACACCAAAGAATGGCCAGAAGTCTGCAAAATGGTTGTACTGTCACGGAGCCTTTGCAGGGCATCCGGATCATGGCCCTCCACAGACTCTAACAGAACCTGCTTTTCCTTCCCTGAATATCCAGCCACTGAGCCTTCTTGAAAGCCTACGGATTTGTCCGCCTTATTTACCGCTCCCACAAGCATAAGCCACCCCCGACTACCACGAAGGCGTTTATAGAAAATCTTGAAACCTGTACCAATGAGCCAGTCACGCTCAAAAGACAAGCGATGGTTCTTATGAACCAAGGATTGCTTTTGAGCTGACAAAGTGGCAAGGTCAGCCTTCAAAGCTTCCGCCTGCTGCTTCTTCGCGGACAGCTTGGCGGTCAAACCATCCCTCTCAGAGGCCCATGTGTCCTCTTTATCAGCCATCAAGGTTTCCAAATGACACTTGTCCTCATCCGCGCGGGCCAACTGCATATGCGACCTTCTCTCCTTCTCCTGAAAAAAGAAAAATGTAAGACACAAAAAAGGGAAAACAAGGAGATACAAGAAGATAAGAACACAAAGATGTACCTCGTGCTGTCAAATTTCACTGCGAGAATGATCCAGGTCCGCATGTAAGAGGTTCAGTTCAGATGCAACCCGGATGCACTCTGCTTCCTTGTCCACTACAAGCTTAGACAAACTGAGAACCTCATTTTTAAGACGGGTAATCTCCGAGTCCTGAAACTTAGAACCCTGAATTATTGACTCCACCTTTTAGAGTTCAGTGTTAGCCGCATCCGGTTTGGCTTTAGTCTCCTGAAACTGCAGACCTAGCTCTTCCGGCTCTTTCAAAAGGCCAACCTTATCCGTTATGGTAGTCTCCAAACAAGCAACGACTTCATTATGCCGGGCCAGAAGGGCATGATACCTACCTCAAAATAAAGCATCCTATGATGCATGTCCACTGACCGGGATAGTTGATTGGCCATGTAAAAGCTATGCTCACGGCTTAGTTTGGTGGTGTTGAGGTTCCTATTAAAGACTATCTCCCCATATGGGAGACAATGCTCCGTGACATCATGATTGGTCTCAGCCGAGTCAAAAGCAGCGTCGGTCAAAAGAGAACAGTTGTGTCACACCCCGCCAAGGCGGAAACGCGAGGCGCGACGTTCATGGTTTCCAAAGCATATGATTACCGCAAACACATACATGATAAATGGATACATAAACAAATTTAAAGTTTTTCATTACAAAAAATGTAATCTGAGTTTACAAAAAGTTAAGATTTCACAAAATATGACTCAATTCAATGAGTTATACAAGGGAAATCCTCCTTGAGTAGTATCCATCGTGCATGCATGTAATCTACATTGCTAACCTTGAAATCACGTTCAGTTACCTGAAAAACATACTTAAAATCGTCAACACAAGGTTGGTGAGTTCACAGGTTTAATCAAATTGTTCTTTGTAAACTTCGTTTGTTCATAAATAATTCAGTTGCATGAGATAAGCAGAATAAGAAGTGTTTGACCCATTTGTAAACTAGCTAGGAATACAAATAATATGTTCATACATGAGGCGTAACCAAACCATGACATGTGTGAGCCCCTAATAAGCGTTATCAAGTTCTATGCGGCCATAAATCCTCCAGATTGTAGTTAGCGCGACTAACCATGACCGGGAGACGTCACTCTCCATAGTACTATTCATAGGACCCTAGGCTACAGTTAATGGTTACTATGTTGTTCCAGGGGACTTTAGCGGCCTCCAATGTGTTGTTCTCATCCCATGTAAACATAAAGTTGTGTCTTATTCTCTTGTTATCCCATAAAATAGTTGAAGTATGTTCTTCCCCCAAATATTAGAAAAACAGTAAAAAGGGGCCGTGAAACTCACCTTGAGTTTGTGTATACTTGTATGATACTTGTTGTAGTCAACCTTGACTATTCGTACCCTAGATACCAAGGGTAAATTATGTTAAGACCGAACGTCTTATATTGCAAATTGTTCACCAACTTTGTAAATCTGGTCGTTTTCGTTTAAATATTTCCTTAGTTATTCAACAGATCTTAGTTACTGCCCAAAAGGGGACTGACACAGGTATCGAAACTAACTAGTTTCGATTGGGCAATTGAGTGTCGAAACTTCTTAGTTTCGATTGGGTAGTCAGGTATCGAAACAACCTAGTTTCGATTGAGTAGGTGTTATCGAAACAACCTAGTTTCGATTGACAAAAAGGGTATCGAAACTACCTAGTTTCGATTGAACAAATAGTATCGAAACTACCTAGTTTCGATTGAGTAACAGGTATCGAAACTCCCAGTTTCGATTGAGTAACAGGTATCGAAACTCCTAGTTTCGATTGAGTAACAGGTATCGAAACTCCTAGTTTCGATTACTGGACTTTTGTTTGACAAAATCTGTCCTGCATATTAATGTTTTAAAACTTGAATTTGACACACTTTTCTTGTTATCTTACTTGCGATTGAACATTTTTTTATGCTTAGATACGGTTTTTAAAGAGAATACAGTAGATGGTTTTGAGTTTTTACCTTAAAACAGTGACGATGATGATGAGAGAAAACAGAGAATGGTCTTGACTCTTTTGTAGAATTTTCTTTAAAACACTTGAAATCCTTCTTCAAATACCGAAATAAAGTGAATTTCACCTTGAAACTTGACTTCGAATTCGAAGAGAATGGAAACGTTTTCCGTATGAAAATGAGAGTGATGAAAGGAATTATGAGAAAAGTGATTGAAGTGAGTATGGTTATATCTGAGTTTTCTCAGGCGTGGTATGGGTCGAGTAAGGGGGTGTGGGTTTTCTCTGGCTTCCTGCCGAGAAGTCAAAGAGTAGGTTGGGTTTAATTAGTATAATAATTAGATTTAGGTATTAATATCAATTATAGTTTTAAAGGGGAAATTTTAATTTGGATTATACTGGTATGTGAACCGGTAACTCCTGGAATTACCAAAAATATAAAATGAGACAATGTTCAGTTTTTGTTAGACCTTAATGTTCTTGTTTGTGAAATTAAATAAATCACAAAAAAATAATTATAACGTAAACTTGTTTATAATATGTACGGATATTGACCTGAAATGTCGGGTGTCACATTCTCCCCTTGTTAAAAGAATTTCGTCCCGAAATTCAATTCGTGTCAGCTTGAACTGGTGTATCCTTAAACAAGGATGGGTATTTTGTTTTCATTTGGTCCTCTCGTTCCCATGTATACTCAGGACCACGTTTTGAGTTCCAACGTACTTTAACCAGTTTGATCCGACTACGTCTCAGCTTTTGAACTTTCCAGTCTGAAATCTCAATCAGTTCCTCGATAAAGTGAAGTTTATCATCAATGTGAATTTCATCAGGCGGTATGATCCAAGTCTTGTCTGATAGACACTTCTTGAGATTTGATACATGAAACGTATCATGTACATTGCTTAGTTCTTGTGGCAACTTGAGCTTGTAAGCTACAGGGCCAACCCTAGCCAGTATTTCAAACGGTCCAACGTATCTAGGGTTGAGCTTACCACGGTTACCAAACCTTGCAACGCCTTTCCATGGTGAGACTTTTAACATTACTCGGTCACCAATTTGAAATTCTAATGGTTTCCGTCTGTTATCAGCATAGCTCTTTTGTCTATCTCGGGCCGCTTTCAGACGGTCCTTAATTTTGAAGATCTTATCAGTGGTTTCCTGGACAATCTCAGGGCCTGTCAATTGTTTTTCACCAACTTCCGCCCAACATAGCGGTGAGCGGCATTTACGACCATATAAAGCTTCAAACGGAGCTGCTTTAATGCTCGTGTGGTAGCTGATATTATAGGAAAACTCTGCTAACGGTAAATGAGTATCCCAATTACCTCCGAAATCAATTACACACGCACGCGGCATATCCTCTAAAGTTTGGATAGTCCTTTCACTTTGACCATCCGTTTGTGGGTGATATGCCGTGCTCATGTCAAGACGTGTGCCCATGGCTTCTTGTAATGATTTCCAGATTCTAGACACGAATCTGTTGTCTCTATCAGAGATAATAGAAATTGGTACTCCATGCTAGCCACAATTTCCTTGATATAAAGCTTTGCAAGTTTCTCGGTTTTATCCGTCTCTTTGATAGGTAGAAAATGAGCTGATTTTGTTAAACGGTCGACAATTACCCATATGGTATCATAACCACTGGAAGTCCTGGGTAATTTTGTGATAAAATCCATAGAAATTTGTTCCCATTTCCATTGGGGAATTTCTGGTTGCTGTAGTAAACCAGACGGTTTCTGATGTTCGGCTTTTACTTTTGAACATGTTAAGCACTTACTGACATACGTGGCAATATCTCCTTTCATATTGGGCCACCAATATAATTCTTTTAGATCCTTATACATCTTATCTGAACCTGGGTGAATGGAGTACCTGGACTTGTGGGCTTCGTCCATAACTAACTCCCGTAAGTTACCAAAACATGGCACCCAAATTCTATTTGCAAAGTATAAAGTATCATCTGATTTTTGCTCTAACTGCTTTATCATTCCTCGTAAAGCTTCATTCTGAATGTTTTCTTCTTTGATTGCCTCTTGTTGTGCCATTCGAATTTGAGTCGTGAGACTCGTATAAATTGTCAATTCTAGTGCACGAACACGGAGTGTTTTAACCCGTTCTTTGCGACTTAAGGCGTCTGCTACGACATTGGCTTTCCCGGGATGGTACTTGATATCACAATCATAGTCGTTTAGTAGTTCTACCCAACGACGTTGTCTCATGTTAAGTTCCTTTTGATCAAAGATATGTTGAAGACTCTTGTGACCAGTAAAGATAGTGCATCTTGTACCGTAAAGATAATGTCTCCAAATCTTGAGCGCAAACACAACTGCACCCAATTCCAAGTCATGGGTCGTATAATTCCTTTCGTGTACTTTTAGTTGTCGTGAGGCATATGCGATGACTTTGTCTCTTTGCATTAACACACAACCAAGTCCTTGGTGTGATGCATCGCAGTATACGACAAAGTTGTCGATTCCCTCAGGAAGGGATAAGATTGGTGCACTACACAACTTCTGCTTCAGTAATTGAAAAGCTGACTCTTGTTTGTCACTCCAATCATACTTCTTTTCTTTCTGGGTTAATGTGGTTAAAGGCAAGGCTATCTTTGAAAAATTCTCGATGAATCGTCTGTAATAGCCAGCCAAACCCAAAAATTGACGCACTTCTGTCGGAGTCTTTGGTGCTTCCCAGTTTTTGATCGCTTCAATTTTTGATGGATCAACGTGAATTCCTTCCTTATTGATGACGTGTCCAAGAAAATGCACTTCTCGGATCCAAAACTCACACTTAGAGAATTTAGCGTAAAGTTTCTCGTTTCTGAGTAGTTCTAAAATTAATTTCAGGTGATGTTCATGATCCTCCTTGGTTCGTGAATATATTAATATGTCATCGATAAATACAATCACGAATTTATCCAAGTATGGCTTGCACACGCGGTTCATGAGATCCATGAAGACAGCTGGTGCGTTCGTCAAACCAAATGGCATAACTAGGAATTCGTAGTGGCCATATCGAGTCCTAAATGCTGTCTTTGGTACATCTTCTTCTTGGATTCTTAGTTTATGATACCCTGAACGTAAATCGATCTTAGAGTAGAAGCTAGAACCTTGTAGTTGATCGAACAAATCATCTATTCGAGGAAGTGGGTATCGATTTTTGATTGTAAGCTTATTTAATTCTCGGTAATCAATACACATCCTAAAGGTTCCATCCTTTTTCTTTACGAATAGGACCGAGCTCCCCAAGGCGAGAAACTCGGTCTTATGAAACCTTTATCAAGCAACTCTTGGAGTTGATTTGATAATTCCTGCATTTCAGAAGGTGCTAATCGATATGGTGATCGCGCAACTGGGGCGGCTCCTGGTACCAAATCGATTCTGAATTCAACTTGCCTCGGTGGTGGTAATCCAGGTAAGTCTTCAGGAAAAACTTTAGGATAATCCTTAACGATTGGTATATTCTCAAGTCGACGTTCCTCGGGTTTCTTCTCGATGACGTGAGCTAGGAATACGTAATAGCCTTTACGTAGATACTTACGAGCTTTCATGCAGTTTATCATCCTTAACGTTACTCCACTCTTCTCACCTTGAATCGAAAGAATTTCTCCGTTTGGGAGTGGAATTTGGACAATCTTCTCAAAACAAACAATCTCTGCATGATTCTTTGACAACCAATCCATGCCAATAACAACGTCAAAGCTTCCTAAGTCAACAGGTAACAGATCTATACTAAATGTGTGGTTTTTAAGACATAAGGTACAACCTTGAATGACCTCCCCGGTATTAATTAATTTTCCGTTTGCTAATTCAATTGTATACTTTTGTTCTAGTTTGCTGGGTTTAATACCGAGTAGGGACTTAAAGTCATTTGACACAAAACTCATATCAGCACCCGTATCGAAAAGTATAGAGGCATAGTGATTATTTATCGGGAACGTACCAGTGACGATGTTTGGATCTTGTCGCGCGTCACCAGCTCCCATCACAAATGCTCTTCCACGGGCCTGATTGTCGTTTCGGTTCTTCAACTTTGGACAGTCTTTTCTAAAGTGCTTTGGATCTCCTCACTCAAAGCATCCCTGATTCATCCTTTCTGTTCCTGGGTTGACTTTTCCTGCTACTTGATTCATCTTGTTAGGATTCGCATTGCTCCTACAGTTATGGGCTAGATGTCCATACTTTTTACATTTTCCACATTGGGTACACTTTCCACTGTGATGATATCCACAGTTGTCACACCTTGGTCGTGCTCCAAGGTATCCATTTTGTTCTACAGTGTTGGCGACAAAGGCTTTCATAGTTTCAGGTCTCTTGTAAATTTGATTCTTGTTTTGATTAATTGGTTTTCCAAACCATTTCCTCTTTTCCCCAGACCTCCCTTCTTCGGTCTCCTTCTTCTCAAACAAACCATCACGCAGCATTATCCCTTAGCTTGAATGCTAGAGTTATGGCGCTCTTGGCATCCATAGGGTTCGATGAAGTCACTAGACTTCAGATTTGAGGTGCGAGACCCCACAAGTATCTTTCAACCTTCTTGTATTCTGGGGTGACCATGTGTGGAACCAAGATTGCTAACTCATTAAATCGGTCGGTGTAGCCAGCAACATCATCTCCTATCATTTGCAAATTCCACATTTCCGATTCGATCTTTTGCAACTCATTTCGAGGACAGTATTCCTCGATCATCATGGCTTTTAGGTCTTCCCATGACAACTCATATGCTGTCTGCCTTCCCAAAGTCTTTACTTGTGAATTCCACCAAGTTAAAGCTTTATCAGTGAGTGAGCATGTAGAATACTTCACCATGCAGTCAGCGGTGCATTCACTAATATCAATCACCGATTCCATCTTCTCTATCCATCTCATTAGTCCAACTGCACCCTCGGTGCCATTGAAGTTACGGGGTTTGCAAGATAAAAAGGCCTTGTAGGAGCACTTCCTATTTGGAGCATCTGTAGAATTATAAGTCATAACGTCATTAATTCGGATCATGACTAGGTGTTACGGCTTATTTATTCTATTACCTCCGGAACCTCCGGCTGTACCGCGACCTCCTGCACCTCCTCCGCCGGTACCACTGCCGTTTCCTCCTCCACTATTTCGATTTGCCTCATATTGTTCCATAGCAGCAGCTACTCGTTGTGCTATGAGTTGTTCCACGTTTGGGGAAATCGCTTCATTGTTGTCACCAGTAGTATTACGGGTTGTCCTACGCTTAGGTGCCATGACGTTCTTTCTAACATGTCAATTAAAAAGAAACAACATTATATAATAATAATGATAGATCATGACATAAGGATACAACAACATCAAACGCAACAACCAACAAAAACCATTACATACATAGTCAAAACATACATAGTACATTGTTCCAAAAGATAAGGATACAAAAAGGATGGGTTCACATGACCTCATCAGTACTAACGTTTTAAACTACTTAATGTACTACGGGCACAACCCCCCCCCCCGTAATAGGTTTAAAAGAAGAAGTGAGAGTACAATCCAATCATCATGGCAAGTCCCGCCATAACAAAGCTAGCTCTCGCCATAAATTCTGCAGCCAACGTCCTTTCTTCCAGCGCCTCCACCATGTCTCGGACCGTAATAGTGAACTGCCAGTCCATGTCAGCTCTCAACTCTAGATAGTTTGTGGCACCCTGTATGTCTCGGGTGCGGTCCTCCAGAGTCTGAACTCGAGATCCGAGCCCTAGACGAAGTCGCGTGGCTGCATCCCCATGTACCCGGATGTCATCTAGGAGATCATCAAGACGCTCTTCATGTGTACGAACGCGAGCTACCAAGGTAGGCACTGTGAGCTCCATGGCTTCTCCAGTGTGGGGTAGGGGTGTTGGGGAGTTAGAAGACTCTCCGAGCTCAAAGGTAGATGGAATGCTCTCCATCTCCCTCCATCGTGCCAAAGTACTGGGCATTCAATGGATAGTTCCCACAGTAGGGTGGTAACAGGGTCGTTTCCTAGATGGTTCCTCATTGGTCTCCAAGTCTTTCGGGTCACGGGATGCTAGATTCCTCTTGCGCGGAAGTCGAAACTTCTTCCTAGCACTTTGCACCTTAACTGGTCCTCCTCTTCTCTTTCGGTAGGTGATAGGCGGTTCTCCCAAGGCGACATTAGGTGGTGTGGAGCTACGGGTTTGTACTCGATTTTTGGGATGTGAGGCGGAAAGTTCCTCGTTTGATTCAGTGTCGGAGACGGGATCAGAATGTGAATGTGACGACATGCTTGTGACTACAATATCCATATGACAAAATGACTGGTTATGCAAAGCTTATGAAATGAAAACGCTTTAGTGAGTCATTTAGATTATAGACTAGGTTCCAATTTAGATTCCTAGTTCACTATAATCAATGGCTCTGATACCAAGTTGTGTCACACCCCGCCAAGGCGGAAACGCGAGGCGCGACGTTCATGGTTTTCAAAGCATATGATTACCGCAAACACATACATGATAAATGGATACATAAACAAATTTAAAGTTTTTCATTACAAAAAATGTAATCTGAGTTTACAAAAAGTTAAGATTTCACAAAATATGACTCAATTCAATGAGTTATACAAGGGAAATCCTCCTTGAGTAGTATCCATCGTGCATGCATGTAATCTACATTGCTAACCTTGAAATCACGTTCAGTTACCTGAAAAACATACTTAAAATCGTCAACACAAGGTTGGTGAGTTCACAGGTTTAATCAAATTGTTCTTTGTAAACTTCGTTTGTTCATAAATAATTCAGTTGCATGAGATAAGCAGAATAAGAAGTGTTTGACCCATTTGTAAACTAGCTAGGAATACAAATAATATGTTCATACATGAGGCATAACCAAACCATGACATGTGTGAGCCCCTAATAAGCGTTATCAAGTTCTATGCGGCCATAAATCCTCCAGATTGTAGTTAGCGCGACTAACCATGACCGGGAGACGTCACTCTCCATAGTACTATTCATAGGACCCTAGGCTACAGTTAATGGTTACTATGTTGTTCCAGGGGACTTTAGCGGCCTCCAATGTGTTGTTCTCATCCCATGTAAACATAAAGTCGTGTCTTATTCTCTTGTTATCCCATAAAATAGTTGAAGTATGTTCTTCCCCCAAATATTAGAAAAACAGTAAAAAGGGGCCGTGAAACTCACCTTGAGTTTGTGTATACTTGTATGATACTTGTTGTAGTCAACCTTGACTATTCGTACCCTAGATACCAAGGGTAAATTGTGTTAAGACCGAACGTCTTATATTGCAAATTGTTCACCAACTTTGTAAATCTGGTCGTTTTCGTTTAAATATTTCCTTAGTTATTCAACAGATCTTAGTTACTGCCCAAAAGGGGACTGACACAGGTATCGAAACTAACTAGTTTCGATTGGGCAATTGAGTGTCGAAACTTCTTAGTTTCGATTGGGTAGTCAGGTATCGAAACACCTAGTTTCGACTGAGTAGGTGTTATCGAAACAACCTAGTTTCGATTGACAAAAAGGGTATCGAAACTACCTAGTTTCGATTGAACAAATAGTATCGAAACTACCTAGTTTCGATTGAGTAACAGGTATCGAAACTCCCAGTTTCGATTGAGTAACAAGTATCGAAACTCCTAGTTTCGATTGAGTAACAGGTATCGAAACTCCTAGTTTCGATTACTGGACTTTTGTTTGACAGAATCTGTCCTGCATATTAATGTTTTAAAACTTGAATTTGACACACTTTTCTTGTTATCTTACTTGCGATTGAACATTTTTTTATGCTTAGATACGGTTTTTAAAGAGAATACAGTAGATGGTTTTGAGTTTTTACCTTAAAACAGTGACGATGATGATGAGAGAAAACAGAGAATGGTCTTGACTCTTTTGTAGAATTTTCTTTAAAACACTTGAAATCCTTCTTCAAATACAGAAATAAAGTGAATTTCACCTTGAAACTTGACTTCGAATTCGAAGAGAATGGAAACGTTTGCCGTATGAAAATGAGAGTGATGAAAGGAATTATGAGAAAAGTGATTGAAGTGAGTATGGTTATATCTGAGTTTTCTCAGGCGTGGTATGGGTCGAGTAAGGGGGTGTGGGATTTCTCTGGCTTCCTGCCGAGAAGTCAAAGAGTAGGTTGGGTTTAATTAGTATAATAATTAGATTTAGGTATTAATATCAATTATAGTTTTAAAGGGGAAATTTTAATTTGGTTTATACTGGTATGTGAACCGGTAACTCCTAGAATTACCAAAAATATAAAATGAGACAATGTTCAGTTTTTGTTAGACCTTAATGTTCTTGTTTGTGAAATTAAATAAATCACAAAAAAATAATTATAACGTAAACTTGTTTATAATATGTACGGATATTGACCTGAAATGTCGGGTGTCACAAGTTGGGGGAAAAGGGGTGGCACGATCTTCCTCCGATAAAGGAGGAATCTCATCCCCGTTCCCCAGCTCATAGCAAAAATGGTCAAAAGGACCAGAGTCGGAAGCCCCACCTCCTAGGTTAGGTAGGAGGTGAAGAAGGATGATTACCCCTAAGAGGCGATAAAACAATGTGGGAGGGGGAGAAGAAATGTTGGTAAATCGATCAAAAAGGGGCTCATCAGCCTGAGAAGAAGACTGCATAGGGATGGACCTAAGAGGAATAGCAAGTGAAGGATCAATAGCAGAAGGGTGAGAAGGAGGGTCAGTGATAATAATAGGAGGAGAAGGGGGCTTGGCAACAGTAGGGTTAAATACCACCCGGAGGTTAGGACGTTTTGGGGAAGAGCCGCTAGAGGATTCATCCATTTTTCGTTTCCCCCGGCGAGAGATGAGAGCCTCTTCTATCTCAACTTCCGACTCAAGAGAACTGACAATAATCCTTTGTGGAGCAGAGGCGCTCTGAGCGGAAGAGGTACGAGTAGGACTACGTGGCTCGGCGTCGGTAGGAACAACATTCACGGACTTCCAAGTCACACCCAAATCACCGGCCATCAGGATATCCAGCAAGTCAACCTCTACAAAAAGAAAAAGACAGTCAGTAAATTAGCAAAATCAACATTAGCACAACACTAAAACCCCCTACTCATCGACACCATTGCGAACAGGAACGAGCCAAAGGAGAGGAGTATCCCAATTATGACTAACACCGGCCAAAACCAAAACAGGTTTATCATAAACAACAATCAGAGAAGGTCGGGAGGAAAGCAAGGTACATAACCCGTCCTAGTAAGTACCGACATCGGGAGATGGATCATCAATTGAAGAATTAATGTCTCGACGAGATAGTTGGACAGAGAGGAAGTCGGAGGAAACATAAAAGTAATGATCCTTCCAATTCTTTAGAGAATTGGGGATCCACACAGCCATGAAAGGGCTAGGCTTCTTTCTCTTTATAAAAGTAAACCAGTAACCAGCGGTGCCTAGATAACAGAAGACGCGAAACAGGTTTATAGAAGGCCAACCACCGCAGGCACGACAAGCAACCTCAAAATGAACAAGCTTGCACATACCCAGGGGATTGATTTGGTCAAAGTGGACACCGTAAAACAACATAAGTTATACCAGGAAAGGGGTAAAGGGATAACGACAATTAGCAAAATCAAAGTTTTTTGTATACAAGGTCATCATCCTATCCGGGCCCAAGGCAGTCTGGGAAGGGTTAGCAGGACAGGGTTCAACTCAGGACGGATATTATACTTCCCACAAAAGGCCAGAAGTTCCCGAAGAGAAAGGACAGAGGGAGTAACACTAAGGTTGTGGCGTTCGCCCATGGTTTCGGTCAAAAAGTAGCAGTAAGAGTAGAACAAAGAAGAAGAATCAATGGGAGAATCAGAGGGACGCACCTGGTTCCATGTAGAGAGTGAAAGATGGACAGAAATCAAAGCAAAATAGCCAGAGGAAGGGATAAAAGGCAAAGCAGATTTCGAGAGAGAGGAAGCGTAAAAGGGAAGGAGAGATGTAATTACGGTAGTTATAAACAGGAAAACTAAGTTGGTTAAAAAGATTTTGAATTTCAAACGTTAAAACTCAACGGATATCCACCACGTGGCAGGTACTCTTCACAAGGGCCGTCAGATAATTGTCGCTAAGAAAAGCACTCAAAAGCCTACGACGACAACTGTTCCCCACTTGTACCACTTGGAGGAATCTTGTAGAAAAAGAACAGAATTAGTCTATCACCTGCTCCAACAAGGTTAGACCAACTAATAGACTAGGGGGACTTGTTGGGATATGACCCGACAAAAGGGCCGGACGCATCCCAAAAACCTAAGTCCGGATAACCATCCACAAAGGCATAATAACTACAGGCTGGGCAAACAAGTCCAGGAGTCGGGTTTCTGCTAAGCCAGAACAGATGGAATTTGGCCCGGACTAAGCAGAAGGAAAAGGACAAACAAGTAACGATAATGAGGATACCAGAATCCACATGTCAGAGTACGAACCAATCAAGAAAGGAGACTTGAAAATGCACAAACCATTACTAACAACCTTAAAAATGGTACAGGCATTACATATCCAAACCAATAATCAAAGACCTGCCTCAGGCTAAAGACAAAAGATCATCAGGTATAAATACCTCATTAAACGTAAGGTATGACTCATGTCCTAATTCACCTTCATACTTGCTTTTTACTCGTCTTCTCCATTCCGAACCTATACTTATTCTCACTTCGGAGGCTGGTCACAGCGACACCCCCGGGGTCCTCACTGTGACGAGACTAACGGTGTTTATGTTTTGCTAGGTCTAACCAAGCATAACCCTTCTGGAAATTCCTTTATAGCCAGATCTTGATCTGGAGGTCTTGAAGTTTACACAAACCAAGAAAACTTTGCTTCTATTCCCCTTTTCTGATTCCTTTGACAAAGCACCACACAAGAAACAAAACTTTTGTTTCCCCTTGAATTCAAAACAATCATTTCTTGACTTTTTTAAAAGTCAAACACCACAAAACAAATTATGAGTTGCCTTTTTCCAAAAGTAAGTTGGTTAAAAAGATTTTGAATTTCAAACGTTAGAACTCAACGAATATCCACCACGTGGCAGGTACTCTTCACAAGGGCCGTCAGATAACTGTCTCTAAGAAAAGCACTCAAAAGCCTACGACGACAACTGTTCCCCACTACCACTTGGAGGAATCTTGTAGAAAAAGAACATAATTAGTCTATCACCTGCTCCAACAAGGTCAGACCAACTAAAAGACTAGGGGGACTTGTTGGGATATGACCCGACAAAAGGGCTGGACGCATCCCAAAAACCTAAGTCCGGATAACCATCCACAAAGGCATAATAACTACAGGCTGGGCAAACAAGTCCAGGAGCCGGGTTTCTGCTAAGCCCGAACAGATGGAATTTGGCCCTGACTAAGCAGAAGGAAAAAGACAAACAAGTAACGATAATAAGGATACCAGAATCCACATGTCAGAGTACGAACCAATCAAGAAAGGAGACCCGACAATGCGCAAACCATTACTAACAACCTGAAAAATGGTCAGACATTACATACTCAAACCAATAATCAAAGACCTGCCTCAGGCTAAAGATAAAAGATCAACGGGTATAAATTCGTTTATGTCCTTCGATTTCGTCCCTCAACGCCTTGTATCTTGAACAAAAACACAACTCGATCACCCCTCTGTGATCGTCTTCTCCAATTAACCACACCGCAGTGGTTTCTCCTCTAATCCTTTGAGCCTTTGGCTCTGATACCACTCCAAATGACATCATTCTCCTATTTAACCTAAATGAACAGACGCGTCTTTTGACCCAGGTGGTTTCTATTTTGACTTTGGGCTTGAACACATTTAGCCCCTAGACTTTATAATAGTACAATAATGACTCAAACTACACTTTACATATTTACATGATGACCCCGTAAACTTTAAACTACATGGATTAGGAAATTGTATTCAATAATTACGATGAATTTGAATATACAGTCAAGAAAATAAATCAAATAAATAATGTGAATTTGAGAGCATTTTCCGCTGAGACGTTTACGATCCATCCTGCTAGCCATCCATCTATGAAAAAACCAATGCATATTATGTGTACATGTGGCCATTTATTTTGTTGATAGAAAATTGATAGTTTTAAGATAAAGATATATTCAGAGAGAATAGAGAAAAAAAAAACCTGGATACATATATTTCCTTAACATCCAATAGGTATATAATCAGGTTTGGTCATTGCTACAAGGGATCGCATGATGGTTGTGGTGGATGCGCAATTCATTGAGTCATATACAGTGAATCTTGCTGTTCAAAGGAAATCCGCGGTTGCCAATTCAAGTGGAAATTTCACCATCATCGACGTCAATGGCAACATGATGTTTAAGATCAAGGACACGCTTTTTAGTTTTCATGATCGTCATATATTGTATGATGCGAAGGACAAACCAGTTTTAACTTTCAAGAAAAAGGTCTTATTTTTTATGCATTCGACTAAATTTATTTTTGAGTAATTCCCATGTTTTTTTATATATGAGATCTAAATTCCATTCGAAACCATGTTTATATTACGAGGTATGGAATTATTTAGGATATGATCTACAACACTTTACCCATGATTAAACTAAATATCGTACCTATATGATACGATATAACATTAAACTTATATATCTCCCACTCTTTTGATTAGCTCCGATCTATCCATGGGAGATGGCAAGCTTTCAAAGGAGAGAGTACAACACATAAAGATTTACTTTTTAGTGTAAAGAAGTCATCCACACCTAAGCATGAGACCGAATTAGATGTTTTCCAAGTAGAAAACAAGGAAGAGACAGAATGTGATTGTAAGGTAATCGGAAATTGGGAGACGAAATCTTGCACCATCTATGCACAAGATGGTTCTACTGCTATTGCCGAGGTTACTTACCACTTTTCATTATTGTCGGTATGAATAGCTTGAATGTCTATTGGTATCTCTGAACCTGGGGCGGCTTGAGTATTAAAAAAAAACAAGATTGATGGCGTCAAGTTAAAAGTATAATGTTTAGTGTATAGGTTCTAATTAATTTTTAATAATAAGTTGATTCTTGGGGCTCCAATTTATATGATGTCAACTTCAATTGATTTTTAGTTTATGAAAAAGAGAGCAAAAAATCTAACATGTTTTCCTTTCACCAAAACAAACTTAGTCAAACTCTAACATAAGGAAGTTTTCGATAAAAAGTGAATTTTAGCTAATAAACATAAGAAACTGGGTCAAACGAACTCCGATTGAACTAATTTCAGCGGCGTTGAAACCGGCTCGTCGAAATAAAGCCTAGAGCTAAACCCTAAAGCTAAACTCTAAATCTAAACCCAAAAATCTAACCACCCCATCCCCACCCCCCAAAACCTAAATCCTCCAACCCCCACCTCCATAAACCTAAACCTACCCACCCCACCCTCAAAAAACCTAAATCCCCCACCCCCTCCCAAAAAAAAAACCCTAAATCCTCCCATCCCCCACCCCAAAACCTCGACGAGCCGGTTTCAACGGCGCTGGGATGAGCTTAATCGGAGTTCGTTTGACCCGATTTCGGTTAAAAAAGATATCATTTCTTATGTTTCTTAGCGCAAAATGTTTTTTTATTTGAACCTCCCCCCTATATATATTTTATATATGTATGTATGTATATATATATAAAGTTTTAAATACAAATGATTGATATGGTGCGAAAGGTACAAAGGGTTATTGACAATTCAATTGTTAGGATGAAAAGTGTGTTTATTCAGCTTGTTTTTAAGCGTGAAAATAGTCTGGAAGGGTAAAATTGCAATAACTTACCTTTTTTGACCTTTTTTCAAGTTCTCCCATTTTTTAAAACACGTATAACTTTTTTATACGACAATTAAAAAAAAGACACCATAAAATCGAGCATTTTATTTTCTTTAATTTGAGTATAATTTTGCTATACTTTTATTTAAAAAAAACCGACTTCTTTTTTTAAATGTCGATGTGTTGTGCGTATAACATGCGTGATTATGGTCTTGCGATATTATAAAGCATGCAAGATTATGGTCATGCATTATTATAAAACATGTTTATTATGTGTAACATGCGTTATTATGGTCATGTGTTACTATAAAACATATGTGATTATGCTCATGCGCTATTATAAAACATGTGTAATTATCATTTTAAACATATGTTATTATCATTTAAAGAATGCGCTTATTATCATTTTACACATGTGTTATTATTATGACGCGGACGCATTTACATGTACAATAACCGGACCATATATACATATATATATATATACATATATATATATATATATGTGTGTGTGTGTATATGGTTCGTTATGGTCCGGTTATTGTACATATATATATATATATATACATATATGGGAAGTATTAAATACAAAGTGTTTTTAACGTTAGAAGTGTAAGAAGTATTTTAAAGTGTTGATCTAGAAAATCAATGGTTAAGATCAAATGTGATTGTTTTAGATGTGAAAAGATTTCGAAAATGGTAAAATTGGAATAGACTACATTTGTTGACTTTTTACAAGTTCCCCCATTTTTTTAAAAACAAGCATAACTTTTTTATGCGACATTATTTTTTTAAAAAAATTACATCATAAAATCGAGCATTTTATTCTCTTTAATTTGAGTATACTTTTGCTATACTTTTATTAAAGAAACGACTTTTTTTTAAAAGGTCGATGTGCTATGCGTATACCATGCGTGATTACGTGATTATGGTCATGAGTATAACATGCGTGATTATGTGATTATTATCATTATTATAACATGCGTGATTACGTGATTATGGTCATGATTATAACATGCGTGATTACGTTATTATGGTCATACGTTATTATAAATCATGCGTGATTATAACGCGGACGCATTTACCCCTCGCCCACTAAACACGTGTCGCATACCGGTGACTTCGTACGCTTCGCACGTTAAAACACTTTGTACGATAATCGGCTCCTATATATATATATATTAATGAAAAAAACTCTGATTTTAAAATCCATTTAAGCCCTTAAAAAGGTTAAGCTCTTAAAAAGGTTAAGCTTTGAGTAATAATAACTTTTATTGTAAATCATAGTTTAACATTCTTTCAAACACAAAAGTGAACATAAATGGTCAGGGATTGATGCCGTTTATGATTCTTATAGCAAATGTTATTCGTTTTGATGAAGTAATATTATATATCTAGTAATGTATCTATATGATATGTAACAAAAAAAAATTATATAAGACATTTGTGTTGCCTAGCTAAATTCATTAGTTAATTGTTCATGCAACCAGCAGGTGTATGATAAGCAAAATATTACGAACGTTGTGCATGGAAAGGACACTTTCGGCATAACAGTCTACCCGGAGGTAGATTATGTTTTTATTGTTGCCCTTGTGGTGATTCTTACCGAAATCAAAAGTTACGATGGTATTGGAAAGAAAAAGAAGAAGAAGAAGAAGAAAAAGACGGAAAAGAAAAGTAGTGACATCAGTGAAGAGGATAATAAAAATGATAACTTGAAAAGTGATGAAGAACTAAAAATATCAGAGGGGAAAAAAGAACTAGAAGAATACAACGTTGATGATGAACAAGAGGATTTCGATGAAGAAGAAGAAGATGAGGAGGACGATAGTGACGTCGATGAATATACTGAAGACGAGGATAATTATAACAACGAAAGCTATGAGGGGGAACCAAAATATGATGAGTATGAAGACGACGACGATGAAAGTAGTTCTAGTGAAGATGAAGGTCCTAGGAAGGTGTAAACATTAAAGAAATTTATTTATGTTATATGTAAAGTGGTAATACATCTTTGTACAAATTTTCCAGCACTAAATTATTTTTTAGCTTGTTTTAAAAGACTTTATTAATTCTTGTACCAATCAAGCGCCGTATCTTTTAGTTATGAGCACAATGCCAAGATGTAAACTAGAAGAATTTTTTTTTTGTAATACCAAGCAAGCTTGTGCCAATTCTTTTAGAGCACCTTCAAAAAAATATTTTAAAATTGGTCTGGGTTGAATGAATTACTAAAAAAAATTGGACGGTGTCATGAGAAGATGGAATGGCTAAGTTTGTGACGGCAAAGCCGTATGAGAAGCAGTGGCGGAACTAGAAGATTTGAACAAGAGGGTCAAAATATAAATTTATATTCATTTTTTTAGAACGACAAATTTCATTACTCGTGGGATACTTGAAACCAAGACCTTCAAACCTAGGTGCTTCAAGAGGCGTTGCCCCTATCACTAGGCCACCAACCCTAGTGGTTTTTTAATACAGTTTTTATATTCATTAGTGTCCATCAATTACCTTCTTTTAACAATCACTGTAACAACCGGGAATTGTAATCTCAGTCTTTGTAATTTGAAACCGTTGTAAATTATCATATTTCAACACTTTTAAAAACATCTTTGTTTAAGTTGTTTTAGTAATGTATATTTTTAAAGAAATATTTTTATGTGGTGACAAATGCTTTTTAGTTTTAAAATATATATAAATTTAAGCAAAATAATAAATTATAATGAAAACGTTAAATAAAATAGAGTTAAATACGGTTTTAGTCCCTGTGATTTGATACAAATAACCATTTTAATCTAAAAGTTTAAATTTAACATTTTTAGTCAAATAATTTCACTTTTGTATCAATTAAAGTTAGCCCACTAACATCATCCAAAATTTCTGTAAATAGACGATAATACCCTGTTAAAAAAAATCACACAAATTTAAATTTGAGAAACCTAATCAAACCCACAAACTCCTGCTCCGATTTCCGTTTGAATTTGATCAAATTCCATTCACAACAAAACTCATTTGAATACAAAATCTCATTTGAATACAAAATCTCATCTGAATTCAAAAGTCAAAGTCCTTGGTTGAACCACAGACCCTATTTACATTTGCTTAAACCACACAGCTCAAGAACAGCTGGCGGCTCGGTGCGGTCAAAATTGGAAAAAAAAGGGTTTTAAGATTCCTGAAGTCAGTACTCCAATCTGCAGATGTTGTTGAACACCTTGGCTGCATCACTCGTTCCGCTCACTCTCTATCCAGGTTCATCGTCATCGTCAATCAAACCCAAAACCCATCTTCGGTGGCTGCAATTTAGGGTTTATAGATTCTTTCTCCTTGAACGACTTCTCAATCTGGTTTCTAAAGGGTCAAGAACAGGGACTTGTGGGTCGACTCGCTACCACCAAAATCCAAGAACACCCAAATCAGAATCAAATATGCAAAATGCCGGTGGAGGTGGTGGTCCAAAGTTTGACCCGTCAAGTTATCTTATTTAGAGATGTATAGTAGCGAAGTAATAATAGAAAAAAAACAAGAAAAAAAGTTTCAGTCAACGTTTATAAGTAAAAGTAGTGATGGTCAAGCAATGTGGAACAAGAGAGTCAAGGTTGAAAAACATATGTTGAACAAGATGATGAAAGTTGTCAAATGTTTTATTTAATTACCTTTAACATTGAATAATACGAAAGACATTGAGTTTTTTTTGGATGAATCAGATCAACAAAAAAAAAAAAAGTGATTATTAGAGACTAAAGTCTCAGGAACTGATTTATCAGTCTTAAATAAGTAATATTTGACACTGATTTATCAGTTACTGGTGGTATTTGAGACTAATTTTTACCTAACATATTTTACAACTAATAATAAGTCGCTAATATTTAGGCCCTTTATTTGAGACTAAATTTCAGTCGCAAATATGTGTATGTCGTAAAGGTTTTTGGAGTGAAACTTATTGGTTACTGATATTCAGTCCCAAATATATTACATGTATAATAAATAATGACGCAAATGTGTTAGAGACTAATCTTCAGCCTCTAATATAGAGAGAATGTATTAGAGACTAAATATCATTCGGCAGTCTCGAACACATTTTGGTATAGGAAATGCTCATCGACTAATTTTTAGTCTCCAATTATATTACGCAAATTCTACCATTTGATGGGAGGTATCGGGGGCTAAAAATTAGTGTCATAGATCTTTTTCCGTAACCTTATTCGGAACTGATATTTAGTCTCCAATGTGTTATATAGACGAAAAGAATAGAGACTGTCCAATAATCGAAATATGTTCACCAATTTTAAGGAAATATATTATAGAGTCAAAATCAAGCCTCACAATTCTTAAAACAAACAATATCGGGGTCTAAATTAGAGGCTGATTTTTAGTCTCTCATATGTCATCGTCAATTCAACCGTTATAAAAGAAGAATGAGACATGTGTATTACATAATTTTTGCCACAAAATTCTACATACTGCTTTTAATTCTACATAATTTTTACCACAAAAATCATATCAAATTAAATGCCACTATAGACGTTTATCATTTTAACTAGGTTATAGAACATTGTATTACATGAGATTGTATAATAGAAATTATATATTTATATTATGTGTATGCATCATTTAGTCGAAGCTTCACATCCAACAAAATAAGATCCAATGCTACACCCATGTTTGATAGGACAATATGTTCTGCATGCGGAACTTCACTTTGAAATACCTAAAAAAAAAAGAAAAGAAAGTCAAGGCCCAGTAGAGATTTTCTTGGAATTGCAAATGTTGAAGCTATATTAGTATCCAGTTGAATATGATCATTAGTAGTTTAGTACGTTCTCTACTAAGAACAGCAGTAATGCAAATACACACATAATCTAATAATTCTTTCCTCATCAAAATTAAAAAAACGCGCTTCATATGCGTACAATACAATTAAAGGAATAGAACTCGAGCAAAATAACTTAAAAGAAAATGTGATATTTATGATTTATGAAGATACCCATTGCCATAACTTAAAAGAAAAATGGTTAATTATCAATTCTACACCAGACTAGTTTATTTGTTTCTTCTATATTTTTAGCGAAACAGTTCGATTCATTTCATCTCTTAGACATGAGAAAGTTTTACGAATCCTTTAATGCTAGACCAGTTTTTTTTTTTTTTTTAAATTCTCTCATCTAATTCTCTAACTTATCTAGACCTGGCAAAACGGACGGGTCGGGTGCCGGGTCAGAATGGGTTCGGGTTATGATGGGTTGGGGTCAGGATGGGCTGAATTAAAAATGGTCATTTTGGTTCGGGTTAGAACGGCTGATTAAAAAAAAGACCATTTTAGTTCCTATGCAAAAATGGTTGTATAATTTATATATGCAAATAACCATTGAACAACTAATTTTTAGTATAAAAATATTTGATCACGATAAGCTTCGAACATAAAAATTAGCATAAACAGAGACACTGCTTTCAAATAGGAGTTGCCATGCGTCGTTATGACTCATTTTATTATCATTTCCAAATAATTACATTTGTGAATAAAAAATAATAAAATTTCTAATCTAAGTAATTTATTCTGATCATGAATACAGGCTTGCTTGGAGAATAATTTTATGTTTTAAGTAAATTGCAAAATCATCACAATACAAATATATAAATAAATTTGTGATTTGTATCTAATATACATTACTTTCTACATAATTATCATGCAAATTCAATTCAAAAAGAGATTACCATTCTTTTATTCGCTTACCACCAAAGACAACTTTAGTAACATCTTTACCTCCCTACATTATGTAAATAATAATTAAGTGCATAAACACCAACATACCTCTCCTGCATAATAGAGATTGTAAGACTAGTGCGAGAAAGCTTGGGTTTGATGAACCGTTTATTTTTTGGAAATGTCTGGTACAGCTTCTGAGCAAATGTTTCACGAGTAGACTTTGGGAACATGCTGCATTAAGCATTTCAAGAACATAAATCATTCATGTAATATAAACTATGTTTTAAAATATAAATACATAATAATAGAAAATTTGATTTTAGCATTATAGGGTTATTACCAGGCTTCGTCCAGAAGTGCAATTATTCCTCCAGGTTTTTGTAATAAATTTCATTAGTTTTCATTACAAGAGTTTATCTATGAATAGCAAGTACATACAAACACTTGAGTACTAATAACAATTAATAAGAACAACTATAACAAATTCCAATCTAAGAACAATTAAAAAAGCAATTATAAACAACTTACACGGTTGTGAAGTCTTGGGATGTCAATGGAGCAAATAGTCAGATGCGAACAGGGGCGGCTCAACCGTTTTGCTGGCCCCAACGAAAAAAATTTAGGGGCCTTTTCATTATTTGTTTGTTGATTCATTATGTTGATTGTTTAGTTGTAGCCTGTAGGTAATTATTTGAAATTGTAATAGGCAATTAGCAATTTATATGCATAATGCAATAGGTATTATGCATATATATAACCTGAAGATCCAAGACAGAGGTTCAAGGAGCCAATTCCATAATGATTGAATTGATGATCAATTAACATAAATCATAACAAACATGTAATCGATTAACATAAATCAATTTATAACAAACACACAAACACCACCACTATGTGTAAAACCAAATAACTAAATTAATCTAAATAAGCAACAAGCATGAGATCAACAAGACTGCATCATGCGAACCTACACACCAGGCTCTAATATCAAATTCAAATAATTTATCATAGTAAAATATACCCATATTTACCTTCTTATTGTTCAATTAGTTAATTTTTCCATTGATTTGACCTAGTTGACTTGATTTGTGTTCGCTCCGGTTTCAGATTGCCCGGGGACACAATCAGAAGACGCCGGTAAATCTGATGCTTCTACCGGCTGCCCTAATCAAGAACCTTGTGTGTCTGCCTTAATCAGTATCTGATAACCATTAAGTACTGATACGGGGTATTAGAGACTAAAATTTTAGTCCCAAATACTCTTCTTTTTTTTGTAGTGTATATTGCATTTGAAGCATCTCTTAACTTTTTCCCTTTTTCATTTTCAACAAATTTGTGAAACTCGGGTATCCTACAGTTGGTTCTCATAACGAGTCATCCTCTTTTAAATATAACTATTATTAATCAAATTACATCGGAAGTCTTTCACGAATTACTTCACGAATTACCTCACGAATGCTTGCACATCAATCCGAGTAGTACCGCTCCCAAACCAAGGTACGTCAGCGCAACTCTTATCTGCAAAACAAAATATCGTACCCACAAAGTCAGCTATGCTGAGTGAATTCTAATAGTTTAATTTAATTAAAAGTCAACTCGTCACAAAAGTTATTTGGACTTTACTCAGTACCCTAGGTCCTTATAAAATAGTTTCACAATTCATTAACAAATAGATAACCCTTGTTATTACCTTATATCCCATAACAGTTCATCATCCAAGACTCATCCCATAATAATAATAATCCCGCAGTCTCATCGACATAGATCGAACTTACTACAATAATAACGCATACTCTAGTACACGTATTAACTCGACACTTGGTTAACACAATAAATCCCTAGACATCGACTTACTCAACCTTGACCAAGGCTCTTACAAATCAACTGACACGATAGTTGTAAACACCACGGCAACATCCAGACACAACGGTCAATCTAACTCTACTCGCTTCATAAATATCATCTACACATCGCATTAATATTATTGCACGCATAATGAATATAACTCAACACTTGTATGCAATTAAGCACATATATACATACACACAAACACATACCTCATCACTGTACCCTCTTCAGGGCGTTCAACACAAACACATAGCTCATCATTAACCTGCTAAGTATTGTCACCATTGGTGACTTTCCGAAGGACCTCGTCCTTCACAAATCCCGTTTGCCGTGTCATAAGAATGACTATGCAAATACATCACCAAGGACAACACACAAAACACGCAACACAAATAGTGACATAGAATATCACACTATAATTTTATGACTCGTTAACTACATCTGCACCTCACACATAGCACTAGAACGGTACACATATCCCACATGAAATCATAAGCATTTAGCTTAAGGCCGACTCTCCCCGATCGACCCTTAACACGTCACACATTCATAACTCATAACTCTAGCTAGCACACTCCCATGGACACACCATAGACCCTACGACTCCTTAATACTCATTTAATTTCATAAACATGTCGGATTAGAATCCGAAACTCTTAACACTGTTAATAGATTAAACTTGAATCATAAGCGTGTACGATAGCCCCAAAAACATGAAAAACATTTAAAGAAGGGAATTAGAAACTCACCGGTTATGCTGAGTCTCAGTCCTTGCTCTGCAACTTGTCCGTCCACGCTCGAATCCCACACCTGACAAACGCGTGATCACATGATCAGAACACGTTCCAAGCACACATTTCATACTCATGAATAATTATAAATAACTCCCCACATCCGTCTTGTAATCTCAAACTTGGGTCTATGTATGCATGCATACACGTGGCAGCACCATGCAAGCCTTAATCGTCAACGAGCACGTGTACGTGAGCCAACCTTCCCATGCACGTCCACCTCACACCATGCAAGCCCTAGGATCCCAAAAACCTTATCGGGTGTAACCCGACTCCATCCTCTCCTTCGTTCCTTATCGTGACCCCCTTGCATCACCATCATGTTCCACCGTCTTCCTCGTCGGGCAAACCTTAGTCGAGCATCACCACAGCTAACGACGACCACCTCCTCCTCGTGTCTGGCACCACCGCGTGACACAGTGCACATCCGCACCATCCCCTCCTCTTTTTTCTCTCCTCGGTAATTCACCACCCCCGCAAGTCGGACTCCTGTCGCGAACAGGTGGCCACCACGTAGGGCCGCACTCTCCAGCCGTATATCCTCTCACACCATCGATGCTGTCAAAGCCACCCAGCCCTCGTCCCTATCGGGCCTGCTGTCGGCGTCACCCTCTAGCCGCCTTCCACACATGTGGTCATATAACTTCGTCACCCACCGTCGGGTTCTGTGGGAGCTACGGCCACCGTCTGACGCCATTATCAACCTACACCATCACTTTGACCGGTCACCAACCCCAAACCTCCCCCTCTCCCCTTCGCCGCCGATCACTGCTAAACCACCACAAACCCTAATTGGTTTGCAACAAACTACAACAAAAGAAACGTGTAGGAACCATGAAAGAGGATTACCTTAATTACGTAAGAAGTTTTCCGCTCGAAAACCACCGTGGAACCACCCTCTGATCGCACCTTCCTTCTCCTAGCTTCCGTCGCAAGTTCCCTAGCAGAAATGGCTTAGGGTTTGCGCATAGATGGTTTATAAACCATCCTAAGTTTCGTTCGGCCCCTTCAGTTTCGTCTAACACGTTTTGATCTCGAACTCTCTACAACCGACTAACTTTGCCTTATTTCCGTAGCTAAACGCACCTTCTTCGGTCAATTCAATCCATCATTAAGTTAAATACGGAACCAGGTCGTCCACTAACCCCCCCT
The DNA here is from genome assembly GCA_023525975.1 of Smallanthus sonchifolius. Classification (NCBI taxonomy): domain Eukaryota; kingdom Viridiplantae; phylum Streptophyta; class Magnoliopsida; order Asterales; family Asteraceae; genus Smallanthus; species Smallanthus sonchifolius. The sequence continues at coordinate 31,342,288 of CM042046.1, forward strand.
GTACTTTCTGGATTTCCAGGATGTTACAAGTCTACCCTCCTTAAAAGAGGATTCTTCCTCGAATCCTTCGTCGCACAACCACATTAACTCACCCTTTTCGTTTTTGCTCATGCCCCAAAACTCTTAGGTGCTACCTACTTTCCCTTCGTATGCATAACATACTTACCATTATTTTTCAAAACGGCCACCAACCCTGGTATTGTAAGTAGCCTTCTCCATTGCTCGCTTTTAATCTTGTGACTTGTAGATTTCATTTACACGTTCCCTTATTACTTGTACTCCGACTTTCACTTCTATGGCACAACTTCCTCGATTACTCGCTTACTTATCCTATTTTCCTGATTCGCTCACCGCACCTATACTGTGATTTCTTGCATAGCCCTGATGATATCTTCATCCCGATAGTCATCCTCAAGTAAGACTCCTTGCTTCTTATAATTAGGACCGGTCGTCTATCCAAGGACACACTTTACATCGTTATCATGTGTTCAACGCACCTCATCGATAAGCACATATAACTCAACTGATTCATTATCATCGGCTCACTATGTTTTCTCTAAAGTCTCCTCGCATCTCAATCACTTATCCAACACATTAGTCTCAACCGAGGTTCCACTGTAGGTTGTCTTTAGTGTAGTAATATGTCTACCAACGTAGGCATTTCCTTCCCAGTCGCTTATGTGCAGTCCTGCACTTATCCTTCCTTTCTTCCACTTTCCTTGTTATTGCTCTATCATTACTACGCGGTCACTGACCCGCGCCTCATTCATCAAGTTAGAACATGCAGTCCGTCTTGTCACCGGCTTCATCCACCCCTTGTCTTGTTCAGAGTATATATTTCCACTTCTATCGTATCTTACCTTGACATAATTCTGTACATGGAACGCATTCCATGGAGACCCTTCCGTCACCTCATTTGTCTCGTGCTGGAATCTTCAGCATCATTATCTCAACCTCTTCATAACTATCCCTGATTATACGTCCATGTAACGTATTCATCATCAACTCACACAACTCCACCATTGGCTTCGTGCTCCAAATTCCCGAGATATAAGCATAGGCATATCATAAGAGCACCTCGCCGATCATCTAGAAAATATTAAAACTCTTTGCTTCACCTCTATGTATTAACGTTGAGAAAACGTCAAGATAGAAATACTACGCTAGATCACGCTAGCTATATGTCCTATGCATGACTAAGCGAGCACTACCATGACACATAACGTCAGGTCATAATAACAAAACCTATCATGTTAGGAGTTTGTATAGGTATCGCATCTTATCTCTCTAACTCGCACAAAGCACACACATAACTAGCTAGACCTGAGCAAATCTACGTGTTATAAAATATGATCTTGTCATTTATAGACACACAAACTCCTGAACTCTACCTTTTATTCATTATAACGGTAGCCCTTGCCACACGTTGTAGGTCCTGATTTTAGACAAAATCACTCAAACAGATCGATTACACACACACACAGGCGAAATCTATGTGTATGGTGGTGAAACAGTGGTGAGAAACAGAAATGGTGATAATAAACAAGCTAACCATATTAGAATCAACACAAGATGATATGAAAATGTAAGAACAAGAGATGAACAACTCCAAATCTATATTGATTCAAGAACAATGTGAAAGAGAGTTTTAGGGTTACAATTGTTTATCCACACCCTAAACATTCTCAAACTAAGCTATTTATAGTGAGTAGACAGGCATCGAAACTATGCTCACCGAAACATCTAGTTTCGGTTGAACATTTACCAATGAAAGAATCTTCTGTCGAAACTACCTATCTATCGAGACTACTAGTTTCGGTTGAACAAACCTCAACCGAAACTAGGTAGTTTCGACGGCCCAGACTTAACTAAATAAAGCAGTAATTTACATTAAACTAAAATACATGAAAATAAACTAAAGTACTAATGTTCAAAATTACTTTGATGACATTAGCATACAAAATACTATACCCTAAAATCTCCCCTAAGCTGTTGCATCAATGTTTTCAACTCTTCTCTAAGCAGTTGGATCTTAACTTGAAGTTGGCTTGTATGGCTTCATATTCGTAGTCACAACTCTTTGGTATGCCTTTGCATCTGCCTTATCATCTTCACTAAAGACTTGGATATGGTATTTAAATAACACCTCCAGATCTTCAGGTTGAAACTTTCAAAGCTCCATAGGCTCAAAGATCTGTGTGTCTGCCTTGCCTTCACATTCTATCACGGCACTTCCAATGATTGGATAATAGAACCATCTTCTGAAATTCTGGAGTTGAACCTGTACCATTCGTGGAAATGTAATAGTTTTGACAGTTTGAGTCGGCTTGTACCTTAGAAGTCATTCCATGTTTGGGTATGTAGGTAGTGTTCAAAGTCAGTAGCCATCATGACTTTCTTGGTTTCTGAAGTGGAAGCTTGGCCAAGGCTCTAAAATCATAGGTAGGGAGTGAGTTAAAGTCTGTCATATTCTTGAAGTGCTCTACCCCTCCCTTGTACCTTCTTATGATGAACAACTTTCTTTCATGGTCATATTTCCATCCCACAGGAGGTCTCTTAAGCTCTTGGTACTTAGCAAACCATTCATATTGCTTGGGATCCTCCTTTTCAACCATTTTTCTCAACCAAGGTCTATTCGAGCCAGGATAGTTAGGATTTGGTTTTGGTGCTTGGATGGGTTCAGTTGGGGTGGATTCAGAGGGGGTTGGCTCAGGTTGAGTTGGTGTAGGCTCATCAGAAGTTACGGGCTTCACCAGGTCAACTTGCACATCAGATTCTTCCTTTTCATCATCTGATGGTGCTTGAATCTCATCACCCTGATCAGTGAAGTATCTGCTCCTTTCTTCACGCAAATCTTCAGTGGTCATGATTTTAGGATACTCATCATCAATCCCATAGTTGTTAATTTGATTCAACAAGCCATTCAACTCATGATCTGATCCAATCTCTTCTTCATCCAAGATAACAACATCAATAATAGACTCCTCTCCATTTCCTTTTCTTTTGGTAGTTCTCCTTTCACTGGCTGAGGGAAGGTCATATTCTATCTCTTCCATCTTCACTTCCACAGCTTCCTTTGGCTAGGCAATAGTGCCAGAATAAGTAGTCATTGCAGACTCTGGATTGGTAACAAAGGCAAGGGAAAAGGGTCCACCGGTAGATGTGGACTGAGATACATTGATCTCCCCCTGAGCTGTGGAAGCAGGTTTCTTTTAAGATGGCTGTACCAAAGAAGCCTTAATTTGTTCTACCAAATCAGTCACAACTTTAAGATCTTGTTGCTCTTTAGAGATCAATTTTTGTTGAGCTTCCAGTTGGGTTTGTTGTACCTCCAGTTGATTTTGTAAAGCAGCAACTTCTAGCTTCAGATCTTTTACTTCCTCTTTGTATTCTTTCAGATCAGTCTTTAGACTCTCTATGACTTTATCTCTTTTTACTACTTGACCATGTAGCTTCTTCACTTCCAGCTTTAAATTTTTGACACTTGGAACATTTGGTGATGTCTCATGGGCAGGTGATGCAGGTGGTGTGGGAATAGGTATATTTTGTGGTGCTGGTTGTGGTGAGGGTTATGGTGATGGTTGTGGTGAGGGTTGTGGTGATGATTGTGGAGTTGGAATAGTATAGACATGTGAAGGTATGGGACTAATGTGTTCAGGAATATCAAACATGATGAAGATAATTCTTCAAGCCCAGTTTTGATCCTTTTGGCTCTTAGTTCTTCTAGTTCATAATCGAAACCTGAGTCAGCTTGTCTCTTTGATGAGGATGCAAGAGGTTCTATCTGACCATCAGAATCAGACTTGTAGTAATAAGAACCGTAGATTCCTGCATCCAATGTCCCACTGGATTCAGCTTCTCCTTCTTCAGCACCTTGTATTTTAGCCTCAACATTTTTCAATAGGCATATGAGGAAGTTGCACTTGTTCATCTATATGTGCTATCTCTTGGTCAAGGAATTGAGCCTTTAAGACGGGCTGTTCAATTTCCTGATCAATATTCTGTTCAACATTTACATCAGCCATTTGGTTTTCACGATTGCCTTGTTCTTGTTCATTTTCTTCTTATTCCTCTTCAGATGATGAAGATTCAACTTCTAGTTCTGGATCAATATCAGGAACTTCCTCTTCTTCTTCACCAATAATGTGACCAAACAGAGGAATATCAGCAATCACTTTGTTGGTTCTTGAGCTTGAACTCTTCATGTAGCTCAAGGTTTTAACAGTCATATGGTCAAAAACAAACACATAACCATCTTGTTGCAGATTTTGATGAAGATGGTTTATGATGATCTAGAGAAACCTTGGATAGACTAAAAATTTATCTCTAACACCCCAGTCATGTTCTCCTTTAATTGCCCCAAGACCAGTCCAGAGAAGTTGTAGTCCTTTCCTTTCATCAACCCCAAGATTTCTGTAGAGTCATGTATTTCTAATCAGCTATTGTCATTAATGTGTTTTTGAACAATGTTAGCTTAGCTTACTTATCTGTCATTTCAATATTGTAATGTCAGTTTATGTAATTTACTGCTTTAAAACAGTTTAAGTCTGGGCCATCGAAACTACTTAGTTTCGATCGAGGTTTGTTCAATCGAAACTAGTAGTTTCGATAGATAGTAGTTTCGACAGTTTGTTCTATTACTTGTAAATGCTCAACTGAAACTACTAGTTTCGGTTAGCATAGTTTCGATGGCTGTCTACTACTATAAATAGCCTAGTTAGAGAATGTTTAGGGTGGGAGTAGCGGCTGTAACCATGAACCTTCCCTTTCATTGTTCTTCAATCAATACAATCTGCATTTTGAGTTTGATGCACTGTTCCTACAATTTCATATCACATTTGTGTTGATTGTGAGTGTGTTTAGCCTGTTTTCTTCACCAAATCTGTTTCTATCCTCTGTTTCACCTCCATACACACTGTTTCTACCTTTGTGTGTGGAGAATCGATCATCTGTGAGGTTTCTGAGTGAAATCTAGACCAACAATTGGTATCAGAGCTTTATGCTCTTGTTTCTGAGTATATCAGGTTTTTATGATCGATTCTAGGTGTTTTTCGTTGTTTTATTAAAGTTTTCTGCATCTGGATTCTACGAGCACTTTTCATTGCCATCGGTATTGTTTCATCGATTTCTGACGCATTGTGTTAGTGGTTTAAAAAATCAGAGGTTATATTGGTAATCAGGAGTGTTTGACAAGACTTTTCGCTGGATTGGATTGTTATTTCAGTGATATTGATTTCTGAGGTTGTTCATCAATGGAGGTTTTCTAACTTGGAGAAGAAGTCATCAAAACTACTGGGGGAACATTCTCTGCAATTCGTTTGTCATCGAAACTTCTTGTCTGTACCTTGTCTGCTGAAGGTACAATCAAAACTAGTTATTTATCTTATTACATCGAAACTATTCTGTGTAGCTTGATCACCCGAAATTTCTGAGTTATCGAAACTAGTAGTTTCTGCTAAGGTTGTTGGATTTTCTGCTAAGTGTTCATCATCGAAACTAGTTTTTTAGGGCTCTGTGTTTCTCTATCAAAACTAGAAGGTTTGGGAAAATTTTTTCTCTTTTGAAACTAGGAGTTTCGATCAGTATTTACTCAATCGAAACTAAGTGTTTCGATCAAGTTTGTTCACCTGAAACTAGTCACTATTTTAGTTTCGATTTCTAAGATTATGGCAACTTCAAGTTCAAATGAGTTTTCTGGAGGAAACAAACCGCCTGTTCTTGTGTCCACAAGAGATTTTGATGACGGGACAAAGAAGATGAAGTCTTTCTTTCAATTCCATGATCATACCCTTCTGAACTCCATCAAGGACAGTCCCCACAAACCAGTTATCAACACTGCTGATGTTCAACGTCCTAAGACTGTGGCTAAATATGATGAAAAGGATATTGCTTTGATTGCCCAAGACAACAAAGCCTATGGGACTATTTCTATGGTTCTTCCTATGGATATCTTCAACACTTTTGCTGAATACACCACTGCCAAAGACTTATGGGTAGCTTTGTGTACAAGATTTGAAGGTAGTGCTGAAGTTTAGGAGAGTAAGAGAGATCTGATTAAGAAGAAATATGAGATGTTCAGCAGTGTCAGAGGAGAATCAATGTCTGATCTGATCAATCGTTTATCAAGCATTGTGTCTAGGCTGAAGGTAATGGGTGTTGAGTACCCAACTCTGGAGCTAAACAAGAAACTTCTAGATGCTCTCCCTGAGGAATGGAATATGTACCGTATCATGATTAAGAAGACTGAGAATCTAAGTGCCTTATCTCAACAAGAAGTCTACAGCATCCTTGAATCTTATGAGATTGAGATCAAGAAAGGAGCAGTCACTCCCACCAACCAGTCTGGAAACACAACTCTTATTGCTGGATCAAGCTCTTCCAGTAGCTCATACTTTCAGACTGATGTTCCTCCTTCTGCTGCTGCTATTCAATCTACCAGTTCATCTGCTCCTCAAAATACTATTACTATGATTACTGATGAATATGTCCCAATCTTGACTGCCTTCATGTCATGCTACGATGCTCTAATTTCTGGAAACTTGACACCGGTCAGTTTTCAACCTGATGACTTGGAGCAGATCAACCCTGATGATTTGGAGAAAATAGACATAGATTGGTGCATGGCTATGCTGACCTTAAGAGTCAAGAGATTCATCAAAAGGACTGGTTTGGATAGATTCAAGCAGGGAAAGACTCTTGGGTTTGATATCAAGAAGGTGAGGTGCTACAATTGTGACCAACTGGGTCATTTTGCAAGAAACTGCAAAGAACCTTCCTCCAAGGATCAGCATGAGAAGAAGACTTCCTCAGGAAAGCAAGCTGCTAATCCTCCCAAGACCAGCACATCATCACGTTCCACAGCTCTTGTCTGTCAAGCTGATGGACACTATCATTGGGGAGAACAAGCCGAGGAAGTTGCTGACAAAGCCTTGATGGTAGATGTGGAGGACAAGGGCAAATGTGTCATGATTTAGCCAGCCGAGGATCTCATTGCTGTACCTGCTGAGGTTATTTCTAAACTTTGTAGTGCTAGATGTTGTTTAAATGAAATTCAGAAATACAGATTCATCAATCAAGCTTTGATTAATGAACGAGATCACATTAAGGTGATGTATGACTCTGTGGCCAAAAATGAGAAATTGTACTTAAAGAAAATCCGTGACATTTCTGGAGAAAACCGTTCTTTAATTGTGCAACTTAATGATCAAACTATTAATAATAAAATTTTGTGTGAAAGAGTCCAAAAGGCAGAAAATACTAAATTACAAGTTGACCACATGGATATGGATCAGAAAATTTTGTTTTGTATAATTGATAAACAATTTAACAAAAAAGGCACAAAGGGTCTTGGTTATAATTCTCATCCACCACATTATTCTAAATCAGGTAAATTTACTGACATGCCTGTTGCTCATGTTCCTACTCCTTTTGTGTGTACCTTATCTGCTGATGATCATATTAAATCCTCAGATTCTGACAGTTTGGCTTCATGTGCAGAGTCAAATTGTGTAACTTCAGAGGATGATTGTGATGAGAGTACTTGTTCTAGAACTGTTTTAAATGAACATGTGTCGGATGAATGTAATAATATGTCCGTATCAAAACCATATATTTGTGAACACGTTCAAAATTTATATTTTGATTCTATGGCTTCTGAGCATATGAGATTGGGATGTGATATTTCTAAATTTAAAAATGCTTTACCTTTTATTCCTAAATCTTTGAATGCTGTGCCATGTTTACCAAGTTTAAAAGTGCAAGAATAATTGTGAATGATGTACCACGTGAAACCATGAGCAACATGAAATTTTTCAGATTAAAGGAAGAACAAAGTCTTCAAGACAAAGTTATTGCAGAAAGAATCGTATCATATTCAGATGCCTCAACATCACAATTATCTTCATCTTGTAATGACAATTATCAGGCTAAGGCATCTTGTGATAAAGTTTGTTTTAGTTGTGGTGCTTCAAATCATGTTTCAAAAAGTTGTAATTTGACAACAATACATTGTAATGAAGAATCGTCTCCAAAAATTTCTTTGAATTCAAATGTGTCGTCTAAATCTTCTCATAGTGGAAAAACTAGGCGTAAAAGAATTAAGAATGCTAAAAACTATTTGAAAAGAACCTGGAAAATTAAAAATAATGTCTTATATGATGATCATGCTTCATCTAAGGAGGATATCGATTATGATTCACATGAGATGTCCTATCCTGACCAGAAACTTCTTGATAGCATTGATATTGGTCAAAATGTCTAAGTGGTTAGTTGTGTATAGGGTCAACCAAGAAGAACCTGAGATAACATTTGGTATGTAGATAGTGGATGTTCCAGACATATGACCGGTCAATTTAACTTGTTGCAATATTATCATCTAATGGATGGAGATTATGTGGCTTTTGCTGGCAATCCAAGGGGAGGAAAGATTGAATGTCAAGGAACAGTCTCGAATGGTGTAAATAGTTTGGAGTATGTTAACTTCGTTCCCTAATTGAAGTACAATCTGATGAGTGTCTCTCAGATTTGTGACAATGATTTATGTGCCTTATTTAATTCAAAAGAATGCCTGATCTTGAAGTCTGGAGTGGTGATTCCACAAGAACTCATTCTCATGCGTGCTCCCAAAAGATACAACATCTATAGATTGGATATGAACAACCCATCGGGAATTGAATCGTGCTTTCTTTCAAAGGCTTCTGAAGATGAATAATTTCTGTGGCACAAAAGGTTGGGACATGTAAACTTTAAAACCATGAACCACCTGGTTCGAGGAAACCTTGTCACCGGATTTCCTCTCAAATATTTTTCTCCTGTGGAACACTGTATCTCATGTTCCAAGGGAAAACAGCACAAATATTCTCATAAACCCAAAACCACAAATTCCATTGACTCCCCTCTCCAATTACTTCACATGGATCTCTTCGGTCCTGTGAGTGTCATGAGTCTTGGACGAAAATCTTACTGTTTGGTGGTAACCGATGACTTCTCTCGGTTTACTTGGGTGTTCTTCCTGGCTAAGAAAGATGAGACGCCAGAGATTCTAAAGACCTATCTGCTTCAAATTGAGAACCTCTTCAATCTGAGTGTGAAGACTATCCGAAGTGATCATGGAACAGAATTCAAGAATGCCACTCTTGATTCCTTCTGTGAGAGCAAAGGAATTTCTCGACAATTCAGTGCACAGCGTACTCCTCAACAGAATGGTGTAGCTGAAAGAAGAAACCGCACGTTGATTGAAGCTACAAGAACTATGATCGTTGACTCCAAGCTTCCCATGACTTTTTGGGCTGAGGAGGTCAACACTGCATGTTTTGTGCAAAATCGGGTTCTCATCACCAAAAGCTGCAATAAGACACTCTATGAGATCATGTACAAGAGAAAGCCAGTTATTGATTTCTTCAGAAAGTTCGGGTGTGTGTGCACGATGCTGAATACGTCAGATCAGCTAAACAAGTTTGAAGCCAAAGCTGATGAATGCTATTTTGTGGGATATTCATCAAATCAACGAGCTTTTCATGTTTACAACAAGCAAAGAAGGATGGTGCTGGAGTCCACTGATATCAATTGGCATGAAAGCAATCATACGGACACTGGGGACGGTCCTGATTGGCTTTTTGATGTCAAATCCTTGTTTAAATCATTTAATCTTCTAGTGTTTTCAAATGAATTAACTCCTGCTAATCCTTACTTTTCTGTGAACAATCTAGGGAACATAAATGATCAAAGTTCTTCCTCATCCAGTCAAAATGAAATCCCTGCACCTGTTGATGCTAAATCTAATGTGGACACTTCCGATTCTGGTGCAACAAGAGAAACTGTTGAAGACAACGCTATTCCAATGGTAGATGTTGCCCCCCAATCAACTGCTGAAGATCTTATTGTTGATGAAGCTGGTCCTTTTGCTAACAATATCACAAATCTGGATGAACTCTTGGAAGAAGATGAGATTCCTTAATTGAGAATTCAAAAGAATCATCCCACCGATAACATCATTCGTCCGCTCAACGTGGGTGTTCGTACCCGGAGTGCCTGTGATGCATACGAAAACATCATGTTCTCGTGTTTCATTTCTCAAGTTGAACCTAAGAACATCAAAGCAGCTTTCCTTTAGAACATCTGGGTGGAAACAATACAAGAAGAGTTACAACAATTCTCAAAGATGAAAGTGTGGAATCTGGTGGATCTTCCTAAGAACAAAGTACCAAACGGTACTCATTGGGTATTTCACAACAAAAAGGATGAAGGAGGAATTATGGTTCGAAACAAAGCTCGTTTGGTTGTTCAAGGTTTCTATCAGGAAGAAGGAATTGACTTTGAAGAAGTCTTTGCACCAGTGGCTCGCTTGGAAGCCATCAGAATGTTTCTCACCTATGTAGCCTATATGGACTTCACTGTTCATCAAATGGATGTCAAAATTGCATTTATGTATGGAAAAGTTCAAGAGGAAGTTTATGTCAAGCAGCCATCGGGTTTCATTAATCCTAACTTTCCAGACCGTGTATACAAGTTAGACAAGGCATTGTACGGTCTTCACCAAGCACCTCGTGCATGGTATGAAACGTTATCAAAGCATTTGATTGAGAATGGTTTCACACGAGGAGCCATTGACCAAACTCTGTTTAAACGGAAGGATGGAAAGGATACAATTATGGTGCAAATTTATGTTGACGATATCATCTTTGGATCTACCAATCCTCGTCTGTGCAAAGAATTTGAAGAAGTGATGCATTCTAAGTTTGAAATGAGCTCTATGGGAGAAATGAAGTTCTTTTTGGGACTGCAAGTTGATCAGTCTGAGTCAGGAATTCTCTTCCATCAAGAGAAATATGTGAAAGAAATCCTGACCAAGTTCAAAATGGCTGAGTCCTATCCAGTCAAAACTCCCGTGGAAGTTCGACATTGTTTGTCTCCTGATTTGGATGGTGAAAGCGTTGATCAGCACCTCTATCGCTCTATGATAGGATCTCTGATGTGTTGTAAAACACATATGTTTTTATGCACATTTTTAACCCGTTTCATTCGGTTTTATCAGTTAAAATAATATAAAGCTGATACTTAATGATATTCTTGGTGAAAATATAGGTTTGGTCGATAAACCGAAGAATTTGAGGAATAAAAGGGGGCCGAAAAGAAGCGGGAATAAAGAATGGAGCTGAGCAATAAAAGTATAAATTAATTCTGGATTGTGCCAGAAGTCGGAACGACTTCTGCTACCATGTCGGTCCGACGCGTGTTTTAAAGACAAAATCATTGCATAATCATTGAGGCGTAATCATTATGGGTGGCGTCAGCCCTAGTCGGACCGACATCCACCCCATGTCGGTCCGATATGCATCAAGTTAGGCAGATAGCGCTAATTCAGCCATTTTAAAAGGTTTGATCGAAATTCTTCGAGGGGATCGATTGTTGACGGCTGTAGACGACCAGAAGGTTTGGAGAATCGAAGAATTGGAGCTAGAGATCATATGGATTAAGAGAGTTTGCATCTTTTCGGTTTAAAATCATCGGTCTTGCGTTTTTTTTTCCTATTATAGTGTTTTACCTCTAGTTCTAAACGTGTTTCCAGTATATTTTAGTTTGTTTCTCAGTATTATGAGTAGCTAAACTCGTTGTTACCAAGATTAGGATGAATATTGTCATGATTTGATTGTTTTCGGTTTATTTATCGATCGTATGACGAATGCTAGTATAAAGACTTCTGATTTAATGTTTATGAATGTGTTTGTATACTGATATAATACTAATCTTGCATGAGGTTGTTGCTCTTGAGGTTTTATTTAAATGCTTTGTGTGTTTTGAGTAAGATTTCGGGTTTTCGGGTCATATACTTTGTGTTTGTGATCTAAACGATTAGGCCAGTCATTGTAGCAGGTTTATGAAGTCATAAAAATCAGTGCTTTACCAAACTTGAGACCGAGAGGAGATAGGTTGTCGGGTTGTCTTTTGGTTTGGCGGTTTGGGTAGCAATTGCAAGAGTGGGAATTGTCCGAGTCGTTTTTTATCATTTACAATTTCGTGTCATAAATAGTACTTTGGGAGTTTACTCCTCGAACTTAGGTCTGTCTAGGATAGTCTATGAGTATAGAGCGGTTGAGACCGAGAGGTGAAATCGTTATCGAGTACGTGGTGTTTTAGGTTTTGGTGAGTTCGAGAGGAAATCCAATTCCTTGATGGTGAGATTAATCCGACCCTTAGGATATTTGAGGTGTTTTGGCGAGCCTGAGAGGAGATCCGGCATGTCTTAATGATTCCCGAGTCAGTCTATCTTTAAAACCGGTGTCATACAGTTAGTCGTCTCGAAAGCAGTTGAGTCAGTCAATAGGATTCCTTGTATAGGTGGTGTTTGTCTCATAGTTAGTAGTTGTTTGTTTGTTTTAGTTTGTTTGGTCTGCTTTAGTGTTCTGTTTTCATCTTTGTCTGTCTTTCCGTTTGTCTAAGTATTTTCGTGTCCTTTTCAGTCTTGAGTTAAGTTAGTATTTTAACTGTTAAATTAATTTGCATGTTCTAAAATTATAAAAAAGAAAAATAGAATCATCTTTTGTGTTACATCAGTTAGGAGTCAATAGAGGTTCAGTATCGAAGTTCACCGCCTTTTGTGTCCACGGATCGATAACCCGGTCTTATTTGCTTTGTTACACGCGACCGGTACACTTGCCGTAGCGTGTAATTTAGTCGTGAGTCAATTTCTAAATTTAAAACTTCGTTAAATTAACATAACATTATCACACATCAAGTTTTTGGCGCCGTTGCCGTGGACACGTTTTGGCGACTTCGAGAACGACCCGAGTTGGGGGTCTAACCAATTATTGTTCATTATTTGCGTTTTTTTAGTTACCTTTATTTTTTTTTCTTTCTCTCCTTTATTTTTTTAGTTACCTTTTGGAATAATTAGCATATTTTCTTTATTTCTGTACTTATTTTTCTTTTTGCAGTGTATGCGACATTCCCGTTGCACTCGTTCCACAGGATCTGCTGAGTTTGCTACTCTACTTGAGCCCGAGCGATTGTGCCGAAAGAAACCTGTTAAAGAGACCGTTGAAACATCTTCTGAAGAAATGGGTGACCAACCAGCATGAAGGACCGTTTCTGGTTACGCTAAGTCAACCAACGGTGGCGTACGTTCTAGCATCACCCAACCCACAGTTGCGGCCAACTCTTGGCAATCTCCATCCCATATCATGAGCACCATCGCTACCAATGTCCAATTCCATGGGAATTCTCACGAGAACCCCCACTATCATCTAACTAGGTTTAGAAGGATCTGCGACACCTTCCTCCTTAACGTCGTCAATGAGGATGCAAAATTGTTGCTTCTTTTCCCATTCACTCTTGCAGATAAAGCCACCACTTGGATTGAGTCCTTACCCAATTGTTCCATCACCACTTGAGCTATTATGAAGGACAAATTTCTTGCTAAATACTACCCTCCTTCTAAGGCTGCTCACCACAGGAGTTTGATCCATGCTTTTAAGCAACAGCAGGGGGAGAGTTTTCACGACGTGTGGGAGAGATTCAAAGGGTTGTGTAATGATTGCCCGCGTCATGGTATTGAGGATTGGTGCTTGGTTGAAAAGTTTTATAATGGCTGCTCCATTGCAAGTAGGGGCAGTTAGATACCGCCACACGAGGGAACATGATGACAAGAAAGTCCCCTGAGGAATGCTTTGATTTGTTTGAGGATATTGCTATGACTTCTTACTAGAGTCCGCACACTGAGAGTTCACAGAGAGGGTTTATGCATGTTGACTTGACTACAGCCTTAGCAAAACATGTCACACCCCAACCGACGGCGGAAACGTCGGGGCGGGACATGTAGACTGTTCATGAGCACATGGTTGACTAAAATTTAATATATTAAAACGTTACATTTCCATTCATAACTCTAAAATTCAACAATACAAGAATTTTGAAATACATAACATGTTCATTTGTTTCAATTAACTAGGTCCACAAACTAAGTGAAGCAAACTTGATCAACTAAAACTTTTGTACCTGAAACATGATGAAAACGAGGTCACCTAAAAAGTTGGTGAGCATACATAGGTTTTGAATTTAAATAGCTTCAAATGTTATGTGTATACAATCCATACATATCATGATCAATAAGGAAAAAATGGAGAGTTACTATTGTGTAACGAATTAGTACAATCAAACCTTTATAACTAGCATGCAAAACAATTGTGTTGTCGGTAACAATCACCCTAACTGGGTGGGTTTGTCAGACTCAATAGATCTATCATTGTTAACCATCGGCTTGTATAGTTAATGACTGCACATGTAATTTCACACAAAAGTAGTTAACACACCTATCACTCAAACATAAAGCTCAAATTGCACACATGAATGTAAAGTGAAATTGTATTGTGTAGTTTTGCAAATCATTGAATATAATGTTCATGTTTCACCCCAAAATATGTAAAATAGTGTAAAAGGGGCTATGCAAAACTCACCTGGTATAATTGTGTAGATAACACGAGCAAATATGTAGCACAAATGATTCCCGAATCACAAGTTAACCTAGGGTGGAATTGTATGAACTTGAATTAATAATATGCAAAAAGGTCTAAGCAAGATCTAGGGTTTAGCGGGATTGAGTGTAGGGATTTGTACGAGGTGGTTGTGTTATTCTATGTGAAAAATGTACGTTAGTGTTTGTATTTGAATGAAAGTATAAAACGTAAGTTTAAAGTATAAGAATTAACCAAAATAGTAATTGACATAGGACTGTACTAAAATAATTAAATAGATTAAATAAATAAATTCTTTTTATTTATTTAATTAGAATATTGTAAAAAGATAGTTAATTTAAATAAATAATTATTTATTTATTTATTTATTAATTTATTACTAATATAACGTGTCTCAAAAACGGTAAGGTAAATACGTTTTTTGTAAATATATGTTTAGGAAAAACAAACTAAATCCTAAATGGGTTGTTAAAGTAAACGATATTTATTTTAAGTAAATAATTTCTTTTTATTTATTCATTTATTAAAATAGTATGTTAAAAATATGGAAAATGTAAATGCATATTTATCTAGAAAAGTTTTATTTGTTTAAATAGGGTTTAAACCATATATTTTAATAGAAATAAATGATTTATAAAATTTGTTTTATGATAAAGTGTTTTATAAAAATCTTGTCATAATTTTTATAAAATTAGATATTTAAAGTATTTTGTTTTGCAATATAACCAATTGATTTAAAAGTAACTTTTTGAATGGTTACAATGAGTTTCTAAAACAATTTAATTTGTAAAAGAAATAGTTATTTTAGGTTTAAAGTTGCTAATTGTTATACAAGTCTGTTCTAAATGATACTGGGATCATAAAATATTTTTTTTATAAATTAAACTGCTGCTTAAAACGATTGAAAAAAAAATAGTACAGTGAGCCGGGATTGAACCTGGGTCGTTTCCGGGTGAGGGCAAACGCCTAACCACTGAACAAGATGATTGATGCTGTTCAAGCTTCGGGTCAAAAGGATTTTAAACGTCACTGGACAGGGGACCGGGTTTCAGGGCCAACCGAACACAAAAAGGAAATCGTGCGTGTGGGTTTAGAACCCGCGACCAAACGTATATGGGTCGAGCATTTTAACCGGTGGAACTGGGCGGAGGCCTTGACAGAATACTAGTTTGAAAATCATTTAACAATCCATCCCAAACTCATCCCCTTCCCTATTTACCCCGATCCGTAAACCCTAGCCCCCAAATTAGTCCCATTTGTTGTTAATCGATTCTACATTCATGGGGCTTTTAATCCTCAGATCAAAACAAAGCTAATGAAGCAAAGCTTACCTATTTTCGTGAAGTACTGACTGGTAATGGCTGGGATTTTGATTCCACGGTTCCTCGAGTTCGTTTGGGTTCCAGAGATGAAATGGAGATTGATGCAGGGTTTAGGGAGTTTGGAAAGGGTTGTGCGACGGTGTGCAGGTGTATTATTTCATTCAATTTCATCCTAATTACTTGATTTAATCCGGTTTTGATGATGACAACTATAGAGAATGAATTACGCGTTAATTCAATGAAACACGAATGAATTGAGTCTAGGAAAGGGCCTGCATTCATGACAGGACCGATTCGCGTGATTTCCGGGATTTAAAATGCGTTGATTTGCACGATTTGATGTTGGATTGCTACGGGTTTGACTGGGAGAAGTCAAACTTATGCAAATTCAAAATTAACTGGTTAGGTGATTGAATTGGGCCGTAACTTTGGTCAAGATGGGACCGATTGTTGACTACACACATAAAGAGATCCATTACAATCGGGTTGAATGTTTTCGGGTATTGATTTGCACCAAAGCTTGGCCATGTTTGATTTTTAATAGTCAAATTTGATTATAGAGTCAAAGTCTAGGTTCAAAGGTTCAAGTTTAAGGGTTCAATGAGACCAAGGGGGTTCATTTGTTTGATGGCGGTTCAAGACTAAATTCTATGTAAAAAAAATAGTCATAAACTTATATAAAATTTTAATTATTATTTGTTTAATTTAATTTTTTTATATATATGTATATATATATATATAGATGTACTTTCATATGTTATATATCTCAAAGATAGATGCGTGTGTTATATAACAAGGAAATAATATGTAAGTGGAATTTTGTATGCTAAAATAATCATTATTGTAACATTTTAAATTTGAATAAGTATGGGACTTCAAGTATTTATATAATAAAATAAATAAAGAAAATTTATGGCTTGAAGATCATGGATGTTACAGCACAGATGGAGGCGTTAGCTAGGATAGTGAAATATTTGCAGGTGAAGGCAGACATGAGCTGTGAGATCTGCAAGGGAGGCCATAACACAACTGATTGTCAGGCGACCCAGGAGCAGGTGGAGTACTTAGGAAATCAGAACCGTAACAACTCTTATGGTAATTCTGGATGGACAAATAACTCTGGCTCCAATTGGAGGGGTAATCAGAACCAGAGTTTGTTTCAGAATTCAGGTCAGGGAAGCGGGGAGAAGAAGGGCCGTTTCGATGAGATGATGGATCAGCTGCGAGAGCGTGATGAAAAGAAATTTTAGGAGAGTGCGGTGAAGTTCAAGGATCATGAGATGATGATTCAAAGATACGGAGTTGCATTGCAGAATCTAGAGAGGCATGTTGGAGAGATAGCTGAGATGCTGAAGAGTAGAAAAAAAGGTAGTTTGCCTAGCAACACAGATGCGAACCCGGGCCACTCAAGGCATTTCTCAAAGGCATTGACCACTAGGAGCGGCCGAGGTGCCAGGGCTGAGAAGCCGGCTGTAATCGATGATGAGCTAGTCGATGAGGAGATCGAGATGGAGGAGGATCCTGACAAGGTGCAAGAGAGGCGGAGCCCAGCAACTACAACACAGCCACAGGATTCCTCTAGAAAGGTGACTGAGACATCTGTGAGAGAGTATAAACCCCTACTTCCATATCCCGGTAGGCTCAGAAAAGAGAAAAAGGACGACCACTATCAGAAGTTCCTCAGCATGCTACGACACTTACACATTAACATCCTTTTTATTGAGGCTCTGTCTAGTATGCCCAAGTATGCAAAGTACCTCAAGGACATGTTGACAAACAAAACTAAACTTGAGGCACTTTCCACCGTGGTGATGAATGAATGGTGTTTCGCGGTTATTGAACCCATCCTTCCACAGAAGATGAAGGATCCAGGGAGTTTCACTATTCCATGTGTTATTGGTATGTTATCTGTCGGCAACGCTCTTGCCGACCTAGGTGCTAGCATCAACCTGATGCCCTACTCTGTCTTTAAGAGGCTAGGCCTAGGAGAACCACAGCCGACGTGGATGAGTCTTCAGCTTGCCGATCGATCGGTTAAGTATCCGCGCGGTTTTGTTGAGAATATGTTGGTTAGGGTCAAAAAGTTCATATTCCCTATGGACTTTGTAATCTTGGATATGGACGAGGATGAGCACGTTCATCTTATTTTAGGCCGTCCATTCCTAGCTACCACTCACGCGATGATAGATGTATTTAGTGGAAAGCTGACCCTTGGTGTGAATGATGAGAAGGTAACTTTTGACGTGGATAAGTCCATGAAGTACCCGAGCAATCAGGACGACACTCTCTACTTCTTAGAGTCGACCATGTCACATGTAGGAAAGTTCTTGAGTGATATTTGTGGGAGAGATGCGTCAGATACGCAAATCCTAGTCAGCGAGAGTGGCGAGATTGAGATGACAGCATCAGCCATTGAAGAGGGCTCGAGCCCTTTAGATAGTGAGGCTGCCCAGGATCCTACCGGATTCGAGGAGATTGAGAGGAGTGAGCCTGTAGAGAGGCCATCTATTGAAAGCCCACCGTCTTCCTTAGAGCTTAAAGAGTTACCTTCTCATTTAGAGTATGCTTTCCTCGATGATGAGAGGAAGCTCCCTGTGATTATTGCTTCAAATCTGATGGGAGCTGAGAAGGAGAGATTGACTGACGTGCTAAGGGCACATAAGCCTGCAATTACTTGGAAGCTGATGGATATCAAGGGTATAAACCCTTCCTGTTGCACGCATAAGATCTTGATGGAGGATGATTTTAAGCCAGTTGTGCTAGGGCAGCGGAGACTAAACCCTAAGATGCAGGAGGTCGTGAAGAAAGAGGTGCTGAAGTTATTGGATGCGGGGTTGATTTATCCCAACTCTGATTCCGCATGGGTTAGTCCGGTGCAGGTTGTCCCCAAGAAAGGGGGGATGACAGTTGTGGTGAACGAGAAGAATGAGTTGATACTGACGAGGACGGTCACTTGATGAAGAGTATGCGTAGATTATAGGAAGTTGAACGATGCGACCAGAAAGGACCACTTTCCACTACCATTAATTGATCAGATGTTGGAGCGTCTGGCGGGACAACAATTCTATTGCTTTCTCGATGGTTTTTCCGGTTATTTCCAGGTCCCTATTGCACCCGAGGACCAGGAGAAGACCACTTTCACGTGCCCCTATGGTACGTTTGCTTACCGCCGCATGCCCTTCGGGCTATGCAACGCTCCAACTACCTTCCAGCGTTGTATGATTTCTATCTTTCATGAAATGATCGAGGACTTCATGGAGGTCTTTATGAATAATTTCTTGGTTTTTGGGAGTTCCTTCGACCATTGCTTGAGTAATTTAGGGAGGATGTTGGCACGATGTGAGGAGACAAACATGATGCTGAATTGGGAGAAGTGCCATTTTATGGTGAGAGAGGGTATAGTGCTAGGGCACAAGATATCACGTGCGAGCATATAGGTGGATAGAGCTAAAGTGGAGACGATCTCTAAACTTCCACCACCGAGTTTTCTTGGCCACGCCGGCTTCTACCGGTGATTCATTCACGATTTCTCTAAGATAGCGAGGCAGATGACTTAATTGTTGGAGAAAGATGTACCCTTCATGTTTTTTGATGAGTGTTTGAGAGCATTTGAGTTGTTGAAGGGCAAGTTGGTTTGAGTTGTTGAAGGGCAAGTTGGTTGATGCCCCTATCATGGTAGCCCCGGATTGGTCACTTCCGTTCGAGCTGATGTGCGATGCGAGAGATTTCACAGCAGGGGCGGTTTTAGGACAGCAGAAGGACAAACACTTCCATCCCATTTACTATGCTAGTAGGACCTTGTATGATGCTCAAGAGCACTACACTACCACATAGAAGGAGTTGTTGGCTATGATGTTTGCATTCGATAAATTCAGGTCCTGTCTTGTGCTATCCAAAACCATCGTGTACACAGACCACTCCGCAGTGAGATACCTCTTCAGCAAGCAGGACGCTAAGCCACCCCTTATTCGTTGGATCCTGTTGCTGCAAGAGTTTGACATAGAGATTAAGGATAAGAAGGGGGCAGAGAACGTGGCAGCCGATCACTTATCCCGATTAGAGAGTGATGAGAGTGGACACACGAGTGTCCAGATTGATGATCAGTTCCCCATGGAGAGTTTGAGTTTGAGTGAGGATGATTGCCCTTGGTTCGCGGATTATGCGAACTACCTAGTTGATGGCACATTGATGAAGGGCATGACTTACCAGCAAAAGAAGAAATTCTTCGCAGATATTAGGCACTACATTTGGAAGGATCCGCATTTGTTTCGAGTAGGAGCGGATCAGGTGATTAGGATATGTGTCGCTGAGAATGAGGTTGAGAGCATTTTAAGACAGTGCCATGAGGGTCCCACTAGAGGTCATAATGGGGCCACCTACACGGCTAAGCGAGTGTTTGACACGGGTTTTTATTGGCCGTCGATATTTAAGGATGCTCACGTGTTTGTTAAGAGATGTGATGCATGCCATAGGACGGGAACATCTCTTCTAGGAATGAGATGCCACAAAAAATATTACGCACGCGTCTGGGTACCATCATCATGAGGGGAGTTTGACTTTTATTTCAACTTTATTTTTTTGTTATTTTTATCTTTATTTTTCATCCTTCCCTAGTGTTAGTTTCTTTTTCTCTTCTTTTCCAAACACATTAGGGACAATGTGCATTTCAAGTGTGAGGATGGGGATTTTGTAAAGTTATTAAATTAATAAATAAATAAATAAAAATAAAAAATATTTTGTTTGTTTTTGCGAGTCCCGAGAGCTTTCACATACTATTTTTATACCCGGGCATACAAAATACCTGTTTTCGTGTGATGTAAACCAAGAGTTTTAAGCGGGCTGCCCATGGGTTTGCGTCTCCTTAAAGCGGTATTCTCCAAGTATTCAGGATTAAGTGTTTTCATCTAGTCGTTTTTCGATAATAAAACTATTTTGGGATGCCTAGGAGAGTATAGCATACTAGACAGTAATAATTGTGCATGACTTGTATCGGTAACCCAATTCCACACGCTACAGTGAGATTTTGAGCCTTTGCATATTCGTTTCATATTCACTCCTTTTTGTTTGATGTGTGTGTTACTTGCATGATTTGTTTGGTTAGAACTTGATTATCTTGATACATTTCGAGACCCTAGGTTTAGATAGCACAAAGAAATAATCTAAGGCATTAGGATTTAGCCCTTTCTTTTTATTAGCCTTTTCTTTTGGTTATCCCTACCCGAACATCAGCCCCTAGTTAGCCATTTTGAGCCTTATGCCATTTCATTTCTGAAACCCACGTAATACCCCCTTAGCCTTTGCAGCCTTTTACTTTTTAACCCCGTGTCACCAGTCTAGATTTATTTAAGTATGTTCAGTCTGTGATATAAAAAAAATAATAATAAAATCATTATTAAAAAAAAAGTAAAAAATTATTATATGGAAAATTAAATAGAAAATCACAAAATAGAGTATTCCAATGAATAAGTTTAGCATAGTTTGTTTTATATTTTCATATTTTTTTTGTCTTAAGTTCATTAGCACGGAACGGTTTCACCTTAGTCACTTAAAAATTTCGTATCCATACCCTGAACCCTAGCCTGACATTACAACCCATAAAGACCTTGTTGATCTGTGTGTTGTCTTCACATTTGGGTGAAGATTTGATTGATTCTCAAGCATATGACTTAGGCATTTCATTGGCAGGTCTGAGAGTTAGAATAGGACTGGCACATCTTTTGCCAGCCACAGAAATAAACCGAGAGGAGAGAACACTTGTGAGGGGTGCGAGTCATGCACAGTTAGAGCTTGAAAGAAAGTGAAGCTTGATTAGGTATGCTCATGTTTTTCTAAAAGTTAGGTCCTATCTAGACTAGTTGGACTGTAAATCTATTGACCGTTATAAAACTTGGGGAGTCATTCGTTGTCATTGGACTTCGTGACCTGTTCTTGGCTTTAGCTTGAGATTTTTGTATTTGTGTGATTACTTAGTTGGATGTACTGCTTTGGGCTTTGCTTAAGGATAAGCAAAGTTCAAGTGTGAGGATGTTTGATGTGTTGTAAAACACATATGTTTTTATGCTCATTTTTAACCCGTTTCACTAGGTTTTATCATTCAAAATAATATAAAGTTGTTACTTAATGATATTCTTGGTGAAAATATAGGTTTGGTCGATAAACCGAAGAATTTGAGGAATAAAAGGGGGCGGGAAAGAAGCGGGAATAAAGAATGGAGCTGAACAATAAAATTATAAACTAATTCTGGATTGTGCCAGAAGTCGGACCGACTTCTGCTACCATGTCGGTCCGACGCGCGTTTTAAAGACAAAATCATTGCATAATCATTGAGCCGTAATCATTATGGGTGGCGCAGCCCTAGTCGGACCAACATCCACCCCATGTCAGTCCGATGTCGGGCAGAAAGCCCTAATTTAGCCATTTTAAATGGTTTGATCGTCATTCTTTGAGGGGATCGATTGTTGACGGCTATAGACTACCAAAAGGTTTGGAGAATCGAAGAATTGGAGCTAGAGATCATCTAGACTAAGAGAGTTTGCATCTTTTCGGTTTGAAATCATCGGTGTTGCGTTCTTTTTCCTATTACAATATTTTACCTCGAGTTGTAAACATGTTTCTAGTATATTTTAGTTTGTTTCTCAGTATTATGAGTATCTAAACTCGTTGCTACCTAGATTAGGATGAATATTGGCATGATTTGATTGTTTTCGGTTTATTTATCGATCGTATGACGAATGCTAGTGTAATGACTTCTGATTTAATGTTTATGAATGTATATGAATACTGATATAATACTGATCTTGCATGAGGTTGTTGCTCTTGGGGTTTTATTTGAATGCTTTGTGTGTTTTGAGTAAGATTTCGGGTTTTCGGGTCATATACTTTGTGTTTGTGATCTAAACGATTAGGCCAGTCGTTGTAGCAGGTTTATCAAAGTCATAAAAATTAGTGTTTTACCAATCTTGAGACAGAGAGGAGATAGGTTGTCTGGTTGTCTTTTGGTTTGGCGGTTTGGGTAGCAATTGCACGAGAGTGCATTGTCCGAGTCGTTTTTTATCATTTGTAATTTCGTGTCATAAATAGTACTTTGGGAGTTTACTCCTTGCTCCTAGGTTTGTCTAGGATAGTCTATGAGGATAGAGCGGTTGAGACCAAGAGGTGAAATCGTTATCGAGTACGTGGTGTTTTAGTTTTATGTGAGTCCGAGGGGAAATCCAATTCCTTGCTGGTGAGCTTAATCCGACCCTTAGGATATTTGAGGTATGTAGGTGAGTCTGAGAGGAGAGCCTGCATGTCTTAGTGATTCCCGAGTCAGTCTATCTTTAAAACCGGTGTCATACAGTTAGTTATCCCGAAAGCAGTTGATTCAGTCAATAGGATTCCTAGTCTAGGTAGTGTTTGTCTCATAGTTGGTAGTTAGTTGTTTGTTTTAGTTTGTTTGGTCTGCTTTTGTGTTCTGTTTTCATCTTTGTGTGTCTTTCCGTTTGTCTAAGTATTTTCGTGTCCTTTTCAGTCTTGAGTTGAGTCAGTATTTTAACTGTTAATTTAATTTACTTGTTGTAAATTTATAAAAAAGAAAAATAGAATAATCTTTTGTGTTACATCGGTTAGGAGTCAATAGAGGTTCAGTATCGAAGTTCGCCGCCTTTTGTGTCCATGGATCGATAACCCGGTCTTACTTGCTTTGCTACACGCGACTGGTACACTTGCCGTAGCGTGTGATTTAGTCTTGAGTCAATTTCTAAATTTAAAACTTGGTTAAATTAATATAACATTATCACACATCAATCTCTCATGTATCTCACTGCTAGCAGACCCGACATCATGTTTGCTGTGTGCTTGTGTGCACGCTTTCAAGCTAATCCTAAACTCTCTCATTTATCTGCTGTCAAACGTATTTTGAGATATTTAAAGTATAAGCCAAAATTGGTCTTTGGTATCCTAAAAATGATTTGTTTGATATTGTGGATTATTCAGATTCAGACTACGGGGGATGCAACTTAGACCGCAAATCCACTTCTGGAGGTTGTTAGTTCCTTGGCAACCGCCTTGTCTCATGGCATTGTAAGAAACAATCCACCATTTCCCAATCCACCGCCAAAGCCGAATACATTGCCGTCGCCCTTTGTTGTTCCCAAGTCAGATGGATACACCAACAGATGCTTGACTACGGGATCACATTCCATGAGACACACATTCTTTGTGACAACATTGTTGTTCCCCATATCACCAAAAACCTAGTTCAACATTCCAAAACCAACCACATTGAGATCAAACATCATTTCATCCGTGATTGTGTTGAAAAGAAGCATATTGTTGAAGTCAAAACCGACAAGCAAACCGCAAACATCTTCACAAAGGCTTTTGACTCTAACAGATTTGCCCAACTGGTGGAGATGCTTGGAATGATAAACTTTCAGTAATCTTTGTGAATATTAGCTGATTTTATGTTTATGCCTAACAGTCAAAAAATTTCCAAAAACATTTTCCTCTTTTGTATAGTTCTTTTTGATTTTCTAGCAAATCTTTTGGGGGAGAAATGAGAATTTAATATGTCAAAATCGAAAAGAATTGCTTTGTGTATAGTCTTACAAGTGGTTTTGTTACAGGAAAATTGAATCTGACCTTTGAGAAATGATAGTGTCTAATCACATCTCTTGAACATGGAATGGACCAAAAGCGATTGTGTTTACTAAGGTATAGCTGGTAGGCCCGGCATATGGTTAAAACTTGTAAGTAGTGTGAAAACCTAAACTCTATATTGAAACTTCTAACCCATTTTAACTATTAAGAGAACCAATTCAATAAGATATAGGCCTACGTGTTGGATTCCTGTTCATACCCTAGGTGACCGTCAAAGTAACAATATTTACCACCGATGACCCCGTATGTTTTGCTTATGCAAAGATCTCGGGTGTTCATCCTTTTCCCATCCACTTGGATGATTTGACCCCGTCTGTTTTGCTTACGCAAAGATCTCGGGTGTTCAATATTTTCCTATCCGCTTGGATAATTTTACGACTTCTTCTGTTTTTCTTACGCAAAGATGTAGAATGTTTGTATATTTTAATATCCATTTGGATATCTTTTATTTTACATCTTCTAATCCACTTGGATATTTATTTCTATTTTGGTGGTATCTTTGAATTACTAAGATGGTACTTTGGTCAATCAGAAAGAGATGATAGGATGAATGCGGGTATTTCTTGAGGATTGATAGGTTTTCAAAACCATTTTATTTTAAAATGTGGGGTACACCTTGTATCATGCTTAAATGGTACCTAATAATCATATGAAAACTATGTACAAACAAATGTTCGGGTTTACTTTGCACAAATATCAACTATATTCAGGGACTCACAGTAGTTGATTGCAAAAGGAAGTGTTTTAAGAGACTGACCAGATCTGATCTCATGTTGGATCTTTTTCAAAAGGATAAGTGTGAATATTTTGTATAGTTTTATTTTTATTTTTTTTTCTATAGTTTAGTCGGTTGTATATAAGTTAGTTCTGTTTTTAGTTTCTGTCTCATGACTATCGAAACTATCTCAGTCAATCGAAACTTCCAGTCACCCGAAACTCCTTGCCCTATCAAAACTAGTAGTTTCGACAGGGACGTTTTCATCATTTGTCACACGAGAAAATTAAATACCTTCATAATAAGGTTTTGTCTTCGTCAAGTTCACTTTTCACTCTCCGAATCATTCACACCTCCATTTTCACACACAAACTCTCTCAAATCCTCGGTCTAAGTTGCAAAATCAGCTTTAATAACTTGATTTTCCCGATTGTCTCCGTCGTCATCTTCATCAGGTACTGATTTCTAATTCGAATGTGCATAATTTTCAAAATGCCAGACCTAGGGTTTGAGTTTGAAAGGTTTTTACAACTGTCACCTCATTTTAATGGCTTATAAGGGCTTAGTTTTTGTTCATAGCCTCATCATTGTCGATAACTTACATGTGTGTGTTCATATTTGCAGATTTATCTTTGAAAACTCGGTAAGATGAAGTTTCGACATCGTCACAGGCCATTCTTGACCTTTCTGTTAACTTTTCATTTGTTTGATAAAAGTTATTTGTGTCTCTATATATCGTAGGGTCTTTTCTATTTGTGATTTGAATCTGTTGTCTTGTTTTAGAAATTAGGCATCTAAATTAGTAGTTTTGATTAAAAGTTTTTTTTCAAAATTTAAAAAGGTTTTTGATCGAAACTAGTAGTTTCAATACCCAATTGTACCCAAGTCCTCAATATATAACCAAGTTTCTTTGCCCGAAACTACTTAGTTTCGGTTGATGGTTTTTAAAATGTTTTTAAGTGATTGGTTCGTAACTTGTTGTTTCGATTGAAGTGTCTTCACCCGAAACTAGTAGTTTCGATAAGGAAATTTATGAAATTTTCTAAGTGTGGACCGAAACTTGTAGTTTCGATTATGTTATTTCACCCGAAACTTGTAGTTTCGATGAGACATGTTTCAGAATTTTTCTAAGTGTTGGACTGAGTAGTTTCGATCAGGGTTTCTGTTGAAATTCTTCTTAGTGTCATTCTTTGATGAATTCTGTTTGTTTGCAGGTATGGATCTTCTATTTGTAAAGAGGCACAATGTCTGTGCTTTTCTTGATGTCAATGATCCTAAGAGTGAAGAGTTTGTCCCGTTCCTGACTTTCCTAGCAAACTCCAACATCAGTTTTGCCAGAAGTCACAACATCCTAGTTATTGAAACAACCATAAGGCAGTTCTGGGAGACAGTAGAGATAGTAAATGTTGAAAATGTGGAGCATATTAGGGCAACTGTTCATGACCAAAAAGTTTTATTCTCAGAAGATACTGTTAGGGAGGTATTACATTTTAATGACGATCATCAAACTCCTACTGAATTTTCAACCTTCTACATCAAGGAATGTTTTAGAAGAATGGGCCATCCTGATGAATTCAAAAGTGGCCAAATTATTAAGAACTCCCTTCCACCACACTAGAGATATGTTGTGCACGTATTCATCCACTGCCTGTCCATCAGCAAAGGAGGTTTTGATTCTGCTAATGCCTTGGTGTCTTCTGCTATCTTGGGGCTGATCAAGGGCAGAAATTACAATTTCTTTGGATTAGTGTTTAGACATCTAAAGGAAAATCTGACTGGAGCAGTTAAGGAGAAGTTTTTGGTCTATCCAAGGTTCCTTCAGATCATCATCAATCATCTTCATCCAAACCTTCAACAAGCTGGGCATGTGTTTGTCTTTGATCACATGACTGCTAAAACCCTAAGTTATATGAAGAGTACAAGCAAGAGGACCAGCAGAGAAATTGCTGACATCCCTCTTTTTGGTCATATTATTGGAGAAGAAGAAGAATTTGTTCCTGATATAGATCCAGATCTAGTGGTTTAGTTGTCATCATCTGAGGAAGAAGAGGAGGACATAGAACAAAAGGCTAAAGTTGAGGTTGAAATCCCTCATGAACAAGAATAGCCTGTTATTGAGCCTGTGATTGAGGCTCCTTTTGTTAAAGATGTACAAGTTCCAACTGTACAAGTTAATGTTAATGTACAAGTGGCTAAGGAGGAGGCTGCAGAGTCTAGTGGGACTCTGGATGCAGGGATATATGGCTCTGATTATTACAAGTCTGAGTTTGATGAAAGGATTGAGCCCCCTGCATCCTCCTCCAAGAGACAAGCCGACTCTGGCTCTGGTTATGAAATGAAAGACCCAAGAGCCAAGAAGATTAAGACGGGACTTGAAGACTTGTCATCTTCTTCTGAGTCTTTGTTTGACACACCACAACTTACACCACCAACATCTCCTCAACATATACACATCCCTACTCCACCACCATCACCTCAGCTAACACCACAACCTACACCACCACCATCTCCTCAATTTATACACATTCTCACACCACCATAATCACCCTCCCATGAACCAACATCTGAAGTGGCAAGAGTGAAAACTTTAAGTTTGGAAGTAAAGAAACTGCATGATCACATCCAAGAAAAGGACAAGGTGATTGAAAGCTTAACAACCGAGTTAAATGAAAGTACAGAAGAGTTTAAGGATCTTAAACTAGAGGTTGGGGGTTTTGTAGGTCCTTTACTCGGTGTGACGGATCTCTAGACTCGCGGTATGACACGGTGATAATGTGCGAAATCCATGATCAATGTGCTCGTGTAAATCAATCAACAACACAATGTAAATAAACTCTTTGTATTTCCACCACAAATCTCCGTTTACAAGTTTTCTCAGTTTTTTTGTTCTGTGTTCTATTCTGATCTATCATCTAAGACTTGTAAATACCTATTTATAGGAAAACACAAATCCACACAGCACTATAGGCGAACTTAACAAGTTCGCTCCTAAAGATGAGTTCGCCTCTCTATGAACTTAAACAATATTGTTTGCTACAGTTACAAATTCATGCTCTAACAGACTCCCCCTTAAATGTTGCAAACAGTTCTATCAACTACAAGTCAAAGACTCTAAGAGTAAGACATAATATCTTCAAGCTCGTTGTCACCAGAATATGCTCCAACAGACTCCCCCTTGACAACAGCTTCAGAAGATTGTCATCTGTCTTCAAGATCATCAAACAATATGTAGTCTTCGCCTTGTTCATCTGCACACTCTCTCTTTCTTTTTAGAAGAAAACCGAAAAGGACCCCTTGTCAACTTCTGTCTGCAATTTTCAGGTTTTGCAAATGAGAACAACCAAGAATAACAAACAATTAAGATTTCCATCGAAGCTGTAAAAATAAAATCTTTTTGGTTTTTCAAACATAAGAAAGACAAAATCTTTTTGGTTTTTCTCTATATAAACTGAAATGTAAAATACAAAATCACATCTTTTTGGTCGAACATCACGAGTAAGAACATCATATCAGTATATATGAGATATCAATCACACATCTTGGATATAAAATCCATATAATATCAAATGGTATCCTAAGTCATTATTTCAAGCCTTGATAAATCAAACCAATATCTTTCAAGATTATCACACTTTATCTTTTTCAAGAATTTCATATTGCATTTTATGA
Source organism: Smallanthus sonchifolius (assembly GCA_023525975.1). NCBI lineage: Eukaryota > Viridiplantae > Streptophyta > Magnoliopsida > Asterales > Asteraceae > Smallanthus > Smallanthus sonchifolius. The sequence goes on from CM042046.1 coordinate 31,371,102, forward strand.
TATGCGATAAACATTCAAAGAAAATTGGACCAGGCTACGACACACAAATTCAAATTGTTAATATTATAAGATTTGAAACTAAAGCATCTCATTCCCACTTTCTTGTGAGTTAAGGTACCATTTAAGTATGAAATACAACGTGTACCCCACTAGTATGCCAACATAATATAAAATGAACTATCTACAAGACATACAAGATTTTACTAAAGATTATCCGAATTTCCAGAATGAGGAGACATCACTTAGCACATGAATAGCAGAATCCAAATTGGATTGTATAGGAATCAATTAGATTCAGAATCAAATGATCTAATGTCTTGGCTTATATATATGGAATCATAAGATTCAGGTATGTGGATCCAACTGTTATCTGGATTATGAATTTAATGGAATCAGTAAAGATGATGTATCAATATGATCCAAGGGCTAGTATATGTTTGACAGATGTTGTCAAGTACATATCTTGATTATACTTCAAATTGTATGCTTTTCGGGACATGGGCACTGAAGCAAATCGAATGAATAGTGCTAAGGACATAACCCAAAACTAATCTCATAGGACAATCTTTATTAAAAGCTAGTATTCTTTATCTAATAGTGATCTTTTAACACACACACCCAGGCATAAAATGGGTTCAAATCACAATTGTAACATATGCAATTATGTTTTCACACTACTAATGGTTCAGTGACGCTTTTAGTATACTGACAATTCAAATTATATGTATACACAACACTATCATTTCCTATTTGTGCAGTCTCTGAAGTTTAGATCAAAACATATAATTCAGATATATTAACATAAAGCACCAACCAGTCAATCTATTGTCATGTGTGAAAGAACATCTACTGATGTACTGTCATCTCTTCTTTAACTTCAAGTAATGTCGATTTTATCTTTTTCAACTTGTTTGGCTTTTTCAAATCTTTATGAAAAAAGTAAAACAAAAGAAAATAAAATCTTCCATGAAAACATTTTAAGAAAAACATTTTACTTGGTTAGTTGGGATTAAGCAATTCAATCAATTAAAAATTCAAACCGATGTAATCGAATGCCTTTTCCTTTGTCACCAACACAATTCTGTACTCCCCATGTCTTGTAGACTCCCCCTCAACTAGTCAAATGGTTGCATCAATGACTTTATGCTCACCATTGTCATCCTAAGTTTCAGGTTGTCTTTTGGACTTTTAAATCTTTTTCAAAATAACATTGTGTGTGACATATTCTCCCCCTTGAGCATCAAGTCGTTGAATCAAATAGATTCTCAGTTATTAACAACTCTTTACTCTTGCAGATGTCATTCCCTGTCATGTGCTATGAACAATCACTATTAACAACCCAAATGTTATTAATAGTCCCTCTTGGTCAATCCTGCACATCTAACAAGAAACATTAATTTGAAATTGGGACCCAAGCCATGGTAGTCATGGATCGTCCATTTGTATCAAAATAATAAACTTCACACCATTCACAATCGAATCTCTCATCGATTTTTGGTGATTGTTCCGATGGATCAGAAATAGAAACTTTAGATTTCCAAACATACTTCTGTTCATTAAGTTCTTTTTGCTTAAAATGTGAAGTGTTTGAACAATCTTGTTCATTTAAAAAATGTTTAGATTGTGAAATCTCTTGTTGTTTTAAAAGTTTTCTCAATCTTCTGTTTCTCCTCCGTCTTTGAGGTCTAGAAATTCTAACCTCAGATTTTGAAATACCCTTTGGTCTATCACGAGGTTTAACCACATTTGGTTTAACATAAGGCTTACTAGGAGTTCTTACCTTTTCTGGAGTAACAAGTCGGTTACCTTTGGCGTTGTGAGGACAACTAATATTAATGAGACCCACAAGACCACAGTAAAAACAAGATCTCTTCTCACTATATTCTCCCATATAAGGAATCTTCACACTATAAGATGCGCTTGAAGAAGATTCTCCTACATGAACTTCTTTTGGAGTTTGAGAATGAATAAACTTTTTCTCAATAGATTTTGATTCAGGTTTCATCTTCTCAGGAACTACATGTCTTTTCTCTTTATTTTTGTAAGGACAGTTCACCACAATGTGTCCCATCTCGTTACAATGAAAACATGTACGCCTTTCTTTATAATCTCTAACATATGGAACTCTTCTTGAGTTTGAATAACGTCCAAATGTATTATTTCCAGATGAATTAGAATCAACCTTTGAATCTTCTTTCTTAACCTCTTTTGGTGTCTCCTCTACCTTAGCTTCATCAAAATATTCATCATCACTCTCATCAGATACACCATATCTTCACCTGTGACTCGATTCACCTTCAACACAGTCTTAGGATCTAAATCCTCATCTTTTATAATCTCAGGTGTAACAGAATAATTTCCGTTGAATGGTGGAGGAACATAACCAATACCATTAGTTCCCTTCCCCTCTTCTGTATTATTAAAATATCCCAGTAAGAATGATGAATTTCCAAAGCTTTCTAACTTTCTGTGCAATCTAATCACCTCAGCTGCAGATTTAGCAAGTTCCTTATCTTTCTTAGCAAGATCAATATTTCTTTTCTCAATTTATGCAAAGGCCATATCCAGATGATATGCCTGCTCTTTGATCCTCATAGTCAGAGAACTTATATCCCTCTTTATTGATTCTATTCTTTCAATACACGCATTCTCATTATCCTTTAATTTCTGGTTTACCGTGTGCATCGATTTCATATCACAAATGAGGTTTACGTTGTCATCCATAACCCTCATCATTTTATCCTTCACTGAAATACAGTTAGAACAAAATGTTTCAGAGTTAGAAACTACCATATCCTTTTCTTCTTCTGAAGAAGCACCAGGAGCCATGAAGACATCATCATCAGCTTCACTCTTTTTATCAACAATGACAGGCTCTGCATCAATATCTGATTTACTCAAATCATCTTCAACTGTCTGAAAACTTACTTCAGTCTCTACATCACTCTCGGTAGACTGAGTACTTTCACCAGATCTAATACTCTCACAATCACTTAACTCCGCAGATGAAATACTTTCAGAATCACTCTGCTTCTTTAATTAATCTTTTATCAAGACCACAAACACTTAAGGAGTTGCTTCACCCTTTTTCTTCAATGCTTCCCATAGATCTCTTGAAGTTGGACACTTCCCGATACTATGAATGAGTTCTTTTGGTAAAGACATTTTTAAAGTTGCACACGTCTTCATCCCTTGATTAAACTTCTGCTTTTCTTCTATAGTAGGAGCTGACAGTGGTTTAGGAACATTATAATATCCCATGAACTCATAAGTTGGATGCACATATATTTCTGTTATTGGTCTCCAAAAATTTTCATCAATTTCTGATACGAACTATTCGAACCGGACTTTCCAACTACTGTAATCTAATATGCACAAAAGCCTCGGTGGCATAGTTCCAGTCTCATTATGCCAATTTTTTTTGTTTTTTGTTAAGAACACTAGTGAACTAGATAAGTTCGCCTGATACTGCCTGAGCGAACTTGATAAGTTCGCCTGAACTTCACTGAGCAAACTTACTAAGTTCACCTGATTCAGTTCGTCTCTGATAGATTGATCAAGTTCGCCTGGTTCAACTCTTCAACCAAAACACGAACCAAAAATTTCGAAAATCATCATATTTTGCTGAATTGATGGAATTTGATGAAATTGAACCATAGGATTGAGTATAATCTGATATAGAACACTTCTAATGGATCAAATTCTTCAAATCAATCCAAAATCATTCCAAATTTTTCAAAATTTCTCAATTTTTGTCAAGAACACGAACAAGATCATAAATTCTTCAAAATCTCTTCAAATTCAGTGATTTTTGATGTTGTTTGTACACGAAAACACCACGAATCTTCTGCTAATCAAGAGCAAAGGCTATGATACCAGTTAAATGTCCTTTACTCGGTGTGACGGATCTCTAGACTCGCGATACGACGCGGTGATAACGTGCGGAATCCATGATCAACGTGCTCGTGTAAATCAATCAACAACAAAGTGTAAATAAACTCTTTGTATTTCCACCACAAATCTCAGTTTACAAGTTCTCTCAGTTTTTCTGTTATGTGTTCTATTATGATCTATCATCTAAGACTTGTAAACACCTATTTATAGGAAAACACAAATCCACACAGCATTATAGGTAAACTTAACAAGTTCGCTTCTAAAGATGCTTAGACGAACTTGTTAAGTTCGCCTCTCTATGAACTTAAACAATATTGGTTGCTACAGTTACAAATTCATGCTCTAACATGAACTTAAACAATATTGTTTGCTACAGTTACAAATTCTTGCTCTAACAGACTCCCCTTAACTGTTGCAAAAAATTCTACCAATTACAAGTCAAAGACTCTAAGACTAAGACATAATATCTTCAAGCTCGTTGTCACCAGAATATGCTCCTACAGGTTTACATACCCAACTTGATGTACAACAAACTTAGCGGGAAGCTCAACAGAAGCTTATCTCTCAACAATAATAGGAATTCAAAGTCTTAGCTGAATCTGCTGAGCAACTCAAGGCACTTCTTGTCAAGCCTGTTCAGCAACAAGCAACCACTTCAACAGCTTAGGGGAAGACCACATCTGGTGTTGAACCCTCTTTTCCTGCCTTTGTCACTGACCTAGAGTCTGTAATGACTATCTATACTGGCCATGCTAGCAAGACAAAGGAGGCTGTGGAAGTTAAGGTTGAAGAACAGGAGTTCGACCTTCCCTCAGCAAGTGAAAGAAGAGAAGCTAGGAAGAGAGGGAAGGGAACTGTGTCTGAGATAGAAACTGTGATTCTGGATGAAGAAGATGTGCCATCTGACGATGAGCTCAATGCCCTCTTAGATGAAATCGACAAATTTGGCTACAATGAACTATATCCAGATATCCTACCTACTGAGGAAAATGAAACTGAAAGGACAACATACTTCATAGAAGAGGGAGATGAAATCCAAGCCCTATCTGATGAAGATAAAACAAAAGAAGATGTCTAGGTCAACATTGTGAAGCCCGTTGTAACTAACGAACCAACTCCAACAGCATCTGAAGTGACTCAAGCTCCAACTCAACCTCCTATTGATCCTAACTATCCAAACCCGAAGAAGCCCTGGTTGAGGAAGATAGTAGAGGAGGAGAGCCCTCAAACATATGAGTGGATTGCTGAGCATTAAGAGTTGAAACGGCTTCCAGTGCATTGGAAATATGATGCTGAGAGGAAGTCGTTCATCATCAGAAGATACAGGGGAGTAGTTCAACATTTTAAGAACATGACAGATTTCCGGACCCTTCCCTTCTATGATCTGAGGGATCTAGCCAAGCTTCCGCTTCAAAACCCAGGGAAAGTCATGATGGCCTTTGATTTTGAACACTTCCTGCACAACCAGGTCAACTGTGATTTTAATAGAATGAAGCCTAGGAAGACAAACAAAAGGATTTCAAAGACTCGGTTTCATCCCAAGACCAACAAGCCTTATGTCTTCTTGAGGTACAAGCCTGTATAAACCACAAGACCATCACTATTCCTAAGACAGTGCCTGTTCAACTCCAAACTTTCAAGAAATGGTACTACAATCCAAAAATTGGAAGTGCCATGATTGAGTGTGAAGGCAAGGAAGATATGGTCATTTTTTAGACAATGGAGCTGCTAAAATTCCAACCTGAAGATCTGGAGGTGCTGTTCTAGAATCATATTCAAGCATACAGTGATGAAGATGAGGCGAATGCTAAGGCATATCAACTGGTTGTGACCCTACATGTCAAGCCTTACATCCAGAAGCCTACCGAAGGACTAGCTGCTTAGTGGAGAGCTGAAGACAGTAATGCAATAGCTTAGGGGGAGATTGTAGAGTCATGTATTTCTAATTAAGTTGTTGTCATTATTGTGTTTTTAAACAATGATAGCTTAGCTTACTTATCTTTCATTTCAATATTGTAATTTTAGTTTATGTATGCTTTAAAATAGTTTAAGTCTGGGCTATCGAAACTACTTAGTTTCGATTGAGGTTTGTTCAATCGAAACTAGTAGTTTCGATAGATAGTAGTTTCGATAGTTTGTTCTATCACTTGTAAATGCTCAACCGAAACTACTAGTTTCGGTTAGCATAGTTTCGATGGTTGTCTACTACTATAAATAGCCTAGTTAGAGAATGTTTAGGGTGAGAGTAGCGGATGTAACCTTGAACCTTCTCTTTCAATGTTCTTCAATCAATACAATCTGCATTTTGAGTTTGATGCACTGTTCCTACAATCTCACATCATATTTGTGTTGATTGTGAGTGTGTTTAGCCTGTTATCTTCACCAAATCTGTTTCTATCCTCTGTTTCACCTCCATACACACTGTTTCCGCCTTTGTGTGTGGAGAATTGATCATCTATGAGGTTTCTGAGTGAAATATGGACCTACAATTGCAGATGCCACCATGGCATTAGCTAAGTCAAAACCACCTTTTCTGATAGATAGGCAGTGAATAAAGATATGCACATTGTACCTCCAATGAGGTGGAAAAGTATTCTTGATGATTTATCCACTCTTGAGCTCATCAGGGTGACCCAGTCTTCTAAAACACTCCTTGACATAGAAACATGGAAATTCCACTGCAGCAAAATGTAACACTCTCTTACAGTGGCCTCAGATATTAACAACTCTTGATTATGAATAGTGGCTCTAATGTGCTCCACATTGTCAATAGTCACAGTTGTTGCAGTATCCCATAATTGCTTTATAGTTGTTTCAAAGACCGGTAAGTAGTGACCGATAGCGAAACTGATGTTAGAATTGTCCAAGAAATTGAGAACTGGTATAAAGTTTGCACTCTTGGGATCAGCAGCATGTGCCACTTTACAAATAGAAGATCCATATCTGCATAGAACAACAGTATCAGAATATCAAAAATTTGACACTTAGAAAAAAAAAGTTCAGCGAACCTTTATCGAAACTACTAGTTTCAGTTGAATAAACCATATCGAAACTACTTGTTTCAGGCAAAGAATCCTAATCGAAACTTCTTAGTTTCAGACAAGCTTGAGTCCGAAACATATTTTTAAAAGCAAAACACCTTTTTATCGAAACAACTAGTTTCGATGCCCAATTCTGATCAGATACACAACTCAAAAACAAAGACAAACAACTTAGAACTTATATACATACTTATCATCAAAATCAAACAAGCAAAAGTGTCAAAATCTAAGTAAAAAGACAAGAAAAAGTGCCTGTGAGGACCGAAACTCCTTCTTACCAAGGAATCAACTGTAATATGCAAAAATACACAAAAAGATGTGAGATATCAACAATGGCGATTTGAAACAACAACGATATGCCCTAAACCACCCTTAGAATGAGGTTTTAATTGTAAAACATTCTAAAATCAAACCCTAGGGTTGTTCATTTGAAATCACACAGCTACGAGTATGAAATCGGCACCTGTGGGTGTTGGAGCATGTTATGTGACAACAAGCCTTGTAATAGATTAGTCTTTATGTTTTATGTTTTGTATGTTTTGTATTGTATTTTGTTAAGTTTGCACAGGCGAACTTAACATGTTCGCCTGATCTAGTTGAGGCGAACTTAACAACTTCGCCTGAACTAAAGTTGGTGAGCATGATAAGTTCGCCTGAACCTAGTTGTATTGTCTATAAATAATGCAGTTGTTGTTCTCATTTGTAACATTCTGTATTTCCAAAACTACTATATGTGTGCTGTTTACAGACTGAATACATGAAGCTTTTTATGATATCTTGTCTTGTGTGTGATTGTATTGCGTGTGTGAGTATTCGAGATGTACGTATGCGTTAGGATTCCGCACTTCATATACGTATCACGTGTTTTACAGCAGAGATCGATCAGTAGACCCGCTGGGACTTTCAATTGGTATAAAAACTACGGCTCAGAACCGAGGGACTAATCGCCTGTCGGTTCACAATTGCTCATGATTTGATGTTTAATTCGCATATTCATCATCGAGACGTTAAAAGAATGAGTTTTTACTGTGGAATTTGTCAAATTCGAAGTATTTTTTGAGTTTGATGATTCTAGAGGTGTTAGAGCTTGAAGAGATGAAGGTTTTACCGCCAAAACAAGAATATTCAGAATTTGTTTTGCCGAAACAGCGCGTCAGGTGAACTTGCTGTCTGCTGAGCGGTTACGGGCGAACTTATTAAGTTCGTTGAATGATTCTCAGGCGAACTTGTTAAGTTCGCTAAAGGTTGTTCTGAGACGAAGTTGGTATGTTCGTTGTACTGTTCAGGCGAACTTGTTATGTTCGCTGACACTGTTTTAAGCGAACTTGTTGGATGAGTGATATAAAAAAATTAAAAAAATTAGAGAGAACAGTTGTATGCTTGTTTCGGGCCATTTTTGAGAAATTAGTGATTTTGGTTATTTCGGGATCAGGATTCAAATTTTATGTGTGGCCTGGTGACACAAGGATGAGATTTGTGAGTTGGATGATGACTTTTGACTGAAGAATCTTATTGTCTAGGTATTCAAACCTGAAAATGTGGGCTACGAATATCTGGGATACTTCTTTATTGTGGAATGAATGCTTAAGCAGTTTGAATACGGGTTATCATTGACTTAAGATCTCAGATTGTTCGCGATGAAGTATTGTTTGGGTATTTGCAAAGAAAAGAGGGAGACAAAACTTTCAGATGTTTTGTTTCTTCCCAAAAACGGTTCAAGTGATCAAGATCGTCAAAATGATTCGACATGATTTGATTATGGTTTGATTTCTCATTTGGGATCTGGGCGGAATCCAGATAGACAACCTATTATGGTTAGTAGGTGGTGTTAACCAGGAATGAAAATCAGATTGAAGATTGTTGGATTCACGATGATTACTACCGAATGTTTGTGTGAGACTTGGTCAAGTGCGTTTGAAATGAAGTTGGTTATCAGTTGTTAACTAGTTAAAGATGGAACCTTTATTATATGTCGGTTAAATAAGACACGTCCTTCTGTTTCTAGTTTAATGCGGAGATGCTTGTGTCATGAAGGGGAGATCGGATATGAAAGACTTCGGGTAATTGGTTAAGTGGATAAGGTACGAGACAAAGTCAAACACTTCTGGTGAAGATGAAGATCAAAGAAAAGATTGGTTTTTGCACATTATCCTGGAGTTTCAGTTTGTTTCAAACTGGGATTCTTGTCATTATGAAAGTTGATTAGTTTGATGCTGATTATTGGAAATTTGGAATCTCTATCTTATGATGGTTAGTTTATTGATGTCTAATCAATATGGGTTAGATTCTTGAATCAATGCGGAGGTGGTTAACGTTAAGAGGATGGACTAGAATGAAAGGTGTTGGACACGTCAGTTTTCATGAAGAAGCCAAACAAAATTGTTCTAAACCGAATGCATTAGTTTAGAGGTAGTCTCTTGCCTCAAGATTGAAGCATTGCAGGTTGAAGATCAAAGTGCAATTCCAAAGATCAAGTCTTACCAGGTAAAGTGAAGACCCAGGATCATCAGTCAAGGGGGAGTCCGTTGAGACACGTTATTGCGACTGATGATTTATCAGTATTTTGTATAGAATTGTTTGCAACAGCTAAGAGGGAGTCTGTTAGATCATAAAGTTGTATCTGTAGCAAAAATTCTAAGTGTATATGTAGCGAACATGTTAAGTTCGCCTAAGGGAATGTTTAGGCGAACTTAACAAGCGAACTTACAAAGTTCGCCTATAGTGTTATGGGTGAACTTGTTAAGTTCGCCTACAGAATCAGTTTGCCTATAAATAGGACATTAAGTTGTTCCTTTGTAGCAAGCAATGCTAGAGATAGCATACAAAGACAGAGAGTGATTCTCTGTGTGAAGTGAGTCATAATCCCAAGGTAGAGCTCATATAGGGAGTGCAATTGGAGCTTAAACATAGAGATGTACACTTCTTCGGTATTGTAATCTGTGATGATGAGTTCGTTATCGATTATATATACGAATCGTTTCTTTTTCATCTCTATTCTATTTGTGTGTGTGTTTGATTCACTTCGTGCTTCCGTCTCAATGTGAATCATCGAGTAATGCGTTTGATTGTGGTTATTCTACTCGTTAGAAGACGCAACATGGATATTCAATTGGTGTATGCTTTGTTGCTTCTAAATCTGGATATTCTAAGAATACTAAGAATGAAAGTCATTCATGTTCTACAAAGATGTCTTCTTCAGCAGCTGATGATATGATGGCTATGATTGCATCATTCTTAACCTCATATGAAAACTTTATTGGTGGCAAGATCACTGATCCAGATATGATTGAGGAAGATTTTAAGTAGTTGGATAAAGATGCTTTGGAAGAAATGAATTTTCAGTGGAATATGGCTTTATGGATGCGACAAGGTAAAGATCACTTGAATAGAACTGGAAAGAATTTCATTGGAGCATCAAGTAAGACTAAGATGGGGATGGATAAATCTAAAGTCATGTGTTATAACTGTCAAGAGTTTGGACATTTTGCTCGGGAATGTACAAAACCAAGAAATCAGAATCAAGGATCCTCAAACACTCAAAGCAATAAAAACAAACAGAATACTTCCACAGCCTTAATCTCTCAACAGGATGAAAATTATGATTGGGGTATTCATTTGGAGGATATTGTTGCTCATTTAAGTCAAGCTTTTCTAGCTAAAGTTCATACTGAAGATGGAAGTGAAAGCAGTTCTTCTGATGGTGACTCTACAGATTCTGGGAGTGTAAATGAAAGAGAAGAGTCAGTTCCTCATAAAAGTGAACCAAAGTTTTCAAATGAAGAATTGCTCAGTGATGGAGCTTCTGGAAAGGTTACAGAAAAGATTGTTGAGATATTAGCTGAGGGGCATGCATTTATGGCTGATACTAAACAGGTACAACAGGTTAATTCTTGTTTGATATGTATTGATTCTGAATTCAAAATTACGAGACTGTGTGATGAAAACACGAATCTCATATGTGACATGAAAGCAATGTACACATCGAACCAAACTATGAAGGAAAACGAAACAATTTTGAAAGCAAAAATTGAATCTTTAAAAGATAACATTAAAGTTTTGCAAATCTAAGTTAATGAACAAGCATTTCACCTCGATGTGTCATACTCTGAGTATGAAAAGAAAATTAATGAACTTGTTGTGTCACAGACAGAAGTAACAAAATTGTTACGAAAGCTTGAGGGTTATAAGAATTCCAGTTTTTTGTTGGAATATTATAATGAAAAAGCTTCAGGTGCAAAGGTTATTAGAGGTGTTGGTTCTTGTCCTTCTTTTGATGACACAGATATTGGGGGAGGTGTTGGGTATTGTCCACCTTTTAATGACAATTATACCCCATGTCTGACTGAGGTTGTTTCAGATGAAGATTTGGAACCGAAAACTGTATTGAATATCAATCCTGTTACTGGTGAAGATATGATATATGCTGATTCATCTGATGATGATGTTTTTGATTCAAACAAAGTTGAAGGTACAGTGAAAGAATGTAAGTATGTTGAACCAGTTGTAGCGAAGAATGTGACCAGAGATAGATGTATCCTAACTGAATCGGATAAGAAGATTGCACAACCAAAACCTATATCTACTTGTCAACCAGCAAGACCTTTTGTAAGTGGTGGTTTAGATTCTCATGAAAAAACCATATTGAGAAAGCTTCCACTCTTGACTTTTATAAAAAGAAAGTTGAGAATGAAACTCAAAAGGTTGTTCAAACTTCAAACACTACTTCACAGTGTTCCTCATCCAGCACTATGTTCTTGCTTTCATTGTGGTGTTGTTGGTCATATTCTGAAAGATTGTCCAAACAAGAATTTGGGGAAGCGTCTAGAGAATCCAAAATTGGCTAGACCGTTTGTGAGTCCACCTGTGAAAACAGTTGTAAAGTCTGTTGATGTGAATCCTACCGAGGATAGAGGTGGTAAGAAGACAATTGTTCAGGTTGCTTCTGATTCAGTGAAGATAGTTGAGAAGGTTGGTTCTTCTGGTGATCTTACACATCCAAAGGTGAAATTGTCAATACCACAACGTCGACGACGAAATAGACGGTTGAAAAAGCTTTTGGACCAACCTGTGATAAATGAAGATGTTGAAATTTATAAATCATCAAAGGAGAATGGATTGGTTAAGGTTCAATCAAAATGGATACCAAAGTCTCCAGTTTTTGTTTCTAAGAAACAATCTCCTAAAGTAGAGGAGAAATTTCATCGTGTTTTGAGAGAAATTGTTTATTTTGATGAATCTGGCCGACCCACGACCACAATGGCTTGGGTCTCTATTATTAACTAATCAATTCTGTTTGTGTGCAGGGAACTCCAAGGAGGACTGTTGGCAACCATTGGTATGTTGATAGTGGATGCTCTCGGCACATGACCGGAAATCTTAACTTATTGGAGAATGTTAAAGAAATCTAAGGAGGATATGTTGCTTTTGCAGGCAAGAAAGGAGGAAATATTTCTGGCCAAGGCACAGTGTCAAATGGAGATTGAGCTTTGAGAAAGCCAACTATGTGGAGCAGCTGGAACACAATCTCTTATCTGTTTCACAAGTTTGTGATAAAGATTTCTCACTTGACTTTAGTAAGTCAGAGTGTTTGGTATTGAAGCCGGGATTTGAGATACCTGAAGATTGGATACTTATGAGAGCTCCTCGAAAGAATGATACATATATGATCGACATGAGCACTGTGAAGACAACTTCATCTGTTCCAACTTGTCTTCTTTTGAAAGCTTCTGAATCCGAATCAACTTTATGGCACCGGAAAATGGCTCATATACATTTTAGAAAAATGAATTATCTTGTCAAGAATGGGTTGGTTTCTGGTGTCCCTGCCATGAGGTTTCATGTGAATGAATACTATATTCCATGCAAGAAAGGGAAGCAGCACAGGAAATCTCATCAATCAAAGTTGATTTATTCTATTACGACTCCTTTAGATTTGTTGCATATGGATTTGTTCGGACCAATTAGTGTCAAAAGTGAAGGCAACAAATCTTATTGTCTAGTGGTGACACATGATTATTAAAGTTTTACTTGGGTCAAGTTTCTTGCTTTTAAGGATGAAACAGCTAAAATTCTTAAGTTCCTGATTGTGGGGCTTGAGACTTTATTCAAATTACAATTTAGGAGGATTCAGAGTGATAATGGCACAGAGTTCAAGAATGGAAATATGGGTTTATTCTGTTTACAAAAGGGCACCCATCATGAGTTCAGTGCTCCTTATTTTCCTAAAAAATGGTGTTGCTGAGCGGATGACATAATTTTTGGATCGACGAATGTCGATATGTGTAAAGACATTGAGAGAGTGATGAAGTTGAAATTCGAGATGAGAAGGATGAGAGAGTTATCGTTCTTTTTGGGTCATCAAGTTGATCATATGGAAGATGGTTTTTACATTCATCAAACGAAATATGTTGCTGATATTCTAAAGAAGTTTGATATGGCAAATGCTTCAACTTTCAATAATCCAATTCCTGTTAATCACAAACTAGATTCTGACCTGAAAGGGAAAGAGGTGGATTGTCGGTTATAGAGAGGAATGATTGGGTCTTTAATGTATCTGACAGCGTTACGTCTGTATATTATGTTTGCAGTATGCTTGTGTTCAAGGTTTCGGTCTAAACCAAAGGAATCTCATCTGATTGATGTTAAGCGAATCTTTCGATACTTAAAGAGTACACCAAAGTTAGGATTGTGGTATCCCATTAATTCTAATTTTGACTTCAAAGCTTATACAGACTCAGATTATGGAGGTTGTGGTTTGGATAGAAAATCGACGACTGGTGGTTGTCAATTCTTAGGGAATAGACTTGTGTCCTGGCAATGCAAAAAGCAAACCTCGGTTGCAATTTCAACGTGTGAAGCAGAATACATTATAGCAGCCAGTTGTTGTTCCTAAATCCAATGGATGCAACAACAGTTGAGGGATTATGGTTTGAACTTCACAGGGACACCAATGATGATTGATAACACAGCTACCATGTCGATCACAACAAATCCTGTGAAACACTCAAAAACTAAGCACATTGAGTTTCGACATCATTTCATTCGTGATTGTGCAGAGAAGAAGTTGATTGAGTTGGTGAAAGTCCACACGAATGATAATTTTGCTGATTTGTTTACCAAAGCATTCGATCGTACACGGTTTGAATTTCTTACTCAAATGATTGGTATGCTTAATCCAACGTGACAAAGGTTTTTCATGGAAGTTTTTCTTTTAGTTTTCTAGATTATTTAAAGTAAATAGTTTTATGCTTTATTTTTCACTAGTTTTACTTGCTTTCTAATAAACCCAAACAAATTTGAAAAAGATAAAATTGGAACTGCTTGAAGTTAGAGAAGAAATGATAGTACATCAGTAGGTGATCACATACACATGACCATAGATTGACTACCTGGTGTCTGTATTTAAGTTTGTGCTTATATGATTTGATCTAAACTTCTTAGTCTGCACAAACAGGAAATGATAGCTTCATGACTGCCTAACATTAATGTATATAATTTTAATTTAGATATTTGCGTGTAATTTGAATTGTCAGTAGTCTAGAAGCGTTTTTAGTTCATTAGTAGTGTGAAAACATAATGGTCTATGTCTCAATTGTGATTTGAACCCATGGTATGCCGGGTGTGTGTGTTAAAAGATCATTATCAGATAAATAATTTGAGACTTCAAGTATTTCATGAAACCAGTATCGGACTATATTGATTAGCACAATTTTTCAGTTCACTTCACTGCCCATGCCCCAAAAACATGCAACGTGAAGTTGGACTAAGATATGTTTCTAACAACATGTGTTGGAACATATACTCACCCTTGGATCAAATATCTTGATTCCATTGAATATATCCATATAACAGTTGGATCACGCTACCCTATGTCATTGAATCAATCGGTTCCTTGATCATTCTTATTGTTTAAGAATTCCATCGGTACAGTCTCACTGTTACTATTGAATCATGATACTTCATCCAAAACCAAGCATTATGAATCATTCTGATTCCATATATCCTTCGGGATCTATTTCTTTTCCTGTGCTAGTTTAGATAGTCTCATCCTGGAAATTGATCTATGCTTTGCATAAGTCTCATATGTCTTGAAGATAGGGTAATTTAAATTTTTGTTGGCATATTTGTGAGGTACACATTGTTTTCATATAAATGGTACTAACTCACAAGAACGTGGGATAAAAACGCTTGTAGTTTCAAATCTTATAATGCTGACAACTTGGATTGACATGTAGTATATTACAAATTCGGTATGAATAAGTTAGCATGTCATGATCTGATCCTGTTTACTTTGAAGTTTATCACGTATCATTTCATGAATTTCTGAGTATTTGAAAAAGAAATTTGAATAAAAAGAAAGTTATGATATCTGTGAGATAGAAGTTGAATAGAATATTCTAAAGAATTGATAGTTTATGAACGCATGAAGTGTTAATTCTGAAAAATGATTTGCTGAGATGTCATAGAATGTTGCACAAAGTGCTTGTTTGTTGAGCCAAAAATATGTAAATATGCAGAATGCCATATGTCAACCCTTAGATCTGCTAGGGATTTTATATTCAGAATGTATGTGTGATTCATCAAAGATACTGATATGATCTTCTTACTCGTAGTGTTCGACCAAAAATATGTGATTCTATATGTACAGAGAAAAACCAAAAAGATTTTAATTTTAGTTGTTATATTTTTTTTACTGCTTTAATTCATTTAGAAAAAGTCCAAAAAGATTTTAGTGTGTTTTAGCATAAATTTTGATAAATCCAAAAATATGTTCTTTACTTGTTCATTTAGTTTTTAAGAAAAATCTAAAATGATTTTGTTTCTATCTTTGATGAAAAATTCTTAATTATTTGGATTGGGTTGCTGAACAGGTTACAAGGTGATTGGTGTAACATCCCTGATTTTCTGACCCTATTTTAACTTATTTTAACTAATAAAATAACAACACGACATTGAATCATATACTTGTTCAAACCTACACCTCATTAAATTGATTAGCCGATCATATTTTAATTCAAAGTTTTAGAACTCAAATCACATGGTAACACCTCCTAGAGTTTAACTCAGTTAGTAATCCCGTTAGGTGTTCTGTTAAATCCTAACCAAGCTAATTCTGTCAAAGCTGAAGTTGCAAGGGCTGATTTTGTAAATAACCAGAAACCCTAGTAGGCACGGTCGCACCTCATGTTGACACGGTCGCGCCTCGTCTGGCACGGTCGCGTCTATTGTTGGCACGGTCGCGCCTCAGCTTGGCACGGTCGCGTCTCTTTTAGGCACGGTCGCGCCTCACATTAGTTGAAACGTAAAAACAGCCTTTAATCGCATGACCATTCGATTTCATAACCGTTTTCTCGTATTTACAAACCAATTAAGTTCTTAATCATCATAATCACGGAAAATAACTCCACTTAAGCCGATTTTCTTGAAACCACCAACCTCTTTCATTAGTCCAACAATCCATCCAATTTGACTGGCAATCCTCCCGAGCAAACGCATCATCGACCCCCTCTGAAACTCCCGAAACCTTCGAAATAGCCGGAATAGCAGCAGGAGACGCTGGAAGTCAGGACTGCCTTCGCCGAAACTCGTCTCTACCGAAAGCTACCAATTCATCGTCTTACAGGGTAATTGAAACCTTCTAAACTTTCTATTTATTCTGTAGATCAAAAGCCCCAATCTAATTTAGGCATTCAATATCGAAATTAACAGGAACCCGATCCTAAGTTTCATTTAAAAATGGTTTAATCGAATCCGACTTTAAACATGTTTTAAACACAATTAACCTATACCAAAAGACTCGTAATAACCTTGTGAATGAAAGCCCTAAACATTCCATCACCTTAAATATAAGGATCAATCAATTCGTTTATGTTTTGAAAGAGACACGGTCGCGCTAATCATCTAGCGCGGTCGTGCCTCAGAAGCCGCGGTCGTGCCGACTTCCAGCGCGGTCGTGCCTCCTGCTCAGACCCAGTCATGCTCGTTGGCTAGACTTGGTCGTGCCCCTGAAGCATAGACACGGTCGTGCCTGTACAAGGCACGGTCTTGCCTAGTGATTTGTCTAACTATGTCCTCTGTTGATCAACACAGTCGCGCCCTGACTAACGCGGTCGCGCCCGTGGCCCGAGCACGATCGTGCCCTGTCTAGGCACGGTCGTGTGTGTTCACAGAATCCTTAAAATTTCTATATTTTTAAACAATTAGTATTTCAAGTTAATTTTCAAAATAAAAATAGTTGAATTTATAAAAATGCGTATTATCTTTATTTAAAAAGATCTAGTATTTAATCTTAAAATAAATGGAAATTATTTAATTAAAGTTTCAACCTTTAAATTATAAACCCTACACTTAAATAATATTTTAATATCTAAGTTATATTTTATAAATAGATGAATAAGGTAATAATTACTTATTTGATTTATAACTTAAACAAAAACATTTATTTAGTTATACTTAATTACATCTAATACTTACATTATTCTCATAAACAATAATTAATTAATTTACTTATTTAATTATTCCAAACTCAAACCTTATTCAAAATGTTGTAAAAATATTCATTTCAAATCTTCCGTTTTATACAATACTTTCAAGTACCAATCACTAACTTTATCCAATTCAACATTAGACTTAGACTTAGACTATTGTGCATTATTAATGCAATATACATTACACTCTAGGTTAACATTGTGCGATACAAGGATCACATTACTATTTAGTATCTCGTGTTAGCTACGCCTTCGATACAAGTGAGTATACATAGCCCCTTTTACTCTTTTACATTTTGGGGTGAAACATGAACACTATTCAACTTACATGTTTACATTTACGCAAACAACACAAGTACAAATCCTATTTACATTCATGTGTGCAATTTGAGCTTTATGCCCGAGGGCTAGGTGTGCTAACCTTTTGTATGCGATTATGTGCAATCATTAACTTTTCAAGCCGACGGTTTTCAATGATAGATCTATTGAGTCTGACAAACCCACCCAGGTGCGCGGTGATTGAAACCGATAACACAATTTTTGCATGCTAGTTACAAAGGTTTGATTGTACTTGGTTACACAATAGCTGCTCCCCATAAATGCCTTATTTATCATGTTATGTAAAGGATTTGGTTTACAAATTATATGCAACCTATATACAAACCTGTGTTATACTCACCAACTTTTTAGTTGACCTTATTTTATTCATGTTTCAGGTGCTTTCATATGAGTTTGATCAAGACATGCTACACATAGGCTTTGGACCTAGTTAATCTTAATTCAAAAACAAATTGTATTTTATTATGTACTTTGAATTTGATTCATGTTTGTTTGAATGGAAATGGATTTAACATATTATAATTTAGTCAACCTTGAGCTCATGAATAGTCTACATGTCCCGCCTCGATGATTCCGCCGTCGGTCGGGGTGTGACAGATTGGTATCAGAGCCTTGGTTATAGGGAACTAGGTTATTAGACACCCTTGACCTAGACTATAACTTTAGGACACCCATACAATGCCATGCTACTACATGTTACACTATTAATTCCTGTGTAAATATTTTTACATACTATCATAGGTATTTACACTACATGATACAATACATAATGACTTATGTGTCACACTACTTGATAACTTTTGTGCTTACACTCATTACTATCTACATGCTATATGATTATATTTTTATGTGAATATTCTTACATGTTATACTACATAATTACATCCTAGGATACAACACTCAATAGTCAAAGTGACACGTTACTTGCAAACTATTCCTACTATTTACTTCTACCTATTAGATTTATTTAAAGTACCATCCTAAGTTTAACACACACACATACACACTAAATTATTCATACACATTTGGACTCACATACATGACGCCATCACCCTTTATGAACAAAGACTTAAACTATTCGGCCTAATGCCCACCAATAGTAAACTAAGAAGCCCATCTATCCTCCAAGAAGCAAAAGCCCACTGAAATGCATAAACCTTACTTTCGGGCCACAAGGCCCAGTTCACAACAATTCTCATCATGACCATGAGCCCAACAATAGTGTTATTAATACATGATGGCTGGAAGAGTGTGTAGGCCCATGAGGGATTCTGGCTAAGGAAAGATAGGGTACTTAAGTGTGTCCTAGTGACCCACCCCTCTTTCCTGGGAATTCTCTTCAGGGATGCATTGCTTATAGGTCAAGTGTATTTCTAAAATACCATTGTGAAGGTTCGGCGTTATGACTAGTCAAACTCTAAACCTATGAGAACTCCTACATTTGACACTCAGTATTTTATTATCGCTTACAACCTTTCCATTGTTTTCCTGCTAAGTATGGACTCCTACTCTCCTACCTCCCCGGTATGTCGTCCCGAAGAAGAGTTTGATTGGGAAGAAGACACCGGATCACCCGTACATCGATCACCAACACCCGCAGCTGCTAGATCAAGGTTTGATGTAAGGGTAGATTGGATTAGGAACACCGGCCCAAGACTTCGAACACCTGGATCAGCCGCGCCCAGAAACCCGTATCAGACACCCCATCCCCACAATCAACTACCACTCCCACTAAGAGACCCATATCTAATGCCCGACCCGTATTACTATAATCCTTGAGTAAGGCATACCATGGCACCCCTGGTGTTATGGGAATTCCAACCAATGACTTCCATCAATATGTAAGAAATTCAGAATTCGAGAGGCAAAGGATAGAGCAGGGAGTAATACACGACTTGCAAAGACAAAGAATGTATAGCCTAGCAAACCAATTAGGATACCAAAAGGAGTTAATCTCCACCCTCGAAAAAGAAATACAAGATCATCGCACGGAGACCGCCAGAACTGAAGCCAGATCTACTACTCGAGTGACTATAGCAGTGCTCATCTTGGCAATTATGTTCTTCATAGTGGAAAGCTACCAGAGACGTTAGAAGAAGCTTCTACTGATTTCCTTTAAATTTTCGATTTGAGAACCATTTCCCTATTTTTTGAATAATGTTTAACATTTCAGCATTTAATCAATTCCATATATTTCAACTCTATAGTTGTTGTTCATTGATTTGACCCGTGGGGCGTAAATTACACCTGTTATATTCCCATCAAATTTTCTCAAATATCACTTCTTTCATTCCACATGATTTAGTACATTACCAACAATCTCTTTCATTAAATAAATCATCCTATTTTGTGATTTAAACAAAACCTCGTTATCTTGTTTAAACAAAATGTTTAACGAATTTTTAGATAACATCAAAAACATAAATTTTCCATAAAACTTTTTCACCTAATAAGGAAGGTTAATGCAACCAATTTTATAAAAATATTATTATTATTTTTTTTTTTAACTGATAAATAATTATGATTTTTCCTCATTAAAGTAAATATTTCTAAACTTTGGTTAAATTAATATGCTCCTACTTGTTTAGCCAATAGTTGAAAATTTAAATTAAAAATATTTTCTCATAAATTACATATTCATTTAAAATATGCGATTCAATGATTTCACAACTTTATATATCTACAACTAAAAACAATTTCCCACTTTCTATGTTCAAACAAAGACCCGTATTTGTGAACACAAATTCCAGAATATTTCCAAAACCTCCTCGTTACCTTTCACTCGACGCTTCAAGAGACGATCCATATCGCGTAAACGTTAACTTTTCCCACCAACCTCAATGAGATTTGAGGACTTGAACCTAACTACCACATTATGCAAGAACGCCAAACAACACGTTTGTCCGCAGCACTCGATCACATGCAAGACCCGTTAGTACACATCGCACGCGAAGTTCAATACTCATGTATACACGTTCACAATATATTCAACGCAATCTCATGGTACATGAAACTCAATTATCCTCAATATATCCAATTCTACACAAACTACATAATACATGAAACTAGTTTGCCTACAAATCACAATTTGCTCGATTGATCACGTAATGCACGAAACATGTTTACTTGCAATACATATGCTACTGGATTGAGCACATGATACACGAAACTTAGTTGTTTGCAATATATATTATACATAAGAATTGCTTCATTGATACATAATTCTAGATTGACCACACTATACATGAAACTCATTTGGTTACAAAGCACTTTATACTAAACGGTGTACATTATACAAAATACATGATGTTAAGTTGCTAACACTATACATGAGATCCATTTCCTACAATACACATAATACTATGTTGTATACATTACACATTAGAGCTTTTTGATTTACAAAATACAAGACGCTAAATTATTTACGCTATATATGAGACCTATTTGATTACAAACTACGTGACACTAGATCATACATGAGACTTGTGTGCTTACTATATACTCGAAACAAAATTTGCTTACAATTATTGCAATGGATTGATTACATTATACACAAGACATGGTCATGCACTTTGTACACCAAAGTTGAAGACCATAATACATTGAAACGACTCGGGGTTTGACGTATTCTTGTTCAAACACGAGCAAACTAAGAAACTTTAAGTGTTACTACTTTACTACTCTTTAGTTCCGAACTGACCTGATTAGGGACATAGTTACTTGTTAGCGACTTTCTATGTGTAAACAATAGACATGATCATAGCGAAATTGTGCCCCCTTACCCACACACAACGAAACAATCTATACGGACCATACGATGATCTGAATAATTACGGGTGCACACGGAATTATAAAAATCAGCGCATGGAAACTATAGAGAAATTTTGTCGTGTGTTGTGACCTAAAACTTATCATGATGTGTAACAACAAAACTGATGTGATATGACAAGGACATGGTGGATACGCCGATGGTACTTCCTATATATAAGTGTCCTATGATATTATCAAAAGTAACGTTGCTCGTGTCACGTGAAGTTTTGACCTAGACCAATGTTTATGAAATCGTTTACCCGCTGACAATTTTAAAGTATATTATACTACATCTTACACAAACCCTAATTATCAAGATTCCATCAAATTCATTCCAAATAATACACCTCACATTTAGAATTCAGAATTATTATTCGACAATCTCCTCCTTAAATTCATTTCAAAACAAAATTCATTATCACCCTTCATATTCAACTTTAAGTATCAGGCCTAAGCCATGTCAGGGGTTACCCTCCCCAGACTGCAACAATCAAAACTCACCGAGAACCCAAAACTCCCACCTTTTTCTTGATTTTTAGTAGCCTCCATTAGTTAAATTTCGGGACGAAATTCCCTTAACATGGGGAGACTGTAACATCCCTGATTTTCTGACCCTATTTTAACTAATAAATTAACAACACGACATTGAATCATATACTTGTTCAAACCTACACCTCATTAAATTGATTAGCCGATCATATTTTAATTCATAGTTTTAGAACTCAAATCACATGGTAACACCTCCTAGAGTTTAACTCAGTTAGTAATCCCGTTAGGTGTTCTGTTAAATCCTAACCAAGCTAATTCTGTCAAAGCTGAAGTTGCAAGGGCTGATTTTGTAAATAACCAGAAACCCTAGTAGGCACGGTCGCGCCTCATGTTGACACGGTCGCGCCTCGTCCGGCACGGTCGCGTCTATTGTTGGCACGGTCGCGCCTCAGCTTGGCACGGTCGCGTATCTTTTAGGCACGGTCGTGCCTCACATCAGTTGAAACGTAAAAACAGCCTTTAATCGCATGACCATTCGATTTCATAACCGTTTTCTTGAATTTACAAACCCAATTAAGTTCTTAATCATCATAATCACGGAAAATAACTCCACTTAAGCCGATTTTCTCGAAACCACCAACCTCTTTCATTAGTCCAACAATCCATCCAATTTGACTGGCAATCCTCCCGAGCAAACGCATCATCGACCCCCTCTGAAACTCCCGAAACCTTCGAAATAGCCGGAATAGCAGCAGGAGACGCCGGAAGTCAGGACAGCCTTCGCCGGAACTCGTCCCTACCGAAAGCTACCAATTCATCGTCTTACAGGGTAATTGAAACCTTCTAAACTTTCTATTTATTCTGTAGATCAAAAGCCCCAATCTAATTTAGGCATTCAATATCGAAATTAACAGGAACCCGATCCAAAGTTTCATTTAAAAATGGTTTAATCGAATCCGACTTTAAACATGTTTTAAACACAATTAACCTATACCAAAAGACTCATAATAACCTTGTGAATGAAAGCCCTAAACATTCCATCACCTTAAATATAAGGATCAATCAATTCGTTTATGTTTTGAAAGAGACACGGTCGCGCTAATCATCTAGCGCGGTCGTGCCTCGGGAGCCGCGGTCGTGCCGACTTCCAGCGCGGTCGTGCCTCCTGCTCAGACCCAGTCATGCTCGTTGGCTAGACTTGGTTGTGCCCCTGAAGCATAGACTTGGTCTTGCCCCTGAAGCATAGACACGGTCGTGCCTGTACAAGGCACGGTCGTGCCTAGTGATTTGTCTAACTATGTCCTTTGTTGATCAACACAGTCGCGCCCGTGGCCCGAGCACGATCGTGCCCTGTCTAGGCACGGTCGTGTGTGTTCACAGAATCCTTAAAATTTCTATATTTTTAAACAATTAGTATTTCATTTAATTTTCAAAATAAAAATAGTTGAATTTATAAAAATACGTATTATCTTTATTTAAAAAGATCTAGTATTTAATCTTAAAATAAATGGAAATTATTTAATTAAAGTTTCAACCATTAAATTATAAACCCTACACTTAAATAATATTTTAATGTCTAAGTTACATTTTATAAATAGATGAATAAGGTAATAATTAGTTATTTGATTTATAACTTAAACAAAAACATTTATTTAGTTATACTTAATTACATCTAATACTTACATTATTCTCATAAACAATAATTAATTAATTTACTTATTTAATTATTCCAAACTCAAACCTTATTCAAAATGTTGTAAAAATATTCATTTCAAATCTTCCGTTTTATACAATACTTTCAAGTACCAATCACTAACTTTATCCAATTCAACCTTAGACTTAGACTATTGTGCATTATTAATGCAATATACATTACACTCTAGGTTAACATTGTGCGATACAAGGATCACATTACTATCTAGTATCTCGTGTTAGCTACGCCTTCGATACAAGTGAGTATACATAGCCCCTTTTACTCTTTTACATTTTGGGGTGAAACATGAACACTATTCAACTTACATGTTTACATTTACGCAAACAACACAAGTACAAATCCTATTTACATTCATGTGTGCAGCTTTATGCCCGAGGGCTAGGTGTGCTAACCTTTTGTATGCGATTATGTGCAATCATTAACTTTTCAAGCCGACGGTTTTCAATGATAGATCTATTGAGTCTGACAAACCCACCCAGGTGCGCGGTGATTGAAACCGACAACACAATTTTTGCATGCTAGTTACAAAGGTTTGATTGTACTTGGTTACACAATAGCTGCTCCCCATAAATGCCTTATTTATCATGTTATGTAAAGGATTTGGTTTACAAATTATATGCTACCTATATACAAACCTGTGTTATACTCATCAACTTTTTAGTTGGCCTTATTTTATTCATGTTTCAGGTGCTTTCATATGAGTTTGATCAAGACATGCTACACATAGGCTTTGGACCTAGTTAATCTTAATTCAAAAACAAATTGTATTTCATTATGTACTTTGAATTTGATTCATGTTTGTTTGAATGGAAATGGATTTACAATATTACAATTTAGTCAACCTTGAGCTCATGAACAGTCTACATGTCCCGCCCCGATGATTCCGCCGTCGGTCGGGGTGTGACAATTGGATTGTCGGAAAAGTTGAAAAATGAAAATTTTCAAATTTTTGGCTAAGTGTTGAGGAAGACGAACTTGTTATGTTCGCTTCCTACGTTCACCTGAAGGTTTGGCGAACTTATTAAGTTCGCTTGAGGTTGCTGAACTTAACCTGTTGAGTATATAAGTAAATCATGCGAACTTGACCATTTCTCTACCCTTGTAGACTCTTGTGAACTTGACAGGCGACTTTGTCTAAGTTGTTCAATTTTTCCTGATTTTGATTTCTGGTTAGTGAGGGTGATTAAATGTTCCCGTTCCTTGATCGAAATCTGTTTGCGAATCCAACCAAGGTAGAATCTCATCATTTCATCCATTGAATTGATCGGAATCATTGTTTTTATCCTTGGTTATCATCGAATATGTCGTTCTACAAGTTCATCATCATTTTGTAGTTAAAACTGAAATTGATTGTTTCTATATCTTAATCGGGTGTTCGCGAGTTGATGTGCATGCTCGATTGTGGATTATAACATCGAATTTGTCAAGTGGAATTCTGTGACTGTTCAAGGGTTTGAGCGAACATAGTTCGCCTCTTGTAACTCTAAGCAAACTTGTTAAGTTCGCCACAGGGTTCAGTGCTTGCTGGACTTGTGATTTTTTCCAAAGTTGTATTTTATTTAAAAAAATTTATTTTTTTTATTTTGATTAATTGTGTTTCATTGGAAATTATCATTGTCTAATCTTGTATTCTGAGCAGGTCATGGATCGTCGTGTTGAGTATAAGCATAATCAGGTGGCATTGCTTGATCCAAAATTGTTTGAGGCAGCAAATTATCAGGATATCATAAACTTTTTGAATAGGTCAAGGATCAATGTTGCTCTCTCAGCTAATCCTCATATTAGCTTGCAGTATATTCAACAATTCTGGGAGACGGCACAACAAGACACCAATGTTGAACCACATGTGATTAGAGCTACTGTGAACAACCAAGACATAGCAATTTCTATTCAAGATATACGTACATATTTAGCTCTTGGTGGTGAGAATGTTGATCCTATCGGATTGCCGAATACCCTGATTATGGATTGTTTTCAAAGGATGGGGTATAGAGGTAGACTGAATCATTCTCAAGCATGCAAGGGTGGTCTAGTGGGTCAATGGCGATACTTTATGCATGTGATTATTCAATGCTTATCCCCAAGGAAAGCTGGAACATGTGGCTTGAAGACATCTGTACAAGCTGCTATGGTGGCTTTGAAATTGAACAAACCGTTCAACTTTGCCTTATACATACACCGGGAACTGGTTATGTTGGGTAAAGAATTGAGACTGATGCTGTCAATTGAAACTACAGTATCGAAACTACTAGTTTCGGTTGAACATTTGTTCAATCGAAACTAGGTAGTTTCAATACATGTTTTTCAGGCATGTTTGGCAGGTGGCTTGGAAAACAAGGCACATGTGCTTGGCTTTCTATATATAGCAGAATATGTCTTAGGAGTGAGAGTATGTCTGTAGAGGGAATCACCACCCAGGGGGAGCTCACCCTTGGGTGAGACTAATTGTTAGTGTATGATGAGCTTTTATTTTTCATTTCAATCAATGAATCATACGTTTTATGCTTTCAATTATCTGTTCTTTTTCACTTTTATATGTTTCCGTTCGTCTATGTGATTCTCGCACCCGTCTCTACCATTTCTGATTTGAGAGTGATACCGTATCCAGAGATTCCGCCTATCGATCCGGACTGTTTGGAGGATTTCTCCAACAGATCTGTGTCTACATGTCTGTTTTAGGACCTACAGGTTATGCAAATTACCACCTGAGGGCCAGGGTTTCTTGCAA
Source organism: Smallanthus sonchifolius (assembly GCA_023525975.1). Taxonomy (NCBI): domain Eukaryota; kingdom Viridiplantae; phylum Streptophyta; class Magnoliopsida; order Asterales; family Asteraceae; genus Smallanthus; species Smallanthus sonchifolius. The sequence continues at coordinate 31,397,604 of CM042046.1, forward strand.
GTCGTCTTAAATCATCTCATTCCTGGTTTACCACCGGTGAACACTAGGCTGACCTTGACTCCTATGACAAAGAGGATTTTCACCGATTACTTCAATATTAAGCAGCAAAATCCAGCCCTTATACATGTGGTTACTCCTCTGTTTGGGCACATAATCAATCCTGGTTATGTTTCACCGCCAAACAATAATTGGATTCATGTTGATCCAGCTTTGGAGTTACCTCCTGCTGATAATCAAGAGGATAAGGAAGAGGAAGGTAATGATGAGAATGATAGTGAAGAGACTGAGAGTGATAATAATGATGGTGATGACAATGATGATAGTGATCATGATAATGGAAATGATGGTGGACATGATGGAGAGAATATTCAAGTGAATGATGATGAGAATACACCTCAAGGTGAACATGTAGAGGTTGAAGAGACTAGCACCATTTCATCTGGATCTGGTGAAGATGACGATACTGAAGAGAGTTCCCAAGATTTTAGTCCTGAGCACTATACTCAGTTGGCTAAAGTTCCTAGGGTTACTAGAAATGTCTATGAGAAACGTCAGAAGTCTCTAGGCAAAAAGAAAGTACAAGTTCCAAGACGCAAGTATGTAAGGGGTCCTCCTCCCGATGCAGTACTTGGAAAATGCAAGATACAAGATGAAACATCTACTTCTGAAGATGATGAGGCTCCGGCAGCTAAAGGACCTAAACTGATGGCTTCGGTTATTCATGCTGCTAAATCTGCACAAGAAGATAGGGAATTTGTGGATTCTTTGTTAATTACTCCAATTCCCTCACAGTCTAATACTCCACTTGCTACTCCCACTGTATCAAAGACTCAGGATGAAGCTGGTCCAACTACTAGAGATTCTCGTGATGAACGAATACTTGCCTTAAAAACACAAGATTCAGGGTTAAAGTCACAGGTAGATGATTTGATTGAAAGAGAAGCACAATGTGTTCTGGTTGTTAATGAATAAAATAAGATGATTGCAGAAATGCAAATTCTTGTAAGCCAGTTGGTAGAGCGTCTTGACGCTCAAGGGGAGAAGGCTGATAAGACTACGTGTCACAGTATTGGGATTCAAAATAACTTAGATGATGATGACGAACCGGATGTTGGTGACGGTTTGGGTGAGCGTCAAAACGTTGATACGAACCCTATTTCATTAACTCAGGGGGATTCAGAGGTCATTGTAGAAGCCAATATGTTGCCCAGTGGTAATGATAAAGAAAAGGCTGAGGTTGATGTTAATACTGAGGTTGATGTTGATATGTTAGATAATTCAATCTTTGAAGACTCTGACATAGATGATGCAGATAAGATTGAATGTTTGTTAGACCTGGATGATTTGATAGATGATGAAGATACTGGTGAAGATGAGTTAGAGGAGGGAGAGATTGTTGAGGTGGATGTTGAGAGTGCTAAACAGAAAGTTGTTTATGAAGGGTGTGACGGATTGATTGACATGAATGTCGTCGATGATGATGTAATTCTTGAAGATTTGTCAGAAGGAGTTGCAGAATCTGAAGAGTCTGATCCTAATCTGAATAAGCAAAACCCTGATACTGCTGAGAGTTTACCTGAAGACATTGAAATGTATAAGAATACAGGGATGACAAAGGCACAATGGGCAGAGATGGTGAAGAGTTGGAGAACTAAGTTTCTAGTCTCTCCAGCTGCACTAGTTCAAAAACAGAGATAAGTGAACAAAGAGAGATGCTCTTGCGGGATTATAAGTTGGTTCTATGAAGCTGAGTTCAAGCTATTTTCTTTGAAAAGATAAGATGGAGTTCAGTATTTGAAGCCAAGGCTAAAGTACTTTAACTCCTTACCAAGATGTGAAGTCAATGGGTTATCAACTAAGCCCTTGATTAACATATCAGATAATGGAATAGCTGACTCGATATCTAAGTTGATAAGAATTGAAGGAGGATCTAGTAAGTATGAAAAACTGAAACCTCAACAGGGAAATAAAATAAAAGAAGTTGATCCAGTTACTCAAAAGGTGATTTGGAGATACAAGTTCAAACCTGTGAGATCAGTACCGAAGATTCCTTTGAAGCTGATTACCTATGATTGCTTGCATGATCTTAAATGGTGGTATGTGAATGTTTATATGGGTGAAGCAGTGGTAGAAGACATGAGTGGCAAGGTTATAGTAAAGTTCTTTGATGCTATAAACCTTGTTAACTTCTCAAGGTCTGATCAGAAGATGATGAAACGTAGAGAGATCATGTACACTGACGAGTGTAGAGAGCAGGCATTGCAGTACAAGAAAGTGTTGTATGTATGTTTGAAGCATAGAATCTGTACAGGGAGCTCATTACCGAAGAATTGGAAGAACAAGACTTAAAAATAAAGACCAAGTTGTTGTCAAGGGGGAGTCTGTTGGAGCATGTTATGTGACAACAAACCTTGTAATAAATTAGTCTTTATGTTTTATGTTTTGTATGATTTGTATTGTATTTTGTTAAGATTGCACAGGCGAACTTAACATGTTCGCCTGATCTAGTTGAGGAGTTCGCCTGAACTAAAGTTAGCGAACATGATAAGTTTGCCTGAACCAGATGTATTGTCTATAAATAGTGCAGTAGTTGTTCTCATTTGTAACATTCTGTATTTCTGGAACTATTATGTGTGTGCTGTTTACAGACTGAATACAAGAAGCTTTTTATGATATATTTTCTTGTGTGTGATTTTATTGCGTGTGTGAGTATTCGAGATGTACGTATCCATTAGGATTCCGCACTTCGTATACGTATCACGTGTTTTACTGCAGAGATCGATCGATAGAGCCGTTGGGACTTATAGTAGGTGAAGACGATGGGGAAAATAAGAAACACTGATTTTGCAAGCTTAGACCGAAGAAACCTTAGCTTTTATGTGTGAAATTGATAGTGTAAAGGGTTTTCGGAGAATGCGAATAAACTTCGCATGAAAGGAAAGCTTGAATATGAAGGCATTCAATTTGCACATGCCAAAACTAGTTTCTATAGGGCAAAGTAGTTTCGGGTGACTAGAAGTTTCGAGTACCAAGGTAGTTTCGGGTACAGATTTGTTTTGGGCAGAAACATTAAGTTTCAAGCTTGAAGTACTTTCGGGCAAACCTTGAAGTTTCGGTTGAAGGGTAGTTTTGGTTGACATAAGAACACTTGAGCAAAAAAAAATCATATTTACACCATTTAAACAAGTTAATAAGGAAGATTAGTTTTTTCATATGGAAAATAAAATAAAACATAAACTAAAAAGAAAATATTTACACTTAACCTTTAAAAAGATCCAACATGAGATCAAGTCTAGTCAGTCTCTTGAAACACTTCGTTTTGCATTCAACTACTACGAGTCCCTAAAGATAGCCGATATTTGTGCAAAGTAAACTCGAACATTTGTTTGTACAAAGAATTCATGTGATTATAAGGTACCATTTAAGCACGTCACAAGGCGTACCCCACATATTGAAATAAAATGGTTTTGAAAATCTATCATATATTTCCGGTTAACTAGAGTACCATCTTGATAAGTCAAAAATACCTCCAAAATAAAATAAGAAATCCAAGTGGATCAAGAAGGTGCAAAATGAAAAATATCCAAGTAGATGTTAAAAAGTACGAATATTCTAGATCTTTGTGTACGCAAAACAGAAGAATTCGTAAAATTATCCAAGCGGATAGGAAAAGGTTGAACACCCGAGATCTTTGCGTAAGCAAAATAGATGGGGTCAAATCATCCAAGTGAATGGGAAAAAGATCAACACCCGAGATCTTTGCGTAAGCAAAACAGACGGGGTTATCGGCGGTAAATATCGTTACTTTGACGGTCACTTGGCGCATGAATAGGAATTCAACACGTAGGACTGTATCTGATTGAATTGGTTTTCTAAGATGTAAAATGGGTTAGATGTTTCAAGATTGAGTTCAAACACACATGTATTATTTAAGATTTTGGTTTTCACACTACTTACGAGTTATAACCATATGTCGGGCCTACCGACTATACCTCAGTAAACACCATCGCTTTTGGTCCATTCCATGTTCAAGAGATGTGATCAGACTCTATCATTTCTCAAAGGTCGGATCCAATTTTCCTGAAACACAAATTTTTATGCCACTTGTAAGATTTAGAATTTAAAGTTATTGATGTGGTCTAAATTAGTCATATATTTCACATCAATTTGTTAGGTCATAGATTGTATGACAAAAGCTTTGTAATAGTTTAGGTCTTATTGTCTTTATGTAATTGTTTAGATTTTGTCTAAGTATACAAGTTCTGCTAGAGGCGAACTTATTAAGTTAGCCTAGTCTATTAGAGGCGAACTTGTTAAGTTCGCCTAAGCATCTTTGAAGCGAACTTGTTAAGTTCGCCTATTGCAGAACGTGTGTCTATAAATAGAGAGTTTACAGAATCTGTTTAGTACGAATAAGTGAAGAACTAAAGAACAAGAGAGAGTATATTCTGTAAACTCTATGTGTTTGATGATATAAAAAGAGAAGTTTATTTACCTGATGTTTCTATTGTCAATTGATATACGAACGTTAATACGGTAGGATTCCGCACTCCGTGTTAACGAGACGTCCTGTCACGAGATCGATCTGAGATGAGTCATGTGGACCTACAAGTGGTATTAGAGCTTTTGCTCGTGATTTGTGTTTGATTCTTGGTGATTAGAGACGATTTTGTGTACAATTTGACAAGAAATTGATCATTTTTGAAGTTTTTGTATCCATGGAGTTTTCAAGTTCTTGAAGCTGATTTTACTGCCGAATTCGTGGATTTAAGGTTGATTTTGGTGAAATTAATCCGATAGAAGTGTTCTAATTCATAAAATACTAAATCCTACGGTCAAATTTCTTCAAATTCCTTCTAATCTGTGAGAAATGATGATTTTTGGTGATGTTTGTTCATGTTTGGGTTAAAGTTCTTGCTGAGTTTGTTTCAGCTGCATTAAGTGAACTTACTGAAAGTTGTTGCAAGCGAACTTAGCAAGCAAACTTATTAAATTCACTTCTCTCAGTTTAAGCGAACTTAGTAGGCGAACTTAATCAGTAGGCGAACTTACCGGAGTTTCTTGGTTAAGCGAACTTATCAAGTTCGCTTGATATCAAATTCGCTTGTTTGGATTTGAAGCGAACTTATTATCTTCTCCTAAGGGGAGTACTTGTTCAACACTTGGAAATTTTTTCTAAAATGGCAAATATGGTGCAAGTGACTAATATGTTAAATTACGATAACGAGATTGGTACATCTCAGAAACCGCCCAAATTGTTAAGTCTTACAGATTATTCTAACTGGAAAGATCGGTTTGATCAGTTCGTATATTTTACTGATACAAGTTTATGGATTCCAATCTTGGAAGGCTATACACATCCGACATATACTTGGATGGGAAAGGATGATGTTCCTAAATTGGTATATGCGTTAACCACAGAAGAAAAATTATTGTTTGATAGGGAAAAGAAGGCAATGGCTAGTATTTCTATGTCTCTTTCTAAAGAAATGTATCATAGCTTTAAACAATTCAGGACTTCTCAACAATTGTGGGAAGCATTACAAAAGCGATGTGAAGGTAGTTTGGATGTTAAGAAAAGCAGAAAAGAATTACTGAAGAAGCAGTTCTTAGTATTCAAACACTTTCAAAATGAATCTTTAGATGATCTTGCAACGAGATTCTATCATTTGCTGAGTGAGTTGTCAAGTGCTTCAGTGGTTTATGAGACTGAAGAGATAAATGATAAGTTTTTGGAGGCATTACCATCTAAATTTGATGTGTATACGGTTTTGATAAAAGAGAATGTCAAGTATAAAACTATGTCTCTTGAAGAGGTTCTTGGCAAGATTCAATCATGATTTGAATATGAAGAAGAAGGAAACCAATATGGAGCATATTCAAGATCCTTCAATGTATTTTGCTAAGTCTTCTGGAAAAACTGGTGCAGGGGTTGTGTTCTTTTCTGGTGATACTTAAGATGTTTCTAATGATCATTGTTCTGTTCCAAGTCATTCAGGTTTCTCTGCAAATACAGCTTCTTCATCATCTGGAACACATAATATGAATTACAGAGTTGCTGATGACTATTTAGCGATATTTTCTTCCTTTATGGCTTCTTATGAAAATTTTATTGGAGGAAAGATTCATGATCCAGATGTTATTGAGGAGGATTTCAGACAGATTGATCCTGTTGATCTAGAAGAGATGAACATTCAATGGAATATGGCTATGTTGATGAGACAAGCAAAGGATTTTTTTAAAGAAGTCTGGAAGAAAGTATATTGGTTCTAACAGTCGTTCACATATGGGATTTGATAAATCCAAAGTTCGTTGCTATAATTGTCAGGAGTATGGTCATTTTGCCAAAGAATGTGTGAAACCAAAAGTTGAATTTGATTCTCAGAAGAAGCCTACTAACTTTCAGAACAATCGTAATCAGTCACATGGCTCCTCTGGCTCTGGAAATTCTAATCATACATCTGCATCATCTGCTTTGGTTGCTCAGAATGATGAAAATTATGACTGGGGTATTCATCTTGAAGATCTGGTTGGTACTGTAAGTCAAGCGTTTGTAGCTGAGATTCATTCTACAAAATCTGAAGAGTCAACTGATGATGATAGCTCAAGTGATGGTGAGAGTTTGCCTAGTGCTGATGAAGAGCGTGATCAAGTACATAATGTTGAATCTGATATTGCATCTGGTGTATCTGAAAAGGATATTGTATTAACTCAAAATTCTTCTGATGGTGTTGATTCTGAAAATATTTCGATTGCAAAAGTTTTCGTGGCAGATATGTCAGATCCTTCAAAGGTAAAAGATTTTGTCTGTCACATTTATTGTTCTAATTGCATCAGTATAAAAGAAAAAATGCAAAAAGTAATGAATAATAACACAAATTTAATTTGTGATATGAAATCAATGCATTCAGTTAATCAAAAGTTGAAAGATAATGATAAAATGTGTATAGATAGAATTGACTCTTTGAAAAGAGATTTGAACTCTTTGGGATTGAAATATAAGGAACAAGCATATCATCTGGATATGGCTTATGCTGAGATTGAGAAGCGAAATGAAATTGTCGCTCAGAAGAACAAAGAAATTTCTGATAAAGAATCTGAAGTGATCAAATTACATAGAAAATGGGAGAATTTTGAAAATTCATCTGTGGTATTGGATTACTTTAATGCTAATGTTGATCCTGCTAAGAGGGTTGCTGGAATTGGATTTGTTCCTCCACCATTCAATGCAAATTATGTGGTTGAACCAGAAATTATTCATGAATAGGAAATTGATCCAAAGACAGTGTTAAAAGTAAATCAAGTAACTGGTGAAGATATGATCTATGATTCTGATTCGGAGGATGAAGTTTTTGATGATAAAAAGGTTGAAGGCATTCCTAAGGAAGTGCAACTTGATGAACCAAAGGTAGTGAAAAATGTTACCCGTGATAGATGCATACCGGATGAGGTGAAAGTTGATCAACCTAAAATTTTCAAAATGTTACAATCAAGTGGTTTTGTTGCTGCTGGTCACCAGAAGAATTCATCAACGGTGACTAAATAAGTTTTTGTTCAAAAGAAGTCAGTTAAATGTTCAGTAAAATCTTCTAAAGCTTGTTCATTAGACGGGTCATCAAATTCGAGAAAAATTTCTTATCTCAGAAATCATCAAGATAGACGAGTTTGCTTTCACTGTAATGAGGCTGGTCATATTCTGATTCACTGTCCTTATAAGAATCAAGGCAAATTAAAGAGTGATCCCTCATAAAAATGAGTGGTGACGATTCTGAAAAGACAAAATGGTGAAAAGCCTATGTCAAGTGGTGTAAAGAATATGCCTTGTCAATCATTTGCTAAATCTTCGGGATTTAAGCAACATGATAAGCGTATTTCTAAACCAGTTGTTTTTCAAAAGAAGTTTGAGATTCCACATGTTGGAATTCCAAAAGAGTCTCAACCTGAGGTCAAACTTTCTAGAGCACAACGAAGAAGACGTAACAGAAAACTAAAGAAATTTTTGGAAATACCTGAATCTGATAATCATAATTCTAATAATGTTTTTCCAATTAATCATACTATGTCTTCATTGACATGGTCTAGTTGTGGATCTTATGTTCCAAAGGTTGATGACAATGTTGATTGTGAATTGCTTGAGGTTGTTTATTTTGATCCATCTAGATGACCCAAGACCACAATGGCATGGGTTCCAATTTCTAACTAATTTTCTTTGTTTATGTAGGGACAACCAAGGAGGACTATCAACAATACGTGGTATGTGGATAGTAGTTATTCTCGACATATGACAGGGAATATTCGTTTGTTGGAAGATGTTATTAATATTGACGGTGGTTATGTCGCTTTTGTTGGAAATAAAGGCGGGTACATAACTGGTCAGGGTACTTTAAAGAACGAAAAAGTAAAATTTGAGAAAGTGAACTATGTGGAGCAACTTGAACATAATCTTTTAAGTGTATCTCAAGTGTGTGACAATAAATTTTCATTTCATTTCAATGATTCTGAGTGTTATATCTTGAAACCGGGCTTTGTGATTCCTGACGAATGGAATCTAATGAAGGCTCCGAGGAGAAATGACACATATGTCCTAGACATGAGTGTTGCTACTACAACGGATTCAATTCCTACTTATCTACTCTCCAAGGCGTCTGAGTCGGATTCTATTTTGTGGCACAGGAAACTTGCTCACATCAATTACCGAAAAATGAATTATCTCGTGAAGAATGATCTGGTTTTTGGTGTTCCGAAAATGAAATTTTCAGTTCCTGATGACTGTATTCCTTGCAAGAAGAGGAAACAACACAAGAAGTCCCACAAATCTAAGACAAAGAATTCTATTGTAACTCCTTTGGAGCTACTGCATATGGATTTGTTCGGACTGATTAGTATTTGGAGCATTGGTGGTAAATCTTACTGTCTTGTAGTAACAGATGATTTCTCTAGATTTTCATGGGTTAAGTTCCTTGCTTCTAAAGTCAAAACCACAGAGTTGGTATAATTCTTAATCCTGGGTTTAGAGAATTTGTTCAAACAGAAAGTCAAAAGAATTAGGAGTGACAATGGTAGCGAATTTAAGAATAGCAAGATGGGTTTATTCTGTCTTCAAAAGGGAATTCATCATTAATTTAGTGCGCCATATGAACCTCAACAAAATGGAGTTGTTGAACGAAAGAACAGGACTTTTGTTGAAACGGCACGTACGATGCTTGCTGATTCTAAGCTTCCAGTAACTTTTTGGGCTGAGGCTGTGAATACTGCGTATCACGTTTTGAACCGAGTTTTGACCGTTAAGCGACACAACAAGACATGCTATGAGTGGCTTAATAATCGTAAGCCGAATCTGGAATATTTACTACCTTTTGGTAATCCATGCACCCTTTTGAAAGTTCGAGATGTCCCAACCAAGTTCAGTGCTAAGGCTATTGAAGGGATCTTTCTGGGGTATGTTGCTAATTCCACTACCAAGAGGGTTTATAACAAAGAGACTCGCCAGGTTGAAGAATGGTTTCATATTGACTGTTCTAATCGGTCTTTACCTCAAATGGAGATTGGACCAGACTGGGCTTTTGATTATGAGAATTTATTCAACTCTTTTCATTTACCTTCTGATATTTCTCCTGAGGAAGCTGCTGTATTATATGATTCATGTCAGGATGCACAGAATAGTGGTTTTCTACCAACTATGGTTCCATAATCATCTGTTCCTTCTACATCTGCTCCAGATCCTAATGCTGCTTCTTGTTCAGGAACATAAGAGTCTGATAGTGAAGATGAAAATGTTATTTTCTAAGATTCTTCTGCTGATCCTTTGATAGTTGATGAACCTTCTAATTTGACACCGGATCAGGGGGAGATTCCTACAAATCTGGACTCGGAGATACCAGTTAATCAAGATCTGTCTTATAAATCTGATACAACTCAAGTTGATGTGTTGCCGGTTCCTGAGGTTGCATCAATCAAGGAACTCAAAGCTCATCCGATTTCAAATATCATTGGGGATTTGCGTGATGGAGTGCAAACGCAATCTATTCTTAACCACACTTGTTTGTATACAGGTTTTAAGGATACTAGTGTTTTTGATGTATGCTCACATTCCTGTTTTATTTCTCAGGTCGAACCAAAGAATGTCGAAATGGCGTTACGTGATAACAATTGGATAGAAGCCATGTAGGAAGAACTTGCTCAATTTGACAAACTCAAAGTTTGGAATCTTGTAGATCTTCCAAAGGGTGTGTATCCAATAGGTACGAAGTGGGTGTTTAAATGCAAGAAAGACGATCGAGGTGTTGTGGTGAGAAATAAGGCAAGATTAGTTGTACAAGGTTTCAATCAACAAGAGGGAATTGAATACACCGAGGTTTATGCTCCTGTTACTAGGCTTGAAGCTATACGGTTGTTTCTTGCTTTTGCTTCATACAAAGGGTTTAAGGTGTTTAAATTAGATGTAAAAAGTGCTTTCTTATATGGTAAAGTCAAGGAGGAAGTTTATGTGTGTCAGCCGCCGGGGTTTGAAGATCCAATTAATCCGTCTAAAGTTTTCAAGCTTGATAAAGCTCTCTATGGTCTTTATCAAACTCCTCGAGCGTGGTACGAAACGTTGTCTGCACAACTTTTGGAAAATGATTTTGTTCGTGGACATATTGACTCGACTTTATTCATTAAGAAAGCAGGGGGAGAATATCTACCGGTGCAAATATATGTAGATGATATTATTTTTGGCTCTACAAATGAAGGGTTGTGCAAAGAGTTTGAGAGTATTATGAAATCAAAGATTGAGATGTCAACTATGGGAAAGTTATCATTTTTCCTAGGTCTTCAAGTTAATCAGAAGGAAGATGGTTTCATTATTCATCAGTCCAAGTATGTAAAGGACATCTTGAGCCGGTTCAAGATGGAGGACTGTACCCCATATGATACTCCGATTCCGGTCAATCATAAATTGAATTCTGACCCGGATGGAAAAGAAGTTGACTGCCGACTCTACCGTGCAATGATTGGATCTCTCATGTACTTAACCGCTTCAAGGCAAGACATAATGTTCGCTGTGTGTATTTGTTCCAGGTTCCAAGCAAAACCAAAAGAGTCTCATTTGATTGCAGTAAAGAGAATCTTTCGTTATCTGAAAGGAAAACAAAGATTGGGACTATGGTTTCCACATGGTTCTAACTTTGAATTCAATGCATACACTGATTCTGATTTTGGTGGTTGTTTTTTGGACATGAAATCTACTACAGGTGGTTACCAGTTCTTGGGTAATCGTCTAGTTTCCTGGCAATACAAAAAGCAAACTACGGTCTCCATTTCAACATGTGAAGCAGAATACATTGCTGCTGCAAGTTGTTGTTCACAGATCTTGTGGATCCAACAGCAATTAAGAGACTACGGTTTGAATTTTACAGGAACCCTCATGTTTATTGATAATAATGCTACAATGTCTATCACAAATAATCCTGTTAAGCACAGTAAAACAAAGCACATTGAAATTAGATATCATTTTATTCTTGATTGTGCAGATAAGAAGTTGATTGAGCTGGTAAAGGTACATACAGATGATAAGTTTGCTGATCTTTTTACCAAGGCATTTGATCGTACCAGGTTTGAATTTCTGATCAAAATGATAGGTATGATCAATCCCGAATAAAAGTTTTTCAAAAACAATTTTCATGGGAGATTTTGTTTTTAAATTTCTTTTATTGCTTTATTACATTTCTGCATTTTAAATTTCAGTCAAAAATTGTTATTTATAAAAATTCAAAACAAAATGAAAAATATAAAATGACATCATTTGAAGTTATAGAAGAAATGATAGTATATCAGTGAATAGTTCATTACACATGACCATAGTAGACCTTTGATATATGTTAGTTTAACGTAATTTGATTTAAATTTCAAAGTCTGCATAAATGAGAAATGATAGTGTTTTGAATGCTCTAATCTTGATAATATGTTTTAATTTGAATATGAGTGTGAAACTTGAATTGTCAATAGACTAGAAGCGTTTTTGAACCAATAGTAGTGTGAAAATTAAATATGATATGATTACATCTGTGATTTGAATCCATTATATGCCTGGGTGTGTGTGTAAAAGATCATTATCAGATATATAATATATGGTTTTAAGAATTTCATGAGACCAATATAGAATTATGTCTTTAGCACAATCTCTTTCAGTTCACTTCATTGCCCTTGCCCCGAAAAACATGCAATGTGTTGCTGAACTAAGATATGTTTCTGAGAACATCTGTTAGAACATATATTCACCCTTGGATCAGTTAGGTACATCATCTATTCTGATTTCATTGAAATTTATCTAGATAATAGTGGATCCTCCTACCTGAATCTATTGATTCTCATTATAAAGCCAATTCATTAGAATCTTTCTATTCTGAATCATTCTGATTCTTATATCCTTTGGGATCTGCTATTCTATACTTATGCTAATAGAGATAATTTCATCTTGGAGATTGATCTAATCTTGCAATAAACTGTGTATGTCTTGAAGATAGTGCAAATTTAATTTATGTTGGCATATATGTGGGGTACACGATGTTTTTCATCTAAATGGTACTAACTCACATTAATTTGAAAGAAAAATGCTTATAGTTTCAAATTATATAATATTGACAATTTAAGAATTCATGCTTTGTATTACAAATTCGGAATGACAAATTGAGCATTTTATAACCTGATCTTGTTTACTTTGAAATTTATCGCGTATAATTTCAAGTATTATTCAAATTGATTGCAATAGTTACATAAATTGAAAAAGATTTGAGTTACATAAGTATGAGTTTGATTGTTTCATATCATAGGTTACCCATAGTTGATAATAGACTGTGTGATGAATTACTCATATACTGATATGATCTTCTTGCTCATGATGCTCATCCAAAAATATGTGTTTCAGTTTGCTCAGATAAAAACAAAAAATATGTGATTCCGTTTGTATAGATAAAATCCAAAAATATTTTGTTTCTATCTTCCATGAGAATTTTATTTTTATTAAAATGATTCCGGATTGGATCGGATACATGCTACAGATGGAAGTTCACAAGAATGTGATGTTTTGAAAGTGAAGAAATTGTTCATGGCAAAGGTTTGGAGCAAACTTAATATATTTGCCTGGTTCTGATTAAGCGAACTTAATATGTTCTCCTGAGGCTTGTTAAGCGAACTTAACAAGTTCGCCTAATGAAGCGAACTTAATTGTGATTAAATATTTTGTTCAGGAAAACTTATCACTTTTATCTTCTTTCCTGTGAGAGCGAACTTACCGAGCGAACTTATGAGTTTTATAGCGAACTTGTGATTTTCTGATGTAGGGTTTTCGATTCAAAATTTTTGTGTTTGTTTCTGGATCGGTTTTTGATTTGCGAATCTTTCTAAGGTAATTTCAAAGATTTTTATCCGTTAAATCGATGGGAATCTTGGTTTCTTTAACCTGTGTTCTTCGAGTTTTAAATTTTTTATGTTTTCTGAGTAAATCAAGGTTTACTAGATTTCAATCTTGAAATTTATGCCTAATAGTGTGTCGTGGTTGTTAATTGATGCTGATGATATGTTTACTTTGAACAAAATTGGCAATTTAGACATGGTTTGATTTCTGCTGTAGAAGTTATATTGACAAACTAGTTCAGGCGAACTTGTTCTGGCGAACTTGTTCTGGCGAACTTGTTCTGGCGAACTTGTTCAAGAGAACTTGTTTAGGCGAACTTATTATGTTCGCCTCTTGCAACACTAAGCGAACTTATTAAGTTCGCCTAAGGGCACAGTAGTGTTTTGGACTTGTGATTTTTTTTTTCTATGTTGAAATTTTTTTTAAATTTCATTTGATTTTTTTTGTTTTTGTTTGTTAGATGACTAATGTGTGTTTTTGTCCAATACATTTACAGATGGCTCGTCGTGTTGAGTACAAACATAACCAAGTGGCGTTGTTAGATCCAAATATGTCTGAAGCTGTTAATTTTCAAGGAATTATCAACTTTCTGAATCGTTCACGTTTGCATGTGGCCTTATCTGCTAATACGTACATCAGTTTACCGTATATTCAACAATTCTGGGATACCGTACATCAAGATACAAATGTTGAACCTCACGTACTTCGTGGAAACTATTTCAGTGGAAACTATTCGTGCTGCTTTGGCATTGGGAGGTGCTGTTGATGATCCTATGTCTTATCCTAGAACACTGATTATGGGGTGTTTTCAAAGGATGGGTTACAGAGGAAGACCAAATGATTCTCAAGCCCGAAAAGGAGGTGTAGTTGGTGAATGGAGGTATTTTATGCACGTCATCATACAATGTTTGTCTCCAAGAAAGGCTGATACTGATGGTTTGAAGAGTGCATAACAAGCTGCAATGGTTGCATTGACCCTAAACAAACGGTTTAACTTTGCTTTATATATCTACCGTGAGTTGGTCATGCAAATCAATCATCTAGAAGGTCAAGGGTTTCTTATGTACCCTAGGTTCGTGCAAATGATTCTAAACCATTTAATTCCTGATTTACCTCAGCATCCAATCCGGTTGACTTTGACTCCTATGTCAAAAAAAATCTTTACTGATTGTACTAAGGTTAAACAACAAAATGCTGCTTTAATTCCTGTTCCAACTCCGTTGTTTGGTCACTTAATCAATCCTGATTATGTTGAGCCACCTAATGATAATTGGTTTAATCCTAAGGAGTTAGTTCAAGGCCAAGTCCAGAATCAAGTTCCACAACAACAACCGCAACAAGTTCCTATTCAACAACAACTGCAACAAGTTCCTATTCAACAACCGCAACAAGTTCCTATTCAAGCTCAACAACAACAACAACAATAACAAGTTCCTATTCCACAAGAACAGGTTCGCATTCCTGTTAATGAACCAGTTCAAGAAGAGACTGCTCAAGATAATGAACAAGATTTGGGTATGAATATGGATGATTTTGATAATGAAGCTGTGAACTCACCTATTCATGAAGTTGAAGGCAATGTTGTAGATACGAGTTCTGGTGATACTATTTTACCTGATTCTAAAGCTACTGATTCTGATTCGTCTATAGATTTTAGCTCAGATCATTATGAGAGGTTGGCTACGTTACCATTAGCAAATGCGGGGAAACATATTAAATCTAGAGCAAGAAAACCGAGGCGTAAGTCTGTTCGGAATCCTCCTTCTGGAACAGTACTTGGCAAGAGAACTTTAATCGATGAGAGTTCTGACTCGGATAGTGATGTTATTCTAGTTCCAAAAGCTCAGAAGCTTATGTCTGCTTCTATTGCTGCTACTCATTCATCTCAAGGTGTTGAGGACGCTACTTTTGTTGCTTCCTTACTGATTACACCTCCTACTTCTAAACATCCATCTCCGGTGCTTTCTCCACATGTTACACACACATCTGACGCTGGTAATTCAAAGCCGTCTAATTCTAAAAGAATTACCTTCCTTGAATCACAGGTGCTAGCTTTGCAGACTCAAGTAGATACTCTTGTGTCTACTGATACTCAGAGATAGTTGGTCATTCAAGCTCAAGCTACACAGATTGCTGACATGCAGTTATTGGTGTCTAAACTTGTTGAGCGTCTTGACGCTCAGGGGGAGTTAAGGATACATGATACTTGTCATGCTGATTCTGTTCAAATAAAGAATGATGATGACAATGATTCTAGTGGTAATATTGAGGGTGATCGTCAATACGCTGACGTGAATCCAATATCAAGAGCTCAGGGGGAGTCGACGTCACATACTATTGAAGGAACCAAGAATGATTCTGGAGTGAATGAAGAAATATTATTATTGGAATTCTTTCAAGATTCTGAAGAAGAAGAAGCTGAGAAGTTAGAATGTCTTGATGATATTGACGAATTATTTGATGATGTTGAAGAGGATGTGATGGATAATGAAGTTGAAGAAGGAGAGATTGTAGAAATTGAGATAGAAAAGAGTAAAGATAAAGTTACATATGAAGGAAGTGATGGTCTGAATGTTTCGTATAACTTCTTCCAAGATGATGTTATTCCTGAGTTTTCTTATGATGGAGTAACAGATTCTATGGACTCTGTTGAAGATATCACTACACCTGATGATATTGCTAAATCCAAGATAGATTCTGATGTTGATACTACTGTGTCTCCTAAGCTGAATGAAGAACCTGTGATGTATAGAAATACAGGAATGACTAGAGAATACTGGAGTGAAGTAGTTAACAGCTGGATGAAAGTACTACCAAAGTCACATATACAACCTGCTCAGAAAGAAAGATATGTGAATAAAGAGAGGTGTATTGGAAGAATCATCAGTTGGTTTTATGATGATGACACGAAATTGTTTGCTCTTAAAAGATCAGATGGTGTTCAATACTTAAAGCCGAGGATCAAGTATTTCAATACCTTGCCAAGGTGTGAAATGAATGGTTTAGCTACGAAACCACTGATTAATAGATCAAAGTGTGGATTAGCTGATGTGATTGCTAACATGATTAAAAGAGAAGGTGGATCAGGGAAGTATGAAATATTAAAGCCACGGAAAGGAAAAAAGAGAGAAGATTGTAGATCAAAAGACCAAGATTGTGACTTGGAAGTATATGTTCAAGCAAGTACGTGTTATACAGAAGATACCATTGAAGAAAATACCACAAGATTTTCTGGGGAATATGAAATGGTGGTATGTAGATGTGAATACTGGTGAAGCTAGGATTGATGATAAAGATAATAAGGTCATTGTTAGTTTCTATGATGCAATGAATCTTATTTACTTCTCAAAGAAAGATCAGAGGACGTTAAGAAAGAATGAGATTATGTTTACTAAGGATTGCAGTATAAAAGAGTGTTGGAGATATGTCAGAGATATGGAGTGCACGCAGGAAGCAGATTACCAGATAACTAGAAGAGCTCGTCATAAAGACTGAAGACAGAAGATCAAGCTATTGTCAAGGGGGAGTCTGTTAGGACATAGATTGTATGACAAAAGCTTTGTAATAGTTTAGGTCTTATTGTCTTTATGTTTTTATGTAATTGTTTAGATTTTGTCTAAGTATTAGAACAAGTTCTGCTAGAGGCGAACTTGTTAAGTTCGCCTAGTCTATTAGAGGAAAACTTGTTAAGTTCGCCTAAGCATCTTTGAAGCGAACTTGTTAAGTTCGCCTATTGCAGAACGTGTGTCTATAAATAGAGAGTTTATAGAATCTGTTTAGTACGAACAAGTGAAGAACTAGAGAACAAGAGAGAGTTTATTCTACAAACTCTATGTGTTTGATGATATAAAAAGAGAAGTTTATTTACCTGCTGTTTCTATTGTCAATTGATATACGAACGTTAATACGGTAGGATTCCGCACTCCGTGTTAACGAGACGTCCGGTCACGAGATCGATCTAAGATGAGTCATGTGGACCTACACAATTGATTCCCGATTTTGGCCATTTTTTATGTAAACATATATGAATTATAACTTAATTTGTTCATATTTGAATTTGTAGGCCATTAACCCTTCGGAAGAGGAAACTGAAAAAAAAAGTGAAAGAAATAAACAAAGAATGAAGAGAAACAGCCCTGCGACTGTCAAAACTTGTTTATCACTTTCCCGCTTCGTTACAACTCAGAACTGAGCCCTATTTTCGCCCACGGATCCTAGTTTCAGTCCTCTACATGTGGAAACAAGGGTGAAGCATGGACCGTGCTTAACTAGGCACGGGCTGTGCTTCCTTCCAAATGTTCAGAAATCAGCTTTTTCGAAGTCAGGGCCGTGTCCAATGAAGCACGGGGTCGTGTCCCATGAAGCACGGGCCATGCCTAACTAATCAGAACCCCGTGATCAACCATGAAAAGTATAACAGTACCTTTGTTTCCCGACCGAATGCAAAATGGGGTCGTGCCCCACTAGGCACGCCCCCATGTCCAGTACATGTGTAGTACGATCGCGACAAAAACAAAAACGGTTACTCTGTGGTCCCAGCACGGGGTCGTGCCTCCTTGCCCAGACAGTATAAATAGAAGCCTTTGGCTCATTTGGAGGAGTAGCCTTGGAGGGGGTTCTTGGGAGGAAACACCCACTATTTACTCTCGGTGTCACACCCCAAACTCGACTAACGGAGTTTTACCGTTGGAAGGTGACACACCAGGATCTCAGTCATTAGTTACATCAAACGACACTATATGGGACTCAAAATGTCATAACACAAAAGTTCAGGGTTAAATGCGAAAGCGTAAACGTTAATAGGAAATCCAAAGTAATTACACGCAACAAGCGTAAATTAATGTAAATAAGTAAAACTGTTTAGAATCTTTGACATGAATGATATGACAGTAGGACTCCATGCATGTCCTAAGTGTGCAACCTGTGCCAAAGCGACCTGAGAAACATGTAAGAAAAAGTGTCAACACGAGGTTGGTGAGTTCACAGGTTTCAAGTTTACAATAAGAGAGTGTTTGCCAGATTATGTACATTCAATATGCATATCTATAGGTAGCTAGCCTATGTTCATGTTTTACTAAAGCGCTCGCAACCGAAGCTTTCTGTTTGTGTTTGTATGCCTCCTGCCAGGTCTATCAACTCTGGCAAATGTGAGTAGGCTAACATTTCACCCGTTCGATCTCCAATCGAGTTAGCGTGATTAACGCGGGTGGGATTTGTCAAACCCAGTAGTACTACTAAACGTTACCTCGCTAAGATCCATATTAACGGTTCAATGTATGATGAGGACTTTCTGTGATAGTGTGTCACGCTTAGCCTCAACAGTAATAACATATGAATTACAATAATCTAAAATAGTTGTGTCATGTTTTCTCCCCCAACGGGAAAAACATGTAACATAACGTTTGTCTGCATACTTGTTTCTCCCCCATGGGGAAAACAAGTAAAAGTATGATAATTGGTGTACATGTTTGTTTCTCCTCAACAGGAAAACAAGTAAAGTATGTTCGTGTGTAAGCATGTTTCTCCCCCAATAGTAAAACAAGTAAAAAGGGGCCATGAAACTCACCTGAGTTTGAGTAGAGCGTAGTGAATAGCACCATACAAGGATGCAACTCTAACCACAAATGGATTGCACGCGGACAATCTATGAATGCCCTAGAATAAGATGTGACAGTTAGGAATACGTAAGAGTTTGTGGCAACGACACGGAAAGATCGAACGTTCTAAAATATACTTAGGATTAACGGTTAGACGAACTAGTCAACGGGAATAAGGGTTTCCTAATTTAATAATTAAGATAAAAGTGTTTTCATGCCGGACATCTCTAATTACGAATAATATTAATTTATAAATATATTCGTGCGTTCGTGCCGTTTAATAATGGTTTAGGAAAATAACACAAGTTATTATATTATTTTAAACTTAAAGAAATAACACGATAATTAAGTTTTGTGACAAAAATAATAAAACTATTATTTTATTCGGATGATAATAACGTGGAAAATAATATAAATAAATATATTATTTTATTAGTTGAAACGTTATACTTCGTTGACAGACGTGGTGGAAATAATATATAAATATATTACTTTTAATTGAAGTCACGTTATGAAAATAATTTAAATATATTATTTTATAAATGTATATTAATAATAACTACGGGTTGTAAACCAAACCTGAGCCATCGGGTGGTTTTTAGGTTCAAAACATTGTAATATATATATAATAATATAGGGGATCTTAGAAAAAAACTGATTTAAAAGAAAAGGGGGTGGAGGGACTCGAACCTGAGTCTCCTCCCCCAAAGCCAACCGAGTTAACCATCCCACCCGCTAGGGTAATCGCAATAGGAAATGATTCGAAATTGTTTTATCAAACGAACACCCTGTGTTCTTTCTCCCTATTGAACCGAATCCAAAACCCTTCAAAAATCCAACGATTTGAACTTCGGTTGAATCAGTGGTCATAGGGGTTTCGTTAATCGGGTGTTTGCGAACCTAGGGTGGGTTTTAATTTGAAAAACAACAAGTTTAGGGTTGTTTAATTCCGGATCGAAATGCCGAAAACCCTAGACATGAACTTGGAATCGGTTTGAACAATTCTGATAATAAAATCTATTGGAACCATAGGGCTATTAAAGAGTAACTGATTGCGAAGCTAACCATATATTTTGATTAGATTGAGACTGAGTTTCGAGTAGGATTCGATTAAATGGTTCATACGAAGAACCCTAGGTATCTGTTCGTCATCGATTTGATATTATAAGTTTGAATTAGTATATGGCTTTTACATATTAGAGTATTACAAATCTTTTGATATAGATTAATTTCATTTAGGTTGAGTCTAGGGTAGTGCTCGATCAAATCGGTTCTTTATGAACCCTAGAATCAGTATGTGTTAAATTAGATATTGAAAGCCCTGATTATGTTGGGGCTTTCATAGAAGAGATGAAATCGAGTCTAGAGACGAGTTTAGCTACCTAATTCGATGTCGGATTGATGGAGGTCGGCTAACATGGGCTCCGACCGGCGTGAGTTTTGTCTCCGGCTACCACGGCTTCACTTTCGATCAAATTGGATGATGAAACAAGTTCAGAGGGATGCTATTTAGATGCGAATGTGTTCAATTAAGAGATTAAGAATTGGTCGAATTTGATTGATAATAGACAATGGGGTCGACAGTTTTGGTATAACTACCCATAATCGGGTTTAATTCGAATAAATGGTGTGGTTTAATGTCCCATGATGGTCGTTTATGGCTTGATTGTGTATATCGGTTACAGATTTCCAACAGAAATCGATTATGGGACTTGAATTGCATTCAAACAGCGAGTTTGACTTTCAAAAGTCAAACAAAATCAAGTAAGAGCTATATACAGGTTTAGTCCCTCTGTTTTCATGCATTGAAGTTTGGAACTTGGCAGAAATGATCCCTAGGGTTTAGCTTTGGTTAACTAGTTTAAGGGTTTGGTTAGCTTGACTAAAAAAATTCAAAGGAAAATAATTATAGGTTAATTACAAGTTCGGTCCCTCAAGTTTTGTGCATGTGAGTTTGACAATAGGCAGGCTCAGTCCTTGGAGTTTGAGATTTGTTAAATAAGTTAGGATATTGACAGAATTTGATAACGGAGTTCACCCTAATTAGCCGAATGTCACACTCGGGAACCAGACATTTGAAGGCATTTGGAGGTCTTGGAAGGTCCATTTATCACAAAGAAGAAGCTCTTGCATCACTAGACGTTCCTAGCTTGGACTTTTTGTTAGATCTTTCGGTTTTATCATGAGTTCCTTGCTATTTTGCTACTTTGTTGTAATGTGTAAGCTCATTGTGAGCTAAATTCCTTTATCATCCTAGTTTTGATGAAACTTAATTAATTATGTTAAACTCTTGATTATGGCTAAAGTATTATGTTAATGTAATGATGATTTTGTGTTAATCTCTTGGTGGATTTGCATGTCTAAATGTTTGTGCAACAACTTAAGGTTTATAAATGCGAAATCATATCATGTTGGAAAACTTATGAGACTAACATTTATTTATAACCTTAAAATCTTTTGTTAAAGTGTTATAGCTAAGAATTAGGAATAATCTTTGAAACCTTAATTGTGAAAGAAACATGAAGACATGCAACCCTTGATCAAGATTTGAAAAAACAACGAGCAATGTTATGTCATAACTTTAGCAAAAGTTATACTAATCAAGAGTTTTGATGACTCACACTTAAAATTTAAAAAAATCTGTTTTAGAATTTCATAAGTCAAGAAATTACACACTTTTATCCAACGAAACTAATATTAAGTGGACGTCATGTAATTGACTCATCGATGTCCTTCTTAATGATTAGGGAGTTATAATCTGTAATTGGATTTTAATTCGACCGTTTCAAAAAGCATTAACATAATCATAAAATCTCCATTCATATGTTTCATCGTAATTAGTAAAGTGGATTCCAAACTAGGATGATAGTTTCCTTATCTTGTTATGATATGTCATCATTTATACATATAATATAATAATCCCGCATTATGGTACTAAATTGAATAATAACCTTGCAATTTATGCTTAAAACACAAATATTTTATAATTGCAGGTTATTCGGTGTTAAAAATACAAATCAAGCTAAATCCTATCAAGAACACCAAGTATTCAAGCTTCTAGAAGGTTTATTCCCGGAGCATTGACCCCCAAGAAGTCAAAATTGGTTAACAAGAGTCAACAGGAGCTAAAAGACAAAAGCTGGGAGAAAATGGTGGGTTGCACGGCCGTGCATCCCAATGCACGGTCGTGCATTGCCCTTCTATGCTCTGCACGGCCCGGTACCGTGTCCTATGTACCCTGTTTGATTCCCTAGGCCTTTGCACGACCGTGCAACCCATTGCATGGTCGTGCATTGCACATTTTGAGGCCTATAAATAGGAGGCTTGGGTTCTTCATTCCATAAACCAATCCAGAGAGAAATTACACTCAAGAAGAGAGCATTCTCGTAGTTAGAGTAGAGAGTAGAGGGGCTCTTCCTCCTTGTTCCACAATAGGAGAGCCTACGAAACTCATCATTACGCTAGTCGTTATGGCCATTCGTGGCTAAAACTTCTTTGTATTGCTAGGGTGAAGATGATGTTTGGTGCATGTTAATGTTTAACTTATTAATGAAGTGGTATATTTATGTCGTTAACTAATTCGTCCTCAAAAACCATCTCTTGATGGGCTTTTATTATTGTCTAAATCCGTCGTTATATTTGTGAGTGTCTTGATTCTAAAGAGTAAGATCGTAAAACCCTTTTTAATCAAACTTCCTTTGAAACTCATACATCTTTATACGAGCAGAGATTGATAAGCCAAGGCTTGGTATATACTTCTAAGATCGTACGTCTTTATACGAGATTATTATGCTACCAAGAATTGGTGAACTCATGTTTGGAATGATACGTCTTTATACTTGGTCCCATTGTTACACCGCCTCCCGATGAGCAAAATATAATCACCTATTTAACTTAATATAAAGCATTTTGAGTCCGATGTCTTTATCCAACCCGGAGATGACCATTCGATGGGTTGAAGGTAAATGTTTTCCCTAACTGGAGGCACTACCACTTTTTAAAGAATATAATTTGCAAATCAAATGTCGTGAGGACGAGGCGGTGACCCGAGTCACAAGTTTGTAGTAGTCATATCACTGAATTAGTTAACTTAACATTATCACGTACCAAGCTGATTCGAATCCCGAAGCAATACATTTCGTAATCTGATCATTTTTGCTTTATTTACTTTTCTACTATTTACTATTCTGCTAGTTACATTCCTGTTACACACTTCACGCACATTTTTACTTTTATGTTATTTACTTTACCGTCATTTACTTTTCTGCTTCACAAGTACACAAAACCTACTCGAGTATTGGAACTCGACCGTGTCCATTGGTTCGATACTTGATTCTTACCTAACTGTATTGCGCTGTGATAGGTACACTTGCCTATTGTGTGTGTTTTAAGTTGACGTAATTATCATTTTAGTTTATAAATTTAAAACCTGTTCTCGTGAAATCAATTAATCTAAAAACATATTTCTATATATTTTTATACTTATCACACGACACATCATGTTTTTGGCGTCGTTGTCGGGGACACGGTGATTTCAAGAAAGATTCGAGTTAGCGGATTAGCCTTTTTAACCTTAACATTTTCTTTTATGGTTTGTTTTGATAATTCTTTACAACAACTTTCATGGGTGACAACTACGAGAGTTGTTATGGAGGACACCAAGACAACTATGGGTACCTCTATTCGGAGGTTTGGTGTGAGATCTGTGGGGAACCACAGTACACCCAAGATTGTTATCACTATCAAGGGTATTCCACACATTTCCACCAACCCTATAGGCAACCACATGAGGAAACCACACCGCCCCAAGAAATTCAACAGTCAGCTCTAGATTCCGACTCATGGACCCTAGGAAATCTGTTTCGTCATTTGGATGAAATTAAGGTTCAACTCCTAAAGAACTCTCCAACTGAACAACAAGTGATTCGTCATTTGAAAGAAATTAAGGTTCAGATCCTAAAAAGCTATCCAAATAAGCAACAAGATGACTCCTTAAAAGTCCAAGAATCGGAAGTTATAGTTCCAACATCTCTAGTAAGGTCGAGTGACTCTAATGAGCAAGAACCTTCCAACTTCACAAGCATAGATTAGTCGGAGGTGAGACCGGATGATTTAGAAGAGAGGGCTACTGCAACTTTACAATCACTTCCTGACTTTTCTGAGAAGTTAGAAGCTAAACAATCAAAGGAGCTAGAAGAACGAAGATCTACAGAAGAACTGGTGGGAATCCTAAATATGGAAGCACAGGAGGATGTAATCACCAATAAACAAATGACAATGGTGGCACATCTTCCTTGCAACAGTGATAGCTGGCATGTGACCAAGCATATTAGTGAATCATTCCATGAATCACATAAGCCACATGATAGGGCACATCACTCTGAGGACCACTTCTCATGGAAGAAGCAACGTTCATCCAATGAAGATTACGTGACAAAACTATCATACCGGGGTGACCGTCTCCTTCACTACATGGGTGGTTTTCTTGAAGTTTGGTCCATAAAATTTCAAATGACGGTGGCGTGATTTAATTACACCACTTTCTTTAGGTGCTCTTCTATAGAGCACTCTAAATTTGGCAGGTTTACAAAAAATTTCAAAATTTCAAATCGATCCGTCCAAACTAAAACTAAAAATAAAATTATACTTTGAAAATATATAAATCAATGATTCACCCATTTTTGCACTAAAAAGTTGAAGGTATAAAAATTAGAAAACTAGGGAAAATCTTTGATTTATGAAATTAGGCCACTTAATGGGGGATTTTTGCTCGGACCAATGGGACAAACCGCCTATGGCGGTTTGCCACATGATCCGGCTTGTTGAAACCTTTCCGTCCCCTAGTAAAGGGCCTTCTAACTCCAAACGTAGCTCAAGTTATGACCGTTCTAAGTTTGAACACTTTTTACCCTGTTTTCCGTTATCTAGCTGGTCCAGGATGGACTCCACTAATTCCTGGATCAACTTAGTATCATCGTACGCATGCTTATCAAATGGGTTGGATGAACCTCTCCATATTACAAGCCACTCATTTTATAGATTTAACTCTAAATTGGAAATTCAAGAAACACATACGGGTCGGGCTAAAGACACTTAAATAAACGTAGCGCTTTCGGGAGGCAACCCGATGATCTTGAATAAATTGAGAAGTTGGTGCATACGGCAGAAAGCATGGACCTCAGGTTTGGTTTCTCCAAATTTAAGTTTCTAATTACTTCAGCCCCCATGTATGCCTTCTCGATACTAGGACCATAGTAGCTTAACTACTATCTTTTAATTTCCTTGTTCGTTTTTATGTTTTCTTTTATGTTTCTGGTAGAATAACATCACCAGATCATCTCTCTACTTTGAGGAGTTACACTACAACTCTACGAGCCTAGAGCCGGACACAACATCAAATTTCTGAGAAATTCGATGAAGTCTTTGAAGCAACATGTTGACAAGCAGCTGATAGGCACAGCCTGACAGCACCAATAATTTTTGGCCTTAGGTTATACACCGAATTGATCGGGGGAGTACCAGTTTCTTTTCCCTTAAAACTCCATGCATTTAAATTCCTGCATAGCATTTCATTACATGCATTTGTACATTGGGGGCAATGCATAGTTTTAAGTGTGGGGTGGGGAATTAGAGATTCAGGACTGTTAACCTCAAAACAGTAAAATTTAACTTGTGATTTTCTACCCATTTGACTAAAAAATTACAAAAACTTACCTTTTATAAACCCGAAAAATTTTCAAAAAATAGTTAAACCCTTTTTAAACAAAACCTCTTGGAGTGTGCACTTAATTAAATAAAATGAAGACATGACAAGTAGAAACAAGCGGAAATTATGCATAACAAATCACTAAACCCTATCCCATCCGTTTCTATGTGAGAATAATCTGATCCTTTTCACGAGCATTTTTATCACTATTTTTGCATGCTATTTCGTTTGGTATATTGAGTGTTTATTCGATTGAATTCTATGCATAATTAGAACTTGTATGACTTATACTTATTAAGACCATGAACTAGTGAAAGTATGAAAATGATTGAGGCACCTAGGATCATTATCACCCTTATTATCCAAAAACCACAAAAATATTACCCGCCTAGATAGCCCCCTGAGCCTTAGCCTTTTCTTTTCTAAACCCATACTTATCACCCAACCAGCTTTTCGTAAACACCGGTTATTGGCTAACTGTCTTTGAAATGGGAAAATTATCTTATGTTATCATTACAAGTTCATCGGGACAATTTTGGAAAGAAACCGCCCTACTCAGAAGAATTGGAATATACAAATAGTGGATGCATTAGGAAATTATCCGAACTATCTGCAGGAAAATTCAAGAAAATATTATTGCAAGGAAATTGAGGAAGGAGGAATGCTGAAAACGTTGTCTTTAAAAAAAAGTTGGTCTTTTACCAGGAGACCTAAAAGAACTGGATATGCATTCTTTCGACTTCAATCTGCTTTCCTGCCTTCATTTCGAAAAGCCTGAATTACCAACCGAACTCCGAGAAAATATTTTTCAAGCAACCAGTGATGTAAGAAAATGGTGGCGCAAGCAAGAACAATTGCCACCATTTTGCGGTTTGTCAAAAAGTGCCGCCAAAAGAAGAGCCAAGAGATGCGGCAGATGTAGAAAGTGTGGCAACTGGAGCCACGATGGAAAGTGCAGCAAGAATCATACTCCTTCCCAAAGCGAGTATACATACCTAATGGAAGTAGGTGATGTTAGGCGACTAGCCGCAGGATCCGTACGAAAAGGCAGTAATGTGTATTACGCAATAAGGGATGAGTTGAACCTGATGAGAGATCTTGGTCTTGGCAATCTGACCATAAAAAAGCCCTCAAATTAGTTATACCCTCATGATCTGAGTACTGTAGAGGGAACTTTTAGTATTTACCATCTTAAGCCATGAGGCCATAGCTAAGTGTTTCGCGATAGCTGCAGCCCTTCAAAACCCTTTAAAACCCCTAAAAATCCAAAAAGATTTTCATTTTCACCCTTAGTTTTACTTTAGCCACATTACAACCCTTTAAAGTCCTCTTGATTCATGCATACTACTTAGTTAGTTGGTGAAGACTTGATTTGCATACAAGCTTATGACCATTGCATAATTCGATTCGAACTCGAGTGTCCCAATTAGCTTACATTATCCATATATATAACCCTAGAGTTGAGTGAACAGTGTGAGTGGTGAGGAGTTTTTGCATAATCAACGTTTTAGTAGGCTTGTCATGGATTTCGTCATCTTAAAACAAGAAAAGCATAAAAATAGAATAAGCAGCTCAAGAGTTATCCCGGAGTCTCAACACTAGTTGAAATTCCATTACCTTTGTAAAGTTTTTAGTTATGGGTGTGATCATGCATGAGTTTGCTTGAGGACAAGCAAAGTTTAAGTGTGGGGTGTTATGATATGTCATCATTTATACATATTTTACATACATAATAATCCCGCATTATGGTAATAAATTGAATAATAACCTTGCAGTTTATTCTTAAAACACAAATATTTTATAATTGCAGGTTATTCGGTGTTAAAAATACAAATCAAGCTAAATCCTATCAAGAACACCAAGTATTCAAGCTTCTAGAATGTTTATTCCCGAAGCATTGACCCCAAAAAGTCAAATTGGTCAACAAGAGTCAACAGGAGCTAAAAGACAAAAGTTGGGAGAAAATGGTGGGTTGCACGGCTGTGCATTTCCCTTCTCTGCTCCCCATGGCCCGGTACCGTGTCCTCTGTACCATGTTTGATTCCCTGGGCCTGTGCACGGTTGTGCATGCACATTTTGAGGCCTATAAATAGGAAGCTTGGGTTCTTCATTCCACACACCAATCCAGAGAGAAATTACACTCAAGAAGAGAGCATTCTCATAGTTAGAGTAGAGAGTAGAGAGTAGAGGGGCTCTTCCTCCTTGTTACACAATAGGGGAGCCTACGAAACTCATCATCACGCTAGTCGTTATGGCCATTCGTGGCTAAAACTTCTTTGTATTGCTAGGGTGAAGATGATGTTTGGTGCATGTTAATGTTTAACTTATTAATGAAGTGGTATGTTTATGTCTAACTAATTCGTCCTTAAAAACCATCTCTTGATGGGCTTTTATTATTGTCTAAATCCGTCTTTATATTTGTGAGTGTATTGATTCTAAAGATTAAGATCGTAAAATCTTTTTTTAATCAAACTTCCTTTGAAACTTGTACGTCTTTATACTAGCAAAGATTGATAAGCCAAGGCTTGGTCTATACTTCTAAGATCGTACGTCTTTATACGAGATTATTATGCGACCAAGAATTGGTGAACTCATGTTGGGAATGGTACGTCTTTATATTCGGTCCCATTGTTACACCGCCTCCCGGTGAGCAAAATATAATCACCTATTTAACTTAATATAAATGTTGAGTCCGATATCTTTATCCAACCCGGAGATGACCATTCGATGGGTTGAGGGTAAATGTTGTCCCTAACGGGAGGCACTACCATTTTTTAAAGAATATAATTTGTAAATCAAATGTCGTGAGGATGATGCTCTAGCGGTGACCCGGGTCACAAGTTTGTAGTAGTCATACCACTGAATTAGTTAACTTAACATTATCACATACCAAGCTGATTCGAATCCCGAAGCAACACATTTCATAATCTGATAATTTTTGCTTTATTTACATTTCTGCTATTTACTGCTAGTTACATTCCTGTTACACACTTCGCGCACATTTTTACTTTTATGTTATTTACTTTACCGTCATTTACTTTTCTGCTTCACAAGCACACAAAACCCACTCACTAATTAATCTTGGCTAAACGATAACAAAAGTGGAGTATTGGAACTCGACCGTGTCCATTGGTTCGATACTTGGTTCTTACCTAACTGTATTACGCTGCGATGGGTACACTTGCCTATTGTGTGTGTTTTAAGTTGACGTAATTATCATTTTACTTTATAAATTTAAAACCTTATCTCGTGAAATCAATTAATCTAAAAATATATTTTTTTATATTTTTATACTTATCACACGACACATCATGTGTGTAATCTAGTTTAGGTGAAAACCAATTTTAAAACTTATATTTGTGTGAAAATCTTTATTAAATATATATATATATATATATATATTTCACGCACATCAAGTTTTTGGCGCCGTTGCAGGGGAACTCAAATCTGGTCCTGAAAACGTTTTTTTTGTTTTCTTAGGTGATGTGTGTCCATCACATCTGGTCCTGAACTTGTTTCACTACTTTCGGAGCCCGAGCGACATTTTCTTAATAGATTATGAGAGCGGACACAAACGGTAGCTGAAGCGAGACTTCGGAGGATACGCAACACGAGGAGAACATGGCAGACCCAGAAGTGGAGAGGAACATGATGTACTACGCCAAACCGTCACTTGTCGGTTATGAGTCTAGTGTAACCCAACCGGCGATTCCAGCCAACAATTTCGAGATAAATCTAGCATAATTCATTTAGTGGAAAAATCTGTGCAATTCAACGGTCTACCGGATGAGGATCCCGATGCTCACATTGCACATTTCTTACGAATTTGTGCGACTTTTAAGATCCATAATTGTTCAGACGACGCCATTAGACTTAGGCTTTTCCCATTTTCACTTTGCGACCGAGCCATAGACTGGTTAGACGCACTGCCGGCTGGAGTCATCACAACATGGGCCGAGATGGCTGAGCAGTTTCTGTTAAAATACTTTCCGCCTGATAAAACTGCCAAATTCAGATCAAGCATTACCGGTTTTCGTCAAGATGTCGTTAGGTCGGTCAAAAACAATCCTTAAACACTTAACTAGTAAGGGTAAGAAGAGTATCGTATCCACGAGGAATCAGTGGTTAGTGAAATTGCTTAGTTTGATAATTAGAATGCAAACACAGATCAAATAAAAAATGCAACCTCCTCCGAACTTCAGGTTCTAGGTTTCACATAAAACTCAGTTGTTCAATTGGACACCGCATAGACACAGTGTTGGAAAATCAGTTAAAATAGTAGATGAAGACAGGTTGTTGTCAAGCAAACCTATACAACCAGTTTTTTCATAAACCAATATAATTCAACTACCCAATTTATAAGTGCCAAATTTATCACCTTTAGTCACCCAACCCTGCTACTAGGTTTTGTCATCAACCGAACAAGATCGAAAAGCAAGCAAACTCAAAGCACTCAAATAAACTGTTTAAATTAACTAATACATCAATCCATCAAGTTTGTGTCAAAAACTAACAAGATCCAAAACAAAAACAAATTGAATCAAACACGAAACCTATACGAACCGTCCGCCCGGAGGAAGCCACAAGTGGTTTAGCCAACCATAATAAACAAAGAATCAAATACTGTTATACGATTCATCAAAAACAAATAATTAAAAACAAAACCTCAAATTGTTGTCCTATTTTTCTTTTCTTTCGTGATGTTCCAGCAGCCCTTGATGGCGTCCCCCCTTCTTCCATAAAAAGCCTCCTCTCCCACTTCCGTGACCTACCCTCCTTTAGTCTTGTTGACTCCAAAAACTCTAAATGGCCCATGATGGCAGCCCAATTCTCACTCAAAAGAATTATTAATTATATGAACCATTTCTTTGATGCTTATACAACTGATTTTTCATGGCCTGGCCCACAATTTTCTACTTTGTCGTAAATAATAACTCCACGTGAGTTTCATTTATTTCAATATGATTCTTATATGCATATTAGATTCATATATCATGACACCATTTTCTTTTTCTTTTCTTTTCTTTCTAATTCATTTTCTCCTTTGTCAATTTATCAAAGTCTCGTCCATGCGTTGTAAGCTCGGTTTTATTACATATTCTTCATTGTACCCTGAAACAGAAAACCGACTCAATGTAAATTGTTTCACACATAAGTAGGATTAAAAGCATATAATTATATACAATTAGCACGGGTTTATTAACCACTCATCACATCCCCACACTTATCTTTTTTTCGTCCCGAAAAATATTTGCAATGGAATCATAATTGGGAACCTGCTTTTCACACTCTCATTCATTTAATCATTTCAAATATAATCACGCGCTAACTGTAACAATTGATATTTCTATCCGACTAAACCCAACCACCGAACCTCGAGCACCCGATTATGTGATCTATTATTCTATCTATTACCAAGCCAACAGTCTATCTATGGGTCTCGTACTCAGAAAGCTACGACTTAGCCTAATTCCATCTCAAGGTCATGTTTAGGCTCGGGTTAAACCATATAGATTTCCTACCATTATAAACACCAATTTATATGTTTTTTGAAAATTATGGAATTATGGATCGATGGGTGCATGTTTTTAGCTTTTATTATTATTTTATGAACGAACATAACCCAGTGGTGTTTCAATCACGCTGGAACACGATATATGACACGTAGGCTGCGGTTATTAAGCAATGAAATTCATAAGCTTCGGAATAGGGGTGTATCCTTCAAGTCGCCATCCCGAAGGGAAACACATAAACCTAACTTAGTCATCCAAACTTATTGATCACCTAAGTCCCGCCCATGGGTGTATCCTCCAAGTCACCATCCCGAAGGGAAGCACGTAGGCGAAACTCAAGCTTTCAATTGATTTAATTAAGCTCATGCAAGATGGATTATGGAATGCGGGCGCCACCAACTTTCGGATTTATTTTCATAAAAATAAAGCGGTGTGCCAAATAATTTTAAAAACTTATAACTTTTTGTTTATAAAGGTACCTATCACCCTATGTTGACAGTTTCGACCTTACCGACACCCCTAAGATGAGAACCCACAAGATATTTTGAATTAATTATTCATTAAACCTAGATACACTATCAGGATTTTTAAGCTCTTAAGTCGGTTGGGCCTACCAAAATATTACAAATTAGACGCGCTTTCTATTCTTTATTTTTTTTATTTCAATTCATAGGCAGTTTCCAATTCTGTCTATCATTTTCCATTTATTTACAAAAATTCTAATTCAAGGACATTTTTTTAATTTTTATGGATATTTTTTTTTTTGACTCAAAATACAGACTCAGTAACAACTTAGACGAAAGTCTCCCTCCCCACACTTAAACACTACATTGCCCTCAATGTAGGAAGAGAAACAAAAACTAAAAGACATATACAAAGATTAAAGAACTTAGCTGGATATGCGATCGTATAGCATTTCATTTCTTTATCGAGCTCCACAGATGCAAACGGGCAGCTTTTACAAAAATCAAGCGAGAATCAGAAATCACCACCCGAATGGAGATTGAGTACGGGTAGATCAATCAAAACCTGCAAATATAAGCTCAAGCAAACCCACAAGCATCAAATCGACTCAATATATAACAACATAAAACTGACTCGATAAAAACCAAAAATATTTAATTGCACTAAACTCACTTGAAAACCCATGAAACTTCCCCACACTTAGCCGGTTCACACACAAATGAAAAAAAATCCTAACTCACTTTCGTAGGAATCACGGATGCATTTAGCACATGCATCAAGCCATTTAAACCACTCGGTAGCCCGAGTGGACGAGTTTAGTCTCGTGAGGGTTTCTATTGAACACACCCGCAAAGTTCATTTAACTAGACAAGAAATTAAAACATACCTTAGGCTACCTCCTAAGAGTGCTAAGTTTAACGTCTTCAGCCAGACGCAGTGTACCTTACTTGGCTCATGGTGGTCGGGTGGGATGCTTGCAGTCCTCCTTCCCTGCACTTAAGTTCCTCTCATCATCATATGTCCTCCAAGCTTTCACAAATAATGCAAACAATCCTCGCTCTGCATCTGGAACTTGCGGTTTCTTTCCCTTCTGCCTCCTCTTTCTAACCCTCTTCTTCCCATTGTCTGGAGTCTCATCATTCTTCATCTCAGCTGACCTGTCAAACACAACACAAGCATTCTCGACTGTGTGATTCACCTTTTCAGGTGATCCACATTTGTTAGCTTTTGGGGTTGGCAAGTTTGAAAATATTTTAAGACTCATTTTCTGAGCCCCAAACCTCATCCTTACCGTTCCCTCAGCACAGTTAATATTTGCCTGAGCAGTGGCCAAGAACGGTCTACCCAAAATAATAGTTGGCTCTGTGTTCTTGACACAATCCAACACCAAGAAATCCGCTGGGTAATAAAACTCTCCTACCTTCACAATCACATCCTTTACAATCCCCCGAGGATGTGCGGGAGTCTGATCAGCCAACACCCCGATGGTGTTAACTCTCTGTAATGGACCAAAATCGTGCTGATCATACAGACTCCCTGAAATTATACTCACAGATGCTCCAAGATCCAGCAATGCTCTATCCAGTTTAATTTCACCTATTTGTATCGAAATAATAGGTGTCCCTGGATCTTGGAGTTTTAGGGGAAAGGTACCCGTAAACACAACATTCACACTAGCACTTAGCTTTACCTGTTCGGGACATTTGTGCCGTCGTTTATGGGTACTCAAACCTTTCAAGCACTCAAAACTATCAGGATTTTCTTTAAGTTCTTTCAAGAATGGTAGATTAATTTTATGATTTTCAAATTTCTCCCATCTTTCATCTTGTGTTGGATCCTGTTCACTTAAAACTGGTGGGAACACTGGTGGGAACAAAGCCGAAGGGAATGGAATTTTCAGAGATTTATTCACATTTTTATTTTTCAGATTATTTTGTGAAATTAAATCCTAATTATGGTCAGATTCAGACTCACTGTACTCCACCACTTTCTCTACAACCGGTGGTGGAGTTGGTTCACGGGCAGGGTATTCAACCGAAGAATGGAAACTTACATCATTGAGGTGTGCACTGGTTGTGGTTTCAGAACAGGAGGACTGATGTGAACAGCGAGGCTTGCCTACTTCCTTGATGAGTGACCCGACAATCCCAGTTAGGTTGGCAACTAGATCTACCAAAGCTTGATGAGCTTTGTCATGGCTCTCTTGTTGCTGCACCACTGCTTGTATCATCTTGGCCATCTCCTTCATGTTTGATAGGATGGCATCCAGTTCAGAATGATAGTTGTCTTGATCAGGTGGCCTGCTTGGGTGGTAGTCTTGGTTGTAATCGTCCTGATAGTTTGGGTACTCAGGACCACCACCATAATGATTGTATCTTGGGCAATCTTGTGCCCAGTGGCCAGTGATGCCACAGTTGTTGCATGGTTCATAGTAGTCTTGTTCACCAAAATAATTACTGTCCATGTCAACCTGCACACGTAGCACAACCGAGTAGCTCTGAACAAAGAAATAAACAAAATAAACAAAAAATAAAAACAGAAGTAAAGAAAATCTTTTTGGATGTTTGATAAGAATTAAAATCAACTAAAGACAATAAACTAAAGCAATAGAACTAAGCGCACCGATTCCCCGGCAACGGCGCCATTTTGATCGATGTCGTTAGGTCGGTCAAAAACAATCCTTAAACACTTAACTAGTAAGGGTAAGAAGAGTATCGTATCCACGAGGAATCAGTGGTTAGTGAAATTGCTTAGTTTGATAATTAGAATGCAAACACAGATCAAATAAAAAATGCAACCTCCTCCGAACTTCAGGTTCTAGGTTTCACATAAAACTCAGTTGTTCAATTGGACACCGCATAGACACAGTGTTGGAAAATCAGTTAAAATAGTAGATGAAGACAGGTTGTTGTCAAGCAAACCTATACAACCAGTTTTTTCATAAACCAATATAATTCAACTACCAATTTATAAGTGCCAAATTTATCACCTTTAGTCACCCAACCCTACTACTAGGTTTTGTCATCAACCGAACAAGATCGAAAAGCAAGCAAACTCAAAGCACTCAAATAAACTGTTTAAATTAACTAATACATCAATCCATCAAGTTTGTGTCAAAAACTAACAAGATCCAAAACAAAAACAAATTGAATCAAACACGAAACCTATACGAATCGTCCGCCCGGAGGAAGCCACAAGTGGTTTAGCCAACCATAATAAACAAAGAATCAAATACTGTTATACGATTCATCAAAAACAAATAATTAAAAACAAAACCTCAAATTGTTGTCCTATTTTTCTTTTCTTTCGTGATGTTCCAGCAGCCCTCGATGGCGTCCCCCCTTCTTCCGTAAAAAGCCTCCTCTCCCACTTCCGTGACCTACCCTCCTTTAGTCTTGTTAACTCCAAAAACTCTAAATGGCCCATGATGGCAGCCCAATTCTCACTCAAAAGAATTATTAATTATATGAACCATTTCTTTGATGCTTATACAACTGATTTTTCATGGCCTGGCCCACAATTTTCTACTTTGTTGTAAATAATAACTCCACGTGAGTTTCATTTATTTCAATATGATTCTTATATGCATATTAGATTCATATATCATGACACCATTTTCTTTTTCTTTTCTTTTCTTTCTAATTCATTTTCTCCTTTGTCAATTTATCAAAGTCTCGTCCATGCGTTGTAAGCTCGGTTTTATTACATATTCTTCATTGTACCCTGAAACAGAAAACCGACTCAATGTAAATTGTTTCACACATAAGTAGGATTAAAAGCATATAATTATATACAATTAGCACGGGTTTATTAACCACTCATCAGTACCCCACTGATATGCTATTCTAACTTGCACTATCTCATGGCATCTAAGATTTTCCCAATGATTTTCTAAATTTTCAGAATGAAGCTACATCTATTAGGACAGGAATAATCAAGCAAAATCCATAAGGATTATCAGGAATCATAAGATTCAGAATCTAGTGATTCAGTTGTCTTGGTTTCATTTGATTTTCTTCATTGAATATCAGAATGATGATTCAGGATAATATATATGGTGATTGAATAAGGTAAGGGGATCTAACTTTTATCTGGATTTGATTTCAATGAATCAGGAGTGATTCAAGGGTGAATACATGCTCCACGGTAAATGCAGAGACATGTCTTGATTCAATCTCTCCTTGCATACTTGTGAGTATGGGCAGTGAGATGAACCGCATTAATTGTGCTAACGACATAACCTGAAGCTGATCTCAAAAGAAAATTATTGCCAAAATCTAACATCCTTTATCTGATAATGATCTTTTCTATTCTTTTACGCACACACACTTGCAAACATGGGTTCAAATCACAGTTGTAATTTAGATTTAGTTTCCACACTACTAGTGATTCAAAGACGCACACAGCCTACTGACAATTCAAGTTACTTGTAAATAAGCAGATTAAAAACATTATAATTTAAACAATTAAGTAAACATGACGCAATCATTTCCCATATGAGTAGTCTATGACGTTTAGATCATTTCTGATGTACTATCATTTCCTCTTATCTCAAGTTAACTTTGAAATTTTCTCCATTTTCTATTTTTTTTTTTTGTAAAATATTTTAAAAACTAAAAGAACTATACAGAAAATTTAAAAGAAATAAAGTTTAACTTCCATGAATTGAATTGAATTAAGAAAAATTAATTTTCACTCAGGATTGAACATTCCTATCAAGTTGACAAGATGCTCAAAACGGGATCGATCAAATGCTTTTGTGAAAAGGTCAGCAAGATTGTCATCCGTGTGAACTTTTACAAGTTCAATTAAATGCTTTTCAGCACAATCACGGATGAAATGATGGTGAATCTCTATATGTTTAGTTTTGGAATGTTTCACCGTGTTATTTGTGATGGACATGGTGGCATTGTTGTCAATGAATAAAGGAGTTCCAGTGAAGTTTAAGCCGTAGTCTCTCAATTGCTGCTGAATCCACAATATCTGATAACAACCGCTCGCCGCAGCAATGTATTCTGCTTCACAAGTTGAGACAGAAACCGTTGACTGCTTCTTGCACTGCCAGGAGACCAGTCTGTCTCCCAAGAATTGACATCCACCAGAAGTTGACTTTCTGTCAAGGTTACAACCGCCATAATCTGAATCAGTGTGGGCTTTGAAGTTGAATGACTGCTTCTTAGAGTACCAAAGACCTAATCGGGGTTTCCCTTTCAGGTATCTGAAAATTCTCTTCACGGCTATCATATGGGACTCCTTCGGTTGAGACTGAAACCTTGAGCACAAACATACAACAAACATTATATCGGGTCTTGAAGTTGTGAGATACATAAGTGATCCGATCATCCCACGATACAATCTGATGTCTACATCCTTTCCATCTTTGTCAGGATGCAAACCATGATTGACTAGGATAGGTGTGCCATAAGTACTGCTATCATTCATCTTGTATTTTGACAAGATGTCCTGCACATACTTGGTTTGATGTAGATAAATGCCATCCTCTCTTTGACTGACTTGCAGACCCAGGAAGAACGACAGTTCACCCATATTACTCATTTCAAACTTGGACTTCATCACCTTCTCGAATTCCCTACACATCCCTTCATTGGTAGACCCAAAAATGATGTCGTCGACATATACTTGTACAAGAAGAATGTCACCTCCTGCTTTCCTAATGAAGAGAGTCGAGTCAATCTGTCCACGGTCGAAACCATTAGATAGTAAATGTTTAGATAATGTCTCATACCATGCCCGCGGTGCTTGATGAAGACCATAAAGTGCTTTGTCGAGCTTATACACTTTATTGATATTATGCGGATCTTCAAAGCCGGGAGGTTGAGTGACATAGACTTCTTCATGAACTTTACCATAAAGAAAAGCACTCTTCACATCAAGTTGATAGACCTTGAAGCCGACATATGTGGCATAAGCCAAGAACAGTCTAATATACTTCCGTGTAATCTAAGCCCTCTTGCTGATAAAAACCCTAAACAACCAATCTTGCTTTGTTCTTCACAACCACATGACGATCATCCGTCTTGCATTTGAACACCCATCTGGTTCCAATTGGCTGAAATCCTTTTGGCAGATCAACCAAATCCCACACATGCAAATTTTGGAATTGAGACAATTCATCTTGCATCGCCTCAATCCAGCAGTTGTCCGTGAGAGCCTCCTTCACATTCTTAGGCTCTAACTGGGACACGAATGCAGCATGCAGACATGTTTCCAATACACCAGTGTCAAATATCTCTGTGTAAAGACTGGTGTTCTCAGCGATGGTTCGATGACGAGTCTGAACACCGGCATAAGGATCACCAATAATGTTGTCGATTGGATGATTCCTATGCACTCTCGTCTCTGGTACAATCGGTTCCTGAATTTCTGGATCTAAATTCGTGCTTAACTCCCCCATTTCCTGTGTTCTAGAGGAAGAAGATTCAATGTTAATTGGATCAGCTGGAGCTTCATTTCCTACAGTTGTGTTAGGATTGGCTTGAGCATCATCTCCAACAACAAGAACATCTTCACTGTCATCACTATCATGAGTTCCAGATGCAGATGCAGCATTGGAATCAGGAGTTATAATTGGTACAGTAGCACGAGTAGAGAAGCTGGAGTCATCACCACCACCCAATAATTCATAAACATTTGCGGCGTCAACTGCAGATAGATCAGGAAGATTGAATGACTTGAATAGCGCATCATAATCAAAACCCCAAGCTGGACCTGTTGGTTCAGGTGGAATGTTGTGTTTACTACAATCCACTTCAAACCATTCCTCGACAGTACGAGTTCCTATGTTGTACACTCTCTTGCAAGGCGAGTTGGCAACGTATCCTAAGAAGATGCCTTCCACGGCTTTTGCATGAAACTTAGACTGGCGGTCTTTGTACTGTAGCAACAAGGAACAAGGACTACCGAAAGGAACTAGGTAATCAAGATTGGGAAGTCGATTGTTGATCA
Organism: Smallanthus sonchifolius; assembly: GCA_023525975.1. Lineage (NCBI taxonomy): Eukaryota > Viridiplantae > Streptophyta > Magnoliopsida > Asterales > Asteraceae > Smallanthus > Smallanthus sonchifolius. The sequence continues at coordinate 31,436,244 of CM042046.1, forward strand.
ACTCATAACAAGTCTTGTTGTGCCTTTTTACAATCAGAACCTTGTTTAAGACGTGACAGCATAGTCCTTGCAGTCTCAATCAGTGTTTTGTTCTTCCGTTCAGCAACTCCATTCTGCTGAGGCATGTACGGCGTGCTGAATTCATGACGGATCCCTTTCTTGAGACATAAAAGCTCCATCAAATTATTCTTGAACTCAGTTTCGTTGTCGCTCCTAATTCTTCTAACTTTCAGCTTGCAAAGAGATTCCAAGCTTAGGATCAAATATTGAAGAATATCAGCAGTCTCGTCTTTAGTACCTAAAAAATGCACCCAAGAAAAACATGAGAAATCATCAGTTACAACTAGACAGAACGACTTACCTCCAATACTCCTGATACTTATGGGGCCAAACAGATCCATGTGTAATAGCTCCAAAGGGGTATCAATGGTGTTTTGGAGCTTGGGCTTGTGACTTCCATTGATGTTTGCCCTTTTTACAAGGCATACAGTCATCTGCAACGGTAAATCTCAGCTTAGGAACCCCGGTTACTAAACCGTTTCGGACAAGATGATTCATTTTACGATACGAAATATGTCCGAGTTTCCTATGCCACAAGATGGAGTCGAGCTCTGTCGCTTTTGTAAGCAAACAAGTAGCAACTGATGAGGTGGTTTTTGCCATGCTCATATCGATCTGATAGGTTTCGTTTGTTCTTGGCGCTCTCATCAGGATCCAATCTTCCTAAACTTCAAAACCGGGTTTGAGAATCAGGCATTATGACTTGTCAAACATCACCGAGTACCCCTTATCACACATTTGGGAGACACTCAATAGGTTATGCTTCAGCTGCTCGCAGAAGTTGACATTGTCAAAGCTGACACAACCGTTCGAAACCACGCCTTGACACGTGATGCTGCCGCCTTTTTCTCCGGCAAAGGCCACATAGCCGCCTCTGAATGGTTTAACATCTTGAAGCAGGGCCATGTTTCCTGTCATGTGCCTGGAACATCCACTATCTACATACCAGCGGTTAGAGATAGTACCCTTCGGACGTCCCTGCACGAGTCACAAAAGAATTAGTTAGATTTGGAGACCCAAGCCATTGTGGTCTTGGGTCGTCCATCCTTTTCAAAATAAACTACTTCCTTTAACTCACAGTCATGATGACTGTTCAAAATTGATGAATCTTTAGAAGAAATAGTACTAGGAGATTGAGAAGTTTTGGATTTGGCAGTCCAGGATCTCTTCTGTTTCTTAACCGGAACAGGAGACTTTGGTTCAACTACAGCAGGTGAACTTGTGGAAGCTTCACCTGATTGAACTGAAATCAGCTGTTCCAGCTTTCTCAACCTTTTGTTCCTTCTTCTTCTCTGTGGCTTTGAGAGTCTTGCCACAGGTTTCTCACCATTACGTGTACTACCAGAGGTAGATACACAAGGTACAACAGGTTGCGTTACCTTTCTTGAAACAGATGGTTTAGCTTCAGACTTGATCTTAGGCTTTACCATCGGTTTGACTGGTGGTTTCACCATATTTTGCTTTGGATTTTTGGGAGATGGTTTCACTGATGGTGACCTGGGGATAACAGCTGGTTGTGAAACAACATGCCGTTTCCCTTGGTTCTTAGAAGGACAGTTCACAAAAATGTGACCAACCAAGCCATAGTGAAAACAATTCCTCTTGTCTTCATAAGTTCTCTGGTAAGGCTCATTAGATCTGGCCTTAGATAACTCAGCATTATGAGAAGGAGGAGTTGGTTTATGAACAGGAGTCTGAGCCTTTACAGTTTGGTTTTTGGGAGTATAGTATTTTTGCAAATTTTCTTTGTAACCAAGCCCATAGTGAGCTGAGAAAGCCTCTTTCTTTACTTGGTTAAGACTTTTATACCCCCCGTAAAGCATTACCTTTAGTTTATCATTTGTTTCAATGATGTCGGGTTCAGTTAAAATGCAATTATCACCATTAGTGATAACGTTTTTCTTTACCTTTTGTTCAATCAACAACTACTCAGAAACTACTCTTTCAGGGCAAGAGTTAACCGACCCGTCTTCAGAAGCAGTAACAAACTCCTCACTAGATGTGGAGTTAGCCTTACTTGAGGATTCATCCTTTTTAGGGGAATCATCCTTATCAGGGGACTCATCTAGACAGGTGAGATCAATGTTTATTAAGCTATTGACAAACTTCCCGCTCACTGGTGGAGGAATGGCATTAGTACCCAAACCTAACCCATTCAGTTGTCTCACCACAGACTCGTAGTGTTCCACCACAAAGCGAGAGTTTTTCAACTTCTCATTAGTGCATTTTAACTGCAAGATCTCATTTTGCAGTTTGATGATTTCATTGTTCCGTTTTTCTAACCCCCTGTATGCAACATCTAAGTGAAGCTGTTGATCACTTATTTTTAAAGAATATTCAGATTTTTCTTTTTTCAACGTTTCAATAGAATCTTTAAAACGTTTTTCATTTTCTTTATAGTTTAGAGCTGCTAAACTTAGGGGTTCGATTTTGTCTTGGAGCCTAGAATTTTCAAGTTTTAGCCCTAGACATTTAGAACATGAAATAAAAGGGTTAGAATCTACCTCAGACGATGAACTTGTTGCCTCTCCAATGGCCATGAGAGCAGCAGCAGTGGTTGATTACTCTTCATCAGCTACAGAAGCTTCCTTTTCTTAAGCTTCCTTCACCTTCTCAGTAGCAGCAGTTATAGATTCTTGTAGGTCAGCCATAGAAGCTTCCCTTTTCTCTTCTTCCATCATCTCCATGATCTCAGCCATGAGACCAACCTGGGTTTGTGCGATGATGACATCTTCAAGATGAACGCCCCAATCAAAGCTGTCGTCCTGTTGGGCTACCAGTGCATTGGACGTTCCACCTTGGCTTTGATTATGGTGGTTTGGATTGTTGTGGCCATGGCTGTTTCCTTGGCTGGGTTGGGTAAAACCAGAGGCCGGTGCTCTGTCTTTCTGACACTTACGAGCAAAGCGTACATAGTTCAGACACTTGTTGCATTTGGCCTTAGATTTGTCAAACCCGACCTTGGCATTAGGATGCCTGCCAATAAACTTTCTTCCTGTTATGTTCAGGAAACGCTTTGCTCTCCTCAATAGCATGGCCATATTCCATTGAATATCCATGTCCTCCATGTCATCAGGATCCACTTGATTAAAATCTTCTTCGATTGTCTCTGGATCAGTAAGCTTGCCACCTATGAAATTTTCATATGCAAGCATACAAGATGAGAAAAGTGCTACGTGATCTTCAGCTATTCTGGCTATAGCTGAGTTGTTAGCTGAAGACGTAGCAGGAGGATTTCTTGAGGTATTTTGATGATGAGACCCTAACCCTGATCCTGAAGCATAGCAAGCATGACCACCACACCCAGTTGAGTGGTCTTCTTCAGTAGGATTTCCAGTGAAGAAGGCAATTCCAGAGCCCGATGACTTGGATGTAGAAGTCGTCCCATGATACATAGAAGGGTCTTGTATCTGGGGTCTTCCAGAGCTCTCATTTCTTCTTAGGTTCATGTCATGAGCTTGAACCTTTCCTATTACCTCATCAACTGTAAGCTCATAGAATTTAGGATTTTCCTTCATCGGGGTTGTGTACATCTCAAATTTGGGTTGTAAAGCATCCAAAAACTTTTCCACCATCTCTTCATCCGGATACCTGAGTTCAAAAGCCTTCAACTCAGTCTGTAAATGATAGAACCTAGAGATGGTCATCTAAAGATTCGTTCTCAAAAAAACTGAAGCACTCATACTGCTTCCTGAGAAGATCCCTCTTACTCTTCTTGATGTCACTATTTCCTTCGAATCTCTTCTGTAAAGCTTTCCAGTGATCCTTAGAATTGTCATACCCTCGGAAACTGTGGAACAATTCCCGAGTTAATGCCATAGTGATCGAACCAAGTGCCTTCTTTTCACGATCATAAGCTTTCTTTTCTTCTTCATCGAGTTTAGAAATAGGTTTAGGCATGGCTTCATCAAGATAGATGTGTGTGGGATGCTTATATCCCTCAAGGATTGGTATCCATAGAGATGAGTCGGTATACGAAATATAATGTTCAAAACGTGCTTTCCAATTAGAATAATCATTCACGTTCAGCAACTTTGGTGGTTTCTGTGGTGTACCGATCTCATTATCATAATTTAACATGTTTCCCAAATTCTGAAGATTCGACATAGTGAACACTTGGTCAAATTTCAGAAAAGTCAGACACAGTTGCGCACTTGATTTTGGCCTTGCGCACTTGAGAAATGGTCTTGCGTATTTAGATTTGCTCTTGCGTACTTGTAAGTACGCAGGAGTAAATAATAAGTACGCAGGATATAATTTAATTTCGCAGAAGATCAGTCTTGTGCACTTATAAGTACGCAGGAGATAAGTCTTGCGTATTTAGTAAGTACGCACAAAACTGTACTTTTTGCCAAAAATGGTAAGTACGCAGGATACCTTTTCAGCAACTTTCACCAAACTTTTCCGGTCACCTGAAGCTCGCCGGAGATGGTAAAAATCGGTCTGATGATCAATGCAAATGAGCCAAAGGGTCAGAAACGTGTTTCTAACCAACCTTTGATGCTCAAATCACTCAAATACACAACAAAAATCATTTTTTTGTGATTTTTGCTTCTAAAATAGTGCTCAAGAGCTACCCCTATTTTATCACAAAAATCAACAAAAATACCTCTTTTTTGCTTGTAAAAATTCTCCAAACTCACTCACAACACTCGAAATCAGGAGCAAAAGCTCTGATACCACTTGTAGGTCCCTCGGGTGTGTTGGATCGTCACATGCAAGTGGGTCTACTAGTCGGACCGGGTGCGGAATACCGTGACTAGGCGGAGAGTCAAGTAACAACACAAAGTAAATCGACAAGAAAATCACTATAAACGTTCGTCTATTATAAACACTTGAAGGTTACAGAGAGAAGTACTGAGATTACAATTTGCGTATTTGCTATAATGTCTGCGTACTTAACTTCTGTCAACCTATCCTACTTATGCCTGACCTGATGCCTGCGCACTTAGCAAGTGCGCAGGGCAAAATGCTCCTGCGTACTTAACAAGTATGCAAAGGTATTCTTGCGTACTTGCTAAGTACGCAGGAGCTTTCTCCTGCGCACATGTAAGTGCGCAAAACACTTAGACAGAAAAGCAACATTCAATATGTAAAAGTAAATACAACTCGATAAACTAATACATAAAGACTCTTACATACAAAGACAATTACAGACATGAAAATACAAACTAAGACTTTATCCAGAGTGTTGTCACAGGAAAGTGCTTCAACAGAACTTCCACGGGAGTTTTGACTGGATGGGAACCAGCCATTTTAAACTTGGTCAGGATTTCTTTCAAGTATTTCTCTTGATGAATGAGAATTCCTGACTTGGACTGATCAACTTGCAGTCCCAAAAAGAACTTCATTTCTCCCATAGAGCTCATTTCAAACTTAGAACGCATCACTTCTTCAAATTCTTTGCACAGACGAGGGTTGGTGGATCCAAAGATGATATCATCAACATAAATTTGCACCAAGATTGTATCCTTTCCATACTTTGGTTTAAACAGATTTTGGTCAATTGCTCCTCGTGTGAAACCATTATCAAGCAGATGCTTAGATAACGTCTTATACCACGCACGAGGTGCTTGATGAAGACCGTACAATGCCTTGTCTAATTTGTAGACGCGGTCTGGGAAGTTAGGATCAATGAAACCCGGTGGCTGCTTGACATAAACTTCCTCTTAAACATTTCCATACAGAAATGCGCTTTTGACATCCATTTGATGAACAGTGAAGTCCATATAGGCTGCATAGGTGAGAAACATTCTGATGGCTTCCAAGCGAGCCACTGGTGCAAAAACTTCTTCAAAGTCAATCCTTGTTTCTTGATAGACACCTTGAACTACCAAACGAGCTTTGTTCCGAACCACAATTCCTCCTTCATCCTTTTTGTTGCGAAATACCCAATGAGTGTCGATTGGAACTTTGTTCTTGGGAAGATCCTCGAGATTCCACACATTAAGTTTTGAGAATTGCTGTAACTCTTCTTACATAGCTTTCGCCCAGCTGTTCTCAAGCAAAGTTGCTTTGATATTTTTAGGTTCGACTTGAGATATAAAACATGAGAACATGTTGTTGTCTAATGCATCACAAGCAATTCGGGTACGAACACCCACATTGAGCGGGCCAATGATGTTGTCGGTGGGATGATTCTTGTGAATTCTCAACTGAGGAACCTTATCTTTTTCCAAGAGTTCATCCAAATTTGTGATATTATCAGCAGAAGGACTAGCTTCATCATTAATAGGATCTTCAGCAGTTAATTGTGGAGCAACATCTACTATTGGAATGGCGTTGTCTTCAACAGTTTCACTTGTTGCACCAGAACCGGAAGAGTCCATATTGGATTCAGCATCAGCAGGTGGAGGGATTTCATTTTGAGTGGATGAGGAAGAACTTTGATCATTTATGTTCTCTAGATTGTTCACAGAAAAGTAAGGATTAGCAGGAGTTAATTCATTTGAAAACACAAGAAGATTAAAGACTTAAATAAAGATTCAACAACAAATAGCCAATCAGGACCGTCCCCAGCGTCCGTATGATTGCTTTCATGCCAATTGATATCAATGGACTCCAGCACCATCCTTCTTTGCTTGTTGTAAACACGAAACGCTCGTTGATTAGATGAATATCCCACAAAATAGCATTCATCAGCTTTGGCTTCAAACTTGTTTAGCTGATCTGAAGTATTTAGCATCGTGCACACACACCCGAACTTTCTGAAAAAATCAACAACTTGCTTTCTCTTGTACATGATCTCATAGGGTGTCTTGTTGCAGCTTTTGGTGATAAGAACTCGATTTTGCCCAAAACAAGCGGTATTAACTGCCTCGGCCCAAATCATGACAGAAAGCTTGGAATCAACTATCATAGTTCTTGCAGCTTCAATCAACGTGCGGTTTCTCCTTTCAGCTACACCATTTTGTTGAGGAGTACGAGGTGCACTGAATTGTCGAGAATTTCCTTTGCTTTCACAGAAGGAATCAAGAGTGACATTCTTGAATTCTGTTCCATGATCGCTGCGGATAGTCTTCACACTCATATTGAAGAGGTTCTCTATTTGAAGCAGATAAGCCTTCAGAATCTCTAGCGTCTCATCTTTCTTAGCCAGGAAGAATACCCAAGTAAACCGTGAGAAGTCATCGGTTACAACCAAACAGTAGGATTTGCGTCCAAGACTCATGACACTCATAGGACCGAAGAGATCCATGTGAAGTAATTGGAGGGGGAGTCAATGGAATTTGTGGTTTTGGGTTTATGAGAAAATTTGTGTTGTTTTCCCTTGAAACATGAGATACAGTGTTCCACAGGAGAAAAATCTTTGAGAGGCAATCCAGTGACAAGGTTTCCTCGAACAAGGCGGTTCATGGTTTTAAAGTTTACGTGTCCCAACCTCTTATGCCATAGAAATGATTCATCTTCAGAAGCCTTAGAAAGAAAGCATGATTCAATTCCCAATGGGTTGTTCATACCCATGCATGAGAATAAGTTCTTCTGGAATCACTACTCCAGGCTTCAAAATTAAACATTCTCTTGAAATGAACAGGGCACAAAAGTCTTTATCACATATCTGAGAGACGCTCATCAGATTGTATTTCAATTAGGGACACATTCCCATGCCGAATAAGTACGTGACACGTTCCCATGCATCCCATGCATACGCAACAAAATTAGAATATGTACGCTTAACGTACAACGTCACCTATATTACGATTAACGCCAACAACCTACACAAGTATTCGAACCCAAAACATTAAATCATTAAAAGTGGGTGATAGAAACTCATGCTAGACGCAACTCGATCACTAGAACTTGCTAACTTCTCGTGCTCGTCCTTCAACCTCGTACCTAACAATTACACAATACACGAGTCAATACACGACTCGACATTTGTCCACTCGCTCACTCACTCAACTATCCCGGCATTACGCATGATCGTATGCACACGCATAACGCCATGCAAAAACCCTAATTGCCATGCGACCCGCTCATGCACGTATGCACACCCAACCTGTCCTCGCATCGCCACCATCGGCTTCCATCAACTCCCACCGTCACCATGGCTGCCGGAACATCGGGGCCACGGTGTCGGTCACCTACAACCATTTCCGACCCCCACGATTCATCCAAGTCGTTAACTGCCCTTGTGATGGGCTGCCTCTGTCTTCCCGGGCCTGCATCGTCATGGACAGCCCCTTCGGGGGACTGTCATGTCCGCCCAGTGCCACCGTCGGCCTCCTGCGCTTTCTCCCGGACCCGCTGTTGCTTCCGTTCCCTTCATGCGCCACCACCGCGTCGCCGCATTCTCCACCGAGCCGTCGCAACCCTGACAGCTTCGTCCGTCCCCCTGCCGTCTTGTGCCTACCACTCCGGCCACAGCCGGGCCTTACCCGAGTTTGCTATACATGTCGGCCACCCATCATGGGTTCGGCCGAACACCCCCTATCCCGCAACGCTCATAAAACGAAAACATGATTACAACGAGTCAAGTTTTGCGATTATACCTTTATTTTGAGTGACTCGTGCGAATCGAATCACCAAGAACTCGTCTCCTTCCTTTACTCGTCACCTATGAAACCCTAGGATCATAAAAATGATTATTACGATTATCCGATGATCATATCACGCAACGGGGGATTATAGATCGCGATATTACCTTAGATTCGTCTCGAACTACCACGGTCGACCTCCTTTTCTTCTTCCTTGGTCTCAGTAGCCGTAACACAACAATGGGGAACCCCCCCTCCCCGTTGCCGTAAACCCTATAGAGGTGTTGACCGGACCGGGCTTCGGCCTTGGCGTGCTACCGGACTCACTCTCGGGCTTGATCCATCTTGAGACTTTTACTAAACTCCCCTTGAGTCTCGTTTATTACGTAATAACCCCCTGTCTAATTAATTACAACAACACCGCTTACTAACCCCGTCAAGTCTCCTAACCTTGTGAACAAGTATTTACAATATTTACAAACCCGTTTTCTAAACGAAAAACCGAGATGTTACAAGGGATTTAGAGTATTCCAATTTAACTCTTCAATTTTACCAGATTCCCATCCAATCCAAAACCTTCTGGAAGACCATCATATACCCAAGATAGAATTGAGTTATATTCCGGATTCTGTGCAACAATTGGGAATGAGGGGATATGACTTGTCCGGAGATGATGACTGTAGCTGGAAGTATGCTAAATGACAAAGGTGTGTCTTCATCTTGACTTTCATTCTCCAACACCTCATCAACAGCTCTGAAAACTAACTTCCAATCCTCAGAGATATCTTCCTCTTCATCTACTGAGTATGGCAAGTCATGGATTTGAACAAAAGCATGTTTGAAGAGTGTACTTTGAAAAGTAGCTTGCCCTTGTATCCATTCATCAAGGCTGTCAACATCATCTTCAGCAGTAACTATCTCCCCCTTTTTGGTTGCATCAATGTATAGAGTTTCATCTGTTTGAGTGCCCACTGATATAAGGGAAGGAGTAGTCACTGGAGGGCATTTATGGGCTTCATGCATATAGACTTGGTGTTGTAGTTTGGACACTTCAGCCCCTAGCATTGCCACCTTGGCCGTCAATTCCATGTTTTCAAGTTTTTTAGTCTGTCCTCATCCACATTTGTGGATTCCTTGGAACTAGATGGGGCCTTAGGCCTAGCCTCTGCATCCCCATCACCCTGGTTTTCTTGGCACATGGGATTCCTCTCAGTGAAGAGTGTTTCAAGAGAAACATCCTCACTGTGAGTTGCCTGGTTAGGGACTTAGTGATGTTATCACTGTCCTCCTGGTCAATAGATGTACCAGTAGTAGTGATAGCCCTTTCCACATTCACTCTATCATCATTCCCAGAGTGAACCTTCTTGGGTGATGAACTTGGGCTAGGTACATTAGCAGCCAAGTCAATCAATACATCCTATATAGTGGTAGTTGGAGAAGGCATATCATCTTGACTAGGTGCCTCTGCACTTAAGTTCAGAGAAGAAAAATAATGAAAGGGCTCAGAAGTTTGTTCTATGGATCTGGGATGTGATCCTGATCCTAATAGAGGAACTTCCAAGGAAGTTTCTCTAATAATTTGGCTATCCCTTTTGATATTCTCATCAGAATGTTGGGATTCTGAATTAGGGCTTTTAGGTTGGGATTGGGCCTGTGAGATAAGAATAGAAGGAGTCTTCTTGCTCCTTTTTCTTTTTCTTGTATAGCTTGCCTCAACTTGGGCCCTGTGTTCCAGTTGGACATCCAAAACAGGTGTAAGTAGTTGTTGTGCCTGTGGACCCTCAATAGGATGCACACGGGTTCGAACAATGAAAGTAGATTGATGTTTAGGCTTTGAAGAGGAGGGTGTGGGATCAGTATCAGCTGGGATTATTGAACTATCACCCTGGGTACTTTGTATGTTCATCATTGTAGATAACAATGGAGCATTGACCCCTGAGAACTTTTTGGAAACAGTTCTCATGCTTTGAAAAATATTATTTTTATGTCCCAGCATAAGGTAGATTCTTGCAGGTTTGGAACGGTCTTTTAGCTCATTGTTGAAAACTTCCTGCAAGAACCTTCGGTACATATAGAATGCCTGCTTTGCACCTTCTTGAAGGTTATATCTCAAACCTTCAAAAATGAGATGTGCAAAGTTGAAACCTTGGCCAGTGACCATACCGTGAACAACATAGGCGAGAGCAGAACTCACTTGATGCCATCCACTTCTCTTCTGGGATATGCACTGTAGAAGAGTGTGGCATAGAAACTTCCATGGAGGGCCCATCAGCGCCTTTTCAACAATATATTCGTTCTGATTTCCAATGTACCCTATGGATACAAAGGTCCTCATATACTCTTCCCTGGTGTTTGAAATGGCGGCCCCCTCGTCCTGAAGCTTGAGGTATTTTCTGAGAGTAGTTTCAGTGACGATGATGTCTTTGCCGTCTACCGTGGCTTAGATTTGGGGAATCCCCTGTTCGGTAGAGTAGACGGCGGTGTTCCAAAAATCCTCCATATGAGGGATGTATATGGTCGGGTTGACGGTTTGTGCAAAATATATCTTTGATCGACAAAGAAAATCGATCATATCATCGAACCCTTCGGACTTCTTTCCTTTAACTAGGTATGCAGTGAGATTGTGGTAGGGAGAAAACTTGTCACTAGGATGGTTTATGTTGACCTCTGCCATTGTCGTTGGATTTGGAGGGAAGGGGGAAGTTTTTGAAAGGTGGTTAAGTATGGAAAGCTTTGAATGCTTTGAATGCTTGAGAGAAAATGGTGAGAGTTAGGTTGGAATTGAATATGAAGAGGTGAAGGAGAAATTTTATTTGTGTTATAACGGCAGAGGAGGGAAAAAGCAAAGTTACTTGTACAGTACAAACCATTCACTTTTCACTGTTACAACTGTAATACACTATAGCAATCATGGTAAAGACTGAAAGTACTTTTTACAGCGGGTAAAAGTTAATTTGGACTTATTTTTTCCCATCAGTAGCAAACTTGGTTGCTGCGGATGGTTAAGCCTATCCATTGCAAACTTGGTTATTGCGGATGGTTAAGTCTGTCAGCAGCAAACTCAATTGTTGCTGATGGATGTAATGGTCCGCATCAAAGATGTTGCTGCTGATTGCCTTAGAGCTATCCGCGGGAAACTTGTTCCTGCTGATAACTTAAAGCAGTCAGTGGCAAATTCTTTGCTGCTGATGATTAGACCTGTCAGCAGCAAAAATGATTGCTGCAGACTTATAAATTTTATTTACAACAAAAGACAAACACATTAAAAAAAAATTTAGAGACAGATTTTAGTCAAAGTTCATCATACAAATGGATTCAACTAAGTATTTAAATCTAGCTTCATCAAAAGTTTTTTGTAAACAAGTCAGCATATTACTCATTGGTATGAACTTTGGTTAAAATAATTCTCCTTTTCTCAGCTTGATCTCTTATGAAGTGATACCTGATGTCAATGTGCTTTGTTTTGGAGTGCTGCACCGGATTTTTTGTGATTGATATAGCACTCATGTTGTCAATGTGAATGGGAGTGGCCATGAAAGTCATCCCATAATCCAGCATTTGGTTTTGTATCCAGATGACTTGTGCATGGCAACTTGAAGCTGCAATGTATTCTACTTATGCTGTAGAAGTTGATACACAGGTTTGTTTCTTGCACTGCTATGAAATCAGTCTTCCTCCCAGAAACTGACACCCCCTAATGTGGATTTTTTGTCCAAGTTGCATCCTCCATAGTCACTGTCAGTGTATGCATACAGGTTGAACTTATCATTTTTAGAATACCATAGCCCAAGCCTTGGGGCTCCCTTTAGGTATCTAAAAATTCTCTTGACAGCTTGAAGATGTGTATTCTTTGGAGCTGCTTGGAATCTTGCACAAAGGCATACTGCAAACATGATATCTGGCCTTGAGGCAGTGATATACATGAGTGATCCTATCATTGCACGGTACTGATGTTGATCAGTGTCTTGACCATATTTATCTAGAGTCAGTTGATGGTGCACTTGCATAGGAGTTCTTGCAGCAGAGCAGTCAGCCATCTTGAATCTTTCTAAAATGCTCTTGACATATTTGGATTGGCCAATAAAGATTCCATTTGAAACTTGTTTGACTTGAAGACCCAGAAAGAAATTTAGTTCACCCATTGAACTCATTTCAAACTTTGAGTGCATCAGGACCTCAAAGTCTTTACACAACTTCTTCCTTGTTGATCCAAAGATGATGTCATCAACATAGATTTGTACCAGTAGGATTTCTCCCCCTTCATCTTTGATAAACAAGGTCTGGTCAATGGCACCTCTTTTGAAGTTGTTGCTTAGTAGATATCCAGACAGAGTTTCATACCAGGCTCTTAGAGCTTGATGTAAGCCATAGAGAGCTTTGTCTAGTTTGAACACTTTGTTAGGATGTGCGGGATCTACAAAGTCTGGAGGCTGTTTGACATATACTTCCTCACCAATCTTCCCATACAGAAAGGCACTCTTGACATCCATTTGATAAACTATGAAATTCTTGGATGCAGCATATGCCAGGAAGATTCTGATGGCCTCCAGCCTGGCAACATGAGCAAAGAATTTATCATAGTCAATTCCTTCTTCCTGAGTGTAGCCTTTAGCTACAAGTCTGGCTTTATACTTGACTACAATGCCTCTCTTATCTTGCTTGTTCCTGAATACCCATCTTGTGCCAATAGCAGTTTGACCAGGTAGAAGATCAACAAGTTTCCAGACATCCTGTCTCTTGAATTGCAGCAACTCTTCCTGCATTTCCTCAATCCAACTATTGTGTTTCAGAGCTTCATCTATCTTATTTGGTTCTACCTGAGATAGAAAGCAGGAATACAGACATATATTGGCCTCATGAGTTTTGCTTCTTGTTTGAACTCCTTGGTGAACTTGGCCAATGATATTTTCCAGGGGATGTTCCTTGATGATTCTCTGTGATGGTACAACATCCAATTGTATTCCTTGCTCAAGATTGCTCTGATTCTGGTCAGGAAACTCTTCATTCATGGTGGAACTGTCTTCAATATCAACAACAGCATCAGCATTATCAGCAGCAGCAGATGCCTCTACAGCATTTACAGATGTGTCTTGAAGTTCATTCGAATTTTCATTCTCAGAAAGGCTACTGTTGGTGACATTTGAGAGTCTGTTTCGTTCAATGGCTTCAATAGCTTCCACAACAGATGGAGGATCAATAGATGGCCTTTTTAGTCTGATAGAGGGACTAGTCAACTCCAATCTGTAGTTAGTGGAAGATGTGGAAGCTGGTGCTTTGGAAAAGGTAGACTCCATATTTGAGAAGATGAGAGGCTCAAATATTTGTATGAAGGAGTCTATATCAAAGAGCCAGTCTGGGCCTTTTCCATGTTCACATGCAATGTGTTCCCTACATTCCACATTGGCTGATTCTTCCACGATTCTTGTACTTGAATTGAAAACTCTGTAGGCCTTGGATTGAGAGGAATAGCCCACAAAGTATCCTTCATCAGATTTGGCACCAAACTTAGGAAGAACCCCATGTGTGATCAGAATGGTGCATGGACATCCAAAAGGTTTTAGAAATCCAATGTAGGGAACTCTTTTGAACCAGAGTTCATAAGGTGTCTTGTTGAGAGGCTTGACAATGAGAACTCTATTCTGTACATAGCAAGCTGTACTGACTGCTTCTGCCCAGAATGTGAGAGGCAGTTTTGAATCAGCCAACATTGATCTTGTTGATTCAATTAGAGTTCTATTTCTCCTTTCAGCAACCCCATTTTGTTGAGGAGTTCTTGGAGCACTGTATTATCTTTCTATTCCCTTGCTTTCACAGAAATAGTTCAAAGTGTGGTTCTTGAACTCTGTACCTTGATCACACCTTATGACTTTCACCTTTTGATTGCTTTGATTCTCAACTCAAAGAATGTAAGATTTAAGAATCTCAGCAGTTTCATCTTTTCTTCTCAAGAAGTATACCCATGAAAATCTGGTATAGTCATCAGTGATCACAAGACAGTATGACTTCTTGCCCACTGACATGATATTTGTAGGACCAAAGAGATCCATATGCAGCAGCTGTATTGGAGTGTCATTTGAATTCAATGTCTTGGGCTTGTGAGAACTCTTGTGTTGCTTCCCCTTCAAGCATGCAATGGAATGATCTTCAAGTTGTAATTCTTTGTCAGGAAGCCCTCTGAAAAGATTTTCCTTTACCAACTTGTTAATGGTTTTTACATTGACATGGCTTAATCTCCTGTGCCAGAGAGCCGATTCATCAACTGAAGCCTTAGACAGAAAACAAGATACACTACCAGATGGAGTGACCTCATTCATGTCAAGCACATATAGGTTATCTTTTCTTTGAGCAGTCAATAGGATCTTCTCTAGAGGAGGTTTGTTTAAGCCAAGGGATAGCACAAAACATTATTTATCTGTGAAAAGCATCCAATGCTTTTGATCACAGATCTGGGACACACTTATGAGATTGAAGTCTAATATTTTGACATAGTTTACCCTTTCAATACTCATCCTTTCATTGGACACAGTTCCTTGTCTAGTAATTGATCCTCCTTTTGAATCACTCCCGAAGGAAACATATCCTCCATTGAAGTGTCTGAAGTTGGAGAGGATGGATCTGTTGTCGGTCATGTGCCTGGAACAACCACTATCTACAACCCAAGTGTTATTCTTGTGACTTGGCTGTCCCTGCACATGAGAGAGATCTAGTTAGAGGGAGGAACCCAAGAACTTGCAGACTTGGGTAAGTGTGCCGTTGGATCAACAGCATCAGTATGCTTGCATTCAATGGAATCAATGATGATGCTTTGAGGGATAGAGGCTGGGATCTTGGCTTTCCATTGCTGAGGAGGTGGTTTTCCAGATCTCTTTGCTCTATCAGCAGCTGATGTTGCTTTGGCTGCTGACAGATTTGCTTTATCAGCAGCAGATTTTGCTGCTGAGGACTTTGGCTTATCAGCAGCAGATTTTGTTGCTGCTGATGGTTTTACTTGAGCAGCAGCAGACTTGGTTGCTGCTGAAGCTTGTCCTTTGGTTTCTTGGGCTTCACTTGATCAACAACATTTTTGCTGGCTGTTGATGGTTTAACAACAGATGTATGCTTATCCTTCTTTACCTTGTTAACAGAGGGTGTCTCTGTAGAAGTTCTTTTGCTGATAGGCTTTTGTTGAGGAGGGGCTTGATGAAGGATCTGGTTGAAGGGATTAAATTCACAATTTGCAGCAAAGTGGTCTGATTCACCACAGATGATGCAAGATTGTTGAGGTTTTGGCAGCTGCTTCCTTGGTGGGGAGAGAGAGAGTTTCTGAAATGAGTTGCCTTGGCTACAAAGCTTCTTACCTTTTTGTTCTTGTTCGTCTTCTCAAACGCATGTTGCTTGATGTTTCTTTGATGCTGAAGGTAGTAGAAGCATGTGCTGGCAGTGTGATTATATTTGCCACAGACAAAACATGATTTAGCCAGTTTATCCCTTTGGAAGTACACATAATCTTTTCTTTTGAACAAGTCTTTGAAATTCCAGGGGTGAACTTTGTTGTATTCAAAAGTGGCTTCCTCCAATGTTTTTTGAACATATGGAGCTCTCTCTAGGCGCATGACATATGTCAAACACCTTCCTTGGTTGGGTGGATTTAGATTAAGGATTTGGGTTGGTGGAGGTTGAAGACTGTACCTTTTCAACAGTTAGCTTTCTTCCTTCTTAAGGATAGCTGATTTTGATTTGTTTGGTGAGTTGAGATACTGGTACTATTTTTGAAGGGATGAAGGGGCTTGGACTAATGGTTTGAATAACTTCAAAGGCAGGTAGTGATGGAGCTTTATTGGTTTCAGTGGAGTTTGAGCATGTGGACTCAGACTCAGATGAAGTAGTGCATTCTTGCACAGCAGGATCAAGATTTCGGTTGGCCAGATCAAGATTGGAAAGATTGAAACTTGGTTCATGAATGGCTACATAGTCATCAGGTGGAGGAATAGCATTGTAGGGTTGTTCAACTTGAAACCCAAGTCCAGCAGTTACCCTTTCATGAATTTGAGCATCCAAAAGTCTTTGCAGCTTTTTGGATGCAAACTCATATTTTTCCACATGGACCTTTTGGTCTGCTAATTCAGCCCTTGTAGCCTTTAACTTAACCAGAAGATCATCAATCTGAGTTTCAAGGTTTGTTTGTTCATGTTTTAATGATGAAATCTTTTTCTTTAAACAGTTAATCTTTTCTTTGTAACTGTTTTCAACCTTTTTAAATTCAGATTTCATTTGGTGAAACTCTTCATTTTGATCTATAAGATTCTGGTTATGTTTTATGCATCCAAGAACCTTATCAATACAAGCCTGAGTACAAAGATGTTCATATACCTGAGGTGGTATCTCTGATGTGTCTGCCATGAGAGCTTGATTGTTGGCAGGAAGATCCTCATACTAGAAGCTCCAGTCAAACTCAACAGTTCCAACAGATGCACACGCTGTAGTTTGAGTAGGAGGGGTAGCTTGCTGCTGTCTTTGCTGAGCTTGGCTTGTTTGACCTTGATGAGCTTGCCTTGGTTGGGCAGCAGCTGGATTTGCCTTTGGTGCCTTGCATTCTCTGGCAAAGTGACCAAGTTGGTTACAGTTGTAACATCTCAGTTTGCTTTTGTCCAAGCCAACTCTGGTGTTGGAGTTGTTGCTTGGAATGGGTCTTCCTGTTCTAGAGTAGAACCTTTTTGCTCTTAGAGATATCATGGCATAGGAGTGCTGTATATCCATTTCTTCTCGATCATCTGGATGAAAACATTCCAGATCTTCCTTGATAAAGGACATATTGCTTGAGTTTTCAGAGACAAAGGCAGCAGAAGTTGATGTTTGAGGTGGGGATTCAAGAATAAATGGTGAGTTGTTTGATTGTGAGGTTGGAGTCTGGGGATAAGTGACAATGGGAGGGTAGTAGTTGCTTGAACTAGAAACTGAGTGGTCAGAGTGAAGTGAAGAGGAAGTGTTGGTGGATGATGAGGCTATTGAGTAACTTGAGCTTCTCTCTTTGGCTTGAATCATTTCTAATTCATAGGTCTTTAGCATTCCAAACAGCTCAGTCATCTGTAGAGTCTTTAAATTTTCAATTCTTCTGATTGACACTGTGTAAAGTGTCCAGCAGCTTGGCAGAGACCTGATGAACTTCTTGAGAATGTCTTCATTCTCCAGCTTCACTTTTGAGCATTGTAGCTCTCCCACAAGGTAGGTGTACCTGTTGTACAACATAGTAAGAGACTCACCTTCCTTCCAGACAAAGTTCTCATATTGTTGCTTCAGAATGTCTCTTCTATTTTCTTTCACTTCTTCTGACCCAGCAAACATCTTCTCAAGAGCCTCCCATAGCTCCTTGGTAGTCTTATATTCTCTGAAGTTGTGAAAGACTTCATTTAGCAAGCACAACTGAATGGATCCCAAGG
Source organism: Smallanthus sonchifolius (assembly GCA_023525975.1). Taxonomy (NCBI): domain Eukaryota; kingdom Viridiplantae; phylum Streptophyta; class Magnoliopsida; order Asterales; family Asteraceae; genus Smallanthus; species Smallanthus sonchifolius. Next base: position 31,454,197 of record CM042046.1, read on the forward strand.
CTTTGAAGTCTACCTCCATCTTCTTGATGTCTTCATCTGAATACTTTGAGGGTTCTTTGGGGACAGATGGACCTCCGGAATCAGCAGAGGCCACCATGGGTACATATGGTCCATCTTTAATGGATCTCCACATCCCATACTCTTGATAGCAGAAGAAACTTTCCATCCTGTTCTTCCATATATCATAGACTTCTCCAGACATCAGTCTTGGTGGTCTGTTGATGCTTCCAGTACCATCAAAACCATTGTTTTGTGCCATTTCTGGATTTGTGATATATGGTGTTTTAGCGAAGAGATAGTAGTGAATAGAACCAGAGAGTGATTAAACAAGTGTGAGTTTGATTAATCTGAGAGCCAAAGCTCGGATACCACTTGTAGGATCGGTGAATACAAGATGGTTCTATTCTAGTTGAGATTGGCGGAAACAATCACAACTATGCAATGTAAACAAGTAAACACAAAGAATACTGATAAATGCAAATTGTATTAAGCTTCAATGGTTACAAGATTACAAAGAAAACTCTGAGAAAGCACACTTGTATACTGAACGGATACACTACTTATATAGTAACTTAGAATCAAGACAGACACTTGATTCTAAGGATCAGATCAAACACAAGCTGTTGATCTTGTATACTAGAAGCTATACTACAAGGTAAGACAACAAAGACTACAAAAGTTAACTTTAATCAAACGTCTTTTTAGGCATCATTGCTTGGATACTTGGAAGGAGCGTTGCCTTTTATTGTCTACACCAGTAACATTCTTTCAGCATGTGATGTGTCAGAGTTACAGCAGAAAGTTGTCAGTAGTAAAGTTGATTCTTTTGATATGCCAATCAGCAGCAACGATTAATCTTTAGCAGATAAGGCTATCAGCCGCATAGTTGAAGATCCGCAGCAAAACTCAACTATCCAAAGCTGCTGATGATTTGCCTATTAGCAGCATCAAGTGTTTGATGTTGCTGAGAAGCCTATCAGCAGCAACTCTGGACTTCAGCAGATAAGGATGTCCACAGCAGAGTTGTTTATCCGCAGCAGATAAGCTTATCCGTAGCAGCTTGTTGGTCAGCAGCAAAATTGTGGAGTCCGCAGCAGTTGTACTTAGACAATTTTGTAGCCATCAATCTTTATATCTACATCTTCCCCCCTTAAAGAGGTTTCGTCCTCGAAACCTGCGTCATCTGGAAACAAATGCGGATAAAGTTCACGCATATCTGCTTTCGGCTCCCAAATAGCTTTGGATCCCTTACGATGCTTCCATTACACTTTAACAATAGGGATCACCTTCATTCGCAGTCTCTTTTCCTTTTTATCCAGTATAGCCACCGGTTCTTCTACATAGTTTAGCTTGTCATCCACCACAATGTCGTCTGACGGCACTTGTTCTGTAGCATCTGCCAAACACTTTCGAAAATGGAACACATGTAATGTTGGGTGTATCCATGCCAATGCATCTGGCAATTGCAGTATGTACGCGACACTACCAACACGTTCCTCTATCATAAATGGTCCAATATATCTCGGACTAAGCTTTCCCCGTTTCTGGAAATGAATAATGCCCTTCCAGGGTGACACTTTAAGCATCACATAATCTCCTGCATTAAACTCTATAGGTCGTCGTCTCTTGTCGTCGTAATACTTCTGCCGATCCTGAGCGGCTTTCATCCTTTGCTTCACTAGCTCGAACTTCTCGGAAGTTGCTTTTACAACGTCTAAACTCCCTAACTCTTTCTGTCTGATCTCTCCCCAGCACACCGGGGTTCTACACCTTTTCCCATAAAGCATCTCATATGGTGGCATCCCAATAGTCGCATGATAACTATTGTTATAAGAGAACTCCGCCAACGGTAGGTGACCATCCCATGCACCTTCGAAATCAATCACACATGCACGCAACATGTCCTCCAACGTTTATATCGTCCGCTCTGACTGTCCGTCAGTCTGAGGGTGATACGCAGTGCTAATGTGCAACCTTGTTCCCATAGCTTCATTGAAACTCTTCCAAAACTTGGACGTGAATCTCGTATCTCGATCGGATACGATAGAAATCGGCACTCCTTTCCTAGCAACGATCTCATTAACAAACACTTCGGATAACCTTTCCGATGAGAAAGTTTCCTTAATCGGTAGAAAATGAGCGCTTTTCGTCAACCGATTCACTACTACCCAAATGGTATCGTGCCCCTTAACCGTCTTAGGTAATTTCGTAATAAAATCCATTGTAATATTCTCCCACTTCCACTTCGGAATCTCTAAAGGTTGGATCTTGCCATAAGGCTTCTGATGTTCTGCCTTGACTTGCAAACATGTCAAACATTTGCTCACATACTGGATCACATCATGCTTCATTCCCTGCCACCAATAGTAGCCCTTCATGTCCTGATACATCTTTGTCGTTCCCGGATGTATCGAGTATCTCGACTTATGCGCTTCGTCAAGTACATGCTCCCTAAATCTACCAAACCTGGGTATCCAGATACGGTCATCCTTGACCCACACCCCTTGACTGTTCTCAGTCAACAGATCACGTTGTCCAAAAATCCTCTCTTCCTTTAGCCTTCCATCTCCCAAGGCTTCCATTTGCACATCCTTTAATAACGCCAGGAAACTGGCGTTACTACTAGTTGACATGTTTTAACTCTAATTGGCGTGTGCTCCTCCTTACGGCTTAGCGCATCGGCAACCACATTTACCTTACCCGGATGGTAAAGGATCTCACAGTCGTAGTCCATAACTAGCTCTAGCCACCTTCTCTGTCTCATGTTCAACTCTTTTTGCTCGAAGAAGTGCATCAAGCTCTTATGATCCGTGTAGATCGTACACTTGATTCCATACAAGTAGTGTCTCCACAACTTGAGTGCAAACACCACCGCCACTAACTCTAAATCATGGGTAGGGTAATTCACTTCATGATTCTTCAATGACCTCGACGCATACACTATCACTTTCCCTCGTTGCATTAACACGCAACCTAACCCCAAATAGGATGCACCCAAATACACCACTAAGTCATATGTTCCTTCCGGTAACGTCAGCACTGGTGCTTCAGTCAACCGCTTCTGTAAGGCCCCTTTCCCGGGTAACCTCACTTGTTGGATTTACTCATAAACATAGTCATAAAATACTGAATTTATATTAAAAACATTCGTCATCCAATTACATAATCATAACAGCGAAAGTCTTTACAATTAAAAACATAACATTGTTCGAAGACATATAAAACAAAAGAGGGATGTCAGTCTCGTGCCGGGTAACCTCCACGCCATCGCACGACCTCATCTTCCTTTACCTGAAATGTATACTAAAAGTCAGCTAACAATGGTGAGTTCTAGTTTAATGCAATTAGGTATAAACATTCTTTTCTTTATAAGTATGCATAAGTATATATATACGTTATATAAGTACACATTGACTTGAATTGCTTCTCATTTATCATTCTTCGCAAATACATATAGATATATATTCACATCATTGGTCTCATTTATTTTCATAACTTTTGCTTCTCTTTATTCTTTATTTGGTGATTACATATATGTATGCATTCACCTTTTCTTTTCTTTTCTTTACATTCATGGGTAATACTCTTAAGGGTGATCAACCCGTCTTTTGGTTAGGAAGGTCACAAAGACAATCGCCGCGGTCCATCGTCATGGCCCACCAATACTTACAACCGTCCGACAACAACTGCCGTCCGTCATTTTATTCTTACAACCGTCCGGCAACCTTTGTCCGTCCGTCATGACTTACAACCGTCCTACCGTCGTAGGCCGTAATTCGCCCGTCTACCCGAAGGTATCCGTTTCCCATGCGACTATTATTTATACAACCGTTCTACTATAAGATGCCAATTTTTCTTAGACCGTCCGTTAATAACTTTAGTACGTCCTAGTTGATGAAGGAACGCACTTGTCGCATTCGTACTTCCTAGCTGATGAAGGAACGCACTTGTCCCGGTTGTACGATAGTCACGTGGTCGTCCGTCTACCGAAGTAGCCGTTATCATCGAAGCGTCCATAACGTTTTCTTATACTTGGCAAGCAATATATACATGGATATAAAGCAAGATTTCTTCTTTACACGTTATGTCATACTTTCGTTCATTCTTTAAAAATCATACGTTTCGTTCTTTATTCATAATTCTATTTCGTGTAAAGATATATATATATATATTTATATTTGTATACCACGTATGATCACATTGACATTCATAACTGTTATTCATTTAGTGTATACATTTCAGCCCCAAAACATTTATAAATCATTTGCACATAACATAGAAGGGGGCACATAGAACTCACCTGATGAGTAGTTTCTGAAATACACTAAGCTGGCTACTGAGCGTCACTAATGTCACTCACGATCTGTATAATAAAGTCATACTCGTAAGGTAGTGCTCCTAGATGACATTAGACATTACTATGCTTGAACTTAGTAGTTTCGATGGATTTGCTTTATCGAAACTTGGTAGTTTCGATAGGTTGCTTCTGTCGAAACTTGGTAGTTTCGATAGGTTGCTTCTGTCGAAACTTGGTAGTTTCGATAGGTTGCTTCTGTCAAAACTTGGTAGTTTCGATAAGTAACTTAGGTGTAATTTTAGCTTCGGATCGTGGGCTTATATCGAAACTATGGTAGTTTCGATGGGTATGCATATATCGAAACTGAGTAGTTTCGATGGGTCTGCACATATCAAAACTACTGCACATATCAAAACTAAGTAGTTTCGATGGGTCTGCACATATCAAAACTAAGTAGTTTCGATGGGTCTGCACATCGTCTTCCCCAAAAATCTGAAGTTTTTGCATGCAAGTCTGATCGAGTCAATATCTAAATTTTTCTTTGATCACAACGTTCGTTTTTCATTCTAGATGCTATACCTAAGTTCACTTTCAAGTTTCATCCGCAAAATCGTTATCTTTTTAGCCAAAACCCGAAACTTCCCAAAACGAACAAAAAAACTCATAATATGGTCGAATCGTTACCTGGATTGTAATTCTGATTCGGAGGTTTTGCTCACTCAGCTGTAACGTGCTCCTCCAATCTCGTGACGATCCGTCTACTTTCTCTCTCTAGACCCGAGCTTTCCTTTCTCTCTCTAGAAGCTGCGTGAGTGTGGAATGAGCAGGGAAGAGGGCTGCCTTGCCTTATATATATACCTGGGCTTCCCTCGGCCCATTGAAGCCGAGCCCAAGCCCGCTCCCTTTTGTTTAAATATTTCGACTAAATCACCGGTCTCGCTATATTTATTCGTTTTATTATTTTTGGGATGTTACAAGTCTACCCTCCTTAAAGAGGTTTCATCCTCAAAACTGTTCATACGTTAAACAATTGAGGGTATAGTCCCCTCATCTCGTCTTCTTTTTCCCACGTAGCTTCCGACCCTTTTCTGTGCTTCCATTGTATCTTGACTAACGGTATCGACTTATTGCGTAGTCGTTTCTCAGCTCGGTCAAGAATGGCTATCGGTTCCTCTACATAATTTAGACTGTTATCCACTTCGATCTCGTCGTAAGGTATGTGAGCTGTGTCGTCAGCTAGGCACTTGCGTAAGTGCGACACGTGAAACGTAGGGTGTAGTCCACTAAGCTCAACGGGTAGGTCGAGTCTGTAAGCAACTTGACCCACTCTTGCTAAAATCTTGAAAGGTCCGACAAACCTTGGACTTAGTTTGCCACGCTTTCTGAATCGGATGGTTCCTTTCCATGGTGATACTTTCAACAGTACCATGTCCCCCACTTGAAACTCTAAATCCCTTCTTCTCTTATCCGCGTATGATTTCTGTCTGTCTTTTGCGGCTTTCATTCGAGTCTTGATTTTATCAAATTTCTCGGAAGTAGCTTTGACCACTTCGAGACTTGCAAAATCCTTCTGCCTAATTTCCCCCCAACAAACCGGGGTCCTACATTTCCTCCCATACAACATTTCAAATGGCGGCATGCCAATAGTCGAGTGATAGCTGTTGTTATATGAAAATTCTGCCAATGGTAAATGGCTGTCCCAGCTCCCACCGAAGTCAATGATAGAGGCTCGAAGCATGTCCTCCAAGGTCTGAATAGTCCTTTCCGATTGTCCATCGGTTTGGGGGTGGTAAGCGGTGTTGATGTTCAGTCTAGTGCCCATTGCTTCGTTGAATTTCTTCCAAAACCTTGACGTGAATCTAGTATCCCTGTCGGACACAATCGACAGCGGCATACCATGTCTGCTCACAACTTCCTTGATAAATATTTCTGCTAGTCTTTCTGACGAGGAAGTCTCACGTATTGGCAAGAAGTGAGCACTTTTCGTCAAGCGGTCGACGATCACCCAAATGGTATCATTGCCTTTAGCTGTTCGTGGTAGCTTGGTAATGAAGTCCATCGTGATTTCCTCCCACTTCCATTCATGTATTGGTAGAGGTTGCATTTTACCGCATGGTTTCTGGTGCTCGGCCTTAACTAGAGAACACGTTAGGCACTTGCTCACGTATTCTGTCACATCATTCTTCATGCCAGGCCACCAGTATTCTTTCTTCAAGTCTTAATACATTTTGTTTGTCCCGGGGTGGATAGAATAGCGAGACTTATGGGCCTCATCTATTTTGGCTCTAAGCTCGCCAATCTTAGGTATCCACATTCGGCCAAACCTAGTTCGTACACCGTATGCATTTGCATCCAAGTTCCCTTGTTGTCCTAATATTCTTTCTCGTTTCACATTTCTTTCTAACAGTGCTTCATCTTGTGCTTTTGTTATTTCACCCATCAAATCTGGTGTTATAATCAGCTGACACGCTTTGATCCGGATAGGTGTCGATTCTTCCTTTCTACTTAAAGCGTCAGCCACTACGTTTGCCTTGCCTAGATGGTACAATATTTCACAGTCATAGTCTTTCAGTAGCTCTAACCACCTTCTTTGCCTCATGTTTAGTTCCTTTTGTTCGAAAAAATATTTCAAGCTTTTGTGATCGGAGTAGATGGTGCATTTAACTCCATACAAGTAGTGCCTCCATATTTTCAACGCGAAAACCACTGCTGCTAACTCTAGATCATGCGTTGGGTAGTTAACCTCGTGAATATTTAGTTGTCGTGAGGCATAAGCAATTACCTTTCCTCGTTGCATAAGTACGTAACCCAAACCCTGCCCCGAAGCGTCAGAGTAGACTACCAAGTCTTCATTTCCCTCCGGTAGAGTCAAGACTGGAGCTTGGGTTAATCGTGTCTTAAGTTCTTCAAACGCGTTGATTTGGGTCTGACCCCATTCATACTTTACTTCCTTCCGTGTCAGTTTAGTCAGTGGCGAGGCTATTCTTGAGAAGTCTTGAATGAACCTTCGATAGTAGCCTGCCAATCCTAGAAAACTTCGTATCTCTGTTGGTGTCTTTGGGATGTTCCATTCCTTTACTGTCTCGATCTTTGCAGGATCCACCATGATGCAGTTTGGGTTTATTACATGACCTAGGAATTGGACTTCCCTAAGCCAGAACGCGCATTTGGAGAATTTTGCGTACAACTTTTCCTGCTTTAGCACCTCCAGAACCCCTTAGGTGACAGTGGTGATCACCCTCGCTTTTCGAATATACCAGTATGTCGTCTATAAAAACTATCACTGATCGATCCAACATGGGTCGACATACTCTATTAATCAAATCCATAAACGCTGCTGGTGCGTTGGTCAATCCGAAAGACATCACGAGAAACTCATAATGCCCATAACGCGTGCGAAACGCGGTCTTTGGTACGTCTTCCTCTCCTACTTTCAACTGATGGTAACCCGACCTAAGATCGATCTTTGAGAACCAACTCGCACCTTGCAGTTGATCAAAAAGGTCATCTATTCTAGGTAGTGGGTATTTGTTCTTTACTGTGCTCTTGTTCAGTTCACGGTAGTCAATGCACATGCGCATGCTGCCGTCTTTCTTCTTTACGAATAGTACCGGAGCGCCCCATGGTGAAATGCTCGGTCTAATAAATCCTTTTTCTGTTAATTCTTGTAGTTGAGACATCAATTCTTTCATTTCTGACGGAGCCAATCGGTAGGGGGCTTTGGCAACGGGCTCAGTTCCTGGCAGTAAGTCAGTCTGAAATTCTATTTCCCGATCGGGTGGCAACCCAGGTAGGTCCTCAGGGAATACTTCCGGAAAATTGCACACCACGGGTACGTTCTCGAGTTCTTTCGTTTTCATTCTATCATCAATAACATATCCAGATAAGCTTCGCAACCGCGCCTCATGTAACTTTCGGCCTTGATCAACGAGATGATGTTCGGCATTGTGCAATTCCAATCCCCATGAACCATAATTGGACATCCGCTAGGAGCTTTGAGGTGTATCCTCTTACGTTTACATATGATTTGAGCTTCGTTGTCAGCTAACCAATCCATACCCAATACTATATCGAATCCTCCTAAGGTGAGAAGGAATAATTTAGAAGGAAACTTATGACTCTCTATTTCTATTATGCAATCCTCTGTTACTTGGAATACTGCCGAATTTTTACCAACGGCAGTTTGTACACTAAAGGCCTTTACTACTGTGTTGATAATGCAATTCAGTTTACGACTAAATGCATTTGATATAAAGCTTTTACTAGCACCCGAGTCAAATAATATAGCCGCATGTTCATCATTAACTAGGAACGTACCTGACACAACATCAGGATTTCCCCTTGCTTCCTCCTCAGTCAGGGCATAAGCTCGAGTCCTAGTCTTTGGTTGTTCATGTTCCTTTTCTTTTCCTGAACCAGATTGTCTGGTTTTTCTGCAATCCCTAGTCAGGTGACCAAACAGTCCACATACTTGGCATTTAGTGTCTCTTAAGCAGTCACGAGAATAGTGCCCCGCCTTCCCACACCTGTAACATGTGGTGGAGCCGACCCGGCACTCGCCAAAATGTTGCCTTCCACATTTCTTGCAGGTTTCATATTTATCCGACCTTGGTTTCTTATTTTCAGTAGTTACGTTCCCTCTTTCGGTACCTCTAGACGGGTTCTCCCACTTTCTCTTTTGTGTCTCAGGTGCCGGGTCCTCATTGGCGTAGTCGTCGTAGACGATTCCGCTCAGATTCACTACCGACTCGAAGGTCGAGGGTAGGTTAGCTTTTACATGAACACGGACCCGTTGTGGCAACCCCTTAACATAGTACTTGATCAAACGGTCTTCAGTTTCTACCATGTGGGGTACTAGTTGAGCTAGGTCATTGAATCTCGAAGTATACTGGCGGTGCGTCTTGTTTCCAGCCTTAAGGTTTAGGAATTCATTTTCCAATCGATCAATTTCGTTCTGTGGGCAGAACTTTTGGATGATCAGCTTCTTCAAGTCGTCCCATGTCATTCTGTTTATAGCATTTGGTGACTTAGTTCTCTGAATATTCCTCCACCAACTTAGTGCTTCGTTGGTGAAAGAATGAGCAATGTATTTAACAGCCTGGTCTGGTCGACACTCGCTGATGTTGATTACAGCATTCATCCTCTCGATCCATTCAAGCGTTGCCACTGAATCCTTGCTCCCATCGAACTTGGGTGGGTCTCTGTCCTTAAAGCCTTTCTAAGTACACCCATGGTTGCTCGATCCTATCTTTATTTCATCCCCATCACTATCATATACTTTCTCTTCATTGTCTCCTTCATCCTCCTCTTTACTTTTCTTTATTGCCTCGGATAGTAGATCAGGCAATACCTTCTTCAAAGTGAGCACAACTTCACGGGCAATAGCATCCCTGACTTCAGGTTCCAACTGTATAGGCCCTGGACTGTCGTCCCTAATTGGGGTCACTTCTGTTTCGTGCACACTTTCGGTGTGCTCTGCGTGCACACTCTCTTCTTCTTCAATTATTTGGTTCAATTCGTCGGCCAGTGCGACCGCCACGAGGTCCTGTTCTTCCTCCACCAGCCATAGCTCTTAATTTCCTGATAGTTAAAAAGGGAATACATCAATGTCATTTCTTCAGATCGTAGTTTCGAACAGTACGAGCAAGGAAAATTCTTAATTACAGTGAACGGTTTGTGATTACTAATTTACATTGCTTTTCGGGTTCAAAACTCTTCAAATCAGTCATAGCATTAACATCTATTTGTTCTAAGTTATGGTATCTATTCTTATGCAAGAGCATTAACTTTACTACTTACTTACCGTGCTGGCGTTGGCGTTGGTTACCCATACTGACATCCGTGCGTTGGTCCCATAGTCAGTTTGAGTCCAGACATTTAGGGATGTCTGAATCTCTCAAACTATTGCTCTGATACCAACTTGTAAGGCCCCTTTCCCGGGTAACCTCACTTGTTGGATTTACTCATAAACATAGTCATAAAATACTGAATTTATATTAAAAACATTCGTCATCCAATTACATAATCATAACAGCGGAAGTCTTTACAATTAAAAACATAACATTGTTCGAAGACATATAAAACAAAAGAGGGATGTCAGTCTCGTGCCGGGTAACCTCCACCCCATCGCACGACCTCATCTTCCTTTACCTGAAATGTATACTAAAAGTCAGCTAACGCTGGTGAGTTCTAGTTTAATGCAATTAGGTATAAACATTCTTTTCTTTATAAGTATGCATAAGTATATATATACGTTATATAAGTACACATTGACTTGAATTGCTTCTCATTTATCATTCTTCGCAAATACATATAGATATATATTCACATCATTGGTCTCATTTATTTTCATAACTTTTGCTTCTCTTTATTCTTTATTTGGTGATTACATATATATATATGCATTCACCTTTTCTTTTCTTTTCTTTACATTCATGGGTAATACTCTTAAGGGTGATCAACCCGTCTTTTGGTTGCGAAGGTCACAAAGACAATCGCCGCGGTCCATCGTCATAGCCCACCTATACTTACAAACGTCCGGCAACAAGTGCCTCCGTCATTTTATTCTTACAACCATCCGGCAACCTTTGTCCGTCCGTCATGACTTACAACCGTCCTACCGTCGTAGGCCGTAATTCGCCCGTCTACCCGATGGTATCCGTTTCCCATGCGACTATTATTTATACAACCGTTCTACTATAAGATGCCAATTTTTCTTAGACCGTCCGTTAATAACTTTAGTACGTCCTAGCTGATGAAGGAACGCACTTGTGGCATTCGTACGTCCTAGCTGATGAAGGAACGCACTTGTCCCGGCTGTACGATAGTCACGTGGTCGTCCGTCTACCGAAGTAGCCGTTATCATCGAAGCGTCCATAACGTTTTCTTATACTTGGCAAGCAATATATACATGGATATAAAGCAAGATTTCTTCTTTACACGTTATGTCATACTTTCGTTCATTCTTTAAAAATCATACGTTTCGTTCTTTATTCATAATTCTATTTCGTGTAAAGATATACATATATATATATATTTATATTTGTATACCACGTATGATCACATTGACATTCATAACTGTTATTCAATTAGTGTATACATTTCAGTCCCAAAACATTTATAAATCATTTGCACATAACATAGAAGGGGGCACATAGAACTCACCTGATGAGTAGTTTCTGAAATACACTAAGCTGGCTACTGAGCGTCACTAATGTCACTCACGATCTGTATAATAAAGTCATACTCGTAAGGTAGTGCACCTAGATGACATTAGACATTACTATGCTTTATCGAACTTAGTAGTTTCGATGGATTTGCTTTATCGAAACTTGGTAGTTTCGATAGGTTGCTTCTGTCGAAACTTGGTAGTTTCGATAGGTTGCTTCTGTCGAAACTTGGTAGTTTCAATAGGTTGCTTCTGTCGAAACTTGGTAGTTTCGATAAGTAACTTAGGTGTAATTTTAGCTTCGGATCGTGGGCTTATATCGAAACTATGGTAGTTTCGATGGGTATGCATATATCGAAACAGAGTAGTTTCGATGGGTCTGCACATATCGAAACTACTGCACATATCGAAACTAAGTAGTTTCGATGGGTCTGCACATATCGAAACTAAGTAGTTTTGATGGGTCTGCACATCGTCTTCCCCAAAAATCTGAAGTTTTTGCATGCAAGTCTGATCGAGTCAATATCTAAATTTTTCTTTGATCACAACGTTCGTTTTTCATTCTAGATTCTATACCTAAGTTCACTTTCAAGTTTCATCCGCAAAATCGTTATCTTTTTAGCCAAAACCCGAAACTTCCCAAAACGAACAAAAAAACTCATAATGTGGTCGAATCGTTACCTGGATTGTAATTCTGATTCGGAGGTTTTGCTCACGGGCTCAGCTGTAACGTGATCCTCCAATCTCGTGACGATCCGTCGACTTTCTCTCTCTAGACCCGAGCTTTCCTTTCTCTCTCTAGAAGCTGCGTGAGTGTGGAATGAGCAGGGAAGAGGGCTGCCTTGCCTTATATATATACCTGGGCTTCCCTCGGCCCATTGAAGCCGAGCCCAAGCCCGCTCCCTTTTGTTTAAATATTCCGACTAAATCACCGGTCTCGCTATATTTATTCGTTTTATTATTTTTGGGATGTTACAACTTCTTTAACTCTTGAAATGCTCCTTCTTGATCCGCTCCCTAAGCAAACTTTACTCCTTTTCGAGTCAATTTAGTTAAAGGTGTTGCCAGCTTAGAGAAGTCCTTGATGAACTTCCTGTAATAACCGGCTAACCCTAAGAAGCTACGCACCACCGTTGGAGTCTTAGGAGCGTTCCACTTAACCACCGCTTCAATCGTTGCAGGATCCACCATGATCCCTTCTGGGTTAATAACATGCCCCAGAAACTACACTTCCCGCAGCCAAAACACGGACTTTAAGAACTTAGCGTAAAGCTTTTCTCGTCTCAATGTCTCTAACACTTCTCGTAGATGATCCCCGTGCTCCTCCTCGCTCTTAGAGTAAATTAGAATATCATAGATAAACACAATCACCGATCTATCCATCATTGGACGGCACATGCGGTTCATCAAGTCTATGAATGCTGCCGGAGAATTCGTCAATCCAAAGGACATAACCAAGAACTCATAATGTCCATAGCGTGTCCAAAATGTCGTCTTCGGAATATCTTCTTCCCTAACCTTCAGTTGAAGATATCCTGACCTCAGATCTATAAGTGAAAACCACTTTGCTCCTTAAAGTTGATCGAACAAGTCATCGATACGCAGTAACGGATACTTGTTCTTAACCGTCAACTTATTGAGCTCCCGGTAGTCGATGCACATATGCATGCTACCATCCTTCTTCTTCATAAACAAGACTGGTGCACCCCATGGTGATATACTTGGTCTTATGAACCCTTTGTCCAACAAGTCCTGAAGTTGCTCCATGAGCTCTTTCATCTCTGTCGGTGCCAACCGATACGGAGCTTTAGCAACCGGCTGAGCTCCTGGCTGTAGATCTATCCGAAATTCGATCTCTCGTTCCGGTGGTACTCCTGTCAAGTCATCAGGGATGACATACGGTGGCCAATTACCATTACCCGCTTTCCATGCCTTTCAGGTTTTAAACCATCCCTATATTTTGCATCTTGGCATAACGCCCCAGTCTTAGCCAACTAACACACACATATACACTAACTCATACCTGGCGCTTCTGGCTTTTGGTTACGCGTGATGACATTCCCTACACATTGGTCCCATTATCAGTCTAAGTCTAGGCATCGAGGATGCCTAGATTATTTAAACCACCGCTCTGATACCAACTTGTAAGGCCCCAAACCTAGGAACCCGACACGTTGGCATACACGTAAGCACAGTAGTAAATGACATCAAATTGTCTCAATAAATGCAGCGAAAAAACAAACAGTCAACATGTGGTCAACGACACAAATCTCAAACACAAGTCAATCAAGTACTATTATCTAAATAGTTCAATCATCATAATGGAAATAAATGTCATCACAGCAATCACGGTAACCAAACGCCATCCAGAAGCTGCCAGCTCACACCTTCTCTTTACCTGAAATACATGCCAAAACGTCAGCTACGCTGAGTGAGTTCTATAGTGATTTATTCGGGATCTTATTTCCCCAAAACTGTTATATAAAAGGGTTTGAGTCTCAAAAGATATTAACTCATAAAATGGATTATAACAAAATGATTGTTTAAAATCAACGACGCACAATTTATTCCCGCTTGCCTAATCCGAGGATACTGGCACACCCAATCACCCGTCTGACCCCGCCAGACACGTTAACCCGTTGACTAAAGTCAACCCGATATCAAGCTTGCACTCAATCACCCGTCACGCTGAATAAATACGTGACACGTTCCCATGTATCCCATGCATACGCAACAAAATTAGAATATGTACGCTTAACGTACAACGTAACCTATATTGCAATTAACGCTGACAACCTACGCATGTATTCGAGCCCAAAACATTAAATCATTAAAAGTGGGTGAAAGAAACTCACCTTTGCTAGACGCAACTCGATCACTAGAACTTGATAACTTCTCGTGCTCGTCCTTCGACCTCGTACCTAACAATTACACAATACATGAGTCAATACACGACTCGACGTTCGTCCACTCACTCACTCACTCGACTATCTCAGCATTACGCATGATCGCATGCACACGCATGACACCATGCAAAAACCCAAATCGCCATGCAACCCGCTCATGCACGTATGCACACCCAACCCGTCCTCGCATCGCCAACATCGGCTTCCGTTAACTCCCACTGTCGTCGTACCATGGTTGCCGAAACATCGGGGCCACGGCATCCGTCACCTACAACCATTTTTGACCCCCACGATTCGTCCAAGCCGTGAACTGCCCTTGTGACGCGCTGCCTCCGTCTTCCCGCGCCTGCATCGCCATGGACAGCCCCTTCGGGGGATTGTCATGTCCGCCCAGCGCCACCGCCGGCCTCCTGCGCGTTCTCCTAAACCCGCTGCTGCTGTCGTGCCCTTCCTGCGCCACCACCGCGTAGCCGTATTCTCCACCGAGTCGTCGCAGCCCTAACAGCTTCGTCCGTCCCCCTCCCGTCTTGTGACTACCACTCCGGCCACAGTCGGGCCTTACCCGAGCTAGCTATACATGTCGGCCACCCATCATGGGTTTGACCGAACACCCCCTAGCCCGCAACACTCACAAAACAAAAACATGATTACAACGAGTCAAGTTTTGCGATTATACCTTTATTCTGAGTGACTCGTGCGAATCGAATCACCAAGAACTCTTCTCCTTCCTTTACTCATCACCTATGAAACCCATAGGATCATAAAAATGATTATTACAATTATCCGATGATTATATCATGCAACGGGAGATTAGAGATCGTGATATTACCTTAGATTCGTCTCGAACTACCACGGTTGGCCTCCTCTTCTTCTCCCTTGGTCTCGGCAGCCGTAACACAACAATGGGGAACCCCCCATTGCCGTAAACCCTATAGGGGTGTTGACCGGATCGAGCTTCGGCCCTTGCGTGCTACCAGACTCCCCCTCGGGTTTGATTCCGTTTATTACTTAATAACCCCCTTGAGTCCCCTTGAGTCCCGTTTATTATGTAATAACCCCCTGTCTAATTAATTACAATAACACCGCTTACTAACCCCGTCAAGTCTCCTAACCTTGTGAACAAGTATTTACAATATTTACAAACCCGTTTTCTAAACGAAAAACTGGGATGTTGCACAATCCCATATGCTTAGAAGGCATAGAATCAAAATACAAATTTTCAACATGTTCACAAATATCTGGTTTTGACATGGACATATTATTACATTCATCCGACTCAATTTCATTTAAAACATTTCTAAAACTGGTACTCTCATCACAATCATCTTCTGAAGTTACACAATTCAACTCTGCACATGAAGCAAAACTGTCAGAATCTGAGGACGTAATGTAATCATCAGCAGATAAAGTACACACAAAAGGAGTAGGAACATGAGCAACAAGCATGTCAGCAAATCTACCTGATTTAGAATAAGGTGGTGAATGAGAATTATAACCAAGACCCTCTGTGACTTTTCTATTAAATTGTTTATCAATTATTCCAAACAAAATTTTCTGATCCAAATCCATGTGGTCAACTTGTAATTTAGCCTTTTCTGCCTTTTGGACTCTTTCACTCAAAATTTTATTATTAATGGTTTGAGTGTTAAGTTGTACGATTAAAGAACCGTTTTCTCCAGAAATGTCTCGAATCTTCTTTAAATACAATTTCTCATTTTTGGCCACAGAGTCATGCATCACCTTAATATGGTCTTGTTCGTCAATCAAAGCTTGATTGATGAATCTGTATTTCTGAATTTCATTTAAACAAGATCTAGCACTACAAAGTTTAGAAATAACCTCAGCAGGTACGGCAGTGAGATCCTCAGCCGGCTTGATCATGACACACTTGCCTTTTGTCCTCCACGTCTGCCATCATGGCTTTGTCAACATCTTCCTCGGATTGTTCTCCCCAGTGATAATGTCCATCAGCTTAACAGACCATAGCTGTGGAGCTTGAAGATGTGTTCGACTTGGGAGGATTAGCGTCTTGCTTTCTAGAGGAAGTCTTCTTCTCATGTTGATCCTTGGATGAAGGTTCCTTGCAGTTTCTTGCAAAATTACCCATCTGGTTATAGTTGTAGCACCTCACCTTCTTGATGTCAATCCCAAGAGTCTTTCCCTGCTTGAATCTATCCAACCCCGTCCTTTTAATGAATTGTTTGGCCCTTAAAGTCAGCATGGCCATACACAAATCAATGTTCATTTTCTCCAAATCATCAAGATTGATCTGCTCCAAATCATCAGGTTGAAAACTTACCGGTGTCAAGTTTCCATAAATCAGTGCATCATAGCACGACATGAAGGCAGTCATGATTGGGACATATTCACCAGGAATCATAGTAATAATCTTTTGAGGAGAAGAGGAACTGGTAGATTGAATAGTAGTAGCAGATGGAGGAACATCAGTCTGGAAATATGAACTACTGGAAGAGCTTGATCCAGCAATGAGAGAGGTGTTTCCAGACTGGTTGGTGGGAGTAACTGCTCCTTTCTTGATCTCAATTTCATAAGATTCAAGGATGCTGTAGACTTCTTGTTGACACAGGGTGCTCAGGTTCTCAGTCTTCTTGATCATGATTCGGTACATATTCCATTCCTTAGAAGAGCATCTAGAACTTTCTTGTTCAGCTCCACAGTTGGGTACTCAACACCCATTACCTTCAGTCTAGACACGATGCTTGAGAAACGGTTGATCAAATCAGACATTGATTCTCCTCTGACACTGCTAAACATCTCATATTGCTTCTTGATCAGATCTCTCTTACTCTCCCTAACCTCAGCACTTCCCTCAAATCTAGTACACAAGGCTACCCATAAATCTTTGGTTGTTGTGTACTCGGCAAAAGTGTTGAAGATATCCATAGGAAGAGCCATAGAAATAGTCCCATAGGCTTTGTTGTCTCAGGCAATCAAAGCAATGTCCTTTTCATCGTATTCAGCCACAGTCTTAGGACGCTGAACAGCAGTAATGATAACGGGTTTATGGGGACCATCTTTGATAGAGTTTAGCAAGGTATGATCATGAAATTAAATCTTCGTCTTCTTTGTCCAGTCATCAAATTCTCTTGTGGACACAAGAACAGTGGTTTGTTCCCTCCAGAAAACTCATTTGAACTTTGCCATTAACACAGAAATCTAAACTCAAACAGTAGCTAGTTTCGGGTGCACAAGATTGATCGAAACTACTAGTTTCGACTGAGGAAAAACTGATCGAAACTCCTAGTTTCGATTGAGAAATGACTGCCTAAAACTTCTAGTTTCGATGGTAGAAACAGAACCCGAGAAAACTAGTTTTGATGATGAACACTTGGCAGAAAAACAGAAACCTCAGTAGAAACTACTAGTTTCGATGGAAACTAGTTTCGATGCCCTAATTTTCGGGTGAACAAGCTGCACAGAGTAGTTTCAATTAGAACAAGACAAAAGGATAGTTTCGATTTATACCTTCACCAGACAAAAAGTACAGACACGAAGTTTCGATGGCCAACAAATTTCAGAGAATGTTTCCCCAAGTAGTTTCGATGTCTTCTTCTCTAAGTTAGAAAACCTCCATTGATGAACAACCTCATAAATCAATATCACCGAAAAAGCAATCCAATCCAGCGAAAATCGTCGTCTAATTCTCCTACTCACAAACCCACCCACCAATCTTGAAACTACTAACAAAAGAAGGCGGAAATCGATGAAACAGTACACTACAGCGATGAAACAGTTGCTCCGAAATTTGATGTGGAAACCATCGAAAAACCACACAAATCACCTATAATCGATCACTAAAAACTGATAACACTCACAAATCAAGAGCATAATGCTCTAATACCAATTGTAGGTCCTGATTTCACTCAGATGATCGATTACACACACAGGCGGAAACTGTGTGTATGGTGATGAAACAGAGGATAGAATCAGAATTGGTAAAGATAACAGGCTAATCACACTTGAATCAACACAAAATGATATGAAAATGCAAGAACACGGTGTAAAAACAACTGCAAATGTATTGATTCAGGAAAAATGTGAAAGAGAGAATATCAGGATTACAGCCGCTACTCACACCCTAAACATTCTCAAACTAAGCTATTTATAGTAGATGACAGGTATCGAAACTATGTCAACCGAAACTACTAGTGTCGGTTGAACATTTACAAGTGGTTAACAGACCTGTCGAAACTACTATCTATCGAAACTACTAGTTTCGATTGAACACATCTCAATCGAAACTAAGTAGTTTCGATGGCCTAGACTTAACTAATTAAAGTAGTAAATTACATAACCTGAAATTACAATAATAGAAACTAAACTTTAGAAACTAAGCTAAAATAAACTTGTCCAAAATACAATGATGCTATCAGCTTACAAAATACATGACCATACAAAAGAGCTTTGCTTACAACCCAACGAGAACCAAATCATCTCAGAAGGGTATTTACCATGTTGATTCTCACAACCTCATTGCAGCACAACTAGAAGCACTTAACAAGAAGTTCGAGCAGATACAAGTCGAGCTAAAGAAATCACAAATTCGATGCCACACATGTGCAAACAACACAAGATAAGTGAGTGTCAGCAGACCATGATGGAGGAAGATTTTGATTACGTGGGAGGTCCAAACAATTTGTACGGAAACAATTACAACTCGAATTGGAATTACTACTCAAACTTCGGGGAAGGAAACAACAACCAACAACCCCATTAGTTCAACGAAAGACCACCGTTTCAGCAACAAGATCAATCTTTCCAACCAGAACCACAATATCATGGTCCGAGTAGCAACAATCAAGCTGGTGGACAATCTAACATGGAGGACCTGTTGCAACAACTCTTAGCAAGCACAGAAACTGCAAATAAGTTAGTCGAACAATGTTTCCAAAGTCATGAGGTGGAGATGAGTAGTCAGAAAGCGTCTTTACGTTTCCAAAGTCATGAGGTGGAGATGATAAGTTTCAATTTCTCCCACAAAATTTGTGCTTGTAAAGAAAAAAAATAACTATACAGAAAGGTAAAATATTTTTGGAAATCTTCCCGATTAACAAATTTAAACATAAAAGACAATATGAACAAGAATTACTGAAAGTTAATCATTCCAAGCATCTCCACCAGATTTTCAAATATGGCAGAGTCAAAGGTTTTTATGAAGATATCGACGGTTTGTTTGTCGGTTTTGACTTCAACGATTTTCATATCTTTCTTTTCAACACAATCATGGATGAAATGGTGTTTGATCTCAATGTGTTTGGTTTTTGAATGTTGAACGGGATTTTTGGTAATATGGGGAACAGCGGTGTTGTCACAAAGGATGGGTGTCTCATGGAATGTGATCCCATAATCAAGCATTTGATGGTGTATCCATCTCACATGGGAACAACAAAGGGTTGCAGCAATGTATTCAGCTTCGGGTGTGGATTAGGTGTTAGGACATAGATGTGTGACAAAAGCTTGTAATAGTTTAGATCTATGTCTTTATGTTTTTGTAATGTTTTGTTTAAGTCTAAGCGTTATAAGTTCTGCTAGAGGCGAACGTAGCAAGTTCGCCTAGTTCAATAAGTTCGCCTATAGCAGAATGGTGTCTATAAATAGAGTTTATATGTTCAGTTTTTGTATGCGTTTTATGTTCATGTCTCAAGTTCTGTAAACTCTGTGTTTTGGTGAAATATAAAGAGAAGATTATTTACATTGTGTGATTGTCAATGTTTCTATTGTCTCGTATACACAATCAGTGATATGGTTGGATTCCGCACTCCGTGTTATTGATACGTCACGTCTCGAGTACGATCTATAGAAGAGTCATGTGGACCTATATTGGGAAACTGTTGTTTGTTTCTTACATTGCCATGAGACAAGGTGGTTGCTAAGGAACTGACAACCCCCAGAAGTAGACTTGCGGTCTAAGTTGCATCCCCCATAGTCAGAATCTAAATATGCCACAAGATCAAACAAGTTATTTTTAGGATACCAAAGACCAAGTTTTGTCTTATACTTTAAATATCTTAAAATACGTTTGAAGGAAATTAAATGAGATAGTTTAGGATTAGCCTGAAAGCATGCACACAAGCACATTGCAAACATTATGTCGCGTCTGCTGGCAGTGAGATACATGGGAGATCCTATCATGGAGCGATATAGGTGCTGATCAACGCTTTCACCATCCAAAATCAGGAGACAGACATTGTCGAACTTCCACAAGAGTCTCGAAAGGATGGTTGGTCAGAATTTCTTTGACATGTTTCTCTTGATGAATAAGAATTCCTAACTCTGTCTGATCAACTTGCAAGCCCAGAAAGAACTTCATTTCTCTCATCAAGCTCATTTCAAACTTAGAACGCATCATTTCCTCGAATTCTTTGCACAAACGAGGATTGGTGGATCCGAAAATGATATCAGCAACGTAGATTTGCACCAAGGTTGTATCCGCACCATCCTTCCATTTAAACAAAGTTTGGTCGATTGCTCCTCGTGTGAAGACATTATTAAGCAGATGCTTAGATAACGTCTCATCCCACGCACGAGGTGCTTGATGAAGAACGTACAATGCCTTGTCTAGTTTGTAGACTCGGTTTGGATAGTTAGGATCAATGAAACCCGGTGGCTGCTTGACATAAACCTCTGCTTGAACTTTTCCATACATAAATGCGCTTTTGACATCCATTTGATGAATTGTGAAGTCCATATAGGCTGCATAGGCAAGAAACTTTTTGATGGCCTCTAAGCTAGCCAGTGGTGCAAATACTTCCTCAAAATCAATCCCTTCTTCTTGATAAAACCCCTAAACCACCAAACGGGCTTTATTCCGGACCACAATCCCTCTTTCATCCTTCGTGTTGCAAAAACCTAACGAGTGCCGATAGGGACTTTGAATCTGGGAAGGTCCACTAAATTACAAAATTTCAACTTGGAGAACTGCTGTAATTCCTCTTACACTGCTTCCGCCTAACTGTTCTCAACTAACACAGCTTTGATGTTATGTAGGTCCCGGGAGCCTCGTTGCACAGCGGAAAAACATGGACCTGTCCGTCGATTAGTGTGGGAACAGTGAAGAACAGATAGATAAAAGTAAATATAAAAGACAACAAAATCAAACGATACGTAATCCATAACAAAGAAGTCATTTCGTATTATAGACCACATACCGAAGGAGTACACATCTCTCGTCTACGCTCACGGTCCAGGGGCGGGAGAGCTCATCCCGCCCGGACACCTCTCAACCTAGTTCCAGAGTTCCACCTATAAATGAAGACAAGTCTTTTATTTATAGGGGATGGAACACTTCCTGCGTACTTGGTAAGTACGTAGGGAATTGGTCATGCGTACTTGACAAGTACGCAGGACAAAAGCCTTGCGTACTTACTAAGTATGTGGGACCAATCTGGTGTACAGGCTAAGTATGCGGGAACACCCTCCTTCGTACTAGCCTAGTACACCGATACATAGAATTTTATTTATTGATGTGCTAGGATTTACACATATTTTTGGCACAAAACTTCGCTTATTTCACGATCAATTCTTGGTTATTTTCAACGTTTAGACACTTATTTGCTTCATTTCCAGTTTTATAGGTTTTTGTGAAGCTAAGTGAACAAACAAGAGGATTCCAGGATGAAAATTGAAGTTTTAGGGTTTCTGTGATGGAGGCACAGTTGCGCCCCCTACTTGGTACGGTCATGCCAAGAATACTAACCCTAGGCACGGTCGCACCCACATCTTGCACGACCGTGCCAAGCCAAAATCCTAGGCACAACCGTGCCTTGACTCCTCACGGTCGCATGTCAACCCGTGAGTCTGAGCAGCCGTACTTCCTCGATCAGTGGGACCCAATAGAAGCTCCGGATCGGTCAACTCTGTGTCACACGGTCGCGCCAATGCACGAGGCACGGTCGTGCCTTCTCTCCTGGCACGGTCGTGCCTTACCTTTTCTATATATACAAAACTTAAAATATCATTCAGACATTCAACAACCAGAGAGAAAAACCCACTGTTCCAGCTCATATCATCCTTGTTCCAGCCACAATTCAAGCTTCTTGGAGAGGATACAACATCAAGAGGATCACCATACATCAACAACAACATCTAGGCTTGGAGGAGTGGTTTGATTCTTGTTTTCATACCATGTTTCTTACTATTTTTTCTTGCTTATTTGTAATTCTTGTGCTCATGATGAGCTAAAACTCTTGTTCACTTTGGTTTAGATGAAGTTTAGATACATTGACAACATTCATGGATTATTGGCAATTATTGTGTTAATTTTATGACAACTGTATGATTATTCTTCAATGAAATTATGTATTCAAGTATTTTGGGTTGTTTACAAGACTTGTATTTGTGTATGACATATTATGTTGGAAAACATGTGGTTTATGCTTATATTCATGGATTGGTGTATGTATTTATGCTAGTTTATGGCATTTGACTAGGAATGGTGAATGAAGTCTTGTTCATGAATCATTATATTTGTATGTGTATCCTTATGCTTATGTTTGGAAAGACAAAGTGTTTGTTATGATGTTTCATGCTTAGTTTTACGTTTATCTAGGAATTGTTGACACATCCTCCTAATTTATATAATCTTTGTATGAACATTGTATGTTGAAGAAATGCATATTGTTGTCTAGTTTAATCAACTTGAGGTGGGCAGTGTGTTGTTCATATTATCTTTCCAACTAGTTGTACATATTACCTTAATCGGAAGTTAGTTCAATCTTTATAAACATTGACATGATTGTTAAACCCGTCATTGTATGACTTTAGGTGGTTGGTTTGTGTAATTCATGCTAGCTTTCTGAATAGTCATTTGATTAGATGCCTTTGACGAGAATTTAGTCAATTTATGTTTCATGTATTTGTCATGTTTCTATGATTGTATTGAATGTATTCTAGATGGATTCGACACCAAGTTGATATTTTCCCCTTGATTGTTTGACTTGTGATCTTAGCTTAGTTTTATATATTTGCATGCTAATTAATTAAAACAAACTCTCAAAAATATCTTTTTAACATCACTTGATTGAATCTTAGTTCCGGTCTATTATTGCATCCCACCGTGTCTACGGATTGATATCCGGTTCTTACCATTACTATATTGTTATCAAACGGGTACACTTGCCCGACGTGTGTGTGATTAGTCTTTGGTGAAAACCCATCAAGTTTTTGGCGCCGTTGCCGGGGATACGGTTTTGTGAGAACAATTGGAATTAATTTTTACTCATTTAGTATATATTTTCTACATATCATGTTTTCTTGTTTGTTATTTTGCAATTTTTGTGTATAGATATTTTGCATTTTTACTTGTTATTTTTAGTTGCATTTGTATATATATTTTAGTAAATTTTTTATTCCATTTTATTTTTCATTTTTATTTTTTTATTTTCAATTATTTTATTTTATTTTTGTATTTGTCTAACTTGTGTTTTCTTTGTCTTATCTTCGTGTATTTAAATCTAACTTGTCTTGCAGATCGTGTATGTTCTCAACTCCCGTCGACGAGGTTCCTGAGCCGTCTTCTGAGGCGGAGCGTGATCTTCATCGGAGATTGCGAGCCCGCTCCCGATTTGTGGCACTGTTACTCGAGTTTGACGAGGTTGTTGTTGACGAGGTTTTTGTTGACGAGGTAGAGAAGATGGCGGACGAGGATGCGGGTCGGACACTTTCGGATTTTGGCAAACCGACACTTGAGGGTTTGGAATCGAGCATCAAGAGGCCGGCGGTTGGAGCACATCAGTTGGAGATCAAATCCAGCATTATACAGATGGTGCAGAACATGTGGCAGTTTGATGGCAAGGATCACGAGGATCCTAATACTCATTTGGCCGGTTTCATAGAGATTTGCGCCACATTCAAAATTCGTGACGCTACCGACGATGCTATTCGGCTCTGATTGTTCCAGTTTTCCTTATGGGATCGAGCCAAAGCTTGGTTACTGTCACTTCCCCTAGGTCCATTAAATGGCTGCTAAATTCTTAGAGAAGTACTTCCCTCCGGAGAAAACAACAAAGTTGAGGGCTAGGATTCTTTCTTTCTAGTAGGATGACTGGGAGATGATCTATGAGGCATGGGAGAGATTCAAGGAACTAATGAGGAAGGTTCCCCACCATGGATTGTTGAAGTGACAGCAGTGTGAGACCTTATACAATGGTCTAGATATGACAGGGAAGCAGCTGATCGACGCATACGCGGGTGGAGACATTGGAACGAAGACACCCCAGGAGGCGTATGACTGGCTAGAGAAGGTGGCGTCGAAGAGCTACACTTAGCACACTTCTCGAGCGAGGACTCATAGGCAGGGTGTCCATCAAGTGGAAGCACTTCCCCCAAGATTGATCAGATGCACGTCCACAAGGCCCAGTCCTTGTGTTAGTTATGTTGTGGGGCGCACCCCACGAGTGCTTGTCATGTTGAGGATCAGGGGGCCACGAGCAGGTTGATTTCATGTCCAACCAGAATCGTCCCCAGAATAATCCCTACAGCAACACATATAATCCGGGGTGGAGGAATCACCTGAATTTCAGTTGGAAGTCTGGCAACAATAGCCAGCAACCACCCGGATTCACTCAGCGCCCCCATTCCAACATCAGTCCCACCAGTCTCAGGGACAGAGTTCACAGTTTCAACCTCAGCAGGGCCAGTTTCAAGGCCAAGTTTCTAGCAACGGTCCACCGCCCGTACCCGAGGGTAAATCCAGTTTGGAGGACATGGTTGCACGGCTATTTTCCAACTCGAAGAGTCAGAATTAGTTGGCAGAGAAGCAGAACCGTTACATGGAGGAGCTTTTTCACACGCATGAGACTGAGTTGAGGAATCAGAAAGCTTCGATCCGGACCATAGAGAACCAGGTCGGACAGATCATGAAGCTTCTTTATGAGAGACCGCCAGGTGGCCTGCCTAGCAACACTAAGCCCAATCCTAAGGCTCATGTGAAGGCCATCACTTTGAGGAGCGGTAGAGACACTGTTGGACCACGTTTGTGTGACAGACACTCCGGATGTTGTCTTATGCTTTTGTGCTTTACTTTCTGTATTTGTATTTAGTATCTGTATGTATTGGTTTATCGAGTTGTAAACATGTATGTAGGTACATGTACTTGTTTAGTCTTTGTTTAAGTGTTGTGCGCACTTAGTAAATACGCAGGATATATATTCTGCGTACTTAGCAAGTACGCAAGAGCAATGTCTGCGTACTTGCTAAGTACGCAGGAACAAGTCCTGCGCACTTGCTAAGTACGCAGTCAACAGGTCTAGTATATATAGCCAGTTAGTTAAAATGTTTTGTACGCACTCATTCTCACTGCAACCGGCTGTGATTGTCAATAGACGAAGTTTAAAAGTATCTTGTGTTTGTTGTCGGTTTACTTTGTGTTGTCTGATACTCCAACTAGTCACGGGTATTCCACACCCTGTTTGACTAGTCACACACTCGCACGTATCGATCTGAGACTTCCGGGACCTACAAGTGGTATCAGAGCCTCGGCCCTACACTACCAAAGCTGAATGAAGAAATGGAAGACACGGGAGAGGTTGTCCCCCCCCCCCACCTGAAGAAAGACTGATGTAGCACATCTAAGTCGGGCTAAAGACCCATAAATAAACATAGCGCTTCCGGGAGGCAACCCGATGATCATAAATAAATTAAGAAGTTGGTGCATACGGCAGAAAGCATGGACCTCAGGTTTGGTTTCTCCAAATTTAAGTTTCTAATTACTTCATCCCCAGGTATGCCTTCTCGATACTAGTATCTTAGTAGCTTAACTACTATCTTTTATTTTCCTTGTTCGTTTTTATGTTTTTTTTATGTTTCAAGTAGAATAACATCACCAGATCATCTCTCTACGTTGAGGAGTTACACTCTAACTCTACGAGCCTAGAGCTGGAAACCACATCAAATTTCTGAGAAATTAGATTAAGTCTTTGAAGCAACATGTTGGCAAGCAGCTGATGGGGCACACCCCGATAGCAAAAATAAGTTTTGGCCTTAGGTTATACACCGAATTGACCGGGGGAGTACCAGTTTCTTTTTCCTTAAAACTCCATGCATTTAAATTTCTACATAGCATTCCATTACATGCATTTGTACATTGAGGGCAATGCACAGTTTTAAGTGTGTGGTGGGGAATTAGAAATTCAGGACCGTTAACCTCGAAGCAGTAAAATTTAACTTGTGATTTTCTACCAATTTGAATAAACCATTACAAAAACTTACCTTTTAGAAAACCCAAAAAAAATTAAAAGTTTTAAACCTTTTAAATCAAAACCTCTTGGAATTTGCACCTAATTAAATAAAATGAAGACATGACAAGTAGAAACAAATGGAAATTATGCATAACAAATCACTAAACCTTATCCCATCTGTTTCCATGTGAGAATGATCTAAGCCTTTTCACGAGCATTATTATCATTATTTTTGCATGCTCTTTCGTTTGGTATATTGAGTGTTTATTCGATCGAATTTTATGCATAATTAGAACTTGTATGACTTATACATATCAAGACCATGAACTAGTGGAAGTATGAAAATGATTGAGGCACCTATGACTTTATCACCCTTATTATCCATAAAACCCCAAAAAAAATATTATCCGACTAGATAGCCCTTTGAGCCTTAGCCTTTTCTTTTCTAAAAACACATACTTATCACCCAACCAGCTGTTCGCAAACACCGGTTATTGGCTGACTGTCTTCAAAATGGGAAAATTATCCTACATTGTCATTTCAAGTTCATTATCATCAAGATAATTTTGGAAAGAATCTGCCCTACTCAGAATAATTGGAATATACAAATGGTGGATGCATTAGGAAATTATCCGAACTATCTGCAGGAAAAATCAAGGAAATGTTATTTCAATGAAATTGAGAAAGAAGGACTATTGAAGAATTTGCCTTGTCTTAAAAAAAAGTTGGTATTTTACCGGGAGACCTTAAAGAACTGGACATGCATTCCTTTGATTTCAATTTGCTTTCCTGCCTTCATTTCGTAAAGCCTGAATTACCAACCGAACTCCGAGAAAAGATTTTTCAAGCAACCAGTGATGTAAGAAAATGGTGGTGAAAGGAAGAACAATTGCCACCATTCTACGGCTTGTCAAAAGGTGCCGCCAAAAGAAGAGCCAAAAGATACGGAAGATGTAGAAAATGTGGCAACTAGAGCCACGATGGAAAGTGTAGCAAGAATCAAACTCGAGCCAAAAGTGAATATACATACCTGATCGAAGTAGGTGCTGTTAGGCGGCTAGCCGAAGAAACCGTACGAAAAGGCATCAATTTATATTACGCAATAATGAACGAATTAAACTTAATGAGAGATCTTGGTCTTGGCAATCTGACCATAACGAGCCCTCAGATTAGTTATACCCTCATAATTTGAGTAATGTAGAGGGAACCTTTTAGCATTTTCCATTTTAAGCCATGAGGTCGTAGCTGAGTGTTTCGTGTTAGCTACAGCCCTCCAAACCCCATAAAAATCCCTAAAAATCCAAAAGGATTTTCATTTTCACCCTTAGTTTTACCTTAGCCACATTACAACCCTTTAAAGTCCTCTTGATTCATGCATACTACTTAGTTAGTTGGTGGAGACTTGATTTGCATACAAGCTTATGACCATTGCATAATTCGATTCGAACTCAAGTGTTCTACTTCACTTACATTATCCATATATATATATATAACCCTAGAGTTGAGTGAGCATTGTGAGTAGTGAGGAGTTATTGCATAATCAAAGTTCTAGTAGGCTTGTCATGGATTCCATCATCTTAAAACAGAAAAATACAAAAATAGAATAAGCAGCTCAAGAGTTATCCCGAAGTTTCAACACTAGTTGAAATTCCATTACCCTTGTAGAGTTTTTAGTTGTGAGTGTGATCATGCATGAGTTTGCTAGAGGACAAGCAAAGTTTAATAGTGAGGTGTCATGATGTGCCATCATTTATACATATTTTACATACATAATAATCCCACATTATGGTACTAATTGAATAATAACCTTGCAATTTATGCTTAATTTACTTATATTTTGTAAGTGCAGGTTATTCGGTGTTGAAAATATAAATCAAGATAAAATCTATCAAAAAGCCAAGAATTCAAGCTTCTAGAAGATTCATTCCCGAGCTTTGACCCCCAAGAAGTAAAAAATGGTCAACAATAGTCAACAAGAAGCAAAAAAGACAAACCTGGAAGAAAAAGGAGGGATGCACGGTCGTTTATCCCTTTGCACGGTCGTGCATCCCTTTGCACGGCCGTGCATTACCTTTCTTCTCCCACACGGACCAGTACAGTGTCCTCTATACCCTGTTTGATTCCCTAGGCCTTTGCATGACCGTGCAACCCATTGCACGGACGTGCATTGCACATTTTGAGGCCTATAAATTGGAGGCTTGAGTTCATCATTCCACACACCAATCCAGACCTAAAGAACACTCAAGAAGAGAGCATTCTCGTAGTTAGAGTAGAGAGTAGAGGGGCTCTTCCTCCTTGTTCCACAATAGGGGAGCCTACGAAACTCATCATTATGCTAGTCGTTATGGCCATTCGTGGCTAAAACTTATTTGTATTGCTAGGGTGAAGATGATGTTTAGTGCATGTTAATGTTTAACCTATTAATGAAGTGGTATATTTATGTATTTAACTAATTCGTTCTCAAAAACCATCTTTTGATGGGCTTTTATTATTGTCTAAATCCGTGTTTATATTTGTGAGTGTCTTGATTTTAAAGAGTAAGATCGTAAAACCCTTTTTTAAACTTCATTTGAAACTCATACGTCTTTATACGAGCAGAGATTGATAAGCCAAGGCTTGGTCTATACTTTTAAGTTCGTACGTCTTTATACGAGATTATTATGTGACCAAGAATTGGTGAACTCGTGTTGGGAACGGTACGTCTTTATACTTTGTCTCATTGTTACACAGCCTCCCGTTGAGCAAAATATAATCACCTATTTAACTTTAATATAAAGCATTTTGAGTCTGATATCTTAAACCAACCCGGAGATGACCATTCGATGGGTTGAGGGTAATTGTTGTCCCTAACGGGAAGCACTACTACTTTTTAAAGAATATAATCTGCAAATCAAATGTAGTGAGGACGAGGCTCTAGCGGTGACCCGGGTCACAAGTTTGTAGTAGTCATACCATTGAATTAGTTAACTTAACATTATCACGTACCAAGTTGATTCGAATCCCGAAGCAATACATTCCGTAATCTGATCATTTTCGCTTTATTTACTGTCTTGCTATTTACTATTCTGTTATTTACATTTCTGTTACACACATCACGCACGATTTTACTTTTATGCTATTTACTTTACCGTCATTTACTTTTCTGCTTCACAAGCACACAAAACTCACTTACTAATTAATCCGGCTAAACGATAACAAAAGTTGAGTATTAGAATTCGACCGTGTCCATTGGTTCGATACTTGGTTCTTACCTAAACTATATTACGCTGCGATAGGTACACTTGTCTATTGTGTGTGTTTTAAACTAAAGTAATTATCATTTTATAAATTTAAAACATGATATTATGAAATCATCCTAAAAATATATTTACTTATATTTTTATATACTAAACACACGACATCAGTACCCCCCTCTGATTTTATATATATATATATATATATATATATATATATATATGGGAAGGATCAAGAGAAAACCACAAAGTTAGGCGAAAACCGAGAAAACCACATCATTTCAGGCAATTTTTTTATTTACGTATACGTATCCAAAAGAAATTTTTTTGATTTACGTATACGTAACTGCAATTTTTTTGTTTTTTGTTTACGTATACGTAACACTATGTGTAAAAATGTTTTTTGGTAAAAATGTTTAATATTATATTGATACTCTTATAAATAAAATAAAATAAAAAATAAATATTATTATATGATTGGTTAAAATTGATTTTTTTAGTGGTTTTCTCGGTTTTCGCCTAACTTGTGGTTTTCTCTGGAACCCTCCCCTATATATATATATATATATATATATATATATATATATATATATATATATATATATATATATATATATATATAGGAAAATGATCAAATGTAAACCATGTTTAAATGTGTAAACCAAAAAACCAAATCTTGACCACATATTTATTATAGTTAATAGGATGTTTGACTTTTGAGAAATGAATTAAAATAAGATGAAAATTAACGTGTGGTCAGAATTTGGTTTTTTGGTTTACGAGTTAATAATTGATCCCTACCCTATATATATATATATATATATATATATATATATATAGGGTGAGGATCAAATGTAAACTCGTAAATCAAAAATATATATATAGGATGAGGTTCAAATGTAAACTCGTAAATCAAATATATATATATATATATATATATATATATATATATAATATATCGTGAGGATCAAATGTAAGCTCATAAACCAAAAAATCAAATTTTGACCACACATTTATTTTCATGGGGTCAGAATTTAATTTTTTGGTTTACACATTTAAACTTGGTTTACATTTGATCCTTTTCATATATATATATATATATATATATATATATATATATAGTGTTGGGTTCAAATGTTAACCACAATCTTATGTGATAACCATGATAAGTAATCCTAACCAATCAAATAATTTAAAAGTATTTTTATTTATATTAATAAAAAAGGGTGTTTATGTAATTTTAGCCATGCATAGATTTGGTAATTAATTCGAAATTACCTTAATTATCTCCAAAATTTATGGGTTTTTTTTTCAATCCAACACGCACTGAATTCTTCAAGCAATTACAAGGAGATTGAAGAATAATCGATAGTTACAAGCAACAATCGGATAGGAGCTATGGCAAAATTAAATTGCTAAAGGTTTGTCTTTAAGTATATAATAAAAAATCAAGGTATGGATAAGGTTGAAATCAATCAATTTGTGTTTTTATTGTTTAATTTAACTTTTTCGGTGTATCAAATTTTTTTCAATGAAATCAAAATTTTTTCCATCAAAATTAAACTTTTCCCTTTGACATTTATCACTGGGTTCAACTCTAGTTTTGATTTGTGAACTGACCTTTTTGATATTTAGCTAATACTCATTGTCAAAACTTGAGATGAAGAGATTAACAGTCAATTAGAAAATTACTTCACCGGAACAACAGGTTACCGTCATCGTCCTTTGGGCAGTTCTTGCGGAAACAGCAGGCTTCCGTCATCGTCCTTTGAAGTTAAAAGAATCATTGCTCTTAATCCCAGGTAAGAACATCATCCAATGCTTATTCCCATCTCCATTTAATTGTATAAACCCGTTTTTTCATTTTAAGGTTCTTGATTGGTGACCCGTGAGCAAGAAAGTGAGAGACGTTCCATGACGGAGGAGTATCATCAGAGATCATCCATCGTCGGGCGAGATCAAACAGACAGTCAAGTTGTTTCGCGATCCGACGGAGAAGTACCACGTCGAAGGGCAGTTTGCTCAAGCCTTACATATACGTAACAAACCATACATGTATCTAACAAGTCCGAGAAGTTGATTGTTGAGCCGCCAAGAATTAGGTTCCAGATTACCTTTTTCAGTACTAGTTACGTATATGTAACACAAGTGGTACGTATATGTAATACAATTGCTACGTATATGTAACACATGTGATACGTATATGTAACACAGGTGTTACATGTAACTCATACTGTTAAACTATGTTTTGGTTTTTAATTTAGGTGTTATGTATATATATCAAACAATCACATAATTTATAAATTATTTTTTCTTTTAATTCTTAAAAGAGTATTTAAGTATAGTGAACATATATCTTGAACATAAGGATGAGTCTTACATATGCGTACCAAATAATGTTACATATATGTGACAAATAGTGTTTACGTATGCGTAACATTATTTGATACGTTTACGTAACACTATATTTGAGAGTGGTTATCATGGTTATTACATAAATACTGATTAACATTTGAACCTCACCCGATATATATATATATATATACTAATAAATAAAGATCTGAAGTGACTCATGTCACTTTCTTGTTCCTTCCCACCATCATTTTCCCATCTCTCTCCTATTAAATACTAATTTTTCGTTTTCTCTCGTATTAAATAATACTTATATTAAGAAACTTAACAAATTTAATTATTGATAGTTATTATATTTTAACTAAAAAATCTTAGAATAAAATTAATCATGGATAGTTATAATTAATGACGTTATTTATCATTTTTGAAAAATAAATTTATATTATTATATTATCACACTATTTTTATATTTTAATAAACTTCATTATTTTAGACAACTAGATCAATTTTATACAAGGGTTTGTTGATTGATATTCTCATGTTATTATGGCGTGTATGTTCATGTTTGGGGATTGTTCTTATCCAGCGTGTTCGGAGGATCTTTTGGCTTGGATAGTGTATTTTGCATCGAATCTAGCTTGAAATTACATACGATCAGTGGACTAACAGAAGAGTTGTTCATCAACTATCATTCTTTCTAGTGTTGTATGTGGTAGCTTGTTACCACTTGATTTAGAGAGAGATTTGTGAGGGTCACTCACTTGGTGTGAGTTCATATACTTGTGATCTCTTTCGTTCAAGAGAGACACACAGTTTGATTATTTATTTACATATATATTGTGTTCTTGACAACTGATCATCACATAAGTTTAATTAAATCTTAAATTAACCAATATTTTAAGAAAGCCTATTCACCCCCACCCCTATAGGTATCTACATAGACTCTAAACTCTATTCTTGACAGTAGTTGATTTCTTGTAAAAATATGAAGTTTTTTTCAATGTGAACTGGAATTTCTTGCTTATGGGTATGATAGGGCCGGCCTATTAATTTATGTGGGCCATGCTAGGACATGAGGCCTTCCTTTGTATAAGGCCTCCAATTTGAAAGAAAAAATATATGTTTGGGCTTCTTTTTAAAAAAAATTACATAAATTGTATATGGGCCTAAGGGCTTGGTCCGCCTGGAGTATTATCAGGCACGGGACTACGGGAGGGCCTCTGCAATTAGGGTTTGAAATGTGAATTTCCATTCGTAATGAAATCTCATTTGGAAAATTACGGATTATGTGGCCGGACGCGAGCGCGGAGGCCTCAGGTGTCGTCGGTGCCTGCGCCAATCAACAAGAAATAAAAAACTACCGATCTAGGTCACGGAAATGAGGAGATCCTTGAGGTTTGTTCGGACTAATCTAAGAGCTCTGGATGGCGACAAGCGTCCTTTTTATGCTCTAAGGTCACCCTGCAAATTCATCATAAATTTAAGTTTTTATATGTTAGTATCAAATCAGGACTGTTTATTTTAGTTTTTAACCCTTTCTGATTATTATTGGTTTTGCTTTCTTTGAATTACTCTAGGGTGATACTCAGAAACGATCATCATGGGTACACTTTGTTTGCTTGAATTGTTGTTGACTTGTTTTGTTGATTTAATTACTAATTGTTTTTAATTTGATTTGAGTTTATTAATTTGGTGATTAGTCTTGAGGAGATTAGTTCCTTGGCAATAAAATTAAAAATGACAGTGGTCACGGTTCCTGTTTGTGGTCTTTTGCTTTACAATCTCAACCATGTAATAAGGTTATTATTTATGAACCTAAATACCAAATCATTTAATTTGATTTGGACTTTGTTATTTTTGTTTATCTGATTTGCTCATTTACTCATTTAGATTTAAGTGTTAATAAGATTTGATTTAGTTTTTAACCGGATAAAATAGGGTTTATAACACGACTTAGGGAAAAGGGCCTCAATTTTTTTAGCTCGTTTGGGGCCACAAAATACGTTAAGCCGCCCCTGGTGATAGTTTGTTTGCCATAAATGGGATCACTAAGTTCAAGATTTGTACCTCATGGTAGTACTAGAAAGCAATTATCTAATCTGACTTGGAACCCTGATGGAACCCTCTTTAGTATGTTAATGGTTAATTTAGATAACACTACATGTTATAACTGGTTTTATTTATTATTGCTCGGGTTGGGTTGAGACACAATTGCATTTTCAAACGGGCCAAAAGTCACATGAAATGTATTCAAATGCAAATAAAATCTTCTAATTTGATTTATTATATGGTGCTATTGTGGTGTAAATAAATCTTGTTTTTTATAATATTTGCATATGTGAATTTTTAAAATTTTTATTTTATTTTGCCTTTGTAATGGTTTAAAATAGAACCATCATTTATTGCCTTTGTAATGGATTGATGCTATTCATTACAGACCTTGTTAAAAATTTGCAAAACTTTTACTGGAAGAAGACATGTCTAACAAAATGAGTTTCTACTGCAGTTATTGGGTCACGTGTCTGACTCTTGCGTTGATTGAATGTTCGCATTTGTAAGAATGCAATCTGGATTAGCAACTATGTGAGAAACTAGATTTTTGCATTGCCCTAAAAGTTCTTTTATGTTCAATGAGAAAAACTATGTGATACGGCACAAGTAATTTTTTTTTGTAAAGTGACATTTTTGTTGATAATGAATTTTACTTACTTTCTTTTGTGTAATGAAAGTCATGTTAACAAATGTATGTCAAAATATGGGTCGGAATTGTTAACCCCCTCTATCCCAAATTTGAGCTCTGACGTTTTGACCCGTTTAGTCAACCCATGTTTGAGCTTTGACCCTTTAATCAATATTTAATTTTTAACAATCCGTGTTTGAGTTTTTTTAGTTTTGACCCGTTTAATCATATAGGGATGAGTTTACTAGAAAAATCATTTTTATGAGAAAACCAAAAAACTCCTACTGCATATGTGTAGTCTACCCAAAAACCTAACCCACCTCAAAAACCTAAACCCCCACCCCACCCCTTCAAAAACCTAAACTAAACCCAAAAACCTAAACCCCTCACCCCCATTCAAAAACCTAACCCCACCCCACGTCCCCCCTCACCCACCCCTCAAAAACCTAAACCCCCACCCACCCCCCAAAAACCTAAACCCCCTACCCCACCCCTCAAAAAACCTAACCTAAAAGCTAAACTAAACCCAAAAGCTAAACTCACTACTTTTCGATTTTTTTTTGAACGAGGACGACATAGAAAACAAGGTTTTCGAATCACTTTTTTAATTTTTGATTTAATTTTTGAGTTATGATTTTTTAACCTTTAATAAGTAGTTTTTTTGATATTCTCTTACACATTGAGTTTTCTTATTATCCTTCCTCTAATCATATATATATATATATTAAAGGCTATGCAAATGTTAAGATTATAAATACAAAAGTACCCCTATGATCTTGCATGTTCTATGTGAAGCAAGTATTGGAATTGTTGAATCAGAGATGATGACAAAGGATCTTGCACTCATTTTTTATGGATCCCAATTGAAATTAATTTTAAAATATATTTTAGACTATTAAGCGTCTAACAAAATATCTTGATTCTTTTTAGGCTCAGTAGGGAGTACTATTTTAAAACATAAGAATTTGTTGACGTCATATCAAACGAGCTGGTTGTTTTTTTTCTCTGAGCAATAATTGTTAGTTCATGGATGTGGGTTTTTTAATTAACTAGGTTAGATTCCCGTGTATTACACGAGTTGAATAAATGTAATTTTATATATTTAGTAATAAATATTTACATATTACATATAACTTAGAACCCGTGTAATACGCACAAGGTGAAAAATATTAATACATAAAATCCTTAAATCTTTATGTACGTATTTTAAATGTGTAAAAATGTATTACATATATCTAAGATAGAAAAAACAAAATTCAAAAAAATGTAAAAAATAATATATAATTGGATTTGAAAATACATTAATTAGTATTTAATGTAATTTGACTTTCATTTACCATTTGATTTAAAATAAAAGTTACATAATTATATTTCAAATTTTCTTGTAATAAGTGATAATTTAAAATAAATGTGTTTTATTAATATAATTAGTATTTTATTTAAAAATATATTATTATTAAAATATATAGGTGTATTTAATAATAGAGAGAGACGTGAAAATATTAACGAGAACGAATATGGAGGCGACACGTGGCATGAAAAACCTTTATTTATTATATAGTATAGATTAATAATTTGTTTAAAAATATATTATTATTGAAAATATGAAAGTGTATTTATTAAGTGAGAGATACGGGAAATTTTTTTTTTAAATGAATGTGTAGGCGACACGTGGCATTGTGAAACCTTTATTTATTATATAGTATAGATGTGCGAAAAATTGTTCTAAAAATACATTCTATTTTGTTTCCTTCTATTCTTTAAGTTAGTGTTTGGTACGCATGTATGAGAGGTGGAATGGAATGAACAATTACGAGGGAATAAAAAAACTGGTGTTTGATTGGACGATGGAATGGAATCACCCATACCACAAGGAATATCATTTCCTCTAAATCTCTCAAATTTATTCCATCCACCCCCCTTGTTTTTTTTTCATTTCATCCCCTATTTCACCCTTAATTGCCACCACACCCTCCTACCACCACCAACCAAAACCCACCACCGCTTCCACCACCCACCGCCATCTCTCGCCGCCACCACTGCCGCCACCCACAAATACACCACTACCCACCCCTACCTCCCACTACCACCACCCACCGCCTCCCACCACCACTGTCGCCCCCTCCCACCACCAACCACCACCACCGCCCACCGCCGCCGCCATTGCCCGCCGTCACCCACTGCCACCATCCACCGTCACCCACCACCACCATCGCCACTCACCACCGATTTTATTCGTTCGTATTTTTTAACCTACCAAACAATATTTTTATTAACAGAAAAAATTAATAATGATTTTTAACCTACCAAACAATATAAAGTAATTATTTATTTCATTCCGTCATTTTAACCAAACAAGACAATGGAATGGAATGGTCATTTCATTCATTTGTCCATTCCATTACGTCGTTCATTCCATTCCCTCGTCCATTACATTACCCCATACCGAACAGACCATAGATTTTTCCTTATTAACGAAACAAGTTTGTTGTATATCAAGTTAAAAATGTCAATATATTGTAAAGTTGCGCCTTTTGTTTTAATATCTCACATTCTTTAGTGAACTCTTTAAACATTTTGTCAAGTGAAAAATATACGATAAAAAATATGTATCCATGCTTTTTATATAAACTAGCAATAAATTAATTTAATAATTGGAGAGAAAAATATATACATCATGGCTTTTTATCACAAAAACCTTTTGACTTTAAAGTTTGTTTTTTCTTGAAATGAATAAGGTATAGATTTTCTAGGCAACCTTTTCTATGTATATTTTATATCAAGAGCATTGATAAATTATCAGATACGAGTACCGTGTTACAAGTTGTCGGTGCCCTACTAGCATAGAGATTTTGGACACAACCGTACATTTTTGACATGTTTGGGATTACTTTTGAAAACTCCAAATTAACTTTTGTAAAAAGTTAATAAAAAGTTTTGAAAAGTAAGTATAACTTAATTCTTGAAAACTCCTTATTCACTTCTATTTTTTTAGATTCTTTTATTTTATTCAAACAAACTTTTAACTTTTTAACTTAAAAAAAAAGTTAATATGTTAACAAAAGCTCAAAAAATAATCCCATACCTGCCCTAAATTTTGAATTCTTTTGGTCAGAAATGAAAACAAAAACAAAAGGATGAACAGAAAAGACGGAGCAAATGACAAACAGAAAGAAACCCAACAACTTGGATCTGGATTCTTTATTTCCTGCGGCCGGCAAAAAAACATTTAAATACACCGCTCCGCACTGACCTTTTCTGTCACTGAATATGGCTGCCTGTTGTTCTCTCTCATGCTCAAGCAAAGCGCGGGTTGATTCTTCCACCTATCCCAGAATTGGGTGTTCCGATGCTCTTTTCCCGGCTAGTGTAGGCGTGAATCGGAGAAGAAATGGGTTTGGTGGAATTGGAACTGGAGTGCGTTCGTGCAGTGCAGTGGTGGTGGATCGGAAAGCGGAGGAGGGAGTGAAGAGAGAGAAAGGGAGGGTTTTGAAAGTTGGGTTAGTCTGTGGAGGGCCGTCTGCGGAACGTGGGATTTCCCTTAATTCTGCCAGATCAGTGCTTGATCATATTCAGGTTTCAATTATCAAAATTTATTAATAAATAACTGCATTGGATAGATTCTGATTATGGTGTGTTTGTGTGTCAGGGGGATGACCTGCATGTAACCTGCTATTACATTGATTCCAATCTCAATGCATATGCAATATCCTCTGCTCAGGTTTCGTTTGGTTTGCTTTGGTTTTGCTATTAATCCTGTCAGTGGGTAAATAAATAGTAATTGTTACTTTTGCAGGTTTATTCAAATACTCCTGCTGATTTTGATTTCAAACTTGAAAGGTAAATGTCAATGACAATTTTTAAATCTTTGTTGCTTCTTTTGAAATGTCTTATTACTTCTTGACCCATCCCAGTGTGGCACAAGGTTTCGACACTTTGACCGAGTTCGCAGACAACCTAGCAGCATCTGTGGACATAGTTTTCCCCGTCATACATGGTCGTTTTGGCGAAGATGGTGGCATACAGGTTAAAACTTAAAAAGCTTTTTCTAGTATAATTGAATTGGATGTCTACGAGGTGTTTGCTTATTCTTTACTTTTCAGGAGCTTCTTGAAAAATCAAATGTTCCATTTGTTGGAACGAGATCAAAAGAATGCCGTACAGCATTTGACAAGGTAAAATTCTTATTCTAGCTAACTGACATGTGCACAGCAAAATAACTGTTTTCTAGACCTATAATTGTTGTGATTAGTGCTCATTTTTCATTTATTGACTTGGGCAGTATGATGCCTCCTTGGAGCTTAAGAGACAAGGATTCATAACAGTCCCCAACTTTGTACTACAGGTAATTTTCTTTAAGCTTTATTACCTCCCTCATTTATGTTTTCCAGTTTTTCCCTTTCGTTTTGATGTTGATTATTTGCTGGACCTTAATGATTAAATCCTTAATATTACATTACTTGTAACTATTTTTGTACGAGACTCCCATTGCCTAACGGAAATTACAACAATTTCTCTGTGGGATGACGGTGAAGATTTAAACACATTCTTGCTTGGGAAGTTTTATAATAGATAGTATATACCTGTTTATTTAGAAAACTAGGTTACACGGGTTTGAATAAAAATAACTATAAAAGTATACATAATAATCTGTTGACTAAAATTAAAATAATTAAAAACCTTCAGACTTCTACTGTTCTGTATACTAGATGTATTAACTACATGTTAAGTGATATTCCAATCTAAGTGTATTAACTACATGTCTTAACTCTGAAATTTGACACTTTATCATTAATAAGGACTAAGAACATAAGATAAAATTTCCAAGTAAAATCAAAATAAAGCTATTATTCTACGATATTGATTCCGGACGGACTCCATGTGGTACATCATCCAACTAAATACATCAGATTAAATCCTCTTGCAACTTTTTTCTGTGTTTAAGATATGTCATGTCTCCCTTAGCCTTTGCTTATGTACGTATGTGGTCTGATTGATAGGCATGTTTTTCCTCATGTTATTATATATTACTTGGTTATGAACACAAAATGTGTCAAAAGTGAAAGCACTGGGATGACAAATGGATCAATCTGAATCAGACCATGATGACAGATGGGTCAAAAGTGAAAGTACCTAAAAGTGCATAGAAGATTTAATCTGATGTATTTATATACGAACAAACGGCTCCTAAAAACGCATAGAAATCATATATCTTAACAGTCGCAGGTGATACCAACAGGACATGAAAATCACAGACCCAACATGAGTCAGAACACGACAGTGAAAATAAGAAGATGAATAGCAGCTAACACATACCTGGTAATAGTGTAGATGTCCAATGACAACAGAGAAAAAACAAAATAGAAGCACATCAGATACAATACACACCTACAAACAGGATAAAGCAG
This sequence comes from Smallanthus sonchifolius, assembly GCA_023525975.1. NCBI lineage: Eukaryota > Viridiplantae > Streptophyta > Magnoliopsida > Asterales > Asteraceae > Smallanthus > Smallanthus sonchifolius. The sequence continues at coordinate 31,494,438 of CM042046.1, forward strand.
AAGTATACAAAATTTAACAGCTCGAAAGGAAATCCGAAAAAGAAAAACTGGTTGACACAGGTAAGAGCCGTGTTCAGATTAGTATTACGACTTTAGAAATAAATATGAGACACGACATAAAAATCACAATAGTAACATGAGTAATAACCCAACAGTGAACTTAAGTACACAGATCAAACCTGGTAACAAAATGAACAAAACTGGTTGTATGTACATACTAATATATTATTGTTATATGATGAACAAAAGGAACAAAACTGGTTGTATGCATTATTTGAAAAGAGGGGATTATTTATATAATGCAGTTTAGCTAACTAACTTTAGTTGTAATATAAAATTGTTAGTAAACTCTTGTTTTGAAAATTTGAGCGTTCTAGTAAAAAAAGTGTTTACTTCAGATGTAAATAAAAAATGTTTTTAAATATCCAAAATTTTAGTAGTAAAACTCAATTAGTTATCTTAAAAATTTAGTATATTTTTATATAAATAAAATAAATAAATATCAGAGATTACACATCCTAAAGGAACTATAGGCACTTACTAATAAATTTTATCATATTTTACGAATTATGCTATAAAACCCTACACTACTTCCAATCTGATAACTTTTAGCCGGTTTTTTTATTACACATTTGACCCATTTGACTTTTGAGATAAAAGACAACCCAAATCACACATTGATTAGCAAGCGGGTTGAAATTGCAACCTCAAGTTATGACCATATGTCATAATAACCTGGTTATATCTGGCCAATCGCTCACTTCGGTAAGGAGTGCCAGTCTTAGTCTAACAATTGAAAAAACAAAAAATTTAGAATAAAATAAATAATACTTAAAAAAAATTAAAGATGATGAGCAGGTGAATTTGAATTACACATGTCTGCTAGCCAAGCCAACAGAAAGATCTGCAATGATGTTATCCTCTATTTCAAGCTTATTAAATTTAGCTCAATTAAGAAGATATTTTACATCAGCTTATAAATCTATGAAAATATTAAAATAGATATTGGGTGACGATCAAAACGATTGATCCGTTCCATTTTTAGCTAATTTTTTTATTTAACACATCTGATATGAAACACGACCCATATAGACACATCATAAATAAATTGGTTAAAATTGTCAACATGTTTGACGGTAAACCTTTTGGCTAAACGTTTTGATTCAGATGTTTGAGATAAATTACAAATTTTATCGACCTGTTATAAAAAAAACTGGTCGAATTTCATTGTGTATGACAAGTACCCTTGTAGAGATGGCATGCCCGTTATTTCTGTTGCTTTGTTTCCAGCCTCTTGAGCTGAACCCCAAGTCTCTGCTGATGGCTTCCTAGACGTGCTTGAAAGACATGCAAATTTATCATCTTGCAAAACAAATGTACACTAAAATAATATAAATAAGCCATTTTATCAATCCCTAGTATATTTTACAATTAGTATACGATATAGGGTGTGATACTTGCCATGTGATTGGTCTTTAAATTGTCTACTTGCTTCTTGAAGAGCTCAGGCCAGAAATCTTTAAATGTGACATTTCCATTTTCTTATTCCCATTTACTTTATGGTTTTGATGTAAATGTTGTTTCCCCTGCATCCTACACCAACACATTCCATCCATTTGAAATTATTTCATAACCATGACAAGTAAAAAAATTAATCGTCATCGAGAAACCCTAACAAAATCAAATAATCTTCCTAATTAAGTAATTATGAAAGCAAGTTCAATAAGTGTACTTGAAGATGATGAAATCAAATGAGAGAGACCTTGCAACGATTCGAGCAGATCATGAACCTCTTCATACCACCATCAAGTAATAGGACATGGTGATGCTGCAACCATGAGCCCTAATGCTCTATAAAATGAATCACGTAACGCTATCGGAACAAACTAATTTGATGACACTATTAAAATGTTTGAACGGATTAGACAAAAAATAAAGAACGAATTTGAAGTTTCTTACGGAGAAGAAGGAACCGTGTCTGATAAAAAACTAATCGATCTATGTCTTTGTGGAATCACGCATGTATTTAGGTTAAACCAATTGGATCTTAATTTACCCGAATCCCTTAATGGGTCTTGACTTTGATCTATGACTTCCAAGCCTAATCTGAGAATGGAATATATCTAATCAAAGCCCAATTCGGGATTTTAGTTAAAAGCTCAACTGAAATAATTAACCAATTAATACACCCAATATTATTAGGTTCAAACGGGCCCGCACTCATGCATCTCCTAACCCGTTTAGTAACCAATAATATTTAATCGATCATCAAATTAATCCAATAACACTAAACATGTTGATAACCCTAAAATTACCAACATTCCTCCCCCATTTTAGTGCTATCCATGATTAATTTAAATTACTTCTCCAAAGAAAACACAAACTTATGCATAAATGAAAATGTCCCAAGGATTGAATTTTCATCATAGTATATCAAACGATCCAAATATTCAAATATCGGGGTGTCACTATGGATTGGACCCTTGCTAATGTTAGATACCCGTGTAGTACATTGAACAATAAAAACGACAAAATTCATAAACCCTAAAGCCCCAAATTTAAGAAAGATAGTCAAAACCTAAAAATCTAATGCATTAACATTTAAATACTTGGATGTGCTGAGATTTGTTTATCTAAATATTTTGAACTAGGTTAGAATCTCGTGTATTACACAGGTTGAATAAATGTAATGTTATATACTTAAATATACACATAAGTTCACAAATTCACATGTTCTACTTGAACAATATTTTACTAGCCTGTGTCCTAATCCTTCAAAGAATATATCAAAGCTTAAGAAGTCCAAAGCTTCTTGAAACGACTAAATTTCATATTCTTATAGGTAGTTCATTGCTCCTGCACCCTCACTGCAATTTATCAATGACTATTAAGGAATTAAATTCCAACCTCCTTTATCTTGCAGTCTGAACACATACATTGGGATGATTGTGTTAATATGTTCCAATATCTTTATGACACGCTTTCCACATTGAATTCAACATCTAACTTTTTGTATTAGATGGGAATTGGGTGTCTTGACATAAGATACTTTAAAAGGACTTTTAACACATCCCTTTAGCTGACTTGTTCATGAGATCTCTTCCTAACCCTTTGGTTAAACGATCAGCTAAATAAAACTCAGATCTTATAAATTCAACAGATATCACACTGTTCATGATTAATTCTCTAATCATACTATGTCTAACACCTAAGTGTTTAGACTTTCTATTGTACACTTGACTATGCGCATTAGCCAGTGTAGCTTGCACTATCACACCTGATAGAAATATGTGATATCGGTTTTGACCATAATTGAATCTCGAAGATTAAATACCTTAACCATTCAGATTCTTTACCAGCTGCAACTAAAGCCACAAACTCATGTTCCATAGTCGAACTAGTAATGTAAGTTTGCTTCTTTGAAGCACAGGCAATAACCCCACCGCCAAGTAGGAATACCCACCCACTTGTAGAAGAATGATCTTTCATATTAGTTATCCAACTTGCATTAGACTACCCTTCTATTGCCGAAAGAAAATCTGTATAACACAAACCATAATTCATGGTTCCTTTCAAGTACGTAAACAGTCTGCTAATTGCTTGCCAATGTTAAGCACTAGGGTTACTAGTATATCTGCTCAGCTTACCCACAACATAAGCTATGTCAGTCCTTGTGTTAATTATAGCATTTGTTAAGCATCCAATGGCCTTCGAATACTCTAAATCTAATTGTGAAACTGGATTACCCGAATTAGGCATTAGCCTTATACTAGGATCTATGGGAGTACTAACAGGAGAACAATTAAGATAATTGAATTTCTTCAATGCTTTCTAAATGTAATGAGACCGAGTCATGGTAATACCATCACTACTCCTTGTGATCCTTATTCCAAGAATCACATCCGCCTCCCTCATATCCTTTATTTCAAAATTAGAAGACAATAATTCCTTTGTCTTATCAACCTGATCTTGGTTAATATTAAAGATCAACATGTCATCTACATAATAACAAATAATCACTCCTTTACCAGAGGAGTCAAATCTAGTGTACACACACTTATCAGCCCGGTTTAGAAGAAACCCATGATATAAGATCACTTTATCAATTTTATGATGCCTCTGTTCAGGTGCTTGTTTCAAACCATACTGGATCATAATACTCCCTTATCCGATCAGTTTGAAGAGTTTTAATAAGGTCACCATAAAGCAATTGAACTTCTTGTTTATAGATTTTTAAATTTATCAAGTGCTTCATCTTTTGTGTGAACAAGGAATACATATCAATATCTAGTTGTTTCATTGATATAAGTTAATACATATCTCTTATACCTATAGAAGGTGTACTAAGGAAATCACATAAATTAGAATGAATCAGTTCTAATACCTTAGAATCTCTTTTACATCCTCAAATGGTTTCCTAGTGATTTTAGTCAACTTACAAGTATGATGTCTATTACAATTTTGCATGTTAAAAACAAGGAATAAGGCTCATTTTAGACATATCTTTCATCCTTTAATAATTAAGTATGCCACAAACTGGAATCATCCTCAACTTCACTAGAAGACGTAGATGCCATACAAACAGATTCAACATCAAACGAGACATTAAAATTAAGTTTAAACATGTCATTACATAAGTATCCAAATCCAACTTAAGCACTGAATCAAGGGGAAGAAAGAATGAGAGAGGGAGGAACAAAGGCAGGTCCAAGTCTAGAAAGAGAGGTCAGTCAAAGCCAAGAACCGACATTGAATGTTGGAACTGTAAAGAAAAAGGACACTTTAGAAACCAATGCCCCAAACCACCAATCGTAAAGAAGGAAGTTAACAATGTGGCAGCCGAAGAATCAGATGGAGAAACTCTCATTTGTTGTGTTGAGAGTTCTGTGGAATCCTGGATCATGGATTTAGGTGCATCGTTTCACGCTGTCTCATGCCCAAATATGGTTAGAAATCTACGAACATGTAATCACGGTAAGGTTCGTTTAGCTGATGACCAAATACTTAATATTACAGAAATTGGTGACGTGGACTTAAAGACCTCCATGGGAACTACCTAGACATTGAAAAATGTTAGGGTGATTCCAAATCTGAGGAGGAAATTGATCTCAGTTGGTCAGTTGGATGACCAAGGCTTAGATGTCCATTTTGGGGGTGGGCAATGGAAAGTGGTCAAGGGTAACTTGGTAATTGCTAGAGGAAAGAAACGGGGTACGTTGTATATGGCCGAGATACCAGCAGATGGTGTTAATATAGTAACCAGTGGACCGAGTCCATCTAGTTTATGGCATCAACGACTCGGTCACATGAGTGAGAAAGGGATGAAAATGCTTGTCGCCAACGGAAAGCTTCCAGAGTTAAAACGAGTCGAGTCAGAGTTCTGTGAACCCTGTGTTCTCGGGAAGAAAAAGAAGCTGTCGTTTGTGAACACTGGCAAGACACTTAAAGCTCAGAAATTAGAGCTTATTCATTCAGATGTTTTTGGACCAACACTAGTTTCATCCTTGGGTGGCTCGAGATATTATGTGACCTTCATAGACGATGCTACTCGCAACGTATGGGTTTACTTTCTTAAAAATAAATTTGAAGTATTTGATGTTTTTAAGAAGTGGAAATCCGTTGTTGAACTTGAAACTGGTTTGAAGTCGGACAACGGAGGTGAATACATCAGCACAGAGTTTGTCAATTACTATGCTGAACATGGCATTCAGATGATAAAGACAGTTCCAGACACTCCTCAACAAAACGGGGTCGCAGAAAGAATAAACAGAATGCTGAACAAAAGAGCCAGAAGTATGAGATTAAATGCAGGGCTCCCAAAGACGTTCTGGGCTGATGCAGTTAACACTGCCGCCTATCTTATCAACCGTGGGCTTTCAGTACCGTTGGGCTATAAAGTACCAGAAGAAGAATGGAAGGGTGTAGCAGTCAAATATGAGCACTTGAAAGTTTTCTGGTGCAGTGCTTCTTATGATCTAACAAAGATGGTGATAAGTTGGATGCTAAAGCCAAGAAATACACCTTCATTGGCTATGGGTCAGATCAAATGGGCTACAGGATTTGGGATTTTGAAAGAAGAAAAGTAACCAGAAGCAAGCATGCCACATTTAACGAGGCTAAATTGTACAAAGATAGGAAAGATTTAAACTCAAAGGTTCAAAAAAAGTATATTGAGGTAGAGATTGAAAACCAGAAACCGGCTACTGAACCGGTTCCTGAACCTGAAGCTGATACCAATGTCGACACAGCTCCTGAGTTTGAAGATGGTGGAAATGATGAAGAGTCAGAAGGAGTTTCTGATAGTGGGAGTTCAGAGTCTGAAGACGAACAGTCTCCACAGCAGCCTGGCCCATCTAATAATTGGGTTAGGAGGTCCACCAAAGTTACTAAACAGCCTGACAAATATAGTCCTGATCCTTCAGTTAATTATATTCTCTTGACAGAAAATGATGAACCAGAGAATTACACTGAAGCGGTAAAGGTGAAAGATTCACTCCAGTGGGAGCATGCTATGAAGGATGAAATGAGCTCTTTGAATAAGAACAAAACATTGGTCTTAGTCAAGCTTCCGCCAGACAAAAGAGCTCTACAAAACAAATTGGTCTTCAGGGTCAAGGATGAACATGATGGGTCTAAACAGTACAAAGCCCGTTTAGTTTTTCAAACGTGAACACAAGTCGAACTTTGCCTATTCCTTTGATAGGCTCGGTTGCTTCATTTCCTATCCTAAGTACAGAGCCTTGCATACTGACTTGTAGCACGCGGGTCTACCCACCATGCAAGCATGTCATCCTGTACAAAAGGTTTCAGAAATAAATGATACACAATTCTCAACCGAATTATGTTTAGAACCTATTGGACCTTTTGAGTCCAACAACAAACCTGAAAACTGGGTTTCATTTATTTCACACCCAAATGGAAATTTCCCGACTTGAATACTTTCATTATGTGTACCATCATAGCCAGCTGTACCTTTGTATCAAATTTATTTGATTCAAAACCATTACTTTTATTTTGTTTATTAATCAAATAATTAAAATGTCCCGGATGACTAACTGAATCGACTACAAAACTCATAGGTTTTGTCAAATTTAAAGTATTAGTAGGTGTACCTTTTTGGCTTGACAGAACTTTGCCTTTCAAACTTTGAAGATTTCAAGGCATATAAAAGTGATAACTCCCCCAAATACATTCTTTTCCTTCGACTTTAGAACCAAGAAAAACCATTAGCACCAAAACTAAATTCCACTTTCAATTCTTTGATAGCAAATTTCAACAAATAGGCCAAACAAATAGAACTTTGACTTGAGACTTCGAGATTCCAAAGTTCCAAACCGCAGAGAACCCAATATTCCAAATTCAAAGAAATACTTGAAGCTATTGAAGTTAAAATACCCTTTCCTTTTAAAGAAATAATAGAAATCAAATACCCTTTGTAATTCTTTTCTTTGTTTTGCAAGTAGGCCGAATTCCAAGATATTGACCAGAAACTTTGATTATGTTGAACACCAATTCAATTTAACGATTTAATCTTTGATGTAGTTGGCAGCGACTTCGAGACCCAACATCCAAATAAACTTGACAAATAGCATAATATCCCAAAACAAATAATATGAAATCAAAAGAAATACCTTCAATTCTTTGCTTGGACTTTAGAATAAATAGGCTTGAATAAAGATTTTGATGGGGATTACAGTAGAAAAATCCAATCGGCAGAAAACCCAAATTCAAAACGTGGAATACCAAATCCAAACGACGAGCGATGGATTACTCTCACAGAAACCCAAGTTCGAATCAAATTCAAACGACGAGCAATGTATAATTTTGTTGTATACGGCAGTGACTTTGACTTCCAATATCCAAAATTAAAATTGCCAAATTCCAATTTCCACAGATAAGGCCGGGACTTTTTTTTGACCAGAAACAATCAATTTAACCCAATCGACCAAACGGAAAATTGTCAATCAACCACAATCCTTACCTTTTCTTTTTGAATCAAGAACCAAAATTCCTGTATGTATCCATGCCTCTGAAATCGAAATTAAACACCGAAGATTGATTCTGAATGGACGGTTACTTACCGACAACCGAAATTGAACACCAATACGAAATTAGTTTGTTATTTGTTGTATAACATCGATCTGCAACTATCTTCTGAATCACTTTATGAATCACGTAACGCCATCAGAACAAACTAATTTGATGACACTATCAAAATGTTTGAACGGATTAGACATAGAATCAAGAACGAATTTGACTTATGGAGAAGAAGGAACATAAAAAACTGATCGATCTATATCTCTGTAGAATCACGCATGTATTTAAATTACCCGAATCCCTTAATGGGTCTCGACTTTGATCCATGACTTTCAAGCCCAATCTGAGAATGGAATATATCTAATCAAAGCCCAATTCGGGATTTTAGTTAAAAACCCAATTGAAATAATTAACCGATTAATACACCCAATATTATTAGGTTCAAACGGGCCCGCACTCATGCATCTCCTAACCCGTTTAGTAACCAATAATATTTAATCGATCATCAAGTTAATCCAATAACACTAAACATGTTAATAACACTAAAATTACCAACAGTAACTTTAAACGAAGGGGACATAAAATGATTTCTCATATAAAATAGGCACTTAAGGTGTGATCTTAAATCCTGAACTACATACTGATAAAATTGAATACAAATAGCAATTAGGCAATTAACTGAAAGAATCCACTAAAATTTTCTTTTGAAGTTCAAATAGAATCCAACAAAGTTTTATAGAAAAATCAACTAAGAGCACCAGTAGTTTAACATAATGTAGTAAATATAATGGCAATAAGAGATCAATTTTTTTACACAATTTGTGAATAATCGCCTATTATGTGTTCACGCTATTGACAAAAAAAAACACAAACACCTTCAAATCTGCTATCTCCTTGTAAGAAATTGAGTGTTCAATCTTTAAACATCCGATGTATATGACTTTAATTGGAATAAACAACAATGAACCAAAAAGTGATATATATGCCTTTAATCAACCCCCCCCCCCGATTTATGCAATCGCAATCGATCTAATCTCGGGTTTCAACATAAAAAAAACAATTAATCAGAAAAAAACCATACCTTCTGCGATGTATTTTCTTAACCGACCGATTGGTTTAATGGTATTGCGGAGATCAAAACTTTAGGAAGAACACACCGGCGAGAGAAATAAGATGATGTAGATTAAACATTCAAAACAAAAACGTTTAGTAATAGTAGAAAGAAGATGCGGTTATAGAAAAAAGAGAAGAACAAACCTTAAATGACGATAAAAACTATATCTTCAGGTGAAGATGGTGAGAGGATGAAACTGTAGCGGCGATTACACAATGGTGTATTAGGGTTGGCCAAATGAAAAAAAAAGGATAACCCCGTATCCTCATAAAACGGGTTATAACCCGGTCTGAGGTTCGCGTGGTGACCCGAAGTTAGATCCGCGTGAAAGAAAATGATATGCGGTAGTTTAGGCGGGAAAAAAAGGATTCTGATGCTCTAAATGAATGACAAGTGTCCTCACTTATTTTTATTTATTGTAAGTTATAGATGATCTGGCGGTCAATTAGTCAATTATATCGCACATAATTTGCTGTATTCTATTGTCATATAGCTGAAGTCAAAGGTGTTGATTCTGTTGCCTAAAATACAGGCATATCTTGTTTTATATAATTAAGGAGAAAATCAATAAAACACGATCAAGAATTATACCATCTTTTATTTTAAGTTAATATATTTCCGTAATCACAAATGATGGTATTTGTTTTGGGCCACAGTTTATATATATATTATGCATATATTATCTATATTTAGATATTGGACAAATAAGTCAAACAATTCTCATAAACCATATGCCAAGCCAAATATAGAATTTTTCATGTATACGTTGTAGCCTCATAGCCTTGGCAACTTCTTTGGAGAATCCAATGATTCTTTTTCAGCATTTGAGTTGACATGAATCCTAATAAACGAATTTCTTTGGCATGCACTGCTTATTTTTCTTTGTTTTCACTTAGATATTGGTAGAGGTGGAAATTCTAGCCCGTTTACTTAGGAAAGGATTAATTTAGGTTGTGATTTATCTCAAGCGTGTCAAATCAGAAAGTTGAGCTACGCAAACGAGCTGAAAGTAGCCCAATTCTATATCCGATGCATTCAACCTCTTTATTGGTTTGATTGTAAGATTTAGTTAGTTATTGTTGTACAAAAGGATGTAATCATAATTAGCTCATTAGTTATTTGTAAAAAGGATGAGCAAAAATGTGTTTATGGGCCAGTCTAACCTGACCTTGGTTTTAAAAAGCGTGCCTGTGGCGCGCCTAGGCGCAAGGCAACCTCAGGCCCAAGGCCCTTCACTTTTATGTACATAAGGCATGAGTTGTACAAATGGCACAGTTGAGGAGCAAAAAAGCGCACAAAAAAATGACTTAAGGCGCCACGTACAGGAAGACTTTTTGTGCATTAGTTGTTGGGTGTGAAGACTTTGGGCCGGACTGGGCCAAATGAGCCTAGTGGGCCTGGGCTGATTTGAGTGCCGACAACATGGTCTTGGGCGCCGACAACATGGTCTGGGGCCTGTTTGCGTCTGAAGACAGGAAGGAACAGGGGCTGGCGGCAGTTACTATTAGGGTTGTTTGCTTTGGCTTTTGCTTAAGTGTTTCCTAATTAGTAACCCTAATATACTCTTATTTATATCCCTAACCCTAATATATGTAATAGTATTCTGTGAGCACCTAATAACGAATAAACCCTAGTTGCAAAGTGGACGTAGGCCAATCTTGGCTGAACCAAGTCTTTCTTGTGTTTTACTTTATGTCTATCGATTGTGTGCGTGTGTGTGTGATTCTGATGCGATAACGACTTTTGATACCTAACAACTGGTATCAGAGTCATGGCTCGTTGTTTAAACACGGTCTTCACTGCTTCAATCGCAAGGAAGAAGGTGAGGAGGACTGTTTCGAGAAGGCTGTTGTTGGTTCTGGTTTTTTCGATTCTGTGTTCAACTGAATGGTCTGTTGTTGGACCCTTGAAGTTGCTAATTTCGCTCTGGTTTTGCAGGTGAAGTGCCGGTTCGGGTGTTTCAGGGTTTTAGGTTATCTTTTGGAGCTTGCTTGTCTTCGGTTGACTGACTTTTTAATTTTGGTTTCTTTTGATTCTCGTTTGCAATGGCTGAAGATGGGAGAGTTTGAATCGAGAAGTTTAACGGGTCTGATTTTGCATGGTGGAAGATGCAAATAGAAGTGGTATTCGGTGAAAACGATTTGGAGATGACATTAGAAGAGAAACCGAGTGGTTTGAGTAAGGCCGCCGAAGTGATTTGGAATTCAAAGGACAAAAGGGCGAGAGGTAAGATCATATTGGCTTTGACGAGTAGTGTAGCGTTTAACAACATAAAGGAAACCACGGCACGTGGTATGATGACGGCTCATTCAAATATGTATGAAAAGTCGTCTACCGGTAATAGGGTGTTCTTGTTGAGAGAGTTGTTCATGATGAGAATGAATGAGGGAAGCTCAGTACCTGATCACATAAATAATATAAATTCAATTTTGTCTAGGTTATCGACCATTGGTACGAAGTTTGATGATGATACTCAAGCGACGATCCTGTTATCCTCTTTGCATGACAGCTGGTTAGGTTATTTGACAACGATCACTAATTCTGGCGGAGCCGGGAATTTGAAGTTTGACGAGATCCGGGATAGTATTCTGGGTGAAGACATTCGCCGGAGGAACACTAGTGGAGGATCGTATTCTGATATATTCAATGTGGGCAGGGAAAGGGAAAATAACAGGAGTAGTGGGAGGAGTTCGTCTAGAGCTTGAAAGATTGTGAAGTGCTAGAGCTATAATGAAGTTGGACATTTGAAAGTCAATGTCCGGGAAAAAAAAGGAAGGATCTGGGCAGAAGGAAGTGAAAAGTGTGGAAGTAGATGATGCATTGGTTTGTTGTTTGGAGTCTGACATTAATTCTTGGGTTATGGATTCTGGATCTTCGTTTCATGCCATACACAGCGGGGAAACGATGGTGAATCTGAAGGTAGGCGACTTTGGGAAGGTACGTTTAGGTAACGGTGAGGTTCTTGGTATAACGGGCATGGGGGATATTCATTTGGCTACTTCATTGGGAACTACTTGGAACATGAAGAATGTCAGGGTGATTCCAGTTCTGACGACGAAGTTTATATCTGTCGGTCAGTTGGATGAACAGGGAATGGAAGTAAAGTTTGATGGTGGCAAATGGAAAGTAACAAATGGAAATCTGGTTATTGCTCGGGGAAACAAGAATGGGTCACTATATATGGTTGAAGTATCTGCTGAGGGAGTAACCGTCCCGGTTAAGTATTACAGAGTCGGGTTCGCTGAGTCAAAGGAGCAAAAGAGGGTTCATTTTGCAAGGGTGAAACTGGTGTTAATGTGACTCAAGCTGAGCGGGATCGGAGGTCTAAACTAGTTTAGGGGTTTGGTGACGGTGGGAGCATGTGGCGTGTTCTAGGCACAGTTACAAAACAACGTTGGGTTTTAAAGACTGGTAGTCTGATTGGTAAAATCTCTCTAGGGAAACACTTGCTGAATGTGGAGAGTGCTAAGGGTTCTTAATGTATCTCTGGAACTGGTAGAATGTGTAAACCAGTTGAGACAGACAGAAATGACTGCTGGGTTGGAGCTCGGGCGAGCTTCAACTGCCATTTGATGAGAGGGGGCTGTAACTAGGGTGGATATGATGAAGTCTGAGCTTGTTTATGGGGACTTAAGGCTCGGGAGACTTTGGATACTGGAGTTACTTGATCTGGGATTACTTGGATGGTGTTTGGGGATTCAGCAAAGCCTTCAAGTGGAAGATTTTTGGGTGTGAAGACTTTGAGACGGACTGGGTCAAATGGGCCTAGTGTGCCTGGGCTGATTTGGGCTGCCGACAACAAGGTCTTGGGCCTGTTTGCGGCTGAAGACAGGGGCTGGCTGCAGTTCCTATTAGGGTTGTTTGCTTTGGCTTGTTGCTTAAGTGTTTCCTAATTACTAACCCTAATCTAGTCTTATTTTTATCCCCTGATGTAATAGTATTGTGTGAGCACCTAATAAAGAATAAACCCTAGTTGCACGTAGGCCAATCTTGGCTGAACACTATAAATCCTTCGTGTCTTTTACTTTCTGTTACATGTAGGTGATTTGTATATCAAACCATATATAAAGCTTATTTATAGCTAGATTTTGGGTAGGGGAAACCTATGAGATGTATAAAAAAATTCTATAGGCACCTTGCGCCTCGCGTACGAAAAGCGGTGCGCCTTGCGCCTCGGTTTTAGACCTTGTCGCCTTAGTGCGCTTCTCTCTTTTTAAAACCAAGAACCTGATTCATCCCCTAGTACAAGTTGACTATAGTGACCCGTTACGAGACCCACTAATCTTGCCACCTGTAGATATTTGGAAGGTGTGCTATTCTGATGCAGTTAAGCTGCTACATCTTCTGTGCTCATTCTTTAAAATTTTTGTTTCAGGGTAGTGAATTGGATGAATATGGTCTTTCAAGATGGTTCCTTGACAATCAACTAGATGCTTATTCAGGGAAAGTTGTGGTAGTTATTCCCGAATTATAATCATGAATAGTTCTCGATCATGTTGCATACTTGAGTTTTATTCGCATATTTTCAGGTCAAACCAACAAGAGCAGGATCAAGTATTGGAGTGACAGTTGCCTATGGTGTTTCTGATTCTCTTCACAAAGTTAGAGAAATAATTTCTGAGGTATTTTTCATCTTTTCCAATTTCTCAATCTTTGAATTTGGTTTCTCTTCTTTCTCTGTGGTTTATCACCATACTGGTGATTGTTTTCACTAGTGGTGGCAGTTTTGATTGTGAATGGATTGCTTTATGTTTTATCTCTAACGGATCAAATAGGCAAATATAAAGCTTTAATAAACCGGGTTGAGAGGGTAAAAATATGGCCAGTGGCTATATTTAGTGCATAGAACCTCCTAAATCATTTTATTCTAAAAGTTTCATTATTATTGTAAAATATATACATTTGTTGTAATCCCACCCTCCCCAGACCCTAGTCTTTGAGTGAGATTTTTGTTGGGTATGCTTGTTTGTTTGTTGTATATGATTTTGTTTCTACCTCTGCTTGTAGGGAATTGATGATAAGGTTATAGTCGAAATTTTTCTTGAAGGAGGTAAAGAGTTTACAGCAATTGTTCTTGATGTTGGTTCTGAATTTGACTGCCAACCTGTCGTATTCCTCCCAACAGAGGTAACTAACATCTATTTATCTGATACTTTAGGTGTATTTCTGTTCTTCATTCTTCATTTTGTGGATCCCATGCGCATTTCTATTAATCTCAGGTCAATGGGACCCACATCAAAAAGAAAATATTGAATGGTCAAACAAATATGACTGTTATGTTTTAACTTGCATTGTTAATCAGGTGGAACTTCAATCTAGCGTTAGTGCTGATTTAAGTGAGAAAGATGCAATATTTAATTACCGGAGGAAATATCTTCCCACTCAGCAGGTAATACAAGTGGTTTTGGGTAAGGGCAGCAATTTGTGTCAGATTCCGGTTGATGGGTTTTTGTCAGTCACCTAACCCAAACATGACGCGTCCAATTATTCTTGTTGAAAAACTCAACCCTATATTTTTGTATTGGGCTCCCCCCGTTTCGAGAATTGATGCCTCTACTTTCAGGCTATATGTTGGAATCTTCATATCATTTCTGGTCATTCGTTTAATTTCAAAAATGTAATGTTTGTTTACCCGTGGCACAGGTTGTTTATCACACTCCACCTCGTTTTCCATTAGATGTAATAGAAAAAATACGGGAAGGGGCATCTATATTATTCAAACGACTTGGATTACGGGATTTTGCAAGAATTGATGGTTGGTTTTTACCGCGTTCCGCAAGTATTTCATCATCAGAAACAAATGATTTTGGGAGGACTGAATCAGGAATCGTTTTATTTACTGATATCAACTTGGTAAAACACTTTTTAATTTATTTGTACTCAAGCTCCCATTTATAACTAGTGCACTTGTGCTTTATCAACATGTTGTTCTCCTTTAGATAAGTGGAATGGAACAAACTAGTTTCCTGTTTCAGCAAGCTTCAAAGGTAATCTTGACAACTTTGAGATTTGACCATTTGGCAATTATCAAAAATAGCCCATAAATGAATTTTGTGGACCCAAATCAATACAGGCATGTTCTAAGATGGAAAAATTGATGTTTTAGGTTGGTTTTTCCCATTCAAATATCTTGAGAACAATCATCCAGCATGCCTGTTTGCGGTTCCCTAGCCTTGCTTCATATTGTAGTGAATCGAACAGATCACCTAGAAAGTCAAAGTTCTCAAAGCGTGGTCAACAATCTTCTGAACATGAAAGTGTTGGCAAAGTTTTTGTGATATTTGGTGGAGACACGTCTGAACGTCAAGTTTCTCTTATGAGCGGGACTAATGTTTGGCTCAATCTTCAAGTATCCGGTGATGTAAGCTTTCTTCTTAGAAAAAAGTATTTATCATTGTCTGTTTAGGTTTTTTTGGATAGAGTATAAATGATCTTTTATTTGCTGCTTTAAAACTTTAACACTCATGAAAAGCAAGAATATGCGAGGAAACCCAAGTATAAATTAATGAAAGGTTATCAAGAAAAGATGTTTTTAAATGAGTATTAGTTCAATTATCAGGAAGTTAATGGTACCCCTTTATAAAAATAAATAAATAAATAAAGGGAAATGAATTTGCCTCATCCATGAGGCATATACAAATACTTCAAAACTTATATTTAATTTTTTTCTTTCCAACTTCTTTTTTTGAAAGATTAGATGGAACGTGTCAATTGTACCTATAATTCTGTAAATTTAAGTTATTTTCTTATCTCGAATGGGTCAAATGGGTTGAAAGAGTTTTCAAGTGTATTCAAATGCATAAGAACCTCTTAAATTACCGAAACCACCCATTTTTCCACCTCTACTTAAAAATTATGAGTGCTCATTCAAGCCAGCAAACTACAAATGATGAATGGGTGATCTATTATCAATCATTTTAATTTTTTTGTTGTGTAAAAGCATACTCCCTCCAAAAGCCTTTCAAATCAGAGGAGCCACCTGTTTTTTTAGAGCAACTTAAAAGTCAAATAACAATCAGTTATGACGGTTGATCATCCTTAATTAAGATATTGCAATAATTTTGGTTGGTTGCAGCTGGAAGTAACTCCTTGTTTACTTGCTCCTGGAAATGATTTTGGCTCGAGGACAGTTTGGTCACTACCGTAAGTTGAGTTTGATATTGCAATATGCTTAGTAAATACATTATAAGTTGGTTCATGGTAGTAAATTGTTATATTGAAATGCATAAAATGTTGTCAAACAAAATTTTATATTTCAACTACCATTTTGATTAGCTATGCATAAATCAACCATGAAATAGATGATTTTCTAATATACATTAAACAAATGCGCAAATGGATGGGACTATTGCTCAGAAATTTTAAAACCAAGAGGTTTGTGTACTTTTTTGTCGAGTGTATTATGAATTCATGACTCAATTTCCGATCCAACCTAACCTAAAATTTGTGGTGACACAAAAGAAGAAAAAAGGTATCATGTCTCTATTGGAAGTAATTTGACGAACATAAAGGAGAAGACATAAAAAACTGATACGGGGTGTTTGGATGTGCATTTTGAAACAGATTATGTGATATCAAATAATGAGAATTAGATAATTAACATTTCCAACAGGCTTTACGGGATTGTGCATAGATGTGCCTCTGCTGTTTGAAGTTGTAAAAATAAAATATCTTTTAACTGTTAAGAGTTTTGTAATTCTAATTACCTATAATATAGAAAATGACCAAAATGTATATTCTTTTACATTATTAGGGTATGCAATAAATCAACAAATAAACATACCCTGTAAAATCCCACCCATAATAGAGCTAGAGGGTCTGGGGAAGGTGGGATTAGGGCAAACCTTTCCTCTAGGGTATGTAATAAATATGGCAATATATATTATATAAACAATAATAACGTTTTTTAATTATATGTTCGTTTGTTCATATAGTTATTCCCTTGTGCTAAGGCATACTACAGAAGAAGTTATTGATGCTTGCACAGAAGCACTGGAACCAGCTCGTGCTGCATTAACGTCTCATTTAAGAAAGCAAGTGATGGAAGAAGTAGCCAACGGTCTGCAAAACCACAGTTGGTTCACTGGTTTTGATATATCCGATGAACAACCTATTAAATTTACACTAGAAAACTGGATAAAACTAGCCAAAGAAGTTCAAGCCACGGTTTTTATTGCAGGTTTGCAGATACTTGACCACCTTCGTAATTTTTTTGAACTGGGAATTATAAATTGTGTAGAACGTTGTAAATGGATATTAATATTGAAATTTCGATGAGATATTGATGATAACATACATATTAATTTAAATGCTTGAACAGTACATGGAGGTATTGGTGAAGATGGTACACTTCAGTCGTTGTTAGAGGCTCAAGGAATACCTTACACAGGTGCCTTTTTTGTTTTTTTACTGATACTAGAAGATTTGATTGTTTGTTAAATAGAAGTTATTTACTATTCTACCCTTTCCTTACCTTAGGTCCAGGATTTTTGGCTTCAAAGATATGTATGGACAAAGTGGCAACATCTTTTGCAGTTAAACATGTACGGTGGCTACTTAACATGTTCCCTAGATATGGCAAGAATGGGTGGGTGAAGTGGGTTGGGTAAATGGTCAAAACAGGCCATTGTAGCACTAATGTATTTTGTTTGACCAGCTCACAAACTTGGGGGTTCTCACTATAAATAAGGAGGTTAGGCGAAAAGAAGATCTTGTGAATTCTTCTAATTCTGATGTTTGGCATGAGGTCGTATCAAAACTCCAATGTGAAACCGTTTGTATCAAACCAGCAAGAGACGGTTGCTCAACTGGAGTTGCGAGACTCTGGTAAGTTACTTATGAACGTGTGTATTTGGGTTATGTCTGATCTCTAATGGGTCAAATAGGAAAAATGGAGAACACAAAATTAGCTTAATCGGTATTGGGTCAAAACTTGAAAGTCGTCCAAAGTTGCATTTTTAATGCATAAAACCTCCTAAATCTTTTTATTTGAAAAACTAGATTTGAATCTAAATAATGTAGTTATGTAATCATACTTAGACACACTAATTATTATAATTTTCACCATAAGTGTTTTGAGTCCACCTAATTTGACCCATTTCGACTTGTTAACCAAAATTTACCCATTGGGGACCCGTTACTCAACCTGCCCATTTTGTCACCTCACTCTGTGCTGTAACATTCTTCCATAGAAAGGGAAGTTATCCTCCCATCTCTTAAAAATACGACATTAGATGTCTCATATGTCCTCCTAATAATGGCATAACAAGAAAGATAACAGATCATATCAATATCACCATGGGAAAATAATTTATTGGATCTTGAAAATTTTTGAAGAAAACGCAAATGTTGCAAATCCTGTGGAATATAGGAACGAAATTTATTGTGTTTATTGTATTGTTATGTTGTTAATTTGTTTTGAAAACTCAGCTGTGTAGAGGACCTTGGCGTTTATGTAAAAGCATTGGAAGATTGTCTTCCTCGAATTCCTCCAAATAGCTTTGCAAAGGTATGAAATATATATTACTCTCCATAATTGATAAACAAACAAACAAATTAACATACTTAGTAAAATCCCACTCATAGCAAAGCTATTTGTAGGGTCCAGGGGCAAACCTTTCCTCTATCCTAGAGGCTAAGAAAATCCCACTCATAGAAAAGATTTTTTATTTCGTGTTCAAGATACAGTTAGTAATCAAGATAACATATAATGAGGCTAATAGAATCAGAGCAACAACCATACAAAAGTACGAATTATGTCAGTAATAAACTACAGTTGGCATAAAGTGGTGGGTAAAACTATAGTAGAAACAAATAATAGAGTAAAGAGAGATGAAAAAAGATGTAGCACTAACCCCCTGGTAGTACCTATACACTCCTCCTAATAAGTCTATACTCCACGACAAAACTCTATGGCAAAGGCTAGGGATAATCCTAAGGCTAAAGAGAAGTCTAAGATCAATCTATACAAATCCCCAAAAAGTCTATAACCTTAGTTCTACGTCTCCAAGAACTTCTTTCCTTGATCATGACCTTAATGATCATGTACTCTCCAAAATTGATATCTGCTGAAATTACTTTTACCTCTTACTTAAGAAAATATATTTTGATTAGGCAGATTTTTGGTGTTCTATAAAGGAAATGGTGGCAAATTTATGAGTGTATGAATGTTGAGGACGCATATGCACACATCATGATCATGTGTCGAGGTGGCAAATTTAACACAATGAATTCAAATGCACAAAAGGTTTGCTTTACTAAAAGAATTTCATAATATTGTTGTGAAAATATAGATTTGAAGTCATATTTAACACACTAATAATTTTTAATATTAAAAAAAGAAGAATAAGACGGTGTTTGCAGGCCAGTCAAACTCGAGCTGTTTTGACCTAAGCTAAAAATTGACCGTTTTGACTTTTGACTTGTTACCCACCTCGACACCACTAATCACATGTTAATTTTCCATTTTGTACTTTTGGGCATGGGTTTAAATGTTTAATGTTATCGTTGCATAGGCACATGGATTAATTGAGATGCCGGTTCCTCCACCAGAGTTGTTGATATTTGAACCTTTTATTGAAACCGATGACATCACTATTAATAATGCATCCAAATCAAGAAATCAAAATGAAGGTCTGTTGTTGAAAGGAAGTAGTAGATGGGTTGAAATAACTGTTGGGGTCATAGGAAAACGAAGTTCCATGTGCTCTTTGATGCCAAGTGTCACTGTTAAAGAAAGTGGTGACATATTATCACTTGAAGAGAAATTTCAAGGTAACATGTACCTTAATTTTTTCTTGTTTTTTTGGTATAAACATCATCAGGCGTGTTTGGATTTGCGTTCAGGAACTCATAATATTTTTTAGTGTTTGGAATAAAAAAAATTGCTTCTTTTATCTGAATATTTAGGGGTCAAATAATCAATTCCATACCCACCGCAACAAACCTGATAATTTTAGTGTAAAATACTGTAATAACAAATGAGATTACATAATTTCCCATTTTTTAGCCTAATTTGAGAGGCTTTTACTCCCACTTAACAAAACATCAATCCTTTTTTTCACAATAAATGCTTTTTTACTCGGTTTATTTAATAATTCCTCAAATCATAATATTTGTCAAACACTTGAGCATCTGGTTAATAGATTATTACATCCAAACACTGTTTTACGGCCTCTTTTACTACGGTTGATGATCTCATTTGGATTATCATATAATCACTTTCAAAGTGCAAGTCCAAACACCTTGTTAGTTTTATGCTAAAATTTTGTAAAACGTTTTTTGTCTACCCTTTAGTAGAGACATAATGGGACTCATGTTGACCAAAATCAAGGGCAACGAGGTCATTTTGGATTGAAACTATTTCATTAAAGGAAATTCTCGATTATTGCATTCAATTTCAGATAAAAGTATTTAAGCAGCTTGTCTTTAATGTAGCAAGTACTTCCTTGCAGGTGGAACAGGGATTAATCTTACCCCACCCCCACTGTCAATAATGAGGTTAGTTATGTAACAATATTATGTTCATCACTTATATGTAATTAAAATTCTGACCCTGTTTGTTAAATTTGAAGTTTGGAAATTGTAAAAGTTTTCGGAATGTTATGTTTTGTCAGTAGTTATTATATTATTACACAATTATGTTATTAACTTTCTGTTCTGTGATTGTTTTGTTTTTATTTCTGAATTAGTACCGAAGCATTAATGAAATGCAAAGAACGGATTGAACTTGTAGCTAACACGCTGGACCTTGAAGGATTTTCTCGTATTGATGCATTTGTAAATGTCGATAGTGGAGAGGTATGCTCGTATGTTCCGACCCTTAAAAATTGTATTCTTTTTATAAAAAGAATCGTTCCGTTTGATTGCCATAGAAGCAAGGTTTTGCTGCATATGCTGTGGTCTGGTTTGATTGTTGAATGAATATGAATTATTTAATATAATCATACTCTTGCAGTCACATGAAAATTACAAAAATAAACAAATGTTCCATATAATTTTCATCATTTTTTTCATACCTATGCTCGTGTTGTCATCAAGATGCAAAGAAAGGTCTGCAGTTGTCTCATGAATGCTACATCTTGCTTCTGATTTCAGGTTTTAGTTATCGAAGTCAATACTGTGCCCGGAATGACCCCATCAACTGTATTGATTCATCAGGTATTTCTGGAAAAATGATACCCATCACATGAAAATTGCAACATTCTCTCTTTAGGAAAGTTTTGATGATGAAATCACATATTTGTCCATTATCAATGTTACAAAAAGACATGCGTTTAATGGAGTTACGGAAGATATTTTATTTATTTATTTATTTATTCTTTTTGTACATTGAAGATCATTTTAGTCAAACATTTTAGTAAAATCACATTAAACAGCACATTTCCTGGGTACAGGAAGTACCTGTTGACTTTTGATATGTCAACATTGGGAAACACAAGTTGAAAGTTCATATCCAACTTTCAGACAGTCAAACTTGTTTAACTTTCCAACTTTAAAATCGACATATTGGAGGAATTTAAAGAAATCCCTTGAACTAAATTGAAGCTAGCATAAATCGAAGCGTTGGTGTTAAAGTCTTCTTTCTTTAACATTGTTAGCAGAAAATTACACCACCCTAATGAAGTCAAACTGATTATTTCTAACTTAGAATCATCTGATATTTACTACTGAAGTCTTCTTTCTTTAAGCTCTGATCTCCTAAGCCTTCTCACTTTTGTTGCAGGCGCTTGCAGAGGAACCGCCAATATACCCTCACGTGTTCTTCCGTACCCTTCTTGACTTGGGTTCACAACGGTTCGTGTAAATCTTGTTCTTGCCCTCTTGTAATCCTTGGAAAACATTGTCTTTAATTTGGATTTGTTAAAGACATCAAATGAATTAATTGATTAATAAATGTATGTTCTTTTGTGAAAATCTAGAATGACCCACAATAAAGATTAGTTATGCCTGTTTATTGATGGTAAACTATGCTTCCACTGTAGCGTGTTGTGCCAAAAGCTCACGGCTTGTAGCATGAAAAAAGCTCGGTTGAAAAGTAGCTGAGCCGAGCCAGCTTGATTTGTAAACGAGCCGATCCCGAGGCAGGGTAGGCTCGGCTCGTTAGATCACTCGTTTAGATCGTTTAAAATAAGATTTTTAATAATAATCATAATAATAAATAACGTATAAAAGAGATGAAAAAAACAAAAATAATACATATAATATTTTGAATCTACCTCGGTGTCTCTCGATCTTTGAAAAAATTAAAAAGTAATACTTTTTTTTTGTTTACAACCTTAATACTTTTTTATTTACTCTTTTATTAGTTCTAATAATGTTTTTTTATTTCACATGTATTTCAAAATGTCCAAAAAATACAAAATAAAAAAAAAAATTTATTTTAAATTATCGTGTTGGCCGAGCTTTTCACGAGCCGAGCTCGAGTTCAACTTTTCAGCTCGTAAAAATTTTCGAGCCGAACTTGAGCCCATCTTGGTTCGGCTCGTTTAAAGCCCTATTCCACTGGTTGAGACGGATAAATCAAGAATAATATTGTATATTGATTATGTGTATAGTAGAGTTACATAGGGTCTCTATTTATAGAAAATAATATTAGGGACTTGAATACACTCTACATACGATAATTACATAACTAGTCTAATATTCCCCCGCAAGTTAAGGACGTGGAACAAATGTAGATTCGAACGTAAAAAGATTCTTTTTGTTTTATGTTTTCGGATGAAGTCTGGCTGTGACAGTGGTGGATACTTTTGATACTCTCCTCACAAATTGAATGTTATAGTTTGTCTTTATATGTAACTAGGTTAGAGACCCGTGTATTACATGAGGTTGAGTACTAAAAATGATGCAATAAAGAAATCTTTAAATGCTCCTAAAAATAATTACATATTACATGTAATAATGAGAAATGATAACTGTTACAATTAGAAATTCCACATATATAAATACAATTACAATTTACAAATATCTAAATACTTCTACAAAATTGAAACAAAGTTCAATAAATGGTTACAAAAAATTGTTCCAAATTTTTATTTGCTAGTTTGGAACATCCCTAGCAATCAAAAGCAATACTGTTTGTTTTCAATGCAAAATATTCTAATGCGGTAATCAAACTTAACATCATTAGACACCAAAAAAGATAACCATTTATTTATTAGCCATCAAGATGATCTTATATTCTACACAGAAGACAACAATACCAAGCTTTTATGAACACATCAAATGAAATAAAAATAAAAGCATAACAAAGAAGTAAACTTCCAAGTTCCAACTTGAATTCTGTCATATAGGATCATAAATTGCATATAATGACTACAATAAAATGCATACAAATTTGATTGTCAATCTTTTATGGGAAAGAATTAAACCCTATTAAACAAAATATACTCTCAATTATCAAATGTGAGTATCAACTACATAACATCTAACAAACTTTTAAAACCGAAGAAAGCTACAAATTCCAGTTTGATCGCGCACAGGAAAACAAAACTACATTACATGTTTAAGTAAATGTCACGCAGCCTGGAAATCAACATACCCAACAAACCAAGATCAAATTCAACATCAAATAGTATATCATTTGTTGAAATGATTTATAGAAATACAACCAACCTGACAGTCTTGAAGAGGTTGAAAGCAAGTAATAACTTTTAACAACTATGGTGGCACTCCCATCCATTCCGTTTTCTTGTTTCAATGCTCGGAATCTTGCTTGGCCACCTGATTGAGACACCATAACTACTACTAACAACAATTACCAAAAAAAAAGATTCACTCATTGTGGTGTAATTAACACAAAAAAAATCCAATCTTGATTAAGATAAGATTAGGTCCCACGGAGGAAAGAGTTGGATGTTGAATGATGTAAGAACTGGGATAGGAAGGGGGTATTGTGGTAATTTGATAGAGATCTTTGGGGTCTATGTTCACAAAATCACATGGCAGTACACATTCAGGGAGATGGCTTTACGAAAAATGTCTATAGATAAGCTACAACACCGCATGTTTGACATCTCAGATGTTTAAATCTTCAAGAATAGAGTAAATTAATTAACTACTCTTTAAAACATAACCGAAAACAAAGAAACTCAAATTTTAGACCAAATTACAGTGAAAATATGAAAAAAGCATAATACATATTAATCAGAAACTGAAATTTAAAGGGGACATTGTTGAAACTTACCGAAATTTTAAAATCAATTGACACCCATGAGTTTTGAAACTTTGAGAAGTGCTTAATTTTGACTTTTGGTCAAGAGCATTGTACTGTCAGCTTCTGTATATGCTCAAAGAACACTTGAAGATTGACATCATCATTGAGGATAAGATCCATTCCAGCGGCTACTTCATTATTGTATGTTGTTGACGGGTTCAACTTGCCCAATACCAATCTAGCTTGTTTAATATAAAACAACAAATCGGTCAAACCTAAGATACGAATCAACACAGGGTCTGGTTCAAAGTTCAAACATCTAAATAAAACGATGTAGAAAATTCAATACTTCTATGCATTAGAAAGAGAGATTGGATCGATTTCATTAAATTCGACCACTTGGCGTGTTCACTATTAGGTATACTTTTTTATGTGACCCGTTTAAGATATTAAAAAAAGAAACCAAATAGACAATCATAAATAAACAGGTTGACCTGCAATAAAAATAAAGATGTGCCTATCATACTATGTACATTTTAAATTTAATATAAAAAAGATAAAGACATAATAGCAACCTGAGAACCATGTTGATCACACACCACTAATCTTGAGACAGGAAATCGGTCACGTATTATCAGGTCACATCATCATGTGGAGCTTGCAATAACTGTGCAAATGGCTATTAAGAGAAAAAAAGGTGAACATATTAAAAGGGTTACAATGCACATATAAATATATACACATATATGAGTGAACACTATATGATTGCTTAAATAATCAAGTTTTCACAACCTCCTAAATTGCTTGATGCTAAAGAAATGGATATTGAAATCACTGTAATCAAACATAACAGGATAATTATTTGCGAAATTCATTAAAAAAAAATAGTCATAGATAATTTGTGTCAATTTAGAGTCGTTACCCAACATGTTGATCAACCAAACTACCCATAATAAAAAATTATAACCTACTGTTCAATTTTTTCCATGTATTTGTTATTTCCTCCAGGGATAAGAAAGCCTTCATCATGGGGACCTTGGTTTCATAAGTCAAATTTGCTCGACCTCACCCTAGTAAACTATAATTCCACACTTATAAACCCCCAAACCTGAAGAATCACAAACCAAGTCAACTCCTTTCCCTTTTAGTTTGTTCAGTAAATTTATTGTAATATAGTATTTGGAAGATAACATAAAATCTATAGGCTGCAATATAGTATTTTCAGTAAATTCAAGAAAGGGTTATTACAAAATCACTTCGTGGCTGTAATGAACCAAATTAAATATAGTAGCATCAGATAACAAAAAATCTATAGGCTGTAATACATACCAAATCAATGATCTCTTTAAAGTGAACAGATTTTGGTGATTGGCCGAATTGTCAAAAACTTTGTTTAGTCGCATCTGCACCATTGTTTTGTAACATATCCAATCATAATATGCTAAGAGCGTAAATCAATAACAAACACAAACTAAACATAAATTGTAACATATTAATTAAAAGTTTTTTTTTTGGCTATACCACTGTGAACAATGTTTTCAACAAACCCTAAAACCCAATTCTAATTCACCTATCTAAGGAAATCTGCAACTTCTTTCCCACAAGAAACCTAAAATCCACCTCAATTATGAACTTCTTAAGGAAACCCAGATTCCAAGTTGCTTAAATTCTTTTTATCAAGCAACCTAAATGACATCCCAATTGAAAACTCATTGAGGCATTTCAACAAACACCTTGTATTCAATATTGAAATCGCAAACTAAAACGAAAAACAATCAATATAAGAACACCAAGTAAGCCAAAAAAAATTTACCTAAGAGAAGCAGACATTAGAAAGGAGAAGTGGTTGCAGAATAAAGTGATCCAGTTGGTTAAGGTCCAACGAAAACTTCATAAAGGATCAGAAGCTACTTGGGAAACCGAGTCGGAGATGAAGGAGTCACATCCCCATCTGTTTGGCTTATGATAGATTTCAATGACGAAACCTTTTGTAAGGGGTAGACTTGTAACATCCCGAAATTTATGCCAAACACGAAAGATGGGTGTCGGGGTAATTAAATAGGAGATTTGAATAAAGGTATAATGGGCTCAAGGGGAAACGGGCCTTGGGCCGGGCCATGACAACACATGGGTGGGGTGTAGGGTAAAACCCTAGCCACCCTCTCCACCCTTTCATTCATCATCTTCACCCCCCCACGTCTTAGAGAGAGAAATGTCACACCCCCAAATTTATTTACTTAATAAATAAATAAAGGTCGCAACAATTGGTAACATTACACAATAGCGGAAGCTGTAGAAGAGATTTCTAAAGTAACAAGTAATTTTACATTTACTAACATAAAGTAATACAATGATCTAAATCTTTCTAGATCAATGGTGGACTTGAGACTTGACAATCTATGCTCCTTCGGCTACTAGAGTTTAATCCATATAGCTAGCCTATTCCAACCGAGTCATAGCTAAGTTACCTGAAAAACATACTTGAAAATGTCAACACAAAGGTTGGTAAGTTCACAAGTTTAGTTGTTTCAGTGTAAAGCAGTTTTCCTCGAAAACATGAGATGACTTCATACTCATAAAACGAGTGGTTTTTCCATTGAAAACAAATGATGACCTCATGATCATAAAACAAGTAGTTTTCTCAATGAAAACATGTGATGACCTCATGGTCATAAAACGAGTAGTTTTCCCAATGAAAACAAAACCAATTTGCACTAAAAAGTTTGGCAGATCCGTCTGCACGAAAACGATTCAATGTATATGATGAACAAAACAAGGCAATTATATCAAGTTGACCCATTGTAACTAGCTAGGTATACGAAGCTTATTTCACATGAATTTTAGCCAAACCAAACACAGGTGTTTCGCCCCTCGCCCATTCCCCACGGGCTCACGAGTTAAGACGATGTGCAATCATTGGGCCATACAGACCCTTGGTTAGCGCGAATAACCATGACTGGGAGTGTCAATCCAAACATAGTACTATTCAAAATATCCCGGCTATACGAGTTAATGGTTAATAAATTGTTCACGTAGGGGACTTTACGAGCTCTTCCACGATTTTCTCACGTAAACATAAATGGTCGGTCAAGATTCCTTGTTTCTACGTATAAAGCAAATATGTTTCATGTTTTCTCAAATGTATCACGTAATGATATTCTCAAATGTATCAAACAATGATGTTTTCAAATGCATCAAACGATGATGTTTCATGTTTTCAAACATGTTAAGCAAGTATGTTTCTCCCCCGATGTTTCTAAAACATTTAAAAAGTTAAAAGGGGCCGTGAACTCACCATACTTAAATTCGTCAATTACTTGATAACTATATAAAAAATTATATAATTGTAACACATTTTAACGTGTCCGAAAAATATTCTCAAAAGACGTCCCTCACAATATTTCTAGGTCCCGTGTTACTAGCCGACAATAGATTTATAAGTGTTTCGGGTCATACCTTAGTGTACAAACCTTTCTAAGCGGTTTTGTACGAAAAGCTGAGCACTACGCGAGAAGAAAACTTGTTACGCTCATATCTTGGTCATACGAACTCTGATTGAGGTGATTCAAGCGGCCATGGAACCATATCATCAAGCTCCACCAGATCCTCCAGTCTCCGCCTCCGGCCGCCGCCGTCGCCGGAAAACCGGGCAGTGGCCGGAGTTCATATTTTTGGCCGGAAAACTTCACTTTTTCGAAACAACTTCTTCGTATGCTTAGATCGGACCTTTATGAACTCTTTTCTAGCAAAAGCCCCAATTGTTGAGGTCGCCGGAAAAAGTGTTTCTGGCCGGAATCTCCACCACCATTGCGATCTAGTGCATACCACCACCACCATTGGACTCAGGACGTCGAGATCTATCAGATGAGGTGGTGCACTTTCCGCCACTCGCCGGAACCCGTGCGCCTCCACCGCCTTGTGCCGCGGTAAGCCGTTATCGCTCACTGCCGTGTGTTGCGGGGTTCCGCCGTCTACTGCAGGATGGGGGGGCCGCCGAAGGCTGACCGACCCCCTCCCTTCCCATTCTTCCTCTCGTTTCTCTCTTTAAAAACACACACACATGTATGTGTGTGTTTTTGTTGTTTCAAACTGAAGAAAAATAACAGAATAATATATATATATATACATATATATATATATATGTATATGTATATATATATGTATATATATATATGTATATGAAAATTTTAAGTGGGTAGACCTCCCACCAGTTTTGCGTGATATACCCGAAACATTGTCGTATCTTCTTGTTCCCGATAATTATTTGTCGTTCATAATATTTTATAATTATTAGAAAATATCTCTCGAATATTTAATTCATTATAATTTATTAATGAGAAATATTTTGTGCCTTTTACTGGGCCGCCAATGGGCCGAACCTGTTTATGGTGAATTAATTTGCGAGAACTTTGTATCTAAATTCAGGGTTGTCACATTCTCTCCCTGTTAAAGGAATTTTATTCTCGAAATTCGAGTTGAGTAATTGCCATAGGAAATTTTTGTCTCTCAAAGATAGTGAGGAAGTTGGTAACAAATTGTGAACTAAGAATCACGGATAACAAGTTACGACAAACAACTCTCAAAAGTTAATTGAATAACATGTGATCGAAATGTCTCAAATTTTTCCAAAAGAGTCAACGGTCAATTGATTCGAAGATTCAATCAAAAGTGATACATTGTTTAATACAATGTACATCATCATACCGCTTATGTTGATTAGGAGATTAAGTATCCCATCACAAGTCATATATATACATTTCTGATTACAATTTCAGAACGATATCATAATGTAGGATCTAGGTGATTCAATACTCCTTTATAAGTAAAGGAAAGTACTATCATATATAGTAACCAGAACAATTTAACATGAGAAATATCAAATTCAAAGAGTTAGTAGGCTAAGCTACTGTGACCCTTTAGGGTTATAACATATCGCAACGATAACCAATACAACAGATCATGAACAAACAAAGCATCAAAAGCACACAGAAATATCATCCTAATGGCAATGTTGTTCGTAAGATGACACCATTACAAGATGATTAAGAATGCGATAAATAATAGTTTCAATCTCTAATGCGATTTAAACTAGTTACTATGATACGTGTTTCATACACATAGTCTGTAATAATTATATACAGGCAAACATGCCATGTACATTAGTTCATAACGCATGTGTTATTTCCAATACATGGAGTTGTGTTTGGATTAGGGTTTAAGCACTCTGGATGAGAGCTTTATCCAGAAAACACATGTGCATTATTTATTTTGACATTCCCCATATCAGGTGAGAGGGTAGATAAAAGAATGTGTATACAAGATCAACTTATACTCGAGCCAAAGTCTAAGTGTCACATGAATACACAAGACACCAAAAGCTAAAGAGTGGCAGATGAAATGATGTTGTAACCAATCATTGTTGACAACAAAAGTTAATCACCAAAAATTAGAATACCATTATATCATATAGTGGTAGGGTGTGGTTGGAGTGCATATACCTCGTGACTGGAGGAGTTGGTGGTTCCAAAAATATTTGATGATCGAAATATCAAAGGAATGAGGTTTACACTCATTGGACTAAATTGTAATATATAATAAATGTTAACAAGTCATTTTCCCATATGACTGAATAATGAGTAGTCCAATTGTTAAACTTCACGGGGCAAGTATATCATTAGTCTATATCAGGATATAACATAGATATACACAACTTGTGCCATAAAATGAAGGGCCGAGAAGCAAAAATTGTACAAGAATCTATGTAGAGATAATTTGTGAAGTGTCAAATTACCCAATCCCATCGAAGATTACAATAAAGTGAGTTTAAACGAAAATTGAATCAATTTAGCAAAACGAAGTGCCGGTAATGGTCCAATGATTCGTAATCTCCCTATAGACTATATAAAAAAAATAGGATTCGTACTGCTCGATAAATTAGTTACCATTGATGCAATCGTATGTGGTAACAAATGACCTAATATATGAGTTTCTGATTTGAAATGGGTTTTAGGGTTTTCATGTGTTTTTAAAGATAAAGATCGGATTTTTATGTGTAAGAAGGGAAAAAAAGTATAGATCTAGCTTCATGGAAGCTAGATCGATGTTTTGGACGTAAAAGAATTGAGTTAACACCACTCCACCATCCCCGTCGACTACCATCGACCACCATTAAGACAACCCTAAAATAGTAACTACACATGTCACGTAAACAAGATGAATGAGAAAAAGGATTCAGATTACCTTAACGTGTACGGAGTTCCCCGCTTGGCACCACCGTACGACCACCGCCGTGTCCGTCCTTCCCTCGCCTGCTCCTTTTCTTTTTCCCGTGAACTCCTGCCGTTGCATACAAGCCCAAGCCGAATGGCTTAGGGTTTGCGTAAGGGATGGTATTTAAACCCTCAAGTGTTTACACTTGGGTCACTCTCTAATCGTCCCGCGTAGTTAAAATCTCGTATTATCATTAAATGGCTTATTTGTCCTTCTATTCTCATCAGATAATGGCTTACGTGAAATTCCATGCCAATAACGATCCATAACAAGGATTCGGTTGCCTACTGGTCCGACCCATTGACTTCTAGATTTCCGGGATGTTACAGAGGAGCAGCGGTGGCATTAGGTTTCCGACAAGAAAACCCGGCGAGTGGCGGAGAGTGGGGTACCTAACCCCCTTAAACTCGACTTCGTAATACCAATGGTGGTGGTGGTTTTCGCCAAAGCGAAACAGAGAAGGCGATGACAACGGTGGTGGCCGCGGTGACGTCACAACGACGGAGCAAGACGAAGAAGGACGACGCCTGCGGTGTAGATCCGACCTCAAACGGTGGCTACAAGCCTAGAACTGAGCAGATCCGACCAAATGGGAGTGGTTTACGGCTATTCTTGTTTTTCCGGCCGTATCCGACGAGACCCGGTATTCCGGCGTTCGTTATTCCGGTGACAGACAAGGGTTCCGGCGAACCCTAACCCACTGGTCTAGCTATGTTGCCTCCTCGTGGTCCAGATCTGTGATATACAAGGTAAGATTCGTACTGTATATGATATTGGTTAAGAACACAACCGTTAATGATAGATTTATGGTTGTTTGTTTGGTTACCGACGAGATCCGTGTAGTTTGGTGAACTCCGACGAGTATATTCGGTGAAACTTCGGCTGACACGAGCAGTACATGTGGTGACAACAACAATTAAGGCTGAAGATGACCCCCCGTGTTATGTTTGGTAACACGTTTTGTATTTTGGTGGTGTTTGGTTACAAGTAGGTGATTAGTTAGTGTTTAGGTATGAATTTTGGTGTGTTTGGATACAGGTCAAAGCTGGTCAAACCTAGTTAAACTCAGTCAACGAGTTTGGTATGCGAATCGGGTGAACAGGAATGTATAAGCGCGAACTACAACAACTATATTTATTTTTGCGATAATTTAACGTGCATGCGGTTAAGTAGTGTTGGGTTGAAATGATTCATTAATGGTTAAAGTAAATATTAACGTAACATTAAAAGCTAAACGAGTCGTATTAAACGCACTGTTGACAAAAGAAATATGCTCAAATGAAATAAATAATTTTAAACGAGAAACATATAATAAGTAAGATGGGAACTTTAGTACCACAAACGATTAATATATATATATATACACGTATATACGAGTAATAATTATTAGTGTAGTCATATATATGTTTACAAAAATACTCGTGATAGATATACAAAACATTGACGGTTATCAAGCCAATACTCCCCAAAGTATAACTACAACTCGAGAATGGCTATCAAATAGTCATTACACTTTAACGAATCAGTCAACCTCAACCGCACCCATGATAACTCAACACGAGTTTAGAATCGCTTTATAATATTAGGGTTATTCCGTATATCTCATTAAGTACCTACAGGTTTCGTATGACTCGAGTAGGACATACCCGCTACTATCACAATATGTGGACATTGGTTCCCATTACTATCAGGAAGACATTATCATTCCTGACACTTTACCAGGTGAGTTCACTACCCTTTTTTTACTTTTAAATGTTTTAGAAACACCGAGGGAGAAACATACTTGCATAACCCGTTTGAAAACATGAAACATAATCGTTTGATACATTTGGGAACAACATTACTTGATACATTTGAGAAAACATGAAACATATTTGCTTTATACGTTAGAAACAAGAAATCATGACCGACCATTTATGTTTACAATGAGACAATCGTGGAAAATCTCGTAAAGTGCCCTACGTGAACAATTTGTTAACCATTAACTCATATAGTCGGGATATTGTGAATAGTACTATTGGGATTGACACTCCCAGTCATGGTTAGTCGCGCTAACCAAGGGTCTGTATGGCCCAATGACTTCACATTTTCTTAACTCGTGAGCCTATGGGGAAGGGGTGAGGGGCGAAACTCCTGTGTTTGGTTTGGTTAAAACTCATGTAAAATAAACTTCGTATACCTAGCTAGTTACGATGGGTTAACTTGGTCAAACTTGATATAATTGCCTTGTTTTGTTTATCATATACACTGAATCATTTGTGTAGATGGATCTGCCAATCGTTTTCGTGCAAATTGGTTTTGTCAGTCGTTTACATACAAATGGTTTTGCCAATCGTTTAATGCAAATGTTTTGTTAATGTTTTCAAGGAAAACGGTTTGATATTATGGCCACATAAACATTTTCAAGGAAAACTACTTTACATTGAGACAATCAAACCTGTGAACGCACCAACCTTTGTGTTGACACTTTTAAATATGTTTTTCAGGTAACCCATAACTTTGACACAGTTGGAATAGGTTAGCCATTTGGACTAAACCCTAGAAGCCGAAGAAGCGTGATCGTCAAACCTCAAGACGGTTTTGACCTATATGGTCCTAGGATAATGTACTAGCTTATTTTAGTATTTGTAATGGTGTTTAGTGTATAGAAGTCTTTACTTTAGCTTCCGCTGTTGTGTAATGTTACCAATCATTGCAATCTTAATTTATTTATTTATTCATTAAGTAAATGAATTTGGGGGTGTGACAAATTGGTATCATAGCTAATGGTTTTAGCGAATTAGGTTTTCCTTAGTTACACCTAGGCTCTAACCAGACTCAATTAGGGACCAAGATTTCTAAGACTTACATCACCCAAGACTTGAATATAGAAATTCCAACCGTTGTCAAACAACGTAAGTAAACAATTAGTGTATGTAGTTACACTGTAGTATCATTTGCTACACTAATATTTAATACAGATACATGGCACACGTAACAAACATTTAACACGTACAACGATGTGGAATAATAAATATCCACAACATTACTCAACAGTGTGTCAATGTTCGGATTACGAATCAAGGATGACGGGTACTCAACACACTGTAACCTTAGAAGATTGAGTTACGATAGTAACTGCCAATTACCGATCTTTGTATCACAACAAGCTGGACCCGTACCTAAACCTGTACCTACACCATCACCACACCTACAACTGCTCCAACTGTGGAGCCGACTTTCTCTTATGTCATATGACTGCCTCTATTTGGTGCGGCATACATACTCTCTTTCATGATTTGCTGGGTTGGATGACAAAAACATTCGCCTTGAGGTAGACAGACAGGACTCCCTAATCTGGTGGGAACCTGAGGTGGAGAAGCATGACTAATTGGGGGAGAACTTTACGGGTCTGGAGACCCAAACACTCATCAGGATCATGTGGATCCACACGTACATACAAACTGGGAGCATGAGTTGCTCTATATTAATTTGAGGATCTCTGCCCTTAACATAGTGCATGACTTCCACCATGCACATGTCCGGTTATCAAAGGACACTAGGTGTGTGTCTCTACCATTAACTCCATCCAACAACAACCTTAGTTGGAAGGTGCTAGAGTGCAACACGACGACACGATCTAATGTACATTTCAACTCCCTTGACCGAGAGCTTGGGAAATGAGAAACACTATATGGACCATGTAAAGTAAATTATCATTGCGGGTGCACACGTAATCATAATTTGCAGTGCATGAGAACTCTAGTGAGTCTTAATGTCCGAGCTAATGTTCATGATTATTCCGTATCCCTAATCTCAATTCCCAGTCACTCGATTAATGATCGAAATCACCATAACCATAAGGGTTGAGCCATAAGGCACTAGGTGTTGCAATGGGTTATCGCAGATCGCATGGAAATGTACATCATCTCTTTCATCATTAATTCCTAATGGAACTAAAACTCTTATCGAGACTTCATTGGCATGACAATTGTGATCGAAACACTGAAAACGTCTGTTCTCAGTTGATTTAACCTCAGTATTTGGAGAATCTGGAAATTCTCTGTAAAGTACTACTTCAACTTTTGAGATTCAGCTATAGATTGAGATTCAGCTATAGATTTTCTCTTTTCGATTTCGTTACCTATCTACCAAAGCATGAGGCTGACAAACAAACTCTTAAACGTGCCTAGAGAAATACGAATCTCTAACACTTAACCCTCATTACCTCAATTTCATGACTTAAACCCTTGCGCTAAGGACTGTAAGGCTATAACCGCTATGAGTAAAATACGTAATGGTAAGTCATGATAATACCATTCGAATGCCAGGGAATTCATAGACACACTGTACTATCAGTTGTTGACAAATTCTGAAACTCCATGATCCATTCCATCCAACTTTGTTAGAAAATCAAGGACCTAAGTTGAATTTGAGGATTTAATTATGTGATTCTACAAATTAATAATCATCTAAAGCTTTACGCTACCAGGAAGATGAAAAAAGGACGAGTCAACTAACTTTGCTATCTTGAGGGGCTACACATATACATTTATTTTGACTTCTCAACTTTCCTCAATAATTTTATATTTACTCTTCCAAGATCTTTTGGAATATCTATGCGTTATCTTTAAGTAACATAAGAGCATGACGTTCTCGCGTTTGGAGACTCTCTGAAAGTTTTAAATTAATTCTTGTCTTTTTTTTGATACCTTTGTAATGAGAAGTTAAGCCCCTGACTTAACAGATCATGACATCACAACCTAAATGCCAGACTGTAGTAGAAGTATACTGCAAACAGTGACTACTGAAGTATTGAACTCAGTCTTCGCCAACGAAAGCTAGACTATTTTCAAACCTTTCTCTCTGAACCCCATGAAGATCCATTCATCTATAATATCTTTTGAGCCAAACCAATTAGACCATTTCCAAATACTTTGACATTCTCTTGCTTTATCGAGATCTCACTTCCACCTTAGGATCGATCATAAAAATCTGAACAATTCAAAAATGGGAGTTTACTCATAATATTATTAGTGGAATAATGATAGTTACACTTCGAACACGAAACACTTAAAAAGAACGAAAACGTTAAAAGCTCGGTACTGACGCGTATCAGTTTTGTGACAATCCGGACTTTTAGGGTTAACCCCGTTAGTAAAGTCAGTTAAATCCTAACCCAGTTAACCTAATCTTAAACCCTAGGGACTAGTCCTGCCAAGTCTCAAAACTTGAATTGTTGACTCCCAAAGTCAAAATCAACTCAAATTGGTTCTGTTGACTTTTAGAAAGTCAATCTCGCATCATTTAGAGCCAAATTCGAATTCAAAAATTGATTTTGATTAGAATTCGTAACCGATTGGATCCTTAATGCCATAACCGACCACCATTATAGTCTTAATCATCCTCATTACGTGAAATTAATCCAAGTTATGAGTATTAAACTCGTAACCGTCGACCATTACCGCATATTCGTTAAATTCGTTTGATTCTGTGATCACTCTCACAAATCAAGCACCTGAACACCTCTGTTGCACATCTCAGAAGCTCTTCCACGTATCAATTTGGCCGGAATCACAGCAGAAGTCGCCGAAAATCAAACCAGTCCTCGTCGGCGTTGGTTCAAGCCTATCTCAGTCAATTCGATCATCATTTTGGTAAACGTTTACATCCTTAGCTTCGTTTTTACTCATAAATTGAAAGCCCTATGATAATTCGATCGATTAACGTCGAATTGAACCCAATCCATAATCTAGGGCTTGTTCATAAATGGATTTGGGGCTTTTGATCCTAGACTCAGTCTCAATCCATTTAAATCGTATGGTTAGACTCGCAATCATCTACTCTTTGAAAGCCCCATATCAATTGAATCACACAATATCAAATTTTTCAAGATCTGTAAACTAGGGTTTTTTAATAAACGATTTGGGGTTTTTAATCTTAAACCCAATCTCAATCTAGTTAAATTGCATGAGCAGAATCGCAATTCCCTGTTTGTTAAAAGCCCCATGATTTAAACAGAAACCATTATAGAATTTGTTCAAATTGAATCTATGTTTTAGTCTAGGGTTTTCGGTTCTGGTATCTACAATTAAACGATATTAAGCTTGTTGTTTTTCAAATTAATTACACCTACAGATTCGTTTTTGAGTCGTTTTACTTAGTTTTATATTTGTTTTGAGTCGTTTTTGTTATGTATTGAGTCTACTTTATGTGCTCAGGTGCTCATGATGATTACGAGTGAAAACCCAAAGAAATCGAGCACGAGAATGAAGCCCAAGAAATAAAAGTGAAAAATTTGAAAATCAGGTCCCTCGCGGTACGCGAAGACCAGAAGGCACCCTTTCGCGGTACGCGAGGAATGGAAAATCCGGGCTCGACTATTTTGGTTCTCACGGTACGAGAGAAACCATGTCCCACCTCTCGCGGTACGCGAGAGGCCTATATAATCCGAAAAAACCCTAAAATTCGATTTTAATAGAATTGTAATGCCATAATGCAAGGAGTTCGTATCATAGCCGTCTTGGGAGAGTCCAGAGGTGATTTTGGGAGAAAGAAGATCAATCGAAGTGCAAGATCGAAGCTTTTGGATTCCGGGTTCGTTATAGTAGCTTTCTAGGGTTTAAAGTTCGAATCTTTATCTTTGATTTCTGTGTTTGAAACCATGATTTATATTTATTACTTCTGTTTGAATGTTTTAGATATGATTGTAGGCTAAAACCTAAATACTGCCTAGGTCTAAATGATGAATGCTTATTAAAGTCTTGTTTTTTATTCGGTTTTGGATTTAATTAATGGTTTAATGATTTTGTAACGATTCTAGTTTGATTAATTATGATGTACAAGCATGTTTTGAATCTGATTGTGTGATTGATTTCAATTCCTTGCGTTGATTTTGGTTGTCAGCCAGTTCGATTAGCGTATCTAGGTCATAGATCTTAGGGTCTGTGATTTCGGTGGTTTGCTAGACATCGTGACCATAGTAATTGTGATTGAGTACTGATTAGAGTTGAATGTGTATCCTAGTTCAATACCCGAGAGGTGAGAATTAGTCATTTAGTCTTCGTCATTAGGAATCCGATTGTCAACTGTCTAAGAGGAAGTTGGTTTAGGTGTCTAGTGATTGTTGCTAACCTGAGTCATAGTTGTTATTCTAGGATTACCCCGTGCAGAATGTATGATGGATAGTGAGACTGAGAGGTAATTTTTCCATTAGGGTACTTGGTCATAGTTGGAAATACCTGATAAGTGATCCGACAATCTGGTGAGTTTTTTAGTACACTTTAGGTAGCTTAGTTGGTGACACCCTGATAGTGATTAGGGATCCACTAGGTTGTCTTTAGTAGTTATCCTTAGAAACCCAGATCCATCATTGTTTCCAAAACTTGTAGAATTTGAGCTTTACAAGTAGGATTCCGACCTAGGTGGTATTCTTCCCATCTCTTGATTTCGCCCTTGTTCTTGTCTTGATAGTTTGAGTCGACCTTAGTTTATTGCATTCGTTAGCTATAATCAGTAGTGTAGTAAAACCCCATAAATCAAATCTTAAGTCCGAGTCAGAGTCTGTTTTGTTATCATAGTGTCTCTAGGGTTCGATAATCAGATTTACCATTAAGCTATGCTACACTCGATAGGTCCACTTGCCTGTCAGTGCGGTTTAGTTCATAGGTTTTCCTATATTACTTAGGAGTCTAGGTTAGGTTTTATAGTTAGTTTTATAGATCGTCTGGATGACATCACATCATCATCCTCGTGGCCATGAAAGTGAGTGGCATGAGTGATCATACTCATGACATGTGATGGGATCTGCCACGTATTGGTGTTAGGAATGGCAGGGTTCGTGATCGAAGATCTCGCCCCTGTGACCCCAGCACTGGCCCTTTGGTGTACGGTACGTCTCGCTAGTGGATCAGTGTCGCCCATTTTTGGATATGGAACTGGGCTAGTAGAATGTACATGGGATTTGCACAACTCTTTCAAACGCTCCCGGAAGTCGCGGGTGTGCTCGTGAAGTTCTCGTTCGGGCTCTAAGAGAGCAGAATATGGTGGTGATCCCTGCGAACGAGTATTGTGCATAAACAGAAAAACAAAAAAGAAAGAAAAGAATTAAATGATGACTCAAGATCAGAAAGAATCTATCCAAGATTAGACACACAAGTAACACAGAAGACAAGCACACACAAAAGACTCAAAGGAAAACAAAATAAACAAAAAATCAAACAAAGAACTAATCAGAGTTAATATTACTATTGACAAGTGTCCCCGACAACGGCGCCAAAAACTTGATGTTGTCCAGATGGTCTATATAAAAACTAACAAACATAACCTAGACTCTTAAGTAATAAAAGGAATACCTTCGAACTAAACCACGCTGACAGACAAGTGTACCTATCGATTGTAGCACAACTTAACGGTAAACCGAGTTATCGAACCCTAGAGACACTATGATAACAAAACTAGACTCTGACTCGGACTAAAAATTGATGATTAGGGGGTTTGCTACACTACTAATTTAACTAAAGAATTCATAAAACTAAGATCGACTCAAAATATCAAGGTAAAGGACTAAGGTAAAATCAAAAGATGGAAGAATACCACCTAGGTCGGAATCCTACTTGCAAAGTACAACTTCTGCCAGTTCTTGAAACTATGATGGATCTGAGTTTCTAAGGAAACAACTCTAAACTACCTAGTGGATCACTAATTACTCTCAGGGTGTCACCAACTAAGGAACCTAAAGATGTAATAACTCACCACATAGTGGATCACCTTTCGGTCTCTCCAACAATGATAATGTACCCGAAAGACATATCACATTTTACTCTCACTGTACACAATACATTCGAAGAATCCACGGGGTAATCTTAGGATAACAACTATGATTCAGGATAGCAACAATCACTAGACACCTAAACCAACTTCCTTTCAGACACTTGACACTCGAATTCCTAATAACGAAGACTAAATGACTATCTCTCACCTCTCGGGTATTGAAACAGGATACGCACTCAATCTAATCTATACTCAATCACAACTCATATGGTTATTATATCTAGCAAACCATATAAACTATCACAAACCCTAAAGTTTATAACCTAGATATGCTAATCAAACTAGAAGACATCCACAACTAGCATACGGAACTAAAATCCATTACACATCAGAATTAAGCATGCTATATCATCACAATCATCAACATACGATCATTTACAGAGTCAATAAACCATCAATTAAAATCCAAAATCGATAAAACTCATAACTTTACTAAGTATTCATCTTGTAACCTACGCAATATTAATGTTTTAGCCTAGGATCATACTTAAACTCAACAAAGCAGAAGAAAAAGTATCAAACATGGTTTCAAACAGCTGATTGAACACACAATATTGAGAATTGAGAACCGAACATGTCAAATAGAACCAACCCAGATCCAAAAGCCTCAAACTTTAGCTTCAATCACCCTCCTTCCTCTGGAAATCGCCCTTGAACACTCTCTAGACGACAAAACAATCGAACTCCTGGCATAATAGCCTTCAAACTCTATTTAATTATAATAAAAAATGAAAGGGTATTTAAATCCCTGTGTTTATGAAAGTAAATACAAGACTTTTGTTTTCCAACTGAGTTTTGGTATTTACAAATACAATCCCTGAGGTTGAAAATAATGATGAAATGATCCTTTTGAAAAAAGACTTCCACTTTATTTATAAAAACTCTGAAATCAAGTCAACTGATACCAATCGGACTCGCACACGTTCAGGCGGGTGACTTAGGCTGGGTGTGACAACATTCATGACATGGTCATTAATCTAAGTATGTTTTTCAGCGTCTTTCATTTCTTCTCACTATTATTAAATCTTTGTGTAGTCATTATCGCGTGTGTAGTACTTTTAACCGTACATGATAAAATTTTTGCCATACTTTTATGGTAGCAATTTATCTTCACATATCATTCCTTGTGATTTGGGTCCTTCGCCTATCACTTCTCATTCTGGAGATCACTATTTCTTCACATTCATTTATGAGTTTACTCGATTCACCTAGATGCAATGTTTTCAGAGCCGGACCGGACGTTGAACCGGTCTCCTTACCGGTCCACTGGTCGGACCGGTCCGACCGGATTTAAGAACCGGACGACGTCATAAATATTATAAAAATATATCAGTCTACATAGCCATTAATCCTTTCAAAAACCACCAACAAGTCAATTCCAATAATTTTAAACTAACAAATTACCTACGAAATAAGAAGCCAAGAGACTTAAAAAAGATTAAAAAATA
Organism: Smallanthus sonchifolius; assembly: GCA_023525975.1. NCBI lineage: Eukaryota > Viridiplantae > Streptophyta > Magnoliopsida > Asterales > Asteraceae > Smallanthus > Smallanthus sonchifolius. The sequence goes on from CM042046.1 coordinate 31,535,275, forward strand.
AATAAAAAAATAGTCAAGCGGTTCAACCGGTCCGACCACTCGGTTTCCGGTCCGACCGCCGGTTCAACCGGTCCGACCACCGGTTCGCTGCAGAAACGGTTCAACACAAGTAACCGGACCGGTCAGACCATCGGTTCCCGGTCCGACCGCCGGTTCAACCGGTCCGACCACCGGTTCGCTGCAGAAACGGTTCAACACAAGTAACCGGACCGGTCAGACCATCGGTTCCCGGTCTGACCGGTCCGACCGGCCGGTCCGGTCCGGGTTTCAAAACATTGTCTAGATGTATCCATTATATCATCATTCTTGGGCCATGTACTCATTTTTCCATTTTAAATCCTTTTTAAGAACTTAATTTTTTTGATGGTGCTCCTGAGCTCACATGGGGCGTGCACGAAGCCTATGTCTCAGATTAAACTTGAGAAGCATGCTAGTTGAATTGGACTTCATTTTTTTATGCTGGGTTACGATCTGTATGTAACTACGATATATCTAAAAATTATAACATTATTATTTTATTTGACAATATTCATGTTATATCTTGCATTAATAATTATATGGTTATGTGTTAACACGTTTAAATACATAAATAACTAGGACATTCTAAACTATCTGTAGTGAATCAAAATTATCAGAATAACTTCGAACTAAAACTATTGTGAATAAGTTGATCGATTATGGAGATAGAAATGAGCAAAGAGTAGCAACCAAATTCATAGATATTTATATAGAGGAAATATTAGACTAGACTCGTCTTTATAATTACATCATGGATTGATCTCATAAGTCAATTTAAAAATGATATTGTCTTTGTATCCTCTGACTTGAGATACATATTGACACTCCATTATACTAAACGTTGTTCCTTGACATGGTTTAACACTGTTTTTTGATCAAATAGCTATAAGGACCATCGTTGGGGTACAATGAGAAGTATATTGAGAGGTAGTTAAGACGAGATGTGTTCCCTTATTCTAATAAGAGGCTGACATATCTCAGCCTCTCATTGATTCAAACTGATGAAAACACATGGTCATATTCGAACCGTGATTGATTAGATCAAGAAACAAAATATTTGAACACTACATGATAATGATCCTTATCTGAGATTGTATATATGACATAAATTTCAGTTGTTGAGGTCGCAATAAAATGGAGGTGCCAATAAGACGGAGGTTCAAAACTATAAAAAGAATTTTGAAAAATTTATCAATATCATATATTAAAGATATTTGTGATAACATGATTTTACAAGCACATGGAGGTAGATTTTTTTTATTTTTTAAAAGCAAATCTACTCTACTTCTACTAATAAACTACATCAAATAATTTATCATATGCTTAGGTTTGAACCCAAAACTTTCCATCTAAGAGGTAAAAGTCTATCAAGTATGCTAGTTACACATCAAGGTAAAATTAGTTAGTGATATGAATGAATACATTCGTGGTCGAAGAGATGTTTATTAGAACAAAATTCTTCACATCTTCGCTCGGAAGACCAATAGATTTAACAATGAATTAGACTAACGAGAAATTTTGTCACGCACTCCACGGCGGGAGGCGAACCTTAAACGGTTGAGGTGGTGACATTAACATGGCTAAGAAAAAAACGTAGTAAATACATAAAGATATGCATGAAGCTACGACGACTCGGTTATGGAGATCGAAACATAGATAAAAGACGGTTATATAACGGTATCGATATTTTCCAGTCGGTCTTATTTTTCATGGTACCAGCATGTTAACATCTTTCGATATAACCAACGATACCTAATAAATACCCTATTTTAAATACAACTCCGTTTTTAACAAAAAAATATACTGAGATGCCAAGAAAAAAATAATTAATGAACGAAAGTTATTGAGGAAAATATCAGATTAAATAAACTCTAAACTTTAGAAACATGAGTAGGTTAAAGTGACATTTTACGGGTCACTTTCACTACAAGAATTTGAACTCGTAGGGACGATTTTTTTCCGGTCTATAGGGACGATATTTTGTCTCTATAGGCCTCAACGAGCTATAGTGACGATAAATAGTTGCTATACGTACATACCATAAATGAATGTATATGATGTAAATTGGTGCTCTAAGGCAGTGAATCCTAACCCACTTTTTGAATATTTTATCTCATATGTATACATTTTAACAGGTTGACTATTTAAGAAAAAATCAGCAACATTTCCCCTTAACTCCCCAAGTACTTGGGGGAGTTAAGGGGAAATGCTGCAAATTTTTTCTTAAATAGTCACCTGTTAAAAATGTATGCATATCCTAAAAGAGATAGAATATTCAAAAAGCAGTCCCAAAAGAGGAAAATCCAAAATTTATCTATATTATATAAATATTGGACAGGTATATTCTGAATGGTTATTCCTAATTAAACATACACGTATACACATACATAAACATGACATATAAACACATACAAGAACATAAATGACATAAATATACATATATACATACATCAATAAAAGTTTAAAAATCGGGATATGTACCTTATCAGTTAACACATATATGAATTTAACCAACTTACTCAATCGCAACGAGTTCCTAATTTATAATAAAATAAAATAAATTAGTCACAAATAGAAAATTAATTCTTTGACCCCTTTCATAGCAAAAGGGATTTTTTACATCTATATTTTATATCTATATATACACAAACAAGTAACTCAACCTGTAAACAATAAACATGTTGTAAAAAAGATTAGTGTTCCTAAAAGATGTATATGTTCTGTACTTTATTTTATATGTACTAATGAGTGCCTATAGTTATGCTTATTTTTTCTTAAATATCTAGATTAGTCATGAATGAAATACTAAAGTCTACTGTATAATGGACTAAACTTTTATGTTTCTTGGTATATATATTATAATTAAGGTATTTCATTTGACCGAAAACTAATTAAAACAAACCGAACTATGAACTGAACGGAGGCAAAGCTGGTCCCTAAACACAAGGTTGATTCTTCCATCATCACATGGTTGGACTTTGAAATTTGCAAACTTTTTTGAATCTGCAAGTTTGACAGTCATGTTTGAATTGACTCGAAAACTAACCTATCAACGATGAATTGACAGAAGCATTTACATTCATAAGGTTTTTAGGTCAATCATTAGCCTGTTTGACAGTCATGTTTCAGCTACAGATTAGTAATAGCAATTGAGGACAAATATTTGACTCCAATTGAAGATTGCAAATCAAATAATGGTTATCTATGTTTGACATTATTTTTTACAGAAATTGTTTCGTTTCTCAATCGTATGCATTGACTGTTTCTGTGATTCATTTTCATTTTCATATTCTATTAATCTATTTCTCAGCTGCTGCGACAAGTCTTTGCTCAAATCTGTAGACTCAAATGGTTCAAACAGGTCCACAATTAACATATAATTAAAAGAAAACATAAGAACATCCTCCATTATAATCATAGAATCCCATTTAAATGTCCTTTGTAATAAAAATATGTCAATAAATTTCACTACAAACTATAACATAAAAACAAAAGGTTAAACAACAGAGGCGAATATCATAAAATGAAAATACGTTCCTATTTCATTTTCTTTCAGAAACTTAAGTTGAATATCAACTTCAAGCAGTCAACGCATGTTTGGGTCCATACGATTATGCCTATTTCTTCACAACTTAAAACCACCATTTTATTCTAGACGAAGGCTCACACTAACTAGCACCAAAATCATCCTCACCACTAACAATCGACTAACTAAATATGAGAATCAACTTAATTGAACATGAATAACTCAACTGAACCATACAAAAAAGAAATCGATAGAATGCATACACGAACCGGTCGTATTGAGCGACAAATGAGATGAAGATGGAGATGGAGGAAGACGATTTCTGGAGTTATGGTCCAAATGGGGAAGACTAATTATGGATTTGTGTGAAGAAACTGAATTTTTGTAAAGAGAGAAGCGTATTTCAAATAGGGTCCAAATGGGAAAGAAGAAACCTGGACTGGAATTTAGCTTTTAGGTCTTCACCTCTAGCAACGAGTTATAGTCCCTACAGGTAATTCACTATAATTGAAATAAATAAATAAATAAATAATAACCTCTAGCAACGATGTTGCTAACGTTATCACAAAAAAAAGTTAATACAAAAAAAATTAAGAACTTTTAATAAAAAAAATAGGTAATAAAAAACTATTTCATCTCTAGCCACGAGTTATCGTTACTACACACTTTTCATTGGTCGCTCACTTTTCCCTCTCACTCCCGTAACCCTATAGCGACGATCTATAGTCGCAATAGAGCATGGTCAGTGAAATTTCTAGGATCACATATAGCAACGATAAATCGTCGCTAGTGATGATTAAAATCGTCGTTATAAACCTCGTCGTTGAAAGGCTTTTTTCTTGTAGTGTTTTAGCATTTGCCAAAGTTGGGAGGAGAGTTTACCATTTGCCAAAGTTGAGGGATAGAGTTTGCCATTTATTTACCCCAGACATTTCTCTTTAAGGATAACTAGGAAATGTGGCCCGCACTTTGCGACGGAAGTTCCACACGTCCTGCGGCGCGATGCTGACCTTAAATTGTTGAAGACATAGAAGAAACGTATAAAGTTACCGCGACTCGGTTTTGTCGGTCTAATTCTTCACAATACCATCACGTTATCGTCACTCGATATAACTCATAACACAAAATATACCATACATTGAATCGTAAAACTTACATTAACGTCAAGAAAGAAAAGAGTAATTAACGAACGAAAGTTATTGAGGAAAAATCAGATTATATATACTACAAGGGATAAAACCTGACCGCGTGACGCGGAGAGTTTGCAAATCTCGTTACGCGTGTTGCGATGCTCACTGAGTAAATAAGGTAAACGTACAAAGTTGTCGCTACTCAGTTCCGGAGATTAAAAATGGATAAATTGCGACGCAAATAGTAGTTAACATTAAAAAATCGTTAAAAAAGTTAGTGACAAAGCAAAAACAAAATAAAAATATATAAAAGAAAAGCATGAAGTTGTCACGACTCGGTTCTGGAGATCTAAAAATAGATAAATTGCGACATGCATAAGAGTTAACATTGAAACGAAAAAAAAAACGTTAAAGAAGTAAGTAACAAAATAAAAACTTAATTTGAGTAATTTTAAGGGTATATTTGAAAATTTAAAAGTTGAGCGGTATTATTTTAAAATATAGATATTTAATGGAGTGTATATGACAAAAAAAATAGTTGATTGGTAGCCGACACTATCTTTTAAGGTAGTTGTAATTGAAGAGTAGGAAACTAAATTAGTGTATCTGTACTATATAATAAATAAATGTTTCTCAATTACACGTATCGCCTCCATATTCATTTTTATAATTTTTTTTTCTCGCATCTCTCTTTTAATAAATACCCTTTCATATTTTCAATAATAATATATTTTTAAACAAATTATTAATTATACTAATAAAATATATTTGTTTTAAATTATCTCATATTATAAGAAATTTTAAAATATAATTACCTAGATTATGTTTTCAATCAAATATGAAATGAAAGTCAAATTATATTGAATAATATTTAATATATTTTTGAAACTCAATTATACATTAATTTTTACATATTTTTGATTTTGTTTTATATTGTTAGAATATGTAATACATTTTTTCACATATAAGATATATAAAGATTTAATAATTTTATTTATTGATATTTTTTAACACTGTGTAGTACACATGTTCTAAGCTAATCTATACTACATAATAAAGAAGTAAAATTGGTGGACACTTGTCACATTTCTATGCTTTCTCATTCTCATTTTTCCGCATCTCTCTCCTATTAATAATGAACTCCACTATTTTAGTTAATAAAATTAATTATTTGTTTTAATTTTTATCTATATATATTTTAATTTAAAATTGTGTTTATTATCAATTAATTTGTTTAATCATATTTTTATAAATTCTATAAAATGAAAACAATTTTATAGGCAGCTATGACTTAAATAAAAAACTTTTAATCATATATTTATATATTTACATTGTTCCATTTTGATGAGTGTATATATGTTAATAGATTCAATTATATTTTATTCAAACCGTGTAATACACGAGTTTTAAAAGCATAAACTTTTTATTAATAAATATATAATATTACATTTATTCAACCCGTGTAATACACGTGATTCTAAGCTAGTAATGAATATACGAAGAATTAAGTAGACAATTTTGAATTCTATGTTGAAAGAATGGATTGTTGAACATTCGTTTCTATGGAAACTAGAATAGCTAGATAATACATTCAATTTCCCTACACCGTTCAACATTCGTTTCTATGGAAACTAGAATTTGAAAGCACTCTTATTCTCTCGTACCGAACTGACATTGTTTGATTCAAAACATGTACAATACAAGCCTTAGCTTTCATACCCTTTATATCTTGACTTCCTAACCTCTTCTCGAATGATTAGAAGTGCCGAAACAAAAGCTTTATCGACATTTGGAGACAAAGACACCGAAAACTTATCTTCTGCTTTCACAGTTTTTTGACGTGTAACTTGGGTATGCAACTGCAACACAATTGATTAAAAAATGGCACTGGTTGTAAGGACTTAGCAATAAGAGTATTATGGATGTTCCATGATGTTAGAAGTAAATCGTTAATAATATATCATTATTTAATTAAACTTCATACCTGGGCAAGAACTGTTGTTTTGTCTTGAGCAAATATAATGGATGTTCCATCCTTAAAGTTGTCATAAACTCTGTAATTAAATGTGCTTTCGGTCATATTAGAAGCCATGTATACATCGTATCTAAGCGATTTGCGGCCTCTAGTCTTCTTGACCGAGAAAAGTCTGTGATGCTCATGGTGATCTCCCTTGTAAGCTTGGCGTCTTCTATGGATACTGATGTGCTGCATTTACATACCAACTTAATATAACTTACTTTTTAAAAAATCACATATTCAAGTCCCTGTCTCAACCAGCCACAAACCCATAAAGAAAGACCCATTTGTCATTACGGCAATCCATTTTTGCAAAGAACTTCGATTCCGTTTTAACTAGAATCTGGAAAATTTGTTTTAAATTTCATCGAAACACCCGGCACCGCATAACAGTTACCTTTGAAACCGAGTTATTAGGCCGACATATCTTGGTATTGTATAGTAGTGAGCAACTTCTAATTCAATAAGATCTTACTATGGAAGTTAGGAACTATTTTTCATCCTTCATTTTGCAAATGTCCATCTAATATTTATTTGACTTTTTTTACAGAGGAGATGAAAGAAAGAAATTACTTTTGTTGTGAAGGAGATAACAGGTTGGTCCAACTCATCTACCATAACACGATATCCGTTCTTCTTCTTGGTAGCTCGAAATAAAATATTTCCATCATCGTCACTGATTTTAAACTTGTCTTCCACCTCACGGTTCTTCTCAAACATCAACTGCATAGCGCAATTCGAACAATATTTCTGGTCTACAATAACAACGGGGTACTCAGGCTCCTTAAACACTCGATCAGGGGTTCCTTTACTAGAAAAATCATCATCAGAAGAATAACACGGGCTAGCCATCGACAATGGGCTCGCCATTTATGATCAATCGAGATATATTACGACCGGCGCTACAAGTTATGGGTCTGAACGAGCACCAGGCTGCTGGCCGGTGTGGTTGTTACCGAATACTTTTATTACAATAGACATTAACTTCTATGATCGACCTTCATCCTTCAGATATAAGACTAGTGTCCGAGGTTGACGGGTTTTCATCAATTATTTTGGCTACTAATCTGTGTTCCCCCTTTGACTTGATCAAATCAATACTTTTGCTCCATTCATTCGATGAAAAATATAACCGTTTCTTTTCACTTACTAAAAATAAACTATTAAAGTTACTAGCTGATCCGTAATTTAACATAAAATTGTTATCCATGACATTTACTAAATATTTTGAAGTGGATTTTTGATCATTTAATATTATACTCAATGGCATAAATTTCAATGTACGTCTTTTCTCGCCAATTAGTGTTATCCGTGGCATTGATATGGGTGAAGAATGAAGAATAGATCTCCGCACCAATTGACAGGGACGGAATCAAGAATTTTTTTCAATGGAGTCACTCTTTTCGGCACTTGGATTTCTAACAATCTAAACTTAGAAATTTTGGGTCTGTTCAATATAACTTTTCGGGTCGGTTTAATGACTTTCTTCTCAAAGTTTTGTTCCATAATCCATATAATTTAAGTTTCAACAATTAATGTCAAGAACCAAGTTCAAGACCAACTAAAATCACTAAACAATTAATGTCAAGAACCAAGTTCAAGACCAACTAAAATCACTATCTTCCAACGAAGAACAACTACAACCAAAACCCCTAAAAATCTAAAATACCGAAGTTTCAACTTTCAATAAAAAAACTAATATCCAAATGAGCAATCCCAAATGTTGGAAATATATATGTACGGTTCCGATTATTTAACGTTACTAACTGAGTTGTGACCCGTAAGAGTTACACCTAGGGCCACCTAGGGCAACGGACATTAAATCCACTTAACCAGCTTAACTGGTAATTACGAACTGTTAGCGAGACGATATTATATATATATATATATTCGTTAGACGGGAGTTATTATTTATACTAGTTTATAAATAATAATTATATATTTTGTTTTAATCCTTTATTAAAACAATTAGATGAGTTCAAGCTTTTTATCTCGTATTGGACTTTAGGCCTGAAAATAACTAATAGGGTTTATAATTATTATTTATATGAATAATAATCCTTATTATTGTTATCACCATAAAAATTGTCCAGCCGCAAGATTTTTTATTTTTTTTTGTTGATTTATTCCTCACAAGGAGCTAGCGACGAAAGGAATTGGCATTCTGCCTTTGTGACTTCCGGCCACCAAACCAGCCCCAACCTCCTCTGCCTGCCCCGTTCTCGGCCAGCCCTGACGTCCCGGTTTCCTCGCGTTCGGTTCGTGATCTAGCATCGGTTTATTGTACCTTAGTGTCTCAAACGGTTAATCATTAACCGAGGTATATCGATCTCATTGGTAGTTAGATCTAAAATCTTATTCCGTATTCGTATGTTTTGTAATCCAGATCCTGTCGGGTTTTATTTTGTGTTGATTCAGTTTCGTTCCGTTGCGTTTTAATAATTACTAAATAATTATTATTAATCTATAATTACTTATCAACCGTTTTTGATAACTAATCTAACTGATCACCACTGCGGAAAACCCAGCAGTGGTATCAGAGCCTTGGTTACGACATATGAATCGGATCCGGTATTTTAACCGTTTATAGATCAAAAACTTTAACCTGTTTAAAGTTTCTGATCTAGATCTTTTTTAGAGCAATTTTTATTTATTTATTTATTTTGGTCAAAGTTATTATTTTTTTATTTGACCAACATGATTGCCCAGTTATTTGATTGTATTAAATATGTAAATCTGGCCCGACCTGTTTCGTGTTTGTTTTATGTTTCCCATTTAATGGCTAAAGGTTGTAATAGGCTAGCTTTTATTTTAGGCCCACTTTGATGGATCAAAGTTGTAATACATAAGGGTTTTATTTTTCTGTATTATGTATAAATATTGTAAAGATAAAGACCCGAAGACAAAACTGAAGACAACGACAAGATCTTGGATTTAGTGGGAGTCACACGGAACAGCTAGACTCATGCACGAAGTCCAACTATTTGTGGTTGTTTGTGTGTTGTGACCCCGTGACCTAGTTTGGTCTTGCTATTAGGCTCTAGCAAGATCAAACACTTTTTCCTTGGCCATATGATTTACATATTTTTGTGTTTGCGATTGTGGTTGCTTTTATCTTATAAATGTTATAACGTACCGACCAAATACCAATTTTTTCACAATCAAATTAATAACAAGTTCTAAATTTTTTTTTACAACTTGGGATTTTTATATTAAAACAAAAAGTTTGTTTTTAAAATATATGATAACCAATAAAGTTTTGCAATTTAAACTAATTTTAAATTTTCAAAACGAATAACTTAATAGTTCATTTAAAATATTAACTTTTAATTGGTTAATTATATCGCGACAAACTTAGTTTTAATAGATTATTTAAAATTAAGTGTCTTGAGAGATGAAAGGGTTCATCACGTTGTCACAATCTAATATATAGTAAAACTGGATTTTACAACACACGTATGATTTATCATTCGTTGTGTTTGACCCTATTCGGTAAAACACTAAAATTAAATCTCATATTTAAAATCTTTAGTCTATGCCTGTCACACCCTCAAAATCCACTAACGGAGTTCTACCTTTAGGAGCATGACAAACCATGATCTCAGTCATTAGCTACATCAAACGACACTATATGAGACTTAAAAAGTCATAACATAAATGTTCAGAGTTAAATGCGGAAGTGTAAACGTTAGAATGAAATTAAAAGTAATTACACGCAACAAGCGTCAATTAATGTAAATAAGTAAAACTGTTTTAAAGTGTTTGAAATGAATGATATGACAGTAGGACTCCATGCATGTCCTAAGTGTGCAACCTGTGCCAAAGCGACCTGAGAAACATGTAAGAAAAAGTGTCAACATGAGGTTGGTGAGTTCACAGGTTTGTATGTAAATAAGCTGTTTGAGTGTTGCTGGATCCACAAACGTAAGTCACACCTATTGCTAGCTAGACAATGTTCAAGTTACTCTAAGCGTTCGCAACCGAAGCTGACTGTTTGTGTTTGGGTGCCTTCCGCCATTGCTAAGATCAACAAATGGCAAGTGTTTAGGACAATTTACACCCGTTAGACCTCCAATCAAGTTAGCGCGACTAACCCGGGTGGGGTTTGTCAAACCTAGTAGTACTACTCAAATTTCCTCGCTATACTCCATATATTAACGGTCCGAGTGTGTAAGGACTTTGCATGTTATGTTTGCACTTAGGTACACAAGTGGTAATGAAATACTATGTGATCCATGTCAGTGTGTATGTCTCTCCCTGGCTGGGAGACGAGTAACGGATGCATGTTCGTATGCATGTTTCTCCCCAACGGGAAAACAAGTAAGATGATGTTTGTGTATATGCATGTTTCTCCTCAACAGGAAAACAAGTAAAATGATGTTTGTGTATATGTATGTTTCTCCTCAACAGGAAAACAAGTAAAATATGTTTGTGTATATGCATGTTTCTCCTCAACAGGAAAACAAGTAAAATATGTTTGTGTGTAAGCATGTTTCTCCCCCAATAGTAAAACAAGTAAAAAGGGGCCGTGAAACTCACCTGAGTTTGAGTATAAGTAGGTGGCACCACACAAGGATGCAAGTAGGTATCACAAGAGATTGCCTGTGAACTGCATATGTATGCCCTAGAATTAATAACACAACAATTAGGGATACAACGGAATTTGTGACGACGACACGGCAAGTTGAACGTCCTAAAACATTCTAAGGATCAACGAGTAGACGAACGTGTCCACGGGAAACAAGGATTTCTTAATTATTAAGATAAATGCGTTATGCGACGAAAGTCTCTATTTACGAATAATAATATTTAATACATATATATTCATATGTTTGTACCATTCAATAAAGGTTTAGGAAAATAATATACGTTATTGTATTAGAGAATATCACGATCATCAAATTTTATAAAAAAAAATTATAATAAAACTATTATTTTATTCGGATTATAACAACGTGAGAAATAATATAAATAAATATATTATTTTACTAGTTTGAAACGTTGCACTACGTTTATAACCGTGACGAAAATAATATATAAATATATTATTATTAATTGGAGTTACGGTTTGAAAATAATATAAATATATTATTTTATTCGAAGTTATAAGTTGAATAATAGTATAATATATTATTATAAAAGTATGAAACAATATTAGAAATGTGTTACAAAATCCAAACCCGAGCCTACGTGCGATTTTCCGGGTTAAAACATCTTAATATTTCAATATAAGAATATAATAATTGATTTTATACTTAAAATAATGTTAAAAGTATGATTTAAAAAGAAAATAAGGGAGGAGGGCTCGAACCCGGGTCTCCTCCCTAACAGCTATGCGTTTTAACCAACCCACCTACTAAGACAATCGCAACAGGAACCGGTTCTTGTGCGTTTTAATCCTCAACAGCCCTGCGTTCTTCTCTTAGATCGCGAACCGAACCAAAACTCCCCCTAAATCCACTGAATTCGGTTTCGATTGATCAAAATAATCTAGGGGTTTTGTTAATCAGTGTTTTGCGAATCTGTAGGTGAATTTAATTGCAAAATGATCGAGTATAGGATCGTTAAATTCTCAGTTAGAAACCCGGGACCCTAGGGTATGAACACCAAATCGATTTGATCCATACTTGTAATAACAGTTGCCGAAATCATGGGGTTTTCAAAGAGTGATGTGTTGCGAAACTATTCATATACATTAATCGGATTTAAAACGTGTCTAGACCTGAATTCGATTAACCCAATAGAGTATGAACCCTAGAATTTGTTCTTCACCGATTCGACGTAATAAGTTTGAATCAGCAAAGGGCTTTCAATCTATACATTGAAACGAGTCTGAGGATGTGATTAATTACATTGGATGATACCGAATTGATGGAAATCGGTTAGACCACAGTTGCGGCTTCGAGGCGTTTGTCCCCGACGTCTCCGACGAAATTGATGGGTGCACATGACTCATAGGAACTCGATAAAGGTTTGAAGTGCGTTTGCTTGTAGGATGATATGAGAATTTGATCGATTTAGAGAGTATAAGAGACGAGTTAAGTGGTTACGACTTGATTGATTATAATGGGATTAATCTGTGATCAATGATGGTGTTAAATGGTACATTGATGATCGACTTTGCCATTATAATGAACTTCAGTTACGAATTTGGACAGCCATGGATGGTTACGGTTTGGATTGGATCAAAATCATCAAAGTTTGACTTTTCAAAAGTCAATAGAACACTCACATACTTGATTTTGACTTTATAAAGTCAACGGATTGAGTTTTGACTAATTACACAGTTAGTCCTTGCAGTTTAATTGTATATAAGTTTGAATCATGGTATAAATAGTCCCTGGGGTTTGTAATAGAGTTAACGGGGTTGACCGAGATTTTTCGGGTGTCACATCATCCCCTAGTTGGAAGAATTTTCGTCCCGAAAAATAAAATAATAAAAAAATTTCTATGGTGTCACATCATCCCCTAGTTGACAGAATTTTCGTCCCGAAAATTTGAATACTACCTTAAGAGTTTGACATGGAGTGCTTGAACAGATTAGGATACTTGCGCATCATCTGATCCTAGCGTTCCCACGTGAATTCTTGTCTGCGTTTCGAGTTCCAACGAAATCTGACAATAAGGATTTTACCACGTTTAAGCGTTTTGACTTCCATATCCATGATTTCCACCGGTTCTTCAACGAACTGCGATTGTTCATCGATGTGTAGTTCCTCAAGAGGAACCGCGAGTGTTTCGTCTGCTAGACATTTCTTCAAGTTCGAGAGATGAAAGACGTCGTGTACACCACTCAGTCCTTCAGGTAGGTCCAGTTGGTACGCTACCAGGCCAATTCTCTTCACTATCTTGAACGGTCCAACATAACGAGGATTCAGTTTTCCTCGTTTCCCGAAGCGAATTACACCTTTTCAAGGTGAGACTTTTAGTAGAACCATGTCGCCTACTTGAAACTCTAACGGTTTACGACGCTTATCAGAGTAGCTCTTTTGGCGATCACAAGCTGCCGCCATACAGTTTCGGATTTGAACAATCTTTTCAGAAGTTTCGAATACAAGTTCAGGACCTGTAAGTTGGCTATCTCCAACTTCAGCCCAACAGATAGGAGATCAACATTTACGTCCGTACAATGCCTCGAATGCTGCCGCCTCGAATGCTGCCGCCTTGATGCTAGTGTGATAATTGTTGTTGTAGGAGAACTCCACTAAAGGTAAGTGAGACTCCCGGTGTTACCGAAATCGACCACACAAGCTCGTAGCATGTCCTCTAATGTTTGAATGGTACGTTCTGTTTGACCATCAGTTTGAGGGTGATACGCCGTACTCATGTCTAGACGCGTACCTAAAGCTTTTTGTAGAGATTGTCAGAAATGTGATGTGAATCGAGCGTCTCGATCCGAAATGATAGAAATTGGTACTCCGTGCCGAGATACTACTTCTTTCAGGTAAAGACGAGTAAGTTTCTCCATTTTGTCATTTTCTTTGATTGCTAAGAAGTGAGCGGACTTTGTTAAACGATCAACGATTACCCAAATGGTATCACATCCAGTAGGAGTTCGTGGCAATTTTGTGATAAAGTCCACGGATATCTGCTCCCATTTACACATGGGAATCTCCGGTTGCTGGAGTAGACCGGAAGGCTTTTGATATTCAACCTTGACCTTTGCTCAAGTCAGGCACTTGCTCACATAGGTCGCTATAACAACTTTCATTTTCGGCCACCAATATAGCACCTTAGGTCATGATACATCTTATCGATACCAGGATTCATAGAATAGCTAGATTTGTGAGATTCATCTATTCCCAGTTTCTTTATGTTCCCGTACTTTGGAACTCATATTCGCTCTGTGAAGTAGAGAATGCCGTCAGATTTGATTTCAAGTTGTTCTGCCATACCTTGTGTGACTTCCAGCGGTAGATTCTCCTCTTTCGGGGCTTTAAGTTGAGCACTACGAATTTTATCAGGCCACCCGGTGTGAATAGTGAGTTGTAATGCTCGAACTCGTTTTGGCTTGGATTCCTTTCGACTTAAGGCATCATCTACCACATTAGCCTTGCCCGGATGATACTTGATAGTACAGTCATAGCCGTTCAAAAGTTCCATCCAACGGCGTGGTCGGATGTTCAACTCCTTCTGTTTGAATATGTGCTGAAGACTCTTGTGATCGGTGTAAATGGTGCACTTGGTACCGTCCAAGTAATGTCTCCAGATTTTCAAAGCAAACACTATAGCTCCCAATTCTAGGTCATGGGTAGTGTAGTTTTTCTCATAACCTTCAATTGACACATCCGACCCTTCCACATGTACATGTAGTAGGGCGACTATTAATTTTCTCTCTAATACATGCCCCCGCTATATGCAGAACAAAATTGGGCATAGATGAGGCTAAACGTATCAATGCATAGACAAGAGTTGTCTTAACGGCCTCATACTCGAGAATTGTGCATTTTTCCACAATTGACAATTATTGTCAGTCTGCCTAAATCACTTACTAATGTTGTGTGCCACAGCCGCCATTACTAATTGATATTACCAAATTATCTATTCTTATTATATTCTTGCCATGGGTCATTAATATAAGAATTTATTAAATCCAAAATACTAATTAACATTTAATTTGCTTATTTAACAGATGTCTACTGAAAAAGAATACCACTCATCCTTCTCTCTCAAGTCTTTGCTTGAGAATGAAAAACCGAATGACACCAACCTGTTCTTGAACTCTCTCCCTAGTTCTTATGACAACTTCGTAATGAACTTAAATATGAACACATGGGAGAAGACTATGCCCGAACTGCACGGTATGCAGGAAACGGCCGAGATGAGCATATCAAGTGAGACTATGGTTAAATCTGCTAGTGTTAACAAGCCCAAAACCAAGAAAAGGGGTTATAAAAACAAAGGTAAGAAGCAAGTTGTTGCTGCCAAGAATGCCACCAACAATAACAAGCAAGTTGCAAAAACACCCCCTCCCGAGGAGCGTCAGTGTTTTGAATGCAACAAGACGGGGCACTGGAAATGTAACTGCCCTGAATATCTAGCTAAGATAAGATCGAAGAGAGCCAATGGAGAAGGCACCTCTTCAGGTATTTCTATCTATGTTATTGAACTTTTCACTGTCTCTAGCGACACATGGGTATTTGATACCGGATGTGCTTATCACATCGTTAATGTATTGCACGAGCCTAAAAATTGGAAGAAGCTGAAACAAGGTGACATGGAACTCATCGTTGGTGATGGGAAGAGAGTACCGGTTCTTGCAACTGGAACATTTCACCTTTCACGTCCTTCTGGTCTTATAGTTATCTTACATAACTGTTTGTTTGCACCTGGTTTATCTAGAAACATTATTTCAGTTTCCTTATTGTTTGAACAAGGTTTTAAGTACGTTTTCAATGGAATTTTTTTATTCTGCTTACTTAAATGATATTTTC
This sequence comes from Smallanthus sonchifolius, assembly GCA_023525975.1. Classification (NCBI taxonomy): domain Eukaryota; kingdom Viridiplantae; phylum Streptophyta; class Magnoliopsida; order Asterales; family Asteraceae; genus Smallanthus; species Smallanthus sonchifolius. The sequence goes on from CM042046.1 coordinate 31,551,400, forward strand.
TATTTTGAGGCTAAACCTCGAAATGGTATTTATGAGGTTGATGTTCAAACTAATAATAACATATACAATCTTTCTAAGCGTATCAAATCTAGCATTAATGATACATTTCTATGGCACTGTAGACGTGGTCACATAAGCAAGGCCCGCATGAAAAGGCTCCAATCCGAAGGGATCCTCGAATCCACCGGACATGACTCCTTTGAAGACTGCAAGTCTTGCTTAGCTGGCAAACTCACTAAAGGATCCTTCACAAGTATTGGTGAACGAGCCAAGGATCTGCTAGGACTCATATACACTGATGTATGTGGCCCTTTCAGAACCATGTCTAGAAATCATGAAAGATACTTCGTTTCATTCATCGACGATTACAGTCGATATGCTTATGTCTATCTTATGAAACACAAGCATGAAACTTTTGAAAAGTTTAAAGAGTTTCAAAACGAAGTGGAAAACCAACTAGGTAAACCGATAAAGACACTTCGATCAGATCGAGGTGGTGAATATCTCAACACAGAGTTCATCAATCATATGGCACTGTAGACGTGGTCACATAAGCAAGGCCCGCATGAAAAGGCTCCAATCCAAAGGGATCCTTGAATCCACCGGACATGACTCCTTTGAAGGCTGCAAGTCTTGCTTAGCTGGCAAACTCACTAAAGGATCCTTCATAAGTATTGGTGAACGAGCCAAGGATCTGCTAGGACTCATACACACTGATGTATGTGGCCCTTTCAGAACCATGTCTAGAAATCATGAAAGATACTTCGTTTCATTCATCGACGATTACAGTCGATATGCTTATGTCTATCTTATGAAACACAAACATGAAACTTTTGAAAAGTTTAAAGAGTTTCAAAACGAAGTGGAAAACCAACTAGGTAAAACGATAAAGACACTTCGATCAGATCGAGGTGGTGAATATCTCAACACAGAGTTCATCAATCATCTCAAGGAGCGTGGAATAGTTTCACAACCCACTCCACCTAGCACACCCCAACTTAATGGCGTGAGCGATAGGAAAAATCGAACCCTACTTAATATGGTTCGATGGATGATGTGTAGAACAAACTTGCCTCACTCCTTATGGAGTTATGCTTTTATGACCGCCGCCCACATTGTCAATCTGGCACCGACTAAGAAGGTAAACACGACTCCTTATGAGATAGGGCATGGGTCTAAACCCAATCTGTCTTACCTTAGAGTATTGGGATGTGATGCATATGTCACTAGCGATTCTGATGACAAGCTCGATCCTAGAGGCGAAAAGGTTGTTTTCGTCGGATACTATAATAGAAGCGGATATTATTTCTACCATCCTGATGAAAATGTTATTTCCATCAAAAGTAAGGGACACTTCCTCAAGAAATAAATTCTTGAATGAGGAACTGGAGATAATATAGTGGATCTTGAAGAAATTCGAGAACCACAAACAACCACTAAGGAAGTCGGAGCATCTGAACAACAAGAAATTATTGCTGATGAATCAGACATAAACACAAGCATTCGCAGAAGTGTAAGGACTCGCAAAGAACCTGACAGATACCTATGGCATCTTGAGGGTACCGAAGTCGTAATAGTAGCCGGGTCAAATGACGAACCTACTAACTACAAATCTGATATTCAGATCTAGAATCTGCAAAATGGCTGGAAGCCATGAACGCCGAGATGCAATATATGCGTGACAATCAAGTCTAGGACTTGGTTGAGCTACCCGACCGAATCTCGAAAAATATGGAGCAAATGGATTTTCAAGAGAAAAACTGACATGCATGGAAATGTACACACCTATAAAGCACGGCTGGTTGCGAAAGGTTTTACTCAGACCCATGGTATTGACTATGATGAAACCTTCTCACTCGTTGCTATGATCAAATCAATCAGGATATTGCTTGCCATAGCCGCGTACTATGATTACGAGCTATGGCAAATGGATGTCAAAACCGCTTTCCTTAATGGACATCTCTTTAAAGATGTCTATATGGTACAACCTGATGGTTTTATTGATCCAAAATATCCTAATAGAGTGTGTAAACTGAGTAAGTCCATTTGTGGACTCAAACAAGCATCTCGAAGCTGGAATCTTCGTTTTGACTAAAAGATTAAAGAGTTTGGCTTTGTCAAAAATGAAGATAAGCCTTGTGTTTACAGAAAGGCTAGTGGGAGCACTATATCATTTCTTATCTTATATGTGGATGATATACTTATCATTGGAAACAACATCCCTATGTTTGATATAGACTCCTTCTCACAAATATTTGAGCCTCTCATATTCTCAAATATGGAGTCATCTCAAGAGAAAGCCATATAACCTAATGATGACTATAGAATGAATTTCAATGCTCCTTCCATAAAGTTCAACAGACCATCCTTTGATCCTCCTTTTGTAGAAAATGCCATTGAAGCAAGTGAAGCCAGAATAAGTAGCTCAAATGTCACCGAAAGTCGCACATCTAAACCTGAAAATACAACTGTCACAACCGACCAATCTGTAGCTGACATAGAGGCACCTGTTGTGGGTGAAGTCACTAATCCTGATGATATTGAAGATAGTTCTGCTGAAGATACTGAAGATGCTACTGAACAACAACATATCAATCTTGACCAAGGCATACAACTTGATGTGGTACCAACTCAAAGAATCAACAAAGAACATCCTCTAGAGAATGTTATTGGATCAGTTCGGCATGGAGTTCAAACATGAAGAAAAACACATGAAGCGAATATATGTCTCTATTCATGCTTCTTGTCTCAAGTTGAACCAAAGAAAGTAGATGAAGCCTTGCAACAAAGTAGTTGGATTGAGACAATGCAAGAAGAACTCCTACAGTTTCAGAGGCAGGAGGTATGGAAACTAGTAGATTTGCCAAAGGGGCAAACTGCCATTGGCACAAGGTGGCTGTTCAGAAACCAAGAAGATGAGAAAGGGATTGGGATAAAAAATAAAGCAAGACTTGTAGCTTAAGGCTACACTCAGGAAGAAGGAATTGACTATGATGAAGTATTTGCACCAGTAGTTAGGCTAGAGGTAATCATAATATTTCTAGCCCATGCTGCATCCAAGAATTTCACTCTCTATTAGATGGATGTCAAACGTGCATTTCTCTATGGGAAGATTGGTGAAGAAGTGTATGTGACACCCGATAAATTTCAGTTAACATTGTTAACTTAAACCTAGTTATCTTACTCTAACTCAGTTAGTTCAGTTAACTCAGTTACAAACTTCAGGGACTGGTTCTGCTAAGTCCTAAACTGATGTGCATGAAACTAGACGGTCGAATCTGGTAATTAATCGATTCTTGATTTCTGTTTGACTTTGAAAATTCAAACTCGCGATTTTGCCCAAATTCGAATCCCATAATCACCTTCTGTTGAAATCCGTAACTGTTAACCACGATTAAACCAGTAACGAACATCTTTAACGCATTAAACTCCATTATTGATTCTTAATCACACCGATTTATGGCTAATCAAAGCCGTAACCATCAAAACGTCCCTTACCTCTATCAAAGTCGATCAATTCAACCATTCAATATGCAATTGAGCTCCTGCGCATCCTATACGAGTGTTAGAGAATCACTTGCTCACATAAATTCAATCGTAGGCGAATCCAGTAGCACATGAGATCGACTCGCGCAAATCAGAACTCGGTTTAGTTGATCACCATCAATTCGTCAACGTTTCTGGTAACTAATCGCACCCTTAGCTTCGTTTTTACCCTCTGAATGAAAGCCCTATGATTATCGGGGCTCATATCATCGAATTGATCGAGACCCAGAATCTAGGGTTCATACGAAACCCACTTTGGGGCTTTTGATTTTAAACTCGATTAAAATTCAATTGAATCATATGGTTAGACTCGAGACCATCTACTCTTTGAAAGCCCCATATCAATTAAATAAAATAACATCGAATTTATTATAAACCGTAAACTAGGGTTCTTCATAAAATCGATTTGGGGGTTTCGACCTTAAACTCAACCTCAATCAAATTAAGTTACACCATCAGATTTGCAATCCTTGTCTGAATAAAAGCCCCATGTTTCCAGTGAGATTTAATATCCAATTCGATCAATTTGATTCTTACTTCATATCTAGGGTTTCGGTCACTAAAACGAGAATTAAACGGATTTAAACTTAATGTTTTTGAAATTATTTGCACCCACATGTTCGCATGGCGTCGATTATCAAATCCCTTGTCCTGTTTTGATCAATTGTATTTGAAATCAAAGGAATTTGGGGTAGGATCGATCGGGTTGTGTGAAAGGGGTGAACTCGAGGAGTTGCGGATTAAAACCAGTTGGATCTAGGTGTCTGTTGCGATACCCTAGCAGGCGGGACTGGTTAAGTGTTTGTGCTGTTGTGGGAGAGACCTGGGTTCGAGTCTCTCCACCCACTTTTATTTTTAAAACCGATTTTTGTTATTATTTTAATCATCAAGTAAATTGTTATATTAACATAATATTATATTAAAGCGTTTTACCCGGAAAACAACTCGTAGGCTCGGGTTTGACTTTATAACTTATAATTACTAATAATTCCACTTTTAAAATAATATATTTATATTATTTTCAACCCCGACTTCGTATGAAATAATATGTTAATATTATTTTAACTAGTGACTTCTATTACTAAATAATATATATTTGTATTATTTCGCTTTGTTTAAATACCTCGTGTGACGTTTTAAACTATTTAATAATATAAATTGTTATATTAATTACCCACGTTTATTTGCTCGAATAAAAATAATATATTTATTATTTTTGCCACAATGATTACTTATTAATCATACGAACCTAAAATAATATATTAAATTATATTATTTTCCTAACTTTTATAAACGACTCGAACGTACGAATTTATTTACTTATTTATTTATTTATTATTCGTTATTAACGTTCGACACGTAGCGCATTTACCTTAATTATTATATTATGATATATATATATATATATATATATATATATATATAATCCCTTGAACGTATTCGTCAACTCTTTGATCTTTAGAGCGTTTCTCTTAAGACGTTCATCATCCCGTGTCACCGTCGCATACCCTAATAATTCCCATTTTATCCCTAATTGTTAAATGTATAATTCTAGGGAATTCGTGAGCCGTGTCGGGCTATCACTTGAGATTTTGACATCGTACTTGTGTGATCACTATCTACGCAATCATGTGAGTTTTCACGGCCCCTTTTACTGTTTTACATTTTAGGGGAGAAAACATGTCGTAAACATTTTTGGTTATGTAATTCATATATGTTATCACTTGTTTAACTATGCGTACACATCTATCATTAAGTCCTCACATCGGACCGTTAATATGAACATAGCGAGGTAAGTTGAGTAGTACTACTGGGTTTGACAAACCTCACCCGCGTTAGTCGCGCTAACCCGACTGGATGTCGAACAGGTGCAGTCTTGACCTAAACATGCACTATAGTTGATAGGCCTGGTAGGAGGCAAAACATAAATAGTCAGCTGTCAGTTGCGAGCGTATTAGTTAACATGCTTATGGGTTAGCTACCTATTGATTTATATATTGAATGTACATTAACCTATTGAACTTTGTTGCAAACTGAAACCTATGAACTCACCAACCTCGTGTTGACATTTTCTTACATGTTTTTCTCAGGTCGCTAAGATAAGGCATAGGTGCACATATAGGACATGCATGGGATTCTTCTATTGATTGATGCTTTATTAAATTGGTTTGGACTTTTGGACTTTTTGGGTGCGTGTGTTTGCGCAATTACTTTTCTTTACGCTTCCGCATTAAACTCTGATTGATATGATATTTTCATTTGAGTCCCATGTAGAGTCGTTCAATGTAACTAATGACTGAGATCCTGGTTTGTCACTTTCCAAACGGTAAAACTCCGTTTGTTGAAATTGGGGGTGTGACAGTGTAGGTCCGTCAACTTCCTGGCTTTATAGATCCTCTACATCCTGACAGAGTGTTCAAACTGGACAAAGCTCTCTATGGTTTACATCAAGCTCCACGAGCTTGGTATGAAACTTGTCAGGATATCTTCTCAGCTACAATTTCAGAAGAGTAGCCATTGACCAGACACTGTTCATCAAAGATGAAGGGGGAGAGATCTTACTGGTACAGATCTATGTAGATGATATCATCTTTGGATCAACAAAGAAGAATCTGTGCAAGGACTTTGAGACCCTCATGCATTTAAAATTTGAAATGAGTTCAATGGGTGAACTAAATTTCTTGCTGGATCTCTAAGTTAAACAGGTCCAAAATGGGATCTTTATAAGTCAATCCAAGTATGTCAAAAGTATCTTAGACAAATTCAAGCCGGATGATTGTACTGCTGCACATACTCCAATTCAAGTCAATCATCAATTATCCCCATATAAAAAGGGTCAAGATACTGATCAACATCAATACAGAGCAATGAATATATCACTCATGTATGTGACTGCATCAAAACCTGATATCATGTTTGTTGTGTGCTTATGTGCAATATTTCAAGCAGCTCCAAAAATATCACACATTCATGTTGTCAAAAGAATTTTTAGATAACTTGAAGGAGCTCCAAAACATGGACTATGGTATCCCAAAAATGAAAAATCTACTTCAGGTGGACGTCAATTTAAGGGAGGAAGACTCATCTCATGGCAGTGCAAGAAGCAAACGTGTGTCTACATCAACAGCAGAAGCAGAATACAGTGAAGCTTCAAGTTATTGTGCTCAAGTAATCTAGTTCCAAAATCAGATTCTGGATTATGGAGTGACTTTTAAGGCAACCCCCATTCACATTGAGAACAAGAGTGCTATTTCAATCACTAACAATCCTGTGCGGCACTCCAAGACAGAACGCATTCACATTAGGTACCATTTCATTAGAGATCAAGCCGAGAAAAAGAGAATTATTTTAACCAAAGTTAAAACCAATGAGCAATATGCTGACTTATTCACCAAATCCTTTGATGACGCTAGACTCAAATATTTAGTTGAATCCATTGGTATGATGAACTTAGAATAAAATCATTCTATAAAATAAAATGAATAAATGTGCGTTTGTTTTTCCTTGTTGTTTGATAAAAACTTCTTGAAATCCAAAAATAATTATGTTATTTTGATGACTTTATCTGTCAGGAGAAAACTTTTCTGCTGGTGATAGTTTTAGTCATCGGCACCAAAAGCTTTTGCTGCTGACTACTTTATGCCACCCGCAGGAACTTAAGTCACCCTTTTCACTTTTCATGGGCCAGATCTTATGTCTGCCCTTATCCATTTTTCATCACATTTTTATTCATTACCTGAAAACATTTTGCAAGGTAACGTCAACGCGAACGCCGGTGAATACAATTATCTTGACAGCAAAATCATTTGGCACAAATCATTATTAATTTCATAATCATAACTTTATGTTCAGTCTACATATTCAGCAAGCTCTTATCTCCTGATCATATGTACCACTGTATACACTAGTATCATGCCTTACAATAATGGCCAGGTCTACGCCTCCAAAATTGTTATAAGATAAGAACCAACCGCAATCTGAGACTTTCACACAAGACCCATGTATCCCTTGCAAGTTTTACCTATTCCTATGGCCTGAATGATTTCTTCGTAGAAGAACGTTGAGCATTATTGTAACTTCCCAAATTCCTCATAAGTTAAAGCATGTGGTTTCATTTAGGTTTAAGGTTGTCAAAGAACTAAATTATGACTCGGTAGTCTAAGGACTAATTTAAACTAAGGGTTGGTAATGCAATTCTTTAAAGATAAAGGGGTAAAGTAAAAAAAATCTAATAAAAACCTAATCCCTATTTCTTTCCCACAACCGCCACACCCGATTTCAATTCCAATCCTCCTTCGTTTTCGCCAAAACCATTCCACCTTCCTCACCAATGTCGACCTGCAACTCCCATCCTCCATTAAACTTTAATCCGACGAAACGAGCTTCAACCCTTGCTCGATTTACAAGGAGAAGTACCTCCTTGTCTCAAGCACGCAAGGACAACTTGTACTGCAACTAAGGATAGCGATGAAAGAGCTAAAGAAGGGTTCATGACGATGGCAAAATTTGCTGCCATAGCTCCGATAACATCTACGGGTTCATGTAAGGTGGTACGGCCAGTGGCTATCAAGTGACGAACATGCTGTAGCTTCATGTCATAGCGATTAGCAAGGTGTTGATGACAACCTCAAGGTGGTGACCGGGTGAGGTGAGCAGCGGAGATGGTGGTGGCTGTGCAAGTTTCATGGCAAAAAGGGTGGTCGTTCCGTGAAAATGGTTATGGTGTTTTAGATAACGAAAACCGCCAGGTTAGAGGAGGATGTAACCGGCGCGTCGAGATGAGTTCATGGACTTTTGAATTACCCAATTCAGAGTCCTTACGGTCGAGTTACGGGTGCGGTTCAAGTTCATATTCTAGACACCGCGAAGTGGAGGTACATTTATTAAACCATGGTTATCGACTGTTAAGTAAGAGTCCGTAACCCATGTTCCGGCCGGAGTCGGGCCGACTCTCCAGGTTGATTGTCGAGTGTCCGGGTTGAATTTTGACTTTCTGAGCCGTGTCAAGGTCGACTTTACGACGAGACTTAGAATCCTAGCGAGATGATATACAATCGTTTATACATGTTTTACATGCACAATTATCCCTATAAATAGCACAAATTATAGAGAATATAATAAGATATGATACATAATCCACTTATTTGTGTTACAACAGGATAATTAACCCTTGCATGCAAAAACATGAAGAAAACACCGTGCAAATGGCCCCACGTGTCAACCCAGAAGTCAAAAATCAAGCAAATAGTCAAAATTTGACTTTGCACGGTCATGCATTGCAATGCACGGTTGTGCAAATGGCCCCACGTATCCCTGTACCTTCCTACTCTGCCAGATTCCCTCACGTGCAAGAGATGTGTGCTTTGCACGACCGTGCATCCCAGTGCACGACCGTGCATTACCAATTTCTGAGTCTATGAATAGCAAGCTCATTCTAGTGTTTTAGGTGTCCAAGATCAAGAGGTGTGAAGGCCTTAGTGCTCTGCTAAGAGTCGGAACTCTCTCGGTTTTGGTCCATTTAGGTTTTTTTTCTTTTTATTTTTTTTTCTAAGTCTTGTAATATGAACTTATTCTTCTCGTTCGAGTGAAACAAGAGGCAACCTATACCCACTCTCTCTTGGTGTTGGAACACTTCCAAACATTATATAAGGGTTAGTGGAGTCACTTGTATGGTCATTTATGGCTAGTCCTCTTGTGTTGCTCGAGTTGGTTGAACTTTAATTAATTAATGAAGTATTTTTAGTAAGTTATGTTTTTAAAATCTTTACTATAATTTATCTAAAAAATACCAGAATAAGTGATCTTTAAATTAATCTAATAATCTTTTATCTTGTGAGTTACTCCAGCAAGACTTCTTGTTTGGGAAGCTTATTTGATGTTATATACAAATCTTGGTGCTAGTCCGGCCGGATAGTATATATTTAATATTATGGGTTGATTGGAGGTTTGGGTATTCAGCACGGCGTTTGAGCCCTAACCAGACCGGGCGGTTTGTGTCAATAAATTGTACTTCTCTCGTATCGGCTTGCAGAGGACTTCTAGCGGGAGACATGGGGGTTTGATCTTGAGAAGGAAAGTCTTATTTATTTGAAATTATATTATATGTAAAGACAACTATTTAAGAACATAATTAGTTAGGTCTGAGCGTTCATAAAGTACCTTTGGAGGAAGTCGTGCATTCCGACTTACCGGAAGAAGTTACAAGAGCAGATGTAAGTCAGTCACAAGGATAATAAGTCTGAATAAGGAATTGTGATGATACCAACGGACTTCACGCCCCGTTTAGGGTCCGTTATATTCATTAAGGAATAGTAGGCCGACCGTATCCACTGTTCCGTTACGACATACTAACTCCCCTATTGAAAGGGTTAGTACTAGTAACTATGACCAACTTTACTTTAAATGTAGCATTAATTAACAAGGGATAACAACTAGGGTAACACCTTAAACAGAATAATAGTTCTAATTACATTTCTTAACCATTTATTTTCCTTTTAAACAAAACCCATTTTCCAACTTATTATTCTAGTCAGACAATAACAAGGGTTGAGTACGGGATCCATGTCCATGGTTCGATACTTGGTTCTTACCCAAATTATATTACGCTGCGAAAGGTACACTTGCCTATTGTATGTGTTTTAAGTTAAAGTAATTATCATTTTATAAATTTAAAACTTGATTTTGTGTAGCTCTAAATAGAATATATTTATTAATACTAAAAACACGCTATCAAGTTTTTGGCGCCGTTGTCGGGGACACGGTAATTCTGCGAAAGATATAAGTCATTGGACTGACTATTTTTATTTTTCTTTTTCTTGAGTCATGGTATTTGTGTTACTTACATCTATCTCTGCAGGAAAATTCAAGGATCCGGACCGCGAAATTTTTGTTAAGAAAAAAGAACAAACATAAGTACCACCATTCGAAAGCAAAAACATTTTTTCTTAATTAGGCATAACACTTTCGAACGGTTTTTACGTGAGTAACATTTTTGTTTTTGATAATGACAAGTTCGATACTCTGACATTGGATTTCATGAAATGAGGTAAGTCTCCAAGTATAAGTTCAGGATTTTTGTTGGTGTCATTCCCCGTTGACCACGGTTATACTTTTCAGGTAATACGTGTTAGAAAAATCATATTAGTTTTTAATTAAAAATAGAAATTTTATTTTCTTCAAACACTAAGCTGAAATATATATATATATATATATATATATATATATATATATATATATATATATATAAATAAACCTGGTGAAAAGGGGGAATGCATGGCCGTGCATCCCAATGCACGATCGTGCATCGGCAAAACGCGAGTCTGGAGATTAAAGACAGCAGTAGCTTCACTTTTTTCAAAACCTCACCCCCAAACTCGCTGCGAGTCGGCCGAAAACACTCAAAAACCCCCAATTTTTCACGGTTTCTTTCGTTTCTTCACTCTAATCTCTCCCCCAGTGTATGTAAACTTGTCCATTATCGTTTTTGAGTCGATTCTTGCTTCATTTATGGATAATTTTGTTCAAATAGGGGCTAGGGTTTCATTTTGAATTTTGGTATAACTATGTTGAATATGAACTTATTGCTTAATCTAAATGCATATTTGACCATGATAGATCATAATGTAACTTGTTTTAGCCTCGTTTAGACAAATTTGTTCCACTCGTATGATTTGGGTTCTTAATTTTTGCTTAAAAATTTTGGCCTTAATTGTGTGAATTGGAACATGAATCTTTTGTATATATGTTTAAAATTTAGTATAGCTTGTTGGAAAATTGTTAATTTGATGAACTAGGTCTAAAATTTTGTCAAGTTTGACTTTCAAAAGTGAGCATACCATTGTTTGAAATTGAGTCTTGTTTGGATAAATTGCAATTAACCAATTATGGATTCGGAAAATTTAACCATGCCATGACAATGCATGAGTTTAGGTTTTCTTTGTGTGGTCCTAAAATATATATATGCATAATTTTTATGTAATATCGAATTTTTGGCATCATTGGCTTATGTGTAATGATATTTTCCCTATACTAACTCAATTCGTTGTTGTATAGGAAATGGCTGAATCATCCAGGCAAGTAGGACGAAAAAGAAGGAATACCCGTTCAAGATCCCGTACAGGATCATCGTCGTCTGCCCGAATGAGTGGTTCACCACCAACTCCATCATCGCCTCCACCTCCTTTCAATCCGTAGCCTATGCCAGAGTTACCACAAGACTTGCACCCATGGCTTATCTTTGACCCCGATGATGCCATCGAGATCCATGCCTACCAGCTCCTAGCTACCCTACTGACACAAACCTTTGGGATATACAAAACCATATGTTATCCAACCTTAGAGGATGTTAATCTCCTAGATAGTGCGGTTCCTCTAATCGCAAAACCTTGGCAGAGGTTCTTTGCTATTAGGGAAGCAACATACTATTAGCTCACTCTTGAGTTTATAGCCTCTTTTGAGTTTGATAGGTCGGTGGTGAATATGGAGATGCAAGACTGTGTGAGATTTAGGATGATGTGATGACTTTGTTAGAATTTGGGATTGTATAGGCATAGGGAGAGGACGGAACCGATCTTCACCGAGAGCAAATCAGAGTTTGCAGAAGGTGAAGCCTCGGAATTTTGGAACAGGATCGGGTCAGGAGCATTTGACCCCCATACTCAAAAAAGCACCAGGATAAAAAACCCTCTCTACCGTTATCTGCATTGATGTATTGTCCTTTCTATTGGGGAAAAGGAAAGATAGCACCGGGGTGGTAATCGTGAGAGACCTCTTCCACCTCCATTGTCTGATTGATCAAGTCCCCTGTAACCTAGCCTACAGCCTGGCTAAATTCTTTACCCGAGCCACAAGCTACAGTTCCAGCAGCCACATATTTGGAGGACCATACATCACCCATCTGGCTCAATACTTAGGTGTTTTTTCCCCTATGAATCTTGGCCAAATCCAAGATATAGATCTACCCATTCAACCCATAGACACCCAGGTAATGATTAATATGCATATGATGAATAAATTTAATGGGGTGCATCGGTTGGTGGGGCACCGGGGGAACATTTAGACAAGTGAAGTTGAAAAGTCTGAGGACGAGGAGGTACCAAAGGGGCAAGTGGGATATCTAGGCCTAGATATGTATCACACTACTGCTGACCCCACTATGCTAGATTTGATGATCCGCATGGGTCAATTGAGACACACGATGGGCGGTATGCGACAGGACTTCTACGATCACGCCCATGATCCGTATGCCCATCAGCAGTATCAGCAGCAGCCTCCCGGCCCGCACCCATAGTGGCAACGTCCTCCTTTCCAGTAGCTACTATCTTCATCCTTCATATTTGATATTTGTGGTTCTTATCTAATGTAGTTATGGTTCTTGATGATTGAACAATGTTTGTTGGTTTGTTTTTCTGGACAAGTAACATTTTTACCGGTTACAGGAGTAACCGTTGACCGGGTGACATTGCCACCAACCTATTCGGCCGCCATATATTGGCAAATATTAGTTTAATTTTATGTTTAATATTAACTTTTTATTGAGCATTCCATAGCATAATAGGGACATACAGTTTTTTTTGGAGCATATATTAATCAAGCTGGGGAAATCAACCATACACATGATGGTGATGCATTAAAAAGGGGAGTTACAGTTCTCTTTCACCCTCCTCTTACACATGACAACTATTAAATAACATATTTTCGTATAATAAGGACATTGTCAAATTCTAAGTATGGGGTGTTAGGAAACTCACCAATGCATCGACAACATAATGATGTCCCAAGTATTACAAGTGCACGATTTACAAGTATTTGATCCTTTGAATTGAAATACACATAGAAGTCATTAAAACATTTTCAAAAATAACCTATAAAGTTGTAAGCTTCATAAATAATCTAAAAGCTTAAAGTCTTAAAAGTCATTTGGAATAAAACGATCTTATAAGAACAATAATTTGAAATACCGTTAAAATGAATCAAGGAAACAAATAGGGAAGATTAGTAAGCACAACGGAAAGAAAGAAATAAGTTTATGCACAATTTTACTTTTAAACCCCTTTATCGTCTGTTTCATGTGAGAATTTGATCTTATCCGAGCATTATCATATGACACATCAAGTTTTTGACACCATTGCCAAATTTGACATGCTCATTTCGTCTGATAGAGTGTTGTTAATTAGTGCTTTGCATGTTAGAACTTGTGTAAAACATACATTTCAAGATCATGGACTAAAAGAATGCATAAAAATGATTGAGGCATTAGGATAACCTTCTTATCCTCCTTCTCCTACCCTAAACATTATCCCCTAGTTAACCCCTTTGAGCCTAAACCCTTTTCATTTCTAAAACCCACACTTCAAACCCATAAACGACATCTAGTTTTTGGCGTCGTTTCCTTTTTCCTATTTAGTTGGAAGTCAACTTGGTATGATATGAGGAGCAATTATCCACAATAAGGATCATACATTCATCTTATGATCAACGAATGAAAATTAGCAAGAAGAAAAGGATGAATATCAAAATGAAAAGAAAAGAAAAAGGGGCAACAAAAAGAAAAGTTATACTCGCCCAAATTATTGAAGAAATTTCATCAAAAGAAAATCAAACTTACTCAAAAAATTGGAGTATGCAAAGAAAATCAAGAATATGGATGTATTAGGAAGAAATAACCAAAAAATCTATGGGGGATTGATAGTAGTGAATGCTTCAAAATAAGAAGAAGTTTGCATTCTTGAAGAAAGAAATTGGTCTTGATGATCTGATCTTAAAAGAGTCCTTAGATTAGTCACAATGTCTAGTCTAAGATTATCAACATGATCACTCACCATTTAATCATTATTCCAAGTTAGATTTCCAACATCTAGCCACTATTCCCAAATATTTCATACCCTATCCCTAAGCCTATGATTACAACCCATTTGAAGCCCTCTTGATTTATGCCCATATTTTATGTCAATTGATGAAGATTTGATTTCTATACAAGCCTATGATTTTGCAAGCATTAATTATAGCATTGAGTGTTTTTCTTAACAAACATTATCCATATATTAAACCCGAGTGTTGAGTGAACATTTGTGAGACTGTAATTTTGTGCATAATCATAGTTCCATAAAGTATGTTTCGCTTGCTACCTATTGTGGAGAAACATTCGAAAGGTGCAAACATCAAGTTTTTATTATTAAAAGAGGCGTTTAACCATTTGTGACAAAAGCTTTAGATTAACATTAAATTAATGTTTTATTTTATGGGTATAATCATGCATGAGTTTGCTTGAGGACAAGAAAAGTTTAAGTATGGGGTGTTATGATATACCATCATTTATACATGTTTTACATGCACAATTATCCACATAAATAGCAAAAATTATAGAGAATATGATAAGATATGATACTTAATCCACTTTTTGTGTTACAACAGGATAATTAACCCTTGCATGCAAAAACATGAATAAAACACCCAAAAAACAAGGCAAAATCAGCATTCGAAAGACAATTGAACGAAATCGGACGCATGGAGTCAACCCAGAAGTCAAAATCAAGCAAATAGTTAAAATTTGACTTTGCACGGTCGTGCATTGCAATGCACGGCCGTGCAAATGACCCCATGTGTCCCTGTACCTTCCTGCTCTGCCAGATTCCCTCACGTGCAAGAGATGTGTGCTTTGCACGACCGTGCATCCCAATGCACGACCGTGCATTACCAATTTCTGAGTCTATGAATAGCAAGCTCATTCTGTGTTTTAGGTATCCAAGATCAAGAGGTGTGAAGGCCTTAGTGCTCTACTAAGAGCCGAAACTCTCTCGGTTTTGGTCCATTTAGGTTTTTTTTTCTTTTTATTTTCTTTTCTAAGTCTTGTAATATGAACTTATATTTCTCGTTCGAGTGAAACAAGATGCAACCTATACCCACTCTCTCTTGGTGTTGGAACACTTCCACACATTATATAAGGGTTAGTGGAGTCACTTGTATGGACATTTATGGCTAGTCCTCTTGTGTTGCTCGAGTTGGTTGAACTTTAATTAATTAATGAAGTATTTTTAGTAAGTTATGTTTTTAAAATCTTTACTATAATTTATCTAAAAAAGACCAGAATAAGTGATCTTTAAATCAATCTAATAATCTTTTATCTTGTGAGTTACTCCAGTAAGACTTCTTGTTTGGGAAGCTTATTCGATATTTGTACGGTCTATATACAAATCTCGGTGCTAGTCCGGCCAGTTAGTATAGATTTAATATTATGGGTTTATTAGAGGTTTAGGTATTCAGCAGGCTGTTTGAGCGCTAACCAGACCAGGCGGTTTGTGTCGGTTTATGGCCACTGATGTTAGATATGGGATGAACACATGTAAAGGTCCTTGGGGACAGGTGTTACTTGTACAAGATGTTAGATATGGGTTCTACCCATTTGTAAGAACCTTTGTGGTTTGCTAACGGTTGTACAACTGGGATGAGTGACAGTGGTTTCTCGGGAGGTCAACCTCCCCTTAGCGTTAAACGATATTGTCGGTTTATGGCCGCTGATCATGGGGGTGTTGACTAGGGTATTGTCGGTTCACGGTCGTTGATCATGGGGGCATTGACTAGGTACTTGTCGGTTCATAGTATTTGATCATGAGGGCGGTACAATAGTGACAAGGAAATTGATGGTAAAGCCGTACTTGTCGGTTCATGGACGTGAGCCATTAGGGCAGTACAATGTAAAGGGAATTGCTAATCATTTTATATTTTAAAACTGATATGAAAAGTAAAGTATGTAAAGTTTTCCTTAAGGATAGTATGTATTAATAAATCTTTTGTATGATTGATTTAAAGTAAACGTTAGAACTCACTCAGCGTTGCAAAATTTTAGTATGATCATCAGTTAAGTATATGTTGTTGTATATGGATGGGGATGCTTGGCTTGGCAAGAAGGGTTACCCGAAGATCAGTATCTTGCATCCAGTTTATGTTTACGTTTTGTTGTTTAAGACAAGTTTCAGCTTGCATTTGACAAGGTTATATTAGATATGTTATGCTTCCGTTGTTATGTTGAAAATTTAAATCGTTTCTGCTGCTAGTGATGAGTGGTTTATGTTTAAAGTGTTATGTGTTGATGAGTAAATCCAATACGTGAGGCCTCCCAGGTTTGGGGCCTTACATGTCACACCCCGGGCGTTGATGGATTATTCACCGGGCTGACGCGGTTGTTCATAAGCACATGATCATCTATTAATTGTGTGATAATATTTATTCATCAAAATTAAAGCACCCGTTACAAAAGAAAATAGAAAACAAAGTATTCATACCATAAACATAAGCGAATTTCAATCTTTTTAAAGCTAGGTCCATGGTCCTATGTGATCAAGCAATATCCTCAAACTGGTGCACCCGAAACATGTAAGTAAGTGTCAACTACAAGTAGTTAGTGAGAAACATACGTTTTGACACCAAACAAAGTTAAGTAAGTTTACAATTCAATATGTTCAAAGTATGTCTAAAGCATAAATGTGAAAACATACAAGGTTCCAAGCGTACAATCAAGCCATGTTTATATGTAAAAACAATCCCCCGGGTTGCGTGAAGTTCCAATGTAAACACTAACCCACCAAGGTTCATGTTAAGTAATGAATCAGATTCCTGTATAAATGATCATAAACGGTACTACTTTAGGCTTGCCACACAAGTTAATGATTATACTAACATGAACACACGTAATGGTCATCAAGCATTTTAAGACATAAAGCATAAAGACCATAGCATAAGAACAAGGGTATTGAATTGTGTATGTAATGTAATTTTAGACATGTTTCACCCCAAAAGTATAAAAAAGAAAAAGGGGCTATGTAAACTAACTTGTATTGAAGCTAATAATGATATGATTTGATAAAGATGAATTGGCTTCTTAAGGATTTCCTCACAATCAACCTACATGGATAATGGTACTCTAAACACAATGTATGTTGAATGGAAATAAGGAAGTTCTAAGATTTTAGGGTTTCATAGGGTTTGGGTTTGAATATGGACTTGTATATATATTTTGTAGAAAAATAAGTTCATGACTAGTATTGAAATAATAGTTTATAAAATTAATTAGAATTAATTAAGGATTCTAATTAATTATACAATAAATAAGCTTGAATATATTTATATAATTATTAAATAAATGGAAATGGGAAAGAGGTTTAAATTGCATTTATTTAGATTTACTTACATAATCATAAAGTTAATAAATGAATTATAGAATGGAAAAAAGATTCAAATGAATCCTTTGGATTTATATATATAATTATTCTAAAAATAATTAATCAAATAAGTTATGGAGAGGAAAAGGTTTAATTACTTTTATTTTATGTAAAATAAAATTATTAATTAAACTAATAGATTAATCTATTTTATTTTCATGAATTTATAAAAGAGTTATTGAATATTTTAGGCTTTAAATATAAATAAACTAAACTTTTATAATTATTTATTTAAAATACATATTTAAGTATTTCCATAGATTTAAAATGTTTATACGATTATTCTTGCAAAATTATTATTTATGTGAAAAATTATAAATTTGTTTAATAGCAATATTAATTTATAACTAAATAATATAGTTAAATTTGTCTAGATAACTCATTTATTTTATTTGATAAGTTACAAAGGTTTTAATAAAGCAAAACAGTAAAAGAAAAACATTAATTTATATTTTTATGTTTTAATAAAATTACAGAATATATTTATGTAATCTATCAAAATTAAAGTAGTATTTTTAAATATTAAATAATGTATTAAAAGGATTAAAAGAATTAATTTCCAAAAACAAGCCCTAGCCGGACTCGAACCCACGCTAGAACTGGCCACACACACGCGCGCACTAACCATCAGAGAAGGGCATGATCTCTTGGTCTTAACCCGAACCGATTTAGTTTTTAATCAGGAAGTCCAAGCCATCATATTCCCCACTGAAACCCGCAAACCCTAGCCCTTCAATAGCCTCGATCGGCCATCGATTCGAACCCGAAACCATAGGGCTTTTGATCGTGGGATTGAAACGAGTACAATGACACTAAAGTTACCTGAAATGGTTGTGTAGGGAAGGAGAACGGCTGAGAGAAATATTGTCGGGTTCGTCGGCTAATCAAGGAATTACGGCGGTGAAATTCGATGCAATGGAGGGTGGGAGAAGCTTGCAATGACTGTCGCTAATGATATGGTATGCCTATTTATAGCCAATTTGGACAGGAAGTGCTAGATCGATTAAATGGTCGTTAATGAAGTTTTCTGTTGAAGCATGTTTTGGTGAATTGCACTCTTGATCAAGATCAACCTTTTGTTATTTATCTTTTAGTCTTGTTTGTATGTATTAGTACTTGTTGTATTTGTCTTTTGTTTATCGAGTTGTAATCTCTTGAACTTGTATTTGTAATCTTTTCATGTTTTGGTTGTACTAAGCAAATATGCATGGAAGTTGTTCCTGCGTATTTGTTAGGTACACAAAATGGTCATGCATACTTAGACAAGTACGCATGAAGGATAGTCATGCGTACTTCTAAGTACGAATGACCTAGAGTCTATATATAGCTTGGTTTGTTTCACTTTCAGTATCGGACGTAACTACAACCATAAGTACGCACGAGTCAGTCCTGTAACAGTTCAGAAGTCATTTCCTAGTGTACTTGTGTTTGAAACACCTCAATATAATAGAACGTGTATTTATAGTACGAGCTTGTGTTGTTTGTCATGTTTACATTTGTACATTGTTATACCTAGTCACGGGGATTCCGCACCTGGTGACTAGGCTACATACTCACACGATAACGATCCGACACACCCACCCGGAGGGACCTACAATTGGTAATTATAGGTCCTGGGAGCCTCGTTGCACAACGGAAATACAAGGATCTCTTCTTGATTCGTGTGGGAACAAAGAAACGAGACTGAGAAAAATCAAAGATAAAAGACAACAGAATCAAAAGATACGTAATCCATAACAAAGAATTCATCCCCTATTATAGACCACATAACGAAGGAGTACACATCTCTCATCTACGCTCACGGTCCAGGAGCGGGTGAGCTCGTCCCGCCCAGACACCTCTCAACATTGTTCCAGAAGTTCCACCTACAAATGAATACAAGTCTTCTATTTATAGGGGAAGGAACTTTGCCTGCGTACTTAGCAAGTACGCAGGACATTGGTCTTGCGTACTTACTAAGTACGCGAGACCAATCTGGTGTACATGCTAAGTACTGTGGAACACCCTCTTGCGTACTAGCCACATAGACTGATATATAGAATTTTATCTATAGTTACTAAAACACGCTTTTAAAGACTCCCTCTTAACT
The DNA here is from genome assembly GCA_023525975.1 of Smallanthus sonchifolius. NCBI lineage: Eukaryota > Viridiplantae > Streptophyta > Magnoliopsida > Asterales > Asteraceae > Smallanthus > Smallanthus sonchifolius. Next base: position 31,571,251 of record CM042046.1, read on the forward strand.
ATAGCATCAAATTCTATCTATCACTAATACTGATAAACATCAGTTTACAAAGAATGTCCTAACAGACTCCCTCTAAACTAATGACATCAAGTGTCTTCTGGCGAGACTTGATCTTCTGACATTCCACTTGAGATCTTCAAATCTTCAAACTTCAGTCTTCAGCTGCCGAGTGATTTTTCAAACCCGACTCCCTCTTAACTGTAGCTTTCATTGTAGACCAAACCAAGTGCTTCAATAAGAACCAATTAACCCAACACACCTCATTGTAGTTCAACCTCTCAGTAGTATCTTGCTCCACCCTGACTTAGAATTCCTCCAAATCAGCTGCATATGAAAGAGAGATTGAATTTCCAATGACCTACATCAAACTAATCAGCTCCTATAGGAATTCCAGTACGATAAACTTAAGTCTTTAACCAGATGTGCCCAACTCTATCTTGTATCTTCACAAGTTAACTAGATTTTCGAAGATGTTCACTTCTAATTTCCCCTTTTAATTTAAGCTCCATCTGACTAGACCAAAAACAAGGGAATGTTTCCTATCTCATAGGCAAATGATAAAGGTTCCGTCTTCAACTAAGAATCCCATGGGTATCCAGCTTCATCTTGAAAACACTTGATAGAATCTAACACAAAATCATGCTCAGCAGTGATCATCCTATATCCAAAGTCCAACATTCTTCAATTAGATCTTCATTCTTGGTTCACACCTCCTAATCTGTATACGTTCACCACGGTGAAGTTCCATAACTAGGTTGTCTATCTGGATTCCGCCCAGATCCCAAATAAGAAATCCAATCATAATTAAATCACATCAAATCTTGAACACAGGCTTGACCAATGGGCGCGAAAAATATAGTTTACATGAGAGTTTCATAGTTGAGATCCATGTCACATTAAAGAGGTTTATATATAAGAAGTACCATCGGCTTATCCACCACCTCTTTAATATCTCATGAATACTTTGTACATTTTATCCCCCTTATTTCTCTGTAAACTATGACCAGCTTCATTACCGATTCACTTAAATCCTCAAAAAGCATAACTAGTCAACTACAGGATTTTATTCTTTTATTCCTTTGCAAAGATCCAAAACACCAAATCATTGGGTTCAAGTTGTTACAGTATTCATCCCCTATTAAAGAAGTATCATAGATACTCGTAGCCTACATATTCAGGTTTGAATACCTAAACAATATGATTCTTTTTACAAAGACCCAAAGCAGCAACATCTTCACAAATATAACGAGACCTTTAGCCAATGATGACCCAAGTGCACAAATTAATTCAACATTCATTCCCTATTAAAGAAGTATCCTAGATACTCGTTGCCTACATTTTTAGGTTTGAACACTTCACCAATGTATGACAATTGGTATTATCCAACAAAAATCTCGTCCCTGTTTCGGCAAGCCACATCAAATTTAGGTCCCGAAAAACCAAAATCACTATCTTCTAAAAAATGGTCCGAAACAAGTTTACAAATGATCCCTAAAAAATTTGGCCAAGAAAAGTTTTTTTTAATCGCAGATGCTAGTTCATGTGTACTTAGTAAATACGCACATAATGGGTGTTCCTTCGTATTTAGTAAGTTCGCAAACCCAAGTACCCATGTGTACTTGTTAAGTGCGTAGAGAAATGCTAATGCGTACTCAGTAAGTACGCAGAAAAGGTGATTCTTCATACTTGTTCAGTACAGCAGTAAAGTGTTGGATCTGAGAAATTGATGCTCCCAAAAGCTTAGAAATCATCTTCTAACAAACCCTTAGCCTTCCAAACACCAAATGAAAAGCTAATGAACTCGAATTTAAGGATTTTTTGCTCTAAAAAAGTAGCGAACCTTATGAACACAGATCTGGTAAAAACCCTAAAAACTCGAATCTGGAACACAAAACAACGAACACCAAGGCTCTGATACCAATTGTAGGACCCGGGAGCCTCGTTGCACAGCGCAAATACACGGATCTGTTCGTGATTCGTGTGGGAACAAAGAAACGAGACAGAGAAAAAGCAAAGATAAAAGACAACAGAATCAAACGATACGTAATCCATAACAGAGAAGTCATCCCATATTACAGACCACATACACATCTCTCATCTACGCTCACGGTCCAGGGGTGGGAGAGCTCGTCCCGCCTGGGCACCTCTCAACCATGTTCCAGAAGTTCCACCTATAAATGAAGACATGTCTTCTATTTATAGGGGAAGGAAATTTGCCTACGTACATAGTAAGTACGCAGGACATTGGTAGGGCAAAAGCCTTGCGTACTTACTAAGTACACGGGACCAGTCTGGTGTAAAGGTTAAGTGCTGAGGAACACCCTCCTGCGTACTAGCCACGTACACCGATACATAGAATTTTATCTATAGTTACTAAAACATGCTTCTACAAAGATAATTGCCAATTATGGAAAAATACACAATTCTCGAGTATGAGGTCGCTAAGACAACTCTTGTCTATGCATTGATACGTTTAGACTCATCTATGCCCACTTTTTGTCTCCATATAGCTGGGGCATGTATAGGAGAGAAAAGTAATAGTTGCCCTAGTACAAGTATCTGGTCACACCCCGGCCGACGACGGATTATACGTCGGGTTCTATAAATATCTCGAAGTTTGCTGTTCTTGTGTTACACAAACCACATACTTCCATTTTTTTTTCTCTCAGCCACATACTTCATCTTCATTTCTAAAGAACGATTACTTGACCGTGTATGAAATTGTTGCCCTATTTGTGTTCAAGAAGTATAGGCGACATCAAAGGTAAGAGATTTGATAATGGTTCATGTTAATCAAGCGTGTGGGATCATTTAAACCGTAACTGAACAAAAATAGGGACCTTTTAACCAAATTGACTGTCCAAAGTTGTGTAAAAACAAAAATTGATCCAATGGAATAGGTCACAATTTGTTGGCGACCAATGTCTAACCATCAATTTCAAAATCATTAAGTTTGCGGTTTTTTTGGAAAGTTTGCGGTTTGTTCAAAAAGTTTCAGGTGTTTATTCAAATTTTTTGGTTTCCTAAAAGTTTTCGGTACCTTTAGAAGTTTGCGGTAACTTTAAAAGTTTGCCATGTTGATTAAAGTTTGCGGTTTGATTCTTTGACCGAAAACTTTAAGTCTGTCGTTTTTGGAATCTAACTTGTTCTACTGATTGCAGTTATGGCATACTTGAAATTTGTTAAGGTTCATAATGATTCAGCTTACTTGGATGACCCACCCCAAAATCACAGCATTTTCAGATCATTGATTGTGGGTTTGAGAGCATCCAGAATTTTCCATGCTCTTTCAAAATAGAGAACGAGGTGGAAGGGATAGCTAGCACTATGGCAGAAAAGCGTATTGCCTGAAGCTGTTTGAACTTTGGGGATAATTTAGAACACCCTAAAAGTTTTCCCTCTGAACAAATGGCATGTACATTTCAGAGAATGAGTTATAAAGGAGGACTCCGTCCTTGGAAAAGAGATACCTGCCATCGTATTGCAGGTATTTAGCACATGTGGTGAACCAATGTATCTCTGGCAGAAAGGGGGGATATGATGAACTAAGTGTTAATATGACTTCAGCTGTTTATGCACTGGTACGGGGGAGAATTTCAACTTCTCAAGAGTCGTGTTTGAAGAGATGAAGAGTAATATGATAGGAAAAAAGAAGTCCGTCTTCCTCGTGTATCCAAGGTTTTTGCAAATGATCATAAATAGAGATCATCCAGAATTGGTCATGACTCAAAGAAGACTGCACGTGAAAGTGATAGACAAAAGCATTCTGTCCTATATGTGTATGAATAAGAAATAGTATTTTCTTGGTTTGTCTTCGTTAGAGAAATTCGGAGCACTTCCTGAGTTGGAAGGCGAACAACCGCAACCTCAACGACAACCTCCACCACAACCACAACAGCAACCACAACTACCTCCCCCTCAACAAGAGCAGCAGACGTGCACCGCAACAGGCACAAAATCAAGTTAAGGTTCCTATTGTTAATGAGCCTGAGATTCCAAATGTACAGCTGGCGGACGAACATGATATTAGTTCAATTACAATATTGAAGGGCAGTGTACTTCTAGAATGAAGAGAATGTTCAAAATCTTGATGACATGGTAGATCTAAATCTAGACGATATGAATTTTTCTGATACTGAAAATCAAAGTGTAAGTGGTGAAAATGTGGAAAATCAAAGCACCAGTGGTGAAAACATTGAAAAAGGAGATAGTGAGTCTGAAGGAGATTACGAAGGCGAAGAGTTTGATCTGTCTGAAATAGAAAGTGAGAGAGAAGAAGTGCTAATAAACAAACATCATAAGAGCTTATTGATTAAAAGGAAGGCTGCTAGGAAACCTCCTCTCATCAACTGTCCTGAGTCACCGAGTGATACTTCTGATGAATAATATGATTATGGAGTTGATCTAAATTCGAGGAAGAAAGCAAAGTTTTCTGAATAAGTCCACACCAATCAGTAAACCAACCGTCTCCGAACAACAAGATAAGAGCAAGGCAAAGGTAGTTAACCAACCTGCGCCCGTGGATGTCCAATCCCTAAGCAAAGAGTATTTGTTCTGGAACAGGATTCTGTAGCCAAAGACTCAAAAATAGAAAAACTCAATGTAGAGAATGATACTCTCAGGAAGACCATAAACATACAAAGTGGTCAGATCAACAACCTGAAAGGCAACATGGTGTTTGTACTGAAAGAGCTGAAAAGAATAAAAGAAAAGAAAGAGAAAAGGAAAAAAGAAGAGGGAATATGGATGTAGTGGTAACAATGACGGTAAAGGTGACAACAACGATGGTGATGGTGATGATAAAGAAGGAAAGAGTGATAAGGATCAGAATAAAGACTAGGGTGACCAACATGAAGGAACAAGTTCACATGAAGACCTGTCAAGAGCAATGGTCGTTTATGTCCCTGTGTTAGAGAACAAGGAAGCACAATAGTCTGAAGATGATTTATCGTTCGAATTTGAGCATGATGTAAGTACCAAACTTAGTGGATCTTCGAATAATGAACACACGATATCAAGTCTCACAATCAATAGGCGAAAACTAGTGATTGTGGTGATTCAAGAACACAAGGATTCAAAGTAAAATACCTGTATTGCCCAAGAGAATTACAGTGAAAAACAATAATAACAACTGCTAACGCTACTCAGTTAGGGTATACATGTATTTATACCTAGCCTAATCTACTAGCCCATAACACATGTACTCGGCCCTAAGGCCGGCCCAAAACACCCAAACCGTGAACCCTTAGTGCACGGTTACATCCTACAAGACATCAAAAACTAAGCTTAATCATACATAAACATTTTGGGTCTAACAATCTCCCCATAGGATTAAGATTCCTTGATTTAAAAAATTGATGTCTTCACCATGATCTCCACTCCCTGCATATAACTTCTTCCTCAAGATGTCAGCAGCAGCAACAGTAAAAATATTTGCTTGTTCTTCCCATAACTGCTCATGTCTAATCTGGCTTCTTGCTAACACTTTGATGTTTTGTTCACTGAACATTGACAAGTCAAATGGATCCAATATCCTCAGCTCTGCTTGATCAGTGACTATTAAAGCTTCAGCTGTAATTAGATCATATGCCCAGTACTGAAAGTCTCTCAGAGTATTCACTAGCATTTTCTTGTGAACAGGTACTATCTTGACTGTCTTGGGAGCAGGCCAGATGACATTATACCAGTCTTTCCCTGTGTGAGGATCCTTGACTCCTTTAGCCTTCTTTAGCCTGGACTCAACTGTTTTCATTTTGGTGAAGTTAGTTAAGCACTGTTCATTCAGAAATGTGCGAAACATCTCAGCTGGTCCGTTTCTTCCTCTGTTCTCAAAATAGGCTTCATTTAGCTGTTGAAGATCGAGTTTAGTCAATGAGCTAAAGTCATTAGCCTTCTTATAGTATTCCAAACATCCACTCTTTCTCTTAACCACATACATATTCTTCTATGATACAAAAGCCCACGAAGAAATACCTGACCTGTCTCCTCTCTTAGTAACATGAGTCTCAGATGGAGGACCAGGTGGTAATCTCCAAGGGGGTAGCTCCTTTTGATTTCTTGCAGTACCAACTTCAGATACGCTTACAGTTGAGCTTGGAATGTTGACTTCATCATCAATGTCTTGATTCAATCTTTCCATCTCTGAATATGATGAACTCTCAACTTTGTCATCTTGGATATTTTTTTCTTGATCTGAATCCAAGTGTTGAGATGATTCACCATCTTTTGGATCAGTAAGATTTCCTTCAAACTCAAAGTTGAAGGGATCACTTCCTTGAGTGTCATCTTGATTATCACCTTGATTATTGTCTCCATCATCTCCACCTCCTTGATCATTATCATCATTGCTTGCACCAGGGTTGACTTGATCACTCTGTTTTCCCTTCATATCATCAATCTGCTTCTTCAACTCATATACCAGAGTGACAAGGTAACCTTGATTTGCTTCCAGGGTTTGAATCTTGGAGTTCTGTGTGGCTACTTGCTGTTCTAACTCAAACACCCTTTCCTACAGAACGTGTGAATCTACAAGAGCATGTGTAGAAGAATCCACAGGGCTTTTTCCTTTAGCCTATTTAGCTTTATAAGCTTCACTTTATGAGACCAAGAATTTATCATAATCAAAATCCTCTAGAATTGGGCTGTGATGATCATGGGATGAGGATTGAGGTTGATATAATGTGATGGTAGGTGAGTGTGGCATTTGAGTGGGTAATTGAGTTGGTAAGGAAGTTGTTGGAATGGGAATTTGTGTAGGTGTTGGGTTTGGTGTGAGTGGTGGTATTCTCACAATTCTCGGATCTCTACGCTTCCGTGGTCTAGAAGGTAGATCTTGATCCGGTGTATAATCAGCATCTTTGTCATCTTGATTAGATGAGGAAGTGAAAGGAGGATTTTCAATTCTTTGCCTTTTGCTTTCCATCTCTCTGACATATCGGTTGATTGGTATTGGTGGTCTTTCCGGAGTGCCTTCATCATCAGAAGAAGATATTACTTCAACATCTTCTAACTCAGGCTCAATGGGATCTTGTGGTTCTGGTTCAAGTAGCTGTTCATTTTGTGGTTGAACAGGTAGTAGTTGTTCATCAGCAACCTCGGCTTGAACTTCACAGCCGGTTCTTCAATTTATTCTTCAAGTAAAGCTGCAAATCTACCAAATTTTTTAAGTGGATGCAGCCCTTGATATACTCTTCTTCCCTGCTTATTGACATTCATGAACTTGAAGATCATAGGACCCATATCTTTTAGGTCCAATGTTTCAACGGTGGGCTCCAGATCAGCATGATTCCTATTAAAAATGATCTATAAGAATCTAGGATACATGAGAAAGATCTCCTTCTTCCCTCCTTTGAGATTACTTTTAAACTCTTCAAATACCATCTTAGAGAAGTTGTAGTCTAAGCTCTTGGTCAGGCAACCATAGCTGAAGAGATGGTAGTGTTTATCTCATCAAATCCTCCTTTTCTTCCTGATAAGCAGTTCATGCACACGTGTGCAAGATATCTCGAATAAGGATGAAGTAACTTCTTGTATAGAGGAGGATAAGGACCTTCATAACCCATCCTTGTAAGAATTGGGGTAACAACTTCTGGATTCAGCTTAGTTAGATGAGCAGGTATGTACCCGAACTGTAGAGCTGTCCTTATTACAGCTTCTGAAATTCTAACTCTCTTTGCTTGAACTGTACCAATAATGCATTCTTCTCCATGGTCATTTGGATGTATTGTTGTAGTGGACCAAAACTCCTAAATATGGGTTCTGTAAATAATTGGATTCTCCATAACAACAAAGTTAATGGGGGAAAGTGTCAACCCCACAACCATTGATCTGAAATATTCAAATTCTTTAGGTGGGTCCAGAGTGAAAGCACAAAGATTATGATCGGCAACAAATCTCATTTCGGCCATATCTGCACAAAACTTATTAAGTTAATACCCACACATATAGAAAAAAATTAATTAACTAGCAAGATTCTAGGGTTATCGGAATATCAGGGGTTTACGGCCCCCATTAGGGTTCTCGGCATAACAAGGGTTTTCGGTTAACATGGGGTTCTCGGCTAGACTTGGGTTCTCGGCTAAACTGGGGTTCTCGGCTAAACTTGTGTTCTCGGCTAAACTGGGGTTCACGGTTGGTCACCAGTTCACGGTAATACCAAAGTTTCACGGTATTTTGAGCCTATACCGTGAAGCCTTGTTAACGGGGATGCCGAAAACAGTTTAAACATCAAATTGAAGCATCTAACCACCAGATTATCAATTTTCACTTGTGAATTGGTACTCGCCGACTCAAAATACCTCTAATCGACCTTTCAATTTTAATTTCTACCCGTTATCCCTCATCCTTTTGATCATATATACCAATTCGAGAAGGTTTTCGGTCATCCACAACTATAACATTCAAATATTCAGAAAGCGTACCTGTAATCGGTCAAGTGAACTTGCAACAAAGATCAACAATTAGAGGATTAGCAGTAACTGATTCAAATCGCCAATGGGAATGAGAGAAAAATTTCTTTGGCTACCGTGAACATAAAACCCACAATAGATTTTAAACCTTTTAAGGTATCCCGGTTTCAAGATTGGAGAATGGGGGCCCACTGTGAACTTTGGTGGGCCACTCTTTTAACCCGTAAACAAAAACAATCCCTTAAATACATAGTTTTTAAAAGATTAAATTTGCTCATTTTTATCATTTAATATTTAAACACAAATAAGTAATGAAACATACTTACATGACTCAAATAAAGACGATAAATCCACTTGAACTATAATTACAACCGAGGCTTTAGGAAGTTTACAATGGGATCATATCGTTCTACAGGCACACCAAGGAACATTTTTCAGCATGTATTTTTACTCAGACAGGTCTAGTGGATTGCTAATATTCAGATCCTTTTAAGCCCATGCTTTAGCTTCAAACCTAAGTTTTACACTGTGATTTAATTTATCATGTTTTGGGTGGAGTTAGCTACGACTTAATGGGTCCCACACTCATATCTTAGAAACTTGTATCTTTAGGAATTAAGAATTATGTGAATTATTGATGAACTTTAATGAACCCCATAGCTTATCAGGTAAACCTTCCCTTTCTCATGATCTTTTGAGCATCTACCTTATAACTAATTGAGCATAACTAGTACAGGTTTATGCAACTTTTCAGGGAATCTCTGACAAAAATTGATCAAAAACATAGTACTACGGGCTTACATTTTCAAAATCATCACAAGCTCAGGGTCATAGCACTACGGACTTACATGCCTTGACAAGAGATCCCTTCCCAGTCACATATTCCCAAAAATAAAAAAAATATTTACAGGTATATTTATATGTATGTCTTTAGCCATGTCTTTTTGGGTTTTTCCTATAGCACGACATTGACATTGCGTGTCTTTTTGCTTAGAATTTTGCTTTGCACTATCATTGAGTGTCTTCTCACCTATTGCATGTTAGTGCATCTCTTTTAACTAAATATATAATATATACACACTTGTATCAAGTCAGCTCGCAACCCCTTTGTGAAGGGTCCCAGTAAGTGCTATCCCAATAGAGCAATGATTATCCATAGTTCATTAACCTTTATGTTTAAGTTCTCAATTATTAACAGGAATAGCAAATTACACTAATTTATGAGATGTTCCCAACTAAGGACATAATATTATTTTGTTTAAGTGTATCACATGCAGAGCCTATCAACATATCCAACATTGATCCTAGCCTTTTCAATTTAATGCCTTACATGTGTTGATCCCAGCCTTAAGCAACGAACATTCATATAATTTCCCATTTATTTGCAAAACATCCGACTTAGACATAGACAATATTTTTGAAATTTTCTTTTAGAAGAAATGAAAGCAGACTGCTTTTGTATTTTTCTTGACTCTAAAGATTTAAAGCTGACTCTTTTTATATTTTTCTTGACTCTAGTAACAATAGAACTGACTCTTTTTGTATTTTTCTTGATTCTCCCCCTAAATTTGTGCATAAAAGAAACTGTACAAATTTAACTACGAAGAAAAATATTTAATCTTTGAAACCAATCATTTTTAGGGACTTTACAAGCACATTGAATCGAGATGTATCAAATGCTTTAGTGAAGATATCTGCAACATTGTTGTCAGAATCAACTCTTTCAAGACATATGAGATTTCTCTCAAAGCAGTCACGAATGAAATGCACCTTAATATCAATATGCTTGGTTTTAGAATGTTGAACCGGATTTTTCACAATTAATACAACTGCCTCATTCACAAAAAATGGGAGTATTAAGAAAGGTCAAACCGTAATCGAGCAATTGATGTTGCATCCGAATGACTTGTGAGCAGCAAGCTGATGCAGCAAAGTATTCAGCTTTAGCAGTAGACGTAGAGACTGTGTGTTGCTTCTTGCGTTGCCAAGAGATTAACCTGTCTCCCAGAAATTGACAGCCTCCACTTGTAGATTTTCTGTCCAGCTGACACCCTCCATAATCACTATCACAAAAAGCATACAAGTCAAAACTAGATTCTTTGGGATACCAAAGGCCATGCCGAGGCTTGCCCTTTAGATATCGAAAGATACGTTTAACAGCAGTTAAGTGGGACATTTTAGGATTTGCTTGATAACGAGCATACTGACACACAACAAACATGATATCTGGACGACTTGCTGCCAGGTACATTAAGGATCCGATCATGGATCAGTATTGTTTCTGATCAACAACAACTCCATTTGTGTCAGCATCCAGAACTGGTCGAGCAACCATAGGAATAGATGCAGCCTGAGCATCGGTGAATTTAAACATGGAAATGATGTCATCCACATATTTTCCTGGATGAATTAGGATGCCATCATTTGATTGCTTGACCTGTAACCTGAGGAAGAATGTCATTTCACCCAAAGCACTCATTTCAAATTTCTTTTCCATAACCTTTCTGAACTCTGTACGTAGCTCCTCATTAGTGGATTTAAAGATGATATCATCCACATAAATCTACACAAGAATTAGATCTGTATCCACCTTTCGGACAACACAAAGTTTGATCAATTGCACCACGAGTGTATCCATGAGCGAGCAAATGATCAGTAAGAGTGGCATCCCAATCCCGCGGTGCTTGATGTAACCCATGTAAAGCTTTATCGAGCTTGTAGACATAATCAGGATGATCACTGTCTTCGAAGCCGGGCGGTTGACACACATAAATTTCTTCTTTCACCTTTCCGTACAAAAATGCTGTCTTGACATCCATTTGATAAATCGTGAAGTTCATATAAGATGCATATGCCAAGAATATTCGAATAGCCTCCAGACGAGCAACGAAAGCGAACACTTCTTCATAATCTATCCCCTCTTGTTGATAGAAACCCTTCACAACCAATCGAGCTTTGTTTCTAATGATCACTTTGCTTTCATCTTGTTTGTTTCTGAATACCGAACGGGTGCCAATAGCTTTCTTGCCTAGTGGTAATGGTACTAAATCCCATACTTGCAGTTTAGCAAATTGATTCAGATCTTCTTGCATTGTATCAACCCAACTAGGTTCGAGAAGAGCCATCTTGATGTTCTTGGGTTCAATTTGAGAAATAAAATAGGAGTACAGAAATCTGTTTATGTCTCCGGCAGTGCCCCTGGTTCTGACCTCATCTGTTAGTGACCCGATTATTGTGTTAACCGGATGATCTTTATTGACTCTGTGAGAGGAAATCTCATAAACATGCACTGTGATGGACAAGTTCGTCACATTTGTAGGTGTCTCTTCATTGGATTCATTTGTAGGGTCAGAAATCGGATTCTCGACCATATGTTCATCAGGAATCAGCTCCTGGAATATTGATGAGTCTGAAGTCTCAGGTATATATGCACCATCATTGACAACTGACGAGGAATTTTTAGCAGTAGCTGGTGAATCCTTAGAGACATTTGTGGAAACAGGGGAATTATCAGATCTTTCATCACTTGGTGAGTTAATAACTTCTTGAGGATCAACAGTGAGCAGTAGTCCTACATAAGAGTCTTCATCGTCATCACTCTCATCAAACTGTTCACTTGGGAACCCTGCTATTTCATCAGTACGGAGATTAAATGATTTAAATAAGGATTGATAATCAAATAACCATGATGGACCGCACTCAGCATCAGTGGGATTTTGCTCTTGCCAATCAACATAAGTTGATTCTCTGATCTCTTTAGTAACCTTGTTGTAGACTCTATAAGCAGTGGTGTTTGATCCATAACCCACAAAATAATATTCATCTGCCTTTTCATTGAACTTTGGTGTGGATTCTGTATGCAATACAGTACACGGACACCCAAACGCTCTGAAGTAACCAACCCGTGGTTTCTCATTGTAGATCGCCTCGTACGGAGTCATTTGAATTTTCTTGTTAAGAAGGACTCTGTTAAGCACATAGCATGCTGTGTTTACAGCCTATGCCCAGAAGAGTAAGGACAACTTTGATTCAGAAAGCATTGTTCTTGCAGCTTCAATGAGAGTTCTGTTCTTTCTTTCAGCAACACCATTTTGCAGAGGTGTTCGAGCTGCACTAAACTGTCTGGCGATCCCTTTTTCAGTACAAAATTTATTCAGCACAGCGTTCTTGAATTCAGTTCCATTTTCACATATAATTGCTTTCACCTTCACATCTCTTTGATTTTCAACCAACAAGATAAATTTCTTTATCAGCTCTACAGTCTCACTCTTATTAGCCAAAAAGAAAACCCAAGAGAAACGTGAGTAATCATAAGTTATGACTAGACAATAAGATTTTTGCCCAATGCTCATCACATTCACAGTATCAAATAAATCCATATGAAGGAGATGAATAATGCAGTCAATAGAATTAAGCATTTTTGACTTATGAGGCTTTCGGTGCTGTTTCCCCTTAGCACAAGCCACACATTTTTCGATTGAAAAGAACTCAGAGAAAGGAAAATCACGAACATGATTACCTTTTGCAATTCTATTTAAGTTCTTGAGATTTACGTGTCCAAGATGACGATGCCATAACATAGCATCAGATTTAGCTGATTTTGATAACAAACAGATATTTTCATAAACATAGCATCCTGCTTGTAAACATGTTTAGGTTTAAGCTGTTGATGAGCATGTCTCTGCTCAAATCTAAAATGGTGATGATCATATTCAGCATAAAATTGATCCTTTGTGAAATGATTTGGTAAAGCATTTGAGGTTTGATTAGTGACCTTTTGTTTAGTCACAAGTTTTGGTTTCTGGAAAACGTGCTTCTCAGTGTTTCCATTAGCTAAATGTTTAACAAACACAGTATTCTTGTGAATATTAGCATTTTTAGAATAAATAGATTTGGACCTAGAAACATTCAAACCAATCACATCACACACAGAAGAGTTAGAGTTTTTCAAAATAGAAGGAACAAAAACATTGTTTTCAGATTTTTTGTGATTTAACTTAAGATTGCAAACTTGTGACTTATCATCTTCATCATCCTCACTTGAACAATCCTGTATTTTTATTTGTTCTGCACATGAGGTAGAAGAATTAGAATTGTTCACACGGTTAGGGGTTTGAGATGGTGATTGGAAATCACTACTACATGGTTTGTTGCCAGGGGTAAACATGAAAAACTCCTTAACTTGTTCCTCTTCAGAAGGGGGAACGGTAGTACAATTTCCATTAAAAGGAGGAGGCACATTATTATACCCAAGACCCTTGCTCCTATTACCCGGTTTATGAAGTTTATTTTCAAGTACGTCAACTACTTTACTAGATTGTCCAAAGAAATCTACTTTGAATTTGGCCTCGGCAAAGTTTGATTTTGCCTTTTCTAGATCAATAGTTAATCTGACAATTTCTTGCTTAGCATCAGTAAGCAAACAACATGTATTGCTGAGTTGATATTTGAGTAAAGAAACATCCTTTTTACCAGCCTCTATTGCTTCTTTATAATCCTTTTCAGTTTTAAGAAATTTCCTTTTATGATATTTTAAATTATCCATCTCAAAAATTAGATCAGCATTATGTTTTCTATAAAGTTCTACTTTATCTATGCAAGATCGAGAACATAGGGCAGAAATTACCTCAGATGGAGTATCAGAAGATAGACATGCAGAAGACTCTCCAATAATGTCTGCTATAAAAGCATGATTCAGGTTCAACTCCTTTATTTGATCTCCCCAGTCATATCCACCAGTTTGTTGACTAATCAAGGCCTTTGAGTTAGCAGCATTATTTCCCCCTGAAGATGATCCATCATCACTTCCTCTTTGCTCCTTTGGTTTTGTACATTCTCTTACAAAGTGTCCTAGTTCATGGCAATTTTAGCAGCGAAGATTTGATTTGTTAAAACCAATCTTTTTCCTTATGTCTTCACTCCATCTGAACTTGCCGGTCTTGTTATTTAAGTTTTTAGCCCTGAAGACAGCCATAGCCAGTTGGCAAGAGATATCCAGTTCCTCCACATCCTCTGGATGAATTTGATTTAGTTCAGCAGTAAGGACCTCTGAAGGTGATAGGTGACCTGAGACAAAGGCTGCATAACAGTTCATGATGCCAGTGCACAAAGAAGTATTTACTTCAATAAGCTTAGCTTGTTGAGCAGAATATGCCTGCTGCTCAGTTGCAGATGTCTTAGCTATAGTAGCAGCACCAGAATTCATATCTCCAGATCCAGAGCCTCCTTGTGAAACACTAGAGAGAAAAGCACTACTGTTGCTTTATGCACTAGCAGAGTTTATTGTGTTAACATGATTGACTTTTCTTTGCTTGTCATCCAGATCATAGGATTTGATAATAGAAATCAGATCATTTAAAGTGATCTTGTTCAAATCTTTGGTTCGTTTCAGTAGAGAAACGTTCCAATCCCAGCTTTGTAGTAAGCCATTCAACAACTTTATGTGCAGATCACCATCACTCATTACAATCTGAGCACCTCTCATATGTGAAACTAACTTTGTGAATCTTTGCAATTGTGCTTCAAGTGTTTCACCTAAAACATGATTGAACATGTAAAACTGCTGCAAAATCATTTCTTTTCTACTGGCTTTCATATCATCATTCCCTTCAAAGGCCTGAGCTAACGACTCCCAAAGTTGCTTAGCAGAAGTGCATTCTTTAAAATTATAGGCTATATCGGGGGACAGAGCCATAGTCAGAGATGCTAAGGCTTTCAAGTCTCTTTTAACAAGATCGAAATATTCATCAATATAGTTCTCAATCTGTTTTGGTGCCTTAGTACCATCAGCCTTATCAAACATAGGGAATTGAGGTCCCTTGAGTATACTTCTCCACATTTTTGCTTCAAAAAGTAGCACATGATTCATGAACCTAAACTTCCAGTCCACATAATCTTCAGCACAAGTCAGTCTAGGAGGTTTGGTGCTTGTACCAATTTGTAAGTCGAGCAGACTATTTAAGTTCATTGTGACTTGTTGAGAATTCATCTTATCAGAGTACTAGGTCCATGATCAAACCTGTTAAATTAGTTCAAGAATAAGCTCGAACTTAGACTAGTGTAACATCCCAAAAATAATAAAATGAATAAATATAGCGAGACCGGTGATTTAGTTGGAAGATTTAAACAAAAAGGGAGCGGGCTTAGGCCCGGCTTCAATGGGCCGAGGGAAGCCCATGCACATAAGAGGCAAGGCAGCCCTCTTCCCTGCTCATTTCCCCAACTCACGCAGCTTTAGAGAGAGAAAGGAGAGCTCGGGTCTAGAGAGAGAAAGTGACGGATCAACTCGGGAATTCAGGAGAACGTTGCTGCTGTTCTCTTGATCATATCCTCTGAATCAGAAATCCAATCCAGGTAACGATTCGATCACATTATGAGTTTTTGTTCGTTTTGGGAGTTTTCGGGTTTTGGCTAAAAAGATAACGATTTTGCGGATGAAACTTGAAAGTGAGCTTAGGTATAGCATCTAGAATGAAAACCAAACGTTTTGATCTAAGAAAAATAGAGATTTTGGCTCGATCAGACTCGCATGCAAAAGAAACTGTAATTTTGGGGAAGACAATGTGCAGACCCATCGAAACTACTTAGTTTCGATATGTGCAGATCCATCGAAACTACATAGTTTCGATATGTGCAGTAGTTTCGATATATGCATACCTATCGAAACTACCATAATTCCGATATGAGCCACGATCCGAAGCTAAGTTTACACCTAAGTTACCTATCGAAACTACAAGTTTCGACAGAAGCAACCTATCGAAACTACAAGTTTCGACAGAGGCAACCTATCGAAACTACAAGTTTCGACAGAGGCAACCTATCGAAACTATCAAGTTTCGATATAAGTAAACCCATCGAAACTACTAAGATCAAGTATAGTAATATCTAATGCCATCTAGGAGCACTACCTTATGAGTATAACTTTATTACACAGATCGTGAGTAACATTAGTGACGCTCAGTAGCCAGCTAAGTGTACTTCGGAAACTACTCATCAGGTGAGTTCTATGTGCCCCCTTCTATGTTATGTGCAAATGATTTATAAATGTTTTGGGGCTGAAGTGTATACAATAAATGAATAAATGCTATAAGTGTCAATGTGATCATACGTATATATATATATATATAAATACCTATATATGTGAAAATGAATTATGAATAAAGAATGAAGCGTATGATACAAAGAATGAATGAAAGAAGGGCATAACGTAAAAGAATGAAATCTTGCTTTATATTACATATATATTGCATGTTATGAATGAATGTAAACGTTATAAACCCTTCTATGACAACGGCTACTTCGGTAGACGGACGACCGTTTGACTATTTTGCAACCGGGACAAAAACGTACCTTCGCAAGCTAGGACGTATGAAAAGGTATTAATGGACGGTCGAAGCAAACCTTAACTAATGTAGAACGGTTGCATACATAATGGTCACGTGGGAAACGGATGCCCTAGGGCAGACGGACAAAAAAGACGGACTACGACGGTAGGACGGTAAAGAGCGGACGGACAAAGGTTGCCGGACGGATTTAATGATATGACGGACGGTTTTCTAGAGCCGGACGGTAATGAAACGGGCTACGACGGTAGCTCTGACTGCGATGTCTTTGTGACATTCGCGACAAGTATGATGGGTTGATCTCCCTTAAGATTATGGCCAATATGTGTTCTCTCAAAGAAAGTATGTATGTACATATGTATATACCCTCAATGAATGTTATGTGAGAACGGCAAAGTAAAGAATATTTAAAAGAACGAATATACATATATACATTATATTCATGATAAGATAAATATTATGTATGATTGTCTTTAAACTAGAACTCACCAGCGTTAGCTGACTTTTAGTATACATTTCAGGTAACAAAGGAAAGGTCGTGCGAAGGCGTGAAGGTTACCCGACACGAGACTGACATCCCACTTTAATATATGTGTTAAGACTTCCGCTGTTATGTTATGTAATTGAACGACGAATGATTTGTAATTGAATGATGAATGTTTTTAATTTAAGTTCAGTATTTATGACTATGTTTATGAGTAAATCCAACAAGTGAGGTCACCCGGTTTAGGGGCCTTACAAGTTGGTATCAGAGCAATAGTTTGAGAGATTCAGACATCCCTAAATGTCTGGACTCAAACTGATTATGGGACTAACGCACGGATGTCAGTATGGGTAACCAACGCCAACGCAGCACGGTAAGTAAGTACTAAAGCTAATGCTCTAGATAAGGATAGATACCTTAACTTAGAACAAATAGATGTCAATGTCACAACCGATTTGAAGAGTTTTGAACCCGAAAAGCAATGTAAATTAGTAATCACAAACCGGTCACTGTAATTAAAAATTTACCTTGCTCGTACTGTTCCAAACTATGATCTGAAGAAATGACATTGATGTATTCCCTTTTAACTATCAGGAAATTAAGAACTATGGATGGTAGAGGAAGAACAGGACCTCGAGGCGGTCGCACTGGCCGACGAGGTAGACCTTCGTTGAACCCAAGATTTGAAGAAGAAGAGAGTGTGCACGCAGAGCACACCGAAAGTGTGCACGAAACAGAAGTGACCCCAATTAGGGACGACAGTCCAGGGCCTATACAGTTGGAACCTGAAGTCAGGGATGCTATTGCCCGTGAAGTTGTGCTCACTTTGAAGAAGGTATTGCCTGATCTACTAACCGAGGCAATAAAGAAAAGTAAAGAGGAGGATGAAGGAAACCACGAAGAAAAAGTATAAGACAGCGACGGGGATGAGATAAAAGTGGGGTCAAGCACTAAAGGGTGCACTTATAAAGGTTTCAAAGATGGAGACCCACCCAAGTTTGATGGTAGCAAGGATTCGGTGGCTACTTTGGAATGGATTGTGAGAATGAACGCTGTAATCAACATCAGCGAGTGCCGACCAGACCAGGCGGTTAAATATGTTGCACATTCTTTCACCAATGAAGCACTGGGTTGGTGGAGAAATATTCAAAGAACAAAGTCACCACATGCTCTTGCCAGAATGACATGGGAAGACTTGAAAAAGCTCGTAATCCAAAAGTTCTGCCCACAGAATGAGATTGATCGTGTGGAGAACGAGTTCCTGAACTTCAAAGCTAGCGACAAGACTCATCGCCAATATACTTCAAGGTTCAACGAGCTGGCCCAACTGGTACCACACTTGGTGGAAACCGAAGAACGTATGATCAAATACTATGTCAAGGGTCTGCCGCAAAGGGTCCGTGTCCACGTAAAAGCCAACCTACCCTCGACCTTCTAGTCGGTAGTCAACTTGTCTGGAATCGTTTACGACGATTATGCCAACGAGGACCCGGCACCTGTGACACAAAAGAGAAAATGGGAGAATCCGTCTAGGGGCACCGGAAGAGGGAATGAAACAACTGAAATTAAGAAACCGAGGTTGGACGGATATGAAACGTGTAAGAAATGTGGAAAGCAACATAGTGGCGAGTGTCGAATCGGCACCACCGTGTGTTATAAGTGCGGGAGGCCGGGGCACTACTCCCGAGATTGTTGGAAGGACGCCAAATGCCAAGTATGTGGATTGTTTGGGCATCTGACAAAGAACTTTAGGAAGGCCGGCCAATCTGGTTCGGGAAAGGAGAAGGAACAGGAACAACAAAAGGCAAGGACTCGGGCCTATGCCTTAACTGAGGAAGAAGCAAGGGGAAACCCTGATGTCGTGTTAGGTACGTTTCTAGTTAATGATGAACGTGCTGCTATTTTATTCGATTCTGGTGCTAGTAAAAGCTTCATATCAAATGCGTTTTGTTGTAAACTGGATTGCACTATCAACACCATAATAAAGGCCTTTAGCGTACAAACTGCCGTGGGTAAAAATTCGGCAGTATTTCAAGTAACAGAGGATTGCATCATAGAAATAGAGGGACATAAGTTTCCATCTAGATTATTCCTTCTCACGTTAGGAGGATTCGATATAGTATTGGGTATGGATTGGTTAGCTGCCAACGAAGCTCAAATTATATGTAAACGTAAGAGAATACACCTAAAAGCTCCTAGCGGCAGTCCAATTACGGTTTATGGGGATTGGAATTGCACGATGCCGAACATCATCTCGATGATCAAGGCCGAAAGTTACATGAGGCACGGTTGTGAAGCTTATTTGGCATATGTTATTGATGATAGAATGAAAACGAATGAACTCAAGAATGTACCCATGGTGTGCAACTTTCCAGAAGTATTTCCTGAGGATCTACCTGGGTTACCACCCGATCGGGAAATAGAATTTCAGATTGACTTACTGCCAGGAGCTGAGCCCGTTGCCAAAGCCCCCTACCGATTGGCTCCTTCAGAAATGAAAGAATTGATGTCTCAACTAGAGGAACTAACCGAAAAAGGATTTATTAGACCGAGCATCTCACCATGGGGCGCTCCGGTACTTTTTGTAAAGAAGAAGGACGGCAGCATGCGTATGTGCATTGACTACCGCGAATTGAACAAGAGGACAGTAAAGAACAAATACCCATTGCCTAGAATAGACGACCTTTTTGATCAACTGCACGGTGCGAGTTGGTTCTCAAAGATCGATCTTAGGTCGGGTTACCATCAGTTAAAAGTAAGGGAAGAAGACGTACCAAAGACCGCGTTTCGCACGCGTTATGGACATTATGAATTCCTCGTGATGTCCTTCGGATTGACTAACGCTCCAGCAGCGTTCATGGATTTGATGAATAGAGTATGTCGACCAATGTTGGATCGATCAGTGATAGTTTTTATAGACGACATACTGGTATATTCGAAAAGCGAGGGTGATCATCACTGTCACCTAAGAGAAGTTCTGGAGGTGCTAAAGAAGGAAAAGTTGTACGCGAAATTCTCCAAATGCGCGTTTTGGCTTAGGGAAGTCCAATTCCTAGGTCATGTGATAAACCCAAACGGCATCATGGTGGATCCTGCAAAGATCGAGACAGTAAAGGAATGGAACATCCCAAAGACACCAACAGAAATACGAAGTTTTCTAGGGTTGGCAGGCTACTATCGAAGGTTTATTCAAGACTTCTCAAGAATAGCCTCACCACTGACTAAACCGACACGGAAGGAAGAAAAGTATGAATGGGGTCAGACTCAAAAAACGCGTTTGAAGAACTCAAGACACGATTAACCCAAGCTCCAGTCTTGACTCTACCTGAGGGAAATGAAGACTTGGTAGTCTACTCTGACGCTTCGGGGCAGGGTTTAGGTTGCATACTTATGCAACGAGGAAAGGTAATTGCTTATGCTTCACGACAACTAAATATTCACGAGGTTAACTACCCAACACACGATCTAGAATTAGCAGCAGTAGTTTTCGCGTTAAAAATATGGAGGCACTACCTGTATGGAGTTAAATGCACCATCTACTCCGATCACAAAAGCATGAAATACTTTTTCGAACAAAAGGAACTAAACATGAGGCAAAGAAGGTGGTTAGAGCTACTGAAAGACTATGACTGTGAGATATTGTACCATCCAGGCAAGGCAAACGTGGTGGCTGACGCTTTAAGTAGAAAGGAAAAATCGGCACCTATCCGGATCAAAGCGTGTCAGCTGATCATAACGCCAGATTTGATGGGTGAAATAACAAGGGCACAAGATGAAACACTGTTAGAAAGAAATGTGAAACGGGAAAGGATAGTAGGACAACAAGGGAACTTAGATACAAATGCATATGGAGTACGAACTAGGTTTGGCCGGATGTGGATACCTAAGATTGGCGAGCTTAGAGCCAAAATACTTGATGAGGCCCATAAGTCTCGTTATTCTATCCACCCCGAGACAAACAAAATGTATCAAGACTTGAAGAAAGAGTACTGGTGGCCTGGCATGAAGAATGATGTGACCGAATACGTGAACAAGTGTCTAACATGTTCACTAGTTAAGGCCGAGCACCAGAAACCATGCGGTAAAATGCAACCTTTACCAATACCAGAATGGAAATGGGAGGAGATCACAATGGACTTCATTACCAAGCTACCGCGAACAGCTAAAGGCAATGACACCATTTGGGTGATCGTCGACCGCTTGACGAAAAGTGCTCACTTCTTGCCAATACGTGAGACTTCTTCGTCTGAAAAGCAAGCAGAAGTATTTATCAAGGGAATTGTGAGTAGACATGGTATGCCGCTGTCAATTGTGTCAGACAGGGATACTAGATTCACATCTAGATTTTGGAAGAAATTCAACGAAGCGATGGGCACAAGACTGAACATCAGCACCGCTTACCACCCTCAAACCGATGGCCAGTCTGAAAGGACCATTCAGACCTTGGAGGACATGCTCCGGGCCTGTATCATTGACTTCGGTGAGAGTTGGGATAGCCATCTACCATTGGCAGAATTTTCATATAACAACAGCTATCACACGACTATTGGCATGCCGCCATTTGAAATGTTATATGGGAGAAAATGCAGAACCCCGGTTTGTTGGGGGGGAAATTGGGCAGAAGGATTTTGTAAGTCTCGAAGTGGTCAAAGCAACTTCTGATAAATTTGATCAAATCAAGGCTAGAATGAAAGCCTCAAAAGACAGACAGAAATCATATGCGGATAAGAGAAGAAGGGATTTAGAGTTTCAAGTGGGGGACATGGTACTGTTGAAAGTATCACCATGGAAAGGAATCATCCGATTCAGAAAGCGTGGCAAACTAAGTCCAAGGTTTGTCGGACCTTTCAAGATTTTAGCAAGAGTGGGTCAAGTTGCTTACAGACTCGACCTACCCGTTGAGCTTAGTGGAATACACCCTACGTTTCACGTGTCGCACTTACGCAAGTGTCTAGCTGACGACACAGCTCACATACCTTACGACGAGATCGAAGTGGATAACAGTCTAAACTATGTAGAAGAACCAATAGCCATTCTTGACCGAGCTGAAAAACAACTACGCAATAAGTCGATACCGATAGTCAAGATACAATGGAAGCACAGAAAAGGGTCAGAAGCTACATGGGAAAAGGAAGACGAGATGAGAGGACTATACCCTCAATTGTTTAACGTATGAACAGTTTCGAGGACGAAACATCTTTAAGGAGGGTAGACTTGTAACATCCCAAAAATAATAAAACGAATAAATATAGCGAGACCGGTGATTTAGTTGGAAGATTTAAACAAAAAGGGAGCGGGCTTGGGCCCGGCTTCAATGGGCCGAGGGAAGCCCATGCACATAAGAGGCAAGGCAGCCCTCTTCCCTACTCATTTCCCCAACTCACGCAGCTTTAGAGAGAGAAAGGAGAGCTCGGGTCTAGAGAGAGAAAGTGACGGATCAACTCGGGAATTCAGGAGAACGTTGCTGCTGTTCTCGTGATCATATCCTCTGAATCAGAAATCCAATCCAGGTAACGATTTGATCACATTATGAGTTTTTGTTCGTTTTGGGAGTTTTTGGGTTTTGGCTAAAAAGATAACGATTTTGCGGATGAAACTTGAAAGTGAGCTTAGGTATAGCATCTAGAATGAAAACCAAACATTTTGATCTAAGAAAAATAGAGATTTTGGCTCGATCAGACTCGCATGCAAAAGAAACTGCAATTTTGGGGAAGACAATGTGCAGACCCATCGAAACTACTTAGTTTCGATATGTGCAGATCCATCGAAACTACATAGTTTCGATATGTGCAGTAGTTTCGATATATGCATACCTATCGAAACTACCATAATTCCGATATGAGCCACGATCCGAAGCTAAGTTTACACCTAAGTTACCTATCGAAACTACAAGTTTCGACAGAAGCAACCTATCGAAACTACAAGTTTCGACAGAAGCAACCTATCGAAACTACAAGTTTCGACAGAGGCAACCTATCGAAACTACAAGTTTCGAAAGAGGCAATCTATAGAAACTATCAAGTTTCGATATAAGTAAACCCATCGAAACTACTAAGATCAAGTATAGTAATATCTAATGCCATCTAGGAGCACTACCTTATGAGTATAACTTTATTACACAGATCGTGAGTAACATTAGTGACGCTCAGTAGCCAGCTAAGTGTACTTCGGAAACTACTCATCAGGTGAGTTCTATGTGCCCCCTTCTATGTTATGTGCAAATGATTTATAAATGTTTTGGGGCTGAAGTGTATACAATAAATGAATAAATGCTATAAGTGTCAATGTGATCATACGTATATATATATAAATACCTATATATGTGAAAATGAATTATGAATAAAGAATGAAGCGTATGATACAAAGAATGAATGAAAGAAGGGCATAACGTAAAAGAATGAAATCTTGCTTTATATTACATATATATTGCATGTTATGAATGAATGTAAACGTTATAAACCCTTCTATGACAACGGCTACTTCGGTAGACGGACGACCGCGTGACTATTTTGCAACCGGGACAAAAACGTACCTTCGCAAGCTAGGACGTATGAAAAGGTATTAATGGACGGTCGAAGCAAACCTTAACTAATGTAGAACGGTTGCATACATAATGGTCACGTGGGAAACGGATGCCCTAGGGCAGACGGACAAAAATGACGGACTACGACGGTAGGACGGTAAAGAGCGGACGGACAAAGGTTGCCGGACGGATTTAATGATATGACGGACGGTTTTCTAGAGCCGGACGGTAATGAAACGGGCTACGACGGTAGCTCTGACTGCGATGTCTTTGTGACATTCGCGACAAGTATGATGGGTTGATCTCCCTTAAGATTATGGCCAATATGTGTTCTCTCAAAGAAAGTATGTATGTACATATGTATATACCCTCAATGAATGTTATGTGAGAACAGCAAAGTAAAGAATATTTAAAAGAATGAATATACATATATACATTATATTCATGATAAGACAAATATTATGTATGATTGTCTTTAAACTAGAACTCACCAGCGTTAGCTGACTTTTAGTATACTTTTCAGGTAACAAAGGAAAGGGTCGTGCGAAGGCGTGAAGGTTACCCGACACGAGACTGACATCCCACTTTAATATATGTGTTAAGACTTCTGCTGTTATGTTATGTAATTGAACGACGAATGATTTGTAATTGAATGATGAATGTTTTTAATTTAAGTTCAGTATTTATGACTATGTTTATGAGTAAATCCAACAAGTGAGGTCACCCGGTTTAGGGGCCTTACAAGTTGGTATCAGAGCAATAGTTTGAGAGATTCAGACATCCCTAAATGTCTGGACTCAAACTGATTATGGGACCAACGCACGGATGTCAGTATGGGTAACCAACGCCAACGCAGCACGGTAAGTAAGTACTAAAGCTAATGCTCTAGATAAGGATAGATACCTTAACTTAGAACAAATAGATGTCAATGTCACAACCGATTTGAAGAGTTTTGAACCCGAAAAGCAATGTAAATTAGTAATCACAAACCGGTCACTGTAATTAAAAATTTACCTTGCTCGTACTGTTCCAAACTATGATCTGAAGAAATGACATTGATGTATTCCCTTTTAACTATCAGGAAATTAAGAACTATGGCTGGTAGAGGAAGAACAGGACATCGAGGCGGTCGCACTGGCCGACGAGGTAGACCTCCGTTGAACCCAAGATTTGAAGAAGAAGAGAGTGTGCACGCAGAGCACACCAAAAGTGTGCACGAAACAGAAGTGACCCCAATTAGGGACGACAGTCCAGGGCCTATACAGTTGGAACCTGAAGTCAGGGATGCTATTGCCCGTGAAGTTGTGCTCACTTTGAAGAAGGTATTGCCTGATCTACTAACCGAGGCAATAAAGAAAAGTAAAGAGGAGGATGAAGGAAACCACGAAGAAAAAGTCAAGTTGCTACTCAGGTTTAGGTTCTCGGATGCGAATGCGCCTGCCTCTCCTACATACATCATTTCTCAAGGAAAGGTAATTACCGGTATTGACAACGATTTATTCGTCGAAGGTAATTCACCTCCCCATGTGGAGTCATCTATTGAACATGTTGTTGAATCAACAAGTATTTTGGAAGCAACATCATCTTTAGCCGTTCGAAAAGAAAAAGAAAAGTATGTTCAAGATTATTCCTCCATGAGAAGTTCATTATGTCACATCCTCCCTCCAATGAGCTCTTAAAGAAGAATGATCGTTCTCCTATTCTAAGTTAGATGTTTGACAATGAGAAGAAGCTTTATCTGATCAAGAGAAACAATGGGCCTATAGAGTATTTTGCAAATCCACATGACTTCGGGCCACTACCGAGATTTGATCTTCAAGCACTAAACAAGGCTCGATTCTATAATCCAGGAAATAATGTAGATGCAAAAATGTAAGTCCCAATAACCTATTCGGATCTTCGAATAAACACACGATATAAATTCACACAATTAATAGGCGGAAACTATTGATTATGGCGATTCAAGAACATGAAAATCAAAGTAAAACTTAATGGATTACTACCGAGAATTACAGAGAAAAAAACAAAACCGCTAACCCTAGACGGCTCTCTAACTCGTCTATTCTCACGTCATACCTAATAATGATACGCAGTTATCTATTTATACAAATACAAAAGCCCATGCGCAAATTCAAGGTATCTCGGCCCAATGGCTGACCCAAGACCTAACCCGTGAACCCAGTTCTCAGTTACAAATCCGGAATACCCATCTGTTCGGTAACACCAACACTTGTATTTATTTGATAAGTGTCAGCCTCACATATATAGACCTAACAATCTCCCCATTGGCTGATGTTATCAAATGATCTTCAAAACTCGAATGTAGCAATGTGATCACCACTTTTGCATGCAACATTTTCATCAAACTCAGTGATTATTGCTGTTGTGTCAATGTTGGTCTTGGTTTTGTTGAGATTCACCATTTCTGAACACACAAACTTGGGTCTCATTTTCTTCTCTTAGAGATAGATCCACATGTGGATCCTAATCAACATTTGCTTGATCATCTTGCTAAAAGAGGATGTGAGAGGAGGATTCTCAGCAGCTCTTTCATTTTTCATTCTTTCTCTTTCAAGCAGATTTATGTGTACTTTCATTGTCAGAATATGAAATCACATCAGGTTCTTCTGACTCGAGTATGTTTTGTTGTGGTGGTACTTCGAGCTTGTCTGCAATTAACAACACTTCATTCTTCTTCAACCCCTGGTTCTTGATTTGAAACAAATTTTGCAAATTCTCAGAAATTTTATAAGTAGACATTTATATGCAACAGGGCATCCAATATCCTCACGAATACCCAGTACTTCCACACTCATGGTTTGAATAGAATTGATTATGACTTAATGGGTCCCACACTCATATCTCATAAACCAGCATTTAAGTTAATGTAGATTATGTGAATTATTGATGAACATTAATGGACCCCACAACTTATTAGGTAAACCTTCCCTTCCTAATGATCTTGTAAGCACAACTAAGTGAGCATAACTAGCACGGGTTTATGCCACTTTTAAAGGAATATCTGACAAAAATTTGATCACAAACATAGAAATTTGGGATTACATGTTCAGAATCCGCAAAAAGCTCAGGGTCATAGCACTACGGACTTACATTCCTTGACAAGAGATCCCTTTCTAGTCACATATTCCCAAAAAGAAAAATGTTTACAATAATAATATGTACGTATTTAGACATATCTTTTTGATGTATGGCATTGCATATCTTTTTAATTTATTCCAATAGCACGACATTAACATTGTGTGTCTTTTTGCTCAGAATTATGCTTTGCACTATCATTGAGTGTCTTTTCACCTATTGCATGTCAATGCTTGTCTTTTATCTATAGTATGTATATCTTATGTACATACTTGTATCAAGTCAGCTCGCAACCCCTTTGTGAAGGGTCCCGGTTAGTGGAATCTCAATAGAGCAAGGGTTATCCACAGTTCATCAACCTATATGTTTAAGTTATCTATTATTTAAAGGAACAACAAATTACAATAATCTATGAGATGTTCCCACTAAGGCCATAAGATTATTTTGTTCAAGTGTATCACATACATAACCTATCAACATATCCAACACTGATCCTAGTCATTTCAATTTAATGCCTTCCTTGTGTTGATCCTAGCCTTAAGAAACGAACATGCATATCACGTGTTGATCCTAGCCTTAAGAAACGAACATGCATATCACTTCCCATTTAATTTGCAAAATCCCGACTCAAACACAAACAATATTTTTGTAATTTTCTTCTATTTGAACTAAGAACAGACACAATGTGACACCCGACATTTCAGGTCAATATCCGTACATGTTATAAACAAGTTTACATTATAATTGTTTTTGTAATTTACTTAATTTCACAAACAAGGACATTAAGGTCTAACAAAAACTGAACATTTCCTCATTTCATATTTGGTAATTCTAGGAGTTACCGGTTCACGTACCAGGATAACCCGACTAAATACGAACACTATTGGTTAAATTAAATAACCAGAAAAATATATATATATATATATATGTATATATATATTACACAAAATTTACGTTGAACTATAATTTATTCTAAGACTAAATCATATAATATACGTAAAAGTAAAATAATAGACTTTTCGAAGACGTTACTATGTAGCGCCACCTTTAGGTACGTATACCTACAAATAATCGCCTCAACGAACTATACAATCCAAGATTTCAATATCTTTCGTTAACAAGCCATAAACTTAATAAATTTATAATACCGTGAAAAATCTAAACCGAATTAAATTACTCTTTAAAACTCTAATTGATATTAATACCCTTAATAAATTAATTAATTAATACTTAAATCTAATCATTTTACAAACTTAACCCAACCCACCCTCTTGACTTTCTCGGCTGAAATGCAGAGAAGCCATTCCCACTTTCTACTTCACTCACATCCCAAATATCTATACTAAAACCCATACATTGCCTGCGAGAATTTAGATAAAAACCATACCCCTCAATCAAAATCTCACCATTCCTGTTATCTTCCTCATTTTCCTACGGCAATCTCCCCATTTCTCTTCAAGTTAAATCCAAGTTTTAGGGCAAAATCCACCATATTTCGGTGTTATAAGAAGAGTTCCAAGTGTTTTTCTCAAGAATCAAGCTAAGGAGCTCAAGATCATTCTCTGTTTCTCTCGAAATCATCATCTCTGTTTAGAGGTAAAAACTCAATATTATTCATATTATTTTCTTTAAAACCGTAACTAAACATACAGTTTACTCGAACGTAAGAAAAATAACCAGAAAAGTGTGTCGAAATTCAAGATTAAAACATGAATATATGCGTATATGTATGAACAAAGTTTTGAAACTGATTCTGTTAATCAAAATTTCAGTAATCAAAACTATAGTTTCGATACCTATTACTCAATCGAAACTAGGAGTTTCGATACCTGTTTGATCGAAACAAGATAGTTTCGATACTTGTTTGATCGAAACTAGGTAGTTTCGATACCTATTACTCAATCGAAACTAGGAGTTTCGATACCTGTTTGATCGAAACTAGGTAGTTTCGATACCTATTATCCAATCGAAACTAGGAAGTTTCGATACCAAGTTTGCTCAATCGAAATTTGGAAGTTTCGACATCTGTTCTGTCAAATCGAAACTAAGTAGTTTCGATACCTGTTTCAGGCCCATTGGGCAGTAACTTAGAACTGTTTTATAACGAAACAAGTGTTGAAAAACTAAGAAGATATTTTAAACAAAAGCAATCAGATTTACTAAGTCGGTGAACAATTTGCATATAAGACGTTCGGTCTTAACAAGAATTACCCTTTTGTAATTAGGGTACGAATAGTCAAGTTTGACTGGAACAATTACCGTTGCTAACATACACAAACTCAAGGTGAGTTTCACGGCCCCTTTTTACTATTTTCAATATTTGGGGGAAGAACATACTTACAACTATTTTTATGTGATAACAAGAGAATAAGACTCGAATTTTATGTTTACATGAGTTAAACGATTTGAGGCCGCTAAAGTCCCCTGGAACAATTTAGTAACCATTAACTGTAGCCTAGGGTCCTATGAATAGTACTATGGAGAGTGACATCTCCCGGTCATGGTTAGTCGCGCTAACCACAATCTGGAGGATTTATGGCCGCATAGAACCGGATAACGAAATTAGGGGCGTGTACAATTGTCATGGTTTGGTTACGGCTCATGTAGAAACATATTATTTGTATTCCTAGCTAGCTTACAAATGGGTCAACAATTCTTATTCTGATTATCACATGCAGCTGGAACTATTTACGAACAATTGAATTTTACAAAGATCTATTTGATTTAAACCTGTGAACTCACCAATTTCGTGTTGACAATTTTAAGTATGTTTTTCAGGAAATTGAACGTGATCGCAAGGTTAGCAATGTAGATTACATGCATGCACGATGGATACAACTTTTGGGGGATTTCTCTTGTATAACTCATTGTAATAGAGTCATATTTGCGAAATCTTCACTTTTGTAAACCCAATTTACATTTTTGAAATGTAAAACTTTAAACTTATTTATGTATCCATTTATCATGTATGTGTTTGCGGTAATCATATGCTTTGGAAACCATGACTGTTACGCCTCGCGTTTCCGCCTTGGCGGGGTGTGACACATAAGCAAACTAAGTAACAACTTCTTTGTGTATTTTTCTTGACTCTAGGAAATGTAAAACAGACTCTTTTTTGTATTTTTCTTGTTCCTCCCCCTAAATTTGTGCATAAAAATTAAAAAAATGTACAAATTTAAACTATAAAGAAAAATCTAAAACTTTAAAAGAAAAACATTTTTGTAACCATTCTTGAAATTTAAAACTAATCAAAGCATAATGTACCAAAGTTAATTGTACATCTATTGTTGATTTTATCTCCCTTCTCACCTACAAAGGAAACATACCCTCCGCTAAAAGTATTAACATTATGTGTTTTGGGTAAAAATTATACGAACTAACTTTGTAACCAAATTTCGAGAGTGAGGTAGCGTGCTTGTTAAATCTATGAACGTAAAACAGTAAAATCAACACGAGTGTTTACGAGGAAAGCTCTTGATCCTTGATGATCTCCGACATAAAACCTCGGGAGCCGACGAAAGTCGGGCTGCCTTGATGACTTTTATAAAATTGAAACTGTTGAGTACAAAGAGAGCAAATAAGATTGTGGGCTAAGTGTTACAGTGCTTTGCGAGTGTGTTGTTGTGTGTTTCTATACGATCTATTGCGTATTAAATACAAAAATGATCTCAACTAACTCTCCGAAAGATATGGTCTTGACCCTATCTTCTTCTTGTGACCGTTGCAAGCTGATTCACACGTATTCCACACGTGGTTCACATCCCTTGAGCGAGTCTTCAGGTGAGTATTATGTTACGAGTGTTTAACCTATCATCAATAAAGAAAATAATAGACAAGTAACTGTTAATAACAATATTCAGGATACCGAAAGTACCAGGATACCGGATTCTGGATTATGTATCATTCATGATCCTGCATTGAAATTTAGTCCATAACATTATGCAGCAGAGAGATGTTACCCGTCATGTGCGTAGAACAACCCTTATCAGCATACCAGTCTGGCTGTTGATAGTTCTCCTTGGTTGTCCCTGCACGAAAGAGAAGAATAGTTAGACATAGGTACCTAAGTCATTGATGACCTGGGCATTCCTGAAGTATCAATGTAAGACACTTCCTTCAGGCACATATCATTTTTAGATTCAGTTACTGGTGCTGCCACAACATTTTCCTTAGCCTTCCGGACAGGCTTTGATTTAACAAACGGTTTTGTCTCTTTTGAAACTGATACTTTAGGTTTCACCGTTTGCTTAATTTTTTAACCTTTTGTCTTTCAAAATAAGCCTTCCTGTTTCTCTTTGCAGCATTCTAGTCACCATCAGGAGGCTTAACTTTGGGATGCTTATCTTTCATTGCCTTAGGTTTTTCAACCTTCATTGACTTATAATAATACTTTTCTCTTGGTGTAGCCATTTGTTTCTTCATGTAATATTGCTCATAAGGACGATGTATGCAGTTTCTTGCAACGTGACCGGCTTTGCCACATGTGTAGCATGTCTGCTTCCTAGCATAACAAGGATATCCCGATCTGTTTGACCATGAAGATGATGATGAGTGTGAATGATAAGATTGATCATTACTAGAATGATGTTCACATCTTCTCTTTGAAGAGCTTTCAAACTTCCTGTTTTGTTCAACATGTTTGATTTTCTCTTTCAAAGCCTATACAGGTCCCTGTTGGAATACTTAACAACATTATCAGTGATAGGTTTAACAAATCTAGTTTTCCCATCACTATATGCAAGCAATTTTGAATTTGTAGAAACATTTTTCCAATCCTGCACATAGAGTTTGTTGGTCTTAGAGACAATGCCCTTAAAAGTATCAGTTTTATTTTTGCAACTAGAATTTGAATTAGTTTTATTCTTGCAAAAACAAGCCTCTTCATACTCATCATTCTCACTATCACAATCCTGAATCTCTACCTTTTCTTCACATGAAGTAGAAGCATCATAATTATTCACACATTTATTCTCAGAATCTAAGGATGAAGATCTAGATTCATCAGTGTCTAACGAATTGCCAGCAGAGAGCATCTTATACTCTGCTACTTGTTCCTCAACAGATGGAGGAACAGTGGTGAAATTTTCATTGAAAGGAGGAGGTATATTGTTATACCCAATCCCTTTTGACCCATTCCTAGGTTTATGAAGTTGGAATTGAAGCTGAAGATGATAAAGGTGTTCCTACTGCTCCAAATGTAGAAAACATTTTGATTTGGGAACTTTGCTAGATATTAAAAATTTTCCCTTCAAAACTTTTCACCAAAAATCTACTGTTGTCAACTTCTAAAAAATGAATCCGACTAGATGTATAGACGTCTTCTCAAAATCTTGACCAAGGAAAATTTTAAAATATTTTCCCGCCAAAATTTACACAAAATAAATCCAATATTTTAAACTTTTCAAAAACAGCTCTGAATAGAGGTATAAACATCCTCTCGGATATATTTTTTTAAATCCCGTGAACTAGATCTAAACCGTGAACTAGATCAAAACCGTGAACTATTACACAGCTGTGAACCTCTATCCAGCCGTGAACCTTTCTTTGAACTGTAATAACCTTTGAACTGTGATCTTTCCCGTGAACTTAGAGCCGTGTAGCAATCCCGTGAACCTGAACCTGATAATCTGAACCCGTGAACTGAAGAGGTTTACTCGAAAACCTGAACAGTGAAGTAACCCGTGAATCCTTGTCCCAAGAGTTGTTTGCCGTGAACCCAAATCATGAATGCATACGCGTGAAATATTCCCTTGATAAAAAATTTGACTGATTTAGTTTCCAAATTAAACCCCGAGATTTTAGGAAATTCAAAATTTGAAACTCAATCAGTTCCTAAGAACACGATGAACACAGGTATGAACAACAGCCTCTTTTTGACGATTTTAACTAGTAAAATTCTCCCTTAATAGCATTAAACAAATCGATTAAATACAAAATATCAATAAAAAACACAGAGAATACCGAGCCTTGATGACTTCAAGGCTCTGATACCAATTGTAAGTCCCAAACCTATTGGATCTTCGATTAACACACAATAACTACTAAGAAATCATGTCTCACAATCAATAGGCGGAAACTATTGATTATGGTGATTCAAGAACACACTAATTCAATTTAAAAACTCGTGAATTACTTGAGAGAATTACACAGAAAAACTCAAATACCGCCAACTCTAAACGGCTCTCTAACTCGTCTATTCTCACGTCTAACCTAATAGTGATGCGCATTTATCTATTTATACATATACAAAAGCCCATGCGCAAATACAAGGTATCTCAGCCCAATGGCCGGCCCAAGACCCAATCTGTGAACCCAGTTCACGGTTACAAATCCCGAATACCCATCTATTTGGTAACACCAACACTTGCATTTATTTGATAAGCGCCAACCTCACATATATAGACCCAACATCTACGGACTATTTCTTTGCTTATATTTATATTTCTGTTTTCCTTTTATTTATTTTAATAGTTATAAAAAAGATGTTTTTATATCGTCTGGAGTTCTCATTTTTATCTGTGTTTCTTAATAAATTGTATTTGAATCCGCACCAGGAGTGTATTTTTACTTTTATTTTTAAATATAGTTTGGTATTCTTTTTATAACTTTTGATATATAGAAACATTAGGTTATATACACAGGTTACAAAAATTTAAACTATATAAAACCTAAATCCTGAAATAAACTAAACATAAAGGAAATTAAATATCACATTAAATAACAAAAAAAAGTTTCTATAGATTTTCATAAATTTCTAAAATTTTTATTGTATACTACGTTTGTTGTAAGGTTTGTAGCTTTACCATCTTTATCTAATATTAGTAGCTTTACTCCGTCTCTAGTCTTAACTCTTGATAGTGTAACATACAAATATCCATGGGTGAATACCTGTTGTTTTAAATACAGACCAACTCTAGATAATGATTGTCCTTAGCTTTTATTGATCATCATTGCAAAACATACACACAGTGGAAATTATCTTCTTTGAAACTTGAAAGGGATTTTCTTGGCTGAAGGAATCAAAGTAATTCTTGGAGTGAATGTGCGAGTACCAATATTACCTTCAGATATTATATCGGCTTCTATTATACCATTACCAGTCTAGTACATTACACAAACTATTTTGTTGGTCAATGTTTCTTAAAAGCATTAGCGGAACTCCGAGCTTTAGTACTAATTTATGATTTGACAATCCTGATATTTGAAGTGCATTAAGAACATCTGGTGCGTATAAATTTTCTTGTAACGGATCATTAAAACGTTCAACTTGACAAATGCCGTCTGAGCTAATGTACTTTTTTTCATCTCCAGGGAAAAGTGATAGCAAACGATCATTAATTTTGTGAACAACGTTTTTCGGTGCTAATATTGCTCTTTCATGAAAAAATTGTGGATCTTTGAAATGTTGAAGAATCTAAGCGAGTCAATAAACAAAGTCAATTAAACTTGAAATATGATCAGGTGAGTCATTAACTAAAAGATATTCTAATACTACACTAGTTAAATATAGAAAACAATGTATTGCGTATTTTCATGATAAAAAAACATGGAGGAAATGGAGATTCCGGTAAACAACTTTTGTTTTACACGATTTTGTATGTAATAAAAAAACTAAAATTTAAATAATGTGTAAAAGATATTTACAATATGTTTACAATAGAAATTACATAATTCTACAATATGATAAAAAAATTAACATAAATAATGACTTTTTATAACATACAAGAGGAACTAAAGAAAGTACAATTACAAATCACAAGTCTCTAAACACATCTTTATACATGACATTTGTTGTTTTTAAAATTTGACCGTCTTTATAAAGTATCTGTAAGGACCAAAATTATAATAGGCTGAGGCATCAAAGAATCACCGAGTTGTTCAGAATTTTGGAAGACGAAAATTGGAAGAAGCAAGAATTTATGCAGCAGCATACTTCATGGCCAACATAATACTTCATCTGGCAGCATACTTCATGGTCAGCAGCATACTTCACTGCTAGCAGCATACTTGAAGTATGCGGTCCAGGCAGCATACTTGAAATATGCGATCCAAACAGCATACTTGAAGTATGCGGTCCCAGCAGCATACTTGAAGTATGCGGCCACATACTTGAATTATGCGGTCGAGGCCTAGGCCCACCGAATACTTTTTTCTTGGTTATAAATAGCTTATCTTTTAACAGTATTCAGGTTAGACAAGTTAGACGACTGAGACAGTCAGAGAGTGAGACAAGTTAGACAGTTTAGACAAGTTGTTAAGCGACATTTGTATTGTTTTCAGTGATTTATCAATATACGAATCATTTGACAATCAATTGTTTGTACCTACAAGTCACGTGCCGATTCCGTTTTTCCGAGGTTCAACATGTTGTTGAATCCGTTGATTGAAGATCCTTAGTAATCCGGACCTTACAATTGGTATTAGAGCCTTAGTGCTCATTCGGTGAAGCTTGCAACTGATTTCTTTGACTCGTGAGGTATCAAAGTTACCATTTTAGCGTTTATTTGAACTGGCTTGTGTGTTTGAGAGTGTGTCTGGAAGATTGACAGGTTTTGCACCTTGTTTCTGTCACGATTGTTGAAGTTTACGGTCAATTAGTAGAACTTTTGGCCTAAAAAAGAAAGTTTTCAGTTAATTTCTTCATCCGGAAGATTGCGGGTTTCAACTTTGGGGTTCTACAAGTTTACGACCTATTAACTTTGCGGACTCAAGTTTGCGGTCACCAAAGTTTGCGGTGTAACATCCCAAAAATTCAAAACCTAATGGTTCGGGTCTAAGGGTGACCCGAATCTCTATTAAACCGAAGCGTTAGCATAGTTGACGCGTAGGTTGTAAGTCGATGGATCTAAAAGGACCCAGTTAGCAACAACGAGAACATTTGGGATAAAAAACGAGTGAGTAAGGAACCCGAGGACTAGCATGTAAACCTAAATTATTTATAAGGAACTTTTGGGCAAAACCCTAGGCCATTCGGCCTAGGGGAGTTCGCATACGGTAGAACAGGAGGAAAAGGGGGACACACTGGGAATGGGGGCTGGCAGCGGTGGTCTCGCGACGGCAGCAAGAGGAGAGAAAGGCCACTACGCGTAAGGTAACCCTCTATCCTTATCCTTTTGCTTTTCGTTTTCATTTTCACATAGAAACCCTTTGTGTATGGTGGTCGGAGATGGAGTCGAGCATAAAAGTTGACGACATGAGTATGGGACAGCCGGTGATGGCATGCGGCGGCGATGAAGGTGGGGACTGTTGTCATCGAAAGCCGAAGATGATGAGGTGGTAGTGATGGTCGCATGCTGATTTCGAGGAGGGGAGTAACCGGAGGAGGTAACCGACGTGCATAGTTTGGTGTGATTCGATGGCGCATGAAAGCAGTTAGCAGTGGTACACGAGGACGAAGGGGAAATATGTGCCGGACATGGTGATGTCTCATGGAAGTGAACAGAGGAAGGCGAATAGGGTATCGCCTCCGGCGTATGGCTTGGCACGAGCAGAGTAAAAAAATGTGGGTAGTGGTGATGCTATGCGTTGGGGTTTCACGGCGAGGAAGACGAAGGCGACATAGTGGTGGTGCCGGGTGGTGCACAACTAGAGGTGCTCGAGGGGAGTGATAAAGATAAAAGTGGAATATGTTAAGGTTTTGCCTCACGGGGATGATGGTGGCGTTTGGCGGCATACACGGTGGTGTTCAGTGGGAGAGTCGGAAGACATTAACGAGGTCGGATACTATTATGCATAGCGTGGTTTACATGCAAGCATGGAAACCCGACTTGTGTGCACGTGTTAGGTGTTAAAGGCTGCACGGAAAGAGTTGTGTCATACATTAAATGCTTATGATATGCTGTGTTAGAAATATGTTGTTCTAGGGTTATGCATGATGTGCAAGTATAGTTAACAAGTTATGTAATTGCTAGTATGTTATTGTGTCGTGTGTTCTTCGGTGTATGTTTGCATCATGTCATTATGGCACAGCAAACAGGAATTGGGAAGGATGAGGTTTGTCGGGAAGTCACCAACGGTGACATTTATTAACATGTTAATGATGAGCTCAGGGTGTGTCAAACGTGTAAGACCCCAACCCGGGCATCCTACAGTTGGTTCTCATAATGGGTCATTCACATTTAAAACGCATTTATTATTAACTCAATTACAACGAAAGTCTTTCTAAATTCTTTTATTGTTATTTAATGATATTAAATTACCTCACTAATGCCTGTATACCAGTTAGAGTACACCGCTCCCAAGCCAAGATACGTCAATGCTACGCTTACCTGCAAAACAATCTAACGTACACACAAAGTCAGCTACACTGAGTGGGTTCTAATAGTTTAATTTGAACAGAAACCATCACGTTACATTTGTTAGTTTATTTCACCCAGGACCCTCCGATCCTTATAAAATTATTTTACGATTCATTAACGAATAGTTAACCCCCTGTTATCCCACATCCTCCCATAAACATTCATCACCCGGAATTCAGTCCGTACTACCAATGATAATAATAATAATAATAACATTACCATCTCGTTGACATAGACTTAACTTAGTATACTAACAACTCCTACCCAAGAACAAGTATTAAGTCGACTCTTGGTTAACACAACATACTCCAGACATTATCACACCCGGCCTTAACCAAGGCGCTTACAATTAATTGACACGACCTTTATTTAGTCACATCACAATCCTAGCACCACGGTCAGTCTAACTCTACATACCGCAATAATAACATCTACACGTCACACTAACACATTAATATCACCACATGCATAATCAATATAACTCAATGTTTGCATGCAATACTACACATGTATAAATACCCACGTAAACACATACCTCGTTACTACACCCTCGTCAGGGCGTTCAACACACCCCGAGCTCATCATTAACCTGTTAAATAAATGTCACCGTTGGTGACTTCCCGAAGGACCTCATCCTTCACAATCCCGTTTACTGTGCCATAATGACATGATGCAAACATGACACATAATATCACATATCATTTACATCACTCCTTAACTACACTTGCACCTCACGCATAACCCTAAAATGACATATTACACGACACGACTCTTCCCGTTCAGACCTTACCATGACACGCATTAATAACTCATACCCTAATCTCACACATTTCCATGATCTTACCCTAGACCCTACGATCACTTAACAATTATTTTATGTTCAAAACGCATTGGGTTAGAACCCGAAATCCTTAACACCTTTAATAGAATAAACTTATTTCATAAGTGTGTACGATAGCCCCAAAACATTAAAAACATTTAAAAGAGGGGGATTAGAAACTCACCTGTTATACTGAGTCTCAGTCTTTGCTCTGTAACTCATCCGACCTTGCTTAGAAACCTGTCAACGCATGATCTAAGGATCAGAGCACGTCTAACATGTGTCGTATATCATAATATATATATATATATATATCCCAATGTCGTCTCGTTAGCTCGCACATCGGATCGTCTTTGACTCGCTTGGAAACTGAGTGCTTGATCTGGTTCCTGAACATGCATGCATGCACGTGGCTTTGCCATGCAAACCCTAATCCAAGATCCTCCTTCATGCAGATTTTGGCTCATCTCGAACCCGCACCCGAGCTCACTCACACACCACCACGGGTTCCACCAACATAGTGCACCACTTATCAAGCCTCACCGCGTATCACCAATACCGTCATCTCTCTCACATGCCAAACCCTAATTGCTTAAGCCTCCTCCTCCGAGCACCGTTAACCGGCCGCCACCATGCACCCATATTCCTTGCCGAGCAACCCTAACCAACCCACACTCCTTCCGTCTTTCACCCACGCTG
This sequence comes from Smallanthus sonchifolius, assembly GCA_023525975.1. Lineage (NCBI taxonomy): Eukaryota > Viridiplantae > Streptophyta > Magnoliopsida > Asterales > Asteraceae > Smallanthus > Smallanthus sonchifolius. The sequence goes on from CM042046.1 coordinate 31,609,921, forward strand.
GTACCGCGTAACCACACCGAACTCCGTCGGTTCTTCACCGCACCACCACAACCCTCCCACGCTGACCTTGCATAGCGCCGGGCACATCTGTCCTCACGCCACTCCTCCTTAGCCCATCATTATCTCCCACCATCTTGTTGCCGTCGTCAGCAACTCTCGCAACCACTCCTCTTTCTGCCACCGTCGCACGCCACTGCCACTGCCACTACTGTGAACCCATCAGTCGTAATCCACGTCGGCTCCCACCATCTCCCCATAATCGGATATGCAACATAAAAACAAGAAGCGATAATGAGTAAACGGGAATTACCTCTCGTGATGCGGAAGTCCTACTCGCCGGACCACCCTTGCGCTGCCATCCCTTTCCTTCCTATAGTCGGTTTCTCCCCTTGTGCCTTCCTTCATGCCATCACGCACCTAGGGTCAATAATGGCCCTAGGGTTTGCGTTAATGTGGTATTTAAACCACTATAGAACACCCGGGTCTCTCCGGTTTCGTTTAGTACAATTTCGGTCCAAATTATTTGAAAAAATTTAACCGGGTCCTTTAAATTCTCTTCACATGAAGATTCTTACAAAGGTTTGTATAAACCATGTTCTTTGTTAGAGGTTCGGTTTTCTCATTGACCCGACCCATTAGCTATTTGATTTTCAGGATGTTACAGAGGCAGCCCAACTTTAGACGGTTCTCGAGGTTTTATGCCGGAGATCCCCAAAGGATCAAGGGCTTTCCTCGTATATCCCTGTGTCGATTTACTTATTAACATTGCATTTCTTACATAAAAATACAAGCACACTACCTCACTTACAAAATTTGGCTACTTGATTATCTTTGGTAAATTTTGGCCAAAACACAAACCATCACGAACATCTGGTTCGTCATCATCATTATTTTTCTTTTGAGTTCCAACAATGTGACAAGCCTCTTCTTCAACCATAACTGCCTTCTCCTCCTATGTGTCAAGATGCTCTACCAACTGACCAGTAAGAATTTGCATTTCTGGAATCAATTTGTTTTGAGAGTTTATAGAGTGAGTACGTTGGGCCTCACTTTCAATTAGCACATCCACCTGTGTTTGTAAACCAGAAACCTGAGCCTCCAAGGCATTAATCCTTTCATCACGACAATCACTTGTAGATGGACCTGCTTCATTATGAGTCTTAGACACAGTCGGAGTAGCATGAGAAGTATTTGATTGAGAAGGAATAGGAGTAATGATCAAAGAATCAACAAAATCTCTGTCTCTTTGTGTATCTGACTGTGCAGCTTATGACCTTTAGCTACGGGAGCTTCATCATCCTCAGAACTAGAAGTTTCATCTTGTAACTTTCTTTTTCCAAGTACTGTGTCGGGAGGAGGACCCCTAACAGACTTGCATCTTGGTACCTTTACCTTCTTCTTACGAAGAGATTTCTTTCTCTTTTCATACACATTACGTGTAACCCTAGGCACTTTAGCCAACTGAGCATAATGCCCAGTACCAAAATCCTGGGATCCACTATCATTATCATCTGATTCAGTAGCACTAGAATCACTAGTACTTGTGTCCTCCACTTGAACTTGTTTAGCTTGTGGAGACACGGGATTATTCACCACATCATTTACACAAATATCACCTCCATCATCATCATTATTATCATCATCCTCATCATCATCATTATCATCACCATCACCATCATCAGCATTATCATTATCATCACCGTCACTACCACTATCTTCATCCTCACTAGCAACCTCATCTTCACCTTCCTTATCATCTTCTTGATCATCAGCAGGAGGAAGTTCCAAGGCTGTATCATCATGAATCCAGTTATTGTTTGGCGGTGCAACATAACCATGATTGATTATGTGCCTAAACAACGGAGTAGCCACCGGAATAAATGCAACATTTTGTGGCTTCACATTCATGTAATCATAAATATCCTTTTTGTCATCGGAGTTAAATTCAATCTGGGATTCAATGGTGGTAGGTAAGGAATCAAATGGTTTAGAATAACCTGCAGGAATGTAGGGTACATTAGGAAACCCTGACCCTTAGGTGGTGTAATTTGTGCAACTAACTCTCTGTTGATGTACAAGGCAAAGTTGAATGGCTCGTTCAATGTCAAAGCAACCATAGCTGGCTGTAATGAAGTTTTCAACCCGTCTGTACCAGATTTCCTTGGTGAGAGACACTGAATAAAGTATGTCCATTTCCCTACAAGACCACCCTTTCTGGCTAGAGAATCATTAGGTCTGCCACGGTATCCCATTCTTTGAAAACACCCCACAATCAGGGTATTAGGCAGTCCAATAGGGTCATTATTTTCTCCACCCAAAGCCAGAGCTGCTCTAATATCTTGCACATAAATTGCAATCTCTTAATTATTCATGGTAGCTCGGATCACATGAGGTTCAACATCTGTGTCTTGCCGTGCTGTCTCCCAGAATTGCTGAATGTACAACAAGCTAATATGAGTATTAGCCGAAAGTGCAACACTCAGTCTTGACCGGTTCAGAAATTAATGATCTCTTGATAATTTGCTGCCTCTACCAAATCTAGATCAAGTAATGCCACCTGATTATGCATATATCCAACACGACGATCCATTACCTGCTCAGAATATATGATTAGACATATGCAATTTTTTAAAACACAAACACAAACAAAAAAAAATACAAGTTTGAAAAATGCTAAGTCCTTTCAGCACTGAACCCTGAGGCGAACTTAACAAGTTCGCTTAGGGTTACAAGAGGTGAACTTGTTAAGTTCGCTTGAGCATTTTCGCTCAAACACTTGAACAATCACAGATTTCAGTTTTCAAGAATTTGATGTAATAAGCACAAATCAAAGACACAAACCAACTCCCCAACACTCAATTAAGTCATAGAAACAATCAGTTTCAGTTTTTATTCAAAAAACCATGATGAATAATCCAGAAGACAGTCGCGATGATAACCCGATGATAAAAACAATGAATCAGAACAAATCTATGGATAAAATGATGTATGGTTACCTTCTTTGTTCGCAAACTGATTTCGAATAGAAAAAAGGAACAAATAACCACTCTCACTAACTATAATTCAAACTCAGATAAAATCACTCGACCGTGGACAAAGTCGTTTGATAAGTTCACATAAGTCAATGAACAAGTGAAGTGGTCATGCTCGCCGGAAACTATATATACCCAACTGTTTAAGTTCGCCAATTTAAGCGAACTTAACAAGTTCGCCACCCCAGGCGAACATATTAAGTGAACAAGACAAGTTCGCCTAATCCAACACTTAGTGAAAATTTTGAAAATTTTCATTTCAACACTTTCTCTCGATCCAATCTGCTTGTAACCTGTTCAACAACTTAATCCAAGAAATTAAGACTTTTTCATGGAAGACAGAAACAAAATTTTAACATCCCAGAAATCCGTAAGCAAATAATACGGGTTAGTGGACTAACCAAATCTTTATTAGGAGTTTCGGTTATAAGGATTTCCACGTACATTCTACGTTAACGAGATTAAAAGGACCGATTAGCCGTTTAGTGCCTAGTTCCGGATCGAATAGAAAGGAAATGCGGGGACCCGAGTGTAACATCTTGCGGCATATAAACCCCAAGTAGCGCAAACCCTAGGGCCACTCTTGTAACCCTAGGCATGCGACGGCAGAGACGACAGAGAGAGAGAGGAATCCGGGGGTGGAGAACGGACGAAGACGGGGTTCAACATCGGCAACGAGCGAGAACGAAGGTCTCTTAATGAGTAAGGCATCCTTCAATCTTGTTCTTGTTTTCTTGATTTCATAATTGCATGAAAACCCCGATTAGATAGTTTGGGGCTGTGGTTGCGAAGAAGAATGGAGGAAACGCGAGAGGAGGATTTGGCTGTGGTGGTTTCGAGTAGTGGCGGTCAACGGCCGTGGCGTGACAGGGAGGTGCGGTGTAACCGCCGGTAGGGAGGAGAGCCTGTGGCCAGGGTTTTATGACCGGAGAAGTAGAGGCTGGGCGATGCGAGGAGACGGTTGGGCTGGGAGGCTAACGGAGGTGAGCTACGGTGGTGGCTATGACGGAGGCAGGTATACGGTTCTCGGGGAGGGAAGGGTCACGACATGGGAAGCGAGGACGCGGTGGTAGTGTGATGTTGAGGGGTTGGTGCCGTAGTGATACATGTCCGATTAAGGTTACGGCTAGACGAGGATGACGGGGATGGTGCGTGAATGAAAGAGAAATGTGGTGGTGCTTGCTTTTGGTACCCGGTGGTGGTGGTGGTTCACGGTGGCTAGCGGGAAAGCGGCTTGGGTACACCCGACTAGGGTTTTGCATGCGTTTTCATGCACATGTACGTGCATGCATGGGAACCCAAGGGTTTGATGTTCGGTTTTTAGACGGGTCAAGGACGACTCGGTACGTGTGTTCGTGGATCTACGGGTTCGATAGAGTGGACGGACGAGCAAATGAGACCAAGCGACGGGATTATATTATTTTATGCGTTATTAGACTTGCGTTTAGAACGTGCCTGATCAGGTGATCATGCATTGACAGGTTTGGATATTAAACGGGTGACCAAGGTGCAGAGCAAGGATTCGGGCACGGTGCAAGCTGTGAGTTTCTAATCCCCCTCTTTTAAACGTTTTAGTGTTTTGGGGCTATTGTACATACTTTCATGAGATATTAATACAATTAATCGTGTTGCGGGTTTCGGGTTCTAACCCGATATGTTTTGAGTACAAAATGACTATTAAGAAGTCGTAGGGTCTATGGTGTGCTCATAGAAAAATGTGAGCTAAGGGTATGAGTTATTATTATGTGATATGATAAGTGTAGATCAGGGAGAGTCGAGTGTTAAGCTAAATGCTTATGATTTCATGTGGAGTATATATTATTCCAGTGTCATGTGTAAGGTACAGGTGTAGATAACGTGTCGTGAATATGATGTGTGATATTATGTGTTTATATTTATGTGACATGTTTGCGTCGTTGGCCGTGTGACATGGCAAACGGGATTTGTAAAGGATGAGGTCCTTCGGGAAGTCACCAACTGTGACATTTGTTTAGCAGAGTAATGATGAGCTAGGGGTGCGTCGAACGCCCTGACGTGGGTAACCCTGACGAGGGTGCATTGATAAGGTATGTTTTTGCATGCATATGTATATATGTGTTAATTTGCATGCTAGTAACGAGTTATATTTACTGTGTATGAGATAGTGTTAATGTGACGTGTTGAATGTGGCGTGTAGAGTTAGACTGACCGTTGAGTCAAGACTTGCGACATGACATGTATAAGGGTCGTTTTAGTTAATGGTGAGAGCCTTGATTAAGGCTGGATGTGTTAATGTCTAGGGCAGGTTGTGTTAACCCAAAGTTGAGTTAATGCATATTCTAGGGTACGAGTTGTTAGCAAAGTATGTTGAGTCTATGTCGATGTGACTGTAAGATTATTATTATTATTGGTAGTACGAGTTGAGTCCCAGGTGATGAACGGGTATGGGATGACGTGGGATATCTTAAGGAGAACTATTCGTTAAGGAATCATAAAACTATTTTATAAGGACTGGAGGGTTCTGAGTGGAATAAACTACTGCATATAACGATGATGGTTTTCATCTAAATCAAACTATTAGAACTCACTCAGCGTAGCTGACTTTGTGTGTACATTAGATTGTTTGTAGGTAAGCGGGGTATTGACGTATCTTGGCTTGGAAGCGGCGTTACTCGGATCGGTGTGTAGGCATTCGTAAGGTAAACCTAATGCATTAAATAGTATAAATGTTTTTAGAAAGACTTCCGCTGTAGTTTGAATTGCAAGAAATGTGTTTTTAATGAAAACGACCCGTTATGAGAACCAACTGTAGGATGCCCGGGTTGGGGTCTTACAAGTTGGTATCAGAGCCAGGTTTAAGAGAAAACTGGTATTTTTAAAACAAACAAAATACTTTAACATAAACCGAAAATGGGACAAGGGTGAAACGAATGCCACCACGAGTAACCGCGAGCCAAGAGGCACGTCTTTCAAGTTGAGCAGTGATTATTATTTACCATTTGTATTGTATTACGATAGGTAAAGCGATTGATGTATGTGAATTATTTGGGGTTCTGCTGTAACATCCCAAAAATAAAACGACAGTTATAATAACGGAATAAACGAACGAGGCATGACGGGCCGGGCCGGATGGGCTAGAAGGGGAGCCTCCCCTATAAATAGCCAAGGTCATCACCATTTCTCTCATTTGCAAGTTCTAGAGAGAGAAACCGTAGAGAGAGAAAGTTGGCGGATTGACCCGAGATTTCAGCAAAGTGTTACTCCATACCTCGTGAGAAGAACCTCCGGATCAGAAGCTCGATTCAGGTAACGATCCGACCTAAATCTGAGTTTTAGTTCGTTTTTGGGTTTTTCGGGTTTTGGGTGAAAAGGCAACGTTTTTACGGATGGAACTGAAAGATAAACATAGATTTGAGTTCCTTAATGGAAAACAAACGTTTTGGAGGCAAACATGTTCGAGATCTTGACGTGATCAGACCTGAATGAGAAAGTTAGGGTTTTACGAAGAAACAGATCGTGCGCACTTACCAAATGCGCACGGAGCAGGTCCTGTGTACTTATCAAGTACGCAGGAAGAGGGGTATGCGCACTTGCTAAGTGCGCAGGCAGCACGGTCTGCGCACTTGCTAAGTGCGCAGGCAGCAGGGTCTGCGCACTTGCTAAGTGCGCAGGCAGCAGGGTCTGCGCACTTCCTAAGTGCGCATGCATCATGCTGGTTAAGTAAAGTTAGTATGATTAGAATGGTTAAGCGCTTAGATTCGGTATTGGTCGGATGTGTATTTAACTAATCAATTCACATCGGAAGTGACGTTGTTGGACCTTGTTTAGGACAACCTAAATTAGCTTAACAGGTGAGTTCTAGAAGCCCTCTTTTAAATGTTTTAATAATGTTTTTGGGCTGGTGTGCATACGTAACGATGTGACTATTTTATAAAACGATGTTTATGAATGTTGTACGTGTCATTTTATAAAATGATGTTTATGAACGATGTTTTGGAAGGAAGTGTTATGAAAGAAGTGTTTATGAAATATTTTGCCAAAAGAAGTTTATGAAGTTTACGAAGTGTTTATGAATGAATGAATGTTTTTAATAAAACGTACGAATGCTTTAACTGAAGTTTTGAAGTAAAAGAAGCGAAGGTTTACGAAACTCACAAACGAACGAATCTGCCAATATTCCTTAGGGAATGAAGGTTAAGGGATGGGAAGTATGTTATGGGCCTTTACCTTTTAGGGGCCTTTGTGGCTGGCCAACTGTTGTACAACTGGGGCGATGACGGTCGTCAAGGGGATTATCGTGATTCTTGAAGTTTGGTACAATTTACCTTACGGGGTAGTCGTGCTTGAAGTTTGGTACTTGTGCCCTACGGGACGCGGTGCTTGAAGTTTGGTACGTGTCATCCTTGTGATGCCGTGCTTGAAGTAGTGTTGAATAACCTAATTATCGGGCCCTAGGAGTTCTTCACCCGAAGGACAGTACGGTGATTGGTGGGCCTAGTGGTGGTGATCTTTAGGTTATTCAGCCAGTATGTGACATTTGGATTTGACGGTTACGAGAAGGCGCAGATTCGATATGTTCGTTGACTTATGTTTTTGAAGTGTTATGTTTTGTTATTGCATTATTTTACGTACCCTTTTTATTAAATGAAGTATGAAGTTATGAAGTTATGTTTTTGGCAAATTATTTTATGTTAAAACTAGAACTCACCAGCGTATCTGACTTTTTAGTATGCACATTCAGGTTAAGGCAGGTTACGATGATGGAAGGTGATGCTGGGCGGCTTGATGAGTTACCCGGATGACATGAAGACTGGCATCCCGATATGATTAGATTATGTTATGTTTATGTAATAGACTATGTTACGCTTCCGCATATTGAACAATGTAATGGTTATGTTTTAATGAAGTATTTTCCGCTGCATTATTTTGATATTCGAGTTTAAGAACTGTTTGTAAATGAGTAAATCCAACAAGTGAGGCCTCCCGAGTTTGGGGCCTTACAAGTTGGTATCAGAGCAATAGTTTGAGAGATTCGGACACTCCCAGTGTCTGAACTTAAACTGTGAATGGGACCGAAAGCATATGCCAGTACGGGTAACTCGAGCCACAGCATCAGGTATGAAGGTAGTATATATTTACATATATAGTATGCCTTAGAAAGGGTTAGGTAAGGACTTGTGTTCTGAAGGAATCACAAAGGTGGTCAAATAGAAATCGAAAGGTAGTGTAATGGTTAATTGCAGATGGCCAGTGTATATTAACATCTTACAGTGCTTATTGAATTTTATTTGTTATTGGATTCCTTGTCTTATAGAACGAAATGGCAAGGAGAGGAAACGGAAGGCGTGGTGGTCGTACCGGTGGCCGAAATGGTGGGCGTGGCAGGACCCCTGCGCGCCAAGAGTATAGTAAAGAAGGAAGTGTTCACACTGAACCGGCGGTTAGTGTGCATGGATCTGAGCAGACACAGGTTGAAGAACAACCTTTCACTTTTGAACCAGAAGTGAGGGCAGCTATAGCTCGAGAGTTCTCCGAGTTGATGAAGGCTTCTCTGCCAGGTCTGTTAGCTGAAGCGATGAAGAAGGTTAACGAGACGGGTGGGTCCAACACGGCAATTGGTACCCCGAACACTGAGGCAATTAATGCACCGCTTAACCGTGGTTGCGACTATAAGTCCTTTAAGGCATGTGACCCACCGGTCTTGACTGGGAAGAAGGACGCGGTGGCTACGTTTGATTGGGTGATTCGTATGGAGGCTGCCATTCGTCTGAGCGAATGTCGAACTGATCAAGTTGTGAAATTTGCTGCTAACTCCTTGAGAGAGGAAGCATCCCATTGGTGGGAAGGTGTACGTCAAGCAAAAGAGATCGAGATTGTGGATGCGATGATGTGGGCTGACTTGAAAACTTTAGTGATCAAGAATTTCTGCCTAAGGAACGAGATTGAGAAGGTAGAGAGGGAATTTCTGGGTTTGAAGGCCGGGAGCATGACGCACCGGCAGTACACAACCTGATTCAATGAACTGGTACGTCTGGTGCCACATCTTGTCACGACTGAGGAAAGAAAGATTGCATGCTACATTCAAGGGCTGCCGGACCAAGTCCGCACCTTTGTTAAGGAAAACGCCCCTACTACCTATGATTCGATAGTAGAACTGAGCGGCGTGGTATTTAATGATCTGGCACTGAATGTCGTTGCCATTGATGAGCCCAAGAAGAAGCTGAGTTTTTCGGCTAAGCGACCGGGTGGGAAGTTGTTTGGGGCTCGGGACAAGCAGGCCAGGGTAGGCGAGGCGACAGTCTGTGGAAGATGTGGGGTAAAACATACGGGTGAATGTCGGTTAGGGTCTAATCTATGCTTTAAATGTGGCAAAACCGGACACTACTCCCGTGAATGCCCGCAAGGCTTCAAATGCTACAACTGTGGGGAGGGTGGTCATATGAGCCGGGAATGCACCAAGCCCAGAATGGGTCAAGCCGGGAAGGAGAAAGGCCCGGAGAAGACAGAAGAGAGACCCCGAGCAAAGACCCGTGCCTATGCGCTGACGCAGGAACAGTCCAGAGCGGACCCCGACGTGGCATCAGGTACGTTTGTCCTTGACAACACTTTTGTTTCGGTGTTATTTGATTCGGGTGCCAGTAGGAGTTTTATATCTGTGACTTTTTGTGAACGAGTGAAGTACACTGTCAGTAAGCTATAAAGGGCCTTTAGCGTAGAAACTGCTGAGGGTAGAACTGCGAGAGTGACCGATGTAGTTGACAACTCCACGATAAAAATAGAAGGTCACAGTTCCCTGTCAGATTGTTTGTTATGGTTTTGGGAGGGTTTGATGTCGTGTTAGGTATGGATTGGTTAACTGCCAACGAAGCACAAATTATATGTAAACAAAAGATAATCCAACTCAAGGCTCCGGATGGTAGCAAAGTTGAGGTTTTTGGAGATCGTGACTCCCCGATGCCAAACGTCATCTCGATGATTAAGTCATCAGATTACTTGAGGCGCGGACGCGAGGCTTATCTGGTGTACGTAATTGACAAGTGTAAGGAAGTGAAGAAACTAGACGATGTACCCGTGGTACGCGAGTACCCGGAGGTGTTTCCAGAGGATTTGCCTAGGATACCACCCGACAGAGAAATCGAATTTCGAATCGACTTAGTACCGGATGCCCAGCCCGTGGCTAAAGCTCCATATCGACTAGCACCGGTAGAGATGAAGGAACTAATGACACAACTAGACGAATTACTTGAGAAGGGATTTATCCAACCGAGCATCTCGCCGTGGGGTGCCCCGGTGTTATTTGTAAAGAAGAAAGATGGTTCGATGAGAATATGTATTGATTATCGCGAGTTGAACAAACGTACCGTGAAGAACAAGTACCCTTTACCAAGGATCGACGACCTATTCGATCAGTTGCAAGGCGCGAGTTGGTTCTCAAAAATCGACCTTCGGTCCGGATACCATCAGTTGAAGGTGAGGGAAGAAGACATACCGAAAACTGCATTTCGCACGCGATATGGACATTTCGAGTTCCGCGTAATGTCTTTCGGATTGACGAACGCCCCCGCAGCGTTCATGGTTTTGATGAATAGAGTTTGTCGACCAATGCTGGATCGATCGGTAATCGTGTTCATCGATGATATCCTCATCTACTCCAAGAATGAGGGTGATCACGCGTGTCACTTGAAGGAGGTATTGGAAGCTCTGAAGAAGGAAAAGTTGTATGCTAAGTTCTCCAAATGCGCGTTCTGGCTTAGGGAAGTCCAATTCCTAGGTCACGTCATTAACCCGAACGGCATTATGGTTGACCCAGCAAAGATAATGACGGTAAGGGAATGGGACATTCCTAAGACGCCAACTGAAATCCGTAGTTTCTTGGGATTGGCAGGCTATTATCGGATTTTCATCCAAGATTTCTCAAAAATAGCTTCACCATTGACAAAGTTGACTCGGAAGGAAGTAAAGTACGAATGGGGTTCGACCCAGGATGAGGCGTTTAAGGAATTGAAGGAGAAGATAACCCAAGCTCCAGTCTTGGCCCTTCCCGAGGGCAATGAAGACTTGGTGGTATACTCCGACGCTTCGGGTCAGGGATTAGGGTGCGTGTTGATGCAACGCGGGAGAGTGATCGCGTATGCATCACGACAGTTGAAGGTTCACGAAGTCAATTATCCAACTCACGATTTGGAACTTGCTGCTGTCGTATTCGCATTAAAAATCTGGAGGCACTACCTTTACAGGGTGAAGTTTACTATTTACTCCGACCACAGAAGTTTGAAGTACTTCTTCGAACAAAAAGAGCTTAATAAGAGGTAGAGACGATAGTTGGAACTTCTGAAAGATTATGACTGTGAGATCATGTACCACCCTGGAAAGGCAAACGTGGTGGCTAACGCTCTAAGCCGAAAGGATGTGCCTGCTCCTATTAGAGTGAAAGCTTGCCAGTTAGTGGTAACACCAGATATGATGAGGCAAATTGAAAGAGCTCAACATGAAGCACTTAAGGAAGAAAACATTAAGAAGGAAAGGATGGTTGGCCAACAGGACAAGTTGGAATATAACACCCTTGGTGTTAGAACACGTTTTGGACGGGTATGGATACCTATGGGTGGCGAGCTTAGAACCAAAATCTTGAATGAGGCTCATAAGTCTCGGTACTCTATCCATCCTGGTACCAACAAAATGTACCAAGACCTGAAGAAGGACTACTAGTGGCCTGGAATGAAACATGAAGTGACAAAGTAAGTAAGTGCTTGACTTGCTCACAGGTAAAGGCCGAGCACCAGAGACCGTATAGAAAGATTCAACCACTTAATATACCAGAATGGAAGTGGGAACACATTACCATGGACTTCATAACCAAGCTACCCCGCACAGCTAAAGGTCATAACACCATTTGGGTAATTGTGGACCTATTAACGAAGAGTGCTCATTTCCTACCTATTCGCGAGACGTTCTCATCGGAGAGGTTAGCGGAAGTATTTATTAATGAAATAGTAGCACGGCATGGGATGCCTTTGACGATAGTATCCGACCGGGACACACGATTCACATCGAGGTTCTGGAAAAGATTTCACGAGGCGATGGGCACGAGACTTAATATTAGTACGGCATACCACCCGCAAACAGATGGTCAGTCCGAAAGGACCATCCAGACATTGGAAGATATGCTCCGTGCTTGTATTATCGACTTCGGTGGCAGTTGGGACAGTCATCTGCCGTTAGCCGAATTCTCCTACAACAATAGTCATCACACGATGATAGGAATGCCGCCGGTTTGTTGGGGTGAGATTGGACAAAAGGAATTAGGAAGTCTTGAAGTCGTAAAAGAAACGTCGGAAAGGTTTGATCAAATCAAGGCACGAATGAAGGCCGCACAAGATCGTCAGAAATCCTATGCGGATAAACGACGAAGGCCTATTGAGTTTGATGTTGGGGACAGAGTAATGTTGAAAGTGTCACCCTGGAAGGGAATCATAAGATTCAGGAAGAGAGGAAAGTTAAGTTCGAGGTTTGTCGGACCATTTAGGATAATGGCACGGGTTGGTGAAGTCGCTTATCGGTTAGAGTTGCCTAATGAGTTAAGTGGGATTCATCCTACCTTCCATGTATCACACTTGTGAAAGTGTTTGGCAGATGAATTGGCTCACGTACCACTTACTGACATCGAGGTCAACAACAGCCTTAACTACATCGAAGAACCCGTGGCCATCTTAGATAGAAAGGAGAAGCGTTTGCGTAGTAAGGTTATCCAATTGGTTAAAGTCCAATGGAAGCATCGAAAGGGATCGGAAGCCACTTGGGAAATGGAGGCGGAAATGAGGGAGTTGTACCCCCAACTATTTGACTTATGATAGGTTTCGGGGACGAAACCTATTGTAAGGGGGGTAGACTTGTAACATCCCAAAAATAAAACGACAGTTATAATAACGGAATAAATGAACGAGGCATGACGGGCCGGGCCGGATGGGCTAGAAGGGGAGCCTCCCCTATAAATAGCCAAGGTCATCACCATTTCTCTCATTTGCAAGTTCTAGAGAGAGAAACCGTAGAGAGAGAAAGTTGGCGGATCGACCCGAGATTTCAGCAAAGTGTTACTTCATACCTCGTGAGAAGAACCTCCAGATCAGAAGCTCGATTCAGGTAACGATCCGACCTAAATGTGAGTTTTAGTTCGTTTTTGGGTTTTTCGGGTTTTGGGTGAAAAGGCAACGTTTTTACGGATGGAACTGAAAGATAAACATAGATTTAAGTTCCTTAATGGAAAACAAACGTTTTGGAGGCAAACAGGTTCGAGATCTTGACGTGATCAGACCTGAATGAGAAAGAAAGGGTTTTGCGAAGAAACAGATCGTGCGCACTTACCAAGTGCGCACGGAGCAGGTCCTGCGTACTTATCAAGTATGCAGGAAGAGGGGTCTGCGTACTTGCTAAGTGCGCAGGCAGCAGGGTCTGCGCACTTGCTAAGTGCGCAGGAAGCAGGGTCTGCGCAGTTGCTAAGTGCGCAGGCAGCAGGGTCTGCGCACTTGCTAAGTGCGCAGGCAGCAGGGTCTGCGCACTTCCTAAGTGCGCAGGCATCAGGCTGGTTAAGTAAAGTTAGTATGATTAGAATGGTTAAGCGCTTAGAGTCGGAATTGGTCTGATGTGTATTTAACTAATCAATTCACATCGGAAGTGACGTTGTTGGACCTTGTTTAGGACAACCCAAATTAGCTTAACAGGTGAGTTCTAGAAGCCCTCTTTTAAATGTTTTAATAATGTTTTTGGGCTGGTGTGCATACGTAACGATGTGACTATTTTATAAAACGATGTTTATGAATGTCGTATGTGACGTTTTATAAAATGATGTTTATGAACGATGTTTTGGAAGGAAGTGTTATGAAAGAAGTGTTTATGAAATATTTTGCCAAAAGAAGTTTATGAAGTTTACGAAGTGTTTATGAATGAATGAATATTTTTAATAAAACGTACGAATGCTTTAACTGAAGTTTTGAAGTAAAAGAAGCGAAGGTTTACGAAACTCATAAACGAACGAATCTGCCAATATTCCTTAGGGAATGAAGGTTAAGGGATGGGAAGTATGTTATGGGCCTTTACCTTTTAGGGGCCTTTCTGGTTGGCCAACTGTTGTACAACTGGGGCGATGACGGTCGTCAAGCGGATTATCTTGATCCTTGATGTTTGGTACGATTTACCTTACGGGGTAGTCGTGCTTGAAGTAGTGTTGAATAACCTAAGTATCGGGCCCTAGGAGTTCTTCACCCGAAGGACAGTATGGTGATTGATGGGCCTAGTGGTGGTGATCTTTAGGTTATTCAGTCAGTATGTGACGTTTGGATTTGACGGTTACGAGAATGCGCAGATTCGATATGTTCGTTGACTTATGTTTTTTAAGTGTTATGTTTTGTTATTACATTATTTTACGTACGCTTTTTATTAAATGAAGTATGAAGTTATGAAGTTATGTTTTTGGCAAATTATTTGAAGCTAAAGTTTTATGTTAAAACTAGAACTCACCAGCGTAGCTGACTTTTTAGTATGCACATTCAGGTTAAGGCAGGTTACGATGATGGAAGGTGATGCTGGGCGGCTTGATTAGTTACCCGGATGACATGAAGACTGGCATCCCGATATGATTAGATTATGTTATGTTTATGTAATAGACTATGTTACGCTTCCGCATGTTGAACAATGTAATGGTTATGTTTTAATGAAGTATTTTCCGCTGCGTTATTTTGATATTCGAGTTTAAGAACTGTTTGTAAATGAAGTGAGGCCTCCCGGGTTTGGGGCCTTACATCTGCGTGGGAACATGATGTGTGCTACGTGTTGTAGCAATACGTAGGAACTAAGTGAAGTGTGTGGTGTGACTTTGAGAAAACATGATTTGTGAGTTAATTAATGTAGAGTAGCATTAATTGCGTTATGTGACACAGCTTGGTGTGTTAGCGTAGTGTAATGAATTTGTGTATAATGAATTTGTGTGTAACTATGTGTGAGGTGTAAGTGTGATATATATGATGATTTGCTATATAATTGTGTGGTGTTAAGTGAGTGGTGTGGGATGCATGTGCATCCGGCTTGTGGGAAATACAGAAAGCTAGTGTGAAGATGATGGGAAAGGTATAGAGTACAAGCAGTAATGTGGACCACTAAATTGCATTTGATCACCGTAATTTGGCAGTCCATTATTACTCTCATATTCTAAATTTGGGCCCATAGTAATCACTCCAACATTATATCTTGTGCAGGTACTGATGGCTATGACGATCAGGACGAGGTGGATCAGACGAGGGGCTCTTATCAGGAGGACGGTAGAGCGTCAAGCGAGACGTTTGGCTGCTACACGGGCGATAGTTGTCGGTAGGAGGCGGATATAAGCACCGATTCCATTAACAGTAGTACCACCGACAGTCGAGGAGGAGCGTGATTTGAAGACACGGGAGGTGACCTTGGCGCTCCCGGCGCCTAATGCACCCAGTACTACTAGGGCAGCCGCGATGGGACTCACTAGTTCCTTCTATAGGAGGAGCAGCTGTGTAGAAGCATGTGTTGGTAACTATATATAAAATTCTATGTATCGGTGTACGTGGCTAGTACTCAGGAAGGTGTTCCTGAGTACTTAGCCTGCACACCAGGTTGGTCCTGCGTACTTTGTAAGTTCGCAAGGCTTTTGCCTTACGTACTTGTCAAGTACACATGACCAAACCCTGCGTACTTAGACAAGTACGCAGGTAATGTTCCAATCCCCATAAATAGAAGACTTGTCTTCATTTATAGGTGGAACTCTGGAACTAGGTTGAGGGGTGTCCGGGTCGGGACGAGCTCTCCTGACCCCTGGACAGTGAGCGTAGATAAGAGATGTGTGCTCATTCGGTATGTAGTCTGTAATACGGGATGACTTCTTTTTTATGGATTACGTATTGTTGATTCTTCTCTTGTTTATGTTCGTGTTTCTCTGTCTCGTTTTCTTGGTTCCCACACAAATCACAGAACATATCCGTGTATTTCCGTTGCGCGACGAGGCTCCCGGGACCTATAAGCTGGTTGGGAGATAATGCGTTTGCAGTTATGCATCAACCACCGAGACATGATTCGGGTCGAGCAACGGATGGCTTGAGGAGTCGGACGACGAGGAGCAGGGGGCGACAACTTCGGGTTTTTCGATGAGTAGAGTGTGGATATATTTCCACGTCGGGGCTGACATGAAATATTTGTTTTGGATTTCTTATTGTCGAATTAGATGTTTATGTGATGCAGTGTTTGACTGGAATGTTGACTACTTGATTGTTATATTGAGTTTTGCTTTGTCGTGATGTGATTTAGACGTGGTTAACAATAATTGTGTTCATGAATGTGTTGTAGGGGTGTTCACGGTTCGGTTTCAAACCGCGAAACCACCCAAACCGGTCATCGGTTTGGTTTCCTGGGCGGTTTTTTGGAATTACTTTCGGTCGGTCGGTTTCAAAATTTTCAAACCGTAATGAACGGTTTGGTTTACGGTTTATAGTAAAAACCGGTCGTATAAAACCGGACCGGACCGGACCGTTAGATTTAAATATGTTTTTAAAATTTTAAATATTTATTATTAAATATATTTAATCATACATATTACTATATTAATTTAACAATATTGAATTGGCTAATCATAAATATTTAGACTTTGGATAAACCCGGGTATCTGGGCCGAAACGACCGGCATGAATGAATTATGGATCTAATAAGGTCTTAAAAGTTTTAAATCCAGCCTCAATTTTTTTTACATTAGCTGACTTATAATTTACTAGAATTCAAATATTCTATTCATTCATTCTAATATCATATCTTTACGACTTTTTTGGGACAACAAGCAACACCTTTATTTGATGTATTTGCCCATTTTTTTGATGTATTTGAACTGCTTGTTTTTTGATATTTGAATACTTAGTTATTATGAACAGCTTGTTATACGCATATTTTGGGAATGCTATATTTTTTGTCAGCTATTTTGTGACAGCTTGTTACGAATAACATTCGGACAGTGTTTTTACAATCTATTTTTTTTACAGGATACAACTTATTTTGAACAAATATATTTTTGGCGGATGTTTTTTGGACAGTTTTCGTTGATATATCATATCTTATTTTGGACAACTTGTATAAAAGCGTAGTGAGCGTAAACCGTGAAACCAAACCGGAACCAAACCGTTACTAACGGTTTGGTTTGGTTCGGTTTAAAGTTTCAACGGTTTGGTTATGGTTTACAAAAATAAAAAACCGTTACAAACGGTTTGGTTTACGGTTTAACCTAAAAACCGCGAAAACCGGACCGTGAACACCCCTAATGTGTTGTGTGGTGCTTGCGATAGGAAACTATATGCAGTGTGGTGTAATTTGATTCTGCATGGTGTGAGTTCATGCCAAAAGTAAATGCCGATGCGATTGAATAAATAGTGTGAATAGACCTGTGTAGTTATGGATTAGGCAAACTTCCTGTTCGTATTTAACATATGAGACGCAATCAGAGATCGCGTGGTATTGATAGAGCAACGGCAAGGAAAGCAAGACGCAAGAGGAATAAGTGCAAGATTTCACGTAAGTTCCTGTGGATGAAGTGCCTATGTTGGTAAGCATCAGACCAGTTAAAGGAAAGCTCGTGTGGAGCGTCAAGTGAAGCGAACACTTTACTTCCGAGGCAAGCATAATGGTGACATGTGAACTTACGAGGATGGACGATTATAACCTTAGTCTTGAGTGGAGTGAGCCACTAAAGGGGCGTATTAAACGTATATTATCGAGGTAAGGAGTTAAGTGGTTAGAGGGATTTCATGAAGGCCAGAGTAGCTTTGTATAAGCTCCTGGAGATCATCATAGGTGTAGAAAGGTAATACCCCTATGAGTAGGGCAGAAGAATTGGGTTTGGGAAATCATCGCAAGGTGGCGATCAAAGCAGGAAAAAGAGGAGTGCGATAAGTGCACGATAATGGAGCAACAGATGCTCCAATCTGTGAGAGACAAGAACCTACTTGAGTATGACCATGGGCGTGACCAAGTCACTCGAGATTATAACAAGAAGTGACTTCATGTATGATGGGTGGGGATCAAGAAGTGCAATAATTGACAATGAACGCCTGAGGAATGGCGGCTGGGAAGGCGAGTAATAGGGAGATATGTGGGTAACCCTACAAGCCCCAAAGATGAAAGCAGACAATGAGGAGTCCTAGTGGGACACCAAGAAGGTGGTCGAAACACTAGGCAAACTGATAGGTTAGTAAATGGAGCAAGTAAAGGGATTATCACCAAAAGGACTTGGTGCACGTTTGAGAACGGAAGAATGTGTTGGGTGGACTTTTACCAACACATGATCAAGGACGAATCCTCTTTTAAGGAGGGTAGACTTGTAACATCCCGGAAATCCGTAAGCAATTAATACGGGTTAGTGGACTAACCAAATCTTTATTAGGAGTTCCGGTTACAAGGTTTTACGCGTAAATTCTAAGTTAACGAGATTAAAAGGACCGGTTAGCCGTTTATTGTCGAGTTCCGGATCGAATAGAAAGGAAATGCGGGGACCAGAGTGTAACATCTTGCGGCATATATACCCCAAGTAGCGCAAACCCTAGGGCCACTTTTGTGACCCTAGGCGTGCGACGCCAGAGGCGACAGAGAGAGAGAGAGAGGAATCTAGCATTGGAGAAGGGACGATGACGGGGTTCAACATCGGCAACGAGCGGGAACGAAGGTCTCTTGACGAGTAAGGTATCCTTCAATCTTGTTCTTGTTTTCTTGATCTCATTTGTATGAAAAACCCGATTTGATAGTTCGGGGTTGTGGTTGCGAAGAATAATGGAGGAAACGCGAAAGGAGGATTCGGTTGCGGTGGTTCCGAGTAGTGGCGGTCAACGGCAGCGGCGTGACAGGGAGGTGCGGTGTAACCGTCGGCAGGGAGGAAAGCCGGTGGCCAGGGTTTTACGACCGTAGAAGGAGAGGCTGGGCGGTGCGAGGACAAGGTTGGGCTGGGAGGTTAATGGAGGTGCGCTACGGTGGTGGCTATGACGGCGGCAGGTACGTGGTTCTCGGGGAGGGAAGGGTCATGGCTTGGGAAGCGATGGACATGGTGGTAGCGTGATGTCGATGGGGTGGTACCGTAGTGATGCATGGCCGATTAAGGTTACAGCTAGACGAGGATGACAGGGATGGTGCGCGAACGAAAGAGAACGGTGGTGGCACTTGGTTTTGGTACCCGGTGGTGGTGGTTCACAGTGGCTAGCGGGAAAGCGGCTCGGGTACACCCGACTAGGGTTTTGCATGTGTTTGCATGCACATGTACGTGCATGCATGGGAACCCAAGGGTTTGCAGTTCGGTTTTTAGACGGGCCAAGGACGACCCGATATGTGTGTTCGTGGATCTACGGGTTCGATAAAGTGGACGGACGGGTAGATGAGACCAAGCGACGGGATTATATTATTTTATGCGTTATTATACTTGCGTTTAGAACATGCCTGATCAGGTGATCGTGCATTGACAGGTTTGGATATTTAGCGGGTGACCAAGGTGCAGAGCAAGGATTCGGGAACTGTGCAAGCTGTGAGTTTCTAATCCCTCTCTTTTAAACGTTTTACTATTTTGGGGCTATCATATATACTTTCATGAGATATTAATACCATTAATCGTGTTGCGGAAATCGGGTTCTAACCCGATATGTTTTGAGTATAAAATGACTATTAAGAAGTCGTACGGTCTATGGTGTGTTCATAGAAAAAAGTGAGCTAAGGGTATGAGTTATTATTATGTGATATGATAAGTGTATATCGGGGAAAGTCGGGCGTTAAACTAAGTGCTTATGATTTCATGTGGAGTATATATTGTTCTAGTGTCATGTGTAAGGTACAAGTGTAGATAACGTGTCATGCATATGATGTGTGATACTATGTGTTTATATTTGTGTGACGTGTTTGCGTCGTTGTCCGTGTGACATGGTGTGACACCCGACATTTCAGGTCAATATCCGTACATGTATTAAACAATTTTACATTATAATTATTCTTGTGGTTTACTTAATTTCACAAACAAGGACATGAAGGTCTAACAAAAACCGAACATTGTCTCATTTTATATTTTAAGTAATTCTGGGAGTTACCGGTACACATACCAGTGTAAACCGAATTTAATTACCCATGTGAAACTCTAAATAATAATAATCTAATACTTAAATCCAATTATTAACACTCAATTCACTTTTGACTTCTCGGCCGAAGTGCAGAGAAAACCATCCCCATTCTCACGTCCCATTTTACCATATTTTCATATATAACCCATACCCTTTCACTCAAAACTCTCACAAACCTTTTATCTCTCTCATTTTCTTACGAAAATCTCTCATTTCTCTTCAAATTGAAGCCAAGTTTTAAGGCAAAATCCTACCACAATTCGGTATCTTAAGAAGATTTCAAGTGTTTTAAAGAAAATTCTGCAAAAGAGTCAAGACCATTCTTTGTTTTCTCTCATCATCATCGTCACTGTTTTAAGGTAAAAACTCCAAACTATCCACTCTATTTTCTTTAAAAACCGTATTTAAGCATACAAAATGTTCAATCGCAAGTAAGATAACAATAAAAGTGTGTCAAATTCAAGTTTTAAAACATAAATATGCAAGACTGATTCTGTCAAACAAAGGTCCGGTAATCGAAACTATGAAGTTTCGATACTTATACTCAATCGAAACAAGTAGTTTCGATACATGTTACTCGATCGAAACTAGGAGTTTCGATACTAGCTGTTCAATCGAAACTAGGTAGTTTCGATACCCTTCTTGTCAATCGAAACTAGGAAGTTTCGACACCAAACTACACAACCGAAACTAGGTAGTTTCGACACCAGTTAACTCAACCGAAACTAGGTAGTTTCGATACCAATACTCCATCGAAACTAGGAAGTTTCGACACTCAATTGCCCAATCGAAACTATGAAGTTTCGATACCTGTGTCAGTCCCTTTTGGGCAGTAGCTAAGATCAATTTTTATAACAAAACAAGTGTTGAAAATCTAAGAAGACATTTAAACAAAAGCAACCAGATTTACAAGGTCGGTGAACAATTTGCAATATAAGACGTTTGGTCTTAACACAATTTACCCTTTGGTATCTAAGGTACGAATAGTCAAGGTTGACTACAACAAGTATCATACAAGTATACACAAACTCAAGGTGAGTTTCACGGCCCCTTTCTTTTTACTGTTTTCTAATATTTGGGGAAAGAACATACTTCAACTATTTTATGGGATAACAAGAGAATAAGACACGACTTTATGTTTACATGGGATGAGAACAACACATTGGAGGCCGCTAAAGTCCCCTGGAACAACATAGTAACCATTAACTGTAGCCTAGGGTCCTATGAATAGTACTATGGAGAGTGACGTCTCCCGGTCATGGTTAGTCGCGCTAACCACAATCTGGAGGATTTATGGCCGCATAGAATCTGATAACGCTTAATAGGGGCTCACACATGTCATGGTTTGGTTACGCCTCATGTATGAACATATTATTTGTATTCCTAGCTAGTTTACAAATGGGTCAACAATTCTTATTCTGTTTATCACATACAACTGAAACTATTTACGAACAATGAAATTTTGCAAAGAACTATTTGATTAAACCTGTGAACTCACCAACCTAGTGTTGACAATTTTAAGTATGTTTTTCAGGTAACTGAACGTGATTTCAAGGTTAGCAATGTAGATTACATGCATGCACGATGGATACTACTCAATGAGGATTTCCCTTGTATAACTCATTGAATTGAGTCATATTTGTGAAATCTTAATGTTTTGTAAACTCATTTTACATTTTGTAATGTAAAACTTTAAACTCATTTATGTATCCATTTATCATGTATGTGTTTGCGGTAATCATATGCTTTGGAAACCATAAACGTCGCGCCTCGCGTTTCCGCCTTGGCGGGGTGTGACAGAAATTGGTATCAGAGCCATTGATTATAGTGAACTAGGAATCTAAATTGGAACCTAGTCTATAATCTAAATGACTCACTAAAACGTTTTCATTGCATAAGCATTGTATAACTAGTCATTTTGTCATATGGATATTGTAGTCACAAGCATGTCGTCACATTCACATTCTGATCCCGTCTCTGACACTGAATCAAACGAGGAACTTTCCGCCTCACATCCCAAAAATCGAGTACAAACCCGTAGCTCCACACCACCTAATGTCGCCTTGGGAGAACCGCCTATTGTCTACCGAAAGAAAAGCGGAGGACCAGTGAAGGTACAAAGCGCTAGAAAGAAGTTTCGACTTCCGCACAAGAGGACTCTAGCAGCCCGTGACCCGAAGAACTTAGAGACTGATGAGGAGCCATCTAGGAAACGACCCTGTTACCACCCTACCGTGGGAACTATCCGTTGGATGCCTAGTACTTTGGCACGATGGAGGGAGATGGAGAGCATTCCATCTACCTTTGAGCTTGGAGAGTCTTCTAACTCCCCAACACCCCTACCCCACACTGGGGAAGCCATAGAGCTCACTGTGCCTACCTTGGTAGCTCGCGTTCGTACGCATGAGGAGCGTCTTGATGATCTCTTAGATGACATTCGGGCACAGGGGGATGCAGCCACGCGACTTCGTCAAGGGCTCGGATCTCGAGTTCAGACTCTGGAAGACCACACCCGAGACATACAGGGTGCCACAAACTATCTAGAGTTGAGAGCTGACATGGACTGGCAGTTCACTGTCACGATCCGAGACATGGTGGAAGCACTGGAGGAAAGGACTTTGGCTGCAGAATTTGTGGCTAGAGCAAGCTTTGTTATGGCAGGACTTGCCATGATGATTGGATTGTACTCTCACTTCTTCTTCTAAACCTATTACGGGCGGGTTGTGCCCGTAGTACATTAAGTAGTTTGAAACTTTAGTACTGATGAGGTCATATGAACCCATCCTTTTTGTATCCATATCTTTTGGGAACAATGTACTATATATGTTTTAACTATGTATGTAATGGTTTATATTGTAATGATGGTTGTTTACGTTTGATGTTGTTGTATCCTTATGTCATGTGCTATCATTATTGTCATATAATGTTATTTCTTTTTAATTGATGTGTTAGAAAGAACGTCATGGCACCAAAGCGTAGCACACCCCGTAACACTACTGGAGACAACAATGAGACGATTTCTCCAAATGTAGAACAACTCATAGCACAGCGAGTAGCTGCTGCCATGCAACAGTATGAGGCAAACCGAAATAGTGGAGGAGGAAACGGCAGTGGTACCCGCGGAGGAGGTGCAGGAGGTAGCGGTACAGCTGGAGGTTCCGGAGGTAATAGAATAAATAAGTCGTAACACCTAGTCATGATCCGAATTAATGACGTTATGACTTGTAATTCTACAGATGCTCCAATTAGGAAGTGCTCCTACAAGACCTTTCTATCTTGCAAACCCCGTAACTTCAATGGCACCGAGGGTGCAGTTGGACTAATGAGATGGATAGAGAAGATGGAATCGGTGATTGATATTAGTGAATGCACCACTGACTGCATGGTGAAGTATTCTACATGCTCACTCACTGATAAAGCTTTAACTTGGTGGAATTCACAAGTAAAGACTTTGGGAAGGCAGACAGCATATGAGTTGTCATGAGAAGACCTGAAGGCCATGATGATCGAGGAATATTGTCCTCGAAATGAGTTGCAAAAGATCGAATCTGAAATGTGGAATTTGCAAATGACAGGAGATGATGTTGCTGGCTACACTGACCGATTCAACGAGTTAGCAATCTTGGTTCCACACATGGTTACCCCGGAATACAAGAAGGTTGAAAGATATTTATGGGGTCTCGCACCTCAAATCCGAAGTCTAGTGACTTCATCAAACCCTATGGATGCCAAGAGCGCCATAACTCTAGCTTTCAAGCTGAGGGATAATGCTGTACGTGATGGTTTGTTTGAGAAGAAGGAGACCGAAGAAGGGAGTTCTGGGGAAAAGGGGAAATGGTTTGGAAAACCAATTAGTCAAAACAAGAATCAAATTTACAAGAGACCTGAAACTATGAAAGCCTTTGTCGCCAACACTGTGGAACAAAAAGGATACCTTGGAGCACGACCAAGGTGTGACAATTGTGGATATCATCACAGTGGGAAGTGTACCCAATGTGGAAAATGTAAAAAGTATGGACATCTAGCCCATAACTGTAGGAGCAATGCGAACCCTAATAAGATAAATCAAGTAGCAGGAAAAGTCAACCCAGGCACAGAAAGGATGAATCAAGGATGCTTTGAGTGTGGAGATCCAAAGCACTTCAGAAAAGACTGTCCAAAGTTGAAGAACCGAAACGACAATCAGGCCCGTGGAAGAGCATTTGTGATGGGGGCTGGTGACGCACGACAAGATCCAAACATTGTCACTGGTACGTTCCCGATAAATAATCACTATGCCTCTATACTTTTCGATACGGGTGCTGATTTGAGTTTTGTGTCAAATGACTTTAAGTCCCTACTCGGTATTAAGCCCAGTAAACTAGACCAAAAGTATACAATTGAATTAGCGAACGGAAAATTAATTAATACCGAAGAAGTCATTCAGGGTTGTACCTTATGTCTTAAAAACCACACATTTAGTATAGATCTGTTACCCGTTGATTTAGGAAGCTTTGACGTTGTTATTGGCATGGATTGGTTGTCAAAGAATCATGCCGAGATTGTTTGTTTTGAGAAGATTGTCTAAATCCCACTCTCAAACGGAGAAGTTCTTTCGATTCAAGGTGAGAAGAGTGGAGTAACGTTAAGGATGATAAACTGCATGAAAGCTCGTAAGTATCTACGTAAAGGCTATTACGTATTCCTGGCTCACGTCGTCAAAAAGAAACCCAAGGAACGTCGACTTGAAGATATTCCAATCGTTAGGGATTACCCCGAAGTTTTTCCTAAAGACTTACCTGGATTACCACCACCGAGGCAAGTCGAATTCCGAATCGATTTGGTACCAGGATCCGCACCGATTGCGCGATCGCCGTATCGATTAGCACATTCTGAAATGCAAGAATTATCAAATCTACTACAAGAGTTGCTTGATAAAGGTTTCATAAGACCGAGTTTCTCACCTTGGGGAGCTCCAGTCCTATTCGTAAAGAAAAAGGATGGAACCTTTAGGATGTGTATTGATTACAGAGAATTAAACAAGCTTACAATCAAAAACCGATACCCACTTCCTCGAATAGATGATTTGTTCGATCAACTACAAGGTTCTAGCTTCTACTCTAAGATCGATCTACGGTCAGGGTATCATCAACTAAGAATCCAAGAAGAAGATGTACCAAAGACAGCATTTAGGACTCGTTATGGTCACTACGAATTCCTAGTTATGCCATTTGGTTTGACAAACGCACCAGCTGTTTTCATGGATCTCATGAACCGCGTGTGCAAACCATACTTGGATAAATTCGTGATTGTGTTTATCGATGACATATTAATATATTCACGAACCAAGGAGGATCATGAACATCATCTTAAATTAATCTTAGAACTACTCAGAAACGAGAAACTTTACGCTAAATTCTCTAAGTGTGAGTTTTGGATCCGAGAAGTGCATTTTCTTGGACATGTCATCAACAAGGAAGGAATTCACGTTGATCCATCTAAAATTGAAGCGATCAAAAACTGGGAAGCACCAAAGACTCCGACAGAAGTACGTCAACTTTTAGGTTTGGCCGGCTATTACAGACGATTCATCGAGAATTTTTCAAAAATAGCCCTGCCTTTAACCAAATTAACCCAGAAAGAAAAGAAGTATGATTGGAATGACAAGCAAGAGTCAGCTTTTCAATTACTAAAGCAGAAGCTGTGTAGTGCACCAATTCTATCCCTTCCTGAGGGAATCGACAATTTTGTCGTATACTGCGATGCATCACACCAAGGACTTGGTTGTGTGTTAATGCAAAGAGAAAAAGTCATCGCATATGCCTCACGACAACTAAAAGTGCACGAAAAGAATTATACGACCCACGACTTGGAATTGGGTGCAGTTGTGTTTGCGCTCAAAATTTGGAGACATTATCTTTACGGTACAAGATGTACTATCTTTACTGATCACAAGAGTCTCCAACATATCTTTGATCAAAAGGAACTTAACATGAGACAACGACGTTGGGTAGAACTACTAAACGATTATGATTGTGATATCAAGTACCATCCCGGGAAAGCCAATGTCGTAGCGGACGCTTTAAGTCGCAAAGAACGAGTTAAAACTCTTCGTGTTCGTGCCTTAGGATTGACAATTCATACGAATCTTACTACTCAAATTCGGATGGCACAACATGAGGCAATCAAAGAAGAAAACATTCAGAATGAAGCTTTACAAGGAATGATAAAGCAATTGGAGCCAAAGTCAGATGACACTTTATACTTCATGAATAGAATTTGGGTGACACGTTTTGGTAACTTACGGGAGTTAGTTATGGACGAAGCCCACAAGTCTAGGTTCTCCATTCACCCAGGTTCAGATAAAATGTATAAGGATCTAAAAGAATTATATTGGTGGCCCAATATGAAAGGAGATATTGCCACATATGTCAGTAAGTGCTTAACATGTTCAAAAGTAAAAGCCGAACATCAGAAACCGTCTGGTTTGTTACAACAACCTGAAATTCCCCAATGGAAATGGGAACAAATTTCTATGGATTTTATCACAAAATTACCCAAGACATCCAGTGGTTATGATACCATATGGGTAATTTTCGGTCGATTGACAAAATCAGCTCATTTCCTACCTATCAAAGAGACGGATAAAACCGAGAAACTTGCCAAGCTTTATATCAAGGAAATTGTGGCTAGGCATGGAGTGCCAATTTCTATTATCTCTGATAGAGACAGCAGATTCGTGTCTAGAATCTGGAAATCATTACAAGAAGCCATGGGCACACGTCTTGACATGAGCACGGCATATCACCCACAAACAGATGGTCAAAGTGAACAGACTATCCAGAAACTAGAAGATATGCTCCGTGCGTGTGTAATTGATTTCGGAGGAAATTGGGATACTCATTTACCATTAGCTGAGTTTTCCTACAATAACAGCTACCATACGAGCATTAAGGCAGCTCTGTTTGAAGCTTTATATGGTCGTAAATGCCGCTCACCGTTATGTTGGGCGGAAGTTGGTGAAAAACATTTGACAGGCCCTGAGATTGTCCAGGAAACCACTGATAAGATTTTCAAAATTAAGGACCGTTTGAAAGCGGCTCGAGATAGACAAAAGAGCTATGCTGATAACCGACGGAAACCATTAGAATTTCAAATTGGTGACCGAGTAATGTTAAAAGTCTCACCATGGAAAGGCGTTGCAAGGTTTGGTAACCGTGGTAAGCTCAACCCTAGATACGTTGGTCCGTTTGAAATACTAGCTAGGGTTGGCCCTGTAGCTTACAAACTCAAGCTACCACAAGAACTAAACAATGTACATGATACGTTTCATGTATCAAATCTCAAGAAGTGTTTATCAGACGAGACACTAATTATACCGCCTGACGAGATTCACATTGACGATAAACTTCATTTCATCGAGGAACCGATTGAGATTTCAGATTGGAAGGTTCAAAAGCTGAGACGTAGTCGGATCAAACTGGTTAAAGTACGTTGGAACTCAAAGCGTGGTTCTGAGTATACATGGGAACGAGAGGACCAAATGAAAACAAAATACCCATCCTTGTTTAAGGATACACCAGTTCAAGACGACACGAATTGAATTTCGGGACGAAATTCTTTTAACAAGGGGAGAATGTGACACCCGACATTTTAGGTCAATATCCGTACATGTATTAAACAATTTTACATTATAATTATTCTTGTGATTTACTTAATTTCACAAACAAGGACATGAAGGTCTAACAAAAACCGAACATTGTCTCATTTTATATTTTTGGTAATTCTGGGAGTTACCGGTATACGTACCGGTGTAAACCGAATTTAATTACCCATGTGAAACTCTAAATAATAATAATCTAATACTTAAATCCAATTATTAACACTCAATTCACTTTTGACTTCTCGGCCGAAGTGCAGAGAAAACCATCCCCATTCTCACGTCCCATTTTACCATATTTTCATATATAACCCATACCCTTTCACTCAAAACTCTCACAAACCTTTTATCTCTCTCATTTTCTTACGAAAATCTCTCATTTCTCTTCAAATTGAAGCCAAATTTTAAGGCAAAATCCTACCACAATTCGGTATCTTAAGAAGATTTCAAGTGTTTTAAAGAAAATTCTGCAAAAGAGTCAAGACCATTCTTTGTTTTCTCTCATCATCATCGTCACTGTTTTAAGGTAAAAACTCCAAACTATCCACTCTATTTTCTTTAAAAACCGTATTTAAGCATACAAAATGTTCAATCGCAAGTAAGATAACAATAAAAGTGTGTCAAATTCAAGTTTTAAAACATAAATATGCAAGACTGATTCTGTCAAACAAAGGTCCAGTAATCGAAACTATGAAGTTTCGATACTTATACTCAATCGAAACAAGTAGTTTCGATACCTGTTACTCGATCGAAACTAGGAGTTTCGATACTAGCTGTTCAATCGAAACTAGGTAGTTTCGATACCCTTCTTGTCAATCGAAACTAGGAAGTTTCGACACCAAACTACACAACCGAAACTAGGTAGTTTCGACACCAGTTAACTCAACCGAAACTAGGTAGTTTCGATACCAATACTCCATCGAAACTAGGAAGTTTCGACACTCAATTGCCCAATCGAAACTATGAAGTTTCGATACCTGTGTCAGTCCCTTTTGGGCAGTAGCTAAGATCAATTTTTATAACAAAACAAGTGTTGAAAATCTAAGAAGACATTTAAACAAAAGCAACCAGATTTACAAGGTCGGTGAACAATTTGCAATATAAGACGTTTGGTCTTAACACAATTTAACCTTTGGTATCTAGGGTACGAATAGTCAAGGTTGACTACAACAAGTATCATACAAGTATACACAAACTCAAGGTGAGTTTCACGGCCCCTTTCTTTTTACTGTTTTCTAATATTTGGGGGAAGAACATACTTCAACTATTTTATGGGATAACAAGAGAATAAGACACGACTTTATGTTTACATGGGATGAGAAGAACACATTGGAGGCCGCTAAAGTCCCCTGGAACAACATAGTAACCATTAACTGTAGCCTAGGGTCCTATGAATAGTACTATGGAGAGTGACGTCTCCCGGTCATGGTTAGTCGCGCTAACCACAATCTGGAGGATTTATGGCCGCATAGAATCTGATAACGCTTAATAGGGGCTCACACATGTCATGGTTTGGTTACGCCTCATGTATGAACATATTATTTGTATTCCTAGCTAGTTTACAAATGGGTCAACAATTCTTATTCTGTTTATCACATACAACTGAAACTATTTACGAACAATGAAATTTTGCAAAGAACTATTTGATTAAACCTGTGAACTCACCAACCTAGTGTTGACAATTTTAAGTATGTTTTTCAGGTAACTGAACGTGATTTCAAGGTTAGCAATGTAGATTACATGCATGCACGATGGATACTACTCAAGGAGGATTTCCCTTGTATAACTCATTGAATTGAGTCATATTTGTGAAATCTTAATGTTTTGTAAACTCATTTTACATTTTGTAATGTAAAACTTTAAACTCATTTATGTATCCATTTATCATGTATGTGTTTGCGGTAATCATATGCTTTGGAAACCATAAACGTCGCGCCTCGCGTTTCCGCCTTGGCGGGGTGTGACACATGGCAAACGGGATTTGTGAAGTATGAGGTCCTTCGGGAAGTCACCAACGGTGACATTTGTTTAGCAGAGTAATGATGAGCTCGGGGTGCGTCGAACGCCCTGACGAGGGTGTAGTGATGAGGTATGTGCTTGCATGCATATGCATATATGTGTTAATTTGCGTGCTAGTAACGAGTTATATTTATTGTGTATGAGATAGTGTTAATGTGACGTGTTGAATGTGGCGTGTAGAGTTAGACTGACTGTTGTGTCAAGACTTGTGACATGACGTGTATAAGGGTCGTGTCACTTAATGGTGAGAGCCTTGGTTAAGACCGGAAGTGTTAATGTCTAGGGTAGGTTGTGTTAACCCAGAGTTGAGTTAATGCGTATTCTAGGGTACGATTTGTTAGCATAGTATGTTGAGTCTATGTCGATGTGACTGTAAGATTATTATTATTATTGGTAGTACGGGCTGAGTCGCGGGTGAGGAACGGGTATGGGATGATGTGTGATATCATAGGGTTAACTATTCGTTAAGGAATCGTAAAACTATTTTATAAAGACCGGAGGGTTCTGAGTGGAATAAACTACTGAATATAACGCTGATGGTTTTTATCTAAATTAAACTATTAGAACTCACTCAGCGTACCTGACTTTGTGTGTACGTTAGATTGTTTGCAGGTAAGCGGGGTATTGACGTATCTTGGCTTGGAAGCGGCGTTACTCGGATCGGTGTGCAGGCATTCGTAAGGTAAAGCTAATCGCATTAAATAGTATAAATGTTTTTAGAAAGACTTCCGTTGTAGTTTGAATTGCAATAAAAGCGTTTTTTAATGAAAACGATCTGTTATGAGAACCAACTGTAGGATGGCCGGGTTGAGGTCTTATTCATAGTATACAGGATTATATCATGACATGCTAACTTATTTATACCGAATTTGCAAAAAACAACATGTCAATTCAAGTTGGCAGCATTATAATATTTGAAACTACAAACGTTTTTGTCCCACGTTCTTGTGAATTAGTACCATTTATATGAAAACAATGTGTACCCCACAAAGATGCCAACAGAAACTTAAATTGCATTATCTTCAAGATATATTGAGACTTATGCAAAGATTATATCAATCTCCAGGATGAAACTATCTCAAGTAGCACAGGAAAAGAAACAGATCCCGAAGGATATATGGAATCAGAATGATTCAGAATCAAATGATTCATATTGCTTGGTTATGGATGAAGCCTCATGATTCAATGTAACAGTGAGATTGTACCAATGGAATTCTTCAAAAATAAGAATGATCAAGGAATCGATTGATTCAATGAAATAGGGTAACGTGATCCAACTGTTATCCGGATATATTCAATGGAATCAAGATAATTGATCCAAGGGTGAGTATATGTTCCAACAAATGTTGTCAGAATCATATCCTAGTCCAACTTCACATTGCATTTTTTTCGGGGCATGGACAGTGAAGTGAACTGAAATATTATGCTAATCAATATAGTCTCATACTGGTCTCATGAAATACTTGAAGCCTCGTATTCTTTATCTGGTAATGATCTTTTAACACACACACCTGGCATACCATTGGTTCAAATGACAATTGTGACATAGATCATTATGTTTCACACTACTAATGGACTAAAAACGCGTCTAGCCTACTGAAAATTCAAATTACATGCAAATATCCAAATTAAAAGATTATATACAGCAATGTCAAGCAGTCATGAAGCTATCATTACATGTTTATGCAGACTAAGAAGTTTAGATCAAATCATATAAGCACAAACATAAATACATAAGCGAGGTAGTCATTCTATGGTTATATGCATGTGATCACCTACTAATGTACTATCATTTCTTCTCTAATTTCAAGCAGTGCCGATTTTATCTTTTTCAAATTTGTTTGGGTTTTTTCAGAAAGCAAGTTAACTAAGGAGAATAAAGCATAAACCTAATTAATTTAAATAAACCTAGAAAACTAAAAGAAAAAAAAACTTCCATGAAAAAACCTTTTGAAAACATTTTTCACGTTGGATTAAACATTCTAATCATTTGAGTAAGAAATTCAAACCGAGTACGATCGAATTCTTTGGTAAACAAATCAGCAAAATTGTCATCCATGTGAACTTTCACAAACTCAATCAACTTCTTTTCTGCACAATCTCGAATGAAATGATGTCGAATTTCAATGTGCTTTGTCTTTGAGTGTTTCACATGATATGTTGTAATCGACATAGTGACATATTATCTATCATCATTGGTGTCCCTGTGAAGTTCAAACCATAATCCCTCAACTGCTATTGAATCAGTAGGATTTGGGAACAACAACTGGCTGCTGCAATATATTCTACTTCGCATGTTGAAATTGCAACCGAGGTTTGCTTTTTGCATTGCGAGGAGACAAGTCTATTTTCTAAGAATTGACAACCACCAGACGTTGATTTTCTATCCAAACCATAACCTCCATAATCTGAATCTGTAAAAGCTTTAAAATCAAAGTCAGAATTAACAGGTTACCACAATCCCAACCTTGGTTTACCCTTTAAGTATCGAAAGATTCGTTTAACAGCAACCAGATGAGATTCCTTTGGATTAGATTGAAACCTTGAACACAAACATACTGCAACCATAATATCAGGACGGGACACTGTCAGATACTTTAAAGGCCGAATCATTCCTCTGTATAACCGACAATCCACCTCTTTCCCTTTCAGGTTAGAATCTTGTTTGTGATTAACAGGAATTGGAGTGTTAAAAGATGAAGTATTTGCCATATCAAACTTCTTGAGAATATCAGCAACATATTTCGTTTGATAAATGTAAAAACCATCTTCCTTTTGTTCAACTTGAAGACCCAAAAAGAACGATAATTCTCACATACTGCTTATTTCAAATTTCAACTTCATCACTTTTTCAAAGTCTTTACACATATCAACATTCGTCGACCCAAAGATTATGTCATCCACATAGACTTGAACTAGTAAGATATCTCCCCCTGCTTTTCTTATGAAAAGTGTGAGTCAATTTGACCACGTTTAATTCCATCTCAAGTAAATGCATCGACAAAGTTTCGTACCAAGCACGCGGAGCCTGATGAAGACCATATAATGCCTTATCAAGTTTAAAAACCTTTTTAGGACTTTTGGGATCTTCAAAACCAGGCGGCTGTTTCACATAAACCTCTTCGTTTACTTTTTCATACAAAAAAGCACTCTTCACATGTAACTAGAATACTTTGAAACCCTTAAAAGATGCACAGGCCAGAAATAATCTAATAGCCTCAATCCTTGCAACTGTAGCATAAACCTCAGTGTAATCAACCCCCTCTTGTTGATTAAATCCCTGGACAACAACTCTCGGCTTATTGTGTACAACAACACCACGATCATACGCTTGCATTTGAACACCCACTTTGTGCCAATAGATCTTGAGCCTTTCGGCAAGTCAACCAAATCCCAAACATGCAACTTATAAAATTGAGCAAATTCCTCTTGCATAGCCTCAATCCAACAATCATCATCTAAAGCTTCAGCCACATTTGTAGGCTCTGTTTGATAAACAAAACAAGCATGCAAACACGTCTCCATGTACTTGTATCAACAATTTAAGCATATAAACATGAATTTTCAGCAAGTGTACGATGTCTCGTTTGAACACCTGCATTCAAATCACCAATAATATTGTTAGTGGGATGGTGCTTATGCACACGGGATTGGGGAATATCTGAAGCTCGAATAGCAGAATCAAGATTTGAAGGCAACTCACCTTCAAGTGATGCCGGTGATGATGAATCATCAACTATGTTTTGAATGTCGTTAGAAGATTCTTGGAACACATCTTCATCATTCTCATTGTCACCGTCTTGTGTTGTACCCGAAGTTATAGCTACATTCGGGTCAACTGGAGGAGTACCCACAATCGGAATAACCGAACGTGGATCGACAATTGAATCATCATTGCAGTAGAACTGGTAAAACATTTATGCTTCAGCTGGAGAAACCGCAGAAGGAACATTGAAAGATCTGAATAAAGCATCATAATCAAACGCCCAAGAAAGACCTTTTGCATCCTGAGGAACCGAAAAGTTATCACAATCAACATGAAACCATTCCTTAATTTGTTGGGATTCTTTGTTAAACACTCTTTTGTTATGAGAATTTGCAACGTATCCCAAGAAAATTCCCTCGATTGCTTTGGAGCTGAATTTAGTAGGAACATCGCGAGTCTTCAACAAGGTACACGGATTCCCAAAGGGCAAAAGATAAGCCAAATTAGGTTTTCGATTGTTCAGTAATTCATAACAAGTTTTGTTGTGTTTCTTCACGGTCAAAACTCTATTGAGAACATGACAAGCCATATTCACCGCCTCTGCCCAAAATGTGATGGGCAGCATGGAATCAGATAACATAGTTCTAGCTGTCTCAATAAGAGTCTGATTCTTCCACTCAACAACACCATTTTGTTAAGGAACATAAGGAGCACTAAATTCATGATGGATGACTTTTTGTAAACAAAATAAACCCATATTAACATTCTTGAATTCCATGTCATTATCACTCCGAATCCTCCTGACTTTGTTTTTGAATAATGTCTCAAGCCCCACAATTAGGAACTTAAGAATTTCAGCTGTTCCATCCTTTGAAGCAAGAAACTTCACCCAAGAAAACCTTGAGTAATCATCTGTCACCACTAGACAATATGATTTTCCACCTTCACTCTTAACATTAATGGGTCCGAATAAATCCATATGCAACAACTCTGAAGGAGTCACAATAGAATTGATCAACTTTGATTGATGAGATTTCCCGTGCTGCTTCCCTTTCTTGCAAGGAATACAGTCTTCATCCACATGAAACCTAATGGAAGGGACACCAGAAACTAACCCATGCTTGACTAAATAATTCATTTTCCCAAAACTGATATGAGCCATTTACCGGTGCCATAAAGTTGATTCAGATTCAGAAGCTTTCGAAAGAAGACAAGTTGGAATTGACGAAGTTGTTGTCGCTATGCTCATGTCGAGCATATAAGTGTCATTCTTTCTAGGAGCTCTCATAAGTATCCAATCGTCAGGTATCTCAAATCCAGGCTTTAACACCAAATACTCTGACTTAATAAAATGAAATGAGAAATCTTTGTCGCAAACTTGTGAAACAGATAACAGATTGTGTTCGAGCTGCTCCACATAGTTGACTTTCTCAAGGCTCAATCTTCTATTTGTCACAGTGCCTTGACCAGAAATATTGCCTCCTTTCTTTCCTGCAAAAGCAACATATCCCCCTTGGATTTCTTTGACATTTTCCAATAAGTTAAGATTTCCCGTCATGTGCCGAGAGCACCCACTATCAACATACCAATGGTTGTCGACAGTCCTCCTTGGATTTCCCTGCACATAGATAAGAATGATTAGCTAGTAATAGAGACCCAAGCCATTGTGGTCTTGGGTCGCCCTGACTCATCAAAATAAACAATTTCTATCAAAACACAATCAAATCTCTCCTATATTTTAGGAGATTGTTTCTCAGAAACAGAAACTTGATTCTTTGGTTTCCATTTGGATTGAATTTGAACTTTTTCACTCACTTTTGATGATTCAGAAGTTTCAACATTGTCTTTGACCACATGTTGTTCCAAAAGCTTTTTCAACCTTTTATTTCTTCGTCGTCTTTGCGATCTCGACAATTTCACTTTCTGTTGTTCATTTACAGCAGCTGAACCGACCTGTTCAACAGATGTTGCTGGAACAGATGTAATCTTGACAACTGACTGTTTCACATCTTATCCACTTTAGGATTATAATTAATAGTTTTCACCACTAACTTCTTTGGTGGATTCACAAAAGGTCTTCCTAATTTGGGATTTTCCAAACACTTTCCCATATTCTTGTGTGGACAATCTTTTAGAATATGACCAACGACTCCACAATGAAAGCAAGTACACCTCTCTTTGTACACTCTGACATACTTTTCCCTCTGATTGCCCCAGTCATAATTCTCATCTTTTGAGACATTAAAGCTGTGGAAGTGTTTTGCTTATTCTGATTGCTTGATTGTTTGAAGAACTTTGATTCTGAGTTCTCGGTTTTGTACATTCTCTAGCAAAATGTCCAAATTCCTGACAATTATAACACTTCACTTTTGATTTATCCAATCCCATCTTTGTCTTGTTAGATGCTCTAATAAACTTCTTTCATGTTCTCTTCATATGATCTTTTCCTTGTCGCATCCATAATGCCATGTTCCATTGAATGTTCATTTCTTCTAAAGCATCTTTATCCAATTGCTTGAAATCTTCTTCAATCATATCAGGATCAGTGATTTTATAACCAATAAAGTTTTCATAAGATGTTAAAAACGAAGCAATCATGGCCATCATATCATCTGCGCTGTAGGAGACACCTTTTGAGAACACGAATGACTTTCACTTTTAGTATTCTTTGAACATCCAGAATTTGAAGAAACAAAACATGAACCTTCATTACAAGAATTTTCTTTAGAACCTTCAGAGACATCTCCAGAAAACAAAGCAACTCCTCCAAACTTATGTGAAGATGTGCCTTTACCAAAGTAGATACTCGGATCTTGATAAACCGTGTATTTCTTCTGTTTGTTCAAATCATATGATTGAATCTTTCCCATAAAATCTTCAAGACTCAATTCACCAAATCTAGATTGTTCTTTGATTACTATGGTATACATCTCAAAATTAGCCGGCAAAGCATCTAGAAAATTCTTAAGAATCTTCTTATTTTTGTAAGTGATATCATTGTTCACCATTTCACTTAACATATGATAATATCTTAACATCGGTACATCAACAGATTCACCATCAAAGTGATTGAATACACTAAATTGCTTTTTAAGCAACTCTCTTCTGCTCTTCTTAATATTTGTACTTCCTTCACATCTTTTGGCTAGACCTTCTTATAGTTCATGAGAAGTTTTGAATTTCTTGAAAGTATGGTAAATATCAAGAGGTAAACACATGGATAAAGCTGCAAGAGCTTTCTTTTCGCGATCATACAATTTCTTCTCTTCATCACTAAGAGCTGACACTGGTTTTGGTGTATCCGACACTCCCATATGACGATAAATAGGATGCTCATAACCATCACTGATTGGAATCCACAAGCTTGTATCATTGATGTTGACATAATTTTCAAACTGACTCTTCCAATTTGAGTAATCTTTGAGATTCATAAGTCTCGGTGGCATTGGTTGGAGTACCAATCTCATTGTCATGGTTCAACAAGTGAGTCATATTATTCACACTAACATGAGTAGGATTAGACATCTTTGAAATATTTGAAAAATTCAACACTTGGAAAATTTTGAACAAAATCTGCCTGTAGCGAACTTAGCTAGCAAACATAACAAGTTTGCCTGAGCTAGATATAGCGATGTAACATCCCAAAAATAAAATGACAGTTATAATAACGGAATAAACGAATGAGGCATGACGGGCCGGGCCAGATGGGCTAGAAGGGGAGCCTCCCCTATAAATAGCCAAGGTCATCACCATTTCTCTCATTTGCAAGTTCTAGAGAGAGAAACCGTAGAGAGATAAAGTTGGCGGATCGACCCGAGATTTCAGCAAAGTGTTACTCCATACCTCGTGAGAAGAACCTCCGGATCAGAAGCTCGATTCAGGT
This sequence comes from Smallanthus sonchifolius, assembly GCA_023525975.1. Lineage (NCBI taxonomy): Eukaryota > Viridiplantae > Streptophyta > Magnoliopsida > Asterales > Asteraceae > Smallanthus > Smallanthus sonchifolius. The sequence goes on from CM042046.1 coordinate 31,647,326, forward strand.
AACGATCCGACCTAAATCTGAGTTTTAGTTCGTTTTTGGTTTTTCGGGTTTTGGGTGAAAAGGCAACGTTTTTACGGATGGAACTGAAAGATAAACATAGATTTGAGTTCCTTAATGGAAAACAAATGTTTTGGAGGCAAACAGGTTCGAGATCTTGACGTGATCAGACCTGAATGAGAAAGTTAGGGTTTTGTGAAGAAACAGATCGTGCGCACTTACGAAGTGCGCACGGAGCAGGTCCTGCGTACTTATCAAGTACGCAGGAAGAGGGGTCTGCGCACTTGCTAAGTGCGCAGGCAGCAGGGTCTGCGCACTTGCTAAGTGCGCAGGCATCAGGCTGGTTAAGTAAAGTTAGTATGTTTAGAATGGTTAAGCGCTTAGAGTCGGTATTGGTTTGATGTGTATTTAACTAATCAATTCAGATCGGAAGTGACGTTGTTGGACCTTGTTTAGGACAACCCAAATTACCTTAACAGGTGAGTTCTAGAAGCCCTCTTTTAAATGTTTTAATAATGTTTTTGGGCTGGTGTGCATACGTAACGATGTGACTATTTTATAAAACGATGTTTATGAATGTTGTATGTGACGTTTTATAAAATGATGTTTATGAACGATGTTTTGGAAGGAAGTGTTATCAAAGAAGTGTTTATGAAATATTTTGCCAAAAGAAGTTTATGAAGTTTACGAAGTGTTTATGAATGAATGAATGTTTTTAATAAAACGTACGAATGCTTTAACTGAAGTTTTGAAGTAAAAGAAGCGAAGGTTTACGAAAGTCACAAACGAACGAATCTGCCAATATTTCTTAGGGAATGAAGGTTAAGGGATGGGAAGTATGTTATGGGCCTTTACCTTTTAAGGGCCTTTGTGGCTGGCCAACTGTTGTACAACTGGGGCGATGATGGTCATCAAGGGGATTATCGTGATCCTTGAAGTTTGGTACGATTTACCTTACGGGGTAGTCGTGCTTGAAGTTTGGTATTTGTGCCCTACGGGACGCAGTGCTTGAAGTTTGGTACGTGTCATCCTTGTGATGCCGTGCTTGAAGTAGTGTTGAATAACCTAAGTATCGGGCCCTAGGAGTTCTTCACCCGAAGGATAGTACGGTGATTGATGGGCCTAGTGGTGGTGATCTTTAGGTTATTTAGCCAGTATGTGACGTTTGGATTTGACGGTTATGAGAAGGCGCAGATTCGATATGTTCGTTGACTTATGTTTTTGAAGTGTTATGTTTTGTTATTGCATTATTTTACGTACGCTTTTTATTAAATGAAGTATGAAGTTATGAAGTTATGTTTTTGGCAATTTATTTGAAGCTAAAGTTTTATGTTAAAACTAGAACTCACCAGCGTAGCTGACTTTTTAGTATGCACATTCAGGTTAAGGCAGGTTACGATGATGGAAGGTGATGCTGGGCGGCTTGATGAGTTACCCGGATGACATGAAGACTGGCATCCCGTTATAATTAGATTATGTTATGTTTATGTAATAGACTATGTTACGCTTCCGTATGTTGAACAATGTACTGGTTATGTTTTAATGAAGTATTTTCCGCTGCGTTATTTTGATATTCGAGTTTAAGAACTGTTTGTAAATGAGTAAATCCAACAAGTGAGGCCTCCCGGGTTTGGGGCCTTACAAGCGAACTTAACAAGTTCGCCCGAACAAGTTCCCCCGTAACTGCTTTGACAAGTTCGCCGGTTTCAGATGAAGAACAAGGAAGAATGTTCTAACACCCAAACGCACGAACTAGACTGAAAATCATCAAATCTTGCAATCCTGAAGGAATTGAACAAAATCACTCCGTAGGATTCTTCAATTTATGAATTAGAACACTTCTAACGGATCAATTTTGGCAAACCAACACCAAAAATGATGAAATCAATCCAAAAACAACAACAATCTTCATGAACATAAGAAACTTCTAAAATCTCAATCTTTGAGTGTAAATCCAATAGAAACGGTGTCAAATGACGATCTCTAATCAAGAGCAATAGCTCTGATACCACTCATAGGTCCTTGTGGTTCTATGGATCTGTCTAGGTCATAAAACACGCAACACGTACACGTAGTGCGGAATCCTAACGAATACGCGCGTCTCGAACTCACACATACACGATAAGAACTTACACAAGACAAGATATCAATAAGCTCCTTGTATTATCTGAAAACAGTGCTTACAAGATATGAAATCAGAACATTAGAAATGAACACAAACTAGGCACTATTTATAGACAAACATACTGCCATAGGCGAACTTGACATGTTCGCCAATATTAGTTCTCAGGCGAACATGTTAAGTTTGTCTGTTACAAACTTAACATTTACAAGGCAAACTTTAAAAAACATAAACATAAAGACTAATCTATTATACAAGCTAGTTATCACACTAAAAGTTCCAACATATGCAACAAAAAAGCAGGAAAAAATGACAAATGAAGATGACACTGACAGTCTTGAGGATTGCATAAAAGAGCAGGAAGCCTTTCAAAGAACACTATTCCAGCCTGCCTTTATTCAAGTTCATGATTTGCCAGAGTCAAGAGATGAAGAGGAATAGATATCTGAGGATTGGAAGTTAGTTGCTAGGGCTGTAGATGAAATATTCCCTGAGGAGATGGAGATTGAAACTGAAGAGGTTGAGATACTTCCTACATTATAGATATCTCAAGCTGCTGCAAATATCTCAAGGTAGATCATATCCCCTCAACATCCACTAAATGCAAACAACTTGGAATTTGACTCTATTCTTGCATGGGAGTATGATGGCCTACTTGAAAAGTTTTGGATTGGGTGGAGTTTGCTGGAGTTAAAGAGCTCAGTTTGAACAACTTAAACTTATTTGAAATCTTGGCCACACATCTGATTGAATGTGTTAACAACTCCAAACATCTCTCTGCCAGGCTTGACATTGAACGATTTCATGATATATGTGAAGACAATATGCCTCGGTTTGAGAAGTTTCTTTAAGAAGCTAAGAAGGTGGCTTATTCCAGCCTTGAGGATGAAGAAGCAGAGTCCTCAAAAGCATCTGAAGAGAGACAAAGACTGGGATTGATAAGAAGCAAGGCTTTAACTGAAGAACAAGTGATGTGCTTAAGAAGATATTTGTATAATGAGATGGTTAGAGGACTGGAGGTGATAGAGTGGTCAAGCACTGAGCCTGCAGGGTTTCAATTCTTTCTATATGATGGATCATCCTTTATAATTAACAATATCCAAGAAATTCTGCTACTCAACCCAGACTTCCTCTACAAGGTATTTGAACTTAGGTCACGCATCTGCAATATTAATTCAAGAAGAAGTCAAGAAATGATCCTCACTGTAAAAACCTTTCTGTAAAATGAGGGATGGATTGCAATGGATGATTTTGATTCAGATATGTCCCTTCCTTCTTCTCCAACTGCATTCTGAATACAGAAGAGGAATCTAGAAGAAGAGAAAAACTGAAGGTTATGACAGAGTGGACATATGTAATTGTAGAAGGTGAAGAAGATGTTGTTCCTCCTTTGTCCACTCCTAAAATTGCCAATGAATCCAATGCTAAGGTCTCAATAGCAACTTTCACATATGTTGTTGTGATCTATGAAGCAAAAGCAAAGACATCCAACAAAGACAAAGGGAAGAGAATCATGACAGAAGAAGAGAAAAGGTTAGAAGAAGAAAAGAGAGAGGTGGAAAGAAGAAGAAGAGAAAGTGGAAGAAAAGATGGCACAAATTAAGAAAGATCAGGAGAGAAAAGCTGACAAGCTCTTTAGAGTGCAAAAGATCCAATTACTTGCAAAATCATTGGATAAAACAACAATTCAAGTTCCTACAGCTTCACAAATACAAGAAGATACAGCTCTAGCTCTTCAGCTGCGGGAGCAACTTAATAAAGAAGATGAAGAAAGGGAAAGACAAAAAGCTTAAGAAGCCAAGTTCAGGATTACTGACTCTGAACTGGCTAAAGAGATGAGGTAGGAGTGGATGGTAGTTCTAATTTCTCAAGTTGAGGATACATACAGAAATTATCAAATAAAGAAATCTACAGGGCCTTTTTGGGTCAATCAGGAGAACTGGCCAAGAAGAAAAGGGTTGAAGAAGAAGAAAAAGCCAGGCAGAGATCTAGGAAAGTCATTGCCTTTAATAAAAGAACTCATGAAGAAAGTAAGGTCATGATGGACTTCCTGAAGGCAAAAGGTGAGAGTGGAAAGAGGTTGGGTCCTAAGAAATTCATGAACCTGCAAGCCCTCTATAGAAAGATGAAAAAGTAAGAAGAAGAGAGATTGAAGAAGACAAGTTCTGAAAGAAGGGTGGACATATCCACAGACGAAAGAAAACCAAAGAAACCCAAGACTGCTTCCTCAACCTATCTTCCTTCTGTCCAACAAATTCCCTCTCATTCTCCTAGAATACACTCCTTCTCTCTGAAAGAGTCCAAATCCTCCCACCCAGCTCCCTCTCATCAACAACCTCCTAAAAAGAAAAATAAACCTCCTACCACATATGAAGATTCAAAAGAGATTGTGCAATGGATTTATAGTGACTCAGATCAGTGGTTTGAAGTGTTTAGAAGAAAGGCCTAGATGAAGAGATCAGTACACAAGTCTGTGGGTGAGGTAATGCAACTTCCAGACTTTGATTTGAAGAAAATTCTAGAGCTGGGTGAAGCTCATGAGCCTGACAATGAAAGTGAGAGGCATCTTCTGCTAGTGATCAAACATCACTTCAATCCTAGCAAAGATGTTGTCATTGATGCAAAACCTCTCCAATCCCACTTTCCTCTTGTCAATTGGTCCTACAATGCCAACAGAGATGAGTACACACTGGTTGATTTCAAAGGAAACAAGATGAGATGTTCCAGCAAAGCCATCTTTAGCATGCCAAGAAGGGACATCAAATCTTTGTCTGAAATTCCTTTTGACAATCCCAGTAAGGATCCAAGAGGCTATGAGACTGCAAGGATAGTCCTGCACATGCAAAAGCTTTAGGAACAAAGGCAGTAAGAGAGTTTTGGTAGCATCAGTCTAGGGGGACTTAGTAGAGATAAAGACTGATGGCTACAAAATTCTCTAAGTACATATGTTGCTGACTCAAAAATTTTGCTGACTAACAAAGTTGCTGCGGATAAGGCCTATGTTGCGGATAGTTAAGTTCTACTGTTGATGAACAACTATGTTGTGGATAGCCTTATCTGTTGAAGTCCAAAGTTGCTGCTGATAGGCTTCTCAGTAGCATAAAAAATTGATGCTGCTGATAGGCAAATAATCAGCAGATTTGACTTTGCTACTGACACCTTTTTTTGCAACCCTGACACATCTATCAGCAGAAGGAATGTTATTGGTGCAGATGATTAAAGACAAAGCTACTACTTCTTAAGTCTCCTGCAAAGATTCCTAAGAAGACTTTTGACTTGATTCCTAATGTTTGATGCAGTTTGTCTTTTAGTTGTCTACCAATTGTAGTGTAACTTGTAACTGTCAAAGATCAACGACTTGTGTTTTGATCTGATCCTTAGAATCAAGGGTTTGTCTTGATTCTAAGTTCCTTTATATGTATTGTATCTTTTCATTGTACAAGTGTGCTTCCTTAGAGTTTTCCCTGTAACTTGTAAACTTTGAAGATTACTACAATTTGCATTTATCAGTATTATCATATTTTCTTGTCTACATTGCATAGTTGTGATTGTTTCCACCAATCTCAACTAAACAGAACCATCTTGTAAAACTACGATCCTACAAGTGGTATCAGAGCTTTGGCTCTTATATTAAACAAACTCACACTTGTTTAATCACTCTCTAGTTCTGTTTACTGTTATCTCTTTGCTGAAATCATCTATCCAAAGTATGGCACAAATTACTGGATTTGATGATACTGGAAGCCTTAACATACCACCAAGACTGGTGTCTAAAGAAAATTATGACTTGTTTTGTTACCAAGAATATGGAATGTGGAGATCCATAATCGATGGTCCCTATGTGCCTATGGTGGCCTTTACTGATTCCGGAGGTCCATCTGTCCCCAAAGAAGCTTCAAAATATTCATACGTAGACTTTAAAGCTCTGGGAGCTATACATATGTAATTTCAGAGAATAGAAAACTGCCAAAGAGCACTGGGAAGCTCTTGAAAAGATGTTTGCTGGATCTGAAGAAGTCAAAGAAAATATGAGAGACATCATAAAGCAACAATATGAAAATTTTGTCTATAAAGATGGTGAGTCTCTTACCACTCAGTACAACAGGTACACTTATCTTGTAGGTGAGCTATAGTACTCTAAGGTCAAGCTGGAGAATGAAGATATTCTCAAAAAGTTTATCAGATCTCTTCCAAGTTGTTGGGCACTCTTCAATGTGTCAATCAGAAGAACTAAAAACCTGAAGACTCTCACAATGACTGAGTTGTTTGGTATGTTGAAGACATATGAGCTGGAGATGATTCAAGCTAGAGAAAGAAGATCAGGTCATTCATCTTCACCCTCATCATCCACCACTTCTTCTGCATAACACTCTAATCACTCACTTCCAAGTTCAAGCAAATACAATCCTCCCAATGTGACATATCCTCAAACACCTACCTCATAATTAAACAACTCACCATTTCTTCTTGAAGCCCCTCCTCAAAATCCCAACTTTGCTGCTTTTGTCTCTTATACCCCAAGCAATATGTCTTTTATCAAAGAAGATGTGGAGTACTTTCATCCAGAAATGGACATACAGTAGGTCCATGTGACGTCTGCCTATTTTCCAGGTTATTACCGGATATCTTTCGTACGTGTTTTAGTTATCGAACGTAGACGTCTAAGACTTAATTACGTATAATTAGGTCACTTTATAAATTAGAAAAGCCCTTAGTATGCGTGGAATTTTTACAGTGCGTTTCTGTGCGCTCCGGTAGCGCGTATCGTTAAAAATCACGTTCTAGACAGCGGTGACGACCCGGTACAGTTAAAAATATTCGTTTTAGCCAAAAATAATTTTTGAAGGCTTATAAAGGTGGATTATATGTGTTCTTATGATTTTTACAAATTGTTGTCGGTTTCTACAATTTTCGTCGCATAACGCGCGGTATGTGTCCGTTTGACGCATCGTAAGCGCGTATAATTGACTTTTGAGTTTGGTAAATATTTTTAGTGCATATGATAGCTAAAAATATGGGTGTTATTTATATAAATTTTATTTTTGTATAAAAAGTTGTATAGGATGGTTTATTTTTATAAAATGTTGAGTTTTTATGGTATAATGGGGTCTAAATTAAATTGTGTTGTAAAAAAATGTGGAGTATGTGTGTGGGTGAAGTGTGGGCCGGCCATGGGGAGTTCCCCATGGTGTTATTATTATTTTTCTTCCCCAAAAATCTAGCTTATACTCAACCTTTTTCCATCATCATCTTGCATGCATTCTATGTGGCTAAAACTCTTATCAAGACCAAACCTCTTCTCTCTCTCCCTCCTATTTCCGAAAATCAGCAGCCATTTCACTCCATCCATTTCATTTTTCACCTACACAAAGTTTATTGGATACTCTCAAAGTTTCCCTAAAGTTCATAGTGTTCTTGTGTTGTTCTTGAAGCCTTCTTAGAAGATTTGAAGGTGAGCTAATACACCAGCCCCTAAGGTCCGAAATTTCATCATGTTTTCCATAAACATTGGTGATTTTGATCATCCATATCTAAGGATTGGACCTATACATGTTTCTTGCACTTTCTTTGTTAAAATCTTGCATTTTAGCAAGTTGTTCACCATCTTTCTTAAAGTTTTTGTGAGAGTATTTTAAAACTGATTTACATCAGTGTTTTTAAGGGAAAATATCACCTATCTATGGGTCTCTACATGTCATATATGTATATGTACCTATATATGGATTTTCCTTACAAAATCTTGCGTTTTTGGACTTGATTTGCACATGCAAGTGCTTGGTTTGTTAATGTATATTTTGACCAGAAAATTTTATGTAAAAACATCACATTTTATGTGAGAAATTCGTGGGTTTGGCCACCCATAAGGTCGGATGCTTGTTCGTACGTTTTAACGACCGTAGTTCGCATTTTCGGGGCATTGTTTTGCTTGTTCGAGTTGGTATTGTTTGAGCTGATAACTTTTAGTTTTAGAACAGAAGTATTTCTGTAAAACTTTGGTTTTAAGTTTGGTTTTATGATTTAGGGTTTTGATCCTTGTAAAAACGTGAGTTTTGGCATGATTCGGTAGCCGTTAAACGCGCGTAGAAACGGGTTTTTAAGAGGATTGGACTTTATAACTTAAAATCTGTAAGTTTTGATAAAAATATGAAGTATATTGAAGGAAAACCTCTAGACATAAGTTATTTGATTAAAACATAACTATTTTATTACAAATAACACGTTTTCGGGTGTTTACCGAAGCCAAAACGGAGACCGATAGTAAAATAAATAAAGGACTGAGTTTTGTGTGTTAAAATAGTATATTTTATGATAAAACAACTGACTTGGGATGTGCATGTGGTCACTTAGGTGTTTTATGGTTAAATATTGCAAAACCGCCGCTTGTTCGGCTTTTAAACGCGGGTTTTCGCGTAAAGTCTTAAGACAAGTAAGATCTGACTTTGAGCAGCTGCTAACTAATATTTCATGTCATAAAATGTATTTTTAAGGTATTTTAGATGCCTTGGTTGTTTTGCGTGAGGTTATGCTTGTTTCGTTAATACCCGGTTCTCGCGTGCGTAGTTAAAACGACCATTTTTGATGATTTTTACTTGTAGTTTTAAAGCTGGTCAAAATGATATTTCTAAGTGTTATTTATTCACTTAAATGATATTCGTTAAGTATGGGATGCTTTGTGTGTGTTTAAATCCACCATTTTCGTTAAAAAACTGTTACCACGTGTCGTAAGACACCAACGGGTCATTTTAAACGCGTATTGTGTACAAGTCTTGAGATGGGTGAACAATCTTGCGTGTATGACTTGTAGTTATTAATTATTTGCTCCTCGTGTATCGGACGTCGTTAGCGTGAAATTGGTTCGTTGGGCTTTTACTTATTATCTTTCGTTAGTATTTCGTTGCACACTTCAAGGTGATTTCCATGGCCCCTTTTAAAATTATTTAACGTTTACAAAATATGGGGTGGAAATCATTGCTTTCGTTCGTTATCGTGGTAAGTGACTATGTTACGTGAATTCGTTGATGGGCTTGAGTAAGGGCGTTCGTTTCGTACCCATGCGAGCGTTATACATGGGATTGCCCCGCCGTTATAATCATTAGCCATGGTTTTGGCCACGGAATATATTGGGTAGATCTATTGGGTTTGACAACCCGCTCTCGTAATCGGTAGCGCCGATTGGTTTTCGTCGTAACGAGGGTAGTATATTTTGAAAAGCGTATTCATTTGGGCACTATTATTCGTTGTCTTGGGTTGATTATAAGCTCAAGGCGCTGTCTTAGTTATATTCCTAGCTAGTTTATAACTCTTCACTTTAGTCACTAAACATGATGGTCGTTGTAGTCGTTACGTTTTGTTAAACCTATGGAATTCACTCAACAATTCTTGTTGACGTTTTAATCATGATTTTCAGGTAATTAGGTGCATGGAGTTCATGGAAATGGAACGTGTATTGAGCAAGCTCGTGATTGGGATGCGTTGGGGAAAATCTTTTGGGCGAAGTTAATATTCGCATGTCATGTTATGAACAATTAAACTACTATTTCCGGTTGTCATGTTATGTTTTTTTTTAAAACAATGTGGTTTGAATTTCCCTAACTTCGTAATGTTTTTATAAATTATGTTTAAGTTATGCTTGCCTTTAACCCTTGGTTCAACTTTGTACCACCCAAACTCACGCTTCGTATTCCGCTGCGTAACCGTTCCTAAACGGGGTGTGACAGAAGTTGGTATCAGAGCCAATGGTTATAGGGAACTAGAAAATGTTTTTCTTAAAATCTAGACTATAACTTTAAAAGGAGTTTTGGGTTAAAAAATTTGGGGTTGAAAGAGCGTCCATTTCCCATGCATCTGGGCCTAGCGTTGGCCAGTTATTGCGTTCGTATTCGGGTATATCGTCATGTTGATTGTTATGCCTTAGTTGCATGGTTGTAGACTTATTAAGGGATTTCTTTTCATGGCCTATACGTGCTTGGTTGTTCCCTTGTGTGTGAATTAATATTATTATTAATTTATTATGTTTACCAATTATATATCGCGTCCACAGATGTCGTCGTCAAAGAAACCCATTATTGAAATTTCCTCCGGAAGTGACACGGAGATGACACTGGTTTTGCCCACGCCACCACCACCTGCTGCCTATGACACCTTTGCGCCGTGCCTAGATAATGCTAATGGGGATAAACAATGCGGATGGTTATCGGAGACTGAACCAGAAGACGAACCGGGCGAAGAGGTTACTAGTGTGCCAAGACCTACCGGTGGAGCCATAGCTGCTGAGGAGCCTAATCAGGATGTGGTTATGACAGAGGCTGCTGCTATTGATGATGACCCAATGGAGGGTGATGTTATGGGTGATGATGTTGCTGATGTTCGTGATGCTGTTGATGAGGGTGATGATCCAAATGAGGATCATGCTGTTGATGGAGATGATGTAGCTGATGATGGTGATGACCCTGATGAGGATGGTTCTAATGATGATTCGAATGGTGAGGGTTCAGATGATGATGATGATTCTGGAGAGGATGATGCGGACGAAGAGGAAGATTTTGTGGCTGCGGAATTTCCTGTTAGATCGACGACCAGTGAATCAAGGTTACCATCGCATCAGTCGTTTAGAGTTGATCCTAGTGGTTCTCGGTTGAAGTATACTCCAAGGAAGTCCACCGTACCAGCAAAGAGGCGGAAGTTCTCAGAAATTGATAATGAGGAGGATGGAGCTACCGTGGGTGTTATTAGAGAGAGCATGCCCCCTAGGACTAGGGCCTATACCGCTAGAAGATGGGGATGGTTGGCAGAGCAGGTCCAGGAATGGACCGACGAAGAAGGTGTACCCCGGGTATATGTTATTGGTGAATCTTCCCTGCAGCGTAGATTACCTCTCACTGGGCAACCAATTGCCCGTACTGTTCCACTGTTAGCTGCGCGTATGGCGCTCAATGAGATGAGGTTGGATGGACTGAGCGGGCGAGTGAACTTAGCCGACAGACGACAGGCGACCCGTTCTAGGCAGGTTAAGGAGTTAGAGGAGGAGCTTGTTAGAGTGGATGAGGCTGGACAGAGAACTTGTTCAAGGGTGGATGACATGGAAAACAAGATGGCCGAGCTTAAGAAGGCGTTGGAGTTAGCAGCGCAGAAGACTACTGAGGTTGGACGTCGAGCTGAGGAGGCATTGATTAGAGCAGATGCAGGTTTACAGAGAGAGTCCCAGCTTGCAGCACGGGTTGAGACATTAGAGGGACGAGTAGAGTCGACCACTTCACTTGCTGCTACATGTATCTTGTTATTGGCCTTGGTTGTTCAGGCCAACTTGCTCTCACGTCCCAGTCGTTAGTCTTGTTGTTTGTTGTTGTTGTTTAAACATTGATCAGTATTTTGAAAACACTTTAGTTGTAACCAGGGATGACAATTGACCGCCCTGCTTTTGTTGGATTTTTTTTTAATGAAATCGTATTATGGGTTGATCAATGAAATTTGTGGTTGTTTTTAATTATGGTAATGTTGATTCTTCTATACACCTAGTTAATATAATTATTGCGTGATGTGTTGTCTCATATTCTTTGTATTGTTCGTTTTAGAAAGAAAATATGGCACCACGACGTGACGCCCCAACTAATCTTCCTTCGACCCCGGAGGAGTTAGCTCGTCTGATTAATCAGCATGTTCAAGCAGCCCTAGCTGCACAGCCTAGCACCCAGTATGCTAATCAAAGAAACCCAAACGAAGGATGCTCGTATAAGACGTTTCAAGCTTGTCAGCCACGACCCTTTAAAGGTACTGAGGGTCCAATCGGTTTTGCACGTTGGACTGAGAAGATGGAGTCAGTTATGGTAATTAGCAATTGTACCCCGGCTCAACGGGTGAAGTATGCTACAAGTTCCCTGCTAGATGAAGCCATCGTGGTGGAATACCCAGGTTGAAGCGTTAGGAGAAGACGCTGCATATCGTCTTACCTGGAATGAACTCAAGGATTTGATGATGAAAGAGTATTGTCCCCGTAATGAAGTGAGGAAGATTGAGAGAGAATTCTGGAATCTTTCGATGGTTGGTGCTGATGTGCGTGATTATACCACACGGTTTAATGAGATGGCTAGACTTGTTCCCCACCTAGTTACTACTAAAGAGATAAGAATCGAGAGATACATTTGGGGCTTGATACCCTATATTCGCAGCATGGTTACGTCAGCCAAACCTACTACCATGCAAAGTGTCATTCAGTTAGCCTATACTTTGACTGACGATGCTGTGAGAATGGGATTGCTGAAGGAAAGTGGTTCGGGGAAGAAGCCTGTTGTTGAGGAGTCTAGCAAGAGTGAGAAAGGAAAGTCTTCGTCTGACAACAAGCGTAAGGAGTTTGGTAACTCAGGTAATCGCTACGATAATTCGCGGAACAAGAGAGGACGTGGTTCCGGTAGATTTTATGCTGCTAATGCATCAAGAGGAAACTCAGGGAGAAACCCTAAGTGCAACAGATGTGGTTATTACCACACTGGCCCATGTATTGTTTGTGATCGTTGCGGAAAGTTTGGACACCTGGTCCAGAGATGTCAGGTGGTGTTACCACCAAGGAATGGAGGGCAAAATCCAGGATGCTTTGAGTGCGGATCTGCGAACCATTTCAGGAAAGACTGCCCTAAACTGAAGAATCAAGAAGCTCGTGGCAGAGCGTTTGTGATGGAGAAGAAAAAGGGTCGCGATGATCCATCAGTTGTCACTGGTACGTTTCTGATCAATAATCATTACGCGTATATTCTATTTGATACGGGTGCCGATAAAAGTTTTGTCTCTAAAAACTTTGAACCCCTACTCGGCACAAAATCTAGTAAGTTAGATGCTAGGTATTCAATAGAGTTAGCTAATGGGAAGGTGATAGAAACTGGTGATGTTATTCGCGATTGTGTTCTATGGTTAGGAGATCATTCTTTCAGTATCGACCTTCTACCTGTTGAACTTGGAAGCTTTGATGTTGTCGTTGGTATGGATTGGTTGTCGAGGTATCATGCAGAGATAATTTGTTTCGAGAAGATTGTTCGACTCCCGCTTGAAAATGGTGAAACGTTGGACGTCCGTGGTGACGAAGGACTTGTTGACCTGAAGATTATCAACGTGATGAAAGTGCTCAAGTATTTGCGTAAGGGGTATTCGGCATTCCTAGCCCACGTGGTCGACACAAGGGCAGAAGACCAGAAGCTTGAAGAGATCCCAGTGGTTTGTGAATACCCGGATGTGTTTCCTGACGAACTACCCGGTTTGCCACCGTCAAGGCAAATTGAGTTTAGGATTGATTTAGTATCTGGTGCTGCACCGATCGCTATGTCACCTTATCGTCTTGCACCATCTGAAATGCAAGAGTTGTCGCGTCAATTGCAGGAGTTATTGGACAAGGGATTCATTAGATCGAGTTTCTCACCTTAGGGAGCTCCGGTTTTGTTTGTGAAGAAGAAAGACGGATCGCTACGGATGTGCATCGACTATAGAGAATTAAACAAGCTCACTGTTAAGAATCGGTATCCGTTACCGAGGATTGACGACTTGTTTGATCAGTTGCAAGGATCTAGCTACTACTCGAAGATTGATCTACGTTCAGGTTACCATCAGCTGAAGGTTGTGGAGGAAGATGTCCCAAAAATGGCGTTTCGTACGCGATATGGACATTATGAGTTCCTAGTCATGCCTTTTGGTTTGACTAATGCTCCAGCAGTATTCATGGACTTGATGAACAGGGTCTGCAAACCGTATTTGGATAAGTTTTTCATTGTGTTCATTGATGACATACTCATTTATTCGCGCAACAAGGAGGAGCACGTGCAACATCTGAGATTGATTTTGGATTTGTTGGGGGATGAGAAATTGTATGCCAAACTTTCTAAGTGTGAGTTCTGGATGCGTGAGGTCCATTTTCTTGGACACGTTATCAATGAGAAGGGCATACATGTGGATCCTACCAAGATTGAAGCCATAAAGAACTGGGAGACACCAAAGAGCCCAACTGAGGTGCGACAGTTTTTAGGATTGGCAGGCTATTATAGAAGATTTATCGAGAATTTCTCCAAGTTGGCGCAACCTTTGACACAACTGACGCAGAAAGATAAGGAGTATCTATGGAGTGAGAAGCAAGAAGTAGCTTTTCAGTTACTTAAAGAGAAATAGTGCAGTGCACCTGTCTTGTCTCTTCCTGAAGGGACTGATGGATTCGTTGTGTATTGTGATGCTTCACGTCATGGTTTGGGTTGTGTTTTAATGCAGAATGGAAAAGTCATAGCTTATGCTTCACGACAGCTTAAAGTTCACGAGAAGAACTATGCGACGCATGATTTGGAGTTAGGTGCGGTAGTGTTCGCACTGAAGATCTGGAGGCATTATTTGTATGGAACGAAGTGTACAATTTACACTGACCATAAGAGTCTTCAGCATATTTTTGATCAGAAGGAACTCAACATGAGACAGAGACGTTGGGTGGAGCTGCTGAACGATTATGATTGTGATATTCGTTATCAACCAGGAAAAGCAAACGTAGTTGCTGATGCGCTTAGTCGGAATCAGCGAATTCAACTCCGGTGTGTAAGGGTTGACACCGATCTTCTTTCACTTATACTCGAAGCACTGTACAAATTCCTAGATAAGGATAATTTTCTGGACGATCTGATTTTCGGAGTAATGAATCATTTGGAGCCCAACGTTAATGGTGTTCTTTGTTTCAGGGGTCGGATTTGGATTCCTGACTCCCAAGATCTCCGAGATCTTATTTTGAATGAAGCTCATAAGTCCCGGTATTCGATTCATCCGGGCGCTAGCAAGATGTATCAAGATTTGAAGTTGATGTATTGGTGGCCAGGAATGAAGAGGGATATTGCTACGTACGTTGGAAAGTGTCTTACATGTTCGAAGGTCAAGGCCGAGCACCAGCGACCTTCGGGACTGCTCCAGCAGCCAGAAATACCTAGATGGAAGTGGGATGATATTACCATGGATTTTATCACTAAGCTCCCAAGAACCCCTAGTGGTTACGATTCTATTTGGGTTATAGTCGACATATTGACCAAGTCAGCGCATTTTATTCCTATTAGAGAAGATTACTCTACTGAGAAGTTGGCCAGGATTTACGTTAAAGAGATCGTTTCGCGCCATGGTGCACCTCGTAGTGTTATTTCGGATCGTAATAGTAGTTTTACTTCAAGGTTTTGGAGAACAATACAGAAAGCATTTGGTACTCAAGTGAAGCTTAGTACATCTTGTCATCCGCAAACTGATGGTCAAAGCGAGAGGACGATTCAGACCTTAGAAGACATGCTTCGGGCATGCGTTATTGATTTCGGTGGTAGTTGGGATACGCATCTCCCACTTGCAGAATTTTCGTACAACAATAGTTATCACTCGACCCCGCAGTGTGCGCCGTTTGAGGCACTTTATGGACGTAAGTGCCGATCACCGATTTTTTGGACAGAGGTTGGAGATGTTCAAGTTATGGGTCCCGAACTTATTCAAGAGACCACCGACAAAGTTGCTTTGATTGTTGAGAGACTCAAGACTGCTCGTAGTCGTCACAATAGTTATCACTCGACCCCGCGTATAAATGACTTTTGAGTTTGGTAAATATTTTTAGTGCATATGATAGCTAAAAATATGGGTGTTATTTATATAAATTTTATTTTTGTATAAAAAGTTGTATAGGATGGTTTATTTTTATAAAATGTTGAGTTTTTATGGTATAATGGGGTCTAAATTAAATTGTGTTGTAAAAAAATGTGGAGTATGTGTGTGGGTGAAGTGTGGGCCGGCCATGGGGAGTTCCCCATGGTGTTATTATTATTTTTCTTCCCCAAAAATCTAGCTTATACTCAACCTTTTTCCATCATCATCTTGCATGCATTCTATGTGGCTAAAACTCTTATCAAGACCAAACCTCTTCTCTCTCTCCCTCCTATTTCCGAAAATCAGCAGCCATTTCACTCCATCCATTTCATTTTTCACCTACACAAAGTTTATTGGATACTCTCAAAGTTTCCCTAAAGTTCATAGTGTTCTTGTGTTGTTCTTGAAGCCTTCTTAGAAGATTTGAAGGTGAGCTAATACACCAGCCCCTAAGGTCCGAAATTTCATCATGTTTTCCATAAACATTGGTGATTTTGATCATCCATATCTAAGGATTGGACCTATACATGTTTCTTGCACTTTCTTTGTTAAAATCTTGCATTTTAGCAAGTTGTTCACCATCTTTCTTAAAGTTTTTGTGAGAGTATTTTAAAACTGATTTACATCAGTGTTTTTAAGGGAAAATATCACCTATCTATGGGTCTCTACATGTCATATATGTATATGTACCTATATATGGATTTTCCTTACAAAATCTTGCGTTTTTGGACTTGATTTGCACATGCAAGTGCTTGGTTTGTTAATGTATATTTTGACCAGAAAATTTTATGTAAAAACATCACATTTTATGTGAGAAATTCGTGGGTTTGGCCACCCATAAGGTCGGATGCTTGTTCGTATGTTTTAACGACCGTAGTTCGCATTTTCGGGGCATTGTTTTGCTTGTTTGAGTTGGTATTGTTTGAGCTGATAACTTTTAGTTTTAGAACAGAAGTATTTCTTTAAAACTTTGGTTTTATGATTTAGGGTTTTGATCCTTGTAAAAACGTGAGTTTTGGCATGATTCGGTAGCCGTTAAACGCGCGTAGAAACGGGTTTTTAAGAGGATTGGACTTTATAACTTAAAATCTGTAAGTTTTGATAAAAATATGAAGTATATTGAAGGAAAACCTCTAGACATAAGTTATTTGATTAAAACATAACTATTTTATTACAAATAACACGTTTTCGGGTGTTTACCGAAGCCAAAACGGAGACCGATTGTAAAATAAATAAAGGACTGAGTTTTGTGTGTTAAAATAGTATATTTTATGATAAAACAACTGACTTGGGATGTGCATGTGGTCACTTAGGTGTTTTATGGTTAATTATTGCAAAACCGCCGCTTGTTCGGCTTTTAAACGCGGGTTTTCGCGTAAAGTCTTAAGACAAGTAAGATCTGACTTTGAGCAGCTGCTAACTAATATTTTATATCATAAAATGTATTTTTAAGGTATTTTAGATGCCTTGGTTGTTTTGCGTGAGTTTATGCTTGTTTCGTTAATACCCGGTTCTCGCGTGCGTAGTTAAAACGGCCATTTTTGATGATTTTTACTTGTAGTTTTAAAGCTGGTCAAAATGATATTTCTAAGTGTTATTTATTCACTTAAATGATATTCGTTAAGTATGGGATGCTTTGTGTGTGTTTAAATCCACCATTTTCGTTAAAAAACTGTTACCGCGTGTCGTAAGACACCAACGGGTCATTTTAAACGCGTATTGTGTACAAGTCTTGAGATGGGTGAACAATCTTGCGTGTATGACTTGTAGTTATTAATTATTTGCTCCTCGTGTATAGGACGTCGTTAGCGTGAAGTTGGTTCGTTGGGCTTTTACTTATTATCTTTCGTTAGTATTTCGTTGCACACTTCAAGGTGAGTTCCATGGCCCCTTTTAAAATTATTTAACGTTTACAAAATATGGGGTGGAAATCATTGCTTTCGTTCGTTATCGTGGTAAGTGACTATGTTACGTGAATTCGTTGATGGGCTTGAGTAAGGGCGTTCGTTTCGTACCCATGCGAGCGTTATACATGGGATTGCCCCGCCGTTATAATCATTAGCCATGGTTTTGGCCACGGAATATATTGGGTAGATCTATCGGGTTTGACAACCCGCTCTCGTAATCGGTAGCACCGATTGGTTTTCGTCGTAACGAGGGTAGTATATTTTGAAAAGCGTATTCATTTGGGCACTATTATTCGTTGTCTTGGGTTGATTATAAGCTCAAGGCGCTGTCTTTGTTATATTCCTAGCTAGTTTATAACTCTTCACTTTAGTCACTAAACATGATGGTCGTTGTAGTCGTTACGTTTTGTTACGTTTTAAGCATGATTTTCAGGTAATTAGGTGCATGGAGTTCGTGGAAATGGAACGTGTATTGAGCAAGCTCGTGATTGGGATGCGTTGGGGAAAATCTTTTGGGCGAAGTTAATATTTGCATGTCATGTTATGAACAATTAAACTACTATTTCCGGTTGTCATGTTATGTTTTTTTTAAAACAATGTGGTTTGAATTTCCCTAACTTCGTAATGTTTTTATAAATTATGTTTAAGTTATGCTTGCCTTTAACCCTTGGTTCAACTTTGTACCACCCAAACTCACGCTTCGTATTCCGCTGCGTAACCGTTCCTAAACGGGGTGTGACAGTCCACATGACTCTCCTATAGATCGTACTCGAGACGCGACGTATCAATGACACTGAGTGTGGAATCCAACTGTATCAATGAATATGTACACAAGACGACAATAGAAATAGTAACAAATCACAATGTAAATAAACTTCTCTTCTATTTCATGTAATCACAGAGTTTACAAAACTAGAACTTCAACATTCAAAAAGCCTCTTTTAAAACTGAACATGTAAACTCTATTTATAGACTTGGTTCTGCTATAGGCGAACTTACTAAGTTCGCCTCTACTTAGGCTAGGCGAACTTGATTAGTTCGCCTCTAGCAGAACTTGCAACACTTAGACAAAAACAAACATCCACAAAACATAAAGACACACAGATCTAAACTATTACAACCTCTTGTCATACATCAATGTCCTAACAGACTCCCCCTTGACAATAGCTTGATCTTCTGTCTTCAGTTTTTATGACAAACACTTCCAATTCTCTGGTAGCTTGCTTCCTGCATGCACTCCATACCTGTGACAAATCCCCAACACTCTCTTATACTGTAATCCTTGCTCTCTCCATTCTTTTGTGAACATTATCTCATTCTTTCTTAGGGTTCTCTGATCTTTCTTTGAAAAATTAATAAGATTCATTGCAAAATAGAATCTTACAATCACATTATTCTCTCTATCTTCAACTCTTGCTTCTCCAGTATTCACATCAACATACCACCACTTCATGTTTCCATGAAAATCTTGTGGTATCTTTCTTAATGGAATGCACAACCTTAACTTGTTTAAACTTATATTTCAAAGTTACCACACCGGTACTAGAATCAACAATCTCCACTCTCTTTCCTTTTTGAGGTTTTAGCTTTTGATACTCACCTGATCCTCCTTCTTTACTAATTAGTTTTGAGATCACATTAGTTAATCCAAACTTTGATCTGTTAATTAGTGGTTTAGTAGCCAAACCATTCATTCACACCTGGGTAGGGTATTGAAATACTTGATCCTTGGTTTTAAATACTGAACACCATCTGATATTTTTAAAGCAAACAGCTTCACTTCCTCATCATAAAACCAACTTATGATTCTTCCAATACACCGCTCTTTGTTTACGTACTTTTCTTTCTAAGCAGGTTATATAGGAGATTTTGGTAAGTCCTTTTTCCAGCTATTTACTACCTCTTTCCACTACTCCTTTGTCATACCAGTATCTCTGTACATCATCGATCTTCAGATGATATGGATGGCATGGAATGAGTAGCTTCAGTTTCAGTATTAATCTTGGATTGAGCAGAATCATCAGGCTTGGATATGTGTTTAGCAGAGTCCACAGAATCAGTTATCCCTTCATTAGAAAACTCAAAAATAACATCATCTTGGATGAAGCTATACGACACATTCAGACCATCACAGCCTTCATAAGTAACATCTACTTTGCTTTTCTCAATCTCTATTTCAACAATTTCACCTTCTTCAACTTCAATATCTAAGACATCATCTTCTATATCATCAAACAACTCATCAATATCATCCAAGCATTCAATCTTCTCATCTTCTTCTTCAACATCAGAATCATTTTGAAAGAATTCTAACAGCAAGATATCTTCATTCACTTCATTACCTTTCTTACTTCCTTCAATACTAGCTGATGTTGACTCCCCCTGAACTCTAGAATTAGGATTCACATCAGCGTATTGTCGGTCACCTTCCATATTTCCACTAGGATCATTGTCATCAACCTCCTTTCTTTGAATAGAGTCAGTATAACATGCATCAGGTAACCTCAACTGTTAGGACATAGAATGTATGACAAAAGCTTTGTAATCGTTTAGGTCTTATTGTCTTTATGCTTTTATGTAATTGTATATATTTTGTCTAAGTGATAGAACAAATTTTGCTAGAGGCGAACTTGTTAAGTTCTCCTAGCCTATTAGAGGCGAACTTGTTAAGTTCGCCTAGTCCCATGTGAGGCGAACTTGTTAAGTTCGCCTACTGCAGAGCTTGTGTCTATAAATAGGTGTTTACAGATTCTGTTAAAGGGGACTGAATTGATCGTGTTCAGTGAATCTTGTAAATTCTATGTTTGGTGGAATACAAAGAGAAAGTTTATTTACATGTTGTTTCTATTGTCAATTCGTATACATACGTTAACACGAAGGATTCCGCACTCCGTGTTATCGAGACGTCCTATCACGAGATCGATCTGTAGATGAGTCATGTGGACCTACAAGTGGTATCAGAGCTTTTGCTCGTGATTTGTGCTTGATTCTTGGTGATTAGAGACGATTTTGTGTACAATTTGACAAGAAATTGATCATATTTAGAAGTTTTTGTATCCATGGAGCTTTCAAGTTCTTGAAGTTGATTTTGCTGCTGAAATTGTGGATTTGAAGTGGATTTTGGTGAAATTAATCCGATAGAAGTGTTCTAATTCTTAAAATACTAAATCATACGGTCCAATTTCTTTAAATTCCTTCTAATCTATGAGAAATGATGATTTTAGGTGATATTTGTTCGTGTTTGGGTTGAATTTCTTGCTGAGTTTGTTACAGCTGAAGCAAGCGAACTTGCTGAGATTTGTTGCAGGCGAACTTAGCAAGCGAACTTATCAAGTTCGCTTCTCTCAATTTAAGTGAACTTATTAAGTATGCGAACTTACTGGATTTTCTTGTTTCTGATTAAGTGAACTTAATATGTTCGCCTGGGGCTTGTTAATCAAACTTAACAAGTTCGCCTAATGAAGCGAACATAATTGTGTGAATAAATATTTTGTTCAGGCGAACTTATCCTTATTATTTGTTTCACTGTGGGAGCGAACTTTTTTGAGCTAACTTACTGGGTTTTTAGCGAACTTGTGAAATTTTAAACTAGGGTTTTTTGATTTGAAATTTTCATGTTTATTTCTGATCAGATTTGAATTGCGAGTCTATCTAGGGTAATTTCATGGATTTTTATCCGTTAAATCGATGGGAAATTGTTTTTTTACTTTGTGTTCGTCGTTTTTTATATTCTTACGCTTTTCTGAGTAAATCAAGTTTATCTGGGTTTAAATCTTGAAATTGAAGCTTAATATTGTTTAGTTGTTGTGAATCGATGCTTATGCTGTGTTTGATTTGAAAATTTTTTGATGATTTGAACATTTTTGGATTCTGCTATTGGATTTGTATCAACAAACTGGTTCAGGCGAACTTGTTCAAGCGAACTTGTTTAGGCGAACTTATTATGTTCGCCTCTTGCAACACTAAGCGAACTTATTAAGTTCGCCTAAGGGCTAAGCAGTGTTTGGACTTGTAATTTTTTTTGTGTGTGAATTTTTTTATTTTTTTTTCTTTTGTTTGTTATATGACTAATGTGTGTTCTCTGTCCAATAAATTACAGATGGCTCGTCGTGTTGAGTACAAACATAATCAAGTGGCATTGTTAGATCCAAATATGTCTCAGGCTGTTAATTTCCAAGGAATTATCAATTTCTTGAATCGTTCACGTTTACATATGGCCTTATCCACAGATTCGTACATCAGCTTTCCGTATATCCAACAATTCTAGGATACAGTACATCAAGACACATATGTTGAACCTCGTGTCCTTCGTGCAATGGTGAATAATACAGAGATAGTTATTTCAGTGGACACTATTCGTGCTGCTTTGGCCTTGGGAGGTGCTAATGAAGATCCTATGTCTTATTCTGGAACACTGATCAGAGGATGGGCTACAGAGGCAGACCAAATGATACTCAAGTATGAAAAGTTTGTTTAGTTGGAGAATGGAGGTATTTTATGCATGTAATCATCCAATGTTTTTCTCCACGAAAGGCTGGTACTGATGGTTTGAAGAGTACAGTACAAGCTGTAATGGTTGCACTGACATTGAACAAACGGTTTAACTTTGCGTTATATATATACCGTGAGTTGGTCATGCAAATCAATCCTCCGGAAGGTCAAGGGTCTCTTATGTACCCTAGGTTCTTGCAAATGATTCTGAATCTTATAATTCTAGATTTACCACAGCATCCAATACGTTTGACCTTGACTCCTATGTCCAAACGAATCTTTACCGATTGTACTAAGGTTAAACAACAAAATGTTGCTTTGATTCCAGTTTCGACTCCTTTGTTTGGTCATTTAATCAATCCTGATTATATTGAGCCTCCTAATGATAATTGGTTTCATCCTGAGGAGTTAGTTCAAGGACAAGTCCAGAATCAAGCACAACAACCACAACAACAAGTTCCTATTCCACAACAACAAGTTCCTATTCCACAACAACAAGTTCCTATTCCTCAAGTACATGTTCATATTCCTGTTAATGAACCAGTTCAGGGAGATGTTACTCAAGCAAATGAACAAGATTTGGGTATGAATATGGAAGGTTTTGATAATGAAGCTGTGAACTCACCCATTCATGAAGCTGAAGGGAATGTGGTAGATACGAGTTTCGGTGATACTATTTTACAAAATTCTGAAGCTACTGACTCTGATTCGTCTAGAGATTTTAGCTCAGATCATTATGAGAGACTGGCTGCTTTGCCATTGGCAAATGCGGGGAAACGTATTCAATCTAAAGCCAGAAATCTGAGGCGTAAGTCTGTTCGGAATCCTCCTTCTGGATCAGTACTTGGAAAGAGAACATTAATCGATGAGAGCTCGAATTCTGATAGTGATGCACATCCGGTTCCAAAAGCTCAGAAGCTTGTGTCTGCTTCTATTGCTGCTGCACATTCATCTCAAGGTGTTGAGGACGCTACTTTTGTTGATTCCTTACTGGTTACACCTCCTTCATCTCCACATACATCTTCGGTGATTTCTCCACATGTTCCACACTCATCTGCCGCTGGTCCATCGAACCTTCTGATTCTGAAAGGATTACCTTCCTTGAATCACATGTGCTTGCATTGCAGGCTCAGGTAGATACTCTTGTGACTACTGATACTCAGAGACAGTTGGTTCTTCAGGCTCAGGCTACACATATTGCTGACATGCAGTTATTGGTATCCAAACTTGTTGAGCGTCTTGACGCTCAGGGGGAGTTAAGGATACATGATACTTGTCATGCTGAGTAAATTCAAAGAAAGGATGATGATGACAATGATTCTAGTGGTAATGTTGAGGGTGATCGTCAATACGCTGCTGACGTAAATCCAATATCAAGAGCTCAGGGGAGTCGACATCACAAACTATTGAAGGAACCAAGAATGATTCTGGAGTGAATGAAGATATTTTATTGTTGGAATTCTTTGCTGATTCTGAAGAAGAAGAAGCTGAGAAGTTAGAATGTCTGGTTGATATTGATGAATTATTTGATGATATTGAAGAGGATGTGATGGATAATAAAGTTGAAGAAGGAGAGATTTTAGAGATTGAGATAGAAAAGAGTTAAGCTAAAGTTACATATGAAGGCAGTGATGGTCTGAATGTACCGTATAACTTCATCCAAGATGATATTATTCCTGGGTTTTCATATGAATGAGTAACAGATTCTATGGACTCTGTTGAAGATATCACTACACCTGATGATACTACTCAATCCAAGATAGATTCTGATGCTGATACTACTCATCCTGTGTCTCCTAAACCGAATGAAGAACCTGTGATGTATAGAAAAACAGGAATGACTAGAGAATAGTGGAGAGAAGTAGTTAACAGTTGGATGAAAGTACTACCCAAGCCACTTATACAACCTGCTCAGAAAGAAAGATATGTGAATAAAGAGAGGTGTATTGGAAGGATCACCGGTTGGTTTTATGATGATGATACGAAATTGTTTGCTCTTAAGAGATCTGATGGTGTTCAATACTTAAAGCCTAGGATCATGTATTTCAATACTTTCCCAAGGTGTGAAGTGAATGGTCTAGCTACGAAACCACTGATTAATAGATCAAAGTGTGGATTAGCTGATGTGATTGCCAACTTGATTAAAAGAGATGGTGGATCAGGAAAGTATGAAAGATTAAAGCCACAGAAAGGAAAAAGAGTGAAGATTGTAGATCAAAAGACTGAGATTGTGACTTGGAAGTATAAGTTCAAGCAGTACGTGATGTATAGAAGATACCATTGAAGAAAATACCACAAGATTTTCTGGGGAATATGAAATGGTGGTACGTAGATGTGAATACTGGTGAAGCTAGAATTAATAATAAAGATAATAAGGTCATTGTTAGTTTCTATGATGCAATGAATCTTATTAACTTCTCAAAGAAAGATCAAAGGACGTTAAGAAATAATGAGATTATGTTTACTGATGAATGGAGAGAACGAGGATTGCAGTATAAAAGAGTGTTGGAGATCTGTCAGAGATATAGAGTGCACGCAGGAAGCAGATTACCAGATAACTAGAAGAGCTCGTCATAAAGACTGAAGACAGAAGATCAAGCTATTGTCAAGGGGGAGTCTGTTAGGATATAGAATGTATGACAAAAGCTTTGTAATAGTTGAAGTCTTATTGTCTTTATGTTTTTATGTAATTGTATAGATTTTGTCTAAGTTATAGAACAAGTTCTGCTAGAGGCGAACTTGTTAAGTTCGCCTAGTCTCATGTGAGGCGAACTTGTTAAGTTCGCCTAGTCTATTTGAGGCGAACTTGCAGAGCTTGTGTCTATAAATAGGTGTTTACAGATTCTGTTAATGGGGACTGAATTGATCGTATTCAGTGAATCTTGTAAATTCTATGTTTGGTGGAATTCAAAGAGAAAGTTTATTTACATGATGTTTCTATTTTCAATTCGTATACATACGTTAACACGAAGGATTCCACACTCCGTGTTATTGAGACGTCCTGTCACTAGATCGATCTTTAGATGAGTCATGTGGACCTACATCAACTCCCCCTGAGCGTCAAGACGCTCTACAAGCTTAGAAACCAAAAGCTTCATTTCAGCAAGTTGCTTAGATTGATCTTGAGTGACTAACTCCCTCTTGGAATCAGTAGCCACAAGAACATCAACTTGACTTTGTAAAGCAATCACCTGAGATTTCAAGATAAGTAATTCTTGCAGAATCAGAAGACTTAGAAGGACCAGCTTGAGATGAATCAGGATCATTCTCAGCAGGATTAACCACTGGAGAATGATGTTGATTGAGATTGAGGAGGTGTAATAATCAAAGATTCAATGAAAGCAGCATCTTCAACACCTTGAGAAGAAGCAGCAGCAACAATAGAAGCAGACATAAGCTTCTGTGTCTTTGAAACATGAGTACACTCCATGTCAGAATTAGAAGATTCATCAACTAATGTCCGTTTACCAAGAACTGTACCAGGAGGAGGATCCCTAACAGATTTACGTCTTGGTTTCCTGGCCTTAGATTTAACTCTTTTCCCAACATCTGCCAAAGGCAACTTAGCCAATCGTTCATAATGACCTGAGCTAAAATCAAGTGAAGAATCAGAATTAGTAGCATCAGAATCAGGAAGAATAGTATCACTCGAACTAGTATCAACCACATTCCCTTCAGGTTCATGAATGGGTGAATTCATAACATCTTCATCTTGAAAATCTTCCATATTAAGACCTAAGTCTTGATCGTCATGGACATCAACATTGTCAGCAACATAATCATGAACATCAACATCAACATTAACTGGTTCATGGACTGGAACATCTTCTTGAATAGGAACCTGAACTTGTTCTTGTTGAATAGGAACTTGAACTTGTGCTTGCTGGATCTGAGGATGTTGTTGTTGTTATTGTGGTGGATCTTGATCTTGAGCTTGATCTTGTACCAACTCCTCTAGATGAAACCAATTGTTATTCGGTGGCTCAACATGTAACATCCAAGATTTTTCTAATACTACATTATTTTACTTTATACAGTAACGACACTCCTAATGAACCCCATACTTGTTCAAAACAATATGTCACTTTAATTATTATTTTAACATCTATCAATTTAGATTTTTGATCTTACATTTAAATATTACCCTCCTATTATATATATAACATATGTATGTACATTCATATATATATATATATATATATATTTATATATGATTATATCAAATAAATCAATTATACAACTTTTGATATAGGACTTATACATCTTTAATCACGTTTTTACATATTGTTCTATATAGATATAGGAATCTAATTATAAATATGTATATATGATATATGTATTTGATGTTATTAAATTAATCATCTATACAAATTGTAAGTTTTAAAATTTATGAGCATTAATCAAGAGTTTACATTTTCTAAATGTATGTATTTAATTTTAAATAAATGTGTAAACATATATCTATTTTAGTAAACCATTTACTAAAATTGTAGTCTTTATAAAAATGAAAGACGTTTTTTTTATAAACATTTGTAATTAAACAAGTAACATATTTAAGATTTTATAAACTTTATAAAAACAATTTTAAATATGAATTATGGAGTCAAACATAACATTAATGAGCATTAAATACTATTCTTCACCTTTTGCAATCCTAGTCCTTATCAACAAATTGATTTTTGCGAATAAGTCCCTTAGTCTCACCTATAAATAGAGCCTTAAACCTCATTCATTTTCACACCTCAACAATCCTCTAAGGCTCTCTAGCAACTAAAGGTTGTTTTTCTCATCTTTTGAAAGATTCTAGTTTAAATCCTTCCATTCTAAGTAAGTTCTTCTTTTGTTTTTACTTGTTCATACTTTTCTTTTTAAAAAAGTTCATCATAACTAGCTAGATCTATGCTCCCTAACATGTTTATGTTATAGTCATAGATCTATCCAAGATCAAAAGCATTATTTTCATTAAACTTGTTCAAACTTTATTTAAAAACTTGGTTTTGATCTTTATATTCCTTTCAATTTTAAAAAAATCATGTTTTTACCAAAAACTCCTTATTTTTAAAACCTTTTAATATTCAATTAATATTCAATTAAATTTATTTCTATCTTCACTAAACTCATATTTTCAATTTAGCCCTTATACTTTCCAAGCTTACCAACCTCACCCTAAACTTGGTTAAGTATGCAAATGGAGTAACTTTCAAACCAGTATGTTGTTATCTGACAAACATTAAAGTTCTGGCTAGGAAAACACGGGGTTCTGATCCGGCCAACTCTTTCCTGGGAACTTTTCTGTTGGAGGTACTACTCTGGAATGATAACCACTCTAGTGTACAACAACCACTTTCAACTAATTACACTGTCAACCCCTTGACTATCCATAACGTGTTTCTAACGTAACAAACTTAACTTAGGTAATCCTTAAGGCATTGAATCCAAGTTACTACAAGTTCAAGTTCAACCCTCTAAACTTGCAAGGTGAGTTTACATTGCCCCTTTTTTTGTTATTTACATATTTGGGGTGAAACATGATTACATTCGAATACTATTTGCAATTACGCACGTACAATTCTACAATATGATCATATGTGCTTATTTGTGCTTTATGCTTGAATGCTAATTGTTAAGGCTACATATACATGATATACACGTGCAAACACAAATACATTACTTTAGGCTAACATGTGTTGTTATGCCCTACATTAGGATAACATGTGTTGTTATGCCCTACATTTACATTCGGATAACATGCGTTGTTATGCCCTACACTTACATCAGGATAACATGTGTTGTTATGCCCTACATTAGGATAACATGTGTTGTTATGCCCTTCAATTACAAAGTTTCATTTATGCATCTAGCTTAACTTAGATTCTCCATAAATGCTTTATAAACCATGCATCATATGAATTGTACACAAAACATTTGAACTTTACTTGTGGTGTCAAAACCTATGTATGCTCACCAACTATTTATAGTTGACCCTCTCATTTTATCATGTTTCAGGTACAGTGTTTGAGTTAAGATTTCAAGTCGCTTCACTTAGGATTGAGAACCTAGTTTTAAATTTAATAAAGTTATTCATGTATTTTTATTCTTGTAAGAGTTGTACTTGATTACTTGAGCTATAAAATGAAAGTTATTGTTTAATTATCACAACTTTAGTAAACCATGAGCTTATGAACAGTCTACATGTCCCGCCCCGACGTTTCCGCCGTCGGTTGGGGTGTGACAGATTGGTATCAGAGCCTTGGTTATAGGGAATTAGGTTATTAGACACTTTGACCTAGACTATAACCTTAGGACATCCATCAAATGCCATGCTCTATGTTATATGATTTTTGCCACATTGCTACGTGTTACATGTTCACTACTATGTGTAATCTTCTTACATGTTATTCTAAGTGTTACTTCACATGATACAATACATGATAGATTATATGCTGCACTACTTGATAACTCGTATTCTTAAAAACATTGCTACCTATATAATACTTTCTTTACCACTTCTTGATTACATGTTGCTTATTTGAGGCCCTTAAATGCTATCCTTAGTCTTATCACACACCTATTCACGTCTAACCCTTTATGCACCCTCATTCTTGCACTCATGTCATCATCATCATTTGTGAACAAAATTTTAAACTCTTAGGCCTAAAGCCTATTAAGATTTTAAAATCCCGTCAAAGTTTTGAATTCTGAAAATTTGTAAAGAACATGTGCAATCCGGAAGGGTGAATGCCTGTACTTTGGGTCTTCCGTATGCTTTCCTGGAAATTCCTGAAGTGAGTGTTCACCTATAGGCTAAAGCATGTCTTCTTGAAAATATAAGAATTTGAATCACTTTGATTTGTCAAAATATCCATTTGATTATATTACCAATGCGTACAATCTAAACACCATCGTTTCGTTTATTACAATTTACTACACGTACCTAAGCTTTCTTTGTAACTAATCATTTTATTATCTGAATTAAACAACATCGTTATTTTGTTCAAACAAAACGTTTATCAAACCTTTAGATAGTATCAGAAATAGACATTTTCTATTAACATTTTCACCTTGTAATGAAACTTAATACAACTTGTTTCATAAAAGCATTATCTTAATTAATAATTATTTATGACTTTTATTTCGTTAAATTAACTTTTATTAAACTGTTGCTTAATTATTAGATAACTTAGCCATTATTTTTCCTTGAAACATTCTCTTTACGATGATTAAAAATTTAATAAAAAGTTTTTATTTATTTATCCATCTATCTAGTTATTCAACTTATTATTTTCACTATTTTATTAATTTACAAACAAGAACAAATTGCAATTACTTGTTTATTTACAAACAAAGAGCACAAATTAGTTATTCATTAGCACACTACTCTGAATATCTACACAACCTTCCCGTTATCTTACACATTCGAAAATGTATACTAGGCACTACAAGGAGATGAATCATTTCGCGTAGGCGTTAACCAACCATATAAACCTCAACAAGATTGAAAAAAAAATTATAACCCAACTACCTGCATTATACATAAACGTCAAGCAACACGCTTGTCCGCAACACTCGAACACCTACAAAATTTGATAGTTTACGTTACACAAGAGATTCAATAACTTACATATGAACATTCACAATATGCATGATACTTGATTGATCACATGATACATGAAACTTGTTTGTTTGTAATATACATAATACTAGATTAATCACATGAAACTTATTTACAAAATACATTGTACTAAATTGTTTACATTATACATGAAAACTTATTTATTTACAAAATACATTATACTAAATTGTTTACATTATATATGTTTATTTACAAAATATATAATACTAAATTGTTTGCATCATACTTAAAAACTTATTTGTTTACGAAATACATTATACTAAATTGTTTACATTATACATGAAAACTTATTGATACTAAATTGTTTACATTATACATGAAAACTTATTTATTTACAAAATACATTATACATGAAAACTTATTGATACTAAATTGTTTACATTATACATAAAAACTTATTTATTTACAAAATACGTTATACTAAATTGTTTACATTATACATGAAAACTTATTTACTTACAAAATACATTATACTAAATTGTTTACATTATATATGTTTATTTACAAAATATATAATACTAAATTATTTGCATCATACCTGAAAACTTATTTGTTTACAAAATACATTATACTAAATAATTTACATTATACATGAAAACTTATTGATACTAAATTGTTTACATTATACATGAAAACTTATTGATACTAAATTGTTTACATTATACATGAAAACTTATTTATTTACAAAATACATTATACTAGATGGTTTACATTATACATGAAAACTTATTGATACTAAATTGTTTACATTATACATGAAAACTTATTTATTTACAAAATACGTTATACTAAATTGTTTACATTATACATATTTATTTACAAAATATATAATACTAAAATTGTTCGCATTATATATGAAACTTATTTATTTACGATATATATGATACTACATTTATACATGATACTAAACACATAATACTAAAATTGTTCGCATTATACATGAAACTTATTTATTTACGATATATATGATACTACATTTATACATGATACTAAACACATAATACTAAAATTGTTCGCGTTATACATGAAACTTATTTATTTACGATATATATGATACTACATTTATACATGATGTTAAACACATGATACTACATTGCTCACATTATACATGAAACTTATTTGGTTACAATATACTTGATACTAAATTGCTTACAGTATACATAAAGCCCATTTGTTTACAATGTACATGACAGTAGATCATACATGAACTTGAGTGCTTACATTATACACAGAACTAGATTGTTTACATTGTGACAATTGATTAAGTCCATCATACATAAGGCATGATTATTCACCTTATCCATGAAAGCTACTCGGTGTTTGACGTATTCTTGTTCAAACACGAGGAATGCTATGGGATCCTAAATTATGCCATGTTATTACTCTTTAGTATTTGATTGACTCAAGCATCTATGGACATAGTTATTCGTTAGCAACACATACGTGAAAGCAATAATTACGGATTAAGTGTTTTTGTGTTACCCCCGGACCCCACACACAATGGGATAAACTATGTGGACCATGCGACGATTTGGATAATTACGGGTGCACACGTAATTATAAAGATTAGCGCATGGAAGACATAGTGAAATCTGTCGTGTGTTATGACATGAAACCTATCGTGGTACATAGTAACAAAAACTAATGGGATATGATAAGGACATGGTGGATACGCTGCTGGTACTTCCTATATATAAGTGTTCCTGTCATAAAAATCAGAAGTAGCATTATTCTTGCCACGTAAAGTTTTATGTTGTTTGACGGGGCCAATGTTTGTGAAATCCTTTATACACTGATAATCCTTGAACATATTCGATTACATCTCAACAAACCTTGATCATCTAGTTCCCATCAATTCCATTCTAAGTAATACATTCCATCTGTAGAATCCAAAATATTCTTCAACAGTTTTCCCCTTAATTTCATTCAAACTAAACCCACTACCACCATCTATGCCTGACACGATGACCAGACTTGAACCTTGACATCAGCTATACTCCTCAAACCGACAATCCAAGATCACCTCCTTCCTGATTCAGTAGTCTCCAAACAATTGAATTTCGGGACGAAATTCCATCAACTTGGGGATACTGTAACATCCAAGATTTTTCTAATACTACATTATTTTACTTTATACAGTAACGACACTCCTAATGAACCCCATACTTGTTCAAAACAATATGTCACTTTAATTATTATTTTAACATCTATCAATTTAGATTTTTGATCTTACATTTAAATATTACCCTCCTATTATATATATAACATATGTATGTACATTCATATATATATATATTTATATATGATTATATCAAATAAATCAATTATACAACTTTTGATATAGGACTTATACATCTTTAATCACGTTTTTACAAATTGTTCTATATAGATATAGGAATCTAATTATAAATATGTATATATGATATATGTATTTGATGTTATTAAATTAATCATTTATACAAATTGTAAGTTTTAAAATTTATGAGCATTAATCAAGAGTTTACATTTTCTAAATGTATGTATTTAATTTTAAATAAATATGTAAACATATATCTATTTTAGTAAAACATTTACACAAATTGTAGTCTTTATAAAAATGAAAGACATTTTTTTTATAAACATTTGTAATTAAACAAGTAACATATTTAAGATTTTATAAACTTTATAAAAACAATTTTAAATATGAATTATGGAGTCAAACATAACATTAATGAGCATTAAATACCATTCTTCACCTTTTGCAATCCTAGTCCTTATCAACAAATTGATTTTTACGAATAAGTCCCTTAGTCATACCTATAAATATAGCCTTAAACCTCATTCATTTTCACACCTCAACAATCCTCTAGGGCTCTCTAGCAACTAAATGTTGTTCTTCTCATCTTTTGGAAGATTCTAGTTTAAATCCTTCCATTCTAAGTAAGTTCTTCTTATGTTTTTACTTGTTCATACTTTTCTTTTTAAAAAGTTCATCATAACTAGCTAGATCTATGATCCCTAACATGTTTATGTTATAGTCATAGATCTATCCAAGATCAAAAGCATTATTTTAATTAAACTTGTTCAAACTTTATTTAAAAACTTGGTTTTGATCTTTATATTCCTTTCAATTTAAAAAAAAAATAATGTTTTTACCAAAACTCCTTATTTTTAAAACCCTTTAATATTCAATTAATATTCAATTAAATTTATTTCTATCTTTACTAAACTCATATTTTCACTTTAGCCCTTATACTTTCCAAGCTTACCAAACTCACCCTAAACTTGGTTAAGTAT
Source organism: Smallanthus sonchifolius (assembly GCA_023525975.1). Taxonomy (NCBI): domain Eukaryota; kingdom Viridiplantae; phylum Streptophyta; class Magnoliopsida; order Asterales; family Asteraceae; genus Smallanthus; species Smallanthus sonchifolius. Next base: position 31,680,378 of record CM042046.1, read on the forward strand.
GCAAATAGAGTAACTTTCAAACCAGTATGTAGTTATCTGACAAACATTAAAGTTCTGGCTAGGAAAAGACGGGGTTCTGATCCGGCCAACTCTTTCCTGGGAACTTTTCTGTTGGAGGTACTACACTGGAATGATAACCACTCTAGTGTACAACAACCACTTTCAACTAATTACACTGTCAACCCCTTGACTATCCATAACGTGTTTCTAACGTAACAAACTTAACTTAGGCAATCCTTAAGGCATTGAATCCAAGTTACGACAAGTTCAAGTTCAACCCTCTAAACTTGCATGGTGAGTTTACATAGCCCCTTTTTTCTTATTTACATATTTGGGGTGAAACATGATTACATTCGAATACTATTTGCAATTATGCACGTACAATTCTACAATATGATCATATGTGTTTATTTGTGCTTTATGCTTGAATGCTAATTGTTAAGGCTACATATACATGAATTACACGTGCAAACACAAATACATTACTTTAGGCTAACATGTGTTGTTATGCCCTGGATAACATGTGTTGTTATGCCCTACATTTACATTAGGATAACATGTGTTGTTATGCCCTACACTTACATCAGGATAACATGTGTTGTTATGCCCTACATTAGGATAACATGTGTTGTTATGCCCTTCAATTACAAAGTTTCATTTGTGCATCTAGCTTAACTTAGATTCTCCATAAATGCTTTATAAACCATGCATCATATGAATTGTACACAAAACATTTGAACTTTACTTGTGGTGTCAAAAACCTTGTATGCTCACCAACTATTTATAGTTGACCCTCTCATTTTATCATGTTTCAGGTACAGTGTTTGAGTTAAGATTTCAAGTCGCTTCACTTAGGATTGAGGACCTAGTTTTAAATTTAATAAAGTTATTCATGTATTTTTATTCTTGTAAGAGTTGTACTTGATTACTTGAGCTATGAAATGAAAGTTATTGTTTAATTATCACAACTTTAGTAAACCATGAGCTTATGAACAGTCTACATGTCCCGCCCCGACGTTTCCGCCGTCGGTTGGGGTGTGACACAACATAATCAAGATTGATAATGTGACCGAATAGAGGAGTAGGAACAGGAATCAATGCAACATTCTGCGGTTTCACCTTTTTACAATCAATAAATATTCTCTGTCATCGGAGATAATGTGAGACGTTGTGGACTCTGTGGAAGATTAGGAATCAGATGATTCAGAATCATTTGGATGAACCGAGGATACATTAGAAAACCTTGACCTTCTGGAGGAGTAATTTGCATAACAAGCTCTTTGTAGATGTATAGTGCAAAATTGAAACGCTTGTTCAATGTTAAGGCAACCATTGCAGCTTGTAATGAACTTTTCAAACCATCAGTCCCAGATTTTCTTGTTGACAAGCACTGGATAATAACATGCATAAAGTATCTCCACTCACCCACCAGACCACCTTTTCTAGCTTAGGTATCATTATGTCGTCCTCTGTAACCCATCCTCTGAAAGCATCCCATAATTAATGTTCCAGGTAAACTTATTGGATCATCATTAGCTCCATCTAAAACAACAGCAGCACGAATTGTATCAACAGAAATAGTGTTTACTGTAGCTCTTAAAACATGAGGTTCAACATCTGGATCTTGATGAATAGTATCCCAGAACTGTTGAATATACGGCAAGCTAATGTATGGATTTCCTGAAAGAGCCACATGCAGCCCGGATCTATTCAGAAAGTTAATGATGCCTTAATAGTTTACCGCTTTTGACATTTCAGGATCTAACAAAGCAACCTGATTATGCTTGTACTCAACACGGCGATCCATCTGTATATTTATTGGACAGGGAACAACATTAGTATATATATAAGAAACACACACATATGACAAACACAAATAAAACAAAAAATATTTCAAGCACACAAAAAAATGACAAGTCCAAATCAGTACTGAACACCTAGGAGAACTTACTAAGTTCGCTTAGAGTTACAAGAGGCGAACATAATAAGTTTGCCTGAACAAGTTCCCCTGTCGATACAAATTTAAACCAGAATTCAAATTTTGTTCAATTCAATGTTTTCAAAGCAAATCCGTCACACCGTTAGCATCGTATAACATCGATTAAGCAATGATAAACATCAATTTCTACTTTTATCCACAAACACATCCTCTTAGACACTATAACCAGTCCGACGGTAAGGCTAAGAAAATAGATTCAAAAATGTTATTTCTAATCGATTGAACGGATGAAATCCAGTGAATCTACCTTAAAAAGAATCGCAATCCAAAGATGAGCAAGACTAAATCACGAAAATTTAGATCCAACACACTACATTTTCACACAAGACAAGTTCGCACAATTGTGACTATGTTCGCTCAAAATATGTTCGCTCAAGAAAAAAAAATAAAGAGTATTGATCAAGTTCGCCTGAAATTATATATATACTCTTGTCACACCCCAACCGACGGCGGAATAATCGGGGCGGGACATGTAGACTGTTCATGAGCATAAGGTTGACTAAATTGTAATATATTAAACATCAATTTCATTTCAAATAATCCAAACACAACCAATTCCAAGAAAGAACATAATTGAAATACATAAAATCCTTTATTCAAATTAACTAAGTCCCAATGCCTATGTGAAGCAAATCTTGATCAAATCACACATTAGTACCTAAAACATGAATAAAATAAGGTCAACTAAAAAGTTGGTGAGCATACACAGGTTTGTATATAGATAGCGTATAGTTTGTAAACAAATCCTTACATAACATGATAAAATAAGGCATTTATGGAGAGCAGCTATTGTGTAACCAAGTACAATCAAACCTTTGTAACTAGCATGCAAAATTGTGTTGTCGGTAACAATTACCCCAAACTGGGTGGGTTTGTCAGACTCAATAGATCTATCATTGTTTATCGTCGGCTTGAATAGTTAATGATTGCACATAATCGCATACAAAAGTTAACACACCTAGCACTCAGGCATAAAGCTCAAATTTGCACACATGAATGTAAAGAGGATTTATACTTGTGTAGTTTGTGTAAATGTAAGTAATAGTGTTGTATAGTGTTCATGTTCCACCCCAAAAGGTGTAAAAAAGTAAAAGGGGCTATGTAATACTCACTTGGTTTGAAGGCGTAGCTAACACGAAATACTCGCTAGAAATGAGATCCTTGTAATGCACAACGTTAACCTAGAGTGTAGAGTGTACTGAATTAATAGTGTGTATAAATATCTATGTCTAAGTCTAAGGTTGAATTAGATGTGTGTATAAGGAATTGAATTTGTAGGTAAAGGAGTTGGATAAATTAAGATTTGAAGTTGGAATAATTAAATAACTTAAATAATTATTATTCATTCATTTAGTTATGAAAAATGTATTGATTGTTTTATATTAAATATAAACTTTTCTTACTTTATTTTCATAAAGATATGTAATTAAGTTGTATAAATAATATTTAAATGTAGGGTTTAATAATTTAATTTTTTGTAAGTTGTAAATATTTAATTTCTATTTATTTATTTTATAAAATCAATTATTTTTATTTAAAAATTAATTTGAAATACTTATTGTTTTTAAATTATGGAAATAATTATTCTGTTAAGGTTTTTCTCACACACAACCGTGCCTGGACAAGGCACGATCATGCTAGGACAACGGGTGCGACCGTGCTAGTCAGGGACGCGACCGTGTTGACCAAACAGAAGGCATAACTAGGCTGTTTACTAGGCACCACCAAGTCTAGCCAAGGGCATGACCGGGTCTGAGTGTGGGAGGCACGACCGCGCTGGTATTTGGCGCGGCCGTGTCTCATGAAGCACGACCGCGTTAGAATGCTAGCACGACCATGTCTGTTCCAAAACAGATTCAATTTGACTAATTCTTATATTGTTAATGTTGGAATTCATGGGGATTTAACCCATTAGATCATCATGAGTCTTTTTGTATAGATTAATTGTATTTAAAACGTGTCTAAGGTTCGATTCGATTAAATTATTTTTGAACGAAATATAGATTCGGGTTCGTGGTGATTTCTTTATTGCAAGCCTAAATTAAGATGGGGCTTTTGATCTATAGACTAAAACGAGTGGGTATGAGGTTTCAATTACCCGGAAGGACGATGAATTGATGGTGTACGGTAGAAACGAGTTCCGACGACGATGGGCTTGATCTCCAGCGTCTTCTGCTGTAACTCCGGCTAAATCACGTGTTCAGGAACTTCAGAGAGGATCGGCAGTGCGTTTGCTTGGGAGAATTGCAAACAATTTGGGGAATTCGATGGTCTCATGGATGAATTTGATGATTATGAGATGAATTGATGTAATTCAGTTTATTTGTTGTAATTATGATGATCAAGAGGCTTAACTCTGTTTGTTAATAGTTGGAACGTGTAGAACGGTTACGAAATCGAACGTCTCTATGATTAAAGGCTGCATTTACGTTTCAACTGATGAGAGGCGCTACCGTGCCTATATGAGGCGCGACCGTGATAAGGCACCGGGTGCGACCATTCCAAAGCAGGGCGTGCGACCGTGCCAAAGCACTTGGCGCGACCGTGCAAGAATGAGGCGCGACCGTGCCTATTAGGTTTTCTTGTTACTTTTCAACATAAGACCTTGTAACTTTAGTCTTTGACATATTTGTATAATTAGAGACTTATGTAGTGTTTAGTAGGTTATAAACGAGTAAAATTTGCGGATTTGCATTGTAATATAGTATTTAATTGATGGTACGAATAGAACAAAACAGTGCACTAGAATTGGGTTTGAAATGCATTATATTGAATTGAAATGCGGATACTAAAAATCAGAAATGTTACAGTCTCCCCATGTTGAGGGAATTTTGTCCCGAATTTTAGCTAGAGGAAGCGACAGCATCAGTAAAAAGATGGGGGTACTTCATCTTCATTTGGTCCTCTCGTTCCCAAGTGAACTCAGGACCACGTTTAGATTTCCAACGAACTTTGACAATAGGAATACGACTTCTCTTAAACTGTTTGATTTCATGATCCATGATTTCTACCGGTCTCTCAACGAAGTGCATCGTTTCATCAATGTGCACGTCGTCAAGAGGTATGTGAAGATTTTCGTTAGCAAGGCATTTATTCAGATTAGACACATGAAATGTAGGATGCACATTGCCAAGTGATGGAGGTAACTCGAGTTTGTAAGCCACTTTCCCAATCCTTTCAAGGATCTTGAATGGACCCACATAGCGAGGTGATAATTTGCCTTTCTTTCCAAAACGGATCACACCCTTCCACGGAGACACCTTTAGAAGAACAAGGTCACCGACTTGGAATTCCAAGGGTTTTCGTCGTTTGTCGGCATAACTCTTTTGCCGACTTCTCGCTACTCGAATGTTGTCACGGATTTGGATAATCTTGTCGGATGTTTCTTGAATTAGCTCGGGACCGGTGATTTGTGCTTCACCAATCTCGTTCCAATAGATAGGAGAATGACACTTGCGACCATAGAGAGCTTCGAATGGAGCCATGTTGATACTTGTGTGGTAGCTATTGTTGTAAGAGAACTCGATTAGGGATAGATGTGAATCCCAATTGCCACCAAAATCAATTACACAAGCTCTAAGCATATCCTCAATAGTTTGGATTGTTCGCTCGGTCTGACCATCAGTTTGGGGATGGTAAGCCGTGCTCAAATCCAATCGTGTACCAAGAACAGTTTGGAGAGATTGCCAAAAGCGAGAGGTGAACCGAACATCTCTATCAGAGATTATGTTTAAGGGAACACCGTGACGGCTCACAATTTCATCAATGTAAATTCGGGCTAGTTTCTCAACCCAATAGTCTTCACGGATAGGCAAGAAATGAGCAGATTTGGTGAGATGATCAATGATCACCCAAATGCTATCTTAACCACTTGAGATGCGAGGAAGTTTGGTAATGAAATGCATAGCTAAGTTCTCCCATTTCCATACGGGAATTTCCGGTTGTTCAAGTAATCCGGAAGGATGTTGGTGTTTGGCTTTGACCTTGGAGCACGTTAGACATTTGGCAACATAGAAAGCAATGTCCTTTTTCATACCGGGCCACCAATATTGTTGGCGAAGATCTTGGTACATTTTATCCGCACCAGGATGAATAGAATAACGAGTCTTGTGAGCCTCGTTCATAAGAATTGTACGGAGGTCATCGCGATTAGGAACCCAAATACGGTTCAAGTAATAAAGTAAGCCATTGGATTTTGATTCAAGTTGAAGTTCGACACCACACGACATTTCCTCATACATGTTACCCTCGGTGGCTGAGACGTGTTGAGCTTCCAAGATGCGGTTTTGAATGTCGGTTTGAATTCGAACACATTGAAGCATGACATGGTCCTTTCGACTCAAAGCGTCGGCTACAACATTCGCTTTGCCGGGATGGTAACGAATCTCGCAGTCATAGTTGTTAAGGAGTTCAACCCAACGTCGTTGTCTCATATTGAGTTCTTTTTGGTTGAAGATGTGTTGGAGACTTTTGTGGTCAGTGAACACCACGCATTTCGTGCCATAGAGGTAGTGTCTCCAAATCTTCAGTGCAAATACAACCGCACCCAATTCGAGATCGTGCGTTGTATAATTCTTCTCATGAATCTTAAGTTGCCTTGATGCAAAAGTAGTTACTTTGCCTCGTTACATGAGTACACAACCGAGACCTTGGTTAGAAGCATCACAGTAGACAACTAGATCATCATTCCAATCAGGGAGAGTCAAGATAGGAGCATTGCACAACTTTTGCTTGAGGGTTTGGAAAGCTTCTTCTTGCTTTGGTCCCCATTCATAAGTTTTACCCTTATGGGTTAAAACGGTGAGAGGAACATCAATCTTAGAGAAATTTGAAATGAAACGATGATAATATCCCGCAAGACCAAGAAATGAACGAACTTCGGTGGGGGTCTTCACGGTATTCCAATTCTTAACCGCTTCGATCTTAGCAGGGTCAACATGAATTCCCTCGTCGTTAACGATATGACTAAGAAATTGAACTTCCTTTAACCAAAATTCATATTTGGAGAATTTGGCATATAATTGTTCCTTCCTCAAGAGGTCCAAAACCAGTCTAAGGTGTTGCTCATGGTCGGCTTTAGTCTTGGAGTAGATTAAGATATCGTCAATGAAGACGATCACAAATTTATCACGGTAAGGTTTGCACACACGATTCATGAGGTCCATGAAGACCGCGGGTGCATTGGTTAGTCCAAAAGGCATGACCATGAACTCGTAGTGACCATACCTTGTTTGGAAGGCAGTCTTTGGAATATCTTCCTCTTGTACACGGAGTTGATGATAACCAGATCGAAGATCAATCTTTGAGAAGCAGGTCGACCCTTGAAGTTGATCAAAGAGGTCATCAATTCTAGGCAAAGGGTAACGGTTCTTGACGGTAAGCTTGTTGAGTTCGCGGTAGTCAATACACATGCGGAATGATCCATCTTTCTTTTTGACGAACAAGACAGGTGCACCCCACGGAGAATGACTTGGACGAATGAATCCCTTGTCGGAGAGCTCTTGGAGCTGACTTGCAAGTTCTTGCATTTCAGAGGGTGCAAGACGGTACGGAGCTCTAGCCACGGGGTTAGCTCCGGGCACAAGATCGATGCGAAATTCTACTTGTCGAACGGGTGGAAGACCGGATAGATCTTCGGGAAATACTTCGGGAAAATCCCGAATGATGGGAATGTCTTGTATACTCTTTTCTTTGACATCCTTTTGAACAATATGAGCTAAGAAGGCTACGTACTTCTTTCGTAAGTACTTTTGAGCGGTAGTGCATGACATTAATTTAAGTCTTTTGCAAGGCTTTTCACAAAGACTCTTAATGTTTCTCCCGACGATAGAGGTATTCGAATACACTTCTCAAAACAGATGACTTCGGCATGATGGTTTGATAGCCAATCCATGCCTATAATGATATCAAAACTTCCTAGTGGCATTGGTACAAGGTTGATTGGAAATGTATTTTCATTAAGTTCTAGAGAACAGTCATAGATAATAGACTCAATTGTAAGTGAGTCACCATTTGATATTTCGACAGTGAAGGTTTTCTCTAATAGGGATCGTGTCTTTGCAAGTAAGGGTTCAAAATTAAGTGACACAAAACTTTTATCTGCACCGATATCAAATAAAATGGAGGCATATTAACTATTGACAAGGAACGTACCGTTGACCACATCATTGTTGGCTTGAGCCTCATTGGCGTTTATGTTGAAAGCACGCCCACGAGCTCCGCCTTGTCTAGCATTGACTAACCTTGGGCATTTATCACGAAATGATTTGGGTCGCCACATTCATAACAAACACGCCCATTTGCAATAGCGGGAACACCTTGATTAGCCACTTGCGGGTTGGTTCGGTTTGGTGGGTTGACCTGGCCCGCAAGAGCTTTGGTCCTACACACATTGACCGTATGGCCATATTTCCCACAATAAGTGCAAAGGCGACATGGGATGTTTTGAGGATGATGATAGTTGCATGTGGCACAGAGTGGGTAGATCCTAACATATGGCTTTTTGGCTGGTGCTTGAACCATAGGAGCAACTTGGTTAACAGGCATAGCAGGAGTGACCATGGCATAGTTTCTAGCCTTTCTTTTCTTATTAGGTCGGGAGGGTTCAGTTATGGCTTCTTTGTTATGGGTGGGAGAAGTTGCAGTGTCGGAGACTTTCTTTGTGCCCTTTTTAGTAAGAGTCCCCGCCTTCACATGGTTATCGGTTAAGGTAGCGGCTAAACGGATAGCATCTTCAAGAGTTGCGGGATTTCTCCCTAGGACAGTATCTTGAATTTGCCTAGGTAATCCACCAATATATTTTTCAATGCAGCGGGATAAAGGTGTGACCATGTGGGGCACAAGGAGACTCAACTCATGGAACCGAGTTGTATATGCCAAGCTTTCACCACTATTTTGGGCAAGATCCCAAAATTCGGCTTCGAGTTTCTTTACCTCATTTCGAGGACATAATACCTCAGTTATTAGCCTTTTAACCTCATCCCAATGTAAGGCCATTGCTACATACACACCCCTATTCCTCTTTCCCCATTCCACCACGTGAGTGCCCGTTTTTGTAAGACACTTGTGGCATGACGAACACGAAGGTTATCGGGGCAGTCACTATTGAGAAATGTATTCTCAATACTTTCGAACCATTGAAGAAGTCCCGTAGCTCCTTCAGTACCATAAAACTTGAGGGGATTTCATGAGTTGAAATGCTTGAAGGTGCATTGAGATGGGTTGGCACCACCATTTCCACCATTACCACCATTTGCCCCATGGTTACCATTGGTGGCACTATTAGCTTGAGTGAGTTGAGTTATGAGTTATGCAAGGATGGTAGCGATGTCGGTGTTGGTGTTGGCCATGGGAGCACGACGGGGAGGCATTCTACAGATTTTCATAAGATAAGAAAAAGATGTAAGAACTTATGAATGTTGTTTGGGTTTAAAAGAACAAGACAACAAATAAAATAGTAGTTTATAGTTGGGATTGTACTCAAATAGTGATATAATCACTTGAATACCATGACACGTTAAGGTTAATTAAACTCATATAATTTTCAAGGAGACATGCTTTAGCCTATAAGTAAACACTCATCCCGGGAATTCCCAAGAAAGCATACGGGTCCCTCGGTTTATTGGGATTTATGCGAAATGCTTTCCTAGACAGAAAACCCACAATACATGTGTCACCCTTCCAGATTGCACGTGTCCTCAAATAATTAACAAAGTTTAAAAACCTTAACGAGGGTAAAAAAAGATTTTTATAGTTTTAGATCCATGAAGTTTCCACATGCTAAGAAGATGTTGATAGAGAAGTAGATAAGGATATTATGAGGTTTTATGGTATAGGTAGGGATATTATTTATTTAATTATTATTTAAGCATAGTCTAATAAGTCATGAATTTTAACAAGTAGGGCATCAAAAATTAAATAATAACTAATCATAGAAAACATGTAACACATAACATGTAGCACATATCACATAATCATGAAGCATGGCATAAGTGGGTGTCCTAAAGTTATAGTCTAGCTCAAGGGTGTCTAATAACCTAGTTCCCTATAACGAAGGCTCTGATACCAATCTGTCACACCCCAACCGACGGCGGAATCATAAGGGCGGGACATGTAGACTGTTCATGAGTACAAGGTTGACTAAATTGTAATATATTAAACATCAATTTCATTTCAAATAATCCAAACACAACCAATTCCAAGAAAGAACATAATTGAAATACATAAAATCCTTTATTCAAATTAACTAAGTCCCAATGCTTATGTGAAGCAAATCTTGATCAAATCACACATTAGTACCTGAAACATGAATAAAATAAGGTCAACTAAAAAGTTGGTGAGCATACACAGGTTTGTATATAGATAGCGTATAGTTTGTAAACAAATCCTTACATAACATGATAAAATAAGGCATTTATGGAGAGCAGCTATTGTGTAACCAAGTACAATCAAACCTTTGTAACTAGCATGCAAAATTGTGTTGTCGGTAACAATCACCCCAAACTGGGTGGGTTTGTCAGACTCAATAGATCTATCATTGTTTACCGTCGGCTTAAATAGTTAATGATTGCACATAATCGCATACAAAAGTTAACACACCTAGCACTCAGGCATAAAGCTCAAATTTGCACACATTAATGTAAAGAGGATTTGTACTTGTGTAGTTTGTGTAAATGTAAGTAATAGTGTTGTATAGTGTTCATGTTCCACCCCAAAAAGTGTAAAAAAGTAAAAGGGGCTATGTAATACTCACTTGGTTTGAAAGCGTAGCTAACACGAAATACTCGCTAGAAATGAGATCCTTGTAATGCACAACGTTAACCTAGAGTGTAATGTGTACTGAGTTAATAGTGTGTACAAATATCTATGTCTACGTCTAAGGTTGAATTAGATGTGTGTATAAGGAATTGAATTTGTAGGTAAAGGAGTTGGATAAATTAAGATTTGAATTTGGAATAATTAAATAACTTAAATAATTATTATTCATTCATTTAGTTATGAAAAATGTATTGATTGTTTTATATTAAATATAAACTTTTCTTACTTTATTTTCATAAAGATATGTAATTAGGTTGTGTAAATAATATTTAAATGTAGGGTTTAATAATTTAATTTTTTGTAAGTTGTAAATAATTAATTTCTATTTATTTATTTTATAAAATCAATTATTTTTATTTAAAAATTAATTTGAAATACTTATTGTTTTTAAATTATGGAAATAATTATTCTGTTAAGGTTTTTCTCACACACAACCGTGCCTGGACAAGGCACGATCGTTCTAGGACAACGGGCGCGACCGTGCTAGTCAGGGACGCGACCGTGTTGACCAAACAGAAGGCATAACTAGGCTGTTTACTAGGCACGACCAAGTCTAGCCAAGGGCATGACCGGGTCTGAGTGTGGGAGGCACGACCGCGCTGGTATTTGGCGCGTCCGTGTCTCATGAAGCACGACCGAGCTAGAATGCTAGCGCGACCGTGTCTGTTCCAAAACAGATTCAATTTGACTAATTCTTATATTGTTAATGTTGGAATTCATGGGGATTTAACCCATTAGATCATCATGAGTCTTTTTGTATAGATTAATTGTATTTAAAACGTGTCTAAGGTTCGATTCGATTAAATCATTTTTGAACGAAATATAGATTCGGGTTCGTGGTGATTTCTATATTGCAAGCCCAAATTAAGATGGGGCTTTTGATCTATAGACTAAAACGAGTGGGTATGAGGTTTCAATTACCCGGAAGGATGATGAATTGATGGTGTACGGTAGAAACGAGTTCCGGCAACGACGAGCTTGATCTCCGACATCTTCTGCTGTAACTCCGGCTAAATCACGTGTTCAGGAACTTCAGAGAGGATCGACAGTGCGTTTACTTGGGAGAATTGCAAACAAATTGGGGAATTCGATGGTCTCGTGGACGAATTTTATGATTATGAGATGAATTAATGTAATTCAGTTTATTTGTTGTAATTATGATGATCAAGAGGCTTAACTCTGTTCGTTAATAGTTGGAACGTGTAGAACGGTTACGAAATCGAACGTCTCTATGATTAAAGGCTGCATTTACGTTTCAACTGATGAGAGGCGCGACCGTGCCTATATGAGGCGCGACCGTGCCAAGGCACCGGGCGCTACCGTTCCAAAGCAGGGCGCGACCGTGCCAAAGCACTTGGCGCGACCGTGCCTATTAGGGTTTCTTGTTACTTTTCAACATAAGACCTTGTAACTTTAGTCTTTGACATATTTGTATAATTAGATACTTATGTAATGCTTAGTAGGTTATAACCGAGTAAAATTTGCAGATTTGCATTGAAATATAGTATTTAATTGATGGTACGAATAGAACAAAACAGTGCACTAGAATTGGGTTTGAAATGTATTACATTGAATTGAAATACGGATACTAAAAATCAGAAACGTCACAACTCTTATTTAAGTTCCCTTACCTAGGCGAACTTGCTAAGTTCGCCTAACCATAACCAGGCGAACTTGCTATGTTCACTTCACCTTTACTCTTTGAAACATTTAGGAATTTCAAATTAAGCAAACATCAAGCATCATCATTCCAAAACCTTGTGACCTTCCATCTGTAACATGTATCCGATCCAATCCCAAATCATTTTAATAAAATTAAAAGATAGAGTTTTCATGGAAGACGGAAAGAAAATCTTTTTGGATTTTATCTGTACCAACAAAATCACATATTTTTTATTTTTATCTTGAACAAACTGAATCACATATTTTTTGTTTTTCTGAAAAATACACACATATTTTTGTTTGAAAATCATGAGTAAGAAGATCATATCAGTATCTGAGCAATTCATCACACAATCTATCATAAACTATGAGTAACCTATGATATTAAATGAATTATGAAATTCATGTAAATGAATTCACTTATTCTTTTCAAACAAATTATCAAGATTACATTCTTATTTAACTCATATCTTTTCATTCTATGCAATCTTTCCAAACTTTTCAATCAGTTTAACCATCACTTGAAATGATACGCGATAAATTTCAAAGTAAACAATAGCAGGTCATAAAATGCTCAATTATTCATAACGAATTTGCAATACAAAGCATGAACACTTAAGTTGTCAATATTATAAGATTTGAAACTATAAGCGTTTTTCTTCCAGATTCATGTGAGTTAGTACCATTTAGATGAAAAACATCGTGTACCCCACATATATGCCCAACAAAGATTAGCATTGCATTATCTTCAAGACATATATGATTTATTACAAGATTAGATCAATCACCAAGATGAATTTATCTCTATTAGCACAAGAATAGAATAGCATATCCCAAAGGATATACGAATCAAGAAGATTCAGAATCAAAAGATTCTAATGAATTGGCTTTAAAATGAGAATCAATAGATTCAGGTAGAAGGATCCAACTATTATCTGGATAAATTTCAATGGAATTAATATAGATGATGTATCAATATTGAATTCAGTTCCGTTATCACTCCTAATTCTTCTAACCTTCAACTTGCAAAGAGATTCCAAGCTCAGGATCAGGTATTGAAGAATGTCAGCAGTCTCATCCTTTGTACCTAAAAAATGCACCCAAGAACAACGTGAGAAATCATCAGTTACAACTACACAGTATGACTTACCTCAAATACTCCTGATACTTATGGGGCCAAACAGATCCATATTTAATAGCTCCAAAGGGGTATCGATAGAGTTTTGGTGTAACATTTATGATTTTCTCGTCTTTATTTTCAGTTCAATAAAACACATTTTAAATCCAAATTCGAGTGCAATGTTTTTAAGTCATTCATGCAAGCAATTAAGACCAAGGTTTCATTACCACTTACAAGTTTTACACTTGGACACATTAGTAAAACCCTATGTATATATACAAGCATGTGGATGCATATACCATACAACTTTAAACCCACATTTATACAACTTTGTACACGATGATTTTGAACCCTAAACAATTGACCCTTCAAGCATTGAACCACTTTGATCTTGGACCCTTAATTACAAATGCCTGACTCCTAAAAGTCAAAAAGATCAAAAGAATTAAACACAATTTAAAAAAAAATTGATCTGTTTTACTTTTAAAAGTCAAACAGTACCAAATTGCAAAAATCTAAGTCGGCCATCAACCGAATTCGTGTTGGTTTGAATTTATGTGATTACACAAACAACAAAAGATCCATTTCAGGCCCAACCATCACGCGAATTCATACAATTTAGCGGGCAAGATTCAAAATTCAAACGAATTTGACTCCTCAAAGTCAAACGGTATCAATACGTGGTTAATTTGTGTAAATGACGCGTAATCAATCCCGGAAATCACGCTCAATCCGTCCTCGGATGTATTCAGACCTCAAACACGACTATATTCACCCAAAACCAAACCGTTTACGCGTAAATCAAGCCCGATGACTGTTTCAGCCAAAATCAAAATCAAATCGGCCTTTACTAACGGAATTAAACAAATTAAATCCCTCTCTCACTCGCGTATACCTCCACACAAACTCTCCCAACTCTCAATTTACGCGCATTTCACCTCCGGAGTCCGATTGAGCTCGAGGATTATGAAGCCCTAGCTTTCTACTGTTCGTACCCGTCTTGTAACCAAATCAGGTAAGGTCTGTTGCATACGAATCGTCTTTCCATTCCGATCGAAAGCCCCTTATCACTTTACAAAACAACAATCCAAATCGGGTTTAATTCCTTGCAATTCTCTGAACCTGTTCATACGATTTTTAAACAAGAAATTTCGGTTTGAATGGTTTAACCCATTTAAGTTTTTACACTTTAGTTTATACCAGCGAAACCACTCGGTCCAACTGGTTAAGACCTTGCACCATTGGACCGAGTGACGTGGGTTCGAAACCCACATAACCGGTCCTTTTTGCGCAAGCATTAAACTCAGACCCGGTCCCCTTGTATGTACACCTTAAAACCTTTGCGAACCGGATATCTGTCAAGGAGTAGTCCCTGGTCCAGTGGTTAGTCCTTGATGCCTCCACTGGGGAGACCCGGGTTCGACCCGGGCAAGCCCCATTCATTTTTAAAATCAGTTTTTAGAGCTCCAAAAATTTTATAAAAATTATTTTATAAAACCTCTCAATATTTTTAATAGAATAAAACCATATTCATTAATTTTCAATATAAATCCATTTTATTTTGAATTTATGATTAGAATTATATACTAAAGGTTTAAAACAAAAGTTTAAATAATTAGATTAATTTCCAAATAAGAGCATTGTTTTTATAAAATTTATAAGATGTCAACTTTATTTAAAGTAATCAAATATTTATTTTCAAAATGATAAAAAAAATTAAATAAATTTATTTATTTTAATCTACACTAAAAATATATAATTACTATTAATTTTATACATCAACATTACTTAAATATCTTTATAAATAAATAAATAAAGTAAAATTATTTATTTAAATTTTTACCTAATATAATTAACATTATTTTTGTAACTAAATAAATAAATATCAACTATTTAATTTATTTAGTTATTTAAACCCAAACTCTAATTTAAATCATTTTTAAACTATTCATTTCAAACTTTAGTTTTATAAAAACACCTACCCAAGTATAAACCAAAAATTACCACCTACAATCTTGAATCCCTTGTGTTCATCCAATTAAATCATAGTCTTAGACATAGATTTTTGTACACATTATTAATTCAACTTACTTTACACACTAGGTTAACATTGTGAGATTTCAAGGATCATTTTGCTATCTAGTCTCACGTGCTAGCTACACCTTTGAATCATGTGAGTATTACATAGCCTCTTTTTATATTTTTACACTTTTTGGGGTGAAACATGAACTCTATACATACAATTGAGTACATTTACACAAACTACACAAACACAAATCCTCTTTACATTCATGTGTGTAAATTTGAGCTTTATGTTTGAGTACTAGGTGTGTTAACTGTTTGTGTTCAATTTATGTGCAATCATTAACTATTCAAGCCGACGGTTAACAATGATAGATCTATTGAGTCTGACAAACCCACCCAGATTGGGGTGATTGTTACCGACAACACAATTTGCATGCTAGTTACAAAGGTTTGATTGTACTTTGATTACACAATAGTTGCTCCCCATAAATGCCTTATTTTATCATGTTATGTAAGGATTTGATCATTTATATCTATACACTATTTATGTATAAACCTGTGTATGCTCACCAACTTTTTAGTTGACCTTATTTTATTCATGTTTCAGGTGCTAATGTGTGATTTTGATCGAGACTTGCTACACATAAGTTTTGGACCTAGATAATTTTAAATAAAGGATCATGTATTTCATTTATGTACTTGGTTTGATTTTGTTTTGTCTTGAACATTTGCATTGAATTTGAATGATTAATATATTTCAATTTAGTCAACCTTGTGCTCATGAACAGTCTACATGTCCCGCCCTGACGTTTCCGCCGTCGGTTAGGTGTGACAGATTGGTATCAGAGCCTTGGTTTTAGGGAACTAGGTTATTAGGCACCCTTGACCAAGACTATAACTTTAGGACACCCACTTATACCATGCTTCATGATTATGTGTTATGTGCTGCATGCTATGTGTTACATGCTTACTATAATTATTATTATATCATTTTGATACCTCATTTATTAAAATCCATGACTTAATAGACTATACTTAAATAATAAATTAAATAAACAATACCCCTACCCTTACCCTAAGCCTCATAAGCTTCTTACCTACGCCTCTGTCATCATCATCATAGCATGTGAAAACTTCATGGATTTAAATCCATAAAATTTCTTTATTTCCTCATTAAGGATTTAAACTTTGTTAACTATTAGAAGACATGTGCAATATGGAAGGGTGACACCTGTATTCTGGGTTTTCTATCTAGGAATGCATTTCGTATAAATCTCAATCAACCGAGGGACCCGTATTCTTTCCTGGGAATTCCGGGATGAGTGTTTACTTATAGGCTAAAGCATGTCTCCTTGAAAGTTATATGAGTTTAATTAACCTTAAGGTGTCGTAGTATTCAAGTGATTATGTCACTATTTGAGTACAATCCAAACCATGATTTACTATTTTACTTATTATTTTGTCCCCTTTAAATTCAATCAACTTTCATAAGTTCTTACATCTTTTCTTGTCTTGTGCAAATCTGTAGAATGCCTCCCCGTCGTGCTACCGTGACATACAACAACACCGACATTGCTGCTATCCTTGCACAACTTGTAACTCAACTCACCCAAGCTAATGGAGCCATTAATGGTACCTAGGGAGCTAATGGTGGTGGTGGTGCCAACCCACCACAATGCACCTTCAAGCACTTCAACTCATGTAGTCCTCTTAAGTTCTATGGTACCGAGGGAGCCACAGGACTCCTTCAATGGTTCGAAAGTATTGAGGGCACTTTCCTCAATAGTGACTGCCCTGATACCCTTCGTGTTCGTCATGCCACAAGTGTCTTTCAAAAACGGGCACTCACGTGGTGGAATGGGGAAAAGAGAACTAGGGGCATGGAGGTAGCAATGGCCTTACCATGGGATGAGGTTAAGAGACTAATGACCGAAGAGTTCTGTCCTCGGAATGAAGTGAAGAAACTCCAAGCTGAGTTTTGGGATCTTGCCCAAGATAGTGGTGAGAGTCGGGCTTATACAACTCGGTTCCATGAGTTGAGTCTCCTTGTGCCCCATATGGTCACACATTTATCCCGCTGCATTGAGAAGTACATTGGTGGGTTACCTAGGCAGAATCAGGATACTGTCTTAGGGAGAAATCCCGCAACACTCGAAGATGCTATCCGCCTATCTACTACTTTAACCGACAACCATGTGAAAGCAGGTACTCTGACTAGAAAAGGCACCAAGAAAGCTCCTGACACCACAACCCCTCCTACACACGTCAAAGAAGCCAAAACTGAACCCCACCACAATAATAAGAAAAGAAAGGCTAGGAATTTTCCTATGGTCACTCCTGCTATCCCTGTTAACCAAGCTGCTCCCATGGTCCAAGCACTAGTCAAAAAGCCATATGTGGGGATCTACCCACTCTATGCCACATGCAATTATCACCATCTCTAACACATTCCCTGTCGCCTTTGCACTCACTATGGGAAATATGGCCATATGGTCAATGTTTGTAGAGCCAAAGCACTTGCAGGCCAAGTCAACCCACCAACCCGAATCAACCAACAAGTGACTAATCAAGGTGTTCCCGCTATTGCAAACGGGCGTGCTTGTTATGAATGTGGCAACCCAAATCACTTCCGTGACCAGTGCCCGAAGTTCATCAATGGTAGACAAGGCGGAGCTCGTGGGCGTGCTTTCAACATAAACGCCAATGAAGCTCAGGCCAACAATGATGTGGTCAACGGTACGTTCCTTGTTAATAGTCAATATGCCTCCATTTTATTTGATACCGGTGCAAATAAAAGTTTTGTGTCACTTAACTTTGAACCCTTACTTGCAAAAACACGATCAAAATTAGAGAAAACCTTCACTGTCGAAGTAGCAAATGGTGACTTCGTTATCCATGACTGCTCTCTAGAACTTAACGATCATACATTTCCAATCAACCTTGTGCCAATGCCACTAGGAAGTTTTGATATCATCATAGGCATGGATTGGCTGTCGAATCACCATGCCGAAGTCATCTGTTTCTAGAAGTGCAACCGAATACCCCTTCCGTCGGGAGAAACGTTAAGAGTCTTTGGTGAAAAACCTTGCAAAGGACTCAGATTAATGTCATGCACTACTGCTCAAATGTACTTACGAAAGAAGTACGTGGCCTTCTTAGCCCATGTTGTTCAAAAGGATGTCAAAGAGAAGAGTATTCAAGACATCCCCATCATCCGGGATTTTCCCGAAGTTTTCCCCGAAGATCTATCTGGTCTTGCACCTGTTCGACAAGTAGAATTTCGCATTGATCTTGTGCCCGGAGCTAACCCCGTGGCTAGAGCTCCATATCGTCTTGCACCTTCTGAAATGCAAGAGCTTGCAAGTCAACTCCAAGCGCTCTCCGACAAGGGCTTCATCCGTCCAAGTCATTCACCATGGGGTGCACCCGTCTTATTCATCAAGAAGAAGGATGGATCATTCCGCATGTGTATTAACTACCGCGAACTCAACAAGCTTACCATCAAGAACCGTTATCCATTGCCTAGGATTGATGACCTCTTCGATCAACTTCAAGGCTCTACTTGCTTCTCGAAGATTGATCTTCGATCTGGTTATCACCAACTCCGTGTACAAGAGGAAGATATTCCAAAAACTACCTTCGGAACAAGGTATGGTCACTACGAGTTCATGGTCATGCCTTTTGGGCTAACCAATGCACCCGCGGTTTTCATGGACCTCATGAATCGTGTGTGCAAACCATACCTTGATAAATTCGTGATCGTCTTCATTGATGATATCTTAATCTACTCCAAGACTAAATCCGATCATGAGCAACACCTTATGTTGGTTTTGGACCTCTTGAGGAAAGAGAAACTATATGCCAAGTTTTCCAAATGTGAATTTTGGCTAAAGGAGGTTCAATTCCTGGGTCATATCGTCAACGAAAAAGGAATTCATGTTGACCCTACTAAGATCGAAGCCATTAAGAATTGGAATACCCCTAAGACCCCCACCGAAGTTTGTTCATTTCTTGGTCTTGCGGGGTATTATCGTCGTTTCATTTCAAATTTCTCTAAGATTGCTGTTCCTCTCACTACCTTAACCCACAAGGGTAAACCTTATGAATGGGGACCAAAACAAGAAGAAGCTTTCCAAACTCTCAAGCAAAAGTTGTGCAATGCTCCTATTTTGACTCTCCCTGATGGGAATGATGATCTAGTTGTCTTCTGTGATGCCTCCAACCAAGGTCTCGGTTGTGTCCTCATGCAACGAGGCAAAGTAATCGCTTATGCATCAAGGCAACTTAAGATTTATGAAAAGAATTATACGACGCACGACCTTGAATTGGGTGCGGTTGTATTCGCATTGAAGATTTGGAGACATTACCTTTATGGCACGAAATGTGTGGTGTTCACCGACCATAAAAGTCTCCAACACATCTTCAACCAAAAAGAACTCGATATGAGGCAACGACGTTGGGTTGAACTCCTTAACGACTATGACTGCGAGATTCGTTACCATCCAGGTAAAGCGAATGTTGTACCCGACGCTTTGAGTCAAAAGGACCATGTCATGCTTCATTATGTCCAAATTCAAACCGACATTCAAAATCGTATCCTAGAAGCTCAACACGTCTCGGTCACTAAGGGTAACATGTACGATGAAATGTCGTGTGGTGTGGAACTTCAGCTTGAATCTAAACCCAACGGCTTACTTTATTACTTGAATCGTATTTGGGTTCCCGATCGCGATGATCTCCGTGCATTTCTTATGAACGAGGCTCACAAGACTCGTTATTCTATTCATCCTGGTGCGGATAAAATGTACCAAGATCTTCGCCAACAATATTGGTGGCCCGGTATGAAGAAAGACATTGCTCTCTATGTTGCCAAATGTCTAACTTGCTCCAAGGTCAAAGCCGAACATCAACGTCCTTCCGGTTTACTTGAACAACCGAAAATTCCCGTGTGGAAATGGGAGAACTTAGCTATGGATTTCATTACCAAACTCCCTCGCACCTCAAGTGGTTATGATAGCATCTGGGTGATCATTGACCGCCTCACCAAATCTGCTCATTTCTTGCCTATCCGTGAAGACTATCGGGTAGAGAAATTGGCCCGAATTTACATTGACGAAATTGTGAGCCGTCACGGTGTTCCCTTAAACATAATCTCCGATAGAGATGCTCGGTTCACCTCCCGTTTCTGGCAATCCCTCCAAACTGCCCTTGGCACACGATTGGATTTGAGCACGGCTTACCACCCCCAAACTGATGGTCAGACCGAGCGTACAATTCAAACTCTTGAGGACATGCTTAGAGCTTGTGTAATTGATTTTGGTGGTAACTGGGATTCACATCTATCTCTAATTGAGTTCTCTTACAACAATAGCTACCACACAAGTATAAATATGGCTCCCTTTGAAGCTCTCTATGGTCGTAAGTGTCGTTCTCCTATCTGTTGGAACGAGATTGGTGAAGAAAAAATCACCGGTCCCGAGCTAATTCAAGAAACATCCGATAAGATTCTTCAAATCCGTGACAACATTTGAGTAGCGAGGAGTCGGCAAAAGAGCTATGCCGACAAACGACGAAAACCCTTGGAATTCCAAGTCGGTGATCTTCTTTTTCTAAAGGTGTCTCCATGGAAGGGTGTGATCCGTTTTGGAAAGAAAGGCAAGCTAGCACCTCGCTATGTGGGCCCATTCAAGATCCTTGAAAGGATTGGGAAAGTGGCTTACAAAATCGAGTTACCTCCATCACTTGGCAATGTGCATCCTACATTTCACGTGTCCAATCTAAAGAAATGTCTTGCTGACGAAAATCTCCATATACCTCTTGACGACGTGCGCATTGATGAAACGATGCACTTCGTTGAGAGACCCGTAGAGATTATGGATCGTGAAATCAAACAACTCAAACGCAGCCGTATTCCTATTATCAAAATTCGTTGGGAATCTAAGCGTGGACTCGAGTTTACTTGGGAACATGAGGACCAAATGAAGCTCAAGTACCCGCATCTTTTTGCTGATTCAGTCGCCTCAACTAGTTAAATTTCGGGACGAAATTCCCTCAACATGGGGATACTGTAACATTTATGATTTTCTCGTCTTTATTTTCAGTTCAATAAAACACATTTTAAACCCCAATTCGAGTGCAATGTTTTTAAGTCATTCATGCAAGAAATTAAGACCAAGGTTTCATTACCACTCACAAGTTTTACACTTGGACACATTAGTAAAACCCTATGTATATATACAAGCATGTGGATGCATATACTATACAACTTTAAACCCACATTTATACAACTTTGTACACGATGATTTTGAACCCTAAACAATTGAACCTTCAAGCATTGAACCACTTTGTTTTTGGACCCTTAATTACAAATGCCTGACTCCTAAAAGTCAAAAAGATCAAAAGAATTAAACACAATTTCAAAAAAAATCAATCTGTTTGACTTTTAAAAGTCAAACAGTACCAAATTGCAAAAATCTAAGTCGGCCATCAACCGAATTCGTGTTGGTTTGATATTCTATGATTACACAAACAACAAACGATCCATTTCAGGCCCAACCATCACGCGAATTCATACAATTTAGCGGGCAAGATTCAAAATTCAAACGAATTTGACTCCTCAAAGTCAAACGGTATCATTCCGTGGTTAATATGTGTAAATGACGCGTAATCAATCCCGGAAATCACGCTCAATCCGTCCTTGGATGTATTCAGACCTCAAACACGACTCTATTCACCCAAAACCAAACCGTTTACGCGTAAATCAAGCCCGACGACTGTTTCGGCCAAAATCAAAATCAAAACAGCCTTTACTAACGGAATTAAATAAATTAAATCCCTCTCTCACTCGCGTATACCTCCACACAAACTCTCCCAACTCTCAATTTACGCGCATTTCACCTCTGGAGTCCGATTGAGCTCGAGGATTATCAAGCCCTAGCTTTCAACTGTTCGTACCCGTCTTGTAACCAAATCAGGTAAGGTCTGTCGCATACGAATCGTCTTTCCATTCCGATCGAAAGCCCCTTATCACTTACAAAACAACAATCCAAATCGGGTTCAATTCCTTGCAATTCTCTGAACCTGTTTATACGACTTTTAAACAAGAAATTTCAGTTTGAATGGTTTAACGCATTTAAGTTTTTACACTTTAGTTTATACCAGTAAAACTACTCGGTCCAACTAGTTAAGACCTTGCACCATTGGACCGAGTGGCGTGGGTTCGAAACCCACATAACCGGTCCTTTTTGCGCAAGCATTAAACTCAGACCCGGTCCCCTTGTATGTACACCTTAAAACCTTTGCGAACCGGATATCTGTCAAGGAGTAGTCCCTGGTCCAGTGGTTAGTACTTGATGCCTCCACTGGGGAGACCCGGGTTCGACCCGGGCAAGCCCCATTCATTTTTAAAATCAGTTTTTAAATCTCCAAAAATTTTATAAAAATTATTTTATAAAACCTCACAATATTTTTAATAGAATAAAACCAGATTCATTAATTTTCAATATAAATCCATTTTATTTTGAATTTATGATTAGAATTATATATTAAAGGTTTAAAACAAAATTTTAAATAATTAGATTAATTTCCAAATAAGAGCATTGTTTTTATAAAGTTTATAAAATGTCAACTTTATTTAAAGCAATCAAATATTTATTTTCAAAATGATAAAAAAATTAAATAAATTTATTTATTTTAATCTACACTAAAAATATATAATTACTATTAATTTTATACATCAACATTACTTACATATCTTTATAAATAAATAAATAAAGTAAAACTATTTATTTAAATTTTTACCTAATATAATTCACATTATTTTTGTAACTAAATAAATAAATATCAACTATTTAAATTATTTAGTTATTTAAACCCAAACTCTAATTTAAATCATTTTTAAACTATTCATTTCAAACTTTAGTTTTATAAAAACACCTACCCAAGTATAAACCAAAAATTACCACCTACAATCTCGAATCCCTTGTGTTCATCCAATTAAATCATAGTCTTAGACATAGATTTTTGTACACATTATTAATTCAACTTACTTTACACACTAGGTTAACATTGTGAGATTTCAAGGATCATTTTGCTATCTAGTCTCGCGTGCTAGCTACACCTTTGAATCATGTGAGTATTACATGGCCCCTTTTTATATTTTTAAACTTTTTGGGGTGAAACATGAACTCTATACATACAATTGAGTACATTTACACAAACTACACAAACACAAATCCTCTTTACATTCATGTGTGCAAATTTGAGCTTTATGTTTGAGTACTAGGTGTGTTAACTGTTTGTGTGCAATTTATGTGCAATCATTAACTATTCAAGCCGAAGGTTAACAATGATAGATCTATTGAGTCTGACAAACCCACCCAGATTGGGGTGATTGTTACCGACAACACAATTTGCATACTAGTTACAAAGGTTTGATTGTATTTGGTTACACAATAGTTGCTCCCCATAAATGCCTTATTTTATCATATTATGTAAGGATTTGATCATTTATATCTATACACTATTATGTATAAACCTGTGTATGCTCACCAACTTTTTAGTTGACCTTATTTTATTCATGTTTCAGGTGCTAATGTGTGATTTTGATCGAGACTTGCTACACATAAGTTTTGGACCTAGATAATTTTAAATAAAGGATCATGTATTTCATTTATGTACTTGGTTTGATTTTGTTTTGTCTTGAACATTTGCAATGAATTTGAATGATTACATATTTCAATTTAGTCAACCTTGTGCTCATGAACAGTCTACATGTCCCTCCCCGACGTTTCTGCCGTCGGTTGGGGTGTGACATTTGGTGCTTGTCTTGTGAGACTTCCTTTGCTGTTTGCCCTTTTTACAAGGCATACGGTCATCTGTAACGGCAAATCTCAGCTTAGGAACACCGGTTAAAAAACCGTTTCGGACAAGATGATACATTTTCCAATAAGAAATGTTTCCGGGTTTCCTATGCCACAAGATTGAGTCAAGTTATGTCGCTTTGGTAAGCAAACAAGTTGTAACTGATGAGGTGGTTGTTGCCACGCTCATATCGATATGATAAGTGTCGTTTGTCCTTGGTGCTCACATCAGAATCCAGTCTTCAGGAACTTCCAAACCAGGTTTGAGAATCATGCATGCTGTCTTGTCAAACATAACTGAGTACTCCTTGTCGCACATCTGGGAAACACTCAACAGGTTATGCTTCAGCTTCTTGTAGTAGTTGACGTTGTCGAAGCTAACACATCCATTCGAAACCACGCCTTGACACGTGATACTACAGCCTTTCTCTCCAGCAAAGGCCACATAGCCGCCTCTGAATGGTTTGACACCTTGAAGCAGGGCCATGTTACCTGTCATGTGTCGGGAGCATCCACTATCTACATACCAACGATTAGAGATAATACCCTTCGGATGTCCCTGCACGAGTCACAAACAGATCAGTTAGATTTGCAGACCCAAGCCATAGTGGTCTTGGGTCATCCGTCTTTCTCAAAATAAACAACCTCTATTAACTCACAGTCGTGACTGTCAAAAATAGATGAACCTTTTGAAAACTTGGGATCAGGAAATTGAGAACTTTTGGATTTCTTGTTCCAGGACCTCTTCTTTTTCTTAACTGGAACAGTAGGCTTACATTCAACAAAAGCATGTGAACTAGTGGAAGCTTCACCTGATTGAACTCCAGCCAGTTGTTCCAGCTCTCTCAATCTCTTGTTCCTTCTTCTCCTCTGTGGTTTGGAGAGTTTTACCACGGGTTTCTCACCAGTTGGTGCACTACCAGAGGTAGATGCACAAGGTTTAGCAGGAAGCTTTTCCCTTTTTGGAACAGTTGGTTTAGCCTCAGATGTGGTCTTTGGCTTCACCAACGGTTTCATCAGTGGTTTCACCTCATTCTTCTTTGGACTCTTGGTCTGTTTCACTTGTGGTGACTTGGGAACAACAGCTGGCCGTTTCCCTTGGTTCTTCTTTAGGCAGTTCACAATAATGTGACCGATCGTACCACAGTGAAACTCCTATCTTTGTAATTCCTCCTGTAAGGCTCATTTGATTTGAAATTTGATGACTCAGCATGATGAACAGGAGAAGTTTTTTGGTGAACAGTAGTTTGACCCGATGGTGATTGTTTTTTAGGAATATAAT
The DNA here is from genome assembly GCA_023525975.1 of Smallanthus sonchifolius. Taxonomy (NCBI): domain Eukaryota; kingdom Viridiplantae; phylum Streptophyta; class Magnoliopsida; order Asterales; family Asteraceae; genus Smallanthus; species Smallanthus sonchifolius. The sequence continues at coordinate 31,706,144 of CM042046.1, forward strand.
ACTCTTGCATATTTTCTTAATAGCCAAGCCCGTAATAAGCTGAAAAGGCTTCTTTCTTAACTTGATTAATGTTTTTATATCCCCCATAAAGCATCACTTTTAATTTTTCATTTGATGCAACGATATTTGGTTCAGTCAAAATACAATTATCACAATCAGTGACAATGTTTTTCTTAACTTTCTGTTCACCGAGAAACTCCTCAGAGACTACTCCTTCAGGGCAAGTGTTCTCAGACTCATCATCAGAAGCAGTAAAGAACTCTTCATCAGATGCAGAGTTAGCCTTACTTAAGGAATCATCCTTACTCGAGGACTCATCAAGGCAAGACATATCAATGTCAATTAAGCCGCTAACAAATTTCCCGCTTACCGGTGGAGGAATGGCATTAGTACCCAACCCTAAGCCATTCACTTGTCTCACTACAGACTCGTAGTGTTCCACCATAAAAGGAGAGTTTTTCAACTTCTCAATATTGCCTTTCAACTGCAAGATCTCATTTTGCAGCTTGGTGATCTCATTGTTTCTCTTTTCCAACCCCTTGTACGCAACATCCAAATGGAACTGTTGATCACTGATTTTAAGTGAATAATCACATATTTCTTTCTTCAAAGTTTCAATTGAATCTTTGTATCGTTTTTCGTTTTCGTTGTAGCTTAAAGCTACAATACGAAGGGGTTTGACTTTGTCTTGAAGCTTAGAATTTTCATCCTTTAAGCTCAGACATTTTGAATAAGAAATGACAGCAAAAGAGTTAGAATCTACCTCATTTGATGAACATGATGCCTCTCTAATAGCCATGAGGGCAACTGCAGTTGTAGATTCTTCTTGGTCAGCCATAGAAGCTTCCCGTTCCTCTGCTTCCATCATATCCATGATCTCAGCCATGAGACCAACCTGTGTTTGAGCAATAATGACATCCTCCATATGAACACCCAAATCAAATTTATCGTTCTATTGAGCTACCAAAGCGTTGGATGTACCACCTAGACTTTGATTGCGATTGTTGGAGTTGCTGTATCCTTGACTGTTTCCTTGGCTAGGTCTGGTGAAACCCGAGGCTGGTGCTTTGTCCTTTTGACATTCACGAGCAAAGTGTCCAAAGTTCTGACACTTATAGCACTTGGCTTTGGATTTATCAAAACCAACCTTGGCATTTGAATGCCCACCAATGAACTTTCTTCTTGTTCTGTTCAGGAAACGCTTGGCTCTTCTCAAGATCATGGCCATATTCCACTGAATATCCATGTCCTCCATATCATCTGGATCCACCTGATTAAAGTCTTCTTCTATGGTTTCAGGATCCGTTAGTTTGCCACCAATGAAGTTTTCATAGGCAAGCATACAAGATGAAAACAAAGCCACATGATCTTCAGCTATCTTGGCTATTGCAGATTGGTTAGCTGAAGATGTGGGAGAAGGATTTCTTAAGGAATTCTGGTGATGAGATCCAGAATCAGATCCAGATGCTATATAGCAAGCATGACCACCACAAACTTTTGAATTATCCTCCTCGTGAGAGTTCCCTACAAAAAGGGCAATTCCAAAACCCAATGACTTGGCTGTAGAAGACGTCCCATAATACATAGAAGGGTCTTGTATTTGAGGTCTCCCTGAGCTCTCCTTTCTTTTTAGGTTCATATCATGTGCTTGAACCTTTCCGATTGCTTCATCAATTGTCATCTCATAAAACTTTGAGTTCTCTCTCATCAAGGTAGTATACATCTAAAATTTTGGTGGTAGGGCATCTAGAAACTTCTCAACTAACTCCTCATTTGGATAGATGAGGTCAAAAGCTTTCAGCTCAGTTTGCAGATGATAGAATCTAGAGATGAGCTCATCTATGGATTCATTCTCCAAATATCTGAAGCACTCATACTGCTTCCTAAGAAGATCCCTCTTACTCTTCTTGATATCGTTGTTTCCCTCAAATCTCTTCTGCAAAGCCTTCCAGAGATCCTTGGAGTTATCGTATCCTCTAAAACTATGGAATAACTCCCTGGTCAAGGCCATAGTAATAGATCCATGTGCCTTCTTCTCTCTGTCATAAACTTTCTTTTCTTCTTCATCAAGTTTGGAGATAGTCTTGGGAACTTCCTCATCAAGATATGTATATGTGGGATGCTTATAACCCTCTAGAATGGGTATCCAAAGTGAAGAATCGGTGTATGAGATATAATGCTCAAAGCGTGCTTTCCAGTTTGAGTAATCATTTACGTTAAGCAGCTTTGGTGGTTTCTGCGGGGTTCCAATCTCGTTGTCATAATTCAGAAGGTTACCGAGGTTCTGAAGATTTTCCATGGTGAAACACTTAGTCAAATTTTAGAAAAATCAAAACAGTGTGCGCACTTAAGTTCTGGCCTTGTGCACTTAAGAACTTGGTCTTGCGCACTTAAGATTTGCTCTTGCGTACTTAACAAGTACGCATGAGTAAATGACAAGTACGCTGGAAGGAGTTAAGTACGCAACAAGAAATTTTCTTGCGTACTTGGTAAGTACGCAGGAAGCCTGTACTTGTTTCCGAAATTGGTAAGTACGCAAATCACTTTTTCACCAACCCTCACTAACTTTTTCCGGTCACTAGAATCTCACCGGAGACAGGAAAAATTGAAGATATGACCAAACAAAATGAGCCAAAGGGTCAGAAAATCATTTCTAACCAACCTTTGATGCTCAAAACACTCAAATACACAACAAAGGTCGGTTTTTTAGTGATTTTTGCTTCTAAAATAGTGCTCAAGAGCTACCCCTATTTTATCACAAAAATCACCAAAAGACACTCTCTTTTGCTTGTAAAACTCTGTAGGTAGCGTAGAAGATGCTCCTAACACACTCACAAGCTCTGATACCACTTGTAGGTCCCCGGGTGTCTCGGATCGTTACGTGTGGGTGTGTGTCTAGTCCGACCGGTGCGGAGTACCCGTGACTAGGTGGAGAATCAAGTAACATAAGTAAACTGACAGCGAAAACACATTCAAACTTCGTCTATTATAAAACTTGTAGGTTACAGAGATGTAACGCCCCTTATCCCGGGTAACCTCACTTGTTGGGTTTACTCATAAACAAAGTCATTAATACTGAACTTTAAATTTAACACGTTCAATTAACAACAAAAACATTCACGTTTGAGTACATTACAGCGGAAGTCTCAACATTTAAAACATACATCATTGTTTAACAAAAGAAAACATAAATCGGAATGTCAGTCTCTAGCCGGGCAGCCTTCACGCCTTCGCACGACCCTTTTCTTTGTTACCTGAAATGTGTACTAAAAGTCAGCTAACGCTGCTGAGTTCTAGTTTAAAGGATTAGATATAAACATTATTTCTTCAAAAGTTTACATAAGATTATATATAAAGAACATAAATACGTATTCTTCACTTTTATTTTTCTTTCATCATTCTTGAGTGGCTACATTGATATGCATTCACCTTTAGTTTTTCCTTAACATTCATTTGGTCGTACACATAAGGGTGATCAACCCGTCTTTTACTACGTATGTCACAAAGACATACTCCATGAAGATACCGTCGTAGCCATTTGACTCGTCCGGTCCTAGAAACCGTCCGCCTTAAAACAGTCCGGCCAACCTTCGGCCGTCCGTCGTAAACCGTCCTACCGTCGTAGTCCGTCCTTTTCGCCCGTCTACCTGAAGGTATCTGTTTCCGACATGCTACCATGTTTGCAACCGTTCTACATATGATTTGGCATTTGCTTCGACCGTCCATTAATGCCCCTTTTTATTTCCTAGCTGATGAAGGAATATTTTTGTCCCGGTTGCAAGATAGTCACGTGGTCGTCCATCTACCGTAGTAGCCGTTAGCATCGAAGCATCCATAACATTCACGTATATTCACAACATGCAGTATATATATTATATAAGGCAAGATTTCATTCATTCATATTTTGTCATTCTTTCATTCATACTTTGTAAACATACGTTTCATTCTTTGTTCATAATTCATTTTCATATATATATATATATATAAATATATATATTTGTATATCACGTATGATCACATTGGCATTCATAGTATTTATTCATTTAGTGTATACACTTCAGCCCCAAAACATTTAATAAGGTTTGCACGTAACAGAGAAAGGGGCACATAGAACTCACCTGATGAGTAGTTTCTGAGATACACTTAGCTGGTTACTGAGCGTCACTAATGTCACTCACGATCTGTATAATAAAGTCATACACGTAAGGTAGTGCTCCTAGATGACACTAGACATTACTATGCTTGAACCTAGTAGTTTCGATGGATTTGCTTATATCGAAACTTGGTAGTTTCGATAGGATGCTTATGTCGAAACTTGGTAGTTTCGATAAGAAATTGGGTGTAATCTTAGATTCGGATCTTGGGCTCATATCGAAACTGAGTAGTTTCGATGGGTCTGCACATATCGAAACTGAGTAGTTTCGATGGGTCTGCACATATCGAAACTGAGTAGTTTCGATGGGTCTGCACATATCGAAACTGAGTAGTTTCGATGGGTCTGCACATATCGAAACTGAGTAGTTTCGATGGGTCTGCACATATCGTCTTCCCCAAAAATCTGAAGTTTTTGCATGCGAGTATGATCGAGTCAATATCTAAATTTTCTTTAATCAAAACGTTCGGTTTTCATTCTAGATGCAATAACTAAGCTCATTTTCAAGTTTCATCCGTAAAATCATCATCTATTGGGCTAAAACCGAAAACCCAAAAAAATCATAAAAACTCAGATTATGATCGAACGCTTAGCTGGGTTGGATTTCTAATTCGGAGGAGATGATCACGAGCAGAGCAGCAACGTTCTCCTGAATTCCCGAGTCGATCCGTCACTTTCTCTCTAGACCCGAGCTCTCTTCTCTCTCTCTAGAACTTGTGAATGGTAGAAATGAAAGGTTTGGAGCAGCCATTGCCCTTATATACTTGGGCTTCCTTCGGCCCGTTGGAGCCGAGCCCAAGCCCATCCGTTTTTCTTTCGCCATTTAAAAATTATAAATTTCGATCGTGTCATTATTTATTTATTACCAGTTTTGGGATGTTACAAGTCTACCCCCCTTAGAAAGGTTTCGTCCTCGAAACCAATTATACGTTAAACAACTGAGGGTATAGTTCCCGCATATCGTCTTCTTTCTCCCATGTAGATTTCGATCCCTTTCTGTGCTTCCATTGAATTTTGACCAATGGGATTGACTTGTTGCGTAGTCGTTTCTCAGCTCGGTCAAGAATGGCTATTGGTTCCTCTACATAATTTAGACTGTTATCCACTTCGATCTCGTCGTAAGGTATGTGAGCTGTGTCGTCAGCTAGGCACTTGCGTAAGTGCGACACGTGGAACGTAGGGTGTATTACACTAAGCTCAACGGGTAGGTCGAGTCTGTAAGCAACTTGACCCACTCTCGCTAAAATCTTGAAAGGTCCGACAAACCTTGGACTTAGTTTGCCACGTTTTTCGAATCGGATGATTCCTTTCCATGGTGATACCTTTAACAGTACCATGTCCCCTACTTGAAACTCTAAATTCTTCCTTCTCTTATCCGCGTATGATTTCTGTCTGTCTTTTGCGGCTTTCATTCGAGCTTTGATTTGATCAAATTTCTCTGAAGTAGCTTTGACCACTTCAAGACTTGCAAAATCCTTCTGTCCAATCTCCCCCTAACAAACTAGAGTCCTACATCTCCTTCCATATAACATTTCAAATGGTGGCATGCCAATAGTTGAATGATAGCTGTTGTTATATGAAAATTCTGCCAATGGTAGATGGCTGTCCCAGCTCCCACCGAAGTCAATGACAAGCTCGGAGCATGTCTTCTAAGGTCTGGATTGTCCTTTCAGATTCACCATCGGTTTGAGGGTGGTAAGATGTGCTGATGTTCAATCTAGTGCCCATCGCTTCATTGAATTTCTTCCAAAACCTTGACGTAAATCTAGTATCCCTGTCAGACACAATCGACAGCGGCATACCATGTCTGCTCACAATTTCCTTGATAAATATTTCTGCTAGCTTTTCAGAAGAAGAAGTTTCACGTATTGGAAAAAAGTGAGCACTCTTTGTCAAGCGGTCGACGATCACCCAAATGGTATCATTGCCTTTAGCTGTTCGCGGTAGCTTGGTAATGAAGTCCATCGTGATCTCCTCCCACTTCCATTCCGGTATTGGTAGAGGTTGCATTTTACCGCATGGTTTCTGGTGCTCGGCCTTAACTAGTGAACACGTTAGGCACTTGTTCACGTACTCGGTCACATCATTCTTCATGCCAGGCCACCAATACTCTTTCTTCAAGTCTTGATACATTTTGTTTGTCCCGGGGTGGATGGAATAGCGTGACTTATGGGCCTCCTCGAGTATTTTGGCTCTAAGCTTGCCCATCTTAGGTATCCACATCCGGCCAAACCTAGTTCATACACCGTATACATTTGCATCCAAATTCCCTTGTTGTCCTACTATTCTTTGCCGTTTAATATTTCTTTCTAATAGTGCTTCATCTTGTGCTTTTGATATTTCATTCATCAAATCTGGCATTATAATCAGCTGACACGCCTTGATCCGGATAGGGTCAGATTGCTCCTTTCTGCTTAAGGCGTCAGCTACTACGTTTGCCTTGCCTGGATGGTACAGTATTTCACAATCGTAGTCCTTTAATAATTCTAACCACCTCCTTTGCCTCATATTTAATTCCTTTTGCTCGAAAAAGTACTTCAAGCTTTTATGATCGGAGTAGATGGTGCATTTAACTCCATACAGATAGGGCCTCCATATTTTTAATGCGAAAACTATTGCCGCTAACTCCAGATCGTGAGTTGGGTAGTTAACCTCATGAATATTTAGTTGTCGCGAAGCTTAAGCAATTACCTTCCCTCGTTGCATAAGTACACAGCCTAAACCTTGACCCAAAGCGTCAGAGTAGACTACCAAGTCATCATTTCCTTCAGGTAGTGTCAAGATTGGAGCTTGGGTTAATCGTGTTTTAAGTTCCTCAAACGTGTTGTTTTGGGTTGGACCCCATTCATATTTCACTTCTTTCCGTGTCAATTTAGTTAGTGGCGAGGCTATCTTCGAGAAATCTTGAATGAACCTCCGATAGTAGCCTGCCAATCCCAGAAAACTTCGTATCTCTGTTGGTGTCTTTGGGATGTTCCATTCCTTTACTGTCTCGATCTTTATAGGATCTACCATGATGCCATTTGGGTTTATCACATGACCTAGGAATTGGACTTCCCTAAGCCAGAACGCACATTTGGAGAATTTTGCGTACAACTTTTCCTGCTTTAGCACCTCCAGAACTTCTCTTAGGTAACAGTTCGCTTTTCGAATATACCAGTATGTCGTCTATAAAAACTATCACTGATCGATCCAACATTGGTCAACATACTCTATTCAACAAATCCATGAATGCTGCTGGTGCGTTAGTCAATCCGAAGGACATCACGAGAAACTCATAATGCCCATAACGCGTGCGAAACGCGGTCTTTGGTACGTCTTCCTCTCTTACTTTCAACTGATGGTAACCCGACCTAAGATCGATCTTTGAGAACCAACTCGCAACTTGCAGTTGATCAAAAAGGTCATCTATTCTAGGCAGTGGGTATTTGTTCTTTACTGTCCTCTTGTTCAGTTCACGGTAGTTAATGCACATGCGCATGCTGCCGTCTTTCTTCTTTACAAATAGTACCGGAGCGCCCCATGGTGAAATGCTCGGTCTAATAAATCCTTTTTCTGTTAATTCCTGTAGTTGAGACATCAATTCTTTCATTTCTGACGGAGCCAATCGGTAGGGGGCTTTGGCAACGGGCTCAGCTCCTGGCAGTAAATCAATCTGAAATTCTATTTCCCAATCGGGTGGCAATCCAGGTAGATCCTCAGGGAATACTTCCGGAAATTTTCACACCACGGGTACATTCTTGAGTGCTTTCGTTTTTATTCTATCGTCAATAACATACGCCAGATAAGCTTCGCAACCGCGCCTCATGTAACTTTCGGCCTTGATCATCGAAATGACGTTTGGCATTGTGCAATTCCAATCCCTATAAACCGTAATTGGACTTCCGCTAGGAACCTTGAGGTGTATCCTCTTACGTTTACTTATGATTTGAGCTTCGTTGGCAGCTAACCAATCCATACCCAATACTATATCGAATCCTCCTAAGGTGAGAAGGAATAATCTAGAAGGAAACTTATGGCCCTCTATTTCTATGATACAATCCTCTGTTACTTGAAACACTGTCGAATTTTTACCCACGGCAGTTTGTACACTAAAGGCCTTTACTATGGTGTTGATAGTGCAATCCGGTTTACGACTAAATGCATTTGATATGAAGCTTTTACTAGCACCAGAGTCAAATAAAATAGCAGCATTTTCATCATTTACTAGAAACGTACCTGACACAACATCAGGGTTTCCTCTTGCTTCTTCCTCAGTCAGTGCATAGGCTCGACTCCTAGCCTTTGGCTGTTCCTTTTCAGCTTCCTTTTCCTTTCCCGAACGGGATTGTCTGGTTTTCTGCAATCCCTAGTCAGGTGTCCATATTTTCCCCAACTCTGGCACTTGACATCCTTTAAACACTCTCGGGAGAAGTGCCCCGACTTCCCGCACTTATAACACATGATGATGTCGATTCGGCACTGGCCAAGATGGTGCTTTCCACACTTCTTGCAAGTTTCATATTCATCTGACCTTGGTCTCTTAACTTCAGCTGCTGCATCCCTTTTCCCGGTGCCCCTAGACGGGTTCTCCCACTTTCTCTTTTGTGTCTCAGGTGCCGGGTCCTCAATGGCGTAGTCGTCGTAGACGATTCCGCTCAGATTCACTACCGACTCGAAGGTCGAGGGTAGGTTAGTTTTGACATGGACACGGACCCTTTGCGGCAAACCCTTGACATAGTACTTAATCAGACGATCTTCAGTCTCCACTAAGTGTGGTACCAGTTGGGCCAGCTCATTGAATATCGAAGTATACTAGCGATGAGTCTTGTTGCCAGCCTTGAAGTTCAAGAAGTCGTTCTCCACACGATCAATCTCGTTCTGTGGGCAGAACTTTTGGATTATCAGCTTCTTCAAGTCTTCTCATGTCATTCTGGCAATAGCGTTTGGCAACTTTATTCTCTGAATGTTTCTCCACCAACCTAGTGCTTCATTGGTGAAAGAATGTGCAACATACTTAACGGCCTGATCCGGTCAACACTCGCTTATGTTGATTACAGCGTTCATCCTCTCAATCCATTCGAACGTAGCCACTGAATCCTTGTTCCCATCAAACTTGGGTGGTTCTCCGTAATTTAAACCTTTATAAGTGCACCCCCTATTGCTTGACCCATCTTTATTTCATCCCCATCACTGTCATATACTTTTTCCTCATGGTTTACTTCATCATCTTCCTTAATTTTCTTTAATGCTTCAGACAGCAAGTCAGGCAATACATTCTTTAAAGTGAGCACGACCTCACGGGCAATAGCATCTCTGACCTCGGGCTCCAACTGTAGAGACCCTTGATGGTCGCCCTCGGTTGGGGTGATATTAGTTTGGTGCACGCTCTCTGTGCTTTCCGTGTGCACATCCTCTTCTTCTTGATGTCTTGGATTCAGTGGAGGCCTACCAACTCGGCCCGTGCGACCGCCTCGGCGTCCTTTTCTCCCTCCACCCGCCATTGTCTTTAGATTTCCTGATAGATATAAAGGGTATACATCAATGCCATTCTCTCAGATCATAGTCTTAGAACACTACGAACAAGGTAAATTTTTAATTACAGTGACCGATTTGTGATTAGAAATTTACATTGCTTTTCGGGTTCCAAACTCTTCAAATTGGTCGTGACATTGACATCTATTGGTTCTAGGTTAGAGTATCTATTCTTATCCAAGTGTATTAACCTTAGTACTTACTTACCTTGTTGGCGTTGGCTACCCAGACTGACATTCGTGCGTTGGTCCCATAATCAGCTTGAGTCCAGACATTTAGGGATGTCTGAATCTCTCAAACTATTGCTCTAATACCAACTTGTAAGGCCCCTTATCCCGGGTAACCTCACTTGTTGGGTTTACTCATAAACAAAGTCATTAATACTGAACTTTAAATTTAACACGTTCAATTAACAACAAAAACATTCACGTTTGAGTACATTACAGCGGAAGTCTCAACATTTAAAACATACATCATTGTTTAACAAAAGAAAACATAAATCGGAATGTCAGTCTCTAGTCGGGCAGCCTTCACGCCTTCGCACGACCCTTTTCTTTGTTACCTGAAATGTATACTAAAAGTCAGCTAACGCTGGTGAGTTCTAGTTTAAAGGATTAGATATAAACATTATTTCTTCAAAAGTGTACATAAGTTTATATATAAAGAACATAAATACGTATTCTTAACTTTTACTTTTCTTTCATCATTCTTGAGTGGCTACATTGATATGCATTCACCTTTAGTTTTTCCTTAACATTCATTTGGTCGTACACATAAGGGTGATCAACCCGTCTTTTACTACGTATGTCACAAAGACATACGCCATGAAGCTACCGTCGTAGCCCTTTGACTCGTCCGGTCCAAGAAACCGTCCGCCTTAAAACCGTCCGGCCAACCTTCGGCCGTCCGTCGTAAACTGTCCTACCGTCGTAGTTCGTCCTTTTCGCCCGTCTACCCGAAGGTATCCGTTTCCCACGTGCTACCATGTTTGCAACCGTTCTACATATGATTTGGCATTTGCTTCGACCGTCCATTAATGCCCCTTTTTTTTCCTAGCTGATGAAGGAATATTTTTGTCCTGGTTGCAAGATAGTCACGTGGTCGTCCGTCTACCGTAGTAGCCGTTAGCATCGAAGCGTCCATAACATTCACGTATATTCACAACATGCAATATATATATTATATAAGGCAAGATTTCATTCATTCATATTTTGTCATTCTTTCATTCATACTTTGTAAACATACGTTTCATTCTTTGTTCATAATTCATTTTCATATATATATATATATATATATATAAATATATATATTTGTATATCACGTATGATCACATTGGCATTCATAGTATTTATTCATTTAGTGTATACACATCAGCCCCAAAACATTTAATAAGGTTTGCACGTAACATAGAAAGGGGCACATAGAACTCACCTGATGAGTAGTTTCTGAGATACACTTAGCTGGTTACTGAGCGTCAGTAATGTCACTCACAATCTGTATAATAAAGTCATACACGTAAGGTAGTGCTCCTAGATGACACTAGACATTACTATGCTTGAACCTAGTAGTTTCGATGGATTTGCTTATATCGAAACTTGGTAGTTTCAATAGGTTCTTTATGTCGAAACTTGGTAGTTTCGATAAGTAACTTGGGTATAATCTTAGCTTCGGATCGTGGGCTCATATCGAAACTATGGTAGTTTTGATGGTATGCATATATCGAAACTGCGTATTTTCGATGGGTCTGCACATATCGAAACTGAGTAGTTTCGATGGGTCTGCACATATCGAAACTGAGGAGTTTCGAAGGGTCTGCACATATCGAAACTGAGTAGTTTCGATGGGTCTGCACATATCGAAACTAAGTAGTTTCGATGGGTCTGCACATATCGTCTTCCCCAAAAATCTGAAGTTTTTGCATGCGAGTCTGATCGAGTGAATATCTATATTTTCTTTGATCAAAACGTTCGGTTTTCATTCTAGATGCTATACCTAAGCTCATTTTCAAGTTACATCCATAAAATCATCATCTATTGGGCTAAAACCGAAAACCCAAAAAAAACCATAAAAACTCAGATTATGATCGAACGCTTACCTGGGTTGGATTTCTGATTCGGAGGAGATGATCACGAGCACAGCAGCAACGTTCTCCTGAATTCCCGAGTCGATCCGTCACTTTCTCTGTCTAGACCCGAGCTCTCTTCTCTCTCTAGAACTTGTGAATGGAAGAAATGAAAGGTTTGGAGCAGCCCTTGCCCTTATATACTTGGGCTTCCTTCGGCCCGTTGGAGCCGAGCCCAAGCCCATCCGTTTTTCTTTCGCCATTTAAAAATTATAAATTTCGATCGTGTCATTATTTATTTATTACCAGTTTTGGGATGTTACAAGAGATGTTACAAATGAGTGCGTACATAACTTCTGTCACCACAACCTATTTATACTAGACCTGATCTCTGCGCTCTTAACAAGTGTGCAGGGAAAACTGTTCATGCGTACTTAACAAGTATGCAAAGTATTCGTGCGTACTTGCTAAGTACGCAGGAAGTAATTCCTGCGCACATGCTAAGTGCGCAAAACACTTAGAGAAAATAGACAACTAGTACATACATTAGTAATTAAAACTCGATAACTAATACATACATACACTAACATACAAAGACTAATACATACAAGACAAGTACAAAAGGTAAGACAATATCCAGAGTGTTTGTCACACAAAAGTTCTTCAACACCAAACAGAAGGTCGTTTCTCAACCTCAGAGAAAGTTTCAAGAAAAGGTTGTTAAAGTCTTTAATAGTTTGAAGACATTTCGGACATACAATATGTCGAAACGAAAACAAGATTGGAAAGACAAAGCTAAACCATGACAAGTTAGGAGAGTTAAAGACTCGAGTCCAAGATCCAGCTTTGATGATGCAAAGTGTATGGGGGATCTTGGCAGAATTCTTGTGTTTTGATATGCAATGGCCTAGGGGGAGATTGTTGGAACTATTTTTAGGCATCGCATATAAAACACTCTGAAGACGAAAGAATTCTTTGAATTTAAAAGATTTCGACCAAAATCTTTTAGTTTTCTGACGAAATACATTTCGACCGAAATGTATTTCGGACGAATTCTTTTCTTTGTATTCTTAGTATAAATACTTGTATAGTTTGAAAGCTTTGTAAGGGACTTGATTGTAATATCAATATTCTTGGGAGAGTTTCACCTTTAACTATGTGTTTTTGATCCAATCACATTCTTGATTTTCTTCAGATTTGTCACTAACGCAATCATCATCATAAGTAAGATCATTTGGAATCTTCAATTCAACTTTATTTTCTTTGGAATTTCTCTTTGGCTTTAACGAAGGATAAACATTTGACACAAATGGCTCTGGAATGTATGGTTGAGGCATATGTGAATAAAATCCATTTGTAGTAAATGGAGGAGAAACACTCTTGTATCCCATCTCGCTATTCACTTTATCATTAACTTTAGCCTCAATGTTTTCAACAGTTCCTTTATATCCAAGCCCATAAGTTACTTTGTCATGTATTTGAGCTTCAATGATTTCACTAACCACTTTCCCATAAATGTTTATTTTATCAACTTTAATTGCTATATTTGCTATATTTTCCATCTTCTCGATCATCAATTTCTTTTTTGTTTCTCTTTCAGCAATCAACAGTTGAATCTCATAATTCTTTCTCTTTAATTGAAGCTTCACATGATAATTTTCTTTGACACATTTATCAATCTTTCTTTTATACTCTTTCTCACGACCTTGTAGAATCTTGTTTGTAGTATGTGCATGTTTCAATGCATCCATCACAAGTTGATTTCAATTCTTGTAATCAGCAATTTTCTTAAAACACTCCACATAACACATATTTTCGTCGAGCAGTTTAGAATAAGCTTTAAGTTCCCGTGACTCTTTCACTGCTTCAGCAACCAAATCTAATTCTATACGTTTACAATTTCCTTGAAATCATAATTGTATCCTCCTTTGATCACTATTCTATTCTGATCAGCTTTGAGTGCATACAACTGTAGCTTTGCACACAAATTCTCTAATGAGTTAAACTGTAATCCTTTATTTCTGATATTAAGTTTATAAATCTCTTATTCCTGTGGTTAAGCATTAAGAAAAATATCCATGACTTCTGATTTTTCATATTCAAGATCAACCTCCTTTTGATCATTGATCAATTTCACATATCTGTGATACTGGTCAGTCAAAGATTCTCCTTCTGTGCGAGTGAAAACTTGATATCTTTTCTATAATTGGTCTTGCCTGGCTTTTCCTTTCACATTTTTCTTATAAAGATCTGGATGAACATACCATAATCCATTTACATACACCTTATTCACACCCCCTTCGTCAGCCATTGATATATATATATATATATATATATATATATATATATATATATATATATATATATATATATATATCAATGGCTGACAAAGGGGGTGTGTATCTCATTTTTTCAAAATCAGCGCCAAACATAGCTCTGAACATCCTCTAAAAATTTTGAACAAGAAAGTTTTTCCCACCAAAAAACTCTTTTTTTATATGCAATGGCCTAGGGGGAGATTGTTGGAACTATTTTTAGGCCATCGCATATAAAACAGTCTAAAGACGGAAGAATTCTTTGAAGTTAAAAGATTTTGACCGAATGTTTTAGTAACCAAATCTGATTCTATACGTTTACAATTTCCTTGAAAATCATAACCGTATCCTCCTTTGATCACTATTTTGTTCTGATCAGCTTTGAGTGCATACAACTGTAGCTTTGCACACAAATCCTCTAATGAGTTAAACTGTAATCATTTATTTTTGATATTAAGTTTATAAATCTCCCATTCCATTGCGCGAGTGAAAACTTGATATCTTTTCTTTAATTGGTCTTGCCTGGCTTTTCCTTTCACATTTTCCTTATAATGATCTGGATGAACATACCCCAATCCATTTACATACACCTTATACACACCCCCTTCGTCAGCCATTGAGATATATATATATATTTTAACTATCTCATTTTTTCAAAATCAGCGCCAAACATAACTCCGAACATCCTCCAAAAAAACTCATTTTTTGAACAAGAAAGTAATGCTTTCCACAGCTGAAACATTTCTTCAAAGCAGGACATGATCTTTGAACAAGAAAGTTTTTAACTATCACATTTTTTTTTCTTTTCTCCCATACTTTTCGACCGAAAACTTTGAGACTTCGGATAGGACTTTTCGAACGAAAAGTAAGATTTCGATCGAGAGGGATTTCGGACAAAATTTAAGATTTCAATCAAAGGACTTTGATCTGACTTTTTGATCGAAAAAATTGTATAGGATACTTTTCGATCGAAAAACTTGTATAGCAAACTTTTCGATCGAAAAACTTGTGTAGGAGACTTTTCGACCGAAAAACTTGTAGATGAGACTTTTCGACCAAAAAACTTGTAGAGGAGACTTTTCGATCGAAAAACTTGTATAGGAGACTTTTCAACCGAAAAACTTGTATAGGAGACTTTTCGACCGAAAAACTTGTAGAGGAGACTTTTCGACCGAAAAACCATGAATGAGACTTTTCGACCGAAAAGTCAAGATTTCAACCCCTTCAACAGAGATTTCGGTCGATTCAACTAAAACTCGAAAAATTCCAACCTGCAACTTCTGAACCTCAAATTAAGCCCCGAAAATCATCCCAAACTTCATCTCCACTGTTTTGCATGCTAAATACTCAAAAATGGCACTGAAAATGATCCATTTTGATGACTTTTGAATCTTGAAAAGTTGAATTCTTTGAAAAATTCCAAACTTGCTTCAATCTCCTAGAACCGAGCATCGAAAGCGCTGATACCACTTGTGAATTATGTTATTCGTAGCAAACCAAGCAATTGATCGATAGAGACTAGAATCGAGTAGGATAATCAAGATACGAGATTGGATCAAAAACACATAGTTAAAGGTGAAACTCTCCGAAGAATATTGATATTGCAATCAAGTCCCTTACAAAGCTTTCAAACTATACAAGTATTTATACTAAGAAGACAGAAAAAAATTCATTCGAAATACATTTCGGTCGAAATGTATTTCGTCCAAAAACTAAAAGATTTCGGTCGAAATCTTTTAACTTCAAAGAATTCTTTCGTCTTCAGAGTGTTTTATATGCGATGGCCTACAATAGTTCCAACACCACTCCACATAAAAAGATTCTTGAACAATTTTTGTTCTCTTATTATAGACTATGTATGCCTTTTGATATGAAGAGTATCCTAGAAAATAGCATTCATCTCCAACACCTGCAAACTTTGGCAAAGAATCTTGTGTATTTAAGAGTGCACATGAACAACTGAACGCTATGGAGAATTTGATATGCGGCTTTCTTTTGAAAAATAGTTCATATGATGTCTTTGTGTGCTGCTTCACCATAAGAACTCTGCTCAATACATAGCAAGCCGCGTTGACTGCTTCAGCCCATAAAATGATGGGCAATATTGAATCTACAAGCATTGTGGGAGTAGCTTCAATTAATGTTCTATTCTTTCTTTCAACCACTTCATTCTGTTGTGGTGTTCTTGCTGCACTAAAATGATGTATTATTCCTTTTTCTGCACAAAAAGCATTTATCAGTTATTTTTTAACTCTATTCCATTGTCACTGTGAATGATTGATACTTTGGTATCACAGATGTTTTCAATTATTTTTATAAATTGAATAATGTTTCAAGTGTCTCATCCTTTGTTGCAAGAAAAAACACCCATGAAAATCTTGAAAAATCATCTGTGATAACAAGACAATAAGATTTCTTCGTAATGTTTTTGACAAGAACTAGACCAAAAAAATCCATATGAATTAGAAATAAAGATCGAGTAAACGTTGTAACAGTCTTTCTCGGATGAGACTTTTTATGTTGTTTTCCCTTTACACATGACATGCAACTCTCTTGAATTATGAATTCCTTCTTGGGTAAACCTCGCACTAAATCTTTATGAACCAAATTATTCATATTCTTCAAGTTTACATGTCCCATTCGACGAGATACGATTCTGAACCAGTTGCTTTTGATAACAAGCACGAAACATTTACTGGTGTTGAATGATCATTCATATCAACCACATATGTGTTGAATGTTCTTGGAGCATGCATCAGAATCATGTCTTCAGGAATAACCAGTCCATGCTTTAGAAATAAGCACTCCTTTTTGCTGTAAAATGAACTGGTATGTCTTTATCGCACACTTGTGAGACACTGTTGATGCACTTTCCTGTGACAACACTATGGATAGAGTCTTAGTTTGTATGTCTAATGTCTGTAATTTGTCTTTGTATTTATGATTCATTATGTAATAGTTTATCGAGTTGTATTTACTTTTACATAATGTATGTTGTTTTTCTGCTAAGTGTTTTGCGCACTTACATGTGCGCAGGAGAAAGCTCCTGCATACTTAGCAAGTACGCAAGAACACCTTTGCGTACTTGTTAAGTACGCAAGAGTAATTGGTCCTGCGCACTTGCTAAGTGCGCAGGCATCAGGTCTGTATAAATAGGATAGGTTCACAAAGGTTAAGTACGCAGAACCATTTGTTTAGACGAACTCAGTTTTGCTAAGTACACAACTTGTATTCTCTCTGTAACCGTCGAGTGTTTATAATACAAAGAACGTTTATTGTGACTCTTGTGTTTGGCTTACTTTGTTTAGTAAGACTCTCCACCTAGTCACGGGTATTCCGCAACCCGGTGCGACTAGTAGACCACTTGCATGTGACGATCCGACACACACGAAGGGACCTACAGGTGGTATCAGAGCACTGCTCTTGAATTCGAGTGTTGTAAGTGAGTTTGGAGACGTTTTACTGAGTTTTACAAGCAAAAAGAAGTATTTTTGTTGATTTTTGTGATAAAAAAGGGGTAGCTCTTGAGCACTTTTTTAGAAGCAAAAATCTCTCAAAAACCGATTTTTGTTGTGTATTTGTTTGTTTTGAGCATCAAAGGATGGTTAGAAACTTGTTTCTGATCCTTTGGCTCGATTGCATTGATCATCAGCATATTTTTCACTATCTCCGATGATTTTCAGGTGACCGGAAAAGTTTGGTGAGAGTTGCTGAAAAGGTGTCTTGCGTACTTACCATTTTTGGTAAAAAGTACAGTTTTCTGCATACTTACTAACTACGCAAGAGTTATCTCCTGCGTACTTACAAGTGTGCAAGACTGAACTTGTGCGAACTTAAGTTATATCCTGCGTACTTATTATTTCCTCCTGCGTACTTATTTTTTCCTCCTGCGTACTTACAAGTACGCAAGAGCAAGTCTTAACTACGCAAGACCATTTCTCAAGTGCGCAAGGCCAAAACCAAGTGCGCAACAGCGTCTAGTTTTTCTGATTTTTTGACCAAGTAATTCACTATGTCGAACCTTCAGAATCTTGGAAACATGTTAAATTATGATAATGAGATCGGTACACCTCAGAAACCGCCTAAACTATTAAATGTAAACGATTATTCCAATTGGAAGACGCGTTTTGAGCACTACATTTCATACACCGACTCATCATTATGGATACCAATCATTGAGGGATATAAGCATCCCACACACATCTATCTTGATGAAGAGGTGCCAAAGCCCATCTCTAAGCTTGATGAAGAACAAAAGAAAGCTTATGATCGGAAAAAGAAGGCTCTTGGCTCAATCACTATGTCATTAACTCGGGAATTGTTTCACAGTTTTCGAGGCTATGACACCTCCAAGGATCTTTGGAAAGCATGTCAGAAAAGATTTGAGGGGAACAGTGACATTAAGAAGAGTAAGCAGGATCTTCTCCGGAAGCAGTATGAATGCTTCAATTTCATGGAAAATTAATCGTTAGATGATCTCATCTCTAGATTCTATCATTTACAAACGGAGTTGAAAGCTTTTGAACTGAAATATCCCGATGACGAACTGGTGGAAAAATTTCTTGATGCTTTGCCACCAAAGTTTGAGATGTATACAACCCTGATGAGGGAAAATCCTAAATTCTATGAGTTAACAGTAGATGAGGCTATTGGTAATATTCAAGCTCATAACATGAATCTTATGAAGAAGGAGAGCTCGAGAAGACCTCAGATACAGGACCCTTCCATGTATCATGGGACGACTTCCACTTCAAAATCATCGGGCTCTGGAATTGCCCTCTTTACTAGACACTCCAATGAAGAAGACACTCAAATGGGTGTGGTGGTCATGCTTGTTATGCATCCGGATCAGGGTTGGGAACTAATCATCAACACACCTCAAGAAATCCTCCAGCTACGTCTTCAGCTAACCATTCTGCAATAGACAAAATAGCTGAAGATCATGTAGCAATGTTTGCATCATGTATGCTTGCGTATGAGAATTTAATAGGCGGCAAGCTAACGGATCCCGAAACTATTGAAGAAGACTTTAACCAAATGGATCCTGATGATATTGAGGACATGGATATTCAATGGAATATGGCCATGCTTTTGAGGAGGGCCAAGCGTTTCCTGAACAGAACAGGAAGAAAGTTCATTGGTGGACATTCTAATGCCAAGGTTGGATTTGATAAATCTAAGGCCAAATGCTACAAGTATCTGAACTATGGACACTTTGCTCGTGAGTGTCAAAAAGACCGAGCACCGGCCTCTGGTTTCACCAGACCTAGCCAGGGAAACAGCCACGGCCACAACAACACTAGCCACCACAATCAACACCAAGGTGGTTCATCAAATGCACTGGTAGCTCAGCATGACGAAAACTTTGATTGGGGTGTTCATCTAGAGGACGCCATCATTGCTCAAACACAGGTTGGTCTCATGGCTGAGATCATGGAGCTGATGGAGGCTGAGAGAAAAGAAGCTGAGGAGATGGAAGCTTCTGTAGCTGTTGAAAAGGAGTCTACCACTGCCGTTGCTCTCATGGCCATTGGAGAAGCACAGAGTTCATCATCTGAGGTAGATTCTAACCCTTTCTCTGTTATTTCTTGTTCTAAATGTCTAGGGCTAAAGCTTGAAATTTCTAAGCTCCAAGACAAAATCGAACCCGTAACTATGGCAGCTCATAATTAGAAAGAAAACGAAAAACGTTTTAAAGAGTCTGTTGAAACCTTGAAAAAAGAAAAATGTGAATATTCTTTACAAATAAGTGAGCAACAAGTTCACTTGGATGTTGCGTATAGGGGGTTAGAAAAACGGAACAATGAAATAAACAAACTGCAAAATGAGATCCTGCAGTTAAAATGTACAAATGAGAAGTTGAAAAACTCTCACTTTGTGGTGGAGCACTACGAATCAGTAGTGAGGAAATTGAAGGGCCTAGGTCTTGGTACCAATGCCATTCCTCCACCAATAAGTGGGAAGTTTGTCAATAGCTTGATAGACATTGATCTCACCTGTCAAGATGAGTCCTCTAATAAGGATGATTCCCCTAAAAAGGATGAATCCTCAAGTAAGGCTAACTCCACATCTAGTGAGGAGTATGTTACTGCTTCTGAAGATGGGTCGGTTAACACTTGCCCTGAAGGAGTAGTCTCTGAGGAGTTGTTGACTGAACAGAAAGTCCACAAAAACATTATCACTAATGGTGATAACTGCATTTTAACTGAACCTGATATCATTGAAACAAATGATAAACTTAAGCTAATGCTTTACGGGGGTTATAAAATATTAACCAAGTTAAGAAAGAGGCTTTTTCAGCTCATTATGGGCTTGGTTACAAAGAGAATTTGCAAAAGTATTATACCCCCAAAACCCAAACTGAAAAAGGTCAGACTCCTGTTCATAAACCAACTCCTCCTGCTCATAATGGAGAGTTATCTAAGGCCAGATCTAATGAGCCTTACAAGAGAACTCATGTGGACAAGAGGATGTGTTTTCATTGTGGCATGGTTGGTCACATTCTTGTGAACTGTCCATCAAAGAACCAAGGGAAACGGCATGTTGTCTCACAGCCAGCCGTTATCCCTAAGTCGCCAATAGTGAAACCTCCCAGAAGTCCAAAGCAGAATGTGGTGAAACCACCAGTACAACCTATGGGAAAACCTAAGATTAAATCTGAGGCCAAACCATCTGTTGCAAGAAAGGTAAAGCAACCTGCTGTACCTCATGTGTCTACATCTGGTAGTACACGCACTGGTGAGAAATCTGTGGCTAGACTCTCTAAGCCACAAAGAAGAAGAAGGAATAAGAGGTTGAGAAAGCTGGAACAACTGACTAAGACTCAATCAGGTGAAGCTTCCACAAGTTCACCGGCTGTGGTTGAGCCAAAGTCTACTGTTCTGGTTAAGAATCAAAAGAGATCCTGGAACAAGAAAGTTAAAGGTTCTCAATCTCCTGTTCCAAATTCATCCAAAGATTCACCAATTTCGAACAGTCATCATGACTGTGAGTTGAAAGAAGTAGTTTATTTTGAGAAGGATGGACGACCCAAGACCACAATGGCTTGGGTCTCCAAATCTAACTAATTCTTTTGTTACTCGTGCAGGGATGTCCGAAGGGTACTATCTCTAACCGTTGGTATGTAGATAGTGGATGCTTCCGGAACATGACAGGAAACATGGCCTTGCTTCAAGATGTTAAACCATTCAGAGCCGGCTATGTGGCCTTTGCCGGAGAAAAAGGCGGCGGCATCACGTGTCAAGGCGTGGTTTCAAACGGTTGTGTTAGCTTTGACAATGTCAACTTTTGCGAGCAGCTGAAGCATAACCTGTTGAGTGTCTCCCAAATGTGTGACAAGGAGTACTCGGTGATGTTTGACAAGTCAGAATGTCTGATTCTCAAACCCGGTTTTGAGGTTCTCGAAGACTGGATTCTGATGAGAGCACCAAGATCAAACGACACTTATCAGATCGATATGAGCGTGGCAAAAACCACCTCATCAGTTGCTACTTGTTTGCTTACAAAAGCGACAGAACTTGACTCCATCTTGTGGCATAGGAAACTCGGACATATTTCTTATCGTAAAATGAATCATCTTGTCCGAAACGGTTTGGTAACCGGGGTTCCTAAGTTGAGGTTTACCGTTGCAGATGACTGTATGCCGTGTAAAAAGGGCAAACAGCAACGGAAGTCTCACAAGCCCAAGCTCCAAAACTCTATCGATACCCCTTTGGAGCTATTACACATGGATCTGTTTGGCCCCATAAGTATCAGGAGTATTGGAGGTAAGTCGTTCTGTCTATTTGTAACTGATAATTTCTCATGTTTTTCTTGGGTGCATTATTTAGGTACAAAAGACGAGACTGCTGATATTCTTCAATACCTGATCCTGAGCTTGGAATCTCTTTGCAAGCTGAAAGTTAGAAGAATAAGGAGTGACAACGGAACTGAGTTCAAGAATAATTTGATGGAACTTTTCTGTCTCAAGAGAGGGATCCGTCACGAATTCAGCGCGCCGTACACACCTCAGCAGAATGGAGTTGCTGAACGGAAGAACAGAACACTGATCGAGACTGCAAGGACTATGCTGTCAGATGCAAAGCTTCCTGTCACTTTCTGGGCAGAAGTAGTTAATACAACTTGTCACGTCTTAAACAGGGTTCTGGTTGTGAAAAGGCACAACAAGACATGTTATGAGTTGATCAACAATCGACTTCCCAATCTTGATTACCTAGTTCCTTTTGGTAGTCCTTGTTCCTTGTTGCTACAGTATAAAGACTGTCAGTCTAAATTTCATGCGAAAGCGGTGGAAGGCATATTCTTAGGATATGTTGCCAATTCGCCCTGCAAGAGAGTGTACAACATAGGAACTCGTACTGTCGAGGAATGGTTTGAAGTGGACTGTAGTAAACACAGCACTCCACCAGAACCAAAAGGTCCAGCTTGGGGTTTTGATTATGATGCGCTATTCAAGTCCTTCAATCTTCCTGACTTATCTGCAGAAGACGCCGCAAATGTCTATGATTTATTGCGTGGCGACAATGACTCCAGTTTTTCTATTCGTGCTACTGTACCAATTATAACTTCTGATTCCAATGCTGCATCTGCATCTGGAACTCATGACAGTGATAACAGTGAAGGTGTTCATATTGTTGGAGATGACGCTCAAGCCAATCCTAACACAATTATAGGAAATGAAGCTCCAGCTGATCCAATTAACATTGAATCTTCTTCCTCTGGAACACAGGAAATGGGGAGTTAAGCACAAATCTAGATCCAGAAATTCAAGAACCAATTGTACCGGAGACGAGGGTGCATAGGAATCATCCAATCGACAACATTATTGGTGATCCTTATGCCGGTGTTCAGACTAGTCATAGAACCATCACTGAGAACACCAGTCTTTACACAGAGATATTTGACACTGGTGTCATGGAAACATGTCGGCATGCTGCATTCGTGTCCCAGGTAGAGCCGAAGAATGTGAAGGAGGCTCTCGCTGACAACTACTGGATTGAGGCGATGCAAGATGAACTGTCTCAATTCCAAAAGTTGCAAGTGTGGGATTTAGTTGACTTACCAAAAGGCTTTCAGCCAATTGGTACCAGATGGGTGATCAAATGCAAGACGGATGATTGTCATGTAGTTGTGAAGAACAAAGCAAAATTGGTTGTTCAGGGTTTTTATCAACAAGAGGGCTTGGATTACAATGATGTATATGCCCCAGTTGCTAGAATTAAGGCCATTCGACTGTTCTTGGCTTATGCCACATATGTCGGCTTCAAGGTCTATCAACTTGATGTGAAGAGTGCTTTCCTTTATGGTAAGGTGCATGAAGAAGTCTATGTCACTCAACCTCCCGGTTTTGAAGATCCGCATAATATCAATAAAGTGTACAAGCTCGATAAAGCACTTTATGGTCTTCATCAAGCACCGCGGGCATGGTATGAGACATTATCTAAGCATTTACTGTCTAATGGTTTCGACCGTGGACAGATTGACTCGACTCTCTTCATACGGAAAGCAGGAGGTGACATTCTTCTTGTGCAAGTATATGTCGACGACATTATCTTTGGGTCGACCAATGAAGGGATGCGTAGGGAATTCGAGAAGGTGATGAAGTCCAAGTTTTAAATGAGCAATATGGGTGAACTGTCATTCTTTCTAGGTCTGCAAGTCAGTCAAAGAGAGAATGGTATTTATCTACATCAAACTAAGTACGTGCAGGACATCTTGTCAAAATACAAGATGAGTGATAGCATTACTTATGGTACACCAATCCCAGTCAATCATGGTTTGCATCCCGACAGAGAGGGAAAGGATGTGGACAGCAGGTTGTACCGTGGGATGATCGGATCACTTATGTATCTCACAGCTTCAAGACCCGATATAATGTTTGATGTGTGCTTCTGCTCAAGGTTTCAGTCACAACCGAAGGAGTCTCATATGATAGCAGTAAAGAGAATTTTCAGATACCTGAAAGGGAAACCCCAATTAGGTCTTTGGTACTCTAAGCAGCAGTCATTCGACTTCAAAGCCTATACTGATTCAGATTATGGCGGCTGTAACCTTGACAGAAAGTCAACTTCTGGTGGATGTCAATTCTTAGGAGACAGGCTGGTCTCCTGGCAGTGCAAGAAGCAGTCAACGGTTTCTGTCTCAACTTGTGAAGCAGAGTACATTGCTGCAGCTAGCGGTTGTTCTCAGATATTGTGGATTCAGCAGCAATTGCGAGACTACGTCTTGAACTTCACTGGAACTCCTCTATTCATTGACAACAATGCCACCATCTCTATCACAAATAACCCGGTGAAACATTCCAAAACTAAACATATAGAGATTCGCCATCATTTCATCCGTGATTGTGCTGAAAAGCATTTAATCGAACTTGAAAAAGTTCACACGGATGACAATCTTGCTGACCTTTTCACAAAGGCATTTGATCGATCCTGTTTTAAGCATCTTGTCAACTTGATAGGAATGTTCAATCCTGAGTGAAAACTAAGTTTTCTTAAATCATTTCAATTCATGGAAGTTAAATTTTCAATTCTTTTAAATTTTCTGTACAGTTCTTTTAGTTTTTAAAAATATTTTACAAAAATTTAAAAAAAATGGAGAAAATTTCAAAGTTAAATTGAGAAAAGAGGAAATGATAGTACATCAAAAATGATCTAAACTTCATAGACTGCTCATATGGGAAATGATTGCGTCATGCTTACTTATCTGTTTAAAATTATTATGTTTTTAATCTGTTTATTTACAAGTAATTTGAATTGTCAGTAGGCTGTATGCGTCTTTGAATCACTAGTAGTGTGGAAACTAAATCTAAATTACAACTGTGATTTGAACCCATGTTTGCAAGCGTGTGTGAGTAAAAGATTAGAAAAAATCACTATCAGATAAAGGATGTTAGATTTTGACAATAATTTTCTTTTGAGATCAGTTTCGGGTTATGTTGTTAGCACAATTAATGCGGTTCATCTCACTGTCCATACTCACAAGTATGCAAGGAGAGATTGAATCAAGACATGTCTCTACATTAACCGTTGAGCATGTATTCACCCTTGAATCATTCCTGGTTCATTGAAATCAAATCCAGATAAAAGTTGGATCCCCTTACCTTATAATCAAACACCATGTTCATTATCTCGAATCATCATACCGATATTCAAAGAAGAAAATCACATGAAACCAAGACAAAAGAATCACTCGACTCTGAATCTTATGATTCCTGATAATCCTTATGGATTCTGCTTGATTTTTCTGTGCTAATTGATGTAACTTCATTCTGAAAATTAAGAAAATAATTGAAAAATCTTAGATGCCTTGAAGATAGTGCAAAATATCATAGCATCTCAGTGGGGTACACGTTGTATATCTTATAATTAATGCCTTAATACACAAGAACGTGATACAAAGATGCTTATAGTTTCAAATCTTATAATATTGTCAACTTGAATTACTTGTTTATGTGCTTATTACGTATGAATAAAGAGTAATACATGACATGATCTCATATTCTTTGATGTTTATATTGTATCGTTTTTGCTATAAGTTAGCCTGATATGATCCTCTGCTCGTGTCTTTGATCAAAAATAGCTTGTGTAAATGATTGTATATATCTATCTTGAAAAGAACAAAAAGATTTTAAGTTTTTAAGTTTATGCATAGTAAGGCCAAAAATATTTTATGTTTAATCTTCATGAATTGCATTTGAATCCTCTTTGTTGAATATTTTTATCTTGTTCGTTATTTGACTTGAAAATCTTCATAAATTCTGAGTTAAAAATTGTGCACTTAAGGGTTGTGCGCACTTGTCAAGTACGCACGAAGTAACACTTGCGCACTTAACAAGTACGCAAGAGTTAAGCCTTGCGCACTTGTTAAGTACGCAAGAGTTGATTCGTGCGCACTTAACAAGTACGCACGAACATTAATTGAGGGGTATAAATCAGAGACTTAGAACTTTTCTCAAGCTTTACGCTTTCAAACCCAAAGTTTCCCCCCTGCAATTTTACTCTCAAAATCGCTTGTGTCCAATCCATCGTTTCATCCCGTACACATTGTCATCTTCGTATTTCATCTCAGTGGTGAGATTATAGGCCAATTCCATCCATTGATTCATGACATTTGGACCGTTTTTCTGACCTAGAATCTTTTTAGGTTAATTCTGACAAAATTTGGGGTAATATGGGGTTGTCTGGGTAACTTATTGACACTAGATGCTAATAGGTCACTTAATCGATTCTATAATCATCCTTTTTTAGTCTTAGATTGTTCCTTCGGTTGAAGATGAACCGACAGTGGGTTGGAGACTGTCTAGGTCACAAAATGGTGTGTTTTGGTAGTTACTGGTGCCGATAATGGTCCCATGAGTTAGAATCGTTGATTCCGACTTAGTGGTGACCTACTCGACCCGGTATTGGAACAATCTGTGATGTTTTCAAGTTTCTGAAATTTTTGCTAAGGGTTGTTCTTGCGCACTTAGCAAGTACGCAATAAATACTTCTTGCGTACTTGTTGAGTACGCAAGAGGAAAATCCTGTGCACTTGCTAAGTGCGCGGACCAACACTTAGAAATTTTTCCTAAATCTGAAAATTTTTTCAAAGTGTAACTACTATACTATGTCATGTATGTCTACTTCCAGTGTTATAAGTTGTTCTGAATATGTTTTCTGTGTGTGTTTACAGGCTATGGCTCGTGCATTCACTAACGAATTCAACCTATTAGCTAACACCGAACCAGAATGGAAAGGTGCAGCCTTGCAATACAGGGAGATTGTGGATTTTCTGAACAGATCAAGAATAAGTTATGTAATCTCAGCAAACCCAACAGTCTCAAGACCTTACCTGGAGCAATTCTAGGAGACTGCAGAGCACGATTGCACGGTATCCCCGAATGTCATAAGGGCTACCGTTGACGGTCGGGCTATTGATATCTCTGAGGATATAATAAGGAGAGTATTGCAGTTCGGAGACCTTGCCACCGACCCGACATCCTATCCAAATTACTACGTGGATGGGTGTTGGAGGCACAGAATAGGATATGTCGGGGCTAGGGACTATGCTTCTTACAAGAAGATGTGGGTATTGGATCAATGGCGTTAATTTGCCCACATCATGATCGTGTGCATCTCATCCAGGAAAGTGGGGAAAGATGCCATGGGTCATGACCTCGCAGCGGCCATGGTGGGCCTGTCTCTCAATCGGGGCTACAACTTCTCTCGCTATATCTTCAAAGCACTCAATGACCAGATAAATACAGCAGAGAGGTTCAGGTTCCTTTTGTACCCGAGGTTTGTGCAGCTCCTGATCGATGATGCATTGCCAAACCTACGTGCTATAGGGGAGAGACTGCAGGTAAAAAGGGTGGACAAGAGAGTCTTTGCTCAGTTTCTAAAACCAAGTAGTGTAGAACCTACCCCTGCGCACATTGAACTCTTTGGCCACCTACTGAATGAAGCATACGTCGCTCTTGAAGATTGGAACTGGTATAGTCCCAACTCAGCACCAGAGATGAGTGATGACTCTGGTGAAGAACAAGAGGAAGAGCATGATGATGATGAAGGTGATGTTGGTGGTGCTGAGGAATCCGATTCGGAGGCAACAGAATCAGATTCTTCTGATTCCGATGACGCACCATCACAGGCACATCCGAGAAGGTCGGCACAGGTAACCCTGCCTGCGTCGTCTTCAAAAAAAAACGACAAAGCTCGAGCAGCGAATACGAGCCGGATTCCGACTCTGACGCTGCTCTACAAAGACAAAGGCGTGAGAGAGCCAACAAGAAAAGGGGCGATCGGCAAGAGGTTGCTATACCCACGGTTGAAGAGATTCCGACTGTGCAGCCAGTACAAGTTGAAGTTGCCCGTCCAGAGTCAGAATCTACCCCGCCAGCACAGTAACTGTATAGAAGGAGGAGAAGGCCACTGGTACAAGCAGATGTGGCAGTCACGGCGGTCACACAGGTGATTCCTGTGACCGTGACCCTCCCTACTCCAACCGTCCAGGTGACGGTGACTGCTCCACTTTTCATGGAGTCAGTCACCATCACCCCAACCATAACTCCCATCATTACATCCCCCATCCCAACACCCACCAAAGAGCCGTCAAGTCAACCCTTTAACTACGGTGATTTCTCAAAGGGGTTCGACTTTGACACAATCTTCTCTTCCCCCATCCACAACGCCGAAGCCTCATCATCTAGGCATCCGGATCCAAATGAAGCTAGGATCGATGTGCTAGAAACCCAAGTTGCTGGCTTGTTGAAGACTATTCAAAAGTCAAAAGAGGATTCTGATGCTCAACAAGCACAGATAAACTCTCTGGCGGATGATGTTAGGATTCTGCGTAGCCAGAGAACGGGGACTGATGAACGGTTGAAGAATGTCATGGCACAGAATGAATTGTTGATGAAGACTAATGACATGATTCTAGCCCACAGAACTTCCATGGAGCTAAGGCTAGATCTACAAAGGAAGGAGCACGAAGCTATGGTCAAATTAGTTGGTGAACTGACCGCGAAGCTAGGTGCTCAGGGGAGAAGGAGACAGAGAAAGAGAAAGAGAAAGAGAAAGACAAAGAAAAGAAATCCACCGGTGCCGAATCTTGTCATCCAGTCGATCTGACTAAGGATGATGATAGAGACAAGGATCCTGAAGTCGGTCCTAGTGGAGGTGAGCACCTAGCTTTGGCGATTGTGCCCATCTCTTCTGTTCCATTGGCTGAGGGGGAGTCTACTCAGCAAGAGGGTGTGATACCTCAGGTGGTGGTGGCGGAGATAAAGGGAAGTCAGCGGCTGACGTGCTCAAGGACTTATCTGATGATGAGATCCTCTATTTAGAGCCTGACTATTCCAAAGAGGAACAGATCGATGCTCTCCTTAATCTGGAAGAAGGAGAGATCGACTCTGGTGATGACTGGAACGAGGATGACGATGATGTGGTGATTGAGATTCCCAAGGGCGACGGGGAAGGTAAGTATGAGTTAGAAGATGGTGAGATCTTTGAAGTACCATCGCTTGAAACAGGCTCAGTTGACACGGCAAGTAATGTTGAAACTACAACTAAAGCCTCCCCGGTCAACCCTATACCTGTGGACCCCGAGGCACAAAAAGAGAAAGACATGCCTTCTGCATCTACAAAGGGTCCAGCTCCCGTGTGGAAAAAGACGTCTATCACAGACAAGCACGGAGCGACAGGTATGATCTTAGCTGTTAGGTTCGAGGAGGACAAGCAGCTGTTCGCCATCAAAAGATCTGGGGGGGTTCAATACTTGAAACCCACCAGCGAGGCATTCAACTCTTTGCCCAAGTACGACCTAGTTAACCTCGCAAACCACGATCTACTAAGTCACTCGAATCATGCAGTAGCAATGGGTTTGTGGGTAACACTACAGCGGGAAGCAAGATCAGGGAAATTTGAATACCTCAAGCCTCAGGTGCCCAGAAGAGTCAAGGATAAGCACGCTGTGCATCCTGTGACTAAGAAGCCCATAAAGAGATTGGTATACAAGCCAGTGCGATGTGAAACTAAGATTCCCCTGAGCAAGTTACCTCAGGATATTCTTGGTGACATGTGGTACTGGTACGTTGATCCAAAAACAGGCGAGGCTGTGGTAATGAGTAAAGGTAAGTCAGCAAGTGGAAATATTGTGCCAAAGGAAGTGATCAGGATATTTGATGAAGTCTGCTTCATCAACTTTTCTGTGAACGATCTGGAGGTACTAGCCGACAAGTACTACATCCACACTGACCAATGGATGAAGCTTCTCTCTGCCAAATACGACAAGTTGATCAAGTTCTGTCTTGATTACAAAAAGAAGATGGAAGCTAAGGAGCAGATGCTGTGAAGACTGAAGACGATGAAGATTCCGAGCTGTTGTCAAGGGGGAGTTTGTTGATGCACTTTCCTGTGACAACACTCTGGATAGAGTCTTAGTTTGTATGTCTAATGTCTGTAATTTGTCTTTGTATTTATGAGTCATTATGTAATAGTTTATAGAGTTGTATTTACTTTTACATAATGTATGTTGTTTTTCTGCTAAGTGTTTTGCGCACTTACATGTGCGCAGGAGAAAGCTCCTGCGTACTTAGCAAGTACGCAAGAACACCTTTGCGTACTTGTTAAGTACGCAAGAGCAATTGGTCCTGCGCACTTGCCAAGTGCGCAGGCATCAGGTCTGTATAAATAGGATAGGTTCACAGAGGTTAAGTACGCAAAACCATTTGTTTAGACGAACTCAGTTTTGCTAAGTACGCAGCTTGTATTCTCTCTGTAACCGTCGAGTGTTTATAATACAAAGAACATTTATTGTGACTCTCGTGTTTGGCTAACTTTGTTTAGTAAGACTCTCCACCTAGTCACGGGTATTCCGCAACCTGGTGCGACTAGTAGACCACTTGCATGTGACGATCCGACACACACGAAGGGACCTACAGACACTAAGTAGATTAAACTCCAACTAAGAGATGAAATTAACTTTCTCAAGTGTGATAAGATCATTTGACACTGTTCCCTGACCAGTAATTTGAAGGGAATCGAACATGTGTATGGTTTAAAACTTCTTAGCAACGGAATCATTTAACGCGTGATCTTTTAAAACATTTATAGATTCCCACCAAGGATCCAATTACAAGATGATGAAACTAAAACAAACAACCATACTGGGTTTAGAATACGACCTTTGTAGACAAGTGGTTGCCTAAACATTTAGTCTTTATGGATGTATACCTCAAGGTAGAAATCCTCCAAAGTATATCCACACCAAGCAGGCTTACTTCAAGGTGGTGCTAGCCAAATAAAACCGCAAGACTTGTCAAGATATGTATGTTAGAAAACCTCAAGAACTCCTTCTTGATATTCCATCAAATATGTCTAGATTAAGTGCAAAATGGACACTCAAAAACCCCCAAGAACAAGCAACGAACTACACCCAACACTTTGGTTAATTCATATGTTGTTTAAGATCACTTTTCTTTGCCTTGTTTATCTCAAAAGTTGTTGTCCAGAATTGTTGTTTCAGCAACAAAAATGCAGAGAATGTAACATCCCGAGTTTTAGGGCGCGAAAGAATTCACGAGAATTAAAAATTTTAAATAAGAAAAAGGGAAGCGGGTTTGGGCCGGGGTGTATGGGCTGAAAGGGGCAAAGGTTTGGGCCCTTATAAGCCTCAAGACCTGCCCAAAAGCCCTCATTTCCATCATCATTTTCATTTCTAGAGAGAGAAGGTGAGAGAGAGTCTAGAGAGAGAAATTCCCGTTTTTTCAAATCCGAGCTCATAGGACCGTGGGCATTCGTATCTGGACCGTTTAGCTGTGAAGGAGAAGCGATTTCAGGTAACCGATTCTCTTAGATCTGAGCTTTAGTTCGTTTTTGGGTTTTTCGGGTTTTGGCTAAAAAGGCAACGATTTTGCGGATGGAACTTGAAAATGAGCTTAGGTATAGCATTTAGAATGAAAACCGAACGTTTTGATCTAAGAAAAGTTGGGATACTGACTCGATCAGACTCGCATGCAAAAGCTTCAGATTTTTGGGAAGAAAATCTGTGCAGACCCCATCGAAACTACTAGTTTCGATATGTGCAGACTCCATCGAAACTACTAGTTTCGATACGTGCAGGTCCATCGAAACTACCTAGTTTCGATATGTGCAGACCTATCGAAACTACCTAGTTTCGATATGTGCAGACCCATCGAAACTACCTAGTTTCGATATGTGCAAACCCATCGAAACTACTAGTTTCAATATGTGCAGACCCATCGAAACTACCTAGTTTCGATATGTGCAGACCCATCAAAAATACATAGTTTTGATATGTGTAGACCCCATCGAAACTATCAAGTTTCGACATAAACAACCTATCGAAACTATCAAGTTTCGATATAAGCAAATCCATCGAAACTACTAGGTTTAAGCATAGGGATGTCTAGTGTCATCTAGGAGCACTACCTTACAAGTATGGCTTTATTATAACAGATCGTGAGTGACATTAGTGACGCTCAGTAGCCAGCTAAGAGTATTTCAGAAACTGCTTACCAGGTGAGTTCTAATCCCCTTTTTGCCTTCTTTAGGGGTGGTGTGCATACTTAGTGTAAAGTGTTTATTATATTTTATATATTATAAACTGAAGTGAAAAGCTATGTTTTAGTGAAAAGTTTAAAAGAGACAAAAGTACGTTTTGAGGAAAGTATATTTATATCATTTGGCAAGCGTTTACTATATTTCTATATACATAAACAAAGGCATGATATATGTGCTAGTATGTTTTCAGTAAAGTAAGTTATATCATTTGGCAAGCGTTTACTATATTTCTATATACATAAACAAAGGCATGATATATGTGCTAGTATGTTTTCATTGAGCAAGTTATATTTTATGGCAAGCGTTTACTATATTTCTATATACATAAACAAAGGCATGATATGTGTGCTAGTATGTTTTCATTGAGCAAGTTATATTTTATGGCAAGCGTTTACTATATTTTATATACATAAATAAAGGCATATTATATATGAAAGTTATGAACAAGATTTACAGAAAGTTTTATGAACAGTAAAGTGAACAGTTTTTGCTTCGGGAATATGTACCAGTTTGTAAATGTCCTTGGGACAGATGTTACTTGTACAAGATGTCAGATATGGGTGCTACCCATTAATAAGAGTCTCGGTGGCTCGTTAACAGTTGTACAATTGGAATGGGTGACGGCGGTTGCTCGGGGGACTACGCAATCCCCCATGTACCAGTCAAGCGGTATTGATCACGAGGACAATATCCGGTGTTGATCACGAGGACAACATCCTGTCATGTGGTGTTGCTCGCAAGGACAACATCATTGGGTCACGAGGACCCAGAAGGTATTGATCACGAGGACAATACTAGTATGTAACAAGAATTGACGGATAAGCGGTAGTGTCGGTTCATGGTGTAAGCCATGGGGGCATTGACCAGGTACTTGTCGGTTCATGGATGTAAGCCATGAGGGCAGTACAGTAAAGATGAATTGACGGTTAAGTGGTACTGATCACGAGGACAATACCAGCAGTGATAAGAATTGACGGTTAAGCGGTATTGATCACAAGGGCAGTACCAACAGTGACAAGGAATTGACGGATACTTTATGAATGTTTTAAACTAGTTTTGAAAAGTGAAGTATGTAAAGTTTTGCCTTAAGGGCAGTATGTATGTATTAGTAAATCTTTTGTATAATTGATTTAAAAGTAAGCGTTAGAACTCACTCAGCGTTGCTGATTTTTAGTATACATACCAGTTAAGTGCAGGTGTAGTTGATGGATGTGGATGCTTGGCTTAGCGAGAAGAGTTACCCGAAGATCAGTGTCTGGCATCCCGATTATGTTTATGTCTATGTTTCTTTTGATTATGTTGATTAAGACAAGTTTCAGTTGTATTTGGCAAATTATGTTTAGACATGTTATGTTTCCGCTGCGTATGTTGACTTTTAAATTGTTTCCGCTGTTTTAATGAATGTCTTATGTTTAAAGTGCTATGTGTTGATGAGTAAATCCAACAAGTGAGGCCTCCCGGGTTTGAGGCCTTCACAAGTTGGTATCAGAGCCATAGTTTGAGAGATTTGGACATCCTCGATGTCCAGACTTAAACTGAGAATGGGACAAGTAGCGGATGTCAGTACGGGTAACTCAAGCCAAAGCATCAGAAGCGTATAGTAAGTAAAGTTTCTTTCCTTGTTTTAGAGTGTAAAGATAAGAATAGAGGCTTTAATGGAGTCATGAAATCGAATAAATAGAAAACAAGATGTGATGTAATGGTTAATTGCAGATGGCCAGTGTATATTAACATCTTACCTTACTTATTGTGTTCTACATATTCCCTAGCATGATGAAATTAAATCTTTTGTTCTCTATCTTTCAGTTAGAAATGGCTAGACATGGAGGAACTAGAGGGGGTGGAGGAGGAAGACGTGGTGGGCGTACAGGCCGCCACGGTGGAGCTAGCACAAACCAAGTGATTGAGGGGAGTGTTCACACTACCCATACTGATACGGTAGTCAGTTAGCACAATGTTGAGCATGTAGAAGGAGATGACCAACCGTTTGAGTTTGAACCAGTCGTACAAGCAGCTCTTGGCTGTGAGTTTACCCGGCTGCTGAAGGAAATCTTACCAGCCATACTAGACGAAGCGTTAAGAAAGGTCAAGGAAAACCCCAACGTAATCCCAGTCACTGAAGGGCCAGTGGTGCTTCCAGCCATGGGAGGACCAGTTCTGGTGGAGAATGTTGCACCACCTACTCGCGGATGTGATTACAAGGCATTTCGTGGTTGTGATCCCCCTGAGCTAACTGGGGAGAAAGAAGTAGCTGATACATTAGATTGGATCAATGGCATGGAATCCACCATCCGCCTCAGTGACTGCAGACCGGATCAAGCGGTCATGTTCGCAGCTAAGTCACTGAAGGGAGAGGCAGCACACTGGTGGGAGACTATGAAACAGGCTAAGGGTGACCAAACAGTCGAGCTAATGAAGTGGAGTGATCTGAAAGCGTTAGTAATTGAGAAGTTCTGCCCCAAGAACGAAGTCCACAAGGTGGAGAGAGAGTTCCTGACGTTGCAAGCCGGACTCATGACTCACAGACAATATACTTCCAAGTACAACGAACTGGCACGCCTGGTGCCTCATCTTGTAACCACAGAGGAGAGGAGGATTCATTATTATGTTCAAGGGTTGCCTCCAAAGATACGTACCTTTGTAAGGGCCAACACACTGAGTACCTTTGAGTCGGTGGTTGTTTTGAGCGGAGTTGTCTATGATGACATTGCCTCTGAAGTCATTTCTGAAGCACCTAAGAAACAATTGGCTAAGCGGACTAGGGAGGAACTTCAGGGCCCTAGTGATAGGAGGTCAAGGTTAGAAGCAGAGGGTCTGTGTGGAAAATGTGGGAAAAGGCACGGAAGAGAGTGCAGAGCTGGGCAGGCGGGATGCTTTAAGTGTGGCAAGTTTGGACACCAATCACGTGACTGTCCGGTGAAGCCTAGGTGCCACAACTGTGGGGAGCCGGGCCATTTGAGCAGAGACTGTAGAAAGCACAAAGAGCCGGAAGCGGGAGGATCCGGAAAGGGTAAGGGTTCAGAGAAGGAACCTTACATCAACAAGGCCACAGCAAGGGCTTACCAGATGACTCAGTAAGGTACGTTGCAAACTCTTAATTGTGATATGCCAAGTTTATGTTATTATATCCTTAAATGATTAGTTAGCCCCATCAGCTTAGAAGCCTTAGAACTAGATATTACCCTGATTAGACCCTCAGCGGTAGTTAATCACAATGGCCTTCATAACCAAGCTGCCTTGCATAGCTACGGTTTATGCCACCCATTCTGTGATTTTCTATCAGTATAGCTTATGGCAGGTTTCGAGGACGAAACCTATTGTCAGGAGAGTAGACTTGTAACATCCCGAGTTTTAGGGCGCGAAAGAATTCACGAGAATTAAAAATTTTAAATAAGAAAAAGGGTAGCGGGCTTGGGCCGGGGTGTATGGGCTGAAAGGGGCAAAGGTTTGGGCCCTTATAAGCCTCAAGACCTGCCTAAAAGCCATCATTTCCATCATCATTTTCGTTTCTAGAGAGAGAAGGTGAGAGAGAGTCTAGAGAGAGAAAGTCCCGTTTTTTCAAATCCGAGCTCATAGGACCGTGGGCATTCGTATCTGGACCGTTTAGCTGTGAAGGAGAAGCGATTTCAGGTAACCGATTCTCTTAGATCTGAGTTTTAGTTTGTTTTTGGGTTTTTCGGGTTTTGGCTAAAAAGGCAACGATTTTGCGGATGGAACTTGAAAATGAACTTAGGTATAGCATCTAGAATGAAAACCGAACGTTTTGATCTAAGAAAAGTTGGGATACTGACTCGATCAGACTCGCATGCAAAAGCTTCAGATTTTTGGGAAGACAATCTGTGCAGACCCCATCGAAACTACTAGTTTCGATATGTGCAGACTCCATCGAAACTACTAGTTTCGATATGTGCAGGTCCATCGAAACTACCTAGTTTTGATATGTGCAGACCCATCGAAACTACCTAGTTTCGATATGTGCAGACCCATTGAAACTACCTAGTTTCGATATGTGCAGACCCATCGAAACTACCTAGTTTCGATATGTGCAGACCCATCGAAACTACATAGTTTCGATATGTGTAGACCCCATCGAAACTATCAAGTTTCGACATAAACAACCTATTGAAACTATCAAGTTTCGATATAAGCAAATCCATCGAAACTACTAGGTTTAAGCATAGGGATGTCTAGTGTCATCTAGGAGCACTACCTTACAAGTATGGCTTTATTATAACAGATCGTGAGTGACATTAGTGACGCTCAGTAGCCAGCTAAGAGTATTTTAGAAACTGCTTACCTGGTGAGTTCTAATCCCCTTTTTGCCTTCTTTAGGGGTGGTGTGCATACTTAGTGTAAAGTGTTTATTATATTTTATATATTATAAACTGAAGTGAAATGCTATGTTTTAGTGAAAAGTTTAAAAGAGGCAAAAGTACGTTTTGAGGAAAGTATATTTATATCATTTGGCAAGCGTTTACTATATTTCTATATACATAAACAAAGGCATGATATATGTGCTAGTATGTTTTCAGTAAAGTAAGTTATATCATTTGGCAAGCGTATACTATATTTCTATAGACATAAACAAAGGCATGATATATGTGCTAGTATTTTTTCATTGAGCAAGTTATATTTTATGGCAAGCGTTTACTATATTTCTATATACATAAACAAAGGCATGATATGTGTGCTAGTATGTTTTCATTGAGCAAGTTATATTTTATGGCAAGCGTTTACTATATTTTATATACATAAATAAAGGCATATTATATATGAAAGTTATGAACAAGATTTATAGAAAGTTTTATGAACAGTAAAGTGAACAGTTTTTCCTTCGGGAATATGTACCAGTTTGTAAAGGTCCTTGGGACAGATGTTACTTGAACAAGATGTCAGATATGGGTGCTACCCATTAGTAAGAGTCTCGGTGGCTCGCTAACAGTTGTACAATTGGAATGAGTGACGGCGGTTGCTCGGGGGACTACGCAATCCCCCATGTACCAGTTAAGCGGTATTGATCACGAGGACAATACCCGGTGTTGATCACGAGGACAACATCGTGTCATGTGGTGTTGCTTGCAAGGACAACATCGTTGGGTCACGAGGACCCAGAAGGTATTGATCACGAGGACAATACTAGTATGTAACAAGAATTGACGGATAAGCGGTAGTGTCGGTTCATGGTGTAAGCCATGGGGGCATTGACCAGGTACTTGTCAGTTCATGGATGTATGCAATGAGGGCAGTACAGTAAAGATGAATTGACGGTTAAGTGGTACTGATCACGAGGACAATACCAGCAGTGATAAGAATTGACGGTTAAGCGGTATTGATCACGAG
The DNA here is from genome assembly GCA_023525975.1 of Smallanthus sonchifolius. Lineage (NCBI taxonomy): Eukaryota > Viridiplantae > Streptophyta > Magnoliopsida > Asterales > Asteraceae > Smallanthus > Smallanthus sonchifolius. Next base: position 31,743,590 of record CM042046.1, read on the forward strand.
GGCAGTACCAACAGTGACAAGGAATTGACGGATACTTTATGAATGTTTTAAACTATTTTTGAAAAGTGAAGTATGTAAAGTTTTGCCTTAAGGGCAGTATGTATGTATTAGTAAATCTTTTGTATAATTGAATTAAAAGTAAGCGTTAGAACTCACTCAGCGTTGCTGATTTTTAGTATGCATACCAGTTAAGTGCAGGTGTAGTTGATGGATGTGGATGCTTGGCTTAGCGAGAAGAGTTACCCGAAGATCAGTGTCTGGCATCCCGATTATGTTTATGTCTATGTTTCTTTTGATTATGTTGATTAAGACAAGTTTCAGTTGTATTTGGAAAATTATGTTTAGACATGTTATGTTTCCGCTGCGTATGTTGAAGTTTAAATTGTTTCCGCTGTGTTAATGAATGTCTTATGTTTAAAGTGCTATGTGTTGATGAGTAAATCCAACAAGTGAGGCCTCCCGGGTTCGGGGCCTTCACAGAGAAAAAGTGAGTAAAAAATGAGACTGAAGTCCCTAAAACACCCACAAGCATGGATTAAATACTAGCCCTTATCTTAGGTACCATACCTAGTAATAATGCCTCATATTGTGGAGTGTGGAAGAGGTCAAAAGACCATTCTTTTCAGCCCAAAATTTGCGACAACAACATGATTAAAATGGGTGGAAGTAAGGTCTTGGTAATGTACAATCATTACACACCATACATGTGTCAACTTGCCAAAATACTTCTAGTCTCATTCCAATGATCTAGTTATCTACAAAGTTACACACACACACATATATATATATATGTATATGTCAAACATATGTGCATCTAAATATATATATATATATATATATTTATTTACACAAACCTATGCATGCAATATGATCTTTGTAGTAAACCAAGTTAGATGGAATGAATGCACACATGAGCTACACATATGTAAATTTTAACAAATACAAAATTATATGTATATATATTTATTTACACACAAGTAAATATAAATACATATACATATAATAAATATGTGACATTAAGTAATTGTTACAACTAACAATTACTAAAATATATCTTGACCGGGTTAAAACGCTTAAATACGTTTAAACGTATCCTTGATATTTGCTTAGTGTGCGACCCTTTGGGATCACAAATCAGTAGCAATATTATTGAATGCTATTCCTTGGGCATATAGATCCAATAATCTCCCATTTGCACAAGGTCTAATCATGCAATAATATAAACAATGTAGTACGTCTAGCAACGCCCCACTGCTCCTAATGATATATGACTTCAGTCATCCACTAAAACCAAGTATTTAGGAAACGTACACTACATAGGTAATAGTATAAGGAAAGCTGTCAGTTATCCTTTCTGTTTTAGACATCTAGTTGAACATGATACATGGATCTAGGTCAATCCCACAAAGTGTTCAACAACTATGTATCTTGATTCCGATTCAAAGTGATGTTACAAACTACGTTTGAGCACGGCCATGCATTTAGATCAGTTTGAATCATCGAGGGGCCCAAGATGTCAACCACTTATTAGAATAAGGGAACATATCCCATCTTGACTACATACGCCTGTCACTATACCTCACGTTGTACCCAATCGCAGCCCTTATAACTACCTAGTTAAAGATATAGCGTTAAACTACGTCAAAGCACAACCTCGGTATAATCGAGTCCCTAATATGAATCTCAGGTCAGAGGATATAGGGACAATACCATTAATTTCAAAACTTACTCATGAAAAGGATCCATGGATTAATTTTGAAGCGGGTCACGTCCAATATTTATTTCCTAATAAATATCTGTGAATTTGGTCATAACTCCTTATACATTCAATATTATAAATGTCAACCAACCCAATTCACAATAGTCTTAATTCAAGATTATTCCCATAATTTGATCGACTACGGACAATTTAGAATAACTTAGTTATTCATGGATTTAAACATGCTAATATAGAACATAACATATATTATTGAATATGGTTATTCCTAATAGACCATACCAGATAGAATATTGTTACATGTGTTACAAATACCCAAATACTAAGTCACTTATCATATATTGCATGCATCATGTATGATAATCACCTCGTTACTACTTTCACTTTGAGGCAAATCTTAGACTTAGTTTTAGACTTTCATGTGGTTATACAACCACTCAATGTGCTTTATCTTTAGAACACTTTCTAACATAAAGAACTATCATTATCTAATGAATAAACGTTAATCAATCCATCATTTGAAACACTTTTGAAGTCTAGGTATTTCGTTTACAAATGATTGTGAAATCAAATACAATCTTCAATATTTATTTCAAAAGTTATATTATGTGTTTTACCTTTGGAACAACGTCCAACCCAAAACACACTCATTCTTCAATGATAGTTAATTAGTTTCCACATTTTAAAATCTTTTAAAGTCGAGGAACTTCTTTACAACTGGGTTGTAAAACCAAATGTGATTCTCAGTGACTATTCCAACATATCATATGTGTGTAAAATCTTCCACATATATCTTTTCAGTTCAATTACTATTTGGGAATAGTATTTTTAAAATTGCTATATTGGAATTCTTAGATGCCAAACCCTTGCACTAACGCCTTTCTAAAACATTTAGGTCACTAAGAAGTATTCCTTATTACCTCAGTAATACTTCTATTGAGGTTTTCTAGTATTCTGCTTGTCATGTGTCTCCAACATACAAGTCTATCAATGTCACACCCCAACCGACGGTGGAAACGTTAGGGCGGGACATGTAGACTGTTCATGAGCACATGATCAACTAAAGTTTCATATATCAATTTGTTTAAATTACATAACACTTGTACAATAAAAACATACAAAGGAATGAAATACATCAACAAAATTTAAATGTTTATTTAACTAGGTCCTCAATTCCTATGTGTAGCATCTTGAATATGAACTCAAAGATTAGCACCTGAAACATGATGAAAACAGGGTCAACTAAAAATAGTTGGTGAGTATACATAGGTTTTGACTCTAAATAGTATCATTGTGTTGTGTGTATACAATCCATACATATCATGGTTAATAAGGCAATTATGGAGAGTTACTATTATGAAACCAAGTTATACAATCAAACCTTTGTAACTAGCATGCAAATAGCTAAATTGTGTTGTCGGCAACAATCACCCTAACTGGGTGGGTTTGTCAGACTCAATAGATCTACCATTGTTAACCGTCGGCTTGTATAGTTAATGATTGCACATGTAAATTGCACACAAAATGTAGTTAACACACCTAGTACTCAAACATAAGGCTCAAATTACACACATGAATGTATGGTGGAATTGTATTGTGTAGTTTGCAAACATTGTATATTTGTATTCATGTTCCACCCAAAAAATGTAAATAGCATAAAAAGGGGTTATGTAAACTCACCTTGATAAATATAGGGATGGACTTATAACTTGTAGCAACGAGATTTAAGGATGTCCTAAGTTAAACAAGATATGTTATTTAATATATGGAAACGATTAAAGGACATAAGAATGGTATGATCGTGGCTTTAGGATTTGGAACGAAAGAATGAAAGGATTTAGGATACAAACTATAACGATAACTAATGTGATAGTCTATAAATGAAATTTCATGAATTTAATTATTTTATAAGTTTTAAAAGATAGTTTGTGTGTCAATAAATATAAATTTCTAATCTAATAAATATTCCATTAAAATGACTAGGTTAAGTTAGTCATTATGTTGAGATATTATAATGACATTTTATACGTGTATCATTTGAAATAAGAAAATGAATAGTAATTTATTGAACAAATAATTAATTAACTACATAATTAAATAAATAATCTTTGTTTTCATTTAGTTAGATTTTCTTGAAAATTAAGTGTTAATCATAGGTGTTAATTGTAATTCTAATAAAAATAAATACCTTATTAAGACAATTAGGTTAAAATGGTCGCTAAGATGAAATATTTGAATATCCTATAATTTGAAATAAATAGATTTATTATTTATGAAAATCAAATTATTGAAAGAATCTTAGTATTTGCGAAAATATCAATAATAATACGATTAAAATAATTATGGTACTTGAAACAGAAGTTTTAATATTAATCATGAATCATGTCGTTATAAAAGTTTAGGTAAAATATCTTGGCTATTGCAGATTGGTTAGCTGAAGATGTGGGAGAAGGATTTCTTAAGGAATTCTCGTGATGAGATCCAAAATCAGATCCAGATGCTGTATAGCAAGCATGACCACCACAAACTTTTGAATTATCCTCCTCGTGAGAGTTCCCTACGAAAAGGGCAATTCCAGAACCCAATGACTTGGCTGTAGAAGACGTCACATAATACATAGAAGGGTCTTGTATTTGAGGTCTCCCTGAGCTCTCCTTTCTTTTTAGGTTCATATCATGTGCTTGAACCTTTCCGATTGCTTCATCAATTGTCATCTCATAAAACTTTGAGTTCTCTCTCATCAAGGTAGTATACATCTAAAATTTTGGTGGTAGGGCATCCAGAAACTTGTCAACTAACTCCTCATTTGGATAGATGAGGTCAAAAGCTTTCAGCTCAGTTTGCAGATGATAGAATCTAGAGATGAGCTCATCTATGGATTCATTCTCTAGATATCTGAAGCACTCATACTACTTCCTAAGAAGATCCCTCTTACTCTTCTTGATATCGTTGTTTCCCTCAAATCTCTTCTGCAAAGCCTTCCAGAGATCCTTGGAGTTATCGTATCCTCTAAAACTATGGAATAACTCCCTGGTCAAGGCCATAGTAATAGATCCATGTGCTTTCTTCTCTCTGTCATAAACTTTCTTTTCTTCTTCATCAAGTTTGGAGATAGGCCTGGGAACTTCCTCATCAAGATATGTATATGTGGGATGCTTATAACCCTCTAGAATGGGTATCCAAAGTGAAGAATCGGTGTATGAGATATAATGCTCAAAGCGTGCTTTCCAGTTTGAGTAATCATTTACGTTAAGCAGCTTTGGTGGTTTCTGTGGGGTTCCAATCTCATTGTCATAATTCAGAAGGTTACCGAGGTTCTGAAGATTTTCCATGGTGAAACACTTAGTCAAATTTCAGAAAAATCAAAACAATGTGCGCACTTAAGTTCTGGCCTTGTGCACTTAAGAACTTGGTCTTGCGCACTTAAGATTTGCTCTTGCGTACTTAACAAGTACGCATGAGTAAATGACAAGTACGCTGGAAGGAGTTAAGTACGCAACAAGAAATTGTCTTGCGTACTTGGTAAGTATGCAGGAAGCCTGTACTTGTTTCCGAAAATGATAAGTACGCAAATCATTTTTTCACCAACCCTCACCAACTTTTTCCGGTCACTAGAATCTCACCGGAGACAGGAAAAATTGAAGATATGACCAAACAAAATGAGCCAAAGGGTCAGAAAATCGTTTCTAACCAACCTTTGATGCTCAAAACACTCAAATACACAACAAAAGGTCGGTTTTTTAGTGATTTTTACTTCTAAAATAGTGCTCAAGAGCTACCCCTATTTTATCACAAAAATCACCAAAAGACACTCTCTTTTGCTTGTAAAACTCTGTAGGTTGCGTAGAAGATGGTCCTAACACACTCACAAGCTCTGATACCACTTGTAGGTCCCCGGGTGTCTCGGATCGTTACGTGTGGGTGTGTGACTAGTCGGACCGGTGCGGAGTACCCGTGACTAGGTAGAGAATCAAGTAACATAAGTAAACCGACAACGAAAACACTTTCAAACTTCGTCTATTATAAAACTTGTAGGTTACAGAGATGTAAGGCCCCTTATCCCGGGTAACCTCACTTGTTGGGTTTACTCATAAACAAAGTCATTAATACTAAACTTTAAATTTAACACGCTCAATTAACAACAAAAACATCCACGTTTGAGTACATTACAGCGGAAGTCTCAACATTTAAAACATACATCATTGTTTAACAAAAGAAAACATAAATCGGAATGTCAGTCTCTAGCCGGGCAGCCTTCACGCCTTCGCACGACCCTTTTCTTTGTTACCTGAAATGTATACTAAAAGTCAGCTAACGCTGGTGAGTTCTAGTTTAAAGGATTAGATATAAACATTATTTCTTCAAAAGTGTACATAAGTTTATATATAAAGAACATAAATATGTATTCTTAACTTTTACTTTTCTTTCATCATTCTTGAGTGACTACATTGATATGCATTCACCTTTAGTTTTTCCTTAACATTCATTTGGTCGTACACATAAGGGTGATCAACCCGTCTTTTACTACGTATATCACAAAGACATATGCCATGAAGCTACCGTCGTAGCCCTTTGAGTCGTTCGGTCCTAGAAACCGTCCGCCTTAAAACCGTCCGGCCAACCTTCGGCCGTCCGTCGTAAACCGTCCTACCGTCGTAGTCCGTCCTATTCGCCCGTCTACACGAAGGTATCCGTTTCCCACGTGCTACCATGTTTGCAACCGTTCTACATATGATTTGGCATTTGCTTCGACCGTCCATTAATGCCCCTTTTTATTTCCTAGCTGATGAAGGAATATTTTTGTCCCGGTTGCAAGATAGTCACGTGGTCGTCCGTCTACCGTAGTAGCAGTTACCATCGAAGCGTCCATAACATTCACGTATATTCACAACATGCAGTATATATATTATATAAGGCAAGATTTCATTCATTCATATTTTGTCATTCTTTCATTCATACTTTGTAAACATACGTTTCATTCTTTGTTCATAATTCATTTTCATATATATATATATATATATATATATATATATATATATATATTTGTATATCACGTATGATCACATTGGCATTCATAGTATTTATTCATTTAGTGTATACACTTCAGCCCCAAAACATTTAATAAGGTTTGCACGTAACATAAAAAGGGGCACATAGAACTCACCTGATGAGTAGTTTCTGAGATACAGTTAGCTGGTTACTGAGCGTTACTAATGTCACTCACAATCTGTATAATAAAGTCATACATGTAAGGTAGTGCTCCTAGATGACACTAGACATTACTATGCTTGAACCTAGTAGTTTCGATGGATTTGCTTATATCGAAACTTGGTAGTTTCGATAGGTTGCTTATGTCGAAACTTGGTAGTTTCGATAAGTAACTTGGGTGTAATCTTAGCTTCGGATCGTGGGCTCATATCGAAACTATGGTAGTTTCGATGGTATGCATATATCGAAACTGAGTAGTTTCGATGGGTCTGCACATATCGAAACTGAGTAGTTTCGATGGGTCTACACATATCGAAACTGAGTAGTTTCGATGGGTCTGCACATATCGAAACTAAGTAGTTTCAATGGGTCTGCACATATCGAAACTAAGTAGTTTCGATGGGTCTGCACATATCGTCTTCCCCAAAAATCTGAAGTTTTTGCATGCGAGTCTGATCGAGTCAATATCTATATTTTCTTTGATCAAAACGTTCGGTTTTCATTCTAGATGCTATACCTAAGCTCATTTTCAAGTTTCATCCGTAAAATCATCATCCACTGGGCTAAAACCGAAAACCCAAAAAAAATCATAAAAACTCAGATTATGATCGAACGCTTACCTGGGTTGGATTTCTGATTCGGAGGAGATGATCACGAGCACAGCAGCAACGTTCTCCTGAATTCCCGAGTCGATCCGTCACTTTCTCTCTCTAGACCCGAGCTCTCTTCTCTCTCTAGAACTTGTGAATGGTAGAAATGAAAGGTTTGGAGCAGCCCTTGCCCTTATATACTTGGGCTTCCTTCGGCCCGTTGGAGCCGAGCCCAAGCCCATCCGTTTTTCTTTCGCCATTTAAAAATTATAAATTTCGATCGTGTCATTATTTATTTATTACCAGTTTTGGGATGTTACAAGAGATGTTACAAATGAGTGCGTACATAACTTCTGTCACCACAACCTATTTATACTAGACCTGATCTCTGCGCTCTTAACAAGTGTGCAGGGAAAATTGTTAATGCGTACTTAACAAGTATGCAAAGTATTCATGCGTACTTGCTAAGTACGCAAGAAGTAATTCCTGCGCACATGCTAAGTGCGCAAAACACTTAGAGAAAACAGACAACTAGTACATACATTAGTAATTAAAACTCGATAACTAATACATACATACACTAACATACAAAGACTAATACATACAAGACAAGTACAAAAGGTAAGACAATATCCAGAGTGTTTGTCACACAAAAGTTCTTCAACATCCAAACAGAAGGTCGTTTCTCAACCTCAGAGAAAGTTTCAAGAAAAGGTTGTTAAAGTCTTTAATAGTTTGAAGACATTTTGGACATACAATATGTCGAAACGAAAACAAGATTGGAAAGACAAAGCTAAACCACGACAAGTTTGGAGAGTTAAAGACTCGAGTCCAAGATCCAGCTTTGATGATGCAAAGTGTATGGGGGATCTTGGCAGAATTCTTGTGTTTTGATATGCAATGGCCTAGGGGGAGATTGTTGGAACTATTTTTAGGCATCGCATATAAAACACTCTGAAGACGAAAGAATTCTTTGAATTTAAAAGATTTCGACCAAAATCTTTTAGTTTTCGGACGAAATACATTTCGACCGAAATGTATTTCGGACGAATTCTTTTCTTTGTCTTCTTAGTATAAATACTTGTATAGTTTGAAAGCTTTGTAAGGGACTTGATTGTAATATCAATATTCTTGGGAGAGTTTCACCTTTAACTATGTGTTTTTGATCCAATCACATTCTTGATTTTCTTCAGATTTGTCACTAACGCAATCATCATCATAAGTAAGATCATTTGGAATCTTCAATTCAACTTTATTTTCTTTGGAATTTCTCTTTGGCTTTAACGAAGGATAAACATTTGACACAAATGGCTCTGGAATGTATGGTTGAGGCATATGTGAATAAAATCCATTTGTAGTAAATGGAGGAGAAACACTCTTGTATCCCATCTCGCTATTCACTTTATCATTAACTTTAGCCTCAATGTTTTCAACAGTTCCTTTATATCCAAGCCCATAAGTTACTTTATCATGTATTTGACCTTCAATGATTTCACTAACCACTTTCCCATAAATGTTTATTTTATCAACTTTAATTGCTATATTTGCTATCTTTTCCATCTTCTCGATCATCAATTTCTTTTATGTTTCTCTTTCAGCAATCAACAGTTGAATCTCATAATTCTTTCTCTTTAATTGAAGCTTCACATGATAATTTTCTTTGACACATTTATCAATCTTTCTTTTATACTCTTTCTCACGACCTTGTAGAATCTTGTTTGTAGTATGTGCATGTTTCAATGCATCCATCAGAAGTTGATTTCAATTCTTGTAATCATCAATTTTCTTAAAACACTCCACATAACACATATTTTCGTCGAGCAATTCAGAATAAGCTTTAAGTTCCTGTGACTCTTTCACTGCTTCAGCAACCAAATCTGATTCTATACGTTTACAATTTCCTTGAAAATCATAATTGTATCCTCCTTTGATCACTATTCTATTATGATCAGCTTTGAGTGCATACAACTGTAGCTTTGCACACAAATTCTCTAATGAGTTAAACTGTAATCCTTTATTTCTGATATTAAGTTTATAAATCTCTCATTCTTGTGGTTAAGCATTAAGAAAAATATCCATGACTTCTGATTTTTCATATTCAAGATCAACCTCCTTTTGATCATTAATCAATTTCACATATCTGTGATACTGGTCAGTCAAAGATTCTCCTTCTGTGCGAGTGAAAACTTGATATCTTTTCTATAATTGGTCTTGCCTGGCTTTTCCTTTCACATTTTTCTTATAAAGATCTGGATGAACATACCACAATCCATTTACATACACCTTATTCACACCCCCTTCGTCAGCCATTGAGATATATATATATATATATATATATATCTCAATGGCTGACGAAGGGGGTGTGTATCTCATTTTTTCAAAATCAGCGCCAAACATAGCTCTGAACATCCTCTAAAAATTTTGAACAAGAAAGTTTTTCCCACCAAAAAACTCTTTTTTTATATGCAATGGCCTAGGGGGAGATTGTTGGAACTATTTTTAGGCCATCGCATATAAAACAGTCTAAAGATGGAAGAATTCTTTGAAGTTAAAAGATTTTAACCGAATGTTTTAGTAACCAAATCTGATTCTATACGTTTACAATTTCCTTGAAAATCATAATCGTATCCTCCTTTGATCACTATTTTGTTCTGATCAGCTTTGAGTGCATACAACTGTAGCTTTGCATACAAATCCTCTAATTAGTTAAACTGTAATCATTTATTTTTGATATTAAGTTTATAAATCTCCCATTCCATTGCACGAGTGAAGACTTGATATCTTTTCTTTAATTGGTCTTGCCTGGCTTTTCCTTTCACATTTTCCTTATAAAGATCCGGATGAACATACCCCAATCCATTTACATACACCTTATACACACCCCCTTCGTCAGCCATTGAGATATATATATTTTTTAACTATCTCATTTTTTCAAAATCAGCGCCAAACATAACTCCGAACATCCTCCAAAAAAACTCATTTTTTGAACAAGAAAGTAATGCTTTCCACAGCTGAAACATTTCTTCAAAGCAGGACATGATCTTTGAACAAGAAAGTTTTTAACTATCACATTTTTTTTTCTTTTCTCCCATACTTTTCGACCGAAAACTTTGAGACTTCGGGTAGGACTTTTCGAACGAAAAGTAAGATTTCGATCGGGAGGGATTTCGGACAAAATTTAAGATTTCGATCAAATGACTTTGATCTGACTTTTTGATCGAAAACTTGTATAGGATACTTTTCAATCGAAAAACTTGTATAGCAAACTTTTCGATCGAAAAACTTGTGTAGGAGACTTTTCGACCGAAAAACTTATAAAGGAGACTTTTCGACCAAAAAACTTGTAGAGGAGACTTTTCGATCGAAAAACTTGTATAGGAGACTTTTCGACCGAAAAACTTGTATAGGAGACTTTTCGACCGAAAAACTTGTAGAGGAGACTTTTCGACCGAAAAACCTTGAATGAGACTTTTCGACCGAAAAGTCAAGATTTCAACCCCTTCAACAGAGATTTCGGTCGATTCAACTGAAACTCGAAAAATTCCAACCTGCAACTTCTGAACCTCAAATTAAGCCCCGAAAATCATCCCAAACTTCATCTCCACTGTTTTGCATGCTAAATACTCAAAAATGGCACTGAAAATGATCCATTTTGATGACTTTTGAATCTTGAAAAGTTGAATTCTTTGAAAAAATTCCAAACTTGCTTGAATCTCCTAGAACCGAGCATCGAAAGCTCTGATACCACTTGTGAATTATGTTATTCATAGCAAACCAAGCAATTGATCGATAGAGACTAGAATCGAGTAGGATAATCAAGATACGAGATTGGATCAAAAACACATAGTTAAAGGTGAAACTCTCCGAAGAATATTGATATTGCAATCAAGTCCCTTACAAAGCTTTCAAACTATACAAGTATTTATACTAAGAAGACAGAAAAAAATTCGTTCGAAATACATTTCGGTCGAAATGTATTTCGTTCAAAAACTAAAAGATTTCGGTCGAAATCTTTTAACTTCAAATAATTCTTTCGTCTTCAGAGTGTTTTATATGCGATGGCCTACAATAGTTCCAACACCACTGCACATAAAAAGATTCTTGAGCAATTTTTGTTCTCTTATTATAGACTCTGTATGCCTTTTGATATGAAGAGTATCCTAGAAAATAGCATTCATCTCCAACACCTGCAAACTTTGGCAAAGAATCTTGTGTATTTAAGAGTGCACATGAACAACCGAACGCTATGGAGAATTTGATATGCGGCTTTCTTTTGAAAAATAGTTCATATGATGTCTTTGTGTGCTACTTCACCATAAGAACTCTGTTCAATACATAGCAAGCCGCGTTGACTGCTTCAGCCCATAAAATGATGGGCAATATTGAATCTACAAGCATTGTGGGAGCAGCTTCAATTAATGTTCTATTCTTTCTTTCAACCACTTCATTCTGTTGTGGTGTTCTTGCTGCACTAAAATGATGTATTATTCCTTTTTCTGCATAAAAAGCATTTATCAGTTTATTTTTGAACTCTATTCCATTGTCACTGTGAATGATTGATACTTTGCTATCACAGATGTTTTCAATTATTTTTATAAATTGAATAATGTTTCAAGTGTCTCATCCTTTGTTGCAAGAAAAAACACCCATAAAAATCTTGAAAAATCATCTGTGATAACAAGACAATAAGATTTCTTCGTAATGTTTTTGACAAGAACTAGACCAAAAAAATCCATATGAATTAGAAATAAAGATCGAGTAAACGTTGTAACAGTCTTTCTCGGATGAGACTTTTTATGTTGTTTTCCCTTTACACATGACATGCAACTCTCTTGAATTATGAATTCCTTCTTGGGTAAACCTCGCACTAAATCTTTATGAACCAAATTATTCATATTCTTCAAGTTTACATGTCCCATTCGACGAGATACGAATCTGAACCAGTTGCTTTTGATAACAAGCACAAAACATTTACTGGTGTTGAATGATCATTCATATCAACCACATATCTATTGAATGTTCTTGGAGCATGCATCAGAATCATGTCTTCAGAATAACCAGTCCATGCTTTAGAAATAAGCACTCCTTTTTGCTGTAAAATGAACTGGTATGTCTTTATCGCACACTTGTGAGACACTAAGTAGATTAAACTCCAACTGAGAGACGAAATTAACTTTCTCAAGTGTGATAAGATCATTTGACACTGTTCCCGGACCAGTAATTTGAAGGGAATCGAACATGTGTATGGTTTAAAACTTCTTAGCAACGGAATCATTTAACGCGTGATCTTTTAAAACATTTATAGATTCCCACCAAGGATCCAATTGCAAGATGATGAAACTAAAACAAACAACCATACTAGGTTTAGAATACGACCTTTGTAGACAAGTGGTTGCCTAAACATTTAGTCTTTATGGATGTATACCTCAAGGTAGAAATCCTCCAAAGTATATCCACACCAAGCAAGCTTACTTCAAGGTGGTGCTAGCCAAATAAAACCGCAAGACTTGTCAAGATATGTATGTTAGAAAACCTCAAGAACTCCTTCTTGATATGCCATCAAATATGTCTAGATTAAGTGTAAAATGGACACTCAAAAACCCCCAAGAACAAGCAACGAACTACACCCAACACTTTGGTTAATTCATATGTTGTTTAAGATCACTTTTCTTTGCCTTGTTTATCTCAAAAGTTGTTGTCCAGAATTGTTGTTTCAACAGCAAAAATGCAGAGAAAAAGTGAGTAAAAAATGAGATTCAAGTCCCTAAAACACCACAAGCATGGATTAAATACTAGCCCTTATCTTAGGTACCATACCTAGTAATAATGCCTCATAATATGGAGTGTGGAAGAGGTCAAAACACCATTCTTTTCAGCCCAAAAGATGCGACAACAACATGATTAAAATGGGGGTGAAGTAAGGTCTTGGTAATGTACAATCATTACACACCATACATGTGTCAACTTGCCATAATACTTCTAGTCTCATTCCAATGATCTAGTTATCTACAAAGTTACACACACACACACACACACATATATATATATATATATATATATATATATATATATGTATATGTCAAACATATGTGCATCTAAATATATATATATATATATATAAACTTATGCATGCAATATGATCTTTGTAGTAAACCAAGTTAGATGGAATGAATGCACACATGAGCTACACATATGTAAATTTTAACAAATACAAAATTATATGTATATATATTTATTTACACACAAGTAAATATAAATACATATACATATAATAAATATGTGACATTAAGTAATTGTTACAACTAACAATTACTAAAATATATCTTGACCGGGTTAAAACGCTTAAATACGTTTAAACGTATCCTTGATAATTGCTTAGTGTGCGACCCTTTGGGATCACAAATCAGTAGCAATATTATTGAATGCAATTCCTTGGGCATATAGATCCAATAATCTCCCATTTGCACAAGGTCTAATCATGCAATAATATAAACAATGTAGTACGTCTAGCAACGCCCCACTGCTCCTAATGATATATGACTTCAGTCATCCACTAAAACCAAGTGTTTAGGAAACGTACACTACATAGGTAATAGTATAAGGAAAGCTGTCAGTTATCCTTTCTGTTTTAGACATCTAGTTGAACATGAGACATGGATCTAGGTCAATCCCACATAGTGTTCAACAACTATGTATCTCGATTCCGATTCAAAGTGATGTTACAAACTAGGTTTGAGCACGGCCATGCATTTAGATCAGTTTGAATCATTGAGGGGCCCAAGATGTCAACCACTTATTAGAATAAGGGAACATGTCCCATCTTGACTACATACGCCTGTCACTATACCTCACGTTGTACCCAATCACAGCCCTTATAACTACCTGGTTAAAGATATAGCGTTAAACTACGCCAAAGCACAACCTCGGTATAATAGAGTCCCTAATATGAATCTCAAGTCAGAGGATATAGGGACAATACCATTAATTTTAAAACTTACTCATGAAAAGGATCCATGGAGTAATTTTGAAGCGGGTCACGTCCAATATTTATTTCCTAATAAATATCTGTGAATTTGGTCATAACTCCTTATACATTCAATATTATAAATGTCAACCAACCCAGTTCACAATAGTCTTAATTCAAGATTATTCCCATAATTTGATCGACTACAGACAATTTAGAATAACTTAGTTATTCATGGATTTAAACATGCTAATATAGAACATAACATATATTACTGAATATGGTTATTCCTAATAGACCATACCAGATAGAATATTGTTGCATGTGCTACAAATACCCAAATACTAATTCACTTATCATATCTTGCATGCATCATGTATGATAATCACCTCGTTACTACTTTCACTTTGAGGCAAATCTTAGATTTAGTTTTAGACTTTCATGTGGTTATACAACCACTCAATGTGCTTTATCTTTAGAACACTTTCTAACATAAAGAACTATCATTATCTAATGAATAAACGTTAATCAATCCATCATTTGAAACACTTTTGAAGTCTAGGTATTTCGTTTACAAATGATTGTGAAATCAAATACAATCTTCAATATTTATTTCAAAAGTTATATTATGTGTTTTACCTTTGGAACAACGTCCAACCCAAAACACACTCATTCTTCAATGATAGTTAATTAGTTGCCACATTTTAAAATCTTTTAAAGTTGAGGAACTTCTTTACAACTGGGTTGTAAAACCAAATGTGATTCTCAGTGACTATTCCAACATATCATATGTGTGTAAAATCTTCCACATATATCTTTTCAGTTCAATTACTATTTGGGAATAGTATTTTTAAAATTGCTATATTGGAATTCTTAGATGGCAAACCCTTGCACTAACGCCTTTCTAAAACATTAAGGTCACTAAGAAGTAATACGTCTACTGAGGTTTTCTAGTATTCTGCTTGTCATGTGTCTCCAACATACAAGTCTATCAATGTCACACCCCAACCGACGGTGGAAACGTTAGGGCGGGACATGTAGACTGTTCATGAGCACATGATCAACTAAAGTTTCATATATCAATTTGTTTAAATTACATAACACTTGTACAATAAAAACATACAAAGGAATGAAATACATCAACAAAATTTAAATGTTTATTTAACTAGGTCCTCAATTCCTATGTGTAGCATCTTGAATATGAACTCAAAGATTAGCATCTGAAACATTATGAAAACAGGGTCAACTAAAAATAGTTGGTGAGTATACATAGGTTTTGACTCTAAATAGTATCATTGTGTTGTGTGTATACAATCCATACATATCATGGTTAATAAGGCAATTATGGAGAGTTACTATTGTGAAACCAAGTTATACAATCTAACCTTTGTAACTAGCATGCAAATAACTAAATTGTGTTGTCGGCAACAATCACCCTAACTGGGTGGGTTTGTCAGACTCAATAGATCTATCATTGTTAACCGTCGGCTTGTATAGTTAATGATTGCACATGTAAATTGCACACAAAATGTAGTTAACACACCTAGTACTCAAACATAAGGCTCAAATTGCACACATGAATGTATGGTGGAATTGTATTATGTAGTTTGCAAACATTGTATATTTGTATTTATGTTCCACCCAAAAAATGTAAATAGCATAAAAAGGGATTATGTAAACTCACCTTGATAAATATAGGGATGGACTTGTAACTTGTAGCAACGAGATTTAAGGATGTCCTAAGTTAAACAAGATATGTTATTTAATATATGGAAACGATTAAAGGACATAAGAATGGTATGATCGTGGCTTTAGGATTTGGAACGAAAGAATGAAAGGATTTAGGATACAAACTATAACGATAACTAATGTGATAGTCTATAAATGAAATTTCATGAATTTAATTATTTTATAAGTTTTAAAAGATAGTTTGTGTGTCAATAAATATTAATTTCTAATCTAATAAATATTCCATTAAAATGACTAGGTTAAGTTAGTCATTATGTTGAGATATTATAATGACATTTATACGTCTATCATTTGAAATAAGAAAATGAATAGTAATTTATTGAACAAATAATTAATTAACTACATAATTAAATAAATAATCTTTGTTTTCATTTAGTTAGATTTTCTTGAAAATTAAGTGTTAATCATAGGTGTTAATTGTAATTCTAATAAAAATAAATACCTCATTAAGACAATTAGGTTAAAATGGTCACTAAGATGAAATATTTCAATATCCTATAATTTGAAATAAATAGATTTATTATTTATGAAAATCAAATTATTGAAAGAATCTTAGTATTTGCGAAAATATCAATAATAATACGATTAAAATAATTATGGTACTTGAAATAGAAGTTTTAATATTAATCATGAATCATGTCGTTATAAAAGTTTAGGTAAAATATGTATCTATAACTCCTTAAAAATCATGACGTTACGAACGTATCCATTTTGTAATTTCAAAAGCTATAAAAATAACGGGGGTTTATGAAACGTATCTTAATAGTCGTCATATTTTTTTTTGAAATGTATAAAGTGGTAACGTAGTAAAGGTGATTATGTTCATCTACTATAAGGAATATATATATATATATATATATATATATATATATATATATATATATATGTATTCATGTGTGTGTAACTCAAGCAAAAAAAAACCATGGCTACAGGTATTGAACCTATGACCTATGCCGTGCCGGATTTGCTTAATATTTTAACCGGTCCGTCTAGTGAGTCGATTTTGTTTATTGCAGAACTAGACTAATTTTAACATGTTGGTTGCTAAAGCTTTCTTTCGCAAACACAATAAAATCATAACAGAGGTTTTGTTCCAAACCCTAAATCACGAATTGAAAGCTATACTAGATGCGATTGCCAGGAAAGGAAGGATACGAATAGCACTAGAAAGAAGCCAGTAATGGCATCGATTGAGAGTCTCCCCACTCCATCTTCTATGCCGATCGAGCCAAGAGGAAGAAGAGCAACAAAAATTCGGGCTTGAAGATGAATGCGAGTTGTTTTAGGTTGGGGAGATCCTATAGAACGATTACGATGTGTAAAACGTCTGAAACTGGGCGAGATTTGTGGGATCAGGACTTAAATTCGTTGTTCTTTGAAGCCTACAACCGTTACCCATAAATTGGATTTTCAAAAACGTAAATTCCCAATCAATTTAGGTGATTTCGTAAACGAGTTTGGAAGGATTCAATCACGGAATTAAGGGGAATTGGTGGTGATTTACGCGGATTTGACTTTCAATGGTCAAAATTGGGTTGTTTCTTGTTCCAGGGTTCAAGATGTAAAAGGGGAGGGTTCAAAACTAAAGGTGGGGGTTCAAAGGTAATTAGAGGAGGTTCAAAACTTAATTTATTTGTTTAAAATCAAATCTAATTGTTTTAATTTATTTATAAGACTTATTTTATGAATCTAACCATAAATTCTTTTATATAAAAAAATAGTTTTTTTTTCTAACCTATTTAATTAGATTTTTAATATTTTATAAATAGATAACTTCCATTTGTATAAACATGTAAATTGTATAAATGGTTTGTTTATAATTAAATATACATGTGTTTATATTTAAAAATAAATATATGTATATATATAAAAGATGTAGCTATATAATTAAAACTCAAAGGTTTTATTTTTGGACATATTTGTTATGACAAAAAAAACATGTATATATTTAGTAGGAGATAAATGATATGTATTTACAAGGATTGAAAATTTGAATTTGATACTCGTTGAAATAATTAAAGTGTGAAGTGAAGTGTCATTGTTGTCTTCAAATAAAAAAAAATAATAAGGTCGAAAAATCATGGATGTTACAATCAATTCAATGTCCCCTTTTTGACATTATGATGATCCCAATTGTTAATCCAAGTGGAAATGGATTATATAATCCAACACTTAGATTGAGCATAACTTACTCAATATTCTTTATTGGCATATACAAGCTTTTTCCCATAATGACTGTATCTTGAACTCTTTCTAGATCATGTCAATGTGTCTTTTGGAGAACATAAGTATTCAGGCATATAAATCAATATAATAGATCATTGTTCCAAGCATGAATGAACTTTTGATCATTATCAAGGAATGTATTCCGAACTAGAACTTATAGACCTCCTAGTTTAGAATTAAGTTTAAAATGATCATAAGTTCCTTTTGTAAGCAAGATTATATATATATAAATATATATATATATATATATATATTTCATATCATGCACTCACTAGTTTTACCATAAACATCTTACATCATCTTTGGTTTGACATCATAAAATATTTTAATTATGTCAAAACTGAGATGGTTTGTCGTTAGGAGATTAACTTACTTCAATCATAATTAGATTTATGAACTTGCACTTATATGTGAATATTACAAGGTTACACCATGTAAATGTCCTCGTTATGGAAGATGGACCTTATTCACATTCACTATGATAGTTATTCAAAATAATGTCATAATAAACGTTTTTGTACGTCTCTATAATGGAATAACTTAATGGAATACACCATAAAAATTATTCTAAGCTACGTGTACAAATGAGTGTCTTTCAAAATCTTATTTCAGTCTTTACTTCTAAAGTCCAGTTCCTCATAATTGAATCTAATCATAAGGATTGATGATCAATTAAGTCTTGTACTTAGATTATCATTTGAAGTAGTGAATCTCAATTTGTTCATAGAAATATGCATAAAAAAATAATTTGATATTGCATAATGGTAGTTGGTTAGGTCATTGTGAACCACCAAGTCTATTAAACTGTATACCACAAGTGGTGGACCATTTAATTTACTATACTTATGAACATTATATGTTTCATTTATTATCTTAACAACTCTTTGTTAGGATAAAACAACTATTTGTTTTGGTATAACTCTTGTTAAAAAAAAGTTTTACTAAGGTATAACAACTCTTTGTTATTTATTAATGTTAACCAAAAGCTTTGGATCTTACTGTTCTCAAATCTTATTGGAGTTCTAGATAGCTCTCACTTGCTTCAACAAGCTTATGAATATAATTCATGGGATTGTAGAAATAACATTTTGGATACACTTGCCAAAAGTCAACTAATGTTATTGCATTTCAATGACTTCAAATCTTATTCAAGATTTACAAGGCTCCCATTAAAACCAATAATTTTTGGGATTGTAAAATTAATCTTTTGAATAGACTTTCTAGAAGTGCGTTTTAATCTAGATTTTAATTAACATAAAGTCTAACATCTTATGTTGGCTTTATAATACTAGATCACTTGATGAAATGACTCTCATAACAATTTATGATATCATATTCTTGCTTTTGGTAGTTGCATGGTGTTTACTAAATTTTACATTACAAATTTAGATGATGAAAAATATTCCCTAGGATGTTTGTATCTTCGAGAAATCGAATTTCTTTCATTAACACCTATGGGTTACAAGAAGGAAGCTTCTTTTTAAAGACCTTGAACTTCTTCAAGTGCTTTATTCATACCTATGTAATAAGGATTGAATCCTTTCTAATGATTATATTAGTTTTAGGTAATGAATTATGATTTTCTCTATAACTCGATATAATCCTTCATAAGTACTACTGCTTGTATTATCTTTTACCTTAATAGATAATACATATTATGTTATTTTATGATTCAAATGAGATACGCACATATATATGTAATTGGCTAAAAGTCAATTCCAAATCTGGTCCACTTCGAATTTGGTAACGCGTTTCTTATTTAATCATTATAACAATAATAGAGATTAGTCTAATCCAAGTCATACTTAGATTATTATGATATCTATATAACTATTTAAATAATGGGTATTCAGAATGGGAATTTTGTTAAAAAGGTAATTCTCAAAACAGAACATTCATATTCAAATATTCAATTCATATAAACGAAACTGAAATAAACAACTTTGTTCATGTTGTTACATAATACATTTGACTATAATCAGCAACTCTTTGCTTTCATTGAAACTGCATAAATCCAATACTTGAAATTAGTTTCATACTTATTCTCGGATCTTGCACATTTCATTGAATGTTGATCATTATATGTAGTATCACATACTTCTGTCAGAGGAACAGTAAATAGTTCTATAGTATAGATACCTGAAGCATTGGTCATACCAATTTTATTCCTTCGTTGTAGCTCATTCAAATAATATGAGCAATCTCATCTCTAACGACTAACTTTACCATAATGGTTCTAGATGTCATTTTTGGCTTTCCTTGCTTGGGATTCGGACGATCTCTGGCGATTCAGTCATGTCTTTGCCTTGGTAATTTCTTATCTTGATTTTCTCCATTTAATAGTCTCATGATGTCTGATTTGAAGAACTCTTCTTAAAGTTCACTAGGGAATTAGATAGACCAGACTTCGACATGTCTGTTTCATCCTTATTATAGTTCGAGACGAACTATTCAAAGGGTTTAGGTAATGAGTTTAAAATGACACATTCATCTAAGTCAGTATTAACTGGATGTTTAGACTATCAAGTCTATGTAATTTTCTTGCCATCTTTTTAAGATTAAGTTTAATGGATGATCCTTCAATCATTTTGCATATATAATATAACCGTTTGGTTTCAAGACTTTCTTGATGAACGAAGTGACGAAATCTCTATTTTAATTATACGTCATAGGCTTCTAAGAAAAGAAGTTCTCTCATAGATGTGATTCCATAGAATCCAACATCGAAAACTGATGCTTCAATATAATCATTAAGATTCTCTAGAAGATTATCATTGTTTATGAAGTCATGCAATATAACTTTGAAGGAACGGGATCATCAAGAACTTATAGTTTCCTTCTCATATTCAAGAACTATTCTTAGATTCGATACCAGATGATGAAATTTCTAACATTAAATTTATCCTTAAAAAGGATAGATCGTAATGGATGACTTACGTTTAATGTAGAGTTAGACAACTACAAAATGTAAATAAAGTCTAAATATTAGTACTTTCGGTATTTAATCCTTTAATAAATTAATTACCCTTTGGTTTAATTATAGAAACCTTAATTTCATTAAAGACTAAGATCCACATCATCCTTAACCTCTCGCAAGTGTTGATCGCTGCTTACAAAAAATTAAGTTGATTGGTAGGTTACGTTAACCAATTACATCTTTATGCAACTCTTAGATATTATGGGGTCGTTTAGACAAACTATTGTCAAGTGTTCATGTTTAATCCCATCTACGCCAACTATTCCTCGGAATTGGTTGATCGTTGACTCTTAGTTCAAGTTTTAAATCGTCCCATTCTCAGACTGTAACAGTGGACCTAAGACTGTATTAGGAATCAGGAGACGTCACCTTACGTCATTATATGTCATCCAAGTGGTTGGTTGATCACATACCACAGGGACATCCACATAGTGCGCAAGTATCCTTAAACAGGATGGCATGGACATAAGTTTTAAGGGTATGTATATGTTTTGAAAAGTCAAATTTATTTCAAATGGTCAAAACATTTTATGCAACAAATTCCTCATGCATGAAACTTGTTGTATTCCAAGAAAACAATTTTTCATTGGTTTTACTTTTATTAAAATCCCCATTTTAATGAATTGTGACGCGTCTGGTTTTAAAATTCTAGATATTTATCGTACATCGGTTTATCTTGACACGCTTCCTAAAACCAATTTTAGCCTGTTCTAATCGAGTTTGGACAAATAATTTTAAATTTCTTGATTAATTATTTAAAACTCGAAACCGACATTTATACTAAAAATTATTTTACCATCTTTTACAAGTTACCAAAAATCTATATTTTTCACCTTGCAAATATTCTGTGTATTTTAAGTTATAAAATCTTCATTTTATTACTTATCTAATTGTGTGGTATTGAGTTTCATAAAATCTCTATTTTAACCAAACTCATAAGGTTGTCTCGTTATTTTATAAAATCATTTGGTGTGTTGATATAAAATATAAAACAACCAAACATACTATAAAATTAAACAACCACACAAGTATGACCAAGCCAAAATAGTAGGTGAATTTTGTGAGCCAAACACTAAATATCACCAAGTCTTTTACGGACCCTAAAACCTAGTTTAGCTCCCAATTGATCTAGAACTCTTTTTTATCTCCAAATCTCCAAGTTTGTTGTCTTTATTTTGGGTACCATCCTTGACTTTGTAGATTAAATAAACGTACAAAGATCATGACTAACATATGTCCTATTACATGCCAAATGTAACAAATGACTAAATATGTCATATTGCATGCCCAAAATTATAAAATTATGTAAACATATTTATTTACAACAAAACAACACAAGGTCTTGGCTTGGTCATAAAGTAACACACAGAAACATATAAATATATATATCTTGACAATTTTGCAACAATACATTCACTACCACACATGCATGTGTATGGTGGTGAATAAATGTATAAACATAAAAAAGTAAGATATAGTTGCAAAAATAACTTGTATCTATTTTTCTTAAAGTGAAAAATCCATACAAGTAGTAGATCGGTTTTTAAAATGATTCAAACCAATTTTGTCAAAAGATAATAGTTTCAAAACTTGCAAAAGTGGCTCTGATACCACTGAAGGGAATCGAACACGTGTTGGGTTTAAAACTTTTTAACAACGGAGGCATTTTACACATGATCTTTTAAAACATTTATAGATTCCCACCAAGGATCCAATTGCAAGATGATGAAACTAAAACAAACAACCATACTAGGTTTAGAATACGACCTTTGTAGACAAGTGGTTGCCTAAACATTTAGTCTTTATGGATGTAGACCTCAAGGTAGAAATCCTCCAAAGTATATCCACACCAAGCAAGCTTCCTTCAAGGTGGTGCTAGCCAAATAAACCCGCAAGACTTGTCAAGATATGTATGTTAGAAAACCTCAAAAACTCCTTCTTGATATGCCATCAAATATGTCTAGATTAAGTGTAAAATGGACACTCAAAAACCTCCAAGAACAAGCAACGAACTACACCCAACACTTTGGTTAATTCATATGTTGTTTAAGATAACTTTTCTTAGCCTTGTTTATCTCGAAAGTTGTTGTCCAGAATTGTTGCTTCAGCGGCAAAAATGCAGAGAAAAAGTGAGTAAAAGATGATGTTCAAGTCCCTAAAACACCCACAAGCATGGATTAAATACTAGCCCTTATCTTAGGTAACATACCTAGTAATAATGCCTCATAATGTGGAGTGTGGAAGAGGTCAAAAGACCATTCTTTTGTGCCTAAAATTTGCGACAACAACATGATTAAAATGGGGGTGAAGTAAGTTCTTGGTAGTGTACAATCATTACACACCATACATGTGTCAACTTTCCATAATACTTCTAGTCTCATTCCAATGATCTAGTTATCTACAAGGTTACACACACACACACACACACATATATATATATATATATAAACTTATGCATGCAATATGATCTTTGTAGTAAACCAAGTTAGATGGAATGAATGCACACATGAGCTACATATATGTAAATTTTAACAAATACAAAATTATACGTATATGTATTTATTTACACACAAGTAAATATAAATACATATACATATAATAAATATGTGACATTAAGTAATTGTTACAAATGACAATTACTAAAATATATCTTGACCGGGTTAAGACGCTTAAATACGTTTAAACGTATCCTTGATAGTTGCTTAGTGTGTGACCCTTTGGGATCACAAATCATTAGCAATATTATTGAATGCTATTCCTTGGGCATATAGATCCAACATAATTTTCCCTCCCTTTTTGTCTCCAGCAAAAGCAACAAAATTGCCATCAAAAGATCAAAAATTATCCAAAATCTCTCTTTGTCCTGTCATATGCCTTGAGCAGCTGCTATCAACATGCCAAGCATTATTAATCGTCCTCCCATTTAAACTCTACACATTCAAGACAAACTTAATGAGAAACAGGTACCCGGATCATCTTTGACCCGGGCTGACTTTGACTTTTTAAAGTCTTAGTCACAACGACTTGTTCCTTCAGGTTTACATCATTCTTTGTTCCAACCATATGTGAAGATTGTTCATTTTTAATTTTCCAAAAACAACCAACATTTACCCATATTTCTTAGTGAATTTTTCTTTAGCAAAATAGATTGGTTGGTTATTTTTCTTCACATATCTTCAACTGTTTTGGACCTTTTTGTCCACAAATTTTGGTAACACATAATCACGACAAGCATTTGAATACAAATTATAACAATCTCTAGAAAGCAAATAAGCACGACTGTAACGTTGTTTCACTTCGGACTGAGACACACTGTCGTTCTCAGACGCTTTCTTGAAGTGCTTTGTAATTTTGCTTTTCACTCTCTCTTTGTGCCTTTTGAAACTTGACTCACTTGGATTATGTTTGCAATTTCTCGCAAAGTGTCCAACTTGACCACAAACATAACAATTGTAGCTTTTAGTCTTTGACTTTGACCTTGACTTTGAACACTCGCCTACTTTAAACATAGACTTTTTTTGTCATTCTTTGACACAAAAACACTTTTTCTTAACTGTCCTTTGCTATGAGCAGACTTATCTTTGACATCAATGAACTTGTCTTTTACATCAACTGATTTGCCTTTGACACAAATTGACTCTCTTTGGACCTTTGTTGGTACACTGATTTTTTTACTTTGACAAAATTCTTACTCTCTTGCTCACTGGTAAGTATATGATTCTCTGGTGTTATGAAATCATTTTTCTTAGGTCTTTCACTTGACAAATCATACTCCTGAATCAATGGATTCCGAAACTCATCTATCACAACATCATCAGCTAGACTTGAGACTTTGTGAAGCGGTACATAGTCTCTAGCTGTGTGCACCACTTTGTCAAAGAAAGTGGAAGTTGATGACACCTCAGACACACAATCGGAATCATCACAAATATTAGTAGAACAAGCAGAAACATATGAACTATCAGAATCAGTACAACTGTTTACATCAAATTTTCCACAATCATTAACAAATCTATTGAGATCACAATCAACGTCGAGATATTGCTTGCAATCTCTTATGAACTCCCTAGTACATTGTTTATTAAATGCAGAAAAACTCTTGACACCATCAAGATCAACCTCATCCTCGACACAACCTGTGTTTACATCTGCACTTACATACATATCATGAAAGTTAGAATCACTCGTATTTATCAACTCGTTTGATTTATGTGGTTCTGGAAATGGTACAAAATTATCAGGATGAGGCACCTTGTTAAACCCCAAACCATCTCTGATATAAACAGTTCTCTGTTTGCTTACACAATCATCAAACACATTTCGTTGCATTTTCCACTTAGCAACTATTACCCGATCTTTTATTAGTTCAGTTTCAGATGCAATTAGTTTTTCAGAAAGATCTTTTATCAAAACATCCTTTTTATCAAGATATTCTTTAAAAGTTACATTATCTTTCAAAAGAGCTTTGATTTTTCTAGTGTATGTAACCTCATTTTGTTTTAACTTTTTATTTACCCTCTTCAGTTTATCATTCTCAGCAACTAGGAAAGTATTTGTTGCATGATAATTTTGCATTTTATCTACACACACAGAGAAAAAAAGATCAAACCCATTTTCAGAATTTACCTCACTCTCAGAAGAAATCTCTTCAGAATCATCAACAGCTTTGCCTTTCCTTTGTCTTCAGTTTTGAGTGCATAATCACTGGCAACTTCAGCTGTTTTCTTTGAGACTTCTATCTCAGCCATTAGGGCCTCATCAAACTCACCCTCAGCATCTTTAATTTCATAATCCCACTCATAATTACTTAGTTGCTTTGACATAAGAGCAGTTATAGCTTTCTTTGACTTTTCATCCTCCTCAATCATCTCTACAAGCTTCAGCCTATTACCTTCAACTTTCTTTTTCTTGTCTTTTGGACATTCACGAGCAAAGTGTCCAAGCTGTTGGCAATTATAACATCTGAGTTTTGCTTTGTCAAAACCAGCTTTCTTTCCGAACTTGAGCTTGTCTTTTCTGACTTTTTGAAGATACTTCTTGGCCCTCACAGCAATCATGGCCATCTGCCACTATAAATCCATGTACTCAATATCATCAGGATTTATTTGCATAAGGTCCTCCACATCATGCACAGCAAGTTGAAGTTTTCCAGTTACCAAGGCATCATAGCTACTCATAAAAGCTCAAAACAAAGCAATTTGATCCTTAGGGATTTGAGCAGTTGTATTAACCTTTTCTCTAAATGAATGTTCATAACAACCCTTACTTTCTTAGACTTAGAACCACTGCTTCCATCACTATTTCCAGAAAACAAATGTCACACCCCAATCGACGGTGGAAACGTCTGGGCATGACATGTAAACTGTTCATAAACTCATGGTTCACTAAAGTTGTTATAATTAAACAATAAATTTCATTTCATAGCTCAAATAATCAGTTACAACATTTACAAGGGTCATAAATACATGAATATCTTTATTAAGTTTAAAACTAGGTCCTCAATCCTAAGTGAAGCAACTTGAATCTTAACTCAAACATCCGTACCTGAAACATGATAAAATGAGAGGGTCAACTATAAATAGTTGCTGAGCATACATAGGTTTTGACACCATAAATAAAGTTCACATGTTTTGTGTATAATTCATATGATACAAAGTTTATAAAGCATATATGGAGAATCTACGTTAAGCTAGTTACACAAATCAAACATTGTAACTGAAGGGCATAACAACACATGTTATCCTAATGTAGGGCATAACAACATATGTTATCCTGATATAAATATAGGGCATAACAACATATGTTATCCTGATATAAATGTAGGGCATAACAATACATGTTATCATGATGTAAATGTAGGGCATAAAAATACATGTTATCCTGATGTAGGGCATAACAACACATGTTATCCTTATCTAGGGCAAAACAACAAATGTTATCCTGATGTAATGTGTTAATGATTGCACGAGTATGTCATGTATATGTAGCCTTAACAAATAGCATTCAAGCATAAAGCACAAATAAACACATATGATCATATTGTAGAATTGTACGTGTGTAATTGAAAATAGTGTTTGTTGAGTAATCATGTTTCACCCCAAAAATGTATAAAAGGAAAAGGGGATATGTAAACTCACTTGTATGAATTGTGTAGGTAACACGAGCAAATATGAAGAACAAGTGATTCTCAAATCACAAGTTTAACATGTAATGGTGGCGTGCAGGGGACGAACGGCTAAAGATGGCTCGGTGTTCTTCGATCTTGATAGAGCTCTAGAGGCAAAATGTTGGTTACGAGAGAGAATAGGAAGCTTGTAGTGGTGCTTGCGAAGGTGTGTGTATGGTTTGCGATATTCAATTTGGTCTTAATTGTACAAATCGACTTGGACTTGAGGAGAACAGATGTCGACAGTGAAATACGCGTTAATTCAATTAAATGCAAATAAATTGGGTCACGATTTGGGATCGAATACGTGGGAGGGTTGATTGAGCGTGATTAGCGAATATTAACGCGTTTTAACTTCGTGATTTGTGGGTGATTTGGTTCAGTTTTGACTCCGAATGTCAAAATATTTGAATTTTGAAACTAACCGCTAAAAGTGTCGAATTGGTGTGTTAAATGGTTTGGAAATTGATCGAGATTCGTTCAAGTATTCAAGGAAAGTCCTATGCATTTAGGTTTGATCGATTTGAATGTTGAATTGCAAGAATCCATTGATGTTGACTTTTTAAAAGTCAAAATAAACTCAAATTCTTTGAATGGGTTCAAATTGAGGTGTAAAGCTCCAAGTTTAAGGGTTCAAGTGCTTTGATGAGTTCAAGGGTTCAAATGACTAACGTGGGGGCTTCAAATGAAATATGTGGGGTTCAAACTAGGTTTATTTATTTTGATTATATATATATAAATTGATTTCTTTTATAAACTTTATAAAACTGAATCTTTCTTTGATAAACTTTATAAACAAAATACTAACTATATTATAAATTTAAAATGTCAATTATATACTTGTCAAACAAATATTAACAAGTTTCAATACATGAATATAATTGGTATACATGTATTTATAAATAAATAATTATGCGTATATATATATATGTATATGTATAAATACACATGTGTTATAGAACTTTAAAGTTTTAAATTTTAAAAATAAATATTAATTTATTTAATGATTTATGTGACAAAAAGTGATTGAATAAACACATGATTTAAATGTATAGTTACTATTGAAAAAATTAAATAAAATAGAGCCGATAAATCATGGATGTTACAGTATCCTCAAGTTGAGGGAATTTCATCCCGAAATTCATTTGTTGGAGGCTATTAAACCAGGAAAAAGGTGAGCTTGGTTTCTCAATGAGTTTTGATTGTCAGGTTGAGGAGTATCACAAATGACAAGATTTAAGTCTGGCACTTAAGGTTAGATCGGGTCATCAAGTCAGGCATAGATGGTGGTGGTGAATTTAGTTTGAAGATGATTAAGGAGAAAATTGTTGAAACATAATATGGACTCTAAAAATGAAAAGCATCATTCGAAACGAGAATGATGAGGATTGATGATCAAAACTCGTTTAAGATGTAATCTAATATGTTTAGGAATTGTTAGTGGATAAGAGATTTCACAAACATTAACCCTGTCAAACAACATAAAACTTTACGTGACACGAATAACGCTACTTCTGATAATATGACTGGAACACTTATATATAGGAAGTACCAGTGGCGTATCCACCATGCTCTTGTCATATCACATTAGTTTTGTTATTATATATCATGATAGATTTCATGTCATAACACATGACAGAATTTGCTATCTTTTCCATGCGCTGATTTTTATAATTACGTGTGCACCCGTAATTATCCAAATCATCGCATGGTCTGTATAGTTCATCCCATTGTGTGTGTGGGTCAAGGGGGGTAACACAAAATCACTTAATTCGTAACTATAGTTTTCACGTATGTGTTGCTAACAAATAACTACGTCCATAGATAGTAGAGTCAATTAGGTACTAAAGAGTAATAACGTGGCATAATTTGGGGTTCCATAGCTTCCTCGTGTTTGAACAAGAATACATCAAACTCCGAGTAGCTTTCATGGATAAGGTGAATAATCATGCCTTGTGTATGATGTACTTAATCAGTTGCAACAATGTTAAAAAAAATCTAGTTTCGTGTATGATATAAGCACATAAGTTCCATGTATGATCTAGTGTCATGTACATTGTAAACAATTTGGTTTCATGTATAATGTGAACAGTTTAGTATCATGTATGTTGTAAACAAATAAGTTTCACGTAGGCTGTGAACAATTTAATAACAAATAAGTTTGCATGTATGACGTAAACAGTTTAGCATAATGTATTTTGTAAATGTAAACAATTTAGTATCATTTTGTAAACAAGGACGTTTCAGGTATAATGTGAGCAACCTAGTATCATGTATATTGTATAGTGTAAACAATTTGGTATTATATATTTTGCAAACAACTAAGTTTCATGTATTATGTGATCAATCCAGTATAATGTATATTGCGAACAGGTTTCGTGTATTATATGATCGGTGTAACATTATGTATATTGCAACTACTAAGTTTCATGTAGTATGTGATCGGGTATAATATGTTCAATCTAGTATCATGTATCAAACCAACAAGTTTCATGTATCATGTGATTAACCTAGTATCATGCATATTGTAAACAACTAAGTTTCATGTATCATGTGAATGTTCATATGTAAGCTATTGGATCTCATGAGTAATGTAAAGTGTCGAATTTTGCATGTAGTCGAGTGTTGCAGACAAGTGTGTTGTTTGGCATTCATGTATAATGTGGGTAGTTGGAGTTTAAGTTTTAAATCTTGTTGAGGTTTATATGGATGGCTAATACCTACGCGAAATGATTCATCTCATTGTTGTGCCTAATACAATCATGCATTTCTGATGGAGTAAGATAACGAGAAGGTTGTGTAGATATTCCGAGTAGTGTGCTTACGAATAACTGATTTGTACTCTTTGTTTGTAAACAAGTAGTTGTAATTTATTTTTGTTTATAAATAAAATGGTGAAAAATAGTTGAATGTTTAACTATATTGATAATTAAATGAAAACCCTTTTTTATTTAATTTTTAAATTACTATAAGGGGACTATTTTTAAGAGAAAATAATGGCTATATTATTTAATAATTAAACTAATATTTAATAATAATTAATTTAACGAGAAAAAGTCATAATTAATTATCAATTAAAATAATATTCTTATAAAACAAGTTGTATTAAGTTTCCTTACAAGGTGAAAATATTTATAGAAAATTTATATTTCAGATACTATCTAAAGGTTTGATAAAAGTTTTGTTTGAACAAAATAATGATTTTGCTTAATTCGGATAATAAAATGATTAGTTATAAAGAAGGCTTAGGTAAGTGTACTAAATTGTAATAAATAAAACGATGGTGTTTAGATTGTACTCATTTGATAACATAATCAAACGGATACTTTGACAAATCAAAGTGATTCAAATTCTTACACTTTCAAGAAAACATGCTTTAGCCTATAGGTGAACACTCACTTTGGGAATTCCCAGGAAAACATACGGATCCTTCGGTTGTTTTGGATTTATATGAAATGTTTTCCTAGATAGAAGACCCAAAGTACAGGCATTCACCCTTCCAGATTGTATGTGTTCTTTACTAGTGTTTAGAACTCAAAACTTTAACGGGATTTTAAAATTTTAATAGGCTTTAGGCCTAAGAGTTTAACCTTTTGTTCATAAATGATGATGCTGACATAAATCTCAATGTGTAAGGGTGAAGGTGTATAAAGACTTAGATATGAATAAGTGTGTGGTAAGACTTAAGATAGCATTTAATGGCCTCAAATAAGTAGGATGAAATCAAGCAGTGGTAAATAAGGTATTATATATGTAGCAATGTTTTTAAGCATGTGAGTTATCAAGTAGTGTAGCATATAAACTATCATGTATTGTATCATGTGATGTAACACTTAGTATAACATGTAAGAAGATCATACATAGTAGTGAACATGTAGTATGTAGCAATGTAGCAAAAATCATATAATCACAGAGCATGGCGTTTGATGGGTGTCCTAAGGTTATAATCTAGGTCAAAATTGTCTAATAACCTAATTCCCTATGACCAAGGCTCTGATACCAATCTGTCACACCCCAACCGATGGCGGAAACGTCGGGGAGAGACACGTAGACTGTTCATAAGCTCATGGTTTACTAAAGTTGTGATAATTAAACAATAAATTTCATTTCATAGCTCAAATAATCAATTACAACATTTACAAGGGCCATAAATACATTAATATCTTTATTAAGTCTAAAACTAGGTCCTCAATCCTAAGTGAAGCAACTTGAATCTTAACTCAAACATCCGTACCTGAAACATGATAAAATGAGAGGGTCAACTATAAATAGTTGGTGAGCATACATAGATTCTGACACCACAAATAAAGTTCAAATGTTTTGTGTACAATTCATATGATACATGGTTTATAAAGCATTTATGGAAAATCTACATTAAGCTAGTTGCACAAATCAAACCTTGTAACTGAAGGGCATAACAACACATGTTATCCTAATGTAGGGCATAACAACACATGTTATCCTGATGTAAATGTAGGGCATAACAACACATATTATCCTGTTGTAAATGTAGGGCATAACAACACATGTTATCATGATGTAAATGTAGGGCATAACAACACATGTTATCCTGATGTAGGGCATAACAACATATATTATCTTGACATAAGGCATAACAACAAATTTTATACCGATGTAATGTGTTAATGATTGCACGAGTATGTCATGTATATGTAGCCTTAACAAATAGCATTCAAGCATAAAGCACAAATAAACACATATGATCATATTGTAGAATTGTACGTGTGTAATTGCAAATAGTGTTTGTTGAGTAATCATGTTTCACCCAAAAAATGTACAAAAGGAAAAGAGGCTATGCAAACTCACTTGTATGAATAATGTAGATAACACGAGCAAATATGAAGCACAAGTGATTCTCAAACCACACGTTTAACCTGTAATGGTGGCGTTCAGGGGACGAACGGCTAAAGATCCAGGCTCGGTGTTCTTCGATCTTGATAGTGCTCTATAGGAGAAATGTTGGTTACGAGAGAGAATAGGAAGCTTGTAGTGGTGCTTGCGAAGGTGTGGGTATGGTTCGCGATATTCAATTTGCTCTTAATTGTACAAATCGACTCAGACTTGAGGAGAACAGCTGTCGGCGGTGAAATATGCGTCAATTCAATTAAATGCAGATGAATTGGGTTGCGAATTGGGATCGAATAATTGAGAGGGTTGATTGAGCGGGATTAGCGGATATTAACGCATTTTAATTTCATGATTTGAGGCTGATTTGGTTCAGTTTTGACTCCGAATGTCAAAATATTTGAATTTTGAAACTAACCGCTAAAAGTGTCGAATTGGTGTGTTAATTGGTTTGGAAATTGATCGAAATTCCTTCAAGTATTCAAGGAAAGTCCTATGCATTTGGGTTTGATCGATTTGAATGTTGAATTGCAAGAATCCATTGATGTTGACTTTTTAAAAGTCAAAATAAACTCAAATTCTTTGAATGGGTTCAAATTGAGGTGTAAAGCTCCAAGTTTAAGGGTTCAAGTGCTTTGATGGGTTTAAGGGTTCAAATGACTAAAGCGGGGGCTTCAAATGCAATATGTGGGGTTCAAACTAGGTTTATTTATTTTGTTTATATATATATATATATATATATATATATGTATATATATATATATAAATTGATTTCTTTTATAAACTTTATAAAACTTGAATCTTTCTTTGATAAACTTTATAAACAAAATACTAACTAAATTATAAATTTAAAACGTCAATTATATAGTTGTCAAACAAATATTAATAAGTTTCAATACATGAATATAATTGGTATACATGTATTTATAAATAAATAATTATGCGTATATATATATATATATAGGGAAAGAGTAGAATAAAAACCCACTTGAGTTGAAAAAATCTTGAAAACCCTTTGAAAAAAAAATTACAAAAAACGCCGAATAAAAAAAGAAATAAAAAAAGTAGCAAAAATCAGCGTTTTTGTTGCTTACTTATGCAATACGTCAACATTTACATGTGTAAAAACGTCAAACCTAAAAACTTACATATGTAATAAACATCAGATTTAAAAAAAAAAAATTAAAAAACCGCTTGGCGCTTTTTTATAATTTTTTCACCAAAAGTGATAAAATTGAATGTAGAATCCATCCCAAAAATAAAAAGATTTTTTTTACATATGTAAACAGGGTTTCCAAGGTTTTTTCATCTCAAGTGGGTTTTTATTATAACCACCCCTATATATATATATATATATACACATGTGTTATAGAACTTTAAAGTTTTAAATTTTGAAAATGAATATTAATTTATTTAATGATTTATGTGGCAAAAAGTGATTGAATAAACACAGGATTTAAATGTAGAGTTACTATTGAAATATATAAAATAAAATAGAGCCGGTAAATCATGGATGTTACAACAAATTTGCATTGGCTGAACCTGAAACATTTGACTTGTCTTGATTGTTCAACTTTCGTTTCTTTGCATCCAACTCATATGATTCAAGTAAGCAGATTATATCATCAAGTGATTTGTTATTCAAGTCTGGAGTAATATTTTTAATCAACATACACGGTAAGCTCCAACAATTAGGTAGAGAATCCAGTAGCTTCTTTCCTAAATCATATTCTTCAAACCTGACACCCATCTTTCTTAGCCTGTTAATCATAGTAGTGAATCTTGTAACTTGTTCACTAAGGGTCTCATTCTTTTTGTAGCTGAACTAAACATATTATATTGCTTCAACAAAGGATCATTTCTGCTTTCTTGAAGTGTTGCATTTCCTTCAAACCTCAAACATAAAGCATTCCACAATCCCAGAGTTGTCTCGTGCTGCTCAAAATTGAGATACAATTTAGTCGTAAGTGCTAAGATAATTGATCCCAAAGCTCGGTTATCTCTCTCAATCAGCTTCTTGTCTTCCTCGAAGTACAAATCAGGATCTTCAATAGGGACTAACCCATCAGCATTTGCAGTTTTCGGTATATGAGGACCTTTTACAATTGATTCCCATAAAGTATGCTCAGTGAACTTGAAATATGCTTTCATCATAGCTTTCCAGTTAGAAAACTCTGAGATTGACTTCAGCATCGGTGGCGACTTTCCCACAACTCTCTTAGTATCGTAAACATTTCCAGCCATCCTAAACTTGCACTTCGTGATACTTGATCAAAATCTGAAAAACTTATTACACTTGACTTTTTGGTAGAAAACCTTTGGACAAGACTTTTCAGTTGAAAAGTCTAGATTTCGAACACAGGAGATTTTGACCCTGAGATTTTGGACAACGCTTTTCAATCGAAAACTACACACTTTTCGGTCGAAAGGAGATTTCGACTTCTTCAAGCAGACTTTTCGGTCAATTCTTCCGAATAACACTTCAATTGACCAAAAACTTTCTGTAACGATCCGACTACAAAATCAAGCCTCAAAACCAATTGTAGACGTCATCTCCATCACTTTTAGCCCTGAAAGTACAAAAATAGCACACAAAAACACTCTGATTCGATCGAATTTGATGAAAAACTACTTGAATACCAAGAGCTTTAACCAACAGCTCTGATACCACTTGTGATCCCCTCTGATCTGATGATATTCAAGTCTATGATCTTCAAATAGTCTCTGGAAAGGGGGAACAATCTAGAATGCAACTAACACCGAGAAGATCGAATAAAACATGAACTAGAATGAGAAACGCCAAAAACATGAAATGCACAATCAAACTAATGATTTCCATTGATAATCTCCGGTAATTACAGGATGATTCAACAAACTGCAAGCTTTGATTTCACTCAAACAATTTCTGGTCAAAACAATACAAATGTGAAATCTTAACTACAAAATACAAAAGACAAACATATATATACTGAAAGGATTTCGACCGAAAACTCTGATCGAAAAGTGTTTTTCGAAAACATAGTTTTCGACCGAAAACCTCAGAGTTGTACATTTCAGCCTATAATTGATTTCTATGGACTTCTAGGTTCCAACACAGTTAGAAAAATATTATGCTCTTATCATGGTGTCTTGATATGCACAAAAGGTCTTAACATACAGTTCCCTTAAATCTTATATATCCTCAAAGTTATGTTTATATGATTAATTATGGATGTAAGAGAGCTCCTTTGGCTGAGTGTAATATTGTAATAGACCATTTTAAAGTTATGTTTATGTCAAATTCTAGCTTCATAGCGGTTTATATATGTTTTCTATACTTACCGCTGGAATTTCGCTTAGAAGTCTCTGATATGATTCTGACAGCAGTTAAGTTTGTTATGCCAACTCAATTGATAGATTAAGAGCAATACAGGATCCAAGTACCTGGATAACCGATTAGATGTAATATGCTTGGCTAGAACGTACATAGTTTTTTTGATGTTAGGTGATGACATCTAGAGATACGTTGGGAAGCTGACTGAAGCACAAGAAGCATGCTAGATGACAGATTTAAGTTGAAGGTATATTATATTTCTGTTTGTGAAATCTCTATTTTGTTTTTTTTTCAAGTTACTGTCACCCTACTTTGCTTTTCTTGTTTTATATTGGCTCGAGAAATGGGAAAAAGAGGGAGCAGGATATGCTTTAAGGCGCTCAGTGAGGGAAAATAGGTAAACACGATCTTCTTGTTTTGCATTGCTATTCTTTGCTTCTTTCCTGTACCTTAATTATCATTCTTATATTTAGAATTGTGGTTTATACTGTGTTTATATAGCTTGAGTTCATGCCATATATCATAGTTCTCTTGGAAAATATGTTTTGATCAGTTCTGTTGAGATTTTGCCGGACGAAGATGATAATGGAAATGGCTTCTTGAATTGATGGTCTATTATTAACTTTACTTTATATTGATTTTAATATTAGCTCAAAAACTAACACTTTTAGAAAATGGATATTGTTGACCAGATGTTTATGGTCTTGTAGTAGTATTGAGTAGTATGTTAGTTCTTCTGATGTATAGAGAAAACACATTTACTTTTGATGAAATGCATTCTTCATTCTAGAAATAATGTTTTACTCTTCTACTAATGTTTTTAATTACTTATTAAAACTTTGTTCGTGTGTGTGTGTGTCTATATATATATATATATGTTTGTGTGTGTGTGTTCTCCTATCAACGGATATATATGAAGAATATAGTTTTTTTGTGGCAAAAATTATGTGCCATTAAAAGTAGAATATATACTTAACTAGAAATAGTTTTTAGTGGCACATAATTTGTGCCACTAAAAGGCTTTAGTGGTAGTGCTTCTAGTGGCACTTGTTTTGTGTGTCGCCCATTCTTAAAGGGGTCTTTAGTGGCATTTATTTGGTTTTTTGTGGCACTTTTTGTATGCCACTAAGTGGCTATTTTTTTGTAGTGAATCTTTCCAGTCTGGATAATCAGCAAGACTTAACAACTTTGGTGGTTTCTAAGAAGTACCAATCTCATTGTCATGGTTGAAAATGTTTGTAACCAGCACCATGTTAGCCATAACAACAAATAGAAAAATATCACAATTAAAAACAAAGTTTAAAGCAAATTTACCCTGAGGCGAACTTGTTAAGTTCGCTTCACACTCTTCAAGCGAACTTGATACAAGCGAACAAGATAAGTTCGCTTAATGAAGAATTTAAGCTAAGTTCGCCTAATAAGTTCGCCTGTAACTTACTTCTTGATTAAGTTCGCCTGTTTCAGCTGAAAAATCTCAGGAAGAAGAACCCTTCAACCAAAACACGAACCAAAAACTCCGAAAATCATCATAACTTGCTGAATTGATGGAATTTGATGAAATTGAACCGTAGGATTGAGTATTATGTGAAATAGAACACTTCTAATGGATCAATTTCTCCAAAAACTCTTCCAAAATGATCAATTCAGATCCAAAATGCTCTCAAGAACTTGAAAACTCCATGAATATGAAATATATGCAAAAGTCAATCTTTTTTGTTGTCAAATCATACACAAACTGTCACAAACAATTTCAAATCACGAGCAAAAGCTCTGATACCACTTGTAGGTCCACTAGTCTCTCCTATGGATCAAACTCGAGACGTGACGTATCAATAACACGGAGTGTGGAATCCAACCGTGTATATGACTGTGTATACGGCATAACCATAACAATGACAATCACACGCATGTTTTGTGCTTAACGTAGATCCTATCCCCCAAGTGGAGGGAGTGTGGGAACGGGTTGGGGGGGGGGGGAAACGAGTTGGGTTGTCGCTTTTCGCATCGTGCGGTGCATTCTGGGGGCTGTTTTGGCTTTTGGTTGCTTGCTTGGTCTTTCTGATAGGCAGGTGGCTAATTGTTGAGCGGTCTTCGGGGATGTAAACCGTAAAGGTGCATGAGTATCATCTTCTAATTGTTGACTGGTGTTTGTACCCCCTTCTTGTCTTCCGGCTCGAATTGGCCCCCTCATGTTGCCGCAGGGATCAAGTCCCTGCTAGGTTATTTTCAATTGTTGAGAACTTTGGACGACAAGCACATAACACACAAAATGTCATTGCCCACGGGACAGATGTAGAACCAGAACATAGAGTTTACAGAATATCAATTACAATGCTTTTTCAAAAATAAACATGTAAACATCTATTTATAGAGTTGTATTCTGCCGCAGGCGAACTTAACAAGTTCGCCTAAACTAGTTCTGTCATTTGCAAAACTTAACTAAACATTACAAAACATAAAGACATACAAGACCTAAACTATTACAAGGTTATTTGTCACACATCTATGTCCTAACAGTCTAAGGGATAACAAAATAAATAAATAACCTGTTATCTCCCACTTAGTCCAAGATCTCCATTTTTAACCCCGTTAGCATCCGCCTTGGTCTTCAAGTATTTGTCTTGTTAGGCTAACACGTTTATTTACAAATACACTAAAATAAATAAAAATAAACAAGTCTAACTATTACAAAGGGTTCCAAATAACCTATAAAAATAAAAAGAGAAACCAACCAAAAACAAACAACACAACCACGGGTCACTAGTGCTCGATTCAATCAACACAATCAAACTCAATGAAAAAGACTCGATCTTTTGTCAAACAAAAGTTTTGACAAATAAAACACTATATCGATAAAATAAATAATATGTCTAAACGCGGGTAAAGGTGGCTCTGATACCACTATTGGGAATCCACGTACCAATTTTAACTTTAAAAACAAAATGATATTTAAACGTTTTAAATATACAAATCAGATTTATACAGCGGAAGCAACTAGTACGAATAGCAGTTCTAAACTGGGATCCCGCCAGTGATCCAATTACACACGCATAGACAATTAAAATAAATCAAGCGATAGGGTGTTTCAGGTTATACCTTCGACGATTAACCAACCGAAAGAAACATTGGTTCAACGACTATCTCGCTAATTGACAGTTCACGAGACCTTCATCAAAACGTCACACGTGTTGCGCAAAGAAACCTCCTGGAGGTGGCACAAGGCGGCGGCGGCAAAGGAGGCCGGAGATCTTCGGCGGCGTCACGGCGGGAGTCCTGCGGCGGTGGCGGCGTCACACTCAAAGAGAGAGAGAGTGGAAGGGTTTCGAAAACTTGTATGGTGGCTAGATTAGTGATTAGGGTTTGGGATTATAGATATAATTATAATCCTTAATCTTACAATCCACACCCCTAGTGTATTAACTGTTAATTCACGGTAGTTAAACTGATAATCACTTTTAATCCTTTGCGTTTACTAATTACCAATATTCAGTAAAATAAATCTCTTTATTGTTTAACATTTAAATAGTAAATCTCTCCGTATATAATTATTTATCTAAATAATTAATCACCGGATAAACCTAATAAATATTTCTCTACATATTTATTTGTCGTTTAATAAAACGTCTTTTTGTGAACCATAATATTTAGCAGTTAAATATTATCAATTTGCTAGTTGCCTAGTGTAACTCTTTGGATTATACCGTGATAGTAAGTTGACTTAATTGACGATCGAACATCCTATATCAAACAACCTTATCATGTACACATACATAGTCTTGGGCCAGACCAAATCTGCCAGACGATTCGTTCCCATCACATTTTATTTGACATTTTGAAAATGAAATATCAAAGCGAACGCCGGTGAATACAATTATCTTGACGAATCATTTGGCACAAAAAGTTATTAAATTCATAATCATAATATATATATATATATATATATTCAATCCACTCAATCAGGAGGCCCTTGTGTCCAGGCTTGTTCGCAATACTGTATACACCGGTAGTATGTCTTAATAACAATGGCCAGACTGCGTCTCCGAATTTGTTAAAAGGGAAGTACCAGCCGGGATCCGACACTTTCACCCGTGACCCGTGTATCATTTGCAAGTTTTACTTATTCTTATGGCTTGAATGCTCTGTACGTAGATGAACTTTATGCATTAATCATTTAACACTTATTTGGGCATTTTTTGTAAAAGTAAATGTTTGACACAAGGTTTAAAAGCATCACATTTTATACGTTTTGATTTAAGTTTCGTTCAAAACGAAGTTGCGCGTTATATTGTACAAGTTGTATAAGTACCTATGTATAGAGGTGTATAAACCACGTTTCATTTTTATGCTTAACCACGTTAATGTTACTGTATCAACCGTTTAAGATTCGTTTCCGCCGCGGAGCGCGGTGAAAAATTTCTAGTTATATATTACGTGTTTAATGTTAATATATAATATTTAAATATGAAATAGATAAGAAAAATAAAAATAGAAAATAGAAAATATAATGGAGTAGATAATTCGTTGACGATGTGGGTACGAGTGTTAGCATGAGGATAGGGAAGTGGGGTTTGATTGATGGACGCATATTAGCCATGCGCATGAGAGGTTTTTTATGGATATATACAAAAGATGAATAATTTAAAAGAGGAATAATTTAAAGATGCACAATCTAATATTAAGTGGCCACATGACATTTTGGTGGGACCAAATTATCACCACGCGCAACGATTGACATTTTTTTCTAATTTCTAATGGTTTATTGAACCTCTCTCTTTGAAGGCGAACTTCCTGTTCGGCGACCTTTCTTCTCCAACATTGAAGGTGAACTTCCGATTTGATCTAATTTTGAATTCTGTTATGTAGTGTCCAACATGTAGTCTCCCTGAATCGGTTGGGTGGAGGGGTAGGGGGTTAGGGTTGTGGTTTGGTGGTGAGGTTTATATTTACCTTGCTAGTGAGTGTTTTTAGGGTTTGTGGTCTGATTTTGGTTTGGTTTCATAGCTCGGGAGTTTTGTCAGGAGCTGTTGTTATGTCTGGGATTCGGGATGACAGGGTGGTTCCTCCATTGGAGGTAGGTGTTTGGCTATGTCCATTTAAAGGTTTCCATTGCTGCCCGGATGGAACGTCGGGATCCAAAGGGTTTCCTCGGTTGGTTGCAATATCAAGCGGCTCCATTTGTCATCGAACGATCGGAAAGGGACCTTGCGGGAAGCGGTCTCCACGGATTATGATTTGTTTGTTTTGGTTGGTGAGGCTTTAAAGGTCTCAGGCCAGTGGTTGTGCGGGGTGTGTATGTGCCTTCATGCTCTCAGTCGGGCATGCCACCATGTGGATGGGATAGCCCGTTTCAAACGGGTTGCGGGAGATGCATAGGAATTTATAGTGAGGATTCCTAAGACGAATGTTGGGAAGGAAGTTGTTCCTTTGGGAGGGGTGGTTGTGGACGGGGTTCTCCTTGAACGCGTCTTCTCTCTTCCTATCACGACTGTTAAGAGCATCCTCATAATTGTCGGATGGCGTTTGCCCAGGCATTAACTGCCGCCCTCGGTAAAGTGGCGGCTATGCCAGACTCTGTTGAAGCATGGGTGAGACTTTTGTTGTTACCCGCGTTGCACGTTGCGAGTTTTTCAGGCCTTTTAACCGTCAGGAGCGCAGGTCTGGTAATAGGAAGTCTTTGCAATGTCATAGTATTCAACGGTCGCTGGAAGCTTGGTGTGATGGGGATGGTTTTGAGGAGCTCATCCTATCGCTTTTTGCCCAACCTTTGGGGTCGACCACGTGTCGTGTGGAGCTTGTCCCTAGGTCCGATAATTCTATGGCGTGCAACAATTTTAAATAATGTTTGCGGAAAGTTGCGGATGGGCATTTCACTGTTGCGGTCAAAGTATTATGCTCTTCAGGGGTTGCACCTTTCGGTAATGATACTATGAAAGTGTTGGTAGCAAAGCATCCCATCCTGCCCCCTCAGGTTATGCATGTTTCCTTACTTTCTGAGCCTCCTCTTGTTATGGATGATAATGTTGTGTTTGAATGCATTAAAGCTTTCCCCAAAGGGACCTATTGTGGGAGGGACGGATTGAGAGCCCAACATATTTTGAATGCTCTTTGTGGAGAGGGGTCTACGATCACCGTTGAATTGCTCAGGGTTATTTCTGTGGTGTTTAATTTATGTTTCGGGGGGAGATGCCCTAGGGGATTGGCCGAGTTCGTTGCCTCGGCCCTCTCACACCACTGCTCAAACCGAACAACGGGATTAGACCTATTGACGTAGGTGCGATCCGGAGGAGATTGGTCTCTAAGGTGGCCATGAGGGGTGTTGGGAAGGAGATGGCTAAATATCTATGTGACTTTCATTTTGGGGTGGGAGTTCCCAATGGGGCAGAGGCTGTGCTCCATAGCGCAAACAGGTTCTTAAATGAGTTTCACTCGGATGGATTGTTGGCTATGCTTACCATCGATTTCTCCAATGCTTTCAACTTAGTGGATAGGACTGCCCTCCTGCAAGAGGTTCGGACCCGATGCCCGTCCATTTCGCTATGTGTGGATTTTTTATATGGGTAGCCGGCTAGGTTATATGTGGGTGATGACCATATTTGGTCCACCATTGGGGTTCAACAGGGGGACCCTTTGGAGCCTCTCCTTTTTGCCTTAGTTTTGCATCCGCTGGTTCATTAGATCAGGGATTGTTGCAAGCTTCTCTTCCATGCTTGGTACCTAGATGATGGTACGATTATCGGAGATGCTAAAGAGCTGGCTAAAGCCCTATCTATTATCAGGTCGGAGGGGCCCTGTTTGGGCCTTGAACTTAACGTCAAGAAAACGGAAGTTTTTTGGCCGTCGTGCAATGGGGTGAAGGTACAAGATGGATTGTTCCCTTGTGAGATTGGAAGGCCAGTGCTGGGTGTGAAACTCCTTGGGGGCGCCGTTAGCAGAGATGCAGGGTTCATCGGTAATTTGGCTGTGAAAAGGGATTCTTGTGCGGTGGAACTTATAAGTTGTCTCCCACGTTTGCGGGACCCTCAATGCGAGCTCCTTTTGCTCCGCTCGTGTATGGGAGTGGCAAAGCTATTATTCGGCCTTAGAACATGCTAGCCTATGTATGTGGGGGAAGCTGTTTCAATTTTTGACAAGGGCATACGGGGTGCGATCGAGGATATCGTGGTTTGTGGTGGTGCTTTTTTTGGGGATTTTCAATGGAGGTTGGCATCACTTCCAACCCGTTTTGGGGGTTTAGGTTTATGTGCGGCTCACGATGTATCTTCTTATGCATTTGTGGCCTTGAGGGCACAATCTTAAAGTTTACAGGACCACATTCTTCGGGGTTGTGATATTTATGGGTTAGACTCTGATTATGGGTGTGCGATGGATCGCTTGCGCATGTCCCTTCCTGATTTCGATCTTAGCGGTTTCTCTAATAAGGACACCACCCCCCCCCCCCCCATAAAGCCCAACATGCTTTGGCGAATGCCTTATTTAGCAGAATCGTCCAGAATTTCGGAGTAAAGTTTGATTTATCACCACGCCAAAAAGCGGTGTTTGAATGTCTCCGGGCTCCTCGGGCTCAAGATTTTCTAACAGTTATCCCCATTGAAGGACTGGGCCAGCATATGTCGGCTGTGGAGTACCGGGCTATCCTCAAGTATCGGCTAACGATCCCCTTGTTTTGGACTGATGAGCCCTGCGCAGTTTGCCCCAAGGCTTGTTTGGATTCTTTTGGCGAGCATGCGGTCCATTGCAAAAAGTTACTCGGGTTTAAATACAGTCATGGTTTGGTTAGGGATGTTCTTTGTGATGTTCTCAAACGGGCAGGAATTTCTACTAAAAAAGAGGCCCCCGTGAACTTTCTGACAGATCCGCTTGAAGGGAGGTCTACTCTACGGCCGGCTGATATTCTTGTGTTTGGTTGGGCAGGGGGGAAACACGCTTGTGGGGACCTTACAGGAGTGTCCCCTCTTGTAGGGCTCCGGGACAATGGGGTTGTGGCGGGCCATGCTGCTTCAAAGGCGGAATCATGCAAAGTTATTAAACACGAGAAAGCTTGTTTAGAGAACCAACACGTGTTTATCCCTTTTGCTTTTGATACTTTTGGGTTCCTAGCACCGGAGGCAGTGGAATTTCTAAACAGGGTTCAACGAGTCGTGCGTAGTAATATTTCGGCCCCTAAGATCTAAAGCTTTGGTTTTAGTAGGATCGGTTTTGCTATTCAAAAGGGGGTTGCAGCGCAACTTGTTGCCCGTTTACCTGCCACTTTATTGTAATCGTTCTTTTTTTCAGTAATGGATTTAAATTCTAATAAAAAAAATGTTTTTTCATTAGCGTGATGAAGTGGTTAACTTAGTTCAAGTTATTTTAGGATAATTTAAATATTACATCCCGTAGGATAAAAATTATATGAAAATATATTATTTCAATCGAAAACTTTATAGAAATGTAATCAATTTTCTAAAGTATTTCAATAGTAAGTCAAACTTTTTTTGTCTCAATTTAGTCACTTAACTTTAAATAGATTTTCTAATATTATGTCTTTTACCTAGATAGTAGGTCAACAGTCTATGTAGCATTATTTTTCTTTTTTTATTATATGATGATGTAGATTAAAAATGGTCAACATGTCTATGTAGCATTATTTTTTTTTTATTATATGATGATGTGGATTAAAAATATTAACATGTATTAAAATTTTAATTATATATTATTAATTAATTTATTTTTTGAATGGCATATTATTAATTAAATAATAAAGTTAATCACACTCATCTTCTTCAATGAAGTCTCTGGAAACCTCCATAACTCGGTCACCGGTCATCATTTCCGGTCACCCTAACCCGAATTTCACCATTTGCACTCACATATTTTAAGGTATTAACCAAAACCTAGATCCAAATGTCCAAAACCATGATGAAGTTAGAAGCAAAACTTATATTAAGAATCAAAATCAGAATTCCAATACCAAGATTTGAATAAAAAATTATATTTAGAATCAAAGTTTTCAACCACAAAGATTTGTAAATGAAAAAAAACAATTCAAATTATGTCCTCAGACATAATTCTACATCAATGAAATCCAAAAAGTCCCTCTAAAC
Organism: Smallanthus sonchifolius; assembly: GCA_023525975.1. Lineage (NCBI taxonomy): Eukaryota > Viridiplantae > Streptophyta > Magnoliopsida > Asterales > Asteraceae > Smallanthus > Smallanthus sonchifolius. The sequence goes on from CM042046.1 coordinate 31,788,449, forward strand.
ATATCTCTCAGCCAAAACTCGATTCGCAACCGAATGACTCACCTACCACCTTCCCTGGTTCTCATTCGACACATTCGATTGCATCAAGAAGTCGTAGGTTATCGGTACACTTCTTATAAAGGGCGGCAGCGAGAACACTTAGATTCCCGCCGTTAACGCTTTCGTGTCGGAAGAAGGTGTTTTCGATTTCAAATTCGAAACCTCTTTCGGTTTCGTAGTGAGAACTGCAAACAATCGCAATGAGAGGTTGGAATGCGTTTTTCCCTTTTGCTCGTCGATGGTGTTCCCTATTTCCGAACTGATCAATAAAAAAACATAATTAATCAGATTGAAACCACAATCCAAGAGCCCAAGATTTGGTTTTGGATGTTTCTGTGGTAGTGGACATCGCCGGCGGACTCGTCGGAGTAGATGAAAGCGAGGGTGAGACCTGGTGTGATTAAACGAAGAGAGAGAACAAAGTATTAGAAAAAGAAAAATAATCCACGCATCATTTTTAATCCACATAATCTCATATTAAAAACAATAATAATAATAATAATACCAAATATGCATGTTCAACTGCAATCTAGATAAAAAAAAAACGTAATATTATTAATGTATAGTAAAACTTAAGGCGAGCTTAGATGTATATTATACGGAAGAAGAATCCCTAAAAATGAAGATTTTTTCCTAAGTAGTTTAAATGTACTTTTAAAAATTAAATATCCGGCTCTAACGAAAATCAATTGAAATCATTCCAGCAGCGTTGAAATCAGCTTGTCGAACCGTAAACACAAATTCCTAAACTCTAAACCCTAAAGCTAAAATCTAAAGCTAAACCATAAAGCTAAATCTTAAATCTAAAACCTAAAAGCTAAACCCTAAAGGTTAAATTAAAAAACTAAAAATGCTAAAACCTAAAACTAAATCTTAAAAGCTAAATCCTAAAAGATAAACCCAAACCAAACCTTAAACCCTAAAACTAAACCCTAAAACTAAACTCTAAAACTAAATCTTAAACCTAAAACCTAAAAAACTAAACCATAAATGTAAAACCCAAAAGTTAAACCCTAAAAGCTAAGATATCAAATCTCGACGAGCCGGTTCCAATGTGAGTTGAATGAGTTCAATTGGAGGTATGAGTCTCCCTCATATTATATGTAATTCTCATGTGAGAAGGAGGTTACTTGATTCTATTCATGTAGAAACAATTATACAGAAATAAATTTCGTGTCTGAATCAGTAGATTTTTTGGTACATTATTATTAAGTAATACAATAACTTGGTGAATACAATAACTTGGTGAATAGTAACTTACACGTTCTCATGCATTGCATACAATAACTGTTGGGCTTTGAGTTCTCAAATAGTACAACTCTTTCTCACTGTTGGGCTTTGACTTCTCAAATCAATCCAGAATCCAGGGCACCTGGTGCTAGATTTTTATTCGCCATTTGGTGGTTTTCTATTATCACTCGCAAGTGTAGCACCACCGTTATTGAACTGTTGTGGATATCTGAAGTGGAGAAATTCATACGGTTACTTGAAGACCGAGTTAAGATTTAAATATTGTATCTTTACCTTCCCTCTTCGGTTTTCGTTAGTTCTTGTATCTGGATCCTTTTTCGGGCATCCTTCACTTGATTAGAGATGGTTTCTTGATTGTCTTTCCTTCGTTGCGCTAAATCTAATTTTATTAAACATATCATGAATCCCCAACAGTTTCACGTGAATTTTTTATACATTTATGAACTTTTTATTTTTTTAAAAGTTGATCACAAAACTTTTGTTCTTTAATGTTTGACATCAATAGGGGCGGATTTATGTATAATCCAGGGGGTGGCAAGGCACCCACTGAGAACATCGTTGAATGTTAAAAATTGAATAGAAGCCCTTTTGATTTTAAGAAAAAATTACCCAGGCACCTCAAGAAGCCCATGGTCAGGCACCCATCAGATCAATTTTTGAGTTGTTTGATTTGCTCTGTTTTTTTATTTTTTTGATAAAAGTTTTTGGTTAAAGAAGATAAATAGTTTGCAGAGAAATTAGGAACGTGAACAATGAAGAAAAAATATGGGTAGGTATCGGTAGGTGAAACTTACCTTTTTATCCCTATAAGTAAACATGATTGTGATTTAAATGGATACTTTTATCCTTTTTTTTTTTTTATTTTGTATTTAAAATATGTTGTTTTTTTTATAAACTTTAATATATTACATATAAATTCAAATATTCTTTTTATCTGTCTTTTTACTAAATGTATTGTAAAAAAACCAATAATAAATTAAGTTGTATTTTAAAATATATGTTTATTTACATTGTTTTAGCTGTATTCTCATGTCAAATAAAAATATAAATGTGTATAGAGACAGAAAGAAAAATACTCTCTCTAAAACTATTCAATCTGTAATGAAAATTTATATATAATATCAAAACATATGTAAAAAATAAAGTACTATAAGTTAGTAATGAAATCTGAATAATATGTTAAACGAAAAATTAGAAATAACATATATTTGTTTATATATGTTTTTTAAACATTTGATGGTAATCAAAATCAAATCCGTTTTGACTCGATTGACTATAGTCTAATTTGTTTTGATTTATTTTAACCGGTATGTTTTAACCAACACATTTACCGAATACATTTTTTGCACCCGCTGATTAAAAATCCTGAATCCGTCACTAGGCATCAAACTTTCTTTTTTTCCTCTCAACTTTAGTTAAACTTATAATATGATGAAGTTTTTAACGACTCTTATCATACATTATCATACGTTTTGATGTTAATTTTAATCGACGCACAAATATACAAGTCATCAAAACAACTTCACGGTGTCATTTTTATATAAAGTAACACACTTTCTTTTTCTCATTTTATAAAACTCTGAACATACAATTGCGACGTTCTTCTGTTTATTTAATGTCTCGACATAAAATTTATTTTAAACCAAGCATTACTTATTTTCCGCGTATCAATATCCATCGTAACGTGTGTGTGACAATCCGACTTTTCAAGTTAACTCCGTTAGCAATCCCGTTAAATATTATGTTAAAACCTAACCCAGTTAACCCAATATTAAATCTCAGGGACTGTTTCTGTCATTCCTAATCTCAAACTTCAGGGACTTATCTTGCCAAGTCACTAAACTAAATCTGTTGACTTCTCAAAGTCAAAATCAAATGAATTTTGTTCTTGTTGACTTCTAAAAGTCAAACTCGTGACTCCTTGATTCAAATCCGCGAATTATACCCGAAATCCGTTTGATTCCATAACTGATATGAACGTTATTAACAGTTTCGACCATCATTGAGCCATTACTCATCGTTATCAATACGAATTAATCCGAATTATGAGTATTAAACTCGTAACCGCTGACCACGATCTCATATTCGTCAAATTCGTTCGTTTCTGCTATCACTCTCACAAATCACACACCTTCACACCGTAATCGAGCCTCTCAGAAGCTGTTGCACCCGTCAATTTCATCGAAATCGAAGTCGTGGCCGCCAGAGACCAATCCAGTCGCAGTCGTAATCAGTTTTGATCGAGCACCACCAATTCGGCATCTATTCTAGTAATCAAGCATACCCTTAACTTGGTTTCAGTATTTACAGTAAAAGCCCTATCCTAATCGGGGCTTAAAACATCAAATCGACGACGAACCAATTCTAGGGTTCGTCCCTAATTCGGTTTAATCGAAATCGGGTCTGGGCTTGATCTCAATACAATTAATTGATAGGATTAACTTCGCAATCATCTACCCAATGAAAGCCCTATGTTAATTTATTTGTATATCATCGAATTTGTCAAGATCTGAATCTAGGGTTTGTTCATAAAAGCAATTTGGGGGTTTTGATCCTAATCATCATCTTCATCAAATTAATCCACACCATTGTTTTCGCAATGTTCAAATCGGTAAAAGCCCCATGATTCCATTGAGTTTTAACATCCAATTTTATCAAATTGATTCCATGTTCTCGTTCTAGGGTTCGGTTCTTAATTATGGAATTAAACAAACTTAAACTCGATGTTTTTTTAAAATTAATCACATACACATGTTCGAAAATATCCGAATTACAAAACCCCTCTGTCTCTTGCTTCGATCATAGTCGAAATCAGGGAATTCAGATTTGGATTGGGTTCGAAATTGGATAAAAAGGAAGATCTCAGTGGAACTGATGATTAAAACCATTCCGACCTGGTTCATGTCGCGATAGCCCTAGCGGGTGGAGTGGTTAGTTGTGTGTGCTTGTGTGGGAGAGACCCGGGTTCGAGTCTCTCCACATTGTTTTTGTTTTTAAACCATTTTTAATTACGATTTTTAAATAAAAATCAATCCCTAAATTATTATAATATTATATTAAGATGTTTAAACCAGGAAAATCACCCGTGGACTCGGGATTGATTTTATAAACCATTTTTATTATTATTTCTTGCTTTTATAATAATATATTTAACTTGTAATTTTGAATAAAATAATATATATTATATTATTTTTTTAAAACCATGACTCTTGTTAAAATAATATAATTATATGTATATTATTTTTGCCACGTTCCTAATTTTTGTGAAACGCTTCAATCTAATAAATAATATAATTATTTATGTTATTTACTCACGTTTATATCCTTGAATAAAAATAATAGAATTATTATTTTTGACACACAATTTAATTATTGCGTTATTTCGCTAAACTTAAAAATAATATAATAAATTATATTATTTTCCTAAACTACTATTTAATGACAAAACGCTCGAATATATTTATTATATATTATTTGTCATTTATCGCGAAACGCATTCATCCTAATTTAGAAATCCGTATTCACGTAAACTCGTTCGGTTACCCGTTAATCCTTTGAATGTTTAAAGACGTTCTAATCTTCCGTGTGTCGTCACAAATCCTAATGAGTCCCTAATTGTTGTTTGTAATTCTAGGGCATACGTAAGTCGTTGCAGGCTAACACTTGTGTACCAAGTCTATTACTTGTGTGATTACTTCCTACGCCATCAGGTGAGTTTTCACGGCCCCTTTTTACTGTTTTTAAACTGGGGGAGGAAACATGACGTAAACACTTTTTTATTTTTGTACTTCATTATGTATCACTTGTTATGACTATGCGTAAACTCTATCATGAAAGTCCCCACATCGAATCGTTTAAATATGAGTATAGTGAGGTATGTTGGGTAGTACTACTGGATTTGACAAACCTCGTCCGCGTTAGTCGCGCTAACTCGATTGGATATCGAACGGGTGCAATATTGACATAAACGTGCACCATGGTTGATAGGCCTGGTGGGAGGCATTCAAATAGTCAGTTTACGGTTGCGAGCGTAATAGCAAACATGAACATGGGTTAGCTACCTGTTGATATATATATATATATATATATATATTGATTGTACAATAAATGTGGTAAACGCTTATTTATATATTGAAACCTGTGAACTCACCAACCTCGTGTTGACATCTTTTCTTACATGTTTTCTCAGGTCGCTAAGATAAGGCACAGGTGCACATATAGGACATGCATGGAGTCCTATTTTGAATTATATTTTATTACATTCGGACTGTTTTTATTTTTGCTTGGACCGTTTTCGTTTATGTTTGGACTAGACTTTTTGGGCGCGTTTGTTTTGCGCATTTACTTTCTTTATACGCTTCCGCATTTACTTTGATCGTTTATGATATTTTCATTTTAGTCTCATATAGTGTCGTTCAATGTAACTAATGACTGAGATCCTGGTTTGTCACTTCCCAAACGGTAAAACTCCATTAGTTGAAATTGGGGGTGTGATATATTGATATCAGAGCCATTGGTTATAGAGAACTAGGATTACATACTAGACTATAACCTCACACATTAGTTACGAGTCATAAACATTTTGTTTTGGCACTTATATTTTACGTTACAGGACCATGTCGTCAACCCCACCACCATCACCTAAGGCACCAGGACATGATGCACCTATCTTACCATCCCCGAAGCCCAAAAGGCGTTGGACTAGTTCTAGTGATAATTCGGTTGATCAGGATGAACCGAGTAGCGCGCAAGCAAGGAATCCTGCACACAATTGGAATGCATACCCGAAAATGATCCAAAGATGGATCGAGATGGGAAATGTTCCATCACCCTACTTTGGTTCCACTTCCTCATCATCTACTTTACCTAGCTTTCCATGTACCATGGAACAAGCTTTTGCGGCTTTTGTATTTTACATGTCTAGGGAGTTAAGCATTGTGAAAGATGCAACTGATGAGATACCCGACATTCTGCAACGGGAGTCACAAATAGAGGAGAATAAAGTAGGGATAGAGCTTTTGACTGCTGAGCTGGCAGTGACGGATCAGGTCCATAACCATCTAGTGGACAGAGTTCAGCATTTGGAAATGAGGGTGGACACCTCGGACCATGCTGCTGAGGGTATTCAGGAGAGAGTGACTCAGCTGGAAGCCCAAATGCAAGCAGCACTTTGGCCGGAGAATATCCCACTTTCTGATAACGAGGATGAGCCTTTTGAGGATGAGCCCTTAGAGGAGGGGCCACCCGAGGAGGAATCGGTGGAGATTGACGATGCACTATCATGTGTTTCTTCCGATGACGAGGATGTTTGATGATTATTCTATCCTACCTTTCCTTTCATTTATGCTTTGAGTATGTTCTTTCTATTTCAAACCTAGATGGGTAAGGTTGTTCCCATTCAATAAAAGCATGAGAAGTTTGATGTTTTGAGTTATTTATTTTGTAGCTTTACAATTTATTTAATTTCGAAATATTAGATGTTGTGTTATCATTTCCTTACTTGTACATATAATATTTGAAATGCGATATATTTCTCATTATTTTGTATTTGTGAATGTGAAATCATGTTGGGAAGAGGACGTGGAGGTCGTGCTGGTGGCCGAGGTACCATCAACATGACAGCAGCTGAGCTGACGGCACTAATCAACGAAAGTGTGGCTGAGGCTCTAGTAGCACAGAATACTGCAGGGAAATGTTATAACCATTGACTAGTTAGGTCAATTCATCTCTCAAAGCGTCTTTCCCAAGCTTTATGATCTCGATCCTATATTATGTTTCTAAATCCAGGTCAACAGAATCAACAACCAACATGCACATTCAAGACATTTATGGACTGTAAGCCCCACACCTTTAGTGGAGCTGAAGGAGCTGTCGAACTACTCCGATGGTTTGAGAAAGTGGAGTCGGTATTTGCCATGAGCATCTGTCCCTTGGCCAATCAGGTCAAGTTTGCTTCTGGTACTTTGGAGGGCCCGGCTCTCACATGGTGGAATGCACAGTTCCAAATGTTGGGTTTAGCTATGGCCAATGCGCTTCCGTGGGAGGAATTTAAGACAATGATGAAGGAGGAGTACTGTCCTCGGGATGAGATTCAGAAGTTGGAAGGAGAATTCTGGAACCTGGAAATGGAAGGTTCTGAAATTGAGCTATATACCACTCGCTCTCATGAGCTTGCTACCATGTGCCCACACATGGTGACTCCTGATTACAAAAGGATTGAGCTGTACATTGGAGGCTTAGTGCCTCAGATTCAGAGTATGGTCACCTCATCCAACCATACTACCATCCAGTAGACTATCAGACTCGCCCACAAGTTAACCGATCAGGAGGTGACTCAAGGGACTCTACCTCCGAGGGGTTCAGTTTCTAAATCCACCGACAATCATAAGCGCAAGTTTGATCACAACTCCAACTCTCACTCCAACTCCAAGGGACCCCAGTTTAATCAACGTCATCAGCAGCAGCGAAAGTTTGAGCCTGCTAAGAACTTCAATCAAACGACCTCTTCAGGTCCGAATCAGGGTGAATATGCTGGGAGGTATCCCAAGTGCAACAAATGTGGCTATCACCACACGGGCACTTGTGACCGACTGCGTTGCCAGCGATGTGGTAAAATGGGCCACGCTGTGAAAGACGGTAGGGTTGCACTTCCGAACAAGCAACCATTTCGACCGCAGGGATTTACAAGAGGATGTTTTCAGTGCAACAAGGAGGGACACATTCAAAGGGATTATCCTTAGTCGAAGAAGGGTGGAAATGGTAACGGCAACGGAAATAATTAAGGGCCACAACGGTAACAACAATAATCAAGGCAACAACAGCAACAATGGCAATAATTGAGGGAATGGTGCAAAGGGACGAGCCTTCGTGCTGGGATCCGGAGAGGCTCGATATGATCATAATGTGGTCACCAGTAAGTTCCTCTTAAACAATTACTTTGCTTCTCTCCTTTTTGACACCGGTGCTGATAGGAGTTTTATATCTAAGAAACTTAGTGATATGATAAAAGGAACTCCAAATATGCTAAAAGCTAAGTACATAATAGAAATAGCCGATAGCCAAATAATTGAAGCAACCCACATTCTTAAGGGTTGTAAGCTTGAGTTGGCTGGTCATAAACTTGATATCGACCTTATGCCGGTCACACTTGGTAGTTTTGATGTAATTGTCGGCATGGATTGGTTATCTAAAAATCAAGCCGAAATCATCTGTAGTGAGAAAATCATTCGCATTCCTCTCCCGAGTGGAGAAACTCTTTCTGTTCAGGGTGAAGAGGGTGGTGCAGTCCTGGGCATCATATCCTTCATGAAAGCACAGAAATGTCTTCAAAAAGGGCATTATGCTATTCTGGCTCTCGTTGTTGAGCAGCCATTGGAAGAGAAGAAAATTGATGATATTCCCATCGTTTGTGATTTTTTAGAAGTATTTCCCGAGGATTTTCCTAGACTGCCACCACACCGTCAAGTTGAATTCCAAATCGATCTAGCACCCGGAGCAGCACCGATCGCTCGGGCACCTTACAGATTAGCACCTAGTGAATTGCAAGAGCTATCCACTCAGCTACAGGAATTTTTGGATAAAGGTTTCATCCGACCTAGCTCCTCACCATGAGAGCTCTAGTTCTGTTTCTCAAGAAGAAGGATGGGACTTTCCGTATGTGTATCGACTACCGTGAATTGAATAAAGTGACAATCAAGAATCGTTATCCTCTGCCTCATATAGATGATCTCTTTGATCAACTCCAAGGATCAAGCTTCTATTCTAAGATAGATCTTAGGTCCGGTTACCACCAATTGAGAGTCCAAGATGAGGATATCTCTAAGACTGCTTTCAGGACAAGGTAGGACCACTATGAGTTTATGGTTATGCCTTTCAGATTAACCAACGCACCTGCGGTGTTCATGGACCTCATGAACCGTGTGTGTAAGCCATACCTTGATCAATTTTTCATCGTTTTCATCGACGACATCCTCATTTATTCCAATAACAAGGAGGAACATGAGGAACATCTACGTTTAATCTTGGAATTACTTAAACAGGAGCAGCTGTATGCTAAGTTTTCTAAGTGTGAATTCTGGATCCGGGAAGTTCAATTCTTAGGACATGTGGTTAACGAGAAGGGAATACATGTCGACCCATCAAAAATTGAAGCCATCAAGAATTAGGCAGCACCGACGACTCCGAATGAGGTGCGGTAATTTCTGGGATTGGCCGGTTATTATCGGCGATTCATCGAAGGATTTTCTAAGATTGCACAACCTTTCACTACCTTAACTTAGAAGGGTAAAGCCTATAAATGGGGCGACAACCAGGAGTCATCATTCCAACTCCTTAAACAGAAACTTTGCAGTGCACCTATTCTAGCTCTTTCGGAGGGAACGGATGATTTTGTGGTGTATTGTGACGCATCCATTCACGGTCTAGGTTGTGTGTTAATGCAACGAGAAAAAGTGATTGCATATGCTTCGCCTCAACTAAAGATTCATGAGAAAAACTACACCACTCATGACCTAGAGTTTGGAGCAGTAGTTTTCGCACTTAAGATATTGAGACATTACTTGTACGGTACCAAGTGCACTATCTACACCGATCACAAGAGTCTTCAGCATATCTTCGAGCAGAAAGAGCTGAACATGAGACAACGTCATTGGGTCGAACTCTTGAATGATTATGACTATGCGATCCGGTATCATCCGGGTAAGGCTAATGTTGTAGCTGATGCCCTAAGTCGAAAAGAAACTAAGCCCAAACGAGTTCGAGCATTACAACTTACTATTCACACCAGGTTACCTGACAAAATCCGTAGTGCTCAACTTGAAGCCTTGAAAGAGGAGAACCAACCGCTAGAAGGTACACGCAATATGGAAGAACAACTAGAGGTCAAATCTGACGGCATTCGCTACTTCGCTGAGCGAATATGGGTTCCAGTATTTGGGAACTTAAGGGAACTAGTCATGGATGAAGCTCATAAATCTCGTTACTCCGTTCATACATATTCCGACAAGATGTACCATGACCTAAAGGTGCTGTATTGGTGGACAAAGATGAAGGTTGATATAGCCACCTATGTGAGCAAGTGCCTGACTTGCACAAAGGTCAAAGTTGAATATCAAAAGCCTTCTAGCCTACTCCAGCAACCGGAGATTCCCATGTGGAAATGGGAACAGATATCCATGGACTTTATCACAAAATTTCCACGAACTCCTTCCGGATGTGATACCATTTGGGTAATCTTTAATCGTTTAACAAAGTCCGCTCACTTCTTAGCAATCAAGGAAACAGAAAAAATAGAGAAGCCTACTCGTATTTACTTGAAAGAAGTAGTATCTCGGCACGGGGTGCCAATCTCTATCATTTCGGATCGTGATTCATGATTCACCTCCCGTTTCTAGCAATCATTACATAAAGCTTTAGGCACGCGTTTAGATATGAGCACATCATACCATCCTCAAACTGATGGCCAGACGGAGCATACTATTCAAACCCTGGGGGATATGCTACGAGCTTGTGTGATTGATTTCGGTAACACTTGGGAGTCTCACCTACCGTTGGTAGAGTTCTCCTACAACAACAGTTATCACACTAGCATCAAGGCTGCTCCATTCGAGGCTCTATATGGACGGAAATGCCGTTCTCCTATTTGTTGGGTCGAGGTTGGGGATAGTCAACTTACGGGTCCTGAGCTTGTACTTGAAACTTTTAAGAAAATCGTTCAAATTAGAAACCGTATAGCAGCAGCTCGTGATCGTCAAAAGAGCTATGCCGATAAGCGTCGTAAGCCATTAGAATTTCAGGTAGGGGATATGGTTTTGTTAAAAGTCTCACCTTGGAAGGGTGTCATTCGTTTTGGGAAACGGGGCAAACTAAATCCTCGTTATGTTGGGCCATTCAAGATAGTGAAGAGAATTGGTCCAGTAGCGTATCAACTGGACCTACACGAAGGACTTAGTGTGTACACAACGTCTTTCATGTCTCGAACTTGAAGAAATGTCTAGCAGACGAGTCACTCGCAGTTCCTCTTGAGAAACTACACATCGAAGAACCCGTGGAAATCATGGATAGGGAAGTCAAAACGCTAAAACGCAGTAAAATCCCTATTGTCAGAGTCCGTTGGAACTCGAAACGCGGACCGAAATTCACGTGGGAGCGTGAGGATCAGATGATACGCAAGTATCCTCATCTATTCAAGCACTCCACGTCAAACTCTTAAGGTACTATTCTAATTTTCAGGACGAAAATTCTTTCAACTAGGGGATGATGTGACATCCGAATTTTTTATTTATTTGTTTAATTTTCGGGACGAAAATTCTTTCAACTAGGGGATGATGTGACAATCCGACTTTTTAAGGTAACTCCGTTAGCAATCTCGTTAAATATTCTGTTAAAACCTAACCCAGTTAACCCAATGTTAAATCTCAGGGACTGTTTCTATCATTTCCTGACACTTCAGGGACTTATCCTGCCAAATCCCTAATGTAATCCCCAGGAAATTCCGGTTTCTATTTTAAATATTCCGGCAATTATAATCCCTTTATTTTAATGTCTTACATCAATAAAATCATCTTATTTATTCATTTCACTTCATGAGTGTCCATATATACATTGGGCGCATTTATTTCAAAATTTAATGAATATTAAATTGAAATTATAAATGTTTAAATCCTATTAAACAAATGCATAAATTTATGTTATAAATCCTATAAATAAATGTAGTAATTTATTAAGATTAAATTTCATAAATTACAAAGCAAATAAACCTTAAATAGAACCATTTTTATTTTACAAAAATTATGGTTTTGTTCATATAACATCTAGTTGTAATTATTGAATTTATAAAAAAAAAAACCTTAATGAAATTATGTTTTATAAAGTCCAAGGTCTAAGTGGTAAATTCTGAAACTTAATTTCTAAAACAAAGTTTTTACATAAAATGTTAACCAGCTCAAACATGAGGGATCTATTTTGCCAAAACCTGAAAATTCAGGGGCTGCGAGCAACAACCAGGTGAAACCTCCCTCCCACTGATCGCGAGTTCGAACCCCTCAATGACCGGTTTTTAGACCTTAAATCCCGAACTCGCAACTAAGATATTCTCATACGAATTTGAAACTGATAACACGTTTAAACCAATAATGCGACCCATTACCTGTGATTAATTGGATTTTTATGAGGATATAGATGGTGAACTCGTAACCGAAACCCCCACTACTAATCATTTAAGCAATTGATTCAATGCGACAAAATTGGGTATAAATATGCACATCCTAACACATAAGACACTCACTAAAAACTTCATACGTCTCTAATTGCGTCTAATCCCATCTGTGAACCGCTCAAATCCATCGAGGAAGCCGTCTCTGTTCGCTCCGCCATTCTCCTTCTTTACGTGACCATTGCAGGTAAATTTAGAGTAATTAGATTCGTTTTGTTACGATGATCAGAAGCCCCATGGTTTCGGGTTCGATCGTCTGCTCAATCGTGAGTATTGGGTGGGTTCGGGTTACGGGTTTGTATAGGGAAGGAGATGACTTGAGTACTGATGTTTAAAAACCAAAATGCAAACCCATTGGACATGGCAGCATGCCCTGGTCCAGTGGTTAGTGCGTGTGTGTGGTGTGACCCGGATGAGACGTGGGTTCGAGTCCCGGGCAACCCACTTTTAATCACTTTTCCTTTTTAAAACCTTTTAATACATTATCTCATATAAGAAATTCCAAATAAAATTTTATAAACAATATAAATATAATCTGAGAATTTTATAAAAACTAAATTATAAAATAATGTTTATTTATTTGTTTTAATTAAAAATACATTAGAAAACACTTTAAATCCATAAATAAATAATAGAAGTGGTTTTGTTTGAAACACATTGATTATGTATTTATTTATGGTGTTATTACACAAATTTACATTAAATGTTTAGACATTTTATATTCTCTCAACTTTATAAATAATTACTCTTGAATGATTATTTAAAACGTACTTTTAAACTTATAAATACTCAAATAATTATTTTAAATAATTATTTTATATCAACATCCATTAATCCTAGTTAAAAGCCTATTTAGCCTTTTATCACTCATTTATGATAAATTAACTAACCAAATTAATTTCAATTATTAATAAATCGTTTTAATTACATTTATTAATAATTAACCATTTTGTTTACGCTAACTAATAAATTTTAATTACATAAATTATTGAGTGAACTTTTATCTCATAAATTACTTATGAAGTTATTTTATAAATAAACACTAATGCACTATTTTGTCCCATGATTCTTATTTAATATATCTAGCTCAATTATGTAAATTAGACTACTAAATGATCTACTAAATAAATTCTACAAACTATTTTCATTACCATTGTTTCTAAAGTAAGTCAAGAACTTATAAGTTCCAGAAAGCAACCAAGCAAGTCCATCCCCAACCCAAACCCTAAAACCCTAGGATTTCATTATCTTGTTTAAACTTATTTTGAACTTAGAAAGCAAATTATCTATGTAGGTTTGTTGTGAGAAATCCTCACAATAACTATTCACCTCATCAAACCCTATCACTTCCATCTTCAATACAAGTGAGTTTACATAGCCCCTTTTTACTGTTTTTGCTTTTGGGGTGAAACATGTTATCAACTTTATCTATTTAAACAATTCAATATGTATGTTCTTGTGCTTGATTTTTATGCTTTATATTTGAACTACTTGGTGACCACTGCATGTGTTTCATGCCAGTACATTCATTAACTTGCAGCCCAAGCCTAAGGTAGTACCTAACATGATCATTTATATGGGAAACTGAAACTATAACTTACCACAAGACCTTGGCGGGTTTTGTTGGGTATCAACTATAACTTGGAGTATCCTCTTGCTCCTTTTTTTTAAAATGGAAATCAGTGGGATTGCGTATCTAGTTTTCTAATATCAGGCTTGAATTGTACGCTTGGAACCTTGTATGTTTTCACATATATGCTTTAGACATGCTTTGAACATATTGAATTGTAAACCTATAATTAACTTTTGTTTGGTGTCAAAACCTATGTTACTCACCAACTACTTATAGTTGACATTTACTCACATGTTTCAGATGCACCAGTTTGAGGACACTACTTGATCACTTAGGACATTGGACCTAGTTCTATTAAAGATTAAATTCAACTTATGTCATGTTTGAACGCTTTATTATCCATTTCTACTTGTAACGGATGCGTTTAATTTTGATGAATAAATATTGTCACATTTAATAGATAATCGTGTGCTTATGAACAACCGCGTCAGCCCCGGCGTATAATCCGCCGCCGGCCGGGGTGTGACAGATTGGTATCTGAGCCATGGTTATAGGGAATTAGGTTATTAGACACACATAACCTAGACTATAACCTAGGAGTCCCCAAACATGAGTTTAACTCATGTCTTTTATTAGAAACTCCACTTTATACTCATTTATACACATACTTACCTACATCTATCTATTTCTGTTTACATGATATAATTACATGAACTACAACATTCTAAGGACTACATGGAATTATTTGAAACTATATGGATTACTTGAAACATATTACTAGACTATAGCCTATAACCTTAGGATACCCTTATGTAAGTATCTTACATATTATCTGGTTTATTACATTGCATGATACAATACGATTTTTTTTCTTAAGTACTTTATTACTTGATAACCTACATGTTCACAAAAAAACTGCTACTATTATAATACCTAATTTGTTACACTATTTGAACTGCCTGCGCAATACCTATTTGATATCACTATTTGTTATCCTAAGTTTTGACATACACACTTCCATCTTTACACATCATCACTATTAACTCATGAAAAGATTTAAACTCCTAGATCCAATACCTATTAAAATTTTCAAATCCCGTCAAAGTTTTGGGTTCTGAAAATTAGTAGAGAACATGTACAATCCGGAAGGGTGAATGCCTGTACTCTGGGTCTTCTGTCTAGGAAAGCATTTCATATAAATCCAAATCAACCGAAGGATCCGTATGCTTTCCTGGGAATTATCGAAGTGAGTATTCACCTATAGGCTAAAGCATGTCTTCTTGAAAGTATAAGAACTTGAATCACTTTGATTTGTCATAGCATCCATTCGGCTATACGCCAGATGAATGTAATCTAAACATCATCCGCTTAATTATTATAATTTCGTACATAAGTCTAAACCTTATACTTACGCTTAATAATATTTAAGTCAACTATACCTCTTCATCCTTATACCTTGGAAATTTTATCACCATTATTATCATTTGCAAATGATTTAAACCCTTAGCCCTTACCATACGAGGAAAAGAAACTGCTTCAATAGGTGAAGCACACCCTTGAGCCACAAGACACAATCCCAAACAATTCTCACCATAACCATGAGTTCAAATAATAATGTCACTTGTACATGATGGCTGGAAGAGTGGGTGTAACTCCATGAAAGATTCTGACTAAGGAAAGACTGAGTACTTCAGTGTGTCCTTTGTGACCCACCTCTCTTTCCTGGGAATCCTTTTCGTGGGTACACTACTTATAGGTCAAGTGTTACTCCTAATATATTATTATTAGAACTCGGTGTTATGATTAGTCAAATGTTTTTTTTTAACTCATGAATACCTTTGTACTTAACAACTTACCATTACACATACGACCTTTTCGTGCTAGACATGGTCTCTTACCCTCCTCATTCCCCTAAGAATCACCCCAAATAAGAGTCAACACAAGAGGAATACTTTGTGTTCCCATCACCAGTCACCGATATGACTAGCTGCCAGATCCATGTTTAACTGCATAGCAGATTGGCTTAGGAGCAGAATTAAGACTCCGAGAAGCTGAATCACCTCCGAGAGACCCTTATTTAACACCTAACCTATACCATCTAGATCTAGGAACAGGACAAGACAAGGAACCTACCAGTGGCTTAGGAGTTCCACCTGATACCGCTCACCTATATGTAAGGACCACCGAGTTTCTGAGGCAAGGAGTTGAGATAGGGTAATACTTAATTCACATACGGAAAAAACTAGCACTGACGCCCGGTTTGCAATATGAATAACTACAACGGTGTTTGTCTTGGTACTCGTCTGCTTCCTGGTGGAAATCTATCGGAGATGTTAGCCAGATACCCCATTTCACGTCTTCTTAAAAACTTAAATTGAAACCCATATCCTGTACCCAAATATAAATGTTATTATTTTTAACTCTACTTAATGATTGATATCTAAACATCCTTTGTAAACTAATTATCTTGTTATTTCCCCGATTTAACTAATATAGTTATTTTGTTCAAACAAAACCTTTATCAAACTCTTGGTTTATAGATTTTATCTAGAGTATAAACTATTTACAAACCCCCTTTACCTCGTAAAGAAACTTAATACCAGTCTTGTACAAATGGTTTTATAAAAGTAATAACAACTATTTCATTCTTTTTATGATGACATGATTAACTATTTTATTATGACTTTTTATTTCGTTAAACTAACTACTATTTAAATTTTGGCTTATTTATTAAATAATAAGGCCATTCTTATCTTTTGAAACATTTGCTTTATGATAATCGAATTAAAAGGTTTTTATTTATGCAATTATCCATCCGCTCAAATTATTATTCCACTTATGTATTAATTTACAAACAAGAGTACAAATTTCAATTACCTGTTTATTTACAAACAAAAAGCACAAATTAGATATTCATGTACACATTATGCTGATTACTTGCAAAACTTTCCCATCACCTTGCATCTTCGGGAATGTATGAGCTTACTAGTCACTTTAAGTAGATGAATCATTTCGTGTAAACGTTAACCACCCATATAAACCTCAAAAAAAAAAAAAAAACTTAAAACCCAACTACCTACATGATACATGAATGTCAAGTAACATGCTTGGCTGCAAAACTCGATCACCTACGAAATTTGATAGCTTACGTTACTCATGAGAGTCGATTACTTACATATGAACGTTCAAATTGCACGTGAAAACTGATTTGTTTACATCATAGACGAAACTTAATTAGTCACATTATACACGAAACTTGGATCTTTGCAATATGCATGATACTAGATTGTTTACATCACACTTGAAACTTACTCGTTTGCAATATACATGATACTAGGTTGTTCACATGATACAGATACTTGGGTGTTTACAATATACATGATATCAGGTTGATCACATTATAGACGGAACTTGATTACTTGCGACATGCATGACACTAGATTGATCACACGATACGTGATACTTGGTTAATTACAATATACATAGTATTGTATTATTTACGCCATACATGAAACTTGAGTGCGTACATACACACGAAACTAGACTGTTTACATTGTTTACAATTAATTGCCCACTATATATATGAGGCATGATCATTCACTTTATCCATTATACTTGATAGTATAAATTTTGAGCTACTCGTGGTTGACGTATTCTTGTTCAAACACGAGAGAGCTATAAACTTTATGGATAACCTGGAGGGTATGCCATCTATTTAGGGCACCCGTGTATGGGGTTGTGCCACCTTGTTAATCTTTACTCCCTGATTGACTTTACCATCTAGACATACAATTACTTATTAGCAACTCATACCTGAAAACAATAATAAACTAAATATTTTGGTGTTTCCCCCACCTCTGTATCCACACGCAATAGAATGATCTATACGGACCATACGACGATTTGAATAATTACGGGTGCACACGTAATTATAAAAATCAGCGCATGGAAAATATAGTAAATTCGATCGTGTGTGATGACATAAAACCTATGGTGACATACGGTAACGAAACTAATGGGATATGATAAGAGCATACCACGGGTACATCCTATATATCAGTGCTCCTGTCATATTGTCAGAAGTAACGTTGTCCGTAGGGTTCCTATTACTTTGACCTTGACTAATAGTTATGACATCCTTATCCAGTGGCGTTACTCGAGCATCTTATACTACATCCTAAACAAGTTTAGATCTTAAAATTTCCATCATTATTATCACAAGTGATGCATCCCATCATTTGAGTCCAAAATCATCTAGGGTTTTCCTTATTTTCACTTCAACAAAATCCACTACCACCATCCATACCTAACGCGATGACCCGACCTGAACCTTGTCATCAATTATACTCCTCAAACTGACAAGAAAAACTAGTTGAGAATCCAAACACACATCTCTTATCCTCGACCCTTTTTCCTAAATAATTTCGGGACGAAATTTCCTAAAGTAGGGGAGACTGTAATCCCTAGGAAATTCCGGTTTCTATTTTAAATATTCTGGCAATTATAATCCCTTTATTTTAATGTCTTACATCAATAAAATCATCTTATTTATTCATTTCACTTCATGAGTGTCCATATATACATTGGGCGCATTTATTTCAAAATTTAATGAATATTAAATTGAAATTACAAATGTTTAAATCCTATTAAACAAATGCATAAATTTATGTTATAAATCCTATAAATAAATGTAGTAATTTATTAAGATTAAATTTCATAAATTACAAAGCAAATAAACCTTAAATAGAACCATTTTTATTTTACAAAAATTATGGTTTTATTCATATAACATCTAGTTGTAATTATTGAATTTATAAAAAAAAACCTTAATGAAATTATGTTTTATAAAGTCCAAGGTCTAAGTGGTAAATTCTGAAACTTAATTTCTAAAACAAAGTTTTTACATAAAATGTTAACCAGCTCAAACATGAGGGATCTATTTTGCCAAAACCTGAAAATTCAAGGGCTGCGAGCAACAACCAGGTGAAACCTCCCTCCCACTGATCGCGAGTTCGAACCCCTCAATGACCGGTTTTTAGACCTTAAATCCTGAACTCGCAACTAAGATATTCTCATACGAATTTGAAACTGATAACACGTTTAAACCAATAAAGCGACCCATTACCTGTGATTAATTGGATTTTTATGAGGATATTGATGGTGAACTCATAACCGAAACCCCCACTACTAATCATTTAAGCAATTGATTCAATGCGGCAAAATTGGGTATAAATATGCACATCCTAACACTTAAGACACTCACTAAAAACTTCCTACGTCTCTAATTGCGTCTAATCCCATCTGTGAACCACTCAAATCCATCGAGGAAGCCGTCTCTGTTCGCTCCGCCATTCTCCTTCTTTATGTGACCATTGCAGGTAAATTTAGAGTAATTAGATTCGTTTTGTTACGATGATCAGAAGCCCCATGGTTTCGGGTTCGATCGTCTGCTCAATCGTGAGTATTGGGTGGGTTAGGGTTACGGGTTTGTATAGGGAAGGAGATGACTTGAGTACTGATGTTTAAAAACCAAAATGCAAACCCATTGGACACGGCAGCATGCCCTAGTCCAGTGGTTAGTGCGTGTGTGTGGTGTGACCTGGATGAGACGTGGGTTCGAGTCCCGAGCAGCCCACTTTTAATCCCTTTTCATTTTTAAAACCTTTTAATACATTATCTCATATAAGAAATTCCAAATAAAATTTTTATAAACAATATAAATATAATCTGAGAATTTTATAAAAACTAACTTATAAAATAATGTTTATTTATTTGTTTTAATTAAAAATACATTAGAAAACACTTTAAATCCATAAATAAATAATAGAAGTGGTTTTTGTTTGAAACACATTGATTATGTATTTATTTATGGTGTTATTACACAAATTTACATTAAATGTTTAGACATTTTATATTCTCTCAACTTTATAAATAATTACTCTTGAATGATTATTTAAAACATACTTTTAAACTTATAAATACTCAAATAGTTATTTTAAATAATTATTTTATATCAACATCCATTAATCCTAGTTAAAAGCCTATTTAGCCTTTTATCACTCATTTATGATAAATTAACTAACCAAATTAATTTCAATTATTAATAAATCGTTTTAATTACATTTATTAATAATTAACCATTTTGTTTACGCTAACTAATAAATTTTAATTACATGAATTATTGAGTGAACTTTTATCTCATAAATTACTTATGAAGTTATTTTATAAATAAACACTAATGCACTATTTTGTCGCATGATTCTTATTTAATATATCTAGCTCAATTATGTAAATTAGACTACTAAATGATCTACTAAATAAATTCTACAAACTATTTTCATTACCATTGTTTCTAAAGTAAGTCAAGAACTTATAAGTTCCAGAAAGCAACCAAGCAAGTCCATCCCCAACCCAAACCCTAAAACCCTAGGATTTCATTATCTTGTTTAAACTTATTTTGAACTTAGAAAGCAAATTATCTATGTAGGTTTGTTGTGAGAAATCCTCACAATAACTATTCACCTCATCAAACTCTATCACTTCCATCTTCAATACATGTGAGTTTACATAGCCCTTTTTTACTGTTTTTGCTTTTGGGGTGAAACATGTTATCAACTTTATCTATTTAAACAATTCAATATGTATGTTCTTGTGCTTGATCTTTATGCTTTATATTTGAACTACTTGGTGACCATTGCATGTGTTTCATGCCAGTACATTCATTAACTTGCAGCCCAAGCCTAAGGTAGTACCTAACATGATCATTTATATGGGAAACTGAAACTATAACTTACCACAAGACCTTGGCGGGTTTTGTTGGGTATCAACTATAACTTGGAGTATCCTCTTGCTCCTTTTTTTTAAAATGGAAATCAGTGGGATTGCGTATCTAGTTTTCTAATATCAGGCTTGAATTGTACGCTTGGAACCTTGTATGTTTTCACATATATGCTTTAGACATGCTTTGAACATATTGAATTGTAAACCTATACTTAACTTTTGTTTGGTGTTAAAACCTATGTTACTCACCAACTACTTGTAGTTGACATTTACTCATATGTTTCAGGTGCACCAGTTTGAGGACACTACTTGATCACTTAGGACATTGGACCTAGTTCTATTAAAGATTAAATTCAACTTATGTCATGTTTGAACGCTTTATTATCCATTTCTACTTGTAACGGATGCGTTTAATTTTGATGAATAAATATTGTCACATTTAATAGATAATCGTGTGCTTATGAACAACCGCGTCAGCCCCGGCGTATAATCCGCCGCCGGCCGGGGTGTGACACCCAAACTCAATCTGTTGACTTCTCAAAGTCAAAATCAAATGAATTTTGTTCTTGTTTACTTCTAAAAGTCAAACTCATGACTCCTTGATTCAAATCCGCAAATTATACCCGAAATCCGTTTGATTCCATAACTGATATGAACGTTATTAACAGTTTCGACCGTCATTAAGTCATTACTCATCGTTATCAATATGAATTAATCCGAATTGTGAGTATTAAACTCGTAACCGCCGACCACGATCTCATATTCGTCAAATTCGTTCGTTTCTACTATCACTTTCACAAATCACGCACCTGTACACCGTAATCGAGCCTCTCAAAAGCTGTTGCAGTCAATTCCATCGGAATCGAAGCCGTGGCCGCCGGAGACCATTCCAGTCGCAGTCGTAATTAGTTTTTATCGAGCACCACCAATTCGGCATCTATTCTAGTAATCAAGCATACCCTTAACTTTGTTTCAGTATTTACAGTGAAAGCCCTATCCTAATCAAGACTTAAAACATCAAATCGACGACGAACCAATTCTAGGCTTCGTCCCTAATTGGTTTAATCGAAATTGGGTCTAGGCTTGATCTTAATACAATTAATTGATAGGATTAGCTTCGCAATCATCTACCTAATGAAAGCCCTATGTTAATTTA
Organism: Smallanthus sonchifolius; assembly: GCA_023525975.1. Lineage (NCBI taxonomy): Eukaryota > Viridiplantae > Streptophyta > Magnoliopsida > Asterales > Asteraceae > Smallanthus > Smallanthus sonchifolius. The sequence goes on from CM042046.1 coordinate 31,810,460, forward strand.
TTTGTATATCATCGAATTTGTCAAGATCCGAATCTAGGGTTTGTTCATAAAAGCAATTTGGGGGGTTTTGATCCTAATCATCACCTTCATCAAATTAATCCACACCATCGTTTTCGCAAGGTTCAAATCGGTAAAAGCCCCATGATTCCATTGAGTTTTAACATTCAATTTTATCAAATTGATTCCATGTTCTCGTTCTAGGGTTCGGTTCTTAATTATGGAATTAAACAAACTTAAACTCGATGTTTTTTACAATTAATGACATACACATGTTCGAAAATATCCGAATTACAAAACCCCTTTGTCTCTTGCTTCGATCATAGTTGAATTCAGGGAATTCGGATTTGGATTGGGTTCGAAATTGGGTAAAAAGGAAGATCTCAGTGGAACTGATGATTAAAACCATTCCGACCTGGTTCATGTCGCGATAGCCCTAGCGGGTGGAGTGGTTAGTTGTGTGTGCTTGTGTGGGAGAGGCCTGAGTTCGAGTCTCTCCACATTGTTTTTGTTTTTAAACCGTTTTTAATTACTATTTTTAAATAAAAATCTATCTCTAAATTATTATAATATTATATTAAGATGTTTAAACCGGGAAAATCACCCGTGGACTTGGGATTGATTTTATAAACCATTTTTATTATTATTTCTTGCTTTTATAATAATATATTTAACTTGCAATTTTGAATAAAATAATATCTATATTATATTAATTTTTTTAAAACCGTGACTCTTGTTAACATAATAAAATTAGATATATTATTTTCGTCACGTTCCTAATTTTTATAAAACGCTTCAATCTAATAAATAATATAATTATTTATGTTATTAACTCACGTTTATATCCTTGAATAAAAATAACAGAATTATTATTTTTGACACACAGTTTAATTATTGCGTTATTTCGCTAAACTTAAAAATAATATAATAAATTATATTATTTTCCTAGACTACTATTTAATGACAAAACGCTCGAATATAATTCTTATATATTATTTGTCATTTATCGTGAAACGCATTCATCCTAATTTAGAAATCCGTATTCCCGTAAACTCGTTCGGTTACCCGGTAATCCTTAGAATGTTTAAAGACGTTTTAATCTTCCGTGTGTCGTCACAAATCCCAATGAGTCCCTAATTGTTGTTTGTAATTCTAGGGCATACGTAAGCCGTTGCAGACAAACACTTGTGTACCAAGTCTATTACTTGTGTCATTACTTCATACGCCATCAGGTGAGTTTTGACGGCCCCTTTTTACTGCTTTTAAACTGGGGGAGAAAACATGACGTAAACATTTTTTGATTTTTGTACTTCATTATGTATCACTTGTTATGACTATGCGTAAACTCTATCATGAAAGTCCTCACATCGAATCGTTTAAATATGAGTATAGTGAGATATGTTGGGTAGTACTACTGGGTTTGACAAACCTCACCCGCGTTAGTCGTGCTAACTCGATTGGATATCGAACGGGTACAATATTGACCTAAACGTGCACCATGGTTGATTGGCCTGGTGGGAGCTATTCAAACAGTCAGTTTACGGTTGCGAGCGTAATAGCAAACATGGACATGGGTTACCTACCTGTTGATATATATATATATATATATATATATATATATATATATATATTATATATATATTTATTGTACAATAAATCTGGTAAACGTTTATTTATATATTGAAACATGTGAACTCACCAACCTCGTGTTGACATCTTTTCTTACATGTTTTCTCAGGTCGTTAAGATAAGGCACTGGTGCACATATAGGACATGCATGGAGTCCTATTTTTGAATTATATTTTATTACATTCGGACTATTTTTATTTACATTTGAACTGTTTTCGTTTATGTTTGGACAGAACTTTTTGGACGCGTTTGTTTTGCTCATTTACTTTGATCGTTTATGATATTTTCATTTTAGTCTCATATAGTGTCGTTCAATGTAATTAGTAACTGAGAATCTAGTTTGTCACTTTCAAATGGTAAAAGTCCGTTAGTTGAAATTGAGGGTGTGACAGTGTGAATTTATGTTTACTAGTTAATTACAAAGGCCATATCTATACTATATAATAAATAAAGGTTTCTCAATGTCACGTGTCGCCTCCACATTCATTCTTAGAAAAAAAATTCCGCCTCTCTCTCTTATTAAATACATTTTCATATTTTCAATAATAATATATTTTTAAACAAATTATTAATTATTATATTAAATTTTACATATTTTTTGATTTTGTTTGCTATTGTTACTATATGTATTACGTTTTTCCGTCTATAAAATATATATAAAGATTTATATATTTTATATATTAATATTTGTTCACCCTGTGTATTACACAGGTTCTAAACTAGTATTATTAATATAAAAACGTTTGACAAGTATATATTTCAAGCTAATCCGTCATTTGTTTAGTCATTTTTGTTTTTGCCATATACACTGTATTTCTCGACTCATTAAACTTTGATTGTGTGTTTTTATTTGTGAACCATGCGAATTCAAAGTGAGATTATTATATTGTATAAAGGAAATTTTTTTAGAAAAGTAATGGAAATAAAATTATATGTATTATTATATGCAACATAGGTGTTGGTTGAAGTTGTCACTAGTATAAAAGGTGACCATTTTGCAAGAGATCTTATGAAAACTGAAGTTGTTGCAAACTTCCCTAACTCTTAGCATTCGTCACTTGCTCGAATTCGAATTTTATAACCATGTTCCCTGTATCTCATAAATATCACGAATCAAACGGTTTCACACCAAAGGACATCAATAGAACTCACGATTCATGGTTCGAAGAAGTAATCGATGATGATCTTAAATGGTCTTTTGCATTAAACAGGTTCATCACATGTCTTATTACTCCTCTGATTGTGTCTGTTGATTTATTTCGTACTAGTTGTTTAACACGTTAGAATATACGATTAAATGTATTGGTTTTACACGTCACTCTCATATAAATTTTAACAAAATATCACTTTGCATGTATGTTTTAATACTTTTTCTTTCACATAAAGCGTGCTACACAAGGGGATAAGTGAGTATCAAGAAGTCGTTCTTTTGGACACAAAGCACTTCGGAAAGGTATTAGGAACATGGATTTAAAGGGCTTAAATTACCAATTACTGTTTTGAAGGGGGTGTCACTAAATAAGTAATGACTGATGAAATCCATTTGTAATATGTAGGCGTTAGTAATTGATGGAAAGATGCAGAGCGCCGAAAGTGACGAGTTTATCTACCATGAATGCTTAATCCATCCTTCTCTTTTATCACACCCGTGGTAATTTTTATTTCAACCCTTCCACTTTAGTTTAATATATTTCTAGTCCCATCAACTGAAATAAAAACTTTTAGTCTAGGTTATATACCAAATTTAGGGAATAAAACACTTTAAACATAAGGGTGGAGGGAGTGGTTAATAAAAAGCCTATGAAACCCTCTTCTTTTACCCAATTAAAATGTGTCATGTCATTGTTATCCTCTTTAACCCTCTCCAACCCTAAGAGGTGGGTGTGGAACCAATAAACCCTTGATTTTTTTTAATTATTTCATTAAAACAAATAAAAAACCACATTTCATTAAATAAAAATTAAAATGATACATATTAAAAACCTAAAATTTAAAAACAATAAAAAGAAAAAAAAACTTGAAACATCAAAATAAAAAACTAAAATAACCTAAAAATTACACGGCCAATTGTATTTTGCCGTAATTTCCCGTTTACGTTTGAGTACGATCGAAATAAAAGGTTCGGGGTTATCGTCATTTTTTTTAAAAGTATTCCAAGTCGTGGTCATGGTCTTCTTTTGAAAGCATTTCTTGTTGTTTCTCCAAGAGTTGCAACGCGAGTTCATCCTGTCTTTGTTTTGTTTCCTCCCTTTTGTTGCGGTATTCCAATTTTTTCTCTCTTTCAACATCTTTAGATGCCTTATATTCGGAAACAACCTCCACCAAGCTATTGCTTGAAGACTCAGCGGTTTTCTTTCCTTTGCTTTTGCGAGTCGGTTGAGTCGGTAGGGATTGTTCGTTTAAGTCGGGGAGGTCTCTCGAGGAAGGGTTGTTTGAACCTTCATTTCCGGAGTCGGACGTTTTTGATTTCTTGGACGATTGTTGTTCAAACTCCTCACCCATAACCGCGGCGGCTTTCCATTTGGGACGGTATTTGAGAATTTCCCATGCCTCGACGAAGGTGAAACCTTTCCTCTGGTAGAGGATTCGGTAATTTTTTTGTGCTTCATTCATGATGTTTGCATCCGAAATCCCACTACCCCAACGGCGTTTCTAAAAAAACATAAAATTAAAAAAAAATATATGTTAATACATTACAAAAAAATAAGCAATAATTAAAAGAGACATTCTTAAATTTACCGCTTGCGTGTATAGGCCGTTGAAATTGTTGATCTTTGTGTTCATTGACGTCCACCTAGAATTCAATTGATCTCTAGTACGGGTGATTCCACCCATTAGCCCGTCGAAATGATCTAGCACACGTTGCCAAAAGGATTCGGCTTTTTGTTGATCACCAATTGTTGGGTCCTCGGATACATGTATCCACGCTTTAGGTAGAGCCAAATGTTCCTTTTCGATCCAAGGCCTCTTGTCCGCACGGTTCGGGAACTTTGCTTTTTACCTTTACGTTGTTGAGTTTCTTGTGGTTGAGTTTCTTATGGTTGCGTTTATTGGTCTTCTTGATTAGTATCAAAATCGACATTTTCAAACGGGTTAAAGTATTCTTGAGCAAGCATTTCCAACTCTTCCATTGGAAGCGGAGTTTCTTGTACATCAGTGTCAACATGTCCGGGGGGACTAAAAGGTTGATTTTGATAATATTGAAACGGTGGAGAAGTAGGTGCGGGTGAAAAGGGTTGATTTTGGTATTGAAACAGTTGGTTTTTGTATTGAAACGGTTGGTTTTGGTATTGCGGTTGCGGATGAGATGCCCGAGGTTGACTTGAACGCGGTCGTTGCGGTTGACTTGAACGAGGGTTTTGCGGTTGAGAGACACGCACTTTGGGACAGTATTTTTTGGAGGATAAATCCATTTTTTTAGAGTATGAATGGGATTGAAAGAAAGTGTAAAAAAATATTTGTGTAAAATGTATATTTATAGGTGAATGGGATTGAAAAAATTAATTTTTTTTATTTAATACCCAACGGTCCCCTCCAACGGTCCCCTCCAACGGATACATTCCTCAAACGGCTACGGGTTCAAACGGGTTAATATACACATGTCATCCAACCCGTGAGCAACCCGCATGGTTGCGGCGGTGTTACCCGTCCAACCCGTGGAACTCGCACGCAACCCGTGCCTCCACTCCGTCCCCCTTAATTAGTTACAAAAAAATGTATGTTGTTATATTTAATACATTACTAAACTAGATTTATGAGTAAATAATCTTTAAATCGCAACTGAGAAAGATTTTTAACTTAATCATGTTTAAGAAGAGCATGTGATTTTCCTGGATTAATCATTCACAATAAGTATGGATTTTCAAAGTGGACTTGGTTATCTCATGATGATAAATGTGTTAGTGCAGCCCAAAAACAGTGTTCATAATGGGAGGTGGTGAAGGGTCTACTGCAAGAGAAGCACTTAATGACAAGTCCATTGAAAAAGTCACCATGTGTGATATCGATGAGGTCTTCAGTTCTTCCTTCAATTATGCAACTTTAGTTAATGCATCAAGTGTCTATAATTTAATTTGCTTACGCATGCGCATGCAGGAGGTAGTTGCGTTCCGGTGGTGGATCTAGGAAAAAAATCCAGGGTATCTAAAATTTCGTTCAGGGGTATCTGGATACATAAAACGGTAAAAAAAAAAAATTCTCACTGCGCGTCGAAAATTCCCACTACGCTTCGAAAGTTGAGGCGTACCATCAGGTACCCCTCGCCTCTTCATAGATCCGCCCCTGTTGCGTTCTGCCGTGAACACCTCACGGCGAATAAAGAAGCATTCCGCAACAACTTGTCATCAACGATGCCAGCCAAGTATGCTTAATTAATTTTTAAAAATCATTTTGACATTGAATTAAAATCATGGTTGACTGTGACTTTGACTTCTTTTTAAGGATTGAACTGTTGGAGAGGAAAGAGAAATTTGATATCATAGTTGGAGACTTGGCTGATCCAGTTGAAGGAGGGCCATGCTATCAACTCTACACAAAGTCATTCTATCAACATATTCTTAAACCTAAGCTTAATCAAGGTGGAATCTTTGTCACTCAGGTTCTTTCTTATCATCTCTGGTTGCTTTCATAAAACGTACACTTGCTGTTGCTCAGTTTTTTTCCTTTATTTGAGCTAACAACTCTTCTCGTTTATTTCTAATTCAGTCCTTTAATGATAAACTAAAATAAATATAGTATACCAACCTAAAAAATTATTTTTAATTTATATCTGTCAATCTACATGTATATATAAGTGATTAGAAACATATAATCTATACTAATAAATAAATATTTATGTTGGACACTTGTCACTTTCTTATGTTTTCTTACATTAGTTTTTTCCCTTCTCTCTTCTAATAAATACCCATGTATCTTATTAATTAATAATGACATTATAAATATATTATTAAAGAAAAAATACTAATTACATTAAATAAAAATATATATGATAGGAAATCAAAATATAACTAATCAAAGAAAAATACTAATTTGTTATATACACACATTTCCACTTGATATATCTCAAGACGATCATAATAGTCTGACAAATTAGACGATCATAATAGTCTGACAAGTTAAGACGTATTTTCAAATATATAAGTTATATCGTTTTCAATATACAACCCGTGTAATACACGTGACTCTAACCTAGTTAATAATATGATTGAAGAATTAAATAAATAGAAGAAAAGAAAATATATATACCACAAACATAAAATGGAAACCTACTTGAGTTGAGAAAAACCCACGAAACTCATATTTAACTTTTTTTAGGGTGGTTTTATATGTATTTTCGTTACCATAAAACAAAAAAAAACGTGGTCTACTTTTTTATTTTAAATGTTTAAAAATTAAAAATAAATCAACGTTTTTATATATTATGCCAGCATGTTACATACATAAAACTAATTATAAAAAACCACTCTGCGCTTTTTTTTGTTTTACCAAAAGTGAAGAAATTAGATATATAAAAACTATCCCAAAAAACAAACAAGTTATTTTACCTATGTTTTAAACTTTTACATATCTAATAAAGGGTTTCCATATTATCCGCCTCCTACATATATATATATATATATATATATATATATATATATATATATATATGTATATATATATATATATATGTATATATATATGTATATGTATATACATATATATGTATGTATATATACACGGGTGAGTTCACTAGAAAACTCATTTTTATGAGAAAACTAAAAAACTCCTATTGCATATGTGTAGTACACAAAAAAACCCACCCCACCCTAGAGGTGCACAAATCGGGTTTTTTTTGGAACCGGATCCGGTTCGGATCCGGACCGGTTCCGTCAAAGTTGGTCATTAACCGGATCCATTAGAACCGGTTCCGGTTCGGATCCGGTTCCGGGTGTGGAGACTTGGAACCTATTGGGACCGGTTCGGACATTTAGAACCGGACCGGTTAAAAAAAACCGGTTCCACCGGTTCCGAAAAAAAAAAATTAAAAATTAACAAAGATACACTATAAAATACATGTTTTATTTATTTTGTAGATTTTTTTAAGTTATTTAACAATAGTTCGTACAAAAAAAATACAAAAAACATAATTGAATCACAAAGCATTAATTATTTATTATGTTTTCAATATTCTTCGTCGTAGTCTTTGTAACATCGGTTTTCATTCTTCTTCGCTTGAGATACGTTGGGCTTCATCGTAAGCTTGTTCTTCGTCCGAAAGTGGAGTCGCCGCCCCATGTTCTACTTCGAATTCATGTATTTCTTGTTCAACGTCAAGCTCGCCTTCTAATTTTGCAACATGTTGTACACGTTCGGCGGCATCCAAATGGTCCTTCAAGCAAATACACATCTCCATAGATTCCGGTGTAAGCCTCGTTCTTCGAATAGATAAAACCCTGCCACTAAGAGAAAAAGCGGATTCCGAAGCTACCGTGGAAGCTTGGACGGTTAGTAGGTCACGGGCCATTGCGGCTAGAACGGGATATTGGGATTCCCTTCCTTGCCACCAACTCAAGATATCAAAGTTTTCAAACTCTTCGGATCTTAGAGTAGAAATAAAGTCGGTTGCTTGATATCTCCCAAGCTCGCTACTTGGTGTGGTTCCACGAGCTCGTTTAGTATTTTCGTTTCTTAAAGTGTTAAATAAATTTAGCATCGGGTTCCTTGAACTACTAGAAGTTGAACCCGAACCCATTGATTCACGTATGTTTGATGGATCACCACTTCCACCATATTTGCGTAAATAATAATCAAACATATTATTAAAAGCCGAATTGAAATCCCTTATTGCATTTGATTCAAAATTTGGGTCTTCCTCGAACATATTTAAATCATCCGATATTGATCCAATTAATGTTTCAACACCGGTTACATTAATCGTTGGGTTTAAGGCGGCCGAACATGTAACAACGGCCGGCATTTCTGAAAAATATTTTTTAAATTTAGCTTTCATAGGTTTTACCATTTTTTCAAAAATAGTGCCGTGATATTCAAACTCTTTTAATTTATTACATATTAAGTATAATTGTTGAAGTATTAGCGAAGACGTGGGATAATAAACTCCCGATAAACATGTAGTTGCATTTTTAAAAACCTCAAGCAAATTAGTTAGTTTCTCGATCATATCCCAACTTATATTATCAAATTTTTGTAAACAACGTTTCTTTTGCACAAGTTCATCATGGAAATGTTTTAAAGTAATTCTTTGCCTTAAGGCCGATTCAAACATTTTCCAAGTCGAGTTCCATCTAGTAGGTACGTCCCAATTCGGACCTAAAAAGATGGAATCCGTTTGTTGGCACAAGTTTCTATAGTTTATATATCTTTTTTTGCTTGTGCTAAAAACTTCACGTAACATCACTTTAAAATTTTCTTTTACGTCTCTTATTTCTTGGACGTTTAGACCGTCTTGCACAACCAAGTTAATGATATGTGCAACACATCGACTATGAAAAAAAACACCGTTACAAGGCGGTTCATATTTTATTTTTAATTTTTCGACCGCGTTTGTGTTATTTGAAGCGTTATCAAAAGATATTGAAAATATTTTCGGTTGAATTTTATAAGTTTGAATTACCGAGTCTAAAATATAAAATAAGTTTTCACCGGTTGAATTTTATAAGTTTACCACAACGTTTGCAACGAGCCTTTTGCGAGCCGTACGACATTTCGCATAAATCGAAATAAGCCCATATTTCTTGGTTTCGGGAGCAAGGAAGTATTGACACAACCGTAACATCGCTAGTAGAACCACCAACCGAATTTTGAGTGCTTGCGGAAGCGGAAGCCATGAGAGCGTTTTTTTTTTTGCTTAACGTGAGCGTTTTTTTGCGTTTTGAGAGCGTTTTTGAGTTTTGAGAGCTAGAATGTTGTGGTGAACTAACACAAACACCCAATACCTATTTATACTAAATTTCAATACTTAAAAACAAAAAAAAAAACAAAAAAACGGCCATAAAACGGCTATATAGCCGTTTTTTTTTTAACCCCAACGGCTAGAACCGGTTCCGAACCGGTTCCAAAATGTCCGAAAAAAACCGGTTCCAAAAAATCCGAGTTTTATCCGATTTTTAACCGGTCCGTCAAAAAACCCAGAACCGGTCCCGGAACCGGCGGTTCTCATAATATCCGGACCGGTTCTAAAAAAAACCGGTTCTCACCGGATCCGGTTTCGGATAATCCATCGGATCGGTTCCGGTTCCGGTTCTTTTGTGCACCTCTACCCCACCCCCACCCAAAAACCTAAACCCCCCACCTCACACACCCCACCCAAAAACCTAAACCTCCCACCCCACCCCACCCCTACCCAAAAACCTAAACCCCCCACCCCCACCCAAAAACCTAAACCCACCCCGTCACCCACCCCAGAAACCTAAACCCCCCACCCACCCACCAAAAACCTAAACCCCCCACCCACCCACCAAAAACCTAAACCCTCCACCCCGCCCCGCCCCTCCAAAAACCAAACCCACCCCCCAAAATCCTAAACCCCAACCCATTCCCACCCCACCTACCCCCTCACCCACTCCCCAAAAACCTAAACCCCCCACCCACCCCTAAAAACCTAAACCCCCCACCCCACCCACCCCTCCAAAAACCTAACCTAAAGCTAAACTAAACCCAAAATCTAAATTCGAGTTTTTTTTAACGAGAACGACGTGGGAAACAAAGTCTCCGAAACAATTTTTTTAATTTTTGATTTATTTTTTACGTTATGATTTTTTTTACCTTTAATAAGTAGATTTTTTGTTTTCTCATTAATTTTGAGTTTTCTTATGATCCTTCCCCTATATATATATATATATATATATATATATATATATATATATATATATATATCTGAGTAGTTTCCCGCTTAAGGGAAAATGTTGTAATATGTATCAAGAAGTTCTTCCTTTCAGAAGAACAATTATGAAATAAAATTCTCTTTTATCATTATCCTACCTCTGAATTTTGTTATAAAACCTGGAGTCCTGGAGCCATAAAAGTACCGCTGTGGCAGGAGGCCTTAGGGAAGAACATGGTTGGATTGGTTACTTGTAACATGACGACCAGAGATGTCTTAATGATAACCAAGATATTTTTCGTAATTGTTTTCTACTTCTTAGATATTTTTACTCATTTTTCCTTAATCCTACAATAAGAAACTCGTTTTCTCAAAAATCAAAAATTTCTCTTGAAAAATAAATAAACCCTGATGTTTTCCGCAACTTGGTATCAGAGCTATGTGCTCAAAATATAAAATGATTTTATTAAATGAAAATTCAAAAGATTCTGAGGAATCTCATCAACAATCAACTGAAGTAATCAACTTCAGTGAAAATGAAAAAGGTTTTTGTTCTGATTATATGATCAATTCAGATCAATTAACAAAAATAAACAAGCTTGATAATAGGCAGGTTTTTAACCAACCTACAAGTTTACAGAGTTTAGTTTCAAAAGCTTTCTCTAGAAAAAATAAAATATTTTATTGTTTTAATACTGAAGAACTTTCAGTAGATATAAAAGATACTTCAGGAGAAGTATTTTTACCATTAATAACAAAAGGAGAAATAGCAAAAAGACTTTTGTCTATTAAACCTGAGTTAAGAAAATCTATGAATATGGTGCATATAGTGGCGGTAAAAATCCTTTTAAAAGCACAATTCAGAGATGGTATAAATTTTCCTATAAAAATGGCACTTGTTGATAATAGAATTATCAACAGACAAGATGCTCTTCTAGGAGCAGTACAAGGAAATTTAGCATATGGCAAATTTATGTTTACCATATATCCTAAGTTTGCTTTACATCGAGATTCAAAAGATTTCGATAAAACATTAAGTTTCATACATCAGTGTGAAAGAACTGATCTGATGGAACCAGGAAATAAAGTATTTTCGATTAACTACTTAATCTCTTATGCTTTAACCAATAGTACTCATTCTATAGAGTATAAGAAAAAAGAGAATATTACTATTGAAGACATATTCTCAGATATTAGCACTATTGAAGAAAGTAAGTTCTCTGAACCTTCACAAGTGTAAGAAAATTGGGCCATTAACATTGCCCGTAATAAACAAATTCTAGAGTCTAAACCTAGACAAAGTTTCTCCTTTAATACTCTAAAAATAGGAGAGTCTAGTTCTAGTCCATCTAGTCCTACTGAATTACAATTGATCCGATCTATGTCGGAAAGAATTGACAAATATGGAGAAATACTTAAAGAAGTTATTGGAAAATAATTTCTAAAAACCCTAAGTTCTAGAAATGAGTTCTCTCGTTAGAATTGAGGAATTAATCAAAGAATTAATTAATAAAGTAGAAAGTCTAGCTACTAGTGAAAATCTCGAAGCAATAGCTGCAAAGATTATAAATGAAATTTCCGAAAAAATAAAGGATGCAAACACAAATTCTTTAAATCCAGAAAATACAAATCCCTTGGTTAATCAAGAAACTTTTCAAGGAGAAAATAAATTTCAAAAGTATTATTTTCCTAACTTCAATGTTGGAAATCCATCTTTAGAAAGTTCAAAAAGCCCAAATGCTCTTGAATGGCCTTTTGGATCAAACTCAAATGACTAATAAAAGTCAGATGAGACTTTCTTTTAGAAAAATAAATATAAAAATCGGACAATATTATTTACTTCAAAATAATGTTATCCAAAGAATTATAGAGCTCCATAGTGACTGGAGCATTCATCCAACCCAAAAATTAAATGAGTTATCTCATTTACACAAACAAAAACAATATTTCACTAATGAAATACAAAAACTTAAAGATATAAAAATTCGTCTATCATGTGGATAAATGATATCCATAACTGAAGAATTAGAAAAGATCTTTGACGAACAGCTTGATAATTTCTCAGCTGAACAAATAAACGAACTCGTCCAACTAATGTCTCTAAGTGACAAAGAGTGTGAGCAAAAATTTTTTAGAAATTAAGGATCTTAAGGAAAAATATTTTCCAAAAATTAAAAATCAGGTTTTTACTATTCAAGAACCTAAAACCGAAGAAGAAGACTCTTCCGAAGAAGAAGAAACCTCAACTTATAGGGTAAACCAGACTAATGCCGGCAGCAGTAGTTATAAAAATTCCTATAGAAAAAAGAATACAGAATTCTCTATGCCTTATCACAAAGGAATACCTAATTCTAATAATGGTAGTTCAACCGCAATTGACACCATAAAAATAGACTGTATCTTCGATCTTGAAAAAAGAAAAGAAGTTATAGACAAATGGAATACTGAGATTAGTCTAATAATCCAGTCTAACCCAGAAGAATTTTCTAAAGCTAAGGCTTTGTTATTACTAATTGAGCATAAATCAGCAGGAATCATCCAAGATTTCATTAAAGGAACAACTTGGAACGAAGATCTACATGGTGAAGATCTTTTTGATCAAATCATCAACGCCATTTATATGATGTTTTTAGGTCTCGACTTTCTTACAAACAAAGACCATGAAAATCAAAAACTGCTTGAAAAAGCAAGACAAGTTTTAACCAAATCTCAACTTTGTGATATATGTCTTTTAGACAATTTCACTTGCTTGTTTGAACAAAACTTATATAAACTAAGTACAGGAGAATACCACTCTTGGATAGAAGTTTATCTAATGAAAATTCCTATTGTTGGCGAAAAGGCCAAAGAAAGATGGAATAAAGAAAAAAATAATCTAACTATGCATTCCCTCGGATTTGCTACGAGAATTGTTAAAGAAGAGATTGTTGTTTACTGCGATCTCTCCAATAAACAAAAACAGCTAAAAAGATTTAACAAAAGCTGTTGTAAAAAATTAAAAGAAGAACCACAGTTATCTTTCGGCTGTGATTTTATCAAAGACAAAAAATATTTCAAAAAGAAATATAAGAAAAAATATAAAACAAAAATAAGGTTTGGAAAACTAAGAAAAGAAGATTCACTCCCGGAAAATACTTTTCTAACGAAAAACCAAAAATTTGCTCTCGGGGAAAAAAGAAATGTAGGTGCTGGATATGCTCAGAAGAAGGACATTATGCTAACGAATGTCTCAATAAACAAAAATTTCCAGAAAAGACAAAGCTTATTTTAGAAGCAGAAAATGAAGGATATTATCCTTCAGAAAACTTTTTTGAAGGCTATATATTCTTTAGAAATAAAAAATGACTCATCTTCTGAAACAACTACTGATAGTACAGAATGAGCAATATTGACAATTCATATTTTTGTCAAACTCTTCAAAAGGAAAACGAATTAGTTTATTCAAATATAACTAATCCAAATTTCATTTACATAAAAGGAAAAGTTTTCATAAAAGGTTATAAAACCATAACTCTGTATTGTTATGTAGACACAGGAGCAAGTCTTTGTCTTGCAAACAAATATGTTATTCCTGAAGATCTATGGGAAAATACCCCCAAAGATATCAAGGTAACAATTGCAAATCAAGAAACCATCAAATTAGACAAGGTTTGTAGAAACCTTATCGTCTATTTTTCAGGAGAACCATTTCCTATTCCTACCATCTATCAACAAGAATCAGGAATAGATTTACTCATAGGAAATAATTTATGTCAATTATACGGGCCTTTTACCCAATGGTTAGACGGAATATCTTTCCATCTAAATCAAGAAATGATTTTAATCAAGAAAATAACAAAAGCTTTCCAAGTCGAAAAACCAGATTTTCTTGAGTCTATGAAAAAAGACTCGAAAACAAAACAAATCCCAGGTACTAACATAACTCAAGAAGTTATAGCACCAGGAGAAAAATATTTCCTTGAAATACAAAAATATCAAAAAATTGAAGCTTTGCTTGAAAAGGTTTGTTTAGAAAACCCTATCGACCCAGAAAAATCTAAAAATTGGATGAAGGCGTCTATAGAATTAATAGATCCAAAAACTATAATCAGGGTAAAACCCATGAAATATAGTCCATAGGATAGAAATGAGTTTAACAAACAGATTAAATAATTACTTGATCTTAAGTTAATCATTCAAAGCAAATCTCCTCATATGTCTCCTGCTTTCTTAGTTGAAAATGAGGCTGAAAAAAGAAGAGCAAAAAAGCGTATGGTTGTAAATTATAAGGCAATCAATGCAGCTACCAAGGGAGATAGCCATAACCTTCCTTGAATGCAAGAATTACTAACCCTCTTAAGAGGAAAAACCATTTTTTCTAGTTTCGATTGCAAAAGTGGTTTCTGACAGGTTCTGTTAGATGAAGAATCTCAGCTTTTAATGGCGTTCACATGTCCAGACGGCCACTATCATTGGAAGGTAGTTCCTTTTGGTTTAAAACAAGCACCTAGCATATTTCAAAGACATATGCAAAATGCTTTAAGAGGACTAGAAAATTATTGTACCGTCTATGTAGATGATATTATAGTTTTCTCAAACTCTGAAGAAAAACATTATTTTCATGTTTTTTCAGTCTTAAAGACAATTGAAAAACACGGAATTATTTTATCAAAAAAGAAGGCTAATCTTTTTAAAACAAAGATAAACTTTTGTCTTGACCAAGGAACTCATTGTCCGCAAAAACATATTTTGGAAAATCTGCATAAATTTCCAAATATAATTGAAGATAAAAAACATCTGCAAAGATTCTTAGGTGTTTTAACCTATGCAGAAAGTTACATCCCAAAGCTCGTTGAGCTTAGAAAACCTTTACAAATAAAATTAAAAAAGGATTATATTTGGGAATGGAAATAGTCCGATACGGATTACATTAAAAAGATAAAGAAAAACTTGGTAAGCTTTCCAAAACTTTATCTTCCAAAAGATGAGGATTTTCTCATAATTGAAACCGACGCCTCAAATGCTTTTTGGGGAGGTATTTTGAAAGCTAAAACAGTTGAAAGAGAAGAGATATGCAAGTATACTTCGGGAAGCTTTAAACCAGCTGAACGAAATTACCACAGCAATGAAAAAGAATTACTTGCTGTAAAAAATACTATCTCAAAATTTTCTATTTATCTCACTCCTGTAAAATTCCTAGTCAGGACAGATAATAAAAACTTTATTTATTTCCTTAAAACAAAAATTTCTGGAGATAATAAACAAGGACGCCTCGTTAGATGGCAAATGTGGTTTTCAAGATACTCTTTTGATATTGAACACCTTGAAGGACCAAAAAATGTGTTAGCCGATTGCTTGACACGTGACTTCCAAAACGTAAGCAATGACGACACCTCTTCCTATAAATAAGAGATAACTCTTCTTTCAAAAATCACAACTCAAAACAAAAATAAAAATATTTTTAAAGAGGGGGAGATGAAAGAAGAACTTAAGGCATTACGCCTAAAAGAAAAAATTCTTTTGATAGAATTACAAGCTGTTCAACAGCAAATTGCGTTATATGATGAAAGCCTAAACGCTACAACTGTAAATTCTGTACAGGAAGACAATAGTCTGAAAACAGAATCTATTCCTTTACAAACGGCTAAAGGTAAAGAAACATCAAGCCCGTTGATCCCTGATGCTTTGGGAAAAAGCATAAAAGACGCCAATGATGAGCCTCAATCATCATCTAGTCCGGAAGCAAACGGCTCCGGTAAAGACAAATCAAATCTGTTCACGGCTGGTAGTTTGCCAAAAACTATTAATCTGAGACCAACCTATGCTCAGAAAGTCACATCTCTAGAAAATCACAAAGCACGGTTCTACGTAATTTTTGATGGAGAACATAGAGGAATCTATGAAGATTGGGCTATTGTATCCAAATACATCCAACACTCTTCAGTTCCATTCAAAAAATTTGGATCGTTGCTGCAAGCTCAGCAAGAAGCCACAAGATATTCCGCCCAGTTCGGAAAGAAAGAAATACCCCTAAAGGTCACTATTTTTCCTATGCCTATGGAAAAAACAAAGAAAAAACAACCCATAATCTTTTCTAATACATACAGTGAAAGAAAAGTTGAAGAGCAAAAAGAAGAAGCCAATCTCATCGGACTCAATGAATTCCGAATGATCTGGTCTAAAGCCAGAGCCATTAGCCCGGAAGATTTCGAAGTCGAATCTATTTATACAGAAGACAAAAATTCAAAAAGCCTATTTGTTTTCTGTCCAGAAGCAGATCCAATTTTAATTTCTTCGGCCTTTTCTGCCGGATTAATTAAATATATATATCCCTCTGCAAATTTGCAAGAGATTAACCTTTTTCCTGAAGGAATGAAAAAAGCCATTAAAGTCTTCAGAAAAAAGATTGCAGCTGCTAAAGATGCCAATATATACATCAAGTGTACTTCTACACTTCCTGACTGGTATTAAGGAAAGAGTTATCAAGCTCTACATCTTTTAGAAATTGGTCTTGCCAAAACAAGAAACGTTCTTCCTTCAAAAGTTAAAGAAGAGCATGAAGACATCAATAACTGGGTTTCCATTAGAGTTAATGGATACTTAAAAATTCTCCAAGATCTCCAAAAGATTACAGTGGGAAGTTTTAAAAAGGTAAATTATTACAGTCAAAACTGTATAATTACCAGTTATAGTGGAACACCTTTACCCGTCCACGAAAAACAAGTTCTCGAAAGGATAGAACAAAGAATCATTTTTAATAAAGTTGATGCGGGACCATCCACTAAGGAATTATTATGCCAAAAGATGACAGGTATAATAGAAAATCATGCATATGATGAGTGCAGACAAGAAATAATGTATCGACCAGATTCCTCCTCCACTGAAGAAATAATTGAGGATGATTCACGTGAATTAGACCCCACTCACGGATACATTGATTGATAAATTTACGTAAGCCCTTACGTAACAGAAAGGACAGCTGTCCTCCCTTTGATGTCTATTTTCTTTTTTGTATGTCTATATAAGTGATAGTTAGGAGAATGTAAGGATCATCGAATCCACCCAATAATCACTACTCCCTTTGTAATATCCACCCTTGTAATGTCTGAGTAGTTTCCCGCTTAAGGGAAAATGTTGTAATATATATCAAGAAGTTCTTCCTTTCAGAAGAACAATTATGAAATAAAATTCCCTTTTATCATTATCCTACCTCTGAATTTTGTTATAAAACCTGGAGTCCTGGAGCCATAAAAGTACCGCTGTGGCAGGAGGCCTTAGGGAAGAACATGGTTGGATTGGTCACTTGTAACATGACGACCAGAGATGTCTTAATCATAACCAAGGTATTTTTCGTAATTGTTTTCTACTTCTTAGATATTTTTACTCATTTTTCCTTAATCCTAAAATAAGAAACTCGTTTTCTCAAAAATCAAAAATTTCTCTTGAAAAATAAATAAACCCCGATGTTTTCCGCAACTCCTGCTGATTTATGCTCAATTAGTAATAACAAAGCCTTAGCTTTAGAAAATTCTTCTGGGTTAGACCGGATTATTAGACTAATCTCAGTATTCCATTTGTCTATAACTTCTTTTCTTTTTTCAAGATCGAAGATACAGTCTATTTTTATGGTGTCGATTGCGGTTGAACTACCATTATTAGAATTAGGTATTCCTTTGTGATAAGGCATAGAGAATTCTGTATTCTTTTTTCTATAGGAATTTTTATAACTACTGCTGCCGGCATTAGTCTGGTTTACCCTATAAGTTGAGGTTTCTTCTTCTTCGGAAGAGTCTTCTTCTTCGGTTTTAGGTTCTTGAATAGTAAAAACCTGATTTTTAATTTCTGGAAAATATTTTTCCTTAAGATCCTTATTTTCTAAAAATTTTTGCTCGCACTCTGTCACTTAGAGACATTAGTTGGACGAGTTCGTTTATTTGTTCAGCTGAGAAATTATCAAGCTGTTCGTCAAAGATCTTTTATAATTCTTCAGTTATGGATATCATTTATCCACATGATAGACGAATTTTTATATCTTTAAGTTTTTGTATTTCATTAGTGAAATATTGTTTTTGTTTGTGTAAATGAGATAACTCATTTAATTTTTGGGTTGGATGAATGCTCTAGTCACTATGGAGCTCTATACTTCGAGTTTTTTTTAACGAGAACGACGTGGGAAACAAAGTCTCCGAAACAGTTTTTTTAATTTTTGATTTATTTTTTAAGTTATGATTTATTTTTTACCTTTAATAAATAGATTTTTGGTTTTCTCATTAATATTGAGTTTTCTTATGATCCTTCCCCTACATATATATATCTATATATATATATATATATATATATATATATATATATATATATAGGGGAGGGTTCCAGAGAAAACCACATAGTTAGACGAAAACCAAGAAAACCACTAAAAAACCAATTTTAACCAATAATATAATATTTATTTATTTTTTTTATGAGTAACGTAATATTACACTTTTTTTACCAAAAAAATCATTTAAATATTGGCTTACGTAAACAGAAAACAAAAAAAAATGCAGTTACGTATACGTAACCCATAGTATTACACATTTTTTTAGTGGTTTTCTCGGTTTTCGCCTAACTTTGTGGTTTTCTCTTGATCCCTCCCCTATATATATATATATATATATATATATATATATATATATATATATATATATATATATAGGGTGAGCTTCAAATGCCAACCAATATTTATGTGATAACCATGATAACCACTCTCAAACATAGTGTTACGTATATGTAATAGTTATCATTATGTTAATGTTACATATATGTAAACACTATGTGTCACGTATATGTAACATTATTTGGTACGTATACGTAAGACTCATCATTTCCGTATTTATGTTCAAAATATTTATTCAAGATACTTAAATACTATTTTAACAATTAAAAGGAAAAATAATTTATAATTTATGTGATTGTTTTATAGTGGTTAGACGGTTATCACATAAAATGTTGGTTAGTATTTGAACCCTTTATATATAGGGTTAGGTTCATGAGAGAACTCATTTTAATAAGAGAAATAGATAACCACTAAAAAGAGAAAGGGTGAAATTTTAAAGAGTAAGGGTAAAATTAAAACTTAAAATATATAAATCTTTAAACATTTCTATCTTTTGCATACGTTATTTTTTTTAGAAAAAAACTGCACCATTAAATCAAAATTTTCTTTATATTTCAATTGAGTATAAATAACGTTATAAAAAATAAGAATTAACTCGTCGTTTTTTCTTCTTCTTATTTTTAATATTGCATGTGTAGTATCACTCCAAAAACCTAACACACTCCCAAAAACCTAAACCCCCCACCGCACCCCCACCCAAAAACCTAACCCAACCCCACCCACCCCCTAAAAACCTAAATTCCTCCCTTCAAAAAACTTAACCTAAAAGCTAAACTAAATCAAAAAAACTAAACCCTAAAGCTAAACCGACTATTTTTTTGAGTTTATTTTAGAGAGCGAGGACGACGTGAGAAACAAGGTTTCCAAACCACTTTTTTAATTTTTGATTTATATTTTTAGTTATGATTTTTTTTTTTACCTTTAATGAGGAGTTCTCTAGTTCTCTCCCTAAATATTAGTTTTCTTATGAACTTCACCATATATATATATATATATATATATATATATATATATATATATATATATACACTAGTTTAGATCCCGTATATACACACGGGTGAAAAATATCAATAAATACAACTTTAAAATCTTTATGTGTATATTTTACATGTGTAAAAATGTATCATATACTAAGGATGGAAAACAAAACTCAAAATATATAAAAACTAATATATAATTCGGTTTAGAAAATAAATTAAATACTATTTAATGTAATTTGATTTTCATTTATTATTTGACTAGGTTATAGAACCGCGTATTACACAGGTTAAATAATAAAAGCGGTATAATTCATAAATCTGTAAATACTTCGTACAACTGAAATTACATATCACATATAATTAATGAAAAATGAAATTACATTCAAAAAAAATTTAGTCATTGACCTCCTCTCCAAATAAGAAAAAAACCCATGGACATCAAACAGTTGGGTGCAATGTAGGGCTAAACATGAACATGAACATGAACTTACCTTTCCTTTTGAACAATGAGTATAAGTGTGCAGATAGGGTGCAATGTTTACTCTATGAACATCAAGAACTCCGGTACCCAAAAGTCGAAGCCAAAGAAGTGCACTGTTTCAATGCATGCATTCAGAGAAATATGTTATTAAGATAAAAAAAAATGGAAAAATCAGTCAACTTTTCAAGATCATTGTCAATCAGGATTAGGCATGAATGTCGTTTTATAAAAGACCATATTTTCCACCAATTAATGTTTGTAGGCAATATACTCTTGCGTGATATTTGGCTGTCATTCCAAGCTGTCCAAGTACCAATAAAATATTCAAAGTATATGAATTGTTTGACTTTGGAGGTCAAATAACCAAACTTAGGTCATACTTAATGGTCAACCTTAAAAATCAAATTGGACCTTGAAAGTGTGTATAGAGATAATAACCAGAAGCTATCTACAAAAGTGTCTAAAACATGAAGGCCACCACTATTATAGGCTCCACCAGATTCCCCGATCCAAGCAGATGCCCATGGACCATCGTGTAAATTGTTTATTGAACACCAGTAAACGTGACTGATGCCCAACTCAAGAAATGGAGATCTAAAATCTTTTTTACCAAATTTCAATCAACCATTATGCAAAAACAAATCATTGTTGACTTTTAAGAGTCAAATGTGATACTTTGTATTGAGTAGATTTAGGTTATGTTTTGATTTAGTTCAAGACTTTAACCATGTGTGGTTGATGGATTCTTTGATTCCCTGTAATAAAATGATTTGAGGGGTTTTTTTCGCATTAGACGACTTTCGACCGCTTCAACCCTTTTCCTTTGAAGCTAATTTTTTTTATTTGATTGACCCATAATAGATAAAACATAACCCGATCAACCCATTCATAAGTGAATGGATCATATTTACCACCTCTTACACAATTAATTTTGGGATGGTTCACCTTGATGTGAGGCTGTATCCAGGTGATATCTGGGACTGATGATTTGGTTTTGCAAACCTGCTAATCACATATTAAAAAAAGTACCAGTTAAATATTCATCACCTACAACTTACTGACAATTTCACAGAAAATAATATGGTTGACTACATTAACCTTTTATATCAATCCCTTGAATATCCAACCATCAAGACAAACAAAAAAAGTTATTACTTAAGACAGAAATTGCAAGTGTAGGGTTGAATCCTTATTGGCGCACTTGAAGTGAAATTCGATAGCATAGGAACCGTTGAATCTTGTGGGCTGCATTTTCTTATCTTGTATACTGTTGTCAGCTTCTTAGGCAGTTTCATGATTCTGAAACAATCCAATAACAAAAATACAATATTATAAGCGATAAAAGAAATGGAAAACAAAGCAAAAAAATCTATTTTCTTATTATGTTTTTTTATAATACATATCAAGATAGACTGGAATGTATTTCATTAAGTATATATGATTTTGTTCAGTAGTTCTAAGACATTACTTAAGAAGCTCACAAAATCTATTTTAACCTTCCAATTGGAGACAAAAACAGACACAAGCATTTTATCAAACAGGTTGTGTGTATAATTAAATATTTTACAACTTATAGATTTCTTTAACCTATAATTGCTTGGATCAAAATCACTACTTCATCATCCCTGGGTCTAGAGGTACTAATAATGGATTCTGCAAGTTTTAAAATAATTCAGTTTCAAAATTGAAAATGTTCAGAGTACAAAAAATAATAATAAAAGAGACAGCAAATTAGGTATCATCGAAAAGAATTAATCATAAATCAAACGTCCCAAAATCCATTTCTTTATTTAACTAAAAATGCAAAATCAATAGAAAAAATCAGTTTAGAGAAACATTATTCATCATAAATCAAACATCCCAAAATCCAGTTCTTTATTCAACAAAAATCGAAAAATCAATAGCAAAAATCAGTTTAGAGTTCATCAAATATAAATAATTCGTTAAGTTAAACATCCAATTCGAAATCGATGAAAGAGATTACCTTTTTTCTTAAAGGATTGACGCTAGATCGAACCAGAAGTTCACAGAAAACCGATTGCAGGATATGGTGCGTCTTCGATTACACCTTTTAAATTGACTGAAGCTCCGAGCAACAGTGGTGAACTGGAGATAAAGCGGCGATGAGCGAAGATCAGAGCAAGAGGTTGCGAGAATTGAGATAAGGACTTTTTAGGGTTTGAAAACAATATCGAACATGTTTTAGAAACGGTTATGGGAGCGGGTTTAGGTCCGCGTGTTTCATCATTCGGGCCAAAATGGTTTGGGCGGGAAAACTTTATTGAGAATAACTGTCCCTAAATTATTTTTATTTATTAGGTAGTATAGTATGAAAATAAAAGATATATAATTAGATTTTAAAGTTTCATAAGAGATGATTTAAAGTAATGTGTTTTAGTAGTATAATTAATATTTTTTTTAAATATATTATTGTTAAAAGATTAAGGTGCATTTAATAAGAGAGAGAAGAGAAAAAAATGACGAGAATAAATGTGGAGGCTACACGTGACAAGAAAAAACTTTTATTTATTATATAGTATAAATATATTAATTAGTACCTACGTTCATTTTAAATGTTAATAAGTAGTATGTATGATTATTTAAATATATTAAAAATATCTTTGTTTTTTAAATTAGCAAAAAAAAAAGGTTAAATCCATTTAATGATATTTAAAAATGAAAAAAAAAGTTTTTTAATTATTTATATTTTAAAAGGATATTTGAAAATCTAAACTTTATTTCTGTGTGACTTAAACTCAAAACCTCTGAATATACAATAGGGTTTTCCTCTACCACCAACACAATAAATAAAGTTTTGTTAATCTTGTAATTTAGTTGAAACACATTGATGGCTTTTTAAATTGAAAAAATTGAAAAAATGAATAAAAAAAAGTTATGCATATAGAAAGTAATACTATATGTATATATACTCTACCAGTTTTACCATATTAGTAAACTTTAGTTCTTTTGTCACATGAATATTGCATCTATAGTAATATTAATTATATCGTCATCAATATTAAATATTTCCTCCTTGTTTATATGAAAGAGGTAACTTCTCCAAACAAAAATTAACACAAAAATGATACTCTTCCTTTTTTTTGTAAGAGGACTTAGCCCGAAAAGTTTTATCATTAATTAATATAAAAAGACATAAACATAGAATCTAGGAATGGGCAAACAATTATATATGAATCTAGGAAAGTTGTAAAACTAAATTCTATTTATATGTATAATAAAAAACTAATATACAAAGCTGTGGGATATCAAGAACTCTTAATCAAGAATCAATCATTCATCATATGTAGAATCATAATAAGAACAAGGGGTCAATTGCACAAAATCTGGTCTGTTGTGAAAAGTCAAACCAGACAATTTTATATTATGAAATTGACCCAAGTTTCTTTACAATTTTGCGCCTATTTATAGTCTATGAAACGGTACTAACAAGGTTGTTACACCCATTCGTTTGGGGTATCAGAAAACCGTCATTAACTGCCAATAACGGCCGTTTGACATTTTTCAAGTTTGACTTATGATTTTCTGCCCTGTGACTTATATCTAATTTAAATACATAGTACATAATAAAACTAATATAAGTCTAGATTATATTTTAATACACTCCCCTAAGCTAGACTAATATTCATCTAGCATAAATTAGTTCTTTAATTCGCGTCTTCAATAATCTTTGGAGAGTATGCCCGATTTCTTGTTGTGATGACCCATCTTGTTTCTTTCGTTTGCTTGTTCGTTTCTTTGTCTCGTCTCAAATGATTGCTATCTCTGTTAGCTTAGCATCATGAGCATATATTCATCTCTAAAAACGTCCTCTTTTCGTCAGACGTCTTGTGGGTTCCTTCTTGATCAGATCTCGCATATAAGGCAAAGTTTTTTTTTATTCTCTTCGCATCCATTTCAGCCTTCCTCCATCGATCAGAAACTCCACTCCTCGCGTCATATGGAATATTTTCAAGTCCCTCTTTCTCATCATATGCTAATCGCATCATAATTGTCGAATACCTTAATGTTTCTTTCGTGGTATCTTTTCAACCAAATAATAATCTTCATGTTTGATCGCCTCACGGATGGTACAGGGATAATCTCGGGTTCAATCTCATGTGACCCGTCAAAAGAGAGTTTGTTAACTTCCCATTTGATGTAAAAATAATCATCAAGCCTCCCTGATCCGATTTTGGTCCATCTCCTTCTCATATATATAATCCAAGTTTGTTGGATATCAAATCTCTGTGCTTGCACATTTGTGAGTACAATAATCATTCCAGAATCTCAGTAGGGATTTTAATTTCTTGCAGTCTTATTCCTTTTGTAGTGTTTTCTACCCTTCAATGCGATACTGATGTGTTGGTATCAACTCTTGCTGCAGCAGTTTTGCACTTTTTCTCTTTTGAAATGTTTTCTGTTCTACCTTTATCATGATCGTATGTTGACACCTATGTTCTGGTCACTATCTTTATCATAAAATGTTTTCATCCTGTTGCTAAAATTCTTTATTCTGTCTCCGTTTCTGTCACTAATGTGTCGCTGTACGTTAGAGATTTTGATGAAGGTGTTCGATTCAGATGTGTGATCCTTTCGTTTTGCTTTTCTGATCTGGTTGCTATATCTGCAAACAACCCGTTTGATTCTTCTAGTTTTCTGATCGTCTCTTCACCATGCCGAAACTGGACCGGTTTTAGTCCCTTGATTTTCGTTTGTATATTCTGCAAGTTGTTGCGGATATGTTGTTTGATTCATCAACGTGTCTTCTTCATCAAATTTCGAATTTGCTGATTTCCGAATGATGGTTCTTGATTTCAGATTGGTGCAGTGACGTGTTCTTGATCCTTTCAATTTACGCAGCGACATTCGATTGATATCTTCTTCGATGTTCCCGGATCGCCTGGAATTTGCTCTGATACCACTTTGTGGGATATCAAGAACTCTTAATCAAGAATCAATCATTCAACATATGTAGAATTAGAATAAGAACAAGGGATCAATTACACAAAATCTGGTCTGCTATGAAAAGTCAAACCAGATAATTTTATATTATGAAATTGACCCACGTATCTTTACAATTTTGCTCCTATTTATAGTCTATGAAACGGTACTAACAAGGTTGTTACACCCATTCGTTTGGGGTACCAGAAAACCGTCATTAACTGCCAATAACAGCCGTTTGTATGAAAGAAGTAACTTCTCCAAACAAAAACTAACACAAAAATGATTATATCGTCATCAATATTAAATATTTCCTCCTTGTTTATATGAAAGAAGTAACTTCTCCAAACAAAAACTAACACAAAAATGATACTCTTCCTTTTTTTTGTAAGAGGACTTAGCCCGAAAAGTTTTATCATTAATTAATATAAAAAGACATAAACATAGAATCTAGGAATGGGCTAACAATTATATATGAATCTAGGAAAGTTGTAAAACTAAATTGTATTTACATGTATAATAAAAAAAACTAATATACAAAGCAGAATAATCAAGTCTTATGGTTGAATTTGTTAAATAACATGCAGGCTGGACCTGCAGGGGTGTTCACTCATCAAGAAGTATTTTCATCTATTTACAACACCATCAAACAAGTCTTCAAATGTAAGAGCTACCACTTTGTTTAAAAGTGATATACTTTCGTAAGCATTAACAATGAACCTATGTCATCATATCATTTTTCACGTAGACGTGGTTGCTTACACGACCCATGTGCCTTCTTTCGCTGACGAATGGGGATGGGTTATGGTTCGTTTTATGTTTTCCATCCTTCTGTTTGTTTCCGTTATCTGTCTTGACAAAAATGAAGTGTGTGTCCTCTTGATATAGGCATCAGACACACCGTTCTGTATCGAGGAAAAGAAAATGGATAAGAAAATACAAGAAACGATCAACGGAGAGTTATTGTATTTAGATGGTGCCTCGTTCCACTACTTAACCGTTCTTAATAAGATGGTTTCCTCCTCGTGAGTCAATAACATTTTCATCTGCCTCTTAGTGTGTGTCTATGTATTCATAAAATAGTATTTAATAAAAATATATTGTATTGGTATTATTTTTAGGTTGAAAAATGAAACCCATGTGTACACTGAGGGCGATGCAAGATTCATTCATGGGCATGGAGTTGGGAAGAAGGAAAAAGATTAAAATTTCAAATTTCGATATGTGTTGAAGAACAATTTAAGATGTAAAATATTGGTACTCGTTTGGAACTTCATGACAATATCTAATTGTTAATACAGTCTATACTCACCAATGGTTTCACTAATGGTCCAGTGCCAAACTTTTCACCATATTATTTTTTATCTTCCAGTTTTGGTGATTGCATGATTCATTTGGGTGTAAATCATGCCGGGTTGGTAGGACCGATGGGTTTGAGTTTGAAGGTTGATTGATAGATGGCAATTGTTGAACAAGAACTAGACACATATATGTCTTCCTGACAAGTACAACAATTCTAATTCGGGCAAATTTAAAAACCATATAACTCGAACATAACCTAAAATAGTTTTGTAGATCAAAAGGGGTTGAAGGACTGTAATAAAATTGCAAGCTAGTTAAAGGAATCTAAAACGGGTTGTAATAAATATGTAAACATGTAAACTAGTTTTATACCTGTTCTAGTCGGGGTAGCACAATGTACCATTAAAAAAACTATAAAACTATATTTCTTTATTTTGTATGTTACATTCGTATACCAAAACAACAATTTTAAAAATAAAATTACATATAACTGTCAAATGGTATCATCGTTTGCCACTAAAGGCAGATTATAAAAACCTTCTCTATACACAATATTCCTAGTTAGTTTATTGTTACACTTTCCACTATTGTCCACATAAAACCGCTGGCCAACACGAGACGTTACATGCAATGCAGCCACATAGAGATGACCATGTGTGAATACAAGCTTTACCACAATCGCAAAAACGTGATTAATTTTTTGTCCGTGACTTTTTTTAAGTGTCATAGGAAAGCAGACTTTCATGGGAGGAACAATCGTCTCTTCAAATGGAAAAGCCAGCATGTAGAGGTCGGGGTCATATGGATTCTACAAATCAATGCTTTGCTTCCAACAAGTGTAGGAGTGTGCAAATGGTCTCACCCGCACCGTACGGGTATACCCGACCTATACTCGGAACCATGAGAAGGAACATTGATACCCACAAACCGTATAGTAGGGGACGGGCCCGTTTAGGATAAGTGGGTAAAACAGGTACGGGTTCACGGGTAATAAATATGGAACTGTATGTCAACCCAAAAACAACTGTCATACCCCCAAATTCATTTACTTAATGAATAAATAAATAAATTAAGTTTGCAACGATTGGTAACATTACACAATAGCGGAAACATATTGAAGATATCTAAGGTATTGAACACATTACAAAAACTAAAATAAACTAACACATTGTTCTAGAACCATATAGGTCAAAACCGTCTTGAGGTTTGAGAATCATGATTTTTCGGCTTCTACGGTTTAATCCAAATGGCTAACTTGTTCCAACGTGCCATAACTATGTGTTACCTGAAAACATACTTAAAAATGTCGACGCAATGTTGGTGAATTCACAGGTTTGATTGTCGTAATGAAAAGCAGTTTTCCTTGAAAACATTGATAATGTGTACATAGCCATAATATAAAACGTGAACTTAGCCATAATATGGAATAATTTTCCTTGAAAACATTTGTACGTAAACGAATGGAAAAACCATTTTGTGTATAATGATTGGCAGATCCATCTGCACAAAAATGATTCAACGTATATACTAAACAAAACAAGTACCTCATGAGCAATTGTTTGAACACTATGCAGTCATTTGGCAAGAGTGACCCATGGTTAGCATGGCTAACCATGACCGGGGGTGTTGTCAGCGGATTATACACCGGGGCTGACGCGGTTGTTCATAAGCACATGATCATCTATTAATAAGTGATAATATTATTTCATCATAATTAAAACATCCGTTACAAACAGAAATAGAAAACAAGGAGTTCAAACACAACACAAGTTAAGTTCAATCTTTATTAAAGCTAGGTCCATAGTCATATGTGATCATGTAGTGTCCTCTACTGGTGCACCTTAAACATGTGAGTAAATGTCAACTACAAGTAGTTGGTGAGTAACATAGGTTTTGACACCAAACAAAATTAAGTATAGGTTTACAATTCAATATGTTCAAAGCATGTCTAAAGCATGAATGTGAAAACACACAAGATTTCAAGCGTACAATCAAGCCTTGTAATAGAAAACTAGTTACGCAATCCAACTAATCGTCTTTTTGAATAAAAAGAGTAAGATAATACCCAAAGGAGTAAGTCGATACTCAACAAAACCCGCCAAGGTTTTGTGTTAATTTAAAGTTTCGGATTCCCTTATAAATGATCATAAAAGGTCATACCTTAGGCTTGCCACACAAGTTAATGATTGCATTGACATGAACACAAGTAATGGTCACCAGGAATTTTAAGACATAAAGCATAAAGACCAAAACATAAGAAAAAAGGTATTGAATTGTGTAAGAAATATAGATAATGACATGTTTCATCCCAAAAAGTAAAAAGAGTAAAAAGGGGCTATGTAAACTCACCTCGTAATGAAGCTAGTAAGTGGTATGAATTGTTAAGGATGGATAGGACTCGTGAGGATCCCCTACAATCAACTTAGACGGATAAATTTGTATTCTAGACTCAATGAGAATAAACAATTCTAAATCTATTAGAGTCTCTAGAGGTTTTTGGAGCTTGGGTCCGATGTGGGGTTTGTACAAGTTTGTAAAAAAATATATATATTTACAATGATAAGTTAACACTAATTAGAATTAATTAGAAACTCCAGTTAATTATATAGTATTTACAATAATAAGGATATGATTGAATTTATTTACATAATTATAATAAATAAATTATGAAATAGAAAAAGGTATGAATGATAATACGTTCGGATTTATTTATATAATTATTATAAAAATAATTAATAAATAATTTATGAAATGAAAAAGGGTTTTAATTAATTATTTTATGTAAATAAAATAACTAATTAAACTATTAAATAATCTATTCTAAATGATTTATAAAAGAGGTAAATATAAGTGTTAAATGAAATAAATTGAATTTGTATAATTATTCATCTAAATTAATTATTTAATCATTTCTATAAGTTTTAAATGTTTTAAATAATTATATATTTTTTATCACAATAATTATTTATACATTTAAAGATGTGAGATAATAATATTTAAAAAATTAATTAAAATTTGTTTAATACATTACTATTTTATAGATATAACAACATAATTAGATTTGTCAAAATAAATCATTTATATTGTTTATTTAGGAAATAAATCATTTATATTGTTTATTTAGGAATTTATAAAATTTCTAATATATTTTTAATTAAAATAAATAAGACATTATTTTATGTTTTCTGATTTTATAAAAATAACTAAGCATTTTTCTTGGATCTATAAGGAATAATTCTGAAATTTAAATAAATAATTCTTGTATTAAAATAATCAGAAATCCTTTAAAACCGAAAAGAATAAAAAGGGGAGGTCGGAGGACTTGAACCCGTGACCTGTAGGTTATGGGGCAAGCGCTTTAACCAACTGATCTAGGCTTAAAGTCTTGCTAGAAATAGACTTTCCATCCCTTTAACAAGTACACAATCGTCCCACGTCTTCTCTAACACCCAACACGTAAACCCTAGCCCCTAAATCGATTAGATTGGACAACTATCGATCATGAAAACATGTTACAAATCTGTTGATGTATAGATTACCTGATATAGTTACAAATCGAAGGAGGACGATGGCTGAGCAGGTTCGACGTCTCCTGGCTTCAATTTGTTTTCCAGAGGCGGATTTAGAGGCGTTTGAGATTTTAGAAAGCTCAAAGGGGATGTTGCGAAGGAGGGGGACTACATTTTATAGGTTAACTCCACATAGAACACACAAAACGATTTGGTTCGTGACTAGGACGGTTTTGGTTTTTAAGTCTGCGTTAGTTCCTTTGATTACACTTAAATTGGCTTGTTAAATGTGACATCCCGGTTTTTCGTTTAGAAAACAGGTTCGTAAATTTTGTAAATAAAGGTTCTCGGGTACAGGAGATTTGACGGGAGTAGTACTTTATCATTCTGTAAATAATTAGTCGAGGGTTATTTTATAATTATCGAGACTTGAAGGTGCATTTTGTAAAAATAATTGAGACGGGCCAAGCCCGAGTGGGGGGGACGGTAGGATGCGTGAGGCCAAGCCCGGTCCAGCGCACACACCCTTTAGGGTGTTACGTATATGGGGGACCTCCATTTGGAGTTTGCGGCTGCCGAGATCAAGGAAGAGGAAGAAGAGAGCCATTGTTCGCATCTCATAGCTGGTTAGAGGTATTTTCGTAGCTTTAATCATCCCCTACGTGTTCGGATCCTTGGATCATCGTTAAATTCGTTTTTGTGATTCTAGGGTTTCGAGAGAGACGAGTGGTTCGGGTATTCGGCTTGCACGAGTTCCCCGGTCAAAAGGTATAATCTCGTAATCCTTATATTGTTTAGTATTTATCGAGCGAGTAGAATTCACGGAAGGGTGCGGGTGGTCCGGCCGAAACCATTAGGGTGGCTGGCGAGTTGTGTGGTGACTGATGGAGGAGAAAGGGAGGTCGACTAGGATGTGGTAAAGGGAGACGACGGATGGAAGGACCCGTAGAGGGGCTGTCGGGTAGTGGCATCTGTGAGAGGTGACCACCGTGACTATGGACGGGCTCGAAACTATGCGTGGAGGCCGGAAGTGGTGCTGGATGATCGCGACAGTAGCGAAAAGGGGCTCACCGGCTGGTTGCGGGGCTGTGGTAGCTCGGAGAGAGGCAACGACGGGCTGTGGTGGTTCCGGACGGTCATGGCTGAAACACTAGGAGTCGGATGGTGGTATTGTCGGGCCGGCTGTCACACCCCAACCGACGGCGGAAACGTCGGGGCGGGACATGTAGTGTGACAATCCGGACTTTTACGGTTAACCCCGTTAGTAAAGTCAGTTAAATCTTAATCAAGTTAACTCAATTTCAAACCCCGGGGGTTGATTCTGTCAATAATCTAAACAAAAACTGCAAGGGCCAGTCTTACCAAATTCCAAAACTGAATCCATTGACTTGGAAAGTCAAAATTTCACACACTGAGTTCTTGTTGACTTTTAGAAGTCAAATTCGCAAATTGTATTTCAAATTCAAGATCCCACGATCGATGTCGGCTTGATTTTGTAACCGAAAAACGTCACAACTCATTAACAATCGTCATTACAACTCTAATTATCATCATCATTGCCGAAATTAAACTCAATTATGAGCAATAAACTCGTAACCGCCGATCACCTTCTTGTATCATTCGAATTCGAGCATTGTGATCATAATTATCTTAAGAAAACGCACTGCACGCCTCATTCGAACCTCTCTGAAGCTCCTAAACACGTTGAGTTGGCCGGAATTGCAGTAAAGGTAGCCGGAGGATCTAACCCGTCGCCGTCGGAGTCGGTTCTAGCCGTACACCATCAATTCTCTGATCTTTCTGGTAATTAAACCTTCTCTCAGTTTCGTTTTTACTCCTAGATCAAAAGCCCTATGCCAATTAGGGCTTATAACATCAAATTGTTCAAGATCATTAACCTAGGGTTCATACGAAATTGAATTTGGGGCTTTTGATTCTAGACTCGATCATAATTCAATTAATTCACATGTGTAGTTTCGTAATCAGTTACTCGTTAAAAACCCTCTATCAATTTAACCTAACAACATCGAATTGAACTCAGTTCGTAACCTAGGGTTTGTTCATTTTCGGATTTGGGGGTTTTGATTATAGTCGTCATCTTGATGAAATTAAAGTGTATGGTTAGATTCACAATGTTCAGTTTAGTAAAAGCCCCATGATTCCATCGATTTATAACATCCAATTTTATCAAATTGATACCATGTTCTAACCTAGGGTTTCAGTTTTAGTATTTTCAATTAAACAAACTTAAACTTGTTTTTTTTCAAATTGATTTCACCTACACGTTCGTATGTACTCGATTAATAAAACCCCTATGACATTGGGTTCAATTGAAAGCGAAATCATTGGATTTGAGAGGGGTCTTGGGTTCGATCGCGATTGAGTATAAGGAGGGGCTCACTAGACTTGATGATTAAAAAGATTTGAACTCGATTTCTGATGCAAATCATTACCCAGACCAGTTGGTTAAGGTTGTTGACTCATGGGGAGGAGACCCGGGTTCGATCCTCCTCCCCTGTTTCTTTTTAAAATAGCTATTATTATTAATATTTTAGATTTAAAAATAATATAAATTATTCTTATGATATATATTAAAATGTTTAAACCGGAAAAACCACTCGTAGACTCGGGATTGTTTTTATAAACCATCTTTACTAATATTCATACTCTTATATTAATACATTTAATTTGCGATTTTGAATAAAATAATATACATATTATATTATTTTAAAACCGTAACTTTTGTTAAAATAATATGTTTTGATATATTATTTTTCGTCACGTTCCTAGATAATAAATAACATAATTATTTATGTTAATTACTCACGTTTATATTCTCAAATAAAAATAATAAATTTATTATTGTTGTCACGCAATTTAATTATTTATGATACTTCACTAAACTTAAAAATAATAAAATAAATTATATTATTTTCTTAGACTTCTAGTTAATGACAAAACGCTCGAACTGTATTTATTACATATTATTTTATCATTCGTCGCGTAACGTATATACATTAATTACTAATTAAAGAATTCTTATTCCCGTGGACGCGTTCGTCTACTCTTAATCATTAGAGCGTTTCTTTAGGACGTTCAATCTTCCGTGTTGTCGTCACAAGTTCCCATGGCATCCCTAATTGTTGTTTGTAATTCTAGGGCATATGTAAGCCGTTGCAGGCTAACACTCGTGGTTTCAATCTTATTCTAGTGTGAACCTACCTACGCCGTTCAGGTGAGTTTTCACGGCCCCTTTTACTGTTTTACAATTTGGGGGAGAAAACGTGACGTAAACATTTTTGGTTATGTAATTCATATATGTTATCACTTGTTTAACTATGCGTACACATCTATCACTAAGTCCTCACATCAGACCGTTAATATGAACATAGCGAGGTAAGTTGAGTAGTACTACTGGGTTTGACAAACCTCACCCGCGTTAGTCGCGCTAACCCTACTGGGTGTCGAACGGGTGCAGTGTTGACCTAAACATGCACCATGGTTGATAGGCCTGGTGGGAGGCAAAAACATAAACAGTCAGCTGTCGGTTGCGAGCGCATTAGTTAACATGCTTATGGGTTAGCTACCTATTGATTTATATATTGAATGTACATTAACCTATTGAACTTGTTGCAAACTGAAACCTGTGAACTCACCAACCTCGTGTTGACATTTTCTTACATGTTTTCTCAGGTCGCTTAAGATAAGGCACAGGTGCACGCATAGGGCATGCATGGAGTCTTATGATTTATTTATAAAATAATATTGTTGAATTGCTTGTACTTTATTTTTGGACTTTGTTTAGACTGAACACTTTGGGACTTTTCTTGGGCGGTTTTGTTTTGCGCATTTACCTTCGTGTTACGCTTCTGCACTTACTTTGATCATTTATGATATATTTTCATTTTAGTCCTATATAGTGTCGTTCAATGTAACTAATGACTGAGATCCTGGTTTGTCACTTCCCAAACGGTAAAACTCCGTTAGTTGAAATTGGGGGTGTGACAGATTGGTATCAGAGCCATTGGTTATAGAGAACTAGGATTGTATACTAGACTATAACCTCACACATTAGTTACATATCATAAGCATTATGTATTGACACTTATGTATTACGTTACAGGATCATGTCTTCAACCCCACCACCATCACCTAAGGCATTTACCTTATCATCCCCGGAGCCCAAAAGGCGTCGGACTAGTTCTAGTGACAACTCGGTAGAAAGGGGTGAACCAAGTAATGCACAAGCAAGGAACACAACACTTAATTGGAATGCATATCCGAAGATGATCCAAAGGTGGATCGAGATGGGAAATGTTCCATCACCGTATTTTTGTTCAACTTCCTCATCCTCTACTTTGCCAAGCTTGCCATGCACCATGAAACAAGCTTTTGCAGCTTTTGTGTTTATCATAACTAAGGAATTAAAAGCGATGAAGGAAGCCACTGATGAGATTCCAGACATTCTGTAGCGGGAGTCACAAATAGAGGAGAATAAGGTAGGGTTAGAGCTTTTGACCGCTGAACTAGTAGTAACGGATTAGGTCCATAACCATTTGGTGGATCGGGTCACACATTTGGAGATGAGGGTGGACACCTCGGACCATGATGTAGGAGGGATTCTAGAGAGAGTGACTCATCTGGAAGCCCAACTACAAGTAGCAGACCATGCTACTGAAGCACTTCGGGAGAGAGTGACCCACTTAGAAGCCCAACTACAAGCATCCCTATTTCCAGAGGACATTCCACTTTCGGCCGACGAGGAGGAGCCCTTTGAGGATGAACCCTTAGAGGAGGAGCCACCCAAGGAGGAACCGGTGGAGATCGACGATGCACAATCATACATTTCTTTCGATGACGAGGATACTTGATGATCTTTCTATTCTATCTTTCCTTTTCATTCATGTTTCGTTTATGTTATTTATCTTTTCAAACCTAGATGGGTAAGGTTGTTCCCATTCAATAAAAGCATGAGAAGTTTAATGTTTTGAGTTATTTATTTTGTAGCTTTACAATTTATTTAATTTTCAAAATGTTAGATATTGTATTTCCTTACTTGTACATAAATAATGTTTAATATGCGATATATTTCTCATTGTTTTGTATTTGTGAATGTGAAGAATCATGTCGGGAAGAGGACGTGGAGGTCGTGCTGGTGGCCGAGGTACCATCAACATGACAGCAGCGGAGCTGGCGGCACTAATCAACGATAGAGTGGCTGAGGCTCTAGCAGCACAGAATGCTGCAGGTAAATGCTATAACCATTGACTAGTGAGGTCAATTCATATCTCAAAGCGCCTTTCCTAAGCTTTATAACCCTGAACCTATATTATGTTTCTAAATCCAGGCTAGCAGAATCAGCAACCAGCATGCACATTCAAAATATTTATGGAGTGCAAGCCCCACACCTTTAGTGAAGCCGAAGGAGCTGTCGGACTACTCCGGTGGTTCGAAATAGTAGATTCGGTATTTGCCATGTGCAACTGCTCATTGGCCAATCAGGTCAAGTTCGCTTCTGGAACTTTAGAGGGCCCAACTCTCACTTGGTGGAACGCACAGGTTCAGATGTTGGGTTTGGCTATGGCCAATGCACTGCCGTGAGAGGAGTTTAAAACAATGATGAAGGAGGAGTATTGTCCTTGGGATGAAATTCAAAAGTTGGAAGGAGAATTCTAGAACCAAAAGATGGAAGGTTCAGAAATTGAGCTTTATACCACTCGTTCCCATGAGCTTGCTACCATGTGCCCACATATGGTAACTCCTTATTACAAGAGGATTGAGCTGTATATTGGAGGTCTATTGCCACAGATTCAAAGTATGGTTACTTCGTCCAACCCTACTACCATCCAGCAGACTATCAGACTTGCCCACAAATTAACTGACCAGGCGGTAACGTAAGGGACTCTACCTCCGAGGGGTTCAATTTCTAAAGCTAATGATAATCATAAGCGCAAGTTTGATCACAACTCCAACACTCACTCCAACTCCAAGGGATCCCAGGTTAATCAACCTCAGCAACAGCAGCAGCGTAGGTTTACTAAGAACTCAACTAGACGACCTCTTCACGTCAAAATCAAGGTGGTTATGTGGGAAGAGCCCCCAAGTGCAACAAGTGCAACTACCACCATGTCGGTGCTTGTAACTGTTGTCAACAGTGTGGCAAGATGGGCCACGCTGCAAAAGATTGTAGAGTTGATCTTCAAAACAAGCAACCATTCCGACCGCAAGGGTCCACAAGAGGATGTTTCAAGTGCGGTAAGGAGGGACATATTCAGAGGGATATTCCTCAGTCGAAGAGGGGTGGTAATGGAAATGGTAATGGCAATGGTAACGACACTAATCAGGGCAACAATGGTAACAACGGCAATCAAGGCAACAACAATGGTGGCAATAATGCCAATAATGGAGGGAATGGTGCGAAAGGACAAGCCTTCGTACTAGGATCTGGTGAAGCTCGATATGATCATAATGTGGTCACCGGTAAGTTTCTCTTAAACAATTACTTCATTTCTGTTCTATTTGATACCGGTGCTGATAGGAGTTTTATATCTAAGAAGCGTAGTGATATGATAAAAGGAACCCCAACTCTGTTAGAAACTAAGTATATAATAGAGATAGCTGATGGCCAAATAATTGAAGCAACCCACATTCTTAAGGGTTGTAAGATTGAGCTGGCTAGTCATATACTTGATATCGACCTTATGCCGGTCACACTTGGTAGTTTTGATGTAATTGTTGGTATGGATTGGTTATCTAAAAACCAAGCTGAAATTGTCTGTCGTGAGAAAATTGTTCGCATTCCTCTCCCTGGTGGAGAAATCCTTTCCGTTCAAGGAGAAAAGAGTGGTGCAGTCATAGGCATCATATCATTCATGAAAGCGCAAAAGTGCTTGCGTAAAGGTCATACTGCTATTCTGGCACTCGTTGCCGAGCAACCATTGGAAGAGAAGAAAATTGATGATATTCCCATCGTTCGTGATTTTCTGGAAGTGTTTCCCGAAGACTTTCCTGGTCTGCCACCTTACCGTTAAGTTGAATTCCAAATCGATCTAGCACCCGGAGCGGCGCCGATCGCTCGAGCACCTTACAGATTAGCACCTAGTGAATTGCAAGAGTTGTCCACTCAGTTACAAGAATTATTGGATAAAGGTTTCATCTGACCTAGCTCATCGCCATGCGGAGCTCCAGTTCTGTTTGTCAAGAAGAAGGATGGTACTTTCCGTATGTGTATCGACTACCGTGAACTGAATAAAGTCACAATTAAGAATCGTTATCCTCTGCCTCGTATAGATTATCTCTTTGATCAACTCCAAGGATCAAGTTTCTATTCCAAGATAGATCTTGGGTCCGGTTACCATCAATTGAGAGTCCGAGATGAGGATATCTCTAAGACTGCTTTCAGGACAAGATACAGAAACTACGAGTTTATGGTCATGCCTTTCGGATTAACCAACGCACCCGCGGTGTTCATGGACCTCATGAACCGTGTGTGTAAGCCATACTTTGATCAATTTGTCATCATTTTCATCGACGACATTCTCATTTATTCCAAGAATAAGAAGGAACATGAGGAACATCTATGTTTAATCCTGGAATTACTTAAAAAGGAGCATCTGTATGCTAAGTTTTCCAAGTGTGAATTCTGGGTCCGGGAAGTTCAATTCTTAGGACATGTGGTTAACGAAAAGGGAATACATGTCGATCCATTAAAGATAGAATCCATCAAGAATTGGGCAGCACTAACGACTCCGACTGAGGTGCGACAATTTCTGGGATTGGCTGGTTATTACCGTCGATTCATCGAGGGATTCTCTAAGATTGCACAACCCCTCACTGCCTTAACTCAAAAGAGTAAAGCCTATAAATGGGGCGATAACCAAGAGTCAGCATTCCAACATCTTAAGCAGAAACTTTGTAGTGCACCTATTCTAGCTCTTCCGGAGGGTAAGGATGATTTTGTGGTGTATTGTGATGCATCCATTCAGGGTTTGGGCTGTGTATTAATGCAACGAGAAAAGGTGATGGCATATGCTTCGCGTCAACTAAAGATTCAAGAGAAAAACTACACCACTCATGACCTAGAGTTGGGAGCCATAGTTTTCGCACTTAAGATATGGAGACACTACTTGTACGGTACCAAGTGCACCATCTACACCGATCACAAGAGTCTTCAGCAAATCTTCAAGCAGAAAGAGTTAAACATGAGACAGCGTCATTGGGTCGAACTCTTGAATGATTATGACTGTGCGATCCGGTATCATCCGTTTAAGGCTAATGTTGTAGCTGATGCTCTAAATCGAAAGGAGACCAAGCCCAAACGATTTCGAGCATTACAACTTACTATTCACCCCGGATTACCTGACAAAATCCGTAGTTCTCAACTCGAAGCCCTGAAAGAGGAAACCCTACCGATGGAAGGTACACACGGTGTGGAAGCACAACTCGAGGTCAAATCTGATGGTATTCGGTACTTCACCGAGCGAATATGGGTTCCGGTATTCAGAAACTTAAGGGAACTAGTCATGGATGAGGCTCATAAATCTCGTTACTCTATTCATCCAGGTTCCGACAAGATGTACCATGATCTAAAGGTGTTGTATTGGTGGCCAAAGATGAAGGCCGATATAGCCACCTATGTGAGCAAGTGCCTGACTTGCGCGAAGGTCAAAGTTGAGTATCAAAAGCCTTCTGGTTTACTCCAGCAACCGGAGATTCCCATGTGGAAATGGGAGCATATATCCATGGACTTTATCACAAAATTGCCACGAACTCCTACCGGATGTGATACTATTTGGGTAATAGTCGATCATTTAACAAAGTCCGCTCACTTCTTAGCAATATGGAAACCGACAAAATGGAGAAGCTTACTCGTATTTACTTGAAAGAAGTAGTCTCTCGGCACGGGGTGCCAATCTCTATCATTTCGGATCTTGATGCACGATTCACCTCTCGTTTCTAGCAATCGTTACATAAAGTTTTAGGCACGCGTCTAGATATGAGCACAGCATACCATCCTCAAACTGATGGCCAAACAGAGCGTACTATTCAAACCCAGGAGGATATGCTACGAGCCTGTGTGATTGATTTTGGTAACACTTGGGAGTCTCACCTACCGTTGGTGGAGTTCTCCTACAACAACAGTTATCACACTAGCATCAAGGTAGCTCCATTTGAAGCATTATATGGATGGAAATGTCGTTCTCCTATTTGTTGGGCCGAGGTTGGGGATAGTCAACTTACAGGTCCTGAGCTCGTACTTGAAACTTCTGAGAAAATCATTCAAATTAGAAACCGTATGGCAGCAGCTCGTGACCGTCAAAAGAGCTATGCCGATAAGCATCGTAAACCGTTAGAATATCAAGTAGGGGATATGGTCTTGTTAAAAGTCTCACCTTGGAAAGGTGTTATTCATTTGGGGAAACGAGGCAAACTAAATCCTCGTTATGTTGGACCATTCAAGATAGTGAAAAGGATTGGTCCAGTAGCGTATCAATTGGACCTCCCTGAAGGACTTAGTGGTGTACACAATGTCTTTCACGTCTCAAACTTGAAAAATGTCTGGCAGACGAGTCACTCGCGGTTCCTCTTGAGGAACTACACATTGATGAACAGTTGCATTTCATCGAAGAACCTGTGGAAATCATGGATAGGGAAGTCAAAACGCTTAAGCGTTGTAAAATCCCTATTGTCAGAGTCCGTTGGAACTCGAAACGCGGACCGGAATTCACGTGGGAGCGTGAGGATCAGATGATGCGCAAGTATCCTCATCTATTCAAGCACTCCATGCCAAACTCTTAAGGTACTATTTTAAATTTTCGGGACGAAAATTCTTTCAACTATGGGATGATGTGACATCCGAAAAAAAAAATTATTTTATTTTATTTAAATTTTCAAAACGAAAATTTTTTCAACTAAGGGATGATGTGACATCCGGAAATTTTTTTTTTATTATTTTATTTTTTTAAT
The DNA here is from genome assembly GCA_023525975.1 of Smallanthus sonchifolius. Taxonomy (NCBI): domain Eukaryota; kingdom Viridiplantae; phylum Streptophyta; class Magnoliopsida; order Asterales; family Asteraceae; genus Smallanthus; species Smallanthus sonchifolius. The sequence continues at coordinate 31,850,718 of CM042046.1, forward strand.
TTTCGGGACGAAAATTCTTTCAACTAGGGGATGATGTGACAATCCGGACTTTTACGGTTAACCCCGTTAGTAAAGTCAGTTAAATCTTAATCAAGTTAACTCAATTTCAAACCCTGGGGTTGATTCTATCAATAATCTAAACAAAAACTGCAAGGGCCAGTCTTGCCAAATTTCAAAACTGAATCCAATGACTTGGAAAGTCAAAATTTCACACATTGAGTTCCTGTTGACTTTTAGAAGGCACATTGCAAATTGTATTTCAAATTCAAGATCCCACGATCGATGTCGGCTTGATTTTGTAACTGAAAAACGTCATAACTCATTAACAATCGTCATTACAACTCTAATTATCATCATCATTGCCGAAATTAAACTCAATTATGAGCAATAAACTCGTAACCGCAGATCACCTTCTTGTATCCGTCGAATTCGAGCATTGTGATCATAATTCTCTCAAGAAAACGCACTGCACGCCTCATTCGAACCTCTCTGAAGCTCCTAAACACGTTGAGTTGGCTGGAATTGCAGCAAAGGTCGTCGGAGGATCTAACCCGTCGCCGTCGGAGTCGGTTCTAGCCGTACACCATCAATTCTCTCATCTTTCTGGTAATTAAACCTTCTCTCAGTTTCGTTTTTACTCCTAGATCGTAAGCCCTATGACAATTAGGGCTTATAACATCAAATTGTTCAAGATCATTAACCTAGGGTTCATACGAAATTGAATTTGGGGCTTTTGATTCTAGACTCGATCATAATTCAATTAATTCACATGTGTAGTTTCATAATCAGTTACTCGTTAAAAACCCTCTATCAATTTAACCTAACAACATCGAATTGAACTCAGTTCGTAACCTAGGGTTTGTTCATTTTCGGATTTGGGGGTTTTGATTATAATCGTCATCTTGATGAAATTAAAGTGTATGGTTAGATTCACAATGTTCAGTTTAGTAAAAGCCCCATGATTCCATCGATTTATAACATCCAATTTTATCAAATTGATACCATGTTCTAACCTAGGGTTTCAGTTTTAGTATTTTCAATTAAATGAACTTAAACTTGTTTTTTTTTCAAATTGATTTCACCTACACGTTCGTATGTACTCGATTAATAAAACCCCTATGACATTGGGTTCAATTGAAAGCGAAATCGTTGGATTTGAGAGGGGTCTTGGGTTCGATCGCGATTGAGTATAAGGAGGGGCTCACTAAACTTGATTATTAAAAACATTTGAACTCGATTTCTGATGCAAATCATTACCCAGACCAGTTGGTTAAGGCTGTTGGCTCATGGGGAGGAGACCCGGGTTCGATCCTCCTCTCCTGTTTCTTTTTAAAATAGCTATTATTATTAATATTTTAGATTTAAAAATAATATAAATTATTCTTATGATATTATATTAAAATGTTTAAACCGGAAAAACCACCCGTAGACTCGAGATTGTTTTTATAAACCATCTTTACTAATATTCATACTCTTATATTAATACATTTAATTTGCGATTTTGAATAAAATAATATACATATTATATTATTTTAAAACCGTAACTTTGGTTAAAATAATATGTTTTGATATATTATTTTTCGCCACGTTCCTAGATATTGTGAAACGTTTCAAAGCTAATAAATAAAATAATTATTTGTAGGTCCTGAGCAGACCTGAAAGAACAAATCTGCGGAGAAATTCTTCAAACAGTCCGGATCGAGAGGCGGAATCTCTGGATCCGGTATCACTCTCGAATCACAAATGGGTAGAGACGGGTGCGGGAATCACATACACGAACAGAAACATATGAAAATGAAGAGAACAGATAATTGAAAGCATAAAACGTATGATTCTTTGATTGAAATGAAAATAAACGCTCGATCATACACTAACAATTAGTCTCACCCCAGGGTGAGCTCCCCCTGGGGTGGTGATTCCCTCTACAGACAAACTATCACTCCTCGGACATAATCTGCGATATATAGGAGGCCAAGCACATGCGCGTTGTTTTCCAAGCCACCGCCCAATGGGCCTGAAAAACAGGTATCGAAACTACTTAGTTTCGATTGAACAAATGTTCAACCGAAACTAGTAGTTTCGATACTGTAATTTCGATTGACAGCATCAGTCTCAAAATTATACTCAACATTATTTATGTTAATTACTCACGTTTATATTCTCGAATAAAAAATTTAATTATTTATGATACTTCGCTAAACTTAAAAATATTATAATAAATTATATTATTTTCCTAGACTTCTAGTTAATGACAAAACGCTTGAACTGTATTTATTATATATTATTTTGTCATTCGTCGCGTAACGTATATATATTAATTACTAATTAAAGAATTCTTATTCCCGTGGACGCGTTCGTCTACTCTTAATCATTAGAGCGTTTCTTTAGGACGTTCAATCTTCCGTGTTGTCGTCACAAGTTCCCATGACATCCCTAATTGTTGTTTGTAATTCTAGGGCATACGTAAGCCGTTGCAGGCTAACACTCGTGGTTTCAATCTTATTCTAGTGTGAACCTACCTACGTCTTTCAGGTGAGTTTTCACGGCCCCTTTTACTGTTTTACAATTTGGGGGAGAAAACGTGACGTAAACATTTTTGGTTATGTAATTCATATATGTTATCACTTGTTTAACTATGCGTACACATCTGTCACTAAGTCCTCACATCGGACCGTTAAAATGAACATAGCGAGGTAAGTTGAGTAGTACTACTGGGATTTACAAACCTTACTCGCGTTAGTCGCGCTAACCCGACTGAATGTCGAACGGGTGTAGTCTTGACCTAAACATGCACCATGGTTGATAGGCCTAGTGGGAGGCAAAAGACATAAACAGTCAGCTGTCGGTTGCGAGCGCATTAGTTAACATGCTTTTAGGTTGGCTACCTATTGATTTATATATTGAATGTACATTAACCTATTGAACTTGTTGCAAACTGAAACCTGTGAACTCACCAACCTCGTGTTGACATTTTCTTACATGTTTTCTCAGGTCGCTTAAGATAAGACACAGGTGCACGCATAGGGCATGCATGGAGTCCTATGATTTATTTATAAAATAATATTGTTGAATTGCTTGTACTTTATTTTTGAACTTTGTTTAGACTGAACACTTTAGGACTTTTCTTGGGCGTGTTTGTTTTGTGCATTTATTTTCGTTTTACGCCTCCGCACTTACTTTGATCATTTATGATATATTTTCATTTTAGTCCCATATAGTGTCGTTCAATGTAACTAATGACTGAGATCTTGGTTTGTCACTTCCCAAACGGTAAAACTCTGTTAGTTGAAATTGGGGGTGTGACATGTAGACTGTTCATAAGCTCATGTTTACTAATAGTTGTAATAATTACACAATAAATTTCATTTCATAGCTCAAATAAACAATTACAACATTTACAAGAGTCATAAATACATGTATATCCTTATTAAGTTTAAAACTAGGTCCTCAATCCTAAGTGAAGCAACTTGAATCTTAATTCAAGCATCCGTACCTGAAACAAGCACACATAGGTTTTGACCCCACAAGTAAAGTTGAAATGTTTAGTATACAATTCATATGATACATGATTTATAAAGCATTTATGGAGAATCTATGTTAAGCTAGTTGCACAAATCAAACCTTGTAACTGAAGGGCATAACAACACATGTTATCCTAATGTAGGGCATAACAACACATGTCATCCTGATGTAAATATAAGGCATAACAACACATGTTATCCTGATGTAAATGTAGGGCATAACAACACATGTTATCCTGATGTAAATGTAGGGTATAACAACCCATGTTATCCTGATGTAAATGTAGGGCATAACAACACATATTATCCTGATGTAAATGTAGGGCATAACAACATATGTTATCCTGCTATAAAGAGTTAATGATTTCACGAGTGTTTTATGTATATGTAGCTTTAACAAATAGCATTCAAGCATAAAGCACAAATAAACACATATGATCATACTGTAGAATTGTACGTGTGTAATTGCAAATAATGTTTGTTGAGTAATCATGTTTCACCCCAAAAATGTACAAAAGGAAAAGGGGATATGTAAACTCACTTGTATAACTTGTGTGGATAACAAGTGATTCTCAAATCACAAGTTAACCTAGAGTGAAATGTACAAACTTGAATTAATAATATGCACAAGGTCTAAGGCTAGTCTAATGTTCACCGGGTCTTGATATGTGTAGATTTGTACAAGGGTTGTGTTATTTCATGTAAAAGATGTAAGTTGGCCAAAATTTGATACAAAATTGTAAGTTCGAAGTATATATGAAAAACAATATTTTACTTTAGGGTTTATGTTTAAATAAATAAATTCATCTTATTTATTTATTTAAAATAGTGAGCCTTTAAAATTAGTTTGATATTATATTTATAATCCAAATAAATAAATTTATTTTATTTATTTATTTATTTATAATTATGAGTCAAAATATAGTGTAAATATATATGTTATTATATATTACAATTTAAACCCTAAATAAAATGTTAATGTAAAAAGAAAATTAACTTAAATAAATAGATTCTCTTTATTTAATTTTTTATTATTTAAATAACGTGTCTAAAAGAAATAAACAATGAATTTGTAAATATATGTATAAAAATATACATTTAGGAAAAATTATGTTTTTTTAAATACAATTTAAATCCTAAATGGTTTAAAATGGTTTAAAAATGGTTTATATGAAGTCCTTTAAAATGATAATGTATTTTAATACAATCTTTTTGAAATGTTTATAAAATAAGTAACTTAAATGTCTTAATTAGAACTAATAGTTTTCATTTAAAATAAACTCTTACATAATTCTTATATTGTAAAAGAACAAATAAGTTGTAAAAGTAACTGTTCTTATTTAAAATCTGTTCTTTATGGTATAGACTTTTATAAAATAACTTGGAGTAGTAAAAATAGTTTTAAAAATAAGAGGGGCTTGCCAGGGTCGAATCCGGGTCTGGCCGGTGAAATCAGTAGGTACTAACCACTGGACGAGGGGCTGATTACTACTATAGCACTGGTCCGCAATCGTTTTAACTTGTAATTGAAAAGGGGCCAGGTTCAGGGCAGGTTCACGCGTAAAAAGACCTGGGTTGTGGGTTTCGAACCCACGCCATCTGGTTCGATGGTGCAACGACTTAGCTAGTCGGACCAGATGGTTTCGCTGATATGAAATTAAACCTACTTATACTTAACAGTTAGAAGAATCAACCCGAAGCCCCCAAATCGTAAGAACTGGTTAAGAACCCCAAATCGAATTGATTCAGATAGGTTTTGTTAACCCAAATTGATAAAGGGACTATTGGCAGGGACTCAAACACGAAAAGGATTACCTAATTATTACCTGGTATGGTGAGGTATCGGGTGTTGTCGGCTGACTGATCAGGGACTGAGTTCTTGGTATTCGATCGTCATTCAAAGGTGATGAATGATGCGATTCAGAGTTCAGAGAGGTTGTAAACGTTTATACAGAGGTGTGGGGTGGATTAATTAGACTAATTTCACCGTAACTACACGATTCGATTGGATTTGATAGGTTACATCTGTCAGAGTAATTAACACGTGAAATCGATTGATCGGGAATGAACTAGGTCTTCATTATGGTCTGGATTCATGAAAAATCAGTCTTTATATGATTTTCTGTCAAAACGCGTTTCAATTTCGCGGATTCATTCCTGAATTAGGTTGGTTTGACTCTGCCGAGTCAACCCTGCTTGAATTTAAAATTAACCGCGCCTTTTGATTAGTTTGGGATTGTAATTGGGCCTGGGCATGGTCTATAAACGTCTACACATGCATGGGGAGTCCACAGAAACCCGTTGGATCGATTTAGAGCTTGATCTTGCATAAATTTGGTTCCTGTTTGACTCTAGATAGTCAAACGCGTGTGAAATTGGTTCCAGCTGTGAAACTCATTAATTTGGTCCTATAGTTGGGTTGGGAATTGATCGGGAATCAATTACACATATAAGGCAAGTCTAACCAATCGGGTTCGACCAAATTTACATTGAATTGCAAGAGTTTTGACTTATTGACTTTTAGAAGTCAATTTAAATCAAAATGGGTGAATGGGGGTCAAGATTGAGGTCAAAGGTCAAATGTGAGGGTTCAAAGGTTCAAGTTCAAGTGTGGGTTCAACTAGTTTATCTTTAAATTTTAATAAATATAAATATATACATATGTATGTGTACATATTTGTTTTAGTTTTAAAACAAAATAAGTTTACATATTTATGCTTAAAACATAGGTTATATATATCTTTATATATATATATATATATATAGTGAAATTGTAAAATGTTTTTCATAAATGATTATACACGCATATATGCATATATGTACGTATAAATATATGTAATAGAAAAATACTATGTTAAAATGAGGGTAAAAAAAATATTTCATGTGGTGGGTGTGAAATTGAACTGAGGTGTTTTATTATATATAAAATATAAAATAATAATTAAAATAATACCAGAAAATCTTGGATGTTACATCGGCTACGAGCGGGTGACGAGTTAGGGTCGGTTCGGGCGTGCATGCGTTGCATGCAAAGCCATGCATTGCGACGCGTACCCACGTATGGTCACGTACATAATTTGGCAACGCGAGTTAGCGAGAGTATGAACGTCGAGTCGTGTATTGACTCGTGTATTTTGTAAATGTTAGGTACGAGGTCTAAAGATGAGCACGGGAAGTTAGCGCGTCTAGGGATCGAGATGTGTCAAGCAAAGGTGAGTTTCTATCGCCCACTTTTAAATGTTTTATTGTTTTGGGCATGAATACATGCAACGTGCGATATAGCGAATGCACGTATAGAAATGGGTTTTGACGTTATTAAATTGTTATGAATTGATTGACATGTTTGCACGCATAGGATTTGGTGTCACGAATTTAAAGGTCGCGACTGTAGATTAAGAGTTAATTAATATCGTGTAGACGCTTGTCGACGGGAAATTAGTTTGACGTTAGCCAGACGAAATGGGTTGCTTAAGCTCGATAGTAAGTCGATGTTCGTCGGTGAGTTGTTATGACTGACGGTGATTAGTCAACGAGTCATGATCGCATGTGTCCTTGGGCTAGTCGACATGATTTCGTGTACATCGATAAAATATATTATTTGAATAAACGATGAATTTCATGGGAAAACCTTTGTGACGTAAATCATTTTTAATACCTTTTCGGGACTTAATACCCCTGAATGAATTACTATAAAACTCACTCAGCGTAGCTGACTTTTAGCATGTATTTCAGGTAAAGAGAAAGTGTGAGCTGGCGGCTTCTGGATGCCGTTTGGTTACCGTGATCATTGTGATGACATTTATTTTCCATTATGTCGTTGAACTATTTAATTATTAGTACTTGGTTGGATTATGTTTGGGATTTGGGTCATTGACCTTTGTTGACTATTTGTTTTCCGCTGCATTAAATTGAGTTTATTTGACGTCTTTGACTACTGTGCTTACGTGTTTTCCAAAGAGTCGGGTCTCCGGATTTGGGGCCTTACAAGTTGGTATCAGAGCGGTGGTTTAAATAATCTGGGCATCCTCGATGCCTAGACTTAGACTGAGAATGGGACCAATGTGTAGGGAATGTCATCACACGTAACCAAAAGCCAGAAGCGCCAGGTATGAGTTAGTGTATATGTGTGTGTCTAAGACAGGGGCGTTATGCCAAGATGCAGCATAGGGATGGTTTAAAACCAGAAAGGAAAGGAGAAAGGGTAATGGCGATTGGCCACCGTCATTAACTAATTACACTGCTCGAATTGTTTTAAATGATACCTAAGTATTGCTCTGTTTGTTATTATTTTCAGTAACTGATGGAACCTAGAAGACAAATTGCTGCTAATGCTAGAGCTAGGGGGCGTCGTGAGAACGCTCAGGGTGAGAATGCTAACCATTATGAGGTGTCCGTTCATACTGAACCATCAATGCGTGCTGAACCTTCGGTGCGTTCTGAGCACAATGAAGGGTTCCAGTTCGAACCAGAGGTTCGCGAGGCGGTTAAGAAGGAAGTGGTTGAGATGATTCATGATTACTTGCCTGATATCGTGAAGGCAGCGTTTGGGGAGCTAGAGACGAGAGTGCTAGTGGAGGTGGAGAAAAAGAAGAAGACGACTGGATCTGGTGGAAACTGTACCTACGGGCACTTTAAGAAGTGCGATCCGCCTAGGTTCGATGGTTTGAAGGATGTGGTGGCCACGTACAACTGGCTCACTGAGATGGAGTCCACCATCTCTATCAATGAGTGCAAGCCAGAGCAGATTGTGAAGTTCGTTTCTCACTCTTTCTCTGTTGAGGCTTTGCAGGAGTTGGAAGCTATGACTTGGGATGATCTGAAGGGTTTGGTTAGGAAGACGTTATGTGCTCCGAGAGAGCTTGAAAGGGTAGAGAGAGTTTCTGACTCTCAAGGCAGGTAAATTAAGTCATGGTGAGTATACGTCGATGTTCATAGAGATGGCACGTCTGGTGCCACACTTAGCGGGAAATGATGAGCGATGGATGAAGCCATATGTAGTCGGTCTACTGGATTGTCTTAGGTATTTAGTCAAGGCTCAGCAACCCTCAAGTTTTGACGATGCGGTGGAGCTTCGTGGGACTCTGTATGATGATGTCATGGGGTTGAGGTGTAAGAAAAGAAACTAGAGGAAAAGAAGTGGACCGTACCCCACAAGAGGTTCGGTAAAGACTTGAATGTTTCGTTCGTGAAGAAGGCTAGGACCGATGGTCCAGATTCGTGTCGCAAGTGTGGTAAGATGCACTCGGGTGAGTGCAGGGCTGATGCAGGTTCCTGTTATAGGTGTGGTAAAGTGGGACATTTTGCTAAGTGTTACTAGTGTGGGGGTTTTAGTCATCTGGAAAAAGAATGTAAGGCAGGACAGGGGTGGGATCAAGCAAAGAAGTAATCCTAGTGAAGAAAGAAGACGAAAAGCCTAAGGCAAAGGCAAGAACCTTCACCATGACTGCAGTTAAAGCCAAGACTGACCCTGATGTGGTTTCAGGTACTTTTCTTATTAATAATGTGTCGGCTTCTGTTTTATTTGATTCGGGGGCAAGTAAGAGCTTTGTAGCCCCATCTTTCTGCAAGAACTTGTGTAGGATGGCTAGGATGATTGAAAAGTCGTTTAGTGTGGAGACCGCGGTGGGATCACCCACCCGAGTCATCGAAGCGTTAGATGACTGTTTCATTGATTTAGAGGGTCATAGGTTCCATGTTAGACTTTCTATTATCGCTCTAGGAGGTTTTGATGTTGTGTTGGGAATGGATTGGTTGGCCGCGTTCGATGTGGACATTGTTTGCCGACAGAAAATGATAAGGTTGAAATCCTTAGAAGGGACGGTAGTGACGGTGTATGGCGATAGAGTGAGCTCTCTACCGAGAGTCATCTCGATGATGAAGGCAGTGAAGTCTTTGAGGCGGGGTGCGGGGCGTACTTAGCTTACGTCACTAATACTGAAGCAAAAAGCATAGACTTGTCGGAGGTTCCTGTGGTGCAGGAGTTTCTGGATGTCTTCCCTGATGACCTGATGGGAGTACCACCGGAGAGGGAGATCGAATTCCAGATTGATCTACAGACAAGAGCTCAGCCGGTTGCTAAAGCTCCGTATCGATTAGCACCGACAGAGATGAAGGGGCTCATGGAGCAACTTCAAGATTTGTTAGACAAGGGGTTTATAAGACCAAGTATCTCACCGTGGGGTGCACGGGTCTTTTTTGTGAGGAAGAAGGATGGTAGTATGCGTATGTGCATCGACTACCGGGAGCTCAATAAATTGACGGTTAAGAACAAGTATCCGCTACCACGTATCGATGACTTGTTCAATCAGTTACAAGGAGCAAAGTGGTTTTCACGTATATATCTAAGGTCAGGGTATCACCAGTTGAAGGTTAGGGAAGAAGATATTCCAAAGACTGCATTTCGGACACGTTACTATGAATTCTTGGTCATGTCCTTGGGATTGACGAATGCTCTGGCAGCATTCATGGACTTAATGAATTGCGTGTGTCGGCAGATGCTAGATAGATCGGTAATCATGTTTATTGATGATATTCTAATATACTCTAAGAGTGAGGAGGAGTATGGAAATCATCTGCGAAAAGTGTTAGAGACTTTGAGACGAGAAAAGCTTTACGCTTAATTCTCGAAGTGTCTGTTTTGGCTACGGGAAGTGCGGTTTATGGGGCATGTTATTAACTCAGAAGTGATTAAGGTGGATCCCGCAAAGATTAAAGCGGTGGTGAAATGGAACGGTCCTAAGACTCCAACAAATGTGCGTAGCTTCTTGGGGTTAGCCGGTTATTACAGGAAATTTATCAACGACTTCTCCAAGCTAGCAACACCATTAACTAAATTGACTCGAAAGGGGATGAAGTTTACTTGGTGAGCAGATCAAGAGTGTGCATATCAAGAGTTAAAGAAGCGATTGACTTAAGCACCAGTGTTAACATTACCGGAAGGGACAGAAGACTTAGTGGTGTATTCGAACGCGTCTTATTTGGGGCTAAGTTGCGTGTTAATGCAACGAGGAATGGTAGTAGGGTATGCATCTAGACAATTAAAGACGCATGAGGTGAATTACACTACCCATTATTTAGAGTTAGCGGCCGTGGTATTTGCACTCAAGTTATGGAGACACTATCTATACGGGATCAAGTGCACAATATACATGGATCACAAGAGCTTGAAGTAATTCTTTGAGCAAAACGAGTTGAACATGAGGCAGAGGAGGTGGCTAGAGCTAATCAAGGACTACGAATGTGAGATCCTTTACCATCCGGGTAAGGCAAATGTGGTTGCTGACGCATTAAGCCGTAAGGAGGAGCACACGCCAATTAGGGTTAAAGCGTGTCAACTAGTGATAACGCCAGATTTCCTGACGTTACTAAAGGACATACAAACGGAAGCCTTGCAAGAGGAAAGGCTAAAAGAAGAAAGGATTTTTGGACAAAGTGATCTGTTGACGGAGAATAGTCAAGGGGTGTGGGTCATGGATGATTGTATCTGGATACCAAGGGTTGGAGGATTTAGAGAGCAAGTACTAGACGAGGCGCACAAGTTAAGGTACTCGATACTTCCAGGAATGACAAAGACGTACCAGGACATGAAAGGCAACTATTGGTGGCCACGAATGAAGCATGATGTGACCCAATAAGTGAGCAAGTGTTTGACATGCTTGCAAGTTCAGGCAGAACATTAGAAACCTTATGGAAAAATCCAACCTTTAGAGATTTCAAAGTGGAAGTGGGAGCACATCACATGGGATTTTATTACAAAGTTTCCCAAGACAGTGAAGGGGCACGATACCATTTGGGTAGTAGTGGATCGGTTAACGAAAATCACTCATTTTCTACCGATTAAGGAGACCTTCTCATCGGAATGGTTATCCAAAGTGTTTGTTAATGAGATTGTTACCGGGCACGGAGTGCCGATTTCTATCGTATCCGACCGAGATACGATATTCACGTCAAAGTTTTGGAAGAGATTCAATGAGGCTATGGGGACAAGGTTACATATTAGCACCGCGTATCACCCTCAGACGGACGGACAGTCAGAGTGGACGATACAAACATCGGAAGACATGTTACATGCATGTGTGATTGATTTCGGCGGTGCATGGGATGGTCACCAACTGTTGGCGGAGTTCTCTTATAACAATATTTATCATGCGACTATTGGAATGCCGTCGTACGAGATGCTTTATGGGAGGAGGTGTAGGACCCCGGTGTGCTAGAGAGAGATCGGACAGAAAGAGTTAGGGAGTTTAGATGTTGTAAAAGCAACTTCCGAGAAGTTCAAATTGGTGAAGCAAAGGATGAAAACCGCTCAGGATCGGCAGAAGTCTTATGCTGATAAGAGACGGACGCCTATAGAGTTCAATGCACTGGATTATTTGATGCTTAAGGTGTCACCCCGGAAGGGCATCATTCGTTTCCAGAAACGGGGAAAGCATAGTCCAAGGTATATTGGGCCATTTATGATAGAAGAACGTGTTGGTAGTGTTGACTATCGACTGTTGTTGCCAGAGGAACTGACAGGGATACACCCAACCTTTCATGTGTCCCATTTACGAAAGTGTTTGGCAGATGCTACGGAACACGTACCGTTAGACGACATGGTGGTAGATGATAAGTTAAGTTATGTAGAGGAACCAGTGGCTATTCTCAATAGAAATGAAAAGATATTGCGAAAGAAGGTGATCCCAATTGTTAAAGTGCAATGGAAGCATCGCAAGGGATCCGAAGCTACTTGGGAACCGGAAGCAGATATGCATTAACGTTATCCGCATTTGTTTTCAGATGACGCAGGTTTCGAGGACGAAACCTCTTTAAGGGGGGAAGACTTGTAACATCCCGGTTTTTTATTTAGAAAACGTGTTTGTAAATTTTGTAAATAAAGGTTCTCTGGTACAGGAGATTTGACGGGAGTAGTACTTTATTGTCACACCCCAACCGAAGGCGGAATACGTCGGGGCGGAATACGTCGGGGCGGGATATGTAGACTGTTCATGAGCACAAGGTTGACTAAATTGCAATATTTTAATCATCAAATTTCATTTCAAACAAGTCCAACACAACCAAATTTTAAACAAGTACATAAATGAAATGCATAATATTCTTTATTTAATTTAACTAAGTCCAAAGCCTATGTGTAGCATGTCTTGATCAAACTCACACATTAGCACCTGAAACATGAATAAAATAAAGTCAACTAAAAAGTTGGTGAGCATACACAGGTTTATACATAGATAGTGTGTAGATGTAAATAATCAAATCCTTACATAACATGATAAAATAAGGCATTTATGGGGAGCAGCTATTGTGTAACCAAAGTACAATCAAACCTTTGTAACTAGCATTCAAATTGTGTTGTCGGTAACAATCACCCCAATCTGGGTGGGTTTGTCAGACTCAATAAATCTATCATTGTTAACCGTCGGCTTGAATAGTTAATGATTGCACATAAATTGCACATAAACAGTTAACACACCTAGCACTCAAACATAAAGCTCAAATTTTGCATACATAAATGTAAAGAGGATTTGTGTTTGTATAGTTTATGTAAACAATTGTGTGTATAGAGATTCATGTTTCACCCCAAAAGTGTAAAAGAGTAAAAGGAGCTATGTAATACTCACTTGAAACGAAGGTGTAGCTAGCACGTGAGACTAGGTAGCAAAATGATCCTTGCAACTCACCACGTTAACCTAGTGTGTAATGTATATTGAATTAATAGTGGGTACAATAGTCTATGTCTAAGTCTAGGATTGAATTGGATGTGTGTATCAAGAGTTGGAGTTGTAGGTGTTAGTGGTTCATACTTGAATGATGTGAAATTTAAATGAATAGTCTTCGAATAATTAGATTAGGGTTTGAATAACTAAATAAATTAAATAGTTATTATTTAGTAATTTAGTTATAAAATTAGTGCGTGAATTATCTTAAATATAAATTAAATAAATAATTTTGCTTTATTTATTTATAAAGATGTGTAAAAATGATATTCATTTATAATGATGTGTAAAAATGGAGTTGTGTAAATAATATTTATGTGTAGAGTAAAATATACATTTACCTTTATAATAAATAACTTTTATTTATTTATTTACCATTTAGAAATAAATATTTGCTCGTTTTAAACAAAGTTAATATTTTATAAATTTTATTAAATCAATTGTTTTTATTTGGAAAATAAATTTAAATATTTAGATTTTTGCATTAATTATTTAATGTACAAATTTTTTTGTTATTATTTCAAAATAAAATGAATTCATATTGACAATTTATAAATCTGATTTTATTGTGTTAAAATAAAGTTTAAATTTTTTTATAAAACTTTGTATAAGTGTTTATAAAATTGTCCCCAAATTTTATAAATAATTTACTCAAAATAAATACAAAATTTTAATTGAGTATTCAATACATAATTTTATAAAAATAGGGATTTTTATGTAAAAATTGTAAAACTGGTTTCAATCTGTTCTAATATTTGTAAAGTTTATAAAAATAATTTTTTTATAATTTTTGAAGCTTTAAAACTGATTGAAAAAAATAATGCAGACCACCCGGTTCGAACCCGGGTGGTTTCTGTATGGTTAGTGCGCAAAGACCACTAGACCAGGGGACACTCCCGTGTAATAGAATGGTTCCTAAATGTTTTAACGCGGGTCTAAATGGGAACCGGGTTTGGGTTTGAGGCTTTCGCAAAAAGGTCCGGTGTTTGTGGGTTTCGAACCCACGCCACCTGGTTCGGCGGCGCAGTGACTTACCGGCCGGACCAGGTGGTTTAGCTGATTGAATACGGATTCTAAATAATTAAAACACAATATTAAAACAAACCAGAATTCAAATGCGATCCAACCCGCCATGAACCCTAGCCCCAATCGGTCTCGATATGTTCTGTAGACACGAATTGGTAAGGGGCTATTGACGTGCACTGAAAAACGAACCGAATGATGTAAGAACTTACTTGATTGGTTTGGGCACGAATGCAGACGGCTACAATTTTGTTACGGCTGTTCTTGGTGATCGACAGGCGTCTAGAGATGAAATGAGAATTAACCAGAGGCTGGGAGAGTTTGTGTGGAGGTATACGCGAGTGAGAGAGCGGTTTAATTTGATTAATTTTGTGTGTAATAGCCGATTCGATTTCAATTTTGTCCACAATGATTACGGGTGACTGATTACGCGTTAATCCATCGATTTGGGAATGGATTGGGTCTGATAATGGTCCAGGTACACTCGAGGTTGACTGGCGAGCGAATCACAAGATTTGGACGCGTTAATTTCCTTGAATTGAATGTGTATTGACACGGATTTTGACTATCCAAAGTCAAATCCGTTCAAAATTTGAATATGCCGCTTAATTGATCGAAATGAGATGTTACTTGGGCCGAGATGGGGTCGATTTTTGTTTGGGTAATCACGAGTAGTCCAAACCAACCAGAAATCGTCGAAGGCAGCCTTGGATTATCACGAATTTGGCCACTTTGACTTTTGAAAGTCAATTTAGTCAAAGGAAAGTCAAAATTGACGTTTTAGAAGTCAAAATTGAGTGTGGGGTTCCAATTTAGAGTTCAAATGGTTTGGGGTTCAAGCAAACGAGTAATTTCTTGTTAATTGGATAAAAGTATATATGTGAGTATGTATTTGTTTGATATTTACATAAATATATCCATATATATAGGATTTTAATAATGTATACTCGTGTAAAACTCGTGAATTTGCATTGGAACCTAGTGTTTAATTGTTGGTACGAATACAATAAACCAGTGTACTAGACTTTGGAATTGAAATGTGTTACATTGAATTGAAAATAAAGATAGTAAAATCAGAAATGTTACATTTATCATTTTGTAAATAATTAGGCGAGGTTTATTTTATAATTATCGAGAATTGAAGGTGCATTTAGTAAAAATAATTGAGATGGGACAAGCCCGAGTGGGGGGCCATTAGGACGCGTGGGGCCAAGCCCGCTTCGGCGCACACACCCTTTAGGATGTTATGTAAATGGGGAGCCTCCCTTTGGAGTTTGGGGCTGCTGAGATCAAGGAGGAAGAAGGAGAGAGCCGTTGTTCGCATCTCATAGCCGGTTAGAGGTATTTTCGTAGCTTTAATCATCCGCTACGTGTTCGGATCATTGGATCATCGTTAAATTCGTTTTTGTGATTCTAGGGTTTCGAAAGGAGCAAGCTTTCGAGAGATACGAGTGGTTCGGGTATTCGGCTTGCACGAGTTCCCCGATCGGAAGGTATAATCTCGTAATCCTTATACTGTTTAGTGTTTATCGAGTGAGTAGAATGCACGGAAGGGTGCGGGTGGTCCGACCGTACCCATTATGGTGGTCGGCGAGTTGTGTGGTGACCGATGGAGGAGCAAGGGAGGCCGACAGTAGCGAGTTGGGGAAGAATGGGCTTAAAACCCTGCTTTTGATCAAATTAATTTGGTACAATTGTCTTGGTTTGGCTGAGTAACATATTTGTATGGTTAGGGTGTATTAACATCATGGAATTCGGGCAAATTTGAAATTGATTTGGGTTTGTTGACTTTTTTTAAGTCAAAGTTGGATGAGGTAGGGTTCAAAACCAAGGAGGTTCAAATTGGGAAGGTCCAAGGTGACGAAGGGGGTTTCAAGGGTAATTAGTGGGGGTTCAAAACTTGTGAGTGGGTTCAAATGAAAGTTGGAGGGTTCAAAGTCTTGTTTATTTGTTTGAACACCCCTTTTTAATCATTTATAAGAATTGTTATATGTTATAAACCATATACTTAATACATACCTTATACCCCAATATGAGGATTAAACAATATATTTATTATAGGGTCGGTTACAAGTCCATGTATTACTATATAATACATGTGTTGACCATATGTGATTAGATGAATATATAGAGTTTCCTCCCAATATTATTCTACGTTATCAGCACAAAAGTGCTCTTTCCAAAAACCGTAGTTTCTGAAACTCCGTTCGATCAAACAGTCATGAAGAACCCTTTGATCTTGATCTCTCTTCCTATTCAGAACAGCGGTCTCGATGACTTAAGAGAGTGCAGATTTCGATCGATTCTTGGTTCCCTAATCAGTTAAGGAATCCACGCAGGGAATTGTTTTTGCTTCACGTGGAAAGAAGAATGCTTTCACCACTCTATTGCCTGATTGGTCAACATGCATTCCATATTCGTTCATGAAACAATCAAACCGATCCTAGTAAGTTTTATTTCAGTCATAATTTGTTATTTGTTATTTATTATTCTTTTCCTTTTTCTCACAATGCTTAAAATAATAAATGATTACATAATTTGCCATGTGTCATTACCTCTTTCACTCTCACAAAAGTTTTCCCTCCCATTTCACTTTAACCCTTTTAATAATTTACGTGCAGGTCATAACCCGACCCTTGACCCTATCCTCGGATCAAACTTAAAGGCAATGACCCGATCCTTGTAATATTCCTAACCCTAATTTTCATCGCCTCCCACCTGATTCTCCTTCTCATGCTCATCGACGGCTTCATCTTCAAGATTCGTTCCTCAAGCCGCGATCGATAAGAACCCTAAATCTCGAATTTATTCTGTCGATTACACGATTCTCACGAATATGTATGTTTACTTTGAATTCATTCAGTCGATTATACAATTCTTTATTATTTCCTTCGATGTCTAAGTTTCGATTGATTAGGGTTTTGATCCGGTTAGTTTTAGGATTCATAAACGTGCATGTGTTTTTTTTATGTTATCTGTTTTTAGGATTCTATATAACTAAAGATTGAACTCAATTTTCTTTGTGGGGCTGAAGGTTGTTATTATATTTCTTTATGCATTTTAGTTTTTATTTTGTTCATTTTTTATGGGTTAATTGTAACATCAAGCATAAATCTACAAAACATCACATGCATTCCAAATTAGTTTGTAGCATCTGAGCTAGGGTTCAGTTTCATGATTTAATTTAATAAAACTCTTATATTTATTATTATTTTTCAACTTTTGGGAACCCAAAACACCTTTGTGTGTATCTGTAATTAACTACTTCATTCTGTGAATTCATCATTTCTGTGAATGGGTTAAAAAAGGCTTAATGATATAATCATTTGTAGAGTGCTGGCAGTATTTTTCATTTATCCATGATTAGCTGATTTGCAGAAGTATACGAGCTCACTTATCATAATCAACATATTTTGACCCGGTAAGACTTGATTAGTAATCATATTTGCTAAATTGGTTGGTTGGTAAGCTGATTATGTTCCTTATATAAGTTTTCCTTAGTAATTTCATTTCAATTCGAAAGTATGAACCGCGTTTATAACAATGAAACTTGGAGAAGGCCCCTGATTTTTACTTTGTTTTGGGCCACCAAAATTGTTGAGCCGCCCATGCACTAATCACATTATAAAACTCAAGCTAGAAGCTTGAATTGATAATTTGGTCTTCCTTTTTTTGTTTCTTCTTAACAGTCTTTTATATCAGAGTCTTTTATTTGAAGTTTATATTTGGTATCAAGGAACTGATCTTATATTGCAATCATTACTATGAGGGATTAAAATAACAGGTCCTATATTTTTAATAGAAGTGGGCCCTTTTTCCTTAATCAGTCAACTTGACCAACATTAAGATATCATAATCCATAAAGTATATTATGAGAGGGATTAAAGCAATGTATCCTTTTTTGGTTAGCCAAAGGAAGGCCGGAGTTGGGGAAAGAACTGTTTCTAGCATGGGTTGGCCGGTGCATTTATATTGATTGTTTTAATGTTTAATAACAAACAGTAAGATGCATTTCCTATCACGTATCTCTACTGTATTTGTGTTGGGGTCTGTTTTTGGACTAATATCATGCTGTGTGTTCTTGCTATACTAAATGCTTGCACACTCATCACAATATTTACAAGAGTTGTTGGGGAGCTTTTTAGAATGTTGATTTATGTGCTTTTTATGCCAGAGGCTGTTTTGGTGTGTAAAGACATCTTCTTTTATAATTTACTAATGTGATTGTTAATTCTTATTTAACATGGTTTTGTTTTAGAAGTGAAGGGAGTAATAAGCGAATTTAGATGTCCCTTAGGGATAAAACAATATAACTGAAGACTACCAAGTACCAATTTCATTGGCTTTATACAAATGGTCTATTGGCAGTCATTTTCTTCACCAATTCCATACGTGGAATATGTTCCGAGTAAGTATTCTTCTTACCAATTCCAAGTGAATTTTATTTGATCTTTGAGTGATAACTTGCAGCATGAGGAACCACTGGTTGAAGATGATGATGATGAGGTTGACGAAGACGATGACAAGGATGATGATGACGTGGAAGGTGAGAACAACAGTGTGAATAATTTTGTAATTTTGTTGCTTTGTTTTTTTACAATCTTCCTATTTCAAGGTATCTGCCATTTACAAATAGATGATGTTGTTATGTTTTACCAATTATGTCAAATAAAGGAATTGTTTGAAAATGAAAAGGTAAAATGGGTTGGACAGATCATACAGATTAGAAGTCGCTCATAGTGTATTTTTAATTCATAAGTAGAAATTAAATGATAATTTAGTTTTTGGAATGCAGATATGCTATTTCTTCTACAAAAACATTGCTTTCGGTTCACACTTCCAGCCAACCCGCTTACAATGATTGGTATAATTCGTTTTACAGTGTTTTATTGAAATAGACACAAGCGGAAACAGTGATTAGATCGTTACTCAACTATTTTAAGCCACTGTTCCTATTTTAGTAATGCATTTTTTTCTCATGTGAAAAAGAGTTGGGTTTTTTTTTCTCTTATGCATTAAATTTGGAGGTTTTGAAATGAACGAGGTCGGTTGGACCGGATAACTGGTAATTTGTCTATGTCAAAAGTCAAAACGAGCCGGTTGGTGTCGCTTTGCCAGTTCACAACTCTATATAGTTTGCCGTTTTTTGTTACTAAAACCCATGTAATACACGGGGTTATAATCTAGTATTAATAATAATTAACTTCAAACAATAAATTATGACTGTTAATTTTAAAGCAAGTTATTGATTTTATGAGGTATAACGGATTATTCTTTTAATCAAATCTTGAAGTTCTAACAGTAACAAAATGACTCGAAAATTATTTACAAATATTTTACGTGATTTATTGGTAAATTAATTTACTGATATTATGTATTTTGTTATTATTATCTTAAATTGTTTAATGTATCTTTTTAAATGATAATGCTATAGTTAGTTGTGATTATATGCATATTTAATTATAAATAGATATGTTTCTGATAGCAAATATCCTTGATATAAGGATTAAAATTATATGTTATCTTATATGTATTTTATCGGTGTAATTAAGAGCTATAAATTCTGAATGTTTTTACTTTATAATGATTATAATAATGCTAAATAATTTTTTTTTATATACATCTATGTCATTTTGATACAAGAAAAAGATTGTTATGCTAAATTAATTGCAAAACGGGCAATTGGCCCATTTATTGTCCACCCTTGAAAGTTGAAACAATGACTTTAATTGTCTATATGTTTAGTTTGTAGCTTGAACATTTTTTTTAGAAACATTATTTTTCAGAGAAAAATATTGTGCATATTTTATTTATCGTATTTGAAGACGTGAGCATACTTAAATAGTATATGGAAATTATGGAATAAGGCAAAATACATAGATAAGATACCATACCTTCTTGATTAACTCAGCATATTTAGAAACGCACTATTGATTTGAAAGATATAATATTAGTAAAGACCTTTAATCCATGAAAATTCTTATTATGATGGTTAATTGATGTCTAGACAGAATTTATCTAGATAGTTTCGATTAGTTAATTAGAATTTTAGTTAGGAGTCTCCTGATTATTTGTAAAATTTTGTTTTTTACTATTTGGAGTGTCGGGATGAGGTTAACACGTTAAGGAAGTGATTGGTTTAGAAGCAAAATGAACGCATTAGGATTAAAGTGGAAGTGATTATGAAATTCCTTGACCTACTTATTCTAAGATAAGTTTTAACTCTGTTCGAATAATAAGACCGTTTTTACTTTGTGATCCTTAAACTCTTTCATTATCAAAAGGTCATTTATTCGATTACGACACTTCTCTAAAGTTATCTGAATTTCACATGAATGTTGAATCATTATCAAGAACCCGCAATCCTCCTCTATGTATACAAAGGCACAACTACCTTCCTGGTTCTAGATGTCAAAATCTACTCAACGATAAATAGATTAGGAGAGATAATCAACGAGACTTCCCTCCACACTTCCCTCGAGTCCGATGCTAAAGCCATGATCTTTCTCCTCCTTCACATCCTCAAAGACCTAAAAAGTAAATACCTTACAGTTGTGGATTTTCTTGTCATATGGAGGAACCAAAAGACAAACTTGATCACCAGAAGTTGGTCCTTCTCCCAAAATCTCGTTATTAAGTTTCTCCATATGTGATTGAATGATCTTAAGTAGGTTAGCGGGTATAATTTCGCTCTTTTGAGCATTTACCTCTAAATTTAAACTATGTGAAAAGATATGTTCAAGAATACTTTCTCCACGTTTCACAATCATAACCTACTCCTATCATAGCAACACCGAGAACACAAATTCATGAAAAACTCGGTGCTTACATCATGTATTCTAACCGTGGCCAATCGGTGTTATCTCATTCCCTGGTGCAAATGTGTGTACCTTTTCAAGGCGGATGGAGGAAACAAAGAGGACGTGGCCCCAGTGCAGGCATCGACAAGGATGTCTCACAAGGGCCAAGAAAGTATATACTACAAGTGTGAAGTGACTAACCATGCCATCTAGCTGTGCCTTGTCCAAAATTAATTAAAGAAAAGGGGAAAGAGGTTGAAACAAACCTAATCGAGGGCACCCTTGTAGCCTTGCTCTCACCCCTTCATTTGGATATTATTGTTTAGCCACCACCGATGAAAACCTGGTAAATAACAATATTTGTAACCTATCGAATGCTCCGGAAGAGTATATTTATCTTACCTACCAGGTACCAAAATTATGTCATAATACTCTAGTAGAGTTATTGTAACCATCAACGATGAATATCTAGCATAGCGACACAACTAACACTATCCTAAAAGATAAAATACTTTTATTAGTTGTCTACCATAGAGACACTTATTGGTATTATTCCAGGTGTTGATAACTTTATTGAATGCTCCAGAAGAGTACGTGTCACCTTCCCGATGTGTATATTGCACAAAACTAGATGTTTTACAATCTAGAAATATATTGCACAAAATAATCTAATAAAAAATCAAATATGGTGAGTAACCAGAAGTTACTAGCCAAAGATATTTTTCGTCATACAACATTACCAAATAGGTCATCGAGGTAGAATCGTGATGAGGTGAATGATCAAAAGTGCCAACAAGCGCTCTATCAATAATTTAAAATTTTTGCTACTAAAAGACTTATCATGTATAGTGAGTTATCTCAGCAAATCAATATTTAAGCTCTTCGAAAATAAACTCCTATAAAAATCCCTCTTATATTTGGAAAGAATCTAAGAGGACATATGCGGGCATGTTAATCTCCCTGTGGACCATTTTTAGTATTTTACGATCTTAAGATATACATCTCTACATGGTCACACATGAGTCTTTTAGCTACCTTATATGTAGCATTTGCCCACTTATTGTATGTCTCTAGGGACAAATATTGAACATCCAGCAGATTATGTTCAAACATAAGTTTTAGCTAAATTATTGATTACACGATTACAATTAATAGCTAGACATCTATTGATAAGATGCGAATTGCCATCTTCTACATTAGGGCATACCGCTGCACTAATCAGTTCAAAATCAACATACAGATCACAAATACTCCCCTATACAAATGTTCTCCGGAAGAGAACTAAGTTTGTCTCAACAATAAATATTTCTATAGTACGATCTATGTATTAATACCGCCATCATAATGTACTAGAATGGGATATGTTCCCAGTCTTAGGGGGAGATTGAATAAAGAAATGAAAGACTTGTAATACATGAAAAAAAACATTGAATGCATCATCATCACCCCTGAAGTGGTTAATATGAGTCTAAAGTCTAATATGTCATGCTTTTGCAAAGAATAGCAAATGAATTATCTGATACCTTCACACACATAAACTTAATGACAAAGTCACCTGCTTAAACTGATGTAATCATAAAAAGATTCCATACACAGGAAACATGGGAAATAAATAGGTTCCAAACATAAAAACCCATGAGAATAAAAAGAACAGAATAAGGCAGTTGGTCTAACCCTAGAAGAGGTTATAGATAAAATCCCAGAAGAGATTAACGAAATCGCAGAAAGAAGCGATAAAGCCCAATAAGAGGTAAATGTCCTAGAAGAGACTAATACGATTCTAGAAGAAAATTATAATTCCCTAGAAGAGGAAAATGGAGTTACGGAAGAAACTCATGTACCAAACAAATATGAGATCTCAATAAATTATGTACAGAATAGTACAATATGGAACCAAAATGAAACACGTGTTTGAAACATTTTCATATGCTATAGCAACAAATGTAATCGAAGAAAAAGATTACATATCTAAAACTCTGTAAAAGTACATGCACATAGATGACTGCCTAAAAGGCTGAATTAAATTTGCATGACAAACAAAACGTTTTCGGACCTGTAGTTTGAACACCTATAGAGTCAAACCAGTAGGTTATAAATGAGTGTCTTTAATATAAAAAGAAACGAAAGTTATGAGATTATGTGATGTAGGCACGAATTGTAACATTAAGGTTTTTCCCAAATCCCCGAAGTTGATTATGAGGAAACGTGTTCCCCTGTAGTGGATGCGATAACCTTTAGATGTTTAATCGGTCTCGCAATCTTAGAAAGACTTCAGAAAACTTATAGATGTTGTCACTACATATTTATATGAAAAACTTGAAAGTGACATAAACATGAAAATCCCTTGAGGGTTAGAAATGCCTGAAGTATCATATTTACTACCCCCGAGATATGTTTTATAAATCTCAATAGATTTTTTATAGTCTCAATAAAACTGGTCGTATATGATAAAATCGACTCAATATATATTTTGAAAATAAGGGGTATAAGTTTGACAAAAATAAGTCATGTCTATTGATAAAAAATTATCACTCTTAAAGTTCATTATAATCGCTGTTTACAATGATGATCTAAGCATCATCGAGACACTTTGTCGAACTTCTAGAAAGAAAATTTTGAAAGACTTTGACAGAACAAAATTGTTCATAGACCTGTTGTTCGAGTATATATGTTATTGTATATTTTTTTCATAAATCGAACTACACCCAGAAGATGTTAACATCTTCTACTATAGACAAAGTTTATCCGCTAAGCACACTCATGATTGTACGATCGCTAAATGTACACGAGAATCCTTGCTATCCCCAAGAATAGGGCGGAAGAGTACTTGGTCCAGAAGTACTGTACTTAAGCGCAATCGATGCACAAATGTATCTCATAAATATCACGAGACATGGTATTGTGTTGTCAACACATGTGCTAGCAAGATACACTTCAAACCCAACACATAGATATTGAAATTGGGAAAAAGACATATCCCAATATATTTGCCGGACATGACACTTAGTCAGGTTACCTGCTTCTATATGAGGGCATGACGATTTCTTAGTGGTCAACAAGGAAAATCACAACAGTAACACCATCAAATCTACCGGTCAAGAATGCATAAGGATGATATGATTGATCCAACACATACAAGGAGCATGAAGTCTAGAACAAATCAAGAAGGACATGAAGATTATCTTATGAAGACAATGCAACTTACATAATTTGAGTAAGAGAAGGCTACATCAAAGATCAAGTCAAGCACTTGTCATTGAAGATCGGACTCTACATATTGAAATATGTAAATTAGTTTGAGGGGGAGCATTATACACGTTGCACTCTTTTTCCCTTGACTAAGTTTTGTCCCATTGGGTTTTCTTAGCAAGGTTTTTAACTAGGCAACATAATTGATCCAGGAGTATGAGTTTATTTTCTAGGTCCTGAAGTAGCAATTTAATATCATCCTAAAGTATGATGTTATTAGTGTATAATGAGTGGTAATATGTCTAAGGGGAAATGTTATAAACCCTATACTTAATACAGACATTATCCCCCCATTAGGAGGATTAAACAATATATTTATTATAGGGTCGGTTACAAATCCATGTATTACTATATAATATATGTGTTGACCATATGTGATTGGATGAATATATAGAGTTTCCCCCAATATTATTCTATTATAAAATTTATAAATGTCTAATTTATTGTTTGCTTTTATTTAGGTTATTTTGGAAGGAGTAATCTCCTTTTCTAATAAAGTTTACAAATTGAATAAATGGTTTATCAAAACATATATATATATAATCACACATTCATTTAAAATTAAATACATGTATATATATAAGGGGATTGTAAATGTGTGTTTTAAACTCAAAAGTTTTATATTATTATATTTTATAAAACTAAAAGTTAAGGGTTTGATGTATTTGGTATAGTCCAATATATATATATATATATATATATATATATATGTATGGATATATATATATATAGGTGGAGGTTCAAATAAGAAGTTCAATTTAGCTAAGAAGCCTAAGAAGCAATCTCATCCATTCAATTGGATGATCAAGGGTAGAAATTTAAGTGTAGGAAAAATAAGGGTGTAGGGGTATTTAAGTACTTTTGTTGACTTTTTTAACTTCCCCCACTTTTTATAAACGTTCATAACTTTTTCATAGGACATTATTTTTTTTAAATTACACTATAAAATCGAGCGTTTTTTTATCTTTAATTTGAGTATAGTATTGCTATATTTTTTTATAAAAACAAAATCGACACTTAATGAAATTGTGCTAATTTACGTAAATGTGTTGGTTTCTAGTAAAACAGCACAATTTAACACATTAAAAATTTGTTGGTTTTGTTAAAACAACACACTTTTCATAAATGTACTGGTTTCTTTAACTTGTGCTACTTTTTGTTAATTATTATATGCCTAATTTGGTATCATTCTTTAAAAATAAAAATTTAAAGCATCCATACACCAACAAAACGGTTAAGTGGTAGGGAACAAAAATCTTATGCATCAAAAATTTTGTTTTGTGTTGGTTTGTTTTATGCTGGTTTGATGTACTAGTTTTGTTGTGCTGATTTTGTTTGTGCTGGTTTTGTTTGTGCTTGGTAAGCTAAGAAGAGCAAGTTACACAATTAACCGTGTTATTTTGGTGTTGTTTTATAGTAAAACAACATAATTAATTGTTATGTTTGGTGTTGTTTTATGATAAACCAACACAGTTAATTATGCTGTTTTAAAATACAGCACAGTTAATTGTGCTGTTTTACAAGAAACCAGCATATTTATGTAAAGTAGCACAATTTCATTAAGTGTCGATTTTGTTTTTATAAAAAAGTATAGCAATACTATACTCGAATTAAAAGTAAAAAAACACTTGATTTATGGTGTAATTTTTTTTAAATAAGGTCGTATGAAAAAGTTATGTATGTTTAAAAAAAGTGAAGGAAGTTGAAAAAGTTAACAATTGAGGATTTTCCAAGAATGTCCATCCACTCATTATTTTGCATACACTTAAATCTCTACCATTGATCATCCAATTGAATGAATGAGATTGTTTCTTAGGCTTCTTAGCCAAATTAGACTTCTTATGGGAACCATCCCCTATATATATATATATATATACTAGCTTAAAATCTCGTGTATTACACGGGTTGATATAGTATAATATTATATATTTAATAATAATAAATTTGTATATTAAAAAACCCGTGTATTACAGTGATTGATAAAATATAAAGCTATATACTTAGTAATAAAACGTTTTTATTTTTAAAAACTCATATACTACAAGGGGTGAATACATTAATTTTTATAGTTTGACTTATATCACTATTTAGTTAGAAACAAAAGTTACATAATTAAATTTTAAAGTTTCTTAAAATAAGAGATAATTTAAAATAAATATGTTTTTATTAATATATTAATACTTTTCTTTAAATATAAATCATTATTAAAAAAGAGGTGTATTTAATAAGAGAGAAATGAGAGAAAAAATGTGAGGTTGAATGTGAGAGTGACAAGTGGCAAAAAATTTAGTTTTTTATTATAATAGGGATATGGTGAAATTAATAAGATCAATATCATTTATGGAGAAAACTAGAGAACTCCTCTTTAAAGGTAAAAAAATAATAAAAAAATTATAACTTAAAATATAAATCAAAAACTAAAAAAGTGGTTTGGAGACTTTGTTTCCCACGTCATCCTCGTTCTAAAAAAAAATAAAAATAAAAATAAAAAACCTTGAAAAATAGTTGGTTTAGCTTTAGGGTTTAGTTTATCTGACTTTAGGTTTTTTGGGGTTAGGTGGGGGTTTAGGTTTTTGGGGGGTGGGTGGAGTGGGGTTAGGTTTTTGGGCGGGGGTTGGGTGAAGGGTTTAGGTTTTTGAGGGTGGGTTAGGTTTTTGGGGTGGTACTACACATATGCAGTATTACGTTTAGGGTAGGTTTTTGAGGGTAGGGGGTGGGTGCGGTGGGTTTAGGTTTTTAGGTGGGGGTGTGTGAGTGGGGTTTAGGTTTTTGGGTGGGGGTTTAGGTTTTTGGGTGGAGATGTGTGGGGGATTTAGGTTTTTAGGGGTGGGTGGGGTGGGGGTTTAGGTTTTTGGGTGGGGTGGGGTGGTTTAGGTTTTTTTTTGGGGGGGTGTTAGGGTTTTGGGGGTGATACTACACATATGCAGTATTGAAAATAAGAAGAAAAAAAAAAGACGAGTTAATTCTTATTTTTTATAACGTTATTTATACTCAAATGAAAGATAAAGAAATTCTTGATTTAATGGTGCAATTTTAAAAAAAAATATAATAACGTATGCAAAAGATAGAAATGTTTAAAAATTTATATATTTTAAGTTCCAGTTTTACCCTTTCTCTTTAAAATATCACCCCTTCTCTTTTTAGTGGTTCTCTAGTTCTCTCATTAAAATGAGTTTTCTCATTAACCTAACCCTATATATATATATATATATATATATATATATATATATATATATATATATATATATATATATATATATATATATATATATGGTAAAGAAAAAAAATATGGCCGCAAAATCGTGAATATTACAGGTGTCAATCCCAAGAATACTATCCATAGAATCTCAAACTAATCTATAGCTAATGGTTACAAATATGATGGTCAGGGGACTTCCATCGCTCTATATGTGTTAACTCATGCAAACCTAAAGGTCGGGTCTTGTTTTCTTGTTACAATATTTAAATGTTTGTAAGTATGTTTCATGGTTTCTGAAATGTATCCGGCGATTATGTTCCCAAATGTATTAAACAATGATGTCTCATGTTTTCAAACGTAGAAGTATGTATGTTTCTCTCCCTAAAATGTTTAAAAGTTAAAAGGGGTAGTAAAACTCACCTTTGACTGTTTAAATGACATAAATGTACCAATGTTGTGAGCAATTCAACGGTGTTGTAGGTCACAGGAGCCTCGTCGCGCAGCGGAAATACACTGATCTATTCAGTGATTCGTGTGGGAACAAAGAAACACAGACAGAGAAAAAGCAAAGACGAAAGACAACAGAATCAAACGATATGTAATCCATAACAAAGAAGTCATCCCGTAATACATACCACATACCGAAGGAGTACACATCTCTCATCTACGCTCACGGTCTAGAGGCGGGAGAGCTCGTCCCACCCGGACACCTGTCAGCCTTGTTCCAGAAGATCCAGCTACAAATGAAGACCAGTCTTCTATTTATAGGGGTAGGAACATTACTTGCGTACTTATCTAAGTACGCAGGGGATTGGTTATGCGTACTTACTAAGTATGCGGGACCAATATGGTGTACAGACTAAGTACTCAGGAACACCCTCCTGCGTACTAGCCACGTACACCGATACATATAATTTTATCTATAGTTACAAAACATGCTTCTACAAACTCCCTCTTAACTATAGCATCAAATCTATCTATCACTAACACTGATAAACATCAGTTTACAAAGAATGTCCTAACAGATTCCCTCTAAACTAATGACATCAAGTGTCTTCTGGCGAGATATGATCTTCTGTCATTCCACTTGAGATCTTCAAACTTCAGTCTTCACTTGCTGAGTTATTTCACAAACCCGACTCCCTCTTAACTGTAGCTTTCATTGTAGTCCAAACCAAGTGCTTCAGTAAATACCAACTAACCCAACACACTTCATTGTAGTTCATCCTCTCAGCAGTAGCTTGCTCCACCCTGACTTAGGAATATGAGTCTGACAATGTCTTCCTAGACTTGTAACAATAGTAGACTAAAACATCTCCAAATCAGCTGGCATATGATAGAGAGTTTGAATTAATTTCCAATAACCTGCATCAAACTAATCAGCTCCCATAGGAATTCCAGTACGATAAACTTAAGTTTTCAACCAGATGTGTCCAACTCTATCCTGTATCTTCATGAGTTAACCAAATTCCCTAAGATATTCATTTCCAATTTCCCCTTTTAGTTTAAGCTCCATCTGATTAGACCAGAAACAAGGGAATGTTTCATATCCCATCGGCAAATGATAAAAGGTTCCATCTTCAACTAATAATCCAACGGATATCCAGCTTCATCTTGAAAACGCCTGATAGAATCTAACACAAAATCAGCTTAGCAGTGATTATCCTATATCCAAAGTCCAACATTCTTCAATTAGATCTTCATTCCTGGTTCACACCTCCTAATCTGTATACGTTCACCACGGTGAAGTTCCATAACTAGGTTGTCTATCTGGATTCCGCCAAGATCCCAAATGAGAAATCCAATCATAATTAAATCACATCAAATCTGGAACACAGGCTTGACCAATGAGCATGAAAAATATAGTTTACACGAGAAATCATAGTTGAGATGCATGTTATGTTAAAGAGGTTTATATATAGGAAGTACCTACGGCTTATCCACCACCTTTTTAATGTCTCGTGAATACTTTTTAGATTTTATCCCCCTCATTTCTCTGTAAAATATGACCAGCTCTATCACCGCTTCACTCAAATTCTCAAAAAGCACAACTAGTCAACTCCAGGATTTTTTCTTTTATTCTTCTGAACAGTGGGCTTGCTTGTCTCAACCTTAGGTGAACTAGAGGAAGTTTCACCTGGTTGACTACCAGCTAGTTGTTGTTCACGTTTTCTCGGTGTTTTGTTCCTTCTTCTCCTCTATGGCTTAGAAAGTTTCACCATAGATTTCTCACCAGTTTGTGTACAACCAGAGGTAGATACACTGGGTTTAGCAGATTGCTTTCCCCTTTTTGGAGCATATGGTTCAGCCAAATGTTTTGTTGGTGGCTTAACCATTGGTTTCACTGGTGGTTTCACCACATTTGATTTAGGACTCTTGGGTTGCTTCACTGCTGGTGTCTTAGGGACAACGGCTTGTTGTGGAACAACTGGTCGTTTCCCTTGGTTCTTAGCAGGACAGTTCACCAGAATGTGACAGACCATACCACAGTGAAAGCAAGCTCTTCTTTCCATGTATGTCCTATAAGGCTCTCTGCTTTTGGATGCAGATGACTCAGCTTGATGAGTAACAGGAGTTGTTTGGTGATCATTACAAGCATCTTGTGCTTGACCTGAATTAGATTGATTCTTTTGGGTGTAATATTGTCTATGTTTTTTTGAAAATTTTTACCCAAATGATTAGCAAAAGTTTATTTCTTGACTTGCTTTATGGTTTTAAAGCCTCCATAAAGCATCAACTTTAGTTTATCATTGGACTCAATTGTATCAGGTTCAGTTAAAATGCAATTATCACGATCAGTGACAATGTTTTTCTCAATTTTATGTTCACTAATCAACTCTTCTGAGACAACACCCTCAGCTTTACTTGAGGAATCATCCTTGTTAGAGGAATCATCCTGACTTGAGGATTCATCAAGAAATGACAGATCAATGTCAACCGTCCGGTTGACAAACTTCCCACTAACTGGTGGAGGAATGGCATTAGTACCTAAACCTTTGCCACTCACTTTTCTCACTACAGACTCATAGTGTTCCACCACAAAGCGAGAGTTTTTCAACTTCTCAAGTTTGTAACTCAGCTGCAGGATCTCATTTTGCAGTCTAGTGATCTTAACATTTCTTTTCTCTAACCCCTTGTATTATAGGTCCCGGAAGCCTCGTCGCGTAGTGGAAATACACGGATCTGTTCAGTGATTCGTGTGGGAACAAAGAAACACAGACAGAGAAAAAGCAAAGACGGAAGATAACAGAATCAAATGATACGTAATCCATAACAAAGAAGTCATCCCGTAATACATACCACATACCAAAGGAGTACACATCTCTCATCTACGCTCACGGTCTAGGGGCGGAAGAGCTCGTCCCGCTCGGACACCTCTCAACCTTGTTCCAGAAGTTCCACTTATAAATGAAGGCAAGTCTTCTATTTATAGGGGAAGGAGCATTACCTGCGTACTTGTCTAAGTACGCAGGGTATTGGTCATGCGTACTTGACAAGTACGAAGGGCATAAGCCTTGCGTACTTTCTAAGTACGCGAGACCAATCTGGTGTACAGGCTAAGTACTCAGGAACACCCTCCTGCGTACTAGCCACGTACACCGATACATTTAATTTTATCTATAGTTACAAAAACATGCTTCTATAGGTGTACAGGTAATCACCATCATAACCCTAATTACAAATATACTATCAACTTCTGATACAAGGGTTAAGTTATCGCGTGTGTAGTTTGTGTAGGTCCACATGACTCCTCTATAGATCAAACTCGAGACATGACGTATCAACAACACGGAGTGCGAAATCCAGTCGTGACAATGATAGTGTATACGAGACAATAGAAACAATGACAATCACACAATGTAAATAATCTTGTCTTCTATTTCACCAAAACACAGAGTTTACAGAACTTGAATATCAATTCTAACAAGCATCCAAAACTGAACAAGTAAACTCCTATTTATAGATCACCATTTTGCTATAGGCGAACTTAGTAAGTTCGCCTCACCTTGAACTAGGCGAACTTGTTAAGTTCGCCTCTAGCAGAACTTACACAACACTTAGAACATTTACAAAACATTACAAAAACATAAAGACATAAAGATCTAAACTATTACAAGCTTTTGTCACACATCTATGTCCTAACAGACTCCCCCTTGACAATAGCTTGATCTTCTGTCTTTAGTCTTCATGATGATCTCTTCCAATTCTCTGGTAACTTGCTCCCTGCACATACACCATACTTGTAACATATCTCCAAAACTCTCTTGTATTGCAGTCCCTGCTCTCTCCACTCTCTTGTAAACATAATCTCATTCTTCCTTAGAGTCCGTTGGCCTTTCTTTGAAAAGTTAATAAGGTTCATAGCATCATAGAAACTTACTATGACCTTATTATCCTTATCTTCAATTCTTGCTTCCCAAGTATTCACATCTATACCACTATTTCATGTTTCCTAGAAAATCTTGTGGTATTTTCCTTAAAGGAATCTTTTGTACAACTTTCACTGGTTTAAACTTGTATTTCCAGTATTTCCAAGTAATCACACAAGTACTGGATCCACTATCTCCACCCTCTTTCCTTTATGAGGTTTCAGCTTCTGATAATCACCAGATCCTCCTTCTTTACTAATAAGTTTGGCTATCACATCATGTGACATTTTAGATTTTTATTCACGCATTTGTAATATATATCATGTAATCATTTTCTATTAAATGAAATACAAGTGTTTTTATTTACAAAATATATATATATATTTATTCTATGGATTTAAAATAATCAAAATTTTATAAGTTTTAAACTTATATAAAATTTTATATAAATCTAAATTTAAAAGGTTCATAACATAAATATGATAACCTATCTAAATAATAATTAACTTTTATAAAAATATATTTATAATAATAATATAAGTTTATAAGATATATTTAAAAATTAAAAGAAATTAAATTAATTATTTTTATAAAAGTTAAGGGGTTGTTTTGAAACTTTTCAAACTAAAAGGTTTTAAGCTAAAATCAGTTGAGGGATTATTTATGTACAAATAAAACTACAAGGACTCATCCGTAATTATCTCAGGGGCCGAATTAAATCAAAATAAAACTTCAGGGACCATTCCTGCCAAATCTCTATTCGACTTTCCGGTCACCCCCTTCGTTGTCCGGCGGTCCGAGCTTTTCTCCGGCGACTCCTCGACACGCCTGTTCCCTGCACCACGACAGCCGAATTTGGTCTCCCTGACCTCGTCGTCCCCACGCGATCAATAGCCCCCGACCAATTGGTCTCCCCGACATACAGAAAGTTCGATCGTGTTTGTGGCCGAAACCCCACGCACAAATTCAGCCCCGACAGTCAACCTCCACGCGTATTTAATAGCTCGTTAGCTTCGTCTCGTCCAGACGAGTGTCGGGACGTGCCCAATTGCACGCTCTGTCATAAGAAACGAACTCGGCTATAAAAAGCCATTACCGCACATGCACGAGCTCGCTGCCCCTCCTCCACCCAATCTCACTCCAAATTGAAGGCACCATTACAATCGCCATCTCTGTGTGAAGCTGTGACCAAGGTTGTAGAGGCTAATCCCATCCAGAAGCTCGACTTTCCTTCTAGACATTCTCGGATTTAAGACTCTGCCGTCCAGCCCCTTTGCGACCACGTAAGAATCCTCAACTTCGTTTCTTTACCTTCTGTTATCATAAGGCAAGCTGAACCAATCGAAGTCACGACTCCAAACCATCGATTACCGGACAAACTATTGTTCTGAAAAATTACTGTTTTATTTTCTAAAGTCTGGGCCATCGAAACTACTTAGTTTCGATTGAGTAAATGGTCAATCGAAACTAGTAGTTTCGATAGATGGTAGTTTCGACAGCCTGTGTATCACTTATAAATGATCAATCGAAACTAGTAGTTTCGATAGATGGTAGTTTTGACAGCCTGTGTATCACTTATAAATGATCAGTCGAAACTAGTAGTTTCGATAAATGGTAGTTTCGACAGTTTTGTGTATCACTTGTAAATGGTCAATCGAAACTAGTAGTTTCGATTGAACACAGTTTCGATACATGTCACAACTGTAACAGTTTCGATCAAATCAGTAATTTCAAGTAAATCTGGACCAACTTTTATGTAAATAACACTAAGAAATGTTATTATAAACCTATACACAATTAAATACTAATACGCACATGTAAACATACAATAATACCCATTTATCTACATAGGGTTCCAACGTGCTTAGACTCCAACATCTTTATCACCTACACGCGTGGAAAAATACCCGCTTGCAAGGTGAGTTACATAGCCCCTATTTTACATTTTTATACGTTTTGGGGTGAAACATTATACATGCTACTCACATTGTTTGTACGTGTTATACATGAGACTATATGCTTATTCTTTGGATGTACATACATTTAAACACAAGACAACCAACTGTAATATTGATAGATCTATTGTGTCTGACCAGCCCACCCGGTTAGGGTGTTTATTACTGCATACTCGGATATAACCGCGTGTTATATTCAAACATATCGGATATAGTGGGTAACTATATTCAAACATACCGGACTTAGCTGTTGTGCTCTGTTCAAGCGTGTCAAACTCGGTTTGAATTGTGATTAAATAAATGATACATCATATATACTATGTTTAACAAGATAAACAATGTGTTGCAAAACGATTTACAACTACTATTTACCGGAATTACTAAACCTATGTACTCACCAACTTTTTAGTTGACACTTGATTTACATGATGTTTCAGGTTTGGATATGTGACTACTTGCCGAAGATTTCTCCACTTAAGAACTATGGACCTAGTTAAATAAATCAATGTTTTGAACTAGACTAGGTTATTTGTAATGTATTGTATTTGGATCTATGTTGTCTTTAAATTTAACTAATGAATTATGCAACATTTTAGTCATCATGTGCTTATGAACAATCATTCCATTGTCCGCCTCGATGATTCCGCCATCGGTCGGGGTGTGACAGATTGGGATCAGAGCCAGGTTATAGGGAATTAGGTTATTAGACACAATGACCTAGACTATAACCCTAGGACTCCCTTTTATGTGTTACGTGCTAAATGATTATCTGCTATGTGAATTATTTGTAGTTAGGTATTATTTGAATTTCCCCAAGTTTGGTACATGAGACTTATACACATACATACAAGGCTTTAAACATACGATACATAATTTACATACACATTTGACAAATAAACATATGCAAACAAATACACTACCCATCCTTATCCATACTCTTTCCATACTATTTGCAACATTTCTACACATTTTATACTCGTAGACTCTCGAGTCTATTAAAATCTTGAAAATCTCGTCAACGACTTAATTTCTTGAAACCAGTAAAGGACATGTGCAATCTGGAAGGGTGACACCTGTACATTGGGTTTTCTGTCTAGGAAAGCATTTCGTATAAATCCAAATAAACGGACCCGTATGCTTTCCTGGGAATTCCTGAAGTGAGTGTTTACCTATAGGCTAAAGCATGTCTCCTTGAAAGTTTTGAGGAATTATTTAACGTTGATAAGTCAATGTATTCGCAAGGATACGATCCGAACTTAAACTCAAAATTTGGGGACATTATAGCAAGATAGGAAGAACTAGACGAACATGCAAAGCAAATCATTATTACGGGTGCACACGTAATAACGATTTATAATGCATGCAAGTCCCGGCAATTCCTATTACGCGAATAATGATCTATAACATCATGTTCTATCCGGAATAGATGGCTTAGTTTCCCCCATCAACTTTGAATAAATACACATGCACTGGCACGCGTCATGATGAATCCCGCTTTTCTGCTTACATTATTTTCCACTATAACTCATATATATCCATCTTATCTAAAATATCATTGTCTTTTCTTATGGTGTTAGAATGCCTCCTCGACGTGCAAACTCTAGCACTTCCAACCCGGATCTTCCTACTCTCCTTGCCCAGCTGGTGGGGCAAATGACCCAAGCCAATAACAACAGTGATGGGTCTCACAACATCCAAGGAAACGGTGGTACCAACCCGCCCCAATGCACGTTTAAGCACTTTAAC
Source organism: Smallanthus sonchifolius (assembly GCA_023525975.1). Taxonomy (NCBI): domain Eukaryota; kingdom Viridiplantae; phylum Streptophyta; class Magnoliopsida; order Asterales; family Asteraceae; genus Smallanthus; species Smallanthus sonchifolius. Next base: position 31,886,294 of record CM042046.1, read on the forward strand.
TCGTGCAATCCTACAAAATTTTTCGGAACTGAAGGTGCTACCGGCCTACTGCAATGGTTTGAAAGCATGGAAAGCACATTCCTAAACAGTGACTGTCCCGATAATCTTCGGGTTCGTTATGCCACAAGTGTACTCCAAAAAAGAGCTCTCACCTGGTGGAACGGTGAGAAACGCACTCGTGGTGCTGAGGTTGCTACATCCTTATCATGGGATGATCTGAAGAAGGCCATGAGTGATGAATTCTGTCCTCGAAATGAAATGAGGAAGCTCGAGGCTGAGTTTTGGGATCTTGCCCAAGACAGCGGGGATAATCTGGCCTACACCACCCGGTTTCAAGAGCTAAGTCTGCTGGTGCCTCATATGATCACTCCCCTTGCTTGGGGGATTGAAAAATACATAGGCGGCCTGCCTATGAAAATTCAAGATGCTGTACTAGGAAGCAATTCTCCTACACTTGAAGCTGCTATCCGTCTATCTGCTACACTATCCGACAACCATGTCAAACGCTGAACCTTAACAAGAAAGGGTTCCAAGAAGGTTGTTTCTACTCTTGCGGCCGTCAATGATGTAAAACCCGAGTCTTCTAACCGCAACAAGAAATGAAAGGGTTGGAACTTCGCAGCCGTAACTCCCGTTGTGCCTGCTATTCAAGCGGCCCCTTTGGGTCAAAACCCGAAAACTTATCAGGGCCCGAGTCCCCAATGCCAGACCTGCAAGTACCATCATCCTGCCAACCTACCATGCTGATTGTGTTCAAGCTGCGGACGATATGGACACGTGGTCACTACTTGCCGTACCCGTCCTCCCGTCCATCAAGCTGCTCCAACCAACCGCCCAATCTATCCGGCACCTCTCAATGGTCGGGCATGTTACGAATGTGGAGACCCAAACCATTTCCATGACCGATGCCCAAAACTTCATCATCAAGGTGGTCCTCAAGGACGAGCGTTTAACATAAACGCTAATGAGGCTCAAGCAAACAACGACGTGATAAACGGTACGTTTCTCGTAAACAATCATTATGCATCCGTTTTATTTGATACCGGTGCCGATAGGAGTTTTGTGTCTCTTGCCTTTGAATCTCGACTTACTAAACAAAGAACGAAACTTGACAATTCTTATTCCGTGGAGATAGCAAACGGAAAATCTATTACCATAAATTCTGTTATCCGCGACTGCAATCTCGAGCTTAATAGTCATGAATTCTCCGTTGATCTCCTTCCAATGCAATTGGGAAGCTTCGATATTATAATTGGCATGGACTGGTTATCCAAGCACCATGCCGAGGTTATTTGCTACGAAAAGTGCATTCGTATACCTCTCCCCTCGGGTGACACGTTAGTTATTTTAGGTGAAAAACCGTGTCGTGGTCTTCAACTCATGTCTTGCACATTAGCACAAAAGTACTTGCGGAAAAAGTACGTTGCTTTCTTGGCCCACGTAGTTGACACGAAAGACAAGGGTAAGAAATTGCAAGATATTCCGATCATTCGAGACTTTCCCGAGGTATTCCCTGAGGATTTACCCGGTCTTCCTCCTCCTAGACAAGTGGAGTTCCGTATTGACCTTGTGCCTGGAGCAACTCCCGTGGCAAAAGCCCCCTATCGTCTTGCACCTTCCGAGATACAAGAGCTTGCAAGTCAATTACAAGAACTCTCATCCAAAGGATTCATCCGCCCGAGCCATTCACCATGGGGTGCTCCCGTACTGTTCGTAAAGAAAAAGGATGGATCATTTCGAATGTGCATCGATTATCGTGAACTCAACAAGCTTACAATTAAGAATCGTTATCCTTTACCCCGTATCGACGATCTTTTCGATCAGCTTCAAGGTTCAACATGTTTCTCCAAGATTGACCTTCGTTCCGGGTACCATCAACTTCGTGTTCTCGATGAAGACATTCCGAAGACTGCCTTTCGGACTAGGTATGGTCACTACGAGTTCATGGTCATGCCATTCGGTTTGACTAATGCACCTGCGGTCTTTATGGACCTCATGAACCGTGTATGCAAACCTTATTTGGACAAGTTCATGATCGTATTCATTGACGACATTCTCATCTATTCTAAAACGAAAGCGGAGCATGAACAACATCTTCATTTGATTTTGGAACTCTTGAAGAAAGAACAACTATATGCCAAGTTCTCCAAGTGTGAATTCTGGCTAAAGGAGGTTCAATTTTTAGGACACATAGTCAACGATAAGGGAATTCATGTGGACCCGGCAAAGATCGAGGCGGTAAAGAATTGGAGTACTCCTAAGACTCCTACCGAGATTCGTTCATTCCTTGGACTAGCAGGTTACTTTCGTCGTTTCATCTCAAATTTCTCCAAGATTGCAGTCCCGCTCACTGCCTTGACTCACAAAGGTAAGCACTACCAGTGGGGACCCAAGCAAGAGGAAGCTTTCCAAACTCTAAAGCACAAGCTCTGCAATGCTCCTATCCTAACTCTTCCTAGTGGTAGTGACGACTTTGTCGTTTATTTTGATGCATCCAACCAAGGTCTTGGTTGTGTTCTTATGCAACGTGGCCAAGTAATTGCCTACGCATCACGTCAACTCAAAATCCATGAGAAGAACTATACGACCCATGACCTCGAGCTTGGTGCTGTCGTTTTCGCCTTGAAAATTTGGAGACACTACCTTTATGGCACCAAATGCGTGGTTTTCACCGACCACAAAAGTCTCCAGCATATTTTCAATCAAAAAGAGTTTAATATGAGGCAACGGCGATAGGTTGAACTTCTTAACGACTACGACTGCGAGATTCACTACCACCCCGGCAAAGCAAATGTTGTAGCCGACGCCTTGAGTCGTAAAGAACGTATCATACTTCATAGTATTTGTATTCATAACGATATCCAAGCCCGTATTCTCCAAGCACAACGTACCTCGGCTGCCGAGGGAAACATGTATCAAGAGATGGCATGTGGTGTAGAACTCTTGCTAGAAACCAAAGCCAACGGTCTATTGTATTACTTGGACCGTATATGGGTTCCCGATCGCAACGACCTTCGTATATTTTTGATGAACAAGTCCAACAAAACTCGATATTCGGTACATCCCAGAGCTGATAAGATGTACATGGGTCTTCGTCAGCAATATTGGTGGCCCGGCATGAAAAAGGATATTGCCCTCTTTGTGGCAAAATGCTTAACTTGTTCTAAAGTAAAGGCCGAACACCAGAAGCCTTCCGGACTCCTCGAACAACCGGAAATTCCCGTGTGGAAGTGGGAGAACCTTGCTATGGACTTCATCACCAAACTCCCATGCACTTCTAGTGGGCACGATAGTATCTGGGTTATTATCGACCGACTTACAAAGTCTGCTCATTTCTTGCCTATTCGTGAGGACTATTGAGTCGAGAAATTGGCTCGGATCTACATTGATGAAATTGTGAGTCGTCACGGAATTCCTTTGAACATCATCTCTGATCGTGATTCACGTTTTACTTCCCGATTTTGGCAATCAATGCAATCAGCACTTGGTACTCGTTTGGATTTAAGTACGGCTTACCATCCTCAAACTGATGGACAAACCGAACGAACAATCCAAACTCTTGAGGATATGCTTAGAGCTTGTGTCATTGACTTTGGTGGCAATTGGGATTCTCACCTACCACTGATCGAATTTTCGTACAACAACAGCTACCACACAAGTATTAACATGGCACCGTTTGAAGCTCTTTATGGACGGAAATGCCGTTCACCGATTTGTTGGAACGAAACTGGTGAAGCACAAATCAACGGTCCCGAGCTTATCCAAGAGACCACCGATAAAATCTCTCTTATCTGTGACAACATTCGAGTAGCAAGGAGTTGGCAAAAGAGCTATGCCGATAAAAGACGAAAACCCTTGGAATTTCAAGTTGGGGATATGGTTCTCCTAAAAGTATCACCTTGGAAAGGCGTAGTCCGATTTGGAAAGAAAGGAAAACTTGCACCTCGATATGTAGGTCCATTCAAGATACTTGAAAGGGTAGGAAAAGTGGCCTACAAACTCGATCTTCCTTCAGAACTCAACAACGTTCATCCGACCTTTCATGTATCTAATTTGAAAAAGTGTCTAGCCGACGAAAATCTCCACATCCCTCTTGATGAAGTGCGTATTGAAGAGAAAATGCACTTTGTTGAAAAACCCGTGGAAATCTTGGACCGAGAAGTCAAGAAACTCAAGCGTAGCCGCATCCCCATTGTCAAGGTCCGTTGGGAGTCTAAACGTGGACCCGAGTTCACTTGGGAACGTGAAGACCAAATGAGGACCAAGTATCCGCATCTTTTTCATAGCCTCCACTAGTTGAATTTCGGGGCGAAATTCCTTTAACATGGGGAGACTGTGACATTTCAGATTTTTATTCACGCATTTGTAATATATATCATGTAATCATTTTCTATTAAATGAAATACAAGTGTTTTTATTTACAAAATATATATATATATTTATTCTATGGATTTAAAATAATCAAAATTTTATAAGTTTTAAACTTAAATAAAATTTTATATAAATCTAAATTTAAAAGGTTCATAACATAAATATGATAATCTATCTAAATAATAATTAACTTTTATAAAAATATATTTATAAGAATAATATAAGTTTATAAGATATATTTAAAAATTAAAAGAAATTAAATTAATTATTTTTATAAAAGTTAAGGGGTTGTTTTGAAACTTTTCAAACTAAAAGGTTTTAAGCTAAAATCAGTTGAGGGACTATTTTTGTACAAATAAAACTACAAGGACTCATCCGTAATTATCTCAGGGGCTGAATTAAATCAAAAACAAACTTCAGGGACCATTCCTGCCAAATCTCTATTCGACTTTCCGGTCACCCCCTTCATTGTCCGGCGGTCCAAGCTTTTCTTCGGCGACTCCTCGACACGCCTGTTCCCTGCACCTCGACAACCGAATTTGGTCTCCCTGACCTCGTCGTCCCCACGCGATCAATAGCCCCCGACCAATTGGTCTCCCCGACATACAGAAAGTTCGATCGTGTTTGTGGCCAAAACCCCACGCCACAAATTCGGCCCAGACAGTCAACCTCCACGCGTATTTAATAGCTCGTTAGCTTCGTCTCGTCCAGACAAGTGTCGGGACGTGCCCAATTGCACGCTCTGTCATAAGAAATGAACTCGGCTATAAAAAGCCATTACCGCACCTACACGAGCTCGCTGCCCCTCCTCCACCCAATCTCACTCCAAATTGAAGGCACCATTACAATCGCCATCTCTGTGTGAAGCTGTGACCAAGGTTGTAGAGGCTAATCCCATCCAGAAGCTCGACTCTCCTTCTGGACATTCTCGGATTTAAGACTCTGCCGTCCAGCCCCTTTGTGACCACGTAAGAATCCTCAACTTCGTTTCTTTACCTTCTGTTATCATAAGGCAAGCTGAACCAATCGAAGTCACGACTCCAAACCATCGATTACCGGACAAACTATTGTTCTGAAAAATTACTGTTTTATTTTCTAAAGTCTGGGCCATCGAAACTACTTAGTTTCGATTGAGTAAATGGTCAATCGAAACTAGTAGTTTCGATAGATGGTAGTTTCGACAGCCTGTGTATCACTTATAAATGATCAATCGAAACTAGTAGTTTCGATAGATGGTAGTTTTGACAGCCTGTGTATCACTTATAAATGATCAGTCGAAACTAGTAGTTTCGATAAATGGTAGTTTCGACAGTTTTGTGTATCACTTGTAAATGGTCAATCGAAACTAGTAGTTTCGATTGAACACAGTTTCGATACATGTCACAACTGTAACAGTTTCGGTCAAATCAGTAATTTCAAGTAAATCTGGACCAACTTTTATGCAAATAACACTAAGAAATGTTATTATAAACCTATACACAATTAAATACTAATACGCACATGTAAACATACAATAATACCCATTTATCTACATAGGGTTCCAACGTGCTTAGACTCCAACATCTTTATCACCTACACGCGTGGAAAAATACCCGCTTGCAAGGTGAGTTACATAGCCCCTATTTTACATTTTTATACGTTTTGGGGTGAAACATTATACATGCTACTCACATTGTTTGTACGTGTTATACATGAGACTATATGCTTATTCTTTGGATGTACATACATTTAAACACAAGACAACCAACTGTAATATTGATAGATCTATTGTGCCTGACCAGCCCACCCGGTTAGGGTGTTTATTACTGCTTACTCGGATATAACCGCGTGTTATATTCAAACATATCGGATATAGTGGGTAACTATATTCAAACATACCGGACTTAGCTGTTGTGCTCTGTTCAAGCGCGTCAAACTCGGTTTGAATTGTGATTAAATAAATGATACATCATATATACTATGTTTAACAAGATAAACAATGAGTTGCAAAACGATTTACAACTACTATTTTCCAGAATTACTAAACCTATGTACTCACCAACTTTTTAGTTGACACTTGATTTACATGATGTTTCAGGTTTGGATATGTGACTACTTGCCGAAGATTTCTCCACTTAAGAACTATGGACCTAGTTAAATAAATCAATGTTTTAAACTAGACTAGGTTATTTGTAATGTATTGTATTTGGATCTATGTTGTCTTTAAATTTAACTAATGAATTATGCAACATTTTAGTCATCATGTGCTTATGAACAATCATTCCATTGTCTGCCTCGATGATTCCGCCATCGGTCGGGGTGTGACACATCAGCTAGACCAAACTTTGATTTGTTTATCAGTGGCTTTGTGGCTAGACCATTCATTTCACACCTAGGTAAGATATTGAAATACTTATCCTTGGTTTCAGATATTGAACACCATCTGATCTCTTCAAAGCAAACAATTTTATTTTTTCATCATAAAACCAGCTTATTATTCTACCAACACACCTCTCTTTGTTCACATAACGTTCTTTCTGAGTAGGTAGTGAAGGAAAAACAGGTAAAACCTTCTTCGAGCTATTCACTAACATTCTCCATTGCTTCTTTGTCATTCCAATATCCCTATACATCAGTGGTTCTTCAGATGATATAGAAGGCATGGATTGAGTAGTATCAGCTTCAGTTTCATCTTTAGATTGAGCAGTATCCTCTTTAGCTTCTGGCTTTGACATATCTTCAACAGAGTCCAAAGAATCTGTCATCCCTTCATTTGAGAATTCAGGAATAACATCATCTTGGATGAAATTATAAGGCACATTCAGACCATCTCTCCTTATTCAACTTCAGGTTCCAATATTTCATCCTCCAAGTCATCAAACAATTCATCAAGACCATCTAAACAATCAATCTTTTTAGCTTCTTCATCAAGATCTGAATCATTGTTGAAGAATTCTAGAAGTAGAATCTCTTCGTTAGCCTCATTTCCTTCCATACTTCCTTCAATACTTTCAGATATTGACTCCCCCTGAACCCTAGATACATGATTCACGTCAGCGTATTGATGATCACCTTCAAAGTTTCCACTGGGATCATTTCCATCATCATCATTTCTTTGATTATCAACATTATGACACACAACCTTTAACCTCATCTCCCCCTGAGCATCAAGACGCTCTACAAGCTGAGAAACTAGAAGTTTCATCTCAGAAAGTTGTTTAGATTGTTCTTGAATGACCAAATCTCTTTTAGAGTCATTAGCCACCAAGACATCAACTTGACCTTGTAAATAAATCACCTGAGATTCTAGATAAGCAATCCTCTCAGTGTCAGAAGAAATGGAAGGACCAGCTTGAGATTTAGAAGAAACTTTAGGAGTAGGAGTAGTAGTAGGTGAAGTATGTTGAGATAGCTGAGGAGTAATAATCAATGAAGCAACAAAATCAGCATCTTCAACACCTTGAGTACTAGCAGCAGCAACCATAGAAGCAGCCATAAGCTTCTTTGACTTAGGAGCAGGAGTAAACTCCTCATCAGAATCAGAAGATTCATCCAGTAATGTTCTCTTACCAAGAGCTACACCAGGAAGAGGACCCCATGTAGACTTACGTCTTGGTTTCTTGGCCTGGGATTTCTTTTCTCCCCACCTTTAGCCAATGGAAATTGAGCCAATCTTTTATAATGTCTTGAGCTAAAATCTCTTGAAGAATCAGAATCAGGTTCATCAGAAGAACTCGTACTTGTATCAACCACATTCCCTTCTGCTTCATGAATGGGTGAGTGTACAATATCATCTTGAAAATCTTCCATATTAAGACCTAAATCTTGATTTTCATGCATTTCAACATCAGCTTCAATATGTGCATGAACATCAGCTTCAACATCAACTGGTTCATTTTCTTGAACATTTTCCTGTTGAACAGGTTCTTGTACTTATTGTTGAACTTATGGTTGAGGTTGTACAGTTTGAGCTTGTTGTTTTTGTTGTGGTTGTTCTATTTGTGCTTGAACTTGAGCTTGTTGTTGTGGTTGTTCTTGATTTAGACCCAATTCCTCAGGATGAAACCAATTATCATTTGGAGGCTCTACATAATCAGGATTGATAATGTGGCTAAATAAGGGAGCGGGAACAGGAATCAGATCCACATTCTGTTGCTTAACCTTGGTACAATCAGTAAAGATTCTTTTGGTCATTGGAGTCAAAGTAAGCCGTTGTGGATGCTGAGGTAGATTAGGAATCATATGATTCAAAATCATTTGGATAAACCTAGGGTACATGAGAAACCCTTGTCCTTCCGGTGGTGTGATTTGCATGACAAGTTCTCTGAATATATATAATGCAAAGTTAAACCTCTTATTCAGAGTAAGAGCAACCATAGCAGCTTGTAAAGAGGACTTCAACCCATCAGTTCTAGCCTTCCTTGGTGACAGGCATTGTATAATAGCATGCATAAAAGACCTCCAATGTCCAACTAGACTACCTTTTCTAGCTTGGGTATCATTTTGTCTTCCACGGTAACCCATTCTCTGGAAGCATCCCATAATAAGTGTACCAGGCAAACTGATTGGATCATCATTTTCACCACCAAGTGCTAGAGTTGTTCTAATAGTATCAATTGAGATTGTAACTGCAGTATTGTTAATAGTAGCACGTAACACACTTGGATTAATAGTAGTATCATGTTGCACAATAGCCTAAAACCGTTGAATGAAAGGAAGACTGATATAACGATTTGCAAACAATGCCAAATGCAATCTTGATCCGCTCAGAAAGTTGATTATGCCTTGATAATTCACCGCTTCAGACATTCCTGGATCCAATAAAGCCACTTGATTATGTTTATACTCAACACGACGATCCATCTTTAACAATTTTGGACAAACGAAATTAATACACAAGCACATAGTAAACACACACTCATAGTAAACACAAACATATAACACAAATGTAACAAAAATAAAAAATAACACACAAAAAAAAATAACAAAAAAAAATTAACACTTGAAAAATTTACAAGTCCAAACACTTCTGTGTCCCTAGGCGAACTTAATAAGTTCGTTTTTTGTTGCAAGAGGCGAACTTAATAAGTTCGCCTGAATATGTTCGCATGTCGATAAGCATTCTAACCAGAGATCAATCAAGTTCAAAACGATGAATTAAGAACAAATCAAACATTCCAATGGAAACATCTAACACCGATAAAGCATTATCAAGCAAAAATTTCAAATGTGAACCACAAAAACACTCTCTATGAACCCTGAACAAGTCCGGCTGTCAAAACACGAAGTTCAGATTCAAAATATGTGGTTTTTGATCGATTTAATGGATAATAACTCTTGTAACTACCTTAAAAAGATGCGCAATCAAAAACTCTATCAGAAACAAGTCAAAAATTTCAGATTACACAAACAAACAATCACAAGGAACAAGTTCGTTGTACTGTCGTATGGTTCGCCTCAGACAAGTTCGCCTTGATTTTGAATAAAGAGTAATGAACAAGTTCGCCTGAGAAAATATATATACCCAACCATTAAGTTCGCTTACCCAAGCGAACTTGGTATGTTCGCATACCAGGTGAACTTGATCTGTTCGCTTACAGGCGAACATAACCTCCACACTTAGAAAAAAAATAAACTTTCAATCCGTTCTAGCTTCAACCTTTCAATTTTCAATCCTTGTCATCTTCAATCTGAAACATGTATCCGATCCAATCCCGAACATTTTTATAAAATTAAAAGATAGGATTTTTCATGGAAGACGGAAAGAAAATCTTTTTGGATTTTATCAATACAAACTTAATCACATATTTTTGGTTTTTATCTGTACAAACTGAATCACATATTTTTGGATTTTTCACTTATTCCTTGAAATGAAACTAGCTTATACGATCAAACAATGAAATTTAGCTCGAACAAACTATGTGAAATTTAATTCACTTATTCCTTGACCATTCTTATGATAAATACTACCATTAGTACAGCCAAATTGGATACTATGAAACATGATTATACTATTCAAATCAATTTCTTTTTCATTCTTTTCAATCTTTGCATTCTTTTCATTCTATTCAATCCTTTCATTCTATACTTGAAATGATACGCAATAAATTTCAAAGTAAACAAGATCAGGTCATAATATGCTCAATTATTCATACCGACTTTGCAATACAAAGCATGTAAACTTAAGTTGGCAGTATTATAAGATTTGAAACTACAAGCGTTTTTCTACCAAGTTCATGTGAGTTATACAATTTAGATGAAAAACATCGTGTACCCCACATATATGCCCAACAGAAATTTAAAATTGCATTATCTTCAAGACATATATGATTTTCTGCAAGATTAGATTAATCTACAAGATGAAATTATCTCTATTATCATAAGAGAAGAATAGCAGATCCCGAAGGATATAAGAATCATTAAGATTCAAAATCAAAAGATTCTAATTAATTGGCTTTAGAATGAGAATCAAAAGATTCAGGTATGAGGATCCAACTATTATCTGGATAAGTTTCAATGGAATCAGTATAGATGATGTATCAATATGATCCAAGGGTTAGTATATGCTCCAACAGATGTTGTGAGAAAACATATCTTAGTTCAACAACACATTGCATGTTTTTTGGGGCATGGGCAGTGAAGTGAAGTGAAAAGATTTGTGCTAAAGATATAATCCGATATTGGTGTCAAGAAATTCTTAAAATCATTTATTCTTTATCTGATAATGATCTTTTACACACACACCCAGGCATACAATGGGTTCAAATCACAGATGTTATCATTTATTATTTAGTTTTCACACTACTAATGGTCCAAAAACGCTTCTAGTCTATTGACAATCTAAGTTACAAACTCATACTCAAATTAAAATCAATCAGATTATCTGGATTAGAGCATTTATAATTGTTAGAGCATGAATTTGTAACTGTAGCAAACAATATGTGTAAGTTCTTAAAGGGGCGCAACTTTAGGAGCTAACTTGTTAAGTTCGCCTATAGTGCTGTGTGGTTTTGTGTTTTACTATAAATAGGTGTTTACAAGTCTTCGTGTTTAGACTAGAAGACTTGGAGACTTCAGAGAGAGATAAGACCTGAGAATCTGAGAGAGATTGTAATCAGTGTCTGATAAGGAAATACAAAGAGGGAGATAAAACTTTCAGATGTTTTGTTTCTTTGCAAAAACGGTTCAAGTGATCAAGATTGTCAAAATGATTCAACATGATTTGATTATGGTTTGATTTCTCATTTGGGATCTGGGTAGAATCCAGATAGACAACCTATTATGATTAGTAGGTGGTGCTAACCAGGAATGAAAATCAGATTGAAGATTGCTGGATTCACGATAATTACTACCGAATGTTTGTGTGAGACTTGGTCAAGTGCGTTTGAAATGAAGCTGGTTATCTGTTGTTAACTAGTTGAAGATGGAACCTTTATTATATGTTGGTTAAATAAGAAACGTCCTTCTGTTTCTAGTTTAATGTTGAGATGCTTGAGTCATGAAGGGGAGATTGGATATGAAAAACTTCGGGTAATTGGTTAAATGGAAAAGGTACGAGACAAAGTCAAACACTTCTGGTGAAGATGAAGATCAATGAAAAGATTGGTTTTTGCACATTATCTTGGAGTTTCAGTTTGTATTATACTTCAATTGGGGAACGAAGTTGACATGCTCCAGATTATTTACACCATTCGAGACTGTTCCTTGACCTTCAATCTTTCCTCCTCTTGGATTCCTAGCAAAAGCCACATAATCTCCATCCATGGGATGATAATCTTGCAGCAGGTTAAATTGTCCGGTCATATGTCTTGAACAGCCACTATCTACATACCAGATATTATCTCCGGTTCTTCTTGGTTGACCCTATACACAACGAATCATTTAGACATTTTGACTAAAACCATTGCTATCAAGAAGTTTCTTGTCAAGATAAGACATTTTATGGAAATCGTAATCAGAATCCTCCTTAGATGAAGCATGGTCATCAAATAGAACATTATCTTTAATTTTCCAGGTTCTTTTCAAACAATTTTTAGCCTTTTTAATTCTTTTACGCCTAGATTTTCTACAATGAGGAGACTTAGATGGCACATTTGAATTCAACAAAATTTTGGGAGACGATTCTTCATTACAATGAATTGTTATCAAATTACACCTTTTTAAAACATGATTTGAAGCACCCAAATCTAAAACAAACTTTATCACACGACGCCTTATCCTGATAATTGTCATCACAATAAGGCATCTGAACATGATACGATTCTTTCTTCAATAACTTTGTTCTTCCTTTAATCTGAAAAGTTCCATGTTGCTCATGGTTTCATGTGGTACATCATTCACAATAATTCCTGCACTTTTAAACTTGGTAACACAAGGCACAACATTCAACGATTTAGGAATAAAAGGTAAATCAATGTTTAACTTAGAAATATCACTCCCAAACCCATATGCTCAGAAGGCATAGAATCAAAATACAAATTTTCAACGTGTTCACAAATATCTGGTTTTGACACGGACATATTATTACATTCATCCCACACAAGTTCATTTAAAACAGTTCTAGAACAAGAACTCTCATCACAATCACCCTCTGAAGTTACACAATTTGACTCTGCACATGAAGCAAAACTGTCAGAATCTGAGGACGTAATATAATCATCAGCAGATAAAGTACACACAAAAGGAGTAGGAACATGAGCAACAAGTATATCAGTAAATCTGCCTGACTTAGAATAAGGTGGTGGATGAGAATTATATCCAAGACCCTCTGTGCCTTTTCTATTGAATTGTTTATCAATTATCCCAAACAAAATTTTTTGATCCATATCCATGTGGTCAACTTGTAATTTAGCATTTTCTGCTTTTTGGACTCTTTCAGTCAAAATTCTATTATTGGTGGTTTGAGTATTAAGTTGCACAATTAAAGAACGATTTTCTCCATAAATGTCACGATTTTCTCCATCACATACTCGCACCGAGTTTACCTAGTCGTGCCTCATACCCCATACAGGTCGTACTAATATTTCAAGACGACATACTACTCAGTCCAGACACAAGACATCACTCTACACATTCATACACATAATATTTATAATCCTAATTTCCCACATGACCTCGTCATGAACATTTACACCTACTAAAGATGTATAATCATTACTCCCACAGGACCCTGTCCTGCATACTCGCATAAGGTGCAACGCACCTATTACACTTCAAATCATCACCTAGACATTAACACATAGGTGACACTATCTTACGACCGTTGACAGACACATGTTCAAAATTCATGTCTATACAAGTCTACTGACACCATCTAATCAACCACATCAAAATTTGCATTTAGTACGAACTCACGCCACGCAAAATATAATCATCAAATCATGCCACACTACATATAGCTTCCAATCTCAAGCACAATCCAACACATTCATGAACACAATTATTGCTAATCATATCCTGAATCACATCACCACATAAGCACCTAATCAGTCAAAACCAAATAGTCAACTTTCAAATCAAACACTGCCCCACATAAGCATCTAATCTGTCAAAACGTTAAGTCATCCCGCAATATCTCGTGACAATTGTCACTACTACCGATCGTTCAGAAATCAAATATCTCAAACAGTGCTCGCAAAGTTATTACTCGACCACCTCAGTGTATCTGCTGCAACCTCCTCTAGTTCTTCCTCGTCGGATCCCAAATCATTCACCGGTCCATCTTGAAATAGAGCTCTCTTAGTGGTCGCACGTGGTTGATCTCTCAGCCATACCGGTCCACATCCTAGAAGAAAATCACGTACAACTGGCACCGCTCTCCTTTTCCATCCCGTATTCCCAATCATAGCCTCATATAGTACGTAGCCGACCGAAGCTCTCGTCACACTTGGCGCGAGAAACGCCAAGATCACTCCCATCTCACTTTCACCTCCTTCTACGACAATTGTCGGCTTGACCTATCGGTCTGCATTCCTCTTAGTAAGAGTTCCACATTTGCCCAATCTCGTACGCTTTGTCTTAGCCACCTAATCCTACTCAAGATTAAACGTTAGAGTGATTATTATGGGCACAAATTCAGAATATGAGAATAATCATAGGCTGCCAAATCACAGTGATCAAATGCAATTTGGTGGTCCACATTACTGCTCGTACTCTAAACCTTTCCCGTTATATTCACACTAGCGTTCTACCTTTAACACACACCGGATGCACATGCATCCCAAACAAATCACATGGCACTACGCAATAATCTAGCAAATCATCATATTAATCACAATTGCACACCACACAAGGTTACCCACAACATCATTAAATCATGTCAACACAACAAACTTATCTCATTTAGTTACAATTATTACCACTCCACAATACCCAGCTCACAGAATATAATTTCACCTAATCATACCACACAACTCCACGTACTGTTACACTAAACAATTAATACTCTGATAATAAACGCATAACTCGAAAGACGTGCCTCTTGGCTCGCGGTTACTCGTGGTGACATTCGTTTCACCCTCATCCCATTTTCAACTGACACGACAGTTGTAAATGCCATATCAATCTCCCGACACAACGATCAATCTGACTCTACTCGCTTCATAAATATCATCTACACATCACATTAATATCATTCTATGCACAATAAATATAACTCAACACTGCATTTATTTAACATATATATATGCACACAAACACATACCTCATCACTGCACCCTTGTTAAGGCATTAGACACACCCTAAGCTCATCATTAACCTGTTAATAAATGTCATCGTTGGTGACTTCCCGAAGGAACTCGTCCTTAACAAATCCCGTTTGCTTTGTCATAAGAATGACTATGCAAACACATCACCCACCGTGCCACAAGGACAACGACAAAAACACGCAACACAAATAGTGACATAGAATATCACACTTTACTTATATGACTCGTTAACTACACCTTCACAGCACATATAGCACTAGAACAATACGTATATCTCACATGAAATCATAAGCAATTAGCTTAAGGCCCGACTCTTCCCGATCGACCCCTAACACGTCACACATTTATAACTCTAGCTAGCACATTCTCATGGATACACCATAGGCCCTACGACTCCTTAATACTCATTTAATTTCATAAACACGTTGGATTAGAACTCTTAGCACGTTAAATAGATTAAGCTTGTCTCTTAAGTATGTACGATAGCCCCAAAAACATTTAAAACATTTAAGAAGTGGGGGATTAGAAACTCAGCAGTTGCGAAGCTTTCCTTCCGTAAGTCGCATACCCACAAACGCGTAGCCCAACGCGAACCTGTCGTCAAAATAATCATTCAGATCAACACTCTAACCTTTATAACACTAACCCACTTACTCAAGACCATCAAGCTACAAGCTCGGTCTAAATCGTCCCCAACCGTACAACCGACGCGCTCAATAGCGTACAAAAACCCTTAAATTAACGTTACAGAAAACATTCCCGAAAGTCGTTCCCGACATTTTTCTCATATCCCAAAATGATCCCCAACAACGAATATAAAGTTCAATGGGGTCATATTTTTGCGTACAAGCCGTTCTAAATGGTTTTGTACGAAACTTCTGAGCACCACGCGAGAGAAAAACTTGTTTTGCTCATATCTCGACCATACAGGCTCCGTTTCATGCGATCCACCTATCCTCAGAAAAATATTGGTGTTGGCCGCCGCCGCCGCCACTGCTGCCGCCAGAACGCGGATTCGTCTTTCAGCACGCTCGGTTTTGTGCGTCAATATTCGAGTAGCTTAAAACCAACTCAGATGAACTCCGTTTTAGGCGATATGTATATCCACGCATCCGTATCGCCAAACCCTTTCAGACGAACCAGTTTCCGTCGTCGGAAACCGTCGCCTCTGTCGCCAGAAAACGAAACAGTGGCCGGATTCGTCCATTTTCACGCGTCTGTGTTCCGGCTGCTCGAAACCCTATCAAACGGACGCGGAATTGGAAAAATAATATATCCACGTGACCGTGTTGCCAAACCCTTCCACCTCCACCACCTCCGTCGCCGCCTGCTACCACCAGAGCCGCCACCGGAAACGTGAACAATGGCCGGAATCCTAGCCGGATTCCTCAGTTTCGCGCGATTCCTTCACTTTTGCCTCCAAGTCACCTCCTAGTGGCCTTATCACTGAAACTAATCAACCCTAATTATAATCTCATGAAAAACGAGTATAAACAACAAAAACGGGATTACCTGGAAACGATATAGAGGCTCCCGATCGAAACCCGCGCGTCACCGCCTTCATCTTCCTCGTCCGACCATCCTCGCCTCCTCTCTTTTCTTTCCAATAGCCGTCGCCAACCTCCTAGACAAAAATTTCCTAGGGTTTGCGAAAGATGAATATAAACTCTCTGATGTTTCGTTTCGTAACCCTAAGTTTCCATCTTATTCGTTCTGATCCCAATTGTATGCAAAACGGCCCGCCACGCCTTTTTAAAATCTATCGAATTACAATTTACCCAACAAACTTTGCTATTCCCCAAGTTACCGTGGATTCTGTCACACCTCCAAATTTCACTAATGGAGTTTTACCGTTTAGAAGGTGACACACCAGGATCTCAGTCATTAGTTACATCAAAAGACACTATATGGGACTTAAAAGTCATAACATAAAAGCTCAGAGTTAATGCGGAAGTGTAAACGTTAATATGAAATCAAAAGTAATTACACGCAACAAGCGTCAATTAATGTAGATAAGTAAAACTGTTTAAAATGTTTGAAATAAATGATATGACAGTAGGACTCCATGCATGTCCTAAGTGTGCAACCTGTGCCAAAGCGACCTGAGAAACATGTAAGAAAAAGTGTCAACACGAGGTTAGTGAGTTCACAGGTTTCAAGTTTACAATAAGAGAGTGTTTGCCAGATTATGTACATTCAATATGCTTATCTATAGGTAGCTAGCCTATGTTCATGTCTTACTAAAGCGCTCGCAACCGAAGCTGACTTTTTGTGTTTGTATGCCTCCTGCCAGGTCTATCAACTCTGGCAAATGTGAGTAGGCTAACATTTCACCCGTTCGACCTCCAATCGAGTTAGCGCGACTAACGCGGGTGGGGCTTGTCAAACCCAGTAGTACTACTAAACATTACCTCGCTAAGATCCATATTAACGGTTCGATGTATGATGAGGACTTTCTGTGATAGTGTGTCACGCTTAGCCTCAACAGTAATAACATATGAATTACAATAATCTAAAATAGTTGTGTCATGTTTTCTCCCCCAACGGGAAAAACATATAACATAATGTTTGTCTGCGTACCTGTTCCTCCCCCACGGGAAAAACAAGTAAAAGTATGATAGTTTGTGTTCATGTTTGTTTCTTCTCAACAGGAAAACAAGTAAAATATGTTTGTGTGTAAGCATGTTTCTCCCCCAATAGTAAAATAAGTAAAAAGGGGCCGTGAAACTCACCTGAACGGCGTAGGTAGTAATCACACAAGAACGAGGTTGGAATTTCAAGTGTTAGCCTGACACGTCTCACAGATGTCCTAGAATTACAACATAAACAATTAGGGACTCATTTGGGATTTGTAATGACACACGGAAGATTAGAACGCCCTTAAACATTCTAAGGATTAACGGGTAAACGAACGAGTGTACGGGAATTCGGATTCCCTAATTAGGATAAATGCGTTTTGCGATGAATGACAAATAGTATATAATAAAATATATTCGAGCGATTTGTCATTAAATAATGGTCTAAGAAAAATGATATAATATATATATATATATATATTATTTTTAATTCTAACAAAACAGAATCATAAACAATTGTGACAATAAAATAATAAGTCCATTACTTTAATCGGGGTCACGGATTGAAAAAATAATATAATTATATCATTTTGGAAATACGGGTTTAATATTAATATATAATATATTATTATAATAGTGCGAATATTAATAGAAATGCGTTGAAATTTCCAAACCCGAGCCTACGGGTATTTTCAGATGTTATAACATATTAATATATTATTATAATAATATAGGACTTAATTGTATATCTTTAAATCAATGAAAAAGTCCCTAAAAATAAAATTGCAGGAGACCGGAATCGAACCCGGGTCTCCTGCGCACAAGTCCAACGCTTTAACCAACTGATCTGCTAGGATAATCGCAACAGAGACCCAAATCGAAATGTTTTAATCAGAAACTTCCTGCGTTCCTCTTCCCCTTTCGATCGTGATTAAGTCTAGATCCAAATCCACCTAATTCGATCGTGATCGACTGAGAGGTTATAGGGGTTTTGTTAGACGCTGAATTTCGAATCGATTGGTGAGTTTAATTTCAAAACCAACTAGTTTAAGTGTGTTTAATCTCTGATTCAAGGTCCGAAAACCGTAGTTTAAAACATGAAATCAAATTGAATAAATCTTATAATGATTGGGGTTGAATTCATGGGGCTTTTACAGATTGAAACCTTACGAATCTAACCTCGAGGTTTAATTTGATTAACAATGGGTCTAAGGTCAAAAGCCCCAAAATGTTTTTATTATGAACCCTAGTTTACTGTTTATAATCGATTCGTTGTTATTTGATTCAATTGATATGGGGCTTTCAAAGAGTAGCTGATCGTGAGTCTTACCATATGAGTTAATTGGATTAAGACCAAGTTTATAATCAAAAGCCTCAAGTTTGATTACGTATGAACACTAGGTTACAGGTGGAGTTTGATTCGATGATATTTGATAAAATAAACATAGGGCTTTCATAGTAATGAGAATTTCGAAACTAGTGGTACCAGAAATTACCAGAATGAAGTCCGAATTGATAGAGTTCGGTCAATTGGGTTTCCGACTTCGAGTGGTTTACTCCCCGGCGACTCCGGCTTCGTTCCTGCTCGAATTGACGTGAGAAAAAGCTTCTGGGATATTCGACTAAGGTGTTTAGGACGTTTGATTTCGAAAATAATTAACCGAATGATTGGATTTGATAGATTAGATATAGAAGTCGACGGTTTCGGTTTAATTCTCATTATTGGGTTTAATTTCGAATCAATGCGTGCGGTTATTGCGATAATGATGATCTATAACGATTTGAATGTGCATAACAGTCGTAGTATTGAACGGATTTCAGTTACAAATCGCGAATTGAATCAAGGATTAACGGATTTTGACTTTTTGAAGTCAACATAAACAATTCAAACGAATTTTGACTTTTGGAAAGTCAACAAGAACAAGGATATGCTAATTTTGAATTTATAAAGTTAATAGAATTAATTTAGAGTAATTACATAACTAGTCCCTGCAGTTCCAGATCAGTTAATGACAGAAACAGTCCCTGATATTTAATTTAAGTTATTTAGGTTAACTTTTAACTTGGTTTATTAACGAGGTTAATTCTAAAGTCCGGGTTGTCACATCATCTCCTAGTTGAAAGAATTTTCGTCCCGAAAATTAAATAAATAAATAAAATTTCCCGGGATATCACATTATCCCCTAGTTGGAGAATTTTCGTCCCGAAAATTAAAATAGTACCTTAAGAATTTGACGTGGAGTGCTTGAACAGATTAGGATATTTGCGCATCATCTGATCCTCGCGCTCCCACGTGAATTCCGGTCCGCGTTTTGAGTTCCAATGAACTCTGACAATAGGGATCTTACTGTGCTTTAACGTTTTAACTTCCCTATCCATAATTTCCACAAGTTCTTCGATGAAACGTAACTGTTCATCAACGTGTAGTTCCTCACGAGGAACTGCGAGTGATTCGTCTGCCAGGCATTTCTTCAAATTTGAGACGTGAAAGACGTTGTGCACACCACTAAGTCTTTCAGGTAGGTCCAGTTGATACGCTACTGGTCCGATTCTCTTCCTTATTTTGAATGGTCCAACATAACGAGGATTCAGCTTACCTCGTTTCCTGAAACGAATGACACATTTCCAAGGTGAGACTTTGAGTAAGACCATGTCGCCTATTTGAAACTCTAAAGTTTTACGAAGCTTGTCGGCATAGCTCTTTTAACGATCACGAGCTGCCGCCATACAGTTTCTAATTTGAACGATCTTTTCAAAAGTTTCAAATACAAGTTCAGGACCTGTGAGTTGGCTATCCCCAACCTCAGTCCAACAAATAGGAGAACGGCATTTTTGTCCATAAAGTGCTTCAAATGGAGCTGCCTTAATGCTAGTGTGATAGCTGTTGTTGTAGGAAAACTCCACCAACGGTAGGTGAGACTCCCAAGTGTTACCAAAATCAATCACACAAGCTCGTAGCATGTCCTCCAGAGTTTGGATTGTACGTTCCGTTTGGCCATCAGTTTGAGGATGGTATGCTGTGCTCATATCTAGACGCGTGCCTAAGGCTTTATGTAACGACTGCCAGAAATGAGAAGTGAATCGTGCATCACGATCCGAAATAATAGAAATTGGCACCCTGTGCCAAGAGACTATTTTTTTCAAGTAAGTACGAGTAAGCTTATCCATTTTGTTGGTCTCTTTGATTGCTAAGAAGTGAGCGGACTTTGTTAATCGATCAACAATTACCCAAATGGTATCACATCCGGTAGGGGTTCGTGGTAATTTGGTGATGAAGTCCATGGATATTTGTTCCCATTTCCACATGGGAATTTCTGGTTGTTGCAGAAGACCGGATGGTTTTTGATATTCAACTTTGACCTTCACGCAAGTCAGACACTTACTAACATAGGTGGCTATATCGGCCTTCATCTTCGGCCACCAATATAGTACCTTTAGATCATGGTACATTTTGTCGGAACCTGGATGAATAGAGTAACGAGATTTCTGAGACTCATCCATGACTAGTTCCCTTAGGTTCCCGAATACTGGAATCCATATTCGCTCGGCAAAGTAGCGAATACCGTCAGATTTGACTTCAAGTTGTGCTTCCAGACCGCGCGTACTTTCCAACGGTAGATTTTCTTCTTTTAGGGCTTCGAGTTGAGCACTACGGATTTTGTCAGGTAATCCGGGGTGAATAGTAAGCTGTAATGCTCAAACTCGTTTAGGTTTTGTTTCTTTTCGACTTAAGGTATCAGCTACAACATTAGCTTTACCCGGGTGGTATCGGATCGCACAGTCATAATCGTTTAAGAGTTCAACCCAACGACGTTGTCGCATGTTCAACTCTTTCTGCTCGAAGATGTGGTGAAGACTCTTGTGATCGGTGTAGATGGTGCATTTGGTACTGTACAAGTAATATCTCCATATCTTAAGTGCGAAGACTACAGCTCCCAACTCTAAGTCGTGAGTGGTGTAGTTTTTCTTGTGGACCTTTAGTTGCCGTGAAGCGTATGCGATCACCTTTTCACGTTGCATTAAGACACAACCCAGACCTTAAATAGATGCATCACAATACACTACAAAATCATCAGTTCCTTCCGGAAGAGCTAGAATAGGTGCACTGCAAAGTTTTTGTTTGAGGTGTTGGAATGCTGACTCTTGGTTGTCGCCCCAATTATAGGCTTTAGCCTTTTGAGTTAAAGCAGTGAGGGGTTGAGCAATTTTGGAAAACCCTTCAATGAATCGACGGTAATATCCAGCCAATCCCAGAAATTGTCGCACCTCTGTTGCAGTCATCGGTGCTGTCTGATCCTTGATGGCTTCTACTTTAGATGGGTCTACATGTATTCCTTTCTCGTTGACTACATGTCCTAGAAGTTGAATCTTCGCGAATCCATAATTCGCACTTAGAGAAATTGGGCATACAATTGCTCTTGTTTCAGCAATCTAAGGATTAAGCGTAGGTGTTCCTCATGTCCTTCCTTGTTCTTAGAATAGATGAATATGTCATCAATAAAAACGATGACGAACTGATTGAGGTAGGGTTTACACACGCTGTTCATGAGGTCCATGAACACCGCGGGTGCGTTGGTCAATCCGAATGGTATGACCATGAATTCGTAGTGACCATACCTAGTTCTGAAAGTAGGCTTGGAGATGTCTTCGTCTCAGACTTTCAACTGATGATAACCGGATCTGAGGCCGATCTTAGAATAGAAGCATGATCCTTCGAGTTGATGAAGCAAATCATCAATGCAGGGTAGAGGATAATGGTTCTATATAGTTACTTTGTTCAGCTTACGTTGATTGATGCACATGCGGCAAGTCCCGTCTTTCTTCTTGACGAACAGGACTAGAGCTCCCCATGGTGATGAGCTCGGTCGAATGAAACCCTTATCTAACAATTCTTGTAATTGTGTTGATAATTCTTGCAGCTCACTAGGTGCAAGTCTATAAGGTACCCGAGTGATCGGTGCCGCTCCGGGTGCTAGATCGATTTGAAATTCAACTTGACGGTACGGTGGCAGACTAGGCAAGTCCTCGGGAAATACTTCCGGATAGTTACGTACGATTGGGATATCATCAACTTTCTTCTCCTCAGATGACTGCTCGGCGACGAGAGCCAAAATAGCAGTAGACATTTCTGTGCTTTCATGAAGGATATGATGCCAACGACTGCACCACTCCCTTTTTCCTTGGACAGAAAGGATTTCCCCTATAAGGAGAGGAAGGTAAACATTTTTGTCACAACAGATGGCCTCAGGTTGGTTCTTGGATAACCAATTCATACCGACAATAAGGTCGGAACTGCCAAGTGTAACTGGCAGAAGGTCAATGTCAAGTTTATGACTAACCAATACTAGTTTACAGCTGTAAGAATGCGAGTTGTTTCGATTCTCTGAGCGTCTACTATCTCAATAGTATACTTGGCTTTTAATAGAGTTGGAGCACGACACACTAATATGGAATTTGTGAAGTCATACTGGGACTTCTAGTGAGACCCGCGCTTATAAAGCAAGTGTCAGTCAATGCATAGGCTAAGGGAAGAGGTTCACATGTAAGAAAGAAAAGTCTAATGAGATATAGATTCCAGTAGCATAAGAGATAGGATGTATGTTTAGGTAATTGCGTTCAACTGATGGTTGGTTAGGTTAAATCTTCGTTTCCTAATGTCATTGGATCGAAGGGACCATTTCGTGAAGAAAGAAATCCGTTTACAGGATTGGATATGCTGGAGTAAAATTCAAAGTTAGACTAAGGATTAGTTACAGGATGAGGTAACAAGTTCAAATAGGATCTATTGTTGGAGTGTAAGGAATAACGTGTTAGCATAGAAAGAATTCCTCAAATTCTGTGTACTTAGTTGGATTCGGTGGTTTTACTCTGAGGTTCTACTAGAGTTTCACTCTAGGTGGTTCAATTGATTAAGTTTGAATGAGAGTCGTAAGATCACTAAGACTCTTACATGAGTGAAAATAACATTGATAGATTCCATTGATGATAATTCAGTGTGTCCGTAAACATTTTCAACCTGATAGTCGCGTCTATCAGCTGTTAAATGAGTTTAACGATACCAACTAGTCGTTGAGTGGGTTATGAGAGTCTATACAGGTAGTGGAAACTTAAGTCTGTAAATCACTTATTAGGACCATTTATCCACACACTAGGTTTCACCAGGACTTACATGCACCTCAAATTACTATTACGTGTGCACCCGTAATGATAATTTGCTTTGCATGCTCACCCTTGTTCTCCCTGTCCTGTGTCATAATGTCCTTTAGGTTATATTGTTGAGTACATAGTGTTGTCAGATATGATAAGTCATCGAAAAGCTTAGTCATCAACTATACTTTGATCAATTAGAACTCATATCGGGATGAGTAGTCGAGGATGGTTTGCTCTGAGTATTCACTCGAGTGAAACACAATACAGGAGTCCAATCCAGCGGATTGTAAATGAGAACATGTAACAAACATGTACATGAAATGCGACTTTGAGAAATGATACTAATTCATGAATACAAGTTACAGGAAGCAGCAAGGTAGCCGTCCTTTCAACTTAGTCAAGATAGGGTTTGAGTATGCATTAAGCAATGCGTTTTCAGATTTGTGGTCAATCTATTCTCAACAGAATATCGACCAAAGAAGCGAGCCCTTGGCTCGGTAAAGTGATGACATCTACGTGCCAATGGATTCTGAAATAATGCGTGCAACTGACTGCCTTCAGCCGGCGTATTGTTGCTAGTGATTACAGTAGGGACTCGCCTCCGACGATCCCAATTCCCAAAGAGATATTCGTTAGTGCTGAGTGTCGTCCATAACATGGACCTGAGAAAGCCCACCATACCCTACGGGTGATGGTGATGTAAGTGACTCCTCCGAAGGCTTCATCTCGCTGCTCTCGGACGGGAGTGGATGTTGTTCTGATGATCCCCGAGTGTCGTCACTGGGAATGATGGTGCAATGCAAATAATGTGTCCCTTGTCAACTGAGGGTGATACGGATGGTATTAACATGCCTGCACTGCAATGTATGTATGGATACCATGTGTATCTTGTATGAGTGTATGTGTCATGTAACTAATGTGTGAGGTTATAGTCTAGTATGCAATCCTAGTTCTCTATAACCAATGTTTCTGATACCAATCTGTCACACCCCCAAATTTCACTAATGGAGTTTTACCGTTTGGAAGGTGACACACCAGGATCTCAGTCATTAGTTACATCAAACGACACTATATGGGACTTAAAAGTCATAACATAAAAGCTCAGAGTTAATGCAGAAGTGTAAACGTTAATATGAAATCAAAAGTAATTACACGCAACAAGCGTCAATTAATGTAGATAAGTAAAACTGTTTAAAATGTTTGAAATAAATGATATGACAGTAGGACTCCATGCATGTCCTAAGTGTGCAACCTGTGCCAAAGCGACCTGAGAAACATGTAAGGAAAAGTGTCAACACGAGGTTAGTGAGTTCACAGGTTTCAAGTTTACAATAAGAGAGTGTTTGCCAGATTATGTACATTCAATATGCTTATCTATAGGTAGCTAGCCTATGTTCATGTCTTACTAAAGCGCTCGCAACCGAAGCTGACTTTTTGTGTTTGTATGCCTCCTTCCAGGTCTATCAACTCTGGCAAATGTGAGTAGGCTAACATTTCACCCGTTCGACATCCAATCGAGTTAGCGCGACTAACGCGGGTGGGGCTTGTCAAACCCAATAGTACTACTAAACATTACCTCGCTAAGATCCATATTAACGGTTCGATGTATGATGAGGACTTTCTGTGATAGTGTGTCACGCTTAGCCTCAACAGTAATAACATATGAATTACAATAATCTAAAATAGTTGTGTCATGTTTTCTCCCCCAACGGGAAAAACATATAACATAATGTTTGTCTGCGTACCTGTTCCTCCCCCACGGGAAAACAAGTAAAAGTATGATAGTTTGTGTTCATGTTTGATTCTTCTCGATAGGAAAACAAGTAAAATATGTTTGTGTGTAAGCATGTTTCTCCCCCAATAGTAAAACAAGTAAAAAGGGGCCGTGAAACTCACCTGAACGGCGTAGGTAGTAATCACACAAGAACGAGGTTGGAATTTCAAGTGTTAGCCTGACACGGCTCACAGATGTCCTAGAATTACAACATAAACAATTAGGGACTCATTTGGGATTTGTAACGACACACGGAAGATTAGAACGCCCTTAAACATTTTAAGGATTAACGGGTAAACGAACGAGTGTACGGGAATTCGGATTCCCTAATTAGGATAAATGCGTTTTGCGATGAATGAAAAATAGTATATAATAAAATATATTCGAGCGATTTGTCATTAAATAATGGTCTAAGAAAAATGATATAATATATATACATATATATATTATTTTTAATTCTAACAAAACAGAATCATAAACAATTGTGACAATAAAATAATAAGTCCATTACTTTAATCGGGGTCACGGATTGAAAAAATAATATAATTATATCATTTTGGAAATACGGGTTTAATATTAATATATAATATATTATTATAATAGTGCGAATATTAATAGAAATGCGTTGAAATTTCCAAACCCGAGCCTACGGGTATTTTCAGATGTTATAACATATTAATATATTATTATAATAATATAGGACTTAATTGTATATCTTTAAATCAATGAAAAAGTCCCTAAAAATAAAATTGCAGGAGACCGGAATCGAACCCGGGTCTCCTGCGCACAAGTCCAACGCTTTAACCAACTGATCTGCTAGGATAATCGCAACAGAGACCCAAATCGAAATGTTTTAATCAGAAACTTCCTGCTCGAGGTTGAATTCATGGGGCTTTTACAGATTGAAACCTTACGAATCTAACCTCAAGGTTTAATTTGATTAACAATGGGTCTAAGGTCAAAAGCCCCAAAACGTTTTTATTATGAACCCTAGTTTACTGTTTATAATCGATTCGTTGTTATTTGATTCAATTGATATGGGGCTTTCAAAGAGTAGCTGATCGTGAGTCTTACCATATGAGTTAATTGGATTAAGACCAAGTTTATAATCAAAAGCCTCAAGTTTGATTACGTATGAACACTAGGTTACAGGTGGAGTTTGATTCGATGATATTTGATAAAATAAACATAGGGCTTTCATAGTAATGAGAATTTCGAAACTAGTGGTACCAGAAATTACCAGAATGAAGTCTGAATTGATAGAGTTCGGTCAATTGGGTTTCCGACTTCGAGTGGTTTACTCCCCGGCGACTCCAGCTTCGTTCCTGCTCGAATTGACGTGAGAAAAATCTTCTGGGATATTCGACTAAGGTGTTTAGGACATTTGATTTCGAAAATAATTAACCGAATGATCGGATTTGATAGATTAGATATAGAAGTCGACGGTTTCGGTTTAATTCCCATTATTGGGTTTAATTTCGAATCAATGCGTGCGGTTATTGCGATAATGATCTATAACGATTTGAACGTGCATAACAGTCGTAGTATTGAACGGATTTCAATTACAAATCGCGAATTGAATCAAGGATTAACGGATTTTGACTTTTTGAAGTCAACAAAAACAATTCAAATGAATTTTGACTTTTGGAAAGACAACAAGAACAAGGATATGCTAATTTTGACTTTATAAAGTCAATAGAATTAATTTAGAGTAATTACATAACTAGTCCCTGCAGTTCCATATCAGTTAATGACAGAAACAGTCCCTGAGATTTAATTTAAGTTATTTAGGTTAACTTTTAACTTGGTTTATTAACGAGGTTAATTCTAAAGTCCGGGTTGTCACAGTTTCGGGTTGCTCTCTGACCCGAACCGTTAGCTTTTGAATTTTTGGGATGTTACACCTTACGCCCCAGGGCGTAACCTTACGCCCTCAACTTTTTTTTTTGTTTGATTTGAAAGAATGTCGTAACCTTAAGCCAAGGCAGTGTAACTTTACGCTAGGTGACATGTAGAAATCTTCCAAATCTTTCATCTTTGATCCCGTTTTCTCGTGCAGTCTTCTCCTTCTCACGTATTTCTTGCATAATGCTTCAAAAACATCTTTTAAGCTCCTATTACATGCGTTTGCACAACTACACAAAGTCTTTTCATTTCAAATAATAATTCAAGTAACTATGCAATATTAACCATAAAAATGTGCAAAACTTTAGCCGCTCATCAGGCGGTGACATAAATGTACCCGCGCATTACGATGGGACCCGGTGATAGTAACGTGTTTTGGTACACAATTAAACTCCTTGCGATGCAGCGAGTTTACAAACCTCATTACGCGTGTTGTGCCGACGACAATAATGTGACTAAGTACATAAAATAAACGTATGAAATTGCCAGGACTCGCCCCTGGAGATCGTAAAATAGATAAATTGCAGCGAAATAGGAGTTAACATTGAAATGATATATTCGTTAAAAAAGTTAGTAATAAAGTAAAATAAAAATAAAAATAGAAAAAAGTAATTTTTACAAACGAATATAAAAAAATAAAAGAAAAAAAAATTGAGGGATAAATTTGAGAGTTTAGAAATTTGAGGGATAGAGTTTAGAAATATGTCAAGGTGTAAACTCAAAACTTTATAAATTTGAAGGGTATATTTGAAAATTTAGAAAGTTGAGAGGCCATTATGAAAATTAAGAACTAAAAGGCCTGATTTTAAACTTTTGTAAAAAAAAGTTTTCTTACGGGCAGCTGACATTAGGTTTTAAGGGTATTAGAATGAGTGAAAAATAATTATTATATTATTTTTTATAAAATATATAATCTATGCTACAATATAATACATATTAGAAAGACATGATATTAATTTACTAAACAATTTAAGACACCTAACACAAATTGTTGTGCATAAGGTATACCTTGTCAATACATAAAATGTGTTCATTTATCATTTAACCCTACAATTAAAGTTCAACACCTAATAATTACCATTATTTAATGTACATGAGCTTATTCAATTCATTGCATTAAGTAGTATTTTATTTATAATAATTAAAATTAAGATTTAAATTTACATTACTATTTATAATTTTATAACTAAATATTATTTGCATTAAGTATTAAGTTTTGTAAAATTTCATATTTTACAAGTTATAAGATAAAATAAAATATTTCAAAAATTAATTATAAATATTTAGATAATTTAAAGAGTAAAATTGTAAATAAAAATTATAAAAATAATAGGTGATTAATTAAGTTAATTTAGCATTTCAAAAAATTGTATTTTTAGTTAAATAATAAGGAAATAAAAAAAAATGAAATATAATAATACTTGCAAAAGAGAAGAACCACCAAGGGGTCCTAGAACCTGCGCCGTGACATGTGGATGTGGCGCGCGAACCACCTAGGTCGGCGCCCATTTATGTTCTACATTCGCTTCCGTTTGTATATGTATATAGCAGATAGTTATATAAATAAATGAAGTTTTTTTGGGAAAAAAAAGAATTGGCCTACGTGTGAGTATGGCACGCGAACCAGTTGCGCTAATGCTCACTCTTGCTCTCAATCAATTTCATATCTATATCTATACTATATAATAAATAAAGGTTTTTGCATGCCACGTGTCGCCTCCACATTTATTCTCATCAATTTTTCCCGCCTCTCTCTCTTATTAAATGCATATCTATTTTTTAATAATTATATATTTTTGAAATAGTTCTAATTATACTAATAAAACACATTTATTTTAAATTATCTCTTATTATAAGAAACTTTGAAATCTAATTATGTAAATTTTATTTACAATCAAATAGTAAATGAAAGTCAAATTAGTTTAAATATAATTAACTTATTTTTGAAACCCAGTTATGTATTATTTTTTATATATTTTAAATTTTGTTTTCTATCCTTAATATATGTAATACATTTTTACACCTGCAAAATATATATACATAAAGATTTAAAAAAATTTATACTGATATTTTTCACCCCGTGTGTAAACACGGGTTATAAACTAGTTATATAATAAATAAAGGTTTCTCAAAGCCACGTGTCGCCTCCATATTCATCCTTATAAAATTTTTTCCGCCTCTCTCTCATAATAAATACACTTCCATATTTCAATAATAATATATTTTCATAAAATTATTAATTATAATAATAAAACACATTTAATTTAAATTATCTCATATTATAAGAAACTTTGAAATGTAATTACCTAACTTATGTTTTCAATCAAATAGTAAATAAAAGTCAAATTACATTAAATAGTATTTTAAACTCAATTATATATTAGTTTTTACATATTTTTTGTTTTGTTTTTCTACTTTTAGTATATGAAATAGATATTTTCACATATAAGATACATATATAAAGATTTAATAAATTTATATATTGATATTTTTTCACCTTGTGTAGTACACAGGCTCTAAGCCAGTATATACATTAGATAAAAGTTTTCACGTGACAGCATCCTATTGGTTGGGTTTACTGTTCGTTGTCATCCATTTTTAATAGACTGTATAATAATTAAAAATGTAAAATTTTAGAGAAAAATCATTAACTACCGTTTTAAAAATCTTCACATCAAACCCGCCAGGTTGGTCGGAACGACCAGCCGACCAAACGAAAAATAACGGTTAAGGTTTTACGAATTAAATCAAGTCACAAACTGAAGTTGAAATTGTGGATTTTCAATTATTACGGAAATGAAATTAAGCTAAGATATTGGATGGTAATTATTTATAATAATTACTTAAATAATTAAGTATACAATTACTAAATATTTACATAGTTATAATAATAATAATAATAATACCCAACTATAATCAGTTTTTGAGACAATCCAGGTTAGATTGCACTCTCTAAAACCCGGCGCTTTACGCGGGCCAACCCACTAGTTTAGTAAAATGTGCGTATTTAGGGGCTGATTTGTCCTTTCAGAAGAGTACAAGGACTTAAACGGATAATATACCAATAAATACAGTTTCTTCACCAAGTCACCTTTCGTCTGTTTCTCTCTCTCACAGAGCTGGATATTCATTCAAAACCCCTCTTACTTCATCTTTCTCTCTCTCTAGATGTATAACAGTTTTGAACAACACAATGATGTATACACACGTATGGACATATATTGATTGGCTATGATGCTCGAGATTGTGTGGAGCTGATTTCAGGAATCCGAAGAAATGCCGATAAATAGATATCAGATAAGAAATGTGTATAGTTTGGCTGATCCAGAACTTTACAAAGCAGCTGATAAAGATGATCCCGAAGCTTTGCTTGAAGGTGTAGCCATGGCCGGTCTCGTTGGTGTTCTCCGTCAGCTCGGTGACCTAGCAGAGTCAGTACTTCCTTTTTTTCATCGTTGTTATCTCAACTTTTTAGTTTCGTTAGGGTAGTTTTTCGGAGCATTGCATTGGAGGTGCGAAATTGGAATTGAGTTGTTGCTCAATTATCTAGAAACTAGAACTCGTTTTGCTCTATTTCCAATTCCGCTGCAAATCCACGGATAACGATTGGAATTGATGCAAAATAAGTTCAAATTTGTATTTAATGCGCTTCAGTTATAATTCTAAATAACGATATTTATTATCTCAGTGATAGGCGACTTTATGATAGTGATCTTATGTCATGACAATGCAAATTGAATTAATGTAGTGAAACAAATCAACTCGAATTTGAGCACATGATTGATGCCTTGGAGGTGGAAATTCCGTTAATCAACTTCTGATTTAAGTTCTTAACTTTGCATTTTCTTGTTTGAAACATCCAGGGTTTATGTTAGGAGGTGATTATATGTGTGATAATAAGTTAGGATGTGTGTGCTACGTTTCAACATCTTTAAGGAATTTAAAACCATCATGGGAGACATTTGATGTGAAACGCGGTTGCAATACAGTATTGCATTTAGATACTCCTTCGTGGGTGACTTCAAATTGTGGAATAGTTTAATTGATGCTTGTATGTTGCTTAACTGAATAAATATTTGGGTTGTTTTGGAGATTGGTGAATCAAGATTGGTTGGTGGACCACTCTAACAGAGATGGAATATAATATTTTCACAAGATGAGCATATATGATGTACAAATAATGAACACATGTGGTTTTCATTTCCATTCCCTTAGTATGGTTTTCTTCTTTGAAGACCATTTTCCTACTGTGATAAAGAGCAATAATCTATTCGAGTGTGGTGCATAAACCTTGACAATTTCAGTGAGGATGATGATGAGCATCTTTTTTTTCATAACTTCACATTTCAGAACTTGCTACATCTTTCAAGCATTTAAGGTTGCTGGGAAAGCATGTATAATGGAAATCCCAACCATATATGGAGATATCAATTATTTGACTCACTTTATCGGTATTGCAGTAGACGTTTATGATAGCTACATTGGTCAAAACATGCTTTTCTAATGAATCTTTTATCAACATGTTTTGGAGGCAAGCTCATGAGGATCGTGAGCTTGATGATTGTTATATTAAGAACACCAACATGGGGCTTACAAGCAAACTGTTTCATAAGTTCACATCGTTGTATTTAATGTTAAACATGATTTCTGTGCTGTTTGATCCTAAAACAATCAAGTTTGACCAACTGTTAGAATGGTGCTCGATTAAGTCATTAACCACTGCAAGCCTGCTAATGTTTGAGAGCTGCTCAAATTTAGTTATCTTCTAATGTATCATCATTTGATATTATGCGACAAGTCTAACAAAACTTGTATTCATTTTTAAAGGTTTGCTGCTGAGATTTTCCATGACTTGCATGAAGAACTGATGGCAACCGCTGCTCGTGGCCATGGTCTACGGGTGCGTGTTCAACAGCTTGAGTCAGAAATCCCTCCAATTGAAAGGGCATTTCTGTCCCAAACATCCCATTCAGCATTTTTCCCCAATTCAGGTCAGATATTTGCTCCTAAATTTTCTCACTTGTCATCTTTTATTGCAGGTGCCATCTTCAACTCATATATTCTTCTAGTGCTATTACTACTGATGTGATCCTTTGGGATGTGTGCTTATCTTTTAATTAAGAAAAGGATGCAGCCTCAAATAAATTGACTAATGTCCTTTCTAGTAGCTGGAACTAGAGGTGGCAATTTCAACTGATTTACCTATGAATGGGTCATTCAGGTTATGTGTTTTATCGCTAACACTTGAGCCAGGTAAAATAAAATAAAATATTAATTGGCTTAAAAGGAAATGAGTACATAGAGTTTTTTTAAATGCATAAACCCTCACAAAGCTTTTTATCAAACAAATTAGATCATTTTCGGAATATTATAGTTCTTTATGATCATATTTTACACACTAATAGTTAATGTGAAGTTCAAAATTGTCTGGCTCTAATTGTTTATTGTCAAACCGACTAGCCCAACCTTTTTGACATGTACAGTTACTCGTTTTGAACCCCCCCCCCCCCCCCACTCCAACACACACATGCACAACCATTTTGCCACCTCTAGATGGAACTCACCCGCCATTTGGCACTACAAGTGTGCTTAGCTGTAAGACGCTATATTTAGAAAGACCATACTTTACACGACTAATTCTAGTGAGGATCTCTGTTAATTCTACAGGTATTGATTGGCATCCTACCAGACAAGCAACACAGAATCTTATCACTATGGGAGATTTACCTCGATTTGTGATGGATTCTTATGAAGAATGCCGTGGTCCACCTCGATTATTTCTTCTAGACAAGTACACTATCATTTCCTTATAGATATTCTTGCATGCCCCCTACAACTTGCCAAATTTACCTACTTATGATGGCTCTCAACAGGTTTGATGTTGGTGGTGCCGGTGCATGCTTAAAACGCTTCACTGATCCTTCAATTTTTAAAGTGGAAGCATCATCATATGAAATTGAGATCGCTGAAACTCAAAGGGAGAAAAAGATCTGCCAGACGAAGGTGAGTTCTATGAAAGAGAATCTTTTCTCTTACACTTCTTGTTATTTTATCTGTGTTATTCTATAAGTCTATAACAGTTGCATGCAAATTTATTTAGCATTAATGTCCAGACATATGATATTTACTGCATTATTACCTATAGTAATTGCTCGGAGAGCTTTGGTTTAACTCCATCAAGTACTTTGAATAACTGAATCACAAAAGAGGCGTTATTTGCCATTTGTTTTGTTCGCCTACTCACACAGTGCAGTTCAATGAATTTTTATTTTATTTTGGGTCAACTGAATTTTCCTCGGAGGCTTTTGATGCATTAAAGAATGCCTGTTTATGTTAATTTGTCTACTTCTGTAGTAGACTCCAACTTAGTACCTAATGATATTAGGGGTAACTTTGTAGAATAGCAACCAAGTTTCAAAAGTGTTCCAATTAGGTCATTCAATACCCATTTTACACGGTATACACCCTCGGGTATACTATGGTGAGTGACCTAATTGGAACACTTTTGAAACTTGGTTACTATTATGTGGTGTTTTCCCAATGATATTATTTCAGGTCTTATCAATCATTTATCTTTTAACTGGTTTTCCCAAATGTATCCATAGGCTGTGAAGTATTTAAGATTAAACAATACTATGAAAACCTATGTCGTTGAACCATTTAGAAGGCCTAATTAAATTTGATTTAATCTAGTTGATCATCAATCCAATGTGAGAATTATTTGGAAGGCTCCTAAAATTACCTTAATAGGTTTCATCCTCATATTTTAATATTTATCAAAACTGAACAGAAAAAAGGATCAAAATGGAAAGGGGGAGGGACTCCTGAGGTTTCACAGTCTTCACATGCCAAGTAAGACATTAATTCAATATGTTTTCTATCCCATAGATCTATCCAGTTTTGTTTCTTAAAGTTAGAGGTGGCAGTTTCGACCCTATGCTTACGAATGAGTCACTCGAGTTATGTTTTATCACTAATGGGTATAAAGGTATAATCACATTGTACACAACAATTATCTATAATTTTGGGACAAAAAGTATTTCGGGACCTGTACAAAAAGACACAGTTTGACCAGTTACCTAAACACGACTCACTCATTTTGCCACCTGTACTAAAAATAAGACGGCCTGTATGAAGCTAACTTGTGCTGGAGTTGCAAAACTGTAGGCTCCATCAGTTATTCCTGGAGGAGCGAGTGCAGACTGGTGCTACTGAAGCTGCGCGTCGTGTGAAACTGAAGACAAGGCCAAAAAAATTTCCTTTTGACTCAGAAAGTGGAGAATGTTACATGAACAAGTTGTTAAATTCTCCATCACGTTCCCATGAAGTTTCTCCTATTCCCTCTAATGGATCAAGGCTTGAGGATGGTGGTATAACTGGGTCTGCTTTGGGCTCACCAATGGAAAACACAAGTCCATGTGTATCTTCAAGTAAAGTAGCTGAAAGTCAGCTTTCACATGCTGATCTTGAGGTGGATGATAATCAAATAACAGTTGATGATGAAATACACACAGATGGTCTTCAGAATGGTTATCCATCTGAGGATGTTGCAAGTGAGACCGACAATTACATGGATGCCCTTGCTACAATGGAGTCAGAAGTTGAAACAAGCATAACTCAGGGAACATATTCTGATGCAAACAAAAATCAACTCCAATCTCAATTATCAGATTCTCAATCAATAGAGAACTCAACTGCATCCAATGACAGGAATACCTCAACTACTAAGGGAATAACTGGTTTTGGAAATTCTGATACTACAAGCACTTCAATTGAATGTATATGTCCAGTTGGTGCTGATTCACCTCCTCGACCCTTTGCATGCATTGAGATTCCTTTTCGTCCACGAGTTCCACTCGTTGCTGATAACATTCCCATGACCCAAAATCCGGGCCACAATATCACAAATGGTACATGCATTGATATGAGCAAGGTGTCAAATGTGGATCAAGTAGCACGTTTGGGAGAAGGTACATCAGCTTCAAATGAAGTGTGCTCAGACCATGCTGAAAAGCTTGACAGTCCCAGAAAAAGTGAAGAACATCAAATCTATAAGAAAGATACTGCTAAGTGTGCATCTGAACACTCGGGTTTTCTTCCAATAGCTGATGGTCTATCTTCTTTCTCATTCGTCCGAAATCTTAAGGGAGATTTAGACAATAAGTATCCTAATGACAGCTCTATCCCTATGATTCTTCTTCCAAACATCTTGGAGACAACCAATAATCAAGTAAAAAATGATGAGGAGAATCATCGTACAGATTCAGTTGCCAGTTCATCACAATTAGTCATTTCACGTGTAGATGAGATGTCTAGTGACACTACTTTCATTGATGATATTCATGCACCTGAAGAACAGTTGAAAAAAAAAGGAGATGGTGTGTTGGTTATATCTGATCAAGTAGAAGCTAGAGTTTTATATTCTAATCGGCGTGAAATACAATCAGAAAACTCAGAAATTGAACCCGTGACTGTTGCTGATGCTAATACAAATGAATGCACTGATTCATCTGTTCTCAAAGAGGGAACAGGAACAGAATCTGAGGAGAGAGAGATAGAGTCAACTTATTTTGATGTTAATAGAGATGACGGTATGGGTGTTGGAGATGATACTAAATTGGAACAGATAGAAGTAGATTCTGTTAACTTTGATAAGGAAATGAGTGCAGCTGTTCTTCTCCCTGTTGATGTCGATAAGCATGAGGATGATGGTCATTCTGTTTCTGAACAAGATTCCAAAGAATCTGGTGAAAAGGAGGAAGTTGATGAACTATTGGTTATTTCTCCAGATAATTTGGATAATAATGATGTTGATAGCCCATCATTAAATTCAAAAATATTGCAGGATCAAAATCATTCTTCGCTTGTAGAAACAGATCAAAAGCGCGTAGTTGATTTACCTGGTTTGGGCTCTCAACCTGTTGACATCGGACCTTGTGTTTCAAAGGTACAGTTAATTGATGGTGCTTATGAAGCAGCTGCTTTCACAGAATCAGATAATGACTTGGAATCTAAATCTCCAGATCACATTGATATACTTGAAGCTGCTGAGTCATCTCCTCTCAAAGATAAGGTTGACCAATCCAACAGTCAACTTCATATCCAATTACCTCTTGAATCTGAGGGTTCTCAGTTGGGTTATCCGACCCAAGTAGATCATGAAACACACATTGATACTCATTTACAAGGCTTGCAATCCTCTTCTGAATTTCATTCAGTACTTGTTTCTGAAAAACCACCTACAATGGTATTGAGTAGTCCCGACATCATCTCTGACCAAGATGACAGCATTGCACCTTGTCATCACGAATCAAATGTGTTCACAGAAGCTGACCATGACTTAAAGTCTAAATCTCTCAACCATGGTGATCATGTTGATGTCTTTGAGGCCCCTGCCCAGTCATCTCCTATGCAAATACAAGGTTTGCAATCGTCTCCTGAATCTTATTCGGTACCTGTATCTGAAAAACCACCTACTATGGCGTTAAACAACAGTCTCTTTGACCAAGTCAAATCTCCAGTGTTATCTGGTTTTGGCATACTTCCCCAGTTAGCTCCAGTTAAACCTGAAGATTCACCACCATTGCCACCTCTTCCGCCTATGCAATGGAGGATGAGAAAGCTTCAGAGTTCTTTGTCAACTTCAACAAATGGCGGTCAACATAGTGACAGTCACTTCCATCCAATTTTCCCATCTATATCCATTCAAAGTCCCCAAGTTGCTGGTCACTCATCAATAGATGAGACTATAAATCTGGATACAGAGAATAAAAAATCACAACATGGTAGTCAAATGTTATTACCCGGTTCCAGTTTACACACACAACACAATGAAGTAAAATTTGCTGAAACCTTGGTGCCACAAGCAGCAGTTGAAACACATCGTATGCCAACAATTTCTCACCAAGAAGTTTTTTGGCCATCATCAAGCCCGTATCCACTTCCTCCTGTTCTTGATGAAATGCAAACTAATATTCGACCTATGAAAGTACAGCGACCTCGCAGTCCTCTTATTGATGCAGTTGCTGCTCATGACAAAACCAAAGTAATGTTGAATTCTTGAATAGTAATGCAAAATTTTAGTCAAACAGATTACTTGAACTAATGGTTCTGTTCTATTCTCCTTTCTGCAGTTGAGGAAGGTCTCAGATCGAGAAACAAATCAGATACCAAAGGTTGAGGAAAGAGATACTTTACTGGACCAGATACGGGCTAAGGTAAGAATCAAATGGCAGACAATTTTAAAATTAAATGTCATTGTTTTCTTTTCTTTGTTGCTTTGCTTAGTAATGGTTTTGGTTTTACTGTACTAGTCCATCAACTTGAAACCGGCTGTCCAGACTAGGCCTATCATTCAGGGTGCTAATACCAATTTGAGAGTAGCTGCAATATTAGAGAAAGCAAATGCCATTCGCCAGGTCTGTTCGTGCTTACCCCTTTGTTATAAATTAATCATCATAGTTGCAAAAATGCCATAAAAACATCAAAGGTTGGAAGAACTAGCAATTTTATATAAAGTATATTAATATTGGGACATAATGAGGACCAGAAACAGTTTGAAACCTGGGATCTTTTGACTCATTTAGTTAGAAATAGGCAGAACAAAAAAAATGATATTAGGAAAATGGATTGAATGGGTCAAAAAAGTGTATTTCTAATGATAGAAATTAGAAAAATTATGCTTTATTGTTATAATATATAATATGGTTTTTTGTAATTATATAGAAGAATGTAATCATTACAAAAGGTTTTAGGAATGAACATTAATGCGTTTGCCGGTCAACCCAACCTGGGCCGATTTGTTTTATTTGCATAAATAATTATCTGTCTGACCTGTTCATATACCCATACCCATTTTAACCGTCCCACCCATCTTTCCATCTTTTAGTGTGTATAGCAATTCAATAACATGAACCTATGTCTCATTTACAGGCGTTTGCTGGAAGTGATGATGATGAGAGTGATAATTGGAGTGACTCATGAAAACGAAGCTTCAATTGTCAACACCATTTGTAGTTAATCCCATTAATTTTTACCAGGTTACCACAATATCGAATATTGTCGATGAGAGTTTGTGGTGAGCTGCATCTTTACAGCTTCTCTATAAGAGGTTTTTTACTGTTTTATCTTTTGAAGTAAAATCGATAAAGAGTTATTCTTTTAGCTGTATATGGGCGTGGGTAAATTTGCTACATGATGATGCACGGTTGTGGATATAAAATCCGTGTTATGTGTGGTTACTACACATATTCTGTTTCCATCTCAAATGTATTGTGATTATGATATGTATGTCATGTTATTTGAAGCTAGGACTATAGATGGATGAAAAGCCTGGACTAATGATTCTAGGCCAAGTACCGCGTTTTAGGAGTTAGATGATTCTAGATAGGTATGGGTGTTCATGAACCCTAAAATCGACTGAACCGCACAAACCGAAGCAGGTCGTACGGTTTGAAATTTATGTAGTAAGGTTCAGGTTTGGCGACTGGCCGTATAAACCGACCGGTTGTTTTAGTTTTTATATTTTTAGAATATCTATACCATATAATAAACTAGGTTAAAACCAATGTATTACACGGGTTGAATAAATATAATATTATATATTAAGCAATAAAATAATTATTTTTTTAAAAACTCGTGTTTTACACGGTTTGAATAAACCCGTGGAATACAATAATTTGTTAACACATACGTTCGTCAAAATACGTCATGAGTTTTATTAAAATAAATATTAGTATTTTCTTTAAAAATATATTATTATTAAAAGATAGAGGTTTATCTAATAAGAGATAGATGCGAGAAAAAAATGATGACAAAGAATATATAGAGGTGACACGTGGCATGAAAAACCTTTATTATATAGTATAGACTGGGTTAGAATCCCGTGTATTACACGGGGGGTTGAATAAATGTAATGTTAAGTAACTAGTAATAAAAAGCTTATGTTTTTAAAATCCGTGTAATACACGGGTTGAATAAACCCGTGTATTACACATGTTGAATAAATATAATGTAATCAGTTAACACATAAAATCGTCAAAATTCAACAATATGAATATGTAAATATATGATTAAAAGTTATTTTTATTTGAATCATAACTGGCTATAAAATTGTTTTCTGTTTGTAGAGTTCATAAAAATATGATTTAACAAATTAATTGATGATATACACAATTTTAAATTAAAAAATGTATAGATAAAATTTGAAACAATAATTAATTTAGTTGCTTAAAATAGTGGAGTTAATCTATACTAATAAATAAAGGTTTTGTATTGACACATGTTATCTTGTGTTCAACCTCAAATTTATTTTTCCTCCAAAACTACTTATAACTTATTTCTTAATTGAAGAAATTTATGGCCTTTAAGTTGTTTCCATTTTGACAAATTATGTTCAAAATCTTAGATATTTCCTTAATAATAAAAATATTATTTCAAAAAAATAAAAATATTACATGATTGTCAAGATTGATTCATTCATAAAAATAAAAATATTATTTTAAAATTTTCTGTTTTAACAAAATTAAGTTACCAAAATAATCTAAAACTATGTGATTTTCACATTCCTCAAATATATAATTACTACACTTTACCCATTTTATTATTAAACTAGGTTATATACCCATGTATTACATGGGGTTTTTAATAGAAAAATAAAAGTAAAATAATATGTAAACAAATTTAAAATAATGTGTAAAATAATAAATAAAATATTTCGTTTCCTTAATTAAATAATAATTTGAGTTCAAGTTTTATATTATTTTTTATGAATAATAAAAACATTAAGATAATTAAATTTTAAAATTCAAACTTACTTAAAATAGGAAAAATTAAAAGATTTTAATGAGAAAAAAAAATATGGTAATGACACATGGCATTTCTTGAAATTATTTATTAGAATAAGGATGTATTTTATTATTTTAAATGTTAATTCATTACGTTACATTATATAATGAGGATGAAATTTATTGTTTATTTTTTGAATTGTTAAATAAATACATGGTATAGAATACATAAAAAAACAATCGTTCCTAACTAATTTATTTTAGTTTATAATTTTTTTGGTAATAGATTTTAGATTTAAGAAAAAAAAAATTAGTTTTGTGAATGTAATTGTAATTTTATTTTTTTCCTATGTAAAGTAACTTATTTTTTTACTTATAAAATTGTTTTTGACACTTATGAATGATATATGTTTTTTTTATCATCTGTGTCTTATGTTTTTAAATAAAAATACTAATTATACTAATAAAACATAGTTATTTTAAAATATTGTTTATTATAAGATACTTTAAAATCTAATTATGTAAATTTTAATTTTAATCAAATAGTAAATGAAAGTCAAATTACATTAATTAGTAATTAACGTATTTTAGAAACCCAATTATATATTAAATTTTAAATATTTTAAATTTTGTTTTCTATATCTATACTAATAAATAAAGGTTTACGGTGGACATTTGTCATTTTCTCATGCCTCCTCACATTGGTTTTTCCGTCTCTCTCTCCTAATAAATGCGCATTTATCTTATTAAATAATAATGATATTATAAATATATTATTAAAGAAGTATAATTTATATTAAATAAGAATATATAATAAGAAATCAAAATATAACTAATTAAAGAAAAATACTAATTTGTTATATATACACACATTTCTACTTGATATATCTCGAGACGATCATAATAGTCTGACAAGTTAGGACATATTTACAAATTTATAAGTTTTATCTTTTTTAATAAATAAAATCTCGTGTAATACACGGGATTCTAACATAATTTAGTATATATAATACATTTATAAAATAGAGTTAAATACGGTTTTATTCTCTGTAGTTCGACAAAAATAACAATTTAGTTCAAAAGTTTAA
The DNA here is from genome assembly GCA_023525975.1 of Smallanthus sonchifolius. Lineage (NCBI taxonomy): Eukaryota > Viridiplantae > Streptophyta > Magnoliopsida > Asterales > Asteraceae > Smallanthus > Smallanthus sonchifolius. The sequence goes on from CM042046.1 coordinate 31,927,628, forward strand.
ATTTGATTTTTTTAGTCCAATAGTTTCAATTTTATAACAATTAAAGTCCAGTTCACTAACCCAGTTAATATTTTTCTGTTAACTATATATAAAAAGACTATAATACCCTTATTAATAAAAATATATTATAAGTTATTTTTAAAAACCCAACTTCAATGACCCTAATAAATCCTCTTACCAAACTAAAACAAATCTGTTATACATGAATAAGTAAACTAAAAGAGTCAAACCCAAAAACCGATGCATCAAATTAAAGGCATGTTTGGGATTACTTTTTGAGCTACTTATTAACTTTTTTAAAAAGTTAATAAAATAAAATTTTGTTTGGGTAAATCAAAAGGAGATGAAAAAATAGAAGGGAATAAGGAATTTTCAAAAAGTAACTCCCACTTACTTTTCAAAACTACTTATTAACTTTTAAAAGTAATCCCAAACACCCCTAAGTAAGCTAAGAAGAAATACGATGCAGCAGATAAGTATAACATGTATTAAGGAGGATTTAAAGAAATGGAGATAAGCGCCTTGCCTCCCAAACACTGTTAATTTGGCCATTTTGAGAGCTGATTCAACTGGTCCTCCTGATAAGCGCCTTGCCTCCAAGTTAAAATGTATTAAGGAGGATTTAAAGAAATGGAGATCCATCAATGCGGATCAGAATGTGGTGAACCTCCAGAATTTAAAGACCATGTTGGAGGATTTTGATTTTAGAGCTGAAACAGTAGATTTGTCTGCTGAAGAATCTGAATCCAGGGCCAATCTCAAGAAAGATATTATGGAATTAAAGAGAATGAAACATAATGACATGAAACAGAAAGCAAGGATCCGTTGGGCTACTGACGGCGACGAAAACTCTCGGTTCTTCCACAGCATGATTAACAGTAATGTCTCGTGTAATCGGATTAATGGCCTTTTGATCAATAATGTTTGGTGCACTGAACCGAGCCTCATTAAACAGGAAGTTTTCAATTATTTTAGCTCTAAATTCTGTGAACCAATGCCATTACGGCCTGTCTTCACCGGTGCAAACCTTAATCTTCTTCCTCCTGGCGATAGCCTCTTGCTCACTGCCCCCTTCTCTTTGGCAGAAATTAAAGAGGCCGTTTGGGATTGAGGGGGGGACCGGGCCCCAGGTCCTGACGGGTTCAATTTCTTTTTCATAAAAAGTTTTTGGGATTTTTTTCAATTTGATTTCCTGCAGGTCATGGAGAATTTTTACACCAGTGGTTCCATTAGTCGGGGGTGTAGCTCCTCATTCATTGCCCTTATCCCAAAGAAAGATGACCCCCTCATCTTGTCTGATTATCGGCCCATAAGTCTCATTGGTGTGATATACAAGGTGATCTCCAAAGTGCTAGCAAATCGATTAAAAAAGGTAATGGGAGCAGTTATCTCGGAAGAACAATCAGCTTTTCTTTCCAACCGCAACATCCAAGACGGTCCCCTAATTGTTAATGAAATAATCTCCTCGTTGAAAAAAAACAAGCAAAAGGCCATGTTATTCAAGCTAGACATTGAGAAGGCTTTTGACACTCTAAATTGGGGCTTTATAGACTCTATTTTGGGGCAGATGCATTTTCCAGAAAGATGGCGGAAGTGGATCCATGGCTGTCTTTCCTCCACTCGTGCATCGGTCCTGGTCAATGGGAGCCCAACCTCCGAATTCCCATGCTTTCGGGGAGTTAGGCAAGGGGACCCCTTGTCTCCTTTTATTTTTATACTCGCTATGGAGGCCCTAACTGCTTCCCTTAAAAAAGCTTCCTCATTCGGTATCTTCCAGGGTATTCAATGTCCCAATGGCGGCCCGTGCATCTCTCACTTATTATACGCGGATGATGCGTTGATCTTAGGTGAGTGGTCGGATCTCAATGCAACTAACATCATTCGTATTATGCGGTGTTTTTTTCTTGCTTCAGGACTTAAGATTAATTTTGGGAAGAGTACTCTTTATGGCATTGGGGTTACTGAAGAGGAATTGGGGCATAAGAGCAATCTGATGAACTGCAATTCGAGAACACTTCCTTTTTCTTATCTGGGTTTAAAAGTCGGTGCAAACATGAATAGGATTCAGAGTTGGCAGCCCGTGATCGAAGTGTTTGAATCTAGGCTCTCACTGTGGAAGGCAAGGACATTGTCTATAGGTGGTCGGTTAACGCTTTTACAATATGTTCTTGATAGCTTGCCGATCTATTATTTTTCCCTATATAAGGCTCCGAGTGGGGTTATTGACACTCTTGAAAAACTTAGAAGGAAATTCCTTTGGGGCGGACATGGAGACAAATCAAAAATTAATTGTGTTTCATGGAACCGGGTCACTCTACCAAAATCAATGGGGGGTCTAGGATTGGGCTCGCTCCATTCAACAAATGTAAGTCTACTAGCGAAATGGGTGTGGAGATTTGCAATTGAACATGGCAGATTGTGGAAGGATGTTGTTTGTGCAATCCACTATAAAAGAAATGATGATTCTTATCTTCCGGTTCGAAATTATTTTTCGAGCGTTTGGAAAAATATTTGCAATATTGGGTCAATTCTGCAGTCCAAAGACATTTGTTTGGATCGTCTGATTATAGGGAAATTGGGGAGAGGAGATAGCATACGGTTCTGGCTCGATAGGTGGGTGGGGCTTACTCCCCTTCGCTACCGTTTCCCTTCCCTCTTCGAGCTCGAATCTAAAAAAAAACTGCAAGGTAAATGAAAGATGTTATTTTACAAATGGGGAAACTCAGTGGAATTGGGTGTGGAAGAGAGGCCTGCTACAAGATGAAAACGAAGAGATTGATCGTTGTAAAGTCTCTATTCAACCTCTTCTTTTTTCTAGCTCGGATGACGATTGGGAGTGGTCTGGCGATAATCAAGGAACCTTCACTGTCGGATACATAAAAGATAGGTTGAATCAGCCCTCAATCCAAGGTAATGATTTTGTTTTTCAATGGAATAATTGGGTTCCGTCAAAAATTAATATCCACGCTTGGAGATCCGAAATGGAAAGAATTCCTTCTTGTCTTGCTCTAATGAAAAGAGGTATCAATGTGGGGATTGGCATGTGTAAGTTATGCGGTATGGAGATCGAATCGGCCGAGCACCTTTTTGTTTATTGTGAGGTTGCAAATGTCGTTTGGTCCATCGTCTCGCAATGGTGCAATATCCCTCCTATTTTCGCTTTTTCTTTCAAGGATCTTCTCCAAATCCATGAATATGGGGCGGAAAATAAGCCTAAAAAGAAGGCTCTTTATGCAGTCATACTATCAGCTGTTTGGGTACTCTGGAAGGCAAGAAATGAGGCGGTTTTTAACAACAAGCGGATGCAAATTCTTAAGATTTTGGAGGACATTAAGGCCACTAGTTACCTTTGGGTCAAATATCGATCCAAAAGGGTTAATTTAGATTGGTCTAATTGGTGTGTGTTCAATGTTAATTCTTTGTCATTGTAATTTGTATTTTGGTCTGCCTTCTCTAGCTTCTAGCTAGTGCTTTTGGCTGTCTAATCAAATTCCCCGCCGTTCAAAAAAAAGATAAGTATAACACCTACAAAAATTGAGCTTATGAACACCATCAAAATTAAATCCCTAAATCGAAAAATTGAGAATAACACCCATGCTAAAATTGAAGCCGTAAATCGAACACAGATCTGCATCCCCATCTTCTTCAGGTGGTGTTAATCGTGGCTATGAACCCAGATCTGCAACCCCGATAAAGATGAAAAGTGGTGGTGGGGTTTAAAGGTGGGTGGGAGACGATGAAGGGTGAGCGACGTCTCTGGGCGGCGTAGCGGCGGTGGTGGTCTAGCTTCAGTGTTCTTCAAAAACCCATACGATTTTCAATCTTCAACTAGTATTAACCAAAATGATTCACCAAACATAAATGGAGAAACAAGGATCTAGACACATTGGGGATTTGAGAAAGTTGTTGAGTGAGCCCGGTCAAAATGGCCGGAGGTGGGGCCTGAGATGGCGGTGGTGGTCAATGGTGTGAAAGAGAATAGAGAGAAAGGGTAGAGAGAACATAGATAGTGGGTGGTGGTGTTGGACGGTGGCAGTCCGCCCGGCGATGGTGGTTTGGCAGGTGCTGGTGTGGCGTAAAGAGAGAGAGCAGAGAGAATGGTGTCTTGGGGTGTGATGGGTGTAGTTAGTTGTTTTTTATTGTTTTTTTTAATATAAGGGTGGTTTTTTTATATATACTTAACATAAAATACTAATGGTGTTAGTGGGTTGGACTTTAATTGTTATAAAATTAAAACTATTGGACTAAAAAAGTCAAATTTAAACTTTTAAACTAAAATGGTTATTTTTATCAAACCACATAGACTAAAACCGTATTTAACTCTATAAAATATATAAATAAAAATTTAAAAATTTTATATATTAATATTTTTTTAACACGTATGTAAATACGGGTTCTAAACTATATATGTATATGTAAGGTTTATTACTCTAAATTTTTAAATACGAATAAAAGGGTTTGTTTAAACCCATCAAAACTAAATAGTCAAAACAATGAGGTCAGCCTTACCCATCCAATCCAACTCTTTTAGTTTAACTTAATTTTTTTTATATATAATCGACAAACGGTGAACACGGGATTAGCTGATTCTAGAAATGCAAGTTGGAATTAAAAAAAAATTAGGTACATTTTTTTTCTTCTAATTTTAAGAACACAACGAACTACAAATCATAACGGGAGTAAAAATAATTAATTCTAATATCTAGTTTGAACAAAAATAATGTCAATGATTTGATTGTAGAAAGAATGTGAAATATTATCTGTTATTTGTTTATAAATATTCGTTCCGATCGGCCTGTGACAGCGAACAATTAAATAACATCAAGTAAAACACACGACTTTTGTGGGAACTACCTCATCGACTCTTTTGTATATTGATAATTGAAAACCCCGATGATCAACAGAAATATTGTGTCACGTCCCCAAATTCATTTACTTAATGAATAAATAAATAAATTAAGGTTGCAACGATTGATAACATTACACAATAGCGGAAGCAGATATCTAAAGTATTGAACATCATTAAAAAAACTAAAAATAAACTAGTACATTGTCCTAGAACCATATAGGTCAAAACCGCCTTAGGGTTTACAACCATGCTTCTTCGGCTTCTAGGGTTTAATCCAAATGCTAACCTATTCCAACCGTGCCCTTGCTAAGTTATACCTGAAAAACATACTTAAAAATGTCAACATAAGGTTGGTAAGTTCACAGGTTTAATAGTCTCAATGTAAAGTAGTTTTACTTGAAAACATTGATAATGTATATGATGTCGTACAGACGGTCTATAAAATAACTAACAAAACTTAACATAGACTCCTAAGTAATAAATGGAAAACCTATGAACTTAACCGCACTGACAGGCAAGTGAACATATCGAGTGTAGTACAGCTTAACGGTAAACCGGATTATCGAACCCTGGAGACATTATGTAACAAAACAGACTCTACTCGGACTTAAGATTTATTTGGTTTTGGGGGGTTTACTACACTACTAGATTATAACTAAAAATGCAATAAACTAATATCGACTCAACTATCAAGATAAAGAACAGAGATGAGATCAAGAATGGGAAGAATACCACCAATGTCGGAATCCTACTTGCAAAGCACAACTTCTACCGGTTCTGGAACTATGATGGATCTGGGTTTCTAAATATGACAACTAAAGACTACCTAGTGGATCCCTAATCACTCTCAGGGTGTCACTAACTAAGGAACCTAAAGGTGAAAACTCACCAGATGATTGGATCACCTCTCGGGTATTTCCAACTATGATCAAGTACCCTAATGAACGGATCACCTCTCAGTCTCACCGTCACCAATACACTCAAAGAATGCATGGGTAATCCTAGGATAACAACTATGATTCAACTAGAAACTATCACTAGACACCTTATACTAACGCCCTCTCAGACTGTTAACATTTGGATTCCTAGTAACGAAGACTAACCGACTAATTCTCACCTCTCGGGTATTGAACTAGGACACACACTTAATTCTAATCAACAGTCAATTAACAACTCCTATGGTCACTACGTCTAGCCACCGAAATCACAAACCCTAAGATCGATGACCTAGATACGCTAATCGAACTGGCAGACAACCACAATTAACGCAAGGAATCAATAATCAATCACAAACTCATATTTAAGCATGCATATACATCAAAATTATCATACTAGGATCGTTTACAAAAGCACAAATCCAACATTAAATCCAAAAAACGATAAAAATCGCAACTTTAACAAGTAATCATCATTAACCTAGGCAGTATCAATGAGTTTAGCCTAGATTCATGTTCAAAACATCAAAGCAGAAGTAATTAAACACAAACATGGTTTCAAATCATAACAATTAAAGATAAAAATCGAATCTTGATATCGAAAATGCTATTACTAACGAAACCGGATTCAAAAGCTCCAATCTTTCACTTCAATTGTGTCCTTTTTCTCCCAAAATCGCCTCTGGACTCTCCCAAGACGGCAAAGAATCGAACTCCTTGAACAATGGTAGTCAAATTCTATTTAATTGAAATTTAGGTTTTTTCACGGGATTTGGGGCCCTTGCGGTACCTCGCGTACCGCAAGACAATGTGGCCAGTCCCTCGCGTACCGCGAGGGACAAAATAGTCACGCCCGGTAATTCCTTCTCTCGCGTACCGCGAAAATTTGACTCTTGATCTTCGCGTACCGCGAAAAGAAAAGTTTTCAGATTTTTAACTTTTAATTCTTCGGGCTTCATTATCGTGCTCGGTTTCTTCGGGTTTTCACTTGTTATTACCACGAGCACCTATAAACATACCAAAGACTCAATTATATACAAAAACGACTTAAAACGAACATAAACCTATATAAAAACGACACGAAACATAGTGGAAATACATGTGTGCTTGGCAACACATCAAACATCCCCACACTTAACATTTTTTCGTCCTCGAAAAAGTCTGTAATGGAATCAGAATTGAAATCTAACTATATAAACATTTACCAATTAGCTAAATATTCTCACGCGTTAAAGAGCAACAATCAGTATTTTTATCCGATTAAACCCAACCGCCAACTATCTAGCCCCCGTGATGTGTTCTAATTCCAATTTATACAACAATCAATCTATCTATGTGACTCACACTTAGAAGTTACAGCTCTAGCTAATCCCGTCTCAAGGTCATGTTTAGGCACGGGTTAAACCATATAGATTTTCCCACCATGTTAAACTAAGATTTATAGATTTTTAGAAATCAGTGGATTATGGAACGAATGGATGGATTTGAGCGTTAATTAAAGCATAAGAATTTTAGTCTAGGGGTGTCTCAACCAAGTCACTATCCCGGAAGCTAACACATAGACTAGATTCTAAACATTTAAGCACATAAATCTTACTTAGGGGTGTATTCTCCAAGTCGTCATCCCAGAGGAAAACACATAAGCAAGATTCAATATTCAAATTAGTTAAGCTCATAGTTATGGAAATTGTGGAATTATGGAATGGGCGCCACCGAAACTCAGATTTATTCTCATAAAAAGAGAGTGGTGTGCCATGAAATAGTTTTCAAAAACCTCTAAATGTTAACTTAACGTGGTACCTATCACCCTATGTTGACAGTTTCAGTAGTACCATTACCCTAAGATGAGTACCTACAAGATTTCATGAAATTATTACGTGATTAATCCTAAGTAACACTCACAGGTTATTTAAGTTATTCAAGTCGGCTGGGTCTACCAAAACATCACTAATTAGACGCGTTTTCAATTATTTATTCAATTAAACTCAACAAGCAGATCCAGTTGTACTATCATTTTCCATTTATTCTGGAAAAACTTTTGATTTCAAAGGACATTTTTTTCAAAATTTTCAATTTTTTTTTTGTATTTTTGGATTTTTATAAAAGACACAAACTTAGACTTAAACACTCACATCCCCACACTTGAAAGACACAACGAAAAATAAAAATGCAAAAAATAAAAACAGGAAGCGACTTAGCTGGTAATGTGGATGCAAACCAATGTATCCAGCTTCGTTCTTCCTCGTGTGCACCGTATAGCATTTCGGTCGCGGTTGCACCCGCTGCTGAGTTGCATTTACAAAGTGATAGAAGCATTCGTCTCACCCGAATGGAGATTGAGTATGGACAGGACGAACAATACCTGCAACATAAACCTCACAACAACCCCGCAGCATTAAACTAACACATAATGAAATAAAAAAACTCAAACTGACGCTGGATAGATATGCAAGGACACGTACCCGATGGGTGGCAAACACATAGACATGAGTGCCACGGCAAGGTGGATCATTGGTTACGAAATGGTTCCCGAGTTTCCCATGGTTGGTGGAGAGTGGTGAATATGATTAATAGATGATGGTGATGATGATGATAAATGGTATTGGAGAAATGGTGGATGGTAGATGATGATGATGAGTGATGGTGGTGGTGACGGGAATGGGTGATGTGGTGTAATTATGGATGGACACGAAGAGGAGAAACCATGGGAAACAAAGACAAGAAGGGCAAGTCTGGGGCTCCCCCGCGTACCACGAAGGAGCAGGAGCCACTCCTTGCGTACCGCGAGGAGTTGTAAATAGGCCGGCCAAAACCAGCAATCCCTCGCGTACCGCGAGGGATTTGCTTCCCCCTCTTGCGTACCGCGAGGGAGCCGTGGTGACAGGAAGTTAACAAGGATTTTCAATTTTTATACTTAGAATATTTTTGACCTTTTAAAACATTCTTCACCCAAATTCATTAAAAACTTGTTCCAAACATAAAAACACATGTAAAAATACCTGGAACTTCGTTTCTCATGATTTTTCTTACCGAATCGAGCGCGAATCCCTGCAAAACACGACACACACAAAACACCATACCCAAAAACACATAAAATGACACTGATACGGACCACGTAAGCATACAAACTCTACATCCCAGGCATTTTCCCGAGAATCAAACAAGCCTATTAGGAGGTTTCCCCTTGATTCTAACCGGAACCGCTTTCATCCTACGTGGTCTATCGGTGTTCCACATCATTAACGAAATCATATTCCTCCTAAACAATGGACTCCTATCACATTTAGCCATCAAATCCTTCCACCATAGTTTATACCTACCCGGCCCGAAGATAATATGAAATATATAACCAAGCAAGTTATCACTCTTAAACATCCCCACACTTGGGGTTTGCACTACCATCAACCTAGATGATTCTAATAAAGCACGTGTTCTCTTACGGGGTAGCCTAGACCTAGGAGGGCTGGAACTAGGGTTTGGTTTAACCTCTCTTCCCTCAGAATGCACAGCGGTGATGGGTAAGGGTTCATGAATGGAATATCCTATATGTGGGACCTCTAAACCTTCACCAAGATCATATGGATCCTCTCCACTCTCCTCAGTCTTCCCCACACTTGGGGTTGTGCCTATGATCTCATCTAGCTCTGCCATCATCTTCAGCAGATCATCAGGCATATCATCGCCGTATTCGTCTGGCTCATCCGGCAACTTCTCCAACTCTACCGCCCAATCGGATGGTTCTTCTAAATTAGGGGCAGGTTCACCAACTTCCAACAGTGGATTAGAGTTCTCATGATAGTCCATGAAGGAATCGAGCATGCATACGGAGTGGCTATGCTTGCCAACATCCTCTACAGACTGTGTGGCATCAAATATTACCGACTCATCCCCCACACGAAGCGTGAGTTTACCGTCAAAGACATCAATCACTGCCTTGCTGGTGCATAAGAATGGGCGCCCTAAGATGAGTGGGACTCCGTCATCCACCTCCATATCTAGAATAACAAAATCCATGGGGAAGACAAATTTGCCTACTTTTACTAGAAGATTTTCCACAATTCCCCGTGGATACTTGACTGAACGGTCAGCCAAGGCTATGCTCATGCGCGTCGGCTGAGGTTCACCTAAGTCTAGCTGCTTATACAAGGAATAGGGCATCAGATTTATGCTAGCACCTAGGTCGGCCAACGCGTGGTGCAGGGGCAAACTACCTAGGTGACATGGGATCGTGAAATGACCCGAGTCTCCCAGTTTCTCTGGCAGCTTGTTCTGCACCACTGTAGAACATTGCTCACTAAGTGAGACTTTTGAGACCTCCTCTAGTTTATTCTTATTGGAAAGAAGATCTTTTAAGAATTTTCCATACTTTGGCATACGCTGGAGGGTCTCAATGAGGGGAAGATTGACCTTTAGAAGTTTGAATATGTCAAGGAAGTGCCTGTGCTCCCTAGCTTGCTTGAATGGTAGCAAACGTGCTGGGTAGGGAACACGAGTCGGGTCAATCTCGGGGGTCTGCATCTCCACCCCCTTCTTCTTCTCCTCTGCCTTCTCGGAAGGCACCTCAATTACTGTCTCCTCGTCCACCTACTCTTTGGCCATCTTGGCATCGATCTCAGTTAATCGAGCCCTCTAGTCAATTTGTTTTATTTCTTCAGGTGATGGAATGGTATACTCACTAGAGTGGGAGTCATCCTCTACAACCTCTGTATCCTCCAAACTCTTCATCGACACGGCCATCACTGAAGCTTTGGGGCCTGAAGGTTGACCTCCCTGTCGACCCTTCAAACTCTTAGCGATGTCCTCTACTATGCGTTGCAGATCATGGAATGCCGACTGCTGATTCTTCAGTAGAGTGTCATGGTCATCCAATCTCTGCGTAGTGTCTCTGTCCTGCTGGACTAAGTGGGCAAGCAACTGTGTCTGCGTCTCAAGCATCTCTTTAATCAACTTCGTGTCAACACTGCTTCCCGAGCTCGCTCCTATCTCTCCTCCTCCCTGCTGCTGATACTGCTGGCGACCATTAAACCCCGATGGGTTGTTTCCAGATCTCCATCCCTAGCCAAATGAATTTTGATTGTTATACCCTCGGTTCTGGTAGTGGTTACCAGCATAGCTCACCTGCTCTGGATTTTTGACTGGGCAGTCCTGGGTGTCGTGGCCTACCCTGCACACTTGACACCGCTGAGCATAGAGCTTCAGCTCCTTGATCTCATTAGCCATAGAGACGAGGGCAGCAGCCACTCTAGAATCAGGAGTGACATGATGCACACCTCTAGGAGATGTGGTGGGTGCTCTAGCACTAGGAATGAAAGTCCTAGTAGATGGGTACTGTTGTTCGGCCTGAGCAAAGCTCTCGAACATCTATTCACACTCTGCAGGCTCAAACTTTTCCATGATTTGGCCTCTTGCAGCTGTATTAAACATTTGCTGCTTCTTGAAGGTGAGACCATTGTAGAACTTCTCCACTATCGCCCAGACGGAAAGACCATGTTGGGGACACCGGCTCAACAGCACGTTGAATCGCTCCCAGGCCATGTGATAGGGCTCGTCAGGATCCATCCGGAAGGAGTGGATTTGATCCCTAAGGCGAGCGGCCCTGGAAGGTGGATAGTACTTTTTGAAGAACTTGGGTTCGAGATCCTCCCAAGTGGTGATCGAGTTATCGGGAAGATTATCGAGCCAAGTAGAAGCACGCCTAGAGAGGGAGAATGGGAAGAGACGCAAGTAGATTGCGTCCTTAGACACACCGTGATATTAAATGTATCACATATGCGAGCGAAGCGGGACACATATCCCGGTGCATCCTCATCCTCAAGGCCATAGAACTGAGTGGCATGAGTGATCGTACTCATGACATGTGATGGGATCTGCCAATAATTGAAATTAGGAATAGCAGGGCGCATGATCAAAGATCTCGCGTCCGTGACCCCATCACTGGCCCTCTGGTGTAAAGTACGTCTCGCTGGTGGATCAGCGTCACCCATGGTAGGAAATGGAATAGGGCTAATAGGACGTACTTGGGTGTCGTATAATTGCTTCAAACGCTCCCGAAAGTAGCGGGTGCGCTCGTGTAGCTCTTGCTCGGGCTCTAAGAAAGCATAATAAGATGGCGATCCCTGCGAGCAAGTGTTATGCATAAACAGAAAGACACAAGATAGAAGGAAACAGAAAGACTCAAAGAACAGACAGACTCGATTCTAAGTTAGACACGCAAGTAACATAGAAGACAAGCACACAGAACAGACTCAAAGAAAAACAAATAAACCAAAAATCAAATAAAGAACTAGTCAAAGCTAATATTACTATTGGCAAGTGTCCCCGGCAACGGCGCCAAAAACTTGATGTCGTCCAGACGGTCTATAAAATAACTAACAAAACCTAACATAGACTCCTAAGTAATAAATGGAAAACCTAGGAACTTAACCGCACTGACAGGCAAGTGAACATATCGAGTGTAGCACAGCTTAACGGTAAACCGGATTATCGAACCCTAGAGACATTATGTAACAAAACAGACTCTGACTCGGACTTAAGATTTATTTGGTTTTGGGGGGTTTACTACACTACTGGATTATAACTAAGAATGCAATAAACTAATATCGACTCAACTATCAAGATAAAGAACAGAGGTGAGATCAAGAATGGGAAGAATACCACCAATGTCGGAATCCTACTTGCAAAGCACAACTTCTACCGGTTCTGGAACTATGATGGATCTGGGTTTCTAAAGATGACAACTAAAAACTACCTAGTGGATCCCTAATCACTCTCAGGGTGTCACCAACTAAGGAACCTACAGGTGTAAAAACTCACCAGATGATTGGATCACCTCTCGGGTATTTCCAACTATGATTAAGTACCCTAATGAACGGATCACCTCTCAGTCTCACCGTCACCAATACACTCAAAGAATGCACGGGGTAATCATAGGATAACAACTATGATTCAACTAGAAACTATCACTAGACACTTTATACTAACGCCCTCTCAGACTGTTAACACTTGGATTCTGTTGGATCGGTGAATACAAGATGGTTCTATTCTGGTTGAGATTGGCGAAAACAATCACAACTATACAATGTAAACAGGTAAACACAAAGAATACTGATAAATGCATATTGTATTAAGTTTCAATGTTTACAAGATTACAGAGAAAACTCTAAGGAAGCACACTTATACAATGAACTGATACACTACTTATATAGTAACTTAGAATCAAGAAAGACCCTTGATTCTAAGGATCAGATCAAACACAAGTCGAACCCTAGAGACATTATGTAACAAAACAGACTCTGACTCGGACTTAAGATTTATTTGGTTTTGGGGGGTTTACTACACTACTGGATTATAACTAAGAATGCAATAAACTAATATCGACTCAACTATCAAGATAAAGAACAGAGGTGAGATCAAGAATGGGAAGAATACCACCAATGTCGGAATCCTACTTGCAAAGCACAACTTCTACCGGTTCTGGAACTATGATGGATCTGGGTTTCTAAAGATGACAACTAAAAACTACCTAGTGGATCCCTAATCACTCTCAGGGTGTCACCAACTAAGGAACCTACAGGTGTAAAAACTCACCAGATGATTGGATCACCTCTCGGGTATTTCCAACTATGATTAAGTACCCTAATGAACGGATCACCTCTCAGTCTCACCGTCACCAATACACTCAAAGAATGCACGGGGTAATCATAGGATAACAACTATGATTCAACTAGAAACTATCACTAGACACTTTATACTAACGCCCTCTCAGACTATTAACACTTGGATTCTGTTGGATCGGTGAATACAAGATGGTTCTATTCTGGTTGAGATTGGCGAAAACAATCACAACTATACAATGTAAACAGGTAAACACAAAGAATACTGATAAATGCATATTGTATTAAGTTTCAATGTTTACAAGATTACAGAGAAAACTCTAAGGAAGCACACTTATACAATGAACTGATACACTACTTATATAGTAACTTAGAATCAAGAAAGACCCTTGATTCTAAGGTTCAGATCAAACACAAGTCGTTGATATTGTATACTAGAAGCTATACTACAAGTTAAGACAACAAAGACTACAAAAGTTAACTTTAATCAAACGTCTTCTTAGGCATCATTGCTTGGATACTTGGAAGGAGAGCGTTGTCTTTTATTGTCTGCATCAGTAACATTCTTTCTGCATGTGATCTGTCAGAGTTGCAGTAGAAAGTTGTCAGTAGTAAAGTTGATGCTTTTGATATGCCAATCAGCAACAACGATTAATCTTCAGCAGATATGGCTATCAGCAGCATAGTTGATGATCCTCAACAAGACTCAAGTATCCAAAACTGCTGATGATTTGCCTATCAACAGCATCAAGTGTTTGATGCTGCTGAGAAGCCTATCAGCAGCAACTCTAGACTTCAGCAGATAAGGCTGTCCGCAGCAGAGTTGTTCATCAGCAGGAGAACAACTATCAGCAGCAAACAAGCTTATCCGCAGTAGCTTGTTGGTCAGCAGCAAAATTGTGGAGTCCGTAGTAGTTGTACTTAGAGAATTTTGTAGCCATCAGTTTTTATATCTACAAACTCCCCCTAGACTGATGCTACCAAAACTTTCTTACTGCTGTTGTTGCTGAAGCTTTTGCATGTGTGCAACAATCCTTGCTACCTCATAGCCTCTAGGGTCCTTTCTGGGATTGTCAAGAGGAAGATCAGACAGAGGCTTGATGTCCTTGCTTGGCATCTTAAAAATGGCCTTGCTAGAACATCTCATCTGCTGACCTCTGACAGTTGTTATAGTGAATTCATCCTTCTCAGCATTGTAAGACCAGCTAGTGAATGGAAAGAGGGATTGAGAGGTTTAGCATCAATGACTACATCTTTGCTAGGGTTGAGGTGATGTTTGATCACTAGCAACAGATGTCTTCCACTTTCATTCTCAGGCTCATGAGCTTCACCCAGCTCCATCATTCTTCTAAGATCAGAATCTGGGAGCTGCATCACTTCATCAACAGTTTTATGGATTGACCTTTTTACTTCTTCCCTCCCCATGAAGACTTCAAACCATTGATCTTGATTACTGTAGAACCAACCAACAATTTCTCTTGAATCTTCTGGTTTGGTAGTAGGTTTGGTTTTCTTCTTGGGGGGCTGTTGATGAGGAGGATCTGGGTGGGAGGATTTGGACTCTTTGGGTGGAGAGTAGGGAGGTCTAGGAGGGAGAGTGAAAGGTTGTTGGGTAGAGAAATGAGTGGATGAGGGAGTAGGCTTGGGTTTCTTTTGTTTTCTGTCGTCAGTTTGAGTATTTAACCTTTTCTTTGAGCCAGTCTTCCCCAATCTTTCTTCCTCTTCCTTCTTTACTTTGAAATACCAGGCTTGCATATTCATAAAACTCATTGGACCTAGCCTCTTTCCACTCTCTCCTCTAGCCTTCAGGAAGTCCATCATGACCTTCCTTTCTTCATGGGTCCTTATGTTAAATGCAATGGTCTTTTTGGACTTTTGTTTGGCTTTTTCTTCTTCTTCAGCTCTTTTCTTGTTTGCCAATTGACCTTGCTGACCAATGAAAGCTCTATAGATTTCTTTATTTGACAATTTCTCAAGTTAGTCTGCATCCTCACCTTGAGAAATCAAAGCTTCTGTCCACTCCTCTCTCATTTCTTTGGTAGTTCAGAGTCAGTTATCCTGAACTTAGCCTTTTCTTTTCTTTACTTTTATTTTCTTTTCTCTTCTCTTTCTTCTTTTTCTTTATTGAGTTGTTCCCGCAGCTAAAGAGCTAGAGCTTCATCTTCTTGTAATTGTGTAGCTGCAGGAACTTTAACTTTCAAAGCATCTAGTTGCCTAGCATGCAACTGGATCTGTTGTTCCCTTAGGAGAATGGCAACTTTCCTTTCTTGAATCTTTCTAATCTCATCCATCTCCTCTTTTTCTCTTTCTCTTATTCTCTTCTTTTTTTCTCTCTTCTCTTTCTCTATTCTTTCTTCTTATGTCATGATGCCCTTCCCCTTGTCTTTATTGGATGCCTCTGCTTCAGCTTCATGGATCACAACAGCAGATGTAAGAGATGCTGTTGGGATCTCAGCTTCAGCTTCATTAGCAATCTGAGGAACAGACACAGAGCAAGGGACTGCTTCACTCTCTTCCTTTTCCCATTCACTCCCATGTATAGCTTTAAAAGCCTCTTTGACATTCTGAGAAGCCACTTTTCTTGACTCTACTGTTGCACTCAGTATAACAGTTGGTGAGGAGGGAAGGGATAGATCTGAGTCAGAATCATCCATTGCAAGCCATCCCTCCTTTTCAAGAAAAGCTTTGATAATCTTGATCATTGCTTGACTTTCTAAGGAGTTGATGTTGCAGATGTGTGTCCTGAGCTCAAAGACCTTATGCAGGAAATCTGGATTGAGGAGCAGGATTTCTTGAATGTTGTTGATTTTGAAAGATGATCCATCACAAAAGAAGAACTGAAAACCAGAGGACCCAGTGCTTGACCATCCTTGCACTTCCAGGACCCTGACCATTTCATTGTAGAAGAATCTTCTCCAACATAGAACTTGTTCTTCTGTTAAAGCACTGCTCCTTATCAAGTCAAGTCTTGGAGCCAGTCTTTGTTCTGATGTTCTTGAAGACTCTGCAGTATGTTTAGGATAGTTCTTCTAGAAACCATTCAAACCATGGCATATTATCCTCCATCAAGACGCATAATCTATCAATTGCAAGTTTTGCTGAGAGATATGTGGAAGTGTTGATGCATCTTGTTAAGTACAGTTCAAGAAGCTGAAGTTGATTCAATGTATTCCAATTAAGCTCTTCTATTCCACCAAATTCTCGTCCAATCCAGAATCTCTCAGATAGACCATCATACCCCCAAGCTAGGATAGAGTCAAACTCTAGCTTATGTGCAGTCAGTGTGAATTGAGGGGCAATGGTCTGTCTTGATGTACTTGCAGCAGCTGGAAATATGCTGAATGATAGAGATTTGTCTTCATCTTCACTTTTATTTTCCAAGACCTCATCAACAGCTCTGACCACTAACTTCCAGTCCTCAGAGATATCTTCCTCTTCATCTACTGAGTCTAGCAAGTCATGGATTTGAACAAAAGCAGGCTTGAAGAGTGTACTTTGAAATGCATCAGTGCATAGAGTTTCATCTGTTTGAGTGCCCACTGATACAAGGGAAGGAGTAGTCATTGGAGGGCATTAATGGGCTTCATGCATAGAGACTTGGTGCTGTAGTTTGGACACTTCAGCCTCTAGCATTGCCACCCTGGCCGTCAATTCCATATTTTCAAGTTTCAGTCTGTCCTCATCCACAGTTATGGAATCCTTGGAACTAGATGGGGCCATAGGCCTAGCCTCTGCATCCCTATCACCCTGGTTTTCTTGGCACCTGAGATTCCTCTCAGTGAAGAGTGTTTCAAGAGAAACATCCTCACTGTGAGTTGACGTGGTTGGGGACTTGGTGATGTTATCACTGTCCTCCTGGTCAATTGATGTACCAGTAGTAGTGATAGCCCTTTCCACATTCACTCTAGAGTGAACCTTCTTAGGTGATGAACTTGGGCTAGGTACATTAGTAGCCAAGTCAATCAATACCTTCGAGATAGTGGTAGTTGGAGAAGGCATATCATCTTGACTAGGTGCCTCTTCACTTAAGTTCAGAGAAGAAAAATAATGAAAGGGCTCAGAAGGTTGTTCTATGGATCTGGGATGTGATCCTGATCCTAATAGAGGAACTTCCAAGGAAGTCTCTTTAATAATTTGGCTATCCCTTTTGATATTCTCATCAGAATGTTGGGATTCTGAATGAGGGCTTTTAGGTTGGGATTGGGCCTGTGAGACAAGAATAGAAGTAGTCTTCTTGCTCCTATTTCTTTTTTTGGTATAGCTTGCCACAACTGGGCCCTGTGTTCCAGTTGGACATCCAAAACAGGTGTAAGTAGTTGTTGTGCCTGTGCACCCTCAATAGGATGCACAAGGGTTCGAACAATGGAAGTAGATTGATGTTCAGGCTTTGAAATGGAGGGTGTGGGGTCAATATCAACTGGGATTGCTTAACTGTCACCCTGGGTACTTTGTATGTTCATCATTGTAGATAACAATGGAACATTTACCCCTGAAAACTTTTTTGAAACAGTTCTCATGCTTTGAAAAATATTATTTTTATGTCCCAGCATAAGGTAGATTCTTGCAAGTTTGGAAATGTCTTTTAGCTTATTGTTGAAAACTTCCTGCAAGAACCTTGGGTACATATAGAATGCCTGCTTTACACCTTCTTGAAGTTTACATCTCAAACCTTCAAAAATGAGATGTGCAAAGTTGAAACCTTGGCTAGTGACCATACCGTGAACAGCAGAGGCGAGAGCAGAACTCACTTGATGCCATCCACTTCTCTTCTGGGATATGCATTGTAGAAAAGTGTGGCATAGAAACTTCCATGGAGGGCCCATCAGCACCTTTTCAACAGTATAGTCGTTCTGATTTCCAGTGTATCCTATGGATACAAAGATCCTCATATACTCTTCCCTGGTGTATGAAATGGTGGGCCCCTCGTCCTGAAGCTTGAGGTTTTTTCTGAGAGTAGCTTCAGTGACGATGATGTCTTTGCCGTCTACCATGGCTTGGATTTAGGGAATCCCCTGTTCGATAGAGTAGACGGCAGTGTTCCAAAAATCCTCCATATGAGGGATGTATATGGTAGGGTTGACGGTTAGTGCAAAATATATCTTTGATCGACAAAGAAAATCGATCATATCATCGAACCCTTCGGACTTCTTTCCTTTAACTAGGTATGTAGTGAGATTGTGGTAGGTAGAAAACTTGTCATTAGGATGGTTTATGTCGACCTCTGCCATTGTCGTTGGATTTGGAGGGAAGGAGGAAGTTTTTGAAAGTTGGTTAAGTATGGAAAGCCTTGAATGCTTTGAATGCTTGAGAGAAAATGGTGAGAGTTAGGTTGGAATTGAATGTGAAGAGGTGAAGGAGAAATTTGATTTGTGTTATAACGGCAGAGGAGGGAAAAAGAAAAGTTACTTGTACAATACAAACCATTCACTTTTCACTGTTACAGCTGTAATACACTATAACAGTCATGGTAAAGACTGAAAGTACTTTTTACAGCGGGCAAAAGTTAATTTGGACTTATTTTTACCCATCAGCAGCAAACTTGGTTGCTGCGGATGGTTAAGTCTGTCAACAGCAAACTCAATTGCCGCTGATGGATGCAATGGTCTGCAGCAAAGATGTTGCTGCTGACTGTCTTAAAGCTATCCGCAGGAAACTTGTTCCTGCTGATAACTTAAAGCAGTCAGTGGCAAATTCTTTGCTGCTGATGATTAGACCTGTCAGCAGCAAAAAAAGGATGCTTCTGACTTATAACTTTTATTTACAACAAAAGACAAACACATTAAAAAAAAATTTAGAGACAGATTTTAGTCAAAATTTATCATACCAATGGATTCAACTAAATATCTAAATCTAGCTTCATCAAAAGGTTTTGTAAACAAGTCAGTATATTGCTCATTGGTATGAACTTTGGTTAAAATAATTCTCTTTTTCTCAGCTTGATCTCTTATGAAGTGATACCTGATGTCAATGTGCTTTGTCTTGGAGTGCTGCACCGGATTGTTTGTGATTGATATAGCACTCGTGTTGTCAATGTGAATGGGAGTGGCCATGAAAGTCATCCCATAATCCAGCATTTGGTTTTGTATCCAGATGACTTGTGCACAACAACTTGAAGATGCAATGTATTATGCTTCTGCTGTAGAAGTTGATACACATGTTTGCTTCTTGCACTGCCATGAAATCAGTCTTCCTCCCAGAAACTGACACCCCCTGATGTGAATTTTTTGTCCAAGTTGCATCCTCCATAGTCACTGTCATTGTATGCATACAGGTTGAACTTATCAGTTTTAGAATACCATAGCCCAAGCCTTGGGGCTCCCTTTAGGTATCTAAAAATTCTCTTGATAGCTTGAAGATGTGTATTCTTTGGAGCTGCTTGGAATCTTGCACAAAGACATACTGCAAACATGAGATCTGGCCTTGAGGCAGTGAGATACATGAGTGATCCTATCATTGCACGGTACTGATGTTGATCAGTGTCTTGACCATCTTTATCTGGAGTCAGTTGATGGTGCACTTGCAAAGGAGTTCTTGCAGCAGAGCAGTCAGCCATCTTGAATCTTTCCAAAATGTTCTTGACATATTTGGATTGGCTGATAAAGATTCCATTTGGAACTTGTTTGACTTGAAGACCCAAAAAAATTTTAGTTCACCCATTGAACTCATTTCAAACTTTGAGTGCATCAGGACCTCAAAGTCTTTACATAACTTCTTCCTTGTTGATACAAAGATGATGTCATCAACATAGATTTGTACCAGTAGGATTTCTCCCCCTTCATATTTGATAAACAAGGCCTGGTCAATGGCACCTCTTCTGAAGTTGTTGCTTAGTAGATATCCAGACAGAGTTTCATACCAGGCTCTTGGAGCTTGATGTATAGAGAGCTTTGTCTAGTTTGAACACTTTGTTAGGATGTGTAGGATCTACAAAGCCTGGAGGATGTTTGACATATACTTCCTCACCAACCTTCCCATACAGAAAGGCACTCTTGACATCCATTTGATAAACTATGAAGTTCTCGGATGCAGCATATGCCAGGAAGATTCTAATGGCCTCCAGCCTGGCAACAGGAGCAAAGACTTCATCATAGTCAATTCTCTCTTCCTGAGTGTAGCCTTGAGCTACAAGTATGGCTTTGTTATTGACTACAATGCCTCTCTCATCTTGCTTGTTCCTGAATACCCATCTTGTGCCAATAGCAGTTTGACCAGATCGAAGATCAACAAGTTTCCAGACATCATGTCTCTTGAATTGCAACAACTCTTCCTACATTGCCTCAATCCAACTGCTGTGTTTCAGAGCTTCATCTATCTTCTTTGGTTCTACCTGAGATAGAAAGCAGGAATACAGACATATATTGGCCTCATGAGTTTTGCTTCTTGTTTGAACTCCTTGGTGAACTTGGCCAATGATATTTTCCAAAGGATGTTCCTTGTTGATTCTCTGTGCTGGTACAACATCCAATTGTATTCCTTGCTCAAGATTGCTCTGATTCTGATAAGAAAAATCTTCATTCATGGTGGAAGAGTCTTCAATATCAACAGCAGCATCATCAACATCTGCAGCAGATGCCTCTACAGCACTTACAGATGTGTCTGGAAGTTCATTCGGATTTTCATTCTCATAGAGGCTGCTGTTGCTGACATTTGAGAGTCTGGTTCCGGTTTCACTAGCTTCAATACAACAGATGGAGGATCAATATATGGCCTTTTCAATCTGATAGAGGGACTAGTGAACTCCAATATGTAGTCAGTGGAAGATGTGGAAGCTGGTGCTTTGGAAGAGGTAGACTCCATATTTGAGAAGACGAGAGGCTCAAATATTTGTGTGAAGGAGTCTATATCAAAGAGTCAGTCTGGGCCTTTTCCCTGTTCACATGCAATGTGTTCCCTACAATCCACATTGGTTGATTCTTCCACGTTTCTTGTTCTTGATTTGAATACTTTGTAGGCCTTGGATTGAGAGGAATAGCCCACAAAGTATCATTCATCAGATTTGGCACCAAATGGTGCATGGACATTTAAAAGGTTTTAGAAATCCAATGTAGGGCTCTTTTGAACCAGAGTTCATAAGGTGTCTTGTTGAGAGGCTTGACAATGAGAACTCTATTCTGCACATAGCAATCTGTACTGACTGCTTCTGCCCAGAATGTGAGAGGCAGTTTTGAATCAGCCAACATTGATCTTGCTGATTCAATTTGAGTTCTGTTTCTCCTTTCAGCAACCCCATTTTGTTGAGGAGTTCTTGGAGCACTGTATTGTCTTTCTATTCCCTTGCTTTCACAGAAACAGTTCAGAGTGTGGTTCTTGAACTCTGTACCTTGATCGCACCTTATGACTTTCACCTTTTGATTGCTTTGATTCTCAACTCGAAGATTGTAAGATTTAAGAATCTCAGCAGTTTCATCTTTTGTTCTCAAGAAGTATACCCATGAAAATATTGTATAGTTATCAGTGATCACCAGACAGTATGACTTCTTGCCCATTGACATGACATTTGTAGGACCAAAGAGATCCATATGCAGCAGCTGTAATGGAGTGTCATTTGAATTCAATGTCTTGGGCTTGTGAGAACTCTTGCGTTGCTTCCCCTTCAAGCATGCAATGCAATGATCTTCAAGTTGGAATTCTTTGTCAGGAAGCCCTCTGACAAGATTTTCCTTTACCAACTTGTTAATGGTTTTTACATTGACATGGCTT
The DNA here is from genome assembly GCA_023525975.1 of Smallanthus sonchifolius. Lineage (NCBI taxonomy): Eukaryota > Viridiplantae > Streptophyta > Magnoliopsida > Asterales > Asteraceae > Smallanthus > Smallanthus sonchifolius. The sequence goes on from CM042046.1 coordinate 31,949,725, forward strand.
AATCTCCTGTGCCAGAGAGCTGATTCTTCAACTGATGCCTTTGACAGAAAACAAGATACACTACCAGATGGAGTGACCTCATTCATGTCAAGCACAAACAGGTTATCTTTTCTCTGAGCAGTCAATAGGATCTTTTTTTGAGGAGGTTTGTTTAAGCCAGAGGATAGTACAAAACATTCTTTATTTGTGAAAAGCATCCAATGCATTTGATCATAAATCTGTGACACACTCATGAGATTGAAGTCTAATTATTTGACATAGTTTACTCTTTAAATACCCATCCTTTCATTGGACACAGTTCCTTGTCCAGTAATTGATCCTCCTTTTGAATCACTCTCAAAGGCAACATATCCTCCATTGAAGTGTCTGAAGTTGGAGAGGATGGATCTATTGCCGGTCATGTGCCTGGAACAACCACTGTCTACAACCTAGGTCTTATTCTTATGACCTGGCTGTCCCTGCACATGAGAGAGATCTAGTTAGAGGGAGGAACCCAAGAACTTGCAGACTTGGGTTAGTGTGTCGTTGGATCAGCATCATCAGTATACTTGCATTCAATGGAGCCAATGATGATGCTTTAAGGGATAGAGGCTGGGATCTTGGCTTTCCATTGCCGAGGAGGTGGTTTTCCAGATCTCTTTGCTCTATCAGCAGCTGATGTTGCTTTGGCTGCTGGCAGATTTGCTTTATCAACAACAGATTTTGCTGCTGAGGACTTTGGCTTATCAGCAGCAGATTTTGTTGCTGCTGATGGTTTTACTTGAGCAGCAGCAGAAGACTTGTTTGCTGCTGAAGGCTTGTCATTTGGTTTCTTGGGCTTTACTTGATCAACAACATTTTTGCTGGCTGCTTATGGTTTAACAACAGATGTATGCTTATCCTTCTTTACCTTGTTAACAGAGGGTTTCTCTGTAGAAGTTCTTTTGCTGATAGGCTTTTGTTTAGGAGGGGCTTGATGAAGGATCCGGTTGAAGGGATTAAATTCACAATTTACAGCAAAGTGGTCTGATTCACCACATATGATGCAAGATTGTTGAGGTTTTGGCAGCTGCTTCCTTAGTGGGGAGAGAGAGTTTCTGAAATGAGTTGCCTTGGCTTCAAAGCTTCTTACCTTTTTGTTCTTGTTCGTCTTCTCAAAAGCATGTTGCTTGAGGTTTATTTGTTACTGAAGGTAGTAGAAGCATGTGCTGGCAGTGTGATTGTATTTGCCACAGACAAAACATGATTTAGCCAGTTTGTCCCTTTGGAAGTACACATAATCTTTTCTTTTGAACAAGTCTTTGAAATTCCAGGGGTGAACTTTGTTGTGCTCAAAGGTGGCTCCCTCCAATGTCTTTTGAACATATGGAGCTCTCTCTCCAGGCTCATGACATATGTCAAACACCTTCCTTGGTTGGGTGGATTTGGATTGAGGATTTGGGTTGGTGGAGGTTGAAGACTGTCCCTTTTCAAAAGTTAGCTTTCTTCCTTCTGGAGGATAGCTGATTTTGATTTTTTTGGTGAGTTGAGATATTGGTACTGTTTTTGAAGGGATGAAGGGGCTTGGACTGTTGGTTTGAATAACTTCAAAGGCAGGTAGTGATGGAGCTTTATTGGTTTCAGTGGAGTCTGAGCATGTGGACTCAGACTCAGATGAAGTAGTGCATTCTTGCACAGAGGTTTCTTGGACAGCAGGATCAAGATTTCGGTTGGCCAGATCAAGATTGGAAAGATTGAAACTTGGTTCATGAATGGCTACATAATCAGCAGGTGGAGGAACAACATTGTAGGGTTGTTTAGCTTGAAACCCAAGTCCAGCAGTTACCCTTTCATGAATTTGAGCATCCAAAAGTCTTTGCAACTTTTTGGATGCAAATTCATATTTTTCCACATGGACCTTTTGGTCTGCTAATTCAGCCCTTGTAGCCTTTAACTTAACTAGAAAATCATCAATCTGAGTTTCAAGGTTTGTTTGTTCATGTTTTAATGATGAAATCTCTTTCTTTAAACAGTTAATCTTTTCTTTGTAAATGTTTTCAACCTTTTTAAATTCAGATTTCATTTGGTGAAACTCTTCATTTTTATCTATGAGATTCTAGTTATGTTTTCTGTATCCAAGAACCTTATCAATACAAGCCTGAGTACAAATATTTTCATATACCTGAGATGGTATCTCTGATGTGTCTGTCATGAGAGCTTGATTGTTGACAGGAAGATCCTCATACTGGAAGCTCCAGTCAAACTCAGCAGTTCCAACAGCTGCACACGCTGTAGTTTGAGTATGGGGGTAGCTTGTTGCTGTCTTAGCTGAGCTTGGCTTGTTTGACCTTGATGAGCTTGCCTTGGCTGGGCAGCAGCTGGATTTGACTTTGGTGCCTTGCATTCTCTAGCAAAGTGACCAAGTTGGTTACAGTTGTAACATCTCAGTTTGCTTTTGTCCAAGCCAACTCTGGTGTTGGAGTTGTTGCTTGGAATGGGTCTTCCTGTTCTAGAGAAGAACCTTTTTGCTCTTAGAGAGAGCATGGCATATGAGTGTTGTATATCCATTTCTTCTAGATCATTTGGATGAAAACATTCAAGATCTTCCTTGATAAAGGACATATTGCTTGAGTTTTCAGAGACAAAGGCAGTAGAAGTTGATGTTTGAGGTGGGGCTTCAAGAAGAAATGGTGAGTTGTTTGATTGTGAGGTTGGAGTCTGGGGATGAGTGACAATGGGAGGGTAGTAGTTGCTTGAACTAGGAACTGAGTGGTCAGAGTGAAGTGTAGAGGAAGTGGTGATGGATGATGAGGCTGTTGAGTAACTTGAGCTTCTCTCTTTGGCTTGAGTCATTTCTAATTCATAGGTCTTCAGCATGCCAAACAACTCAGTCATCTGTAGAGTCTTTAAATTTTCAGTTCTTCTGATTGACACTGTGTAAAGTGTCCAGCAGCTTGGCAGAGACCTGATGAACTTCTTGAGAATGTCTTCATTCTCCAGCTTCACTTTTGAGCACTGTAGCTCTCCCACAAGGTAGGTGTACCTGTTGTACAACACAGTAAGAGACTCACCTTCCTTCCAGACAAAGTTCTCATATTGTTGCTTCAGAATGTCTCTTCTATTTTCTCATTTCTTCTGACCTAGCAAACATCTTCTCAAGAGCCTCCCATAGCTCATTGGCAGTCTTATATTCTCTGAAGTTGTGAAAGACTTCATTTGGCAAGCACATCTGAATGACTCCCAAGGCTTTGAAGTCTACCTCCATCTTCTTGATGTCTTCATATGAATACTTTGAGGGTTCTTTAGGGACTGGTGGACCTCCGGAATCAGCAGAGGCCACCATGGGTACATATGGTCCATCTTTAATGGATCTCCACATCCCATACTCTTGATAGCAGAAGAAACTTTCCATCATGTTCTTCCACATATCATAGTCTTCTCCAGACACCAGTCTTGGTGGTCTGTTGATGCTTCCAGTATCATCAAAACCATTGTTTTATGCCATTTCTGGATTTGTGATATATGGTGTTTTAGCAAAGAGATAGTAGTGAATAGAACCAGAGAGTGATTAAACAAGTGTGAGTTTGTTTAATCTGAGAGCCAAAGCTCTGATACCACTTGTTGGGTATTGAACTAGGACACACACTTAATTCTAATCAGCAGTCAATTAACAACTCCTATGGTCACTACGTCTAGCCACCGAAATCACAAACCCTAAGATCGATGACCTAGATACGCTAATCGAACTGGCAGACAACCACAATTAACGCAAGAAATCAATAATCATACACAAACTCAGATTTAAGCATGCATATACATCAAAATTATCATACTAGGATCATTTACAAAATCACAAATCCAACATTAAATCCAAAAACCGATAAAAATCATAACTTTAACAAGTAATCATCATTAACCTAGGCAGTATCAATGAATTTAGCCTAGATTCATGTTCAAAACATCAAAGCAGAAGTAATTAAACACAAACATGGTTTCAAATCAACACAATTAAAGATAAAAATCGAATCTTGATATCGAAAACGCTATTACTAACGAACTCGGATTCAAAAGCTCCAATCTTTCACTTCAATTGCTTCTATTTTCTCCCAAAATCGCCTCTAGACTCTCCCAAGACGGCAAAGAATCAAACTCCTTGAACAATGGTAGTCAAATTCTATTTAATTGAAATTTAGGTTTTTTCACGGGATTTGGGGCCCTTGCGTACCGCGAGACAATGTGGCCAGTCCCTCGCGTACCGCAAGGGACAAAATAGTCGCGCCCGGTAATTCCTTCTCTCGCGTACCGTGAGAATTTGACTCCTGATCTTCGCGTACCGCGAAAAGAAAGGTTTTCATATTTTTAACTTTTAATTCTTCGGGCTTCATTCTCGTGCTCGGTTTCTTTGGGTTTTCACTTGTTATTACCACGAGCACCTATAAACATACCAAAGACTCAATTGTATACAAAAACGACTTAAAACGAACATAAAACTATATAAAAACGACACGAAACATAGTGGAAATACATGTGTGCTTTGCAACACATCAGTATACGTGCAGTCATCAGGCCATACGGACCCTTGGTTAGCGCGACTAACCATGACTGGGAGTGTCAATCCCAATAGTACTATTCACAATATCCTGGCTATACGAGTTAATGGTTAATAAATTGTTCACGTAGGGGACTTTACGAGCTCTGCCACGATTGTCTCATGTAAACATGAATGGTCGGTCATGATTCTTTATTTCTAACGTATAAAGCAAATATGTTTCATGTTTTCTCAAATGTATCAAGTAATGTTGTTCCCAAATGTATCAAACGATGATGTTTCGTGTTTTCTCAAATGTATCAAGTAATGTTCTTCCCAAATGTAACAAACGATGATGTTTCATGTTTTCAAACGTATTATGCAAGTATGTTTCTCCCCCGCTATTTCTAAAGCGTTTAAAACTTAAAAGGGGCAGTGAACTCACCTGTATCACTAGCGTATCACCATAATAATTCCTAGACAGGAGTAAGTGTGCCAATATACCGAGCAATTCTAATCCATGTATGTTATCACCATCATAACCCTAATTTCAAATATTACATTAACTTCTGATAATAGGGTTAGGTTATCGCGTGTGCGGTTGAGCTCTATTGATTCATTGGGTTACAATATCTATTTGGTAAAATTTAATAATGGTTGACGCTTGGATCTAGATTAGCCAAATCGAGTTGGGGGTAACCCATATTGTTTGTATTTCCAATGAGTCGTCATTATATAAACATATACACGTAAGTATACTTACTTCAGGGTTTTTAATTATCATATTTATTTATTCGAGTCGTAACAACCATATATATTTATATACAATGTGTGTGTGTGTCTATATATATATAAGTGAAATACCGTTTAATATGAGATATAAAAATATCATTACATATACATTTACACTCCTTAAACATAATAATTTAACGTCTTAGGTTTCGAAATCGTTCATACTAGTATATACACAAAACTTTAAAGCCACATCCCTATTATAATAAAAAACTAAATTTTTTTATCACTTGTCACTCTCACATTCAACTTCACACTTTTTTTCGTTCTCTCTCTTATTAAATACACATTTTTTAATAATGATTTATATTTAAAGAAAAATATTAATTATGCTAATAAAACATATTTATTTTAAATTATCTTTTATTTTAAGAAACTTTAAAATTTAATTATGTAACTTTTATTTTTAACTAAATAGTGATCTAAGTCAAATTATTAAAATTAATATATTCAAACCATATGATATACGGGGTTTTAAAGATATAAACGTTTTATTACTAAATATATAGCATTATATTTTATCAATCCGTGTAATACACGGTTTTTTTAAAATACAAACTTTTTATTACTAAATATATAATATTATATTTTATTAACCCGTGTAATACACAGAATTTTAACCTGGTATGTATATATAATCGTATTCAAGTATTATGTTTAACAATTGATCGACCAATTTTGTATAATGAGAATACATATTTATATACATATAAGTGAATATGATGCTGTTAAACATCTAACTTGTATGTGAAACCCACCAAAACTATGTAAACTACATAGTTTTGATTAAAATTCCCTAAAACCTATCCAATTAAAATCACTTTGCAATTGAAATCTGATTATCGTTTAAATCGTAAACAAGAGTCACTGTGTATCGTTGATTCCATGGCTACACCAAGATTTTCACAATAAAATAATTGAGGACTTATTTAATTATTGTTTCTCATTAAATTATTTGTTGAATGATGATTTCAAGTTACGTTAAATTATCAAAACAAATTTCTTTTAAAGATTAATGGCAAATCTCGTCTGCTTCATTCAAACATCCAGTTATATTTTATTACTTCAATACTACCTTAATCCATACATGATGAAATCAACGACGTAAGGGATACGAAAATGATGCGAGTTATAGGGCCATAGTTGTCAATAGCGAATAGCGGTAAATAGCGACAAGCCACCTATACGCTACGTAGCGAATAGCGGGCGCTATTTCACGTTTAGCGATACACTAGTAGAAAGTTTTAAAAATATTTTATATTCAACTATTGTAGGATATGTAGCAATTATAATCAATAATCATCTAAATCTTCATATATTAGGGTTATTAGCAACCCTATTTATATTAATCAAGTAAAAAACTGGTTAAAAACATAAAAAAAAATAAAAAAAAAGTCGCTATCTGGTCGCTATGTAGTCGAGAAATGGAAATAGCGGACCCTTATCGAATCGCTATGTAGCGCGCTACAAGCGCTATTGACAACTATGTATAGGGCATATAGAATACTAAAATAAAAAGATTTAAATTAACTTTTAATTGATTTTAATCAAAACTACGTAGTTTTGATGGGTTTCACGTACAAGTTAGATGCCTAACAGCACCATATTCACTTTCCCCATATATATATTATCTTTACATGCGCGTGTAGGTGTATGTACATATATATACATGTTCAGGTCTAAAAATCGTTTTATATTATAATCGATTTGGTTCTATATATAAGCATATAAATACATATATATCTTCATATGTAATTTATGCGTATTAATCATTGATTTTTATAAAACTCACGTAGTCAGTAACATTATAAACTGATTTCGTATAAGTTAAAAATGTTCAAACGCAATATATCGGATGCAAGTTTATACATAATATAATTATTATTCAAAATCCCAAGTGATGAGCATCAAAGGTTTACATATCACGAATATTTAGTAAATGTTTATATGACTAAAGTAACAATCGTTATATATATATATATAAAAGGATTATAAGAAAACTCAATATTCATGAGAAAACCAAAAAACTACTTATTTAAGGTAAAAAAACATAATAAAAAACTCATAACTCAAAAAATAAATCAAAAATTAAAAAACTGCTTCGAAGCTCTTGTTTCCCATGTCGTCCTCGTTAAAAAAAAAACTCGAAAAGTAATGGGGTTTAACTTTTGAACTTAGTTTTTTGGGTTTAGTTTAGTTTTCAGTTTAGGTTTTTGAAGGGGTGGGGTGGGGTGGGGGGTTTAGGTTTTTAGGGGGGTGGGTGGGGTGTTAAGGTTTTTGGGGGGTGGGTGAGGGGGTAGGTGGGGTGGGGTTAGGTTTTTGGGTGGGGGTGGGGTGGGGGAATTAGGTTTTTGGGTGAGGGTGGGGTGGGAGAATTAGGTTTTTGGGGTGGGTTAGGCTTTTTTGGTTTAGTTTAGATTTTTGGAGGGGTGGGGTGGGGGGTTTAGGTTTTTTAGGAGGTGGGTGGGGTGGGTTTAGGTTTTTGGGTGGGGGTGGGATGGAGGGGTTAGGTTTTTGAGGGTGGGTTGGAGTTAACGGTGTACTACACATATGTAGTAGATGTTTTTTGGTTTTCTTATGAAAATGAGTTTTCTAGTGAACTCACCCCTATAAATATATATATATATATAGTCGTATCAATGTTTCATCTTACCGATCACACGTTCTTTTTGTATTTATCGTCTAATACATTATACTTTTAGGTTATACGGATCTCAATTATCAAATCATACGTTAACACAAATGGCTAATATATATGTCGCCTTAATATTTATTTTTGTCGTTATCAAATCTTTTAGAGCACAACGCGTATAACCGTTCACACGGGTTTATTTCTCGTAAAATCAAACATAAGGTGTTAAGCGTGCGTTTTTACCTTCCATTGGCTTAGTTCGTATACGCGAACCCGTTGACCCGTGTTACCAGGTTTGACCAGTTTAACCTTCGTTGACCTAGTTTGACCGAAACCCAAAACTTGTTGGGACCAATCCAAATAGCCCCAAAATCAAGAAAAAAAAACATTCTATCCTGCCTTGACCCGTCACGGTTTCGCGGACACAGCCGGTAGTCACCTCCCGCCGCCAACATTTAGCCGAAAAAACACTCTAATGCCTCACATAGAACATACAACAACAGATCGGTTATTCGGGAGTTTTATATTACTAGGAAACGAGACTAGACACGAGATTTTACCTCAAATCATCGGCAAAACGGAATGGGGGTGGCTGGAAACGCGTGGCCGGTGTGTGCTATTTGTCGGAATGTCACCGGAGTTCATCTCCTTCACGAACTGGTGTGTCGGAGGTCAACCCACCATCGCCGCTGCCAGTTCCGGCCTTTGATTCCCCGGATCTCTGCTCGAAATTGGATAAACAAGAGTGAGGATGGTGTTGCTTGTTGTGGATGTCCAGATCTACAAGCGATGTTGCCAGATCCGCAAGGTAGCACCACCATTTCATTCGACCTGAACCAGAGGGGACGTCAATCAGCACCGAAACCTGAATCAACCCTTGGCTCACCTGAACTCGGCTATGACCACCTCGAGTGGTGGTTTCCTCCACCATTGTTGCCGGCGTTTTCGTTTTCCGTCGTAGGGCTGCCGTAGCCCTGCCACTAGTGCCGCCGACGGGTCTCCATCACCTTCATTCTTTTGTATTCTTCGTCCACCGCCTGAAGCCCGCCGCATCACCGTCGTACAGTCGCCGGAGGTGGCCGGTTTCCCCTTTTCTCTCATGGCTCTCTCTCTCATACGACTCTCTCTCTCTATGTGTGTGTTGGGGTGAAAATGACGTAGAGAGAGAGTAATAGTGTTTAAATACTTAGGTCTGTTTGGTATGAGCTAATTGAATGAACTGAGGAATGAAATGGACGAGTGAAAGGTCATGGTTCATGTCATGGGTACGGGCATGGGTCGAGTCATGGGTCTGGTCACGGGTCGAGTTATTGGTCGGGTCATGGTTGGTCAATGGTTTGGGTCAAATGACGGGTCATGGTTCGAGTCATGGGTCGTCCCTCGTTAGGGTCATGGGTCGGGTCACAGGACTAGTCAAGGTTCGAGTCATGGGTCGGGTCATGGATCGGTTATTAATTAAACAAAATAATTTCATTCCTTGAAGGAATGAAAAAAAACACCCATCCCCCAAGGAATGAAAATCATTAAAAATAAAAGAATCACATTCCTTACGTAGTGGTGCATTCCATTCCTATGTGATACCAAACATGTTTTATTTCATTCCAACATAATAACCCATTCCATTCCACCTTCCATTCATGTATACCAAACACTACCTTAGGGTTTTGGTTGGGTTTCCAGACTGGTTTGCTGAAAACGCATAATCGTTCGAGTCTCCATCACGACGATATTTCCAGGATTGCTACTTTAAAATGTTTAAAATTATGAAACGTTATTATTAGGTATAGCCTAAGTATTTAAATCTTGAAATTTACGTTTAAATTGATGTAAGAACCGGTACACGTTGGTACCGTGTTTTTAACGCATTTGCTCTCTTTAACGTTTCTCACTTCAAGTTTTACTCTTATTATTTCAATAATAATATTAAAATAAATAATTATAATATTTGACGTATCATAATACGCATCGGTTACAACCGTACCGCTATCGCTAATCTTACGGGTATCTGACGCGGTTTAACGTTCGCATAAACGAACTACATGTGTATTTATGTGAGCAGTCTTTCCAAATGAATATGAATACTTGATATGAATAATTCATTATTTTACTTAATTGTCTTACCGGATATTCGTTAATAAACCGTGTCTGACGCGTTAAACGTTTAAAATACTAAACCACGTACGTATGTCTATTCTTTCTTAAATTCTTAGAACTTATGTAAAAATTCATTAGACGAAACCAAATGGCTAGTATGGTGTTCGGATTGCGTAAATTTGGACCGCTAACGTTTTTGGATGCTTATTGGGCCCTAAATGGGCTTGGATTTCTATCGGGCCTAGTGGGATTAGCCCAACAACTAGGTTTTAGGATCTTGAAACTTGGCAGTTGTCACATTCTCCCTTCCTTAAAGAAATTTCGTCCTCGACATTTGTTAAGCTTACTCGGATTTTGATTTCGTAATCCAATCCCATTCCTGGATGCATAAGGAGAATTTTTTCACTCATTTCAAACGACAATCGGTAGTGTGGATAGAGTGGATATTCCATCACTAATGATATTGGATGAGTAAAGATTCGAGATATCATCATATCACAACAATGTACGTTACTATTGAGCACACATTATCTCAAGTGATGGTTTTTTTTTTCAAAATCAAGTAAGCAAATCACACACCAGAGTAAACCATCAAGGTTTAGATGTCGAAAAAAAAATAATTACGTGATCAATCTCATCATGGTGTAACTGTATGATCTTTATCATTGGTAATGAGTGACGAAAATGCATTCATGTACGCGGATTTTCGGAAGTGTAGGAGCGCATACTCTTTACTCATATCCAAGTTTTCTCTTATGAAAACAAACCATGATAGAATGTAACGAAAAACTTATCGCAAGTTTCGTAAGGATATGTCAAGTGGTTTCGATGAAATGTCCAATTGTTAGTCCATAATCAGATGATTGACCGTTCGTCGCAACGAGTCAATGCCTTAATGCATTTTATCTTCTTAGAACAAAGATTTTAACTGACATTTCATTGGTCTAATCAGTATGTAGGTTAAACTGGTTTAATTGAGTTCCATGAGGTAATATCATCAAATATAGTTTCTCACAAAGGAGTTGAACTGTTTTAGATAGAAATATTAACGAATGGATGTCAACAATAAGCTCGAAGCAATAGAAATTTTCTAGTGAGAGTGAATCATCCAGATTTCTATGATTCATCTAAAAATGAGGGTGAATCTAGATGAAGAAGAAAGAAATGTTGAAGTATTTGAGGATCGTCGAATCAGTTTGGCTCGACAGTCAAAGGTAAATGAATCTTCATGGGGTTCAGAGAAAAGTGTTTTAGAATAGTTTAGCTTTTGTTGGCGAAAATTAAGTTCTATACTCCATTAACCACTGTTTGCACCGTACCTCTACTGCAGTCTAACATTTAGATTGTGATATCATGATTTGTTAATTCATGACTCGACTATCATGTCTACGAGGTATGTAAGTCTTAATAAGTTCTATGTTTGTCTGGAAAAATCACGATTCGTCTACGTGGGAAAATAAACATCGTGACCACGAAAATAGTCTCATATGAACAATGTCCCCCGAGATTGATTATGGGTTTGCCAAATGTGAGGACGTCATGTCCTTAGGTTCCTTAGAGAAAATGTATAGACTTCTCATAAAGATCCTGGAAAGAAAAAAGAAAAAAGAGAATATAATAACAAAAGGATTTTGAGGAATCAAAATAGGTGTAAGGGAGTAGTCCCTTGAGAGAGCATAGCTAGCTATGATTCGTCATTTGTTCATCTTCAGCACAACGGTTTAAGCCATAAAATTTGGGATAATGAGTGTTAAGTGTCATAGATTTGTATCTTCTCTAGGCACGTTTAAGAGTTTGTATATCAACCTTATGCTTGTCTTCTAGCAAGAATTCACACTTAGGCTTCCTTAGAATTTGCTTCAGAATAAAACATGACTTATTGATTATTGAAAAATATATGGATTTGATAATTCCTTGAACGTCAAAGTTGTGGAAACAACCCCGTTTGACACCAATTCTAAAAAGTTAGATTACCTACTTGTCTCATGTCGGGTTTCCATAATACCCCGTAGGTGTCATATGTAAAAGGATAAGAATTTTTTTTCCATCCCATTATAGGGGTTAATGCATAGCACTTCTGATGTAAATTTGAAGTAAATGTGATACGGAATTATAAGATAGACCCTTAGATTATGTCGTGATCTCCAATAACAATTGTGCAATTACTTCAAGTGTTGATCGTTGTGAGGGTCAACATGGAGTTTTCACGACAAGCAGAATCTCAAAGGATATGAGTCAGTAAGTAAAAGCGGATGAGCGAAAATATTTGTCACTCAAGACCCGCTAAGGGTTGGTTAGATTCAATTTTAATTTCTCTTGTTCCTCCAGACTACGAGAAGATTACGTGAATATTTAATCGAGGAGTTCGAATTGTTGAAGTCCGATCATTAATCGTGTGACTAAGAATTTAGATAAGAGATACAGATTAATCTTGAACATTAGCTCGGACAGTAAGACTCACTAAAGTTCTCATGCACTGCAAGTTATGATTACGTGTGCACCCGCAATGATAATTTACCTTACATGGTCCCTACAGTGTTTCTCCTATCTCAAGCTCTCAGTTAAGAGAAATCTGAAATGTCATTAGATTGCGTCATCATGTTGCACTCTCACGCCAAAGTGTGTATGTTCTATCGGATTACTCTTAGTCATGTGTACCAATAATCATGCATATGCCGACTAACGCTGTTTTTGGATGGAGTTGATGACGGAGAGACACAATCGGTGTCCTTTAGGACGCGTGCGATGGAAGTCGGGCACTATGTTAGGGCAGAGATCCTCGAATTTGTGTCGAGCAATTTATACTCCAAGTTTATATGTTCGTGTGGATTCTCATGATCCCGGTGAGTCGATAGATCTCCTGACAAGTAAAGTTCCCTCCCATTTAGTCCCGATTATCCACCCCAGGTTCCCTTCTGATAGGGCAGTGTAACATCCCAAAAATAATAAAACGAATAAATATAGCGAGACCGGTGATTTAGTCGGAATATTTAAACAAAAAGGGAGCGGGCTTGGGCTCGGCTTCAATGGGCCGAGGGAAGCCCAGGTATAAAAGAGGCAGGGCAGCCCTCTTCTCTGCTCATTCCCCCACTCACGCAACTTCTAGAGAGAGAAAGGAGAGCTCGGGTCTAGAGAGAGAAAGTTGACGGATTGTCCCGGAATTGAGGGAACACGTTACTGCTAAGCTCGTGAGAAGAACCTCCGGATCAGAATCTCGATACAGGTAATGATCTTGCCTAAATCTGAGTTTTTGTTCGTTTTTGGGATTTTCGGGTTTTGGCTAAAAAGGTAACGATTTTGCGGATGAAACTTGAAAATGAGCTTAGGTATAGCATCTAGAATGAAAACCGAACGTTTTGATCTAAGAAAAATTGAGGTACTGACTCGATCAGACTCGCATGCAAAAACTTCAGATTTTTGGGAAGACGGTCTGTGCAGGCCCATCGAAACTACTAGTTTCGATATGTGCAGGCCCATCGAAACTACTAGTTTCGATATGTGCAGGCCCATCGAAACTACCTAGTTTCGATATGTGCAGGCCCATCGAAACTACCTAGTTTCGATATGTGCAGACCCATCGAAACTACCATAGTTTCGATATGAGCCCACGATCTGAAGTTAAGATTACACCTAAGTTACTTATCGAAACTACCAAGTTTCGACATACACAACCTATCGAAACTATCAAGTTTCGATATAAGCAAATCCATCGAAACTACTAGGTTTAAGCATAGGGATGTCTAGTGTCATCTAGGAGCACTACCTTACACGTATGGCTTTATTATAACAGATCGTGAGTGACATTAGTGACGCGCAGTAGCCAGCTAAGAGTATTTCAGAAACTACTTATCCGGTGAGTTCTAGAAGCCCTCTTTTAAATGTTTTAATAATGTTTTTGGGCTGGTGTGCATACGTAACGATGTAACGATTTTATAAAACGATGTTTATGAAGGTTGTATGTAACGTTTTATAAAATGATGTTTATGAGTGATGTTTTAGAAGGAAAGGTTATGAAGGAAGTGTTTATGAAATATTTTGCCAAAAGAAGTTTATGAAGTGTGTTAATGAATGAATGAATGTTTTTAATAAAACGTACGAATGCTTTAACTGAAGTTTTTGAAGTAAAAGAAGCGAAGGTTTATGAAAGTCACAAACGAACGAATCTGCCAATATTCCTTAGGGAATGAAGGTTAAGGGATGGGAAGTATGTTATGGGCCTTTACCTTTTAGGGGCCTTTGTGGCTGGCCAACTGTTGTACAACTGGGGCGATGACGGTCGTCAAGGGGATTATCGTGATCCTTGAAGTTTGGTACGATTTACCTTACGGGGTAGTCGTGCTTGAAGTTTGGTACTTGCGCCCTACGGGGTGCAGTGCTTGAAGTTTGGTACGCGCTATCCTTTGGGACGCCGTGCTTGAAGGGTTGGATGACCTAAGTATCGGGCCCTAGGAGTTCCTCACCCGAAGGACAGTACGGTGATGATGGGCCTAGTGGTGGTGATCCTTAGTTCATTCAACCAGTATGTAACGTATGGATTTGACGGTTATGAGAAGGCGCAGATTTGATATGTTCGTTGACTTATGTTTATGAAGTGTTATGTTTTGTTATTGCATTACTTTACGTACGCTTTTTATTAAATGAAGTATGAAGTTATGTTTTTGGCAAATTATTCGAAGTTAAAGTTTTATGTTAAAACTAGAACTCACCAGCGTAGCTGACTTTTTAGTATATACATTCAGGTTAAGGCAGGTTATGAGGATGGACGGTGATGCTGGGCTAGCGAGAGGAGTTACCCGACTGACTATGAAGACTGGCATCTCGTTATGTTTAGTTATGATGTATTTATGTTTTAAACAATGTTTATGCTTCCGCATGTATGAACAATGATGACGTTATGTTTGAATGAAATTTTCCGCTGCGTTATTTGATATTCATGTTTAAGAACTGTTTGTGAATGAGTAAATCCAACAAGTGAAGCCTCCCGGGTTTGGGGCCCTCACAAGTTGGTATCAGAGCAATAGTTTGAGAGATTCGGACACTCCCAGTGTCTGAACTTAAACTGTGAATGGGACCGAAAGCGGATGCCAGTACGGGTAACTCGAGCCACAGCATCAGGTATGAAGGTAGTATATATTTACATATATAGTATGCCTTAGAAAGGGTTAGGTAAGGACTTGTGTTCTGATGGAATCACAAAGGTGGTCAAATAGAAATCGAAGGGTAGTGTAATGGTTAATTGCAGATGGCCAGTGTATATTAACATCTTACAGTACTTATTGAATTTTATTTGTTAACTAGCGTGATAACATTGGATTCTTGTCTTATAGAACAAAATGGCAAGAAGAGGAAACGGAAGGCGTGGTGGCCGTACCGGTGGTCGTACCGGCGGTCGAAATGGTGGGCGTGGTAGGATCCCTGCGCGCCAAGAGAATAGTGAAGAAGGAAGTGTTCACACTGAACCGGCGGTTAGTGTGCATGGAACTGAGCAGACACTGGTTGAAGAACAACCTTTCACTTTTGAACCAGAAGTGAGAGCAGCTATAGCTCGAGAGTTCACAGAATTGATGAAGACTTCTCTGCCAGGTCTGTTGGCAGAAGCATTGAAGCAGGTTAATGGGGTGGGTGGGTCTAGTGCGGCAATAGGTGCTCAGAACAATGAGACCGACAACGCACCGCCTGCTCGCGGATGCGACTACAAGTCATTTAAAGCATGTGACCCACCGGTCCTCACTGGAAAGAAAGACGCGGTGGCAACGTTTGATTGGGTGATCCGTATGGAAGCTGCCATTCGTCTGAGCGAGTGTCGAACGGATCAAGTTGTAAAATTTGCTGCTAACTCCTTGAGGGAAGAAGCATCCCATTGGTGGGAAGGTGTACGTCAGGCAAAAGGGAGTGAGATTGTGGATGCGATGATGTGGGCTGACTTGAAAACTTTAGTTATTAAGATTTTTTGCCCAAGGAACGAGATTGAGAAGGTGGAGAGATAATTTCTGGGTTTGAAGGCCGGGAACATGACGCACCGGCAATACACAACCCGATTCAATGAACTAGCACGTCTGGTGCCACATCTTGTCACTACTGAAGAGAGAAAGATTGCCTGCTATATTCAAGGGTTGCCGGACTAAGTCCGCACCTTTGTTAAGGCAAACGCCCCTACTACCTATGATTCGGTAGTAGAACTGAGCGGCGTGGTATTTGATGATCTGGCGCTGAATGTCATTGCCATTGAAGAGCCTAAGAAAAAGTTAAGTTTTCCCGCTAAACGATCGGGTGGGAAGTTGTTTGGGGCTCGGGACAAGCAGGCCAGGTAGGCGGGACGACAGTCTGTGGGAAATGTGGGGTAAGACATGCGGGTGAATGCCGGTTAGGATCGAATCTGTGCTTTAAATGCGGCAAGACCGGACATTACTCCCGTGAATGCCCGCAAGGCTACAAGTGCTACAATTGTGGGGAAAATGGTCATATGAGTCGGGAATGCACCAAGCCCAGGATGAGTGAAGCCGGGAAAGGGAAAGGCCCGGAGAAGAAAGAAGAGAGGCCCCGAGCAAAGACTCGTGCGTACGCGCTGACGCAAGACCAAGCCAGGGCAGACCCCGACGTGGCGTCCGGTACGTTCATCCTTGACAACACTTTTGTTTCGGTGCTATTTGATTCGGGTGCCGGTAAGAGTTTTATATTTGCGACTTTTTGTAAACGAGTGAAGTACGCTGCCAGTAAGCTAGAAAGGGCCTTTAGCGTAGAAACCGCTGAGGGTAGAACCGCGAGAGTGACCGATGTAGTTGACAACTCCACGATAAAAATAGAAGGTCATAGGTTCCCTGTCAGATTGTTTGTTATGGTTTTGGGAGGGTTTGATGTCGTGTTAGGTATGGATTGGCTAACTGCCAATGAAGCGCAAATTATATGCAAACGAAAGATAATCCGACTCAAGGCTCCGGATGGTAGCAAAGTCGAGGTTTTTGGAGATCGTGACGCCCCGATGCCAAACGTCATCTCGATGATTAAGGCAACAGATTACTTGAGGCACGGATGCGAGGCGTATCTGGTGTACGTGATTGACAAGTGTAAGGAAGTGAAGGAACTAGACGATGTACCCGTGGTACGCGAGTACCCGGAGGTGTTTCCAGAGGATTTGCCTGGGATACCACCCGACAGAGAGATTGAATTTCGAATCGACTTAGTACCAGATGCCCAGCCCGTGGCTAAGGCTCCATATCGACTAGCACCAGTGGAGATGAAGGAACTTATGGTCCAACTAGACGAGTTACTTGAGAAAGGATTTATCCAACCGAGCATTTCGCCGTGGGGTGCTCCGGTGTTGTTTGTGAAGAAGAAAGACGGCTCGATGAGAATGTGTATTGATTATCGCGAGTTGAACAAGCGTACCGTAAAGAACAAGTACCCGTTACCAAGGATCGACGACCTGTTCGATCAATTGCAAGGCGCAAGTTGGTTCTCGAAAATCGACCTTCGGTCCGGGTACCATCAGTTGAAGGTAAGGGAGGAAGACATACCGAAAACTGCATTTTGCACGCGTTATGGACATTTTGAGTTCCGCGTAATGTCTTTCGGATTGACGAACGCCCCCGCAGCGTTCATGGATTTGATGAATAGAGTTTGTCGACCAATGCTGGATCGATCGGTAATCGTGTTCATCGATGATGTCCTTATCTACTCCAAGAATGAGGGTGATCACGCGTGTCACTTGAAGGAAGTATTGGAAGCTCTGAAGAAGGAAAAGTTGTATGCTAAGTTCTCCAAATGCGCGTTCTGGCTTAGGGAAGTCCAATTCCTAGGTCACGTCATTAACCCGAACGACATTATGGTTGACCCAGCAAAGATAGTGACGATAAGAGAATGGAGTATTCCTAAAACGCCAACTGAAATCCGTAGTTTCTTGGGATTGGCAGGCTACTATCGGAGATTCATCCAGGATTTCTTGAAAATAGCTTCGTCGTTGACCAAGTTGACTCGGAAAGAGGTTAAGTATGAATGGGGTTCGACCCAAGATGAGGCGTTTAAGGAATTGAAGAAGAGGCTAACCCAAGCTCCAGTCTTGGCCCTCCCCAAGGGCAATGAAGACTTAGTGGTATACTCTGACGCTTCGGGTCAGGGATTGGGATGCGTGTTGATGCAACGCGGAAGAGTGATCGCGTATGCGTCACGGAAGTTGAAGATTCACGAAGCTAATTATCCGACTCACGATTTGGAACTTGCTGCTGTCGTATTCGCATTGAAAATATGGAGGCACTACC
Source organism: Smallanthus sonchifolius (assembly GCA_023525975.1). Classification (NCBI taxonomy): domain Eukaryota; kingdom Viridiplantae; phylum Streptophyta; class Magnoliopsida; order Asterales; family Asteraceae; genus Smallanthus; species Smallanthus sonchifolius. The sequence goes on from CM042046.1 coordinate 31,967,984, forward strand.
TTTACGGGGTGAAGTTTACTATTTACTCCGACCATAAAAGTTTGAAATACTTCTTCGAACAGAAGGAACTTAATATGAGGCAGAGGCGATGGTTGGAACTGTTGAAAGACTATGACTGTGAAATAATGTACCATCCTGGAAAGGCAAACGTGGTGGCTGACGCTCTAAACCGAAAGGATGTGCCTACTCCTATTAGAGTGAAAGCTTGCCAGTTGGTGGTAACATCAGATGTGATGAGGGAAATTGAAAGAGCTCAAGATGAAGCACTTAAAGAAGAAAACATTAAGAAGGAAAGGATGGTTGGCCAACATGACAAGTTGGAATATAACACTCTTGGTGTTAGGACACATTTTGGACAAGTATGGATACCTATGGGTGGCGAGCTTAGAACCAAAATCTTGGATGAGGCTCATAAGTCTCGGTACTCTATCCATCCCGGTACCAATAAGATGTACCAAGATCTGAGGAAGGAATACTGGTGGCCCGGAATGAAACATGAAGTGACAAAGTATGTAAGCAAGTGCTTGACTTGCTCACAAGTAAAGGCCGAGCACCAAAAACCGTATGGAAAGATTCAACCGCTTGATATACTAGAATGGAAGTGGGAACACATTACCATGGACTTCATAACCAAGCTACCTCGCACAGCTAAAGGTCATGACACCATCCGGGTAATTGTGGACCGATTAACAAAGAGTGCTCATTTCCTACCTATTCGCGAGACGTTCTCATCGGAAAGGTTAGCGGAAGTATTTATTAACGAAGTAGTGGCACGGCATGGGATGCCTTTGACGATAGTATCCGACAGGGACACGCGATTCACATCGAGGTTCTGGAAAAGATTTCACGAGGCGATGGGCACGAGACTTAATATCAGTACGGCATACCACCCGCAAACGGATGGTCAGTCCGAAAGGACCATTCAGACATTGGAGGATATGCTTCGTGCTTGTATTATCGATTTTGGCGACAGTTGGGACAGTCATCTGCCATTAGCCGAATTCTCCTACAACAATAGTTATCACACGACGATAGGCATTCCGCCTTACGAAATGTTGTATGGGAGAAGATGCAGAACCCCGGTTTGTTGGGGCGAGATTGGACAGAAGGAATTAGGGAGTCTGGAAGTAATAAGGGAAACATCGGAAAGGTTTGATCAAGTCAAAGCACGAATGAAGGCCGCACAAGATCGTCAAAAATCCTACGCGGATAAACGGCGAAGGCCTATTGAGTTTGATGTTGGGGACAGAGTAATGTTGAAAGTGTCACCCTGTAAGGGAATCATACGATTCAGGAAGAGAGGAAAGTTAAGTCCGAGGTTTGTCAGACCGTTCAGGATAATGGCACGGGTTGGTGAAGTCGCTTATCGATTAGAGTTGCCTGATGAGTTAAGTGGAATTCATCCTACCTTCCATGTATCACACTTGCGAAAGTGTTTGGCGGATGAATCGGCTCACGTACCACTTACTGACATCGAGGTAGACAATAGCCTTAACTACATCGAAGAACCCGTGGCCATCCTAGATCGAAAGGAGAGACGTTTACGTAATAAAGTTATCCAATTGGTTAAAGTCCAATGGAAACATCGAAAGGGATCGGAAGCCACTTGGGAAACGGAGACAGAAATGAGGGAGTCGTACCCTCAACTATTTGACTTATGACAGGTTTCGGGGACGAAACCTATTGTAAGGGGGGTAGACTTGTAACATCCCAAAAATAATAAAACGAATAAATATAGCGAGACCGGTGATTTAGTCGGAATATTTAAACAAAAAGGGAGCGGGCTTGGGCTCGGCTTCAATGGGCCGAGGGAAGCCCAGGTATAAAAGAGGCAGGGCAGCCCTCTTCTCTGCTCATTCCCCCACTCACGCAACTTCTAGAGAGAGAAAGGAGAGCTCGGGTCTAGAGAGAGAAAGTTGACGGATTGTCCCGGAATTGAGGGAACACGTTACTGCTAAACTCGTGAGAAGAACCTCCGGATCAGAATCTCGATACAGGTAATGATCTTGCCTAAATCTGAGTTTTTGTTCGTTTTTGGGATTTTCGGGTTTTGGCTAAAAAGGTAACGATTTTGCGGATGGAACTTGAAAATGAGCTTAGGTATAGCATCTAGAATGAAAACCGAACGTTTTGATCTAAGAAAAATTGAGGTACTGACTCGATCAGACTCGCATGCAAAAACTTCAGATTTTTGGGAAGACGGTCTGTGCAGGCCCATCGAAACTACTAGTTTCGATATGTGCAGGCCCATCGAAACTACTAGTTTCGATATGTGCAGGCCCATCGAAACTACCTAGTTTCGATATGTGCAGGCCCATCGAAACTACCTAGTTTCGATATGTGCAGACCCATCGAAACTACCATAGTTTCGATATGAGCCCACGATCTGAAGTTAAGATTACACCTAAGTTACTTATCGAAACTACCAAGTTTCGACATACACAACCTATCGAAACTATCAAGTTTCGATATAAGCAAATCCATCGAAACTACTAGGTTTAAGCATAGGGATGTCTAGTGTCATCTAGGAGCACTACCTTACACGTATGGCTTTATTATAACAGATCGTGAGTGACATTAGTGATGCGCAGTAGCCAGCTAAGAGTATTTCAGAAACTACTTATCCGGTGAGTTCTAGAAGCCCTCTTTTAAATGTTTTAATAATGTTTTTGGGCTGGTGTGCATACGTAACGATGTAACGATTTTATAAAATGATGTTTATGAAGGTTGTATGTAATGTTTTATAAAATGATGTTTATGAGTGATGTTTTAGAAGGAAAGGTTATGAAGGAAGTGTTTATGAAATATTTTGCCAAAAGAAGTTTATGAAGTGTGTTAATGAATGAATGAATGTTTTTAATAAAACGTACGAATGCTTTAACTGAAGTTTTTGAAGTAAAAGAAGCGAAGGTTTATGAAAGTCACAAACGAACGAATCTGCCAATATTCCTTAGGGAATGAAGGTTAAGGGATGGGAAGTATGTTATGGGCCTTTACCTTTTAGGGGCCTTTGTGGCTGGCCAACTGTTGTACAACTGGGGCGATGACGGTCGTCAAGGGGATTATCGTGATCCTTGAAGTTTGGTACGATTTACCTTACGGGGTAGTCGTGCTTGAAGTTTGGTACTTGCGCCCTACGGGGTGCAGTGCTTGAAGTTTGGTACGCGCTATCCTTTGGGACGCCGTGCTTGAAGGGTTGGATGACCTAAGTATCGGGCCCTAGGAGTTCCTCACCCGAAGGACAGTACGGTGATGATGGGCCTAGTGGTGGTGATCCTTAGTTCATTCAACCAGTATGTAACGTATGGATTTGACGGTTATGAGAAGACGCAGATTTGATATGTTCGTTGACTTATGTTTATGAAGTGTTATGTTTTGTTATTGCATTACTTTACGTACGCTTTTTATTAAATGAAGTATGAAGTTATGTTTTTGGCAAATTATTCGAAGTTAAAGTTTTATGTTAAAACTAGAACTCACCAGCGTAGCTGACTTTTTAGTATGCACATTCAGGTTAAGGCAGGTTATGAGGATGGACGGTGATGCTGGGCTAGCGAGAGGAGTTACCCGACTGACTATGAAGACTGGCATCTCGTTATGTTTAGTTATGATGTATTTATGTTTTAAACAATGTTTATGCTTCCGCATGTATGAACAATGATGACGTTATGTTTGAATGAAATTTTCCGCTGCGTTATTTGATATTCATGTTTAAGAACTGTTTGTGAATGCGTAAATCCAACAAGTGAGGCCTCTAGGGTTTGGGCCCCTCACAGGCAGTTTCGGCTGTCATGTTTTATAACGAAGATTTTTGTCATACAATCCAACAATTCATGGAAAAGAGTATACATACCACACCGAATGAAGACTACATATGTCAAAGAAGAAAAACTGACTCCACAACTGGAGTAGGTGTGGTGTAGGTACATGTACATATTAAGGTACGGGTTCAGCCAGTTGTGATACCAAGATCGGTAACTAACGATTGTTACCTTCGTCACCCAAGTTCAGCTCGTAACTCGGTCTTCTAGGGCTACAATGTGTTGAGTGTCCGTCACCCTTGGTTCATAATCCGAAACACGATACCCCGTTGAGTAATGTTGTAGATGTTTATTATATCCACATTGTTGAATTTGTTACGTGTTCCATGTAATTGTATTAAGTATTATTGTATCCAATGATACCCGAGTGTAACTACATACACTAACGGTCTACTCAAGTTGCCGGCAACGTCGGAATTTCTATGCTCAAGGTCTTGGGTGTTCTTAGTGTGTTGTAAGTCTTAGATATCTTGATCCCTAAAGAGTCTGGCTAGAGCCTAGGTGTCACTAAGGAAACTATTGGACTAAAAAAGTCAAATTTAAACTTTTGAACTAAAATGGTTATTTTTGTCAAACCACAGGGACTAAAACCGTATTTAACTCTGTAAAATATATAAATAAAATATTAAAAATTTTATGTATTGATATTTTTCAACCCGTGTATAATATACGGGTTCTAAACTATATATGTATATACGTAAGGTTTATTACTCTAAATTTTTAAATACGAATAAAAGGGTTTGTTTAAACCCATCAAAACTAAATAGTCAAAACAATGAGGTCAGGCTTACCCATCCAATCCAACTCTTTTAGTTTAACTTAATTTTTTTTATATATAATCGGCAAACGGTTGGCACAGGATTAGCTGATTCTAGAAATGCAAGTTGGAATTACAAAAAATTAGGTACATTTTTTTTCTTCTAATTTTTGGTACACAACGAACTACAAATCATAACGAGAGTAAAAATAATTAATTCTAATCTCTAGTTTGAACAAAAATAATGTCAATGATTTGATTGTAGGAAGAATGTGAAATATTATCTGTTATTTGTTTATAAATATTCGTTCCGATCGACCTGTGACAGCGAACAATTAAATAACATCATGTAAAACACAAGACTTTTGTGGGAACTACCTCATCAACTCTTTTGTATATTGATAATTGAAAAACCCTGATGATCAACTGAAATATTGTGATCAACTGAAATATTGTGTCACACCCTTAAATTTATTTACTTAATGAATAAATAAATAAATTAAGGTTGCAACGATTGGTAACATTGCATAATAGCGGAAGCAGATATCTAAAGTATTGAACACCATTACAAAAGCTAAAAATAAACTAGTACATTGTCCTAGAACCATATAGGTCAAAACCGTCTTGGGCTTTACAACCATGCTTTTTCAGCTTCTAGGGTTTAATCCAAATGCTAACCTATTCCAACTGTGCCCTTGCTAACTTATACCTGAAAAACATACTTACAAATGTCAACACAAAGGTTGGTGAGTTCACAGGTTTAATAGTCTCAATGTAAAGTAGTTTTCTTTGAAAACATTGATAATGTATACGTGGTCATCATATAAAACTGTTTTCCTTGAAAACTTTGACAAAAGCATTTGCACGTAAACGAATGGCAAAACCATTTGAATGTAAACGATTGGCAAAACCAATTTGTATGTAAACGATTGGCAAAACCAATTTGCACGAAAACAATTGGCAGATCCATCTGCACGAAAACGATTCTATGTATATATGATAAACAAAACATGGCAATCATATCGAGTTTGACCTATCAAGTTGACCCGTCGTAACTAGCTAGCTATACGAAGTTTATTTTACATGAGTTTTAACCAAATCAAACGCATGTGTTTCACCCCTCGCCCATTCCCCACGGGTTCACTAGTTAAGACAATGTGCAGTCATCGGGCCATACGGACCCTTGGTTAGCACGACTAACCATGACTGGGAGTGTCAATCCCAATAGTACTATTCACAATATCCCGGCTATACGAGTTAATGGTTAATAAATTGTTCACGTAGGGGAATTTACAAGCTCTTCTACGATTGTCTCATGTAAACATAAATGGTCGGTCATGATTCTTTGTTTCTAAGCAAATATGTTTCATGTTTTCTCAAATGTATCAAGTAATGTCGTTCCAAATGTATCAAACAATGATGTTTCATGTTTTCTCAAATGTATCAAGTAATGTTGTTCCCAAATGTAACAAACGATGATATTTCATGTTTTCAAACGTATTATGCAAGTATGTTTCTTACCCGCTATTTCTAAAGCATTTAAAAGTTAAAAGGGGCAATGAACTCACCTGTGTCACTAGTGTATCGCCATAATAATTCCTAGACATGAGTAAGTGTGCCAAAATACCGAGCAATTCTAATCCATGTATGTTATCACCATCATAACCCTAATTTCAAATATTACATTAACTTCTGATAATAGGGTTAGGTTATCGCGTGTGCGGTTGAGCTCTATTGATTCATTGAGTTACAATATCGATTTGGTAAAATTTAATGATGGTTGATGTTTGATGTTTGGATCTAGATTAGCCAAATCGAGTTGGGGGTAACCCATATTGTTTGTATTTCCAATGAGTCGTCATTATATAAACATATACACGTAAGTATACTTACTTCAGGGTTTTTAATTATCATATTTATTTATTCGCGTCTTAACAACCATATATATATATATATATATATATATAACTGAAATACCGTTTAAGATGAGATATGAAAATATATCATTACATATACTTTTACACTACTTAAGCATAATAATTTAACGTCTTATGTTTCGAAATCGTTCATACTAGTATATACCCAAAACTTTAAAGCCAGATATGTATATATAATCATATTCAAGTATTATGTTTAACAATTGATCGACCGATTTTGTATAATGAGAATACATATTGGTGTGTGTATATATATATATATATATTTATATACATACATATATATATATACTAGTTGGTTCCCCTGCGCTTCGCGGCGAGACGTATTTACGTATAACAAAAAAATAGTTGAATAAGCATGTATAAACGAACACTCGCGTCTCGGCACGGAAGTCTGGTCGTTTTTCGCCAAAGCCCTGCGGCAAGAGTTTGGTCGTTATTGGTTCGGGCCGTCGAAAACCATAAAAACGAATACCAATAATGTTCGCTCATAACAGGTTCGGTTGGTCACATTACCATAACGGTAACGACACTCTTTATGGGCTACGATACCAAAATATTCTATTTTGAATACAACTCCATTTTAAAAACAAATTATATCGAAACGTTGAAAAAAAATAAAAAAAACAACCGTGCATTCCGTTTTATAAAAAAAAGTTAACGAACGAAAGTTAATATATAAAAACGAAATTAAAACATAATTAAACGGGTAAAAACGTAAATTATATATAGTATAAGGGTGAAAAAAAAAGTTAAGCAGCCTGATTGCTTGCTTCAGCAGCCTAGCTCCCTGGCCGATGTGAATAGCTTAAAAAAATTAAAATAAAAGATGTAACAATCAAACTTTAAGTGTTTAAGTAGGTTTATGGATCGATCATCTTATTATTTTGTTCCTTTTACATAATCCAAGTATGCTTATTCTAATAAATGATTCTAAAAATGGCACGTATCATCACCATATTTAATCTCATCAAAAAATTTTAATTTCCCATATTTTAAGTCAATTTAAATTTTGAATTTTGAATTTTAATTATGTTAATGTTTTTATTTTTCAAAAAATATAATATAAAATTTGAATTCTAATTATTATTTAATTAAGAAAACAAAGAATTTTACTTTTTGTTTTACACATTATTTTAAATATTTTTACGCATTATTATACTTTTATTTTTTCATTAAACAATCTCATGTAATACATGGGTATATAACCTAGTATGATAATAAAAATGATTAAGTTAATGGTTTGTTTATATAGGATATAGAGTCGTGTACTACACAGGGTTAAATATTAAAAAACGATAAAAATACATAATGTATAACTACTTCTTTAAAATGATATAAATTGTAGGTCCCTCGGGTGTGGCGGATCGTCACATGCAAGTGGGTCTACTAGTCGGACCGGGTGCGGAATACCCATGACTAGGTGGAGAGTCTTACGAAACAAAGTAAACCGACAAGATAATCACTATAAACGTTCGTCTATTATAAACACTTGAAGGTTACAGAGAGAAGTTCTGAGATTACAAAGTTCTGCGTATTTGCTAATCTGAGTGCGAACTTATCTACTGTCAACCATTCCTATTTATACATGACCTGATGCCTACGCACTTAGCAAGTGCGCAGGGCAATTTGCTCATGCGTACTTAGCAAGTACGCAAAGGTATTCTTGCGTACTTGCTAAGTACGTAGGAACTATCTTCTGTGCACATACAAGTGCGCAAAACACTTAGAGAAATCTGCAACAGTCAATATGTAAAAGTAAATACAACTCGATAACTAATACATACAGACACTTACAAACTAATACAAATACATACATGAAAGTACTAAACTAAGACTCTATCTATCCATAATCTATCCAGAGTGTTTGTGACACGAAAGTGCTTCAACAAACTCCCCCTTGACAACAGCTCTGGATCATCTTCGATCTTTAGTCTTGAGTCTTCGGTCTTCAGTCTTCACAGCTATGCATCTTCAGCTTCCATCTTCTTCTTATAGTCAAGGCAAAACTTGTACCTGCTGAGGACTCACCACCACCTCACTAGGAATAGGTTGTTGCTGCCTATCCCCCTGTTCTTATGTGTACTTTCACGTCTTTGCCTTTGAATAGCAGCGTTAGAGTCATAATCTGGCACATATTCGTTGCTAGAGGATTGTCGCTTTCTCTTTGAGGACGACTCAGGAAGGGTGACCTTCGTCGTTCTCCTCGGGTGAACCTGCGATGGTGCATCACCGGAATCAGAAGAATCAGACTCTATCTCTTCCGAGTCGGATTCCTCAGCACCATCATTACCTTCTTCTTCGTCTCCACCATCCGACGATCCATCTTCACTTTCAACTTCCTCCTCTTGTTGTTGTTGTTGTTCATCTGAATGCTCACTCAATTCTGGATCCGAATCATGACTATACCATCTCCAGTCACCTGGTGCCACGTACGCTTCATTTATAAGGTGGCCAAAGAGTGTTGTATGCTCAGGGGTAGGTTCTACACTGCCTGGCTTAAGGAATTGTGCGAACACCCTCTTGTCCACCCTTTTCACTTGCAATCTCTCCCATGTAGCAGGTAGGTTTGGCAACACATCGTTTATCAGAAGTTGCACAAACCTAGGATATAATAAGAACCTGAACCTCTCAGCCGTGTTAATCTGATCATTGATGGCTTTGAATATGTAGCGTGAGAAGTTGTAGCCCTTATTGAAAGATAAGCCAACCATGGCTGCAGCAAGGTCATGACCCATTGCATCCTTTCCAGCTTTTCTTGAGGAGATGCACATGATCATGACGTGGGCAAAATATCTCCATTGGTCAAGCACCCACATTTTCTTATACGAAGCATAGTCTCTCGCCTTGACATATCCCATTCTTTGCCTCCAACAGCCATCCACAACGTAGTCTGGATAGGCTGTAGGGTCGGTCGAGAGATCTCGGAATTGCAGGACCCTTCTAATTGTATCTTCAGAGATGGAGATGTCATGACCAGCCATGGTAGCCCTTATAACATTGGGGATTACCGTGCATGCTCCGCAGTCTCCCAAAATTGATCCAGATAAGGTCTTGAAACGATCGGGTCTGCAGAAATAGCGTAGCTGATTCTTGAACGGTTCAAGAAATCAACTATCTCGCGGTACTGAAGCGTTGCACCCTTCCATTCCGGTTGAGTATTAGCTAACAGATTGAATTCGTTTGTAAAAGCCCGAGCCATAATCTGCAAAAACACACAGAAAACATAATCAGAACAACAAGTTTCATTGGAAATGAATAAACATGACGCAGTATAGCAGTTACTCTTTGAACTGAAATTTCAGACTTAGAAATTTTTCCCAAGTGTTGGTCCTGCGTACTTAGCAAGTACGCAGGAATTTCCTCTTGCGTACTTAACAAGTACGCATGAGTTGCTTCTTGTGTACTTGTTAAGTGCGCAGGAAACACACTTGTTCAAATTTTTTTAGAAATAAAAAATTCCACAGATGTTCAAACATTGGGTAGATTAGGTCACCACAAGGTCGGAATTAGTGATTACGACCCATGGAACCAACATCAACACCAAATTACTGCTATATGGTCCAATTTCGACCTAAACGACCACCCAGATGAACCGTCGGCCATCGAGGGTCTAAGATCAAAATCAAGGGATTAAACAGACTGATTAAGGGTCGATCACAGGTTCTAATCAAGTTTTGATTATAAGGTTTTACCCAAACAACCCACAATTTGACTAAAAGCTCGAATTAAACCCTAAGATTTTTCAACTGATCAAATCGGTCCAAAATCGCGATTTTTGTGGATGGATTGGCTCAAGATTCTCACCGATTGATTCTTACACGATGATGATACTAGAGATGGGACAAGAAATCGGTTAGGAACACTCAGATTTTTTTTTATTAAAATTGCAGAGGGAAAATGAACAGACGATGAGTTTGAATGATAAAAGTCTGAAATTTTTCTAACTCCTGTATATATACCCAACACCAAACAGTCGTGCGTACTTGTTAAGTGCGCAAGCTTTAACTCCTGCGTACTTACAAGTGCGCAAGACTTAACTCTTGCGTACTTGATAAGTACGCAGGGCTTACTTCATGCGCACTTGTCAAGTACGTAGAAACCCTTAAGTGCGCAAACTTTCAACTCAAATTATGAAGATTTTCAAGTCAAATAACGAACAAGATAAAAAATATTCAATCAAGAGGATTCAAGATCAATTCAGGAAGGTTAAACACAAATATTTTTGGCTTTTCTGATTAAGATTGAACTGTTCATAAACTTAAAATCTTTTTGATCTTTTCTAGATAGAAATATACACGCATTTACACAAACTATTTTTGATCAAAGACACGAGCAGAGGATCATATCAGGCTAACTTATAGCAAAAACGATACAATATAAACATCAACGAATATGGGATCATGTCATGGATTACTATTTATTCCTACATAATAAGCACATAAACAAGTAATTCAAGTTGACAATATTATAAGATTTGAAATTATAAGCATCTTTGTATCACGTTCTTGTGTATGAAGGTATTAATTATAAGATATACAACGTGTACCCCAATGATATACTACATCAATATAAATTGCACTATCTCAAGGCTTCTAAGATTTTCCCAATTATTTTCCAAATTTTCAGAATGAAGTTACAACTATTAGCATAGGAAAAATCAACCAGAATCCATAAGGATTATCAGGAATCATAAGATTCAGAATCGAGTGATTCATTTGTCTTGGTTTCATTTGATTTTCTTCATTGAATATCGGTATGATGATTCAGGATAATGAGTATGGTGTTTGAATAAGGTAAGGGAATCCAACTTTTATCTGGATTTGATTTCAATGAATCATGAGTGATTCAAGGGTGAATACATGCTCAACGGTTGATGTAGAGACATGTCTTGATTCAATCTCTCCTTGCATACTTGTGAGTATGGGCAGTGAGATGAACCGCATTAATTGTGCTAATGACATAACCCGTAACTGATCTTAAAAGAAAATTATTGCCAAAATCTAACATCCTTTATCTGATAATGATCTTTTCTATTCTTTTATGCACACACACTAGCAAACATGGGTTCAAATCACAGTTGTAATTTAGACTTTAGTTTCCACATTACTAGTGATTCAAAGACGCATACAGCCTACTGACAACTCAAATTACTTGTAAATAAGCAGATTAAAAACATAATAATTTAAACAATCAAGTAAGCATGACGCAATCATTTCACATATGAGCAGTCTGTGACGTTTAGATCATTTCTGATGTACTATCATTTCCTCTTTTCTCAAGTTATCTTTGAAATTTTCTCCATTTTCTATTTTTTTTTATTTTGTAAAATGTTTTTGAAAGTTAAAATAACTATACAGAAAATTTAAAAGAAATAAAATTTAACTTTCATGAATTGAATTGATTTAAGAAAACAAGTTTTCACTCAGGATTGAACATTCCTATCAAGTTGACAAGATGCTCAAAACGGGATCGACCAAATGCCTTTGTGAAAAGGTCAGCAAGATTGTCATCCGTGTGAACTTTTACAAGTTCAATTAAATGCTTTTCAGCACAATCACGGATGAAATGATGGCGAATTTCTATATGTTTAGTTTTGGAATGTTTCACCGGGTTATTTGTGATGGACATGGTGGCATTGTTGTCAATGAACAAAGGAGTTCCAGTGAAGTTCAAGCCGTAGTCTCTCAATTGCTGCTGAATCCACAATATCTGAGAGCAACCGCTCGCCGCAGCAATGTATTCTGCTTCACAAGTTGAGACAGAAACCGTTGACTGCTTCTTACACTGCCAGGAAACCAGTCCGTCTCCTAAGAATTGACATCCGCCAGAAGTTGACTTTCTGTCAAGGTTACAACCGCCATAGTCTGAATCAGTGTAGGCTTTGAAGTCGAATGACTGCTTCTTAGAGTACCAAATACCCAATCGAGGTTTCCCTTTCAAGTATCTAAAAATTCTCTTCACGGCTATCATATGTAACTCCTTCGGTTGAGACTGAAACCTTGAGCACAAGCACACAGCAAACATTATATCGGGTCTTGAAGCTGTGAGATACATAAGTGATCCGATCATCCCACGGTACAATCTGCAATCCACATCATTTCCATCTTTATCAGGATGCAGACCATGATTGACTGGGATAGTTGTGCCATAAGTACTGCTATCATTCATCTTGTATTTTGACAAGATGTCCTGCACATACTTTGTTTGATTAGATAAATGTCATCCTCTCTTTGACTGACTTGCAGACCCAGGAAGAACGATAATTCACCCATGTTACTCATTTCAAACTTGGACTTCATCACCTGTTCGAATTTCCTACACATCCCTTCATTGGTAGAACCAAAAATAATGTCGTCGACGTAGACTTGTACAAGAAGAATGTCACCTCCTGCTTTCCTAATGAAGAGGGTCGAGTCAATCTGTCCACGGTCGAAACCATTAGACAGTAGATGCTTAGATAATGTCTCATACCATGCCCGCGGTGCTTGATGAAGACCATAAAGTGCTTTGTCGAGCTTATACACTTTATTGATATTATGCGGATCTTCAAAGCCGGGAGGTTGAGTGACATAGACCTCTTCATGAACTTTTCCATATAGGAAAGCACTCTTCACATCAAGTTGATAGACCTTGAAGCCGACATATGTGGCATAAGCCAAGAACAGTCGAATGGCCTCAATTCTAGCAACTGGGGCATAAACTTCCGTGTAATCCAAGCCCTCTTGTTGATAAAAACCCTGAACAACCAATCTTGCTTTGTTCTTCACAACCACATGACGATCATCCGTCTTGCATTTGAACACCCATCTGGTTCCAATTGGCTAAAAGCCTTTTGGCAAGTCAATCAAATCCCACACGTGCAACTTTTGGAATTGAGACAGTTCATCTTGCATCACCTCAATCCAGCAGTTGTCAGTGAGAGTCTCTTTCACATTCTTCGGCTCTAACTGGGACACGAATGCAGCATGCAGACATGTTTCCATGACACCAGTGTCAAGTATCTCCGAGTAAAGACTAGTGTTCTCTGCAGTGGTTCGAAGACGAGTTTGAACACCGGCATGAGGATCACCAATAATGTTGTCAATTGGATAATTCTTATGCACTCTCGCCTCTGGTACATTTGGTTCCTGAATTTCTGAATCGAGATTCGTGCTAAACTCCCTCATTTCTTGTGTTCCAGAAGAAGAGGATTCAATGTTAATTGGATCAGCTGGAGCTTCATTTCCTACAGTCGTGTTAGGATTAGCTTGAGCGTCATCTCCATTAACATGAATATCTTCACTGTTATCACCATTAAGAGTTCCAGATGCAGATGCAACATTGGAATCAGGAGTTACAATCGGTACAGTAGCACGAGTAGAGAAACTGGAGTCATCGCCGCCACCAAATAATTCATAAACATTTGCGGCGTCAACTGCAGATAGATCAAGAAGATTGAATGACTTGAATAGTGCATCATAATCAAAACCCCAAGCTGGACCTGTTGGTTCTGGTGGAATGTTGTGTTTACTGCAATCCACTTCAAACCATTCCTCGACAGTGCGAGTTCCTATATTGTACACTCTCTTGCAAGGCGAGTTGGAAATGTATCCTAAGAAGATGCCTTCCTCCGCTTTTGCATGAAACTTAGACTGGCGGTCTTTGTACTGTAGCAACAAGGAACAGGGACTACCAAAAGGAACTAGGTAATCAAGATTGGGAGTTCGAATGTTGATCAACTCGTAACAAGTCTTGTTGTGCCTTTTCACAACCAGAACTCTGTTTAAGACGTGACAAGCTGTATTAACTGCTTCTGCCCAGAACGTGACATGAAGCTTTGCATCCGACAGCATAGTCCTTGCAGTCTCAATCAATGTTCTGTTCTTCTGTTCTGCAACTCCATTCTGCTGCGGTGTGTACGAGGCGCTGAATTCGTGACGGATCCCCTTCTTGAGACAAAAAAGTTCCATTAAATTATTCTTGAACTCAGTTCCGTTGTCACTCCTTATTCTTCTAACCTTCAGCTTGCAAAGAGATTCCAAGCTCAGGATCAGGTATTGAAGAATATCAGCAGTCTCGTCTTTTGTACCTAAAAAATGCACCCAAGAAAAACTTGAGAAATCATCAGTTACAACCAGACAGAACGACTTACCTCCAATACTCCTGATACTTATGGGGCCAAACAGATCCATGTGTAATAGCTCCAAAGGGGTATCAATGGAGTTTTGGAGCTTAGTCTTGTGAGACTTCTGCTGTTGTTTGCCCTTTTTACACGGCATACAGTCATCTGCAACGGTAAATCTCAGATTAGGAACCCCGGTTACCAAACCGTTTAGGACAAGATGGTTCATTTTACGATACGAAATATGTCTGAGTTTCCTATGCCACAAGATAGAGTCAAGATCTGTCGCTTTGGTAAGCAAACAAGTAGCAACTGATGAGGTGGTTGTTGCCACGCTCATATCAATCTGATAGGTGTCGTTTGTTCTTGGCGCTCTCATCAGGATCCAATCTTCAGGAACTTCAAAACCAGGCTTGAGAATCAAGCATTCATTCTTATCAAACATCACTGAGTACTCCTTGTCGTACATTTGGGAGACACTCAGCAGGTTATGCTTCAGCTGCTCGCAAAAGTTGACATTGTCAAAACTGACACAACCATTTGATACCACGCCTTGACACGTGATACTGCCACCTTTCTCTCCAGCAAAGGCCACATAGCCGCCTCTGAATGGTTTCACGTCTTGAAGCAAGGCCATGTTTCCTGTCATGTGCCGAGAGCATCCACTATCTACATACCAGCGGTTAGAGATAGTACCCTTCGGACGTCCCTGCACAAGTCACAAAAAGAATTAGTTAGTTTTGGAGACCCAAGCCATAGTGGTCTTGGGTCGTCCATCCTTTTCAAAATAAACTACCTCTTTTAACTCACAGTCGTGATGACTGTTCGAAATGGATGAATCTTTAAAAAAATTAGGACTAGGAGATTGAGAATTTTTGAATTTGTTAGTCTAGGACCTCTTCTGTTTCTTAACTGGAACAGTAGACTTATGTTCAGCAACAGCAGGTGAACTAGTGGAAGCTTCACCTGATTGAACTCCAGTCAGCTGTTCTAGCTTTCTCAACCTCTTATTCCTTCTCCTCCTCTGTGGCTTAGAGAGTTTCACAACAGGTTTCTCACCAGTATGTATACTACCAGAGGTAGATACACAAGGTGTAGCGGGTTGCTTTCCCTTCCTTGAAACAAATGATTTAGCCTCAGAGGTTATCTTTGGCTTTACCATCGGTTTTACTAGTGGTTTCACCACATTTGCTTTTGGACTTTTGGGATGGTTCACTTGTGGTGACTTAGGGATGACAGCCGGTTGTGAAACAATAGGCCGTTTCCCTTGGTTCTTAGAAGGGCAGTTCACAAAAATGTGACCAACCATACCACAGTGAAAACAAGTTCTCTTGTCTGTGTAAGTTCTCTTGTAAGGCTCATTAGATCTGGCATTAGATGACTCAGCATGATGAGCAGGAGGAGTTGGTTTGTGAACAGAAGTTTGACCCAATACAGATTGGTTCTTGGGAGTATAGTATTTTTGCAAATTTTCTTTGTAACCAAGCCCAAAGTGAGCTGCAAAAATCTCTTTCTTTACTTGATTAAGATTTTTATACCCCCCATAAAGCATTACCTTTAATTTATCATTAGATTCAATGATATCGGGTTCAGTTAGAATACAGTTATCACTATTAGTAATAATGTTTTTCTTGACTTTCTGTTCAGATAACAACTCCTCAGATACTACTCCTTCAGGGCAAGTGTTAACCGACCCATCATCAGAAGCAGTAAAGAACTCCTCATTAGATGCGGAGTTGTCCTTACTTGAGGAATCATCCCTTTTAGAGGAATCATCCTTTCCTGAGGACTCATCAAGAAAAGTTAGATCAATGTCTACTAAGCTGTTGACAAACTTCCCGTTAACTGGTGGAGGAATGGCATTAGTACCCAACCCAAAGCCATTCATTTGCCTCACTACAGATTCGTAGTGTTCCACCACAAAACGAGAGTTTTTCAACTTCTCATTAGAACATTTCAACTGCAAGATTTCATTTTGCAGCTTGTTAATTTCATTGTTCCTTTTCTCCAACCTCTTGTATGCAATATCCAAGTGAAGCTGTTGATCGCTCATTTTCAGCGAATACTCACGTTTTTCCTTTTTCAACGTTTCAATTGAATCTTTAAAACGTTTTTCGTTTTCTTTATAACTTAGAGCTGCAATGCGAAGGGGTTCGACCTTGTCTTGAAGCTTGGAATTTTCAAGTTTTAAGCATAGACATTTAGAACAAGAAATAACAGAAAAAAGATTAGAATCTACCTCAGTTGATGAACTTGTTGCCTCTCCAATAGCCATGAGAGCAACAGCAGTAGTTGATTCCTCTTGATCAGCTACAGAAGCTTCCTTTTCTTCAGCTTCCTTCTCCTCAGCTTCCTTTTTCTCAGCTTCCATCAACTCCATGATCTCAGCCATGAGACCAACCTGAGTTTGTGCAATGATGGCATCTTCCAGATGAACACCCCAATCAAAGTTGTCGTCCTGTTGAGCTACCAGTGCATTGGACGAACCACCGTGGCTTTGATTGTGGTTGTTAGTGTTGTTGTAGCCATGGATGTTTCCTTGGCTAGGTCTGGTGAAACCCGAAGCCGGTGCTCTGTCTTTCTGACATTCACGAGCAAAGTGTCCAAAGTTTAGACACTTATAGCATTTGGTCTTGGATTTGTCAAAACCAACCTTGGCATTAGAATGCCCGCTAATGAACTTTCTTCCTGTTCTGTTCAGGAAACGCTTGGCTCTCCTCCGTATCATGGCCATATTCCATTGAATATCCATGTCCTCCATGTCATCAGGATCCACTTGATTAAAATCTTCTTCAATTGTCTCGGGATCTGTAAGCTTTCCACCTATGAAGTTCTCGTAGGCCAGCATACAAGATGAAAATAGTGCTACATGATCTTCGGCTATTTTGGCTATAGCTGATTGGTTAGCTGAAGTTGTAGCGGGAGGATTTCTTGAGGTATGTTGTTGATGAGATCTAGAACCTGATCCAGATGCATAGCATGCATGACCACCACAACCATTCGAGTGGTCTTCTTCAGTAGAGTTTCCAGAGAAAAGGGCAATTCCAGTGCCCGAAGATTTGGTTGTAGAAGACGTCCCATGATACATAGAAGGGTCTTGTATCTGAGGTCTTCCTGAGCTCTCCTTCTTTCTAAGGTTCATGTTATGAGCTTGAAC
The DNA here is from genome assembly GCA_023525975.1 of Smallanthus sonchifolius. Taxonomy (NCBI): domain Eukaryota; kingdom Viridiplantae; phylum Streptophyta; class Magnoliopsida; order Asterales; family Asteraceae; genus Smallanthus; species Smallanthus sonchifolius. The sequence goes on from CM042046.1 coordinate 31,985,760, forward strand.
CTTTCCAATTGCCTCCTCTACTGTCATTTCATAGAATTTTGGATTCTCTCTCATCAGGGTTGTGTACATTTCAAACCTGGGTGGCAAAGCATCCAGAAACTTTTCCACCAACTCTTCATCGGGATACTTGAGCTCAAAGGCTTTCAATTCTGTCTGCAGATGATAGAATCTAGAGATAAGGTCATCTAAAGATTCATTCTCCAGAAATCTGAAGCACTCATACTGCTTCCTGAGAAGATCCCGTTTACTCTTCTTGATATCACTATTCCCCTCGAATCTTTTCTGTAGTGCCTTCCAAAGATCCTTAGAGTTGTCATAACCTCTGAAGCTGTGGAACAACTCCCGAGTTAATGCCATAGTGATTGAACCAAGAGCCTTCTTTTCTCGATCATAAACTTTCTTTTCTTCTTCATCGAGTTTAGAGATAGGCTTAGGTAGTTCATCATCAAGATAGATGTGTGTGAGATGCTTATATCCTTCTAGGATTGGTATCCATAACGAGGAATCGGTGTATGAAATGTAATGCTCAAAGTGTGCCTTCCAGTTAGAATAATCATTTACATTTAGCAGCTTTGGCGGTTTCTGAGGAGTACCGATCTCATTGTCATAGTTTAAGAGGTTTCCAAGGTTCTGAAGATTCAACATGGTGAACACTTAGTCAAATTTCAGAAAAATCAGATATACTTGCGCACTTGATATTGGCCTTGCGCACTTAGAGGAATGGTCTTGCGTATTTAAGATTTGCTCTTGCGTACTTGATAAGTACGCAGGAGTAAATGATAAATACACATGATATAACTTAAGTACGCACAAGGTTAGTCTTGCGTATTTAGTAAGTACGCAGCAAGACTGTACTTTTTGCCAGATATGGTAACTACGCAGAACACCTTTTCACCAACTCTCACCAAACTATTCCGGTCACTGAAAAACACACTAGAGATGGCAAAAATCGGACGGATTAACAATCAAAATGAGCCAAAGGGTCAGAAACTTGTTTTTAACCAACCTTTGATGCTCAAAACACTCAAAATACACAACAAAAGTCGGTTTTTGAGTGATTTTTGCTTCTAAAATAGTGCTCAAGAGCTACCCCTATTTTATCACAAAAATCAACAAAAACACTTCCTTTTGCTTGTAAAACTCTGTAGAAAACTCTTCAAACTCACTCACAACACTCGAAATCAAGAGCAATGCTCTGATACCACTTGTAGGTCCCTCGGGTGTGGCGGATCGTCACATGCAAGTGGGTCTACTAGTCGGACCTGGTGCGGAATACCCGTGACTAGGTTGAGAGTCTTACGAAACAAAGTAAACCGACAAGATAATCACTATAAATGTTCGTCTATTATAAACACTTGATGGTTACAGAGAGAAGTTCTGAGATTACAAAGTTCTACGTATTTGCTAATCTGAGTGCGTACTTATCTACTGTCAACCATTCCTATTTATACATGACCTGATGCCTGCGCACTTAGCAAGTGCGCAGGGCAATTTGCTCATGCGTACTTAGCAAGTACGCAAATGTATTCTTGCGTACTTGCTAAGTACGCAGGAACTATCTCCTGCGCACATACAAGTGCGCAAAACACTTAGAGAAATCTGCAACAGTCAATATGTAAAAGTAAATACAACTCGATAACTAATACATACAGACACTTACAAACAAAGACAAATACATACATGAAAGTACTAAACTAAGACTCTATCTATCCATAATCTATCCAGAGTGTTTGTCACACGAAAGTGCTTCAACATAAATCTATACTATATAATAAATAAAGGTTTTGATGTGCCACATGTCACTCTCTCATGCATCCTCAAGTTTTTTTTCCCACATCTCTCTCTTATTAATTATACAAATTTCTTTAATTTTTTTTATAATTCTTTGTTTCTCGTCTCTCTCTCCTGTTAAATAATAATGTCTTCTATATTTATTTTTATAAAACGTTTTTCATGAATATGTAATATGTTAATCTTTAAAACTAAGTGTATATAACATTGCATTTATTTAACACATGTAATACATCGGGTTTCTAAAGTTTAGTATAAAGTAACATGTTTCAGTTAAAAAACATTAATACTCAGCTAAAAAGTATTTAAAAATTAACTTAACATAATTTATAAATGTCACATAAAATTTTATTCAACTCGTGTAATACACGGGTTTTTAAAATCATAATTTTTTTATTACCAAGTATATAACATTACATTTATTCAGCCCGTGTAATACACGTGATTCTAACCTAGTAAAATATATATAAAAAGTATACATGGAGTTAAAAATTACATTACAATTACAAATACAATAATAAAAAAATAAAATTAATAATACAATTCAAATTATCACTTTTGAAAATGAGTATGATTATTACTACAGCATCAAGTCATAAACACTATACAAATTATTTTGAAAATAACATTCACTTACAAACAGTGTTGTCCCACAACATAAACGATAAGGCAAGCTTGTGCTACTGTTTTTTTCGTCTAAATTTAGAACCTTAGCCGAAGAGTCCCAAAAAAATAACAAAGGTTGCTGGAAAAAAAGGGAAAACTGTAAGTATTTTGATGTTTTTGCAGATAGGTCATATGATAGGGTGTTAGACCTGTGAGGAAGAAGAGAATGCTAATAGATAGAGAATAATTGACTTAACTTCTGGATATACCCAGTAGGTTACGATTCATTCAATATATAAAAACTAGAGTTACAAATATAACCTTCTAATAAACAGAAAACAACCCGTATGACCCCCACACAATGCAAAATATGAAAAACCCAAAAGACACGTAACAATACTCTCCCTTAACCCACTTTTTGTGCTCAAAAAGTAAGTTTAGTAAACTCAGGAACCCTTAACTTCATCTCATCCAAAAACTCCCTCTTGTTTGTGCGGTATAGCATCAGCCTTTCTAATTGAGCACAAGGAAAGCTTGTTTTTTTATTATCTTATTCTAAACAACTGCCACAACAGTTTAGCTTTCCATCTATGCCATAAATGCATCAATGCCATTTTAAAGATAATATTTTTTTCTTTAACTAGAATATGATGAGTAGCCTCATCGATGGTCATATCTTTCAATGCTTCTTCCAAATCCTCATTTGCAGCATCACTTAATTCTATATATGAAATATGCAATGTGGCAAGAAGCATAGAAGATGTCATAACTTGTGTACTACCTTTTGTGATATCTTGAGTTTCCACGCTCTTCAAATCATCACTGACTTCAATTTGTGAACCTTGTGTACCTTTAAGCTCAACAACAAATAATGAATCCAAAGTTTTATCATCACCATTTAAAAGTGTTCCTTCTTGATTTGTTTCAACCTTTTTTTCACCATCCTTTGAATCAACAGCCATACATGCATTTGTTTCACCTTTAAATCCTTCAGACATTTCACCAAACACCTTAGGGACACACTCAATTTTTGTGGATCAAGAAGGAGAAAGTGATCCAAACTGCCCTTCAACATCACTCATGGAACTAAATTTTGGTTGGGGAACATAAGTACTCATCTCCAAGTCTAGTGCCGCAGTTTGATTTGTAGTTTGATTTGATCCTATCTGGTCAATTACACCTACAGTGTTTGCTATTTGGTTCTGATTCAACCAGAACGAATCCAGTATCTTCATCATATGCTCTTGTCGCATCATGAATTTGTACGCAATTGCTTTCAATTCTTCCAAAGATCGGCTTCTTTCCTCTAATGCTCTTATCAAATCTGCTTCTGCTGATATCGCCATTGTTGCTTGATTCTTGCTTGTTGATCACCGTGAATCACAGTAATTGTGGATAGAAATTTAGTCCGTTCCAAGGAAAGAACGGCTCTGATACCCTTGATAGGGTGTTAGACCCGTGAGGAAGAAGAGAATGCTAATAGATAGAGAATAACTGACTTAACTTCTGGATATCCCCAGTAGGTTACGATTCATTCAATATATAAAAACTAGAGTTACAAATATAACCCTCAAATAAACAGAAAACAACCCGTATGATCCCCACACAAATGCAAAATATGAAAAACCCAAAAGACACGTAACATCATGCATAGCGATAATATATATTTTCAAAAGATCTTAATATGCGGTTATTTACATTAGCAAAAAGTAGTTAGCCTAACTTTTACATTACAAAAGATGGTTGGCCATTTTTTCACTATCAGGTATGTTGGGCCATCGTGGCTTCTTCGGTTCGCAGATCTCGGCTCGTCCTAGTCGGGGTATCGTGCCCTTTTTGTTTCGTTGACTCACCAACTGCATGTAGTATGTTTTTTTAATACAACTGATGTTTATGAAGAATATAACTGTACTTTTTGTTTACCTGTTGTCGGAAAGGGGGCGCGTTTTGGTGCTGAATTGCTTCCTATTGTTGTTGATGGTGTAGGTGGTTTTGGAGTCGGTGGAGTCATTTTCGGAAACGGGGGCGTTTTGGTGTTGATTGCTTCCTATTGTTGTCGATGGTGTATACATATTAGAATGAGGTGGAAAGACCTCAGATTTTTCTATCTGAATGAAAATGCAAAACAAATTAGCATTAATAGTCAAAAGACAATTGTAAGTAACAACCACCAGTAAGAAGATAAAATCAAAAAAGAAAATAAACTGAGGAAAAAATTTGTACTTAGTCTCTTAAATATGCATCTGGATAAAACCACAATTCAATGCAGACGAAGGTAAAACTAAAGCTTTATATTAAAACGAAAATCATGGTATCATGTCACATACTGCTACATCATTAAATTAGGGTTTGCTTCCTCAGAATGTGTAAAGAAGCATATATATTACCATAAAAACAACATATTTTTTTTAATCCTAGGGGCTAGAAGTGTTGCGGGTAAATCCACCCAACCCATTTTGACCAGTGCAAAAAAACTTACCTGTGTTCATTACCTAAGACACCTGATCCACCCATTTGACACATCAATCAATATTAATCATTGATCACATAACCACATACCAAAGCAAAGCAGTAAAGATAAATCAAAGTTTAGGAAAAGTTACTTTCATACTCAAAGTCGCCTGAAAAAAAATATGCAAAGTTAAAAAAAGAATTTCATACCAACTGCTCTAACAAACCGTGATTGATCATTTGAAGCTAAATCAGCTGCAAACCCACCGCGTACAACTCAAATGCTACTACACTTAGTTTTCGCTTAGTACCTAAAACAATCAGCATTAGGATCAATAATCAAAATATACACATAATAATATTTGCAGGGAGAGAAAATAGGAACCAACCATCGTAGAGAATCAAACTAAGATCTAGATATTGAAGTGTGCCTTTCTGATACTGAGATGAATGTTTTTGCTTGCAACTTCAATTCTGCTCTATAATCATACATTTAAGTTCATCACTTGACTGCTGTCTTGTTTAATGGTTGGTTCACTTCCCCCATAGAACACATGGTTTTTTGCTAAAAGTAATTCTAGTATAGACAGTAAGATTGGTTAGACAATCAATGTTTTATGAAGCCAATAACTAAAGTTGACCAAAATAGTAACCATGTGCAATTTGCTTAACAAGGACTATACATATTGAAAACCACATAAGTCTCTTATTTTGGTATATTAAAGTACCATAATGTCCAATGATGCATGAATTGTGTTTAACATGTCAATTGGAGTTGAACAACCCTTGACATGACAGATGTGATTATTCAGAGAGCAAAAATGTAGCACTAGCATTGTAAACCATTAAAGTAACAAATTTGCAAGAAATAAAGCAATTCAAATCTTTAAAACAACAATACCAAATAAACCTAGAACTGAATTGCATGCAAATTAATGAATAACTGGAGACGCTTTTGCCACAAAATGTCAATAAATTTAAATTGCTGTTTATATCTACAAGCCATAAGTTGAAAAAAACTTGCCTTTGTTTGAAGATGATGACCCTATTTGTTGAACCTCCTCCTTAAACGGTTGACTTCCTAAAAGTCAACTCTCAAATGTTAGTTCACAACCCAACGACAAAACATTATCATGGTTTTTTGAAATACAGTCTACCTCAATTAAGTTTAACGCTTCTACCTTAATTCTTTATGAATCGTGATTCATATCCATAGAAACCTCTAAAAACCCCATGATATTGCTCAACCTACTTCTTGTGAAATTCAAAATATAAAAACAAAAGATTTAAAAAAAGACTGAACTTGATGAGACATTTACTACACATTCAACCAGTTCGAGCAAATTAAAAACCCAAAATAATAACCATTAACAAAATGATGTTTAGTTTTAACATCTATATGAAAATCTAACTTTATATGAAACCTGCTTAGTTTTGAATGATCCTCAAGAAGACACAATTAAAATGATCTTGAAATAATAATTAAATGACATGTTTTGAGAGACAATCTGTGGAAATATGAGATGTCTTCTAAAATTTGAAGTCAAATATGGATGGTTGCATATTATTCAAATATGGATGGTTGCATGAGAGTCAAATATGGATGGTAACCATCTAGTATATATAGACTTGAAATCTTCATCTCAAAATGTACCATCACAAACCATCAAAATATATATACAAGAACACATTGTATATATATATTTTCACTCTTTTGTTCAAATTCTGTAAACACTGCAAATTATAGTGGATTGTTTCTCGGCTTCCTCGGCCTGTGGTTTTTTTCCCAATTGGGTTTTCCACGCTAAATCCTTGTGTCACCTTTTTATTTTCTGCCTTTAATATTGTCCGGTATTTGATTACGCTTGATACATTAATTCCGTTCCGCGTCGAACTAATATTATCTATTACAACTCGGATCCTTGGGGCGTGTTTTACACTCTTTTTACCACAATTGGTATCAGAGCATCCAGGTTTTAATATTAGTTCATCGAAATTATTTTATCAAGTAAAAAAAAATCATGTCTACAATGAAGTTCGATATTCCGTTGTTAGATCGAAACACCAGGTTTCCCCTATGGCAAGTAAAGATGAAAGATGTTCTAATTCAGATGGATTTACATAAGGCGCTTTTGGGTTTCGAAAAGATGCCCACGTCATGGACCGAAGAAGAAAAGGAGATGAAAGATCTCAAGGCACTATCCCAGATTCGTTTTCACTTATCAAACGATGTTTTGCAAGATGTTTTGAAAGAAACTTCAGCGGCTTCTTTATGGCTAAATCTGGAGCAATTGTTGATGACTAAGAGTTTACCAAACAAGTTGCATCTAAAGCAACGATTGTTCAATCTCAAAATGGTTGAAGGTGGTTCTTTAGCTGAACATATTTCCACATTCAAAGAGTTAGTCAATAACCTAGAGAATATGGATGTTCAGTATGAAGATGAAGACTTGGCTTTATTTTTGCTGTCATCATTGCCCGAATCCTACAGCCATTTTCGTGATACTATCATATATAGCCGTGACACTCTTGTCTTAGATGAAGTTTATACAGCTTTGGATTCAAAAGAAAAGATGAAGCATATTACCGGTGGTGGTTCTAGTGATGTGAAAGCCGAAGGTTTAAATGCCAGAGGAAGAGCAACAGATAGGGGTAAAAACCTTCAATCTTCCAACAGAACGAGATCCAAGTCTAAAGGCAAACGAAAGTTTTGCAATTACTGTCACAAGAAGGGACATGTGATCGATGAATGTTTCAAGTTGAAAAATAAAGAGAAAGCAGCAACAAATGGTAAACAAGCTATCACTTTGGGTGAAGCCGATGTAGCAGAGGACGGTTGTATTGGAGAACTCCTGACAGTTTATTCAGATAAGCTGGATTCCACTGATGAATGGATACTTGATTCTGGTTGTACTTTTCATATATGTCACAACAGAAGTTGGTTTTACACATTTGAAAAGGTAAATTAGGGTTATGTCTTAATGGGCAATAATACTACATGTCCAGTTGTTGGACATAGATCAGTCAGAATCCGTATGTTTGACGGTGTTATCCGAACCATTGGGAATGTTAGATATGTTCCTGACCTCAGAAGAAACTTGTTATCTCTCAGCTCCTTTGATAAAAAAGGATACGAGTTTGCCGGTAAAGGTGGAGTTCTCAGTGTATTCAAAGGTGGTGCTGACAAACTGAGAGCCAAAAGAAAAACCTCGGACCTCTATTTTCTTGACGAGCAAACAATTTCGAGTGATGCTGCTGTTGTTTCAAAGTCTCTTTCTGAACCAGATCAGTCCCGTCTTTGGCATCTTCGACTCGGCCATATGAGTTTTCAAGGCATGTCCGAATTGAGTCGAAGAGGATTACTTGGTGAACAAAAGATTGTTGAGTTAGAGTTCTGTGAAGACTGTGTGTATGGCAAGGGAAAACGGGTGAGTTTTCTAAGTGGCATTCATACAACAAAAGGACCACTTGACTATGTCCACTCGGATTTATGGGGACCAGCTCGAGTTGTTTCAAAAGGTGGAGCTAATTATATGCTCACTATAATTGATGATTTCTCCAGGAAGGTGTGGTCTTTCTTCTTAAAACATAAAGGAGATGTGTTTTCCACCTTCAGAAATTGGAAAGTTCAGGTTGAAAAGCAGTCAGGATTGGTGGTAAAGTATCTTCGCACGGATAATAGACTCGAGTTTTGCTCAGAAGATTTTAATGCCTATTGCCGAAAGGAAGGCATCACTCGACACCGAACGGTGGTCCATACACCCCAACAAAATGGTGTAGCCGAAAGGATGAACCGCACCATTATGGAGAAGGTCCGGTGTATGCTTTCTAATTCCAAATTGCCAAAGTCCTTTTGGGCAGAGGCTGCTTCGACTGCCTGCTATCTTATAAACCGATCACCATCAAGAGCAATTGAGAAGAAAACTCCATTTGAGTTGTGGTCCAGAAAACCTGCCGATTATACAGGTTTAAAACCTTTTAGATGTCCAGCATATGCACGCGTTGACAATGGGAAGTTAGAACCGAGAGTAATTAAGTGTGTTTTTCTTGGGTACAATCCAGGGGTAAAAGGTTACAAGCTGTGGAGCTTTGATCTAAAGAAAGTTATTATCTCAAGAGATATTACTTTTGATGAATCTAGAATGATTCAACCAGTTTCAAACTCTTCAAAAGGTACAGATACATCCAATGCATCATCCGAAGCAAGAAAAGAGCAATCTCAAGTGGAGGTGGAGCTTCCTACTTCACCTACTACTGATCAGAGTATAGTTGAGCATCAAGAGTCTTCATCGCCAGATGAGCATGTTGTTGTTGAGGATCTAACACCCTCACAACCACAAGATACTACTCCAAGCATTGCAAGAGATAGGCCAAGAAGACAAATTGTTCCTACAAAAAGGTACGCTGAAACTGATCTTGTTGCTCTTACTATTGCTAATGATATTGAGTCGGCAATGGAGCCTGTGAACTATGATGAGGCTGTCAAGTCTAAAGACTCAAGTGATTTGATGATTGCTATGCATAATGAGATGGAATCCTTGTGTCACACCCCAACCGACGGCGGAATACGTCGGGGCGGAACATGTAGACTGTTCAAAAGCTCATGATCAACTAAATTACAAAATTTTATTAAAATGGTTTAAATGTACAATACATATTGATCAAACAATCAAAAGCTAACAAATTCTAGTTTATTTGTCACTAGGTCCATAAGCTCCTAAGTGATGACCTTGTACTTCAAATAATTCAACCTGAAACACGTTTAAAATGAGAGGGTCAACTACAAATAGTTGGTGAGCAAACATAGTGTTAGATATCTCATGTAGTTTTCAAAGGATTTGTACAATTCTTATGACATATGGTAAGTAAGGCATTTTATGGAGAATCTATAGTCGAAACTAGGTGTACAATCAAACCTTGTGACTGAGGCATAACATGCAGGTTACCCTAAAGTAATTGTCGGTAACAAACACCCTACCCGGGTGGGTTTGTCAGACTCAATAGATCTATCAATGTTAACCGGTGGCTTGTACTTAGTTAATGATTGTACGAGTATGTCATGTATATGTAGTTCAACTCATAGCATTCAAGCACAAAAGCACAAATTACACAAATAGTCATAATGTAGAATTGTATATTGTAATTGCAAATAGTTTTTAATGCACAACATGTTTCACCCCAAAATGTACAAAAATGGTAAAAAGGGGCTATGTAAACTCACCTTGCAAGTTTAGAGGGTTGAACTTGAACTTGTAGTAACTTGGATTCAATGCCTTAAGGATTGCCTAAGTTAAGTTTGTTACGTTAGAAACACGTTATGGATAGTCAAGGGGTTGACAGTGTAATTAGTTGAAAGTGGTTGTTGTACACTAGAGTGGTTATCATTCCAGAGTAGTACCTCCAACAGAAAAGTTCCCAGGAAAGAGTTGGCCGGATCAGAACCCCGTCTTTTCCTAGCCAGAACTTTAATGTTTGTCAGATAACTACATCCTGGTTTGAAAGTTACTCTATTTGCATACTTAACCAAGTTTAGGGTGAGTTTGTTAAGCTTGGAAAGTATAAGGGCTAAAGTGAAAATATGAGTTTAGTAAAGATATAAATAAATTTAATTGAATATTAAAGGGTTTTAAAAATAAGGAGTTTTGGTAAAAACATGATTTTTTTAAAATTGAAAGGAATAATAAAAATCAAAACCAAGTTTTTAAATAAAGTTTGAACAAGTTTAATTAAAATAGGGCTTTTAATCTTGGATAGATCTATGATTATAACATAAACATGTTAGGGATCATAGATCTAGCCAGTTATGATGAACTTTTAAAAAGAAAAGTATGAACAAGTAAGAACATAAGAAGAACTTACTTAGAATGGAAAGATTTAAACTAGAATCTTTCAAAAGATGAGAAGAACAACCTTTAGTTGCTAGAGAGCCCTAGAGGATTGTTGAGGTGTGAAAATGAATGAGGTTTAAGGCTCATTTATAGGTGAGACTAAGGGACTTATTCGCAAAAATCAATTTGTTGATAAGGACTAGGATTGCAAAAGGTGAAGAATAGTATTTAATGCTCATTAATGTTATGTTTGACTCCATAATTCATATTTAAAATTGTTTTTATAAAGTTTATAAAATCTTAAATATGTTACTTGTTTAATTACAAATGTTTATAAAAAATGTCTTTCATTTTTATAAAGACTACAATTTGTGTAAATGGTTTACTAAAATAGATATATGTTTACATATTTATTTAAAATTAAATACATATATTTAGAAAATGTAAACTCTTGATTAATGCTCATAAATTTTAAAACTTACAATTTGTATAGATGATTAATTTAATAACATCAAATACATATTTATAATTAGATTCCTATATCTATATAGAACAATATGTAAAAACGTGATTAAAGATGTATAAGTCCTATATCAAAAGTTGTATAATTGATTTATTTGATATAATCATATATAAATATATATATGTATGTATATGAATGTACATACATATGTTATATATATAATAGGAGGTTAATATTTAAATGTAAGATAAAAAATCTAAATTGATAGATGTTAAAATAATAATTAAAGTGACATATTGTTTTGAACAAGTACGGGGTTCATTAGGAGTGTCGTTACTGTATAAAGTAAAATAATGTACTGTTAGAAAAATCTTGGATGTTACAGTATCCCCAAGTTGATGGAATTTCGTCCCGAAATTCAATTGTTTGGAGACTACTGATTCAGAAAGGAGGTGAGCTTGGATTGTCGGTTTAAGGAGTATAGCTGATGTCAAGGTTCAAGTCTAGTCATCGTGTCAGGCATAGATGGTGGTAGTGGGTTTAGTTTGAATGGAATTAAGGGGAAAACTGTTGAAGAATATTTTGGACTTCAAAAATGAAATGAATCACTCGAAATGAGAATGATGAGAATTGATGATCAAAACTTGTTTTTAATATGTAATCTAATATGTTCCAGATACAATACTGGACAAGAGTTTTCACAAACATTGGTCAAGGTCAGAATAACATAAAATTTCTCGTGATACGAACAACGCTACTTCTGACAATATGACAGGAACACTTATATATAGGAAGTACCAGCGGCGTATCCACCATGCCATTGTCATATCACATTAGTTTCCTTATTATATATCACGATATGTTTCATGTCATAACACACGACAAAATTTACTATGTTTTCCATGCGCTGATTTTTATAATTACGTGTGCACCCGTAATTACTCAAATCGTGGCATGGTCCATATAGATCCTTCTGTTGTGTGCGGGTCAAGAGAAGACACAAAGTTACTTAGGTTATATCTATTGTTTTCATGTATGAGTTGATAATAACTAATTGTGCTCCTAGATAGTAAGGTAAGTAAAAAAAAACTAAAAAGTAATAATGTGGCATAACTTAGAGTTCCATAGTTTTCTCGTCTTTGAACAAGAATACGTCAAACCCCGAGTAGTTTTAAAGTTTTGCAGCTTCCTCGTTTTTGAACAAGAATATGTCAAACCCCGAGTAGCTTTCATGGATAAAGTGAATAATCATGCCTTATGTATGATGTACTTAATCAATTGTCACAATGTAAACAATCTAGTTCTATGTATAATGTAAGCACTCAAGTTCATGTATGATTTACTGTCATGTACATTGTAAACAAATGGGCTTTATGTATACTGTAAGCAATTTAGTATCAAGTAACCAAATAAGTTTAATGTATAATGTGAGCAATGTAGTATCATGTGTTTAGTATCATGTATAAATGTAGTATCATATATATCGTAAATAAATAAATTTCATGTATATTGCGAACAATTTTAGTATTATGTGTTTAGTATCATGTATAAATGTAGTATCATATATATCGTAAATAAATAAGTTTCATATATAATGCGAACAATTTTAGTATCTTGTATTTTGTAAATAAATATGTATAATGTAAACAATTTAGTATAACGTATTTTATAAATAAATAAGTTTTCATGTATAATGTAAACCATTTAGTATAATGTATTTTGTAAATAAATAAGTTTTCATGTATAATGTAAACAATTTAGTATCAATAAGTTTTCATGTATAATGTAAACAATTTAGTATAACGTATTTGGTAAATAAATAAGTTTTCATATATAATGTAAACCATTTAATATAATGTATTTAGTAAATAAATAAGTTTTCATGTATAATGTAAACAATTTAGTATCAATAAGTTTTCATGTATAATGTAAACAATTTAGTATAATGTATTTTGTAAACAAATAAGTTTTCAGGTATGATGCAAACAATTTAGTATTATATATTTTATAAATAAACATATATAATGTAAACAATTTAGTATAATGTATTTTGTAAATAAATAAGTTTTCATGTATAATGTAAACAATTTAGTATAACGTATTTTGTAAATAAATAAGTTTTCATGTATAATGTAAACACTTTAGTATCAATAAGTTTTTATGTATAATGTAAACCATTTAGTATAATGTATTTTGTAAATAAATAAGTTTTCATGTATAATGTAAACAATTTAGTATCAATAAGTTTTCATGTATAATGTAAACAATTTAGTATAATGTATTTTGTAAACAAATAAGTTTTCAGGTATGATGCAAACAATTTAGTATTATATATTTTGTAAATAAACATATATAATGTAAACAATTTAGTATAATGTATTTTGTAAATAAATAAGTTTTCATGTATAATGTAAACAATTTAGTACAATGTATTTTGTAAATAAGTTTCATGTGATTAATCTAGTATTATGTATATTGTAAACAAACAAGTTTCATGTATCATGGGATCAATCAAGTATCATGTATATTGTGAATGTTCATATGTAAGTTATTGAATCTCTTGTGTAACGTAAACTATCAAATTTTGTAGGTGTTCGAGTGTTGCGGACAAGCGTGTTGCTTGACGTTTATGTATAATGCGGGTAGTTGGGTTATAATTTTTTTTTCAATCTTGTTGAGGTTTATATGGTTGGTTAACGCCTACGCGAAATGATTCATCTCCTTGTAGTGCCTAGTGTACATTTTCGAAGGTGTAAGATAACGAGAAGGTTGTGTAGATATTTAGAGTAGTGTGCTTATGAATAACTAATTTGTGCTCTTTGTTTGTAAATAAACAAGTAATTGCAATTTGTTCTTTTTTGTAAATTAATAAAATAGTGAAAATAATAAGTTGAATAACTAGATAGATGGATAAATAAATAAAAACTTTTTATTAAATTTTTAATCATCGTAAAGAGAATGTTTCAAGGGAAAATAATGGCTAAGTTATCTAATAATTAAGCAACAGTTTAATAAAAGTTAATTTAACGAAATAAAAGTCATAAATAATTATTAATTAAGATAATGTTTTTTTTTTTATTTATTATTTTTTTTATAAAACAAGTTGTATTAAGTATTTTTTCAAGGTGAAAAGGTTTATAAAAAAATTGATACTCGAGATAATATTTATACACTAATTTGTTTGAATGGAATATCGATGTTGTTTAAATAAGATAGTAAAATGATTAATTTACAAAGAAGGCTTGTGTACATGTACTAAACTGTAATAAACAAAATGATGATGTTTAGAATGTACTCATTTGGTATCATAATAAAATGAGTACTTTGACAAATCAAAGTGATTCAAATTCTTATACTTTCAAGAAGACATGCTTTAGCCTATAGGTGAACACTCACTTCAGGAATTCCCAGTAAAGCATACGGATCCTTCGGTTAATTTGGATTTATATGAAATGCTTTCCTAGACAGAAGACTCAAAGTACACGCATTCACCCTTCAGGATTGCACATGTTCTTTACTAATTTTTAGAACTCTAGACTTTGACAGGATTTTTTTCTTTAAATTCAATAGGCTTTAGGCCTAAGAGTTTAAATTCTTCAGAAGTTATGATGATGATATAATTCTCAGTGTATAAGAGTGAGGGTGTATAAAGACTTAGATATGAATAAGTGCATGATATGATAATACTTAGGATAACATCTAGTGTAATCAGGTAGGTAATGTGTAGATTAATTAAATAATGTAGCAAATAAGGTATCACATAAGTAGAAATTAGTGTAAACACACTAGATATCAAATAACATGGCACATAATATAATAAGTGTTTGTAGCATGCAATGTAACACATAAGATGACATGTATGATAATCACACAAGGGGGTATCCTAAGGTTATAGACTAGGTCATTGGTTTCTAATAACCTAATTCCCTATAACCAAGGCTCTGATACCAATCTGTCACACCCCAACCGACGGCGGAATACGTCGGGGCGGAACATGTAGACTGTTCAAAAGCTCATGATCAACTAAATTACAAAATTTTATTAAAATGGTTTAAATGTACAATACATATTGATCAAACAATCAAATGTAAGGCCCCAAACCCGGGAGGCCTCACTAGTTGGATTTACTCATTCACAAACAGTTCTTAAACATGAATATTAAATAACGCAGCGGAATCATTCATTCAACATAACTAAAAACTTGTTCATACATGCGGAAGCGTACATTGTCAAATACATAAACTTAACATAAACAACTCATAACGGGATGACAGTCTTCATGATCGACCGGGTAACTCTCCTCGCTTGCCAAGCATCACCGTCAATCGTCCATACCTGCCTTAACCTGAATGTGCATACTAAAAAGTCAGCTACGCTGGTGAGTTCTAGCATTTTATAAAAACTTTAACATCAACATTTGCCAAAAACGTATCATTCATTTAGTAAAACCTTTCACAAAAGCATGTAATAATATAACATCTTTAAAAAGGTTTCATACCCATATCATCATCAACATCATAATCATAAACACCGTTAAACGGATCGTTCATTAAAACTTTTAACATTCATTTAAGTCATACATTATTATCTAAATCTGTGTTACCCTTCGTTCCGTCATTTAGTATGGTATTGCCCCTAAGGCTTAACTGCACGAAGACCGACAATACCATACATTTCGTCAATTCCCTTTTGGTATTGCCCCCAAGGCTAACTGCGCGAGGACCGACAATACCCATTCAGTTGCCCTTATGGCTCTCATGTCCATAAACCGACAACTTCCATCGACGGCCAAGGCTCACGGCCATGACACCGTTGGATCATAATTTAACCTTACATAGGGTCACGTTAACCCCTGAGTAACCGTCGTTACTCCCTTACCAGTTGTACAACATCATAACCATTGACATGCCACAGAGACACTGCCCCTGTTGTTCTTATGGCAACTATGGCTCGCTGTCCATAATCTACCACAAGGCTGGGAATCTCATTCCCAGACTTCATTCGTCAATTCCATTCATTCGACATATTAGATTTGTAATGACTTCTTTAAAACCTTTACCTCTTTCTCTTCTCATTAAACATTTCCTCATTTAGACCGTTCATAAAGCATTCGTAACCCTTTTTGGCAAAAACACTTCAAAACCTTTCCTTTCGTAAACATCGTTTCGTTAAAACATCATTTCGTTAAACATCATTTCGTTAAACATCATTTTGTAAGTATGCACACCAGCCCAAAAACATTATATAAAACATTTAAAAGAGGGCTTCTAGAACTCACCTGATACGCTAATATGGGTTGTCCTAAACGAAGGTCCAACAACGTCACTCCTGATCTGAATTGATTAGTTAAATACACATCAGACCAATCCCGACTCTAACGGTTTAACCATTCTAACATACTGACTTCACTTAATCAGTTCTGATGTCTGCGCACTTAGCAAGTGCGCAGACCCTGCTGCCTGCGCACTTATCAAGTGCGCAGGTCCCTCCTCCTGCGCACTTAGCAAGTGCGCAAGTCCCTCCTCCTGCGCACTTAGCAAGTGCGCAGGACCTGCTCCGTGCGTACTTAGCAAGTGCGCACGACCTGTTCTTCGCGAAAAACCCTAACTTTCGCATTCGGGTCTAATAATGTCAAGATCCCGAACCTGTTGCATTCAAAACGTTCGTTTTCCATTAAGGAACTCAAATCCATGATTATCTTTCAGTTTCATCCGTTCAAACCTTACATTTTCACCCAAAACCCGAAAAACCCCAAAAACGAACTAAAACGAAGATTTAGGTCGGATCGTTACCTGAATCGAGTTTCTGATCCGGAGGTTCTTCTCACGAGTTATGGAGTAACACTTTGCTGAAGTCTCGGGTCGATCCGCCAACTTTCTCTCTCTACGGTTTCTCTCTCTAAAAGTTGCAAATGAGAGAAAAAGGGTGGCATAGGCTATTTATAGCCAGCTGACCCATCCGACCCGACCCGCCATGCCTCGTTCATTTATTCCGTTATTATAACTGTCGTTTTATTTTTGGGATGTTACATCAAAAGCTAACAAATTCTAGTTTATTTGTCACTAGGTCCATAAGCTCCTAAGTGATGACCTTGTACTTCAAATAATTCAACCTGAAACACGTTTAAAATGAGAGGGTCAACTACAAATAGTTGGTGAGCAAACATAGTGTTAGATATCTCATGTAGTTTTCAAAGGATTTGTACAATTCTTATGACATATGGTAAGTAAGGCATTTTATGGAGAATCTATAGTCGAAACTAGGTGTACAATCAAACCTTGTGACTGAGGCATAACACGCAGGTTACCCTAAAGTAATTGTCGGTAACAAACACCCTACCCGGGTGGGTTTGTCAGACTCAATAGATCTATCAATGTTAACCGGTGGCTTGTACTTAGTTAATGATTGTACGAGTATGTCATGTATATGTAGTTCAACTCATAGCATTCAAGCACAAAAGCACAAATTACACAAATAGTCATAATGTAGAATTGTATATTGTAATTGCAAATAGTTTTTAATGCACAACATGTTTCACCCCAAAATGTACAAAAATGGTAAAAAGGGGCTATGTAAACTCACCTTGCAAGTTTAGAGGGTTGAACTTGAACTTGTAGTAACTTGGATTCAATGCCTTAAGGATTGCCTAAGTTAAGTTTGTTACGTTAGAAACACGTTATGGATAGTCAAGGGGTTGACAGTGTAATTAGTTGAAAGTGGTTGTTGTACACTAGAGTGGTTATCATTCCAGAGTAGTACCTCCAACAGAAAAGTTCCCAGGAAAGAGTTGGCCGGATCAGAACCCCGTCTTTTCCTAGCCAGAACTTTAATGTTTGTCAGATAACTACATACTGGTTTGAAAGTTACTCTATTTGCATACTTAACCAAGTTTAGGGTGAGTTTGTTAAGCTTGGAAAGTATAAGGGATAAAGTGAAAATATGAGTTTAGTAAAGATATAAATAAATTTAATTGAATATTAAAGGGTTTTAAAAATAAGGAGTTTTGGTAAAAACATGATTTTTTTAAAATTGAAAGGAATAATAAAGATCAAAACCAAGTTTTTAAATAAAGTTTGAACAAGTTTAATTAAAATAGGGCTTTTAATCTTGGATAGATCTATGATTATAACATAAACATGTTAGGGATCATAGATCTAGCCAGTTATGACGAACTTTTAAAAAGAAAAGTATGAACAAGTAAGAACATAAGAAGAACTTACTTAGAATGGAAAGATTTAAACTAGAATCTTCCAAAAGATGAGAAGAACAACCTTTAGTTGCTAGAGAGCCCTAGAGGATTGTTGAGGTGTGAAAATGAATGAGGTTTAAGGCTCATGTATAGGTGAGACTAAGGGACTTATTCGCAAAAATCAATTTGTTGATAAGGACTAGGATTGCAAAAGGTGAAGAATAGTATTTAATGCTCATTAATGTTATGTTTGACTCCATAATTCATATTTAAAATTATTTTTATAAAGTTTATAAAATCTTAAATATGTTACTTGTTTAATTACAAATGTTTATAAAAAATGTCTTTCATTTTTATAAAGACTACAATTTGTGTAAATGGTTTACTAAAATAGATATATGTTTACATATCTATTTAAAATTAAATACATACATTTAGAAAATGTAAACTCTTGATTAATGCTCATAAATTTTAAAACTTATAATTTGTATAGATGATTAATTTAATAACATCAAATACATATTTATAATTAGATTCCTATATCTATATAGAACAATATGTAAAAACGTGATTAAAGATGTATAAGTCCTATATCAAAAGTTGTATAATTGATATATTTGATATAATCATATATAAATATATATATGTTTGTATATGAATGTACATACATATGTTATATATATAATAGGAGGTTAATATTTAAATGTAAGATCAAAAATCTAAATTGATAGATGTTAAAATAATAATTAAAGTGACATATTGTTTTGAACAAGTACGGGGTTCATTAGGAGTGTCGTTACTGTATAAAGTAAAATAATGTACTGTTAGAAAAATCTTGGATGTTACACCTTGCAAAGAAATGGTACATGGGATTTAGTTCCTATTCCGAAAGGGAAAAGGCCAGTTAAATGCAAGTGGGTCTACAAGATCAAAGAACATGTCAACCCAACAGAGAAATCAAGGTATAAAGCTCGGTTAGTAGCTAAAGGCTACAGTCAGATTCCTGGCATTGACTATACCGACATTTATTCCCCAGTTGTCAAACATACTTCCATTCGTGTATTGCTGGGGTTGGTTGCTTCTAATGACTTCGAGTTAGAGCAACTTGATGTTACTACAGCTTTCTTAAATGGTGAGCTTGAGGAAGAGAATTTTATGCAACAGCCCGAAGGCTTTGTAGTTCCTGGCAAGGAGAACTGCGTGTGTAAATTGAATAAATCTCTTTATGGCCTCAAGCAGTCTCCTAGACAATGGTATAAAAGGTTTGATTCATTTATGACCAATCACGAATTCAAAAGGTGCACCCGTGATAGCTGCGTTTATTACAAGAATTGTGACGATGGTTCAATGATCTACTTACTTTTATACGTGGATGACATGTTGATAGCAGCGAAAGATATGAAGGAGATTAAGAGATTAAAAGACCAGTTGAAAGCTAACTTTGAAATGAAGGACTTAGGAGCTGCCAAGAAGATTTTAGGTATGGAAATTGTTCGTGACAGGAAGTCTAGGGTCTTGCATCTTTCTCAGAAAAGTTGCATTGAGAAAGTCCTAAGACGCTTCAATATGCATGAAGCAAAACCTGTCAACACACCTTTTGCAGCTCATTTCAAGCTATCATCCGCTTTAAGTCCTACTACTGAGGCTGATATGGATTATATGGCACGCGTACCATACTCTAGTGCTGTTGGATCTTTGATGTATGCTATGATTTGCACGCGCCCTGATTTAGCTTATGCTGTTAGCATGGTTAGTAGATATATGGCAAACCCGGGGAAAGAACATTGGAAAGCATTGCAGTGGATCTTTCGTTATTTGCGCGGTACGTCTTCTATGTGTCTACACTGTGGTAAATCTAACACTGGGGTGTTTGGATATGTTGATTCAGATTATGGAAAAGATTTGGATAAACGAAGATCAATTACGGGGTATGTGTTTACTCTAAATGGTTGTGCTATTAGTTGGAAAGCCCAGTTGCAGTCTACAGTTGCACTGTCTTCTACCGAGGCAGAGTATATGGCGATTACAGAAGCAGTTACGGAAGATATCTGGTTGAAAGGATTATTTAAAGAACTCGATGATAGAATAAAGGTTACCACAGTTTTCTGTGATAATCAAAGTGCTATCTTCTTGAGTAAAGATCAGATGTTTCATGATCGAACAAAGCACATTGATATTCGTTATCATTTTGTGCGTGATATCATTGAGAAAGGTGATTGTGTCATAGACAAGATTGATACAGATTATAATCCCACTGATGTGTTCACTAAGAGTCTTCCAGTAGCCAAGTTCAAACTATGTTTGGACTTGATGGGTGTTTCTATTCGCAATTGAGCCAGATAGGCTCGTGGTGGAGGAAGTATTTTATTTTTCGGAATCAATTTTTCTCTATATGGGGATTGCAGGTTCTTATGGAGTTTTCGAGTTTGATGAGGTATATAATCAATCTATGACTTGCTGCATTTTGAAGTCAAGGTGGAGATTGTGGAAATATGAGATGTCTTCTAAAATTTGAAGTCAAATATGGATGGTTGCATATTATTCAAAGATAGATGGTTGCATATTATTCAAATATGGATGGTTGCATGAGAGTCAAATATGGATGGTAACCATCTAGTATATATAGACTTGAAATCTTCATCTCAAAATGTAACATCACAAACCATCAAAATACATATACAAGAACAAATTGTATATATATATTTTCACTCTTTTGTTCAAATTCTGTAAACACTGCAAATTATAGTGGATTGTTTCTCGGCTTCCTCGGCCCGTGGTTTTTTTCCCAATTGGGTTTTCCACGCTAAATCCTTGTGTCACCTTTTTATTTTCTGCCTTTGATATTGTCCGGTATTTGATTACGCTTGATACATTAATTCCGTTCAGCGTCGAACTAATATTATCTATTAAATCTCGGATCCTTGGGGCGTGTTTTACACTCTTTTTACCACACAATCGATGGTTGAACATATTTGGAGCCAAAATTCGTAGAATCTAACCTCAATCAGACAAGAAATAGTTACATGTGGTTACCGATTGGTCCTCGTCGTCACGTTGCTCTCATCTTATTGTCCTCGATTCTCCTGAATCGCTATGGAGGATGAAAAGTCGGGCAGTTGAATCTGCGTCATGGAGAAGAACAATGACGAAGTGTTGTAGGGCTTTGTGAGGTGTCTTATTAGGGAAACGAATTTGTAGAAGGAGCTGGATGGATTGCAGAAGCGGTTACCCCGATGGAGATGAAGAGGAAGAATCACAGGAGCTGTTGGGCTTCTCAACGTGAGCAGGTGATAGGGCTTTAATGATAAGAAAATTGATTGGGCTTTAATTGTAGCAATGGGTTTAATTGTAGCAATAGGATTAAATGGTAAATCAACATATTTTGTGCATTAGTAAGTTGTAGTCTATGCACATCAATTGGTAATAGGTGTCTTAAAATTTTAAATTTTAATTAAATTACAATATTATCTTTTTAATATGTATTATATAGTAGTATAGATATAGATATAGATATAGATATAGATATAGATGAGTTTTTAAGTTTTTAAAAATTCAATTTTCAAAACTTATAAATTTAAACGTTTTTAATTGAGAAACATTTTTAATTTATTTTAGTTTTGATTAAGTGATTATGTGAATTATAAATGATTGATTAAGTGAGTTTATTTGAGTTGTTAAAAGACATGTATGCCCATTAAAAATGTTTTAGTTAAGGTTTAAGAGAATAAGTTAAAAGGTAATTAATAAGTTTTGATTATAAATAGGGGTTACAAGGTAATTCTACCCATTTTAGGCTTTATGAATGTGTATCTCATGCAATAACAATGATACTAGATATCTTAATTTTTTTTAAATTACATTGCTATCCTCCTAATCCCTATTATATAGTAGTATATATATATATATATATATATATTATCTTTACATGTGTGTGTTGGTGTATGTACATATATATACATGTTCGGGTCTAAATATCGTTTTATATTATAATCGATTTGGTTCTATATAATGAACATATAAATACATATCTATCTTCATATGTAATTTATGCGTATTAATCATTGATGTTTATAAAACTCACTTAGTCGGTAAAGTTATAAATTGATTTCGTATAAGTTAAAAATGTTCAAACGCAATATACCGGATGCGAGTTTATACATAATATAATTGTTATCCAAAGTCCCAACTGATGAGCATCAAAGGTTTACATATCACGAATATTTAGTAAATGTTTATATGACTAAAGTAATAATCGTTTTCCATATATATATATATATATATATATATATATATATATATATATATATTGCTAGTCATATCAACGTTTCATCTTACCGATCACACGTTCTTTTTGTATTTATCGTCTAATACATTATACTTTTAGGTTGTACGGATCTCAATTATCAAATCATACGTTAACACAAATTGCTAATATATATGTCGTCTTAATATTTATTTTTGTCGTTATCAAATCTTTTAGAGCTCAACGCGTATAACCGTTCACACGGGTTTACTTCTCGTAAAATCAAACATAAGGTGTTAAGCGTGCGTTTTTACCTTCCATTGGCTTAGTTCGCATACGCGAACCCGTTGACCCGTGTTACCCGGTTTTACCAGTTTAACCTCCGTTGACCTAGTTAGACCAAAACCCAAAACTTGTTGGGACCAATCCGAACAGCCCCAAAACCAAGAACAAAAAACGTTCTATCCTGCCATGACCCGTCACGGTTTCGCGGACACATCCGGTAGTCACCTCCTGCCGCCAACATTTAGCCTGAAAAACACTCTAAGGCCTCACATAGAACATACAACAACATATCGGTTATTCGGGAGTTTTATATTACTAGGAAATGAGACTAGACATGAGATTTTACCTCAAATCATCGGTAAAACGGAATGGAGGTGGTTGGTGATGTGTTGCAAAACACACATGCATTTTCGTCGTGTTTCGTATCATTTTCGTATAGTTTTAGAGTCGTTTTGAGTCTAATATAGTGAGTACTTAGTCATACATTGTTTTGTAGGTAATCGGGACACTTTTCAGCTTAAACGAACAAGAACCGGGAAAGAAACGAGCACGAGAACCCGGGATGAGAAACGAAAAAAATCAGGAAAGAGTCAAAACTTAAAACGGACATATCTTGAGCTAGAAAATGAGTTACGGGGCCCATTTTTTACCGATTTGGGGTAGCTCGACGAGAGGAGTTCAAAATTCGGGTTTGTTTGGCCTGGTGGTATGAGAGAGATAGGTCAAGGGCCCTCGCGGTACATGAGGGACCCCAGTTACGGGAATTTTGACCTAATTTCAAGGTTTAAAGGTCTAGGACTCTCCCATTCTTGATATAGTCGATTCTCAGCCGTTTTAGACCAAGAAAGAGGCGATGTTAAAGTATTGATTTTTATCTATTTTGGATTCAATTGATGGTTTAATGATTTTGTAAGCAATCTTAGTTAATAAATTATGATGAATATGCATGCTTTAAATCTGATTGTGTGATTAATTATTTATTCCATGCGGTGATTGTGGTTATCTGCCAGTCCAATTAGCGTATCTAGATCATAGATCTCAGGGTTTGTGATTTTGGTGGTTTGCTAGACGTAGTGGCCATCGGAGTTGTTATTGATTACTGATTAGAGTTGAGTGTTCTTCTTAGTTCAATACCCGAGAGGTGAGAATTGGTTGTCTAATCTTCATCGTAAGGAATCCGAGTGTTAACTGTCTGAGAGGACGTTATTGTTAGGTTTCTAGTAATTGTTGCTAGGTCAAATCATAGTTGTTATCCTTAGATTACCCCGTGTATTCCTTGAATGTATCGTATACAGTGAGATTGAAAGGTGATCTGTCTATTCGGGTACTTTGCCATAGTTGGAAATGCCCGAGAGGTGATCCAACAATCTGGTGAGTTAGTACACCTTTAGGTAGCTGAGTGATTAGGGATCCACTAGGTTGGTTAGAGTTGTTTCCTTAGAAACCTAGATCCATCAT
Source organism: Smallanthus sonchifolius (assembly GCA_023525975.1). Lineage (NCBI taxonomy): Eukaryota > Viridiplantae > Streptophyta > Magnoliopsida > Asterales > Asteraceae > Smallanthus > Smallanthus sonchifolius. The sequence continues at coordinate 32,010,074 of CM042046.1, forward strand.
AGTTTCCAGAACCGGTAGAAGTTGTGCTTTTCAAGTAGGATTCCGACCTAGGTGGTATTATTCCCATATCTTGATATTTCCTTAGTCCTTTCACTTGACAGTTTAGTCGATCTTGTTTATTGCATTCATAGTTTTAATCTTTAGTGTAGTAAGCCCCCAAACCAATCAAATCTTTAGTCTGAGTCAGAGTCTGTTTTGTTATTCATAGTGTCTCTAGGGTTCGATACTCGGTTTACCATTAAGTTGTGCTACACTCGATAGGTCCACTAGTCTGTCAGTGCGGTTTAGTTCATAGGTTTTCCTTTATTACTTAGGAGTCTAGGTTAGGTTTAGTAGTTTATTTTATAGACCATCCGGACGAAATCAAGTTTTTGGCGTCGTTGCCGGGGACACTTGGCAATAGCAATATTAACTCTGATTAGTTCTTTGTTTGATTTTTGGTTTATTTGTTTTCTTTGATTCTGTTTCGTGTGCTTGTCCTACGTGCTACTTGTGTGTCATATATGTGTGTATAATATAGGACCGAGTCCTTCTGTTTTTTTGAGTCTTTTTTCTTTCCATCTTAGAGTCTTTCTGTTTATGCACAATACTCGTTCACATGGGTCACCACCTTATTCAGCTTTCCAAGAGCCTGAACGAGAGCTACACGAGCACACCCGCAACTTTCGGGAGCGTTTGAAAGCATTGTACGAAAACCAGGTACTTTCTACTAGTCGCATTCCATTTCCTACCATGGGTGACGCTGATCCACCAGCCAGACGTACCGTGCACCAGAGGGCCAGTGATGGGGTCACTGGGGCGAGATCTTCGATCACCTGCCCCGCCATTCCAAATGTCAATTCCTGGTAGATCCCATCACATGTCATGAGTACGATCACTCATGCTACGTAGTTCCATGGCCTTGAGGATTAGGATGCACCCGGACACGTGTCCCGCTTTATGCGGATATGTGATACTTTCAATATCACGGGTTTGTCTAAGGACGCAATCTACTTGCGCCTCTTCCCAATCTCCCTCTCTGGGCGTGCTTCTTCTTGGCTCGACAATCTCCCAGACAACTCGATCACCACTTGGGAGGATCTCAAAGCCAAGTTCTTAAAGAAGTACTATCCACCTTCCCGGGCCGCTCACCTTAGGGATCAAATCCACTCCTTCCGGATGGATCCTGTCGAGCCCTATCACATGGCCTGGGAGCGGTTCAACGCGTTGTTGAGCCGATGTCCCCAGCATGGTCTTTCTGAATGGATAATAGTGGAGAAGTTCTATAATGGCCTCACCTTCGAGAAGAAGCAAATGTTTAATACAGCTGCGGGAGGTCATATCATGGAAAAATTTGAGCCTGCTGAGAGCGAGGAGATATTCGAGAGCTTCGCTCAAGACGAACAGCAGTACCCATCTTCTAGGACTTCTATTCCTAGTGCTAGATCATCCACCACATCTCTTAGAGGTGTGCATCAGGTCACTCTTGATTCTAGCGTGGCTGCTGCCCTTGCCTTAATGGCCAATGAAATCAAAGAGCTGAAACTCAGTGCTTAGAGGTGTCACATGTGCAGGGAAGGCCACGACACCCTTTATTGTCCGGTAAATAATCAAGAGCAGGTGAGTTTTGTTGGCAACCAATACAAGAAACGAGGGTACAACAACCATAATTCTTTTGGCTCGAGGTGGAGATCTGGTAACAACCCACCTGGGTTTAACGGTCGTCAGCAGCAGCATGGAGGAGGAGATACAGGACCTAGCACGGGAAGTAGTGTCAACACGACTACGATAAAGGAGATGCTTGAGACTCAGTCACAACTGCTTGCCCACTTAGTCCAGCAGGACAAGGATGCTAGGCAAAGATTGGATAGCCACACCACTCTATTGTAGAATCAACAGTCGGCATTCCATGATTTGCAACGCACGGTTGAGGACATCGCTAAGAGCTTGAAAGATCGACAAGGAAGTCCATATTCAAGCTCCAACGCTTCAGTGATGGTTGTGTCAGTCAGGAGTGTGGAGGAGAAAGTGGTTGCAGAGGATGACCCCCACTCCTGTAGGTATAATATTCCGTCACCTGAGTAGGTTAAGAAGATTGACTAGAGAAGTTGATTCGCTAAGATCGATGCTAAGATGGCTGAGGAGCAGGTGGACGAGGAGAGAGTAATAGAGGTTCCTACCGAGAAGGCAGAGGAGGAGAAGAAGAAGGGGGCAGAGATGAAGACCCCCGAGATTGACTTGAGTCGTGTCCCCTACCCAGAGTGCTTGATGCCACATAAACAAGCTAGGGAACACAGTCACTTCCTTGATATGTTTAAATAACTCAAGGTCAATCTCCCGCTCATCGAGACCCTCCGGCGCATGCCAACGTATGGCAAGTTCCTAAAAGATTTTCTTTCCAACAAGAAGAAGCTCGAGGAGGTCTCAAAAGTCTCACTTAGTGAGCAATGCTCTGCGGTGGTGCAGAACAAGCTACCCGAGAAATTAGGAGATTCGGGGAGTTTCACAATCCCGTGCCTCCTAGGTAGTTTGACCTTGCATCACGCGTTGGCCGACCTAGGTGCTAGCATCAACCTGATACCCTATTCTTTATATAAACAGCTAGACCTAGGTGAACAGGAGCCTACGCGCATGAGCATTTCTATGGCTGACCGTTCGGTCAAGTATCCACAGGAAATTGTAGAGAATCTGTTAATGAAAGTAGGTAAGTTTGTATTCCACGTGGATTTTGTGATTCTATATATGGAGGTGGATGACAGAGTCCCACTCATCTTAGGGCGCCTTTTCTTGCGCACCGCCAAGGCATTGATTGATGTCTTTGACGGGAAACTCACACTTCGTGTGGGGGGTGAGTCGATCATTTTCGATACCACTAAATTTGTTAAAGAAATTATTTTTATCGATTTTGGATTCAATTGATGGTTAGATGATTTTATAAGCAATCTTAGTTAATAAATTGTGATAAATATGCATGCTTTAAGTCTGATTGTGTGATTAATTATTGATTCCATGCGGTGATTGTGGTTGTCTGCCAATTCAATTAGCGTATCTAGATCATATATTTTAGGGTTTGTGATTTTGGTGGTTTGCTAGACGTAGTGGCCATATGAGTTGTTATTGATTACTGAATAGAGTTGAGTGTTCTTCCTAGTTCAATACCCGAGAGGTAAGAATTAGTTTTCTAGTCTTCGTCATTAGGAATCCGAGTGTTAACAGTCTGAGAGGACGTTATTGTTAGGTGTCTAGTGATTGTTGCTAGGTCAAATCATAGTTGTTATCTTGAAATTACCCCGTGCATTCCTTGAATGTATCGTAGACAGTGAGACTGAAAGGTGATCTGTCTATTCGGGTACTTTGTCATAGTTGGAAATACCCGAGAGGTGATCCAACAATCTGGTGAGTTAGTACACCTTTAGGTAGCTTAGTTGGTGACACCCTGAGAGTGATGAGGGATCCACAAGTTTCCAGAACCGGTAGAAGTTGTGTTTTGCAAGTAGGATTCCGACCTAGGTGGTATTCTTCCCATATCTTGATATTTCCTTAGTCCTTTCCCTTGACAGTTGAGTCGATCTTGTTTATTGCATTCATAGTTATAATATTTAGTGTAGTAAGCCCCCAAACCAATCAAATCTTTAGTCCGAGTCATAGTCTGTTTTGTTATTCATAGTGTCTCTAGGGTTCGATAACTCGGTTTACCATTAAGCTGTGCTACACTCGATAAGTCCACTTGCCTGTCTGTGTGGTTTAGTTCATAGGTTTTCCTTTATTACTTAGGAGTCTAGGTTAGGTTTAGTAGTTTATTTTATAGACCATCCGGACGACATCAGCTGGAAACGCGTGGCAGGTGTGTGTTATTTTTCGAAATATCACCGGAGTTCATCTTCTTCACGAACTGGTGTATCGGAGGTCAACCCACCATCGTCGCTGCTAGTTACGACCTCTGATTCCCCGGATCTCTACTCGAAATTGGATCAACAAGAGTGAGGATGGTGTTGCTTGATGTGGACGTCTAGATCTACTAGCGCTACTGCCAGATCCGCAAGGTAGCTGTAAGGCCCCAAACCCGGGAGACCCCACTTGTTGGATTTACTCATTCACAGACAGTTCTTAAACATGAATATCAAATAACGCAGCGGAAAACTTTATTCATTCATCATAATTAAAACTCGTTCATACATGCGGAAGCGTAAACATAGTTTAAAACATATTTACATCATAACTAAACATAACGGGATGCCAGTCTTCATGATCAGCCGGGTAACTCTTTTCGCTTGCCAAGCATCGCCGTCCATCCTCATAACCTGTCTTAACCTGAATGTGCACACTAAAAACGTCAGCTACGCTGGTGAGTTCTAGTTTTAACATAAAACCTTAACTTCAAATAAATTGCCAAAAACATCACTTCGTACTTCATTTAATAAAAAGCGTACGTAAAATAATACAATAACAAACATAACACTTCATAAGTCAACGAACATATAGAATTTGCGCCTTCTCGTAACCGTCAAATCCAAACGTTACATACTGGTTGAATAACTTAAGGATCACCACCACTAGGCCCATCATCACCGTACTGTCCTTCGGGTGAGGAACTCCTAGGGCCCGATACTTAGGTCATCCAACCCTTCAAGCACGGCGTCCCAAAGGATAGCGCGTACCAAACTTCAAGCACTGCGCCCCGTCGGGCGCAAGTACCAAACTTCAAGCACGACTACCCCGTAAGGTAAATCGTACCAACTTCAAGGATCACGATAATCCCCTTGACGACCGTCATCGCCCCAGTTGTACAACAGTTGGCCAGCCACAAAGGCCCCTAAAAGGTAAAGGCCCATAACATACTTCCCATCCCTTAACCTTCATTCCCTAAGGAATATTGGCAGATTCGTTCGTTTGTGACTTTCGTAAACCTTCGCTTCTTTTACTTCAAAAACTTCAGTTAAAGCATTCGTACGTTTTATTAAAAACATTCTCATTCGTTAAAACACTTCGTAAACTTCTTTTGGCAAAATATTTCATAAACACTTCCTTCATAAACCTTCCTTCTAAAACATCCTTCATAAACATCATTTTATAAAACGTTACATACATCCTTCGTAAACATCGTTTCATAACATCGTTTTATAAAATCATCACGTGTGCACACCAGCCCAAAAACATTATTAAAACATTTAAAAGAGGGCTTCTAGAACTCACCTTATAAGCTAGTCTCGGTTGTCCTAAACAAAGGTCCAACCACTTCACTTCCGATCTGAATTGATTAGTTAAATACACATCAGACCAATACCGACTCTAACGGTTTAACCCTTCTAAACATACTGACTTCACTTAATCAGTTCTGATGTCTGCACATATCGAAACTAGGTAGTTTCGATGGAGTCTGCACATATCGAAACTTGTAGTTTCGATAGACCTGCACATATCGAAACTTGTAGTTTCGATAGACCTGCACATATCGAAACTTGTAGTTTCGATAGACCTGCACATATCGAAACTTGTAGTTTCGATGGAGTCTGCACAGATTGTCTTCCCAAAAATTCGAAGCTTTTGCATGCGAGTCTGATCGAGTCAGTATCTCAACTTTTCTTAGATCAAAACGTTCGGTTTTCATTCTAGATGCTATACCTAAGCTCATTTTTAAGTTCCATCCGCAAAATCGTTGCCTTTTTAGCCAAAACCTGAAAATCCCAAAAACGAACAAAAACCCAGATTTAGGTCGGATCGTTACCTGAATCGAGCTTCTGATCTGGAGGTTCTTCTCACGAGTTAGGGAGCAACACACTTCTCAAATCTCGGGTCGATCCGATAACTTTCTCTCTTTACGGTTTCTCTCTCTAGAAGTTGCAAATGAGAGAAATATGTGGTGACCTTGGCTATTTATAGGGGAGACCTCCCCAAGCCCGGTTCGCGACTGACCCGGCCCGACTTCGGCCCGCTTGAACTCGTTAACTTTATTTCTCGACATTTTGGGATGTTACCGTAGCACCACCATTTCTGTCGACCTGAACCAGAGGGGACGTCAAACAGCACCGACACCTGAATCAACCCTTGGCTCACCTGAACTCGGCTATGACCACCTCGCGTGGTGGTTTCCTCCACCATTGTTGTCGGCGTCTTCGTTTTCCGTCGTAGGGTTGTCGTAGCCCCGCTACTAGTGCCGCCGACGGGTCACCATCACCTTCATTCTTTTGTATTCGCCGTCCACCGCCTGAAGCCCGCCGCACCACCGTCGTACAGCCATCGGAGATGGCCAATTTCCCCTTTTCTCTCATGGCTTTCTCTCCCATACTACTCTCTCTCTCTCTTTATGTGTGTGTTGGGGTGAAAATGAGGTAGAGAGAGTAATAGTGTTTAAATACATAGGGTTTTGGTTGGGATTTCCAGACTGGTTTGCTGAAAACGTGTAATCGTTCGAGTCTCCGTCACGACGATAATTCCAGGTTTGCTATTTTAAAATGTTTAAAATTATGAAACGTTATTATTAGGTATAGCCTAAGTATTTAAATCTTGAAATTTACGTTTAAATTGATGTAAGAACCGGTACGCGTTCGCACCGTGTTTTTATCGCATTCGCTCTCTTTAACGTTTCTCGCTTCAAGTTTTACTCTTATTATTTCAATAATAATATTAAAATAAATAATTATAATATTTGACGTATCATAATACGCATCGGTTACAACCATACCGCTATCGCTAATCTTACGGGTATCTAACGAGGTTTAACATTCACATAAACGAACTACGCGTGTATTTATGTGATCAGTCTTTCCAAATGAATATTAATACTTGATATCAATAATTCATTATTTTACTTAATTGTCTTGCCGAATATTCGTTAATAAACCGGTGTCTGACGCGTTAAACGTTTAAAATACTAAACCACGTACGTATGTCTATTCTTTCTTAAATTCTTAGAACTTGTATAACAATTCATTAGACGAAATTAAGTGGCTAGTATGATGTTCAGATTGCGTAAATTTGGACCGCTAACGTGTTTGGATCCTTATTGGGCCCTAAATGGGCTTGGATTTCTATTGGGCCTAGTGAGATTAGCCCAACAACTAGGTTTTAGGATCCTGAAATTTGGCAGTTGTCACATATTGGCAGCATTAACAAGAGTGTTGTTATTGTTGCTCATTGCAACTAAGCGTTGGACTTACTTGATTCAGCAAATTGATAGCAACAATTGGATCGATTCCTTCGACCTGATTGAACCAGCAGCTACGGGTCTATTTTGATTGACATGCTTGCATTGACAGCTTCTAAGTTTTTCTGTTTGACTGCTTCGAAATTGAACGGAGGCTATAGTTGTGTTTTTTAAATTGATGCAACAGGTCTTGATCGATTCTTCAAATTTTGATCCCTAGTTCTTCTTGATCTTCTTGATCGCTAATCCCTTTTAATCGACTAGTTTTAATTGAACGCTTGTTTTCAATTCATCGGCTATTCAAAACTGATTGCCGATTTCAACTGATCAGTTGATCAATTGTGTCAATTGATCGACGGGTCCCTCTTGATTGATTGCTCTGATATCAATTGATAGCCAACATTTGGGTCACAGCAGGTAAAACACACCACTTTTGTGGGGAATATCCTAGCAACTCTTTTGTGTTGAGCATTAAAAAACTCCGATCATCATTACATAAACTTATCGTTATTTTAACTAGAACATAATCTTCAATTACATAAACTTATCATTGTTTTAACTAGAACATAATCTTGGAGAGAGAGTAAAATCATCTTAAATAGTAAATAAATAAATAAAATAAAGAACTTTTTTTTCCTTTTTTCTTGATTCTATGTGGCCGACCCTAATAAGGTAACAGGGTTAGATCTTTTCTAAACTAACATTCTTGAAATATATAATTATGTTTAGATCAAGGGGTATACACTCACGCCACCCTCAAGTAAGGTTGCTCACGGCGTGAGGACTCAACGAACACCACCCTTCTTTAGTGTGTGTGTGTGTGGGTGGGTGGGGGGGGGGGCTGAGAAGCTTAGGTGAGGCTGCTCACAGCTTTGTTCTCCACTTTTGTACCGTTGAATAGTACTATTTTTTAAAAATTTGGACAGTTGGAACGGTCAAAATATAATTAAAAAAAATCATTTTCTCATTTTTCACACTAACCTATTTTTTATTTATTTTCACACTCCCTTAGCCGGATATAATTCCTCCTTACTCCCTCAGGATTGATGGCCATCCTTTCCACATGTAATAGTGTGTCCGTCTGAGACGACACACCGTTTTCTTGAAAGGTGACGACGTACGAAACTGGGCGTTGTTTTGTAAGGACTCGACGGGTGATGCATCTGCCCTTAGTGGTTCTTGATCTAGTCCTTCTGGTGCCTTTTGAATAGATGCGGGTTGAGTAGTGTCACACCCCCACCGATGACGGAATTTACGCGAGGGGTGACAAATTGAAATCATAACAATGATTAAAAAGAAATACTATTAAATTAACCGGATAATTGAATTACATTGTTTCAGAAAAACAAGCAACCAAACAAGATAGATAACAAATTGTCTTTATTAAACTTTATAAATAACTAAGTCTCCTAGAGCCAAATCTCGAAGTCCTAGCGTGATATAACATCAACCTATTTGTTAGTACCTGAAAAACATGCTAAAATATGTCAGCTATAAGGCTGGTGAGAACATAGGTTTAAGTAGATACATAGTAATAGATAACAAGGATTTGCAAATCATAAACAAATTTCAGTAACTAGTAAAACAAATTTTATACATCGATTCAACCAAATCTAATGACAAGATTGGGTTCCCATAGTATTGATATAGCATGAATAACAAGTTTGTAGTTTCTGTATATCTAGTTTCAAGTTGATATCGTATCTCGTCAACTCAAGAACTAGATCGGCTTGTCAGGCCCATAGATCTATGACTTACTCCCGTTGGCTTATCCCAAGTTACTGGTTGTAGAGTGTGTACAAAACCGTTTAAGTTTACAAGTATAAAAAGTTGTTATTGAAATTGCAAAAAGTAGTATTTGAGTTCGATATAGTTTGAACAACCTTTGATATACGAGCGTGTTTTCCACCCAAAATATAAAAAGTAAAAGGGGCTATGTATCTCACCTTACAACATGTAGGTAGAATCTTGTCCTGGTAGTAACTTGGTTACGAGAATGCCTTAAGGATTAAAACCTAAGTAAGTTATAGTGCAAGTTAGTTTTAGAATTTAAGTTTAGAATAGATAAAGGTTGATATTGTAAATAGAGGAAAGTAGTTGTCGTATACTAGAGTGGTTATCATCCCAGAGTAATACCTCCAACATAAGCGTTCCCAGGGAAGAGTTGGTTGGATCAAGGCCCCGTCTTTCCTAGCCAGAACTTTCTGTTTGTCAGATAACTACATACCAGTTGGATGGTTACTCTATCGATATACTAGACCAAGTTTAGGGTTTATTTGGTAACTTTAGAAAGTATAGGGGCTAAAGTGTAAATATGATTTTAGTTGGGATTAAAATGAATAACTTGAATATTAGAGTATTATAATTGAAAAAGTAGAGAGTTTGAATACAAACATGATTCAAGAGTGGATAGAAAGTAAAAACGGATCAAAGTTTAGATTTTTATATAGAAAGTTTGAATGCAATTAAAAGACTTATGAGTATCATAAAATTCTGCATTTTTATAATTTATAACATGTTAAAATCACTTATTTTATAAGAAAATTCGTAGCTTTTATGAAGATCATGAAAGTTTGCAAAAAGTGAGGTTTTTGAAAGCTTTTGACAGCTTTGCGCACCGATCTTGCGCGGGTTGTTTGGGGGACTTAAACTTTGAACTAGAAGACGTGCGAGTAGGCGTTTCGACCGTTAGACCTTAAAATTGATTTAAAAAAAGAAACACTTGAAAATGTTCTGTTTTGAGGGAGTTATGACTCCGAGAAGATAAGGTGACGAATCTGTCAAAAATTTAGCATTACGGTTTTTATGTTCTTGTGAAAACCATTGATGTTTAATGCATGATTTTAGTTTATATCTTGTTTGGATATGTGATTTTAACATATAAGTGCTAGGGATCACAGATCTAAGCATGATTTTTATAAGAGAATCATTAAGAACAATAAAAGGGAATAAGAATTCATAAATGGAAAAACAAGAACAAGGAGTTTATAACTTACTTAAGAGGGAAAAGCTTGGATAGCGGAGGATATGAGGGCCACGAATTTGGCAGTTCCTAGCCTTTGGATTTTGTGAATTGTTGTAGGGAAACAAGAGGAGAATGACCTTTATTTATAGTAAGAGATGGGAGTTGACCTAGGAGCTAAAGGTGAAAGATTTGAATTAAGTTTGCAAGTTGATAGAACTAGTTAGTTGGGCTTATGATTTTCGAAAATTCTAGGGTAGGATAAGGGTTGTATTTGATCAATATTATTAGGACTAGATTATGAGGCTAAAAGGATAACTAGCAAATATGATTAATTAGTTAGAGATAATTACTAGGACTTTGTAAAAGAATAGATTATATTTTTATAAAAATTCTCGATGGGGCTTTACATGGATAAAATCAATGAGTTGAACTTTGGTAGGGGATTAGGATTAGTTAAGGTAATTAATTAGATAATAATAAAAATGTTGAGATAATCATAGGTTTATTTTAGGATTTAGTTAAAAATAAATAAATATGATTAAATACATATGTAGGTATCAATTAACGAAAATTTTAATATTCAAATATATATTATGGTTTTTTTTTAACATAAACATATTAGTAGTTAAGTATTTAATTTAGTAGTCTTTAAGTATTAGATTTTATAAAATGTTACATGATGAACCTTGTAGTGAAATTTTAGACTTTCTAAGTTTGAAATTTTGGTTTATAAATATAGAGACTTTCCATAGAATTTAGTTTTTGATTTGGGTTTAAGGCATCCAAGTTACTACATTAGGCAAGATATAGAATAATATAGCATTAAATAACATAAAATCACCATAGTAAACGACAATATATAAAATCACAATCTCTTGAAATTGAATTATGCTATCGTTTTCATGGATCGAAATAGTTTTAAGAATGCATAAGGAATCAATAGTATCACCAAAATGTTACATAAATAGAATAGAAAAATCAAGGATGTTACAAGTAGCTTGCTTAGGAGGTGTGGAAGTGACCTCCCTTGGAGCGTCCTCACCTTATATGTAGAGAACTTAGGGGTTGTACTACGAATTTAGATCCGTTCTAAGTAGCGCAGCCCTACGATGGGTAGAAACTTGTTGCTACAACAAATAGATGTTTGCTGAGGTTATGGACGTTCCTTGGTATGACCAGCTGGATTATTCCTACTAAGACGAAAGAACCATTAGACTCGCCGTAGGAGGGGACCTCCTGTGATCAACCTCCAACATGAGAATAAATTAACTATTCATTTTGAAGAGATAATGAGGTAAATGTTTGGGAGTGTTGATAAAGTAAGTGGGACTAGCATGTATCTACTTGGAGTGCTTAAGGCACTCTTTATATAGGAGGAGTTTCATGCGCAGAGGAATCTGGCCTTTTGCTCTTATGCTTCCTTAGGTAACCCTCTCTCATTCCAACTGATGTGCATAAATGGTCTTTACCTCTTTAGTGTAAGGAGTTCAGGTCCACTATAGAGACAAATCTCTTACATCTAGGTCATTAATGGTATTAATTATGGTTTGTCTAAACCTAATAACTTAAGGGAGATGCTTTGCAGGTCGTTATCGAAAGATGCTCTCACTACTAGAAAATTAGGATTTAATGATACGCAAACTATGACACGCAAAAAAATGTGTCATCGTTTTAGTGTCATATACTAAAAAAAAAGCACGGGATACACTTTTAATACATGCGTGTCATCTTTTATCTGTCAAAGCGATACAAAAGATTAAACACAGAATTCATGGCGATCGAACTCTAATGCAGATACTAGAGAGCATGTTGCTTCAAAACAAATACGTTTACGGCAGAATCCCTCCACAAATGCGGTCGAGGAGGTTTTCTTTGTTCATCGTCACTCGTACAAACTATGACGTGCATTCCCACACGTGTTCATGATTGATGCTACCTACAAAACGAACGCGTATAAACTTCCGTTTGTTCAAGTTGTGGGTGGTGACATCGACACACAAATTGTTATAATTTCTAATATCCCGCTCTTTAGTCTCTCCGCGCGCGCATCTGAAAAGATCCCAATTATACATGCGCTAGGGTTTAACTTGTATCCTCCCTCATTCTGCTTCATTCCCTCGATTGAAGACCCCAGAGATCCCGATTCTGCGCTATGGTTCGTCTTCACTACCAGTTTCGATTGAAGCTAGGCACAATTGCATGTTCAATTTTTGCTAGGGTTCAATCCCTCCACGGCTCCACTGCCAGTTTCGATTGAAACTTGGGTTCCGACACCAACTAATTTTGGACGTCATTGTTCGATGAAGCTAGGGTCGATTGAAGCTAGGGTTCCAACACCAACTATCATGATATCGTCCTCCATCGCATATATACATTTTGACGTTCTTTGACTCAAATCTACGCACCTAACCTAACCCTTCATCTCGTTCTCTTCTTCCGACGCATCTATCCTCGCCACCACCGCTCCTTTGAGAAGCTGAATAAGGTAAAAATCTTATTGACATGTGTCTCAACTGGACATTCTGATGTTTCCTAGTCACCATCTCCATCCCCAATTGAAGAAGAAGATTTTGCATCTCATTTACAAGTAATTGATGTTCAAAAGAAGTTTTACAGGTACTTGCAATTACGTTTCATGTCTTTGGATTTCTAATTTCCTCGTTTAGGGCTCACGTACATACCGCTGATTTCTTAAGCTCTTTGTTGGATTGAACTTTCATTTTTCTTCTAATTTGCCTAACTTTCATTACAACGATTAGTACCTGTTTGACTTCATACCAATTAGCAGTGTGATTTATTTTATTTGTGTGTAGCTGTAATGAATCCTTCGATTTTGAAGAGATGCAGAAGAAATTGATGCTCCGATTTAACTCAGCAATTGAATGATAATGTATTTTGATTCATCGAAAGTTCAGGAGAAATTTGATACGTGCTGATAGAAAAATTAGGGCTAATATTACATGTACACCCATTCGTAACTCAGCAGAATTTAATGCAGTTCAACTCTACTAACTGCCAATGAAGGTGTGCAGGAGTGATTAGGGATCGATTTAATTATCGTATGAATACCCCTAGGTTAGTTAATTCTCTCTTAGTTTGTTCATAATTCTTCTGGTTAAAACTTAATGGTTCTGTTTTGTTTAAAATATGGTGTTGGAAGTAATTAGTGTGTACTATACTGCGCAGGGGGCTTTGGTTACACCACATCAAAAATCATCCCCACAACAACCGTTACAACCGATTACACCTCAGTATCAAGCAGTGGCTGCTGCATTGAATCAAGATGGTAAGGTGATTGGTCCAACCAAGATCACTGAAGGTTCTATATATTTATAGCCATTTATGGTTCAACATATGATGGTATATAAATAAATTGTGGCATTTGTTCCTGCATTATAGCTATTTATGGTTCAACATTATTGAGATTCTGTGTTTCTTAAATATATAAAGTTGGAATTTTCGAAATTATAAAAATTGTGTTTTAGTGGAAACTAGGAGACCCGCGCCGGTTTGGAGAGAAAGGGTTCGCATATGTAGATCCCACTTTTGTTTATTTTTAATTGTTCACTCTTTCTGTAAATCGTAAATTGTTTTGATTCTCAAGTTCTGCATCTTTGTCATGCTTATTTGTAGTATACACTGCAACGTGCAGGCATTAGTATTAGAGCTTTCATTCGACTGGTGATGATGGTTCACACATCTTGATTGGTGAGGGACCGGGTGCCAGATATAACATAAATGTTCCATGGGAGAACGATCAGTGTGGAGATGCAGATTATTTTGCTGTCTCAGACCACGTATTACTCCTAGTTGCATAAGAATTTAACCCTACATGTCAACTCTATTAACTGCCAATGAACATTATATATGTGTGTGTGTTTTTAATTTATCGACCATGATTATATGAAGCTCTAAATTGTATCCTTGAACAGCCATTGGTGATCCTCTTGGAGGCTCTCGTATCACACCTATACTGACATACTGTTGAAAAAGGTTAGCACCTAATAATATTGGAATGTGTTCTCAGCTTTACATGAATAGCATGCTCTTAATATCACTTGATGTAAAAGTGTGTAAGCTTGCCTTTGTTTGAAGTAAAACAAATAACTTCTTGGAACATATATTTTAATGATATTTCTGGTGTTTGGTGATTGTCTAGCTGATGAAGTCTAGCAAGGGCAAGATTATTATGTCATTAGAAGGAGGTTATAATCTCAACTCATTAGCAAACTCAATTGCTGCTAGTGTGGAAGCGTTGCTAGAACACAAACTTATTTGAGAGGTATCCATAATACGATCCTTTTAAAAATGGGTTAAATTAATTCTGCAGGTGCATCAAACAAAGATCATCATGGCTGCCTTTGAGTCTTGCTTACTTGTCAGATTAATACAACATATTTTTAAAATGAAAAGTATTTTTACTTGTACAATCAATTTGTATGTTTATATTTTTTTTTGTCTTGCAAAACTTTAAATAATCAGTTTTGTAATTATATGAACCAGATGTATTTGAAAAAAGTGATGGTATACACATGTATCTAAAAAACAGTACTATTTCTAGATAAACTGTTGAGGGAATACACTTTGAGATGAAGGCACTTTGCACTCACTAATTTAATTTTTAACATGAGTCTATGGCCTGCTAAAGGGTGATGGTCATCTGAAAAAGTTTAATTTGGTGTATCATGAGTTAAATAATGAAGCCAACCGATGTACTTCCTTTTGCAATATCTTCCATTGCTTTGACCTTCACAGTTGAGGTCAATAAAAGCTAGTATTTTCTTTCAGATTCATTAATTAGTTATATAATTCATAATTTGGTGTTACCTTTTTTAAAGGACAAGTAATGCTTGATGGGATGACATTAAGGGACTTCAATTTTTAAATGGTTATGACAACAAATTTTTGAGTAAGTATTTTACACTAATATATATATGTATCTATCTTTGATAATTATTTGTTTACACATTTTTTTCTTAGGTTGGGTGAAGGAAAAATGAATGCACCGATGTTGATGGAGTTCGTGAAGATGGTCGACTTTTGTATCAAACTTCATTTTCGGTGAAACTTTGTATTGATATTATGTAGAATTTATAATCGATTTTTGTTACTTTTAAATGTTTGTTTGTTTTTTATGAAATGGATTGTTTTTTCATGTTTATTTTATTTTTTATTATGAAATGTTTATTACTATTTTATGATATTAATGTGGAAAACTGGAAATTAGTAATTCTATAAAAAAATATTTTTTTAAACACCTTTAACCATGACACACAAAATGTGTGTCATCTTCATTCTTGACATAGCTATCCTTGACACGCATTGCGTGTCGTAAAGGTGTGTCATAAATGTGCGTCATAGAAAGATGACACAAAATGCGTGTCATCTTCATTCTTGACATGGCTATCCTTGACACGCTTATGCGTGTCATCTACCCCATTTTATGACACGCAATGCGTGTCATTAAAGGTATATTTTCTTGTAGTATCTCTAGCCATGCCTTTATCCGACTGCAAAAGCTGAGTGTGCTTATTTCCTTTGTGCACTTCATGCTTTGTGTGATAACTCACGTACCCACATCATGAAATGGAATCCTCGGTTATCCTTGTTCTCTGATTAAAAGTCATGTAAGCCTTTGAAAGACAGGAATACCCCACAAAGAATCCTTTATCACTTATATCATCAAACTTCCATAGTTGATATCTTATGTTCAAAATAGTACATAAGCATCCAAAGGGCTTGAAGAATCCAACATACGGCTTACTTTGTCTGAGAAGTTCATAAGGGGTCTTGTTGTGTTGCTTAACAATCAAGTCTCTATTCTGAACATAGTAAGCAGCGTTCACTACTTCTGTCCAGAATGTGATTGGGAGTCTTGAGTCAGCAAGCTTGGTTCTGGCAGCTTCATTTAAAGTTCAATTCCTTCTCTTAGCAACATCATTTTGAGGTGTTCTGGCTGCACTAAATTGTCTTGATATCTGACTCTCTTCACAAAACAAATAGACCACATGATTTTTGAATTATGTACCATTTTCACATATGATCATTTTGACCTTGGAAGAGAACAAATTTTCAATCTGAATAATAAAAAACTTTAGAATCTCAGAAGTCTCATCCTTGGTCTTTAGAAAATACACCCAAGTGTATCTTGGGAAATCATTAGTGATTACTAAGCAGTAGGATTTATGACTAATGTTTTGGACATTAGTTGATCCAAAAAATCCATATGGAGCAAATAGAGAGGATCATCAATGGATTTAACCATCGTTGGCTTGAATGAAGACTTATATTGCTTGCCATTCAAACATGGAATACGATCATCTTGAGAAATAAACTCCTTGAGAGGTATACCATTCACCAAGTATTACATCACAACATTGTTCATGGTTTTGACGTTTATGTGCCCAAGTTTCCTGTGCTATAAAGAAGATGCAAGCTTTTGAAGCTTTTGAGAGAAAACAAGATTCTGTAGAAGAAGATGCATTCTTCATATCAAGAGCATAAGATTCTGTAGAAGAAGATGCATTCTGTCTTGTCACAGACTTGAGAGACACTCAAGAGATTGTAATTTAACTCCTTTACATAGTTGACAATCTCAAAGCTTATTGAACCATTGGAAATTATGCCCAGTAGGCCTGTAAACGAACCGAACGACCACGAACATCGGCATGTTCGTGTTCGTTTATTTAATTTTAATTGAACGCGAACACGAACACATATTTTTGTTCTGGTTCGTTCATTAAGAAAATGAAAATGTTCATGTCCATTTGTTAAAAAGCTAAACGAACGTAAACGAACAAACATAAAACAAACACAAACGAACAAACATAAACAAACACCGTGACACCCGACATTTCAGGTCAATATCTGTACATAACATAAACGCGTTTACATTTTCAAGTTTCCTGATTGACTTAATTGCATGAATTAGGTCGTTAAGTCTAGCAAAGTCATACATTAGTTCAATTCAGGCTTTGGTAATTTTAGTAATTACCGGGCCATGTTTACGTAAAACTCGACTAATACGAACGTTGGTTACTAACCTAAATTGAAGGTAGCTGACTAAGTCTAACAAAGTCATACATTAGTTCTCTTTCTTGTTTGCGCTAGCCAGTGCTAGCGGTTGCTCTTTTTATTGAATTGAAGGTTGCTGTTGAAAAAAATATATTTTCAAAAATTTTAGAGATCTTGTCAAAAGGTCAAACATAGGTTTATTATATATATATATATATATATATATTAATTGAATAATTTAATAATAAATAAATTATTTATATAAAGTTTGTAGGATGAGTAGACAATTTTCAGTGTAATCTGAACTAGCTTTTGTATGTGGCGTGTTCACTCAAATTGCCGAAATTTTAATTAATTCCATTTTTTGTTCTATAATTCCTAAAATAATGAGATGCGGTAATAGATGTAATTTGAATATTTATTTCGAAGAATTCTCGTTCTGACTATTGTCCAAGTCAGATTCGTCATTACCGTGTATTCAAACGCGTTCGCATAAATAAATGTCTCACTCTCGGTTTAAATAATAATATTAATAATAATAACTAATAAATAGAAATACTTATTTAATTTATTTACTTAATCGCACAATTCTAAAATAATCGGATAACGCTCTTGTACCGCGTGTCTAACCGGGTACGCTCAGATTAAACGTTTCGTGTCTCTAGATTAATTATTATTTCCATAATAAAATAAATAATAATCATGAATAATCATTATATCATACTAGGAAATATCCGGATTACGTTTACACCAGTATTTGTTGTAGCCGCGCGTCCCACGTCGTCTTGCGTGTTAATCTCTAAATAACAGTCGGAAGTAATTATTAATATATATTACTAATATTTAATATAAGTAATTAGGTATCGCGTTATGTGTCGGTTACTAACCGTGAACGTGTTAATTTATTTAACTGTACGTCATAAGGCTATGTAAACCCTATGTATTAATAGGGGTGTTCACGGTTTTGACGGTTT
The DNA here is from genome assembly GCA_023525975.1 of Smallanthus sonchifolius. Taxonomy (NCBI): domain Eukaryota; kingdom Viridiplantae; phylum Streptophyta; class Magnoliopsida; order Asterales; family Asteraceae; genus Smallanthus; species Smallanthus sonchifolius. Next base: position 32,028,150 of record CM042046.1, read on the forward strand.
TGAGGTCAAACCGTGAGCCAAACCGTTAGTAGCGGTTTTTTATCATCGAAAACCGAAACCAAACCATTGAAATTTAAAACCAAACCGAACCATTACTAACGGTTTGGTTTCACGGTTTAGGCTCATTGAAACTTTATACAAGTTATCCAAAATTAAACACGAAATATATAAAAATAAAAACGATTTGATTTCACGGTTTCAAAAACACTTTTTTTTATAAGAGTTCCTTTATCTCTATGCCTACTCCTAAACTTATCTCACATTTGAGTGATATTAACTAATCTCATTCTATTTCTTAAAAACCTTATCTCATATATTTGTTGTCAAGCAAATCTACCAAAAAAATGTTGTCCTATTTGAGGGATTTTAACTATTCTCATGCACCAGTCCAACATATATCACTAATATATATGTTTCACATATAACATAAAAAATGAAACAGAAAAATATATGTTTTCACATAGAACATAATTGTAGAACATAAATTACTAGTGTTGGTATATTTTCACACAAAACCAACAGAATAAAAAAAGAACATAAAGCAGAAAGAAAAATGTGTTTTAGGAAAAGAAAACAAGATTCGTAAACAAAAACATAAAACAGAACAAAATGAGGGACTTTTGTGAGATATGAGGGGATGTATTTCAAATAGAAATTTAATTTGTATAACAGATTAAGCTTAAATTCATCAAATAGTTAATTAATTATACATAACATAAAATATCTAAAATAGGAAATACATTCTATTTTTACGGTCCGGTCCATTTTTATACGAACGGTTTTTGGTATAAACAGTAAACGAAACCGTTCGCTACGACCAAAAGTTAAATAAAAAAACCGACCATGAAACCAAACCGATGACCGGTTTGGGCGGTTTCGCGGTTTTAAACCGAACCGTGAACACTCCTATGTATTAACAATAAGCTATCTAGGGTCATCCCGTGATCCGTCACGTAAGGTTACACATCAATTTCGCATGTTGGGCTTACAACTGGACCGTTAATAGGCCGAGCCCATTTACAATGAACTAATTATCTAAAGATTATTGACCCTAATTCTTAGTAGTGTATTCACAAGACCCTTGGGTTGCACCATCTATTTTATGCATTATAACCTTGTGTTCATTCTACAATTAGTTAATTAGGGCAAGAAGATCATCTAGTTGTTGCTGCTTCTTCATTCTGGATCTACGAGCACATTCTCTGTTTGATATCAACTTCTTCCTCTTCCTTTCATCAGATGATTCAGATACCAAATTAATTGGTCGTTTTTGCTATAGTGACGTCATTAATGGAAGATTTTGTAAGTCGGTTAGGTTTTGCAAATTAACCGAGTGAAATTTTTGAAATTGAAGATAACAAAAACTTAGAAATTGGAATAAGAGATGAAAATTGAAGTTGGATTCATTAAGAAGGGAGGGGTAGCCGTATCTATTAGAGTATGGTGGCGCGGTGTTGCTGGAGGATCTATTAAGGAAGGAGGGGTAGCTGTATTTAACTATGTTTTTGTAATCTTAAATCCGGTCTAACCGGGATTCGGTCCAAAGAAGAGGTGTGATGAGCAAGCGGATCCAAGTGAGTCATTCTTAAAATATATAGTTACGTTTAATGATAAATCACGTACACCAGTTCTCTGATGGCGGAAGCCTTGGTTTCATTAGAAATCAAGACTCGACTTCTTCAAGGTTTCACCTCCTTCAAGCAGCTCAAACATGTCCACGCTCGCCTTCTCCGTTTCGATCTCCTTCGTGACAACTACCTCCTCAATATGCTTTTACGCTGCAGCTTCAGTTTCAACGCTAACACACACTATTCTCAACTCCTTTTCTCCCATATCCAACACCGCAATATCTATGTCTGGAACACCCTCATCCGTGGCCTTGCTTCCCATGATCGCTTCCACGAATCCATCAATCGCTTCTACTCCATGCGTCAACTGGGTTTCTTACCCAACTACTTCACTTTCCCTTTCGTCTTCAAAGCATGCACCAGGGTCTTGGATTTCAGATTGGGTGTGGAGCTGCACACCATCATGGTGAAAGTGGGTTACGATTGGCATAAGACTGGCCTGGTTTGTTTCTATTCTAAGTGTGGCCGTTTGGACGATGCATGTAAGGTGTTTGATGAAATGCCTGACAAGAATGCTTCCGCGTGGACTGCGCTTATCAGTGGGTATGTTGAATCCGCCAGATTCGTGGAAGCTCTTGATGTATTTAGGAGGCTATTAGAGATGAATTTGAGACCTGATAGTTTTACCCTTGTGAGAATTTTGTCAGCTTGTTCCCATTTAGGGGATTTGAGGACTGCAGAGTGGCTAGAGAGCTGCATAACAAATCTTGGAATAGGTAGAAATATCTTTGTGGGCACTGCATTAGTGGATACATACGCAAAATGCGGAAGCATGAAGAAAGCTCTTGCGGCATTTGATCAAATGCTCGAGAAGGACGCTGTTACTTGGGGTGCTATGATTCAGGGTTATGCTTCAAATGGGCAACCTAAAGAAGCTTTGGATATATTTTACAGAATGAAGAATGACAACATAAAACCTGATTGTTACACCATAGTTGGACTTCTTTCTGCTTGTTCAAGCTTGGGAGCTCTTGAATTAGGGGAATGGGCACGCACATTGGTTGATGAAAACGAATTCTTGTATAACCCTGTTGTTGGTACATCACTGATTGACATGTACTCAAAATGCGGTCAAATGGCTAGTGCTTGGAGGGTATTTAAAGAGATGAAAGTAAAAGATCTTATTGTTTGGAATGCTGCAATAACTGGTCTTGGAATGACTGGTCAAACCAAAATTTTGTTTGGTCTTGTTGGTCAACTAGAGAAATTAGGGATGCACCCTGATGGGAAGACCTTTATAGGTATCCTCTGTGGGTGTACACATGCGGGTCTTGTTAATGATGGCAGACGATACTTCAGTAATATGACACGTGTCTTTTCGTTAATTCCTTCAATTGAACATTATGGGTGCATGGTAGACCTCCTTGGGCGAGCTGGATTATTAGATGAAGCTCATCTTTTGATCAAAGGTATGCCAATGGAACCTAATGCTATTGTTTGGGGAGCTCTATTGAGTGGATGTAGGTTACATAAGGATACCCAACTGGCCGAATATGTTTTAAAAAAGCTGATTGAATTAGAGCCGTGGAATTCAGGAAACTATGTACTCTTATCTAATATATTCTCGGCTAATAAAAAATGGGAAGATGCTGAGAATATAAGATCAACAATGAGTCATAGAAGCATTCGGAAGATACCAGGATGTTGTTGGATAGAAGTAAATGGCATTGTTCATGAGTTTCTTGTTGGAGACAAATCTCATCCAATGTCAGAGAGAATTTATGCCAAACTCAGTGAGTTAACCATGGCATTAAAACAAATGGGATATGTGCCAACAACAGAATTTGTGTTATTTGATGTTGAGGATGAGGAGAAAGAGCATTTCTTGGGTTGTCACAGTGAGAAGTTAGCCATTGCGTTTGGTCTAATCAGCACCAAACCTGGCGACATGATTCGGGTTGTGAAAAATATCCGTGTTTGTGGTGACTGCCACATGGCAATTAAGCTATTTTCGAAGATTACGGGTAGAGAGATAGTCTTACGTGATAATAACCGTTTCCATTCGTTTATTGGTGGCTCATGTTCATGTGGAGATTATTGGTGACATGAGGAACACTGGAGTCAAAGTTGCATCACTATAGAGGTAAATTTATTATTTCCTTCACATGTGTAACATAGAGGTAAGTGAAAACCCTCGTTTCTAATCTTAGCAAAAAGATTATCCATTGTGCTCATAATTCCTAATTTCCTATATATAGAAGAATTTTTTCCATCTTTTTTATTTGACCATGTACTGTACCCATTTTTGCCCAAGATCTTAATGAAAAACAATGGTAATCACTCTCAAAATAAACAAATCACACACTTTTACTAATAATCGCAGGAATTCATCTCTCCTGGAGTGTTCTTTACATTCACCATAATGAACCGACGTATATTCTTATGAATAATCTACGGTTTTATGGTTTCAACATTACACATTTAACCCTTCTACATAATACACAATACACAAATGACTTAAACATACACTTTTGACTATTTACATAAATGACCCATAAACTTTACTTCATCAAATAAAATTGAAATAAACAATTAGATTGCTAACAATCAGCCCCCTAATCCAAGTTTGAGTCTTCTATTCTTAATCTTTATTGCATCCTTTATCCTTAAACTTTGGCTTTCCACCATTTTGATGGATAACATCTTCTTTGTCTGTCTTCATGAATTATAGCTTGAACTTTGTCTTCTATGTCTTTAGCTTTTCCTTGAGTGTCAACTCGCACCATCTTCTTTCACTTGTGTCATTCCATCCTTTTAAGTTTTGATTGGTTTGTAACTGGACAGAAAAGCATGAACTACTTCTGGTTTGATCTTCTTGTAAATTGGTTTTGTATCTTTGTCAACCCTGCTTTCATCACATACAATAAACTGTTTATCTTCTTGGATTTTCTTATTTGTAAGGACTTCATATTTTTCTCCTTTAAAATGTACTCCTTTTAACTTCAAGTCTTCTATCTCTCTATTTGAAATATCTCGCAAAATCTTCAAACTGTAACTCTTTCTTTCTCTTTTCTTCAAACAGCTTCTCTCGTTCATGCAAGCGTTTCTTAAACTCTATTTCTCTATTTCTCAATTCAGTTTCAATTCTTGTTTCTTCATCTCAAAGTCTTGAACTATATCTGAATTCCAAGACTCTAATTCTCTCTTCACATCACCCTCAACTTCTAATCTTCAACTTTTCACCTTATCATCTTCTGTCTCTAAACTGAGATGAAAATCTTCGACTTATTTCTTCTCCATACTGAAACCTCTTCATTCTGGTTCTTCATGATTGAAATATTGTGATAATGAATACCAAAAATTTCTTCATTTTCTTTCTCAATTGAAGAGGTATCCTCACATTCTTCATTATCTCCGGTAACTGCCATTAAAAGTGTTGGCTCTTCATCCTCTTGTATAAGATTTGATTCTTCTTTTTTGTGGTCTAGTGGTTCAAGACAGTCCGATGCATAGTGTCCAAACTTTTGACAATTGTAACACCTCACTTCATTTGGTTTAACTTTGAGTGTGTTCATTTTTACCAATTGATTGTGTTAAAATTTTGACTTGTAAATTAAACCAAATGGACATAAGATTGTAAAAAAAAAAATCACTTGATAGTTTAAGTTTGACTTGTAAATTAAACCAATTTTTGTAAAGAATAATGATATATGTCATGAATTTTTAGAAAATACCCAGATACAATTAACATTAATAAAGTTATACCCTTTCCGCACATACTGTAAGTTAAACCAAATGGACTTAAGATTATAGTCCATACTAGAGGTGCACAAAAGGCGGTTTTTGAACCGAACCGGTTTCGAACCGGCCCGAACCGGTTTGGTCAACGCAAACACTAAACCGGTTTTGACCCAAACCGGTTCGGGTTAAACCGGTTTTGCAAGTATAAAATGTCGAACCTATTGAACCGGTTCAGGTCGGTTCTGGACCGGTTCGGGTTGGTGAACCGGTTTAAACCGGTTTTTTTTATAAAAATTTTTTTTTAAAATAAATTAAAAAATATTACAACATTACAATACGAGAAAAAGAAAAACATATAGTTCAACGTTTATTCATATTGTAGGGGTTCGGAAATCACAAAACATTACAATATTAAACATTACAATACGAGAAAAAAATATATATATTTTTATTTTTTGGAGTTTTTTTGTTTAATATTAGCCGTCATTCTCGGAGTTACTAGTGGATCCTCGTAGTCTATCATCTTCGGCGAGTTCTTCATTTGTAAGTGGGCTCGCCAATCCTTGGTTAACCTCAGATTCGTGTATGAGTTCTTCAACTTCAATTTCTTCTTCAAGCGAAGCCCTATCTTGTCTCCTATCAACCGCATCCAAATGGTCTTTCAAGCAAATGCACATTTCCATTGCCGCGGGAGTGAGTCTAGTTCTTCGAATAGATAAAACCCTGCCACTAAGAGAAAAAACGGATTCCGAAGCTACCGTGGAAGCTTGGACGGTTAGTAAATCACGGGCCATGGCGGAAAGGACCGGAAAAGTAGATTCGTTTCCTTTCCACCAAGCCAAAATATCAAAGTCCTCAAAAACATCCGGACTCATAAATGATAAAAAGTTTGTTCCCGTATACCTTCCGAGTTCGCTACTCGGGATGGACCCTCTAGCCCGTTTAGTAAATTCATTTCTCATTTCGTTATACAAATTTAAGTTCACATTCCTCGAGCTGCTACTTGATGCGCCCGCGCCCATCGTATCATGTGGGGTTTGTGTTGTACCATATTTATGTAAATAAATATCAAACAAATCTTGCAAACATTTGTTAAAATAAGTTTTTGTTACGGTTGAAAAATGAATATCTTCGGAATTCAAATCCAAATCGTAAGTTATTTTATCAATCAAGGTTTCAACACCGTAAACATTAATTGTAGGGTTTAATGCGGCGGCACAAGTTATAACCGGAGGCATTTCTTTAAAATATTTAACAAATTTTTCTTTCATCGGTTTTATCATTGTCGTAAAAAGAGTATTTTTATTTTCAAGTTCGGCTAATTTGTTACACATTAGAAATATTTGTTTAAGAGCCAAGGGACTTGTGGGGTAATAAACCCCGGATAAAAAAGTAGTGGCGGTTTTGAAAACTTCGAGCAATTCGGTTAAATTTTCAAGAATGTCCCAACTCGTAGACGGAAAACTTTGAATTTTACGACGCGGTTTTGAGGAAAGCATATCATGAAAAATTGATAAAGTATCTTTTTGACGTATAGCACTATGAAACATTTTATAAGTTGAATTCCATCTTGTTGGGAGGTCCCAATTGGGACCTAAGCAAATCAAACCCGTATCGTTACATAATCTAATATATTCATGGTATCTTTTTTTACTACTACTAAAAACGTCTTTAAGCATGACTCGAAATGCATTACTTATTTCAATAACGGGTTCAACCCCAAGCCCGTCTTGCACGGCTAAGTTGATGATGTGTGCAATACATCGATTATGGAAAAAAGCGCCGTTGCAAATCGGATTATATTTTAATATTAATTTTTGAACCGCATTTGTATTATTTGAGGCATTATCAAAAGATATTGAAAATAATTTATTTTGTAATTTAAAATCGGTTATCACATCATCTAAAATGTGAAATAAATTTTGACCCGTGTGCGGATATTCAAACATATCAAACGCGATTGTACGTTTCATCATTTGCCACGTATTGGGATCAACCCAATGAGCGGTAACGCAAATATATGAGTCGGGAATACCATGTGGAGCCGACCAAACGTCGGTGGTTAAGTTCACACCGGTTTCCAATTTTTCAAAACCTAAAATTAATTCTTTTTTTGCTTTTTTCCACATTTTTAGACAATCACGTCTAAGAGTACTACGACTTACTTGATGATAACGTGGTTGAAGAGCTTCTTGAATCATCCTCGTCGTGAGCGGGTTGTCGAAATGGTTGAACGGCAAACCTCTTTGAATAACTAATTTCGCCATTCTATCTCGAACAATATTTGGATCGAAGTTCCAAATTCCACCCTCGCTTGTCATAGATGCTTGACCCTCACCTGGAATATTCTTCAAACTCTGACACGATTTTTCCAGATGAGTTTTTAGAGTAGAATTTGATTCCTTTTTAAAAAAACCACCACATTTTTTGCAACGAGCACGTTCCAACCCGTTAGACAACTCACATAGATCGTAGTTTGACCAAATTGCGGGGTTCCTCGTTGTTGGTATTATTTTCACAACGCTAACTTCGTTAGAGGAAACACCATAACTTGAAGAACCTGCCATTGCGTTTTTTGAAATTTTTTGAGCGTTTTTTGAGCGTTTGAGAAGTGTGATTTAACCAAAACACCCACTACCTATTTATAATGTGTTTGGGGGTTAAAATGGGTCAAAAAACGGTCAAAAAACGGTCAAAAATTGGTCCCAACGGCTATATAGCCGTTTCCAACGGCTATTTTTTTTTTTACCGTTAAACCGGTTCAAACCGGTTTACCAAACCGGTTTCTCAAACCGGTTCACAAAAAACCGGTTTTAAACCGCTCGTCGCACAAATAGGTTAAACCGGTTGTAAACTGGCGGTTCGTATCGGTTTGAAACCGGTTCACACAAAACCGGTTATGGGGCGGTTCGGGTTCCGGTTCGGAACCGGTTTGGATTTCCAAACCGGTTTTTTTGTGCACCTCTAGTCCATACACAAACAGTAACAACTTTTTAAAGAAAGCTCCCGAGCTTTTTAAACCAAATGGGCTTTGTTGTACTATTCTAACATATAGATTTTAAGCGGACTTTAGATAATAAACAACAATAGCTTAACTTTATTAACATGTTAGCGACTTTATGGGCGTGGTATGTAAAGATAACTTGCATATTTTAAATAGCTTAATGGTATTCCCTTGTTAATCTATCAGAAAGTTGAAAAAAAAAAAATACATTACAAACGTATTTGTGATCAAAGCAACAGTCATTCTGTTAATAAACCTTTAACATCTATATTTATCACATAATCAATAATTCATTGAAACCATACACAAACAGTAGCAAATACGGGTCTGAATCCTTTTCAAATAACAAAAAAATAAACATTAGGATTAAGATATAGTAGCAATTGGAGTTTATATCGGACATCAAAATCGTCAAATAGTGGTCACTGGTCTGGATTCAATCAAATCTTTGTGCAAAATTGAAAGAGGGGCAAAGAATTACATACCTTTGTAGTGCAAGCATACGGTATAGGATATGGTATCCGAAGATTTTCCAGAACCCTAAGTAATGAGAAAAGAATGCTTAAGCACAAATACTGGTGAACATAAATTGGAGTTCGAAAGAAAGTAACTTACGTAGCCAGTGTAATGACAATCCAATGAAGATGGATGTTCAGTGACGATCTAAAGAAGATGGAAGTGCATCGCTTTCTAAAGAAGATGGATGTGCATCGGCGACTTTCGGACCAGGGAGGTGCAACGGCGAAGCAGACGATGAAGGAGAAACTGAAACCCTAAAAACTGAGAAAATAGAGTTGAAGTATCCGGGTATAGATTTTCGGGCCAAACCGGGTTATATGACCCGCGAAGTAATGCTGTCGGATAAATGACTTTTGGCGAGAAAAAGGAACGTACATGCTCTAGAAATTAAACACTAAAACCTTTATTTATTAATATGTATACATAGATTGTTGCATTCCTTCTAATCTATGGTTTTATGGTTTCAACTGTACACATTTAACCCTTCTACATAATACACAATACACAAATGACTTAAACATACACTTTTGACTATTTACATAAATGACTTATAAACTTTACTTCATCAATTAAAATTGAAATAAACAATTAGGTTACTAACAATCACCCTCCTAATTGTTAATCCAAGTTTAAGTCTTCTTTTCTTGATCTTTATTGCCTCCTTTATATTTAAACTTTTGCTTACACACAGATGTTAAGAGAACATGCCTGAGGATCAACAATCCAACCATGGTAAAGTGGTAGCTCCAATAAATTAAAGATTGCACACTCTCTGGTGAACTCAAAATCATCAATTCTGCAACAATAGTATTGTATGTCATGAGTTTCAGGCTAGGAAGGACAAAACCAAGAAGAAAAGGAACATACCTTGTGAATTTAATTCACACCAATGCCAGTTGTAACTCGTGAAAGTAAACCAATTGCATCAGAAATGTTATGTCGTTGATTTTCAATGTACCTGGCATCTTTATTATGTCGTTGATAATATCGAGACCGATATTTTGACATAGGACCGATAACCGATATATCACCGATATATCGGTGAGATCGACTGCATAGAAGAAAACTTACGATGAATCGGGATATAGAGGAGGCAAAAGTCGTTATAGGGTTTAGAGAGAAAAGGGTGAGGTCGATAGGAACTGCTGTGACGAGGGAAGATTTTTAGGGTTTGGAGAGAAAAAGGGGAAGATAGTGAAACGGGTTAAAACAAAAAATATATATTTACATGTGTAAAAGTATATTACATATACTAAGTATAGAAAATAAAATTCAAAATGTGTAAAAATTATAAGCTGTTTGGGAATGTGGTGGGAAAGTGCTTATTGACTTATTAACCTTTCAAAAAGCCAATAAGTCAACAAGCCATTCTAAAAGCTAGGATTTCTTGGCTTTTTGAGAATGACTTATTGGCTTTTTGAAAAGCTAATAAGTCAATAAACACTTTCCCACCACACTCCCAAACACCCTCTTAATGTATAATTGAGTTTCGAAAATACGTTAATTATTATCTAATGTAATTTGACTTTCAATTACTATTTGATTGAAAGTAAAAATTACATAATTAGATTTTAAAATTTTCTTATAATAAGAGATGATTTAAAATAAATGTGTTATATTATATATCATTATTAAAATAAATGTATTTAATAAGAGAGAGATGATATAAACTAATGAACATAACACGTGACATGAAAACCCTTTATTTATTAACTGTGTAGATTTTTACATGAAATAAAAGCATATAAATATTTTAGGCCCTTGGTTTAAATAACCTTGTTAATTATTTACCTTTTTATAGTTTTGATTATTCAAATAATCAATTTTCACTTTTGTTACCGACCTCCCTAGACGCTTGGATCTATTCTTCTTCTCTCTTTGATTCTAAATCTGTATGCTATCGCGTTGGATTCCCCCCTTTCGGACCTTTCCTCGCCGTTCTTCTTCCGTCAAAACCCTAGATTTTTTCGCAGGTAACTTTTGAAATTTATGTTAATTTGTGGATACTCAATTGAAATCATATTGCGAGTTCGTTTTTGCTGTTATCATATGTGTTCAATTTTTGTTGCTGGGATTGTAAATACCTAGGTTTGCGTGCTAGGGTTCTAATTCGATTTCAGGAAATTGCCACAGATTCGTTTTTGATAATTTCTCACCAATGAAATAAAATTTGTTTCAACCAGAATCTGCCCTAAAATCTACATCAAAATTGTTAGAACAGAAATCTAAGTGCATCTTTGATTAAATCGAAATTATTTTTTCATTTGTGAAGGATTAGAGGGGATATTTTATGGCATTTGAATGCAAAGTGAACACAGAAATTGTTCTTGCAAAGAATTCAGAAGTTAAATCAAACCCTATTGTCTCATCTGGACAGAGTTTGCTTATAGATTCAGAAACTGTAGCTACCAATTCTGGAAAATCGATACATTTTGCAACGTTACCAATTGATGCGTGCTTATTGAACGATCATAGAACGATTGCAGACCTTCCTCCAGCATTAATATCAGAAATATTTAACTGTCTTGATCCGAAGGAGCTCGGGGTGGTTTCCTGTGTGAGTCCATCTTTATATCGAATTGCATCTGATCACCACGTTTGGAAGGAGTTTTATTGTGAGAGATGGGGACTTCCAACAGCAGTCCCCATCTCTTTAAATGCAGAGTGTTCTGATGAGAAATCTTGGAAAGCATTATTTGTGGAACGGGAGTTTCGTAGCAAAACCTTTATGGGACGCTATACGATCGATACTCTGTACGGTCATAAGGAACCCGTTCGCACTCTTTTTGTTTTGCTCTCAAGAAAGCTTATAATTACTTCTGGTTATGATTCGATTATTCGAATGTGGGACATTGAAGATGGTTATTCAATTGCTTCATCTCGACCTCTCGGCTGCACCATCCGAGCCGTTGCAGCTGATTCTAAGGTGTTGATTGCTGGCGGATCTGATGGGTTTATACATGGCTGGAGAGCCGAAGAAGGACACCCTTATTTGTTTGACATAAAAGGACCCCAAAACCAGAACACCGAGTTTCGACTTTGGGAACATCAAGGTCCGATAACTTGTGTCGGGCTGGATTCTTCTAGAATTTACAGCGGGTCATGGGACATGACCATACGTGTTTGGGACCGTTTGTCACTCAAGTGCTTGAATGTCTTGATGCATAACGACTGGGTGTGGACCCTGGTCCCACATGATGCTACTTTAGTAAGTACTTCTGGTTCAGATGTATATATCTGGGAGACTAATACCTTTTCACTTATTGACATTATCAAAGATGCCCATGTGGGTAACGCTTATTCTCTCGCTAGAAGTCACACTGGTAATTTCATCTTCACTGGAGGAGAAGACGGTGGGATACATATGTTTGAGATTACTAGTCATGGATGTGGTTCGGTGCGCCAGCTGGCAACGTGGGGTCCGCATACGGGTCCTGTATATTCTCTTTCATTTGAGTTTCCATGGCTCGTTTCTGCTTCAAGTGATGGTAAGCTTTCGCTCATTGATGTCAGAAAGCTGTTGAAGAACATCCAGCGTTCTTCCTCAATGAAATTAATTAAAAAACATGATTCTTCAAGCAGAAACAATTTGGACCGTAAGAATATGGAGCCACCACAAAGAATGTTACATGGGTCGGGTGGGAGTTTATTTTGTGTTGGAATTGGCGCTGACCGGATCATATGTGGTGGGGAAGAGGGTACAGTTAGGATTTGGAACTTTTCACAAGCTTTTGAAATGGCAAAAAGAGTATCAGCTTTAAGGGCATTACGTTTAGAGAACCGAATGAGAAGGCGTAAGCTTCAAAATGAGATGGATAGTAAAGGTCAAAGGGTTGACCAGTGTTTGATTGCTGCTAAGAGCCAAATGAGTGGTGAGAGAAATGGTGTGTGGTACAACAAACGTGGGTTGACTCGCAAGGTCAAAGGTTGACTCGCAAGCCGCAAGGTTAATGGCTGATTTGTTTGATGCTTTTACTTTTAAGAGCCTTCATATATTGTGTTGCGTACACCATTTCTTCCCTGTTAAACCTTTTAGCCTTCCGTTTTAGGAGAACTATTTTTCTGTATTGCATTTTGTTGGTATTCTGAATTTAAACTTCTTTCATTTTAACAAATAAAACGTTAGAAAACTTGCCTTCAGCTTTTATCTCTATAAATCTACTCCCCCTAACTAGTGTAGGGCTTTTCAAAAAGCTAGTGGCTCGACGCTCGCTTGTTTATAAACGAGTCGAGCCGGTTTGTAAACGAGTCAAGCTTGAGCCAAAGCAAGCTCGCTCACCCATTTGGCTGATTTGAAATAAGCCCAACTTTTAAATCTTTACAGGTTATAACCTGAATATCAAGCAAATCTTAATCTTTCTAAGTTCAAGTTATAATCTTTACAGGTTATAACTCGTTCTTGTTTGGCTCGTGTTATATCTATTTATTGATTCTGTTGCGTCTATCTAAAAAATATTATTTTGTATTAAAATAAAAAAAAAGTGTAAACTAGATGGCAATAGCTTTTCATGAGTCGAGCTCAAGCTAAAATTTTAGCTTGTTAAGAATAAGCGAGCCGAGCCGAGCCAAGTTGGCTCGCTTAACTTCGACCTTGAGGCCGAGCTGAAATTGGCTCTGGTCGCTTGTTAAGCAGCTTTAACCCGTGGTAGCAAAGTGGGCCGGGCACGGTTGGGTACTTGAGTTGGTATTAAAGCTGTTCATTTGACTTTTTTGCTTTGGACGGGTTTCGATCCATTAAAGTTGTTTCACTTTTATCAAAACATTTTGATTTGATTTGGAAATTGACACATAGTTAGTTATATACGAGATTAACTCAAGTTAATCAGCTTTGTATATCATGTATACAGCGGAGATAATTTGTTAATTGGTAGAATAGCATAATCATAATTGCTATACAACTAACAAAGCAAAAGGATTAATGTAACTGATTAAATTTGTGCTTTTTTAAGGCTATTTTTGTGTGGGCCTTCTAAGTGCCTTTGTAAAACCAAGTTTTTGGATCAAATGTGGACCCATTTGAAGCCCAGTAAGTGTTTCAAAACAGATAGCATGATAGGATTATTACTCGTTCATTTTACAAAATTGCATTGCTTAATTTAATTTTGTAGTTTTAGGAAAAATATTGACTTAAAAGACTAATATATATGGGGGAAATGTCCATACTAATCAAGTTTTAAAAGTGTTTCAATTAATTTACTCATGCATTTTTTTTCCAAACTAGGTCACTAAACTTTCGATTCAAGCCATCGTCGGATTTTTTTTGAATGAAGAAAGAAATGAAGGAAAAGATGTAGGGGTCGAGATTTCTAATATAATTATATTAAAAAAAATTTAAAAACATGTTAGTTTCAAACAAACACAATTACCAATGACCTAAAGCAACCCTCAACTTTGTTAAAATATCCAAACTAGCCTTTAACTTTGTAAAATATCACTTTAACCCCATCAAATTTTTAAAGTTATTTGTCACCGATCAAAACTTACCCGTAACTTTGTTAGACTGTCAAAACTAACCCTATTAACATTGTAAAATATAAATTTGACCTCCTCAGGTTTCTAAAGTTTAGAGTTTACCCCGTGCGGTATACATAATATGATTTTTCTTTACTAACTTTCGTTCTTTAATTTAAAAAAAAATTATGCTTGTGTTTAATTTTTTTTCTTAGTGTCCCGGTATAAATTTTATTAACGGAGTTGTATTCAATAAAGGGTATTTTTTGTATTGTGGGTTATTTCGACTGACGGTAACGTGCTGGGTATGTAAAAAATGAGACTGACACCTACTGAAGAACACTGGTACCATTATATAACTGTCTTTTATCCGTGTTTCGATCTCCACAACCAAGTCGCACGTAACTTCATACGTTTCTTTTATGTCCTTAACCACATTTTCTTTTTGTGCTTAGCCACGTTAATGTCACCGTCGTAACCGTTTAAGGTCAATATCCCACCTTTTGTTATCGTTGGTTATATCGAATGACGGTAACATGAAAAATGAAACCGATAGCAATCGAAGAACGTCTCTGCCGTTATACAACAGTTTTATATCCATGTTTCGGTATCCAGAACCGAGTCGCCACAACTTCATGTTAATAATACCACTGCAACGTGCGTAACGAAGTTTGCAAAGCGGTATTGACGTCCCGCCGCAACGCGCGGGGGCCAGATACTAGTTATATCAAAAAATAAAAAAATAACTAAAATCCACGTCACCACACTACATCAGCATAAAAAAAAATTCCTAATTGAAACAAAAAAACATGCTAAAAAACATGTTAAAACCTATAATTTAAATAAAATATGAAGGCTGTGTGATTTAGTTAGAATACTTTTTTAAATCTGAGTGGCCTAATTGAAACGTTTTTAAAATTTGATTATTATTTTAAATACCGGTGTACAACTTTGGAACCTTTACTCGTTTTCTTTTCTTGGTAAAACCTATTTTAAAAAATTGCAGTTTTTTTTATTTAATTATAACTAGGTTAGAAACCCGTGTATTACACGGGTTGATTAAATAAAATATTAAATAGCTAGTTTTATACATGTCCCGGTATAAGTAGCGCAATGTAACTATAAAAAAACTATAATTGCTTCTATTTGTCTACTATCCAACTACTGTTTATTACATACACAAAACTCAGTTTAAACCTTGTCATTTAGGAAAAAAGACGTTTAAACCTTGTCATTTAGGAAAAAAGACAGAAAAATGAACATATTGGCTGTTTACAACATTTGAACAAATAGACTATTAAAACCAAAAAACCACATACCAATAAATCCGTTGTTTAGACCATGGGATCTTGTTTAAATCCATCAAATGATATTTAGATGAGGTTCTATTATCCTTATATTGTAACATCATATGATGGTTATGATAAGCCCCAAAGTAGTCATTATAACTAAATATTTACCTAATAATTAAGATTATAACTTCTAAAAAACTGAAATAATTATAATGACTCATTTGAGGCTTAGGGGTTGTTTGGTAGTCTCTTAATGATTCCATTAAGAGGCTTACCTCTGAATCAGTCAGAGACTCAGAGATAAGGGTGTTTGTTTCGCTGAAAATCCACCTCTTAATGGTTCTGCATACCTCTTAATGGTTCAGCTATAAAACCATGTTGAACCATTCAGAACTCTTAATAGAACAGATTTTGCCAAACAACCCCTTAACAGGTATACCAAATATTTATGAATTCAGTCATAAAGCATACTAATCTAACTCGGGATCTTCACTCATATGATTGCAACAAAAATTTATGACATCTTATAAATAGAACACTCTCACAAAATAATATTTTCCGCCTCAAATATTAAAGGTAGTCAAAGCGATGCTATCAAGAGCTTATCTAATATATATCAGGATCAAGATGAAGTAAGCATTATCCTTTCTATATTTAGCACTATTGCAAAATATGTGAGTGTATGATATATATAGATCTAAACCGAGCAAATGATATAAAGAATTATAATCACAGTCCACATATTAACTTACATAACATTCTGAAATAAACACTGATTTTGAGATAATGCAATACATTAAATTAAAAAATAAAATAAATGAAAATCAATATGTTTAATTCAGTAACATATGTTGTAATGTCTTGAAACCTTAAATTATCTAACATTGCACTGATAGTTTCCATCGACATCTTTAGACATGAGATCGATGTGTGAAGTAACAATGATGAAGTTCTAAAAAATGTGAGTTAGACTGTTCTAAAAGAAGTAATAGTTATATATATGATAAAAAAAACATAAGGATCGAAATAATATTAAATAAATATTTGTTTATTAGTGGCAATAACGAAGGAAGAAAACGCACAGAAAAAACAGGCCAATAACTTCAATAATTTTCGCCACAAATGCCGATGCACCATTGCACACAACAGCAGCTCCATATTTGACTCCTTTCTGCTTCAAACCTGCAACCATTACACCCTCCGGTTAACCTGTGTTCTATCAACATGTCATAGGGGTGTTCAAAAGTCTTTTAAACTGACCAACCACTTAATCAGAAGCAAGTGGGCCAGTTTGAGACATAAACGGTTTGGTTCGCGGTTAGACGGTTCAGTCCGGCTTGAAACCTGGAACCAACAGCGTAAACCAAACTTGACACTTAACCCTTATTACTTAGTCGTAAATAACTCGGGCACAAGGGGTCATCAATTCAAATTTAAAATTTTAATTGTTAAGACTCTTATTTAATTTTGTAGTTTGTTTCATTTTACATGTATCATTTTAATTAACTTCATAATAAGTAGTGTAATTTGATATTATTAGGTTTGAATTTAATAATTTGTCTTATTCTTACACACTCTTGTATGTTATTTTTAATTTTATCATTTTCACAAGAATGATGTTTTATTTTCAACAAAAAAACCAATGGTGGTGATTCAAAAACATTAATCACTGATGCACAGACTTACATACTTAAAAAGTTCCTTTATTAACATTTCTTTTACCTAATTATTTCATGTAGACCTTCTGCTATTACCCTGTAACATCAATAAACAAAAACCCAACCTAATTAGGAAACTGGAAAACCCAAAGAGTTTAAATAAAGCTAAACAAAATGTATTTATAGTCAAAAGCTAAATCTACTTATAAGAATTCGCATTCCTTTACACTCAAGATCTCTCCACTATTAACATCATAATCAACTTTTTTTTTACTCATTATAAGCATATCTTTATCAGTAAAATATAATTTGTACAGAAGCTTGCACCTTGCTTAGTTTTCTTCTCTTGTGGACTGAACTGACCATCAACACTTCTTGTTAACTAAATAATGAATAACTTTGGTTTAGCCGTCAACTTTCTTGATTCTTTCACATTAGGATTAAAATCCTTCAAGTTAATTTCGAATAAAAAGGTAGCATGCCATTATTTTAAATGTAAAGAAACACTCTTGTATAACGTGTGGTACTTGAACTTTAAAGCATAGGTTTTACCCATGTTTTCAGATGAAATATAATGGTTATCAATATAAACATAACATAATAAGCCTTATATTGAATATGAACAAAAAATAACACCACGTAATTATGAACACAAAATCCCAGATTTTTAAGACAAAACAAAATAACAACAGATAGAACATTAATGCAAACCATATCCCCAACAGATGCATCTTATACAAAAACAACATTGAACAATTAAAATATCAAAAAGCACAACCGACGGAAAAGCAAGATTGAATCTGAGAGAAGACACCAAATATATCCTTAAAGTCGTATAGTTCCCATGAAATTCCACCAAAATTACCCTTAAAATCATATACTAACCCTTAAAATCATAACTTGATTGCATAAGAAGTACATAATTACAGACAAAAAATTGCATTTACTGATTCAGAAAGATTAAATCTACAGAATATAACAAAAGAAGTTAGAAACCCGTTTCAGTCTAACACACGCATACAAAGATATCGATGTACCGAAAAGGTTAGATAAATTAGAAATCAAACAAATCGATGTAGATTTACCTCAGAAAAACTTGTTCAAGAGGGTAGGGGTGAGCAGAAAACCGAATTAACCGACATAACCGACGGTGCGGTTAAGTGTTTTTATGAAAACCGACTTTTTCGGTTCGGTTAAGCTCTTCACCGAAAATAACCGAACCGCCCCGATTAACCGCACCGACCATGGTTAACCAAACCGAACCGAACCGAACCGCACCAAATATAACCGATCCACCAATTAACCGAACCGGAAGTTACGACAGGGTTCACTTTCATATTTTTCTAGCTGAAACGGCTCTACGCCTTAATTTTTTTTCTTTCAAATAATCATTATAAATACACCACAACACTACTCATTTTTTATCAAACCAAATTTTATCTACTTTTCTCTCTACAATGGATGATAACACTTCGTATCAACGTTTACTAAACGATACTAACAATCCAAACCCCAATCCCATGCCGAATCCATCATTCGGGTTTCAACAGTTTCCACAATCCGATTTCTTACGCTACGCGAATCCAAACTTTGGATTTCAACAATTCCAACAACAAGCTTATCCACCAAATCCTAGTTGTAGGTCCCGGGAGCCTCGTCGCGCAGCGGAGATACACAGATCTGTTCTGTGATTTGTGTGGGAACCAAGAAACGAGACAGAGAAACAAGAACAAAGACAAAAGATAATGAAATGATACGTAATCCATAACATAGAAGTCATCCCGTATTACAGACTACATACCGAAGGAGCACACATCTCTCATCTAAGCTCACGGTCCAGGGGTCGGGAGAGCTCGTCCTGACCCGGACACCTCTCAACCTAGTTCCAGAGTTCCACCTACAAATGAAGGCAAGTCTTCTATTTATAGGGGAAGGAACATTACTTGCGTACTTGTCTAAGTACGCAGGGTTTGGTCATGCGTACTTGACAAGTACGCAAGGCAAAAGCCTTGCGTACTTACTAAGTACGCAGGACCAAACTGGTGTGCATGCTAAGTACTCAGGAACACCCTCCTGCGTACTAGCCACGTACACCGATACATATAATTTATCTATAGTTACACAAACATGCTTCTACAAACTCCCTCTTAACTGTAGCATCAAATTCTATCTATCACTAACACTGATATGCATCAGTTTACAAAGAATGTCCTAACAGACTCACTCTAAACTAATAACATCAAGTGTCTTCTGGCGAGACTTGATCTTTCTGGCAATCCACTTGAGATCTTCAAATCTTCAAACTTCAGTCTTCAGTTGCCGAGTGATGACAAACCCGACTCCCTCTTAATTGTAGCTTTCATTGTAGACCAAACCAAGTGCTTCAATAGGAACCAACTAACCCAACACACTTCATTGTACTTCATCCTCTCAACAGTAGCTTGCTCCACCCTGACTTAGAATTCTGAGTCTAACAATGTCTTCCTAACCATGTAACAATAGTAGACTAGGACAACTCCAAATCAGCTGGTATATGATAGAGAGTTTGAATTTCCAATAATCTGCATCAAACTAATCAGCTCCCATAGGAATTCCAGTAAGATAAACTTAAGTCTTCAACCAGATGTGTCCAACTCTATCCTGTATCTTCATGAGTTAACCAAATTCCCGAAAATGTTCATTTCCAATATCCCCTTTCAGTTTAAGCTCCATCTGACTAGACCAGAAACAAGGATATGTTTCCTATCCCATCGGCTAATGATAAAAGGTTCCATCTTCAACTAATAATCCAACGGATATCCAGCTTCATCCTGAAAACACTTGATAGAATCAAACACAAAATCATGCTCAGTAGTGATCACCTTATATCCAAAGTCCAACATTATTCAACTAGATCTTCATTCCTGGTTCACACCTCCTAATCTGTATACATTCACCGCGGTGAAGTTCTATAACTATGTTTTTAATCTGGATTCCGCCCAGATCCCAAATGAGAAATCCCATCATAATTGAATCACATCAAATCTTGAACACAGGCTTGACCAATGAGCACGAAAAATATAGTTTACACGAGAAATCACGGTTGATGATACATTTATTTTTATTCCCCTCATTTCTTTGTAAACTATGACCAGCTTCATCATCACTTCACTCAACTCCTTAAAAATCACAACTAGCCAACTCCAGGATTTTATTCTTTTATTTCTTTGCAAAGATCCAAAACAACAAATCCTTGGGTTCAAGTTGTTACAGTATTCATCCCCTATTAAAGAAGTATCCCGGATACTCGTAGCCTACATATTCAGGTTTGAATACCTAAACAAGATGATTCTTTTTCCGAAAGACCCAAAGCAGCCACATCTTCACAAATAGAACGAGACCTTTAGCCGATGACGACCCAATTGCTCCCATTAGTTCAGCATTCATACCCTATTAAATAAGTATCCCGGATACCCGTAGCCCACATTTTCAGGTATGAACACTTAAACAATGTATGACAAATTGTATTATCCAACAAAAATCTTGTCCGTGTTTCGCCAAGCCACATCGTATACAAATTTTGGTCCGGAAAAAACAAAATTACTATATTCTCAAAAATGGCCCGAAACAAGTGTACAAATGGTCCCTGAAAAATTTGGCCAAGAAAAGTTTTCCCGCCAAAAAACTACTTTTTTTTAATCCCAGATGCTAGTTCTGCGTACTTAGTAAATACACACATAAAGGGTGTTCATGCATATTTAGTAAATACGCAAAGCCAAGTACCCATGCGTACTTGTTAAGTGCGCAGAGAAATGCTCTTGCGTACTTAGCTAAGTACGCAGGTCACTTCACATGCGTACTTACTAAGTACGCAGGGCTAACCCATGCGTACTTAGCAAGTACGCAGAAAAGGTGATTCTGCGTACTTGTTAAGTACAACAGCGTTCTTGACGGATCTTGAGGAGAATGCTCAAAAAGTGATGGATCTGAGAAATTGATGCTTCCAAAAGCTTAGAAAACATCATCTAACAAACCCTTAGCCTTCCAAACACCAAATGAAGTGATAACAAACTCGATTTTAAGGATTTTAGGTCTGAAAAGTACGAACTCGTATGAACACAGATCTGCTCAAAACCATAAAAAATTGAAACTGGAACACAAATCAACGAACACCGAGGCTCTGATACCACTTGTAGGTCCCGGGAGCCTTGTCGCACAGCAGAGATACACGGATCTGTTCTGTGATTTGTGTGGGAACCAAGAAACGAGACAGAGAAACAAGAACAAAGACAAAAGATAATGAAACGATACGTAATCCATAACATAGAAGTCATCCCGTATTACAGACTACATACCGAAGGAGCACACATCTCTCATCTAAGCTCACGGTCCAGGGGTCGGGAGAGCTCGTCCCGACCCGGACACCTCTCAACCTAGTTCCAGAGTTCCACCTACAAATGAAGACAAGTCTTCTATTTATAGGGGAAGGAACATTACCTGCGTACTTGTCTAAGTACGCAGGACCAAACTGGTGTGCAGGCTAAGTACTCAGGAACACCCTTATGCGTACTAGCCACGTACACCGATACATAGAATTTTATCTATAGTTACACAAACATGCTTCTACACTAGTTTCCAACAATTACCATTTCCCGGTTTCCAACAGTTTCATTCACCTACACTCATACCAACTCCAACTCCTAGCGACACTTAGTTGTCGTTCACATCGTCACCATCACCTGTAATGGGGTGACTCAGCTTCCCCATCGGCAAGAAAAAAAAGGGAAATCAGTCGTGGAACCTACTAAGAAAAGGGATCAAAAGAATTGGGGGAGAAACATCTTACTCGGGCTTTTCTTCACATCTCTGTGGATTCGAATGTTGGAAATAGCCAAAAAAGCAACGATTTCTGGAACCGTATCCACTCTTATTTCAATAACAATTCAAGTTATAACCGTTCGAGTAATAACTTGAGGTCACACTGGCATATGATGTCGACACCAACTAATAGGTTCAATGGCATGTTCAACGAGATGAAAGCCCAATGGAGAAGTGGTTGTTCGGATGATCAAATCATATCTCTTCCTAAAGAAGAGTTCATTGCTGCCACAGGATCTACGTTTAGATACGAGCACGTGTGAAATATCTTGAGAGCAGAGCCTAAATGGCACGAACCGGTCCCCTTTCAACCAAAGAGGACTAAGACTTCAGATGCAGGGGACTATAGTACTACAGCTTCTGATGGCCAGTCAACCCCGATCGACCTCAACGATGATGACAATCCTATCTCGATAGAGGACTTCGAGGAGAATCTGGAAGAGTATGAAGAACCGACTCGTCCCATCGGTCAAAAGAAGTCAAAGGCAAAGGCAAAACAAAAAGCAAAAGCGAAGGTGAATTCGGACAAAATGAAAGAGCTTGTTGAGATGCTGAGGAAACGAGTAGAATCTGTGGACACGTTCAAACAACAAATGGACCACTTCCTGTATAACCAAGACATTAACATACTAATGGTGGATCGAACGCACATGGATCTGAAAAGATTGGCGACGCAGCTGACGTTATGTGAAAATATTAAGAAAAAACATAACTTATAGGTTATGTAATTGTTAATTTTTAGGTTATGTATTTTTTTATTTATTTTTAGGATATGTAATTTTAAATTTTTAGGTTATGCAATTTTAATTTTTATGGTTATGTAGTTTTTTATTTTTAGGTTATGTAATTTTTAATTTTTAGGTTGTGTAATTTTTAATTTTTATGATTTTTTTTATTTTTGTTTATTTTTATTTATTTTAGAATATTATATTATTTACAATAATACGAAATATAAAAAATAAGGTTATAATAAATAAGTTTATTGGTATATAAAATATAAATGTAAAAGTAGGTGATTATGTGAAAATATAAGAGTGTTTAAAAGTGGATGAATGATTGAAGTAAAATAGTGGGTTTTTTTAAGAATGAATGAAAATCTTATATGACAACTAATGTATCATGTTTGGCTTGGTGGATGGCATCCACTATTGTGGATGCTCATTCGTGCCACAACTAAAATTGGCTAATCTAAAAAGTGATTTTGATGAAATTGAAAGAAAAAAGATAATGATAATATTACTAAGTAATACAAAATCCATCGTGTGAACAGTTTCTACACACAGATTATTTACTTTCATATGTATGTATAGATAGGCAGCATTTTTTGTTTTCATATTATTTTAGCTTTTTCCACACACAGATTCTACAATTTTAGATGATGTATGGATTGATGGCAATATTTTTTGTTTTCGTATGATTTTAATTTTTTCCACACACAGATTCTATAATTTTCGGTGATGTATGTATGGATGGTAAGATTTTTTTTTTATATTATTTTAACTTTTATAATATTTTAATTTTAAACGTATTTTTTTTCTCTTATAATTGTTAAAGTATAATGTTTTACAAAATCCCGAGTGTATCGATACGACCAACCTATTTTTATTTACGTTTCGATATAAATTTCAATCAAAACCGACCTTTTGTTATTAAGTACAAGTAATCAAAACACAAACGTACATGTTGAAACTAAATACTAAGGTTCACCAAACAAAATAATCCTATTATTTATACAAATATACGAATTCCCTTTTATATTGAGTTACCAAAGGAATTGAATAGTAATTTTTTTAATTTATGTCCAATTTTTTTTTCCACCCTCATATTTTGTATAATTTATGTTTTTAACCCGTTTCATTTTCTAATGATTTCGTTTTTCTGTAATAACTTTCGCTTGTAGTCTTCAGTTTTTTTGGGTGCCGGTATTGGTACTGACTTTTTTTTAAACGAAAAGTTTTTATTTTGTATCGTAAGTTATAGCGGACGCCAAATTATGAGCGAATGACATCGTTGCCGCTATTGATATTATTGGAACCGGTATTGGTATTGACTTCTATGCTTTCGACGAGTCAAAAATAACATCATTGCTGGTTTTGGTATTATCGGTTAGGATCTGCATTACGCGGGAAAAAAAAACGACCAAACTCTCGCCACGAAGCGCAAGAGAAAAAAACTAGTTATATTATTAAAATACAAAGTTAATGAACAGTAACTAAAATATATTTTTATTTATTTTCATTCACCCCTTATACTATGTATAATATGTGTTTTTAACATGTTATATTTTTTAATAATTTCGTTTTTCTTTAATAACTTTCGTTCATTAACTTTTTTTAAACGGAGTGCGCGTGTATTTTTAGTTATTTTTTTCAACATTCCGATATAATTTTATTAAAAAACGGAGTTGTATTCAAAATCGAGCTTTTCTTTTGTTATCGTAGCCTATAGCGAGTGCCTTTACCGTTGTGGTACCGTGACGAGCTGAGCCTATTATTAGCGAATAAAATCAGTGCCGATATTAATATTATCGAAACCGGTCTCAGTATTCAGTTTTATGGTTTTCGACTACCCAAACTGTTAATATTTATTTTTTTCTTTTTTATTATTTAGTTTTGTGTTTCTTTTTTATTAAAATTATTTTACCGTTACATCTACGTTTTTCATTTTAATTTTATTAACGATCGACCCGACACCCGTCGCAGAGCGCGGGTATAACCACCTAGTTAATATTTAAAATATTAATTCTATTACGATGAAAATAATTTCTTATTTTCAAAATGAAGTTTTCTATAAGCATGACACCATATAAATTTCTACACTTGTTTATTATGTCATACATCACATAATATAATATGAAAAAGAAACCATACCTTACAAAAGTAGTACAAAGATGGTACCACTTCTATCTCTACCAAATATCTATCTTCATGTCATTTTCTTAAGTGGGCGCGATTCATCTAGTGGAAGTTGATATTCTTCAATCTTCATGTTAACTAGTTTTTTTTCCCTTCGTTACGCGGCGAGAGTTTGATACTTATAATATTGATTCGGCTCGTCCACGGGCAGGGGCGAAGGTATGAAGGGGCCAGGGGTGGCCCTGGCTCCCGCCGTTTTTCCATTAATAGTCTAAATTTTTCCATTTTCGTTCGAAATATTTGGCCTCATGACTTTCGGCCTCCGCTACTTAGTTTTTCAAGCTCCGCCACTGTCCACGGGTATAAAACTTACATTTTAACACATACTCGGTATAACGTAAGATCATTTTTTTTTACTCGAATCGCTAAAAAAAACTAAACAAACCCGTGCATCCCGTTTAAAAAAAAAGTTAACGAACGAAAGTTATTATAGAAAAATAAAACTATTACTAATACCCAGTGAACCTTTGTTGCAATTTTATAAAAAAACCTTTACTCTATTGAAGTTTTGTGACAAATCTGTAAAAAAAAACTTTGAGTAAAAAGAAGTTTGTGTCAAAACTATAAATACACAAACTTTTGTGTCAAAATAAAAAGGAGGTAAAGTCTCTTATTCCCCATGGAGAATTATTAGTTAATAATAAAAACAGCCGCGCCCTCCGTATTTTGAAAAAAATTAAAGAACGAATGTTATTAAAGGAAAACGAAATTAATAGAAAATGAAACGGGCTAAAAGCGTATGTTATATAATATAATGGTTGAAAATGAAAATGTTAATAGAAAATGAAATGCGCTAAAAGCGTATATTATATAGTATAAGCAGTGTTTTAAAAACCGGCAGGTAATACCGGTTAAACCGGATCTCGGTCACTACCCCGGTAAGTTTGAACCCGGTAAATTGGAATACCGGTTTATAACTTGAACCGCCGGTATTACTGGTAATACCGGGTTAGACTGTTGAACCGGTTTTAGGCCAAAGTAAAATTTTAGGTTTAAACCAAAAAAGTTAAATTTTAGCGGCCCGTTTAAAAACTTTTAACCTAGCCAATAGCCATCGATCGATTAGTCCATTCCTAGTTGGCCTTTCCTCTTCCGGCATCGATCGATCGAACGTCCTAATGCATAAAGCATTTGTATACTTTTATTTAAAAAAAACTTTATTGGAAGATTGAGTGCTTGTGAATTTTTTTTTATTATAGATTAACTTTTGGATTTTTTTTAAATTATGGAATTATGTACTTTTGGATTATTTTTTGAGTTGAAGTTGTATTTTAATGGGATTATAGGGTTAACTAGTTAACCCGGTTGAACCGCCCGATACAACCCGATACAACCGGTAAAACCATTTCTGAGCCCAACTCGGTACAGTTAAAAAAACGGTTTTTAAAACATTAAGTATAAGAGTTGAAAATGAAAATGTTGAAAAAGTAAAAAAAAAAAGAAAAAAACTACAAAACTTTGGTGGCCAAAATGAAAAGAACAAAAACTTTATTATTCTCGAAAGTTTCTTTTTAATCTACATATATGATTATACTTTCTTTGTCATTTTCTATTTTATTATTATTTTTATTCATATATTTTAGGAAGAAATGTATATATATCCTTACAAACTTGCTTAATATCATATATATCCAAACCAAACTTTAAATATCAAATATATTCTTCTCTAATACTTATAATATCATATTTATCCATTTTAATATACTTTATTAGAAATATATCATAATATGACAATTTACCCTTAAATTTCTTAAATATCAAATATATCCCTCTTAATACTTAGAATACATATCTAATTATTTAATATATTCCATTAAATAGAATTCATAATATATTGTGATTTTTTTATCGTATTTTTTATTCGCTTTTTTCTGCCCTTTACCCCGTCCATCTAAGACAATCAAATATAATGATAAATTATAAGGGGGTGTTTGGGATTACTTTTTGAGCTTCTTATTGACTTATTAACTTTTTAAAAAAGTTAATAAATTAAAAGTTTGTTTTGATAAACCAAAAGAAGGAAGAAAAATGGAGAGGAAAAATGAGTTTTCAAGAAATAAGAAAAACTTACTTTTCAAAACTCCTTAATAACTTTTTGCAAAAGTCAATAAAGAGTTTTCAAAAGTAATCCCAAACATGCCCTAAATCAAACAAGGGATACTTAATGATGAATCAAATAATGGATATTCCATGTACACTAATTAAAACAATGAAATAAAAAGTATGCAGGAACAACGCCATTGTTGTTGTCCGCTGCTCGCTGCCGTAGATACCACCACAGCAGCCCCTTACTAGCGTTGGGCACCACGGCCCGCTAATCCGACCATCCCCATAGCTAACACCACCTTCACCGAGCACCACCGGACCACCAAGATTGTTGTGGCCGGTTGCACCTCCCCCTAATCCTCCTCATCGAGCACCAGTCAACCCGTCAGGCACTGTGTTCCACGTATGCCACCTGTCACCGCCGCGCACCATCACCCAACTATTTCGGGCCGCCTGCTACAACCCATAGACCTCCTAGGAACATCACTTGCAGTCGTAACCATCTCCCCCGACCCTCATGCTCTCATCACTCCCCGGACCCACACATCTTGTAGGTCCCCGAGTGTCTCGGATCGTTACGTGTAGGTGTGTGACTAGTCGGATCGGGTGCGGAATGCCCGTGACTAGGTGGAGAATCAAGTAACACAAAGTAAACCGACAACGAAATCACTTTCAAACTCCGTCTATTATAAACTTGAAGGTTACAGAGAGAATACAATATGAGTGCAAAATGTCTGCGTACATAACTTCTGTTAACCTAGCCTATTTATACTAGACCTGATCTCTGCGCACTTAAGGGCAAATTTTTCCTGCGTACTTAACAAGTACGCAGAGTATTCTTGCGTACTTGCTAAGTACGCATGAAGTAATTCCTACGCACATGCTAAGTGCGCAAAACACTTAGAGAAAACAGACAACTAGTACATACATTAGTAACTACAACTCGATAACTAATACGTACAGACACTACAATACAAAGACTAATACATACAAGACAAGTAAAAAATCTAAGACAATATCTAGAGTGTTTGTCACACAAACGTGCTTCAACAAACTCCCCCTTGACAACAGCTCTGGATTGTCTTCGGTCTTCACTGCTCTCCAGATTTAGCTTCCATCTTCTTCTTGTAATCAAGGCAGAACTTGATCACCTTGTCGTATTTAGAAGTAAGGAACTTTGTCCACTCGTCTGTGTACATGCAGTACTTTTCAGCTAGCGCCTCCAGATCTTTCACAGAAAAGTTATGAAGCAGACTTCATCAAACACTCTGATTAGTTCCCTTGGCACTATGCTTCCACTCTCGGACCACACCTTTCCAATCACCACTGCCTCGCCCGATTTAGGATCTACGTACCAGTACCATATGTTACCGAGGATATCCTGAGATAACTTGCTCAGGGGAATCTTGGTTTCACACAACACCGGCTTGTATACCAGTTTCTTTAAGCTTTTATTAGTCACAGGATGTCTAACGTTCTTGTCCCTGACTCGCTTGGGCACTTGAGGCTTAAACATTTCAAACTTCTCAGATCTTACCTCTCACACCCATCGCTACTGCGTGATTTGAGTGACTCAGCAGCTCTCGATTTGCTAGGTTCACGAGGTCGTATCTTGGCAAGGAGTTGAAAGCTTCGCTGGTTGGTTTCAAGTATTGAACCCCCCAGCTCGCTTGATTGCAAACAACTTCTTATCCTCCTCGAACCTCACAACTAAGATCATCCCTGTCGCTCCATGTTTGTCTATGATTGATGTCGTTTGCTAGACAGGAGCCGGATCCTTCGATGAACTTGCAGGCATATGTTTGTCTTTCTGTGCCTCTAGATCCATAGGTGTAGGGTCGGCAGGGGAGGCTTCAATCGACACCTCAACAGTACTAAAAGGCTCGACTGAATCTGTGTCAAGATGATTTTCAAAGGATGGAACTTCAAAAATCTCTCCATCTTCAAACTTATACTCTCCTTCCCCGTCGCCCTTGGGAACTTCGATTACAACATCATCATCCTCCTCATCCCAGTCGTCACCAGAGTCGATCTCTCCCTCTTCCAGATTGCAGAGAACTTCGATCTGTGCTTCTTTGGAATAGTTTGGCTCTAAGAATAGGATCACATCATCCGACACATCGTCACATAGATCTTTCAAAATGTCAGCCACCGACTTTCCTTTATTACCACCTGAAGCATCACCTCCACCTTCACTCTAAGTAGACTCCCTCTCAGCCATAAACATGACAGAAATGGGAACAATCACCAAAGCCAACGATTGTTGCTCACTTCCACACGGTCCGGCTTCAGTATCCTTGTCCTGATCATCACCCTTAGTTAGATCAACTAAGTGACAAGCCTCTTCACTGCTAGGCTTAGGTGGTTGCTTCTCCAATAATTCCTTCAATCTCTCCCCCTGAGAAGCAAGCGTCTTGGCCATATCACAGACCAGTTTCACCATAGTGTCATGCTCTAAACGTTGCTTGTCATCAGCCGCCCGCTGTTTCTTTAGTGCGGCTACCTCATCAATCAGAGAGTTAATCTGCCCCTGTTGTTTGTCAGATTCTTTTCTCGATTTCCGTAGCGTTTCAAGAAGACCAGCGACCTGAGTCTCTAGGGTAGTGATCCGGGTATCACGAGGACCAGGTCCCTTGGAAGACGATGCTTTGGCTTGATTAGTCGGGAAGGAAAAGAATTCTCCAAAATCGAACCCTTGATTGAAGTCAAAGTCATGATAAGGTTCACTGATGTGGTGGTTGTAGGGATTGAGGTAGGGATGGAGGTTGTTTGGATGGTGGTAGGGGTGATGGTGATAGACTCGGTTAGAATAGGAGTTGTCACCGCCACTTGAACATATTGCACAGGGAGGGACACTATCACAGGAACCTCCTCTGTGATAGCAGTGGTAGCCACATCAGGTGTTACACGTGGCCTCCTCCGCTGTCGCCTATAAAGTTGTTGTGAAGGTGTGGTAGAAGTGGAATCAGTACTCGCAGCCGTGACACGTGCTTGCCTATGAGCACTGACTTCTACCTCACGAAGGATAGCTTGGTGCAGCCTATCCCTCCGTTGCTTGTTTATACTTTCTCTTCCGCTTCTCTCTATAGCAGCGTCCGAATCAGAATCGGGCTCGTATTCACTGCTAGTCGCTTGTCTCTTTCTCTTGGAAGATGACTCGGGAAGGGTCACATTCGTCAATCTTCTTGGGTGTGCCTGGGATGGTGCATCATCAGAATCAGAGGAATCTGACTCGGTCGTTTCTGAGTCGGAATCTTCAGCACCTCCAACTCCCTATTCTTCGTCTCTTACATCGTCAGACATATCATCTTCAGATTCAACTTCCTCTTCTTCCTATTGTTCATCACTATGTTCACTGAGTTCAGGCTCAGACTCTGCACTATACCATCTGAAGTCAGCAGGGGCCACATATGCTTCATTTATTAGGTGGCCAAAGAGAGGAGTGTGCTCAGGGATAGGTTCTACACTGCCTGGCTTTAGAAACTGTGCAAACACTCTCTTGTCCACCCGTTTGACTTGTAGTCTCTCTCCAATAACATCATTAATCAACAGCTGCATGAACCGAGGGTATAATAGAAATCTAAACCTATCAGCAGCATTGATCTGATCGGTGATAGACTTGTAGATATACTTTGAAAAGTTATAACCCCTGTTAAGAGAGAGGCCAACCATTGCAGCTGCCAAGTCATGCCCCATGGCATCCTTTCCCGCCTTTCTAGCAGACAGGCACATGATCATGACGTGCGCGAAGTAACGCCACTAATAAAGTACCCACATCTTCTTATACGAGGAGTAGTCCATGGTACCAACATACCCCACCCTTTGTCTCCAGCATCCATCAACGAAGTAGTCAGGGTAAGTCATCGGATCAGTTGATAAGTCCCTAAACTGTAGTACTCGTCTGATGGTGTCTTCAGAAATAGCAATATCATGACCTGCTACAGTAGCTCTAATGACGTTTGGGGTTACTGTACAGTCGTGATCAGCCGTTTCCCAGAAATGCTCCAGATATGATCTTGAGATAATAGGATCAGCAGAGATGGCATAGCTGATCTTCGAGCGGTTCAGGAAATCGACTATCTCCTGATATTGAAGTGCAGCACCCTTCCACTCGGGTTGTGTTAGAGCCAGCAGATTGAATTCGCTTGTAAACGCACGAGCCATCACTACACAAACAAATAGTAAACATAATAAGAACAAGAAGACTTATTGGAATTGAATACACATGACCAAGTATAGTACATTCACAAAGAACTGAAAATCCAGACTTAGAAAAATTTCAAAAATTCCCTTCTTGCGTACTTGTCATGTACGGAGGGTTTAGGTCTTGCGTACTTAACAAGTCATGTACGCATGACTTATGTCTTGCGTACTTGTTAAGTACGCATGACTTAACACTTAGGCAAAGTTTTGAAAATCCAAGATCAGAAACTTGTGAAGGATGATGATGAGGTTGGTTGCCACACGGTCGAAAGCCATGATTATGACCAATGTAACCTGTCCCAATGTCAAGAATGCACTATAAACTGGTCATTTTGACATAAGTGTCGACCCACGTAACCCCACGGTCAAACCAAGGGTCAAAACCAAGATCAAAGGTAGTTAAGAACGATTATGTGATGATCGAGCTTCAATTAGTGATTTTAAACAAGTTTTAGGTCATAATGATAGTTAAAAACAACCAAAATTTGTCAAAAATCAAAGTCCAAAACCTAAATCTTCAAGTTCATAACTCAGTCCAAAACTCAAGATTTAACGGATGAAATGCTCCAAGATTCTCACCAAATGTAAGTTAGATGATGTTGAAACTAAGGTCGGGACGAAAAACCGTTTAGGGACACACGAAATTTTGAGTGATAAAGGATCAGTGGGTATACAACAGTGTCAAAGAAGTTTGAATGAGATAACTCAGAAGAATTTCTAAGTCCTGTATATATACCCACACAATATTAGTCGTGCGTACTTGTTAAGTGCGCATGACTTAACTCCTGCGTACTTACTAAGTACGCAGGGTTTAACCCTTGCGCACTTAATAAGTACGCAGAGACTCATGTGTACCCAGATTTTTCAACTCAAATTATGAAGAAGTCAAGTCAAATAACGAACAGGATAAAAATATTCAATCAAGAGGATTCAAAGTCAATTCACGAAGGTTAAACACAAATATTTTTGGTTTTTCTGATTGGAATTGAACTATACACAAACTTAAAATCCTTTTTTTTTAATCTTTTCAGAGTAACGATATACACATATTCACACACACTCTTTTTGTTCAAAGACACGAGCAGAGGATCATATCAGGCTAGACTATAGCAAAAACGATACAAGATAAACATCAAAGAATATGGGATCATGTCATGGATTACTATTTATTCATACGTAATAAGTACACATAAACAAGTAATTCAAGTTGGCAATATTATAAGATTTGAAACCATAAGCATCTTTGTATAACGTTCTTGTGTGTTAAGGTAGTAATTATAAGATATACAACGTGTACCCCACTGTTATGCTACAGGAATGTAAATTGCACTATCTCAAGGCATCTAAGATTTTCCCAATGATTTTCTAAATTTCCAGAATGAGGCTACATCAATTAGCACAAGAAAAATCAAACAGAATTCATAAGGATTATCAGGAATCATAAGATTCAGAATCGAGTGATTCATTTATCTTGGTTTCATGTGATTTCTCCAGTGAATATCAGTATGATGATTCAGGATAATGAATATGGTGTTTGAGTATTTAGGTAAGGAAATCCAACTTTTATCTGGATTTGAATTCAATGAATCAGGAGTGATTCAAGGGTGAATACACGCTCAACGGTTGATGTAAAGACATGTCTTGATTCAATCTGTCATTGCATACTTGTGAGTATGGGCAGTGAGATGAACCGCATTAATTGTGCTAACGACCTATCCCGAAACTGGTCTCAGAAGAAAATAATTGCCAAAATCTAAAATCTTGTATCTGATAGTGATCTTTTGCATTCTTTTACGCACACACACTGGCAAACAATGGTTCAAATCATAGTTGTAGTATTGATTTAATTTCCACACTACTAAAGATTTAAAGATGCTTACATCCTACTGACAATTCAAATTACTTGTAAATAAGCAGATTAAGAACACAACAATTTAAACGATCAAGTAAGCATGATGCAATCATTTCCCATATGTGCAGTCTAGGAAGTTTAGATCATTTTTGATGTACTGTCATTTCCTCTTTTCTCAAGAGAACTTTGAAATTTTCTGGTTTTCAATTTTGTTTGGATTTTTTGTAAAATATTTGAAAATTAAAAGAACTATACAGAAAACTTAAAAGAAATAAAATTTAACTCTCATGAATTGAATTGATTTAAGAAAAACAAGTTTTCACTCTGGATTGAACATTCCTATCATGTTGACAAGATGTTCAAAACGGGTTCGATCAAACGCTTTAGTGAAAAGGTCAGCAAAGTTGTCATCCGTGTGAATCTTTACAAGTTCAATGAGATGCTTTTCAGCACAATCACGGATGAAATGGTGCGAATTTCAATATGTTTAGTTTTGGAATGTTTCACCGGGTTGTTTGTGATGGACATGGTGGCATTGTTGTTAATGAACATTGGAGTTCCAGTGAAGTTTAAGCCGTAGTCTCTCAATTGCTGCTGAATCCACAATATCTGAGAACAACCGCTTGCTGCAGCAATGTACTCTGCTTCACATGTTGAGACAGAAACCGTTGAATGCTTCTTACACTGCCAGGAAACCATCCTGTCTCCCAAGAATTGACATCCACCAGAAGTTGACTTTCTATCAAGGTTACAACCGCCATAGTCTGAATCAGTATAGGCTTTGAGGTCAAATGATTGCTGCTTTGAGTACTAAAGACCCAATCGGGGTTTCCCCTTCAAATATCTAAATATCCTCTTGAAAGCTATCATATGAGACTCATTCGGTTGTGACTGAAACCTTGAGTATAAGTATACAGCAAACATTATATCGGGACTTGAAGCTGTGAGATACATAAGAGATCCGATCATCCCATGGTACAATTTGCAATCCACATCCTTTCCATATTTGTCTGGATGCAGACCATGATTGACGAGGATAGGTGTGCTATAAGTACTGCTATCATTCATCTTGTATTTTGACAAGATGTCCTGCACATACTTAGTTTGATGTAGATAGATGCCATCCTCTCTTTGACTGACTTGCAGACCTAGGAAGAACAACAATTCACCCATGTTACTCATCTCAAACTTGGACTTCATCACCTGTTCGAATTCCCTACACATCTCTTCATTTGTAGACCCAAAGATAATGTCGTCGACATACACTTGTACAAGAAGAATATCACCTCCTGCTTTCCGAATGAAGAGGGTCGAGTCAATCTCTCCACGGTCAAAACCATTTGACAGTAGATGTTTTGATAATGTCTCATACCATGCCTGAGGTTCTTGATGAAGACCATAAAGTGCTTTGTCGAGCTTATACACTTTATTGATATTATGCGGATCTTTAAAGCCGGGAGGTTGAGTGACATAGACCTCTTCATGAACTTTTCCATACAGGAAAACACTCTTCACATCAAGTTGATAGACCTTGAAGCCGACATAGGAGGCATAAGCCAGAAACAGTCGAATTGCCTCAAGTCTAGCAACTGGGGCATATACTTCAGTGTAATCCAAGCCCTCTTGTTGATAAAATCTTTGAACAACCAACCTTGCTTTATTCTTCACTACGAAATGACGATCATCCGTCTTGCACTTGAACACCCATCTGGTTCCAATTGGTTGTACGCCACTTGGCAAGTCAACCAAATCCCACACATGCAACTTTTGGAATTGAGACAATTCATCTTGCATCGCCTCAATCCAGCAGTTGTCAGCGAGAGCCTCCTTCACATTCTTTGGCTCTAACTGGGACACGAATGCATCATGCAAACATGTTTCCATGACACTAGTGTCAAGTATCTCAGAGTATAAACTAGTGTTCTCAGTAATAGTTCTATGACGAGTCTGAACACCGGCATGAGGATCACCAATAATGTTGTCAATTGGATGATTCTTATGCAGTCTCGTCTCTGGTATATCCGGTTCCTGAATTTCTGAATCGAGGTTCGTGCTCAATTCCCCCAAATCCTGTGTTCCAGAAGAAGAAGATTCAATGTTAATTGGATCAGCTGGAGCTTCATTTCCTACACGAGTGTTAGGATTAGCTTGAGCGTCATTTCCGTCAATATGAAAAACTTCTATGTTATCATTTTCATGACTTCCAGATGCAGATGTAGCATTGGAATTGGGAGTTACAATCGGTACAGTTGTACGGGTTGAGAAACTGGAGTCATCACCGCCTCCAAAGAATTCATACATATTTGCGGCCTCATCTGCAGATAAATCAGGAAGGTTGAAAGACTTGAATAGCGCATCATAATCAAAACCCCAAGCTGGACCAGTTGTTTCTGGTGGAATGCTGTGTTTACTGCAATCCACTTCGAACCATTCCTCGACAGTACGAGTTCTTATATTGTACACTATCTTGCAAGGCGAGTTGGCAACATATCCTAAGAAGATGCCTTCCACTGCTTTTGCATGAAACTTAGACTTGCGGTCTTTGTATTGTAGCAATAAGGAATAGGGACTACCAAAAGGAACTAGGTAGTCAAGATTGGGGGGTCGATTGTTAATCAACTCATAGCAAGTCTTGTTGTGCCTCTTCACAACTAGAACTCTGTTCAACACGTGACAAGCTGTATTTACTGCTTCTACCCAGAAAGTGACAGGAAGTTTTGCATTTGACAGCATTGTCCTTGCAGTCTCAATCAAGGTTCTGTTCTTCCTTTCTGCAACTCCATTCTGCTGAGGTGTGTACGGGGCACTAAATTCATGACGGATCCCTTCTTGAGAAAGAAAAGTTCCATCAAATTATTCTTGAATTCAGTTCCGTTATCACTCCTTATTCTTCTAACCTTCAACTTACAAAGAAATTCCAAGCTCAGGATCAGGTATTGAAGAATGTCAGCAGTCTCATCCTTTGTACCTAAAAAATGCACCCAAGAAAAACATGAAAAATCATCAGTTACAACTAGACAGTATGACTTACCTCTAATACTCCTGATACTTATGGGGCCAAACAGATCCATATGTAATAGCTCCAAAGGGGTATCGATGGAGTTTTGGATCTTGGGCTTGTGAGACTTCCGTTGCTGTTTGCCCTTTTTACAAGGCATACGATCATCTTCAACGGCAAATCTCAGCTTAGGAACACCGGTTACCAAACCGTTTTGGACAAGATGATTCATTTTACGATAAGAAATGTGTCCGAGTTTCCTATGCCACAAGATAGAGTCAAGCTCTATCGCTTTGGTAAGCAAACAAGTAGCAACTGATGAGGTGGTTGTTGCCAAGCTCATATCAATCTGATAAGTGGTCCTTGGTGCTCGCATGAGAATCCAGTCTTCGGGAACTTCAAAACCAGGTTTGAGAATCATGCATTCTATCTTGTCAAACATAACTGAGTACTCCTTGTCGCACATCTGAGAAACACTCAACAGGTTATGCTTTAGCTGCTCGCAGTAGTTGACATTGTCGAAGCTGACACAACCATTTGAAACCACGCCTTGACAAGTAATACTGCCGCATTTCTCTCCGGTAAAGGCCACATAGCCGCCTCTGAATGGGTTTACATCTTAAAGCAGGGCCATGTTACCTGTCATGTGCCGGGAGCATCCACTATCTACATACCAACGATTAGAGATAGTACCCTTCAGATGTCCCTGCACGGGTCACAAGAAATTAATTAGATTTGGAGACCCAAGCCATAGTGGTCTTGGGTCGTCCGTCTTTCTCAAAATAAACAACCTCAATTAATTCACAGTCATGACTGTAAAAAATGAATGAATCTTTAGAAGACTTGGGAGCAGGAGATTGAGAAATTTTAGATTTCTTATTCCCGGACCTTTTCTTTTGTTTTACTGGAACAGTCGGCTTGCATTCAGAAGCACCAGGTGAACTAGTAGAAGTTTCACCTGGCTGAATTCCAGCCAGCTGTTCCAGCTTCCTCAATCTCTTCTTCCTTCTTCTCATCTGTGACTTAGAAAGCTTAACCACAGGTTTCTCACCAGTAGGTGCACTACCAGAGGTAGAAGCACAAGGTTTAGCAGAAAGCTTTTCCCTTTTTGGAACATATGGTTTAGCCTCAGATGTGATCTTTGGTTTTGCCATAGGTTTTACTGGTGGTTTCACCACATTTTCTTTTGGACTCTTGGAATGCTTCACTGGTGGTGACTTAGAGATAACAGCCGGTTGTGAAACACTTGGCAGTTTCCCTTGGTTCTTAACTGGGCAGTTCACAAAGATGTGACCAAGCATACCACAGTGAAAGTAAGTTCTCTTTTCTTTGTGAGTCCTCCTGTAAGGCTCATTAGATCTGAAATTAGATGACTCAGCATGATGAGCAGGAGAAGGTGTTTGGTGAACAGTAGTTTGACCCGATGATGATTGGTTCTTGGGAATATAATATTTTTGCAAATTTTCTTGATAGCCAAGCCCAAAATGAGCTGAAAAGGCTTCCTTTTTAACTTGATTGATGTTTTTATATCCCACATAAAGCATCACTTTTAATTTTTCATTTGATTCAACAATATCGGGTTCAGTCAAAATATAATTATCACTATCAGTGATAATGTTTTTCTTAACTTTCTGTTCACCGAGCAACTCCTTAGAGACTACTCCTTCAGGGCAGGTGTTCTCAGACCCATCATCAGAAGCAGTAAGGAACTCTTCATCAGATGCGGAGTCAGCCTTACTTGAGGAATAATCCTTGTTAGAGGAATCATCCTGACTCGAGGACTCATCAAGGCAAGACAAATCAATGTCAATTAAGCCGTTGACAAATTTCCCGCTTACTGGTGGAGGAATGACATTAGTACCCAGCCCTAAGCCATTCACTTGTCTCACTACAGACTCGTAGTGTTCCATCACAAAACGAGAATTTTTCAACTTCTCAATATTACCTTTCAACTGCAAGATCTCATTTTGCAGCTTGTTGATCTCATTGTTCCTTTTCTCTAACCCCTTGTACGCAACATCCAAATGAAACTGTTGATCGCTGATTTTAAGTGAATAATCACGTTTTTCTTTCTTCAACATTTCAATTGAATCTTTGTATCGTTTTTCATTTTCTTTGTAGCTTAAAGCTGCAATACGAAGGGGTTCGAATTTGTCTTGAAGCTTAGAATTTTCAACCTTTAAGCTTAGACATTTGGAACAAGAAATGACAGCAAAAGAGTTAGAATCTATCTCATTAGATGAACATGATGCCTCTCTAATAGCCATGAGGGAAACTACAGTTGTAGACTCTTCTTGGTCAGCCACAGAAGCTTCCCGTTCCTCTGCTTCCATCATCTCCATAATCTCAGCCATGAGACCAACTTGTGTTTGAGCAATAAGGGCATCCTCCAGATGAACACCCCAATCAAATTTGTCGTCTTGTTGTGCTACCAAAGCATTGGACGTTCCACCTTGACTTTGATTGCGGTTGTAGGAGTTGTTGTACCCTTGATTGTTTCCTTGGCTAGGTCTGGTGAACCCCGAGGCCGGTGCTTTGTCCTTTTGACATTCTCTTGCAAAATGCCCAAAGTTATTGCATTTGTAGCACTTGGCCTTGGATTTATCAAATCCCACCTTGGCATTTGAATGTCCACCAATAAACTTCCTGCCAGTTCTATTCAGGAAACGCTTCGCCCTTCTCAAGATCATAGCCATATTCCATTGAATATCCATATCCTCCATGTCATCCGGATCCACCTGATTGAAGTCTTCTTCTATGGTTTCAGGATCCGTGAGCTTACCGCCAATGAAGTTCTCATAAGCAAGCATGCATGATGAGAATAAAGCCACATGATCTTCAGTTGTCTTGGCTATTGCTGATTGGTTAGCTGAAGATGTGAGAGAATGATTTCTTGAGGAATTCTGGTGATGAGATCCAGAACTAGAACCAGATCCAGATGCTGCATAGCAAGCATGACCACCACAGACATTTGAGTTATCCTCCTCATGAGAGTTCCCCGAGAAAAGGGCAATTCCAGAAACCGGTGACTTGGCTGTGGAAGACATCTCAAAATACATCGAAGGGTCTTGTATTTGAGGTCTCCCTGAGCTCTCTTTTCGTTTTAGGTTCATATCACGTGCTTGAACCTTTCTGATTGCTTCATCAATAGTCATCTCATAAAACTTTGAGTTCTCTCTCATCAGAGTGGTGTACATCTCAAATTTTGGTGGTAGGGCATCCAGAAATTTCTCAACTAACTCCTCATTCGGATAGATCAGGTCATAAGCTTTCAGCTCAGTTTGCAGATGATAGAATCTAGAGATAAGCTCATCTATAGATTCATTCTCCAGATATCTGAAGCACTCATACTGCTTCCTAGGAAGATCCCTCTTACTCTTCTTGATGTCACTGTTTCCCTCGAATCTCTTCTGCAAAGCCTTCCAGAGATCCTTGGAGTTATCGTATCCTCTAAAGCTGTGAAATAACTCCCTTGTCAATGCCATAGTAATAGATCTGTGTGTCTTCTTCTCTCTGTCATAAACTTTCTTTTCTTCTTCATCAAGTTTGGAGATAGGCTTGAGAACTTTCTCATCAAGATATGTATATGTGGGATGCTTATAACCCTCTAAAATGGGTATCCAAAGTGAAGAATCGGTGTATGAGATATAATGCTCAAAGTGTGCTTTCCAGTTCGAATAATCATTTACATTAAGCAGCTTTGGTGGTTTCTGTGGGGTTCCAATCTCATTGTCATAATTAAGAAGGTTACCGAGGTTCTGAAGATTTTCCATAGTGAAACACTTAGTCAAATTTCAGAAAAGTCAAAACAACTTGCGCACTTGAATCTGGCCTTGCGCACTTAAAGACCTGGTCTTGCGTATTTATAATTTGCTCTTACGTACTTAACAAGTACGCAAGAGTAAATGATAAGTACGCAGCAAGGAGTTAAGTACGCAACAAGAAATGGTCTTGCGTACTTGGTAAGTACGCAGGAAGACTGTCCTTTTTGGCCAAAAAGGGTAAGTACGCAGGTCACTTTTTCACCAACCCTCACAAACTTTTTGCGGTCACTAGAATCTCACCGTAGACAGAAAAAGTTGAAGATATGACCAAACAAAATGAGCCAAAGGGTCAGAAACTCGTTTCTAACCAACCTTTGATGCTCAAAACACTCAAATACACAACAAAAGTCGGTTTTTGAGTGATTTTTGCTTCTAAAATAGTTCTCAAGAGCTACCCCTATTTTATCACAAAAATCAACAAAAACACCCACTTTTGCTTGCAAAATCTCTGTAGGATGTGTAGAAGATGCTCCTAACACACTCACAACACTCGAAATTAAGAGCTATGCTCTGATACCACTTGTAGGTCCCCTGGTGTCTCGGATCATTACGTGTGGGTGTGTGACTAGTCGTACCAGGTGCGGAATGCCCGTGACTAGGTGGAGAATCAAGTAACATAAAGTAAACCGACAATGAAATCACTTTCAAACTCCGTCTATTATAAACTTGAAAGTTACAGAGAGAATACAATCTGAGTGCAAAATGTATGCGTACATAACTTCTGTTAACCTAGCCTATTTATACTAGACCTGATCTCTGCGCACTTAACAAGTGCGCAAGGCAAATTGTTCCTGCGTACTTAACAAGTACGCAGAGTATTCTTCCGTAATTGCTAAGTACGCAGGAAGTAATTCCTGCGCACATGCTAAGTGCGCAAAACACTTAGAGAAAACAGACAACCAGTACATACATTAGTAATTACAACTCGATAACTAATACGTACTGACACTACAATACAAAGACTAATACATACAAGACAAGTACAAAAGCTAAGACAATATCCAGAGTGTTTGTCACACAAACATGCTTCAACACATCCATGCAAGAAAACGAGTATACGAGGGTACACAAACAAAAATGGGGATTACCTCGATAGAGTTGGAGACCTTGCTACCGGAAACCACCGCTCTTAATTCCTCGCCGACGTCTTTCTCCCCATGTGTTGCTTCTCCCAGCCGTCACACAAAACTAAGGCCAATCGGCCTAGGGTGTTCCCCTAACAAAATATTTTATTTACAACCGAGCCCTCTCATTTCCGTATTCTCACATTTGAATCCCAGGTTATGTTTAAAACGACTAATAAAGCCATCACAATTCATTAACTCCAGTTTTACGTGACAACCCGTCTCATTTATTAGAGACTAGGTTAAAATCTCGTGTATTACACAGACTAAACAAATAAAATGTTATGTATTTAATAATAAAAATTTTATATTTTTAAAAACCCGTTGAATAAACCAGTATATTATATCGGTTGAATAAAATATAATGTAATTTGTTAACAAACACATTTGTCAAAATATGTTTTAAAAAAATGTAATTTGTCGTGACAGTTATAAGGTCTGTTAATTTAGTTTTTAAAACATTTTTTTTCAACTGGGTATTAATTTTTTAATTTAATTGATAAATGTTAGTTCATATTAAGTTCATTTGATTGATGATATAATAACTATTTATAATTAAATAATAAGTATTCGTAATTAGA
Source organism: Smallanthus sonchifolius (assembly GCA_023525975.1). Lineage (NCBI taxonomy): Eukaryota > Viridiplantae > Streptophyta > Magnoliopsida > Asterales > Asteraceae > Smallanthus > Smallanthus sonchifolius. The sequence continues at coordinate 32,069,783 of CM042046.1, forward strand.
TTTATTAATATAAAGATTATTATTTAATAGAAAAGAGAAATAGAAAATCTAATATTTAATAGGAGAGAGAGGCGGAAAAATAAAGATGATGAGTAACCAGAGAGTGACACGTGTCCTGAATATATTTTCATTTATTAGAGTAGTAAGATTCGTGTCGCCCGAATCATTAAGAATAGATTTTCGAGATGTTACATACTACAAACCTTTAACTTAACAAAACAACTACCACCTTGCTCGTAATTTAATGATTAAAGAATAGAATTCCGTTGACCAATACATTCTTTTGAATTGCACAGAAGAACTATTGTGATTCTTTGTTGTGTGCTTAATGTAGCACAACACATCAATTTTGCTTCAGATTAATGTTCCTTGAAAACAAATTTACAAAATGAAATCAACATAAATGAAAAAAATTTGCTCCAAATTATAATATGAATGCTATTATGTTTTGATAGGAGTAGTCAATCGAGGAAGACAAGTAAAATTTTACCCACATAGCAACATAATGAGACTAGATCAAGATATGAATGCTATTATGTTTTTCTAGATTACAAACAAACTCATGCATACATTCAAAATCATTACTTTCTGTGAAAAACATTATTCGGTTTCACCTTTGAATCTGTACAAACAAATACACTCTTCTTCCCCCTCACCACCGTCACTTTCTTTCTAACCCCAACCCAAGTTCCAACCAACCTCCATAAACCCCCACCGCCACTACCACGTCTGAAAGGGGTTCAGATACAGATCCAGATCCAGATCCAAAAAAGGAATTCCACATCACACAATAATGGAGGTGATGAATAAATCGTGGGTGATGCTAAAATGAAAGTTTCTTTCCAAGACCTTTGCTGTAGTCCATTGTCAGGGACCACCATCGTCTATCTCCACCATATCACTGCCAAGGGTTGGCCGGCTTCCTTCATCTTCACGAGCATCTCTCACCATGATGTGTGTGTTAGGGTTTTGGAGTAAGGATGAAAAGAAATGGAATGGGGGCTGATGTTATAAGGATATGTTGCGTATTTTGGTCTTTTAAAAAAACTTAACAAAAATTTTGGATAGGGTTAGTGAACTAGATACAAAATTGAAACTATTGAACTAAAAAAGTCAAATTTAAACTTTTGGACTAAAGTGGTTATTTGGATCAAACCACAGGAACTAAAACTATATCTAATCATAATACAATACAATTAAACTTATACATATATAGTGATACTAGTTGGAAACACGAGCGATGCGGCGGTGACGACAATTTATAACGCGCTGTTGATCACTTCTTGTGATATGATAAGGGAAAACAATAATATAATACATACCTAATAAACTAACCGCAAAGAGGGAAGACGTCATGATCCGCTAGGAAGATCGGGTTCCCGTTTAGGTTATACGGTTAGGATGGCTAAGGTGAGTTCGTGAGTCACGGTTTTGGTAGAGAGAGAAGGACGAATTGGTGTTGGTCATTGATTGATTCATTAGTCAATTCCCTCTAATTATCTCTCTTAATATATGTACACCCAAGGGGAAACCCATTAATAGCCTATTAAGAGTAATTAGGCCCATCAACTAATTACTAGCCATAGGTTAATAATAAAATATTTGATCATTTAATAATAAGATAAATGATTATAAGAGCCACATAATAAATCGTGTCTTACATTCTCCCACTTGGCTGAGTAATCATTTATTATGAGCATTAATAAGTCTCCGCAGATTTAATACTCATTTTAGTTTTTAACCAAAACTGTAGCAGAGAAATACAGTCATTAAATCAGTATGCAACTAAAGACCCCCATTAATCATACTACAATCTCAACTTAAAACTTAAATAAACTTAGGATCAAATTGACAAATAAGCCCTTTAACGTTGATTTGTATAGTTACTTGTCTATACGTCTTTAGGCATGCATAAACGTATTTAGAGACAAACAAATTCAAATAAGTGAAGAAATTTCATTAATAATTAATCATTCATCGGACGATATGCAATTACGTATGGTCATTAGTAAACCCGTCTTAATTATAAGCGCTTACATAAGACTTATGGGTGGTAGACCACTTGTTATTGGATCCATAAGCATATCATGAATGTATTTGATACAAAGATTTAGTTTCCTCAACTTGTTCATAATTCATAAGTGAACAATAATTTTGTATCGAACATTAATGCAGCTCCGCTCGAACTGTTACTATTCAAGAAGTAATAGTAGTTGACTTATTACAATGAGTCTTCGATATGATATTTATGTGGAGTTACTAAATTATGAGTCCACTGATAATTTTCCAACAACATTTAGTGAAAATTATGTCATTTAAACTTAGGTTGTTGTTAACAGTTCCTTATGAATCCTCCACTAGATAGGTCTGTCTACTGACATAAGGATAAGCCCACAAATTGACATTTTGTTACCTTTGAATACAACAAAGTTAGAATAAAAGTAGTCAACTGTTTTAAGTTCTCACTTCTTCTTTAACGTATAGTCTCTCGTTCTTATAGATATTGTAATATTGCATTATAGATGCTTCACAGTAATCTAGACTAGTCTAGTGTTTAACAATGTGAGCAATATCTAAACGAGTATAGACTTTAAACTTCATAAGGCTTCTAATTAATGAAGCATAATGAAATAATTTTCATTTGTCCTATTAGCCTCTAAAGGAGAACAATTCAAATGTTACATGTGTAAGGATCTGCTTAGTGTAAAGCTTATGGGACGAAACTAATATCCCATTGGATAGATCTTGATGTATTTTGATACTTATCACATAAGAAGTATCTCCAAGATCCATCATGTAAAGTATGAGTAATCAATTCTTTGACTTATGTAAAATATACTTGTCAAAAGAATGTCATATATATAAGGACAAGGTTGCATTAGTTGCTCCCACTCATCTTGAGGTAGGTGTACAAATTCACTTAGTTCTTGATGAAGAGAGTTGTAATATGATTTCAATCAACCCATATATAGATTTCAATGACTTACTGCATAAGTGTTCTAAACCTTCAGTTTAGAACTTTCGGGTTATTTTATGAACATGTATGTCAATGTTAGGGAAAGTTGTTTTAATGTCCATCTAATATAGCTTTAAGTTATTGTAAGCTACTAGAATAGTAATGATCCTCAAAGAAACCTTTTGAAAAATAGGTAAGAAGGTTCTTTGATAATTTATTCCTTCTTGAGTATAACCTTTAGTAATTAATCATGCGTTTCCATTCGGATTTAGTTTAGTTATGAACACCCTTTAGGTAATTCAACCAAATCCCAAATGTCATTCTAATTCATGGAATCATGTTTGCTAATAATAGTTTTATTCCATTTAGAAGATTGATTGATGCTAATGGCTTGATTAGAAGAAGTAGGATCAGTAAACTTTCTAGTGTCCATTTCAAATTTAGTCAGGTAGGATACATAATCATCAAAGTTAGTAGGCCTTTTGGACCTAGATGACCTCGTAAGTTGATTATTGGGTTTATTAGGAGTTTCAAGTTTATAGATTAGCTCCTTGCTAGGTGCTTTCATTTCAAGTATATTAGGAGTAACATAAGTTTCTAAGTGTGTAGGTGTTGATGTAGTATTGTGTACAAGAGGTGTAATCGGAGTTAAATTTGAAGTTAAATTTAAAGATCCTTTTCCCCTCCTCTTATACTCTTGGAAAGTCATGGTAACGACTTTTACTACTCCCACTGACCTTAGAAACTTTAAGTAATTCAACATGCTTAGGGTCAACATTGTATCTAACATTTGAAGACCAATAGATTCTGACAAAGAAACAACTTAATGATGTTTATGTTAGTTTTTCCTGTTGAGGATTACTTTAGTTTTGGTAAGAAATTTAGGTTTGCCCATATATTAGCATCTATGAGACTTTGTTAGGAGTAGTATTAGATTCTAAGGAGACAAGTTGTGATGGAGTAGTGTCGTGTGCAAGAGGTGTAATTTGAGGTGAGACTAATTTGTCACTCCCCCACCTCTTGCAACTTTCGCAAGCTATAATTAGGACACTCGGTGCTCCCACTAATCTTTGAGGTCTCTAGGAACTACACATGACAAGTTTCAAAGATGCGCGTGACGTGGGAACCTTCCATATATTTTAGACTTGATTTCATTATCGTCCAAAATTTCATAAGAAATTTGAAGACAAAGTTAGAAGGAATCCTATCAAGTGTTTATGAATTGATATCTTTAAAGCTTTGAGTCATAGAAAACAGATTAGATACAACTAAATAATCTTCTAAATGATAAATTATGTCTGAATATTCCATTTGGGATAACTTCTGGTGGACCCTCATTTATTCCCTTAGCCATTTGATATTTGGGGCGTTTAACACATGGTTTAAAGTCACCGATAATGAGTCTTGGTAACAATTCATCCTGCATTGATCTGGTCATGATTTCTTATAAATTTTGGTCTTAATGGATGAAGTGCATAGGTCTCATTTATCTTTTGTTAAATTTTCATTTTCATGATAACAAAAGTTGTGAAAATTTATTGTATCAACTAGTTCTATGTCATGAAGGTTTCTATCCAGATAATGATAACCAATAATATGAGAGTTTAAGTTAATGGTGACTTTGTTTTGGCCACGCAAACCTCATAACTGTCAAAGTGTAGATTTATTATTGATACTAAATTTTGAGTATTCTTCAGAATATGTAACGTATCATAAAGCCTAATACAAAGATAAATTAATTCATGGTTCTATGTAGCCTTAACATTTAAATCCACCACTAATTTCTCATCTTAATTATTAATTGAATTCTGGTAACGAAACATATAGAATTAGACTGAACGTATCATGTGTTGATTGAAATATTAATATTATTGGACTAAAAATATATAATTAATTAGTGATTACTTTATCGTAACGAGCTAGTTCTTGTCTTATGGATGGTCTCATTGCTTATGCCTAGTATAATGACATAGTTTTGCAGTAAGACTTCTCATTGGAGGACTTAGAGCTGGAAGTAATACTTGTATTTTGTTTTCGGACCTTAGAACTATCCTCTTTTTAGGTTTAGTGGTAGTGAGGTGAACAACATCCGGTTTTTTTAGTTTTAGGCGTTTTTTTTTTCCTGTACGTATGTTGCTATAAATACACTCATTTTTCTTTGGTACTTCTGAGTGTTATATTTGATTTTAAGGCAACTAATCATACTAGTGGAAAAAAAAATTATTATGTACGCACTGAAAAACGTTTCATTGATTTCCATGTATAAACCCTTAGTTTTATGGGTCATGTCAGTGTATATTATGATGTGTTCACGGATGCCACTTAACCTTTTATTTAGAATTAGAATGTTTGCATGCATATTTAGGAATTATTTTGATTTTTTCATTTTCACAGAGAATAGAATAGTTTTAGGAAAATCAGAATCTATAATAGCTCTCTTGATAGCAATCATGAACATGAGTTCTTGATTACCATAAGAGACATTGTGTTTGACTCATCCTATTTCTTATGCTCTAGTTTTCTTCTATAGTACTTTTATTAGAAAGAGCAGCAGGAATGTCATGTGTTAAGAGATAATCAAGATTCAATAAGAGCAAATATTTAAGAAAATTCTTAATTAAGCAAAACTCATCTTAGAAACTAGAGTGAAAATATGGTACAAATAGCTAAATAAGAACTTAGAGTGGTCTATGGGGTAATAATCTAAGGCAGACATAAGTAATAAAATTAAATAAGGTTCTACTTAAGAATAATTATTTTACGAAGATGTGATAAAACATCTATTATAACACTAAACTAATAGATTTAATTAGGTTTTATTTAAACAATGTAACACATCACCTTTGGGCAGAAGTGAAACATTTGTTTAGCATTAGGAACAATTTGATAGTGAGTATGTGCAACAAGAATGTAACACATCACCTTTGGGCAGAAGTGAAACATTTGTTTAGAATGCACATAATTAGGTTCGCGAAACACAAATATAACACATCACCTTTGGACAGAATTAGAAACATTCGTGTATTTCAGGCGAACTAGTGCTTAATTAGACTTAAATAACTTTACGAGCGTGACACATCACCTTTGGGCAGAAGTGAAACTTTAGATGTTATTTAAGTTAATCATGTTTTCTAATTTAATCTCATGATATGCACTAAGTGGTAATGCTTTATTAACCTTGAATAAGTTTACACATGCATCACATCACCTTTGGGCAGAAGTGAAGCTATTAAGTGTTATTCAAGTAAGTTTTTAAGGTTTTAAAAACATTTAATTTTAAGGTTTAACAAAACTAAAACTAAAGCATTCATTAATAGGGAAAAAAATTAGGCACATATTAGTCTAGGTTCACGGATCCATAAGGGTTCACGGCTCATAAGGTTTCACGGTTCCATAAGAGTTCACGGCTCATAAGGGTTCACGACTCATAAGGGTTCACGGCTCAGGTGAAAGTTCACGGCTCAGGTGAAAGTTCACAGCTCAGGTAAGGGTTCACGGTTCATCAAGAGTTCACGGCTCATAAGGGCTCACGGCTCATAATCACAAACCGTGAACTTTAAAATAACCCGTGAACTTAAACCGTCAACCTTAACCGTGAACTCGATCACCAGTAAACTGCGATAGCGTGAATCATTAACCGTGAAAACATGAAGTCTAAACCGTGAAACATAACCCGTAAACACAAATTCCGTGAATCTTACCCGTGAATTAAAACCATGAGAGTCTTAAAAAAAATGAAGGTGAACCTACTAAGGCAATGCGAAAATTAAGGGATTTTGATTGTATTTTAAATTTCGAAAATCTTTTAAGTTGTATAGAATATCCAAGTTTCTTAATTTAAAATAATAAAATAATATTTTAATTCGAAATCTTGGAGATTAAGTTACAAGATTTTAGGAAAACACAATCAAAATCATTATACATCCCAAATTAAGGGGATTTCTTCAAAAAATAGTGATGAACACGAAGAACAGTTTATGAATATCAGATAAACTCTTCTTCAATAATATCATATAATAACCTGGAATCGAAATCTTGAACATTAATATTTAACAGATTTCAAAATTTTAATAGATCTCGAATTTTATGAGATCAAAAACTTTATATATTTTAATAAAAACAGAAAACCGTGAAGCTTAAATAAAAACGATTTTCATCAGGTTTTAAAAGAACTTTGTTCTCCGATTTTAATTCCAGTTTAGGGAAAGAAACAAGAACTGATTAATCAGCATACGCTCTGATACCACATGTTGATAAGTTCTTGTGACATGATAAGGGAAAACAATAATATAATACATACCTGATAAGCTAACCGCAGAGATGGACGACGTCATGATCCGCTAGAAAGATCGGGTTCCTGTTTAGGGTGTACGGTTAGGATGACTAAGGTGAGTTCGTGAGAATTGGTGTTGGTTATGGTAGAGAGAGGGACGAATTGGTGTTGGTTATTGATTGATTCATTAGTCAATTCCCTCTAATTATCTCTCTATATACATGTACACCCAAAGGAAAACACATTAATGGTTCATTAAAAGTAATTAGGTCCATCAACTAATTACTAGCCATACGTTAATAATAAAATATTTGATCATTTAATAATAAGATAAATGATTATAAGAGACACGTAATAAAATCGTGTCTTACACGCGGTACTTGCTTTCATTTAGTTTATCAATCTTCTCATGTTGTGGTAGAATCAATCCCGCGCGTTGTAGCGGGCCGCAACTCGGTCGGGTTCGTTGCACACACGGCATTAGTTGGTATTAGTTGTCATGCCATGGGTCATTCCTTAACAGCTCCTAGCGTCTTGCTAGGGGGCTAATGATACATGCCTTTCAATAAATAAAAACAAAAATTGGGTGCCTGACCCGTTTTGACTCACACTTCAACCCGTTTACAGCAACATCATTTTGAATCCCCTTCGTGATTGAGCAAACAAAAATAAACATTCTCTTAACCCTTGTATTAAATGAAGGCAAACTATTCATTCACATGATGCAACTTTTGCATTATTTTTCTCCATCCAGAAATGTTTAGACCAAAGCGGAATCTCTCTACCATACATTAACACACACAGTGGGTGTCATTAAGAAAAGAAAAAAAGTATAAGCAAAATAATTTAAATAAAAATTGACCACTCGGGTGTTAATGGGTTTATAGCCCCACGTCTTTAATGTAAATATAGGCTGTTGGATTAGTCAGATTTTCGGATAATCATATCATATTAACCAGAAATCCGCACATCCTTAAGATTTAGTGTAATGGGCAGGGGCGTGGTGCCACCTCACCTACCACGGGCATGGAACACCGCACTGGGTGGGGTGAGGGCGGGCGTGGAGGGGGCTTCGTGGTGGTGTTCACCGGTGTGGTGAGGAAGAACGGGTCAAAACTAGCCGTTGGGCTAGTTGGATATAGCCGTTGGGCTATAAATGTAATTAAAAAAAAATTAAACAATCTATATATATAAACCATTTACCATTTTTTTTAAAAACTACACTCTCTATCATTTCTTTAAAAAAAATACTCTCTATGGATTTATCTTCATCGTTGGATTCATCAACCGACTCATCGGATGGTGAAGAGCTTTTCATGAGTGCGGTTCAAGCGTCGGTGATTTTTATAAATCATCTTTTCGAAGAATCATCTTCTAGACTTTCAAGATGAGTCCAAGTCAACTGGGATCGTACGGCTGCAAATGATCTTCTAGTGAGAGATTATTTTACGGAAAATCAAAATTATAACGAGAAATCTTTTAAACGTCGGTTTAGAATGAGTCGTCCGTCGGTTTAGAACGGGCATTCGGTGTCTTAAAAAAGAAATGACATATAGTTAGTCATTCTGCACGTATGTGGACGAAAGAGAAAATTTGAAATGCAATGTATGATTGTCTGATATTACATAACATGATTACAGAAGATAAATGACGAGCGATCTGCACAGATTATGATGAGGACGAGCCAACTAATATAGAAATAACAAACGAACAGAGACAAGCAAACCTTCGGATAATCCGTTGTTCGAAAACTCATACAAACCGTAGAACTGATCTGATGGAGCATCTATGGAGTAATCGTAATTATCATTAGTTTTTTATTTATTTGTTGTTTGTAATCGAATTTATTAAATTAAATTATGTTTTTTATTTATTTGTGATTTAAATAGCATTATTTTTTAATATCAATAATATATATAAATTAATTAAATTAAAAAATAATAATTATGTAATTATTACAAAACTGGTCACCTTCACCCTACCATTACACACCTGGGTGAAAGTGAGAGTGAGTTCTGCCATTGTCTACGTGGCACAGGGTATGCTCTCACCTTCACCCTTACATTATTCATAGTCTAACAGAGGCAGGCTCACTATAGAGCATGGGTCGCGTGTGCTATTTAATTTAATTAAGGGGACTACTAACCACACACGGGAAATGCTAATCGCACTTGGTCATATACGCATCGTATAGGGCAATACGATGCGTATAGCCCTTCACAAATTCCCGTGCCCGACATTCTCTTACATCCTGTCATTCAAACCTCGTATACGAATCGTATAGGTCAATACGATGCAGTTTAGGATACGAGATTCCTTCTGCCACTAAACCCATCACATCGTACCTTATACGCATCGTATTGGGCTATACGATGCGTATAGGGCCCAAATTTTGTGTATTTAACAATGCAGAATTCTCATTCGAACCGAACGAACGTATGCTTTCCAAAAAAAAAACTATAAACATGTCTTGGTGGTGGGATGGTAACTACGGTTTTCAGGTATATTCTAACGACTCGGTGGAAAACAACCCGCAAAGTTCTGGCGTTCAAGAGGTGAACCGGGAGGAGGTCTCGTCCGACGTTTATTCTCATCAACGGGTAAGGCTTCCGGATTTGAACGAGCCACTGAGCAATCCCGAGTTTGTATACGGTGAACCGTCTTACCTTACACAGCCCACGAACGACTACGTATACGGTGAAGTCTCATACCCAACACAACAAACCGACGACTACGTATACGGTGAAGTCTGATACTCGACACAACAAACCGACGACTACGTATACGGTGAAGTCTCATACCCGACACAACAAACCGACGACTTCGTGTCCGAAGACGAGGAACAAAACCATCAAAACGTGTCGTATAAAACTGACAAGAATTTTCAGTCTCGTGAACAGTTGGTGGATTGGGCGGTCAGGATAGGACATGAGAATGGTTACGTCCTTGTCACCCGACGATCGAGGAGAAAAGGCGACGATCCGACGGAACCGTTTATTAAGGTGTGGCTTGTGTGTGACCGTCACGGCGAACGTGCGTCTACTGCCATGGTTAGACGTGCCGGTAGCAAGAAAATAGGTTGTCCCTTTAAATTAGAAGGAGAGTACCAAGAAAATACTGGTGATTGGAAATTAACGGTGAAGGATGACAGTCATAACCACGATCCTAGTCAACATCTTGAGACGCACTCCTTTGCGAGGAGACTGTCTCAGTCGGAACAACTTTTGGTGGCGAAGTTGTATTCGCAAAACATGTTGCCACGATACATTCTGGCAACTATAAGGGAACAAAACCCAGAGAGTAGTTGCATTAAAAAGGACATTTATAATGCGATACAAAAGATAAAAAACGAAACGAGAGTCGGTGAAACTCCAATGCAGATTCTGGAAAACCTGCTTTCTTCTAAAAAATACGTCTACTATACTCGGGAAGATCCTGCCACAAATATTGTGGAGGAGATATTCTTTGTTCATCTGAAATCGTTTGAGATGTGGCGTGCGTTCCTGCACGTGTTGATTATCGACGCGACTTACAAAACAAACATGTATAGACTTCCATTTATCCAAGTGGTCGGTGTGACCTCCACACACCAGTCGTTTTGCGTCGCTCATGCATTTATATCAAAAGAACGAGAGGAAAACTTCGACTGGGTGCTACTGCAAATAAAAGCAATGTTGTAAAAGTGTATGGAGCCGCGTGTGATAGTAACAGACAGGGAAAAAGCTCTTATGAACGCATGTGATAAAATATTTCCGGATTGTTCGAAGAACATACACGAGAATATCGCAAAACATTGCAGGGCATCATTTACAGGCGAAGACTGGGCAAATTTCAAGTATTCATGGTCGGTATTATGTGAGTCTCCCACGCTAGATATATACCAGTACAACTTCAACCGGCTTTACGAACGACTGTATGCTGCCAAACGAGGAAGTAAGTTTTGAATATTTAATATTTTCAGTATTGAATAATTATTAAATATTTAAATATTTATTCAATATTTTTCCAGGAGTTATACATTATGTGACTAAAAATTGGTTGGACCCGTATAAAGAAAAGTTTGTATCCGCCTTGTCCAACAAAAACCTCAATTTTGGTCAACAAACAACGAACCGAGTCGAGAGCCAGCATTCGCTCTTAAAGAGTTATCTTAGAAATGCTAACAGCTCCCTAGATAGACTTGTTGGGTTTGTTGATGAAATTGTAACAGATCAATATTATCAATTACAGTTTGCGTTTGGAACAAGCCTCATAAGAAAAATGGATAGCCACATAGCTATTGAATTGTTTGATAACCTGCACGGTAAGGTTTCACATAAAGCTCTAAATTTGTTAGAAAACGTGTGGTACAAGTTATCACATATACGGAAACAAAATGCAACGTGTGGTTGCCAACTTTTCAGTAGTTGTGGGTTGCCGTGTGCTTGTCGTCTGGCAAGTATCGAAGCTACATGTAAACTGTTTTGACTTTGGAATTTGTGAATGTTTAATTTTCAAAATTTTCTGACTATTTCGTTTTAATACAGGTGGCAGAATCCCGCTAGATGCGTTGGACGTCTTCTAGAGGAAACTTGATTTAAAACCGTCGTTTGTCGATGATGAAAATGTAGACGTGGATAAAGTACTTGGTCAAGTGAGAAACAAAATTATGTCAGAACCTGATCAGGTCAAAAGAAGTATGATGTCGAGAATCGCAGGGGTGGTCTTTCCGAGCAAAAGTAACAAGAAAGCGCCTGTGGTACAAGAAGATACTCGCGGTCGTCCAACTTTGAAAAAGCAACAACAAAGGAAACAGGATGTCGCGAGAAACAGCTCATTCACATGATCCCAACAAGCAAATGTGACCCTGCGAGACACAGCTCGTACATTGCGTCACAAGACTCGATACAAGCGAGTTCGGTCATTCAACACCGTCGTCCAACGAAGGGTAAAGGAAAGCAACCACAAGATGATAACGCCTATCTTGGTTTTCCATTAATTATGGGGAAAGATGCGGTTAACAATATAAATTGGCAGGATGTGAAAGCCGCACCAGTTAATCGTTGGATGTCGATGCCATACACAGGACTCCTAATTGCTCAAAGATTTGGGGTGATTGTTCATCTTTTAAGCATCGCCGGTAATCAAACATTTTTTCCATTGTGGTTTGGTCCAAACGTTCACGCTCAACATCAAACTGTATCATTAGTTCACGTCAACAGGGCTCATTTCATCCACGTCAAGTTAGACGGAGATTTTCCGATTCCCACGCCGGATGCACTTTGGAATTTGCACCGAAATGATGATGCAACAAAATGGGAAAATATATACAGTGATCGTATTGAACGATTTAAGAAAAAAATGGCTACTAATGGATCTACATTTTCACAATACTTCACGACTCACGGATGATGCTTTATTAGTTTTTTATTAATTTTAAGTATAGGGTCAATTTAATTATTTTAAATTTTAAGTATTTGTAATTTTAATTATTTTAAATTAATTTTAAGTTAATTATAATTAATATTTTATTATTTTTTGATTAATTTTAATTAAATATAACTAATTTTAATTTAATATTCTATACGCCACGTATAGGGCCATACGTGGCGTATAGACTTGAACAAGATATTTTAAAGGTTATACGCCACGTATAGGTCAATACGTGGCGTATAGCCACTTGATATACCAGGAAAACGCAACGTACAGACCCAAACGACCCAAAACAAACAAACATAAACCCATACGCATCCGGCAAAAAAGCTCGTTGATTAGGATTGTCGTCTTAAAAAAACTTCAAAAAAGTACGTCTCTACACCCACGATCATTAATGTTAGGTTTATATTGAATATTAGCGGGTAAAACTGGGTAGATTAGCGATTTTTAGGTTTGAACTTAAGAACTATACGCCACGTATAGGGCCATACGTGGCGTATAGTTCGTCTTAGGAAGACGATGAAGCCATACGCCACGTATAAGTCTATATGCTGCGTATTGCTAGGATTACCCGGTCACTTGCCTGCGTATGGCCTGGTTTGGGTCGCGTATGGCTTGGTTTACCCGGCAACTCGCCCGCGTATGGCTTAATTGGCCTGCGTATGGCTTATTTTGCCCGGCAACCGCCTATACGCCACGTATAAGCCTATACGTGGCGTATAGGTTTTTAAAAAATTAATTATTATTATTATTATTTATTATTTAATATTTAAAATAAAAAAAATTAATTATTATTATTATTTATTATTTAAAATTTAAACAATATATTATTATTATTATTTATTATTTCAATTAAAAACAATATATTATTATTATTTTTTATTTAAATTAAAAACAATATATTATTATTATTTATTATTTAAAATTTAAATAATATTATATTATTATTTATTATTTAAAATTAAACGATATATTATTATTATTATTATTATTATTTATTATTTAAATTAAAAAATTAAAAACAATTAATTATTATCAGATATGGCGGATCATGATGATGATATTGAGATGGATCAGCTAGACGTTCTTGCGCACTACCCTTTTCTGGATTTTCCGCCCGATACGGAGGCTTATTCCATTTGCCAGAAGCTCCGGGAGGTGCAGATGGGTCCAGGTACGACGGTGGATTGGGCCCTCCTCGAGGAGGTGCAAGAGGCCGAGCGAGCTAGGGCCATCATCGGTCAGGACACGCCATGGTCGCGTCTTTTTGACCTTTCTTTTGAGGAGACATACCGAGAGCTAGTCGTCGAGTTTCTTTCGACGTTCATCTACTCAGAGACTGGGCTGTAGCCTCTACCCGGGGAGGCGCCGGATATTGATCCAGATCGTATTTCTTTTTCTATTTTTGGGGTCGTTTATCGTCAGACCCTCCGTCAGTGGGCCGTCACGACGGGCTTATACTACGAGCCTGAGACGGTCACACGGCTTTTCACCGAGGCGGTGACGGAGGTGGACAAGGAGGAACTCCTTGTTTTTTGGGGCTTGATTTCAGATAGTCCTTGGTTGGGTACCAAGGGGAGGGTCTCGGGTATTAGAGACCCTTTGTATAGATATCTGCACCGGCTTATTTCGACGTCGATCGCACCGCGTCTGAAAAGTCGTGAGTGGTGCACTGATAGAGATCTTTTCTTCCTTTTCTGCCTGTTACTGGGAGGCGGTGCGACCTGTCCACGAGCATGGCGCTTTATTTTGCTTCTGCCTATATGCGACAGAAGCGTGGACTTTTATATGGCGGTGCTTTCATCACGCATATCATGCGGTCGGTCATACCATTTGACGACCATGAGCCTGCGATGTTACCGCCCATTCCCCCTGTCCGATTAGACCGTCGCACGGCGAGTGGCATGCGCATCACGCACCGATTCCCGCAGGGCCTTTGGTTCGTGGGGGCCATCCAGGACCAGGTTTGGGTCCCGGTGCCGTTGCCGCAGATGCCTGGACAGGGGGACCCGCCTATGCCTCAGCCGCTACATGGTGTAGCGATTGAGGACGAGCCGCCACACGTCGAGCAGGTCCACGAGCATCCGCCACAGCATCCCCGACACGTATGTCGGTCTGTTAGGCTGGATAGGGCTACCCAGGCATTGCTTGATGGCCTTGTTGCCGACTCATTGCGGCAGGGTCGTCAACTCGATCGCATAGAGGACCTGATGATGTGGGCGGTTGGACAGCTCGTGAATCAGTCACGAGCCGCCGGCATCGAGCCACCCCCACTACCACCGCCACGTCATTATCCGGACGACCCCGTTCAGGGTGAGGGCGGGGCGGGTCAGGGTGACGCCGGAGCCGGTCAGGGTGACGGCGGAGCCGGTTAGGTTTAGTTCTTTTATTTGTATTTTGTTTCTTTCGTTGTTATGTATGTAAAACATTTTGATGTATATATTTAATTTTTTGATGTAATGTATATAATTTTAGTTTATTTGTTTGGTTGTAATGTTTAATATTTTGTTTGGTTTGTAATGTTTAATATTTTGTTTGATTAACAAACTTATATTAACAAAATTATATAAATTAAAATAAAAATAAACAAAATATAAAAAAAATAAAAAAAATATAATTAAATAAAAAATACCTATACGTGGCGTATAGGTCAATACGCCACGTATAGGATTCATAAAACTCCCAAATCTTCCAACTTTTGAATCAAAAATATAACCCGTGCCTCATACGCTGCGTATAGGTCAATACGCCATGTATTGGACCAGCCGCCAGACAGAGAATGACACGTGGCATTCTGTTGGCAGTGACTGAACTCTATACACCCTCGTATTGCCCTATACGAGGGCGTATATGGCGGCGGCGGGTCCAATTAGCAATATTCCGTGTGTGGTTAGAATCACCCTTAATTAATCATTCAGTTTTTGACAAATATTAATAAAAGGAACAAACCAATAGCATTTGCTTTGTACAAAATGTACTGCAAAAGGGAAAAACTTCTCATAAAAATATAAAGAAAATAATATTAGTTTTGCGTTATTAGAAGACATGTAAGCCATTTACATATTCATATTAGAAGCTAAACAGACTTCTAACTACTTACCAAGCCCCCCCTGTTCCAGAAGCTTCAAAATTTATAAAAGCTCCGATTGTATTACGTTAATTATGTGTTGTTGTAAAGCCATGTGAACCCTGAGAAATAAGCAAATTAAATGCTACAAAAAAACTGGTAATTAAAATAATATAGAGTATAGATGTGACTAAATTATAAAATCATACAATACTTAGAAGCATAAAAAATTCTGCACCATTGAACAGAAATATAAGTCGCTTAGGAGGTGCCCATCCTAAATCAATTGTCATCCTTGCTACCTCCAATATAGATGCTGGAAGAAATATAAAAAAAAACTGATGAAATCATGGAGGTATAGATGCTGCAAGAAATATAAAAACATGATGAAATCATAAGAGATATTTAATATGAATAAAAAATAAAATAAGGAAAATAATGAAATCACAAGAGATATATAAAAACATATGCTTTCTTTATTTTTAGCATTAAATATTACATGGTCTAGATTAGTCCCACAAAAATGACGAAATGGAAAAAACCAAGGCAGAGTTTGGTTTTTTTGGGACGATAGTGGGAAAGTTGGCAGATAAGTCAACTATACCGCCACTCTACCGAACCGTACATGAGATTTTCACCTCATACGACTCCTCGTTCAATTATTTCGAAGTTATTGGATCCTTTTCCGCATTAGAGAATCCCCTCCCTTCTTCCACTCCGTCCCGAAGAGTAACTAGGACCAATTTAATCACGTTTTTATTTTCTAATTACACCTGGATTTTTTACTTTTTCATGAAATGAGTTGGTGATGTGGCCCAACATATATTGTGACATGGTAGTGTACTTAATGTGAGGCCTACTAAAAACATAAACCTACGGTGATGACGTGGGAACGATCACGAAGCTCAGCTTCATCGATGAAGCACACGTACTAAGCAGAACCACTAAGCCGCGTCTCCCAAGCAACGAGGTGACGTGGCATAAATGATAGCGATCTGTTTGGAATCTCCAGGAAGTCAAGGCTATAAGACAACGTGTCTTAATGGCCTTGAAAAGAGAGACCTTTGTCCCTATAGAGGACTTTGACTCTTTACACCAAAATGGAAAGGGCCTTGCTGCAGGGACAGGAAAGAGAAGGGGATACCCCCGCACATAGCATGAAGACAGGACAACCTTAGGTATAAGAGAAGGACTTGGGCTCTCCAAATCCCAAGTCCATTCTCACCACTCACTCTTACACTTTTACATTCATCATTCTCGTTCCAAAGATCCTTATCACTCCTAAAGAACCGTTATCTTATTCTCATGCCGGAGGCTGATCGTAGTAGGCCCCCTCCTATGGTGAGACTAACGGTGCTTTGTTCTTAGCAAGTAACTCAAGCAGCTGATTCAAGCGAGAATGTCAAGTCCCCCACTCTGACTTGTATTTGTTGAAGCAGCGATACCCCTAGCATATTCGTTGTTGCAACAAGTTGGCGCCCACCGTGGGGCGGTGCTACTTAGAACAGAGCTTCACTCGTAGTTCCACTCCTTCTGTTCCTAAGTGTTCTTGATGTCAGGTGATGACGTTTCTCCGGGGCTAGACGCAACTCCACCTCCCTATCACTTACGATCTGCTTCTAGCTAGACGTCACGAGAAGAAGCATGCAGAAACTCTCCAGCAACAGACGGACCTCCTGTCGAATTGTTACAAACAACTCTCCGTTTCAGACTCCTTCTCCATTCAGAATAGCAAGTGCGTTCCCTTGGACGGACACCTTGCTGCCTATGGAAAGGATGGATGTTACACCCGAAGGAGTACAGAAGAACTTCCTTCGATTGAGAGATCTGATGAATAGCTACGTGCAAGAAGAACGTGCAAAAGGTGTCAAGGTTCGGTTGGCATACGAAGACAAACCTGAGGTTACATTCTCACCTATTCCACCTCCTACTTTTGGGATCAATGTTGTCTATGAGGAAGCAACTGTCACCTCCGGTCCAAACCAGAACAGGGTTCCAGCAGTAGAAGCAGGACCTAGTATCCAGAGAGAGAATCCTTTTCCTCTAAACCAGACTCCCTTGATGCACGAAACACCAGAGTACACGGTTGAGCATCTGATACAG
This sequence comes from Smallanthus sonchifolius, assembly GCA_023525975.1. Taxonomy (NCBI): domain Eukaryota; kingdom Viridiplantae; phylum Streptophyta; class Magnoliopsida; order Asterales; family Asteraceae; genus Smallanthus; species Smallanthus sonchifolius. Next base: position 32,087,597 of record CM042046.1, read on the forward strand.
CTCACACAGCCTATGATGTATTCTCCTATGTCACTACAGATGAGCCAAGCTATGGCGTCTTTGCCAATAGCACGAAGTATGGGAATGCCAGCCCCGATGAATGTAAGCTGCCCTATTCCTACAACTCAACACCCTGGGTTCACGTACCCACACATGGTGCATCCCCAGCTTGCTGCGTACATGATGTTTCAATACATCAACCCCTGGAAAACCGCTTGCCCCTTGCAACACTCAGCCAGCGGTTCAGTCCGCAGCAGGTGAGGATCAGCTTCGGCAACATATGGCTCCCATGAGGAATGGTCCGGTGTCAACAACGGTGAGACCCATGATGCAAGAAGTTCCCGCTACCACCAGGACGGAGACAGACGAAGTCTTCCGACCATACAGGTCTACTTCGTTGTCATACTTTTCTGAAAGAATAGCCAACTTTGACTTTCCAACAAAGATAAAGATGTCGGCGAACATTAAAACATATGATGGGACTGATGACCCCGAAGACCGTCTGCAGGTATTTTCTGGTGCAGCAGGCGTTGAAAGATGGACAAATGCCGAGTGTTGCCACATGTTCATGCAAACACTCATTGGATCCGCACGCCTATGGTTCAGCAGCCTTCCTGAAAGGAGCATTGATTCTTTCGACAACCTCAGTCAAAGGTTCCTTGCTAATTTCACCCAATTGAAGAAATACACGAAGGACGCTGCTGTGCTGTATCAGATCAAGCAAAAAGAAGATGAAGGTCTCCGAAGTTTCATAGACAGATACAAGAAAGAAGGATTGTCCTACGCAGGGGCAACAGAAAAGATGAGAGTATCTGGCTTTATGAACGCAGTACGACCGAAACAACTCATTGAAGATTTGAACAAAAACATCCCTCAAACCATGGATGAAGCTCTTGAACGAGCATAAGCATAACTAAGGGGAAAAGAAGCACTACAAAATCTGGAATCCAAGAGGCGAGACCCTTGGAAAAGTCACCACTCTTTGGGCTCGAAGCCGAAGTTTCATTCCTTCGTGGAAAGAAGGACCAACCGCCATCGTGATTCGAGAAAAACGGACGACTGCTACCGTCCTCCGTAGCACAAGAGCACGCCGAAAAAAGAAAAGTACATTGCTTCACAGCTTTAACTAAGACACCAGAAGAGATAATGGCAACGGAAGAAGCTAGGTACAGCTTCAGACCTCCGAGTCCCCTCGCAAAGTCCTCCGAAGCAAGAAGCTCGAGCAAGTACAACGAATTTATGACGACAGAGGTCATCACACCAATGACTGCTACCAGCTAAAGAAGCGGATATAGGAAGCAGTGAAATCCGGAGAGCTCGCTCATTTGGTAAAGGACATTAAAAAGAAAAAAGATCCTAAGGGAAAAGGAAAAGGTAAGGAGATGAACATGATACACCTTATTAGAAGCGAGACACAAAAAAGATCCAGGAGAGAATCTTGGGAAAATCAATGCATATGATTCCCCCTAACGAAGGAAGCATAGTTGATCTTTACTCCAATCATTGTGGAAGCTGAAATAGAAGGGACATTCGTTGACAGAATATACATGGATTGCGGAGCCGCTTCCGAAATCATGTACGAAAGATGCTTCTTACAGCTAAAAGAGGAAGTTAAGGGAAGATTGGAAGAAGCAGACACTCCACTCATAGGGTTCTCAGGAGAAGGAGTGCTCCCGCTGGGTCAGATAAAGCTAACAGTTTGTCTCAGGGACGGACCACTCTCCCGAACGGAGCTTCTTACGTTCCTCGTGGTCCGGGCCCAATCGAGGTATAACATAATCATTGGAAGTCCGGGTATAAGCACCTTTGGAGCCGTAGTTTCCACTACGCACGGCCTAATGAAGTTCCCCACTGATCGGGGGATAGCAACAATCAAGCCAAAGAAGGAAGCTCTACTCATCGTAGCTGCAGAAGAGGATGAGGAGCAGAAGCAAGAGAAAATCTTGGAGTTAAGCATACATCCTTCGTACCCGGATCAGAAAGTGAAGATAAGCAGTGAACTCTCACCCATGGCAATAAGCAAACTGAAGGATCTACTGAGGGAAAGCAGGGACGTGTTTGCTTGGTGTCCAGCCGACATGGTGGGAGTACCAAGGGATAAAGCTGAACACTCCCTCAACATAGCACCTAGTATAAAGCCCATAATATAGAAGAAAAGAAGCTTGGCCCCTAACAGAAGCCAAGCTGCATGCATGGAGGTGGAAAAACCGGTAGAAGCAGGAATCCTAAGGGAAGTGCAATACCAATCATGGGTGGCAAACCCAGTTCTGGTCAAAAAATCAGATGGCTCCTTGCGTATGTGTGTGGACTTCAAAGATCTGAATCAAGCATGTCCGAAGGATTGTTATCCTATACCGAAAATAGAATTGAAGGTTGATTCTTTGACAGGTTTCAAATACAAATGCTTTCTAGATGGCTACAAAGGTTATCACCAAATACACGTGAAGGAGGAAGATGAAGAAAAAACGACCTTTTATACGGACAAAGGGATCTTTTTTTACAAGAAAATGACCTTCGGTCTCAAGAATGCAGGAGCTACCTATCAAAGGGTGATCGACAAGACATTCACAAATCAGATACGGAGAAACATGGAAGCCTATGTTGATGATCTAGTGATTAAAAGCAAGAATGAAGAAGGAATAATAAAAGACATCAGGGAAACATTAGACAAACTTCGAAGCATCAGCATGAAGCTCAACCCATGAAAGTGCTCCTTCGGCTTTGAAGAAGGTAAGTTCCTGGGACATATCGTAGGAAAGCAAAGCATAAAAGCCAATCCTAGCAAGGTTCGAGTAGTCATGGAGATGAAGTCTCCAAGAACATGAAAGATGTGCAAAGCTTAAATGGAAAGATCGCTGCCCTTAAGAGGTTTTTATCAAAATCAGCAGAAAAATCACTATCCTTCTTCCAAACGCAAAAATGATGCTTGGACAAGAAGGATTTCAGGTGGACGGAAGAAGCTGAAGCTGCCTTTCAGAAGATGAAAGAAAGTCTAGCCTCACTACCTACAATGGTAGCCCTAAGGCCGAAGAACTAATCTTTGTTTATCTTTTAGCAGGTAATGATGCTGTGTGTAGTGTGCTGCTGATAGAAAGAAGCCATGTGCAGATGTCGGTATACTTCATTAGCAGAGCACTAAAAGAAGCTGAAGTAAACTACCCTGCAATGGAGAAACTGGCTCTCTCCCTCGTACACACTACATGAAGACTAAGAAGATATTTTCAAGCACACCCAATAAAGGTTGTCACCGATCAACCTATCTGAACAATACTCGAAAGACCTGAAACATCTGGCCGTTTAGAAAAATGGGTCATCGAGCTTGGGGAACACAAGATAGAATATGTGCCAAGAACATCGATCAAAGCTCAAGTCCTAGTTGATTTCCTTGCCGAAGTCCCGGAGGAACCGAAAGGAGATGCAAAGATAGAAAAGAATGGTGAACAGCAGGAGCATCCTCCTAACACATGGATGCTATTTGCTGACGGAGCTTCTAGCATAGAAGGCTCTGTAGCTGGTCTGGTACTATTAGACCCTGAAGGGAAAGAATTCACATACGCCCTTCGTTTAGACTTCCCAAGCACCAATAATGAAGCTGAATACGAGGCATTGCTTGCAGGCCTAATGATAGCTAAATAGATGAAGGTGTCAAATATACAAGTGTTTGTCGACTCACTGCTAATAGCCAGCCAAGTCAACAACCAGTATATGGCGAAAGAAGAAATCATGAAGAAATATGTAACACCCTTAATTGAAAAACCAACATTTATCCCAAGATTTTTTTTACAACCCTCGCGCACCGCGAGGGATTTGTCACCTCCCTTCGCGTACCGCGAGGGAGCTTCAAAACACCCACCTGGAAGACAAGTCTCTCGCGTACCGTGAGAGAACTTGTCCAGGCTCTCGCGTACCGCGGGGAGTCTGAGTAAACATAAAGTTTATTCAGCTGCCCAGTTTTCAACACTTAGCCATTTTTCCACGATTTTCAATCCTTCAAGACACCAAAATTCCCCAACACTTGGGTATTGATTTCAAAACATTTATAAATCATTAACAAACACCAAAACATAAATTCATGTACCAATTTACACTACAATTTAAGGATTTTCCTTTAAACCCCCAAAACACCAAAACGCATACGAGAATCCTTCAACGCCTTGGACTTGACTTGGACTTACATCGTAGCTTTTCCTACGTAACACCACGCATATCAACCATTAGTAATGAAGATAAACATATCAACCAAGATAATACAACTAGTTTTCACCCATTCACCCATTTGACCCGTTTGTACCCGATTAGTCAAATAAAGTTCTTAACACTTGTAATTCCACTACAAGTTTCATTCATTTCATTTTTTATTCATATACCACCACCCATTTGACCCGTACTTGGAGTATTAGACCCCAAGTCCACCCTTTGAAGTATTCCACACTTCTTATTGGGTTTACGACCTCTTGCTAGTACCACCACTCGTCTTACCCGCACTTAGAGTATTTGACTCCAAGTCCACCTTTTGAAGTATTCCACACTTCTTATTGGTTTATGACCTCTTGGTGCGAGTACCACAACTCATTTTACCGCACTTGGAGTATTTGACTCCAAGTCCAACTTTTGAAGTATTCCACACTTCAATCCACCATTTCACCAAATTATCACATTTTGTTTGACTATATACCACATAAGTCAATTACACCAAATTCACCACATTTACATATTAGATTGACTATTTACCACATAAGTCAGTTACACCAAATTCACCACATTTACATATTAGATTGATTATTTATCACATAAGTCAATTACACCAAATTCATGACATTTACATATTAGACTGACTATTTACCACATAATTCAATTACATCAAATTCACCACATTTATATATTAGATCATGCATAATCTTACATAATCTTACACATTCATTTCATCTCATAGTATGCACACACATACCACCCATTTATCAACATTACTAAGTAAGTGCAAGGGTACTTACCTTTTGAGTTGGAAGATCTTGTGCATCATCCTTGGTTCACAATTTGATTACCTAAACATATACACCTAGTTTAGTAATCTAACATTCATCCAAATCACATTACAATTGAGTCCACAACCCAATTTTCATTTCCAACCCAAATTGACCCGTTTGGGTTATTCCCATAACCAAACACCCTCTTTCAATTCCAACTCACCTACTTGAGTTTTATTTCCAATACATTGACACTAATTTCTTATTCAATAACTTTCATTAGGTCAATTTGGTGTTCATTCAAGTGTCTAATACCACATAAACACTTAATCATCACTAATTCATCAATCTAACATCATGATCCAAACACCCCTAATTTTCACCATATGAACCCTAACTTCTCAAAATCAAAATCAAAGGGTTCTAGGATGTTAATCACCACCCATTACCTTTAGTTTAGCTAGATTACCCACAATCTAACACCAATTTACCACATGTATACATAATTTTTGGATTTTTTACAAAACCCACCCACTAACACATTCAAAGATGAAATCAAAGAGTGATTAACACTTACTTGATGCTATGAAGGTGTTGTGTGAGCCAAAACCTTCACAATCCAAGCTTCAAATGCAAGATTTAAGCTTCAAACCCGATTTATCCTTTTCTCCTCTTGAGATGTACGACCCACACATATGAGCAATAAGCTCAATTTTGACTTCTTTTAGTCAAAATGGGAGATTTGTCATATTACACCTTTAGCCCCTCAACTTTCATTTCACCTATTTTATTCCAAAACTAGTTAAAACCAGTATAACCCCATTACTAACTTAAAACCCATTTGTTTCGAATTTGTTTCTAAAATATTATTTTCACCATAATATTTATTGAAATATTTTATTTATTTGAAAACGAAACCCGGATTTTGGTTCGTTACAAAATACAAAGCTAAAGCACAAGAGTTAATGCAAGGTTTTGAGACTTGCAAGGTGAAGCAAGTACCACGATCCAAGAACAAGCAGGCTGACGCCCACTACAAAAAAGAAGGTTATTTGGGACTAAAATTTCAGTCTCTAATACCCCCGTATCAGTACTTAATGGTTATCAAGGACTGATTTTGCTAGTCCTCGGTCAGTGATGGATACTTAGTTCTAAATAGTTAGGTTAGTAACTGGAAATCAGTCCCCATTGTATGTCATCAACAGGGACTGATCTTTAGGGACTGATACTCAGTCCTAAAAAAATGTCTGTATTGTCGGTGATATGTTTCGTTAGGTTCATGATTCCCTATCAAATCGGTCTCCAATAATATGTTTGAACGACTAAGGATTAGTCCCCAGACCTCGCGATTTCAGTCGTTAATATCCTTGTTGTCGGGACTGAAAATCAGTCTCAGATAACGTATTATTTTAGTCCTTAATATGTACTTTTAGATTTTGGTAATTAGTCTAAGATAACGGTTTTTCAGTCTCCAATGTGTTTCTTTAGGGACTGAAAATCTATGTCAAAAACTATTTTTTAGTCTCTAAATGTTTATATTTTACAAACTGAAAAATGGCTTCCGATACAATTTAATTCATACCTAAACATGTTTTCAAAATCTGTAACAAATTTCTTTAAGGAATGAAAAGTTTGTGTCACAAAATTTGTTTCTTTCAGTCCTGAATAATTTTTAAGACATAAAATTTGTGCCACAAAACCTCTTATCCTTCATTTTATAACAGTTGAGTTGACGACGACGTATGAGAGACTGAAAATCAGTCTTTAATCTTAGTCCTCGATATTGTTTGTTTTAAAAATTGTGAGGATTGATTTTGACTCTATAATATATTTTTTTTTTAATTGTTGAACATATATCGATTATTTGACAGTCTCTAGTTCTTTCGTCTATATAACATGACAGAGACTAAATATCAGTTCCTAACAAGGTTACAAAAAAATATCTTTGATATTAATTTTAAGACTGTCAAATAATCGAAATAGGTTCCTATTTGCGTAACATAATTGGAGACTGAAAATTAGTCCTTATTTAGGTAGAATTTGCGTAACATAATTGGAGACTGAAAATTAGTCCCTAATTAGGTTCCTATACCAAAAGGCTATCTACACTGATAATCAGTCCCTAATTACGTTCGTATTGAAAATATTAAGGAATGATATTTAGTCCATAATACATTCCCTCTATATTAGAGACTGAAGATTAGTCTCTAATACATTTGCTCCATTACTCATTCTACAGGGAATATATTTGGGATTGAAATTCAGTAGCTAATAAGTTTCCATCCAAAAAAACTTTACGACACACACATATTTGCGACTGAAGTTTAGTCTCAAATAAGGGGCCTAAATATTAGCGACTGATTATTAGTTGTAAAATATGTTGGGTAAAAATTAGTCTCAAATACCAACAACAATTGATAAATCAGTCCCAGATACTACTTATTTGACACTGATAAATCAGTCCCTAAGACTCTAGTCCCTAATGGTCACTTTTTTTTGTAGTGGCCCTCAGCAAGCTGGCCTCACTTACCTTTGCACACCTAACCAAGAAAGTCCTAGTGGAAGTACTTAAAGCACCATCCATCTATGAAGAAGAAATACACAATGTCATAACTGAAGAGGAAAAGAACTGGATGACTCCGGTCATAGACTTCTTGAAAGAAGGATAGCTGCCAGATGATGAAGCAGAAGCAGTAAGGCTGCAGATAAAAGCTAAGCAATACGTGATCGAACATGGCCATCTTTACAAGAAGTCCTACTTATCACCGCTCCTTCGTTGTGTTGGACTAGATCAAAGTAACTACTTGATTAGAGAAGTACACGAGGGAATATGTGGGACTCACTCTGGCCCTAGATCAGTGGTTACAAAGCTGATAAACTTGGGTTACTACTGTCCCACAATGCATAAGGATGTTTCGGAAGAGATACACAAGTGTGAAGGCTGCCAACTGCATGCACCAATCAAAGCAAGCCCGAAGCACGACGTAGTGAATTTTTACTTCAGCATGGCCGTTCTACAAATGGGGGATGGACATTGTTGGCCCATTCCCCGAAGCAAGAGTAAAGGTCAAGTTCTTGCTAGTAGCGGTCGACTATTTCAACAAGTGGCCCGAGGTCAAACCACTAGCTTCGATCACGGGCAAACAAGTAATCGCCTTGATTAAAAATAAAATCATTTGTAAATTTGGTCGCATCGACCAAGACTATAACAACTGTTTCCAAACAGGTGATAAACTTCGTCTGGGAATAAATCATATGTCGCTTCGGCCTTCCAGGACAAATCGTCACTGACAATGGCAAACAGTTCGCTGATAAGCCATTCAACGCTTGGTGTACGGAGCTACATATAAAGCAAATCTTGAGCTCCGTCACTTACCCTCAGTCCAATGGCCAAGTTGAACGAATGAACCGAAGCATTGTGTCCGGGATAAAAACAAGGGTTGGACGACACGGTAAAGATTGGCCGGAAGAATTACCAAGCGTCCTGTGGGCTATCAGGACAATGGAGAAAACAAGCCACGACCGCACCCCATACAGTCTAGTCTTCGGCTCCGAAGTAGTGATTCCTGTCGAAATAGGTGTAGCCACACATAGAGTCAACAATCAAGACCAGCATCAAGGCAATGCAGAGATAATGCAAAACCTCGATCTATTGGAATAAGCCAGAGATCACGCAAGAATCAGGGAGGCCAGATACAAGCAGAAAATGGAATCCTACTACAACAAAAAGGGTCAAAAATGAAAGTTTCAAAGTCGGGGATCTGGTATTCCGAAACAATGGTGCAAGCAGGCAAGAGGATACTGGAAAATTTTTCCCTAAATGGGAAGGCCCTTACCAAATTGCAGAAGCACACTGAGGAGGTTCGTACAAACTTGATGACATAGAAGGAAAAAGGCTTCCAAGGCACTGGAATGCCAAACACCTACGACGCTTCTTCATATAAGTCGTAATCAATGTAGCCCAAGAGGCATTTTGTGACAACTCTTTTGTATGAAACAAGTTCAATGAATGAAATTTTCATTTTAAAGTATAATTGATGTCTTGTTTTCCTATCGAGGGTGAGCTCCTATAAACAAATAGCTCCATGGGGTCCGGGTAAATCCTCTCCATGTAAAGGGATGAGCTCCTAGGCCAAAACACTCAATGGGTTCAAGTTTTGCCTTGCCCATATAAAGGCTGAGTTGTAAGTCCCGGTTCGGTGTGTGATGGATCTCTAGACTCGCGGTACGACACAGTGATAATGTGCGGAATCCATGATCAACGTGCAACGTGTAACTCAATCAACAACACGGTGTAAATAATCCTCTTTGTATTTCCACTCAGTATATCAGTTTACAAGATCTCTCAGTTTCTGTTCTACAACTGATCTCTTCTGATCTTTCTCTCAACTCTACTAAAACTGACAAGTAAACCTCCATTTATAGGGAAACCACAAAGACCACATGCGAACTTGTTAAGTTCGCCCCTAACAAGCTTAGGCGAACTTAGCAAGTTCGCCTATCAAGTTCGCTCTAAGTTCCTTAGGCGAACTTAACAGCTTCGCTAACTTACAACATAGAATTTCAGCGACAGTTACAAAACATGCTCCAACATGAGTTCCTAAAACAATACAACTCCTTAGGTACTAAGTCTTGTTTACCTATGAAGCGGGCATCAACGATGCTCCATAAGCAAACATTCAAGCTTATGATCACGCCCAAATAAAAATCACCTATATAAAGGGCTTCGAACAGATAGGATAACACTTCATGTTAGTAGTAACTTGGAATTATCTAGTATGATGTCTGCAACATTATGCCTTGACAAAACCTTGAATTATGAAAACACAACGAACACATAAAAATGATAGCAAAAGGAGTATCTTGTATTCCCAAAAGTAACCAAGCAAACAAGGTAAACCCTTGGTCCAATGCTTGACTACGCAAGCAAACAAGGAATATGACCCAAAAAGGTCAAATCAAGAATAAGACATGCAACACAAAGTCCAAAAGACTTTTTCATTAAAGCAAGTTCAAGCCACAAGGGGCACCATCAAGTTAAAACAAGCAAAATTAAATTGTTCACGCTAACAAATGCTTACATCAGAAACGACCACGCAGGGTCCAAATTACATGTTCAGAAAGTTAAGCATACGAATTGTTCAAAATCACAACAACATTAATAGGAGGTTTCAATCAAACAGAAGGTTCACCAGCCTTCTCCATTTCAGAAGCATCAGGCTTCCCTGTACCAACGCTTTCCTCGGTTTCCCAAGTCATTTCCACCCCCCTTATTATGTTTCCACCTCACCAAAACTTGGCTAATCTATTTATTTCGTAATTTCTTCTCCTTTCTATCCAAGATTATCACCGGTTCATCAACATAATTCCACTTTTCATCCAACTCTATATCATCTAATGGGACAAAAGTAGATTCATCCGCCAAACATTTTCGCAAATGAGACACATGAAATGTTTTATGAAGTCTACTTAGTCCCTCCGGTAGCTCTAAACGGTAAGCCACCGCACCCACCCTTGATATCACCTTAAACGGTCCGATGAAACATGGACTTAACTTCCCCCGTTTCCTAAACCGTATCACCCATTTCCAAGGAGAGACTTTCAAAAGCACAAAGTTCCCCACTTGAAACTCAATCGCCCGCTTCCTATTATCCGCATAGGACTTTTGGCGATCTTGAGCCGCTTTCAAGCGTGCTCTTATTTGGTCAATAATACCAATAGTTTCATTGACCACCTCTTTGCTACCAAGCTCCCGTTGACCAATTTCACCGCAACACACGGGTGTTCTACATTTCCTAGGTTGTCAAGTGTTTTGACAACTATTTTAGATGAGGCGCATAAATCCAAATATTCTATCCATCCGGGGGCTACAAAGATGTTTTATGACTTGAGGTGTCATTTTTGGTGGCCGGGTATGAGGCGTGATATAGTCAAGTATGTGGAGAGGTGTCTCACATGCTTAAGGGTAAAGGCGGAGCATCAAAATTCGTATGGAAAGCTTCAACCGCTTGAAATACCGCTTTGGAAATGGGAGAACATCACCATGGATTTGATCACTAAACTACCAAAGACTCGAAAAGGTTATGATGCGATATGGGTAGTAGTGGATCGGTTGACAAAGAGTGCACATTTTCTTCCAATAAAGGAAACGTATTCTTCGGATAGGTTGGCGGATTTGTATGTGAAGAAAATAGTGTCACGTCATGGTGTGCCGGTGTCGATTATATTGGACCGAGATACGAGATTTACTTCTCGTTTTTGGAAGAATATCCATGAGGATATGGGGTCTAGATTGAACCTTAGCACCGCTTATCATCCACAAACGGATGGTCAAAGCAAGCGTACGATTCAAACACTCGAGGATATGTTGCGAGCGTGTGCTTTGGATTTTTGGGGAAATTAGGACGACCATTTACCGTCGGCAGAATTTTCATACAACAATAGCTACCATTCTAGTATTGGTATGCCGCCTTTTGAGGCATTGTATGGGAGGAAATGTAGAACACCCGTGTGTTGGGGTGAAATTGGTCAACGGGAGCTTGGAAGTAAAGAGGTGGTCAATGAAACCATTGGTAGTATTGATCAAATTAGAGCACGTTTGAAAGCGGCTCAAGGTCGCCAAAAGTTCTATGCGGATAATAGGAAGCAGGCGATTGAGTTTCAAGTGGGAGACTTTGTGCTTTTGAAAAGTCTCTCCTTGGAAAGGGGTGATACGGTTTAGGAAACGGGGGAAGTTAAGTCCACGTTTTATCGGACCGTTTAAAGTGATAGCAAGGGTGGGTGCGGAAGCCTACCGTTTGGAGCTACCGGAGGGACTAAGTAGACTTCATAACACATTTCATATGTCTCATTTGCAAAAGTGTTTGGCGTATGAATCTACTTTTGTCCCATTGGATGATATTGAATTGGATGATATTGAATTGGATGAAAAGTTAAATTATATTGAGGAACCGGTGGCAATCTTGGATAGAAAAGTGAATAAATTGCGAAATAAAGAGATTAGCCAAGTTTTGGTGAGATGGAAACATAATAATGGGTCGGATATGACTTGGGAAATCGAGGAAGAAATGCTCAAATATTATCCGAAGCTTTTTATCTGAAGTCGGGCTTCGGGGACGAAACCCAAATAAGGGTAGATTTGTAAGGAACCAAAATTCGGGTTTTGTTTTCAAATAAATAAAATATTTCAATAAATATTATGGTGAAAATAATATTTTAGAAATAAGTTAAAACAAGTGGGTTTCAAGTTAGTAATGGGGTTATACTAGTTTTAACTAGTTTGGATGAAATGGGTGAAATGAAAGTTGAGGGGCTAAAGGTGTAATATGGCAAATCTGCCATTTTGACTAAAAGAAGTCAAAATTGAGCTTATGGCTCATATGAGTGGGTCGTTCATCTCAAGAGGAGAAAAGGAGAAATCAGGTTTGAAGCTTAAATCTTGCATTTGAAGATTGGATTGTTAAGGTTTTGGCTCACACAACACCTTCATAACACAAGTAAGTGATTTCCTTCCCTTGATTTCACCTTGAATGTGATATCTGGTGGGTTTTGGAGAAATCCGAAAATTGAGTATGCATGTGGTAAATTAGTGTTAGATTGTAGATAATCAAGCTAATCTACAGGTAAAGAGAGGTGATTAACATCCTAGAACCCTTTAACTTTGATTTTGAAAAGTTAGGGTTCATATGGTGAAAATTGGGGGTGTTTGGATCATGATGCTAGAATGATGAATTAGTGAATATTAAGTGTTTAGGTGGTAATTGACACTTGAACAAACACCAAATTGACCTAATAAAAGTTATTGATTGAGAAATTAGTGTCAATGTATTAGAAAGAAAACTGAAGTAGGTGAGTGTAAGGCCCCTTTCCCGGGTCACCTCACTTGTTGGATTTACTCATAAACATAGTCATAAATACTGAACTTAGATTAAAAACATTCATCATTCGATTACATATCATTCGTCATTCTATCACATAACATAACATAACTTGACAGCGGAAGTCTTAACACATATATTAAAGTGGGATGTCAGTCTTGTGTCGGGTAACCTTCACGCCATCGCACGACCTTTTCTTCCTTTACCTGAAATGTATACTAAAAGTCAGTTAATGCTGGTGAGTTCTAGTTTAAAGACAATCATGCATAATATTTATCTTACCATGAGTATTATATTTATATATATACTTAACATTTGAGCTTTTACATTAATCTTTGCTTTACTGTTCTCACATAACATTCAATTGTGGGTATGTACATATGTACATACGTGCTTACTTGTGGAGAACAATTATTGGCCATAATCTTTAGGGAGATCAACCCATCACACTTGTCGCGAATGTCACAAAGACATCGCAGTGAGAACTACCGTCGTAGCCCTTTTCATTCTCCGTCCGGCTCTAGAAAACCGTCCGTTCTTTACTTAAATTCGTCCGGCAACTTGTGTCCGTCCGCACTTCACCGTCCTACCGTCGTAGTCCGTCCTTTTGTCCGTCTGCCCTAGGGCGTCCGTTTCCCACGTGACCATTATGTATGCAACCGTTCTACTTGGTTTAAGGCAATTGCTTCGAACGTCCTTTAGTGCCTTAATATACGTCCTAGCTTGCGAAGGAACGTTTTCGTCCCGGTTGTAAAACACTCACGTGGTCGTCCGTCTACCGAAGTAGCCGTCGTCATAGAAGGGTTCATAACGTTTACTTACATTCATAACATGCAATATATATATAATATAAAGCAAGATTTCATTCTTTTACGTTATGCATTCTTTCTTTCTTTTCTTTATAATTCATACGCTTCATTCTTTGTTCATAATTCATTTTCATATACAAGTATATATATATTTGTATACCACGTATGATCACATTGACATTCATAATATTTATTCATTTAGTGTATACACTTCAGCCCCAAAACATTTAATAAGGTTTGCACATAACATAGAAGGGGGCACATAGAACTCACCTGATGAGTAGTTTCTGAGATACAGTTAGCTGGTTACTGAGCGTCACTAATGTCACTCACGATCTGTATAATGAAGTCATACTCGTAAGGTAGTGCCACTAGACATTACTATGCTTGAACCTAGTAGTTTCGATGGATTTGTTTATATCGAAACTTGATAGTTTCGATAGGCTGCTTATGTCAAAACTTGGTAGTTTCGATAGGCTGCTTATGTTGAAACTTGGTAGTTTCGATAGGCTTCTTATGTCGAAACTTGGTAGTTTCGATAAGTAACTTAAGTGTAATCTTAGCTTCGGATCGTGGGCTCATATCGAAACTATGGTAGTTTCGATGGGTCTGCACATATCGAAACTGGGTAGTTTCGATGGGTCTGTACATATCGAAACTATGTAGTTTCGATGGTTCTGCACATATCGAAACTGGGTAGTTTCGATGGGTCTGCACATATCGAAACTATGTAGTTTCGATGGTTCTGCACATATCGAAACTAAATAGTTTCGATAGGTCTGCACAGATCGTCTTCCCCAAAAATCCGAAGTTTTTGCATGCGCGTCTGATCGAGTCAATATCTCAATTTTCTTAGATCAAAACGTTCGGTTTTTATTTTAGATGCTAAACCTAAGTTCATTTTCAAGTTTCATCCACAAAATCGTTACCTTTTTAGCCAAAACCCGAAAATCCTAAAAAGTCATAAAAACTCAGATTATGATCGAACGCTTACCTGGATTGGATTTCTGATTCGGCGGAGATGATCACGAGCAAAGCAGCAACGTTCTCCTGAATTTCCATGTCGATCCGTCACTTTCTCTCTCTAGGCCCGTGCTCTCTTCTCTCTCTCTAGAACTTGAGATTGGTGGAAAATGAGAAGTTTGGGCAGCCCTTGCCCTTATATACTTGGGCTTCCTTCGGCCCGTTGGAGCCGAGCCCAAGCCCATCCATTTTTCTTTCGTCATTTGAAAATTATAATTTCGATCGTGCCATTATTTATTTATTACCAGTTTTGGGATGTTACAGTGAGTTTGTATTGAAAGGGGGGGTGTTTGGTTATGGGAATAACCCAAACGGGTCAATTTGGGTTGGAAATGGAAATTGAGTTGTGGACTCAATTGTAATCTGATTATGTATGTATGATAGATTACTAAACTAGGTGTATATGTTTAGGTAATCAAATTGCAAAGCTAGAAGGTGGTGCGGGATCTTCTAACTCAAAAGGTAAGTGCCTTTGCACTTACTTAGTAATGTTGATAATTGGGTGGTATATGTGTTATGATGCATACTATGTGTTGAAATGAATGTGTGTGATTATTGAATGAACTAGTATGTGGAAAAGTATGAATGTAGTTATAATGATAAAATTATAATGGATATGTGTAAATGAATGAATGTGGTTATTGTGGAAATACCTTAATGGTTATGTGAATGAATGTAGTTATAGTTGAAATGCTATAATGGATATGTGCAATGAATGAATGTAGTTATAGTGTAATACTATAATGGATATGTGTGAATGAGGTTATGATCTATGAATCATAATGGATATGAGGTTATGATCTATGAATCATAATGGATATGAGGTTATGGTTAAAATACCATAATGGATATGATGTTATGATCTAAGTATCATATTTCATATGAAGATATGGCCTATGTGCCATAATAGATATGAAATGATGGAAATGAATGTTAAATGAAAGAAATGAAACTTTTAGTAGAAATGCAAGTGTTATGATCCTTAATTGACCAAATGGATGCAAACGGGTCAAACGGGTCAAATGGGTGAATGGGTAGAAACAAGTGATAAATACTTATTTGTTATGTTTATCTTCATTACTAATGGTGAAATGTACATGTGGTTATGTAGGAAAAGCTTCGATGTAGGTCAAGTCTGAGGCGTTGAAGGATTCTCGTACGCGTTTTGGTATTTTAGGGGTTTAAAAGAAAATCCTTAGTTTGTTATGTAAATTGGTACAAAACTTGATGTTTTGGTGAATTTTGGTATTGTGTATATGATGTTTAAGTAATGGTCAAAATAACCAAGTGTTGGGAGTTTTTGGTGTCAAGTGGTTTTGGTGAAAAATGGCAAAATTTGACTAAGTGTTGGAACTGGGAAGCTGAGTAAACTTTCTGTTTACTCAGCCACCTCGCGGTACGCGAAGAATAGGGCAAGGTCTCTCGCGGTACGCGAGAGACTTGTCTTACGGTCAGGCGAGTTGGCACTCCTTTCGCGGTACGCGAAGGGAGGTGACAAAACCCTCGCGGTACGCGAGAGTAGTAAAAAAAAATTCTTGTGATAAAAGCTTCAGCGCGTTAAATGTTTAATTAATTGGTTTTCCAATTAAGGATGTTACAAATCTCAGGAAACTCTGTTTCTATGAAATTTCCTTCCATGTCATAGATGTCTATTTCACTACATAGACAACCACTATCAACTTCCTTTGAACCATTCTGATCCATGTAAAGAAAGTTCCATAGACTAATGGCCTACCTATGGTCTAGGTCAACCGACTGAAATTATAACCATTTCTAGTTGATACAATTTAAGTGAGAATCTCTTGTTCAATGACAATAGTAATGGTGTCCCTTTTCAAGGTAAACCTGACATGACAAATCCCAGTTGTAACAAACCAATTCATATATGGTCCAGAACCATCTCATTTACTCAGATGATGTAGAATGCCAAGTCCTATGTATGCACCTTGCATTTCAAGGACTAGTATATTATATACTCGTTATAGTCATATCTAGATTGTTGGATTATTAATTATCATGATCTATCCCTGATTCAAGTCACAAATCACAAGGAACTTTTTTTCCAACCATGTGAATAAAAAATGGTGAACTCCTTCCAATGTAAGCACTATAACTAACCGACTTATATTTACTCTCGTCATTAAGATCTAACTGTAATCTAATTATTATCTTAATGATTATCGATCATAGACAATGAGAATAGATCTTATGAAGAATCACATCATTTCATTCCTCCATAATTGTGACTTACCTTATTAAGACATTGTCAATTTACAAAAATCTAGTTAGAACATTACCACCCCGTGGTATTGTAAGTATTGTTCTTTGACACAATACTTTGTGAAATATGACAATGGAATCTTCCATCGATCAGTCATTATCTTTAATGATTGATCACTATACTATCCTTCATTCAAAATCCAAAGAAGTAATTGACACCACTAAAGATGTAAATCTCACATGATTTGCACATAATGTTGTTCTAGCCTTGCGAATAGTCATTACTATGAACAATGGATAACTACAACAACATTTCCTTCTAAACATTTCTTAGCTATTGATGTCTAATGTGTTCATGCTGCATTTAAACTCTACCAAAAGTACAAACGTAACAATACAAATATGTTTCGTGGATGAAGTCTTGATTCAATTGTTTGACTCATTCGTTCAAAGATACTTCATAACTACTATTACGTTGATACGTCAATATCCGTGTGAGTTATTGCAACCTAGCTTACTAACTCACTTGTCAAAATGTTACTTCATTTTCCTATCTAGAATCTGGAATCACTATATGCGTTTCAACATTATCATTACGTGTGAAAAGGTAAAGAATCACCTATATTCTACTTCATAAGTACAATCATTACCAACGTTTCTTGGATACAGATGTCAAGTGTGTTCACGTCACGCTTAGACCTTCCGCACAAACATATCCTTTCAATTTATCTGTTATTCTTGCGAGTCAGATTAGCAAATCTCAATTAAGAATATCTATTCCTTTTGGTTCTATTCATTTGTGCATATAGATTACAAGTAATGGATATCATATCTTACTGCGTAGAACAAACTAGAAATTCTCCTAAGGAAACCCTCATCGGGACAAGTTGAGACAATTCCATAACACAACTTAAACCAAGTTTCAAGGACGAAACTTCTTTAATAGGAGGAGAATGTGACAACCCCGAAATTAGATTCAGTTCTCTTGATGATTAATTCATCATAGACGGGCTCGGCCCATTAACGGCCTGGTCATAAGCCCAATAGGTAAACTTTATACGTGATATTGCTTGACGGATCGTTTAACGATTCGAGATCACATATAATAAATATACATCTTCTTACGAAGTAACTAAATAAACGCACATACAGTTAGTAACTCATACATGAGAAAAAGAGAGAGCAGAATAAGTGATATTTCCTTTTTATTTAATAGCAAAGTGTAACACCTTGACCCCCTGAGGTCACAGTTATATCGATAAGAAATAAATACAAGTTGGGTGACTCGGATAGTCTCAATTTGGAGTCTATAAATTAAGACGTTCGACATACAAATCATAAACGAACGATTAATATTTAGTAATAATAATAAAATATATTATTTTAAACATGCTCTGTTTTTTATAAAACTTAGGTCAAAACGTAAAGAAAATTAACCACGTTCCGACGACGTGTTCTGAATTTTATAAATAGCATAAGAGAAAAACAAAATATGAGCTAAATTAATTATAATTATAATAATAATAATAAAAAAATTAAACTATAGATATATGATTATATGATCTTTCCAACGAAGTAACCAAATACACAAATATATTATTTCTTTCCTTCGTACAAATATATCAAAACACACATGTGTGTGCACTACGAGAGATAGCAGAAAGAGGGAGGTGTCCGAGCGGCGAACGACGAGATGGTGGTGGAAACCATCATCAGATGGCTGTGTTTCTGGTCTCAGGCGGGTTAAGGGCGGCGAAGTGCTTTCCTTCCATCCCCGTTTATCCAGCAAGTGATGGCGACGGCTAGGGTTTCATCTAGCGGAGATGAAGATGGTGGTTTCCGCTTGAATAGATGACGGAGATGGTGGTGATTCCTAGAAACAGAGATGGTGACGGTGGAACCGCCATGGATGATGGAGGCAACGGAGGAGGAGACCGCCTCAGGCGGCGATGGTATTTGATGTTGCAACTCCGGTCCCTTCATTCCCTTTTTCCGATTGTTCTTTAAGTTTTGAGGTAAAACCCGAGTTTTATACCGACAAGTTAGAATCTTTATATTGATTGAATTAGATGAATTGGATTGCCGGGTTTCATTCCCGTGTATTGAATTGTTGATTTGAAACAGAAAAATAAAGATATAAAAGTATTCCGGCGAGTTTGCGTAACTCCGACGAGAACCTATTTTGGGGCTTTTCCACGAAAATTATAATTTTGGGCTCCTAGCGACACGTATAATCCATACGAAAGAGGTTGGTCATGAAACGGAGATAGTTTTATCGGACACACGTTGGATTCCGGCCACTTCCATGGCGGCAGATGGCGGTGTCGGCATTGGGCAGAGGTGGTGACAATTTTATAGTAACCGTTGAGACGATACGAGACCATAGGATTTTGAATCATCCGATTCGGATTCCGTTTGGTCTAGATACGAACCGAAATAAAAAGATTAGTTCGTTTGAGTAGCTTTGGATATTGGTCAACAAAGGTCAAAGACGATCAAATTTGGCTATTGTGTAAAATGGTGTGGTTTAGGACGTGTTGGTTCATAAGCAGAGTGTATGAAAAGGTACGTGATAAATACTTTGTATTTAATCATTTAAATTAGGAGCGTGAGCTGTCATAAGACTTGAGCTCTAGACGATACGATGTAGATAAAAATAATTGTTAATATAGGTGCGTAATTGGTTAAACAAGACCTAATATAACTAATATTTGATACATACGTATTTGTATTATATTATGAGATAAAACCCGTCATGTACGAACATGTATAACTATATATATATTTGGGACATTTTGGATAACGAACATAGTTTGTATAAATATATCATGGATATAAGAACATTTGGATCTTTCTAGAAATAATACCAAATGAAACAAAGTTAAATAAATAATATCGGTATGTGTATTTTTATATAAATGTATTCGAATAAATCTATATGAATATAAATATTCATATTTTGAATTAAATCAAAATAATTTTTATATTATATTTGAATCCGAATATATATATGCTCATTATTCGAAAGTAGACGGTTAACTGAGAAACACAGTATTTATATAAATAAATGTACACTAGATGGAAATCCCTACTCGTGATAGGTAATCATTACCTAATAAGCAAATGGTAATCCATTAACGAACATCAAATTAGTGTAACAACTTAACGAATCAATAGAGCTTAAGCGTATGTGAATTAGGTTAATCCTAATAACAATAGTTGTTACTATAATTGCATTTAGGGATTTCAATGGCGATTACTTGCATGCAATGTGATAGTATTATGTTGATACATTTAGTTGGACATTAAGGTGAGTTGCATAGCTCTACTTTTTATTTAAGTACTTTTGGGGGAAAAGCATGTTTTTATTTTTATTTCATGAACTCATTATGAACATTATTGTATGATTAAGAAATGGTAATGTACATAGACCATTTGTTTACATAACCATTAGCTTTCGTGAGCCGACGGATTATATGGGTAGTACTACTTGGGAAATTCCCACGCACAGTTGGGAAACCCCACTGTGATTTATGAGTTATCTAGAGGCTTGTATGTCATTGCGACATATTATTTGTATATGTTTGTTGATAAACATAAATATTAATATTTGTACATTTAGCATGTGTGGCTGATGCGTGTAAACTATATATGTATTTTTATAAGTATTTTTCACACAATATGTGTTTTAAAAAGGGGTTTTCACCAAAGACTAATCACACACACATCGGGCAGTGTACCCGTCGGATAGCAATATAGTAAAGGTAAGAACCGGATATCAATCCGTGGACACGGTGGAATGCAATAATTAACCGGAACTAAGATTCAATCAAGTAAGGGTAAAAGATGTTTTGAAGAGTTTGTTTTAATTAACTATCATGCAATTATATAAACTAAGCTAAAATCACAAATCAAACAATCAAGGAGAAAATATCACTTCGGTGTCGAATCCATCTTGAATACATTCAATACACTCATGGAAACATGGCAAATACACGATACATAAATTGACTAAATTCTCGTCAAAGATATCTAATCAAATGACCATTCGGAAAGCTAGCATGAATTACACAAACCAACCACCTAAAGTCATACAATGAAGCTCACGTGTTTAATAATCATGTGAATGTTTATAAAGATTGAACTAGCTTCCGATTAAGGTACACTAATCCAACAACTAGTTGGAAAGATAATATGAACAACACACTATCCACCTCAAGTTGATTAATTTAGATAACAATATGCATTTCTTCAACATACAATGTTCATATAAATGTTATATAAATTAGGAGGATGTGTCAACAATTCCTAGATAAACATAATACTAAATATGACACATCATAACAAACACTTTGTCTTTCCAAACATAAGCATAAGGTTACACATACAAATATAATGATTTATAAACAAGACTTCATTCACCATTCCTAGTTAAATGCCATAAACTAGTATAAATACATACACCAATCCATGAATATAAGCATAAACCACAAGTTTTTTAACATAAAATGGCATACACAAATACAAGTCTTGTAAACAACTCAAAATATTTGAATACATAATTTCATCAAAGAATAATCATACGGTTGTCATAACATTAACACAATAATTGCCAATAATTCATGAATGTTGTCAAATGTATCTAAACTTCATGTAAACCAAAGTGAACAAGAGTTTTAGCTCATCATGAGCACCAAAATTACAAATAAGCAGGGAAAAATAGTGAGAAACATGATATGAAAACAAGAATCAAACCACTCCTCCAAGCCTAGATGTTGTAGTTGATGTATGGTGATCCTCTTGATGTTGTATCCTCTCCAAAAAGCTTGAAATATGGCTGGAACAAAGAAAACTCGAGATGGAACAGTAGGTTTTCCTCCTGGTTTGCTAAATGTCTGAATGAGAATTAAGTTCTGTTTAAATAGAAAAGGGGAGGCACGACCGTGCCAGGAGAGAGGGAGAGGGCACGACCGTGCCTAGTACAAAGGCGCGATCGTGTCTAGGTCTTGGCACGACCGTGTGACAGAGGTTTGACCGATCAGTAGCTTCCATTGGGTACCACTGATCGAGGACGTACGGCTATTCAGACTCACGAGGTGACACGCGACCATGGGAGGCCAAGGCACGGTTGTGCCTTGGATTTTGGCTTGGCGCGGTCGTGCAAGATGTGGGCGCGACCGTGCCTAGGGTTTGCGAGCTTGGCACGACCGTGCCAAATAGGGGCACGACCGTGCCTCCATCACAGAAACCCTAAAAACTTCCTTTTTTATCCTGGAATCTTCTTGTTTGTTCACCAAGCTTCACAAAAACCTACAAAACAGGAAATGAAGCAAATAAGTGTCTAAACATTGACTATAACCAAGAATTGATCATTAAATGAGCGAAGTTTTGTGCCAAAAAGATGTGTAAATACTAACACATCAAACAACCCCACACTTGAACATTGCTTGTCCTCAAGCATGAAATCAAAATGAAACAAAACTTCCAATGACACTATGGATCAAATCGGAAAACCGTAAGTATTAATAAACTTATAAAGGTTTGAAAAGATTTTCAAGAAATGCAAAATTAACTAAATGAAACCCAATGAGCCCAATGACGTGACAACCGAGTGAGCAAATGAATATGCCTAGGAAATCATTAGCATGCAACTTATGCTTCTCACAATGTTCACACACACTCGGGAATATATATGATCATGCAAGTAATGTAGTATGTATAGAACACTCAAATGCCAAGACAATGAATCATGCATAAATCATAAGCTTGCTAAAAGATCAAATATCTACCAATTAACATGAAACAAAACATAAATCAAGAAGGCTTTAAACGGGTTGTAACTTGGCAATGGCTAAGGGTAAGGAAGTGGAATTTAAAAGTGGCTAAATGGCTAAAAACCCGACAGCTATGCTAACTCAAAAACTAAACCAACTTCTAATAAGAAAAATAAACTAGCTAATACTTCCGTATAGATTAGAGCTAACAACCGAATTATTTCCATCTTTGCTCACAAAATTGCTCTAATCGGCTATAATTCACCTGATTTTGGTGAAAAATTTTTTTCATCATTTCTTTTCTTTCTTTTAAAGGGAACTAAGTCAATATGCATCTTTCCTTAGCTAAAAAATTCTCAAGAATTTGAAAATTACAACAAAATAAAAGCTATAAAATTAGCATTAGCCGACCGGATTTCTAAGACTGGCGAAAAATAAATGAAAAGGCTAATGAAGGTTTAAATGTGGTGTAATGTGGGTGATAAAAGAAAACGACATGATAGGCTCAATGTGGCTAACTAGTGGATGTGTTCGGGTGAGGGAAAATAAAAATAAAAATAAAAGGCTCACAAAGGAGGGTTTATCCTAATGCCTCAATCATTTTTATGCAGTATTTATGTTCATGATTTCGAAATGTATACTAAAAGCAAGTTCTAATAAGCATGAAACATCCGGCACACTCAAATCCGCAAAACGAGAGGAAACAATGTCTAAAGCTATCAAGGCTCAAAAATAAACTCACGAAAACGGAAAGGAATGGGTGTAAGCAAAAGGTTACAAGCAATTCATTCGTTTAGCCCACTAAAACTCATGGTTATCACAAAAAATTGGGTTTGACTCGATGGAATTTCTATTTCAATTGCTTTCGAAAAATCAAACCTCTATTATTTACTAAAAATTGTGAATGCTAAACGGTTAACTTTTATTATATTTTTGTGTTTTTCAATTTTTATAAAACTGATTTAGTGTCAATAAAAATTATGAAGGAAGATTTTACAAAAAAAATGAAGTGATAAAATGCTCAAAAGGACGAACATCGCGTGAATAAATTCCCACCCTACACTTAGAATTCTACATTGCCCTCAATGTAGAACAAAAATAATGCAAAGCAAAGAATAAACACCTAACCTCACACTTAGAAATATACATTGCCCTCAATGTATACAAAAACATGCAAAGTAAAATGGAATGCAATGCAATGAAGCGTGAAGGGAGAACTGAAACTTCCCTCATGTCGATCATGGCACACGCAAAAAGCCTACCCAAAAAAATGACGTTCCACGAAGTTCCACAATTCCAAGATCTAATCAAGACTAACAACATCAAATATAGATCAGTAACATCAAGTCAAAATATCAACAGAAATATAAAGACAAATATATATAACAGTACATGGAAATAAAAGTACAACATAAAACGCCGAAGCGTGATACAAGAGTTTCTACATCATACAAGAAAGTACAACTCACAAAAATGATACCAAAAGGCAATGGGAGGTACTAATCCCACTGCATGCCCTCGAGGTCGATGCCGGCGGCCCCGCCTCCCTCGCCCTCTGCTGCTGGTGGTGATGGTGGTGGTGACTGATGGTGCGGTGGAGAAGGTGGTGGCTGATGTTGCGGTGATGGTGGTGGCTGATGGGGCGGTGATGGTGGTGGCTGATGGGGCTGCTGCTCCGGCTGCATAAAGAATGGAAGGGGAACCACGTATGGTGCCCCGCCAGCAGCAGCAGCGGCGCATTGGACCTCATACTGCCAGGTCCAATAACGCAAGAACAGGTCCTGTGGAATAACAACCGTAGGCGGTGGTGGCGGCGGAGGCGGAGGAGCCGGCTGGTCGAGCTGCTGATGCTCGTGCTCGTGCTCCTGTTGAGCAGCGTGTGCCTGATGGGCGGCGGCGACGGCCTCGACCTCGGCTTGTACAAGATCTGGGTCGGGACCCGGACGGTCTGGATCCCACGTCCGTCCCCATCTATCTACCGGTCTGATCCCTCCTGCGCCACGACGAGCTACGTGCATGTTTCGCAGTGTCTACACGGTCATCACGACGGTCTCTGCCACAGGGGTCAGGTCCCCTATCAATTCGTCGTTCAGCAGCTGAAAATGCCTCGCCAGCTTGGTCACGAAGTGACCTCCACAAATGGCGCTGGTAACATCGCGCCCGGAGCTGTTCACCAAGTACCCCGCGATGGAATGCGCAAGATTGCAGGTGCGCGGGCGTACAAGGCAAAATAGGTAAAACAGCTCCCTAAGGTTCACTACTGTCTCCCGCTGACCTCTCCCAGAAATAGAATAAACAATGCAACGATGAAGAACACGATGCAAGGGATCCCGAAGGCTCGAAGCCTTGGTCAAACTCGGATCGTACATCCCAAATCCAAACTCATGCCAGAAGTGATCTTTATCCTCCTCTGTCAGGAGCTCGGTGATACCCTCGGTGAATAACTCTGTCTGAAGCTCCTGCCTCGTGTACAGACCCAATAATCTCCCGAATCTGGAAACTGACATCACCCGCCACTCCCCGCCTAGCCTAAATCTAATCGTCTCCGGCTGCTCTAGGTCCGTGCAAGGATAGTCAAACTCATAGGTGGAAAAGAACTCCATCACGAGCTCGACATACTGAATAGAGTGAAGTCGAAACAAACGGCGCCATGGGGCGGTGACGAGATCGTTCCACCGGTCCCGCTGACCGATGGCGTCTATGGCGACAGGCTCTAAACGACGAGCGGCTAAAATCCGGCCTCTGCGCACAAAACATCCAGACGAGCCTCGTACTCATGCTCGTTCAAGTCAAACTCAAGGTACGGGTGGTCCCTGTTGCCTGCCATCTGCACGACAACAAAATTAAAATCAAAACAGTTATGAAGAAGCTAAACTAAAGTTATGAAGTTTCTGACCTAATTATGAAGGGGCACGGTCGCGCCTGGGAAGAGGCACGACCGCGCCAAGGCCAAAATCCAAGCCCACGGTCGCGCTGTGGCCAACCACGGGCACAATTTCTCAACAACACGACCGCGCCAGGTGCGGGGTACGACCGCGCTAAGGCAAAATTCAAGAGGCGCCCCTGACCAAACCAAGTCCACCTGGTATTGAAAATCCGAGCACGACCGCGCCTGGTATGGAGCGCGACCGTGCTCAACCCATTTTAGGGTTTTCAGAATTCAAATTTCGCCATTTAATCATGTTTTATAAAGGGGTTTCTTGGCCTAGAATCCCAGGGGACACGTGTGACCCAAACCAACTACATATAATAAATAAACGGACAAAAATTACAAAACCTAAAACTATCTAAAATTTTGATTTCTAGAGTAAAATCCTAGGGCTAAATACAAACGCAAAAGAAAAAGGGAGGGGTCGGAAACGTACCTTAGATTGCGGAGAAGGAAGTAACGCGGCGGAAGTTAGGGAGAATCGCACGTAGGGGGGGGGGTTCGATGGGTGAAAGATGAAAAATGAAAAGTTTCTGCCTTGAAACCAATTTGAACTGCCCCAATCTCTTAGGCACGACCGCGCCAGGTGCTTAGGCACGACCGCGCCAGGTGCTTAGGCACGACCGCGCCTAGGGTTAGAGGCACGACCGCGCCAAGTGCTTAGGCACGACCGTGTCTCTAACCCAGCAGACAGAAAAACCCGAGTTTTATGCAGCTTGAACCCAACCCAACTGCGATTCTTCCAAACTAAAATGTCTAAAGATTCAGAAAACATACCTGAGACATCCCAATCACTAACCAAAGTCCGCTTGATCCAAAACACGTTCCGATCACCTAAACTCAAAAGTAAATGGTAAAATCCTAAAAAAAATAAAGAAAATAAAAATAAGAAGATAAACATATAAACAAAATCTAAAAATTGTTACCAAAGATGATACCGGAACAGGCTAAGTTTTTTAGCGAGTCGTTAGCTAGACTTAAGTCCCCGAATTCATTTGTCCTTGGGGTGGAGGTCAACCACCTCCAATGCCGGGTCAACCGGTCCGTCAATGTATGGTTTAAGACGATGACCGTTGACCTTGAAGATCCTCCCATCTTCGTGCTCAATCTCGACGGTCCCATAAGGAAACACCTCCTTAACCGTGTAGGGACCCGTCCATCGGGACTTCAACTTCCCGGGAAACAATCGCAACCTAGAGTTGTAAAGCAACACACGACCACCCATTCGGAATTCCTTCTTTTCCTTCAAGTGTCGGTCATGTAAACTCTTAGTGCGCTCCTTGTAGATCGTGGAGTTTGCATAGGCTTGATTCCTCAACTCATCAAGCTCATGAATCTGAGTGAACCGGTTCTCTCCCGCGCTCACCAAGTCAAGATTCACCGCCTTCAACACCCAATAGGCCTTATGCTCCAACTCCACCGGAAGATGGCACGCCTTCCCATAGATCAACCTAAATGGTGTGGTACCAATAGGCGTCTTATAGGCAGTCCGGAAGGCCCAAAGTGCATCATCTAACCTGTCCGACCAATCCTTACGGTTCTGACCAACCGTCTTCTCAAGAATCCGCTTTATACCCCGGTTTGTGACCTCTACCTGTCCACTGGTCTGTGGATGGTAGGCTGTGGAGAATCTATGGTTCACACCATATCGTGATAGAGCCTTCTCCAACTGGGAGTTGCAGAAGTGGGTCCCACGGTCACTAATAAGGGCTTTGGGGGCACCAAAGCGAGAGAACAACTTCTTCAGAAATTGAACAACCACCCTAGCATCATTAGTAGGCAAGGCTTGAGCCTCGTCCCACTTAGAAACGTAGTCAACAGCGACTAGGATATACCGGTTGCCACGAGAAGCTGGGAAAGGTCCCATAAAGTCAATACCCAAGACATCAAAAATCTCACAAATCTGGATGCTGTTCTGGGGCATCTCATTCCTAGACGAAATGTTGCTCGCCCCTTGGCAAGCGTCACAAGCTCGGATCATCTCATGAGCATCCCGGAAGATGGTAGGCCAGAAAAAATCGACGTCAAAGACCTTCTTCGCGGTCAAGGTAGCTCCATGATGTCCACCTGTCGGGCCCTCGTGGCAGTGTCTAAGCACCTGGCGTGCCTCATCCCCAAATACACACCTGCGCACGATCTGATCAGCCTCGACTCGAAACAAATTGGGATCCTCCCAAAGATAGTGCTTCACATCTGCAAAGAACTTTCGCTTCTGCTGATGCGTTAAGCCCTTAATCACAATCCCACTAGCAAGAAAGTTTGCAAAATCAGCAAACCATGGACACTCCTCATCCTGTGTCTGGACGTGCCTGAGAAACTCGTGGGGGAAATTGTCATTTATGGATGACCCCACAAGTTCAGATGAAGCTGAGCACTCAATACGGGACAAGTGGTCCGCTGCGACATTCTCCGCGCCCTTCTTATCGCGGATCTCAATGTCGAACTCCTGAAGCAGCAAAACCCACCGGATTAGCCGGGGTTTGGCATCCTGTTTGCTGAACAGGTGCCGAAGGGCTGCATGATCGGTGAATACAATGGTCTTTGATAGGACGAGATAAGACCAGAATTTATCGAAAGCGAAGACAACGGCTAGGAGCTCCTTCTCTGTCGTGGTGTAATGCTCCTGTGCGTCATTGAGCGTCTTGCTCGCATAATAAATCGGGTGAAACTGCTTCTCTCTCCTCTGTCCTAAGACCGCCCCAACAGCGAAGTCACTCGCGTCACACATGATCTCAAATGGCAGCTTCCAATCAGGAGCCACCATGATAGGGGCATTCACCAACTTTTCCTTCAACAGATCGAATGCACTGAGACACTCGTCAGAGAACACGAACTGGGCTTCCTTTTCAAGAAGCTGGGTCATCGGTCGGGCAATCTTAGAAAAATCTTTGATAAAACGACTGTAAAAGCTCGCGTAACCAAGGAAGATCCGAATAGATTTCACAGAAGTCGGCGGGGGCAGCTTAGATATGGTGTCAATCTTAGCTCTATCAACCTCAATCTTGTGCCCAAGCACAATGCCCTCTTTCACCATGAAGTGGCATTTCTCCCAGTTCAACACTAGATTGGCCTCTTTGCACCTAGCCAACATCCTCTCCAGATTCTCGAGGCAATGATCAAAGGAACTCCCAAACACAGAAAAGTCATCCATGAAAACCTTCATGGAGTCCTCAATCATATCATGGAAAATGGCCACCATGCAACGCTGGAAAGTGGTCGGAGCATTACACAATCCAAAGGGCATCCGCCGATAAGCAAATGTGCCATAGGGACATGTGAATGTCGTCTTCTCCTGGTCCTCAGGAGCAATCGGATCTGGAAGTAGCCAGAGAAGCCATCCAGAAAACAATAGAACATCTTTCCCGCTAATCTCTCCAACATCTGATCAATGAACGGGAGGGGAAAATGATCTTTCCGAGTAGCATCATTGAGTTTGCGGTAATCGATGCAAACTCTCCAACCGGTGACTGTACGAGTAGGAATCAGCTCATTACTCTCGTTGGTGATGACAGTCATGCCTCCCATCTTAGGGACAACCTGAACCGGGCTAACCCAAGGTGAATCGGAGATGGGATAAATCAAACCAGCATCCAGCAACTTAATCACCTCTTTCTTCACTACCTCCTGTATGTTCGGGTTCAACCTCCTCTGGTGCTGCACAGCGGGCTTGTAGTCATCCTCCACAAGGATCTTATGGGTACAGAAAGAGGGATTAATTCCCTTAATGTCCATAATCCTCCATGCAATAGCCTGCTTGTGCTGCTTCAGCACCTCCAGTAGCCTCTCCTTCTCATCACTCGTCAAATCAGAGGCGATAATGACAGGTAATCGAGACTCACCATCTAAAAAGGCATACTCCAAATGGCTCGGGAGCTCCTTAAGCTCAACAGGTGGTGGGTCCTCAATAGAAGGCTATCAACCATCGCAAAAACCGCTGAACACTGGGGAAACTCATAGCTCTCCTGGCTATGCAACTGCTCATCAAACTGATCCTCACCAACTGGATCAAATGTCTCCCCTCCTACAATCTGGGTATCCAGGGACTCCTCCTCAGCTGTGTTCTGGAGATGATCACGCACACAAGAATATATAGCCTCAACAAAGTAAAGTAAATCATCCTGCTTCTGGGTATGCTGCATGGATCTCCCTACATCAAAGGTCACTTCCTCTTCATCCACCCTCAATGTAAGCCTCCCCGAATACACATCAATCAGGGCCTTGGCAGTGGCCAGGAACGGTCGACCTAGGATAATAGGGACATTCTTGTCCTCATCCATGTCCAGAATCACAAAGTCTACAGGAAACACAAAACGATCAACCTTAACCAACATATTCTCCACTATCCCTCGCGGATACTTGACCGAGCGATTGGCCAGCTGGATACTCATGCGTGTCGGTGTAGGTTCTCCCAACTTAATCTTAGCAAAGACCGCATATGGCATGAGGTTAATGCTAGCACCAAGGTCAGCTAAGGCGTTGCTAACCGACAAGCTACCTATCAAGCAGGGGATGGTAAAACTCCCCGGATCTCGTCTCTTCTCCGGTAGCTTATTCTGAATCACCGCCGAACACTCCTCATTCAGCGTCACCTGAGACAACTCCTCCAATTTCTTCTTATTCGTGAGGATATCCTTCAAGAATCTCGTATACTTAGGCATGTGAGCTAGAGCCTCCACAAATGGTAAGTTGATATGCAACTGCTTAAACAACCCTAGAAACTTACCATACTGCTCCTCCATCTTCTGCTTCTTTAATCTTCCTGGGTATGGAACGACGGGAGTGTAATCTCTCACAGGCTCGCGAGGGCGCGATGTGCTCGCCGGTTTACCCCTCGGCGGTGTCTCATCAGGAATCTCAATCATAACCTCCTCCTCAGATGACTCATGCACAGGAACCTGTGGATCCGGTCCTGTGTCTCTACCGCTCCTCAAAGTGATGGCCTTCACATGAGCGTTGGGATTGGGCTCAGTGTTGCTAGGTAGGCCACCTGGCGGTCTCTCAGAAAGAAGCTTCGCGATCTGCCCGACCTGGTTCTCTATGGTCTGGATCGAAGCTTTCTGATTCCTCAACTCAGTCTCATGCGTGTGGAAACACTCCTCCATGTACCGGTTCTGCTTCTCTGCCAACTGATTCTGACTCTCTGAGTTGGCAAGTAGCTGTGCAACCATGTCCTCTAAACTGGATTTACCCTCAGGTGCGGGTGGTGGACCGCTGCTAGAACCTTGGCCTTGAAACTGGCTGTGCTGAGGTCGAAACTGGGAACTCTGTCCCTGAGACTGTGGGAATGATGCTGGAATGGGGGGCGCTGAGTGAATCCGGGTGGTTGCTGGCTATTGTTGCCAGACTTCCAACTGAAATTCGGGTGATTCCTCCACCCCGGATTGTATGTGTTGCTGTAGGGATTATTCTGGGGACGATTCTGGTTGGACATGAAATCAACCTGCTCGTGGGCCCCCTGATCCCCAACCTGACAAGCACTCGTGGGATGCGCCCCACCACAAAACTCACACAAGGACTGGGCCTTGTGGACGTGCATCTGATCAATCTTGGTGGAAAGTGCTTCCACCTGGGCAGCTAAAGAGGTAATTCCATCCACGTGATGGACACCCTGCCTCTGAGTTCTCGCTCGGGAAGTATGCTGAGTGTAGCTCTTTGCTGCCACCTTCTCTAGCAAGTCATACGCCTCCTGGGTTGTCTTAGTTCCAATATCTCCACCCGCGTATGCATCGATCAGCTGCTTCCCAGTCATCTCTAGACCAATGTAGAAGGTCTCACACTGCTGCCACTTCAACAATCCATGGTGGGGAACCTTCCTCATCAGTTCCTTGAATCTCTCCCACGCCTCATAGATCGTCTCCCCGTCGTCCTGCTGGAAAGAAAGAATCCTAGCCCTCAACTTTGATGTTTTCTCCGGAGGGAAGTACTTTTCTAAGAATTTAGCAGCCATCTGGTCCCAAGTACTAATGGACCTAGGGGAAGTGACAGTAACCAAGCATTGGCTCGATCCTGTAAGGAAAACGGGAACAACTGGAGCCGAATAGCATCGTCGGTAGCGTCACGAATTTTGAAAGTGGCGCAAATCTCTAAGAAACCGGCCAGATGAGTATTAGGATCCTCGTGATCCTTGCCATCGAACTGACACATGTTCTACACCATCTGTATAATGCTTGATTTGATCTCGAACTGATGTGCTCCAACCGCCGGCCTATTGATGCTCGACTCCAAACCCTCAAGTGTTGGTTTGCCAAAATCCGAAAGCGTCCAACCCGCATCCTCGTTCGCCATCTCCTCTACCTCGTCAACAACAACCTCGTCAACAACAACCTCATCAAATTCGAGTAACCGAGCCACATATCGGGAACGGGCTCGCAATCTCCGATGAAGATCACGCCCCGGCTCGGAAGACGGCTCAGGAACCTCCTCGACGGGAGTTGAGAACATACACGATCTGCACGACAAGTTAGATTTAAATACGCGAACCTAGAACAAAGAAAACACAAGTTAGACAAAAACAAAAATAAAATAAAAATAAAATAAAAAATAAAATGGGATAAAAACCAAGATGTATATATACAAATGAAGCTAAAAATAACAAGTAAAATGCAAAAATATCTATACACACAAAATTATAAAATAACAAACAAGGAAACACGATATTCACAAAAAATATATATATATATACTAAATGATTAAAAATTAATTCCAATCGTTCTCGCAAAATCGTGTCCCCGGCAACGGCGCCAAAAACTTGATGCGTGTAAACTATATATATATTTTTATAAGTATTTTTCACACTGTATGAGTTTTAAAAAGGGGTTTTCACCAAAGACTAATCACACACACATCGGACAGTGTACCCGTCGGATAGCAATATAGTAAAGGTAAGAACCGGATATCAATCCGTGGACACGGTGGAATGCAATAATTAACCGGAACTAAGATTCAATCAAGTAAGGGTAAAAGATGTTTTGAAGAGTTTGTTTTAATTAACTATCATGCAATTATATAAACTAAGCTAAAATCACAAATCAAACAATCAAGGAGAAAATATCACTTCGGTGTCGAATTCATCTAGAATACATTCAATACACTCATGGAAACATGGCAAATACACGATACATAAATTGACTAAATTCTCGTCAAAGATATCTAATCAAATGACCATTCGGAAAGCTAGCATGAATTACACAAACTAACCACCTAAAGTCATACAATGAAGCTCACCTGTTTAATAATCATGTCAATGTTTATAAAAATTGAACTAGCTTCCGATTAAGGTACACTAATCCAACAACTAGTTGGAAAGATAATATGAGCAACACACTATCCACCTCAAGTTGATTAATTTAGACAAATTCAACATTCAATGTTCATATAAAGGTTATATAAATTAGGAGGATGTGTTAACAATTCCTAGATAAACATAATACTAAATATGACACATCATAGCAAACACTTTGTCTTTCCAAACATAAGCATAAGGTTACACATGCAAATATAATGATTTATAAACAAGACTTCATTCATCATTCCTAGTCAAATGCCATAAACTAGTATAAATACATACACCAATCCATGAATATAAGCATAAACCACAAGTTTTTCAACATAAAATGGCATACACAAATACAAGTCTTGTAAACAACTCAAAATACTTGAATACATAATTTCATCAAAGAATAATCATACGGTTGTCATAACATTAACACAATAATTGTCAATAATCCATGAATGTTGTCAAATGTATCTAAACTTCATCTAAACCAAAGTGAACAAGAGTTTTAGCTCATCATGAGCACCACAATTACAAATAAGCAGGGAAAAATAGTGAGAAACATGATATGAAAACAAGAATCAAACCACTCCTCCAAGCCTAGATGTTGTTGTTGATGTATGGTGATCCTCTTGATGTTGTATCCTCTCCAAAAAGCTTGAAATATGGCTGGAACAAAGAAAACTCGAGCTGGAACAGTAGGTTTTTCTCCTGGTTTGCTGAATGTCTGAGTGAGAATTAAGTTCTGTTTAAATAGAAAATGGGAGGCACGACCGTGCCAGGAGAGAGGGCGAGGGCACGACCGTGCCTAGTACAAAGGCGCGGTCGTGTCTAGGTCTTGGCACGACCGTGTGACAGAGGTTTGACCGATCCGTAGCTTCCATTGGGTACCACTGTTCGAGGACGTACGGCTGTTCAGACTCACGAGGTGACACGCGACCATGGGAGGCCAAGGCACGGTTGTGCCTTGGATTTTGGCTTGGCGCGGTCGTGCAAGATGTGGGCGCGACCGTGCCTAGGGTTTGCGAGCTAGGCACGACCGTGCCGAATAGGGGCACGACTGTGCCTCCATCACAGAAACCCTAAAAAATTTCCTTTTTATCCTGGAATCTTCTTGTCTGTTCACCAAGCTTCACAAAAACCTACAAAACAGGAAATGAAGCAAATAAGTGTCTAAACATTGAATATAACCAAGAATTGATCATTAAATGAGCGAAGTTTTGTGCCAAAAAGATGTGTAAATACTAACACATCAGTGGCTTTAATTATTAATACTTAGTACAGGGTTGGTTATGCACTTACTTATTATACAAACTTTGGTACATTACTCTTGGCACATTATAATGTGGATATTGAATATGAGCGTGTTTGGTGCGTTGTAATAGTACATCAAAAATAAACATGCTTTAGTACCATATAAATGAACATGTTTTTACAAAAACTCATCCTATGAACTCATTAACATTATTGTTGACATTTTTAAGTATGCTTTAGTTTCAGGTTAAAGAAAATGTCTACCTACGTGAATTTCAGTTTTACTTGGTTGATGGTCCCTACCTACATGAAGTGAATATTTGTGTGCTACTTGGATGAAACGTGTTGATGTCATCTTCATTTATAAGTATTAGGCTTCCATGAGGGAAAATTTTTGTTAAATGCACTACGCTTCAAATTCCGCTGCATAATCAATGTGCCTTGTTCCTGAC
The DNA here is from genome assembly GCA_023525975.1 of Smallanthus sonchifolius. Taxonomy (NCBI): domain Eukaryota; kingdom Viridiplantae; phylum Streptophyta; class Magnoliopsida; order Asterales; family Asteraceae; genus Smallanthus; species Smallanthus sonchifolius. The sequence continues at coordinate 32,122,172 of CM042046.1, forward strand.
GTCTCGCCCGGCTCCCTCGGAACATTGGGGTGTGACAACGGTTGGTCTTGTGATACTAGACCCTAAAGCGTCAAGTGAAGGTGTTGCAAATTCGGCGATTGTGCGGTTTTCATGTCACACCACGCTTTTCGGACACCCTAGGCGTGCGACCAGATTGGCACCTTCAATCTTACTTTATTTAGAAAATTAGAGTTAGTTTGGCAGCGGAAATACTTTTGGATCGAATTTGTAATAAATCTCAACCCGTTGGTTGATATTGTATATTTTCCAAATTCGGGGATAAATAAAATACCATTTCATTTCACCGGGGATTTAAATACCCTTTTTCTGTACAAAACCATGGTCCACGACCATTTACATGTCACCTGCGTAAGCAGGGTAAAACTAGAGTCATAAGGTAGTTGGCATGTGCCTGGGGAGTTAACCTTGTCCAATACCAAGCTATACCAGCATTGGTATTTGGACCGTTTTACCTTCCGGCACCTAACCCTGTGTACAAGGGAGTATCCATATTTAGGAAATCGTCATCCTAAATATCTCCTCTTGTTTCTTATTACCGCGGAGTTATCTCTGTGCTACTAGCACATAACCCTGTCAAAATACTGTATGTACACCTTTTATCCCCAAGACTATCCCGTAGGAATAGCCTTAGATAATCATTGATTACCCAAAAACATTTGGAAAATATAACGTCAGCGCGAACGCCGGTTAACATGAATATCATGACCAGTTTCATTTGGCAAATACAGTATCAAAACATTTAACCATAATACGGGTACAATCTACCATTCAGCAGAACTATTTCATCTGAGTGTACAACCACTGCATACACCAATAATTTCCGTAAAATGAGTGCTGGCATTACTAGACTTACTTACTGCGATGTCCCTTAACTGACACCCCGTCTTACATCCAGTTACAGACAATTATCAGCCCCAATATGATAATTTCACCCATAAAGCGTGTATCCCTTGATCAAGTTTTACGTATACTTATGGCCTAAATGTTTTACGTAGACGCCCTTATGCATCAAACTTTTGAAAACTAGTATTGCCATTTCGTAAACGTAAAACTTTCAAAGTTTTGAAAATAAAAGACAGATAAACATATTCACCTTATCAGTAGCTTGATCTTATCTCAGGTAGTCTGTGTAAGTTTAGTGTAAACCTTAAAGCAAGTTCTAAGTTAAGTTAGAATCTTAACGCACGATTACAGAAATAAACGAAAGTCCGAAAATAAGCGAAATTCAGATATTTTAGCGAAACGAGGGCACGAGAACCGAGGTAGCTGGTCTCCACGAAGTTGGTTGTGGGTTGGTGTGTGAAAAAATATGAAGTCGTTGGCTTCTATTTATAGTTGCCCGACACCACCCGTAGCAGACCGTTAGCCTGGGTGGTAGCGGTCTGCTACCGCTCAGGGCTTGCGTCAGCCCTATGAGTCGTTTCCTGATTGGACCAAACCTCAGATTACGGCTGGCGGACCGCCACGAGTACACGTGTCATAAACCTATGCTAAGTCATTGGATACGTGTCAGCTCGAGGGATTACGGCTGGATTGCGGCTAGCGGACCGTTACCCAAGTGGTGGTGGTCCGCCACCCAACCCTGAAGCCTGTAGCGGACTATTATGCAATACGGTAGCGGTCCGCTACCAACCAATTTTCATAATTTTTCATTTTCAACCCTTGAACTTAGGGATTTGGCAATTCCAATCCCTAGGGTTTTCACTTTGGCAAAAGAGGACCTCGGATTTGGCCTGGTGTTACATCCTCCCCACCTTTATTCAAATCTCGTCCTCGAGATTTATTGAAATTGGTGTGGATATTTCTTTTTCATTTCACTCTCCAGTTCACATGTGAACTCAGGTCCACGTCTGGAGTTCCATCTTACTTTTACCAACATCAGCCTCTTCCTTTTTAGCATTTTAACCTGACGATCTTCAATTTGCAGAGGTTTTCAATGAAATTCAGATTTGGATTCACCTCTACATCTTGCAGAGGCGTTAATAGAGTTTCATCAGCCAAACACTTTCTTAGGTTTCACACATGGAAGACATCATGAACACCGTTCATTTCAGCTGGTAAGTTAAGCTGATAGGCAACAGGTCCGACTCTTTTCAGAATCTTAAATGGTCCAACAAATCTTGGACTGAGTTTTCCTTTCTTTCCAAATCATACTACACCCTTCCATGGCGAGACCTTTAACATCACCCGGTCACCCACAGAAAACTCTAATGGCTTACGACGCTTATCAGCATAATTTTTTTGTCTATCACAAGCGTCTTTCAAACGTTCACGGATTTGTAATACTTTATCAGTTGTTTCCTGAACTATTTCAGGTCCTGACAATTGATTTTCTCCAATTTCTGCCCAGCAGACCGAAGTTCTGCATTTTCTAGCCATATAAGGCTTCAAATGGGGCTGCTTGAATGCTAGTGTGATAGCTATTGTTATATGAAAATTCCATTAGAGGTAAGTGGTCATCCTAACTTCCTCCAAGGTCTATTACACAAGCTCGAAGCATATCTTCCAAAGTTTGTATCGTTCTTTCACTCTGACCATCCGTTGGAGGATGATAAGCAGTGCTAAGATTTAATCGTGTTCCAAGAGCTTTCTAGAAACTTTGCCAGAATCGAGACGTAAATCAACTGTCTTTATCTGACACTATGGATAGTGGCACACCGTGTAATGTTACTATTTCATTAACATACAATTGTGCTAACTTATCCTTACTATATGTTTCTTTCATTGGAAGAAAATGGGTAGACTTAGTTAGTCTATCGATGATAACCCAGATAGTATCATTCCCACGACTGGTTCGGGGAAGTTTTGTAATGAAATCCATAGTTATAATTTCCCATTTCTAGACAGGAATTTCAAGTTGTTGCAATAGTCCAGATGGTTTTTGGTGTTCAGCTTTGACTTGTGAACAAGTCAAACATTTTGCAACATAAGAAGCGATGTGTTTTTTCATACCAATCCACCAATAATCTGGTCTCAGATTTTTATACATTTTGTCTCCTCCTCGATGCATGGTATATTTTGATTTATGAGCCTCTTCAAGAACTCGCTCTTGAAGACCTCCTATCATAGGCACCCATATTCGATCGTTCATAAGAAGAATGTCATCTTTTCCTCTGATTAATAGATTAACCATCTTTCCCATATTTTCTTGTTCAATATTAGCTTCTTCTAAAGTTGTCTTCTGTGCTTCTTTAATTTGTTCGAGAAGATCAAATTTTAATTCGAGTCTTAAAGCACGTACTCTTTTAGGTTTTTCTCTTTCCTTTCGGCTTAAGGCATCGGCCACTACATTAGCTTTGCCTTCATGATAACAGATTACGCAGTCATAATCACTTAAGATCTCTAACCACCTTCTCTGTCTCATGTTTAACTCCTTCTGACCAAAGATATATTTCAAAATTTTATGGTCAATGAACACAGTGAATCTGACTACATAGAGATAGTGTCTTCATAATTTTAACGCAAAAATTATAGCACCTAACTCCAATTCATGAGTCATATAATTCCGTTCATGAGTTTTCAATTGTCGAGATGCGTATGCAATAACTTTGTTTCTTTGCATTAACACACTACCAAGACCAGTGTGTGAAGCATCACAATAAGAGGGACTGCAATTCGGGAAGTAAGAGGGACTGCAATTCATATTTCATATCTCACAAAAGCTTCTTCCTGCTCTGGTCCCCATTCATATTTCATAGATTTCCTTGTCAAGGAAGTAAGAGGGACTGCAATTCGGGAAAAGTCCTGGATAAATCTCATGTAATATCCAGCCAAACCTAAGAAACTTCGAACTTCGGTTGGTGTTTTCGGGACTTCCCATTTAGTAATTGCCTCAATTTTAGCAGGATCGACTTGAATTCCATTGGCATTTATCATATGCCCAAGAAATTGTACTTCAGATAACCAGAATTCACACTTTGAGAATTTGGCATACAATTTCTCGTTCTTGAGTAATTCAAGAATTATTCTCAAATGATATGTATGATTTTTCTTATTCTTTGAGTAAATAAGTATATCGTCTATGAATACGATAACAAACTTATCCAAATAAGGTTTACATATTCGATTCATCATATCCATAAATGCTGCTGGAGCATTAGTGAGTCCAAATGACATCACAGTGAACTCATAATGTCCATATCTTGTTCTGAATGCAGTTTTGGATATGTCTTCTTCTTGCACCTTCAATTGATGATATCATGAACGAAGATCAATTTTCGAGAAGCAACATGCTCCCTGAAGTTGATCAAACAGATCATCAATTCGAGGAAGAGGATATATGTTCTTAATTGTGACCTTGTTCAGTTCACGGTAATCAATACACATGCGCATTGATCCGTCTTTCTTCTTGACAAATAATACTGGAGCTCCCCAAGGTGAAGAACTCGGTCTTATGAATCCTCTATCTAATAATTCCTCTAGTTGTTTCTTCAATTCCGCCATTTCAGTTGGTGCTAATCTGTATGGTGCTTTAGCTATCGGAGCTGTTCCCGGTACAAGATTATTTCTGAACTCAACTTCTCTTTCTGGCGGTAGTCCAGGTAGTTCCTCCGGGAATACTTCCGGATACCTAGATACCACTGGTACATCTTTCAACAACTTTGCTTCCTTCTTAGTTGATACTGATACAAGGTATGCAAAGCATCCCTTGTTCAGACATTTTGTTACCTTAAGGAATGATATTATTCCAATTCGATTGGAATTTTTACCTCCCTGGATAGTAATTGTCTTACCATCAGGCACACGAATCTCTATGGATTTCTTGTCACAAAATATTTGTGCTTGGTTGGCAGATAACCAATCCATTCCCAGAACAATGTTAAATCCAGCTAGTGTCATAGGCAACCGTTGCATAGACAAGACATGTCCAGATAGAAAAATCTTGCAGTCATCTAAGGAATTAGAGATTCTAACTAGATCCCCATTAGCAGTTTCGACCTCGTAAGATTTTTCTAATCTAGCTAAAGGATTATTCAATAGCTTACAAAATTTAACATCTATAAAGCTTTTATTTGCACCATAATCAAATAAAACCTTTGCATAGATATTTTTGACAAGAAACGTACCGGTAATGACCTCCGGTATTTTGGCTACTTCATTAACATTTAAAACAAATGCTCTGGCATTTTTATTAACGCCTTCCGCAGGTTTAGCTCCAGATGGTCCTGCTTCTTTTGTCTTTGGGCATTGGATTTTGATATGCCCCCGGTTCTCCACAACCGTAACAAACAATGGGCTTCTTTCTTTTGTAACAATTCTCAATGGAGTGCTTTTATATGTTTTGCAAAAAGGCCTTGCACCACATTTTCCGTAATGTTTCTTCTTGCATAAACGACATTCAGGAGCAAAAAAACGAGTATCTTTACGATTGAAATTATTTTCGGATCGTTTTTGCTCGTTTCTGTTTTGATGCGTGTTATCCTTTTTCTTCAACTCCTCTCTATTCCGGATCAAGCCATCAGTGAAACTAGCACCTAATTCAATGGCATCGTCCATTGATTCAGGTTTAGCGGCTTTTACCAAATCTCGAATTTCTAAAACTAAACCCCAAATATATCTTTTGATGAAATTTGATTCGGGGGTTGCTAAATGAGGCACCAGTCTTGCGTACTCAAGTAGCTTGGTCACATAATCTTGATGATTTGTACCCGTCATTCTTAAATTTAGAAAGTTGTGCTCAATCCTTTCTCTCTCATTCACCGGATAAAATTTCTTTTCTACTTTTTCCTTAAAAACAGACCAACCCATACCATATGCCCTATCTTGGTCTTTGGAGGATATGACTTGATTCCACCATTCCAATGCTTGATCTCTGAACAGATTTGAAGCATAAAGAACTTTGTCTTCCTCAAGACATTTGCTTATTGCTAGAACTGATTCAGTTTTCTCTAGCCACCTCAGTGCAGCTATAGCTCCTTCTTTTCCTACAAACTCATAAGGTTTGTAGTCTTGGAAATTATTGTAACTGCATCCAAGATTCCTTTGATTCTTATTATAGAAGAGTCATGACCTTCCTCGTATGTCCTCTTGGTAGATTTACTACGAAAGTTTGAATGACCTTCTTCAGTATATTTTGAAGGGTGATTTGAATGTCTACCCTCAGTATGCTTGGAATATTGAGGGGTAGACATCTCATTCTCATTCTCTTTTGTTTTGGATTTTAATAAAAGAGATTCACGTTTCTTAGTAGATTTTGCTTCTTCAATAGCTGCTACTATTTTCGGAATTGCTTTCTCTATTCCGACATCAATCATCTTTGTCATTTCTGCTCATTGAGCTTCTGGCTCAGCAGTAGCATTTTCCATTGCTTTTTTTTCTTTTTGCCTCTAGTATTATTAGATGGTCCACTTTTCGACATTCTAGAACGATGAATGTTTTGGAATTAGTAACAAAATTTATATTGATAATGATATATATATATAAAATATGTACATGTAGAAATCGTTGTTTCTATAAATTTCTAAAATTCTTTTCTTCCAAGGCCTGAACTAGTAAAGCATTTCGAGATTCGACTTCAGCTTTTTCTCTTTCTAGCTCGGCTATTCGATTCGACAGCATTTGTTCTCTTTCACTTCCGGACGTATTTTCGTTTATACGAATAGTAGGAATATTTTCATAATAAGGTATGTAGAATTTATTAGAATCAGTCCGTTCTTCTTCTTCGGGATCACATTTATTTTCATAAGGTATCTCGGTATGTACCTCATGAAAATTTTGTGAGTATAACGGAGTAATATTTCCGGCAGTAGGATCAGAATGAAAACTTATCGAATGATTATAAGGAATACTAGGGTTCCATATTTCTCCAAGACTTTTAAAGGTAGAACTTTCAGTCTCTTCATTATCTTCTATAGTAGTCTCATTAGTCTTACGTTCAAAAAAGTTTGCCGGAGCAAACTTACGAAGAAAACTAGGACCTTTCCCTTTTCCAACCATATCTGTAAAATAGTAAAACAATATTTTATTAAAATATATTACAAGAATATAGAAAGTACAACAGAAATTTCTAGTCTTTCATCAGTTCTCTTCCAAGGATCTTCAAATCTTTTCCAAAATCATATACTTGTTGACCATAGAACTGCGTTCTAGCCTTGTTCATAATTCTTTCCCTTTTTATTTCGTCCATTTGGCGCAACGAACGATCTAAACATTCTATGGGAGATGAAGGCATATTATCCTCATATCCATACTTGGGAGGAGGTTCACGAATACCAAATACTATATCATTATAAACATTCTAGTATTCCGGTGGCGATTGGAAGTAAGCTTGATGTGAGACACCATATATAGGTTCAGGGAATATGTATGGATCGTAAAGAACAGGAGAATTTGGATTATAGAAGGGATAACCCGGATTTTCAGATACAGCAGCATACTGGTGAGATTCTTCTTCGGATGTTTCCTCCATTGGTACATTTTGATATGCATCTTCTACTTCAGCAGAAGGAATAGAAAATCGTTCAATAGGCATTCCTACTTTTTTTCTAGGCTTTCGGGACGTACTTGGCCCAGCCTGATCTTCCACACTGGTGGAGGAGTGGTAAACTGCCAGCTACTAAAATTAGAACTGGAATCCATCCAAGAACTCTCAGCCTCGTATGATTGCGGATGATACTCAGGGGTTGGAGTATCTAAATCTATAACGAAAGGAACATCATCATCAGGAATTGGAATTAGCATCATCTGAGATCCGTAAGGAGGACGCTCAGGTGTTTCTTGTTTAATCGCATGGTTAGGATCATAATAAAGCACGTTATATTCTCTAGACATCCTAAAAATCTTAAATATTAGTAACTATCTTAATTAGGTATTCTATCGTCATGATGATCAAAACTTAGATACTAAGGCCAGTATACTTATCTAAATCTTTGAGGTATTATGGCTAAAATTATGGTTAAAGCTTAGATACTAAGACTAGTATCTAATTCGCTAAAACCTTGGGCTCTGATACCAACCTTTTACACCCCGGTTTCAGGACACCCTGGGCGTACGACCAGATTGGCACCTCCAATCTTATTTTATTTAGAAAATTAGAGTTAGTTTGGCAACGGAAATACTTTTGGGTCGAATTTGTAATAAATCTCAACCCGGTGGTTGATATTGTATATTTTCCAAATCCGAGGATAAATAAAATACCACTGGGATTTAAATACCCCTTTTCTGTACAAAACCATGGTCCATGACCATTTACATGTCACCTGCGTAAGCAGGGTAAAACTAGAGTCACATGGTAGTTGGCATGTGCGTAGGGAGTTAACCCTGTCCAATACCAAGCTATTCCAGCATTGGTATCTAAGGGTTTTACCTTCCGGCACCTAACCATGTGTACAAGGGAGTATCCATATATAGGAAATCGTCATCCTAAATATCTCCTCTTGTTTCTTATTACCGCAGTTATCTATGTGCTACTAGCACATAACCTTGTCAAAATACTGTATGTACACCTTTTATCCCCAAGACTAACTCGTAGTACTAGCCTTAGATAATCATTGATTACCTGAAAAACATTTCGAAAATAAAACGTCACCAACGTTCGCGCTGACGTTTTATTTTCGAAATGTTTTTCAGGTAATCAATGATTATTTAAGGCTAGTGTTGAACATGATTATCATGACTAGTTTCATTTGGCAAATACAGTATCAAAACATTTAACCATAATGCGGGTACAATCTACCATTCAGCAGAACTATTTCATCTGAGTGTACAACCACTGCATACACCAATAATTTCCTTAAAAGGACTGATGTCATTACCAGACTTACTTACTGCGATGTCCCTTAACTGAGACCCCGTCTTACATCTAGTTACAGACAATTATCAGCCCCAAAATGGGAATTTCACCCATAAAGAGTGTATCCCTTGATCAAGTTTTACGTATACTTATTGCCTGAATGTTTTACGTAGACGCCCTTATACATCAAACTTTTGAATACCAGTATTGCCATTTCGTAAACGTAAAACTTTCAAAGTTTTGAAAATAAAAGACAGATAAACATATTCACCTTATCAGTAGCTTGATCTTATCTCAGTTAGTCTGTGTAAGCTTAGTGTAAACCTTAAAGCAAGTTCTAAGTAAGTTAGAATCTTAACGCACGATTACGGAAATAAACGAAAGTGCGAAAATAAGCGAAAGTCAGATTTTTTAGCGAAACGAGGGCACGAGAACCGAGGTAGCTGGTCTCCAGGAAGTTGGTTGTGGGTTGGTGTGTGCAAAAATATGAAGTTGTTGGCTTCTATTTATAGTTGCCTGACACCACCCGTAGCGGACCGTTAGCCTGGGTGGTAGCGGTCCGCTACCACCCAGGGCTTGTGTCAGCCCTACGAGTTGTTTCCTGAATGGACCAAACCTCATAACCGTTACGGAGGGCGTGGCGGTCCACCACGAGTACACGCGTCAGAAACCCATGCTGAGTCATTGGACACGTGTCAACTCGAGGGATTGCGGCTGGATAGCGGCTAGCGGACCGTTACCCAAGTGTTGGCGGTCCACTACCCAACCCTGAAGGCTGTAGCGGATCGTTATGCAATACGGTAGCGGTCCGCTACCAACCATATTTCATATTTTTTCCTTTTCAACCCTTGAACTTAGGGATTTGGCAATTCCAATCCCTAGGGTTTACACTTTGGCAAAAGAGGATCTCGGATTTGGCCTTGTGTTACATTTCAGCGGCCATTTTTCTAGCACGGTTTTCTCGAACTCGGCGGTGAAATGATCTTTCAGGTTCTGCTAAAGGTTGATATAAACCAGTAGTAGAACTTTGGATCATACACTACCTGCAACAAAGAAAGAAAAGGAGATGGAAAATAAAAGGCTAATCCGTTAACTTGAATTTTTCTTGAAATCATCGTGTCCCCGGCAACGGCGCCAAAAACTTGATGTGAATGTTTTGATATAGTAAAAATATAAGTAAATATATTTTTAGGATGATTTCACAAGATCAGGTTTTAAATTTATAAAATGATAATTACATTAACTTAAAACACACAATAGGCAAGTGTACCTATCGTAGTGTAATATAGTTTAGATAAGAACCAAGTATCGAACCAATGGACACGGTCGAGTTCCAATACTCAACTTTTGTTATCGTTTAGCCGGATTAATTCGTAAGTGGGTTTTGTGTGCTTGTGAGGCAGAAAAGCAAATGACGGTAAAGTAAATAACATAAAAGTAAAAATGTGCGTGAAGTGTGTAATAGAAATGTAAATAGCAGGATAGTAAATAGCAGAAAAGTAAATAATACGAAAATGATCAGATTACGAAATGTATTGCTTTGGGATTCGAATCAGCTTGGTACGTGATAATGTTATGTTAATTAATTCCGTGGTATGACTACTACAAACTTGTGACCCGGGTCACCGCTAGAGCCTCGTCCTCACTACATTTGATTTGCAAATTATATTCTTTAAAAAGTGGTAGTGCCTCCCGTTAGGGACAACATTTGCCCTCAACCCATCAAATGGTCATCTCCGGGTTGGTTTAAGACATCAGACTCAAAATGCTTTATATTAAAGTTAAATAGGTGATTATATTTTGCTCACCGGGAGGCGGTGTAACAATGGGATCAAGTATAAAGACGTACCATTCCCAACATGAGTTCATCAATTCTTGGTCGCATAATAATCGCGTATAAAGGCGTACGATCTTAGAAGTATAGACCAAGCATTGGCTTATCAATAACTGCTTGTATAAAGACGTACCAGTTTCAAAGGAAGTTTAATCAAAAAGCGTTTTACTCTTTAAAATCAAGACACTCACAAATATAAAGACGGATTTAGAAAATAATAAAAACCATCAAAAGATGTTTTTGAGAACGAATTAGTTAAAAACATAAACATACCACTTCATTAATAAGTTAAATATTAACATACACCAAACATCATCTTCACCCTAGCAATATAAAGAAGTGTTAGCCACGAATGGCCATAACGACTAGCGTAATGATGAGTTTTGTAGGCTCCCCTATTATGGAAAAAGGGGGAAGAGCCTCTCTACTATCTACTCTCTACTCTAACTACGAGAATGCTCTCTTCTTGAGTGTTATTTAGGTCTGGATTGGTGTACTGAGGTGTGTGGAATGAAGAACTCAATCCTCCTATTTATAGGCCTCAAAATGTGCAATTCACGGCCATGCAATGGGTTGCACGGTCGTGCAAAGGCCTAGGGAATCAAACAGGGTACATACGACACTGTACTGGGTCGTGGGGAAGAAGACAGAGCAATGCACTACCGTGCATTGGGACGAACGGCCGTGCATTGGGATGAACGGCCGTGCATCACCCTATTTCCTCCCAGTTTTGTCTTTTAGCTGTTGGGTTGACTCTTGTTGATCAATTTTTACTTCTTGGGGGTCAAAGCTTGTCACACCCCTAATTTCAACTAACGGAGTTTTACCGTTTAGGAAGTGACAAACCAGGATCTCAGTCATCAGTTACATTGAACGACACTATATGGGACATAAATGTAACATCATAAAAGTTTAGAGTTAAATGAGGAAGCGTATAAAGAAAGTAAATACGCAAAACAACGCGCCCAAGTCTAACAATAACGGAAACATAATAAATGATCAGTAGATTGACAATTATTGAATACATCATGTTGACACCATGCATGTCCTAACGTGCACCTGTGCCTTAGCTTAACGTCCTGAGAAAACATGTAAGAAAAGTGTCAACACGAGGTTGGTGAGTTCACAAGTTTCAGTTTGCAATAAAGTTCAATAAGTTAATGTACATTCAATATATATATCAATAGGTAGCTAACCCATAAGCTAGTTAACTAATGCACTCGCAACCGACAGCTGACTGTTTATGTTTTTGCCTCCCACCAGGCCTATCAACCATGGTGCATGTTTAGGTCAAGACTTCACCCGTTCGACATTCAGTCGGGTTAGCGCGACTAACGCGGGTGAGGTTTGTCAAACCCAGTAGTACTACTCAACTTGCCTCGCTATGTTCATATTAACTGTCCGATGTGAGGACTTAATGAAAGATGTGTACGCATAGTTAAACAAGTGATAACATATATGAATTACATAACCAAAATGTTTACGTCATGTTTTCTCCTCCAGTTGTAAAACAGTAAAAATGGGCCGTGAAAACTCACATGCGTTGCGTAGTAGGTAGTATCACACAAGTATGAGATTTAAAACCTCAAGTGTTAGCCTGCACGGTTTACGTATGCCCTAGAATTATAAACACGTAAGTTAGGGACATATGGGATTTGTGACGACGACACGGAAAATTAGAACGTCTTAACACATTCTAAGAATCAATGAGTAGACGAACGTGTTCACGAGAATATAGATTTCTTAATATAATAATTAAGATACATGCGTTACGTGTCGAACGTCTCTAATACGAATAATATTAAATAAATAAATAACTTCGTGCGTTGGTATCATTTAATAATGATCTAAGAAAATAATATAATAATATATTATTTTGAACTCGTAGAAAATATACGATAATCATTTACGTGACAAAAATAATAAATATATTATTTTTATTTGAGTATATTAAACGTGAGTAAATAATATAAATAATTACATTATTTCTAAGTTTGAAACGTTACATGAGTTTTATAAACGTGACAAAATAATATATAAATATATATTATTTTATAATATGAGTCACGAGATGAAAATAATATAAACATATTATTTTATTCGAATTCGTGGTTTGAAAATAATATAAATATATTGTTTTAAAAGTGAGAATAATATTAACTATTAGTTATAAGACCAAACCCGAGCCTACGGGTTGTTTTACGAGGCTAGAACACGTTAATATATTAATATAATAATATATTATTAGTTTTATATAAAAATATGATTTAAAAAGTGGCAAATTAAAAAGATGGGGGTGGAGGGACTCGAACCCAGGTCTCCTCCCCATCAGCAACACACTTTAACCAACCCACCCGCTAGGGCCATCGCAATAGAACCCGGAATAGATTTATTTTAATATAAAACTCCTGAGGATTCTCCTCCCCTACGCGATCCGAATCAAACTCCACCCTAAATCCCTTGATTTCGGTTTTGATTTAACAAAATTGCTTAGGGGTTTCGTTAATCAGAGCATAGCGAACCTGTGGTCAAGTTTAATTGCAAAATCATTGAGTTTTATTTTGTTAATTCCTGATTTGAAGAACTGAAACCCTAGTTTAAGGTTACAATTCAAATCTGTTGATTCTGATGATACCAGTGGCTGGATCCATGGGGTTTTCAATGAGTTGGTGTTTGCGAAACCACTGATATAGTTTAATTAGATTGAGGTTGTGTCTAGATCAGGGTTCGATTAAACCGTCTATACGATGAACCCTATATTTCGATCATGATAAATTCGATGTTGTGAGGTTAATTAGTCATAGGGCTTTCATTATACAGATGATTACGAGTCTAGTGGTATAAGTTAGATGGACTTAAACAGGGTAAAAGGTGGAGTTCGATCAAATTGGAAATCCGAAGAACCCTAGAATCTGTTCTTGATCGAATCAGTGTTATAAGTGTCGATTAGGATAGGGCATTTGATCTAGGCATTGAAACGAGTCAGATGAAGTGTTTGGTTACCTGCTTGGATATCGAATTGCAGGTGCTCGACTAAACGGACTTCTGGCTTCGATGAGCTTAGTCCCTGGCGGCTCTGGTTCCCTCTCCGTTGGAATTGAATGGTGTTACAAGTTCAGTAGGGTGCGAATGAAGTGTGAAGAGAGTTAGACTTCACAATGGAAGTCGAATTCGATGATGTTTGTCCATGTGTCGATGGTTACGGGTTTAATGCCCATAATGGGATTAATTCGAGTCATTAATGATGATTAAGGTCCTAATGATGACCGTTAATGACAGTAGTCGTGCATAACAATTACAATTCGGACGAATTTGATGCTTGAAATCGAAATTGAATCAAGATAGTAGGAGGTTTGGCTTGCAAAAGTCAACAAGAACCAAGACTATTGATTTTGACTTTTCTGAGTCATCAGATTTAGTTTAGGTTAAATGCACAACTAGTCCCTGCAACTTTAGTTTGAATACTGACAGAATTAGTCCCTAAGGTTTGTATTTGAGTTAACTAGGTTAAGAATTAATGGATTTAATTGAGTTTGTGCTAACGGGGTTAACTCTAAAAGACCGGATGTCATAAAGCTCGGGAATGAATCTTCTAGAAGCTTGAATTCTTTGTGTTTTTGATAGATTTTATCTTGATTTATATTTTCAACACCGAATAACCTGCAATTTATAAAATATAAGTATTTTAAGCATAAATTGAAAGATTATTATTCAATTAGTACCATAATGTGGGATTATTATGTATGTAAAATATGTATAAATGATGGCACATCATAACACCCCACACTTAAATTTTGTTTGTCCTCAAGCAAACTTATGCATGATCACACCCATAACTAAAAACTTTACAAGGGTAATGGAATTTCAACTAGTGTTGGAACTCCGGGATAACTCTTGAGTTGCTTATTCTATTTTTGTATTTTTCTGTTTTAAGATGTTGGAATCCATGACAAGCCTACTAGAACTTTGATTAGGCAATAACTCCTCATTACTCACAATGCTCACTCAACTCTAGGTTTATATATGTATGGATTATGTAAGTGAAGTGGAACACTCAAGTTCGAATCGAATTATGCAATGGTCATAAGCTTGTATGCAAATCAAGTCTCCACCAACTAACTAAGTAGTATGCATGAATCAAGAGGACTTTAAGGGGTTCTAATGTGTCTAAAGTAAAACTAAATGTGAAAATGAAAATCTTTTTGGATTTTTATGGGGTTTGGAGGGCTGTAGCTATCAAGAAACACTCAGCTACGGTCTCATGGCTTAAAATGGAAATTTCTAAAAGGTTCCCTCTACAGTATTCAGATTATGAGGGTATAACTAATATGAGGGCTCGTTTATGGTCAGATTGCCAAGACCAAGATCTCTCATCAAATTCAACTCATCCCTTGTTGCGTAATATACATCGCTGCCTTTTCGTATGGTTCCTTCGGCTCGAAGCCTAACAACACCTACTTCAATCAGGTATGTGTATTCACTTTGCGCTTGAGTTTGATTCTTGCTACACTTTCCATCGTGGCTCCAGTTGCCACACTTTCTACATTTACCGTATCTTTTGGCTCTTCTTTTGGCGGCACTTTTTGAGAAGACGTAGAATGGTGGCAATTGTTCTTTCTTGCGCCACCATTTTCTTACATCACTAGTTTCTTGAAAAATATTTTCTCGGAGTTCGGTTGGTAATTCAGGTTTTGCGAAATGAAGACAGGAAAACAAATTGAAATCAAAGGAATGCATGTCCAGTTCTTTAAGGTCTCCCGGTAAAAGACCAACTCTTTTTTTTTAAGACACAAGACACTTTTTCAATACTCCTCTTTCCTCAATTTCTTTTAAATAATATTTTCTTGAATTTTCCTACAAATAGTTCAGATAATTTCCTAATGCATCCACCACTTGTATATTCCAATTATTTTGAGTAGGACAGATTCTTTCCAAAGTTGTCTCGATGATAATGAACTTGAAATGATAACATAGGATAATTTTCCCATTTTAAAGACAGTTACCAATAACCGGTGTTTACGAAAAGATGGTTGGGTGATAAGTATGGGTTTTTTAAAAGAAAAGGCTAAGGCTCAGAGGGCTATCTAGGCGGATGATATTTTTGTGATTTTTGGGTAATATTGGTAGTAAAGTCCTAGGTGGCTCAATCATTTTCATACTTCCACTAGTTCATGGTCTTGATATGTATAAGTCATACAAGTTTTAGTTATGCAAAGAATTCAATCGAATAAACACTCAATATACCAAACGAAAGAGCATGCAAAAAAATGATAATAATGCTCGTGAAAAGGCTCAGATTGTTCTCACATGGAAACGAATGAGATAAGGTTTAGTGATTTGTTATACATAATTTTCGTTTGTTTCTACTTGCCATGTCTTCATTTTATTTAATTAGGTGTAAACTCCAAGAGGTTTTGATTTAAAGAGGTTTACAATTTTTGAAAATTTTTCGGGTTTTTATAAAAGGTAAGTTTTTGTAATGTTTTAGTCAAATGGGTAGAAAATCACAAGTTAAATTTTTACTGCTTTGAGGTTAATAGTCCTAAATCTCTAATTCCTCACCCCACACTTAAAATTGTGCATTGCCCTCAATGTACAAATGCATGTAATGGAATGCTATGCAGAAATTTAAATGCATGGAGTTTTAAGGAAAAAGAAATTGGTATTCCCCTAGTCAATTCGATGTATAACCTAAGGCCAAAACTTATTTTGCTGTCGGGGAGTGCCCCATTAGCTGCTTGTCAACATGTTGCTTCAAAGACTTCATCTAATTTCTCAGAAATTTGATGTGGTTTCCGGCTCCAGGCTTATAGAGTTGGAGTGTAACTCCTTAAAGTAGAGAGATGATCTGGTGATGTTATTCTACCTGAAACATAAAGAAAAACATAAAAACGAACAAAGAAAATAAAAGATAGTAGCTAAGCTACTAAAGTCCTAGTATCGAGAAGGCATACCTAGGGGCTGAAGTAATTAAAACTTAAATTTGGAGAAACCAAACATGAGGTCCATGCTTTCTGCCGTATGCACCAACTTCTCAATTTATTCATGATCATCGGGTTGCCTCCCTGAAGCGCTATGTTTATTTAAGGGTCTTTAGCCCGACCTGTACGTGTTGCATCGGTCTTTCTTCATGTGGGGAAAAACAACCTCTCC
Organism: Smallanthus sonchifolius; assembly: GCA_023525975.1. Classification (NCBI taxonomy): domain Eukaryota; kingdom Viridiplantae; phylum Streptophyta; class Magnoliopsida; order Asterales; family Asteraceae; genus Smallanthus; species Smallanthus sonchifolius. The sequence continues at coordinate 32,138,911 of CM042046.1, forward strand.
TGTAATTATGGAAATTTATGAATTGTAATTATTTTTTTTTATTTTCAATATTATTGATTTATTACTTAAAGTCGTTACTTATACGTAATTTCAGTCTCAGTGTTACTCGGGAGACATCTTGGATGCCTTTCGGACAATAATTTTGCTATTTGTCCTAATTGTGTCTCAATGGATTGAAGGGTAGCTTTCTGCGTTTTGAACTCAGCTTCATGCAGACTAAACCTTTCCTCGTATTGTTTGTGACGAGAATCTGCAAGGAAGGCTTGACTTTCAGTAGTGGAGATTAGTTTAGTCACTGCGTCCTCTAGGCTCATCCCATTACCCATCTTGTTTGTTCCTTGAAATTGTTAACGAGGTTGAAAGTTCTGAGGTTGTCTTTGCTGAAATTGTTGTTGCTGTCCAAAACCAGATTGTCCTTGGTTGTTATTGTCTTTCTAGCTAAAGTTTGGATGATTCCTCCATCCAGGGTTGTAGGTGTTGCTATAGGGATTGTTTTGAGGCCGATTTGATCCGACAAAGTCAACTTGTTCGAAGTCGGCTGTGATGCTCTTCACTTCTTCCATTGTTTCGGGTGTTGCCTTGCCCTTACTAATTTGATTTAATCTTGTGGTAAGGGCGTCTACTTGAGCGGACAATGATGTGACAGTGTCGACGGCGTGAACTCCTTGCCATGTTCCCCTGCTAGTCCTTGGGTTGTACCATTAATAGTTGTTCATGGCTATTTCTTCAATTAGGTTATATGCCTCTTGTGGCCTCTTATTTCCAAAGATGCCACCCGCATTAGCGTCAAGTGTCTAACGAGCTTGATTTTGCAACCCGTTGTAGAAGGATGATACTTGCAGCAAAACCTCTAACACATGGTGAGGACATTTCCTTAGTATGTCCTTGAAGCGTTCCCACGCCTCATATAGTGATTCACCATCGTCTTGAGTGAAAGTGGTGATATCATTTCTTAGCTTAGCGGTCTTAGCTAGTGGAAAATATTTTGATAAGCACTTCTGGGCGAGATCGTCCCAAATAGTGATGGACCCGGTAGGAAGAGAATTCAACCATGCCTTAGCTCGTTCCCTTAAGGAAAAAGGGAACATACGGAGGCGAATAGCGCCATTCGACACGCTGTTTAGTTTGAAGGTATCACAAATCTCGAGGAAATTTGCGATGTGGGCATGTGGATCCTAATCGAGTAATCCGTTAAAAGTGTATGATGACTGGATCATGTGGATGATATGAGATTTGATCTCAAAGTTGTTAGCGTAGACGGTTGAGACAACCCCGAAATTAGATTCAGTTCTCTTGATGATTAATTCATCATAGACGGGATCGGCCCATTAACAGTCTGGTCATAAGCCCAATAGGTAAACTTTATACGTGATATTTCTTGACGGATCGTTTAACGATTCGAGATCACATATAATAAACACATAATAAATATACATCTTCTTACGAAGTAACTAAATAAACGCGCATACGATTAGTAACTCATACCCGAGAAATAGAGATAGTAGAATAAGTGATATTTCCATTTTATTTAATAGCAAAGTGTAACACCTCGACCCCCTGAGGTCACAGTTATACCGATAAGAAATAAATACAAGTTGGGTGACTCGGATAGTCTCAATTTGAAGTCTATAAATTAAGACGTTCGACCTACATGTCATAAACGAACGATTAATATTTAGTAATAATATTAAAATATATTATTTTAAACCTGCTCCGTTTTTTATGAATCTTAGGTCAAAATATAGAGAAAAATAACCACGTTCCGACGACGTGTTCGGAATTTTATAGATACATGAAACGTCATAAGAGAAAAACAAAATATGAGCTAAATTAATTATAATAATAATAATAAAAAAATTAAACTATAGATATATGATTATATGATTCTTTCCAGCGAAGTAACCAAATACACAAATATATTATTTCTTTCCTTCTTCCTTCGTACAAATATATCAACACACACACGTGTATATGCGCTACGAGAGAGAGCAGAGATTGGGAGGTGTCCCAGCGGCGAACGACGAGATGGTGGTGGAAACCATCATCAGATGGCTGTGTTTCTGGTCTCAGGCGGGTTAAGGGCCGCGAAGTGCTTTCCTTCCGTCCCCGTTTATCCGGTAAGTGATGGCGACGGCTAGGGTTTCATCTAGCGGAGATGAAGAAGGTGGTTTCCGCTTGAATAGATGACGGAGATGGTGGTGATTCCTAGAAACAGAGATGGTGACGGTGGAACCGCCATGGATGATGGAGGCAACGGAGGAGGAGACCGCCTCAGGCGGCGATGGTCTTTGATTTTGCAACTCCGGTCACTTCATTCCCTTTTTCCGATTGTTCTTTAAGCTTTGAGGTAAAACCCGAGTTTTATACCGACAAGTTAGATTCTTTATATTGATTGAATTAGATGAATTGGATGGCCGGGTTTCATTCCCGTGTAGTGAATTGTTGATTTGAAACAGAAAAATAGAGATATAAAAGTATTCCGGAGAGTTTGCGTAACTATGACGAGAACCTATTTTGGGGCTTTTCCACGAAAATTATAATTTTGGGCTCCTAGCGACACGTATAATCCATACGAAAGAGGTTGGTCATGAAACGGAGATAGTTTTATCGGACACACGTTGGATTCCGGCCACTTCCGTGGCGGCAGACGACGGTGTCGGCATTGGACAGAGGTGGTGACAATTTTATAGTAACCGTTGAGACGATACGAGACCATAGGATTTTGAATCATCCTATTCAGATTCCGTTTGGTCTATATACGAACCAAAATAAAAAAGATTAGTTCGTTTGAGTAGCTTTGGATATTGGTCAACAAAGGTCAAAGACGATCAAATTTGGCTATTGTGTAAAATGGTGCAGTTTAGGACGTGTTGGTTCATAAGCAGAGTGTATGAAAAGGTACGTACATGATAAATACTTTGTATTTAATCATTTAAATTAGGAGTGTGAGCTGTCATAAGACTTGAGCTCTAGACGATACGATGTAGATAAAAATGATTGTTAATATAGGCGTGTAATTGGTTAAACAAGACCTAATATGACTAATATTTGATACATACGTATTTGTATTATATTATGAGATAAAAGCCGTCATGTACGAACATGTATAACTATATATATTTGGGACATTTTGGGTAACGAACATAGTTGGTATAAATATATCATGGACATAAGAACATTTGGATCTTTATAAAAATAATACCAAATGAAACAAAGTTTAATAAATAATATCGGTATGTGTATTTTTATATAAATGTATTCGAATAAATCTATATGAATATAAATATTCATATTTTGAATTAAATCAAAATAATTTTTATATTATATTTGAATCCGAATATATATATGCTCATTATTCAAAAGTAGACAGTTAACTGAGAAACACAGTATTTATATAAATAAATGTACACTAGATGGAAATCCCTACTCGAGATAGGTAATCATTACCTAATAAACAAATGGTAATCCATTAACGAACATCAAATTAGTGTAACAGTTTAACGAATCAATAGAGCTCAAGCGTATGTGAATTAGATTAATCCAAATAACAAAAGTTGTTACTATAATTGCATTTAAGGATTTCAATGGCGATTACTTGCATACAATGTGATTGCATTATGTTGATATATTTAGCTGGACATCAAGGTGAGTTTCATAACCTTACTTTTTATTTAAGTACTTTTGGGGGAAAAGCATGTTTTTGTTTTTATTTCATGAACTCATTATAAACATTATTGTATGATTACGTAGGACATGGTAATGTACATAGCCCATTTGTTTTCATAACCGTTAGCTCTCGTGAGGCGACGGATTATATGGGTAGTACTACTTGGGAAATTCTCACGCACAGTTGGGAAACCCTACTGCGATTTATGAGTTCTCTAGAGGCTTGTAAGTCATTGCGACATATTATCTGTATATGTTTGTTGATAAACATAAATATTAATATTTGTACATTTAGCATGTATGGCTTTAATTATTAATACTCAGGGATTCGATGAGCGTATTGGGTACTGAGTACAGGGTTGGTTATGGACTTACTTATTATACAAACTTTGGTACATTACTCTTGGCACATTATAATGTGGATATTGAATATGAGCATGTTTGGTGCGTTGTAATAGTACATCAAAAATAAACATGCTTTAGTACAATATAAATGAACATGTTTTTACAAAAACTCAACCCATGAACTCACCAACATTATTGTTGACATTTTTAAGTATGCTTTAGTTTCAGGTTAAAGAAAATGACTACCTACGTGAATTTCAGTTTTACTTGCTTGATGGTCCCTACCTGCATGAAGTGAATATTTGTGTGCTACTTGGATGAAACGTGTTGATTTCATCTTCATGTATAAGTATTAGGTTTCCATGAGGGAAAAGTTTTGTTAAAAGCACTACGCTTCAAATTCCACTTCATAATCAATGTGCCTTGATCCTGACGTCTCGCCCTGCTCCCTTGGAACATTGGAGTGTAACAGATTGGTATCAGAGCCATTGGTTGTAGCGAATTAGGTGTAAAAACCTAGTCTATAACCGGTAGGCTCATGATAGTTAAAAACAAAAAATATACGTGCTTATGTGGTAATGAAATTCGTATGATAATTAGAACATAGAGGTTATGTGAATACATGCATTATTTCAAACTATGTGATTACATACATCCATTATTCATTTGAACATATGATGAGATTACATATATATGCATTATTCATTTGGGCATATGTGATTAAACACATACATGCAATATCCATACATGATTACACACATTTAAAACATAGGCATTTTTACTCATACATGGAGACATTCATTGTTAGCTATATTCGAAATACAGAATTGCGAACTGAAACATGATTTATGTGATACTACATTGATAGCGTTATACAGAAATGCTAAACACGATTTACGTGATGAACCTAGGTATATCACTTACAAGCAGATCCTACACCCGGAAACGACACGAAGAGATTAGCCGCTCATCGACATCGTCATCGAGTCTTCAATAGATGTTCGAACTTGATCTAGCATCAAAAACTGGTAAAGGTTGAAACTTTATCTCTGGAAATCACCTTAGGGAAGCTCTGGATCGTAGAATGACAAGTTAATTCGACTATGGATCCCTAATGGCTTATAATTGGATTTCTCTCAAAAAGAGCCGTAATCATCTTTTTCGCGTGTCGCGAACTTAGGATGGTCGTTCTTCGCATGGTGCGAATAACAATTTAGTCGGGTGGGCTTTTCAAGGCCCTCGCATGTCTCGAAAAACTCTTCCCAGATCTTCGCGTGGCGCAAAGAGCTTGATTTCCATAATTTTGACTTTTGTTGACTTTGACTTCTCCGGGGCCCGTGTATGCTACTATCCCCATGAATTTAAGCTCGTGTTTTCCGTCCACTTAGCATATTCAACCTGTAGTAGACACAAATACCAAATGCACATAAAACAGACTCGATATACAAAGCTAAACGCTTAAAACTACAAACTTAGACTATTAAACGCGGGATATTTAACCTCATATCACATCCCCACACTTGACCTTTTTCATCCCGAAAAAGAATTATGCATGGAATCATAATCGGAAACCTTGCTTTTTATTCATTCTTTTATCTCTTTTGATATTCTCGACATGTTAACCGTAACAATCGGTATTTCGATCCGATTAAACCCAACCACCGACTCTCGAGCCCCCAATTATGTGATCTATATATTATACATTACCAAGCCGACAGTCTATCTATGGGTCTCACACTCAGGAAGCTACGACTCAGCCTAATCCCATCTCAAGGTCATGTTTAGTCCCGGGTTAAACCTTATAGATTTTCCACCATTATAAACACGAATTTATACGTTTTTGAAATCAAATGAATAATGGATCGATGGATGAATGATATGAGCTTGTATTAACACTTATGAATAAACCTAACCCAGTGGTGTTTCAGTCACGCTGGAACACGATATATGACACGTAGGCTGCAGTTTTTAAGCAATGAAGTACATAAGCTTCGAAACATGGGTGTATCCTTCAAATCACCATCCCAAAGGGAAACACGTAATCCTAACTTAGTCATCCAATTTTGATCACTTAAGTCCCGCCCATGGGTGTATCAACCAAGTCATTATCCTGGAGGGTAACACGTAGGCGAAACCTAAGCTCTCAATTTTAATTAATTAAGCAAATTCAATTATGGATTGCAGGCGCCACCAACTTTCGGATTTATTTGTATAAAAAGAAAGTAGTGTGCCAGTTAATTTGAAAAACTTATAATTTTTGTTTATAAAGGTATCTATCACCATATATTGACAGTTTCGACCTTACCAACACCCCTAAGATGAGAACCCACAAGATATCCTGAATTAATTATTCAATTAAAGCTAGATACACTATCAGGATATTTAAGCTCTTAAGTCGGTACCAAAACATTACATATTAGACATGTTTACTCATCTTTATTATTCCGTTCAATTCCTCATGCAAATTCCCGATTGTACTATCATTTTCCATTTAGTTGCAAAAATTCTAATCCAGGGACATTTTTGAAATTTTTTAATTTTTATGATTTTTATGATTTATGACTCAAAAGAAAAGACTCGGACACAGAGCTAGACAAGGTCTCCCCTCCCCACACTTAAACTCTGCATTGTCCTCAATGTAGGAAGAGCGACTCAAAAACGAAAATAAAATAAAAAGATAAGAAAAACTTAGCTGGATAGACGACCGTATAGCATTTCATTCGCGATCGTGCCTCATGAATACGAGCGGGTTGCATTGTAAAAAAGCGTTCAAGATTGGATCATCGTCCCTCGAATGGAGATTGCGTATGAGAAACTAAAACCAAACCTGCGAAATTAAGCTCGAAACATACACACAAGCATCATACCGACTCAATAATACGACTCAATAAAAATAAAAAGACCCGAAATCAAAAATTACAAACTAAAAATAAAAACCCTAACTTTTGGGTCTTCGCGAGGGACAAAAATTCTTCTGGGTATTACTTTTGTTCTTCGCGTGTCGTGAAGAACTTGTCTTGGAAGTTCGCGTGGCGCGAAGACACTTCCATCACAGAAAGATTAGAAATTTTTTCAATTTTTGCCTTAGAAAAATATTTGAGATTTTCAACTCAAAATTTTCAATTTTTTCAAAATTCGTTCCAACTCTCCAATTAAGTTCGTATATACCTAGAACGAGATTTGTGATGGTTTTTAATGCTCGTGTGGCCCCAAATCTCCAGGAAAAGTTTAAAACACGCGAAAACATACCGAAAACACTAAAAATGAAGACTCAAGACTATACAAACTCTACACACGGTATCCTACCCCCCATAGAATGATGCATGGCCCCCATTGCATTAGTATCAGCCTCAGCGTTCCCAGAACGTCCCCATACTTGGGCTTTTCCCAGATTTAAAGCACAAAAACGAAATAAAACCTAACTCACTTTCGTAGGAATCACGAATGCATTTAGCACATGCATTAAGCCATTTAAACCCCTCGGTAGCCCGAGTGGACGAGTTTAGTCTCGTGAGGGTTTCTAGAGAACACACCCACAACGTTCATTTAATCTAGACACAAAAATTAAAGCTTAGGTTGCCTCCTAAGAGCGCTATGTTTAACGTCTTCAGCCAGACGCGGTGTACCTTACTATGGTTATTGATATGCAGATGCATGCATGACAAAACTTACTGATTCTTCCTTGGTGTCATTTGTCACACCCCAACCAACAGCGGAAACGTTGGGGCGGGACATGTAGACTGGTCATGAGCACATGGTTGACTAGATTGTAATATGTTTAAACATCACATTTCATTTCAATGAAATTCAACAAGTACATGAAAAATGAGAAATACATAACAAATTTCTTTTAAATATCTAGGTCCACATCCTAAGTGTAGCAATCTTGTTCAAATCAAACATTTGTACCGGAAACATGATGAAAACGAGGTCAACTAAAAAGTTGATGAGCATACGTAGGTTTTGACTCTAAATTGCATCAAAGTGTTGTGTGTAAACAAATCCATACAAGTCATGATTAAATAAGGCAATTATGGAGAGTTACTATTGTGTAACCAAGTAGTACAATCTAACTAGCATGCAAAACAAAGTGTGTTGTGGTAACAATCACCTTAAACAGGTGGGTTTGTCAAACTCAATAGATCTATCAGTGTTTAACGTAGACTTTTATAGTTAATGATTACACACGTAATTGCTCACAAAAGTAGTTAACACACCTAGTACTCAAACATAAAGCTCAAATTGCACACATGAATGTAAGTGGATTTGTATTGTGTAGTTTGTGCAAATTATTGTATGTAATGTTCATGTTTCACCCCAAAATGTAAATAGTGTAAAAGGGGCTATGTAAACTCACTTGTATCAAATGTGTAGATAACACGAGCAATTTCCCTCACATGTGATATTGTAATCATAGAAATAACCTAGAGTGAATTGGATGAACTTGTATTAATATTGTGCACAAGTCTAAGTTATGATCTAATGTCCATCAGTTGTTGATATGTGTGGATTTGTACAAAAGTTTAGTCATTTAATGAAAAAAAATTTATATGTATTTAGATAGAGGTTTGGGTATAACAATGTAAATTCAAAGTATGTTTCTAAAAAGGACCCCGGGAAAAGTAATTATATATGTATTAATATGTATTTAGGAAAGTTATATTTGTTTTTTTTTAAATAATCTTAAATCTTTGAATAAATAACATGATTTATGGTTTAATGAATTTATGTAAACATGGCAAAAGTTTTCTTATCAAATTCTTTTGTAATAATTTATAAAATGGGTATTTCTTTATAAGATAATAATTCAATTTAAAATACACTTTTTAAATTGTTTTATATTGAAATGGTGTTTTTAAATTATTTCAATTCTAAATATAATCGTTTCATGTTCAAAATTGTGTACTATAGTACCAAGTTGTTCTAATAGATGTTACGTTTATAAAAACATTTTTATAGGATTTTATTGTTTGTTAAAACTGTTATATAAAAAATACATCCCACCCGGTTCGAACCCGGGTGGGTTCTGTCTAGGCACACACACGCAACCACACGCAACCACTAGACCATTGGTCCAATAGTGTCAAGATCGAGTCCCCCGGGTTTTTAACTGATTGTCACAAGTGACCAGGTATAGGTTTCAGGTGTGCGCAAAAGAAAAAGCAGGGTGCGGGGCTGGGCTCGAACCCGCGACCTAAGCCGTGGATGCAATGAGTCTTAAGCAGGCGATCTGGGCTTAAAGCCTTTTCAGGATCAGGTTCGTTTGTTATGTAAAAAAGAACAGTTCGAACCCGTCTCCTCCCCCAAATCGCGTAGCAAACCCTAGCCCCCAATCGGCCATGATTGCACATAGTTACGAACCTAAAACTTTAGGGCTTTTGATCAGGGAGTAAAAACGACTCGATTGATGGGTGGAATACCTGGAATGGTTGTACAACGAAGAAGAACGGTAAGGCAACAGATCCGACACTTCCTTGAGCTCGAACAGGTCACACGGGTGAAATGCGATTGAGATAAGTGTTTAGAGAGTTTGTAGTGAGAGTTACGAAGGTGTGTGGGTGATTTACACACATCAATTTCATTTAATCAATCTAATTTGATTCGGTTGAATAGTGCACAACTGTTTACGCGTTAAATTTGACTTTTGGGAATGAATTGGGTCCTGTTTAAGGTCTGATTCATGCGGGGCTTTACCATGCGTGATTTACGGGTTCTATTTGTGGCGAATTGCGGTGATTTGGCAAGGGATTCAATTCGGTTTGACTCTAATAGTCAACAATGTTTGAATTTCGAATCGGTCACGTAACAGATGTAATTGGTGTGTTAATTGGGTCAGGACTTGATCGATTCTCGTTTGCGTAATCCACGAGGAGTTCAACACAGCAAAAACCGATCGATGGTAGCCTTGAATTGTGTGGTTCCTGGGTTGATTGACTTTTAAAAGTCAAAATAGGTTTGTGTTCATGGGTGGGGGTCAACATGGAAGTCAAGGTTCAATTTCAAGGGTTCAAGTGTTTAGGAAAGGAGGTCAATATTGAAGTTCCTAGAATTGAGGGTTCAACTCATTTTGGGTGGGGGTGGGGTGGGGGGTTTAGGTTTTTGGGTGGGGGTTAGGCTTTTGGGTGTACTACACATATGCAGCACCTTTAATGAGAAGTTTTTTGTTTTTCTCATGAAAATGAGTTTTTAGTGAACTCACCCCTATATATATATATATATATATATATATATATATATATATATATATATATATATTTGTTTTAAAACTAGCCGACACAAACATGTGGTTTAAATGTAAAATTTTAAATGTGTAATTATATACATAACTTTAAGAATAATTATACATATATATGTATATATACACAAAGTGTATTATAGAATTTAATATGTAACGTAACTTTAGATTTTGAATAGAAACTTTAGTTAAAATAATAGTTTACGTGACATAAAATACAGAATTTAATGTAGTGTTGTTATTGTATTAATCAAAATACTAAAATAGGATCGAAAGATTAGGGATGTTACATCATTGATATCCTCTGTTTCTAAATAAGGCTTTAGTCTATGCCCATTCACTACTTGCCTGAGGTGATCGTCAAAGTCTTCGATCTCGACCTCCCCAAACTCTCCAACTCTGATCACCAAGTAAGTACCCATCCACTTACTCTTCAACTTCCTAGGGAACAACTTCAGTCTTGAATTGTAGAGCCACACCTTCTGGCCTACCTCAAAGACCTTTTTATTTAACTTTGAATCATGCACTGCTTTCATCTTTGCTTTGTATGCAGATGCACACTCATACGCTTCATCCCTCAGATTTTCCAATTCACATAATTGCAACTTACGCTCCTTACCTGCATTGTCTATTCAAGATTAACATATTTAACTGCCCATAATGCACGATGAGCTATTTCAACTAGCAAATGACATCCTTTTCCATAAACTAGTCCGTATGGTGTGGTACTAATCGGAGTTTTGTAAGCTGTTTGGTAGGCCCATAAAGCATCGTTTAGTTTGGTTGACCAATCCTTACGATCAGGCCGTACCGTCTTTTGTAAAATATCCTTTATTTGCCTGTTTGATACCTCCACTTGCCCACTTGTTTGTGGGTGATATGGAGTGGCAATCCGATGGTTCACACCGTACCTTTTAAGCAATTTACCAAATTTAAAGTTCTTAAAATGTGAACCCCATCACTGATGATCACACGGGGGACACCAAACCTGGAAAAGATGTTACTTTGAACGAACTTGCACACCACAGTGTGATCATTTGTCTTAGTGGCGATTGCTTCAACCCATTTAGAAACATAATCAACCGCCACTAAGATGTATAGATGTCTCAAAGAATTAGGGAAGGGACCCATGAAGTCTATTGTGACAATCCGACTTTTTAGGTTAACCCCGTTAACTATTCCGTTAAGTTTTCCTATTAAAAACTTAACCCAGTTAACCAAATCTAACCTCGGGAACTGTTTCTGTCATAAATTGATCTAGAACTGCAGGGACTGAATTTGCCAAGTCTCAAAACATAATTCATTAACATTCAAAGTCAAAATCAAGATCAATTTAAGTTCTGTTTGACTTTAAAAGTCAAACCATTTGCCTTTGATCAAATTCTAGTTCCATAACCGATTCTTGTTCGAATTTGTAACATATCACACACATTCATACCATTAAAAGTCTTAACTACTGAATTAACCACCATCACTGCCGAATTAAACCCCGTAATGACAAATTAACCCATAACAGTCGACTTCATCCTCAATGCTTACCAATTCGCAACAATTCGATGAAATGCCCTGAAATTGAACACCCTCACACCTCAGTCGAATACCTCAGAAGCTTTTTCACACGCAATTATGGTCTGAGTTGAAGCCGGGGTAGCCGGAGGACAAACCACGCAAGTCGCGGCTAAGTGCTACTCGATCCCCATCAATTCGGTATCCATTCTAGTAATTGAACACATCCCTAACTTCGACTCAATACCTAGATCAAAAGCCCCATCATAATCAGGGATTACAATATCTAATTTAACATGATCAATTATCTAGGGTTCATACTATTTGGGCTTAATCAAACACTAACCTAAACGTGATCTTAATTCAATTAATTTGCAGGGTTAGATTCGTAATGCAATTCTTATTGAAAGCCCTATCAAACCCACGGCTTATAACATCGAATTGATGATGAACCAATTCTAGGGTTCATCGTATTTCGAATTCAATCGAACCCGACCCCCAACTCAGTCTAAATCAAATCAAACCATAGAATTAGATTTTTGATACTTTATTCGTCAAAAGCCCCATGATTTCTACAAGTTTTATTATCAGATTTATTCAATTCGAATTGTGGTTTCAAAACTTACGTTTCGGTTTTTCAATCGAACAAATTACGATTCCAAACTCAATGTTTTTGCAATCAAACTTAACCACATACTCGCATACCACTGATGAATGAAACCCCTATTATATCATGACTAATCGCGATCAAATTCGTCGAGATTGGGACTGGTTTTCGATTCGGGTTCGTAGGGAGGAGAGAACACAGGATCTCTCTGTGTAAAAATCGTTTAGAAGCGGGTTCTGATGCAATAGCCTAGCAAGCGGAGTAGGTTAGGCTGTTGAGTTTGTTCGCAGGAGACCCGGGTTCGAGTCCGGTCTCCTGCATTTTATTTTTAGGGGCTTTTTCAATGGGTTCCTTTTTATAAAATCACTCCTTATAATATTATAATACTATATCAAAATGTTTTGACACCCGAAAACACCAGTATACTCGAGATTTAAATTAGGAAGCATTTTAGATATTATTTCAAAATATATATATATATATATATATATATATATATATAATCATTTATGTTACTTCCTAAGGCTATTATTAAGTTCGTAAAACACGCAAGCAGTGGTTTTATATTAATATTCAAGTTTGGAATTATAACTCGTTCATATTATTTTTCTCACGTTTTTAAATAATATAATTATTTATATTATTACTTCAAATTATTTCTTAACTCAACCGAACACCCGAATCAATATTTTTAAGACGTGTTAGGTGACGTTTGATACGTACCACGTTTACCTTATTATCACACTAGAACACTATATATTCCCGATGACTCATTCGTCTATTCGTTATTTCTAAGTATGTAGTATGACGTCAATTCTTTCCGTGTCGTCGTCATGAAATCCCATGTGTACCTAACAGTTGTAAATCGTATTCTAGGGCATTTGTAGATTGTCCGCTAGCACTCTATTTGTGGTATTTGTTTCACTCTTGCGAGGTGCTGTTTACCAACGCTTTACTCAGCCTCAGGTGAGTTTCACAGCCCCTTTTTACTTGTTTTACTATTGGGGGAGAAACATGCTTACACACAAACGTATTTTACTTGTTTTCCTGTTGAGGAAGAAACAAACATGAACACCAACTATCATACTTTTACTTGTTTTCCCCGTGGGGGAGAAACAGGTACGCAAGCAAATATTATTTTACATGTTTTTCCCGTTGGGGGAGAAAACATGACGCAACTATTTGATTTTGGTACTTTATATGATATCACTGTTGAGGCTAAGAGTAACACACTATCACAGAAAGTCCTCATTTTATATCGGACCGTTAATATGGATCTTAGCGAGGTAATGTTTAGTAGTACTACTGGGTTTGACAAGCCCCACCCACGTTAGTCGCGCTAACTCGATTGGATATCGAACGGGTGAAATGTTAGCCTACTCACATTGGCCAGAGTTGATAGACCTGGCAGGAGGCATATAAACACAGTCAGCTTCGGTTGCGATCGCTTTAGTAAGACATGAACATAGGTTAGCTACCTATAGATATGCATATTGAATGTACATAATCTGGCAAACACTCTCTTATTGCAAACTTGAAACCTGTGAACTCACCAACCTCGTGTTGACACTTTTTCTTACATGTTTCTCAGGTCGCTAAGGCACAGGTTGCACACTTAGGACATGCATGGAGTCATACTGTCATATTATCCATTTCAAACATTTGAAACAGTTTACTTATTTACATTGATTGACGCCGATTGCGTGTAATTACTTTTGATTTCATATTAGCGTTTACGCTTCCGCATTAACTCTGAACTTTTATGTTGTGACATTTCAAGTCCCATATAGTGTCGTTTGATGTAACTAATGACTGAGATCCTGGTGTGTCACCTTCCAAACGGTAAAACTCCGTTAGTGGAATTTGGGGGTGTGACAGATTGGTATCAGAGACATTGGTTATAGAGAAGTAGGATTGCATACTAGACTATAACCTCACACATTAGTTACACGGCACAGACACTTATACCTGAAACATATAGCACCTATACATACATTGCAGTGCATGCATGTTTATACCAGCCGTATCACCCTCAGTTGGCGAGGGACACATCATTTGCGTTGCATCATCATTCCCGGTGGCGACACTCGGGGAATCACCGGAACATCATCCACTCCCGTCCGAGGGCAGCGAAACGGAGCCTTCGGAGGAGTCACTTACATCACCATCACCCGTTGGGTATGGTGGGCTTTCTCAGGTCCATGTTATGGATGACACTCAGCACTAACGCATATCTCTTTGGGAGTTGGGATCGTCGGAGGCGAGTCCCTACTGTACCCACCAGCAACAATACGCCGAATGAAGGCAGACCGTTACACGCATGATTGCAGAATCCGTTGACACGTAGATGTCATCACTTTCCCGAGCCATGGACTCGCGTCTTTGATCGATATTCTATTGAGAATGGATCGAACACAAATCTGAGAACGCATTGTTCAATGCATACTTAAACCCTATCTTGACTCAGTTGAAAGGACGGCTACTATGCTGCTTCCTATAACTTGTATTCATGAATTAGCTTCATGTCTCGAAGTCATACTTCCCGTACATGTTTGTTCCATGTTCTCATCTACAATCCGCTGGATTGGACTATCGTATTGTGTTTCAACTCGGGTGAATACTCATATCAACCTATTCCCGACTACTCATAATGATATGAGTCCTAGTCGATCAACTTATGGTTGATGACTACTCCTTTCAATGACTTATCATATCTGACAACACTCTATACTCAGCAATATAACCTAAATGACATTATGGCACAGGACAGGGAGAACAAGGGTTAGCATGCAAAGCAAGTTATCATTACGGGTGCACACGTAATATTAATTTGAGGTGCATGTAAGTCCTGGTGAAACCTAGTGTGTGGATGAATGGTCCTAATCAGTGATTTACAGACTTAGGTTTCCACTATCTGTAGAGACTCTCATAACCCACTCAACGATTAGTTGGTATCGTTAAACCTGTTCAACAATTGATAGACGCGACTATCAGGTTGAAAATGTTTACGGATACACTGAATTATCATCAATGGGATCCATCAATGTTTGTTTCACCCATGTAAGAGTCTTAGTGATCTTACAACTCTCATTCAAACTTAATCAATAGAACCACCTAGAGTGAAACTCTAGTAGAACCTCAGAGTAAAACCACCGACTCCAACTATGTACACAGAATTTGAGGAATTCTTTCTATGCTAACGCGTTATTTCTTACACTCCTACAATAGATCCCACTTGAACTTGTTACCTCATCCTGTGACTAATCCTTAGTCTAACTTCGAATTTTACTCCAGCATATTCAATCCTGTAAACGGATTTCTTTCTTCACGAAATGATCCCGTTGATCCAATGACATTAGGGAACGAAGATTTAACCTAACCAACCATCAGTTGAACGCAATTACTTAGACATACATCCTATCTCTTATGCTACTAGAATCTATATTTCATTAGACTTTTCTTTTCTACATGTGAACCTCTTCCCTTAACCTATACATTGGCTGACACTTTCCTTATAAGCGCGGGTCTCACTAGAAGTCTCAGTATGACTTCACAAATCCCATATTAGTGTGTCGTACTCTAACTCTATTAAAAGCCAAGTATACTATTGAGATAGAAGACTGTAATATCCCGCATCGGTTGAGGGGGAGAACGATATGTTCCTTATTAGGAGGTGGATACCTTCTCTATTGAGACGCGTTTTGCCTGGGCGAGCAGCTCGTCGGGTGAAAACAAAACCGTGAGTCCCTGGATGGGCAACCCATCGGGGGCAAAGCGAACAATATCTTGGTACGATTTGCTTGGGCTGTTACAGATGTTACACAGACGCTCAAATCGAAACAACTCGCATTCTTGCAGATGTAAACTAGCATTGGTTAGTAATAAACTTGACATTGACCGTCTGCCAGTTACACTTGGCAGTTTTGACCTTATTGTCGGTATGAATTGGTTATCCGAGAACCAACCTGAGGCCATCTGTTGTGACAAAAATGTTTGCCTTCTTCTCTTTAGAGGGGAAATCCTTTCTGTACAATGCAAAAGGAGTGGTGCAGTCATTGGCATCATATCCTTCATGAAAGTACAGAAATGTCTTCGAAAAGGGGTATACGACTATTTTGGCTCTCATCGCCGATCAGCCATCTAAGGAGAAGAAGATTGACGACATTCCGATCGTTCGTGATTATCCGGAAGTATTTCCCGAAGACTTGCCTGGTCTTCCACCACATCGTCAAGTCAAATTCCAAATCGATCTAGTACCTGGAGCAGCGCCTATTGCTGGGGCACCCTACAGACTCGCGGTATTCATGGATCTCATGAACCGTGTGTGTAAGCCTTACCTTGACCAGTTCGTTATCGTTTTCATCGACGACATCCTCATTTATTCCAAGAACAAGGAGGAACATGAGGAACATCTACGCCTAATTTTGGAACTACTTAAGCGAGAACAACTGTATGCTAAGTTTTCCAAGTGTGAATTTTGGATCCGGGAAGTTCAGTTTCTAGGGCATGTGGTTAATGAGAAAGGGATACATGTCGACCCATCCAAAATAGAAGCCATCAAGAATTGGGCAGCACCGACGACTCCGACTGAGGTGCGACAATTTCTGGGATTGGCTGGATATTACCGTCGATTCATCGAAGGATTTTCCAAAATTGCTCAACCTCTCACCGCCCTAACTCAAAAAGGAAAAGCCTATAATTGGGGCGATAACCAAGAGTCAGCTTTCCAGCACCTCAAACAGAAACTTTGCAGTGCACCTATTTTAGCTCTTCCGGAAGAAACCGATGATTTTGTGGTGTATTGTGATGCATCCATTCAAGGCCTGGGTTGTGTCTTAATGCAACGCGAAAAGGTAATCGCATACGCTTCACGTCAGTTAAAGGTTCACGAGAAAAACTACACCACTCATGACCTAGAGTTGGGAGCAGTAGTTTTTGCACTTAAGATATGAAGACATTACTTGTACGGTACCAAATGCACCATCTACACCGATCACAAGAGCCTCCAGCATATCTTCAAGCAGAAGGAGTTGAACATGCGACAACTTCGTTGGGTTGAACTTTTAAATGATTACGACTGTGCGATCCGGTATCATCCGGGTAAAGCTAACGTTGTGGCTGACGCACTAAGCTGAAAGGAAACGAAACCCAAACGAGTTCGAGCGTTACAACTTACTATTCACCCTGGATTGCCTGACTGAATCCGTAGTGCTCAACTTGAAGCCTTGAAAGAAGATAACCTACCGTTAGAAGGTACACGCGGCATGGAAGCACAACTAGAGGTAAAATCTGATGGAATTCGTTACTTCGTCGAACGAATATGGATTCCAGTATTCGGAAATTTAAGGGAACTAATCATGGATGAAGCTCATAAATCTCGTTACTCCATTCATCCGGGTTCCGATAAGATGTACCATGATTTAAAGATACTATATTGGTGGCCAAAGATGAAGGCCGATATAGCTATTTATGTGAGTAAATGTCTGACATGCGCAAAAGTTAAAGTTGAATACCAAAAGCCTTTTGGTCTTCTGCAACAACCAGAAATTCCCATGTGGAAATGGGAACAAATATCCATGGATTTCATCACCAAATTACCACGAACCCCTACCGGATGTGATACTATATGGGTAATTGTTGATCGATTAACAAAATCTGCTCATTTCCTAGCAAATAAGGAAACCGAAAAAATGGATAAGCTTACTCGTACATACTTGAAAGAAATAGTCTCTCGGCACGGGGTGCCAATCTCCATTATTTCGGATCGTGATGCACGATTCACTTCTCGTTTCTGGCAGTCGTTACATAAGGCCTTAGGCACGCGTCTAGATATGAGCACAGCATACCATCCTCAAACTGATGGCCAAACTGAACGTACTATCCAAACTCTGGAGGACATGCTACGAGCTTGTGTGATCGATTTCGGTAACACTTGGGAGTCTCACCTACCATTGGTGGAGTTCTCCTACAACAACAGCTATCACACTAGCATCAAATTAGCTCCATTTGAAGCACTTTATGGACGGAAATGCCGTTCTCCCATTTGTTGGGCCGAGGTTGGAGATAGCCAACTCACAGGTCCTGAACTTGTATTTGAAACTTCTGAAAAGATCGTTCAAATTAGAAACCGTATGGCGGTAGCTCGTGATCGTCAAAAGAGCTATGCCGACAAGCGTCGTAAACCTTTGGAGTTTCAAGTAGGTGACATGGTCTTACTCAAAGTCTCACCTTGGAAATGTGTCATTCGTTTCGGGAAACGAGGTAAACTGAATTCTCGTTATGTTGGACCTTTCAAAATATTAAAGAGGATCGGACCAGTCGCGTATCAACTGGACCTACCTGAAAGACTTAGTGGTGTGCACAACGTCTTTCACGTCTCAAATTTAAAGAAATGCCTGGCAGACGAATCACTCGCAGTTCCTCTTGAGGAACTACACGTTGATGAACAGTTACGTTTCATCGAAGAACATGTGGAAATTATGGATATGGAAGTCAAAACGTTAAAGCACAGTAAAATCCCTATTGTCAGAGTTCGTTGGAACTCGAAACGCGGACCGGAATTCACTTGGGAGCGCGAGGATCAGATGATGCGCAAATATCCTAATCTGTTCATGCACTCTGCGTCAAACTCTTAAGGTACTATTTAATTTTCGGGACGAAAATTCTTTCAACTAGGGGATGATGTGACACCCCAGAAAAATTTTTTAGTTATTCTAATTTTCGGGACGAAAATTCTTTCAACTAGGGGATGATGTGACACCCCAGAAAATTTTTTTTAGTTATTCTAATTTTCGGGACGAAAATTCTTTCAACTAGGGGATGATGTGACAATCCGACTTTTTAGGTTAACCCCGTTAACTATTCCGTTAAGTTTTCCTATTAAAAACTTAACCTAGTTAACCAAATCTAACCTCGGGAACTGTTTCTGTCATAAATTGATCTAGAACTACAAGGACTGAATTTGCCAAGTCTCAAAACATAATTCATTGACATTCAAAGTCAAAATCAAGATCAATTTACGTTCTGTTTGACTTTAAAAGTCAAACCATTTTTCTTTGATCAAATTCTAGTTCCATAACCGATTCTTGTTCGAATTTGTAACATATCACACACATTCATACCATTAAAAGTCTTAACTACTGAATTAACCACCATCACTGCCGAATTAAACCATGTAATGACTAATTAACCCATAACAGTCGACTTCATCCTCAATGCTTACCAATTCGCAACAATTCGATGAAATGCCCTGAAATTGAACACCCTCACACCTCAGTCGAATACCTCAGAAGCTTTTTCACACGCAATTATGGTCTGAGTTGAAGCCGGGGTAGCCGGAGGACAAACCACGCAAGTCGCGGCTAAGTCCTACTCGATCCCCATCAATTCGGTATCCATTCTAGTAATTGAACACATCCCTAACTTCGACTCAATACCTAGATCAAAAGCCCCATCATAATCAGGGATTACAATATCTAATTTAACATCAATTATCTAGGGTTCATACGATTCGGGCTTAATCAAACACTAACCTAAACACGATCTTAATTCAATTAATTTGCAGGGTTAGATTCGCAATGCAATTCTTATTGAAAGCCCTATCAAACCCATTGCTTATAACATCGAATTGATGATGAACCAATTCTAGGGTTCATCGTATTTCGAATTCAATCGAACCCGACCCCCAACTCAGTCTCAATCAAATCAAACCATAGAATTAGATTTTTGATACTTTATTCGTCAAAAGCCCCATGATTTCTACAAGTTTTATTATCAGATTTATTCAATTCGAATTGTGGTTTCAAAACTTACGTTTCGGTTTTTCAATCGAACAAATTACGATTCCAAACTCAATGTTTTTGCAATCAAACTTAACCACATACTCGCATACCACTGATGAATGAAACCCCTATTATATCATGACTAATCGCTATCAAATTCGTCGAGATTGGGACTGGTTTTCGATTCGGGTTCGTAGGGAGGAGAGAACACAGGATCTTTCTGTGTAAAAATCGTTTAGAAGCGGGTTCTGATGCAATAGCCTAGCAAGCGGAGTTGGTTAGGCTGTTGAGTTTGTTCGCAGGAGACCCGGGTTCGAGTCCGGTCTCCTGCATTTTATTTTTAGGGGCTTTTTCAATGGGTTCCTTTTTATAAAATCACTCCTTATAATATTATAATACTATATCAAAATGTTTTGACACCCGAAAACACCAGTATACACGAGATTTAAATTAGGAAGCATTTTAGATATTATTTCAAAATATATATATATATATATATATATATATATATATATATATAATCATTTATGTTACTTCCTAAGGCTATTATTAAGTTCGTAAAACACGCAAGCAGTGGTTTTATATTAATATTCAAGTTTGGAATTATAACTCGTTCATATTATTTTTCTCACGTTTTTAAATAATATAATTATTTATATTATTACTTCAAATTATTTCTTAACTCAACCGAACACCCGAATCAATATTTTTAAGACGTGTTAGGTGACGTTTGATACGTACCACGTTTACCTTATTATCACACTAGAACACTATATATTCCCGATGACTCATTCGTCTATTCGTTATTTCTAAGTATGTATTATGACGTCAATTCTTTCCGTGTCGTCGTCATGAAATCCCATGTGTACCTAACAGTTGTAAATCGTATTCTAGGGCATTTGTAGATTGTCCGCTAGCACTCTATTTGTGGTATTTGTTTCACTCTTGCGAGGTGCTGTTTACCAACGCTTTACTCAGCCTCAGGTGAGTTTCACAGCCTCTTTTTACTTGTTTTACTATTGGGGGAGAAACATGCTTACACACAAACGTATTTTACTTGTTTTCCTGTTGAGGAAGAAACAAACATGAACACCAACTATCATACTTTTACTTGTTTTCCCCGTTGGAGAGAAACAGGTACGCAAGCAAATATTATTTTACATGTTTTTCCCGTTGGGGGAGAAAACATGACGCAACTATTTGATTTTGGTACTTTATATGATATCACTGTTGAGGCTAAGAGTAACACACTATCACAGAAAGTCTTCATCTTATATCGGACCGTTAATATGGATCTTAGCGAGGTAATGTTTAGTAGTACTACTGGGTTTGACAAGCCCCACCCACGTTAGTCGCGCTAACTTGATTGGATATCGAACGGGTGAAATGTTAGCCTACTCACATTGGCCAGAGTTGATAGACCTGGCAGGAGGCATATAAACACAGTCAGCTTCGGTTGCGAGCGCTTTAGTAAGACATGAACATAGGTTAGCTACCTATAGATATGCATATTGAATGTACATAATCTGGCAAACACTCTCTTATTGCAAACTTGAAACCTGTGAACTCACCAACCTCGTGTTGACACTTTTTCTTACATGTTTCTCAGGTCGCTAAGGCACAGGTTGCACACTTAGGACATGCATGGAGTCCTACTGTCATATTATCCATTTCAAACATTTGAAACAGTTTACTTATTTACATTGATTGACGCCGATTGCGTGTAATTACTTTTGATTTCATATTAGCGTTTATGCTTTCGCATTAACTCTGAACTTTTATGTTGGGACATTTCAAGTCTCATATAGTGTCGTTTGATGTAACTAATGACTGAGATCCTCGTGTGTCACCTTCCAAACGGTAAAACTCCGTTAGTGGAATTTGGGGATGTGACATCTATGCCCCACACATCAAATATGTTGACGACCATAATGGGTCGCATTGGCATCTCATCCCTCTTTGTGATGCTCCCAAGCTACTGACACCTTGTGAAGTTCTTCACAAACTCTGTTGCATCCTTGAAGATTGTAGGCCAAAAGAACCCATAAGTGAGGACCCTGTGTCCCGTTTTCTGTCCACTGGAGTTCCCCCCACAAGCATATGAATGGACATGTTCTAACAAATACTGGACTTTGCTTTCGGGCACACCACGCCGGATCATTTGATCTGCCCCAACATTGAACAAATCTGGTTCATCCCAGATATACTGATTGACTTGAGACATGAAGTGTTGCCTCTTCTTCTTAGCCCGATGTTCTGGAATTTTACCTACATCCAAATAATTAACAATGTTAGCATACCATGGGTCAGTGGAAACACTTAAAATTTGCTCATCTGGGAATGTCTCCCTGTTCTGTCAGTAGAATCCTCTTCGGTGTTCACAACCCTTGACAGGTGGTCTGCGACCACATTCTCTGTTCCTTTATTATTGCGGATCTCTGGGTTGAATTCCTGTAACAGTGGTACCTATCTGATCAACCTAGGCTTTGCGTCTTTCTTGTCCATGAGATATTTCACCGCACTCTGATCTGAATACACTATCACTTTGCTTCCCCAGATGTAAGACCTGAACTTATCAAGAGCATATACAACTGCAAGTAATTCTTTCTCAGTAGTAGTATAGTTCAATTGTGCCCCATCCGGGGTCTTGCTGGCATAGTAAATTGCCACCGGTTTCTTATCCACCCTTTGCCCCAAGACTGCCCCGATTGCAAAATCACTTGCATCGCACATGATTTCAAAAGGTAGTGACCAATTAAGTGCTTGCAAGATCGGGGTGTCTACCAAATTTTCTTTTAAAATATTGAATGCTTTCAAACACATCATCAAATTCAAAAGGGATGTCTTTTAAAAGTAGATTACAAAGCGGTTTTGTGATTGTGCTAAAACTCTTAATAAACCGGCGGTAAAATCCTGCATGCCCCAAGAATGATCTTACCCCTTTGACATTAGTAGGGGGAGTTAGTGTTGAAATTACTTTGATTTTTGCTTTATCTACCTCCATCCCCCTACTTGACACTATGTGTCCCAAAACAATCCCTTCTTGAGGCTCTTTTCCCAACTAAGGACTAGGTTTGTTTCGACACGCCTTTTTAATACTTTGGTTAGTTGCTCTAAACATGCATCAAATGATTGATTTCCAAAGACTCCCCAATCATATCTGAAAAGATACCCATCATGCACCTTTGGAAGGTGGCTGGGGCATTACACAACCCAAATGGCATTCGCCTGAATGCAAAAGTACCATATGAGCAGGTAAACGTGGTCTTATGTTGATCACCAAGATGAATAGAAATCTGATTATATCCTGTGTACTATAACATCCCAAAAATAAAACGACGATTAAAATAACGGGTTATACGTGAGACGAAAGGAATAAATGAACGAGGCGTGACGAGCCAGATGGGCCTGCGAACTTTAGGGGAGGAGTCCCTTCCCTATAAATAGCCTAAGTCACTCCACATTTATCTCATTTGCAAGTTCTAGAGAGAGAAACCATAGAGAGAGAAAGTTGGCGGATCGACCCGAGATTGAAGAAGTGCGTTGCTCCATAGCTCGTGAGAAGAACCTCCGAATCAGAAGCTCGATACAGGTAACGATCCAACCTAGATCTGAGTTTTTGTTTGTTTTTGGGTTTTTCGGGTTTTGGACGAAAATGTGACGTTTTTACGGATGAAACTGGAAGAAAAACATAGTTTTGAGTTCCTTAATGAAAAGCAAACGTTTTGAATGTAAACAAGTTCGGGATCTTGACGTGATCAGACCTGAAGACGAAAGTTAGGGTTTTTGCGAGGAAGCAGATCTTGCGTACTTATCAAGTACGCAGGAAGAGGGTCCTGCGTACTTATCAAGTACGCAGGAAGGGGATCATGCATACTTATCAAGTACGCATGAAACGAGGTTTGCGCACTTATTAAGTACGCAAGAGCAAGGCCCTGCGCACTTCCTAAGTGCGCAGGCATCAGGCTGTTTAGGTAAAGTCAGTATGTTTAGAAGGTTAAACCGTTAGAGTCGGGAGTTGGTCTGATGTGTATTTAACTAATCAATTCAGATCGGAAGTGACGTTGTGGGACCTTGTTTAGGACAACCCAGATTAGCTTATCAGGTGAGTTCTAGAAGCCCTCTTTTAAATGTTTTAAATAATGTTTTCGGGCTGGTGTGCATACATACGAAATGATGTTTTACGAAACGATGTTTACGAAATGATGATTATGAAACTATGTTTACGAAATGAAATGATTTGGAACGAACGGTTTATGGAAAGAAATTTTTATGAACGAAATGTTTATAAAGAAATGGTTTAAACTAAAGGTAAAGGGTTTTGAAAATGAATGAAAGGTTTTATGAAAAGAAAAGAAAAGGGCAAAGGTTTTAAAGAAGTCATTACAAATCTAATCTGTCGAATGAATGGAATTGACGAATGAAGTCTGGGAATGTGATTCCCAGCCTTGTGGTAGATTATGGACAGCGAGCCATAGTTGCCATAAGAACAACAGGGGCAGTGTCTTGGTGGCCTGCCAATGGTTATGATGTTGTACAACTGGTAAGGGAGTAACGACGGTTACTCAGGGGTTAACGTGATCCCATGAAGGTTAAATTATGATCCGACGGTGTTATGGCCGTG
Organism: Smallanthus sonchifolius; assembly: GCA_023525975.1. Classification (NCBI taxonomy): domain Eukaryota; kingdom Viridiplantae; phylum Streptophyta; class Magnoliopsida; order Asterales; family Asteraceae; genus Smallanthus; species Smallanthus sonchifolius. The sequence continues at coordinate 32,163,675 of CM042046.1, forward strand.
AACCATAGTCGTCGATGGAAGTTGTCGGTTTATGGACATGAGAGCCATAAGGGCAACTAAATGGGTATTGTCGGTCCTCGTGCAGTTAAGCCTTGGGGGCAATACAAAAGGGAATTGACGGAATGTATTGTATTATCGGTCTTCGTGTAGTTAAGCCTTAGGGGCAATACAATACTAAATGACGGGACGAATGGTAACACAGATTTAGATAGTAATGTATGACTTAAATGAATGTTAAATCGTTTAAACGAACGATCCGTTCAACGTGTTTATGATGATGATAAATGCTTGAATGTTTTTAATGATGAACGAAAGGCCATGTTTTCTTATACATGATGTTAAACTCTAATGAATTATTGAATGATGAACCATTTCTTAAATCGAATGAAAAAAATTGGAACTCACCAGCGTAGCTGACTTTTTAGTATGCACATTCAGGTTAAGGCAGGTATGGATGATTGATGGTGATGCTTGGCAAGCGAGAAGAGTTACCCGGTTGATCATGAAGACTGACATCCCGTTATGAGTTGTTTATGTTATGTTTATGTATTTGACAATGTTACGCTTTCGCATGTTTAAACAAGTTTTAATTATGATGAATGAATGATTCCGCTGCGTTATTTGATATTCAAGTTTAATAACTGTTTGTGAATGAGTAAATCCAACGAGTGAGGCCTCCCGGGTTTGGGGCCATACAAGTACCCATCTAAAAAGCAATAAAATTTCTAACCTAATAATTTCTTGATGATTTGTTCAATGAAGGGTATAGGAAAATGGTCCTTGGAAGTGGCTGTGTTCAACTTCCTGTAATCAATGCATACCCTCCACCCCGTCACGGGTCGGGTGGCTACCTTCTCTCCTTGCTCATCCCTTATCATCTAGATGCCTGCTTTCTTTGGTACTATCTGTGTTGGACTTACCCAGATGATGTCAGATATGGGATAGATGATCCCTGCATCCAACCATTTTAGGACTTCTTTCTTCACAACTTCTCTCATGTTCGGATTTAGCCTTCTTTGTGCATCTCTTGCCGGCTTTGCATCCGGTTCAATGATAATCTTGTGCATCACAATTGAAGGACTAATCCCTTTCAAATCTGTTATCGTCCACCCAATTGCTACTTTATGTGCAACCAAAACCTCCATGAGAGCCTTTTCCTGTGCCTCGGTCAAGTTTGATGCAATAAGGACCGGGAGAGTTTCATTCTCTCCTACGAGGCGTACTTCAAACTTTTTGGTAGATCTTTCAGTTCTACTTGAGGTGGTGATTCCAATGAAGGTTTTAAGTGAGTATCTATGGACTCTGGCAAACTTTCCACCTGAAGTGTCCATGTGGGTCTTCCCTCTTTGATGGCACACACTTCCAATTTCTCTTCTTCAGCTTTTAGCTTATCCTCATACTCATCTTCTTCCCTGTTACACAAAACACACGGCTCCTTGGGCGCATCCTCATTTGCATGAAGAATACACCTATCAATGATATATGCACTAAAGCATTCATCAATGATTGGAGCATTAAAAGTATGAGAGAAGACATTCAAACGCATCTTTCTATTACCAAAAGCCATGTCGATTGTGTATGTCATGCAGTTTATGACACATTGAGCAGTTTTTAAAAATGTCATTCCCAAAATAACATCGGGTTGGCTCCCTTTAGTAGGGGCTGCATAGTCAAGCACTAAGAAGTCGACTGGGTAATAAAAGTCTTCCACCTTGACAATCACATCTGTTAATATCATGTGGGGAAGCTTAAGAGTTAAATCTGCTAACACCACAGTGGTATCAACTTTTTGTAGAGGACCGAAATCATATTGGTCATACAAACTTCCCGGCAAGATACTAACACTTGCTCCCAAATCCAGAAGTGCCTTATCTATTTTGAAATCACCTATTTGATGGATTAAAGGCGCTCCTGGATCTTGGAGCTTAGGTGGAAGAATACCGGACAACACCGTACTCACATTATCAGTTAGATCAAGCTTTTTGGGCATCTTATGATTCCTCTTTTGAGTGCATAGATCCTTTAGATACTTTGCATATGCCGATACTTGTTTGATTGCATCAATTAGGGGAAGATTAATTTTAACTTGTCTAAAAATTTCCCACATTTCATCTTGTTGTGGGCCCCTTTTATTTACCGGTTTAGATGGATCAACCAATGCTCTCAGAAATGGGATGGTATTATTCTCCATACCCGCCCCTTGAGCACTAGTGGGTGCTTTAAAATCGTTTTGTTTTTCAGAAACTACCGGTTGTTTGGTTTTGGATGCAATAAGTACCGGTTCGGCATCACTTTCCTCATCCACATCCTCCACCAACCCTTCAACTAGCGGTTGTGGAGGGACAACTTTGTTGTCATATTTCTTACCACTTCGCAAAACACTTACCTGGCTTACGTGAGCATTCTTTGGCACTGACCCTTGATGTTGCGGGTTGGTTTGAGTATTGCTTGGTAACTTGCCCGGTTCTCTTCTTATCCACTCTTCAGCCATTTGCCCCACTTGCTTTGCAAGAGCACCCACTGTCTTGTCACAGACTTCATTGTCTTTCTTTAGTTCCTTGATAGCCTCCATAATAGCATTAAATTGGACAACTCCCATGTCCTCACCTCCGGTACTACCTCCTTGCTGATTTTTCTGTTGATAGCCCCTTTGGTATATCTGGTATCCGCCTTGATTGTAATTTTGTTGGCGGTTTTGGTATTGTTATTGTTGTGGTTGTCCTCCACCTTGCACATCAGCACCCTAAAAGTTAGGATTCATTTGATTAGATGCATTACCATACCTGAGTAAAGGGTGATTTCTGAGTCCTGGATGATAGTGTGTAGTAGTGGCCTTGTCTCCTCCAATCTGGTTCACTTCTTCAGGCTTTGCTTGTTCTCTTGGGCAGTTTTCTAACACATGCCCCAACTTTTCACATCTGTCACATACCGGATAAGATTGGTTCACATTTGCCACCTCTTTACCATTCGGCTTACCAAGACGTGCCATTTGGATCTCCATGGCATCCAATCGCTTCTGTATCTCATAATCAACCGACTTCACTGATGAAGTTGACTTTCCCCTCCTTCTTGCATTAGCTTGTCTTTTGGATATCACTGCCATCCTCTCGAGTACATCCCAATCCTCATCAACATGGTTATAGAAGAATGATCCATTACTAGTGGAGTTAACATCTCTGACATCCTCAGGCAGAAGGCCATCATAGAATGCCTAGATCAGTTCCCACTTATCTATACCATGGTGTGGGCAATTCCTTAGTAACTCCTTGAACCTCTTGAAAGCTTCATAGAATGGCTCCCCCGACTGTTGCCTGAAATCCCTGATTGCATCTCTGGCCTCATTAGTCTTGTGTGCTGGGAAGTACTCATCTAAGAACTGTTGTTGAAGCTCTGCCCAAGTAGCTATACTAGCAGACAGTAGAGAAAGGAACCATTGTTTAGCACGGTCCTTTAGTGAAAATTGGAAGAGTACCAATTTCACCTCATCTGTAGTGAATCCATCTCCACCTATGGTTCCACATGTGGCCTCATACTCTGATAAATGTGTATAGGGCTCCTCTGTAGCTCTCCCAAAGAAATGTGGGAGGATCCCTAAACACCCCGGTCTGATCTCAAATGCGTTCCCCCTACGAACGGGTGGAATGACGGGAGAAGCATTTAGGGCTAGTGCAGGGCGGAAGTGACTGTCCACCCCCTGTTCATGCCTTGGCAAATTCATGTTCCTAGGTGGTTCCTCTTGATGATTAGGTCTATTCATTTGAGGTTGCCTGTACCTGTTCTCTTGGTCAACATTACCCTGATTTCTCAGTTGACACCCATAGTCGGCCCTTGGTGGTGGTTGTACCCAATTGTTCACCCTATTTATTTCTTGATTTCTGGGGTGGTGGTTTAGGTCATACCATGTTTCATCTTCATCCCAGCTCTCATGTTGAGAACCGTGTTCTGGCCCATAACTTTGTCCTGTTAACAAATGTTCATCCTCCTCAAAATATGAGTAACTTGGGTAGTTGTTATATGGTTGGTTGTTATGGAATGGGGATGGTGGTTGTTGATTTAGTGGTTGTGGTTGTGCGGGTGGTTGTTGATTTGGTGGTGGTTGAATAGGAAAGAGGAGATCTGGAAAAGGTGGGACTGGTCCCCCACCTTGGTTTGGATCTGGGTTTGGTGGTTGATTTTGTGACATTCTCGGGCTGTCAAGTTTCTCTAAGATTGTTTGAACTTGGTTTTGTATTTTTCGGTTGGCTCTAGTGGCCTGTTCTATTTCTGGATCAAATAACAGTGGTGACTTCCTTCCTGAATTACGAGTATGTATAAACTTGTGGCCTCCACGAATAAACAAAAGATTAATAGCTCCGAACAAAATAATTTAAACTAAAACACTAAGCGCACGTATTCCCCGGCAACGGCGCCATTTTGTTCGCGTTGTCAAGTTCAATCAAAAACAATTATTCTAATCCCTAGCTACCTTAAACTATAGTATAGTGAAGTAGGGTATCGTATCCACAGGGAATTGGTGGAAAGTGTTTATTTTATGAAAATTGTTCGGATTTTAATTAAAAAGCAAATAACTTTAACTTTGTAAAAACTATTAAGATGAAACGGATAGCTCTCGGGTTCAGATTGCAAGTTCTGTGATTACTGGTTTGTACTTACTGTAAGTCACATAGACATAACTCAATAATCAGATTGATAAATAATTAACATTCAAATAACGACTGCACTGAACAACGATTGTAAAACCGAATGCTTGACACAAGTTAATTATCCAATAGTTAATTACCAATTCAGAATACTAATCATAGATACACAATGGTTCACGATAGATAACCTAAAAACTGATGCATACGATAAATCAATAAACTAAACGTGTTCAATCAATCCAATCAACCCTAGAACTCAAACAATCAAACGATTACAAGAATACTAGACCAAATCAAGTATGAACCTAGGTATATCACTTACAAGCAGATCCTACACCCGGAAACGACACGAAGAGATTAACCGCTCATCGACATCGTCATCGATTCTTCAATAGATGTTCAAACTTGATCTAGCATCAAAAACTGGTAAATGTTGAAACTTTATCTCTGGAAATCACCTTACGGAAGCTCTGGATCATAGAATGACAAGTTAATTCGACTATGGATCCCTAATGGCTTATAATTGGATTTCTCTCAAAAAGAGTCGTAATCATCTTCTTCGCGTGTCGCGAACTTAGGATGGTCGTTCTTCGCGTGGCGCGAAGAACAATTTAGTCGGTTGGTCTTTTCAAGGCCCTTGTGTATCGCGAAAAACTCTTCCCAGATCTTCGCGTGGCGCGAAGAGCTTGATTTCCATAATTTTGACTTTTGTTGACTTTGACTTCTCTGAGGCCCGTGTATGCTACTATCCTCATGACTTTAAGCTCGTGTTTTCCGTCCACTTAGCATATTCAACCTGTAGTAGACACAAATACCAAATGCACATAAAAGAGACTCGATATACAAAGTTAAACGCTTAAAACTACAAACTTAGACTCTTAAACGCGGAATATTTAACCTCACATCATGCATCCCCCTATTTCCTCCCAGTTTTGTCTTTCAGCTGCTGGGTTGACTCTTGTTGACCAATTTTGACTTCTTGAGGGTCAAAGCTCGGGAATGAATCTTCTAGAAACTTGAATTCTTGGTGTTTTTGATGGATTTTATCTTGATTTATATTTTCAACACCGAATAACCTACAATTTACAAAATATAAGTATTTTAAGCATAAATTGCAAGATTATTATTCAATTAGTACCATAATGTGGGATTATTATGTATGTAAAATATGTATAAATGATGGCACATCATCCCTCTATAACACATTTCATCACTAGCGTTTTATGTTTTAACGGTTTTCGTCGCTTGTCCTTAACTCCGTTAAGTTTTCTATTAGTTTTTATGAAAATTTACTAATATACCCCTCACCCCTTCTTCTTCATCTGACTCAATAAAATGTACATGAGACTCAATAACATGAATGAAACTTTTCTCTAGCGCGACCCCCCTCGGGCCACCGGCTCTCCGGCACCACCTCCTCCCTAAACAACGACGGGTGTTGGTAGCTCCAACAGAAATGGCGGCGGTGGTCGTTAGGGATTCCAGGAAGCAGAGACAAAGGTGGAGACAAGGTAGCAGGTGGCATCGAGTGGCCTAGACAGCGACGGTGACGATGTTAAACGATGAAGATGGTGACTGGGATGAGTTTTCCGGCGACACCCCATCTAGGGTTTTGATGTAGCAACGGTGACGAAGGCTGAGGTGAGACCTGATGGCAGCGGAAACGGAACGAGGATGGTGTTCAGATGATGGAAACAGTTTTCATCACGTGAATCCCCAGTCACCTGGTTCGCCGTGGTCATCGTTGTCGTATAAAATACATCGTTGAATCTAATATTTTTTTTCTAATGGCATTGTATTTTACTAGTTGTTTTAAAACTCGTATAAAACAACTATAAAATCTATAAAAAATACTTATTTCTAATGACATTGTATTTTTATTAGGGTATCGTATTTTATAGGTAACCGACATGATCCGATTAGCCGGTTCATGGTGGTGAGATGATAACAATGATGAATATTAAAGTATTATAACTATATGTGGTATTATATTTGAAGAAGTAGCTAAACATACAGTGATTCGCCAAGGGTAACGCCCGTTTACAATGAATCACTATGGGTTTACACGGCGTCGTCAAGTTCTAAATGTTTGAAAACTGATTCGCCAAGGGTAACGCCCGTTTACAATGAACCGTTGTGGGTTTACACGGCATCGTCAAATTCTAAATCTCTGAAAACGACTGATTTGATAGTGGATATGGTGTACTTGTAGTGTTTAGAGCTGCAAATATTTTATGGTTTACTTTTAGGTATGAATAGCATATTTTATGGTTTACTTTTAGGTATGAATAGCATCATATCTGTTTCGTGAATATTAAATATTAAAGTTTTAAGAATTTAGGTGATACCAGGCCCCGCACACGGGATGGACACGGGATGCACACGGGTATGATACTTTGTATCATCTTCTGGGCCATATCATTACATTCCTATGCAACCTGTTCTTTACATTCAAATAGGGAATAAATAGGGAATCTTTTTTTTTTAACGATAGATTTATCTTGTTGCTACTTCTACTTCTAAATTGCATCAAATATTTTACCTCATGTCTGGATTTGAACTCAGGACCTCCCATCTAAGACCAAAAGTCTCTATCAAGTGGGTTAGTCCCACATTGGCATTCAAATAGGGAATTTAAATGCGGTTTTATGCCTTTACTTTTTATTTTTATTTTTTTTAATTCTATCTAATCTACTCATATTGATTAAATTCACCACCAACTTGGATTTATAGCTTAGTGATAAAAGTTAAATATTCTTTAGAGAAGACTAAGCTTCAAGTTCTAGCATTAAGTAGATTATGATTTGGTATAGGTTAGGAGTATAAGTAGATGAGTGTGTGAGTCGTCGTTAGTAACGAATCCAGGATCTTTTGTCAGCGGGTGCAAAAAAAACGAGTTAGTTAAAATGGATTGGTAAAAGCGTATAGGTTAAACGGGTAGCTAAATTTAATTTTATGTATAAAATTAGTTTTTTAAACAAATTACTCAGTTTTATTAAACCGTTTAAAATTAACTCATACCTAAAATTCTTTTAAGTAAAACTAATTAAATTTCGTATAACATAACTTGGTTTTTATTTTTAATATTTAATAACTATGTCCAATAATTTGTAAATAACAATACAACATATTTAGCTGAACTCATGGAAAATGTAACTTTGCATTTGGGTGAACTTGAGTATATATCTTCTTATTTATAGTGTTCGGGCCTCATTGTGTTTTGTGGATTTCTATACAGCATGTTTTTGAAAGGAGAATTTCTTTTAATTCTTGTCATTAGTGGGACTTGAATCAGTGACCTCCAAACTTATTAAGTGTTTTTAGAAGCTTTACCACTATCATTGTGTCACCAACCCCAATAACAATAGCCTAATTACTACTCTTACAATTTGTAAAATGAGAACATGGTATTCATAGAGTATAATTCTTTTTTATTTTACACGTAACCTCTTTTAACTATATTAGATTTACTTTTTAGCCCTTGAAATTTATAAAAGTTTTTTTTTCCTTTTTTTTAACAAATTTATACTAGAGCTCATGAACTTCAATAAAGTTATCATTTGCACATTAAATATTTTTCTCTTTTTTTACCAACCGAGTTGCGATACGTGGCGCATACACAATAGTAACGAAGTTGCGCGTGATAATGTACAGGTTATCTAAACATTTGCATATGAATTTTTAAACGGTTTTGCTTTCTTTTTCTAATATTTTACTCGTTAAATTTTTTAGCGTCTTTGTTACAGTTTTTTTTTCTTTTTGTAAAGTTTTTGGAATATTACTAGATATTTCGCTGCAATTTGTTGTTTTGCGTAAATGTTTTGCTTTTTTACCTCATCAAGTCTATAATGTTTCGAGTTTATCTCATGTAGTATATATATAATCTGACTTTTCCTTAATAACTTTCGTGTTTGTTTGTTTGTTTATTTTTTTTTTTGACGTCTCGGTATAATTTTTTTTAAACGGAGTCGTATTCAAAATAACGTATTTTTTAGGTATCGTTGGTTATATCGACTGACAGTGTGCTGGCACAATAAAGAATGAGACCGACACCGACTGAAAAGCATCGGTACCGTTATCTAACTGTCTTTTATCTATGTTTCGATATTCACAACCGACTTACCGTAACTTCATACATTTCTTTTTACGTATTTAACTATGATTTTTTTTTATTAGCCACGTTAATGGCACCAGCTCCACCGTTTAAGCTTCACCTCTCGCCGTAGAAAGGCCTGATTCCTGCCGCAAAGAGCAGGACAAATTTTCTAGTTAAATTTATGCTTCAGGGGCATGCAAAAAATAGTTAAGGGGGGCCTAATTAATTTTTTCTTAAAATAATCCTTTTTTTCCTTTGTTAACTCATTATGAAGGGGTGTCTTTGTTGGAAATCGGGCCAAAAAAACACGAACCTAAAATTTGATTTCAACCAAAATTTATTCATTCTATTTACTAATATTATAAATTTTGATACATTTACAATGATCTATAACCCATCTATTTCTACTTAAATAAGTAGTTAAAGATAATAACAAACAATAAATAAATAATTCCTACTTAGCTACTAACTTTGCAATCCTACCTTGAATACAACTCATAGTCTCGGCTTTAACAAGGACTTGAGTTTATCCAACCATTTAATTAACAACTTGAAATATACTACTGTCGTGACCAATCTTTCAACCAAAATACCCATTGGACTATTAGACTAAGATAAGATTAGTCCAACAATCACCTCCTAATCTTGTCATACACTTCTCTTGGACCCGTTCACCGTCTTGACTATTTCCTGGACCATCTGACCGTTCCCTTGACCTCGTCCTAGATCATCCCGACATGAACTTCCACAACCACAATGTTTTACACATGTTTTTTTCTCCTTTACATATACCATGTTATCTCCTCTTATTAACGACTTCAATCTCACTTGACCACTATCGAACTCACTCTTCCCGTGTCACCAGAACAACCCCGTTCTTGACCATCAATCGGAAAAAAAACAATCCCGCTACTCTGCTGCTTCTACCGTTTTTTTCTTTTTTACCTGCTTGGCAAGACTAGATTCAAAGTCTCCAGCTTTGACGAATCTTTTCACGTACGCCTATCTGCAAATCTGATCGGATTCCTTATGCCAAAAAAAACAACCTACCCCGGTAAATCTGTTTTTATTCTTGACAGAAAGGACCGGGTCGATTGATAAGTACTGAAGTTGTCTTATCACAACTAGATCTAATCACATGGGTTTTTTTAAATGATTATACTTTTTTTTTATTTCTCTAAACATGAAATTATTTAATTAGTGATTTTTAAGTATTTTTATTTGTTGCAAAAATAAAAAGAACATGATAAGATTTGTTTTTGTTTTTTTGAATGGCGTGGGCTCAACTGGGACGTCCCATCAGAGAAGGCTCGTACATCAGTCTACCCATACAACCCTCAAGGAATTCGAATATGCAGAGGGTGTTCCTAGCTTTTATGAAGTGAACCTTGCAAGATTCGAACTCATGACCTCCACAGAAGGAAAACTCTTTAGGAAAACTCCCATAACTAACAAGGGAGAACATTGACAGCGGATAAGATTTGTTTAATCCATCTCTGAATGAGGTTGTTATGGTGGAGAATGTGCTGTTAGTGTGTGATTGGTTGGAAGAGGGAGTCAAACCTCCCCCATCAAAACCTTATCGTATGTTAATGAGGCATTACTTTTGTCTCCCTCTGATTTCGTTCTTATCAGGGTAAGGTTGGTACTTGCTACCCCCACCCATAAGTACGGCCTTTCCTCTTTTTAATATCCTAAATAAATAAAAGAAAATACTGTAATTAGTAATTTCTGTGTTATATTTTCATTTAGTTATCTTCAAAAATAGTTATATTACCGTTGTGAAATATGTGATTGTTGAGAATATAGTTCTGATTCGTGAATAAGACTTTAACCTTATAAATACAAACTTAAAATCATATTATACGTGATACGGATTCAACACATATGTGACATGGACTTCCTTTCTCATCGTATTTGGGCGAAATGACAACTAAATACATGGGTTTACGTATTTTAATTAGATTAAAATCTGATACATAAGAAAAAGTACATACGTGATTGTGGAGTCACGCCATAGAATTAGAATACAGCTGAGAAAATAAATATTTTCATCATTTCTTAATTAATATATATAAATTAATTTAGTTCTAAAATCAAGATAATATAAACTTCATCATTATTTCATTATTTTTATTACTATAAAAACTTAATTAAAATAACTCCTAAATTAGGAAAACGATGGTAGTAATAAAGGCCAGTTGACGAAAAAGGCAATATCTATATCTATATTTATACTATATAATAAATAAAGGTTTTTCATCGTGTTGTCTCTACATATTCAATTTTATCATTTTTTTTCTCGTCTCTCTTTTATTAAATACACTTTCATCTTTTAATAAAAATATATATTTAGAGAAAATTTTTATTTTAAATTATCACTTATCATAAGAAAATTTAAAATCTAATTATGTAACTTTTATTTTCAATTAAATAGTAAATGAAAATCAAATAACATTAAATAATAATTGAAGTATTTTCGAAACTCAATTATATATTAATCTTTAAATGTTTTGAATTTATTTCTATTATAAGTATATGTAATATATTTTTACATATGTAAAATATGTACGTAAAGATTTAAAAATTTTATGTATTGTTATTTTTCATCATGTGTATAAACTCGGGTCCTAAACTAGTAGTATGATAAACAAAAAGAATTAAAATGTTTAAAAGCCATTCGTTTAGGTTAAAAAAAACTCTAAACGATTTTTTAAGTTAAGAAAACAACAGATTACTCAAGTGTGAATTCGATTATACTGTATTACAATTTATAGAAATAACATTTGCTTAAACTATCACCGATTCGTGAAGAATTCATTTTAAATTCAGTTTTTTGTTAAACGCATGCATTTAAAATGGTCTTCAGGCATGCATGATTTAAGGAAATTTATATAATTTTTTTTTAAAACCAACCAATACTATAAGCCCGGTCACCGTGGTAAACTCATTGATGAAAGCCACCCACGCCCGCAAACACAGACAGCGCTGCTAACTTGGTTCGCCAACCATTACAGAGGAAACGCACCACCCGAATACCCATTGTGGTAAAACCCCTGCTCCACCTGGCCATATTGCATCAAATGAGACTCGAATTCATTACTATTATATTGAAAGGTCATGGGGATGTCTCTTCCTAAACCAATTCATTCGCTATAAAAAAAACTAATCTAATATTATATAACTAGCTTTAATCATGTGTGTTACACATGGTGAATTATTAATATTATATTGATAAATATTTAATACATTTTTTATACAAATTTGATACTGTATTAGTAATTTTTCTATTTTATTTAAATTTTAAGATTATACGGATGAGAATTATTAAAACATGAAAATACATTTTTTAAGTGGTGTACTTTTTAGTTTTTATAATATATGAAATTACATGTCAATTGAAACATCACAATGATTATTTACAAGTTTGAAAATACTTCATTGTATACAACATTTGACGTGGTAGTGACAATTTTTCCACCTATACCAAAGATTAATAGTTTGAGTCAATCTCTACTTTTAACTCTTGATAATGCAACATACAGCTGGTCATAAATAAATACTGGAACTTTTAAATACAAACCAACATTTAAAATTGATTGTCCTAAGCTTTTATTCATGGTCATTGCAAAATATGATTGTCCAAACATATTTTTTTTTTAAACGAAAAATGTCATTATTTAAAAAATAATTAAAGTTTAAAATATAACACACTTTATAAAAATAAACATTTACAAGTTTCTTAAGTTTAGTTAAAAACTAACTATTAAAATTTACAAATCAAACGAAAAAAGTAAAATTTAATTAACAGATATTTATTTAAATAAAAAAGTAACACATATTTATTTAAAATTAATAAAATTAATTAAAAAGCTACTAATTAAATAATAATAAACTTTATCAAACTTAATTAATAAAGTAACACATATATCAAACTAATTAAAAAAGTAACACATATCAAACTAATTAAAAACTTTATCAAACTAATTAAAAAGTAACACAGACTTAATTAAAAAGCTACTAATTAAATATTAATAAACTTTATCATAGAACATATTTATTTAAAATAAAAAAGTAATATTTTTTTAAATTTTATATGTAAAATTTAAAAAATCTTGTTTTTTAATAATAAAATTTTAAAAACTCGCTTTTTAATAACAAAACTTTAAAAAATAATTTTTTTTAAAAGCTCCAACTTTTTAGTTTTTGATGTTTTTTTAATTCTAATTTTTTATGATAATTAAAAAAATGTGAGTCAATAGTATTAATAATAAATTGATTTGGTAAAATGTGTTATTTATGTGAATTTCTAAAAAAAAAGTTTAAATATGAAAAAAATTAAATGAAGGATGTAATATGATTTTAGGGGGGGGGGGACTTTGTAAGATTGAATGTGGTAATGACAAGTAGCAAAATATTTAGTTTTTTATTAAAAGAGAGATTAAAATTGTTATTAGACAAATGTTTGATACGTTATTAACTAGTGTACTAAAAAGAATTCATTTATTACAAGTATTTTACAAAATTGGTAACTTTACAAAAAAGTAATTAAGTTTCAAAAGTGTTCTAATTAGGTCACTCAAGTTTAAAAAATGTTCTAATTAACTCACTCAGCTTTCATTTTTTATTTAAATTATAGGTTTTAACATGTTTTTTTAGCATGTTCTTTTTTTGTTTCAATTAGAAATACCTTTTTCTTTTTTTATGTTGATGTGGAATGGTGACGTGGATTTTAGATTATTTTTTTATTTTTTAATATAATTAACATGTTTTTTATTTTTTTTAAATAAAATTACATATATTGAAAATCTCGACCCACACATCTTCTCCTTCATAAGTTTCTTAACACATTTCGTGTTTTGATGATGACTTGATTTGAAGGTTTAGTGACCGAATTTGGACAAAAAATGCATGAGTAACCTAATTGACACACTTTTAAAACTTGATTACTATTTTATAAAGTTTTCCCTAAAAGGAATTTATAAAATCATTGCACATGTTACATATCCATATTATAATAAAAAAAACTAAATTTTGTACCACTTGTCAACACCATATTAATCTTCAAATTCATTTTCCCCCCAAAATCACATTTACATCATCCATCCAATATTTTCATATTTAACTCGTTTTAAAAAAAAATTACATAAACAAATATTTTACCAAATTAATTTCATCATTATAATCATTGACTCACATTTTTTTTAAACTTATCATTAAAATTGAATGTTTAAAAAAAACAAGAATAAAAAACATGATATTTAAAAAAAATGAGTTTTTAAAGTTTATTATCTAAAAGTGAGATTTTAAATTTTTATCAATAAAAAACCAAAATTTTAATTTTACATATAAATGTTGAAAATACTACTTTTGTATTTTAAATAAACATGTGTTAGAATAAAGTTTGCTAATATTTAATTAGTAGTTTTTTAATTAAGCTTGATATCAAATTTGTATAAAAAATGTTTAAAGATATTTATCAATATAATATTAACGTTTCACCCCGTGTGTTACACGAGGTTTAAAACTAGTATTAGATAAGTTTAACAAATTACTAATCCCTTAAATACCATTGTCAAATTACATTAAATAGTAATTAATATATTTTAATAAAATTTTGAAATCTAGTTACATAACTTTTATTTTAAATCAAATAGTAAAATGGAAGTCAAATTACCTTAAATAGTAATTAATTTATTTTTGAAACTCAATTATATATTAATTTTTACATATTTTAAATTTTTTTATCATATAATACATTTTTATATCCATAAAACATATATGCATAAGAATTTAAGATTTTATTGTATGATATTTTTCACCCTTGTGTAGCACACGGGGTTCTCATTGTCGGCGTCCAATCCGACGCCAACACTAACCAAATTTCATTAAACTCCCTTTCAAATATCTTCATCTTTAATTAAGACCCCTCTGATTTCTATATTTTCAAATATACCTCTCAAATATCTAAAGTTACAAATTTGCCACCGGATAAAATTCTCTACTCAACCCCTCAAATTTCTATTTTTTAACAAATTTGTTATTTCAATGTTAACTCATATTCGAAGCGCGATTTATCTATTTTCCAGTCTCCGAAACCGAGTAGCGGCATCTTCATACGTTTCTTTTATTTACTTAGTCACGTTAATGTTAACACCGCAATACGTGCAATAGAATTCACAACCCCGACACATCACACGGGTTAAATTTCTAGTTAAAATTTATGCGATGATAGATGATATTTTAAACAACTAATGTTTTTATTGGATTTTTTGGATGCTTGTCTTTGAATATAGCACCTTCTATTTGGTATTATTCCAAGGCTAACACCCACCCAACTTATCACTAGAATCTATATATTTGTATTCTTCTCATTTCATTATTTTTTCCAATATAGTTTTGGTTAGAGAACCCCTTATAATATACCCACGCTTCATTAAGTCCCTCATCTTGTTCTTTTAACATTTTCACCAACGAAAGTACAAAATATTAGTTTACTTGTTTTTTTCTTCAACGGCTAGAATTTGTACAGAAAAGGCTTCTACCGAAGAAGGGGAAACAAAAGATAAAACCGTATGGATGGGCCCGGACCTTAAATATGATATGTAAATAACTAGGTTTTAGGTTGTTATATATAACATCTATAGTAAACTTTTGTTTTGCTCCCTGTGGTTTGATCATTTTAACTATTTTGCTTTAATAGTTTGAAAATAGTCATTTTGCTCGGTGTGGTTACATTTTTTTCTCCAATATTCTCTCTGTCCCTAACTCCGTTTATTATCCCCGTTAAATGGCAATCACGTGCCCCTCACAGGAGGGGCATTTCTGTCTTTTCCATTCAAATCATATTCAACGCCTATTTAACTAGGGTGTTTTTTCCCAAATCACTTCCGAGCGTTGAATCTGATTTGAATGAAAAAGACAGAAATGCCCCCTCATGTGAGGGGCACGTGACTGTCATTTAACGGGGATGGACGGGGAGAATATTGGAGAAAAAAGTGTAACCACAGGGAGCAAAATAGCTATTTTCAAACTATTGGAGTAAAATGGTTAAAATGATCAAACCACGGGGAGTAAAACAGAAGTTTACTCTAACATCTATATCTATATCTATACTATATAATAAATAAAGGTTTTAGTAGGACACGTGTCACTCTCATATTCACTTTTATTATTTTTTCCTCGCATCTCTCTCTTATTAATTACACAAACTTCTTTAATTTTTTTTTGTTTTTTTTGTTTTCCGTCTCTCTCCTATTAAACAATAATAATTTCTATAATTATTTTTATAAAACGTTTTTTATTTAAAAAAATATGTTTGTTCATAAAATCTATACTATATAATAAATAAAGGTTTTTTACTGCCACGTGTTGCATCCATATTCATCGTCGTCATTTTTTTCCCGTCGCTCTCTCTTATTTAATGCACTTCTATCTTTTAATAATAATATATATTTAAAGAAAATACTAATTATATTAATAAAACCTATTTATTTTAAATTATCCCTTATTATAAGAAACTTTGAAATTTAATTATGTAACTTTTATTTAAATCAAATAGTAATGAAAGTCAAATTATATTAAATAGTAATTAACGTATTTTCAAAACTCAATTATATATTAGTTTTTACACATTTTGAGTTTGTTTTCATCCTTAGTATATGTAATATATTTTTACACATGTAAAATATATACATAAAGATTTAAAAAAATTATTTATATATTGATATTTTTCAATTTTCACCCCGTGTATAGATACGGGATCTAAACTAGTATTTTATAAATTTAACATTTCTTTAATTCTTTTTATAAAATATTTTTAAAAAATAATTATTTCACCAATAACATCAAACATACAAATCTTCATGAAAATTGTTTGTTTATAACAACTTGTCTTTATTCAACTCATGTAATACATGAGTTTTAACCTAGTGTTTAATAAACAGGTTGTGTCCGCCTTAACACGATTAACTTGTATAATTAAACAAATTGTATTTGGGTTGTCGTGTTTAACATGTTTGCGATGTAATATGTTCAGAACTTGATTAAAATTCATCTACCACCCCGTTTAACTATTTAAAAAACAAGTTAAATATGGCATGTTCGGGTTATACGATTTTAAGTGTTCGAGAATAAGAATAAATATACGAGTTGTGTTTAGGTTCAATGATTCAACATGCCAACCTTAAATCTATCAACCCGTTAACCCGACTAGATTGACACCCGTACACTATACAAACATGAAAAATAAAGCTAAAATATGAGCATCAACACACTGCAAGAGATACATCCAGTTTTTAAGAACCTCCCAGACATCTATTTGAGATCTAAAACACGAAAATCGTTGTATAGGTAGGATAACATCATCATGAAGATGTAGGAACCATCCGTCAGAAATATAAGACTAACACTTTGTAGAAGCATGTTTTAGTAAATCTGGATAAAATTCTATGTATCGGTGTACGTATGCAGGAGGGTGTTCCTGAGTACTTAGCTTGTACACCAGATTGGTCCCACGTACTTAGTAAGTATGCATGACCAATCACCTGCGTACTTACTAAGTACGCAGGAAGTGTTCCATCCCCTATAAATAGAAGACTTGTCTTCATTTATAAGTGAAACTCTAGAACTAGGTTGAGAGGTGTTCGGGCGGGATGAGCTCTATCGCCCCTGGATCGTGAGCGTAGACGAGAGATGTGTACTCCTTCGGTATGTGGTCTGTAATACGAGGTGACTTCTTTGTTATGGATTACATATTGTTTGATTCTGTTGTCTTTTATCTTTGCTTTTCTCCATCTATTCTTCACTGTTCCCACACGAATCGACGGACAGATCTTTGTTTTTCCGGTGTGCAACGAGCCTCCTGGGACCTACACACTTGTATAAATTCCTAATACAATACAAGAAATAAAGAAAAGTACAAAAAAAAACGAATACTAAATTCATGACCGAGGCTTCGTGTATAACACGGGTCCCTTAAAACAAATTTCAAGTCTCCCAAGGGTACTCGAATGTTTCCCTGGGTACAGCGGGCGAAGCTGTGTCTACAACCGGGGAGGACTCTAAACCTGAAAGAGTACATTGAGAAGAAAACAACAAAGTTAGCGAATTACTACAAAGTTACAGTTACATTATATGATAATTTAGCGTGTTGAAATGACAAGCAAGTCTTGGTATTTATACAAGAATTAAGAATCATAACAACTGATGAAACTTAAAAACGAAAATAAAGAGAATTAAACGTTTTCAATGCTCTTTATTTAGTTTTGAATTCTGATTCGTAACTGTCAAATATTTAAGTCTGCAGAGCTTGTCAAAGAAAACTGATCAGCAATTACAGACTGGTGCTACTGTAAGAACATATGTCAATGCACGGATCCACGTGTACAACCAAACGCGTTACATGTTATGCGGACCGGGTTCCAACCACCAGGCCGCGCACGTATAGCCGGACGCAGCCCGATCTTTCCACGCCAGGGCCGCTCATCTCCGGCGCTGTGACGTGGATCCGCCGTGTACCTGGGCGTCACCCGCGCTTCCATGTGTAGGCTAACAGGACACTCCGTATGGACGACCAATGGATACTCCGAGTGGATGCCATTAGCGCACAGTGTGAAGGCCGGGCGCTAATCCGGTTGGCGTGCCACCTCATCTGTCGTGTGCCCGGGTACTAAACTCGCGTGGCTACTCGTAGTTAGTCAAAAATACTAAGGCCGCTCTAAAGTGGGAGTAGTGCAAAGTGCACCATCAAAACGTCACATTACGCCATCGCCCTCGTCCCGTCCCATGCCCGAGCGTAGAGGCGAGCCTGTTGGGTGCTTCGCACCCTCATGGCTCCCACTAAGTGTCATTCTTTATAAGGTAACAATCCTAAAGGAATATTCCTCCTTATAACCCCCTCAAAGGTTTGTTATCCCACCTATGTGGGACAAGTTTCCCCACTTTTCTACTCAAGAAAATCTGAATTTTAAGAACTCTAAATACCCAACTTTGAGTATCGATATCTCATTCATCTTAACTCAGTTTTGGACGTGGTTTGTTTTCTAGCGAAGGTCTCACGTAAGACCCAAAGAGAAATAAGAATATTAATGTAAAACCAGGTCAAGTTCCAGGGTCCTCAATTGCCAACTTTGAAACCCTAAGGGTTGAAGTTGTCAAATCCCAAAGTTAGAGGGTATAAAAGTGAAAAATTAAAACTTTGGCTTGGTAACAGACCGATACCAAGGACCTTAACGGTCCGTTACTTGGCGGATAAGAAATTAACTAGGAAATGTCACGTGTATGCTGAGTAAAGGCCAAAGGGTTTGACACGTGTCAATCCCGGAGGACCGTTACTCCCATTCATAGCGGTCCGCGAGGGACACCTGTTCCAGGAGGTCCGCTAAACTGAAACTGGTTGGGTGGCGGACCACCACCGTTCTTCGTAACGGTCTGCTAGCCGCAATCCAGTCGCAAATTGTGGGAGTGACACGTGGCCGATGACTCAGCGGAAGATTCTGACGCGTGTCAGCTTAGCAGACTGTCACGTTTGCCTTAACGGTTCATCATCCACAAAACCAGGAAATGTCTAATAAATATCTGACGCGGGGCTCTGGGCGGTAGCGGACCGTTACCACCCTGTTTAACGTTCCGCTACGGGCCTAGATCGGCAACTATAAATAGATGGCATCGTCTTGTCATTTTGAAACATCACGACCACAAACCACATTTCATAAAATAAAATGTAAACTTTTGACAAAATGCAAGTTACACATATTGATTTTTATAAAAATGTAAACTTTTGCTGGGTGTTTTTGATAATCAACCAACTATACTAATGCTTCACAAAATAAAATAGTATAGTTCGGGTTCTTACTAAAAAGTAATAAAAAAGGATGAAAGCCTTGACTCTAAAGCTCGTGATATCACCAAAAGAGTCTTGAGAGGTTGATCCTTGATTAAAGGTAGTGGGTTTGTATGTGATGGTAGTGGAGTGGGGGGTGGGGGGGGGTGTTTTATTTTCTAACTCAAATAACATCTAGATTTTCAAAGATTTTTTCATATTAGGCCCTTCAAGTCTTATGAATTATATCTTAACCACCAAAACTTAGTATTTACAATTTCAGCTCTCGAAATTAAAATATTTGTCATTTTTGTCTAATTTAAAAAATAATAAAATGGAAAAGTGTCAACGTGTCATTAAAGAATATTAAATGTTTCAAATATATGATACCAAAAAATTGAGATGTTACATCTAGCACACAAAATCTAGAAAGAGAAAACCAAATAATCAAATTTGAAACCAAGAACCAAAAACCAAACACAGTTAAAAACTAAAATCGATCGAATTTAAGCATTTGAAAACCATATTATTTAAGTTCAGTTTTGTTTTATACAAAAACGACCCAAACCTGCATCTGCTACACTCTAATTCTTACAAGTTAGTTGCCTTATTAAGTGACTAGTAATGACTTGGAAGATATAATTACGAAAAGACAATGAAGTTGTGGACCGATATTAAAGGTATGCGATTGTACTAAAGAGGCACAACAAAACATAAAGAGGAGATTAATAGGAAGTCTTGATGAGAATTGGAAACAAAAGCATTGAATTATTTAAAATGAAAATTAGCTACAACTTTGTACTTATGGGTAGTGGTGCACAAATCGGTTTTTAACCCAAACCGGTTCAACCCGACCCGAACCGGTTTGGTCAACGAAAAGTCAAAACCGGTTTGGGCCCAAACCGGTTCGGGTTAAACCGGTTCGAGTAATGGAAATATGTAAACCGGTCAAACCGGTTCGGGTAGGTTTTAAACCGGTTTAAACCGGTTTTTATAAAAAAAAAAAATCCAAATAAATTTTATATTTTTAATATAAAATCCATAATAAAATATAACAAAATTAAAACATAAAGTTTAACGTTTATTAATATTTGGAAAGTTCGGAAATTAAAAAACATGACAAGATAAAATTGTAAAAAATTACAAAAAATATAACAAATATAAAACATTAAGTTCAACGTTTTATTTTTTGGAATATTGATTGATTATTCTTGTGCGTTGTCTTCGGAACTAGAGCTTCGTAGCCTTGCATCTTCGGCTAGTTCTTCATCCGTGACGGGTTCGGATATTCCAAGATCAACCTCGTTGTTGTGTATGACTTCTTCGGCTTGAATTTCATCTTCGAGAGAAGTTTGGTCTTGTATCCTATCCATCGCATCCAAATGGTCCTTCAAGCAAATGCACATTTCCATCGCTAGGGGTGTGAGTCTAGTCCTTCGTATCGATAATACCCTGCCACTAAAAGAAAACGCAGATTCCGAAGCTACCGTGGAAGCTTGGACGGTTAGTACATCACGGGCCATGGCGGAAAGAATCGGAAACGAAGCTTCGTTTGTTTTCCACCATGCCAAAATATCAAAATCCTCAAAAACGGTAGGAGGCATAAACGCTAAAAAGTTTGTGCCAATATACCTTCCGAGTTCGCTACTCGGAGTGGTACCTCGAGCCCGTTTACTAAATTCATTTAACATTTCGTTATAAAAATTCAAATTAACATCTCTCGAGCTACCACTTGATGATGTACCCATTGTATCATGTGGAGTCGGAGTTGTACCATATTTATGTAAATAAACATCAAATAAATCTTGTAAACATTTGTTAAAATATGTTTTTGTGCCTTCTGCAAAATGGATGTCTTCACTATCCAAATTCAAAGCGTAAGTAATTCTATCAATCAAGGTTTCAACCCCGTAAACATTTATGGTAGGGTTTAACGCGGCGGCGCAAGTTATAACGGGAGGCATTTCTTTAAAATATTTCACTAATTTTTCTTTCATCGGTTCTATCATTTTTGTAAAAAGATCGCTTTTATTTTCAAGCTCAGACAACTTATTAGCCATTAAATATATTTGTTTTAGTGTTAATGGACTTATGGGATAATAAACACCGGATAAAAAAGTGGTGGCGGTTTTAAAAACTTCAAGCAATTCGGTTACGTCTTTTAAAATATCCCAATTTGGAGACGGAAACTTTTGAATTTTACGACGAGGTTTTGAGGCAAGCATATCATGAAATAGTTCTAAAGTTTTTCTTTGTCGTAAAGCGCTATAAAACATAATATAAGTCGAGTTCCATCTTGTCTCGACGTCCCAATTCGGTTTTAGAGATTAGAGAGTGTAAAGAGAGGTGTGATCAACCCTAAACACCCCCCACCTATTTATAGTGTTTTAAGGGTGCAAAAAACTCCAAAAAACCGACCAAAATCGACCCCAACGGCCATATAGCCGTTGGCCAACGACTATTTTTTGCCCAGCTCGAAAACCGGTTTAAAGCGGTTTGGTTGAACCGGTTCCTAAACCGATCGCCTCCTGAAATCTCCAAACCGGTTTCAAACCGGCGGTTTTTGGGCAACCCGAACCGGTTTGGCCCAAACCGGTTTAAGCCAAACCGGTTTGCCGGTTTAGACCGGGTTAAAAAAAAACCGGTTTTTTTGTGCACCACTACTTATGGGCAAAAGTATGATACATAGTGACAAAAAGAAACGGTTGGATATAGTTAAGGGGCAAAACTGACACAAAGAAAATACGAAATACATTTATGTCAATTAGTCAAAGTGTTCGTACCATCCGGAAATTATAAAAACGTACCTTCCTCACATATTTGCTCCACCGAATAGAACTCGTCTACGTTTCGATAGCGACTTTATGTGTTCCCAAAATAACCCCGTCAACTATCGCCGTCGCTTTCTGTCCTTAAGCGTACGGCTGTTTCATTTCTCATTGAAATGGCATTCTTACCCTTGGGTCAACCATCTAGAAAGTGTCTTTGACATTATCACAGTAACTTCTAGTCTTTTTCTTCGTGTTTCTAAGTTATTTTAACAAAATAGTATTCGTTAGAGCATGTGGTATAACTAAGTGATCGATACTCAAGTGAGGAGAAAAGTGGTTGACACGTAGCGCCACGTCATATTTTTCAATTCTCACACCAAGTGAGTGAAGATAGAGAAATACTCAAGTGAGTGAGGGTGGTGTGAACATTAAATGCATTTTATAATTATATATTAGTTTTATATAAATAGTACAATTCTACAAACACAATCTACAAACACAAATTACTCAAAATGTCATCTCCTTTCTGTGAAGTTCTTCACGTGAAACCCTCACCCCCTTCACGCCATCAAGGGGGCGTGTGCAAAACCCCCTCACGCCATGATACATGCTCACAGATGGTCTCACGCATGGTATACCACTTGATCTTAATAATGCTTAATGTTAATTAGTTTTTTAATTTAAACTTCGTTTATAAGTTATTTTATTTAACTTTGTTTACGAAAGATATTTATTTTTAAATTTTTTATTATATTAATCAGAGTTTATACATGATTAGTCCCTCAGATGTGTAAATTACATAATTGGTCATTTAGATGGAAAATGACTGAAATATCTTTCAATTTAACAGAAAAACTAATGAAAATTAGTTTTAATTCCCAATATTGTTACAAAATCAAAACATAATACTAATACTTACAACTTAACTCTTAGTACACATGCATGTTACTTTTCACAAACCAAATAAATATTCATGTAATTAACCTCAATCAATAATGATAATATTAATAGTTGATAATAACTAAAATAAATGCATTAAATAAATAAAATATAAAAATTCTATCAAACAGATAAAAAAATAAATAAAAAAAACAAATTATTATAACAAGTTTGATAGAAAATTAAACTTCAGGGTGAGAATATTGAATTAAAAAGAAAATTATACTAAAGATTAAAACAAAACTTGCGGAAATAGCATACTTTAGGTTTTTTTTATTTTTGCCACCAAAGTTTTAGATTTTATACATTTTATAATTAAATTTTATAATTAAAGGTGAGTATACCATTATCTAATACATTGAACATATCATTATAACCCTTATACATCTTGAAATGGATGTGAAAAGTAAAAGGGTGCCATTGGTTAGGGGTGTTCAAAACCGGATATCTGAAATTTCGGATATTTTCGAAATTTGGATATCCGAAATTTCGGATATCCATTCGGATAGTGAAACGGATATCCGAAAATATAAAAAAAATATATAAAAAAAATATTTTAAAATTACAAAAACAATTAAAAATCTTAAAAAACATTAGAAAATATACATATAAAAATATATAAATATAATATATCGGGTTTTGATTCAAATTTTCTTATTTTTAAATAATAAAAACAATTAAAAAAAATATATAAATATAATATTTCGGATATTCGGATATCCGAACTATCCGAAATATCCGAAAATCACTATCCGAATCCGAATCCGAAAATTCGGATATCCGAATTTCGGATATCCGAAATTTCGGATATCCGAATTTTCGGATATCCGAATTTTCGGATAATTCGGATTCGGATTTTCGGATAATTCGGGTTCGGTTTCGGATTCGGATTTTTTTGAACACCCCTACCATTGGTCCTCGTTGTTTTTTTTCCCTTAATTTTTATTTTCATTTTCACCTCTTTTACCGTCCCGTTTAATTTTCTAATAATTTCGTTTTTCTACGATAGTTTTAGTTCGTCAACCTTTTAAAAAAATGAATGCACAGTTGATTTTAGTTTTTTTTTGTGAATGTTCCGGTAAAACGAAACGCACGTCTCAACCGTGACCGGGCGACTGCGAACACACTTTTATTCAAAGATTACGTTGACGAAGGTTGTTTGTACGGGGATGAGCAATTTGGTGTGGCTTCAAATGATCTATGGTTTTGGCATGCATTCTTTCGATGTTTCCGGTGCGAACAATGACATTAATGTTCTTAATCAATCACATATATTTGATGATATGATCAATGGAACCGCACCCGACTCATCGTTTGAACTTAGATGATCGCATTACAAGCGTGAGTATTATCTAGCCGATGCAATATATCCAGAATATGCTACAATTGTCAAGTCTCTTACGTGTCCAGAAGATATTAAACGTAATAATTATAAAAAGGCTCATGAGGCGGTAAAAAAAGATATTGAACGAGCGTTCGATCTCTTGAAGAATAAGTGACATATAATCGAACGCCGGCTCGATCTTGGTCTCAAATCAAAATCTGGAACATTATATATGTTTGCGTGATTTTGCATAATATGATTTTAGAGGATAAAGGAGTGACAATTTATCAATATAACCCAAATGAGGAGGAGGTTATGCACGAAGAAATTGATGAAGATCAAAAGCGAGTAAACCGATAAGAAATACGCAATCGAGAAATTCATAACGCACTAAAGGCGGACTTGATTGAGTATTTTACGAAAATTCAAATCATTAGGTACTTTTTTTAGTACTGTAATTTTTTTAATTATTAATGTAATTTTTTTTAACTATTAATGAAATATTATTTATTATGCTTTATTTAAATGAAAATTAAAAAATAAACATTTAATTATCACATCACCACAATCACACGGGTATATCTCCTTGCCAAGTGATGAATGGTATGATAATGATGGTAGTGACGTGACGACACGTGCCGTACACTTTGTTATAACAACACATCATAATTACACCGATATACGCATGATCTTACATCAATCATTAATGTCTATGTATCGACCGTAAAGTAGAAGGTTCACAAATAGCCTATCTTATAAATTAGGTAGGAGGGGTTATGAAAGAAGAAAAGAAAATTGGCACATGGGCAATACTGTCTTGAGAAGCAGAAAATGAATTTACTTTTGGAAGGAACCGAGGGCAAAATTGTAATCTAGTTGTTGTTCATCTTCAACCTTGTTCACTCAGTTATCAACTGCCCCAATAACCACACCTGCATTTTTCTGTTTAAATTCATTGAAGAAACAAATATGTTCCAAGGTAAAATGAAGAAGCAAAAACGTATCCAGGAAACACAGATGAACCCTTTTGATTTTGTGTCAGAGGAAATCGTTTTTGCAATCTTAGATTGCCTATTTGATCGGAAACCATTCTCCTTAGTTTCAAAAACATTCTACGCAATAGAATCTCGGCACCGCAGGACATTAAAACCGTTTCCTCGTACCACCAGTGATCATCATCAACTGAAAAGGCTTTTAAACCGTTATCCGTCTGTAACCCATCTCGATCTCTCCCTCTGCCCTCGAGTCACCGATAGTTGTTTGTCACACCTGTCGAATTCTTGTTTGAATTCGATCGATCTTTCTAGGTCTAAGTTGTTCACCCACGTGGGGCTGTCAAACTTGGTTTCCAAGTGTGCTAATTTGGTTGATATTGATCTGTCGAATGGTGTGCATTTGAATGACACTGCGGCCGCTGCTGTTGCCAGTTGTGGGAGTCTAGAGAGGCTGTGTCTTAGCAGGTGCAAGGCTTTGACTGATATTGGAATCGGGTGTATTGCTGTTGGGTGTTTGAAATTGAGGGTTTTGAATTTGAAATGGTGTTTGGGTGTTAGTGATTTAGGGGTGGCTTTGATTGGTGTTAAGTGTAAGCAGATTCGAAGCTTGGATCTCTCTCATTTGCTGGTATCCCTTCTTTTCTGTTTTTGGCTTCATTATTATTATTATTATTTCATTTCAAATTTAACCTCAACCAAATAAATACGAAACCTGTCTGCAAGAAGCTTTAATTAAGAAAAGCAACGTCATGAAAATTCTTCATACTGGTCATGATATTGGTAGGTAGTATCTTTGCTATTGTTATCTATAGCTTTGTTTTTTCATTTAGTCTTTATAATCACTAAGCTCAAATGAAAATGATTTTTGATTTATGTGGTGCCAGAAGAATTGAAATTCTTCGGTGGGTCCCATGTTCTTGACGGAAAAGGAGTCGTGACCAACGATTTTTGATAAAATCTTGAATTCTGACTGTTTCTTCTTTGAATTACAGATCACGAAAAAATGTTTGCCTTCGCTCTTGAAGTTGCAATATCTTGAAGAATTGGTTTTAGAAGGATGCTGTGGGATCACTGATGAAAGTCTTGTATCCCTCAAACAAGGGTGGATGTCACTGAAGGTATCTGTTCTTAAAAAATAAAAATAAAAACCAAACTTTCCTTTTATTTTTGTAATTTTTCAAGAAACTAAGAAATTTATATTTATACTCTTCTGCACAGACGTTGAATATGTCATATTGTGAGAATGTTACTCATGTGGGAGTGTCTTCACTGACCAGCAGCGCCGGTTGTCTTCAGAACCTTAATTTAGCATACGGGCCACTAGTAAGTATCATATTCGTTTATGTTGTATGCCCACTGAATTGATGATCAATGTTCCAACAAATCATTTTTTTTGTTTTATTGAGGGGTATCTTGGAGTTTTCACTAATATTAACACTTCTATTAAGTTTAGGGCTGTTTGGATTTGTATTTTGGAAATGATTATCTGTTATTGCAACTTCAAGTCTCAATAATCAGTTTTAAATATGTGGATAAACATATAATCCTTTTGATTATGTGATCATTTAGGAGTCAATCAAATATCTAGTTTTTGATTATGTGATCATTTCAAAAATGTATTTTTTCTTGTTAAAAGAAAGTCTTTTTGGTCAGTTATTTACTTACTAATTGTTAAGATAATCAAAATTTGGTCTGGTACTTCAGGTGACTCTTGATCTTTCTGAAAGTCTACAAAAGCTTTCAAAGTTGCAATCAATTCGGTTAGATGGTTGCCACGTTACATGTTCTGGACTAAAAGGCATAGGAAACTGGTGTGTGTCACTCAAAGAGCTAAGCTTAAGTAAGTGCACAGGCGTGACAGATGATGGTCTTTCATCTATCGTCACTAAACACACCGAGTTGAAAAAGTTAGACATCACATGTTGTAGAAAGATAACACGAACTTCAATTGCCCGCATCACAAAATCATGTGTGTCCCTTGTTTCTCTCAAGATGGAGTCTTGCACCCTTGTTTCCTCGGAAGCTTTTGTTTTGATTGGGCAATATTGTCATTTTCTTCAAGAGCTCGACCTTACTGATAATGATGTTGATGACGAAGGTACGCGCTTTCTTCATTTCAGCTGATGAAAACCTCACAAAATGTTAAATATGTCGCAAAATGTCTAAAGTACCCTTCAATCACGAGAATTGACCGATTGCGCAGGGCTAAAGTCAGTTTCAAGATGTTCTGAACTCTCTGTGTTGAAGCTCGGAATATGCCTGAATATAACAGACCAGGGGCTTATTTTTATTGGAAATGGATGCCAGAAACTTATAGAACTCGATTTATACAGGTTTGAAATGGAAATTTTACTTTTGATGGACATTGTTGATTCTGTTTAGATAATGAAATGAATAATTTGTGAATGTGTTTTTGCTGTTTAGGTCAATTGGAGTTACAGATAAGGGCATTTCTGCGGTTGCCCGTGGTTGCACCAACCTTGAAATGATCAACATTTCTTACTGTGAAAACATCACTGATAGTGCATTGATCTCTTTATCAAAGTGTTGTAAATTAAATACACTTGAAAGCAGAGGATGCCCTCTTATTACATCTTCAGGGATAAAAGCCATTGCAGTTAGATGCAAACAACTCGCAAAGCTAGATATTAAGAAATGTCTGAATGTTAATGACTCAGGAATGATTCCACTCGCCCATTTTTCACAAAACCTCAGACAGGTAACCGGCTTCTTCCCATAGTTTCCATGCGTTTAAAATAAACTGTTGCGTATTTGAGTTTCTTATCTTTATTAGTTTTTGAACAGATGAACTTGTCGTATAGCTCTGTGACGGATGTTGGGCTGTTATATCTTGCTAGCCTCGGGTGTTTGCAAAGCTTGACTATTCTTCATGTGGATGGTTTGACTCCAAGTGGACTAGCAGCTGCATTGTTGGGATGTGGAGGGCTGACTAAAGTGAAACTCCAATCTTTGTTTAGAACTTCACTGCCAAGATTAGTTCTTGAGAATTTAGAAGCTCGCGGTTGCGTTTTTCAATGGAGAGATAAAGTGTTTCAGGCTGAACTGGATCCAAAATGTTGGAAGCTACAAACACAAGACATTGAGTAATTTGCTTGTGGGTCCCAGTCCCATACTTCAAAAGCTTCTTTCACGACATTGATGTAACTAGCTTCTATCGGCTTTGCCAGAACAAAGTTATATAGCTTGGATCAACCATAAGTGGTAGCAAAAAAACATTTGCCTTGTGGGATCCTAGATATATGTTTTGCTTAAAATCTTGGGTTTTTTTTCACTACCACTGTACAAATTCGATTAAAGTCTGGTAACCATATGTTCTCTGGGAATATTTTACAATGAGATTCAAATAACTAACAAACCGTAATGGAATTTTATAAAAATATGGACTATAAACGCTAACTTATCTCATTAAAAAATCAGTAGCTTTATAAAGCAATTATGAACCAAATATTGATCACAAGCAAGGTATGAGCTGCAGAAAACTGGGTGATCATGTGCAAGGCACGAGGTTTAAACAAACAAGTAGGAAAATTAGGTAGGTGCAAGTAAAGCCCGTTAAAACCCTTTTATGTAAATTGTGATTGTATTAATAATTAAAATAGGGTTACAATTGTGGTTATATATAATAACCATATCCTTATTCTAATAAATGATTTCAAATAATATCACTTGTCATCATTAAATTTTTTCTTAACAAATTTTTCTAATTTTCCCTATTTAAGTAAGCTTGAATTTTGAAATCTAATTATGTTAAAAAAAAATCATAAAAAAAATCTTTAGGTCTAGGGTTTTGTGAACACTTGTGAATTCTTGTATGATTAACTTGGTTTGTAATCTTGATTGGCATGTTAAGCCATATGATTTCATTTATTGATTGAATGCTTTAAACTTCATTGATTGATTTAGAATTGTTGTTTAAGCCTCAATAGTCTCGGGTTTCTTTACATCGGGGACAATTTGGGGGTTGGATTATAGTTGGTTTATCATTGATGGTTGTATGAGGATAAGTTTTATTTACAACGGGTTCTCATATTATCACTGAATTCAATTGAACCGTATGATTATGTCTATGTAATTGCGTGCTAATTATCTTGAAGGAAATTGTGTTTGCATACCCGAACCCCGGAGAGGTTTTTTTTTATCCAAATCCAAATCAGTTGTCATTGTTTTCTGTCTTTGAATATTGTAACAAAGTAACACTTTCTACATACTCCTCGTGGATACGATACTCTACTTACCCTTACTAGTTAAGGTCTTTAAGCATTGTTTTTTATTGACCAAACGACATCGATCAAAATGGCGCCGTTGCCGGGGAGTTAGTGCGCTTAGTGTTAATTTGTTATTGTTTGCTATATCTCACAAATATCAAAATTCTTATTTACTTTTCTTGTCTTATTTTATTTTGTTTTGTTCAGTGTTACATGGGTTTTCTTGTTTGTGTTGTGCAGGTGATTTATCAGTTGTATACATCATACAAGATACTCCAACAAATCTTCCCCATTGCATTTTGATCCAGAAATTGAGAAGACTGCTAGGCAAAACAACGTCTTTCACAGAACAAACAGAGTAGTGTCTTCTCCACCCGACATGGAGAATAAACCGGATCATGGGAAGGAATCTGATCTGCCTCCTGCAGGTCAGTTACCACCAGAGCAGCAAGCCACCTCAGGCATGTTATCATCATCTGTTCCTCCACCTAGAACATATGAGAACCTCCACCAATCCCATAGTCAAATCCCACCATTACCAACCTGTGGCCACTCCCTACCACAAGTAAGCCAACCCTTTGAGTTTAAACCTGAATCTCACTATTCTTCACCATACGTGAGGGTAGTGACAGATCCCCTACCACCACCAACTTCACAACCCCCAATCATAAAGCCTTCTATATTCCAGTCAACCCCACCACTAGGTTTCCATCCATACACTTCAGGCTTAAATTATGAGGATGAGACAGATGGTTTTGATGATGAGTTTGAGGGTTATGAGGAGGATTATGTTGACATAAGGGAAAGACAAAGGGTTAGGCCAACGTTTAAAGGAGACAGGATACATGTGTTCGGTTTGAAAGGCCGAATGAGCATCAGTTTGATCACAGGTTGCCACATCAACCACCTCAGCATGATATTCCTGCACCAATCCCACCACAACAGCAACCTATTAACAGGCAAAGATGACCGGGGTCCTAGGAATGCCATTCCTCCTTTCGACATTCCGGGAGGCATTCCAAGGAGGCATGACAGGGGCCCTGTTAGAGGGGTTGAGAGCCACTTCAGACCATCCATTACTTATAATCCATCTCCAGTTGTTATTCCACAACAACATGGAAGGTCCTTTGAAGTGCGTTCCCAGGCAATCCAAAATTTGCCTAAGTATCATGGTCGAGGAACAGAAGAGCCATATTTGTATCTGAG
Source organism: Smallanthus sonchifolius (assembly GCA_023525975.1). Lineage (NCBI taxonomy): Eukaryota > Viridiplantae > Streptophyta > Magnoliopsida > Asterales > Asteraceae > Smallanthus > Smallanthus sonchifolius. Next base: position 32,194,694 of record CM042046.1, read on the forward strand.
TGCTTATGATGCCATGTGCAACACCAGTGGGGGACAGGGATTCACATATGATGATGTGAAATTGGTGTTGTTCCAATTCACCCTAGAAGACAAGGCTCAACAGTGGTTTCATTCTTTGCCTTCTGCTTCTATCTACACTTGGGGTGATATGCAACAACAGTTCTTGGATGAGTTCTACACCAATCAAAGAACTAGTGATGCTAGGAAGAACATCAGGAACTTCCAACAACAGTATGGGGAGTTATTTCATGAATCTTTCCTTAGGTTCAATATGTTGATAAAGAACTGCCCACACCATGGTTTGAAAATGTGGGAGATGTTGAATGCCTTCCATGAAGGTTTGACGGATGATGACGGGCATGACCTCAATTCTATCTCTAATGGTACATTTGGTACACATTTTGAGGATTTTGACCGGGATTACTTAGAGAGGATGGATGTGACATCCAAGAGGAAAGCCCAATCTTCGAGACGGGCAAGGCATTCGGTGGTTAGAGCAGTTGACAGCCCGAGCTCTAAGGCGAACATGTTAGAGAAGCTAGAGAAGCAGGTTGCCAACATGGGTATTGGAGGTTAACCGTATGAGGTTTATGATCAGTGTGGAGACTTGGGGCATAATGGTGCCACTTGCACAGGTACCTTTGAAGATGTGAATTATGTGCAAGGGGGTGGTAGGAACTATAACATGAACTCCAACACCTACCACTCGGGCCTCAGAAATCATCCCAACTTCCATTATGGGGATGCCTCAAATCAAGCTAACCCAAATTTTCAAGCTAGTGGTCAAATAGATCAACAACCATTCCCACCCCGAAATCAGAATTATAATCAAAACAACAACCAAAGGGGATACCAAAAGGGGAATGAGTAGGGAGGATCATTTGGATCCTTTAATCCGAGTAATGAGGATGTTGTGTTGGGTCTCTTGAAGTCTATCCACAAGATATGCAAAAGAAGTGCCAAGGTGATGATGTGCATGATAAAGCCTTCCAAGTCATGACTACTCAAATGGGGCAATTTGCCACTGAAATAGCCAAGTTGAAGAAGAGTAGTGGGAAGCTTCCAAGTGATACGGTGACCAACCCATCTCATCACACTTCGGGGAACGAAAACATGAAGAACAACCACGTAGGCAAGGTTTATGATAAAAAGGTTGCACTCCACGGCCTTTTGTTGATGGTGTGGTGGAGGATATTGATAAGCATGATGTCAGTGATGATGAACCCGAACCGATTCCGGTTACACGAGTTGCTTTTCTAAAAGAACCACATTTTCCTAAAACATCATCTACTGTTGATAATGGGGGAGTGGTGCCTCCCAGGGTGCCATTCCCCGCTTCTTTAGTGAATGTACGTAACCAAGTGGCAGTCAAGAAGCGAGGTCCTTAACAAGAGGAAATCTGGGAACTCTTCAAACATGTAAAAATTAATATACCGCTTCTTGATACAATTAAACAGGTACCCGTCTATGCTAAGTATTTGAAAGACTTGTGCACTCTGAAAAGACATCAAAAAATTCCTGAAAAGCTTGATCTGAATGCACGAGTTAGTGCTATCTTGACCGGTTCTCTTCCACCTAAACTCCAAGATCCAGGAGCGCCCATAATTTCTATACAAGTTGGTGATTTCAAAATGAGCAAGGCGTTGTTGGATCTTGGAGCAAGTGTGAGCATCCTTCCTGGAAGTTTGTATGACCAATATGACTTTGGTCCTGTACGTCGAGCCAATACCACCGTGGTGTTGGCGGATTTGACCCATAAACTTCCAAGAGGGATGGTTCGTGATGTGATAGTGAAAGTGGATTAATTATACTATCCGGTGGATTTCTTGGTTCTTGACTATGTGCAATCTGAAAAGGTCACTAAACCAACGGCCATCTTGAGTCGGCCCTTCTTAGCCACCTCCCACTCTTTGATTGACTGTCGCTTAGGCACAGTCGATATGACATTTGGCAAGAGAAGGGTCCGTTTAAATATCTTTTCAAATGAATCTAACTCTCTGCCAAGTGATGAATGCTTTATGGCAGACATCATTGAAGGATGCTATCCTCATTTTGAGGATGAATCCACAGAGGAGTGTTTTGTTTGTGACAGGGTTGAACAGGAACTATTTGAAGGAGTAAGACAAGCTTTCTGAAGCTCTAGCTGTGAAGGATGGTAGGCCTCCATGGACACATCATGTGGAGAGTTTACCAATAGAGATTGACTCGGGCTACAACCATCACTTGTAAGCCCCCCAAAGGTAGAGTTGAAGGACCTCCCCAAAAACTTAAAGTATGCATTTCTAGGGGAGGGTGAGACTCTACGTGTCATCATTGCATCCAACTTGGATGACGAGCAGGAGGAGGTACTACTTAAGGTGCTTCAAGACTACAAAGCTCCAATTGATTGGACCATTTCTGATTTGAAGGGTGTTAGTCCCTCCATTGTGATACACAAGATCATCACAAACACGGATGAAACACCTTCACGGGATACACAACGCCGCCTCAACCCAAACATACGTGAGGTTATCAAGAAGGAGGTTTTGAAGTGGTTGGATGCCGGGATTATCTATCCCATTTTTGACAGCCCATGGGTGAGTCCAACCAAAACAGTGCCCAAGGAAGCATGTATACAGGTAATAACAGGTAATGATGGTGAGCAAATTGCCACTCGGCCGATAACCGGGTGGCGTGTGTGTATTGACTACAGAAAACTAAATGCTGCTGCATCGAATGATCACTTTCCTTTGCCATTCGTTGATAAAACATAGAGAACCTATCAGGTCAGAAATTTTATTACTTTCTAGATGGTTACTCAGGTTATAACCAAATAGCCATCCATCCTGATGATCCGAAAAAGACCACCTTCACATGCCCTTATGGTACCTTTGCCTTTAGGCGGATGCCATTTGGGTTGTGCAACACCCCGTCCACCTTTTAAAGGTGTATGATGAGTATTTTCTCGGACATGGTCGGGGAGTCGCTTGAGGTCTTTATGGATGACTTCTCAGTTTTTGGCTCATCGTTTGAGGTTTGTTTACATGAATTGTCTAAAGTGTTGCAACAATGTGTAGAAACTAATTTGGTTTTAAGTTGGAAAAAGAGCCATTTCATGGTTCAAGAGGGAATTGTTTTGGGGTATGTGATGTCAAGTCGGGGGATTGAGGTAGACAAAGCAAAAATTAGTGTCATTTCAACATTACCTCCCCCGATGAATGTTAAGGGTGTGTGCTCTTTTCTAGGGCATGCCGGGTTTTACCGTAGGTTTATTAAGAAATTTAGTGTCATCACAAAACCTTTATATAACTTACTTTTTAAAGATGTGCCTTTTGAATTCAACAAAGAGTGTTTAAATGCTTTCCATGTTTTAAAAGATCAATTGGTACAAGCCCCAATCTTGCAATCACCAGACTAGAATCTTCCTTTTGAAATAATGTGTGATGCAAGTGATTATGCAGTTGGGGATGTTTTGGGTCAAAAGGTAGACAAACGACCCGTTGTCATTTACTATGCAAGCAAGACCCTCTCTGGTGCTCAGTTGAACTACACCACAACAGAGAAGGAATTGTTTGCAGTTATCTATGCCTTAGACAAATTCAGGTCTTATATTTGGGGCAACAAAGTAATTGTTTACTCTGATCATGCGGCTGTTCGATATTTGATGGAAAAGAAGGATGCCAAGCCTAGGTTGATCAGGTGGGTCCTTATGTTGCAGGAATTTGATCTAGAGATCCGGGACAAGAAAGGATGTGAGAACTTCGTGGCTAACCATCTGTCACGGATTCAAAGGGAAGAGGAGGATGTCACTCCTGAAATTAATGAGCGGTTTCCTGATGAATGTTTAATGTCTATTTCATCTTATGTTCCTTGGTATGCAGGTATTGCTAACTATTTGGTTACAGGTACTATTCCTGAAGACTGGACCAAAAAGAAGAAGAACAAATTCCTAACAAAGGTCAACCAGTACATCTAGGATAGACCGGATTTGTTCAAGGTGGGAGCGGACCAACTCATCAGGCGTTGCATTCCTGAATCAGAGATTCCAACAGTGTTGGAGCTTGCACACGCGTCTGCGTGTGGTGGCCAATTTAGTGGCCAGAAAACAGGGCATAGCATATTATCTTGCGGGTTATTTTGGCCCACTATCTTTAAGGATGCCTTTGAATTTGTGAAAGCTTGTACAAGTTGCCAAAAGATGGGTAGCATCACAAAGAGGAATGATATGCACATGCAACCAATCCTCCTTGTTGATATTTTTGATGTTTGGGGGATTCATTTCATGGGTCCATTCCCAAATTCTTTTGGAAATTTGTACATCTTGGTGGCCGTTGACTATGTGTCAAAATGGGTCGAAGCAATTGCCACCAAGACCAATGACCATAGTGTGGTTTGCAAGTTTGTGCAGTCCAAATTTTTTTCTAGATTTGGGCTCCCCCGTGTGATCATAAGTGATGGGGGATCTCATTTTAAGAATTTTAATTTTGGCAAACTGTTGAAACGCTATGGTGTATACCACCGGAATTCCACACCTTATCATCCATAAACAAGTGGACAAGTGGAGGTGTCCAATAGGCAAATCAAAGAAATTTTGCAGAAAACAGTACGGTCTGACCGCAAGGATTGGTCAAACAAGCTAAATGATACCTTGTGGGTATACCGTACTGCTTACAAAACACCTATTGGCACTACTCCATACCGGTTGGTCTATGGGAAGGGCTGTCACTTACCTGTATAGTTGGCTCATCGATCATTATGGGCTATTAAAAATGTTAATCTTGATTATGATGCTGCAGGTAAGCAAAGAAAACTGTGCTTGAGTGAGTTAGAAGAATTGAGGGATGATGCATACGAGAGTGCCTCGGCCTACAAGGACAAGATGAAGAAGGTGCACGATGCAAAGATCCGGTTGAAAACCTTTGCAATTGGGCAAAACGTATGGTTGTTCAACTCGAGATTGAAGCTCTTCCCGGGTAAGTTAAAGAGCAAGTGGACCGGTCCTTACTTGGTGACCAAAATGGGTCACTCGGGTGACATTGAGATAGAGGACTTTGAAGACCATTTGAGGTAAACAGTGAACGACCATCGTTTGAAGCCATATTTGGAGCCTAATGACATCAATGGTCCGGATAAGCAGGTTGTGGTGTTGTTCTTGAGCATTCTCTAGTGTAACATCCATGATTTTATGGCCTAACTTTTAACTTTTTTTTTGTAATTATGACACACCATTTAAAACCCGTACTTGTCTAGCGTCTTATGTCACATTACTCATTATTTTAACATGTATCAACCTAAAATTTCAACATTTCAGTTTCATGTTATTTTCTATTAAATATATAACATATGTATGTTATTTATATAAACATATATATATATATACCTTACTCCAAAAATTAAATCAAAACAAAACTTACAAAGTTTAGTTACATCTTTGCATATATATATATATATATATATATATATATATATATATATATATATATATATATATATATAGGGACATGTTCAATTGAGAACCATCATTTTGGCGAGAACCAAAAGAACCATACATTCTTACACAAATGCATACATGCATCCTTACTTTATATATGCACAAATGCATATATGCATCCTTATATTTGTGTAGAAATACATGGTTCTCGTCAAAACGATGGTTCTTAATTGAACATGTCCCTATATATATATATATATATATATATATATATCACTTTGTAAATCCTATTAAAATGAAAAATTTACCTTTATAAATAAATATAATAACAACTAGATTTTTATAAATTTTATAAAAAGGAATGTACGGTAATTAATGTTGAGCCTTGAACCCCATGGAGTCTTGAACCCTTTACATTGAACCCCCCCCCCCCCCTTCATCTCAAGATTTACCCATTCAAATGTCTCTTTTGATTTAATTTGACTTTTTACGGTCAACGGCCTTGAAATCTTGCATCTTTGCGAGGAAATCGATCAGACCCGGAATCATGGGGCTTTCCTTGAATACATAATTGATTCCTGATCGCTTTCCAATCCATTTGACGAGCCAATTTAACTTTTATCAGCCGAATCTCAAATTTCAAACGCACTTGACTAATCAGGGTCAAACAGAGCCAAATCCGGGAGTAACACATGGAATTGAATCGTGTTTATGGCCGCAAATCATGCGTGGACTGTTTCCGCCTAAATCCAAGCCTACAACGCGACTCAATTCACTCGAATTAATCTAAATAACCCGTAATTCGTTCCCACAGCTGTCCCCAACTAATCCGCATCAAAATTGATCGATTTAGATGAAATTAGATGTTTAGAGTCAACCCCACACCTTCGCAATCACCCTTACAAACTTTCTAACCATTCTCCTAACCGGCATTGCGCCTCTGAAGCCCTGTCAAACTCGAAGAACACCGGAACTGTCCACCCAGTCGCACCCGATCATCTCTTAACCATCCCAGGTAATTCATACATCAATAGAGTCGTTTTAGTATGGGGATTTAAAGCCCCATGAATCCTGAAACAATCGATCGATCATTTGAGCAATTTCCATTACTAGGGTTACAGGTTGATCGAGTCTGGGAAGGGGATGGTTTGGGTTTGTTTATTAAAGGGTTTCCGGAAGAGTATTCTTTCAAGGCATTAAGCCCATATCTACCGGTTAAAAACATAGAGCCCCACATGCGAGATCGCGGGTTCAAACCCAGCACCACGCTTGCCTTTTCCTTTTGCGCGCGCTGAACCCGGATCCCATGTAAAAACAACATGCCATTTTAACAGTATGGTTAATAACATGATTAGACCTCTGGTTCAGTGGTTAGACCCTTGTGCTCACCGAGGTCCAACCCGGGTTCAAACCCAGTCCACTACAAACGTTTTTAAAACATGTTTTTAACACTCAAATTATTTTATAAAAATTATTTCATAAAAGCCTATACCATTTTGAACGGATTTGAACAATAAATTACAATTTTAATCATGAAATGATTATTTTACAAATTAAATTATTTAAAACCTTATTTTTCCAAAATGAAAACTACTTAAATTTTATTTTAAGTTAAATCAGTGACTTACCAAAACAAAACACTTAAAGTATCTATGATTATATAATTGCGTAAAGATTTTATATGATACATACTAATTTTATAAAAAGAGTTTTCATAAAACAATATTTCATTTAATTATCAATTTAAGATTAAAAACTTATTTAAACAAATCTAAAATTTTACTAAACATATCTATAATTACATCTCATTTGTTCCTTATAAAGACACACTATATTTATAATGATTAAATAAAAAAGATTTAGTTATTTAAATTAGTCAACTTTTCATATTAGTGATTTCATTTAGGGTTTAAATTGTAATATATATATATATATATATATTTACACTATATTTTTGACATATTATTATAATAAACTTATTTATTTGGATTACAAATATAATAACACACTACTATTAAAGACTTACCATTTTTTTTAAATAAATAAATAAGAGAAACTTATTTATTTAAATTATTTAAACATAAACCCTAAAGACAAATATTATTGTCATATATACTTTGAATTTACAAGTTTATATCAAACTTTTACCAATTTATATCATTTTCATGAAATGACACAACTCTTGTACAAACCCACACATATCCGAACCCAATGAACATTAGACTTTGTCATAGACTTTGTGCATGTTATTAATTCACATTCATACAATTTCACTCTAGGTTAAGTATGTAAATTGCAAATTCACTTGTGCTACTTGTTGCTCGTGTTATCTACGCAACTAATACAGGTGAGTATTACATAGTCCCTTTTCATACTTTTACACTTTTTGGGGTGAAACATGAACACTATACATATAATTGTTACATTTACACGAACTATACAAACACAAATCCTCCTTACATTCATGTGTGCAAATTTGAGCTTTATGTTTGATTGTACTTTGGTTACACAATAGTTGCTCCCCATAAATGCCTTATTTTATCATGTTATGTAAGGATTTGTTTATTCACATCTATATATACTACCTATATATAAACCTGTGTATGCTCACCAACTTTTAGTTGACCTTATTTTATTCATGTTTCAGGTGCTAATGTGTGAGTTGATTAAGATATGCTACACTTAAGTTTGGACTTAGTTAAATTTAAACAAAGAATATTATGTATTTCATTTACGTACTTGTTTGAATTTGGTTATGTTTGATTTGTTTGAAATGAAATTTGGATGATTAATATATTGCAATCTAGTCAACCGTGTGCTCATGAACAGTCTACATGTCCCGCCCCGACGTATTCCGCCGTCGGTTGGGGTGTGAAAGATTGGTATCAGAGCCTTGGTTATAGGGAATTAGGTTATTAGACACTCTTGACCTAGACTATAACCTTAGGACACCCATACAATGCCATGCTACTACATGCTACATGATTATTTCTTATGTGAATATTTCTACATGTTATAATATATAATTACATCATATGATACAATACTTAATAGTCTATGTGTCACATTACCTGCCAACTTTTGTCTCCTATTCATTGCTACCTATTTGATTTATTTAAAGTGCTATCCTAAGTTTCCACACACACTCATACACACTTAGTTCTTCATGCATCCTTAAACTCACACATATAATGTCACCACCTCTTGTGATCTAAATCTAAACTATTGGTCCTAAAGCCCATTAATAATAAACTAGAAGCCCACTTACCCTCCAAGAAGAATGAGCTTACTACAACATATAAGCCTCACTCTCGGGCCTCAAAGCCCAGTCCACAACAATTCTCATCATGACCATGAGCCCAACAATAGTGTTATTAATACATGATGGCTGGAAGAGTGTGTAGGCCCATGAGGGATTCTGGCTAAGGAAAGATAGGGTACTTAAGTGTGTCCTAGTGACCCACCCCTCTTTCCTGGGAATCCTCCTTAGGGATACATTGCTTATAGGTCAATTGTATTTCTAAAATACTGTTGTGAATGCTTGGTATTATGACTAGTCAAACTCTAAACCTATGAGAACTCCTATATTTAGCACTCAATATTTTATTATCACTTACAACCTTTTCATTGTTTCCTACTAGACATGGACTTCTACTCTCCTTCCTCCCCGGTATACCATCCCGGAGAAGAGTCTGATTGGGAAGAAGACATCGGGACACCCATGCATCGGTCACCAACACCCCCAGCTGCTAGACCAAGGTTTGGTGTAAGGGCAGATTGGATTAGGAACACCGGCCCAAGACTTCGAACATCTGGATCACCCGCACCCAGGAACCCATATCAGACACCCCATCTCCACAATCAGTTACCACCCCCACTAAGAGACCCATATCTAATGTCCGACCCGTACCATCCTAACCCTTGGGTAAGGCATACCACGGCACCCACTAGTGTTATGGGAATTCCAACCAACGACATTCACCAATATGTAAGGACCTCAGAATTTGAGTGGCAAAGGTTGGAGCAGGGGGTAATGCACGACTTACAAGGACAAAGAATGGATAACATAACAAACCAATTAGGGTACCAAAAGGAGCTAATCTCCATCCTCGAAAAAGAAATACTGGAGCATCGCACGGAGACAGCTAAAGCTGAAGTCAGATCGGCTACCCGAGTGACCATAGTGGTACTCGTCTTGGGAATTATTCTCCTTCTAGTGGAAGGCTACAAGAGACGTTAACAAAATTATTTTTCCATTATTTATTGTCTTTAAATTTTCATTTTGAGAACCATTTCCCTATGTTTTGAATAATGTTTAACATTTCAACATTTAATAAATCTTATACATTCAAACTCTAAAGTTATTAGTTGACACGTTGGGTGTGAATTACACCCACCTTATTTTCATCAAAATCTTCCAAGTATCACCTTCTTTATTCAACACGATTTAGCGCATTACCGATAATCTCTTTCGTAAACAAATCATTCTATTAGATTTAAATAACCTCGCTATTTTCAAACCAAAGGTTTATTAAACTTTAGATCGTATCAGAAATACAAATTTTCTATAAATATTTTCATCTTGTGGGAAAACTTAATACAACATGTTTTATAAAAGCATCATTTCAAATTGATAAATAATTAGGACTCTTCTCGTTAAATTAACTATTTCTAAACCTTGGCTGAATTAATATACAATTACTTGTTTAGCCATTGTAAATCATGGTTTAAGTTATTTAACCTCTATTTTCTCAAATATTTTTATAAGAAGGTTTTCCTACAAATTGTCCATTCATTTAGATTATTCAACTTATTAGTTTCACTACCTTATTTAACTACAAGCAAAAATAAATTTCAATTACCTACTTACAAATAAAAATCAGTTATTCGTAAACTCATTACTCATAATGTTTTTAGAACCTCCTCGTTATCCTTCACTTTCAGTGTGTACTTGCCACTTCAAGAGACGACTCGTTTCGTGTAGACGTTAACCATCCCTACAAACCTCAATGAGATTTAAAAAGCTAGAACCTAACTACCACATTATACATGAACGCCAAACAATACGCTTGTCCGCAACACTCGATCACATAAAAACTCGTTCGTATACATCACACACGAAATTCAATAACTTACGTACGCACATTCACAATATACCCAACACGACCACATAATACATGAAACTTAATTATTTTCAATATACCCAATGCTACACTGATTACGTAATACATGAAACTTGATTATTTGCAATACACGTTCTACTGGATTGATTACATGATGTAGGAAACGTAGTTGTTTGTAATATACATATACTAAATTGATCACATGATACATAACAATTGGTTGTTTGATATACAATACTTGATTGACCGCATTGAACATGAAACTTATTTGGTTACAAGGTACATGATACTACATTACTTACATTACACATGAAAGATTATTGGTTTACAAAATACATGATACTAAGTTGTTAACACCATACATAAAATTCATTTCTTGAAATATACATGATACCTAACAATTGGTTGTTTGATACACAATACTTGCTTGACCACATTGCACATGAGACTTATCTGTTTACAAAATACATGATGCTAAGTTTCTCACGTTACACACGAAACCTATTTGATTACAAGCTACATGACGCTAGATTATACATGAGACTTGTGTGTCTACATTATACACGAAACTAAGTTGCTTACAATTATTGCAATTGATTGATTACATTATACACAAAGAATGGTCATACGCTTTGATTACCAAGGTGCGAAACCATAATACATCGAAGCTACTTGGGGTTTGACGTATTCTTGTTCAGACACGAGAAAGTTGTAACACATTAAAACAACTCGGTGTTTGACGTATTCTCGTTCAAACACGAGTAAACTATGGAACTCTAGGTTATACTACGTTATTACCCTTTAGTTGCTAACTGACCTGCCTACTTAAAGACATAGTTACTCATTAGCAACTCATATATGAAAACAATAGACACGAACTTAGTGAATTTATGCCCCTCTTGACTCGCACACAACGGGAGGATCTATACGGACCATGCGATGATTTGAATAATTATGGGTGCACACGTAATTATAAAAATCAACGCATGGAAAACATAGTGAATTCTGTCGTGTGTTATGACCTAAAACCTATCTTGACATATAGCAACGAAACTAATGTGATATAACAAGGTCATGGTGGATACGCCGATGGTACTTCCTATATATAAGTGCTCTATCATATTATCAAAAGTAGCGTTATTCATGTCACGTGAAGTTTTGACCTAAACCAATGTTTGTGTAACCTCTTGTCCATTAACAGTTTTGAGCATATTCAGCAACATCTTAAACAAACCCAGATCATCAAGTTTCCCATCAAATCCATTCCAAGTAACGTATTGCACCTCCAGATTATTCGACAGATCACTCCTTAACTCACTTGAAACAAAAATCCATTGATATCATTCATACTCAACATGAGCTTTAGACCTAAATCTTGTTATCTATCATACTCCTCAAACCGACAATCAAAACTCCAAACTCATTTCTTTCCTGATTCAGTAGCCTCCACTAATTAAATTTCGGGACGAAATTCCCTTAACATGGGAGACTGTAACATCCATGATTTTATGGCCTAACTTTTAACTTATTTTTTTTTTTGTAATTATGACACACCATTTCAAACCCGTACTTGTCTAGCGTCTTATGTCACATTACTCATTATTTTAACATGTATCAACCTAAAATTTTAACATTTCAGTTTCATGTTATTTTCTATTAAATATATAACATATGTATGTTATTTATATAAACATATATATACATATATATATATATATATACCTTACTCCAAAAATTAAATCAAAATAAAACTTACAAAGTTTAGTTACATATATATATATATATATATATATATATATCACTTTGTAAATCATATTAAAATGAAAAAAATTCCTTTATAAATAAATATAATAACAACTAGATTTTTATAAATTTTATAAAAAGGAATGTAAGGTAATTAATGTTGAACCTTAAACCCCATGGAGTCTTGAACCCTTTACATTGAACCCCCCCCCCCCCCCCCCCCTCCATCATCTCAAGATTTACCCATTCAAATGTCTCTTTTTATTTAATTTGACTTTTTACGGTCAACGGCCTTGAAATCTTGCATCTTTGCGAGGAAATCGATCAGACCCGGAATCATGGGGCTTTCCTTGAATACATAATTGATTCCGGATCGCTTTCCAATCCATTTGACGAGCCAATTTAACTTTTATCGGCCGAATCTCAAATTTCAAACGCACTTGACTAATTAGGGTCAAACAGAGCCAAATCCAGGAGTAACACATGGAATTGAATCGTGTTTATGGCCGCAAATCATGCGTGGACTGTTTCCGCCTAAATCCAAGCCTACAACACGACTCAACTCACTCAAATTAATCTAAATAACCCGTAATTCGTTCCCACAGCTGTCCCCAACTAATCCGCACTGAACCCGGATCCCATGTAAAAACAACATGCCATTTTAACAGTATGGTTAATAACATGATTATACCTCTGGTTCAGTGGTTAGACCCTTGTGCTCACCGAGGTCCAACCCGGGTTCGAACCCAGTCCACTACAAACGTTTTTTAAACATGTTTTTAACACTTAAATTATTTTATAAAAATTATTTCATAAAAGCCTATACCATTTGGAACGGATTTGAACAATAAATTACAATTTTAATCATGAAATGATTATTTTACAAATTAAATTATTTAAAACCTCATTTTTCCAATATGAAAACTATTTAAAATTTATTTTAAGTTAAATCAATGACTTATCAAAACAAAACACTTAAAGTATCTATCATTATATAATTGTGTAAAGATTTTATATGATACATACTAATTTTTTAAAAAGAGTTTTCATAAAACAATATTTCATTTAATTATCAATTTAAGATTAAAAACTTATTTAAACAAATCTAAAATTTTACTAAACATATCTATAACTACGTCTCATTTGTTCCTTATAAAGACACACTATATTTATAATGATTAAATAAAAAGGATTTAGTTATTTAAATTAGTCAACTTTTCATATTAGTAATTTCATTTAGGGTTTAAATTGTAATATATATATATATATATATATATATATATATTTACACTATATTTTTGACATATTATTATAATAAACTTATTTATTTGGATTACAAATATAATAACACACTACTATTAAAGACTTACCATTTTTTTAAATAAATAAATAAGAGAAACTTATTTATTTAAATTATTTAAACATAAACCCTAAAGACAAATATTATTGTCATATATACTTTGAATTTACAAGTTTATATCAAACTTTTGCCAATTATATCATTTTCATGAAATGACACAACTCTTGTACAAACCCACACATATCCGGACCCAATGAACATTAGAACTTGTAATAGACTTTGTGCATGTTATTAATTCACATTCATACAATTTCACTCTAGGTTAAGTGTGTAAATTGCAAATTCACTTGTGCTACTTGTTGCTCATGTTATCTACACAACTAATACAGGTGAGTATTACATAGCCCATTTTCACACTTCTACACTTTTTGGGGTGAAACATGAACACTATACATACAATTGTTACATTTACACAAACTATACAAACACAAATCCTCCTTACATTCATGTGTGCAAATTTAAGCTTTATGTTTGATTGTACTTTGGTTACACAATAGTTGCTCCCCATAAATGCCTTATTTTATCATGTTATGTAAGGATTTGTTTATTCACATCTATATATACTACATATGTATAAACCTGTGTATGCTCACCAACTTTTAGTTAACCTTATTTTATTCATGTTTCAGGTGCTAATGTGTGAGTTGATCAAGATATGCTACACTTAAGTTTGGACTTAGTTAAATTTAAATAAAGAATATTATGTATTTTATTTACGTACTTGTTTGAATTTGGTTATGTTTGATTTGTTTGAAATGAAATTTGGATGATTAATATATTGCAATCTAGTCAACTGTGTGCTCATGAACAGTCTACATGTCCCGCCCCGACGTATTCCGTCGTCGGTTGGGGTGTGACATCGAGGATGGAGACACGTAACTAATCTCAGGTACACTGCGTCTGGCTGAAGACATTAAACTTAGCGCTCTTAGTAGGCAACCTAAGTTTTACTTTGTCTAGTTTTATTTTAATGTTTGAACGATGTGGGTGTGTTCCCTAGAAACCCTCACGAGACTAAACTCGTCCACACGGGCTACCGAGGGGTTTAAATGGCTTGGTGCATATGCTAAATGCACCCGTGATGCCTACGAAAGTGAGTTAGGATTTTATAACTTTATTTATTTTTTTGCATTTGACCAAGTGTGGGGAAGCCTTTGAAGTGCTTTGAGCTCATTTATGTGTCATTGAGGGCAATGCACAAGTTCTTGGGGGGTAGGGAACCATTTGTTGAGTTTTGGAAATTTTGATGTTTTTCGGTATGTTTCGTAGTTTTTCCAAGTTTTGTAGGTTTTCGTATCGATTTTGGCAAGGAAAATGACGGGGAATCACGTTTCAGGTATGTAAGTACTTCAATAAAGTGTTGGAACAAGTTTTGAAGAAAGTTGAAAAATTTGAGTTTTAAAGGTTGAAAATTGTTGTAAGGCAAAAACTATGATTTCCTTCTAAACTTTATGTCACCAAGGGGTCTTTGCGCCACGCGAATAACCCTGCCCAATTCTTCGCGACATGCGAAGATTTTGCTGTCTGGGAGTAAATTGTGATCTTCGCGCCACGGGAAGATCCAGCCCCAGAAGTTCGCGACACGCGAAGGATTGGTCGTCCGGTACTTGTTTCTTGTCCCTGGCGGTACGCGAAGATCTCCTTCCATCCTTTCGCGACACGTGAAGTAAAAAAAATTAATTTTGTTTTTTAATTGTGTGAGTCAGTCTTGTCTTTTATTTCATTTGCGTCTTGTTATTGAGTCGTTATGATGCTTGTTGGTGTACTTTGAGCTTAATTTTACAGATTTGGAATTAATTGCCCGTACTCAATCTCCATTCGGGTGATGATTTCCGATTCTTATTCACGGCTACTCGCTTGCATCTGTAGAGCACGATCGCGAATGAAATGCTATACGATCGCATATCCAGCTAAGTTCTTTAATTTTTGTATATGTCTTTACATTTTTGTTTCATATCCTACATTGAGGGCAATGTAGTGTTTAAGTGTGGGGAGGGAGACTGTCGTCTAAGTTGTCATTGAGTCTGTATAGTTAAAAATTTTGAAAATTCATAAAATTCATAAAAATTAAAAAATTTCAAAAATGTCCTAGGATTAGAATCTGTGCAGTTACATGAAAAATGATAGGTACAATTGGAGCTATGCTTGCGTATGATTAAATTGAATAATAAATAGAAAGCGCGTCTGTTTTGTAATGTTTTGTTAGGCCCAACCGATTTAAAGAGCTTAAATATCCTGATAGTGTATCTAGGTTTAACTGATAATTAATTTAGGATGTCTTGTGGGTTCTCATCTTAGGGGTGTCAGCAAGGTCGAAACTATCAATATAGGGTGATAGGTACCACTATAGGCAAAAGTTTATAAGTTTTTAAAATTACTTGGCACATCATTTTCTTTTATGAAAATTACCCGAAAGTCGATGGCGCCCGCATCCATTATCCATCTTCCATGAGCTTAATTAAATCAATTGAAGCTTGAGTTTCGTCGACGTGTTTCTCTTCGGGATGGTGACTTGGAGGATACACCCATGGACGGGACTTAAGTGATCAATAGTGGATGATTAAGTTAGGATTACGTGTTTCCCTTCGGGATGGCGACTTGAAGGATACACCCATGCGTTGAAGCTTATGTACTTCAATGTTTAAGAACTGCAGCCTACGTGTCATATATCGTATTCCAGCGTGATTGAAACAACAATGGGTTAGGTTCATTCATAAAATAATAATAAAAGCTCAAAAACATGCATCCATCGATCCATAATTCCATAATTTTCAAAAACTTGTAAATTAGTGTTTATTGTGGTGGGAAATCTATAAGGTTTAACCTGTGCCTAAACATGACCTTGAGATGGGATTAGACTAAGCTGTAACTTCCAAAGTGTGAGGCCCATAGACAAACTGTTGCTTGGTAATGAATAGGATAGTAAATCACATAATCGGGGGCTCAATAGATCGGTGGTTGGGTTTAGCCGGATAGAAATACCAATTGTTACAGTCAATGCGTGATTATGTTTTAATTGTTTGAGAATGCGAGAGCAGATTCCAATTATGATTCCATTGCATAATTCTTTTTCGGGGCGCAAAAGAGTAAGTGTGGGGATGTGATGTAGGGTTTAATAACCCGTGTTTATATCCCGTTGCGTGTGCGTTTTAGTTGTTTTGAGTTGTATATTTGTTCGGTTTTATACGTGTTTGTGGTTGTGCCTACCTCCCAGGTTTTATATGCTAAATGAGCGGATAACGGAAGCGAAGCAGTGAGACGCGAAGCACGAGAATTGAAAAAATCAAAAAAGTCAAATTTGTGAGATTTCTGGTACGCGAAGACCTGGGGAAGCATGTTCGCGGTACGCGAGAGATCAAAGAAGTTTGCCCGGTTGTTTTGTCCTTCACGACACGCGAAGGACTTGTCCAAGACTTTCACGGTACGCGAAGAAGTCTATAGGCAGGCCCGATTAGTTTGTCCCTCATGGTACGTGAGGGACTTGTCTTCCATCTTCGCGGTACGCGAGAAATCACTTTTATGGGAAAAATTAACCTAAATCAGGTTTTCACCATCAGCAGCCCAGTCCGACTTCTCTCGATTCCAGCCGTTCCAAAGCTCCAAGAAGGCGATTTCTACCATATTTGGGTCGATTGTTCTTAATATTTCATGATTGTAAGTCCTAGTACATTAGATTTGATTATTGTTATGAGTATGGGTGGCTAAATCTCTTGTAGTCCTCTTTGGGTCTAGGGTTTTTTGAACACTTGTGAATTCTTGTATGATTAGCTTAGTTTGTAATATTGATTGGCATGTTAAGCCATATGATTTCATTTATTGATTGAATGCTTTAAACTTCATTGATTGATTTCGAATTGTTGTTCAAGTCTCAATAGTCTCGGGTTTCTTTACACCGGGGACAATTTGGGAGTTGGATTATAGTTGGTTTATCATTGATGGTTGTATGAGAATAAGTTTTATTTACTACGGGTTCTCATATTATCACTAAAATCAATTGAACCGTATGATTATGTCTATGTAATTGCTTGCTAATTATCTTGAAGGAACTTGTGTTTGCATACCTGAACCCCGGAGAGGACTACCTCTCTCATTATTGTTTTAACCCAAATCCAAATCAGTTGTCATTGTTTTCTGTCTTTGAATATTGTAACAAAGTAACATTTTCCACATACTCCTCGTGGATACGATAATCTACTTACCCTTACTAGTTAAGGTGTTTAAGCATTGCTTTTTTATTAACCAACCGACATCGATCATTTCCTTTTCATGTAATTTACTGTTTTATTAACTAAGTCTGGGCCATCGAAACTACCTAGTTTCGGTTGAGGTTTGTTCAACCGAAACTAGTAGTTTCGACAGGAGGTTCTTATTTATTGAAAATGCTCAACCAAAAATAGTAGTTTCAGAGAACATACTTTCGATGCATGTCAGCTACCTATAAATAGCTTAGTTAGAGAATGTTTAGGGTGTGAGTGATGGCTATAACCCTTGCATTCCATTTTCATAAGTTCTGTTTGAATCAATACAAGCTTTGAGTTTATTTATTGTGTTCTTGCGATTTCATATCACTGTGTATTGTGATTCAAGAGTGGTTAGTAGTTTCAGAGAACATACTTCCGATGCATGTCATTATTATTAAGTTATAGTGATCGATTTTAGGTGCATTTTAATCTCCGTTTGAAGTTTTTCTGGTTCTGAAGTTCCGAGCACTGTTCCATTGAGTTTCGGGCACTGTTACATCTTTTTCGGGTTTATTTGTTCAAGATTCTTAGTTTGAAGATTGGATTCTTTATAAGAAACTCATTTAGAAGATTTTCGCTGGATTGGATTTCTATTTTCATTACTTTAATTTTTGAAGCTGTTCATCCATTGAGTTTTTTTGAAGTTGATGAATAAGGTATCAAAACTACTGGGGTCACATACTGTTTTATGTTAGAGGTTACTTTTATGATGCAAGATCACGAGTATGCTTCGATCCAGAATCCAAGATCCTTGATGACTTTGGTATCGTGACCAATAATATTACTAACGGTTATTTGTTCCCTATCTTGATTTATGTTCGCAGGTAATTGATCCACTCATCCCTGAAGAATCGATCAAGTAGTTAAAGAAAACATGTACAAACATGCGTGGAGAAGCTTCAAACGGTCATATTAGAAGACTAGATGAGATCCAAGATTCTCGGATAGTTTGTTAACTTCTCTTTTTTGTATTTAATAAGTAGTAGATCAATTAGGAAAAACATACACATTCGCAACACTCAACACTCTAGCAGTCAGCTACAACACTTAGCTCTCGATCAGATACTGCTCATATTGTACTCTTTTTACCGGTTTTATGTCAAAGATCCTCAAGGATTAAGGGCTTTCCTCGTAAACATTTGTGTCTTTTTATAAGCAATACGTACTTAGTTCATTGCAGAAATCATTGAAGCACACTACCTCACATTCTAAGTTTGATAACAAAATTACACTTGATAATTTTTAGTCATAACATTTTCAGTTGTTCATCAAAACTTTTTGTTTGAGAAAAGGTATTATCGAAACCAGTGACCTTGTCTTATTTACATTGAAACTAACTTTTGCAGTGTTTCAATCGAAACTTCAGGTCAATCGAACCTTGTAGTTTCCGTTGGATTTTCTATTCATCGAAACTAGTTGTTTCGGGCTTTTGTTATCTATCGAAACAAGGAGTTTCGGGCAGTATGTTTTCAATTGAAACTAGTTGTTTAGTGGAAACTAGTAGTTTCGATCATTGTTTCTGTTAACCGAAACTAGATTCTGTTAAAACAATCTTTTCTAAGATATGGCTTCATAAAGTTCAAATGAGTATACTGGAGGAAACAAAACCACCTGTGTTAGTGTTTACAAGAGATTTTGATGATTGGACCAAGAAAATGAAGACCTTTCAATTCCATGACCACACTTTTTTGAACTCAATTACTAATGGTCCCCACAAACCAGTTACTACTACTGCAAATGTTCAGCGTCCCAAGACTGCTGCTGAATATGGTGAAATAGATATTGCTTTGATTGCTAGAGATAACAAAGCCTATGGATCCATTTGTTGGGAATCGTGCACCGGTTTTAACATTTAAAACAATACTTTATAAAATCAGATTTACAATGGTGGAAACTTAAACAATGGCACACGATAATAAAGTTCAGAACTTTATCCGACTGTGATCCGATTACACGATGTTTAGACAATAATAAATAAAAAACACAACCGTAGGGTGTTAGGGTTTTATACCTTTGACGAATAACCGGGTTGAAACACTCGGGTACAAAGAACGTCATGCTAAATGGCTCCAAACGAACTCGTCACACGAACTCGTCTCACTAAAACACTCCTATCGAAAAACCCTGTCCTTAGCTCCTTTCTGGTTTGGCTCGCGGAGGAAAACACGACACCACAGTTGAGACGTGCGGCTGGTGGAGCGACGAGAAGTGGCGGCGTCCGGCTGTGATGGCCGGCAGCAGTTTGCGGTGGCAGTGGTGGTGGCCTGTGACGTTGGACGGAAAGCCGGAAGGGGGTGGGGGTGGCTATCGATTTCGCAAGGGGGGAGAAGGGGCCACCAAAGTTAACTAAGGTTTTTACTTTAAGCATGTTTGTATAATAAACTAATTTACAAGTCAACCCTTGTGCAATTAACGTTTAACTATTAACTGATTATCACTTAATCAGTTTTAGTCCTCACAGTTTATAATTACACTAATTATAAACAAAACTTGTGTAGACCGAATATGCTTCATATCGAACCATTAAATATAAAAGAACCCTCATATATATAACCATTATATATAAAATCGCATTTCGTTTATCGTCAGATTTAATTATCCTAAATAATTAAATGCAACGTAACTAATAAACATTTCTCTAAATATTTAATCCATCGAATCCGAATATGTGTTTCTTGAAATAACGTTTAACAATTAAACGTTGTGATATGTTCTTTGCCCAAAGGGTAACTATTCGGATCGTAACTCGATAGCAACGTTGATATTAATGATGATCGAACATTGAATATCCAACACCATTTCTATTAGGGGTGTTCCAAAAAATCCGAATCTGAAACCGAACCCGAACTATACGAAATTCCGAATCCGAATTATCCAAAAAAATCGGATATCCAAAAATTCGGATATCCGAATTTTTGGATTCGAATATTAATTTTCGAAATTTTCCAAAAATTCGGATATCCCAAAGTGTAACTATTCGAAAATTCGGATATCCCAAAGTGTAACTATTCGGATCGTACCTCGATAGCAACGTTGATATTAATGATGATCGAACATCTAATATCCAACAATCTCCCACTTGGACGATTCATCGATTAATCGGGTCAACGTAGACAGTGGTGGACGCCTAGCTGCATCTTACCGCCCCTAACAAGGTATGAGGTATTTATAATCATCAACTAATTCCTTGTGTTCAAGTAACATTTACGTAACCAAGTACAATAGCCATGGAAAACATATCTATGTATCATTTCCATTTAGGTCATCCGTTGAACATGAGACATGGATACAAGTCACTTATCATATGCGTTCAACTATTCTTGTTCTTGTTCTCCAGTTCAATAATGGTCTAAAGAAACTACTCTTTAGTTTGTGCGTGGCCACAAGATTTATACCAGTTTGAATCAACGAGGGCGCGCCAGAATGTCGAACTCCTAATTAAAGGAGAACAGAATTCCTTTGGTTATGTACAACTCCCACTTAACTTCAGATTCATTCCTAATCTGTGACAACTGGTAACTTACCACATAATTATTAAATTACAATTATACAAAAACTATGCATATTAGACTAATTTGAATTAATTAGTAAAGTCCAACCCACACACAATTTCGCGGAAAATATTAGATATTTCCAAGACACATATCGCGATGGTGATAGACCAAAAATAATATTTAGACGACTCGAAAACATTCGCTTTATATATATTCCCTTTATATATATTATTTATATATTAGAGAATACTCACTCAAACGAAACTATAAAATTAATATATGTCGAACATATATTATACCCGAACTATTAAACTATTATTATTTTTGATATCTGACTCATTCCCGACACGTAGCAACAAACGGAAATAATGACACACAGGTATTTTACCGAACAAGTAACAAGCGGGTATCACTTCTCACTACACCCCACCCCTACCCTACCCCCTCACCTATGGGTGTGCAAAAATATCCGTATCCGAAATTCCAAACCCGAATAATCCGAAAATTCAGATATCCGAAATTTTGGATATCCGAAACTCGGATATCCGGATTTTTGGATTCGGATATCAGTTTTAGAAAAAAATCGGATAATTCGGATATCCAATATCCGAAATTTATTTTAATTTTATTTATTATATATAATTATTTAATGCTTATAATTCGGGTATCCGCATTTTTTCCTTTTGAAACCCTAGTAAAGGCATTAATGCTGTGTTCCCGAGTCTCATTAAAGGAGAGAAAAGAAGGGAAAAGAAAAGAAGGGGGGAAAGAAAGCTTATTCCAGAGTTTTTTTTAAAGAGGGAAAAGAAAAGAAATGAGGAGATGTGTGTTCCAGAGATTTTTTTAAGGAGGGAAATGGAAAGAAATAGAAGGAAAACAAGGCTTATTTGTATCCTTCCAAAATGGAAAGATTTGGAGAGAAATGAAAGGAAAGAAAAGGAAATGAAAGGAAAAGATGAGATTCTTTTCTTTTCTTTTCTTTGTTAAACTCAGGAACACAGCGTAAGTCAGTACTACACACTTCAATCGTCTCCCTTCACTCCTTCGGACGCCGTAGACCAGTCGCCGTCGGCCGTTCTCTTCTGCTCCGGTGCTCACGCGGTGGCTTCACAGTCTCTCGCCGCCAAAGCGATCAAAGATTCAGAGACTCCTGCCCTCCTCCGCGTACCGCTCCTTCACCTCGGATCTTAAGCAAATCAAATTTAGTTTGTTCATCTTATTCATCGTCCGCTAACTACTAAGGTTTTCTCGAGTACAGTTTGTGTATGTATGCATATTTGATTTGTAGCAGGTGGTTTGATTGTAGAAAACTAAAAATTTTATGGTGGAAAGTAGGTGTTGTTAAACCCTTACCGTGAATTGTGAGGTATACTATATAACCATGAGCTTTCAATTGAATTTTAAAAGTTGAGTTTTTTCACAAGAATTTAATAATCAAATAAACTGTCGATTGAACTTTAAAAGTTGAGTTTTTCATTGCCATGGAGAACATCATTGTCTGCAAAGGCAGATTTTACACCAATGTAGAGTACTTGAATGGTGTTTATTTTTTTTTCAGAATTCGGATATCCGCTTTACTATCCGAACCGGATATCCGAAATTTCGGATTCGGATTCGGATAGTAAATTCCACCATCCGAAAATTTCGGATATCCGGTTTTACACACTCCTACCCTCACCCTACTCCCTTCTCTGTACATTAGATCATCCTCAACAAATAAAAGAGAGATATTTTCTCTTGTAATTATACCACAAGTGTACATAGAAGCTAGACTAGGAAAAGACTCCACAAACCCATTCCCTTCCATTTTGCTGCCACCTTCACTTCACCACCGTGCTCCTTGCCTTGTCTCTTTCATAGAAGCTACCCTAGTATCGTCCCCTAAAGGCATACAACCCATGGGTGAGACTATAAAAAAGGGGTTGAATGGCATGCAACAATCCACACCAACACCTTCACTAGCATTTGATCTCTTGCTCTCTCATTCCTTTATACGATTATCTCTCACCCAAACCACCACCTTCGGCTCTCGAGAACCACACCACCCTACTCCCTTGCTCTCTTCTGCTCACCTCACCACCCCCTAACACCACCACATACCACCCCCACCCTTCCCGACTCCATCACAGCAACATCACCTCACCACCCTCACAAAGCAACAACATCAACCACCCTCGCTTCTCTCTCGGCTTCACCATAACCCACAAACCACCACCGAGCACCATTACAGCACCCAGCCCACCACTCGTTCCAGCCACCAAGCCTTCCTCAGTCCCGTCCCAGCCCTCGACAGCCCCCGACGATCACCGAAGTACACCGCCTTCTCCACTACAGCCCTCCGCCACCATTGCGGGTTCTTTTCAGGACAAAAATCGGTCCTTCCGGGTCACCGTTTCTTGCCTACGTTCACCACATTACGTTCGCGTGAAGCCCAGGGATCATTTCGGGAACTTACGGAGTCATACGGGACGTTTCGGGAAGGAATCGGACCTCGCGTATTCACCGTCACCTTCTCCCGACTATTTACCTGAGATTTCGACTCGTTAATTTTAACATTATTATGGTTGGTGATATATTAGATTATAACCGGGATTATAAATTAAATAATGAGTTTTAAACGTATCGAAAACGGATCGTGTTTTAAATATATAAAAGACGGGTTTTTTAACTAATAAATAACGATTAAAGACTATAGGTTAAAAACCTAATTTTTATCATAATAAAATAAATGGTTGATTTATTTTATAAAAACACATTTTTATTATTAATGACTATAAATAATTTTGTATCACAAAAGGGGAGATTTTTATAAAGTTATATTTATAAAAATACCTCATTATGACAAATATATAATAATCATGTTATATATATATATATATATATATATATGTGTGTAAATTAATTGGGTTGAAAAGAGATAAAATAATATAATTATTTTTAGATATATTAACCCATTTTCATAAATGTGTATATATTTATACAATAACAAATAAAAAAACACAACCATAGGGTGTTAGGGTTTTATACCTTTGACGAATAACCGGGTTGAAACACTCGGGTACAAAGAACGTCACGCTAAATGACTCCAAACGAACTCGTCTCACTAAAACACTCCTATCGAAAAACATGGTCCTTGGCTTCTTTCTGGTTCAGCTTGCGGAGGAAAACACGACACCATAGTGGCGGCGTGCGACTGGTGGAGCGACGGGCATCGGCGGCGTCTGACTGTGATGGCGAGCAGTAGTTCGGGACGGTGGCATGCTACGTCGAACAGAAACCCAGAAGGAGGTGGGGCCGGCTATCGATTTCGCAAGGGGGAGAGGGGGCACCAAGTTAACTAGGGTTTTGGCTTTAAGCATGTTTATATAATAAGATAATTTACAAGTCAACTCTTGTGCAATTAACGTTTAACTATTAACTGATTTTTACTTAATCAGTTTTAGTCCTCACAGTTTATAATTACACTAATTATAAACAAAACTTGTGTAGACCGAATATGCTTCATATTTAACCATTAAATATAAAATAACCCTCATATATATGTAACCATTATATATAAAATCTTATTTCGTTTATCGTTAGATTTAATTATCCTAAATAATTAAATACAACGTAACTAATAAATATTTTTCTAAATATTTAATCCACTGAATCCGAATATGTGTTTCGTAAAATAACGTTTAGCAATTAAACGTTGTGATATGTTCTTTGCCCAAAGGGTAACTATTCGGATCGTAACTCGATAGCAACGTTGATATTAATGATGATCGAACATTGAATATCCAACACCATTTCTATTAGGGGTGTTCCAAAAAATCCGAATCTGAAACCGAACCCGAACTATACGAAATTCCGAATCCGAATTATCCAAAAAAATCGGATATCCAAAAATTCGGATATCCGAATTTTCGGATTCGAATATTAATTTTCGAAATTTTCGGATATTCGAATCCGAAATATTTTATTTTTTAATTATTTATTATATTTAAATATATATATAACATATTAACACTAAGAAATCCCATTGTTCTACAGCCGTTCCAAGTCTGATAACCCACGCACGCAACCAAGCTATACTCATCCCTCGTCTTTCCTCACAATCCCTCAGAGTACCTTCCGTCAAGTTCACATTCTTTCTCCGTATTCAGTTTCAGGTATAACATCGGTCTCTGCAGTATATTAGCAAGAAGAGTCTTGAGGTGCAGATTGAAAAGGATTTTGGTTCCTTTTCAAGTTTTAGAGAAGAGGTCATTGAAACTGCGCTCACAGCACCTTCCGTCAAGTTCACATGCTTTATTATTTAGTTAATATACTAGTATTCTGGTGCATAACTGTCTTCATAAATTCTATAAAATATAACTTATTTTGATAAATTTCAAACAGTTTACAAAATCAAGGCAAATATGTTTGTGTAATTAAGAGGAAATGTGATTTAGTTATTGTAATAGATTGTGCATATTCATGTTATCTGGATTTTGTGGCGTGTGGCTTGATCACAGTTGTTGGTTCTCCTGTGATTTTTTGTTTCACTAAAGCGGAATGATAAACGAATTGTAATAGCTACAACGACAATTTATCTGTTGTTTAAGTTCCTATTTGGATGGAATTTGTTGTTTGAAAGCTGGAAGAGGTTTAATTTTTTCATAATTTTAAAAGGTTTTTTTTTTTCAGAATCGGATATCCGATTTATTATCCGAATATACGGATACAGATTTGGATAGTAAAATCAACTATCCGAAAATTTTGGATATCCGGTTTTGAACACCCTTAATTTCTATGGCTCTTCCAATAGATGTGTACAACACTTTTGCTGAGTATACATCTAAGGATCTTTGGGTGGCTCTGTGCACCAGATTTGAAGGAAGTGCTGAATTAAGGGAAAACAAGAGGGATCTGATCAAGAAGCAATATGAGATGTTCAACAGTGTTCCTAGAGAATCAATGTCTGAGTTAATCAACCACTTTTCAAGTATTGAAAGTTATGGTAGCAGAATATCTTACTTTCGAGTTGAATAAGAAGTTGCTTGATTCATTGCCTGAGGAGTGGAACATGTATAGGACTATGATCAAGAAGACATGAAAAACTTAGTAATCTGTCATAACAAGAACTTTACAACATTCTTGAGTCATGTGAGCTGGAAATCAAAAAAGGTGCAATCACTCCAACCAATTAGTCAGGAAACACCGCTCTTCTTGCTAGTTCAAGTTCTTCCAACAAATCAAGCATGTCATACTTCCAGATTGATGTTCCTCCTTCAGTGTCCGAGATCCAGCCTTCCAGCTCCTCTACCACATAGAAGCAGTCTCACATGATCCCTGATATCTATCTATCATGATTGCTTTCATGTCATGCTATGACTCCATGATCTCTGGAAACTTGACGCCGGTCAGTTTCCAACCTGATGACTTGGAGCAGATCAATTATGATGATTTGGAGAAGATGGATATTGACTGGTGCATGGCTATGCTGGCTTTGAGGACAAAGAGATTCATCATAAGGACTGGGATGGATAGGTTCAGAATGGGTAAGACTTTGGGTTTTGACATCAAGAAAGTGAGGTGCTATAATTGTGACTAGCTGGGTCATTTTGCTAAAATCTGCAAAGAGCCATCTTCCAAGGACCAGCATGAGAAGAAGAACTCCAGTGGAAAGCAAGCTGCAAACTCTCCCAAATCCACCACATCTTTTAGCTCTATAGCTCTGGTTTGTTAAGCTGATGGGCATTATCATTGGGGAGATCAGGAAGGGGAAGCAGCTGACAAGGCTCGGATGGCGGACATCGAAGAAAAAGATAAGCTTGTTATCATTCAACCAGTTGAGGATCTCACTACTGTTTCAGCTGAGGTAATGTCTAGAATTTGAAAATCTCAAACTTGTTTAAATGAAATTTAGAAATATAGATTCACCAACCAAGGCTTGGTAGATGAACGCGATCATATAAAAGTAATGTATGATTTTGTGGTTAAAATTAAGAAATTGTATTTAAAGAAAATTCGTGATATTTCCGCTAAAAATCGATCTTTAATTGTGCAACTTACCACCCAAACCAATAATAATCAAATTTTAACTGAAAAACTTCAAAAGGCTGAAAAGGCAAATTTTCAATTTGAAAACATGGGTATGGATCAGAAAAATTTATTTGGAATCATCGATAAACAAATTCATAAGAAAGTCACAGAAATTATTGTGTATAACACACACCCTCCGCCTTATTCCAAGTTAGGTAGATTTGCTGATATGCCAACTTCTCATGTTCTCACATTTTTTGTTTGTACTTTATCTGCTGATTATTATATTAAAACTTCAGATTCTGACAATTTTGCTTCTTGTGCAGAGTCATATTGTGTAAACTCTGAGGATAATTGTGATGAGAGTACTAGTAAGAGAAGTATTTTAAATGAACATGAGTCGGATGAATGTAATAATATGTCTGTGTCAAAACCTGATATTTGTGAACACGTTGAAAACTCGTATTTTGATTCCGTGCCTTCTGAGCATGATTGTTTGAGAAATGACATTTCTAAGTTTAAAGATTCTTTACCACGAATGGTATAATAGGGGATCTTGTCCGCGCGTTTCCAAATCCGGCTCATCCCTGTAGCCACCAGGACACTCTCGTGGAGTGATTGGATCTCCACAGGGCTAGAAATAAGAGTGTTGTACCAGTCTATGCCCTTAAAAACCTCCACATCAGGATCTACACTGTAGTCAGAGGTGGAACGAATGTTCATGACCAAGGGAACTACATCCTTCTTGATGAAAAAGAAACGTTCATGCCATTCATGGAAAGTGGAGGGAGCCTTGGTAATGTGGCTCTTACCTTTCCACCTCGGCCAATGAAAGAAAACCAACTGATGTGGATCGCAATTTTGTAGAAAACACTGAACCTACCACAGGTTGGTTCAATGTGTAGGACCCACCGGGGGTCTATATGGATCAATCTAGACGAGCGGCTCGACACGCACACGAATTGCGGAAACCAACGTATGCATGTTTATATAATGTTGACAACACCAATAGCAATGAACATAGGATGTAACTAATCTTCTCTTCTATTGCTCAAACTTGAGTGTTTACAAAACTGATCAAAATCCAAAAACTATTCAAACTAGAATAGGCAACAAACTACCACAGGCGAACATGTTAAGTTTGCCTATTCCAAAAGTTAATGCTTCAACGACAAAACATTGGAAACATAAAGATAATACAAAGACCTAAGCTATTACAAAGCTAATTGTCACAAAAACTATGTCCTAACACGACGCCTTGGCTCCGACAACTAAACTCAAAATGGGTAGCGCGACATAGACCCATGGGATGCATTTGAGAAATATTCACATGCAAGAACTTTAGTAGAGAAATTTGGTGATGGGAAGACGGAAGTTGCAGTTTAGAAAAAAGGGCGGCGTGTAAAGCTATCTTACTGTCTGGGACGTCGGTAGCAGACATCCCGGACTTAGGAAACTCTAGTTCCCTCTCCTGGTTGATACAATACGCTTCGCAGAGCTTCTCAAAATCGCCTAGGCTCCATTTTATGCGAACGGTTTCGATAAGGGAGGCAACATATCCCTTGCCCCTTTTACCCTTACCCTTGGAAGTATGCAACGCAATTAAACAAAAGCACAGAAAACGGAGACGGAACGTCAGAGGAAAGGAAGAAGGGAAAGTAAATGAGAGAAGGGAAAAGGTAGGAAAGAATGGAAAACACTAAAATCCCTTATATAGGCCTCGCATTTAATACGGGGCAGAGAAGTACAAAAAGACATGCAACACGTGGGGCAAGATTCAAGGAGGACACGTCATGCTGGAATAGCAATCGAAAAGCCTGGAATACGCTGCCAGGCCCCACCTGCCTACAAACAGATAAGTCATGTGACACCTGACACATTAACGTCATCCGATTAAGTCAAACGTACCATCAGCCACCCAAAACCACTAACTTCACAGCAGGGCGCGAAGAAATTCAAATTCTTTTCAAATAATTAGTCAAAAACCTACGCGTAAGGAAATAAAAATCTTCACAAATATTAGTCCAAAGCTGATGTGCCATCATTTATACATGTTTTGCATGCATAATAAACCCTATATTATGGTACTAAATGAATAATAGATTTGCAATTGATACTTAAAACGTTTATTATATGTAATTGCAGGTTATTCGGTGTCTTAAAGATAAACAAAGCTAAATCCTATAAAAAAAACACCAAGAAATCAAGCTTCTAAAAGGATCATTCCCGAGCTTTAACCCCCAAGAAGTCAAAATTGGTCAACGCAAGTCAACAAGCATTTAAAAGACAAAGCTGGGGAGCTGGCAGGGCATTACACTGCCGTGTAATGCCATGTATAGCCATGCATTTCTTGTCTTGCTCCCTAAGGACCAAGTACACTGTCCACTGTACCTTGTTTCATTGCCTAGGTGTTTGCACGCCTGTGCAACCCAATGCATGACCGTGCATTGCACATTTTGAGGCCTATGAATAAAGGGCTTGGGTTCTTGGTTACAAACACCACAACACACCTCAAGATAGTTCAAGAGAGTTTGTTTCTGTAGTCTAGAGTCAAGAGTAGAGGGGCTCCTCCTCCTTGTTTCGCAATAGGGGAGCCTACGAAACTCAGTGTTACGCTAGTTAGTATGGCCATTCGTGGCTAAACCCTTTGTATTGCTAGGGTGAAGATGAAGTTTGGTGCATGTTAATGTTTGGCGTATTAATCTAGTGTTATGTTTATGTCTTTAATTATTCGCTCTTAAAACCACCTCTTGGTGGGCTTTTTATTGTTGTCTACATGTCTTTATATTTGTGAGTTTTCTTGATTTTAAAGTGTAAGATTGTAAAACCTTTTAATCAAACTTCTTTTAATAGTTGTACGCCTTTATACAAGTAGAGATTGATAAGCCAAGGCTTGGTTAACACTAGTAGAGTCGTACATCTTTATACGAACTTATTATGCGACGAAGAATTTGTGAACTCATGTTGGGAACGATACGTCTTTATACATGGTCCCATTGTTACACCGCCTCTCGGTGAGCAAAGTATAATCACTTATTTAACAATAATAATTAAACATTTAAGTTCAATGTTCTAAACCAACATGGAGATAGCATTAAAGGGTTGAGGGTAACGTTGTCCCAAGCGGGAATCATTAGCATTTTATTATTAAAGATTATAATTCGTGAATCAAATATTGTAATAATGAGGCTCTAGCGGTGTACCATTCACATGTTTGTAGTTGTCAAACCACCGGATTAGTCAACTTAACATTATCACGTACCAAGCGGGTTCGAACCCCAAATCAATACACTTCGTGACCTGATCATTTCTGATATATTTACTTTTCTGCTATTTAATATTCTGATATTTACATTCCTATTACACACTTCACGCACGTTTTTACTTTTTTGTTATTTACTTTATCGTCATTTACTTTTCTGCTTCACAAGCACACAAAACCCACTCACTAATTAAACCGACTAAAAGATAACAAAAGTTGAGTATTGGAACTCGACCGTGTCCATTGGTTCGATACTTGGTTCTTACCTAAACTATATTATGCTGCGATAGGTACACTTGCCTATTTTGTGTTTTAAGTTTGAGTATTTATCATTTTAAATTTTAAAACCTAATCTCGTGAAACCATATCACAAAATATATCTTATACTAAAACATGTATATCATGTTTTCGGCGACATTGCTGGGAACACGGTGATTTCAAGAAAAATTCGAGTTAACGGATTAGCCTTATCATTTTCCATCTATTTTTCTGCTACGTTTTGCTGCAGGTAGTGTATGATCCATAACTCCACTACTGGTTTATAACAACCTTTAGCAGAACCCGAAAAATTCTTTCACCGCCGAATACAAGAAATCGTGCTAGAAAAATTGCCGTAGAAAACCGCACTATTTTCGATTTCGCAAGACCGTCACTAGAGGCTTTGGGGTCTAGTATCACAAGTCCAACGGTTGACTCTAACAACTTTGAGATCAAATCTCATGTTATCCACATGATCTAGTCATCATGCACTTTCCATGTGTTGCCCGATGAAGATTTACATGCCCACATTGTATATTTCCTTGAAATATGTGAAATTTTCGAACTGAACGAAGTTTCGAATGACACAATTCGCCTCCGCGTGTTTCCTTTTTCCTTAAGGGATTGAGCTAAGGCATGGCTAAACTCTCTTCCTACCGGGTCAATCACTACATGGGATGATCTTGCTCAAAAAATCATGTCAAAAAATACTTCCCGCAAGCAAAAACTACTACACTGAGAAATGATATCACCACTTTCACCCAGGACGATGGTGAATCACTATATGAGGCATGGGAGCGTTTTAATGATATGCTGAGAAAATGCCCTCAAAATGGGCTAGAAGTTTGGTTACAAGTATCATCATTCTACAATGGGTTGCACAATCAAGCTCGTTAGACACTCGACGCTATTGCAGGTGGTACTTTTGGAAACAAGAGGCCACAAGAAGCTTATAACCTAATTGAGGAAATAGCTATGAATAACTATCAATGGTACAATCCAAGCAGTAACAGGGGAGTCAGGTGATATGTCACCATTTATACATATTTTACATGGATAATATTCCCCATATTATGGTACTAATTGAATAATAACCTTGCAATTTATGCTTAAAACGTTTATATTTTGTAATTGCAGCTTATACGGTGTTAAAAATATAAATCAAGCCAAATCCTATCAAAAACACCAAGAATTCAAGCTTCTAGAAGGTTCATTCCTGAGCGTTGACCCCCCAAGAAGTCAAAATTGGTCAACAAAAGTCAACCAAGCAGCTAAAAGACAAAGTAGGGAAAAATAGGGTGTGCATCCCATTGCAAGGACATCACCAGGCAAGGAGTTAACTCCGCCGATGCTGTCACATCACTTTCTGCTCAACTAGATAGCCCCACCACACCACTGAACCATAGTAGCAAAGGCAAAGAAACCACTGAAACTATTGAAGAAGTGAAAAACATCATTGTTGATGTTGAGCAGGTTGACTTCATCGGAACAAATCGCCCGCAAAACGAACCTAATAGTATTACCTAAAGTCCTGCATGGAGAAACCACCCAAATTGTGTAAGGCCCCAAACCCGGGAACCCGACACGTTGGCATATACGTAAGCACAATAGTAAATTACATCAAATTGTCTCAATAAATGCAGCGAAAAACAAACAATCAACAGTGGTCAACAACCCAAATATCAAACATAATCCAACAAGTAATAATATCCTAATCATTCAACATCATAACGGAAAAGTAAATGTCATCGCAACGATCACGGTAACCAAACGCCATCCAGAAGCAGCCAGCTCATACTTTCTCCTTACCTGAAATACATGCTAAAAAGTCAGCTATGCAGAGTGAGTTCTATAGTAATTCGTTCGAGGATATTAAAACCCGAACCTTTATTAAAAACGATTTACGTCACAAAGGTTTTCTCATTTCTTTACCGATTAATCAATTATATATTTTATCGACATACACGAAATCACGTCGACTAGTCTAAAGACTCGTACGACCATGACTCGTTGACCGATCATCGTCAGTCATAACAATCACCGACCAACACCGACTTACTATCACGCTTAAGCAACCCTTTTTCATCCGACTAAGGTCAGACTCAATTCCCGTCGACTAGAGTCGACTCGATAACAATTAATCTCATAATATTAAAGCACCGCAATAAATAACTCGACACCAAATCCTACGCATACAATTATACTATCATTTTACACAAATATCAACGTCAAAACCCTTATCATTTCATGCCCTTAATATATGGCACGTTGCATGTATTCGAGCCCGAAACTACAAAACATTTAAATGTGGGCGATAGAAACTCACCTTTGCTAGATACGCCTCGATCTCTAGAAACTGCTAACGCCTCGTACCCGCTATTCGACTTCGCACCTATATTACACATAATTTACGAGTCAAAATACGGCTCGGCGATATTTCTACACCTACACAACTAAACCCGACACTTCGCATGATTGCATGCATGTGAGGGATACCATGCCCGATCTCCATGCACCACGAAAACCCTTGTTCTCGTCCTCGGCGCCCTCTCGTGAACCCGACTTCGCTTCGTACTCCCAACGCGTCCGCCACCGCCACCACTCGTTCCGACCTCGTCTCCACTTCGGGTCCGAACACTTCACTTGCGTATCCCCGCTTCCGGTTAGCCTCGCACCGTCGCTGTCCAACCCCGCAGGTCGCCACCTTGGTCACCCGGTACCACCGCAGCCCGCCTTTGTCTTCGCCGAACCACCCCAGCCTCGTCGCCGCCGCTTGGAGCACCCGTCGTCCCTCTCGCGTGCCACCACAGTCGTGTTCCTCCACCACTGAGTGGTGACGTGACCTTCGCTTCCTTCACTCGGCCATGCGACAACTCCCACAAACAACCTTGGGTTCTTGGCTAAGTGCAAACCGATCGCTACGCAACAAGAATCAAACGAAAATGAATACACGGAGGGAGTAAACAATTATACCTTGAAATCGGATGATTCGTGTGAATCGAATCACTAAGAACTCGCCTCTTTCCTCTACTTGTCACCTACGAAACCCTAATATCATAAAACTGATCAATACCTTTACCCGCGGATTAAAACACGTACACAATGATTAGAGGCTTGCGATTATACCTTGATCTCGTCGAGAACACGATGAATGGCCTCTCTCCTTCTCCCTTCTCTCCTCGGCAGCCGCATGCAACAATGGGGAACCCCCCCATTGTCGTAAACACTATAGGGGTGTTTGTCGGACTTGGTTTCGGCCCTTGTGTGCGACCGGCTAGCCTCCGGGCTTGGCCCGTCTCGCAACTTGTTACAAAACGCCCCTTCAAGTTCTGATAATTATAAATAACCCCCGCCTAATTATTTACAAAACGATAATCGCACTAACCCCGTCAAGTCTCATAACCTTGTGAACCGGTATTTACCATATTTACAAATCTGTTTTCTAAACGAAAAACCGGGATGTTACAAGTCTTCCCCCTTAAAGAGGTTTCGTCCTCGAAACCTGGGTCATCTGGAAACAAATACGGATAACGTTCACGCATATCCGCTTCCGGCTCCCAAGTAGCTTCGGATCCCTTACGATGCTTCCGTTGCACTTTAAAAATAGGGATCACTTTCCTTCGCAATATCTTTTCCTTTTTATCTAGTATAGCCACTGGTTCCTCCGCATAATTTAGCTTGTCGTCCACCACAATGTCGTCTAACGGTACGTGTTCTGTAGCATTTGCCAAACACTTCCGTAGATGGGACACATGGAATGTCGGGTGTATCCCTGCCAATGCATCTGACAACTGCAGTCTGTAGGCAACACTACCAACACATTATTCTATCATAAACGGTCCAACATACCTTGGACTAAGCTTTCCCCGTTTTTGGAAACGAATAATACCCTTCTAGGGCGACACCTTAAGCATCACATAATCCCCTGCTTTAAACTCTATTGGTCGCCGTCTCTTGTCAGCGTAAGACTTCTGCCGATCCTGAGCGGCTTTCATCCTTTGCTTCACCAATTCAAACTTCTCGGAAATTGATTTCACAACATCTAAGCTTCCTAATTCTTTATGTCCGATCACTCCCCATCACACTAGGGTTCTACACCTCCGCCCGTAGAGCATCTCGTACGGCGGCATCCCAATAGTCGCATGATAACTATTGTTATAAGATAACTCCGCCAACGGTAGGTGACCATCCATGCACCACAGAAATCAATCACACATGCACGCAACATATCCTACAACGTTTGTATCATCCGCTCCGACTGTCCGTCAGTCT
This sequence comes from Smallanthus sonchifolius, assembly GCA_023525975.1. NCBI lineage: Eukaryota > Viridiplantae > Streptophyta > Magnoliopsida > Asterales > Asteraceae > Smallanthus > Smallanthus sonchifolius. Next base: position 32,229,866 of record CM042046.1, read on the forward strand.
GATGGTGATACGCAGTGCTAATGTGAAACCTTGTTCCCATAGCTTCATTGAACCTCTTCCAAAACTTGGCCATGAATCTCGTATCCCGGTCGGATACAATAGAAATCGGCACTCCATGCCTAGCAACGATCTCATTAATAAACGCTTCGGATAACCTTTCCGATGAGAAAGTTTCCTTAATAGGTAGAAAATGAGCGATTTTCGTCAACCGATCCACTACTACCCAAATAGTATCGTGCCCCTTTCCTGTCTTAGGTAATTTCGTAATAAAATTGTAATATGCTCCCACTTCCTCTTCGGAATCTCTAAAGGTTGAATTTTTCCATAAGGCTTGTGATGTTCTGCCTTAACTTGCAAACATGTCAAACACTTGCTCACATACTGGATCACATCATGCTTCATCCACGGCCACCAATAGTTGCCCTTCATGTCCTGATACATCTTTGTCGTTACCGGATGTATCGAGTACCTTGACTTGTGCGCTTCATCAAGTACCAGCCCTCTAAATCCACTGAACTTTGGTATCCAAATACGGTCATCCTTGACCCACACCCCTTGACTGTTCTCAGTCAACAGCTCACGCTGTCCAAAAATCCTTTCTTCTTTTAGCCTTTCATCTCGCATGGCTTCCGTCTGCACGTCCTTTAGTAAGGTCAGGAAATCTGACGTTACTACTAGTTGGCACACTTTAACTCTGATTGACGTGCGCTCTTCCTTACGACTTAACGTGTCGGCAACCACATTTGCCTTACCCGGATGGTAAAGGATCTCACATTCGTAGTCCTTGATTAGCTCTAGCCACATCCTCTGCCTCATGTTCAACTCTTTTTGCTCGAAGAAGTACTTCAAGCTCTTATGATCCGTGTAGATCGTACACTTGATTCCGTACAAGTAGTGTCTCCACAACTTGAGTGCAAACACCACTCCGCTAACTCTAAATCATGAGTAGGGTAATTCACTTCATGTGTTTTCAACTACCTCGACGCATACTCTATCACTTTCCCTCGTTGCATTACCACGCAACCTAACCCCAAATAAGACGCATCCGAATACACCACTAAGTTGTCCGTCCCTTCCGATAACGTTAACACCGGTGCTTCAGTCAATCGCTTCTTTAACTCTTTAAATGAACCTTCTTGATCCGGTCCCCAAGCAAACTTCACTCCCTTTCGAGTCAACTTAGTTAATGGTGTTGCCAGCTTAGAGAAGTCCTTAATGAACTTCTTGTAATAGCCGGATAACCCTAAGAAGCTACGCACCTCCGTTGGAGTTTTAGGAGCATTCCACTTAACCACTATTTAAATCTTTGCAGGGTCAACCATGATTCCTTCTGGGTTAATAACATGCCCCAGAAACTGAACTTTCCGCAGCCAAAACGCACACTTTGAGAACTTCGCGTAAAGCTTTTCTCGTCTCAGTGTCTCTAACATTTCCCGTAAATGATCTCTGTGCTCCTCCTCACTCTTAGAGTAAATTAGAATATCATCGATAAACACAATCACCGATCTATCCAGCATTGGACGGCACACGAGGTTCATTAAGTCCATGAATGCTGCCGGAGCATTCGTCAATCCAAAGGACATAACCAAGAACTCATAATGTCCATAGTGTGTCCTAAATGCCTTCTTCGGAATATCTTCTTCTCTAACCTTCAGCTGATGATATCCTGACCTCAGATCTATACGCGAAAACCACTTTGCTCCTTGCAATTGATCGAACAAGTCATCGATACGCGGCAACGGATACTTGTTCTTAACTGTCATTTTATTGAGCTCCCGGTAGTTGATGCACATGCGCATGCTACCGTCCTTCTTCTTCACAAACAAGACTGGTGCACCCCACGGTGATATACCTGGTCTTATGAATCCTTTGTCCAACAAGTCCTGAAGTTGCTCCATGAGCTCCTTTATCTCTGTCGGTGCCAATCGATACGGAGCTTTAGCAACCGACTAAGCTCCTGGTTGTAGATCGATCTGGAATTCGATCTCTCGCTCCGGTGGTACTCCCGTTAAGTTATCAAGGAAGACATCCGCAAACTCCTGCACCACTGGAACCTCTGACAAGTTCATGCTTTTCGCTTCTGCATTGGTGACATAAGCTAAGTATGCCCCGCACCTCCGCCGCAACGACTTCACCTCCTTCATCATAGAGATAACTCTCGGTAGAGAGCTCACTCTGTCGCCATACACCGTCACCACCGTTCCTTCTAAGAACTTTAACCTTATCATTTTCTGTCGGCAAACAATGTCCGCATCGAACGCGGCCAACCAATCCATCCCTAACATAACGTCAAATCCTCCTAACGCAATAATAAATAATCTAACAGGGAACCTATAACCCTCTAGATCAATAAAACAATCGTCTAATGCTTCAATGACTCTGGTGGGTGATCCCACCGCGGTCTCAACACTAAACAGATTTTCAATCATTCTAGTTGTCCTACATAAACCTTTGCAAAAAGATGGGGCTACAAAGCTCTTGCTTGCCCCTGAATCAAATAAAACCGAAGCTGGTACATTATTAATAAGAAAAGTACCTGAAACAACATCAGGGTCATTCTTGGCTTCAGCTGCAGTCATAGTGAAAGCCCTAGCTTTAGCCTTAGGCTTTTCATCTTCTTTCTTCACTAGGACTGCTTCCCGGCTTGGTCCCGCACCCTGTCCTGCCTTACACTCTTTTGCCAAATGGCCTACACCCCCACATTGGTAACACTTAGGATTGCGCGGGCAGTCTCTAGCAAAGTGTCCCGCTTTACCGCACCTATAACAAGAACCCCCATCAGCCCTGCACTCACCCGAGTGCATCTTACCACACTTGCGACACGAATCAGGTCCGTTGGTCCTAGCCTTCTTCACAAACGGAACCTTCAAATATTTATCGAACCTTTTGAGGGGTACGATCCACTTCTTATCCTCCGGTTTCTTCTCTTGCACCTCAGCTCCCATGACATCATCATACAAAGTCCCACTAAGCTCCACTGCACCATCAAAACTCAAAGGCTGCTGAACCTTGACTAAATTCCTAATACGATCCGGTAGACCGGCTCCATACAACTTCATCCACCGCTCATCATTTCCAGCTAAATGTGGCACCAGACGTGCCATCTCTATGAACTTCGACGTGTACTCACGATGAGTCGATTTACCAGCCTTGAAAGTCAGAAACTCTCTCTCTACTCTCTCAAGCTCTCACAGAGCACAGAACATCTTCCTAACCAAATCCTTTAGATCTTCCCAAGTCATAGTTTCCAGCTCCTGGGCTGTCTTTCTCTTTTTCACCGAGTTCCACCAGTGCAAAGCCTCGGCAGAGAAAGAGTGAAAAACGAACTTCACTATCTGCTCCGGCTTGCACTCACTGATAGAGATGGCGGACTCCATATCAGTAAGCCAGTGATATGTGGCCACTGCATCATTCAAACCATCGAACCTCGGCGGATCGCCCTTCTTAAAGTGCCCGTAGTCACAATTGCCGCCAATTCCAGTCGGTTTCTTCTTCTTTTCCACCTCCACTAGCACTCTCGTCTCGAGCTCCTCGAATGCTGCCTTCACTATATCCGGTAGATACTCATGGATCGTCTCAGCCACTTCCTTCTTAAATGCTTCTCGAACCTCAGGTTCGAACTGGAATCCTTCATTGTGCTCAGGATGCACCGACACCTCATCAGGGTTGACATCCTCCCTTTGACTGTTCTCACGACGCCCCCTACCAGCAGCATTAGTAGCAATTTGTCTCTTGGGTGCCATCAGTTATTGAAAATAATAACAAATAGAGCAATACTTAGGTATCATTTAAAACAATCTGAGCAATGCAATTAGTTAATGACGGTGGCCAATCGCCATTACCCTCTTGCCTTGCCTTTCAGGTTTTAAACCATCCCTATACTGCATCTTGCCATAACACCCCTATCTTAGCCTACTAACACACACACACATATACACTAACTCTTACCTTGCACTTCAGGCTTTTGGTTACGCGTGATGACATTCCCTGCACATTGGCCCCATTCTCAGTCTAAGTGTAGGCATCGAGGATGCCCAGATGATTTAAACCACCGCTCTGATACCAACTTGTAAGGCCCCAAACCCGGGAACCCGACACGTTGGCACACACATAAGCACAATAGTAAATGACATCAAATTGTCTCAATAAATGCAGCGAAAAACAAACAGTCAACAGTGGTCAACGACCCAAATCTCAAACATAATCCAACAAGTAGTAATATCCTAATCATTCAACATCATAACGGAAAAGTAAATGTCATCACAACGATTACGATAACCAAACGCCAGCTATACTTTCTCCTTACCTGAAATACATGCTAAAAGTCAGCTATGATGAGTGAGTTCTATAGTAATTCGTTCGATGATATTAAATCCCGAACCTTTATTAAAAACGATTTACGTCACAAAGGTTTTCTCATTTCTTTACCGATTAATCAATTGTATATTTTATCCACATACACGAAATCACGTCGACTGGTCTAAAGACTCGTACGATCATGACTCGTTGACGGATCATCGTCACTCATAAAACTCACCGACCAACACCGACTTACTATCACGCTTAAGCAACCATTTTCACCCGACTAAGGTCAGACTCAATTCCCGTCGACTAGAGTCGACCCGATAACAATTAATCTCATAATATTAAAGCACCGCATTAAATAACTCGACACCAAATCCTACGCATACAACTATACTATCATTTCATACACAAATATCAACGTCAAAACCCTTATCATTTCGTGCCCTTACTATATGGCACGTTGCATGTATTCGAGCCCAAAACTACAAAACATTTAAACATGGGTGATAGAAACTCACCTTTTCTAGATACGCCTCGATCTCTAGAAACGCCTCGTACCCGCTCTTCGACTTCGCACCTATATTACACATAATTTATGAGTCAAAATACGGCTCGACGATACTTCTACACCTACACAACTAAACCCGACACTTCGCATGATTGCATGCATGTGAGGGATACCATGCCCGATCTCCATGCACCACGAAAACCCTCGTCCTCGTCCTCGGGGCCCTCTCGTGAACCCGGCTTCGCTTCGGACTCCCAACGCGTCCGCCACCGCCACCACTCGTTCCGACCTCGTCTCCACTTCGGGTCTGAACCCTTCACTCGCGTCTCTCCGCCTCCGGTTAGCCTTGCACCGTCGATGTCCAACCCCGCGGGTCGCCACCTTGGTCACCCGGTACCACCGCAGCCCGCCTTTGTCTTCGCCGAACCACCCCAGCTCCGTCGCCGCCGCTTATAGCACCAGTCGTCCCTCTCGCGCGCCACCATAGCCGCGTCCGACTTTTGCTTCCTTCTCTCGGCCATGCGACAACTCCCACGAACACCCTTGGGTTCTCGGCTAAGTGCAAACCGATCGCTACGCAACAAGAATCAAACGAAAATGAATACACAGAGGGCGTAAATGATTATACCTTGAAATCTAATGATTCGTGCAAATCGAATCACCAAGAACTCGCCTCTTTCCTCTACTTGTCACCTACGAAACCCTAATATCATAAAAATGATCAATACCTTTACCCGCGGCTTAAAACACGTACACAATGATTAGAGGCTTGCGATTATACCTTGATCTCGTCAAGAACACGATGAATGGCCTCTCTCCTTCTCCCTTCTCTCCTCGGCAGCCGCATACAACAATGGGGAACCCCCCCCCCCCCATTGTCGTAAACCCTATAGGGGGTGTTTGTCGAACCGGGCTTCGGCCCTTGTGTGCGACCGGCTAGCTTCCGGGCTTGGCCCGTCTAGCACATTGTTACAAAACGCCCCTTAAAGTCCTGATAATTATAAATAACCTCCGCCTAAGTATTTACAAAACGATAATCGCACTAACCCCGTCAAGTCTCATAACCTTGTGAACCGGTATTTACCATATTTACAAAACCGTTTTCTAAACGAAAAACCGGGATGTTACAAATTGCTGTCGAAAGGATAACAAAAACCAAGGAATATCTAGATTGGGACAACAACGACAGTTTCAACAAAGACAATCTCAAAACTATCAGCCTCGTCAACAATTTTAGGGAACTAACAAGCCAAGTAATGGATTAAGCTTGGAGGATGCAGTAACTAAGTTGATTTCTACAACTGAAAGTCAAGCCCTTCTAGCGGATTCCCGTCACAAATAATATGAGGGGAAGTTTAGTCTTCATGAAGCTAAGTTTAGGACACAGAAAGAAACACTTCAGTCCATTGAGACACTACTAGGGCAGATTGTAAAACTTCTATCTAAAAGACAACCAGGATGTCTTCCAAGCAACACTGAACCTAATACAAAAGCAAATGTAAGTGCTATCACTCTTAGGAATAACAAGGTTTATCTAGAACCACCATTACCAAGAGAAGATGCTCAAGCACCAAGGAGGGAAATATTCACCAGAGTACCACTTCGTTCGTCTGTCACGGAATCAGCCACTCAAGAATCACCACCAAAGGTAATCCCACAACCTGCTCCAGTGGACACTCCTCCAAAAGCTTCGACAAAAAGAGCGTTCCAATCTCACATACCATACCCAGAAAGTCTAGTGAAGCAAAGGACCACTATGAGAAATTCATCGAGCTTTTTAGTCAAATACATGTCAACCTTCCTTTCCTAGATATCATACAACAAATCCCTAAGTATGGGCGTTTCTTGAAGGATTTCCTTACTAACAAAATAAACACGGAAGAGGCAGTTAAAAAGACTAATCAATGTGTTGCTCTCATTGAAAGATGACTTTCAAAGAAACTTTCAGATCCCGGGAAGTTCTCTTTGCCATGTTCTATCGGACCACTGCCGATAACTTTCACGCTCGCTAATTTGGGAGCGAGTGTGAACGTAATGCCATATAACGTGTTTCAAAGACTCAAAATTGGAAATCCGCGACCTCTTAATGCAAATATCGAACTTGCGAATGGATCGATTAAGTCACCTATAGGAGTCATTGAGAACTTACTAGTAAAAGTCGACAAGTTTGTCTTCCCTGCCTACTTCATGGTTTTAGAAATAGGACCTGACTATTCTCTGCCTTTGATTTTGGGTCGCCCGTTTTTTGCTACCACCAGAGCTGTCATTGATATGAATGAAGGAATTCTAACACTTTGTGTTGGAAAACAATCGGTAACCTACAACATCGAAGGAAATGAATGCTTGTACAATGATCCCTTTGAAATTGCACATTTCATTAATACCAATATAGACTACCAACTAAAAAAAAGCTAAGCAATTCAACAAAGGAAATAAACCAGACCTTGGCAAAGATCTTAACAACACAAACTAGATCGATAACTACTTGCATAAGCTATCAAAGTTGAAGGACTTAAATGAAGGAACGAGAGACGCGGGGGAGGTTAATAGCCCCCACCCGAAGAATCAAGTAAGGGTCTGGCCAACGACCCTTAAATAAATGTGGCGCTTCCGGGAGGCAACTCGATGATCATGAATAAATTGAGAAGTTGGTGCATACGGCAGAAATAATGGACCTCGGGTTTGGTTTTTCAAGTTTAAATTTCTAATACTTCAGCCTCCAGGTATGCCTTCTCGATACTAGGACATTAGTAGCTTAACTACTATCTTTTCTTTTCCGTTTCTGTTTTTATGTTTTCTTTGTGTGTCACATGGCATAGCATCACCAGATAGTTCTCTACTTCTTTTTGAGGAGTTACACTCAATCTCTACAACCTGAGGAATTGGAAAGCACATCAAATTTCTGAGAACTTTGATGAAGTGTTTGAAGCAAAGTGTTGCCAACAACAACAACAAGTTTTGGTCTTAGGTTATATACCGAATTGATCGGGGGAGAACCAGTTTCATTCCCTTAAAACTTCATGTATTTAAATTCCTGCATAGCATTTCATTACATGCATTTGTACAGTGAGCGCAATGCACAGTTTTAAGTGTGGGGTGAGGAATTAGAGATTCAGGACTACTTGTAACCTCAAAGCAGTAAAACTAAACTTGTGATTTTCTACCCATTTGACTAAAATCTTACTAAAACCTATCTTTCGTAAAACCCGAAAAAATTTCAAAAATTTTAAACCCTAAAACCAAAAATCTCTTTGAGTTCACACTTAATTAAATAAAATGAAAACATGGAAAGTAGAAACAAATGGATATTATGCATAGCAAATCGCTAAACCATATTTCATCCGTTTTCATGTGAGAATAATCTGAGCCTTTTCACGAACATTATTATCATTATTTTTCGCATGCTCTTTCATTTGGTATATTGAGTATTTTTCGATTGAGTTTTATGCATAATTAGAACTTGTGTGACTTATACATATCGAGACCATGAACTAGTTGTATGAAAATGATTGAGGCACCTAGGACATATTACCCTTATATATTATCCTTAAACCCAAAAATACCAAAAATAATATCCGCCTAGATAGCCCTCTAAGCCTTAGCCTTTTCTTCTTTACTACCCACATTTATCACCAAACCAGCTTTTCGTAAACACCGGTTATTGGTTAACTATATTTAAGAATGGAAAAATATTAGACTATCTTATGTCGCTATTTTAAGTTTACAACAATTGAGGTAATTTGGAAAGAATCTGTTTCACTCAATGGAATTGGAATATACAAGAAAAAAGTGGATGTATTAGGTGGGAACAACCGAACAATCTACAAGGAAGATATGGAAAAATTATTTCAAGGGAATTGAGAAAAAAGAATTACTAAAAAATTAGTCTTGAAGACATGTTGTCTAAAAAGATAAGAAAAGAAAAAAAAATAGAAAAATGAGAAGAAAAAAAGTAGGTCTTTTATAAGCTAGACCTTAAAAAACTGGATATGTATTTCTTTGATTTCAATTTGCTTTCTTGTATTCATTTCGCAAAACCTGATTTACAAACCCGAAGTCCGAGATAAGATTTTCAAAGCAACAAGTGATGTAAGAAAACGGATGACGCAAGAAAGAACCTGAAATAACGTATAAAACCCAACAAACGTAGATCTGAATGTTGATGTGGAGTAAAATGAGATGTGTTATCGTTGGTCCCACGGATGGCGCTATTGTTGAAGTAAATTGCTGTCGCTTGGTTTTCCGGACAGATACCTCAATGGGAGGGAGAAGATAGTCCATCTCGGATCGCTAATCAAGTCGATTTGTTCCTCTCAGATCATGGAGTTCTTTGCGATCACAGCAAAAACTCGTTATACGTCCCAGGAGCCGTATCTCCGAGTGCACTCTGACGCTCAAGTCAGTCAGGGTCTCATAAGAGTGTGTAAAACATGTGTAAGCTAGAGAGAGAGAATACAATCTAATTCTTTTTTAAGAAGACGCCTCTATTTATAGAATGGGTAAGACTAATCCTAATGAGCCTTCAACTTAGGCCTACTGAGAATGAGCCTCACTCATTGAATCTTGACCCGATTAGTAGGATATGTCTATACTCACAAATAACTACCCATCGTTCAATCCTCTCAAATTTCAAAAAAGAAATTAAAAAAAAGATCAGTGTTTTTTTTTTGCATTTTTTATTTTTTATTTTTTTTTATTTTTATTTTTTGCATTTTTTGTTAGAAAAGTTATCTTAGATAAAAAATTTATTAAAAAAAAACTAATTTGATGTTTGAAAGTTCATATGTCAACTCTATCATGTATTGCCAAAGAGGTTGTCATGTAGTGGTTAAGGTGAGGCCTGAAGTCCCAAGGGACTCGGGTTCAAACCTTGCTACCATCATTAATTTCTGAGAAATACAAATGAGGCCTAGTTCTTAGGCTGATGCACCAGGGTTTTACCCATGCCGATCCAGGGTTCGAGCTTCGGCTCTCCCTCAAGCCCGGAAGGGTTCGTATTGGGTGAGATTTTTCCTTGGATGCTCTCCAACTCTAACGTCAAGTGGGCCCAGTTAAGACAGCATATTGACCAAAGTTGGACGAGGCTCTCCCATGTGACGGGGGGTGCGACGTCACAACATTCAATGTTCGTCGTTCAAAAAAAAAAAAACTCTGTCATGTATTATTTTTTGCTTTACATAAAAATAAAAGAAGCTTTTTAAAGAGAGAAAATAATAAGTTAGTTATATGAGTTGTCAAAAAGAACAATCTTGAATTCTCGCCCTTGTAAGTATCTTCAAGACCATTGATTTTGCCGATTCGAACTTCCAACCCAAATATAATCTTATCATCATCATCAGGGTAGACTGAAGATCCGATTTTTGGAACCGCCGAAATGTCTTCATTCGTATCGTCACCACCGTCGGAGAAGATGCCAAAAACTACAGCGCCACCAGGCTCTGTGGAGGATGATCAATCGCAAACGCAAACGCCGCTGCCTCCGCCCCCAGGATACGGCGTCACTGGGGTTCTCAGACGCTGGAGGCATGAAGACATGTTAAAAAGAGGATCTCTAGGATTGAGAGCTTTAGGTTTTCTTTTCTCCTTGCTTGCGTTCATAATCATGGCTAGTAACAAGCACGGCCGTGGGAGAAATTTCGATGAATACGAAGAATACAGGTCCGATTTGTAATTGGAGTATCTACAACCAATGTTTAATCTTTGATTTTGATGATTTTGTATATTTGCAGGTACGCATTGGCGATAGCGATTTTGTCGACGTTGTATACCGGATTGCAATCGTGGAGGCAAATTCACGAGCTGTCCACCGGGAGACGAATAATTTCCGGCCTCAATTTGGCACTGATTGATTTCTTCGGTGATCAGGTTTGTCTAATTATTTGCGATTGCGATTTTATTTTTCCGAAAAAACTGTTGGTAGGTTTCATATCCAGTTGTTACCTTGCTCTAGTTAGTTGCACCGTACAAGTAAACATAGCAGGCAAATTTAAAAATATAACAAATACACCCTCCGCGAGTCAGATTTTTTTTTAATCGCAATCTCTCGAATAGAGTGACGCACCAATCATTATATGGGGAAGCCTCAATCAACCCTTGCCAGAATGTTGTCTTAACCGGGTCCACCTGACGTCGAGGTTGGCGAGCGTTCAAGAAGAAACCCCATAGAGAACGGCCTAGTCGGCTTGAGAGATAAAACCCCTCTACGGGGATCGAACAATGGTCTCATGTGGGTAAAACCATAATGCATCAGTCTTAACTCAGGGGTCTATGACCAACTGAGCTAGACATTATTTCAAATTTATCTACGATTCAGATTATCTAAACTGAAACAAATCAGTTGAATTTGTTTATTCAGTTTAAAGTTTTTACGATTCAATCCTCGGTTTAGGGTTAGGAAAAATCAGGTCAAACGTTCCGGCAGGAAGTTCGTGAAAACTTAACCCACCGTCACCAAGGGAATAGGTTAGTGGTTAAATGGTGTACTCGATCCACAATTAAAACAATAGGGTTCAAATGATTAATCTTGTTGTATATTTCTTTTCCTAGAAAATCTAGGTTAAAAAAAACCTACAATACTTTAGCTTCTCTAATATATTTTCTGATTCGAGTTTTGATTATGCAGTAATTTTTTTTTGTTTGAATATTTACGAACCATGTGATCAATTTATGAATAACTAAAGCGCATATATATATATATATATATATATATATATATATATATATATATATATATATATATATATAGGGTGAGGTTCAAATGTTAACCAGTTTTTACGTGATAACCATGATAACCACTCTAAAACATAGTGTTACGTATATGTAAAAACTATGTGTCACGTATATGTAACATTATTTGGTACGTATACATAAAATTCATCATTTCTGTATTTACGTTCAAAATATTTATTCAAGATACTTAAATATTATTTTAACAATTAAAAGAAAAAATAATTTATAAAATATGTGATTGTTTTATAGTGGTTAGCACGATTATCACATAAAAAGTTGGTTAGCATTTGAATTCTTCCCTATATATATATATATATATGTTATAGTAAAAAGGGTTTTAAAAATAAGAATGGTAAGAAGGATTCTGGGCTTGACATGTGTCCTTTTATTGTTTTGAAAGGGAGGACATAATGGTCATTGTGTATTACACAATAAACTTATAATACACAATTACCTGACTAATTACACAATAAACTTGTATTACACAATGACCTGACTAATTACACAACGACTAGACGTGGCATTACACAATAAACTTGTATTACACAATGACCTGACTACACAATGAACATACGTGGTATTACAAAATGAACTTGTATTACACAATGACCTAACTAATTACACAATAAACTTGTATTACACAATGATCTGATTAATTACACAATGACCAGACGTGGTATTAAACAATAAACTTGTATTACACAGTTAACTTTTATTACACAATGACCTGACTAATTACACAATGAACTTGTATTACACAATTACCTGACTAATTACACAATAAACTTGTATTACACAATGACCAGGCGTGGTATTACACAATGAACTTGTATTACACAATGAGCTTGTATTACACAATGAGCTGAAAAACGTAAAACACAATGATAAATACATATAACACAATGAACTTGTATTACACAATGAACTTGTATTACAAAATAAACTTGTATTACACAATGACCTGACTAATTACACAATGAGCTGGAAAACGTAATTTTTTATTTTTTCGTTTTTGTTTATAACGACACTATACTCGTTTTAAAGATAAAAAACGCTCGTTTTTATGGTGTATTTTTTTTTAAATAATGTCGTATGTAAAAGTTATGAACGTTTAAAAATGAGGGGAACTTGATAAAAAAATCAACAAAAGTGGCCAAAATTAAAATACACTTCCAACAACTTTTTCTCCTACAATTTAATCTCAATCATTAAATCTTTTCTACAATTTGATCTAATGGTCCTAAATATTTCTCACCCTTCTTACAATTAGAATATTTTTTACTTGAACTTAATCATATATATATATATAAATGAAAATCCTTCACAACTAAAATCTTCACATTCATTCTCATCATTTTTGCTCGTATCTCTCTCTCTTATTAAATACATTTTTTTAATAATGATTTATTTTTAAAAAAAGTATTAATTATACTAATAAAACATATTTATTTTAAATTATCTATTATTTTAATAAACGTTAAATTTAATTATTTAACTTTTTTTAACTAAATAGTTAATGTAAGTCAAATTTATATTAAATAGAAATTAATGTGTTTTCAAAACACAATTATATATCAATTTTTACATACTTTTAAACTTTTTTTAAAAAATCATTAGTATATATATTTTCCACTTAGAAAATATACATAAAGATTTAAAAATTTTATTCGTCTCGTCTAACACACGGGTTTTTAATATAAATTTCTTTTGTATTATTAAGTATACAACATTATATTTTATCAACCCTATATGGGATTCTAACCTAGTATATAATAAACAAGTAAAATATGAGGACACTTGTCACAATTTTAGCCATCCTCATTTTCATTTTCCCGCCGCTCTCTCCTATTAATAATCAACTCCACTATTTTAATCAACTAAATTAATTATTTGTTTCAATTTTTATCTACACATTTTTTAATTTAAAAATATGTTTATCATCAATTAATTTGTTCAATCATATTTTTATGAACTCTACAAACTGAAAATAATTTTATAGCCAACTAGGATTCAAATAAAAAGCTTTTAATCATATATTTACATATTCACATTGTTCCATTTTGAAGAGTGTATGTGTTAAAAGATTACATTATATTTTATTCAATACATGTACTATACAGGTTTATTCAATACATAGGTTTTAAAAATAAACTTTTTATTGCTATGTATTTAACATTACATTTATTCAACCCATGTAATATACGAGATTCTAACCTAATGTTAAAAGATAGCAATAAAAACCGGGTTTTTAAAACATTGGTTTGACGGGTCCTACAAGCGTATTTAGTCCGATGTTTTCCGATACGACAAAACAATGAATTAAAATCTTTAGTATCCACAAAAAAAAATTTGTTTATTCGTGGATAATGATAAAGATAATAAATTGTTAAAGCGAAGAAAACTGTTTATTTATCAAATACTAGGTTAGAATCCCGTGTATTACACGGGTTGATAAAATATAATGGTATTTATTTAATAATAAAAAATTTATATGTTTAAAAACCCATGTATTACATGGGTTGAATATAATTCTTAAATCTTAATGTACATCTTATAAATGGAAAAAATCTTACTACTCTAATAAATGAAAATCTTTTCATGACACGTGTCACTCTCTGGTTACTTTTCATATTTATTTTCCCGCCTCTCTCTCTCCTATTAAATATTAGATTTTATATTTCTCTCAAATATTAAATAATAATCTTTATATTAATAAATCTAATTATGAATACTTATTATTAAATTATAAATAGTTATTATATCATCAATCAAATAAACTTAATATGAATTAACATTTATCAATTAAATTAAAAAAATTAATACTTAGTTGGAAAAAAAATGTTTTAAAAACTAACTTAATAGACGTTATAACTGTCACGACAAATTACATTTTTTAAAAACATATTTTGACAAATGTGTTTGTAGGACCTGAGAGAACAGATCTGTGGAGAAATTCTTCAAACAGTCCGGATCGAGAGGCGGAATCTCTGGATCCGGTATCACTCTCGAATCAGAAATGGTAGAGACGGGTGCGGGAATCACAAACACGAACAGAAACATATGAAAATGAAAAGAACAGATAATTGAAAGCATAAAACGTATGATTCTTTGATTAAAATGAAAAATAAACGCTCGATCATACACTAACAATTAGTCTCACCCCAGGGTGAGCTCCCCCTGGGGTGGTGATTCCCTCTACAGACACACACTCACTCCTAGGGCATAATCTGCTATATATAGGAGGCCAAGCACATACGCCTTGTTTTCCAAGCCACCGCCCAATGGGCCTGAAAAACAGGTATCGAAACTACCTAGTTTCAATTGAACAAATGTTCAACCGAAACTAGTAATTTCGATTGACAGCATCAGTCTTAAAGTTATACCCAACAATCTCCCCCTAGACTGATGTTATCAATTCTTGTCCGACTCTATCTTTCGTCTTCATAGATTGACTGATGATCCAATGCCTTTCGTTGTGATTCTCCCCCTCAAGTGTAGACCCTCCTATCTTGTAGGCAAATGATAAAGGTTTGAATCCCAAGTATTTAGCAGTAAATAACCATCTTTCTACAAGTATTCTTGACATTCTCGAACACTTGATCAACTTTTGTCTTCTCTCCCCCTAAAAAAGGTCAATTTCAAGTAAAGGCTCGCTTTGTCTTACATCTTCAAAACTCTGCTGATAATTTGAAGTCTTTCGTGGTAATTCTCCCCCTGAAGTGTAGACCCTCCTATTTCTAGGCAAAAGATAAGGGATCAAATCACCATGTAATCAACAACTAATGATCTGGTTTGTCACAAGTATGCTTGACTTTGTTACCCGCTGCCCAAACTCGAACTTTGATCAAAGGAATTACGGCTGAATCAGGCAGAACATCGTGTATATTGCCGAAAAAAACGAAATTTTTAAAAACCCGAAAAAGGCTGTCTCCAAGTTTTCTTTCAAAACTCCCCTCCTTCTATGCAATATCCTGCTAAAAAAATTATCCAAGAAAATTTCCAAAAAAACTCTTTTTTTTTTTTTGGAAAGTACTTGGACAGTTTTGCCTGTAGTTTCGATAGGCTCTACTTCAGTCGAAACAAGGCTAGTTTCGATAGAGACAGTATCGAAACAAGAAGTTTCGATAGAGAGATTCTTCAATCGAAACTAGTAGTTTCGATAGGAGATTCTTCAACCGAAACTAGTAGTTTCGATGTCTTCTACTTCTGATTTAGGGCAACACTAGTAGTTTCGATAGAAAATGTTCAGCCGCCACATAGTTTCGATTGACCATTTTCAACCTTCAGCTACTTCGATACCCCCAATCCAGGTCTGAAAAATGCTTCAAAAGCCTTACATCTTCAGATTTTGAAAGTGGAAATGTAGAACAGCAGTCACGAACCTGCTACACATCGATTTCTTCAAGTTTAACGTCTCAATGACGGGTTTTTCTTGATTTTGAGCAGATTCGAGAGCAATAAGAGCCACCATGGCTCTGATACCACTTGTATATCCTGAGCAGACCTGAGAGAACAGATCTGCGGAGAAATTCTTCAAACAGTCCGGATCGAGAGGCGGAATCTCTGGATTCGGTATCACTCTCGAATCAGAAATGGTAGAGACGGGTGCGGGAATCACAAACACGAACAGAAACATATGAAAATGAAAAAAACTGATAATTGAAAGCATAAAACATATGATTCTTTGATTGAAATGAAAAATAAACGCTCGATCATACACTAACAATTAGTCTCACCCTAGGGTGAGCTCCCCATGGGGTGGTGATTCCCTCTACAGACATACACTCACTCCTAGGGCATAATCTGCTATATATAGGAGGCCAAGCACATGCGCCTTGTTTTCCAAGCCACCACCCAATGGGCCTGAAAAACAGGTATCGAAACTACCTAGTTTCGATTAAACAAATGTTCAACCGAAACTAGTAGTTTCGATTGAACAAAAGTTCAACCGAAACTAGTAGTTTCGATACTGTAATTTCGATTGACAGCATCAGTCTCAAAATTATACAGTCTCAAAATTACACCTAACAGTGTTTGTTAACAAATTACATTATATTTTATTCAACCGATGTAATATACTGGTTTATTCAACTCGTGTATTACATGAGTTTTTAAAAATATAAATTTTTTAATACTAAATATATAACATTTTATTTATTTAACTCGTATAATACACGGGATTTTAACCTTTTGTATTATATACACTAATGATTTTTAAAAAAAAATCAAAAATGTGTTAAAATTTATATATAATCGTGTTTCAAAAATACATTAATTTCTATTTAATATAATTTTGACTTACATTAACTATTTGGTTAAAAAAAGTTACATAATTAAATTTTTAAGTTTCTTAAAATAAGTGATAATTTACAATAAATATGTTTTATTATGGTAGATTAATACCTTGTTTAAAAATAAATCATTTATTAAAAAAGATGTGTATTTAATAAGAGAGAGGCGGGGAAAAAATAGTGAGAAGAAATATGGAGACGACACGTGACGTAAGAGATTTTTATTTATTATATAGTATAGAAGTATAGATATATATTTATTTGTCTATCAAAGTTATACCATGTATTATTAGAAATTAAATAGCATTTCATCCCGCGCAGTTCTACGGTTATTTTGCTGAATATGTGTGTGCCTTGTGACGGGTTTTAGGTGTGGTTAAGTACGTAAAGAGAAAACATGGCGCGACGATATACTTGGAAAAATGTTGTTGTACAAATGAGTATAACATCTATACTATATAATAAATAAAGGTTTTTAATGCCACGTGTCGCCTCCATATTCATTCTAATCATTTTTTTTCCGATTCTCTCTCTTATTAAATACTTCTCTCTCTCTTATTAAATACACCTCTATAACTTAATAATAATATTTTTTAAACAAAATATTAATCTTTGTATTAATAAATCTCTTGACATATTTTGACGAGTTTATGTGTTAACAGATTATATTGTATTTCACGGGTTTATTCAACTCATATAAAACACGAGTTTTTAAAAAATATTTTCTTTTATTACTTGGTATATAATATTATATTTAATCAACCCGTGTAATACATGAGATTTCAGCCTAGTTCAGAAATAAAGAAAATATTATCTCGCTGTAGAAGTGAGCGGTAAGAAACACAAAGTGAACGCTAACCCGTACGTTATGGCGGGGGCATTAATCCATGAAAAATATTGATGTCGGAACGTCGATAAAAATAAACTCGCGACCGAAAGTAAAAGACGAATACGAAAACGAATAAAAAATCGCATAACCAAAATATAAAACCATGATGAATCGTGCCCCACCCAAATTAGAATTTGCATTGTTAACGTTTGAAACTTTACAAAAGAAAAATAAAATTGTTACAATCAAAATATTAAAAATAAAAAAGAGAAAAAAAAATAAAAGAATTTAGAAAACCGTAAAATATTTAAAGAAAAAATAAAGAAATTAGAGAGAAGGGCATAAGGGGTGCTTAGAGAATTGAACAAGGGTGGCTTTCTTAACAAGGTTGCTTGCTAGGCCAAGGGACTCATTGCTTATTTAGCTGAATTTAATTTTATATAGCATGAAAAAGTAAGGTGTAAACTAAAAAATAAAAAACTGCATAAGCAGCTTGTGACCTAGGCTGCTTGGGTTGTACAGTTGCATTGTACATACCGACATCCCAAAATTAATAGTAGTAATATTATTTAAAATAATGAACAGGCTTTTCAAAATTAAGTGTTTATTTTCATTCTTTAAAAAATATATGTATATATATATATTATATAGGGAGAGGATCAAGAGAAAACCACAAAGTTAGGCGAAAATCAAGAAAACCACTAAAACAATATGTAATACTATGGGTTACGTATACATAACCGCATTTTTTATGTTTTCTGTTTACGTATACGTAATCCAATATTTAAATGATTTTTTGGTAAAAACATGTAATATTATATTGATACTCTTATTAAAAATAAAAATAAAATAAAATAAAAAATAAATATTATTATATTATTGGTTAAAATTAGTTTTTTTAGTGGTATTCTTGGTTTTCGCCTAACTATGTGGTTTTCTCTTGAACCCTCTTATATATATATATATAGTGTGAGGTTTCGCTAAAAAGTCAAAAAGGTGTAAAAAGTGTTTTAAAACGCTTATAACCGGCCTGTACGAACTCCGATTTTACTCATTTAGACGGCATTGGAACCGTCTCGTCGAACTCTACGATCTTAGCTTATAGAGTTTAGCTTTTAGTGTTTAGATTTTAGGGTTTAGTTTTTGCCTTAGGGTATAGCTTTTAGTATTTAGGCTTTTAGGGGTGAGGTTTTTGGGGGTGGGGTGGGGGTTAGGTTTTTGGGGGGGGGGGGGTTGGGTTAGAGGTTTAGGCTTTTTGGGGTGGTGGTGGGGTTTTTAGACGAATTTTTCAGCTTTTTAGAGTTTTTTGTTAGGATTTAGGTTTTTAGGGGTAAGGGTGGAGGGTTTTAGGTTTTTCGGGATGGGGTAGGGTGGGGGTTAGATTTTGGGGGGGGGAGGGGGTTGGGTGAGGATTTTAGGCTTTTGAGGGGTGGTTGTGAGGTTTTTAAAATAGTTTTTAATTTGTTTTACACTTTTTAGCCTTTTTAGTATATATATTTTCATTACCATATCAAATTTCTTTTTTTATTCTTGATTATTAAACTGCGTTGAATATGTATTTCTAAAATGGGTATACTTTATAGGATAAAACTATTATTTAAGTAATTATATTATTTTGTAATTATTTAAATTTTTATTTAATAAACACTTATATTTTAAATAAGAAAAACTTTAAACATAACTTTATTTTCAATTTAAGACGAGAAAAAAAACTGAAAATTGCTGTTCAAGACAAAGAAGTTTAATATTATATTTAGTAAGCTTGTTCAAAATGCTCACGGCTCGCTCGAAAATCGCTCGAAAAAAGCTCGGTTGTAAACGAGCCGAGCCGAGCTGGCTCGAATTGTAACCGCCGAGCTCGAGCTAGGGTTGGCTCGGCTCGTGGCTCGGCTAAATAACTAATATATATATATATGTGTGTGTGTGTGTGTGTATGTGTGTGTGTGTTATATATATGTGTTATATTTGAAGTATGATGTTTTGATTTTTTAAGTTCATTTGTTTTCAAGTAATCTAAATTTTTGACTAAAATTTTACTTTATTTACTCTCTACTTTATAAGTTTTGGGTTATGTATGTTTTTTTGTCTTTTATATATTGTCCCTTCCATCTATTTAGTTTTTTAAAGACAATAAACTTCAAACCAAGAATAAAGAACTTTTTTTTGTTTATATATATTAATGTGTAAAAAAACAAAAAAAAACGAGCTAGCTCGAGCTTTTTACAAGCTGGGCTCGAGCTCAACTTTTCAGCTCAAAAAAAAATCAAGCCGAGCCGAGCTGACTCGTTTAATTTCGAGCTCGAACCAAGCATAACTCGACTCGTTTACAGCCCTAGTATTTAGCAGGATAGTTGGGTATAGAGGTGAACAAAAAAAACCGGTTTGGAAATCCAAACCGGTTCCGAACCGGAACCCGAACCGCCCCAAAACCGGTTTTGTGTGAACCGGTTTCAAACCGATACGAACCGCCGGTTTACAACCGGTTTGAAACCTATACATTTTAAACCGGTTTGAAACCGGTTTAACCCGAACCGAACCGAATAAAAACTCGTTTCAAACCGGTTTTAAACCGGTCAAACCCGATCAAAACCGGTCAACGGACCATCTCAAACCGGTTTCAAACCGGTCCGGTTTGAACTCAAACCGGTTTTGACTTTTTGTTGACCAAACCGGTTCGGACCGGTTCGGAACCGGTTCGGTTCAAAAACCGCCTTTTGTGCACCTCTAGTTGGGTATTTGCTGTCAAAAGCTTCGCAGGAAGCTTCTGAAGATTGTGACATAATACATAAAAAGAAACAAAAAATAAAAGAGCAAATTACTCTTTTCACCATATGGTTTGGGTAGTTTAACAATTTTAATCCAAAAAAAAATCTCTTAACAACGTATCAAGTTTTAACGTTTGTATTTTGTAAATATTTTAATTCATAACATTAACTCTCTTAACCTTTTATGTTAAGTATAACGATATTTTAGTTATTTTATATCTTAGGAACTATTTTAACTATTTTAGTCCAAAAAACTTTTTTTTTAGCTTTTCATAAAAACTCAACTTAATTAAAAACATTCTTTTAAACTTTTTTAAAATCATTTTTTTCTAAAATCATTTTTTAACCTTTTTAAAAAGATTTTTTTAACTTATTTAAAAATATTTTTTTATATTTTTTCATAAAAGTTTTTTAAAAACTTTTTTTAGTTACCAAAAACATTTTTTTCTTATCAAATATGTTTTTTAACTGTTTTAAAAGCGTTTTTTTTTACCTTTTTAAGAATGTTTTCTTATTAAATTTATGTTAAAAAGTTTCGCTTATATTTTTTAGAAAAAAAAAGTGTTTTTTTAACCTTTTGAACTATAAATTTTAAACGTTAATTTTTAACCAGACAAATGATCGATCCATGTTCTACTTGAAAATATGTCAATAAACAAACCAAATGAACATGAACAAACCATATTACTTGAATCGCCGTTCGTTCATTAATGTTAATATATGTTCGTTTAATTATGTTCATTTACGTTCATGAACCGTTCGTTTATACTATTAACGAATTAACAAGAACGAACACTAACACAAGCGCATTGTTTTCTTAACGAACATGAACGAACACGAACATGTCCCCTTTGTGTTCATTCGGTTCATTATTGGCCTACTTTCAAGTAAAACATGTCCGATTTTTTGTTCGGTTAAATAAAACGCTTTGAAACTAAAATTCAAAAGGTTTGAAAATACAATTTTTTCTAACTAAATTTCAAAAGGTTTAAAGTGTTATTTTCGTCCTTGTGCTTTGGCCATTTTAGTCATTTTCATTCAAAAACTTTTTTTTAGCTTTTCCGTCTCTGACCTTTCAAGATGTAGCCATTTTCATTCAATTGACTAACTTCGTTAAAAATTTATCGTTAAATCAGGGGAAACATAGTCTTTTCAAAAATCTTTTTTAACCCCTTTTTTAAATCAGGAGCAAATATATACCATAACCCTTCTTGTCCATCGTATTTCATCTTCAGATCAGACCACAAGTCCACACCTTCGTCTTCTTCTTCGCTCACTACCCAGCCCCACCCCCTTCTTCTCCGGCGAGTGTCGTCCCTCTCATCCGGAAATTAACACCATCTCCGCGTCTCTCTCGTCGTCTTCGTACTCGTGTTCTTCAAAACCCCAAATCTAAATCCAAAAAGCAAACCAATTCATCGTGTAAAGATGGAAAAGTCAGTCACGGAAAAACGACTTGCCGACGATAATGGTAGGGTAGGAGGACCAAGATGTTGACGATGAACTGGGGGTGGGGTTGGGACCATCCATGTATTAACCACTAAAAACTTGTCATTTTCGAAAAGACCAAATTGTCCCTTATTTAACGTTAAAATTTTAACGAAGTTAGTCAGTTGGATGAAAATGCATAGATTTTGAAACGTCAGGGACGGAAAAGCTAAAAAAGGTTTTTGGATGAATGTGGCTAAAGTGGCCAAACCAAAGAGACGAACATGGCACTTTAAAAATCAAAAATAGCTGGAAAAAATCAAAAATAGCTAAAAAAATCAAAAATCTAAAACAGCGTTTTTATAAAATAAAAAAACTAAAAAACATGTTTTTTTAAAAAGTAAAAAAATAGAACATTTTAAAAAGTAAAAAAAAAGTTTTTATGAAAAATTTTAAAAAAAAGTTAAAAAATGGTTTTAGGAAAAAAAAATTAAAAGGTATGATTTTATAAAAGTTTAAAAGAATGTTTTTAAGTTAAAAAAAAGAATTTTTATGACAACAAAAAAAAGACATTTTTTGGACCGAAAATGTGAAACTAGACCTTTAGATATAAAATGACATGCTTATACACTTAACACATAAAGTTAACCTGAGTTAGTATTAAAATATATTTTTTTAAATTGAAAGGTTAAAGTATTAAAACCACAAGGGTCAAAAGCGTGTTTAATCAAAACAAAATTAAAAAAAAATCTTTTTCTTTGAAAAACTTCTAGTTGACATTTGTTGTAGTTCGAATTTTGTCACTTTTGATACTTGTATTCCTACCTAAACTAAATCTCGATATCTCCTTCGTTAAATCAATTGTTTATTTAAATAAATGAGTAAATTAAAACTTTACGTCCTTTTGTTAGATCATCTTTTGTATTAATATGTATACTAGGATCTTTACCCGTCGCGTGCTGCAGCGGAGTCGAAACGTAGTCTAACTCGAATTACATAACTATGTGGTGTGAAGCGAACCTTAAACGGTTAAGGCGATTACAAAAGAAACATTGTTAGATACATAAAAACATATAAGGTTATGGCTAATAAAAAAACAAAAGAATTTTTTTTTGGCTTTGACACTAACATATCTAAGTATATAAAATTAACGTACGAATTTGAGACGGATCAGTTTTGAAAATCAAAAAATAGATATAAAAAGGAATTACGTCTCTCAAGTTGCGTCTAATAATTAAAAAAGAATAATAAAAATAAAAAAAGCAACTTAGTAGTAAAAAAGAATAATGAAAAGAAAAAAAAGTTTTGTGGCAAGAGGGCTCGAACCCGGGACCTAAACCATATCAAGGGAGTTAAGGATTATACTCACATCACTACACTAACACCACATAGTTATTTTAATGTGAATAATTAGTTATATAACATTAAATTGAAAAGAATAAAAAAATGGAAAAATATGTAATTGGACACCGACCTTAGGGATTAAGTTAGTTAGGAATTTATATACGGTGGTAAATTGTAATTTGTTTCCCTGTATATTATGTTATGGGTTATAATATAATATTTAATCAATCATTAACATCAACATTTACTCGGCTTTTCTTGGTATCAGAGCCAAGGGACCAATCAACTTTCTAACCCATCGGACTACCCACTACAGTTTTTTATCAACCTCCAAACCATCGGACTGCTCACTGCTGTCTCCGATCAATTATCCAACATATGGCGCTAATAGCTGCCATCTCTTCTATAGACAAGCATGCTCACAATTCTCAATAATTCCCGTTAACTTTATCACCTATAAATTACGGGTATTGGAAGGCAATGATCCAGCCGTTTCTGATAACAAATAACCTGTTTGGGTATGTGGATGGATTAATTCCTTGCCCACCATAGAAAATCACAAACAAAAAATCCTCCTATGTTGACAACCCTAACTATTCTCTCTGGACAGCCAACGATGCCCACATTAGGATGCTTCTCATATTAACTATGAGTATGTTGTTGCCCTAGCTAATATTGGAGAACCTGTTAAAGATAGAGATCTTATCATGCTTGTCATCTCAGGACTTCGTGATGAGTATGATGGTCTGAAATTTAATATTCTTGCTCGTTCTCCACCAATTGCCTTTAATGAATTACATGGGCTTCTAAGTGACCACGATTTCATGATTCATAAAATCAATCTAGCTCCAACTATGACTCCTCAGGCGTTTGCGGCTTCTGCAGGTGTCTTAAATGTAGGGATGGCAATGGGTCGGGTTTGGGACGGGTTTAGGTAATCCCAACCCCATACCCGTTTATAAAATCTTGTCCCATACCGGCCCAAAACTCATCGGGTTTCTATCGGGTAATTACCCGTCGGGTATTGGGTAAACCCAGTTTGTAAAAAATACCCGTTGGGTATACTCGACCCAAAACCCGCCGGGTATATATGGGGTATATACAAAGTTGTAATTAAAATAAAAAAGAAAGAAAATAAAATTATGTTTGGTATATACATTTAAAATAAATACGGTATATATACTTAAAATAAATGTGGCATATACACTAAATTAAATAATAAAGAAAGAATGATATGTCGGGTATATAATCGGGCAAACGGGTATATGTTATCGGCTAATCGAGGCGGGTAAACGAGTATATCACCATATCCCATACCCGTCCCAAACCCGTGAAAATTTTCAAATATAATCCCAAACCCGGTCCCATACCCGATTACCCGGCCTATACCCGTCCCAAATATTTCGGGTTTCGGGTTTCATTACTATCCATATTAAAATGGGCTACAACAATCCACTTATCATCCCTGCAACAGTTAGCATCA
Source organism: Smallanthus sonchifolius (assembly GCA_023525975.1). NCBI lineage: Eukaryota > Viridiplantae > Streptophyta > Magnoliopsida > Asterales > Asteraceae > Smallanthus > Smallanthus sonchifolius. The sequence goes on from CM042046.1 coordinate 32,254,548, forward strand.
CAATTTGGTTTTCAACTGAACCCTATTGGTTCAAACGCCAATAACAGCCCTCAACCTCTGGCTTTCTCTGCTGCTCGTAACAACAATCGAGGCAATAGGTGTGGAAACTCATGAGGAAATTTTTGTGGCAACTATAACAGAGGGCGCAGTAATAGTGGGGCAAACCGAACTCAGTTTGTATGGGCTTCAACCCAAAATACAATGTATGTACACTGCAACCGGTGTGGTATTGGACACCTTCCTTTTCAATGTCCAAATCAATCCATTTCTACCGCTCGATCAACCCCTCAAGCAAATTTTACAAATTTTTCAGAAACCGGTTCATCATCCGCAGCTACTTGGCTTCCTGATACAGAGTCGACCAACCATGTTGCACCGGATTTATTAAGTTTAGACAACTCTGAAGCATATTATGGTCACGATGCCCTCCATATTGGCGATAGTAAACCTTTACCCATTTTTCATATTGGTTCATCCAAAATTTACTCCACATATAAAACATTTAACCTTTCAAATATACTTCACCTACCTGAAATTCAAAAGAACCTCTTGTTTGTTCAACAATTTTGTTATGACTAACATTTTCTTTGAGTTTCACTCATTATTTTTTTGTTGTGAAGGAAGAACGTACATGCACTACCCTACTCATGGGCTCAAGTGAAAACGGCCTTTACTCCTTACATCTCCCCTAACATAAATCTATCCAAAATATTTCCTTCACAGCAACTCGAGCGCCTTCCACTATCAGGCATCAACGTCTTGGGCATCCTCAAGAACGATTTTTTCATTCAGTTATTTCTAATTTTTCTTTACCTGTTTCTACAGAACTATTTCCATAATTATGTAATTCTTGTCAGTTGGGAAATCTTCCAAACTATATTTGCATGAATCTAATTTTCATAGTCATAAAGTTTTGGATTTGGTATATTGTGATGTTTGGGGACCCGCCCCCACACTCTCCATTGATGGTCAACGCTTTTTTATGTTATGTGTTGACCACCACTCCCGATATATGTGGATTTACCCCTTAGCACTTAAATCTGACGTTTTCTCTACATTAAAAAACTTTGTCACCATGGTGGAACGTCAATTCAATACAAAATTAAAAAGTGTTCAAACTGATTGGGGTGGGGAGCTTCGCAACTTAGCACTGTTTTTTACATCCCTAGGGATAATTCACCAACACTCCTGTCCACATACTAGTGAACAAACTAGTGTAGTGGAACGTTAGCACCGTCACATTGTTGAAACGTGCCTTACCCTTCTTGCTCGATCTAATCTTCCATAACGATTTTGGAACTTCGCCTTTGAAACGACAGTCTATCATATTAATTGTCTACCGTATCGTGTCCCTTCCCACGAATAACCTTTTGAACATGTTTTCAATGACGAACGGATTATTCGTTTCTTCATGTTTTTGGCTACCAATGCTTCTCCTACCTTCATCCTACAATCGACACAAGATGGACTTTCGGTCCACCCCATGTGTCTTCCTTGGTTATAGTCCCATTCACCATGGCATCGGTGTTTAGATTTGGCCACCGAGCGTCTTTATATCGTAAGACACGTTCGTTTCAATGAGGAGGTTTTCCCATTTCAACTGTCCTCTTTACCACTACCTTCTAAACCTATTGTTCCTTATATCTCCTCTTTCCCTACTACATTCCCCATTCACACCGGATATGCTTCCTCACCAACACCCCAACTTGAAACTACCACCACAAAACCTCAATTCGAACCTGCCTCTGCCGAATCCTTATCTGACCCAACACCTTAGCCTCAACCTGCCTCTACCGAAACCTCATCTGAATCTATCTATAGTACTTCGCCAACTCCACCATCTCCCATACCATAAACACCGTCTCCGCCACAACCACCACCACCACCACCACCTACTTGCTCTCACCCTGCCAATCTTCGACGTAATACCAAGTGGACCACACCATATAATCCATCAGCTTACCACATTTCAATCGTTCCCAATCCTCCAACCAGGCCTACATCGTTTACCTTCGCTAACAAATATCCCGAGTGGCGTCACACCATGACTGAAGAGTTTGATGCTCTTGTTAAGAACGAAACATGGTCCTCGTACCTTATGTCAAAAACACTAATCTTATTGACTGTAAATGGGTATGCATGTTAAAAAAGGATCCTGATGGCAAGGTAACCGGGTACAAAGCCCGACTTGTTGTCAGGGGTTTTAGGCAACAACCCGATGTTGATTTTCATGAGACGTTCATCCCAGTTATAAAATCAACAACCATCCACGTTGTGTTATCTCTTGCTGTCACAAACAAATGGTCCCTTCGACGGTTAGATATGCAGAATGCCTTCCTACACAGTGATTTAAATGAAACCGTTTATATTCGGCAACCACCGGGTTTTGTTGATCCCACTCGGACTGATCATGTGTGTCTTCTTAACAAGTCATTATATGGGCTCAAGCAAGCGCCAAGGGCCTTGTTTCATCGTTTATCTACTGCTCTACAACAACTTGGTTTTTATGGCTCTAAAACTGACCGGTCTATGTTCATCCTAAAGACCGGAGGTACACTTGTTTATGTTCTTATTTATGTTGACGACATCACCGTCACGGGCAACAATGACCAGGTCATTAACAACACAATTCATCGGATCGGTTTCTCTTTTGCCATTAAAGATCTTGAGGCGTTAAACTATTTTTTGGGTATTGAGATTGTTTCTCACGGTAACAATATTTTCTTGTCTCAAAGGAAATATATTTTGGATCTTCTTCAACATTCGGGTTTCTTTAAGTTCAAATATGTAGCTACTCCAATGAGCACTTCTCAGGTCTTGACCCTCGGTGACAGCCCACTACTTCTCGACGCAGCAAAATACAGCCAAGTTGTTGGCGCTCTCCAATACGTGACTCTTTCATACCCGGATATCACTTTTAATGTTAATAAAGTTTGTAAGTCTATGTATGCTCCAACTGAAAATCATTGGACTACGGTAAAACGGATTATGCACTACTTGAAGGGCACAGTCGAATACGGTCTCTTCATTCGTCATGAGTCAGGCTCTATACTACATGCCTTCACGGTCACACACTTGCCCACTTCTCTTCGAGCCTACTCCAATGCCGATTGGGCCGACTTTCCAGATGAACGTCGATCCACGGGGGTGGGGGATCGCTATCTATTTGGGATCCAACCTTACCTCGTAGACTGCCCAGAAACAACACATGGTCTCCCGCTCCTACACTAAATCAGAATAAAAAGCCCTTGGTGATACAGTAGTGGAACTAACATGGTTAGAGGTTTTTCTACATGAACTCAGAACTACCACCAAAGTCTCACCCACACTATGGTGCGACAAACTGGGTGCTACCTATCTATATAAAAAATCCTATGTTCCATGCCTGCACAAAACACATTGAGGTTGATTTCCACTTTGTCAGAGGAAAGGCCGCACAAGGCAAACTAAATGTTCAGTTTATTTCCACAGATGATCAAATAGCCGATGTCTTCATGAAGCCTCTACCATCATAACGATTCCTCCGTCTTCGGTCCAAACTACAGGTCGTTCTCCGCCCTTAGCTTGCGGAGGAATGTTAGATCATCTATTGTATTTATATATATATATATATATATATTTACATGATGGTAAATTGTAACTTGTTTCCCTATATATTCTAGGCTATCATGTAATCCTTAATCAATAACATCAACCTTTACTCGGCTCTTCTCATTTAGGTACTTACTAAATTTTAGTTTATACGTGCGTAAAGTAATGAAATAATAGAAATCATCCTTTATGTTTAAGAAAGTTTGCACATTCATCCCTTACACTAATGCCCGTTAACTTATGGTGTTAAATAAAGTCTTGTGCCCTTCATGTGAGGATAAAATGATTATTTCACCTTTTTCAGAGATTATTTATGTAAATAATTTAAAGATTTGGGTTTAAAGCAATCCCCCTCTAAGAGCATTCATAGCCGGTTTGGTATAAGTTTGTGAGTGAATTTTGTATATTTTAAGGAATGGTTTAAACTGTTTGTGAGTGGAGGAGAGAGAAAATATATAAATTTTTTGTAAATATAAGGATAAAGGTAGTGGTTTTTAGAGTAATTATAAGGATAAGGATAGAGAAAAGGTAGTAAAAGTAGTGATTTTTAGTATAATTATAAGGATAAGAATAAGAAATATAAGTAACCGGCTAGGAATGCCCTAAGTTCTTTATGTTCTTCTGCAGACCACCACCACAACTCTCATTGAAACCACCTCTTCAAACTTAGACCGGTAGACCACCATGAAATTGAGGGGGTGTTTGGTATTAGTTATTGAAACTATTAATTAACTTTATAAGTTAAAAAAGTGTTTGGGTAAGGTGACTTTTACAACTCCTTTATAACTTTTTAAAGGGGGGAAAATGAATTTTGAGAAGTAAGGGGAACTTACTTTTCAAAACTCTTTATAACTTTTTACAAAAGTCAATAAAAAACTTAAAATAAGTAATCCTAAACACCCCTGAATACTCTCTCTCTCTCTCTCTCTCTCTCTCTCTCTCTCTCTCTCTCTCTCTCTCTCTCTCTCTCTCTCTCTCTCTCTCTCTCTCTCTCTCAATTAATGTTCCATAGTATAGTCATACCACAGAGTTGCACCAATTTGAAGTTGTTCGATGGTTAAAATCATTCAATCCGTGAATTGTGATGCAACAACCTCAAAAGTAAATTTCTTTTCTTGTGTTGTGAATTGTGATACAACAATTTCAAAAGTAAACTTCTTTTCCTAAGTTATCAAGTTTCAATAGAAATGAAAAAAAAAAGCAAAGAAAAAAAGTGTAGAGGAAATAAAGGCGGGAAAATTAAATCAACCATTAAACCCCTTTTTACTTTCATGACTGATGGCCGGGAAAAGAAGAAATAACAACCTACCATTTTCGTCTCCAACTTTACACACGTACCATCTCAAAGACGCCTGAAAAAAGAAATTAAAACTACATAAGCTAGGGTTGAATCAGAAAATAATAGATCCACATGATTCTTTCTTCCCTTTTGGATATACCGTATCATCACTTGTCAGTGATCCATCTCCGGTGAAAACAGAGCGGAAATACCTGGATCTGACCTGAGTTCGAACCAGAGAGGCAATCGTTTCTTAGGGTTAGCAGATCGATGAGAAGATTGAAACTAGCGGTGCATTTACGATTGCTACCGATCGATCATCATAGGAGAGAAAGAAAAACGTCATTAAAGGAGAGAAAGCAAAACACAGGGATTGATTTTAGGGTTTAGAGGGGGAGCTAAAGGGTGACGAGGTAAGGGATGTTAAAAGAGGGGGATTATAATAATAATTAAAAGGCAAGTTTAAGATTACCGTAGAAAAATTACAAGTAGTAAGCATAAGGTACAAGCCAGCACTGCATGCTTTTTGTTATTTTTTTTTTTTCCTTAAATTCACCTGTCTTATAAGTTAACAAAACTTGATGCGTTAAAATGAAAACATGCATTGGCGTAGTGGTCTTTAGGTGCATTACACTTAAGCTAGCGACAAAGCAAAGGTCGTAGGTTCCAAACCTGCATGAAATTGAAACCAAAAGTTGGGTTTTGGATTTAATTTATATGTCTTCGAGGACGTTAATTTCTTTCATGGTTTAACAAGCTGCAACGCACGTGGGTAAAAAGCTCACACTCTCGCTCGGAAGCCGCCGTAACGCGTGAGGCCTCCTTCTAATTTGTTTTAAACACAAATCTTTAAGTTATTTACACAGATAGTACCTGGAAAGGGGAAATGACTATTTTAGCCATAAGTTAACAGACGTTGCTGGAAAAGCTGAAAAATACAATTTTTTCTACACATAAATGATGATTTATGTTAGTTTCTTAGTTGAAGGACGTAAAGTGAAATTTGGTAAATACTTAGAGGGTGTAAAATGTTATTTACTCTGGATAAAAATCTAATATACTTTAATTATTTAAAATTAGCTTTTTATTTGAATAATATAATATTTTTTTGTTAATAAAATATTGGTTTATATATCTTGTAGATTATAGCATACTTGTTGATATCAGCAGCTTCATCAGCAGTACCAATGACAAACAGAATAAGAGAAGGAGCTGATAATATCTTTACAGACGCATCAGCAGCATGCATTAGCATGGAATTTTTTGCGTTTTTCATTCTCAGTTTATCAGCCATGCTCTCCGGGTACAATCTGGTAAAACAAACCTATATTTAAGCAATTTTATCCTCATTGTGTATGTTCTATAAATTCTTTTCAAATGCTTGTACATTTTGTATGTCGTATCATTTCTTTGGATTTAACATTCTTCTCTAAAAAAACCCAAAAGTTGGGTTGAAGAATATGCACAACAGTGTTACATATCTTTCTTTTCAAACTATATCATCCATTCAAATCACTTTTTCATATTTTACGGGTTTTTAAAAGGTGGAACCTTCTATGACCCCAGAACTATTATTGGTCTTCGTCACTCCACAAACCAATCGTCGCCAACTTATTAATCCATAATAAAACTAGTTGGTTTGCCGCCCTTCGTGGTGGGACGTATCTACGTAAAAAAGAGTTGAATAAGATTGTATAAACGAACACTCGCATCTTGGCACGAAAGTCTGGTCGTTTTTCGCCAAAGCCCTACGGCTGGAGTTTGGTTGTTATCGATTAGGGCCGTCGAAAACCATAAAAAGAGAATGATAAAGTTCGCTCATATGTCACGGTACCATAACAGTAACGACTATCGCTTTAAACTACGATACAAAAAAATCGATTTGAATACAACTCCGTTTAAAAAATATATATATCGAAACGTTGACAACAAAAAGTTGAAAGCAGTCGTTCAATCTGTTCAAAAAAATAGTAAACGAACGAAAGTAGTTAAAGAAAAACGAAATTAATATATAATTAAACGGGTTAAATGAGTAAATTATATAAAGTATCAGGGGTGAAAATAAAGAAAATATTCAGCAGCCTGCTAGGATGCTTCACTATTCATAAAAGTTACACTTTAATAGTATAGTGGGGAGCCCGCGCGTTGCGTTGTAGCGTAAACTTAGGGGTTTTTACGGTGAGCGTGAAATATGACGACAATATTGTTCGTATTATTAGGTTTCAGTGTTACACATTCCCAAATTCTATATGTTGGTGATGCTATGAAGTTATCAAGTGAAATTCAAAATCTCATGAAATTCGATCTAGTCTTCCATTCCAACTCAGGCATTGAATTAAAATGTATGACCAATAGCACATTGGGTCTCCTCTCGAAAGTTGTTGCCTTCTTTTCCCATCAAATGATACCAAAGTGTCAATCCTTCGGTTCTGTCATTAAAACAACCAAAATGTAGTATGATCAAAATGTAACATTTATAGTGAAGTAAAACTACATGAGAGCGCGTTGACTCGTCTTAACTTCAAGACGCGCGGAATCATGAAGTATAACAGGTCCGAATGAGAAGAAATATGGGCAGATTGGTGTAAAAAGCATGCATGGAATACTTGGATGCACATGTAATTAAAAAAAAAAGATTAGTAGGATACCCACTGCATCACGGCGGCGACAATTTGTGGTCTAAGGACTCTTTAAGGTTTTGGGTTTGACTTCGAAAGTCAAAAAATGCATACAAACTGTTCAATTTGTGTTGGAATTTTTAGAATTACCTTGTTTTATGTTGATGTATTAGGATTTACACATCTTTCTGGCACAAAACTTCGCTCATTTCATGATCAGTTCTTGGTTATTTTCAACGTTTAGACACTTATTTGCTTCATTTCCAGTTTTGCAAGTTTTTGTGAAGCTATGTGAACAAACGAGGATTCTAGGATCAAAATTGAAGTTTTTAGGGTTTCTGTGATGGGCACGACCGTGCCAAACTTGCAAACCCTAGGCACGGTCGCGCCCACATCTTGCACGACCGCGCCAAGCCAAAATCCAAGGCACGGTTGTGCCTTGACTCCCCGCGGTCGCGTGTCACCTCGTGAGTCTGAAGAGTCGTACTTCCTCGATCAATGGACCCAATAGAAGCTCCGGATCGGTCAACACTCTGCCACACGGTCGCGCCTATGACCTAGACACGACTGCTCCAAAGCATGCGTCAATCCCTTTTCTATTTAAGTAGAACTTTTTCTCTCATTCAGACATTCAGCAACCAGAGAGAAAAACCCACTGTTCCAGCTCGTATCATCCTTGTTTCAGCCACATTTCAAGCTTCTTGGAGAGGATACAACATCAAGAAGATCACCATACATCAACAACAACAACATCTAGGCTTGGAGGAGTGGTTTGATTCTTGTTTTCATATCATGTTTCTTGTTATTTTTCCCTGCTTATTTGTAACTCTTATGCTCATAATGAGCTAAAACTCTTGTTCACTTTGGTTTAGATGAAGTTTAGATACATTTGACAACATTCATGGATTATTGGCAATTATTGTAATGTTATGACAACCGTATGATTATTCTTCAATGAAATTATGTATTCAAGTATTTTGAGTTGTTTACAAGACTTGTATTTGTGTATGCCATATTATGTTGGAAAACTTATGGTTTATGCTTATATTCATGGATTGGTGTATGTATTTATGCTTGTTTATGGCATTTGACTAGGAATGGTGAATGAAGTCTTGTTTATGAATCATTATATTTGTATGTGTATCCTTATGCTTATGTTTGGAAAGACAGTGTTTGTTATGATGTTTTATGCTAAGTTTTATGTTTATCTAGAAATTGTTGACACATTATCCTAATTTATATAATCTTTGTATGAACATTGTATGTTGAAGAAATGCATATTGTTGTCTAATTTAATCAACTTGAGGTGGGTAGTGTGTTGTTCATATTATCTTTCCAACTAGTTGTTGGATTAGTGTACCTTAATCCGAAGCTAGTTCAATCTTTATAAACATTAACATGATTGTTAAACACGTGAGCTTCATTGTATGACTTTAGGTGGTTGGTTTGTGTAATTCATGCTAGCTTTTCGAATGGTCATTTGATTAGATGTCTTTGACGAGAATTTAGTCAAATTATGTTTCGTGTATCTGTCATGTTTCTATGAGTGTATTGAATGTATTCTAGATGGATTCGACACCGAAGTGATACTTTCTCCTTGATTGTTTGATTTGTGATCTTAGCTTAGTTTTATATATTTGCATGTTAGTTAATTAAAACAAACTATCCAAAATATCTTTTTACCATTACTTGATTAAATCTTCGTTCCAGTCTGTTATTGCATCCCACCGTGTCCACGGATTGATATCCGGTTCTTACCTTTACTATATTGCTATCCGACGGGTACACTTGCCCGACGTGTGTGTGATTAGTCTTTGGTGAAAAACCATTTTAAAACTCAAATTGTGTGAAAAATACTTATAAAAATATATATATAGTTTGCACGCATCATATGTCATTATAAAAAAGTGAAGTAAGTCTATGCGATACACATTCAAAACAAAAGGAATGAAAAAAAAACAAACGTAAAGAAATCGGGTAGATTAATAAGAATGAAGACAAAAATCAAAGTTATATATGTTTTTTTAACAATATTCCCCTCTCCGCATGTATGTCAATCTGCAAAATTTCAAAAATATTGATTAAACCCATAAAATATTTTTCATTAATGGCATAAAGGAACATTATTTCTACATACAAACAAAAACATGTGGGAATGACGAGAACCAAACCATCATATAAAATCAAATTATTTGACCAACATATTTATTATTTTAACCATTACATGAAAATCGCGGCTCACTAATTTAGTTCCATTTTACATTAAAAAACTAATTTATTTAAAACTCAACTTTGTCATAATTAATCATAAAAATGGAGAGAGAGAGGGAGAAGACGGAGAGGCGGTCTGGCAAGACGACGGAGATGAGCCATGACAAGACGACGGCGGTAACCGGAAAAGACACAATAATCAAAGGGGAGGAGGATACAGGAACACAAATGATACCAAGTATTATGTGGCTAACCTTCCGGAGGTTTGCAGCCGAAAGCAAATGGAGCAGGTGTTCTCAGAGTATAGGGAGGTGTCGAATGTTTACATCGCTAGGAAGAAAGATAAGAAAGGTGAGGTATTTGGGTTCGTGTCATTCAGAAATGTGAGGAACCGAAAAGAGATGGAAAACAATCTCAGGAATGTTCACATGGGGAGGTTCAAGCTGAAGATTAATATAGTTAAATTTGCGGCGGAAAATACGGCAGAGATCCGGCCAGAGAAGAGGAAGTTTCATAAACCTCCGGTGAAATACCAAGCACGTTCGATTACGGGGGTGACGGGGGGGGGGGAGATATCAGGAGAGGAATCTTTCTTTTCGTGACGCTCTCCTAAACCCTAATCAGAACAATATGGCGACAACGAAGCTTGAGCCGAAGGTGGTGGAAGTGTCGTAAGATATCAAAGCGTTTGAGAATTTGTATGGCAGGGCTTTAGTGGGAAGAGTGAAAGATTTCAATGCTTTATGTCCTCTGAAAGTGTTGATGGGAAAGGCCGGCTTGTGCAAAGTGGTGATCCACTATCTAGGCGGGCTCTTCGTGTTGGCGGTATTTGAGGAAGAAAGTAATGCTACTCAGTTTCTCCTGAGCAACAGCGTTTGGTCAGAATGGTTCCATAATCTTGATGCTTGGGTGGGACAATCCCTACCATTCGAAAGAATAACTTGTTAGCGAACTTAGTAGCGAACTTACTAAGTTCGCTTGTTTAGTATAGGGGCGAACTTAATAAGTTCGCCCGTTTCAGTAGTTTGTTAGCTTTGTCTATAAATAGCTTATTTGTAACATTATTCAAGTTATCAATCAAATCATATCAGTTTTACCCCTAACTATTCTCTCTCATTTTTTCTCTCGTTTACCATTCTCGCTTATTTTAGCGATCTCGTTTATCATTCTCGCTTGTTTTAGCGATCATTCTCAATATCATAACATGGTATCAAAGCTCGATTCTGTGATTTTTTTTTCCTTTTTCCGCACTCATTCTTCGTTGTTTCATTCGTTTTCTTATTTTTTGTGTCAATTGGGGGTTGTTTCCTGTTTTGATCCGTTCAAAACTTTCGTTTTATGTTTCTAATCATTCCTACAGTTGGATTTCTTCATATACTTCTCTGATTTTGAGTTATGATGATTTCTGGATCGATTTCACGTTTTTTTATTCGTGCTGGCAAACTTCTCGCGATAGTTTGTTACGGGCGAACTTATTAAGTTCGCCTGTTCCTTTCCTCAGCGAACTTAAGTTCGCTTATTCCGGTCTTCATTTTCTTTCTGATTTTATCATGCCTCCTACTGTTGATCCCGCAGTTGTTGTTCCTATGTATTCTTTTAATCCTTTGTTCTTACATTCATCTGATCATCCGGGTCTCTTACTTGTTTCTGAAACTTTTGACGGCTCTTCTTTCGGATCTTGGAAACGTGCCATGTCCATTGCCTTATCTGCTAAGAACAAACTTGGTTTTGTTGATGGGACTGTTGTCAGACCTACTTCCTCTCCTAATCTGGAGTTATGGAAAAGATGTAATGATATGGTTATTTCTTGGATTTTGAACACTTTGTCTAGTGATATCAGTGAGAGCGTTTTGTATGTTGAGACTGCTCGTCAACTCTGGAAAGAGTTAACTGACCGGCATGGACAGAGTAATGGGGCCAAGTATTATCAATTGCAGAAGTCTCTTTCTGCTATTTCTCAAGGGAATGATGATGTTGCTACATATTTTACCAAAATCAAAGATGTTTGGGATGAGCTTAATGCAATCGAGCCTATTTATCCCTGCACATGTGGTACTTTCCAACTTATGGCTAAGCGCGAAACAGATCAACGTTTGATGCAGTTTTTTATGGGTCTTAACCCTTGTTATGACATGATTCGTGGGAATATTATCATGATGAAGCCTCTTCCCTCAATCAATGAAGCTTATGTTTTTCTCATTCAAGATGAGAAACAGAGGGACCTTCATTCATCGGCTCAGTTTATTCCTCAGAATGCTTCTATGAATACTTCTGTGCAAGTACCAAAGAATTACAGTGCTCGAAAAGGTTCTGTTTGTTCTCATTGCAAGAAGCCAGGACATGATGCCAGCAAATGTTATCGTTTAATTGGGTTTCCTAAAGATTTCAAATTTACTAGACCCAAATCTGCTGCTAATGTTGTTTCTGATGCTGGGGTTATTGTTCCTACTTCTGGTGCTACTAATGTTCTTTTTTCTTAACAGTACAACAATCTGTTGCAACTTCTTCACCAGAATTCTGGGGTTCAGGGTGGTGTTCCTAATGTTCAACCACTCAGCTTTGCAAATTTTGTAGGTATTATTGCTTGCAATTCGACTACGGTCGAAACTACTTAGATCATTGATACCGGTGCAAGTAATCATATGTGCTTTGATTTCAATTTACTTTCTGATGTTCAATTGCTTAAATCACCCGTTTATGTTCTTCTTCCAAACGGGCATGTCTTAACTGTTACGCAGGTCGGAACAGTTAATCTTACCAAGACGTTTTCTATTTCTAATGTCTTCTTTGTGCCTCAGTTCAAGCACAATCTCTTATCTGTTCCTAAACTTTGTAGGGATACAAAGGGTCTTGTTCAGTTTTCTGAAACTACTTGTTTCTTGCAGGCCCCTTCGCTGAGTAGTCCGTTGGTCCTGGGAGATCTTCTCATCGGCCTTTATCTTTTGAATCCAAATAAACTTTTCTCTGTTACAGTTGATTCTTTTTCTCACTGTAATTCTGTTGTTTCTTTGAAACTTTGGCATACTCGTCTTGGTCATTTACCTTTGTACAAACTTAAGCAATTGAATGTCTTTATTGGTGCACATGATTGTTCTATTGATGATTGTTCTGTTTGTCCTACGACTAGACATTATAAACTGCCTTTTGCATCTAGTAGTATATCCAGTTCTCAAATGTTTGATCTTATTCATATTGAAACGTGGGGACCGTATCGATCTACTACATTTGATGGATATAAATATTTTCTCACCGTTGTTGACGACTTTACTAAAACTACTTGGACTCATCTTTTGACAACTAAAGGAAATGCCTTTACTATTCTTCAAGGGTTCATTGAAATGGTTGAGACTCAGTTCAATACCAAAGTGAAGCGTGTTCGATCTGATAATGCTTTTGAACTTGGTTTGGGTGTTCATCATGCCGAGTATTTTAACCAGAAGGGAATTATTCATCAGACTACTTGTCCTGGGGTTCCTCAACAGAATGGGGTGGTGGAACGTAAACATAAGCATCTTCTCGAAACTGCTCGTGCTCTTATGTTTCAATCCAAGTTACCAATAACTTTTTGGGGTGAATTCGTTCTCACTGCTACTCATTTGATTAATATTTTCCCCACACGGGTTCTTAAGGGAAAATCTCCTTCTGAGATGCTCTTTGGTAAAGCTCCTTCATACACCCACCTTCGCACTTTTGGGTGCTTGTGTTATGCTTCTACCTCTACACCCGGACGAGATAAACTTCAGCCTAGAGCTCAAGCTTGTATTTTTATTGGTTATCCCTTTGAAAAGAAAGGTTACAAGCTTTATAATCTTGACACTCGACAAGTTCTTGTTTCTCGGGATGTGACTTTTCTTGAGCACATTTTCCCTTCTTTACACTTTTCGAATCCTTCTTATTTGTTCCCTTCTCTAAATGATCTGTTTGAGGAGACAGATCCAGCTGCTGTTCCTTCATCTTCTTCGGCTGCTCCTGAAGTTGATTCCACTCCTCCTCCTGTTTCTCATATTCCTCCTCCTCCACCTCCGGAGCCCAGGAGATCTAATTGTTCTTCTGTTCTTCCTTCTCATCTGCAGGATTATGTTTGTAATTCTGCTTCTTCTGTCGATTCGTCTTGTTTTCATACTTTGTCGAGTGCTTCCCAAGCTTCTCATTTTGTTAATCTTGCTGATCTTTCTCCTGATTCCCAGCAGCTCCTTTTAAATCTTGATTCTGTTAAAGAACCTTCTTCTTATCAGGAGGCCGCTAACCATCCTGCTTGGTAAGAGGCTATGGCTAAGGAGTTTAATGCTTTGGAAAGAAATCAAACTTGGGAGGTTATGCATTTACCAAAAGGTAAAAAGGCCATTAAGTGCAAATGGGTGTATAAAGTCAAGTATAACGCTGATGGTACTGTTGAACGTTGCAAAGCCCGTTTGGTTATTCGTGGTGATACTCAGAAAGCAGGAATTGATTTTAATGAGACTTTTTCTCCTGTCTTTAAGATGACTACTATTCTAGTCTCATTGCTGTTGCCACTAAACGACAATGGGGTTTATATCAATTGGATGTTAATAATGCCTTTTTATATGGGGATCTTGACGAAGACATATATATGCTTCCTCCTCCTAGAATGCCTTTATCCTCTCCTGATCATGTACTTAAGCTCAAGAAGTCTCTTTATGATTTGAAGCAAGCTTCAAGGCAGTGGTATGGAAAGCTTCTGATGCTCTTAAGACCAAAGGTTATATGCGGTCTCCCAGTGATTACTCTTTATTTTCTAAGACAATGGGGGATTCTGTTGTTCATGTCACTGTTTATGTTGATGACATTCTTCTTACCGGTAATAATGATCAAGAGATATCTGCTTTGAAGGCTTTCTTACATTCCACTTTTCAGATCAAGGATCTTGGCACTCTCAACTACTTTCTGGGCATTGAGGTTCTCAAATCTCCCTCTGGTCTTATTATGACTAAACACAAATTTGCGAAGGATTTTCTGACTGAGTTTCCTACTGACGATGTTTCTTCTGTTTCATCTCCTTTGCCTTTACATTTACAACTCAAGCTCAACGAAGGTCAAGTTCTTGATGATCCTTTGGCCTATCGTCGACTTGTTGGTAAACTCAATTATATCACTCATACTCGGCATGATCTTGTTTTTGCGGTTCAGTTTCTCAGCCAGTTTAAGAGTGATCCGTGTGTTCCTCATTGGGATGCTGTGTGGCATACTCTTCGGTATGTCAAAGGCACTTATTCTCAAGGGTTGTTCTTTAATAATGATCCTGATATGTCTTTGTATGCTTATTGTGATTCTGATTGGGCAGCTTGTCTTAATACTTGGCGTTCTGTGGCTATTTCATTTCTCTTGGGGGCAGTCCTATTTCTTGGAAATCCAAGAAGCAACCTACTGTTTCTCTTAGTTCTGTTGAAGCTGAATATCGTTCTCTTCGTCGTGTCACATAGGAACTTGCTTGGTTGAATCGCTTGTTTGTGGAGTTACGGCTTGATAATCTTACTCCTATTCCTCTCAAATGTGACAGTCAGACGACTATTCATATTGCTAAGAATCCAGTTTTTCATAAGCGAACTAAGCATATCGAGTTGGATTGTCATTTTGTTCGTGAGAAGCTTCAAGCCGGTTTGATTCTGCTTTCTCACACACGGACTTCTGATCAACTTGCGGATTTATTCATAAAGAGTTTGGCTGGTCAACCGCATTCAGATATCATTTCCAAGTTGGGGTTGTATACACCTCCAACTTGAGGGGGGTGTTAGCGAACTTACTAAGTTCGCTTGTTTAGTATAGTGGCGAACTTATTAAGTTTGCCCGGTTCAGTAGTTTGTTAGCTTTGTCTATAAATAGCTTCTTTGTAACATTATTCAAGTTATCAATCAAATAATATCAGTTTTACCCCCGATTATTCTCTCTCATTTTTTCTCTCGTTTATCATTCTCGCTTGTTTTAGCGATCATTCTCGATATCATAACATAGTTTGGGTCAAGATAATAGGTGGTCCTCTCCACTTTGCCGATAACGTGGTTTTTAATAATATTAGGGAGCGATTCGGGAAGGTGGTTCATCAAGCACAACTGCATTGGAACAATGGAGACTTATCGGTCGTTTGTTTAGGCACCTTGGTGGGAGATGGGAGCATGATCTCTGAAGTCATTGACCTAAAGTAGAGCAATAAAATGTTCAGGTTTTGGATCTTGGAGGAGAGTAGATTCCGGACTGCATCGGTCCGGTCATTTCTCACTCTCCGACGAGGGAAGATCAAATCAATGTTCCTTTAGTTAATGAAGAGGAGACCGTGCCGAAAAGCGATACCCATGTCCAGGTTGTGATAGAGGAAGAAGGTAGCAAAGAGGTGGATATGGTGACGACGGAAGAGGAAGGTGCTCAGGGCACTATAGTTCGGGGAGAGTCTGAGTCAAATCAGGTTTCCGGCGAGATGATCGGTTCAGTCGGTAGGGTTAACGAAAGGTCGGAAAGTATCAAAAATCTCCAAGATCCGCCTTTCATGGGGGATACCGATGGGCGCTTGCATGGGGATAAAGTGGGTCAGCATCCCGAGGAGGATGGTAATGATGGGGGGCAGGCTCGGTGTTCTAGGGCAGGAAAAAAAGAATAAAATCGTCGTACAGGAGAAGGTTTATTAAAAAGGATAGGGCCCACAGGAATTTTTCCACATCAGCTGAAAAGGAAAGACCAAGTAAACGGCCCAGAAGTGAGGACCCATTTGGGTTGGACTATATGCTTGGGCTTAATGCGAAACCAGGCTCGCTGTTTTATAAGGCCCATAATATATCAGTTTCTAGTAAGAATGGGGATCGCCTAGATCTGAATAAAGATCCATCGGAGACGACGACAGACAGGGTGGACGGCCGGGCAGCAACTAGAATCGAAGACATGGACGGGGAAGATAGAAATAAAGATAACAGTCAGGTCAATCAGGTGTTGCATGAAGCGCAAATTACGGTCTCGGTGGGGAATTTAGTCGGGGCTAATCTGGGAGACTTTCACAATCAGGTATGTCAATCTATTATCAATGAAGGCATTGACAAGGTTACCAGATGAATACCCTATCTATTAACGTCAAGGGGTTTGGGGTCGCGCATAAAGCGGATTGTATTAAAAACATCAGGGTGAAGGAGAAGATCAGGTCTGTTGCCATTCAGGAATCGCTTTATTCTAATGTGGAGGGGGCTGCCATTTCGAAACTGTGGGGTAAAACCCCGTTTGGGTTCGATTTTGTGGAGGCGGATGGTAGGTCAGGGGGTATAATCAGTATTTGGGATCCGGATGAATTTGCTCTTATTAGTTCGGTCAAAGATCAGAATTTTTTGCTTACTTCAGGAAAGATCAAAGGAGTAGATCAGAATGTAAATATCATGAACGTTTATGCGCCTCAGAGCACGGTGGAAAAGAGAAATTTATGGGACAAGATCCGTAGTCTTCGCCGATCTGTTCCTGGGCTCTGGGTGGTGATCGGTGATTTTAATTCGGTCAGGTGGTCGGAGGAAAGACGGAACTCCATGTTTAATGCGAGTGCGGCGAATGAATTTAATGACTTTATTTCCCAAGCCAATTTCAGCGAGTACGCAATGAAAGGAAGAAGGTTTACGTTCCAGGTGGGGAACAAATTGAGTAAAATCGACAGATTGTTGGTGTGTCAAGACTTCATTGCTAAATGGGTCTTTTAGGGCTTTGGGGGACAGTCGCTCTGACCATAACCCAATTCTGCTCATCATAAACGATCTTAATTTTGGGCCGAAGCCGTTTCGTTCTTACAATTCGTGGTTAGACCGCCCAGATTTCGATAGTTTGGTCTGGGCTTTGTGTGTCAAATTCAGGGGGGCGGGCGCTCCCGATTTGGTGTTAAGGCAGAAATTTAAATTCTTAAGGCAGGAAATAAAAGAATGGTGGGAGAAAACGAAAGACATAGAGGGAGAGACCGAAGCAAGTTTGAAAGAGGACCTTGAGGAGTTATTGGACTCTAGAGATCTGGAAGAAGGGGAGGAGTGGGCTCGTTTGGAATGCAAAAAGGAATTAAGGGAGATTGAGGGGTTCAAAAGGAAAAATTTATTTCAAAAGTCTAGGATTAAATGGGCCTGGGATGGTGACGAAAACACGGCGTTCTTTCACAGATTTATAAATAACAGGAAAATAAAAAACTCGATCTCGGGCTTAGTGATAGATGGAGAGTGGGTGAGCAATCCAAAAAAGGTGAAAAAAGCGACGATGTGTTTCTTCCGGAAAAGGTTCGATGAGCGGTGGCCGGTTCGGCCAAATTTGGTTTGCCAAAACATTAAGACGCTTTCAAGTAGTGAAGCGGAATGGCTCATTAGACAATTTTCTTTGCCCGAAGTAAAGGAAGCAGTGTTAGCCAACGGTTTTAATTTTAAGTTTATCAAAAAATTCTGGGACTTGTTGGCCAACGACTTCCTGGGGATCATGCAACATTTCTTTGACAGTGGGGAAATAAGCAGAGGATGCGGCTCTTCTTTCATCTCCCTCATCCCGAAATGTTCTGATCCCTCTTCGCTCAATGAATACATGCCGATTAATCTTATAGGTGCGATAAGCAAAACTATTTCCAAAGTTTTGGCTAATAGGCTGAAGAAGGTTATCGGGTCGGTGATCTCGGAATCTCAATCGGGGTTCATCTTGAATCGTTTCATTTTGGATGGGCCATTGATGCTTAACGATTCGTTGGCTTGGCTTAAACGCCATAAACGTAAGGCATTCCTTTTCAAATTCGACTTCGAAAAAGCGTACGAAAATGTTAATTGGAAATTCGTGATCTCGATCTTGACCCAAATGGGGTTCCCGGATAGGTGGTGCAAGTAGATGTGGGGGATTTTATCTTCCGCGAGATCGTCGATTTTGGTCAACGGTTCGCCTTCGTTTGAATTTCAAGTCAAGAAAGGTCTTCGTCAATGGGACCCGATCTCTCCTTTTTTATTCCTGATTGTTATGGAGGCGTTTTCGTGCATGTTGTATAAGGCTTGTGAGGTGGGGGAGCTCAAGAGGGTGAAAACTCTTAACGGGGGTCCGGTGATTTCCCATTTATTTTACGCGGATGATGCCATTATTTTCGGGGAGTGGTCGGATGAGAACCTCCTAAATGCCACAAGATTGCTCAGATACTTTCACATATGCTCGGGTCTTAAATTTAATTTTCACAAGTCTCGCTTGTTTGGTATATGTATGGAGGAATATGACATCGCGGAAGCGGCGTGGGCTATGGGATGTTTAAAGGGTTCGTTACCATTTAAATATCTTGGTATTACTGTGGAAGCGAATATGAATAGAATAAGCAATTGGAGCCCGGTCATCGAGACGTTTAGGTCAAGGCTTGCGATGTGGAAGGCCTCGGTTCTCTCGATAGGGGGTAGAATCACTCTCATTCAAAGTGTGCTGGAAAGTTTGCCAACATATTATCTTTCTTCGTTCAAAGCGCCGTGTAAGGTGATAGCTCAGCTTGAATGCTTGATGAAACGTTTCTTATGGGGGATCTAGTAACGTCAAAAAAATTCATTGGGTGGCTTGGGATAGAGCGGCTTAGCCAAAATGTAAGGGGGGCTCGGTATTAACCGGATCGATTACATTAATCAAACGCTCCTAGTTAAATGGGTGTGGCGTTTCAAGACGGAGAAAGGTAGTCTATGGAGAAAGGTTATTCAATCTTTTCATGGAAAATCTTCGGGGTGGGCGGCTGTTACTTTCAACAAAGCCTATCCGAGTGTTTGGAAGAACATTGGATCGACGCTTGCCAAGCTCAACATAGCTGGGTCAAGTTCTGTGACATGTTCCAAGGGGTGAATGGTAACGGGGAGGAGATTCGGTTTTGGGTGGACTGTTGAGTGGGGCAGCAACCGCTCAAGGATATTTGTCCAAACATTTTCCGCCTAGAAAAAAAAAAGCTGTGTAAAATCAAAGACATAATTCGTTGGAAAGAAAATCTGGTAGAATGGTCTTGGAATTGGAACCGGAATCCGTCTTCGAAAGAAGAAATGAAGGAATGGGAAGGTTTGTTCACCCTAATTAGCGTTGCAACTGGAAGATAGGGTGAGGATCGTTGGAAATGGAGGGGGGACGATAGCGGCTTATTTACGGTTGCTTCGGTTAAAAAAATTATTTTCGACAGCATTGATACAAGCAGCAGGTTCGTTATAGAGTGGTGTCATTGGATTCCCATAAAATGCAACGTTTTCATGTGGAGAGCGGAACAAAACAGGTTGCCTACTCTTGGGGCTCTAGCGAGACGTAATGTGTAGGTTGACTCGGTCTTGTGTGGGGAAGTGGAGGAAACTATTGAACATCTTCTCACGGCTTGCGAGATCGCGGCTCGAGTATGGCATGGTATCTCGTCCTGGTGTAACGTGCCCAACATCTTCTATTTCAGTGTCAAAGATCTTCTTGAAGTTCATCAGTTTAGCGGTTTGGGGATCAAAGGCAAGGATGCTTTCAAGGGTATTGTGTATGTCATGTGTTGGCGGATCTGGTATGCGAGGAATGAAAATAAGTTCTCTAACAAGCAGATAAAGGCCAAGGATATCATTTAAGACGTCAAGATTCTTAGCTTTTTGTGTTATTGTAATAGATCCAAATACAAGTCCACCGAATGGCCGGACTGGTGCAATTTTGTTTTGTTCTAAGCTGGTGGTGTGTTGGCCCGGTTGGGTATGGTTTGGTGTTGTGAATAAAGTATACTTTTAAAAAAAAAAAAACTTTGTCATAATTATCTTCTTCATTATTATTACCCTAAACACCCAACCACCATTTTCAACCAAAAGAATCCAGATTCAAAGAAAAAAATAAACTTATTCACTAATTAAATTAAACAACAGTAGAAATGGTTACCTTAGAAAAGTCGATGGTGGCGTGCGGTATCCTAGCGGCACAAGTAACGCGGCGGCGATGATGATTGGCGGTGACCGACCGGAGTGGTGCTCGACGGTTTTAAAAACGAATAGTAAGGTTTCGATTTCGAACAGAGTGCGTGTGTGTTTGCGATTCCAATTTCATTCAATAATATAGGGGTCGAGATCCAAAATTTGGTATTAAATCGGGTTTTAAATCATTGCTTGATTATTGTTTTTCGTTTACGTGTTTGATGGCTAAGGAGTAACAGATGGAAACGGAAGAAACAACTGAAAACTGAATATGGCAATATTGAGAGTTGCAAGGCTTGAAGTGAAGGAGACGGTTTCAAAATTTAATTCTGACTTTTTTGTTAACATTTCTTATCACTTTTCATATCTTGTAATGTAGCAAATTGTTAAGTCGAGATGTTATTATTATTACCATTATTACTTCATTTAATCTCAATTTAAATACCTAAATTACCCTAAATGGTGTCATAAAATCTCCCAAATGAGTTCATGAATAAAAAAATGATGTCAAAATATATAATCCCAAACAAAACACACATATTCACATGTCATTACAAACATGACTCTTTAACCCGATTTTTTTATTTTGTTCTTATACACATTATTTAAAATTTTACAATTAATCTAATATATATATATATATATAAAATGATTACGTTTCAACTATTAACTTGATTCTTATTTCTCTTCGATGTTTTACGTTTAGTATAGAATACATAATCAAATTAATTGGCATAAAACATTTTTAATTATAAAAATAAATGAGGCAATAGGTCAATGCGTCAATCCCTAAATCCGTCAAGTCGCCTCGAAAGTAAAATATACAAGTTAAACCTAACCAACCCATTTAGAATATAACTCAAATAAAAGAATTTAGTATTGAACTCGAATTGTATATACTATGTGGTTTCAAAAATTCACTCCCAATTTTGTATCATCTTTATTATAAACTTAAATATAGTAAAATATAAGGTTAAATGAGATAAAAAGGAAAACTAGTACTTGTAGTCAGAATCAATGAATGTGTACAGTTAAAAATATGATAAAGATTAAAACTAAAACTAAGACGTAAATGGTAAAAGCATACATTTTATGTTAATATAAAACTAGTATTTTCATTAAATAAAGTCGTTTTAAAACCTCATGAAATCATACGGTAAAAACGCCCCCTTATATCTTTTGACAACCATAGTTGCAACATATATATATATATATATATAGGGGGTAGGATTCAAATGATAACCCTATTTTATAAGATAACTATGTAAACTAAATCTTAGTCATAGATTAAGGTTAATCAAGGGCTAAAATAGTATAATGGCAAAGTTGTAATTATGTATAGTTAAAATTAATTATAAAGGGTACTTTGGGTAATTATTTTAGTTTTTTTATTCGGTAACCTTGTAAGCATTTAACAACTCCATAAAAATGCTCAATCTATTCAAAATTAGAAGATAGAAGCGACACAGAGTAAATTCAATTCACGAAATTGAACCCTTCAGTTGGAAATCTTTAGAAGCAATCCTGAAAAGGAAAGGGGCGAACAAGGGACGACAGGTAATTCGTCCAATATTGTGCCGATTATTAGGGTTTTTTTAACCCAAACCTTCTATATTCCACAAATATGTAATCAATAATCGTAATCTTTAGTTACATGTGTTTTAGGAATTTTAGTTTTTGGTCTTTTGTGAAGAACATTGGGTTTTGTGTCTAATTTGATTTTATAGGTATATACACCTGATACATATATGCATATTTGAATTAATAGAGAAATTTGTTAGTCATTTGGTTTTATAGATGTATACACCACTGATACGTATGTGTACAAAGGAATCAAAAATCAGTTTTTCATATAAGAACTGATACATCTATGTAACATATATCCTGGTCCATCAATGAGGAGTCTTATGTATGTAGGTCCATTTATGTATAATCTGGTGTATTTAACTAGTTTATTTGTGTTTCATTTTATTTAGGTTATAAGTTGATGACAGACGTCGGTGAATATAAAATCTCCTCAAGTAAGTTACAAGTTTTATTTGTAGAACATTGAAGCAACTATTTTTTAAACAAAATATATAGTGTATTACTTTTTGTTAAAACTTTTGGTAGGGCGAAAAAGTGTGAGGATTGCGCTTAATACATCATTTAGTAAGTTTCGTAACACTGTTGAAGAACCAATAGTGATTGAGATATGGAAAACATTGCACCAAGCCAAACAGGTTCAATAAAATCCATTTTTATACAACTTTTTTGTTTAAAAATTAATTTTATGATGTTAATTAACAATACATATATGTATGAGAGATGAAGAACTACTATGAATGTGGAGTGTTTGTGATGAAGCACATGGCAATTTTTGTGGATAGCAACGGCAAAAAACTGGATTGTGGTTTCCCATAGGATAAAAAGAAAACGAGTAGAAGAATTGCTACGAACAATCACTTCCGAGGCCAACTTATACAGGGAAAAGTCATCTGGGAATATAAAGAGCTTGATATGTAAGGTAAGAAATAGCAGCAGGGCATTTGGCATACAATGATGGAAGAAACAAGTAATTTAAATACTGGACAACTGAATTGTTATGATGTTTCAGTTTTTTTTATGGATTATGTAAACAATTTGAATGTTTTGCTGTGTTATGCAATTTTTTGGTTTGATTATTATGGTAAAACTTGTTTTATTGATATTTTGGTGTTTTATGTTGAATATTAAGTTAGTTTGAAAGTTTTATGCAATTTTTTGATTTGATTATTATGGTAAAAGTGCTATTATTGGTTTGTTGGTTAGTGTAAGCGAAGAACATAATCAATTCACGACACGAAGAACATAAATCAACCAAACACAACGATCGTTACCATTGTGAATCGATGCATAAAAGCTAAACGAATCAAAATTGGAATGTAGTTGGACATAATGTAGTTTATGGTCCGTTTTATGAAGTTTATGGTCCTTTGACCATGAACATTTCGGAATGTAGCTCGAAGATCATTTGTTGATAACATCCCATGTCCAATCCCAATATGCCTACAAATTAACAGAAATCCATTATCAGCTAAAACCAAAAGGCAATAGTTGGCTCAACAGCCATGTTTCTAAATTATGGTTCATTAGAACCATTTAAGTAAGTTCAATCTTCAAAGAACATTAATACATGAGTGTAATAAATATATGTAACAGTGGCCGGAACTCTAGTTTTTCTCGCCGGAGCTCGCTCAAACTCCACCGTCTTCGCGGGACCTCACCTACACCCCTCTGTTGCCACCGCCGTTGTAACTTTGGAACCCGTCACCACCATCGCAGAAGCGGCGGTTGCAAAACGCCGCCTTTGACGGAAAAGCGGGATTAGTTATGGATGTCCGGCTGAAGACGGTGATTTGGAGGTTGCTGTGGAGATGTGGTAGAAAGAAGTCCTTGGTCATGATAAAAATAATGAGATGGATGTGGAAGGTAAAAACCACCGATCTAAGAATCGGTAGTGGCGGTGGATGGATATGGTGACGGAGGAGAGTAGCCGGAAAGATAGTAGAAGGGGATGGGTCGGTGAAGGAAGTCTTTTGCGATAAAAAGTCAAAATTTTATAGGAAATTAAGGAATTACATTTAAAATTATCTAAAATAATGGGAGTGTTAATGTACCATAATACTCTTTCAATAATAAGAATGAAAAACTAATTATAAATTATGTGATTATTGAATGGTGGTTATCACATAAAAATGTGGTTAGCATTTAAACCAAATCCTATATATATAGAAAGGTGTTCATATCAAAATCGTCTCCTCATTTAAAAACCCTAAAACCTAACCACAACCACTCATTTAATATATAATAAACAAATTTAAGATTAATGGTTGAGATGACTGGAGGGGTATTATTATCATTTTCACGGTATTACCCCACCTCACTCCATTTACCCCCACCCTTACCTCCATTTTCAAACCAGTACACCTCTCTCTCTCTAAATTCGATCCCTAATATTTTTGGTTTTCTCCCCAAATTGAACTGGTAACCGTCGATCGGACTGGAAATGAAGAGAAGTCGACGATGATAAGTCCTCCTTTGCCGGATTTTCATCAGAATTGACGAACTCAACCTTATTTTTCCGGATCTGAGCCCCTTTTTTGCTAGATCTGGACCAAATCCGAGTCTCGAATTTGCCGGAATTGAACAGCTAACACTCAAGTTTGTGGATCTGGAAGAAAAATTCAACGTTGAGTTGAGGATGAGTATGGAGGTCGCCGGCAAATGCGAGACTAGATAGAGAAGACGAATTAGATGCATGTCTCTAGGGAAGGAGGAAGAAGTTTTGTATTCTTGAAATGATAACTATACAACCCATTTTGTTGTATATTAGGTATTCCCTAGAGGGAGAAAACATGGTAAGAAAGTTGCAGTCCATTCATTGACTTTCTCTGTTCAAGAAGGAGAATGTTTTGGTTTTCTGGGAACAAATGGAGCTGGGAAGACCACGACTTTGTCTATGCTATCAGGTACATGATACAAATGGCATCGATTTTGGTTAGCAAATATACTGAATTTTGTCTCAGTAGAGAGATAATTTTATAGATTTGACTAATAGTCAACTTATTTCAATGAAATGCTTCACTTTCTGAAAGTTGTAAAAAAATTGCAGGAGAAGTATATCCGATTGATGGACTGCATTCATTTTTTGTCAAGATATGCGATTAAACCCCAAAGTAGCTCGCCAGCTTGTACGCCATTTTCATTCTCTTAGTTATTTTATAATTTCTATTTTGTTTGGGTTAAAGAGATTGTTGACAAAAGAAGTTTAAACTCGTAAATCGGTTGATAAGTATGCTCCTAAATATGTGCTTTTTTGCTTGGGCTATTATTTGTTATTGAAATATGTATTATAGTTAGGTGCACGTGTTTAAAAAAGACGGCAAAGGCCTAAATTTTTATAAATGTAATTGGAGTATTAAACCAATCTAACTAGTTTTTGTGGTGTAATGCTACTTTGTTAGATAGAAAATGGTTTAATACTAATGTAAATATCATATTTAACCAATGAAACTAAAGTATTACACCAATGTAATGATTTGTTACATAAAAAATGTTTTCGTTACATTGATGTAAACCTAGATTTGAATTTTTTTTATCATACGAATTTTGATTTTTGTTAATTTTGTTCATGACACTAATGTAAATACCGTATTTAACCAATGTAACCAAAGTATTACACCAATGTAATAATTTGTGAAATAGAAAATGTTTCGTTACATTGATGTAAATACTGACGTTTGTAAAAAAAAGTTATATTATAACCAAATTAAAAATAAAAATGTGATCTATTTAATGATATAATTTTTATAAAAAAAATAACTTAGTATAAAAAAATTATAAATGTTTTAAAAACATTTTATAAAAAAAAAAGAGAAAGTGGAGTGGGTAAGAAGGTGACACATGTCACCTTCTTATTGAATCTGGTTTTGATGTGTGAGTAAATGAATGTTTTGTCCTTTTCATATAAAACAAATTTAGTGACACATGACATGATCTTGTGCGTTTGAGTAAAAAGTAACCATTGGATGAGAGTTTTAGAGTTTTTAAGTGAAACTAGAGTTTTGATAGTAACCAATATATATATAGGGGTGAGTTCACTAGAAAACTCATTTTCATGAGAAAACCAAAAAACTTCTACTGCATCTGTGTAGTACACCCAAAAACCAACCCACCCTCAAAAACCTAACCCCCACCCAAAAACCTAACCCCCACCCCATCCCCTACCCAAAAACCTAACCCCCCACCCCAACCCCACCCCCACCTAAAAACCTAAACCCCCACCCCCAAAAAAAAAAAAACCTAAACCCCCCACCCCTCAAAAAACCTAAACTAAACCCAAAAACTAAACCAAAAAGCCTAACCCATCACCAAAAACCTAAACCCCCACCCCACCCCCACCCAAAAACCTAACCCCACCCCACCTACCCCCCCTCACCCACCCCCCAAAAACCTAAACCCCCACCCCACCCCCACCCAAAAACCTAACCCCACCCCACCTACCCCTCAAAAACCTAAACCCCCCACCCCCCAAAAAAAACCTAAACCCCCACCCCACCCCTCCAAAAACCTAACATTAAAGCTAAACTAAACCCAAAAGCTAAACCCACTATTTTTTTATTTTTTTTTGAACGAGGACGACGTGGGAAACAAGGGCTCCGAAGCAGTTTTTTAATTTTTGATTTATTTTTTTAGTTATGATTTTTTATTATTTTTTTACATTAAATAATTAATTTTTTGGTTTTCTCATGAATATTGAGTTTTCTTATGATCATTCCCCTATATATAAATATATATATATATATATATATATATACTAGGTTAGTGACCCGTGTACTACACGGGTGAAAAATGTATAATTAAAATGCGTAAAAAAATGTTACTAATGATTGATTTTAAATGTTATATATAAACAAAAAATGAAACTATACATTTACAATTCACAAATCTACAAATACTTCTTTGTATACTACATTTTTTGTTTGTCTGTTAAGTTTATTATCTTTATCTAATATTAAAAGTTTGACTTCGTCTTTTTCTTTTAATTCAGAAGTAACATTTAAAATCAATCATTAGTAACATTTTTTACATAATTTATCTATACATTTATCATTTTTCACCCGTGTATAACATAATAAAAGAATAAAACTTGTAGGTCCCAAATTCGGTGCGTGACGGATTTCTAGACTCGCGGTACGACACGGTGATAACGTGCGGAATCCATGATCAACGTGCTCGTGTAACTCAATCAACAACAACCGTGTAAATAAACTCTTTTTATTTCCACCACAATATCAGGTTACAAGATTCTGTCTCTAATCAAGTCTACTCTAATATCGTCTCTCTCTAATCTCCCTGATAACAGACTCTGTAACTGTATATATAAGCACCAGTTCTGAAGTAAGTTCGCCTCAAAGATGCTTAGGCGAACTTATTAAGTTCGCCTCTGATAAACTAGGCGAACTTATTAAGTTCGCCTCTCTATGAACTTATACAGAATTTTATCAACAGTTACAAAACATGTCCTAACAGACTCCCCTATAACTGTTGCTAACAATTCTATCAATTACAAGTCAAAGACTAAGACTAAGACATAATATCTTCAAGCTCGTTGTCACCAGAATATGCTTCAACAGACTCTCCCTTGACAACAGCTTCAGAAGATTGTCATCCGTCTTTATATATCATCAAACACACTGTAGTCTTCGTCTTGTTCATCTACACACTCTCTTTTTATTTCTATAAGAAAACTTGGGAGAAGGACCCCTTGTCAACTTCTGTCTGCAATATTCAGTTTTTGCAAAGGAGAATAACCAAGAATTACCAACAATTAAAATTTCCATGGAAGCTGGAAAAATAAAATCTTTTTGGTTTTTTAAACATAAGAAACACAAAACTTTTTTGGTTTTTCAAACATAAGAAACACAAAATCTTTTTGGTTTTTCAAACATAAGAAACACAAAATCTTTTTTGTTTTTCTTTGTACAAACTAAAATGTAAAATACAAAATCATATCTTTTTGGTTGAACATCACGAGTAAGAAGATCATATCAGTATATATGATATATCAATCACACATCTTGGATATAAAATCTATATAATATCAAATGGTATCCTATGTCATTCTTTCAAGCCTTGACCAATCAAACAAATATCTTTCAAGATTATCACACTCTATCTTTTCAAGACTTTTATATTGCATGTTATGATACGCGATAAACATTCAAAGAAAATAGGATCAGGCTATGACACACAAATTCAAATTGTCAATATTATAAGATTTGAAATTAAAGCATCTCATTCCCACTTTCTTGTGAGTTAAGGTACCATTTAAGTATGAAATACAACGTGTACCCCACTAGTATGCCAACAGAAAGTAAATGCACTATCTTCAAGACATAAGAGACTTTACTAAAGATTATTCGAATTTCCAGAATGAGGAGACATCACTTAGCACATGAATAGCATAATCCAAATTGGATTGTATAGGAATCAATGAGTTTCAGAATCGAATGATTCAATGTTTTGGCTTATATATGTGGAATCATAAGATTCAGGTACGTGGATCCAACTGTTATCTGGATTATGAATTCAATGGAATCAGTAAAGATGATTTATCAATATGATCCAAGGGCTAGTATATGTTTGACAGATGTTGTCAAGTACATATCTTGATTATACTTCAAATTGCATGCTTTTCGGGACATGGGCACTGAAGCAAATCGAATGAATAGTGCTAAGGTCATAACCCGAAACTGATCTCATAGGAAAATCTTTATTAAAAGCTAATATTCTTTATCTGATAGTGATCTTTTAACACACACACCCAGGCATAAAATGGGTTCAAATCACAGTTGTAACATATGCAATTATGTTTTCACACTACTAATGGTTCAGTGACGCTTTTAGTCTACTGGCAATTCAAATTATATGCATACACAACACTATCATTTCCTATTAGTGTAGTCTCTGAAGTTTAGATCAAAACATATAATTCAGATATATTAACATAAAGCACCAACCAGTCAATCTAAGGTCATGTGTGAAAGAACATCTACTGATGTACTATCATCTCTTCTTAATCTTCAAGTAATGTCGATTTTATCTTTTTCAATTTGTTTGGCTTTTTCAAAAATCTTTTTCAAAGAAAGTAAAACAAACAAAAATAAACCTTCCATGAAAACATTTTATGAAAAACATTTTACTTGGTTACTCAAGATTAAGCAATTCAATCAATTAAAAACTCAAACCAATGTAATGTAATTGAATGCCTTTGCCTTTTGTCACCAACACAGTTCTGTACTCCCCCTGTCCTGTAGACTTTATGCTCACCATCGTCATTCTAAGTTCCAGGTTATCATTTGGACTTTGTAAAACTCTTTCCAAAACATTGTGTGTGACATATTCTCCCCCTTGAGTATCAAGTCGTTGAATCAGATATATTCTCAGTTATCAACAACTCTTTACTCATGCAGATGTCATTCCCTGTCATGTGCTAAGAACCACCACTATCAACAACCAAAATGGTATTAATAGTCCCTCTTGCTTAATCTTGTACTTCTAACAAGAAACATTAATTTGAAATTGGGACCCAAGCCATGGTAGTCATGGGTCTTCCATTTGTATCAAAATAATAAACCTCACTCCATTCACAATCAAATCTCTCATCGATTTTCGGAGATTGTTCCGACGAGTCAGAAACAGAAACTTTAGATTTTCGAACATACTTCTGTTCATTAAGTTCTTTTTGCTTAAAATGTGAAGTGTTTGAACATTTTCGTTCATTTGAAAAATGTTTAGATTGTGAAAACTCTTGTTGTTCTAAAAGTTTTCTCAATCTTCTGTTTCTCCTCCGTCTTTGAGGTCTAGAAAGCCTAACCTCAGATTTTGAATTACCCTTTGGTGTATGATGAGGTCTAACCACATTTGGGTTAACATAAGGCTTACCATGAGTTCTTACCTTTTATGTAGTAACATGTCGGTTACCTTTGTCTTTGTGTGGACAAGCAATCCGAATATGACCCACAAGACCACAGTAAAAGCAAGATCTCTTCTCACTATATTCTCTCATATAAGGAATCTTCACACGATAAGATGCACTTGAAGAAGATTCTCCTACATGAACTTCTTTTAAAGTTTGAGAATGAATAAACTTTTTCTCAACAGGTTTTGATTCAGGCTTCATCTTCTCAGGAACAACATGTTTCTTTCATTTATTTTTGTAAGGACAGTTCACCACAATGTGTCCCATCTCATTACAATGAAAACATGTACGCATGTCTTTATAATCTCTGACATATGGAACTCTCCTTGAGTTTGAAGAACTTCCAAATGTATTTTTACCATATGAATTAGAATCAAACTTTGAGTCTTCTTTCTTAATCTCTTTCGGTATCCCCTCTACCTTAGCTTTATCAAAATAATCATCATCACTCTCATCAGAATACACCATATCTTCACCTGTGACTGTATTCACTTTCAACACAGTCTTAAGATCTAAATCCTCATCTTTTATAATTGTAACATCCTTGATTTTCAAGCCATAATGTTTCTCCATTCATTTAATTAGGTACAATAATAAAACATTTGAAGTCCGTACTTACCTAAGCTCATCATGTCACATTAGTTAACATTCTAATCACGTATCAATTTAAAGATTTCAACCTTGCTTTTACATATTTTATTTCTATTTTATATATATATATATATATATATATATATATATTGAGAAGATATAGATATCTATATATTTAGTTATACTGATTAAATCAAGTACACAACTTACTTCTATAAATAAATTAAAACTCATAAGTTTGAATCATGTGTTTACATTTTTTCCAAGTATATACATATATCCAACTATGTTTAAATTTGTAAGCTTAGAAAATTGTTAACTCGCTTACACAAATTGTAATTCTATATAAAAAAATAAAATTTATTTCTCTATATAAATGATAACAATTCGATATTTTTTTAATTATTAAAAAATAATAATAATATGGAATTAAAACAAATAAATAGGACTTGAACCTCTTTATTCAAATTTGACCCTATTCCTCAAACTTAGTCATATTTTGACTTTTAAAGTCAAACAATTGCAAGATACTTACAAGCCAAGGCTTACATCGATCAATCCCCTTTATTACGGACTTCCCTTGTTTGCACATTTGATGATTGACCAAATTCCCAACCATTTAACAAGTAATTTAGCAAGTATGGCAGCCAAATTCAAAATTTGAATTAAGTTGACTCCCTAGAGTCAAACTAAACCGAATTCGGTCCCAATCTTCGAAATTAATCGTGCTTAATGACCATAAATCATGCCCCGAATTACTCGCATGTCTACAACCCAATATCGCGACCCAATACATCCACTTTCGATTCAATTCATGCGTAACCCACGTTGACAACCGTCACCCTCAAGACCGAATCGAATCATGCGTTTAAGGACCAAATTGATGGAATTAACTCTCTCTTCACTGTCGCACAACCATTTCCAAACTCTCCCAATCCTCCTTCGACGGGCATCGCGCCTCTAGAACTCAATTCAACCCGAAGAACTCGAACCTGGATGTTTTAGCCGATCGTCCTTCCTCACGCTTCCATTCCAGGTAAATTTTTCATCCACATACTCGTTTTTGTCCGGGGTACAAAAGCCCCATGCTTCCGAGATCGATCGTTGATCAATCCGACTGAATTGGGGGCTAGGATTGCGGATTTGGGTATATCAGGCAAGGGAATTAGTTCGAGATGGGTTGTTAGATAATATTAGAACTAGTGTTTTGTCAAGGCATCTGCTCAGATCATTTGGTTAAAACACTTGCCCCTTTACAGAATAGGTCTCGGGTTCAAGCCCAGCCCGGCACCTTACTTTTTTTTTGCACGCGTGGAACCCGGTTCCCGTGTAAACTCAGCATATCATCTTAACAGTTTGAGTGAATAACACTACTGGTCTATTGGTCCAGTGGTTAGTGCATTTGGTTTCCCATAATCAACCCAGGTTCGAGACCCGGGAAACCTGTTTATTTTTTTAACGATTTCTAATACTCCAAAAATTGTATAAAAATTATTTTATAAACCCCTACATTACTTAGATCAGAATAAAACAAAAGTTTGCAATTTTTAACATAAAAACAACTATTTTTACAAATTTAATTGTTTAAAGTCTCATTATAATCATTTAAAAATATATTTTAAATCAAATTGTTAAATGGTAAAACAAAGTATTTAATTTCCTAATTTATAATCATTTTGACAAGATTTTTATAAAAATACATCCTCATAAATCATTTGTTTTGCTATTAAACTATATATGTATATATTAGAGTTTAAGCAAATAAAAACTTTTTCTAATATACATATATATATATATATATATATATATATATATTTTTTGATAACTACATTCCCTATTTTTTTTAGAACATATTACTCAATAATAAATAAATTTATTTATTAGATACCTTTTACATTAACAAATTCAGTTAGGATTTTAATTTGTACTAATATATATTTTGACACATTATTATAAATAAATAAATAAATAAATAGATTTATTTATTTTAAAATATATAATATCACATTACTTTTAAAGACTCACTTCTTTAAATAAATGAATAAAAAAATTTATTTATCTAAACAATTTAAATTAAAACCCTAAAGACAATTATTATTGAAATCCATACACATACTTTGAACTTATATTTTATTTTCACACTTGTTATTTGAATACAAAATGTCAACATACGAACCATCCTTTTACATGAAATAACACAACACTTGATCAAACCCACACATATCAAGACCCGATAAACACTAGACCTAGTCTTAGACATTGTGCATATTATTAATTTAAGTTCGTACGTTTCACTCTAGGTTAACTTGTGATTTGAGAATCACTTGTGCTCCACATTTGCTCGTGTTATATTCAAAGTTTATACAAGTGAGTTTACATAGCCCATTTTTATTTTGTACTTTTGGGTTGAAACATGATTTACTTTTGAAACTTTTTGCATAGACTTAAATACAATTCAATAGTATGATATTATGTGTTATGTGCTTTATGTTTGAATGCTATGAGTTAAGACTACATATACATGACTTTAGTACAATCATTAATTCCGTACAAGCCAACGGTTAACATTGATAGATCTATTGAGTCTGACAAACCCACCCGGTTAGGGTGTTTGTTACCGACTTTACATTAGGGTAACCTGCGTGTTATGCCTCAGTTACAAGGTTTGATTGTACACACCTAGTTTAACTATAGATTCTCCATAAATGCCTTATACACGTGTATCGTATGAATTGTATGAAATACTTTAAACTTGGTTATGGTCAAAACCTATGTATGCTTACCAACTTTTTAGTTGACGTCGTTAAAATCATGTTTCAGGTACTAATGCTTGAGAATAAGTGCAAGATGTTTCACTTAGGACCGATGGCCTAGAATTTAAATTAATGAAACTATTTATGTATTTTCATTTTCTTTGTAACGTTGGATTTATGTTTATTTGTGACATGAAATTGGATATTTAAACTTTAGCAAACCTCGAGCTTTTGAACAGTCTACATGTCCCGCCCCGACGTATTCCGCCGTCGGTTGGGGTGTGACAGATTGGTATCAGAGCCTTGGTTATAGGGAACTAGGTTATTAGACACCCTTGACCTAGACTATAACTTTATGACACCCATACAATGTCATGATACTACATGTTACATTTTTAATTCTTGTGTAAATATTTTTACATGCTATCATAAGTAATTACACTACATGATACAATACATGATGACTCATTAGTCACCCTACTTGATAACTCTTGTGCTTACACCCATTACTATCTACATGCTACATGATTATTTGTTATGTGAATATTTTTACATGTTATACTATATAATTACATCATATGATACAATACTTAATAGTCTATGTGTCATATTACCTGTCAACTTTTTCTTCTATTCATTGCTACCTATTTAAATTATTTAAAGTGCTATCCTAAGTTTAACACACTCACATACACACCAAATTATTCATACATCTTTAAACTCACGTACATAATACCACCACCTCTTGTGATCTAAATCTAAACTATTGGGCCTAATGGCCATTAATAATAAACAAGATGCCCATCTATCCTCCAAGGAGAAGAAGCCCACTGAAATACATAAACCTTATTTTTGGGCCTCAAGGCCCAGTCCACAACAATTCTCATCATGACCATGAGCCCAACAATAGTGTTATTACTACATGATGGCTGGAAGAGTGTGTAGGCCCATGAGGGATTCTAGCTAAGGAAAGATAGGGTACTTAAGTGTGTCTTAGTGACCCACCCCTCTTTCCTGGGAATTCTCCTCAAGGATACACTACTTATAGGTCAAATGTACTTCTAAAATACTATTGTGAAGACTCGGTGTTATGACTAGTCAAACCCTAAAACCTATGGGAACTCCTATATCTAACACTCAGCATTTTATTATCACTTACAACCATTTCGTTGTTTTTCTGCCAGACATGGACTTCTACTCTCCTTCCTCCCCGGTATACCGTCCCGGAGCAGAATCTGATTGGGAAGAAGACACTGGGTCACCCATGTATCGGTCACCAACACCCCCAACTGCTAGACCAAGATTTGATGCAAGGGCAGATTGGATTAGGAACACCGGCCCAAGACTCCGAACACCTGGATCACCCGCACCCAGGAACCCGTATCAGACACCCCATCTCCACAATCAGTTACCACCCCCACTAAGAGACCCATATCTAATGCCCGACCCGTACCATCCTAACCCTTGGGTAAGGCATACCCCGACAACCACTAGTGTTATGTGAGTTCCAACCAATGACTTTCACCAATATGTAAGGACCTCGAAATTTGAAAGGCAAAGGATAGAGCAAGGAGTAATGCACGACTTGCAAGGATAAAGAATGGATAATCTTGCAAACCAATTAGGGTACCAAAAGGAGTTAATCTCCATCCTCGAGAAATAAATACAGGAACATCGCACGGAGACTGCCAAAGCTGAAGCCAGATCTGCTACTCGAGTGACCATAGCGGTGCTCATCTTGGTGATTATCTTCCTCCTAGTGGAAAACTACCAGAGACGTTAGGAGAAATTTCTATTTATTGTCTTTAAATTTTTGGTTGAGAACCATTTCCCTATGTTTTGAGTAATGTTTAACATTTCAGCATTCAATCAATTTTATATATTTCAACTCTGAAATTATTATTCATTGATTTGACCCGTTGAGTGTGAATTACACCCATCTTATTTTCATCAAGATTCTCCAAGAATCACCTTCTTCATTCACCACGATTTAGTACACTATCGACAATCTCATTCGTAAACAACTCATCCTATTAGATTTAAACAACCCCGTTATTTTCAAATCAAACGTTTATCAAATTCTTAAAAGAGTATCAGAAATATAAGTTTACTATAAACATTTTCACTTTACAAGGGAACTTAATACAACCTATTTTATAAAAAAAAAATATTACTTCAAATTAATAAATAAGTATGATTTTTCTCATTAAAGTAATTATTTCTAAAACCTGACTAAATTAATGTACAACTACCTGATTAGTCAATAATTTCTCTTAAAAATATTCTCCTTATAATAATTGAAAATTTTAAAAAGTTCTTCCTATAAACTGTCTACTTATTTAAATTATGTAACTCAATGGTTTCACTACTTTATATATCTTTTATATATCTACAACCAAGAACAATTTACCATTTTCTATTTTCAAACAAAGATCAGTATTTGTAAACACATTTCCCTGAATGTTTCCAGAACCTCCTCGTTATCTTTCAATTGCCGCTTCAAGAGACGACCCATTTCGCGTAAACGTTAACCATCCCTACAAACCTTAACGAGATTTAAAGAGCTATAACCTAACTACCACATCCTACACGAACATAAACCAACACGCTGCTCCGCAACACCTGATCACATGCAAAAACTCGTTAGCATATGTCACACACAAAAAATTCAATAACTTACATAAGCACGTTCACAAGATACACATCACGATCACATAATACATGAAACTAGTTTATTTGCAAATCATAATTTACTAGATTGATCACATAACACATTATTCCAGTTTATTTGCAAAATACATGATACATAACGATTGTTTGTTTGATACATAATACTAAATTGACCACATTAAACGTGAAACTCATTTGGTTACAAAGTACATTATACAAAATTGTGCACATTATACAATATATATGATACTAAATTGTTTATATTACACATGATACCTATTTGATTTCAAACTACAAAACACTAGATCATACCTGAGAATTACGTGTTTACATTATACATGAAACTAAGTTGCTTATAATTGTTGCAATTGATTAATCACAATATACATGAAGCATGGTCATACACCTTGTTCACCAAAATCGAAAACCATAACACATCGAAGCTACTCGAGGTTTTGACGTACTCTTGTTCGAACACGAGGAAGCTGGAGCACTTTAAAACAACTCGGTGTTTAACGTATTCTTGTTCAAACATGGGTAAACTATGGGACTTTAGGTGATACTATTTTATTACCCTTTAGTTGCTAACTGACTTGCCTACTTAAAGACATAGTTACTTATTAGCAACTCATTTGAAAAGGCAATATACATGAACTAAGGAAATTTGTGCCCCCTTTTGACCCACACACAACAGAAGGATCTATACGGACCATGCGCTGATTTTTATAATTACGGGTGCACACGTAATTATAAAAATCAGCGCATGGAAAACATAGTGAAGTTTGTTGTGTGTTGTGACCTAAAAACCTATCGTGATATATAACAACGAAACTAATGTGATATAACAAGAGCAGGGTGGATACGCCGGTGGTACTTCCTATATATAAGTGCCCTATCATATCATCAGGAGTAGCGTTGTCGTGTCATGTGAAGTTTTGACCTAAACCATTGTTTGTGTAACCTCTTGTCCACTAACAGTTTTGAGCACATTCGACAACACCTTAATCAAACCCTAACCATCAAATTCTCATCAAACCCATTCCAAGTAATGCATTTCACCTCTAGAATCCAAATTGTTATTCAACAGTTTTACTCCTTAAATCCACTTTAAAACTAAATTCATTATCATTACTCATATCCAACCTTGAATACCAAAAATCTGTGTCTTGCCACCTGTTATACTCCTTAAACCAACCGTCATAACACATTGAGAACCCAAAACTCTCACCTCTTTCTTGATTCAGTAGTCTCCATTAATTAAATTTCAAGACGAAATTTCTCTTAACATGGGGAGACTGTAACATCCTTGATTTTCAAGCCATAATGTTTCTCCATTCATTTAATTAGATGCAATAATAAAACATTTGAAGTCCGTACTTACTTAAGCTCATCATGTCACATTAGTTAACATTCTAATCATGTATCAATTTAAAGATTTCAACCTTGCTTTTACATATTTTATTTCTATTTTATATATATATATATATATATATATTGAGAAGATATAGATATCTATATATTTAGTTATACTGATTAAATCAAGTACACAACTTACTTCTATAAATAAATTAAAACTCATGAGTTTGAATCATGTGTTTACATTTTTCCCAAGTATATACATATATCCAACTATGTTTAAATTTGTAAGCTTAGAAAATTGTTAACTCGCTTACACAAATTGTAATTCTATACAAAAAAAATGAAATTTATTTCTCTATATAAATGATAACAATTCGATATTTTTTTAATTATTAAAAAAAATAATAATAATAATATGGAATTAAAACAAATAAATAGGACTTGAACCACTTCATTCAAATTTGACCATGTTCCTCAAACTTAGTCATATTTTGACTTTTAAAGTCAAACAATTGCAAGATACTTACAAGCCAAGGCTTACATCGATCAATCCCCTTTATTACGGACTTCCCTTGTTTGCACATTTGATGATTGACCAAATTCCCAACCATTTAACAAGTAATTTAGCAAGTATGGCAGCCAAATTCGAAATTTGAATTAAGTTGACTCCCTAGAGTCAAACTAAACCGAATTCGGTCCCAATCTTCGAAATTAATCGTGCTTAATGACCATAAATCATGCCCCGAATTACTCGCATGTCTACAACCCAATATCGCGACCCAATACATCCACTTTCGATTCAATTCATGCGTAACCCACGTTGACAACCGTCACCCTCAAGACCGAATCGAATCACGCGTTTAAGGACCAAATTGTTGGAATTAACTCTCTCTTCACTGTCGCACAACCATTTCCAAACTCTCCCAATCCTCCTTCGACCGGCATCGCGCCTCTAGAACTCGATTCAACCCGAAGAACTCGAACCTGGATGCTTTAGCCGATCGTCCTTCCTCACGCTTCCATTCCAGGTAAATTTTACACCCACATACTCGTTTTTGTCCGGGGAACAAAAGCCCCATGCTTCCGAGATCGATCGTTGATCAATCCGACTGAATTGGGGGCTAGGGTTGCGGATTTGGGTATATCGGGCAAGGGAATTAGTTCGAGATGGGTTGTTAGATAATATTGGAACTAGTGTTTTGTCAAGACATCTGCTCAGATCATTTGGTTAAAACACTTGCCCCTTTACAGAATAGGTCTCGGGTTCAAGCTCAGCCCGGCACCTTACTTTTTCTTTTGCACGCGTGGAACCCGGTTCCCATGTAAACTCAGCATATCATCTTAACAGTTTGAGTGAATAACACTACTGGTCTATTGGTCCAGTGGTTGGTGCATTTGGTTTCCCATAATCAACCCGGGTTCGAGACCCGGGAAACCTGTTTATTTTTTTAACGATTTCTAATACTCCAAAAATAGTATAAAAATTATTTTATAAACCCCTACATTACTTAGATCAGAATAAAACAAAAGT
This sequence comes from Smallanthus sonchifolius, assembly GCA_023525975.1. Classification (NCBI taxonomy): domain Eukaryota; kingdom Viridiplantae; phylum Streptophyta; class Magnoliopsida; order Asterales; family Asteraceae; genus Smallanthus; species Smallanthus sonchifolius. The sequence continues at coordinate 32,293,533 of CM042046.1, forward strand.
TTACAATTTTTAACATAAAAACAACTATTTTTACAAATTTAATTGTTTAAAGTCTCATTATAATCATTTAAAAATATATTTTAAATCAAATTGTTAAATGGTAAAACAAAGTATTTAATTTCCTAATTTATAATCATTTTGATAAGATTTTTATAAAAATACATCCTCATAAATCATTTGTTTTGCTATTAAACTATATATGTATATATTAGAGTTTAAGCAAATAAAAACTTTTTCTAATATACATATATATATATATATATATATATATATATATTTTGATAACTACATTCCCTATTTTTTTTAGAACATATTACTCAATAATAAATAAATAAATAAATAAATTTATTTATTTATTAGACACCTTTTACATTAACAAATTCAGTTAGGATTTTAATTTGTACTAATATATATTTTGACACATTATTATAAATAAATAAATAGATTTATTTATTTTAAAGTATATAATATCACATTACTTTTAAAGACTCACTTCTTTAAATAAATGAATAAAAAAAATTATTTATCTATACAATTTAAATTAAAACCATAAAGACAATTATTATTGAAATCCATACACATACTTTGAACTTATATTTTATTTTCACACTTGTTATTTGAATACAAAATGTCAACATACGAACCATCCTTTTACATGAAATAACACAACACATGATCAAACCCACAAATATCAAGACCAGATAAACACTAGACCTAGCCTTAGACATTGTGCATATTATTAATTCAAGTTCGTACATTTCACTCTAGGTTAACTTGTGATTTGAGAATCACTTGTGCTCCACATTTGCTCGTGTTATCTTCAAAGTTTATACAAGTGAGTTTACATAGCCCCTTTTTATTTTGTACTTTTGGGGTGAAACATGATTTACTTTTGAAACTTTTTGCATATATTTAAATACAATTCAATAGTATGATATTATGTGTTATGTGCTTTATGTTTGAATGCTATGAGTTAAGACTACATATACATGACTTTAGTACAATCATTAACTCCGTACAAGCCAACGGTTAACATTGATAGATCTATTGAGTCTGACAAACCCACCCGGTTAGGGTGTTTGTTACCGACTTTACATTAGGGTAACCTGCGTGTTATGCCTCAGTCATAAGGTTTGATTGTACACACCTAGTTTAACTATAGATTCTCCATAAATGCCTTATACACGTGTATCGTATGAATTGTATGAAATACTTTAAACTTGGTTATGGTCAAAACCTATGTATGCTTACCAACTTTTTAGTTGACCTCGTTTTCATCATGTTTCAGGTACTAATGCTTGAGAATAAGTGCAAGATGTTTCACTTAGGACCGATGGCCTAGAATTTAAATTAATGAAACTATTTATGTATTTCCATTTTCTTTGTAACGTTGGATTTATGTTTATTTGTGACATGAAATTGGATATTTAATTATTTAAACTTTAGCAAACCTCGAGCTTTTGAACAGTCTACATGTCCCGCCCCGACGTATTCCGCCGTCGGTTGGGGTGTGACAGATTGGTATCAGAGCCTTGGTTATAGGGAACTAGGTTATTAGACACTCTTGACTTAGACTATAATTTTAGGACACCCATACAATGTCATGATACTACATGTTACATTTTTAATTCTTGTGTAAATATTTTTACATGCTATCATAAGTAATTACACTACATGATACAATACATGATGACTCATGTGTCACCCTACTTGATAACTCTTGTGCTTACACCCATTACTATCTACATGCTACATGATTATTTGTTATGTGAATATTTTTACATGTTATACTATATAATTACATCATATGATACAATACTTAATAGTCTATGTGTCATATTACATGTCAACTCTTTCTTCTATTCATTGCTACCTATTTAAATTATTTAAAGTGATATCCTAAGTTTAACACACTCACATACACACCAAATTATTCATACATCTTTAAACTCACGTACATAATAACACCACCTCTTGTGATCTAAATCTAAACTATTGGGCCTAATGGCCATTAATAATAAACAAGATGCTCATCTATTCTCCAAGGAGAAGAAGCCCACTGAAATACATAAACCTTACTTTGGGCCTCAAGGCCCTGCCACAACAATTTTCATCATGACCATGAGCCCAACAATAGTGTTATTACTACATGATGGCTGGAAGACTTATATAACAATTCTCATCATGACCATGAGCACAACAATAAGTGCATTACCTATCATACCATGCATTTAGACTTGACCTACATGAACTATAGGTATATATGTAGTATACCTACATACTTATATATATAACGTATCTACCTACGTTATGCCATTTCCAACTTCGCAAGCGATCATCTTCTCAAGACACACCGAGGAAGAAACATCATAACTCTTCGGTAACAGTTTCTTTCCCGATGGTAGTAGGAATCAAACTCTGACTTCTAACTCTCCATACCTGAAAGGAGAATAAAATTGGAAGTCATGCTTATGAAGCAGACAAGGTTTATGTAGTAAACCATCATACATCTAAACGCGTCTTTGATAAGACAACACTACCACCATAGGTTCATACGTGGAGCGAAAATGGTGACACGTCTGGAAATACACACAAGTTGAAACACGCAGACATAGTATTCATCTCTACTATCATCGGGAAATGATGGAACGTACGACCGACAAGAGGGACATAATCAGCCATGAGTTATTGGCAACTCAAGAAATGGTTATTAGACACATGATAAGGACTTGGTCTTGTATAACCTGGTGGCCCGGAGCAATGCTATATGCTATCGGGATTAGCATGGACACTTGACGAACGAAATCCATATTCTTTCTGTCTTAGCCTACCTATAGGCCAGACGCACATCATCAGGCTTGTGCCTATCCTATTACACCCTACTGAGTCTAGACAGGGTTACACTTCCATTCGACTATGATAGTCTTATGCCATGGTTACCCAAGAAACCTTATACCAGACTAGGCATGTTGGCAGTTGAAAGCATTGAAGCAAAGGATCTTCAAAGTAATAACGGGAGTATAATAGACTTAAAGCTAGTACTAGATCATCCTGATGCTCAGTACGACATGGGCACTAATACATTGACATACATAGAGAATATGTCACCCCAAGGAGAAAATGAACCTAACCCGGAGGGCAGGTTGTCATATGTGGATCCACTTGTCTTAAGAGGAGCGATAAATGAACTTGCTACCCTTAGTACACAAATCGTTGAGGCCATCCAGAGTATCGAAGCGACAACAAATGGTAAACCCCATACTCAAACATACGGGAAATGATTTCCCTATGAAACCCTTCTGTCCTACAAACCAAAGGACTTTCGTGACATGAAAGGAATCACTAAAACCCCTAGATAGGTAAGATACGATTATCAACATCAGCCGATGTTCTAAAAACCAACAAGTGAGGTACACTACCCGTTCACTTCAGGGTGGAACATTAGCATGGAGGAATGCTCAAGTACAAACTCGAGGCATCGATAATGTCTTAGGACAAGTTAAACACTCTACGCATTAAAGAATATTACCCTGAGAGTGAAATACAGCCAGGAATATGGAATCTAACTTTGATTGATGATGAACATCAAGTATACTCAAACCGATTACATGAACTATCAGGTCTACCACCACACATGGTAACCTCGAAAATCAAGAAGGTCAATCAGTATATCATGAACTTGAATCCTCAAGATTCATAGTACAGTCATGATTGTTGAATCTATCGCTCTTGTAGACACCATTCTAATGGCTTGAGACTTAACAGGTGAGTTGTTGAGCTTTTGTTAAGGATGTAGTAAGCAAAAAGGACTGGTCAATGAGAAGACTCGGAATGACAAGGCTGTTGTACACAAGAAGAAACATTAGGCCATAGTTAAAGTATAACAAATGCAACTACCGTCATTATTGGAATTGCACTAGCTATGCTAGAAGGCAGAGCACATGGAGGGACAGTACAAGAGAGCATGCTTCGAGTGTGACAACACAGATCATCTCAAGCACATGTGCCCAAGGAACCATAGATTACAAATTAAGCTAAAAACAAAAACCACTGACTTCTGAACATGGACTATATCTTATGTTAGAGGTTATTGATTAAGATCATGAACCTTAAGTACTTGAATCAATGACGGGATGAATGAGATGTTTAGTACTCTCAGTTTACACCTGAATCATTGACACTAAAGTCGATAACTATATTCAACCAAGTTGAATTTTTGATCGATCAAAAATCTAGTAGTCTCAAGGATGCCTTTGGTTGTCAAACTAATTAAAAGCAAAGATTATCCAACAAGTTACAAGAACTACCAGACTATGGATATATATTTCAGGAAAGATTATTTATTTAGAATATAGAGAAAGTATTAGTCACTGAGGACGACATAAGTTGACAACAAAGAAACCGGTACCCTCTCCCAAAAGGCGAAAATCGGTAGATCAACTTTAAGGATGGACTTAGAACGAAGATGTCGTCAATTGAGAATTCAGTAGAATGCCATAACGAAGACAACCCTTAGGACTCGATGTTGAAACTACAAATTTCTAGTGATGTTCGAATTAATCGACGCACTTGCAGTGTTTACATACTTTAAGGAATCAAGTTGTAAACCTTATTTAAGACAAGTCAATGGCGTTATAAACTATTCAAGACAGGAAGATCTTGAACACCTTCGTAAATTAGTCTTAGAAGTTTTCGCAAAGGAGAAGTTTTGCACTAAATTCTCTAAGTGTGAACCTCGACTTTGGGGAAATACATTTCTTAGTATGTGAACGAGATACATTCACGTAAATCCATAAAAATGGTGAAGAACATTTAAGACGCCCTTGGGGGGACGAAAAATTTTCTTAAGTTTGTTGGCTTTTACCAACAATGCATAAGAAGTTTTCAGAAACTTAGACATCGTTGATAGTGATTTAGTAGTAAACAAGGATAACACTCCAGTTTACTAAAATAGGATGGTCTCATACGCAAGATTCACCTCCTCCCAATAGAAAGCAAACAACTACATCGCATAATAAGACACATCACGATAAAGTATCGATTATGTGCTAAGACAAGAGGACAATGACATTGCGATTGTGCTTCGTCAAGTCATAATAGATGAAGAGAACAACACTACCCCTAATTTGAAAGTTTTGGACCCATAGCTTTGTAGACTTAAGATTTAGAAAAATCATTATCGCCGACCACGAGGGTCTCCGAGATAGCTCCGAGTAGGAAATACTCATTTCAAGTCAGAATGGAAAAGAAAAATCATTCCGTGAATATGAATGGGAAATTCATTATCCTCTGAAATGAAACCGATGAAGTACCTAACGCATTAAGCAGTTAGGGAAATAGTCAAACACCATCAAAGGACATACGTTAGAGGTATTAGTCCTAAAAGATGAATGCACCGAAGGGACAACAAAGGATACTAAGAAGGGATTCTTGGTGGAGAAGAATCAAAATGGGAACCTAAGTGCTGAAGTTCTCTAATCCAAAATCAGAATATGGATTCATGACACAAGCATTTTAGAAAAATCAAGTCTGGTTATAGCTCGGGTTTAAGTACTCCATACCTGTAGGAACTAACGAAATGTACAAGGACTTTAAGGAATTCTATTAAGTATAAAGAAAGGAATTACTTTATACATCGAGGTTTGCATAATCAATGTTGAAGACACATCAGAACATCATAAACCATATGGGTTATCATGAATCGATTAACCGAAAATCGGTATACTATCAACTTACATGGAAGATTTCAAAACTAGAAGAGCCAACTACACTATAGGTCAAAGTATTAGCTAGACCTAAAGTACATGATCATTATCCCTAATAATGATAGACATCTTATTTCCAAGAGATGGAAGAAAGTCATAAGAACACGCTTGTGAGTGAGCATCTCCAAATATTCTTTGATAAGTGGTTAAAGAGGAAGAACGATTCAAACCATTAGGCATACACATAGAACGTATGAGGTTGATTTTAACAGGAGTTAGAATACTCAGCTACCACGAAATTGAAAATCATGCAATAGCGAGTTGCACATTATGCAAAGTTACATTGACGAAAACGTCAATCCCCGCATAATGGACTAAATTAGAACTAACCAATTTAACGGTTCAGAAAACATTTAAGGGTTGATCAATGAAACTCCTAGAGTAGGAGACTCGGTCAAAAGTTGTCTAGGATAGTATACTGACTACCATAAGGAAACCTCTGTAAACTTAAATTAGATGACAAGGTTCTGTCATAAGATATCATCAAAAGAGTATAGTTCTTTTTAGGAAGAACAAGAAACTCACTCTAGGATACATTGGAACAATTAAGATTCTGGATAGAATTGGTTCCATGGCGCATAAACCCAAGTGCCTCAGGAAACTCGATAGCTTGCATGACACAAATTATGCTTAATGCTTGGAACATTTGTCTAAAGACTCGTTACCTATACTACCATAGGAAATTCACTTCGAAGACCAGTTTCACATTGACAATGAAGTCAATAGTAGCTCTTAAGGCATTAAGGGAATTAATGTGAACGTCAAAAGTAAGAACACAAACCCTGCCAGGTGGGAGACAACGTACTATTGAAGGTCCCGCATTGGAAGGGAGTTGTTGGATTCGGGAAACGAGGAAAACTCAATCCCCGATACATCGGACCTTTTGAGATCCTAGCCAGGGTAGGCCCGATGGCTTACAAAAAGAACTCAGTGGTGTACACGACACATCCACATATCAAACCTCAAGAAGTGTCTGTCAGACGAAACCCTTGTTATACCACTCGAGGAAATACAACTTGACGACAAACTCCACTTTGTGGAACAACCAGTTGAAATCATGGATCGGGAGATCAAGAAACTAAAACGAAGTCGCATTCCTATAGTGAAGGTCAAATGGAACTCTAAGCGAGGACCAGAATTCACTTAGGAACGCGAAGATCAAATGAAACTTAAGCATCCCCAGTTGTTCAACAGTACACCAGTGGTAGACAACGCCAACTAAATTTCGGGACGAAATTCTTCTAACTGTGGGAGGATGTGACAACTGGTAAATTACCACATAATTATTTAAACATAATTGTGCGTATTAGACTAATTTTTAATTAATTAAGTCTAACCCGGTCCAGTAGAGTCCAACCCACACACAATACTCGGGAAACATTAGATATTTCCAAGTCACACGGGTATTTTACCGAACAAGAAACAAGCGGGTATCACTCCACACCCTAATTAAATATTAAGAAAAAAAAAGTATGCGTATATATTAGATTTTGGATAAGATTTTGGATAAAAAATAAAATATAATATATATATATAGGGGAGGGTTCCAGAGAAAACCACAAGTTAGGCGAAAACCACTTAAAAAACCAATTTTACCCAATCATAAAATAATGTTTATTTTTTGTTTTATTTTATTTTTATTTATTTATAAGAGTATCAATGTAATATTAAACATTTTTAACAAAAAATATTTTTACACATAGTGTTACGTATACGTAAACATAAAACAAAAAAATTATGGTTACGTATACGTAAATCAATAAAATTGTTTTTGGATACGTATACGTAAATAAAAAAATTGTCTGAAATGATGTGGTTTTCTCGGTTTTCGACTAACTTTGTGGTTTTCTCTTGATCCCTCCCCTATATATATATATATGTGTGTGTGTACGCATGAAAAAAAGAAAAAAAATCCCAAACATAAGTGCACATGGAACACCCCAATATATACAAGTATGCATGAAGACCACCTTCATCACCCACAACCCTCACCTTCCTCTCTCCCTCTCGGCTCCCTCACCACCTTCAACACCACCACCCTCACCATCCCTTGCTCTTCTCCACCCTCACGTCACCACCTCCACCCCACATTCTCTCTTGCTCTCTTCTCGGCACCACCAAGACATCACCAAAACCACCACCCTACTACACACAAACATCCCATACAAGCATCACCACCACCTGTTCCAGACTCCTCAGCCCCGATCCAGTCCCCGACAGCTCCGAACAACCACCACTGTCCACCGCTTGCACCACCACAGCCCTTCGCCACCTTTGCGGATTCTTTCGGGACGAAAACCGGTTCTTTCGGGTCACCGTTTCTCGCCTACGATCACCAGATTACATTCACGTGAAGCCCACGGTTCATTTCGGGAACTTACGGAGTCATTCGGGACATTTTGGAAAGGAATCGGACCTCGCGTATTCGCCGTCACCTTCTCCCGATGGTTTACGTGAGATTCCGACTAATTTATTTTTAACGTTATTAAAGTTGGTGATACATTAAGTTATAATCGGATTATAACTTAAATAACGAGTTTTAAACGTATCGGAGACGGTTCGTATCTTTAAATATATAAAAGACGGGTTTTGGATATAATAAATGATGATTAAAAAGTGTAGGTTAAAACCCCTATTTTTCATCATAATAAAATAAATGGTTAGTTTATTTTATGAAAACACATCTTTAGTTAGTAATAACAAATAATAATTATAGTTATGATTATTATAAATATAAAGATTTTTATAAAATTATCTTTATGGGCATGTCTCCATAAAACTACATATAATAGTTTTGTGACAATCGGTAATTACATTTTATATATGTATGAATTATTGAGTTGGAGAAATAAAATAATATAACTATTTCATCGGTTTTAATAAATATGTATATTATATAAGTAAAGAAATAATTATATATATACATGTATATTACTTAGACACGTGAGATAAAATAATTATTATTTTATAACGTTTTATTAATTAACGACTAACTAATAAATATTTATGTTAAATATATTTATTAATCACAAGAAACAATTTAAACCGAACACGAGGTTTTGGTCAAATAAAAGACTAAGTTCAGTATTTATTAAAGAAATTAATAAGTATAATAACTTGAACAACGAGTCGTATCACCAACGGCGATTGGGTCGGACCCTTGTAAGTTATTACAAGACAAGGGTCGAGACCTCAGGGTATTGGTCAGGTGACCAAACCACACTTAAACCATCTTATAGGACCTAAGGTGTCTTAAATAATTTAGGGCACGGATAGGTAGGACATTTGTTGGACTTACTGCACATCTCATCGCTCATCACCTCGAAGGATAAGGTGAGTCTCACAACCCCACTTTTACTTTATTAAATTTATTTTAAACATACGCGGGAGAATACATAGCTCACATCTGGATACGAGTACACACAACGATTGTTCGGATGAACAACACTCAACGATTGTTCGGATGAACAACACTCAATGATATTGTTACATAAGTACGCAACTGTCATACTAAGTCCCTGGAATACTATAACCGTTAGCTGGTTCAGACGTGGAACGCATGAATAGATCTATTTGGGTTGACACCCCCACTTGTGGTTAGTCACGCTAACCTTGACCGGAGGTCAAAACGGGTGCATATTGTCCATACACAAACATGTACAATGTTTCATGACAGAACATTGGGCGGGCTCACATGAATAACTTAGTCAAGTGACGGGTTAACTCACAAACGTCAAGTGTCGGTTATGGTAGCTTATGGTAACAATGCACATACATAACTATTGTTTGATCGACAATACTTTACACACTGGAAAATCTCGTAGTCTAAATGAAACATATTTTACTGCTTACTTAAACCTATGAACTCACCAACTTTATGTTGACATTTTAGCATGTATTTCTCAGGTAACTAGAAACATGGTACATGGACATGCACGCAAGTAGAACATCCTTTTGAAGTCAAATCGGTATAACCTAGGGACATCTAGGTCTTAGCCGACAAACTTGTTGTCTGAAAAACCGTATACTTTGGATTTAAGTAGGGTACCTTTGGCATGTAATATCTTGGAAACAAATTGTGTTTCCATGTAACAACTTAGAATCTTTGATTATGAATGTTATTAGAAGTCGTTCAATGTAATCAAAGGCTATGAACACCGTGGATCATCACGCCCCGTGTTTCCGCCCTAGGCGGGTGTGACATAAACCCCCCCCACCCACCCCCCAAAACCTAAACCATCCACCCCTCCAAAAACCTAACTTAAAAGCTAAACTAAACCCAAAAAACTAAACCCAAAAACTAAAACCACTACTTTTCGATTTTTTTTAACGAGGACGACGTGGGAAACAAGGTCTCCGAAACACTTTTTTAATTTTTTATTTATTTTTTGAGTTATGATTTTTTTTTTTTACCTTTAATAACTAGTTTTTTGGTTTTCTAATGAACATTGAGTTTTCTTATAATTTTCCCCTATATATATATATACTAGTAGGAAACCCGCGCAATGCGGAGGCGCCAACAATTTGCAATGCGGTACTCGTTTCTGTTAGTTTATTAAACCTCTCGTGTATTGTATATTACGTCTGTTACTTTTTCTATTCTTATCATCGGCGTGGTCTATCTAGTAGGGAACCCGCGCGATGCTACAACAACAAAATAATATTTTGTGTAATTAATTGCTTAAATAAACCAATACATTTATTGTTTTTAACAAATTACACCTATTTTGTATTTAACAAACATGAGATTTATCCTTTGAAGTTGGTTTAAAATATTTGATAAATGAATGTAAAACATATTTTATAGATAACAAACATGACCCATCTCATTTGTTGCTGGAATTTGAAATAAAAACGTTCCCTTAAACTTTTACATGGTTTTGCATATTTGCAGTCATTGAACATTAACAACAATAACAAGGTTTAGAAAATCAATTCAACACTATAGAATAGAAGGTAAAGTACTACATTATGCTTCAAGAAGAATAATTTGGGTTAAATCAAACATTGTAGAAAACATTTTCATTTAGTAATTTTAGCCAAAAATCTTGAGCAACCAAACACAAAATATACAAATGAAAAACTCATGAAAGGTAGAATCATCATGGCTCCATATATGTTCTAAAGTTTCCAAACTTGTCTAACATTTACTAAATAAATTACCACAATACAACTCTAAAAAATGTCACCATAGACGACTCATACTATACAAAGTAGCAAATCATAACCGTCAAAATTGACCAAAAACAACAAAAAGAAGGGACCCACAAATAGAATTCTGATTATAGGTTCTCACAAAAGAGATGACTATTCTCAAAAATCAAGTTAACCCCTTGATGGATGAACCCCAGATAGATTGGTCTCTACCATAACTGCATGAATATTCATAATGGAAATGAAGATTGTTACATTTTTGTAGATCATCTAAAAAGAAAAACTCAAAATCAACTGAAATCACAAAGAAAGCAAATGATCCAACAGTTAAATTCTTAAAATCCTATAAAAACATACCATTTTCACCCAAAATCAGAGTCGTGTTTTAAAAAACTACAAATTGTGCTATCTTTTAAGCATCTAATTTGACAATAATATCCATTAAACAGAAATAGAATGATCATATCAAATCTATACGACATACACCATATGAAAATCAAATAATCTTCCTATCCATAACCTAATAACTAAAACAGAAGTCCAGATTTGTTAAACAACTAATTTACAAACACCAGAAGTGGAACAAACTATGCAACAAAAGGAGTAATGTACAAGAGATTCATGTGAATTTGTAAATCATCACAAGATAAACAAATTCAAAGAAGCTAAGCGTGATATAGACCTCGTTTTCTCCGATTTTATCCGTTCAATTGGTTTGGTTCTCCTTTTAGCTATTTTAAATTTGACTCGTGTGAGATAAAAAAACAACCCAAATTGACGCATTCGTAAGTAAATGATAGAAATTGCCACCTCTAACCACAGCGTTTGTCAAAACTTACCAGGTTTTTCGTATGGTTTTGCTGCTACTTTAGGGTGCGAGTCTGCAACAATTACAGATTACATATTTGAGTCAGAACGCATAAAAAAAATGCAGAAAAGTACTAAAAAAATGCAGTACAAAATGTAAAAACGATGCAGAAAGGTACAAAAAATGCAGTACCATCTTCAGGAGCTAAAAGATAAGTTATTTCCTCATTATACAGCTCTAGAAATGTAACTTTCATACTAAATTCTGCATTTGCCTAATAGCTCTGGGAATCTCACCTGCATCACTTAGGAATTCCCCATTCTGAACAACAAAAGTCAATTTCAATGAACAAAAAAAGTCAATTTCACATCATAATTGTACCTGTTCACCCAAGAACTCTCTTTCAACAAAATCAGCTAATTGCACATCATTGTTCTTGCTGGCTACCTGTTCTCATCAAATATCACAATTCAGAATAAAAAATCCAACTTTTTCTTGACCTAATTAGTAACCCTTAACGCGTTTACTACCAAAAAATGCAAAAAGTAGAGTCATACCGCGTGCAAGTGTAGAAGTTTCTCGTTTGTTAGCTTCTCCAGTAACAATGCAAGCTCCATTGCTACAATGAGATGTCACATACTGACCTTGTGTCAAAAAGATGCAATTTTAAAGTAAATGTAAGTCCAGCCTGCCATGTGGTAGGTAGGCTATGGCTGTCTGGACATGGAAAACCTGACAGCAACCAACTTCAAAGGATTTTATACATGTGTACTCATACTTACTGTTTATTTGAATGCCTAGACTTTGAATGCATATGTATACTTACTGTTTGAATGTGCCTGGCTGCAGCCAGCTTCAAAGGTATTTTATAACTGCCTCAAAACAAATAAGTTGTTACAGTTAATAATTGATTATTAAGATAAACATGAATTCATCAACTATCTTTAAGGCTTGGTTTTAAATTGCGCGCATAATGCGTTTTGCGCCGTAGCGCTGGAGTTGGCGCATCGCTGCACCTGATGCGTAGCGATTACATGATGCGTAAATATTGCGCCGTTGCTCGCATTATGCGGTGTTCGCATGTAGCGCTCTGATGCGCGCAACTATGATTTTTTGGGTTTTTTTGGCAGATTTTTTGGGTTTTTGAAATTCTATCTTCTTATTGTAGGTTCTTCCTTGGCTTATTTAACATTTTCTTTCTTGGAAATACTTTAGTATGCTTTTTTGTGCCTTTGGAAGTATTTTAGCATGCCTCATTTAGTCATTTGGACAAAAAAATGAAATTCTATCTTCTTATTGTATGACTTCTTTTTTGTTTAAGTATGTTTTTACAACTTGTTATGTATAAATAATATTTTAGTACTTTTTAATAAAGAGCGCATCGCATACGTGATTCGCTCGCATCGCGCATCGGATTTTGGGACCAAACGCATCGGAGCGCATCGCGCAATTTAAAACCAAGCTTTAAGGTTAAAATTATAATGATGGATCTAGTTGGTACAGTGACATACAGTTGACCATTGTTTCCAGCAGTTATTGTAAAATTCTTATCCAATGAGCTAAAATCCTGAATCCACTTAATTGAGGACTGTGAAGCGACACCAAATAAAGTTCTCCTTGATTATTGGAAACCTGCAACAGTAAAAACATGAATACTACGACAAAAACATAATACTAATCTTTACTAACAAAAGAAAATAAATAGTGCTTAGATAAATATTAGCATCAGAATGATCAATTACAGGGACTGAAACAAAGTAACAATCTGTGATATTTCTCCTACAACCTTGACGGAAGCCCCTTCAACAAATTGCAGGCCCTGTACTCCACTTCAGTCTCTCATCAAACCTGTAACCAAACAGTCCCCTTCTGTTTATATTGATGATAACACAAGAAAAAGATATGCTCACTGTGAGCCCAATAATCTCTTACCTGTAACCCCTTCTGTTAAACCCATACAACCCACCTTGTTAATATCTTAGCTACATGTAACCGAGTTATTTAGTTTCTAAAAGATTACCTGGCGCGAACTACTTTGGCGGGATCGGCCCTTGTATTTAACAAAGAATAATTATTTAAAAACAAATAAATTAATCATAAAAAAGAAATTAATCATAAAAAGGAAATTAAGATTAGGTTTAAACCTTCATTAAGCAGCCTGGTTTGGAGTTTTCACCATCAACATGCTGACCAGATCTAGTCAAATTCTCCATATAAAAATCCCCCAGGGATTCCTTTAGGGTTTCAGACAACTCCTGAAAACATGTCTGCAAACAATAATCAACTTAATTCATATATACTTACTCAAAAATTAAATCAGTGATGCTACACACCTCAGGAAGCAAATTTAGGTTCGGAAATTTCGATTCAACGACTGAAGCCAAGAACAAACAAATCAATCAAAATAAAAAATCAACAAAATCGATTGTAAAAAGGTGAAACGAAGGTGTAATTACAAGTGTTGAAGGCTCCTGAATGAATAGATACGAAGCTGCAATAAGAATTACACAAATCCATTAGACTGTAACAGATTTGACGGTTGTTAAATTTGTAACGGAGATCTAGGGTTTAAGAACAATTACAGAAGGTCATAAAGAATATCACCTGCTGAAAGTTTGAGAGAGGCAAACCCTAGAATCGGCTTCAAGCAGTAACACCGTCGATTACTCGCGTCTGTTACCACCAGTAACACCATCATCGTCGCTTGAATGGACTTCAACCCTTCAACCCTAGTCTTCGTCGTCGTCGATGGAACACCACAGGTAGCGTTTCGCCGCCTCACTCTGTCTTCGACGCTGCTTCTCTCTCGCTCTATTCGATCGTTTGAATTCTAAAAGTGTGTGTGTGTGTGTGTGTGTGTGTGTGTGTGGATGGATGTAATTGTAACCCTAATTGTTTAGCATTCAAATTTCAAATCCCCGCGTCCAGTTGCCCGGTTCAGTCAAATTCCCCACTAATTGGATTGTTTTTCTTTAGAGACTTGTATCTCGTGCTTTAAGACTTTTGTGTAAAATTACTTTTTTGCTCATCTAATATTTAATATATATATATATATAGGGTAGGGTTCAAATGCTAACCAATATTTATAGGATAATCATGATAATCACTCTAAAACATAGTGATACGTATATGTAACAATTATCATTTTTGTTAGTGTTACATATGTAACACTAAGTGTCACGTATATGTAACATTATGTGATACGTATATGTAAGACTCCTTATTTCGTATTTATATTCAAGATATATGTTCAAAAAGTATCTAACAACTAAAATAAAAAATAATTTATAAATTACGTGATTATTTTATAGTGGTTAGCACGGTTATCACATAAAAAGTTGATTAGCGTTTGAACCTTTCCTTATATATATATATATATATATATATATATATATGGGGAGGATCAAATAACAAGTCTAATTTGGTTAAGAAGCCTAAGAACTATTCTCATCCATTTAATTAGATGATCAACGGTAGAGATTTAAGTGTATGAAAAATAAGGGGTGAGAGGGTATTTAAGTAATAGCAACTTTTGTTGGCTTTTTTCAACTTCCCCCATTTTTTAAACGTTCATAACTTTTTCATAGGACATTAATTTTAAAAAAAATTACACCATAAAATCGAGCATTTTTTTATCTTTAATTTGAGTATACTATTGCTATATTTTTTTTACAAAAACAACACTTAATGAAATTGTGCTAATTTACGTAAATGTGTTGGTTTCTCGTAAATGTGCTGGTTTCTGGTAAAACAGCACAATTTAACACATTAAAAATTTGCTGGTTTATGGTAAAACAGCACAATTTACGTAAATGTAATGGTTTCTTTAATGTGTGTTACTTTTAGTCAATTATTATGTGCCTAATTTGGTAGCATTATTTAAAAATAAAATTTTAAAACATCCATACACAAAAAAACGGTTCAGTGGTAGGCAACAAAAAGCTTATGCATCAAAATGTTGTTTTGTGCTGGTTTTGTTTTGTGCTGCTTTGATATACTAGTTTTGTTGTGTTGGTTTTGTTTGTGTTTGTTTAGCTAAAAAAAGCAAGTTACACAATGAACCGTGTTCTTTTGGTGTGTAAAACAACACAACTAATTGTTATGTTTGGTGTTGTTTTATGATAAAGCAGCACATTTAATTGTGCCGTTTTACAATACAGCATGGTTAGTTGTGCTGTTTTACTATAAACTAGCACATTTATGTAAAGTAGCACAATTTCACTAAGTGTCGATTTTGTTTTTACAGTAAAATATGGCAATACTATACTCGAATTAAAGGTAAAAAAAAATGCTCGATTTTATGGTGTAATTTTTTAAAAAAATAAGGTCGTATGAAAAAGTTATGTACGTTTAAAAAAAGATGGAGAATTTGAAAAAAATCAACAATTGTGGGTTTTCCAATAATGTCCTTCACCCCTTATTTTCCTACACTTAAATACATAACATTGATCATCCAATTGAATGAATGAGATTGCTTCTTAGGCTTCTTAGCCAAGTAGCACTTCTTAGGGGAACCATCCCCTATATATATATAAACTAGGTTAAAGTCTATGTTTTACATGGGTTGAATAAATACAATTTGTTATAAAACAATATTTTCTATGAAAATTTATATTTTTGATGTTATTAGTCATCTGTGAAATAAGAAATAATTGAAAATTTGTTATGATTTAATAAAATATTACAATATATGTTAGATATTTAATTATTTAACATCATCATTATTTAATAGGATAAAAAGACGAAAAACAAAAAACTATATTTAATCAGAAGTCGACACGTAGCAGGTATAAAAATTCATTTATTATAATATAGGTTGGAAACCATGTATATTATACATAGTGAATAATACAATATTATATATACTTAGTAATAAAAATCTAATATTACATATTTTTGACATATTACATAATTTTTTAATACAAATTTTAAAAACGTTATATAGTTATTTTTTTAAAATGTTTTATAAAAAGAATGAAAGAAATGTTCAAATTCTAAAAATGTTTTATGAACAAATCTATTTTTTAATTAATTTTTTTTATAAAAATAGTTATAAAAATCAATATTATTTAATAGGGGAGAAAGACGATAAACAAAAATTATAATTTTATTATAGAAACTTCTATCATTAAATATGAGAGAGAGGCGGGAAAAAAATTATAATTTTACTTTCTTACAACATTGCTTATATTAACCAGAATCATTATATCCAATAAATCTGTCTTGAAAAGATGCAAGCCCTCACATTGAGTCATAATTGGTTGGGTTGGGTCGGGTCGGGTCCAAATGTGCCATTATATGTATCAGTTGTCTATTATCTATTTTCACTCCACTTTTTACTATTTTTGGCATTCAGTTTTGGTTCCTTTTTTACATTCTTTTACACGAACCTTGATAATTTATTGTTTTATTGATATTTTTTTATGTTTAGGTAAGGGTTTAGGGATTTTGAAACTGGAAGAACGGTCCGTGGAAGAAACATGATTGGAAGCCATTCCAGGGAATTCAGAAACCCTATGCTAATAAACTGAGTGAATTTGTTACAAAGTCCATATCAATTTACCCTTCACAACATTTGATCTTTAATTATTTGAATTATACCACGTTCGACGTCAAAGCTGTCATCATTGGTCATGTGTTTATTTGAATCTTGCGTCTATATAAAACTAAAATGAGTAGTTTCATTAAAATTTTTATGATACACCTGAACTGATTTGAGTGCTAATAATAACATCTTTAACACTATGAAATTATTTTATTAGGATCCATATCATGGACAAGGTCAAGCTATGGATCTTTCTTTCTCTGTTTCACAAGGAAAAAAAATCCCATCAAGTTTGATAAACATATATAAAGAACTTAAACAGGATTTGGGATGCTCGATTCCATCTCACGCGAAGCTGGAACGTTGGGTTGTACAGGTGTTTGCATTTTCATCAGTTTAGAGGGACCTACTCATATCTTTACACAATAGTAACCAGGTTTCCCAAGTGTTACTCCAGGGACCATCAGTGTTACGTTTTTGCAAATACGTGGACTCAGTGGCAGACTTAAGAGGAGGTGAGGGGTACCTGACGGTTGGGTTTTTTTTTACCGTTTTATGTTTCTCGATACCCCTGAACGAAATTTTAGATACCCCTAAAATTTTCTTTCAAATCCCAACACTAACTTTAAAATTTTATTAAAATCATAAACTTTATAAAAACCCAAGAAATTTATAAAAAAAAGTTTATAAAAACACAATAAACAATTTAATTATATAAACTTTATAAAACCCAATAAACAATTTAATTATAGCCCAATCCCCAAGCCCAATACCCATTTCAATTAATCCAATCAATCTCATTCTTATAGCCCAAACCCCCATCATCGACCAAAACTAAAAAAAAACAAAAAAAAGAAGGCGTCTACGACTTGTTGAGGCAGAAGACGGACGAGGACAGCAGCCACACCACACCATCGACCACCACCAGGGGGCATCGGCCTGCTCTGCTCACCAGACCAGCGCCACCATCGACCACGAGGACAGCAGCCACCATCAATTCCTCCTCAATCCTCCTCATTAAGGTAATTTTGATTTAGGGTTTGTGTGTAAATGTGCAATTGGGTGAAATTGAACTTTAGATTAGAGTTTAATTGCTAATGTTGATATTGATGGAACAAGTTGTTATTGTGTATTTGGTATTTTGATTATAGGGAAGATGAAACCACAAACTAAACAAGCTCAAATTGACAAATTTTTTAAAAGAAAATTCCAAGATGATGTTGATATTGATGGAAGTCAAAATATTCCTAATGTTGATATTGATGGAAGTCCAAATAATGTTGATAGGGGCCATCGCTCGCACACCAGTCACCACCGCCAATCCGCCATCATCGCATAACAGTCACCACCGCCAATCCGCCATCATCCTCAATCCTTATTAAGGTATTCTACTAACTTTGATTTAGGGTTTATATGCAATTTTTGATTTAGGGTTTATATGTGCAATTGGGTGAAATTGGACTTTAAAATAGAGTTTAGTTGCTTTTTTAATTGTTATAACAACTTGTTATTGTGTATTTGATATTTTGATTATAGGGAAGATGAAGTCACCTATTGCTAATTATCAGCCTAATCAAGTAGATGAAGTACGGGAAAAAAATTTGTTTAATTTACGTGAATGTAAGGAAAAAAAAATTTGTGACATTTACTTCAATAAAAAAAAATTTGTTTCGTTTTTTTTTTTAACGGCGAACATTGAATGTTGTGACGTCGCACCCCCCGTCATATGGGAGAGTCTCGTCCAACTCCGGCCAATATGTTGTCTTAACCGGGCCCACTTGGTGTCAGAGTTGGAGAGCATCAAAGGAAAAATTCCACCAAATGCGGCCCCTTCCGGGCTTGAGGGAGAGCCGAGGCTCGAACCCTGGATCGACGTGGAAAAACCCTAATGCATCAGCCTAATAACTAGGTCTCATTTGCATGTCTCAGAAATTAATAGGGAGATCGAGAATTGAACCTGGGTCACAAGGAACATCATGCCTCTTCTTTACCACTCCACCATCAGCTCATTGGCGTTTCATTTACTTTAATATCAAAAAAAAATTGTTTCATTACTAGAATGTACGGGGAAAAAAATTTGTTTCATTTACTTGAATGTACGAAAAAAAAAATTTATCCGATACCCCTGAATTTTTTTCCTAGATCCGCCACTGCGTAGACTCTCAATGCAATATTTCAAACTTGGAGACCATGTATGTAATTTGTGCTAACATCCGTGTAATTAACTTTTACTTTTATAATACCACCCTCTATAAATAAACTTTCATCTGTCACTATCAAACTTCATTATTATGGTAAATACATGAACTTCAATTCTTAATGTTCAAAAAGTTTTGGGCCAAAAACGTAGACAAAGAACATATTTATATTTTATTTCACAAAAGAATATTTTTAACAAAGTTATAAATTTACTACGTATGATACAAAAAATACACCCCTTTGCAAACATCTAAAATTTCCTACCAAATTAGTGGCCAAAAGTAATTCATGTTTGATTAGCTTCCCTTAATCATCTAGCGATTTACCCTAAAACGAGTTGAAAAACAAATCATCCGTCGGTTCTTCCTTGGCACTCGAAAGTGACATGTCTTTTCCTCGGCTTTGATTCACATAAGAACCCTCCTGGAGGCCATAGTTACCGGAGTTCTGCAACATTTGCAGAGTGTACGGGGGTTGACAGCCATTGTTGGTCAACCCCGTTGTGTTCTGAATGTTAGTTGAGTAGTTTGTTGATGGCCTAATAGTCATGGTTCCATAATTGTTGTTGGTGCTACCGTTGGTGGCTGGTGCTCGATTAATGTTGTAACTTCCGCTACCACGGGGTGCAGGCACGTCATGGTTGTGTTTCCCTTCATAAGTTGTGATCACGGCTCGTAAATCATGTGATGCCCGTTCAACATGTTTTCTCACGGGACAACCGACGGATGTACACTTGTAGTAACTCCTATTAATAATTTCAAAGAGCTCGTGTTAATTAGGGATGTTCAAAAACCGTTGAAACCATCCGAACCGTTCAAACCGAACAAAATTGACAGGGTTAAAAATGAGCCGGCTCGGTTTACGGTTTGAAAGCAGCCAAATATTAAATTTGTAATCTTAACTTTCGTTTTTTTCTAGTAAACCCGTTTAACACTTAAAAACAAAAATATTCGGTCTATTTTTAAGGAAACCAATTTACTGAATTTTCTAAGATCTAACGGTACTATCCATGTTAAATAAAACGGCTCAAACCGGCAAAACACCAAAACAGAACCGTTTTTGGTCGGTCTGGCTGACCCAACCAACCCGGTCGGTTCAGTTTTGTTTCTCAAAAACCGGTTCACCCCAGACAAAAGCGTCTGAACCAGAACATGAACATTCCTAACGTTAATTAAAATAAACTCAAGATTTGAAGGTGTCAAGAACATGGTTTTGTATGTAATACAAGTATTCTATGCAGGATTTGAGGGAAACCAAAAGTACCTTGGATTAGGATTGCCTTTAACTACTTTTTGCCCATATTTCCTCCATCTATATCCATCATCAAGAATATCAATATCACTCGTAGTTTGAACAACGATTCTCGGTTCTCGAACTGTTCGACTCCCCGGGCCTGAAATAGCTTCGCTCTCGGTCTCACCCTTCCTATACAACAAACCATTTCAAAGTTAGATTAATTAGCATTTAGCCGGTGATACTGAAACGTCTACACTTACCATCTCTTAGGTTCGGGCTCGTCTCCGGATTTGCTAATCGAAGAGGCTTGCTCAAAGTCATCATCCCCGAACGAGGCCGAAGAATCCAAATGATTGTTTTCAGTTGGGGCTTCAATGAAATTGTTTGAAGATGATTTCTTGGCATTTTGAGGCTTGGAATGACTATGGTTTCCTTTGTAAACGATCTCGGTGATATGTCCCTCTAAGTTTCTTTCGACTTTTTTCTTGGTTGGACAGTTGGGATATGTACATTTGTAATAACTTCTTGGGTTTTCGCTTCCTTTCACTTGTTTTTGACCGTATTTTCTCCAGTTGTAACCATCTTCTAGTCTTGTTCGGTCTTTAGTGGCATCAGAAACATATACAGATTCTGATTTGATTTCTGACATGAAATCAGTTTGTTTGGTCAAACTCCATTCTTCTGGTTGACTTTTCACCTGTTCTTCCTGCATCAACACAGCTCTTGATTAATTAACTAATTAAACGTTTGAAATAACAAAAACCCAAATGAAAATTTCATACCATCTTGTGTGTAGAAACAGGCCTCGGTTGTGGTTGAAATGAGAAATTAGAGTACTTTCTTTCATCATCCTTGAAATCCAAACCAGAAAAACTTCCGGTTGTGGGAGATGGAACAATCTGCAACAACAAAAGAAAGAACACAACCCTTTAGTTTTAAATAAATTCACAACAACTAATTTATTATAAAAAATATATAATAATAATACAAATTACATTTGAATTGAAAGGAAAGAAAGGAGAGTCCAAGAACTGATTTGGGTTCAAGCCACCAGTTGGTGTAGAAAGAAAAGAAGATGGAGAAAACGGTGTTGCAGGCAGTTTTGGACTTTCAGTTCCACCACCAAAGAAACCCCAATTGGAATCCTGGGTGTTATTAGAAGCAATCAGTTCACTGAGAGACATGGAGAAAGAAAAAGATGGGTACTGAGAAGTTGTGGTGGAAGTGTTCAAGCTGCCACCAGAAGAGGCCATGAGGAAAATTTTGATTTGAAAGATGATTGTTTGTGGGGTTATTATTATGAATTGAAAATGGATATTTAAGGAGGTTTGAATGAATGCCTCATGTTCTAGGAAGCTGGAAAATGTTCAAGTTTGACCGTGGAAAATTCATCTGGTCAAAGCTTGTGGGTTTGACCTGGACATGGCGGCTTGCTTGCTTGCGTAGAATGGATCCCCTCTCTTTATGTGTTTCTCATCCTGGGGTTCCAATTTTAACATTGGTACAGTTAAAACCCTTGAGTTTTGTTTTTGGAGACTAGTTGCTGAAAATTAAACTGACAGTAGTTGCTGAATTTTAACGATGGCATCGAATTTGACTTTGACTCACTAATATGATACAAAGGGGTGTTTATTAAAACGAAAAACAATCCAAACCAAGCTATATATTCTGTTTTAAATTGAAACCGAATTAGATAATGGTTTTCGGTTCTAGAAAACTCATTTTGGTTAAAGCCAAAGAATCCGGATTACGTGTATTAGGCTATGAATTCTTCTAATTTTGTAGCCTTTTAAACATTTAGCTCATTACAAAACTAAGAAACCCAAACCATTAAACACATGCCTTGTTAAAATTCAAGATTTTTGGTTTGAAACCAAGACTGAATTAGAATTTGGTTTTTGATTTTAATATAAAAATATTCAAACCAAAACCTGAATTGAAACGAAAAACAACATAATAATTATGTTAATTTTAATTTGAAAATATATCATATCAAAAATAAAATAAATAATAATGTGTTTTCATCTCATATATTATTTTTCTTTATGTAGATATCAATTCTCATAATTATATTAATTAGATATGCGATCCGCGTGTGTTGTTGCGATAATCGTCGGTCATAAGTGGAAAGAATTCAAAGATGTTTCCAAAATTGTAAGATCATGTCATAACAACTATATAATCACATATCGTTATATATAACAAACAAAAGTACAACCACTAGTTTAGTCTAGTGGTAAAGGTGTATACCCAAGACTTCATTAAAATAGGGAAGTCTTGGGTTCAAGTACCACTTGTGACAAAAAAAAAGGAGGGGTCCAAGTTAGGCAATGAGATTTTCTCATCTATGGTGGGTTTCTTCCTGTAAGTATGAAGATGATCGGGTGGGTCAATGGTACGTCAGTAATCCAAATTGTCGTTCAAAAAAAAGAAGTTGTTTAAGTTACATTATACTTTAAACAAAGGGTAATGTCATAGATATAACAAAAGTGACAACCTAAAGTTTAGTAGTCTAGCTAATACCATAGACATAAAAAGTGACAACCTGAAGTTTAGTAGTCTAGCTAATACCATAGACATATACATTAAGACTTTAGTGATAAAAGTTTTCCTTTTACCCGATTCACGTTGTATTTTGGGTGGAGGTGTTGTTGACGTTAGTAGTATAGCTAATGGTGTTGTTGGAGGTGTTGTTGATGTGGTAATCTAATTGTGGGTTGTCTCCTTGTGAAGATTAAGAAAGTATCTATATCCTTAAAAAGTGTAAGACTTGCCACAAAAATGTCCAAAAAATGCCGAGGTTAGAAACTTAAGGACTAGTTATAATTAAATTATCTAAGTCCAAGGTTCAAATTGAAAATGTTGGATTTTAAGACCTTAGCGGACCGCTAAGGCAAATCCTAACGATCGGCTACGGGTAGGTATTCAGTGGAGGTCTGCTAAGCCTGGTCCTCCATGCTGATTCATTGGTGTCCACCAACCCTCTCGATAACGGTCCGCTACAACCTCGTTAAGGAATTAATCCACGTGTGACACGTGTATGGTGATTAATAGGCAAAAATCCTGACACGTTTACATGTGGCGGACCACCAAGCCAGGTGGTAACGGTCCGCCAGCTGCAAAACTCTGAGAATCTGCCACGTAGCTTGGTGGCGGACCGCTACGCCCCTGGGTAACAATCCGCTAGCCGCAAAACCAGGAACGGTCAAATCAGATTGCGACATTCAGGGCTGACACAATCTTAGGCGGGTGGCGGACCGCTACCCGCCCGTGTAGTGGTCCGCTACGGGCTGGATTTCCACCCTATAAATAGATTATCGATTCCAGCGTTTTCAAAGCATCCAAACTCAAAACTTTCTTCACAAACTCGTTCCAGAAGACTTCTAGTCCACTCCTGACATTCCCGGTTCGACTCCCACTCGTTTTAGTACCCGTAGTTAAGAAGAAACGTCGTAGAGGTCAGAAAACTTGTGAAACTGAGATAGGAAGCTAGAGCTATACTCTCAAGGCTTAGAGGCTCATTCCAAGTTACATTCCTTCCATAATTTTAAGGTGGATACATTATCTCTTTTAAACATCGTGTCAAACATTTACGTTTACGAAAATGGCCAAATAAGTGTTAAACGAGTAATTCATAACGTTCATCTACGTACAAAACATTCAGGCCATTAGTATACATAAAACCTGCAAGGGATACACGAGTCGGGTGAAACGGTCTGCGACTAGTACTTCCCTTTATAACAACTGCGGAAGCGTTTTCATGTCCTAGACTATAGTTAGGGTAAATGAGCGAACGGTTGAAACGAAACTCGTGTATTAGCAACGATGGTTGAACGTCAAAACGTGGAAATACGTGACAAAGGGAGTCATAGGAAAGCCGCATCTCCACATCACGATGAAAACGAAGTAGAACAAGCACCGGAGAATATCCAAAGACAAATTGAGTTAGAAGTAGGAAAAGCTTTCGATGCAAACCTCCCAATTATGCAAGCTAAATTACAAAGCTCACTAGAAAGCTGGTTTGAAAACCATAGAAATATAGAGAAACCCCATAACGGAGAAGATGGAAATTCTAAATCAACTTGATGCACGTATAAGGACTTTATGACCTGCAAACCACTAGAGTTAAAGGGAGGCATTAATCCCTTAGAAAATCAAAGGTGGATAGCTGCAGTGGAAACAACCTTCGATACTTGTCATTTTAGTAAAGAGGATGAAGTAAACTTCGCCACCAACCAATTGAAAGAGAGAGCCAATGATTGGTGAGGCGTTGATGCGTGTAAACTATATATATATATATATATATATATTTATAAGAATTTTCACACAGTTGGAGTTTTAAAAAGGGTTTTCATCAAAGACCGGGCAAGTGTACCCTTCAGATGACAATATAGTAAAGATAAGAACCGGATATCAATTCGTGGACATGGTGGAATGCAATAATAAACCGAAACTAAGATTCAATCAAGTGATGGTAAAAAGATATTTTGAAGAGTTTGTTTTAATTAACTAACATGCAAATATATAAAACTAAACTTAAATCACGAATCAGACAATCAAGGCGAAAAGATCAATTCGGTGTCAAATCCATCTACAATACATTCAATACACTCATAGAAACATGGCAAATACACGAAACATAAATTGACTAAATTCTTGTCAAAGACATCTAATCAAATAACCATTCGGAAAGCTAGAATGAATTACACAAACGAACCACCTAAAGTCATACAATGAATCTCACGTGTTAAATAATCATGTCAATGTTTATAAAGATTGAACTAGTTTCTGATTAAGGTATGCTACTCCAAAAACTAGTTAGAAAGATAATATGAACAACATACTACCCATATCAAGTTGATTAAACTAGACAACAATATGTATTTCTTCAACATACAATGTTCATACGAAGATTATATAAATTAAGAAAATGTGTCAACAAATCCAAGATAAACATAAAACTAAGCATGAAACACCATAGCAAATACTTTGTCTTTCCAAACATAAGCTAAGGATACACATACAAGAATAATAAATCATAAACAAGACTTCATTCACCATTCCTAGTCAAATGCCATAAACTAGCATAAATACATACACCACTCCATGAATATAAGCATAAACCATAGGTTTTCCAACATAATATGGCATACACAAATACAAGTCTTGTAAACAACTCAAAATACTTGAAGGCATAATTTCATTAAAGAATAATCATACGATTGTCATAACATTAACACAATGATTGCCAATAATCCATGAATGTTGTCAAATGTATCTAAACCAAAGTGCACAAGAGTTTTAGCTCATCATGAGCACAAGAATGACAAATAAGCAAGGAAAAATAGCAAGAAACATGGTATGAAAACAAGAATCAATCCACTCCTCCAAGCGTAGATGTTGTTGTTGATGTATGGTGATCCTCTTGATGTTGTAATCCCTCCAATATACTTGAAAAGTTGCTGGAACAAGGCTGGTTCGGAGTTCAAACAATGGGTTTTTTCTATGGTTGCTAAATGTCTCAGTGAGAGAAAATGCTTATGTATTTATAGGAATTGGGCGGCGCGATCATGCCAAAAGTGTAGTGCGGTCGTGGGACAGAGGTTCGACCGATTTAGATCTTCTATTGGGTCCCATTGATCGAGAAAGTATGACTCTGAGGTTATGGATCAGACTCATGGGATTACACACGACCGTGGGGAGTTTAAGCACAATTGTGCTCGATGATTTGGCTTCGCGCGGTCGTGCCAGATGCGGGGCGCGTTCGTGTCTAGGGTTTTCTAGCTTGGCACGGTCGTGCCCCTATCTCAGAAACCCTAAATACTTCAAGTTAATCCCTCGAATTCTCTTGTTTGTTCACTCAGCTTCACAAAAACCTACAACACTGGAAATGAAGCAAATAAGTGTCTAAACGTTGAAAATAACCAAGAATTGATCGTGAAATGAGTGAAGTTTTGTGCCAAAAACACGTGTAAATTCTAACACACCAAGCGTAGTAAAGAGAGAGAAGGGTAGAGATAAGATCAAAGAAATGAAGTGGGAAGAATTCAAGGATATCTTTCAGAAGCATCAAGCATTATTGCCTGCGAGCGGCAATAGATAGGATCACTGAGGAGTTCCTTCAACTCCGCCAAGCCAATGAAACTGTGGGTAAGATTACTGACATTTTCTTCGATAAAGCCAGGTCCTGTCCCGCGTTGTTAACAACTCCTGAGATGTGATTAACACGATGCTATCTTATTCTAAAAACATAAATTAGAGAGTTCATTCATCTGTCCAAGTGCACGAACCTGGAAGAAATGATTGATTGGGCACGAGAACGAGAAATAGAGCTTAAGAGACAAGAAGAAGAGGACAGAAAGTGGAAAGGAGACGATTATCCATCTCCTATGCCTCTTAAGAGAATTAAATTTAGAAGACCTGATAGTGATTCCTCTCAAAAGAAAAAAGTAAGCGACTGTGAAATCTGTGGAAGGAGGCATCATGGAGAATGTCGGTTCAAGACTCTAAATTGTAGCAAATGCGGGCAAGTTGGACACACTGTAATACAGTGTATGAGTTCAACTAGACTATGCTACACTTGTTACAAGACAAGATATTTCAGCAGAGAATGTCCTGAACTACGATCTCATACTGAGAAGACCGATGAAGGGTCAGAAGTGGCAGATAGTGAAAGCAAAAGAATTGAGGCTCCGAAGCTAAGAGGTGGGGCTTTTCAAATCACAACCGAGGAAGTAAGAGATCACTGACGAGATATAAGGTATCTTCGTCTTGAAATTTCTACTTACTTATGTTTTATTCGATACGAGATCTGTAAACACAAGAAACTTCAATATAAGTCATTGGCTAGGACATTAGAGGTTAAAATCGCAAATTATAGAAACTGCGTAGTAGCCAAAACATGCTAAGATTATCGACTTCGCAAAGGAGAAGAACGTCTCATTGACTTAATTTTGATGCCGATGCAAGAATTCGACGTAATTATCGGAAGGGACTGGTGCTACGACAATTATATACAACGAAAAGATTGTACAATGTACGACGTTCGTAGGAAAGGAATTTTGTGACTCTAACAAATGGAATAATCAGATTACGTTAGGTACGACATCTAAGATAAAAATCTATGTGAGACAAGGTTACCAAACCTTCATAGCTTATGCAGCTGATGTGAAGATAAAAAGAAAGAACTGAATCAAGTTCTAAAAATGAACAATTCCCAAACGTTTTCATAGATGATCTCTCAAGTGCTCCACCTGAGAGAGGGATAAAAATTGATTAATTCCGAAAGCTAAAGTGATACTGGAATAAAGAAATTGACATCACAAAAGCGAGAATTGTTAAACAAAAGACACAGACCAATAGAATTCCAAAGAAAAGATTACATTTTACATCTCTTTGGAAAGGTCTAAATATGATTTGTTAGTTCTTTTAAGACTATTAAAACGAATCAAGAAAGATACCTTATCAGTTAAAACTACCTGAAGAATGGAATGAGATACAGGACACGTTCCACGAACATGCTTTACACAGTAGAAGACAAGCTAAAATATGATAAAGAACCTACCGAGATTATAGGCACCAAGGAAAAGAAATTACTTTATAAGACGATCAAACAAATGTTAGTCCAATAAGAGGCACATGAAAAGGTCGGAGATGACCTGAGAAAGAGAGGAAGGAATAAGAAGAAATTATCTTAAGAGATTAGCAGGTTTCGTCGACGCAACCTATATTAAGGGGGGGTTGTAACATCCCAAATTTCAAAGGCTCAAGAAACAAGAATGACAAACAAATCAAAGTCTAAGGCTAAAAATGAAAAATTGGAAAATTCATCTGTAACGGACCGTCATGGACGGTAACGGTCCGTTACGAGGTGTGATGGACCGTCACAAGGAGGTAACGGTCCGTTACGGGTGGATCAAGGATGTGATCGAAGAATGACACGTGTCATGTGACTCATCATTGTGATCTGACTCATGTAAACCCTATGACGGACCGTCATGAGATGGTAACGATCCGTTACGGGCCGTCTTGGGAGGATAACGGTTCGTTACGTGTTGGCGAAGGACTTGGCGGCTAAGAAACAACCGGTGATGGACTGTCACCTTTGGTAAAGGGGTGGTGGATGGATACGCCACTGGTACTTCCTATATATAAATCTCTTTAACGTAACATGGAGAAACCTTTATAAGGAATTAGAGCAAAGATAAATATGAAATATGACAAGAGGTTAGGCTATATGTGCGAATATGCATTGTGTGATAAATGTGAATATGTGAATGCATGATAGACGATCATGCTATATGTGTAAATATGAATGTATAATGGAAATGAGTCTAAGTCTTAAAATGGAATAACGGAGTACTCATGAAGTGTTAAAGGGGTGGTGGATACGCCGCTGATACTTCCTATATATAAGCTTTTTTAATACACCATGGGGAAACCGTTACGAAGTTTTAAGGTAAGGGCTAGTTGGGAATACATTGGAGATCCCAATGCAATGAGATGTCCACCCTACGTGGCATGTATCAGTAAAAGAATGAAAGGAGATGTCCAGCCTACGGGGCAGGTCTCAGAAATGAAGTGAATACTATGACCGGAGGTACATCTGAAGATGGTCATGAGGGGGTTAGCACACTTATAAAATATACGAATGACATAACCTGAGGTACGTCTGGAGATGGTCACGGGGGCGCCGAGAGCCCAAGAAACTTGAACAATAAGAACGTAAAGGGTTCATAATAAAATGAACGATGTAGAGTACTTATTTAGCGTAAGCTAATCCAAAAAACGTTTTCCAAACACTACAGGTTAAGAGCATGAGGAATGAGCTTCCTGAGGACATGGCCGGTTAGAGCTAAAGAATCCCTATGTTACATGATGTATTTTTTTTATGTAAAGATAATACTTTAATAAAATATACCCATGTCACTTTAGTGACAAGGTTTTTTTTAAAAATCTGGGATTGTTTTCTACTATAAAACTCTGATAAATTAATATAATAAAATTATGGTGTTTCAGATGGTAGTGTAACAGAGTTGGCTAGGATCACTAGGTGCCAAGTGGGCCAATTCCCGTTTTCCTATCTTGGCTTAACAGTTGATGCTAACATGAATCTGGCCAAAAACTGGAGACAATAGACACGTTCAAGGCAAGGTTACGAGGGTGGAAAGTAAAGCATTTATCTATTAGTGGGTGGGTAGTATTGATAAAATCGGTCCTTGAAAACCTCATGGTCTACTTCTTTTCGTTGTACAAAGCTCTAGACAAGGTTATCAATGCTTTAGAAAGAATTAGAAGAAACTTCCTTTGAGGAGGGGCAGGGAATGCTAGGAAGATTAACTGGGTTTGTTAGGATAAGGTGTTGTCCCAAATCATTTGGGGCTTAGGCCTTGGGTCTTTAAAAGTTCTAAACATGAGCCTCTTCTCGAAATGGTGGTGGAAATTTATGACATAGACAAACACTCTTTGGAAGGATGGCATACTAAGCATTCATTAGGCTCCAAGAAACAATGTTATTATCTCTGGTCGTAGGAACAGTGCTAGGGTGTGGGGAAACATCAAGAAGCTTGAGATTACCTTTCATAAACAAAACCTGAACTTCAAAGAAATGGAGGTGGAAAAAGATGGGGTTTGAACTTGGCGGCACGACGATCATGGGTTTTTTTCGGTCAAATCCATGCGCCAACTTCTCTGCCCCTCCCCTCCCTCTTCGAACGTTTTCTTGTTTAAATGGTGCAACTCGGTCCCGTTAAAGGTTAACATCTTTGCTTAGCGTGCGGAACTTGACCGGATACCCACTCGGTAAGCGTTGGCTAGAAGGAAGGTTAATATAGAATATGATTGGTGCCCCCTTCGTTTGTAGTATGTCGAGACATCTGAACATCTTTTCAACTCATGTTACTATGCCTCTATGTTATGGGGTTATATTACCAATTGGTGTCAAGCTCCTCCCATTTACGTTTTCTCTGTTCGAGACATTTTGGAGTTCGTAAATTCTGCCCAGGTGGCAAATAAGAATGGAAAAGCTTTCCAAGTGATCATTCTCTGTTCAATCTGGAACATCTGAAATTTAAGGAATGGTGTTGTCTTTAAAGGTAGAAAGCCATCCTGAAGTGGTTATTTGAAGATCTAAAAAGTTTAAGTTTTTTTATGGGCAAACAATAGAAGTAAGATTGGTACACTAGATTGGGAAAAATAGTGTGATTTTAATTTCTAGTTCCGTTGGGGTAGCTGTTTGGCCGTTTCTTGTTTTTTTCTCCCTTTTTTTTGTTGTTGTATTTTTTTCTGCTAGTTTTAATTTATGATGCCTTTCAAAAAAAAAGAAACAATAAAAGAACAACCAGAGTGGCAAATGTGTTTGCGTGGAAAAGATTTTAATTTTTTTCTCCCTCTCTCTCTCACTATATAAATTGCAAGAAATTGTGCATAACGTACAAGCTAATGTGAGTGGAAAAGAAAGCATGAGTTATATGTTATCATTTATACATATTTTACATACATAATAATCCCACATTATGGTACTAAATTGAATAATAACCTTGCAATTTATGCTTAAAACACAAATATTTTATAATTGAAGGTTATTCGGTGTTAAAAATACAAATCAAGCTAAATCCTATTAAGAACACCAAGTATTCAAGCTTCTAGAAGTTTTATTCCCGGAGCATTGACCCCCAAAAAGTCAAAATTGGTCAACAATAGTCAACAAGAAGCTACAAGACAAAGCTAGGGAAAAAGAGAGGGATGCACGATCGTGCATTGTCCTTCTTTACTCCCCACGGCCAGGTACCGTGTCCTCTGTACCCTGTTTGATTCCCTGGGCCTTTGCACAACCGTGCATTGCACATTTTGAGGCTTATAAATAGGAGGCTTGGGTTCTTCATTCCACACACCAATCCAGAGCAAAATTACACTCAAGAAGAGAGCATTCTCGTAGTTAGAGTAGAGAGTAGAGGGGCTCTTCCTCCTTGTTTCACAATAGGGGAGCCTACAAAACTCATCATTATGCTAGTCGTTATGGCCATTCGTGGCTAAAACTTCTTTGTATTGCTAGGGTGAAGATGATGTTTGGTGCATGTTAATGTTTAATCTATTAATGAAGTGGTATGTTTATGTCTTTAACTAATTCGTCCTCAAAAACCTTCTTTTGATTTTATTGTATAAATCCGTCTTTATATTTGTGAGTGTCTTGATTTTAAAGAGTAAGACCGTAAAACCTTTTTTAATTAAACTTCCTTTGAAACTCGTACGTCTTTATATGAGCAGAGATTGATAAGTCAAGACTTGGCCTATACTTCTAAGATCGTACGTCTTTATACGAGATTATTATGCGGCCAAGAATTGGTGAACTCATGTTGGGAACAGTACTTCTTTATACTTGGTCCTATTGTTACACCGCCTCCCGGGGAGCAAAATATAATCACCTATTTAACTTAATATAAAGCATTTTGAGTCCGATGTCTTTAACCAACTCGGAGATGACCATTCGATGGGTTGAGGGAAAATGTTGTCCCTAACGGGAGATACTACCACTTTTTAAAGAATATAATTTGCAAATCAAATGTCGTGAAGACGAGACTCTAGCGGTGACCCAGGTCACAAGTTTGTAGTAGTCATACCACTGATTTAGTTAACTTAACATTATTATGTACCAAGCTGATTCGAATCCCGAAGCAATACATTTCGTAATCTGATCATTTTCGCTGTATTTACTTTTATGCTATTTATTATTCTGCTAGTTATATTTCTGTTACACACTTCACGCACATTTTTACTTTTATGTTATTTACTTTACCGTCATTTACTTTTCTGCTTCACAAGCACACAAAACCCACCTACTAATTAATTCGGCTAAACGATAACAAAAGTTGAGTATTGGACTCGACCATGTCCATTGGTTCGATACTTGGTTCTTGCCTAACTATATTACGCTGCGATAGGTACACTTGCCTATTGTGTGTGTTTTAAGTTAACGTAATTATCATTTTAATTTATAAATTTAAAACCTGATCTTGTGAAATCAATCACTTTGCCGCTGCCGGGGACACGGTGATTTTAAGAAAAAAATCGAGTTAACGGATTAGCCTTTTAACCTTAACATTTTATTTTATGGTTTATTTTGATAATTCTTTACAGCAACTTTCATGGGTGAAAACTACGAGAGTAGTTATGGAGGATACCAAGACAACTATGGGTACCACTATTCGGAGGTTTGGTGTGAGATCTGTGGGGAACCACACTACACCCAAGATTGTTATCACTATCAAGGATATTCCACACATTTCCACCAACCCTATAGACTACCATATGAGGAAACCACACCGCCTCAAGAAATTCAACACTCAGCTCTAGATTCTGACTCATGGACCCTAGGAAACTTGTTTCGTCATTTGGAAGAAATTAAGGATCAACTCATAAAAAGCTCTCCAAGTGAACAACAAGTGTTTAGTCATTTGGAAGTAATTAAGCTTCAAATCCTAAAGAGCTTTCCAACTGAACAACAAGATGATTCCTTCAAAGTCCTAGAATCAGAAGTTATAGTTTCAACATCTTTAGAAGGGTCGAGTGACTCTAAGGAGCAAGAACCTTCCAACTTCACAAGCATGGATCAGTCATAGGTGAGACCGAAGGATTCAGAAGAGGGGGCTACTGCAACTTTATAGTCACTTCCTGACTTCTCTGAGAAGCTTGAAGCTAAACAATTAAAGGAGCCAAAAGAGCAAATATCTAAAGAGGAACCGGTGGGAATCCTAAATATGGTAGCACAGGAGGATGTAATCACCAACAAACAAATGACAATGGTGACACCTCTTCCTTACAACGATGATAGCTGTCCTGTGACCAAGCATATCAGTGAATCATTCCATGAATCACATAAGCCACAAGATAGGGCACATCACTCTGAGGACCATTTCTCATGGAAGAAGCAGCGTTCATCCAACGAAGATTACGTGAAAAAAATATCATACTGGGGTGACCGTCTCCTTCACTACATGGGTTTATTGAAGTTTGGTCGAGGAAATTTCAAATGGTGGTGGCGTGATTTAATTATACCATTTCTTTAGGTGCTCTTCTATAGAGCATTCTAAATTTGGAAGGTTTACAAAAATTTTCAAAATTCCAAATCGATCCATCCAAACTAAAACTATAAATAGACTTTGAAAATATATAAGTCAATGATTCACCCATTTTAGCACTAAAAAGTTGAAAGTTTAAAAATTTAAAAATTAGGGAAAATCTTTGATTTATGAAATTGGGCCACTTTATGGGGGATTTTTGCTCGGATCACAGGGACAAACCGCCTACGGCTGTTTGCCACATGATCCGTCGAAACTTTTCCGTCCCCTGGTAAAGGGCCTTCTAACTCCAAATGTAGCTCAAGTTATGCCCATTCTAAGTTTGAACACTTTTTACCCTGTTTTCCGTTATCTAGCTGGTCCAGGATGGACTCCACTAATTCCTGGATCAGTTTAGTATCATCGTACGCATGCTTATCAAATGGGTTAGATGAACCTCTCCATATTACAAGCCACCCATTTGATAGATTTAACACTAAATTGGAAATTGATGAAGCACGTATGGGTCGGGCTAAAGACCCTTAAATAAACGTAGCGCTTCCGGGAGGCAACCCGATGATCATGAATAAATTGAGAAGTTGGTGCATACGGCAGAAAGCATGGATCTCAGGTTTGGTTTCTCCAAATTTAAGTTTCTAATTACTTCAGCCCTAGGTATGCCTTCTCTATACTAGGACCTTAGTAGCTTAACTACTATCTTTTATTTTCCTTGTTCATTTTTATGTTTTCTTTTATGTTTCAGGTAGAACAACATCACCAGACTATCTCTCTACTTTGAGGAGTTACACTCCAACTCTACGAGCCTGGAGCCGAAAGCCACATCAAATTTCTGAGAAATTCGATGAAGTCTTTGAAGAAACATGTTAACAAGCAACTGATAGGCACAACCTGACAACAACAATAAGTTTTGGCCTTAGGTTATACACCGAATTGATCGGGGGAGTACCAGTTTATTTTCCCTTAAAACTCCATGCATTTAAATTCCTGCATAGCATTTCATTACATGCATTTGTACATTGAGGGCAATGCACAATTTTAAGTGTGGGGTGGGGAATTAGAGATTCAGGACTGTTAACCTCAAAGCAGTAAAATTTAACTTGTGATTTTCTACCCATTTGACTAAAACATTATAAAAACTTACCTTTTATAAACAAAACCCTTTTTAAACAAAACCTCTTGGAGTTTGCACTTAACTAAATAAAATGAAGACATGACAAGTAGAAACAAACGGAAATTATGCATAACAAAACACTAAACCCTATCCCATCCGTTTCCATGTGAGAATAATATGAGCCTTTTCATGAGCATTATTGTCATTATTTTTGCATTCTATTTCGTTTGGTATATTGAGTGTTTATTCGATTGAATTCTATGCATAATTAGAAGTTGTATGACTTATACATATAAAAAACATGAACTAGTGGAAGTATGAAAATGATTGAGTCACCTAGGACTTTATTACCCTTATTATCCGAAAACCACAAAAATATTATCCGCATAGATAACCCTCTGAGCCTTAGCCTTTTCTTTTCTAAAACCATACTTATCACCCAACCAGCTTTTCGTAAACACTTGTTATTGGCTAAGTGTCTTCAAAATGGGAAAGTTATCTTATGTTATCATTACAAGTTCATTATCATCGGGATTACTTTAGAAGGAATCTGTCCTACTCAGAAGAATTGGAATATACATATGGTGGATGCGTTAGGAAATTATCCGAACTATCTGCAGGAAAATTCAAAGAAATATTATTTCAAGAAAATTAAGGAAAGAGGAGTACTGAAGAAGTTGTCTTGTTGTCTTAAAAAAAAGTTGGCCTTTTACCGGGAGACCTTAAAGAACTAGACATGCATTCTTTCGATTTCAATCTACTTTCCTGCCTTCATTTCGCAAAACCTGAATTACCAAACGAACTCCGAGAAAAGATTTTTCAAGAAACCAGTGATGTAAGAAAATGGTGGCGCAAGCAAGAACATTTGCCTCCATTTTACGGCTTGTCAAAAAGTGTTGCCAAAAGATATGGTAGATGTAGAAAATGTGGCAACTGGAGCCACGATGGAAAGTGTAGCAAGAATCAAACTGACTCCCAAAATGAGTGTACACATCTGATCGAAGTAGACGCTTTTAGGCTACGAGCCGAAAGAACCATACGAGGCAGCAATGTGTATTACGCAATAAGGAACAAGTTGAACCTGATGAGAGATCTTGGTCTTGGCAATCTGACCATAAACGTACCCTCAGATTAGTTATACCTTCATAATCTGAGTACTGTAGAGGGACCTTTTAGTACTTTCTATTTTAAGCCATGAGGCCCTAGCCGAGTGTTTCGCAATAGTTGCAGCCCTTGAAACCTCTTTAAAACCCCTAAAAATCCAAAAAGATTTTCATTTTCACATTTAGTTTTACTTTAGCCACATTACAACCCTTTAAATTCCTTTTGATTCATGTATACTACTTAGTTAGTTGGTGGAGACTTGATTTGCATACAAGCTTATGACCATTGCATAATTTGATTCGAACTCGAGTGTTCCACTTAGCTTACATTATCCATATATATAACCCTAGAGTTGAGTGAACATTGTGAGTAATGAGGAGTTTTTGCATAATCAACATTCTAGTAGGCTTGTCATGGATTCCATCATTTTAAAACAAGAAAAACATAAAAATAGAATAATTAGCTCAAAAGTTATCCCGGAGTCTTAACACTAGTTGAAATTCCATTACCTTTGTAAAGTTTTTAGTTATGGGTGTGATCGTGCATGAGTTTGCTTGAGGACAAGCAAAGTTTAAGTGTGTGGTGTTATGATATGTCATCATTTATACATATTTTAGATACATAATAATCCCACATTATGGTACTAAATTGAATAATAACCTTGCAACTTATGCTTAAAACACAAATATTTTATAGTTGCAGGTTATTCGGTGTTAAAAATACAAATCAAGCTAAATCCTATCAAGAACACCAAGTATTCAAGCTTCTAGAAGGTTTATTCCCGGAGCATTGACCCCCAAAAAGTCAAAATTGGTCAACAAGAAGCTACAAGACAAAGCTGAGGAAAAAGAGAGGGATGCACTGCACGGTCGTGCATTGCCCTTTTCTGCTCCCCACAGCCTGGTACCGTGTCCTCTGTACCCTGTTTGATTCCCTGGGCCTTTGCACGGCCGTGCAACCCAATGCACGTGCAAGCCAATGCACGGCATTGCACATTTTGAGGCCTATAAATAGGAGGCTTGGGTTCTTCTTTCCACACACCAATCCAGAGCAAAATTACACTCAAGAAGAGAGCATTCTCATAGTTAGAGTAGAGAGTAGATGGACTCTTCCTCCTTGTTTCACAATAGGGGAGCCTACGAAACTCATCATTACGTTAGTCGTTATGGCCATTCATGGCTAAAACTTCTTTGTATTGCTAGGGTGAAGATGATGTTTGGTGCATGTTAATGTTTAACCTATTAATGAAGTGGTATGTTTATGTCTTTAACTAATTCATTCTCAAAAACCATCTTTTGATGGACTTTTATTATTGTCTAAATTCGTCTTTGTATTTGTGAGTGTCTTGATTCTAAAGAGTAAGATCGTAAAACCCTTTTTAATCAAACTTCCTTTGAAACTCGTACGTCTTTATACGAGCAGAGATTGATAAGCCAAGGCTTGGTCTATACTTCTAAGATCGTACGTCTTTATATGAGATTATTATGCGGCCAAGAATTGGTGAACTCATGTTGGGAACGGTACGTCTTTATACTTGGTCCCATTGTTACACCGCCTCCCGGTGAGCAAAATATAATCACCTATTTAACTTAATATAAAACATTTTGAATCTGATGTCTTTAACCAACCCGGAGATGACCATTCGATGGGTTGAGGGTAAATGTTGTCCCTAACGGGAGACACTACCACTTTTTAAAGAATATAATTTGCAAATCAAATGTCGTGAGGACGAGGCTCTAGCGGTAACCCGGGTCACAAGTTTGTAGTAGTCATACCACTGAATTAGTTAACTTAACATTTTCACGTACCAAGCTGATTTGAATCCCGAAGCAATACATTTCGTAATCTGATCATTTTCGCTTTATTTACTTTTCTGCTATTTACTATTATGCTAGTTACATTTCTGTTACACACTTCACGCACATTTTTACTTTTATGTTATTTACTTTACCGTCATTTACTTTTCTGCTTCACAAGCACACAAACCCACATACTAATTAATTCGGCTAAGCGATAACAAAAGTTGAGTATTGGAACTCGACCGTGTTCATTGGTTTGATACTTGGTTCTTGCCTAACTATATTACGCTGCGATAGGTACACTTGCCTATTGTGTGTGTTTTAAGTTAACGTAATTATCATTTTAATTTATAAATTTAAACATGATCTTGTGAAATCAATCACTTTAAAAATATATTTATTTATATTTTTATACTTAATTCACAATACACATTAATGAGCATAAACATGTTGCACTTCCCATCCACATCACCTCTAACTACCATAATACACATCATAAAGAGTAAGCTCGCTGATTTGTATTTTACCTTAAAAATTAGGTCAAAATGTTTAATTCGGGTATAATTAGTGAAAATGAAGGAATAGGGTGTTCATGATTCGGTATGAAACCGTGAAACCGACCAAATCGATAATCGGTTCGGTTTCACGGTCGGTTTGTTTGTGTTACTTTCGGTCGGTCGGTTTCAAAGTTTTCAAATCGTAGAAAACGGTTTGTTTACGGCTTATAGCAAAAACCGACCGCATAAAACCGGACCGGACCGTTAGATTTAATTATATTTTAAAATTTTAAATATTTCATATTAAATATGTTTAATTATTATATTAGCTTAACGAAAATTTCAACTAGGCTAATGATCCTAACACATCTCTTCTTTGTGTTCTTTCAATGTTTATGTAGGTAATTCTGAAATGGAATTAGGAGATGTCAATGTTGAAATCAGTCGAAAACAATCAATTGTGTGGGAACTCTTTGGAAACTAAACTCAATTCCAACCAAAGATGTACATAGCACATGTACATCTTTCATGTATAATGTATCATAGGAAGTACCAACGGCGTATCCACCATGCCCTTGTCAGATCACATTAGTTTCGTTATTATATATCACGATAGGTTTTACGTGATGACGCACGATATAATTCGCTATGTTTTCCATGCGTTGATTTTTATAATTACGTGTGCACCCGTAATTACTCGAATCGCTGCATGGTCCGTATAGATCCTTCCGTTGTGTGCGGGTCAAGAGAGGACATAAAATTACTTAGTTCATATCTATTGTTTTCATGTATGAGTTTCTACTAAATAACCGTGTCCCTAGATAGTAAGGTAAATCAGAAACTAAAGAGTAATAATGTGGCATAATTTAGAGTTCCATAGTTTCCTCGTGTTTGAACAAGAATACGTCAAACCCCGAGTAGTTTTAAAGTTTTGCAGCTTCCTCGTCTTTGAACAAAAATACGTCAAACCCTGAGTACTTTTGAAGTTTTGCAGCTTCCTCGTGTTTGAACAAGAAGCTTTGAAGTTTATAGCTTTCATGAATAAAGTGTATGATCATGCCTTGTGTATAATGTGATCAATTTATTGCAACACTTGTAAACAATCTAGTTCCGTGTATAATGTAAACACTCAAGTTTCATGTATGATCTAGTGTTATGTACATTGTAGGCAACTAGATTTCATGTATTATGTGAACAATTTAGTATCATGTACTTTGTAGATAAATAAGTTTTCATGTATAATGTAAACAATTTAGTATCATGTATTTTATAAATAAATAAGTTTTTATGTATAATGTAAACAATTTCGTATCATGTATTTTGTAAACAAATAAGTTTTCATGTATAATGTAAACAATTTAGTATCATGTATTTTATAAATAAATAAGTTTTTATGTATAATGTAAACAATTTCGTATCATGTATTTTGTAAACAAATAAGTTTTCATGTATAATGTAAACAATTTAGTATCATGTATTTTGTCAATAAATAAGTTTTCATGCATAATGTAAACAATTTAGTATCATGTATTTTGTAAACAAATAAATTTTCATGTATAATGTAAACAATTTAGTATCATATATTTTATAAATAAATAAGTTTTCATGTGTATTGTGATCAATCTAGTATGATGTATATTGCAAACCACTAAGTTTAATGTATTATGTGGTCAATCTAGTATAATATATATTTTAAACAACTAAGTTTCATATATCATGTGATAAATCTAGTATTATGTATAATATAAACAAACAAGTTTCGTGTATCATGTGATAAATCTAATATTATATATATTACAAACAATTAAATTTAATGTATGATGTGATCAATCTAGGATATCTATCTCCTTAAGTGTGTTTTCCCCCCTAAATTGTATATCTGGATTATGAGACACGTGGACCTAAGCTCAGACCCATTTTCTTTTTTCTAACCCGTTTCACTGTTTCCTCCTTTTCCCTCAAAACCCTAAAAAAACTTCCCTTCATTAACTAATGGTTTCTATACTCCCCTTTTCTCCCAAAACCCTGTATCGCCTTCGCATCCTCTGTATCCTGATCCATCGCAACTCTTATTCTCACTGCCATCATCGTATGCTTTTTCTTGATTCAAACGCAAGAGGTAGGTTTTATGTTTCAATTATGGAGCAAAATCTTTAAATAATTGATTCGCTCATTGCCATTAGAATCTCTCACTATTAGTTAAGTTATTTTAAGGCCTCTGTTTTGGTGAAGATATTGTTTTCGGAATTCGTTTGACTTGGCGATGAAAGAAATTGATGAATCAAGGCCTTTGTTGAAGGAGATTTGTGCAACTTGTGGGAATTAGGATTCTAAGGAAAGAAAACATGGATGATGTTTTCTGGAACTGATATATTTGCTCGGGTCCCATTTCATGTCGCCCATACTATCTTGGGGAAAGGTAACTTGGTTACTACATCATTAAACTTAATCAACAAAAAAGTGAATTAAAAATTCAAGCTAAGCATAGTTCTTAAAGGCTAGAAATAATTGTTTATTAATTAATCATATTTTTTTGTGCACTCAAGGCATAAGATCATGTGGCATATATTGTTTTGATGTTCCTATTGTTGGTTTATGTAACAGTTTTAGTCAGATTATAGACGCGAGTTTTGTAATTTGTAGGTTTTTGTTGATTAAAATGTTATTAGGTTCACTCACTGAAAGTGATGAACCATTAATGAAGATTATGTATCATTGATGTTTATTTACTTATGACATTAAATAATTATAATTCCTTGCTAGATCATCTTATTATTTATTATTCAACTTTAAGTCATACCTTCTTCTTGCTAGAGAAAGCTTTTTTGCTTCTATGTGCCTACAGAAGCACACGCCTCTGATGTTGTGTTTACCTGAGGTGCAACCGACTCACCTATGCACCTAGGCATGCACCTTTTGCTTCTATGGGACTGGTAGAGGGTAGTCTTATCATTAGTATGGTTTGATAATATCAATATGTTATATGTGATATCGAATAATCAAAATAATCAGAGATATTAATGTATATTAAACGTTTTATTTGCAGGGAATATTGGAAATGTGCCCTTTGTACGAATTGTAGCTTTATGTCGATACAAATCAACCCGTTTTTTAATTATGCTAAATGTACTCAAGATGGAAATGCCTACATCTCCTTTTGGGCAATGGGTAAGCTATGCTTAGTTCTAATTATCGTTACAGTTTTATACAGACTTTGCACACAGTTTTGTGTTATAAGGTTGTATTTTTCTTTTTAGCATTTTTTTTAATTTACAAAACAATTGCAGTAATAAGTAGTAAATTTCAAATAGAATTTTGTAAATACACTGAAGGAAAGTAGTGGGTTGACTCAACCCTTCGCGACCCATTGTTTGACGCGCTTTACCTGTTTCCTAGCCTGACCCAGCCCATCTTTTTGCCACTTCTGGTTACAAGTTTAATCACATATTTTATACGGTTTACTGCTCTATTTTTTAATTTTTTACTATAGTGAATCACTGAATTTTTTTTGTTATGGTAGTGCATCCTGATTGAAGACCTACTATTAATAAACATTAATATTCTTGAAAATTTTGTTTTTATTCAGGTAGGTGCCATTTTTCTTTACACATATGTGTTTCAAATGCTTGCACTTCCTCATGGAGGTTCTTTTGTCATTATTGAAGGTGATAAACTCCATGTAAAACCCCTCCTAAAGTTAGCGCCCCCCCTTGAAGAAGTACCTTTGCTGACTCAAGAGCCCGAACCGGTAAATGAAGATTTACCCAAAGATGGAAAGGTGAGAACTAACTGTTTCCTTTAATCTTTCTTTAGGTGGATGTTATTATGCCTTTATCATGTTAATAATAAATGTTTTTTTTTCAAAAATTTTATTTATATTAAGCATTTCTTAAAGTATTGGTATGGGAAGTTGAAGCTAAAGCAAATAGTCCAACCCCCTATTATTGCATCCGTAAACATTTTTAATTCTTTTTGTTGAACTTAACATGGCAGTCATGACCCATCCTTTAATAAATGGGTTGATTTGGCTAATTTTTGTTAGCTAAATGGGTTATTTTGGGTCAATCAAATTATACAATGGGTCACTCATATGAAACTAGCTAACTTAGTACGGTTCCAAATAGGCCAACACCACCCACTGCCACCACCTACCGATTGTTAAAAACACCACCACCACAGACTTTTTAGGCCAGAACTCATTTTGACCTGAACCAAATTGATACATTTTACACGACCCGTTTTGACCCTTTTGTCAGACTTAATTTGAATCATGTTTGTGTTTTTTTACATTAACCATAACACATGTTAATCTTTGTTGTAGATATTAGCCATTTTGATAGGATACATATCATTTTTGAAGCAGTTGATATTCACACCTGATACACCACTGTGTACTTCTTCACTCATAGTTGCTTGATGATTCTTATGTGTGTATACATGTACAATCATTGTTAAGATATGTATTATCAGACACCTACACCAAATCTTCATGAATTTTGCATGCATTGACCAAAAAAAAAGTCAAACTTGATTCTTATGTTTATATACATGTGCATGCAGGTTATGGGACACGCTAGCACTAGAAGCACTTCAACAAGTCTCAGGTATATTTTGGTGATTTTACAGG
Organism: Smallanthus sonchifolius; assembly: GCA_023525975.1. NCBI lineage: Eukaryota > Viridiplantae > Streptophyta > Magnoliopsida > Asterales > Asteraceae > Smallanthus > Smallanthus sonchifolius. The sequence goes on from CM042046.1 coordinate 32,336,454, forward strand.
CATAAAATGTCACGATAATTTATTTATGATTGTTTTTACTTTGGTGGTTCTCTGATTTAAATCCTTCTGCCAGTGCTGATCTTGCAATGGTGCTAATGCAAGATTGGTTGGCACATATTCTCCTTGTTGGTAGAAGGTAGCCTAATTATTATATACAACATATATATGCTTTTGTTTTTCTTTAATCGTTCTTTTCCTTCATGTGTAACTTATTTGGTGGAATGCAAGTTATATACATTTGTTCATTTCTCATTGTGTTATATATTCAAGCTGTGTAATGCACTATTAATTTTATAATATATTTAGAGATTTATGAAATATATACAAAGTCTTTCATTTCACACTGTTTTATGTATTCAACCCATGTAATACGCGGGATTTTAACCTAGTAATGTATATTTCAAACAACTAAGTTTCATGTATCATGTGATAAATCTAGTATTATGTATGTTGCAAACAAATAAGTTTCATGTATCATGCAAATATTCATATGTAAGTTATTGAATTTCATGAGTAACGTAAACTATCGAAATTTGTAGGTGGTTAAGTTTTAACCTTTTAAATCTTGTTGAGGTTTATATGGATGGTTAACACCTACGTAAAATGATCTATCTTCTTATAGTGCCTAATACACTCATACATTTCCGAATGTGTAAGATAACGAGAAGGTTGTGTAGATATTCAAGGTAGTGTGCTTACGAATAACGAATTGTGCTCTTTGTTTGTAAATAAATAAGTAGTTGTAATTTATTTTTGTTTGTAAAATAATAAAATGGTGAAAATAAGTTGAATAACTAGCTATATGGATAATTAAACGAAAACATTTTTATTTAAATTTAAATTATTATAAAGAGAGTATTTTAAGAGAAAATAATGGCTAAATAAGTTAAACCAGACTTATAATGGCTAAACTAGTAATTGTAAATTAATTTAGCCAAGGTTTAATAATAACTACTTTAACGAAGTAAACGTCATAATTAATTATAAAACGAGTTGTATTAAATCTCCTTACAAGGTAAAAGGTTTATTGGAAATTTATATTCCAAATAATATTTATAAACTAAGGGTTTGATAAATACTTTGTTTGGACAAAATAACGATGTTTTTTAAATCTGATAAGAAAATGATTAGTTTACAAAGAAGACTTAGGTGTGTGTACTAGATTGTAATAAATAAAATCATGGTGTTTAGATTGTACTCATTTGGTATCATAACAAAATGAGTACTTCGACAAATAAAAGTAATTCAAATTCGTATACTTTCAAGAAGACATGTTTTAGCCTATATGTGAACTCTCACTTCGGGAATTCCCAGGAAAGCATACGGATCTTTCAGTTGATTTGGATTTATATGAAATGCTTTTCTAGACAGAAGACCCAAAGTAGAGCCATTCACCATTCCGGATTGCACATGTTCTTTACTAATTTTCAGAACCCAAAACTTTGACGGGATTTAATTTTTTGATAGGCTTTAGGCCTAAGAGTTTAAATTTTTGTTCACAAATGATGATCATGACATAATTCTCAATGCGTAAGGGTGAAGGTGTAAAGATTTAGATATTAATTAGTGTATGGTAAGACTTAAGATGACATTTGATGGGATCAAATAGGTAGCATGTAATCAAACAATGTGACAAATAAGGTATTACATAAGATAACAATGTTTATGAGCATGTGAGTTATCAAGTAGTGTAGCACATAAACTATCATGTATTGTATCATGCGATGTAATACTTAGAATAAGATGTAAGATAATCACACAAAGTAGTAAACATGTAGCACCTAGCAATATATGACATAAGATGGGTGTCTTAAGGTTATAGTTTAGATCATGGGTATCTAATAACCTAATTCCCTATAACCATGGCTCTGATACCAATCTGTCACACCCCAACCGACGGCGAAATAGGTCAGGACGGGACATGTAGACTGTTCATAAGCACATGATCCAACAAATGTGTATTTAATAATATTCAGAAAAGAAGGACGATTACAATAAAGTGGCAGGTAAACGGGCAACAAATTGCGCCGCAACCCCCTTTTGAATAGCAAAACCGATCCTACTAAAAACAAAGCTTTGGATCCAACTAAAGTTTCATATATTAAAATAACTTAATTGTATAACATTGTTCTACAACAAAATCAATCAAACAAATAAAAATACATGCACAAGTTCATTTGTTTATTTCACTAGGTCCTCATGTCTAATATGTAGCAACTTGAAACACAAACTCAAAGAATTGCACCTGAAACATGATAAAAACAAGGTCAACTAAAAATAGTTGGCGAGTATACATAAGTTTTGACACCACACATAGTTTTCTAAATGTTTGTGTACAATTCATATGAATCATGGTTTAATAAGGCAATTATGGAGAACCACTATAGTTAAACCGGGGCGTACAATCAAACCTTGTGACTTGCAATGTTATCCTAAATGTAATATCGACAACAATCACCCTAACCGGGTGGGTTTGTCAGACACAATAGATCTATCACTGTTACCGTCGGCTTGTACAGAGTTAATGATTGCACTTGTACAAATTGCACACAAAGATGTAAATGTAGTTTGCACTCATACTATTCAAGCATAAGGCACAAATTACACACATGATCATAATGTTTGAATTGTATAAGTTGCAAATAGTTTCAAATGAAATCATGTTCCACCCCAAAAGTATAAAAATGTAAAATGGGCTATGTGAACTCACCTTTTAAGGGTAGCTTTAATGTCACACAATTATGTGGTTGTTGCACAAAAAGTCCTAGTTAATCACAAGGTTAACCTATAATTAATGGAATATGTATATCAATGTTTTGTAATATAAGAAATAGGGATTCCCAACACGCAAGGGGATGAGGATTTTTACTTAATTAATTTAGAAAATATTTGTTTAAGTTTCGAATGATACTTATGGAGTTCTTTGTAAAAAGTATGAGTATGTGTACATAGGGTTTCATTTGTTTTACAAACATTTCGAATAATGGATATATGAATAATTAATTTATGCTTCTTTGTTTATAATTAAACAATAACTGAATAAGTAATTTACACCTGTTTTTTTTTGTAAATTTGATAAATGAATAAATAAGTAATTGTAAAATATTTAGTTGAACAAAAAGATAATTAGATAATAATTAGTTTTTCTCTTGTTTGAAAATACACATTTTAATAATTGAGTAAATATTTGGATATCAACTAGTTGTATAAAATAAATAGAGTTCCAATTAAAAAAAATAAACATAAAATAAATTTTTAATTAAGAAAATAAAAGTATGTTTTAAAGGTTTAGTTTATAAATATATAGCTCCTTTAGTTTAATAAAAGTTACGACGTTACAACCACGGTCATTTTATAGTTTTTAAAGGTTATATAAAGTGATAAGGTTTATGAAAATTTACTAACACTAGTCACGATTTTTTTAATATATAAAGTGGTAACAAAATAAAACGTATTCATAATAATGATGCTCGAATTCTAATAGTTCGTGTAATTATAACTAAACATATATGTGTATAGATTTTTTTAATCAAATGAACATTGTACAAATATCTTGGGATTTCAAAACAAAATGTTTATGATTTATTTATTTGAAAACAAAACCTACAAAAGTTTCTTATCTATATCTATATCTATACTATATAATAAATAAGTAAAATAGGAGGACACTTGTCATAATTCTAGCCCTCTTCATTCTCATTTTCCCGCATCTCTCTCCTATTAATAATCAAATCCACTATTTTAGGCAATTAAACTAATTATTCGTTTCAATTTTAATCTACACATTTTTTATGAGTAAATTTCGTTTTTGGCCCCTGAGGTTTGTTCTGTTTAACTCTTTTAGTCCAAAAAAGAATCTTTTAACATATCAGCCTCTGAGTTTGTATTTTTGTAACCATTTCAGCCCCTGCTACTAACTCTGTTAACTTTTTCTGTTAAGTTTAAGGGCATTTTAGTAAATTTATTTCTAATGGACTAGTTTAACTATTTCAATCCAATAAAAACTTTTTTTAGTTTTTTGATTATTTTTTTGTACTTATTTAAAAACGTTTTTTAAAATCATTTTTTTTTGTTTTTTTAAACTTTTTTTTAACATTAATTTTTTTTAACTTTTAATTTTTTAATGTTTTCGTAAAAACGTTTTTAAAAACATATTTTTTATTTTGTTTATAAAAATATTTTTTAGCTTTTTCATAAATTGTACGATTAAAGAGAACGTTTTAAAACTAAATTTAAAAAGGAATAAAAAACACTTTCTCTAAAATAATATTAAAGAAACCTTTCTAAATAGATTTAAAAAAATATGCATCCTTAAAAAGGTAAAAAAAAATTAACAGTTAAAAAAACATTTTACAAAAAAACTAAAAAACGTTTTTATAATTTTTTTTTTTAAATGTTTTTATGAAAAGATTAAAAAAATATTTTTAGAAAGGTTACAAAACATTTTTAAAAAGTAAAAAAAAAGACGTTTTTTTGAAAAAAAAAACTAAAAAAATGATTTAAAAAAGTAAAAATAAATATTTTAAAATAAGTAAAAAAATATATAAAAAACAGTTTTTATTGGACTAAAATGGTTAAATTAGCGCCTTAATATAAAAATACTAAAATGCACCTATACTTAATAGAAAAAGTTAACAGAATTAGTAGCAAGGGCTGAAATGGTTATAAAAATGCAACCTTAGGGGCTGATATGTTAAAAGATTATTTTTTGGACTGAAACGGTTAAACAGGGCAAACCACAGGGGCCAAAAACGAAGTTTACTTTTTTTTTTTAATTTAAAAATGTGTTTATCATCAATTAATTTGTTCAATCATATTTTTGTTAAACTTTACAAACTGAAAACAATTTTATAGCTAACATAGGATTCAAATAAAAAACTTTTAATAATATATTTACATATTCACATTGTTTCATTTTGACGAGTGTATGTGTTAAAAGAATACATTATATTTTATTCAACTCATGTAATGCAAAGGTTTATTCAACCCGTGTATTACACGGGTTTTAAAAACATAAACTTTTTATTACCATGTATTTAACATTACATTTATTCAACCCATGTAATACACGAGATTATAACCTAGTCCTACTTCTAATAAACAATTCCAATTAATGGCACATGACATCACCATACTTTTTCTTACAAAAATCTTTTAATTTTATAGCTAACATAGGTCCACCCTACGCCCGGCGGACGTGCTAGTTTTTGGTTGGGAGGGCGGGAAACATGCTTGTGTCGATCTCACAGGTGTATCCCCCCTAGCTGGGTGGCGGGAAAATGGGTTTGTGGCGGGGCAAGCGGTTATGAAAGCAGAGTCAAAGAAGGTGGAAAAGCACGCGAAAGCTTGTGAGGATAATCAGCATGCCTTTGTCCCCCTGGCGTTTGACACATTCGGCTCCTTGGCGCCGGAGGCGGTTCGGTTCTTGGCTAGAGTTCAACGTGTGGTCCACAGCAACTTTACGACTCCTCAGGGGCGAGGCTTTGTTTTTAGTAGATTAGGGTTTTCCATTCAGAAGGGGATGGCGGCGCAGTTTGTTGCCCGTCTACCTGCTATGCTTATGTAATTTGCCTTGTTGATTGGAATGATTATAATCTTGATTTAAAAAAAAAGAAAAAGTATGTTTTAATTTTAATATTTAATTATGTTAATGTTGTTTTTTTTTCAAAAAAATAATAATATAAGATTTAAACTCTAATTATTACTTAATTTGAATTCTAATATAAAATTTGAAATATAATCTTCCCTACAAATTATTGTATTTTCATTTTCCTATAAAAAAATTCTTGTAATACATGGGTACCCTAATAAATGATTACATATTTTTGCCACGTGTCTCTCTATCATTCAATCTCATTTTCTTTTTTCTGTCCAAACCATTTACCAGAATTAAATTACACGCGGACCTAATTAAATAATGATATTAAAAGAATATATTTTTAAATAATTAATATAAATCTAATTATGTATACTTATTATTTAATTATGGATAGTTATTATATCATTTAACCAAATGAATTTAATATGAATTGCTTTATTAATTAGATAAAAAAATTAATACCCAGTTAAAAAAATATTTTAAAAATTAACTTAATATAATTTATAATTGTCACGTCGTTGGAATTCAATTAAAATGAAATTTCTATGGAAGTCGAATACAAACAGTGGTTCTAGGGAAAGAGTATTATACAAGATACTTATATGAAATGCTGTACTGTGATTTGGAAGGTTAGAAATCTTTCTATCTTATTTCCTATATTGATTGTAGTGAAATCTTGCATAAGAGGATAACAAGTTACAAATTCTATTTTGTTTTTTCCTTCCTTTCTTCTTTTTCGTTTCAGATTGAAAGAGGAAGAGTTGAGTAAATGAAAAATCCAAAGGAGGTTCATGGCCAAGGGTAAAGATGTGCGAATACCGGTTCTTTTGGAATGTACCGCTTGTGTTCGAAACGGTGTTAATAAGGAATCAACGGGCATTTCCAGATATATTACTCAAAAGAACCGACATTTATTTAAATACATATTTTGACGAATGCACGTGTTAACATATTACATTATATTTTATTCAACCCGTGTAATACACGAGATTATAAAACCCGTAACCCAGATCGATAGGGCATTTGCCAGGTCTAGAACCCGTAACCTGGCCTTCATTGAGCAAGATGTTTAACTAGTTGATATAGGGCATTTGCCTTGCTTGGGATTGAAAACAAACGAACTTAAAACAACAGCTGCAAACCCATCCTCTTCCCTACCCAACCCCCAATCGCAGACCAAATTCTAGTAACCCTAAACCCAGATCGATTACAAAGATAACAAGATCAGAGGTGTGAAAACGACGAGTACCTGGAGTAAACGATTTGGTCTAGGAGGAGCTAGTAATGTCGACTATTTGAGGGTCTCTCCCCTCTCCAACGTCAATCGAACAGAGAAGACAATAGTGTAACAGGTTATAGGGATTTATGGGCGGGTATAAACGCGTTTTTCAGCTGGAAATCGCGACTAAATGTCGAAGCGTGATTCCTGGGTTTGAAAATCCATGTCGTAACCCCGATTAAATGGGGTTTAAAATCTTCGATTCCTTACTAAAAATTAACGATTTCTTGTTCCAAACGTTTTGTGAAAGAGTAGGAAAACGGGAGTTTTTTTTTTTCTAAAATGGTGTTTCTCATAAAAATATTTACCATTATGTTCTTTTAAAAGTATTTACCAAAATGGTGTGAAACATATTTACCTTTTTAAATTTATATTAAAAAAACATAGAAAATGCTCACCTCACCCCCCAACTCCTTTGTATATGTTCAGAAACAAAGAAACCCATCCCGTCCGCTAGAAACCCTCCGGTAGCTCCTTGCCACGACTTTCTGGTGAACATCTACCAACATCGACCAGCCATTTTTGACATGAAATGCTAAACGAAACTTATCTCCTAAGCTCACCAACTCATCTTGTGAAAAAACCAAAAAATCCCAAACCAATTTTTGAAGAAATTTCTCTTATTTGGTTGACCTAGAAACTAAAGTTAACCCCCTCATTTCAACCCTATGACGGCGACGGGGATGGATTTCTTTCTTTTCTCCGATTCATCTCCATTTTTTCGATAGCGACGGGTTCGTCATTTCCATTTTTCCGACGGCGATTATTGTGGAATTCAATCCGAAAAACAATTTCCATGTATTTTTCCGAGAATCGGCGATGCATCGGCGTAGGTATCATGAGAGCAGGTACCGCCGGTACACCAACTGGAAAAGGCAAGATTGACTAGGCGGTGAAGAAGGTTTTAGGAATGCTGCAACATCCCAAAAATAGTAAATAAATAAATAATAACGCGATAGAGATTTAATCGTCAAAATGAAAGGAAAATGGATGGGCTTGGGCTCGGCTCCAACGGGCCGAGGGAAGCCCAGTTATATAAAGGTCAAGACAGCTTTAAACTCTCATTTCTTTCACCATTTGCAACCTAGAGAGAGAAATGAGAGCTCAGGCCTAGAGAGAGAAAGTTTACGGATCGACCCGGAATTGAAGGAGCACGTTACTACTGCGCTCGTGAGCAAAACCTCCGAATCTGAATCCCAATCCAGGTAACGATTCGACCCTAAACTGAGTTTTTGTTTGTTTTGGGGTTTTTCGGGTTTTAGCTAAATAGATGACGTTTTTACGGATGAAACTTGAAAATAAGCTTAGAACTAGCATCTAGAATGAAAACCGCACGTTTTGAACAAAGAAAGTTGTAAGATTGGCATGATCGGGTTAGCATGCAAGAATTTCAGACTTGTTGGGGAAACAGGTCTTGCGTACTGTCTTGCGAACTTATCAAGTACGCAAGAAAGATGTCCTGCGTACTTATCAAGTACGCAAGAGGAAGATCCTGCGTACTTATCAAGTACGTAAGAAGAATGTTCTGCGTACTTGTCAAGTACGCATGAACAAGGCCCTGCGCACTTACTAAGTGCGCAGGCATCAGGCTAGTTAGTGAAATCAGTATGTTCGCCTAATTTAGTATGATTAAACCGTTAGAGTCGGGATTGGGTCTGATGTGTATTTAACTACCTAATTCAGATCGTACGTGACGTTGTTGGGTCTTTGTTTAGGACAACCAAGACTAGCTTATCAGGTGATTTCTATGTGCCCCCTATGTGTTATGTGTAAATGATTTTTTTTAAATGTTTTGGGGCTGAAGTGTATACACTAAATGAATAAATGATATGAATGTCAATGTGATCATACGTGATATACAATACGTTTATTATATATATATATATGAAAATGAATTATGAACAAAGAATGAAACGTATGATTATAATGAATGAATGAAAGAATGACATAACGTGAATGAATGAAATCTTGCTTTATATTTTATATATTGCATGTTATGAATATATGAATACGTTATGGATGCTTCGATGACAACGGCTACTTCGGTAGACGAACGACCACATGACTATTTTGCAACCGGGACAAAAACGTTCCTTCACAAGCTAGGACGTATAAAAGGCACTCATGGACGGTCGAAGCAAATGCCTTAACTCATGTAGAACGGTTGCATACATAATAGTCGCGTGGGAAACGGATGCCCTTGGGCAGACGGGCGAATGAACGGACTACGACGGTAGGACGAGTTTAAGAGCGGACGGACAAAGGTTGTCGGGCGGATTTATGTTATGACGGACGGTTTCTAGGGCCGGAAGGTTTATGAAAAGGGCTACGCCGGTAGTTCTCACTGCGTTGTCTTTGTGACACTCCCGACAATTATGACGGGTTGATCACCCCTATGTGTATGGCCAATGAATGTTCTCCCTAAAGTAAGTATGTATGTACATATGTATATACTCAGTATGAATGTTATGTGAGAATAGTAAAGCAAAGAATATGCAAAAGCACGAATGTTTCATATATTATCTATATATACATATAATACTCATGATAAGATAAATGCTATGTATGATTGTCTTTAAACTAGAACTCACCAGCGTTAGCTGACTTTTAGTATACATTTCAGGTAAAGAAAGGAAGGGTCGTGCTAAGGCGTGATGGTTACCCGGCACGAGACTGACATCCCACTTTTATATATGTTAAGACTTCCGTTGTTATGTTATGTACTGTTATGTTATGTATTCGAATGATGTTTGCTTCCGCTACTTTTGAATGATTTTAATTTAAGTTCAATATTTATGACTATGTTTATGAGTAAATCCAACAAGTGAGGTTACCCGGGAAAGGGGCCTTACAAGTTGGTATCCGAGCAATAGTTTGAGAGATTCAGACATCCCTAAAGACTCAAACTGATTATGGGACCAACGCACGGATGTCAGTATGGGTAACCAACGCCAACACGGTAAGTAAGTACTAAAGTTAATGCACTTGGATAAGAATAGATACCTTAACTTAGAACAAATAGATTTCAATGTCACAACCGATTTGAAGAGTTTTGAACCCGAAAAGCAATGTAAATTAGTAATCACAAACCGGTCAATGTAATTAACAATTTACCTTGCTCGTACTGTTCTAAAACTATGATATGAAGAAATGGCATTGATGTATTCCCTTTATAACTATCAGGAAACTAGGAACTATGGCTGGTGGAGGAAGAACAGGATGCCAAGGCGGTCACACTGGCCGAGTCGGTAGACCTCCATTGAATCAAAGACATGAAGAAGAAGAGAGTGTGCACGCAGAACACACTGAGAGTGTGCACGAAACAGAAGTGACCCTAACTGGGGACGACGTTGGAACCCGAGGTCAGGGATGCTATTGCCCGTGAAGTTGTACTTACTCTGAAGAAAGTATTGCCTGATCTACTATCCGAGGCACTAAAGAAAAGTAGAGAGGAGGATGAGGGAGACCATGAAGAGAAAGTGTATGACAGTGATGGGGATGAAGTGAAGGTAGAATCAAGAAATCGTGGGTGTACCTACAAAGGTTTCAAGGAGGAGACCCACCCAAATTCGATGAGAACAAGGATTCAGTGGCTACGTTCGAATGGATTGAGTGGATGAACGCTGTAATCAAAATCAGCGAGTGTCGACCGGACCAGGCTGTTAAGTATGTTGCTCATTCTTTCACCAATGAGGCACTAAGTTGGTGGAGGAACATTCGGAGGACAAAGTCGCCAAACGCTCTTGCCATAATGACATGGGAAGACTTGAAGAAGTTGATAATCCAAAAGTTCTGTCCCCAGAACGAAATTGATCGAGTGGAAAATGAATTCCTAAACTTTAAGGCTGGCAGCAAGATGCACCGCCAGTATACTTCTAGGTTCAATGAGCTAGCTCAACTGGTACCCCACCTAGTGGAGACAGAAGAACGAATGATTAAGTACTATATGAAGGGCCTACCTCAAAGGGTCCGTGTTCATGTAAAAGCTAATCTACCATCGACCTTCGAATCGGTAGTCAACCTGTCTGGAATCGTCTATGACGATTATGCTAATGAGGACACAGCTCCCGAAGCTCCGAAACGGAAATGGGAGAACTCGTTCAAAGGAAATGGAAAAGGAAACTACACCGCTGAGGTGAAGAAGCCTAGGGCAGAAGGGTATGACGTTTGTAAGAAATACTCAAAGAAACACCAAGGCGAATGTCTTGTTGGCTCAACCGTGTGTTATAAGTGCGGGAGGCCGGGGCATTACTCTCGAGATTGCTTAAAGGACGTCAAGTGACAAAGTTGTGGTAGATATGGACACCTGACTAGGGATTGCAGGAAAACCAGACAATCCGGTTCGGGAAAGGAAAGGGAAGCAGAAAGGGAACAGCCGAAGGCTAGGACTAGAGCCTACGCCCTGACCGAGGAGGAAGCAAGGGGAAACCCTGATGTTGTGTCAGGTACGTTCCTAGTAAATGATGAACATGCTGCTATTTTATTTGACTCTGGTGCTAGTAAAAGCTTTATATCCAATGCATTTAGTCATAAATTAGATTGCACTATCAACACCATAGTAAAGGCCTTTAGCGTACAAACTGCCGTTGGTAAAAATTCGACAGTATTTCAAGTAACAGAGGATTGCATCATAGAAATAGAGGGTCATAAGTTTCCTTCTAGATTATTCCATCTCACCTTAGGAGGATTCGATATAGTATTGGGTATGGATTGGCTAGCTGCCAACGAAGCTCAAATCATATGTTAACGTAAGAGGATACACCTCAAAGCTCCTAGCGGCAGTCCAATTACGGTTTATGGGGATTGGAATTACACGATGCCGAACGTCATCTCGATGATCAAGGCCCAAATTTATATGAGGCGCGGTTGCGAAGCTTATCTGGCGTATGTTATTGACGATAGAATGAAAACGAAAGAACTTAAGAATGTACCCGTGGTGTGCAACTTTCCGGAAGTGTTTCCTGAGAATCTACCTGGGTTGCCACCCGATCGGGAAATAGAGTTTCAGATTGGCTTACTGCCAGGAGCCGAGCCTGTTGCCAAAGCCCCCTACCGATTGGCTCCATCAGAAATGAAAGAATTGATGTCTCAACTAGAGGAATTAACAGAAAAAGGATTTATCAGACCGAGCATTTCACCATGGGGCACTCCGGTACTATTTGTAAAGAAGAAGGACGGCAACATACGCATGTGCATTGACTACCATGAATTGAACAAGACGACAGTAAAGAACAAATACCCACTGCCTAGAATAGACAACCTTTTTGATCAACTGCAAGGTGCAAATTGGTTCTCAAAGATCGATCTTAGGTCGGGTTACCATCAGTTGAAAGTAAGAGAAGAAGACGTACCAAAGACCGCGTTCCACACGCGTTATGGGCATTATGAGTTTCTCGTGATGTCCTTCGGATTGACCAACGCACCAGCAGCGTTCATGGATTTGATGAATAGAGTATGTCAACCAATGTTGGATCGATCAGTGATAGTTTTTATAGACGACATACTGGTATATTCGAAAAGCGAGGGTGATCACCACTGCCACCTAAGAGAGGTTCTGGAGGTACTAAAGCAGGAGAAGTTGTACGCAAAATTCTCCAAATGCGCGTTCTGGCTTAGGGAAGTCCAATTCCTAGGTCATGTGATAAACCCAAACGGCATCATGGTAGATCCTGCAAAGATCGAAACAGTAAAGGAATGGAACGTCCCGAAGACACCAACAGAGATACGAAGTTTTCTAGGATTGGCAGGCTACTATCGGAGGTTCATTCAAGATTTCTCAAGGATAGCCTCGCCACTAACTAAACTAACACGGAAGGAAGTAAAATATGAATGGGGTCCAACCCAAAATAATGCGTTTGAGGAACTTAAGACACGATTAACCCAAGCTCTAGTCTTGACTCTACCTAAGGGAAATGAAGACTTGGTAGTCTACTCTGATGCTTCGTGACAGGGTTTAGGTTGCGTACTTATGCAACGAGGAAAGGTAATTGCTTACGCTTCGCGACAACTAAAGATTCACGAGGTTAACTACCCAACTCACGATCTAGAATTAGCGGCAATAGTTTTCACGTTGAAAATATGGAGGCACTATCTGTATAGAGTTAAATGCACCATTTACTCCGATCACAAAAGCCTGAAGTACTTTTTCGAACAAAAAGAATTAAACATGAGATAAAGGAGGTGGTTAGAGCTACTGAAAGACTCTGATTGTGAGATATTGTACCATCCAGGCAAGGCAAACGTAGTGGCTGACGCTTTAAGTAGAAAGGAAGAATCGGAACCTATCCGGATCAAAGCGTGTCAGCTGATTATAACGCCAGATTTGATGAGCGAAATATCAAAGGCACAAGATGAAGCACTATTAGAAAGAAATATAAACGGGAAAGAATAGTGGGACAACAAGGGAATTTGGATGCAAATGCATACGGTGTACGAACTAGGTTTGGCCGGATGTGGATACCTAAGATTGGCGAGCTTAGAGCCAAAATACTCGATGAGGCACATAAGTCACGCTATTCTATCCACCCCCGGACAAACAAAATGTAACATCCCAAAAACAAGACGATGATTAAAATAACGGGTTATACGTGAGACGAAAGGAATAAATGAATGAGGCGTGACGGGCCGGCCAGATAGGCCGGCGAACTTGAGGGGAGGAGTCCCTTCCCTTTAAATAGCCAACACACTCCACATTTCTCTCATTTGCAAGTTCTAGAGTGAGAAACCGTAGAGAGAGAAAGTTGGCGGATCGACCCGAGATTGAAGAAGTGCGTTGCTCCATAGCTCGTGAGAGGAACCTCCGAATCAGAAGCTCGATACAGGTAACGATCCAACCTAGATATTAGTTTTTGTTCGTTTTTGGGTTTTCGACGAAAATGTGACGTTTTTACTGATGAAACTGGAAGAAAATCATGGATTTGAGTTCCTTAATGAAAAGCAAACATTTTTAATGTAAACAAGTTCAGGATCTTGACGTGATCAGACCCGAATGCGAAAGTTAGGGTTTTTGCGGGGAAGCAGATCCTGTGTACTTATCAAGTACGCAGGAAGAGGGTCCTGCGTACTTATCAAGTACGCATGGAGAGGGTCCTGCATACTTATCAAGTACGCATGAAGCAAAGTTTGCGCACTTATTAAGTACGCAATAGCAAGGCCCTGGGCACTTGCTAAGTGCGCAGGCATCAGGCTGGTTAAGTAAATTCAATATGTTTAGAAGGTTAAACCGTTAGAGTCGGGATTTGGTCTGATGTGTATTTAACTAATCAATTCAGATCGGAAGTGACGTTGGGGGACCTTTGTTTAGGACAACCCAGATTAGCTTATCAGGTGAGTTCTAGAAGCCCTCTTTTAAATGTTTTAAATAATATTTTGGAGCTGGTGTGCATACATACGAAATGAAGTTTTACGAAATGATGTTTATGAAACTATGTTTACGAAATGAAATGATTTGGAATGAACGGTTTATGGAAAGAAAGTTTTATGAATGAAATGTTTACGAACGAAATGTTTATAAAGAAATGGCTTAAAATGAAGGTAAAGGGTTTTGAAAATGAATGAAATGTTTTATGAAAAGAAAAGAAAAGGGCAAAGGTTTTAAAGAAGTCATTACAAATCTAATATGTCGAATGAATGGAATTGACGAATGAAGTCTGGGAATGTAATTCCCAGCCTTGTGGTAGATTATGGACAGCGAGCCATAGTTGCCATAAGAACAACAGGGGCAGTGTCTTGGTGGCCTGTCAATGGTTATGATGTTGTACAACTGGTAAGGGAGTAACGACGATTACTCAGGGGTTAACGTGACCCCATGAAGGTTAAATTATGATTCGACGGTGTTATGGCCGTGAGCCATAGCCGTCGATGGAAGTTGTCGGTTTATGGACATGAGACCATAGGGGCAACTAAATGGGTATTGTCGGTCCTCGTGCAGTTAAGCCTTGGGGGCAATACAAAAGGGAATTGATGGAATGTATTGTATTGTCGGTCTTCGTGCAGTTAAGCCTTAGGGGCAATACAATAGGGAATTGACGGAATGTATTGTATTATCGGTCTTCGTGCAGTTAAGCCTTAGGGGCAATACAATACTAAATGACGAAATGAATGGTAGCACAGATTTAGATAGTAATGTATGACTTAAACGAATATTAAATGTTTTAAACGAATGATCCGTTCAACGTGTTTATGAAGATGATAAATGTTTGAATGTTTTTAATGATGAACGAAAGGCCTTGTTTTCTTATACATGATGTTAAACCCTAATGAATTATTGAATGATGAACCATTTCTTAAATCGAATAAAAAACTGGAACTCACCAGCGTAGCTGACTTTTTAGTATGCACATTCAGGTTAAGGCAAGTATGGATGATGGACGGTGATGCTTGGCAAGCGAGAAGAGTTACCCTGTTGATCATGAAGACTGGCATCCCGTCATGAGTTGTTTATGTTATGTTTATGTATTTAACAATGTTACGCTTCCGCATGTTTAAACAAGTTTTAATTATGATGAATGAATGATTCCGCTGCGTTATTTGATATTCAAGTTTAATAACTGTTTGTGAATGAGTAAATCCAACGAGTAAGGCCTCCCGGGTTTGAGGCCTTACAAGTTGGTATCAGAGCAATAGTTTGAGAGATTTGGACACTCCTAGTGTCTAAACTTAAACTGTGAATGGGACCGAAAGTGGATGCCAGTACGGGTAACTCGAGCCACAGCATCAGGTAGGAAGGTAGTATATATTTACGTGTATAGTATGCCTTAGAAAGGGTTAGGTAAGGACTTGTGTTCTGATGGAATCACAAAGGTAGTCAAATAGAAATCGAAAGGTAGTGTAATGGTTAATTGTAGATGGCCAGTGTATATTAACATCTTACAGTGCTTGATGAATTTTATTTGTTAACTAGCGTGATGACATTGAATTCTTGTCTTATAGAACGAAATGGCAAGAAGAGGAAATGGAAGGCGAGGTGGGGGCCGTACCGGCGGTCGTAACAGTGGGCGCGACAGGACCCCAGCACGCCAGAAGTACAGTGAAGAAGGAAGTGTTCACACTGAGCCAGAAATTAGTGTGCACTGGACTGAGACGACTCTTGTCGGAGAACAACAATTCACTTTCGAACCGGAAGTGAGAGCGGCTTTGGCACGCGAGTTCACTGAGTTGATGAAGGTTTCTCTGCCAGGACTGTTGGCAGAAGCGTTAAAGAAGGCTAGTGAGACGGGTGGGTCTAACACGGCGGTTGTTACCCTGAACACTGAGGCAATCAACACACCGCTTAACCGTGGTTGCGACTATAAGTCCTTTAAGGCATGTGACCCACTAGTCCTGACTGGGAAGAAGGACGCGGTGGCTACTTTTGACTGGGTGATACGTACGGAAGACGCCATCCATCTGAGCGAGTGTCGAGCAAATCAAGTTGTGAAATTTGCTGCTAACTCCTTGAGAGTGGAAGCATCCCATTGGTGGGAAGGTGTATGTCAAGCCAAAGGGGACGAGACTGTGGAGGCGATGATGTGGTCTGATTTGAAAATTTTGGTGAACAAGAATTTTTGTCCAAGGAATGAGATCGAAAAGGTAGAAAGGGAATTTCTGGGGATTAAGGCCGGGAGCATGACGCACCGGCAGTACACCACGGTTCAATGAACTAGCACGTCTGGTGCCACACCTTATCACGACTGAGGAAAGAAAGATTTCCTATTACATTCAAGGGCTTCCGGACCAGGTCCGCACCTATGTTAAGGCAAACGCCCCTACGACCTATGATTCGGTAGTAGAACTGATCGGCGTGGTATTTGATGATCTGGCGCTGAATGTCGTTGCCATTGAAGAGCTTAATAGCGATCGGCTGGGAAGTTGTTTGGGGCTCGGGACAAGCAGGCCAGGGTAGGCGAGACGGAAGTCTGTGGAAGATGTGGGGTAAGACATGCGGGTGAGTGTCGGTTAGGGTCAAATCTATGCTTTAAATGCGGAAAAACCGGACACTACGCACGTGAATGTCCCCAGCTATTCAAATGCTACAACTGTGGGGAGAGTGGTCATATGAGCCGGGAATGCACCAAGCCCAGAATGGGTGAGCCGGGAAGGGGAAAGGCCCGGAGAAGAGAAGAGAGGCCATAAGCAAAGACTCGTGCGTACGCGCTGACGCAAGACCAAGCCAGGGCAGACCCCGATGTGGCGTCAGGTACGTTCATCCTTGACAACACTTTTGTTTCTGTGTTATTTGATTAGGGTGCCAGCAAGAGTTTTATATCTGCGAATTTTTGTAAACGAGTGAAGGACACTGTCAGTAAGCTAGAAAGGGCCTTTAGCGTAGAAACCGCTGAGGGTAGAACTGCGAGAGTGACCGATGTAGTTGACAACTCCACGATAAAAATAGAAGGTCATAGGTTCCCTGTCAGATTGTTTGTTATGGTTTTGGGAGGGTTTGATGTCGTGTTAGGTATGGATTGGTTAACTGCCAACGAAGCACAAATCATATGTAAACGAAAGATAATCCGACTCAAGGCTCCGGATGGTAGCAAAGTCAAGGTTTTTAGAGATCGTGACTCCCCGATGCCAAACGTCATCTTGATGATTAAGGCAACAAATTACTTGAGGCGTGGATGCGAGGCTTATCTGGTGTACATAATTGACAAGTATAAGGAAGTGAAGGAACTAGACGATGTACCCGTGGTACGCGAGTACACGGAGGTGTTCCAGAGGATTTGCCTGGGATACCACCCGACAGAGAGATTGAATTTCTAATCGACTTAGTACCAGATGCCCAGCCCGTGGCTAAGGCTCCATATCGATTAGCACCGGTGGAGATGAAAGAACTTATGGCCCAATTAGACGAACTACTTGAGAAGGGATTTATACAACCGAGCATCTCGCCTTGGGGTGCTCCGGTTTTGTTTGTGAAGAAGAAGGATGGTTCGATGAGAATGTGTATTGATTATCGTGAGTTGAACAAACGAACGGTGAAGAACAAATACCCTTTGCCAAGGATCGACGACCTGTTCGATCAATTGCAAGGCGCAAGTTGGTTCTCAAAAATCGACCTTCGATCCGGGTACCATCAGTTGAAGGTGAGGGAAGAAGACATACCGAAAACTGCATTTCGCACGCGTTATGGACATTTCGAGTTCCGCGTAATGTCTTTCGGATTGACGAATGCCCCCGCAGCGTTCATGGATTTGATGAATAGGGTATGTCGACCGATCGGTAATTGTGTTCATCGATGATATCCTCATCTACTCCAAGAATGAGGGTGATCACGCATGTCACTTAAAGGAGGTGTTGGAGGCTCTAAAGAAGGAAAGGTTGTATGCTAAGTTCTCCAAATGCGCGTTCCGGCTTAGGGAAATCTAATTCCTAGGTCACGTCATTAACCCGAACGGTATTACGGTTGACCCAGCAAAGATAATGACGGTAAGGGAATGGAATATTCCTAAGACTCCAACTGAAATCCGCAGTTTCTTGGGATTGGCAGGCTACTATCGGATCGAAGATTCATCCAGGATTTCTCGAAAATAGGTTCGCCATTGACAAAGTTGACTCGGAAGGAGGTAAAGTACGAATGGGGTTCGACCCAGGATGAGGCGTTTAAGGAATTGAAAGAGAAGCTAACCAAAGCTCCAGTCTTGGCCCTTCCCGAGGGCAATGAAGACTTAGTTGTATACTCTGACGCTTCTGGTCAGGGATTGGGATGCGTGTTGATGAAACGCGGGAGAGTGATTGCGTATGCGTCATGGTAATTGAAGATTCACGAAGCTAATTATCCGACTCACGATTTGGAACTTGCTGCTTTCGTATTCGCATTGAAAATCTGGAGGCACTACCTTTACGAGGTGAAGTTTACTATTTACTCCGACCACAAAAGTTTGAAGTACTTTTTCGAACAAAGGGAACCTAATATGAGGCAGAGACGATGGTTGGAACTATTGAAATACTATGACTGTGAAATCATATACCATCCTGGGAAGGCAAACGTGGTGGCAGACGCTCTAAGCCGAAAGGATGTGCCTGCTCCTATTAGAGTGAAAGCTTGCCAGTTGGTGGTGACATCAGATGTGATGAGGGAAATTGAAAGAGCTCAAGATGAAGCACTTAAGGAAGAAAACATAAAGAAGGAAAGGATGGTTGGCCAACCGGACAATTTGGAATATAACACCCTTGGTGTGAGCACAAGTTTTGGGCGGGTATGGATACCTATGAGTGGCGAGCTTAGAACCAAAATCTTGGATGAGGCTCATAAGTCTCGATACTCTATCTATCCTGGTACCAATAAAATGTACCAAGATCTGAGGAAGGAATACTGGTGGCCTGGGATGAAACATGAGGTGACAAGGTATGTAAGCAAGTGCTTGACTTGCTCACAAGTAAAGGCCGAACACCAGAAACCGTATGGAAAGATTCGACCACTTGATATACCGGAATGGAAGTGGGAACACATTACCATGGACTTCATAACCAAGCTACCTCGCACAGCTAAAGGTCATGAAACCATTTGGGTAATTATGGACCGATTAACGAAGAGTGCTCATTTTCTACCTATTCGTGAGACGTTCTCGTCGGAAAGGTTAGCAGAAGTATTTATTAACGAAGTAGTAGCGCGACATGGGATGCCTTTGACGATCGTATCTGACCGGGACACACGATTCACATCGAGGTTCTGGAAAAGGTTTCACGAGGCGATGGGCACGAGGCTTATAATCAGCACGGCATACCATCCACAGACGGATGGTCAATCCGAAAGGACCATTCAGACATTGGAGGATATGCTTCGTGCTTGTATTATCGATTTTGGCGGCAGTTGGGATAGTCATCTGCCGTTAGCTGAATTCTCCTACAACAATAGTCATCACACGACGATAGGAATGCGCCTTACGAAATGTTGTATGGGAGAAGATGCATGACCCCGGTTTGTTGGGGTGGGATTGGACAAAAGGAATTAGGAAGTCTTGAAGTTGTAAGAGAAATGTCAGAAAGTTTTGATCAAATCAAAGCAAGAATGAAGGCCGCGCAAGATCGTCAGAAATCCTATGCGGATAAACGACGAAGGCCTATCGAGTTTGATGTTGGGGACAGAGTAATGTTGAAAGTGTCACCCTGGAAGGGAATCTTACGATTCAGGAAGAGAGGAAAGTTAAGTCCGAGGTTTGTAGGACCATTTAGGATAATGGCACGGGTTGGTAAAGTCGCTTATCGGTTAGAGTTGCCTGATGAGTTAAGTGGGATTCATCCTACCTTACATGTATCACACTTGCGAAAGTGTTTGGCGGATGAATCGGCTCACGTACCACTTACTGACATCGAGTTTGACAACAACCTTAACTACATCGATGAACCCGTGGCCGTCTTAGACAGAAGGAGAAGCATTTGCCTAATAAGATTATTCGATTGGTTAAAGTCCAATGGAAGCACCGAAAGGGATCGGAATCTACTTGGGAAATGGAGAAGGAAATGAGGGAGTCGTACCCTCATCTATTTGACTTATGATAGGTTTCGAGGACGAAACCTATTGTAAGGGGGGTAGACTTGTAACATCCCAAAAATAAGACGAAGATTAAAATAACGGGTTATACGTGAGACGAAAGGAATAAATGAACGAGGCGTGACGGGCCGGGCCAGATGGGCCGGCGAACTTGAGGGGAGGAGTCCCTTCCCTTTAAATAGCCAACACACTCCATATTTCTCTCTATTGCAAGTTCTAGAGAGAGAAACCGTAGAGAGAGAAAGTTGGTGGATCGACCCGAGATTGAAGAAGTGCGTTGCTCCATAGCTCGTGAGAGGAACCTCCGAATCAGAAGCTCGATACAGGTAACGATCCAACCTAGATATGAGTTTTTGTTCGTTTTTGGTTTTTTTGGGTTTTGGACGAAAATGTGACGTTTTTACGGATGAAACTGGAAGAAAATCATGGATTTGAGTTCCTTAATGAAAATCAAACATTTTTAATGTAAATAAGTTCGGGATCTTGACGTGGTCAGACTCGAAGGCGAAAGTCAGGGTTTTTGCGGGGAAGCAGATCCTGCGTACTTATCGAGTACGCAGGAAGAGGGTCCTGCGTACTTATCAAGTACATAGGAAGAGGGTCCTGCGTACTTATCAAGTACACATGGAGAGGGTCCTGCGTACTTATCAAGTACACATGAAGCAAAGTTTACGCACTTATTAAGTATGCAAGAGCAAGGCCGTGCGCACTTGCTAATTGCGCAGGCATCAGGTTGGTTAAGTAAAATCAGTATTTTTAGAAGGTTAAACCGTTAGAGTCGGGATTTGGTCTGATGTGTATTTAACTAATCAATACAGATCGGAAGTGACGTTGGGGGACCTTTGTTTAGGACAACCCAGATTAGCTTATCAGGTGAGTTCTAGAAGCCCTCTTTTAAATGTTTTAAATAATATTTTCGGGCTGGTGTGCATACATATGAAATGAAGTTTTACGAAATGATGTTTATGAAACTATGTTTATGAAATTAAATGATTTGGAATGAACGGTTTATGGAAAGAAAGTTTTATGAATGGAATGTTTACGAACGAAATGTTTATAAAGAAATGGGTTAAACTGAAGGTAAAGGGTTTTGAAAATGAATGAAATGTTTTATGAAAAGAAAATAAAAGGGCAAAGGTTTTAAAGAAGTCATTACAAATCTAATCTGTCGAATGAATGGAATTGAAGAATGAAGTATGGGAATGTAATTCCCAACCTTGTGGTAGATTATGAACAGCGATGCATAGTTACCATAAGAACAACAGGGGCAGTGTCTTGGTGGCCTGCCAATGGTTATGATGTTGTACAACTGGTAAGGGAGTAACGCCGGTTACTCAGGGGTTAATGTGACCCCATGAAGGTTAAATTATGATCCGACGGTGTTATGGGCGTGAGCCATAGCCTTCGATGGAAGCTGTCGGTTTATGGACATGAGAGCCATATGGGCAACTAAATGGGTATTGTCGGTCCTCGTGCAGTTAAGCCTTGGGGTAATACAAAAGGGAATTGACGGAATGTATTGTATTGTCGGTCTTCGTGCAGTTAAGCCTTAGGGGCAATACAATAGGGAATTGACGGAATGTATTGTATTGTATTGTCGGTCTTCGTGCAGTTAAGCGTTAGGGGCAATACAATACTAAATGACGGAACGAATGGTAACACAGATTTAGATAGTAATGTATGACTTAAACGAATGTTAAATGTTTTAAACAAACGATCCGTTCAACGTGTTTATGAAGATGATAAATGTTTGAATGTTTTTAATGATGAACGAAAGGCCCTGTTTTCTTATACAAGATGTTAAACCCTAATGAATTATTGAATGATGAACCATTTCTTAAATCGAATGAAAAACTGGAACTCACCAGCGTAGCTGACTTTTTAGTATGAACATTTAGGTTAAGGCAGGTATGGATGATGGACGGTGATGCTTGGCAAGTGAGAAGAGTTACCCTGTTGATCATGAAGACTGGCATCCCGTCATGAGTTGTTTATGTAATGTTTATGTATTTGACAATGTTACGCTTCCGCGTGTTTGAACAAGTTTTAAATATGATGAATGAATGATTCCGCTGTGTTATTTGATATTCAAGTTTAATAACTGTTTATGAATGGTAAATCCAACGAGTGAGGCCTCCCGGGTTTGGGGCCTTACACAAAATGTATCAAGACTTGAAGAAAGAGTATTGGTGGCCCGGCATGAAGAATGATGTGACCGAGTACATGAACAAGTGCCTAACGTGTTCACTAGTTAAGGCCGAGCACCAGAAGCCATGCGGTAAAATGCAACCTTTACCAACACCGGAATGGAAGTGGGAGGAGATCACGATGGACTTCATTACCAAGCTACGACAAACAGCTAAAGGCAATGATACCATTTGGGTGATCGTCGACCGCTTGACGAAAAGTGCTCACTTCTTGCCAATACGTGAGACTTCTTCGTCAGAAATACTAGCAGAAATATTTATCAAGGAAGTTGTGAGCAGACATGGTATGCCGCTGTCGATTGTGTCCGACAGGGATACTAGATTCATGTCAAGGTTTTGGAAGAAATTCAATGAAGCAATGGGCACTAGACTGAACATCAGCACCGCTTACCACCCCCAAACCGATGGTCAATCGGAAAGGACCATTCAGACCTTGGAGGACATGCTCCGGGCCTGTATAATTAACTTCGGTGAGAGCTGGGACAACCATCTACCATTGGCAGAATTTTCATATAACAACAGCTATCACTCAACTATTGGCATGACGCCATTTGAAATGTTGTATGGGAGGAGATGTAGGACCTTGGTTTGTTGGGGGAAATTGGACAAAAGGATTTTGCAAGTCTCGAAGTGGTCAAAACTACTTCCGAGAAGTTTGATCAAATCAAGGCTCGAATGAAAGCCGCAAAAGACAGACAGAAATCATACGCGGATAAGAGAAGAAGGGATTTAGAGTTTCAAGTGGGGGACATGGTACTGTTAAAGGTATCACCATGGAAAGGAATCATCCGATTCAGAAAATGTGGCAAACTAAGTCCAAGGTTTGTCGGACCTTTCAAGATTTTAGCGCATTTGGGCCAAGTTGCTTACAAACTCGACCTACCCGTTGAGCTTAGCGGAATACACCCCACGTTCCTCGTATCGCACTTTCGCAAGTGCCTAACTGACGACACAGCTCACATACCTTACGACGAGATCGAAGTGGATAACAGTCTAAATTATGTGTAGCAACCAATAGTCATTCTTGACCGAGCTGAGAAACGACTACGCAATAAGTTGATTCATTTAGTTAAAGTACAATGGAAGCACAGAAAAGGGTCAGAAGCGACATGGGAAAAAGAAGACGAGATGAGGAGACTATACCCTCAATTGTTTAACGTATAAACGGTTTCGAGGACGAAACCTCTTTAAAGAGGGTAGACTTGTAACATCCCAAAAATAGTAAATAAATAAATAATAGCGCCATAGAGATTTAATCGTCAAAATGAAAGGAAAATGGATGGGCTTGGGCTCGGCTCCAACGGGCCGAGGGAAGCCCAGTTATATAAAGGTCAAGACAACCTTAAACTCTCATTTCTTCCACCATTTGCAACCTAGAGAGAGAAAGGAGAGCTCGGGCCTAGAGAGAGAAAGTTGACAGATCGACCCGGAATTGAAGGAGCACGTTACTACTGAGCTCGTGAGCAAAATCTCCGAATCTGAATCCCAATCCAGGTAACGATTCGACCCTAAACTGAGTTTTTGTTTGTTTTGGGGTTTTTCGGGTTTTAGCTAAATAGATGACGTTTTTACGGATGAAACTTGAAAATAAGCTTAGAACTAGAATCTAGAATGAAAACTACACGTTTTGAACAAAGAAAGTTGTAATATTGGAATGATCGGGTTAGCATGTAAGAATTTCGGACTTGTTGGGGAAACAGGTCTTGCGTACTTATCAAGTACGCAAGAAAGATGTCCTGCGTACTTATCAAGTACGCAAGATGAAGATCCTGCTTACTTATCAAGTATGCAAGAAGAATGTTCTGCGTACTTATCAAGTACGCATGAACAAGAGGCTAGTTAGTGAAATCAGTATGTTCGCCTAGTTCAGTATGATTAAACCGTTAGAGTCGGGATTGGGTCTGATGTGTATTTAACTACCTAATTCAGATCGTACATGTCATTATTGGGTCTTTGTTTAGGACAACCAAGACTAGCTTATCAGGTGAGTTCTATGTGCCCCCTATGTGTTATGTGTAAATGATTTTTTTT
This sequence comes from Smallanthus sonchifolius, assembly GCA_023525975.1. Classification (NCBI taxonomy): domain Eukaryota; kingdom Viridiplantae; phylum Streptophyta; class Magnoliopsida; order Asterales; family Asteraceae; genus Smallanthus; species Smallanthus sonchifolius. The sequence continues at coordinate 32,361,041 of CM042046.1, forward strand.
AAATGTTTTGGGGCTGAAGTGTATACACTAAATGAATAAATGATATGAATGTCAATGTGATCATATGTGATATACAAATACGTATATTATACATATATGAAAATGAATTATGACCAAAGAATGAAACGTATGATTATAATGAATGAAAGAATGACGTAACGTGAATGAATGAAATCTTGCTTTATATTTTATATATTGCATATTATGAATGTATGAATACGTTATGGATGCTTCGATGACAACAGCTACTTCGGTAGACGGACGACCACGTGACTATTTTGCAACCGGGACAAAAACGTTCCTTCACAAGCTAGGACGTATAAAAGGCACTCATGGACGGTCGAAGCAAATGCCTTAACTCATGTAGAACGGTTGCATACATAATAGTCGCGTGGGAAACGGATGCCCTTGGGCAGACGAGCGAATGAACGGACTACGAAGGTAGGACGGGTTTAAGAGCGGACGGACAAAGGTTGTCGGACGGATTTATGTTACGACGGATGGTTTCTAGGGCCGGACAGTTTATGAAAAGGGCTACCACGGTAGTTCTCACTGCGTTGTCTTTGTGACAATCGCGACAATTATGACGGGTTGATCACCCCTATGTGTATGGCCAATGAATGTTCTCCCCAAAGTAAGTATGTATGTACATATGTATATACTCAGTATGAATGTTATGTGAGAACAGTAAAGCAAAGAATATGCAAAAGCACGAATGTTACGTATATTATCTATATATACATATAATACTCATGATAAGATAAATTCTATGTATGATTGTCTTTAAACTAGAACTCACCAGCGTTAGCTGACTTTTAGTATACATTTCAGGTAAAGAAAGGAAGGGTCGTGCGAAGGCGTGATAGTTACCCGGCACGAGACTGACATCCCACTTTTATATATGTTAAGACTTCCGCTGTTATGTTATGTATTGTTATGTTATGTACTGTTATGTTATGTATTCGAATGATGTTTGCTTCCGCTACTTCTGAATGCTTGTAATTTAAGTTCAGTATTTATGACTATGTTTATGAGTAAATCCAACAAATGAGGTTACTCGGGAAAGGGGCCTTACAAATGCATCAGTGGTGAAGAGAATCTAGATTAGCCATGGGTTGTCGGGATTTTTTTTATATACATTTGGGATTTCATGTAAAAAATGGTTGGTCGAAGTTCCTAAATGTTCGTCAGAAAGTTGCGGTGAGAGACGACCGGGAGTTTCTAGCCGACTGGAAAGTTCTCAACAAAACACTATAATGGTAAATATATATAAAAAGGGGAATTTTAGAGACACCGTCTCATTTTTTAACTGCAACTGACCTAACCGTCACGTATAGGGCTAAATGTGACGTTTAGGGCACCAAATGTCACGTATAGGGCAATATGTCACCCTTATCCACCAGACTTTGGAATCAGAGCGCCAGAGAATGTCGGGATATGTTGGTGGGTTTTTTTTAGGGTTGAGTTTTACGGTTTTTGTGGTGTATATGTCACATATAGGGCTAAATGTCACCCCTTACTTATTTTTTTTAAAATTATATATGTATGTTTTTATCACGTTAAGAGTTTGAAAAAATCGGTAGTTATAGTTTTTAAAATATGGTCACCTTCATTATCGCTTTATGATGTAAAAAGTGAATAACGATTTTTTTTTCTTTTGGTTTTTTCACATTAAGAGTTTGTAAATATCGGTAGTTATAGTTTTTAAAATCTGGTTACCTCGATTATCGGTTTGAGATGTAAAAAAAGAATAACGATTTTTTTTTCTTTTGGTTTTATCACGTTAAGAGTTTGTAAAAATCGGTAGTTATAGTTTTTAAAATCCGGTCACGTCTTTTTTATTATAAAACTAGCTTTTATTTTAATTTTCGGTTTGAGATGTAAAACTAAGAGTTTTTTTCGCGTGTTAAACTACTCGTAAATAAAATCACATATATAAACATCATATACAACCATTACAAACAACCAAACAAACACAACAAAACCATCATAAATAAAACTACATACATAAATACAATGATTTTGTACACATAAAACAAAAGTACAAATCTATCTAAACAATCTAACAACCCCTCCATCTTGTCATCACCATCTGCACCGGACGCACCCGCACCGGACCCACGCGCACCGGACGTGTTAGCACCGTCGTCGCCCAACGGCCGGGGTGGTGGTCTCAATAACGGCCTACCGGCGGCCCGATAGTCCGCGACCGTGTGGTCGATGATCTACTACAGCATCTCCTCGGTGCGCGTGACCCGGGCCTGAGTATCCCGAATCATATCTAGTGTGGCGGCATGCAACCGCACGACATGGTACACGCGCGGAGGATGCTGTGGCGGCACGGGCTCGGCCACCTACCGGACTGGCGGCTGAACCGGCTCGTCCCCTCCGCCGGCACCTCATGAAGCTGCTGAAGCCGGACCTTTTGCGCAACTAGTGGGTTGGGGTCCACCAACGGCTCGGGCACCCAGGCATCCAAAACATCATATCTCCTCACCAAACGCCACTGCCCGTCCGGGAACTTCCGGGCGATCCTCATCCTAGTCGCCGTGGCTCGGCCCGCCACACGCGGGAAAACCGGAGGCATAGGTAGCCTGCCATCATATGAGCGTATCCCATGCCTCTTGCGATCTGCGACACGATGTTGCCGCTGACCAACGCCCCTCGTGCCTGCCTGAGATGGTAACCGGCAAAGTAATCTGCCAGACCACGAGCGAGGTGGCAGGGTGTGTGTGTGAGCAGACACCGAAGATAGAAGAGGTCTATGGCGGTGACCCTATCGGTGCCCCTACCATGTCTAGCATTGGATGTGGCGATCAGCCGGTGCATGTAACAATAAAGAGGGTCTCGTATGTGAGAGACCATGCTATCGGCCCCAAACGCATGGTCACCAATCGGAGGCTACCAGACCTGGTGTGCGTCATCTGGCCCCATATAGATAGCTGTGGTGTAGATCGGCTCCCGAGTCTCCTGGTCTGTATAGAGGTTGCTGACAACAGCAAACCGTTTAAGGGACATACGATGCCAATCCTCGTACATGCGGAAATTAACCTCCACCTCCACCCATTCCTTCGTAATATCAGTCTCGTCCAGCTCTGGCAATCCCGGCTCACACGGCCGGAACACAAATGTTGAGTAGACCTCGATGGTAATCTCTCGATGTGCGGGCCAACCCATAGTAAATAGACTCTCTCACGGACCATCATCTCCGATAATCGTTGTGGCCCTCGCTATCTCGCCAACCTCATCAAACCACTCCCGTGACAAAATGGTGTTGGGCTCCACCTTCCTCCCTCTAAGAGTCGTAAACCGCTGGTGTGCCGTCGAACCCGCCTTAAAAAGAAGGTGCGGGTTGTCGTCAATCCCTAAAATAAACTCCTCCTCATCATCGGAACCAGACATATCTGCGTATAAATCCTTATTTATAATTAATTAAAATGTTTGTTAAACTAACGTTTAAGGTTTAGGTTTAGGTTTACGGTTTAAAGTTTAGGTTTATTATTATTACACACATACATACACATATACAACACATATACACACATATAGTGTAACATCCATGTTTTTCAGGCCATAAATTGTTCTTTAATCATTTTATTTAAACGCTTGAAATCCCGTACTTGCCCCACCCCATGAGTCACATTAATTATCATTTCAATTCGAACTTTAAACTTTGCATTTACATAAAAGTTTTCTATTTATGTGTATAACACATGTATGTATATTCATAGAATTTTTTATATAAATATACATAACTATTTAAAATAAATCATTTACATCAATTTATAAATGTATAGCAATATATAACTTTACTAGAATATTTCAAAGGTTTGGTTATTTAAAAAAGTTATATCAAAAATCAATTTATATGTACAAATATATATTTTTAAGTGAAATTAAACAAATGGTTCGAACCCCCCCCTAACTCTAGGATCTTTCATTTTGAACCTTATGGTCCTTGAACTCTTGAAATTTAGCCTTAATCTTTTTTGACCTCCTTGATCTATGTTGACTTTAAAAAGTCAAACATGGCCAAATGTAGTGTAATTCGACATTCAAATTGGATCCATTATATTGTTTTGGATTTCCCCTGACTACGTAAACCATTATCGACCGAATCCTAATGCAGTTGGCATCCTAATACAATCAATCCCGCAGTCAATTTCAAATTTAATCAAGTTGACTTCTCAGGGTCAAAACCAGTTGAATTCGTCCTCCAATCACGCAATTAAACATGTTTAACCACCCGAAAATCACACCCTGATTTTTGCGCATGAATCCAGACCTTAGTTGTAACCCAATTCGTTGAGAATCAAACGAATTGATTTAGAAATCAATCCCGTAACCACTTTCGGTCAATCCTAAATCAAATTGAGTTTTAAGACAAAATTGATTCACAAGAAATTGTCTCACACCTTCGGAATCACTCATACAAACCTTCTAAACACACTTACGCATCTCAATACACCTCTGGAGCACATGCGAATTCCAAGAACACCGAACCATAGATCTCTATCGTTCGTGCTCATCTCGTAACCAAATCAGGTAAGGTTCTGGTATTAGTTTCATTTTCCCCTCCCAATCGATAGCCCTCGGTCAATTTCAATTGACAGAGGGAATCAAATTCAATTGATCATGGACTTGTAACCGATCTGCACGTCTTTTGGATTTGGGTCTAATCCCCTTTCGATTAAATGCATTTAAAATTTTATTTCCTTATTCTAACCGGTCAAGCCATTGCACCGCTGGACTAGGTGGCGTGAGTTCGAAACCCACACCCAACAGTTTTTTTTGTGTGCGCTTGCTGGACTAGAACCCGGTCCCTGCTGTCCATCGATTTAAAATTCGGGAAGCCAACCTTGTAACCACTGAAGAGCCTCTGGTCTAATGGTTAATACTTGAGGACTTCACCAGGCAGACCCGGGTTTGACGCGGGCAAGCCTCATTCATTTAAAAAACACTTTTTACAACCCCTTTTGTTTTATAAATTTTTTTTTATAAACTTAACACCTTTTAAAAAATATTGGTACAAGAAATTACAACTTTAAACATAAAACAACCACGTTTACAATCTAGATTGTTTAAAAATCTCATTATCTCATTAGAAACTTATTTTAACCAAATTATTGCATTTCAAAAACAAAGCGTCTAAGAATGTATTCCTTTATAAAACTGTGACCATGGCTTTTATAAATCCATTCTCATTTTATAAAAGAATTTCATGAAAAAAATGTTATAAATCATTTTTCTAATTAATTTACATACATTAGGGTTTAAAACCCTATCTAAACAAATAAAACTTTCTTAATTATATGTATACCTTTATTTTTCATATTCTTTAGACGATTCTACTGTTTTTTATAATAAATAAAGAAATGAATTTATTTATTTTATTACAATCCACTTAGAGTTTAAATCATAATTAACATAATTTGTAATTATATATACACTAATTTACACCATATTTTGACACAGTTTTCATAAATAAATAAATACAATAAATTTATTTATTTAAAGTGTATTTGAATAAAACTTTCACACTACATTTTCTAGGTAAATAAATAAATAAATAGAAAGAGATTATTTAATTTATTTATTTATTCAATTATTCAAATTAAACCCTAAATCATTTATCGTCGAATCATATGCTTCGAACTTACATAATTCATCCGCATTCAAATACAAACATAAATATATACACCTCCCTTTCATGATATAACACAAACCCATCGTACAAGTCCCTACACTCACTCCTGTTGAAACCCTAGACTCTACCTTAGACATTGTGCATGCTATTAATTCAAATTCATACAATTTCACTCTAGGTTATCGTGTGATCTAAGAATCACTTGTGCTACATATTTGCTCATGTTATCTACACAATTATTACATGTGAGTTTTACATAGCCCCTTTTTCACTGTTTTACATTTTTGGGGTGAAACATGAACAATTACAATGATTTACATAAACTACACAATACAAATCCACTTTACAATTTGTGTGCAATTTGAGCTTTATGTTTGAGTACTATGTGTGTTAACTACTTTGTGTGCAATTACATGTACAATCATTAACTATTCAAGCCGACGGTTAACAATGATAGATCTATTGAGTCTGACAAACCCACCCAGTTAGGGTGATTGTTACCGACAACACACTTTGTTTTGCATGCTAGTTACAAAGGTTTGATTATACTACTTGGTTACACAATAGTAACTCCCCATAATTTCCTTATTAATCATGACTTGTATGGATTTGTTTACACACAACACTTTGATGCTATTTAGAGTCAAAACCTATGTATGCTCACCAACTTTTTAGTTGACCTCGTTTTCATCATGTTTCAGGTACAAAAGTTTGAGTAGATTGAGTTTGCTTCACTTAGGTTATGGACCAAGTTAATTGAATAGAATGAACATGTTATGTATTTCAATATTTATGTATTGTTGAATTTGGTTTGTTGGAGTTATGAATGAAAATGTAACGCTTTAATATATTGCAATTTAGTCAACCATGTGCTCATGAACAGTCTAGATGTCCCGTCTCGACGTTTCCGCCGACGGTTGAGGTGTGACATATACCACACATATACACACAAACATACATACACATATACAACACACATATAGACATATACAACACATTCATACACATAACCTTTTGTTTCATGTTGTGAAACTTCTTTTCATAGTCGGGTTCTGGCGCCTGGGCGTACGCCGGCTTGAAATAAAGCTTCCTCTAGTGTGTGTCTACCACTTCAGGTGGAATAGGTGTGACTGGATTAAAATAGTTAGTGAACAATAGGCAATCATATGACAACGGTAAAAAAATGTATTTCAAGTATAGATAACCTTGGTTGATGTGTTCCTCCAAACGACAAGCACATGGCAAGCCCATAGACGTGGACAACTGGTGTCCACACGTACCTCCTGTATCCAGCATCCTTTCCATTATCGCCATCTCTTTTTCAAGAAGTTCAAGACACCTAATAGACACCTTATAATGTAATCCGGAAAACACTTGCAGTCGATGGACCTTTAATACCTTAATGCGGGACTCCTCGAAGGTTTTGGAGATTTCAATCTCCTGGCCCTGTACAACTTTAGTGACATATCCGACAAGTGTGTGCAACGTATTGTTGGTCCTTGTAAGATAACTCTTAAAGTTGGCGTGTTGGCCCTCGACTCTATTAGTTGTATGTTCACCAAAGTTGAGGCGGTCGTACATCCAACAAAAAACAAAATTTTGTTTGTACAGACCCAACCAACTATTACAAATATATTCACAGACCTCTGAAACAAAGAAAAAAGAAAAATTATGAAATGAAAAAATAGATTTTTATAGAAACATTAAATATGAAAATCTTGCCCTATTTACCGTCTTCATTTAATTTTTCCTCCATCTTCCTACAATTATAATCATACAACGCATCCATGGGAGACTCACACAGAACCTTCCACCAGTATGAAAAATATTTTCAAATGTTGACTTTGAAAAGTCCTTTCCACCTTCTGGTGATATTTTCCATGATGTGCCACATGCATAGGTTTTTAGAAGCACCCGGGAAGACTATGTCACACGAACTCATCAGGGCTAGGTCCCTGTCTGTGACAATGACACGTGGCTCCACACACCCATCGAGCATATCTTTGATCCGCTCAAGGACCCATGTGAAGTTGTCATGTCGCTCCCTCTATATAAATACGTGCGCAATACAAAACGACTTCGATGTCGACGTCACACCAATAAACTGAACAAAAAGAATGTCGTACATGTTGGTTTTGTACGTCGTGTCTACCAACATCAAGTGCGGGAAGGCGCACCACATTTTATAGGAGGTAGGATGACAAAAGAAAATATATTACACGAAATTAGTGGAGGGATTCTCCCGGGTGTGATACACGAACTCTTCAGATTGCAGTAAGTTTTCAAGTTTCTGCATTGGTGTCGGGCCTATTTTACTTTCGGCCCTAATCTTCGCTATGGCCTTGTATATATCCTTAACAACACATCTGCTACCGGGAAACTCTTCCCGTACAGCTGCAAGAATGTGACGTGCACGCACGTGCTGCCGGTGTAACCTCTCAACCAGATCAATTTCCCCGGCGGACATCTTCCTAAGCTGCGCGTGGCCCTCCTCAAATACAACAGAATCGTGGTTGTGTGTCTCGTCTGTCACGTCCAACCTCCAACTATTACTCTTTCCGATGTACCTCCCTACGAGCTTAAAGGGACATGATTTTTTTATGCTCCTAGTACGCTTGACTGTGCCCCTGCATTTAGGTTCCCCACAACGATTGCATCCGAGTTCCACATCTTTTTTCCTTGACCGACTGACCACTATGACGCACCCATGCTCGCGTCCTCTCTTCTTAGCCCAATCCACCAAATCCTCACGAGAATTAAAATACTGAAATAGTTACAAGGTCAGACTTAAAACGTAGTGCATAAAATAAATAATTAAACAATTTAAACGAACGAAAGAGTTGTTGTCATACTTTGTCTGTTTTATATGAAACTATCGCCTTGCATATGCGATCATCGTCCAATGCATTCTCCGCATCCCCATCGTTTCCTTTCAAATGAACAGAAGACTCACTGTCATATGTGTCATTCCTATGGAAACTATCCGACATGTGTGTAGATTCTGGTTGTGATCGGTACGAGAAATGTTCATAATCCGGTTCTGGTTGTGACCGGCACGACAGATGTACGTAATTTGGTTCTGGTTGTGACTGGCATGAGAGATGTACATAATCCGGTTCTGGTTGTGACCGGTATGAGAGATGTCCGTAATCCAGTTTTGGTTGTGGCCGGTACGACCCTTGACCGTAGTCTATCGGTCCAAATAGTGACATGTACGACTCTTGATTATAATTTGGTAATGGTTGCTACTGCGATGACTCTTGACCGTTTGTATTCAACGGGTTGGTTCCCCCCCCCACGAAGGGTGACTCTCGAACACGAAATACTCCTGAAAACGTAATGGCCGGTTTGATACCTGACGTAAAATAAAGACTTGCACACCACTAAGTTTACACGTCCCAGTAGAACCCTTAATAAAATAAAGACTTGTTAAACCTGGTTCAGATTTTCAAAGGTTGGCTCCTCATTCAAATCTGGAAACTTCGACTTCTAATAAGGATCTCACGAACTCGACATCGGTGTCAGGCGTGAAACAAATATTACATGGGTGTCCCAACAACAAATAACCACAACCAAGAACTCAAACACGCTTTTTCGTCTATACTTTTTGTTCTTTTTAATTATGGTGAAAATGGTAGTGTCGGGTTTGTGTATGATGGTGTGTTTAGTGTGATGAAAGTGAGTGGTGAGAATTGTGGATTGTGGGTTTAATGTGAGGAGAGTTGTGTTTGATTTTGGGTTTAATGTGTGAGTGAGCGGTGAGAGTTGTCTTAATATAAGTTGAATCTGCAACCTAACCGTCACGTATAGGTCAAACGGTGATGGTTAGGTTAGGTGTTCGACAACACTGTCAACGTTAACTTTCTGTCAAAACAACCTCGTACACAACTGTTACGTATTGGCCTATACGTGACCGTTAGGGTTCCTTTTTGCAGGCTGCACAACCTCGTATCATCAATGTCCTTTTTATTACCGGACTCATGAGAGACATATCGTCACGTTTAGGCCGATACGTGACCGTTTGGGTCACAACCGTTACGTTTAGACCTATACGTGACGGTTAGGCCAGGTGTGAAAAAAAAAACCAGCGGTGTCCCCAGCACAACCCATAAAAAATATGTTTTTTCTCTATTTCAACTCTATTTTGGTAAATATGTTTTCAAGAACACTATAATGGTATATACTTTTTTTCAGGAACGCCACTTTGGTCAAAAACTCGAAAAACGGTTTAGTAGAATTTAGATTCCGAGATTTCAGTGATTGAAGGAAATTGAATGTGGTTAGACTTTCTTGAGTCAAAATGTAGCCAAGATCTAGTTCTAGGGTTAAAAAAAAAGGGTCCAAATTAAATTTTAGAGGGTTCAAATATAATAAAGGAGGGGTTCAAAGCAATTAGAGGGGTTTAGTTGGGGATCAAGTGATCAAAGAGCTCAAACTAATTGGTTTAAATTATATATTAGTATATATGAATTGATTTTTGTTTTAAAAACTTTTTAACTTTATAATTTTTTTTATAACTAAATAAATTTTGAACATGATAATGTGATTAGCACATATAATTTATAAAAATATATATTTATGTATATGTGCATATGGAAATAAAATATATAGAATTCTTTAATGTCAAATTAACTCAAATTAAAAATGTATATATGTGTATCAAAAAATCAAGAATTGTATTGAAATCTTGGAATTAAATGTTTGCAAATAATACAAAACAAATTCACTAAAATTGAAAAATGAAACATAGTTTGTTGCACTAGAACAATTACAGGAAAACCAAAGATGTTAGAATGACCATTAGATTTAATTATATTTTAAATATTTAAATTTTTAAATATTTTATATTAAATATATCTAATTATTATCTTAGCTTAACAAAAATTTCAACTAGGCTAATGACCCTAACACTTCTCTTCTTTGTGTTCTTTCATTGTTTATGTAGGTAATTCTGAAATGGAATTAGGAGATGTCAATGTTGAAATCAGTCGAAAACAATCAATTGTGTGGGAACTCTTTGAAACTAAACTCAATTCCATCCAAAGATGTACATAGCACATGTACATCTTTCATGTATCATGTATCATAGGTAGTACCAACGGCGTATCCACGATGCCCTTATCAGATCACATTAGTTTCAAGTTATGTGGTGAATCATTTGAAAAGATGCAAAATGTCAAGAAGATTGGAACAAGTGTTGATTATCAAGATGTGGTTGAAAGAAATTGAAAGAAAGCCCAATCCGTGAAACCAAACCGGAACCAAACCGTTAGTAACGGTTCGGTTTGGTTCGATTTTAATTTTTAACGGTTCAGTATTGGTTTTCGATGATCAAAGACCGTTATTAATGGTTTGGTTCACGATTTGACCTAAAAACCTGACCGTGAACACCCCTAGTATAAATTGTCTTGAGAAAAGAAAATTTGCAAGAAATGATGCATAACATACAAGCTAATGTGAGTGGAAAAGAAAGCATGAGCATAAACATTTGCACTTCCCATCCACATCACCTCCAACTACCACGTGTCAGAGGCTCCGCTATAATTATAAAAGCATATCTCATCATGTCAACGGCAGCATTGAGGAGATGGACGATGTCGAAGCAGCTAAACTCCGTTCTCAGTTCATTCAAGTTCTTTTCTAGCCGCTGTTCCGCTAAAGGTAAGCTCGTTGATTTGTATATTACCTCAAAAATTAGGTCAAAATGTTTAATTCGGGTATAATTAGTGAAAATGAAGGAATAGGGTGTTCATGGTTCGGTTTGAAACCGTGAAACCGACCAAAACGGTTATCGTTTCGGTTTCGCGGTCGATTTTTTTGTGTTACCTTCGGTCGGTCGGTTTCAAAATTTTCAAACCGTAGTAAACGGTTTGGTTTACGGCTTATAGCAAAAACCGACCGCATAAAACCGGACCGGGCTGTTAGATTTAATTATATTTTAAATTTTTAAATATTTCATATTAAATATATTTAATTATTATATTAGCTTAACAAAAATTTCAACTGGGCTAATGATCCTAACACTTCTCTTCTTTGTGTTCTTTATGTAGGTAATTCTGAAATGGAATTAGAAGATGTTAATGTTGAAATCAGTCGAAAACAATCAATTGTGTGAGAATTCTTTGGAAACTAAACTCAATTCCAACCAAAGATGTACATAGCACATGTAAGCATTGTAAACAAAGCGATATGTTTGAACCAACTAGGATGGTTCTAGTGATGGGGTGAATCATTTGAAAAGATGCAAGATTTGGACACTCCCAGTTCAGACACTGGGAGTGTCCAAATCTCTCAAACTATTGCTCTTATACTAACTTGAAAGGCCCCAAACCCGGGAGGCCTCACTCGTTGGATTTGCTCATTCACAAACAGTTCTTAAAATTAAATATCAAATAACGTAGCGAAAAATTTCATTTGAACATAACGTCAACATTGTTAAACATGCGGAAGCGTAAACGTTGTCTAAAACATAAACACATCATAACTAAAACACAACGGGATTACAGTCATCATGATCAGCCGGGTAACTCTTCTCGTTTGCCAAGCATCACCGTTCCTCGTCCACACATGTACTTAACCTGAATGTGCATACTAAAAGTCAGCTACGCTGGTGAGTTCTAGTTTTAACTTCAAATATTTTGCCAAAACGTAACTATTAAACTTCATTAATAAAAGCGTACGTAAAGCATGCAAAAACATAACATAACACATAAGTCAACAAACATATCAAATGTGCGCCTTCTCGTAACCGACAATTCCAAACTTCAAGTACGATACCTCATATGATATACATACCAAACTTCAAGTACGACATCACAAAGATGACATGTACCAAACTTCCAGCACGATACTACGAGGAGTTATCATACCTAACTTCGAGCATGATTACCCCGTAAGGTAAGTCGTACCTACTTCAAGGATCACGGTAATCCCCATGGTGACCGTCACCACCCCAGTTGTATAACAGTTGGGCAGCCACAAATGCCCCTAAAAGGTAAGACCCATAAAATACATCTCATACACATAACCTCAATTCCTTAAGGAATAATGGCAGATTCGTTTGTTTGTGACTTTCATAAACATTCACTTCTTTACATCAAAACTTCAGTTAAAGCATTCATACATTTTATTAAAAAAATCATTCGTTCGTAAACACATCGTAAATCTCATTTCATAAACACATCGTTCATAACCTTTCTTTCCAAAACATCGTTCATAAGCATCGTTTTATAAAACATCATAAACATCAAACATCGGTTTTATAAAACCATCACATCGTTACTTATGCACACCAGCCCGAAAACACTATTTAAAACATTTAAAAAGGGCTTCTTAGAACTCACCTTAGCTAATGATCAATTCACAAGTTATCGTTTCACCACCTTTTTTTCACTTCTACCTATAAATTATCATGGACTGGTCAGTATGAAAACTATACTTATAGACTTCTAATCGTAAATTCCTTTGGTGAAAATAATTATCTACATGTTAAAAATATACAGTCCAAATTTCATCTCATTTCAATGGTCGTATCTCCGGGAAATACCCGATCTCCGCATCTGCATTTTTCAGAAAAACACATCTCCGACCTCCTATCAAAACGGCTATAAAAATCGAACTTAAACAGATCCATTTCTTATTTTCACCATTCAAAATGATCATCTAAGTGTTGTAAACCCTATGCTTAAAAATTAAGATGATCCAACGGTTGGAGTTTTCGGATCGTTCGGTTCTTTAAAACCGCGCACATAAAAACGGTTCTGGACATATTCTAAAAAATCACTTTAAGCGACCTTAAGACAAGATTCCGGGAAATCGGAGCTTACCAACGCATTCAGAAAGTCAGGAAATGGTTTAGTGTGAAGACCCGTAACTCCGATCACCGTGCACCACCGCATCAAACCACCACCGGTTGCCGGAAGTTCTTCCTCTCTTTTTCTCCTTCTCTTTACTCTCTCTCTAACCTTTCTCACTCTAAAAGTGCAAAAAGTTGGAGATATGTGGATGGTATTTATAGAAAGCTAAGATGCATGTGGTTGTGACATGTGTCCGCCACATGTCGCATTGTAGGATGACTCATCGCCACATGTCACCTTGTAAGATAGGGTGGTTATGGATGTGCCATGTGTCCCACCACATGTTGCATTCTAATATGACTCACTGACATATGTTGAATCATGTGGTGACTCATGGTTGTATACGGGTTGGGTTCGTTAATACGTTTAAACCGTTAATATTGGTTTGGTTCATGGTTTGACCTAAAAACGGACCGTGAACACCCCTAGTATAAATTGTCTTGAAAAAAGAGAAATGATGTATAACGTACAAGCTAATGTGAGTGGAAAAGAAAGCATGAGCATAAACATGTTGCACTTCCCATCCACATCACTTCCAACTACCACGTGCCAGAGGCTCCACTATAATTATTGTAAGACCCCAATCCGGATATCTTACAGTTGGTTCTCATAACGGGTCATTTTCATTAAAAACACATTTATTGCAATTCAAACTACAGCGAAAGTTTTTCAAAACTCATTTATTACTATTTAATGTTATTAAGTTTACCTCACGAATGCCTGCACACCAATCCGAGTAGCCCCGCTCCCAAGCCAAGATACGTCAGTGCAACGCTTACCTGCAAAACAATCTATCGTACACACAAAGTCAGCTACGCTGAGTGAGTTCTAATAGTTTAATTTAATTAAAAGCTAACTCGTCATAAAGGTTATTTAAAGTTTACTCAGGACCCACGGTCCTTATAAAGTAGTTACCAATTGTTAACAAATAGATAACCTTCTATCACACAGTATCCCATACATGTTCATTACCCGAGGCTCGTCCCATAATAATAATACTAATAAAAATAAAAATTCACCAGTCTTGTCGACATAGGTCGAACCTACTACACTAGTAACTCATACTCTAGAACGCGTATTAACTCGACGCTCGGCTAACACAACAAAACCCTGCATATCTACTTATTCAGCCCTAACCAAGGCTGCCACAATTAACGGACACGACATCTATACATGTTACGTCACCGTATTGATATAACGGTCAATCTAACTCTACGTACCATAATAATATTACCCACACATCGCCACATTAATATCATCACATGCATAATAAATATAACTCCATGTTTGCATGCAATTCAACACTCACATAAATATACTCATACACATACCTCGTCAGGGTTACCCTCGTCAGGGTTACCCTCGTCAGGGTTACCCTCGTCAGGGTTACCCTCGTCAGGGTTACCCTCGTCAGGGCATTCAACACACCTCGAGCTCATCATTAACCTGTTAAATAAATGTCACCGTTGGTGACTTCCCGAAGGACCTCATCCTTCACAAATCCTGTTTTCCATGTCATATAGACAACGATGCAAACTCGTCACACAAATATAAATCACATAATGTCACACATCATATACATGACTCGTTAACTACACATGTACCTCACACGTGACACTAGAACAACATATACCCCACATGAAATCATAAGCATTTAGCTTAAAGCCTGACTTTCCCAGATCCACCCATATCACGTCACATGCTAATAACTCATACCTTTAGCTCACATATTTCTACGAACACACCATAGACCCTATGACTCCTTAATAGTCATTTTATACTCAAAACATATCGGGTTAGAACCCAAAACCCTTTACACGACTAAATATAATAACACCTCTTGAGAGTATATGCGATAGCCTCAAAACAATAAAACATTTAAAGAAGGGGATTAGAAACTCACAAGTTATGCTAAGCCTCAATCCCTGCTCTGCAACCCGTATGTTCATTGACAAAACCCAGACCTGTCAAACATCTGATCACACGATCATAATACGTTCAAAGGGTACGTCGAATAACGTAAATACAAATGTCTATTCTTCACACTCAGTCTCAACTACTCGCCTCGTCGAACCATCGAACCCCTTTGCCACACGGATACACGCATCGGGTCATCCTTGACCCGCTTAGAACCTAAACACTCAACCGTGTCCACACGCATGCGCGTAGGTGTGGCATGCAAAAACCCTACTCGTCAAAACATCACCATACAACTCTAGCCGACCATTGTCACCATCCCATGAGTTTACCACCATGCACCACCGTGCCACCGGTCACCACCGTCTTCCTTGTCCTCGCCACTGCGTCCCGCTAACTAGTGATCACCATGATCATTGTATCCCAGCTCTCACTGTCGAGCCAACACGCTATAGCCGCACCCCCTAGACGTCCTTAGGTTACCCACGCTAACCCCACAACAAAATCCTCCACCACCGGTCGCCGCCATGCATCACCGTTGTTGCTGTCGTGACAGTCGCTGGCTGCCGCTAGTTACCCGTCGTGCAACCACCGTCGTCACAGCCTCGACGCCATCGCCTTATGCTCCCACAGAAGCTTTCACCGGTCTTGTTACCCCTATCGTCTTAGTCTTCAACGATCATCACCCCTTCGAACCACCATCCCCGTCGCATGCTGCCGAGAACCACCATTGCAGCGGGTACTCGTATTCTCTAACCACACCTACAGGCGATACCGGTCGACTCCCCCTTCTCAGATCATAAGCATCCAACGCAACCCTAAACCAAGCTATTGCAAGAAAAACTAATATACGCACGTATGCAAATGAAAACGGAGATTACCTGATCAAGCCCTTGGCCTTCGATATGTGAACGTCACCCGGAACCATCGTGACCGACGTCGTCTCCTCTCCGGCTACCTTTATCCCACGTTGCTGGAGTTTTGTGCAAGCCTAGGCAATTCAGCCTAGGGTTTGCCTTTAGTTGCTATTTATACGTTTAGGGTTTTACATTGCAGCCCCCAGGTTTTCATTTTGCACGTTATGATCTCAAACCGTCCCCTTTCGATAATTACACGCACCTCTAATGATACTTTCTACTAATCCTCCCATTTAGTATGGAGCCGGGTCACCCGTTAACCCGAATCATTTTCATGAATATTCCGCGGTCAGTTTTTTTGTGTTACTTTCGGTCGGTCGGTTTGGTTTACGGCTTATAATAAAAACCGACCGCATAAAACCGGACCGTACCGTTAGATTTAATTTTATTTTAATTTTTTAAATATTTCATATTAAATATATTTATTTATTATATTAGCTTAAAAAAAATTCAACTGGGCTGTGTTCTTTCAATGTTTATGTAGGTAATTCTGAAATGGAATTAGGAGATCTCAATGTTGAAATCAGTCAAAAACAATCAATTGTATGGGAACTCTTTGGAAACTAAACTCAATTCCAACCAAAGATGTACATAGCACATGTAAGCATTGTAAACAAAGTGATATGTATAAACCAACTAGGATGGTTCTAGTTATACAATGAATCATTTGAAAAGATGCAAGATTCTCCCACTTAAATATCAAGAAGATTGGAACAATTGTTGATTATCAAGATGTGGTTGAAAGAATATAAAAGAAAGCCCAAACCGTAAAACCAAACCGGAACCAATCCGTTAGTAACGGTTCGATTTTGGTTTTCGATGATCAAAAACCGTTATTAAAGATTTCGTTCACGGTTTAACCTAAAAACCGGATCGTGTACACCCATAGTATAAATTGTCTTGAAAAAAGAGAATTTGCAAGAAATGATGCATAACTTACAAGCTAATGTAAGTGGAAAAGAAAGCATGAGCATAAACATGTTGCACTTCCCATCTACATCACCTCCAACTACCACGTGTCAGAGGCCCCATTATAATTATAAACACAGATCTCATCATGTCAACGGCAGCGTTGAGGAGATGGACGGCGTCGAAGCAGCTAAACTCCGTTCTCAGTTCATTCAAGTTCTTTGTTCATTTAAGTTCTTTCTAGCCGACATTCCGCTCAAGGTAAGCTCGCTGACTTGTATTTTACCTCAAAAATTAGGTCAAAATGTTTAATTCGGGTATAGTTAGTGAAAATGAAGGAATAGGGTGTTCATGGTTCGGTTTGAAATCGTGAAACCGACCAAACGGTCATCGGTTTGGTTTCGTGGTCGGTTTTTTTGTTTTACTTTCGGTCGGTCGGTTTCAAAGTTTTCAAACCATAGGAAACAGTTTGGTTTACGGCTTATAGCAAAAACCGACTGCATAAACCGGACCGGACCGTCAGATTTATTATATTTTAAATTTTTAAATATTTAATATTATATATATTTATTTATTATATTAGCTTAACGTAAATTTCAACTTGGCTAATGATCCTAACACTTCCCTTCTTTATGTTCTTTCAATGTTTATGTAGGTAATTCTGAAATGGAATTAGGAGATGTCAACGTTGAAATCAGTAAAAAACAATCAATTGTATGGGAACTCTTTGGAAACTAAACTCAATTCCTACCAAAGATGTAGATAGCACATGTAAGCATTGCAAACAAAGCGATATGTATTAAACAACTAGGATGACTCTAGTTATGTAGTGAATCATTTGAAAAGATGCAAGATTCTCCCACTTAAATATCAAGAAGATTGGAACAAGTGTTGATTATCAAGATGTGGTTGAAAGAAATTGAAAGAAAGCCCAAACCGTGAAACCAAACCGGAACCAAACCGTTAGTAACGGTTCGGTTTTAATTTCTAACGGTTCGATTTTGGTTTTCGATGATCAAAAACCGTTATTAACTATTTGGTTCATGGTTTGACCTAAAATCCGGACCGTGAACACCCCTAGTATAAATTGTCTTGAAAAAAGAGAATTTGCAAGAAATGATGCATAACGTACAAGCTAATGTGAGTGGAAAAGAAAGCATGAGCATAAACATGTTGCACTTCCCATCCACATCACCTCCAACTACCACGTGTCAGAGGCTCCGCTATAATTTTAAACACAGGTCTCACCATGTCAACGACAACGTTGAAGAGATGGACGACGTTGAAGCAGCTAAACTCCGTTCTAAGTTCATTCAAGTTCTTTCTAGCCGCCGTTCCGCTCAAGGTAAGCTTGCTGATTTATATTTTACCTCAAAAATAGGTCAAAAATTTTAATTCGGGTATAATTAGTGAAAATGAAGGAATTGGGTGTTAATGCTTCGGTTTCAAACCGCGAAACCGACCAAACCGGTCATCGGTTCGGTTTCGCGGTCTGTTTTTTTGTGTTACTTTCGGTCGGTCTGTTTCAAAGTTTTCAAACTGTAGCAAACGGTTTGGTTTATGGCTTATAGCAAAAATCGACCACATAAAACCGGACCGGACCGTTAGATTTAATTATATTTTAAATTTTTAAATATTTCATATTAAGTATATTTAATTATTATATTAGCTTAACATAAATTTCAACTGGGCTAATGATCCTAACACTTCTCTTCTTTGTGTTCTTTCAATGTTTATGTAGGTAATTATGAAATGGAATTAGGAGATGTCAATGTTGAAATCATTCGAAAACAATCCATTGTATGGGAACTCTTTGGAAACTAAACTCAATTCCAACCAAAGATGTATGTAGAACATGTAAGCATTGTAAACAAAGCGATATGTGTTAACCAACTAGGATGGTTCTAGTTATGTGGTGAATCATTTGAAAAGATGTAAGATTCTCCCACTTAAATGTCAAGAAGATTGGAACAAGTGTTGATTATCAAGATGTGGTTGAAAGAAAATGAAAGAAATCCCAAACCAAGAAACAAACTGGAACCAAACAGTTAGTAATGGTTCGGTTTGGTTCGATTTTAATTTTTAACGGTTCGGTTTTGGTTTTCGATGATCAAAAACCGTTATTAACGATTTGGTTAACGGTTTGACCTAAAAACCGGACCGTGAACACCCCTAGTATAAATTGTCTTGAAAAAGGAGAATTTGCAAGAAATGATGCATAACGTACAAGCTAATGTGAGTGGAAAAGAAAGTATGTTACATGTTGCATTTCCCATCCACATCACCTCCAACTACCACGTGTAAGAGGCTCCACTATAATTATAAACACAGATCCCATCATGTCAACGATAGCGTTGAGGAGATGGAAGACGTCGAAGCATCTAAACTCCATTCTAAGTTCATTCAAGTTCTGTCTAGCCACCGTTCCGCTCGGGTAAGCTCGCTGATTTGAATTTTACCTCAAAAAAAGGTCAACTTTTTTAATTCGGGTATAATTAGTGAAAATGAAGGAATATGGTGTCCATGCTTCGGTTTCAAACCGTGAAACCGACCAATCCGATCATCGGTTCGGTTTCACGGTCGGTTTTTTTGTGTTACTTTCGGTCGGTCTGTTTCAAAGTTTTCAAACCGTAGCAAACGGTTTGGTTTACGGCTTATAGCAAAAACCGACCGCATAAACCAAACCAGACTGTCAGATTTAATTATATTTTAAATTTTTAAATATTTCATATTAAGTATATTTAATTATTATATTAGCTTAACAAAAATTTCACTCGGCTAATGATCCTAACACTTCTCTTCTTTGTGTTCTTTCAATGTTTATGTAGGTAATTCTGAAATGGAATTAGAAGATGTTAATGTTGAAATCAGTCGAAAACAATCAATTGTATGGGAACTCTTTGGAAACTAAACTCAATTCCAACCAAAGATGTTAATAGCACATGTAATGTAATATCGAGGATTTTCTGATCTATTTTTTCCTAAACCCTTGTACGTTTCATTAATCCGAAACTTGAAATTCTATTAAAACTATTCCCTTAAACAATGATTATTTATTTATTTATTCAAGAAAAAAAAAACAATTAAACTTGAAATATATATACACATATATACATAAAGTTATTTAAAAATATATATATGTATCATATGGTAAAATTTTAAAACTTATAGACTTATAATTATATAAATAACATAATTAATAAACTTATTTTAAATACTAAAATGTAGAAACTAACAAATCTTATAAATTATTTTATAAAATTATAAAATAATAAAACTTATTAAACTTAGCTAAATTTTGTAAAAATAAAATATGTATTTGGGTTATAAAGTCTAGGGACTGAACTTGCCAACCCTTGAAACTTATTTTAAACTCAAACCTATGTTTACACATAAAATGATAACACTCTTAAGCTTCAGGGACTGGTTGTGTAATTCGACCAAACTCCCAAGATCCAAACCGGTCACCAGTTCGAACCTCACCGAGACCGTTTTTCATCCCCTTTATTCGAAAAACATGTTTCCGGCCGAATTGAATGCTCCTCGAGCTCCGACTCACGCGTGCGACTCAAACCCAATACTCTTCAATGCTCGACAACAATTCTATCGGCCGTAGGGTTCGAGATTGAATCCGTTTTCTCTAACCGTAACTCTCCCAACTAATCGAGCATTAGACGTCGAAATTGATTATAAATACTGGTTGAAACACATAAACGACACCACACACTAACTCTCTCAACTCTCAATTCACTCAATTTGAACCTGCAATGCCGATTTAGCCTCGTGGACAGCCGACTCTTAGATCGAACAAGTTCTCTTCCATTTCGACATCATATCAGGTAATTCCAATGGCCAAAGAACTCGTTTTCATTCCATAATCGAAAGCCCTCTGTCAATTTCCTATGACAGAGGGATTATCAAGTCGTATTTCGATGATCTTGAATCTTGGGTTCATACTGGGACGAATTGGGATGTTACTTATCAATTTCTTTTTCCTGTGTTTAAACCAAACGAGACCCGTAGTCGGGTTGTTACTACGATGAGTGTGTGACTCGGGTGGCCCGAATTCGATCCGGCCAGCCAGAGTTTTGCCTCTTTTTATTTTTTTAGTCTTTTAATCAGTTTTAAATCTTCTAATTATTTTTATAAATTCTGGGATACTTTTATAAACTAATAAAAATGATTTCTATTTATACTTTTAGATTCTGGAACTATTTTAATTAACTAAAACCTAATTAAAACTTGTAATAACTAATTATTTAAAATAGTTTTAAACACTTGAAAACTATAAAAGTACATTCAAACTTTATAAAACTTGTATATTCAATAGAAAATACTTTATAAAATCAGGAAACTTGATTTGTAATTATTTTCTGAAATAATAAACTTAATTCATTTTAAACTTCAACTTAATTATAAAACCTTTAATTATTCAGAAAACTTATATAGATCTTATGAAATCAGAAAATGATTTATAAACTTACGTACTAATTAGAAAACATAAACTTATAAGCTTTTACATATCTACAAAATTTATACCTATTTAATTTAAGACTTATTTGTTTATTTAAAACAAATATACTTTTATAAGCTTGTAAATCTTCTAAAAACATAAACAAAATTTTTATATATGTACATATATATTTGAAACAAATAAAGTAATTATACTTTATTTTCTAAATGTTTATAAGTTTTCAAACTTTATAAAATAGAAAATAGAAACCTCAAAACATCTGAAAACTTGTAAACCTTATAATTATAAACTTAAAGGAAGCATTATGTGAAATCTTTAGACTTATTGTTTTATTTAAACTTTGAAAACAATTGTAAGCTTATAATCGAAAAATAAAACTTTAAAAGAAATTCCTATTTAAACTCATATATTTAAACTTGTGATTCCAAATTATTTAGTTAAACTTACAAACACATTGTAAAACATATTATTTCTTTTTTTTTACAATCTAATAAATGCTTAACTACTCTAATAAATCTTAAATGATTTATATTGACTAAATAAAGTAATTATTTTTATAGATAATTGTTTAATCCTTAATAATTACTTATTATTTAAATAGTTATTATTAACTTCTAAATCATTATTTATTCTTTAAACAATCATTATAAACTTTCAATACTATTTATCCTTTAAATGATTATTATTAAACTTTAATAATTAATTAGACTTTCACTTAACTATTATTATTACAACCCCATTTACAAAAACTTAGAAAATTAATAATTACCTAACTTGTGTAAGTAATAATTGTAAGACTTTTAAATAATTATCTTAATTATTAATTATTCTAGACATAAACTTATTAAAACTTTGATATTAAAGTCTTGTGTCATTCATTCAAAACTCTTATTTGAAACTTTGATTTAAACTTTATAAACACAAAATCATTCTCGTCTCCCATTTGGAACCCTAGTTAATCTTAGAATCCTAGATACTTTGCCATAAACTTATAGGATCAAACTTGAAACTTTAGACTTATGTTCTTAGGCTCATTGTGAGGATATTCACCCTCCAAATCTTGCTACACTTAATCTTTGTTGGATACTCTTCATCATCCAAATGAGTATACTTAGCCCCTTTTCGTTTTACTTTGTTTATAAACTTGGGTGGAACATGTATCAAAACTTCCAAACTTATACAATTCTTGTACAACTATGCTTACATGCTTATTCTTGTGTTATTATGCTTGAGACTTGCATGCTTAAATTAAACTTAAAACTAGCATATTCATTAACTTTGATCAAGCCTATAGTAACAATGATAGATCTATTGTATTTGACCAATCCACCTAGATTGATTGTCCCTTGGGGGGGGCATGGTGATTGTTACTGAACTTAAACTTTAAACTTTTAAGGGTAACCTTCGGGTTATGCCTAAACTTGGTTAGAGGATTGATATGCACAATGTTTAACATGTTTTGTTCTCACACTCATACTATAGAATGCATGACATAGTGAATTGTAATACTTTTCAAAAACTTTGCTAAATTATGTTAAAACCTTCGTATCTCACCAACTATTTTTAGTTGACAGTTTACTCAACATGTTTCATGTACAACAACATGAGACTTATTTATGATCATATAGGATGCTTTAGACCTAGCATATTTATTAAATAAACATTATTTGTTGTTTTAATTTTTGTATTGAACCTTGAAAGTCATTAATGAAATATTTAAACTTTAATACCGCGTCCGCCCCGGCGTATAATCCGCCGTCGGTTGGGGTGTGACAGATTGGTATCAGAGCCTGGTTATAGGGAATTAGGTTATTAGACACATGACCTAGACTATAACTTAGGAGACCCAAACATGAGTTATCTCATGCCCTATACTAGAAATTCTCCTCTTTGTTCAATTCTTAAAACCTTAAAACCCTATACGTATATACGTATACTTGAAACCTTATACCACTACTTACCTATGTGTTACCAGAATCTACTATGTCACGATCATAATCTTAGACTTCAAGCCTATTCCTATAAACTAATTCTTGTCAAGAATATTTAAGTTCTAAACAACGTAGAGAACTTGTGCAGACCGGAATAGTGAATGCCTGTATTCAGAGAAATTCTGTCAAGGAAAGCATTTCGTACAAATCCAAATCAACCGTTGGACCCGTATGCTTTCCTGGGAATTCTTGGGATGAGTGTTCACTTATAGGAATGCACGACTTCTCAAAACGTTAGAGAACTTGAATCACTCTTGATACGTCAAAGTGCTTATTCAGTTATGTGCACTAAATGAGTATCATCTAAATACTTTATACTTCATGATTCCATAACTCCAAATCCTCATATGTAATCCTTACTCTATGAACCTTGTAATATCCGTTATTTTCCGACCAAACATTTTTTTTCTAAACGGTTGCGTGTGTCATTGATTTAAAACTAGTTTCTTAAATAATAAATATTAATTTTAATTGATATGAGTTACACTTATACATATATATATATGTGTTTTATATTGTTAGAATTCTTAAAACATTATGAGTTTGTAATTATATAAATAATGTGAGTAATAAAAATTACGCTTTTCTTTAAATTATGAATCTTAGAAATTATTTTATATAAAAACATAAAAGGGCAATAAAACTTATAAAAGTCATTTAGTTTTTTACAAAAAATATTATTAGTCTATAAAGTCCGGGGACCGAAACAGTCAAATCCTGAAACTTGTTTTAAACTAAAACTATACTTTTAACCTAAAATGTTAAACTCGCGAAACATCAGGGACCTGTTCTGTAATTCAACCAAACTCTCAGAAACCAAACAGGTCTCAGGTTCGATCCCCGTCCCAACCGGTTTCAAGCACGATTTGCCCAAATCGTGAAATCCCGTCCCAATTCAGTGAACCTCGGGTTCGACTCCCGCATGCGACCAAAGCCAACCAGACGTGATGATCGAATTCAATGCTAACCACGCGTAAATTCGAATTCAATCCGTTCGAACTCAACCGATTAACTCCCACCTAATTCGACACTTAATGACGAATTCGTCTATAAAAACCTGCTGAAACTCATAGACGACACCCAACCCAACCTCCCTGAACTTCCAATCTCCTCGTTTAATACCGGCAAGCGCTCGATTGATCCCGCTGACAGCCGACTCCAAGTCGGAACCCGTTCTCACTCTCTTCGACATTATTTCAGGTAATTCAAAAACCCATCAGTTTCGTTTTCATCCAATTATCAATAACCCTCTGTCAATTCGCATAAACAGAGGGTTAACCGGGTCGTATTTAAGGATTCTTGATCTAGGGTTCATAAGGAAATCTTGGTTGATTCGGGATTCTCTTTATCAATTTCTTTTTCGGAGATATAAACCAGTAAGGCCCATAGGCGGGATGGTTAAGGCAGTGTGTGTGTTTGTGAACCGGGCGACCAGGGTTCGAATCCGGTTAGCCCAGTTTTGCCTATTTTATTTGTTTTAGCCTTTAAAAACAGTTTTTTTTAACTTTTATAATTTTTATAAATTATGTTATACACTTATAAACTTAAATCCAATTTTTATTTACACTTTTACATTCAGGAACATTTCTAATTAAATAAAATTTAGTTAAACATATAATTAATTAAATCTTTAATTTTGGTTTTAAATCCATAGAAACTATAAAAATACTTTTAAAACCTTTATAAAACTCATATTTCACAGAACTTATTTATTTAAAAAAAATAAACTTACTTTATTATTTGTACTCTAAATTAAAAATGATTCTTTTATCCAAATCATTAGATTAAATTATAAACTTTTAGACTCAGAAAAGTTTATAAAATTTATTTATAAATTTACACACTTTATAAAATTTATATAAACATAAACTTATTGTTTATATAAAACGTGAGAAAATAAATATGCTTTAATTATTTTCTAAACTTTTGTAAACCTATAAACTTTATAAAGACTTTAAAACATTTATAAACTTATACTTTTAAAACATAAACTTTAAACTAAATACTTACACTTATAAACTTACCATTTGAAGGAAAAATTATAAACTAAAATTTTATTTAAACTTTAAAGACTTATAATCAAAATACAAATTTGAAAAAGAGAAATAATTATACTTTATTTATTTCTTAATCATTTATAAACTTATATAAAAAAATATAAACTTTATGAGAAATTCTATTTAAACATTTTACACACTTATAAATACTTATTATTTATTTCACTTTAGTGTGTAAAGAAAATATTTAATACTTAAATTTTTTAACAAATCCTTAATGATTTATATTGCTAAGATAAACAAATTCTCCTTATAAATAATTGTTTATCCTTAACAATTATATACCCTTTAAGTGAAAATTATTTACCCCTAATAACTATTTTAATCTTGGAATAATTGTTATTATCATTTATTCTTTAAATAATTATCATTTACTCTTAGAAATCAGTTACTCTCTAAATAATTATTATCTACCCTTGATAATTATTTAACCGTTAGATAATTGTTTTAAACTATAAACTTACTAAACTTTGGTATTCAATGTCTTGCATTATGCATTCAAAACTTCATTTGAAACTTGATTCAAACTTTATGAAACACAATCATTCCCGTCTCCCAATGGAACCCTAGTCACGTCCTGAAATCTTAGAATTCTTGTCTTAGTCTTATAAGATCATACTTGAAACTTTAGACTTATATTCCTAGGCTTATTGTGAGGATATTCTCCCCCTCGAAGTCTTACAAACTTACTCTTGTCGGATACTCTTCATCAAATCCAAGTGAGTATACTTAGCCCCTTTTTCCTTTCTATACTTTTGGGGTGAAACATGTTCAAAACTTTAAACTTATACAATTCTTGTACAACTATGACTAGATGCTTATTCTTATGTTAAACTTGAGACTTGTATGCTTAGATTAAACTTAAAACTAGCATATTCATTAACTTTGATCAAGCCTATGGTAACAATGATAGATCTATTGCATTTGACCAATCCACCTTGATTGATTGACTCTTCGGGGGGAGCCCTTGGTGATTGTTACTGAATTAAACTTTAAACTTGAGACTTATAAGGGTAGCCTGCGGGTTATGCCTAAACTTGGTTGGAGGGTTGAAGTGCACAATGTTTAAGATACTTGTTCTCATACTTACATTATAGAATGCATAAATCATAGTGAATTGTAATTCTTCTCAAATACTTGTTAAACTGTGTCAAAACCTTTGTATCTCACCAACTATTTTGTAGTTGACAGATTCTTTCACATGTTTCAGGTTCTACATCATGAGACTTATTTGTGATCACATATGATGCTTTGGACCTAGACTACTTATCAATTAAACGTTGTATTCTTGTTATGTTTCCTTGTATTGAATCTTAAATTATTTATTAATGAAATATTGAAACTTTAATAGTCAACCTTGTGCTATTGAACAACCGCGTCCGCCCCGACGTATAATCCGTCGTCGGTTGGGGTGTGACAAACCTTATGTTCCTTCCCCTTATAAATTGTCACATAACATCATACCAACTCATCATGGTTAAAAAAATTGACTCCAAATCCCTATGATACAACATTTAAAACCATATACATATATATACATATACTACCCTACAAACCTCATGCTTAAGAACTCTTATGTCCATCTCTAACTTCGTATCACCTAGCTAAGCTTCATTTGATAACTATCGTAATCTTTTACTTTTTATACATCCCTAAATTTTCATACATCCTTAAACTTACACACATCATCGTCCCTTGTAAACAAAAAGCTTAACATCCTTGACCTTAGGCATATTAACGATAAAACTAAGGAACCTACTTGTTTTTCCCATGAGGAAGAAGCCTGCTAGACGGGATAAGCCCCACATGTGAGGACTCAAAGCCCACAATGAACCCTATCATGATGCTATAAGCCCAACCAGTAGTAAATAATGACTGGAAGAAGTTGTAGGCCCATAAAGAGTTCTGGCTAGGGGAAATAAGGTACTTAAGTGAGTCCTTGTGACCCACCCCTTTTCCCGGGAATCTTCTTCATGAGCACATCAATTTCAAGTCAAGAACCATTCTTAAACTACTACTGTGATGACTAAGTATTATGAATAATAAACTTTGAACATATTTAATAACCTTACTTACAAACCTCCTTCTGTTCTTTCTCTTACTAGGCAATGGACTCACACTCACATCCCTCACATGTATACCGCCATGGAGGATAGTCCAATCATGAAGACAGTAGCGAGTCACCAGTTTATCAGCCAACCTCCTATCCTACTGCTAGGGCAAGGATCGACCTAAACACTAATTGGACTAGAAACCCTCGCCCAGGATTTGGAACAGTTGGACCATCTTCACTACCGGTTCTCAACCCCACCAAGGGACCCGTATTTAGCACCTGACCCTACCCCAAGGGCTAGGCATGCCAGGCACCTGTTGTGGAAATGGGAATCCCGGTACCTAATATTCCCCAGTTTGTAGGAACCGCATAATTTGTGAAGCGGGAGATGGGGCACAGGATACGACATAACCTGCTAAATCAAAGGATCGACGACCTGGCGAATCAAATATGGATCCAGGAAGAAAAGATCATGACCTTCGAGGAAGATAGGGAAATCCTTGAGTATTATACCGAAACCACTAGGGATGAGGCTAGTTTGCCATTCGGGTAACCCTAGCGGTTCTCGTCGCAGTACTCATCTGCTTCCTAGTGGAGAGTTATCTAAGGCGTAAATGAAGCCTCTATTTTCCTTGTTTGAATTTTTTTCTTTTAAGAACCAATGTCTTGTGTAGGGACTAGAGGTCCTAATTTTGAAGCATTTAATGAAAGTTTATTTTGAAATTCAATTGTTATCACTTATTGACTTGACATAAATCGTACAAAAACCTTCTTTTTTCCATTACAACTTAACTCTTTTATCTAACACATTCATCAAAAGCAATCCATCATAATGTCTGAGTTATCGAACCATAAGATATTAAGTTATCAAACCCTAAGTGGTACATATAATTGACGAATAAACCTTGAACAAGCGTTCTGTCTGGAAAGAGTTCTTTTAGAACAACATGACTTATGAACCATTATCTCGAATCACTATGACCCTTACCCCTTAAAAACCTATCATTTCCGAACCTTGGCTAAACTAACTACTTGTCAATCATACTTGACTCTTGAGAAGTTCTTCCGGTAACTACTCATCCTTTGTCAAACCCATTATTTCTCCGAACGTCCTATTTCTACATAAACAAAAGTGAGTTACAAAGTTCCCTCACGAAACAAGATTAGTCATTCGTAAAACATACTTCTACAAACACTATGAGAACCTTTCCCATCATCTTACACTAGAAGACTTTCCTCGTTAACGAAATGAATCCTACTACATAAAAGATTCACCATAAACCATAACGAGAGTCAAAACCCAGGCATACCTTACTAGTGAAAAACAATTAACTTACGTATACACAACATACAATCAAAACTTGAAGTCTAGAGGGACCCACCCTGTTACGTGATACAAAAGATAATATGACATGCAAACCCGTATCCATAAAGCTCAACACCTTTCGGTTACCAAAAGTAAGCATGTGCAACGAAATGTCATGACTTCAATCTAAGCTAAATGATTTACCTTACTAACTCATACCTAAATTCCTAATTACGACAATCGTTGTACTTTCATCTTGAATAAAACTTATAAGACTTGATACTCGTTTCATCCTGAATGCACAAGAAACTAGCATGAAGAAGGACATTGCCCTCTATAGCAAAGAACCTCACTTGCCTCCGAATCAAAAACCAAACATCGACATCCATCTGGTTTCCTTGAACGACCAGAATCTCCTATATTGGAATAAGGAGCGTATAACAATTGATTCTATTATGAAAACTTTCCCCCACCTCTCATGATCACCAGAGTATTGGGGTTATCACCTTATACTCAAGACGTGATCACACGCTTTATTCACTAAAGTTGGAAACTGGAAGACTTCAAAGCTACTCTGAGTTTGACGTATTCTTGTTCAAACACGAGAAATATATGAGACTTTAACTACTCGGGGTTTGACGTATTCTCGTTCAAACACGAGGAAGGTGTAAAACTTTAGACTACTCGGGGTTTGACGTATTCTTGTTCAAACACGAGGAAGCTTTGAAACTCTAAGTCATGCCACATCATTACTCTTTAGTTACTGGATGACGTTTCCCTCTAGGGACTCCATTAATCGATAACTAATCTTACGTGAAAACAATAGTTATGGACTACGTAATCTTTGTGCCCCCTATTGAACCACACAAACGGAAGGATCTATGCGGACTATGCGATGATTCGAATACTTACGGGTGCACATGTAATTATGAAAATCAGCGCATGGAAAACATAGTGAACTCTGTCGCGTACTATAACCTAAAACCTATCATGATGAATAGCAATGAAACTTAGGAAATATGACAACTTTTGGGCATACCAGACTACATCTCGAGCAAACTTGGACCATCCAAACATAATCAAATGTATTCTAAGTAATGCATCTCGCCATTTGAATCCAAATGCTTATTCGATAATCTTTCTCTTTAGGTTCATTTCTAAAAACTAAATCTGCACACCCCTCGATGAAACTATGCACTTCTTAGTGAAACTCTTGGCGATCATGGAACATGAAATCTAGAAACTCAAGTGTAATTGTATTCCTACCATCACGGCCCGTTCAGAAATCTAGACGCTGTAACATCCAAAAATAATAAAACGAATAAATATAGCGAGACCGGTGATTTAGTCGGAATATTTAAACAAAAGGGAGTGGGCTTGGGCTCGGCTTCAATGGGCAGAGGGAAGCCCAGGTATATAAGAGGCAGGGCAGCCCTCTTCTCTGCTCATTCCCCACTCACGCAACTTCTAGATAGAGAAAGGAGAGCTCGGGTCTAGAGAGAGAAAGTTGACGGATCGTCCCAGAATTGAGGGAGTTACTGCTAAGCTCGTGAGCAAAACCTCTAAATCACAACCCCAATCCAGGTAACGATTCAACTCTAAACTGAGTTTTTGTTTAATTTGGGATTTTCGGGTCTTGGCTAAAAAGGTAACGATTTTGCGGATGAAACTTGCAAATGAGCTTAGGTATAGCATCTAGAATGAAAACTGAACGTTTTGATCTAAGAAAATTGAGATATTGACTCGATCAGACTCGCATGCAAAAACTTCATATTTTTTTGGGAAGACGATATGTGCAGACCCATCGAAACTACTTAGTTTCGATATGTGCAGACCCATCGAAACTACTCAGTTTCAATATGTGCAAGCCCATCGAAACTACTCAGTTTCGATATGTGCAGACCCATCGAAACTACTCAGTTTCGATATGTGTAGACCCATCGAAACTACTCAGTTTCGATATGTGCAAGCCCATCAAAACTACTCAGTTTTGATATGTGCAAGCCCATCGAAACTACTCAGTTTCGATATGTGCAGACCCATCGAAACTACTCAGTTTCGATATATGCATACCCATCGAAACTACCATAGTTTCGATATGAGCCCACGATCCGAAGCTAAGATTACACCTAAGTTACTTATCGAAACTACCAGGTTTCGACATAGGCAACTTATCGAAACTACCAAGTTTCGACATAAGCAACCTATCGAAACTATCAAGTTTCGATATAAGCAAATCCATCGAAACTATTAGGTTTAAGCATAGTAATGTCTAGTGTCATCTAGTGTAACATCCCAAAATAAATGAGGATTTTAAATAACGGGTTGAACCGGGACGAACGGGATAAAAGAACGAGGCGTAACGGGCCGGGCCGGTTGGGCCGGCAAACTTGAAGGAAGGGGGGGTTTCCTCCCTTTAAATAGCCAACACACACACCATTTCTCTCATTTGCAAGAATCTAGAGAGAGAAACCGTAGAGAGAGAAAGTTGGCGGATCGACCCGAGATTGAAGGAGCTTGTTGCTACTGAGCTCGTGAGCAAAACCTCCGGATCAGAATCTCGAAATCAGGTAACACCCGAACCAAATCTGAGTTTTTGTTCGTTTTTGGGTTTTCGGGTATTTTTGTGAAAATGACGGGTTTTTATAAACCAAATGAGGAAAGGGTTATAAATCTGGAATCACGAAAGGAAAATACACGTTTTGAATACAAAAAGTCCGGATCTTGACAAGATCGGACCTGCATGCGAAAGTTAGGGTTTTTGGGGAAGATAGCTGAGTTCTGCAGGTATCGAAACTAGAGTTTCGAGTGGCCTGCAGGTGTCGAAACTAGAAGTTTCGAGTGACCTGCAGTTGTCGAAACTAGAAGTTTCGAGTGACCTGCAGTTGTCGAAACTAGAAGTTTCGAGTGGCCTGCAGTTGTCGAAACTAGAAGTTTCGAGGGGCCTGCAGGTATCGAAACTAGAAGTTTCGATGGGCCTGCACCTGTCGAAACTAAGTAGTTTCGATAGGTCTGCATCAGTAGGTGAAGTCAGTGTATTCACCTGTAACAGAACGAGTAAACCGTTAGAGTCGGGATTTAGGTCTGATGTGTATTTAATTAATCAATTCAGATCGGAAGTGACGTTGTTGGACCTTTGTTTAGGACAACCGAGACTAGCTTATAAGGTGAGTTCTAGAAGCCCTTCTTTTAATGTTTTAATTAAATGTTTTGGGCTGGTGTGCATACATACGAAACGAGGTTTATGAAACGAGGTTTACGAAACGAGGTTTATGAAACGAGGTTTACGAAACGAGGTTTACGAAACGAGGTTTATGAAACGAGGTTTACGAAACGAGGTTTATGAAACGAGGTTTACGAAACGAGGTTTATGAACGATGCTTCCGAAAGGGGAAGACGAAACGAGTTAACGAGATGTTTACGAAACGAGGTTTACGAGATGATGTTTATAAAATATTTTGCCAAACGAAGTTGTGAAAGGTTTACGAATGAAGTGTTATTTAATAAAACGTACGAATGCTTTAACTAAAACGAGGTAAAGGTTTTTATGAAAGTCACGAATGAACGAATCTGCCACGAGTTCCTACGGGAGCTAGAGTATGTATGTATGTATGTATTGGCCTTACCTTACGGGGGGCCTTAGTGGCTGGCTAACGGTTGTACAACTGGTTGAGGATGGGGTGACGACGGTCACCCATGGGATTACCGGGATCCCGATGGAAGGTACTATTCCTTGCGGGGAAATATTGCCTATGGTATGTTTAGTCTTCCTAGAGGTAATGAGCCTTAGGAGACGTGTGTATGGTCTACCTAGAGGTAACGAGCCTTAGGAGACGTGTGTATGGTCTACCTAGAGGTAACGAGCCTTAGGAGACGTGTGTATGGTCTACCTAGAGGTAACGAGCCTTAGGAGACGTATGTTTGGTCCACCTAGAGGTAACGAGCCTTAGGAGACCTGGATGACGGATGACTTAGAGGTAGCGAGCCTTAAGTTCATCCGCTGGTATGCGATGTATGGATTTGACGGTTACGAGAAGGCGCAGATTCGGTTCATATTGACTATTGTTACGATGTTATGTTACGATGTTTTGATGATGTTAAGTTATTGCATGTTTTATGTACGCTTTTATTAAATGAAGTATGATGTTATGTTTTTGGCAAATATTTGATGTTAATGTTTTACGTTAAAACTAGAACTCACCAGCGTAGCTGACCTTTTTAGTATGCACATTCAGGTTAAGGAAGTTATGATGATGGACGGTGATGCTGGGCGGCTTGAGGAGTTACCCGGATGATATGAAGACTGGCATCCCGTTACGAGTTGTTTTTGTTATGTACATGTATTTGAAAATGTTACGCTTCCGCATGTTAAACGATGTAATGTTATGTTTGAAATGAAATTTTCCGCTGCGTTATTTGATATTCTAGTTTGAGAACTGTTTGTGAATGAGTAAATCCAACGCGTGGGGCCTCCCGGGTTTGGGGCCTCACAAGTTGGTATCAGAGCAATAGTTTGAGAGATTTGGACACTCCCTGTGTCTGAACTTAAACTGAGAATGGGACCGAAAGCGGATGCCAGTACGGGTAACTCGAGCCACAGCATCAGGTATGAAGGTAGTGTATATATATTTACATATATAGTATGCCTTAGGAAGTGTTAAGGTTAGGACTTGGGTTCTGATGGAAATCACAAAGGTGGTCAAATCGAAATCAAGAGGTAGTGTAATGGTTAATTGCAGATGGCCAGTGTATATTAACATCTTACAATGCTTGTTGAATTCTATTTGTTAACTAGCGTGATGACATTGGATTTCCTTGTCTTGTAGAACGGAATGACAAGAAGAGGGAACGGAAAGCGTGGTGGGGGCCGTACCGGTGGTCGTACCGGTGGTGGCCGAGGTAGAACTCCTATTCACCAGGAGTACAGTGAAGAAGGAAGTGTTCACACTGAGCCAGAAGCTAGTGTGCACGGGACTGAGCCGACTCATGCTGAAGAACAACAATTCCCTTTTGAACCGGAAGTAAGAGCGGCTCTGGCACGTGAGTTCACCGAATTGATGAAGGCTTCTTTGCCAGGACTACTGGCAGAAGCACTAAAGAAGGCTAATGAGGAGGGCGGATCTAAACTGACAACTGATATTCCAAACATTGAGGCCGTTAACGCACCGCCTGCTCGCGGCTGCGACTATAAGTCATTCAAGGTATGTGACCCGCCGGTTCTGACTGGAAAGAAGGACGCGGTGGCTACTTTTGACTGGGTAATTCGTATGGAAGCCGCCATTCGTCTGAGTGAATGTCGACCGAATCAGGTCGTGAAGTTTGCTGCTAACTCCTTGAGGGAGGAAGCATCTCACTGGTGGGAAGGTGTACGCCAGGCTAAGGGGAACGAGGTGGTTGATTCGATGATGTGGGATGATTTGAAAACTTTGGTGATCAAGAATTTCTGTCCAAGGAATGAGATCGAAAAGGTAGAAAGGGAATTTCTGGGTTTGAAGGCTGGGAGCATGACGCACCGGCAGTATACGACACGGTTCAATGAACTGGCACGTCTGGTGCCACACCTTGTCACTACTGAAGAAAGAAAGATCGCTTGTTATATTCAAGGGTTGCCGGACAAGGTCCGCACATATGTTAAGGCAAACGCCCCTACTACCTACGATTCGGTAGTAGAACTGAGCGGCGTGGTATTTGATGATCTGGCACTGAATGTCGTTGCCATTGAAGAGCCTAAGAAGAAGCTGAGTTTTCCCGCTAAGCGATCGGGTGGGAAGTTGTTTGGGGCTCAGGACAAACGGGCCAGGGTAAATGAATTAGCAGTCTGTGGGAAGTGTGGGGGAAGGCATGCCGGTGAATGCCGGTTGGGATCAAATTTGTGCTACAAATGTGGCAAGACCGGGCACTACTCCCGAGAATGCCCGAACGGTATCAAATGCTACAACTGTGGGGAGAATGGCCACATGAGCCGGGAATGCACTAAGCCCAGGATGGGCGAGACCGGGAAAGGGAAAGGCCCAGAGAAGAGGGAGGAAAGGCCCCGAGCGAAGACTCGAGCGTATGCACTAACGCAAGAACAGGCCAGGAATGACCCCGATGTGGCGTCAGGTACGTTCATCCTTGACAACACTCTTGTTTCGGTGTTATTTGATTCGGGTGCCGGTAAGAGTTTTATATCTTCATCTTTTTGTAAGAGAATGAAGTACGCTGTCAGTATACTAGAAAGGGCCTTTAGCGTAGAAACCGCTGAGGGTAGAACTGCGAGAGTGACCGAGGTAGTGGACAACTCTACGATAAAAATAGAAGGTCATAGGTTCCCTGTCAGATTGTTTGTTATGGTTTTGGGAGGGTTTGATGTCGTGCTGGGTATGGATTGGTTAACTGCCAACGAAGCACAAATCATATGTAAACGAAAGATAATCCGACTCAAGGCTCCGGATGGTAGCAAAGTCGAGGTTTTTGGAGATCGTGACGTCCCGATGCCAAACGTCATCTCGATGATTAAGGCAACAGATTACTTGAGGCGCGGATGCGAGGCTTATCTGGTATACGTAATTGACAAGTGTAAGGAAGTGAAAGAACTGGACGATGTACCCGTGGTACGCGAGTACCCGGAGGTGTTTCCAGAGGAGTTGCCT
Organism: Smallanthus sonchifolius; assembly: GCA_023525975.1. Taxonomy (NCBI): domain Eukaryota; kingdom Viridiplantae; phylum Streptophyta; class Magnoliopsida; order Asterales; family Asteraceae; genus Smallanthus; species Smallanthus sonchifolius. The sequence goes on from CM042046.1 coordinate 32,396,800, forward strand.
GGGATACCACCCGATAGAGAGATTGAATTTCGAATCGACTTAGTACCAGATGCCCAGCCCGTGGCTAAGGCTCCATATCGACTAGCACCAGTGGAAATGAAGGAACTTATGGTCCAACTAGACGAGTTACTTGAGAAAGGATTTATCCAACCGAGCATCTCGCCGTGGGGTGCTCCGGTGTTGTTTGTAAAGAAGAAAGATGGTTCGATGAGAATGTGTATTGATTATCGTGAGTTGAACAAACGAACGGTGAAGAACAAGTACCCTTTACCAAGGATCGATGACCTGTTCGACCAGTTGCAAGGCGCAAGTTGGTTTTCGAAAATCGACCTTCGGTCCGGGTACCATCAGTTGAAGGTAAGGGAAGAAGACATACCGAAAACTGCATTTCGCACGCGTTATGGACATTTCGAGTTCCGCGTAATGTCTTTCGGATTGACGAACGCCCCCGCAGCGTTCATGGATTTGATGAATAGGGTGTGTCGACCGATGCTGGATCGATCGGTAATAGTGTTCATCGATGACATCCTGATCTATTCCAAGAATGAGGGTGATCACGCGTGTCATTTGAAGGAAGTGTTGGAAGCTCTAAAGAAGGAGAAGTTGTATGCTAAGTTCTCCAAATGCGCGTTCTGGCTTAGGGAAGTCCAATTCCTAGGTCACGTCATTGGCCCGAACGGCATTATGGTTGACCCAGCAAAGATAGTAACGGTAAGTGAATGGGACATTCCTAAGACGCCAACTGAAATCCGCAGTTTCTTGGGATTGGCAGGCTACTATCGGAGATTCATCCAGGATTTCTCGAAAATAGCTTCGCCATTGACAAAGTTGACTCGGAAAGAAGTAAAGTACGAATGGGGTCCGAAGCAGGATGAGGCATTTAAGGAGTTAAAAGAAAAGCTAACCCAAGCTCCAGTCTTGGCCCTTCCCGAGGGCAGTGAAGACCTGGTGGTATACTCTGACGCTTCGGGTCAGGGGTTGGGGTGTGTGCTGATGCAACGTGGAAGAGTGATCGCATACGCATCACGACAGCTGAAGGTTCATGAAGTCAACTATCCGACTCACGATTTGGAACTTGCTGCTGTTGTGTTTGCATTAAAAATTTGGAGGCACTACCTCTATGGGGTAAAGTTTACCATATACTCCGATCACAAAAGTCTGAAGTACTTCTTCGAGCAAAAGGAGTTAAATATGAGGCAGAGGCGATGGTTGGAACTTTTGAAAGACTATGACTGTGAAATCATGTACCATCCTGGAAAAGCAAACGTGGTGGCTGACGCTCTAAGCCGGAAGGATGTGCCTGCTCCTATTAGAGTGAAAGCTTGCCAAATGGTGGTAACGTCGGATGTGATGAGGGAAATTGAAAAGGCTCAAGAAGAGGCACTAAAGGGGGAAAACATAAAGAAGGAAAGGATGGTTGGCCAACAGGATAAGTTAGAATATAACACCCTTGGTGTTAGGACACGTTTTGGTCGAGTATGGATACCTATGGGTGGCGAGCTTAGAACCAAAATCTTGGATGAAGCTCATAAGTCTCGTTACTCTATCCATCCTGGTACCAACAAAATGTATCAAGATCTGAGAAAGGAATACTGGTGGCCTGGAATGAAATATGATGTGACGAAGTATGTAAGCAAGTGTTTGACTTGCTCGCAAGTAAAGGCCGAACACCAGAAACCGTATGGGAAAATTCAACCACTTGAGATACCGGAATGGAAGTGGGAACACATTACTATGGACTTCATAACCAAGCTACCTCGCACAGCTAAAGGTCATGACACCATTTGGGTAATTGTGGACCGTTTAACGAAGAGTGCTCATTTTCTACCTATTCGCGAGACGTTCTCGTCGGAAAGGTTAGCGGAAGTATTTATTAACGAAGTAGTGGCGCGGCATGGGATGCCTCTGACGATTGTATCTGATCGGGACACACGATTCACATCGAGGTTCTGGAAGAGGTTTCACGAGGCAATGGGCACGAGACTCAATATTAGTACGGCATACCACCCACAAACGGATGGTCAGTCCGAAAGGACCATTCAAACATTGGAGGATATGCTTCGTGCTTGTATTATCGACTTCGGTGGCAGTTGGGACAGTCATCTGCCGTTAGCCGAATTCTCCTACAACAACAGTCATCACACGACGATAGGCATGCCGCCTTATGAAATGTTGTATGGGAGGAGATGCAGGACCCCGGTTTGTTGGGGCGAGATTGGACAGAAGGAATTGGGAAGTCTTGAAGTTGTAAAAGAAACGTCGGAAAGGTTTGATCAGATCAAAGCACGAATGAAGGCCGCCCAAGATCGTCAGAAATCCTACGCGGATAGACGACGAAGGCCTATTGAATTTAATGTTGGGGACAGAGTAATGTTGAAAGTGTCGCCCTGGAAGGGAATCATACGATTCAGGAAGAGAGGAAAGTTAAGTCCGAGGTTTATCGGACCATTCAGGATTATGGCACGGGTTGGTGAAGTCGCTTATCGGTTGGAATTGCCTGATGAGTTAAGTGGGATTCATCCTACCTTCCATGTATCACACTTGCGAAAGTGTTTGGCGGATGAAACGGCTCACGTACCACTTACTGACATCGAGGTCGACAACAGCCTTAACTACATCGAAGAACCTGTGGCCATCCTAGACAGGAAAGAGAAACGTTTACGTAACAAAGTTATCCAGTTGGTTAAAGTCCAGTGGAAGCACCGGAAGGGATCGGAAGCTACATGGGAAACGGAGACGGAAATGAAGGAGTCGTACCCTCAACTGTTTGACTTATGATAGGTTTCGGGGACGAAACCTATTGTAAGGGGGGTAGACTTGTAACATCCCAAAATAAATGAGGATTTTAAATAACGGGTTGAACCGGGACGAACGGGATAAAAGAACGAGGCGTAACGGGCCGGGCCGGTTGGGCCGGCAAACTTGAAGGAAGGGGGGGTTTCCTCCCTTTAAATAGCCAACACACACACCATTTCTCTCATTTGCAAGAATCTAGAGAGAGAAACCGTAGAGAGAGAAAGTTGGCGGATCGACCCGAGATTGAAGGAGCTTGTTGCTACTGAGCTCGTGAGCAAAACCTCCGGATCAGAATCTCGAAATCAGGTAACACCCGAACCAAATCTGAGTTTTTGTTCGTTTTTGGGTTTTCGGGTATTTTTGTGAAAATGACGGGTTTTTATAAACCAAATGAGGAAAGGGTTATAAATCTGGAATCACGAAAGGAAAATACACGTTTTGAATACAAAAAGTCCGGATCTTGACAAGATCGGACCTGCATGCGAAAGTTAGGGTTTTTGGGGAAGATAGCTGAGTTCTGCAGGTATCGAAACTAGAGTTTCGAGTGGCCTGCAGGTGTCGAAACTAGAAGTTTCGAGTGACCTGCAGTTGTCGAAACTAGAAGTTTCGAGTGACCTGCAGTTGTCGAAACTAGAAGTTTCGAGTGGCCTGCAGTTGTCGAAACTAGAAGTTTCGAGGGGCCTGCAGGTATCGAAACTAGAAGTTTCGATGGGCCTGCACCTGTCGAAACTAAGTAGTTTCGATAGGTCTGCATCAGTAGGTGAAGTCAGTGTATTCACCTGTAACAGAACGAGTAAACCGTTAGAGTCGGGATTTAGGTCTGATGTGTATTTAATTAATCAATTCAGATCGGAAGTGACGTTGTTGGACCTTTGTTTAGGACAACCGAGACTAGCTTATAAGGTGAGTTCTAGAAGCCCTTCTTTTAATGTTTTAATTAAATGTTTTGGGCTGGTGTGCATACATACGAAACGAGGTTTATGAAACGAGGTTTACGAAACGAGGTTTATGAAACGAGGTTTACGAAACGAGGTTTACGAAACGAGGTTTATGAAACGAGGTTTACGAAACGAGGTTTATGAAACGAGGTTTACGAAACGAGGTTTATGAACGATGCTTCCGAAAGGGGAAGACGAAACGAGTTAACGAGATGTTTACGAAACGAGGTTTACGAGATGATGTTTATAAAATATTTTGCCAAACGAAGTTGTGAAAGGTTTACGAATGAAGTGTTATTTAATAAAACGTACGAATGCTTTAACTAAAACGAGGTAAAGGTTTTTATGAAAGTCACGAATGAACGAATCTGCCACGAGTTCCTACGGGAGCTAGAGTATGTATGTATGTATGTATTGGCCTTACCTTACGGGGGGCCTTAGTGGCTGGCTAACGGTTGTACAACTGGTTGAGGATGGGGTGACGACGGTCACCCATGGGATTACCGGGATCCCGATGGAAGGTACTATTCCTTGCGGGGAAATATTGCCTATGGTATGTTTAGTCTTCCTAGAGGTAATGAGCCTTAGGAGACGTGTGTATGGTCTACCTAGAGGTAACGAGCCTTAGGAGACGTGTGTATGGTCTACCTAGAGGTAACGAGCCTTAGGAGACGTGTGTATGGTCTACCTAGAGGTAACGAGCCTTAGGAGACGTATGTTTGGTCCACCTAGAGGTAACGAGCCTTAGGAGACCTGGATGACGGATGACTTAGAGGTAGCGAGCCTTAAGTTCATCCGCTGGTATGCGATGTATGGATTTGACGGTTACGAGAAGGCGCAGATTCGGTTCATATTGACTATTGTTACGATGTTATGTTACGATGTTTTGATGATGTTAAGTTATTGCATGTTTTATGTACGCTTTTATTAAATGAAGTATGATGTTATGTTTTTGGCAAATATTTGATGTTAATGTTTTACGTTAAAACTAGAACTCACCAGCGTAGCTGACCTTTTTAGTATGCACATTCAGGTTAAGGAAGTTATGATGATGGACGGTGATGCTGGGCGGCTTGAGGAGTTACCCGGATGATATGAAGACTGGCATCCCGTTACGAGTTGTTTTTGTTATGTACATGTATTTGAAAATGTTACGCTTCCGCATGTTAAACGATGTAATGTTATGTTTGAAATGAAATTTTCCGCTGCGTTATTTGATATTCTAGTTTGAGAACTGTTTGTGAATGAGTAAATCCAACGCGTGGGGCCTCCCGGGTTTGGGGCCTCACATCTAGGAGCACTACCTTACAAGTATGACTTTATTATACAGATCGTGAGTGACATTAGTGACGCTCAGTAGCCAGCTAAGAGTATTTTAGAAACTACTCATCAGGTGAGTTCTATGTGCCCCCTTCTATGTTATGTGCAAATCATTTTAAATGTTTTGGGGCTGAAGTGTATACACTAAATGAATAAATGCTATAAATACCAATGTGATCATACGTATATATATAAATACTTATATATGAAAATGAATTATGAATAAAGAATGAAGCGTATGATTATAAAGAATGAATGAAAGAAGGACATAACGTAAATGAATGAAATCTTGCTTTATATTATATATATATTGCATGTTATGAATGTGTGTAAACGTTATGAACCCTTCTTTGACAACGGCTACTTCTGTAGACGGACGACCACACGACTATTCTGTAACTGGGAAAGATACGTTCCTTCGCAAGTTAGGACGTACAAAAGGCATTAATGGACGGTTGAAGCAAATGCTAAAATAGTATAACGGTTGCATAAACAATAGTTCGCGTGGGAAACGGATGCCCTAGGGCAGACGGACAAAAGAACGGACTACGACGGTAGGACGGTTTAAGAGCGGACGGACAAAGGTTGCCGGACGGATTTAATGAAAGAACGGACGGTTTTCTAGAGCCGGACGAGTAATGAAATGGGCTACGACGGTAGTTCTCACTGCGATGTCTTTGTGACATTCGTGACAAGTGTGATGGGTTGATCTCCCTTAAGATTATGGCCAATAACTGTTCTCCCCCCCCCCCCCCAAAGTAAGTATGTATGTACATATGTATATACTCAAAATGAATGATTATGTGAGAACAGTAAAATAAAGAATATGTAAAAGTACGAATATTACGTATGCTATGTATACATATATAAAATATTCATGATAAGATAAGTATTATGTATGATTGTCCTTAAACTAGAACTCACCAGCGTTAGCTGACTTTTAGTATACATTTCAGGTAAAGGAAGAAAGGGACGTGCGATGGCGTGAAGGTTACCAGGCACAAGACTGACATCCCACATTGATTTATATTAAGACAATGATATGTATTTAATTGTTAAGACTTCCGCTGTTACGTCATGTAATTTGAATGATGTTTGCTTCCGCTACTTCTGAATGTTTTAAATTTAAGCTCAGTAATTATGACTATGTTTATGAGTAAATCCAACAAGTGAGGTTATCCGGGAAAGGGGCCTTACAGACGCAACCCTGGACTCACTTGGGAACGTAAAACAAATGAAAGTTATCTTCCTCATTACCCTTGCACATATCATAAGCTTAAATCTTGAAAACAGGAACCTTCTAGTTTAATTTTGGGACGAAATTTCCTAAAGTAGGGGAGACTGTAATATCCAGGATTTTCTAACCTATCTTTTCCTAAACCCTTGCACGTATCATTAATCTGAAACATGAAATTCTATTAAAACTATTCCCTTAAACAATGATTATTTATTTAATTATTCAAGAAAAAAAAAATTAAACTTGAAATATATATATACACATATATACATAAAATTATTTAAAAATAAATATATATGTATCATATGGTAAAATTTTAAAACTTATAGACTTATAATTATATAAATAACATAATTAATAAACTTATTTTAAATACTAAAACGTAGAAACTAACAAATCTTATAAATTATTTTATAAAATTATAAAATAATAAAACTTATGAAACTTAGCTAAATTTTGTAAAAATAAAATATATATTTGGGTTATAAAGTCTAGGGACTGAACTTGCCAACCCTTGAAACTTATTTTAAACTAAAACATATGTTTACACATAAAATGTTAACACTCTTAAACCTCAGGGACTGGTTGTGTAATTCGACCAAACTCCCAAGATCCAAACTTGTCACCGGTTCGAACCTCACCGAGACCGTTTTTCATCCCCTTTATTTGAAAAACGCGTTTCCGGTCGAATTGAATGCTCCTCGAGCTCCGACTCACGCGTGCAACTCAAACCCAATACTCTTCAATGCTCGACATCAATTCTATCGGCCGCAGGGTTCGAGATTGAATCCGTTTTCTCCAACCGTAACTCTCCCAACTAATCTAGCATTAAATGTCGAAATTGATTATAAATATTGGTTGAAACACTTAAACGACACCACACACTAACTCTCTAAACTCTCAATTCACTCAATTTGAACATGCATTTTCCGATTTAGCCTCGTGGACACCCGACTCTTAGCTCGAACCAGTTCTCTTCCATTTCGACATCATATCAGGTAATTCCAATGGCCAAAGAACTCGTTTCCATTCTATAATCGAAAGCCCTCTGTCAATTTCTAATGACAGAGAGATTATCAAGTCGTATTTTGATGATCTTGAATCTAGGGTTCATACAGGGACGAATTGGGATATTACTTATCAATTTCTTTTCCTGTGTTTAAACCTAACGAGACCCGTAGTCGGGTGGTTACTCCGGTGTGTGTGACTCGGGTGGCCCAGGTTCGATCCGGCCGGCCCGAGTTTTGCCTCTTTTTATTTTTTTAGTCTTTTAATCAGTTTTAAATCTTCTAATTATTTTTATAAAATCTCAGACACTTTTATAAACTAAAAAAAATGATTTCTATTTATACTTTTAGATTCTAGAACTATTTTAATTGATTAAAACTTGTAATAACTAATTATTTAAAATAGTTTTAAACACTTGAAAACTATAAAAGTACATTCAAACTTTATAAAACTTGTACATTCAATAGAAAATACTTTATAAAATCAGGAAACTTGTTTTGTAATTAATTTCTGAAATAATAAACTTATTTCATTTTAAACTTCAACTTAATTATAAAACCTTTAATTATTCAGAAAACACATAGAGATCTTATGAAATCAGAAAACGATTTATAAACTTACATACTAATTAGAAAACATAAACTTATAAGCTTTTACATATCTACAAAATTTATACCTATTTAATTTAAGATTTATTTATTTATTTAAAACAAATATACTTTTATAAGCTTGTAAATCTTCTAAAACTATAAACTAAATTTTTATATATGTACATATATATTTAAAAGAAATAAAGTAATTATACTTTATTTTCTAAATGTTTATAAGCTTTCAAACTTTATAAAATAGAAAATAGAAACCTCAAAATATCTGGAAACTAGTAAACCTTATAATTATAAACTTAAAGGAAGCATTATGTGAAATCTTTATAGACTTATAGTTTTATTTATACTTTGAAAACAATTGTAAGCTTATAATCAAAATATAAAACTTTAAAAGAAATTCATATTTAAACTCATATATTTAAACTTATGATTCCAAATTATTTAGTTAAACTTATAAACACATTGTAAAACATATTTTTTTCTTTTTTTTACAATTTAATAAATGTTTAATGCTTAACTACTCTAATAAATCTTAAATGATTTATATTGACTAAATAAAGTAATTATTTTTATAGATAATTGTTTAATCCTTAATAATTACTTATTACTTAAATAGTTATTATTAACTTCTAAATCATTATTTATTCTTTAAACAATCATTATAAACTTTTAATACTATTTATCCTTTAAATGATTATTATTAAACTTTAATAATTAATTAGTCTTTCACTTAACTATTATTATTACAACCCCATTTACAAAAACTTAGAAAATTACTTTAAAAAATATTATTACCTAATTTGTGTAAGTAATAATTGTAAGACTTTCAAATAATTATCTTAATTAATAATTATTCTAGACATAAACTTATTAAAACTTTGATATTCAAGTCTTGTGTCATTCATTCAAAACCTTTATTTAAAACTTTGATTTAAACTTTAAAAACACAAAATCATTCCCGTCTCTCATTTGGAACCCTAGTTAATCTTAGAATTCTAGATACTTTGTCATAAACTTATAGGATCAAACTTGAAACTTTAGACTTATGTTCTTAGGCTCATTGTGAGGATATTCACCCTCCAAATCTTGCTACAGTTAATCTTTGTTGGACACTCTTCATCATCCAAGTGAGTATACTTAGCCCCTTTTCGTTTTACTTTGTTTATAAACTTGGGGTGGAACATGTATCAAAACTTCCAAACATATACAATTCTTGTACAACTATGCTTACATGCTTATTCTTGTGTTACTATGCTTTAGACTTGCATGCTTAAGGGTAACCTTCGGGTTATGCCTAAACTTGGTTGAAGGATTGATATGCACAATGTTTAACATGTTCTGTTCTCACACTCATACTATAGAATGCATGACATAGTGAATTGTAATACTTTTCAAAAACTTTGCTAAATTATGTTAAAACCTTCGTATCTCACTAACTATTTTTAGTTGACAGTTTACTCAACATGTTCAGGTACAACAGCATGCGACTTGTTTATGATCACATAGGATGCTTTGGACCTAGCATAGTTATTAAATAAACATTGTATTCTTGATTATTTGTTGTTTTAATTCTTGTATTGAACCTTGACAATCATTAATGAAATATTTAAACTTTAATAGCCAACCTTGTGCTTTTGAACAACAGCGTCCGCCCCGACGTATAATCCGTCGTCGGTTGGGGTGTGACATGTAAGCATTGTAAACAAAGCGATATGTATTAACCAACTAGGATGGTTCTAGTTATGTGGTGAATCATTTGAAAAGATGCAAGATTCTCCCACTTAAATGTCAAGAAGATTGGAACAAGTGTTGATTATCAAGATGTGGTAGAAAGAAATTGAAAGAAAGCCCAAACCGTGAAACCAAACTGTTAGTAACGGTTCGGTTTCGGTTTTTGATGATCAAAAACCGTTATTAACGATTTTGTTCACGGTTTGACCTAAAAACCGGACTGTGAACACCCCTAGTATAAATTGTCTTGAAAAAAGAGAATTTTCAAGAAATGATGCATAACGTACAAGCTAATGTTAGTGGAAAAGAAAGCATGAGCATAAACATGTTGCACTTCCCATCCACATTACTTCCAAGTACCACGTGCTAGAGGCTCCGCGATAATTATAAACACAGATCTCACCATGTCAACGGCATCGTTGAGGAGATGGACGACGTCGAAGCAGCTAAACTCCATTCTAAGTTCATTCAAGTTCTTTCTAATCGCCGTTCCACTCAAGGTAATCTCGTTGATTTGTGTTTTACCTTAAAATTTAGGTCAAAATGTTTAATTCAGGTATAATTAGTGAAAATGAAGGAATAGGTATTGTGATTCATTTTTACTCAAGAAGTGAACTAAGGGGTTTCAGCCAGGTTAAGTCGTTGTTTAGAAATTATCATTACAATTCTGACCACTTCATCTCTTTGTTTGTCAAAATAGTACTTTTGTTGATTTTAGTTCCGCTTGAGGTGAAACCTGCAAAGCGAGTGAAGGAACCCTTACATTAGGGGGCACCACCACCAACATTTAGTGAGGTCTTGACACATGTTTTTCCAAACTTAACTATTTGTTACATGTTTCTTATTTGAACATGTTATTACACTAGGCAATGGAATCTTGTCCAAAAGCATATATTAAACAACTCCTTAACGAAGAAAATTTACACTTAACCACGAAGGTAAAACCCACTTTTTCACCTAATCTGATGATTTACAGATGAAGAAATGGAATTTAACTTGCTATTGTGTTCGAAATAGGAAGGAGAACAAGGGGATTTGCCTGTGCTTATCTTGAGTATGAAAGAAAGTAGAATGTCAAAAAGGCCAGCAATTATGTTTCTTCATAGAACAAATAAGTGCAAAGAGTGGGTACGCTCGTTACTTGAGGTGTATGCTTCACATGGATATATTGCAGTTGCTATTGATTCTAGTCACCATGTCAACGGAAGCGTTGAGGAGATGGACGACGTCAAAGCAGCTAAACTCCATTCTAAGCTCATTCAAGTTCTTTCTAGCCGCCGTTTCTCTCAAGGTAAGCTCATTGATTAGTATTTTATCTTAAAAAATAGGTCAAAATGTTTAATTCGGGTATAATTAGTGAAACTGAAGGAATAGGGTGTTCATGGTTCGGTTTGAAATCGCGAAACCGACAAAACCGGTCATCGGTTCGGTTTCGCGGTCGGTTTTTTTGTGTTACTTTCGGTCGGTCGGTTTCAAAGTTTTCAAACCGTAGCAAACGGTTTGGTTTACGACATATAGCAAAAACCAACCACGATATGTATTCACCAACTAGGATGGTTCTAGTTATGTGGTGAATCATTTGAAAAGATGCAAGATTCTCCCACTTAAATGTTAAGAAGATTGGAACAAGTGTTCATTATCAAGATGTGGTTGAAAGAAATTGAATGAAAGCCTAAACCGTGAAAATAAACCGTTATTAACGGTTTGGTTTGGTTCGGTTTTAATTTTTAACGGTTCGGTTTTGGTTTTCGATGATCAAAAACCGTTATTAACTATTTGTGTAACATCCATGATTTTTCGGCTTTCTTTCGTTTTATTCCATACAATAATAACACTACATTACAACAGTTATTATAAATTCAAATTCCTAATCTTGCATTTAAATACTAGTCATATTTAACCTATATATATATATATATATATATATATATATAGATATATTAATCGAACTTATGAGTCTTAATCATGTAAATTACACTTTTATAAATAAATGTAATTATATAGTCATTTATTTGGAATATCATTACAATTTATAACTTCATAAAAGTGGAACTTTTTTATAAAGTAAGGAAAATAAAACAAATAATGTTTAAGTTTTAGAAAATTTTATAAATACAAATTTTATAAGTAATTTAAATCAAATAAATTGGTCTTGAACCCCATTTTAATGTCTTGAACCCCCTTGAACATTTGAAACTCTCAATTTGAACCCCCATCTTTGAAATTGAACCCCCATTCCTTCAACTTTGACCCATCCACAAGCCTTGACCTGTGTTGACTCTTAAAAGTCAAACAGATTCAAGAATTGAACAAATCGACATTTAAAATCGATCACACCTAGATTCTGTGGACTTGCCTTACATGCGTAATCAATCCTTAACCATTTTTAGACACAATTAACATGACAATTTAACTAGTTAGCGGCTTAATTCAAATTTCAAACGGGTTTGACTTTCAGAGTCAAACTAAGCCAATTTCGAATCCAAATCACAAAAATCAAACACATTGATGTCCGCAAATCACTCCCAGTCATTACTATTACGAATTCAGACTCCAAAAATGACCCAATTCATCCACTTTCGGTTCAATTCAAGCGTAACCCACGTTAACAATTGTCACCCTCAAGACCGAATCAAAACATGCGTTTAAAGATAAAATTGGTGGAATTAACTTTCTCCTCACTGTCGCACAACCCTTTCCAAACTCTCCCAACCCTCTTTCAACCTGCATTACCCCTCTGGAACCCTTTCAAGCTCCAAGAACACCGAGACTTTGCATTCGGTCGATCACGCTCCGTTCCCAACCATTTCAGGTAATTTTCATACCATTATACTCGTTTTGATTTCCCAATCTAAAGCCCTAACATCTCTGCTGCAAATCTATGGTTAAACGGGTCTAATTTGGGGCTAGGGCTACAGGTTGCGCGAATGGGGAAGATGATGGGTTGGGGCTGTTTATTAAATCGGTTAACGTACTTATCCTTATTAAGGCTTGATGCCCAGATCACTTGGTTAAACTCCAGTCCCTTCGCGGTCAAGGTCGCGGGTTCAAACCCATACCCGACACATTTTTAATTATGTTTGTTACCAGAATCCGACCCCTTTCAGTTGCATGTTAAAATGAATTCAAACCAGTTCTAGTTCAATAGTCAGCCTCTGGTGCAGTGGTTAATGCTTGAGGCCTTCACCGGGCAGACCCGGGTTCGACCCGGGCAAGCCTCATTTATTTTTAAAATTGTTTTTACCACTCTATATGTTTTATAAAAATTATTTTATAAAAACCCTTATCATTTAGATTAGATTAAAACAATAACTTGCAATTTTAAGACATAAAACAATTAATTTTAGAATGGTTTGAAAATCTCATTTTTATTATAAAGATCATTTAAAAGTTTAATTTAAATTTATTTATTAAATTATAAAATAAAGCATTTAAGTTACCTATTTTATAAAAATTGTGTAAAGATTTTATAAAATACATTATCATTTTTAACGAATTTCATAAAAACATTATTATAAATCATCTTTCCATTAATTATCTATTTAGGATTTAATTTGTATTTGAACAAATATAATTTTCTAAATTAGTACATATATATTTTCAATTCCCTTGTTTCTTTTGAGAGACACTTTAATAAATAAATAAAATGAATTTATTTATTTAAATTAATTATTTTTTACATTAATAATCCTTTTAGAGTTTAAATTATATTTAGTATAATTTCTTAAATATGTATACTAATATATATTTACAATAACTTTTTTTGGCACATTATTATAATAACAAATAAATAAAAAGAATTTATTTATTTAAACTAAACCCTAAGTCAATTATTATTTTGATTAAATTCATATATACTTGAACTTACATTTTATATTAAGTTTTAATTCAAATTCAAACACCAACTTACGTGCATCAATTTCATGAAATGTAGCAAATACTTTCGTCCAAATTCCTACACCCAAATTTCGTTGAACCCTAGACTTTGCCTTAGACTTTTGTGCACATCATTGATTAGATATATATAATTCAATTATAGGTTGATGTGTGATTAAACTAATCACTTGTGCATCCTCTTGCTCATGTTATCTACAAACAACTTATGCAAGTAGGTTTACATAGCCCCTTTTACATTTTTATACTTTTGGGGTGAAACATGATTACACAACAAACACTATTTTCAACTACACACGTACAATTCTACAATATGATCATATGTGTTTATTTATGTTTGTGCTTGAATGCTATTTGTTAAGGCTACATATACATGACATACCCGTGCAATCATTAACACTTTACTTCAGGATAACATTTGTTGTTATGCCCTACATCAGGATAACATGTGTTGTTATGACCTACATTTACATCAGGATAACGTGTGTTGTTATGCTCTACATTTACATCAGGACAACATGTGTTGTTATGCCCTACATTATGATAACATGTGTTGTTATGCCCTTCAATTACAAGGTTTGATTTGTGCAACTAGCTTAACTTAGATTTTCCATAAATGCTTTATAAACCATGTAACATATGAGTTGTACATAAAACATTTGAACTTTACCTGTGGTGTCAAAACCTATGTATGCTCACAAACTATTTATAGTTGACCCTCTCATTTTATCATGTTTCAGGTACGGATGTTTGAGTTAAGATTCAAGTTGCTTCACTTAGGATTGAGGACCTGGTTTTAAACTTAATAGAGATATTCATGAATTTTTAATTCTTGTAAATGTTGTACTTGAACTATGAAATGAAATTGGTTGTTTAATTATTCCAACTTTAGTAAACCATGAACTCATGAACAGTCTACATGTCCAGCCCCGACATTTTCGCCGTCGGTTGGGGTGTGACAATTTGGTTCACGATTTGACCTAAAAACCGGACCATGAACACCCCTAGTATAAATTGTCTTGAAAAAAGAGAATTTGCAAGAAATGATGCATAATGTACAAGCTAATGTGAGTGGAAAAGAAAGTATGAGCATAAACATGTTGCACTTCCCATCCACATCACCTCCAACTACCACGTGGAGGCTCCGCTATAATTATAAACACATATCTCACCATGTCAACAGCAGCGTTGAGGAGATGGACGACGTCGAAGCAGCTAAACTCCGTTCTCATTTCATTCAAGTTCTTTCTAGCTGCCGTTCTGCTCAAGGTAAGCTCGTTGATTTGTATTTTACCCCAAAAATTAGGTCAAAATGTTTAATTTAGATTTAATTATATTTTTAATTTTTAAGTATTTCATATTAAATATATTTAATTATTATATTAGCTTAACAAAACTTTCAACTAGGCTAATGATCCTAACACTTCTCTTCTTTGTGTTCTTTCAATGTTTATGTAGGTAATTCTGAAATGGAATTAGGAGATGTCAATGTTGAAATCAGTCGAAAACAATCAACTGTGTGGGAACTATTTGGAAACTATACAAAATTCCAACCAAAGATGTACATAGTACATGTAAGTATTGTAAACAAAGCGATATGTATGAAACAACTAGGATGGTTCTAGTTATGTGGTGAATCATTTGAAGAGATGCAAGATTCTCCCACTTAAATGTCAAAAAGATTGGAACAAGTGTTGATTATCAAGATGTGGTTGAAAGAAAGCCCAAACCATGAAACCAAACCGGAACCAAACCGTTAGTAACGGTTCGATTTTGTTCGGTTTTAATTTTTAATGGTTCGGTTTTGGTTTTCGATGATCAAAAACCGTTATTAACGGTTTGGTTCACAGTTTAACCTAAAAACCGGACCGTAAACACCCCTAGTATAAATTGTCTTGCAAAAAGAGAATTTGCAAGAAATGATGCATAACGTACAAGCTAATGTGAGTGGAAAAGAAAGCATGAGCATAAACATGTTGCACTTCCCATCCACATCACCTCCAACTACCATGTGCAGAGGGTCCGCTATAATTATAAACACAGATCTCATCATGTCAACGGCAGCGTTGAGGAGATGGACGACGTCGAAGCAGCTAAACTCCGTTCTAAGTTCTTTTAAGTTCTTTCTAGCCGCCGTTCCGCTCAAGGTAAGCACGCTGATTTATATTGTACCTTAAAAATAGGTTAAAATGTTTAAATCGGGTATAATTAGTGAAAATGAAGGAATAGGGTGTTCATGGTTCGGTTTGAAACCGCAAAACCGACCAAACCGGTCATCGGTTCGGTTTCGCGGTCGTTTTTTTGTGTTACTTTCGGTCAGTCGGTTTCAAAGTTTTCAAACCGTAGCAAACAGACTCCCCTTGACAACAACTTGGTCTTTATCTTCAAGTCTTGTTCTTCTAATTCTTCGGTAATGATTTAAGCACACATACAAAACTTTCTTATACGGCAACGCCTGCTCTCTGCACCCCTCTGTGTACATGATCTCTCTACGTCTCAGTATCTTCTGAACAGACTTTGAGAAATTAACAAGGTTCATAGCATCAAAGAACTTCACTGTAACCTTGCCACTCATATCTTCTATCACTGTTTCGCATGTATAGACATCAACGTACCACCGTTTAAGATCATTCAGGCAGTCTAGGGAATCAACTTCAGTGGAATCTTCGGTACTGATCTCACAGGCTTGAACTTGTATATCCAAATCACCTTTTGAGTAACTAGATCAACCTCTTTGATTCTCTTGCCTTGTTGAGGTTTCAGCTTTTCATACTTTCCAGATCCACCTTCAATTCTTATGAGTTTAGCTATTGAGTCAGCTATGCCATTATCTAATCTATTAATCAACGGCTGTGTTGATAACCCATTGACTTCACATCTCGGTAAGGAATTAAAGTACTTCAGCCTTGGCTTCAGGTACTGAATTCCATCTGATCTTTTCAAAGCAAATAGCTTGAACTCATCTTCATAAAACCAATTGATAATCCTGCCAGAGCATCTTTCTTTGTTCACATATCTTTGTTTCTAAACTGGTGCCACTGGAGAAACTGGCAATTTAGTTCTCCAACTCTTCACCATCTCTACCCACTGTGCCTTGGTCATTCCTGTATTCTTATACATCTTTGTATCTTCAGGCACACTCTCCGTAGTAGCAGGGTTTTGTTTATCCAGATTAGGATCAGACTCTTCAGATTCTGCAATGCCTTCTGACACATCTTCAGGAATTACATTATCTTCAAAGACATTCGTATCAATCAATCAGTCACACCCTTCATAAACAACCTTCTGTTTATCACTCTCTACTTCCACCTCTTTAATCTATCCTTCCTCTAACTCCTCCTCACCAGTATCCTCATCATCTGACAACTCATCCAAATCCAACAAATGCTCAATCTTATCTACTTCATCTATGTCAGAGTCTTCAAAAATTGAATTATCTAACATATCAACATCAACCTCGGCAACATCAACTTCAGCAGGTTCTTTATCATCAGCACTAGTCATCATATTAGCTTCAACAATAATCTCTGACTCCCCCTGAGTTAATGACGTAGGTTTAGTATCATCGTTTTGACGCTCAACCCAAACCATCACCAACATCCGGTTCGTCATCATCATCTAAGTTCTTTTGAATACCAACACTATGACAAGCAGACTTATCATCTTGAACCTTCTCCCCATGAGCGTTAAGACGCTCTATTAACTGACTAACAAGGATCTGCATTTCTGCAAGCACCTTATTCTGAGCATTTATAGTCAGAGCACGCTAGGCTTCACTCTCAATCAATTCATCTACCTGAGTTTGTAACCCAGAAACCTGTGTTTCCAAGGCATGAATTCTTTCATCACGAGGATCACTTGTAGATGGACCAGCATCATCAACCACTTTGGATACATAGGAGTAGCCAGAGGAGTATCAGATTGAGAAGGAATATGAGTTATAATCAATGAATCCACAAACTCTCTATCCTCGTGTGCAGTTGATTATGTAGCTTGAATAGCCGAAGCCATTAGTGAAGGACCTTTAGCCGCAGGAGCTTCATCTTCCTCAGAACTAGAACTTCCATCTTGTAAATTTCTTTTGCCAAGTACTGCATCGGGAGGAGGACCCCTTACAAACTTGCGTCTGGGTACCTTAACCTTCTTCTTACCAAGAGACTTTTGACGTCTATCATAGACATTCCTAGTAACCCTAGGAACTTTAGCCAACTAAGCATAATGCTTAGGACCAAAATCCTGGGAACTCCCATCACCTTCCTCAGCTTCACTAGATTAAGAAGAACTAGTGCTCGTGTCTTCAACCTCCACTTGTTCAACCCGAAGTTCATCAACAACAATATTCACATTAGCATCACCTGCATCATTTCATAAATCATCACCATCATCATTATCATCATCATTGACATCACCACCATCATCATCAACACTCTCACTATCACCAGACTCCTCATCTTCACCTTCACCATCATCTTCCTCTTCCTCTTCCTCTTGATCATCAGTAGGAGGTAATTCTAAAGCTGGATCATCATGAATCCAGTTGTTATTTAGCGGTGCAACATAACCAAGATTGATTATGTGCCCAAACAAAGGAGTAGCAACTGGAATCAAAGCAGGATTTTGTTGTTTAATATTCAAACAGTCTATGAAAATCCTCTTTGTCATGGGTGTAAGGGTCAGTCTTGGGTTCACCGATGGTAGATCGGGAATTAGATGGTTTAGAATGATCTGCAAGAATCTAGGGTACATTAGAAAACCCTAATCCTCAGGTGGTGTAATTTGCATCACAAGCTCCCGGTATATGTACAATGCAAAGTTGAACGACTTATTCAGAGTTAAAGCTACCATGGCTTCTTGTAAAGAAGTCTTCAACCCGTCAGTACCAGCTTTCCTCAGTGATAGACATTGAATAATAACATGCATAAAATATCTCCACTGCCCTACCAGACCACCCTTCCTTGCTTGAGAGTCATTTGGTCTGCCTCTATACCCCATTCTTTGAAAGCAACCCATAATAAGAGTATTAGGCAATCCAATAGGATCGGTATTCTCACCACCTAGAGCTAGAGCTGTACGAATGTCTTGAGTAGAAATAGCAATATCTTGATCATTCACTGTTGCTCGAATGGCATGGTTCAACATTGGTGTCTTGTCGCTTCCAGAATTGTTGAATGTATTGCAAGCTAATATGAGGATTATCCGAGAGTGTAACACTCAATCTTGACCGGTTCAGAAAATTGATTATTTCTTGATAATTTGCTGTCTCTTGAGTATTGTGAATTAAGTATAAAAATATAAATAAATATATTTTTAAAGTGATTGATTTCACAAGATCAGATTTTAAATTTATAAATTAAAATGATAATTTCGTTAACTTAAAACACACACAATAGGCAAGTGTACCTATCGCAGCGTAATATAGTTAGGCAAGAACCAAGTATCGAACCAATGGACACGGTCGAGTTCCAATACTCAACTTTTGTTATCGTTTAGCCGAATTAATTAGTAGGTGGTTTTTGTGTGCTTGTGAAGCAGAAAAGTGAATGACGGTAAAGTAAATAACATAAAAGTAAAAATGTGCGTGAAGTGTGTAACAGAAATGTAACTAGCAAAATAGTAAATATGAGAAAAGTAAATAAAGCGAAAATGATCAGATTACGAAATGTATTGCTTCGGGATTCGAATCAGCTTGGTACGTGATAATGTTAAGTTAACTAATTCAGTGGTATGACTACTACAAACTTGTGAGCCGGGTCACCGCTAGAGCCTCGTCCTCACGACATGTGATTTGAAAATTATATTCTTTAAAAAGTAGTAATGCCTCCAGTTATGGACAACATTACCCTCAACCCATCGAATGGTCATCTCCGGGTTGGATAAAGACATCGGACTCAAAATGCTTTATATAAAGTTAAATAGGTGATTATATTTTGCTCACTGGGAGGCGGTGTAACAATAGGACCAAGTATAAAAACGTATCGTTCCCAACATGATTTCACCAATTCTTGGTCGCATAATAATCTCGTATAAATACGTACGATCTTAGAAGTATAGACCAAGCCTCGGCTTATCAATCTCTGCTCATATAAAGACGTACGAGTTTCAAAGGAAGTTTGATTAAAAAAGGTTTTACGATCTTACTCCTTAAAATCAAGACACTCACAAATATAAAGACGGATTTAGACAATAATAAAAGCCCATCAAAAGATGGTTTTTTGAGGACGAATTAGTTAAAGACATAAACATACCACTTCATTAATAGGTTAAACATTAACATGCATCAAACATCATCTTCACCCTAGCAATACAAAGAAGTTTTAGCCACGAATGGCCATAAAAACTAGCGTAATGATGAGTTTCGTAGGCTCCCCTATTGTGAAACAAAGAGGAAGAGCCCATCTACTCACTACCCTCTACTCTAACTACGAGAATGCTCTCTTCTTGAGTGTAATTTTGCTCTGGATTGGTGTGTGGAATGAAGAACCCAAGCCTCCTATTTATAGGCCTCAAAATGTGCAATGCACGGTCGTGCAATGGGTTGCACGGTCGTACAAAGGCCTAGGGAATCAAACAGGGTACGGTACCGGGCCATGGGGAGCAGAGAAGGGCAATGCACGACCGTGCATTGGGATGCATGGCCGTGCATCCCTCTCTTTTTCCCCAGCTTTGTCTTGTAGCTTCTTGTTGACTATTGTTGACCAATTTTGACTTTTTAAGGGTCAATGCTCGTGGAATAAACCTTCTAGAAGCTTGAATACTTGGTGTTCTTGAAAGGATTTAGATTGATTTGTATTTTTAACACCGAATAACCTGCAATTATAAAATATTTGTGTTTTAAGCATAAATTGCAAGGTTATTATTCAATTTAGTATCATAATGTGGGATTATTATGTATGTAAAATACGTATAAATGATGACATATCACCTCTGCCAACTCCGGATCAAGTAGTGCCAGCTGATTATGTTTATATTCAACTCGACGATCCATGACCTGCTCAGAACACAAGATTAGACAATGACAATTCCCAAACACAAACACAACTAAAATTAAAATTAAAAAAAACTAAACTTTTAAAAAAAATCACAACTTTGGAAAAAATCACAAGTCCTTGAAGCACTGAACCCTGTGACGAACTTAACAAGTTCGCTTAGAGTTACAAGAGGCGAACTTGTTAAGTTCGCCTGATCATGTTCGCTAGAACACTTGAACAGTCACAGAAATCAAACTTGATAAAATTTGATGTTATAAACCACAATCAAGCACATCAACCAACTTTCCAACACTCGATTAAGTCATATGTCAAGTCAAGTTCAATTTTCAAACCACAAAACGATGATGATTACAACTGGCGACAGTCGTGATGAAACATCAGAATAAAAATCCCGATTACGACCAAATTAATGGATGAAATGGGATGATGTTACCTTCTTTGAACTCGCAACAGAATTTCGATTAAGATACAAGAATGAATTTTCCAGCCTAGCGCACTAGAAATCAAAATCAAACATGTTTTCAAAATTCTGTCAAATTCGCCACTCAAGTTCGCAGATGTCAACAACAAGGTAAAAATGGTCATGTTTGCTGAAAACCTTGTTTATTACCTCAAGAGAACATAATAAGTTCGCCACACCTTTTCAGGCGAACTTAAGAAGCGAACATAACAAGTTCACTACTTTCAAGAAAATTTGAAAATTTTCTATTTCAACTCTTTCTCTCGATCCAAACTCCTTGCAACCTGTACAGCAACTTAATCCAAATAATTAAGAATTTTTCATGGAAGATAGAAACAAAATCTTTTTGGATTTTTCTTATGAAACTAAATGAACAAGTAAAGAACATATTTTTGGATTTTTCAAAATTTATGCTAAAACACACTAAAATCTTTTTGGACTTTTTCTTAATGAATTAAAGCAGTAAAAACTAAAAACAACTAAAGTCAAAATCTTTTTGATTTTTCTCTGTACATACAGAATCACATATTTTTGGTCTAACACTGCGAGTAAGAAGATCATATCAGTATCTTTGATATATCACACACACATTTGGAATATAAAATTCCCTAGCAGATCTAAGGTGACCTATGGCATTCTGCATATTCACAAATTTTTGGCTCAGCAAACAAGCACTTTGTGCAACTTTATATGATATCCCAGCAAACAATTTCTCAGAACTAACACTTCACATTGTCATAAACTATCAATTCTTTTGAGATTTCTATTCAAATGTTATCTCACATATATCACAACTTTCTTTTTCTTCATCTTTTCAGATTCAACCAATTAGATCATATTCAACAGAAAATCAGGAAATGATACGCGATAAACTTCAAAGTAAACAGGATCAGATCATAACATGATAACTTATTCATACCGAATTTGCAATATACTACATGTCAATTCAAGTTGTCAGCATTATAAGATTTGAAACTACAAGCGTTTTTATCCCACGTTCTTGTGAGTTAGTACCATTTATATAAAAACAATGTGTACCCCACAAATATGCCAACAATAATTAAATTGCACTATTATCAAGACATATGAGACTTATGCAAAGCTTAGATCAATTTCCAGGATGAGACTATCTTAACTAGCACAAGAAAAGAAACAGACCCCGAAGGATACATAAAATCAGAATGATTCATATAGCTTGACTTTTGATGAAATATCATGATTCAATAGTAACAGTGAAATTGTACCGATGGAATTCTTCAACAATAAGATTGATCAAGGAATCGATTGATTCAATGACATGGGGTAATGTGATCCAACTATTATCTGGACATATTCAATGGAATTAAGATAATTGATCCAATGGTGAGTATATGTTCCAACAGATGTTGTCAGAAACATATCTTAGTCCAACTTCACATTGCATGTTTTTCGGGGCATGGGCAGTGAAATGAACTGAAAAATTATGCTAATCAATACAGTCTGATATTGGTCTCATGAAATACTTAAAGCCTCATATTCTTTATCTGATAATGATCTTATAACACACACACCAGGCATACCATGGGTTCAAATCACAATTGTGACATAGACCATTATGTTTTCACACTACTAATGGACTAAAAACGCTTCTAGCCTACTGAAATTCAAATTACATGCAAATAACCAAATTAAAATATTATATACAGCAATGTCAAGCAGTCATGAAGCTATCATTTCATGTTTATGCAAACTATGAAGTTTAGATCAAATCATATAAGCATAAACATAAATACAGATACCAGGTAGTCATTCTATGGTCATGTGTATGTGATCACCTACTGATGTACTATCATTTCTTCTCTATCTTCAAGCAGTGCCGATTTTATCTTTTTCAAATTTGTTTGGGTTTTTCAGAAAGTAGGTAAACTAACGAAAAATAAAGCTTAAAACTATTTACTTTAAATAATCTAGAAAAACTAAAAGAAAAACTTCCATGAAAAACCTTTGTCACGTTGGATTAAGCATACCAATCATTTGAGTAAGAAATTCAAACCGTGTACGATCGAATGCTTTGGTAAACAAATCAGCAAAATTGTCATTTGTGTGGACTTTCACCAACTCAATCAACTTCTTTTCTACACAATCACGAATGAAGTGATGTCAAATTTCAATGTGCTTTGTCTTTGAGTGTTTCACAGGATTTGTTGTAATCGACATGGTGGCTGTGCTATCAATCATCACCGGTGTCCCTGTGAAGTTTAAACCATAATCCCTCAACTGTTGTTGAATCCATAGGATTTGGGAACAACAACTGGCTGCTGCAATGTATTCAGCCTCGCAAGTTGAAATTGCAACTGAGGTTTGCTTTTTGCATTGCCACGACACATACCTATTTACTAAGAATTGACAACCACCAAACGTCTATTTTACATCCAAACCACAACCTCCATAATCTGAATATGTAAACGCTTTAAAGTTAAAATCAGAATTAATAGGATACCACAATCCCAACTTTGGTTTACTTTTTAAGTATCGAAAGATTCGCTTAACAGCAATCAAATGAGATTCCTTTGGTTTAGACTGAAACCTTGAACACAAGCATACTGCAAACATAATATCCGGACGTGACGCTGTCAGATACATTAAAGACCCGATCATTCCTCTGTATAATCGACAATCCACCTCTTTCCCTTTCAGGTCAGAATCTAGTTTGTGACTAACAAGAATTGGAGTATTGAAAGCTGGAGCATTTGCCATATCAAACTTCTTAAAAATATCAGCAACATATTTTGTTTGATGAATGTAAAAACCATCTTCCTTTTGATCCACTTGAAGACCCAAAAAGAAAGATAATTCTCCCATGCTGCTCATCTCGAATTTCAACTTCATCACTCTTTCAAAGTCTTTACACATATCGACATTTGTCGATCCAAAGATTATGTCATCTACATAGATCTGAACAAGTAATATATCTCCCCCTGCTTTTCGTATGAAAAGGGTGGAGTCAATTTGACCATGCTCAAATCCATTCTCCAGTAGATGCACCAACAAAGTTTCGTACCAAGCATGAGAAGCCTGATGAATACCATATAAAGCCTTATCCAGTTTAAAAACCTTTTTCAGGATTTTTAGGATCTTCAAAACCAGGCGGCTATTTCACATAAACCTCTTCCTTTACCTTTCCATACAGAAAAGCACTTTTGACATCCAATTGAAAAACTTTGAAACCCTTGAAAGAAGCATATGCTAGAAACAATCTGATTGCCTCAATCCTCGTAACTGGAGCAAAAACTTCGGTGTAATCAACACCCTTTTGCTGATTAAATCCTTGAACAACAAGTCTTGCCTTATTGCGTACCACAACACCACGATCATCACGTTTGCATTTGAATACCCACTTTGTGCTAATGGATCTTGAGCCTTTGGGTAAGTCAACCAAGTCCCAAACATGCAATTTTTCAAATTGATCTAATTCCTCTTGCATGGCCTTAATCCAACAATCATGATCTAAAGCTTCATCCACATTTTTAGGTTCCGTATGAAAAATAAAGCAAGCATGCAAACACGTCTCCAAGATACTTGTATCAACAATTTGAGCATACAAACATGAATTTTCAGCAAGTGTACGATGTCTCATTTGAACATCTGCATTCAAATCACCAATAATATTGTCAGTGGGATGGTGCTTATGCACACGTGTTTGGGGAATATCCGAAGTTTGAATAACAACATAAAGATTAGAAGGCAACTCCCCCTCAAGCGATGCCGGTGCTGATGAATCATCAACTATGTTTTGAATGCCGTTAGACGATTCTTGGAACACATCTTCATCATCTTCACTATCACCATCTTGTGTTGTTCCCGAAGATGAAGAGACATTCGGGTCAACTGGAGAAGTACCCACAATCGGAATAACCAAATGTGGATCGACAATTGAGTCTTCATTGCAGTAGGACTGATAAAATATTTCTGCTTCAGCCGGAGAAACTGCAGGAGGAACATTGAAAGATCTGAATAATGCATCATAATCGACGCCCAAGAGGGACCTTTTGCATCTTGAGGGACAGAACGGTTATCACAGTCAACATGAAACCATTCCTCAATTTGACGTGATTTTTTGTTAAAGACTCTCTTGTTATGAGAATTTGCAATGTATCCCGAGAAAATTCCCTCAATTTCTTTGGAGCTGAATTTAGTAGGAACATCGCGAGTCTTCAACAAGGTACATGGATTCCCAAAAGGCAAAAGATACGCCAAAATAGGTTTTCGATTGTTCAGCAATTCATAATAAGTCTTGTTGTGTTTCTTCACGGTCAAAACCCTATTGAGAACATGACATGCTGTATTCACCGCCTCAGCCCAAAAATGATGGGCAGCTTTGAATCAGATAACATAGTACGAGCCATCTCAATAAGAGTTCGATTCTTCCGCTCAGCAACACCATTTTGTTGAGGAACATAAGGAGCAATGAATTCGTGATGGATTCCTTTTTGTAAACAGAATAAACCCATATTTTCGTTCTTCAACTCTGTGTCATTATCACTCCGAATCCTCCATACTTTTAATTTGAATAAAGTCTCAAGCCCCACAATCAGGAACTTAAGAATTTTAGTTGTTTCATCCTTTAAAGCAAGAAACTTGATCCAAGAAAATCTTGAGTAATCATCGATCACTACCAAACAATAAGATTTGCCACCTTCAATTTTGACACTAATAGGGCCGAACAAATCCATATGCAACAACTCTAAAGGAGTCATAATAGAATTAACCAACTTTGACTGATGAGATTTCCTGTGCTGCTTCCCCTTCTTGCAAGGAATACAGTCTTCATCCACATGAAACCTCATGGCAGGGACGCTAGAAACCAACCCATGTTTGACAAGATAATTCATTTTTTCCAAAATTTATATGAGCCATTTTCCTGTGCCATAAAGTTGATTCGAATTCAAAAGCTTTCGAAAGAAGACAAGTCAAAACAGACGAAGTTGTCGTCGTTGTGCTCATGTCGAGCATATATGTGTCATTTTTTCTAGGAGCTCTCATAAGTATCCAATCTTCAGGTATCTTAAATCCCGGTTTTAACACCAAACACTCTGACTTATTAAAGTGAAATGAGAAATATTTATCACAAACTTGCAAAACAGATAACAGATTGTGTTCGAGCTGCTACACATAGTTGACTCTCTCAAAGCTTAATCTCCCATTTGTCACATTGCCTTGGCCAGAAATATGTCCTCCCTTCTTTCCTGCAAAAGAAACATATCCTCCTTGGATTTCTTTAACATTCTCCAATAAGATAAGATTTACTGTTATGTGCCGAGAGCATCCACTATCAACATACCAATGGTTGTCGATAGTCCTCCTTAGATTTCCCTGCACACAAACAAGAATTATTAGTTAGTAATAGAGACCCAAGCCATTGTGATCTTGGGTCGGCCTGATTCATCAAAATAAATAATTTCTTTCAAAACACAATCAAATCTCTCCTCTATTTTAGGAGATTGTTTCTTAGAAATGGAAACTTGAGTATTTGGTTTCCATTTTGATTGAACCTGAACCTTCTCACTTTCCTTTGATGACTCAATGGTTTCAACATTTTCTTTGACCATAGGTTGTTCTAAAAGCTTTCTTAACCTTCTATTTCTGCGTTGTCTTTGTGGTCTTGACAATTTCACCTTTGGTTGTGTAAGTTCACCAGAAGAACCAACCTTCTCAACTATCTTCACTAAATCAGAAGCAACCTTGACAACTGGCTTCTTAACTCCTCTATCCACATTATGATTCACATCAACAGATTTTACAACTGTCCTCACTGGTGGATTCACAAACAGTCTTGCCAATTTTGGATTCTCTAGACACTTCCCCAAATTCTTGTGTGGACAATCTTTCAGAATATGACCAACAACACCACAATTAAAGCAAATACATCTTTCTTTGTATACTCTAACATACATCTCTCTCTGAACCTTGTTTGTGCTGGATGATGAACACTGTGAAGCAGTGTTTAAATTTTGAACAACCTTTTGATTTTCTTTTTCAACTTTTTTTTTTATAAAACTCAAGAGTTGAGACTTTCTCAATCTTGTTGGTTTCTTGAGAATCAAAACCACCACTTACAAAAGGTTTCACTGGTATATAAGTATATTTAGGTTTTGGTTGTTCAACCTTCTCATCCGGTTCAGTCAGAATGCATCTATCTCCGGTCACTTTTTTCACCACTACTGGTTCAACATACTTACACTCTCTCACAACGCCTTCAGATTTGTTTGGATAAAAAACTTCATCATGGTTGAATCGTCATAAATCATATCCTCACCAGTAACAGGATTGATATTCAACACAGTTTTTGGTTCCAAATCTTCATCTGAAACAGCCTCAGTCAGACAAAGAGTATAATTTCCATTGAAAGGTGGACAAAATCCAACACCTCCCCCAATGTCTGTGTCATCAAAAGAAGGACAAGAACCGACACCTCCAACAACCTTTTCACCTGAAGCTTTCTCATTATAATATTCCAACAAAAAACTGGAATTCTTATAACCCTCAAGCGTTCGTAACAACTTTGTTACTTCTGTCTGTGATATGGAAAGTTCATTGATTTTCTTTTCATACTCTGAGTTTGACACATCGAGATGAAAGGCTTGTTCATTAACTTTGATTTGCAAAACCTTAATGTCATCTTTTAAAGATTCAATTTTAGCTTTCAAAATTATTTCGTTTCCTTCAAAGTTTGGTTCGATGTGTATATTGCTTTCATGTCACAGATGAGATGCGTGTTGTCATCACACAATCTTGTAATCTTGAATTCAGAATCAATACATTTTAGACAAGAATTAACCTGTTGTACCTGTTTAGCATCTGCCATGAATGCATTTCCCTCAGCCAACATCTCAGCAATCTTTTCTGTAACCTTTCCAGCAGCTCCATCACTAGGTAAATCTTCATTTGAAAACTTTGGTTCACTTTTCTAAGGAACTGACTCTTTACTTTCGGTTATACTCCTAGAATCTGTAGAGTTACCATCAGAAGAACTACTTTCATTTCCATCTTCAGTATGGACTTCGGCTAGAAAAGCTTGACTAACATGAGCAACAATATCTCCAAATGAATACCCCAATCATAATTTTCATCTTGTTAAGAGATTAAGGCTGTGGAAGTATTCTGCCTATTCTGGTTTCCTTGATTGTTTGAGGAGCTTGGATTCTGAGATCTTGGCTTTGTGCATTCCCTAGCAAAATGATCAAACTCTTGAAAATTATAACACTTGACTTTTGATTTATCCAGGCCCATCTTGGTCTTACTTGATGCTCCAATGAACTTCTTTCCAGTTCTCTTCAAGTGATCTTTACCTTGTCTCATCCATAGAGCCATATTCCACTGAATATTCATTTCTTCCAAAACGTCTTTATCCAACTGTTTAAAATCCTCTTCAATCATGTCTGGATCGGTGATTTTGCCACCAATAAAGTTTTCATATGATGTTAAAAATATGCAATCATAGCCATCATATCATCAACTGCTGAAGAAGACACCTTTAGAGAACATGAATGACCTTCATTCTTACTATTCTTCGAACATCCAGAATTGGAAGCAACAAAGCATGCACCATCTTGGCAAGAACTTTCCTTAGAACTTTCAGATGATTCTCCAGAAAATAACGCAACACCACCGGATTTCTGCACAGATGTACCTTTTCCAAAATAAATTCTTCGATCTTGATAGACTGTGTCTTTCTTCTGCTTGTTCAAATCATAAGATTGAATCTTACCCATTAAGTCTTCAAGACTCAAATCATCAAATCCACTTTGTTCCTTGATAAATATAGTATACATCTCAAAATGTGCAGGTAGTACATCTAGAAACTTCTCAAGAATCTTCTTATTTTTGTAACTGATGTCATTGTTGACCATTTCACTTAAAAGATGATAATATCTTGACATGAGTTCATCCATAGATTCACCATCAAAGTGTTTGAAGACACTAAATTGTTTCTTTAGCAGCTCTCTTCTGCTCTTCTTAATGCCAGTGCTACCCTCACATCTCTTAGTTTAGCCTTCCCAAAGTTCACGAGAAGTCTTAAACTTCTTGGAAGTATGGTAGATGTCAAGTGGTAAACACATGGATAATGATGCAAGAGCTTTCTTTTCACGATCATACAATTTCTTCTCTTCACCACTAAGAGCTGAGACTGGCTTTGGTGTATCCGACACTCCCATATGATGATGAACAGGATGCTCATAGCCCTCACTGATTGGAATCCATAAGCTTGTATCGTTGATGTTAACATAGTTCTCAAAATGACTTTTTCCAATTTGAATAATCTTTGAGATTCATAAGCCTCGGTGGCTTGATTGGAGTACCAATTTCATTATCATGATTTAAAAGATGGGTCATGTTTTTCACACTCACATGAGTAGAAGTAGACATCTTAGAGATGTTTGAAAATTTCCAACACTTAGAAAATTTTGAACAAAATTTGTCTGCAGTGAACTTAACTAGCGAACATAACAAGTTCGCATAAGCTAGATGTAGCGAACTTAACAAGTTCGCCCGTAACTGATCAGAAAAGTTCGTCTGCTTCAGCTGAAGAACAAGGAGGAGAGTTATATCATCCAAACACACGAACTAGACTAAAAATCTTCATATCTCTCGATTTTGAAGAAATTAAGGAAATTCTTTCCGTAGGAATCTTCGACTGATGATTTAGAATGCTTCTATCGAATCAATTTTGGTAAACCAACACCAAAAATGAGAAATTAAATCAAAATTCACATGAAAAATCGCTATATACTTCAAGAACACAAGAACCTTCAAAAATCTACATCTTTTTGTATGAAATCAATCGAAACGGTGTTAAACAACAATAGCTAATCAAGAGCAAAAGGCTCTGATACCACTTGTAAGTCCCAACGGGTCTACGGATCAATCACAGCTGTAAAACACGCAATACGTACACGAAGTGCGGAATCCTAACGTATGCGTACGTCTCAAATACACACACACGATAATATCGTACATAAGACAAGATATAATAAAGCTCCTTCTATTATCTCTGTAAACAGTGCATACACGTTGTAGTTCCAGAATTACAGATTCTTACAAATGAAACAACCATAACACTATTTATAGACAATACAACTAGTATAGGCGAACTAAGCATGTTCGCCAACTTTAGTTCAGAAGAACTTGTTAAGTTCGCCGGTTACAAACTTAACAAATTACAAGACTAAATGATACAAAACAGAACATAAAGACTATTCTATTACAAAGGCTAGTTGTCACTCTAAAAGTTCCAACAGATTTGTATTTTACCTTAAAAAATAGGTCAAAATGTTTAATTCGGGTATAATTAGTGAAAATGAAGGAATAGGGTTCATGGTTCGGTTTGAAACCGACCAAACCGGTCATCGGTTCGGTTTCGTAGTCGGTTTTTTTGTGTTACTTTCGGTCGATCGGTTTCAAAGTTTTCAAACCATAGCAAACGGTTTGGTTTACGGCTTATAGCAAAAATCGACCGCATAAAATCGGACCGGACTGTTAGATTTATCTATATTTTAAATTTTTAAATATTTCATATTAAATATATTTAATTATTATATTAGCTTAACAAAAATTTCAACTAGGCTAATGATCCTAACACTTCTCTTCTTTGTGTTCTTTCAATGTTTATGTAGGTAATTCTGAAATGGAATTAGGAGATGTCAATGTTGAAATCAGTTGAAAACAATCAATTGTGTGGGAAATCTTTGGAAACTAAACTCAATTCCAACCAAAGATGTACACAGCACATGTAAGCATTGTAAATAAAGCGATATGTACGAACCAACTAGGATGGTTCTAGTTATCCGGAGAATCATTTGAAAAGATGCAAAATTCTTCCACTTAAATGTCAAGAAGATTGGAACAAGTGTTGACTATCAAGAGGTGGTTGAAACAAATTGAAAGAAAGCCCAAACCGTGAAACCAAGCCGGAACCAAACCGTTAGTAATGGATCGGTTTGGTTCGGTTTTAATTTTTAACGGTTCGGTTTTGGTTTTCGATGATCAAAAACTGTTATTAACGGTTTGCTTCAGGTTTGGCCAAAAAACCGGACCGTGAACACACCTAGTATAAATTGTCTTGAAAAAAGAGAATTTGCAAGAAATGATGCATAACGTACAAGCTAATGTGAGTGGAAAAGAAAGCATGAACATAAACATGTTGCACTTCCCATCCACATCACCTCCAACTACCACATGCCAGAGGCTCCGCTATAATTATAAACACAGATCTAACCATGTCAACGACAGCGTTGAGGAGATGGACGACGTCAAAGCAGCTTAACTCCGTTCTAAGTTCATTCAAGTTCTTTCTAGCCGCCGTTCCGCTCAAGGTAAGCTCGCTGATTTGTATTTTACCTCAAAAATTAGGTCAAAAAGTTTAATTCGAGTATAGTGAAAATTAAGGAATAGGTATTGTGATTCATTTTTTACTCGAGAAGTGAACTAAGGGGTTTCAGCCAGGTTAAGTCGTTGTTTAGCAATTAGCATTACATTTCTGACCACTTCATCTCTTTTTTTGTCAAATTAATACTTTTGTTGATTAGTTCCGCTAGAGGTGAAGCTAGTGAATCAGGGGGCATCACCACCAACATGTAGTGACGTCTTGACATATGTTTTTCCTAACTTAACTGTTTGTTACATGTTTCTTATTTGAACCTGTTATTACTAGGCAATGGAATCTTGTCCAAAAGCAGATATTAAACAACTCCTTAACGAAGAAAATTTGTACTTAACCACCTAGGTAAAACCCACTTTTTCACCTCAATCTGATGATTTATCGATGAAGAAATGGAATTTAACTTGTTATTGTATTCGAAATAGGAAGGAGAACAAGGGGATTTGCATGTGCTTATCTTAAGTACGAAAGAAAGTAGAGAGTCAAAAAGGCCAGCAATTGTGTTTCTTCATAGCACAAATAAGTGCAAAGAGTGGGTACTCCTGTTACTTGTGGCGTATGCTTCACATGGATATATTGCAGTTGCCGTTGATTCTCGTCACCATGTCAACGGCAACGTTGAGGAGATGGACGACGTCGAAGCAGCTGAACTCCGTTCTCAGTCCATTCATGTTCTTCCTAGCCGTCGTTCCGCTCAAGGTAAGGTCGCTGATTTGTATTTTACCTAAAAAATTAGGTCAAAATGTTTAATTCGGGTATAATTAGTGAAAATGAAGGAATATGGTGTTCATGGTTCGGTTTGAAACCGCGAAACCGACCAAACCGGTCATCAGTTCGGTTTCGCGGTTGGTTTCAAAGATTTCAAACCGTTGCAAACGGTTTGGTTTACGGCTTATAGCAAAAACTGATGGCATAAAACCGGACCGGACCGGACCGTTAGATTTAATTACATTTTAAATTTTTAAGCATTTCATATTAAATATATTTAATTATTATATTAGCTTAATAAAAATTTCAACTAGGCTAATGATCCTAACATTTCTCTTCTTTGTGTTCTTTCAATGTTTATGTAGGTAATTTTGAAATGGAATTAGGAAATGTCAATGTTGAAATCAGTCAAACAACCAATTGAGTGGGAACTCTTTGGAAACTAAACTCAATTCCAACCAAAGATGTACATAGCTCGTGTAAGCATTGTAAACAAAGCCATATGTATGAAACAACTAGGATGGTTCTAGTTATGCGGTGAATCATTTGAAGAGATGCAAGATTCTCCCACTTAAATGTCAAGAAGATTGCAACACGTGTTGATTATCAAGTTGTGGTTGAAAGAAATTGAAAGAAAAACCCAATCCGTGAAACCAAACCGTTAGTAACGGTTCGATTTGGTTCGGTTTTAATTTTTAACGGTTCGGTTTTGGTTTTCGATGATAAAAAACCGTTATTAACTGTTTGGTTCACGGTTTAACCTAAAAACCGGACCGTGAACACCCCTAGTATAAATTGTCTTGAAAAAAGAGAGTTTGCAAGAAATGATGCATAACGTACAAGCTAATGTGAGTGGAAAAGAAAGCATGAGCATAAACATGTTGCACTTCCCATCCACATCACCTCCAACTACCACGTGACAGAGGCTCCGCTATAATTATAAACACAGATCTCATCATGTCAACGGAAACGTTAAGGAGATGGACGACGAAGAAGCAGCTAAACTGCGTTCTCAGTTCATTCAAGTTCTTTCTAGTCGCCGTTCCGTTCAAGGTAAGCTCGCTGATTTGTGTTTTACCTAAAAAATTATGTCAAAATGTTTAATTCGGGTATAATTAGTGAAAATGAAGGAATAGGGTGTTCATGGTTCGGTTTGAAACCGCGAAACCGACCAAATCGGTTATCAGTTCGGTTTCGCGGTCGGTTTTTTTTTTGTTACTTTCGATCGGTCGGTTTCAAAGTTTTCAAACCGTAGCAAACGGTTTGGTTTACGGCTTATAGCAAAAATCGACCGCATAAAACCGGACCGTACCGTAAGATTTAATTATATTTTAATTTTTTTTAATATTTCATACTAAATGTAGGTCCCGAAACAGACCTGTAGAACACAGATCTGAGTTGAAATCCACAAACTATCCGAATCGAGAGACAGAATCTCTGGATCGGGTATCACTCTCGAATCAGAAATGGTAAAGATGGGTGCGGGAATCACATACATGAACAGAAACATATAAAAGTGAAGAAGAACAGATAATTGAAAGCATAAAACATATGATTCTTTGATTGAAATGAAAATAAACGCTCATCATACACTAACAATTAGTCTCACCCCAGGGTGAGCCCCCCATGGGGTGTTGATTCCCTCTACACACACACACTCTCCTAATGGGTATTCTACTATATATATAGGAGGCCTCATGTGCCTTGTTTTCCAAGTCACCGCTAGCCATGCCTGAAAAACAGGCATCGAAACTAGGTAGTTTCGATTGAACAAATGTCCAACCGAAACTACTAGTTTCGATTGAACAAATGTTCAAACGAAACTACTAGTTTCGATACTATATTTTCTATTGACAGCACCGGTCTTACTTCTATACCCAACAATCTCCTCTAGACTGATGCTATCAAATCTTGTCCGACTCTGTCTTTCGTCTTCATAGAATGACTGATGATCAAAAGCCTTTCGTTGTGATTCCCCCCCTCAAGTGTAGACCCTCCAATCTTGTAGGCAATTGATAAAGGTTTGAATCCCAAGTATTTAGCAGTAAATAACCATCTTTCTACAAAGATTCTTGACATTCACGAACACTTGATCAACTTTTGCCTTCTCTCCCCCTAAAAAAAAGGCCAATTTCAAGAGAAGGCTCACTTTGTCTTGCATCTTCATAACTCTACTGATAATTTGAAGCCTTTCGTGGTAATTCTCCCCCTGAAGTGTAGAACCTCCTATTTCTAGGCAAAAGATAAGGGATCGAATCACCCTGTAATCAACAACCAATGATCCGGCTTGTCACAAATATGCTTGACTTTGCTACCCGCTGTCCAAACTTGAACTTTGATAAAAGGAATTACGGCTGAATCAGGCCAGAACATCATATATATTGCCGAAGAAACGAAATTTTCAAAAACCCGAAAAGGTTGTCTCCAAGTTTTCTTCCAAAACTCCCCTCCTTCTATACAATATCCTGTTAAAAAAAATTTCCATGAAATTTTTCAAAATACTTTTTTTTGGATATCTTGGAGAATACTTAGATAGTTCTACTTGTAGTTTCGATAGGCTCCAATTCAGTCGAAACAAGGCTAGTTTCGGTAGAGACAGTATCGAAACAAGAAGTTACGATAGAGATATTCTTCAATCGAAACTAGTAGTTTCGATAGGAGATTCTTCAACCGAAACTAGTAGTTTCGATACCCTCTAGTTTCGATAGCCTAGTTTCGATGTCTTCTACTTCTGATTTAGGGCAACACCAGTAGTTTTGATAGAAAATGTTAAGCCGCCACATAGTTTCGATTGACTATCTTCTACCTTCAGCTACTTCGGTACCCCCAATCCAGGTCTGAAAAATACTTCAAGAGCCTTACATCTTCAGATTTTGACAGTGAGAATGTAGAACAGCGGTCACGAACCTGCTACACATCGATTTCTTCTTGTTTAACGTCTCAATGGCGGGTTTTTCTCTGATTTTTTAGCAGATTCGAGAGCAATAAGAGCCACCATGGCTCTGATACCAACTGTAGGTCCCGAAACAGACCTGTAGAACACATATCTGAGTTGAAATCCACAAATAGTCTGAATCGAGAGGCGGAATCTCTGGATCCGGTATCACTCTCGAATCAGAAATGGTAGAGACGGGTGCGGGAATCACATACACGAACAGAAACATATGAAAGTGAAGAAGAACATATAATTGAAAGCATTAAACGTATGATTCTTTGATTGAAATGAAAATAAACGCTCATCATACACTAACAATTAGTCTCACCCCAGGGTGAGCCCCCCTGGGGTGGTGATTCCCTCTACAGACACACACACACACTCCTAATGGGTATTCTACTATATATAAGAGGCCTCATGTGCCTTGTTTTTCAAGCGACCGCCAAAGAGGCCTGAAAACAGGCATCGAAACTAGGTAGTTTCGATTGAACAAATGTTCAACCGAAACTACTAGTTTCGATACTTTAGTTTCTATTGACAGCATCAGTCTCATTTCTATACCCAACACTAAATATATTTATTTATTATATTAGCTTAACAAAATTTAAGGGCTAATGATCCTAACACTTTTCTTCTTTGTGTTGTTTCATTGTTTATGTAGGTAATTCTAAAATGAAAAATAAGAGATGTTAATGTTGAACTTAGTCGAAAACAATCAATTGAGTGGGAACTCTTTGGAAACTAAACTCAATTCCAACCAAAGATGTACATAGCACATGTAAGCATTGTAAACAAAGCGATATGTATGAACCAACTAGGATGGTTCTAGTTATGTGGTGAATCATTTGAAAATATGCAAGATTCTCCCAATTAAATGTCAAGAAAATTGGAACAAGTGTTGATTATCTAGATGTGGTTGAAAGAAAGCCCAAACCGTGAAACCAAACAGGAACCAAACCGTTAGTAATGGTTCGGTTTTAATTTTTAACGGTTCGGTTTTGGTTTTCGATGATAAAAAACCGTTATTAACTATTTGGTTCATGGTTTGACCTAAGAACCGGACCGTGAACACCCCTAGTATAAATTATCTTGAAAAAGGAGAAATAGCAAGAAATGATGCATAACGTACAAGCTAATGTGAGTGGAAAAGAAAGCATGAGCATAAACATATTGCACTTCCCATCCACATCTACCACGTGCCAGAGGCTCCACTATAATTATAAACACAGATCTCATCATGTCAACGGTAGCGTTGAGGATATGGACGATGTCGAAGCAGCTAAACTCCATTCTAAGTTCATTCAAGTTCTTTCTAGCCTTCGTTCCACTCAAGGTAAGCTCGCTGATATGTATTTTATCATAAAAAATAGGTCAAAATGTTTAATTCGGGTATAATTAGTGAAAATGAAGGAATAGGGTGTTCATGGTTCGGTTTGAAACCGTGAAACCGACCAAATCGGTCATCGGTTCGGTTTCGCGGTCAGTTTTTTTGTGTTACTTTTGGTCTAGCAAACGGTTTAGTTGACGACTTATAGCAAAAATCGACCGCATAAAACCGGACCGGATCATTAGATTTAATTATATTTAAAATTTTAAATATTTCATATTAAATATATTTAATTATTATATTAGCTTAACAAAAATTTCAACTGGGCTAGTGAATCTAACACTTCTCTTCTTTGTGTTCTTTCAATGTTCATGTAGGTAATTCTGAAATGTAGGAGATGTCAATGTTGAAATCAGTCGAAAACAATGGGAACTTTTTGGAAACTAAACTCAATTCCAACCAAAGATGTACATAGCACATGTAAGCATTGTAAACAAAGCGATATGTATTAACCAACTACGATGGTTCTAGTTATGTGGTGAATCATTTGAAAAGATGCAAGATTCTCCCACTTAAATGTCAAGAAGATTGGAACAAGTGTTGATTATCAAGATGTAATTGAAAGAAATTGAAAGAAAGCCCAAACCATGAAACCAAACTGGAACCAAACCGTTAGTAACGGTTTGGTTTTTATTTTTAACGATTCGGTTTTGGTTTTCAATGATCAAAAACCGTTATTAATGGTTTGGTTCACGATTTGACCTAAAAATCAGACCGTGAACACCCCTAGTATAAATTCTCTTAAAAAAAGAGAATTTGCAAGAAATGGTGCATAACGTATAAGCTAATGTGAGTGGAAAAGAAAGCATGAGCATAAACATGTTGCACTTCCCATCCACATCACCTCCAACTATCACGTGTCAGAGGCAGGGGCGGATCTAGGAATTTTTTTCAGGGGGTTCATTGTTTTTAGATACTCTAATTTCATAGGTGCAGACATAAAAAAATTCGGTTCGGTTCGAGTGTTCATGTCGGGTAAAGTTTATCACATAATAAAAGTACGACACAATAATAAAAAATTTTGGTTCGGTTTGATTGTTTGGTAGGACCAGTTGAACCTGATTCAAGAATCGGATGACGTAATAAATGTAAAATCATATATATAAATTTATATATATATATATATATATATATATATATATATATATATATATATATATATATATGGGGTGAAGTTTATAACAAAACTAACATTTAAGGAGAGAACTAGAGAACTCCTCTTTAAAGGTAAAAAAATAATATAAAAATCATAACTCAAAATATAAATCAAAAACTAAAAAAGTGGTTCGGATACCTTGTTTCCCACGTCGTCATCGTTCAAAAAAAATAAATAAAAAATAAAAAAAACAGTCGGTTTAGTTTTAGGGTTTAGTTTTTAGGTTTAACTTAGCTTTTAGGTTAAGTTTTTGGATGGGGGTAGGTGGGGGGTTTAGGTTTTTTTGGGGTGGGTGTGGGGTTTAGGTTTTTGGGGATGGGTGGGGTGGGGTTAGGTTTTTGGGTAGGGGTGGGGTGAGGGGTTTAGGTTTTTGGGGATGGGTGGGGTGGGGTTAGGTTTTTGGGTAGGGGTGGGGTGAGGGGTTTAGGTTTTTGCGGGTGGGTTAGGTTTTTGGGGAGGTACTACACATATGCAGTATTACGTTTAGGGTTAGGTTTTTGAGGGTAGGGTGTGGGTGCGGTGGGTTTAGGTTTTTGGGTGGGGGTGGTTGGGGTGGATGGGTTTAGGTTTTTGGGTGGGGGTGGGTGGGGGGTTTAGGTTATTAGGTGGGGGTGTAGGGGGGGGGGTTTTAGGTTTTTGGGTGGGGGTGGGTGTGGTGGGTTTAGGTTTTTGTGGGTGGGGGTGAGGTGTTTAGGTTTTTGGGCGGGGGTTTATGTTTTGAGGTGGGGTGATACTACACATATGCAATATTGAAAATAATAAGAAAAAAAACGACGAGTTAATTCTTGTTTTTATAACGTTATTTATACTCAAATGAAAGATAAAAAAATTCTTGATTTAATGATGAAATTTTTTTAAAAAAATAATAATGTATGCAAAAGATGAAAATGTTTAAAGATTTATATATTTTAAGTTCCAATTTTACCCTTTCTCTTTAAAATTTCATCCCTTATTTCTCTTAGTGGTTCTCTAGTTATCTTATTAAAGTAAGTTCTCTTATGAAAACTCAATGTTCTCTCATATATATATAGGGGAATGATCATAAGAAAACTCAATGTTCATGAGAAAAACAAAAAATAATTATTTAAGGTAAAAAAAATAATAAAAAAATAATAACTCAAAAAATAAATCAAAAATTAAAAAACTGCTTCGGAGCCCTTGTTTCTCACGTCGTCCTCGTTAAAAAAAAACTCGAAAAGTAGTGGATTTAGCTTTTGGACTTAGTTTTTTGGGTTTAGTTTAACTTTTAGGTCAGGTTTTTGAAGGGGTGGGGCGGGGTTTAGGTTTTTGGGGGGTGGGTGGGGGGGTTTAGGTTTTTGGGGATAAGTGAGGGGGTAGGTGGGGTGGGGTTAGGTTTTTGGGTGTGGGTGGGGGTGGGGTGGGGGGATTAGGTTTTTGGGGTTGGTTAGGCTTTTGAGTTTAGTTTTTGGGTTTAGTTTAGGTTTTTGGAGGGGTAGGGTGGGGGGTTTAGGTTTTTGGGGGGTGGGTGGGGTGGGTTTAAGTTTTTGGGTGGGGTGGGGGTGGGGGTATGGTGGGGGGTTAGGTTTTTGAGGGTGGGTTGGGATTTTGGGTGTATTACACATATGTAATAGGAGTTTTTTGTTTTTCTAGTGAAAATAAGTTTTATAGTAAACTCACCCATATATATA
Organism: Smallanthus sonchifolius; assembly: GCA_023525975.1. Lineage (NCBI taxonomy): Eukaryota > Viridiplantae > Streptophyta > Magnoliopsida > Asterales > Asteraceae > Smallanthus > Smallanthus sonchifolius. The sequence goes on from CM042046.1 coordinate 32,436,030, forward strand.
TATATATAAGAATCAAATGTGAACTTGTAAACCAAAAATCAAATTCTGACCACACATTTACTTTCATCTTATTTTAACTCATTCTTTAAAAGTCAAACGCTCAATTAATTATATTACACATGTGACAAAGATTTGATTTTTTAGTTTACACATTTAAACATGATTTACACTTGATCCTTTTTCTATATATATATATATTTGATATAAGGTAATAAAATATAAATAAACTATATAATAAAATTAATTTAGTAATTTGTTTACATCACTGGCTAATAATACCGGGTCTACAAAAAGGCTACATGATCTTATCATACAACCACTTGAATAACCAAGAGCCGTTCAAAAAGAAAATCGAATCACCAAGATCACCTACTCACTATCTCTTGAAACCCACAAACAATAAAATAAATAACATTCATTGTCTTCCCTTTTCAATTTATAAGAAACCCTGAAAAGTAAAACCTCACTCTTCCGACAAAAGACTCACCAGAGGCACCCAACACCAGTTCACCTAGCTCCACCAACACCACCATCTTTCTCTACACTTCTAGAATGGCATGAAGACGATGGAAGAAGCAAATACCATCAAATTCACATCTCAAAATCTGATCTTGATCAGTTTTCTACTCTTTTAAGGGATTCACCCCCATTTTTTCTATATACTTTCTACTACAATTTCGAAACTTGGGGTTCCCCTCGGCTCTATGTAAATCCGCCCCTGGCCAGAGGCTCCGCTATAATTATAAACACAGATCTCACCATGTCAACGGCTGCATCGGGGAGATGGACGACGTCAAAGCAGCTAAACTCTGTTCTCAGTTCATTCATTCAAGTTCTTTCTAACCGCCGTTCCGCTCAAGGTAAGCTCGCTGATTTTTATTTTATCTCAAAAATTAGGTCAAAATGTTTAATTTGGGTGTAATTAGTGAAAATGAAGGAATAGGTATTTTGATTCATTTTTTACTCAAGAAGTGAACTAAGGGGTTTCAGCCAGGTTAAGTGGTTGTTTAGCAATTAGCATTACATTTCTAACCACTTCATCTCTTTGTTTGTCAAATTAATACTTTTGTTGATTTTAGTTCCGCTTGAGGTGAAACCTGCAAAGCCAGTGAAGGAACCCTTGTATCAGGGAGCACCACCACCAGCATTTAGTGAGGTCTTGACACATGTTTTTCCTAACTTAACTGTTTGATACATGTTTCTTATTTGAACCTGTTATTACTAGGCAATGGAATCTTGTCCAAAAGCAGATATTAAACAACTCCTTAACGAAGAAAATTTGTACTTAACCACCGAGGTAAAACCCACTTTTTCACCTCAATCTGATGATTTACCCAATGAAGAAATGGAATTTAACTTGTTATTGTATTCGAAATAGGAAGGAGAACAAGGGGATTTGCCTGTGCTTATCTTGAGTATGAAAGAAAGTAGAGAGTCAAAAAGGCCAGCAATTGTGTTTCTTCATAGCACAAATAAGTGCAAAGAGTGGGTACGCCCGTTACTTGAGGCGTATGCTTCACGTGGATATATTGCAGTTGCCGTTGATTCTCGTTACCATGGAGAACGGGCTAAAACCCGCACTACGTATGAAGATGTGAGCATTGAATTCTTTTTTAATTCTTTTGGCTTAACCGTCATTAGATGTTTTTATATTCTGGATGCAGGCTCTTGTTTCATCATGGAAAAGAGGAGATACAATGCCATTCATATTTGACACGGTGTGGGATCTTCTAAAGTTGGCAGACTATCTTACTGCAAGAGACGATATAGACCATTCTAAGATAGGAATTACAGGAGAATCACTTGGAGGTTGGAATAATGAAATATAAACCAATAAGAAGAGGATATATCATATTTATTGAATTAGATCAACTGAAAAATTTGCAGGAATGCATGCATGGTTTGCTGCTTTTCTTGACACACGTTATTCGGTGGTTGTCCCCATAATTGGTATTCAGGTGTGTCTTAGAGGTGGCAATTTCAAGCCATTTTTAGCCCCTACAGGCTCTCTTTTATAACAAAAAGGCAATATAGCTTAACAGGGAACGTGTCAAATGGATCCATCCTGTATGTTTGGCCTAGATCTAATAGGTCAATTGGGTAAATTAGCTTAAAAGGAAACATGTGAAATGGGTCGAACGGGTCAGCAAATGGAAACCCTCACACAATGTTTTATTTAGTGTTTGATACCTCCTAAATCATTGTAATTAAAAAAAAACTATATTATTATTGTTATATCATGATTTTGTGATTATTTTTGACAAACTAATTATTCATAAATTTTTGGACACAATTGTTATGGGCCAAGTCAAGCCAACTTGTGCATTTGAGCTGTTGCCGTGATCTTACTCACATTTTGCCACCTCTTGTGAAAATCATACAGTTCATTAGATGAGAATGATACTAAAGGAAGTTGAATATGATATGGTTGTGTAGGGGTTTCGGTGGGCCATAGATAATGATCAATGGCAGGCTCGAGTTGACAGTATCAGGTCTGTGTTTGAAGGTAAAATGCTATGTTTTCTAAAATACAGAAGAATTTTTTATTTACATGTTTTCACTTCTATGTTTGATAAGCTGCTTCTTCTCGTCATCTTCTTCTTTGTTTATAATTGACAGTGGCTTCTGCTTTTGTTTTTTAATTTTCAAGATTATTTTCATGATTCTCATTTTAACGTTGGTTTGTTTCAGAAGCACGGATTGACTTAGGGAAGGGTGTCATTGACAAAGAAGTCGTGGAAAAGGTGAGTTTCCGTCCTTAAGTAACAAAAATGGTTATTATAGCGTGAAAGTGTATCGTAGAAGGATATATTTCTTGGATAAAGAAATATTTTTTGACGTCTAACCAGGTTTGGGACAGGATAGCTCCTGGTTTGGCAAGGGAGTTTGATTCAAATTATACAGTCCCACTCATTGCACCACGCCCTTTGTTGATTTTGAATGGTGAAACGACCAATCTAAATATATTTGGTGACGGATGATTCATATTTTGTTTCAAGCTGACATGGGTTAACTACATGCAGGTGCAGAAGATCCCCGTTGCCCGATGGCAGGTTTGGATGTTACCATATCAAAAACAGGCAAGGCCTATGAAGAAGCAAATTGCTCAGATAACTTCAAGGTACCTTTGACCAACAATTCTTGTTTCCCAATATCACAAACATGAGCAGGTCTGTCAAAATGGATAATTGTGTATGTAGGTTGGGTTGGACCGGAACGCTTATCCAAAATTTTGACGGTCACATATGAATACGAAAGCCGTATTATTGTGGAATAAAATGATTTAATCCATTTTTTTTAACGGCGATTTAATCCATTTATCCGTTTTTTTTTGTGAGAAAATATAATCTATATAAGGGTGGAGGGGGTCGAGCTTGGGTTCGGGTTCAGCTTCAGCTTCCAACGGGTTCACGGAACACCGCCACAACCCTATCGGGTTGTGGCTCGGGTAAGGTTCACGGGTTCGTGAAGCCGTGGGTTTGGGAGAAGAATCCGACTGTTGCTATAGCTGTCGGGGAGAAGAATCCGGGTAAGGGTGATTGGACCCTGTGGTCTGTTGCCCATAATTGATAAGCACACACAACAATTGATTCACCGAATAGCATAAACTTTACTGAATAGAGAATTCTTGATTACAAACTTTGATATTGAACAACCTATTTGTACTAATCAATCCACCATGAACCGATTCAAACCAGGGTTGGGCGATCTTTGGATGGCATCGATTCATATATCACATTGGTGTGCCATGTGTTGATGGTAGTTACCAACTTTGTTTCTAACTACTCTAACCCCTAGACTTTTACATACATGTAAATATAACTTAAAGAGTTAAATACGGTTTTAGTCCTTGTGGTTTGACATAAATAACCATTTTAGTCCAAAAGTTTAAATTTGACTTTTTTAGTCCAATAGTTTCAGCTTTGTATCGATTACAGTCCGGTCCACTAACACCGTTAAAATTTCAGTTAAGTTTGTATAAAAAACTATAATGCCCCTGTTAATAAAAATAATATATATATATGTATCGATTACAGCCACCAAAAAATAAAACCACCTCCCACCACCACCTGCAAACCCTACAACCACCACCAGCAACAACTCTGCAGGAAAATTTACCTACATCGTCACTCTTTTCTCTCACTCTCTCTACCCCAACCGAACCCTTGTTCCAGTCTCCAACCTGCCTAACCACCGTCGCATGACCTCCGCCTCCACCCTGCCTAACCATCGATCTGCTCCCCACAGCTCCGATCTGCTCACATGGTTTTCAATCTGCCCCTGATCTCCATTGATCTGATCCCCACAACTTCGATCTGCCACCGTTGCCTGCAACCGCCGCCGCCACTGTGTGAAACCACTAGCGCCGGTGCCTTGACACCACCGCTGCCTTCGTTGCCTTGAAACCACCACCATCGCTGCCTTGAAACCACCCCTCTCCGGCGACCTGCAACCTCTCTCTCATCTTCAATTTACTATATATATCTATAATCTTCTTGTTTGATTAGGTTTTGTAGGGTTTTTACTTAATGATTTTGTAGCTTTTGGAAGATCTGGACTTGAGGGTTTTGAAGATTACGTGTGTATAGACAGAGAGAGAAGATGGTGCAAAATGCATTTCTGGACTTTAGTTTCATCCGTAATCTTTGAATTGGGGAAGTTTGAATTAGGAGAAGAGGATGAGAGGGTAGAGAGAGAGAAGGTTAGGGTTTTAATAAAAGGAAAAGAAATATTTTTATATTTTTTTCTTTTTTTAATAACAAGGGTATTATAGTCTTTTCAAAAATGTTAACTGAAAAATTTTAACGGTGTTGGTGGACTGGACCATAATCGATATAAAACTGAAACTATTGGACTAAAAAAAGTCAAATTTAAACTTTTAGACTAAAATGGCTATTTATCACAAACCACAAGGACTAAAACCGTATTTAACTCTAACTTAAACATAGTTTCTAACAATTACACTACGACCCTTAGACTTTAACTATTAAGTAATGAACAGGATTAACTCCACTTGGTCGACACTTAAGCCTCCGCCATCTGCCTCTAAGACTGCCACCGCTACCATTACCTGTAAATCAAACAATCGGAAATTCGTTTCCTACAAAGATCGATTCAGTCAGTTCTCATTACCTACCTCGCTCCTGCTCATGTAGACTTCCGATTAAGCCATTGTTACGCTTCTATGTCGTTCTTGGTTCATGAGAGAGAGTGATGGTGGATAGAAAGGGGAAAGTAATAAAAGAAACCTAGCAGCCGTTGATGCAAACGCGTGGTGATGTGTAAGCATAGATTGTACAGTCAGCTTAATATCTGGTACTATAAGAGTTGTTCTTTAAAAGGTTATATAATATAATGGTGAGTTTTTTAATTAATTTTTATTTCATCTTTAATCTATTTTATTTAGTTAGTTAATGAAATTAGGTATTCAAATCTTTATTTAAAAATATTAGAGGGTAAATGACGTAGCATAACATGACATGTTTTGATTGACTTATCCTTAGGGTACTTGTAGGTTTAAGGGTCCACCCTAACCCATTCAAAAGTAAAGGGTTACAATTGCCACATCTACCTACATATGTAAGTTGTTTGGTTCGATGTGCTGTTGGTTCCAGAATTTTTTAGCCAACCTGATTAAGAATTTACAAACCAAACTGATCCGCATCAGACAACTCAGTTGGGTTAATTTCCATGGTTATTTTGTTGTGAGATGCAGGTCATAGCAGAAGCAGGAATTGGGCATCAAATGACATCATCAATGGTTAAGGAAGCTAGCAATTGGTTCGACAAGCATCTCAAGCCATAGAAATGAATCTGATACGCTTCACTAAAGTTGTACTTTGTTGTATTTAGACCAGTTTGTGTGTCACGTGTACTCATATTTATTCTTACAATCATCGCTTTTAAATAACCTTAATTTAAAAAAATGTGGGCGGTGGCGTGGGGGCGGCGAAGACATGTGGGGTGCTGGGTGGGGTGGGTGCGGCGGTGACGGGTGGGGTGACAACGTTGGGAGACCCATATGCACTATTTTTAAGTTAACCAAATTTTATAATATTTGATTATTTTGACATGTTAGACTTATTTATGGTGACCCAAATTAATTCATTGAATATTTAAGGCGACCCAAATTAACCCGTTGACTAATTTAAGGTGAACCAAATTAATCTGTTAACCAATTTAAGATTACCCAAATTGACTGATATTTAATTGATTTTTGTCCAAATAAACTTATTTTTTAATGAATGGGTCAAGATTGTCACCCCTAATTTTTGGGATGCTGTATGTAAATGTAGCAAGTTATATTCAGACATATTTTACAATATTAGATAAAAAACAATAATAGTTAAAAGAAATTGTTTTAGTTTTAAGATTTTACGCAAAATACAAATTATACAACTAATTAAATATTATTATCTCATATTTATTGTTTATTTATGAATAAAACTAGCTTTAACCTCGTGTGTTACATAGGGTGAAAAGTTAAGATTATATTGATAAATATTTTAACAACTCTTTTTATACAAATTTGATATTGTATTGTAACTTTTTCATTTTTTTACATGTTAAAGATTATATAGAGGAGAGTAATCAAAACAAATTTGATATTGTATTTGTAACTTTTTTATTTTTCAAAAATATTTCTTAATAGTACAATTGGAACACTGACATTTATAACTAATTTATGTGTTGACAAACCTGATAATGAAAGTTCATTTAGAAAATATTAGCAAACTTTATTTTAACACATATTTATTTAAAATACAAACGTAGTATTTTCAAATTTTATATATAAAATTTTAAAAATCTTATTTTTTAATAATAAAATTTTAAAAACCCTTTTTTTTAATAATAAAACTTTAAAAACTCGCTTTTTTTAAATATTCTATTTTTTAATTCTTGATTTTTTTAAAATATTCACTTTTGATGATATCAATGGTACTAGTGATGAATTAATTTGATAAAATGTTTATTTATGTAATTTTCCAAAAAAAAGTAAAATATGAAATATTAAATTAATGATATAAGGTCGTCTGGTATACTAGTGAAAACCACGGCGTGGTCCTACGTGGCCTACAAAATCACCGCGTGATTTGTAGGCAACACCGCCCTCTCGTTTGATTAATCACGCCGTCGTCTATTCCAGTGAGAAAAATCACGCGAGCTATTTGTAAATAATAATAATAATAATAATTAATATTAATTTTACTCACTATAAATACCCAATTTTTACTACATATTTTTCACACTTCTACACACCAATCTTCTAAAATTCTAATCTACTCACTAATTTTCTACCCAAAAATGAGTAACGATCCGAACCCAAACTTTTGGGCACAATACGCGGCTTGTAATAACGCGTTTATGGCCACCCCGAACTTTCAACCCAACCCAAACTTCCTACCCAACCCAAACTTTCAACAAACCCCGAACTTTCAACCCAACCCAAACTTCCTACCCAACCCAAAATTCCAACCAAACCCGAAACTTTCAAATGTTTAACTACCAATCCCCACCCGAGCCGGCTCGTCCAAAAAAAGAACATCAACCGACATCGACGTTAGTTCGGGCGCTTCCGATGGTAGATCTATGTACGACCTCAACATAGATGCACCGGAAGACGTAGAAGAAATACCCCGTCCAATAGGGAATAAAAAAGCAAAACCCCAAGCAACGGGCTCGGGCACCGCAAGTCACGACGAAATCGGCGAGAAAATGGTCGAACAAATGATAAGATTTAACAACGCCCAAGACGAGAGGATGGATTAGAAACGAACAAAACAAGAGATCAACATTCTTGGCATGGATCTTGTCACACCCCAACCGACGGCGAAAACATCGGGGCGGGACATGTAGACTGTCCATGAGCTCAAGGTCGACTAAATTGTAATATATTAAATACATTTCCATTCAAACAAACATGAATCAATTCCAAAGTAAATAAATGAAATACAAATTGTTTTTGAATTAAAATTAACTAAGTCCAAAGCCTATGTGTATCATGTCTTGATCAAACTCCTATGATAGCACCTGAAACATGAATAAAATAAGGTCAACTAAAAAGTTGGTGAGCATACACAGGTTTGTACATAGATAGCGTATAGATTGTGAATAAACAAATCCTTACATAACATGATAAAATAAGGCATTTATGGAGAGTAGCCATTGTGTAACCAAATTGCAACTAGCATTCAAAACTGTGTTGTCGGTAACAATCACTCCAATCTGGGTGGTTTTGTCAGACTCAATAGATCTATCATTGTTTACCGTCGGCTTGAATAGTTAATGATTGCACATAAATTGCACACAAAAGTTAGCACAACTAGCAGTCAGGCATAAAGCTCAAATTGCACACATGAATGTAAAGAGGATTTGTATTTGTGTAGTTTGTGTAAATGTAAGCAATAGTTTGTATAGTGTTCATATTCTACCCAAAAAAGTGTAAAAGAGTAAAAGGGGCTATGTAATACTCACTTGATTCAAAAGGCGTAGCTAACACGAGAGACTAGATAGTAACGAGATCCTTGTAATGCACAACGTTAACATAGAGTGTAATATGTATTGAATTATTAGTGTGCACAATAGTCTATGTCTAAGTCTAGGGTTGAATTAGATGTGTATTCAAAGAGTTGGAGTTGTAGGCGTTAAGTTTAACCTAAATAAACAATCTTTGTTTAAATATAGATTAAATAAATAATTAATACTTTATTTATTTATTTATAAAAATATGTACTTAGTCATTTAGTGATAAAAATGTATCGAGCGTTTTATATTAAATATAAATTTAGTAAATAGCTTTTGTTAATCTATTTTTATAAATATGTGTAAATGGGTTGTATAAATAATATCTAGGTGTAGGGTTTAATAGTAAGTATAAATTTAATTTTGTAGGTTTGAATAAATAACTTCTATTTATTTTAGAATAGGAATTTGATCTTTTTAAATAAGGTTAATATAAATCTTTATAAAATCAATTATTTTTATTTGAAAATTCATTTGAAATGCTTATTGTTTTCAAAATATAAAATTTAGTATTCTGTCAAGATTTTCTCACACACACGACCGTGTCTGGGACAAGGCACGATTGTGCTAGGACCACGGGCGCGACCGTGCTAGTCAGGGCACGACCATGTTGATCAAACAGAGGACACAACAAGGCTGATCACAAGGCACGACCGTGTCTGGGCCAGGCACAACCGTGTCTAGGATTCTGAGGCATGACCTTGTCTGGCTAACAGGCACGACCAGGTCATGTATGGGGCACGACTATGCTCGGATAGGCACGATCGCGCTAGCAGATTAGCGCGACCGTGTCTGACTAATTTCAGAAACAAATCGATTAAATCTTATAATATTAACGTTGAAAATCTTGGGGCTTTCATCCATTAGGTTATTACAAGTCTATTGGTATAGATTGACTGTATTTAAAACATGTCCAGAACCGGGTTCGATTAAACCATTTTTGAATGAAACATAGATTCGGGTTCGTGTTAATTTCCATATTGTAAGCCCAAATTAAGTTGGGGCTTTTGATCTATAGACTAAATCGATTGAGTATGAGATTTCAATTACCCGGAAGACGATGAATCGATAGCGTACGGTAGGAACGAGTTCCGGCGGTGACGGGTTTGGTTTCCGGCGTCTTCTACTGCAATTCCGGCTGCTTCAATGTTTTCGGGAGTTTCAGAGGGGTTCGATGGAGTGTTTGCTTGGGAGGATTTTAATTCAGAATAGACGAATTGTGGTTCAAATGAAAGGATTTCAGTTTTTTTGAGACTAATCGAATTTCTTGGAGTTATTGGATGTAATTGTGGACATTATGTGATTAATTGTTTTCGTTACTAGTAATGATGTGTATATCGGTTACGAACTCAAACGATCCTGCTTTTAAAACTGTATTTACGTTTCAACTGACGCGAGGCGCGACCGTGCCTATAAGAAGCATGACCGTGCCAGGGCACCGGGCGCGACCGTTCCAAAGTAAGGCGCGCGACCGTGCCAAAGCACTTGACGCGACGTGCCAGAATGAGGCGCGACCGTGCCTATTAGGGTTTCTGGTTATTTATAAAATTAGTCCTTGCAAATTTCAGTATTGACAGATTTGTATAAATATGAACTTATGTAGAATTTAGTAGGATATACTCGTGTAAAATTTGCGGATTTGCATTGAAACCTAGTATTTAATTGTTGGTACGAATAGAACAAATCAGTGTACTAGAATTTGGTTTGAAATGTATCACAGTGAATTGAAATACAGATAATAAAAATCAGAAATGTTACAGTATCCCCATGTTGAAGGAATTTCGTCCCGAAATTTAGCTAGTGGAGGCGACGACATCAGTGAAGATATGGGGTACTTGAGCTTCATTTGGTCCTCTCGTTCCCAAGTAAACTCAGGACCACGTTTAGATTCCCAACGAACTTTAACAATAGGAATACGGATTCGCTTGAGCTGCTTGACCTCACGATCCATGATTTCCACAGGTCTCTCAACGAAGTGCATCGTTTCGTCAATGTGCACGTCGTCAAGAGGTATGTGAAGGTTCTCATCAGCAAGACATTTCTTCAGATTAGACACACGAAATGTAGGATGCACATTGCCAAGTGATGGAGGTAAGTCGAGTTTGTAATCCACTTTCCCAATCCTTTTGAGGATCTTGAATGGACCCACATAGCGAGGTGCTAACTTGCCTTTCTTTCCAAAGCGGATTACACCCTTCCACGGAGACACCTTTAGAAGAACAAGGTCACCGACTTGGAATTCCAAGGGTTTTCGTCGTTTGTCGGCATAACTCTTTTGCCGACTTCTCGCTACTCGAATGTTGTCACGGATTTGGATAATCTTGTCGGATGTTTCTTGAATTAGCCCGGGACCAGTGATTTGTGCTTCACCAATCTCGTTCCAAAAGATAGGAGAACGACACTTGCGACCATAGAGAGCTTCAAATGGAGCCATGTTGGTACTCGTGTGGTAGCTATTATTGTAGGAGAACTCAATTAGGGATAAATGTGAATCCCAATTGCCACCAAAATCAATTACGCATGCTCTAAGCATGTCCTCCAGAGTTTGAATTGTACGCTCGGTCTGACCATCAGTTTGGGGATGGTAAGCCGTGCTCAAATTCAATCGTGTGCCAAGAGCAGTTTGGAGAGATTGCCAGAAACGGGAGGTGAACCGAGCATCTCTATCCGATATTATGTTTAAGGGAACACCGTGACGGCTCACAATTTCGTCAATGTAAGTTCGGGCTAGTTTCTCAACCCGATAGTCTTCACGGATAGGCAAGAAATGAGCAGATTTGGTGAGACAGTCAATGATCACCCAAATGATATCATAACCACTTGAGGTACGAGGGAGTTTGGTAATGAAATCTATAGCTAAGTTCTCCCATTTCCACACGGGAATTTTCGGTTGTTCGAGTAAGCCGGAAAGACGTTGATGTTCGGATTTGACTTTGGAGCAAGTTAGACATTTGGTAACATAGAGAGCAATGTCTTTCTTCATACCGGGCCACCAATATTGTGACACTTGCAAACTTCCAGAATCTAAAACCTAGTTGTTGAGTTAAACATAACTGGGCCTAATAAGGCCCAACAGAAATCCAAGCCCACTTGAGGCCCAATAAGAATCCAAGACCGTTAGCGACCTATTTTACATAATCCGAACATCATACTAGCCACTCGGTTTCACCTAATGACATGTTACGCGATTCAGAACTTTAAATGTTAAACCGCAAAAGTTACTTATAAGATTAACGATAGTGGTACGGAGGTTACCGATACGTATCATGATATGAAAAATATTGTAAATACATTTTGTAATACTATTAATAAAATAATAAACCCTAAACTCGGAGCGCGAAACGTTTACAAATAACGAATGCGTTAAAAACGCGGTACCGACGCGTACCGGTTCGTACATCAATTAAAGCGGGGATTTCAAGATTTAAAATATTTAAATAATATTATTAATAATGTTTCCTAATCCTAATAATTTTAAGATAATGATTTAAGAGTTTTAAACGTGTCAGAGACCCGAGGGAATACGCGATACTCGTAAACCAGTATTATTCCTCTTGGAGAACCCCTACAAAAACCCTAGGTATAAATTCATCATTTTCTCCATTCCCCTCATTTGATCAAGCCTCCATATCTTTTAGAGAGAGAGTAGAAAGAAAGACCTTGAAAGGGAGAGAGAGAGATCGTGGAAGGGGAGGGGAGCCGGCCACCCTCCGGCGGCCCCCTTCGGCAGGCGACGTCGACTTAGCAGCAAAGAACACGGCAGAGGAGCACAAGGCAGCAGCGCACGACGGCAGACCGTCCTCCGGCGAGTGGCGGCAAGTGGAGTTGTTTTTCGGGTATATCTCGTCGTCCTACTTTCGATGGTGGTGGTGGTCCTCCCTAACTCTCGGTGGTGGAGGTGTAAACCGTTTCCGGACAGTGACGGCAGCAACAGGTAACCGGTAAATAGGGGCGGCGGAACGACTAATCAGGCTAAACCCGATTTTCCGGTCACCTGCGCTTCTCCGGCGACGGCCCAGACAAGCCATGGCAGCGGCTGTGGTGGTTCAAGCGCGATCTGTCCAGATTCCGACAAACAAAAACGTTTTCCGACAGAGAACGAAAATCCGGTAAACTCCTAGTAGCGGTGCTAGGTTTCTGGCGAGATCCACGATTTTCCGACGAGGATCAGATGAGTTCTCGGTGAGTTTCTTTCTCATTTTTCTAGTTATTCAAGTCTAGATCTACACACTCTTAACGTTAGATCTCTATTAGAAGCGATTCCGGCAGACAGAAGCCATTTCCGACCATCCCCGGTTTTGCGACGAGTCTCCGATGGACCCCACCTGACCGGAACCGAGTTGTTTGTTGTTCTAAAGTCCCGATCTATGAAGTTTTGAGGTTAGTATTGAGTTTAAGTGTAATCTTTGGTGAACGGATTATTTTCTGTTAAGATCCGTAAATATATGTTGTAGATTTAGTATTTGTGGTTGCCGGGTTTCATTCCCGAGTATAAAATATACATTTTTGGACAGGTTGCGAAGGCCCGGACCTCGGTCAACGAAAATCACACTTGGTCAACGTGGGTTAACGGGTTCGTGTATGTGAACTGAGTGAATGGGAAGGTAAAAATGCACACTAAACGTAATAGGTTTAATATTACAAAAGTTAAACGTGTGTGTACGGTTAAGTTACGTTGAGCCTAAATGATTCTTTAAGTAGAAAAAATAATTATTAAAAATTAATATTACCTATTCGGGTTAACGTGTTGTCAGCAAGAGAGAGGTTTCCTTCCAATTTATATTTATATTAATTAAACGATAAATGAAAACGTGAACACAAAATGAGTAAGACGAGAAACTTAATATAACTAGCGACCGTTATATATACATATGTATATTATATATATATATATATATATATATTATATACACATAATAATTATCACATTAGTCGTATAAATGATTACAAGATATTTGTTATAAATAAACCGTTGACACTAGTTATTTAGGATAATTTGGATAACAAATATAATTTGTAAAAACTCATATATTGGATATTACATTTAAATGAACTTGAATGTATACAAATCAAGCTATAATTTTACCGACCAAACCAAGGCTTGATAAGTAACGACAACCCTTTCAAATATGAATTTTGTGTATATATATATATATATATTTATATATATATATATATATATATATATATATAAATGTATTGTATAAACATATGCATTAATAAGTCTTCACACTTTATTCGAAACCAAACTATTATTATATAAAAAAAACTTTTAGATTCAAATACATATATGCTTTTTATACAAATCAGACACCTATGTATATAGTATAATATTTGACTACACATATAAATAAATAAAAGACTTTGAGGATTTGAAAATATATTGATACAAACGGTTTCAAAACATAAGACGTCATCATATCATAATCAAGTAATATAAATGTACACGTAATGATATACTTTGATAACTGGCCTTAAACGGTATTTCAATTATATATGTATATATATATATATGTATGTATATAAATTTGGTATATAAACATATGGTTTGTGTGAAACAAATGAGACGATTATCTTCAACAAGAATAGTTGTATATATATAAATATATATGCCTTTCAGTTAAATGGACAAGATATGTTAACTAAGTATACTAAAGTAAGTATATTTATGTGTATACGTTACGTAAAGACAAACAAATACTATTAAGGAACGCGTAATATTATTATTAAATATACGTGCACCTAACTATAGACGTTCGTGTACATGACAGAGTAATAAATTCTTTTTGTATATAAGTATTGAAACATATTTGAGTTAAGAAACCCGACACGAATTAAGCAACTAATATTACTGAATGCTAAACCAACCTCGTATGCCGAATCGGTAACACCGTTAAGAATCAACAGAGCTTAACAACACACGTGATAACTCGACACAGGTTTAGACTCGCTTTACATTATTAGGGTTAGTCTATAATGCTCATTAAGTACCTACAGGTATCGTATGACTCGGATAGGATATAGACCGGCTACTACTGTATTACGTGGACTTTGGTTTTCCGTTGTTACATGAACGATGTCATTGTTCCTGACCCGTCACCAGGTGAGTTTCAGGCCCTTTTTTTTTTTACTATTTTCTATTTTTGGGGAAAAACATGTTAATTTCAAACGGTATGATAACTAGAAAACGAGAAACAAGCTTCTGATTCCCTTGTGAGCATGAGTTAACACTAAAAGGTCCTTGGTATTTCGAACTATAACCATTAGCTATGGACTTAGCCATAGATCGATATGAATAGTACTATTCGGGTTGACACCCCCAATCATGGTTAGTTGCGCTAACCCGACCGGCATGGTTAAATGATTGCATATTAGGTCTTGTTGTTTCTCATTGTTTAAAGGTACAATGGGCTGGGGAAAAATTCAAGAATTCGTTAAATGTTTTGTTATAGGCTTGTGCATCACATAATTCGTTTGTGTTAGCTAGACAACGATGAATCAACCGCTAACTTGTTTTGTTTATCATATGCATAAAGTAAATTTCGAGCAAAGGATTTCGCCAATGGTATACGTACCAATGGATTTGTTAGTCAATTTCGAGAAATGGGTTTTGCCATCGGTTTACGTATCAATGGTCTTGACAGTGAATTTTGAGCAAAGGATGTTGCCAATAGTACCCATACAAACAGTTTTGTCAATCAATTTCGTGCAAATGGTTTTTGCCAAAGGATTTCGTATAAATAGTTTTTGACAAACGATTTCGTAAATACGGTTTTGCCAGTTGTATTCATTTAAAACCTGTGAACTCACCAACATTGCGTTGACATTTTTGAGCATGTTTTTCAGGTAATACATAGCTATGACATGGTTGGAATAGGTTAAACATTTGGATTAAGCCCTTAGAAGATGGAGACGCAGAGTGTTCGACATATTTAGAATTCTTTATTTAGCTTTCGCTGTTGTGTAATGCTACCAATTGTTACAACCTTAATTTATTTATTTATTTACTAAGTAAATAATTTGAGGGTGTTATAGATTGGTATCAGAGCCAATGGTTTTAGCGAATTAGGTTTCCTTAGGGACACCTATTCTCTAACCCGACTCATTTAGGGACCAAGATTTTAATACTTGCATCACACTAAGAACACCCAAGACCTGAGTATAGAAATTCCAACCGTTGTCGAACAAATCGAGTAGACCATTAGTGTATATAGTTACACTAGGGTATCATTAGCTACAATAATATTTAATACAATTACATGACACATGTAATGAACACTTAACACGTACAACAATATGGAAATAATAGACGTCTACAATATCACTCAACAAAGTGTCACTATTCGGATTACAAAACAAGGACGGCGATAGTAATCGCTAGTTACCGATCTTGATATCACATAGACTGAACCCGTACCTATATCACACCTACATCTACTCTCGCTACGGAGTCTGTTTCCTTTTCTGACATATGTTGTCTCGAGTTGGTGCGGTATGCACTCCCCTTTACGATCTGCTGGATTGGATGATTAAGACTTTCACTATGAGATATGGCAGACGGGACTGCCCAACCAGAAGTGAACCTGAGGTGGATAAGTAGGACTACATGGGATAGACTCCATGGGTCAGGAGACCCATAGACTCACTGGGATCATGTGGATCCACCCGTACATACAAACTTGGAGCGTGATTTGCTTGACAGTGAGTTGAGGATCTCTACCCTAATATAGTGCCTGATTTCCACCACATGCATCTTGTTAGTAGAGGACACCGGTTGTACCTCTCCACCGTTAACTCCATCCAGCAACAGCCTTAGTCGGCAGGCTCATGAGTATTTGTACATATGACTAAAACATACACACTTGTACGCGAGAGTGCAACACGATAACACGATCTAATAAACATTTCAGATCCCTTTAATGGAGTGCTTGGGATAGGAGAAATACTATAGGGACCATGTAAAGTAAATTATCATTGCGGGTGCACACATAATCATAATTTGCAGTGCATGAGAACTTTAGTGAGTCTTACTGTCCGAGCTAATGTTCATGGTTAATTCGTATTCCTAATCTCAAATCCAGTCACTCGATTGATGATCAAAATTACAATAACCAAAGAGTTGACCCAAAAAGGTATCAGGTGATGCGATGAGCTATTGGAAATGTACATCATCTCCTACATCTTCAAATTCTAATAGATCTAAGACTCTTATTGAGACATCATTGGCATGACAATTTTGACCAAAACACTAAAAATGTCTAGTCTCTGTTGATTTGACCTCGGTATTTGGAACGAATCTGGAAATCTTCTGTAAGTACTACTTCAACTTTTGAGATTCAACTATAGATTCCCTCTTTTCTATTTCGCTACCTATCTATCAAAGCATGAGTTTGATATACAAACTCTTAAACGTGGCTAGAGAAAATACAAATCTATAACACTTAACACTCAGTACCTTAATTTTATGGCTTAAGCCCTTGTGCTTAAGACTTTAAGGCTATTACCGATACAGGTGAAATACGGAATGGTAAGTCGAGATAATACCATTCGAAAACCAAGGAAGGGACGTACATACTGTACTACCCATTGTTGGTAGATAATCAATTCGACCCTCTTCAACAATAGATCACGAGGCAAATTCTGAAAACCTTATGATCCGTTTTGACCAATTTAAACGTGACATAAAGGACCTACGTTGAGATTTAAGAGATTATTTTTGTGTCAATGTTGTATGTTACCAGGAAGGTGAACAAAAGACAAATCGTAGTTGACATTGTTCTCTTGAAAGTCTGCACATATACAACTCTTTCGACTTCTTAACTTTCCTCTTAAAATGTTATAGTTACCTTTCCAAGATCTTCTGAATATCTATGCATTATCTTTAAGGAACTTAAGAGCATGACGTCCCATGTAATGAGAAGTCAAGCCTTTAACTAAACTGACCATAATATCATGCCCTAAATGCTAGACTGCAGTAGAGGTACGGTGCAAGTAGTGGCTAATGAAGTATCGAACTCAATCTTCTACAACCGAAGCTAGACTATTCACAAACACTTTTCTTTGAACCCTATGAAGATTCATTTGCCCTTAATATATGTTGAGCCAAATCATCTAGACTATTCCAAGTAACTTTGACATTCTCTTCCTTCAACGAGATTTCATTCCCATATTTAGATAAATCATAGAAACCAGGACGATTCAAAATCTGAATGATTCACTGTTGCTAAGAAACTTTTATTGCTTTGAGCTTATTGTTAGATATCTATTTCATTAAAATTCCTATCCAAACCAGGTTACGAAAGACACGCGTGATGATGTCACTAGTAATGAACTTGGATGAAACCTAGATCGATCTCGTAAGATCAACTACCCGTAAAAATCATAGTTGTCTAGTTCGCTACCTAAACAACTACTAACGGTTCCTCTAAACTTTTCCCGCTTATTTAGGAGAAATAACATACAAGGATGTCATTTTCTGAAACTCAATTGAACTAATTTAAGTACATACTAATTTGACAGATGAATTGTAGTTAAAATCTTTTGCCTTAAAAAGATTGAATGCATCAAGTCATTAATTGGTTTATTAATGACACTATCACTTCGTGGTATAACTAATGTCATCTACATGGCGACATAATCAAAGGATTTCTAAAATTTGCTTAGTTGAAAAAAAAATCTCTCCTCAACAGTAACGTTAGACTGTTGCTTGATACGTTGACATCTCAAACCTTTCCATATCCAATATTATTAGTTGGTGAGATATCCACTTTATCTTCATATACCAACTACTATTTGGAATTAGTCGACATGCTCCCTTAGAATCCGAAAATGGAGCAAAGATACGAAATACTAATGCATGTATGTATAACAAATTTCGAGGACGAAATTTCTTTAACGAGGAGAGAATGTGACACTTGTAAAATTTCAGAATCTAAAACCTAGTTGTTGAGTTAAACCTAACTGGGCCTAATAAGGCCCAACAGAAATCCAAGCCCAATTGAGGCCCAATAAGAATCCAAGACCGTTAGCGACCTATTTTACATAATCCGAACATCATACTAGCCACTCGATTTCACCTAATGACATGTTACGCGATTCAGAACTTTAAACGTTAAACCGTAAAAGTTACTTGTAAGATTAACGATAGTGGTACGGAGGTTACCGATACGTATCATGATATGAAAAATATTGTAAATACATTTTGTAATACTATTAATAAAATAATAAACCCTAAACTCGGAGCGCGAAACGTTTACAAATAACGAATGCGTTAAAAACGCGGTACCGACGCGTACCGGTTCGTACATCAATTAAAGCGGGGATCTCAAGATTTAAAATATTTAAATAATATTATTAATAATGTTTCCTAATCCTAATAATTTTAATATAATGATTTAAGAGTTTTAAACGTGTCAGAGACCCGATGGAATACGCGATACTCGTAAACCAGTATTATTCCTCTTGGAGAACCCCTACAAAAACCCTAGGTAAAAATTCATCATTTTCTCCATTCCCGTCATTTGATCAAGCCTCCATATCTTTTAGAGAGAGAGTAGAAAGAAAGACCTTGAAAGGGAGAGAGAGAGAGATCGTGGAAGGGGAGGGGAGCCGGCCACCCTCCGGCGGCCCCCTTCGGCAGGCGACGTCGACTTAGCAGCAAAGAACACGGCAGAGGAGCACAAGGCAGCAGCGCACGACGGCAGACCGTCCTCCGGCGAGTGGCGGCAAGTGGAGTTGTTTTTCGGGTATATCTCGTCGTCCTACTTTCGATGGTGGTGGTGGTCCTCCCTAACTCTCGGTGGTGGAGGTGTAAACCGTTTCCGGACAGTGACGGCAGCAACAGGTAACCGGTAAATAGGGGCGGCGGAACGACTAATCAGGCTAAACCCGATTTTCCGGTCACCTGCGCTTCTCCGGCGACGGCCCAGACAAGCCATGGCAGCGGCTGTGGTGGTTCAAGCGCGATCTGTCCAGATTCCGACAAACAAAAACGTTTTCCGACAGAGAACGAAAATCCGGTAAACTCCTAGTAACGGTGCTAGGTTTCTGGCGAGATCCACGATTTTCCGACGAGGATCAGATGAGTTCTCGGTGAGTTTCTTTCTCATTTTTCTAGTTATTCAAGTCTAGATCTACACACTCTTAACGTTAGATCTCTATTAGAAGCGATTCCGGCAGACAGAAGCCATTTCCGACCATCCCCGGTTTTGCGACGAGTCTCCGATGGACCCCACCTGACCGGAACCGAGTTGTTTGTTGTTCTAAAGTCCCGATCTATGAAGTTTTGAGGTTAGTATTGAGTTTAAGTGTAATCTTTGGTGAACGGATTATTTTCTGTTAAGATCCGTAAATATATGTTGTAGATTTAGTATTTGTGGTTGCCGGGTTTCATTCCCGAGTATAAAATATACATTTTTGGACAGGTTGCGAAGGCCCGGACCTCGGTCAACGAAAATCACACTTGGTCAACGTGGGTTAACGGGTTCGTGTATGTGAACTGAGTGAATGGGAAGGTAAAAATGCACACTAAACGTAATAGGTTTAATATTACAAAAGTTAAACGTGTGTGTACGGTTAAGTTACGTTGAGCCTAAATGATTCTTTAAGTAGAAAAAATAATTATTAAAAATTAATATTACCTATTCGGGTTAACGTGTTGTCAGCAAGAGAGAGGTTTCCTTCCAATTTATATTTATATTAATTAAACGATAAATGAAAACGTGAACACAAAATGAGTAAGACGAGAAACTTAATATAACTAGCGACCGTTATATATACATATGTATATTATATATATATGTATATATATATTATATACACATAATAATTATCATATTAGTCGTATAAATGATTACAAGATATTTGTTATAAATAAACCGTTGACACTAGTTATTTAGGATAATTTGGATAACAAATATAATTTGTAAAAACTCATATATTGGATATTACATTTAAATGAACTTGAATGTATACAAATCAAGCTATAATTTTACCGACCAAACCAAGGCTTGATAAGTAACGACAACCCTTTCAAATATGAATTTTGTGTATATATATATATATATTTATATATATATATATATATATAAATGTATTGTATAAACATATGCATTAATAAGTCTTCACACTTTATTCGAAACCAAACTATTATTATATAAAAAAAACTTTTAGATTCAAATACATATATGCTTTTTATACAAATCAGACACCTATGTATATAGTATAATATTTGACTACACATATAAATAAATAAAAGACTTTGAGGATTTGAAAATATATTGATACAAACGGTTTCAAAACATAAGACGTCATCATATCATAATCAAGTAATATAAATGTACACGTAATGATATACTTTGATAACTGGCCTTAAACGGTATTTCAATTATATATGTATATATATATATATGTATGTATATAAATTTGGTATATAAACATATGGTTTGTGTGAAACAAATGAGACGATTATCTTCAACAAGAATAGTTGTATATATATAAATATATATGCCTTTCAGTTAAATGGACAAGATATGTTAACTAAGTATACTAAAGTAAGTATATTTATGTGTATACGTTACGTAAAGACAAACAAATACTATTAAGGAACGCGTAATATTATTATTAAATATACGTGCACCTAACTATAGACGTTCGTGTACATGACAGAGTAATAAATTCTTTTTGTATATAAGTATTTAAACATATTTGAGTTAAGAAACCTGACACGAATTAAGCAACTAATATTACTGAATGCTAAACCAACCTCGTATGCCAAATCGGTAATACCGTTAAGAATCAACAGAGCTTAACAACACACGTGATAACTCGACACGGGTTTAGACTCGCTTTACATTTTTAGGGTTAGTCTATAATTCTCATTAAGTACCATGTCGTATGACTCGGTGTAGATCCAGATTTCTCTTATAAATCACTGATTTGATCGATTACACACACACAGGCGGAAACTATGTGTATGGTGGTGAAACAGATGATAGAAACAGTGTTGGTGAAGATAACCGGCTTACCACACTATGAATTAACACGTAAATGGTATGAAAATGTAAGAACACAGTGCATAAACAACTACAAATTGTATTGATTCAAGAACAATGTGAAAGAGAAGGTTCAGGGTTACAGCCGCTACTCACACCCTAAACATTCTCAAACTAGGCTATTTATAGTAGTGACAGGTATCGAAACTATGTTCAATCGAAACTACTAGTTTCGATTGACCATTTACAAGTGATACTCAGAACTGTCGAAACTACCATCTATCGAAACTACTAGTTTCGATTGAACAAGCTCAATTGAAACTAAGTAGTTTCGATGGCCCAGACTTAGCTAATAAAGCAGTAAATTACAGAAAACTAAAATTACATTTAATGAAATGACAGAAAGTAAACTAGTTTAAAATTGTTTAAATGTACAATAAATGACAACATCTTATACAAAAGATATGACTCTACAATCTCCCCCTAAGCTGTTGCATTACTGTCTTCAGCTCATCATCAAGCAGCTGGTCCTTCAGTTGTCCTTGGGATGAATGGTTTAACATGGAGAAATACAACTCTTTGGTAGGCCTTGGCATCAGCTTCATCTTCATCACTGTATGCCTGAATGTGATTCTGGAATAGTACATCCAGATCTTCAGGCTGAAATTTCAACAACTCCATAGGTTCAAAGATAGTGATGTCTTCTTTGCCCTCACACTCTATTACTGCACTGCCAATGATTGGGTCATAGTACCACTTTTTGAAAGTTTGCAGCCGGACAGGTACAGATTTTGGAATGGTGATGGTCTTGTGAGTTTGGGCAGGCTTGTACCTCAAGAACACATATGGCTTATTGGTTTTAGGGTGAAACCTAGTCTTTGAGATTTTCTTTTGAGTTTTCCTAGGCTTCATACCCTTGAAATCATTATTGACTTGAGAATGCAGAAATTTCTCGAAGTCATAAGCCATCATGACCTTCCCAGGGTTTTGAAGGGGAAGTTTGACTAAATCCCTGAGGTCATAGAAATGAAGGGTCTGGAAGTCAGTCATATTTTTAAAGTGCTGAACTCCCCCTCTATATCTTCTGATAATGAAGAGCTTCCTTTCAGCATCATACTTCCAGCCAATTAGAGGCCTCTTTAGTTCCTGATGCTCAGCTATCCATTCATATGTTTTAGGAGTTTCTTCCTGAATGATTTTCTTAAACCAAGATTTTCTTGAAATTGGAGGTTCAGGTGCACAGAAGGTGGATCTTGTGCTGGACTTGAATCAGAGACTATAGTGGTTGGTTCAGGAGTGACTGTCTTGATAAGATTAACCTGAACATCTTCTTCGCCTTTTTCTTCATCAGACAGGGTTTGAATTTCCTCTCCTTCTTCTGTGAAGTATCTGGTTCTCTCAGTCTCTTTTTCGTCGGTGGTTAAAATTTCTAGATAAAGATCATTATACCCATAGTTTTCAATTTCATCTAAAAGGGCATTCAGCTCGTCATTAGATGGGATGTCTTCTTCATCCAGAATCACGGTCTCTATTTCAGTGGAAGTCCCTTTCTCTTTCTTCCTTGCATCTCTTCTCTCACTTGCTGAGGGAAGGTTTAGTTCTGTTTCTTTAATCTTGACTTCAACTGCCTCTTTTGTCTTCTCAGCATGGCCAGCAAAGATAGTTAGTGCAGACTCTGGATTAGTCACAAGGTCAGGAAATGAGGGTTCAACTACAGATGTGGTCTCCTCCTGAGCTGTTGAAGTGGTTGGTTGTTGTTGCACAGGTTTTATCATTGAGGCTTTGAGCTGCTCCACCGCTTCAGCTAAAGCCTTGAATTCTTCTTTTTGCTTTGAGATTAGTATCTGTTGTGTTTCAAGTTGAGTTTGTTGAATCTCAATCTGGGTATGTAAACCCCCAACTTCCAGCTTCAGGTCTTTAACCTCTTCCTGGACCTCATGCAAATTAGATTTTAAGCCTTCAATTTCTTCATCTTTCTTTTGAATCTTATCCTGCATTTTCTTCAGTTCAAGGCTTAAATTTTTAACTCTTGGTACAAGAGAGGTTGAATCATGAGTTGGTGATGTGGGAGTAGTATGAATGGGTGATTGTTGTGGAGATGGTAGTGGAGTTGGTTGTGGAGTGGGGAGTGGAGATTGTTCTAGAGTTGGTTGTGGAGTAGCTAATAGAGAATCTGACGAGGATGACAAATCTTCCAATCCAGTCTTGATTTTCTTTGCCCTAGGCTCTTCTTCCTCAAAATTAGAACCTGACTCAACTTGCCGTTTGGAGGAAGATGCAAGATGCTTTGTTCTATCATCTGAATCAGACTTGTAGTAGTCAGATCCATAGATTCCTGCATCCAGAGTTCCACTTGATTCTGCAACTTCCTCCTCAGCTTCATGCATACCAGCTTCAACATTAACTGTTGGCTCTTGAATTATTTGTATTTGTTCAACAAAAGGAGCCTCTATCACAGGCTCAATGATAGGTTGTTCTTATTCTTAAACATTAGGGACGTTTATCTCAATCTCAACTTCATCAATAGGTTGATTACCTTGATCTTGTTCAACTTCCATCTCTTCTTCATCAGATGATAAGATCTCTTCTTCTAGATCAGGGTCAATATCAGGAATAAATTCTTCTTCTTCACCAATAATATGACCAAACAAGGGAACGTCAGCTATAGCCCTGTTGGTTCTCTTGTTGGTACTTCTCATATAGCTGAGAGTCTTGGCAATCATATGGTCGAACACAAAGGTGTTCCCAACTTATTGAAGCTCAGGATGAAGATGATTGATGATAATCTGTAGGAATCTTGGATATGCCAGAAATTTCTCCTTCACGGCTCCTGTCAGGTTGTCCTTTAATTGTCTGAAGATTAAGCCAGAAAAATTGTAATCTCTTCCCTTGACTAACCCCAAAATTGTTGAGCCCAGAGTGCTGTTTGCTGAATCAAAACCTCCTTTTCTGATTGATAGGCAGTGAATAAACACGTGCACTATGTATCTCCAGTGGCTTGGTAAGGAGTTCTTGATTATCTGACCACTTTTGAATTCATCCGGATGACCCAATCTTCTGAAGCATTCTTTAACATAGAAGATTGGAAATTCAATGGGTGCATCTGGATTGTCATTAAACTGCAGCACCTCTCTAACTGTAGCTTCAGAAAATAAGACTTCTTGGCCAAGCACAGTTGCTCTGATGTGCTCCACATTTTCAACTGTAATGATCTCTGCAGTCTCCCAAAATTCTCTTATAGATGTCTCAAACACCGGCAGGTTGTTGCTGATGGCAAAGCTGATGTTGGAATTTGCCAGGAAGTTTAAGACACGAGTGAACTCTACAGCTTTTGGATCATTGGCATTAAGGACTGCACAGACATTGTGTCTTTTTACGAATAAGAGATCCATACCTGTAAAATTCATCAGTTTTGCACAATAAGTAAAGTTTCTGAATATATTTAATCGAAACAAGGTATATCAACACTTAGAAAAATTTTGAAGTCCTTACTGTCGAAACAACTAGTTTCGATTTGAGATGAACTTGGTTAATATAACAAACAACTTTATCGAAACAAGTAGTTTCGATAGAGGCTATAAGCTTTGATCAACACTTAGAAAATTTTTTAAATCAACACTGTCGAAACAACTAGTTTCGATGGAGATGAACTTATCGAAACTATCTAGTTTCGATCAGAGATACTAGGGCAAGTTTGGGTGTCGAAACTAGTAGTTTCGATTGAAAACCTTTTGAATTTTTTTTTTTAAAGTGTTGAACCCCTTTATCGAAACTACTTGGTTTTGAAACCCAAACCCCTCTGATTCATTATACTCAGACTAATATAAAAAATTTAATGAAGGGTTTAGAGTGGCCTGTAAGTGACGGAACTTCATCTTACCGAATGTGAGACTGTTATCTGCGAGAATACACATTAATCGTGAGTTCAAAGATGATAGAGATGTATGCAAACACGGATAAGCACAAAAACGACTGTTATTATGAAGATTTAGTTGAACAAATTTTAAACTTTGAAAAAAAAAAACTAGGTCTGCCGATTTGCAAAAATCATCCAAAATGAAGTAATGAGACATTACCTGATGATGGAGACGATGGTGAAAACGGGGGAAATCAGGTGATTAATGCTGATATCTTGCAACTCAGACCGATGGCTTGAGAGATTTTGCGAATGACGGAGAAGGCGAAGAGGGTTTGAAAAAGACGAGTGAAAATCAGTATTGAAGGGAGGGATTGATTATGAAGGCTTTTAATTTTCGTAAGACAAAAGACAAAAATGCCCCTGTCGAAACAACTAGTTTCAATAGGGCAAACTAGTTTCGATATGAACAACTAGTTTCGATAGTTCAAAGTAGTTTCGATATGCACAAAGTAGTTTCGATATATCAAAGTAGTTTCGATATGCACAAAGTAGTTTCGATAAGTCAAAGTAGTTTCGATATGCACAAAGTAGTTTCGATATGTACAACTAGTTTTGATATTTAATAAATGAAATTATACACAAGATATTTACACTTATCTTCTTGAAAAAGATCCAACATGAGATCAGATCTGGTCAGTCTCTTGAAACACTTCATTTTGCAATTAACTACTGTGAGTCCCTGAAGATAGCTGATATTTGTGCAAAGTAAACCTGAACATTTGTTTGTACTAAGATTTCATGTGATTAGAAGATACCATTTAAGCAATATACAAGGTGTACCCCACATATTAAAATAAAATGATTTTGAAAACCTATCAATCCTCAAGAAGTACCCATCTTCATCCTATCATCTCTTTCTGATTAACCAAGGTGCCGTCTTAGTAATGTCAAAGTACCACCAAAATAAAATAAGATATCCAAGTGGATTTAGAAGATTAAAATAAAATATATCCAAGTAGATATTAAAAAGGTACGAGCATTCTAGATCTTTGCGTAAGCAAAACAGAAGAAGTCGTAAAATTATCCAAGCGGATAGAAAAAATGTTGAACACCCGAGATCTTTGCGTAAGCAAAACAGACGGGGTCAAATCATCCAAGTGGATGGGAAAAGGATGAGCACCTGAGATCTTTGCGTAAGCAAAACATACGGGGTCATCGGTGGTAAATATCGTTATATTGACGGTCACTTGGTGTATGAATAGGAATCCAATATGTAAGCCTGTATCTGATTGAATTGGTTTTCTTAGATATAAAAATGGGTTAGATGTTTCAATAATGGGTTCAAACACACAAGTATGATATATATTAGGTTTTCACACTACTTACAAGTTTTAACCATATGTCGGGCCTACCGGCTATTCCTCAGTAAACACCATCGCTTTTGGTCTATTCCATGTCCAAGAGATGAGATCAGACACTATCATTTCTCAAAGGTCAGATTCAATTTTTCATGCAACTTGTAAGATTATATACACAGCAATTCTTTTCAATATTATATTTCTCCCCCAAAAGATTTTCGTAGAAACTGTACATAAAAATAAAATCTTTTTGGAATTTTCTTTGACAATTTAAACAGAATTAAAAAAATACTATTCACACAATTTACTGAAAGTTGATCATTCCAAGCATCTCCACCAGTTGGGCAAATCTGGTAGAGTCAAAAGCCTTAGTGAAGATGTCTGTGGTTTGTTTATTAGTTTTGACTTCAACAATTTGAATATGCTTCTTTTCCACACAGTCACGGATAAAGTGATGTTTGATTTCAATGTGTTTTGTTTTGGAATGCTGAACGGGGTTTTTGGTGATATGGGGAACAGCAGTGTTGTCACACAGAATGGGTGTCTCATGGAATGTGATCCCATAGTCAAGCATCTGATGGTGTATCCATCTGACCTGGGAACAACAGAGGGCTGCGGCAATGTATTCGGCTTCGGCGGTGGATTGGGAAACGGTGGATTGTTTCTTACATTGCCATGAGACAAGGCAGTTGCCAAGGAATTGACAACCTCCAGAAGTGGATTTTCGGTCTAAGTTGCAACCCCCGTAGTCTGAATCTGAATAAGCCACAAGATCAAACAAGTCACTTTTAGGATACCACAGACCCAATTTTGGCTTATACCTTCAATATCTTAAAATACGTTTGACAGCAGATAAATGAGAGAGTTTAGGATTAGTCTGAAAACGTGCACACAAGCACACTGCAAACATGATGTCGGGTCTGCTGGCTGTGAGATACATGAGAGATCCTATCATAGAGCGATAGAGATGCTGATCAACGCTTTCACCATCCACATCAGGAGTCAAACAATGTCGAATTTCCACAGGAGTTTTTACTGGATGGGAATCAGCCATTTTGAACTTGGTCAAGATTTCTTTTACGTATTTTTCTTGATGGATAAGGATTCCTGACTCAGACTGATCAACTTGTAGTCCCAAAAAGAACTTCATTTCCCCCATGGAGCTCATTTCAAACTTAGATCGCATCACTTCTTCAAATTCTTTGCAGAGACGGGGATTTGTAGATCCAAAAATGATATCATCCACATAAATTTGCACCATGATTGTATCCTTTTCATCCTTCTGTTTGAACAAAGTTTGGTCAATTGCTCCTCGTGTGAAACCATTCTCAAGCAGATGCTTTGATAAAGTTTCATACCACGCACGAGGTGCTTGGTGAAGACCGTACAATGCTTTGTCTAACTTGTAAACACGGTCTGGAAAATTAGGATCAATGAAACCCGGCGGCTGCTTGACATATACTTCCTCTTGAACTTTGCATACAAAAATGCGCTTTTGACATCCATTTGATGGACGGTGAAGTCCATGTAGGCTGCATAGGCTTGAAACATTCTGATGGCTTCCAAGCGAGCCACTGGTGCAAAGACTTCCTCATAGTCAATCCCTTCTTCTTGATAGAAACCTTGAACTACCAGACGAGCTTTATTTCGAATCACAGTGCCTCCTTCATCCTTTTTGTTGCGAAAAACCCAACAAGTGCCGATTGGAACTTTGTTCTTGGGAAGATCTACCAAATTCCACACATGCAGCTTTGAGAATTGTTGTAGCTCTTCCTGCATTGCTTCCACCCAACTGTTTTCTAGTAGAGCTGCTTTGATGTTCTTTGGTTCAGCTTGAGAAATGAAGCAAGATAACATGCTGTTTTCAAATGCTTCACAGGCACTTCGGGTACTAACACCCACATTGAGTGGTCCAATGATGTTATTGGTGGGATGAATCTTGTGAATTCGTAGTTGAGGAATTTCATCTTCTTCCACGACTTCTTCCAAATTTGTAAGATTTTTAGCAGGAGGATTGGCAATATCATTAATAGGATCTTCAGCAGGTGATTGTGGTGCAACATCTACTATTGGAATGGAGTTGTCTTCAACAGTTTCACTTGTTGCACCAGAACCGGAAGACTCCATATCAGATTCAGCATTATCAACCACAGGAATTTCAACCTGAGCAGATGAGGAAGATCCTTGATCATTTATGTTCCCTAGATTGTTCACGGAGAAGTAAGGATTAGCATGAGTTGATTCAATAGAGAAATCAGGAAGATTAAATGACTTAAAAACTGAATCGACGTCAAAGAGCCAATTTGGACCGTCTCCTGCGTCCGTAAGATTGTTTTCATGCCAATTGATATCAATGGACTCCAGCACTATCCTTTTCTTCTTATGGTAGACACGAAAAGCACGTTGATTGGATGAGTAACCAACAAAATAGCATTCATCAGATTTGGCTTCAAACTTGTTGAGCTGATCTGAAGTGTTCAGCATTGTGCACACACACCCAAATTTTCTGAAGAAATCGATAACTGTCTTGCGCTTGTACATGATTTCATAAGGTGTCTTGTTGCAACTTTTAGTGATAAGAACCCGATTTTGCACAAAACATGCAGTGTTGACCGCCTCAGCCAAGAAAGTCACGGGAAGCTTAGAGTCAACAATCATAGTTCGTGCAGCTTCAATTAAAGTGAGGTTTCTTCTTTCAGCTACACCATTTTTTTGAGGAGTACGAGGTGCACTAAATTGTCGAGAAATTCCTTTGCTTTCACAGAAGGAATCAAGAGTTGCATTTTTGAATTCTGTTCCATGATCGCTGCGGATAGTCTTCACACTTAGATTGAAGAGGTTCTCAATTTAAAGCAGATAGGTTTTTAAAATCTCTGGCGTCTCATCTTTCTTGGCTAGGAAAAACACCCAAGTGAATCGAGAAAAATCATCTGTTACCACCAGACAGTATGACTTTCGTCCAAGACTCATGACACTCACTAGACCAAAAAGATCCATGTGAAGCAATTAGAGAGGAGAGTCAATGGAATTGGTGGTTTTAGGCTTATGTGAAGATTTGTGCTGTTTTCCCTTGGAACATGAGATATAGTGTTCCATAGGAGTGAAATCTTTGAGAGGTAATCCAGTGACTAGGTTGCGTCGAACCAGTCGGTTCATTGTTTTGAAATTGACATGTCCCAACCTCTTATGCCACAAGAAAGATTCATCTTCGGAAGCCTTTGAGAGAAAACACGATTCAATGCCCGATGGGTTGTTCATATCGAAGCTATATGTGTTGTATCTTCTGGGAGCACGCATGAGAATAAGTTCTTTCGGAATCACCACACCCGGCTTCAAGATAAGACATTCTTTTGAATTGAATAAAGCACAAAAGTCCTTGTCACAAATCTGTGAAACACTCATCAGATTGTATTTCAACTGAGGAACAAAGTTGACAAATTCCAAACTATTTACTCCATTTGATACTGTTCCTTGTCCTTCAATCTTTCCTCCTCTTGGGTTTCCAGCAAAAGCAACATACTCTCCATCAATTTGATGATAATCTTGCAGCAAGTTAAAGTGCCCGGTCATATGTTTTGAACATCCACTATCTACATGCCAGATGTTATCGCCGGTTCTTCTTGATTGACCCTATACACAGCGAACCATTTATACATTTTGACCAAAATTGTTTCAATCAAGAAATTTTAGTGTCAGGATATGACATCTCATTCGAATCAGAATTACAACCATCCTTTGATGAAGCACGGTCATCAAATAGAACATTATTTTTAATTTTCCATGTTCGTTTTAAATAATTTTTAGCATTTTTAATTCTTTTACGTCTAGATTTCCTACTGTGAGAAGACTTAGGCAACACGTATGAATTTAATGAACTTTTGGAAGGCGATTCTTCATTAGAATTTTTGGTTGTCAATTTACAACTTTTTGAAACATGATTTGAGGCACCACAACTAAAACAGACGTTTTCACACGATATCTTAGCCTGATAATAGTCATCACAAGATGAAGATGCTTGTGATGTTGAGGAATCTGAACATGAGACGGTTCTCTCATCAATAACTTTGTCTTGAAGACGATGTGCTTCCTTTAATCTGAAAAAGTCCATGTTGCTCATGGTTTCACGTGGTACATCATTCACAATAATTCCTGCACTTTTAAACTTGGTAACACATGGCATAACATTCAAAGATTTAGGAACAAAAGGCAAAGCATTTTTAAATTTAGAAACATCACATCCCAAACCCGTATGCTCAGCAGGCATAGAATCAAAATACAAGTTTTTAACGTGTTCACAAATATTTGGTTTTGACACGGACATATTATTACATTCATCCAACTCAAGTTCTTTTAAGATAGTTCTATCATTAGCACTCCTATCACAATCATCTTCGGAATTTACACAATTTGATTCTGCACAAGAAGCAAAACTGTCAGAATCGGAGGACGTAATATAATCATCAGGAGATAATGTACAAACAAAAGGTGTGGAAACATGTGGAGTTGGCATATCAGCAAATCTCCCTGATTTAGAATAAGGAGGTGGATGAGAGTTATACCCAAGACCTTCTGTGCCTTTTCTATTAAATTGTTTATCAATTATTCCAAATAGAATTTTCTGATCCATATCCATGTGGTCAACCTGTAATTTGGCTTTTTCTGCCTTTTGGACTCTTTCAGTTAAAATCGTATTATTAATGGTTTGAGTATTGAGTTGCACAATTAAAGAATGATTTTCACCAGATATGTCACGAATTTTCTTTAAGTAAAGTTTCTCATTTTTGGCAACAGAGTCATACATCACCTTAATGTGATCTCGTTCATCAATCAAGGCTTGATTGATGAATCTGTATTTTTGAAATTCATTTAAGCAAGATCTAGAATTACACAGTTTAGAAATAACCTCAGCAGGCACAGCAGTGAGATCCTCAGCAGGTTCAATCATGACACACTTGCCCATGTCCTCCACATCAGCCATCAAGGCTTTATCAGCAGCTTCATCAGCTTGTTCTCCCCAATGATAGTGTCCATCAGCTTGACACACAAGAGCTATGGAACTTGAAGATGTGTTTGTCTTTGGAGGATTGGCAGCTTGTTTCCCAGAGGAAATCTTCTTTTCTTGCTGATCCTTGGAGGACGGCTCCTTGCAGTTTCTGGCAAAGTGACCCAGCTGATCACAATTGTAGCATCTCACCTTCTTGATATCAAACCCAAGTGTCTTTCTCTTCTTGAATCTGTCTATGCCAGTCCTTTTGATGAATCTTTTGGCTCTTAAGGTCAACATGGCCATGCACCAATCAATGTCCATTTTCTCCAAATCATCAGGATTAATCTTCTCCAAGTCATCAGGTTGAAAGCTAACGGTGTTAGATTTCCAGAAATTAGTGCATCATAGCACGACATGAAAGCAGTCATGATTGGGACATAATCATCAGGAATCATGGTGACAATCTTTTGAGGAGCAGAGGAGCTGATAGAATTAATTGCAGCAGCTGAATGAGGGACATCAGTCTGAAAGTATGGGCTACCGGATGAGCTTGATCCAGCAATGAGAGCTGTGTTTCCAGACTGATTTGACGGGGGTGACTGCTCCCTTCTTAATCTCAATTTCATAAGATTCAAGAATGCTATAGACTTCCTGTTGAGACAGAGCACTCAGATTCTCAGTCTTTTTGATCATGATTCGATACATATTCCATTCCTCAAGAAGAGAATCTAGGAGTTTCTTGTTTAGATCAAGAGTAGGGTACTCAACTCCCATTACTTTCAACCTTGATACAATGCTTGAGAAACGGTTGATCAAATCAGATATTGATTCTCCCCTTACACTGCTGAACATCGCATATTGTTTCTTGATCAGATCTCTTTTGCTTTCCCTGACATCCTCACTTCCCTCATATCTTGTGCACAATGCAGCCCATAAGTCTTTGGCAGTTGTGTACTCGACAAAGATGTTGAAAATATCCATAGGAAGAGCCATGGCAATAGTCTTGTAGGCCTTGTTGTCTCGGGCAATCAAGGCAAGATCTTTCTCATCATACTCAGATACTAACTTAGGACGTTGAACATCAGCAGTGGTAGTTACGGGCTTGTGGGGGCCATCGGTGAAAGAACTCAACAATGTATAATCGTGAAATTGAAAGAAAAGCTTCATCTTTTTAGTCCAGTCATCAAATTCTCTTGTGGACACAAGAGCAGGTGGTCTATTTCCCCCAGAATGTTCTGTTGAACTTGAAGTGGCCATAATATTTGGAATCGAAACTAAACAGTAACTAGTTTCGATAGGACAACTTTAATCGAAACAACTTCTATCGAAACAACTAGTTTCGATAGGACAACTTCTATCGAAACAACTAGTTTCGATAGGACAACTTTTATCGAAACAACTAGTTTCGATAGAATTGAAAAGGATTAACTCGAAACAACTAGTTTCGATTAACACTAGTTTCGATACTGAGAATTTCACAAACAAGTTTCGATAACCACAGTTTCTATAGAGATAAGACAAAAATCTAGTTTCGATAGTACCTTCTCCCGACAAAACGTAGACAAGAAGTTTCGATGATCAACAAAAATCAGAAACTGTCCCCCGTAGTTTCGATGCCTTCTTCTCCAAGCTCAGAAATACTCCATTGATGATAAGCTCCAGAAATCAATAGTGCAGAAATGACAAAACAATCCAGCAAAAACCTTCGTCTAACACTCCTGGTCACTAATCCAACCTCCGATTCTTGAAATCACGAACAAAAATCCTTGAAAAACGATGAAACAGTACGTCTGAGATGTTATGTGCAGATTCCAACAAAAACCTCAAAATAACTCACAAATCACCTAGAATCGATCACAAAAACCTGATAACACTCAAAAACACTAGAGCATATTGCTCTGATACCAATTGTAGGTCCATATTTCTCTTATAAATCACTGATTTGATCGATTACACACACACACAGGCGGAAACTGTGTGTATGGTGGTGAAACAGATGATAGAAACAGTGTTGGTGAAGATAACCGGCTAACCACACTATGAATCAACACGTAAATGGTATGAAAATGTAAGAACACAGTGCATAAACAACTGCAAATTGTATTGATTCAAGAACAATGTGAAAGAGAAGGTTCAGGGTTACAGCCGCTACTCACACCCTAAACATTCTCAAACTTGGCTATTTATAGTAGTGACAGGTATCGAAACTATGTTCAATCGAAACTAGTAGTTTTGATTGACCATTTACAAGTGATACTCAGAACTGTCGAAACTACCATCTATCGAAACTACTAGTTTCGATTGAACAAGCTCAATCGAAACTAAGTAGTTTCGATGGCCCAGACTTAGCTAATAAAGCAGTAAATTACAGAAAACTGAAATTACATTTAATGAAATGACAGAAAGTAAACTAGTCTAAAATTGTTTAAATGTACAATAAATGACAACAGCATATACAAAAGATATGACTCTACACTCGGATAGGATATAGACCGAATACTACTGTATTACGTGGACTTTGGTTTTTCGTTGTTACATAAACGATGTCATTGTTCCTGACCCGTCACCAGGTGATTTTGGCCCCTTTTTTTTACTGTTTTCTATTTTGGGGGAAAAACATGTTAATTTCAAACGGTATGATAACTAGAAAACGAGAAACAAGCTTCTGATTCCCTTGTGAGCATGAGTTAACACTAAAAGGTCCTCGGTATTTCGAACTATAACCATTAGCTATGGACTTAGCCGTAGATCGATATGAATAGTACTATTCGAGTTGACACCCCCAATCATGGTTAGTCGCGCTAACCCGACCGACATGGTTAAATGATTGCATATTAGGTCTTGTTGTTTCTCATTGTTTAAGGGTACAATG
Organism: Smallanthus sonchifolius; assembly: GCA_023525975.1. NCBI lineage: Eukaryota > Viridiplantae > Streptophyta > Magnoliopsida > Asterales > Asteraceae > Smallanthus > Smallanthus sonchifolius. Next base: position 32,470,621 of record CM042046.1, read on the forward strand.
GGCTGGGGCAAAATTCAATAATTCGTTAAAGGTTTGGTTATAGGCTTGTGCATCACATAATTCGTTTGTGTTAGCTAGACAGCGATGAATCAACCGCTAACTTGTTTTGCTTATCATATGCATAAAGTAAATTTCAAGCAAAGGATTTCGCCAATGGTATACGTACCAATGGATTTGTTAGTCAATTTCGAGAAATGGGTTTTGCCATTGGTATACGTATCAATGGTATTGACAGTGAATTTCGAGCAAAGGATGTTACCAATAGTACCCGTACAAACAGTTTTGTCAATCAATTTCATGCAAATGGTTTTTGTCGAAGGATTTCGTATAAATAGTTTTTGACAAACGATTTCGTAAATATGGTTTTGCCAGTTGTATTCTTTTAAAACCTGTGAACTCACCAACATTGCGTTGACATTTTTGAGCATGTTTTTCAGGTAATACATAGCTACGACATGGTTGGAATAGGTTAAACATTTGGATTAAAAATTTGGATTAAGCCCTTAGAAGATGGAGACGCAGAGTGTTCGACATATTTAGAAGTCTTTATTTAGCTTCCGCTGTTGTGTAATGCTACCAATTGTTACAACCTTAATTTATTTATTTATTTACTAAGTAAATAATTTAAGGGTGTTATAAATATTGTTGGCGAAGATCTAGGTACATCTTATCCGCACCAGGATGAATAGAATAACGAGTCTTATGAGCCTCGTTCATGAGAAGTGAACGAAGATCATCGCGATCCGAAACCCAAATACGGTTTAAGTAATAAAGTAAGCCATTGGGTTTTGATTCAGGCTGAAGTTCAACACCACACAACATTTCATCGTACATGTTACCTCGGTGATTGAGACGTGTTGAGCTTCTAAGATGCGGTTTTGAATGTCGGTTTTGATTCGGGCACAATGAAGCATGACATGGTCCTTGCGACTCAAAGCGTCGGCTACAACATTCGCTTTGCCGGGATGATAACGAATCTCGCAGTCATAGTCGTTAAGGAGTTCAACCCAACGTCGTTGTCTCATATTGAGTTCTGTTTGGTTGAAAATGTGTTGGAGACTTTTGTGGTCGGTGAACACCACACATTTTGTGCCATAGAGGTAATGTCTCCAAATCTTTAATGCGAATACGACCGCACCCAACTCGAGGTCGTGCGTCGTATAATTCTTCTCATGAATCTTAAGCTACCTTGATGCATAAGCGATTAATTTGCCTCGTTGCATGAGGACACAACCGAGACCTTGGTTGGAAGCATCACAGTAGACAACTAGATCATCATTCCTATCAGGGAGAGTCAAAATATGAGCATTGCACAACTTTTGCTTGAGAGTTTGGAAAGCTTCTTCTTGTTTTGGTCCCCATTCATAAGGTTCACCCTTGTGGGTTAAAGCGGTGAGAGGAACAACAATCTTAGAGAAATTTGAAATGAAACGACGATAATATCCGACAAGACCAATGAACGAACTTTGGTGGGGGTCTTCGGGGCATTCCAATTCTTAACCGCTTCGATCTTAGCAGGGTCAACATGAATTCCCTTGTCGTTGATGATATGACCAAGAAATTGAACTTCCTTTAGCCAAAATTCACATTTGAAGAAGTTGACATATAGTTGTTCCTTCCTCAAGAGGTCCAAAACCAGTCTAAGGTGTTGCTCATGGTCGGCTTTAGTCTTGGAGTAGATTAAGATATCGTCAATGAAGACGATCACAAATTTATCAAGGTACGGTTTGCACACACGATTCATGAGGTCCATGAAGACCGCAGGTGCATTGGTTAGTCCAAAAGGCATGACCATGAACTCGTAGTGACCATACCTTGTTCGGAAAGCAATCTTTGGAATATCTTCCTCTTGTACACGGAGTTGGTGATAACCAGATCGAAGATCAATCTTCTAGAAGTAAGTAGAGCCTTGAAGTTGATCGAAGAGGTCATCAATTCTAGGCAAGGGATAACGGTTTTTGATGGTAAGCTTATACACATGCGGAATGATCCATCCTTCTTCTTGACGAATAAGACGGGTGCACCCCACGGTGAATGACTTGGATGGATGAAGCCCTTGTTGGAGAGCTCTTGGAGTTGACTTGCAAGTTCTTGCATTTCAGAAGGTGCAAGACGGTACGGAGCTCTAGCCACGGGGTTAGCTCCGGGTACAAGGTCAATGCGAAATTCTACTTGTCGAACGGGTGGAAGACCGGATAGATCTTCGGGAAATACTTCGGGAAAATCCCGAATGATGGGAATGTCTTGGATACTCTTCTCTTTGACATCCTTTTGAACAACATGAGCTAAGAAGGCTACGTACTTCTTTCGCAAGTACTTTTGGGCGGTAGTGCATGACATTAACTTAAGTCCTTTGCAAGGCTTTTCACCAAAGACTCTTAATGTTTCTCCCGACGGTAGAGGTATTCGGATGCACTTCTCGAAACAGATGACTTCGGCATGATGATTTGATAGCCAATCCATGCCTATGATGATATCAAAACTTCCTAGTGGCATTGGTACAAGGTTGATTAGAAATGTTTGATCATTAAGTTCTAGAGAGAAGTCATGAATAACAGAGTCAATTGTAAGGGAGTCACCATTTGCTACTTCGACGGTGAAGGTTTTCTCTAATTGGGATCGTGTCTTTGCAAGTAAGGGTTCAAAGTTAAGTGACACAAAACTTTTATCGGCACCGGTATCAAATAAAATGGAGGCATATTGGCTATTAACAAGGAACGTACCGTTGACCACATCATTGTTGGTTTGAGCTTCATTGGCGTTTATGTTGAAAGCACGCCCATGAGCTCCGCCTTGTCTAGTATTGATGAACCTTGGGCACTGGTCACGAAAATGATTTGGGTTACCTCATTCATAACAAGCACGCCCATTTGCAATAGCGGGAACACCTTGATTAGTGTAGAACCAAAGACTGATTGCTACCAAATTATTCTAAGTACAAATGCTGCTGATAGGCTTATCAGCAGCATTCATCACATATGGCTGCTGATAGGCTTATCAGCAGCATTCAACACTTGTTGCTGCTGATGGGCTTATCAGCAGCATTATTCTCATCTCTGCTGCTGATAGCCTTACTAACTGAAGACCAAACGTTGCAGCTGACTATCCATGTGAAGCGCCTCTGACACCTTTCTGTAAAAGCTACTGCCACACTCCAAGCAGAAGGAACCTCAATGGTGCAACCAATAAAGGACAAGGACGCGCGTCTCCAAGCATGCAAACAATGATGCCTAAGAAGACGTTTCAATAAAGTTATCTAGATTAGCCTTTGCGTGTAATTTAGATTAATAAACAAGATCAACGGCTTGTGTTAGATCTGATCCTTAGAATCAAGGGTCTGTCTTGATTCTAAGTTACTATAAATACTGTGTAAACACTTCATAGTAAGTGTGTCTTTAAAAGTGCTTGTGCTTATACTTAATAGTGCTTCTTGACAGTGTTTTACTTGTAAACTTGTAATCTCAGAAGTTTAATACAACAGTGCATTTATCAGTATTCTTGCTGTTTACTTGTTTACTTTGTTGGTTGTTATTGTTTCCGCCAATATCAACTAGAATAGAATCACCTTGTAATCTCACGATCCTACAAGTGGTATCAGAGCTTTGGCTCAAGATTAAACAAACTAACATTTGTTTAATCACTTTCTGATTCTATTCAAAACTCTACTCTTGATCAAGTCACACAAAACAAAATGGCACAAAGTCATGGATCTGAAGACATCGGCAGTATCAACCGACCACCGAGGTTGGTGTCTGGGGAGGACTATGATATGTGGAAGAACCGTATGGAAAGCTTCTTCTGCTACCATGAATACGGAATGTGGAAATCCATAAGGGATGGACCTTATGTTCCCTTGGTGGCCTCTGCTGACTCCGGAGGACCACTAGTTCCGAAGGAACCCTCCAAGTATTCTGAAGAAGACATAAAGAAAATGGAGGTGGACTTCAAGGCATTAGGAGCTATCCAAATGTGCCTTCCAAATGAAGTTTTTCACAACTTCAAGGCTCACAAAACTGCAAAGGAGTTATGGGGAGCCTTGGAAAAGATGTTTGCTGGATCTGAGGAGGTCAAAGAGAACAGACGTGATATTCTCAAGCAACAGTATGAAAACTTTGTCTGGAAGGAAGGTGAGTCACTAACAGTTTTATATAACAGGTACACGTACCTGGTTGGAGAACTGCAGTGCTCCAAGGTACAGCTGGAGAATGAAGACATTCTCAAGAAGTTCATAAGATCTCTTCCTAGTTGTTGGACATTATATACAGTGTCCATCAGAAGAACAGAGAATCTGAAGACTCTTCAGATGACTGAGCTCTTTGGCATGCTCAAAACCTATGAATTAGAAATGATTCAAGCTAAAGAAAGGAGCTCCAGTTTTCAATCAGCTACCACTTCCTCTACCACCACCTCAGCGCTTCACTCTGATCATTCTGGTCCTAGTGCAAGCAACTACTATCCTCCCATAGTTACTCATCCTCAAATACCAACTGCTTCACAATCCAACTCATCACCATTTCTTCTTGAGGCACCTCCTCAACAGCCAACCTCTACTGCTTTTGTCTCTGACAACTCAAGCAGCATGTACTTCATAAAGGAGGATCTGGAATGCTTTCATCCAGATGATCTTGAAGAAATGGATATTCAGCACTCATATGCCATGCTCTCCCTCAGAGCAAAAAGGTTTTATTCTAGAACCGGGAGATCAGTTCCAAGCAACAACTCAAACACAAGAGTTGGGCTTGATAAAAGCAAGATCCGATGTTACAACTGTAACCAAATGGGTCACTTTGCTAGGGAGTGCAAGGCATCTAAAGCCAATCAGGGTGCCAGCCATCAAAGACAAGGTTACCAAGGTCAGCCCAGGCAGCAGCAGCAAGGAACTACTCCAGCACAGACTGCAGCCTGTGCAAATGTTGGAACTTCAGACTTTGACTGGAGTTTTCAATATGAAGATGTTCCTTCCTCCAACCAAGCACTTATGGCAGACAATGCAGAGATACCACCTCAGGTATTTGAACATCTTTGCTCTCAAGCTTGCATTGACAAAGTTTTAGGTTATAGAAAGCATAACCAAAATCTGATAGATCAAAATGAAGAGTTTCATCAAATGAAGTCTGAATTCAAAAAAGTCAAAGATACTTACAAAGAAAAAATTAACTGCCTTAAGAAAGAGATTTCTTCATTAAAACATGAACAAACCAATCTAGAAACTCAGATTGATGATCTATTAGTAAAACTTAAAGCTACCAGAGCTGAACTGGCTGAACAGAAAGTTCATGTTGAAAAATATGAATTTTCATCTAAAAAGTTACAAAGATTGTTAGATATTCAAGTCCATGAAAGGGTAAAAACTGGACTTGGATATCACAGTGACGAGTACCAGACAGTTCCTCCTCCTGCTGATTACGTTGCCATTCACCAACCAAGCTTCAATACTGCAAACCTTGACATGGCAAACAGAAACCTTGATCCTTCAATGGATGCATGTTTTGTGGAAGACTGCTCCACCTCTTCAGAATCTGAGTCAACCTGCTCAGACCACTGTGAAACTAGTGAAGTCCCATCTGCTCCTTTCTCTGAAGCCGGTTGTCCTGTTGTTACTCCAACCATTCCAGCTCCCATCCCATTCAAACAAATCAAGATTAGCTATCCTCCAGGTGGAAGAAAGCTAATCATTGAAAAGGGAGAGACATCAGGTTTCACCAACCCCAAATATCAGTCAAAGTCAAAAGCGTTTGATATTTCTCATACACCTGGAGCAAAAGGTCCATATGTTCAAAGGACACTAGAAGAAGCCACCTTTGAACATAACAAAGCTCATCCCTGGAACTTCAAAGATTTGTTTCAAAATAAGAACTATGTGGACTTTCACAGGGACAAGATAGCAGTATCATGCTTTGTGTGTGGCAAATACAATCACACTGCCAGCACCTGCTTTCACTACCGTGAACACCAAAGAAACTCAAAGCAGCATGCCTTTGAGAAAACAAACAGAAACAAACAGGTGAGAAGCTATGATGCCAAGGCAACAAAGTTCAGAGAATCTCTATCCCCTCAAAGAGTGAAGATGTAGAAACCTCAACAAACTTGCATCATATGTGGGGAATCAAACCACTTTGCTGCAACATGCAAGTTCAACCCTTTTAACCAAGCTGCAAATCGTTCATCTGTGCTCAACCCATCAGCAGCAAACAAAATCGCTGCTGATAGAGTAAAGTCCAGGAAACAAAAGGCAAAGCCTCCAGCAGCAAAAGTCTCTGCTGCTGACAAAGCAAAATCAAAAACAAAGGCATCAGCAGCAAAAGTATCTGCTGCTAACAAAGCAAAAACTGCTACTGCTCCAGCAAAGCCCTCAGCAGCAAAATCAGCTGCGGATAAGCCAAAATTGTCAGCAACAACATCTTCTACCGACAATGCAAAGAAAGCTAGAAAACCACCAACACAGCAATGGAAGGCCAAACAATCTCCAAGCATAAATATTGGTTCCATTGACTGCAAGCACGCTGAAAATGGAAAATTAGCAACGATCTTCTACAATGCTGCATGCTACAATGATCCTCCCACTAATTAGATATTTTCCATGTGCAGGGACAGCCAGGCAACAAACACAATACTTGGGTGGTAGATAGCGGCTGTTCCAGGCACATGACAGGCAACAGGTCCATCCTCTCTAACTTCAGACATTTCAATGGAGGATATGTTGCCTTTGGGAGTGACTCAAAGGGTGGATCTATCACTGGACAAGGAACTGTGTCCAATGAAAGGATGAGTATTGAAAGAGTCAACTATGTTAAAGAACTTGACTTCAATCTCATGAGTGTTTCCCAAGTATGTGATCAAAAGCATTGGATGCTCTTCACTGACAAAGAATGTTTTGTGTTAGCTCCTGGTCTATCTAAACCCCCTCCAGAGAAGATTCTCCTAACTGCTCGTAGAAAGGACAACTTATATGTTCTTGACATGAATGAAGCCACTCCATCCGGTAGTGTTTCATGTTTTCTGTCAAAGGCATCAGTTGATGAATCCGCTCTTTGGCACAGGAGGTTAAGCCATGTTAACATCAAAACAATCAATAAATTAGTGAAGGACAATCTTGTCAGAGGGCTTCCTGACAAAGAATTCCAGCTAGACGATCACTGCATTGCCTGCTTGAAGGGAAAACAACACAAGAGTTCCCACAAGCCCAAGACATTGAACACAAATGACACCCCTCTCCAGCTACTGCATATGGATCTCTTTGGTCCTACAAATGTCATGTCAATGGGCAAAAAGTCATACTGTCTGGTAATAACTGATGACTTCTCCAGATTCTCATGGGTATTCTTCCTAAGAACAAAAGATGAAACTGCTGAGATTCTCAAATCCTATATTCTTAGGGTAGAGAATCAAAGCAATCTGAAGGTAAAGATCATAAGGTGTGATCAGGGAACAGAGTTCAAAAATCACATTCTGAACAGTTTCTGTGAGAGCAAGGGCATTGAAAGGCAATACAGTGCTCCAAGAACCCCTCAACAAAATGGGGTTGCTGAAAGAAGAAATAGGACTCTGATTGAATCAGCAAGATCTATGCTGGCTGACTCAAAGCTGCCCCTTACGTTCTGGGCAGAAGCAGTAAGCACAGCTTGTTATGTGCAGAATAGAGTCCTTATTGTTAAGCCTCTCCAGAAAACACCCTATGAACTATGTCTCAAAAGAGTTCCCTACATTGGCTTCCTGAAGCCCTTTGGATGTCCATGTACCATCCTCATCACACATGGAGTTCTTCCTAAATTCGATGCAAAGTCTGATGAAGGTTACTTTATGGGCTACTCCTCTCAATCAAAGGCCTACCGAGTGTTCAACTCTAGGACTCGGATTGTGGAAGAATCTGCTAATGTGGAATGCAGGGAACATATTGTCTGTGAACAAGGCAAAGGTCCTAACTGGCTCTTTGATATAGACTCCTTCACCCAAATATTTGAGCCTCTCATTTTCTCAAATATGGAGTGTTCTTCTTCAAAATCAACATCCTCTGCCTCAACCTCCTCTACTGACTACAGACTGGATTTTCCCAGTCCCTACATCAGGATGAAAAGGCCATCCATTGATCCTCCATCAGTGGCAGAAGCTATTGAAGCCGGTACAGGTGAAGCCAGTACTTCCAACACCACAAGCAGCAATCTCTCTGACCAAGAAATCTTTAATGAAGCCTCCTCAATCCATGCTGAAGAGGCCTCTGATGCTAATACTGCTGACAATGTGGAACTCAATGATCAGAACCTCCAAGCTACTCTCCTCACAACTGAAGACAATCCTGATCTAAACCAAAGTAATCTTGAAGAGGGAATACGGATGGATGTGATACCAGCACAGAGAATAAACAAAGAGCATCCTCTGGAAAACATCATTGGCCAAATCCACACAGGTATCCAGACAAGAAGTAAGCCTCATGAAGCCAACATTTGTTTGTTCTCTTGTTTTCTATCTCAGGTGGAACCCAAGAAGATTGATGAAGCTCTCAAGCACAACAGCTGGATTGAAGCAATGCAGGAAGAGTTGCTGCAATTCAAAAGACAAGATGTTTGGAAGCTTGTTGATCTTCCACCTGGTCAAACAGCCATTGGAACAAGATGGGTCTTCAGAAACAAGCAAGATGAAAGGGGCATCGTGGTCAAGAACAAAGCCAGACTGGTAGCTCAAGGCTACACTCAAGAAGAAGGCATTGACTATGATGAAGTCTTTGCTCTTGTGGCCCGTCTGGAAGCCATCAGAATCTTTCTGGCATATGCTGCATCCAAAAACTTTATGATCTATCAAATGGATGTGAAGAGTGCCTTCTTGTATGGAAAGATTGGTGAAGAGGTCTATGTCAAACAGCCTCCAGGCTTTGTGGATCCTGCACATCCAAATAAGGTCTTAAAACTGGACAAAGCTCTCTATGGCTTACACCAAGCCCTAAGAGCCTGGTATGAAACCTTATCTGGATATCTACTTAGCAACAACTTCAGAAGGGGGGCCATTGATCAAACACTTTTCATCAAAGATGAAGGGGGAGAAATTTTGTTGGTCCAAATTTATGTTGATGACATTATCTTTGGATCTACAAGAAAGAAGCTCTGCAAAGACTTTGAAGTTCTGATGCATTCCAAATTTGAAATGAGTTCAATGGGTGAACTAAATTTCTTTTTAGGACTTCAAGTCAAACAGGTACCAAATGGAATCTTCATAAGTCAATCCAAGTATGTCAAAAGCATCTTGGAGCGGTTCAAAATGGCTGACTGCTCTGCTGCAAGAACTCCTATGCAAGTGCACCATCAATTATCTCCGGATAAAGAAGGACAAGACACTGATCAACATCAGTACAGAGCAATGATAGGTTCTCTCATGTATCTCACTGCCTCAAGACCAGATATCATGTTTGCAGTTTGTCTCTGCGCAAGATTTCAAGCAGCTCCAAAAGTGTCTCATCTTCAAGCTGTCAAAAGGATCCTTAGATACCTAAAGGGAGCTCCAAAACTTGGGCTATGGTATCCAAAGAATGAAAATGTAAATCTCTATGCCTATACTGACAGTGACTATGGGGGTTGTAACTTGGACAAAAAGTCCACATCTGGGGGATGTCAATTTCTTGGAGGAAGGCTCATCTCATGGCAATGCAAAAAGCAAACATGTGTCTCTACTTCAACAGCTGAAGCAGAATACATTGCAGCTTCAAGCTGCTGTGCACAGGTCATCTGGATCCAAAATCAAATGCTTGACTATGGAATGACCTTCATGCAGACTCCAATTCACATTGACAACATGAGTGCAATCTCTATCATAAATAATCCAGTACAGCACTCCAAGACTAAGCACATCGACATCAGGTATCACTTTATCAGGGATCAAGCTGAGAAAAAGAGAATTGTCCTATCCAAGGTTCACACAAATGAGCAATATGCTGATTTGTTCACTAAACCTTTTGATGAAGCAAGATTTCGATATCTAGTTGAATCAATTGGCATGATGAACTTTGAATAAGACATGTCTCAAATTTTCTATCTTTCCTTGTAAATATGTCTATGTTTTTGTTCTTAATAAAAGGTTAGTCAGCAGCACCTTTTTCACTGCTGACAGACTTACTCTTCAGCAGCAAAGCCTTTGCCACTGATCGCTTTAAGTTATCAGCAGGAACAAGTTTCCTGCGGATAGCTTTAAGGCGGTCAGCAGCAACCTTTTTGCTGCGGAATGAATACATCAGTCAGCAGCTACCAAATCTGCTGCTAAAAGACTTAACTATCCGCAGCAACCAAGTTTGCAGCGGATAGCTCACCATCAGCAGCAACCAAGTTTGCTGCTGATGGGTAAAACAAGTCTACATTAACTTTTACCTACGGTAAAAACTACTCTCAGTCTTTACCATGACTGTTCGAGTGCTTTACAGCTGTAACAATGAAAAGTAAAACAGGTTGTACTGTACAAGTGAAGTTGCTTTTTCCTCGTCTGCCGTTATATCACAATCTCAAACGTTCCCACCACCTCTTCATTTTCAATTTCAAACCCTAACCTTCCATCACTTTCTCTCCCGTACCCACAGCATTCAAAGCCCTCCATAATCAACCACCATTCAAACACCCTTCTCTTTTCCCTCCAAATCCATAACAATGGCAGGCGCAGACATAAACAACCCAAACGACAAGTTTTCCCCATATCACAACCTCACCGCATACCTAATAAAAGGCAAAAAATCCGAAGGTTTCGATGATATGATCGACTTCCTTTGTCGGTCCAAGATCCTCCATGCCCTAACAGTCAACCCAACCATCTACACTTCCCACATGGAAGATTTTTGGAGCTCAGCCGTGTACTCTACTGAACAGGGCACTCCCCAAATCAAAGGAACAGTAGACGGCAAAGAGATAATCATAACTGAAGCAAAGCTCCGCCAACACCTCAAGCTTCAAGATGAAGGGGACGCCACCTCTTACCCAAGAGACGTATACATGAGGACCTTTGTATCCATAGGGTACACTGGGAATCAAACAGAGTATACAATAGAGAAGGCACTCATGGGTCCCAAATGGAAGTATCTCTGCCACACTCTTCTCCAATGCATATCCCAGAAGAGAAGTGGCTGGAACCAACTCAGCTCCGGACTTGCGTCGGCAATTCATGGTATGATAACTGGGGCAGGTTTCAATTTTTCCCACCTCATTCTTGAAGGTTTGAGATACAACCTTCAAGAAGGGGTGAAATCTCAGTTCTTCATGTACCCAAGATTCTTGCAGGAAGTGTTCAACATCGAGCACCAAGATCTTTTAAAAACTGCAAGAATCTACTCAATTCTGGGACATAAGAACAATATTTTTCAAAGCATGAGAACAATTTCATCAAAGTTCTCAGGGGCCGATGTTCCATTGTTGTCTACAATGTTGAACACGCAAAGTGCCCAGGGTGACAGTTCAGCAAACCCAGCTGATACTGATCCCACACCCTCCACCTCACTGCCACAAACTCAAACTACTGTTTCCCTTGATCGAACCCCTGTGCATTCTACTGAGGATGCACAGGCACATACATTACTCACCCACAGTTTGATTGCTTAATCGGCACACAGGGCCCCGGTTGCAGCCAAGTATACAAGGAAAAGGGGCAAGAGAACTCCTTCTTCTCTTGCCTCCAAGGCCCAAACCCAAGTCAACATCCCTCACTCAGAATCACAACATTCTAGTGAGAATATCATAAGGGAAAGCCACACTGTTAGGGAGACTCCTTCAGAAGTCTCTCTATTAGGATTATGATCACTTCCCGGATCCATAGAACAGCCCTTCGAGCCATTCCTGTCTACTTTGGACTTAAGTGTTGAGGAACCTGACCAAAGTGATGTACCTTCTCCAACTACCACTATCAAGGAGGTACTGATTGGTCTTGCTTCCGAAACACCCAACCCAAGTTCTTCACCCTTGAAGGTCCACTCTGGGAGTTATGATGGAGTGGATGTGGAAGAGGCTGTCACTACTGCTGGTCCATCATCTGACCAGGAGGACAGTGACAACATCTTTAAGACCTCAACCACGGCAACTCATGGTGAGGGTGTTTCCTTGGAAACTCCCCTCACTGAGAGGAATCCCAGGCGCCAAGAAACCGCGGGTGATGGGGATGCTGAGGCTCGGCCTACGGCCCCATCTGGGTCCAAGGATTCCACAACTGTGGATGAGGACAGACTGAAACTTCATAACTTGGAATTGACGGCCAGGGTGGCTATGCTAGAGGCTGAAGTGTCCAAACTAAGACACCAAGTCTCTATGCATGAAGCCCATCAATGCCCAACTTTAGCCACTCCCTCTCTTGTATCAGTAGGCACCCAAACTGATGCCTACCTGTCTACTGATGCAACCAAAAAGGGGGAGATGGTCTCAATGGAAGAAGATAAAGACAGTCTTGACGACTGGATTCAAGAGCAGGTTGTACTTCAAAGCTTACTATTCAAGCCAGCCTTTGTCCAAATTCATGACTTGCCAGTCCCAGATAACGAAGACGAAGAGGAATCTGAAGACTGGAAGTTGGTCGTCAGGGCTGTCGATGAAATGCTGAATGGTACTGAAGACACAGAACAACCAAATACACCATTCAGCATCATCCCTGAAGCAGCAGCCATCATTGGTCAATCCTCAACCCCCCAACTATTAAGATCATCAAAGAAGCTAGAATTTGACTCCATTCTAGCTTGGGGGTATGATGGATCATCTGAGAGGTTTTGGATTGGATGGGAGTTCAGCGGAGTAGAAGAGCTGAACTGGAACTCTCTCAATGCCCTCCAAGTCCTACATCTGCATTTAACTAACTGCATCAACACCTCAACAGACCTCTCAGCAGAACTTGCCATTGGCAGGTTCCATGACCTGATGGAGGATAATCTACCCAGGTTCCAAAGATTCCTACAAGCAGCACATCGGGTAGCTTATCCTAAATCCTCGACGGCCTCAGAAAGGAGACTGACACCTAGCAATCTTGAAATAACAAGGAGCAGTCTTCTCAATGAAGAAGAAGTTCTGGGCCTTCGAAGATTCCCGTATGCCTTCCTGGTCAAGGACTTGGACGTGCTAGGTTGGGTGAGCACTAAGTCCCTTGACCACACTCTCCTGCTCAGCAACGGCTCCTCTCTCATCATCAACACCAGGAACATCCTTCAGCTGCCCTCAGACTTCCTATTCAAGATTTTTCAGCTCAGGGCAAACATCTGCAATGTCAACTCTCTTGAAATCCAGGCAATGATAGCTACTGTCAGAGCCCATCTTGAAGAAGAAGGACTGATTCCTCAGGAAGAGTCTATGTCAACCTCTGATGCTGACTCCAACTCAGATACTCCACAAGTTAAAGCCACATCTGCAGCATCTGGCACAAGATCTTCTCTTAGGGATCAACTGAGGGAAATAGAAGGTCCTGAGTATCAACTAGATGAAGAAAGTGATCATCCCTTGTCAATCCCTCAACTTGCCAATGAAACTGAGGCAGAGATCCCAATAGCAGCATCATCATCTGCTGCTGTGGTCAATGAAGCTGAAGCAGAGGCATCCAATGTAAACAAAGGAAATGGAATCATGACTGATGAAGATGAAGAGAGGTTGCAAAAAGAGAAAAGAAAGACAGAGGAGAAAAGAAGAAAAAGAGAAGAAGAGGAGATGGCTGATCTGAAAAAAGCTCAAGAAAGAAAAACAGTCATTCTCCTAAGAGAACAAACCATCCAGCTGTATGCCAAACAGCTGGATGAACTAAAAAGAAAGATTCCTGCAGTTGATCGGATTGAAGAAGATGCAGCTCTTGCTCGTCAACTGCAGGAACAGTTCAATAAAGAAGAGGAAGAGTTGGAGAAGAAGAAGAAAGAAGAAGCTAAGTTCAGAATAACTGATTCTGAACTAGCTAAAGAGATGAGGGAGGAGTGGATAAAGACTCTAGTCTCTCAAGGTGAGGATGCAGACTACCTTGAGAAACTATCAACTAAAGAAGTCTACAGAGCCTTCATGGGTCAGCAGGGTCAATTGGCTAGCAAGAAAAGGGCTGAAGAAGAAGAAAAAGCCAAGCTACAGCCCAAGAAGACCATTGCACTGAATAAAAGAACCCATGAAGAAAGGAAGGTCATGATTGACTTCCTTAAGGCTAGAGGAGACAGTGGAAAGAGGCTAGGTCCCATGAATTTCATGAACCTGCAAGCCCTCTACTTCAAAGTTAAAAAGGATGAGGAAGAAAGACTAGGGAAGAAGGGCTCCAAGAAAAGGGTACTTATCAAAGAAGAAGAAAAACCAAAAACAAAGAAACCCAAGCCTTCTCCCTCACCTACCTATTCCTCAATCCAACAGCCTTCCACTCTCCTCCCCAAAACTTCCACTCCTCCACCCAAAAAGTCCAAATCATCCCACCCAGCTCCCACTCATCAACAGCCTCCCTTGAAGAAATCCAAACCCTCATCTGAACCTGAAGACTCAAGGGACATAGTTGAATGGGTCCACAATCCACAGGGTCAAAGGTTTGAGATCTTCAGGGGGAGAACTGAAAGAAGAAGATCTACATACAGGTCTGTTGATGAGGTTCTGCAACTACCAGATTCAGACCTACGAAGAATTTTGGAGCTGGGTGAAGCTCATGAGCCTGCAAATGAGAGTGGGAAACATCTTATGCTAGCAATCAGACACTACTTCAACCCTAGCAAAGATGTGGTCATGAACATCAAACCACTCAAGTCCCACTCTCCATTTGTATCTTGGTCCTACAATGCTGATCTGGATGAGTTCACTCTGATTGATGTAAAGAAGCAGCAGATGAGATGTTCAAGCAAAGCAATCTACAAAATGCCACACAAAGACATCAAGACTCTGTCTGAACTTCCACTGAACAATCCCAGCAAGGATCCAAGAGGCTATGAGGTTGAAAGGATAGTCAACCACATGCAAAAGCTTCAGCAGCAAAGTGATTAGAAGAATTTTGTTTGCATCAGTCTAGGGGGAGTTTGTAGAACCAAAGACTGATTGCTACCAAATTATTCTAAGTACAAATGCTGCTGATAGGCTTATCAGCAGCATTCATCACATATAGCTGCTGATAGGCTTATCAGCAGCATTCATCACATATGGCTGCTGATAGGCTTATCAGCAGCATTCATCACATATGGCTGCTGATAGGCTTATCAGCAGCATTCAACACTTGTTGCTGCTGATGGGCTTATCAGCAGCATTATTCTCATCTCTGCTGCTGATAGCCTTACTAACTGAAGACCAAACGTTGCAGCTGACTATCTATGTGAAGCGCCTCTGACACCTTTCTGTAAAAGCTACTGCCACACTCCAAGCAGAAGGAACCTCAATGGTGCAACCAATAAAGGACAAGGACGCGCGTCTCCAAGCATGCAAACAATGATGCCTAAGAAGACGTTTCAATAAAGTTATCTAGATTAGCCTTTGCGTGTAATTTAGATTAATAAACAAGATCAACGGCTTGTGTTAGATCTGATCCTTAGAATCAAGGGTCTGTCTTAATTCTAAGTTACTATAAATACTGTGTAAACACTTCATAGTAAGTGTGTCTTTAAAAGTGCTTGTGCTTATACTTAATAGTGCTTCTTGACAGTGTTTTACTTGTAAACTTGTAATCTCAGAAGTTTAATACAACAGTGCATTTATCGGTATTCTTGTTGTTTACTTGTTTACTTTGTTGGTTGTTATTGTTTCCGCCAATATCAACTAGAATAGAATCACCTTGTAATCTCACGATCCTACAATTAGTCACTTGTTGGTTGGTTCGGGTTGGTGGGTTGACTTGGCCTGCAAGTGTTTTGGCTCTACAAACATTGACTGTATGGCCATATTTCCCACAGTGAGTGCAAAGGCGACATGGAATGTTTTGGAGATGGTGATAGTTGCATGTGGCATAGAGTGGGTAGATCCTAACATATGGCTTTTTGGCTAGTGCTTGAACCATAGGCGCAGCTTGGTTAACAGGGATAACAGGAGTGACCATAGCATAGTTTCTAGCCTTTCTTTTCTTATTATTACGGGAGGGTTCAGCTGTGGCTTATTTGATGTGTGTGGGAGGGGTTGTGGTGTCGGGAACTTTCTTGGTGCCTTTTCTAGTCAGAGTTCCCGCTTTCACATGGTTGTCGGTTAATGTAGCAGATAAGCGGATAGCATCTTCGAGTGTTGCGGGATTTCTCCCTAAGACAGTATCTTGAATTTGCCTAGGTAATCCACAAATATACTTCTCAATGTAGCGGGATAAAGGTGTGACCATATGGGGTACAAGGAGGCTCAACTCATGGAACCGAGTTGTATAAGCTAGACTTTCACCACCATCTTGGGCAAGATCCCAAAACTCGGCTTCCAGTTTCTTTACCTAATTTCGAGGACAAAATTCTTCGGTCATTAGCCTTTTAACCACATCCCAAGGTAAGTCCATTGCTACTTCCACGCCTCTATTTCTCTTTTCCCCATTCCACCACGTGAGTGCCCGTTTTTGTAAGACACTTGTGGCATGACGAACACGAAGGTTATCGGGGCAGTCACTATTGAGGAAGGTATTCTCAATACTTTCAAACCATTTAAGAAGTCCTGTGGCTCCCTCGGTACCATAGAACTTAAGAGGATTACACGAATTGAAGTGCTTGAAGGTGCATTGCGGTGGGTTGGCACCACCACCACCATTAGTTCCATGGTTACCATTGGCGGCCCCATTAGCTTGAGTGAGTTGATTTACAAGTTGTGCAAGGATGGTAGCAATATCGGTGTTGTTGTTGGTCACGGTAGCAACGCGGGGAGGCATTCTACAGATTTGCACAAGACAAGAAAAGATGTAAGAAATTATGAATGTTGTTTGGATTTAAAAGAATAAGATAACAAATAAAATTATTAATCATGGTTTGGATTGTACTCAAATAGTGATATAATCACTTGAATACTATGACACATTAAGGTTAATTAAACTCATATAATTTTCAAGGAGACATGCTTTAGCCTATAAGTAAACACCCATCCCGTGAATTCCCAGGAAAGCATACGGGTCCCTCGGTTGATTGGGATTTATGCGAAATGCTTTCCTAGATAGAAAACCTAGAATACAGGTATCACTCTTCCAGATTGCGCGTGTCCTCAAATAATTAACAAGTTTAAAAACCTTAACGAGGGCATAAATTTTTTTTATAGTTTTAGATCCATGAAATTTCCACATGCTAAGAAGATGATGATAGAGGAGTAGGTAAGAATATTATGAGGTTTTAGGGTATAGGTAGGGATTTTTTTATTTAATTATTATTTAAGTATATCTTAATAAGTCATGAATTTTTAACAAGTAAGGCATCAAAAATGAAATAATAACTAATCATAGTTAGCATGTAACACATAACATGTAGCACATATCATATAATCATGAAGCATGGCATAAGTGGGTGTACTAAAGTTTTAGTCTAGGTCAAGGGTGTCTAATAACCTAGTTCCCTATAACCAAGGCTCTGATACCAATCTGTCACACCCCAACCGACGGTGGAAACGTCGGGGCGGGACATGTAGACTGTCCATGAGCTCATGGTCGACTAAATTGTAATATATTAAATCCATTTCCATTCAAACAAACATGAATCAATTCCAAAGTAAATAAATGAAATACAAATTGTTTTTGAATTAAAATTAACTAAGTCCAAAGCCTATGTGTATCATGTCTTGATCAAACTCATATGATAGCACCTGAAACATGAATAAAATAAGGTCAACTAAAAAGTTGGTGAGCATACACAGGTTTGTACATAGATAGGGTATAGATTGTGAATAAACAAATCCTTACATAACATGATAAAATAAGACATTTATGGAGAGTAGCCATTGTGTAACCAAAGTACAATCAAACCTTTGTAACTAGCATGCAAAAGTGTGTTGTCGGTAACAATCACCCCAATCTGGGTGGGTTTGTCAGACTCAATAGATCTATCATTGTTTACCGTCGGCTTGAATAGTTAATGATTGCATATAAATTGCACACAAAAGTTAGCATAACTAGCACTCAGGCATAAAGCTCAAATTGCACACATGAATGTAAAGAGGATTTGTATTTGTGTAGTTTGTGTAAATGTAAGCAATAGTTTGTATAGTGTTAATGTTCCACCCCAAAAAGTGTAAAATAGTAAAAGGGGCTATGTAATACTCACTTGATTCAAAAGGCGTAGCTAACATGAGAGACTAGATAGTAACAAGATCCTTGTAATGCACAACGTTAACCTAGAGTGTAATATGTATTGAATTAATAGTGTGCACAATAGTCTATATCTAAGTCTAGGGTTGAATTGGATGTGTGTTCAAAGAGTTGGAGTTGTAGGCGTTAAGTTTTGTTAAGTATAACCTAAATAAACAATCTTTGTTTAAATATAGATTAAATAAATAATTGATACTTTATTTATTTATTTATTTATAAAAATATGTACTTAGTCATTTAGTGATAAAAATGTATCGAGCGTTTTATATTAAATATAAATTTAGTACATAGCTTTTGTTAATCTATTTTTATAAATATGTGTAAATGGGTTGTATAAATAATATCTAGGTGTAGGGTTTAATAGTAAGTATAAATTTAATTTTGTAGGTTTGAATAAATAAATTCTATTTATTTTAGAATAGGAATTTGATCTTTTTAAATAAGGTTAATATAAATCTTTATAAAATCAATTATTTTTATTTGAAAATTCATTTGAAATGCTTATTGTTTTTAAAATATAAAATTTAGTATTCTGCCAAGATTTTCTCACACACGACCGTGTCTGGGACAAGACACGATCGTGCTAGGACCACGGGCGCGACCGTGCTAGTTAGGGCGCGACCGTGATGATCAAACAGAGGACACAACAAGGCTGATCACAAGGCACGACTGTGTATGGCCAGGTACAACCGTGTCTAGGATTCTGAGGCATGACCTTGTCTGGCTAACAGGCACGACCAGGTCATGTATGGGGCACGACTGTGCTCGGATAGGCACGACCGCCCTAGCAGATTAGCGCGACCGTGTCTGGCTAATTTCAGAAACAAATCGATTAAATCTTATAATATTAACGTTGGAAATCATGGGGCTTTCATCCATTAGGTTATTAGTCTATTGGTATAGATTGACTGTATTTAAAACATGTCCAGAACCGGGTTCGATTAAACCATTTTTGAATGAAACATAGATTCGGTTCATGTTAATTTCCATATTGTAAGCACAAATTAAGTTGGGAATTTTGATCTATAGACTAAATCGATTGAGTATGAGATTTCAATTACCCGAAAGACGATGACTCGATAGCGTACGGTAGGAACGAGTTCCGACGGCGACGGGTTTGGTTTCTGGCGTCTTCTGCTGCAATTCCGGCTGCTTCAATGTTTTTGGGAGTTTCAGAGGGGTTCGATGGAGTGTTTGCTTTGGAGGATTTCAATTCAGAATAGACGAATTGTGGTTCAAATGAAAGGATTTTGGTTTTTTTGAGACTAATCGAATTTCTTGGAGTTATTGGATGTAATTGTGGACATTATGTGATTAATTGTTTTCGTTACTAGTAATGATGTGTATATCAAACGATCCTGCGTTAAAAACTGTATTTACGTTTCAACTGAAGCGAGGCGCGACCGTGCCTATAAGAGGCGCGACCGTGCCAAGGCACCGGGCGCGACCGTTCCAAAGTAAGGCGCGCAACCGTGCCAAAGCACTTGACGCGACCGTGCCAGAATGAGGCGCGACCGTGCCTATTAGGGTTTCTGGTTATTTATAAAATCAGTCCTTGCAAATTTCAGTATTGACAGATTTGTATAAATATGAACTTCTGTAGAATTTAGTAGGATATACTCGTGTAAAATTTGCGGATTTGCATTGAAACCTACTATTTTATTGTTGGTACGAATAGAACAAATTAGTGTACTAGAATTGGGTTTGAAATGTATCACATTGAATTGAAATACAGATAATGAAAATCATAATGTTACAGATCTTGATTCACTCTCCACCGCAGAATGTTTTTTGATTGAAAAAAACAAAAGGAGATCAAAGAATGTCATGGTATCCCGTATGTTTTTGTTTATGTATTTTTTTTAATTAATGTTTTTCTAGTTATTTTAATTAATGTATTTTTTTTGTTATGTATGTTTTTTATTAATGTTTTTTTAGTTATTTTAATTAATGTATTTTTTTTTTCTTATGTATATTTTTTTATTAATGTTTTTTTAGTTATTTTAATTAATGTATTTTTTTTAAATATTATGTTTAAATGAAAATTAAAAAAAACATTTAATTATCACACCACCACAATTACATGGGTATACCCCTTGCCTAATGATGGGTGATGTGATTTTGCAGATAGTGACGTGGCGCCACGTGGCGTGCACTTTATTATCAAATCACACCATAATAACATAGGTATACCCCATACTCTAAATGTGGTTTTTTAGGGAAAAAAAACTTGTAAGAAGGAATGTAGTGATGCCAAATGGCAAAATCATTTAGTCTTTGACTAGCTTTAACCCCGAGTGTTACACGGTGTGAAACGTTAAGATTATATTGATAAATATGTTAACAACTCTTTTTATACAAATTTAATATTGTATTTGTAACATTTTCATTTTGTTACATGTTAAGATTATATGGATGAAAGTAATCCAAACATCAAAAAATACATTCAAATACATTTATATGTTGTGTACTTTTTACAATACATTAAATTATATGTCAAATGAAACCTTATAATGAATATTTATAAATTTGAAAATACTTCATTGTATGCAACATTTGACGTGGTATTGGATATTTTTTCATGTTTATCAAAGATTAATAGCTTAAGTGCATCTCTACTTTTAACTCTTGATGATACAGCTGATCATGAATAAACACTGGATCTTTCAAAACAAACCAACATTTGAAAGTGATTGCCCTAAACTTTTATTCATGGTCACTACAAAACATACAATAATTGTATATTTTTTCTTTTAAGTTTTAATGAAATTCTTTTGTCTGAATATGTTAACCCAATTATGGGATAAAATTGTGATGACTAATGTTGCTTCCAAATATAATCACCCAACAAAGTCAAAATTGGTCAACAAAAGTCAAAATCCAGCAAAAGACAAAAGTGGAGAAAAAAAGGGTAAATGCACGATCGTGCAATGCCTGTCGTGCATCCCAAGATGCTCTGTACCCTGCAATATGTACCCTAGGGCCTTTGCACGACCGTGCAACCCAATGCACGGTCGTGCATTGCTCATTCTGAATCCTATAAATAGATGACTTAGGTTCTTCACTCCACACACTTTAATACACCTCAAGACATTATTCTAGAGAAAGAGCTACGTTGTTAGAGTAGAGAGTAGAAAGGCTTTTCCGCTTTGTCCGCAATAGGGGAGCCTACGAAACTCAGCGTCGTGCTAGTTAGTATGACCATTCATGGCTAAATCCTTTGTATTGATAGGGTGAAAATGAAGTTTGGTGTATGTTAATGTTTAACGTATTAGTCTAATGGTATGCTTGTGTTCTTTAATTATTTGCTCTTAAAACCATCTTCACGATGGACTTTTTATTATTATTATTATTATCTAAATTAGTCTTTAAACTTGTGAATGTTTTTTATTTTAAAGTGTAAGACCGTAAAACTTTTTTAATTAAACTTATATTGAAACTTGTATGTCTTTATACAAGTAGATTTTAATAAAGCCAATGCTTGGTTAATATTAATAAGATCTTACGTCTTTATACGAACTTGTTATGAAACCAATAATATGTGAACTCACGTTGGGAATAGTATTTCTTGATACATGGTCCCATTGTTACACCACCCCCCGATGAGGAAAGTCTAATCACTCTTTTAATAAAATTAAAAAGTATTTAAGTTTGATATCTTAAACCAAATCGGAGATATGATCAAAGAGTTGAGGGTAACGATGCTTGAAGTCCTGCCATTTTATTATTAAGTAACACAATTCGTGAACCAAATGTTGTGAGAATGAGGCTCTAGCGGTGTACCGTTCACACATTTGTATTAGTCATACCATTGGATTAGTCAACACCACATTATCATATACCAAGCGGATTCGAAGCCCAAAGCAATACTCATCGTGACCTTATTATTCTCGAGCTATTTACTTTTATGTTATTTATTATTCTGCTATTTACATTTATGTTACACACTTCACGCACATTTTGCATTTCCTATTATTTACTTTACCGTCATTTACTTTTCTGCCGTTTACTTTTCTGCTTCACAAGCACACAAAACCCACTCACTGATTAAACCGGCTAAACGATAACAAAATTTGAGTATTGAAACTCAACCATGTCTATTGGTTCGATACTTGGTTCTTACCTAAACTATATTACGCTGCGATAGGTACACTTGTCTATTGTGTGTGTTTTAAGTTTGAGTATTTATCACTTTATAAATTTAAAACCTGATCTCATGAAACAATTTCTAAAACAAATATATATTTATACATACATACACATATATATAGGGGACGTATCATTTGTAAACCCTGAATTATTGTGAAAACCCTTAAACTCTATCTGGACTACATATTAATTTTCTTTGTTTTCTGGATTTTTTTATTCTAAAGGGTATATCTGTCATTTACCCATTCTCTCTCCTTAAGACCAAAACATGTACACAAATTCCATTGGCTCTCTCCCTTTAAACCAAAAAAACATATCTTCTCTCTCTAAAACAATTTCAGGTCTCACTTTTTAGACCCAGATCTTGAAGATGAACATAAAAACTAGATTGGTGATGATGAACAAATGGCTCACAGTCAGAATTCATTGTGAATCTGCTTCCTTCTTCCTTCTTCCTTCTTCCCGACCACAAAGATGAACAGTCGGGGTTCCTTCTTCGAGTGGTAATAGTGATGAATGAGTGGTGATGGTAATGAACAAGGGATTGGACGGTTTGGGTTTTTCGCTAATTTTCTTCCTTCCTCGTGAGCACGGTGAGTTCACTTCAGATCCTACAATTCCAATGAGTAATTTCCACTATTCCAACTGTGCCATATATCTTTGAGTATTCAGATCTGATGAACAAAGGGATAAACAAAGTAAATTTCTCGTTTTCTTTAATTCTGAGTTAATAGATATGATGAACAAGAAAAATAAATGAGAATAAAACCTTTCATCTAGTATTTGAGATTCACTCACAGAGTTAAATATTTGTGTTTTCAATGCACTTTTACCAAACCAATTTCTTTATTTCTTAACTTTTTATGTTTTAATAGCAGAAGAAGAATAAAAAATGAAGGGATTCAATGACTATTTAGAAAATCTGTAGAACCACGAGAAATCTGATGTTCCAAAAGGCACTGGAACCAACACTGATGATGGTTTTGATCTTGGAAGGATGAGGTGGCTAATGCAATCACTTGGAATTACAAATATGGAGGTTGCTGTCATATCACTTTCTTTTCAATTCATTTAATTTTCATATATATATATATATATTATTTGTATAATACATTTAAACTTTTAAGAAAACAATCATCATACTCCACTTTAAGTTTATTCAAACTTCACATGTGGAGTTTAGGAGGCTTCAAGCCAATGATATGTCTTTTTTATTTGTTATTATTTATTTTTGGGTTAGATGTGTAACTTTTTGGTCTTGTGTATATCTCATTTGTATTTTGTGAATCGAGTACCTTTAAAACTGAATAATCATATCTTTTGATTTAAATGACAACTTGAATGTCTTGTATTTTGAATATATGGGTTTTTACACATGTTTATTTGGATTTGTTACACAAGTGTTTTTGGGTTGTTTTATTCATACAATAAACTGAATTTACACAAATGTAAACTGAAATTACAAAGTATAAAATGAACTTACACAAGTATAAAATGAACTTACACAAGTGTAAAATTATTTTACATAAGTGTTTAAGGGTTTAACAATTTTCTTTCATACAAGTGTAAACTGAATTTACACGTGTATTTCATAAAAATATCTGTAACATTCGTTTATACAAGGAATAATCAAGAAAATATATGGGTTCCACCTCCTTTTGTATATAGATTTTACACTTTTATATTTGATTTGTACACATGTGTGGAGTTTTTTTATTAATGTGTATGAATATATTTTTTAGATTTAGAGTTTACATGTAGATTTTTTTTATTTGTAAACATATTTGGGTATTTGGATGTATAATTTTATTTTCCCAGTTTATGTATATGTTTTTAATCATGTTTATTTGATTTTTACAAATGTGTATTTGACTTTTACACATGTGTAAGAGAGCATGTTCTTCAAATACCCTCAAAAAATCCAGATTTGGATTTAATTAAAAAATGGAAAAAAAGAAAAAAGTAAAATTACCATTATATCCCCTTAATTATTCCTAGCCATACAATTTTTTTAAGAAATAATAAAAAATCTACAATTAATCTTGACCACAAGTTAGTATATATATATATATATATATATATATATATATATATATATATATATATAAATAAATTGAATGTGTGACTCATATTGATTTTAAGGGTTTTTATTTGATACGTCCCCTATATATATATATATATATATATATATATATATATATATATATATATATATATATATAGGTATGAATTCTTGGGGACCTTGTAGCCGCTAATGCCAGGATGGGCGCAAAAGGCTTTTATGGTCTGACCTTTACTAACCTGATCTTAGCATTCCATACTGTCTTTGTAAAACATCCTATGGTCTATAATTCTTAGATGTTTTAATTTTATGCTATAATTTTATAATATTTATTTATTAATGTAGTAGATCCTATATATGTTATCAGAGCCAAGTGCTCTTAAAATAAAATCTTGTTCAAAGTTTGATTGTGCAGATCAACACTTATTCTATTTAGATGAATATTTTAAAGAGTAACGATACTGTTAAAAACAATATTGAAGAGGAATATGAAATTACTCATAATTTAGATTTATTAAACAAATGGACTATTCCAAAAATGGAACACAAACTAATTTATAAATTAGGAACCTTTGAAAAACTAGGATTAAAACAAGTTGTTAAAACAACTAAAGAAACATTTTCTTTAAATAAAGAAGATATGGTTATTAAACTAATGTTAAATAAAGATTTAAATAAATATAAAAAAGATTATAAATTTTTACATATAAGGCTTGTGCAAAATGCATTTAAACCTTTAACATTAGAAGGTTTTCCAGAAATTTTTGTAGCAGCTCTTAGAGATGCTAGAAATCTAGACTGGAAGCAATCTCTTATAGGGATTGTTCAGACTAGCCTGTCTATTTCAATGTTTATCCTAATCTGCAATTATCTTTATCAGATGTTAATATTTCAGATGCTTTAACATTAAATGTTAAGACATGTGGTTATAACTATGATCCAGGATCAGAAGTTATCTGTATCTGCTATAGAATTTATTATAAGCCTTTATACACTTTAAACCCACAGTGTAGAATGGTTGATAAATCATTAAATGAAACTATAGTCATAGAAACTAATTTTGGTAAATCTAATATAACTACCGGAAGAAAGATTAAATGGGAAGAAATTAACTTTCCATAAAACTTGATAAAGCCACAACATCTCAACAATATGTAGATAATAATCCTTTAAAAGTAATACAAACTAAAGAAGGAACTGTTCAAATTCTTTTTGAACAACTTAGAAACACTCCTTTACCTAGATCTATGTCTTCTAGATCTCATCAACATATATCTCCTTTAGGATACACTGTTAAAAGTCCTTCTACAGCTTCTACTTCAAGAGTAAGGGAAAATTTCCCTACAATGGAAACATTCAACAGATTAGTAATAAATCATGATAATATAGTTACAGGAGTCCAAGTAGATCCGGAATCAACCGAATCAGAAATTGATTTT
The DNA here is from genome assembly GCA_023525975.1 of Smallanthus sonchifolius. Classification (NCBI taxonomy): domain Eukaryota; kingdom Viridiplantae; phylum Streptophyta; class Magnoliopsida; order Asterales; family Asteraceae; genus Smallanthus; species Smallanthus sonchifolius. The sequence continues at coordinate 32,496,457 of CM042046.1, forward strand.
GTTTAATGGATTTTAAAGAAAAAATAGATTTTACTCCAGGATCTCCGGTAAGAAAAGAGATCAGTAAAGAATTTCAATTACCCAAATGAGAATTATTTAGAAATTGGTTTTTTGAAAATTTCAAAGAAACTGATATAATTTACTTTAAAGATGAATTTTATAAAGATTTGATTATAAAAAATGAAATTATACCATTTATTCTATGGTTTATAGAAAGTTATACTGGAAGTATTATCTCTGTTATTGAAAGAAAATTTAATGTTAATGGAGATATAATCTCTAGGGTTTCCCTCCTACACAATCTTTTAAAATAGAAAAAGATAATGAGATAAGATATTATCAAATTTTTCAAAAATTATTAGAAGGTAATACTTTACCTGTTACTATTTCTCATATAAATGAGTTGATTAAACAACAGAATTACGCGAATTTATACTTAGTAATTTTGTGAGAACAATTACAAGATTTGTCTAGTAAAATGGATATGATTATATCCTATTTCCAAGAGAAAAAAGTATCTACTAAGAACTCACAGGAAAAGATTGCTACTCCTAGTATCCAACTTCCTCATGAAGTAACATATTTTAAAATAAAATCTCAAGATAATTTAATAAAAACTTTAAATGATACTATAAATGCCCTTAAAAATCTTAATATTAGCACTATAACAGATTTCTCTGAAGAAAATTATCAAGAAAAAATAAATAATCAAATTTCAAAACTCTCTAAATGGGTTGATAGACCAACCCAAAGAAAATATTATTATCCTAGACCTACTACTCAAGATATTCTTATAGAAGAACAAGAATACATTGTTAATAACTCTTATAGCGGGAAAATGATCTATGAATGGAACATAGATGGTCAGACTGAAGGACAAATTTATAATAATGTCCATAGGATGCTTATGTATATCACTATCTGTAAGAATAATAATAATTCTGTTACAACTATAGCAAATATGATTATATCTGGGTTTACAGGCCAACTAAAAGGATGATGGGATAATTATTTATCTCAAGCTGATAAAAATAAAATCCTTAGCAGTGTCTAACATGAAGAAGGAACTAGTGACACTGAAAGTAATGCAGTTTATATATTAATATTAAATATCATAGAACACTTTACAGGCAGATGGTCTGAAGATTCTGAAAATCTAAAAACTCTACTACAAAATTTAAGACGTAGAACTCTCACGTCTTTTAGATGGTATAAAGATACTTTCTTATGTAGAGTAATGGAACTCCCTGTGGCTAATAGTCCACATTGGAAGTTAAAATTCATAGACGATCTTCCACACTTATTCCCTGAAAGAATAGGAAATAAACTAATAATAGATGGAGTCATAAATTATGAAAATTATACTTATGGTAAGCTTATAGGTACCTGCATCCAAGAAGGTTTAAGTTTATGCAATGAAATAAAACTTAATCAACAAATTAAAAAATATTCTCTAAATGAAAAAAGACAATTTTGAGAATTCTGTGGTCAATTTGGCATAAAAAATAAACTTGATAAGTAATCCGGAATTAGGAAAAGAAATTCTTCTCCTAAGAGACTTTATAAAAGAAAGAAGATCAGGAAAGAAGACAAAAAACCTGATAAAGAAAAAAGTTATAAAGGAAAAATAATTTTTGATTCAAATGAATTTAAAAAATTAATAAAATGCAGAAAGTATGGTAAAATAGCCACAAAGCAAAAACTTGTTGGGTTAGAAAAAAACTTAACAAGATAGAAGATCTTGAATTAAGGGATAAAATTAATGAAGTTTTATTAAATGAAAACTTAGAAGAAACCAATTCTGAGCAATCAATCTCAGAAGAAGAAAATCTAAATATTTTAGAAAATGAAAGTTTTTATTCTTCAGAAGAAGAAGAAGAACAGTGTTCAGCAAATTGCAAAAAAGATTGCTGCAAAAACTCTTCTGATATATCAGAAGAAGGTATTTATCAAATAATCTTCCAATTTCAAAATATGGAAATTAGTGTTTTAAGCAATGAGTTATCAGATCTCCTAAAAGTTGGGAATGATCCTCAAACTAAAGAAAAATTAATTTCATAATATCTAAAACAACAAAAATCTAAGGAAACATCTTCCTCTAACAATTCTCAAAAAGATTTAAAACATTTTTCTCTAGCTGAATTAAAGAGACAACTAGTTGAAAGAAATCGAATTTCTAGACCTGTTAATATACATGATTTAAAAACTGAGATTGATAATCTAAAAATTGATATTAAAATATTTCAAAGAGATAATAGAAATCTAGAAGAAAGAATCATAAAACTTGAAATTCCTCAAAATAATATCATTTGTAACAATGAAAAAATTCCTCAAAATAATTCAGGAATATTTTTAGAAAGTATTATGGATATTACACAAAAGTGAAACTTCAAAGTTAAACTTCTTATTGAAGACAACTTCTCATAACTGTTACAACATTGGTTGATAGCGGTAAATATTTTCATAAAACCTCCCATACTTTAAGTTCTGCGGGAGAAGAAAGATTAAAAATTGAGTATAAATTACCACAAGTTCATGTCTGTCATGATGAAACCTATATACCAACTAGTTTCCTTCTAGTTAAAAATCTCATTAGCCAAGTCATACTTGGAACCCTTTTCTTAAATAAAAATTTTCCTTTAAGACATATTGATAATAAAAGAATAACTGGATCTTTTCAAAATAAAGATATATATTTTTCATTCATTACAAATCCTTTTTCTAGAACTTTGAATAATGTAAAAGAATCTCTTTTACAGGCAAAAATACATCAAATTAATTTTTTATAAAGAGAAATATTTTTTTAAATATTCAAGATAGAATAAATAATCCAAAGTTACAAGATAAGATAAAAAATATTAATAATCAATTTACTCTGAAAATATGCAACGATCATCCGAATGCTTTTTGGAATAGGAAGAAACATATTGTTTCTCTTCACTATGAAAATGATTTTAATGATAGTAAAATTACTACTAAGGCTAGACCTTGTCAAATGAATTCCGAATATATGGAATTATGTAAACAAGAGATCAAATCTCTCCTTGACAAAAACTTATTCAGAAGATCAAAATCTCCTTGGTCTTGTACTGCTTTCTATGTTAATAAACATTCAGAACAAGAAAGAGGCATTCCTATATTAGTTATAAATTACAATCCTCTTAATAAAGTTTTAAAATGTATTAGGTATCCTATACCTAATAAAAAAGACTTGCTCGATAAATTACATAATTCTATAATATTTTCAAAATTTAACTTAAAATATGGATATTGGCAAATCCAAATTGATGAAAAAGACATGTATAAAACTGCTTTTGTAGTACCAACTGGGCATTATGAATGGAATGTTATGTCATTTGGATTAAAGAATGACCCATCAGAATTCCAGATTATTATGAATGATATTTTTATTCCATATAGTGATTTTATAATAGTCTACATCGATGATATCCTTGTATTTTCAAAAGACATTGAAACTCATTTTAAACACCTTGATATATTCAAGAACTAGCTTAGACCCCGTGTTTACATACGGAGTGAAAAATATTAATACATAAAATTCTTAAATCTTTATGTATATATTTTAAATATGTAAAAATGTATTACATATGCTAAGGATACAAAACAAAATTCAAAATATGTAAAAATTAATGTATAATTAGGTTTCGAAAACACGTTAATTACTATTTAATTTAATTTGACTTTTATTTACTATTTGATTGAAAATAAAAGTTATATAATTAGATTTCAAATTTTCTTATAATAAGGGATAATTTAAAACAAATATGTTTTTATTAGTATAATTAGTATTTTCTTTAAAAATATATTATTATTATTAAAAGATAAAGGTGTAATTAATAAGAGAGAGCCGGGAAAAAAAGGATGAGAATGAATATGAAGGCGACACGTGGCATGAAAAAACATTTATTTATTATATAGTATAGATATTATTATAAATAGTGGTTTAGTTATTTCTAGACCAAAAATGATGTTTTTTCAAACAAAAATCAGATTTTTAGACCATAATATTGAAACTGGAAATATTATTCATATCAATAGAAGCATTGAATTTGGGTCGAAATTTCCAGATGAAATTTATGATAAGACTCAACTTCAAAGATTTTTAAGAAGTCTAAATTATATTCTTCACAATTATAAAAATTTAGCCGAGTATACTTCCATCTTATATGACAGACTAAAAAAGAATCATCAGCCATGGTCTGAAAAACATACTAAAACTGTTCAAAAAATTAAGCAGAAAGTTCAAAATCTTCCTTGCTTAATGATAGCCAACCCAGATTGAGAAAAAATATTGAAACAGATGCCTCTGATATAGGCTATGGTGGAATTCTTAAACAAATCTCACCAATAAATAAACAAAAAATTTTGGTAAGATTCCATTCATGAAAATGAAATAAAAGCCAAAAAAATTATGCTACTATTACAAAACATATTCTAGCAATAGTAAAATAAGATGATTTATATAATCAAAAATTTACAATAAAAACTTATTGTCAGGCAGCTAAATTTATGTTCGCTAAAGATTTCAAACATGATGTCTCAAAACAAATGTTTGCAAGATGGCAATTACATTTAGCCTCATTTGATTTTAATATTGTTTATAAAAAAAGTTGTGATAATAGCCTTACAGATTTTCTTACTAGGGAATATCTTGATTGAATGGCTCATTACAAAGACTTGTTAAAAAAAATATCTCTCTGACATTCAGGACTAGAGAGAAGAAATTGCTCATGATATTTCACACCAACAAATTAATATTATTGAAATCCAGAATAACCCCTTTTTATCCCCCAAAGATGATATCTTATTATGTTAATAATAAGAATAAGCAAATTGCTTATCTGAGAAAGAGATCACAAATATTACGTGATAACATGATTATTATCTCATGTGGATGATTTTTTCAGAGATGCTTCCTTAGGATCAAGGAATATGTGATATCCCGGGAAATTTTTTTTATTATTTAATTTTCGGGACGAAAATTCTTTCAACTAGGGGATGATGTGACAATCCAACTTTTAGGGTTAACCCCGTTAGCTAAACCCAGTTTAACCTTAACTTATTTAACAAAATCTAACCCCAGGGTCTAATTCTGTCAATATCTGAATTCAAACTTCAAGGATCAAAGTTGTAATTAACCCAAACTTGAATTGTTGACTCCAAAAGTCAAAATCAACTAAAGTCGGTTCTGTTGACTTTCTGAAAGTCAAACTCGCAACAAATACTTCAAATCCAAATCCTATAACCGAAATCGTTTGAAGTTATAACGGATCATGCACTTTAATTCCATTATCGTCCATAATGAAGTCATAATTAACTAGTAATTTAACGAATTAAACCCAATAATGGGCGTTCAAGTCGAAACCGTCGCCCCTTTATCACGAATTTGAGTATTGTTTTCACAAATAAAAGTCACTCTCACCTAAATCGTTCATCCCTGAAGCTGTTACGCACGACAATTCGATCGGAGAAGCTGTGGGAATCGCCGGAGACCAACCCCATCACCGTCGGTACTTGGTTTACTCGACCTCCTTCAATCCGTATCACATTCTGGTAACCATTTATCTCTTTAGCTTCGTTTTCATTTGCAGATCAAAAGCCCTATCATACCTAGGGCTTGCAGCATCGAATTTGGTGTGAACCCGAATCTAGGGTTCATATTATTTCGTTTTAGTCGAACCCTAGCAATCCGATAACAAATGTTGAAATTGAACACTCCCTTAGCTTTGTCTCAAAGCATAGATTGAAAGCTCTATGTTATTTAGGGCTTAAATTACCGAATTAAACACAAACCAGAATCTAGGGTTCATGTGAAACCGTTTTACTCGATCACTACCTTCGACCTTGTTTAAATCCAATTAACCTATACCATTAGAGTCGCAATTCCTTGGCTGACGAAAGCCCTATGCTTAATTAATCTTTTAACATCAAAGTGTTCAAGATCCAAATACTAGGGTTTGTTCTTAAAAAGATTTGGGGTTTTCGATCTTGGTAGATTTGTAAATCAAATTAACATGCATGGCTAGATTCGCAACCCTTTGTTTATTAAAAAAACCCTATGATTCCAGTCAATTCTACTATCAAAATCTACTGATTTGAATCCATGCTAGAAACTAGGGTTTTCGGTAGTTGAATCTGCAAATTAACGATTAAAAACTTGATGTTTTTCAAATTAAAATCAACCCCAGATTCTCCATTCCCCGATTATCAAAACCCCCATGTTATCTAGTTCAATTGAAATCGAAATCAGAGGTTTTGAAGGGGAGTTCGACCGCGAGTTCATATGGAGAGGGAGTTCATTTGACTTGTATGTTAAAAGCAAATGAAACCGGAGTCTTGTGCGATGGCCCTAGCGGGTGGATTGGTTAAAGCTTGGTGTTAGTGTGGGTGAGACTCGGGTTCGAACCCCACCCACAGTTTTATTTAATTTGGCCACTTTTTGAGATATATTTTTATAAAAAAATAATTCTTATCGTTTTATAACCTCGTGTGACGATTGGAACTAAATAATAATATAATTAGTTATATTATTTACACGCGTTTACCATCTTGAATAAAAATTATATATTATTATTTTTTGCCACAATGATTATCTAGTTAATCCGGAGAACCTAAAAATAATATATTAAATTATATTATTTTCCTAATCTTTGTAAACGAGCGTAGGAATATATGTATTTGTTTAATTATTATTCGTTATTAACATACGACACGTAACGCTTCGATAGTAAATTTGGTATTAAAAATCTTTACTCTCGTAGACACGTTCGTCTGCTCTTAAACCCTTAGAATGCGTTAAGACGTTCTAACTTTCCGTGTCGTCGTCACAAATCCCAACTTGTTCCTAATTTATGTGTTTATAATTTTAGGGCATACGTAAGTCGTCTGAGACTTTCACTTGTAGTTTCAACTTATCTTTTGTGTGATACTACCTACTACGCAACGCAGGTGAGTTTTCATGGCCCCTTTTTACTATTTTAACTTGGGGGAGAAAACATGATTCAACTATTTTGAGATTTTTATAATTCATATGTTATCAATGTTAAAGCTAAGCGTAACACGCTATCACTGAAAGTCCTCAACACACATCGAACCGTTAATATGGATCTTAGCGAGGTAATGTTTAGTAGTACTACTGGGTTTGACAAATCTCACCCGCGTTATTCGCGCTAACTCGATTGGAGATAGAACGGGTGAAATGTTAGCCTACTCACATCGCCGGGGTTGATAGACATGGCAGGAGGCAAATAAACAAACAGTCAGCTTCGGTTGCGAGCGCTTAGGTTAAACTTGAACATAGGTTAGCTACCTATAGATACATATTGAATGATCAATAATCTGGTAAACATTTATTTATATATTGAAACCTGTGAACTCACCAACCTCATGTTGACATCTTTTCTTACATGTTTTCTCAGGTCGCTAAGATAAGGCACAGGTGCACATAATAGGACATGCATGGAATTCTGCCTTTGATTTATGTTTTATTACACTGTTTGGACTATTTTGAATTGTGTTTGGTTTGGACTTTTGGACTATTTTTGGGCGCGTGTGTTTTGCGCATTTACTTTCTTTACGCTTCCGCATTAACTCTGATTGATATGATATTTTCATTTGAGTCCCATGTAGAGTCGTTCAATGTAACTAATGACTGTGATCCTGGTTTGTCACTTCCCGAAACGGTAAAACTCCGTTAGTTGAAATTGGGGGTGTGACAGATTGGTATCAGAGCCATTGGTTATAGAGAACTAGGATTGCATACTAAACTATAACCTCACACATTAGTTACATGTCATAAACATTTGGATGTTTGGCACTTATATATTATGTTACAGGAACATGTCGTCAACTCCACCACCATCACCTAAGGCACCAGGACATGATGCACCTATCCTACTATCCCCGGAGCCCAAAAGGCGCCGGACTAGTTCTAGTGACTATACGGTTGATCAGGGTGAACCGAGTAGCGCGCAAGCAACGAATCCTGCTCGCAATTGGAATGCATACCCGCAAATGACCCAAAGGTGGATCGAGATGGGAAATGTTCCATCACCCTACTTTGGTTCCACTTCCTCATCATCTACTTTACCTAGCTTGCCCTGCACTATGGAACAAGCTTTTGCAGCTTTTGTATTTTACATGTCTAGGGAGTTGGGCATTGTGAAAGAAGCTACAGATGAGATACCTGACATTCTGCAGCGAGAGTCACAAATAGAGGAGAATAAGTTAGGGATAGAGCTTTTGACTGCTGAGCTAGCAGTAACGGATCATGTCCATAACGTTTTGGTGGATCGGGTTACACATTTGGAGACGAGGGTGGACACCTCAGACCATGAGGTAGGAGGGATTCTGGAGAGAGTGACTAATCTGAAAGCCCAACTGCAAGTAGCAGACCATGCTGCTGAAGGACTTCAAGAGAGAGTGACTCACTTAGAAGCCTACCTGCAAGCAGCCCTATTTCCAGAAGACATTCCACTTTCGGACGACGAGGATGAGCCTTTCGAGGGAGAGCCCTTAGAGGATGAGCCCTTAGAGGAAGAGCCACCCGAGGAGGAACCTGTGGAGATCGACGATGCGCAATCATACGTTTCTTCCGATGACGAAGACGCTTAATGATCTTTCTATTCTATCTTTCCTTTTCATGCATGTTTTGCTTATGTTATTTTCTCTTTTCAAACCTAAATGGGTAAGGTTGTTCCCATTCAATAAAAGCATGAGAAGTTTAATGTTTGAGTTATTTATTTTGTAGCCTTACAATTTATTTAATTTTCAAAATGTTAGATGTTATATTTCCTTACTTGTACATAAATAATGTTTAATATGCGATATATTTCTCATTGTTTTGTATTTGTGAATGTGAAGAATTATGTCGGGAAGAGGACGTGGAGGTCGTGCCGATTGCCGAGGTACCATCAACATGACAGCAGCTGAGCTGGCGGCACTAATCAATGATAGTGTGGCAAAGGCTCTCGCAGCACAGAACGCTGCAGGTAAATACTTTAGCTATTGACTAATGAGGTCAATCCATCTCTTAAAGTGCCTTTCTTAAGCTTTATAATCCCAACCCTGTATTATGCTTCTAAATCCAGGTCAACAGAATCAGCAACCAGCCTGCACCTTTAAGACATTTATGGACTGTAAGCCCCACACCTTTAGTGGAGCTGAAGGAGCTGTCGGACTACTCCGTTGGTTCGAAAAACTAGAATCGGTTATTGCCATGTGCAACTGCCCAGGGGGCTAATCAGGTCAAGTTCATCGCTGGAACTTTTGAGGGACCGGCTCTCACGTGGTGGAACGCTCAGGTCCTGATGTTGGGTCTGGCCATGGCAAATGGACTCCCGTGGGAGGAGTTTAAGATGATGATGAAGGAGGAGTACTGTCCTCACGATGAAATTCAGAAATTGGAAGGAGAGTTCTGGAACCTGAAAATGGAAGGTTCTGAAATTGAGCTGTATACATGAACTTGCTACCATGTGCCCACATATGGTGACTCCGGACTATAAGAGGATCGAGTTGTATATTGGAGGTCTAGTGCCTCAAATTCAAAGTATGGTTACTTCATCCAACCCTACTACCATCCAACAGATGATCAGACTAGCCCACAAGCTAACCGATCAGGTGGTTACTCAAGGGACTTTACCCCCCAAGAGGTTCAGTCTCTAAACCCACCGACAATCATAAACGCAAGTTTGATCACCACTCCAACTCTCACTCCAGCTCCAAAGGACCCCAGCCCAACCAACCCCAGCATCAGCAGCAGTGTAGGTTTGAGCCAACTAAGAACTTCAACTAGACGACCTCTTCAGGTCAAAATCAAGGTGGTTATGCAGGAAAGTCTCCCAAGTGTAACAAGTGCAACTTTCATCACTTAGGGGTTTGCAACCGTTGTCAGCGGTGTGGCAAAATAGGTCATGCTGCCAAAGATTGTAGGGGTGAGTTGCAAGCCAAATAGCCTTTTCAACAGCCTGGGTCTACAAAGGGTTGTTTTGAGTGTGGGAAGGAAGGACATTTTTGGAAGAATTGTCCTCAGTTAAAGAGGGGATGTAATAGAAACCACAACCCTAATCAGAATAACAACAATGGTGGCAACAACGGCAATAACGGAGGGAATGGTGCAAAGGGACGAGCCTTCGTGCTAGGATCTGGAGAAGCTCGTTATGATCATAATGTGGTCACCGGTAAGTTTCTCTTAAATAATTAATGTCCTTCCTTCCACAACCCTAATCAGAATAACAACAATGGTGGCAACAACGGCAATAACGGAGGGAATGGTGCGAAGGGACCAGCCTTCGTGCTAGGATCTGGAGAAGCTCGTTATGATCATAATGTGGTCACCGGTAAGTTTCTCTTAAATAATTACTTTGCTTCTATCCTTTTTGACACTGGTGCTGATAGGAGTTTTATATCTAGAAAACTTAGTGATATGATAAAAGGAACTCCAACTCTGTTAGAAGCTAAGTATGTAATAGAGATAGCCGATGGTCAAATAATTGAAGCAACCCACATTCTTAAGGGTTGTAAGCTTGAGCTAGCTAGTTATAAACTTGATATCGACCTTATGCCGGTCACGCTTGGTAGTTTTGATGTAATTGTCGGCATGGATTGGTTATCTAAAAACCAAGCTGAGATTATTTGTTGTGAGAAAATTGTTCGCATTCCTCTCCCGAGTGGAGAAACCCTTTCCGTTCAGGGCGAAAAGGTTGGTGCAGTCATGGGCATCATATCTTTTATGAAAGCACCGAAATGCCTTCGAAAAGGGCATACTGCTGTTTTGGCTCTCGTTGCTGAACAGCCATCAGAAGAGAAGAAGATTGATGATATTCCCATTGTTTGTGAATTTCTGGAAGTATTTTCCGAGGATTTTCCTGGTCTGCCACCACATCGCCAAGTTGAATTTCAAATCGATCTGGCACCCGGAGCGGCACCGATCGCTCGGGAACCTTATAGACTGGCACCTAGTGAATTACAAGAGTTGTCCACTCAGTTACAGGAATTGTTGGATAAAGGTTTCATCCGACCTAGCTCATCACCATGGGGAGCTCCGGTCCTGTTTGTCAAGAAGAAGGACGGGACTTTCAGAATGTGTATCGACTACCGTGAACTGAATAAAGTCACAATCAAGAATCGTTATCCTTTGCCTCGTATAGATGATCTCTTTGATCAACTCCAAGGATAAAGTTTCTATTCCAAGATAGATCTTAGGTCCGGTTACCATCAATTGAGAGTCCGAGATGAAGATATCTCTAAGACTGCTTTCAGGACAAGGTACGGCCACTACGAATTTATGGTCATGCCTTTCGGATTAACCAACGCACCTGCAGTATTCATGGACCTCATGAACCGTGTGTGTAAACCATACCTTGATCAGTTTGTCATCATTTTAATCGACGACATTCTTATTTATTCCAAGAAAAAGGAGGAACATGAGGAACATCTACGTTTAATCCTGGAATTACTTAAAAAGGAGCAGCTATATGCTAAGTTTTCCAAGTGCGAATTCTGGATTTGAGAAGTTCAATTCTTAGGACATGTGGTTAACGAGAAGGGAATACATGTTGATCCATCAAAGATTGAAGCCATCAAAAATTGGTCAGCACCGACGACTCCGACTGAGGTGCGAAAATTTCTGGGATTGGCAGGATATTACCGTCGATTCATCGAGGGATTTTCAAAGATTGCACAACCTCTCACTGCCTTAACTCAAAAGGGTAAAGCCTATAACTGGGGCGATAACCAAGAGTCAACATTCCAACATCTTAAGCAGAAACTTTGCAGCGCACCTATCCTAGCTCTGCCGGAGGGTACTGATGATTTTGTGGTGTATTGTGACGCATTCATTCAGGGTCTGGGTTGTGTTCTAATGCAACGAGAAAAGGTGATCGCATATGCTTCGCGTCAACTAAAGATTCACGAGAAAAACTACACCACTCATGATCTAGAGTTGGGAGCTGTAGTTTTCGCACTTAAGATATGGAGACACTACTTGTACGGTACCAAGTGTACTATCTACACCGATCATAAGAGTCTTTAGCATATCTTCGAGCGGAAAGAGCTGAACATGAGACAACGTCGTTGGGTCAAGCTCTTGAATGATTATGACTGTGCGATCCGATATCATCCGGGTAAGGCTAATGTTGTAGCTGATGCCCTAAGCCGAAAGGAAACCAAGCCCAAACGGGTTTGAGCATTACAGCTTACAATTCACCCCGGATTACCTGACAAAATCCGTAGTTCTCAAATCGAAGCCTTCAAAGAGGAAAACCTACCACTGGAAGGTACACGCGGTATGGAAGCACAACTCGAGGTCAAATCTGACGGTATTCACTACTTCGCTGAGCGAATATGGGTTCCAATATTCAGAAATTTAAGGGAACTAGTCATGGATGAAGCTCATAAATCTCGTTACTCTATTCATCCAGGTTTTGACAAGATGTACCATGACCTAAAGGTGCTGTATTGGTGGCAAAGGATGAAGGCCGATATACCCACCTATGTGAGCAAGTGCCTGACTTGCGCGAAGGTCAAAGTTGAATATCAAAAGCCTTCTGGTCTACTCCAGCAACCAGAGATTCCCATTTGGAAATGGGAGCAGATATCCATGGACTTTATCACAAAATTGCCACGAACTCCTACCGGATGTGATACCATTTGGGTAATAGTCGATCGTTTAACAAAGTCCGCTCACTTCTTAGCAATCAAGAAAACCGACAAAATGGATAAGCTTACTCGTATTTACTTGAAAGAAGTAGTCTCACGGCACGGGGTGCCAATCTCTATCATTTCGGATCGTGATGCACGATTCACCTCTCGTTTCTGGAAATCGTTACATAAAGCTTTAGGCACGCGTCTAGATATGAGCACAGCATACCATCCTCAAACTGATGGCCAAACAGAGTGTACTATCCAAACTCTAGAGGATATGCTACGAGCTTGTGTGATTGACTTCGGTAACACTTGGGAGTCTCACCTACCGTTGGTGGAGTTCTCTTACAACAACAGTTATCACACTAGCATCAAGGCAGCTCCATTTGAAGCACTATATGGATGGAAATGTCGTTCTCCTATTTGTTGGGCCGAGGATGGGGATAGTCAACTTACAGGTCCTGAACTCGTACTTGAAACTTATGAGAAAATCGTTCAAATTAGAAACCGTATGGCAGCAGCTTGTGACCGTCAAAAGAGCTATGCCGATAAGCGTCGTAAACCGTTAGAATTTCAAGTAGGAGATATGGTCTTGTTAAAAGTCTCGCCTTGGAAGGGTGTCATTCGTTTTGGGAAACGAGGCAAACTGAATCCTCGTTATGTTGGACCATTCAAAATAGTGAAGAGAATTGGCCCAGTAGCGTATCAACTGGACCTACCTGAAGGACTGAGTGGTGTACACAATGTCTTTCATGTCTCGAACTTGAAGAAATGTCTAGCAGACGAGACACTTGCGGTTCCTCTTGAGGAACTACACATTGATGAAAAACTACGTTTCACCGAAGAACCAGTCGAAATCATGGATAGGGAGGTCAAAACGTTAAAACACAGTAAAATCCCTATTGTCAGAGTCCGTTGGAACTCGAAACGCGGACCGGAATTCACTTGGGAGCGCGAGGACCAGATGATGCGCAAATATCCTCATCTGTTCAAGCAATCCACGTCAAATTCTTAAGGTACTATTTTAATTTTCGGGACAAAAATTCTTTCAACTAGGGGATGATGTGATATCCAGGGAAATTTTTTTTTATTATTTAATTTTTGGGACGAAAATTCTTTCAACTTGGGGATGATGTGACAATCCGACTTTTAGGGTTAACCCCGTTAACTAATCCCAGTTAAACCTTAACTTATTTAACAAAATCTAACCCCAGGGTCTAATTCTGTCAATATCTGAATTCAAACTTCAAGGATCAAAGTTGTAATTAACCCAAACTTGAATTGTTGACTCCCAAAGTCAAAATCAACTCAAAATCGGTTTTGTTGACTTTCTGAAAGTCAAACTCGCAACAAATACTTCAAATCCAAATCCTATAACCGAAATCGTTTGAAATTATAACGGATCATGCACTTTAATTCCATTATCGTCCATAATGAAGTCATAATTAACTAGTAATTGAACGAATTAAACCCAATAATGGGTGTTCAAGTCAAAACCGTCGCCCCTTTATCACGAATTTGAGTATTGTTTTAACAAATAAAAGTCACTCTCACCTAAGTCGTTCATCCCTGAAGCTGTTACGCACGACAATTCGATCGGAGAAGCTGTGGGAATCGCCGGAGACCAACCCCATCACCGTCGGTACTTGGTTTACTCGACCTCCTTCAATCCGTATCACATTCTGGTAACCATTTATCTCTTTAGCTTCGTTTTCATTCGCAGAACAAAAGCCCTATCATACCTAGGGCTTGCAGCATCGAATTTGGTGTGAACCCGAATCTAGGGTTCATATTATTTCGTTTTAGTCGAACCCTAGCAATCTGATAACAAATGTTGAAATTAAACACTCCCTTAGCTTTGTCTCAATGCATGGATTGAAAGCCCTATGTTATTTGGGGCTTAAATTACCGAATTAAACACGAACCAGAATCTAGGGTTCTTGTGAAACCGGTTTACTCTATCACTACCTTCGACCTTGTTTAAATCCAATTAACCTATACCATTAGAGTCGCAATTCCTTTGCTGACGAAAGCCCTATGCTTAATTAATCTTTTTACATCAAATTGTTCAAGATCCAAATACTAGGGTTTGTTTTTAAAAATATTTGGGGTTTTCGATCTTGGCGGATTTGTAAATCAAATTAACATGCATGGCTATATTCGCAACCCTTTTTTTATTAAAAACCCTATGATTCCAGTCAATTCTACTATCAAAATCTACTGATTTGAATCCATGCTAGAAACTAGGGTTTTCAGTAGTTGAATCTGCAAATTAACAATTAAAAACTTGATGTTTTTCAAATTAAAATCAACCCCAGATTCTCCATTCCTCGATTATCAAAGCCCCCATGTTGTCTGGTTCAATCGAAATCGAAATCAGAGGTTTTGAAGGGGAGTTCGATCGCGAGTTTATATGGAGAGGGAATTCATTTGACTTGTATGTTAAAAGCAAATGAAACCGGAGTCTTGTGCGATGGCCCTAGCGGGTGGATTGGTTAAAGCTTGGTGTTGGTGTGGGTGAGACCCGGGTTCGAACCCCACCCACAGTTTTATTTATTTTGGCCACTTTTTGAGATATATTTTTATAAAAAAATAATTTCTATATTATTATAATAGTATAATAAAGTGTTTTAACCCCGAAAACCACCCGTAGGCTCGGGTTTGAATGTATGACTTATATTTAATGTTATTTTCACTATTAAAATAATATGCTTATATTATTTCCAACCATTGACTCCTAGTATTAAATAATATATACTTTCATATTATTTTGTATCGTTTTATAACCTCGTATGACGATTGGAACTAAATAATAATATAATTAGTTATATTATTTACTCGCGTTTACCGTCTTGAATAAAAATTATATATTATTATTTTTGGCCACAATGATTATCTAGTTAATCCGGAGAACCTAAAAATAATATATAAAATTATATTATTTTCCTAATCTTTGTAAACGGGCGTACGAATATATGCATTTGTTTAATTATTATTCATTATTAACATACGACACGTAACGCTTCGATCGTAAATTTGGTATTAAAAATCTTTACTCTCGTAGACACGTTCGTCTGCTCTTAAACCCTTAGAATGCGTTAAGACGTTCTAACTTTCCGTGTCGTCGTCACAAATCCTAACTTGTTCCTAATTTATGTGTTTATAATTTTAGGGCATACGTAAGTCGTCTAAGACTTTCACTTGTGGTTTCAACTTATCTCTTGTGTGATACTACCTACTACGCAACGCATGTGAGTTTTCACGGCCCCTTTTTACTGTTTTAACTTGGGGAGAAAACATGATTCAACTATTTTAAGATTTTTGTAATTCATATGTTATCAATGTTAAAGCTAAGCGTAACACACTATCACTGAAAGTCCTCAACACACATCGAACCGTTAATATGGATCTTAGCGAGGTAATGTTTAGTAGTACTACTGGGTTTGACAAATCCCACCCGCGTTAGTCGCGCTAACTCGATTGGAGATCGAACGGGTGAAATGTTAGCCTACTCACATTGCCGGGGTTGATAGACCTGGCAGGAGGCAAATAAATAAACAGTCAGCTTCGGTTGCGAGCGCTTAGGTTAAACATAAACATAGGTTAGCTTCCTATAGATACATATTTAATGATCAATAATCTGGTAAACATTTATTTATATATTGAAACCTGTGAACTCGCCAACCTCGTGTTGACATCTTTTCTTACATGTTTTCTCAGGTCGCTAAGATAAGGAAAAGGTGCACATAATAGGACATGCATGGAATTCTTTCTTTGATTTATGTTTTATTAATCTGTTTGGACTATTTTGAATTGTGTTTAGTTTGGACTTTTGGACTATTTTTGGGCGCATGTGTTTTGCGCATTTACTTTCTTTACGCTTCCGCATTAACTCTGATTGATATGATATTTTCATTTGAGTTCTATGTAGAGTCGTTCAATATAACTAATGACTGAGATCCTGGTTTGTCACTTCCCGAAACGGTAAAACTTCGTTAGTTGAAATTAGGGGTGTGACAGAAGAGGAAGCAGGGGAAGATCTTCCTCTTATAGAGGAAGAGGTAGCCAAAATCCAAGGGTTATATCCCAAATTGGAAATCGAAAGCTTGTAGCAGAGAATATTTCCTCATCATCTGGTTCAACTACGCAATCAGATAATATCCTTTATAAGGAATTTTTGGCTTATAATGTGACAACCCGACTTTTCGGGTTAACTCAGTTAGTAAATTCCGTTGACTTGCTGTTAAAAACCTAACCCCGTTAACTATTCCGTTAAGTTTCTTATTAAAAACTTAACCCCGTTAAGCTAATCAAACCTCAAGGACAAATCCTATCAATATCCGAATTCAAACTACAGGGATTAAATTGCATTTCACTCAATTTCGTTTAAGTTGACTCTGAAAGTCAAAATTTGGAAGTCTTTGTTCTTGGTTGACTTGTAAAAGTCAAACCTTGCAATCTAAATCCAAATTCGTATTTTATAACCGAATTCAGTTTAAACTTGTAATTGATACAAGCAACTTCAACAGTTTCGATAATCATTGAGGTGTTAAACACCGGCTTTAATCGAATTAAACTCAATTATGAGTATTCAACTCATAACCGTCGCTACCCTCTTCGACTTCTATCGAATGCGTATCAATTCGTTTATTTTCCTCGTAATTGAACCCCTGCACACACTCGGTGATCCTCCTTGAAGCTTCTGCATCAACTGAATTGACCGGAGTAACAGTCGAAGACACCGGAGGCAACCTATACCACATTCGGCAACCGTTTTAATCGATCTCAGTCAATTCGCACTTGTTTACGGTAATTGAATACACCCTCACCTTCGTTTTTACTTCCTAATGGAAAGCCCTATGTCAATTAGGGCTTACAACATCGGCATTAACAAGAACAGAAATCTAGGGTTCGTTCATATACGAATTGGGGCTTTTGATCCGAAACTCAACCTCCATCAAATTAAACCACACGTTCATGTTCGGAATCCTTTGTTTACTAAAACCCCTATGCTAATTTAATCTTCGAACATCGAATTTATAAAAACCCAGAACATAGGGTTCATCAATGTCCGATTTAATCAAACCCTGACTTAGACACGTTCTCAATACAATTAATTTATATCATTAGTTTCGAAATCTCCTTTTTAGTAAAAGCCCCATGATTCCAGAAAGATTTAACATACAAATCGGTCAATTTGATTCGTAATTCAAATCTAGGGTTCGGTTTCTAAAAACGAGGATTTAACGGACTTAAACTTGTTGTTTTTGAAATTAAAACTATCCTCAAACTCGATTTTCATTAACAATCAAAACCCCTCTACCCTATTACTTGATCGCGGCCGAAATCAACACAATCGGACTAGGTTTTGGTTCGGCTCACGCAAGAAAAAAGGGGGTCATGGGTTCATCTGATTAAAACCTTTGTTACTCGGACTGATGTCGCGATAGCCTAGCGGCCGGACCGGTTAAGGCAGTGTGCGTGTGTGGGAGAGACCCGGGTTCGAGTCCGGGCTCCCACATTTCTTTTTAAACATTTTTCTAAACATATTTAATTAATAAAAATCATTCTTAATATTATTATATCATTATATAAATGGGTTTTAGACCGGAAAACAGCCCATAGGCTCGAGATTTAAATATTCTGTTTATTTTTATGAATGATAACCATTTTTTATAGAATATACACTTTTATTATTAATAAGTAAAAATAATATGTTTATATTATTTTAAACCGTAAACGCGTCAAAAATAATATGTTTATATTATTTTCGAATTGTGACCCGTATTATTAAATAATATATATTTATATTATTTCAAATCATTTTTATATAACCCCGTGAACCAATCGAGACTAAATAATAATTAGTTATGTTAACCACTCGTATATATATATATATATATATATATATATATATATATATATATATATATTATTTATGTCGTTCGTCGCGTAAAGTAATTCCTGAACCCGTGGACACGTTCGTCCACTCTCGTTTGATTAGAGCGGTTCCTTAAGACGTTCTTTCCTAATCTCGGTCACGATTCCTTTATTCGTTCCTAATTTATATATTTATAATTTTAGGACATTCGTAGGTCTTTTGAGACTTACACTCGTGGTTCCAAACTTACTTCTAGTGTGAACTACCTCCAACGCCAATCAGGTGAGTTTCACGGCCCCTTTTTACTGCTTTTAACTTGGGGGAGAAAACATGCTTAAACTGATTTTTAGATTTTGTATTTCATATGCTATCAATGTTAAAGCTAAGTGTAACATGCTATCACAGAAAGTCCTCATCTTATTTCGAACCGTTAATATGGATCTTAGCGAGGTAATGTTTAGTAGTACTACTGGGTTTGACAAATCCCACCCGCGTTAGTCGTGCTAACTCGATCGGATATCAAACGGGTGAAATGTTAGCCTATTCACATGGCCAGTATTGATAGAACCTGGCAGGAGGCAATAAACAAACAGTCAGTTTTGGTTGCGAGCACTTGAGCTAAAACATGAACATAGGTTAGCTACCTATAGATACATATTGAATGATCATAAATCTGGTAATGCTTACTTATTTATTTGAAACCTGTGAACTCACCAACCTTGTGTTGACACTTTTTCTTACATGTTTTCTCAGGACGCTAAGCTAAGACACAGGTGCACGTTAAGGCATGCATGGGATTCAACTGCTTTGCTTTGTGTCTATTTATGTTGATTGAATTACTTTAATGTACTTTGTTTGGTTGGACGTTTGGACTTTTAGACTTTGGTTTTGGGCGCGTGTATTTTGCGCATTTACTTTCCTTACGCTTCCGCACTGATACTCTGATTTAAAAGATATTTTCATTTTGAGTCCCATGTAGAGTCGTTCAATGTAACTAGTGTCTGAGATCCTGGTTTGTCACTTCCCAAAACGGTAATACTCCGTTAGTTGAAATTGGGGGTGTGACATATAAAGCCTCAAAAGAGAAGTCTAATGACTTTGAATCATCATATGCTAAAACTGTTTCTAATGAAGCAGAGGATGATATAAAAAATTAGGCTCAAAGCCCCCATAAAGAGGTTATACTTCTCTTAGAAAATAAGTATATCAAATGGAAGGATAATCCATTGCTGTTGATAAACAGATATATGGATACAGGATTCTATCCTATGGAGGCTTATAAGCCCAGGCAATACTATGAACATATTCTGAAAGAAGAAAATTGTGAGATAGAACACTATCATGGTGGCCAACCTAATGTTATAACTTCAGCAAGATAGTGATAAAACAGATTATATCTGTAAAAGCATAGGGAACTTCTCCATTAAAAGAAAGGGAGATCATACACCCTCAAACAAAAGTCCCAATTAAATATAATTACTGGGATTACATGAATGTTTTTCATAAAACATTCTTATATGAGAACCCAAGACAAAAACATTCTTGGTTCATAA
Organism: Smallanthus sonchifolius; assembly: GCA_023525975.1. Taxonomy (NCBI): domain Eukaryota; kingdom Viridiplantae; phylum Streptophyta; class Magnoliopsida; order Asterales; family Asteraceae; genus Smallanthus; species Smallanthus sonchifolius. Next base: position 32,516,554 of record CM042046.1, read on the forward strand.
AAATTTGTTCTTATACTTACGGACAGGAAATTCCAGTCTGGTTCTATAATTGGTGGCAATCTTTTGGCCCCTCAGTAAATATTCTTCCTAATTTATAAAAACTTATATACCCAATGGGTAGATGTTTCTCCAGCCTTAATAGAGGCCCAGCAAAATGAAAATTTCATTAAAGATATGCATGTATCCCATTTTTATGTCCAATTCAGTATTCCATGGATATGGAAATGGTCTCCAGAAGTTGGTTATACCAGCCAGAAATATTCTTTGTATCAAAAGAACATTTTTCACAAAATTATGAAAAAAGATGACCTTAGTAAACAAGGATGGTATCATAAAAAGCCATGATACTGTAGAAAAAATTAAAAAGACAATTCAAGATTATATTGATCAGGCAAATAACAATCCTTATAAGGAAGATCCAAGCCCTTTCAGACATATTGTTTAGAAAATCTAAACTATTAAAGGTACTGATCAAATCAGCAATAAAGAAATCATGGATTTCTACCTAGCAGAAATGAAAAAAGATATTATGAAAAAATTTTAAAAAGAAGGAGAATCTCCTTCAACAATGTCTACATCGTCCCAGACCGAAGAAGATGAAGATATAGAAAAATTGTTTCATGAAGGATAGAAAGATACTACTTTTAGATGAAGATTATATCAACATAGTTCTTGTAGAATACAGGCAATAATTCAGCCCAGAAGAATCATCTGGAAAGCTAAAAAACAAAATATTACAATAGACCTCACAAGCGCATAATCAAAAGACTCCAATAATAGTTGGCGTGGCAGACACAATTATGCATTCTGGCATATAATTGACGGTCACTATTTACTTTTTGAAAAGTTAGCAAAATAATTGCTAATTACTGTTTTCTTTTTGACATATTTGTCTAGCTATGACCCATATCAGAAATCTTGTAAGTTTTTCCCCGCCTATATAAGGGACTTTCTTCTCTTGTAAAATCACCTCGGAGAACAACTCCACTACCACTACTCTTGTAAAATATCTCTGAAATAATATTTGAAGTTTATCTTGTGAAGCTTTAAGTTCATCATCCGAAAGAGAAAATCCGGTAAAATTTTTTATTTTTTAATTATATATTATTTTCAATGATTGCTTCTATCAGAGACTAAGTATCTTAAGTGTTGAAATGTCATGATAACTTGAACAAGTAAATTAAAAAAAATTTAAAAAGTATAAAATTGAAAATATTTTAGAATAGAATATAGACAGGTTAAGGACAGAATAGAATAATAAGGTGGTGGTTGAATTCTTGGGGACCTTGTAGCCGCTAATGTCAGGATGTGCGCAAAAGGCTTTTATGGTCTGACCTTTACTAACCTCATCTTAGCATTCCATATTGTCTTGGTAAAACATACTATGGTCTATAATTCTTAGATATATATATATATATATATATATATATATATAGGGAGGTTCAAATAACAAGTTGTTTTTCGCTAAGAAATCTAAGAAATGACAAAAACATTAAGAAACGATATCAAATGAACTCTGATTTAGCTCATTTTAGCGGCGTTGGAACCGTATCGTCGAACTCTACCATCTTAGCTTTTAGGTTACAGATTTTAAGGTTTAGATTTTAGCGTTGAATTTATGATTTTAGCTTTTAGGGTTTAGGCTTTTTTTGGGGGGTGGGGGTTTAGGTTTTTGGGGGGTTCGAGTAAGACTCACTATTATTATGTGGCATTTATTATCATTTATTTATTAATTTATCATTGACTTATTTACTCGATGGACGTAATCACCTTTACTATCATAATAGGGCTTCCCTTTGGATTTATATACATAGAGAACTTATTAGAGAGAAACAACTAATGATTAATTCTCTCTCTCATAATCCGTGAGTTCCAATCTCCCCTAATCCATCCTTATGATACATCCTAAACGGGAACCTGATCATCATCAGGATCATGACGACTTCCCTCTCTAAATGTCACTACACACAAGTTCAGATGAATGGTAATTTACTGGATTATCAGGTACACGCTTATCATCTTGTTTTTCATTAGATCTTAAAAGAATTGATCAACAAATTGAACATGTCTTTAGCCAACTACGAATTGGGGACGAGCATGTCCCCAATTTAGGAAACGAGCTCATCCCCAATTCAGAGGACATGTACGTCACTAACCCCAGAGAGGAAGATGTACATAATTCTGAAGACGAGGACACCTATGCCGAGCGTTTGAGGAACTATGATCCATGGGAAGACGAACGCTCAACGGATTCGGACTGCCCGTTTGATTCAATTGGGGATATTTAATTATGTTAAATATGATGTGTTTTAGTTTTAGGTTGTGTGGTTTTTAATTTTAGGTTATGTAATTTTTAACTTTTAGGTTATGAGTGTTTTAATTTTTAGGTTATGTAATTTTTTATTTTTAATGACTCTTATGTTAAATTATATTTTTTATTTTATGTAATATAAAATACAAAAGCATGAGTATTTTGGTGTATGAAAAATAAACATGATGTGATGTTGAAATATAAGAGTGTTTGAATGATAATTTAGTGTGAAGTAAAAAATGAGTGTTTTTAAAGTGAAAAACTGAAGTGTTAAGTAAAAGAAATGTTTTTAAAGTGAAAATGTGAATTTGGTTAAGATTTTTGGGTCATTTAAATATATCTTATTTCTAAATTTATTTATTACATATTTACCCTTTCTAAAGCCTATATATTACATATTTACCCAATTCATTTAAAATAACTTATTGAATTACTATTTTACGCTTAATAAACCAATTAAAATACTATTTTACTCTTAATGAAACGATCAAAATACTATTTTACCCTTAATAAACCAAATTTAAAAAAAATAGTTTAAAATAAAAGCTATGAATGAAAGAATTATTATTATTATTCTCTGATCCCTCTAATGAAGTGTGTTAACTATAATATAATATTATATATAATCTTTTTATTTATTAAATACTAGGTTAAAATCTCGTATGAATAAATAAAATGATATATACTTAGTAATAAAAAATTATATTTTTAAAACCCGTGTAATACACGGGTTGAATAAACCGGTGTATTACATCATTTGAATAAAGTATAATGTAATTTGTTAACACACACTCGACAAAATATGTCTTTAAGAAATGTAATTTGTCGTGACAGTTATAAGCTCTGTTAAGTTAGTTTTTAAAACACTTTTTTAACTGAGTATTAATTTTTTTATTTAATTGATAAATATTAATTAATATTAAATTCATTTTATTGTTGATATTAATAAGTATTCGTAATTAGATTTGTATTAAAAATCTACAATTAAATTCTTTTAATATAATTATTCATTATAAAAGAGAAGAGGAAACAAAATGATAAAAATGAACTAGAAAGTGACACATGTCCATATGATTTTTATTTATTAATATAAAGATTGTTATTTAATATTCTTTATTTAGTAGGAGAGAGAAACGAAAAAATTAATAGGAGAGAGAGGAGAAAAAATAAGGGTGAGAAGTAACCAGAGAGTGAGACGTGTCATCAAAGATTTTTATTTATTAGAAGTAAGATTTGATATCACTAAACGCCAATTTATTCCTTGTTCTTCGACACGTTTCAACTTCTTTTCCAACCACAACCAAAGTTGCAGTTGCAGAGATCGTCGGCGGCGGCAGAGGGAATTCTGAACCAATATTTCACTCTTTTTTATTTATTTTAACTGCTACACATAGTGCCTGCTTCCGCCACCACCTCCTCGGCTCCTCCTTCCCTCTTCCAACAAACCCGCAACTCCGACGACCTTCTCCGGCAAACTTGCAACTCCGGCGACCTGTAAAACGTGTTGCCGGCACACCCTCAGGGCCGGCCCTGCCTATTCGTCGGCGGAGGCAGTGGAGGCGGAGCAAACGATACGAGAAGTGCCAAGAATTACTGGAAAAGAGAAGAAATCAAGTCCGTTTACTATTCTCCTCTTCTTTCATGGAGTGCATACTCTCTCTAGTTTCATCTTTTCAATTACTTACATGTTATCTACTTCACATTTTTTCACATATCTGATTATTAGGTTTCAAAACATAAAAGAGTAAATAGGTAATTGTATAGGGATTGGGTAAATATGTAATTAATTTTTATGATTAGATATATATGTTATTAAGAAGCTTAGGAGGGGGAAATATATAAAAAAACTCAAGATTTTTTCATCCACCACTGAAAATGAAAATAATGCTAGGCGGCGGTAGTGTTTTTTGTTGGGATAATATCATATATATCCCTATAAACATGGGTAAATATCATATATACCCAACAAAAACTAAAAATATCATATATACCCAATTTAAATAAATTGTTACTTTATGACCATTCTATCTTTATCTATTATATGATTTTATATAACCTAATTTTTTTTGTTTTATCCAATACGTAAAAGATCACTCGTGCTCTTATTTTTTATGGTGAATCGTGATTCTTCAAACTCATTCAGAAAACATCGATTCAGAAGAAATGATTGCGAAAAAGTTACAAAACGCTAATGTTATAAAAGAAAATTTGTAAAATTATAAAAAAATGAGAAAAATTCAAAATATTGTTTTGAAAAAATTATTTTTTATGATTAAATATAAAATTCTAAAGTTGAAAATGTGTAAATATGAAGTTTCAATGTTAAAAATTGATAAATATGAAATATTAAAGTTTAGAGAAATAAGGGTAAAATGGTCATCTTTTAAATGGTTTTTAATAAAATAAGTATATATGATATTATTATATGTTTGTAAGGGTATATATGATATTTTTAGTTTTTATTGGGTATATATAATATTTTTTAAATTTATAGGTGTATATATGAAATTGCTTACTTTTTTGTTTATTAGTTTTAGGTTTTAATATAACAGCCATCTCTCTTTCAACGACGGAAAGCTTTTACCATCATCAATGGCGGCCTCAATGCGGCTTATCAACGTCACACCCTTTCGATTGTCTGTTCCCAAACACCATTCAAGGCCAGTCATTGTCCGTTGCTCCGCGGCCTCATCCACCGTCAAGAGCTACAACATTACCCTGCTTCCTGGCGATGGAATCGGCCCTGAAGTCATCTCCGTTGCCAAGAACGTTCTTAATCTTGCTGGCTCACTCGAAGGTATTCCGGATTCAATTGTTATTCTGATACGGATTTGTATTTTATATATAAGTTGTATGATCTTTTAGGGATTGAATTCAAGTTCAAGGAGATGCCTATGGGAGGAGCTGCCTTGGATTTGACCGGAGTTCCATTACCGGAGGAAACACTGACCACCGCCAAGCAATCTGATGCTGTTCTCCTTGGTGCTATCGGCGGGTGAAAATCATTCTATTGAATAACTTATTGTATTTTATGATGAGAGGTTTTGATTAAATGGTTTTGAAGGTATAAGTGGGATAAAAATGAGAAACATTTGAAGCCTGAGACCGGATTGCTTCAGCTTCGTGAAGGTCTTAAAGTTTTTGCAAATTTGAGGCCAGCATCTGTTCTACCACAGGTATAGTCTTGAATTTCTCATTCTTATTACCACACCAAGAACCCTCAATACTTGTAAGTGTCGAATGTTGATCCACCCTTAAACTCCAAAATAGTATATTTGGCACTTAATAACTACTAAAAGCTACAAATTAAGCATGATGGTGCAATGCCAGGGATTGAAATCGAGTCCCATGTCATACTTAGAGCTTATATAGTCAATTGATAGGATAATTTGCGACATGAATCCATCACCATTAGTTGTAGATGAAAGCATTATAACTAATCAAAACTATAATCCTCCATTTGAACATGCTTCCCTTATTAGACAAATCACATGCAATGCATAAGAACATGAGTTGCTGAATCTTGTTGAACTATACAACAGAAGCAGAATGCAGCCACATGAGCCATTGAACATTTGAGGGGATTTATAATTAATCCACTAACAACTGCTCCACTCATTAGTTGTTCCTATATTGTGCTAGACCTTGTGATGGGATTCAGTTATTAAGATTGCTGCTCTTGATGGTTGGTTACTGGATTAGTGTAAGAGAGGGTGTTAAAGTTGGTGGTTGGGAAAGACTATTTTCTTTATCATCTTTCCATTTATCAAATATTTTTTCATGTGTTACATTTGATATGACCTAATAGCCGAACCTCAATCCTTGTAAGAACAATACAACCTAGTATGTCTGTCATCAACACTTGATAAATCTTCGTGTTCTCTAGATTCTCTTTAATAGAAGCTTGTTATGATCTGCAAGAAAACATTCTGAAGCCAGAGGATTGGAAAAAAATGCTTGGTCATTCATCACTTTTCTAAGTGATAATCTCATTGTCACTTTGGTACAATTACTCAGTGAATATGTGAAAATTACCTGGTAAGAACTTGGTTGTTGAACACCAGCCTGTTGCGAGGAAAGTTCTAAAAGGTTTTCAGACGTAGGCATTGAGTTTGATTTCAATAACCCTACATGTGTATTTTGTGTCAAATCAAACCTACAAATCATGCCATTTGCAGGGTGTTCAGTTATGGGCTCACAACCTAATTATTTTATTTGATTAATTGGTGTGTAGAGTAAACCAAATTGTTCTCCACCTAGCCCAGTTAAGCTTGTTTAGTTCATGTTTATCTTTATGTAAGGCTTTAAGTATCAATTAGTTGCTAACTAAACATAATTTATATTTCCAAATTAATTGTTGTTATTATGATATCTGAATCTATGGTTTGATTCATCATTTCATCGTCTTCACCATTTCAGTTGGTGGATGCTTCGACTTTGAAGAAAGAAGTTGCTGAAGGTGTCGACTTGATGGTGGTAAGAGAACTTACAGGAGGTGAGTGTACAGTATATATGTAACCAGATATACTCAGCATCTCAGCCTCAACTCACACGGTTCATTTTATTTAAGTGGTAGTTGAAGAGCACATGAACAAATTAATCTACTTTACTGTTTACATATTAAAGTTTGTCCAAATGTGCTTTTTTCCACCAATGATTGGTATGGCTTGTAACTAGACAACATTTTAACATTTTTTTTTATCTGCAGCTGCTTTTTGGTATCTGTATATTTATTTTGTTTTTCTTACTATGTTTCTACTTTTGTGAATCAATTTCTCAAATATTGTCATGGCTGAATTTAATTTGTAAAAGAAGTTGGTGGTTGTGGAAAATATTGGAAGGGTAAAAGGAGTTATAAGTAGCTAAAAAACAAGACTTCAGATTTTCTGAAATGAGGAATATCTTACACTGGTTAAATTCTCTAATTTGAATTTTATCAGCACTTAAAACTGGATAATTATCTGTTAGGATGCCTTACCAACTATTTATTTATTAAAGGTATCTACTTTGGAAAACCAAGGGGATTTGGAACCAATGAAAATGGTGAGGAGATTGGGTTCAACACCGATGTTTATGCAGCATATGAGGTTACTTTTCTCTATCCTGAATTTTTCATATGAAAATATTGCTCATTTTAAATAAATCAAACGAGATATATTGTTTTAACCTTATTTTGTTTTTTCACATCTGATCATGTCTTTCCATTATTTTTTAATTAATTATCTTCCTTTCATCCCAACCAGATTGACCGCATTGCTCGCATTGCATTTGAGACAGCTCGTAAGCGCAGTGGCAAACTTTGTTCTGTTGACAAAGCAAATGTCCTCGAGGTACCAATATTCTTTTTGATTTTTTTCATTTCTGGCAAGTTAGTCCCAAGGTTGTAGGTTATACGAGCGTTGGTTGGTCACATGTTATATAAGGATTCTAATCTGCTCTCTTTTTTTTATATCCTTTTATTTTAATTTTTGGATACAATCATGCAGGCATCAATGTTTTGGAGGGAAAGAGTAATTGCAATAGCTTCAGAATACCCTGATGTTGAGCTCACCCACATGTACGTTGACAACGCAGCCATGCAACTTGTCCGAAATCCTAAACAGGTAAATTTCTGGTATGAGTTAAAACGGGCCGGGATGGGTTGACCCAATACACTTTTCGACCCGTTAGAGATATAACATAACCTGGATTGACCTGACAATTTAGTCAAAATTGCCTTCTCTACTTATCTTATTTTGTGTTCACATGCAAAGGGAAATTGAAATGGTTAACTCATAGTATCTTTATCTATTTGCAGTTTGACACAATAGTTACAAACAACATATTTGGTGATATTTTATCAGATGAGGCGTCAATGATCACTGGAAGTATTGGGATGCTTCCTTCTGCTAGTCTTGGAGAATCGGTATTCTCATCTAATTCATTTATACCGTTCATATCAAGTGATGGGACCCACAATCTCAGTTTCATAGAACCAAAAAGCTATAAATTCTGAAAGCAATTTGTTGAATCTCATTTTTTCTATTTTTGTTGTATTTTCTGATTAGGGACCTGGACTATTTGAACCCATTCATGGTTCAGCTCCTGATATTGCTGGACAGGTATTTATCATTTGAAAACTTTTTATATTTTTTCGTTAAGTATTTAAGATGGAAATATTGTTTTATTATGCAGGATAAAGCAAACCCATTGGCAACCATACTTAGTGCTGCAATGCTTTTGAAATATGGTTTGGGTGAAGTGCAAGCAGCTGAGAGGATTGAGTTAGCTGTGCTCGATACTTTGAATAGAGGATTCCGTACTGGTGACATTTACTCGGTTGGAAATGTATGTAGTTTCTTTCTCAAGGGTATTAGGACATTAGTATTAAAACTGTATATTTGAAATGGTTTATAATGCTTAAGATAATCTTGGTACATTATTTATTCTAATTGCACTCGCGTGCAGAAATTGGTTGGATGCAAGGAGATGGGTGAACAAGTGTTGAAGTCAGTGGATACAAAGACACCTGCATCAGTTTAATAAGTCAGATTCAAGTGAAGCTGCGAATAATTTTCTCCCATTTCATTCGAGAAAATTGCAGTCTTTTAGAGGTTTGCTTGAGGGTAATTTAAGGAGTTTTTTTTTTCAACTTTATTTCAGTTTGAGATTTTGTTGTATGTAACATGATGGTAAGAAATGTTATTTGTGGGGATTGAGTTCCATGTTTATGAAATAAATGGGGATCAAGATGCCATGTTCCTGTGTTTTTCAGCTATTATTTTTGTAACCCTCACCGCTGCTAACCACCTAGTTGTTTTCTTGCTTTATTATGCATGGATTATATTTGTTACATTCTTAGAAAAAAAAATTTAATTACAAAGTCTACCCAGAACTATCATATTAACTACTCTCTCCTCTGTCCATTCATTTAGAGTTTGTAGTGATATGTTCCACATGGCCCTTCCACGGGCATGAAAGTCAATCATTCTTCTGACACCCGTTAATTCTTATTTTTCTATTTACATTTTTAGTTAAGATTTAATTTTAAAATTTTCAAACAACTCATGTATTTTTATGAATGTAGTTTTTTTTTTAAATTTATTTTTTTTAATGTAGTTTTTTATTTATTTAAGAATGTATTTTTTATTTTATAATTGTTTTTTATTTATTAAAAATGAAAATTTTATAATTAAATATTTGTTTTGGTTTGTCTTGTTTTATGTTTTAAAAATCCAGAATTGTATTATGTATTTAGGTTCTAGAATTGGATTAAAATCTATAGCCGTTCCTTTGATTTTCAATCACCTCCAGTTGTATCTAAAATAGTATAAATTGTTACTCTTTTAGAAAGAACACTAAAACAAGAGATTGTATGTGGATAAATGTTTTTGTGTTTGCTTTGAAAATTGTGGGTAAAACTAGCATTTCTCTTTAAGAAATTGGGTTCTGACACTATGTTTGTGGAGTAAAATGTGGATGCTACTAATTTATACAAAGTGGGTAATGGCTTTTGAATATATATTATTGTATGAAAAAGACTTGTGTTGCTTCCTATCTCTTTGCTATTATTTTAATAATTAGATGATGTTATGTTAGTGTTCCACTAGTTTCTCATCATTTTAATAACCAGTTTTAAAGTGGGAGGACTGGGTTAATCTTAAAGTGGTGTAATTGTGTTGCTGCTCTCATCTCTGTGGCTTTAGGCTGTGTCCGTGTTTGGGCTATGTCCCTGATTGTTTTTTGGTTTGGGGTCTGCCCCTGTCTTAATAAACTTCAATCTTCGAAAAAAAAAAAGTTAATTGGTGGTTTAATCCGAGAAATTGGAAGTCTATAATAGAATTATTAATTAATAACATCTTAAAAAGTGTAGATAACCAATGTTTTTAAAACCTCCGAATTTGGTTCTCCGTACATCGTTTCCGGTGTTAAATGAAGTAAAAGATGTTTGGGTGGGAAGTCAAAGAAGGGATTAAGGGTTTCGATGAAAGTTGACGGGACTGAGAAATAGAAGAGTTCAGAAAAAGAAAAAGAGGGCTTTAATTTTAGGGGGTGTTTGGGATTACTTTTCAAACCTACTTATTACCTTTTGTAACAAGTCAATAAGTTATAAGTTTGTTTGGATACAAGAAAAAGAGTTTTGAAAATGACTTTTAAAAGAGAGGTGAAAAGTTGTTTTGAAGAGTAAGAATTTCTTACTTTTCATTTCTCCTTTTGACTTTTGAAGGTAATTTTACTGATATACCCAACCCTTACATGAATAAGTCAATCCAAACACTTTTTAAAAAATAACTTATTGACTTTTCCCACCAAATAAGTTAATCCAAACACTTTTTTAAAAACTCTTTTTCAAAAAGTAATAAATTAATAAGTCCTTTTTTGGGTTTAAATAAGTAATACCAAACACCCCCTTAGGAGTCAAAGGTGTCAAAAATTTGTCATAACGCCTTTGGTGAGGGTTTTGTTATAAGGTTTTTGTTCTGTGAAGGTCTCAGGTTTAATCTTTAAAAGGCACATTTCAAAATTTTAGAAACAAGACTTGAACTCTGAGGTAGGTGTGGTTAGCGACATCCTAACCAAATACCGTTATAAAAAATTAAAAAAAAGGGGTCAAAATTTTATGTGTGTGGCCTTTTCGGGTAAACTGTAAGAATAGACCTCTATTCTTAGTTTTTCTTTTAAGGGCAAATGGTATAAAAAACCAACATACTTTTTTGTTTTTCTCATAAAGTCACTCAACAAATTTTTGCGCATAAAAAACGAACATACTTCATCTTTTTTCTCACAAAAGTCGCTAAACAAATTTTTGCACATAAAAAACTAACGTACTTTCTTGTTTTTCTCACGAAAGTCCATCGACAACTATTTATCTTAACAAATGAATTCGCAAAAGTAAAGCGAAGGAAATCGACCAACAGAAGCAAGAGCAAATAAATCATTTGTCTTGCTTCTGTCGATTCATTTGCTAGGATAAATATTTGTCGACGGACTTTTGTGAGAAAAACAAGTAATTATGTTAGTTTTTTATGTGCAAAATTTTGTTTAAGAACTTTTGTGAGAAAAAAAGATAGATATATTGGTTTTTTATTTGTAAAAAATTGTTGAGGGACTTTTATGAGAAAAACCAAAAAGTATGTTAATTTTTTATAGCATTTGCCCTTCTTTTAATATAACATTATTCATATCTAATTGAATCATAATCTTATTTATTCATGTCCACCAATTTTCATAAAATAATAACTATTAAATTCTTCAATCCATGGTGGAAGCTTTAATCTTTCGTAAGCTTATTATTTGTTGAAGCCAGATTTTGAATTACAAATTAATATAAAGGAGTTTTAATTTTTTTTTTAGTTTTTAAAAGTTCATTTCCAATAGTTTTCAAGCAGATATGGGTTGATTGTTTGCTAAGATATTTGTTTAAGCCGTAACACGTGAAGGCAAAAATACTACTTTAACTAATTTGTTAACCAAAATGGTTAATAATGGGTTTGAATTTGATTTTAAAAACAAATTTTGGGTATGCAAAGTGGAGTTTTTTTAAGATTATACTTGTTATCTTTATTGTTTTTATAACTTAATTATCATTTTTTATTTTATTGTATCCAACATATATATATATATATTTTCTGAAAGGCAAATTTCTTTAAGGGAGTTAATTGGTTTTCTAATTAAGGGTGTTACAAATAAACTCAAAAGCATTGTGGGCCCCATCCAATATGCTTTCTTTCTAAACAAAAACTCAAAACTTACAAATCAAATTCTCATACTTCAAAAAGCTTACATTCAGTTGGCAAAATTAAAATCCAAAATGAAACCGACGAGTGTTTGGCCCGCAGTCTAAATCCAAAATGACCAATAACCCAATTGGCGGACCAAAATCCAAATCCAAAAATACAGAAGCTTCGACCAAAATACAGAAGCTTACAATCGGCCAATAACCCAAATCGTTTATAAGCTTCGACCGAAATATAGAAGCTTACAATCGGTGGGCAAAATCCAAATCCAAAATGAAATCGATTCAAACGGAAACCAAATCAGGGTTGGATGTGTTGAGCAGATGGGAAAGTCAGAGAATAGAGAGGAAGGCAGAGGGGGTTGGGTTGTTCCGGCCGGTCGACGGTGGGAGGGCGATGGTATGTGTGTGTGTAGACGATGGAAAGGAGATGGAAAGAGAGAGAGAGAGTAAGAGGAGACGAGGGTAGGAAGAGAGGCTAGAAACTTATTAGTGAAGAGGTAAAGGGGCGGGCGGGTGGCGGTTAATTTGTTAATACCGACCGTCGGTTGGTGACTGTGGTGGTGTGGCTTTTACTTGTTACAGAGCTTGAGAGAGTAATATATATATATATACACACACACATATATATATATATAACTCTCCATCTCTCTCTCTCTCTATATATATATATATATATTAATTTGTTAATATAAGAATGAAGGGTAAATTAGTCATTTACATGCCATTTAACTGAAAATTCTAACGTCGGTTAGTTTAAAGGTTATAATTTGATACAAACCATATAGATAAAGGGTGTCTGGTGTAATTAGTGTATGCGGGGTAATTTGGTATATACCTAAAGGTTGTTTTCTGTAATTTAGTCTAAAGAATAAAAAGATAAAAGAAACAAATAGGACCAACCTCTTTTTTAATATATAATAAAGAGGTACTAAATGTCCCCACCACATCACCATCATTATCATCCAACTCCCTCGCTTGTAATATCCCAAAAATAATAAGAAGGTTGTGGGTCGAAGATAATTTTAAATAAAAAGGGGCGGTCCTCGTAAAAGAAATAAAAAGAAAGGGAACAAAGGAAATGGACCGTGGGCTCGGGCCGGTTTTGGACGGAAGAATGGGGAGAGAGCTACAAACCCTAGCCATCTCCACACCTCTCCACATTTCCAATTGCCTTGCGATTTCTAGAGAGAGAAAGAGTCGGTTTCGAGCCTAGATCATCGCTACGGGTCTCTCCATCATCTATAAGCAGGAACTCCGAGGAGCTGAGCTGATATGAGGTAACTTTCAACTCGAATATGAGTTTTTTGTATATTTATGGGTTATATCGATAAAAAGGGAAGGTTTTTACGTATGTGTTAAGAAACTAACCATAGAACTAGTGTCACGAAAGTATACGAAATGTTTTGAACGTAAAAAGTGTAACACCCCTGAATTCCACTAACGGAGTTTTACCGTCTGGTGCGTGACAAACCCGGATCTCAGTCATTAGTTACATCAAACGACACTATATGGGACTCAAATGAAAATATTATAAAAGTTCAGAGTAAATGCGGAAGCGATAAATAAAAAGTGAATGCGTAAAACAAACGCGCCCAATGTCTAGTCCAAAATCACATAAATAAAAAATAGTTTAAACGTCTTGATTAATAAGAAATTAATATTAGGACTCCATGCATCTCCTAATCGTGCACCTGTGTCTTAGCTTAGCGTCCTGAGAAAACATGTAAGAAAAGTGTCAACACGAGGTTGGTGAGTTCACAGGTTTCAATAAAGTCATAGAGGCGTTTAACAGATTATATTCATTCAATATGCATATCTATAGGTAGCTAGCCTATGTTCCTGTTTTACTAAAGCGCTCGCAACCAAAGCTGACTGATTGTTTTTGTGCCTCTCGCCAGATCTATCAACTCTGGTAAAGTGAATAGGCTAACATTTCACCCGTTCAACCTCCAATCGAGATAGAGCTACTAACGCGGGTGGAGGCTGTCAAACCCAGTAATACTACTAAACATTACCTCGCTACATCCATATTAACGGTCTGATGCGTGTGAGGACTTTCCTGATAGGGTGTTACGCTTAGTCTTAACAGTGATATCATATGAGTTTCAATAATAAAAAAGTAGTTGTGACATGTTTTCTCCCCCAAATTAAATTAGTAAAAGGGGTTGTGAAACACACCTGAGTTGCGTAGGTAGATTCACACGAGAATGAGGTTTGGACCTCAAGTGTTTGCCCGAAACGGCTTACAAATGCCCTAGAATTATAACATAATAATTAGGGATATAACGGGATTTGTGACGACGACACGGAAGGTTGAACGTCCTAAAAACGCTCAAATGATCAAGGAGTAGACGAATGTGTCCACGGGAAATAAAAGATTTCTTAACATAATATTTAAGATGAATACGTTACGCGATGATTGACAATAATAATATAAAATATATTCGAACGTTTGTACCATTAAACTAATGGCTAGGAAAATAATATAACTAATATATTATTTTTAGATTAACAAACTATCACAATAAACAAATTGTGCGACAAAATAATAAATCTATTATTTTTTTATTCGAGGATATAAACGAGTGTAAATAATATAGATAATTATATTATTTATTAGCTTGAAACGTTACACGAAGTTTATAAATGAGATGATAATAATATATAAATATATATATTGTTTTTAATTAAAATCACGGGTTGAAAATAATATAAATGTATTATTTTATAAATGAATTTAAATAAAAAATATGGGTTACAAGACTAAACCCGAGCGTACGGGTGGTTTTCTAGTTTAAAACACATTAACATATTAATATAATAACATAAGGATTGATTTTTATTTGAAAATAATTATTAGAAATGGTTTTAAAAACAAAACAGTGTGGAGAGACTCGAACCCGGGTCTCTCCCACACAAGCACACACAACTAACCAGTCCCTCCCGACAAGATTTCGCAACAGAACCGACTTAGAATTGATTTTATCAATCAAGAACACTGTGTTCTTCCCCCATACCCAAAGCCGATCGATTCCAGTCCCAATTTCCAATGATTTCAAATACGATTGAAGCAACAGACAGATGGGTTTTGTAAATCGAGTCAAAAAGAATCTGAGTGTGTGTTTAATTGCAAAACTAACAAGTTTAAAATCGTTTAATTACTAAAAGAAGGGCCGAAACCCTAGCTCAAGAACACAAGATCGAATTAACAAAATCTACTATTAAAAACTATTGAAACCATGGGGCTTTTACTCATTAGAATGTTGTGAAACTGTTGGTGTAGTTTAATTTGATTGAGGAAGTGTTTAGGATCAAAACTCCCAAAACAGATTATGTACACACCCTAGAATTAGGATCCTGAAAAATTTGATGTTACAAGATCAAATTATCATAGGGCTTTCACTATACAGAGGATTGCGAATCTACTGATATAAATTAATTGAATTGTAAACGTGTCTAGATTAGGGTTTGATTAAACCGTAATCGGATGAACAATAGAATCTGGTTTGTGTTCGATTCGATATTGAAAGCCCGGATAACCATGGGGCTTTCAATCTAGACACTAAAACGAAGTTAAGGATGTTTTTGATTACCGAAATGAGTGTCGAATTGAAGGTGATCGAGTGAACGCAGGTCCGACTGTGAATAGCTTGGTCTCCGGCGACTCCTGCTACTACTCTGATCGAATTGATGCGTGGGATTGCTTCTGAGTCGTTCGTCTAACGTGCGTGGATGCTCAATTGAGAGATTAACAAACGAATTGATCGAATTACGATGATAGGAGGACATTGCGTCGACGGTTATGCCATAATTGGTCATTAATCGGTTTAATTCGACAATGATAGCGATTAACACTGTAGTTAAGACCGTTAATGTTGAGAACGTGCTTGATCAGTTACAAAATCAAGTAGAAATCGGTTCTTGAATTCGAATTTGAACCCAATGTTACAAGTTTGACTTTACAAAGTCAAACATAATTTAAAACTTCCGATGTTGACTATTCAGGGTCAACAATTTGAGTTTTAAAACTTGGCAGAACTAGTCCCTGAAGTTTGAGATCAAGAACTGACAGAATTGGTCCCTGGCTTTAAGATTAGGTTAAGATTTAACTGACTTTACTAACGGGGTTAACCCTAAAAGTCCGTATTGTTACAAAAAGTTTCCGTCTTCATCGTGATTGAACTGAGCCGCCATAGACATGCAAACTTAAGTTTTTCTTGGAGAAAAAGTTGACGCAGGCGAACTTAACACGTTCGCCTGAGCATGGGATGGCGAACTTGGCATGTTCGCTTGGTATAGAATCGGCGAACTTGGGTGTCCGCTAGGGTTGTTGTTGGCGAACCTAATAGATTCGTTGGGCCCTCTTAAGCGAACGCGACGAGCGAATCTCACAAGTTCACTGGCCAACATTATAGCGAATTTGTTGTATTCGCTTATGATCAAAAAGAGAGAACCTAGTTAGGTTCGCTAGATCAGAAATAGATCAAACCTTCTAAGTGTCATACAGACCTGATAATTAACCATTTATCCAGATTGTACGCGACATAGTCGAGCAGTAAAGAGCACTGTGAGGCAAGCTTTTTCGGGTGAGTTCAAGAATCTATATTTTACTGTTTTAGGGTGGTGTGCATACTCAAGAATTAAACATTTATAATAAATATATATTTTTTACTTAAACGTTTGCAAAAAGATAACAATTTATTTAATTATATGTTTTATAAACAGATTCAGAAGAAAGAAAAAGTTTATTTAACTATATGTTTTATAAACAGAACGAAAGAGATAAGTCAAATACATTGTCTAATCTGTAAGAGTATGGTCACTACCGAAGAAAGTCTTGAGTTAGTAGTGTAGTCCTTGATGCTAGTGCTACCCGAAACCAATGACAGTGTCATGGTATTAGTTGTATGCATGTCATATGAAAAATCGGGACAATGCTCAGCAGAGCACTGTTAACGAGGATGTTGTACGACTTAGGGGTGTGCATGGGTCGGTTTTGGAGTAAAACCAAACCAAAAAACCGAAAGTTCGGTTTTGGGTTTTTTAAAACCGTTCGGTTTTGTTTTTTTCGGTTTTAAAACCAACTGGACTTGAATTTTTTTGGGGTAAAAGAAAAATAGCCAAAATAATGAACTATAGTTTGAAATTTTGGGCCTAAATTATTTTTAATAACTAATGATTATCATACATTTGGCCCTAAATATTTTGAACTACAAAAAATATTAGTTTTCTTAAAAAATATTCAACATAAAAAAACATTATAATCTATAAATTCAATAAATATAAACAATAATCTACAATTAATGCAAATACGTGTAACACAATATGTACACTTTTAACATACAAGCACACAACACAATATACTATATAATATAAAACGTGAATGCACATCTATACAATAATTAAAGCATATGTATATGTTCAGTTCGGTTTTCAAAAGTTACAAAACCGAAACCAAACCGTAATTTTCGGTTTTCAAAAAATACAAAACCAAAACCATCGGTTTTAGTTTGGGTCGGTTAATTCCGTTTCGGGTCGGTTAATTCACCCCTAGTACGACTGGAAGAAATGAGTAACTGGTGTGCGTGAGATGTGATATGAAAATATATAAATATATTTTTATAATGGTTTCACGAGAACAGGTTTTAAATTTATAAAATGATAATTACTTTAAACTTAAAAACACACAATAGACAAGTGTACCTATCGCAGCGTAATATAGTTTAGGTAAGAACGAAATATCGAACCAATGGACACAGTCGAGTTCCAATACTCAACTTTCGTTATCGTTTAGCCGGATTAATTAGTGAGTGAGTTTTGTGTGCTTGTGAAGCAGAAAAGTAAATGACGGTAAAGTAAATAACAGAAAAGTAAAAATGTGCGTGATGTGTGTAGCAGAATAGTAAATAACAGAAAAGTAAATATCTCAGAAATGATCAGGTCACGAAGAGTATTGTTTTGAGCTTCGAATCCGCTTTGTATGTGATAATGTTAAGTTGACTAATCTAGTGGTATGACTACTACAAACATGTGAACGGTACACCGCTAGAGCCTCATTATCACAATATTTGATTCATGAATTATAATCTTTAATAATAAAATGGTAATGATTCATGTTAGGGACAACGTTACGCTTAACCCTTTGAGTGCTATCTCTTGGCTGGTTTAAGACATCAAACTTAAATGCTTAATTATTATTGTTAAATAGGTGATTATACTTTGCTCATCGGGAGGTGGTGTAACAATGGGACCATGTATAAAGACGTACCGTTCCCAACATGAGTTCACCAATTCTTTGTCGCATAATAAGTTCGTATAAAGACGTATGATCTTACTAGTATTGACCAAGCCTTGGCTTATCAATCTTTGCTTGTATAAAGACGTACAACTTTCAAAAGAAGTTTAATTAAAAAGGTTTTATGGTTTTACACTTTAAAATTAAGAACACTTACAAATATAAAGACAGATTTAGACAACGATAAAAAAAACCCACCAAATGATGGTTTTAAGAGTAAATAATTAAAGTAATAAACATACCACTATATTAATACGTTAAACATTAACATGCACCAAACTTCATCTTCACCCTAGCAATACAAAGAGTTTAGCCACGAATGACCATACTAACTAGCGTAACGCTGAGTTTCGTAGGCTCCCCTATTGCAAAACAAAAAGGAGGAGCCTCTCTACTCTACTCTAACTACAAGATTCTATCTCTCTGGATAGTGTATTGCTTCTTCTTGAGGTGTGTGGAATGAAGAACCCAAGCCTCTTATTTATAGGCATCAGACTGATCAATGAACAGCCGTGCAAACACCTAAGGAATCATAAGGTACGAGTGACAGTGTACTCGGAGCCGTGGGAGCAAGCAGGGCAGATGCACGCCCGTGCATTGGGATGCACAACCGTGCATCCCTCTGCCTGCTGCCTATTTTTGTCTTTTAGCTGTTGGTTGACTCTCGTTGACCAATTTTGCCTTCTTGGGGGTCAAAGTTTGGGAATAATCCTTCTAGAAGCTTGAGTTCTTGGTGTTTTTGATATATTTCATCTTGATTTATATTTTCAACACCGAATAACTTGCAATTACAAAATATAAACGTTTTAAGTATCAATTGCAAAACTATTATTCAATTAGTACCATAATACGGGGATTATTATGCATGCGAAACATGTATAAATGATGGCCCATCATAACATCACACACTTAAACTTTGCTTGTCCTCAAGCAAACTCATGCATGATCATACCCATAACTAAAAACTTTACAAAAGGTAATGGATCTCTTATAGGGATTGAAATAGATGATTCAAACAATTAGTGATTAGATACAAGCAATTAGGAAGAAACCGGAACAATAGTAGGGTGCATTGATGGCCTTCAAACAGAAATTACAAAGAAATGATCGAGGGATGTGCCCTCTCTCACTACCACAAGTAGGAGCCTAACAAAAGAACAAACTCAATCCTCTCCCTCTAACATGTCTTCTTCTCTATTATTTATACTAACCCATATTACACTTTAGCCTTTTAAGACTACCTAAAACTCACTTCCCTCTCATAGCTCATTCCCATCACTACTCCCTCCTTCAAAACAGTCTTGTCCTCAAGACTGGGATCAGCTACTTCGTCTGGTGGCCGCCCTTGCCCATGCACCACCCACGAATGATGGAATCCAACAATTAACCCAATAACATGACTCACCGTCTTGTACCACCAACGGATACCCGGTAGTCTTGTAAGAACGAAAATTCCAGCAAAGGAAAACGTGCCAATGGACACAACCAGGTCAGCAGGAGGTACCGTACCGCCTTTCCAACCAAGGCGTCGATCGCCAATTTTGAACATAGACACCACCAATGCCATCTGAAGCTGTTTTTCCAGCGATGGAGGTTGCTGAAACAGAATTACAGTTAAAAGGAAATCCTCCGAAACCCCGAGTCGACCAGCAGATTGGGTGAACACACCCTTAATTGAAGGTGCATTCCATTGCAACCCAAAATCACTAGAGGGAAACGCAAAAAGAGGAACTGGGATCAGAATGGCATCCCTCCAAACGGTACGAATAAGAGATCGAACTCCTTTATCCCGTGGGAAGTTGGAGCTAACATCGGGCATGGCAGGAATCCCAGTTTTGGCGGTGGAAAACGATCGCGCAGATTCGGGAATGGAAAGAAAGGGACGGTCCATGGGATCAGTGTTAAATGAGGGTTTGGGCTCTGAATGGCCGACTGTATTGAGACCATCCAGTAACCCAATCGATGAAGGCCCAAAACGATCCAAGCAACAAGAACGTTTCATGGAAACGTTATCAGTGGTAGGGTGAAGCATTGCGTCAAATTGAGGACCCGAAGAAGAGAATACCTCACCGAAAAAAACAGATGCAGATTCTGACGAACCCTCCCCCGGAGGTATCGCCTGATTCCTCATCCAATCCAGAACCGTCTTCCGAAATTCCCTGGATTCCGCTCGATCTGCCTCAAATGCTTTCAAAGTCGATTTGATTTCAGCAACATCACGTTGAAGTTGTTGAATCTGCCCTTACTGAACATCGATCCGAGCAAATGAACGTATTTCCATGAATATTGAAAGAGAAAATGGCTTGTCAAAGGCAGGTCGGACCAATGATAGGGGTTGAAACAGATGATTCAAAAAATTAGTGATTAGATACAAGCAATTAGGAAGAAATCGGAACAATAGTAGGGTGTATTGATGGCCTTCAAACATAAATTACAAAGAAACGATCCAGGGCTGTGCCCTCTCTCACTACCACAGGTAGGAGCCTAACAAACTCAATCCTCTGCCTCTAACATGCCTTCTTCTCTATTATTTATACTAACTCATATTACACTTTAGCCCTTTAAGACTACCTAAAACTCACTTCCCCCTCTTAGCTCATTCCCATCAAGCTCCAAGTAGTTGGAAAATCCATGATAGCTCTTGATTCGCTTATTATATTTTTGTGCTTTTCTATTTTAGGATGATGAAATCCATGACAAGCCTACTAGAACTTCAATTATGCATAAACTTTCACTCCTCGGTAGCTGCATTGAATCCAGTTCTTAAATCACCACACGTATAGATTCCGCCTATGTCGTGTGAGAGTTTGATATCGTGTGTATTTTGTTCGTGTGTTTAAAGATCCATCGAGATATTGAGACTTACAATCGGTATCAGATCCATTGAAGTCATTCAAGGCTCGGTGTGATGTCAAAGATTCAAGATCAGAGAGTTTTTGCTGAAATCTTCAAGGAACATCAAGCAATCTCCTTCGTGTTCTTCGGATTGGTTAAAAAAATTGTAGCAGCTATTTTGGGATACAAATTTTGAAATCCCAAGATTATCGGGATTTATTTTGGAAACAGAATCAATCGAATTTATTATCTCGGGAGTATTTCACGGGAGAGGTTCACGAGACTACTTCACGATTCAGGTTCTCGGGTAAACTTCTCGGCTGGTCAGTTCACGGCATGGTTGGAAAAATCGTTAGGCGCAAGGCGGGCGGTGGGGTGGGGCCTAGGCTTAGGCGGGATTAATCGGGGCCTACGCGGGATTAATCGGATTGGAATTTTTATATGTAATTTTCAGTTTTTTATATATATGCACACATTTTTATATGTAATTTTTATAAAAATGTTCATTTTTAAATATTTATACACATATTTGGCTGGAATTTGAAGGGTTTGGCTGGAAAATCCAAAGTTTTAGCGGGAATCTGGCCGAAAATTTCAGGTTTTCGCTGGAATCTGGCCACCTAGGCCCGCCTAGGACCGATTCCAATTAATGGTCCGCCCAGCTCAAAATTACAAGTTAAATGGCCGCCTAGGCCCGATTTTTACAACACTGGTTCACGGGTAAGCTTCTCGGTACAAGTTCACGGGAACTGGACTTCACGGCTTGGATTAAGTTCACGGTTTCTCCATAGTTCACAGTTTCTCCATAGTTCACGGCTCAGTTCCAAGTTCTCGGTAATCTCAAAGTTCACGTGATATAAAAAAAAAGTTTTTTGGGCGGGATCAAGGTTTAAATGTATCAAATAACTACTCTACGATTCCAATAAATGTGTTACAATCAACGATTTGAAAACCAGAATCGAGAACGGGACTTTAAAGTAGTTTTTAGTAGCCGAGCGCTAAAAATCAAACCGATCAAAAATCACTATAAAATGTTTTATTTATTTTTTTATATTTTTTAAGTGATTTAACAATAGTTCGTACAAAAAAATTACAAAAAACATAATTGAATCACAAAATATATATTATTTATTATGACTCGTTATTCGTCGTCTACTCGTCTTAGTCTTCTATAACATCGGTTTTCAATCTTCTTCGCTTGAGATACGTTAGGCTTCATCATAAGCTTTTTCTTCGTCAGAAAGTGAATTCGCCGCCCTTTGTTCTACTTCGAATTCGTGTATTTCTTGTTCAGTGTCAAACTCGCCTTCTAGTTTTGCAACATGTTGTACACGTTCGGCGGCATCCAAATGGTCCTTCAAGCAAATACACATCTCCATAGATTCCGGTGTAAGCCTCGTTCTTCGAATAGATAAAACCTGCCACTAAGAGAAAAAGCATATTCCTAAGCTATCGTGGAAGCTTGGACGGTTAGTAGGTCACGGGCCATTGCGGCTAGAACGGGATATTGGGATTCCCTTCCTTGCCATCAACTGAAGATATCAAAGTTTTCAAACTCTTTGGATCTTATAGTTGAAATAAAGTCGGTTGCTTGATATCTCGCAAGCTCGCTACTTGGTGCGCTTCCACGAGCTCGTTTAGTATTTTCGTTTCTTAAAGTGTTAAATAAATTTAGCATCGGGTTCCTTTAACTACTAGAACTTGAACCCGAACCCATTGATTCATGTATGTTTGATGGATCACCACTTCCACCATATTTGCGTAAATAATAATCAAACATAATATTAAAAGCCGAATTGAAATCCCTTATTGCCTTTGATTCAAAATTTAGGTCTTCCTTGAACATATTTAAATCTTCCGATATTGATCCAATTAATGTTTCAACACCGGTTACATTAATCGTTGGGTTTAAGGCGGCCGAACATGTAACAACGGCCGACATTTCTAAAAAATATTTTTTAAATTTAGCTTTCATAGGTGTTACCATTTTTTCAAAAATAGTGCCGTGATATTCAAACTCTTTTAATTTATTACATATTAAGTATAATTGTTGAAGTATTAGCGAAGACATGGGATAATAAACTCCCAATAAACATGTAGTTGCATGTTTAAAAACCTCAAGCAAATTAGTTAGTTTCTCGATCATATCCCAAATTATATTAACAATTTTTTGTGAACGTTTCTTTTGGACAAGTTCATTATGGAAATGTTTTAAAGTAACTGTTTGCCTTAAGGCCGATTCAAACATTTTCCATGTCGAGTTCCATCTAGTAGGTACGTCCCAATTTGGACCTGAAAAGATGGAATCCGTTTGTTGGCACAAGTTTCTATAGTTTATATATCTTTTTTTTGTTTGTGCTAAAAACTTCCCGTAACATCATTTTAAAATTTTCTTTCAGTTCTCCTATTTCTTGGACGTTTAGACCGTCTTGCACAACCAAGTTAATGATGTGTGCAACACATCAACTATAAAAGAAAACACCATTACAAGGCGGTTTACATTTTATTTTTAATTTTTCCACCCCTTTTGTGTTATTTGAAGCGTTATCAAAAGATATTGGAAATAATTTTGGTTGAATTTTATAAGTTTGAATTACCGAGTCTAAAATATAAAATAAGTTTTCACCGGTATGTGGATATCCAAAATAATCAAACGCAATCGTACACCCACGACTCGGGTTGAACCCAATGTGCGGTAACGCAAAGGTACGATTCGGGTAAACCATGTGGAGCGGACCAAACGTCCGTTGTTAAGTTAATGCCGGTATTTAAATTTTCATAACCTAAAATTAATTCTTTTTTAGCTCTTTTCCACATTTTTAAACAATCTCTTCTCAAAGTAGAACGACTTACATTTGTGTAACTCGGTTGAAGCGTCTATTGTATCATCCTCATCAAGCGCGGATTATCAAAGTGATCAAAAGGCAAGCCTTCTTGAATGACGAAATGTATCATTCTCTCACGAACCCTCTCGACATTGTATTGTCAAACTCCTCCATCCCTACCAATTAGAGTTTGATCTTCACCTTGAGTGTGTTTTGCGTGACTACCAATATGTTTCCTCAAAATGCTATTTCCCGCAGCACTCAAAATTTTACCACAACGTTTGCAACGAGCCTTTTGCGGACCGTTCGACATTTCGCATAAATCAAAATAAGCCCATATCTCTTGGTTTCGGGAGCAAGGAAGTACTGTAACCACCGTGGCATCGCTAGTAGAACCACCAACCGAATTTTGAGTGCTTGCGGAAGCCATGAGAGCGTTTTTTTGGCGTAAAAGTGAGTGTTTTTTTGCGTTTTGAGAGCGTTTTTGAGTTTTGAGAGCTAGAATGTTGTGGTGAACTAACCCATACCCCCAATACCTATTTATACTAAGTTTCAAGTCTCAAAAACCTCAAAAAACCAATAAAAGGCTAGTTAACGGCTATATAGCCGGGTTTTTTTTCAGCCCAACGGCTAGAACCGGTTTTTTGTCCGATTTTTGTCCGGACATTTTTTGTCCGATTTTTGTCCGGTCCACTGAAAACCACGTTACCGGTTCTGGATCCGGCGGTTCCAAAAAGATCCGGTCCGGTTCTTTTTTGTCCGGTTCCTGCCGGGTCCGATTCCGGATTATCCGCCGGATCGGATTTGGATCCGGTTCTATTGAGCACCTCTACAACCAACACAAAAAGATAAACTAACTAGCAAGTTAAGTTATTGGGGTTGTTGGCCCAATGGTAAAAGGAAACCCTTTTAGAACATCAAGGTTTGAGGAGGTCATCAAACGACGTTTGTTTTTTCTTTCTTGCCAATTATGCACTAAACTATTAAAATTCAGCATTTCATGTTCAAAAGCATGAGCTTCAATTTATTACCTTTCTGCCCCTTAGATGTTGCAGTGAAATTCAAATAAACTCAAAATTGGAACTTATTTTTCACATTTAATAAAGAAAGTACAACATTTTTGAACCCAAATCAAGCATTTGCAAGGTCAAATCCAAGGTGGTGTTTTATATTACATGGACTATTTCAACAAAATCAAACCCTAGAGTTTAGCATATTTAGTGGCCATGGTTGTATCAAATACCTTTACAAAGAATCTAGTTCTTGGAACTGACAATTTTTCTAGTAAAATTGTTCCCAACTGGAATATCAGTTTCTTTTTCACTTCAGAGGTAATGCCTCCCATGGATATTATTTCTGCAAATGCTGCAGGTTCTTTGTTCCTCTCAAATGATATAGCCACTGATCCCTTCAATATCACCATCACAAACTGCAAAAAATGAAAATAAGATCTGACTTAATTAATGTCTCCAAAATAGTGGTCAAATTTGGATTCACATTTTGACCACATCCAAAGGATTGACCGTTGTTTCTTTTCTTTTCATTTTTAAACTCAATGGGTAGTTTGTTTGACAAAACTTATTCCAATCAATCAGATTAGTCAAATCATGTAAACTAACAAACTAACTAGATAATATTAAAAGGTAGGCCCTATCTTGGTGGCTAAAATAAACTAAAACAGGGGATGATGCATGTAAACATCTTGCTCTAGATGTTGAATATGTCTACACTTTTTTTGGCATCAAGTATGATGGAGAAAAACAGAAAGCTTTTATATTTTTATGATTAAAAATAAAATACAATATCTCCCGATTTTGAATCCAAGCACTTGTGGCTACCTACAATTAGTAATGATCAATTCCAATATGAATAAATGTCCACTTGAATCATGCTTTACCATTTTAGAGGAGACACCATGGATCATTATGGGGTGGTTTTATTTCTTTTAGTTATTCATACCCAATCTTTTTAATTTCTTTGCTACAGTGATAACTGTATTCTGATCAAATTATCCAAGAAAATTTCATCATGGTGTGCAAATGATTTTAGGTTTATATATTCTAAAGGTCAAAATCAAAATCTAAACTACCCATTATCCAACAGAATTTCATCACGGTGCAAATGATTTTAGGTTTATATAATCTAAAGGTCAACGTCAAAGTCAAAATCTAAACTACCCATTATCCAACATAATTTCATCATGGTGCAGGTTTTATATAATCTAAAGGTCAAAGACAAAATCTAAATTACCATTTATCCAAGAAAAATTCATGATGGTCAAATTTGAATTAGCATTTTGACTACATCCAAAGGTTGACCGTTGTTTCATTTTCAAACTCATGGGTATCTGTTTGGCAAAACTTATTCCAATCAGATTAGTCAAATTATGCAAACTAACTTGATAATATTAAAGGTAGGCCCTATTTTGGTGTGTTGTGCAGTAATAAATTATAATTCCACATGTTCCATGATCTTCACATGTCATGTTTTGAAACCGGACCGGAAACTGGGAGGGAAATTGTTTCAAATAAGAGTGGCTGGACTTGTCAAGAGACACCGGTGGTTAAAACATGGGTGGCATGTAAACATCTTAATTTACATGTTGAAACTGTCTATCCTTTTTTGGCACCAAAGTATGTGGGAGGACAATAGAAAAGTTCATAAGAACATGAAATGCAATATGACACAATTTTGAATTGAAGCACTTGGGCCACCTACAAATAGTAATGATCAATTCAATATGAATAAATGTCCACTTGAATCATGCTTTGCCATTTTAGAGGAGACACCAATTCTTCTAGTTCCAGTATGGGGTAGTTTTATAACTTTTAGTTATTCACTTTTTTTTAACAGCTTATTCATATCCAATCTTTTAAATCAATTTCAATTTGTTTGCTACAATGATTCTTATATTAGAAATTACACCGGAATATTAAATAGTAACCGGGATTTAGGAATTAATAAATAGTTGATAATAATGAAGAAAAAATCATAAAACTGTGAAGTATTTTTTTAGATATAGATTTATCCAAGAAAATTTCATTATAATGAGCAGATGATTCTAGGCTTTTGATTTAAGGTTTAGATAATCCGAAGGTCAAAGTCAAAATCTATTATTTAACATAATTTCATTTTCTCAAAAGATAAAAGTCCTACATTTACTGTAACTTTGTTTTCTAATCATTCCTCAAACAGTTAAATGATAAAAAAAAAAAAAAAATTAACATCGAAACGAAATAAGTTTGGAAGAGGAAGAACAGAGAGAGGATTTACTTTCTCCGGTCGTCCGATGATCTGAGCGACGGCTTTGGTGGCTTCAGAGAAGATGGAATCGGTGTCAACGCCATCGAGGGAGACATTGGTGGAGATCTGGACACAAGGCATATTGCTATGGCAAGCTTTCAACCATTGAATTGGGGAGGTTTTTGCAGGTATTTATAGATGGAACAGGAATTCCCAAATACTAAACTTACAAGTGGAAATATATGGAGGTCATGATTTTCTTTTCACACCATTAAGTTTAGTTAATTTAACTAAAAATTATTATTTATTAACTTTATATCTCACTTTTTTAAAAAATTCCACATCACACTCTTCATAATTATCAATTATTTTAATTAAATAATACTTATTTATTTATTATTATTTCTTTTTTTTTTCACTCACACACTTATAAAAAGTATAAAATAATGTATAGATGATGGGCATGATGAATGATTACCCCATAAGTATAAAAGGTGGTTATAGTATTATTTAATTGAAATAAGGGATATATATGGGGAGTATGATATTAAAGCTTTTTGAAAAGTGAGATAAATTTAAGAAATGATAATTTTTAGTTAAATTGAATGGATGAGGATGGAGAGTTGATGTGAATGCTCAGCAGGTTCTATATATGTTTGTGAGTGAGTTCTGTACATTTTAAGGAGTGGTTTAAATTTGTTGTGAGTGAAGCAGAGAGAAAATGTCACTGTTTATCTGTATATTTATGAAAACACTGTTCACCTGTGTAAACTTTTTAATATTTTTTTTAAAATGGTTGTTAATGGATGAGAGAGAAAATATAATGATAAAGATATAAAAAAGTAATATTTAATTAAAAATGAAAGGGAAAATATAGTGATTTTTAATGTAATTATAGGGATAAGGATAAAGAACCAGTCCTAGTAGTTTCCTTATCTTCATCTCTATAAATTAACTAAAAAACATATTTACTTTTAAATTAAATACTTTTTTAAAAATTGTTAGAGCATTTCCATTAGCTTTAGTATATATACCATATCCTTAAATTAAAAGGAAAAAAAATAAGATTTAAACTAAAAAGGTCTTACATCATGTTATTTAAACCTTATCTTTATCTTTAAAATTATAAGGAAATGAACACTATAATTTTAATATACCAATTCAGTAACCATTTTCTTTAAAATTATAAAGATAAGGAATAAAATTTTTAAAAGGTTTTTAAAAAATGAACAATTTTTTTATGAAATGATGGTTTTAGTTAAATTATAAAAATAAGGATAAAGAAGTTGATGTGCATGCTCTTAGAGCATTCACATCAGGTTCTTTATCCTTATCATTCAAAGGGACCCGGCCCGCTCATCATTCCAAGGGAAACCCACCATTCGAAGACCCGCTGTGAAAAAACTTTAGCCCACCATAAGTATATTGCACCAAGTGAGTCTTGAACCATGACCTTCACATTAAAAAGCCATAGGAGTGGCTACTCCCAAACCAGTTAATATGAGAATATATATGTAGACTTTTTAAAAGTCTTCCACAAGGCTATCTGTAATTTGTAGCGTAACTCATATTCCTCTTACCGATTCATATTCACATATATTTTAATCAAATTACATTAACTTATTACCACCCCCAACTAATTAAAGTTAGTTCATAAACTAAATTTCATTATTACATCGATTTCAACTAGAGCTAACAAAACAGTGTTATGTCGTATTAAACTGCCAAACATGATACGGCACGTTTAAAACAATTAGCGAACCCGAACATGACATGTTTAACTAAACATATCATTTTCTTAAACGCCAACACGAACATGTGTTATAAGATCATATATTAAGTCCTATTGTAATTCAAATGCAAATATATAATTCTTATATGGTTGTCTTTTATTTTTTTTAATGTATTGGGCTGAGAGGAGGTTATCGGACCGATATGAATCAATGTCGGTCCGATAACCGACCTATGATGCCTTGCGGACCGATATGAGAATGGATGTCGGTCTGCTATTGGACCTTTTGCTTCGGACCGATATGAAACATATGTCGGTCCGCTATCAACTTAATTTCTAAAATTTTTATTTTCAACCCTAGACTTTGGTACTTTAGATACACGAGTCCTTATAGTTTCTAACTTTGACATTTCTTGGACATTTTTGTGACAGGTGTTACAAAAAGGTGTGCACGAATCAGATCTTCATCTTGGTCATGGTCGTCTAGGGTTTTAACCCACATACACACAACAGATCTTCGTCTTGTTCTAATCATCTACGGTTTACCATTTCATCAAATTTCATTCTCAACTGATTGAGTAGTGTTCGAGTTTATATTGATATCTTTTAGAATCTATGTGAACCAGTTTTAAAGTTAGGGTTTCGATTGATTCTTTAAAACATTGACTCATTATGTTCTTGTAGTTTGAATCATTTAAATCTATATAATCTGACAACATGTTTAATAAGTGGGCTACACAATATTACATGTTTAACATGAGTAAAAGAACCCAGTTTAATAACACGATTGACACTACACGACTCGTTTAACACAACTAAAAATTAACAACTCAGTAACACGAATGACATGGTGCGTTTAACATGATTATTGACATGATTCTTAAACATGATTAAAAATAATTAGAAACAATTAACACGATAAAATAAAAGTTGCCAAAAATTATAATCCATAATTAGTTATTTCTAAAACTGTCCTTTTGATAAATGGGTCATAGACATATTGTGTCAACCCAATGACATATTTAACATAATAAGTGAAGTGTTTGTGTAGAGGTGCACAAATCGGGTATTCTCAATAACCGGTTCCGGACGGGTATGATTGGTTCCAAAAAAATCAGGTATTCTCAAGAACCGGTTCTTGGTTGAAAAACCATACACTGTGTACCCTGTTCCGGGTGGGTATTTCAAGAACCTATATCCGGGCATTCGAAAAACTTAGTTAAACATATAAATACATTAATTAAGCATATAAATAACTAACTAAAAAGTCCAATAACACTAAAATTTAAAATGTTACAAAATAGATAAATGTTTAAAACATAAAATCATAAAAACATAGATAAATTATATAAAAAAAACTATATTGTTTCCAGAACCGGGTATGATTTTAGGGTTTAGGGTAAGAGATGCACATTTCGAGTATTCTCAAGAAACAGTTCCGGGGATGATCGGTTTCGGAAAATCGGGAATTAGAAGGAGCCGGTTCTAGTTTCGGGTCCGGGTCTTGGTTGAAAAACTAAACCCTATGTACCCGGTTTCGGGTATTCAAAAACCGGTTCCGGGTATTTGGGCGGTTCAGTATTTTTGTGCACCTCTAGTTATGTGTGTCATAAACTGGGTAAGTGAGTCAAAGCTGTTTAGACACATTTGTAATCGTGTCGACCCGTTTACCCAGAACACTAACCCGTTTAATTTCGCTTAGTGTCAATCATGTTAACAAGTCGTGTCATAAATTACCAAGCTATTTTCAACCCAACCAAATTGTTAAAAGTGAACTAAAATATTATATATCACTTTACAAGGGTGTTGATGGAAACTTATTTACTAAAATTGTGCTATTGAAAAAATATTTATTAAAATAGTGTTTTTAGAGATCTTGCTTCTCTCACTCCTAATTTTATTTGATAAAACGTAATTCATTAATGACCGGATAAAAGGAGAATGCATTGCTATTTACTAATTATTATTAGGCTTATAAAATGAGAAATTGTATTTTATATATGTATTTTTTAATAGACTTTAATAAACGTTTTTTTTACTAAAAGTGAAAAAAGAAATCACTCTTCTAATAAAAGATTAAATTGTTTTGTCACTTGGCATCACCACATTCCATCTCACAAGTTGTTCCCCCCAAAACCACATTTATATCCTTCATTTAATATTTTTATATTTAGCATTTTTTTTAAATTACATAAATAAATATTTTACCAAATCAATTCATTATTATTACTACTGACTCATTTTTTTTTAAAATTGTCATCAAAAGTGAATATTTTTAAAAAAAATCAAGAATTAAAAAATAGAAAATTTTTAAAAAGCAAGTTTTTAAAGTTTTATTGTTAAAAAACGATTTTTTAAAATTTTATTATTAAAAAACAAGATTTTTTAATTTTATATATAAAATTTAAAAATACTACATTTATATTTTAAATAAATATGTGTGAGAATAAAGTTAACTAATATTTAATTAATAGTTTTTTAATTAAATTTGATATTTTTGAATAAGTTTTTTATTTTGATTTATAAATTTTAATAGTTAGTTTTTAATAAAATTAAGAAACATGTAAATATTTATTTTTAAAAGTGTATTATATTTTAAACTATAGTTTTTTTAAATGAAGAGATTTAAAAAAAAAATATGTTAACAAGTTTCAGTTCTAATTTATTAGTTTTATTTTTTTTCATATTTAATTTTGGAATTTTAAATCTAATTGTGTCGAAATATTAATGAGTGAAATTTTTAAAATTTAGAGTTTTAAATTTTGAATTAAAAAGACGATATATTGTTGAAATTTAAATTTTATTTATATCTTTTAATTTATTTTTTTAATGAGAAATTTGTATAAAAATAGTTAATATATTTAGCAATATAATCTTAACGTTTCACCCCGGGTAACACATGGGGTTAAAGCTAGTTATTTATAAAGTGCTCCGTTTCTTAGAATCATTTTTCTTAGATAGATTTTTTTAATAAACGTTTAAAAAAAGTTATTTAAAAAACTTTTTTTAAAATCTTAATCCATTACGTAAAATTGTTTCAACTAGTTTTAAGACCCCCCGTTGCGACAGGGGCGTATAGTCGAGAAAAAAAGTTAGCATCAAGACGTTTCCGTGAGCTCGCGCGTTGAAGAAGACGTTGATAACATGTGAAACTTTATATAAGAAAAACGAAACCTAGACGTTGCTGATAACATTTGAAAATTAATATAAAAAATACGAACACCACGTTGCAGAGGGAGCCTAAAAACGTGAAAAGAAAAAAACAAACACGACATATCAATATATTTGGAGATGAACGTTGAACGGTTTAAAAAAAACGTTTAAAACAACTGGTCGACTTAAAAATGATGTTACGAAAATTCACTTGGAGACATAGATAAAAATAGGCACGTCACAACGTCAAACTCAAAATTTTATAAAAGAAAAAAAATATTAAGTTAAATTATTTAAACAATAAAAGAAAAAAATAAAACAGAAAAAATATATTACATTGAATAGCAAAAGAAAAGAAAAACAAAAAACAAATATTAAAAATGAGGATCTAATACAATATTAATTCGTTTTATGAGGTTAATTTTTGTTTATTAAAAAGTGACATGGCATAAATATGCTTTGATGTTTTCTTATAAAAAGATCAAGTAATAAATAAAGGATTAGAAGATAAACAGGGATGCGTTAATTATACATATTTGTTATTTTTGAGATGTGAATGGGTTATGGTGTGGTCCTCCTCGTAGAATTAATTAAAATGAAAATCTAGACGCAATAGTAAAAATATTGTTAATAAAAAGAAAATATAAAACTAATTAATAAAAAAGGAAAAAACAAAATAAAAAATATCGGTTCGGGTCGTCAAAAAACATAAAAGTGAATATCGATAAGGGTTACGATAATACCAATACCGACAATGTTGTTCGCTCATAATATGTTCGGCTCGTCACGGTACCATAACGGTAACGACACTCACTATAGACAAGGATAAAAAAAATACAACTCTGTTTAAAAAAAAAAGCTAAAAACGGCCGCACCCTTCGTATTATGAAAAAAGTTAACGAACGAAAGTTATTAAAAAAAACAAAATTAATAGAAAATGAACAGGCTAAAAACGTGTATTATATATATTATAAGACTTTAAAATAAAAATATAAGAAATAAAACTTTACATCAGAAACAAAGTTAAAATTAACATGGCCAATCAATGATACACACGTGACAAAAATTTAATGAAGTTGGAAATTTTCAAACACCCGTGCGATGCGACATGTTTGTACAACTAAAATATAAAATTGCGGCTTAAGAACGTAAGTATAAATAAGCACGTTATAATAGTGTATTTGAAACCAAGAAAATAAATAAATTACTTAATAAACTTAAATTTTCATTTAATTTTAGCATTTTTAAACACCTATAGTTGAATAAAACGTAAAGGTGATAAAAGAAATAGCATCACACGTTCTTGTAATAAAAAGAGAAAAACGTAAGCAAAAACAGTAAATCATTGTTTGTACTTACATGAGTTACAAATACAAAATAGTCTGTGAAGGTATTAAATTTACTTCGCTAATATTTATTTTTATAATTTTTGTAGTTAACGCAAATATTGCACTAATTTTTTAAAATAAAAGGAAAAAGGCAATTAAAATCAGTAAAATGGAACACTTTTTGCATTTTTGTATCGAGCTTAGTAAAATTATGAAGCCTATAACATCTAAAGCTAAGGTCATCATGATATAGAAATAGGCCATTAATTAAGAATATTGATTTTGAAAACCCCCATGCAACCTCTGTTATCCACCCCTCTTCTTCTTTAAACTTCAATTTAACGCCCCCACAGTTTAATCCACCCCAAAAGTCTCCGCCCCATTCACCATCAGATGCCACCCAGCTCCACCATCACCGTAGCACCACCTAGATCTAAGCTCCGTCGGCGGTGCTGTTTGTACCTAAACCAAAATCTTAGACCCGACAGAGAAAGACGGTGAGCATCTCACCTCCGGCCAACCTTGCAACCTCCGGCCAACCTTGCAACCACCGTCAGGCGACGGGCACCACTGGTAACCGTCGCAAACCACCACAACCCACCACCTTTTAAGTCCATAGCAACAACAAAGTACCCAACCACCACTACGTTGCCATCATATCACCACCCCGGCACCAACTCGTACGCTTCGAAGTAACTGCACAATTCAATCCATGGAGATAGAGATAGAGAGAGAGAGTAGAAAACATGCTCTTTTCAGTGTGTTCTGAGAAAGAAAATGTAACATCCCAAAAATAATAAATTAAAATAGCGAGACCGGTGATTTAGTTGGAATATTTAAACAAAAAGGGAGCGGGCCTGGGCCCGGCTTCAATGGGCCGAGGGAAGCCCATGCACATAAGAGGCAAGGCAGCCCTCTTCCCTGCTCATTTCCCCAGCTCACGCAGCTTTTAGAGAGAGAAAGGAGAGCTCGGGTCTAGAGAGAGAAAGTGACGGATCAACTCGGGAATTCAGGAGAACGTTGCTGCTGTTCTCGTGATCATATCCTCTGAATCAGAAATCCAATCCAGGTAACGATTCGATCACATTATGAGTTTTTGTTCGTTTTGGGAGTTTTCGGGTTTTGGCTAAAAAGATAACGATTTTGCGGATGAAACTTGAAAGTGAGCTTAGGTATAGCATCTAGAATGAAAACCAAACGTTTTGATCTAAGGAAAATAGAAATTTTGGCTCGATCAGACTCGCATGCAAAAGAAACTGCAATTTTGGGGAAGACAATGTGCAGACCCATCGAAACTACTTAGTTTCGATATGTGCAGATCCATCGAAACTACATAGTTTCGATATGTGCAGTAGTTTCGATATATGCATACCTATCGAAACTACCATAGTTTTGATATGAGCCACGATCCGAAGCTAAGTTTACACCTAAGTTACCTATCGAAACTACAAGTTTCGACAGAAGCAACCTATCGAAACTACAAGTTTCGACAGAGGCAATCTATCGAAACTATCAAGTTTCGATATAAGTAAACCCATCGAAACTACTAAGATCAAGTATAGTAATATCTAATGTCATCTAGGAGCACTACCTTACGAGTATGACTTTATTACACAGATCGTGAGTAACATTAGTGACGCTCAGTAACCAGCTAAGTGTACTTCGGAAACTACTCATCCGGTGAGTTCTATGTGCCCCCTTCTATGTTATGTGCAAATGATTTATAAATGTTTTGGGGCTGAAGTGTATACACTAAATGAATAAATGTTATAAATGTCAATGTGATCATACGTATATATATATATATATATATATATATAAATATTTATATATGAAAATGAATTATGAATAAAGAATGAAGCGTATGACTATAAAGAATGAATGAAAGAAGGACATAACGTAAAAGAATGAAATCTTGCTTTATGTTACATATATTGCATGTTATGAATGAATGTAAACGTTATAAACCCTTCTGTGACAACGGCTACTTCGGTAGACGGACGACCACGTGACTATTTTGCAACCGGGACAAAAACGTTCATTCGCAAGCTAGGACGTATGAAAAGGTATTAATGGACGGTCGAAGCAAGCCTTACCTAATGTAGAACGGTTGCATACATAATGGTCACGTGGGAAACGGATGCCCTAGGGCAGACGGAAAAAAATGACGGACTACGACGGTAGGACGGTAAAGAGCGGACGGACAAAGGTTGCCGGACGGATTTAAGGATATGACGGACGGTTTTCTAGAGCCGGACGGTAATGAAACGGGCTACGACGGTAGTTCTGACTGCGATGTCTTTGTGACATTCGCGACAAGTATGATGGGCTGATCTTCCTTAAGATTATGACCAATATGTGTTCTCTCAAAGAAAGTATGTATGTACATATGTATATACCCTCAATGAATGTTATGTGAGAACAGCAAAGTAAAGAATATTTAAAAGTACGAATATACATATATACATTATATTTATGATAAGATAAATTTTATGTATGATTGTCTTTAAACTAGAACTCACCAGCGTTAGCTGACTTTTAGTATACATTTCAGGTAACAAAGGAAAGGGTCGTGCGAAGGCGTGAAGGTTACCCGACACAAGACTGACATCCCACTTTAATATATGTGTTAAGACTTCCGCTGTTATGTTATGTAATTGAACGACGAATGATTTGTAATTGAATGATGAATGTTTTTAATTTAAGTTCAGTATTTATGACTATGTTTATGAGTAAATCCAACAAGTGAGGTCACCCGGTTTAGGGGCCTTACAAGTTGATATCAGAGCAATAGTTTGAGAGATTTAGACATCCCTAAATGTCTAGACTCAAACTGATTATGGAACCAACGAACGGATGTCAGTATGGGTAACCAACGCCAACGCTAGCACGGTAAGTAAGTCATAAAGTTAATGCTCTAGCATAGGAATAGATACCTTAACTTAGAACAAATAGATGTTAATGCCACGACTGATTTGAAGAGTTTCGAACCCGAAAAGCAATGTAAATTAGTAATCACAAACCGGTCACTGTAATTAAGAATTTACCTTGCTCGTACTGTTCCAAACTATGATCTGAAGAAATGACATTGATGTATTCCCTTTTTAACTATCAGGAAATTAAGAACTATGGCTGGTGGAGGAAGAACAGGACCTCGAGGCGGTCACACTGGCCGACGAGGTAGACCTCCGTTGAACCCAAGATTTGAAGAAGAAGAGAGTGTGCACGCAGAGCACACCGAAAGTGTGCACGAAACATAAGTGACCCCAATTAGGGACGACAGTCCAGGGCCTATACAGTTGGAACCTGAAGTCAGGGATGCTATTGCCCGTGAAGTTGTGCTCACTTTGAAGAAGGTATTGCCTGATCTACTATCCGAGGCAATAAAGAAAAGTAAAGAGGAGGATGAAGGAAACCACGAAGAAAAAGTATATGACAGCGACGGGGATGAGATAAAAGTGGGGTCAAGCACTAAAGGGTGCACTTATAAAGGTTTCAAAGATGGAGACCCACCCAAGTTTGATGGTAGCAAGGATTCGGTGGCTACTTTGGAATGGATTGAGAGAATGAACGCTGTAATCAACATCAGCGAGTGCCGACCAGACCAGGCGGTTAAATATGTTGCTCATTCTTTCACCAATGAAGCACTAGGTTGGTGGAGAAATATTCAAAGAACAAAGTCACCATATGCTCTTGCCAGAATGACATGGGAAGACTTGAAAAAGCTCGTAATCCAAAAGTTCTGCCCACAGAATGAGATTGATCGTGTGGAGAACGAGTTCCTAAACTTCAAAGCTGGCGACAAGACTCATCGCCAATATACTTCAAGGTTCAACGAGCTGGCCCAACTGGTACCACACTTGGTGGAAACCGAAGAACGTATGATCAAATACTATGTCAAGGGTCTGCCGCAAAGGGTCCGTGTCCACGTAAAAGCCAACCTACCCTCGACCTTCGAGTCGGTAGTCAACCTGTCTGGAATCGTTTACGACGATTATGCCAACGAGGACCCGGCACCTGTGACACAAAAGAGAAAATGGGAGAATCCGTCTAGGGGCACCGGAAGAGGGAATGAAACAACTGAAATTAATAAACCGAGGTTGGACGGATATGAAACGTGCAAGAAATGTGGAAAGCAACATAGTGGCGAGTGTCGAATCGGCACCACCGTGTGTTATAAGTGCGGGAGGCCGGGGCACTACTCCCGAGATTGTTGGAAGGACGCCAAATGCCAAGTATGTAGATTGTTTGGGCATCTGACAAAGAACTGCAGGAAGGCCGGCCAATCTGGTTCAGGAAATGAGAAGGAACAGGAACAACAAAAGGCAAGGACTCGGGCCTATGCCTTAACTGAAGAAGAAGCAAGGGGAAACCCTGATGTCGTGTCAGGTACGTTTCTAGTTAATGATGAACGTGCTGCTATTTTATTCGATTCTGGTGCTAGTAAAAGCTTCATATCAAATGCATTTTGTCGTAAACTGGATTGCACTATCGACACCATAATAAAGGCCTTTAGCGTACAAACTGCCGTGGGTAAAAATTCGGCAGTATTTCAAGTAACAGAGGATTGCATCATAGAAATAGAGGGACATAAGTTTCCATATAGATTATTCCTTCTCACCTTAGGAGGATTCGATATAGTATTGGGTATGGATTGGTTAGCTGCCAACGAAGCTCAAATCATATGTAAACGTAAGAGAATACACCTAAAAGCTCCTAGCGGCAGTCCAATTACGGTTTATGGGGATTGGAATTGCACGATGCCAAACGTCATCTCGATGATCAAGGCCGAAAGTTACATGAGGCGCGGTTGCGAAGCTTATCTGGCATATGTTATTGATGATAGAATGAAAACGAAAGAACTCAAGAATGTACCCGTGGTGTGCAACTTTTCGGAAGTATTCCCTGAGGATCTACCTGGGTTGCCACCCGATCGGGAAATAGAATTTCAGATTGACTTACTGCCAGAAGCTGAGCCCGTTGCCAAAGCCCCCTACCGATTGGCTCCGTCAGAAATGAAAGAATTGATGTCTCAACTAAAGGAACTAACCGAAAAAGGATTTATTAGACCGAGCATCTCACCATGGGGCGCTCCGGTACTTTTTGTAAAGAAGAAGGACGGCAGCATGCGTATGTGCATTGACTACCGCGAATTGAACAAGAGGACAGTAAAGAACAAATACCCATTGCCTAGAATAGACGACCTTTTTGATCAACTGCAAGGTGCGAGTTGGTTCTCAAAGACCGATCTTAGGTCGGGTTACCATCAGTTAAAAGTAAGGGAAGAAGACGTACCAAAGACCGCGTTTCGCACGCGTTATGGACATTATGAATTCCTCGTGATGTCCTTCGGATTGACTAACGCTCCAGCAGCGTTCATGGATTTGATGAATAGAGTATGTCGACCAATGTTGGATCGATCAGTGATAGTTTTTATAGACGATATACTGGTATATTCGAAAAGCGAGGGTGATCATCACTGTCACCTAAGAGAAGTTCTGGAGGTGCTAAAGAAGGAAAAGTTGTACGCAAAATTCTCCAAATGCGCGTTTTGGCTTAGGGAAGTCCAATTCCTAGGTCATGTGATAAACCCAAACGGCATCATGGTGGATCCTACAAAGATCGAGATAGTAAAGGAATGGAACATCCCAAAGACACCAACAGAGATACGAAGTTTTCTAGGATTGGCAGGCTACTATCGAAGGTTTATTCAAGACTTCTCAAGAATAGCCTCACCACTGACTAAACTGACACGGAAGGAAGAAAAGTATGAATGGGGTCAGACTCAAAACAACGCGTTTGAAGAACTCAAGACACGATTAACCCAAGCTCCAGTCTTGACTCTACCTGAGGGAAATGAAGACTTGGTAGTCTACTCTGACGCTTCGGGGCAGGGTTTAGGTTGCGTACTTATGCAACGAGGAAAGGTAATTGCTTATGCTTCACGACAACTAAAGATTCACGAGGTTAACTACCCAACACACGATCTAGAATTAGCAGCAGTAGTTTTCGCGTTAAAAATATGGAGGCACTACCTGTATGGAGTTAAATGCACCATCTACTCCGATCACAAAAGCTTGAAATACTTTTTCGAACAAAAGGAACTAAACATGAGGCAAAGAAGGTGGTTAGAGCTACTGAAAGACTATGACTGTGAGATATTGTACCATCCAGGCAAGGCAAACGTAGTGGCTGACGCTTTAAGTAGAAAGGAAGAATCGACACCTATCCGGATCAAAGCGTGTCAGCTGATCATAACGCCAGATTTGATGGGTGAAATAACAAAGGCACAAGATGAAGCACTGTTAGAAAGAAATGTGAAACGGGAAAGGATAGTAGGACAACAAGGGAACTTAGATACAAATGCATACGGAGTACGAACTAGGTTTGGCCGGATGTGGATACCTAAGATTGGCGAGCTTAGAGCCAAAATACTTGATGAGGCCCATAAGTCTCGTTATTCTATCCACCCCGGGACAAACAAAATGTATCAAGACTTGAAGAAAGAGTACTGGTGGCCTGGCATGAAGATTAATGTGACCGAATACGTGAACAAGTGTCTAACATGTTCACTAGTTAAGGCAGAGCACCAGAAACCATGCGGTAAAATGCAACCTTTACCAATACCAGAATGGAAATGGGAGGAGATCACAATGGACTTCATTACCAAGCTACCGCGAACAGCTAGAGGCAATGACACCATTTGGGTGATCGTCGACCGCTTGACGAAAAGTGTTCACTTCTTGCCAATACGTGAGACTTCTTCGTCTGAAAAGCTAGCAGAAGTATTTATCAAGGAAATTGTGAGTAGACATGGTATGCCGCTGTCAATTGTGTCCGACAGGGATACTAGATTCACATCTAGATTTTGGAAGAAATTCAACGAAGCGATGGGCTCAAGACTGAACATCAGCACCGCTTACCACCCTCAAACCGATGGCCAGTCTGAAAGGACCATTCAGACCTTGGAGGACATGCCCCGGGCCTGTATCATTGACTTCGGTGGGAGTTGGGATAGCCATCTACTATTGGCAGAATTTTCATATAACAACAGCTATCACACGACTATTGGCATGCCGCCATTTGAAATGTTATATGGAAGAAAATGCAGAACCCCGGTTTGTTGGGGGGAAATTGGGCAGAAGGATTTTGCAAGTCTCGAAGTGGTCAAAGCAACTTCTGAAAAATTTGATCAAATCAAGGCTAGAATGAAAGCCGCAAAAGACAGACAGAAATCATACGCGGATAAGAGAAGAAGGGATTTAGAGTTTCAAGTGGGGGACATGGTACTGTTGAAAGTATCACCATGGAAAGGAATCATCCGATTCAGAAAGCGTGGAAAACTAAGTCCAAGGTTTGTCGGGCCTTTCAAGATTTTAGCAAGAGTGGGTCAAGTTGCTTACAGACTCGACCTACCCGTTGAGCTTAGTGGAATACACCCTACGTTTCACGTGTCGCACTTACGCAAGTGCCTAGCTGACGACACATCTCACATACCTTATGACGAGATCGAAGTGGATAACAGTCTAAATTATGTAAAAGAACCAATAGCCATTCTTGACCGAGCTGAAAAACGACTACGCAATAAGTCGATACCGTTAGTCAAGATACAATGGAAGCACAAAAAAGGGTCAGAAGCTACATGGGAAAAGGAAGACGAGATGAGGGGACTATACCCTCAATTGTTTAACGTATGAACAGTTTCGTGTTTCGAGGACGAAACCTCTTTAAGGAGGGTAGACTTGTAACATCCCAAAAACAATAAAACGAATAAAAATAGCGAGACCGGTGATTTAGTTGGAATATTTAAACAAAAAGGGAGCGGGCCTGGGCCCGGCTTCAATGGGCCGAGGGAAGCCCATGCACATAAGAGGCAAGGCAGCCCTCTTCCCTGCTCATTTCCCCAGCTCACGCAGCTTTTAGAGAGAGAAAGGAGAGCTCGGGTCTAGAGAGAAAGTGACGGATCAACTCGGGAATTCAGGAGAACGTTGCTGCTGTTCTCGTGATCATATCCTCTGAATCAGAAATCCAATCCAGGTAACGATTCGATCACATTATGAGTTTTTGTTTGTTTTGGGAGTTTTCGGGTTTTGGCTAAAAAGATAACGATTTTGCGGATGAAACTTGAAAGTGAGCTTAGGTATAGCATCTAGAATGAAAACCAAACGTTTTGATCTAAGAAAAATAGAAATTTTGGCTCGATCAGACTCGCATGCAAAAGAAACTGCAATTTTGGGGAAGACAATGTGCAGACCCATCGAAACTACTTAGTTTCGATATGTGCAGTAGTTTCGATATATACATACCTATCGAAACTACCATAGTTTTGATATGAGCCACGATCCGAAGCTAAGTT
Source organism: Smallanthus sonchifolius (assembly GCA_023525975.1). NCBI lineage: Eukaryota > Viridiplantae > Streptophyta > Magnoliopsida > Asterales > Asteraceae > Smallanthus > Smallanthus sonchifolius. The sequence goes on from CM042046.1 coordinate 32,558,350, forward strand.
TACACCTAAGTTACCTATCGAAACTACAAGTTTCGACAGAAGCAACCTATCGAAACTACAAGTTTCGACAGAGGCAATCTATCGAAACTATCAAGTTTCGATATAAGTAAACCCATCGAAACTACTAAGATCAAGTATAGTAATATCTAATGCCATCTAGGAGCACTACCTTACGAGTATGACTTTATTACACAGATCGTGAGTAACATTAGTGACGCTCAGTAGCCAGCTAAGTGTACTTCGGAAACTACTCATCCGGTGAGTTCTATGTGCCCCCTTCTATGTTATGTGCAAATGATTTATAAATGTTTTGGGGCTGAAGTGTATACACTAAATGAATAAATGTTATAAATGTCAATGTGATCATACGTATATATATATATATAAATATTTATATATGAAAATGAATTATGAATAAAGAATGAAGCGTATGACTATAAAGAATGAATGAAAGAAGGACATAACGTAAAAGAATGAAATCTTGCTTTATGTTACATATATTGCATGTTATGAATGAATGTAAACGTTATAAACCCTTCTGTGACAACGGCTACTTCGGTAGACGGACGACCACGTGACTATTTTGCAACCGGGACAAAAACGTTCATTCGCAAGCTAGGACGTATGAAAAGGTATTAATGGACGGTCGAAGCAAGCCTTAACTAATGTAGAACGGTTGCATACATAATGGTCACGTGGGAAACGGATGCCCTAGGGCAGACGGACAAAAATGACGGACTACGACGGTAGGACGGTAAAGAGCGGACGGACAAAGGTTGCCGGACGGATTTAAGGATATGACGGACGGTTTTCTAGAGCCGGACGGTAATGAAACGGGCTACGACGGTAGTTCTGACTGCGATGTCTTTGTGACATTCGCGACAAGTATGATGGGCTGATCTTCCTTAAGATTATGGCCAATATGTGTTCTCTCAAAGAAAGTATGTATGTACATATGTATATAACCTCAATGAATGTTATGTGAGAACAGCAAAGTAAAGAATATTTAAAAGTACGAATATACATATACACATTATATTCATGATAAGATAAATTTTATGTATGATTGTCTTTAAACTAGAACTCACCAGCGTTAGCTGACTTTTAGTATACATTTCAGGTAACAAAGTAAAGGGTCGTGCGAAGGCGTGAAGGTTACCCGACACAAGACTGACATCCCACTTTAATATATGTGTTAAGACTTCCGCTGTTATGTTATGTAATTGAACGACGAATGATTTGTAATTGAATGATGAATGTTTTTAATTTAAGTTCAGTATTTATGACTATGTTTATGAGTAAATCCAACAAGTGAGGTCACCCGGTTTAGAGCCCTTACAGAAAATGATAAATTAACTGAAAATACCTTAAATAAACTGATGGTGGTGGCTTTCAATCGATTGGTAGCCGACCAATGTGTGCACCTATATATGTTGGATACACTAAGGATTGAGAAGGTTATGGGTTCAAGGCATTTAAATGCACGTGAAAGTTTTTATCCAGATATTTTTTTTTTATATATATATAACCCCCGCGTGCCGCGAGGGATTTCGCCCCTCCCTTCGCGTACAGCGAGGGAGCTCCAAATTATGCCGCCCGAGAATCAGGTTTCTCGCGTACCGCGAGAGAACCCACCCTGGATCTCGCGTACTGTGAGGGACCTGAGTAAACAGAAAGTTTACTCAGTTTACCCAGTTCTATATTTAGTCATTTTTTCAACATTTTTCAATTCAACTTGACACCAAATTTTTCCTACACTTGGGTTTTGGTTCAAAAACATTCATCACTACAAATATTTACCAAAAGACAATTCAAATGTCAATTTACACCACATTAACGGATTTTCCTTTAAATCCCAACAAAAAACACCCAAAATGCATACGAGAACCCTCCACGTCTTGGACTTGACTTTGGCCTACATCAGAGCTTTCCCTACATAACCACATAAACATATCACCGTTAGTAATGACGATAAACATATCAAACAAGTATTTACAACTTGTTTCCACCATTCACCCATTTGACCCGTTTGCACTCATTTGACCCGTTTGCAACCATTTAGTCAAATAAAGTTATTAACACTTGCAATTCCACTACAAGTTTCATTCATTTCATTTTTCATTCACATACCCCCACTCATTTGACCCGTACTTGTAGTATTAGACCCCAAGTCCACCCTTTAAGTATTCCACACTTCTTATTGGGTTTACGACCTCTTGGTGCGAGTACCACCACTTGTCTTACCCACACTTGGAGTATTTGACTCCAAGTCCACCTTTTGAAGTATTCCACACTTCTTATTGGTTTACGACCTCTTGGTGCGAGTACCACAACTCGTCTTACCGCACTTGGAGTATTTGACTCTAAGTCCACCTTTTGAAGTATTCCACACTTCTTATTGGTTTACGACCTCTTGGTCCGAGTACCACAACTCGTCTTACCGCACTTTGAGTATTTGACTCCAAATCCACCTTTTGAAGTATTCCACACTTCAATCCACCATTTCACCAAATTATCACATTTTGTTTGACTATATACCACATAAGTCAGTTACACCAAATTCACCATATTTACATATTAGATTGACTATTTACCACTTAAGTCAATTACAACAAATTCACCACATTTACATATTAGATCATGCATAATCTTACACATTCATTTCATCTCATAGTATACACACATATACCACTCATTTATCAATATTACTAAGTAAGTGCAAGGTGTGACAATCCGGACTTTCCAAGTTAACTCCGTTAATCAAATCCAGTTAAAGTTAACACTAATTAACTTAACTCAAACTTCAGGTACTATTTCTGCCAAATTCCAAATCCTGAATCATTGACTTGCAAAGTCAAAATCAAGTGTTTAGTGATTCTATTGACTTTTGAAAGTCAAATCACATGTTCTTAACTCAATCCAAATCTTAAGGACTAATTCTGTCAAATTCTGAATTTAAAATACCTGAAACCACAGGGACTGAATCTGTAATTAACACAATTCTAATTTTGTTGACTTTTGAAAGTCAAACCCCTTGTTCTTGAGCCTAATTCGGAAGCTTTAACCGGATTCTGTTTGATATTGTAACGGTTACACACGTTCAAGGCATTAACGTTCATCATTAAGCCCTTAATCATCGACATTACGTCGAATTAAACCCAATAATGAGAATGCAAGTCTTAACCGTCGACCACTACCATACATTCATCAAATTCGCATCAATTTGTTTGTTATTCTCTCAATTGAACATCTGCACACACTAGACGAATCCCTCTGAAGCTTTGCACGCGTCAACTTGGCAAGAGACAGAATCAGAATCGCCGGAGACCAACACATTTAAGCTGGAACTGAACTTTAGTCGAACACTACAAATTCGAATCCAATTCTGGTAAATACCTACACCATTAGCTTCGTTTCTATCTCTAGAATAAAAGCCCTATGATTATTTGGGCTTATATCATCGGATTTAACATGAACCAGATTCTTGGGTTCATGCGAAACCTGTTTAATCGAACTCCTCTATAAACCCGATTTAAATTCAATCAAACTATATGATTAGCTTCGCAATCTCATACCCTTTAAAAGCCCTATGCTAATTGAACCTAACAACATCGAACTGAACACGATCCAGTAACCTAGGTTTGTTCATAATCGATTTGGGGTTTTTAATCTTAACAACTTCCTAAATCAAATTAAACTACTAAGTTCGATTCGCAACCCTCTGTTTATTGAAAGCCCTATGAATCCAACACCTTTCAATATCATAATCGATTAAATCGATTCAGGATCAAACCTAGGGTTTTCGGCTTTTTGAATCTGAAAGTAAATGATCCTAAACTAGTTGGTTTTGAAATTAAATACACCCACAAGTTCGTAATTGATAAGTTATCAAAACCCCTAATCACTCTTGCTTATTCGTTGCCGAAATCGATGGATCGGGACGGGTTTCGAACTGGGTATGTGTATGGGAGGGATACCACAGGCACTTGTGTGTTAAAACCAATTCGTTCCGGGTTTAGTTGCGATACCCTAGCGGGCGGACTTGGTTAAGACACTTGACTTCTAGGCAGGAGACCCGGGTTCGAGTCTGGTCTTCTGCATTCTTTTTTTGAGGACTTTTTAATTATATTTAATTATTAAAAATCAAACCTTATATTATTATATTAAAGAGTTTTAACCCGAAAAATAATCCGTAGGCTCGGGTTTGGTTTCATAACCTATTTTTATTATTATTCCCACTTTTAAAAATAATATGTTTATATTATGTTCAAACCACGAATTCAATTAAAATAATATTTTTATATTATTTTTAACCCGTAACTCCCACTATTAAATAATATATATTTTTATATTATTTCAACTCGTTTAATTACTTTTTGTGATGTTTAAACTAAAAATAATATAATTGTTTATATTATTTACTCACGTTTATATACTCGATTAAAAATAATATATTTATTATTTTTCCACACAAATGATTATTTAGATAGTACTACGAACCTAAAAATAATATATTAAACTATATTATTTTCCTAACTTTTGTAAACGACTTTAACGTTCGAATGTATTTATTTATTTATTTATTATTCGTTATTAACGTACGACACATAACGCTTTTCCCTTAATGGTTATATTAAGAAATTTATATAATTACGTAGACACGTTCGTCTACTCTTAAATCCTTAGAAAGCGTTAAGATGTTCTAACTTCCGTGTCGTTGTCACAAATCCCAACTTGTCCCTAATTTATGTGTTTATAATTTTTGGGCATACGTAAGTCGTTTGAGACTTACACTCGTGGTTCTAACTTATCTTTGTGTGATCCAATCCACTACTTAACCCAGGTGAGTTTTCACGGCCCCTTTTACTGCTTTTAAACTGGGGGAGAAAATATGACGCAAACACTTTTTGATTTTTGTACTTCATTATGTATCACTTGTTATGACTATGCGTAAACTTTATCATGAAAGTCCTCACATCGAACCGTTTAAATATGAGTATAGCGAGGTATGTTGGGTAGTACTACTGGGTTTGACAAACCTCACCCGCGTTAGTCGCGCTAACTCGATTGGATATCGAACAGGTGCAATATTGACCTAATCGTGCACCATGGTTGATAGGCCTGGTGGGAGGCACTCAAACAGTCAGTTTACGGTGCGAGCGTAATAGTAAACATGAATATGGGTTAGCTACCTGTTGATATATATATATTGATTATACAATAAATCTGCTAAATGTTTATTTAAATATTGAAACCTGTGAACTCACCAACCTCGTGTTGACATCTTCTTACATGTTTTCTCAGGTCGCTTAAGATAAGGCACAAGCGCACACATAGGGCATGCATGGAGTCTTATGATTTATTTATAAAATAATATTGCTGAATTGCTTGTACTTTATTTTTGGACTTTGTTTGGACTGAACACTTTGGGACTTTTCTTGGGCGCGTTTGTTTTGCGCATTTACTTTCGTTTTACGCTTCCGCACTTACTTTGATCATTTATGATATATTTTCATTTTAGTCCCATATAGAGTCGTTCAATGTAACTAATGACTGAGATCATGGTTTGTCACTTCCCAAACGGTAAAACTCCGTTAGTTGAAATTAGGGGTGTGACACAAGGGCACTTACCTTTTGAGTTGGAAGATCTCGTGCCTCCTCCTCGGTTCACAATTTGATTACCTAAACATATACACCTAGTTTAGTAATCTAACATACATACATAATCACATTACAATTTAGTCCACAACCCAATTTTCATTTCCAACCCAAACTGACCCGTTTGGGTTATTCCCATAACCAAACACCCTCTTTCAATTCCAACTCACCTACTTGAGTTTTCTTTCCAATACCTTGCCACTAATTTCTCATTCAATAACTTTTATTAGGTCAATTTGGTGTTCATTCAAGTGTCTAATATCACATAAACACTTAATCATCACTAATTCATCATTCTAGTATCATGATCCAAACACCCCCAATTTTCACCATATGAACCCTAACTTCTCAAAATCAAAATCAAATGGTTCTAGGATGTTAATCACCACCCTTTACCTTTAGTTTAGCTAGATTATCCACAATCTAACACCAATTTACCACATGCATACATAATTTTTGGATTTCTACAAAACCCACCCACTAACACAATCAAAGATGAAATCAAAGAATGATTAACACTTACTTGATGCTATGAAGGTGTTGTGTGAGCCAAAACCTTCACAATCCAAGCTTCAAATGCAATCTTTAAGCTTCAAACCCGATTTCTCCTTTTTCTCTTTGCTATGAACGACCCTAAACACACCAAATGGGTTCTATTTTGACCTCCACTAGTCAAAATGGCAGAATTTTGCCATTTACACTTTTGGCCCCTCAACTTTTATTTCACCAATTTCATTCCATAATTAGTTAAAAAACTAACATAACCCCATTACTAACTTGAAACCCACTTGTTTCAACTTATTTCTAATATATTATTTTCACCATAATATTTATTAGAATATTTTATTTATTTGAAAACGAAACCCGGATTTTGGTTCGTTACATTATTTATTTATTTTTTATAATAGTATGGGTAATTTGATCGTTTATAAAAAACTAACTGAAAAATCTAACCTCTGTTAGTCTAAATGTTATAACTTGATACAAACCATTTAGATAAAAGGGTGTCTAGCGTAATTAGTGAAGATAAAGGTCTGCGGGTGTAATTTAGTATATACTTAAAGGTTGCTTTCTGTAATTTAGTCTATTCTTTATCAATTTTTCTTTTATTTTTTTTAATATAAGGGTTGTTTTGGTCATTTCATACACTTAATAGAAAAATTTAGCATCCATCCCGTATTACTAGTAGTCAAAGTTAGGGATCATTCAGAGCGTTTTTCAAAATTAAGAGCTATTCGGTGTAATTAACACTTCATTAAACTAAAAGAAATTGATAAATTTTAAAAAAATATATAAAATTTTCACCGATGTATCTATACTCACTTAATAAATAAAGGTTTTAACGAGACACTTGTAACTCTCTTGTGCTTCTTCAGTCTTTTTTCTAGCTTCTATTTTTTTATTAATTATACAAATTTCATTAATTGTTTTTATAATTTTTTATTTTCTGTCTGTCTCTCCTATTAAATAATAATGATTTAATTTTTGTTATTAAACTTTTTTTTATTTAAAAAAAAGGTTTGTTTATAAAATATTTTTATGAATTAAACATTTCTTTCATTATTTTTTATAAAACATTTTAAAAAATAACTATGTAGTGTTTCTAAAATTTGTATTAAAAAACTGTATAATACATAAATTTTTATTAGTAAGTACATATAATATTTTATTTATTCAACGCGTATTTGGACGGTAATAATCGAAGTTTGTGGTACAAATTGAAAAAATAAGATAATATGAGCCGATTCTCGTCCAGTCCACGAAGTTAAGGTGGGTGCGTTGGTAGGTTAGTGTGTGTTTTGAGGGTTTTGACTGTGTGAAGAGAGCAGATCGCGAAGATGCCGTGCCTGAATCTGTCAACCAACGTCAACTTGGACGGAATTGACACCTCCTCCATCCTCTCCGAAGCCACCTCCGCCGTCGCCAAACTCATCGGAAAACCCGAAGCGGTACAATTCTCTTCCTCCACATACACATACACATACACATACACATCCACATGTTTTATAGGATAATCAATTATTTTTTTATGTAGAACGCTCATGCTTGTTCTGGAACTATAAAATTAGGAATTTTCAAGAGTAGTAGAATTCCAAAGGGGTATTTGTTTGTTATGTTAAACTAAGAAAGTTTCAACATTCAGGTTTCAAACTAGTAATCATAAAAAGTAGTATTATATTCAAGTTGATAGTAGGTTCATTGTGGAAGTGGGATTCCCACTTAATGCTTCCTATACTTGGTGCTAGATCAAATTACATGACATAAATCATTACTAATTTTCCATCTTCTTATGTACCAAACTAACTATTCATGTTAGTTAACTGTGATGATGGTATAACTTCGAAAATTCAAGTCATATTTTTGTTCTGGTACATGCAGTGGCGAAGCTTGAAGAAAACCCCTGGCCCTAAGAAAGATTCGCCCCTGGGTACATGATAAACACATATGTCAAAGAACAATCGCACTCATAGTTGTCAAAGCGCATAGGCCTTGCCCGCAGCCTAGGCACCAAGTGCTTAAAAACGCATAGTATAAATATATCATTTTTAGGGGGTTTAGACATGTTTAGCGGTTTTAGACTGGCTGAAACAGGTTTAGATGATGTTTGGCTGGAATTTTGCCTAGTGCGTTTTTGACAACTATGGTCACACTTTAATGAGTGAAGTATAGAATGTTTTGAAATTTGAATCCATTTCAATAGAAAGAGTGATAAAAAGAGACCAATATTGCTCCAAGCATTAGTGCCACTAAAGTTGTAGTTTTTTTCGGTGATAATAACAACTATAGAACATTAAGATTCATACAATATGTGACGCGATTAGCCTATGTCTCATGGATTTGGAACTTTTTTCATATTTAACTTGTAAGAATCCAGATCAACAGTTATTATTTCCTGTACTGTACCGTGGACAATTGCTTTTATATTTTAAAATCAAGTTCCCCTACTTGTGGAAGTAGAGATGACAAGGGTAGTCGGTAATGGGTCAAACATGTAATTTTTCTTGTGGGTCGAAACGGGTTGAGCTGACCTGGAATGCTTCTTGTCTGAAATTGTTTTACTTTTTTAATAAATATTTAGTCTGCTAAGTATGATTACTAACTTATTTTATTTAAACAATGTTCTAGTTTTTTGAATAAGTTGTTAGGATGTTTTGTGCATTAAAAATAAGCTTTGGGTGACTTCCATTTCATCCCATTTATGTATTTTTTTGCCATTTTTTTTCATTTCACCCGTTAGAGATCAGTATGACATGATTCAGTTACTTCATAATCTTTTATGACCTTTTAACTTATGGTTCTGTATCGCGCAGTATGTGATGATTGTGTTGAAGGGTTCTATACCAATTGCTTTTGGTGGTAACGAACAGCCAGCAGCCTATGGGGAATTAGTGTCAATCGGGGGGCTTAATGCTGATGTGAATAAAAAGTTGAGTGCTGCTGTTGCAGAAATTCTTGAGACCAAATTGTCTGTCCCAAAGTCGCGATTCTTTCTCAAATTCTATGACACCAAGGTAAGTTAATTATCAGAATATAATTATTTTTAAAATAGGTGTCATTTTATTTTCTCATTTTAGTTTTCGTGTGTATTTAGGCCTATCAAAGTCAAGAAAATGCACAGTGTCTTCATGCTTTACACCAGTCCTAGATCTCATGTAAATCACCCTTCACTGTTTTTTAATCAATAAAAACGCTAGATGCTTTTCATATACTACTCCCTCTGTCCCGGTCAATAAATGTAATGTTTGATGGGTGCATACTTGAGTGTTTAGCTAGAGTAGAGATGTCAATTTCAACCATTTAGTTGGAAATAGGTCGAATTGGGTTTTCTAAGTGGCCAAGTTTCAAACTTAAAAGCATACCCATTACCTAAAAGTAAAACGGGTCAAATGAGTTTAAAGTCCCACAATGTGTTATTCAAATGTTTGCAACCCTGTACTTATTCTAACAGATTAGACGTATTCATGGTTTAAAAAAACGGTCGAGGCGTACGCCTCGAGGCGAGGCGGTAGAAAAACGAGTCTGAGGCGACGCCTCACAAGGTATTTTTGTATGTACGCCTCACAAGGGCTGAGGCGGTCGAGGCGGGCTGAGGCGGTGAAGTGGTAGAAATGGAAAAAAAATGACTTTTAACTGGACTTTTGACCCATTTGAGCTGTGTATATCGTTCTATTAACGAAATACACAACTCAAATGGGTCAAAAGTCCATAATTCGCTTTTGGTTCTCCTTAATTTGACCTAATTTCTCATTCTTCTCCTTAATTTGACCTAATTTCTCATTCTTCTCCCACACATCACACCTGGGAAAGGTTTGGAAGGGGTTGATGTAGTCAACAAACAAGATACAAACAATGTTTGATGTTTAGTATTTTATTTTTGTAAGATATATAATTTTTATATTTAATTTTTAATTCCGCCTCGGGCTTACGCCTCGGTTCGCCTCGAGGCTTACGCCTCGAGGCGCGATTCCGTTCTTTTAAACTTTGGATGTATTGTAGTTTTTATTATCACATTTAGAATTGTTTATAATTTTTTTTAAAAATTGGAAAATCAGTGTTAGGTGTTGGTCAAACCCAACATGACCCAGCCCGTTTTGACCCACGTTAAAATAAAAAAGAAAAATCTCCCAGTTTTGACCTGCTCATATTGGGAAACCTTTTCCTTCTAATTGATTTACACCAGCAATAAATGTATAGTTTTCCTGTGTTTTTTTATTTAAAATAAAGATTTTTTAATTGATGAGGTTATTGTGTTTTGCAGGGTTCCTTTTTTGGGTGGAATGGCTCCACCTTCTAAGCATCTTTACACTTGATGCTGGATTGGCAGGAAATTCATCTATGACTTTATTTTGTGCCACCAAATGCTAGCATGTTAAATTGATCTGTCAAGTACTATTGTTACCTACTGAGTTGGTCACCGACTCGACAACTGTTGAAATCCCAACTTCCAAATTAATAAGAATTAGTGGCTGCCGTGATAATGGTATCTAAATCTATGTTTTCTTCTCTAGAATTATTATTGGTGTTGAATTATATCATACATAATGAACGTGTGTTATGCATTTGATGACCAATATTTGAACAAATTAGACCGGTAATCTTCTATATATATGTCCACTTATTGTTGATATGTTTTCAAATATTGTATTATAAGTTTGTATCTTATGCAGACTGTACTTCGTTGGTAATTAGAGTAAGGTTTCTTTACATATGGTAATTAGAGTAAGGTTTCTTTAGTTGTTTAGGTAACAAACTCTCTATTCAGCAGGTTATGGATACCTGATGACATGTCACATTTTGTAGACACTATTAATAGGAAAAGAATTCAACTTATTTTAATTTATGTTCGATGTATCAAACTTCAATTTTTTTTTGATCGGCAAGAATTATATTAAAAAAACCACTAGTAAGGAACTAGAGAAACACGAAACATAACCCATTACAAAACATGACCAATTAAAAGAGACTAACAAAAAGCATGAACAAAACAAAAGCATCAAACTTCATGTTTTTTATTGGTTAAGGACATCCAGTTTGAAAGGTTTTATTAATAGGTTACGAGGTAACAAAAGCATTATGACTTATCTATAAGGGTGAAGGGGACACAACCCTTATCCAAAAAACTACCATAACAAAATATTCAATGAGGGTGTGCCACCTCATTTTTACCAAAATGCTACCCTAATACTCAAAATTGATGAGGGCACAACCCTAATACCCAAAATTAATTATTTCAACGGCTATATTTGTGTCTTCATACTCGGGTACATATACCCGCAAAACCCAAAGATTCCACTCGGGTAAGGGATCGGCGGCGGTATACCCGCACGGGTATGAGAACCCGATGCCCTTACCCGAACAACATTAAAATCATCTATTTGTACGGTTGTCGTAAATAATATTGGTAGATCTAATTTTTAAATTTCTCAACCATACTTTTATAATTATATAGTTTAAAAACACCAAAGTTTTTGCTATACCATCCTGGTAATACTAAAAGATGCATATAATAATTTATTTTAGATGAAAATAATATTTATACCAATAAAATGACAAACAATCAATAATTGAATTATAAATGATTTAAAATTTTTATTATTCCTTAATGGTTTGTAATATTTTTAAATTGTTGTGGATGATGATAACATCATGATGCATTCCATCATCTAATATACCATCAATTAAAAGGTTGACAACTTTCTACAATCAATCACTATTATTTTTTTTTATAGGTAACTTTCATTTTTTATGTGGCAGTTACATCTTCAAATCGGAGACCCGTACCCCACAACCTGACCACTACGTTGTCTGAACTGGGCCCGCGTGTTTAGTACGAGGGGCATAGGCTATCACCGGGAAACCATGGAGCCTGCTGCCACTTGACAACAGTTGCGTCGCTACACGGGCCAAGACCCGCTAGCGAAACGCACTCCGAACTAAAACCCGGGGTGGCTCGGACTCGAACCTGCATGGGCAGGTTGAGTCTTCATTGCCTTAACCACTAGGCCAAAGCCCAATAGTTAATCAATCACTATTATTTGACTAACATATACTAGAAGATAGATAAGAATAACAAACCTACCATTATATATAAATATAAAGTGTCCAAAATGTACAAAGGATACAAAGGGATGTCAGCGTCTGAGTGTATCTTTTAAATTTTAGTGGAAAAGAAATTTTTGTCATCATACCAGTTATTAATGATACGTGATTTAAAAAAAACATGATTTTCAAAAAAAATGTGAAAAAAACATGAATTTCAAAAAAACGTAAATTTGAATAAACATTCCAATTTTCCGTAAAAGTGAATAAACGTAGAATAAACGTTCCAATTTTTGCGTATAAAAAAGGGTGATTACTAAGACAATTATCCTTTACGTGTATTGCTGTGGTAAATCCCAAACATTAAACATTAATTGAAAATCACGTAAAGGCAGAAATCACGTAAAGCAAAAAATACGTAAAGAAAAATCACGCTATGGAAAAATACGTTTTTGCGTACAAATTAACATTTATGCCCAACTTCGCGGACGTGTTATTTTTTTTCAAAGTAATTACGTTTATGCCACCGCGTTATCCTCAACCCTAAATCATATTAATCAGACCGTTTGGGGCCCTTTGTACGATTTGGGCCCTTTTTATGATAACCTCCCCATATATATATATATATATATATATATAGGATTTGGTTCAGGTAAAAAGAATTTTAATTGTAAGAAGGGTGAGAAGGATTTAGGGCCATTAGATTAAATTGTAGAAAAGATTTAATGGTTGAGATTAAATTGTAGGAGAAAAAGTTGTTGGAAGGGTATTTTAGTCTTGGTCACTTTTGTTGACTTTTTATCAAGTTCCCCTCTCATTTTTAAACGTTCATAACTTTTACATACGACATTATTTTTTCAAAAAAATTACACCATAAAAACGAGCGTTTTTTTATCTTTAAAACGAGTATAGTGTCGTTATAAACAAAAATGATTTTTTTTTACGTTTTTCAGCTCATTGTGTAATTAGTCAGGTCAATGTGTAATACAAGTTCAATGTGTAATACAAGTTCATTGTGTAATACCACGTCTGGTCATTGTGTAATACAAGTTCATTGTGTTATATGTATTTATCATTGTGTTTTACGTTTTCCAGCTCATTGTGTAGTTAGTCAGGTCATTGTGTAATACAAGTTTATCGTGTAATACAAGTTTATCGTGTAATACAGGTTCATTGTGTAATACAAGTTCATTGTATAATACCACGTCTGGTTATTATGTAATACAAGTTCATTGTGTAATTAGTCAAATCATTGTGTAATACAAGTTCATTGTGTAATACAAGTTCATTGTGTTATACAAGTTCAATGTGTAATACAAGTTCACTGTGTTATATGTATTTATCATTGTGTTTTACGTTTTCCAGCTCATTGTGTAGTTAGTCAGGTCATTGTGTATTACAAGTTCATCGTGTAATACAAGTTCATTGTGTAATACCACGTCTGGTCATTATGTAATATCTGGTCATTGTGTAATACAAGTTCATTGTGTAATACAAATTCATTGTGTAATTAGTCAAGTCATTGTGTAATACAAGTTCATTGTGTAATACAAGTTCATTGTGTAATACAAGTTCATTGTGTTATACAAGTTTAACGTGTAATACAAGTTCATTGTGTTATATGTATTTATCATTGTGTTTTACGTTTTCCAGCTCATTGTGTAGTTAGTCAGGTCATTGTGTAATACAAGTTTATCGTGTAATACAGGTTCATTGTGTAATACAAGTTCATTGTGTAATACCACGTCTGGTTATTGTGTAATACAAGTTCATTGTGTAATACAAGTTCATTGTGTTATACAAGTTCAATGTGTAATACAAGTTCATTGTGTTATATGTATTTATCATTGTGTTTTACGTTTTCCAGCTCATTGTGTAGTTAGTCAGCTCATTGTGTAATACAAGTTCATCGTGTAATACAAGTTCATTGTGTAATACCACGTCTGGTCATTGTGTAATATATGGTCATTGTGTAATACAAGTTCATTGTGTAATACAAGTTCATTGTGTTATACAAGTTCAATGTGTAATACAAGTTCATTGTGTTATATGTATTTATCATTGTGTTTTACGTTTTCCAGCTCATTGTGTAGTTAGTTAGGTCATTGTGTAATACAAGTTAATCGTGTAATACAAGTTCATTGTGTAATACAAGTTCATTGTGTAATACCACATCTGGTCATTGTGTAATACAAGTTCATTGTGTAATTAGTCAAGTCATTGTGTAATACAAGTTCATTGTGTAATTAGTCAGGTTATTGTGTAATTAGTCAGGTTATTGTGTAATACAAATTCATTGTGTCAAATATTTTTCATCACTATGTTATATGTTTTCATCATTGTGTTTTACGTTTTTCAGCTCATTGTGTAATTCACTCATTATTGTGTAATTCGCTCAAATATGTTAGGTCATTGTATAATATCAGGTCTGATCATTGTGTAATATCAGGTCTGATCATTGTGTAATATCAGACCTTCTATTACACATTGACCTGGTGTATTACACATTGACCTGGTATATTACACATTCACCAGGTATATTACACATTGACCATTATGCCCTCCCTTTAAAAACAATAAAATGACACATGTCAAGCTTAGAATACTTCTTACCCTTCTTATTTTTAAAACCCTTTTTACTATAACCTAACCCTATATATATATATATATATATATATATATATATATATATGGTTAAGTTCATGAGAGAACTCATTTTAATGAGAGAAGTTAGAACTAAAGAACCACTAAAAAGAGAAGGGGTGAAATTTTAAAAAGAAAGTGTAAAATTAAAACTTAAAATATATAAAAATCTTTAAACATTTTTATCTTTTGCATACTTTAATTTTTTTTTTTTAAATTACACCATTAAATCAAGAATTTATTTATCTTTCATTTAAGTATAAATAACGTTATAAAAAATAAGAATTAACTCGTTTTTTTTTCCTTCTTATTTTCAATACTACATATGTGTAATATCACCCCAAAAACCTAACACACCCCCAAAAACCTAAACCTCAACCAAAAAACCTAAACCCCCACACCCACCCTAAAAACCTAAACCCCCCACAGCCACCTCCAAAAACATAAACCCCCACCCCACTACCACCCAAAAACCTAAACCCCCACCCACCCCCACCCACAAACCTAAACCCCCACCCATCCCCACCAACAAACCTAAACCCACCCACCCCTACCCTTAAAAACCTAACCTTAAAAGCTAAACTAAACCCTAAACCGTAAAGCTAAACCGAACATTTTTTTACGTTTTTTTATTGAACGAGAACGACGTGAGAAACATGGTCCACGAAGCACTTTTTTAGTTTTTGATTTATATTTTGAGTTATGATTTTTTTAATTATTTTTTTTGCCTTTAATGGGGAGTTCTGTAGTTCTCTCACTAAGGATGAGTTTTCTCATGAATTTCTCACTTTAGAACCTCACAAAGGAGTATGGTCGGGTTAGTGGGTGATTAACTAACTAATGTATGTAAGGTGTTTTAGGTGTTATGTGAAGTATTTGGGTGCAATTTGACATTCGGGTTGGGTTAAACATGTATAGGCGATAATGCGTGTTGTTGGAAAAAACCCAAACTTCTTTTGAGTATATCTCAGGCTAAAAAATGAATTGCGAAAGCCTTAATATATAAAACTTGAGTGACTCGACGTGAGGAATCTAAACAATGTGGTTTGCACTGGGTTGGGGCGTAATTTACGCCCATAAGGGGGCAATTTACAGCCACATTTACGCCCAAATTGTTGAAATGTCGTTTTTGGTCGATTATTTTTGTAAGGGCCTGGGGGGAGGGGGGTCACATGGGGGTCGTATATCATTACTAGCGGTTGTTTTATGGTGTTTTCTTATAGGTAAAGCTCTGGTTGATGTCTCGGGTCACACTTCGTGTCGGATGAATTATCATTCTTTTTTGTTGATGTTAACGGTTGGAGTTAGAACTCCGGTTAGGAGTTTTTTAACTTGTTGTTTTGGAGATGTCAGTTGGATGTGTTAAAACAATTTATGTCGTTTTCATTTTTTGTATTTATCATGTGTCGTTTTGTCAAGGGCGTTTATGAGACCTGAATTCCGCATATTTTTTAAGTTTAAATTTGGTTGAAAATTTTGGGTGTTACATATCATGATCCGGAAAAGGAATATTGGTCGTCTGGAATGAAGTTTGACATCATGAATTACGTGGCTAAGTGTCTGACTTGTTCAAAAGTCAAGGCAGAACGTCAAAAGTCATATAGAAGGATGCAACCTTTGGATATCTCATAATGGAAATGGAAACATATCACCATGGATTTCATAACTAAGCTACCCCGTACAGCTAAAAGTTGTGATACCATTTGGGTGATTGTGGATCGATTGGAAAAAAGTGTTCACTTCTAGACCTTTACTTCTAAGAAGTTAGCCGAAGTGTTCATCAACGAGATTGTATCTCATCATGGCGTACCTTTGTCAATTGTCTCAGACAAGGACACAAGGTTCAAGTCAAGGTTTTGGAAGAAATTCCATGAGTCCATGGGGACAAGATTGAATATAAGCACAACATACCATCATCAAACCGATGGTCAGTCTGATAGAACTATTCAGACACTAGAGGATATGCTTCGTGCTTGTATCATTGACTTTGGAGGAAGTTGGGATAGCAAGTTACCATTGGCATAGTTTACATATAACAACAGTTATCACGCCAGCATAGGTATGCCGCCTTATGAGATGCTTTATGGTAGGAGGTGTAGAACTTTTGTATGTTAGGGTGAGGTTAGACAAAAAGAATTAGGTTCTATTGAAATTGTCCAAACCACTGCTGAAAAGTTCAATTAAATTAAGACTCGTATGAAAGCGGCACATGATCGACATAAATCTTATATAGATAAGAGAGGTCGACCTATTGAATTCCAGGTTGGAGATTACGTGTTGTTGAAAGTATATCCCTAGAAATGAATTATTAGATTCCGAAAAAGAGGGAAGTTAAGTCCACGGTTCATAGGACCATTCAAAATCTTGACACAAGTGGGAGAAGTGACATATCAGTTAGATTTGCCTGAAAAAACTAAATGGGATTCACCCAACGTTCCATGTATCGCACTTACAAAAGTGCTTGACAGATGAAACCTCTCATGTACCCTAAATAACATAGAGCTAAACGAAAAGTTAAATTATATCGAGAAGCATGTGATTATTCTTGATCGATCAAGTGAAAGTTCAGTGGCAACATAGAATTGGGATCTGAAGCTACATGGAAACATATGAAGATATGATGAAATCATGTCCTTTCCTATTTGAGCAATAATATGCAGGGGCGGATCCATGAATTTTTTTCAGGGGGTTCACTGTTTTTAGATGATCCAATTTCATAGGGCCGGACATAAAAATTTTCGGTTCGGTTCGATTGGTCGGGTCGGATCGGGCAGGGGCGGCTCAACCATTTTTGGAGGCCTAAAGCGAAGAAAAAAACATGAAAATTATGCTTCAAATGTTCACAAAATCAACTAATTTGTATTTAAGAGTCATCTATTCATTTGTTTCTATCAATTTTTTACCTATAATCATATGAATGCTTAAGAACACACATTTAGTTCAAGAAAGAGTTCTTAGTTTTATAGCTTCACAACAGGATCAAGCGAGCAGCAGTGGGCGTCGTAAGGGGGTTCACCCTATAATATTTTAGGGGGTTCACCCCAGTTTTTTTACCTACCGTTACACTAAAATTTCAAAACTCGGGGGGTTCCTGTGCACCCCTCTCGCTTCAATTTACATCCGCCCCTGATAATATGTTTCGAGTACGAAACCCTTATAAAAGGGAGAGATTTGTAACACCCCAAATACTAAGAAATAAAGAAAAAAGATTAGAATAATATATAGTCTAAAATTGAGAGGTCCAAAATAGCAAATAATGAAAAATGAGAAAAAAAAAATACTACATGTGTTTATCGACACTTTTGAATAAGATCGAAATACCAACTAAACCAAGAATAACAAATTTCATTTTTTTAAAACTAAAAAAACATACACATAACAAAAAAAATTATTCACCCCTCGAGAAAATCTCATTACTCGTTACTAAATAGATTAAATGGAAGTTGAGTTGAATAGTACCCGTACCATAGAAAGCGAACCACATCATGGTTTTCTTTTCTTCTTTTATTTTTTTTTCTTTCATTTTCACCCGTGTACTATATATAATATACGCTTTTAACCTTTTTAATTTTCTATTAATTTTTTTTCATTTAATAACTTTCGTTTGTTAACTTTTTTCAAACAACTGAGTACGCAACTGTTTTTGTTTTTTTATCAACGTTCCTATATAAATTTGTTTGAAAACGGAGTTTTATATAAAATCCAGTTTTTTGGTATTGTATCCAATTTCGAGTGTCGTTACCATTGTGTTACTGTTATGAGTCGAACCTATTATGAACGAACTTCATTACCGGTATTGGTGGTTTTCGATGACACAAACTAGTAATATTTTATATATATTTTTTATTATTTAGTTTTATTTTCTTTTTTATTAACATTATTTTTACCGCTGTACTTACGTTCATTTAAATTATTTTAACACTCGACCAGACACCAATCGTGTAGCTCGGGTAAAACCAACTAGTTCTATTTCAAAGGCCAATCGAGGGACAAAAACCAAATGATTGAAAACAACAATGCGATTCTGAATTAGGGGTGTTCATCGAGTCGGGTTGGAATTTTTTTTGGTTGAAACCATAATCCGAACCGAACCATATTTGAGGAAACCTAATCCAAACCTAAAACCACATTGTATTTCGGTTTGAAACTAACAAACCGCATTAGCAAAAAAAAATTCTTTTGGGTAGCCATAACTTATTCGGTTTAAACAACACAACATTTTAGGAAAATCTAAACAAAAGCATACATTTATCAAATAATGATTTATAATCCATATATGAGTATTGTTTATTGATATAAATTAATTGAGTTAACTATAAAATATGAATTAAAATAGTGGTATAACCCAATTCGGGTTTTCGGTTCAAACTGAATTCAAAATCTTGAAACGTAAACCAAACCAAAAACCAAATTACATATTCGGTTTGAACCAATCCGAAAACCAAATGTGTAATTCAGTTTGGTTTTAACCGGTTTCGTTTTTTATTCACTTTTCGGTTTAATCGGATTGAAACCAAATATTAAACACCCCTGACCTAAATTGCATATTTTAGAAAGAAGAATTAGGTTTTTACAAAAAAATAAAATAAAAACCTCAATGCTAAAAAAAGGGAAAATTACCAAAATGGACATTTGACTAGTCAAAGTTGCAAAAATGGACAAGGTTTTTCTGCTTTCTTGGACATGGTCATTTAGGCTATTAGCCGGCTGAAGAAGGCTAGTTCAGCCGGCTTGGATTTCTGCGCTAAGTCAGCTTTTTTTCATAATTTCAAACAACCAGGAATTGACACGTGGCGGTGCTTATTCCCAAGGCGGCTAAAGCCCACTTCCAAGCAGGCTTAGCCGGTGACCTTTTTTATTTATATGGCTCAGCCGGCTTGATTCGAGATGGTTTCCTTGTTGGCATGTTTAATTTAGCTAGGCTTGGCTTAGCCGGCTCCGAATGTGTTATTACACTTGATAGCCGGCTGAAGTAGTCTTACTAGCCTACTTCGAGTTTTATAAATATAAATCTTCTCATTTCAACCTTCATTTTCACTTTTCAAATTTCAAATTTTGCTTTAAGTACTTAGATCATGTGTATTTTTAGCTGGAAGTAAAAAAAATAAATTAGAAACATTAGCATTATATATTAGCCTGCTATATCTGATAACTTAGCCTACAATATGTTATTACTTAGCCTGCTATACAAAAATTAGAAACATTAGCATTATATATTAATCTGCTATATCTGATAACTTAGCATAGATAATGTTATTACTTAGCATGCTATAATATAAACTTAGGCATCCGTCGAGCATAATGTGATAACACGTTAATAGACTCAGCACTATTTGATGTCATAATGTCATAACGTTGACCAACAAAATGTGTTTGTGCCCATTTATACAAACCAACACCTAGTAACGTATCACAAACAATAGGAACAACTTCACAAAGTGCATTGAAATTTTCTTCAAAATTGTAAGAGACTACAAAATTGTAAGAGAAATTAAGAAAAATGTAAGAGAAACTAGAATTGTAAGAGAAATTAAGAAAAAATGAAGAAAATTAGAAAACTAACTTAAATAAGTGAAAGAAAAACTCGAAGTAGGCTAACTAGTCCACTTCAGCCGGCTAAGTAGTGTAATAACACCTTCGGCGCCGGCTAAGCCAAGCCGGGGAAGCCATCTCGAACCAAGGCGGCTGAGCCATGTAAAAAAACAAGTTTGCCAGCTAAGCCTGCTTGGAAGTGGACTTTAGCCGCATTGGGAATATGCACCTCCACGTGTTAATTCCTGATTGGTTGAAATTCTAAAAAAAACTGACTTGACGCGGAAATCCAAACCGGCTGAACTAGCCTTCTTTAGCCGGCTAATAACCTAAATGACCATGCCCAAAAAATCTGAAAATTCTTGTCCATTTTTACAACTTTGACTAGTCAAATGTTATTTTAATAATTTTCTCCTAAGAAAATCATGAAAGTATAACATCCTCGATAATCCATTTGTTACCTATTTCTGAAAGACCGGAAGAAAAGTCAAAAGCTTCCGCCATGGACGACATCTCCTTACAGAAGGTTCAAATCTCCGGCCCAACTCTTGCCTCCTTGATCCAACGTATCTCCTCCTCCGCCGGCGACGTCGACGGCCTACTCTTCGGCCGCGTCACACACATCATCCCCTTAACTCTCTCCGACGACTCGTCCTCTTCCGCCATCGACACCGCTTCCGATCAACCGACTCTCGTCGCCA
This sequence comes from Smallanthus sonchifolius, assembly GCA_023525975.1. Classification (NCBI taxonomy): domain Eukaryota; kingdom Viridiplantae; phylum Streptophyta; class Magnoliopsida; order Asterales; family Asteraceae; genus Smallanthus; species Smallanthus sonchifolius. The sequence goes on from CM042046.1 coordinate 32,579,424, forward strand.
CCGTCACTTCCTTCTTCGCCTCCACCTCCACCTCCACATTCTACTCCCCCTCCGGCCACCTCCACGCACCGTCACTATTCTCAACGTCATCCTCCAATGATCGCCTCATCGGCTGGTTCTCCGGCCGCCGTAAAACTCACCTCCGGCCATCCATGAGAGAGAGTTCCGTCACCGCTGCGCTCGCATCCAATTTCCAGTTATCCTCCGAAATCCAAAATTCCCCCAAATCTCACTCTTTCCCCCCTTGCATTTTCTTCCTCCTAACGACGCCGTTCCAGGACCAATTAATCCACACTCATGAATACAAAGCTTTTCAGTTTAGACCATCAACTGATTCCTTTGAGCCCAAAACCCTAGATGTTGTGAATTTGGGTCCGGCCTTCCGGGGCCATTACGGTAATTTCACTCCCAACTCTCCTTTCCCGGACTTGCCATTTGAGGTGAAGGGTTTAGATAGCGAGTGTATGGTTGAAGATGAGGGTAAAAAGGAGAATGAAAAGTTTGGATTGTTATGTGATGAAGATTTCAAAATTGGGAGATTGAAAAATTTAATGGGGTCTGGGGCAGCTGGTTATACTGCTGAATTGGAGGAGTTGTATAATAATATGCTCAAGAAAATGGATGGATTGGCTAAGCTTGTTGAGCAATCGTCTGCGCGTGTTCTCCAACAGGTTAGTTTCTTCTTAACTTTGTCTCTTGATTTCAGTTTCTTTAAGAATTTCATAAGCCATTGAGGTTTGTTTCGGGTACAGGAGAATCATAATATGAAGTTGAGGTATAAAGTTGCAGGATTTGAATGATTTTTGAAGGATACTGTCAATGTCAATTGGGATGGGGATGATGATGATGTTACTTTGTTTCTTTCTGGGAAATCACTTTTCCATGTATTTGAATATTGGAATGAGATCATGTTTTGGTTAATGAGGTTTAATCCCAAATAAATTATGTATATCCATCTTTGTTCTTACTTTGGGATCTCATACCTTTGTCCAACAGAATGTCACTTGATGCTCCTACTTATCATTGTCTATGTGATGGTAGTTTATAGTAGAGGAGGTGACATATTCAACTCAATTTGTTAGTCATGGTTAAAGATCCACCTAGGTGCAGCCTTGTTTGTTCATATGATTTCTACTCTTGTTATGACAATGTGAGAGAGGTGGCAATTTCAATATAAAAATAAAATAGTGAAAAATTATTTACATGAGGAATTGTATTTATCTTTAAACATATAGTTTTCAGTTTCGCCAATTTTACAAGTAATAGAACTTTTTTTTATTAAGGATGATACAAATCAGGAGAAATGAACAAGCATAGTAATAAAAATGATGATTTTGGAATGAATTAATTAGGGAACAAGTTTACATGTACAGACTACAATCCAAACAAGTTACAAACCTTCTTTGCTCTTGTTTTCATGGATATCTTATGTCATTTTTAGGTATGTAGTATGGTTTAAAGATAAACTCGTGTTCTTAAATCGATGCATATCCTGCACTCTTGTTTCTTTTTCAAATTCTTGTGTTCTTTAAAGGTGCCCTTGTGTTTTCTGCTTGTGTTCTTGTATGATCGGTTCAAATACATTTTGTGTATCTGAAATCCCCCACCCAGCAACAAGTCGAATTTGCTTCATATAATTCCCGAGAGATCATAAACTTGTGGAAAATTGTTTATGGCATCATAACTCATCGGTTTTCTTGATCAGTTTCAGAGTATACAAGTTTCCATGGTCCTCTCTTTGTTCCTAACCTGTGAAATCCACAGACCAAAAGAAAATGATGTTAAGGAATTATTTGTTTTATATATTTTTTATTAGCTTAGCATCTTTGGTCATGCTCATGGATCTAATGTTAGAAATGTTGGTACCAATGGTTTGATTTGAACATTTGACCATGAGTGAATGTGAATCAACTTACCTCCAGATTCCAGCTACTACTCGCAATGCCATAAATATAAACAATCCGGCCCAAACTCCAGCAAGACCGAATTTAGGACCAACAAGAAGAAAGAATGCAGAGGTTCCTAATCCGATTACCACCTGCAAATTGTATATCGTTCAAGACTTGAGGCCTGAGAATCTAGTTGACAAAATACAATGAAAAACAGCATTTACCATGGAATATGAAGCGAATCCAAAGTCGGAAACACCATAATATAGCCCATCAAGAACAAAAGCTATAGCATTTATTGGCTGAGATGCAGCTACAAACTACATCATAAAATCCAAAGAAATGCGTGAAATATAATGAAATTTAATCCTCAATAGGCTGAAACATCAACCACCAAAAAACAAATCTGAAGTTTCTTACCAATGTACCGGACCTTGCAATGTTTAGAACTTCCGAGTCTGTGCTGATTAAGTAAGTTAGCTGTCCAAATTCTAAGAACAGGATAAATGCCAAGCTACATCCGGCTATTAAGCCAACCTGATAACCATCGGAAAAAGGAAGTTGGATCACTAGCCGGATTGCTATTATTTAAGCCAAGTAAAGAAGCAAGAGGATAGGAAAAGAATAATATGCCCCTAACCTGCAGAACTCTGTATATGACTCTGCGTGCTTCATCATAGTTCCTTTGTGAGTAACTACTAGCAAGAATAGCCTATAACAGAATATGAAACATTTTAAGGTTTATTTTGGTAACTACTCTTTCTTGATAACTGTAAGAACCCGTCACTGGATAACTCACGGGCCCCACCAAGACCCTACTAACCAATGGGACCACATAAAATGCAGCTTGTGCTGGGCAAGTGGCCCTCAAGGGGTCAAAGGCTATCAGATATTTTAGATTAATCCATTTTTTATTCTAGAATGAATGTTAGCAGCAAGCACCAACTCTAATAAAAAACAGGAAGTGAAACAGCTACAAACACTAATCAAAGATAACTAATTACCTGTCCTGCAAGTGCTAAAGCATCCGTAAGCAAAGACAGAGCCAACCACACTTCTAAGCAGATCTGGTGACCAGCCATTGGCACAGAGCCTTCCCTTGCTGCCACTGATGTAGATAGAGTCATAGTCACAAGTACAGCAAAGCTTCTAGCCATTAAAAGCCCGCCTGAACAACATGGTGAAGGAAAGTTTTTGTGAGAAAATCAAGTATTATAATCTTTTAAGATTCACATATCAGTTACTTATATATTGTTATGAAAACATACCAGATTTTAAATATTGAGCAACTTTTTCACCATCTATGTTTGGAGTAACAAGTACTACTTCTTCATTTAACTTCCATAGTAGGATAAAGGCAGTCAGATACCTGCTCATAAGTTCAGAGACTCAGTTGTGAGAAATTAAAGGATTATTATACATAAATATTAAGCAAATTTACAGTGAAATTAACTAGATGTACATGAGAATCATGACAGCATGACGTACTCAGAAATTACCGTCGCTATTGCAGCACCACCAACGCCAAGTCCACAAAAGAATATCAATATAACATCAAGTATTGCATTTAGCAAGTTTCCTGCAACTGTGATGCCCACATGCAAAATGTTTTTATAAAGATAGAAACAGCATATGTACATGATAGTCTTATGGAATGATAAAATACTTGCCAATGGCATATAGAGGAGTCTTAGTATCCTTAAAGCCACGGAAAGTTCCTTGTGCAGCCAAAGCTAATACAATTGCTGGAGCACCAAACGCCCTTATGGAAGTAAACTGTTCTGCTGGTAATCGCATTGGTGAATCCTGGAAAAAAGTTATCTTTGTCAATTCCAAGTTAAATACTATAATGTGTAAGACTCATCGGGTTTTACGACTAATTCGTCATTTATTACGTACAACAGGTATACCCATGGTGTTCAATAAGAAGCCACAACCAAAAGAAAGTGCTATGGTTTCTGTAATGCCAAAGGCAGTAGCCATGGCCAAAGAAGTTGAAACTGATGGCAAAAACTTCTTGTTCTGATGGCCAGTCATGCTATCTGAACAAACAAAATCAAGCAAAACAGTTATTAGCTAAAATCATGTATAATGATAAATGTAAATAACAAGCTCGGTTTAAAAAAGTGCAAGGCGGTCCCTAAAGCCGAGGTGTGAGGCGCGTGTCTATGCACAACCAAAATAAGCTTTATTTATAACCATAAAGTGCGTCTCTCTCATTTGTTTTACGTATTAACCTATTAATCAAGTAAGCCTTTTACAATTTCTTCATCCTTTTTATTATGATTAAACCTCTTACACACCCTAATTTTGACCAATTTTGACCCAGAACTCCATGTGGCGCCCCTTTTAGACCTTAATGCGTTTTCTTGATTGCCCCCTGCAGCCTCTTTTAATCCAAGATAACAAGGTAATTAAAAGTTGGTTGTTATGAAAACAGAATTTATCATTACCATTGTTGACACAAGTAGAACCATCATCCGCCTTGACTAGTATTGCCTGTTCTTCAGCAACAAATGAGGTTGTGATATTGAGCAGAGGAATATTGAACAATTTTGCCACCAGATTAAATATTGATATAGAAACACCAACAGCAGCCAATTCAGCAGAACCTATAACAATTAACAACCAAACTCTGAATTAGACGCATGTATGACAGAAGTGTAGTTTGAATTTTAGTATACAGTGAAGCATAATCATCATAGTTATAGCTTAAAGTTTCTCCCAATTTTGTTATATGTTCATTTATTCAGTACAACTTTTGTTTTGCATAAACTAACATATATAACCGATATGAATCTAGGTAGTCAAAAGCTCAAGGCGCACTCAAGACGCAAAGGGTGAACCTTGGGCCTAGGCACAAGACACTTAAAAGGCGAGACAGATTTTTTAAGAAAGACGTACAGTATAAGCAAGCCATTTTAGGGGTTTTAGACATGTTTTAGGCTGGCTTAGGGCTGGTTCCAGGCCATTTTTGGATGTTTCAGCCTGGTTTTTTGCATAATTTAGCCGGAATTTGCGCTTGTGCGCAAGGCGTTATGGCTATGCCTAGGTGTGTGCCTTTGACTACATAGATATGAATAGCGGAGCACTCTCACTGACAGAGATCACCTAAATACAAACATTAAATCCGAAAATTATCAAGGCAAACTTAATAGATTGCTAACACACTCGGATAAACTAGTTGGCAGTGACGGATTTAGCTTTTCTTTTACTCGTCTCACTCTTTGAAAATGTACGGTGAATCGATGTCAGATACGTATATAACATATAAGAGACAAGTATCTATTCATATGTAACACAACAAAATTTACCCGCCACTGCCAGTTGGTGTAATTCAAACTAGACGAAACATGCATTAAAATGGGAATGAGTTTACCCAAATGGCCAACAAATGCAGTATCAACAAGTGAAGTAATTGGATCAGCAGCAAGAGCTAATGCTGCAGGCAATGCAATTGACATGATCTCCATCCCAAGTTCATCAAACTTAATCTTCTCTCTGCACTCGAAATTAAATCAAAACAACTAAATCACACACATCCATCAAAACAATTTTTTTTTATTTTGGGAACAGCATTTTTCTACGCCTAAATACCAAATAACTTTAGGATTTAAACCCACTAACACTTTTACGAGGTCATGGGTTTAGGCAAGTCAAAGACATTTTGTCCATAAAACGTCCCCAAGTCAACTCGTGTAAGACTGTTACTACAAGTATTGGAAAATAAAACTAGTGGTTCAAGTTAGAATACCTGAAACGTTGAATTAACAAGACGAACGGATTGGATGAAGTCAATCTGGAAGGTGAATACGAGTCCGAATTCTCGTCGTCATCTGAAGCAATTTGCGAATCAAATTCGGGCCTTTCAACAGGGCGTTCTTGAGCTGATGTGCTAGGGTTTTGCCTTGAAGAGGATTTAAGTAGGGTTCGAAATCGAATCGAACAATCATAGATTTGTCTGACCTTGAAACAACGATTATCATGATGAAAAATTCGTGAACGAAGAAGAAGATGATGGTGTTGGAAGAGACAACTGCTGGTCATGATTCGCAGAATCTGTGGAAGCAGATACAGATTTTGTTATCTAACTAATTTTAACGGCTACAATGCGAAACACCTACATCAAAATATCTCCCGGTCAATGTCTCTCTTTGTTCATGTTAGGCTCTTCAACCACAAAGTGGTCTAAAACAATGAAAATTGGGAAAAATACCAAAATCAGTATTAGCCGGTAAAAAATTATCAAAATAAAGGTTTAGCCGGTACTACGCCGGCTAAGCCTTTGGTTTTTGCCGGCGAAACCTTTGGTTTTTGCCGGCTAAACTTTTTAAGTTAGCTGGCTAAATGTCCATTTTGGTAATTTTTTCATAAAAATTTGCCATGTTATTTTTAGAGTAAACTGTAATTTGCGTCACTGTGGTTTACACCGAACATCATTGTTCATCCCTCACTTCCAATTTTCATCAATCAAGTCTCTGGATTGGAAACAACAGGGACTTGATTGGTGAAAATTGGAAGTGAATGATGTACAATGATGTTCGGTGTAAACCACAGGTACACAAATTACAGTTTACTCATATTTTTATCTTAAACTACTCCCCTTACAAGAGGTGAAACCCGTGAACCCCTAAACTACCTCAACGGTCAAATTCTTCATGAAAGCGTACGGCTTCACGAACCTGTAAACCTAACCCCGAGCCATAACCCAATTAGGCATCGGTATTTTCATGAGCCCGATGGAACCCGAGCTCCACCTCTTTCACCATTACATTGGTGATTGTTCCTCTGGTGTGATTTAAATTGTACAAATAGAGGTTTAGATGTTATTTAGGAGAAAATTTTACTATTAAACAAATGTTATCTTAGTTAACTTTATTTGACTTAATTAATGATTTGTTTTTGTTACATAAGTCATTATGGATGAGAATTTTCAAAAGTGCTTATTTTAAGCGATATCTAAAAAATTTAGTTTAGAGATAAATCCCTTTTAAAAAATATAAAATAATAATTAAGTTTTAATAAATTAAATTGTATAAATCCTTTTAACTATAAAAATCATTTAAGTTTAAATATTGTTTTATTGTTAGTTTTTTTATAAATAATAAACGGAATAACCTAAATGGAACAATCATAAAAACTTTGTTACCAGGGAGTGATTTCTTCTTTTTTTTACATGAGCTTCTTTTTTTTTTTTTAAATAAAAAAAAATCATTAAATATTAACAAATTTTATAACCGTTAATTTAGGACTTTTAGTTTTAAATATTTAGGAAAATTTTATAATAATGGACAGGTGTTTATAGTTAAAAGAATTTGAATGATTTTATTGAAAAGGTGAAGAAAACTTGCTATTAAAAAAAGAACAATCTCATAAAAAATGGTTTTATCAAATTTGAACGGATAAACTCAACCCAATACGCTTTAGCATTTTGTTTAACCATGGTTAAATAAAAGGCTGCCAAAAGAAAACGTTTTCGAAGTATGCAGTCTTTCCAACCGCTTTCTTGCCATATGGATTTCATCTTTCCAGAGTAAAACCAATTAATGTCACACAACATTAAGGAATAAGGATCATGGAATAATATCTTGTACGACAAGGAATAAAATCACTAACCCATAACCCTAACTGTTGTAATTTGTCTCATGCTGTTCTGATTGACTATAAATACCAAAGTGTCCGATACAAAGGCTAACTACAATGAGTGTTGATCACATGGAGTCAGTGGTGCAAAAAGAGATCGGGAATGAGTCGGTAAAAGGTCCATGGGTGGTTCACCGGACCACCAAAGATGGCCGTGTGGCCACCAGACATCGGTTTCCCTCACCGACCAGGAGCGACAAAGAAACCGCGAAAGAGAAAGAAACAGACGATTCGTCGCCAGGAAAATATTTTCTGGGCTACGAGCTTTCGGGAACTATAACCTCCCAAAGAATGCCGACACAATTGATTTGTTGAAAGCACTCTGTGAAGAAGCTGGTTAGCATGTGGAACAAGATGGAACCATTTACAAGAAGGTTTTTTTTGTTGTTGTAATTTAACAAAATAATCTTTATTTTTTTTTTATGAATTATTACAGCATTTGAGGTGTGGTGTGTTTTTGTTGACAGAAGGTGGCGTTCGAGGGTGGCGGTTATTACAAGAGTGATGCTTCAAGAATGGTTTCGCCGGAGATGGATCAAAACGACCATAACATCAACTTGAAGCTTTCACTCACGTTGGCTACGGCATGTGATCAAAGAAACTAGACGATTTGGCACAGTGAAGCAAGATTTCAGTAATTTAAAATCAGCAAATTTAGTTTTAACTGGTTGTAATTATGATTATGATCAAGTATATCATAGAACCATATATTATATTATGCAGTCCAAATTAAATGGGAAGTCTAATTGAAACAAATATGTCATGTAAAGTTGGTTTATAGTCTTGTTAGATGATGTTCAGTTTCGCTGTTACATGCCTATTTAATACATAAAAAGTAAGTATCAAAATTTATATAACATGTGAAACGATGGCATGGCCGGCCCTGAGAGTGTGCTGGGTGGGCAACCGCTCAATCAAGGCCCTAAGAATGTGCCGGTGTCGATTGAAAAGATACGACTCTCATTCAAAGTGAAATGAAATTACGAAGCAAGTATATATACTAGAAAAGAAGAAGTGAAACTAACATGAAGAAGAAGACGACAGAAGCGAAACCAACATCTAATTTAGTTAACCTTATTTCTTGTTGATTATTATTACGCTGAACTGGCGATCTGAAAATAGTATCTTGGAACTTATTTCAGACTTTATTTTAGATGTATTTGTTTACTTTTGAAGTTACAGATATGTTTGGATATTCATGTTTACTTTTAATCAGTGTTCGTTCGTTTATATTCATTCAGTTATGTTTGTTTGTATCCGTTTATGTTCGTGAACCGTCCGTTTATACTATTAACGAACGAACATGAAAGAACACGAACATGCCCAGTTCGTTTACAAGCCTAGGCATGAGCATTCATCCCACTGGCACCACCGGGAACTTCTCCACCTTATAATAAGGCCACAATGTTTCTGGGGAGGGTCAAACTAAACGATTGCTTTTCTTTAACACATTGGTTTTTGTTTATAAAAGCAATTATTAATTAATATTAAAAAGTAAATACAAACTAAAAGAAATCTACATGGCAAGAACCGGTGTCATGTCAGCAACAAATCGGTTTGAGATCATATATTTACTACAGCCAAATCACCATCTTTGATTCAGCTCAGAATACAAAATCTTGTTTTCATCAAAAACCCACTAACAAAACTTTGTATTTATAGAAAATGGAACAACAGTTGATTCCAGACATCAGGGACACCAGGCAAGCACCAATGTATGCAATCAGAATAACTCGCTGGGTTTGCCAATTGCTCAGCCGATCGACTTTCCCAAAACTTCCTATAGATTGATGGGTGTCCGTCTTTTCTGTATTCAGACATCTGAGTAATTTTTAAAACACTAACCTTAGACTTCAACTTATTTACAACATTCCCCACCATCCTCATTGTAGCCAAATCCGAACCGCTTCCCCAATAGCCTTCATCTTCGATAGGAGTCTTTTCATTATAACAGTTTCCTTCCGTTCCCGGTTCCCACTCCCGACGCCTATCAATACAAAACACCAAACAAAATATATACTCTTTTAGTATGCGTTGGGTACCAAGACAAAATGAATTCGAGTTGAAACATGTTACTTTAGTCACCATAAAAAAAAGTTATAATAACTTATTTTTTGAGCAACAATTTTTTACACCTAAATACCACCTTATTACCGATAGATACATATTATATTATTGCAACATTAATGTGGTAGTCAAAGGGTCGTATATTATATTATTGTAACATTAGTGTGGTAGTCAAAGGGTCATATTGTACTTCATATATATCTCAGTTGAGACTAGAAATAAAAACTGAGAATTATTACCATGTTTTGCATCAACTTACTGAACGCATCAGCTTTCTTGTTTTGCCCTCTAGGGATGTGCATTTGCCCAGCAGTGTCCTTACCTGTTCTAGGTAAGACTTCATGATCTTCTCTTTGGCCTAGTAGATTCCGTTTATGTGGTTGGCCATGAGTAACGAGTCAACGTGGGCCTCGAGGTCTTCTATTTCGAATTTCTGGGCCATTCTCAATCCCGCCAACAAGGCGTCGTATTCTATTTCATTGTTCGTGTTTTCGAAGTTGAATCAAAAGGCAACGATGAATTATATGCCTTCGGGGCTGACTAACATCAATCCGTCGACGTAGACCTCAAGGTTTTTACCGATCTGATCTTTGAACAATTTATCCATTAGCGGCTTGTAGGAGGCACCAGCATTCTTCAACCCAAAAGGCATTTTGGTGTAGCAGTAGATGCCTTCGTCGGTGTAGAAAGTCATCTTTTCTTCGTCTGCCCTGGCCATTTGGATTTGGTGTACCCCATGTATGCTTCTAAGAAGCATTTTATGAGGGATGGTGTTAAGAAGTCTATCCTGACATCGATCTCGGGGATGGGATAGCAATCCTTAGGGAATGCTTTGTTTAGGTCTTTGTAATCGACACACATCCTCCAACCTCCGTCCCCTTTTCTCACCATAACCGGGTTTGTTATCCAAGTAGGATATTTTACCTCCCTTAGGATGCCAGCCTTCAACAATTTCTGAGCTTCTTCGCATGCGGCTCAGTCCCATGCTTCGCCTTCTTTTGTTGAACTGGTTCAGGTGATGTTCCGCCTAGGTTCGGGGGATTCCCTGCATATCACCGTGTTGCTACACGAAGATGTCGATATTGTTTATCAGTAGTTCCTTTAACGCCCCGCCCCCCTGGCTTCATCCTCCATCTTTTGTACACTTGCTATGATTTCCGTGGAGGCTTTTATCGTCGCTTCCTGCTGGGGTTAGGTACTTCATTGCCCCATGCGTTGTCGACAATAGGGCCTGCAGGTTTGATCCCCGGTCTCCCAAGGATAGCATTGTACTGGGATCGCGCCCTAACCACCGAGAAAGTAAGGTGCACGGTCCTGGTCTTCTGGTCCTCGCATATCGTGAAAGGTAGAGTAATTTCTCCTAATAGGTTGGGTAACCTCTCCTAAAAAGCCAACTAAAGGCCTGAGGTCTTCTTCTAGGAGTTTCCTGATTTCCCTATCCAATCTTACGAAACAATGCTCATACATTCTTTCAGCTCCGCTTCCTCCATTCACATGTATTCGCGCCACTTGAAAACCAGCTATATCTGCTGAAATGTTGAGAAGCGCGTCTTGAGCTTCTTCTCCCCTAGAGGTGGGAATATTATTATTGTCTTCATCCACTGAAAGTGGTGGTCATGCTTTATTTTTGTCTTGACTAATCTTTTGGTTGCGTAAGCAGGTTGTTGTAACATCTCTAAAATAGTAAATAAATAAATAATAACGCGATCGAGATTTAATCGTCAAAAAAAATGAAAGGAAAAGGATGGGCTTGGGCTCGGCTCCAACGGGCCGAGGGAAGCCCAGGTATATAAGGGCCAAGAGAGCCTCAAACTTGCAAACTTTCACCATTTGCAAAGTTAGAGAGAGAGGAGAGCTCGGGCATAGAGAGAGAAAGTTGACGGATCGACCCGGAATTGAAGGAGCACGCTACTGCTGAGCTCGTGAGCAAAACCTCTGAATCCGAATCCCAATCCAGGTAACGATTCAACCCTAAACTGAGTTTTTGTTTAATTTGGGGATTTTCGGGTTTTAGCTAAATAGGTGACGTTTTTACGGATGAAACTTGAAAATAAGCTTAGGACTAACATCTAGAATGAAAACCGCACGTTTTGAACAAAGAAAGTTGTAAGATTGGCACAATCAGATCCGCATGCGAAAGTTAGGGTTTTTGAGGGGAAGCAGGTCCTGCATACTTATTAAGTACGCAAGAAGCAGATCTTGCGTACTTATCAAGTACGCAAGAAGAATGTTCTGTGTACTTATCAAGTACGCAAGAACAAGGCCCTGCGCACTTGCTAAGTGCGCAAGCAACGGACCGGTTAGTAAAGTCAGTATAGTCGCCTAATTCAGAATGGTTTAACCGTTAGAGTCGGGATTAGGTCTGATGTATGTGTAATTAACCAATCCAGATCGTGTGTGACACTCATTGGACCGCTGTTAGGACAGGACGAGACTAGCTCATCAGGTGAGTTCTATGTGCCCCCTTCTATGTTATGTGTAAATCTTTTTAAATGTTTTGGGGCTGAAGTGTATACACTAAATAAATAAATGCTATGAATGTCAACGTGATCATACGTGATATACAAATATATATATTTATATATATATGAAAATGAATTATGAACAAAGAATGAAACGTATGTTTACAAAGAATGAATAAAAGAATGGCATAACGTAAATGAATGAAATCTTGCTTTATAATTATATATATTGCATGTTATGAATGTATGTATACGTTATGGACGGAAACGAAGCTAACGACTACTACGGTAGACGGATGACCACTTGACTATTATGCAGTCAGAAAGGAAATTTTAGAAAGGTAGACTAAATAATGGCCACTACGGTGGAGTAAGTCCCTAAATCGATGCACGATTGTATAATTAGTTCAAGTGGGAAACTGATGCCTTAGGGCAGACGGGAGAATATGACGGTAGGACGGTTAAGACGGACGGCCAAAGGTTGGCCGGACGGTTTTAAGGCGGACGGTTTCTAGGACCGGACGAGTAAAAGGGCTACGACGGTTGCTTAAGGGCGTATGTCTTTGTGACATACGCAGTAAAAGACGGGTTGATCACCCTTATGTGTATGACCAATGAAAGTTTAAGGAAAGTAAAGGTGAATGCATATCTATGTAATCACATAAAAATGATGAAAGAAAAACAAAAGTTATGAATATGTATTTATGTACTCGCACATGAACGACAAATGAAGGTCAATGATATGTTAATGTGTATTTATATATTTATGCATACTTTTAAAGAAATAATGTTCATACCTAATCGCTTTAAACTAGAACTCACCAGCGATAGCTGACTTTTAGTATACATTTCAGGTACAGAAAGGAAGGGTCGTGCGAAGGCGTGATGGTTACCCAACAAGCGACTGACATCCCACTCTGAATTGTTAAGACAATGTTATGTTGTTAATTGTTAAGACTTCCGCTGTTATGTTATGTTATGTTATGTTATGATATGTATTCGAAGGATGTTTGCTTTCGCTACTCTTGATTGTTTTTAATTAAATTCAGTATTATGACTATGTTTATGAGTAAATCCAACAAGTGAGGTTACCCGGGGAAAGGGGCCTTACAGTTGTTCGTCCCTTCTCTGCCGTGACAGGTTCTTCTTTGATCTTTCCTTTTTCTTTATCGCCTGACGACTTGATTTCCCTGACCAGGTCTGAAACTTTTCCCGACTTTAAGGTCGTTTCTATTTCTCTTTCTAAGTGGATGCAATTGTTCGTGCGGTGGTCGTGGCCCTTGTGGAATTCACAATATTCGTTTGAGAAGGGCTTGGATGTCTTCCTCGGTGGGCGGGGCTGAGCAAATGAGATTTTGGACTTCTCTGTTGCTAGTATTTCATTAGGGGTCTTCAGTAACGGTGTGAAGTGGTCAGAACGACGAGTGTACTCCGAAATCTTTGACCCGTGCGGCTTATACGGGGAAAATGTAGCTTTGTTCTTCTCAAGAGTTAACTTTAGTCGAGGAGAGGAGTTTGCTCGTGTTTTCTTAAGATCTCGTCTTCTCGCGGCGGGAACGGTTTTTCTGAACTCCTGTTCCCTGGCTCGGTGTCCCGTATCTTTTCCTCTTAGGAAGGCCCTTACCTTGTCCATCAAGGAGTCGAAGGACAGGGGAAACTCTTCTCCCAACTTTTCATAGAGTTGGATGTGCCTTACCCCGTTTATGAGACTGTTGATCTTAATGACCTCTCACACGTCCCTGATATGCATGATTTCTCTTAAGAACCGTTCCATGAATTGTTCTATGATTTCTTTTCGAAGGAACTTATCACTTAAATCTTAGTAGCTGTCTATGCCTCCGGGGGTTTCGGTAGTGTTGTCATTGGCTCTCGGTGTCCTTGGTGGTCCTTCCGAGTCGACCATGGGGAAGGACCTTAGGAGGTCATTGTGTTGAGGAAACTTACGTTTTCGAGGGGTCGCAGTAGTAATTTAGACCGTTTAAAACGGTCCCACGGATGGTGCCAGTCATAGTTGTCAATAGCACTTGTAGCGCGCGCTACATAGCGAATCGACAGACTTCCGCTATTTCCAAATAGCGACGACATAGCGACCAAATAGCGAATATTCCCTTTTTTTTTAATTTTTTTTATGTTTTTAACCAGTTTTTTACTTGATTAATATAAATAGGGTTGCTAATAACCCTAATATATGAAGATTTAGATGGTTATTGATTATAATTGCTACAAATCCTACAATATTTGAATATAAAATATTTCTAAAAATTCTAGCAGTGTATCGCTAAACGTGAAATAGCGCCCGCTATTTACCGCTATTCGCTACGTAGCGTATAGGTTGCTTGTCGCTATTTACCGCTATTCGCTATTGACAACTATGGTGCCAGTGTAGCGTCCCAAATCCGATCGATGACTTGGATGGTAGTAGGAGGCTTCATGTATCGTTGTGGCCGCCTCTCAAAAGGTCTCCCTACAAAAGAGAACACCGTTAGTCTCGCCATGGGGTACCCGGGGGGTGTCTTTGTGACCAGCCTCCGGCGTGAGAATAAGTTCTCTATGTGTTGGAAGGGCCTTGGAATGACCTGAATAATTAATATGGAGTAAGAAGTAGGTTAAGTGAATTGAATGCCCATCCCCTTGGGGGAGATAGATTCTTATACGTGAAATCTCCTTGATGCATTTAATGCGGGTTATCATGTTGTCTTCGGATCTTCAATGCTATCTGGAGCTTGCCCAGGTTCGCCTGGTGGTCATGGTTGTTATCTAGAGGGTAACCTCATTCTTCACAGCCAGGAGGTCTCTTTTTCGGCTGAGATCTTTGACATTAAATGTTTTCCATACGGGGCATTTAATGCTTGATTAGAGTTGTCTTTCTTGATTGAACTCTTTTGTCTTTTCTTAAGTCTTGGGGTTAGGCTCCAATCCTTAACGATTAAGAAACCTTGGGAGGCCTTCCCCTGGCCTGGGACCCCTATCATAAGTCCCTTGCCTCTTTTCCTTGTGATGTCACCTAGTCGAGGCTGGGGTAACCCTTCACAAGGTAATCCTTCACCACTTTTGTGGTGGGGTGGGGGGGGGGGGGGGCGGGGGGGAGGGGGAGTAAGCACCATACTACTAAACCATTAGGTTATGGGTAGAAAAAAAGTTATAATAATTAATACAGTAAATATGATTGAAAACAATACTTTATTACAACAATAATATAAATCTTTAAAATGAATGACTTAATAGGATAGATAGCCGTTTAACACAAACTAAAATTTAAATACAAAAGTGTTACAACCACAAAAATAGATGTACATATTGCTTTAACCGTATTAAGAGCGCGGTTATGTAACCACAAAATCGTGATGTGCTTCTCTCTCTCATTATATTTGGTTAGAACAATGTACAAGTGCTTATCTGGTTCTCTTCTTGAAATTGGTTTTGTATTTAACACGCACCTACTAGGATATATGCATTAAAAATAGACTTTGTACGACTTTCTACATATGACCTTTTAGCTACATTTTTTTATTAGATGTGTTTCAGATAAACCAGAATGAAATCGACTGATTTATAAGTAAATACTGATACGACACCGAATGGCCTCAAGGTGTACACTCGGAAACAAAGGAGGAACATATCAGCTAATTCGGATCTCACTTCGGGTCAATTTAATGCTATCTTCGATCCATGGGCCAACCCAATTAGTCAAAACATTGGCGAGATAATGGAGTGGTGGGGAGCAGTTGTGAAGCCAATTTCTAGGAGAAGTTAACAACCGTATGGAGGAGATATTAGCAGGCTTTGTTTTTCATTTTTGCTTGTTCTTGTTTTTGTTATCACGTTTATGTGCAATTGGCGACCAAGCCCCACTCGAATCGGGCCTATCTTTGTTTCAATTTCAATTAAGCAGCCTGCTTTAATTTCTAAGTTCTATCAAATACTTTCAAATTGCCACCTCTACTGCTATACTTTTCAACCACCAATGGCAAAAGAATGGACTTACCAGAGATGAGTAGGGGACATCGTAACAAAAAATACTTTCTTCTTCAATGGATCGACATTAGATTCTATCCACTTTGCCCATTCGTCCATGGCCAACTCCATGGCATCTAAGCTCTCTGCTTCTTGACAAACTCCATTTTTCTCGTTACTCCATCTAAATAAAAACGAAATCAGGATTATATACATGGTTAAATACTAATATATTAAATTTAGACAAATAAGAGATTTGAATCACTCACAACAACTTTACAGGGCCTTGTCTCCACCACAAGTATGAATTAAAAACCAATATATCGACATGTTCCCATTCAGATGCATGTCTAAGAACAGAATCCGGTCGGATTATTCTCTCGTCCAATCTGTGATTGACTGGATCATCTGAGTTTGACTCGACTATAAGTGGGGCCCACTGAAATTCTACTGTTGCATTGTATTCCTGTGTACAAAACATACTCAGTTTTGTATAACAAGAATCATGAATTTCATCAAAAGTCAAAGAATTGCACCATTGGGCCAAAAAGTGCAAATACCTCAGCTCGGAAAATGGTAAGAGGAGCATTTGGTGTGATTGACTTCTTTTCTGCAGGGATTACCGACTCTAATAAGCATAACATTGATATCCATTGGCCTCTGTTCAGCGAGTCTCCTACAAACATCAATCTCTTTCCCCTCAACTTATCCCACATCTCAGTTGCATTCCATCTATAACTCAATGAAACAAGTTAAAGAAACTCAATTTCATGTCAAATAACACACCCGTATTTTGTTTCAACCAAAGGAAATGATAGTTTCGGGTTCACCCTCAAACATTTCTTCATCCAATTTTTTAGAAGTAATAATTACATGAAATATGATTAAAAAACAATTACGTTACAATAATCAATATTAATCTTAATGTTTAGGTTGTATGCATTAAAGATACACTTGGGCCACTTTAAACTTGTTTGATCCATTTGACTCATTTCCTCGATTACATTTTATGATTTAACCTATTTGAGATAAAGCACAACCCAAATCAGCCTATTTATAAGTCAATGTGTAGAAACTGTCATTTGAGGATATAATAAGTACTCTTTGCTGGTCAATTATGTTTGAAAATGTATCAAACTCATTGCCTAACCCTAAATTGTGAGTTTAACTACATATATTATACAATGCAAAAACTAACCAAGTGACACTTAAGAATATGACCTGACCTCTTTAGATTGCAGCCATGAGGTTGCCATCTCCAGTTTTGGTACATCAAATCAGGTCTCCCGTGTTTGTGACAAGCCAATTGGTCAGACATGTATGGGCAATCAGATTCATTATAAAGCGGAAACGAAGCGTTGTCAAATACCCAAGTGCCCGAAAACACATTGCACGAATCCATCGTTTTTTCTTCTTCATCAGACTGAAGAAAAGGGGCTTTGGGTCCATTGTAGTTTACCGTAGAGTTGCAGGTGCTGAATCTATCCAAAATCCCTGAATTGCCATTTTAGACATATAATTGGGAACTATTATCAGTTATACTTACTAAAACCAAAAGCAGATCTCAGAATGTTATAGGTTTTCTAATCTAGACTGAAATAAATCAAGCAAATTTGAAGTTGAAACATCAAAGATCAAGAAACAGAAAACCTGGAGGATCTTTGCTATTCAGGGAAGAAAATGTTTCCTTGACATCACCAATATCATCTCCTTTCCGATTTTCTTTCTGGTGGATTTCTTGAAAACGGCGCTCGTTGTAGAAAATGGTGCAGAGGACGAAGAGGAAGACGACGGTTGCTATGAGTGGAAGTTGGGTTTTCTTCTTCTGAATCATTCTAGAGATAGAGAGAGTAAGTAGTGGCAGCGATGTGATTTATGTCTCAGTGACTCTTTCATTAATCAATCGTATTTGACTTTAATTTCCCTCATTCTAGTTATTCCTAGATATGCTAATTATGTGCTAATACAAAATTATAGAACAGTACTGTAAAATTATATATGACAAAATTACATAAAACATTCTTTACGTTTGTCTCTGTTTTCAGGTTTCATTCTTAACATTTAAAAATCACACTAGACATCTTTTACGTTTCCTTTTTATTTCAATTTACATTCTTTATCACTAACTTTGTTAGTTTATTAGGTTAACTCATGACATGTGAAAAAGATGTGAGAGTATTATAATCTTTTACCCATTCCCTATAATAAATAAAAGAATAAAAAACCCTAATCTCGTTTCTTTCGTATCTGGCAATCCTTCTTTCTGCAATCCTTCTATCTCGATTGCTTCAGTCGTTACACTGTCGCTTCTTCTATCAAGTTCATTGAAGGTAAACTAAATAAAGAGCTCCTTTTTTTTCATCGAAAGCTCTTGAATCAAAAGCTTGATTAATGGTTTCTAAGATTTCATTTTATTGCCATCAATCCAATTAAATCAAGAAGATTGTATGTTTCTAAACACTTACTCATCCCCTGAAAATTTGAACAAGATTCATTCTCCTATATTGAAGTTGTGCATCTAAGATGATATGGGGTTGGGTTTGCAATGATTTTGGCATCAAAATCTAGTTGTTGCTGATCAATTGAGTGCAATATTTTCACTAAAAATGTTTCTACAAAAGCATGGAATTTGAGCAAAAAATTACTTGGCTGCTGAAAACTTGAACAAGACAAGTTGCAGCTGAAGTTGTGTAGTAGTTATATGCTCTAATTTAATTTCAACTAGTAAGTTTACCCGTCGCGCGTTGCGGCGGCGTCGAAACGTAGCCTAAGTCGAACTCTCGCGCTCTGCGACGTGAAGCGGATTTTAAACGGTTGTGGCGGTTACAAAAGAAATATATTTAGGTACATAAAAAAACATATGAGGTTATGACTACGTCTTTAACTCTGAAAGAAAATATACAAAAACAAAAGAAAAAAAAACGAAGTTTTTTTTTGCGTTGACACTAACCTAGGTAAAGTTGGATTT
Source organism: Smallanthus sonchifolius (assembly GCA_023525975.1). NCBI lineage: Eukaryota > Viridiplantae > Streptophyta > Magnoliopsida > Asterales > Asteraceae > Smallanthus > Smallanthus sonchifolius. The sequence continues at coordinate 32,598,407 of CM042046.1, forward strand.
TATAATACATAATTTATACAATTAGATTTTATATTATTTAAAAAAATATAATAATACATAATTTATACAATTACATTTTATATTATTTTTATAAACTCTGAAATCTCTTTGATACTTGGAGCAAATTTGGAGAAGGAAAATGCAAACATAAATCTGTCCCTAGAAAATATAGTTTTATTAAAAAGGAAGAAAAGCATCTGTGAATGACTCAAAATTACTCTCTCTCTCTTCTGTTTATATCACCAGCAACAATCTTTACCTCTACCCCAACCCCAACACAACCACTACATAATCGCCACCTCCACCTCCACCTCCATGACCACCAACCACCACCTAACCGCAACCACCACAGCATCACCACTTAACCGTCACCGTCTCCGAACACAACACCACCACCACAAAACTACCACTGCCACCGCCACCACCACCACCACCACAACACAACCGCCTAGCCGCATTGTTTTTTCAGACAAAGAAGAGAAAAAAACTCTCTGACTACCACCACATACCGCCTGGTGAAAAACGACCATCACTATCGCCACCACCGTCTCCGGATCTGAGAATCGACCACCATCACCGTTTGTTTTTTCGGTGGCCCAACCTCACCTCTTGTCTTTGTCTCCCATCATCACCTAAACAGACAACACATTCACCATCATCTTCTTTTCCCACGGCGACCATGATCGTTTTCCTGGTTAACCCACCGTCGCTACCGCTGTGTTTCCAAGTTTAGTAAAGGGAAGAAAAGAAATGAATCTTTTCCCTTCTCTTCCTTTCTCTCCAAATTTCTCCATTTTGGAATGATAAAGATAAGCCTTGTTTTTCTTCCATTTTCCTCTTTAAAAAAATCTCTGGAACACGTTTTCTCTCATTTCCTTTCTTTTCCTCTTTAAAAAAAACATCGGAACAAGGTTTCCTTCCTCCCTTTTTCCCCTTCTTTTCTCTCCTTAAATGAGACTCGGGAACACAGCGTACCTGCTTGTTTAACTCACCCTCGATCCCTCTACCTCTCCTTCTCGGTGGAACCGTCAACATCAGATGAACCTTAGATCTGGCTACGTGAAACTGCCACCCCCTTTCAAGAAAATCCCCCACCACTACCATCACGGCGGTGTTTCCTTTGGTGGTGCGATGATGCTGGTGGCTAGCTAGCGGTGGCGCAAGGTGGAGAAAATAAAATAAACAAAATTAAAAAATGTATGCCACGTGGCAATGGACTGTTACTATTCATTAGACCTTTCGTTTAATCTATATTGTAATTATCATATCTAGGGGTCACGATGTACAGGTTTTAACTATTTTTATTCCTTTATTTATTATATATAATGGATGAAAGACTCTAATAGCCTCACATGTTTTACACATGTTATGAGTTAACTTAAAAAACTAACAGAGTTAGTAATAAAGGATGAAAATTGAAATAAAAAGAAAACGTAAAGTATGTCTAGTGTGATTTTTAAACGTTAAGGATGAAACCTGAAAGCATAGACAAACGTAAAGGACGTTTTCTGTAATTTTGTCATTATATATTAAGGGCCTTTCAAAAAAAAAATATATTAAGGGTATCGGGAGTTGGAGCAGGTATCCTTGCGGGTATATAGCGGGTAAGACGGGTACCACTCTCATTAAAACGTGTAGCAACGGGTAGTGGAGTGAAGGTTTAGCGGGTATATATACCCGCTACTCAAGTTGTGCGGGTAGTGCAGTTAAACTTTAGAAATGCTCATAAAGTGGTTAGTTTGAGGGTACCACTCCTACCATAGAGGGTAGTTTGGCTAAGTGAGGTAGCATCTTCTTATTGGTCTAATTTTTTAGGATACTTTGTGTTGGAGAGCACCACTCCCACCACCCTAAGAGTTAAAAACGGTTTTAGTCGTCTTGATTTTACCTAAATAACCATTTTAGTTCAAAACTTTTAATTTAGTTTTTTTAGTCCGTTAGTTTCATTTTTTAACTCAATTAACTCCACGTTTCTAACGTCATCCATTACTTCTATTAAATATTGTTGAAAAGACAAAAAAAAAAAACCATTGCAAAATAAAAAAAGTTCAAAATAAAAAGATTTATAAAAGTATATGTGCTCTCTCTCTCTCTCTCTCAACTCCAATTCATCGTCTCCCCCATAATATCTCTATACCATAACCCAATATCCAAACCCACTCTACTTGTAAGGCCCCAAAACCTGTGAGGCTTTACGTGTTAGATTTAATCATAAACAAACATTTTTGAACTTGAATATCAAATAATGTAGCGGAAAATTTCATTCAAACATAGCGTAAACATGTTCAACAGTTTAAAAACATAAACATTGTCTTAATATTGCCATAGCATAAACATAACAGGATGCAAGTCTTCATAATTATCAGTCATGTAACCCTTCTCGCTTGCCAAGCATCACCGTTCAACATCCATACATGTCCTTAAACTGAGTGTGCATACTAAAAGTCAACTACGCAGGTGAGATCTAGCTTTACATAAAGCTTTAACTTCAAACATTTTGCCAAAACATATTATACAAACTTCATTAAATAAAAGCGTACGTAAAACATGCAATAACATAATAGAAATCATAAGCCAATCAAATAAATCGAATCTGCGCCTTCTCGTAACCGTCAATTCCATACTTTAAGCACAGAGCCTCATAGGGCACCCGTACCAAAAACTTTAATCATCGTATTTTGTGAAGTACACGTAACAAAACTTCAAGAACGGCGTCCCAAAGGATAGCACGTACCAAACTTCAAGCACCGTACCCCGCAAGGCACAGTACCAAACTTCAATGATCACGGTAATCCCCTTGATGAACGTCGTCACCCCTTTTCCCCAGTTGTACAGCTGTTGGCTAACCACAAAGGCCTCTATAAAGGTATGACCCATACATAACTTCAATTTCCGAAGAAATAATGGCAGATTCGTTCATTTTGTGACTTTCATAAAAAAAAACTTTACTTCTTTTACATCACTCTAGTTACAGCATTCATACGTTTTATTAAATAACATTTCATTCGTAAACTTCTTTGGTAAAACATTTCGTAAACTCATACGTCATCGTCATCGCCAATTCAACATTTTTTTATTATGTTAAATAACTAGTTACTAGAAAATGTATCATATTGACAATTAAATACTTTGCATCTAGAAACCATATACAATACAAAAATTCACAATCACTACAAGAAAATAAAGTTAATGCAATTGCTTTAAAATGTTGTATTAGGTCTTGAAAATGTTGCATTAAACCTAATGCAACCTTTTATCGTGGGCTGTATTAGAAGCAGTTGCAAAAATGCAACCTTTTTTTGAAAGTGTTACATTTCATATTCAAATGCAATCTTTATTATAGTAAATTCAACTTTTCTAATACTCAAATGCAACTTTTATTATAGTAAAGTTACAAAAATGCAACCTTTTTTTATAGTTAAATGCAACATTTTTATAATTTTAGTTACAACAAATGCAACCTTTTTTACACTCAAATGCAACTTTGTAGCATCATTGTTCCAGGCACTACAATTGCAATTAGTATGCATTATTATCTCAGTTACACCAAAACAATAATAACATATATAATCTTATAGTGTATTAACATGTCCAAACTCAATAAAAAATGTAGTAAACGCAAAGCTGGAAAATACAATCATAAAGAGCAATAAAGCCTCTTACTCATGTTAGAAATCTCAACCTCTAAGAAGTAGTTGTTCCATAAGATTTCACACCATAGCTTCAAAGTTTTCTTGTTGATTGTCAATATTTTTTCACATAGCTTCTAACCAGACCCTTTTCCTGTCCTCTTCTAACTTGGCTTTTTTCATTTCATGGTTCTCTTCAATCTCTTTTCGATAAGAAGCAACCGATTTTTCAGTTTCAACGCTTGCTTTGAATGATTCCATAAGCCATTCGGGAATCATGTATGATGTATCACCACCTATAGGTTTAAGCGAACATAACAGGTTTGCTGTCTAAAAGTCAATCGAATCTAACAAAGTTCGCCACCTCTATACCAGGCGAAACTAACAACTTCTCCACCTCTATACCAGGCGAATCTAACAAGTTCGCCACCTCCATTCATGGTCTTACGAGCAAGAGACCTTGGTGGAATCATCAACATGCTTATCTCAGGTCTTACGAGCAAGGCCCGTAACAACAGTAGGTTATTCTGGGATTGGCATCCTGTTCTCAACCCCGATGATAATCTTCAGGTTTCGGTACCAATCCATGAAGTTGGAGTTGTCAAGTTTGTCCTTCTCAAAGATTGACTTTAGGGAGGATGAGGAGTTGGGATTGAATTTGTTAGACATCTACAAAGTTCAAAAATAAAGTTTTAGTATTTTCATGCATAACATCCTAATTAAATTTATGACCCAAATTAAAAAATATACAGTTAGGAGTGAGATCCCGGTTCACCATAACTCAGTGAATGGCATAACTCAGTGAATGGTTCACCATAACGTCTTAATTAAATTTGTGTCAACTACACAATTCTCGGTTTGAGGGGAATGGCGAGAATTGTTGTAACATCCTTGATTTTCGAGCCATAATTTTTTTTAATCATTTTATTATCTAAGCACTTGAAATCCCATACTTGCCCAACACCTCATGCCACATTAATTATATTCTCAACGGGTATTAATTTGAAATTTCCAACCTTTCAATGACACATTATTTTCTATTCTAACATGTGTAGGTATAATTAAATAAATATATACATATATGTATATACACTTAATTATAATTAGGTACATGTAAACATATATATATATGGTTATATTTTTATTGTAATTCTATAAAAAATGAGATCCTATATAAAATGGTTTAAAATAAAATAAAATAATGTTTTATACATTATTACAAGTTTTATAAAGACTATTTTTACAACAAAATCTCAATTTATAAAGATTCGAACCTCCTCACCCATCTTCGATCATTTGGAACCCTAATTTTGACCTCATTCACCATACTTGACAAATTTTGACTCAAGTTGACCACCCAAAGTCAAACTGGCCGAAATCTAAACAAACTGGATGCTTAAATCGATCAAACTCGACTGATTCAAGATTATTTTGAATTCCAGGACAATCATCGATCCTATTCCAGCCCAATTTCCATCTCTATTTGATCCATGAGAAGCAAATTTTGAATTTCAAACGGGTTTGACTACTCAGAGTCAAACCGAGCCCAAAACCTTTCCTAATCCAGAAATTAACGTGTTTTAGACCCCGCAATTCATGCTGTGATTGAACCCGCTTGTATTCAGTCCGTCATCCTGACCCAATTCATCTCGAATGAATAGATTTAACGTAAAAATCGTTCACACAGCTGTACCTTCCAAATTCGGGTTTATTCGATCGTGTAAGACGAAATTGAACCACAAAAATCATTCACACGCATTCGCAAACACCCTCACAAACTCTCTAAATTATAAAGCAAATAAAATTTCATCTCTAAACCATGATCGAGTAGCAAGAACAGCGGGTCTATTCTTCCGGCCGTTCGTCCCCCGCACAATTCCATTCCAGGTAATCTTTGCACCCACTGACTCGTTTTTGTCCAGGGAACAAAAGCCACATGCTTCTGAGTTCAGTTACTGCTCAATATGACATAATTGGGGGCTAGGGTTTGCGGGTATGGGTAGATCAGGGGAGGGGATGAGTTCGGGATGGGTTGTTAAATGATTTTCAAACTAGTTCCTTGTCAAGACTTTCTCCCAGACATACCGGTTAAGACACTTGAATCCTACGCGATTGGTTGCGGGTTCGAAACCCATGCCCGCATCCTTTTTGCTTTCTAGTGTTACCCAAACCCGATTCCCCTCCTGACCTCATGCTAAAATTGCATTAAAACTAGGTTCTATCACTACTGAGCCTTGGGTCTGGTGGGTAAAGCGTTTGCCTCACACAGTAGCCACCCGGGTTCGAACCGGGTGGACTGTTTAATTTTTTAAACCCGTTTTGAGGCTCCAAAAACTTAAAAAAAATTATTTTTACAAAACCTACATTTATTATAATAGAATAAAACAAGGTTTACAATTTTTACATAAAAATCCTTATTTTTATAAATTTAGTTGTTAATTATTCAATTTAAATTACATATTTTTGGAGTAATTAATTTAACTAATATTGTGAATTTTATAAATGTTTCTTACAAAGTTTTATAAAATTCAAGTCGTATAGTTAAAACTAATAAAACTATATCTACAACATATATAGTTTTATATACTTAAAGAATACATGTAACTTTTTAATTAAATTTATTTTTTTTAACATACCCATTTCAAATGATAAATAAATAAACAAATTTATTTATTTTACCAATACACATGGAGTTTGAATTATATTTAAAGTTGTTAATTTGAACACATATTTACACCTCTTTATAAATAAATAAATAAAGTAAAAATTATTTATTTAAAATATAAACATAATTTTCACACTATTATTCTAACTAAATAAATAAATAAAAATTGTTTAATTTATTTAGTTGTTCAAAACCCATACCATGATTCAATTATTCTAAGACTAATTTCTCATTTTATAGAACACCCCTTTCAAGTACGTAACACTAACACCTACAACTCCAACTCTTTGTACGCACATCCATTTCAATCATAAACTTGAGCATAGACTGTTGTATACAATATTAATCTAGATACATATACATTACATACTAGGTTAACGTTGTAAGATTTCAAGGACCTTTTTGCTACCTAGTCTCTCGTGCTAGCTCCCCCCCCCCCTTTGATTCAAGTGAGTTTACATAGCCCCTTTTTCGTATTTACATATTTGGGGTGAAACATGATTACATTCAAATACTATTTGCGATTACACACGTACAATTCTACAATATGATCATATGTGTTTATTTGTGCTTTATGCTTGAATACTAATTGTTAAGGCTACATATACATGATATACACGTGCAAACACAAATACATTACTTCAGGCTAACATGTTTTGTTAGGCCCTACATTAGGATAACATGTGTTGTTATGCCCTACATTAGGATAACATGTGTTGTTATGCCCTACATTTACATCAGGATAACATGTGTTGTTATGCCCTAAATTAGGATAACATGTGTTGTTATGCCCTTCAATTACAAAGTTTCATTTGTGCATCTAGCGTAACTTAGATTCTCCATAAATGCTTTATAAACCTTGCATCATATGCATTGTACACAAAACATTCGAACTTTACTTGTGGTGTCAAAACCTATATATGCTCACCAACTATTTATAGTTGACACTCTCTTTTTATCATGTTTCAGGTACAGTGTTTGAGTTAAGATTTCAAGTCGCGTCGCTTAGGATTGAGGACCTAGTTTTAAAATTTAATAAAGTGATTTATGTATTCTTAAATTCTTGTAAATGATGTAAATGATTACTTGAGTTATGAAATGAATTTTACTGTTTAATTATTACAACCTTAGCAAACCATGAACTTATGAACAGTCTACATGTCCCGCCCCGACGTTTTCGCCGTCGGTTGGGGTGTGACAGATTGGTATCAGAGCCTTGGTTATAGGGAATTAGGTTATTAGACACTCTTGACCTAGACTATAACCTTAGGACACCCATACTATGCCATGCTACTACATGCTATATGATTACTTCTTATGTGAATATTTTACATGTTATACTAAGTAATTACAGTACATGATACAATACATAATGACTTATGTGCCACACTACTTGATAACTCTTGTGCTTGCACTCATTACTATCTACATGCTACCTATGTGTTCCGTTAAGTGTTATCCTAAGTTTAACACACACATATACACACCAAACTCTTCATACATCTTTAGACTCACATACATAATACCACCACCTCTTGTGAACAAAAATTTAAACTTTTGGGCCTAATGTCCATCAATAATAAACTAAGAAGCCCATTTATCCTCCAAGAAGAAGAAGCCACTAAAATGCATAAAACCTTACTTTTGGGCCTCAAAGCCCAGTCCACAACAATTCTCATCATGACCATGAGTCCAACAATGGTGTTATCAATACATGATGGCTGGAAGAGTGTGTAGGCCCATGAGGGATTCTGGCTAAGGAAAGACAGGGTACTTAAGTGTGTCTTAGTGACCCACCCCTCTTTCCTGGGAATTCTCCTCATGGATGCATTGCTTATAGGTCAAGTGTATTTCTAAAATACTATTGTGAAGACTCGGTGTTATGACTAGTCCAACTCTAAACCTATAGAACTCTTATATTTAACACTCAGTATTTCATTATCACTTACAACCTTTTCATTGTTTTTCTGCTAGACATGGACTCCTACTCTCCTTCCTCCCCGGTATACCGTCCCAGAGCAGTCTGATTGGGATAAAGACATCGGGACACCCGTGTATCGGTCACCAACACCCCCAGCTGCTAGACCAAGGTTTGATGTAAGGGCAGATTGGATTAGGAAAACCGGCCCAAGACTTCGAACATCCGGATCACCTGTACCCAGAAACCAGTATCAGACACCCCGTGTACACACTCAGTTACCACCTCCATTAAGAGACCCGTATCTGGTGCCCGACCCGTATCATCCTAACCCCTTGGGTAAGGCATACCATGGTACCCACTAGCGCTATGGGAATTCCAATCAACGACATTCACCAATATGTAAGGACCTCTGAATTTGAGAGGCAAAGGATGGAGCAGGGGGTAATGCACGACTTGCAAGGACAAAGAATGGATAGCCTAGCAAACCAATTAGGGTACCAAAAGGAGTTAATCTCCATCCTCGAAAAAGAAATACTGGAGCATCGCACGGAGACAACTAAAGCTGAAGCCAGATCGGCTACCCGGGTGGCCATAGCGGTGCTCGTCTTGGTGATTATCTTTCTTCTGGTGGGAAGCTACCAGAGACGTTAACATAAAATTATATTTATGGTCTTTAAGTTTTCAGTTTGAGAACCATTTCCCCTATGTTTTGAACAATGTTTAACATTTCAGTATTAAATTTTTTTTTTATATTTTTCCAACTCTAAAGTTATTATTCATTGATTTAATACGTTGAATGTGAATTTCATCCATCATATTTCCATCAAGATCCTCGAAGTATCACCTTCTTCATTCAACACGATTTAGTACACTACCGGCAATCTCCTTCGTAAACAAATCATCATATTAGATTTAAACAACCTCGTTATTTTCAAACCAAACATTTATCAAACTTTTAAAAAGAGTATCAGAAATATAAATCCCCCATAAACATTTTCACTTTGCAAGGGAACTTAATACAACCTATTTTATAAAAATATTATTTCGAATTGATAAATAATTATGATTTTCCTAATTAAAATAATTATTTTTAAACCCAGGCTAAATTAATATACGACTACTAGTTTAGCCAATAATTCATCTTAAAAATATTCTCTTAGTAATAATTGAAAATTTAAATTAACAGATTTTTCCTATAATTTGTCTATTTATTTAGATTATTTAACTCAACATTTTCATTACTTTATATATCTACAACCAAGAACAATTTACAATTTTCAATTTCAAAAAAAGATCAGTTATTTGTAAATATATTTCCCTGAGTGCTCTCAAAACCCATCGTTACCTTTCACTTGCCGCTTCAAGAGACGATCTATACCGCGTAGACGTTAACCATCCCCATCAACCTCAACGAGATTTAAAGAGCTAGAACCTAACTACCACATTATACATGAAAGCCAAACAACACGCTTCTCCGCAACACTTGATCACATACAAAACTCGTTAGCATATGCCACACACGAAACTCAATAACTTACATATGCACATTTACAATATACACAACACGATCACCTAATACATGAAGCTTGGTTATTCTCAATATATCCAATGCTACACTGACTGTATAATACATGAAACTTGATTATTTGCAACACACGCTCTACTGAATTGATTACGGAATACACGAAGCATAGTTGTTTGCAATATACATACACTAAATCGATCACATGTTACATAACAATTGATTGTTTGATACACAATACTTGATTGATCACATTGAACATGAAACTCATTTTGGTTACAAAGTACATTATACTACATGATACTAAGTTGTTAACACCATACATGAAATTCAATTCTTACAATACACATGATACTATGTTGCTTACATTACACATGGTAGCTTACACATGATGCTAAGTTGTTTACGTTACACATGAAACCTATTCGGTTACAAACTATATAATACTAGACCATACATGAGACTTGTGTGTTTACATTATACACGGAATTAGATTGTTTACATTGTTGCAATTGACTAAGTACATCATACACAAGGCATGATTATTTACCCTATCCATTGAAGCTAATCGGGGTTTGACGTATTCTTGTTCAAACACGAGGAAGCTATGGAACCCTAAATTATGCCACGTTATTACTCTTTAGTACCTGATTGGCTCTACTATCTATGGACATAGTTATTTGTTAGCAACACATACGTGAAAGCAATAGTTACCAATTAAGTGATTTTGTGTTACCCCCTGGACCCACACACAATGGGATAAACTATACGGACCATGCGAGGATTTGGATAATTACGGGTGCACACGTAATTATAAAAAAATCAGCTCATAGAAGGCATAGTGAAATCTGTTGTGTGTCATGACATGAAACCTATCGTGGTACATAATAAAAAAACTAATGTGATATGATAAGGACATGGTGGATACGCCGTTGGTACTTCCTATATATAAGTGTCCTGTCATAAAATCAGAAGTAGCGTTATTCTTGCCACATAAAGTCTTATGTTGTTTGATGGGACCAATGTTTGTGAAACCTTTTTATCCACTGATAATTCCTGGACATATTAGATTATATTTTAAACAAACTTCGATCATCTAATTCCCATCAATACATTTCATCCTTAGAATCCAAATTATTATTCAACAGACTTTCTCCTTGAGTTTATTTCAAAACTAAACCCACTATCATCATTTGTGTCTGATCTTGAGAAACAAACCTGAATCTTTTTATCAATTGTACTCGTCAAACCGACAGTCAAAACTCGTGAAGAATCCAAACTCATCTCTTTCCTAATTCAGTAGCCTACATTAATTCAATTTCGGGACGAAATTCCCTCAACTAGGAGATACTATAACATCCTTGATTTTCGAGCCATAATTTTTTAATCATTTTATTATCTAAGCACTTGAAATCCCGTACTTGCCCAACACCTCATGCCACATTAATTATATTCTCAACGGGTATTAATTTGAAATTTCCAACCTCTCAATGACACATTATTTTCTATTCTAACATGTGTAGGTATAATTAAATAAATATATACATATATGTATATACACTTAATTATAATTAGGTACATGTAAACATATATATATATATGGTTATATTTTTATTGTAATTCTATAAAAATGAGATACTATATAAAATGGTTTAAAATAAAATAAAATAATGTTTTATACTTTATTACAAGTTTTATAAAGACTATTTTTACAACAAAATCTCAATTTATAAAGATTCGAATCTCCTCACCCACCTTCGATCATTTGGAACCCTAATTTTGACCTCATTCACCATACTTGACAAATTTTGACTCAAGTTGACCACCCAAAGTCAAACTGGCCGAAATCTAAACAAACTGGATGCTTAAATCGATCAAACTCGACTGATTCAAGATTATTTTGAATTCCAGGACAATCATCGATCCTATTCCAGCCCAATTTCCATCTCTATTTGATCCATGAGAGGCAAATTTTGAATTTCAAACGGGTTTGACTCCTTATAGTCAATTCGAGCCCAAAATCTTTCCTAATCCAGAAATTAACCCGTTTTAGACCCCGCAATTCATGCAGTGATTGAACCCGCTTGTATTCAGTCCGTCATCCTGTCCCAATTCATCTCGAATGAATAGATTTAACGCAAAAATCATTCACACAGCTGTACCTTCCAAATTCGGGTTTATTCGATCGTGTAAGACGAAATTGAACCACAAAAATCATTCACACGCATTCGCAAACACCCTCACAAACTCTCTAAATTATAAAGCAAATAAAATTTCATCTCTAAACCATGATCGAGTAGCAAGAACAACGGGTCTATTCTTCCAGCCGTTCGTCCCCCGCACAATTCCATTCCAGGTAATCATTGCACCCACTGTCTCGTTTTTGTCCAGGGAATAAAAGCCCCATGCTTTTGAGATCGGTTACTGCTCAATATGACATAATTGGGGGCTAGGGTTTGCGGGTATGGGTAGATCAGGGGAGGGGATGAGTTCGAGATGGGTTGTTAAATGATTTTCAAACTAGTTCCTTGTCAAGACTTTCTCCCAGACATACCGGTTAAGACACTTGAATCCTACGCGATTGGTTATAGGTTCGAAACCCATGCCCGCATCCTTTTTGCTTTCTAGTGTTACCCAAACCCGATTCCCCTCCTGACCTCACGCTAAAATTGCATTAAAACTAGGTTCTATCGCTACTGAGCCTTGGGTCTGGTGGGTAAAGCGTTTGCCTCACACAGTAGCCACCCGGGTTCGAACCGGGTGGACTGTTTAATTTTTTTTAAACCCGTTTTAAGGCTCCAAAAACTTTAAAAAAATTATTTTTACAAAACCTACATTTATTAGAACAGAATAAAACAAGGTTTATAATTTTTACATAAAAATCCTTATTTTTATAAATTTAGTTGTTAATTATTCAATTTAAATTACATATTTTTGGAGTAATTAATTTAACTAATATTGTGAATTTTATAAATGTTTCTTACAAAGTTTTATAAAGTTCAAGTCGTATAGTTAAAACTAATAAAACTATATCTACAACATATATAGTTTTATATACTTAAAGAATACATGTAACTTTTTAATTAAATTTATTTTTTTTAACATACCCATTTCAAATGATAAATAAATAAACAAATTTATTTATTTTACCAATACACATGGAGTTTGAATTATATTTAAAGTTGTTAATTTGAACACATATTTACACCTCTTTATAAATAAATAAATAAAGTAAAAATTATTTATTTAAAATATAAACATAATTTTCACACTATTATTCTAACTAAATAAATAAATAAAAATTGTTTAATTTATTTAGTTGTTCAAAACCCATACCATGATTCAATTATTCTAAGACTAATTTCTCATTTTATAGAACACCCCTTTCAAGTACGTAACACTAACACCTACAACTCCAACCCTTTGTACGCACATCCATTTCAATCATAAACTTGAGCATAGACTGTTGTATACAATATTAATTTAGATACATATATATTACATACTAGGTTAACATTGTAAGATTTCAAGGACCTCTTTGCTACCTAGTCTCTCGTGCTAGCTCCCCCCCCCCCCCCTTGATTCAAGTGAGTTTACATAGCCCCTTTTTTCGTATTTACATATTTGGGGTGAAACATGATTACATTCAAATACCATTTGCGATTACACACGTACAATTCTACAATATGATCATATGTGTTTATTTGTGCTTTATGCTTGAATGATAATTGTTAAGGCTACATATACATGATATATACGTGCAAACACAAATACATTACTTCAGGCTAACATGTGTTGTTAGGCCCTACATTAGGATAACATGTGTTGTTATGCCCTACATTAGGATAAATGTGTTGTTATGCCCTACATTTACATCAGGATAACATGTGTTGTTATGCCTTACATTATGATAACATGTGTTGTTATGCCCTTCAATTACAAAGTTTCATTTGTGCATCTAGCTTAACTTAGATTCTGCATAAATGCTTTATAAACCATGCATCATATGAATTGTACACAAAACATTCGAACTTTACTTGTGGTGTCAAAACCTATGTATGCTCACCAACTATTTATAGTTGACCCTCTCATTTTATCATGTTTCAGGTACAGTGTTTGAGTTAAGATTTCAAGTCGCTTCACTTAGGATTGAGGACCTAGTTTTAAAATTTAATAAAGTGATTTATGTATTCTTAAATTCTTGTAAATGATGTAAATGATTACTTGAGTTATGAAATGAAATTTACTGTTTAATTATTACAACCTTAGCAAACCATGAGCTTATGAACAGTCTACATGTCCCGCCCCGACGTTTCCGCCGTCGGTTGGGGTGTGACAATTGTCAAGCTTAAATACGTTTCCCTCAATTACGCTCACCTAAACGTGTTAAGTAATATTTTTCCTTCAATTGTAACCGTAGAGCCGGCCTAAGTAACTCAGGAATCGCGGTTGTACCTTCAACCAAAACCGTAGGGCCGGATGCAGGGTAATTCACTAACACCGGGGGTTCAGATAGATTAGTTTAAGTGTTACAATTTAGGGTGCCATCAATTTTAATTTGAGATTTGCTTTAATGTTTTAAATTACCGATTAGGGTCAAAAACATTATGGACGGCGAGGAGCATGATCCAAGTCGTGCAATTTTAGTAAACCGATTTTACTAATTAGTTCGTGAAACGCCTTTTAACACTCGACACGATCCAATTTTTATTAACTTATTTAATCTAAATTGATCGTTAATCGCGAACTATATTTTAAACTAGTCAACTCTTTAACTAATTTAATATGGTTTTAAATAGAACATTTAAATTTAAAACATGTTTTACTTTTAAATAAAAAACACTTTTATTTAATAATTTTTCCGAGAAATCTTTTAAATAATTTAAACATCTCGTCGTTTTAAGATTGTGTCAAAATTTTTATAAAATATTTGCGATTTTATTATTATCATAGATAATATCACAGCCACAAAAATAAATAAAACATATAAACCGAGTAACTAGTAAATATTGTCCGGTTTTGTTCGAGCCATCATACAAAAACCAATTTTAACTTTTAAAAACAAAATATATTTTAACCTTTTAAATAAATAAATCAACAACGAAAGCAATTAGTACGATTAACGGTTCTAAACCGGGATCCCGACAGTGATCCGATTACACGTGTATAAACAATAAAGATAAATCCAACCATAGCGGGTAAATGATTATACCTTCGACGATTAACCGAAAGATCAACACTTTGGTACAACGGGCGTCTCGCTAGTGACAGTTCACAAAATATGTAGCAAAACGTCTCATGGTTTGCGCAAAAAAAACCAAAAGTGGTGGCGATGGGGCTGCGATGGCAGTCGGATGACGGCGCTACGGCGGGTCGGCGACTGTTGTGCGGTGGTTGGACGACGGCGTAGGGAGGGGGCCGACCGACTTCTTTCTTGCGCACAGGGAGAGTTTTGGAGGCTATGAGAATTGTAATTAGGGTTTAGAGTTAATGATATATTTATAACTCTTCTAATCACAGATTGCTCCCCTGAGGTATTAACATTTAATCCCATGTAATTAAATATTAATAAATTTAATCCTTGTAGTTTATTAATTACAAATAGTTAGAAAAACTTATTCTTTTAAATGTTTAACACTTTAAACATTTGTTTAACACTTATAATATTTATTTGCCGTTTAATAAAACCTTCCTTTGTGAACTATAAAATTTACAATTAAATATTATCAATTGCTCGTTGCCCAAAGTGTAACTCTTGAGAACGTAACTCCTTAGTAACACTGACTTAATTGACGATCGGACATCCTATATCCAACGATGTTGACGTAATCGACGATCGGACATCCTATATCCAACATGCCCACTACATGTCGTCAGGGCCGGTCCCGAGAATCCTTAAAACATTTTAGGCCCGGGAAATGCAAAAGAAAATCGGGCACTATAATATAAACTCAATAATTATATACAAAAAAAACATAATATAGGCTTATATAAATAGATTTTTTATAAATTAGGCTTATATATAGATTTTTTTCATTTATTGGTTTTCGGTTCAGACTTGTAAACATTTGGGCTTATAAATATAGATTTTTTTTTCTTTAAAAAACCACATATATATAATATAAAAAAAAATTAAAAACTCCAGGCCCTAGTATAATCATCATTAAAAATTTCCATTGCTAATAGTAGTAGTAAAACTAAATGTTCTATAATGAAATTGGTGTGTGTTATACTAGGTTAGAAACATGTGTATTACAATGGTTAAATAAATAAATATTTAAATAGTGAAGTTTATTAAAATAAATATATAAATACTTTTAGTGAGTCTTTTTTTAATTTCTAAGTGAGTTAATAATTTTTAAGTGAGTTACTAGAATAAATAGATAATACAAGTTGGGCTTTCTATAATATATATATAGGGTGAGTTCACTAGAAAACTCATTTTCATGAGAAAACCAAAAAACTTCTCATTAAAGGTGCTGCATATGTGTAGTACACTCAAAAGCCTACCCCCCACCCAAAAACCTAAACCCCCACCCTACCCCAACCCAAAAACCTAAACCCACCCAAAACCTAACCTAAAAGCTAAACTAAACCAAAAAAACCACCCCCAAAAGCTAACTATGCTACACATATGTAGCAAAACGTTGAATTTTTTTTTTTGAAAGAGGACGACGTGGGGAACAAGGTCTCCGAAGCGGTTTTTTAGTTTTTTTATTTATATTTTGAGTTATGATTTTTTTTTACCTTTAATAAATAGTTTTTTGGTTTTCTCATGAACAATGAGTTTTCTTATGATCCTTCCTATATATATATATATAGGGGTATGTTCTTTTGAGAACCAACAATATGTTAAGAACCGTGAGAACCGCATTAACTCTTCCTCTATTTATAATATAAATTAACTAGAATTCATGTACATTTCAATATGTTTAAGGTTTGGTTTTAAAAGACCTCGAATTTATAGTCGTTTTTTTAAATGCATATATACACTCACACTATATGCACAAATGAATGCATATATGCATATTTTTATACTTTTCTTAAAAAAATTCAGGAGAGAGGAGATAAACTCAAACTAAGAGTGAGAAGAGATAAATAAAACATTGTTGTTGAATTTTACTTTTTTCACTAAAGTGATATGTACACGTTTTGTGCGGTTCTTTCGGTTCTCAACACATAGTTAGTTCTCAAAAGAACATGCCCCTATACATATATATATATATATATATATATATATATATATATATATATATATATATATATATATATATATACGGGCCCCTTAGGAGACAGGGCCCCGGACAGTCGCCCTCCCCGCCCCCCTAAGGGCCCGCCCCTGCATGTCGTGTGGATATGTCAATCTTATTTCGTGGGTAAAGGGTTGTATCCTTGTGATGCACAGATCGTCCATGGCCACAAACAATGTATCTCTCTCTCTCTTATGTCCTTTCTCCTTCATTTCTAAAGCCTTTCCTTCATATCGCTTCCATGTTGGCTAATGTGGGGGTCGACGGACCCATTACCGTCTTTTGAGATTTTTGTTATGTGGATACATTATACATAACCTCATTCAAAGTAGGAGGTGAGTGTAACAACTTTGCATGTTCTTTTTACCAAAAAAATTATGAGTTTTACAAGATTTACAACTCAATGTACAATAGCTTAAAGCATACGATTCAAAACCCATAGGTTAATTCTTCCTTAAATGTTCATAAATTTAGGTTTAATCCACTTTAAGAGTTTTACTGTTCAATAATCTACTAGTGGGTTGGCCCGCCGCGCAATGCGGTGGGTGTCACCGAGGCTTTCATGGAGGATCCCACTGCTTTCACATACATAGCCTACATTTTTCGCAAGTTTCAAGGTCAAAAAACAACAAAGCGTAACAGAAATTGAAACGAATAACAAGATAACACAAATCATGAGGGAGCCCATCAGAGAGCAAATCCCGACGAATATGACCAGATGGGTCGCACCGTAGAGTGGCACATAACGGTAAATAAGTACGCCAATAACAACCAAAACAATGAGCGCATAGACCAGAAATCCTGTTTAAGACCCTGCATATTTGTGTCAAGATATCAAAAGCCATAATCTTTTTACCAACTGATTTATATACTTTTATCCAAAATATATATTATATAACTTAACGTACCTGGTTCGGTTGCAAAGAATCTAGCCCATTCTTTAACCGACTTAATCTGGATCTCATGTGGTGAGTGCCATGTTTGTGGTCGAACCCACCAAGTAGAGTGCACAACCAATTACACAAAAAATATGCAACCTTTCATCCAAAAGGTAATGGGCTAGAACCGCACTACACAAGGTTTTAAATATGTTTATAAAAATGTCACATTCAAATCAAGAAAATGACCACAAGTCATATGGTGGACTACCTGATTATCATACTTACATCCCCTAATGGGGTTACAAGAAGAATTGCTGGTGCATATGCATAAGCAGCAAAATTTGCGGACTCACCTATGATCACTGCAATTTCAGAATAAGAATGAAAACCGTTGTAGATTGGGGGTGCAGATATCAAAGAAACATCTAATTAACAACAAAGATCAAATTTTATGCAAAATATATGCACAAATGAAATAAATGAAAGGTTCTAATTGTATCTGGCTAATCAATGTATTTCATTGTACATAAATAATAATGGTCAGGTTGGGCTGGTTTAGTTCTCTAATAACCTTCTTTTTTTTTTAATATTTTACATGTCTTTCTGAAATAAATGTTGTTTGGCATTTTCCTGTTGCTTCTGGAACCTATATAAACTTTTTTGCAAGGATCCCATTCGAGCGCCGAAAACTATATATCAAATAAAGAGCAAATCTTAAGCATTCTAGGCCCAAACAATACATACAATTCTAATATCTTTGGATTGATTGAAGTTATAAGAACTAAAATTAATATGGTACTGTTCCATTATTCAAATAACACAAAACAGAGCACAAAGATCTACTTCTGCGTTAAATTGGCGATGGTTTTGAATCCGATTACAATAGTACTGATAGAAATTTCTATAAAAATGTGATATCTTTTTAGAAATTGTTGTTGAAACTTGACTTTTTATCTCATCAAACCTGTAAAACCATAGCATTTTAGTACAATCCAGACATGATTCGTTTATTTAACCAGGTTATTCAACTAAAACGTGATATTTTTTACTACAGTTTAAAATGATTTGTAGTTCAATCATGCAAGATAAAAGATGGAAATACTGCAGAGTCTATGAAATAGTAAGCATGTATTGTACTGTAGAGTCAAGAAAATACAAAAATATGTGTACAATAAATGGGAAGAAAAATATGGGAAGAAAAATACATGCCTGCAAGAAAAAAGATGGAAATGCTAACCATTTGCTGAGAAGGAACAAAAAAAATTTCCCTTTTACCCCTGTTGTTATGTTTATGATAAAATATTCACATCTGCAAAGAAATTATCACAAAAGTGTATATCAAGATGTAAAAAATAAAAGCCATGATAGAAAACTAATCATGGTATAGGGTCTCTTCCTACTGCCTCTCTCGTTACCAAGAACGGGTCAAAAGTCAACAAAATGGTTACCTTATGCATCATCTATGATTTTTTTCAAAGAATCAAGATTCGTGTTGTGCAGATTCCATGACCTGCTTACAAATGGGACATTCCCTGCTATAGATTTCAAGCGCCATTTCTAAATTTGGACATTCCCTGCAATACATGAATATCATATAAAAAGATTAGGTATATCTTCCAACAAGAATAGAGCAATTAGAACTATGTGTTAGGCCAGTTTAGCAGTGCCATGTCAAATTCGTTTCTACTTTATATATAGTATTTGCAAATGAATGAACAATAGTTTATTAATATTTTATGTTGCTGATGAAGTGCCTATGAACTCAGATGCTGTTTGCAGGAGCTATAGACAAGCATATGAATCTATATACATGCTTACATTTCACTGGTAAATAAAACTTGGAAAAACCCTTGATATAAAAAAATCAAAACTTACACTTTGTCCATACCAGAAATAGAGAGATTAATAATATGTACTAAAAAAAAGAATGAAAAGTTGCTACTGTAATCTGTAACAATTTCGATTGCTTGTTTAAAACATTAGCTATATCTTGGATTAAGTAGTGGTTAAAAAGAAGATTAATAACCTTGAAATAGTTACCAACAAACTCACAAATCATCAATGGGGACGTGTAATGTGTATTACTAATAGAGACGTGTAATGTGTAAGGGAGACAGAAACTGAAATATGAACTACAACATTATAGATTAGTGAAGATCAGGACTATTGAAGCTAGTTCTCGGATCCTTTGTTTAAGTTTGCATATGTTCTATTGTCAAATAGTTATGCAACTGTGGGACACTGTAAGATTAATCTTTCAAGAAAGATTTCTATTTTCATGTTGAAAGAAACTCTAGGATCAGATGCCATTTACTGAGATCAATTAAGTGAAAGTTCAGTCTAATGACCATTTTAGGAATGAAACATGTATTGCTAAGAACTTAGATTTTGGCTTAAAGAAATTCAGACACACACCCAAAATAAGAAACACTTACCCGTTATAGTTGAATTCACTCGAGTCTAAATGATCTTGTGATTTCTTCTTTGCCTGATCATTAGTTCATAACCTTACCCTTATGCTTTCCCAATGTAATGAAGTTCCTTTAAATCCTTTAAAAAGGTATATATTTCCACCAGTATCTAACACTCTGAAAATTGACATAATATAACTTACCCACAGATATCTAACATTATTCTGCCTTGGGCAGTATCGACCAAAAACTTATTCACAAAAACTTTAATAAAAATTAGATCGAAACTATCCCCGGTCAACCCGGCCAGGTCTGTTTTGACTTGTTAGTTGTTTGTTACCCAACTCAATGACCACTACTTGTACATGTGTTTTTCTATCAAAGAGGATAATTACCGTTACCAAACCCACAAAAAGATCAGCAATGATGTTGTCCTCTGTTTCTCCATTGCAACATGACAAAACCATAAACTTTCCTTCGTCGTAAAACTAATAAGGGATTGAGTTACCAGCTTGACTTAAATAAAACTTAGAAACTCTGAAGTCAATTTAGAAAAACACAATAAATAAAAAAGACCACCATGTTAAATTTCTGAAATCACCTTTAGTGCATTCAATATTACACAAGTGCCATAGGCAATAAAATTTTACCTCACTGAGTTTCAATTCTTTTCGATGAATGAACTTGCTTGATGCTGCTAACAGAAAAAAAAATTCAAAAATTAGAAGTCAAAATACAACAATCTTATTCGCATACAATTAGAAATTACTCCACACATTCTGCATCCCAATAACAGATTTTCATAAATAAATGAATATGAGTTTATGATCATATGGTTATTACTTTGTAATCCCAGTTTTAGATGAATGCTAGTTAGAACATATACCTTCAAGACCTAACTCAATTAGCTTCAGGCATGAGGTATCCACCTGGCTGTAGTAATTCACCAACAATCCTATCTAGCTTGGCAGGAATTTTACATCCTTGCTGTTATAACCAGTTAACATACAGATTCTTAGGCTAATAGCAGTGGTTGTTAAGATGACACAAAGTTAATCATAGAGGTCATTTTCAAATACATTATTGATTTTCATTGCACCTCTATTTAAAATATTAAAAAGATATCATCATTAAATCATGGTGGTCAATTAATTCATATAGCATGGTTGGATCCAAGCATGATAAACAAAAATAAAACGCTACAAAGGGATTATTTGAAGTTACCAATATCCAAACAGAAAGTAGGTAGACATTTAATCGAACACCTAGTAGGCAGAAGTCAATCAAAAAGAGCTTTCCAACCGGGTAAATTCGTTGCCTAAAACCGAGTTTTCACATAAATCTCAGTTGAGTTTTTCATAAGTACGGCCTTAAGGTTTTCCTTTCTTCTTAAAACTTGGATTCATCATCCAACTGGAGTTGAAAGATGGCAACATGTGTGTGTTCAAACTGAATTCAAGAACAAACATTTGACACAAGGATTGAAAACACACATACCTGGTGAGGCGAAAGTCGGCCTGCGATTAGATTTTGTGAGAGAATCTTCAGCCGTTGATGAAGAGAGAGGCACCATAAATGGGAATTCAAGAAGAAAGAGGCTCTTAATATATATTTATTCAAAGGGACGATTGGATGGTACCGGAGGAGGGGTCTCCGGCGTCTTAATTCAGGTGTCTTAAACATATGCTTTATAAAGGAGTATAGATTATTTTTCTTGAATTGGCTTGGGTTTTAATCCAGTTAGGTTAATTCTTGCTTAAATGTTCATAAATTTGAACAAGAAGTTATGTCCTACACACATTCATATAGTTTCTTAGCATGTTCAATTGAACCAGGTTATAAAAGAGGAATTAGAAGACATTACTGAGCACTTAAGCATGTTGTTCCTTTTGGTTTAGATAATGTTTTATGTCTTCTCCCATGATTTAAAAGATGGTGGCTTAATTCTGAAGTAAATTGTTTGTTTATTTACTAAAAGTAATAGTTATAAACAAAAATGGAAGTGAAGGTCTTGGGAATTAGGAAAATGATAATGTACAATCAATTAAATAACTTAAAATAATTTTCATATTAACCCTTGTTTTAAATATAGTTATAAACTAAACCTTTTAGTTTGACTTAAATTTTAAACCACCCTAAACTTAAAAAATTCATAATAAATACTAACAGTAACTAATTAAATCAAGTAGATAAGTAATATGTTTTGTTGTTGAATTAGTCAATTTATTTATAAATATTTTTAATTTTATACTTTTTTACAAGTTTTTTTTCACACTTTTTACTTTTTAAAGTTTAATCAATTAATCATCGTGTTACGTGAACTGTATTATTATAAAAACTTAATTAAAGTCAGACGGTTTTCTTTAGGTAGAGAGGAGAGAAAAATTGAGTTTTATCAATAAAAATTTCATATTCACTATCTATACATGTTTGAGTTTGATCGAAAGATGTAACTGTAAACAAATTTATTATATGTTGAATAATTTACAATATCGTTAAGTAAATAAGTGTGAATTGTTTTTACCCGGCCCGTATTGACCCGACTTGTTTTGACTCGACTTTTGGACCTATCCATTTTGTGCACCCACTGACAAAAATTCCTGGATCCGCCACTGTGTTTGGTTGTGGCGAACTAATAAGATATTTTGCCAATGAATTACAAGTTGTTTATTTCTCATTTTGGGGTGTGTTTGGGGCCGTCTATCCATGGTCTGGATTCTAATCATCAAGCAATATGTGTTACTTATGATGGTTCTTTTAAGGTGCAACAAGAAAAACTTTGTTCTTTCTTTTTGTGCAAAAAAGAGCTATTATTGTGACTTTTAAAAGGTAACCTATAACGGTATCTTACTACCCTAGAAAAAGTACATGTAATGGCCTAATTATTAACATAAAACCCCAGAGTTGATTAAATTAAGAACTAATCTTAAGGTTTTAAAAAGAGGACCTGATGGGAATTATAATGATTAATCATTTGGGTTTCTTTTTAAAACCACTTGTAGGATATATTTGTTCATTTGTTAACATCGTATTAGAGCCTACTCGATTCATGCTTGATTGAAGATTTTTGTTGTCGCTTCCACTCCGTTGTTGATTCGTTCGTTGTTTGGTTGTTCGTTGTTGAAGGGTAGAGGCTCGGTGACGCTTGCATCAGATTTCTTTGACTCGTGAGGTATCAAAGTCACGGATTTTGTTTTTATTTGAACTGATTTGTGTATTTGGAAGAGCTTCTGGACATATTGACAGGTTTGGACCTCGTTTCTGTCCCGTTTTACGAAGTTTGCGGTTGTCACGAAGTTTGTGGTTGTTACGAAGTTTGCAGTTGTTACGAAGTTTGCGATTGTTACGAAGTTTGCGATTGTTACGAAGTTTGCGGTTGGCATGAAGTTTGCGGTTGGCACGAAGTTTGCGGTTGTCACGAAGTTTGCGGTTGTCATCAAGTTTGCGTTCAAAGTTTGCGGTATTCGAACTTTGCGGTATTCGAAGTTTACGGTTATTTGAAATTTGCGGTTATTCTACTGTGATTTGTTGTTTTGATAATATGGCTGGGAAAGATGACTCTCTTTAGTCTATTATTACTCGTCTGGATGGTAAAAACTACACATAATGGAGTTACGTAATGAAAAACTTTTTTCGAGGGAAAATATGTGGGGTTATGTCACAGGTACTAAGGGAAAGCCTACTGATAAGTCTAAGGCTACTGAATATGCCTTAGCTCTCGATACATGGGAAATGGATAACTCTAAAGTTATAACTTGGATCAACAACTCTGTAGGTCAATCCATTGGTATTCTGTTGGCTAAATATGACACAGCTAAGGAAGTTTGGGATCATTTGGAAAAGTTGTATACTCAGTCTAACTTTGCTAAACAGTACTAGTTGGAGTTTGATATCCATGCTCTTCAACAGAATGAGATGAGCATTCAAGATTTATATGGAGCTATGTCAGATTTATGGGATCAATTGGCACTTACGGAATCTGCAGCGTTGAAGGGGTTTATACCTTATATTGTTCGAAGGGAGGAACAACGTTTGGTACAATTTTTGATGGCATTACGTTCAGATTCTTCATCGTTCCCCTCTTCCATCAGTTGATTCGGTTGTTCACAAGTTGATTGCAGAGGAAACTCGTTTAAAATCTCAGGTTGATAAAGGTCCTAGAGTAACTACTACTCCAGCTGTGTTTGCCGTTCCCCCTAATCAGCCTAGACAAGGTGCTAAAGTTGCATTTGATGAATGTGCATTATGCAAAGGGAAAAATCATTGGAAGTCTCAATGTCCATTATTACTTAACAGAAGGAATTCTACCTTGCAGAAGTCCCCACAACAGAACAGATCAGGCGGACAATTTTTGTCTCGCACATCCACTTCTGCTGGTTCATCTGGTCCATCTTTATGGACATCTAAACCACCTCCGTTTACTGTTGCTGCTACACCACCATCTGTAGAAATGAACAAACCACCATCTGCTCTAGATCCGCAAGTATTTGAACAGTTCAGACAGTTTCTTGCCGCCAACCCTACCGCTATGTATGATGTGGGACTGTCTTCATCTGGTACCTCAGGTATTTCGTCATCATTATGGATTTTGGATTCTGGTGCCTCACATCATATGTCTCCTTATCCGTCTTCTTTTCTTTCTTTGTCTCCTGTTTCGCCTGTTTCTGTCATGTCTGCTAGTGCTACATCCATGTTGGTATAGGGTGTTGGATCTGTGTCTACCCCTCATGTGTTTCTCAATGATGTCTATTATATTCTAAAGCTTGCCTTAAACCTTGCTTCAGTCAGTCAGTTGTGTAAGTTTGGAATTTGAGTTTTCTTTTGTGACACTGTTTGTGTTGTGTAGGATCAACACACTTAGAAGGTGATTGGGATCGGTCGTAGGGTGAGAGATTTATATGTCTTAGAAGAACTCAAAGAGCCTGCACCTGGTGTTGCTGCCTCCAGTGTTGATTTATCTTCTTTTCGTTTAAGTCCTTTGTCGTCTGAATTTTATATTTGGCATTCTCGTTTGAGACATGTGTCCGCATCTCGTTTAAAATTTTTGGTTTCTTCAGGTGCTTTGAGTCAGTTGCAAACTTGTGACATTTCTGATTGTAGTGGTTGCAAACTTGCTAAATTCTCAGCTTTACATTTTGCTAAAAGTATTTCTCATTATGTTGCACCATTTGATATTGTTCATTCTGATGTGTGGGGACCATCACCAGTATCCACTAAGGGTGGCTCACATTATTATGTTTCCTTTATTGATGATTACACTCGTTTTACCTGGGTGTACCTTATGAAACGTCGATCTGAGTTCTTTGACATTTATACAACATTTAGGGCTTATGTTCAAACGCAGCATTCTGCTGTGATAAAGTGTTTCAGGTGTGACTTAGGGGGTGAATACACCTCTAATGATTTTACTTAGTTGTTTGCATCAGATGGTACCATACACTAATCGTCTTGTACTGACACTCCTCAACAGAATGGTGTTGCTGAAAGGAAACATCGCCATCTTATTGAAACCGCTCGTTCATTCCTTTTATCTGCTGAGGTACCTAGTGTCTTTTGGGGAGAAGCACTCCTGACCGCCCAACATGTGATTAATAGGATCCCTACTTCTCACAATGATGGGATATCTCCATTTGAAAGTCTTTTCGGTGAACGCCTAGATTATGGTGAGTTACGGGGTTTTGGATGTACTTGCTTTGCTCTCCGTCCTCATGTTGAACGAGACAAATTGACAAATAAGTCAGCATTATGTGTTTTCTTATGATATGCCAGTGGTCCCAAAGGATATGGCACGGGATAGAAAGGATATCGTTGTTTTGATCCTGTAAGTCAGAAGTTATATGTATCAATACATGTTACATTTCTTGAACATATCCCCTTCTATTCGATTCCAGTTAAGTCACATGATGTAACAAAGTCGGATCTTCAGAACATTGATCATTTTGCTAGCGACACTGATATCCCAACCTCTGATGTTCTCGATTCGTCTGTTGATCCTAATATGTCTGCTCCAGATACTTCTGTTGCACATGATGTGCCAGTTCATGAACCTTCCACGTCATCTGGCACAAATGTTGATTCTCCTCCACCTCCGAGAAATTCTACTCGTGCATGTAAGTCTACTCAACTACCAGATTTTGCATACTCTGCATATTTTGCTTCGTTTATTTCTTTTATCGCGGGCATTCATCATCTGTCTGAACCAAAATCATATAAAGAGGTTGTCTCTGACCCTCTATGGCAGAATGCTATGGCTGAAGAGCTCACTGCTCTTCATCAGACTCACACCTGGGATTTGGTTCCTCTACCACCAGTTAAACATAAGGTTGGTTGTCGTTGGATGTATAAGATTAAGACAAAGTCTAATGGCTCCATTGAACGGTATAAGGCCAGACTTGTGGCAAAAGGATATTCGCAAACATATGGTATGGATTATGAGGAGACCTTTGCCCCTGTGGCAAAAATGACAACAGTTCGTACTTTAATTGTTGTTGCATCCGTTCGACAATGGAAGATCTGTCAAATGGATGTCAAAAATGCTTTTCTGAATGGTGATCTTCATGAGGAGGTTTACATGACTCCACCCTTGGGAATAGCTAATCAGCCCGGTGAAGTTTGTCGGCTTCGAAAAGCTCTATATGGACTCAAACAGGCCCCTCGTGCCTGGTTTGAAAAATTCTCTACAGTCATCACTTCCCTTGTTTTATTCTTAGAAATCATGATTCAACATTATTTGTTCGATGTACGAATTCTGGACGCATTCTCTTGTCTTTATATGTGGATGACATGATTATTACAGGCGATGATTATGATGTCATTGAATCCTTGAAACGTGACTTAGCCCATCGTTTTGCTATGAAAGATTTGTGGTTATTACGGTATTTTTTGGGGATTGAGGTAGCTCAATATAAAAAGGGATATCTTCTCTCTCAGACGAAGTACGTTTCTGATTTGTTTCAGCGTGTAAGACTTTCTGATAACAGAATTGCAAACACTCCGCTTGAAACCAATGCACGTTACTCTCCCACTGATGGTGTTCCTCTATCTGATCCGAGCCTATATCATACCATTGTAGGAAGTTTGGTTTATCTTACAGTTACTCGCCCTGATATTGCTCATGTTGTTCATGTGGTTAGCCAGTTTGTTACCGCTCCTACTTCTGTACACTAGGGAGCTGTTCTTCGTATTTTGAGATATCTTCGTGGCACTCAGTTTCAAAGTATTCTGTTCACCTCTACATCTTCTCTGGAATTGCGTGCTTATAGTGATGCTGTTTGGGATAGTGATCCTAATGATCGTAAATCCACTACTGGTTTTTGTATTTTTCTTGGTGATTTCTTAATCTCATGGAAAAGCAAGAAACAAGATGTTGTTTCTAGGTCCTCCACTGAGGCTGAATACCGTGCTATGGCTGTGACTACATGTGAAATTGTTTGGTTACGATGGCTTCTGGCAGACATGGGGGTTGTTGTTTCCTCGCCTACCCCATTACATTGTGATAATCAAAGTGTTATGCAGATCGCTAAGAACTCTGTCTTTCATGAACGGACAAAACATATTGAGATAGATTGTCATTTTACTCGTCATCATCTTCAACTCGGGACCATCTCTCTTCCTTTTGTTCCATCAGCCTTGCAGATTGCAGATGTGTTCACCAAGGCTCAATCGGCATTTCGGTTTCGTTTCTTGTGTGGCAAACTCTCAATGTTTATTGCTATTGCATTGTGAGTTTGAGGGGGGATGTTAGCATAATAAGTCTGATATGGGCCTTAGCCCATTTAGCTTTCTATTTAATGTTTGTTTTGAGTTCATTTGTAAGCTAATCTTCATTTGTGTAATATAGAGACTCAATCTTTTCTCTGTCATGTTCATTTGTTAAAATATCAAATTAACCAAATTATATTATTTATAGTTTTATTTTCTCAGTTTCTCTAACAGGTGTGGTTTTTGGGTTTGTCTTCTCCATTTTGGAACAAAGTCACCATATGCATTATGCATCAGTCTTTACATTGTTGTTGACACCTACCTGCTAAAGTGGTAAATATTTGAACATTTTGATAATAGATCATACATTCCAATTTTTGACATCGAAGTTGTTGACGCCATGTGAATGTGATGGAGTAAAGGAATATGATTGTCATGAACTAAAGGAATATGATTGTAATGAACTAAAGGAATATACATATGGTTGTCATGAATTAAAGGAATACCGTGTTTTTTTAATAACAAATACCCTAATTTGGACCCTCCTAATAATTTACATCAATCCGTATATGACGGGGCTCGAACCCTTGGCCTCAAAGGAAGCTTCACCACTCAACTCCAAATGGCTTTGCCATCGAACCCAACCCCCACCATATAGAGTGTTATGTTAGTAGTATAATTTTGAGATAACATTTAATGCCGTAAGCTTTAGTTTATTAAAGGTTTCTGTATTCTCAAAAATCCACATCCAAGGTGTGTTTGCAAAACACCTTTTTAATGCCTTCAAAAAATAGATATGTTATTTTAGGAGGGTGGTGGTGGCACAAGGCTCGAACACAATCGAGTAGGGAAAATGGTAACCGAGTAAATGGGTACACCGCCCCTAACCAATCGAGTAGGCTTACGAGTAGTGTGCCGGGTAGAATGCCCGAGTTGTTTTACTCGGGTGTGGTGGGTGGATGGAGCCGTTGGGATAGCCGTTGGGGGTGGGGGTTTTTAATAATAATAAAAAAATTAATTATCACCTATATATATATATATATATATATATATATATATCTCACTCTCCTCTTTAAAACAAATCACTCTTTTCATTCATATATTTTTGTAAAACTTTAATTTTTTTAACAAAATGTCTTCATCCGATTCTAGCATTCTTGGTTTGCCTTCAGGATTATCCGATTCTAGTGTTTTTGATAATTTTCTTTTCGACATTTCCTAATCAAGCGACATTGAGTTTTTGTCCAAAGTTGCAGCTGCGGCTAGTGAGCTTGAGGATACGGCAAAATCAAAGAAAAAATGTGTACATCGTGATCGTGAAGTTGCTAACACAATTATGTTGAAGGATTACTTCGTCGAACGCCCCAAGTACGAAGCAAGATACGTTTAGAGGGAGATTTCGTTTACTGAAAAATTTGTTTTTAAGCATTGTAAGGGATATAAGTATGGATTCAAGGTTTTCTTGGTTTTACAAAGGGTATAACAGGAGGTTAAAGAAGTGCTTCAAGCCTATTCAGAAATGCACTTCTGTTATTCGTTAACTCGCTACAGGTAACCCTCCTGACGAATATGATGAATATTTATCTATGTCCGCTAGGATTGCTCGTGAATGTTTAGAATATTTTTGCAATTCTATTATTATGTTATACGACAAAGAGTTTTTACGTAGACCAACAAGCCACGACATTGCACGTTTGAATAATGCGCATGAAACTAGATGGGGCCTTCCAGGGATGATCGGTAGCATCGATTGTACGCATGTCGTTTGGAGGATGTGTCCGACTAGTTTGCGTGCCCAATTTATGAGAGGTGATCACAGATACCCTACGATCATGATGGAAGCAGTGGTGTCAAATAACTTATGGTTTTGACATGCGTTTTGTGGTCCTGCCGGTTCTAATAACGACATAAATGTTCTCAATCAATCTCCGTTGTTCAATAACTAAATGCATGGAACCGCTCCGAAGTGTCCTTTCCAAGTTAACGGTCGTGAATACAAACGTGGCTACTATTTTGCGGATGGGATTTACCCCACTTGGTCTGTTTTTGTGAAATCATTTCCATTCCCTGTCAACCCAAAAGAAAAAAAGGTTTAAGAAAGTTCAAGAGTCGGCTAGAAAAGACGTCGAACGCGGGTTTGGTGTTTTGAAATCTAAATGGGGGATAATTAATCGTCCGCAACGGTCACATAAACGTCAAAAAATACAAAATGTGGTTTACTCATGTATCATATTGCATAATATGGTTTTAAAGCATGAAGAAAATGCAATCTCACCCAGCTACGTGATGAACCCTCCAACCAATGAAGTAGTAGACGATGGTGTAATTAATGAATTGCGGGATCAAGAGACACACTTTAGACTACAATATGATCTTTTTGAATATTTTGCTACACTACCGGAGTGGCCCAGCAGCGATTCGAAAGACGATTATGTTTAATTTCTCATTTTTTTTTGTAACTTATTATTGTATTTTGTTATTTTTAGTTGTCTTTTGTATTTTTAATTAATAGAAAAGTATGTTTTTTATTTAAATGTTTATTTAAAAAAAAAGTTGGTGAGTAAATGAGTAAGATGTTTTCATTAAAATCTGAGTAAATGAGTAGTTTTGAGGTGTGCAGTTTTGATGAGTAAATGAGTAGATGAGTTAATGACCCCCCCTCCCTCCCTCCCTCCCTCAACCTTAGAGATGGGTTTGACCAGGATTATTGGCAAAGTAAGCTTAAAGCCCCTTTAGTAAAGTTGAATGATCATTTCTTTGCGTCAGATCCATTCAAATTCTTTCTTTTATATGAGGTTAACATCTACCTAAGTTTTATGATTCATTAATTGCAATTTGTTTAAAAATTTTCTTTCCTAAAATTTATAAGGCGATTGGTAACTTTTCATAAAACATAAGTAAAATCTCAGAAATATTAAATGGTAAGTTTTTTAAAGTACACTAATTAGGCATAACTTGGTTTTGAATTTGCAACGATAGAGTACTCATAGTAGTAACTTGAGACATAAGTTGTTTGATCCCGGAAATGAAAATTTGTATGTTTGTGAATCATGATTTGAAATGCATTTTGGACTTTAAAATTGACATTAATTTAGGTTTTTAGACGAGCTAAAAAAAGAGTACATTATTCATTACCACCACAACAATGAAGTTTTATTTAGGCCATTACCTGTACTTCTTCTAGAGTAGTAAATTACTATTATAGTTTGTAAATTATGATCGTCGTCGCATCGCACGGATTTTCGACTAGTATACATATCTATACTATATATAATATGCATATTAGAGTGCAATTACACAAAACTCTTAAATTTAAGAAATGTACAACTCACTTAACATCAGGTACAACTCACAAAGCTATGAATCCTTCAACACCGACACCAACACCAGGTCACTAGGAATATGAAACCCTAAATCACATTTCAAAATTCAAAACCTCCGCTCTTTCTCTCGCTCTCCACGCACCCTGCTCAGTTGCTTCTCCCTCGCCGTCATCTGACCACCACGATTCTGCTTCGCCGCCACCATCACCATTCCCAGGTACGCCACCCTCCATCTCCACTACCTAATTCCGACCAGAAACAAGCTACCGTCGCCGACCACATTTTATTTCTATGGTGTTAGTTTGAATTAGGGTTTTCCTAATGATTTGTGTTAGATTTCTTCATGGAAGCAGAACATGTTTTTAAGCAAATTGGAGGCACTCCAATTGTTGTTTGAGGTTTGGTGTATGACTAAGAAGGTCCTGGTGAGTTTGATTTTTAATTTTGAAAACTTCATATGTTATGGTTTTCAAATCTTGTTATTCTCTTACAGATCTGTTACTTTTTCTCTCAAAGTGAAAGTTTAGAGAAGATCTTTGTGTCTGAGTTTGATAAGGTACATTAAGTAGTTTCACTTCTAATAGGCATAGCTCCTGTTTGATTCTTAGTGGATATAAGTCCCCTTACATTCTATAGGGGTTAGATAACTGAGGATTGGGGAGAAACAATGTTTGCCACTTATTTGTATACTTACATGTTTCCTTTATTTTAGCTATTGTTTTGAACAATTAGGTATTAAGTTTTATGTTTTGAAAGCATTAAGACGCAGGCACTTTGCTGCACTCAAGTTGGTGTGTGAAGACGAGGAGGTACATAAATGTGGGTCTGGTAATGTAATAGGAAACCGAGTTCGGAAACAACACGCCTTTTCTTTAAAACCAGTTGAATGCAAACACTTATATTGCCCATTTTTTTTTCCTCCTTT
This sequence comes from Smallanthus sonchifolius, assembly GCA_023525975.1. Classification (NCBI taxonomy): domain Eukaryota; kingdom Viridiplantae; phylum Streptophyta; class Magnoliopsida; order Asterales; family Asteraceae; genus Smallanthus; species Smallanthus sonchifolius. The sequence continues at coordinate 32,630,635 of CM042046.1, forward strand.
TTTTTCTTTTTCATTACATATAATTGATGATATAGACTTGAAATTTGTTCATTGAATTGTTACAGGAAGATCTTTATCGGTTGATCAGTGAAAGATGCGACCATAGGTTAGCCTCTAGCAGTCTATGTTTCTGTAAATTACAAAAATGTCATTGTTTGATTATCAATTTGATGTATTTGTATATAGATGCATTTGTTAAGTACTTGGAAAGTATGGAGATCTTACGGAGTCGGTTATCATGAAAGATCGACAAACGGGTCGGCCGAGGGGTTTCGGGTTCATCACATATCCTTCTGTTGTTGACACTGTTATTGCAGAGCCATTTCATTAACGGGAAACAAGTAGGTGACATGTTATTTTAATTTTTATTGCATGTTTTATTTTCAAGCAAAGTTGAATGCAATGTCACATATATAAACTGAATATACCTTTTGTTGGACTATAATGATTATCGGCAAATTCAGTTTAACTTCAGGTGTGTATGGTTATCACGTTTATTTGCCATAAATGATTATCAGCAAATTCAGTTGAAAATAACTTGTGAAATGTTGTAATTTGCAGATGGGCTTTGTAATGGGTTTGGGACTTGCTCTTCTTGTTGGACTCGGATTGCATTTGGTTCCTGGGTGTTTACAAATGGCATAAACGTTAAGCACATAGAGGTAAGATTATTTTTTTGACCATCATCTAAATTTGTTCTAAAAAGTATGGTAGTCTATTTGAGATCCGACCCGTTTATACATGCGAAACCCGTATTAGTAGTATGGTATTCTTGTAAGTTGGATTGCTTATTATCTCAGTATCTGCTTATGAATGTTGTCTAAAATCAAGAAAAATAAATAAAAGAAAATGATATAAACTAATGGAAATAAGATGATTTCTTACAAACGCAAGTGCTTTTAGTTTAGTTTTCAAACTTTTAATGATACACAGTTAAGCATTATGGAGATTTGGAGAACATAAACTTTGTTTTTTGTGTGGTTAAAACACCAAACCCATCTGTTTCCATGACATTTGTACCATGTGTTTGTAAAGTTGTACTTCAGTAGGTGATGTTTTGAAAAAAAATCAGTAGGTGATGTTTTGAAAAAAAAACGAGTAGGCCAATGGTTAGGACCCTTGACCCATCATCAGTAGCCCCATCACTAGCAGACATACTACTGACTATGAAAAGGACTTTTCATGGGGAGTAAGGGTGTTGGGGGCCATTAACCCCAATACCCATTTACTCACCAAAACTGGCCAATAGAATTCTGCCACCTCAAAACTACTCATTTACTCAGATTTCATTGGAAACACCCTACTCATTTACTCACCAATTTTTTTTTTTAAATAAACATTTAATTTAAAAAAAAGACAATTTCATTAAAATAAAAATTAACATAATACAATTAAAAATAAAAAAAACTACAAAATAAATAAAAGCTAGATAATAAAATTTTAAAATCTAAAAGTTGCATTGTCATCCATACTTTGCGGCAATTTCACGTTTACGTTGCAATACGATCGACAAGTACGGGTCTACGAGATGATCATGCGATTCGGTGAATGTTTTGATGTCACGATCCTTTTGTTTTTCAAGCATCAACTCAATCGCCGTTTGTTCTATTTTTAATTTTGCTTCCACCATCTTATCCCGAAGACTTTCTTTTTTTTTTCTATCTCCAACGTTTTCGTAGTCTTGTATTCGTTGACTATGTCTAACAAATTTCCCTTGCTAAATGAACTTTCGGCCGATTTCTTCCCCGGACGTCTTGGCCTAGTCGGTGTCGTGTCGTCTTGCGGTTCGGCGTTCACGTTTATGTCGGGAAAGAGGTTTGTAAAACCCTCCGGTTCAGATGGGGTTCTCGACTCGGAAGTTTTTGTTCTTTTTGAGGATTGACTTCCTTTTAAATCCTTACCCATCAATGCTATGGGTTCCCATTTAGCATTGTTGCGTACAACCTCCCAACATTTCAAGTTGGTGAATGGCCTTTTGTACACTTTCTTGTAATGGCTTAAAGCCGCTTCAACAAGATCCAAATCACTTGTACCACTCGGCCTTCTTTGTTTCTATATATATATATAATTTGAAACGTTAGATAATAAAATTAAAAAATACCTATATAATTTGAAAAATAAATCTTACCATTTGTTGGTAACACCCGTTGAAGGCGGTCATTTTTTTATTAAGATCTTTCCACTTCCAAGACACTTGGTCAACGGTTCGATCGTTTTCACCAAATAAATCGGTAAAATGCGCAAGAACTTTCTTCCAAAACGAGTCATCTTTTTGTTGATTTCCTTTTCTTTTATTTTGTGTCTTGTGAATATAAGCTTGGACCACGGCAATTTCTTCTTCTTCCGTCCATCTCTTTGGTGGTAACCGGTTTTTGTGTTGTCTTTTCGGCTTGGCGCGGTCATCTTCAACTTCGATTTCTTCTACTTCTTCATCTTCTCCTTCATCATCCTCCTCTTCCGTTTCTTCATCAACATCCTCATCTTCTCCTTCGTCTTCGGATTCCGAACGGATGATTTCGTTTGGATCACGATACGGTTGGTTTTGGTATTGGTAGGAAAATTGAGATAAAAAATTAGGATCCATATCAAGCGAAAATTGAGATAAAAAATTAGGATCCATATTTGGATCGGTTGAACTTTGAGGGAAGTAGTTTGGATATTGAGGTTGCGGGAAATAGCTTGGAATTGGTTGAGGAGGTGGTTGTGGTCGTTGAGGAGGTGGTTGGGTTCGTTGGGGAGTGGCTTGGGTTCGTTCGGGTCGCGGTTGAGATTGAACTTTTGGCCTAAATTTTCTAGGCTTTGTTGATTTTTTGGATGGCCTTTCCATTTTTTGTAGAGTGAAATTATATAGATGAGATGAAAGATATATAGATGATAGGTAAAAATATGTGTGGAATGGGGTATTTATAGGTAAAAAAATTAATATATTTTTTTTAAATCACCCAACCCACCCCCCACCCCACCAACTGCTACCTCGCAACGGCTATCTCCCCCAACGGACACCCGAGTAAATGAACTCGAATACCCCTACTCGGTTAACTTACCCGCCCCTACTCGGTTAATTAGGGGCGGTGTTCCCCTTTACTCGTTTACTCGATCCACATACTCGAGTCACCCGGGTTGAACGCCCCCAATACCCTAAGGGGTCTAAATGAACTTACTTCTGCTGTTGTCTAAATGAAAGGATCAGCTGTAGCAGACCTACTTCTGCTACAGTAGACCTATGAAAAGATAAAGATAAAGATGCACAGACCTTATTCCCCATGAAAATCCTTACTCTCCATCACCCTCACTTTTATCCTTCATATTTACTCTCTCTCTCTCTCCTTCCAAAAAACCATCAAAAACACACACACACACACACAAGTAAACCCCTTCATATTTACTCTCTCGGCTTCCTCCATCTAAGATCAGCCCCAAATCAGAACCCCACAGTCGCAAATCGTGGTAAGACACCATGCTTCTCATTTTCATCATTTCTTACACTTAGATTCGTTATATTTTGTGTTAATATTTCATCAACACAGCTACTTACAGACCCAGAAGGGTTGTTGCTACTGTCCATGACAAACACCTGTTTCTAAAGGTAATCGCCATTTAACAGTCGCTGCAGTTGCTGTTTATCTTTTTACAGCACGACGATTATTATGTTCAGCTACAAATGATACTCACGTTTTGTGTAGAAACTGCTGTTGATTTGGATTTTAATTTAGAAATACCGGGGATGAAATTCAGGTACATATATCTCCCAATAACTTTGCTAATTAGTTTTGGTATTCTATTATTTGCTAATGGAGAACAAAACTAATTTATACGCTAAAAGATTTGTTTATCTTTTGACTGGTATAGAAATATAGAGGATAGGAACTATATGGGGTCTGTTTAAAGTTTTGAGGGATTTAGTACGCAGGTACTTTTTGGAGTATGATAACAAAAGGAATTTGAGTTGTCTCTCATGACTATGTTTTAATGCCATTGTTGATCTCATCTGTTTAGGCAAAGAAAAGATTTTGCAATTGTTGACCGCATATGTTCTACCATAGAATTGAAGCATTGTAAGTTATGTTTTTTTTTTTTTATAATTGAAATGTTTTAAATCAGTTTGTGTTTGTTTAACTGTAACTATTTTGATGTGGTAGTGATAGTTTTGATGTCAAATTTATAAAGAAAAAAATTGACACATTAGTTATTTAAACAAACATTTGAAAAAATGGATACAAGTGGTTGCACATCAGCTCAACCATGTCTGGCCCGCCGCAACCCGTCTAAAAGCGATCAGCTTACTCATTTAGATCTGTTACCGGATCGACCTAACATACTTGCACCTTTTTATTATTCTTTGTGTATGTGCAGGAGCTCTGAATCAACACATTCTGGTATTTGAACATATTCTTATTTATGTAACTTTTTGTTAAATGGAAAAACTTAGATTTTTTATTATATTTCGGAACTAACAAGATCGCCACCTCCTTTCGACCCTTTATACCAAACTACAACCTTTCGCCTCTTTTAACGTTACAAATTGGAATTTATATACGGGTTGTATTTTTTATTTTTCTCATTGGTCTTCTTGATGCCATGAAAGATAATAATGGTTATAGAAGCACAGTTCAACTATGCATGGAGTCAGGAATCTTAAAACGTATGATTGAGATCATTGGGCAAATTATTAAGATACAAATACAAAGATTAACAGGACATATGCGAAATTTAGGAACTTTTAATCAAATGACTTCATTCTACGACTTCAAATCAACAAAACTCCAAGAAAACTAAAAACATTAATATTACATATAGACCTGTACTTTGAGAGAATGGTCGCCTTTGACTAACATAATGAGCCTCTGACTAACTAACTTAATGTTTATTTCTGTTGATCAATCACGAAGGGGATTCAAAATAATGTTGCTGTAAACAGGTTTATGTGTTAGTCAAAACGAGTCGGGCTTCCGATTTTTGTTTTTGTTTATTGAATGACATGTATCATTAGCCCCCTAGCAAGATGCCAGATTGCTAGGAGCTGTTAAGGAATAACATGTTACCTGACAACTAATGCCGTGAGTGCACCGAAACCGTCCGAGTAGCGCCCGTCACAATGCGCGGGATTGATTTCGCAGCAACACGAGAGGATTGATAAACTAAATGAAAACGAATACCGTGTTCTAAATGGTCACTGCCGCCGCATCGCGCGGGTTCCGTACTAGTATATATATATATATATAGAGGAGGGTTCCAGAGAAAACCACATAGTTATGCGAAAATCAAGAAAACCACTAAAACAATGTGTAATATTACGTAACCACAATTTTTCTGAATTTTTTTGTTTTCTGTTTACGTATACGTAACACTATGGATTACGTATACGTAAGCCAATATTTAAATGATTTTTTGATAAAAACTTGTAATATTACATTTATACTCTTATAAAAAAATAAAAATAAAATAAAATAAAAAATACATATAATTATATTATTGATTAAAATTGATTTTTTAGTGGTTTTCTCGGTTTTCACCTAAATATTGGTTTTCTCTAGAACCCACCCTTACATATATATATATATAGGGGCATGTTCTTTTGAGAACCAACTATATGTTGAGAACCGAAAGAACCGCACAAAACGTGTACATATCGCTTTAGTGAAAAAAGTAAAATTCAACAACAATGTTTTATTTATCTCTTCCCACTCTTAGTTTGAGTTTATCTCCTCTCTCCTGAATTTTTTTAAGAAAAGTATAAAAATATGCATATATGCATTCATTTGTACATATAGTGTGAGTGCATATATGCATTTAAAAAAAACGACTATAAATTCAAGGTCTTTTAAAACCAAACCTTAAACATATTGAAATGTATATGAATTCTAGTCAATTTATATTATAAATAGAGGAAGAGTTAATGCGGGTCTCACGGTTCTTAACATATTGTTGGTTCTCAAAAGAACATACCCATATATATATAGGGGTGGGTTCCAGAGAAAATCAATAGTTAGGTGAAAACCGAGAAAACCACTAAAAAAACCAATTTTAACCAATAATATAATAATATTTATTTTTTATTTTATTTTATTTTTATTTTTTTACAAGAGTATCAATGTAATATTACAAATTTTTACCAAAAAATCATTTAAATATTGGCTTACGTATACGTAACCCATAGTGTTACGTATACGTAAACAGAAAACAAAAAAAATCAAAAAAATTGTGGTTACGTATACGTAACCCATAGTATTACACATTGTTTTAGTGGTTTTCTTGGTTTTCGTCTAACTTTGTGGTTTTCTCTTGATCCTTCCCCTATATATATATATATATATATATATGGAAACTATAAAATGAAAATCCTTATGAGTTAAGCAAACTTCAAAAACCCAATATATGGTCCTTAGTTTGCCACATACATCTTTTTCACAATTCTAGAAATATACATGCATGGGTATTATCGTAAACTTAGATTTGTTCAAACCTTCACCAATTGAAAAGTCTTACACATCTGACATACATCATTACTTTCATTAAAGGTTTCACAAGTTTCCATATTAATCTCGTCACTTATGACAATACTTGAACAAGATTCCCTTTTATTTTTTGGTTACTCCATTCTTCTCCATTCAACCATTTGAACATCAACTCCATTAATGCCTTTTAATTAATTCTATCATCTTCCTACCGGCTACATCCCATCACGTGAGGGTTACCAAGCATTAGAGGGAGATTACACCATGCCAAATGTTGAAGATCAAATACACACTGGGAAGAAATCGTAGGATATTCAGAGAAAATACAGAGAAGGTGAGATAAACTGGAAGATTAGAGGTGGTTAAGACGAAACTAAATTAGTGTTTTCAACAAGAAAAAAGTGTTTCCACAATCTACAAGTGGATCTAAGGTGTGCATGGTGAGAATACGAAATAAATGAAAGAAATAAAGCCGTTAGATCCTCCGACAGAGCTGGAATTCGGGTTTGATTTTGATTTGTTCATTTTAATTTTTAGTGGTTTGATTTTTTTCCAACAGTTTTTGTTTTGTTAATTTTAATGAAAAAATTAAAGTCTTAGTAATGGTTTTGTTTTGTTCCTTTTAATTTTCAGTGGTTTGATTTTGGTTCCATACATATATATTTTTTTTGCAATAGGATTTTATATGTGTTACATATTTGATTTTAAATTGTTTTGATTTTATATGTGTTATATATATTGTTACATAATTTTTTGTTTTTGAGAAACTTAAAAATTTTCTGTTTTTTCATTTTACATATGTTACAACGTTAACAAATGCTCTGAAAATTACTGTAATCACTTGAAGTACTTATGGTTTTTTTTCTTCATTTTACATATGTTACAACGTTAGCACCGGAAGTACTTCTGTTTTTTTTTCATTTTACATAGGTTACAACGTTAGCACCGTATCATATATTTCATAACAACTGTCATAAATAGAACTTTCTACACATTATGTATCACTATTATTACGTTTTTTTCCCAGAACCAATCATTCAAAACCCACCGTATTATATTTCCGAGTCTCCCAATGGAACGAAGATTTGGTGCCCAATGTTAGTGATAACATTTAAGCAGGTGTTGGTGCATATTTTGAAAAAGATGAACATAATATGGATGAAAAGTTTCATTGTTTCTAGTTGTTGGTAACATGAATCGATGCAGAGTAATCCCCCTTCTATGATATTTAATTTGCAAGTTCAACCTTCTGATGGAGTTGAGCATGTAATGAACGAAGTTCATTCCCTTAAAGATGTTTGTTGCTATCAAAGATCTGTCTGATGGAGTTACATATGTAATTAGCGATACTATAGCTGTTACATATGTTGTTCAACCTTCTGATGTAGTTGACCAGGTTATAAACGAAGTTCATTCCCCAAAAGATGTTCGCTGCTATAAAAAACCGTCTCATGTGGGTACTTCGACGTTGTAACAAAATAGAAATCATTAATAGTTACATATGTAACAATCGTAATTACATATGTAATAAAAATTAGTTACACATGTAATATTTGATCATTTACGCTCTTTTCTGTTTCGTTTGATTAACTACATAACCTACATATGTAATAATTATTTGTTCATTTCTATTTCTCTGTATTTCCATTCTTTCAGACATTTTATGTAACAACTATATGTAATAACAATTGTTTAGTTATTCTGCTACAATAATCATTCGATTAGCTACATATGTATGAATCATTTTATGTACAAGTCATTAATAATTACATATTTAAAAATCATAGTTACATATGTAACAATCGTCGTTCCTGCTTTGACAGATTGCAAAAAGAAAAACGAAAAACGCGTGAACTAAATTTGAGATTTTTTCGTTTTTTTCGAAACAAGAATTTAATCTGAATCGTAATATAATATGAGACAATATCATTGATCTATAAATTGAAATTGTAAGGTAATAAAAAAGAAAAAGAAAAATGGTTGTTTTGATTTTGATGTGTGAAGAGAGAAAATTCATTTATAAAAAAAAAGTTGTTATAACTTTGTCTTGCTTCTAATTTCATATACTACCCTTTTTACCTTTTAACAACAAAAAGCGACAATTTAATTAAATTTTAAATCTTGAATTAATCTTATCTAAAGATCAATCTCAATCAATTGCTAATATAGAGTTTCCAAAGTTTTCTCAAGTGGGAAGAGTTTCCATATTATCCATCGCCTATATATATATAGGTAGGGGAGGGATCAAGAGAAAATCACAAAGTTAGGCGAAAACCGAGAAAACCACTAATACAATGTGTAATACTATGGGTTACGTATACGTAACCGCAATGTTTTTGTCTTCTGTTTACGTATACGTAATCCAATATTTTAAATGATTTTTGGGTAAATATGTGTAATATTAGATTGATACTCTTATAAAAAATTAAAAATAAAATTAAAAATTAATATTATTATATTATTGGTTAAAATTGGTTTTTTTAGTGGTTTTCTCGGTTTTCGCCCAACTATGTGATTTTCTCTTGAACCCTCCCCTATATATATATATATGAAATTTTGAAAATAGTAAATAATAATAACTAGAAACGGTGCCCCGCGCTCCGTGGCGGTTATCAAACTTTAAACGGTTGAGGCCATTAACATGACTAAGAAAAAAAACAAACGTGGTTAAATAAATATTGCGGGAAGCAAACTTTAAATGGTTGAGGCGGTGATATTAACGTGACTAAGCACTCAAAAAAGCGTAGTTAAATGAATAAAAAAAATGTATGATGTTGCGGCGACTCGGTTGTGAAGGTCGAAACATAGATAAAAGACAGTTAGATAACGTTACCTATACGTTTGAGTCGATGTCGGTATCATTCTTCACGGTTGTCAGACGATATATAGAAACAAAATATAAGGAAAAAGTTGCAGGACGCAGAATCAAGCCCGTGAGAATAAATCAGATTATGTATACTATAGAGGGTAAACGCGAAATTTTAGAAACTTGAGTGGGTGGAAGTGTTTTTTACAATGTTGAGGGGAGTGGGTTTTGACACAATAAAAGATTGAGGGGTAGATTTGGTACACACTACAAAATTGAGAGTTCAATGAAAAGTTAGGAGTATATTTGATAAAGTTAGGAGCATATTTGAGGTTAGTTTGGTAAATATCACAAAATTTGAGGTTAGTTTGGTAAATATCACAAAGTTTGAGATTAGTGTGGTCGGTGGCAAATGAGTTTCTATGGAATAGTAGTAGTAGTAATGTTCATAATAAATAATAATAATAATAATAATAATAATAATAACCAACTGAAGACAAACAAATAAACATATGTTTAGGCCATGCATTATGAATCATATCAAAGATTTCAAAGGAATTAACTTCATATTTATGACATGAAGATTAAACATCCAAAATTTTGATGAATTACTATACATTATTTAAACATATATAAATCATTCCAGTCTTTGTAGAATATAAGCAAGAAGTAGTTCGTTCCATGTATCTGGGACACCTGGAAGGCACCAATGTGTACAATCTGCATATCCATTAGGGTTGGATAATTGTTTGGCTTTTAGGGTTGAATAGAATAGTCTATGAATAGAAGGATGTGCATCTTTCCTATATTGTGTTAGTTGTGTTATATTCACTAACTGCACATTCACCCCTCTTGCTTTCAGCTTATCTAATGATGATTCCAAAATTCTCATCATTTTAAAATCCGACCCACTTTCCCAAAAGTTGTCCTTCAATACCGGTTCAGTTTCATTCAAGCAATTCTCGTTATCCTGCATCCCCCAGTCTGCACCTCTGGAATAAAACCATAAAACTATTTATGTGCTATTAGAGTAACTTGGCGTTTTGTTCACACAAAATTTAATTTTCTAATGAAGTGAAATTAGAAATTTTCAAATGAACTAAAAGTTCAAGGAATTGGAATATGTTAATAGAATTAGAATCTGATATGTATTTACATGAAATCCATTATGCATATACATCGGTACATTAAAAGAATTGTGGATCTTGGAGTTGTTTATCGAGAAAATAGAGATCAGAAGATAATCGGCTACAGTGACAGTACTATGCGGTAGATACCGAAGAAGGAAAAGGCACTACTTCTATCATGGAAATTCTCACATGGTGTACACAAAAAATCATGTTTTTCATGGATGGATCCATATACGTCATCATTTCATCCTGAAATGTGCCGAGGGAACTTATATCGGTTGAGCACGTGAGTGGTAAAGTTCAACATGCAGACATTTTAACAAAGTTGGTACCTAGACTTAACTTCGTTGAAATGCGAGAACCTCTGTCTCGTGGACAAATGATCGAATTAGGGGTGATTGTTGATAATCTGATCATAAAGATAAAGAAGCGGCCACATGTTTAATTTTATTTTTAATATTTATCTGAGTGTAGACAAGTATTGTTTGGTTTGAGTTTTTGAATTTTGAATGGTGGAATGCTTTGGAATCAAACATATTTAAGGAACTTGGATAGTATAAATAGACTTGATATATAGGGTATTGTAATTTTCGTATTCTTCTTCTGTTAATAGAAATAGTCATGAGAAAGGTGTTTTTGTGTGTGAGTTTTTTCGATCCAAGGCCAACTGTAGCTACATTCTTTGAATCAAACGGGTATTATATTTCGAATAGAATATTACCTGCGATGAGTTGCTGTCATACTCATGAAATATGATTGGGTCTTTCTATGATTTATATGAGTTGTTAGCCAATTAGACCACTTTGCCAAAACCATCTCATAACCATCATGGTTACCTACAATCTTATATTTCTTGGAATCTGCTAATGATCCATACCTGTTGAGATGCAAAGATTGATTTATCAAATCAACTCCAGATCGACATATGTAAAATTTACAAGTATCAACTCACAAGATTTTTAGTGTAGGAGTTCCCCACCATAGATACGAGTTGAAGACAAGTATATCAGCATTAACCCAGTTTCTAGCATGTTTTTCAATCGAATCAATGTTGATTACACGATCATTTCTTTTATGATTTGATGGATGATCCGCATTAGATTCCACAAGCAACGGAGCCCAGTAGAAGTCGATTGATACATCGTATTCCTGAATGTTTCTATTAATATAAGTATACGTAAAACATAAAGTAACTAGTGAAAAGCTAGAAACGGAGAACTAATTACAACACAAATACTATATTTTCAACCCGGTTAAAGAATAATTTTTTTTTTTCAAAATTAAAGTTTTTTTTTTCTTCTTCATCAAGATGTTTTTATTTTCTATCAACATGAAATATTTTGGGTGTGAAAAATATGGTATAAATGTATTGTATACATAGAAAAAAAAAGTTTTTTTTTTTAATTTAAATAAAACGGCTCGATTTTAAGAATTGAACTCGGGTAAATCAATGTACCCGCAAAATGCTACCCGTGAGTGAACCTGCAGTGACGGCGACCCGCGTGAACCCGTCTACCCGACACCCTTACCCGAGGGGGTCCCATTCACCCTTATACTCTTTTATATCATACATATTTTATTCAATATTTTAATGTTTATTCAATTTTCATAATATTTGTTTGCAAAAGATAAGTTTTTTTTTTCGAAAGGCGCAAAAGATAAGTTTATATATGCAGAAAAAAGGTTGCATAGATATGAATTCAATTTTGGGAAAACTTCAACTGCATTTATGACAAGTCAAATTATTAGTTTCATTTCAGAACTAATTAAATATGGAAGGACGTACATATTGTGGTGGTTGGTTGGGGAGTAAATATAGCGGGTAAAGATTTATGGTTGATGTCAGAAATGTAAAAGAAATTTTGAAAGAGAAAAAAGAAAACAAATAATCATATATGTTGTGGTACTTCTAAACTAACACAATATATATGTAATTTAAGTTTTAATTTGATAGATATATAATTAGATTTTAAAATAAACATATTTAAAATTATAAATGTCTAAATAAAATGTTTGTTTATGTAACCCAAAATGCATTATGTATAAAGTTTTCCTTTTATTTAAAATGAAAGAAGTACACGCGTTAATGTAAAAGGAAAGGACGCTTGTACCACATGCATCAGAAAGTGTAAAACACTATTTATCAGGTTGGTAATTGTTTTAGTTAATAATAATGGTCTAACCTTTTTTAAACTAGAACTGTTACTAATTTTTATCTTTTGCATCTAGGACCAATTCTCTTAGTTTAAGGAAAATAGCTAGAAAATATCAAATTCTTTTTCGCTAATTAATGAAAGTATAACATTTAACAAACTACAAGTAAAATTTCAACACTTAAGTGAAAGTTGAATGTATGAAAAACATAGAGTCCCAGTTGCCTTCGTTTTTTACCCTTCAACTTTTATTCGTACTTTTGGAAAGATTTTGATGTTCCCTACATTAATTAGATTTGGATCTTTTATTGGTTTCTTCCTCCTTCACAATATTTTGTATATTTACTTTTTAGTTTTTGCTAAAAGTAAATAATAAATTAAAAAAATGTGTTTAAAATCAGAAGTTATTTTTAAGTTTAAACTAATAAAATAACTCACGATTGTTATGCTCACAAACTAATAAAAAAAATGAAGGATGAAATGCTCACAAATGCCTTAAATGTGAACAAGGAGACATTAGCAGTTTTCTGCATCTTCTTGAGTCCAAGGGGGATGACTGACTGAAGCATACAAACCATTGATAGCCACTGGTTCCTATTCACGGAATCCCCAACGAAAATTACCCTTTTACCCCTCAATCTCTCAAGAACTTTTTTGTCATCAAACCTATGCAAAATAAATTAATTAATAAATCATAACATAACTTTAAAGTTTAAACTTATTATATCGTAGTAAGAAAAGTACATTATGGTGGTTCTTGAAAGATATATTCTTAATAACCCAAATATATCATTCGAGAACCTCTTTAGGTTCTATTCTTTCTATATGTTCAAAATTTGGCTAAGATGATCATCTCGGTCAAACCATAGTATGTTTAGGGTGATATTACCGTTTATGTGGTAGTGAAGTTTTTCATAAAAATAAAGTGTACAACATTAATCATCTCATTCAATAGTTTCATGTTTAATCTCGAAGTTTGAAAGCAGTTATCTCCTGTCGTTTCTAGCATCTCATGGTCATTTATCCAAGATTCATATTCATGCATTATTTCCTTTTGTTTCATAAAAGAAGTACTCTACATATGATATGTATATATATATATATATATATAGAGAGAGAGAGAGAGAGAATGTGACCTTGGAAGGTTGCAACCATGGGGTTGCCATCTCCATTGTTGATACTTGAAGTCGGTTCTTCCATAATGGCCACAAGAAAACTCACCGGGAATATACGGACATTGAAGTTCTTTATAAAGAGGATAAGAGTGGTTGTCATGAACCCATTTGCCTGAGAACAAATCACACCCATCCAAAGAATCACCAACATAAGCACTGTGACTTACTGGTGGACTCTGTTCATCAGAGTTGACATAATAAACGGCGGTGGTCGCCAGTGTTCCTATTACGAAAAAGATGATGATGCTGCTTTCAAACATATGCTTTACATCCCATATTCCCACCATTCGTTTCTTCTTCTCCATCTCTCTCTCTCTCTCTCTCTCTCTCTCTCTTTCTCTTACGAAGAAGAAGAAGAATGAAATATATATGTTTATAAAATCACAAACTTAAGCTCTCTATAGAAGAAGAAGAATGAAAACTGTTTAAAATAATCAGAGATTTAAGCATTCGCAGCAGCAGGTGCTTCGTACTCCCCACCACACCACCGACGCTGTAAGCGATAAAACGTATGCTTTACGTAGATGTATGGTATTGCGTGCCTGTAATTACTAAAAAGAAAAAAAAAAGATTCTCACTATTAGAAAAATATTGGCAGGTTTGTTTTGAATTTGGTCTTGAGATTGAGCTATTTGATTATCACCCCTACTGATCTCTGTCAGTGTCTTCATATCTCTCTCTATATTTTTTTTAATTTATGTTGAGAATGGGATTTGAACCCAGCCGTGTTCCTTAAAGGATTTTTCTCTACCATTATATTTATATTATATTATATCTTTTTAATTTGATACACTTCATGATGATAAAAGCAACAGTGCGACCCTGGTTACAAATGGAATTAAACAAATGCCTCATAGTTGATGATAATTAAATAGATTAATCAAACTGTAACAACAATATATAACTCTTACAAAATATATATATGTATATTGAAATACCGTACATAATCATTTTAATACATTATGCATTACAGTTTGACAACATGTGGATTATGTTGCAAGCAATTTCTTATTTGTTCTAATTTCTGGTTTTGGGGAAATTTTTGGCAAAGAAATCCCTTGGTTGTCCTGTCCATCGCATGAAGACCTTATCGAACCCGTTAATTTACATACTCTTCTACCACCTACTTTTCACTATAAAACATTTTAAAACTCTTATCCATCAATATCCAAAATTCAACTCATCCAATAAAACACTTGAATTTTGATAAGATCAGGAGTTTATCTTTTGCAAAAGCAACAATAGGTATTGAAGTCTTCATTGGTCTATCTTCTACACTTGGCTTTTTCCTTCCAACCGGCAACCCTTTTATCCCTTACTCTTAGAGGTAGAGGGAACTTTTATTATACTCAATCTCGGCTTCGCTATTGAAGTTAGCGTTGGGTTATAAAGGTTGATGCATTCAAAACCAAGCTACTGACTAAAGACAGATCACCAAAAGACGAAGAAACAACAAAACTTTTAAATGGCCAAAGTTTTGGTGAAACTTTACTTTCGCTGGAACTAAAGTTTGATCATACGAAAGTTTGGCTGAACTTATACTTAAAGTTTTGTAACTTTCAGTTTACAGAGATCATTGGGGGTCGTTTATGTATAGCTCGATTTTGATATTATCATCATTAGAGCTTTATTTTTGTAATCACATAGTTTGCTAATCAATTAAGGATCGGTTTGCTTTGTTTACCATTTATTTTGGAGTTTCACCATTGTTAAGTTTTGGAGCTTGTTTTGGTACAAAAGATCACTTATGTTGGTCTTTTGTGCTTTTTCGGATTGCTCGGATCATATTGTCACAGAGATTCGCGTATATTAGACCTACAATTTGGTATCAAAGCCTTAGTGCTCTGGTTGTGAATAAGTATGCCTTAGTCAAGAAATTGTTACTCTTTATCTAAGGCTTGGGATGTTCAATGCATGATCATCAAGCGAATGAACACCATCAAAGAAATGACTTTGGTGGAGTTAATCGGT
Organism: Smallanthus sonchifolius; assembly: GCA_023525975.1. Classification (NCBI taxonomy): domain Eukaryota; kingdom Viridiplantae; phylum Streptophyta; class Magnoliopsida; order Asterales; family Asteraceae; genus Smallanthus; species Smallanthus sonchifolius. The sequence goes on from CM042046.1 coordinate 32,646,325, forward strand.
ACTCAGTTATTGTGCTTGATGCCAAGAAGCGTGAAATGAACCGGATGTCGTACTCAGTTATTGTCAAATGACGCGTTAATCACATCACCTGGTTCTACCTCAACTCATGTTACAACGAATGTTGCTATTGTTCAAGCTAGTTCACCAAAGATGTCCGGTGGATCTATAAGCACCACATCTGCCTCTGCACCTAATACTCCTCATATTTCTTCCGAGTACATGGGTTTATTCACTTCATTCCTCTCCAACTATGAAGCACTTGTTGCTGATAATTTGAACCCTGAAAGCTTTAGCCCTGAGGATCTCAAACAAATCGATCCCGACGATCTGGAAGAATGGACATTCAATGGCATATGTCTATGTTGGAACTCAGAGCCAAAAAGTACCTACAAAGTACGGGGAGGAACAAGCTGAACCGAGCATTCAGAGTTGGTTTTGATAAATCCAAGTTGCGGTGTTTCAACTGCAAGCCACAAGGACACTGTGAATTTTATTTTTATCAAATGTTGATTTTAGGTTGATACTAGTTTTAAATATTCTTCTTATACATTCTATTATGTTAGGAAAATATTATTCATCATAAAAAGGTGGCCATGGATGAATCCAATTCTGAAGAAACCACCATTGATACTGCTATGGAACACAAGTTTGAGAAAACAACAATAAAAAGCGTCTGTGGAAGGCAGAAAACAATACAATTAGGATGGGAGATATGTGTTGAGCCTGTGTTGAAGAAATAACATAATTGGATGAAACCGGCGGCCGAATCATCTCAGCGGGATTCAAGTGATACCAACGAACATCTGAGAAATCAGGTTACTTCATTCAAGGAGAAACTCAAACAGAATGACGAGAAACTCAAACAGAATGAAGAGAAAATGGAAAGGATGTCACAATTCATAAACACAAAATTTCCAGAATTTGAGAGCACAACATCCAACACACCTGCGAGAGATGTTTCAGATAATGCATTAGCGATAATGAAAGCTAGACCTAGTACTATGTTAAGACTTTTATTACATTTTTGGACATCTAACTCTCTTTTAAGCTTTAGAATTTTTGAATTGGTATTATTTTGAACTTCGTTATTATTATGATATTGATGTTTGAAAGATTTTCGAAAAGCAAGAAACAGATTTATGAATGATATTACTGTTGTTTAGTGACTGAAACTTAATATATAAAACTACAAATCAGTTATAAAACACCTGCATTGGGACTGCTTTTCAGTCCTTAAAGAAATTCGTTACGGGTTTAGAATACATGTTCGGGACTGAATTAAATTGTATCGGAAGCCAATTTTCAGTTTGTAAAAGATAAACATTTAGAGACTAAAAACAGTCACTGATAATACATAATAGGGACTAGTTTTAGACACTGATTTTAAGTCCCTAAAGAAACACATTAAAGACTGATTATCAGACTCTAAAAAACCTTATTAAGGACTAAAATAATATGTAATTTGAGACTGATTTTCAGTCCTGACAACAAGGATATTAACGACTAAAATTGCGTGTTACCGAGACTAATCCTTAGTCGTTAAAACATCTTATTAGAGAGTGATTAGATATGGAATCACAAATCTAATGAAACATATCATGGACAATATAGATATTTTTTGAGACTGAGTTTCTGTCCCTAAAATTACACATTAGGTATTGAAATATCTTATTATCCAAGACTGATTTTCAGTCGCCAAATAAATGTATTGGGGACTGAAATAACGTGGTATTCAGGAGACAAATTAAGGACTAGTTTTTTACATCAGAGGCTAACTATTAGTCCCTTGTTGGTGACATACAATGGGGACTGATTTTCGATTACTAACCTAACTATTTAGGATTAACTATTTGTCACTGACTGGGGACCGGAGAAATCAGTCTCTGATAACCATTAAGTACTGATATAGGGGTATTAGAGACTAAACTTCTTTTTTGTAGTGACATAATACCTAAAATTACTCTATATTAATACGCATTTATTAACTATTACAAATTTGCAGACTACATAGGAAGGTTTGATTCAGTAACACTACAACGCTAATAAGGAAGCGGCTTTTTAAGTTTATGCTTGAATATGCGAAGTAAGATAATTTATCCAAATAATTACATGCTTAGGTACACCTATAATTTGTATATAAAAACGAATACATAATTGCATTTTCAGCGAACACTTCATTGAGATTGCACTATGGGAAAAGGCTGTTGAAACACTGGACATTCAAGGACAGACCGAACAACCATTTCCATGCACTGTACAATGAATGTCAAAGAATTCCAACATATACAGCTTGAGTCAACTGCATCAACACACGTGTACATCAATCCAGAAATTCCAGATGCAGATGACCTAGTAGAAAGGTACAAAACTGCCTTTTTACAAAAAAAAAAATAAATAAAAAAAATGGCTAAAAACATACAACCACATTTGTTATCACAAAGTAACGTATGCTAAATTCAATAGGCTAAGGATGATGTATGAAAACATCCCAGAAGATGAAAGAAACCATCAAACAACTACTTCAGAAAAGTCTTGTACAAACACATATTCTCACATAGAGATTACAATTATAATGTCCATAAATAAGTGATTATACGTTCATTTTGTAGAAAGAGTTTATATACAGAAACCAATTCATTTGCCTCCATTGTAGATTTATGTTTCCAAGTTATCAGAAGACGGAACAGACTCGAGATGTTACTTTTTTTGCCAACTCTTCGGCTATGGTCTTCTTCGGTTTCTGCTGTTTAGTTTGTATATGCATCCCCATAAGCAGGAAAATTCAAGTGTTTGGGTCAACTATTGGAAATTGGCCTTCTTTGGTTTATGTTGTTCAATAGTATATGCACAAGCGGACAAAAAGAATGTACATTGATTGATGTAACTTCAAAATATATACGAATACTTGTATGTAGACGCAAGAACTAAAAACAAAATAAAAAAAAATGATTAAAAAGCAATCTGATGATTTCTATATTATAGGGTTGTTTGGATGTATTTTTATAGTCTTATACTGACTAAATGTTTTCAAATAATATGAACGAAGGTTCACCTGCCAGGCATCAGTTTAATGGCCGAAAATGGTTTTATAGAGCGCTGCAACTAAAGATTGGCCAGGAGATCAACTAGCTGGGTTTGTGGAAATCACCTAGGTGAGCAACAACCTAAATTCATGTAAGTTAACTTAACAACCAACCATAATAAATAATATACGCAATTTAAATCTGCTAAAAACTAACGAGAACCATATTCAACAACTACTATGTCAACACGGTCATAGCAGATGAAACAAGTTCAACAACAGCAAACAATCAGACCAAGAAGAAGACACTAAAGATCTTAGTGGAAACAACACAGCAGCAACTATTAAGGATAATAATAATAATGTAAAATAATTGTATATGTTTCTGTCAAATATATTTTAGTATAGGATTATGGTTATTATTGACCACCGTAATTGTAGGCTAGTCATACTCCTTTCCTTTTGTACCATATGTGTAATTGGCTTATTTAAGCCTCCAATCTCTCAAATCAAGGTAAGCATTTTCAATTCAATTATCAAAATATTATATGGTATCAAGAGCTTCCCTCTCAAACGAGAATCGATCCCAACTGTAACTATTTTTTTTCTGACCAAACACTCCTTCCGATCACCTTCCATGGCGCCGATCACCGTTGTTCAACTCACTGCCTCCACCCATTTTAGCATCACCCTCACTAGCGACAATTTTCCGGTATGGCGTAGGCACGTCTACTCAACCCTGATTGGTCTCGATCTTGTTCACTTCATCACCGGAACTAAGCCATCTCCGGCGGAGTTCCTAGATACTGACGCCACCAAACCAAATCCGGATTACTATCCATGGTTCCGACAGGATCAAATTATCCTGGCGGGTCTTCTAGGCAGTTGCTCACCCACCATCCAACCAATGATTGCATCGGCCAACACCGCCCGGGATGCGTGGGAACGATTGGTAGCCAGTTATGCGAACCCATCTCGGTCTCGCGTCATATCTCTAAAATCCAAACTTGCATCCAACCCCAAAGGTACTCGCACCGTCACGGAATACCTACGTGACATGAAGTCAATCGCCGACGAACTCGCACTTGTTCAACACCCGGTGAAAGACGAAGATCTCATGGTGCACGTTCTCTGCCAATTGGGTGATGACTTCAAAAATGTTGCACAATCTCTTCGACTCCTTGATTCAAAACTCACTTTTCCAGAATTATTTGAGAAGCTTGTTGTCTTCGAAAGAGAACTTCATCAAACCACGGTTGCATCACCTCTCATGGCTACAGCCAACTTCACCCAAAGACACACAAGGACCGGTCAAAGATCCGCATCCGACAGTCGCAACATGCAAGGCAACTTCAACAACAGACCATAATCATTGGTCTAATGGCTCCAACTTCAATAGCGGCAACCGTGATACCCGTACCAATATCTACTGTCAATATTGTAATTTTGCAGGGCACGAAGCAAAAGACTGTCGGAAACTCGCACGGTTTCTCCGTGAAAATCATGTTACCACAGGAAATTCTATGACCCAAAGCAAGGTTTCGCCAACTGCTAATGTCGCAACATCCTCCTATATGTTTGATACCGGAGCTTCCAATCAAGTCGATCCTGATCGTGCATTTTTTCACTCTGTATCCGAGTATGGCGGACCGGATGAAATTGTTCTTGGCAATGGTAACACCCTATCTATAACTCATATTGGTCAAACACACCTTCATACGTCTAATGGCTCTCTTTCCTTAAAAGACGTTTTGTGTGTTCCTCAATTAAAAAATAAACTCATTTCGGTTGCAAAATTGTGTAAGACTAACCATGTTTCTGTGGAATTTTTTCCCACTCATTTTTTTGTCAAGGATCTTCGAACGGGGGCACGTCTAATGCGGGGCGAGAATTATCTTGATGTCTACTATGCAAACCTTCCATCCCCACCCCAAATAAATGCGGCCTCCACCACATCGCCTCTTGATTGGCATCACAAACTCGGACATCCTTCTATTCGGATTCTCAAGAAAATAGCCAAATGTCTAGGTTTACATTTTAATCTACTCAATTTTCATTGTAATTCATGTTCCATCAATAAAAGTCACAAGGATTCATTTGGCATGAACTCATTTACTACTACAAAACCCTTACAATTAATATATTCGGATGTTTGGGGACCGGTAGAAAAATCGATCGATGGTTTCACCTATTATGTGATTTTTGTAGACTTTCACACAAAGTATATTTGGCTATATCCAATGAAACACAAATCCGATGTCTCCATTTTATTTCCACAATTCAAATTGCTAGTCGAAACTTTTTTTCAAACACCTTTAATTTCTCTTTTCACCGACAATGGTGGAGAATATATTGGTCTTATCGCATATCTTCAAGCTCAAGGTATTTCTCATTTCACCACCCCACCGCATACCCCGGAACAAAACGGTGTTGCCGAATGGCGTCATCGACACATTGTGGAAACCGGCTTATCACTCCTCCATTATGCTCATCTTCCACTTTCAGTTTGGACACATGCTTTTCAAACCGCCGTCTACTTGATAAACCGTTTACCCACTACGATCCTTGACTTCAAAAGTCCGTACTCCGTTCTTTTCCACAAAAACCCAACTTACAACAAACTTAAACCATTTGGATGTTTGTGTTACCCATGGCTTCGTCCTTATGCAAAATCCAAACTCCACCCACGCTCGGAAAAATGCATTTTTTTGGGTTACTCACCATCAAAATCCGCCTACAAATGTTATGATCCGAAGAGTCGACGTCTATATCACTCAAGGCATGTGGAGTTTGTTGAAACTATCTTCCCACTACTTTCAGAACCTCATTCATCCCATAACATTCCCACTGTGGAAAAATTCCTTAACATCTCAATGGACCAACCCACTTCATCGGCCCACTCACAACATTCTCCTCCATTTCCAAATCTCATCCCTACCCCATCAACACGTACTCACTCACCATCTACCCAGCCGCCTATCCAATCAAACACCATTGGGCCACTCGACCCAACCAACCAAGCTCACCCTCCACACACCACTTCCGCCCACTCTACTCCAACCTCCCATTCTGTCAACCCACTCTCCCATTCCGAACCAAATTTCACACCCCAACACATGCACTCACAAGATAACAACTCACCCTCTCCCTCGTCGTTCCACTCCGTCTCCTCCCCATCTTCGCCTTCTGTTCACTCTTCACCTACAAATACATCACACTCGACCTCCTCAACTGCTTCAACTACATCCCTACCTCCACGCACACGCAAACCCAATCCTAAATACTTTAACTCCAAATATGTCAACCACACTACACTCCATCCAATCCCTCTAACTGTTGAACCAACCACTCATATTCAAGCAATGAAAGATCCCGAGTGGCGTAAGGCAATGGATAATGAATTTAATGCACTTCTTAAGAACGCCACTTGGGAACTTGTTCCTCCATCACACCATAAACCAATCGGTTGTAAGTGGATTTTCCGTATCAAACGTCGTCCGGATGGATCAATTGAAAAATACAAAGCCCGTTTGGTTGCGAAGGGGTTTCTTCAAGAGCATGGAAAAGATTACTTTGAAACATCCAGTCCGGTCACTAAACCCGTCACTATACGTACGGTTCTCTCTATAGCCTTGTCTCAAAACTGGTCCATTCGGCAACTAGATGTAAATAATGCCTTCTTGCATGGCACATTGCATGAAGACGTTTATATGTCACAACCTCCGAGCTATGTCAATCCGGATCTACCTAATCATCTTTGTCGACTTCGAAAATCGCTTTACGGCCTCAAACAAGCACCCCGTGCATGGTACTTGGAACTCGCCACGTTCCTTCTAGAACTCGGTTTTAACAAATCCTTAGCCGACCCATCCTTATTCATCTATAATGGGGGTGGCATTGTTTCCTATTTATTAGTTTATGTTGATGACATTGTATTGACCGGCAACAACAATTCTTTTGTGCAACATGTTATTCACGCTTTATCAGAGAAGTTTCAATTAAAGACCTTGGCATGTTACACCACTTCCTAGGGATAGAAGTCATTTCCACAGTTAATGGTCTTTTTCTATCTCAGCATGCTCATGTCCAAAACTTGCTAACCAAGTTTAAAATGGATGGTGCCAAACCTGTTGCTACGCCTCTCAGCTCCACCGAGACACTATCCCTTGTTGATGGCTCACCTAAAGTTGATCCTACACCATATCGCCAACTCGTTGGCTCCCTTCAGTATCTTGCGTTTACTCGGCCCGATGTTTCCTTTGCTATCAATAAGCTCTCTCAATACATGCATGCACCAACTCAGCTTCATTGGCAAGCGTTAAAACGAGTTCTGTGGTATCTAAAAGGCACCATTCATCACAGGTTATTTCTTAATCGTGGATCTCCTATCCACCATCAAGCTTTCACCGATTCGGATTGGGGTGGCATCGCCGATGGGGGGCGTTCCACAACCACTTACATCATATATCTTGGGTCTAATATCCTCTCCTGGCGCTCAGCGTGTCAAAAATCGGTTTCTCGATCCTCCACCGAAGCGGAGTATAAGGCATTAGCAAATGGTGCGGCTGAACTTTCATGGGTCCAGAATCTATTGTTGGAACTTGGTTTATCCATGCCCAACTCACCTACACTCTTTTGTGACAACGCGGGCGCTACATATTTGTGTGCAAATCCGGTCTACCACTCACGTATGAAACACGTGGCACTAGATTACCATTTTGTTTGTGAGAAAGTTGCAGATGGGTCATTACAGGTTCAACACATTCACTCTGCAGATCAACTCGCGGACGTTCTTACCAAACCGCTTGGTCGAGGTCTCTTTCAACGCCTACGATCCAAGATTGGAGTCTCTGATGGATCCTCCATTTTGCGGGGGCATATTAAGGATAATAATAATAATGTAAAATAATTGTATATGTTTCTGTCAAATATATTTTAGTATAGGATTATGGTTATTATTGACCACCGTAATTGTAGGCTAGTCATACTCCTTTCCTTTTGTACCATCTGTGTAATTGGCTTATTTAAGCCTCCAATCTCTCAAATCAAGGTAAGCATTTTCAATTCAATTATCAAAATATTATAGCAACCACAGTTGAAAGTAAGCCACCAAACAAAGACATAATAGAGTTCTTAAGCTCAACGGGAAACCTACTCCAAAAATAACCAGGTTAACTCTATTGTCACACCCCAACCGACGGCGGATTATACGTCGGGGCGGACGCGGTTGTTCAATAGCACAAGGTTGACTATTAAAGTTTCAATATTTCATTAATAATAGATTCAAAGGTTCAATACAAGGAAATAACAAGTATACAACATTTATTTAATAAGTAGTCTAGGTCCAAAGCGTCCTATGTGATCACAAACAAATCTCATGATGTAGAACCTGAAACATGTGAAAGAATCTGTCAACTACAAAATAGTTAGTGAGATACAAAGGTTTTGACACAGTTTAGCAAGTATTTGAAAAGAATTACAATTCACTATGATATATGCATTCTATAATGTAAGTATGAGAAAACAAGTATCTTAAACATTGTGCACATTCAATCCTCAACCAAGTTTAGGCATAACCCGCAGGTTACCCTTATAAGTCTCAAGTCTCAAAGTTTTGGTTTAGTAACAAACACCAAGGGCTCCCTCCGAAGGGTCAATCAATCAAGGTGGATTGGTCAAATACAATAGATCTATCATTGTTACCATAGGCTTGATCAAAGTTAATGAATATGCTAGTTTTAAGTTTAATCTAAGCATACAAGTCTCAAGTTTAACATAAGAATAAACATCTAGTCATAGTTTGTACAAGAATTGTATAAGTTTGAAGTTTGAACATGTTTCACCCCAAAAAATGTAAATGAAAAAGGGGCTAAGTATACTCACTTGGATTGATGAAGAGTATCCGATACGAGTAAGTTTGCAAGACTTTGAGGGAGAATATCCTCACAATAAGCCTAAGAATACAAGTCTAAGGATTTAAGTTTACTTCTACAAGTCTAAGACAAGGGATCTAGGATTTCAAGATTTGACTAGGGTTTCAAGTGGGAGACGGACATGATTATGATTTGTAAAGTTTAAACAAAAGTTTCAAATGAAGGTTTTTGAATGAATGTCACAAGACTCGAATATCGAAGTTTAATAGGATCTATAGATTAGAATAATTATTAATTAAAATAATTATTTATAAGTTTAATTATTAATCACACAAAATAGGTAATAATAATTCAAAGTAATTTCCTAAGTATCTTATAAATAGAGTTGTAAGGATATTTAGGAAAAATAGATAATGATTAAGGATTAACAACAATTATTTAAAATAAATAATTATTAAGAATAAATAATAATTTATTTAAGAATAAATAATTACTAAGGATAAATAATTATTCAAGATTTGAAGTATTTAAGAATTAGGTGTTTATCTTACAACATAATTTGATATTTCAAAATGTTTAAAATGTGGTTATAAGTTTAAATAATAATAGCATTCATAAGCTTATAGAATGTTAAATAGAATTTCTTATAAAGCTAATATTTTTAATATTAAAGCTTCTATTTAAGTTTTATAAAATTTATAAAATTGGAAAAATATTTGTTTTTCCATGAATACAAGTTTTCAATAAAACATGGGTCTTATAAGATGCACGAGTGTAAGTTTCATAACTTTTATAAAAGTCGTACAAGTTTTAAGTTTATTAAAGTTTATAATTATATTTAGAAAGAGTTTATTTACTAGAACTTTAGATAGTAAATTGAGTTTCTGTTTTATAAAATTGTATAAATTTTATAAAGTTTAAAAGTATCTTTTATAGTTTTTTTTTGTGATTAAAAACCAAAATTAAAGATTTAATTAATTATAGGTTTTACTAAGTTTTATTTAACTAAAATGTTCCTAAATGTAAAAGTGTAATTAAAATTCACAACTAAGTTTATAAAGATTCAACAGATTTTATAAAAATAATTGGAAGTTTTTAAAACTGAATAAAAGTATAAAAAAAATGAAAACAAAACTGGGGTTGTGCCCGGGTCGAACCCGGGTCTGTGACCGGGTCGCCAAACACACACACACGTCTAACCACCCCGCCTACGGGTCTCGGTGGTAATATATCTAAATAAGAAAAGTGTTAAACAGAAAATCAAATCATTCCCCCTTTTCCCTTATGAACCCTAGAACAAGAATCCATAAGTGCGACCCGATTAACCTTCCGTTCATGCAAATTGACAGAGGGTTATTGATAATCGGATGAAAACGAATAAAATGGCCATTTGAATTACCTGAATTGATATCGAAAAGAGTGAGAACGAGCTTTGGTGGCTCGTCGGCTGTCGCGGCTTCAAATTCGGCAATGCAGGTGAGGAACGATCAAATTGAGAGTTTAGGTGGTTTGAGTGTGAAGATGTTGAGCTATGGAAACGGGTATTTATACCCAATTTCCGTCTTAATTGCTTGAATTAGGTGGGACGGTTTCGGTTGGGTTCGAACGGCTCAACATTAAATTTATGCGTGTCTCGGGCCGGCCAAGCATTGAAGGTTCTTGGGTTCCGATCGCACGCCTCAGGCGAGTCTCGAGGTTCGTCGAATGTAGACGGATTTGCGATTTCGGATGAAAAGGCTGAAGAACCGGATGATGCGGGACTCGAACCCATGATCAGATTTTGAATTCTGGAAGTTTGACTTTATGACAGAACAGGTCCTTGGGTTTCCACTTGTTTCATTTCATGTTAAAAGTTAAATTCTTAGTTTAAACAAGTTTCAGAAAAAGACAGTTTTGGTCCCCGAATTTTTGTAAAATAATTATGTTTTATTTTTATAAAAGCTAAGTAAGTTTTATAAGTTTTTTATTTCCCTTATTATTTTATGAAATAATTTCTAGGATTTGAAAGCTTAAATGTTTTTAGAAATAAGTTTATAAATTTTATATAATTATAAACTTATATATTTTTAGAATTTTAATAACATCTTATTTAATAAAGATAAAAAAATAGACATACGTATATATATATATTTATATATACATATAAGAAAGTTTTCCTTAAATCCATAATAAATAAATAGAAAAAATACTATTTAAGGGAATAAGAATTAAGATTTGAAATAATACGGTAAGCGTTTAGGGAAAAAGTATATCGAAAAATCCGGGACATTACAGTCTCCTCTACTTTAGGAAATTTCGTCCCGAAATTAAAGTAGAAGATTTCTGTTTCTAAGTTTATGATACGTGCAAGGATAAGGAGAAAGATACTTTACGTTCCCAAGTAACCTTGGGTTACGTTTAGAATCATGCTGGAATGACAGGAAATAGGTCAAGTTTCTAAGTTTTCAAAGTCTGGGGTTGCCAAAAGTTTCTCTTACGAAACATATAGTTTCATTGAATTATAGGAAGATTCGTTTTCGGAGATGCATTCGAGAGAATATCCGCTGAATTTCCATTCAGGATTTCAAGTGAGATGCATCACTTAGGATGGATTCGATGATAGTGTAATGATTTGAGTTTGCAGACTATTACGTCTAAGGATTGCTACGGTACCTAAGTTCCGTGGCTACCTTTTACGATAAGTCTTAGATTATAGCACACGACAGAGTTTACTATGTCTTCCCATACGTTGATTTTCATACTTACGTGTGCACCCGCAAGCATTTAAATCGTCGCATAGTCCGCATAGTTCCTTCCGTTTGTGTGTGGATCAAGAAAGAGCATAAGAATTTGCTTACACACGACTAAAGTTTCCACATAAGAGTGATCGTTGATTGACGGGTCCCTTAGAGAGAGACGTCGTTCAATGATTACAGAGGAAGAATGTGACAAGATTTAGAGTTTCAAAGTTTCCTCGCGATTGATTAAGAATACTTCAATCATCGAGTAGTTTAAAGTCTTTATACTTTTCTCGGGTTTGATCAGGAATACATCAAACCTTGAGTAGTTTAAAAGTCTTGTACGTTTATCATGTTTGAATAAGAATACGTCAAACAGGGAAAAGTCTTATACGTCCATCGTGTTTGAACGAGCATACGTCAAACATGGAGTAGCTTAAAGTCTTATACGTCCATAGTGTTTGAACAAGCATACGTCAAACATGGAGTAGCTTAAAGTCTTATACGTCCATCGGGTTTGAACAAGCATGCGTCAAACATGGAGTGGCTTAAAGTCTCATACGTTCATCATGTTTGAACAAGCATACGTCAAACATGGTGTAGTGTAAAGTCTCATACGTTCATCACGTTTGAACAAGAATACGTCAAACATGGGGTAGTTTAAAGTCTCGTACGTTCATCATGTTTGAACAAGGATACGTCAAACATGGAGTAGTTTAAATTGTGTTTGAACAAGAATACGTCAAACATCGGATAGTTTAAATTGTGTTTGAACAAGAATACGTCACACAACAAGTTTTCAAGACTAAGAATCCAAGTATAAGTTTCAAGATTAAGAATCCAAGTATAAGTTTCAAGACTAAGAATCCAAGTATAAGTTTCAAGATTAAGAATCCAAGTATAAGTTTCAAGATTAAGAATCCAAGTATGAGTTTCAAGACTAAGAATCCAAGTATAAGTTTCAAGATTAAGAATCCAAGCATAAGTTTCAAGATTAAGAATCCAAGTATGAGTTTCAAGACTAAGAATCCAAGTATAAGTTTCAAGACTAAGAATCCACGTATAAGTTTCAAGATTAAGAATCCAAGTATAAGTTTCAAGACTAAGAATCCAAGTATAAGTTTCAAGACTAAGAATCCAAGTATAAGTTTCAAGACTAAGAATCCAAGTATAAGTTTCAAGACTAAGAAAAGTCACAAGTTACAATATTAAGCTTTTCATGATCCTTTATTGATCATGTTTAGTTTTAAGAATACAGGTTTGAGTATTTGTATAAGTTTTTGCATGACTCAAAAGTTTCTGGTCTCATAGTTGGGTATACGAAGTCTAATGTCTTAGCAACGTGTATTCAAGCTTTTAGTCTCCGTTGTGATTTATAGTAAGTCCTTTACGTGACAAGAGTTGAATGAGGAAAGTCTCCAAGCATAGGGTAACATGAAAAGTTTCGATAAGGTTTATGATAGTGTGTTTATAAATGATTTATCTTGTTTCATAACAGCAGGTATAGTTTTCTTTTATATAGAGTGTAATTAAGATGTTTAAAATGACGAGTCGGACATTAGTAAATAGTATAAGTAAGACTTATGAAAAGGTATGTATGATTGTCAAACGAAAAATAGGTTAAGTTTAGAAGTGTTAAGTCTATATAAGGGGTAAGGATCATAGTTTGATTACGGCAGTGGCTCGTAAGTCGAGTTGTTTTAAAAGAGTGCTTACGAATTAGAAGGTTCATTCAAAGTTTATTCTTCAAGTGTACGTGTCACTTGGGGTTTCTATAGTTAAATGCCACGTCGTTAATTATCTCTAGTACTAACGTGAGCTACTCTTGACGGAAGTGTATGGGTAAGAGGGTTAAGTTTGTAATGATGAGAGGAGTGTCAAATCAACAAGTGATAACAAGATGAAATTTCAAAGTAACTTTTCATTAGATATTCCAAAATTTGGGCTTCTAGCCCTTACATAAGACAAAACTTTTAAAATTTAAGAGAATTGGAGGCTTCATGCACGCCTTAGGTAGCTCTCCACCAAGAAACAGATTAGTACCACCACAAGAACTGCTAGAGTCACTCGGATGGCGAATCTAGCCTCTGCCCTAGTGGCATCGATACGGTCCTCGAAGATTTCTCTGTCTTCTTCCAACGATACGATCTTTTCTTCCTGGATCCAGATTTGGTTGGCCAGGTCGTCGATCCTTTGGTTTAGTAGGGCTTGCCGTGCCCTGTGCTCCATCTCCCTCCTCATAGATTCCTCGGTTTCCATAAACCTAGGAATGTTAGGCACCGGGATTCCCATTGCCACGGCAGGTTCCCGGGCATGCCTAGCCCTTAGGGTAGGGGTAGGTGCTAGATACGGGTCCCTTGGTGGTGATGAAAACCGGTGATGAAGATGAGGTGGTTGGTAAGGATTCCTAGGTGGTGATGTCCTATGGTTTCTGGTCCAGTTGGTGTTAAGTTAAGCTCTTGCCCTAGCATTAGGGTAAGGACTTGGCTGGTACACCGGTGACTTGCTGCTCTCTTCTCGGTCGGACTCCCCTCTTGGACGGTACACTGGCGAAGAGTGTGAGTGTGAGTCCATTACCTAGAAAGAGAAAAGAATAGGAAGAGATTTGTAAGTAAATTGATTAAATGTGTTCAAAAAGATTTTTATTCGTAATACTGAGTCATCACAGTATTATAAAAAAAATGGTTTTCGGTTTGAAGTTGATGAGCTAACGAAGAAAATTCCCGGAAGAAGGGGTGGGTCACGAGGACTCACTTATGTACCCTATTTCCCTAGCCAGAACATTCTCATGGGCTTGCAACTTCTCTCAGTTGTTGTCACCGATGTTTGGGTTTATGGTACTATGTCGAGGTTCATTTTGGGTTTAGAGTCTTAAACGTGGAGCTTGTTTATTCCATAGTAGGCTTTTTATAAGGAAAGACACTTAGGTTACGAATTTTTTAAAATTTTTTTTTATTTAAAAGACGTTAAGTTTTGTTTATACGAAACAGTGATGTGTAAGTTTTAAAGACGTATGAAAGTTTCGGGATGTAATAAAGTGTAACAAAGTTTGAGTAAATCATAAAATGAAGTTGTGAGTGCTAAAATGAAAACACAAGAGGTTCCCCTTTAGTGTCAAGTTTATGAAATAATGCAGTTTGTAAAGGAACTTGTAGGGTAATACATGGTTTTAAAAGTGTTAGTATTTCAAGGATCATGAAGTTTAAGGACGTATGAAAGTTTTGAGATGTATAAAAGTCTTGAGTTAGTTATCAAATGAAACTTGGTTAAGTGCTAAGGAGGTAAGGTAAGAATACAAGGGTTACCTCTTAGGTGTCATATTTATAAAATAGTGAAGTTTTGTAGAAGAATTTGTAGGGTGATACATAGTTTTAAGGGTTGTATTACGACGATCACGAAGTTTATTGGGTAGTATATGTATGAATATAAGTTTATCTATGTAGTTTTTAGGTATAGTCTCGTAAGAATTTCTCCTTGAAGGTAACTCCTTCAGGTCATGACGAGTAAGCATGCTGTCATGTGACAAGACGGGACTTAAGAATCATAGAATAAAGGTTACAGAGGAAAGTTTTTGAATCATGAATTTATGAAGTGTACAGTATTTGAGATGGTACTTATTTAGTGCATATCACTAAGTAAGTACTTTGACACATCAAGAGAGATCTAAGCTCACTAATGTTTAGAGAAGTCATGCATTCCTATAAGTGGATACTCATTTCAAGAATTCCCAGGAAAGCATACGGGTCCAACGGTTGATTTGGATTTATACGAAATGCTTTCCTTGACAGAATTTCCCAGAATACAGGTATTCACCCTTCCGGTCCGCATAAGTTCTCACACATTATCTAGAACTTAAATATTCTTGACGAGAGTTTAGTGGTGGCTTAGCCTTAAAGCCTAAGAATGTGTCCTCGATGTAGTAGACTTCTTGTAGCACGTAGGTAAGTAGAAGCGTAGAGTTTCCAAGCGTTCACGTATAAGAATTTAGAATAGTATGAGGAGAAAGTTCCTAGTAAGGGACATGAGATAACTCATGTTTGGGTCTCCTAAGTTATAGTCTAGGTCATGTGTCTAATAACCTAATTCCCTATAACCTGGCTCTGATACCAATCTGTCACACCCCAACCGACGGCGGATTATACGTCGGGGCGGACGCGGTTGTTCAATAGCACAAGGTTGACTATTAAAGTTTCAATATTTCATTAATAATAGATTCAAAGGTTCAATACAAGGAAATAACAAGTATACAACATTTATTTAATAAGTAGTCTAGGTCCAAAGCGTCCTATGTGATCACAAACAAATCTCATGATGTAGAACCTGAAACATGTGAAAGAATCTGTCAACTACAAAATAGTTGGTGAGATACAAAGGTTTTGACACAGTTTAACAAGTATTTGAAAAGAATTACAATTCACTATGATATATGCATTCTATAATGTAAGTATGAGAAAACAAGTATCTTAAACATTGTGCATATTCAATCCTCAACCAAGTTTAGGCATAACCCGCAGGTTACCCTTATAAGTCTCAAGTCTCAAAGTTTTGGTTTAGTAACAAACACCAAGGGCTCCCCCCGAAGGGTCAATCAATCAAGGTGGATTGGTCAAATACAATAGATCTATCATTGTTACCATAGGCTTGATCAAAGTTAATGAATATGCTAGTTTTAAGTTTAATCTAAGCATACAAGTCTCAAGTTTAACATAAGAATAAGCATCTAGTCATAGTTTGTACAAGAATTGTATAAGTTTGAAGTTTGAACATGTTTCACCCCAAAAAATGTAAATGAAAAAGGGGCTAAGTATACTCACTTGGATTGATGAAGAGTATCCGATACGAGTAAGTTTGCAAGACTTTGAGGGAGAATATCCTCACAATAAGCCTAAGAATACAAGTCTAAGGATTTAAGTTTACTTCTACAAGTCTAAGACAAGGGATCTAGGATTTCAAGATTTGACTAGGGTTTCAAGTGGGAGACGGACATGATTATGATTTGTAAAGTTTAAACAAAAGTTTCAAATGAAGGTTTTTGAATGAATGTCACAAGACTCGAATATCGAAGTTTAATAGGATCTATAGATTAGAATAATTATTAATTAAAATAATTATTTATAAGTTTAATTATTAATCACACAAAATAGGTAATAATAATTCAAAGTAATTTCCTAAGTATCTTATAAATAGAGTTGTAAGGATATTTAGGAAAAATAGATAATGATTAAGGATTAACAACAATTATTTAAAATAAATAATTATTAAGAATAAATAATAATTTATTTAAGAATAAATAATTACTAAGGATAAATAATTATTCAAGATTTGAAGTATTTAAGAATTAGGTGTTTATCTTACAACATAATTTGATATTTCAAAATGTTTAAAATGTGGTTATAAGTTTAAATAATAATAGCATTCATAAGCTTATAGAATGTTAAATAGAATTTCTTATAAAGCTAATATTTTTAATATTAAAGCTTCTATTTAAGTTTTATAAAATTTATAAAATTGGAAAAATATTTGTTTTTCCATGAATACAAGTTTTCAATAAAACATGGGTCTTATAAGATGCACGAGTGTAAGTTTCATAACTTTTATAAAAGTCGTACAAGTTTTAAGTTTATTAAAGTTTATAATTATATTTAGAAAGAGTTTATTTACTAGAACTTTAGATAGTAAATTGAGTTTCTGTTTTATAAAATTGTATAAATTTTATAAAGTTTAAAAGTATCTTTTATAGTTTTTTTTTGTGATTAAAAACCAAAATTAAAGATTTAATTAATTATAGGTTTTACTAAGTTTTATTTAACTAAAATGTTCCTAAATGTAAAAGTGTAATTAAAATTCACAACTAAGTTTATAAAGATTCAACAGATTTTATAAAAATAATTGGAAGTTTTTAAAACTGAATAAAAGTATAAAAAAAATGAAAACAAAACTGGGGTTGTGCCCGGGTCGAACCCGGGTCTGTGACCGGGTCGCCAAACACACACACACGTCTAACCACCCCGCCTACGGGTCTCGGTGGTAATATATCTAAATAAGAAAAGTGTTAAACAGAAAATCAAATCATTCCCCCTTTTCCCTTATGAACCCTAGAACAAGAATCCATAAGTGCGACCCGATTAACCTTCCGTTCATGCAAATTGACAGAGGGTTATTGATAATCGGATGAAAACGAATAAAATGGCCATTTGAATTACCTGAATTGATATCGAAAAGAGTGAGAACGAGCTTTGGTGGCTCGTCGGCTGTCGCGGCTTCAAATTCGGCAATGCAGGTGAGGAACGATCAAATTGAGAGTTTAGGTGGTTTGAGTGTGAAGATGTTGAGCTATGGAAACGGGTATTTATACCCAATTTCCGTCTTAATTGCTTGAATTAGGTGGGACGGTTTCGGTTGGGTTCGAACGGCTCAACATTAAATTTATGCGTGTCTCGGGCCGGCCAAGCATTGAAGGTTCTTGGGTTCCGATCACACGCCTCAGGCGAGTCTCGAGGTTCGTCGAATGTAGACGGATTTGCGATTTCGGATGAAAAGGCTGAAGAACCGGATGATGCGGGACTCGAACCCATGATCAGATTTTGAATTCTGGAAGTTTGACTTTATGACAGAACAGGTCCTTGGGGTTTCCACTTGTTTCATTTCATGTTAAAAGTTAAATTCTTAGTTTAAACAAGTTTCAGAAAAAGACAGTTTTGGTCCCCGAATTTTTGTAAAATAATTATGTTTTATTTTTATAAAAGCTAAGTAAGTTTTATAAGTTTTTTATTTTCCTTATTATTTTATGAAATAATTTCTAGGATTTGAAAGCTTAAATGTTTTTAGAAATAAGTTTATAAATTTTATATAATTATAAACTTATATATTTTTAGAATTTTAATAACATCTTATTTAATAAAGATAAAAAAATAGACATACGTATATATATATATTTATATATACATATAAGAAAGTTTTCCTTAAATCCATAATAAATAAATAGAAAAAATACTATTTAAGGGAATAAGAATTAAGATTTGAAATAATACGGTAAGCGTTTAGGAAAAAAGTATATCGAAAAATCCGGGACATTACATCTATTATATACTCAATTTTGATATGGTTGTAACTTAGATGTAACATGTTAAAAAAAAAATACTTTCAAGTTCTGGGAATGTAAATAGTAGAACATATACACACCGTTTAATGTAAACGTAATCATGCCTAATAGTTAACATCTACATCCTACTAAACAACCCAGCTAAAATTAACTACCTCGCAGCGAAACGCGAGCATCACATAACTAATTATTTACATAATATATATATATATATATATAGGGGAAGGATTAAGATAAAACCACAAATTTAGGCGAAAACTAAGAAAACCACATCGTTTTAGGCAAATTTTTTTATTTACGTATACGTATCCAAAAACAATTTTTTTGATTTACGTATACGTAACCACAATTTTTTTGTTTTATGTTTACGTATACGTAACACTATGTGTAAAAATGTTTTTTGGTAAAAATGTTTAATATTACATTGATACTCTTATAAATAAATAAAAATAAAATAAAACAAAAAAAATATATCAATATATGATTCGGTAAAATTGGTTTTTTTAGTGGTTTTCTCGGTTTTCGCCTAACTTGTGGTTTTCTCTGGAACCCTCGTTTCTCCTGCTCGTCTAAGATCTTGTCAGGGCAGGTACGAATATCATGATCATATACACGTTTCTTAATAAGTTGGGTGACATTGTAATTGATGCTATGAACAAACAGCTAGAAGGTCTGACATTTGAAGAAAGTTCAAAAGAGGATGAAGAAGAGGAAGAGAAAGAGTTGTTCTTTAGGAATGAGAATGACCTTGACAACATTGACAATGAAGATGAGCCTACTAAAACCGAGGTTCCACTTGCTCACTTACAGGTCCTAATCACATGATGGTATTATGATCCTAGCTTAAAGATATTTGTAATCAAGAGAATGGATTTCACATTCTCTAAGTTGTTTAACCTGAGCATTTTGTCTACTACTGAACTAAAACCACTGAACTAAAACTACTGAGCTTGCTATCGATGTCTTTAGAGACTAAAGAATGAATCAAGTTATTGGAAAAGATAAGACAGTCAGTCTATGTTGTCAGTGGACAAGAGGAAGTGACTCCTAATTCCACCTATATTTCAATTGTCTCTTGGGAATACGTGAATGGAAATTATGAGTTGAAGAGAGAGAATAGATCAATTGAAAACTTTAACTCCATTGAGCTACTGTGCTTAGAAATCAATGATGAACCTAGTTGAGCTACCGATGAGAAATGAAGTAAATAATGAGAAGGCCAACAACATAGAGCAAAACATAAAGGCCTTTGCCAAAGCTTATGTGAAGGTCAATAAGTGAATAATGTTGTGGTAGCATATGTCTAGGGGGAAATTGTTGGGATATGCTTAAGAGACAGATTGGCTACTGACCTGGAAGGTACCGAAGTTCATATTACTACCAATGAAAAGTTGATACCGAAGACAATGTTTGATGCCAATGGTAGATGCTTAGTCAAAGAGAGCGAAGATTATGTGATTGTATCTTTGACTGATTTCTTTTTATATGTAACCAATTTCCTTGTAATTATAGCTTTGTCTATTACGTTTTGGCTAGTGCAATGATTGTGGAGAATATCTAGCAATCAATTACATTAATCTCTTGTAAATAGTTTCGTATGACTTGTAATCATTATCAGTTTTCGTTACAATATACGAGTGGTTGATGGTATTGATATGTGTTCTTAACACTCATATTATTGCTACCAAATGTTATCTGTTTAGAATGTTCACTACTAGAAAAAACACCTTAGATGACATGCATTGTGTGTCATAAAAGGGGTTAGATGACATGTCATCGCGTGTCAAGGAAGACTATGTCAAGAAAAATAGATGACACGCGTGTGTGCATGTCATCTTTTTATGACATGCCCTTACGACATGTATCACGTGTCAAGGATGACATGTCATAAATAAGATGACAGACATTTTCTGTCATAAATGCGTGTCATCTTTTTTACTGTTTAAAAAAATTAATTTAAAAAGTCCTGCTGTTAACGAGATTAAATGACAATTAATATATATATATATATATATATATATATATATATATGTATATATATTTCATAAAATAAAGCACATAAATACCAAAATAATCTATTTCATAAAATATTAACAAACATTTCGTCTAGTTAACAATATGTTAATACAAAATATGTCAAATACAAGTTTCACCGAAAAATGAAGTTTGCCACATAACCCGACCAATTTTCCCGCACTTCATCAACATCAGCATTGGTGTATTCATCTTTACTTCCCCCACCTTAGATGACAACGTAAGAAATAATTAAACCTCATACTCGTGTATTTAGAAACTCTTTTCCCTCCTTGTCATCTTGAGGATTGACATGATTGAATTCACGTAGAACCTGCAAAACAATGCATAATCATTTTATATTATAGCCAAGAGTCAGACCTTAGTAAGACCATACTTTCATATTAACATAAAAAAGCCCCAAAAGTCCATATTTCTAATGCAACAATGGTCCAGAAAATGTACCTTACCATATTTTGGCAAGTGCAAATTTTCCTTCTTTAAATAGGTTGTTACCCTGGATGAGAAACAGTACCTTGTGAATAATTTGCCCTGACAGCATATCATATCTTTCTACAAGTTGTGCTTGACATGTATATATCTACTACATTCCCAGTTTATTTAATAATTTACAAGAATATCAACAAAAGCTGAATTAGTTAACAGAATGAGATCCGAAAATCTTAAAAATATATACCATGCCTTTGGTCTTCTCAATGATGGTGTCAAATTGTCTTTGCATACAATCAACACTCCAGCTTCATCCTAACCTGCAACACAAAACCACCATTTATGCACATATAGATGTAGAGTGCTGAATGCAAGATACTAGGCACCCAGATGTTAAAATTACAAAAATACATACATATGATTTTATAGTGAACTTCTCTAGTAATGGATTTCTTACAGACATAAAACTTACTAAATACTAATGGATGAACCTTAATAAATACCGGAATTAATCACAAGCCACGCACCAAACCATCGTTCTAGCCATAATATCAAATTCTTCTTCTTCGGCTCATAATAAACTCATGAAGCTTACGTATGGATCATGTTGAAATGAAATCTAGACAACTGTTGTGGAATGGTAGATATAACAGGCTCATACCTCTACATCCAAGAGTACAAAAAATAAGATTAATATTAGACAAGCCCAAAGCCTAAAAATAGGCAACCTAGTACAGACAAATTCTCAAGTTCTTTATACAAGAACTAAATTACAAAACTAATTATATTAGTGCATCAATAAAAAGTGAATTTGTTAACTTACATAGTTGTACTCAGCTTTCCCACTCCACTCCTTGAAGTTAAGTGTATGCTCACGGGATATAAAATAATAGTCCCACGTCACATGATACGGAGTCGGAAATACATAAATATCCATACATGTCCAATTGTGTGCATTGCTTATATAACATCCAAAATTTCGAACTTTTAAAACAATGTGGAAGCTAGGTCCCAACGATCACTCATATTTAAAAACTTTGATAATCTATTCACATTAACATGTGAATATCATAAGTTTCACGAGGACATGTGCTTAAACTACTACAATTCCAAAATATACTTGTTAACATAAGTAATCCCTCCTAAGGGTTAGTTTTAAAGTAATCAACTTCCAAAAGAAAGGTTGAGAATCCAATTTTCCATCCTTGGCGAGACCCGGGATCATGACGGAGCTTTTCCTACATTCATAACATCAAAATGAACAAGGTTAGTAAAGATAATTAGTCCTTGGGACTCCTAACAAGTCCCTACAAGAACAACAAGCCAAAATCCCAAAAACGCACATTTCCCAGCGTCTAACAGACCCATTTGGACGTACCATACGCCAGGGGGCGTATGGGACGCCAGTTGGGGCGTATGGCAAGTGGCACGAATTCAGTTTTTCAGCTTTTGCAACTTTTCGCCGAGTGACCCGATTGCATTTTCAAATCAATATGGTACATATCTATATATTTAAACATCCATTAAGGTTACCCAACATCCCAACATGTAAACTTTAGTATTTTGATTCCTCAAGTCCGAGTACTATGACCTGTTTCCACTTGTTAAGAGTTTAACTTCCAATCCCATCTTTTCAATTGTTTAATCATACATTTAACTACTTCTGAAGGCTACTAATAACCTATACATAGTTTATAGTTTATCATTCGTTTAATTAACATATCCACATGTCTTGTGAGAGATCCACCTCTCGGTTTCTTTTATCGAGTATTTGACTCCATATCACTACATGAAGCATTTAACTTGTGAAGTATTTTACTTTTCCACCCTTGAGGCATATGACCTCACTTTTATCCGTGAAGTATATTACTTCACTTAACTCCTCCATGAAGTATCCCCACCTTGGTTTTAAAAGGCGAGAAGCGCATCGAAGCGATGAGGTCAAAATCCGAAGAGCAAAAGCGGACCGATTTTCGTACGCGAAGCGCACATGTTTAAAATAAATCTATAAATTATATATAAAGCACTTATAACACTTAAAACACATTAATATAAACATCTAAAACATCATAATATAAATATATATCACCTTAAGTAGGAAAAACCAACCGAACGAACAAGAAACTAACAATAATATAGTATTAAGTAGGAATAAATATTCAAAAGAAGGTTGCTTAAGTGTTTGCAACTATGCTAAATAGCAATATGGCTAAACGCTTAAACTAGTCGCTTTCTTCACTATCTCCATCATCATCAACATCAATTCCAAGTACCACATCTTCCCCCTCATCTCCACTCACGCCAATGTCCTCTTCCATCTCTTCATCATCTTCATCATCTTCATCAATCAATTCATGCAATCTTCTAGATTGTGTTTTTCTAGAGTAAGTCATAGGAGTAGGGGTGGTGGAAGAAGAAACACCCTTTCCTTTGGATTGCTGGGCATTTGATCTTGTTGAATAAATCGGTTCAGATGCCCCAGAAGCCTTGTCAACAGCACGCCATGTCAATCCATCATCTTCAAACACAAACTCTGAATTATCTTCATCTTCATCACTATCCATAATACCAATGACCCACTCATTACTTTCATCAATTTCTTTTAGAAGTATAGGATCGGTGGTGTTCCTTCTTTCATATCGTTGTTTCAATCCACGATTAAACTTTACATACACCAAGTCGTTTAATCGTTTTTGTGCCAATCGGTTTCTTCTCTTGGTATGAAGCTATAAAAATATTAAATTTTAAATAAATAAATAAATACTAGAAAAAAATTAACTAAATAATAACTAGAAATAATAAAGTCAACTTACTTGTTGGAAGACACTCCAATTTCTCTCACACCCCGTGGCACTACATGTGAGACTAAGAATCTGAATGGCAAACTTTTGCAACTCTGGAGTATCGCATCCAAAGCTATCCCACCAAACCGCTATTAACAGATGAAAATCTATGAGTTGTCTTTAAATAAATTGGAAATCATAAAATAAAGTTGTTTTTTTACCTAGAGATCTTGTTTTTCTTTGTCGTATAGCCATTGGATCGCCAAAAAGACCACCTGCCTCTTGATATAAATTCAACTGGCTACTTATTATGTCTTGAGTTTTTATATCAGCAACCAATCTTCCAATGCATGCAATCATACCTCTTATAACCGGTCCAGACTTTGCTTTCTCTATATTGTCAAAATAGAACTCAGGATTCAAAGAAAACCCCGCAGCATGTAAATGCCTATGAAGCTGACATTCCCATCTTTTGTCAATGATCTCAAATGTTTTTTTATACTCATCTTTTCTGTTCAAGAAACTAGCTGCAATGGAATCCTTAGCCCTTGTCATAGCTTCATATATGTACCCCATGGCTGGCTTCTTATCTCCATCAACAATCCTAAGGACTTTAACAAGCGGTCCTGTCAATTTGAGAGCATATACAATGTTTCTCCAAAATCTTTCTTGAAGAAATGTAGATTCTACTTTCTTCCCACCCACTTCCTTTGCCCACTTGCTATTCTTCCACTCATCAGACACGATCATCCTTCACAAATTATTCTTTTGCTTGTGCATTTGTGCAAGGGTGATGAACGATGTTGCAAAACGAGTAATCGCGGGCCTCTGCAAATTTCTTTGATTTGTGAATCTTCTCATCATGTTCACAAGTCTAGTATGATTGTATATATAGCCATTCGCGAACATTGCGTTTTTCAAACAATCCTTGATCTTTGTAATCTTTCCTATATCCTCTAACATGAGATCAATACAATGAGCTGCACATGATGTCCAATACAAATGCTTTCTTGAAGATTCCAAGTACGTACCTATGAAGAACAATAGAAGAAAATTAACATCATACAAACATAAGTCTATAACATATTAAATATCATCATGCTTTGTTATAAGTTACTTACCTGCCAATTTATAATTAGATGCATTATCCGTCACCACCTGCACTACATTCTGCTCCCCAACTACATCAACCATATCTTCAAGCATCGCCAACAAACTTTGAGCATCTTTTGTAATCTCTGATACATCCATTGACTTCACAAATACCGACCCTTTTGGAGAATTGACTAAAAAATTAACAATATCTTTTTGAACCGTGGAATCACGCCATCCATCTGATAAAATTGAACATCCTTTAACAGCCCATTCTTTTTTGTGATTACCCATCTCCATCGTGGTGTCTTCTACTTCTTTAGTAAGTAAAGGCACCCTCAATTCATGCATAGTTGGTGCTTGAAATCCCGTACCAAACTGTGTCACAGCTTCCAACATAATTTGAAAGCTATCATAGGTGGCCGCGTGAAAAGGAATACCCGCATCGTAGAATCGCCGACCTATCTCCCTGCAAACTTTGGTCCTTAATTCTTTTTTACATATTTCATTTATCGTTTGTTGTCTTCCTCCTTTCTCACATTTCCTACCTTTTAGTATGGATGCTTGATTTTGAGTAAAATACATATCTGCAATCCCTATTTGCCTTGGCTTTTTTGGTGCAGGTGCTTGGCTCGAACCACTTGACTTTTTAACCTTTGTTACCACACATTCTTCTTCCTCTTCGTCACCAAAATCAGTGTCTTCAACCATGGGGTCATATGCTTGTTTAGACTTAGCTTTTTTCAACATATAGTCCTTCATCTCTTGTCGTACGTGTTCGGGACACTTACCACATGCTAAAACATCCCTAAATCCACTAACTAAGTGTTGCTTCAGCCGGTATACCCCATCAGATGATGGTTTTCCACAAAACTTGCAATTCCAACGATTTTTGTTTGTCGGGTCTTGTGTGCCATATTTTCTACTCGGGTCAACCTTACTTGCTTGAGCACCTTCACCACCATTAGTAGCCATTTAACTGAACACTACACATGATACATACAAGTCAAACAAACTACTGTTTAATGAATTAAGCATTTAAAATATTGTTTGACTTTTCATGTCAAACTGAACACAAGAACTGAATTAAATTTAATAACATCTGTAATCTGTACAAGAACACAACACCACACATAAAAAACATAATAAGAAAAAAAAACATGAACAGACAACAGAACTACAGAAGATCAGAAGAGAGAATCAAGAAAAAAACATGTAATCTGTACAAGAACACAACACCAGACAGGCCAGGAACAGAAGATCAGAACTACTGTTTTAGAAGAACATGGCATTTAAGAGAAACTACTTGCTTAAGATAAACTACTGTTTTAGAACAAACTTTACAACATGAAAAGAAAAAAAAACATGAACAGTACAGAAGATCAGAAGAGAGAATTAGAAAAAAAACATGAAAAAGAGAATTACCTTTTGCAATTCGGTTGTGGAGTGGAGGAGAGGGAGAATCGCAGCTTGGAACCCCTCTGATTTTACCGCCAAAGGAGAATTAGGGTAAGAATTGGCTAAAGTACATCCCAATTTTACCGCCATTCACTCCAGCAGATCTATTGGATCTATCGGGCCCTATGGGGCCTTTATTCACCAAAATAATAAGCCTACTATATTAAAAATAGCACCAGCCCACTATAGTTGAGTCATGTACATAAATCGACCTATTGTATCGCTTCACGATTCCTCTATAATCGACCAACTCGCGCGAGTCTTGTACTGCGTCTGACTTGTGTGACAAGACTCGCAGAAGCTGGCGCCCCAGGTCGAGTTGCGAGTTACTCGCGATTTTTAAAACCAAGATCCCCACTTGATGTTATTCAATTATTTTACCAATTTTACACTAACGGGTCGACTCATCAACATATCACGTCAAATTCTATATAATTTCACACAATCAACTATTTAGTGATTTTAACCACTTTGAGTCTTTCATTCCTTTTGATAATAATAGTTAGTCTAGTTTAGTTAATTAACTTATAATCAAATTTCACACACGGCCACACGTCAGTGGCTTAGTTTGACCAAATACCCACATTAAGTCAAGCATACAATTTCTACCATATGATGCATACAAGTTTGACTATTACCACATAAGTCAACACACTAACATTCAAATCACAATATTCATACAAGTTTGACTTTTACTACGCAAGTTAATACACTAAGATTTAAACCACAATAAGCACACTACTTTGACTTTTACCACATAAATCATATTACACCAATTTACCACATTAGGTTTAACTAGTAATCACATAGTCAAATACTCCAATACATCTCACGCCACATAATGGTTTGACTCTTTACCACCTAAGTCAAATTATATCAATTCACACATACCACATTAACCATACATAAGCAAGTATTCCTTCAACATACTATCTATTTATACAACATTAGTTTATTCAAATACTAAGTAAGTGCAAGGCACTTACCTTTTATGTTGAATCTCCCATCATTGCCTTAGATGATCTCATTTGATCTTTAATCTTAGCAATCCGGTCACCTAAACAATCCATAACTATTGTTTAGCAAATCATGTGATCCCACCTAATTCGACGATTAGGATAACACCCTCCTAATTGATTCAATGGTTTACACTCTAACATAACTTGGTTAATTCAACTTTAACCAAGCTTTCAAATCCCAAATAACAATATCCAACCCATTTGACTTGTTAGGGATTTCTTCCAAATTTCATAATTTCACCCAACTTATAATTCCCAATTAATTAAGTTTTACACTTGAAAGTGTGTTTATATTACATCATAAACACTTATCCATACTCAATTCAACATTCAAATACCCTAATTTGGGTCCTCAAGAATTCTAATTTTCCAAATCATCAAATTGATTTAGGTTTCTTATCAAATAATGTGTCTATTTCCACCATAGACACTTACCAACCTTCAATTCATCATTTAAACATCCTCAAATAGAACACCCCCAAATTCCCCTCAAGAACCTCAGTTCTTAAATCTCCAAATTGGATGTTATCATGATGTTATTTGCTACGCTTAACATTTAATCAAGCTAGATTATAACTTTAAACAAGGTACTAACCATAGTCAACCAACAATCCAGCCCCCAACTTGATTTTATATAAACCCCACAAAGAACACCATCTATGGTGAATCAAGGGTTGAGAAGGCTACTTACTTGGTGTTTGGAAGAAGCTGAATGTATAGAAATCAACAGATTTCACATGCAACTCTTCAATCTTAGTTCTTGGCTCCTCCTCTTCCTCTTGCTCTCTCATGTGTGTGTGTGTCGCCACTTTCACCGCCATATAAATCAGCTTTGGCTTATTTACACAAATGGTCCCTCAACTTCAGTTTTGACCTGCTTTTTACCATTAGTTACTCAAAACCCTTAACTTGCAACATAATACCCTCCAAACTTCCATTTTATTTATTTACACCCTCTTACAATATAATAGGTATATTATAGGATGAAACCCGAAAGTTGGTTCGTTACAGCTTACCTAAAACAAAAGTAAAAACATCAATTTGAGAAAAAAACAGACTAACAAAATTTGCAACAAATATTTTGTTAAAAAATAATTTAGCTCATTTTTATCTGATCTCAACATGTTCATGCTAATACTTCTAAGACAAGTTAGAGCCTCCAGTAACAACAATCAAATCAAAGTTATGGTCTTAGAAAGCATACAATAGGATAGAAAGGCTTCTAACAGTGGATTATCATCTTCTAGATTGCACTGAATGCTGTGTTTAAATAAGCCCCGTGAGGCGTTGCCTTAAGCACTAGGCGACCGAGGCGCTGGGCAAAGCGCCTCAAATGGGTGAGGCGCCCAAGATACATGAAGCGCTCCGAGGCGCTTGAAGCGCGAGGCGAGGCGAGGCGCCGCTTCATGTATTTTCACTGTTTTATTATGAATTTGAGTTCCAATTGCAGTTCCTCTTTACTTAAATCAGTTTTTTAAGTTGTTTTTTGTGAAAATTACTCAAAGGAGGAGTTTTTAGACTGAAACAACATTTAGTGGGAGGTTTTAAGAATGTTACTAAATTTTTTATTACTTTTTTTAGCTTAGCGCCTCGCATACGTGAAGCCCTCGCCTCGCGCTTGAGGCGTGGCGCCTCGGATTTTGGGACCGAAACGCTTCGCCTCGCCTCGCGCTTTTTTAAACCAAGACTGAAAGTATCAGAATCACTCAACTCCTGGGAATTGAACTCAAAATTTTCTACTTTCTTCTTCTCTTCATCAACAATATCTGTGATGGGTGGTGAAATTTAACAAGTTTAAAATCTCAAGTAGTCGTAAAATGACAAAGCAGAGTAAATGCATGCCACGTTTTTATATTAGCTCTTTTAACCAAACTCATTATGATCCATTACCTGGCACGGACCCAACCCACCCATTCGGCAGGCTTAGGCAAATATATCAGGAATGAGTATGACTAGGACTAAAGTCTATGCAATCACTATTGATATATTATGAACAGAAAGAGGTAATTAAAAAGGAAATATCCATGCTTAGGACTAAAATGTTTATTAGCATGCCAATGAAATTGGTTTCTGAGCATCAAAAAGAACAAAAAACAACTTAAATTTATTACAATCCGTGATGCTTTCTTGCAATGACCTTATATCACAACATTCTACAACTCTAGATGAAAACATCCTTTTTTTTTTCAAAATATCAACTTTTTAGTTGCATTACATCACAAAAATGAATGTGTTCCATTAGTTAATCTAGTCAAACACAGTGAGCCATATGAAGACCTAAATGTAGCATAACATTTCGTCTGAACACTGATCGTTCACAGATCAACATAAGCATCAACTAAATAATGAAATTAGGTTTAATTAGTGTAGAACCAAAGACTGATTGTTACAAAATTATTCTAAGTACAAATGCTGCTGATAGGCTTATCAGCAGCATTCAGCACAAGTTGCTGCTGATAGGCTTATCAGCAGCATTCAGCACAAGTTGCTGCTGATAGGCTTATCAACAGCGGTCATCCATGTTTGCTGCTGATAGGATTACCAGCAGCAACCTTCACTCTTTGCAGCTGATAGCTCTATTCACTGAAAACCAAACGTTGCAGCTGACTATCCAGGCCAAGCGTCTCTGACACCTTTCTGCAAAAGCAACTGACAGACTCAAAGCAGAAGGAACCGCTATGGTCAACCAATGACGGACAACAATACACTTCTCCAAGCATGCAAACAATCATGAATAAAGAAAACGTTTCAGTAAAGTTAACTAGATTAGCCTTTACGTGTAATGTAAATTAATAAACAAGATCAACGGCTTGTGTTCGATCTGATCCTTAGAATCAAGGGTCTGTCTTGATTCTAAGTTACTATAAATACTGAGTTGCCACTTCATTGTAAGTGTGCTTGTAGTGCGTGTCATACTTATTCATTGAGTTTCTCACTTGTAATCTTTGCATTCACAAAAGCTTAATACAACAGTGTTTATCAGTATTCTTTGTGTTTACTTGATTATAAATTGTGTAGTTGATTTTGTTTCCGCCAACCTCAACTAAGAACAGAACCATCTTGTATTCTCACGATCCTACAAGTGGTATCAGAGCTTTGGCTCAGATTAAACAAACTAACATTTGTCTAATCATCTCTGGTTCTATTCTAAACTCTCTCTTTGATCAAGTCACCCAAAATCAAAACAAAAATGGCACAGAGCAATGGCTTTGAAGATATTGGCAGCATCAACCGACCACCAAGGTTGGTATCTGGAGAAGACTATGACATGTGGAAAAATCGCATGGAAAGCTTCTTCTGTTACCAGGAATACGGAATGTGGAGATCCATCAAGGAGGGTCCATATATTCCCATGGTGGCCTCTGCTGATGATGGAGGGCTACAAGTCCCGAAGGAAACCTCCAAGTACTCTGAAGAGGACATCAAGAAAATGGAGGTGGACTTCAAGGAACTAGGAGCCATCCAAATGTGTCTTCCAAATGAAGTTTTTCACAACTTCAGAAGTTACAAAACTGCCAAGGAGCTCTGGGAGGCGCTGGAGAAGATGTTTGCTGGCTCTGAAGAAGTCAAAGAGAACAGAAGGGACATACTGAAGCAGCAGTATGAGAACTTCGTCTGGAGGGAAGGTGAGTCCTTAACTATTTTATATAACAGATTTACCTATCTTGTAGGTGAACTGCAGTGCTCCAAGGTAAAGCTGGAGAATGAAGACATTATCAAGAAGTTCATAAGATCTCTTCCTAGTTGTTGGACATTATACACTGTGTCCATCAGAAGAACAGAGAATCTGAAGACTCTTCAGATGACTGAGCTCTTTGGCATGCTCAAAACCTATGAATTAGAAATGATTCAAGCTAAAGAAAGGAGCTCCAGTTATCAATCAGCTACCACTTCCTCCACTACCTCCTCAGCGCTTCACTCTGATCATTCCGGTCCTAGTGCAAGCAGCTACTATCCTCCCATTGTTACTCACCCTCAGACCCCAACCGCTTCACAATCTAACTCATCACCATTTCTTCTTAAGGCACCTCCTCAACAGCCAACCTCTACTGCTTTCGTCTCTGACAACTCAAGCAGCATGTACTTCATAAAAGAGGATCTGGAATGCTTTCATCCAGATGATCTTGAAGAAATGGATATTCAGCACTCATATGCCATGCTCTCCCTCAGAGCAAAAAGGTTCTATTCTAGAACCAGAAGATCATTTCCAAGCAACAACTCAAACAGCAGAGTTGGGCTTGATAAAAGCAAGATCCGTTGTTACAACTGTAACCAAATGGGTCACTTTGCTAGGGAGTGCAAGGCACCTAAAGCCAATCAGGGTGCCGGCCATCAAAGACAAGCCTACCAAAGTCAGCCCAGACAACAGCAGCAGCAACAAACTCCCCCAGCACAAACTGCAGCCTGTGCAAATGTTGGAACTGCAGAATTTGACTGGAGTTTTCAATATGAAGATGTTCCTGTCTCTAACCAAGCACTTTTGGCAGACACTGCAGAGATACCACCTCAGGTATTTGAACATCTATGCTCTCAAGCCTGCATTGATAAAGTTTTAGGTTATAGAAAACATAACCAAAACCTTATAGATCAAACTGAAGAGTTTCTTCAAATGAAATCTGAGTTCAAAAAGGTTGAAATCACTTACAAAGAAAAAATTGAATGCCTTAAGAAAGAGATTTCATCTCTAAAACATGAACAAACCAATCTTGAAACTCAGATTGATGATCTATTAGTAAAACTTAAATCAACCAGAGCTGATCTGGCAGAACAGAAAGTTCATGTTGAAAAATATGAATTTTCTTCTAAAAAGCTACAGAGACTTCTAGATATTCAAGTCCATGAAAAGGTAAAGCTTGGAGGACTTGGATATGGCAAGGAACAGTACAATACTGTTCCTCATCCAGCTGACTATGTTGCCATCTATGAACCAAGCTTCGATGTTGCAAAACTCGACACTGCAAACAGAAATCTTGATCCTCCAATGGATGAACCCCTTGTTAAAGACTGCACTACCTCATCAGAATCCGAGTTAACCTTCTCAGACCATGATGAAACCAGTACAGCCTCATCTGAAGCTGTTCTGAATAGAGTCCCAGTCCCTACTGTTCTCCCAGTTGTTCCAGCCCCTGTACCATTCAAACAGATCAGGATCAGCTATCCTCCAGGTGGAAGAAAGCTAAACACTGAAAAGGGACAGACATCAGGATCCACAAACTCCAAGCCTCAGTTCATGCCAAATCAGAAGAATCAGCAACAGGTTAGAAGAGTTACGACCAAGAAAACTCAGTTCAGAAACTCTTCTTCTCCACCAAGGAAGCAGCAGCCCAAGGTTCAGCAGTCCTGCATCATATGTGGGGAATCAAACCACTTTGCTGCAAAATGTCAGTTTAACCCCTTCAACCAGATCCTTCTTCAATCAGCGCATAAACAAAAGAAGAATCAGCATACTCAGTTGATAGGCCATCTGCAGCCAGTAGAAGAGTTGAAACTGCAGAAAAACACAAGCAGCAGCAAAAGGCAAAGCCTTCAGCAGCCACCAAATCTGCTGCTGCTCAAACAAAGCAGTCAGCAGCAAAAACTAAATCTGCTGCTGCTCCAAATAAGCCCTCAGCAGCAAAAGCAAAATCTGCTGCTGAAAGGCCAAGGTCATCAGCAGCAACATCTGCAGCTGATAAGCTGAAGCCATCAGCAGCAAAACCTGCCCCTGCTGACAGGCCAAAACCTCAAGCAGGAAAATCAGCTGCTGATAGAGCAAATTCATCATCTGCCAAAGCCAAATCCGCAGCCGATAAAGAAAAGAGAACTGGAAAACCACTACTTAAGCAATGGAAAGCCAAAATCTCTGCTCCTAGCAGCAAAATCATCATCGGTGCTGTTGAATGCACGCATGATGAATCAGAATGTCCAAGAACTCTTTTCTTCAAAAAGGAGAGCTCTTGGACAACTCCCACTAACTAAATCTCTTTCATGTGCAGGGACAGCCAGGTAACAAGAATAACACCTGGGTGGTAGATAGCGGCTGTTCCAGGCACATGACAGGCAACATGTCCATCCTCTCCAACTTCAGACATTTCAATGGAGGATATGTTGCCTTTGGGAGTGACTCAAAAGGTGGATCTATCACTGGACAAGGCACTGTGTCCAATGAAAGGATAAGTATTGAAAGAGTCAACTATGTTAAAGAACTTGACTTCAATCTCATGAGTGTTTCTCAAGTATGTGATCAAAAGCATTGGATGCTCTTCACTGACAAAGAATGTTTCGTGTTAGCTCCTGGCCTATCTAAAACCCCCCAGAGAAGATTCTCCTAACTGCTAATAGAAAGGATAACTTATATGTGCTTGACATGAATGAAGTCACTCCATCTGGTAGTGTTTCATGTTTTCTGTCAAAGGCATCAGTTGATGAATCCGCTCTCTGGCACAGGAGGTTAAGCCATGTTAACATCAAAACAATCAATAAATTAGTGAAGGACAATCTTGTCAGAGGGCTTCCTGACAAAGAATTCCAGCTAGACGATCATTGCATTGCCTGCTTGAAGGGAAAACAACACAAAAGTTCCTATAAGCCCAAGACATTGAACACAAATGACACTCCTCTCCAGCTACTGCATATGGATCTCTTTGGTCCTACAAATGTCATGTCAATGGGCAAAAAGTCCTACTGTCTGGTGATCACTGATGACTTCTCCAGATTCTCTTGGGTATTCTTCCTAAGAACAAAAGATGAAACTGCTGAGATTCTCAAATCCTATATTCTCAGGGTAGAGAATCAAAGCAAACTGAAGGTAAAGATCATAAGGTGTGATCAGGGAACAGAGTTCAAAAATCACACTTTGAACAGTTTCTGTGAGAGCAAGGGCATTGAAAGGCAGTACAGTGCTCCAAGAACTTCTCAACAAAATGGGGTTGCTGAAAGAAGAAACAGGACTCTGATTGAATCAGCAAGATCTATGCTGGCTGACTCAAAGCTGCCCCTTACTTTCTGGGCAGAAGCAGTAAGCACAGCTTGTTATGTGCAGAATAGAGTCCTTATTGTTAAGCCTCTCCAGAAAACTCCCTATGAACTCTGGCTCAAAAGAGTTCCCTACATTGGCTTCCTGAAGCCCTTTGGATGTCCATGTACCATCCTCATCACACATGGAGTTCTTCCTAAATTCGGTGCAAAGTCTGATGAAGGTTACTTTGTGGGTTACTCCTCTCAATCGAAGGCCTACCGAGTGTTCAATTCTAGGACTCGGATTATGGAAGAATCTGCTAATTTGGAATGCAGGGAACACGTTGTCTGTGAACAAGGCAAAGGTCCCAACTTGCTTTTTGATATAGACTCCTTCACCCAGATATTTGAGCCCCTCATATTCTCAAATATGGAGCCTTCTTCTTCAAACTCAACACCTTCTACCTCAACCTCTTCTTCTGACTACAGACTGGAGTTTCCCAGTCCCTACATCAGGATGAAAAGGCCATCCATTGATCCTCCATCGGTGGCAGAAGCTATTGAAGCCAGTGCAGGTGAAGCCGGTACATCCAACACCACAAGCAGCAATCTCTCTGACAATGAAATCCTAAATGAAGCCTCCTCAATTCATGATGAAGAGGCCTCTGATGCTAATGCTGCTGACTATGTGGAACACAATGATCAAATCCTCCAAGCTCCTCTCCACACATCTGAAGACAATACTGATCTAAACCACAGTAATCTTGAAGAGGGAATACGGCTGGATGTGATATCTGCTCAGAGAATTAACAAAGAGCATCCTCTGGAAAACATCATTGGCCAAGTCCACACAGGCATCCAGACAAGAAGTAAGTCTCATGAAGCCAACATTTGTTTGTTCTTCTGCTTTCTATCACAGGTGGAACCCAAAAGGATTGATGAAGCTCTCAAGCACAACAGCTGGATTGAAGCAATGCAGGAAGAATTGCTGCAATTCAAAAGACAAGATGTTTGGAAGCTTGTTGATCTTCCACCTGGTCAAACAACCATTGGAACAAGATGGGTTTTCAGAAACAAGCAAGATGAGAGGGGCATCGTAGTCAAGAACAAAGCCAGACTGGTAGCTCAAGGTTACACTCAAGAAGAAGGCATTGACTATGATGAAGTTTTTGCTCCTGTTGCCCGTCTGGAAGCCATTAGAATTTTTCTGGCTTATGCAGCATCCAAAAACTTTATGGTCTATCAAATGGATGTGAAGAGTGCCTTTCTGTATGGCACGATTGATGAAGAGGTCTATGTCAAACAGCCTCCAGGCTTTGTAGATCCTGCACATCCAAATAAGGTCTTAAAACCGGACAAAGC
This sequence comes from Smallanthus sonchifolius, assembly GCA_023525975.1. Classification (NCBI taxonomy): domain Eukaryota; kingdom Viridiplantae; phylum Streptophyta; class Magnoliopsida; order Asterales; family Asteraceae; genus Smallanthus; species Smallanthus sonchifolius. Next base: position 32,682,152 of record CM042046.1, read on the forward strand.
TCTCTATGGCTTACACCAAGCCCCAAGAGACTGGTATGAAACTTTATCTGGATATCTACTTAGTAACAACTTCAGAAGGGGGGGGGGGCATTGATCAGACACTTTTCATCAAAGATGAAGGGGGCGAAATTTTGTTGGTCCAGATTTATGTTGATGACATTATCTTTGGATCTACAAGAAAGAAGCTCTGCAAAGACTTTGAAGTTCTGATGCATTCCAAATTTGAAATGAGTTCAATGGGTAAACTAAATTTCTTTTTAGGATTTCAAGTCAAACAGGTACCAACTGGAATCTTCATAAGTCAATCCAAGTATGTCAAAAGCATCTTGGAGAGGTTCAAAATGACTGACTGCTCTGCTGCAAGAACTCCTATGCAAGTGCACCATCAATTATCTCCGGATAAAGAAGGACAAGACACTGATCAACATCAGTACCGAGCAATGATAGGGTCTCTCATGTACCTCACTGCCTCAAGACCAGATATCATGTTTGCAGTTTGTCTCTGCGCAAGATTTCAAGCAGCTCCAAAAGTGTCTCATCTTCAAGCTGTCAAAAGGATCCTTAGATACCTAAAGGGAGCTCCAAAACTTGGGCTATGGTATCCAAAGAATGAAAATGTCAATCTCTATGCCTACACTGACAGTGACTATGGGGGTTGTAACTTGGACAAAAAGTCCACATCTAGGGGATGTCAATTTCTTGGAGGAAGGCTCATCTCATGGCAATGCAAAAAGCAAACATGTGTTTCTACTTCAACAGCTGAAGCAGAATACATTGCAGCTTCAAGCTGCTGTGCACAGGTCATCTGGATCCAAAATCAAATGCTTGACTATGGAATGACCTTCATGCAGACTCCAATTCACATTGACAACATGAGTGCTATCTCTATCACAAACAATCCGGTGCAGCACTCAAAGACAAAGCACATCGACATCAGGTACCATTTCATAAGAGATCAAGCTAAGAAAAAGAGAATTATTTTAACCAAAGTTCATACAAATGAGCAATATGCTGATCTGTTTACAAAACCTTTTGATGAAGCTAGATTCAGATATTTAGTTGAATCAATTGGTATGATGAACTTTGATTAAAATCCATCTCAAGTTTCTCCTTAAAATGTGTCTTTTTGTCCCTTGTTGTAAATAAAAGTTATGGGTCAGCAGCATTTTTGTCCTTTAGCTGCTGACAGGTAAAAGCATCAGCAGCAAAAGTTTTGCCACTGATAGCTTTAAGTTATCAGCAAGTACATGTTTCCTGCGGATAGCTTTAAGGCTTTCAGCAGCAATTCCTTTGCTGCAGATCTTTAAACCTTTCAGCAGCAAAATCTGCTGCTGACAGACTTATCTTTCCGCAGCAACCAAGTTTGCAGCGGATAGGCTTATCCATCAGCTGCAACCAATTTTGCTGCAGATACTCTTATCTTTCAGCAGCAACCAAGTTTGCTGCTGATGGGTGAACATAAGTCTAAATTAACCTTTACCCGCTGTAAAAGTAAATATCGTCAGTCTTCACCATGACTGCTCGAGTGTTTTACAGCTGTAACAATGAAAAGTTGAACAAGTTGTACTGTACAAGTAGAGTTGCTTTTTCTCCGTCTGCCGTTATATCACCAACTCAAATCATCCCTCTACCTCTTCACATTCTATTTCAAACCTATCTCCCATCACTTTCTCTCCCGTCCCCACAGCATTCAAAGCCCTCCACAATTAACCACCATTCAAACACCTTTCTCTCTTCCCTCCGAATCCATAACAATGGCAGGCGCAGACATAAACAACCCCAACGATAAGTTCTCCCCATATCACAACCTAATTGCATACCTAATCAAGGGCAAGAAATCCGAAGGTTTCGACGGTATGATCGACTTCCTCTGTCGGTCCAAAATTTACCATGCCCTAACCGTCAACCCAACCATATATACTTCACACATGGAAGATTTTTGGAGCTCAGCCGTGTATTCTACTGAACAGGGCACTCCTCAAATCAGAGGCACAGTTGACGGTAAGGAAATGATCATCACTGAAGCAAAACTCCGCCAACACCTCAAGCTTCAGGATGAAGGGGACGCCCTCTCTTACCCAAGAGACGTATACATGAGGAACTTTGTATCCATAGGGTACACTGGGAATCAAACAGAGTATACGATAGAGAAGGCACTCATGGGTCCCAAATGGAAGTATCTCTGCCACACTCTTCTCCAATGCATATCTCAAAAGAGGAGTGGCTGGAACCAACTCAGCTCCGGACTTGCGTCGGCAGTTCACGGTATGATAACAGGAGCAGGTTTCAATTTTTCCCACCTCATTCTTGAAGGTTTGAGATACAACCTTCAAGAAGGGGTGAAATCACAGTTCTTCATGTACCCAAGATTCTTGCAGGAAGTGTTCAATTTTGAGCACCAAGATCTTTCAAAAACTGCAAGAATCTACTCAATACTGGGACATAAGAACAACATTTTTCAAAGCATGAGAACAGTTTCATCAAAGTTCTCAGGGGCCGATGTTCCATTGTTATCTACAATGTTGAACACACATAGTGCCCAGGGTGACAGTTCAGCAAACCCAGCTGATACTGATCCCACACCCTCCACCTCACTACCACAAACTCAACCTACTGTTTCCCTTGATCAAACCCCTGTGCATTCTACTGAGGATGCACAGGCACATACATTACTCACCCCCAGTTTGATTGCTCAACCGGAACTCAGGGCCCCGGTTTCAGCCAAGTATACAAGGAAGAGGGGCAAGAGAACTCCTTCTTCTCTTGCCTCCAAGGCCCAAACCCAAGCCAACATCCCTCACTCAGAATCACAACATTCTAGTGAGAATATCATAAGGGAAAGCCACATTGCTAGGGAGACTCCTTCGGAAGTCTCTCTATTAGGATTAGGATCACTTCCCGGATCCATAGAACAGCCCTTCGAGCCATTCCTCTCTTCTTTGAACTTAAGTGTAGAGGAACCTGACCAAAGTGATGTACCTTCTCCAACTACCACTATCAAGGAGGTACTGATTGGTCTTGCTTCCGAAACACCCAACCCAAGTTCCTCACCCTTGAAGGTCCACTCTGGGAGTATTGAAAGAGTGGATGTGGACGAGGCTGTCACTACTGCTGGTCCATCAACTGGCCAGGAGGACAGTGACAACATCTTTAAGACCTCAACCACGGCAACTCACGGTGAGGGTGTTTCCTTGGAAACTCCCTTCACTGAGAGGAATCCTAGGCGCCAAGAAACCGCGGGTGATGGGGATGCTGAGGCTAGGCCTACGGCCCCATCTGGGTCCAAGGATTCCACAACTGTGGATGAGGACAGACTGAAACTTCATAACATGGAATTGACGGCCAGGGTGGCTATGCTAGAGGCTGAAATGTATAAACTAAGACACCAAGTCGCTATGCATGAAGCCCATAAATGCCCAACTTTAGCCTCTCCCTCTCTTGTATCAGTAGGCACCTAAACTGATGCTTACCTGTCTGCTGATGCAACCAAAAAGGGGGAGATGGTTTCTATGGAAGATGATACAGACAGTCTTGACGACTGGATACAGGAGCAGGCTGTCTTCCAAAGCTTACTTTACAGGCCAGCTTTTGTACAGGTCTACGACTTGCCAGTATCAGAAGATGAAGAAGAAGAGATCTCTGAAGACTGGAAGTTGGTTGTCAGGGCTGTGGATGAAGTGCTGACTGATGTTGAAGGCAAAGATCAAACATCTACATTGGTCAGCATCATCCCTGAAGCAGCAGCCATCATAGGTCAATCCACTACCCCCCAAATCTTCAAATCTTCAAAGAAGCTAAAGTTTGACTCTATTCTAGCTTGGGGGTATGATGGATCAGCTGAGAGGTTCTGGACTGGATGGGAGTTCAGCGGAGTAGAAGAGCTGAACTGGAACTCACTCAATGCCCTCCAAGTCCTACAACTATATCTATCTAACTGCATAAACTCTTCAACGGATCTCTCAGCAGAACTTTCCATTGGCAGGTTCTATGACCTGATGGAGGATAATCTACCCAAGTTCAGAAGACTCCTACAAACAGCAAGACGGGTAGCTTATCCTGAATCTTCGTCGGCCGCAGAAAGAAGACTGTCTCCCAACACAATAACAAGGAGCAGTCTTCTCACTGAAGAAGGAGTTCTGGGCCTTCAAAGATTTCTGTATGCCTTCCTGGTCAAGGACTCGGACGTGCTAGGATGGGTAAGCACTAGGCTCCTTGACCACGCTTTCTTCCTAAGCAACGGTTCTGCTCTCATCATCAACACCGGGAACATCCTTCAGCTACCAACAAATTTCCTCCACAAGATCTATCTACTAAAAGCCAACATCTGCAATGTCAACTCCCTTGAAAGCTAGGCGATGATAGCAATTATCAAAGCTCACCTTGAGAAGGAAGGAAGGATTGATGAGGAAGAAGATGTGTCATCCTCTGACACTGACTCCAACTCAGATTCCCCTCCAGTTAACATCTGCGCTGCAGCTTATGAAGCAAGATCCTCTGTGAGAGAAAGGCAGATAGAACTTACAGATCCTGAGTGCCAAACTGAAGACCTTCCCTTATCTACCTCTCAACATGCCAATGAAGCCGAGGCAGAGATCCCAACAGCACAACAATCAGCTGTTTCTGTGATCAGTGAAGCCAGAGCAGAGGCATCCAATATTAATAAAGGGAAGGGCATCATGACAAAAGAGGATGAAGAGAGGTTGCAAAAGGAAAAGAAAGAGAAAGAAGAGAGAAGAAGGAAAAGAGAAGAAGAAGAGTTGGCTGAAGAGATGGCTCAAAAACAAAGGCATGAAGATAGAAAGGCAGCCATACTTCTCAGACAACAGACAATCCAGCTGTATGCCAAACAGCTGGATGAAATGAAGGTAAAAGTCCATGCAGGGTCTCAAGTTGAGGAAGATGAACGACTTGCTAGACAACTGCAGGAACAGTTTGCAAAAGAAGAAGAAGTAGCTAAAAAGAAAAGGAAGGAAGATGCTAAGTTTAGAATCACTGATTCTAAATTAGCAAAAGAATTAAGGGAGGAGTGGACTGAAGCTCTGATCTCTCAAGGTGAGGATGCAGACTACCTTGAAAAACTGTCAAACAAAGAGATCTATAGAGCCTTCATGGGTCAGCAGGGGGAATTGGCAAGGAAAAAGAAAGATGAAGAGAAAGAAAAAGCTCAACAGAAGTCAAAGAAAGCCATTGCTCTTAATCTAAGGACCCATGAAGAAAGGAAGAAGATGACTGACTTCCTTAAGGCAAGGGGAGAAAGTGGAAAAATGTTAGGTCCCATGTCCTTCATGAACCTACAAGCCCTGTATACAACAGTGAAAAAGGAAGAGGAAGAAAGACTGGAAAAGAGACCAGTCAAGAAACAAAGAACCTCTGCACCAGAAACTACTCCCTCTCTCCAAACACCATCCACAAACATCCCCAAGCCTTCCACTCCTCCACCCAAAAAGTCCAAGTCATCCCACCCAGCTCCCACTCATCAACAACCTCCCTTGAAGATACCCAAACCCACTCCTAACTGGTTCTACAATTCACAAGATCAAGTGTTTGAGATCTTCAGGGGGAGAACTGAGAGAAGAAGATCCTCTTACAGGTCTGTTGATGAGGTTCTGCAATTACCTGATTCCGATCTTCAAAGAATTTTAGAGCTGGGTGAAGCTCATAAGCCTACAAATGAGAGTGGGAAACATCTTATGCTAGCTATCAGACACTACTTCAATCCTAGCAAAGATGTGGTCATGAATATCAAACCACTCAAGTCTCACTCTCCATTTGTATCTTGGTCCTATAATGCTGATTTGGATGAATTAACTTTGATTGATGTAAAGAAGCAGCAGATGAGATGTTCAAGCAAAGCTATCTACAAAATGCCACACAAAGACATCAAGACTCTGTCTGAACTTCCATTGAATAATCCCAGCAAGGATCAAAGAGGCTATGAGGTGGAAAGAATAGTCAGCCATATGCAAAAGCTTCAGCAACAAAGGGACTAGAATTATTCTAGGGGGAGTTTGTAGAACCAAAGACTGATTGTTACAAAATTATTCTAAGTACAAATGCTGCTGATAGGCTTATCAGCAGCATTCAGCACAAGTTGCTGCTGATAGGCTTATCAGCAGCATTCAGCACAAGTTGCTGCTGATAGGCTTATCAGCAGCGGTCATCCATGTTTGCTGCTGATAGGATTACCAGCAGCAACCTTCACTCTTTGCAGCTGATAGCTCTATTCACTGAAAACCAAACGTTGCAGCTGACTATCCAGGCCAAGCGTCTCTGACACCTTTCTGCAAAAGCAACTGACAGACTCAAAGCAGAAGGAACCGCTATGGTCAACCAATGACGGACAACAATACACTTCTCCAAGCATGCAAACAATCATGAATAAAGAAAACGTTTCAGTAAAGTTAACTAGATTAGCCTTTACGTGTAATGTAAATTAATAAACAAGATCAACGGCTTGTGTTCGATCTGATCCTTAGAATCAAGGGTCTGTCTTGATTCTAAGTTACTATAAATACTGAGTTGCCACTTCATTGTAAGTGTGCTTGTAGTGCGTGTCATACTTATTCATTGAGTTTCTCACTTGTAATCTTTGCATTCACAAAAGCTTAATACAACAGTGTTTATCAGTATTCTTTGTGTTTACTTGATTATAAATTGTGTAGTTGATTTTGTTTCCGCCAACCTCAACTAAGAACAGAACCATCTTGTATTCTCACGATCCTACAATTAGCTAAAAAATAATGAAATTCAAAGATCAACTAGCAAACAATCCCCTAACTAACATGAAAACTGAACTAACACAAACAAATTACACTGCAATTCAAAATTTTCCCGCACATACGTTGCTGAAAGTAACTAAACAAGTTCATAATCATTTTGAATATACCTCCGGTGATGATTTACGAGTGTCTTCCTTGAGAGTTCTCTTCTTTGCAGCTTTAGGAATGATTAACCGAGTAGCAGATATCTGCGGTGAGGAGAAAAGGCGTTGAGAGGAGACTGTCTAGCGAGGAGTACCGGCGGCAGCGGCGAGCGCATTAAACCAGGAAGAGGCGACGGCGTCGCCATTTTTCACGGCGGCCCTATAACATGGAAGGGAGTGGCGTTACCGGAAATCGGAGGAGTCTAGTCGCAGAATAAGTCTAGCTGAACCGTGAAGACGCAGAAATCGAGCCGAACAGAAAGCGGAGAAGTTGCAGAACATAGAACCCTAGGTCTTAATCGGATTTTGTGAAGAAACAGAGGTGATAATCAGCTTTTTTTTCGAAGACGCAGAGGTGCATTGTGATGACGATGGAAGCTTTGACAAACCCTAGGTATTATTAGAATTTTTGTGAAGGCGGGACGGATTTCCTTTCCTTTTCCCTCTTTTTCTTTAAATCTCTTTAAATTGAAAGAATTAATATAAGCTTTTTTTTTTCTTTTCCTTAAAAAAAAACTCAGGAATACTTTTTCCTTCATTTTCTTTCTTTTCCACCATTAAAAAAACTCATGAACAAGAGTTTATTTTCCCTACCTTTCTTTTCCCTTCTTTTCACTCCTTAAATGAGACTCGGGAACACAGCGTTTAGAACTTATGACAGAAAAAGATGACACGCATATTTTTATGACACCTAAAAGATGACACACACTTTGAGTGTCCTACTTCGCTGTCATCTAAGGTGTGTTTTTTCTAGTAGTGGTTTCCGCTAGTCTCTACAAACCAGAATTATCTTAGTCGATCCTGACATTGTGAGTCTTTTTTTAAATTGTTTGGTCAAATTGGGTCGCAAACTCTAGGCGACCTTGAATCTAGCATCAATTTGGACTAGCTACACATTTTTTTATTATAATTAAACAAGTCCAAAGTTCTCGGTTTTGTCATTCTTGAAGTTCTCGCCTGAAATTCTTGCGTACTTGCTAAGTACGCAAAAAATCACGGAATAAACCTAGATTTTTCTAAGTCATTAATCGGTCCAAAGTCACGATTGTGTGGATGGATCTCACCAAATCGATGGTATTATCAAATATAGTAGATCGATACGGTCCCCACGTATCAATATGAAATTGATAATATCATTTAGAAACCAATCTTGCTTGGTTCCTCACTATAGTTTCATCTTCATCATTTAAAATTTGAAATTAAAAATATTTCCTAATAAATTATTTTTCAAAGATATGATTTGATTTGGTTATTCTTGGTTATTCTTCTTTACAAAAACTGAATATTGCTTACAGAAGTTGACAATGGGTCCTTACTTTTATTTGACGTCTCTAAACGCTCTTATCATATATCACATTCTTAGTGAGATGTATATCAATTACATTTTTATTATAAAATCCTATATAAACTCTTAATTTTTATGGGACGGTATGAGGGGATCACTTGTCAAACGGGTCAACCTGTAAACACATCGGGATCTTTATTCTAAGTTACTATATAAGTATTGTATCTGTTCATTGTACAAGTTTGTTTTTCTTAGAGTTTTCTCTGTAATCTTGTAACCATTATTGTCTTAGAAATGGATTGGTTAGTTGCTGTATATTTATTTGTAAAGATTATGTATATCTTTAGGTTATAGTTTCCTAGTTTATCTCCTTACTATTGTATTATTTATAAGATTGTAAATCAATACATTCAGTTATTTATTGACATTTTGATATAAAGTTTATCACAAATTAAGACGTATCTAGTTTAATATTATATTAGATACAATACAACTAAATTTGGTGTTATTTTTATCGGAACCGGTATTAGTATTTTTTTTATCAATGTAAAATACGTGTCGATATCTTTCTGTTGTTAATATAAAGAGTTTGGGATTTCAAGTAAACAAGCATAAAGGATATCAATCACAACTTACTAAAGGTTCTCTACCTATAATATCTAAACCAGTGGTTGAGGCACAGGGATCGAAAGCAAAAGAAAGGAATGGTATGATTAAAAAGTTTTAATTTCAACCGATGAATATTCCCCTAATCCTTCGTGAATAGGAATTTCTGTCGATAATTGACCTTTGCCCACACTTGACGCTCCCCCCAAATCCCCAATTCTCAAATCTAGGCCACCTAAATCACCACCCACACACACTCGTTTGCTTATGTCTCATTGTCTTTCTCCCCAAGCCTAATTGACCAAGCCCAACTCCTCAAAAATCCTAAATTTACATTTATAATTTTTTTAAACCGGGAGCCCTATTTTGGGGTTGCCCAAAGCAATTGGGCCCAGGTATTCTATTGGGCCGACCCTGATTCTAGACGTCCAAATTCGAACTTTATTCGGACCAAATATTCATCAGACTAAATCGTTCATAAGGAGTACTTGTACTTGTAGTGTTTAAAATAGTTATCTGGACTAGTCTCTATTCGGAGTAACTTCTTTATCCGGAGCCAAAAGACTTCATCGGTAGTATTTACGCATGAATTTGATAAATATCACCCTTCAATAATATTTACAATAAACATGCTAAGAAAAAGAAATTTACGCATGTTTTTATATGGGTCAAAACCGTTTAGATTGTATCAATCCAAAACATGATTTTAGGTACCTCAACAAAACTGATTTATGAATCCATTAGTGGTTGCAAACTAGCCTTCTCTCGCCGATGGAAGTTGGATTGGAGGACGTGCCAAGGTGTATGGTATGAAAATGTGTATGCAATAGTACTTTTGATTTGAAAGTCAAGGATGAATATGGAATTTAGAATGAGTCAAACTTTGATTGCAGTTTAGTACAAAATCAAACTACAAGGGTGGCAAGTGTAACTTACGTGAAAGTGACGAAGGAGACCTCTGAAAAGAAACCCAGACCCATTAAATTCGATTCGATTCAACAACCCCTCTCTCTCTCTCTCTCTAGAAATCAGAGAGGAATTAAGTATGGATCAGCTTATGGGCAAGTTCGGAAGTTACTGGCTCGGTAACAAAGCCAACAAAGAACTTAATTCCGTCGGCGATGATATCAACGTTAGTCTCTCTCTATCTCTTTGTCAATTTCTTCACATGATCTGATTGCTTTGTCAATTTTATGGCTTTCGGTTGTTAGATGTATTCATGATTTTGATTGTAGATTGTAGTTACCTTTGTTTATACGGGGTACATCTTTGATGATTTGATTAATATGTATATGAAGCTAAGGGGCAAATTCCATAAACCGCAACCATTTCTAAAACAGTCAAATTAGATAAAGGGATTTTGTGAAGAGAATTGAATTTGAAACTTACCATATGCTTCACTGATACTTTGTTTCTTGATGGCAATTTCCATAAATATGATTGTTTGTTTTGCACCAAGAAACTTTTATAAATAAAGGATCAAGATCCTGTTTCTTTTGATATTTTCATTTTTGTCCGAGAATGAGGCAGATTTGATTTATGTCTAATTCCTAATAAAAATGCTGCAATGGTGTTTTAACATCTTATAATTTGGTTATTGATTCTTGTTCCTGTTTCTGTTTCTTAGAGTTTGCAAAGTAGTATCTCGGGTGGAGCAACGTGGTTCATCAACAAAATGAAAGGTCTGTCTTTCTACTTGGCAACCGGGGGCGGAACCAGGGGAGGGTCCATTATCTCCAGAATTTGTCTAGTTTTTATTAAAGTTGAATTTTTTTAGAGAAAAAAATGAATCGGACCTTTTAGTTGTAGTCGGTATAGAATAGAAACTTATGATGACCCTCCGACTAAAATGGTCACTAATTTCAAGTTGAATGCTCGATTTGCATTGGGACAGATTTATGGGAGTATTTAGTTTTACAAGATATATCAACTCTGGAAGTCTATTTCATAATACTATTTTCATAATTTTTTTTGTTATTTTAGGGGATAAATGGTGGCACAGAAAAAGTTCATTATTTTTACTGAACACATTTTTTTACTCCTAAAATACCACCTAAACCTGCACTTGCAGGATTTGAAACCACACCACTTTCGTGGGGGTAATCACCAATGCGTCTAGACCATAATGACGGCACTGCAAAAGTTCTATAAGCAGTTAGTAACCGTCTTCCAAATTTGTAAAACTCCTTCAGTCCCAAAATTATTGCCTCCCCTTACTATTTTAGTAAGTCCCAAATAATGTCCACTTCTGAAAAAGAATATGATTGATTAATGTTCCCATGTTAGCCTTAACTAAAATTACTATAAAAGAACACAAAGAAAGCATTTAATAACTGGTCAAAGGGTAAAATTTTCAATCTTCTAAATAGAAGTTGTAACAGTTACACTTCTCTTAAACTGTGTTTTTGTCTAGTGGATAATATATCTGGACAGAGGGGGAGTACTTGTACTAAGATGGAAAAAATTTAAATTTTGGTAATTTTTCATTATTTAAGGAAAAACATAAAAATGAGCAAAAATAACAATTTTGTAAAAGTATTAAATAGATGGTGGTAAAAATCTCTGAAATTAGATTTTTAATAAAGGGTAATTGTGTGCTTTTACATGTGCAGGAAAAATGCAAAAGCCGCTGACTGAGCTACTCAAAGAGCACGACTTGCCAATAGGTATTTTCCCTCGTGATGCCACAAATTACGAGTTTGATGAACAAACCAAAAAGCTTACCGTCTTCATACCCACAATCTGTGAAGTCGGTTACAGAGATTCGTCTGTTTTAAGGTTTTCAATCAGTGTAACCGGTTATCTAGAAAAAGGAAAGCTAACCGATATAGAAGGACTCAAGACAAAAGTTATGATTTGGGTCAAAGTAACATGCATCACCTCTGAAGGATCAAAGTTGCATTTCACTGCTGGTTTGAAGAAGACAAGAAGCAGACAGACGTACGAGGTTTGTAGGGATGGTATTACGGTCGATAAGTTCTGAGTCGGGCTGGAATTATGGTATGTTTCTGAGATTTGTTTCTGTTATGTGAAAACTATGAACCCTAATGGAAGTGTTTTATGTTTGTTTGGTTATGTATGCCTTAAGGGTGGATAAAGTAATGAAAGTTGTATAGGTTTTGAATGTTTTTGCTCGCCTGTTTTATGTATATGATATATGGAGAATAAAGATGTGATTGTCAATAATGTTTACCAAGGCGTGACCGAGTAGAGGGTGTCAATGAGCCTTGAGTCGAGTCCAAAACCGAGCTCGAGTGGACCTTGAAACGGAAAGCTCACAACTTGACTCGAGCTGGTTATCAAGCTCGAGCTCAGATGAATTATTTGTGTTGAAAAGTTTTATTTATTTTTTATTAGAAAATGGAGATATGATTACTTGATGTCAAAATAAATGAAGATGTGAACAGTGGAAGTCTTCTTATGTTCATCCTGGTATTGGTATGAGTCATGCTTACTTTTCACGATGAGAATGTTTGAATTTTATTTTGTAGTTCTAATAGTTAACATCATGGCGGCTCTAATGTATTAAATAAAAATGTTAGGAATTTTTTAAAATTGATTATTTATTTTATCTTGTAAAAAAGTTATTTCATAAATGAACTTCCTTATAAAACTACGTCATTTTATTAAAATTAAACAATTAAAGCTCTTTATTTTTATTTTTGTATTTTATCTTCATCCTCAATTCTCCATCAATACCGTTGCTTCTTTATTCATATTTCTCCAAATCCAATCATTTTAATAAATTCAACTACCGAATATAACAAAAGTTTTACTGATTTTATAGGAATTCATGTAAAACGTGGGCAACAAACCATAATCTAATTTCTAATTTGCAAATGTTTTTTTATATAATTCAGTCTTAAAAACTTAAATACTAAGGTGAATTAAAGATACTAAATCGTCGAGAACATGCATGCAAATTTATCATAGATCTTTGCTTAATCGCCAGTTTAGAGATTTAAATGGTATAAAGATTAGTATCATTTGAGAGGTTGCATGTCTAGATCCAAATTGTTCATCGCATTCAAGTTAGGAAAATAGGCTTGAATTTCTTGTTGCAGAGTTTCATCCCAATTCAACGAAAATGTTTCCAGAAAGGTTTTCTAATTATCAACAGTCCATTGTTGATTGAAAAAAGAATAACAGGTAGCGATATTGAAGGAGAATTTGGAAAAACAACAGATTTAGTTTGTTTTGATCAAAACTACATACATTTGATAGGTTTTGCATACAAGTTAGATACGTTACAACACCATATTCACTTTCCCATGTATACATATAGGGTTGGGTTAACGTACAAAGGCTTCTTAGCATGTAATACGTCATACCCTGCTAGGAGCAGTGTGATGCAGTTAGACGTCCACCACTGTCTACATTGAAACGATTAATCGATGAATCGTCCAAGTGGGAGATATAAGAGACACCGGCAAGTCAACACAAGAGTCAATACAATCAAGATAAAAAGGAATGTATATATGTCGATTAATATATTCAAACTACATAATTGTTTACCAATTTTAGAACCATTATTTACGCATGTAATCTCTCCTTTCCATATTGTAAATTGCCATTAAAAGGCACCTTCATCGTTGTAATACAGTTATCAATTCAAGCAATTACATATCTCTTATATGGTATCAAGAGCCTTTTTGCTCCTCTGAGCACCTGTCTTCCTTTTTCCAATTATACAGTTATCAATTCAAGCAATTTTCATCCTGTCTTCCTTTTTCCAATTATCATGACCACCAACACCATTGTTGAAACAACCACACATGCCCACTTCCCCATCAAACTCATGGCTAATAACTTTCCGGCATGGCGAAAGCAGGTTCTGTCTACTCTAATCGGTCTTGATCTCAATCAATTTGTCGATGGCCTCACCGAACCACCACCCAAAGTCTTGGAAGGCAAACCCAACCCAGCCCAGCCCATCGTGCTTGGCACCGACAGGACCAAATTCTTCTCGGCGCTCTTCTTGGAAGCTGCTCCGATACCATTCAACCCATTGTATCGTCGACTGCAACTTCTCATCAACTCTTCAAGCGCCTAACAGAAACCTATGCTAGCGTTTCAAGATCTCGGATCATCTCACTTAAAGCCAAACTTGCAACGCACAACAAAGGCGACAAACCAATCACCCGGTTTCTCCACGAGATGAAAGCAATCGCCGATGAATTGGCATTTGCGCAAAGTCCGATTGATGATGAAGACCTAATTGTTCATATTATCACTCAATTAGGGGATGATTACAAGCACATCACAGCCGTTGTCAAAATTCGCGATAAACCCATGACTTTCTCCGATTTGTTTGACAAACTAGTTGATCATGAACGCACACTGCAATCTTCCCAACCAACACCCCTAATCGCTACTGTCAACAATAGGCGAGGGGGGCGCTCCTATACCAGGTTTGCCTATGAAGCCCATCATCAAAACAGGCCCAACAACTATGGGCCGAGGAACAACAGATCTCACGGACAGAACAGTGGGTCTCCAAACCATTCACGTGGTAACCGTAACTCTCTGTTTTGTCACTACTGTAATATTCCGAGTCATGATACTAAAGAATGCAGGAAGGTAGCACGTTTTTTACAGGAAAATAATATCTCCTTCTCCTCGGCACCACCTTCCAACCCGATGATTAACTCCTCGATGGCAAGCTCCTCCTCACCTATCCCACCATGGATGTTTGATAGTGGAGCATCAGATCATGCTGCAACCGATCGAGCCTCTTTACACACCCTATCAGAATTTGGTGGCCCGGAGAGATCGTGTTAGGAAACGGTAAAAGTCTACCCATCTCTCACATCGGTCACTCATCTATTCCCACTTCTTCTCGTTCATTAAAATTACAAAATGTTTTCCTTGTCCCTCACTTGCGTACCAACCTTGTTTCTGTTACAAAACTTTGCAAATCTAACAATGTTTCGGTTGAATTTTTTCCTTTTCATTTTTTTGTTAAGGATCTTCGCACAGGGTGCTTCTAATGCTGGGAGTCAATGTTAATGACATCTACTATGCCGCCACCAATTCTCTTCGCTGTCTTTCTCGAATCAACTCAACCACCAAGTCAACAAAAGAGTCAATTAGTTCATGGCATCACAAGATTGGACATCCATCTATCAAAGTTCTCAAATCTTTACTAAAGAAATTAGGACTTGATTATAATAAAATGTCAACCTTTTCATTTCATTGTGATGCTTGCTCAATAAATAAAAGTCATAAAACACCATTTGGTGAAAATTCATTTAACGTGACTAAACCTTTGGAACTTGTCTACTCGGATGTTTGGGGTACGGTTCAAACCTCCAACGATGGCTATAATTACTATGTCATCTTTGTTGATTTTTATTCCATATACACCTGATTATATCCAATGAAACGAAAATCGGATGTCTCAATGCTATTCCCATAATTTAAAGTATTGGTTGAAAAATTCCTTAAAACTCCTCTAGTCTCGATTTTTACCGACAACGGAGGCGAATATATTGGTCTTAGGACTTATCTACAACAAAATGGAATATCCCATTTTACCACTCCCCCACACACCCCGGAACAAAATGGTGTAGCCGAAAGACGACATAGACATATCGTTGAAACCGGTTTATCCCTTCTACATCATGCCAACTTACCACTTACCTTTTAGTCACATGCATTCCAAACCACGGTTCATCTCATAAATCGTCTTCCGACAAAAATTCTTGACTCCAAATCCCCTTATGAAAAGCTATACAACACCTCCGCAACCTACACAAAACTAAAGTCGTTCGGTTGCTTGTGTTTTCCATGGTTGCGTCCCTATGCTTCATCCAAGCTCCATCCTCTATCCATCAAGTGTATCTTCCTCGGATACTCTTCCTCTAAATCTTCAACAATATGGAAAAGACTACTTTGACACGTTTAGCCCGGTTACAAAACCCGTCACCATCCGCACCATTCTCCCGGTTGCACTGTCCAACAATATGCCGTTACGACAACTTGATGTTAACAATGCTTTTCTTCATGGCACACTTCATGAAGATGTTTTCATGACTCAACCGCCGGGTTATGTCAATCCTCATTTTCCTAATCACCTCTGAAAGCTCAAAAAATCATTATACGGCCTCAAGCAAGCTCCTAGAGCTTGGTACATTGAGCTAACCAGCTTTCTTCAACGGTTCTGGTTTCGCAAATCCCTAGCCGATGCCTTTCTCTTCATTTACCAATGCAGAAATGTTACTTGCTACTTTATGGTGTATGTCGACGATATTGTGCTCACAAGCAACAACTCACAGTTTCTTGATCATTTCATCATGAGCTTAAGCAAGACCTTCGCTGTTAAGGATCTTGGCATACTTCATCACTTCCTAGGTGTTGAAGTAATTCATACACCTACGGGCCTCTTCTTATCTCAACACCGACACATTGAGGACATCCTTAACCAATTCCACATGGATGGTGATAAAGACATTACTACCCCTCTCAGTGTCACCGACCCTTTATCCCCCACCGATCCATCTCCCTCGGTTAATGCCACTCCTTACCATAATCTGGTAGGGTCCCTACAATACTTAGCCTTTACTCGTCCCGACATTTCCTTTGCCATCAACAAACTCTCCCAATTCATGCATTCTCCTCGCCAAGCTCACTAGCAAGCCCTTAAACGGGTTCTTCGTTATCTCAAAGGAACCATTCATCATGGCCTCTTTCTAAAAAGTAACTCACCTCTCACACTAACGGCCTTTTTCGATTCCGATTGGGGTGGAGTTAATGATGCTGGTCGGTCTACTACTGCTTATATCCTTTATCTTGGCAACAACATTGTCTCGTGGAAATCTACACAGCAAAAGTCGGTCTCTCGTTCCTCTACCGAAGCCGAGTACAAGGCCTTAGCCAATGCCTCAGCTGAACTCGTGTGGCTAAAGAATTTACTTAGAGAACTGGGTATTACCTCTAACCATAAGCCTACTTTATTTTGTGACAACACAGGTGCCACATATGTATGTGCCAATCCAATATACCATTCATGCATGAAGCACGTTGCTCTTGACTACCACTTTGTTAGGGAACAAGTCTCGGCCGGTCACGTACGAGTTCTTCACATCAGCTCCCAAGATCAACTCGCCGATATGCTCACCAAACCGTTGTCAAGGGCACCGTTTCTCCGCAACCGATCCAAGATTGGCGTATCCGATGGATCCTCCATCTTGCGGGGACGTATAAGAGACACCGACAAGTCAACACAAGAGTCAACACAATCAAGATAAAAAGGAATGTATATATGTCGATTAATATATTCAGACCACATAATTGTTTACCAATTTTAGAACCATTATTTACGCTTGTAATCTCTCCTTTCCATATTGTAAATTGCCATTAAAAGGCACATTCATCGTTGTAATACAATTATCAATTCAAGCAATTACATATCTCTTCGCTAAATAATGGTTCTAAAATTGGTAAACAATTATGTGGTTTGAATATATTAATCGACATATATACATTCCTTTTTATCTTGATTGTGTTGACTCTTGTGTTGACTTGTCGATGTCTCTTATAGGAGATTGTTGGATATAAGATATCTGATCGTCTATTATATCAACGTTACCATCGAGATACGATCCAAAGAGTTAGACTTTGGACAACGAACAATTAACAATGTTTATTCGTAAACATTATAATTCACGAAACATAAATTTGGTGGATAAATATTTAAAGAAATATTTAACGATTAATTCAGTGTTTGATTCTTTAGAGAAATAATTAAGGACGAAAAGGTTTAAACGTTTAAGAGTTAAACGATAATCGGTAAAGATTTACTAATCATTTTGCAATTAGTAAACTCTAGAGATTAGGAGTAATTAACTGTTAGAATTAATTACATGGATGGCCCTTGTGGTTTACCCAAATTTCACTTTTGGCCCCTAGGAATAGGAAACTACAAGTTTGGTCCAATAGTTTGCACGACTGTAACACCCATGGCCCATGGATTGGCTGTGCGTTAAGTTTATCCGTTAAGTGAGTGTAAAATGACCAAAATACCCCTTACATTAAAAAAAAGATTATAAATATAAAAACCCATCCCAAACACTCCCTTTCTTCATCCCCAAACTCCCACCATCCTCCACCACTACACTCCAACACCACACTTCATCCTCAACCCTCGGTTGCTGGGTTTTGTTATTGGAATTCCTACACACTTCATCTTCCTCCTTTTTTTTACTGGAGATGTTGGTTTCCGCAAATCACATCTAAAACAAATCTACTTAATTTATGTAAGACCCCAACCCGGGCATCCTACAGTTGGTTCTCATAACGGGTCATTTTCATTATAAATGCATTTATTGCAATTCAAACTACAACGGAAGTCTTTCGAAACTCATTTATTACCATTTAACGTTAATATGCTTACCGTACGAATGCATGCACACCAATCCGAGTAACACCAATCCGAGTAACACCGCCTCTAAGCGAAGATACGTCAACTCTACGATTTCCTGCAAAACAATCTAACGTACACATAAAGTCAGCTACGCTGAGTGAGTTCTAATAGTTTAATTTGAACGAAAACCATCACGTTACATACATTAGCTTAATCCACTCCGGACTCTTCGGTCCTTACAAAATAGTTTTATGATTTATTAACAAATAGTTAACCCCCTGACATCCCACGACATCCCTTAACCATTCATCACCCGGGACTCATCCCGTACTACCAATAATAATAATAACCTTACAGTCACATCGACATAGACTGAACATACTATGCTAACAACTCATACCCAAGAATACTGATTAACTCGACTCCGAGTTAACACAACCTACCTTATACATTAACATATCCAGCCTTAACTAAGGCTCCCACAATTAACTAACATGACTCTTATACACGTCATGTCACAAGTCCTGACTCAACGTTCAGTCTAACACCACATATCACATTACTATCATCAACACATCACATTAACGCTATCTTACACACAATAATTGTAACTCATTACTAGTATGAAAATTAACACATATATACGCATGTAAACACATATCTTATCATTGCACCCTCGTTAGGGTTACCCTCGTCAGGGTGATAGTCACACCCCAAGCTCATCGTAACCTATTTATAAATGTCACCGTTGGTGACTTCCCGACGAACTTCGTCCTTCACAATCCCGTTTGCCATGTCATAAAGACAAAGACGCAAACACAATGCCCGTCGTGTCACATGGACAACGACACAAACACACAACACAATTATAACACATAAAATATCACACAATATTCATCCGACTCATTAACCACACCTGCACCTAGCACTAAAATAATAAATATATCCACATAAAATCTTAAGCATTTAGCTTAAGTTCCGACTCTCCTCGGTCAACCCTTAACACAACACTATTATAAATACAGATGCTATGTCCTGTTACCCAAGCACGTACCCACGTTTAACCTACACATCCCATGGACAACACATAATCCTTTAGCCCCATATTTGAGTTCATCAATTCACAAACTCATCGGGTTAAACCCCAAAGTTCGTTACATATTTAATGTAATAAAACACGTCTTATAAGTATGTACGATAGCCCCAAAACATTAAAACGTTTAAAAGAGGGGATTAGAAACTCACTGGTTGCGAAGCTTTCCTTCCGAAGTCGCATACCCGTAAACTCGTAGTCCAACGCGAACCTGTCGTCAAATGAACTACCCAGATCAATCATATTACCGTAGTAAAATAACGCATCTATTCTGGACCAGCAGCTACAAGCTCGGTCTAAGTCATCCCAAACCGTACAACCGACGCGCTCGCTCGCGCACAAAAAACCCTTAAAATTAACGTTACCGAAAAACATTCCCGAAAGTCATTCCAGTCATTTTTCCCATATCCCAAAATACTCCCCAACAATGAATATAAAGTCCTATGGGGTCATACCTCTGCGTACAAGCCGTTCTAAGCGGTTTTGTACGAAACTGCTGAGCACCACGCGAGAGGAAAACTTGTTTTGCTCATATCTCGACCATAAGAGCTCCGTTTCACGCGAACCACCTATCCACGCGTTCTTCTCAACATGCCCGACCTCAGAAAATTATTGGTGTCAGCCGTCGCCGCCACACCTGCTGCATGAACACGAATTTGTCTTTCAGCTCGTTCGGTTTTGCTCGTCAAAATACGAGTAGCTTAAAACCGACCCAAATGAACTCCGTTTTAGGCGAATCATATGTCCACGCGTCCGTATCGCCGAACCCTTTCAGACGAACCAGTTGCCGGAAAACCGAACAGTAGCCAGAATACGCCTTCTTCGCGTGTCTGTCTTTGCACTGCTCGTGTCCCTATCAAACGAACTCGGAATTGGACAAATAATATATCCACGCGACCGTGTCGCTAAACCCTTTCTTCTACTACCATCGCTGCCGACTTCCGCCGCCGGAGCCGATGCCGGAATCGTGAACAGTGGTCGGATTCCTCGCCGGATTTCTTGTTTTCGCTTGATTCCTTCACCGATTGTCTCCAACTCACCCCCTAGTGGCCTTATCACTGAAATTAATCAACCCTAATCATAATCTCATTTAAAACAAGTATAAAAATGAAAAGGGATTACCTCGACACGTTATGGAGGCTCCCCGGTCGATACCCGCACGTCCCCACCTTCGTCTTCCTCGTCCGATCGCTCGGTCTCCTCTCTCGCCGATCTCAGCCGTCGCGCACTCTCCCTAGCCAAATGGCTAGGGTTTGCGCATAATGGTGGCTTTTAAATGGCCACCATTTTCGCTTCGGGTCCTTGTAAAACCGCTTAACGCGTTTCTCAACCAAAGCTTTAAATAATGACTAATCGGGTCCTCTCATTTTGATAAACCGAGCTTTACGTGAAACCTTTATTTAAAAGACTAACTGTGACATTCCCGGTAGTTAAATGCACCTCGTATCAGAATCCTTTCGGTCTCTTCTCATTTAATGCAAGTTCGGGTCGTCCACTAACCCGAACTACTAGTTTATAATTTTCGGGATGTTACAAGTCTACCCTCATTAAAAGAGGATTCGTCCTCAAATCCTATGTTTTCTCGAAACCATGCAATTTCTCATTCTGATCTCGCTGGTGCATCCAAAATCCTTTGGTGCCATCTGCTCTCTTCCGTTCACGTCATCCTTGTCACTTTACTCTTTAGCTTGGCCACCTTTTGGTGTTTAAATAAGTCTTCTCCATTTCCAGCTTTCAACTTTGGGACTTGTAGATCTCATGTACATACTCCCTTGTTACTCGTTCTCGAATTTCCACTTCTATGGCCTACATCAACAGTTACCTGCTTACTTGTTCTGTCCTCCTGATTTGATTACGACATCCATGTCGTCACTCTTTGTATATCCTTGATGATCTCATCGTCCTGATGTTTATCCCTAAGTAAGATTCTTTGCTTTTCATAAATAGGATCATTCGTCGTCCCTCTTATCTCATACTCTAGTTGCCATCTAATGATGACTCCTCAAATTCAAGCACCATTGCCTTGTTCATTAAGGTACTTCCCTTGTCCTCCTTTAATAATCTCTATGAGCTTACGTAAAGCTCTTATCGTCTCTATAGTCACAATGTGTGTCTCCCGGGACACTCCTTTACATCGTTATCATGCGTTCAACACACTTCATCAACAAGCACGTATTACTCAAACTATGTTATTATCATCGGCTCCCGATGTTTTCTCCAAAATCTTCTCGCATCTCAAGCATCTATCCAACACATTAGCCTCAACCGAGGTTCCACCATAGGTCGTCTTTAGACCAGTCATACGTCTACCAACGTCGGTATTTCCTACCCAGTTTCTTATATGCAATCCTGCACTTATCCTCCCTTTGCTCCACTTTCCTCATCGTTGCTCTATCATTATCATGTGATTACCAGCCGCGCCTCATTTATCTAGTGTGAACATGCAGTCCGTCTTGTCACCACCCCAGCCACACCTGCCTAGTTTAGAGAAAACATTTGATGCCCCTCTTGTATCCATTATTGACAAAACTCTTTGTATGGACATATTCCATGGAGTCCCTATTGTCACTTCGTCCGTTTCGTGTCGAAGTCTCTAGCGTCATCATCTCGATCTCGTCGTAACTATCTCGGATCAAGCGTCCATGTAACGCTCTCATCATCACCTTTCACAGCTCCACCCATTGGCTTCGTGCTCCGAATTCCCGAGATATAAGCATAGGCATCTCATAAGAGCACCCTGTCGATCATCTAGAAAATATTAAAACTCTTTGCTTCACCTCTATGTATTAACGCCAAGAAAATGTCAAGATAGAAATACTATGCATCGATCGCGTTAGCTACCTGTCCTATGCACGACTAAGCGAGCACTACCAGGACACACATCGTCTGGTCATAATAACAAAACCTATCATGTTCGGAGTATGTATAGGTATAGAATCTTGTCTCTCTAACTCACACAAAGCATACACATAACTAGCTAGACCCGAGCAAATCTACATGTTATACAATACGACCTTGTCATTTTATAGACACACAAACTCCTGAACTCTACCTTTAATTCATTATAACGGTAGCTCCTTCCACACGTCACCACATATTCACAAGTAATTCACACGGTCTCACCCCTACGGGTAGTATTAATGGTTTAAGGCAACAAACTACTCAATCTAAACACAAGTCAACACCCTACACATTCACACTCATAATATTTATAAGCATAATCTCTCCACAGGACCCCGCCCTGCGTATTCACGCAAGATGCAACGCACCCATTACACTTCAAACCATCACCCATAACACATAGGTGATACTATCATACGACCTTTGACACGGACCAATTCAAAATTCACGTTTATGTATATTTACGTCTATACAAGTCTACTCACACCATCCAATCAACCATGTTTTAGTATCACAACAAAAGTCACATTTAATGTTAACTCACATTATTCAGAATGCAATCACACAATCACATTATACCGCACATATCCAACTATTGTAAACACAACTATACGTCGTCCCGAACACAATTATCTTCATTTATAATCTAATTACCATGCGGTAAAACTCACAATAAATGCCAAAATCACATAATAAATACTTGGAACAAGCATCCCCCATGTAAACGTGTAATCACTCATAGCGTTAAATCACCTCGAAATCCATTATGACAAATGCCACACTAACTAATCATCAAGCTATCAAGCATCCCAAACACCTCCTGCAAAATCATTGCTAGACCATGTTAGGTGCATCTGACTTGTCCTCCTCTGGTTCCTCCTGAAACAAAGCTCCCTTAAACGTGCAGGTCCACACCCTGGAGGAAATTACGTGCAACTGACACTGCTATCCTTTTTCCATCCCGTCTTTCCAATCATAGCTCCACATAGTATGTCACCGACCGAAGCTCTAGTCACACTTGGCACGAGAAACGCCAACATCACTCCCATCTCACCTTCAGTTCCTTCTACGACAGTCGTCGGCTTGCCCTGTCAATCTGCATTCCTCTTAGTAGGAGTTCCACATTTTCCCAATCTCGAACGCTTTTTCTTAGCCGCCTAATCCTACACAAGATAGAACGCTAGAGTGCTTACTATGGGCACAAATCTAGAATATGAGAGTAATCATAGACTGCCAAATCACGGTGATCAAATGCAATTTGGTGGTCCACATCACTGCTCGGATTCTAAACCATTCCCATCATACTCACACTAACTTTCTACCTTCACGCACACCGGATGCACATGCATCCCACACAACTCACATAGCATCACAAAATGATACGTCAAGTTATCACAATAATCACAATTGCACACCACACATGGTTACACACAAATTTTCTAAACCATGCTAACACCCTAAGCTATGCCACATAACGCAATTAGTGCTACTCTACATTAATTAGCTCACAACACATGATTTCACCAAGTCACACCACACACTTCACATAATTCTACATACTACTACAACACATAGCACACATCATGTTCCCACATGGAACCATAATTCACTCACTTACACCAATTGCTTTACTAATCATAACACTACACAAATGGTAAATAATAATTACTACTCAACTCGAAAGACGTACCTCTTGGCTCGCGGTTACTTGTGGTGGCATTCGTTTCACCCTCATCCCATTTTTTGTTTAAGTTAAAGTATTTTATTTGTTTAAAAATACCAGTTTTCTCTTAAACCTGGCTCCGATACCAACTTGTAAGAACCCAACCCGGGCATCCTACATTTGGTTCTCATAACGGGTCATTTTCATTAAAAATGCATTTATTGCAATTCAAACTAGATCGGAAGTCTTTCGAAACTCATTTATTACCATTTAATGTTAATATGCTTACCGTACGAATGGCTGCACACCAATCCGAGTAACACCGCCTCCAAGCCAAGATACGTCAACTCTACGCTTACCAGCAAAACAATCTAACGTACACATAAAGTCAGCTACACTGAGTGAGTTCTAATAGTTTAGTTTAAATGAAAACCATCACGTTACATTTATTAGCTTAATCCACTCCAGACCCTTCGATCCTTACAAAATAGTTTTATGATTTATTAACGAATAGTTAACCCCCTGACATCCCACGACATCCCTTAACCGTTCATCACCCGGGACTCATCCCGTACTACCAATAATAATAATAATAACCTTACAGTCACATCGACATAGACTTAACATACTATGCTAATAACTCATACCCAAGAATACTCATTAACTCGACTCCGGGTTAACACAACCTACCTTAGACATTAACACATCCGGCCTTAACCAAGGCTCCCACAATTAACTGACAAGACTCTTATACACGTCACGTCACAAGTTCTGACTCAACGGTCAGTCGAACACCACATATCATATTACTATCATCAACACATCACATTAACGCTATCTTACACACAATAATTGTAACTCATTACTAGCATGAAAATTAACACATATATACGCACGCAAACACATACTTTATCACTGCACCCTCGTCAGGGCGATCGACACACCCCGAGTTCATCGTAACATGTTTATAAATGTCACCGTTGGTGACTTCCCGACGAACTTCCTCCTTCACAATCCCGTTTGCCATGTCATAAAGACAAAGACGCAAACACAATGACCATCGTGTCACATGGACAACGACATAATCCTTTAGCCCCATTATAACACATAAAATATCACACAATATTCATTTGACTCATTAACCACACCTGCACCTTACACTAAGCACTAAAATAATAAATATATCCCACATAAAATCATAAGCATTTAGCTTAAGTTCCAACTCTCCTTGATCAACCCTTAACACAATACACCACTATTGCAAATAAAGATGCTATGTCCTGTTACCTAAGCACGTACCCACCTTTAACCTACACATCCCATGGACAACACATAATCCTTTAGCCCCATTTTTGAGTTCATCAATTCACAAACTTATCGGGTTAAACCCCAAAGTTCGTTACATATTTAATGTAATAAAACACGTCTTATAAGTATGTACGATAGCCCCCAAATATTAAAACGTTTAAAAGAGGGGATTAGAAACTCACCGGTTGTGAAGCTTTCCTTTCGAAGTCGCATACCTGTAAACTCGTAGTCCAACGCGAGCCTGTCATCAAATAAACTACCCAGATCAATCCTATTACTGTAGTAACACTACCGCATCTATTCTGGACCAGCAGCTACAAGCTCTATCTAAGTCATCCCAAACCGTACAACTTACGCGCTCGATCGCGTACAAAAACCCTTAAATTAACGTTACCCAAAAACGTTCCCGAAAGTCGTTCCAGACATTTTTCCCATATCCCAAAATACTCCCCAACAATAAATATAAAGTCCTATGTGGTCATACCTTTGCGTACAAGCCGTTTTAAGCGGTTTTGTATGAAACTGCTGAGTACCACGCGAGAGGAAAACTTTTTTTACTCATATCTCGACCATAAGAGCTCCGTTTCGCGCGAACCACCTATCCACGCGTTCGTCTCAACATACCCGACCTCGGAAAATTGTTGGTGTTAGCCGTCGCCGCCACCCCTGCTGCCAAAACACGAATTTGTCTTTCAGCTCGTTCCGTTTTGCTCGTCAAAATACGAGTAGCTTAAAATCGACCCAAATGAACTCCGTTTTAGGAGAATCATATGTCCACGCGTCCGTATCGTCGAACGCTTTCAGACGAACTAGTTTCCGTCACCGGAAACCATCGCCGGAAAACCGAACAGTAGCCGGAATACGCCCTCTTCGCGCGTCTGTCTTCGCACTGCTCGTATCCCTGTCAAACGAACTCGCCATTGGACAACTAATATATCCACGCGACCGTGTCGCCAAACCCTTTCTCCTGCTACCTTCGCCGCCGACTGCCACCGAAATCATGAACAGTGGCCGGATTCCTCGCCAGATTTCTTGTTTTCGCTTGATTCCTTCACCGATTTGTCCAACTCTCCCCCTAGTGGCCTTATCACTGAAATTAATCAAACCTAATCATAATCTCATTTAAAACAAGTATAAAAACGAAAATGGATTACCTCGACATGATATGGAGGCTCCCCGGTCGATACCCGCACGTCCCCACCTTCGTCTTCCTTGTCCGATTGCTCGGTATCCTCTTTTGCCGATCTCAGTTGTCACGCACTCTCCCTAGCCATATAATGGTGTCTTTTAAATGGCCACCATTTTCGCTTCGGGTCCTTGTAAAACCGCTAACGCGTTTCTCAACCAAAGCTTTAAATAATGACTAATCGGGTTCTCTCATTTTGATAAACCGAGCTTTACATGAAACCTTTATTTAAAAGACTAACTATGACATTTCCGGTAGTTAAATGTACCTCGTATCAGAATTCTTTTGGTCTCTTCTCATTTAATGCAAGTTCGGGTCATCCACTAACCTGAACTTCTAGTTTATAATTTTCGAGATGTTACAATTTATCATCAAGTTGGAGATGCTGGACCTTCAAATCGATGTGCAGGTGAGAATAGAAGTGTGATCAGTTAGGGTAGGTTGATGAGAGCTGTATTTGAGGAACCTAGGGTTAGGGTTTTCGAGTCGATTGAGCTTCGATTTGAGTTGCACAGCGTTGATCACTTGGTCGGGATGTGGTGGAGCTGGTGTGGGAGTGTCAGGGATGTTGGCTATGGTGGTTAAGCGGATCCGGTGGCGCGGCGAGATAGCATGAGGAGATGGCTTCTGGCTATGGCTGGTGTATGTGTGATTCCAATCTCAAGTGAGATCGAGATGTTAGGGTAAGGGGGAGGGTGGTGTACTAGTGTGAGATTAAGATGAAGATGGTGTGATAATGGATAGCGATACGAGGCCCGCATCACTTCAAGTTTTGTTCACCAGAGAAGCTCTAGCGCCACCAGTGTCCTCTCTCCCTCTCCCTCTCCTCTCCTCATCGTCTGAAGTCGGAGCACTAGCACCGCAGCCGTCTGAAGCATTTAGAACCATCAATTTTGAATCTTTATATGGATTTGTTGAAAGAGAAAAGAAGGTAAAAACATGTGTGGGTGATTTTGAGCAGCAGATCGGAGGGAAGAATGGTGGTAGTGGTGCCGGAGTACCGGTGGCTGTGGTGGTAGCTTTGCCGGAGTGGTGGTGGTGGTAGTAGTGTGTAGGGTGGGGTGAGACGACGATGGAAGGTGGTGGAGGTGTGTTTAGGGTGGGTATTTATATTATTTTTAGTTTTTTAATATATCAAGGGTATATAGGTCATTTTAAAAAAATCAACTTCAAAAGATAACTGACATCCAACCCATGGGCCATGGGTGTTATGTAACGTCCCTAAAACCATGTAACTAATGGGTCAGGCTAATGGGTAACCCAAGTTTCAAATAAATGACGTGGTTAACTTGGACCGTTGAGCGAAACTTAGATTAGTGGGATTTAAAGGAACCGGTTAGCCGTTTGTTTCATGATTTGAGATTGAAACGGATTTAATGAATCTAGAGAGACCCACTACGTAACTTGTGGGTGATACTTAAACCACCTTAGGCACAAACCCTAAGCCATTCGGCTAGGGAGCTTGTGACGGCAGTAGGGAGGAAAGAAGAGGAGAGGGGCGGCCGAAGGAGGAAGGTTCTCGACTATTTCGAGCGAAAACTTCACGTCTAGCCAAGTAATCCTTGTTCCTTCTCGTTACACGTTTGTTTACTTGTTTTGTGTGAAAATCTGATTAGGGTTTGGGTTTCATGCTCACGACCGGCGATGGGGATGAGGAGGATGGAGGTCGGTTGTGGCGGTGGGGATACGGAGATGTTAGGCAGCCAGCAGCGAAATGGCGGCGCGCACCAGGGACGAACAGCAGGGGCAGGTCACGGTGGCGACTGATGGGTGGTGGCCGGGTTACATGAAGAGAGAGAGGGGGGAGGGTACGAGCGACTAGAGTGCGGCTTTTATCGCTGCGGAGGTGGTGCACTACAGTGTTGAAGGTGACTATGGCAACGACAGTGGAGGAGCTGCAGCGGCGTGAGAATGGGAAAAACGTCGGACATTGTGATCGTCGTGGAGATAGCTTCGATGGCTCGCGAAGGAAATTCAAGGTGGTGGTGCATGGTGGTCACGGATTGGGAAGCAATGGTGCGCGGTGGTAGCATGGTGCCGAGGGCGGTGATGCCATGGTGGTGCATGGTCGGTTAGGGTTATGACTAGACGAGGAAGACGAGTGTTGTGAGCGATCGAAGAGAACCCGTGGTGGCACATGGTATTGGTACACGGTGGTGGTATTGGTACAAGGTGGTGGTAGTGGTTCACGATGCTTGCATGGGAACCCGAGGGTTTGACGTACAGTTTCTAAGCAGGACAAGGACGACCCGGACCACATATAACTATAGTAGAGAATTGCAAAGCTGGGGTAGCGAGCAGTCGAGGCCGAGAGTTAGAATTTAATTATTTATACGATATGCAACATGTGCTTAGAACGTGTTCTGATCTTGTGATCACACGCTTGACAGGTTGGTGATTTGAGCATAGACGGATGAGTTGCCGGACTAGGACTGAGGTTCATCATAACCAGTGAGTCTCTAATCCCCTACTCTTTTTAACATACATAATAATTTATATACTGTCCAGAGGTGTTAATATATTTAGTCAGGTTATATGTTATCATTTATACATATTTAACATACATAATAATCCCACATTATGGTACTAAATTGAATGATAACCTTGCAATTTATTCTTAAAACACATATATTTTGTAATTACAGGTTATTTGGTGTTAGAAATACAAATCATGCTAAATCCTATCAAGAAAACCAAGAATTCAAGCTTCTAGAATGTTTATTCCCAGAGTATTGACCCTCAAGAAGTCAAAATTGGTCAACAGGAGCTAAAAGAAAAAAGCTGGAAGAAAAATTGAGGGATGCACGGCTTGCTTCTCCTGCTCCCCATGGCCCAGTACCGTGTGCTCTGTACCCTGTTTGATTCCCTAGGCCTTTGCACGACCGTGCAACCTATTGCATGACCGTGCGGCACATTTTGAAGCCTATAAATAGGAGGATTGGGTTCTTCATTCTACACACCAATCCACAGCAAAATAACACTCAAGAAGATAGCATTATCGTAGTTAGAGTAAAGAGTAGAGGGGCTCTTCCTCCTTGTTTCACAATAAGGGAGCGTACGAAACTCATCATTATGCTAGTCGTTATGTCCATTCGTGGCTAAAACTTATTTGTATTGCTAGGGTGAAGATGATGTTTGGTGCATGTTAATGTTTAACCTATTAATGAAGTGTTATGTTTATGTTTTTAACTAATTCGTCCTAAAAAAACCATCTTTTGATGGGCTTTTATTATTGTCTAAATCCGTATTTATATTTGTGAGTGTCTTGATTTTAAAGAGTAAGATCGTAAAACCCTTTTTAATCAAACTTCCTTTGAAACTCTTGCATCTTTATATGAGCAGAGATTGATAAGTCAAGTCTTGGTCTATACTTCTAAGATCGTACGTCTTTATACGAGATTATTATGCGACCAAGAATTGGTGAACTCATGTTGGGAATGGTACGTCTTTATACTTGGTCCCATTGTTACACCGCCTCCCGGTGAGCAAAATATAATCACCTATTTAACTTAATATAAAGCATTTTGAGTCCGGTGTCTTTAACGAACCCAGAGATGACCATTCGATGGGTTGAGGGTAAATGTTGTCCCTAACGGAAGGCACTACCACTTTTTAAAGAATATAATTTGCAAATCAAATGTCGTGAGAACGACGCTCTAGCGGTGACCCGGGTCACAAGTTTGTAGTAGTCATACCACTGAATTAGTTAACTTAACATTATCACGTACCAAGCTGATTCGAATCCCGAAGTAATACATTTCGTAATCTGATCATTTTCACTTTATTTACTTTTATGCTATTTACTATTCTGCTAGTTACATTTCTGCTACACACTTCACGCACATTTTTACTTTTATGTTATTTACTTTACCGTCATTTACTTTTCTGCTTCACAAGAACACAAAACCCACTCAATAATTAATCCGGCTAAACGATAACAAAAGTTGAGTATTGGAACTCGACCGTGTCCATTGGTTCGATACTTGTTTTTTTACCTGACTATAATACGCTGCGATAGGTACACTTACCTATTGTGTGTGTTTTAAGTTAACGTAATTATCATTTTAATTTATAAATTTAAAACCTGATCTTGTGAAATCAATCACCTTAAAAATATATTTACTTATATTTTTACTATATCAAAACATTCACATCATCAGGTTAAGGGTTTTGGATTCTAACCCGATGCGTTTTGATTATAAAATTATTATTAAGGAGTCGTAGGGTCTATGGTGTGTTCATGGAAATATGTGAGCGAAGGGTATGGGTTGTTAATGTGTGACGTGTTACGGGTCGATTGGGAAGAGTCGGACCTTAAACTAAATGCTAATGAATTCATGTGGGCTATGCGTATGGGTTGTTAATGTAGTGTAATACTTCGTGGGGTCGTGTGGTATGATTAAATGAGATTATGTGTGAGTTAAGTAATGTGGAGTTGCGTTAATTATAACCATGTGAAGTACTTAATTTTGTTGACATAGTTTAATGATGTTGTGTGTAACCATCTGTGGTGTGCGATTGTGATTAATATGACGATATGCTAGATTATTGCGTAACTGCTATGTGAGTTGTGTGGGATGCATGTGCACCCGGTGTGTGTTAAAGATAGAAAGCTAGTGTGAATATGATGGCAAATGTTTAGAGTACGAGTAGTAATGTGGAACACCAAATTGCATTTGATCAGCGTGATTTGGCAGTCTATGATTACTCTCATATTCAGAATTTGTGCCCATAGTAATCACTCCAACATTCTATCTTGTGCAGGTATTGATGGCTAAGAAAAGGCGTACTAGATCGGTCAGGCGAGGAGCTCCGGCTAGGATGAGGGCAAACCGTCAAGACGAACCAACGGATGCTGTTGACAAAACGGTCAGTGACATGGGAGTAGTGCTGGCACTTCCTGCGCCAAGTATGGCTAGAACGGAGAATAGTGGCGTTTTGCATGGTGCAATGACCAGGACTACCGGGTGGAAGAGGCGAGCGGTGTCAGCGGTACGCGATTTCCTTCTAGGATGTGGATCGGCATGGCTGAAGGACCAACCATGTGTGGCAGCTAAGAGAGCACTATTTCAAGAGGACCCGGTGAATGAACCAGGATCCGACGAGGAAGAACCAGAAGAGGATGCAGTAGATGCACCTGAGGCGGTCGAGTAATAACTTTGCAAACACTATTTGAGATATTTGATTTCTGAATGATCGGTGGTAGTGACATTGTTACGAAATATTACGGGGTGACTTAACGTTTGACTGATTAGACACTTATGTGGTGCGGTGTTTGACTTGAATGTTGACTATTTGGTTTTGATATTGACTATTGAGTTGCCGTGATGTCATGTGGACATGATTAACAACAATTGTGTTCATGAATGTGTTGTATTTGGCTTGCGACAGGAAGCTATATACAGTGTGGTGTGATTTGATAATTATATTTTGTATGGCGTGGGTACGTACTAGATGCAAATTTTGATGTGGCGGATTAGATGGTGCAATTAGACTTGAGTAGACATGAATTTTGAACTTGTCTGTGTCAACGGTCGTATGATAGTGTCACCTATGAGTTGATGAGGTTAAGTATAAAGGGTGCGTTGCACCTTGTGTGAATATTCAGGACAGGGTCCCGTGAGAAGTTATGATTATACATCCTTGGTAGGTGTAAATGTTCAGGACGAGGTCCCGTGGGAAAGTAGGATTATAAATATTATGTGTATAAATGTGTAGAGTGATGTCTTATGTCTAGACTGAGTAGTAGGTCGTCTTGAACCATTGGTACGACCCATATGGGGTATGACTAGGTAAACTTGGTATGAGTAGGTGATGACGTGTGGCAGGGGCTACCGTTATAATGAATAGAAGGTAGAGTTCAGGAATTTGTGTGTCTATAAATGATAAGGTAATATTGTAAAACACGTAGATTTACTTAGGTCTAGCTAGTCATGTGTGTGCTTTGTGCGAGTTGGAGAGTTGGGGTGTTATGCCTATATATACCTTGTACATGATAAGTTTTGTTGTTTTGACCTGACATTATGAGTCCCTGTAGTACACGATGGGTCGTGCATAGGACAGGTTGTGGGATGCTCAGGCATAGAATTTCTATCCTGGAGGTTTCTCAATGTTGCTACATCGAGGCAATACGATGATCTTTGACGTCATTTGAGACGATCAGTGAGGTGCTCTTATGAGATACCTATACTTATATCTTGGGAATGCGGAGCATGGAACCACGGGGTGTCGCAGTGAGAGATGAAGATGAAAGTGTTACATGGACGCTTGATTCGAACTAGTCATGACGTGATCGAGATGACGAAGCAAAATATGTTAGCTAGGAGTGGAGAACGTGACGATAGGGCCTTCATGGAATATGTTCCATAGAAAGAATTCCGTTAATGAAAGACACGAGAGGGATGTAAATGTTTTCTCTGGGCTAGTCAAGTGGTGATTGAGGCTTGCGACAAGACGAAATTTGTGTTCGCAATTGATGAACAAGACACGGTCGATAATTGCATAGTAATGAGTGAGCAACTGTGAGAAAACTGGAATAAAAGGAAGTGCAGGATTGCACCTAAGTCCTTGAAAATGAAATGCCTACGTCTGTAAGCATATGCTGGTTAAAGTGAGCTCCTATGGAGCTTTGGCTAAATCCAATGGTGGGCTATCGGGACTGCATGACGAGGGGAGGTGAACCCTTAAGAAACATCAAAAGCTGATGAAGATAACTCGAGTGTGGAGTGTAAATGCTTACCTAAGGGGCATGTTGAACATGTGATGTTAAAGTAATGGGATATTATGGTAGAGAAATTTTGTGGAGACCACTGTAGTCTCGCACAAGCTCCTGAAGGCCATCAGAGAAGGACGGGTGAAGTACCTTCATAATTGAGGCAGTGGCGCCAAACCTATGAGAAATCATCGCTAGATGACAAACATTTAATGGGATGAGAAGCATGACTACTCCACCATGAAGGAGTGATGAAGGTTCCTATCCAGAAAAGACAAGAATCACTACTTGGGGAAGTGACCATCGGAGTGACGAAATCATTTGGATTATACAAGAAAGGTGGACCAGTGTGTTTACGGGCTAGGTAGGGGAAGGTGATCAGAGATTAGGAAACTGACAGGGTTGTGACATCCAAGTAGAGTTTAGAAGAACGGATAACGAGGTAATGTGTAAGCGGAACTTACTAGTCCCAAGGTTGAAAACAAGTGATAGACACGATTTCCTTGAACACCAAGGGTGACGACCGAGTTGTAGAGTAAAGTTACAGCATGGATGTGTAGAGTGAATAGATGGCACCAAAATATTTTGGATGCACCAGTCGGATCAGAAGAATGAGTGGTATGGGCTCGAATCCTCTTTTAGGGGGGGGGTAGACTTGTAACATCCCTAAAACCAAGTAACTAATGGGTCGGGCTAATGGGTAACCCAAGTTTCAAATAAATGACGTGGTTGACTTGGACCGTTGAGCGAAACTTGGATTTAAAGGAACCGATTAGCCGCTTGTTTCATGAGTTGAGATGGAAACGGAACGAATCTGGAGGGACCCACTACGTAACTTGTGGGTGGTACTTAAACCACCTTAGGCGCAAACCCTAAGTCATTCGGCTAGGGAGCTTGCGGCGGTAGAAGGGAGGAAAGAAGAGCAGAGGAGCGGTCGGAGGAGGAATGTTCTCGGTGATTTTAAGCGAAAACTTCACGTCTAGCCAAGGTAATCCTTTCCCTTCTCGTTACACGTTTGTTTACTTGTTTTGTATGAAAAACCGATTAGGGTTTGGGTTTCATGCTCACGACCGGCGACGGGGGTGAGGAGGATGATGGAGGTCGGTTGTGGCGGTGGTGATACAGAGATGTTAGGCAGCCGACAGCGAGGTGGCGACGCGCACCAGGGACGGACAGCAGGGGAGGTCACGGTGGCGACCGGTGGGTGGTGGTCGGGCTCCGCGGTGCGATTTTGTCGTTACGGGGGTGGCGCACTACGGCGGTGAAGTTGACTATGGCGACGACAGTGGAGGAGCTACAGAGGGGTGAGAATGGGAAAAACGTCGGACAATGTGATCATCGTGGAGATGGCTTCGATGGCTCGCGATGGAAAATTAAGGTGGTGGTGCATGGTGGTCACGGCTTGGGAAGCAATGGTGCGTGGTGGTAGCTTGGTGCCGAGGGCGGTGATGCCATGGTGGTGCATGGTCAGTTAGGGTTATGATTAGACGAGGAAGACGAGTGTGGTGCGCAATCGAAGAGAACCCATGGTGGAACTTGGTATTGGTACACGATGGTGGTAGTGGTTCACGGTGGAAAGCGAGAAAGAGGATCGAGTACACCTGACTAGGGTTTTGCATGCATGGGAACTCGAGGGTTTGACGTACGGTTTCTAAGTATGACAAGGACGACCCGGACCACATATAACTATAGTAGAGAATTGCAAAGCTGGGGTAGCGAGCAGTCGAGGCCGAGAGTTTGAATTTAAATATTTATACGATATGCAACATGTGCTTAGAACGTGTTCTGATCTTATTATCACGCGCTTGACAGGTTGGTGATTTGAGCGTAGACGGACGAGTTGTCGGACTAGGACTGAGGTTCATCATAACCGGTGAGTCTCTAATCCCCTACTCTTTTTAAATGTTTTTATTGTTTTGGGGCTATTGTACATATTGTCCTGAGGTGTTAATATATTTGGTTAGGTTAAGGGTTTCGGGTTCTAACCCGATGCGTTTTGATTATAAAATGATTATTAAGGAGTCGTAGGGTCTATGGTGTGTTCATGGAAATATGTGAGCTAAGGGAATGGGTTGTTAATGTTTTACGTGTTAAGGGTCGGTTGGGAAGAGTCGGACCTTAAACTTAAATGCTTATGAATTCATGTGGGATATGTATGTCGTTCTAATACGTGTGAGGTGTAAGTGTAGTTAACGAGTCTTGTAAATGATGTGTGATATTATATGTTTTTTGATTATGTGTCGTGTTTGCATCGTTGTCTATATGAGATGGCAAACAACATTTGTGAAGCACGAGGTCCTTCGGGGAGTCACCAAAGGTGACAATACTTAACAGGTTAATGAGGAGCTCAGGGTGTATCGATCACCCTGACGAGGGTGTAGTGACGAGGTATGTGTTTACGTGTATATTTACATGTGTGTGGAATTGCATACAAACGTTGAGTTATATTTATTGTGCGTGTGATGATATTAATGTGGTAATCCTAATGTGACGTGTGAATGTTATTATTGTGGTATATAGAGTTAGATCGACCGTGATGTCAGGATTTTGGCATGACGTGTACAACTGTCGTGTCGGTTGAAGTGTAAGAGCCTTGATTAAGGCCGGGTAAGTTGATGTCTAGGGTTTTGTTGGGTTAACTAAGTTTCGAGTTAATACATGTCTTAGAGTATGAGTTATTAGTGTAGAAAGTTCGATCTATGTCGACGAGACTGGGGAAACATTATTATTATGGGAAGAGTCTTGGGTAATGAACAATTATGGGATACCGTGTAATACAGGGGCTATGTATTTGTTAACAAACTGGTAAACTACTTTGTAAAGACCATGGGTCCTGAGTAAACTCTAAATAATCTTTGTGACGAGTTGGCTTTTAATTAAAATAAACTATTAGAACTTACTCAGCGTAGCTGACTTTTTGTGTGTGTTAGATTGTTTTGCAGGTAAGCGTCGCGTTGGCATATCTTGGTTGAGGAGCGGTGCTACTCGGATTGGTGTGCAGGCATTCGTGAGGTAAATTTTAACAACATTAAATAGCAATAAATGATTTTAGAAAGACTTCCGCTGTAGTTTAATTATTAATAAATGTGTTTTAAAGAGAATGACCCGTTATGAGAACTAACTGTAGGATGCTCGGGTTGGGGTCTTACATGTTACAATCGTGCAAACTAACATGCCAAACTTGTAGTTTCCCATTCCTAGGGGCCAAAATTGATATTTGGGTAAACCACAGGGGCCATCCATGTAATTAATTCTAACTGTTAGTTACAAGGATTTAACAGTTAAATTCCCATGGGTGCAATTTGTAATTATAGTAATTACATTTACATCTTAAAGTTAAAACCCTAACCCAATTCCTATCTCCATCAAAACCTGGGAAAAACAAGTAGACCCCCCCCCTGAAACATCCCGGGAACCAACAAGTTACCTGATTTCTGTTAACGGATAACCCTAATCTCTGGCAAATTAAATGGTTTATATGGTTTTCGCGTAAAGTTTATTTATTGCAGTTAGAGGACCCTAATGGTCGTTATTACCAAGGTTAGGAACATAAGTGCATTAAATGGTTTAGGAGGGATCGAAAGGGAAACATCATAGGATTTAAAAGCCATCTTATGGCAAACCCTAAGCCATAATCGTCTTAGGGGTGTACGACGGTAAGGTGGGGTGCGCAGGAGAAAGAGGCCGAGAGCGGTGGTACTCTGATGGTAGCTATCAAGGGGGAAGACTTCATAACACATAAGGTAAACCTCTAACCCCGTTATTTTACTTCTCGTTTCTGTTTCGTATAAAACCCGACTAGGGTTTGGGGTGATGGTCTCGGCCGGCGATGTGGTCGCCAAGACGAGGGTGCGGATGGTAGTGGTGTTCACGGAAGACACAAGGGGATGACGGGATGGGGAACGTGGGACTACGATCGCTGAGCATAGTGGCGGGTCGGATGGTGGCGATGTCCGACAAAGGTCACGGCTCCCGCGGAGCCTAATGGCAACCGATGACAGTGGTGGTTAGGGGGGTGGTTCATGGTGGTGTACGAGACGACAGTAGAGAGGAGGTGGCCGGTGCGAGCTGTTGGGGTGATGCTCTACGACCGTAGCCGAGGAGAGGGTTGCTTCCGTTGTGTGGCTTGGCACAGGCACGAGACGAGGAGGTGGGTTGGGTGATGCCAACCGTTGGAGCTTCACGGTAAGAGGGACGAAGGTGGCATGTTAGGTGGTACATGGTGGTGATGCGCGGTGGCGGTGATTCGCGACGATGAACAAGGATTAGGATGGGATTGTCGCGAACCCGGTTAGGATGTTGATGAGCCTAGGGATTGCATGGCGTGGTTTGACGTGCATGGGAAGCTCGGCTCGCGTACACGTGAGTCATAGACTAGGTGTTTCAAGGCGCGGGGAAGTACTAGCATGCGGGTTCTAAAGGGGTCCAGTGTAACCCCGTTCGAACGGACAAGTAAATTTGGTGTTGCATGGTGAAGGGATTGTGTGATTGAGACGAGTATCGGGAACATTTATGTTTTTACGTAGTGACACATGTTTAGGATGTGCTCTGACTCTATGATCATACGTGAACAGGTTCGGGTTCTGACAAGGAGACGTTGCTATACTTGTGAATGATCTTCAAAATGGTGAGTTTCTAACCCTCCCCCACTTCTTTAAATGTTTTCTTATGTTTTTGGGGCTATCGTACATACTTATGAGACAAGTTTAATCTATTAAACGTGTTAAGAGTTTCGGATTCTAATCCGATGTGTTTATGAAATTAAATGAGTATTAAGGAGTCATAGGGTCTATGGTGTGTCCATGAGAACGTGCTAGCTAGACATATGAGTTATGAATGTGGGACATGTTAAGGGTCGGACGGGGAGAGTCGGGCCTTAAGCTAAATGTTTATTATTTCATGTGGGATATATGTACTTTTTTAGTGCTATGTGTAAGGTACAGATGTGGTTAACAAGTCATATAAATATAGTGTGATATTCTATGTCACTATTTGTGCTACGTGTATTGTGTCGTTGTCCTTGTGACACGGCAGGAATGATTATTGTGTCGTCGTCTTTATGACACGACACGTCATGCTATGAAGAACAAAGTTCTTCAAGTGTAGCCACCAAGGGGGTGGCGGGGATGTCATTGTAAGATGATGAGTGTGTCGCTATGATTAGTGGCGGGGCCCTGTAACAAGGGTAGAGCTAAGCTCATGACGAGTATCCCGACGAGGATAACCCTGATGAGGGTGCAGTGATAAGGTGTGTGTGTGTGCATATATATTTATGTGTTAAATTGCTTGCAAGTGATGAGTTATATTTATTGTGCGTGAGATAGTACTAATGTGATGTGTAGATGATATTAATGTGGCGAGTAGAGTTAGATTTACCGTTGTGTCAGGATTATGATGTGGTGTTGATAACTATTGTGTCAGCTGATTTGTAAGAGCCTTGGTCAAGACAGAGTAAGTCAAGAACTAGGAATTCGTTGTGCTAATCAAGCGTCGAGTTAATACATACTAGGGTATGAGTTATTAGTGTAGTAAGTCGATCTATGTGGTTAATACTGCGGGATTATTATTATTATGGGATAATTCTTGGGTGGTGAACGGTTATGGGATATTGTGTGATAGTAAGGGGTTATTTATTTGTTAATGAATTGTGGAACTATTTTATAAAGACCGAGGGTCCAGAGCAAGTTCAAATAACTTTTGTGACGAGTTGGCTTTTAATTAAATTCAACTATTAGAACTCAATCAGCATAGCTGACTTTGTGTGTACGTTAGGTTATGTTGAAGGTGATCTTTGGTGTTGACATATCTTGGCTTGGGAGCGGTGCTACTCGGATTGGTGTGCAGGCATTCGTGAGATAAACTTAATAACATTAGATTGAAATAAATTATTTTGAAAGACTTTCGTTGTAGCTTGACATACCTTAAATGAGTATATTCATGGGAAATAACCCGTTATGAGAACCAACTGTATGGTGCCCGGGTCGGGGCCTTACACCCCCCTCTCGTGTCGTCGTGCACCACCGAAGGTCGCCGCTGCCAATTGATGCCAGGCCGCCTCCGTCCCCGCCGCTGCCTTCATCGCCGGCCTCGTGTGCAACTGTGTAAAGGTTTTTCGGTTTACTGCGGGTTTTGTGAACAGTCACTAGAGAGACACTTGTTGAACCAAAGTGTAGGTTTTTCGGTTATCGTCAAAGGTATAATCCCTTACCCGCTATGGTTGTGTTTATTGTTTATATATGTGTAATCAGATGATGAGATCCAGGTTTAGAACCTTTAACATGTACAACCGCTTTCGCTCAATAAATATGAATTATTTATTTAATAAAATTAAATTAATTATGTTTTAAAAGTAAAATTGGTACATGGACCCAACAGAATCTTGGATTAGACTGGAATGTAAAATGGGGATCCTAGACATTGAATCCCGAAAGGCCAAAGACCTCAATCAACGTGCAAGGATTAGAATGCGAAGTATTTTCATGGTATTATCAACAGTAAAACCTCTCGGAACTCGATTTCGGGTCTGAAAATCAATGGCAATTGGGTTACAAAACCAAACTTAATCAAGAAGGAGATCTCCAATTACTATCGTTCGAAGTTCAAGGAACCGCTACATAATAGGTCGAGTCCTCTGTCCCTCCTGGTAGTCCTTAACACCGACGAATGACTCGTCCCTGGCTTCTCCTTTCATGGCCACCAAAATCAAAATGGCGGTCTGGGATTGTGGCGATGACCTGGACCTGCCTAGAAGACTTCAACCTTAAAGTTTATCAAGCAGTTCTGAGGGATTTTGCACAAGCATTTTACTGACATCATAAATTTCTTCCATGAAACTGGTACTATCTCCCAAGGCTGTAACTTAACTTTTATCATCCTCATCCCTAAACTTGCAGATCCTTCCACTCTTTGTGAATTCCGGCCTAGAACACTTATTGGGTCCATGATCAAAATCATCTCCAAAGTCTTGGCCAATCGACTTAAAAGAGTCTTAGGCTCGATAAAATCTGAAACCCAATCTGCGTTCCCGAAAGATCGGTATATTTTGGATGGGCCTTTAATTATTAATGAGGTTATATCTTGGGCCAAAAAGTCAAGTTTGATTTCGAAAAGGCTTTCTATTGCATGAACTTGGACTTTTTGGCATCCACTTTGTATCAAATGGGTTATCCACCCAAATGGTGTTCATGGATCTCTGGTATTCTATCATCAACCTGTGCCTCAGTCTTGGTAAATGGATCCCCCCACGTTTGAATTTCAATGTGAGCATGGGGTGAGACAATGTGACCCACTTTCCCCCTTCTTATTTATTATCGCCATGATCCGGAAACGTGTCTTTTAAAAACTTTTCATGGCCTTAATACTCCCCGGGATGGCCCTACCTTATGACACCTTTTTTATGCTGATGATGCTACCATAATCGACAAATGGTAGCAACTAATGCTAATAATATTGCTCGGATTCTTCGATGTTTTCATTTATGTTCGGGCCTCAGAATCAATTTGCAAAAGTCCAACTTATATGGTATTGGGGTAGCCCATTCCGAAGTTAATAGGGTTGCAAAATGGCCTCCTTGACATTCAAGTATCCTGGTCTCATGATGGGCTCAAATATGAATAGGATCAATAATTGGAAATTGGATTTTGACATCTTCCTTTCCCAGGTCTCCTTATGGAAAGCCTCCTCCTTATCCATTGGAGGAACACTCAAATTGATTAAGTCAGTCTTTGAGAGCTTACCTACTTACTATTTCTCATTATATAAAGCTCTATATAAAAGTGATAGATGATCTGGAGGTAATTAGAAAGAAATTATTATGGGGCACTAATGAAAATAAGAAAAAAAAATACATTGGGTCACTTTGGATAGGGTGACCAAACCTAAAATTGAAGGAGGGTTAGGAATTTGTTCACTAAAAGACATCAACAATGCACTTCTCTATAAATGGGTTTGGAGATATGAAAACGAAGAGCTAAGTTTATGGAGGCAGGTCATAACGGCTATTCAAATTCATCATAAACCCAAAGCTTGTTCATATCTCTCGCTGGTAAAGAATATCACAGGAGTTTGGAATAATGTGGCAAAGTTTGAATCAAAGTTTTCCATTGTAGGGTAGAAGTTACATAATTTAATAAGAGGCAAACTTGGATCTGTAACCTTTATTCGCTTTTGGATTGACCCTTGGATATCCAATGGATTTCTCATGGCATCCTTCCCTAACCTTTTCTCTCATGAAAAAAGCCAAATTATGCTCAGTTTC
Source organism: Smallanthus sonchifolius (assembly GCA_023525975.1). Classification (NCBI taxonomy): domain Eukaryota; kingdom Viridiplantae; phylum Streptophyta; class Magnoliopsida; order Asterales; family Asteraceae; genus Smallanthus; species Smallanthus sonchifolius. The sequence continues at coordinate 32,723,449 of CM042046.1, forward strand.
AAACCGCTTTGCATTGGTTGGGAATGCCATCGTTTGGTCATGGAACTGGTCTCGCACTCCTTCTGTGCCAGCTGAGGTTGAGGAGTTGAGCAGATGTCTGAACCTACTTAGGCTAGCACACCCAAATGACGGAAGAGATGAATGGCAATGTTGGGTGATTCCTCAAATCAATTCATGGTTAATTCTGTCGAGAAGCTAATCCATTCTGAAGTGGCTTTTGTCTATACAAATTTTCATGGGGTGAATGGCTTCCAATTCAATGCAATATCTATGGTTGGAGGGTTGATATGGATCGTCGCCCCAGTCGTTTGGCTCTTATCAAACGGAACATCACAGTCACTTCTCACCTCTGCCCCTATGTGGCGAAGATCCGGAAGTGGTCGATCATTTATTTTACGGCTTGTTTCACATCTACAATCATCTGGAAATTCGTAAGCAATTGGTGCAAGATTCCTAACATCTGCGTTCACGGTTAGAGACCTTTTCGATCTACACAAGTCAGTGACTGTGGATGCGGCCAAAAGAAGCTAATTCAAGGTATTATAGTTATCTCATGTTGGTGTTTATGGAAAACGATGAATTGAGCTCTACTCTCAAATGTTGTGGTAAAACAATAGAAGATTATTGACGATATAAAATCACTCGGCTATCTATGGATTAAAATAGGTCAATTCAAAAATCTCACATTTAAAAAGATTGGTAGTTTCAACTTCGTATAATTAAGATGTAATTTTTTGATACTTGATGTATTGGTTCGCTGTATTGGCTCATCTCGTTTTGACTAGGGTCCTAATAAAATTTGCCTAGGAAAAAAAAAGTTCTAAGAATTTTAAATATTAGAAATTTAGTGGTGTTAATTCAAGAAGTGTTAGGTGGAAAAAGATTCCCAATCCTGAGAATAATTCCGAACGAGTATGACATGGAACAGATGATTACAGATAAGGCACGAGGCCACCACACGCCAGTGCCTTTACTCTAATCTCAGTCGTCCACGTGTCTTGCCTCTCAACGGTCCATAAGAACCCGTATCCTATTTGTGCTCTCGTGAACCCTTGGCTCCCCCGTTTAAATTTCAACCTTCACTTCATATCTTCCTCATCAAACACACACACACACATCTTCACACACTGATTTTTTTTTCTCCCAAAATGTCTCTCCAAACTCCATTTTCATCATCATTTGGCGTTTTGTTGAAGAAATCAGAGGCAGATCTCGAATCTGCACACCAAAAATCGATTGGATGTGTGAAATTTTCATGCTCTGTTTTACCAAACGGAAGGAGAGCAGGTGTCGTACGGTGTGCTTCAACCGTAGATGGAGAGAATCTGGTGTTGAGTAGCGGAGTGTTGTTTCAGCCATTTGAAGAAGTGAAGAAGGAGGAGTTCATCGTCCCAATTTCTCCTGAAAAGTCGCTTGCTCGTCAAAGGTATTTTGATGAGTGTGAAGCTGCCATCAACGAGCAAATCAAGTAAGTTTTTAATTATTTTCGTTGTGTCTAGGATGTGAAGTATTTTCATGTTATTTGGTCCAGTTTGTTGTATGCGTCCACAAGTGGGCCTGTAAATGAACCAGTGAACTTTCAACAAAATTACAGGGATGAGATCGGTGTCAGTACCGAATTTCTGGTGAATACTGTATCAAATATATCGATACGGTGTCGGTTATGATATTGGTACGTTACTAGTACTCGTTACAAAATGTTCATCTCTAGATGGTATCGGCTCCGTACCGGTACCTGTACCGAAAACACCGATACCGAAATTCTGGAAAAGTGGGTACCGAATCTATTTGTACTATACCACAAGCTGATCCCTAAAAATTACACAAAATCCAGAAGGACCTTGGACTATTGTGGTTAAAAGATATAATTTTGACCTTCAAAGTCAATTCATGATGTATTTGTTCATTTGTGTTCGTTTACGTTCATGAACTATTCGTTTAACTTTTTTACGAACATGAACATGTCTTAATTAATGAACATGAACAAAAAATTTGTTTGATAATATGTTTATGTTTGGTTAAAGTTAAATGAACGAACATGAACATGCCTCTGTTCGTGTTCACTCGATCTATTTACAGGCCTATCAACATGCTAAAAAATTCATTGCTTTTAGATTCTGACCGGACAACAAACCACACGGGTCCACTGGTAGGATCGGATGAACATCGTAAATAATATAAATATTAAAATTATGTAAATAGATGCGAAATATAAAAATATTTTCAGTTTTGATGTCAACGTGAAAACCTAAATAAATAAAATTAGCAACTTGCAATAGTAAATTAATTGAAAAAAAAATGAGATTTTGAAAGAAAAAGTAAAAAATAAATAAAAAAATTGGAACTCCGGTCCGACCACCCGGTCCGGTCAGTAACATGCAGGTTCAAACAAAATGGGTTCAAATAGGAATAATCGGACCGGTTCCAACACTTATAAAACTATCCTCTTTGTAACAGCTTTGCATAGAAAACAAATGATATGTATGTCCATTTTGATTTTTGTATTCGATATTTTATTTCTTTGGTGCTTACATGAATGTAGATAAGATATCTAAGTAGGGATTAGTGAAATACAGATGAAAATGGTGTAACAAAATACATCTTAGTGTTTCGGTGTCTTATTGTCATAGATGTTAAGTAATTGAAGCAATCAACAGGCACTGTTACTAAAGTTGCCAAGCTATTTGAGTCCTATTTGTTACAACTCAAATGGTTCTTCAAATTATGGATTGAATGAAATGTTGAAGAGGATGTTGTTTACACCATTCTTGATAAAATTGCTTTTTTGATCTAGACATATGTCACTTGCACAACTTGCTATAATTTGACAAACTACTTTTTCATTAACCTTTTGATGCTGTTTGAAAAGCACTAAAGAAACTGTAAGTTTTGAGTCTGTAAATTGGGACTTGAAATGGTCCATTGATAAGTTTTAGAATTAGTTAAAGTGGAACTTTGGTCTTCTGCAGTGTGGAATACAATGTCTGCTATGTTTACCATGCTATGTATGCGTACTTTGATCGGGACAACATAGCTCTGAAAGGCCTTGCCAAGTAAACACACCACTCGAATCCCTTTTACCTTTTGCAGTCGATTCTTTACACGCTTATAACATGTGTTTTGTTTTTAACAGGTTCTTCAAGGAATCAAGTGACGAAGAAAGAGAACACGCTGAGAAGTTAATGAAATATCAGGTCACTTTCACACTATTATTTTAAAGATTTTGAAGAACATAGTTTAACAATAGTTTTTTTTTTCTTTTATGCAAATCCTATTGTTATATCTATACCTAATAAATAACTAACTGTTTAATATTTCCTTTATTAATTCCTAAATCTTCATTACTTTTTAATACTTTTTTATAATTCTTAAATCTTAATTGCTAACTATTTAATATTTCCTTTATTCAACCCGGGTTTGTAACCTAGTACTTATATAAGCAAACATATCAGCAAATAAATATTAAATTAGAACTCTATTTCTAAATATATTGGCGAATGTGTAGAACATGAGAGGTGGAAGAGTGAAGTTGAACACCATAGTTGCACCACCTTCAGAGTTTGAACACGATGAAAAGGGAGACGCTTTATATGGTAAGAGCACCCATCAAGTACAACAATCATATCAAGTTAATTAGCACTTGTTTTACAAACATTCACCCATATTTGCTTTTATTTTTCTAGCAATGGAACTAGCATTGTCTTTGGAGAAACTAGTCAATGAAAAACTTCTTTGTTTGCATGCGGTATGCCATTTATCTTGATATTTAAGTGTTTCATACATCACAAATCCCAATCTGACACCATGTCACACATGATATTAAATATAAATGTGTTTTTCAAATTGAAGGTAGCCGATAGAAACAATGATCCCCAAATGGCAGACTTCATTGAGAGCGAGTTTCTTGTCGAGCAGGTAAATCATACCTATTGTCATATAAGCGTGTGCATCTCATTATGTGTGTGATATATAAAGTCAAATCTGTATAAATTTTTATGTTATATGACAGGTTGACGCGATAAAGAAAATTTCGGACTATGTCTCTCAACTGAGAAGAGTAGGGAAAGGCCATGGTAAGATTATTGTCTTTATGAAACTATTCTATCATATCCAGAGCAATAATTTCAAATGAACCCTTTTACAGTAACTTTTACTATATACATGCATTAAGATCTATGTTGTAGAGCAAAATTTTCAGAAGGCAAGTTAAATGGGTCAAACAGGCTGTAAACGGGTTGGTTGGACTTATAAAATATACTTTTAGAACCTTTTGCATTATGGTGGGTGGGTTGACTGTTTGGATAGACAGGTAAACACAAACACGAGCTGTTTATTAAACGGGGGCTAAACTGACTAATCCTAAACCTGAATATATTTATGTTGGGTTTGGTTGTGTTGGAACTTGCCACCTTAACTGTTACACACCATACATTAAAACTTGTCAAGAATTTTAATATTATAAATTTCAAGAGCAGAAGGTAAGAAACTCAGAGCAATGGTTGTAATGTGTATTTAAATTTGAACTGCAGGGGTGTGGCATTTTGATCAGATGCTTCTTGATGGGGCTGGTGCTGCACCATGAAGAAATTGGGTGATCTTGTTAATCACATTAGGAGTGTATGATGGCGTGTAATTCGATTTAGCAACTTTTATGCACCATAAGCCTCTTTTTACTATTTGAAACTAGTTCATCTGTATCGATTAGTTGCGTACCTAGTTTGTTTGATATTGTTACAAAATAAATAGATAATCCTTTGCGTGGTTGTTATGTCCGGGGTTTCATAATCAGATTGAATTACTACTTTTGTCTGTGTTTATTAGCCTTTATGTATTCCTGTATCATTATTGTTAGTCTTAAAGTATCATTCATAATTAGAGTTAGCTATTGGTATTCCATTTATGATCTAAATATTGCTAATTGTAATGAAAATTGAGGCAAGGGAATTTCAGCATTCATACCAAAACTGTCATGGTATCAGAGCATCTTCCTCTAATCACCTAACCTATCCACCTTCTGCCATCGCAGTCCTCTTTCTTGCAGCCTCTCTTCTCCATACTTCCTCCTTCTCCCTGTAACCCCTGTCACAAAAAATGTTCAAAATTTTGCCAAAAGGTAAACCCTATGGACTATAAGTGTAAACACACCAAAGTCTAGGGTTGAAAATGAAAGAAATTTAAGAAATTAAGTTGATATCGGACCGACATTGTATTCCATATCGGTCCGAAGTGAAAACAGGTTATGGTATCGAACCGAAGTTGAAGTCAGTCCAATAACGGATCGGCATCCATTCACATATCGGTCCGTAATGAGTTGCTAAGTCGGTTTCGGACCGACATAGTCCACATATCGGTCCGACATGGCCGCCAAATATGTTCGGTCCATCAGGAAGAGACGTGTAGGGCTGACGCAAGCATAGTCGGATGTCGGACCGACATCCCTATGCATATCGGTCAAACATGGACCAAATCTCAACCTATAAATAGCAGATCGATCTCAGACATTTTTTCTTCATCCTACAACCGATTCCAACTACCAATTCACGTTCCAGGTGATCCCTAGCCCACTCCCGACGATCCCGGTCCAACTCCCGCTCCTCGTAGTACTCGGATTAAGAAGAGACGCTCATAGAAGTGCTGTTACACTAGAAAAATCAGTATTAGAAGTTATACATTAAGCTTTCGACTCTAGAGGCTCAATCACACTATAAAGGTGAATACTTTATCTCTTTGAAAACTGGTGTCAAATATTTTATTTGCGAAAATGGCCAAACAAAGGTTAACGAAGAATGCTCAACGTTCTTCTACGTGTAAGCATTCAGGCCATAGGTATACGTAAAACTTGCAAGGGATACATGGGTCTCGTGTGAAATTCTCGGATTGCGGCTGGTACTTCCCTTTATAACAAATGAGGAGACATGAGTCCCCGTTGTTATAAAGACATACTACCGGTGTATACTGTGATGTGATTGAACATGACGGGTCTGCTGAGTGTGTAGACTGGACATGAAGTTGTGATTATGAAATTAATACTTATTTGTGCCAAATGATTTTAATGTCAAGATATTGTATTCACCAGCGTTCGCGCTGACGTTTTATTTTCAAAAATGTTTTTCTAGGTAACGAATAAAACATGATGAGAAAAGGAATATGGACAGACATGAGATCTGCCTCAGGAAAAAGAAAGGATGTAATTCACGTAGGATTCTCAGGTCACGTGTAAAGGGAAATCCTAAAGAAAGGAGATAGGACCAGGAAATTGATCAACCTTGTGTTGTACTATTTCCAGTGGCTTGTGATGTATTTGATTTCAAACTTTTTTGTAATCAAAGATGAAAGGGTATTGAAACCTTATGTTTATAAAGTTAATACAAGGCTTTTGTTTTCTAACTAAGTTTTGATAATTACAAATACAACCCTTGAGGTTGAAAGAAGGACGAAACGATCCTTTTGAAAAGACTTTCGCTGTATTTTACAAAAAAACTCTGAAATCAAAGAATCAATGATACCAATCCGGCTCGCACCAGAGGGTGCCTGAGGCGGGGTGTGACAGGTTGGTATCAGAGCCACGGGTTTTAGCGAATTAGATACTTGGGTCTAGTATCTAAGCTTTAACCATTAATGATTTTAAGATAAGAAAACAAGGTGGCCTTCTGACTGGTATGTAGTTATCTGACAAATGGAAGTGTTCTGTCTAAGGAATGAGCGGTGTATAAATCTCTCCTAGACCCGTCGCTTTTACCTAGGAAAATATCTGTTAGAGGTACTACTCTTGAAAGATAACCATCCTTGTAGAACTTTAGCTAAGATTAAGATACTGGCTTTTTTCATTGATGAAGTATAGATTGGTAGCTTTATTTCACCAACGGTGCTCTTGACTTCTCCACTGAATCCTACCAAGACTGAGGATTTCGAGATGATTTCGGAATCAGGGATCCTTATATGTTTCAGGACTTCTAATTGTATGATGTTCACTGAGCTTCCTCCATCAATCAGGATCCGGCGGATGAAGTGATTGGCTATGTACAGAGTGACTACCAAGCCGTCATGGTGAGGATCATGCACATCGTCTCTATTCCCTTCGTCGAAAGAGATTACTTTCTTTTCGGTTAAAGTGGATGTTTTGGTAGGCATGTCCCCTTTCTCTGTCTTTGCTTCCTTAGCGTTTCTCTTTGCTGGAAAATAAGGAGTACCATATATAATAGACCCACCATATATGAAACTTATTACCTTGGCATCCTTAGGTGGGGATGCTGCTCATCTTGGGGTAGCATCAGATTCTGATTCTTTTCTTTCTTTCTTCCCAAGAGTTCCTTCAGGTGGCCCTTGATAAGAAGATAGCTTATTTCTTTCCTAATGGAAATACAATCCTCAGTCATGTGCCGACGTCTTCATGATAGGCACACCATTTAGATTTGTCCTTCCATCCGGATGCCTTGTCAGTTTTCCTAGGCCATCTGACCGTGTCCCCAAGATCCTGCATAGCATACATGAGTCCTGAAACATTAACAGGAAAACAATAGTCAGTCAATTTAGGATAATTTTCTTCTTCCTTAACGCCCTTCACAACGTTAAATTTGTCATTGTCAGCTCTCGAGTAAGGCTTTGATCTATGAGGCTTGAAAGATGATGATTCAGATTTCCTGTTGGGATAATCATAGTTGGAAGGTGCATCAATCCTTTTCTGGATCTTTTTGTCATCTTCGAGTCTTATGAATCTCAGAGCCTGATTCCTGACTTCGTCTAAGTTCCTGCATGGATTCATTACGAGATCTTCATAGAAGGGGGAGTCCTTTAGCAATCCCATCTTGAAAGCTTGAACTGCCGTAGCGATGTCAAGGTTGGGGATATCCAAGGATTCCCGGCCAAACTTGCTTACATAATCCCTAAGGGATTCCTCAGCATTCTGAGTTACTCTACATAAATCATTAGTTAGTCTTTTAAATGTTCTGCTGCAAGAAAACTGGTTGTTAAATAAATTAATTAAGTGATCAAATGAAGTGATAGAATAATAAGGAACATTTAATAGCCATTTCAGGGCTGATCTTGTCAGAGTGGACCCGAAGCCTTTGCATAAGCAAGCTTCCTTTAAATCTAAGGGAATGGGATTGATTTCCATTCTTTCCCTGTATTGGGCGACATGCTCTTCGGGATCCGTAGTTCCATCAAACAACTTCATGTTGGGAGTCTGGAAGCGTTTCGGGATCTCTACCTCGCATATCGGAGGAGCAAATCTGGAGATCCTGTGACTGGCTGAGGATGCTTCCGGTATTGGTTGGACCACACCTGGTACACTGGAGATCATATCCTTCAGCCTTTTCAACTCCTTAGCCATGATTGGACTGATTCCTGTATCATGCATAAGTTCGTTAGTATTTAAAAATTGATTGTAACTGTTACCACTGTGAGGATCTCGCGATGAGGATCTTGGGTTGATTCCAAGATTCGGGTTTGTGGTGATTCCAACAGCTGGAGTCGGGCCAACTGTAGTGGTTCCAGTCTCTAAACAGCATCAGGTTAGTCTTCCTCTGTTGCTCCATTTGTTGTTTCATCTCCGAGAATAGATCGAGGATATCATTGTTTGATACGATCATAGGTCCAGCAGCAGGTATTACGGATCCCGAAAAACCCGCAGAAGTAGTTTTTTCAGCTGATTAACACTATTTTGGAATGAATGAGGAGGAATAGGGTTGTTCAACCCAGAGCTTGAAGATAGAGCATAAACAAAAAAAATTTTGGACTGTGACAACATTTTTTAAATCAGTTTTGAGAAAAATTGAATTAACGCAAATTTTAGTAAAGATTTAAAAATGAAAAGCACCACTTGCCCCACGGTTGGCGCCAAATTGTTTTGACCAAAAATTACACAAAATAATCAAGTGATCAAATTTAGTTTGTGAGATAGTGTGCTTGTAATATTCGTGATGAACAATGCATATAAAGCAATAAATCGACACAAGTGTTTACGAGGAAAGCCCTTAATCCCTAAGGATTGTCGGCATAAAACCTCGGGAAGTGACCGAAAGTCACTTGCCTCCTAGTATTTTATAGAATAACGAAAATGATTACAAGTAAGAGCAATGAATGATCGGAATCTAGGTGTTACAGAGCTTATTTGCGAGTATTTGATAATGCTAAGTGTTTGTGTGTGTTTCCTATTCGATCAAGCTGCTGGTTATATACACAGATTGACATAACTAACTATCTGAGAATCTCGGAATCGACTATACAAAGATTGACATAACTAACTATCTGATAATCCCGGAATCGACCAAGTCTTCTAATATAACCGTTGGAGGCCACTCCACGCGTCTTCTACACATTATCCTTTACTTCTAGACCGATTCTTCAGGGATGAACTTGACTTCGCACGTTTTACCTACATATAAGTCAAGATAGAAGAAAGATATAACGGTAATATATTAAGGATACCGAAACCTGTCAGGATACCAATCCAGGATCCTTAGCTGCAAAATGACCCCTAACAAGTCTTGACTAAATAAAATAAGACAAAAATACTAATAAATTAAGATTGCAAATGTCTGGAGGAAATCCCATTCCATATTATGATCCTAATCATCATATTAAGCAAGAATCTCCAGAGTATCATCCGCTAGGTTCACAACAGAATCCTATTTGTTCGCCTTACTATAATGACGACCCGTTTCTTGTGCTTCCTAATTCTCCCGAATACCACCCTCAATCCTAAAACTCTTCCACCCAATGGATGGATGCTAGATCAGACTTCAGTAATTGGAATACTGCTGCTCAACCTATGCAAGGAAATGAGACACAATCCAGTCAAATTCAATCATCAGAAGAGGATCCTTCATAAGATTCCTATTATTAAACTGCTTCTGAAAACCCTGACGATTATCCATTTAATAACCCTGTTTCAAACAGTTATGACTATCAATCCTATAACTGTGGATCCCCATTCTTGTATGATCCCTATATATATCTTGAACCTGATGGTCCTTTCAAGCACTATTTCCAAGCTCCACCTGGATACCAAAATGCCTACAACGATATTATGGTTGGACTCCTCGAGCCTCCACCTAAATATGGTTATGAGCATAGTATGCCTTCTTCCCCTATTGAATGTTTAGATCGTTCGTTACGTCAAACGGACGAGATAACAAGGGAGAAGATTATGGACAAAGCAAGAACCAAATTCTATGGGAGACAGGTGTATGAATATGGAGAGGATCTAATGACTCTTGGGAAAGAGCTGATGAAGGATTGAAAATCTTTTCGTATTTTATTTTGTATTGTAATATATTCTATTTTAGTAATAAAGTATCTCTTGTTTCAAATTTTAGAATGGTTGGAAAGGGCAAAGGTCCTATCTTTCTTTGAAAATTCGCTCATGCTAGTTACTTTGAACGTAAAACGAATGAAACAACTATAGAACTTAATGAGGAAACTGAAAGTTCTACTTTCAGAAGCATCGGAGAAATAGGAAACCCTAGTGTTCCCTATAATCCTTCTATAAGTTTTTATTCCGCTCCAATTGCTGGAAGCTATAATATCACTACTGTTTATTCACAAAATATTCATGAGGGATACGCTGAAATGCCTTATGAAAATAAAGGTGATCCTGAAGAAGAAGAAGAAGAAGAGCGTGCTGACTCCAATATACCTTATGTTCCGTATTATGAGACAATTTCTATTCCTGCTCCACATATAAATGAGAATGCGTCAGGAAGTGAGAGGGAGCAAATGTTGTTGAACCGAATAGCTGAATTGTGTAGGTCCCTCGGGTGTGGCGGATCGTCACATGCAAGTGGGTCTACTAGTCGGACCGGGTGCGGAATGCCCGTGACTAGGCGGAGAGTCTAGCTAAACAAAGTAAACTGACAAGAGAAAACACTTTAAACGTTCTTTGTATTATAAACACTTGAAGGTTACAGAGAAAAGCACTGAAATTACAATCTGCGTATTTGCAATAAAGCTTGCGTACTTAACTTCTGTCAACCTATCCTATTTATACAAGACCTGTTGCCTGCGCACTTAGCAAGTGCGCAGGGAAAAATGCTCTTGCGTACTTAGCAAGTACGCAAAGTTACTCTTGCGTACTTGCCAAGTACGCAGGAGCTTTTCTCCTGCGCACTTACAAGTGCGCAAAACACTTGGAGAATTCTGCAACAATCAATATGTAAAAGTAAATACAACTCGATAAACTAATACATAAAGAATCTTACATACAAAGACAATTACAAACAAGACAAAACAACCTAAGACTAAGACTCTATCTATCTAGAGTGTTTGTCACAGGAAAGTGCTTCAACAAACTCCCCCTTGACAACAGCTCTGGATAATCTTCAGTCTTCGGTCTTCACAGCTTCAGTCTTCAGCTTCCATCTTCTTCTTGTAATCAAGGCAGAACTTAATCACCTTGTCATATTTAGAAGCAAGGAGCTTTGTCCACTCATCTGTGTAGACGCAGTAGTGTTCTGCTAGTACCTCCAGATCTTTCACAGAAAAGTTGATGAAGTAGACTTCATCAAATATTCTGATCAGCTCCTTTGGCACTAGGTTCCCACTCTCTGAACGTCCTTTACCCATGATCACAGCCTCGCCCGTCTTTGGATCTACGTACTAGTACCACATGTCACCAAGAATATCCTGAGATAACTTGCTCAGGGGAATCTTAGTTTCACATTGCACTGGCTTGTATACCAATTTCTTTAAGTGCTTCTTAGTCACAGGATGTACAGTGTGCTTATCCTTGACTCTCTTGGGCACTTGAGGCTTGAACATCTCGAACTTCCCTGATCTTGCTTCTCGCTGCAGAACCACCCACAAACCCATCGCCACTGCGTGATTGGAATGACCCAGCAGCTCTCGGTTTGCTAGGTTCACCAGGTCGTATTTGGGCAAGGAGCTGAACGCTTCACTGGTGGGTTTCCAGTATTGAACCCCGCCAGATCTTTTGATAGCGAACAGTTGCTTGTCCTCCTCGAACCTTATAGCCAAGATCATCCCTGTTGCTCCGTGTTTGTCTATTATAGACGTCTTTTGCCACACAGGAGCTGGACCCTTTGATGAAGTAGAAGGCATGTTTGATTCTTTCGGTGCCTCTGGGTCCACAGGTTCGGTCAACTAGGGAGGCTTCAGTCGAGGCTTCTACATTACTAGCCTGCTCGACTGAACCTGTGTCGAGCGGAGCGTCGAAGGATGGAAATTCAAAGATCTCTCCATCTTCTAGCTCGTACTCTCCTTCCCCGTCACCCTTGGGAATTTCGATCACAACATCTTTGTCATCATCATCCCAATCGTCACCAGAGTCGATCTCTCCTTCTTCTAGATTGAAGAGAGCATCGATCTGTGCTTCTTTGTAATAGTCAGGATCTAGATATAGGATCTCATCATCAGATAAGTCCTTAAGTACTTCAGCCACTGACTTTCCTTTATCCCACCACCACCACCAGAGGTATCACCACCCTCTTGATGAGTCGACTCCCCTGAGCCATTGGAACAGCATAGATGGGCACGATTGCTAAAGCTTGGTGCTCACCTCCACTAGGACCGGCTTCAGGATCCTTGTCCTTGTCATCATCCTTAGTCAAGTTGACCGGATGACACGCCTCATCACCAGTAGTAGTCCTCTTCTCCTTCTCTTTCTCTTTCTCTTTGTCCTTCTCCCCCTGAGCATCAAGCTTCTTGGTCAGATCAGCCATCAGCTTGACCATCAGCTCATGCTCCTTCCTTTGAGCGTCAAACCTGAGCTCCATGGACAACCCATGACCCAGAAGCATTTCATTTGTCTTTATTAGGAGTTCATTCTAGGCCAGGACGTTTTTCAGTCGTTCCTCAGTCCCTGTTCTCTGGCTACGAAGGATTGTAACTTCATCTATCAAAGAATTGATATGTGCTTGTTGAGCGTCAGACTCCTCCTTCGATTTCTGAATAGTCTTCGGTAGTCCAGCAACTTGGGTTTCCAGAACATCTATCCTAGCATCATTCGGATCAGGATGTCTGGATGAGGACGCCTCGGCAGTGCGAATAGGGGAGGAGAATATGGTATCAAAGTCAAACCCTTGCGTGAAATCTCCATAATTGAAGGGTTGACTGAGAGGCTCAGTGGTGGTAGTTGGGATGGAAGATGTGACGAGAGTTGTTGGGGTAATGGTAGGGGTGATGGTGACAGACTCCGTGACAAATGGAGTAGTCACCGCCACCTGGACAGATGTAGTAGGGAGGGTCACCGTCACAGGAACCTCCTCTGTGACTGCCACGTCAGCTTGAACTTGTGGCCTTCTCCTCCTTCTGTATAACTGCTGTGTAGGTGGGGTAGAGGCTGAATCCGGACTGGCAGCTGAAACATGTACTTGCTGCACAATCGGGACCTCTACCACACTGGGGATAGCAACTATCACACCCCGGCCTGCGGCGGATTATACGCCGGGGCTGACACGGTTGTTCAAAAGCTCATGATCATCTATTTAATGTGAAAGTATTTATTAATCCATATTAAATGATCCGTTACAAGAACAATGAAAAGTCAAAAGTCTAACATAATATAATTTCAATTCCTTATCTAGGTCCAGGTCCTACATGAGCAGCAATGGCCTTAAGCAGGTGCACCTGAAACATGCGAGTAAATGTCAACTACAAGTAGTTGGTGAGCAACATAGGTTTTGACACCAAACTAAAGTTTAGATATAGTTTACGATTCAGAAGATTCAAATGCAGATCTAAAGCATATATAAGAACACATAAGGCTCCAAGCGTACAATTCAACCCTGGTAATGAAATCTAGCTGCCACAATCCCACGGATTGCCGTTTTGATAAAAAGGGTTAGATAACACCCGAAGTTTTATAGTTCACGTCCAACATGGGGAGATACACCCATGCTAATAGTTCACATCCATCATGGGGAGATACACCCATGACAATAGTTCACACCAACAATAACCCGCCAAGGTCGTGTGGTAAGTTTAGTTTAGTTTCGGTTTCCCCTATAAATGATCATGTTAGGTACTACCTTAGGCTTGCAACACAAGTTAATGAACGTACTGGCATGCATTCATGCAATGGTCACCAAATAGTTAAAGATATAAGCATGTAGATCATACCATAGAATCAAGTTAATGAATCGTGTAGATAAGATAGTTAATGCATGTTTCACCCCAAAAACAAAAGCAGTAAAAAGGGGCTATGAATACTCACTTAAATGAGGAGCTAAAGATGATTGAGTTTGATAAGTTGAATAGATATCGTGAGAATTTCTCACAACACACCTACACGATAGATTGGGTTCTAAGGTTGAGATAGCTTGCATGAGATAGTAAAGTCTGAGGTTGAGGATGAGGTTATATAAGTTTTGGGAAAAGTAGTTTATATCATAATTTGGAATTTTGAAATGATACAGTTCTATACATTTAGGTTCAACTAAAATATTTTGTAAGTTTTAAAACGACTAATCAAATAAGTTAATAAGGACTTGTATGATTTAAGTGAGATAAAAGAGATTTGTACAATTATTTATTAAAAATAATCGTTTAAGTATTTAAATAATTATTCTTTGTCAAAAATAATTATTTTTATGTTTTAAAAGATTTTAATAATGTCTAATAATAAACATTATTAGTTTATAAGATAATTTAGTAAATTCGACTAACTAATTAATTTATTTAGGAATTTGTACGGGTTTATAATGTATTCTTAATTTAAAAATAAACACAAAGGTTTATGGTTTTAATTTATAAAATGGAGAGATTAATATAATTTGAAAATTAATTTAATTGGATTTTTAAATATTTAAATAATATATTAAAAGTTAAAAGAAATTCCTATTTATACCTAGAATAAATAAAAGTCATTTTTATAAGTTTTAGATTTATAGTTTTATGATTCTAGGATTTATATAAATTTTATTTACAATTTTCAGGAATTTAAAATGTATAAAAAGGTAAACAGAAAAAGGCTTAAAAAAATTATGCAGGGGCCGGGACTCGAACCCGCGCCCTCTGCCGGTTCAACACCAACACGCACGCTTTACCGCTGGACTGGGCATGATGCCTTGTCCTAAACGCGGTTCGAGTTAGTGTCTACCCTGAAGGCCACGACCATCATCTTCCCCAAATCCAACCGAAACCCTAGCCCGCAATTTCGGTCGATCCGGCTAACAGTCGTGCCTAATTTCATAGGGCTTTTGATCCTCTAGTTCCAACGGTTCGAATGATATAATTTTTACCTTAGTTAATTGTGTGGATCGCGGGGTTGACTGAGCCAAACCGCGACGTGTTCTTCGACTGGATTTGAGCTCCGGCGACGATTAGCGAAGGGATTCGAGGTTCGGTAAGCTTGATGTGGGTATCGTCGACGGATTTGAGCCATTATTTATAGATGATTCAGGGGGAAACGAATCGATCGAATAAATAGCATTCAAGGATATCACGGTTACGAGTTTATCCGTCTTCACGATCATAAAAGTCCGATTAAACGTGAGGAGATGGATCGGTTCATTGTCGCGAACGTTTAGCTGGTTTTAGAGTCGATCGACATCATCTCAGTTGTGAGATCATAGCTTGGTATGCTAGAACCGGTCTCCACAGTTTTCGAACTTGTAAGCGGTTTGGAGAAGAAAGAAAAATCCGGGATTTGCAGAATAGTCCCTGAGGTTTCAGAATTTGCAAAACAGGCCCTCAACTTTCAATGTTTTATTATTTTATGTACAAAGTTGGGTTTTAGTTTAAGTTTCAAAGTTTTATAAAAACAAACCCTAACTTTTATAAAGCATAAAAACTTGTAAATTTATAAATCTTTATAAAGTTATATAAGTTATTTAATTATAATGATAATATAAAAAAAAGTAATAGATTTATTTTAAATTAAAACTATAACTCAAACTAATTATTTGAGTTAATGGTTTTAGCATATTTTTAATGGTTAAATCCTATATATATATATTTTTAAATGTATTTATTAATTATTATCATCTAATAATTATACTTTAATATTATTGAAATTTGTTTATAAATATGTATTAATATATTTATAAATGTATGCGTTTATCTATAATAATAAATGTAATTGTGTTAAATCATGGAATTAAATATGAGCATATAAAATAATTCAAATATATTCCCAAAATTAAATAGGTTACAATGTCGAAGAAGTTAAGATAAGGTCAGAAATTCCTCGGGGATTACAGTCTCCCCTACTTTAGGAGATTTCGCCCCGAAATTTCACTAAGAGGAGGGTCCTGAGAATAGGTGAGGGTACTTGGCCTTCATTTGGTCTTCACGTTCCCAAGTAAACTCAGGGCCACGTTTGGATTCCCGTCGAACCTTCACAATTGGGATTCGGCTTCACTTGAGTTGCTTAACCTCCCGATCCATGATTTCCACGGGCTTCTCCACGAAGTGCATTGATTCGCCAATGTGCACCTCGTCGAGCGGTATTTGGAGGTTCTCATCAGCCAAGCATTTCTTTAAGTTTGAGATATGGAATGAATGTTACTAAGCTCTTCTGGAAGATCCAACTTGTAAACTACTTTCCCAATCCGTTCCAGGATTTTAAAAGGGCCTACAAATCTCGGTGCAAGCTTCCCTTTCTTTCCAAAACGGACTACTTCTTTCCAAGGGGATATCTTGAGAAGGACTAGATCACCGACTTGAAACTCTAAGGGTTTTCGACGTTTGTCAGCGTAGCTCTTTTGTCGACTCCTTGCAGCCAGAAGGTTGTCTCGGATTTGCAAGATCTTGTCAGAAGTTTCTTGGATGAGTTCAGGGCCAGTAATCTGTGATTCCCCAATCTCCGTCCAACAGATAGGAGAGCGGCACTTACGACCATAAAGTGCTTCAAAAGGAGCCATGTCAATGCTCGTGTGGTAGCTGTTATTATACGAGAACTCGACTAAGGGCAGGTGTAACTCCCAATTACCCTTGAAGTCAATGACACAGGCTCTAAGCATGTCTTCGAGAGTTTGAATCGTTCGTTCGGACTGACCATCAGTTTGCGGATGGTAAGCCGTACTAAGATTCAACTGAGTGCCCAAAGCTGATTGTAATGATTGCCAGAAACGAGAAGTGAATCGTCCGTCACGATCAGAAATGATATTGAGAGGTACATCGTGTCGACTAACAATCTCATCAATGTAGATTCGAGCCAATTTCTCAACTCGGTAGTCTTCACGGATAGGCAAGAAATGAGCAGATTTTGTCAAACGGTCGATGATCACCCATATGCTATCATGACCACGGGACGTGTGCGGGAGTTTGGTTATGAAGTCCATGGCAATACATTCCCACTTCCACACAGGTATCTCGGGTTGTTCAAGCAAGCCTGATGGACGCTGGTGTTCGGCCTTAACCTTCAAACAAGTAAGGCACTTGGACACGTATAGAGCGATGTCCTTTTTCATACCAGGCCACCAGTATTGAGTACGAAGATCCTTGTACATTTTGTCTGCACCTGGATGGATAGAATAACGAGTCTTGTGAGCCTCGTTCATGACAAAAGTACGGAGGTTATCACGGTCAGGGATCCAAATGCGGTTTAGAAAGTAGAGTAACCCATTGGGTTTGGTTTCCAGCTGGAGTTCTGCACCGCATGACATTTCGTTGTACATGTTCCCTTCCGTAACCGAGAGATGTTGTGCTTCCAGGATACGAGTTTGAATATCATTTTGGATACGAATGCTATGGATCTTGATAGGTTCTTTACGACTAAGAGCATCGGCCACGACATTCGCCTTACCAGGATGATAACGAATGTTGCAGTCGTAGTCGTTTAAGAGTTCAACCCAACGCCTTTGCCTCATGTTGAGTTCTTTCTGATTGAAGATATGCTGGAGACTCTTATGGTCGGTGAAAATCTCACACTTAGTGCCATACAAGTAGTGTCTCCAAATTTTGAGAGCGAATACGACCGCACCCAGCTCAAGGTCGTGCGTCGTATAATTTTTCTCATGGATTTTGAGTTGCCGAGACGCGTAAGCAATCACTTTGCCTCGTTGCATAAGAACGCAACCAAGGCCTAAGTGAGAAGCGTCACAGTAGACGACAAAATCTTCAGTTCCGTCAGGAAGAGTTAAAATAGGGGCTTCACACAATTTCTGCTTTAGAGTCTGGAAGGCTTCCTCTTGCTTTGGTCCCCACTCTTAGGGCTTGCCTTTATGTGTCAAGGCAGTGAGTGGCACCGCAATTTTGGAAAAGTTGGCTATGAAACGACGATAATAGCCAGCTAAACCAAGAAAAGAACGGACTTTGGTAGGGGTCTTTGGAGTTTGCCAGTTTTTTACTGCTTCAATCTTAGCAGGATCCACATGAATACCCTTCTCGTTGACTATGTGTCCCAAAAATTGGACCTCTTTTAGCCAAAATTCACACTTGGAGAACTTAGCGTATAATTGCTCCTTCTTCAAGAGATCTAAAACCAAACGCAGATGTTCCTCGTGCTCTGCTTTTGATTTTGAATAGATTAGGATATCTTCAATGAAGACGATTACGAACTTGTCCAAGTACGGTTTGCACACGCGATTCATAAGGTCCATAAACACCGCGGGTGCGTTGGTTAGACCAAAGGGCATAACCATGAATTCGTAATGGCCGTATCTTGTACGAAAGGCTGTCTTTGGAATATCGGATTCGAGGACTCGTAACTGGTGGTAACCAGAACGAAGATCAATCTTCGAGAAGTAAGTCGAGCCTTGAAGTTGATCAAATAAATCATCAATCCTCGGAAGTGGATAACGGTTCTTCACAGTAAGCTTGTTGAGCTCTCGGTAGTCAATGCACATCCGGAATGAACCATCCTTCTTCTTGACAAATAATACAGGTGCTCCCCAAGGGGAAACACTAGGGCGGATAAATCCCTTGTTAGAAAGTTCCCGAAGTTGGCTTGCGAGTTCTTGCATTTCTGACGGTGCAAGACGGTAAGGAGACTTTGCTACAGGATTTGTCCCAGGCACTAGATCAATACGGAATTCGACTTGACGTACTGGGGGAAGACCAGGTAAGTCCTCGGGAAATACTTTCGGAAAGTCTTTGATCACGGGAATATCTTGAGGACTCTTGTCTTTGCTTTTCTTATCACAACATGGGCCAAGAACGCCACACACTTCTTTCGTAGGAACTTCCGTGCGATGGTGCAAGACATGAGCTTTAGCCCATTCGACGGCTTTTCACCGTAGACTTCCAGAATGTCGCCCGAGCCGAGAGGGATACGAATATACTTGTCAAAGCAGATAACTTCAGCATGGTGCTCAGTCAGCCAATCCATGCCTACTATGATGTCAAAACCTTCGAGTGCCATAGGAATGAGATTGATAGAGAAGTCGTGATCGTTCAAGTTCAGAGTACAGTTTCTAATGATAGAGTCACACGAGACAGAATAACCGTCTGCTACTAGAATGTCAAAGGGTTTGTCTAATTTAGCTCGACTCATAGCAAGTTGTAGTTCAAATTCGAAGGACACGAAACTTCTATCGGAACCAGTGTCAAATAGGATAGAGGCATATTGCTGGTTAATTAGGTACATACCGTTCACCACCTCGTTATTGGCTTGAGCCTCGTTAGCATTAATGTTGAAGGCATGTCCACGAGCTGCGGGGTTTGCATTTCCTTGGTTCACATTTCCTCGGTTCATATTTCCTTGATTCATGTTTCCTTGAATCATATTGCCCTGGTTCATGTTGGCCTGGTTTACAATGACCAACCTAGGGCAGCGGTTTCTGAAATGGTTCGGGTCACCGCACTCATAACAGGCACGACCCTGGTTGATAGCAGCAGGAACCGGGACAGCAGGAACGGGAACGTCAGGCTGGTAAACTTGTGGTGCTGGAGGGATGCGACAGGTAACTGCCCAGTGCCCATAACGCCCGCATAGGGTGCACAAACGGCATGGAGATTGGGTAGGGTGGTGTAGTCTGCAGGTGTTACACAGTGGTGAGTTTCCCACATATTGCTTTTTGTTGGGGTTGGAGGTAGTTGGAGCTACCTGGGTCAGAGGAACGGCTGGGGTAACAATGGCAAAGTTCTTGCCCTTCCTCTTCCTGTTGTTGAAAGAAGACTCAGACCGGGTCTCCTTGGAAGATTCTGCAGTGGTCTTCTCAGACACTTTCTTGGCACCCTTCTTGGATAGGGTTCCAGCCTTGATGTGATTGTCTGATAGGGTGGCAGCAAGACGGATGGCCTCCTCAAGGGTTGCCGGTTTGCTACCCAGGACAGTGTCTTGAATCTGCATGGGCAGACCATTGATGTATTTCTCGATTGCTCGAGAGAGAGGAGTGACCATGTGGGGCACCAGTAGACTGAGTTCATGGAAACGAGTGGTGTAGGCAAGACTTTCACCACTATCTTGCTTCAAGTCCCAAAATTCGGCTTCTAGCTTCTGGACTTCATTCCGGGGGCAAAACTCTTCTGTCATAAGAGTCTTGACCTCAGCCCAAGATAGGGCTAGTGCAGTTTCCATTCCCCGGTTTCGTTTCTCCCCATTCCACCAGGTGAGTGCCCTCTTTTGGAAGACACTGGTAGCATAGCGAACCTTTAGGTTCTCAGGGCAGTCCGCATTGATTAAGGTTCCTTCAATGCTCTCGAACCATTGGAGAAGTCCAGTGGCTCCTTCGTTGCCGAAGAACTTTGTAGGATTGCAGGAGTTAAAATGCTTGAATGTACACACCGGGTTTCTCGATGCAGCATTTTGATTCAACTGATTGACCATAGTGGGCAGGATAGTAGTCATTTGCTGGATAATCCTGTCAGTGAGGTTGTTTCTGCGGTCACGACGGGGAGGCATTCTATAAAGGGACGAATAGAGAGTTCATAAGATACGAAGAGTTGTAAATAAGCTGCAAGTTAATGGTTTAAACCTGGATGGTACCCTAGTGGACACATTGACTTAGCAAGGCTCTGTAGGTTCATCTTAATGTTTGAGGAGTCATGCTTTAGCCTATAAGTGGATACTCATCCCAAGAATTCCCAGGAAAGCATAACTGGTCCAGCGGTTGATTTGGATTTATACGAAATGCTTTCCTAGACAGAATTCCCAGAATACAGGCATCCACCCTTCCGGATTGCACAAGTCCCCATTCATTAGTTAGAACCCACATACCTTCGGGAGTTTTGTTTGGGTTAGACTTTTTAGTCTAAGAGTATAGCTCACTTGTAGTTCACGTAGTTGCATCAGGTAGCTAGAAATAGATAGTTGTAGATAAGCATAGCATAGAGGAGTTCCTAATGAAATACACGAGTTAAACTCATGTTTAGGACTCCTAGGTTATAGTCTAGGTCATGTGTCTAATAACCTAATTCCCTATAACCATGGCTCTGATACCAATCTGTCACACCCCGGTCGGCGGCGGATTATACGCCGGGGCTGACACGTTTGTTCAAAAGCTCATGATCATCTATTTAATGCGAAAGTATTTATTAATCCATATTAAATGATCCGTTACAAGAACAATGAAAAGTCAAAAGTCTAACATAATATAATTTCAATTCCTTATCTAGGTCCAGGTCCTACATGAGCAGCAATGGCCTTAAGCAGATGCACCTGAAACATGCGAGTAAATATCAACTAAAAGTAGTTGGTGAGCAACATAGGTTTTGACACCAAACTAAAGTTTAGATATAGTTTACGATTCAGAAGATTCAAATGCAGATCTAAAGCATATATAAGAACACATAAGGCTCCAAGCGTACAATTCAACCCTGGTAATGAAATCTAGCTGCCACAATCCCACGGATTGCCGTTTTGATAAAAAGGGTTAGATAACACCCGAAGTTTTATAGTTCACGTCCAACATGGGGAGATACACCCATGCTAATAGTTCACATCCATCATGGGGAGATACACCCATGACAATAGTTCACACCAACAACAACCCGCCAAGGTCGTGTGGTAAGTTTAGTTTAGTTTCGGTTTCCCCTATAAATGATCATGTTAGGTACTACCTTAGGCTTGCAACACAAGTTAATGAACGTACTGGCATGCATTCATGCAATGGTCACCAAATAGTTAAAGATATAAGCATGTAGATCATAGCATAGAATCAAGTTAATGAATTGTGTAGATAAGATAGTTAATGCATGTTTCACCCCAAAAACAAAAGCAGTAAAAAGGGGCTATGAATACTCACTTGAATGAGGAGCTAAAGATGATTGAGTTTGATAAGTTGAATAGATATCGTGAGAATTTCTCACAACACACCTACACGATAGATTGGGTTCTAAGGTTGAGATAGCTTGCATGAGATAGTAAAGTCTGAGGTTGAGGATGAGGTTATATAAGTTTTGGGAAAAGTAGTTTATATCATAATTTGGAATTTTGAAATGATACAGTTCTATACATTTAGGTTCAACTAAAATGTTTTGTAAGTTTTAAAACGACTAATCAAATAAGTTAATAAGGACTTGTATGATTTAAGTGAGATAAAAGAGATTTGTATAATTATTTATTAAAAATAATTGTTTAAGTATTTAAATAATTATTCTTTGTCAAAAATAATTATTTTTATGTTTTAAAAGATTTTAATAATGTCTAATAATAAACATTATTAGTTTATAAGATAATTTAGTAAATTCGACTAACTAATTAATTTATTTAGGAATTTGTACGGGTTTATAATGTATTCTTAATTTAAAAATAAACACAAAGGTTTATGGTTTTAATTTATAAAATGGAGAGATTAATATAATTTGAAAATTAATTTAATTGGATTTTTAAATATTTAAATAATATATTAAAAGTTAAAAGAAATTCCTATTTATACCTTGAATAAATAAAAGTCATTTTTATAAGTTTTAGATTTATAGTTTTATGATTCTAGGATTTATATAAATTTTATTTACAATTTTCTGGAATTTAAAATGTATAAAAAGGTAAACAGAAAAAGGCTTAAAAAAATTATGCAGGGGCCGGGACTCGAACCCGCGCCCTCTGCCGGTTCAACACCAACACGCACGCTTTACCGCTGGACTGGGCATGATGCCTTGTCCTAAACGCGGTTCGAGTTAGTGTCTACCCTGAAGGCCACGATCATCATCTTCCCCAAATCCAACCGAAACCCTAGCCCGTAATTTCGGTCGATCCGGCTAACAGTCGTGCCTAATTTCATAGGGCTTTTGATCCTCTAGTTCCAACGGTTCGAATGATATAATTTTTACCTTAGTTAATTGTGTGGATCGCGGGGTTGACTGAGCCAAACCGCGGCGTGTTCTTCGACTGGATTTGAGCTCCGGCGACGATTAGCGAAGGGATTCGAGGTTCGGTAAGCTTGATGTGGGTATCGTCGACGGATTTGAGCCATTATTTATAGATGATTCAGGGGGAAACGAATCGATCGAATAAATAGCATTCAAGGATATCACGGTTACGAGTTTATCCGTCTTCACGATCATAAAAGTCCGATTAAACGTGAGGAGATGGATCGGTTCATTGTCGCGAACGTTTAGCTGGTTTCAGAGTCGATCGACATCATCTCAGTTGTGAGATCATAGCTTGGTATGCTAGAACCGGTCTCCACAGGTTTCGAACTTGTAAGCGGTTTGGAGAAGAAAGAAAAATCCGGGATTTGCAGAATAGTCCCTGAGGTTTCAGAATTTGCAAAACAGGCCCTCAACTTTCAATGTTTTATTATTTTATGTACAAAGTTGGGTTTTAGTTTAAGTTTCAAAGTTTTATAAAAACAAACCCTAACTTTTATAAAGCATAAAAACTTGTAAATTTATAAATCTTTATAAAGTTATATAAGTTATTTAATTATAATGATAATATAAAAAAAGTAATAGATTTATTTTAAATTAAAACTATAACTCAAACTAATTATTTGAGTTAATGGTTTTAGCATATTTTTAATGGTTAAATCCTATATATATATATTTTTAAATGTATTTATTAATTATTATCATCTAATAATTATACTTTAATATTATTGAAATTTGTTTATAAATATGTATTAATATATTTATAAATGTATGCGTTTATCTATAATAATAAATGTAATTGTGTTAAATCATGGAATTAAATATGAGCATATAAAAGAATTCAAATATATTCCCAAAATTAAATAGGTTACAATGTCGGAGAAGTTAAGATAAGGTCGGAAATTCCTCGGGGATTACAGCAACCTGTTGCCTATCACCCCTGTTCTTATGAACACTCTCCTTTCTTTGTCTTTGTATAGCCGCGTCAGAGTCAAAATTTGGCTCATATTCGCTGCTTGAGCTTTGTCGCTTCCTTTTGGAGGACGACTCAGGTAGGGTTACCTTAGCCAATCTCCTGGGGTGTGCTTGCGATGGTGCGTCATCGGAATCAGAAGAATCTGATTCTGTTGCTTCTGAATTGGATTCCTCAGCACCACCATCACCTCCTTCGTTTTCTCCATCCTTAGACGAACCATCATCACTATCCATTTCCTCCTGTTGTTGCTCATCAGAGTGTTCACTATGTTCAGGCTCAGAGTTGTGGCTATACCAGTTCCAGTCATCAGGTGCCACATATGCTTCATTGATTAGGTGGCCAAAGAGTTCTGTATGCACAGGGGTGGGTTCTACGCTGCTTGGCTTTAAGAATTGAGCGAATACTCTCTTGTCCACCCTCTTGACTTGCAGTCTCTCCCCTGTAGCAGGAAGGTTTGGCAACACGTCATCTATCAAGAGTTGCACAAACCTATGGTACAATAAGAATCTAAACTTCTCTGCTGTGTTGATCTGGTCATTGATGGCCTTGAAAATGTAGCGAGAGAAGTTGTAGCCTCTATTAAGAGACAAGCCCACCATGGCTGCTGCAAGGTCATGACCCATGGCATCTTTACCAGCTTTTCTTGACGAGATGCACACGATCATGACGTGGGAGAAATACCACCATTGGTCTAGTACCCACATCTTTTTGTATGAAGCATAGTCCCTCGCGCCGACGTATCCCATTCTTTGCCTCCAACACCCATCCACATAGTAGTCTGGATAGGCTGTAGGGTCGGTAGCAAGGTCTCTGAACTGCAGGACCCTTCTTATGGTGTCTTCAGAAAAAGCGATAGCCTGACCCGCAACGGTAGCCCTTATGACATTGGGGGATACCGTGCAGTCGTGTTTCGCCGTCTCCCAAAATTGTTCCAAGTAAGGTCTTGACATAGTCGGGTCAGTCGAGATCGCATAGCTGATTCTTAAGCGGCTCAAGAAGTCAACTATCTCCCTATATTGCAATGCTGCACCTTTCCATTCGGGTTGAGTGTTAGCTAACATGTTGAATTCGTTAGTAAATGCTCGAGCCATAATCTGCAAAAACACACAGAAAACATAATCAGAACAACACGTATCATTGGAAATGAACAAACATGACTTAGTATAGTAGTTACTCTTTGAACAGAATTTTCGGACTTAGAATTTTTCCCAAGTGTTGGTCCTGCGCACTTGCTAAGTGCGCAGTCTTTTCCTCTTGCGTACTTAACAAGTACGCAAGAAGTACTTCTTGCGTACTTGCTAAGTGCGCAAGAACACCACTTGACAAAAATTCCAGAATATTGAAAAATTGACTGATCGTTCAAAAAGCGGGTCGAATAGGTCACCACTAGGTCGGAATCAATGATTCTAACCTATGGGACCAGTATCAACACCACAAACTACCTACACATGACCAATTTTGACCTAAAAAGTCGCTCGACCCACTGTCGATTCATATTCAACCGACGGATCAAAATCGAGGACCAAAAGGGATGAATGGGAGTTGATTAAGTTTTCTAATCCGGTATTAGTGATAAGAAATTACCCATACAACCCCAATTTTACCCAAAAATTCAAGAATAAACCTAAATTTTTTAAGTCGAGAATCGGTCCAAATTTCACGAAATTACGGATGCAATTAGCCTAAATTCTCACCAAATCGATGTAATGAGATGATGAAACTAGAGACGGGACGAAAAGATGGTTTAGGAACACTCGGTTTTGAGTAAAAATTTGCAGAGGGAAACTATCGGTTTGAATGTGATGAAACTGAGAAAATTTTCTAAGTCCCACTTTTATACCCTTCACTAATCAGTCGTGCGTACTTGTTAAATGCGCACGAGTTAACTCTTGCGTACTTGTTAAGTACGCAAGGCTTACTTCGTGCGAACTTGACAAGTACGCACAACCCTTAAGTGCGCAAATTTTAAACTCAGAATTTATGAAGTATTTCAAGTCAAATAACGAACAAGATAAAAATATTCAATAAGGAGGATTCAAATACAATTCAGGAAAGTTAAACACAAATATTTTTGGTTTTTCTGAATAAAATTGAACTATGCATAAACTTAAAATCTTTTTGATCTTTTCTAATAAAATATACAAGAATTCACACAAACTATTTTTGATCAAAGACACGAGTAGATGATCATATCAGGCTATCTTTTAGCAAAAACGATACAATATAAACATCAAAGAATATGGGATCATGTCATGGATTACTATTTATTCATACGTAATAAGCACATAAACAAGTATTTCAAGTTGACAATATTATAAGATTTGAAACTATAAGCATCTTTGTGTCACATTCTTGTGTATTAAGGTACTTTTTATAAGATATACAACGTGTACCCCACTGATATGCTATACTAATGTAAACTGCATTATCTCAAGGCATCTAAGATTTTCCCAATGTTTTCTAAATTGTCAGAATGAAGTTACATCTATTAGCACAGGAAAAATCAAGCAGAATTAATAAGGATTATCAGGAATCATAAGATTCAGAATCGAGTGATTCATTTGTCTTGGTTTCATTTGATTTTCTTCATTGAATATTGGTATGATGATTCAGGATAATATATATGGTGTTTGAGTTTTAAGGTAAGGGAATCCAACTTTTATCTGGATTTGATTTCAATGAATCAGGAGTGATTCAAGGGTGAATACATGCTCAACGGTTAATGTAGAGACATGTCTTGATTCAATCTCTCCTTGCATACTTGTGAGTATGGGCAGTGAGATGAACCGCATTAATTGTGCTAACTGCATAACCCGAAACTGACCTCAAAAGAAACTTAGTGCCAAAATCTAACATCCTATATCTGATAATGATCTTTTCTATTCTTTTACGCACACACTCTTGCAAACATGGGTTCAAATCACAGTTGTAACTTAGATTTAGTTTCCACACTACTAGTGATTCAAAGACGCATACAGCCTACTGACAATTTAAATTACTTGTAAATAAGCAAATTAAAAACATAATAAGTTAAACATTTAAGTAAACATGACGCAATCATTTCCCATATGAGCAGTCTGTGACGTTTAGATCATTTCTGATGTACTATCATTTCCTCTTTTCTCAAGTTAACTTTGAAATTTTCTCCATTTTCTATTTTTGTTTTTGTTTTTGTAAAATATTTTGAAACTTAAAAGAACTATACAGAAAATTTAAAAGAAATAAAGTTTAACTTCCATGAATTGAATTGATTTAAGAAAAATTAATTTTCACTCAGGATTGAACATTCCTATCAAGTTGACAAGATGCTCAAAACGGTATCGATCAAATGCCTTTGTGAAAAGGTCAGCAAGATTGTCATCCGTGTGAACTTTTACAAGTTCAATTAAATACTTTTCAGCACAATCACGGATGAAATGATGGCGAATCTCTATATGTTTAGTTTTGGAATGTTTCACCGGGTTATTTGTGATGGACATTGTGGCATTGTTGTCAACGAATAGAGGAGTTCCAGTGAAGTTTAAGCCGTAGTCTCTCAACTGCTGCTGAATCCACAGTATCTGAGAAAAACCGCTCGGTGCAGCAATGTATTCTGCTTCACAAGTTGAGACAGAAACCGTTGACTGCTTCTTACACTGCCAGGAGACCAGTCTGTCTCCTAAGAATTGACATCCACCAGAAGTTGACTTTCTGTCAAGGTTACAACCGCCATAATCTGAATCAGTGTAGGCTTTTAAGTCGAATGACTGCTGCTTAGAGTACCAAAGACCTAATCGGGGTTTCCCTTTCAGGTATCTGAAAATTCTCTTCACGGCTATCATATGTGACTCCTTCGTTTGAGACTGAAACCTTGAGCACAAGCACACAACAAACATTATATCGGGTCTTGAAGATGTGAGATACATAAGTGA
Organism: Smallanthus sonchifolius; assembly: GCA_023525975.1. Taxonomy (NCBI): domain Eukaryota; kingdom Viridiplantae; phylum Streptophyta; class Magnoliopsida; order Asterales; family Asteraceae; genus Smallanthus; species Smallanthus sonchifolius. Next base: position 32,751,490 of record CM042046.1, read on the forward strand.
TCCGATCATCCCATGGTACAATCTGCTATCCACATCCTTTCCATCTTTGTCAGGATGCAGACCATGATTGACTGGGATAGGTGTGCCATAAGTACTGCTATCATTCATCTTGTATTTTGATAAGATGTCCTGCACATACTTAGTTTGATGTAGATAAATACCATCCTCTCTTTGACTGACTTGCAGACCCAGGAAGAATGAAAATTCACCCATATTACTCATTTCAAACTTGGACTTCATCACCTGCTCGAATTCCCTACACATCCCTTCATTGGTAGATCCAAAGATAATGTCGTCGACGTATACTTGTACAAGAAGAATGTCACCTCCTTCTTTCCTAATGAAGAGAGTCAAGTCAATCTATCCACGGTCTAAACCATTAGACAGTAAATGCTTAGATAATGTCTCATACCATGCCCGCGGTGCTTGATGAAGACCATAAAGTGCTTTGTCGAGCTTATACACTTTATTGATGTTATGCGGATCTTCAAAACCGGGAGGTTGAGTGACATAGACCTCTTCATGAACTTTACCATAAAGGAAAGCACTCTTCACATCAAGTTGATAGACCTTGAAGCCGACATATGTGGCATAAGCCAAGAATAGTCGAATGGCCTCAATTCTAGCAACTGGGGCATATACTTCCGTGTAATCCAAGCCCTCTTGCTGATAAAAACCCTGAACAACCAATCTTGCTTTGTTCTTCACAACAACATGACGATCATCCGTCTTGCATTTGAACACCCATCTGGTTCCAATTGGTTGAAAGCCCTTTGGCAAGTCAACCAAATCCCACACGTGCAACTTTTGGAATTAAGACAGTTCATCTTGCATCGCCTCAATCCAGCAGTTGTCAGTGAGAGCCTCCTTCACATTCTTCGGCTCTAACTGGGACACGAATGCAGCATGCAAACATGTTTCCATGACACCAGTGTCAAGTATCTCTGTGTAAAGACTGGTGTTCTCAGTTATGGTTCGATGACGAGTCTGAACACTAGCATAAGGATCACCAATAATGTTGTCGATTGGATGATTCCTATACACTCTCGTCTCCGGTACAATCGGTTCCTGAATTTTTGGATCTAGATTCGTGCTTAACTCCCCCATTTCCTGTGTTCCAGAGGAAGAAGATTCAATGTTAATTGGATAAGCTGGAGCTTCATTTCCTACAGTTGTGTTAGGATTGGCTTGAGCGTCATCTCCAACAACAAGAACATCTTCACTGTCATCACTGTCATGAGTTCCAGATGCAAATGCAGCATTGGAATCAGGAGTTATAATTGGTACAGTAGCACGAGTAGAGAAGCTGGAGTCATCACCGCCACCCAATAATTCATAATCGTTTGCGGCGTAAACTGTAGATAGATCAGGAAGATTGAATGACTTGAATAGCGCATCATAATCAAAACCCCAAGCTGGACCTGTTGGTTTGGGTGGAATGCTATGTTTACTACAATCCACTTCAAACCATTCCTCGACAGTATGAGTTCCTATGTTGTACACTCTCTTGCAAGGCGAGTTTCCAACGTATCCTAAGAAGATGCCTTCCACCGCTTTTGCATGAAACTTAGACTGGCGGTCTTTGTACTGTAGCAACAAGGAACAAGGACTACCAAAAGGAACTAGGTAATCAATATTGGGAAGTCGATTGTTGATCAACTCGTAACAAGCCTTGTTGTGCCTCTTCACAACCAGAACTCTGTTTAAGACGTGACAAGCTGTATTAACGGCTTCTGCCCAGAAAGTGACAGGAAGCTTTGCATCCGACAGCATAGTCCTTGCAGTCTCAATCAGTGTTATGTTCTTCCGTTCAGCAACTCCATTCTGTTGAGGCGTGTACGGCGCGCTGAATTCGTGACGGATCCCTTTCTTGAGACAGAAAAGCTCCATCAAATTATTCTTGAACTCAGTTCCGTTGTCGCTCCTTATCCTTCTAACTTTCAGCTTGCAAAGAGATTCCAAGCTCAGGATCAAGTATTGAAGAATATCAGCAGTCTCGTCTTTAGTACCTAAAAAATACACCCAAGAAAAACGTGAGAAATCATCAGTTACAACCAGACAGAATGACTTACCTCCAATACTCCTGATACTTATGGGGCCAAACATATCCATGTGTAATAGCTCCAAAGGGGTATCAATAGAGTTTTGGAGCTTGGGCTTGTGAGACTTCCATTGCTTTTTGCCCTTTTTACAAGGCATACAGTCATCTGCAACGGTAAACCTCAGCTTAGGAACACCGGTTACCAAATCGTTTCGAACAAGATGATTCATTTTACGATACGAAATATGTCCGAGTTTCCTATGCCACAAGATGGAGTCGAGCTCTGTCGCTTTAGTAAGCAAACAGGTAGGAACTGATGAGGTGGTTGTTGCCACGCTCATATCGATCTGATAAGTGTTGTTTGTTCTTGGTGCTCTCATCAGGATCCAATCTTCGGGAACTTCAAAACCAGGTTTGAGAATCAGGCACTCTGACTTGTCAAACATCACCGAGTACTCCTTATCACACATTTGGGAGACACTCAACAGGTTATGCTTCAGCTGCTCGCAACCGTTCGATACCACGCCTTGACACGTGATGCTGCCGCCTTTTTCTCCGGCAAAGGCCACATAGCCGCCTCTGAATGGTTTAACGTCTTGAAGCAAGGCCATGTTTCCTGTCATGTGCCGGGAGCATCCACTATCTACATACCAACGGTTAAAGATAGTACCCTTCGGACGTCCCTGCACGAGTCACAAAAGAATTAGTTAGATTTGGAGACCCAAGCCATTGTGGTCTTGGGTCGTCCATCCTTTTCAAAATAAACTACTTCCTTTAACTCACAGTCATGATGACTATTCAAAATTGATGAATCCTTTGTAGAAATAGAACTAGGAGATTGAAAAGTTTTAGATTTTGTAGTCCAGGATCTCTTCTGTTTCTTAACCGGAACATGAGACTTTGGTTCAACTACAGCAGGTGAACTTGTGGAAGCTTCACCTGATTGAACTGAAGTCAGCTATTCAAGCTTTCTCAACCTCTTGTTTCTTCTTCTTCTTTGTGGCTTAGAAAGTCTCGCCACAGATTTCTCACCAGTGCGTGTACTACCGGAGGTAGATACACAAGGTACAGCGGGTTGCGTTACCTTTCTTGAAACAGATGGTTTAGCTTCAGATTTGATCTTAGGCTTTACCATCGGTTTGACTGGTGGTTTCCCCACATTTTTCTTTGGATGTTTGGGAGATAGTTTCACTGTTGGCGACCCGGGGATAATAGCTGGTTGTGAAACAACAGGCCGTTTCCCTTCGTTCTTCGAAGGACAGTTCACAAAAATGTGACCAACCAAGCCACAGTGAAAACAATTCCTCTTGTCTACATAAGTTCTCTTGTAAGGCTCATTAGATCTGGCTTTAGATAACTCAGCATTATGAGAAGGAGGAGTTGGTTTATGAACATTAGTCTGAACCTTAACAGTTTGGTTTTTGGGAGTATAATATTTTTCCAAATTTTCTTTATACCCAAGCCCATAATGAGCTGAAAAAGCCTCTTTCTTTGCTTGGTTAAGACTTTTATAACCCCCGTAAAGCATTACCTTTAGGTTATCATTTGTTTCAATGATATCGGGTTCAGTTAAAATGCAATTATCACCATTAGTGATAACGTTTTTCTTTACCTTTTGTTCAGTCAACAACTCCTCAGATACTACTCCTTCAGGGCAGGAGTTAACCGACCCGTCTTCAGAAGCAGTAACAAACTCCTCACTAGATGTGGAGTTAGCCTTACTTGAGGATTCATCCTTTTTAGGGGAATCATCCTTATCAGAGGACTCATCTAGACAAGTGAGATCAATGTCTATTAAGCTATTAACAAACTTCCCGCTCACTGGTGGAGGAATGGCATTAGTACCCAAACCTAACCCATTCAGTTGTCTCACCACAGACTCGTAGTGTTCCACCACAAAGCGAGAGTTTTTCAACTTCTCATTAGTGCATTTTAACTGCAAGATCTCATTTTGCAGTTTGTTGATTTCATTGTTCCGTTTTTCTAACCCCCTGTATGCAACATCTAAGTGAAGTTGTTGATCACTTATTTTTAAGGAATATTCACATTTTTCTTTTTTCAACGTTTCAATAGAATCTTTAAAACGTTTTTCATTTTCTTTATAGTTTAGAGCTGCCATACTTAGGGGTTTGATTTTGTCTTGGAGCCTAGAATTTTCAAGTTTTAGCCCTAGACATTTAGAACATGAAATAACAGAGAAAGGGTTAGAATCTACCTCAGACGATGAACTTGTTGCTTCTCCAATGGCCATGAGAGCAACAACAATGGTTGATTCCTCTTCATCAGCTACAGAAGCTTCCTTTTCTTCAGCTTCCTTCACCTTCTCTGTAGCAGCAGTTGTAGATTCTTCTAGGTCAGCCATGGAAGCTTCCCTTTTCTCTGCTTCCATTATCTTCATGATCTCAGCCATGAGACCAACCTGGGTTTGTGCGATGATGGCATCCTCAAGATGAACGCCCCAATCAAAGCTGTCGTCCTGTTGGGCTACCAGTGCATTGGACGTTCCACCTTGGCTTTAATTGTGATGGTTTGGATTGTTTTGGCCACGGCTGTTTCCTTGGCTGGGTCGGGTGAAACCAGAGGTAGGTGCTCTGTCTTTCTGACACTCACGAGCAAAGTGTCCATAGTTCAGACACTTGTAGCATTTGGCCTTAGATTTGTTAAACCCGACCTTGGTATTAGGATGCCCGCCAATAAACTTTCTTCCTGTTCTGTTCAGGAAACGCTTGGCTCTCCTCAATAGCATGGCCATATTCCATTGAATATCCATGTCCTCCATGTCATCAGGATCCACTTGATTAAAATCTTCTTCAATCTTCTCTGGATCAGTAAGCTTGCCACCTATGAAATTCTCATACGCAAGCATACAAAATGAGAATAGTGCTACATGATCTTCAGCAATTCTGGCTATAGATGAGTGGTTAGCTGAAGACGTAGCAGGAGGATTTCTTGAGGTATTTTGATGATGAGACCCCAACCCTGATCCTGAAGCATAGCAAGCATAACCCCCACACCCAGTTGAGTGGTCTTCTTCAGTAGGAGTTCCAGTGAAGAGGGAAATTCCAGATCCCGGTGACTTGGATGTAGAAGTCGTCCCATGATACATAGAAGGGTCTTGTATCTGGGGTCTTCCAGAGCTCTCCTTTCTTCTTAGGTTCATGTCATGAGCTTGAACCTTTCCTATTGCCTCCTCAACAGTCAACTCATAGAATTTAGGATTTTCCCTCATCAGGGTTGTGTACATCTCAAATTTGGGTGGTAAAGCATCCAAAAAATTTTCCACCATCTCTTCATCCGGATACCTGAGTTCAAAAGCCTTCAACTCGGTCTGTAAATGATAGAACCTAGAGATGAGGTCATCTAGAGATTCGTTCTCAAAAAATCTGAAGCACTCATACTGCTTCCTGAGAAGATCCCGCTTACTCTTCTTGATGTCACTATTTCCTTCTAATATCTTCTGTAAAGCTTTCCAGAGATCCTTAGAATTGTCATACCCTCGGAAACTGTGGAACAATTCCCGAGTTAATGCCATAGTGATCGAACCAAGTGCCTTCTTTTCTCGGTCATAAGCTTTCTTTTCTTCGTCAGAAAGCTTAGATATAGGTTTGGGCATGGTTTCATCAAGATAGATGTATGTGGGATGCTTATATCCCTCAAGGATTGGTATCCATAGTGATGAGTCGGTATATGAAATATAGTGCTCAAAACGTGTTTTCCAATTAGAATAATCGTTCACGTTCAGCAACTTTGGTGGTTTCTGTGGCGTACCGATCTCATTATCATAATTCAGTAGGTTTCCAAGATTCTGAAGATTCGACATAGTGAACACTTAGTCAAATTTCAGAAAAGTCAGACACAGTTGCGCACTTGGTTTTGGCCTTGCGCACTTGAGAAATAGTCTTGCGTATTTAGATTTCCTCTTGTGTACTTGTAAGTACGCAGGAGTAAATAATAAGTACGCAGGATATAACTTAAGTTCACACAAGATTAGTCTTGCGCACTTATAAGTACGCAGGAGATAAGTCTTGCGTATTTAGTAAGTACGCACAAAACTGTACTTTTTGCCAGAAATGATAAGTACGCACAACACCTTTTCAGCAACTTTCACCTAACTATTCCGGTCACCTAAAACTCGCCGGAGATGGTAAAAATTCGTCTGATGATCAATGCAAATGAGCCAAAGGGTCAGAAACTTGTTTCTAACCAACCTTTGATGCTCAAAACACTCAAATACACAACAAAAATCAGTTTTTGAGTGATTTTTGTTTCTAAAATAGTGCTCAAGAGCTACCCCTATTTTATCACAAAAATCAACAAAAATACCTCTTTTTGCTTGTAAAAACTCTCCAAACTCACTCACAACACACTCACTCACCACACTCGAAATCAGGAGCAAATGCTCTGATACCACTTGTAGGTCCCTCGGGTGTGGCAGATCATCACATACAAGTGGGTCTACTAGTCGGACCGGGTGCGGAATGCCCGTGACTTGGCGGAGAGTCTAGCTAAACAAAGTAAACCGACAAGAGAAAACACTTTAAACGTTCTTTGTATTATAAACACTTGAAGGTTACAGAGAAAAACACTGAAATTACAATCTGCGTATTTGCACTAAAGCCTGCGTACTTAACTTCTGTCAACCAATCCTATTTATACAAGACCTGTTGCCTGCGCACTTAGCAAGTGCGAAGGGCAAAATGCTCTTGCGTACTTAGCAAGTACGAAAAGTTACTCTTGCGTACTTGCCAAGTACGCAGGAGCTTTTCTCCTGCGCACTTACAAGTGCGCAAAACACTTGGAGAATTCTGCAACAATTAATATGTAAAAGTAAATACAACTTGATAAACTAATACAGAAAGACTCTTACATACAAAGATAATTACAAACAAGACAAAACAACCTAAGACTAAGACTCTATCTATCCAGAGTGTTTGTCACAGGAAAGTGCTTCAACAAATTGGAAAGAGAAAAGGCAGAAGTAGAAGCTCGGAATGCCCTATTAGTTCAGGCTCTTGAAGACAAGAACTTTAGAAATTTCTTAATAACTTGTACGTATACTATCTTCTGTAATGTATTTTATGAATAAAAAGCGTTGTTTTACATTAATTCTTGTTCTTTAAATAGCATGTCTAAACAAACTAGACCTTCTCAAAACACAAGGGGAAAGAAAAAGCAAGCAATGATTGATAATGCTGCTGAAAATAACAACTCCCGTACTAAACTTCAGAAATTAATCAAGGAAGGAATCAAGGATTCTCTTCCACTAATATTTACTGAGCTTGAAAAGAGACAAGCTGACAGGATATATGTTCAACCTTCGATTCCTCAATCTGTTCATTTTCGACAAACCCGAACAGTTACTCAATCGAAACCTATCACTCTTGAACCAAAGGGTTCTGTTTCTCATAAATCTAAGAAGACTAAAAGGGAAGAATATTATCATAACTCCTCTGAAGATGAGAGTATGGGTAATAATTATGGGCATATAGCTAAGAAGAGAAAGGTAGTCAGTTGTACCTACAAGATGTTTCAAGACTACAAGCCATACAACTTCTCTGGGAGAGAATGTGGTATAGCCACATTGAGGTGGATTGAGAAGACCAAGTTTGTACTAGCTATCAGCAAGTGTGTTGAGGAAGATAAATTTCTATATGCTTCCAATCTATTCAAGGACCAAGCTCTTGAATGGTGGAACAATATTGTTGCCGCCAAAGGCAGAGATGCAGCCTATGCAATGGGCTGGAGTGCCTTTAAGGCAAGGGTTGAGAAAAAGTATGTTCTTCAGAATGAATGGGAACAAATTGAAGGAAAATTTATGAGTTTAAGAATGATCGGAACAAACCATCAAGAGTATGCTACCAAACTCCTGGAATATGCTCGAATCGTTCCTCATCTTGCTACCCCTGAATCCAATCTAATCAAGCGTTATATTTGGGGTTTGATTGGAGAAATTCGCGACATGGTGAAGGTTGCAAAATGTGAGAATCTGGATGATGCCTTGGATTTAGGAGCATCATTAACAACCAGCCTAATAAGAAATCAGGAAGAAGGAAAGAAGAAGAAGGAGATAGCTGGGCAAGGCCCGAGTGGATAACTTTACTCCTCAAAATAACAATTCTTCTAGCCCTGAATGTCCAAGGTGCAGGAGAAGGCACTTAGGACAATGTCGATCTGGACCTTATTGTAGTTTCTGCAAAAATGTCTGGACACAAAATAGAAGATTGTTATAGAAAGAAACCAATTACTTGCTTTGGATGTGGCGAGGCTGGGCATATCAAAATCAATTGTCCTAAGCTGAAGAAAATCGACGGGACAGGTCCCAAACCTACAGACGGAGTGAAGAAGAATGCACGAGCATTCGTTCTTAACACTCACGATGCGGCAGGTATGCCCGATGTCATTACGGGTACATTTCTTGTTGATGATATTTATGCTCGAGTTTTATTTGACTCTGGTGCAAACCAAAGTTTTATAGATCATAGATTATGTAGCCTGTTAAAAAAAACTATAGCTAAAATAGACAAGAAATTCGTGGTAGAGACTGCTAACGGTGACCTTGTCCAAATCCCTGAAATCTTGAACGATTGCCACATTACATTATCAGGACATGTTATACCTGCAAAATTGTTGCCAATGACTTTAGCAGGCTTTGACATTGTCTTGGGAATGGATTGGTTAGCCTCTAACCAAGCCCGTATCCTGTGTGATAAAAAGGCAACAGAACTTTGTTTGCCAAAAGGCGATGTTCTTACAATCAATGGCAATAAATTATCCAACTCTGTTGGAATAATTTCTATGCTAAAGGCCACAAAGTACTTAAGAAATGGTTGCTTAGCATATCTTGTTTCTGTAACTACCGACACTAAAATGAAGATTGAAGATGTGCCGGTTGTTGCTGAATTCCCTGATGTCTTTCCTGATGAACTGCCCAGAATTCCACCCGAGAGAGAAGTGGAATTCATAATCAATCTTGTACCCGGTACGACACCTATTGCTAAAGTTCCATACAGATTAGCTCCAAATGAAATGGCAGAGTTAAAGAAGCAATTGGGCGAATTACTGGAGAAAGGGTTTATAAGACCAAGCTCATCGCCTTGGGGAGCTCCAGTCTTATTTGTCAAAAAGAAAGACGGATCAATGCGCATGTGTATTGATTATCGGGAGCTAAACAAAGTTACGATAAAGAATCGTTATCCACTCCCCCTAATCGATGATCTTTTCGATTAACTCCATGGAGCTCGTTGCTTTTCCAAAATAGATCTTCGATCTGGTTATCATCAATTGAAAGTCCAGGAAGAAGATATTCTTAAAACTGTTTTCAGAACTCGATATGGTCATTATGAGTTCACGGTAATGCCGTTTGGACTTACTAATGCACCAGCAGCATTCATGGATATGATGAATCGAGTCTGTAAACCTTACTTGGACAAATTTGTTATCGTATTCATTGATGATATCCTCATCTATTCTAGAAGTAAGGAAGATCATGCCAATCACTTGAAAATCTTACTTGAAATCCTGAAAACAGAAAATCTATACGCTAAGTTCACAAAATGTGAATTCTGGCTGTTAGAAGTTCAATTCCTTGGTCATGTCATCAATGAGAATGGTATTCAAGTGGATCCTATTAAAATTGAAGCAATATCCAAATGGGAAATCCCAAAGTCATCAACTGAAGTCCGTAGTTTCCTCGGTCTAGCGGGTTACTATCGAAGATTTATCAAAGATTTCTCTCGAATATATGTACCATTAAATTCTCTGACTCGCAAGTCAGTCAAGTATGAATGGGGTCCTAAACAAGCTGAAGCTTTCGAAACCTTGAAAGAGAAACTGACTCAAGCTCCCATACTGGCCTCGCTAGATGGAAATGAAGGCTTCTCAGTATACTGTGATGCTTCACACACCAGCTTTGGTTGTGTGTTAATGCAAGGAAGCAAGATTATTGCTTATGCTTCTCATCAATTAAAAACTCATGAAAAGAATTATGTGACTCAGGACTTAGAACTGGGCGCCATAATATTCGCACTGAAATTATGGAGGCACTTTCTATATGGAGTCAAATTCACTATCTTCACTGATCATAAAAGCCTAAAGTACATATTTAGTCAGAAGGAACTGAATATGAGGCAAAAACGTTGGATGGAAGTCCTAAATGTTTAGGATTGTGAGATCTGTTATCATGAAGGAAAAGCCAATGTCGTAGCCGATGCTCTAAGCAGAAAGGAGCATGAGAAACCTAAATGAGTTCGTACCTTAAGACTTGATCTCCAAATTGATGTTATTACTCGTATTAAGGAATCTCGGAAACTTGCTTTGCAAGAACCCAACCTTGAAAAATAAGGATTGTGAGGCATGATTGATCAATTGATTAAAGGAGATGGTGGAATTCTTAGAATGAATAAGAGAATTTGGATTCCTATCTATGGGAATACTCGTGAAGAAATTCTCGAGGAAGCCCATAAATCTAAATACATGATGCATCCTGGAAGCGACAAGATGTACAAAAACCTAAAAGCCAATTAGTGGTGGATAGGAATGAAAAAGCATATCGCTATCTATGTTGCAAAGTGTCTAACTTGTTCTCAAGTAAAAGTTGAACTCCAAAAGCCGTCAGGCTTGTTACAGCAACTTGAAATTCCAGTCTGGAAATGGGAAATAATAACCATGAACTTTATTACAAAACTTCCCTGAACAAGTTGAGGGAATGATACTATCTGGGTTATCATTGACAGACTTACTAAGTCTGCTCATTTTCTTCCAATGAAAGAAATGTTCAGTATGGATAAGCAGGCACATTTATACGTTAATGAAATCATAACATTACACGGTGTGCCATTATCTATCGTATAGGATAGAGATAGTAGATTTACTTCTCGATTCTGGCAAAGTTTTCAAAAATCTCTTGGTACTAAAATGAATCTTAGTACTGCCTACCATTCTCAGACGGACGAGCAGAGTGAAAAAACAATACAAACCCTTGAAGATATGTTAAGGGCTTGTGTTATTGATCTTGAAGGAAGTTGGGATGACCACTTACCTCTAATGGAATTCTCCTACAATAATAGCTATCATACGAGTATACAGGCCGCTCCTTTTGAAGCCTTATACGGTCGTAAATGTCGAACTCCAATCTGTTGGTCTGAAATATGAGAAAATCAGTTTTCTGGACTTGAAATAGTCCTGGAAATAAATGAGAAATTTATCCAGATAAAAGATAAATTGAAAGCGGGTCGTGATCGTTAAAAGAGTTATGCTGATAAGAGACGAAAGCCGTTAGAATTCAACGTCGGTGATAACGTTCTATTGAAAGTTTCACCATGGAAAAGCATTGTAAGATTTGGAAAGAAAGGGAAATTAAGTCCTAAATTCGTAAGACCATTCAAAATCATAAAAAGAGTTGGGCCTGTGGCCTAACAACTCGAGCTACCAGATGAAATGAATGGAGTACATGATGTATTCCATGTGTCAAATCCGCGCAAGTGTTTGGCAGATGAATCCCTGGTAATGCCCCTACAAGACATAGAGGTAGATGAGAAATTAAGATTTGTGGAACAACCTTTGCAAATCGAGGACAGGCAGGAAAAGAGATTGAAAAGAAAGAAATTGGTAATCGTAAAAGTGATATGGAACTCTAGACGTGGACCTGAGTACACGTGGGAACTAGAGTCAGAAATGAGAAAGAAATATCCACACCTGTTTGAATAAACTCGAGGATGAGTTTAAAACAAGGTGGGGAGGATGTAACACCTTTCACAAAAATGTCCAAATTTGACAAAAGGTAAACCCTGGGGACTATAAGTGTAAATATACCAAAGTCTAGGGTTGAAAATAAAATAAATTTAAGAAATTAAGTTGATATCAGACCGACATTGTATTCCATATCGGTCAGAAGTGAAAACATGTTATGGTATCGAACCGAAGTTGAAGTCAGTCCAATAACTGACCGACATCCATTCTCATATCGGTCAGTAATGAGTTGCTAAGTCGGTTATTGGACCGACTTCGGTCCATAGCGGTCCGAGAACCTCCTCTCAGCCGCAAAATGTGGTGTTGACACGTATCCAATGACTCAGCCCCACCGATGGGACATGGGTCTGGATGTCGGACCGACATGGTCCACATATCGGTCCGACATGGCCGCCAAATATTTTCGGTCCAATCAGGAAGACACGTGTAGGGTTGACGTAAGCATAGTCGGATGTTGGACCGACATCCCTATGCATATCGGTCCGACATGGACCCAAATCTCAACCTATAAATAGCAGATCGATCTCAGACGTTTTTCTTCATCCCACAACCGATTCCAACTACCAATTCACGTTCCAGGTGATCCCTATCAGGATTAGAGGCTAGACGTTAAGCGTTCGACTCTAGAGGCTCAATCCCACTATAAAGGGAATACTTTATCTCTTTTAAAACTTGTGTCAAATATTTTATTTGCAAAAATGGACAAACAAAGGTTAACGAAATAATGCTCAATGTTCTTCTACGTGTAAGCATTCAGGCCATAGGTATACGTAAAACTTGCAAGGGGTACACGGGTCTCGGGTGAAATTCCCGGATTGCGGCTGGTACTTCCCTTTATAACAAATGAGGAGACAGGAGTCCCCATTGTTATAAAGACATACCACCAGTGTATACTGTGGTGCGATTGAACAGGACGGGCCTGTTGAGTGTGTAGACTGAACATGAAGTTGTGATTATGAAATTAATACTTATTTGTGACAAATAATTTTAATGTCAAGATATTGTATTCACCAGCGTTTGCGCTGACGTTTTATTTTCAAAAATGTTTTCTAGGTAACGAATAAAATATGATGACAAAAGGAATATGGGCAGACATGAGATCTGACCCAGGAAAAAATAGGATGCAATGCACGTAGGATTCTCATGCCTCGTGTAAAAGGAAATCATAAAGAAAGGAGATAGGACCAAGGAATTGATCAACCCTGTGTTGTACTATTTCCGGTGGCTTGTGATGTATTTGATTTCAAACTTTGTTTTGTAAACAAAGATGAAGGGGTATTGAAACCCTATATTAATAAAGTAAATACAAGGCTTTTGTTTTCCAACTAAGTTTTGATATTTACAAATACAACCCTTGAGGTTGAAAGAAGGACGAAACGATCCTTTTGAAAAGACTTCCGCTGTATTTTACAAAATAACTCTGAAATCAAAGAAGCAGTGATACCAATCGGGCTCGCACACGTCCAGGGGGTGCTTGAGGCGGGGTGTGACACTCCCGCTATGGATTCTAAACACATCCATCCTGCCTTGATAGTAACCAACATTCGAAACTTTATTCCGATAACTCTAGAGATGGAGAGCGGTCAATACACATCTTGGGAAGAGCTATTCAAAATCCATGTTGTGCCTTTCAAGTCCTTGACCATATCACTCCCAAAGCTATTGATCTTTCTTCCTCTTCTTGTTCTCCCAAACCCGGTGATGCTAAACTATGGGCCTGTTTGGATGCCATTGTTATCCAGTGGATCTACAGTACTATTTCGAGTGATCTACTTCACACAATCCTCAAACCTGATTCCACCACAGCACAGGCATGGACGGCTCTTGCTAACATTTTTCAAGATAATAAAAATCAGCAAGCAATATACATGGAACACAAGTTCGTTACTACAATACTTAAGAATTTTCCAAATTGCTCTGCATACTGTCAAGCCCGAAGGCATTGCTACGATGATCCATCAAACAAATCCCCTACCGGAATTTTATGAGGCAAGATCCAAACTCATCTTAGAAGAAACCAGGAAAAGCAATTAGGCGGCTACCTCTGGTTCTACACTCAACGTACAACAAGACCACCCTTATGAAATGTGCAAGACTTGGGACTCTAAAAAGAGGCTTTTGGCAAGTCAAACACACCAAATATTTTGGCTCCTTATGAGGTCACGGATGGAAGCAAAGAAAAAGGAACAAAAGGTATTTTCAAGTATATCTTGGTTAATGGACATAAACATATTAAATCAACTTGATTTAATTTTAGAAATAAAGACTGATTGCTACAAAATTCTCTAAGTACAAATGCTGCTGATCTCAGAGTTTGCTGCTGACCAACAAATTGCTGCGGATAAGCTTATCTGCAGCGGATACTTGTTCTTCTGTTGAAGAACAAATCTGCTGTGGATAGCCTTATCTGCTGAAGACTAGAGTTGCTGCGGATAGGCTTCTCAGCAGCATCAACACTTGATGCTGTTGTGTGACATTTCGGATTTTCATTCGCGCACTTGTAAAATGTTTATCGTGTAATCATTCTCAAATTAAATGAAATACAAGTGTTTTTATTTAATAAATATTTTATTTTTATTTTTACGGATTTGAATTTATTAAAATTTTACAAGCTTTAAAACTTATATAAAAATCTAAATTTAAAAGTTTCATATTTAATAAAATAACCTAATTAAATAAGATAAATAACTTTTATAAAAATTAGTTATAATGATAATAAGATAAGTTTATAAAATATATTTGAAATTAAAAGAAATTAAAGAAATTATAAAAGTTGAGGGGTTGTTTTTGAAAATAACGAAACAAAAAGGGCTTTAAGACAAAATCTGTTAAGGGGCTGTTTCTGGACAAATCAAACCACAGGGAACGGTGGTACCAACCCGCCTCACTGCACGTTTAAGCACTTTAACTCGTGCAATCCTACAAAATTCTTCGGGACTGAAGGTGCTACCGGCCTACTTCAATGGTTTGAAAGCATGGAAAGCACATTCCTAAACAGCGACTGTCCCGATAATCTTCGGGTTCGTTATGCTACAAGTGTACTCCAAAAGAGAGCCCTCACCTGGTGGAACGGTGAGAAACGCACTCGTGGTGCTGAGGTTGCTACATCCTTATCATGGGATGATCTGAAGAAGGCCATGACTGATGAATTCTGTCCTCGGAATGAAATGAGGAAGCTCGAGGCTGAGTTTTGGGATCTTGCCCAAGACAGCGGGGATAATCTGGCCTACACCACCCGGTTTCAAGAGCTAAGTCTGCTGGTGCCTCATATGATCACTCCCCTTGCTCGGGGGATTGAAAAATACATAGGCGGCCTGCCTATGCAAATTCAAGATGTTATGCTAGGAAGCAATCCTCCTACACTTGAAGCTGCTATCCGTCTATCTGCTACACTATCCAACAACCATGTCAAAGCCAGAACCTTAACAAGAAAGGGTTCCAAGAAGGTTGTTTCTACTCTTGCGGCCGTCAAAGATGTAAAACCCGAGTCTTCTAACCGCAACAAGAAACGAAAGGGTCGAAACTTCGCAGCCGTAACTCCCGATGTGCCTGCTATTCAAGCGGCCCCTTTGGGTCAAAACCCGAAAACTTATCAGGGCCCGAATCCCCAATGCCAGACCTGCAAGTACCATCATCCTGCCAACCTACCATGCCGATTGTGTTCAAGCTGCGGACGATATGGACACGTGGTCACTACTTGCCGTACTCGTCCTCCCTTCCATCAAGCTGCTCCAGCCAACCGCCCAATCTATCCGGCACCTCTCAATGGTTAGGCATGTTACGAATGTGGAGACCCAAACCATTTCCGTGACCGATGCCCAAAACTTCATCATCAAGGTGGTCCTCAAGGACGAGCGTTTAACATAAACGCTAATGAGGCTCAAGCAAACAACGACGTGATAAACGGTACGCTTCTCGTAAACAATCATTATGCATCCGTTTTATTTGATATCGGTGCCGATAGGAGTTTTGTATCTCTTACCTTTGAATCTCGACTTGCTAAACAAAGAACGAAACTTGACAATTCTTATTCCGTGGAGATAGCAAACGGAAAATCTATTACTATAAATTCTGTTATCCGCGACTGCAATCTCGAGCTTAATAATCACAAATTCTCTGTTGATCTCCTTCCAATACAATTGGGAAGCTTCGATATTATAATTGGCATGGACTGGTTATCCAAGCACCATGCCGAGGTTATTTGCTACGAAAAGTGTATTCGTATACCTCTCTCTTCGGGCGACACGTTAGTTATGTTCGGTGAAAAACCATGTCGTGGTCTTCAAATCATGTCTTGTACATTGGCACAAAAGTACTTGCGGAAAAAGTACGTTGTCTTCTTGGCCCACATAGTTGACACGAAAGACAAGGGTAAGAAATTGCAAGACATTCCAATCATCCGAGATTTTCCCGAGGTATTCCCCGAGGATTTACCTGGTCTTCCTCCCCCTAGACAAGTGGAGTTTCGTATCGACCTTGTGCTCGGGGCAACTCCCGTGGCAAAAGCCCCCTATCGTCTTGCACCTTTCGAGATGCAAGAGCTTGCAAGTCAATTACAAGAACTCTCATCCAAAGGATTCATCCGCCCGAGCCATTCACCTTGGGGTGCTCCCGTACTGTTCGTAAAGAAAAAGGATGGATCGTTTCGAATGTGCATCGATTATCGTGAACTCAACAAGCTTACAATTAAGAACCATTATCCTTTACCCCGTATCGACGATCTTTTCGATCAGCTTCAAGGTTCAACATGTTTCTCCAAGATTGACCTTCGTTCCGGGTACCATCAACTTCGTGTTCTCGATGAAGACATTCCGAAGACTGCCTTTCGGACTAGGTACGGTCACTACGAGTTCATGGTCATGCCATTCGGTTTGACTAATGCACATGCGGTCTTCATGGACCTCATGAACCGTGTATGCAAACCTTATTTGGACAAGTTCGTGATCGTTTTCATTAACGACATTCTCATCTATTCTAAAACGAAAGCGGAACATGAACAACATCTTCGTTTGATTTTGGAACTCTTGAAGAAAGAACAACTATACGCCAAGTTCTCCAAGTGTGAATTCTGGCTAAAAGAGGTTCAATTTTTGGGACACATAGTCAACGATAAGGGAATTCATGTGGACCCGGCAAAGATTGAGGCGGTAAAGAATTGGAGTACTCCTAAGACTCCTACCGAGATTCGTTCATTCCTTGGACTAGCAGGTTACTATCGTCGTTTCATCTCAAATTTCTCCAAGATTGCGGTCCCGCTCACTGCCTTGACTCACAAAGGTAAGCACTACGAGTGGGGACCCAAGCAAGAGGAAGCTTTCCAAACTCTAAAGCACAAGCTCTGCAATGCTCCTATTCTAACTCTTCCTAGTGGTAATGACGACTTTGTCGTTTATTGTGATGCATCCAACCAAGGTCTTGGTTGTGTTCTTATGCAACGAGGTCAAGTAATTGCATATGCATCACGTCAACTCAAAGTCCATGAGAAGAACTATACGACCCATGATCTCGAGCTTGGTGCTGTCGTTTTCGCCTTGAAAATTTGGAGACACTATCTATATGGCACCAAATGCGTGGTTTTCACCGACCACAAAAGCCTCCAACATATTTTCAATCAAAAAGAGCTTAATATGAGGCAACGACGATGGGTTGAACTTCTAAACGACTACGACTGCGAGATCCGCTACCACCCCGGCAAAGCAAACGTTGTAGCCGACGCCTTGAGTCGTAAAGAACGTATCATGCTTCATAGTGTTCATATTCATAACGATATCCAAGCCCGTATTCTCAAAGCACAACACACCTCGGTTACCGAGGGAAACATGTATCAAGAGATGGCATGTGGCGT
Source organism: Smallanthus sonchifolius (assembly GCA_023525975.1). Lineage (NCBI taxonomy): Eukaryota > Viridiplantae > Streptophyta > Magnoliopsida > Asterales > Asteraceae > Smallanthus > Smallanthus sonchifolius. The sequence continues at coordinate 32,769,123 of CM042046.1, forward strand.
AGAACTCTTGCTAGAAACCAAAGCCAACGGTCTATTGTATTACTTGGACCGTATCTGGGTTCCCGATCGCGACGATCTTCGTATATTTTTGATGAACGAGTCCCACAAAACTCGATATTCGGTACATCCCGGAGCTGATAAGATGTACATGGGTCTCCGTCAGCAATATTGGTGGCCCGGCATGAAGAAGGATATTGCCCATTTTGTGGCAAAATGCCTAACTTGTTCTAAAGTGAAGGCCGAACACCAGAAGCCTTCCGGTCTCCTCGAACAACCTGAAATTCCCGTGTGGAAGTGGGAGAACCTTGCTATGGATTTCATCACCAAACTCCCACGCACTTCTAGTGGGCACGATAGTATCTGGGTTATTATCGACCGACTTACAAAGTTTGCTCACTTCTTGCCTATTCGTGAGGACTATCGAGTCGAGAAATTGGCTCGGATCTACATTGATGAGATCGTAAGTCGTCACGGAATCCCTTTGAACATCATCTCCGATCGTGATTCGCGTTTTACTTCCCGATTTTGGCAATCATTACAATCTGCGCTTGGTACTCGTTTGGATCTAAGTACGGCTTACCATCCTCAAACTGATGGACAAACCGAGCGAACAATCCAAACTCTCAAGGATATGCTTAGAGCTTGTGTCATTGACTTTGGTGGCAATTGGAATTCTCACCTACCACTGATCGAATTTTCCTACAACAACAGCTACCACACAAGTATTAACATGGCACCGTTTGAAGCTCTTTATGGACGAAAATGTCGTTCACCGATTTGTTGGAACGAAATTGGTGAAGCACAAATCACCGGTCCCGAGCTTATTCAAGAGACCACCGATAAAATCTCTCTTATTCGTGACAACATTCGAGTAGCAAGGAGTCGGCAAAAGAGCTATGCCGATAACCGATGAAAACCCTTGGAATTCCAAGTTGGGGATATGGTTCTTCTAAAGGTATCACCTTGGAAAGGCATAGTCCGATTTGGAAAGAAAGGAAAACTCGCACCTCGATATGTAGGTCCATTCAAGATACTCGAAAGGGTAGGAAAAGTGGCCTACAAACTCGATCTTCCTTCAGAACTCAGCAACGTTCATCCGACTTTTCATGTATCTAATTTGAAAAAGTTCTAGCCGACGAGAATCTCCACATCCCTCTTGATGAAGTGCGCATTGACGAGAAAATGCACTTTGTTGAGAAACCCGTGGAAATCATGGACCGAGAAGTCAAGAAACTCAAGCGTAGCCGCATCCCCATTGTCAAGGTCCGTTGGGAGTCTAAACGTAGACCCGATTTCACTTGGGAACGTGAGGACCAAATAAGAACCATGTATCCGCATCTTTTTCATAGCCTCCGCTAGTTGAATTTCGGGGCGAAATTCCTTTAACATGGGGAGACTGTGACATTTCAGATTTTCATTCGCGCACTTGTAAAATGTTTATCGTGTAATCATTCTCAAATTAAATGAAATACAAGTGTTTTTATTTAATAAATATTTTATTTTTATTTTTACGGATTTGAATTTATTAAAATTTTACAAGCTTTAAAACTTATATAAAATTTTATATAAAAATATAAATTTAAAAGTTTCATATTTAATAAAATAACCTAATTAAATAAGATAAATAACTTTTATAAAAATTAGTTATAATGATAATAAGATAAGTTTATAAAATATATTTGAAATTAAAAGAAATTAAAGAAATTATAAAAGTTGAGGGGTTGTTTTTTAAAATAACGAAACAAAAAGGGCTTTAAGACAAAATCTGTTAAGGGGCTGTTTCTGGACAAATCAAACCACAGGGACCAATTTGTAATAACTCTCAGGGACTATTTTTAATCAAAATCAAACTCCAGGGACTGGTTTTGCCAACTTCCGATTCGCGTTTCCGACCTTCTTCCTCATTGACCGACGGTCCGAGCTTTTCTCCGGTGACTCCTTGACACGACTGTCCCCTACACCTCGACAGCCGAATTTGGTCTCCCCGACCTCGTCGTCCCCACGCAAACAATAGCCCCCGACCAATTGGTCTCCCCAACATACGAATCGTCTGATCTTGTTGGTGGTCGAGAACCCACGCCTCGAATTCGAGCCCGACAGTCAACCTCCACGCGTATTTAATATCTCGTTAGCTTCGTCTAGTCCAGACGAGTGTCGGGACGTGCCCAATTGCACGCTTTGTCATAAAAAATGAACTCGGCTATAAATAGTCGTAGTCGGACCTGCTCGAGCTCGCTGCCCCTCCTCCACCCAATCTCACTCCAAATTGAAGACACCATTACAATCGCCATCTCTGTGTGAAGCTGTGACCAAGGTTGTAGAGGCTAATCCCACCCAGAAGCTCGATTCTCATTCTGGACATTCTTGGATTTAAGACTCTGCCGTCCAGCCCCTTTGCGACCACGTAAGAATCCTCAACTTCGTTTCTTTACCTTCTGTTATCATAAGGCAAGCTGAACCAATCGAAGTCACGACTCCAAAACATCGATTACCGAACAAACCATTGTTCTGAAAAATTACTGTTTTATTTTTCTAAAGTCTGGGCCATCGAAACTACTTAGTTTCGATTGAGTAAATGATCAATCGAAACTAGTAGTTTCGATAGATAGTAGTTTCGATAGATGGTAGTTTTGACAGCTTGCATATCACTTATAAATGATCAATCGAAACTAGTAAGTTTCGATAGATGGTAGTTTCGACAGCCTGTGTATCACTTATAAATGATCAATCGAAACTAGTAAGTTTCGATAGATAGTAGTTTCGACAGTTCTGCGTATCACTTGTAATGGTCAATCGAAACTAGTAGTTTCGATTGAACACAGTTTCGATACCTGTCACAACTATAATCAGTTTCAATCAAATCAGTAATTTCAAGTAAATCTGGACCAACTTTTATGCAAATAACACTAAGAAATGTTATTATAAACCTATACACAATTAAATACTAATACGCACATGTAAACATACAATAATACCCATTTATCTACATAGGGTTTTAACGTGCTTAGACTTCAACATCTTTATCACCTACACGCGTGGAAAAATACCCGCTTGCAAGGTGAGTTACATAGCCCCTATTTTACATTTTTATACGTTTTGGGGTGAAACATTATACATGCTACTCACATTGTTTGTACGTGTTATACATGAGACTATATGCTTATTCTTTGGATGTACATACATTTAAACACAAGACAACCAACTGTAATATTGATAGATCTATTGTGCCTGACCAGCCCACCCGGTTAGGGTGTTTATTACTGCATACTCGGATATAACCGCGTGTTATATTCAAACATATCGGATATAGTGGGTAACTATATTCAAACATACCGGACTTAGCTGTTGTGCTCTGTTCAAGCGCGTCAAACTCGGTTTGAATTGTGATTAAATAAATGTTACATCATATATACTATGTTTAACAAGATAAACAATGAGTTGCAAAACGATTTACAACTACTATTTACCGGAGTTACTAAACCTATGTTCTCACCAACTTTTTAGTTGACACTTGATTTAAATAATGTTTCAGGTTTGGATATGTGACTACTTGCCGAAGATTTCTCCACTTAAGAACTATGGACCTAGTTAAATAAATCAATGTTCTAAACTAGACTAGGTTATTTGGAATGTATCGTATTTGGATCTTGTTGTCTTTAAATTTAATTAATGAATTATGCAACCTTTTAGCTATCATGTGCTTTTAAACAATCATTCCATTGGCCGCCTCGATGATTCCACCATCGGTCGGAGTGTGACATGCTGATAGGCAAATCATCAACAGCTTTGGATGGTTGCATCTTGCTGCTGATCAACAACTCTGCTGCTGATAGTTATTCATCCATTGAAGATCAAACGTTGTAGCTGACCAGCCTTGCAAAAGCAAAAGCAACCATTACCACTGACAACTTTCAGCTACACCACTGACACACTCCATGCAGAAAGAATGTCACTGGTGCAGATAATAAAGCACTACAACGCTCTTCTCCAAGCATGCAAGCAATGATGCCTAAGAAGACGTTTGAGTAAAGTTAACCTTTGTAGTTATTATTATTGTCTGTATATGTAGAATAGCTTCAATACAAGATCAACGGTCTGTGTTAGATCTGATCCTTAGAATCAAGGGTTTGTCTTGATTCTAAGTTACTATATAAGTAGTACTTAGAGTCATTGTAAACTGCACTTTTTGCTTCAGAGGTTTCTCTGTAATCTTGTAACACTTGAAGTTTAATACAAAATTGCATCTATCAGTATTCTTCTTGTCTACTTGTTTACTTTGCTTAAGTTGTGATTGTTTCCGGCAATCTCAACTGAAATAGAACCATCTTGTATTTACCGATCCTACCCATTAAAGATTCTTCTGCTATCAGGAATATGGGATGTGGAAATCCATTAAAGATGGACCATACATACCCATGGTATCCTCTGCTGATTCCGGAGGTGCACTGGTTACCAAAGAACCCTCCAAGTACTCTGATGAAGATATCAAGAAAATGGAGGTAGACTTCAAAGCCTTGGGAGCCATTCAAATGTGCTTACCAAATGAATTTTTTCACAACTTCAGAGGTTACAAAACTGCTAAGGAGCTATGGGAGGCCCTTGAGAAGATGTTTGCCAGCTCAGAGGAAGTCAAAGAAAACAGAAGGGACATCCTGAAGCAGCAGTATGAAAACTTCGTCTGGAAGGAAGGTGAGTCCCTAACTATTTTATATAACAGATTTACTTATCTTGTAGGTGAGCTGCAGTGCTCAAAGGTGAAGCTGGAGAATGAAGATATTCTCAAAAAGTTCATCAGGTCTTTACCTAGCTGCTGGACACTCTACACAGTGTCCATTAGAAGAACAGAGAATTTGAAGACTCTCCAAATGACTGAGCTCTTCGGTATGCTGAAAACCAATGAGCTAGAGATGATTCAGGCAAAAGAACGAAGCTCAAGCTATCAAAATGCCTCTGCATCCACCACTACCTCCATCCTCCACTCTGACCACTCAGGTCCTAGTTCCAGCAACTACTATCCTCCCACTGTCACCCATCCACAAACTCCAACCTCTCAAACAAACACCTCACCATTTCTCCTAGAAGCTCCTCCTCAAACCTCAACCTTTGTTGCTTTTGTTTCTGAAAACTCAAGCAGCATGTCCTTTATCAAGGAGGATCTGGAATGCTTCCATCCAGATGACTTAGAAGAAATGGACATACAACACTCGTATGCCATGCTCTCTATAAGAGCAAAAAGTTTCTACTCTAGAACCGGAAGACCCATTCCAAGCAACAACTCCAACACCAGAGTTGGATTGGATAAAAGCAAACTAAAATGTTACAACTGTAACCAACTGGGTCACTTTGCTAGAGAATGCAAGGCACCAAGAGCCAATCCAGCTACTCCTCAATCAAGACAAGCTCACCAAGCCCAACCCAGACAACAACTGCATCAAGCTACTCCTCCAGTTCAAACTACAGCATGTGCAACTGTTGGAACTTCTAACTTCGACTGGAGCTTCCAGTATGAAGAGCTGCCTGCCAACAACCAAGCACTTATGGCAGACACAAATGAGATACCGCCTCAGGTATATGAACATCTCTGTTCCCAGGCTTGTATTGATAAGGTGTTAGGCTACAGAAAGCATAATAAAAAACTTATAGATCAAAATGAAGAGTTTCATCAAATGAAATCTGAATTCATAAAGGTAGAAAACAGTTATAAATAAAAAATTAACTGCCTAAAGAAAGAGATTTCATTACTAAAACATGAACAAAGCAATATTGAAACTCAGATTGATGATCTACTGGCTAGACTAAAAGCTACCAGAGCAGAATTGGCAGAACAAAAAGTTCATGTTGATAAATATGAATTTGCATCTAAAAATCTGCAAAGACTTTTAGATGCTCAAATTCATGAAAAGGTAAAAACTGGTCTGGGGTATCATGGTGAACAATACCAAGTCGTTGCACCTCCTGCTGACTACGTTTCCATCCATGAACCAAGCTTCAATCTCTCAAATCTTGAAAAGGCCAACCGAGATCTTGATCCTTCAATATATGAACCACTGGTGCAAGACTACATTACCTCATCAGAATCTGAGTCATCTTGCTCAGGGTCCACTAAAACTGAGGAGATCTCATCACTAGTACAAGTACCAAATCTTGTTCTTGAAGTCATTCAAACAAGTACTCCTGTTCCTTTACCAGCAGCTACGGTTCCTATACCTTTCAACCAAATCAAAATTAGCTATCATCCACAAGGAAGAAAGCTAAATGCTGAAAAGGGGCAGTCTTTAACCGCATTGCCTCAAAGAAAGGTGTTTGACATATGCCATAAGCCTGGAGAAAGAGTTCCATGTGTTCAAAAGACATTGGAAGAAGCTACTTTTGAGCACAACAAAGCTCACCCTTGGAACTTCAAAGATCTTTTCAAAAGAAAGGTTTATGTTTATCTTTCAAGGGACAAACTGGCAAAATCATGCTTTATCTGTGGAAAATATAACCACACTACCAGCACCTGCTTCTACTACCTTCAGCAGCAAGGAAACCTCAGGCAACGTGCTTTTGAGAAGACAAAGAAGAACAAACAGGTAAGAAGGTTTGAAGCAAAGACAACTCAATTCAGAAACTCTCTTTCTCCACCAAGGGAGCAGTTGTCAAAATCTCAACAGACGTTCATCATCTGTGGTGAATCAGACCACTTTGCTGCAAATTGTCAATTTAACCCTTTCAACCAGATCCTTCATAAAGCCCCTAAAAGATGAAAGGTAAAGATGTATCAGCATACAGCGGTTGTTAAACAATCAGGAGCCAGAAAAAATGATGGTAATCAAGTGAAGCACAAGCAACCTAAAGACAAGCTTTCAGTAGCAACCAAATCTGCTGCTGCTCAAGCAAAACCATCAGCAGCAACAACATCTGCTGCTGATAAGCTTAAATCAGCAGCTGCTGAGAAGCCAAAGCCATCAGCAGCAACAAAATCTGCTGCTGATAAGCCAAAATCCCCAGCAGCAAAATCTGCTACTGCTGAAAAACAGCCATCAACAGTCAAAGCAAAATCAGCTGCTGACAGAGAAAAGAGAACAGGAAGACCATCTCCTTAACAATGGAAAGCCAAGATCCCAATTTCTATCACTCCAAGACTTATCATTGGTTCCGTTGACTGCACACATGATGAATCTAACATTCCAAGTACCCTTTTCTTCAAGGATGCAAGCTCTTGGACTCCTCCCACTAACTAGATCTCTATCATGTGCATGGACTGCCAGGTCACAAGAATAACACTTGGGTGGTAGACAGTGGCTGTTCCAGGCACATGACAGGCAACGAATCCATCCTCTCCAACTTCAGACATTTCGATGGAGGATATGTTGCCTTTGGAAGTGACTCAAAGGGAGGATCCATTACTGGACAAGGAAATGTGTCCAACGAAAGAATGAACATTGATAAGGTCAACTATGTCAAAGAATTGGACTTCAATCTCATGAGAGTTTCCCAGGTCTGTGACCAAAAGCATTAGATGCTCTTCACAGATAAAGAATGCTTCGTACTGTCTCCAGGCTTATCCATACCTCCTCCAGAAAAGATTTATTAACTGCTTAGAAAAAAGAGAATCTCTATGTACTGGACATGAATGAAGTCACTCCATCTGGGAGTGTTTCCTGTTTTCTGTCAAAAGCCTCAGTTAATGAATCAGCTCTCTGGCACAGGAGATTAAGTCATGTTAATATCAAAACTATTAACAAACTGGTAAAGGACAATCTTGTCAGAGGGCTTCCTGACAAAGAATTCCAGCTAGAAGACCACTGCATTGCTTGCTTAAAGGGGAAGCAACACAAGAGTTCTCACAAGCCCAAGACCTTGAAAACAAATGACACTCCACTACAGCTACTGCACATGGATCTATTTGGTCCTACAAATGTCATATCAATGGGCAAGAAGTCATATTGTCTGGTGATAACTGATGACTACAGCAGATTCTCATGGGTATACTTTTTGAGAACTAAAGATGAGACTGCTGAAATTCTCAAAACCTACATTCTCAGGGTAGAGAATCAAAGCAATCAAAAGGTGAAGTTCATAAGGTGTGATCAGGGCACAGAGTTCAAGAACCACACCTTGAACTGTTTCTGTGAAAGCAAGGGGATAGAAAGACAATACAGTGCTCCAAGAACTCCTCAACAAAATGGAGTTGCAGAAAGAAGAAACAGAACTCTTATTGAGTCAGCAAGATCTATGTTGACTGACTCAAAACTGCCTCTCACATTCTGGGCAGAAGCAGTTAGCACAGCCTACTATGTACAAAATAGAGTTCTCATCGTCAAGCCCCTCAACAAGACACCTTTTGAACTTTGGTTTCAAAGAGTTCCCTACATTGGGTTTCTAAAGCCCTTTGGGTGTCCATGCACCATTCTCATCACACATGGGGTTCTTCCTAAGTTTGGTTCCAAATCTGATGAAGGATATTTTGTAGGCTATTCCTCTCAATCAAAGGCCTACAGAGTATTCAATTCAAGAACAAGAATTGTGGAATAATCAGCAAATGTGGAATGTAGAGAACACATCGTCTGTGAGCAGGGAAAATGCCCAAACTGGATTTTTGACATAGACTCCTTCTCCCAAATATTTGAGCCTCTCATCTTCTCAAATATGGAGTCTAACTCTACACAAACACCTGCCTCCACTTCATCCACTGACTACAGAATGGATTTTCCCAAACCTTCTATCCGTCTGCAAAGACCATCCATTGATCCTCCATCAGTTGTGAAAGCAATTGAAGCAAGCAAAGCCGAAACAAGACTCTCAAATGTCACCAGCAGCAGCCTATCTGAAACTGAAAATTTAGATGAAGACTCTTCGGTAAATGCTGTAGATACTGTTGATGCTATCGCTGAAAATATTGATGTGGCTGCTGATATTGAAGACTCTTCCACCATGAATGAAGAGACCCCTGATCAAAATCAAAGCAATCTGGGGAAAGGGATACAGCTGGAGGTGGTACCAGCACAGAGGATCCACAAAGAACATCCTCAACAAAATATTATTGGCCAAGTCCATCAAGGAGTTCTCACAAGAAGCAAATCTCACGAGGCCAATATACGCTTGTTTTCATGTTTTCTATCTCAGGTGGAACCCAAGAAGATAGATGAGGCACTCAAACACAGCAGCTGGATTGAGGCAATGCAGGAAGAGTTACTGCAATTCAAAAGGCAGGATGTCTGGAAACTTGTTGATCTTCCACCAGGTCAATATGCTATTGGCACACGATGGGTTTTCAGGAACAAGCAAGATGAGAGAGGCATTGTAGTAAAAAACAAAGCCAGACTTGTAGCTCAAGGCTACACTCAGGAAGAAGGAATTGACTATGATGAAGTCTTTGCTCCTGTTACCAGGCTGAAGGCTATCAGAATCTTCCTGGCATATGCTGCATCCAAGAATTTCACCGTCTATCAAATGGATGTGAAGAGTGCTTTTCTGTATGAAAAGATTGGTGAGGAAGTATACGTCAAACAACCTCCAGGATTTGTAGATCCTACACATCCTACTCAAGTGTTTAAACTAGACAAAGCTCTCTATGTCTTACATCAAGCACCAAGAGCCTGGTATGAAACTTTGTCAGGATATCTACTAAGCAACAACTTCAGAAGGGGTGCTATTGACCAGACCTTGTTTATCAAAGATGAAGGGGGAGAAATCTTACTAGTTCAAATCTATGTTGATGATATCATCTTTGGATCAACAAGGAAAAAGCTGTGCAAAGACTTTGAGATTCTTATGCACTCAAAGTTTGAAATGAGTTCAATGGGTGAACTAAATTTCTTCTTGGGTCTACAAGTCAAACAAGTCCCAAATGTAATCGTCATCAGCCAATCCAAATATGTAAAAAGCATTTTGGAAAGATTCAAGATGGCTGACTGCTCTGCTGCAAGAACCCCTATGCAAGTGCACCATCAGCTGACTCCAGACAAAGATGGCCAAGACACTGATCAACATCAGTACCGTGCAATGATAGGGTCTCTCATGTATCTCACTGCCTCAAGGCCAGATATCATGTTTGCAATATGTCTCTGTGCAATATTTCAAGCAGCTCCAAAGGTTTCACATCTTCAAGCTGTCAAGAGAATTATTAGATACCTAAAAGGAGCCCCAAGACTTGGGCTTTGGTACTCTAAAGATGACAAGTTCAATCTGTATGCATACGCTGACAGTGATTACGGGGGATGCAACTTGGACAAAAATTCCACATCAGGGGGATGTCAGTTTCTGGGCGGAAGACTGATTTCATGGCAGTGCAAGAAGCAAACATGTGTTTCAACTTCTACAGCTGAAGCAGAATACATTGCAGCTTCAAGTTGCTATGCACAAGTCATATGGCTACAAATACAAATGCTGGATTATGGGATGACTTTCATGGCAACTCCAATTCACATTGACAACATGAGTGCTATATCAATCATAAACAATCCAGTGCAGCACTCCAAGACAAAGCACATTGACATCAGGTATCATTTCATAAGAGATCAAGCTGAGAAAAAGAGGATTATTTTAACCAAAGTTCATACAAATGAGCAATATGCTGATTTGTTTACAAAACCTTTTGATGAAGCTAGATTTAGATATTTAGTTGAATCCATTGGTATGATGAACTTTGATTAAAATCTATCTCTAAAATTCTATTTTAAAATGTGTTTTGTCTTTTGTTGTAAATAAAAGTTATAAGTCAGCAGCATTTTTGTCCTTCAGCTGCTGACATGTTTAATCTTCAGCAGCAAAGGATTTACCACCGACTGCTTTAGGTTATCAGCAGGAACAAGTTTCCTGCGGATAGCTTTAAGGCTGTCAGCAGCGACATCCTTGCTGCAGATCACTGAATCCATCAGCAGCAATTGAGTTCGCTGCTGACAGACTCAACCTTCCGCAGCAACCAAGCTTGCAGCGGACAGGCTTATTCATCCACGGCAACCAAGTTTGCTGCTGATGGGTAAATTTAAGTCCAAATTAACTTTTACCCGCTGTAAAAATTAGCGTCAGTCTTTACCATGACTGCCTCGGTGTATTACAACTGTAACAGTAAAAGGTGAATGAGGTTGCACTGTACAAGTCATTTTGCTTTTTCCCTCCTCTGCCATTATAAGAACAAATCAAATTTCCTTACCACCTCTTCACATTCAATTTCACCCTAAACCCACATCACTTTCTCTCAAGTCACCACCATATTCAAAGCCTTCCATCCTTAAAACATTCAAAGCCTTCCATCCTTAAAACATTCAAAGCCTTCCATATTCTTAAACCTTCAAACCATCCCTCCAAAATCAAACAACGATGGCAGACATCAATAACCTTGATGATAAGTTCTCCCCGTACCACAACCTTACAGCATACTTAACTAAGGGAAAGAAATCCGAAGGACTCGATGATATGATCGACTTCATATGCCGATCAAAGTTCAATTTTGCCCTCACAACCAACCCTACCATATATATCCCTCATATGGAGGATTTCTGGAATACCGCCGTCTACTTTACCGAACAAGGGATTCCCTAAATAAAAGCCAAGGTAGACGGCAAGGACATTATCATCTCTGAAGCTACCCTCCGAAAACATCTTAAGCTTCAAGATGAGGGAGCAGCCATCTCATACTCAAAGGACGAGTATATGAGGACCTTTGTATCCATATGGTACAATGGAAATTAAAATGAGTATACAATAGAGAAGGCACTGATAGGCCCTCCGTGGAAGTATCTCTGCCACACTCTTCTCCAATGCATATCTCAGAAGAGAAGTGGATGGCATCAAGTGAGCTCCGCACTTGCCTCTGCTTTCCATGGTATGATTACTGGCCTAGGTCTTAACTTTGCACACCTCATCTTTGAGGGTTTGAGATATAACCTTCAAGAGGGTGCAAAGCAACATTTTTTTATGTACCCAAGATTCTTACAGGAGGTTTTCAACCAGGAACTAAAAGAACTTTCAAAACCTGCAAGAATCTACATCATGTTGGGACATAAAAATAATATTTTTCAAAGTATGAGAACTGTTTCCAAAAAGTTCTCATGGGTCAATGTTCCATTGTTATCTACAATGTTGAACATACAAAGTACCCCTGGTGACAGTTCAGCAATCCCAGCTGATACTGATCCCACACCCTCCACATCACATCCTAAACAACAATCTGCTTCCACCATTCGAACCCCTGTGCATACTACTAAGGATGCACAGGTACAAAAGGTACTTACATCTGTTTTGGATGTTATCGTTCAACTGGAACAAAGGGCCCTAGTTGCTACGACATACACCAGAAAAAGGAGTAAAAAGACTCCTTCTCTTCTTGTCTCAAAGGCCCAAACCCAACCTCTAAGCCCTCATTCAGAATCCCAACATTCGGATAAGAATACCAAAAGGGATAGCCACAACACTAGAGAGACTTCATTGGAAGCCTCTCTATTAGGATCAGGATCACATCCGGGATCCATAGAGCAACCCCCTGAGCCATTCCATTATTTCTCTTCTCTGAACCTAAGTGCAGAGGCACCTGGTCAAGATGATATACCTTCTCCAACAACCACTATATCGGAGGTATTGATTGACTTGGCTGCTGGCGCACCCAACACAGGTTCATCACCCAAGAAGGTTCACTCTGGTAGTATTGATAGAGTGAATGTGGAAAGGGCTATCACTACTCCTGGTACATCAACTGCCCAGGAGGACAGTGATAACATAGCTAAGACCCTAACCACGGCAACTCCCAGTGAGGATGTTTCCTGTGAAACACTCTTCACTGAGAGGAATCCTAGGTGCCAAGAAAACCAGGGTGATGGGGATGCAGAGGCTAGGCCTAAGGCCCCATCTAGCTCCAAGGATTCCACAACTGTGGATGAGGACAGACTGAAACTTCATAACTTGGAATTGACGGCCAAGGTGGCAATGCTAGAGGCTGAAGTGTCCAAACTAAGACACCAAGTCTCTATGCATGAAGCCCATCAATGCCCAACTGTGCCTACTCCCTCTCTTGTATCAGTGGGAACTCAAACAGATATATCCCTTTTCACTGATGCAACCAAAAAGGGGGAGGTGGTTACCAAGGAAGATGATGCTGACAGCCTCGAAGAATGGATACAAGAGCAGGCTGTGTTTCAAAGTTCCCTATACAAACCTGCTTTTGTTCAAATCCATGACTTGCCAGACTCAGTAGATGAAGAGGAAGATGTCACTGAGGATTGGAAGTTAGTTGTTCAAGCTGTTGATGAGGTGCTACAAGAAGAAACTCTCCATGAAGACACACTTCCATCATTCAGCCTTCTTCCTGAAGCTGCAGCCATAATAAGTCATTCATCTACCCCCCAACTCTTTCCAACTTCAAAGAAGCTAGAATTTGACTCCATTCTAGCTTGGGGATATGATGAAAGAGCTGAGAGATTCTGGATTGGATGGGAGTTTAGTGGAGTAGAAGAGCTAAACTGGAACTCTCTTAATGCCCTCCAAGTTCTCAATCTGTATCTGATAAAATGTGTCAACACTTCATCAGATCTCTCAGCAGAACTTGCAATCTATAGGTTCTATGACTTAATGGAGGATAACATGCCCTGGTTTGAAAGACTACTAAAAGAAGAAAACAGGGCGGCTTATCCTGAATCTTCATCAGCAGCAAAACAAAGACTGGCTCCGAGAAGACTTGACATAATCAGGAGCAGTACTTTGACTAAAGAAGAGGTTATCTGCTGGAGAAGATTCCTGTACAACATAATGGTCAGGGATGTAGAAGTGCAAGGATGGATAAGCACTGACTCCCATGACTTCACCTTCTTCCTGAGCAATGGATCTTCTCTCTCAATCAACATCAAAGAGATCTTGCTCCTACCTTCAGCTTTCCTGCACAAAGTCTTTGAGCTCAGATCACTCATCTTCAATGTCAACTCCTTAGAAAGTCAAGAAATGATCAAAATCATCAAGGCTTCTCTTTATAAGGAGGAACCTGGATCTGACTCAGACCTATCCTTTCTCTCTTCTCCAACAGTTAGACTAAACACAGAAGAAGAATCAAAGAGAAGAGACGAGGAAAAGATGAAAGAAGCATGGAAAGAAGTGACAGGTACGGAATGGAAAGAAGATGAAGAAATTTCCCTTCCCTTGTCCATTCCCCAACATGCCAATGAAGCTAAAGCTGAGATCTCAACAGCATCTACTACACCTACTGTTGTGGTCCATGAAGCTGAAGTAGAGGCATCCAACAAAGATAAGGGAAAGGGACTAATGACCAAAGAAGATGAAGAAAGAATTGAGAAGGAGAAGAAAGAAAAGGAGGATAGAAGAAGAAGAAGAGGAGAAGAGGAGATGGCTGAACTAAAGAAAGCTCAAGACAGACTCACAGCCATTCTCCTCAGAGAACAACAGATCCAGCTGTATGCAAAACAACTGGATGATCTGAAAGTAAAAATTCCTGCAGTTTATCAAATTGAAGAAGATGAAGCTCTTGCTCTTCAACTGCAGGAACAATTCGATAGAGAAGAAGAAGAGATACAGATAAAGAAGAAGAAAGAAGCTAAGTTCAGAATAACTAATTATGAACTAGCCAAAGAAATGAGAGAGGAATGGGTAAAGGCTCTGATTTCTCAAGGTGAGGATGTAGAATACCTTGAGAAACTATCAAATAAAGAAATCTACAGAGCCTTCATGGGTCGGCAGGGTCAATTGGCAAACAAGAAAAAGGCTGAAGAAGAAGAAAAAACCAAACAAAAGTCCAAGAAGACCATTTCCTTTAACCGAAGATCCCATGAAGAAAGGAAGATCATGATTGACTTCCTTAAGGCTAGAGGAGAGAGTGGAAAGAGGCTAGGTCCCATGAACTTCATGAACCTGCAAGCCCTCTACCTTAAAGTCAAGAGGGATGAGGAAGAAAGACTGGGGAAGAAAGGCTCCAAGAAAAGGGTAATCATTCAAGAAGAAGAAAGGAAAACAAAGAAACCCAAGCCTTCTCCGTCACCCAACACTTCCTCAATCCAACAACCTTCCACTCTCCATCCTAGACCTCCCTCATCTCCACCCTCAAAGTCTAAATCCTCACACCCAGCTCCTACTCATCAACAACCTCCCAAAAAGAAAAACAAACCTACTTCCAAACCAGAAGACTCAAGAGAAATAATCATATGGTCATATAGCTCTCAAGACCAATGGTTTGAAGTTTTCAGAGGGAGGACAGAAGTTAAAAGATCAATTTATACATCTGTTGATGAGGTACTACAGCTTCCAGATTCTGATCTAAGAAGAATGATGGAGCTGGGTGAAGTCAATGAGCCCATGAATGAAGGTGGGAGACATCAGCTGCTGGCAATCAAACATCACTTCAACCCCAGCAGAGATGAAATCCTTGATGTCAAACCTCTCCAATCTCACTCTCCATTCATCAGCTGGTCCTACAATGCTGAAAAAGATGAGTTCACATTGACAGATGTTAAAGGACAGAAGATGAGATGTTCAAGCAAAGCTATCTTCAAAATGGCCAGCAAAGACATCAAGACTCTATCTGAGCTTCCTCTTAACAATCCCAGCAAGGACCAGAGAGGATATGAGGTTGAAATAATTGTCAGCCACATGCAAAAGCTTCAGCAACAAAAGTAGTAAGAGAGTTTTGGTAGCATCAGTCTAGGGGGATTTGTAGAAATAAGAACTGATGGCTACAAAATTCTCTAAGTACAAATGCTGCTGATCTCAGAGTTTGTTGCTGACCAACAAACTGCTGCGGATAAGCTTATCTGCAGTCGATACTTGTTCTTCTGATGAAGAACAAATCTGCTGTGGATAGTCTTATCTGCTGAAGACCAGAGTTGCTGCTGATAGGCAAATCATCAGCAGCTTTGGATGGTTGCATCTTGCTGCTGATCAACAACTCTGCTGCTGATAGTTATTCATCCATTGAAGATCAAACGTTGCAGGTGACCAGCCTTGCAAAAGCAAAAGTAACCATTACCATTGATAACTTTCAGCTACACCACTGACACACTCCATGCAGAAAGAATGTCACTGGTGCAGACAATAAAGCACTACAACGCTCTTCTCCAAGCATGCAAGCAATGATGCCTAAGAAGACGTTTGAGTAAAGTTAACCTTTGTAGTTATTATTATTGTCTGTATATGTAGAATAGCTTCAATACAAGATCAACGGTCTGTGTTAGATCTGATCCTTAGAATCAAGGGTCATTCTTGATTCTAAGTTACTATATAAGTAGTACTTAGAGTCATTGTAAACTGCACTTTTTGCTTAAGAGGTTTGTCTGTAATCTTGTAACACTTGAAGCTTAATACAAAATTGCATTTATCAGTATTTTTCTTGTCTACTTGTTTACTTTGCTTAAGTTGTGATTGTTTCCGCCAATCTCAACTGAAATAGAACCATCTTGTATTTACCGATCCTACCCATTAAAGATTCATAAAAGTTTTATAAACCTTTACATATTTTATTTATATATAATCTTATAAACTTGTGTTATAAACGTTTTAGGTACAAACCCACATTCCATTAACACATAAGATTATATATAAAGCCACCAATATACACAACATAATACATATAATGATTAATAAAGTAAATAATCATTTACATATATATATATATATATATATATATATAGGGTTAGGTTATAGTAAAAAGGGTTTTAAAAATAAGAAGGGTAAGAAGGATTCTAAGCTTTACATGTGTCATTTTATTGTTTTTAAAGGGATGGCATAATGGTCAATGTGTAATATACCAGGTCAATGTGTAATACAAGGTCTCATATTACACAATGATCAGACCTGATATTACACAATGAACTGATATTACACAATGACCTGACATATTTGAGCGAATTACACAATAATGAGCGAATTACACAATGACTTGTAAACGTAAAACACAATGATGAATACATATAACACAATGATGAAAAATATTTGACACAATGACCTGACTAATTACACAATGAACTTGTACTACACAATGACCTGACTAATTACACAATGAACTTGTATTACACAATTAACTTGTATTACATAATGACCTGACTAATTAAACAATGAACTTGTATTACACAATGACCTGACTAATTACACAATGAACTTGTATTACACAATTAACTTGTATTACACAATGACCTGACTAATTACACAATGACCAGACGTGGTATTACACAATGAACTTGTATTACACAATGACCTGACTAATTACACAATTAGCTAGAAAACGTAAAACACAATGATAAATACATATAACACAATGAACTTGTAGTACACAATGAACTTGTATTACACAATGACCTGACTAATTACACAATGAGCTGGAAAACTTAATTTTTTTTCGTTTTTGTTTATAACGACACTATACTCGTTTGAAAGATAAAAAAACGCTCATTTTTATGGTGTAATTTTTTTGAAAAAATAATGTCGTATGTAAAAGTTATGAACGTTTAAAAACGAGGGGGGAAACTTGATAAAAAGTCAACAAAAGTGGCCAAAACTAAATACCTTTCCAACAACTTTTTCTCCTACAATTTAATCTCAACCATAAAATATTTTTTCTACAATTTGATCTAATGGCCCTAAATTTTTCTCACATTTCTTACAATTAAAATCTTTTTTACCTGAACCTAATCCTATATATATATATAGGGTTGAGTTCACTAGAAAACTCACTTTCATGAGAAAACCAAAAAACTCCTCATTAAAGGTACTATATATGTGTAGTACACCAAAAACCTAACCCCCATCAAAAAACCTAAACCCCCCACCCCAAAAAAAACTTAAACAAACCCAAAAAAACTAAAGGTACAACATATGAGTAGTACACCCAAAAGCTAACCCAGTTACATATATGTAGCAAAACGCTGAATTTTTTTTTTTTGAAAGAGGACGACGTGTGGAACAAGGTCTCCGAAGCGGTTTTTTAGTTTTTGATGTAGATTTTGAGTTATGATTTTTTTTATTATTTTTTACCTTCAATAAATAGTTTTTTGGTTTTCTCATGAAAAATGAGTTTTCTATTGATCCTTCCCCTATATATATATATATATATATATATATATATATATATATATATATATATATATATAGGAGAATGTTCTACTAATAAGTGGTTTTTCGCTAAGAAACGCTAATAAGTGGGTCAAACGAACTCCGATTGAGCTCATTCCAGCGGCGTTGGAACCGTCTCATCGAACTCTAATCCGGACCCAAAAACCTAAACATCCCTCCACCCACACCCCCAAAAACATAAACCCCCCTCCAACCCCACCCAAAAAAACTTACCTAAACCATAAAATCTAAACCCTAAAAGCTAAACCATAAGGCTAAAACCCTAAAATTCAAATATAAAATTTAAACCTTAAAAGCTAAATCCTAAAAGCTAAGATGGTAGAGTTTGACGAGACGGTTCCAACGTCGCTGAAATGAGCTCAATCGGAGTTCGTTTGATATCGTTTCTAAGCGTTTTGATCATTTATTAGATTTCTTAGCGAAAACCTACTTCTTATTTGATCCTCCTCCCTATATATATATATATATATATATATATATATATATATATATATATATATATGTAAATCCATAAATATATTATGCATTAGTTTACCTAACATTATCATTTTACTTAATGATAATAGTATTGACGTAATTACGGGGTTATACACTGTAAACCTAGTTTAAAAGCGTAAATGGAATATTTTATTGGGATGTGACCTTTTGGGATCATATCAATGGCAACTTTATTGCACGTTGCTTCTTCGGCATATTAGGTCCAACAGATGGTTATGACACCTCAAAAATTCTCAAAGAAAATAAGGGTTAAAAGTGTCAAAAGTGGAAGTCCAGGGACCAAAGTTTTCCTATAAAAGGAAGTGTCGAGCTTAGTCATTTTTCACAACACAAACCCTCCAACATCATCGGATCACACACATACACACACTCTGGCCCACGTATCCCGAGCTCCCGGACCGCTTCCGAAAGTCTGGTTTTTCGCAAATTGTCCGCAAACTGTAGTAGATAGTACCGAGGTAAGGATTCTGAATATCCTAAAGTTCCATTATGCAAACCTAAGATAGAAATATTGATTATGATAATCTAAATGTGATCTACGGTATACTCAAGGTGTTGGTTTTGTAGTAACTATGCTCTATGAAAATGTTGTTTTCAAATGATTTTGTTGAGATCCCTATGATATCCTATGTATATATACCCGTAAATAGCGCTTATTATGGCTGATGTAGGTGGGACTGCGGGCGATACTGATCCTCTCGTTATGGTTGGAATTGTACTCGGTAGCCAGGGAATCGCCAGTATATATATATATATAATAATAATAATAATAATAATAATAATAAAAGCTCAGAGTCCTTGTGTGGCGACTGGGTGGCGACTGGGTTGGATGGTTCACCGAGTCCCGTGAGTCCCGAATGAGGTCATGGGGCGTGTGGTATTATGGATACAATTTGTGAAAACATGGCTTTGTTTATGAACTCATCAGCTTTATGTTAATCCAAATATTTTAAATGTTTTTATAGCACAAGTGACCACTACTAGAGGCTTGTAGCTTGGCTTTAAATGTTGAAAAATTAACCAAAAATCTTGTTTTTGGTAAAAAAAAATCATGTAAATTCAGTGTGTTACATATGTAACTCGGGTTGTTACAAATGTAAATTTTTATAAAATAATTTTTTTTAATGGCTCGGCGTTTTTAGAAAAAAATTTAAAGTCTTAAAATTATATATAGAAGCTACCATAAAAAAAATATTAATTTTTGATAAGGTTTTCACATCTAGAGAGGGGTTTCATTTTATCGAATTTGATTTTACTTTATTTAAATACTCAGTTAACTCAAATTTCGTTTTTGGCCTCTATGGTTTGGTCTGTTTAACCCTTTTAATCCAAAAAGTAATTTTTTAACATATCAGCCTCTGAGATTGTATTTTTATAACCATTTCAGTTAATGATACTAACCCTGCTAACCTTTTCTGTTAAGTATAGGACATTTCAGTCGTTTCACTTTTAAATGAACCAATTTAATCTTTTTAATCCAAAATAAAAACTTTTTTCTACCTTTTAAAAACGCTTTTTTCACCTTTTTAAAATCAATTTTTTAATTTTTTTTTTGTAAAAACGCTTTTTTAAATTTTCTAAAATTTTTTTTATAAAAACGTTTTTTAGCTTTTTCGTAAAATATTTTTTTAACTATTTTAAAAAAAAATTGATAGTTCACTGTTTTAAAAAACTTTTTTAAAACTAGTTCACTTAAAAAAGTAAAAAAAAACGTTTTTAAAATAATTAAAAAAATATTTTACGAAAAATCTAAAAACATGTTTTTAAAAACGTTTTTTTGTGAAAAAAATGAAAAAAAAATTAGAAAAGTTAAAAAAATTAAAAAGGTTCAAAAAAGACATTTTTACGAAGAAAAAAACTAGAAAAATGATTTTAAAGAGGTGAAGGAAAAAAAACATTTTTAAAAAGTACAAAAAAAAGCTTTATGATGAAAAAGACTAATAAAAAGTTTTTATTGTACTGAAAATATTAAACTAGTTCACTTAAAAATAAAATGACTAAAATGTCCATATACTTAACAAAAAAGTTAACAGTGTTAGTGTAATGTACTGAAATGGTTACAAAAATATAACCTCGAGGGTTAATATGTTAAAAGATTCATTTTTGGACTGAAATGGTTAAACAGGCTAAACAACAGGGGCCAAAAGTGAAATTTACTCTTTAAATTATCTAGCCATTCATATTGTTGGATTAGGATTGGAATTTGAATCATTCATGTAATTTGATTTTGATAGCATTACTTGGATTGGGTTATTCGACAATAATAACTAGTAATTTTCCGCTCGCATGATGCGGCGAGGATTTTGTACGTGTATATTACGAACAAAACACAATTTATAGTCTGTCACGTCACAATATGGTTTACAATCTGACCACTTACCAAAAAAATGCAACTTGCAATCTACCGAAAAATGGTATAAAGAATGTTAGATTGGCTTACCAAGTTTTATTTTACCCTCAAACTTATGTGAAGATGAGTCTCATCGATCTTTGGATCCACCTGTCCTTGTATTAACTTGATGTCAATTATGTCTTTATGAACATCGCTCTAAAAAGCGTTACGGTCACTTTAACTTATCTGTGTGTTCTCAAAAGCGTTACGGTCACTTTAACTTATCAGTGTGTTACCAAGCTTAATATGCTTCTGTTATTTATGCATGCTTTCACCCATCTGAAAATGTTTCATGTGTGTTGACCACCTCTCTATCCAACACAACTGAAGATACACTAGTCGAACAGTGGTTTCAACCGGGTGATCTACAAGATGGTTAGGGTGATGGGCGAGAATGAGCTTCGAACTGTGGCACCGGTCTTGCAAAATGAACAACACCGTTAGCCTCGTTACAGGGAAGGGGTTTTCCCTGTAACCGCCCTCCGGCGTGAGAGTAAGTGTTTGTCTTTTTGAAAGAGCGTAGTAAGAGTAGTGAGTGCATGATATATGTTCCTGAGGGCAAGGCCCTGTATTTGTAGTCGGAGAGGGGTGGTGACCTGGTGGGTATGTGATTGGAGGAACGTCGCCATCAGGAATATCCTTGTGGTCCCCCAGGCGACAACCGTTAATGGTGTCGGGCATGTCTTATTCGGTGGGAGCACTTGTGTGCATAAGGGTGTCTCTCTGCTCCTGACATTCCTGGAATGGCTGCGTGGTCCCTCTTACCATACGTCAGGTGCCTTTGTCTTTATGAGAGGTACTATTGGTTTATCTATATGTGGTGTTGGAACCTTGTGGGGGAATTTTTCCTTTTGGGCGCGTGCCTCTAGCACGTGCTAGTGGGTTCTGCGAGGACCCTATGTCATCATGTCCCCCCAGTCCATAGTGATGCGCGTTCTGGTCTAGCGCGTTGCTTTGGACTTATGCGCGGGTTTGTATTTCGTGATTCGTGGGGAATCTTTTCCTTCAGGTGTGCATGATGTTTTTGGTGGCTGATTTGACTGTTGACCTTTCCTAATGGTGTCTGTGTCAGCCTTGATGAGTGTTTTTTAGACTTTTTTAGACGTCACCGTCTTTTTCCTGACTCCTGCCATTTGCAAGCCTATGTGCCCCGCATGTTTACACGTCTTTTGAGGATCACAGGTTTCGCATTAAATAAAAAGGGGTTAGGGCTTTTTTGCCGTTTACACTTTTTCGACTTTTCCCTTTGCTTTCTCTTTCTTTGATTTTCCTTCGTCTTCCTTTTCCTTATGGCCATGGCTTCTAAGTCCAAGGGTAAAGTTAAGAGTATTGGTGAGGCGTCCCTTATTGAGACGACCTCCACTAAATGGAGTAGGAAAGAGTTCGACAAACTTTGTAATATGCAATCTTTCGCTCAGGAATGGGGGCTGGAGTTTCCTGAACGTGGGATGACGGCGGTTGATCCCCTTAAAGGGAAGATTTCGTTATATGCCGCCTTTTTTATTCATTGTAATCTTCGTCTCCCTATAACTCGGTTCATCGCCCAGCTGTTAACTTTTTATCAGGTTCATATCTCCCAGATGCATCCGATGGGGATATGTAGGGCTACCCATTTTGAGTTTAGTTGTCGAGCCTTAGGGGTGGAGCCTACTTGTGGTCGGTTTAATGTGTTTTATAAAATGGTTCTTCGCGACAGCTGGTATTCTTTTGTTGGGCATGGAGGTAAGGTGATGAGCCATATTACTAAAGCTCCCTCTAGTTTTCATGACTGGAAAGAAAGGTTCTTTTATGCGAAACGCGAGGTCATTCCGCTGGCGATGAACGTTCGTTCTACCACTGATTAGTTCGTTGAGCCTGCACTTGAGGCTTTTGAGGGTCAGGATTGGTATGTCGCGCTGACCGCGAATCCTGCTGAGATCAAGACCCTTCGTGAGAGTTCACTTGTGGCGGTAGGGATGGGTCGCGTTTGGAATTTTCCTAATAGGGTTCCTCATTATGCGATTGGAGATAAAGGTATTTGCGCACTATTCTATGCTTGGATTATGCTCTTGTTTTATGTTGTAACTTTCCTTCTTTTTTGTTGTAGTAGTGGACAACGTTTATGGGGTTCTTTTTAATCAGCCAGATGGGCGGGTGGCGTGGACAGAGTTAGCTCCTGGTGAGCCTTCTATTTTGGAGAGGTGGAAAGACAACTTTCTTCACCCGCGGAGTATGGACAGTGACTCTTCTCACCCGGATACTTCAGGTGTGGTTTTTGTTATTAATCCTAGGCCTCTGAATTCAATTTCTTCCACTAGGGAGAAATTTGTATTGCTCTCTAGTGATGAGTTTTCAGGATCTTCTGATGATGTACCTCTGCGGGTCAAGGTTTTGTTGGTGCAGATTCCACCGAGGGAGATGCGGGTGGCGAAGGTGGTGGCTCCGCCAAGCGCAGGAAGTTGGTCCTTAAACATAAATCTCCCTCCTTGGACGATAAACTAATGCGCTCTCCTCGCGCCAAGAAACCTAGGCAGTCTGATTCATTGAAAAGGGCCGAAGAGGCTGCACTTGGTAACTTTATTTTTCCATGTTGCGTGTTTGCCTTGTTTTTGTTTGCTTCTTATATTTTTATTTTTTTATTTTTAACGGGCTTGGCGCAGCGGCAACCTGTTGTAGATTTATTTGTCTCTCCCCCGCATGCGGACGAGCCTATTCATTCTGAGCCTGCGGATGTTCTGAAGCCTGGTATTGTGTGTGTTCGCCTAGTTGAGCCTGTCAAGGTTACTTCGGCCGACCCTGCTAGATCTGTCGCGACGGACCCTGTCAAGTTTGTTGCACCGGACTCTGCTAAGGCTGTTTCTTCCGCTAATCCTGCGCTAGTCACGCAGGTTCATATTCCGAGTTAGGGGTAATGTAGAGTTCTCGCTTGGAGGAGCATGCCATCTGTCGTAGTTTTTTGTTGCAGTGTCCTCCTCCTACCGATTGATTATTTCAGAGGCACCGCCCCCGCTCCCAGCTAAGGGATCAGGTGGTGACCAATGTAGTAGGATCATTATCCTCAGTTTCTGAAATGGTGCGCGACTGGGAGGTTTTATGTAGTGAGAAGCGGGATTTTGAGCTTTCCAAGCGCGAGTTTGAGCGGATGAAACAAGAATTGGAGAGTAGTCGTACCGGAGTGGAGTGTATGAAAAAACTTGAGTGGGAACTTTCTGTGGCTCGCGAAGAGGTTACGCGCGCGCGGGAGCTATATCAGAAAGCCGTTGCGGATTGGAAAGTGGCCTATGACCAGGCTAACCTAAAGATCGCCAAGGCTGTGGATTCTAGTAAACATGCTACTACGCGTGTGCACAGTTTGGAGGCTGAAAACAAAGGTCTTCTAGAAAAGCTGACGCTTAGGAATACCGAGATTGTTTCTCATGATAACGAGATCACCCGCTTGCCGGCCCAACTCAAAGAGGTGTCTGGTGCTAAGGACAATGAGGCGGCGCACCGTGTGGTGTTGGAGGATGAAGTTAGGGGGTTGCGCGCCGATCGGCGGTGGTTATCTTCGAGTGTGTTCCTCAGGTTGTGGAATTGGTCAAAAGTTTTCCTGAATTCTGGCTTATCTTCTCCCAATTTCTTACGATAAACAAATTTCTTGGTAGACAGCAGGGTTTTGATGAGGGTTACCGGTTTGCGAAGGAAGGGACGCCCAAGACTTCTTTTGAATTATATGATGTGAGTTGTCAGGAGGGTTTGGATGAGAAGGTTATTGAGTTTGATAACTTGTCTTTTAGAATTTTGAAGGATGTCGCCAATTGCGCTGACCTTCCCGATCTTGATGAACTGAAGGCTATACTTGCTGGGGATGAAGAGGAGGTCGGTCCTTCCTAACGTGAAGATGAGCCGGTTGACTATGCTGATAGTGATGATGAGGAGCCCTCAGGTGGAGCTGATGGAGATGGTGATGATGTACAAACTTAGTTTCTGGCCTGCGTGCCGCGTATGGCCTTAGTGCCGTGTAATAGGTTGGCATCCCTTGTCACTTGAACATGCTTGTTGGATCTTTGGACAAGCTTTTTATTATGTTCTTTTGTATGGTTGAATCTTTAAACATGTCTGCTTTCTTGATTTCTTTATTTCCGTCATCATATCCCTGTGTTTCTTACTGTTTGTATGGGAGTGGCCAGCTATTTGTATCGTTGTTTGCGCAGGGGTGGTAAATCGTTCTTACGTCGTGGATTTTGAATTACCGCATGCGCGAGGATTTATATTGTTGTCTGCGCAAGGATGGCGAGCCATCCTGGCGTCTTAAGGACTTAAGTTGTTTCCTACACAAGGATCGTGAGCCATCACGGCGTCTTAGGGACTTAAATTATAACATGCGCAAGGATGGCGAGCCATCCTGACATCTTAAGGACTTTAATTGTTACCTTCGCAAGGATGGCGAGCCATCGCGGCGTCTTAGGGACTTAAATTATAACCTGCGCAAGGATGGTGAGCCATCCTGATGTCTTAAGCACCTAAATTGTTACCTGCGCAAGGATGGCGAGCCGTCCTGACGTCTTAAGGACTTAAATTATTACCTGCGCAAGGATGGCGAGCCATCTCGGCGTCTTAGGGACTTAAATTATAACATGCGCAAGGATGGCGAGCCATCCTGACATCTTAAGGACTTAAATTGTTACCTGTGCAAGGATGGCGAGCCATCCTAGCGTCTTATGGACTTAAATTGTTACCTGCTCAAGGATGGCGAGCCATCCTAGCATCTTAAGGACTTAAATTGTTACCTGCGCAAGGATGGCGAGCCATCCTGACGTCTTAAGGACTTAAATTGTTACCTGCGCAAGGATGGCGAGCCATCCCGACGCCTTAGGGACTTAAATTATAACCTACGCAAGGATGGCGAGCCATCCCGGCGTCTTAGGGACTTAAATTATAACCTACGCAAGGATGGCGAGCCATCCTGACGTCTTAAGGACTTAACTTGTTACCTGTGCAAGGACGGTGAGCCATCCTAGCGTCTTAAGGACTTAAATTGTTACCTGCGCAAGGATGGCGAGCCATCCTGACGTCTTAAGGACTTAAATTGTTACCTACGCAAGGATGGCGAGCAATCCTGTCGACTTAAGGACTTAAATTGTTACTTGCGCAAAAATGGCAAGCCATCCCGGCGTCTTTGGGGCTTAAATTGTTACTTGCCTATTTTCCGACAAAGCATCTCATTAACGTAAATAAATGGCCCTAGGCCTTGATTTTACAATTGAGGCTTGCAGCTTACATATAACATTTCCTCAATTGTGCTACGTTCCAAGACCATGGGATGGGTGTTCCATCCAACCTTTTTAACTTGTACGCGCCCTTTCCCAGCACCGCGGCTATCTGGTATGGGCCTTCCCAGTTGGGGGATAGTTTTCACGAATGTTCCGCCCTGCTGGCTTGCGGAGTACGTAATCTTCTATGTTGAATTTGCAAATTTTTACCCGCGCTTTGTAGTATTTTTCCAGCTTTTTCTTGTATATGGCCTCTTGTAGCGCTGCCTCCTCACGCCTTTCATCAAGCAGGTATAGATTGATGCATATTTCTTAACTGTTGTCATTTTTGCTCTCCATTAGAACCCGCGTGGATGGGATGTCACACCCCCAAATTCCACTAACGGAGTTTTACCGTTTGGAAGGTGACACACCAGGATCTCAGTCATTAGTTACATCAAACGACACTATATGGGACTTAAAAGTCATTACATAAAAGCTCAGAGTTAATGCGGAAGAGTAAACTTTAATATGAAATCAAAAGTAATTACACGCAACAAGCGTCAATCAATAAGTAAACTGTTTAAAATGTTTGAAATGAATGATATGACAGTAGGACTCCATGCATGTCCTAAGTGTGCAACTTGTGCCAAAGCGGCCAGAGAAACATGTAAGAAAAAGTGTCAACACGAGGTTGGTGAGTTCACAGGTTTCAAGTTTGTAATAAGAGAGTGTTTGCCAGATTATGTACATTCAATATGCATATCTATAGGTAGCTAGCCTATGTTCATGTCTTACTAAAGCGCTCGCAACCGAAGCTGACTGTTTGTTTATTTGCCTCCTGCCAGGTCTATCAACACTGGCAAATGTGAGTAGGCTAACATTTCACCCGTTCGATCTCCAATCGAGTTAGCGCGACTAATGCGGGTGGGATTTGTCAAACCCAGTAGTACTACTAAACATTACCTCGCTAAGATCCATATTAACGGTTCGATGTATGATGAGGACTTTCTGTGGTAGTGTGTCACGCTTAGCCTCAACAGTAATAACATATGAATTACAATAATCTAAAATAGTGGTGTCATGTTTTCTCCCCCAACGGGAAAAAATGTAACATAATGTTTGTCTGCGTACCTGTTTCTCCCCCACGGGGAAAACAAGTAAAAGTATGATAGTTGGTGTACATGTTTGTTTCTCCTCAACAGGAAAACAAGTAAAATAAGTTTGTGTGTGAGCATGTTTCTCCCCCAATAGTAAAACAAGTAAAAAGGGGCCGTGAAACTCACCTAAGTCTGAGCAGAGCGTAGTAATTTGCACCACACAAGGATGCAACACTAACCGCAAATGGATTGCACGCGGACAACCTATGAATGCCTTAGAAAAAGGTGTGACAATTAGGAACACGTAAAAGTATGTGGCAACGACACGGAAAGATTAGAAAGTCTTAAGCATTCTAAGGATTTGTGAGTAGACGAACGTGTCTACGGGAATATAGATTTCTCAATATAATAATTAAGATTAATGCGTTATGCGTCGAATGCCTCTAATATGAATAATATTAAATAAACAAATAAATTCGTACGTTTGTGCCTATAATAATGGCTTAAGAAAATAATATAACTTAATATATTATTTTTAAGTTTAGAGAATTTCACATTTAATAAATATCGTGGCGAAAATAATAAATATATATTTTTTTTTATTCAAGTAAATAAACATGGGTAAATAATATAAATAACTATATTATTTATTAGTTTGAAAACGATACACAAGGTTTATAAACGAGGCAAAATAATACAAAAATATATATTATTTTATGATATGATTCACGGGTTGAAAATAATACAAACATATTATTTTATTCGAAGTTGCGGATTGAAAATAATATGTATATATTATTTTTAAAAGTGTGAATAATATTAATTATGAGTTATAAAATCAAACCCGAACCTACGGGTTGTTTCCGGGGCTAAAACACATTAATATATTATTATAATAGTAGTGGAATGATTTTTATATTAAAACTATTAATTAAAAACGGTTTTAAAAAGAAATGGGTGTGGAGAGACTCGAACCCGGGTCTCTCCCACACAAGCACATGCACCTAACCAGTCCCGCCCGCTAGGGAATCGCAACAAAACTCGGTCCCAATTTCTTTTAACACCGAACTCTAGTGAGTTCTCCCCCCCCCACGCAAATCGAACCCCAAGGTCGTCCCAGATCAGACGATTTCGATTAGGATTTGAATCAGAAGTATAGGGGTTTTGTTAATCAGTGATGGGCGAACCTGTGAGTGGATTTAATTGCAAAAACAACAATTTTAGATTGGTTAATTGCTCGATTGAAATAAGAAACCCTAGTTCATGAACTCAAAATCAAATTACATAATTCTGATAATACAAGTATTTGGATTCATAGGGCTTTCAAAGAGTTGATGATGGCGAATCTGTTCATGCAAATTAATTGAATTGAAATTGTCTTTAGAGTGGGTTTCGATTAAACCGACTTTGAATGAACCCTAGATAATTGATCATGTTGAATTCGATAATTTAAGCCCGGATAATCATGGGGCTTTTGATCTAGACACTAAAACGAAACTACAGGAATGATCACTTACTAGAATAAGGCTTAGATCGATGATGTTCGAGTAAAACTCGATCGTGAGTTGCGTGGTTCGACCTCCGGTTACTACGGCTTCAACTCTGGCCGAATTGTCGTGTGCAAAAGCTTCCTTGAGATTCGTTTGAGGTGCGCAAGTGATTGGTTTGTGAGGATGTCGATCGAAACAGACGAATTTGACATACACATGATGATGGTCGACAGTTTCGGTTACAATATCATAATTCGCTTTGAGAGACAGAGTTAATTGTATAGGAACGGCTCAGTGATGGTCGAATTCGTTAATGACATACGTTACATCCTTGAATTCGAACTGATTTAGGTTTGATGTGGCGAATTTGGATACAAAATAAAGGGGGGTTTGACTTTAGAAAGTCAACAGGAACAAAAATCATTCAATTTTGACTTTCAAAGTCAACATAATAGGGGTTTTGCCTAATCACACAATTAGTCCTTGTAGTTTCATGTTTTTGGTTTAGGAGTTGGCAGAAATAGTCCATGTGGTTAGAAATGAGTTAAGAACGTGGTTAGGGTTTAACTGAATTCACTAACTGGTTTAACCCTAAAGTCCGGATTGTCACATCATCCCCTAGTTGAAAGAATTTTCGTCTCGAAAATTAAAATAATAATAAAAAAATTTGGATGTCACATCATCCCGTAGTTGAAAGAATTTTCGTCCCGAAAATTGGAATATTACCTAAAGAGTTTGACGTGGAGTGCTTGAATAGGTGAGGATACTTGTGCATCATCTGATCTTCGTACTCCCGTGTGAATTCCGGTCCGCGTTTCGAGTACGTTTAAGCGTTTTGACTTCCCTGTCCATGATTTCTACCGGTTCTTCAACGAACCGCAATTGTTCATCGAATTGTAGTTCCTCAAGAGGAACCGTGAGTGTTTTGCCTGATAGACATTTCTTCAAGTTCGAGACATGAAAGACATCGTGTACTCCACTCAGTCCTTCAGGTAGGTGTGACAACCCGACTTTTCAAGTTAACTCAGTTAACAAGGTCGTTAAAAACCCTATAAGAAAACTTAACCCCGTTAATCTAATCTTGAACCCCAAGGACTATTCTGTAAAATTCATAAACTTAAATGCTTGAAAATAGAGGGATTAAACTTGTAATTACGTCAATTTCTATTTAGGTTGACTTTAGAAGTCAAAATTTAGAGATTTGGAACCCTGTTGACTTTTTAAAAGTCAAACTCATAATCAATGGACTCAAATTCGAATCCACGATTGTTTTCGTTGAAATCTGTAACCGATACGGACGTTATAGTTACCATCGATCATCATTGGGACATTTAACCTCGGCATTAATTTGAATTAATCCCAATAATGGGAATTATGTTCGTAACCGTCGAACACATCAAGCATTCATCAAAATCCGACGGATTTTTGTATCGCTTTCACAAATTGATCCTCTGCACACCACAAACGAGTTCATCTGAAGCTTTTGCATACTCGAATTCAGGCGGAGAAGCAGTGGTATTGGCCGGAGATCAAACCCGACGCTGTCGGAACTTATTTTGGTCGACCACCACCTATTCTGGTAATTATCAATACCCATAGCTTCGTTTTCATTACTAGAGTAAAAGCCCTATGATTAATTGGGCTTATATCATAGATTGGATCAAAATCCAATAACTAGGGTTCATACACTTCCAGTTTAATCGAGTCCTAGCAATTCGATAACGAATAATGAAATTGAGCACATTCTCAGACTCCTTTCTCTGCCTAGAGTGAAAGCCCTATAAAATCAGGGGCATATATTATCGAATTGACCTCGATCTGGTATCTAGGGTTCATCATATGTCGGGTTTAAACGAACACCATCCTAGACACAACCAAAATCCAATTAAACTATATGGATAGTTTCGCAATCCTTCAATAAGTGAAAGCCCCATGAATTTATCAAGTTCTATTACAAGATTTTGTCAATTCGATCCGGTGTTCTTGAATTAAGGTTTCGGCCCACTTTTCTTAATTAAACGATTTTAAACTTGATGCTTTTCAAATTAAACACACCCACTGAATCACCAATACTCGATTATCATAACCCTTAATCAATCTTGCTCATTCGTTGTCGAAATCATGGGTATTGGGACGGGTTTCGATCGCGAATGGATTGTGGAAGAAAACCACTTGGACCTGGGTGTTAAAAGCAATGGGTCTCGGGTTTGTTCGCGATAGCCTAGCGGCCGAGATGGTTAAGTCAGTGTGTGCGTGTGGGAGAGACCCGGGTTCGAGACCGGGCTCCCACATCCATTTTTAAAAACATTTTTCTGGAATATTTAATTAATAAAAATCAAACCTTTTAGTATTATATTATTATATAAATGGGTTTTAACCCAGAAAACAACCCGTAGGCTCGGGTTTGAATTATTAACATATTTTTATAAATTATATCCACTTTTATAATTAATATATTGTTATTATTATCAAGAAAAAAATAATATATGTTTATATTATTTTAAACCGTAACGTCATATAAAAATAATATGTTTATATTATTTTCAAACCGTGACCCGTATTATTAAATAATATATATTTATATTATTTCAAATCATTTTGTAACATCGTGTGTCGATTGAGACTAAACAATAATATAGTTGGTTATACTAGTTACTCGTATACATATATTATTATTTTATTAATTTTTGTGAATGACAAAACACCCGGTTATAATTATTAATATTCGTGTCATTCGTCGTGTAAAGTAATTCCTAACTCCGTGGACACTTTCGTCCACTCTTGAATATTAGAGCGTTTCTTTAGGACGCTTCTCAATCCGTATCATTGTCACATTTCCCATTTTCCTTTATCCCTAATTTTATGTGTTTATAATTTTAGGGCATTCGTAAGTCTTTTGAGACTTACACACTTGGTTCCAACTTTTCCCTTGTGTGATTCAAATCCTTACTCAAGCTCAGGTGAGTATTCACGGCCCCTTTTTACTGCTTTTAAACTGGAGGAGAAAACATGATGTAAATTCTTTTTGATTTTTGTACTTCATATTATATCACTTGTTATGACTATGCGTAAACTCTATCATGAAAGTCCTCACATCGAACCGTTTAAATATGAGAATAGCGAGGTATGTTGGGTAGTACTACTGGGTTTGACAAACCTCACCCGCGTTAGTCGCGCTAACACGATTGGATATCGAACGGGTGCAATATTGACCTAAACGTGCACCGTGGTTGATAGACCTGGTGGGAGGTAATACAAACAGTCAGTTTACGGTTGCGAGCGTAATAGCAAACATGAACATGGGTTAGCTACTCATTGGTGTATATATGTTGATTGTACATTAATCTGGTAAATGCTTGATTACTATACTGAAACCTGTGAACTCACCAACCTTGTGTTGACACTTTTCTTACATGTTTTCTCAGGATGCTAAGCTATGGCACAGGTTGCACAATTAGGACATGCATGGAGTCCTACTGTCATTCCATTCATTTCAAACATGATAAACAGTTTACCTAATTATATTGATTGACGCTTGTTGCGTGTAACTACTTTAAATTTTATATCAGCGTTTACGCTTCCGCATTAACTCTGAACTTTTATGTTATGACATTTCAAGTCCCATATAGTGTCGTTTGATGTAACTAATGACTGAGATCCTGGTGTGTCACCTTCCAAACGGTAAAACTCCGTTAGTTGAAATTGGGGGTGTGACAGTAGGTCCAGTTGATACGTGACTGGGCCAATTATCTTTACTATCTTGAATGGTCCAACATAACGAGGATTCAGTTTGCCTCGTTTCCCAAAACGAATGACACCCTTCCAAGGTGAGACTTTGAGTAAGACACTGTCACCTATTTGAAACTCTAAGGGTTTACGACGCTTGTCGGCGTAGCTCTTTTGGCGATCACGAGCTGTCGCCATACGGTTTCTAATTTAAACGATCTTTTCGGAATTTTGAATACAAGTTCAGGACCTATAAGTTGGCTATCCCCAACCTCGGTCCAACAAATAGGAGAACGGCATTTCCGTCCATAAAGTGCTTTTAATGGAGCTGCCTTGATGCTAGTGTGATAACTGTTGTTATAGGAGAACTCCACCAACGGTAGGTGAAACTCCCAAGTGTTACCGAAATCGATCACACAAGCTCGTAGCATGTCCTCCAGAGTTTGGATTGTACGTTCTGTTTGGCCATCCGTTTGAGGATGGTATGCTGTGCTCATATCTAGACGCGTGCCTAAAGTTATATGTAACGACTGCCAGAAACGAGAAGTGAATCGTGCATCACGATCCGAAATGATAGATATTGGCACCCCGTGCCGAAAGACTATTTCTTTCAAGTAAGTACGAGTAAGCTTATCCATTTTGTCGGTCTCTTTGATTGCTAAGAAGTGAGTGGACTTTGTTAATCGATCAACAATTACCCAAATGGTATCACATCCGGTAGGAGTTCGTGGTAATTTGGTGATGAAGTCCATGGATATTTGTTCCCATTTCCAAATGGGAATTTCTGGTTGTTGGAGAAGACCAGAAGGCTTTTGGTATTCAACTTTGACCTTTGCGCATGTCAGACATTTGCTTACATAGATAGCTATATCGGCCTTCATCTTTGGCCACCAATACAGTATCTTTAGATCATGGTACATTTTGTCGGAACCTAGATGAATAGAGTAACGAGATTTATGAGCCTCATCCATGACTAGTTCTCTTAAATTTCCGAATACTGGAATCCATATTCGCTCGGCGAAGTAGTGAATACCGTCAGATTTGACCTCGAGTTGGGCTTCCATACCGCGTGTACCTTCCAGCGATAGGTTTTCCTCTTTCATGGCTTTGAGTTGAGCACTACGGATTTTGTTAGGTAATCCAGGGTGAATAGTAAGCTGTAATGCTCGGACTCGTTTGGGTTTCGTTTCCTTTCGACTTAGGGCATCAGCTACAACATTAGTTTTACCCGGGTGGTACCGGATCGCACAGTCATAATCATTCAAGCGTTCGATCCAACGACGTTGTCGCATGTTCAACTCTTTCTGCTCGAAGATATGCTGAAGACTCTTGTGATCGGTATAGATGGTGCATTTGGTACCGTACAAGTAATGTCTCCATATCTTAAGTGTGAAAACTACAGCTCCCAACTCTAAGTCATGAGTGGTGTAGTTTTTCTCGTGAACCTTTAGTTGACGTGAAGCGTATGCGATCACCTCTTCGTGTTGCATTAAGACACAACCCAGACCCTGAATAGATGCATCACAATACACCACAAAATCGTCGGTTCCTTCTGGAAGAGCTAGAATAGGTGCACTGCAAAGTTTCTGTTTAAGATGTTGGATTGCTGACTCTTGGTTATCGCCCCAGTTATAGGCTTTACCCTTTTGAGTTACGACGGTAATATCCAGCCAATCCCAGAAATTGTCGCACCTCAGTCAGGTGCTGCCCAATTCTTGATGGCTTCTATCTTTGATGGGTCAACATGTATTCCTTTCTCGTTAACCACATGCCCAAGAAACTGAACTTCCCGGATCCAGAATTCACACTTGGAAAACTTAGCATACAGTTGCTCTTGCTTAAGTAATTCCAAAATTAGGCGTAGATGTTCCTCATGTTCTTCCTTGTTCTTGGAATAAATGAGGATATCATCAATGAAAACGATGACGAACTGGTCAAGGTACGGTTTACACACACAGTTCATGAGATCCATGAACACTGTGGGTGCGTTGGTCAGTCCGAATGGCATGACCATGAATTCGTAGTGACCATACCTAGTCCTGATTGCCGTCTTTGAGATGTCCTCCTCTCGGACTCTTAGTTGATGGTAACCGGATCTAAGATCTATCTTGGCATATAAGCTTGATCCTTGGAGTTAATCAAATAGATCGTCGGTGCGAGGTAGAGGATAATGGTTCTTGATCGTCACTTTATTTAGCTCATGATAGCCGATGCACATGCGGAAAGTTCCGTCCTTCTTCTTGACAAACAGGACTGGAGCTCCCCATGGCGATGAGTTAGGTCGGATGAAACCTTTATCCAATAATTTCTGTAACTGAGTAGATAGCTCTTGCAATTTACTAGGTGCCAGTCTGTAAGGTGCCCGAGCGATCGGTGCCGCTCCGGGTGCTAGATCGATTTGAAATTTGGCTTGACGACGCGGTGGAAGACATGGTAGATCTTCAGGAAATACTTCCGGATAATCACGAATGATTGGGATATCGTCAATCTTCTTCTCCTCAGATGGCTACTTGGCCACGAGAGCCAAAATGGCAGTACGGTCTTTTCGAAGACACTTTCGTGCTTTCATGAAGGTCATGATGCCAACGACTGCACCAACCCTTTCGCCTTGGACAGAATGGTTTCTCCACTCGGGAGGGGAATGCGAACGATTTTATCACAACAAACAATTTCGGATTGGTTCTTAGATAACTAATCCATATCGATGATCACGTCAAAGCTGCCAAGTGTGACTGGCGTAATGTCAGTGTTAATCTTTTGACTAACTAATCCTAGCTTACATCCTCTAAGAATGGGAGTTGCTTTGGTTATTTGACCGCCCACTATATCCTATAGTGTACATAGTTTCTAATAGGGTGGAGCGTGACGCACTAATATGAAATCTGTGAAGTCATGTTGGGACTTCTGATGAGGCTTGTGCTTATGAGGTAAGCGTCAGTCAATGCAAAGGCTAAGAGGTTCATATGTAGGAAAGATTTTAATGAGATATAGATATCAGGAGTACAAGGGTAGGACGTCTGTTTAAGTATTCGCGTTCAACTGATGATTAGTTAGATGAAATCCTTGTTTTTCTAATGTCATTAGAACAACTGGATCGTTTTGTGAAAGAAGAAGCTCGTTTACAGAGTTTGGTACCCTGGGGTATAAATCAAATTAATCTGAGGATTAGTCACCGGATAATGCATTAGGGTTAATTGGAATTTATTGTTGGAGTGTAAGGAATAACGTGTTAACAGGAAGGAATTCTTCCAATTCCACTTACATACCTGGAGTCGATGGGTTTACCATGAGCTTCTACTAGAGTTTCAATCGAGTTGGTTTCTATGGTCACGTTTGGATGAGAGTCTTAAGTTCTCTAAGACTATTACATGAGTGAAATAACATGATGGATTCCATTAATGATAGTTCAGTTTGCCCGTAAACGTCTTCAACCTGATAGTCACGTCTATCAACTGTTGAATGAGTTTAATGATACCAACTAGTCGTTGAGCGGGTGGCGAGAATTTCTACGGATGGTGGAAACTTCAGTCCATAAATCATAGATTTGGACCATTCATCCACACACTAGGTTTCACCAGAACTTACATGCACCTCAAAGTACTATTACGTATGCACCCGTAATGGTAATTTGCCTTGCATGCTCACCCTAGTTCTCCCTGTCCTGTGTCAACATGTCCTTTAGTTTGTATTGTCGAGTATAGAGTGTTGTCAGATATGATAAGTCATTGAAAGAAGTAGTCATCAACCATAAGTTGATCGACTAGGACTCATATCAGTATGAGTAGTCGGGAATTGTTTGATACGAGTATTCACCCAAGTTGAAACACAATACGATAGTCCAATCCAGCGGATTGTAGATGAGCACATGGAACAAACATGTACATGAAGTACGACTTCGAGAAATGAAACTAATTCATGAATACAAGTTATAGGAAGCAGCAAAGTAGCCGTCCTTTCAACTGAGTCAAGATAGGGTTTGAGTATGCATTGAACAATGCGTTCTCATATTTGTGTTTGATCTATTATCAACAGAATATCGACCAAAGACGCGAGCCCATGGCTCGGTAAAGTGATGACATCTACGTGCCAATGGATTCTGAAATAATGCGTGCAACGGTCTGCCTTCATTCGACATATTGTTGCTGGGATGGTACAGTAGGGACTCGCCTCCGACGATCCCAACTCCCAAAGAGATATGCGTTAGTGCTGAGTGTCGTCCATAACATGGACCCGAGAAAGCCCACCATACCCAACAGGTGATGGTGAAGTAACTGACTCCTCCGAAGGCTCCGTCTCGCTGCCCTCGGACGGGAGTGGATGATGTTCTGGTGATTCCCGAGTGTTGCCACTGGGAATGATGATGCAATGCCAATGATGTGTTCCTCATCAGTAGAGGGCGGTATGAATGATGTCAACATGACTGCAATGCAATGTATGTATGGATACCATGTGTATCATGTATGAGTGTATGTGTCGTGTAACTAATGCATGTGTGATGTTATAGTCTAGTATGCAATCCTAGTTCTCTATAACCAATGGCTCTGATACCAATCTGTCACACCCCCAAATTCCACTAACGGAGTTTTACCGTTTGGAAGGTGACACACCAGGATCTCAGTCATAAGTTACATCAAACGACACTATATGGGACTTAAAAGTCATAACATAAAAGCTCAGAGTTAATGCGGAAGCGTAAACGTTAATATGAAATCAAAAGTAATTACACGCAACAAGCGTCAATCAATAAGTAAACTGTTTAAAATGTTTGAAATGAATGATATGACAATAGGACTCCATGCATGTCCTAAGTGTGCAACATGTGCCAAAGCGACCTGAGAAACATGTAAGAAAAAGTGTCAACACGAGGTTGGTGAGTTCACAGGTTTCAATATGCATATCTATAAGTAGCTAGCCTATGTTCATGTCTTACTAAAGCGCTCGCAACCGAAGCTGACTGTTTGTTTATTTGCCTCCTGCCAGGTCTATCAACACTGGCAAATGTGAGTAGGCTAACATTTCACCCGTTCGATCTCCAATCGAGTTAGCGCGACTAACGCGGGTGGGATTTGTCAAAACCAGTAGTACTACTAAACATTACCTTGCTAAGATTCATATTAACGGTTCGATGTATGAAGAGGACTTTCTGTGATAGTGTGTCACGCTTGGCTTCAACAGTAATAACATATGAATTACAATAATCTAAAATAGTGGTGTCATGTTTTCTCCCCCAACGGGAAAAAATGTAACATAATGTTTGTCTGCGTACCTGTTTCTCCCCCACGGGGAAAACAAGTAAAAGTATGATAGTTGGTGTACATGTTTGTTTCTCCTCAACAGGAAAACAAGTAAAATAAGTTTATGTGTGAGCATGTTTCTCCCCCAATAGTAAAACAAGTAAAAAGGGGCCGTGAAACTCACCTAAGTCTGAGCAGAGCGTAGTAATTTGCACCACACAAGGATGCAACACTAATCGCAAATGGATTGCACGCGGACAACCTATGAATGCCCTAGAATAAGGTGTGACAATTAGGAACACGTAAAAGTTTGTGGCAATGACACGGAAAGATTAGAACGTCTTAATGCATTCTAAGGATTTGTGAGTAGACGAACGTGTCTACGGGAATATAGATTTCTCAATATAATAATTAAGATTAATGCGTTATGCGTCGAATGCCTCTAATATGAATAATATTAAATAAACAAATAAATTCGTACGTTTGTGCCTATAATAATGGCTTAAGAAAATAATATAACTTAATATATTATTTTTAAGTTTAGAGAATTTCACATTTAATAAATATCGTGACGAAAATAATAAATATATTATTTTTTTATTCAAGTAAATAAACATGGGTAAATAATATAAATAACTATATTATTTATTAGTTTGAAAACGATACACGAGGTTTATAAACGAGGCGAAATAATACAAAAATATATATTATTTTATGATATGATTCACGGGTTGAAAATAATACAAACATATTATTTTATTCGAAGTTGCGGATTGAAAATAAAATGGATATATTATTTTTAAAAGTGTGAATAATATTAATTATGAGTTATAAAATCAAACCCGAACCTACGGGTTGTTTCCGGAGTTAAAACACATTAATATATTATTATAATAGTAGTGGAATGATTTTTATATTAAAACTATTAATTAAAAACGGTTTTAAAAAGAAATGGGTGTGGAGAGACTCGAACCCGGGTCTCTCCCACACAAGCACATGCACCTAACCAGTCCCGCCCGCTAGGGAATCGCAACAAAACTCGGTCCCGATTTCTTTTAACACCGAACTCTAGTGAGTTCTCCCCCCCACGCGAATCGAACACCAAGGTCGTCCCAGATCAGACGATTTCGATTAGGATTTGAATCAGAAGTATAGGGGTTTTGTTAATCAGTGATGGGCGAACCTGTGAGTGGATTTAATTGCAAAAACAACAATTTTAGATTGGTTAATTGCTCGATTGAAATAAGAAACCCTAGTTCATGAACTCAAAATCAAATTACATAATTCTGATAATACAAGTGTTTGGATTCATAGGGCTTTCAAAGAGTTGATGATGGCGAATCTGTTCATGCAAATTAATTGAATTGAAATTGTCTTTAGAGTGGGTTTCGATTAAACCGACTTTGAATGAACCCTAGATAATTGATCATGTTGAATTCAATAATTTAAGCCCGGATAATCATGGGGCTTTTGATCTAGACACTAAAACGAAACTACAGGAATGATCAATTACCAGAATAAGGCTTGGATCGATGATGTTCGAGTAAAACTCGATCGTGAGTTGCGTGGTTCTACCTCCGGTTACTACGGCTTCAACTCTGGCCGAATTGTCGTGTGCAAAAGCTTCCTTGAGATTCGTTTGAGGTGCGCAAGTGATTGGTTTGTGAGGATGTCAATCGAAACAGACGAATTTGACATACACATGATGATGGTCGACGGTTTCGGCTACAATATCATAATTCGCTTTGAGAGACAGAGTTAATTGTATAGGAACGGCTCAATGATGGTCGAATTCGTTAATGACATACGTTACATCCTTGAATTCGAACTGATTTGGGTTTGATGTGGCGAATTTGGATACAAAATAAAGGGGGGTTTGACTTTAGAAAGTCAACAGGAACAAAAATCATTCAATTTTGACTTTCAAAGTCAACATAATAGGGGTTTTGCCTAATCACACAATTAGTCCTTGTAGTTTCATGTTTTTGGTTTAGGAGTTGGCAGAAATAGTCCATGTGGTTAGAAATGAGTTAAGAACGTGGTTAGGGTTTAACTGAATTCACTAACGGGTTTAACCCTAAAGTCCGGATTGTCACATGGGACGCCGATTTCTGCAGTTATTACTGCCTTGGAACCATAGGTAAGGCTGAATGGTGTCTTGTTTTTGGGCTCGTGCGGTGCGCCCATAGCACATGTGGTAGCTCGTCTACCCACGAGTGTCCCCATTGGTCGAGACGCGCCTTTATGCCCTCCAATAGAGATCGATTTGCGCGCTCTACTTGGCCGTTGCCCTATGGATGGTGTACCGAAGTGAAGATTTGCTTGATTCCTAGTTCCGCGCACCACTCTTGCAATTTTTTGTCTTTGAATTGTGTTCCATTGTCGCTTACCAGGTGCATTGGTAACCCTAAGCGGCATATAATGTTTTCCCATAGGAACTTTTTTGCTTGGGCGGCTGTGATGGTGGCCAACGGTCTTGCTTCCACCCATTTTGTGAAGAAATCTATGGCCATTATCAGCAACTTGACCCGCCCAAGTGCTTCTTGGAAGGGACCAACATTATCGATTGCCCACTTCTGGAAGGGCCATGCCGTAGTTACTGAGATTAGGTTGTTTTTTGGGCGAATAGTGCGTGGCGCGTGACGCTGGCATGCCTGACATTTGCGCAACTCTTTGACAACATCCATGTGCATGTTAGGCCAGTAGTAGTCGGCGTTCATGATTTTTGCCACTATCATTCGTGGTCCCGCGTGCATACCACAAATGCCCTCGTGGAATTCCCTTATCAGATAATTTGAATCTTCAGCATCCACATATCGTAGGAGAGGTCCAAGGTATGATCGACGATACAGAACGCCATCTTGCAGATGGTACTGTAGCGCCTTGTGCTGCAATTTCCTTGCTTGTGGCCTTTCTTCCGGTAGGGTTCCTGTGCTAAGGTAATTTAGGATAGGAGTCATCCACGACTTCGCTCCGGTTTGGACCACGTTTACTTGTTTGCGCTGGACTGAAGGTGTGTTTAGGACTTCTACTAGCACCTCTTTTGCCAAGTGGCTGAAAGTTGTTGATGTCAACTTACTTAGTGCATCGGCTTGTTTGTTCTCGCTACGCTTAATGTGGAAGACGGTGCACGAATCGAACTGGCGTTTCAAGTTTTTCACTTGTTCTAGGTATAAGATCATTGCTGGTTCCTTGGCATCGTAAGTTCCATTTACTTGACCTGATACGAGTAAGGAGTCTACCCGGGATTCGATGTGGTTGGCTCCCATTTTCTTTGCGATGCGGAGACCTGCCGGCAAGGCTTCGTATTCCGCCTTGTTATTTGTGCTTTTGAATTCTAGGCGGACTGCATAGGTGAACTCGTTTCCCTCTGGGCTGAGCAGGCGCAGGCTTGCTCCACATCCTTCCT
Source organism: Smallanthus sonchifolius (assembly GCA_023525975.1). Lineage (NCBI taxonomy): Eukaryota > Viridiplantae > Streptophyta > Magnoliopsida > Asterales > Asteraceae > Smallanthus > Smallanthus sonchifolius. Next base: position 32,810,227 of record CM042046.1, read on the forward strand.
CGTTCGATGCACCATCAGTGAATAGAGACCATGTTTCCTTTATGCTCTGCATCCTTGCTCCTCTTCCTCGCACGCACATTCTGTTGCCTTTTCCCGTGGAATCTCGGAGACAAAATCTGCTAGTACTTGTCCCTTAATTGCTGGTCTTGGCTTGTAGGTTAGTTGGTGTGCGCCTAGCTCAATGGCCCACTGTGCTAGCCTTCCTGAGAGTTCAGGTTTTCGCAGGACGTTATTTCTCAACACTGTCACCGGGTGTGCTTGGATGTATCTGTTCAATCTCCGAGATGCGTGTACTAGTGCAAGTACCAGCTTTTCAAGTGTTGAGTATCGTGTCTCTGGGCCAGTTAAGACTTTGCTGACATAATACAAGGGAGTTTGTACCCCCTCCCTTTCTTTATACCAGTAGCACGGCACCCACTACTCTTTCGGATGCGGACAGGTATAGGACTAGGGTTTCCCCTGGTACTGGCACGGTTAGGGTAGGGAGGGTCATCAGGTAATCTTTCATTTCTTGAAAGGCAGATTCTGCCTCTTCTATCCACCGGAATTGGCTTTTCTTGAGGCAATTTTTTAGTGTCGCGATGAATGACAACGCCTTGGCAGCATGGTTCGCCAAGAATTTGTTGATTGCCACTAAGCGCCCATTCAACGTTTGGACCTCCTTGAGGGATGCTGGGGATGGGATTCGCGCGATTTCCAGGACCTTATCCGGGTTGGGCTTGAAGCCATCTTTTGTGACCATTACCCCTAGGAATTTACCCTCTTCCACGCCGAAAGAGCATTTGGCTGGGTTAAGCTTCATGTTCATGTTCATGTTCATGTTGCGTAGTCTTTCCAATGTCTCCTAGATGTCTTTGATCATTACTTCTTCCTCGTTACTTTTAATCACTAGGTCATCCACGTAGACCTCTAGGTTCCTTCTAATTTGGTGCGCGAAAGCCTTATCCATCAATCTTTGGTAGGTTGCGCCGGCTTTCTTTAAACCGAAACTCATATTTTTATAGCAGAAAATACCTATGTCGGTTCGAAAGGGTGTTTTATCCTCATCTTCGATGGTCATTTGGATCTGATGGTATCCCTTATATGCGTCCAAAAAACACTTTAGTCTGAATGGGGCTAGGGAGTCTACCTTGAGGTCAATCTCTAGAAGCAGTTAGCAATATTTTAGGCAGGCTTTATTCTGGTCTTTGTAATCAATGCACATGCGCCGGCTGCCGTTTGAATTTTTTTACCATTACTGGGTTGGCTACCTATGTCTAGTATCTTACCTCCCGTATTATCCCCGCCTTTAGCATTTCTTTGACTTGCTTTTCCAGATCCCTGCTTCTTTCCTAACCCATGTTTCTGTATTTTTGGGTTATTGGTTCTATAGTTTTGTAAGTTTGCAAACGGTGTTCCGCCATTGATCTAGGTACTCCCTGCATATCTAATATATGCCAGGAGAATACGTCCGCGTATTTAATGAGCAGCTGTTTTAAGTGTTACCGCATGCTATGGGAAATTGTTGCGCCTATGGTTATGCGTTTTTCTGGGAAGATGGGATTCAGGATCCATTTCTCTGGTACCGATGTTTCTGATGGCTTTAGGGTTTTTGCTGGGCTGAATCCTTCGGTTACTGCGCATTCCCTATCGGCCCATATGATTGTCACGCCGGTGGGTGTTGGGAACCCGACTGCTCCATGTGCGGTAGATAGTATGGCGTTAAACGTTGCCAGCGCTTCTCTTCCTAAGATCATGTTGTGCTTTGAGTTCACCGGAAGGACTAAGAAGTATATCATTTCTGTTCTTGTGTGTTTCCCATCTGTTAGAGTAACAAGAAATTATATTTTCCCGATAGGGTGTACTATCTCGTTAGAGAAGCCTGATATGGGTGCGTCGACTAGTATCAACCGTGTTTGGTCATCCGCGTCTAGCTGGCGGAAGCATTGCTCATGCATGATGTATGTGGATCTTCCACCATCGATGAATACACACTTGGAGTGGTAATGTCCCATTAACGCCTTTATTTCTAGTGGCCTTCTTTGCGTCGGGCCTCCTTTGATTCACAGAAAGATTATTTGTTGCTCCTTCCATGACTTTGTCTGCTCTGTCGATCTTTTGAGTGACGCGCGGTAGTTTGGTGTACCTCCTTGTATCATGCATAGGTATTGGACTTTTTTCTTTGGAGGGCCTTCTTCCTATTTTTGTTCTGCCATGCGGGCTCCATTTTTCAAGTCTTTTAGCAGGTGGGCTAGTTTGCCAGTTTTGACTGCCGCTTTGATCTGCCTCCGTAGCTGTATGCAGTCATCGGTGTCATGTCGGATATCTTTGTGGAATTCGCAAAACTTCTTTGGGTTTTTGGAGGATTTGGGGTTTAATGGTTTTGGTTGTACAAGGTCTATGGTCTCGGTTAGCAGTACTTGGGTTGGGGATTTTGATAATGCCCATGCGTGGCCATTATCACGTGTTTGTTTCTTGTCTCGCTGGTGCGGGCGTCTTGCTTCATTGTACTGTCTTTCAATGGTTGTTGAACTCCGTGATTGAATCCTAGACCATATTCCTTGGTCTCTTGACCTTTTCTCGCTTGCTTTTGCAAACACATGTTCGGTGTCTCTATGTTCCTTCCTTTCCGTTATGCACTGATTAGACAGTGCTTTTTCTGTTCGCGAGAAGATTTTTGCTGCCGTCATGATCTCGCTCCAGGTTTTTGGCATACCATCTCTTCCCGTGAGGCAGCGAATCAGCTCCTCGCTTCACGCACCTGTGTGAACCCTACTTTCATGAGGTCTTCGCTGACTCCGCCAATTTGCAATGCTTCTTTGTTGTAACGGGTGATGAAGTCTTCTATGGACTCATTATCTCTCCGTCGGATGTACATTATATCTCCCGCATCCTTCGTGTGTCTGCGTTGCTGGCTAAAGTGCTGTGAGAATTTTCTTATTAGATCCTTGAGGTTATCGATTTCTCCCACTGGGAGACTATCAAACCATGCGCAGGTTGCGCCTGTCAAGGTCTGCGCAAACATATGACACCATACTGGTAGTGTCCATCCTTCTACGCCGCTCGCCTTGTAGAAACCATTCAGATGGTCGTCGGGGTCTCCCGAACCTTCATACTTCCCTACGGTTAAGGGCATTTTGGTTTTTGCTAGGAACTCCACCCGGGCTATCCTTGGCGTGAATTTTGACTTTTCGGCGAACGCCTCCGGTCTGTATGGTTTGGTTAAGTCTTCGTCCGCGGATCTGTTGTATCCCGTGCCCGTTGGGTTGCCCGAGTGGTTTATGTCTCCATTAAATGGCCACGTGATTGTTTGTGGTGTGAATGCTTGCGCCGCGGGATTTGTGGTGTGAATGCTTGCGCCGTGGGGTTTGATAGTACGTCCGCTAGCCTGACCTCGCGCGCCCAGTTTTCGTATGACTGACGTAGAATTTGTTGTTGCTCCATGTACCACCTTTCCGGTGATATTCCCGTCGTGGGAGTGAACGCGGGTGTTCCTGTTTGTCCTGATGGACAAGGTGCCGTGTAAGTGAATGATGCGGGGGCTTGTGAAGCATTCATGTTTTGGGTTTCTAGCTATGTTCCTTGGGTTAAGAATCCCAGGGTTGTTCTAGGCATGGGAATTTGTGGCTTGTTTGGTGGGAAAGGTTGTGAAATGGGTCGTGTTATTGCCTAAGTGAAAAGTGGCTAGTTAGGCTCGGATGTTGGACCCATGTCAAAGTATCCTAGGCCTGTCGTAGTGACCCTAACGACGGACAACGATTGCGAGGACGGAGGAGTTGAACTCATTAGGATGGTTGTTCTAGCCGATACAGATGGCTCCAATGAAGATACACTAATCGAACAGTGGTTTCAACCGGGTGATTTACAAGATGGTTAGGGTGATGGGCGAGAATGATCTTCGAACTGTGGCACTGGTCCTGCAAAATGAACAATGTCGTTAGCCTCGTTACAGGGAAGGGGTTTTCCCAGTAACCACCCTCCAGTGTGAGAGTAAGTGTTTATCTTTTTGAAAGAGCGTAGTAAGAGTAGTGAGTGCAAGATACCTATTCCTGAAGGCAAGGCCTTGTATTTATAGTGGGAGAGGGGTGGTGACCTGGCGGGTATGTGATTGGAGGAACGTCGCCATCAGGAATATCTTTGTGGTCCCCCAGGTGACAACCGTTAATGGTGTTGGGCTTGTCTTATTCGGTGGGACCACTTGTGTGCATGAGGGTGTCTCTCTGCTCCTGACATTCCTGGAATGGCGGCGTGGTCCCCTTTACCGTATGTCAGGTGCCTTTGTCTTTATGAGAGGTACTGTTGGTTTGTCCATATGTGATGTTGGAACCTTGTGGGGGAATTTTTCCTCTTGGGCGTGGGCCTCTAGCGCGTGCTAGTGGGTTCCGCGAGGACCCTACGTCATCAACAACTCAACTCATTCTTATAAGCACACTGAATAAATAATAATAATAATAATAATAATAAAAAAAAACATTCAAAGAAAGCATATAAAAGTATTGCTAACAATATTATCACCTGAGCAGGATCCTTTCTGTTGATCAAATCTTCTTTCTCTCCCTCATCTAACACTTTTTTTCAGTTATAAATTCAAATTATTGATCATCCCATTCACCAACTTTCTGAATCAAATAAACAAAAACTTCCATCACCATATTAGAAAACAATTTCAATTAGGATTATATATAAAGTAATTAGGGGATAACATTTTTGTGAAATTAAATATATGCCAGTTAAGTAGGACCTGTTAGAATATTATCTATATGAACAAAGTTGTCTTGAAGAGGTTTATGTAAACTAAAAGCTCAAGAATTAGATGATGAACATATTGCAAAAACAATCATTTCTTTCCAAAACCTATAAAACATGTTTACTTGAGCTGATTATGAAACCGGATTCTTGTGTGTTCATTCATGCACTTGAACTGCTCTATTTTGGTTATTTTTAAAGAGCTCATGTATTGACCATAAAAGAATTTAAAAAATAATAATTGGATTATTATTCATTACTCAAAAACACAAATTGCACATATTTCAGTAACAGATTATAATCAAAATCAAAAGTAAATGTAATCTAATTTCCAGCTCATAAAGAAGCCTAAAATCCTACTTAGGCGTTTGAAATGCTCTATTTTTATTATTTTTAAAGAGCTCATGTATTGACCATAAAAGAACTTAAAAAATAATAACTGGATTTTTATTTATTACTCAAACACCACAAATTGCACATATTTCAGCAACAAATTATAACCAAAATCAAAAATAAATGTAACCTAATTTTCAACTCATAAAGAAGCCTAAAATCCTACTTTGGCAGATAAAATGCATAAGTTTATACGAATTGAAAAGCTACTTTAACCCGTTATCCGACCCGCCTATTTTACCAAAAAAAAAAGATTGTACGGTTTAACCCAAACCCGTTCTGACCCATGAAGCAGAATATAAAACGTAATTAATCAATGTACTCAGATGTTTAGTGGTCAATAACAAATTATGCAATCCATTTTAAGTCATTACATGGAAATCTTAACAATTCATATTATCAAATATTCAGATGTTTAGTGGTCAATAACAAATTATGCAATCCATTTCAAGTCATTACATGGAAATCTTAACAATTCATATTATCAAATATTCAGATGTTTAGTGGTCAATAACAAATTATGCAATCCATTTAAAGTCATTACATGGAAATCTTAACAATTCATATTATCAAATATTCAGATGTTTAGTGGTCAATAACAAATTTTGATAATGTTGATTCATTTCCACTAAAGTAACATATCAAATGAAATTCTCCAAAACAAATTAGTGTTTCTAAATTCATTGCAAACACCATTTGATTAGGATCTAGGGTTTGCATCAAATGAGTTTGGTTAATCTAGAATAAAAGTGTAATCAACGAAACTGATCTTCAATCGATAAAACAAAGATTTCCAAATCACTGCCGGTGTCATTTTCTCATACATATAAAGCTCCCAGGTTCACATTGTGTGCCCCCCTCTATACAACTAAAAATATAATACAAATATTTGCGAATTGTTTATCATCATTATCAAGGCATTTTCTCACCATTCATCTGAGCTTAAAAAAAGAATAATAAAAATATTCCCAAACCCCATACTCATCACCAAGAAGTAATAATGAAATCATACTTGTAAGACGATTTGTGTCATTGGTGAAGCTAATCTAACTCAACTACGTCATTATATACAGAATAATCAAATGCAACTGAAACCAAAATGAGAATTGATGGAAATACAACGAAAGCATATGTTAGTTTATATAAAGTAAAGCACTTCAAAAGAAAAACTTGATGTCAATACTTTCCAAATGGCGATCAAGATAACAAAGTAACAACCTTTTTTACACTTGATAAACCATCATCCTCCCTTATCTGATCAATATCTTTAATCTACACCTTTTGTTTGACCCATATTAGATCTTCAGTTGTTATTTGTATCAGAAAGTAACGCAGTTTAACTAACACTGGACACATGTACAAAGGGCAATCCACAAAAATGGATGACCTTAATTAAAATCAAGTTTATAAGCCTGGTAACAATTTATCAGGCTCAGATCTGTAAACAATTGAAGAAAGAAACATAAATCCACGTTGGCTACAATTCACTCGGCTACAATGTAATAGAAACAGTTGTTCCTTTCACATAACCATCACGATTGCCCTCCCAAGATGCAAATTTTCACAATTTTTTACTAAAAGTCACCATCACAGCCTCTTTGTTAAAACAAAATCCTTTGTAAAAATCCCAAACAAATGAACAATCTGATTCTATATAAGTATAAATTAAACATAAATATGACCAAATGTTATCAACCTTTTTATCTAATATGTCCAATTGTACATAATAAATGGGTACCATCACTAAAGAGGGAAATCATGCAGAGTAAATCTTATTTAAAAGACAAACCGGTAAACCGCAACGCATATTGTACAACTCGTCGATGCTTGCGTTGTCGCCACCACCACACCACCGGTGGATAGGGTGCAGCAAAGAAAAAAATACCACCTAAACCGCCGAATAAATCAAATCTGCCAAGAAAGTAAACAAAGGCATAACCAGTTCTAACATCGACCACAAACACACGACTAACACTATGACACCACCGCCACCTAGGGTCCCGCAAAGGTGAAAACTAAACCTGGCGGCGACGGTAGATCGTGGTTATCACTGATTCCCACAAACCCCAAGGGGGTGGAACAATAACATCGGCAGTCGGCACTTACCAGCCATGGAACGAAGTCACGTAGGGTTCCGCCAAGGTGAAAACCAAACCGGCCGACGATGGTAGATCGTGGCTAGCACCGATTCTCTCAAACTTGAGTCGCGGCTTACCAAACCATGGAAGAAACTGTCGATGTTCAAGGTGAATGCAGAAATCCCTGATTTGGGTTTAGGGTATGTGCGTGGGACACACGTATTAGGCAGAGCATGACACATTTAAAGCATCAAAGACTTGTACAAAGTTTCAAACTTGTATCTTACTGTTCAACCCATTGACAAATGTTTAATTGTTAATTGTCAATTTCTCATATAAAATTGAAAAGAAATAGCTCGTAAGAATTTTTCATGTTCCCCACCCACAACATAAAAACACTTACCAAAGCCAAACCAACAAACCGTTTTTTATTAATCTTTACACAAAAATGAATCAAGTTTATCCACTTCTATCTTTTAGCAGCTAAAGAATAAGATGATAAGATCAAGTTGAGCTTTACTTATGTTTAAGCTTTACCTAAGATGGTCGGGTCAAGCTTGAGCTCTGAGCTCCATTCAACTCATTGACAGCATTGTTGGACGAAATGCATTACATAACCATTTCAATTTGTAAAATGTTTTAGACAACCAAATTCCAAATAGGCAATCTTAAAAACCATGACAAATCAATAAAAGTCTCCACTAATTTTTCTTAACGTGCAGATCTAGTCTTAAAACTGAAAACATGCTTGTAGCAAAGCAATACAAAACTAAGCAACCTATGCGGTGGCAGCTTTTACATCAACTGGTGCAGGTTAATGTGATGAAGAATCATCAACCTTTTCCTTGCCCTTGTTCGGTGCTTGTGTGACGGGTGATGGTATGATTGAAATCTTTGTTTGTGCGGGGTTTTTCTGATACTTTGGTTCTCTTCCTCTGATTAAGATCAACATCGACATCATAATCTTCATCGGAAGTATCACCGGAATGTCAAGAGGAGGTAGTGAGAGTAGGTTTCCCATCTTCCTTTCTCTTAATCAATAAGCTTCTTTGATATTTGTTGATTGATACTTCTTCATGTTCACTCTCTACCTCTGCCTCAAATGAATCAAACTCTTCACCTTCAAAGGCTCTTTCCAAATCCTCTATTTCTTCAACTATTTTCTCAATAACTAGTTCATAATCATCTTTAGGACTTTCTGTCTCATACTCAAAATTAAGATCTTCAAGAATAAGATCATCCATATGCTTTATGCCTTCCACATAAACTAGTCCCATAATATCAAATTAAATTCATCTTCATGTTCATCTACCAGCTTAACTTGAGGAATAACCATCTCATTTATTTCAATATTTTTCTGAACAAGAATTTACACATTTTCCTCTATAGCTTCAACTTGGACATTCGCAGTAGGTTCGTCCACTTGAACTTGAACATGATGTGGTTGACGCCGATGTGGTTGTGGTTGGTGTTGGTGTTGTGGTTGTTGTTGTGTTTGTTGATGTGACAACCCGACTTTTCAAGTTAACAAAGTTAGTAAATTTCGTTAAGTTTTCTGTTAAAACCTAACCCAGTTAACTCAATATTAAATCCCAAGGACAAATTCTGTCATTTCCTGATCTCAAACTTCAGGGACTGATCCTTGTTGACTTGCAAAGTCAAAATCAAGAGCAATTGATCCCAGTTGACTTTTTAAAGTCAAAATCGAGTCCCTCTCTGATCCAATTAACTCGTAAACCCTCACAACTGTCCAAATTCGAAACTGAAATCCATTACTATGATAATGTCGACCATCATGGAGTCTTTAATTACTATCATTACGCAAGAATTAAATCGATTAATGGCTAATCAAGTTATAACCGTCGCCCCTTCTATCAAAATCGACGAGTTCTTGTATTGTTTTTCATAAATTGAGCATACACACACTTCATTTGCATCCATTGGAAGTTGTAACACACATCAATTGGGCTGGAATCGTAGCAGAAGTCGTCAGAATCTAACCCGCAAGCCATCGGCACTCGGTTTAGTCGATCACCATCAATCCATCAACGTTTCTGGTAACTAATTACATCCTTAGTTTCGTTTGATTCTATTAACTGAAAGCCCTATGATAATTCGAGCATTTGGCATCGAATTGAACACGATCCAGAATCTAGGGTTCATACATTTACAATTTAATCGATCACTATGCTAGACCCGAAGATAATCCAATTAATCTATGTCATTAGATTCGCAATTTGATTCTCTGTAAAAGCCCTATATTGATTTTATAAATTAACATCAAATCGTTCAAGATCACAAACCTAGGGTTCATACGAAATCCAATTTGGGGCTTTTTGATTCTAAACTTATCGTGAATGAAATTAAACCATATACACATGTTCGAAATTCCCTATTTAACAAAAGCCCTATGATTTTAAACCTTGATATCACCCAATTTGGCGAATTTGAATTCGAGTTCTAAAATTAGGGTTTCGGTTTTCATTCTGAAATTAAACGACTTTATAATTAACAAATTTGCAATTAAATGCCACCGGCAAACTCGTATAGATTCGAATATCAAAACCCCCCATGTCATCTTGAAGAATCGATACCGAATTCAAGGGTTTTAGGGCTGGGGATCGATCGCGGCTTGAATGGGGAGGGGGCTCTCGGGAGTTCCTGAATAAAACCCATCGATTCCAAATCATGTCGCGAATGAGTTGGTGGCTGGGTTGGCTAAGGCGTTTGACCGTGAGGGAGGGGACCCGGGTTCGAGTCCCCCTTCACTGTTTTAATTTTTGTTATTTTAAAAACCTTTATTTAATATATAGTTTTAATCCCCATATTTCTATATTGATATTTTAAAGTGTTTTGAGACCCGAAAACAACCGAAGGCTCTCATTTTATAAAACACTTTAGAGAATGTTAGCGGTATTACAAATAATATATTGAATATATTGTTTCACAAAAATTATATTTAATTTATGAAAACGCAAACAATTGTGTTTATATTAAGGCTCAGGTTTAGTTTTGTAAACCGTCTTAATATTATTTCCCATAATTAAAAATAATATGTTTATATATTATTTTCGTCGCTTCATCGAGCGTTGTGAAACACTTCGAATTTATAAATAATATAACAAGTTATATTATTACCTTCGTTTATATATTCTCAACAAAAAATAATATAATTATTATTTTGTCACATAAATAAATACCGTATTAACTCTACGAGTTTAAAAATAATATAGTAATATTATTTTCTAGATCAATACTTAATGACGATGACGCTTGAACTTATTCATTTTATATTAATTAGCCATTCGTCGCGTATCGTGTTCATCGTATTTATTAATTAAAAACTCTCATTCCCATGGACACGTTCGTCTACTCTTAATTATTAGAGCGTTTCTTTTAGGACGTTCAACATTCCGTGTCATTGTCACATATCATTATATCCCATTATACCCCTAATTGTCATGTTATAATTTTAGGGCATTCGTAAGCCGTTTCAGGCTAACGCTTGAGATTTCAATCTCATACTTGTGTGATTACTACCTATGCAATCAGGTGAGTTTTCACGGCCCCTTTTACTGCTTTTAAACTAGGGGAGAAAACATGACGCAAACTCTTTTTTATTTTTGTACTTCATATTGTATCACTTGTTATGACTATGCGTAAACTCTATCATGAAAGTCCTCACATCGAACCGTTTAAATATGAGAATAGCGAGGTATGTTGGGTAGTACTACTGGGTTTGACAAACCTCACCCGCGTTAGTCGCGCTAACTCGATTGGATATCGAACGGGTGCAATATTGACCTACACGTGCACCATGGTTGATAGGCCTGGTGGGAGGCATTCAAACAGTCAATTTACGGTTGCGAGCGTAATAGCAAACATGAACATGGGTTAGCTACCCGTTGATATATATATATATGTTGATTGTACAATAAATCTGTTAAACGTTTATTTATATTGAAACCTGTGAACTCACCAACCTCGTGTTGACATCGTTTTCTTACATGTTTTCTCAGGTCGCTTAAGATAAGGCACAGGTGCACGCATAGGGCATGCATGGAGTCTTATGATTTATTTATAAATTAATATTGTTGAATTATCTGTACTTTGTTTTTGGACTTCGTTTGGACTGAACACTTTGAAACTTTTCTTGGGCGCGTTCGTTTTGCGCATTTACTTTCGTTTTACGCTTTCGCACTTACTTTGATCATTTATGATACATTTTCATTTTAGTCCCATATAGTGTCGTTCAATGTAACTAATGACTGCGATCCTGGTTTGTCACTTCCCAAACGGAAAAACTCCGTTAGTTGAAATTGGGGGTGTGACAGTTGATGTGGTTGTTGTTGGTAATCCATGTACCAGTTTTAAATTTTAAAACATGTTAATTAATCTTGTTAATTTAACAAAGGAGATTTGCATAGTGGAAGCTTTATACATGTAACGGTTCTAAACCAGAATCCCGTCAGTGATCCGATTACACGTGTATAGACAATAAATATTAAATCAACCATAGCGGATAAAAGCTTATACCTTTGATGATTTCCGGAAGATCTACACTTCGGAACAACAAGCGTCTCGCTACTGACTCGTTCACGAACACACAAAACAAAACCCGTCTCACGGGTTGTTGCGCAATCAATCAACGGCGACGACGACAACTATAGAAGACGACGACGACAGATCATGGTGGTGGTGTGTGGTGGCCGACGGTGGTGGTCCTCTCCGGCGGCGGGCGAAAAACCCGCAGGGGGCGATTTGTGCAAGAGAGAGAGATGAGGCAACTAGGTTAGTTAGGGTTTGAGGTTAAGGATATTAACTTACAAACCGCACCCCTTGGAAATTAGTTGTTAATTCCCCTAGCAATTTAACTGTTAATTACATTTAAACCTCACGCTTTAGTAATTATAAATAATTAGTAAATCTTAATCGTTAACGTTTAAACCTTCGCCTTTTAATTATTTCTCTAAATAATTAATCACCAAATTAACCGTTTAAATATTTCTCTAAATATTTATCCATCGAATTAAAATTATGTGTTTCGTGAACTATAATGTTTACGACTAAACATTATTAATTGCTTGTTGTCCAAAGTATAACTCTTTGGATCGTACATCGATAGCAAAGTTGATATAATCGACGATCGGACATCCTACATCCAACAATCTCACAGTTGGACGATTCATCGATTGATTGTTTTAAATTGTTTTAACGTAGACAGTGGTAGATGTCTAGCTGTATTTCACTGCCCCTAGCAAGGTATGATGTATTACAATCGTCAAATATATGCTTGTGTTTGAGTAACCCTTACTTGACCAAGTACAACAGTCATGGTAAATATCTTTATTTATCCTTTCTGTTTAAGGAATTCGTTGAACATGAGACAGTTGGATATAGGATGTTCGATCGTCAATTAACTCAACGTTAATATCAAGGTACGATCGAAAGATTTACATTTTGGGCAAAGAGCAATTAAAAATATTTAGTCGTAAATATTATAGTTCACGAAACACAGTTTTATTAAACGACAAATAAATATTTATCAGTGAATGAGTTAATTAATTATTTAGAGAAATAATTAAATACGACGGTTTAAATATTTAAGAGTTAAACATTAGATGATTATGTTTTTCTAATTATTTATAATTAGTAAACTATAAGGGTTAAATATAATTAATAGTTAATTACATTGGATTAAATGTTAATACTCGAGGGTTTGATTTCTAATTAAAGTAATTATAAATATATCCTTAAGTGTTAACCTTAAAAATCAATTTAGCCGCCACCCCCTCCCCCTTTTCGTGCACAACCACAGCCGACCACCGTGTCAACTTGCGCTACCACTAGCGATCGCCGGACGCTGCCCCGTCGCTGTCCTCGTGCTCTAAACAACCGTTTGACGATTTTCTGTGTTGCAGTTTCGTGAACTGTCACTAGCGAGATGCTTGTTGAACCAATGTATTTTTCATTTGGTTAATCGACTTAGGTATAATTGTTTTAACCGCTATGGTTGGTTTAAATTATTGTTTATATGGGTGTAATCGGATCAATTGCGGGATCCAAGTTTTTGGACCATTAATTTGTACAAACAACTAAAATCGTGTCTTACAATTAATAATATGATAAATAATTATAAGAGACATAATAAAATCGTGTCTTACAATTGAAGGACAATGTGTCAATGCTAGTTGATGGTTCGTGAGGATATTAACATCTTATATACACAATGACATGGTATTCTATCTCTTAATGACCCTCCATCATATACCTCAAATTTTACTATCAAGTCTCATTAAACTAACAAAATTAAATATGTTAAACTTATGTAAGAATTATTATTATTATTATTATTATTATTAATACATACAATCACTAACTAAGTTCAATTACCAAATTACACTCTAATATTTTTTTTGTCTTTTATGATATTTTGGTAATTTCACTTTTAGCCAAATTAACAAATAACCCTTCACTTTTATATATACACTTTTAGACCCTCCACTTTATAAAAATTTTGCAAAATGTCATTTTCACCCCATTCGAGTTTCTAAAGTTTCGGGTTTATCCATATACATTTTTACTTAAAAAAACTAATTTCTTACGTTCTTATTTTTATGTGTGTGTCGGTATAAATTCAAGTTCGTATACGTTTTGATGTAAATTTTGTTGGGAAATGAGCCAGGTCAAATATATTACGTTTTCGTACTTATTTTTATGTACGTTTCGAGTTGGTCTACGTTTCAACATAAATTTACTTTGAAACGAGTCTGTCAAATATAATAATACGTTTTCATTCGACGGGTACAATCGATGTAAATTTTGTTCGGAAACGAGTCAGGTCGATTAAACATATATGCAAGAGCTTGAACTTTTTTATTTTTCTAACCAAGTGTAGTGTGTGAAAATTTAACTTATAACTAGAGATGGGCAAAAAAAACCGGTTTGAAATTTCAAACCGGGCATATCCCGAAAACCGGTTCAAACTAAACCGGTTTACCCTAAACCAGTTCAAACCCGAGTGAAACCTCCGGTTACAAACCGGTTTGTTATATTCTGGAGCCCACCGGGTTACGGACCGGTTCTCCCAACCTGGTTTTTAAACCGGTTCAAACCGGTTTTTTGCTGAAAAAAAGAGCCGTTACTCAACGGATTTATAGCCGTTAGAGTCGAATTTGGCCTTTTTTGGCCACATTTGCACCCTTAAAACACTATAAAATAGGTGGGGGTGTTTAGGGTTGATCACACCTCTCTTTACACTCTCTAATCTCTAAAATCGCTCTTTAATCGCTCAAAAACGCTCTCTAAACTCTCTCAAAGAAAATAATCATGTCAAGTGTTGGTGGTTCCTCAAACGAAGTTAGCGTTGTGGAAATTCGACCAACAACGAGAGATCCAGCAATTTGGTGTAATTACGATTTATGCTTGTTGTAAAACGGGAAGGAACGTGCTCGATGCAAGATGTGTGGTGCGTTTTTGGGGAAATATTCAAACACTAGTTTGAAAACGCATATGGAAAAATCTTGCCCGTCCTTGAAGAGAATTCCAAGTGAAGGTCAAGCCTCGATGACAAGCGAATGAGGAATTTGGAACTTTGATCCAAATATTGTTCGAGATGGAATGACGAGGTTAGTTATTCAAGAAGGATTGTCGTTCAACCACTTTGACAATCCGCGCTTGACAAGGATGATTCAAGAGACACTCCAACAACGTTATCATCAAGTAAGTCACATCACCCTTAGACGAGATTGTATAAAAATGTGGAAAAAAGCAAAAAAAATAATTAATTTTGGGTTTTGAAAATTTAGAAACCGGTGTAAACTTAACCACCGATGTTTGGTTGGCTCCACATGGTATACCAGATTCATACCTTTGCGTTACCGCGCATTGGGTTGATCCCAAAACATGACAAATGATGAAGCGTACAATCGCGTTTGACTTGTTTGAATATCCACACACCGGAGAAAATTTATTTTATATATTAGATGGTGTTATAACCGAATTTAAATTACAAAATAAACTTTTTTCAATGTCTTTTGATAATGCATCTAATAATACAAATGCGGTTCAAAAACTAAAAATTAAATATAAACCGGTTTGCAACGGCGTTTTTTTCCATAGTCGATGTGTCGCACACATCATTAACTTGGCGGTGCAAGCCGGGCTTGCAATTGAAGAGGTTTCAAACTTAACATATGATTTTCGACTAATGCTTAAAGATATTTTTAGTAACAAAAAAAGATGCCATGATTATATTAGTTTTTGTCGTGAAACGAATAATCTTTGCTTAGGTCCGAATTGGGACGTCGAGACAAGATGGAACTCGACTTATAATATGTTTTATAACGCTTTACGACAAAGAGAAACTTTAGAAATATTTCATGAAATGCTTGCCTCAAAACCTCGTCGTAAAATTCTAAAGTTTCCGTCTACGAGTTGGGACATTTTAAAAGACGTAACCGAATTGCTTGAAGTTTTCAAAACTGCCACCACTTTTTTATCCGGTGTTGATTATCCCACAAGTCCATTAACTCTAAAACAAATATATTTAATGGCTAACAAGTTGTATAAACTTGAAAATAAAAGCACTCTTTTTACAAAAATGATAGAACCAATGAAAGAAAAATTAGTAAAATATTTTAAAGAAATGTCTCCCGTTATAACTTGTGCCGTCGCGTTAAACCCTACCATAAATGTTTTCGGGGGTTGAAACGTTGATTGATAGAATTACTTACGCTTTGAATTTGGATAGTGAAGACATCCATTTTGCACAAGGCATAAAAACATATTTTAACAAATGTTTACAAGATTTATTTGATGTTTATTTACATAAATATGGTACAACTCCGACTCCACATGATACAATGGGTACATCATCAAGTGGTAGCTCGAGAGATGTTAATTTGAATTTATATAAAGAAATGTTAAATGAATTTAGTAAACGGGCTCGAGGTACCACCCCGAGTAGCGAACTCGGAAGGTATATTAGCACAAACTTTTTAGCGTTTATGCCTCCTACCGTTTTTGAGGAGTTTGATATTTTGGCTTGGTGGAAAAAAAAAACGAAGCTTCGTTTCCGATTCTTTCCGCCATGACCCGTGATGTACTAACCGTCCAAGCTTCCACGATAGCTTCGGAATCAGCGTTTTCTTTTAATGGCAGGGTCTTATCGATACGAAGGACTAAAATCACCCCCCTAGCGATGGAAATGTGTATTTGCTTGAAGGACCATTTGGATGCGATGGATATGATACAAGACCAAACTTCTCTTGAAGATTCAAGCCGAATAAATCATACACAACAACGAGGTTGATCTTGGAATATATGAACCAGTCACCAATGAAGAACTAGCCGAAGATGCAAGGCTACGAAGCTCCAGTTCCGAAGACAACGCAGAAGATTAATCAATCAATATTCCAAAAAATAAAAATATATATTGTCATTTGTAATGTTTTACAATTTTATAATTTTATCTTGTCATGTTTTTTAATTTCTGAACTTTCCAAATATTAATAAACGTTGCACTTTATGTTTTATATTTGTTATATTTTTTTTTTATTTTTTTTATTAAAAATATCGAATTTATTCAATTTTTTTAATTAAAACCGGTTTAAACCGGTTTCAACCCTAACCGGTTTTATAGGTTAGGGATTTCCTTGCCTCCAAATCGGGTTAACCCGAACCGGTTTAGGGCCAAACCGATTTTGACTTTCCGTTAACCAAACCGGTTCGGTTCGAGTTCGAACCGGTTCGGGTTAAAAAACCGTTTTGTGCACCTCTACTTATAACCCAAGCAAGAGTTTTGTTTGTTCACGGCCCATTACAGGCTTTTATATGCCCAAATGCTCCCTCTTCTCGAACGACCACGCCATTGTTTGTAACTATCATCTCCACATCACCACATTTCTTCAAACCCTAGAATCTGAAGGAAACCTAGCCTCCATAACTTTATTCACAGTTCACCTCCTCAAAGATCTCATCGGTAACAAACGAATTATTCTTTGCTTTATACTCTTCGTATTTGACCTTCTAATCTATTTCTGTACGCATTCACCATATTATATATTACGTAACCTCCTTGTATCCGTAGTTTATTGTTATCCTCTACGATTCGTTAGTGTAAACGAATTGATTTTTTCATTTACGTGTTTTTATTGCCCTAATTTCGCAATGGTTTCAAGCAGTTCATCGCAGCTCACGTACGTATATCGATTTATGTTTGGTTTAAATTGTTGTGGTTTGGAGTTCTATTGCTGTTAGACTGTTTATTTGTAATAGAACTTTGGACACATCATCTCGTTTTTGTGTTCTTGGATTATATTTTTGCAATTTAGATGTGTTTTTAGGGTTGATGTATGAGTGAATTTGTCTTGCGCTAACAGAAAATGAAATTGTATGAATTAAGGCTATCTAGATTCTGTTAAGGTTTGCTTGTGTGTTTCATTGGCACTTGACTAACAATGGGGTTTAAACAGTTCACCATCGGACTTTATGCTTCCTGGAAAGAGATCAGCTGGAGGAGAGGAAGTAGTAGTAGATGAATCTTTGATCAAGAGAACTAAGATTGACAACTTGATTTCATCCGCCGCTGCCTCCAACACAAGTGCTGGGACTTCTTCGACTGTTGCAACCATGGGAGGAGGAAACAACCCTAACGGTTCCACCAACGGTAAATTGCCTATTGGTGGTGGTGAATCAAAACAATCAGATATTGACGAGGATCTCCATAGCCGACAACTTGCAGTTTATGGTCGGGAAACAATGAGGCGTCTATTTGCATCTAACATTCTAGTCTCAGGGATGCAGGGACTTGGTGCTGAAATCGGTGAGTCTACTGAGCTTTATAAATGTGTGATTATGTGTACTGATTAATGTATGAATGCATTTTCTACTTTTGTAGATCTATTTATTTTTTCCTTGTCGTCAATACTGTTCTCTGTATATAATTAGAGGATAGGCATTATTACTTGTTGTTGTAACCATCATCAATTGTGATCATGAGATGAGATATTTCCATTTGTTATCTTTGTTAACCCAAGATCAAACTCACAAGAACACTTGATTTACACACAAACATACAAATCCTTATTGAACAACAATCGCAGGGATGAACCCTGACCATTACAGACACAATGAACGGTTTGACCTTATTTAACATAAAGAATCGTTTCTTTATTTGACCAGACGGTTTTGACTTTGGGCTTTAACGCATTTAGTCCCTGGACTTATAAATACATACATAATGACTCAAAGTTACACTTTACATATTTACATAATGCCTCCCTATATTTTAAACCAACATGGATTAAGAATTACAAATCAATAATCTTGAAGGAGCTATTGATAAATGTTTTTTATTAGATTTACTTGTATTCTTATCTGTGTCATGTTGTATTTATGCATGCAGCAAAGAATCTTATTCTTGCTGGTGTCAAGTCGGTGACATTGCATGATGAGGGAGCTGTCGAGTTGTGGGATTTATCTAGCAATTTTATTTTTACGGAGGATGACGTGGGAAAGAACCGAGCTCTTGCTTCCCTCAACAAAATGCAAGAACTGAACAATTCTGTTGTTATCTCTACATTAACAACTGAATTAACTACTGAGCAGCTGTCTAAGTTTCAGGTAATTCTTTATGTGGCTTGTAGATTGTTATACATTTTATGATGCAAACGTGTCATATCTTATGATTTGTCATTGATTTTGATGTTCCATGTGTTTTTTTTTCATGATCACACTTTTATCCACAATAGTTTTTTGTGGTCTTTTTGGTTTGTTTATGTTTTATTCTGGCTTTCTACATTCAAAGTATAAAGGCTAATGCTTATGCAGGAGATACCTTGATGGTTTTTCATAAGTTGCATTCTTGAATCTGTATATATAATCTTTTAAAATTTTGGATATTGCTTACTGTGTCTTGTGGATGATTAGAATATCAGCTGGAAAATGGTTTCTATAACGTATGCGTCCATTCTTGGTTTAAAAAAGCGTGAGGCGAGGCGAAGCAAAGCGTTTCGGTCCCAAAGTCCGAGGCGCCACGCCTCAAGCGCGAGGCGAGGGCTTCACGTATGCGAGGCGCTAAACTAAAAAAAATAATAAAAAATTTAGTAACATTCTTAAAACCTCCCACTAAATGTTGATTCAGTCTAAAAACTCCTTCTTTGAGTAATTTCCCGCAAAGCTTGCAAGAAATATTCGTCCTATTGTTAGGATCTTGAGTTCCATGTCTCCTAGACTGATCAGTTAATGTGGATTCCAAGTTAGCAGACTTGCTTGAACCAGAAACCATTTTGCTATAACAAAAAACAACTCTTTATGTGGCTTGTAGATTGTTATACATTTTATGATGCAAACGTGTCATATCTTATGTTTGTCATTGATTTTGATGTTCCACGTGTTTTTTTTTCATGATCACACTTTTATCCACAATAGTTTTATGTGGTCTTTTTGGTTTGTTTATGTTTTATTCTGGCTTTCTACATTCAAAGTATGAAGGCTAATGCTTATGCAGGAGATACCTTGATGGTTTTTCATAAGTTGCATTCTTGAATCTGTATATTTAATCTTTTAAAATTTTGGATATTGCTTACTGTGGGATGAATAGAATATCAGCTGGAAAATGGTTTCTATAACGTATGCGTCCATTCTTGGTTTAAAAAAGCGTGAGACGAGGCAAAGCAATGCGTTTCGGTCCCAAAGTCCGAGGCGCCACGCCTCAAGCGGGAGGCGAGGGCTTCACGTATGCGAGGCGCTAAACTAAAAAAAATAATAAAAAATTTAGTAACATTCTTAAAACCTCCCACTAAATGTTGATTCAGTCTAAAAACTCCTTCTTTGAGTAATTTCCCGCAAAGCTTGCAAGAAATATTCGTCCTATTGTTAGGATCTTGAGTTCCATGTCTCCTAGACTGATCAGTTAATGTGGATCCCAAGTTAGCAGACTTGCTTGAACCAGAAACCATTTTGCTATAACAAAAAACAACTTAAAAAACTGATTTAAGCATAGAGGAACTGCAATTGGAACTCAAATTCATAACAAAACAGTTAAGCCTCGCGCTCGCCGCCTCAGGCCGCTTCATGTATCTCCAGCACCTCACTGAAACGAGGCGTTTTGCCTAGCGCCTCAAGCGCCTCGCAGCGCTTTTTTAAACCAAGCGTCCATCACTTGTGAATTATATGTTGATAAAGCCACAACTGATACATTTCATTTTTTGGGTATCCCTCATTGTTTGGTTTTGTTTGTAGATATTGATACGTTATGATGCCTCTTGAGTTTTACAAGTTTAGGGTAATTGTAGGCTCTCAACATGTAGTGTAATTGAAAGATATTTTGAACCGTAAGTCATTTTCTCTTTGTTTTGTTATCCAGTTGGTACTTCTATTCTCTTGTTGTAGAACCAAGGGATTGTATTCATGGAAGTATTCTAGAAGTCAATAGTTTTATAACATGTTTCTTTGTTAAGTGATTCGGACATCTATTTAGCTTGGAGCATTTCGGAATCTTTAGCATGAAGCATTTGTTCATGGTCATTTACGGTTTAATTTTTTTCATGTTTTGTTTTAATTCTCAGTTTGTCAGTTCTTTTTCTTGTAATTAGTTTCTGTTTCTAGTTTTGTTTAGCAGTACGTTGCTAGACAGGCTGTCAATCAGTTTTACAGTTTAATCATAACCCAGATAAAGTTCCAGTATAAGTTTTGGAGTAAGTCAAATAATCTCTCAGTTGATTTCAAGGACAGGCCTTATAAAAATTATTATTAGCATACACATCTCGAGTTTTTGCTGATAATATTAGGTAGCTTTCTTTTAGGCATGTCAAACTGTGTACCAACAACTTTGGAGGACTGTTCGAATTGTTTGAGACTACTTTTGTCATAGTTTACCAACAAATGCTTTGTTGTTAAACATCTTTGTTAGCGATGCTATGTTAATTATCTGTATCCCTTTTTTTCCATGATGATTATGGTATTTACATTTTAAGTTTCTCTTTTGTTTTCTTTATTTATTTATGGAGTTGTGGAATCAAGAATTTAACATCACCTATCCGTCGTTAAACTAGGTTGAATTCTTTATATGCTTCTGCCACCCTTAAGCTGTTGTTTTGCAATTTGTGTTTAAAGCTTTGATTGTCTGGGTCATAAATTTAGTAACTTTATAAGCACTTTCTGTTTTGAAGATTGGAACTACTAGTATTTCTAACATTACCTTGCACTTGTTATGATATATTTTTAATCACATCAATGTACTTTGAATAGATTTTTTTTCTCAACCATATATCTCGTCTTGTCATCTTATCATATGTTTTTCTGTTTGAATACGACATTCAATTTTTCTTTCCTTGAGTTGCATGATAAAAAATACATCGACTATGACTCTACACTATCTTTCCTCTTTTTTTGCTCATAGTCATCAATGTTGGGTGTTGTGGAGGCGTTTAGCCGGCCCTAAATCTAATGGGTTATTTTAGGCTTGTTGCCCAAAATACCCTTTCTTGTTCTCCAAGATTATTTTTCTTATAAATACCACATGATGTAGTTGTATTCTTTGAGCACCTAATAAGAAAAACCCTAGTTGCAATAGTGGATGTAGGTCACCTTGACTGAACCACTATAAATCTCTCGTGTCCTTTTCTTTTTTGTCCGTTGTGTGCGTGTTTGTTTGCTTCCACATGACCGCCCCTGATCTAAAACCTAACAATCAATGTTTCAAGTTAATGCGTGTTGTCTAAAAGGTCTTATTATCAAATTTCAAATGCCTATTATTTCTGAGTTCTTTTATTTTCTTGGCTTTGAAAATTGAATAGATGGATGCAAACGAACTTAATAAGCCATATTATAGGGCAACGTGCTTGAATATATGCAAACTGAATTCTTTTATTTAGGATAAACAACGTGCTTGAATATATGTCAATAAAGTTAATAAAATAACAACGATATTACGGTAACTTTATTAAATCCATAGTTAGATGGCTCTATAAATAAGGATTATGAGATATGGTTTATATTGCATGAATTAGTATTTGATTAATTCAGCATTGGGGAGAACCTATCTTTGAAACTAAGACATGTTGGAGAGACAGTTGCCTCTCAAAAGCATATGCCACTATATTTTGTTGGCATTTTTATTATTTTGAATAAAAATGTCACTTGGGTCTGATCATTTTTTGCCATCATTTTTGTACATATTATATTTTCTCTGTACATGTCTTCAAATCTCATTGCTTTAGTGTCCTAAAGACTAGTGTACAGTGTACCCTACACTGAATTTAATCATGCTGTGTGTTTTCTTATTTTGCTAGCGTAACATTGCAATTTATGCTGCAGGCTGTAGTGTTTACGGATATCACTTTAGAAAAAGCAATTGAATTCGACAATTTTTGCCATAAACACGAGCCTCCAATTGCTTTTATAAAATCAGAAGCACGTGGTCTTTTTGGTAGTGTGTTTTGTGACTTTGGCCCTAAATTCACCGTCTCAGATGTAGACGGGGAGGACCCGCACACAGGCATCATTGCATCCATCAGCAATGACAATCCTCCACTTGTCACATGTGTTGATGATGAACGGCTTGAGTTTCAAGATGGAGATCTAGTTGTGTTTTCTGAAATCCATGGGATGACAGAACTAAATGATGGAAAACCAAGAAAGGTAATCAATGCAAAACCATTTTCATTCAGTATTGAAGAAGATACTACAAATTATGGTCAATATACAAAGGGTGGAATTGTTACTCAATTGAAGCAACCAAAGGTGTTGAAATTTAAGCCATTGGAAGAAGCAATTAAAGATCCTGGTGAATTTCTTCTTAGTGATTTCTCGAAATTTGATCGCCCACCACTTTTACATCTTCTGTTTCAAGCGTTGGATAAGTTTGTATCAGAATCGGGTCGATATCCTGTTGCTGGATCTGAAGAAGATGCTCAGAATTTGCTTTGTTTGGTAAATAATATGAACAATGAACTTAAAGATGGAAAGCTTGATGAGATTGATGAGAAAATTGTTAGAACCTTCGCATTTGGTGCAAGGGCTGTTTTGAACCCCATGGCTGCGATGTTTGGCGGTATTGTTGGACAGGAAGTTGTTAAGGCTTGTTCTGGAAAGTTCCATCCACTACTTCAGGTTAGTTCTCTTCAGTCTTCGTATCACATGCTATGAGGGTGTTTGGTTATGCGATTTGGCATTGATTAGGTGATTATGGCGATTTGAACTTGCAATAATCAGTTTTTAATGTTCTGGTAAACAAATTCTGCTGCTGATCATCTGATTGTTTGGGGCCAATCAACCAGTTTCATACGTGCAACAAAATCTATTTTTGAGAGTAACTGAAATTTACATCTTTACCCCTTCTAATATATCTTAAAGACTTCTATTTCTATCTCATAAACCGTTTTTTTCCCATTAAAACTGCCATTTTTGATTAATTTATCAATTATCTTATTAAATAATCAGGATTTGCCACTCTCAAATACATGATTATTTGATATTGCAGTTTTCAACAGCAGAGGCACATTGTAACAATATTTTCTATAACATGTTCTTTTACGCATGATTATCTAATCCAGTTACATAATATCGATTCGGTTAATCACTTTCAAAAACACACTTAAACCTTCTTTATATGTTTAACTTTTCGATGCTTAGAGTGTGCAATTCATCTAAACGGGACCCACTTTTGCTTTCCATTTGGTGGACAGTTTTTCTATTTTGACTCTCTAGAGTCCCTTCCTGTTGAACCTTTGGATCCGAATGACTTAAAGCCCTTGAATAGCCGTTATGATGCTCAGATCTCAGTCTTTGGGGCTAAACTTCAGAAACAATTAGAGGAAGCTAAGGTTTTTGTGGTAGGATCAGGTGCATTAGGCTGTGAGTTTTTGAAAAATTTAGCATTAATGGGCGTTTCTTGTGGTAGTGGAGGAAAGCTAACAATCACTGATGATGATGTTATTGAAAAAAGCAACCTTAGCAGGCAGTTTCTTTTTCGAGATTGGAACATTAGTCAAGCTAAGTCAACCGTTGCTGCAACCGCCGCCACCTTGATAAATCCTAATTTTCATATTGAAGCACTTCAAAATCGTGCCAGCCCAGATACTGAAAATGTGTTTGATGATACTTTCTGGGAGAATCTTAGTGTTGTCGTCAACGCTCTTGATAATGTGAATGCAAGGCTTTATATTGATCAGAGGTGTTTGTATTTTCAAAAACCGCTTCTAGAGTCGGGAACTTTAGGTGCCAAGTGTAATACGCAGATGGTCATCCCTCATTTGACTGAGAACTATGGTGCTTCCCGGGACCCACCTGAGAAACAAGCGCCTATGTGTACTGTGCATTCATTCCCACACAACATTGATCACTGCTTGACTTGGGCTAGGTCAGAATTTGAAGGATTGCTTGAGAAGACACCAGCTGAAGCCAACGCTTATCTTTCTAATCCAAGTGAATATACTTCTGGAAAGGAAAAAGCTGGTGATGCACAGGCGAGGGATAACTTGGAACGCGTTCTTGAATGCCTAGAGAAGGAACGATGCCAATCATTTATAGACTGCATAGTCTGGGCCCGCCTAAAGTATCGATCATTTCTTTATACCAGTACTTCTAATTTAACATTTTTTGCTAAAGGTAGTCGGGCGGGTCAGGCAAGCTGGTCAACGGGTCAGAAGGGGTCAAGATGGGTTGGGTTGGGCCGACCCACAATTACTCTTTGTAAAATAGTTTATGCATAATTATGATTAAAAATCTGTATTGTTACAAAACCTTTTCACACCGGGAAACTTTTTTAAGTTTACCCATTTTACCTACAAGCAAAGTATATCACAAATTGACCCGTTTATCTATAAACAGCTTGGATCAGAGTGGGTGGTTTTTTGTATGGGTTGAAATGGGTGGGATTGTATCAACCTAAAACACCTCATCTGAATTTCCTAAATTTTGGTATTCACAATAAGTTTGTCAGATACAGTTGCAAAAATTATATTATTTCATTAATAGTCTGAATTTCTGAATAGAACGATTTATGAGGTTATATGCACTAAACGACCCTTAGGGTGACTTTAATCTGTTTCACCTGTTGCTCAACTGTACCCTTTAAAGCTGTTATTATTTTTTATTTAAAACTGAACCATATGATCCATAGGGATAAAACATAATCTGAGTCAACATCACCAGATCTACTTCATACTAGACTTCCAATTAAACACATATGCCTCATATAATCTAATGTGCTTTGTCTGTATGTAATCAGGTTTGAAGATTACTTTGCTAACCGTGTGAAACAGCTGACCTTCACTTTCCCTGAAGATTCTGTGAACAGTAGTGGGACCCCTTTTTGGTCTGCCCCAAAACGTTTCCCGCGCCCCTTGGAGTTTTCTATTGAAGACCAAAGCCACCTTAACTTTGTTATTGCAGCATCTATATTAAAAGCAGAAACCTATGGCATTCCTATCCCTGAGTGGATCAAATCTCCTACAGATTTTGCTGATGCTGTTAGCAATGTGATTGTTCCTGATTTTGAGCCCAAGAAGAATGTTAAGATTGTAACAGACGAAAAAGCCACTAGCATCTCAACTGCATCTATTGATGACTCTGTTGTAATAAGTGAATTGGTCAACAAGCTAAAATTGTGCCACCAGAACCTTCCGCCTGGTTTCCGGATGAACCCGATTCAGTTTGAAAAGGTTCTCACTCTCTCTTTCTCTATAATCAATGTCTTTGGTTTTTTGCTTGGTTAAGTTTAGAGGTGGATAACTTCTACGCATTTACTTGTGAATGAGCTGATTAAAAATGAACGGGTCGAAACTTTATTATTAAAGCACAAAATCTCAAAATCCTTTTTATTCAAATCATTAGATTGTTATTGAAATGCTATAATTTGGTAATCATATTTGACACTGATTACAGAAGAATAGTTTGAATTAATGGCATAGGAAGTGTTTTGGATCAACCGAATCTTTTTGTTAATCATCGATGAAAATGACTTGTTATTTTTAAATGTTTAGGATGATGACACCAATTATCATATGGACCTAATAGCTGGACTTGCCAATATGAGAGCTAGGAATTACAGCATCCCTGAAGTGGATAAGCTCAAGGCCAAATTCATTGCTGGCAGGATTATCCCCGCCATAGCAACCGCCACAGCCATGGCGACCGGTTTTGTCTGTCTGGAGCTGTACAAGGTCCTAAACGGAGGTCACAAAGTGGAGGACTACCGAAACACCTTTGCCAACCTAGCGCTTCCTCTATTCTCAATGGCTGAACCTGTTCCACCAAAAGTGATCAAACACCAAGACCTGAGCTGGACCGTTTGGGACCGTTGGATCCTTAGAGACAACCCGACTTTGAGAGAGCTTCTTCAATGGCTGAAAAACAAAGCACTGAATGCTTATAGCATATCTTATGGAAGCTGTTTGCTTTATAACAGCATGTTCACAAGGCATAAAGATAGAATGGACAAAAAGATGGTGAACTTAGCAAAAGAAGTGGCTAAAGCCGAACTGCCGCCGTACAGACGCCATATCGATGTGGTGGTTGCTTGCGAGGACGACGATGAGAATGATGTGGATATTCCTCAGATCTCGGTGTACTTTGGGTAGATCGTCTTCTGGTTTTTTACTTGGTCGTGAGAGTCGTAATTCTGTCCCCTTGAATTTGATACTTTAGGGTTTGAACCCTACTAAACCCAAATGTTATGTTTAAGATTATGTTAAGTAACCTGGTTTAAAATCATGCGTTGATTTTGTTTTAAGGTTTGGGAGTGTTGGGTCATATTTGATCATACTTTAAATATGCATGATCATTTAGGAAGTCTTGGTTGTTAATTTCTTATTTATTAATTAATTTATTTATAATATATAATTGTTTTTATAAGTTTTTGTAATTAGTTTTTTTATATATAACACTATATATTATTTTAGTTTTTTTATCTTTATTAAATATATTAATATTTATTATATAATATATATTTGTTATATTAATATAAATAATAGGCTTATATTATGTTTCCGAGCATAGTCATAAAGCTCGGGCTAAGCCCCTTTAGCTTATTTTTAAGCTCGTTTAAGTTTGACTTGATAACGAGAGATGGTGAGCCGATCCCTGAACTTAAACTTGGGCTTTATATATAGACCTTGACGTGGATTGCAAGTCTAAATGAACATTTTATAGAGTAATTCGGAGTGGATCAACTCGTTTATTCCCCTGGTTGCAACTTCTCTGTCTTCAGCTCAAAAGATTACTTCTTGAGCAAACAAATATTGAACGATTAGCGTAAGGGAGGTTCTTGGATGTAAAATCTAGATGGAATCATCGGCTATTCGATATATATATCGTTCGATAAAAGGGAACCTCAATGTTTAATTTGCAATTCGACCAAGTACTAATGCTTTTACTCACCAGGACGTTTATTCTGTTTTTCAAGTATTCTATTCAAAACCATCTTCAAATTATAAATCTATTTAAAAGCCGTTGGGGGAATAGTTGTACTATTTCTGCATGAAGTACCAGAATTTTCGCTGCTTTATTCATTACCCAGATTAGAGTTTCCCCATTTGTTTCCACTTGTAGACAATCACAAAAAGGTAAAGTTTTCCTTGGATCTTTATCCCTCAATCATCATGCATCGGTTCATCTAATTTCTTCACTTGATTATGAAGCGTGGGCGGAAGGAATGGATTGATAACGATGTCGTTTAGTTTAAAAACCATGACACTAACAATAGTACACATAATCCGTCACTTCATACATATCCCAACAAGGATCTAACCACACATCTTCAATTAATATGATATGGTTATACGTTAACAACTTCATCAATCACTATTCCACTTGTATATGATATGTCTACACAGAATGCTCTTGCTACATCACCACACAAACCCCTTATTATCATTTTTTACTTATTTATTTAACTTAAGCCTATGTATCTAGAAAGGACACCTAAGCCTTAGATCTCTAATACCAACTTGTTAAATTTTAAACAATTTTATATTTTACAATCGGCTACATACTTCATAAAAGTTGTATACACACCAATTTCTTTATAATACACATTGTTTCTTCACAACACGTTGCAACGAAAATAGCCTGTCTGGATCTTCTAAAACATGCACAATTATTTTGTCTTTGCCCCCGCTTTGGCGTGTACATGAATTCCCTTCTTTTTCGCCCCATTCGGCTATGCCAATAATTCACACAAAAAAACCAACTTTTCAATGATTAATTTGTTTATGGATTGAATCAATATGAATTACAAGACTTGTAGGATATAGATAATCTAAACATGCTCATGAGTACATTCAAAAAGATCGCTCAAGAACAAAGGACGAACTCTTTGTTCTCCACACAAATATACTTCACACATGTTTGTGATGAACTAAATTTAAAGCTTATCATGAAATCGGATTAAGCACCATGTTCTTGTAGAGCATGATTTGATATTTTGTTAAACTTAAGATGCACATTGATTCGAGAGACCTTTAAAGCATTCTAGCAAGAAAATGATGTTTGTTCGAATGATTTAGTTAGTAACGCCATCGGTTAAACCACCACTTGACCAAGTGTGCTCCATGTTGAGGGCTACACCTTTCTATCTTAGTGTTCTTGAAAATCATAGCATATAAATATCATCCTCTAACTTGAATACTTATGACATAAAATTGGTGTAATCATTGTTCGTTTGTAAGTTATTGTTGACGATATCTTCTCTAAGTTAACTTTAATGATACACTATCATTACTAATCAGTAATAATCAATTATTTGTATTCACTCGTTTTTCATAACTCTAAAATCTACTATATATCATAAGTCAAGTGGCACGGGCACCTAACAATAACATCCAATTCTAACAATGAACCTGTAAGCAAATTCCCGTCATGAAGGATTTAGGGGTAGATGCTTCAATAAAAAAGAGAAGACAACCACATCTCAGATCGTCAATGGGGTCGGTTTATTCTTCTCATATATTCGGGTTAACTGCAACCACATGCAAAGCTTGTTAGAGGGCCCGGGATCCGTAGCTCCGATGACACTCCGACGCTCAAGTCAGTCAAGGCCTCATAAGTGTATGTGATAGTATAGTGAGAGCTAGAGATGGAGAGAACAACTTTCTCTTTGATGAGGATGAGCCTTCTATTTATAAGCAAAGGAGGAGTTATCAACAATATAATTATGTATTGAATCAAGGATTGCTTTTCTCAATATTTACAACACAATATATAGTGGTGGAAAGATAAATGCAATGATTACAAAATAAATGCAAGAGCTTGATTCTTGGGCATTATTGTGCGAGAATTTTGTCCAGTCAATCATCTTGATTGATTAGCAATCATCTTGATTGACTAATTAAATGGAGAGTAATATTCAATTAATGGTGACTTAATTTGTGGTGTTGATACGCCCCCGCAAGATGGAGGATCCATTGGAGACTCCAATCTTGGACCGAAAAGACAGGAAAGGTGCCCGTGAAAGCGGTTTGGTAAGTATATGCGCAAGTTGGTCCTTTGAGCTGACGTGAAGAACTTTAAGTTGTCCGGAGTTAACTTGTTCCCGTACAAAGTGATAGTCCAAGGCGAGGTGTTTCATGCGTGAGTGGTAAACAGGATTGGCACATACATAGGTGGCCCCGGTGTTGTCACAGTAAAGCGATGGAGTGCTCACAGTTGGTAGACCCAGTTCACCGAGTAAATTTTTAACCCGTGAAAGTTCAGCTGCGGCATTAGCAAGAGCTTTGTACTCAGCTTCGGTGGATGATCTAGAGACCGTTTTTTGTTTTGCAGATTTCCAAGAGTTGATATTGGACCCAAGGTATAAGATGTATGCTGTAGTGGACCGTCCCCCATTATTAATACCGCCCCAGTCCGAGTCCGAGAAGGCTTGTAAGGTAAGGTTGGTATTGCGCTTCAAGAACAACCCGTGATGTACCGTTCCTTTCAAATATCTGAGTACCCGTTTGAGAGCTTGCCAGTGTGATTGTTTGGGTGAATGCATGAACTGAGATAATTTATTGATGGCAAAGGAGATGTCTGGACGGGTGAAGGCTAGGTATTGCAGAGTACCTACCAGTTTTCTGTAAGGAGTGGGATCGATGGGAGGAGAGGAATCATTAGAGGAAAGCGGATCAGAAATGCTTAAAGGAGTGAGAACCTCTTTTGCACCATCCATTTTAAAGGTGGTGAGAACATCTTGAATATGGCGATGTTGAGAAAGAAATAGACCATGGGGCGTAGGAATGACTTCGATTCCTAGGAAGTGATGGAGAGGGCCTAAGTCTTTGATAGAGAATTGTTTGCTTAGGGCTTGAACAAAGGAATCCATGAAGGGATTGTGATTTCCCGTAAGGACAATGTCATCAACATACACAAGGAGATAGCAAGTGATATTATTGAGGTTGTAGACAAAGAGGGAGGGATCAGAAAGACATTTTTTAAAATCAAAGCCAGTGAGAAATTTGGTTAGTTCAATGTACCAAGCACGCGGTGCTTGCTTAAGGCCGTAGAGAGATTTTTTGAGTTTGCAAATGTGACGAGGGAATTTCGAATTTGGGAACCCGGGAGGTTGTATCATAAAAACATCTTCATGGAGAGTCCCATGAAGAAACGCATTGTTTACATCTAGTTGACGTAAAGACCATCCTTTTGAAAGGGCAATGGAGAGGATGGTGCGAATAGTAACTGGTTTAGTAACAGGGCTAAATGTTTCATGATAGTCTTTTCCATATTGTTGGTGAAACCCTTTAGCAACGAGACGTGCTTTGTATTTGTCAATTGTGTCGTCGGGTTTGCGTTTGATTCGGAATACCCATTTGCAACCAATAGGAGTTTGGGTTGTGTGAGGTACAAGTTCCCATGTGTTGTTATGGATAAGAGAATTGTACTCAAGATCCATGGCGTGGCGCCAATCCGGATCTTTCAAGGCTTGAGTATAAGTGGAAGGTTCAAGAGATACGGGTAGAGGATGAATGGTGGTGGAGTTAACGAAACTTGAGTTGTAGTATTTGGAATTGGGTTTGGGTTGTCTGCGGGCTGGTTGAGGATGGGTGTGGGGAGAGTCCGTAGTGGAATCGGGTTGGTTGGTTTGGGATTCGGGTGAGCTGGTTGTAGGAGATGGGTTGGAACCGGTTGGTGGAGTGGTCGGTTCATCGAGCTGGGTTATAGGGCCGGTGTGTGGATCGGTGGCGTAGGTCGGTAATGGGCCGTTGGGTTGTAAATAAGGGTGGGCTGGGACGTGTATAGGTGGGGTGGCAGCGGTTTGGGTTTCGGGTGTGGTGGACGGTTGGGTAGAGTGTGGATGGTGTGTGGTTGGTTGAATGTTGGAAGGTTGTGGTTGAGAAGAGTGAATTTTGTTAGGAGAGGGAGGCGTTGGTGAGGAAATGAGAGCCGAGGGTTGTGGTGGTAAGAAGGTGTCGAATGACACATGTTTGGGGTTGGAATTGGTGGCTTGAGATGGAAAGAGGTGCGAAACGAATTCGACATGGCGAGAGTGGTAGAGTTTGTGATTAAGGGGGTCATAGCATTTGAAAGCCGACTTAGAGGATGAGTACCCAAGAAAGATGCACGCCATGGAACGTGGATGTAATTTGGAAGTGGCGTATGGTCGTAACCATGGGTAGCAAAGGCAACCAAACGGTTTGAGTTTGGAATAACTAGGAGTGGTTTTGAACAACATATCATAGGGTGATTTGTTGTGAAGGATGGGTGTAGGCAAGCGATTTATGAGATGAGTAGCGGTTTGAAAGGCATGGGACCAAAAATGTTGGGGTAAGTGAGAGTAGTGAAGTAATGTAAGGCCGGTTTCAACGACATGGCGATGACGTCGTTCGGCAATACCGTTTTGTTCTGGTGTGTGAGGCGGTGTCGTGTAATGGGAAATGCCTTGAGAGGCAAGGTATGGTGAAAGACCCACATATTCACCCCCATTATCAGTAAATAACGCAACAATGTTGGTTTTAAAAAAAATTTTCTACAAGAGAT
Organism: Smallanthus sonchifolius; assembly: GCA_023525975.1. Taxonomy (NCBI): domain Eukaryota; kingdom Viridiplantae; phylum Streptophyta; class Magnoliopsida; order Asterales; family Asteraceae; genus Smallanthus; species Smallanthus sonchifolius. The sequence continues at coordinate 32,842,383 of CM042046.1, forward strand.
TTGAATTGTGGAAAAAGAATTTTGACATCGGATTTGTGTTTAATTGGGTATAACCAAATGTATTTGGAAAAGTAGTCAACAAAAATGACATAGTATTTAAAGCCATCGATAGATGTTTTGACGGGACCCCATACATCCGAGTAGATGAGTTGTAGTGGTTGATTTGCAACAAAAGAATTTTTACCAAAAGGTAGTTTGTGGCTTTTATTCAAGGAACACGAAACACAATGAAACGATTCATGGGTCACCTTATTACAATAAAGTCCTAATCTAGAAATTAAAGACTTAAACACTTGAAGCGATGGATGTCCAAGTACGTGGTGCCACATGAGAAGAGAGTTTGTTTGGGTGTTGTTGACTTGAGGAGATAAGGAGATTGGTCCATAGTAGACATCATTGAAGTTCACTCTCCGCATGAGACGCGCCCTCGTGCGTAGATCCTTGACAAAAAAATGATAGGGAAAAAATTCAACGGAAACACAATTAGTACGACAAACTTTGGCAACGGAAATAAGATTATTTCGAAGATTAGGAGCAATTAAAATGTTATTTAAAAGAAGTGGATGAGATTTTGTTGGAATAGTTGTTTGAGCAATATGAGTTATAGGGAGAGTTTTACCATCACCTAGCACGATCTCATCGGGTCCTCCGTACTCGAAAAGAACGGGAAATTGTTGGTTGTTGTTCGCGGTGTTGTTGGATGCACCGGTGTCTCACATCCAAGATGGGGTTGTAGTAGTTGGGTGAGGGGTGGTGCAGTTAACCACCGGGGTGTTGTTATTTTGAGGCGGGACATTGTGTTCTCGTAGGAAGCGACTAAGTTTGCGACAATCTTTAGTGTCATGTCCGGGAATGTTACAATAGTAGCAATAGGTGTTATTGTTGCGAGTCGGGCGAGTGTTGGTATTGGTAGTTCGAGATGGCCATTGGTTTCGGGTTGTGGGTGGATTTGGGTTGCGGGTTGGGCGATTGTCATAGGTAGTGGGTTGACGGTTGTGGTTTGAGCGAGGGGAACTTCGATGAGTGTAGTTCACGGTGGTGAGAATGGGTTCGGTGAGAGTGTCTTTTAGGGTGCGTTCATGGTCTAGGAGTTTTTCAAAGAGGTCGGCAAAGGAAATTGTGGTGTCACGGGTTCGAAAGGAGGCAACCAAGTTGGAGTAATCGTCGCCTAGTTGGTTCATAATATGAACAACAAGATCTTCCTCGGACATAGGACTTTGAGCAATAGCAAGTTCATCAAAAAGAGATTTCATTTCATGTAAGTAATCGGAAATAGAACGATTTCCTCTTGGGTTTTTGGCTAACCGGGATTTAAGAGAAATGATGCGGGAACGTGAGCGACTCGCATAGCTTGAGTTTAAGAGTTCCCAAGCTTTGCGGGCTGTTTTGGCAGAGGAAATAATAGGTTGGATTTGGTCGGAACAACTACCAAGTAGAGCACTTATGATCATTTGATCTTGACGAAACCAAGGAAGGTATTCCGGGTTGGGTTTGGTGATTTGGCCATTGAGAATGGTTTCGGTAGGAACATTTTCGGGTCCTATTATGTGGTGATCAAGTTCAAGGCCAATGAGAGTAGCGGTAACTTGGGTGCGCCATGAGGGAAAGTTTTGGGGAGTGAGTTTGATTGGGAAGTGTGTGGCGGCGGTAATGTGGGTGATTTGTTTGGCCATGGTGAATCGAAAAAAAAAAAAAGGAAGAATGCGGAGAGAGGTGTTTGTCGGGCAGTGTTTGGATCGGAGATGGCTCAAGGGAGCTTTTAGGCTCTTGATACCATATCAACAATATAATTATGTATTGAATCAAGGATTGCTTTTCTCAATATTTACAACACAATATATAGTGGTGGAAAGATAAATGCAATGATTACAAAATAAATGCAAGAGCTTGATTCTTGGGCATTATTGTGCGAGAATTATGTCCAGTCAATCATCTTGATTGATTAGCAATCATCTTGATTGACTAATTAAATGGAGAGTGATATTCAATTAATGGTGACTTAATTTGTGGTGTTGATAGGAGTAACCCAAATGGGCATGCCCATCTTGGTCGTACATGAATTGGATCATGGTCCAATAAGGAGTGTAGCTCTACAAGTCCCACAGTCTAGCTCGACGTGGTGCTAGACTTGTATCATTTGTCACATTCGAGCTATAATCCTGAAAAAACTGTCATTACATGCAAAGTTATAATAATCCAAATGTTAGTCACGAAGGGATGTTTCGGTTTGGACATTAGAACATTTTGATGGCATTGTTCATAACATTAGGTGTGAACTAGACGTAGCTATGCTTTTCTTGACCACTTGCTCGTCTCTTATCAAATTGCTTACATGAGAGTGTAGTCCACGTTAGCTCGTGGGCTTTAAGACTAGATCTACCTGATCACGAGTGTTGAAAGCTTGGATATATGGTCCAGATAAACACTAGATCACATTAAAAAGTGATGTTTGTTTATATATACAGGACGTGTGGTCCGTATTCTTGACTTGAGCTTAATGATTTGTGATTTTGTGTAACCATGGCATGAAATATAACTTGTTTAAACAACAAAGCATAATAAATTTTAGATGCGCGCGCTATGCCTTTATGACACTGGCGGGCATGAATTTGACTTGTTTAAACGACAAGGCACATTAAGTTTTAGATTCACGGCATGCCTTTATGACACTGGCAGGTATAAAATATGGCTTGTTTAAAAGACAAGACATAGTAAATTTAAGATGTGCGGGCCAAACCTTTATGACACTGGCGGGCATGAAATATGGTTTGTTTAAACGACAAGGCATAGTAAATTTTAGATGCGCGCCGGACCTTTATGACACCGACGGGCATGAAATATGGCTTATTTAAACGCACAGTTTTGCTGGCGCTTCTGCACGTGCACGCTTGGCTTCTTACTAGGCGGCGTGACTTGCAAGTTTGTTTAGATGACAAGTCTTGCTGGCGATTCTACACGCGTGCGCCTGGCTTTTTACCAGGCAACGTGACTAAGCTTGTTTATAAAACAAGTCTTGCTGGCGATTCTGCACACGCGTCTAGTTTTTTACCAGACGATGTGACTTGGAGATCCGACCCAACCGAATAAAAACATGGCACGTAGCCAACCCGCAAATGGTTAGGATCGTATGTTCGTGGCCAGAGCCGAACATCCCGGGAAAACATGGGTATATTGTGAGGCTCCCGCCTTTTGTTAGTATTTGTTGAATAAGTTATCGAATAATAAATAATGCAATAAATCAATAACTGAATCATAGTCTAGTGGTACTATACTCAGTTCAATGCATAAGGGTGACTGTCCAAATGAAGATGCAACACGTATCTGTGGCATGTAGGCAAATGGAGATGTAGCGCATATGTCTGGTATGTAAGACTTTTCCGGCATATGAATATATCAGTAAAATATACTCAATAGTGGTGCTATATCATAAAATCCCCATTTCAATGCTTCTAATAGTATTATTAGTAGTTTTGAACTTAAATGATAAGTATTAAAAGGCGATAATGAAAATGCATATAAAAATGTAGCGTCGTAGCCAGATGTTAATAACACGGTGTGTAGCCGGATAAAGAAGGCGTGACCCATAGCCGGATAATAATAATATGACGATATCCAGATAATAATAACGTGACGTGTATCCAGATAAGGATGACGTGGCCCGTAGCTGGATAATAATAATAATAATAATAATTTGTACGACATATAGCAAGATAATAACATGGCGTGCAGCCAGATAAAGAAGGCGTGACCCGTAACCGGATAATAATAATACGACGTATAACAGGATAATTATAATAACACGACGTCTAGTCATTGGGTTTCTTTTGGTCTTGATTCTTGTTCCGTGGTTGCCAAGGTTTACCACGCCCCTTGCCTCTTTCTGCATAAAGAGCCTTATCTTCTGATACGTGCCTATCCCTCTCACCACGTTGCCATGCAACCTCCCCATGTTTTTGTTATTAGTTCCTTTCTTTTAGTTGTTTATTAGTAACTTTAGGTTAGTGGGTTGTTTCCATTACGTGCATGTTAATTTCCTTAAGTTAGTTTGCTTTGTAAGTCTTTAAATAGACCATGGGGTTGAGTAATGAAAGTAGAGAAAATTTTAGCAAAGTTTATATTTATGTTTATGCAATTTTGATTATTTTGGGAGACCGCCGATCTCGAATCCGGCTTTTATCATATTCCTATGGTTTGATCGAGGTTCCAGCCATTTGTCTCTCCAATGCTTCTTGACCTGCTAGAAGATTTTCAAATTCAGTTAGATACCTTGGATTGCGGTAACGTAGCTTCTGTATTCCGGTTTTAGCCCATGAATTAATATCCGTGTCAATCAGGTCTCGTTAATTCTTGATTGAGGATCAAGATCTCCTATATCTTGGCAAAGGGTTTTTACCTTTCGAAAGTAAAGTATTATGGGATAAGGACATTAGTTCTCCTTCAAGCATCTGCACATCGTCCTTTTTCGAGAAAAAAGGGTTTCGAGGGTATCCCAAGCTTTTCTCGGAAACTCGAGATCTCATATGCCACTTCCCTATAGCTCCATTGATATCATTCATAGGAACCCGGATTTAAGTGCCATTAACAACATTCCTTAAGTCTTGCCCTTGAAGGTATGACTTGATACATGTTGTCCATCTCTTGTTGTTACTTTGGTTTAGTTTCTTGATTCCTCCTACCACTTGGAACTCAACCATCTTCACTTTTGTTCTTCGTTTGTTTCAAACTGGATGGTATCTTCTACACGATCGGCTCCTTCACGACTTCGATCGTTTCCTGCTTCCTCTCTGGATCGTCTATGATACCACTTGTAAAATTACAAAGTGGATTCTTTGGTTTCCTGACTTTGATAGTAACACACCAAGAACAACAATATGGTTCTAAGAAACAACCCAATGTTACTGGAATACTTTTTATTTTTATTTTTAAATTCACTTGAACAAATTACAAGAGAATATCAATTTAAATACTAAAACAAATTAGAAAACAATTCAAATTTTACAGCCTTAATTTTTCGACATTATAAAGTTATGAATCTATCTGTATATACCATATCCAATAAACTTCCAGAAACAATTAGCTAGAATATTCACAAGAAATTGTTCACTTTAATTCATATTTTTATCTACTTCCAAGCAGAAACTCTCACTAATGGAGTTCCTCTCCATTCCAGGACCATTTCATTGTTATTTTGCCCTTCAACCCTGATGTTGTATGAACTGTATGTCTCCACCATTTCTTTAGCTTCCATTAAACTCTCTTTGCTCAGCCTCCATCCCATTAGCCCAACATTCTCTATGAATTCAGAGTCTCCACTTACATTCTCCCACTTTTGGTACCATGAAAATGATGAAACATATGGCCACACAAAAAGCGATTCCATGGCTATTCTTGCTTCTGTAAGGTTCTCTGGGAAGCTTCTTTCCATTGACTCACAAAGTGCATGATAATGCATTATGTAGTCATCAAAAAATGAACCAAACCCGCGGCAATCTTTCCTTCTCTCCAAATCTTCGCCATCGCCAAAAGTTATAATTCCTTTGTTTACTAACAATAGTTTCTTGGCAGTCCTTACAAACTGCATCACTTCACTTCTATCTCTTGTCCTCCCCATGTGTGGTAGTCCAACCATACAATTAAAGGCTAGGAATTCATGCTTATGTGATCTTTCAATCTCCCACACCAAATCTTCAATCCTGATATCTTGAACCTCCAACTTCAATCCACAACCGTTTGCATGATCAAGGAGCCGGCTTTTTGTCTCCTCAAAACTGTAACTTTGATCATTTGTTCTAATGGATGTCAACTTCACTTCTCTTTTTAGCTTTCCAATAGCCTCTAACATTGCAGGCCATTGAACCCCTTCACCCAAATCAAAATCTATGATGTGTACATTCCCTGAGTAACTCATAATTGCTTCAAGAATAGCGGAATTGGCTGCCAAATGAGAAAATCTCCCATAAGGGAAAATTTGGTAGAAAGCTTTGAATGCTTGCTTCAAATTCTTCATTGACTCCTGTTTTATGTAGTCAACTTGATTTCCTGACTGAAACAGGTTAAAAGCTAGACGTTCCATGGTTCCACCAAGCGGACTAGCTTTCTCGGTTACACATCCAGCGATCACATTTGCTAGTTCTCTTTGTCCCATCTCCATGGCTTCTCCATAAGCTTTAACTAGATTACAAAGGCTTGTTTGGCCCTCAACTTCCATATCCTCCAGTGGTAACACCATTGGAATGTCTTCAAATGGGCTGCCACATACACCTTCATTCTCCAAGAACAAATCTGCTGAAATATCATGCATTTCTTCACTTTCAGCCCACCATCTCAATACGTCGTCGAGGGCAGTGCCTGAAACATCTTCAAACTCTTCCACATGTTGAGAAATATTCTCCACAGGGAGTACTAGTTGTGTATAGTCATCGGCATAAGATAACTTACTAATATCGCTTGGTAATATGGTCTGAAAGTATGAGTCCTCGGGTGTGGTGATTGAGGAATAGAAGTCATGTTCATAACATGCATAGTTACCCATTTTTAGACCAAATAATCCCACTTGATGATCAAGGTCTTGTTGAAGCACCTTTGATTGCGTCATTTCAATGATAATAATTTGATTTGATCACGTATATATATAGATTGGTGATCTAGATGTCGACAACTCTAAATCGAGTAAACTCTATGGATTATAAAATTTTATGATATTAAATGGATGTAAAACAAGAGTTACACCAAATGCAACTTCTTCTCCATTTCATTAAGGTTCCCATTGGAATACCTCATCTTTTCTTGGAAGTTTCTTTGAAGTTGGTGAGCTGTACATCTCAAATATTATTTAATCAAAAGTTTCCTTGTCGTATAATGATTGTCTATTCATGTTAACGTCAACTAATTCATCTTTGTAGTATATGTTGAAATTACCATTCCATTGGGGCCCACTCGTGTCCCAAATGTTGATAACAATTGAGCCAATAAACTTATTCTTTGTCCGATTGTAAAAAGAAATTATATCATGAGCTTGTTAATCTTGAACCAACCACTAATTTACTTCTTTTTTTTTTCCACTAGTAACTTTTTAATAAATCTAAAAAGTTGTTTTTTAAGAAGTCACAAATTCCTGGCTTTTCAAATGATTTTTGGATTTTTCAATAAAATATTACCAATCTACCCCTAACAATTTCTAACAAATACATATATAAAATATAAAAATGTCATTTTTGGTCATTTTAGGTGAATAACCTAAGCCAAACACTTTTTAAAAAACAATTTATAGACTTATTGACTTTTCTCACCACAAAAGCTAATACAAACACTTTTTTAAAAACTCTTCTTTAAAAAGTCATAAACTAATAAGTACTTTTAAAAAAAAACACTTTTGGAGTTAAATAAGGAATCTCAAGTCCCTGAAACACAAAGGCTCCCCTTAATTACGTCGTAAAGACAAATACGGGTGTTGACGTATGGTTTGTCATGAACTATATCTGATTTGGTTTTAGTTTTAAATAGAATATACTAGGAAAAAGGTTGTTATTGAATACAAGTTTGGTCATACTAGCTACTTATGCAGCATCTGTAGGTTTAAGATCCTTCAAGTTGTCCATTTCTATTGCTTTTTGTTTGGAAACTCCTTAGGATTCTTGATCAGTACTCCTTCCTTCCAAACAACCTACAAAACCATTAGAGTAAATTAAATTTTTTTTTCACATGGTATAGTAGTAATTATAGTTTGCTCTCACCGTTTGTTGTTTTTTGGGTCACTCAAGTAATTAAGAAAGGAAGTAATTAACTATAGTAGCATTTTTGGCATTTTACCCTAAAATCCGTCCCTCCGGTTCTCTTACTTCATCATCATATTCATGTCTTCTAGTACATATATTTTATGATTTTTTGTCAAAAATTGTATTAATTTAGAGAAACTTATCCGGAAACAAGAACCGATTGGTCTGATTACAAAGACAACAGAAATAACTTAACCAGAACGAGAACCGATCGGTTTGCTTACAAAGACAACAGAACCATATAAGAAGAAATCAAAGACTGTTGTTTATTTCTCGTATATCCTAAGGAGAGGAATACGAAACCAATATATAGGGCAAACGTCGAGCACAATCATCGGACCCAAGTATGGTAGCTGGATATGAACGAGAGAACCACATTCCATCTTTGAGAGAGAATGAAGCATGAGCGGCTAAGAGAGGAACCCTAAAACCATCGATAGGAACAAGCAACGAGAATTAGACCAGTTTCTTCTTGAACACTTCATGGGCTCCTTCCTAAAAGCCCAACACACTATCATCAAAGAAAAAAAAAACTTAAACAAAAAGGTAAAACAAAGGACAGATTATTGAATTGAATATATATATTTTAACACCCCTCCTCAATTCAAATAGGTAAACATATCAAACATGTTAAGCAACTTGCACAGAGTTTCATGTTGATTAACCAATAATCCTTTGGTGAAGATATCTACCAATTGATTTTTTTGATTATGTTGCTCGTGAAGCAACTTTTTCTGTAAGAAAAAATAAGTCAATTTTAAAATGTTTTGTCCTATCATAAAAGACAAGATTTGCAGAAATAGTGATGACAGCATTGTTATCGCAAATTAAAGGGACGAGAAGTTTGATTTCATATTTTAATTCTTTTAGAATGTTCACAAGCCATAAAATTTCACATGTGGTTGAGCACATGACACGATATTTTGCTTCGACAAATGATTGTGACACTCTCCCTGTTTTTTACTTTTCCAATAGATACGACTATTGTGTATGAAGATGCAATAGCCTGTGACAGATTTTCTAGATTTGACACACTTACCCCAATCAGAGTCGAAGTATGCAGTAAGATTAAAATCTGTATCTTTTGAGAAGAGGATGCCTTTACCTAGAGAATTCTTGAGATGTCTCAATAATCGAAGAGCAATTGCAAATGACACTTAGATGGTTTATGCATAAACTGGCTTAAGTATTGAACATAGTAAGATATATCAGGTCTTGTATGAGATTAAATTAATTTCTCTATTAGTCTTTGATATCCGGATATATCGAGAAGGGTCTCACTGTCTTTGCACGATTTAATAAGATTATAATTAAGCTCACATGGGTGCGTTGTCATCTAAAAGCCTTGAGCTTTGCAATTGGTAGTATAGTTAGTTTTACTTAAAATTTGATGGTTGAATGATTAACTTGGATTCATAAGAAATCCACATGAGGTGTTTAGGAAGTGTTAAAATGTGTCCACACTACTAGTGTAATGTTGTGGGGTTGTTAAAACACCAAGGGGTCAAGTCGGGAAGGCCGGATTGCACTTAAAACGGATTTTGGTGTGTGAAGACCTGACACCTGCGCATTATGCACTGGTATTGGAGCATTATGCGCCAGTCAGCGCCTGATGCGTTGAAAACCCACTGATTTGCGCTGAAATGTTTCTGAAAAGTGTTATTTTGACTCGAGTGAAGGCATTGACTTGTAAAGGGTCCTTAGGGGTGTCTATCATTACTAATGGTTGTTTTGTTTGGGTGTTTTTATGTAGGAAAAGCTCCGGTCTAGTCTCGGGTCATGATTCAAGCTTTAGATTCTTATTAGAAGATCTTTAGACACAATGATTGTTTGTTTAAGCCTCCCTAGGAGTGCCTAAGCCTTATGAATGTATAAATGGATGTAATTAAGTGGCAAAACTTTTATTTTGAATTAGATGATGTGTAAACTAGGGTTAAGTCAAACCGTCGTAGTTGACTCATCAATTGTTGAAACTTGTCGTTGTTTTGGGATCCCGAGTGATCTTTTTAAACCAAATCTTGGTGTTGTCTTTTCATTAAAGTTAACATGTGTTGTTTTGTCAAAGAACATTAATGGGACCTACTTCGCTGGTATTTTTGAAAGTTAAAATCAGTCTTTTATCTTTTAATAATAATATATTTTTAAATACACATCTATCTTTTATCTTTTAATAATAATATATTTTTAAATAAAATACTAATTATACTAATAAAACACATTTATTTTAAATTATCCTTTATTATAAGAAATTTTAAAATCTAATTATTTAACTTTTATTTTTAACCAAATAGTAAATAAAAGTCAATTGATATTAAATATTAATAAATGTATTTTTGAAACCTGATATGTAATATATTTTAACACATATACAATATATAAATAAATATTTAAGAATTTTATGTATTCATATTTTTTACCCCGTGTACACGGGTTCTAAGCTAGTTAAGTGAATAAATAAATCAAATGACCTTAGTATTCTCAAAATTTACCCTAAAAGTATGTGGTATACTCTCACTTGGCTCTCCCAAGTGAAAATAACTTTTCTGTCACGTGGGTGCCACACCACGTTTGTTGATTCCTCACTTGGGTCTCAAATGACAAGGGAAATACCCAAGTGAGGGATACCTAAGTGAGCATTAAATGTAACAATTTTTTTAATATTAATTTATTTTAAAATAAATCATAATCAAAACATATATTCAAATATCATTAAAAACTTAAATAAAAAAACATTAAAAAAGGTTACATAAATTAAAAAATAAACAAAAAAACTAGTGTTCAATCCTATATTTTGCCCTGATCGCGTTTTGTTTTTTCTCGATAGCTTATTGGTTGGCCTTGTGGTTGTGGAACATAACCTGGTTTTGGCTGAACAGAAGCGGTTGATTTTGCGGACGGATTTGGAAGACGTTTTGTTGATTGACGTAATGTTGAAACCACCACATGGGGTCGTTAAGATTCATGGCTATTTTTATAAGAATAAGAGAGTATAGATTGTTTTGATATTGGTGTGCATAAAAATTTGGGTTAATGGGTTATTTATAGGGTAAATCAAATTAAATAAAAGTTTTTTTTTTAATTTGCAAATAAAAAAATGACCGTTCAACGATCTTCTTCCCGATTAAGAGATTTCACGGCATCTCCCTCACCCCTTTCACGTAAGAGGGGGACGGTGTTCCACCATTGCTCACGACTTGAGGATTCTCACTTGGGATATCCGTATCCCCATATCCTAACAAAACTAATAACAAAACTCAAATCAAAGTAATGAAGAATTATAATTGCTGCCTCAATCAAGTCATCTTCAACCTCTTTCTTTCCTTTTTAGTTTGCAGTAAAAGAAGTGGACGACCTTATTTATTATTTTGGGTAACCAAAGTTGACCTGAATAGAATTATTAAATATAAACAATCAAACTATCTAAATTCTAATCGTTTCATCCGCATCTTTTCCAATCCTCTACAGCTTCATCACGTTTGCAGAATCTTCTCGGCGGACATCAAATTCCAATTTAGTTTTCTCTCTTCAATGAACAACCTTGGTGTATATGCGATGAATTTGATACACTAACCTGCATCATCAGTCTTTTAAATCCATTTTCAGTTCATCAATAGCTGAAATCGTGATTATATTCTTCAATTGAAGGTCGGCTTGATATTAGGTAAGTTTTACTCTTACAGATTCCTGGTAATTATCATGGATACACTAATCAAAGAATAAATAGTATCTTGAATCGATTTCAAAGTCAGTAATTGCATATATTTTGAAATCGTAATCGATTGATTTCGTAGTAGTAGTAGGTGATGGATACAAGTTGGATGAGTGAGTCTAGATCTAGCACACCGTTTCTGAAGGGACTTGGTGAATTTCTGGATCTGGAATGTAAGAAAAATGCAAACGGGGTTGGAGAGATAAAATGTCCCTGTGTTAAGTGTGGCAATAAGTTATGGGTGACACGAGAAAAAGCAACCGAACACATAATCTTCAACGGAATTATGGAGGGATACACCACCCACCATCTTAAGGTTCATATTTACTTTCTTTCAAAATGTTAATATTCCAATTTTACTTCATAATCTCAACCATGCTTATCTTATGCATTAGTGATGACCTGATAATTCTATTTGTTACTCATTAGCTTTTCTGCACCCGTTTGTCATCTTATGTGGCTACAAATTACCCAATCTTAAACTCAACTTGAAATATCACAATTCTATATTTTTAATTTTTCTTTCTGTTTTAACAAACTTTTAAATACTATTTATTAAATTTCTTAATATTACATTTTATATCAATAAATATATTTGATTTCGGTGCTGGTAATGTGAATGTGATCCATTGGGTATCACCTAATGCCATACCCGTCATAAAATATTTATTGTTAATTCCGTAGCCGAAATTCCGTCCTGTTACCTATCCCAAATGTTTCGGATTTCAAGTTCTGATTCAATTTTTGATTTCAAATACTATAAAATTTGTCAGGCAAACACAGTTGAGTTTCTTTTTCTTTGCTATTTTTTTAATTACGAAATTAAGCTTCATTCTTCACTTCTAAACCTGCACACACTATCTTATGCTCATTTTTGTATGATTTCAATTTGGGAAAACAAGTAAAAATGGAAATTGACTTGAAATAGAACGAAACTGAGGGTGGGATTATGGTCTTATTTTACTTTTTATTTTTCATGTATTTTAACTTGTTGTACAATGGACTTGCATGTATCTAATTGTTGCAAGGTTGGTAAAGAAGTTGCACAAGTCGGAATATGGGGAACAAAATCGAAAGGATCTCCACATAATCATTGGTCTTTTCGACTTAAGAATAATCATAAGCTTAAGAAGATAACCATAGATCATGGTGATCTAATATTTTCCCTCATGTTCACTACTGAGGATGATAGGGGATCTTTTCATGATTCTGAAAAGTTTGGTGGTTGGAATGGTGGAAATGAAGAATGTGAGGTGAAATTTTTCAAAAAAATGAACTCTTTTCTGTGATAATGTTTCTTAATTTTAAAATTAACTATTTTTCTCCTCTGGCTGCATAGATTACGCTTGATTTTGATGAGGAGATAATTGGCATTAATGGAATGGTTGGGGTATCAGAGGGGGAGTATCCTGGTTACACGATAATATCATCGTTGTCTTTCATAACGAACAAAAGGACTCACGGGCCTTTTGGTCAAAAAACCGGGACTCCTTTTGAAGTACCATGGAACAAAGGTTCATTTGGTGGATTTTATGGTCGTGCTGGTTATTATATTGATGGAATTGGTGTCTATTTGAAGGCTTCTCAAGAAACTGCACGGGTCGGATTATGGGGAAATGAATTGAGCACGGACCCACAATACAGATGGTCGTTTCGTCTTGAGGAAAATTATAAGTTGACAAAGATAACAATAGATCATGGTGATATGATATCATCCTTTATGTTCACTAGTGAAGATTGTATGGGCTCTATGCATGTTTCTAACAAGGCTGGTGGTTATAATGATGGAACCGCGATATCTGAGGTATGCAAACACTGTCATTTAGAATCCGTTTCATTACAATTTACATTTCAGTTTAACAGTGAGATTTGTTATTTCCCAGGTTAATCTTGCTTGGGATGAGGAAATAATTGGAGTTAATGGAACATTCGGGGTCTCAACGGGTATGCGTGTTGGGAAAACAATATCATCATTGTCTTTTATAACAAACAAAAGAAGCCATGGACCTTTTGGTCATGCAACAGGGACTAGTTTCTCAGTGCCATGGACTAAAGGTTCGTTTGCTGGATTTTATGGCACCGCGGGATATTATATTGATAGCATTGGTGTCTATTTACGGGCTACTGCATAATTATTCGTTTTTAAAAACAGAACTGATAAGATTCAAAGTAAATCACAACTTGTTCATGTCTGGCATTGATTTGGGGAATTTGGTTATGTGGCATTTGATCCTATGTTTAATGGAGTTCTTAGTGTATGTGTGGAGATTTTGTGGGTTGTATCTACATTGTTATACCAGTTTGTTTCATTGTGACATGTAAGAAAAAGAATGGGTCATCACTATTGTGCTTTTTAAATAAAATTTAAGAATAAATTATATAAATAGTTGGTATTTTAAAACTATGAATATAGTGTTACTTGTATCGATATTATTTACGGATTTGATTTATATTTCGCTAGCAACTATGTGGTGTCTATGGCTGACTAGGAATAAAAGAATTTTTGACGAGAAACTCACGTCGGATCAAAACTGTGTGGCACAAATTAAAGAACTATCTTACCTATGGATTACGTGCAGAGCAAAGCTGAGAAACATTACTTGAGAGGACTGGATAACATTCCAGATTAGTATTTCATAATGAACGTTATTGTATTTGGTTCGGCCAATTCTTGACTTGGTTTGTAATTCTCATTCCCTCTTAGCCACTGGCTTCTGAGGGGTTCTGATTTTTAATGATTTCGATTACTTTTCAAAAAAAAAATTTACACAGTTTACTTGTACTTTTTGTTCGTAGTGTGCTTGACTTTTAAATATCATAAAATGATTATTATATTCTTTAAAATATACATTTTTAGTTGTGATTGTTTATTAATTTCTCTTCTAGGGAAAGTATCGTCACTGACATCCTTAATATCTCTTATACTATCTCTCTCCCATCTCATCCTTTAACTATTTCTAATAATATAATATGAAGGTGTGGTCTTCTTTTACATTCTTAAACTTTATTTTTAAATAAAAATAAAAAATTAATGTAAAGTAGTTAATAATATTTAAAATTTAAATCCATTAATAAAAAAATACATACTAAAAAGAAAATTATATTTCATTTAAAAATCAAAGAACTAGCCATCAATGTTAGGTATGTGGACTCTTGAAATGTGCTTGACGAGATCCACTTGTAGGTTATGGAAGGTTTTTTGGGAATGTAATTCTTTACACGTATCTTTGTTAATTTGTAGACCGTGTTGAACGGGTGGAAGCTCATTTTCATGTAAATACTTAATGCTTAATCTTGGTCTTTTAAGATCATATTGTGTAAAATGATGCAAACGTACATTATTTTTCTACTTTTCCTAGGACGCATTGCTCGAGCGGGGTATCGAAGTATCAAGTCGGTCCCGAGAATCCTTGAAATGTTTGGGGGCCGGAGCGTGTAAGAAAGACGAGCCCATATAATATAAACTTAATAATCTTATATAAAAAACCCGTAATACAATCCTTATTTTTTCTTGAGTTTAAAAATATGTTTTGACCTTTTATTTTTTATGTGGGTTTAATTACAACTTGAATATTTTTTTAAACAATTCAAGTCAAATGTGTAAGTAATGGACTAATAGGATTGAGTTTAAAACTAAAAATATTTAGAATTTTTGTAAATATGTATGTATATAAAAAATACAAAAAAAAAATTAAAAACTTCGGGCCCCGGACAGCAGCCGTCCCTAAGGGCCGGCCTTGCGAAGTATAACCTTGTCAACGATACGCTTTCGGGTTTTACGTTCGGGTTACTTGATATTACGTTTTCGGGTTTTACGGCGATGGGGTACGTTTTAGGGTTTTCCGACAGAGTGACAACCGGTTCAACGTGTTTTTATATATGTGTTTTAATGCTCGAGATCGTGTCACCGTTGCAGGGCGCGACTATGCAATTTCTAGTTTGATTCTAAAGGTAATTGTGTTGAATTTAAAAATCAAAATAGAGTTTCTTGGTTGGAAATCAGTTTTTTTTTTAAATCAACCTGGTTGGAAAGCATTTTTAACATAATCAATACAAATCAAACCCGAATTAAATTCTCAAAACAAATCTTGGGAAAAGAAAAGAAAATATTTAATTTCATGGTAATTTCAAGGCATAGACTCATTTTGTTGTCCAAAATAAGTGGCCAAAATAAAAATGAAGTGTTTTAAAGTTATTTACTATACTTTAATAATTTAAACTTTAGTCTAATAGCGAACAATTTATATATAGATTCATATGAAATGAAGATTACAAAGAAATTAAACTGAAATTTAAAAGGATAAATAGTTTTCTTAGGAGATTCTTTGTGTCGAGTCTTGGAAAGAAGCCACAAGAATCAACGGTCCAGAGTAAACTCACGCAAATAAATCTTCTTTTTTGCACTTAATTTCTACACCTCTAACCTTAATTATTTTTTAACATTTTAATCACAGACGGCAGCCACGATCACGGAAACAAAGTTCCCCATCTATATTTCAAACCGATCGGACCAGGTGACTCTCATTTTACGTTCGTTATTGATCTATTCCCAATGTTCTTAGTTTTACTTTGAGCATGAAGTAACCAAATTTCACTCTCAAATTTTATGTTAGGATATTATAACAGGGTAAGGCAGGAGTAGAAAACATATTATTATCTTTTAAAAATGGAAAAATTTATTGAATTATTTTCCAAACACCCTGTTTTATATTTTGACTTTTTAAAAACCCTAAAATTTACTCTACAATCCTGATAAAAATGTCAAAAAAACACATAAAAGGGGATGATGTGTACCAATAATGTGATGACACGTATAAAAAATGCAAAAACACCGTCAAAAAGTTATAATTAAAAACTCAAATCTTAGTTGAAAAGTATAAAAAAATTATATAAAAAAAACAAGTCGCACTTAACGTAAATTGAAAATTTTAATCAACTTTTTGTGGGGGTATAAAGGCGTAAAAGCCATAAGTTTTTTCATGTTTCTTTTTCACCTTTTTAAACATTAAAAATTATTAACATTAAGATATTGTCAAAAGAAGCATGAAAAACTTTAGGATTTTAATGCCTGTATGTCAAAAAAAAAAAAAAAAAAAATTCAATTTGCTCTAGAGAAGTGTGACTTGTTTTTTTAGTTTCTTTTTATGAAACCATAATTACCATTACCAACTATGATTTTAGCTTCTTTTTTTTATGCTTTCATATGTTTTTATACGTGTCATCATATTATTAGTACACATATTTTATGTTTATTTTCGACATTTTTGTCGGATCATACGAAAACATTTTGAGGATTTTAAAAACTCAAAGTACAAAACCAGTTATTTGAAAAGTAAAAAGTATATTTTGAAAATTTTCTCTTTACGAAAATCAACCATTCATTTTTTTCAATCTTAGTTGATTGTTCTATTATGTATATAAATAATTTACACCAATCTGTTATAGACGTTGCTCGAACTATTGAAAATGACTTTACCATTGTGACCAAATATATAGGATTTATAAAAAAAAACAAAAAATTTAAAAAAAACTACATAACCACTTTAACCTTTTAAACATGTTAATTATATAGTATTAATACATTGCCTATAAGTTGAGTACATAAATTAAGATAAAAAAAGATTAAGTAGCTTAATTGAAACAGTTATGAAAGTTTGTTATAATTCCTATAAACTTTCCCCTAATATATATAAATATATGTCATTTAATTACTTACAATTTCCATATCACTAACAAGTAATGCACAAAGTAGAACTAATAGCCAAGGAGGTGCTGGTGGAGTGGTAAGGGAGAAAATTGGTGTTTTTTGTGACCCAGGTTCAATTCTTGCTCTCCCTATTATTTTTTGAGGCATGCAAATGAGGCTTAGCTCGTAGGTTGGTGCACATGGGTTTTACCCACGCTGATCCAGGGTTAGAGCCTCGGCTCTCCCGTAAGCCCGGAATGGGCCGTATTGGGTGGGATTTTTCCTTAGATGCTCTCCAACTCTGAAGCCAAGTAGGCCCGGTTAAGACAACATATTTGCCGGAGTTGGACAAGACTCTCTAATATGACGGGGATGCGACGTCACAACATTCAATGTTCGCCGTTAAAAAAAAAAGTAGAACTAATAATTGCATTTTCTCATTTTGTCTTTTTGTTGACCATAATTGCTAGGTAGCATTCACTCGGGAAAAATACGAAAATGGATATTTGATCAAGAAAATACTCAAAATGGACAACCTTATTTAGCCTACTGTTTCATGGAAATTGTTCTTACGAAAAGGCTAAAGACGGCTAAGCTAACCGGCTAAAATTTCCGTGCCAACATTCCATTTGTCAGAGTACGAGCCAATAAGCATGTAACACGTGGCAGGCTTAGCCGTCTAAATAAACAGCTTTAGCCGTTTAATGCATTTAGCCGTCTAAATAAACAGTTATAGCCTTTTATTAGACGGCTAAGCCTCCGAAAATTTTTAAAAAATGTTTTCGGAGGCTAAGCCGTCTAATAGATGGCTATAACTGTTTATTTAGACGGCTAAAACTGTTTATTTAGACGGCTATAACCGTCTATTATACGGCTAAGCCTGTCAGGTGTCGCCATATTATTGGTTCGTACTCTGACAAATGAAATTTTGGCACGAAAATTTTAGCTGGCTAGCTTAGCCGTCTTTAGCCGGCTGTCATGACCAATGTCCATGAAACAGTAGACTAAATAAGGATGTCCATTTTTAAGTATTTTTTTGATCAAATGTCCATTTTCGTATTTTCCCCGTTCACTTTGCATTGGTCCACGTTTTTGTTTTTTAATTTTTTTTTTCAGTTTCA
Source organism: Smallanthus sonchifolius (assembly GCA_023525975.1). NCBI lineage: Eukaryota > Viridiplantae > Streptophyta > Magnoliopsida > Asterales > Asteraceae > Smallanthus > Smallanthus sonchifolius. The sequence goes on from CM042046.1 coordinate 32,860,674, forward strand.
CTTTTAGTGATTACTTTGCATTGGTCTACGTGTTTGTTTATTTTTCATTTTTTTCGATATTTATTTTTCTTTAATTACGTTACTTATAATTATCAAAATGATAACTACTAAAGCATAAGGTACAACAAATTGTACATTTCTAATTTTGTCTTTTTCTCTCTCTCTCATGTTACACAAACTCTCCCTAGTGTAGATTTGTAGGAATAAATAAATTGGTTGAATTACTACTTAAGATTTATATATTGATCTTGCTTTAGTAATAGGTAGATACATTACTAATAGGTAGGTACAGTGTGTCGGTAAAGCGTTACAACTACACATGTGCAATTTGATCGTTTTATAAAATTCAGAGTTTATTTAAGGAAAGTTTTGTTCATAAAACTTGTCTGACTTAAAAATATTAAATTTTCATTTAAACAAAAGCTTGACATATCATTTTAATAGCTTTTTTATTTTTATTTTAATTTTTTTTTGTCATTAACTTTTAAAATACGATATTATATAAAATTTCAAATATACCGTTCCAATGTGTTTATTTTATCTATGTTACGATATAAGTTTCGTTCGAAACGGAGTTACGCATTATAGTGTACAAATTATTAACGTCGTTATAACTTTTTTACTCTTAATTTTTTTTAAACGGTTTTGCTAGCATTTTCTAAACTTTTTACGGTTAAATTTTTTAACAACTTTGTTACGGTTACGTTTTTTTTCATAATTTTTTATAATGTTAATACTATTTCGCCGTAACGCGCGGGTTTCGTAAAAAGTTTTGCTTTATGTTTATTTATAATATTTTTAGTATTTTAGTATCATCAAAACTCTATTAAATGTTTTGTTGTTTTTTTGAATTGTGTGTTTTAACTTGCCGTTACGTGCGAGTTAACGAGACACAACACGTGTGGCTCTTCAAATACTTTGATTTATTTAACGATTTAGCTTTCCTATTTTATTTATAAAGTTTGGAGCCATTTAACGTCCATTGTTTAAAATGTCGTGGTTTTTTCTAGTTGATTACTATGAGACAAACTTATATATGTCATTGATTACTATGAGACGAACTTTATATTAAATAAAGATGTATAGAGTATAAGTTAACATACATCTATGTCTCCTCATAAAGCGTATAGAATAAATTTTCAAATCGTGAGCCTTAGTACGAAGAAAGAGTTATGATATTAGAACTCATGTGTTATTGTTGTGATCCCATTTTTATTAGGATATGCAATGAAGAATATTGAAATGTTTGTAGGACTAGTCAGACAAGAAACTGGACATATAGTCGGTCTAGTTATGTGTAGCAAAACCATTTTCATTTGAACCGATTAGCTAGAGGTTGGACTTGGACCGAACAGGATCATCAGACTTGATTTCAATTTTTCTCATTTCTTTTTTTTTTTTAGTTTTTTAGTACAAAATATCATTTAGTGATTTATTTACTACTTCAAACTTTATATTTAATTTAAGGCTTCATACTATATTAATGTTACAAATCCACACAAAGCTATAATGTATTGTTATAATCAATTTTAAATCCGTTTTATATTTATACGTTTAATTTTTAAGTTATATATTTATGAATTCATCCTTTTTTAAACGGATCCGACCGATCTGACCCATGAATCGGTAAGGCGTCGTTACGGGTCACGGTCTGGTTACGAAAATATTTGTTTTAACTTATACTACTTTTGTTCTAAAAGAATATTAGAATTGATCTAGGCTAATAATTAGGAGTGTCAATACGTCGAGCCGAACTCGAGCTTATCTAGGTTTGAGCTCGTCTTTTTTAACTTAAAGTTGTTCGAGCTTGACAGTTTAGATGTTTATTTATAAATTTTGAGTTCGACCCGTGAGCAGTTTTTCAAACTAGAGCCCGACTCGTTTATTATTTATTAATTATTTAATTGTTTTATTTCTAAATTTATTTTTATATATACATTTTTAATTATAATTTTCATACTTAAGATCACATATATTATTTAATTATATTTTTATATATACCTTTACCCTGCGCTTCACGAAGGAACCACAGTCGTTTTTTTCTCCACAATACACGGCAAGAGTTTGGTCGTTATCGCTTCGCCTCGTCGAAAACAATAAAAGCGAACATCTGCCAGATACGATTAACCAAAACGTCGTCAACTAAATTTTCCGCTCATAAGCATTTGGGTTTGTTGCGGCACCGCATCGATTACGTTGTTCGCTATAACATATGATAGAAAAAAATCTCACCCAATACGGCCCATTCCGGGCTTGAGGGAGAGCCGAGGCTCGAACCCTGGATCGGCATGAGTAAACTCAGGTACATCATCCTAAGCTAGACATTATTTGCATGCCCCAGAAACTAATGTTGAGGGCATGGATTGAACCTGGGTCACTAGGAACACCAAGTCTCTCCATTACCACTAATCCACTAGCTCATTGGCAATTGCAATCTACAATTAACTCCGTTTGAAAATGTTTGTTGTAGAATTGTACCGACGCTTCCCGACGTGAGCGTGGTCATTTTTTCTCCGAATTACGAGGTGGAAGGTTGGTCGTTATCGGTGCCACTTGTCGAATATCTTAAAAGGGACAACCGATCTCGGTTACTGTAATACCGAAACACCAACAATGATGTTTTCCTGTCATAATCGGTTGGGTTTGTCACGACACCGCAACGTTGACGTCGCTCGCCATAGCATACTACATAAAAAAATATATCCAATTCTGAACACAACTCTGTTTTAAAATAAAAGTTTAAACCGGAACACTCAAAAAGAAAATTTAAAATTAGCCACGCACTTCATTCTTTATAAAATACTAATTAACAAAAGTTGTTATGGGGAAACAATATTAATAGAAAAACAATTGGGTTAAAAGTGTGTATATATATATATATATATGTATATATTCATTAAGTATTAATTACCAAAAGTGCCTTAATCACAAAATCCTACTATTCATCAATGTACAAGTTTTCAATGCACTATGTACAAGTTTTTAATGCAACAACAAAAAAATATTTGTTTTTACTATTATAATAACAATTATTATTTACTTATAATAATAATTATTATTTAGTTTGTAAACGATAACTTTTTTTCACGATTCCATTTTTCTATTACTTTATTTTATAAGTTTTCAATTACGTTAATTTCTCACGCGATTTAACAGACACAATTAGAAATTATATAATTATTTAAATAGTATTGGGGGGAATAGTATCCCACCAATAAGGGGGTGACAAGTGCCAATTTAATTTTTTTATTATTTTTATTTTCTATTTCACCCCTCATACTATACATATTATACGCTTTTAACCCGTTTATTTTTCTAATAATTTTGTTTTTCCGTAATTACTTCCGTTCATTAGTTGATATTAAAACACGGAATGCGCGGCTTTTTTTAGTTTTTTTTTCAACGTACCGGTATAAATTTTATTAAAACGGAGATGTATTCAAAATCGAGTACTTTTTTTCTATCGTATGCTATAGCAAGTATGCGTTTCGACGTAAGTTTATCCCTACAAACCGGGTAAAAATCAGACTCCTGCTGCATAGCGCGGGTAAAAAAACTAGTATATATTAAAAATGGTTAAAACGTAAATTAAAAAAAACGAAAATTAAAAAAAATTTGGACCAATAAAAAACGAAAACACACAATGTTTATCGTCAAAACCGGTAAAGAATGATTATTTTCTTAAAATATTACAGGAAAATAGTTAGAATTACTGTAGTATGTTGATGTCTCTCTATTAGAACTAGTTAGAATACCCGCGCTTTACGGCGGGTGTCCATGTCTAATTTATTCATAATAGGTTTGGTTCGTCACATTACCATAACAAAATGTTGAAAAAAAAATTTAAAACAGCCGCACAAGTCGTTTTTTGGAAAAAGTTAAAGAACGAAAGTTATTAAAGAAAAACGAAATTAATAAACGCGCTCCGTGGCGGGTGACCGACCGATAAGCGATAGAAGTTTGGTTGTTATCGGTTCGGGTCGTCGAAAACTATAAAAGCGAATACCGAGACCGGTTCCGATAATATCAATACTGGCAATAGATGCACCTGTTAGCATAATAAGTTGTTATGGGCCCTGTTATGGGCTTTAGGCTAGGCCCAGTTATCTTTCTATTTAACGTTGCGTTCTTCTTCATTTGTAAGCTAATCTTCATTTGAATAATATTGAGCTCCATCTTTCTCTGTACATGTTTGTTCTTCAACATGGTATCAGAGCCAACTCGATTCATGCTTGATTGAAGTCTTTGTTGTCGCTTCCGCTCAGTAGTTGATTCTTTTGTTGTTTGGTTTGTTCATTATTGAAGGGCTGTTTCGTTCGTTGTCGCTTCTGCTCAGCTTACAACGCTTTTTCGTTGACTCGTGAGGTATCAAAGTTACGGATTTCGTTTTATTTGAACTGATTTGTGTATTTGGAAGAGCTTCTGGACAGATTGACAAGTTTGGCACTTGTTTCTGTCCGTTTTACGAAGTTTGCGGTTTGTTCACGAAGTTTGCGGTTATCAAGTTTGCGGTTATTTAAGTTTGCGGTAATTTGAAGTTTACAGTAATTTGAATCTGATAATATGGATGGGAAAGATGACTCTCCTCGGTCTATTAGTACTCGTCTGGATGGTAAAAACTACGCCTACTGGAGTTACGTGATAAAAAACTTTCTTCGTGGGAAAAAATATGTGGGGTTATGTCACAGGTACTCAGGGAAAGCCTACTGATTAGTCTAAGCTTGCTGAATATGCCTTAGCTTTCGACACATGGGAAACGGATAACTCTAAAGTTATAACTTGGATCAACAACTCTGTAGGTCAGTCCATTGGTGTTCATTTGGCTAAGTATGATACAGCCAAGGAGGTTTTGGATCATTTGGAACGGCTGTATACTCAGTCTAATTTTGCCAAGCAGTACCGGTTGGAGTTTGATATTCGTGCTCTTCAACAGAATGAGAAGAGCATTCAAGACTTCTATGGAGCTATGTCGGATTTATGGGATCAATTGGCACTTACGGAATCTGCAGCACTGAAGGTGTTTAAACCTTATATTGCTCGAAGGGAGGAACAACGTTTGGTACAATTCTTGATGGCATTACGTTCAGACTTTGAATGACTGCGTGGAACGATTCTTCATCGTTCTTCTCTTTCAACAGTTGATTCAGTTGATCACGAATTGATTGCAAAGGAAACTCGGTTAAAATCGCAGGTTGATAAAGCTCCTAAAGTGACTACTACTCCAGCTGTGTTTGCTGTTCCCCCTAATCAGTCAAGACAAGGTGCTAAAGTTGCTTTTGATGAATGTGCATTTTGCAAAGGGAAAAATCATTGGAAGTCTCAATAGCAGAAGGAATTCTAACTTGCAGAAGCCCCCACAACAGAACATACCAGGTGGACAATTTCCGTTTCGCACATCCACTTATGCTGGTTCATCTGGTCCTTCTTCATGGACATTTAAACCACCTCAGTTTACTGCTACTGCTACACCACCATCTATAAAAATGAACAAACCACCATCTGCTCTGGATCCGCAAATATTTGAACAGTTCAGACAGTTTCTTGCCGCCAATCCTATCGCTATATCTGCTGCGGGACTGTCTTCATCTGGTACCTCAGGTATTTCGTCATCATTATGGATTTTGGATTCTGGTGCCTCACATCATATGTCTCCCTATCTGTCTTTTTTTTTTCTTTGTCTCCTGTTTCTGTCATGTCTGCTAGTGCTACATCCATGTTGGTAGAGGGTGTTGGATCTGTGTCTACCCTTCATGTGTCTCTTAATGATGACTGTTATATTTCGAAGCTTGCCTTAAATCTTGCTTCAGTCAGTCATTTGTGTAAGTCTGGAATTTAGGTTTTCTTTTGTGACACTGTTTGTGTTGTGCAGGATCAACACACTCAGAGGGTGATTGAGATCGGTCGTAGGGTGGGAGATTTATATGTCTTAGAAGAACTCAAAGTGCCTGCACCTGGTGTTGCTGCCTCCAGTGTTGATTTATCTTCCTTTCGTTTAAGTCCTTTGTCGTCTTAATTTTATATTTGGCATTCTCTTTTGAGACATGTGTCCGCATCTTGTTTAAAATTTTTGGTTTCTTCAGGTGCTTTGAGTCAGTTGCAAACTTGTGATATTTCTGATTGTAGTGGTTGCAAACTTGCCAAGTTTTCTGCTTTACCTTTTGATAAAAGTATTTCTTATTCTGTTGCACCATTTGATATTGTTCATTCTGATGTGTGGGAACCATCACCAGTATCCACTAAGGGTGGTTCACGTTATTATGTTTCCTTTATTGATGATTACTGTCACACCCCGCCAAGGCGGAAACACGAGGCGTAACGTTCACTGGTTTCCAAAGCATATGATTACCGCAAACACATACATGATAAATGGATACATAAACAAGATTAAGATTATACATTACAAAAAAATAATCTGAGTTTACAAAAAGTTAAGATTTCACAAATATGACTCAATTCAATGAGTTATACAAGGGAAATCCTCCTTGAGTAGTATCCATCGTGCATGCATGTAATCTACATTGCTAACCTTGCAGTCATCATTCAATTTCCTGAAAAACATACTTGAAAACGTCAACACGAGGTTGGTGAGTTCACATGTTTAATCAAATAGTTCTTGGTAAAACTCAGTTGTTCATAAATCGTTTCAGTTGTATGTGATAAACAGAATAAGAATTGTTTGACCCATTTGTAAACTAGCTAGGAATACAAATAATATGTTCATACATGAGGCGTAACCAAACCATGACAATTGTACATGCCCCTAATTTCGTTATCCGGTTCTATGCGGCCATAAATCCTCCAGATTGTGGTTAGCGCGACTAACCATGACCGGGAGACGTCACTCTCCATAGTACTATTCATAGGACCCTAGGCTACAGTTAATGATTACTACGTTGTTCCAGGGGACTTTTCCGGCCTCAAATTGTTGTTCTCATCTCATGTAAACATACAAGTCGTGTCTTATTCTCTTGTTATCCCATAAAATAATTGTAAGTATGTTTTCCCCCCCAAATATTGAAAACAGTAAAAAAAAAAAGGGGCCGTGAAACTCACCTTGAGTTTGTGTATACTTGTAATAAAACTTGTTGTAGTCAACCTTGACTATTCGTACCCTAGATACCAAGGGTAAATTGAGTTAAGACCAAACGTCTTAATTGTAAATTGTTCACCGACTTTGTAAATCTGATTGTTTTGTTTAAACATTTCCGTAGTTGTTCAACACTTGTTTCGTTATAAAATAGTTCCAAGTTACTGCCCAAATGGGACTGATGACCAGGTGTCGAAACTTCTTAGTTTCGATTGGGCAATTGTGCATCGAAACTACTTAGTTTCGATGGAGTAGTCAGGTGTCGAAACTTCATAGTTTCGATTGAGTAAACTGGGTATCGAAACAACCTAGTTTCGATTGTGTAGTTGTTGTCGAAACTACCTAGTTTCGATTGAGTAAAAGGTATCGAAACTCCTAGTTTCGATTGACCAACAGGTATCGAAACTCCTAGTTTCGATTAACCAATAGGTATCGAAACTCCTAGTTTCGATTACTGGACTTCTGTTTGACAGAATCAGTCCTGCATATTTTGTTTTACAACTTGACATGGACACCTTTTACTTGTTATCTTACTTACGTTCAAATATGTTGTAACTTTAGCTACGGTTTTAAAGAAAATAATATGAAAATGTCGAGTTTTTACCTTAAAACCGAGATGAAGATGATGAAATAAAACAGAGATGATCTCGACTCTTTTGCAGAAACACTTGAAATTCTTCTTAAAACACTGGATTGTGGTAGGATTTCGCCTTAAAACTTGGCTTCGATTTTGAAGAGAAATGAGAAGATTTTCGTAAGAAAATGAGAGAGATAAAAGATTTGTGAGAGTTTTGAGTGAAAGGGTATGGGTTATATCTGAAAATATGGTAAAATGGGACGTGAGAATGGGGGGGGGGGATGGTTTTCTCTGCACTTCGGCCGAATAGTCGAGGGTGGGTGGTTTGGGTCAAAATAAATCAAACAATTTGTTTTTACCACTAATTTATTAATGGTATTAACATCTATTAGAGTTTTAAAGGGGTAGTTTAATTCGGTTTATTTTCCCCACGGTATTATAATTTTATTCTAAAAATAATTTATTGACCAACTTAAAATTTGTGTAATATATATACGTCTGGATATTTAATTTATCCACTATTGTTCGTCTTAGTCGGTTTGTACTGGTACTTGCACCGGTAATTCCTAGAATTACCCAAGTATAAATTGAGACCATGTACCATCTTTGCTAGACTCTAAAGTCCTTGTTTGTGAAATTAAATAAATCACAAAAATAATTATAATGTAAACTTGTTTATAATGTGTACGGATATTGACCTGAAATGTCGGGTTGTCACATTCTCCCCTTGTTAACAGAATTTCGTCCCGAAATTCAATTTGTGTCATCTTGAACTGGTGTATCCTTAAACAAGGATGGGTATTTTGTTTTCATTTGGTCCTCTCGTTCCTATGTATACTCAGGACCACGCTTTGAGTTCCAACGTACTTTAACCAGTTTGATCCGACTACGTCTCAGCTTTTGAACCTTCCAATCTGAAATCTCAATCGGTTCCTCAATGAAGTGAAGTTTATCATCAATGTGAATCTCGTCAGGTGGTATAATTAGCGTCTCATCCGATAAACACTTTTTGAGATTTGATACATGAAACGTATCATGTACATTGCTTAGTTCTTGTGGCAACTTGAGCTTGTAAGCTACAGGGCCAACCCTAGCCAGTATTTCAAACGAACCAACGTATCTAGGGTTGAGCTTACCACGGTTACCAAACCTTGCAACGCCTTTCCATGGTGAGACTTTTAACATTACTCGGTCACCAATTTGAAATTCTAATGGTTTCCGTCGGTTATCAGCATAGCTCTTTTGTCTATCTCGGGCCGCTTTCAAACGGTCCTTAATTTTGATAATCTTATCAGTGGTTTCCTGGACAATCTCAGGGCCTGTCAAATGTTTTTCACCAACTTCCGCCCAACATAACGGTGAGCGGCATTTACGACCATATAAAGCTTCAAACGGAGCTGCATTAATGCTCGTGTGGTAGCTGTTATTATAGGAAAACTCTGCTAACGGTAAATGAGTATCCCAATTTCCTCCGAAATCAATTACACACGCACGTAGCATATCCTCTAAAGTTTGAATGGTCCTTTCGCTTTGACCATCTGTTTGTGGGTGATATGCCGTGCTCATGTCAAGACGTGTGCCCATGGCTTCTTGTAGTGATTTCCAGATTCTAGACACGAATCTGCTGTCTCTATCGGAGATAATGGAAGTTAGCACTCCATGCCTAGCCACAATTTCTTTGATATATAGTTTTGCAAGTTTCTCGGTTTTGTCAGTTTCTTTCATTGGCAGAAAGTGAGCAGATTTCGTTAATCGGTCGACAATTACCCATATGGTATCATAACCACTGGAAGCCTTGGGTAATTTTGTGATGAAATCCATAGCAATTTGTTCCCATTTCCATTGGGGAATATCAGGTTGCTGTAATAAGCCAGACGGTTTCTGATGTTCGGCTTTTACTTTTGAACACGTTAAGCACTTACTGACATATGTGGCAATATCTCCTTTCATATTGGGCCACCAATACAATTCTTTTAGATCCTTATACATCTTATCTGAACCTGGGTGAATGGAGTACCTGGACTTGTGGGCTTCGTCCATAACTAACATTCGTAAGTTACCGTTTCTCGGCACCCAGATTCTGTCCATGAAGTAAAATGTATCATCCGACTTAGACTCCAATTGTTTGATCATCCCACGTAGTGCTTCATTTTGGATGTTTTCTTCTTTGATTGCCTCTTGTTGTGCCATCCGGATTTGAGTCGCGAGACTCGTATAAATTGTCAATTCTAGGGCACGAACACGGAGTGTTTTAACTCGTTCTTTGCGACTTAAGGCGTCTGCTACGACATTGGCTTTACCAGGATGGTACTTGATATCACAATCATAGTCGTTTAGTAGTTCTACCCAACGACGTTGTCTCATGTTAAGTTCCTTTTGATCGAAGATATGTTGAAGACTCTTGTGATCAGTAAAGATAGTGCATCTTGTACCGTAAAGGTAATGTCTCCAAATCTTGAGTGCAAATACAACTGCGCCCAATTCCAAGTTATGGGTCGTATAATTCTTTTCGTGCACTTTTAGTTGCCGTGAGGCATATGCGATGACTTTGTCTCTTTGCATTAACACACAACCAAGTCCTTGGTGTGATGCATCGCAGTATACGACAAAATTGTCGATTCCCTCCGGAAGGGATAAGATTGGTGCACTACACAGCTTCTGCTTCAGTAATTGGAAAGCTGATTCTTGCTCGTCACTCCAATCAAACTTCTTTTCTTTTTGGGTTAATGTGGTTAAAGGCAAGGCTATTTTTGAAAAATTCTCGATGAATCGTCTGTAGTAGCCAGCCAAACCCAAAAATTGACGCACTTCGGTCGGAGTCTTTGGTGCTTCCCAGTTTTTGATCGCTTCAATTTTTGATGGATCAACGTGAATTCCTTCCTTGTTGATGACATGACCAAGGAAATGCACTTCTCGGATCCAAAACTCACACTTCGAGAATTTAGCGTAAAGCTTCTCGTTGCTGAGTAACTCCAAGATTAATTTCAGGTGATGTTCATGATCCTCCTTGGTTCGTGAATATATTAATATGTCATCAATAAATACTATCACGAATTTATCCAAGTATGGTTTGCACACTCGGTTCATGAGATCCATAAAAACAGCTGGTGCGTTTGTCAAACCAAACGGCATAACTAGGAATTCGTAGTGGCCATATCGAGTCCTAAATGTTGTCTTTCGTACATCTTCTTCTTGGATTCTTAATTGATGATACCCTGAACGTAGATCAATTTTTGAATAGAAGCTAGAACCTTGTAGTTGATCGAACAAATCATCTATTCGAGGAAGTGGGTATCGGTTTTTGATTGTAAGCTTGTTTAATTCTCGGTAATCTATACACATCCTAAAGGTTCCATCCTTTTTCTTTACGAATAGGACCGGGGCTCCCCAAGGTGAGAAACTCGGTCTTATGAAACCTTTATCAAGCAACTCTTGTAGTTGATTTGATAATTCTTGCATTTCAGAAGGTGCTAATCGATACGGCGATCGCGCAATTGGTGCGGATCCTGGTACCAAATCGATTCGAAATTTGACTTGCCTCGGTGGTGGTAAACCAGGTAAGTCTTCAGGAAAAACTTCGGGGTAATCCCTAACGATTGGAATATCTTCAAGTCGACGTTCCTCGGGTTTCTTTTCGACGACGTGAGCCAGAAACACGCAATAGCCTTTACGTAAATACTTACGAGCCTTCATACAGTTTATCATTCTCAAAGCCACTCCACTCTTCTCACCTTGAATAGAAAGAACTTCTCCGTTCAGGAGTGGAATATGAACAATCTTCTCAAAACAAATAATCTCGGCGTGATTCTTCGACAACCAATCCATACCAATAACAACGTCAAAACTTCCTAAGTCAACAGGTAATAGGTCTATACTAAATGTATGGTTCTCGAAACATAGGGTACAACCTTGAATGACCTCTCCGGTTTTAATTAATTTTCCGTTTGCTAGTTCAATTGTATAATTATGGTCTAGTTTACTGGGCTTAATACCGAGTAGGGACTTAAAGTCATTTGACACAAAACTCAAATCAGCACCCGTATCGAAAAGTATAGAGGCATAGTGATTATTTATCGGGAACGTACCAGTGACAATGTTCGGATCTTGTCGTGCGTCACCGGCTCCCATCACAAATGCTCTTCCACGGGCCTGATTGTCGTTTCGGTTCTTCAACTTTGGACAGTCTTTCTTGAAGTGCTTTGGATCTCCACATTCAAAGCATCCTTGATTCATCCTCCCTGTTCCTGGGTTGCCCTTTCCTGTTACTTGATTTGTCTTATTAGAGTTTGCATTGCTCCAACAGTTATGGGCTAGGTGCCCATACTTTTTACATTTTCCACATTGGGTACACCTTCCACTGTGATGATATCCACACTTGTCACACCTTGGTAGTGCTCCAAGGTATCTATTTTGTTCCACAGTGTTGGCGACAAAGGCTTTCATAGTTTCAGGTCTCTTGTAACTTTGATTCCTGTTTTGATTACTTGGTTTTCCAAACCATTTCTTCTTTTCTCTAGATTTTCCTTCTTCGGTCTCCTTCTTTCCAAACAAACCATCACGCACAGCATTATCCCTTAGCTTGAATGCTAGAGTTATAGCGCTCTTGGCATCCATAGGGTTCGATGAAGTTACCATGCTTCGTATTTGCGGTGCGAGACCCCACAAGTATCTTTCAACCTTCTTGTATTCTGGGGTGACCATGTGTGGAACCAAGATTGCTAACTCATTGAATCGGTCAGTGTAACTAGCAACATCATCTCCTATCATTTGTAAATTCCACATTTCAGATTCGATCTTTTGCAACTCATTTCGAGGACAGTATTCCTCGATCATCATGGCTTTTAGGTCTTCCCATGACAACTCATATGCTGTCTGCCTTCCCAAAGTCTTTACTTGTGAATTCCACCAAGTTAAAGCTTTATCAGTGAGTGAGCATGTAGAATACTTCACCATGCAATCAGCAGTGCATTCACTGATATCAATCACTGATTCCATCTTCTCTATCCATCTCATTAGCCCAACTGCACCCTCGGTGCCATTGAAGTTACGGGGTTTGAAAGATAGAAAGGCCTTGTAGGAGCACTTTCTATTTGGAGCATCTGTAGAATTACAAGTCATAACGTCAATAATTCGGATCATGACCATGTGTTACGGCTTATTTATTCTATTACCTCCGGAACCTCCAGCTGTACCACTTCCTCCTGCACCTCCTGCACCGGTACCACTGCCGTTTCCTCCTCCACTATTTCGATTCGCCTCATATTGTTGCATGGCAGCAGCTACTCGCTGTGCTATGAGTTGTTCCACATTTGGAGAAATTGTCTCATTGTTGTCTCCAGTAGTGTTACGGGGTGTGCTACGCTTTGGTGCCATGACGTTCTTTCTAATCACATTAATTAAAAAGAAATAACATTATATGACAATAATGATAGCACATGGCATAAGGATACGACAACATCAAAACATAAACCATTATATACATAGTTAAAACATTCATAGTACATTGTTCCCAAAAGAAACGGATACAAAAGTGATGGGTTCTCATGACCTCATCAGTACTAAAGTTTTAAACTACATAATGTACTATGGGCACAACCCGCCCATAATAGGTTTAGAAGAAGAAGTGAGAGTACAATCCAATCATCATGGCCAGTCCTGCCATAACCAAGCTTGCTCTAGCCACAAATTCTGCAGCCAAAGTCCTTTCCTCCAGTGCTTCCACCATGTCTCGGACAGTGACAGTGAACTGCCGGTCCATGTCGGCTCTCAACTCCAGATAGTTAGTGGCATCCTGTATGTCTCGGGTGCGGTCATCTAGAGTCTGAACTCGAGATCCGAGTCCTTGGTGTGATCGCGTGGCTGCATCCCCATGTGCCCGAATGTCATCTAAGAGATCATCAAGACGTTCCTCATGCGTACGAACGCGTGCTACTAGTGTAGGCACTGTGAGCTCCATGACTTCCCCAGTGTGGTAGGGGTGTTGGAGAGTTGGAAGACTCTCCGAGCTCAAAGGTAGATGGGATGCTCTCCATCTCCCTCCATCGGACCAGAGTACGTGGCATCCAACGGATAGTTCCCACAGTCGGGTGGTAGCAGGGTCGTTGCTTAGGTGGCTCCTTATCAGTCTCCAAGTCCTTCGGGTCACGGGCTGCCAATTTTCTTTTGTGCGGAAGTCTAACACTCTTACTAGCACTTTGTACCCTAATGGGTCCTCCATTTTTCTTTCGGTAGACTATAGGTGGTTCTCCTAAAGCAACATTGGGTGGTGTGGAGCTGCGGGTTTGCACTCGATTTTTGGAGCGTGCGGCGGAAAGTTCCTCGTTTGATTCAGTATCAGAGACGGGGTCAGAGTGTGAATGTGACGACATGCTTGTGACTACAATATCCATATAACATGATGGCTGGTTATGAAATGCTCATGCAATGAAAACGTTTTAGTGAGTCATTTAAATTATAGACTAGGTTCCAATTTAGATTCCTAGTTCGCTATAATCAATGGCTCTGATACCAATTTCTGTCACACCCCGCCAAGGCGGAAACACGAGGCGTAACGTTCACTGGTTTCCAAAGCATATGATTACCGCAAATACATACATGATAAATGGATACATAAACAAGATTAAGATTATACATTACAAAAAAATAATCTGAGTTTACAAAAAGTTAAGATTTCACAAATAAGACTCAATTCAATGAGTTATACAAGGGAAATCCTCCTTGAGTAGTATCCATCGTGCATGCATGTAATCTACATTGCTAACCTTGCAGTCATCATTCAATTTCCTGAAAAACATACTTGAAAACGTCAACACGAGGTTGGTGAGTTCACAGGTTTAATCAAATAGTTCTTGGTAAAACTCAGTTGTTCATAAATCGTTTCAGTTGTATGTGATAAACAGAATAAGAATTGTTTGACCCATTTGTAAACTAGCTAGGAATACAAATAATATGTTCATACATGAGGCGTAACCAAACCATGACAATTGTACATGCCCCTAATTTCGTTATCCGGTTCTATGCGGCCATAAATCCTCCAGATTGTGGTTAGCGCGACTAACCATGACCGGGAGACGTCACTCTCCATAGTACTATTCATAGGACCCTAGGCTACAGTTAATGGTTACTACGTTGTTCCAGGGGACTTTTCCGGCGTCAAATTGTTGTTCTCATCTCATGTAAACATACAAGTCGTGTCTTATTCTCTTGTTATCCCATAAAATAATTGTAAGTATGTTTCCCCCCCAAATATTGAAAACAGTAAAAAAAAAAAGGGGCCGTGAAACTCACCTTGAGTTTGTGTATACTTGTAATAAAACTTGTTGTAGTCAACCTTGACTATTCGTACCCTAGATACCAAGGGTAAATTGAGTTAAGACCAAACGTCTTAATTGTAAATTGTTCACCGACTTTGTAAATCTGATTGTTTTGTTTAAACATTTCCGTAGTTGTTCAACACTTGTTTCGTTATAAAATAGTTCCAAGTTACTGCCCAAATGGGACTGATGACCAGGTGTCGAAACTTCTTAGTTTCGATTGGGCAATTGTGCATCGAAACTACTTAGTTTCGATGGAGTAGTCAGGTGTCGAAACTTCATAGTTTCGATTGAGTAAACTGGGTATCGAAACAACCTAGTTTCGATTGTGTAGTTGTTGTCGAAACTACCTAGTTTCGATTGAGTAAAAGGTATCGAAACTCCTAGTTTCGATTGACCAACAGGTATCGAAACTCCTAGTTTCGATTAACCAATAGGTATCGAAACTCCTAGTTTCGATTACTGGACTTCTGTTTGACAGAATCAGTCCTGCATATTTTGTTTTACAACTTGACATGGACACCTTTTACTTGTTATCTTACTTACGTTCAAATATGTTGTAACTTTAGCTACGGTTTTAAAGAAAATAATATGAAAATGTCGAGTTTTTACCTTAAAACCGAGATGAAGATGATGAAATAAAACAGAGATGATCTCGACTCTTTTGCAGAAACACTTGAAATTCTTCTTAAAACACTGGATTGTGGTAGGATTTCGCCTTAAAACTTGGCTTCGATTTTGAAGAGAAATGAGAAGATTTTCGTAAGAAAATGAGAGAGATAAAAGATTTGTGAGAGTTTTGAGTGAAAGGGTATGAGTTATATCTGAAAATATGGTAAAATGGGACGTGAGAATGGGGGGGGGATGGTTTTCTCTGCACTTCGGCCGAATAGTCGAGGGTGGGTGGTTTGGGTCAAAATAAATCAAACAATTTGTTTTTACCACTAATTTATTAATGGTATTAACATCTATTAGAGTTTTAATGGGGTAGTTTAATTCGGTTTATTTTCCCCACGGTATTATAATTTTATTCTAAAAATAATTTATTGACCAACTTAAAATTTGTGTAATATATATACGCCTGGATATTTAATTTATCCACTATTGTTCGTCTTAGTCGGTTTGTACTGGTACTTGCACCGGCAATTCCTAGAATTACCCAAGTATAAATTGAGACCATGTACGATCTTTGCTAGACTCTAAAGTCCTTGTTTGTGAAATTAAATAAATCACAAAAATAATTATAATGTAAACTTGTTTATAATGTGTATGGATATTGACCTGAAATGTCGGGTTGTCACAATTACACTCGTTATACCTGGGTTTACGAAACGTAGATCTGAGTTCTTTGACATTTATAAAACATTTAGGGCTTATGTCCAAACGCAGCATTCAACTGTGATAAAGTGTTTCAGGTGTGACTTAGGGGGTGAATACACCTCTAATAATTTTACTCAGTTGCTTGCATCAGATGGTACCATACACCAATCGTCTTGTACTGACACCCCTCAACAGAATGGTGTTGCTGAAAGGAAACATCGCCATCTTATAAACCATTCGTTCATTCCTTTTATCTGCTGAGGTACCTAGTGTCTTTTGGGGAAAAGCACTCCTGACCGCCCAGCATGTGATAATAGGATCCCTACTTCTCACAATGATGGGAAGTCTCAATTTGAAAGTCTTTTAGGTGAACGCCCAGATTATGGTGAGTTACGTGTTTTTGGATGTACTTGCTTTGCTCTTCGTCCTCATGTTGTACGAGACAAATTGACAAATAAGTCAGCCTTATGTGTTTTCTTAGGCTATGCCAGTGGTCCCAAAGGATATGGCACGGGATAGAAAGGATATCGTTGTTTTGATCCTTTAAGTCAGAAGTTATATGTATCAAGACATGTTACTTTTCTTGAACATATTCCATTCTATTCGATTCCAGCTAAGTCACATGATGTAACAACGTCAGATCTTCAGAACATTGATCTTTTTGCTAGCAACATTGATGTCCCAACCTCTGATGTTCCCGATTCGTCTGTTGATCGTAATATGCCTGCTCCAGATACTTCTGTTGCACATGATGTGCCAGTTCATGAACCTTCCAGGTCATTTGGCACCAATGTTGATTCTCCTCCACCTCCGAGAAAGTCTACTCGTGCATGTAAGTCTACTCAACTACCAGATTTTTCATACTCTGTATATTCTGCTTCGTTTAGTCATTTATCGCGGGCATTAGTCATCTGTCTGAACCAGAATCATATAGAGAGGCTGTCTCTGACCCTCTATGGCAAAATGCTATGGCTGAAGAGCTCACTGCTCTTCATCAGACTCACACATGGGATTTGGTTCCTCTACCACCAGGTAAACATAAGGTTGGTTGTCGTTGGGTGTATAAGATTAACACAAAGTCTGATGGATCTGTTGAACGGTACAAGGGCAGACCTGTGGCAGAAGGATATTCACAAACATATGGTATGGATTATGAGGAGACCTTTGCCCCTGTGGTAAAAATGACAACATTTTATACTTTAATTGTTGTTACGTCCGTTTGACAATGGAAGATCTGTCAAATGGATGTTAAAAATGCTTTTCTGAATGGTGATCTTCATGAGGAAGTTTACATGACTCCACCCCCGGGAATAGGTCATCAGCCCGGTGAAGTCTGTCGGCTTCGAAAAGTTCTATATGGGCTCAAACAGGCCCCTCGTGTCTGGTTTGAAAAATTATCTACAGTCATCACTTACTTTGGTTTTTTTCCTAACAATCATGATTCGACATTATTTGCTCGATGTACGAATGCCGGACGCATTCTCTTGTCTTTATATGTGGATGACATGATTATTACATGCGATGATTATCATAGCATTGAATCCTTGAAACGTGACTTGGCCCATCGTTTTGCTATGGAAGATTTGAGATTATTACGGAATTTTTTGGGGATTGAGGTAGCTCAATTTAAAAAGGGATATCTTCTCTCTCAGACGAAGTATATTTCTGATCTGTTTTAACGTGCAAGACTTTCTATTAACAGAATTGCAGACACTACTCTTGAAACCAATGCACGTTACTCTCCCATTGATGGTGTTCCTCTATATGATCCGAGCCTATATCGTACCATTGTAGGCAGTTTGGTTTATCTTACAATTACTCGCCCTGATATCGCTCATGCTGTTCATTTGGTTAGCCAGTTTGTTACTGCTCCTACTTCTGTTCATTGGGGAGTTGTTCTTCGTATTTAGAGATATATTCGTGGCACTCAGTTTCAAATTTTTTTATTCCCTTCTACGTCTTCTCTGGAATTGCGTGCCTATAGTGATGCTGATTGGGATAGTGATCCCAATGATCGTAAATCCACTACTGGTTTATGTATTTTCATTGATGATTCCTTAATATCATAGAAAAACAAGAAACAAGACGTTGTCTCTAGGTCTTCCACTAAGGCTGAATATCGTGCTATGGCTGTGACTACATGTGAAATTGTTTGGTTACGATGGCTTCTGGCAGATATGGGGGTTGTTATTTACTCGCATACCCCATTACATTGTGATAATAAAAGTGCTATGCAGATCGCCAAGAACTCTGTCTTTCATGAACGAACAAAACATATTGAGATAGATTGTCATTTTACTCGTCATTATCTTCAGCTCGGAACCATCTCACTTCATTTTGTTCGATCAGCCTTGCAGATTGCATTTATTTTCACCAAGGCTCAATCGGTATCTCGGTTTCGTTTTTTGTGTGACAAACTCTCTATTTTTATTGCATTGTGAGTTTGATGGGAGATGTTATCATAATAAGTTGTTATGAGCCCTGTTATGGGCTTTAGCCCAGACCCAGTTATCTTTCTGTTTAATATTGTTTTCTTTTTTATTTGTAAACTAATATTCATTTAAATAAAATTGAGCTCCATATTTCTCTGTACATATTTGTTCTTCAAGAGCGCCATGCATCAAACAAAGATACACTTGATAGGAAGAAGTTCACGAATTAATTATAGGTGGAAGTAAAAAATAAAAAAACAGGGAAAGATAAAAGATTTAAAAAAAAAAACTACTATTATAGAACTCTAACGCGTGGCTCCGTGCTACGGTGAGAAATAGGCAACCACTACACAAGGGAAAAATCTGAAGGAAAATACATAGAAAAAATATATATGGCGTATCTTGTTTCTCTATTTAAAAAATATAAAAAACCAATCGTTGGCTTCCACACAACTACACGGCACTATTCAAATGAAGTTTCCTTTAATCTATATTGTAATAGGTTGTATAATAATAGTTATTATATCTATACTATATAATAAATAAATATTTTTTCATGTCACGTGTCGGCTCCGTATTTATTCTCATCTTTTTTTTTTCGACTCTCTCTCTTATTAAATGCATATATATTTTTTAATAATAATATATTTTAAAAAAAATCCTAATTATACTAATAAAACACATTTATTTCAAATTATCTCTTATTATAAGAAACTTTGAAATCTAACTTTTATTTACAATCAATTAGTAATGAAAATTAAATTATATTAAATATAATTAAAGTATTTTTGAAACCCAGTTATATATTAATTTTTACATATTTTGAATTTTGATTTTCTATCCTTAGGATATGCAATACATTTTTACACCTGTAAAATATATATATAAAAGTTTAAAAAAAATTATATTGATATTTTTCACCCCGTGTGTAGACACGGGTTCTAAACTAGTAAATATATATTTAGGGGAGTTTCAAATAAAAAGTAGTTTTTCGCTAAGAAATCTAAGAAATGACCAAAACGCTAAAAACGATATCAAACGAAGTCCGATTGAGCTCATTTCAGTGGCGTTGGAACCGTCTCGTCGAAATCTACCATCTTAGCTTTTAGAATTTAACTTTTAAGTTTTAGATTTTACGTGTGAATTTTAGGGTTTTAGCCTTATGGTTTAGCCTTAGGGTTTAGATTTTAGGTTTGGGGTGTGGGGGTGAGAGGTTTAGGTTTTTGGGGGTGGGTTTAGTTTTTTTAAGGGGTGAGTTTAGTTTTTTTAAGGGGTGGGGTGGGGGGTTTAGGTTTTTGGGGTGTGTGGTGGTTTTAGGCTTTATGGAGTGGGGTTGGAGGGCAGGTTTAGGTTTTCGGGGGTGCGGGTGGGGGGGGGGGGTTAGGTTTTTGGGTCCGTATTAGGGTTCGATGAGTTCGTTTGACCCACTTCTTAACGTTTCTTAGTGAAAAACCACTTTTTAGTGGAATCTTCCCATATATATTTAATATATTATTTAAAAATTATATAAATAAACGAAACTCTGCCTTACATAAAATGTTAGAGTACTCGGCATTTGAAATCATTGCTTAAATACATGGTATTGGCCATAATTCACAAAAAACATTTACTCTTTGATTTGGCTCGTGGGCTTGCTCAAGCTCGATAAGCAAAGCTCAAGCTCTAGTTTTGTTAAACTCAACCCTATTTGAGTTTTTAATGAGCAAATCTAAACTAGGTCACGAAAGTAAAAACTAAAAGAAAAAAAGATGGTAACCTGATATGAAGGTGATAATAGAGCACTTGGTAAGCATTATCAAGCAAAATCTATTCTTTTTGTATTTTAAAATTGTAAATATCGTTTGTTTTATTAAAATCCTAAAACAAACGCCATGATATGATGAAATAAAATAAATTCGGTCACCCGTTTCTTCATGATAACAAAGTAAATAGATTATTATATGTCTATAACACAGGTCGGGTCTAGAGAATTTGCTCCTAGTTGCATTTCGTTGATATTGTTATACATCACACATGGAAGGGGTACAACACTTAAAGATTCCACTCGAAGAGATAAAGATGGCAACAAACAACTTTAGTGACGGAAATGTTATTGGTCGCGGTGGATTCAGGAAAGTTTACTCGGCTGAACTCTCCCTGTCAGGCCAACAGAGAACTGTGGCTATAAAGCGGTTAGATCATACCTTCGGACAAGGGCAACATGAGTTGTTGATGGAAATTCAGATGCTTTCGTGCTATAGACACAAAAACATCATCTCTCTTTATGGGTTTTGTAACGAGAATAACGAAAAAAATACTTATTTATGAGCATGCGAAGCATGGAAGCCTTGACAAATATCTGACTAGCAATGAACTCTCGTGGATGCAACGTCTGCAAATAAGCATTGGTGCGGCCCGAGGTTTTAATTACCTCCATAATGATGTGGGACCACAACATAGGGTCCTTCATTGCGACATTAAAAGCTCAAACATTCTACTAAACTAGAATTGGGAGGCGAAAATATCTGATTTTGGATTGTCCAAAATAAGCCCTTCGAATGTTGCATTTACTTTTCTTGTCACTAATGCTTGTGGCACCCTGGGTTATGTTGATCCAGAATATAAAAGAACCGGCAATTTAACAAAGGAATCTGATGTGTATTCGTTTGGTGTGGTACTATTCGAGATCTTGTGTGGTAAGCTAGCAATTACGAAATATCAAGATGAGGGTCTCTTGCTTTCTTCATTGGCCCAAAAGTATTATGAACAAAACAGATTAGTTGAGATTATCCATCCCAAGATAATGCTTTGTTGCTTTCTTCAATGGCCTAAAAATATTATGAACAAAATAAATTGGTTGAGATAATCCAACCCAGTCTCAAAACTCAAATAAAGTCAGAGTCATTGGAAATGTTCTCAATGGTTGCCTATCAATGTTTGAAAGATAAAGCAATTGAACGCCCAACGATGGCTTGGATTGTAGATAAACTTGAGAAGGCGTTGGAACTTCAAGTAAGTGATCCATAACATTGTTCTAACTCTATTTCCATATTATATCTTATATAGTTTTCAATTTATGTTGTTGCAAGGCTGGTAGCAATATAGCTAGATTTATCAGGATTGGAACGTGAGGAAGAAAAAGTAACTGGTCTTTTGAACTTGAACAAGATCACCACTTGTCGAAGATAACCATTGATCATGGTGATGCAATATACTCTATCATGTTTACTAGTGAATATTGTGGTGTTGTGTATACTTCTAGCAAGGTTGGTGGCTTGGCTGGTGGAGGCACAGTTTCAGAGGTAAATAGATCTGAATTCAACCAATAAATTGAATTTTTAACATCAATTTTTTGTTCAAATATAATTATTTCAATTTTTACTCAGGTCTTGTTTGATGTTGACGAGGAAATAACCAGCATTCATGGAACCTTTGATACTCGAAGTGGTTATAGAATAATTTCATCACTATCTTTTGAAACCACGAAGAGAGCCCATGGGCCTTTTGGTCCACCAACAAAGAATGCTTTCTCCGTTCCGTGGGATAAAGGCTCATTAGTTGGGTTTTATGGCCTTTCTGGCACTTATATTGAGAGCATCTGTGTCTATGTAAAAGCTTATGAGGAAATCATACATGTTGGAACATGGGGAGGAAATGTACCAGAAGATTCTTTGTGGTATTTCCAGCTGGATAGAGAGCATCGCTTGAAGAAGATAACAGTAGATCATGGTGATGTAATATATTCTCTCATGTTCACTTCAGAATATAGAGGGACATTACACACTTCTAATAGGGCTGGAGGTTGGAATGGAGGAGACCAGCTTTATGAGGTAAAATGTTCTTCATTTTAAAACAAATTATTTATTTAGACTTTTCTAGTTTTTGGATGCTGCCGTTATATACATTCTTCACTTCAAAATTTTGAAAAAGATGCAACGCTATTGCAAATTTCAACAATAAAAGACCTTAGATAGATCTAAATAGATTAGCATTTTAAGTCAAATCGCATAAATAAGCCTCGAGATTTAAATCTATCATGTATGTCATGCTTGGTACCCGACATTTGTTTATATATTAAGAGTAATGAGGAGATTCCTATATAAATAGATCCGAGTAGAAGTCACTAGACTATAGTGAGGGCATTCTAAAATTCTTTAGAAGAACCAAGAAAATGTTCTTAATCTATGGTGGATTAGAAGATCTACATGTAGTTTGTTCAATATAAGTTTGTAGGTTTTGTATTTCGTGATTGCTTGGATATGTTGAAATATTTCGTTGGCACACACGAAATTCAAATCGAAGAAGACAAAGAGAAACTTGCAAGAACAATTAATCAAGTTTCGTTATGAAATCTTGTACTAAAATTTGTCGATTGAATTTGATATGTCAAATCAAACCAAATATCATGTGTTTACAGGGACCAACGATAACAACATTTCATTTGACAAGTTATCAGTTGACGGTTATAACTACCGACAGGTAGGGAGTTACATCAATAGTAGACACTTTAGCAAAACCCCATTACTAGTAAACACCTAAGAAGAAACCCCGTAAGTACCAACAAAGTTGCTACCGATGATCAAGTTATAACTATTGTAGTTGTTACTCTTTTAGTTTGTTTATATCTTAGTTTATACCAATGCACAATTACAGGGCCGGTCCCGAGAATCCTCAAAACGTTTTGGGCCCAAGACATGTAAAAAAAGCGGGCCCTATGATATAAACTCAATAATCATATATAAAAAAACATAATATGAGCTTATATGTATAGAATTTTTTTTTAAATTAGGTTTATATATAGATTTTTTTTATTTATTAGTTTTCGGTTCAAATTTATAAACAATTGGACACAAGTATAGCCATTATTAAAAAATTTCATTGCTAATGGTAGCAAAACTAAATGTTCTATAATGAAATTGGTATGTGTTATACTAGTTTAGAAACTCGTGTATTATACGGGTTAAATAAATAATGAAATTATTAATCTAATTATCTAAAATAATGAAGTTGATTAAAATTGATAAATACTTTTAGTGGGCCTTTTATAATTTTAACTGGGATAATATGATAAATGGATAACACATATAGTGGACCTTTTCTGATTTTTAAGTGGGTTAATAGGATAAATGGATAATACAAGTTAGGTCTTTTATAAAAATATATATACTTTTTTTTTTAAATTACAGGGCCCTTAGGAGACTGGGCCTCGGACGGTCGCCCTCCCCGCCCCCTAAGGGCCGCCCCTGCACAATTAGTCCTAGTAACTATTATAGTTGTTACTCTTGTAGTTTCGTTATGAAATTAAAATTTGTCGATTGAATTTGATGTGTCAAATCAAACCAAATATCATGTATTTATAGGGGACCAACGATAACAACATTTCATTTGGCAAGTTATCAATTGACGGTTATAACTACCGACCGGTAGGAAGTTACATCAATAGTAGACACTTCAGCAGAACCCCATTACTAGTAAACACTTAAGAAGAAACCCCGTAAGTACTAACAAAGTTACTACCGATGATCAAGTTATAACTATTGTAGTTTTTGTTGATATCTTAGTTTATACCAATGCACAATTAATCATAGTAACTGATGCATAGTTACTACCGAAGTGCCAATTTTTTACCGAATGACTAAGTTGCTATAGAATTCAGTCTCTAAACTTAGTTACTATTCTACGAAGTTACCCTAAAATTAACTAATAATAAATAATATTAGATAACAAATTATCAGTCTACATTTCCTGGCACGTGTAATATTGTTATGATAAATCATAAAAGTATGTAAAGAAGTAGCATAACATTATGCATCTTGTTGTGGTATTAACATTACACCTTATATCTAAATGAGATGCTTGTGTTTAGAAACATCATTTGCTTTTTGTTACATCAACGCACCATTCTTGAGTAGTTGTGTAGAAACATCAATCAATTCATTATCTTCCAAATCTATTGCCGTGCTTATACTAGACTTTCTTGCTATATTGTCACATAGATAACGTTGGATTGGGATGAGGAAATAGATGCCATCAATGGAACAATTGATGTATCAAGGGGAGCAGATGCTCCTCACACGGTAATATCATCAATGTCGTTTGTGACAAACAAAAGAACACACGGGCCTTTCGGTGATGCAAGAGGAACGCCTTTCGAAGTACAATGGGAAGATGCCGCTTTTGTGTCGGTATATTGATAACATTGGTGTCTATTTGAAGTCTACAACATAAATTCTTCTCCTTGGCTACCAACAACCATGTGCATGTGTCGGGATCAAAGAATATGTTATGGGATTTTTCTATTTATTGACCACAAACCAACATAATTAGATGGGTAGAGTT
This sequence comes from Smallanthus sonchifolius, assembly GCA_023525975.1. NCBI lineage: Eukaryota > Viridiplantae > Streptophyta > Magnoliopsida > Asterales > Asteraceae > Smallanthus > Smallanthus sonchifolius. Next base: position 32,885,721 of record CM042046.1, read on the forward strand.
CTCATTTTTTTTCGTGATGTATTTTATTCGCTTCATTATGTTGGTTAGTGGTCATAATCTGAACATACTATCCATAAAATGGTCATGATGATTTCATATGTACGCTTGTATTCTTTCACTTTAGAACTGACCATTTTACTGCGTATCACTAGATATTATATCATGTAAATAAGAGGCTTAAATGTTCATTTCTAACATATATATGGGAAAGAATATGTTTTTATGTTTAACGTCGGCCAAAATTTAACGTGAGATGTGTAAAGTTAACAAATTGTAATAGTCTTTGAAATACGACGTATCTGTTGATCGAGGAGGAGCCGAAGTCACTGATAACATACCACTGGTCATGATCGCAAAGACTGAAGGCTCGAAGACCTGTTAATGGAATATTGCTTGAGTAGTGGAATGTTTTCTGACTTGAATTATCCTGCTAATCATTTTTATCCACTTATGTTCCATTTTTAAGGGTTTTTGAGTCTATATATAGGAACAACTTTCTATGTGAGGACTTTGTGTTTTTGTGTGTATTCTACATGGATTCTTGAGTTTGTAAATCACCCATGGATTGAACAAAGTTGTGACGTTTTTTCATAAAAGAAAACTGAAACCTGTGCAACATGTTACTTAGCTTTTGTGTCCTTTTTCTTTTCCTTATGTGGCTTATTTTTTAGTCACAAAAGAAAAAAAGAGCGGTGGATATATTTTTGGGAAGGGAAACTAGCAGAAGCATCCTCAAAGGAAACGCTTTGATTTTGATATTCAAAATCAGAACGCTTTGATTTTGATATCATATGTTTACAACTATTCAATACGCCCGAAAGTTTTATTTCTTCCTCTATTTAATTTCTTTAAGTTTAATCTTCTTGCATGTTTCATATGAGCCTCTGATTCTTTTAAGTTTAGAAATATATGAAGCCCAGATTTTGTAATTTCTTTTACTTCAGTTTGATTTCCATTTATATTTCTTCACCGGTTTCAACTTCTTTCAATCATTTCATTTTTTATGGGTTTGATATTATTCATTTTACTGCAATTAATTCGTAATTAGTTACATAAAGTGGTTATTAGGTGGAAAGGAGAATCGAAAGTACAACTGATTGAGTACTTTAATCGGTGCGGTGTCGACACTCGAATCAATTTGGAAGAACAATATTCGATTAAATATATGCGGCTCTCTTTTCTTTTGTATAAAAAAACTACGTAGCCGTTTTAAGAAAATAAGGAAAAAGAAAAAAACTACGCGTAATCAAAGTAACATGTTGCTTCTTTTTTAAAGAATTTCACAACTTTGTTCAAATTTAACAAGTTAATATGTGAAAATTGAGTTGAGTGAGAAAAAAGTAAAACTATGTTAGTTTTTAATGGTATTTTCCCTTTTCAAACCATGCCACTACTACATAAATGGGCAATTGCGACCAAAATTTGTGACAAACAAAACTGGTCGCAAAATTAGCAACCGAACCAAAATCGGTAGCAAAACTAGCTACCGAAATAAAATCGGTCGCAAAATTAGCGACTAAATTATTTTGGTCGTAAACTGGTTCCCAATATGGCGAACGGATATGTTTTGGTCGCAAATACAGTCGCTAATTAAAAAATACAACAAAAATAAAAAATCAAATTAATCTAGTAGAAAAAACGGTCGCAAATATAGCTACAGACATTGTTCCGGTCACAAACGTTAGTGACCGAGCATAATTCGGTTGCAAAATTAGCGACTAAATTATTATGGTCGTTAAAAGGATGCTAAATTAGTAACCAAGCTAGAGTTGGACGCAAAATTAGTGACCGAGCAAAATTCGGTCGCAAAAATAGCCACTAAAACAAAATCGGTAGCAAAATTAGTGACTAACCTATTGTGGTCGTAAAACGGACGCTAAATTAGTGACCGAGCTAGATTTGGACGCAAAATTAGAGACCGAGACAAAATCGGTTGCAAATTTTGCGACTAGATTATTTCGGCCGTCAAACTGTCGCAAATATTACGACCAAAATTGTTTCGGTCGCAAATACCATCGTTAATTTATAAAAAATAGAAAATAAAAATAAAAATAAAAATTAATCTGGTCACAAAAACAGTCGCAAATGTAGCAACGAGAATTCTTTCGATCCGCAGATACAAACGCCAACTAGATGTAATTAGGGTTATTGTTGGTCTATTAAAGGTAATTAAGGTTATTCTTAGTCAAGTAGAGGTAATCATGGTTATTATTGGTCAATTATGTCTGATAATGCTCAATGATGGTTAGTTAGGGCTAATTGGCATGAGTATTGGTTGATTATGACTAGTTAGGGGTAATAGTGGAAATTAGGGGAAACTAGTGTTGGTCGATATTGATCAAATAAAGGACCATTAGAATCAATTAAGGTCAATATTGATCAAATATGGGAATTTAGGGCTACTATTGGTCGATTATGCTTAATAACATTCAATGAAGGTTAATTACGAGCAATTAGTGTCAATATTGGTCATTTATAATTAACTAGCGTTAGTAAGTACCCGTTTAGGTTAATAAGGGTAATCACGGGTAATTTGGGTTGATTACATGATACAAAGGCTAGTGATAGTCAATAAAGATCAATAATAGTCAATTATAGACAATGTCACACCCCAACCATGACGGTTTTCTGCGGGGCACGACGGTCATGGATCATTGTCATTGATTACGTAGAACGAACTCTATATGGTTTTGAAAATCATGCATTTAACATTGTTTTACAGAGTTAATGTGTAATACCCCCAAATTTATTCACTTAATAAATAAATAAATAATTTAGAGTTGCAACGATTGGTAACATTACACAACATCGGAAGCTAAATAAACACTTCTAATTATGTCGAGCACCCTGTCTTCATCTTCTAAGGGCTTAATCCAAATGTTTAACCTATTCCAACCATGTCGTAGCACTGTATTACCTAAAAAACATGATAAAAAATGTCAACGCAATGTCGGTGAGTTCACAGGTTTTAACTAAATACAATTGGCAAAATCATTTATACGATATTGTTTGGCAAAAACCATTTGTACAAAACCCTTCGACAAAAACCATTTGTACGAAATCTTTCGACAAAACCATTTGCACGAAATTGATTGACAAAATTGTTTGTACGGATACTATTGAAAGAAAAATCCTTTGCTCGAAATTTACTAGCAAAACCATTGATACGTATACTATTGGCAAAACCCGTTTTCTCGAAATTGACTGACAAACCATTGGTACGTATACCATTGGCGAAATCATTTGCTCAAAATTGACTTTATACATATGATAAACAAAACAAGTTAGCGATTGATTAATCAATGTTTAGCTAGTACAAACGAATTATGTGATGCACAAGCCTATAACCAAACCTTTAACTAATTCTATAGTTTGCCCCAACCCATTTTCCCTTTAAACAATGAGAAAAACAAGACCTAATATGCAATCATTTGACCCTGCCGGTCGTGGTTAGCGCGACTAACCATGATTGGGGGTGTTAACACGAATAGTACTATTCATATCAATCTACGGCTAAGTCCATAGCTGGTGGTTATAGTTCGGAATACCGAGGACTTTTAGGTGTAACTCATGCATACAAAAGAATCATAGGCTTGTTTCTCGTTTTCTAGTTATCATACCATTTAAATTTAACATGTTTTTCTAGCAAATATAGAAAACAGTAAAAAGAGATCGTGAAACTCACCTGAAAGACGTCTAAGAAAATGCTAGCACAAGCCCAAATGTGAAATGAACACCGACCTATCCGTGCCCTAATACAACAAAGACACCTTAAGGTCTAAAGAAATGATCTATCAATCATGTTGGTAACATAATATTCACCCAACTAGATAGACTCGTTTGGAAAACCATTTGTGTTTGAACGTGTGACTCGACGACGTGTTGGTGATTATGTTTTGGAATAATACGAATATATATATATATATATATATATATATAGATGTGTGTGTGTGTATATTCAAAATATGTATAAGTACAAGGGATATAAATATCGTAACTTGTCCTTAAGTTCTCGCATGTCAATAGTGTTCAAGTCCATAGAATGTATTTATATATATATATATATGTGTATATATATATATCCCTTGAAATAACTCGTATTTGTGTAAAATAAATAATATATATACTTTACTTTACTACACATATAGTCTGAAAAATACTATACTTATATAAAAATGAACATTTCATTTCATGGACTAATATAAAAATATATATATATACATCGTATAGTTGACCGTAAAAAAAGAATGCCCATAAGCTTATATATTTTAGGGTTTTCAAATCGTATTAGCCTTGTAAATATTTAAATAAATACTAAAGAATAAACAATTTATTTGTACCCAAATCCTTCGATTTCCCAAATAAATAATATATATATATGTATATATTTATCTTGTAAATACAAAAAAAAAATGTTTATACTTATTTTTGGAAATGAAACTCCCTAAAATAAGTTCTACTCCTCTAAACACCATTTTTATAGTAAATCGAATTCGTGTTAAAAATATATATATTTTTCCAGAATATATAGTTTTTACTATTTTATAAAAAAAAAAATGTCACAAGCCATATATATCTTTAGTAAAATCATTTTTCCACCAAAATTTACACTGTGTTTTATATCTACCATTTTATGTACAAGAAAAATATAATACCATTTAAAACCAACGTTTAAGAATATTTTCCTACACATTCCACTATTAAAATCACAAGAAAATATATATAAATATAGATCCGTGGGAGTTTCTTGGTTTTAAGCATATATAATAACTAAATATAACTAGACCATAAAATGTGTAGGCAAATATATATAGTCCATATGTCGAAAGTGTTCGAAATGTCCCAACTCACTAGTTTACTTGGATTTAAAGGTTAAACATATATCATAGTGAGACAACTTGTTTTAAGTGTTAGTTTGTATATTTAAACCCTTTTTTAACTTCTTTTTAATAGCTTTTCTTTCTTTCTAAAAAAAATTTGTAGTTTCAAAGGGTTCATTTTTATGTAAAGGTTTTTACATAAGTTCTTTACTTGATTTTATACATCTTTTTTATTATAAAATCTGGTCTAGAAAAAGGATCAATGCTTTAAATTTCAAATTAACAAGCATTTGGGTGAAGATTTTATGCATGGACTATAAGTCATGCATCAAAGAATTTTTAGAAAGATGGAGTTTTTTAGTTCTTACAAACAAGTAGAAAATTGAAGCTAGAAAGGCTTGTTACACCTTCTTGAAGTACACTAAAACTCCTTGAATTCTTGTATGTAGGATGAAATAAACTGGAGGGTATGTGTGTGGTGTGTGTGGTGCGTGTGCCGTAAGAAAGGAGAGGAAAAGAGGTGTGAAAAGTTGTGATTTGAACTCTTGAGTGAAAGGGTTGGAAGGTATAGTAAAAAAAAATCATAGGCATGGGTCTTGATGTGAATGGATAAAGAATGGTGATGTTCAACCAATTCAAGAAGCAAGCAAATAGGGTGGGGTGGGGCCTGCACAATTCAGCCGAGAAGGGGGTTTCTAGGGGGGTTTTGGGTGATTAAGTGAATTTGGTAAGTGGGTTAAGAGTTAAACCGGTCTTTAACGCGTTTAGTTTCGGTTACGGCTCGGAACGGTAATTTAGCTCATTTTTATGTTCTTTATTTCATTCAAATAGGAGGGTTAACTAGTTTGTTGAAAATGTCTAGTTATACATTGTAAAAGTCATAGACACGCTTAATAGCATGTAAGCACGATTAAAGATAACGTTATACGGTAAAACCTTAAAATGACACCGTCATGGATTATTTTGTGTAAAGACGACTCTAAATATTAAAAATAAATGTATAAATATAATATGATGTGTTATGGGTCTTTAGACATTGTTTAGGACATTAATTTGATCACCAACAATCTCTTTCGTCGAATTAACCCAAGTGTGCATTCCGACAATTCTTGAAACTAACAGTGCAAAACATATGAAATAACGGCTTTGCTAGATATGAAATGACCTAATTAAAAATAATTAAGTCTAATGTGAAATTTACGAATCACAATTATGTTTAAAGCTTGTACGTATAATTACCGGATATTGTTGGTTGCCACATAAATAACAAGATTTACATTTATATAGGTTTTAGTAGTATTCGCGTGTTTCATGTCGTATGATTTACGTGTTAATCTCTAATTTAATCGTCCGAATAAATAAAATGATTATTAATATTAGTAATTAAATATCGCGTCGAGTGTTGGTTACTAATTGTGAATGTGTTAATATATTTAATCGTACGCTGCGAGGTTAGGTAAACGCTATGCATTAATGACACGTTATTTCGACTCATCCCATGATCCGTTAAGTAAGGTTATATGTCAAGTTCGCATACTGGACCTACAATTGGGTCGTTAATGGGTCGAGCCCGTTTATGGTGAATCATCTGTCAAAGATTATGGGCCCTATTTTAGGGTTGTCACATTCTCCTCTTGTTAAAAAAGGTTCGTTCTAGAAACTTAATTTACGTTAACTTTTGGGATCGCGCTAACTTACTCAAGCGAGGGTTTTGCACCCTGAGTTCATTTCTAGTTCTTAGGGAGAATCTTAATTTGTCTCACGCAGTGATATATGATATCCTCCACTTGTAAATAATGACTGCTTGTGGATGGAACTGGTATGAGTAGGTATCCTTTAATCAGGATTGCTAAGAATCAATGACAAGCATGTCCTTATGAATTTACCAAAAATATGTGAACCTTTATATACCGGACCTCAGATAAGAAATGAAAATCGAGAAGTTATAGTCGAGGAATAGGTAGCTCGTTTAAAATATGAACCGACACGATAAGTTATGTGAGAAGTCTAAGCGTGGCGTAGGCAAACTTGACATTGGTAGTTAAAAATCACTAGATGTAAATGTTGTTGTAACTATCCCTTTTTCGTAGTAGTGATTAATTACAATGGTTAATATAATTCGGATAATATCTACACGTCTAAAGGTGTTGTGATCACCTCCTTAAACTTAGAAAGAATATAGAATGATGATCAAATCATTGGAGGGAATCACTGATTGGCGGAAAAAATTTCATTGTCAACACTTACAAACTAGTGTATCAAGAGGACAATAAATACAACACCACGTGGTGGTAAAGTCATAACCAAAGTATTATAGCGTGAAAGATTAAAATAAAGTAGAACGTCATTAGAAAAGGGAAAAACAAGGGGACAATGATTTTCCGTGCGACCTAGTCCCATTGCCTATGATCGGTAATCATTATGACAATGACTAGATTATGATTAGGTTTTAACAATGAAATTAAAAGATGTCCATGAGAGATAAAATATTGCAATGGTAAGCGTCCATTGTTCTTTATTCACTTAGGTGGAGTAACAAGATTTTCTGGGCTCCACAAAATAGTTCCTGATTATATGGAATTTTGCTCGTTACAATTGGAAATTGTCATGATGTGTTCACCTTTGAAGAGCAAGGATTATTACCGCTATTGAACAAGAGATTCTCACTGAAATTGTATAAATCAAAAGGAGATATAAGTTCAGTCTAATCGACTTAAACTATGGGTAGGTCATTAATCTTCATAACTTCCTTTACCTGGACAATGACGGTTCAGAGGAAGTTGATAGTTGTCATCCAAGTAGCGAACTAGACATCTATGATATGGAATAAAATTTTATCAAAATATGATTTCCTGAGATTGATCCTAGTTTAGACTAAAATTTTGACGAAATAGTTGTCAAGTCATCTACTTGAGTCAACAAAATCTCGTGGTTCATCAAATCGTCTGGATTTCTATAGTTCTTAAAAAAATGAGGATGAGTCCAGAGGAATAGGTAAGAGATTATCAAAGAATTTGAGTATAGTCTAATTGATTCGGCTTCAAGTGATTAATTGATAGAAAATGTGGATCCATTCATTGTCTTGTCACTAGTATTCTAAGATCCATAGATGTAACAGTTGAATTTGAAAGTATGATTATCATGGATGAAGATGACTAGATTTTGTAAAGAATGTTTATGGATCGTTGGTAGTCTGTTGATGAAAATAACATCACTCTTTGTATCATTTACAGACATTTGGTAGTCGAAGACAACTCATTTCTATCTATCATGGAGGGATCTGAAGTAATGATGTTGTATAGTTTTTCATAGATGAGCTAAACTCTAGACATGGAGTGTCAGCTTCATGTATGTCTTACAGTGGTAGGACTCTTTTAATCATAAGTGAGGCTTATGGATCATTAGTAATCATATAAAGTAAAGAGTTTACTTATGCACCTTTGATTTGGTGTTCCAATCCAAGAGTGATAGATTTTCGTGAATACAAAGACGTCCACTCATGGAGTTTCCCGCTATCGAAATTAGCAAATTTTAGGCTTGTCTCTTTGGAGTGAAGTATGATTAGATGATGTGTGCAGGGAACAGTCATGGTTCTTTGACGTACTATTCATGGAAATAGTATTGCCATCCATAACCTTGGTAACTAATAATTTGTCGAAGACATTATCTTTTTCATTAAATGAAAAGAATCATGTATCAAAGGGGTTGACAAGATTGAATGCGGGCGTGATATGTATTTTTTTTGGAAAAGGGCAGTGCCCTGTTAAACTTTTATTACCGAACTGAAAGGTGAGTACATACTAAACGCATCTCCCCCCTCCATGACGTTTTACCATAGAGGGGGGAAGACCGTGGATGCAAAATCAAACAACACAAAAACATAAAAGGACACGCAGGCCCTAAAGATACAAACAAAGCACGCAGGCCCAGATACTATTAAAATAAAGGATCAAAAGAAATTGTACTCAGACTTCCAATATCCAAATCCATCATCCTAGATAGCCCAGATATCCAAGCCCACCAAAAATTTCAAACCAGATCAATAACTAAGGCCCAATCAGCAGTAAGCAATTAGGCCCAGTAGTAGGATCCATAATAACCATCAGCCAAGAGACAATCAAGCCCAAACCCACATAAATCGGCTGAAGTCCATTAGTCTAAGCCCACATGCGCTATCCCAAAAACAATTAATAGTCCAAGAAATCCATTTCAAATCACAGGTCCAATTACCTAGAAACAAGCCCAGTAATCCCCAAAAGGCCTAACAGCAGTAACGTTGAGCCCAAAAGAAAATTAAAAGCCTGATCCAAATTTGATTAGGCCCAGATCCAATCAGAACAACCAGCCCAACAAACTCTCAGGTCCAATCAGCAGCAGTTCAGTCATCCAGGCCCAAAATAAAAGAAAATAATCAATTCAGTTGGCCCAAAACATACATGATTCAAACCAAAGAGTTTTAATTGCAGCCCAACCAAAAAACAGCCCAGCAGTAGGGCAGGCCTAAACCAAACCAGGGAGACGCCCAACAGTGAAGCCCAATAAGCAATTAAATGAAACAGGCCCAAACCCTAATATCCGGTTCAAACAATTAAACCGGTTCAAGAGCAAAACCCTAATTGCATGAAAGGGCAACCATCACATCAGTCTTCAGCCGCACTTCCGGCCACCGAAAAAGTCGCCAAAAAATCGTGTTTGATCGGAAACTGCTGCCAATCACCGGAATAATAAAAAAGAAACCCAGAACATAACTAAACCAACCTATTGGACATGAAGCAACCCAGAACCACCTCAAAAACCAGTCGCCTGAAAAGCGTAAGTCATCGAAAAACTACCGATAAACCAAACAACTATCCCAAACACAGAAATCGAGCCGAAATTCATCAAAACGACCCTGATTCACCTCATACCATCATTATCAGGAACAAATTAACAATGATAGGATTACGTGATATGTATTGTGTATAATACGTTGGGTCCGGACGTGCAAGATGGAAATTATCAATTTATTCTCAACTTCCAAGTCTCATCTTAAGTATGGCTTGGAGATAGTCGAGGGAGGTGTATACTAATGGTTCACCCAAAGTTTTGTGATTATAAGTCGAAATCTTCTGCATTAGACTTTGAGGAAAATCATGATGACCATTCATAATATAAAGTAAAAGGATGTGAAGAGAATACCGAAAGATAATTAATACAGTACAAGAATGTACTAGGTCAATTGATAATAACTAGCCAAATGATAGAGATCTAATTAGACGTACAAAAGACGTGTGAATAAAGATTAATCGATGTCACTAGTTGATAGGAATTTCACACTGAATAAGTTGATGTAATAGAAATAATTCAATAAAGATAAGGAGTTGGGTGAGTTCATAATATTCGTGGCCAAATGAAGTGTTATCGAGATTGTCCTAAATATCAACGATTCTCGTAGATCTTATAAGGAATCTAGTTAGAAAGTATGATCACTAAGTTCGAAGAGTCGAAATGTGGTTTGTGCATGAATATAAAGTAGCACATATGTCGTCATGAGGTTGACATAATTACGAAGTGAAAACATGTTCAAAATGTTACGATCGTATTAGCATAACATGACTAGTGTTCAAGGATGATAGAGTGATCACTACAGTTCGGAAGTCGAGATCGTCAAGATCTTAAGCATATTGTCGTTTCATTTATGATGACGTAATAATAGATGAACTAATGACTACGCCGCGTCGTCAATAGTAACTAACTATAAATTTATACATAGGTCAACACAATGGAAATTCCCAGAATTCATGAGTACTAGTAAATTCACAAGTACTAGTAAATTCACAATTACATGATATCAAGTGCAATTGTCAATTTACCTTACTTGATCACTCTAGTATTCTCCCGTTGTGGGTCGTATTGTAGGTGTCTATTGTTTCCATGTTGTTGCACATATCATATATTAGTCACGTATGTCACATAATCGTTTCTAATTTTAACGTGGTTAGTGATATTCTAGTGTAACCAAATACACTAATAGTTGACTCAAGTTGTCCGGAAACGGTTGGAATTTCTATACTCAAGTCTTAGGTGTTCATAGTATAATTCAAGTCTCAGTAATCTTGGTCCCTAAATAAGTCTGCTTAGAGCCTAGGTGTCACTAAGAAGACCTAATTAGCTAAAACCATTGGCTCTGATACCAATATGTAACACCCCCAAATTTATTCACTTAATAAATAAATAAATAATTTAGAGTTGCAACAATTGGTAACATTACACAACAACGGAAGCTAAATAAACACTTCTAAATATATCGAGCACCCTGTCTTCATCTTCTAAGGGCTTAATCCAAATGCTTAACTTATTCCAACTGTGTCATAGCTATGTATTACCTGAAAAACATGCTTAAAAATGTCAATGCAATGTTGGTGAGTTCACAGATTTTAACTGGATACAATTAGCAAAATCATTTGTACGAAATTGTTTGGCAAAAACCATTTGTACAAAACCCTTAGACAAAAACATTTGTACGAAATCTTTCGACAAAACCATTTGCACGAAATTGATTGACAAAACTGTTTGTACGGATACTATTGGAAAAATCCTTTGCTCAAAATTTACTGGCAAAACCATTGATACGTATACCATTGGCAAAACCCGTTTTCTCGAAATTGACTGACAAACCATTGGTACGTATACCATTGGCGAAATCATTTGCTCGAAATTGACTTAATACATATGATAAACAAAACAAGTTAGCGACTGATTCATCGATGTTTAGCTAGCACAAACGAATTATGTGATGCACAAGCCTATAACCAAACCTTTAACTAATTCTATAGTTTACCCCAACCCATTTTCCCTTTAAACAATGAGAAAAACAAGACCTAATATGCATTCATTTGACCCTTCCAGTCGTGGTTAGCGCGACTAATCATGATTGGGGGTGTTAACATGAATAGTACTATTCATATCGATCTACGGCTAACTTCTCGTGCTCGTCTTTCAACCTCGTACCTAACAATTACACAATACACGACTCAACGTTCGTCCACTAGCTCACTCACTCGACTATCCCGATATTACGCATGATCACATGCATATGAATATGCATGACGCTATGCAAAAACCCTGACCATGCGAGCCGCCCATGCACGTACCCACACCCATACACGATCATGGCGGTCAACGGACACGCGTCGGCTAACTTCGGCTCCTCTCATGGCTTCTGATAGCTCACATCCGGCTCCCGTAGCTTCCGGCCACCACCCGCAGCCCCCCACGGCCTTCGGCCACCACTGCCACAGGCTCCCTGCACTGCTGTCATGCCGCCATCGTCCCCACCGGCATGTCACAGCCTTCGCCGAGCCCCCGCAGCACCGTCGCCACCATTTGAGCCACCCGTGAGCATCCCCCGGTCCTCCTTGCTGCAGCCCTGCACGTCCGTGCACCACCACATCTGCATCTCGCCATTTAGGAACCCCCATGTCACACCCCGCCAAGGCGGAAACGCGAGGTGTGACGTTCATGGTTTCCAAAGCATATGATTACCGCAAACACATACATGATAAATGGATACATAAACAAGTTTAAAGTTTTACATTCCAAAATGTAAATTGAGTTTACAAAAAGTGAAGATTTCGCAAATATGACTCTATTACAATGAGTTATACAAGAGAAATCCCCCAAAAGTTGTATCCATCGTGCATGCATGTAATCTACATTGCTAACCTTGCGATCACGTTCAATTTCCTGAAAAACATACTTGAAAATGTCAACACTAGGTTGGTGAGTTCACAGGTTTACTCAAATAGTTCTTTGTAAAATTCAATTGTTCGTAAATAGTTTCAGGTGCATGTGATAATCAGAATAAGAATTGTTTGACCCATTTGTAAACTAGCTCGGAATACAAATAATATGTTCCTACATGAGCCGTAACCAAACCATGACAATTGTTCTTCGCCCCTAATTTCGTTATCCGGTTCTATGCGGCCATAAATCCTCCGGATTGTGGTTAGCGCGACTAACCATGACCGGGAGACGTTACTCTCCCTAGTACTATTCATAGGACCCTAGGCTACAGTTAATGGTTACTAAATTGTTCCAGTGGACTTTAGCGGCCTAAAATCGTTTAACTCATGTAAACATAAAAGTCGAGTCTTATTATCTTGTTATCACATAAAAATAGTTGTAAGTATGTTCTTCCCCCAAATATTGAAAACAGTAAAAAGGGGCCGTGAAACTCACCTTGAGTTTGTGTATGCTTGTAATGATATTTGTTCTAGTCAAACTTGACTATTTGTACCCTAATTACAAAAGGGTAATTCGTGTTAAGACCGAACGTCTCATATGCAAATTGTTCACCGACTTAGTAAATCTGATTGCTTTTGTTTAAATATCTTCTTAGTTTTTCAACACTTGTTTTGTTATAAAATAGTTCTAAGTTACTGCCCAATGGGCTTGAAACAGGTATCGAAACGACCTAGTTTCGATTGAATAGAACAGATGTCGAAACTACCTAGTTTCGATTAAGCAAACTGGGTATCGAAACTTCCTAGTTTCGATTGGGTAAGAAAGGTATCGAAACTACCTAGTTTCGATTGAGTAATAGGTATCGAAACTACTTAGTTTCGATTGAACAACATGTATCGAAATTACTTAGTTTCGATTGAGTAAACAGGTATCGAAACTATAGTTTCGATTACTGAAATTTTGATTGACAGAATCAGTTTCAAAACTTTATTCATACATATACGCATATATTCATGTTTTAATCTTGAATTCGACACACTTTTCTGGTTATTTTTCTTACGTTCGAGTAAACTGTATGTTTAGCTACGGTTTTAAAGAAAATAATATGGATGGTATCGAGTTTTTACCTCTGGACAGAGATGATGATTTTTGAGAGAAAAAGAGAATGATCTTGACTTCTCCTGCTAAAAACCTTTGAGAAAACACTTGGAACTCTCCTTATAATACCGAAATAAAGGATTCGGGTCTTCGATTATGGAAGAACACCAAAAGAAAGTGAAGATAGATATTCTTGTTGTTGTCGTAGAAGAAAAGAGAGATGACAGGGGTTGTGAGTTTTTGCTCTTGATGGATGAATTGATAGACAATGAGGTGGTATGGTTTTTATCTAAACTTTGAAGTCATGAGGTATGGGTTTTAGTATAGATAATTAGAATGTGAGTGAAGTAGGAAGTGGGAATGGGGCCTTCTCTGAATTTCGGCCGAGAAAGTCAAGGGTGGGTTGGGGTTAATTAATCAAATAATTAGATTTAAGTGTAAATTTATTTAATTCATTAAGTGTATTAATATTAATTAGAGTTTCAAATGGTAATTTAATTTGGTTTAGGTTCTCCACGGTATTATAAATTTATTAAGTTTATGGCTCGTTAAAGAAAAATATTGAAATCTTGAATTGTATAATTTGTTGAGGTGATTATTTGTAGGTATGAGTACCTAAAGGTGACGCTACATGGTAACGTCTTCGAGAGGGTTCGTTAGCTTACTTTTACGTATATTATATGATTTATTCTAAAAATAACTTATTGACCAACGTAAAAATTTGTGTAATATATATATATATATATATATATATATATATTTCTGGTTATTTAATTTAACCACTAGTGTTCGCATTTAGTCGGGTTATCCTGGTACGTGAACCGGTAACTCTTAGAATTACCAAATATGAAATGAGACAATGTACGGTTTTTGCTAGACCTTAATGTCCTTGTTTATGAAATTAAGTAAATCGTGAAAACAATTATACTGTAAACTCGTTTATAACATGTACGGATATTGACCTGAAATGTCGGGTGTCACATTCTCCCCATGTTAAAAGAATTTCGTCCCGAAATTCAGTTTGTGTCCTCTTGAACTGGTGTATCCTTAAACAAGGATGGGTATTTTGTTTTCATTTGATCCTCTCGTTTCCATGTATACTCAGGACCACGTTTTGAGTTCCAACGTACTTTAACCAGTTTGATTCGACTACGTCTCAGCTTTTGAACTTTCCAATCTGAAATCTCAATAAGTTCCTCGATGAAATGAAGTTTATCATCAATGTGAATTTCATTAGGCGGTATGATCAAAGTCTCGTCTGACAAACACTTTTTGAGATTAGACACATGAAATGTATCGTGTACGTTGCTTAGTTCTTGCGGTAGCTTGAGCTTGTAGGCTACAGGGCCAACCCTAGCCAGTATTTCAAACGGTCTAACGTATCTAGGGTTGAGTTTACCACGGTTACCAAACCTTGCAACGCCTTTCCATGGTGAGACTTTTAACATTACTCGGTCACCAATTTGAAATTCTAATGGTTTCCGTCTGTTATCAGCATAACTCTTCTGTCTGTCTCAGGCCGCTTTCAGACGGTCCTTAATTTTGAAGATCTTATCAGTGGTTTCCTGGACAATCTCAGGACCTGTCAAATGTTTTTCACCAACTTCCGCCCAACATAGCGGTGAGCGGCATTTACGACCATATAAAGCTTCAAACGGAGCTGCCTTAATGCTCGTGTGGTAGCTGTTGTTATAGGAAAACTCTGCCAACGGTAAATAAGTATCCCAATTTCCTCCGAAATCAATTACACACGCACGGAGCATATCCTCTAAAGTTTGAATGGTCCGTTCGCTTTGACCATCCGTTTGTGGGTGATATGCCGTGCTCATGTCAAGACGTGTGCCCATGGCTTCTTGTAATGATTTCCAGATTCTAGACACGAATATGCTGTCTCTATCAGAGATAATAGAAATTGGCACTCCATGCCTAGCCACAATTTCCTTGATATAAAGCTTTGCAAGTTTCTCGGTTTTATCCGTCTCTTTGATGGGTAGGAAATGAGCTGATTTTGTCAGACGATCGACAATTACCCATATCGCGTCATACCCGCTCGACGTCTTGGGTAATTTCGTGATGAAATCCATAGAAATCTGTTCCCATTTCCATTGTGGAATTTCGGGTTGTTGTAACAAGCCAGACGGTTTCTGATGTTCGGCTTTTACTTTTGAACACGTTAAGCATTTACTGACATATGTGGCAATATCTCCTTTCATATTGGGCGACCAATATAATTCTTTTAGATCCTTATACATCTTATCTGAACCCGGGTGAATGGAGTACCTGGACTTGTGGGCTTCATCCATAATCAATCCACGTAAGTTACCATTACTCGGCACCCAAATTCTGTCCATGAAGTAAAACGTATCATCTGACTTAGACTCCAATTGTTTGATCATTCCACGTAGTGCCTCATTTTGGATGTTCTTTTCTTTAAGTGCTTCTTGTTGTGCCATTCGGATTTGAGTAGTAAGACTCGTATGAATTGTTAATCCTAGGGCACGAACACGAAGAGTTTTAACTCGTTCTTTGCGACTTAAGGCGTCTGCTACGACATTGGTTTTCCCGGGATTGTACTTGATATCCCAATCATAGTCGTTTAGTAGTTCTACCCACCGACGTTGTCTCATGTTAAGTTCTTTTTGATCAAAGATATGCTGGAGACTCTTGTGATCAGTAAAAATAGTGCATCTCGTACCATAAAGATAATGTCTCCAAATCTTGAGCGCAAACACAACTGCGCCCAACTCCAAGTCGTGGGTCGTATAATTCTTTTCGTGCACTTTTAGTTGTCGTGAGGCATATGCGATGACTTTGTCTCTTTGCATTAACACACAACCAAGTCCTTGGTGTGATGCATCGCAGTATACGACAAAATTGTTGATTCCCTTCGAAAGAGATAAGATCGGTGCACTACACAGCTTTTGCTTCAGTAATTGGAAAGCTGACTCTTGCTTGTCACTCCAATCATACTTCTTTTCTTTCTGGGTTAATGTGGTTAAGGGCAGAGCTATTTTTGAAAAATTCTCAATGAATCGTCTGTAGTAGCCAGCCAAACCCAAAAATTGACGTACTTCTGTCGGAGTCTTTGGTGCTTCCCAGTTTTTGATCGCTTCTATTTTAGATGGATCAACGTGAATTCCTTCCTTGTTGATGACATGTCCAAGAAAATGCACTTCTCGGATCCAAAACTCACACTTAGAGAATTTAGCGTAAAGATTCTTGTTGCTGAGTAGTTCCAAAATTAATTTCAGATGATGTTCATGATCCTCCTTGGTTCGTGAATATATTAATATATCATCAATAAATACTATCATGAATTTATCCAAGTATGGCTTGCACACTCGGTTCATGAGATCCATAAAAACAGCTGGTGCGTTCGTCAAACCAAACGGCATAACTAGGAATTCGTTGTGGCCATAACGAGTCCTAAATGCCGTCTTGGGTACATCTTCTTCTTGGATTCTTAGTTGATGATAACCCGAACGTAAATCGATCTTAGAGTAGAAGCTCGAACCTTGTAGTTGATCGAACAAATCGTCTATTCGAGGAAGTGGATATCGGTTTTTGATTGTAAGCTTGTTTAATTCTCGGTAATCAATACACATCCTAAAGGTTCCATCCTTTTTCTTTACGAATAGGACCGGAGCTCCCCAAGGTGAGAAAATCGGTCTTATGAAACCTTTATCAAGCAACTCCTGGAGTTGATTTGATAATTCCTGCATTTCAGAAGGTGCTAATCGATACGGTGATCGCGCAACCGGGGCGGCTCCTGGTACCAAGTCGATTCGGAATTCGACTTGCCTCGGTGGTGGTAATCCAGGTAAGTCTTCAGGAAAAACTTCGGGGTAATCCTTAACGATTGGTATGTCTTCAAGTCGACGTTCCTCGGGTTTCTTACGTAGGTACTTACGAACTTTCATGCAGTTTATCATCCTTAATGTTACTCCACTCTTCTCACCTTGAACTGAAAGAACTTCTCCGTTCGGGAGTGGAATTTGGACAATCTTCTCAAAACAAACAATCTCGGCGTGATTCTTCGACAACCAATCCATGCCAATAACAACGTCAAAGCTTCCCAAGTCAATAGGTAGTAGGTCTATACTAAATGTGTGGTTCTTAAAACATAAGGTACAACCCTGAATGACTTCTCCAGCTTTAATTAATTTCTCGTTTGCTAATTCAATTGTATAATTTTGGTCTAGTTTGCTGGGCTTAATACCGAGTAGGGACTTAAAGTCATTTGACACAAAACTCATATCAGCACCCGTATCGAAAAGTATAGAGGCATAGTGATTATTTATCGGGAACGTACCAGTGACAATGTTCGGATCCTGTCGAGCGTCACCAGCCCCCATCACAAATGCTCTTCCACGGGCCTGATTGTCGTTTCGGTTCTTCAACTTTGGACAGTCTTTTCTGAAGTGCTTTGGATCTCCACACTCAAAGCATCCCTGATTCATCCTTCCTGTTCCTGGTTTGACCTTTCCTACTACTTGATTAATCTTATTAGGATTTGCATTGCTCCAACAGTTATGGGCTAGATGCCCATACTTTTTACACTTTCCACATTGGGTACACTTTTCACTGTGATGATATCCACACTTGTCACACCTCGGTCGTGTTCCAAGATATCCATTTTGTCATTCAATGTTGGCAACATAGGCTTTCATAGTTTCAGGTCTCTTGTAAGCCTAATTCTTGTTTTGATTACTTGGTTTTCCAAACCATTTCCTCTTTTCTCCAGATTTTCCTTCCTCGGTCTCCTTCTTTCCAAACAAACCATCACGCACAGCATTATCCCTTAGCTTGAATGCTAGAGTTATAGCGCTCTTGGCATCCATAGGGTTCGATGAAGTCACCAGGCTTCGGATTTGAGGTGCGAGACCCCACAAATATCTTTCAACCTTCTTGTATTCTGGGGTAACCATGTGTGGAATCAAGATTGCTAACTCATTGAATCTGTCAGTGTAACCAACCACATCATCTCCTATCATTTGTAAATTCCACATTTCAGATTCGATCTTTTGCAACTCATTTCGAGGACAGTATTCCTCAGTCATCATGGCTTTTAGCTCCTCCCAAGTTAGTTGGTATGCAATCTGCCTTCCCAGGGTTTTCACTTGTGAATTCCACCAAGTTAAAGCCTTATCAGTGAGTGTGCATGTAGAATACTTCACCATGCAGTCAGTGGTGCATTCACTAATATCAATCACCGACTCCATCTTTTCTATCCATCTCATTAGCCCAACTGCACCCTCGGTGCCATTGAAGTTACGGGGGTTGCAAGATAAAAAGGCCTTGTAGGAGCACTTCCTATTTGGAGCATCTGTAGAATTACAAGTCATAACGTCGTTAATTCGGATCATGACTATGTGTTATGACTTATTTATTCTATTACCTCCGGAACCTCCGGCTGTACCGCTACCTCCTGCACCTCCTCCGCCGGTACCACTGCCGTTTCCTCCTCCACTATTTCGATTTGCCACATACTGTTCCATGGAAGCAGTTACTCGCTGTGCTATGAGTTACGGGGTGTCCTACGCTTAGGTGCCATGACGTTCTTTCTAACATATCAATTAAAAAGAGGAACAACATTATATAATAATAATGATTGATCATGACATAAGGATACAAAAGGGATGGGTTCTCTTGACCATATCAGTACCAAAGTTTTAAATTACATAATGCGCTACGGACACAACCCGCCCGTAATAGGTCTAAAAGAAGATGTGGGCGTACAACCCAATCATCATGGCAAGTCCCGCCGTGACAAAGCTAGCCCTAGCCACAAATTCTGCAGCCAAAGTCCTTTCTTCCAGCGCCTCCACCATGTCTCAGACCGTGAGAGTGAACTGCCAGTCCATATCAGCTCTCAACTCTAGGTAGTCAGTGGCACCCTGTATGTCTCAGGTGCTGTCCTCCAGAGTCTGTACTCGAGATCCGAGCCCTTGACGTAGTCGCGTGGCTGCATCCCCATGTGCCCGGATATCATCTAGGAGGTCATCAAGACGCTCCTCGTGCGTATGAACGCGTGCTACCAATGTAGGCACTGTGAGCTCCATGGTTTCCTTAGTGTGGGGTAGGGGTGTTGAGGAGTTGGAGAACTCTCCGAGCTCAAAGGTAGAGGGGATGCTCTCCATCTCCCTCCATCGTGCCAGTGTACGGGGCATCCAACGGATAGTCCCCACCGTAGGGTGGTAACAGGGTCGTTGCCTAGGTGGTTCCTCATCAGTCTCTAAGTTTTCCGGGTTACGGGCTACCAGGGTTCTCTTGCGCGGAAATCGAACCTCTTTCCTAGCACTTTTTACCGTAACTGGTCCTCCGCTTTTCTTTCGGTAGACGATAGGCGGTTCTCCCAAGGCGACATTGAGTGGTGTGGAGCTGCGAACTTGTACTCGATTTTTGGGGCGTGTGGCGGAAAGTTCCTCGTTGGATTCAGGGTCAGAGACGGGGTCAGAGTGTGAATGTGACGACATGCTTGTGACTACAATATCCGCATGACATGATGACTGGTTATGCAATGCTTATGCAATGAAAACGTTTTAGTGAGTCATTTAAATTATAGGCTAGGTTCCATTTTAGACACCTAGTTCGCTATAATCAATGGCTCTGATACCAAAATCTGTCACACCCCGCCAAAGCGGAAACGCGAGGCGTGACGTTCATGGTTTCCAAAGCATATGATTACCGCAAACACATACATGATAAATGGATACATAAACAAGTTTAAAGTTTTACATTCCAAAATGTAAATTGAGTTTACAAAAAGTGAAGATTTCGCAAATATGACTCTATTACAATGAGTTATACAAGAGAAATCCCCCAAAAGTTGTATCCATCGTGCATGCATGTAATCTACATTGCTAACCTTGCGATCACGTTCAATTTCCTGAAAAACATACTTGAAAATGTCAACACTAGGTTGGTGAGTTCACAGGTTTACTCAAATAGTTCTTTGTAAAATTCAATTGTTCGTAAATAGTTTCAGGTGCATGTGATAATCAGAATAAGAATTGTTTGACCCATTTGTAAACTAGCTAGGAATACAAATAATATGTTCCTACATGAGCCGTAACCAAACCATGACAATTGTTCTTCGCCCCTAATTTCGTTATCCGGTTCTATGCGGCCATAAATCCTCCGGATTGTGGTTAGCGCGACTAACCATGACCGGGAGACGTCACTCTCCCTAGTACTATTCATAGGACCCTAGGCTACAGTTAATGGTTACTAAATTGTTCCAGTGGACTTTAGCGGCCTAAAATCGTTTAACTCATGTAAACATAAAAGTCGAGTCTTATTATCTTGTTATCACATAAAAATAGTTGTAAGTATGTTCTTCCCCCAAATATTGAAAACAGTAAAAAGGGGCCGTGAAACTCACCTTGAGTTTGTGTATGCTTGTAATGATATTTGTTCTAGTCAAACTTGACTATTTGTACCCTAATTACAAAAGGGTAATTCGTGTTAAGACCGAACGTCTCATATGCAAATTGTTCACCGACTTAGTAAATCTGATTGCTTTTGTTTAAATATCTTCTTAGTTTTTCAACACTTGTTTTGTTATAAAATAGTTCTAAGTTACTGCCCAATGGGCTTGAAACAGGTATCGAAACGACCTAGTTTCGATTGAATAGAACAGATGTCGAAACTACCTAGTTTCGATTAAGCAAACTGGGTATCGAAACTTCCTAGTTTCGATTGGGTAAGAAAGGTATCGAAACTACCTAGTTTCGATTGAGTAATAGGTATCGAAACTACTTAGTTTCGATTGAACAACAGGTATCGAAATTACTTAGTTTCGATTGAGTAAACAGGTATCGAAACTATAGTTTCGATTACTGAAATTTTGATTGACAGAATCAGTTTCAAAACTTTATTCATACATATACGCATATATTCATGTTTTAATCTTGAATTCGACACACTTTTCTGGTTATTTTTCTTACGTTCGAGTAAACTGTATGTTTAGCTACGGTTTTAAAGAAAATAATATGGATGGTATCGAGTTTTTACCTCTGGACAGAGATGATGATTTTTGAGAGAAAAAGAGAATGATCTTGACTTCTCCTGCTAAAAACCTTTGAGAAAACACTTGGAACTCTCCTTATAATACCGAAATAAAGGATTCGGGTCTTCGATTATGGAAGAACACCAAAAGAAAGTGAAGATAGATATTCTTGTTGTTGTCGTAGAAGAAAAGAGAGATGACAGGGGTTGTGAGTTTTTGCTCTTGATGGATGAATTGATAGACAATGAGGTGGTATGGTTTTTATCTAAACTTTGAAGTCATGAGGTATGGGTTTTAGTATAGATAATTAGAATGTGAGTGAAGTAGGAAGTGGGAATGGGGCCTTCTCTGAATTTCGGCCGAGAAAGTCAAGGGTGGGTTGGGGTTAATTAATCAAATAATTAGATTTAAGTGTAAATTTATTTAATTCATTAAGTGTATTAATATTAATTAGAGTTTCAAATGGTAATTTAATTTGGTTTAGGTTCTCCACGGTATTATAAATTTATTAAGTTTATGGCTCGTTAAAGAAAAATATTGAAATATTGAATTGTATAATTTGTTGAGGTGATTATTTGTAGGTATGAGTACCTAAAGGTGACGCTACATGGTAACGTCTTCGAGAGGGTTCGTTAGCTTACTTTTACGTATATTATATGATTTATTCTAAAAATAACTTATTGACCAACGTAAAAATTTGTGTAATATATATATATATATATATATATATATATATATATATATATATTTCTGGTTATTTAATTTAACCACTAGTGTTCGCATTTAGTCGGGTTATCCTGGTACGTGAACCGGTAACTCCTAGAATTACCAAATATGAAATGAGACAATGTACTGTTTTTGCTAGACCTTAATGTCCTTGTTTATGAAATGAAGTAAATCGCGAAAACAATTATACTGTAAACTCATTTATAACATGTACGGATATTGACCTGAAATGTCGGGTGTCACACCCCACAGCCCCTAACGGCAACCGCCGGGTGGCACCGGTCCTCCCTTCTCCTTCCTCGGCTTAACTTCCACCACGGAACCCTTCTAAAACGCTCGGCTAAGGCCAAAACCGATTACCGCTCGCTCTAACGCTATATAGATAATCATATGAGTAGGATAATGATCGTACCTTGAAACCGGGTGATTCGTGTGAGCCGAATACCCGTCGCAACACCTCTCCTTTGAGAGCGTTTCTCGCGAAAACTCTAGCACCACACAATGTTCATTAGGATCGTCCGAGGATTAAACATGCGTACGATGATTATGGTTTAGAGTTTTTACCTTGGATCGACTATCGAATGCATTGATCGGCCTCTCCTCTCTCCCCTTCTTCTCTCGACAGCCGCGACACAAATGGGGGATCCCCCCATCGCCGTAACACCCTAAAGGGTGTGGGGTTGGACCGGGCTCGGCCCTTGCTCGCTACCGGACCCCCCGATCGAGCTTGACCCATCTTGAAACTTTTATAAACTCCCCCTTTAGGTCTTGACATTTACACCCTAAAACCCGACTAATTATTTATGAAAACAATAACGTGTAGTTCCCGTCACATCTCTTTCCTTTGCGAACCGTTATTTACAATAATTACAAACCCGTTTTCTAAACGAAAAACCGGGATGTTACACCTACCCATGCCTACCGAATACATGAGGGTGTTTAGGCTAGTGATGCACCCGTTTTGACCTTCAGTCAAAGTTTGCGCGACTAATGCGGGTGGGGGTTGTCAAACCCGATAGTACTATCAATGATTACCTCGCTTTGTGAAAGAAACTAATGGTCCAGTTGTGAGGGGACTTAGTATGGTAAGTAAACCGATTATGTAATATGTGAAATCATATAAATGTAATTGTGACCAATGAAAACTGTAAGTATGCATGTAATCTCCCTCAAAAGGAAAATAAGTAAAATGGGGCCGTGAGACTCACCTGACGCGTGAGTATAGAAATGTATAAATAGTGACGACCGAGTGATTTTCGACCTACGCGTGCCCTAAAATGTAATTAAGACACCTTAAGGTCTAAGTAATGTATCCGTGTGTAAATTGATTATGTAACCGTTTCACCCAATTTAATTTCGTTATGAATTTCCGTTTGACTCGACGACCCGTTGGTGATATATATTTGTTACCCAAAAATATATATTTACATAAATATAAGTTATATTTTCCCTCAAGTGTGTCCATGAATACTTGCAAAGTTAGTAACGACTTAGGGTTCAGCTTGTAAAATAATATTTTGACTCGAGTCGAGTCGTAACTCGTTAAATAAATACATTTTATATATATATTTATTTAAAGTAATATTTTCGAAACATGACGTATAGTTAAATAAAAATAATATTTATATTATTTCTACAAAATATACTTGGAGGAATATTAACACTAA
Organism: Smallanthus sonchifolius; assembly: GCA_023525975.1. Lineage (NCBI taxonomy): Eukaryota > Viridiplantae > Streptophyta > Magnoliopsida > Asterales > Asteraceae > Smallanthus > Smallanthus sonchifolius. The sequence goes on from CM042046.1 coordinate 32,909,768, forward strand.
AAATATCGTCGGTTTACGTATTTGACTATAATATATATATATATATATGTATATATTTATATTTATAAAATTACTTTTTAGCCTTGAAAATAATTAGGGTTTCCAAGATATAGATTTGTACTTATAAAAACCTTTTGAAAATAACAACATACAAGTATTCCTTTTTATAAAAATACAACTCTTGATATATATTTGTAAAATAATATATATATATATATATATATATATATATATCTTTCTAAAAACCAAGGCTAGGGGTTAAATCCAACTTTTATATGACCAATATACATAATATATATGTATTAGCCAAAAATCCAAAATAATCCAAGTATCCAATTTATCAAAGTATTTTCTTTTAAAGATCTGACAACTCGTCATAAATAAGCAAATAATCCATAAACTTGTAGTAACCATAACACATGCATATTAACAACTACTAATGTTTACTAGTACTCATGGAAATAATTAAACCCACTTGATGTTAATTTTCAAGTTCAACATAGACTTAGTTTTCTCATAATAGTAAATTCCAACTTAATGAAATAATCAAACATAAACCCAAATCACCAACACATATATTTTATTTAATCTTATGAACCACCGTATAGCAATAATTAGTATGTGTATGTAAAAATATAACTCTTATAAGTATTAGTATGTAAGGGAAGGGTTCAAATGTTAACCAACTTTTTATGTGATAACCGTGCTAATCACTATAAAACAATCACATAATTTATAAATTATTTTTTATTTTAATTGTTAAAATAGTATTTAATTATCTTGAATAACTATTTTGAACGTAAATACAGAAATGATGAGTCTTACGTATACGTACCAAATAATGTTACATATACGTGACACATAGTGTTTATATATATGTAACATTAACATAGTGATAATTGTTACATATACGTAACACTATGTTTGAGAGTGATTATCATGGTTATCACAGAAATATTGGTTAGCATTTGAACCTCACCCTAGTATGTAAAAACATCATTTTTAACAAATAACACTTTGTTTGAGGAAAAATGGTTACATAAATCTACTGGGCTGTGAAACATAGAAATAAATAATTAGTAAGTATAAATAAGAGAATATCCTCACTACTAGCCAGCAAGAAAAATTGGATGGAAAGATGGAAGTTGCTTGAGAACACCAAGAGACCACTTGAACTTCTCTAGAAAGACTTCGAACTCACTTGAATTCTTGAACAAGGTTTGAAAAAATGTCTTGTGAAGGTGTGGAGAGGGAATCGTGATTTTGGAGCAATACAGGGAGGGTGGGCTTTGATTTTTTTTTTGTTTGTGTAATTGGTATGGAAGACTAGTTCAAATATAAATCAACAATTTTTGTCTTGTAGGTTAAACAATTTTTGTCTTGTAGGTTAAAGTTACACTAAAGTGTGTGTATGTGTGTGTATATTACGTTTTTTTACAAGAAGAAAAAGGGGTTTTCTTGTGGTCAAATTTGGCTAAGAGTCTTTGGGTGGGTTTTGTGTGTGTATAAAGTAATATACACAAGAATGGTAAATCTAGAAGTTGGTAAAAGTGGAGTAGGATAAGTAGTGTGTTAATGCCCTTTTTGTCTAGAAACTTGGAAGGGAGAAATTGTTAAGACAAAAAATGGGATTTTAGGTGTTAGCAAAAAGTCACAAGCTTCATGTGCGTGTTTGAATTTTCGGCCAACAAAATAAAGGGAAAAATGGAGGATTTTCAAGATATTTATGGAAATGGGGATATTAATGTTTATTTAAATCATAATTATAATAAATGAGGTACAACGTTGATAGCGAGTATAAGTTAGACGCGATAAAAGTTACACTTTTTATTAAAATCGAATTTAATAAAATTGTACATTATATATTTGGTGGTTTACTAACATGTAAACATATGTTTAGTAAATTGATATATCGACATAGCGCGTTAAAATAAGGTACACCGGTGAAAAGGTAAAGATGTGTGTTAAAATACTAGGTTGATATAAATAAATACACACATATATTTAAGTTCTAAAATAGTGTTGTAACACCTCGAAATATTTATTAAAACATAAATATTAGTTATCATCAACGTTCGTGTGTGCCGTTTATACCGCGTGTGACCCGGTAATTTACCGAATTACCGATGCGTGAAATGTTATGAATGGACTTTGCTAATTATGAAATGACCTTAATTAACCATAATTAAGTCTAACACGAATGTAATGTATACAAATTATGACATAGACGATGACGGGTATTGACCTGAATAAATAAAATGAGGAAATCGAGCCGGTAGCGGACCACTACCGGGTTTCATAGTGGTCCGCTACATGCGGATGAAGGAATTATGAGGAAATGACACGTGGAAGTGACACATCTGGTGACTCAGCCTTATGGTGGACCGCCACCAGGCAGGTATAACGGTCCGCCAATCGTAATCGGGCTCAAGCAACGAGATGGTAACACTTGTAAAGCTGACTCGCTGAGATGAAAGGGGCAGCGGGCCGCTACCCAAGACCATAGTGGTCTGCTACATATGCAACACGCATGTTAGCTGGATTAAGGCGGTAGCGGACCGCTACCACTAAGTTTAACGGTTCGCTACGAGTTGCAATGGCAGCCTATAAATAGATAAGTTTGTTTGTTCAATTGGAAGAAACAAACAACACCCACATCACCACACACCCGCATGCATATCGAAACACGAAAATGTTATGTTTTAAAAGTGTATGTTAACAAAACATGAAAACAAACTTAAAAAAAGGTGGAAAATGTCATGACGTAAAAATGTATGTTAACAACACTACAAAACGAACTTAAAAAAACGTTTCACGAAAGATAAAACCATGTAAAACTGTTTCCCACTCAGATATATATCGTTTTAAAAAAAATGTCTCGACGATATAACAGTAAGAAATACGAAAGCGAACATAAAAAAGTCTTTGCTTGAAGATAAAATGAGGTAAAACCTTCACGTACCCGAACTTATCAAGTTAAAAATAATTACCTGCAGTTCGATGCATAATGCATATTATTAACATCTTTATTTGATTAGCCAACGAGGTTAAAATCACGTGTATTATATGAGATTGTATATTAAAAAAAGATAAAACTTATAAATTTGTAAATACGTCATAATTTGTCAAACTATTATGATCGTCTCGAGATATATCAAGTGAAAATGTGTGTGTATACAACAAATTAGTATTTTTCTTTAATTAGTTATATTTTGATTTTCTATTATATATTTTTAATTAATATAATTAGTATTCTTCTTTAATAATATATTTATATTATCATTATTATATAATAAGATAGAGGCGCATTTATTATGAGAGAGACGAAAAAACCAATATAAAAAGACACGAGAAAATGACAAGTGTTAACCTTAAACTTTTATTTATAAGTATAGATTTGGCAATTTCTATGTAATTATCCACGTGTTTCATTTTAAAGTTGATACGCATCGGAGTTGGCACGTGCACTCCTCATTTAACAAAGGAATTTAGATAAAAAAAAATACATCAATCCGGGGGAAGGGAACCAATGTTTTAAAATTTGGTTTTTAAATTTTATCAGGTTGAGATTAGAAATAGTTTAACCGATTGTACCGGGTTGTATTGGACGTTTCAATCGAATTGACTAGTTAATTCTATAATTTCATAAAAATACAATTTAAATTTAAAAAATAATCTAAAAGTATATAATTCCACAATAAAAAATAATCTAAAGTTAATCCATAATCTAAAAATAATCCAAAAGCACTCAATTACCAACGAAGTTTTTTTTTAAAAGTGTGCAATTTTTTTTCTTTTAAAATGGGCCTTACGTAACCAAGCAATTATTTAACTGCAAGCAGAAGTATGATGGTTACATATTTTTTTCTTCTAAACTGGGTCGTTAACTTTTATTAAAAGGAATCGAACAAATTTTTTTCTTTTAAAGTTCAAACTTAAAACCGGTACAACGATATAACCCGGTATTACCGTTGGTACAACTTACAAACCGTTTTTCCAATTTACCAAACTAGTGACCGAAACCCATTTTAACTGGTATTACCGGCCGGTTTGAACCAGTATTACATTGGGGGGAACCTTGTCTCGAAATGGATAGAACATGTAAACAACCACACCAGAACCCATTTCAATTTCTATATTGGTTCAACAAGTATATATATCTATACTATATAATAAATAAATCTTTTTTAATGTCTCTCTTGTTAAACGTACATCCATCTTTTAATAATAATATATTTTTAAAGAAAATATTAATATACTAATAAAACATATTTATTTTAAATTATCTCTTATTATAAGAAACTTTAAAATCTAATTATGTATTTATTTTTAATCAAATAATAAATGAAAATCAAAATATATTAAATATTACTGAACGTATTTTAGAAACCTAATTATATATTAATTTTTACATATTTTGAATTTTGTTTTCTATCCTTATTATATCATACATTTTTACACATGTAAAATATATACATAAATATTTATCAATTTTAGGTATTGATGTTTTTCACCTCATGCATACTACACAAGAATCAAACTAGTATATATATATATATATATATATATATATATATAATGATAGGAAAGTTAGAAAGGAGAATCTCCATTACGATTCTCAAGAATGTGATTCCCTCTTTAGGGTTATTTATCGTATTCTCTCGTTTTTTTTAAGGCAACATTAAATGTTACGACGTTACACCCTTGTTATATGGGAGAGACTCGTCCAACTCCGGCCAATATGTTGTCTTAATCGGGCATACTTGGCGTCAGAGTTGGAGAGCTTTCAAGGAAAACCCCACTCAATACGGCCCCTTCCGGGCTTAACGGAGAGCCGAGGCTCGAACCCTGGATCGACGTGAGTAAAACCCTGGTGAATCAGTCTAAGAGCTAGACCTCATTTGCGATGCCGCGAAAATTAATAGTGGTGGCAGGGATCGAACCCGAGTCCCTTGAGACTTCGGGCCTTACCTCAACCATTACACCATACCCTCTTTAGCTCCAACAAACAAACAAGCATATATTCTTCTTTCCCGACCCTTTTTTAATTCCTTCTTCATCTTCATCACTGTCATGGCCAAGCATTGATACTCAAGTGTAAACTCCGATTTGCAAGGTACCTATGAAATCGAAGTTTCCACTGTGATCTGAATTTTCTAGAGATTTCACTTCCTTCTTCACCTTCGTGAGTTATATATATGTGAATACTTTCCCATTTTTTTTTCTGTTTCTATTGATCTTTTATGACTACTTTCAATACCTTCTAACAGAGGATATAATTTTAGGCAATGTTTTCAAAGATAGCGCGCATGTGTGCAACAAATTCTCCTTAACGTGTTGTTGTATACTTAAGAAGACATTGGTTGTTCCATAGACAGACATGGTTGAGAGAATTTGCTACTAGCTGCATTTCATTTATGGAAGGAGTAGAACACTTAAAAATTCCACTTGAAGAGATAACGTTCGCCACCGACAACTTCAGTAATTAGAAATCCATTGGTCAGGGTGGGTTCGGGAAGGTGTACTTAGCCGAACTCTGCATATCCGGCAAGCAGAGGACCGTTGCTATAAAGCGGTTAGATCATACCCCCGACAAGGGCAACAGGAGTTCATGATGGAAATTCAGTTGCTTTCATGCTATACACACAAAAACGAATTTTTTGCTAAAATGGGCCATGAGGGTATCGTGTAATCACATTTGGGGCTTTTCTCCCTGGGATGACACATATGGGGTTGTCGCCCTTTCAAAAGGCGACATGTTCTCACTCCCAAAAACTGTCGCCATTCCAAAGGGCGACAGCTTCCAGTCACACGTCCACCTCAGCTTAATATCCTGGTCACTATCCTAGTCAAAGCTGTTGCCATTCCAAATGGCGACAGGTTTCTTAATCGAATAAAAAATTGTGTTGTCCCATCAACCACTCAAACCTCTCCCATCCACTCAAATATATTAAAAAGTTTCTTTAATGATACTAATCATAACCACATAATATATTATTTTAAATAATAATATATTTTATTTTAACTAAATTACTTTTTTTATTAATAATATATTTTAAATAATAATAATATATTTTATATTTTATTTCCACTCAAATATATTAAAAAGTTTCTTTAATGATACTAATCCTAATCATATAATATATTATTTGAAATAATAATATATTTTATTTTAACTAAATTACTTTTTTTATTAGTTTATCTGGACGCCATACGATTCCACAGGTGGACGGCGCGTAAAAAAAGTAATTTAGTTAAAATAAAATATATTATTATTTAAAATAATATATTATGTGGTTAGGATTAGTATCATTAAAGAAACTTTTTAATATATTTGAGTGGAAATAAAATATAAAATATATTATTATTATTTAAAATATATTATTAATAAAAAAAGTAATTTAGTTAAAATAAAATATATTATTATTTAAAATAATATATTATGTGGTTATGATTAGTATCATTAAAGAAACTTTTTAATATATTTGAGTGGATGGGAGAGGTTTGAGTGGTTGATGGGACAACACAACTTTTTATTCGATTAAGAAACCTGTCGCCATTTGGAATGACGACAGCTTTGACTAGGATAGTGACCAGGATATTAAGCTGAGGTGGACGTGTGACTGGAAGCTGTCGCCCTTTGGAATGGCGACAGCTTTTGGGAGTGAGAACCTGTCGCCCTTTGGAAGGGCGACAACCCCATATGTGTCATCCTAGAGAGAAAAGCCCCAAATGTGATTACACAATACCTCATGGCCCATTTTAGCAAAAAATTCTTCATAACCTTATTTCTCTGCTAGGGTTTTGTGACGAAAGTGGCGAAAAGATACTTGTTTATGAGTATGCCACTCACAGAAGCCTTGACAAATATCTAAGTGGCACCGAACTCTGTTGGATGCAACTTCTCCAAATAAGCATTGGTGCAGCTTGTGGTTTTAAGTACCTTCATAACGATTTGGGACCCCAACATAGGGTCCTGCATCGAGATATAAAGAGCTCAAACATTCTACTCAATGACAAGTGGGAGGAAAGAATATCTGATTTTGGATTGTCAAAAATAGGCCCTTCAAATGTTAACTTCACATTTCTTGTCCGTGTGGCACCCTTGGCTATGTTGATCCGCAATATTACAGAACGGGCATTCTAACAAAAGAATCTGACGTGTATTCGTTTGGTGTGGTGCTATTTGAGATCTTGTGTGGTAGCACATAAGAAATATCAAGATGAGGGTCTGTTTCTTCCTTCATTGGCCCAAAAGTATTATGAACAGAACAGATTAGTCGAGATCATCCATCCCGATCTCAAAACTCAAATAAAGGCAGATTCGTTGGAAATGTTCGCCACAGGTGCATAACAATGCTTGAAAGATAATAGAAGTGATCGCCCAACGATGGCTTGGATTGTAGAAAATCTTGAGAAGGTGTTGGAATTTCAAGTAAGTTTTACTTGGAAAACTAGCTTGTTAACATCCATTTAACTTGATTTTCATACTTTATCTAAAATAATTCGCACTCTCAATTGTTGCAAGGTTGGTAGCAATGCAGCCAGATTCATCCAGATTGGAACATGGGGAAGACAAAGTGGAGGTGGTCATAACAACTGGTTTTATAAACTTGATCAAGATCATCATTTGTTAAAGATAACCATTCATCATATTGATGCAATATACTCCCTTACATTTACTAGTGAAAATAGTGGTGTTTTGCATACTTCTAGCAAGGTTGGTGGTTTGGGCAGAGGAAAAACAGTGTCTGAGGTGAAAAGATCTGAATTCAATTTCCAGTAGGTATTATTAATCTATTTTCTTAAAATATTATAATGTTGTTGTTGACTTCAATTTCCAGGTCTTGTTCGAAGGTGATGAGGAAATAACCGGCATTCATGGAACCATTGCTACTCGAAATGGTTACGCAATACTTTCATCGTTGTCTTTTGAAACGACAAAGACGGCTCACGGGCCTTTTGGCCGAGCAACGAAGAATGCATTCTCGGCTCCATGGGATAAAGGTGCATTAGTTGGGTTTTATGGCCTTTCTGGCGATTGTATTGAGAGCATAGGTGTCTATGAAAAAGCTTATGAGGAAACCATACAAGTCGGAACATGGGGAAGAACGGTACCTGAAGATTCTCCATGGTCTTTCCAGCTGGATAGAAATCATCGTCTGAAGAAGATAACAGTAGACCATGGTGATGTAATATACTCCCTCATGTTCACTTCAGAATATAGAGGGTCCTTATACACTTCTGATAGGGCTGGCGGTTGGAATGGAGGAGACCAGCTTTCTGAGGTGAAGTGTTCTTCAAATTGAAACCAAATTATTTGTTGGTAAATTAGGTTTTAATAATCCAAACTATGAGTCATTAGCTGATAATAATCCATACTGGTAACTTGACTGGTGACAGTCATAACTTTCAGTTTTATTGTCAAGACAGTAGCATAATCATCATAAATTTACACTCGATTTAGATTTAATTTCACTCAAATTGATAATTTTGAACAAAATGTAAGAGAGGTACAAGCGAAATTGACTGATAATCATATGTAAATATATGATGATTATGCTTTTGACTGCTGTTAGCAACAATATTAAAATTTAGGACTGTCACATATAAAATTGCGAGTATGGGTTATTATTGGCCAATAGCTCATAGTTTGGATTACTAAAATACTATTTGATTTGTTTATCTAGATATTTGTAATCTTGGTTTAATGAAGAACTCTATGCCATTAATGGAACAGTTGGGGTACCAAGAGGTGAAAATCCTGCATGTTGTGGATTTATGTCATCAATTTTCGATGCGATAAAAAACCGAAAGAAAACGGTTATATCATCGCTATCATTCGTGACAAACAAAAAGACTCATGGAGCTTTTGGCCATGATAGAGGGAAGCCTTTCACAGTAGCATGGAAAGACTGTTCATTTTTGGGATTTTACGGTATTGCCGGATGGTATATCGATAGTATCGGTGTCTATTTAAAGGATACTATTTGAAGTTTTTTCTTGGCTACGCACTACAACAAATTGACCCTGTCCCGACGCCACCTGTACCGACGACATTTGTCGTCGGGATAGGTCACCCTATACCGACGACATGTCGTCGGTATAGGTCAAAACCAAAATTTTGGTAGGGAGACCCTATAGCGACGACATGTCGTCGGTATAGGGTTGAGGCAGGTTGGAGGGAAAACTGGCGCCTAATGAATTTTTGGGGAAAACCTATAGCGACGACATGTCGTCGCTATAGGTTAATTTTGATTTTCTTTTTGTTTTTTTTTATTTAATAAATTTTCGTCGGTCAAAAAATTTTTTTTTTTAAATTAAAAAAAATTCTGGAAAAACCTATAGCGACGACATGTCGTCGCTATAGGTTAATTTTGATTTTCTTTTTTTTTATTTAATAAATTTTCGTCGGTCAAATTTTTTTTTTTTAAATTAAAAAAATTTCTGGAAAACCCTATGGCGACGACATGTCGTCGGGATAGGGTTTTTCCAAAATTTTGAATGGGACACCCTATAGTGACGACATGTCGTCGCTATAGGTTAATTTTGATTTTCTTTTTGTTTTTTTTTATCTAATAAATTTTTTTTAAATTAAAAAAAATTCTGCAAAACCCTATAAAACTAATATCATTAGGGTTGATGGTTCAACGATAGAGACAAAACCTCTAGAAACATCTAAGGTTTGAATGTCACGGATTCAATTTTTATTTGTAACATGGTTAAAATGTTTCGTCGTTGTAAAAAAAATATAAAAGTAATGCTAATTAAATTAACATAATGATGATAAAGTGTAATAATGAATTAATGGGAAAATGTTATGCTCCCTCCCTATTTATTACCACTTTCAATATTAGATAATGCTAAATTAACATAATAATGATGATTAAGTGTAATAATTAATTACATTTATGATAAAGAAAGATTGAACCGCTCCAATGATGATTAAGTGTAATAATTAATTACATAATAATGCTAAATCCATAAAGAAAGATCTCTGTGGATGAACAAGCTCAATGCAAAAGATTGAACCGCTCCAAAGAACATCATGATGGCGGTGCTAGAATACTGCAACGAGTATCTTTTTCCAATGTTTGATTGGACAAGAAACCATGAAGACCACAGAATTGTACCTGCAACCAATGCCAAGGAACCTGAAGTCCATCTTGCTTTCTTCGTTGCTAAAACTGAACTTAGCCTTCTGAAGATAGATTGAACATGGATGGATTCATTCGTGGGATGCAAATGTGAATGATGGTTAAATAAAGGCATTCCTTTGTAGAGGGTCAGTAAAGTGGCACCTCCTACACAAACTATAGTCCCTATCACTTTTGCTCTTCCACCATTTGATTTTATGTTCACCCTTTCCAACCTAAATCAGAGTGACACACATGCCGGTATAAGTATACAACCTCTATATAAAGTGAGGAATTGCATATGGTTTGATACAAACCCAGAGGGTAATGACATCATAAATGTGATCACCGGCACCATGTTGAGAAAAACACAAGAGCAAGTGGCGGATGTGTGTTGTATACCCAAAAGGAACAAGTACTGTATGAGGGACGCACTGCAGCCATACAAAGATTATTATGTTAATTTAGCATTATCTACTTCAATGATAATTATTATCACTACTTCAATCAAGATCTTTTCAGGTACACATTTTGTCACAAAACAAGTTGCATTTGAACCTCAAGTTTAATAACATAATCTAACACCATTTTGGTTTTTGTTTTTGTTTTTGCAGGCATGACGATGCACTTTTCAACCTTCTCGATATGAACCGAGTTTCATCACATTACTTTTCTGATTTAGGGTTTTCATATTTCGATCCCATTGATAAAGATATAAGCTTGTGGGAGTGTTGGGGAGACGGTCATGTGTTGCCATTGCTAAGTTCCAATGATGATCACAATGGTGGTGGTTCCGGTGATCACGGTGGCCGGAGGCCGTCGAGACCGTTGGAATTGGAAGAGATAGAGAAGCATTTTGAGTTGCCAATAGTCATGGCAGCCGAGAAACTTAAGGTGAGATTAACCATGTTGAAGAAAAGATGCAGAGAGCTTAATATAAAGAGATGGCCTCATAGAAAGCTTAAGAGTATTAAATCTCTTATTCAAAATGTGAAGGTATGTAATATTGTACCTATATTACCCTTCTTTTTTACATTCTCACATGTCGTCGCTATAGGTTAATTACCCGTTAACCTTTACAATAATTTACATAATTACAAACCCAGTTATTTTATGAAAAATCGGGATGTTACATCTTGGGTCGTTGAACCCTTATGGGTTAGTGTTGAAGTGTGGGTTATTAACATGTCAATAAACGACAAACCGTTTTATAAAGGATTGTAATGTTCTGAGTTCAATCAAATGGTATTTCTTGTTTGCAGGTGAGGTATCTTGGCTAGGGAGCGGTGCTACTCGGATTGGTGTGTAGGCATTTGTAAGATAAGATTAAGATTGATATTGAGTTTATAAAGGGTTACAACTATTTTAAATTAAGACTTCCACTGATTGTTTGTAATAAAGCGAGTATTTTTAAAGAGAACACCCAGTGATGAGAACCAACTGTAGGGTACCCAGTTTGGGGCCATACAGGCTGGTCTTGGGTGTTTCACAAACGTCCGAGACATCGTGAAGGCAATCAACAGACTTCTAATGTCTTGCACGGTGGGGTTCCGATTAAAAATTCTTCTTATTCCATGAATCTTGCTCAGGTAACGGTTTCGATTTTTCTCACGAATTTTCCACTTAATTCTTCAGTGATTGAGATTTGGAAGTTCTGCTAGAATGGGAGGTTGAGAATTAGAATTTTGCTTGACAATAATAAATCCTATGGATATATATTGATTATAAATTAGAGATTTTATAATTTTGTAGAAATTTTTGGTTTGATTTATTTTTTTATATATTTATGTGCTATTGGATATATATTGATTATAAAATAAATTTTTTATTTTAAACAGAAAAATATGGATTTCAAAACTTTAATTTTTTTATCTTAATAAATTTTTTTTTAAATTAAAAAAAATTCTGGAAAACCCTTTTAATTTTTTTATCTTAATAAATTTTTTTTTAAATTAAAAAAAATTCTGGAAAACCCTATGGCGACGACATGTCGTCGGGATAGGGTTTTTCCAAAATTTTGAATGGGACACCCTATAGCGACGACATGTCGTCGCTATAGGGTTGAGGCAGGTTGGAGGGAAAACTGGCGCCCAATGAATTTTTGGGGAAAACCTATAGCGACGACATGTCGTCGCTATAGGTTAATTTTGATTTTCTTTTTGTTTTTTTTTATTTAATAATTTTTTTTTTAAATTAAAAAAAATTCTGGAAAACCCTATGGCGACGACATGTCGTCGGTATAGTGTTTTTACCTTTATTGACTGGTCAACATCCTGTGAAACCTGTTCCGACGACATGTCGTCGCTATAGGCCACTGTACCAACGACAAGTGGACCTATGCCGACGACATGTCGTCGCTATAGGGTGCAGCGTGAACAAATAGGGAAACAGACGACAGAACTTCATTTTCAGCCAAAACTCTCCAAAACTTCCCCAATTCTGTCTCTCCGGCGATTTCAGCGTTTTTGGGCTATTTGGAAGCAACTTTCACACAAGCTTTCGGGATTTAAGGTGAGCTAACATCCGGGTTCATATTTTAGCTAATTTTTTAAGATTTTGAAGTTTTGTTTGTTTATTTTGGTTAGGTTTTGGAGGAATTTCACCATTTCTTGAATTTCTAGCTTTGTGAAGGTAAATACTCGTTTTAATTACTAATTTGTGTTGAAATTTGGTTTATATCAAAGATTTTTATGATTTTGTATGTATGTGTTATGTTTGTATGTTTGTATGTATGAGTATGTATATTTGTATGATGGAATTATTAAATTATGATTAGTTTATGTCATTTGGTTTAGATGTGTGTTTATTTTATATAATTTAGTTTATGTAAATTAGTGTTTGTATGTATGTGTATATATGTGTGTAATTTGTGTTTATGATGATTAGTTTTAATGTTTAGTTTGTATGTATGTGTGTAATTTGTGTTTATGATGATTAGTTTGAATGTTTAGTTGGTATGTATGTGTGTAATTTGTGTTTATGATGAAATTTGGTTTAGATCTAAGATTTTTATGATTTTGTATGTATGTGTATGTATGTATGTATGAGTATGTATTTTTGTATGTATGATGGAATTATTAAATTATGATTAGTTTAGGTCATTTGGTTTAGATGTGTGCTTATTTTATATAATTTAGTTTATGTAAATTAGTGTTTGTATGTATATGTATGTATGTGTGTATTTTGTGTTTATAATGATTAGTTTGAATGTTTAGTTTGTATGTATGTGTGCAATTTATGTTTATGATGATTAGTTTGGATGATTAGTTTGTATGTATGTGTGTAATTTGTGTTTATGATGATTAGTTAATATGAATGTATATATGTGTATGTATGTTTGTATGTATATGTTTGTAATTATGTAATTGGACATTTATTTATGTTTGTATGTATATGTTTGTAATTATGTAATTGGGCTTTTATTTATATATGTATGTATGTAATTATGATGTGTAGGTATATAAGATGGTATTTATTGGGAGCAACTTTCACAAAAACTCTCGGGATTTAAGGTGAGGTAACATCCGGGTTTCATATTTTAGCTACTTTTTCAAGATTTTGAAGTTTTGTTTGTTTATTTTGGTTAGGTTTTGGAGGAATTTCACCATTTCTTAATTTCTAGCTTTGTGAAGGTAAGTACTCGTTTTAATTACTAATTTGTGATGAAATTTGATTTAGATCTAAGATTTTTATGATTTTGTATGTATGTGTATGTATGTATGTTTGTATGTATGAATATGTATATTTGTATGTATGAATATGTATATTTGTATGTATGATGGAATTATTAAATTATGATTAGTTTAGGTCATTTGGTTTAGATGTGTGATTATTTTATATAATTTAGTTTATGTAATTTAGTGTTTGTATGTGTGTAATTTGTCTTTATGATGATTAGTTTGAATGTTTAGTTTGTATGTATGTGTGTAATTTATATTTTTGATGATTAGTTTTGATGATTAGGTTGTATGTATGTGTGTAATTTGTGTTTATGATGATTAGTTAATATGAATGTATATATGTGTATGTATGTTTGTATCTATATGTTTGTAATTATGTAATTGGACATTTATTTATGTATGTATGTTTGTGTGTATATATTTGTAATTATGTAATTGGGCTTTTATTTATGTATGTATGTAATTGTGATGTGTAGGTATATAAGAGAGTATTTATTCATATGCTTATGTATGTTTGTATGTATATGTAACTTTATTTAATTTTGTTACAAGTTTGAAACTCGTTGCGGTTGACGAGAGGAAGAATGTCGTACACATAATCAACAAATGCTTGAAATGCAACGACAAATGGATGAAATGCGTCGAATGTGGGATCGTCGAACTAGCATCGATGATAATTAGCTTGGAGTTGTTGAGCCTTTGCCTTTTTTGTTGGTATTTGTCTTGAACAATTTGCATATTTGTGTGTCGAACAAGTTTATGTTTTGAATGTTTGATTTGTTGAATAAATTTGTGTGCCGAACAAGTTTGTGTGTCGAACAATTTGGATGTTTGGTTTATGTTCCGGACATTAATTTTTATCCGATTTGAATGTTTGAATGGTTTATATTTATGATTTGCAGGTTTTTGTTTTTAGAAATTTAATATTTCTGGATAAAATATTAAAAATAAAAAAAAAACAGAAAAGACCTATACCGACGACATGTCGTCGCTATAGGTCTTTTTCAAAAATTAAAAAAAAAACAAAAAAACCCTATACCGACGACATGTCGTCGGAATAGGGTCAACCTATACCGACGACATGTCGTCGGTACAGGGTTGGACTCTATACCGACGACATGTCGTCGGTATAGAATTTATTTTTGAATTTTTTAATTAAACCCTATACCGACGACAAGTCGTCGGTATAGGCTGACCTATACCGACGACACCTATCCCGACGACAATCTTGGGCTATTGGGACGAAGCAATCCCGACGACACCTATCCCGACGATATGTCGTCGGCATAAGCTATCCCGACGACAAGTCGTCGCTATAGAGTCAAAAAAAGTCGTCGATATAGGGTGATATTGTTGTAGTGACGGACCACACCACCTTCTGTTGTTTGAGATTTTAGGCTTCTTCATCTTCAAACTTATGGTTGGCTTGTTGGAGTGTTATACGCTACGTCAGAGGGTTTCTACTTATGTAAATGGGTCAAAACCGGTTGAGAGTTAGACATGTTAATTATATACTCATTTATTACATAGAGTTTTTAATAGAAAAATAAAATAAAAGTAAAATAATATGTAAAACAAAAAATAAAATTCTTTGTTTCCTTAATAAGTAATAATTTGAATTCAAGTTTTATATTATTTTTTCTAAAAAATAAAAACATTAAGATAATTAAATTTCAAAATTCAGAATTACTTAAAATAGAAAAAATTAAAGATTTTAATGAGAAAAAATATGGTAATGACACATGACATTTTCTTGGAAACATTTATTATAATAAAGATTTTATATTTTATTGTTGGGACCAACTTTATTTATTTTTGAGACCGACCCTTTTTTTTCAACTTCTTAGGAATCGTATCCGACACTTGTGTAGCCTAAAGGATTCTGGTCATGTTATGATATTCTAGGTCCTGGGAGCCTCGTCGCGCAGCGAAAATACACGGACCTGTTCTGTGATTTGTGTGGGAACCAAGAAACGAGACAGAGAAACACGAGCACATACAAAAGATAATGAAATGATACGTAAGCCATAACATAGAAGGCATCCCGTATTACAGACTACATACCGAAGGAGCACACATCTCTCATCTAAGCTCACGGTCCAGGGGCGGGAGAGCTCATCCCGCCCGGACACCTCTCGACCTAGTTCCTGAAGTTCCACCTACAAATGAAGACAAGTCTTCTATTTATAAGGGAAGGAACATTACCTGCGTACAGTGTTTGGTCATGCGTACTTGACAAGTACGCAGGACCAAACTGGTGTGCAGGCTAAGTACTCAGGAACACCCTCCTGCGTACTAGCCTAGTACACCGATACATAGAATTTTATCTGTAGTTACAAAAACATGTTTCTACAAACTCCCTCTTAACTATAGCATCAAATTCTATTTATCACTAACACTGATAATCATCAGTTTACAAAGAATGTCCTAATAGACTCCCTCTAAACTAATGACATCACGTGTCTTCTGGCGAGACTTGATCTTCTGGCATTCCACTTGAGATCTTCAAATCTTCAAATCTTCAAATCTTCAAACTTCAGTCTTCAGTTGCCAAGTGATACACACGACTCCCTCTTAACTGTAGCTTTCATTGTAGATCAAACCAAGTGCTTCAATAGGAACCAACTAACCCAACACAACTCATTATATTTCATCCTCTCAGCAGTAGCAACCTCCACCCTGACTTAGAATTCCGAGTCTGACAATGTCTTCCTAAACAGGTAACAATAGTAGACTAAGACAACTCCAAATCAGCTGGCATATGATAGAGAGTTTGAGTTTCCAATAACCTGTGTCAAACTAATCAGCTCCCATAGGAATTCCAGTAAGATAAACTTTAGTCTTCACACCAGATGTGTCCAACTCTATCCTGTATCTTCACGAGTCAACCAAATTCCCGAAGATGTTCATTTCCAATTTCCCCTTTCAATGTAAGCTTCTCCGGACTAGACCAGAAACAAGGGAACGTTTCCTATCCCGTCGGCAAATGATAAAGATTCCATCTTCAACTAATAATCCAACGAATATCCAGCTTCATCGTGAAAGCACATGATATAATCAAACACAAAAATATAGTTTACACGAGAAATCACGGTTGATGATACACCCCCCCATTTCTCTGTAAACTATGACCAGCTTCATCATTACTTCACTCAAATCCTCAAAAAGCACAACTAGCCAACTCCAGGATTTTATTCTTTTATTCCTTTGCAAAGATCCAAAACAGCAAATCCTTGGTTTCAAGTTGTTCTAGTATTCATCCCCTATTAAAGAAGTATCCCGGATACTCGTAGCCCACATATTCAGGTTTGAATACCTAAACAAGATGATTCTTTTTCCGAAAGACCCAAAGCAGCCACATCTTCACAAATAGAATGAGACCTTTAGTCGATGACGACCCAATTGCTCTCATTAGTTCAGCATTCATACCTTATTAAATAAGTATCCCGGATACTCGTAGCCCACATTTTCAGGTATGAACACTTAAACAATGTATGACAAGTGGTATCATCAACAAAAATCTCGTCCGTGTTTCGCCAAGCCACATTGTATACAAATTCTAGTCCGGAAAAACCAAAATTACTATTTTTTTTAATCCCAGATGCTAGTTCATGCGTACTTAGTAAATACGCACATAAAGGGTGTTCATGCGTATTTAGTAAATACGCAAAGCCAAGTACCCATGTGTACTTGTTAAGTGCGTAGAGAAATGTTCTTGCGTACTTAGCTAAGTACGCAGGTCACTTCTCATGCGTACTTACTAAGTACGCAGGGCTAACCCATGCGTACTTAGCAAGTACGCAGAAAAGGTGATTTTGCGTACTTGTTCAGTACAACAGTGTTCTTGATGGATCTTGAGGAGAATGCTCGAAAAGTGATAGATCTGAGAAATTGATGCTTCCAAAAGCTTAGAAATCATCATCTAACAAACCCTTAGCCCTCCAAACACCAAATGAAGTGATAACAAACTCGATTTTAAGGTTTTTAAGTCTGAAAAAGTACGAACTCGTATCTGCTCAAAACCCTAAAAAATCAAAACTGGAACACAAATCAACGAACACCGAGGCTCTGATACCACTTATAGGTCCCTAGAGCCTCGTCGCGCAGCGGAGATAACACGGACCTGTTTAGTGATTTGTGTGAGAATCAAGAAACGAGACAGAGAAACACGAACATAAACAAAAGACAATGAAACGATACGTAATCCATAACATAGAAGTCATCCCGTATTACAGACTACATACCGAAGAAGTACACATCTCTCGTCTATACTCACGGTCCAGGGGTCGGGAGAGCTCGTCCCGACCCGGACACCTCTCAACCTTGTTCCAGAGTTCCACCTACAAATGAAGACAAGTCTTCTATTTATAGGGGAAGGAACATTACCCGCATACTTGGCTATGTACGTAGGGAATTGGTCATGCGTACTTAGTATGTACGCAAGGACCAACTGGTGTGCAGGCTAAGTACTCAGGAATACCCTCCTGCGTACTAGCCTAGTACACCGATACATAGAATTTTATCTATAGTTACAAAAACATGCTTCTACAGATATCGAGAATGATCGCTAGAAACAAGCGAAAGTGATAAACGAAAGAAAGAAATGAGAGAGAATGATTGGGGTAAAACTAATTCTTTTCCCTACAACAATAGTTACCGGAAGACGCAAAGATAAGGTACATTATTCTTTTTATTTTGCTGAGGGTCAAAACTTAATTACTTACATTCTTCTTTTAAGAGGATGACTTTTATTTCATATTTATGATTTTGTAAAATTACTTGTGTTGTTTTTGTTATTGTGTTGTTTTTTATGTTGTATTGATTTGCTATTGTGCTGATTTTGTTGTTTGTGTTATTTTCTTGTGCTGGTTTGCTATTGTGTAACACCCTTAATTTAAACACCGGTTATAATAAACATTTACACACGTGGAAGCATTTATCCCAAGAAATTTTTTATTATTATTTTATTTTCTCCTTCGCGTACCGCGAAGAACCAGACCCCAGATTTCGCGTACCGCGAGGGAGCCACAAAAAGGCTTTCTGGAAATCTGGTCTTTCGCGTACCGCGAAGAAGTCAGTAAACAGAAACACTTGGGTTTTTGACCAAAACATTCATATACCAATATATACACCAAAACATAGATCATGTATCAATTTACACAACATTTTAAGGATTTTCATTTAAACCCCAAAAAAACACCAAAACGCATATGAGAATCCTCCTTGCGCCAATTGGACTTAACCTTGACTACATCGGAGCTTTTCCTACATAACACCACATATATCACCATTAGTAATGAATATAAAATATATCAAACAAGTAAATACAACTTGTTTTCACCCATTTGACCCGTTTCCACCCAATTTGTCATTAGGCTACGTATCACTTGCATTTCACCTTACAAGTTCCATTCTTTTCATTTTTCATTCATAATTAGCACATTTCCATTATGGCACATAGGCCATAACCTCATTTCCATTATGATATTTAGATCATAACCTCATATCCCATTTCCATTATGATACTTAGAACATAACCTCATATCCCATTTCCATTATGGTACTTAGACAATAACCTCATTTCCATTATGGTATTTAAACCATAACCTCATATCTACATTTCCATTATGGTACTTAGACCATAACCTCATATACACATATCCATTATAGTATTACAACTATAACTACATTCATTCATTTACACATACTAGTTCATACACATTCATACACATTATGCATACCACATTGCATTTAATACCATTTATCATCAATACTAAGTAAGTGTAAAAGCACTTACCTTTCGGGTTAGAAGATCCCACACCACCTTCTCGATTCACAATTTGATTACCTAAACATATACACCTAGTTTAGTAATCTAATTATACATCAAAATCACATTATAATTGGGTTCACAACCCAATTTCCCATTTCCAACCCAAACTGACCCGTTTGGGGTATTCCCATATCCAAACACCATCTTTCCATCTAAACTCACCTACTTGAGTTTCATTTCCAGTTCCTTGACACTAATTTCTCATTCAATATTTTTTATTAGGTTAATTTGGTGTTCATTCAAGTGTCTAACATCATATAAACACTTAACCATTCACTAATTCAACATCCTATCATCATAATCCATACACCCCCAAATTTCTCCATATGAACCCTAACTTCTCATAATCATAATCAAAGGGTTCTAGGATGTTAATCGCTATTCTTTACCTCTAGTTTAGCTAGATTATCAACAATCTAACACCAATTAACCACATGCATCATAAATTTTTGGATTTCTATAAAACCCACCTACTAGCTCATCAAAGGTGAAATCAATGGAAGATAATCACTTACTTGATGTTAGGAAGGTGATGTGTGAGCCAAAACCTTCACAAATTCAAGTTCAAATGCACGATTTTGGCTTCAATTTCGTTTTCTCCTTTTTCTCTCTTGCACAAGAACGACCCAAACACAAATGAAGTCTCAATTTTGACTTCTTCTAGTCAAAATGGCAGATTTTGGCCATTTTACACCTTTAGCCCCTCAACTTCCATTTCACCCTTTTCATTCCAAAATTAGTTAAAAACTAACATAACCACATTACTAACTTGAAACCCACTTGTTTCAACTTATTTTTAAAATATTATTTTCACCATAATATTTATTAGAATGTTTATTTATTTATAACGAAACCCGAATTTTGGTTCGTTACATATTGTTTACTAGAAAACAGCACAGATTTTATTATCAGTGTTGTTTTTATTTAAATCAACATAGATTTTGATTTTTTTAAATCATCGTTTTTTATATATCAACATTATACTCAAATTAAAGAGAAAAAATGCTTGATTTTATGGTGTATTTTTTTTTTAAAAAATAATGTCGTATAAAAAAGTTATGCAAGTTTAAAAAATGTGGGGAACTTAAAAAAAGTTAACAAAAATGGTTATTCCTAATATACCCCTCCAACCTTCTTTTTTTTCTCCACTTGAATATCATCCCTAATAAGGAAAATTGATGGCTAAGATTGTTTCTTATATTTCTAAACCAAATTACACTTCTTAGTTGAACCTTCTCTTACATACATATGTCTCTATATAATTTGTATAAGATGAAATGTGGTGATGAAGTGTGGTGGTGGTGGAAGGTGGGAGTTTGGGGATGAAGAAAGGGGTGTTACTTTGGGATGGGTTTTATGATTATTAATCTTTGTTTTTATTTTTTTTAATGTATTTTGGTCATTTTATACTCACTTAAAGGATAAACTTAACTAGCATCCAACCGAGGGGCCATGGGTGTTACAATCGTGCAAACTATTAGGCCAAACTTGTAGTTTTCCATTCCTAAGAGCCATAAGTAAAATCTGGATAAACCACATGGACCATCCGTGTAATTAATTCATAATGCTTTAAATGTTACAAAGGTAGTTCTCTTCTCTATACATCTAAAGAGTTGAATAACTTGCCAACACTCAATTTTAATTGGAAAATAGTCGTTTAGAACACAATAAAGAATTTAGTTTTCCTCTCTTTCAAAACCTAAATATGCGTATAGTTCATCATGGGAGAGTTTTTCTAATGTGGACATCGATGTCCTTCTTGCTATCATTTCCCCAAAAGTTGACAAACACGGAGGATGTGTAAAATATATTCTTTGTTTTCTATCACTTTGGCATGTATAAAAAAATATTGTGAGGCTTCTTTTCTTCCAGAGCCTTTAATTTTTTTATTAATATTTCTTATCTATCGTAATGGACGATTCCATAGGTTATAATCGAAAAAAAAAGTCAGAATAGGTTTTTCAAACAAAAAAAAATTATTTTTCTTCATCTTTTTTATTTTTTTCAAGTAAAGCTCGCCCACTCTCCCCCAGTGGTTAAAATCTAGGATCTGATATGAATTCCATATTAAAGAAAAGTAGACATCTACGGCCTAAAACTACACGAGTGGATAGATTTACGGCTACTACTTCCCGGTCTTTGTGAACGTTCACTTCAATAGGATATCTCGTTTTACTAGCTCGACTATAGAGAGGGGAACTAATGGTAACAAGCCAGACCAGATGATCTTCGAAGACATCCTTCACCGATCGATTAGATGAGAGAGGTCATTCAGTGTAAGACCTGAGGTAGACAAACGATTCACTGTCTGTGGTTCCAAACGTCAATCCCATCCTGAAGGAGCTAATGAAAGCCTGAATTCAAATGAAAGTGGGCTCTTCCTTTTCGATTGAAGCAAGTCGATCATTGAATCTATTAAACTGGGTCGCTTCTTCCCCCCTCCACAGGAAGACTTCCTTATTTCCCTTGCCTGGCTGGCTATCTCAAACCGACATTCGAACCCACAAAGCCTAGCTGCACAGCCATTGTGCTATTAGCCCTACGCCTAGAAAGCCTCAATTACATATTGAACTTACCTATATGAGGAGGTTTGATTCCATTGCCATTTAGGGTTCCATACGATCTTTACACCGACACCCACGTCTATCCAAAGGAGAATCAGCTGAAAGAAGAGAGAGCCTCCTTCTCATTGTTGTCTCTAACTAAACCACCGTGTATAACTCGAAAGCCGGCTTGTACTGGATTCCTGCATACCTCTGGCAGGCATCGCAGCACTTAGCATGTAACACCCACAATTGGAAAACCAATTATTGAAAACATTTAAACGCGTGGAAGCTTATATCCCAAGAATTTTTTATTTTCTTTTATAACCCTAGCGTACCGCGAGGGATTTCACTCCTCCATTCGTGTACCGCGAGGGATTTCACTCCTCCCTTCGCGTACCGCGAGGGTACTCCAAAATATGCCATCGAGAACCAGGTCTCCCGCGTACCGCGAGAGAACCCACCCTAGTTCTCGCGTACCACGAGGGACCTGAGTAAACAGAAAGTTTACTCAGTTTGCCCAGTTCCATACTTAGCCAAAATTTTGCATTTTTCACCAAATCGACTAGACATCAAAATTTACTAACACTTGGGTATTAGTTTCAAAACATATATACAATATTTGTAGACACCAAAACATAATTCATGTGTCAAATTACACCACATTCAAGGATTTCCCCATTTAATTCCCAAAACACCCAAATTTGCATTCAAGAATCGTCAACGCCACGGACTTGACTTTGACCTACATCGGAGCTTTCCTTACATGATCACATAAATATTTCACCGTTAGTAATGACGATAAAATATAACAAACAAGTATTTATCACTTGTTTCCACCCATTCACCCATTTGACCCGTTTGACCCGTTTACACCCATTTGGTCAATTAAGGTTCATAACACTTGCATTTCCACTACAAGTTTCATTTATTTCAGTTTTCATTCATGTGTCATCACCCATTCACCCATTTGAAGTATTCCACACTTCTTATTGGGTTTACAACCTCTTGATGCGAGTACCACAACTCGTCTTACCCACACTTGGAGTATTTGACTCCAAGTCCACCCTTTGAAGTATTCCACACTTCTATTTAGTTTGTAACCTCTTGAGGCGAGTACCACAACTCGTCCAAGTCCACCTTTTGAATTATTCCACACTTCTATCCACCAATTCACCAAAATATCATATTATGATTGACTATATACCACATATGTCAAATACACCAAATTCTTCACATTTACAAATTTGTTTAACTATTTACCACATAAGTCAATTACACCAATTTCACCACATTCACATATTTGTTTGACTATTTACCACATAAGTCAATTACATATTTACCCCATTGCACAATCAATTTTGGATTATTAACCACATAGTCTAATTTCACCACTTCCAACATATAAGTTTAACCTTTTACCACTAAAGTCAAATTAATACAATTCCACGCATATTACATCCAAGCAATAGGCATAAATATTCTTTTCAACTTATAGTATGCATACATATCACATACACCACACATTTATCTACATTACTAAGTAAGTGCAAAGACACTTACCTTTAGAGTTGGAAGATCCCGTGCCTCCTCCTCGGGTCACAATTTGATTACCTAAATATATACACCTAGTTTAGTAATCTAACATTCATCACTAACACAATACAATTGAGTCCACAACTCAATTTTCATTTCCAACTCAAATTGACCCGTTTGGGTTATTCCCATAACCAAACACCCCCTTTCAATACAAACTCACCTACTTGAGTTTTTTTTTTCAATACATTGACACTAATTTCTCAATCAATAACTTTTATTAGGTCAATTTGGTGTTTTTTCAAGTGTCTAATACCAGCTAAACACTTAATCATCACTAATTCATCATTCTAGCGTCATGATCCAAACACCCCCAATTTCACCATATGAACCCTAACTTTTCAAAATCAAAATCAAAGGGTTCTAGGATGTTAATCACCTCTCTTGTTTAGCTAGATTATCCACTATCTAACACTAATTTATCACATGCATACTAAATTTTTGGATTTCTCCAAAACCCACCCACTAACACATTCAAGGATGAAATCAAAGAGTGATTAACACTTACTTGATGTTATGAAGGTGTTGTGTGAGCCAAAACCTCCACAATTCAAGCTTCAAATGCTAGATTCAAGCTTCAATTTCGTTTTCTCCTTTTTCTCCTCTTGAACACAAACGACCTCAACACCTCAAATGAGGTTAATTTTGACTTCTCCAAGTCAAAATGGCAGATTTGCCATGTTACACTTTTGGCCCCTCAACTTTCATTTCACTCATTTCATTCCAAAACTAACTTGAAACCCACTTGTTTCAACTTATTTCTAAAATATTATTTTCACCATAATATTTATTAGAATATTTTATTTATTTGAAAATGAAATCCGGATTTTGGTTCATTACATAGCATGTGCTATGTAATCTGCAAGGACCGTAGGCCAGTAGTGGCCATGTTTCTGGATCTCTCGAATTTCCCTAAGCGCTCTCGATGTACCCATCTGTCACCTTGATGTGAGGCATTCCGTCAACAAATACTCAAATATGAACATCCACCGACTGTTACCACTTCCTCTTACTCGTATATGCAGCTCCTGATCTGGTCATAGAAAGAAGGAAGTCCGAACTCAAAGCCAGTGTCTGAGCTAGCTGCCCTTAGTAGATAGACTGGAAGCCAGATAAGGAAGTCTGGTGCCGTTAGTAGACTGGAAGCTAGATAAGGAAGTCTGGTCCAACTCTTGAAAATGGAAGGCAGAAAAAAAAAGATAGTTGAAAGTGGGGAAAGTAGGGCTACTCACATTGATTTATAACCAAAAATCCTATCTTGAAAATTCGCAATCCAGTGAGAAAGTGAAAAAAAGGTGTATCGATAAAGAAAGGTATAAGCATCGCCTCTCGATCCAATCCGTCTCCCCTCAAAACCTGATTACTTTTAACTCGACCCCTGATTAGTTTATTATCGGCCTTGTGTCATGAATTGTTGTCATTATTATTAGCTAATAATGACTTTTATCAGATCCACAAGTATTTAGATTCATACTAAGGTATTGTTCCTTATGACAACTCCATGTTAACAATCACAAACACTAACAAACAAATAATCATGAATCTTATTAGAGCTGGGCTAAAAAAGGGTCAGACAGCCCGAATCAGGTGCAACCCATATACATACGAGATGCTATGGTGTTTAGTCCGAAAACCAACATTCACCACTTGAATAGCGTTTCTCCTTAAACTTCCTGATGTAACTCGGCAATCGGTACCATGACCCATCCTTTTGTTTTCTTAATTGAACTATTTATTGGAATATCTTTAGTAAACCTGCCAATTTCAACCCAGACACTTAAAATGGGCACATTTAGACTTTTAATATAAGACATTTTGGGCCATATGCTACGTCCACAAGTCAGATGCTTCTTCAGGTTTGATTTTATTCCTATGTTTACGTTTAGTATTATGAAACTAATGTTGCTTATGTAGCGAACCAAAATTCGGGTTTCGTAATAAATAAATAAATATTCTAATAAATATTATGGTGAAAATAATATATTAGAAATAAGTTGAAACAAGCGGGTTTCAAGTTAGTAATGGGGTTATGTTAGTTTTTAACTAATTATGGAATGAAATGGGTGAAATGAAAGTTGAGGGGCCAAAAGTGTAAATGGAAAATTTCTGCCATTTTGACTACTGGAAGTCAAAATATAATCCATTTGGTGTGTTTGGGGTCGTTCATCTCAAGAGAAAAAAGGATAAAAGTGGTGTTGGAACAAAATCGTGCATTTTGAGCTTGAATTGGTGAAGGTTTTGGCTTGCATATCATCCTTCTAACATCAAGTAAGTGTAATCTTCCATTGATTTCGTCTTTGAATGTGTTAGTAGGTAGGTTTTGTAGAAATCCAAAAAATATGTATGCATGTGGTAAATTGGTGTTAGATTGTGGATAATCTAGCTTAACTAATGGTAAAGAGTGGTGATTAACATCCTAGAACTCTTTGATTTTGATTTTAAAAAGTTAGGGTTCATATGGTGAAAATTGGGGTGTTTGAATCATGATGCTAGAATGTGGAATTATTGATGATTAAGTGTTTAGGTGGTATTAGACACTTGAACAAACACCAAATTGACCTAATAAATGTTATTGAATGAGAAATTAGTGTCAAGGTATTGGAAAGAAAACTCAAGTATGTGAGTTTGTATTGAAAGGGGGTGTTTGGTTATGGGGATAACCCAAACGGGTCAGTTTGGGTTGGAAATAAAAATTGAATTGTGGACTCAATTATATTTTGTTGGTGATGAACTTTAGATTACTAAACTAGGTGTATATGTTTAGGTAATCAAATTGTGAACCGAGGAGGAGGCACATGATCTTCCAACTCTAAAGGTAAGTGCTGTTGCACTTACTTAGTAATGTTGTTAAATGTGTGGTGTATGTAATATGTATGCATACAATAAATTTAAATGAATGTTTATGCCTATTGCTTGAATGTGGTATTTGTGGAATTGTACTAATTTGACTTTAGTGGTAGAAGGTCAAACTAATAGGTTGGAATTGGAGTAATTAGACTATGTGGTTAATAGTCAAAACTTGATTTGTGCAATGGGGTAAATAAGTGTAATTGACTTAAGTGGTAAATAGTCATGCTATTATGTGAATGTGGTAAATGTGGTGTATATGACTTATGTGGTAAAAAGTCAAACTAATATGTGAATGTGGTAAATGTGGTGTTTATGACTTATGTGGTATATGGTCAAACAAAATGAGATAACTTGGTGAAATGGTGGATTGAAGTGTGGAATAATTCAATAGGTGAACTTGGTGTCAAATAATCCACGTACGGGTAAGACGAGTTGTGTACTTGCACCAAGAGGTAGTAAACCCAACAAGAAGTGTGGAATACTTCAAAGGGTGGACTTGGAGTCAAATACTCCAAGTGCGGGTAAGACGAGTTGTGGTACTCACACCAAGAGGTCGTGAAACTAATTAGAAGTGTGGAATACTTCAAATGGGTGAATGGGTGGTGGTATATGAATGTAATAGGAAAAGAATGAGGCTTGTAGTGGAAAAGCAAGTGTTAAGAATCTTAATTGACCAAATGGGTGCATACAGGTCAAATAGGGGGTGAAAACAAGTGTAAATACTTGTTGAATATGTTTATCGTCGTTACTAACGGTGATTTATATATGTGGTTATGTAGGGAAAGCTCCGATGTATGTCCAAGTCAAGTCCAAGGCGTGGAGGGTTCTCGTATGCAATTTGGGTGTTTTAGGATTGAAGGAAAATCCATTAAATGTGGTGTAATTTGACATATGAACTTGTTTTGGTGTTTATAAATGTGGTATATATGTTTTTGAACCAAAACCCAAGTGTAGGAAGAATTTGATGTCATGTGGAATTGAAAAATGGTGAAAAATGGCTAAGTGTTGGAACTGGGCAAACTGAGTAAACTTTCTGTTTACTCAGGTCCCCCGCGGTACGCGAAAGCCAGGGAGGCTTCTCTCGCGTTTCACGAGAGACCTAGCTCTCGGTAAGAAATTTCTGAACTCTCTCGCGGTACGTAAGGGGAGTTGTCCAGAATCTCGCTGTACGCGAGAAAGTAAAAAAAAATCTGGGACAAAAAAGCTTTCGTGTGTGTTTAATGTATTTAATAATTGGTGTTCCAATTGTGGGTGTTACAACTTGGTATCAGAGCAATGGTTTGAGGGATTTGGTGTAGGTGATACCAAACTCAAACCGGATGCTCTTGATATGGGGGAAAATGATACGAGAATCCATGAAGGACTTGACTAAGACTCGGAGCTTGCAGAAATGAAAGGTTAGTAATGATTTGATAAGTGGTTATATATATATACATGTGGTGAATATGTATATGTATTAATGAATGACAAGGTGTTATGTGTGACGAAACTTGATTTGTGACTTGTTGTATGGAGATGGTAATTAGAATTGGGCATGGCATATTATTAAACATGCCTGGCCAATATGTATAATAAAACGAAATATGCAAGGGACTTTATGATAACCATATAACAATGAACATTTGCAAGGATTAGGTGAAGGTGGTTATATATGTATGTATGTATATACGTAGGTATATATATACTTAATACATATAATAGTGAATGTGAAATGGATACCTAGGGTATTGAAAGTGTAAGGATGTTAAGTTGTTTTTGGTTCTATTTCTCAGTTTAGAGATGGCAGAAGAAGCGAGCAATGAACCATTGGATCCAAGAATCCAAGATATGATAAAAGAAGAAGTGGCCAAGGCCTTCGAGCAAGCCACAACCTTATTGATGTAGGAAATGAGAGGGGCTATTAAGCTCACTCTTGAAGAGGTTATGAAAGACAAGGAAAGGGAACCATGGGGTTGTACCCTAAAGGAATTCATGGTGATCAAGCCCAAGGAGTATGATGGGCAAGTGGACCCGATCTTTAGCCACAGGTGGGTGGTGGATATGGAATCAAATTTTGAAACAACTAAGTGTAAACCCAAGGATGGGGTGATGTTTAGTGTGCCCTTATTGACTGGAAGGGCAAAGGAGTGGTTGTTGAATCTCCGAAAGGAGATAGGTGAACAAGGGTTGACCTCCATGACTTGGGAGGAATTCAAGGTGGCTTTTCTGAAGTACCATTGCCCACAAGTTGCTGTTGATAGAATGATTGAAGAGTTCCTCCTCTTGAGGCAAACTAATGAGTCAATTGATGAATTGGTTGGGGCCTTCTTCGATCGTGTCAAATTCTGTTCGGATGTGGTGTCGACTGAAAAGGCGAAGATTGACAGGTTCTATGCTATGCTGATAGTGGAGTTCAGAGATAGCATATCTCCATCCTCTTTTACCACACTCGTGGACTTGATAAATAGGTGTCGGGAAAGAGAGGTGGAGTTGAGAAGGCAAGAGGCAAGGGGCGAAAAGAGGAAGCGGGAAATTATGGATCAAGTGGTAAAGAAGATAAAGGGTGGGAGCCCAATCAAGAAACCATTTAACAAGTTTATTCCCCGTGGGTGCAAAATTTGTGGAAAAGAACATTCGGGGGAATGTAGGAAGGGAACTTTGAGTTGTTACAAGTGTGGGAAGCCGGGCACATGGCTAATCAATGTTCAAGCCAAATTCAACTGTGCTATAACTGTTACAAGCCCGGGCACAATAGGGTGGATTGTCATGAGCTAAAGCAAAGTGGAGGTGAAAACAAGAAGGTGGAGATGCCAAGGCCCAAGGGGAGAGCTTTCCACATCTTGGCGGAAGAGGCCCAAACGAACTCGAAGGTGGTGTCAGGTACATTCAAGATTAACTCTTTACCTGCACTATTTTTGATTCGGGGGCTAGTCGTTCGTTTGTGTCCTTAAAATTTGTTAAGCACTCTTCGTTTCTAAGTAGCAAGTTAGATGAACCCTTAGAAATCGAGGCGGCAAATGATAAGAGTTTCCTAGTATTCGACATTTATAGGAATTGCAAGTTAAGGGCGGGGGGTGAAACGTTCCTTATAGACTTAATTCCTATGTCCATGGGAGACTTTGATGTAATAGTGGGAATGGATTGGTTGTCTAAGAACAAAGCGAATATTCTTTGTGGACCTAAGGCGGTACAACTCGATTCCCCATCGGGTGAGTCCATTTACATAGAAGGTGAAAAGAAATGTAAAGTAAAGATGTGTTCTTATGTAAAGGCAACAAAGTACATGGTACGTGGGTGCAAGGCATACATGGCTTGTGTTGCGGATGTGGTAGAGAGAGTGAAAGATATTTGCGATGTTCCAGTGTAGGATCGTGAGAATACAAGATGGTTCTGTTCTTAGTTGAGGTTGGCGGAAACAAAATCAACTACACAATTTATAATCAAGTAAACACAAAGAATACTGATAAACACTGTTGTATTAAGCTTTTGTGAATGCAAAGATTACAAGTGAGAAAATCAATGAATAAGTATGACAAGCACTACTAGCACTATCAAGACACACTCAAGTCACTTACAATGAAGTGGCAACTCAGTATTTATAGTAACTTAGAATCAAGACATTGATTCTAAGGATCAGATCGAACACAAGCCGTTGATCTTGTTTATTAATTTACATTACACGTAAAGGCTAATCTAGTTAACTTTACTGAAACGTTTTCTTTATTCATGATTGTTTGCATGCTTGGAGAAGTGTATTATTGTCCGTCATTGGTTGACCATAGCGGTTCCTTCTGCTTTGAGTCTGTCAGATGCTTTTGCAGAAAGGTGTCAGAGACGCTTGGCCTGGATAGTCAGCTGCAACGTTTGGTCTTCAGTGAATAAGGCTATCAGCTGCAAAGAGTGAAGGTTGCTTCTGGTAAGCCTATCAGCAGCAAACATGGATGACCGCTGCTGATAAGCCTATCAGCATCAACTTGTACAGAATGCTGCTGATAAGCCTATCAGCAGCAACAAGTGTTGAATGCTGCTGATAAGCCTATCAGCAGCAACAAGTGTTGAATGCTGCTTATAAGCCTATCAGCAGCATTTGTACTTAGAATAATTTGGTAAAAATCAGTCTTTGGTTCTACAAACTCCCCCTAGACTGATGCAACCAAAAATTCTTCTAATCACTTTGCTGCTGAAGCTTTTGCATGTGGCTGACTATCCTTTCAACTTTATAGCCTCTTGGATCCTTGCTGGGATTGTTCAGTGGAAGTTCAGACAAAGTCTTGATGTCTTTGTGTTGCATTTTGTAGATTGCTTTGCTTGAACATCTCATTTGCTGCTTCTTTACATCAGTCAGTGTGAACTCATCCAAATCAGCATTGTAGGTCCAAGATACAAATGGAGAGTGGGACTTGAGTGGTTTGATGTTTATGATCACATCTTTGCTAGTGTTGAAGTAGTGTTTGATTGCTAGCACAAGACGTTTCCCACTCTCATTTGCAGGCTCATTAGCTTCACCCAGATCTAAAATTCTTTGAAGATCAGAATCAGGTAGTTGCAGAACCTCATCAACATACCTGTAAGTGGATCTTCTTTTCTCAGTTCTCCCCCTGAAGATCTCAAACACTTGATCTTGTGAATTGTGGAACCAGTTAACTATATTTCTTGAGTCTTCTGGTTTAGGAGTGGGTTTGGGTATCTTCAAGGGAGGCTGTTGATGAGTGGGAGCTGGGTGGGATGACTTGGACTTTTTGGGTGGAGGAGTGGAAGGTTTGGGGAGGAGAGTGGAAGGATGATGGACTGAGGAAGAGGTAGGTGAGGGAGAAGGCTTGGGTTTCTTTGTCTTTGGTTCTTCATCTTCTTTGATAAGTACCCTTTTCTTGGAGCCCTTCTTCCCTAGTCTTTCTTCCTCATCCTTTTTAACTTTAAAGTAGAGGGCTTGCAGGTTCATGAAATTCATAGGACCTAGCCTCTTTCCACTATCTCCTCTGGCCTTAAGGAAGTCAATCATGACCTTCCTTTCTTCATGGGTCCTTATATTGAAGGCAATGGTCTTTTTGGACTGTTGTTTGGCTTTTTCTTCTTCTTCAGCCTTTTTCTTCTTTGCCAACTGACCTTGCTGACCCATGAAGTCTCTGTAGATCTCTTTGTTTGAAAGTTTTCAAGGTAGTCTTCATCCTCACCTTGAGAGATCAGAGCTTCAGTCCACTCCTCCCTTAATTCTTTTGCTAATTTAGAATCAGTGATTCTAAACTTAGCATCTTTCTTCCTTTTCTCTTTAGCTTCTTCTTCTTCTTCTTTTGCAAACTGTTCCTGCAGCTGTCTAGCAAGTTGTTCATCTTCCTCAACTTGAGACCCTGCAAGGACTTTTACCTTCATTTCATCCAGCTGTTTGGCATACAGCTGGATTGTCTGTTGTCTGAGAAGTATGGCTGCCTTTCTATCTTCATGCCTTTGTTTTTTAGCCATCTCTTCAGCCAACTCTTCTTCTTCTCTTTTCCTTCTTCTCTCTTCTTTCTCTTTCTTTTCCTTTTGCAACCTCTCTTCATCCTCTTTTGTCATGATGCCCTTCCCTTTATTAACATTGGATGCCTCTGCTCTGGCTTCACTGATCACAGAAACAGCTGATTGTTGTGCTGTTGGGATCTCTGCCTCGGCTTCATTGGCAATTTGAGATGTGGATAGGGGAAGGTCATCGTCTTCATCAAGTTGATACTCAGGACCTTCTATTTCTCTCAGTTTTTCTTTGATAGTTGATCTTGACTCATAAGCTGCAGTGCAGATGTTAACTCGAGGGGAAGCTGAGTCAGTGTCAGTGTCAGAGTTTGACACATATACTGATTCAGTAATTCTTCCTACTTGTTCAAGTTTGGCTCTGACAGTATCTATCATTTCCTGGCTTTCAAGTGAGTTGACATTGCAGATGTTTGTTCTGAGTTGATAGATCTTGAGGAGAAAGTCTGAGGGCAGATGAAGGATGTTTCTGGTGTTGATGATGAGAGAGGAGCCGTTGCTGAGCAGAAAAGTGTGGTCAAGAGACTTAGTGCTCACCCAACCTAGCACATCCAAGTCCTTGACCAGGAAGGCATATAGGAACCTTCGAAGGCCCAGAACTTCTTCTTCAGTGAGAAGACTGCTCCTTGTTATTTCAAGATTGCTAGGAGTCAGTCTTCTTTCTGCGGCCGCCGAGGATTCAGGATAAGCTACCCGATGTGTTGCTTGTAGGAATCTTTGGAACCTGGGTAGATTATCCTCCATCAGGTCATGGATCCTGCCAATGGCAAGTTCAGCTGAGAGATCTGCTGAAGTGTTGATGCAGTCAGTTAGATGCAGTTCTAGGACTTGGAGGGCATTGAGAGAGTTCCAGTTCAGCTCTTCTACTCCGCTGAACTCCCATCCAATCCAAAACCTCTCAGCTAATCCATCATACCCCCAAGCTAGAATAGAGTCAAACTCTAGCTTCTTTGAAGATTTGAAGATTTGGGGGGTAGTGGATTGACCTATGATGGCTGCTGCTTGTGGGAGGATGCTGAATGATGCATTTGTTTGTTCTGTGTCTTCAGCATCATTCAGCATTCATCGACAGCCCTGACGACCAACTGCCAGTCTTCAGATATTTCTTCGTCTTCGTTATCTGGGGCTGGCAGGTCATGAACTTGGACAAAAGCTGGCTTGTATTGTGAGATTTGAAGTACAAACTGCTCTTGAATCCAGTCATCAAGACTGTCTGTATCATCTTCCATAGAAACCATCTCCTCCTTTTTGGTTGCATCAGCAGACAGGTAAGCATCAGTTTGGGTGCCTACTGATACAAGAGAGGGAGAGGCTAGAGTTGGGCATTGATGGGCTTCATGCATAGCGACTTGGTGTCTTAGTTTGGACATTTCAGCCTCTAGCATAGCCACCCTGGCCGTCAATTCCATGTTATGAAGTTTCAATCTGTCCTCATCCACAGTTGTGGAATCCTTGGACCCAGATGGGGCCGTAGGCCTAGCCTCAGCATCCCCATCACCCGCGGTTTCTTGGCGCCTGGGATTCCTCTCAGTGAAGGGAGTTTCCAAGGAAACACCCTCACCGTGAGTTGCCGTGGTTGAGGTCTTAAAGATGTTGTCACTGTCCTCCTGGTCAGTTGATGGACCAGCAGTAGTGACAGCCTCGTCCACATCCACTCTTTCAATACTCCCAGAGTGGACCTTCAAGGGTGAGGAACTTGGGTTGGGTGTTTCGGAAGCAAGACCAATCAGTACCTCCTTGATAGTGGTAGTTGGAGAAGGCACATCACTTTGGTCAGGTTCCTCTACACTTAAGTTCAGTGAAGAGAGGAATGGCTCGAAGGGCTGTTCTATGGATCCGGGAAGTGATCCTAATCCTAATAGAGAGACTTCCGAAGGAGTCTCCCTAGCAATGTGGCTTTCCCTTATGATATTCTCACTAGAATGTTGTGATTCTGAGTTAGGGATGTTGGCTTGGGTTTGGGCCTTAGAGGCAAGAGAAGAAGGAGTTCTCTTGCCCCTCTTCCTTGTATACTTGGCTGCAACCGGGGCCCTGTGTTCCGGTTGAGCAATCAAACTGGGGGTGAGTAATGTATGTGCCTGTGCATCCTCAGTAGAATGCACAGGGGTTCGATCAAGGGAAACAGTAGGTTGAGTTTGTGGCAGTGAGGTGGAGGGTGTGGGATCAGTATCAGCTGGGTTTGCTGAACAGTCACCCTGGGCACTATGTGTGTTCAACATTGTAGATAACAATGGAACATCGGACCCTGAGAACTTTGATGAAACTGTTCTCATGCTTTGAAAAATGTTGTTCTTATGTCCCAGTATTGAGTAGATTCTTGCAGTTTTTGAAAGATCTTGGTGCTCAAAATTGAACACTTCCTGCAAGAATCTTGGGTACACGAAGAACTGTGATTTCACCCCTTCTTGAAGGTTGTATCTCAAACCTTCAAGAATGAGGTGGGAAAAATTGAAACCTGCTCCTGTTATCATACCGTGAACTGCCGACGCAAGTCCGGAGGTGAGTTGGTTCCAGCCACTCCTCTTTTGAGATATGCATTGGAGAAGAGTGTGGCAGAGATACTTCCATTTGGGACCCATGAGCGCCTTCTCTATCGTATACTCTGTTTGATTTCCAGTGTACCCTATGGATACAAAGGTCCTCATGTATACGTCTCTTGGGTAAGAGAGGGCGTCCCCTTCATCCTGAAGCTTGAGGTGTTGGCGGAGTTTTGCTTCAGTGATGATCATTTCCTTACCGTCTACTGTGCCTCTGATTTGAGGAGTGCCCTGTTCAGTAGAATACACGGCTGAGCTCCAAAAATCTTCCATGTGTGAAGTGTATATGGTTGGGTTGACGGTTAGGGCATGGTAAATTTTGGACCGACAGAGGAAGTCGATCATACCGTCGAAACCTTCGGATTTCTTGCCCTTGATTAGGTATGCAGTTAGGTTGTGGTATGGAGCAAACTTGTCGTTTGGGTTGTTTATGTCTGCGCCTGCCATTGTGATGGATTCGGAGGGAAGAGAGAAAGGTGTTTGAATGGTGGTTAATTGTGGAGGGCTTTGAATGCTGTGGGGACGGGAGAGAAAGTGATGGGAGATAGGTTTGAAATAGAATGTGAAGAGGTAGAGGGATGATTTGAGTTGGTGATATAACGACAGACGGGGAAAAAGCAACTCTACTTGTACAGTACAACTTGTTTCACTTTTCATTGTTACAGCTGTAAAACACTCGAGCAGTCATGGTGAAGACTGACGATATTTACTTTTACAGCGGGTAAATGTTAATTTAGACTTAAGTTCACCCATCAGCAGCAAACTTGGTTGCTGCTGAAAGATAAGAGAATCCGCAGCAAAAATGGTTGCAGCTGATGGATAAGCCTATCAGCTGCAAACTTGGTTGCTGCGGAAAGAGAAGTCTGTCAGCAGCAGATTTTGCTGCTGAAAGGTTTAAAGATCCGCAGCAAAGGAATTGCTGCTGAAAGCCTTAAAGCTATCCGCAGGAAATATGTACCTGCTGATAACTTAAAGCTATCAGTGGCAAAACTTTTGCTGCTGATGCTTTTACCTGTCAGCAGCTGAAGGACAAAAATGCTGCTGACCCATTACTTTTATTTACAACAAGAGACAAAAAGGCACATTTTAAGGAGATACTTGAGATGGATTTTAATCAAAGTTCATCATACCAATTGATTCAACTAAATATCGGAATCTAGCTTCATCAAAAGGTTTTGTAAACAGATCAGCATATTGCTCATTTGTATGAACTTTGGTTAAAAAAATTCTCTTTTTCTCAGCTTGATCTCTTATGAAATGGTACCTGATGTCGATGTGCTTTGTCTTTGAGTGCTGCACCGGATTGTTTGTGATAGAGATAGCACTCATGTTGTCAATGTGAATTGGAGTCTGCATGAAGGTCATTCCACAGTCAAGCATTTGATTTTGGATCCAGATGACCTGTGCACAGCAGCTTGAAGCTGCAATGTATTCTGCTTCAGCTGTTGAAGTAGAAACACATGTTTGCTTTTTGCATTGCCATGAGATGAGCCTTCCTCCAAAAATTGACATCCCCCAGATGTGGACTTTTTGTCCAAGTTACAACCCCCATAGTCACTGTCAGTGTAGGCATATAGATTGACATTTTCATTCTTTGGATACCAAAGCCCAAGCTTTGGAGCTCCCTTTAG
The DNA here is from genome assembly GCA_023525975.1 of Smallanthus sonchifolius. NCBI lineage: Eukaryota > Viridiplantae > Streptophyta > Magnoliopsida > Asterales > Asteraceae > Smallanthus > Smallanthus sonchifolius. Next base: position 32,946,055 of record CM042046.1, read on the forward strand.
GTATCTAAGGATCCTTTTAACAGCTTGAAGATGAGACACTTTTGGAGCTGCTTGAAATCTTGCGCAGAGACAGACTGCAAACATGATATCTGGTCTTGAGGCAGTGAGGTACATGAGAGACACTATCATTGCTCGGTACTGATGTTGATCAGTGTCTTGTCCTTCTTTATCCGGAGATAATTGATGGTGCACTTGCATAGGAGTTCTTGCAGCAGAGCAGTCAGTCATTTTGAACCTTTCCAAGATGCATTTGACATACTTGGATTAACTTATGAAGATTCCAGTTGGTACTTGTTTGACTTGAAGTCCTGAAAAGAAATTTAGTTCACCCATTGAACTCATTTCAAATTTGGAATGCATCAGAACTTCAAAGTCTTTGCAGAGCTTCTTTCTTGTAGATCCAAAGATAATGTCATCAACATAAATCTGGACCAACAAAATTTCGCCCCCTTCATCTTTGATGAAAAGAGTCTGATCAATGGCCCCCCTTCTGAAGTTGTTACTAAGTAGATATCCAGATAAAGTTTCATACCAGGCTCTTGGGGCTTGGTGTAAGCCATAGAGAGCTTTGTCCAGTTTTAAGACCTTATTTGGATGTGCAGGATCTACAAAGCCTGGAGGCTGTTTGACATAGACCTCTTCATCAATCGTGCCATACAGAAAGGCACTCTTCACATCCATTTGATAGACCGTAAAGTTTTTGGATGCTGCATAAGCCAGAAAAATTCTAATGGCTTCCAGACGGGCAACATGAGCAAAAAATTCATCATAGTCAATGCCTTCTTCTTGAGTGTAACCTTGAGCTACCAGTCTGGCTTTGTTCTTGACTACGATGCCCCTCTCATCTTGCTTGTTTCTGAAAACCCATCTTGTTCCAATGGCTGTTTGACCAGGTGGAAGATCAACAAGCTTCCAAACATCTTGTCTTTTGAATTGCAGCAATTCTTCCTGCATTGCTTCAATCCAGCTGTTGTGCTTGAGAGCTTCATCAATCCTTTTGGGTTCCACCTGTGATAGAAAGCAGGAGAATAAACAATTGTTGGCTTCATGAGACTTACTTCTTGTCTGGATGCCTGAGTGGACTTGGCCAATGATGTTTTCCAGAGGATGCTCTTTGTTTATTCTCTGAGCAGGTATCACATCCAGCCGTATTCCCTCTTCAAGATTACTGTGGTTTAGATCAGTATTGTCGTCAGATGTGTGGAGAGGAACTTGGAGGATTTGATCATTGTGTTCCACATAGTCAGCAGCATTAGCATCAGAGGCCTCTTCATCATGAATTGAGGAGGCTTCATTTAGGATTTCATTGTCAGAGAGATTGCTGCTTGTGGTGTTGGATGTACCGGCTTCACCTGCACTGGCTTCAATAGCTTCTGCCACTGATGGAGGATCAATGGATGGCCTTTTCATCCTGATGTAGGGACTGGGAAACTCCAGTCTGTAGTCAGAAGAAGAGGTTGAGGTAGAAGGTGTTGAGTTTGAAGAAGGAGGCTCCATATTTGAGAATATGAGGGGCTCAAATATCTGGGTGAAGTAGTCTATATCAAAAAGCCAGTTGGGACCTTTGCCTTGTTCACAGACAACGTGTTCCCTGCATTCCACATTAGCAGATTCTTCCACAATCCGAGTCCTAGAATTGAACACTCGGTAGTCCTTCGATTGAGAGGAGTAACCCACAAAGTAACCTTCATCAGACTTTGCACCGAATTTAGGAAGAACTCCATGTGTGATGAGGATGGTACATGGACATCCAAAGGGCTTCAGGAAGCCAATGTAGGGAACTCTTTTGAGCCAGAGTTCATAGGGAGTTTTCTGGAGAGGCTTAACAATAAGGACTTTATTCTGCACATAACAAGCTGTGCTTACTGCTTCTGCCCAGAAAGTAAGGGGCAGCTTTGAGTCAGCCAGCATAGATCTTGCTGATTCAATCAGAGTCATGTTTCTTCTTTCAGCAACCCCATTTTGTTGAGGAGTTCTTGGAGCACTGTACTGCCTTTCAATGCCCTTGCTCTCACAGAAACTGTTCAAAGTGTGATTTTTGAACTCTGTTCCCTGATCACACCTTATGATCTTTACCTTCAGATTGCTTTGATTCTCTACCCTGAGAATATAGGATTTGAGAATCTCAGCAGTTTCATCTTTTGTTCTTAGGAAGAATACCCAAGAGAATCTGGAGAAGTCATCAGTGATCACCAGACAGTAGGACTTTCTGCCCATTGACATGACATTTGTAGGACCAAAGAGATCCATATGCAGTAGCTGGAGAGGATTGTCATTTGTGTTCAATGTCTTGGGCTTATGGGAACTTTTGTGTTGTTTTCCCTTCAAGCAGGCAATGCAGTGATCGTCTAGCTGGAATTCTTTGTCAGGAAGCCCTCTGACAAGATTGTCCTTCACTAATTTATTGATTGTTTTGATGTTAACATGGCTTAACCTCCTGTGCCAGAGAGCGGATTCATCAACTGATGCCTTTGACAGAAAACATGAAACACTACCAGATGGAGTGACTTCATTCATGTCAAGCACATATAAGTTGTCCTTTCTATTAGCAGTTTGGAGAATCTTCTCTGGGGGGGTTTTAGATAGGCCAGGAGCTAACACGAAACATTCTTTGTCAGTGAAGAGCATCCAATGCTTTTGATCACATACTTGAGAAACACTCATGAGATTGAAGTCAAGTTCTTTAACATAGTTGACTCTTTCAATACTCATCCTTTCATTGGACACAGTGCCTTGTCCAGTGATAGATCCACCTTTTGAGTCACTCCCAAAGGCAACATATCCTCCATTGAAATGTCTGAAGTTGGAGAGGATGGACCTGTTGCCTGTCATGTGCCTGGAACAGCCGCTATCTACCACACAGGTGTTATTCTTGTTACCTGGCTGTCCCTGCACATGAAAGAAATTTTAGTTAGTGGGAGTGGTCCAAGAGCTCTCCTTTTTGAGGAAAAGAGTTTTTGGACATTCTGATTCATCATGCGTGCATTCAACAGCACCGATGATGATTTTGCTGACAGGAGCAGAGATTTTGGCTTTCCATTGCTTAAGTAGTGGTTTTCCAGTTCTCTTTTCTTTATCTGCTGCGGATTTGTCTTTGGCAGCTAATGAATTTGCTCTATCAGCAGCTGATTTTCCTGCTTGAGGTTTTGGTCTGTCAGCAGGGGCAGGTTTTGCTGCTGATGGCTTCAGCTTATCAGCTGCAGATGTTGCTGCTGATGACCTTGGCCTTTCAGCAGCAGATTTTGCTTTTGCTGCTGAGGGCTTATTTGGAGCAGCAGCAGATTTAGTTTTTGCTGCTGACTGTTTTGTTTGAGCAGCAGCAGATTTGGTGGCTGCTGAAGGCTTTGCCTTTTGCTGCTGCTTGTATTTTTCTGTAGTTTCAACTCTTCTACTGGCTGCAGATGGCCTATGAACTGAAGTATGCTGATCCTTCTTTTGTTTATGCGCTGATTGAAGAAGGATCTGGTTGAAGGGGTTAAACTGACATTTTGCAGCAAAGTGGTTTGATTCCCCACATATGATGCAGGACTGCTGAACTTTGGGCTGCTGCTTCCTTGGTGGAGAAGAAGAGTTTCTGCACTGAGTTTTCTTGGTCGTAACTCTTCTAACCTGTTGCTGATTCTTCTGATTTGGTATGAACTGAGACTTGGAGTTTGTAGGTCCTGATGTTTGTCCCTTTTCAGTGTTTAGCTTTCTTCCACCTGGAGGATAGCTGATCTTTATCTGTTTGAATGGTACAGGGGCTGGAACAGCTGGGAGAACAGTAGGGACTGGGACTCTATTCAGAACAACTTCAGATGAGGCTGTACTGGTTTCATCATGGTCTGAGAGGGTTAACTCAGATTCTGATGAGGTAGTGCAGTCTTTAACAAGGGGTTCATCCATTGGAGGATCAAGATTTCTGTTTGCAGTGTCGAGTTTTGCAACATCGAAGCTTGGTTCATAGATGGCAACATAGTCAGCTGGATGAGGAACAGTATTGTACTGTTCCTTGCCATATCCAAGTCCTCCAAGCTTTACCTTTTCATGGACTTGAATATCTAGAAGTCTCTGAAGCTTTTTAGAAGAAAATTCATATTTTTCAACATGAACTTTCTGTTCTGCCAGATCAGCTCTGGTTGATTTAAGTTTTACTAATAGATCATCAATCTGAGTTTCAAGATTGGTTTGTTCATGTTTTAGAGATGAAATCTCTTTCTTAAGGCATTCAATTTTTTCTTTGTAAGTGATTTCAACCTTTTTGAACTCAGATTTCATTTGAAGAAACTCTTCATTTTGATCTATAAGGTTTTGGTTATGTTTTCTATAACCCAAAACTTTATCAATGCAAGCTTGAGAGCATAGATGTTCAAATACCTGAGGTGGTATCTCTGCAGTGTCTGCCATAAGTGCTTGGTTTGAGGCAGGAACATCTTCATATTGAAAACTCCAGTCAAAGTCTGAAGTTCCAACATTTGCACAGGTTGCAGTCTGTGCTGGAGTAGTTCCTTGCTGCTGCTGCTGCCTGGGCTGACCTTGGTAACCTTGTCTTTGATGGCTGGCACCCTGATTGGCTTTAGGTGCCTTGCACTCCCTAGCAAAGTGACCCATTTGGTTACAGTTGTAACATCGGATCTTGCTTTTATCAAGCCCAACTCTGGTGTTTGAGTTGTTGCTTGGAACTGATCTCCTGGTTCTAGAATAGAACCTTTTTGCTCTGAGGGAGAGCATGGCATATGAGTGCTGAATATCCATTTCTTCAAGATCATCTGGATGAAAGCATTCCAGATCCTCTTTTATGAAATACATGCTGCTTGAGTTGTCAGAGACAAAAGCAGTAGAGGTTGGCTGTTGGGGAGGTGCCTCAAGAAGAAATGGTGATGAGTTAGATTGTGAAGCGGTTGGGGTCTGAGGGTGAGTAACAATGGGAGGATAGTAGCTGCTTGCACTAGGACCGGAATGATCAGAGTGAAGCGCTGAGGAGGTAGTGGAGGAAGTGGTAGCTGATTGATAACTGGAGCTCCTTTCTTTAGCTTGAATCATTTCTAATTCATAGGTTTTGAGCATGCCAAAGAGCTCAGTCATCTGAAGAGTCTTCAGATTCTCTGTTCTTCTGATGGACACAGTGTATAATGTCCAGCAACTAGGAAGAGATCTTATGAACTTCTTGAGAATGTCTTCATTCTCCAGCTTTACCTTGGAGCACTGCAGTTCACCTACAAGATAGGTAAATCTGTTATATAAAATAGTTAAGGTCTCACCTTCCCTCCAGACGAAGTTCTCATACTGCTGCTTCAGTATGTCCCTTCTGTTCTCTTTGACTTCTTCAGAGCCAACAAACATCTTCTCCAGCGCCTCCCAGAGCTCCTTGGCAGTTCTGTAACTTCTGAAGTTGTGGAAAACTTCATTTGGAAGACACATTTGGATGGCTCCTAGTGCCTTGAAGTCCACCTCCATTTTCTTGATGTCCTCTTCAGAGTACTTGGAGGTTTCCTTCGGGACTTGTAGCCCTCCATCATCAGCAGAGGCCACCATGGGAATATATGGACCCTCCTTGATGGATCACCACATTCCGTATTCCTGGTAACAGAAGAAGCTTTCCATGCGATTTTTCCACATGTCATAGTCTTCTCCAGATACCAACCTTGGTGGTCGGTTGATGCTGCCAATATCTTCAAAGCCATTACTCTGTGCCATTTTTGTTTTGATTTAGGATGACTTGTTCAAAGAGAGAATTTAGAATAGAACCAGAGATGATTAAACAAATGTTAGTTTGTTTAATCTGAGCCAAAGCTCTGATACCACTTGTAGGATCGTGAGAATACAAGATGGTTCTGTTCTTAGTTGAGGTTGGCGGAAACAAAATCAACTACACAATTTATAATCAAGTAAACACAAAGAATACTGATAAACACTGTTGTATTAAGCTTTTGTGAATGCAAAGATTACAAGTGAGAAACTCAATGAATAAGTATGACAAGCACTACTAGCACTATCAAGACACACTCAAGTCACTTACAATGAAGTGGCAACTCAGTATTTATAGTAACTTAGAATCAAGACAGACCCTTGATTCTAAGGATCAGATCGAACACAAGCCGTTGATCTTGTTTATTAATTTACATTACACGTAAAGGCTAATCTAGTTAACTTTACTGAAACGTTTTCTTTATTCATGATTGTTTGCATGCTTGGAGAAGTGTATTATTGTCCGTCATTGGTTGACCATAGCGGTTCCTTCTGCTTTGAGTCTGTCAGATGCTTTTAAAGAAAGGTGTCAGAGACGCTTGGCCTGGATAGTCAGCTGCAACGTTTGGTCTTCAGTGAATAAGGCTATCAGCTGCAAAGAGTGAAGGTTGCTGCTGGTAAGCCTATCAGCAGCAAACATGGATGACCGCTGCTGATATGCCCATCAGCAACAACTTGTACAGAATGCTGCTGATAAGCCTATCAGCAGCAACAAGTGTTGAATGCTGCTGATAAGCCTATCAGTAGCAACAAGTGTTGAATGCTGCTGATAAGCCTATCAGCAGCAACAAGTGTTGAATGCTGCTTATAAGCCTATCAGCAGCATTTGTACTTAGAATAATTTGGTAGCAATCAGTCTTTGGTTCTACATCCGGTTGTAAATCAATTTGAGGATGTGTTTCTGGATGAGTTACCGGGGGTACCACCGGAAAGGGAAGTGGAGTTTGGGATTGACTTAATCCCGGGTGCAAAACCGGTAGCCAAGGCACCTTATAGGTTGGCACCGCCGGAAATGAAAGAGTTAATGGAGCAATTGCAAGAGCTTCTCGATAAAGGTTTTATACGCCCAAGTGTCTCGCCTTGGGGTGCACCTGTTCTCTTCGTTAAAAAGAAGGACGAAAGCATGAGGATGTGTGTGGATTATCGGGAGTTGAACAAGTTGACGATGAAGAATAGGTGCCCGTTACCTCGGATTGACGATCTCTTTGATCAATTACAAGGAGCGTCATGGTTTTCTAAATCTGACTTGAGATCCGGGTACCATCAGTTGAAAGTGAAAGAAGAAGACGTTCATAAGATAGCTTTTCGCACTCGATACGGTCACTATGAGTTCACGGTTATGCCTTTCGGTTTGACCAACGCACCCGCAGTTTTCATGAATCTTATGAACCGGGTGTGTAGACCGTTTCTCAACCGTTCGGTTATTGTATTCATCGATGACCTTCTCATCTATTCACGGAGTGAAAGTGATCATGCCTTTCATCTTCGTGAAATTCTGGAAGTGTTGCAAAGGGAGAAGTTTTATGCTAAATTCTCTAAATGCGCATTTTGGTTGCGTGAGATCCAGTTCTTGGGTCATGTGGTTAATGAGAAAGGGATTACAGTCGACCCATCCAAGATAGTGGCGGTAGAAGATTGGTCATCACCGAAGACGCCTTCGGAGATTAGAAGTTTCTTGGGGTTGGCGGGTTATTATCAGCGGTTTATTGAGAATTTCTCTCAGATTGCCTTGCCAATGACGAAGTTAACGCGTAAGGAGACCAAATTTGTATGGGGTTTCGAGCAAGAATCTACCTTTCAACTCTTGAAAGAAAAATTGACTAAGGCGCCTATCTTATCCTTGCCGGAAGGGACCGAAGATTTTGTGGTATATTCGGATGCCTCGCATTCGGGGTTGGGTTGTGTTTTGATGCAAATGGGGAAGTGATTGCCTATGCGTCTAGGCAATTGAAGACTCATGAGGTGAATTACCCTACCCATGATTTAGAGCTTGCGGCCGTGGTTTTCGCGCTCAAGATTTAGAGGCATTATTTATATGGGGCTAAGTATACGATTTACACGGATCATAAAAGTCTCAAGTACTTCTTTGACCAAAAGGAACTTAACATCAGACAAAGGAGGTGGCTTAAATTGGTTAAAGATTATGATTGTGAAATACTTTACCATCTGGGTAAAGAAAATGTAGTAGCGGATGCGCTTAGTCGAAAGATGAGCCATACACCCATCAAGGTGAAGTCATTTAAGATGACAATTTCATCATCTCTTATTGATGAAATCCGGAAAGATCAAGTGTTAGCACTTGGTAGTGATTTGAAAAAGGAAAGGATGGTTGCTTATGTTGATAAGCTTGGAGAAAATAGCACGGGGTTAAAGACATGCTTTGATAGAATTTGGATTCCTAGGTTGTCAAGTGTTTTGACAACTATTTTAGATGTAAATCCAAATATTCTATCCATCCGGGGGCCACAAAAATGTTTTATGACTTGAGGTGTCATTTTTGGTGGTCGGGTATGAGGCGTGATATAGTTAAGTATGTGGAGAGGTGTCTCACATGCTTAAGGGTAAAGGAGGAGCATCAAAAGCCGTATGAAAAGCTTCAACCGCTTGAAATACCGCTTTGGAAATGGGAGAACATCACCATGGATTTGATCACTAAACTACCAAAGACTCGAAAAGGTTATGATACGATATGGGTAGTAGTGGATCGGTTGACAAAGAGTGCACATTTCCTTCCTATAAAGGAAACGTATTCTTCGGATAGATTGGCGGAAATGTATGTGAAGGAAATTGTGTCACATCATGGTGTGCAGGTGTCGATTATATCGGACCGTGATATGAGATTTACTTCTCGTTTTTGGAAGAAATTCCATGAGGATATGGGTACTAGATTAAACCTTATCACCGCTTATCATCCACAAACGGATGGTCAAAGCGGGCGGACGATTCAAACGCTCGAGAATATGTTGCGAGCGTGTGCTTTGGATTTTAGTAGTAGTTGGGACGACCATTTACCGTTGGCGGAATTTTCATACAACAATAGCTACCATTCTAGTATTGGTATGCCGCCTTTTGAGGCATTGTATGGGAGGAAATGTAGAACACCCGTGTGTTGGGGTGAAATTGGTCAACGGGAGCTTGGTAACAAAGAGGTGGTTGATGAAACTATTAGTAGTATTGACTAAATTAGAGCACGCTTTAAGGCGGCTCAAGATCGCCAAAAGTCCTATGCGGAAAATAGGAAGCGGGCGATTGAGTTCCAAGTGGGGGACTTTGTGCGTTTGAAAGTCTCTCCTTGGAAAGGCGTGATACGGTTTAGGAAACGGGGGAAGTTAAGAACACGTTTTATCAGACCGTTTAAAGTGATAGCAAGGGTGGGTGCGGTAGCCTACCGTTTGGAGCTACCGGAGAGACTAAGTAGACTTCATAACACATTTCATGTGTCTCATTTGCGGAAATATTTAGCGGATGAATCTACTTTTGTTCCATTGGATGATATTAAATTGGATGAAAAATTAAATTATATTAAGGAACCCATGGCAATCTTGGATAGAAAAGTGAAGAAATTGCGGAATAAAGAGATTAGCCAAGTTTTTATGCGGTGGAAACATAAAAAGGGGGCGGATATGATTTGGGAAACCGAGGAAGAAATGCTCAAATATTATCCGAACCTTTTTATGTGAAGTCGGGTTTCGGGGACGAAACCCAAATAAGGGAGGTGATTTGTAATGAACCAAAATCCGGGTTTCGTAATAAATAAATAAATATTCTAATAAATATTATAGTGAAAATAATATATTAGAAATAAGTTGAAACAAGTGAGTTTCAAGTTAGTAATGGGGTTATGTTAGTTTTTAACTAAATATGGAATGAAATGGGTAAAATGAAAGTTGAGGGGCCAAAAGTGTAAATGGCAAATTTCTACCATTTTGACTAGTGGAAGTCAAAATAGAACCCATTTGGTGTGTTTGGGGTCTTTCATCTCAAGAGAGAAAAGGAGAAAAGTGGTGTTGGAGCAAAATCGTGCATTTTTAGCTTGAACTGGTGAAGGTTTTGGCTTTCGCATCATCCTTCTAACATCAAGTAAGTGTAATCTTCCATTGATTTCACCTTTGAATGTGTTAGTAGGTGGGTTTTGTAGAAATCCAAAAATTATGTATGCATGTGGTAAATTGGTGTTAGATTGTGGATAATCTAGTTTAACTAAAGGTAAAGAGTGGTGATTAACATCCTAGAACAATTTGATTTTGATTTTGAAAAGTTAGGGTTCATATGGTGAAAATTGGGGTGTTTGGATCATGATACTAGAATGTGGAATTATTGATGATTAAGTGTTTAAGTGGTATTAGACACTTGAACAAACATAAAATTGACCTAATAAAAGTTATTGAATGAGAAATTAGTGTCAAGATATTGGAAAGGAAACTCAAGTATGTGAGTTTGTATTTGTCACAACCCCGGGCTACCCCTGCCCGGGCGTCGCGAGACAACGCTGGTATCTGAATGAGGTCCCATACATTTGGACAGCGGAAGTCTTTGTTTTTACTTGATGCCCTTTTTGTAATGAAATGTCATGTAAATAACCTCAAGGGTTAATTCTGTACTTTTTGTCAAAACTTGGGATCCACGTCCCTTTTCATTTCATGATAATAGACATTCAAAAGTCTATTATATAATGTACATCTGCTGAATTAATTTACATAATACAAGCCATTTAAAATGTTTAGGATCTACGTCCGTTCCAACATTTGGTCTTGTATTAGTCTGCCACAGGGATTTAAATATGCCTAAAGATCTTGTCTTTACTGCACCACCCTGAATTTAATGATTTCTTTCACTACCTGTGAAAAACGTTTTGAAAATGAACATCAGCATAAAGCCGGTGAATCACATTTAACTGACACGAAAATGATTTCTAACATAAACCAAATTAAAGCCTTTAAGCACGTTTCTGTATGGTAAATCTACACATTCAGCAGTCTTTTTCACCTGAAATATATACCACCTACATACACTGGGTTAACTGCCATGGGGTCAACTGGCTGAGCTCTATGTCTCAGACTGATAGCCTATTCCCAGGGTCGTGATGCTAAGAACCTTGTTCTTAGTCTTATATGATACTCAGGAACTTGTCCCTCGTATAATCTGCTAAGGAACCATATCCTCAGTCTTATGATACCCCCTTTCATGATCTGTACCCAGCCACGGACCGGACTTTCACCCGTCACATGTATACCATTTGATCAAATCTACGTATGCTTATGGCCTGAATGCTATCACGTAGATTACCCTTATGATTAAAGCATTTAATTTGTTTCATGCCGTTTTCGTAAATAAAATGGTTTTATCGTTTGAAAAGCGTTAAACGTGTTCACCTTGATTTTGATGGCTGGTAGGGTTGTAGGCTTCGGAATTTGAGCAGAACCTCGACACGTTTCTTCCTAGGGAAGACACGATTAACGAGAATATATATGAGAGAATATATATATAATTGCGGCTATATATATATGAATAGTTTTAACGATACCTACTTTGCGGGATTTGGACGGAACTACGGCTTGAGCAGGGTTTCGTTGGATTCTTGAACAGCGCTTCGGGACGTCGTAGAGTTTTGAGAGATCGGGTTTGTGTATAAGGAATGTTTGGAAACTGTACAGAATTTCAATCCCGTTGAAGGCCTTTTATAGGCTGATTTTCCAGTCTCTCGCGTACCGCGAGACTGGCCAAGGAAATCTCTCGCGTACCGCGAGAGGATGAGGTGTCACGAACGGTGCTGAGTCAGCATGACACGTGTCGGCTGGTGGCAAGGGTGAATGACACGTGTTTTCTGGTCCTGACGCGTGTACTATTCCCTCGCGTACCGCGAGGCTTGGTTGGAAATCTTCTCGCGTACCGCGAGAAGATGATTTTCTGGCGCATAAGCAGTCCCCTCGCGTACCGCGAGGTTTTGTCAAAATCTCCCTCGCGTACCGCGAGGGAGTGAAATTTTGAATTTTATTTTCTTTTTATTTTGGGTGTTACATCCTCCCCTCCTTTAGAATAATCTCGTCCTCGAGATTCATTGAAAGAGATGTGGATACTTTTTGCGCATTTCTGACTCAAGTTCCCAAGTATATTCTGGGCCACGCCTGGAGTCCCATCTTACTTTGACCAATACCAATTGTTTCCGTTTAAGCTTTTTGATTTGTCGGTCTTCAATTTGTAACGGGCATTCGATGAATTTGAGCTTTTCATTTACTTCCACATCTTGTAAAGGCATAAGCAAGGATTCATCAGCTAAACACTTACGTAGGTTTGATACATGGAATACATCGTGTATCCCCCCCATCTCTACGGGTAGTTCAAGCTGATAGGCAACAGATCCGATTCGTTTAATGATTTTGAAAGGTCCAACAAAACGTGGACTTAACTTTCCTTTCTTTCCGAAACGAATAACACTTTTCCAAGGTGAAACTTTTAATAACACCTTGTCACCGATTTGGAATTCTAACGGCTTTCTTCGTTTATCTGCATAACTTTTCTGTCGATCTCTAGCCATTTTTAGACGTTCTCGTATTTGCAAGATTTTATCGGTAGTTTCTTGGACTATCTCTGGTCCTGATAGTTGATTTTCTCCGATATCTGACCAACATACAGGCGTTCGACATTTCCGTCCGTACAATGCTTCAAATGGTGCGGCCTGAATACTTGTGTGATAACTATTGTTGTATGAGAATTCCATTAGAGGTAAATGATCATCCCAATTACCTCCAAAGTCTATCACACAGGCTCGGAGCATATCTTCTAGGGTTTGTATAGTTCTTTCGCTCTGCCCATCAGTTTGTGGATGGTAAGCAGTACTAAGGTTCAATCGAGTTCCTAGAGCTGTTTGAAAACTTTGCCAGAATCGAGATGTGAAGCGACTATCTCTATCTGACACTATGGATAGAGGCACACCATGTAACGTTACAATTTCATTAACGTAAATTTGTGCCATTTTGTCCATACTCATGGTGTCCTTGATAGATAGAAAGTGAGCTGATTTGGTTAAACGGTCAATGATAACCCAGATTGCATTATTTCCACGAGTGGTTCGAGGAAGTTTTGTAATAAAGTCCATAGTTATCAATTCCCATTTCCAAACTGGTAATTCTAACTGTTGCAATAATCCAGCTGGCTTTTGGTGTTCAGCTTTGACTTTGGAACAAGTCAAACATTTTGCTACGTAGATAGCAATGTTCTTTTTCATACCAATCCACCAGTAACTTTCTTTAAGGTTCTTGTACATTTTATCACTTCCTGGGTGCATGGTGTATTTGGACTTGTGTGCTTCTTCGAGGATTCGCTCTCGAAGATCACCTGTAACTGGTACCCAAATACGTTTATTCATGCGAAGGATATTATCTTCTCCTTTGATCAGTAAGTCAAGCATTCCTTTCATTCCTTCTTTTTCAAAGTTACCTTCCTTTAAAGCTAACTCTTGTGCCTCTTTTAACTGACTTACAAGATCAATTTGTAGTTCAAGTCTGAGAGAACGTACTCTCTTTGGCTTGACGTTTTCTTTTCGGCTTAAGGCATCTGCTACTACATTTGCCTTTCCTTCATGATAACAAATTTCACAATCATAATCATTCAGGATTTCCATCCATCTTCTTTGTCTCATATTTAACTCCTTCTGGCTAAATATGTACTTGAGACTTTTATGATCAGTGTAGATTGTGAACTTAACCCCATAGAGATAGTGTCGCCATAATTTCAAAGCAAAGATTATAGCGCCCAACTCTAGATCGTGGGTTGAATAGTTTTTCTCATGAATTTTCAACTGACGAGATGCATAAGCAATGACTTTCTTGCGTTGCATTAATACGCAACCTAAACCAGTATGTGAGGCGTCGCAGTAAACTACGAAGTCTTCAATACCATCTGGTAAGGATAAGATAGGTGCGTTTGTCAGTTTTTGTTTCAAAGTTTCAAAAGATTCAGATTGTTTGGGTCCCCATTCGTATTTTACAGATTTCCGAGTTAGGGATGTGAGTGGGATTGCTATACGAGAAAAATTTTGAATGAACCGGCGGTAATATCCCGCTAATCCCAGAAAACTACGAATTTCGGTGGGTGACTTGGGAATTTCCCATTTGGATATAGCTTCAATTTTGAAAGGATCTACTTGAATTCCGTTCACGTTGATGACATGACCAAGAAATTGTACTTCTGTTAACCAAAATCCGCATTTGGAGAACTTAGCATATAGTTTTTCCTTTCGAAGAAGTTCAAGTATGGTTCGAAGATGAGTTTCGTGTTCAACTTGGGTTTTGGAATAAATAAGTATGTCATCAATAAAAACTATGACAAACTTATCCAAGTAAGGTTTGCAGACACGATTCATCATGTCCATGAATGCGGCAGGAGCATTGGTAAGTCCAAATGGCATAACCGTGAACTCGAAATGTCCATACCGTGTTCGAAATGCAGTTTTTGAGATATCGTTATCATGTACTTTCAACTGATGATAACCTGAACGAAGATCGATCTTTGAAAAATGACAAGCTCCTTGGAGTTGATCGAATAAATCGTCAATCCGTGGAAGCGGGTATCGGTTTTTAATGGTAACTTTATTTAATTCCCGATAATCAATACACATGCGCATTGATCCGTCTTTCTTCTTAACAAAGAGAATTGGAGCTCCCCAGGGTGAAGAACTTGGTTGGATAAAACCTTTCTCAAGAAGTTCATCCAATTGTTTCTTGAGTTCTGCCATTTCTGTGGGTGCCAGTCTATACGGGGATTTGGCAATTGGAGTTGCACCAGGTACAAGGTTGATTCGAAATTCTACCTCTCGTTCTGGTGGTAATCCAGGCAGTTCTTCAGGAAAAACGTCTGGAAATTCAGATACTACATGTACTGATTCTATCTTCTTCTCCTTTTCCAAGGCAGTAATTGATACTAGACATGCCAGATATCCTTTTCTTAAGCACTTGGTTGCTTTAAGTATGGAGATTATCTGGATAGGTTTTGTGGGTTTATCACCTTGGATAGTTAGAGTTTTGTTTGTTGGTGAAATGAGTTTTACAACTTGTTGATTACAAAGGATTTCGGCTTGGTTATTGGATAACCAATCCATCCCCAAAACAATGTCAAAGCCAGTTATTGACATTGGTAACAATTGTACTGGGATAGTGAAACCAGCCAATGTAATGTAACAGTTGTTCAGTGATTGGGATATTTTTATCAAATCACCGTTTGCTGTTTCTACTTCATATGTTTCAGCTAAGGGACTTAATGGTTCGTTTAATAGATTACAGAAATTATAATCTATAAAACTCCGGTTCGCACCTGAGTCAAATAAGACCTTAGCATAAACATTATTAAGAAGAAACGTACCGGTAATTATGTCCGGCGTTCTCTCAGCTTGATTAGCATTCATGACAAAAGCTCGTACGGTCTTTTTGTTTTCTGGAGTTATCTTAACTCCTGATCCTTCAGCTCCTCTGGTCTTTGCAAACTTAGGGCAATTCGTTCTGATGTGCCCTGGCTCTCCACAATTGAAACAAGTAATCATTCCCTTTCTCTTGAAGCAATTCTCAGTAGTGTGACCTGAGACCTTGCAATAATTACAGAATGGAGTTTCAAAAACACACTTTCCACTATGCCTGCGTCCGCACATTTTGCATGGTGGATTGTTAAATGGTAACCCCTTTTGCCCAAAGTTCTTGCTAAATCTTTTTGCCTCGGGTTTTGATTTTATAGAGGATTCGACTTTCTTCTTTTCCTCTATATTTCTGATTAGTCCAGCCGTCATGGTACCGGTCAATTCTACGGTGGACTCAATGGTTTTTGGTGAGACAACCTTTACCAAATCACGGATCTCTGGAACTAAGCCATAAATATATCGAGTTATGAGAACCGATTCAGGTTTAGCCAGGTGAGGTGCCAATCGAGCATATTCAAAGAATTTGGTGGTGTACTCTCGATCGTTGGTACCCACCATTCGGTGCTCCAGAAATTTTCTTTCAGCTTGTTCTTTTTCAGTCTTGGGGCAAAATTTCTTTTTCACCTTTGCCCGAAATTCTTTCCAATCCATGGCATTTGTCTTTCTCCTCCCTTTGGCAGAAATGATTGAATTCCACCATTCCAATGCTTCATTTTTGAAGGAGTTTGAAGCATACAGTACTTGATCTTTCTTAGCACACTTGCTAATTGCTATTACTGACTCCATCTTCTCTAGCCAGTGAAGAGTAGCAATACCGCCTTCGGTGCCCTTAAATTCATAAGGTTTACAGTCCTGAAAGGTTTTATAAGAACACCCTTTGTGTCTATACCTTTTTGTTTCATTCTCTTCTTCTGAGCTTTCACTGCTTAGATTTAACGATTCTTCAGATTCAGAATACTTATTGCTTGATGTTCTGGATCTTTTCGAGGTTTGAGTTCTACGAGAGCTTGCTACTTGCTCTGTGTTGGTTTTCGAAGGGTTTTCCATTCTTTTTGAAGGAAGAGTTACGTGGCTTGGAGTTTTGATGTTTTCTTGTACTTCCTTTATTATGGCAGGAAGCATTTCTTTAATGCTTTGTTTGACCAGTTGTTGCAATTCTGGTTGTTGAGTAGCTATTTCAGGATTATTATTAACTTCTTTTCCTTTTTCCTTGATAATGTATGTAGATGGACTGCTATTGTCATTGTTTTGTTGAGACATCTAAGAACACAAGCACGAATTTGGGTCAAAATTTGAAGTTTATTATCGCTTAAACTTCATCTATTTGTTACAAATACAGAAATATAGATATGCATCTATATCACTTAAAGTTAGCTAATTATACAAATACTATCATTAACTTTAATCGAGAAGCACATCTCCCAAATCTTGATAGAATCTCCCCAGGGTCTCGGTCATAGCACCCTTCTGGATCAACTGATCTGCCACCCATTGTTCTGCGTACTTCCTGTCTTCCTGGGCTAGTTCATAGTCAAATATAGTTTGTTCGTTTTTAACTACGACTTGTCTGGTGAAGTACAGTTCAGCACGTAGATCGTCAGCCTCTCTAAGAGCACGATCGAGGTGTTCATCAATTGATTTTGGCAGTTCATCATGGTATCCATAACAAGGAGGTGGTTCCCTGTGTCCCATCCTAAGATCGTGATATGCTGAGTTAACAGACCACACGACTTTTCCGTCGGTTGCATACTGACGTCCATCGGAGGGATCTACATAGAAGAAAGGTTCCTTGAAAACGGGATGTTCTGGAATAGGATCAAAGAAATACTTTCCACTACTGCCTTCACAAACAGCAGCCTTGTCGGATTCAGAAATCGAATGTAGAGTTTCTTCACTTGGACTGGGTGGATGTTCTTGAATTGTTCCGGTATGATCTACCACGTCTAATGATTGAGGTAGTGGCATAGATGTCATAACAGGACGTAAAGATTCTCTTGAATCTTCCATTTCCACTGAATACTCTGATTCTTCTCTCAGAGGTTCAAGCCTTGCTTGAGTCTGCTCCACTTGTTCTGCGACCATTCTGTTCCAATTCTCCGGGGTCGGTAGATAGTGGACATAATCATCATAGCTTGGTACTACTTGATTAGATGATTCTCCAGGGAAGTAGTTTGGGTAGTTATGAGGGTAATAGTATGGATCTGTCATCCTGAAATTCATTGGTTATGTTAAAGGCATCTTCCTACCGTTCATTTAGTAGGCACAACTATTGGTTAAAGCTAAGATACTATCATACAAGTATCTAATTTTGCTAAAAACCCTTGAATGTGGCTCTGATACCAACCTGTCACAACCCCGGGCTACCCCTGCCCGGGCGTCGCGAGACAACGCTGGTATCTGAATGAGGTCCCATACATTTGGACAGCGGAAGTCTTTGTTTTTACTTGATGCCCTTTTTGTAATGAAATGTCATGTAAATAACCTCAAGGGTTAATTCTGTACTTTTTGTCAAAACTTGGGATCCACGTCCCTTTTCATTTCATGATAATAGACATTCAAAAGTCTATTATATAATGTACATCTGCTGAATTAATTTACATAATACAAGCCATTTAAAATGTTTAGGATCTACGTCCGTTCCAACATTTGGTCTTGTATTAGTCTGCCACAGGGATTTAAATATGCCTAAAGATCTTGTCTTTACTGCACCACCCTGAATTTAATGATTTCTTTCACTACCTGTGAAAAACGTTTTGAAAATGAACATCAGCATAAAGCCGGTGAATCACATTTAACTGACACGAAAATGATTTCTAACATAAACCAAATTAAAGCCTTTAAGCACGTTTCTGTATGGTAAATCTACACATTCAGCAGTCTTTTTCACCTGAAATATATACCACCTACATACACTGGGTTAACTGCCATGGGGTCAACTGGCTGAGCTCTATGTCTCAGACTGATAGCCTATTCCCAGGGTCGTGATGCTAAGAACCTTGTTCTTAGTCTTATATGATACTCAGGAACTTGTCCCTCGTATAATCTGCTAAGGAACCATATCCTCAGTCTTATGATACCCCCTTTCATGATCTGTACCCAGCCACGGACCGGACTTTCACCCGTCACATGTATACCATTTGATCAAATCTACGTATGCTTATGGCCTGAATGCTATCACGTAGATTACCCTTATGATTAAAGCATTTAATTTGTTTCATGCCGTTTTCGTAAATAAAATGGTTTTATCGTTTGAAAAGCGTTAAACGTGTTCACCTTGATTTTGATGGCTGGTAGGGTTGTAGGCTTCGGAATTTGAGCAGAACCTCGACACGTTTCTTCCTAGGGAAGACACGATTAACGAGAATATATATGAGAGAATATATATATAATTGCGGCTATATATATATGAATAGTTTTAACGATACCTACTTTGCGGGATTTGGACGGAACTACGGCTTGAGCAGGGTTTCGTTGGATTCTTGAACAGCGCTTCGGGACGTCGTAGAGTTTTGAGAGATCGGGTTTGTGTATAAGGAATGTTTGGAAACTGTACAGAATTTCAATCCCGTTGAAGGCCTTTTATAGGCTGATTTTCCAGTCTCTCGCGTACCGCGAGACTGGCCAAGGAAATCTCTCGCGTACCGCGAGAGGATGAGGTGTCACGAACGGTGCTGAGTCAGCATGACACGTGTCGGCTGGTGGCAAGGGTGAATGACACGTGTTTTCTGGTCCTGACGCGTGTACTATTCCCTCGCGTACCGCGAGGCTTGGTTGGAAATCTTCTCGCGTACCGCGAGAAGATGATTTTCTGGCGCATAAGCAGTCCCCTCGCGTACCGCGAGGTTTTGTCAAAATCTCCCTCGCGTACCGCGAGGGAGTGAAATTTTGAATTTTATTTTCTTTTTATTTTGGGTGTTACAGTATTGAAAGGGGGTGTTTGGTTATGGGGATAACCCAAACGGATTAGTTTGGGTTGGAAATGAAAATTGAGTTGTGGACTCAATTATATTGTGTTGGTGATGAATGTTAGATTACTAAACTAGGTGTATATGCTTATGTAATCAAATTGTGAACCGGGGAGGAGGCACGAGATCTTCCAACTCTAAAGGTAAGTGCTTTTGCACTTACTTAGTAATGTTGTTAAATGTGTGGTTTATGTAATATGTATGCATACAATAAATTTAGATGAATGTTTATGCCTATTGCTTGAATGTGGTATGTGTGGAATTGTACTAATTTGACTTTTGTGGTAGAAGGTCAAACTAATAGGTTGAAGTTGGTGTAATTAGACTATGTGGTTAATAGTCAAAACTTGATTTGTGCAATGGGGTAAATAAGTGTAATTGACTTAAGTGGTAAATAGCCATGCTATTATGTGAATGTGGTAAATGTGGTGTATATGACTTATGTGATAAATACTCAAACTAATATGTGAATGTGGTAAATGTGGTGTATATGACTTACGTGGTATATGGTCAAACAAAATGAGATAACTTGGTGAAATGGTGGATTGAAGTGTGGAATACTTCAATAGGTGAACTTGGTGTCAAATAATCCAAGTACGGGTAAGACGAGTTGTGATACTTGAACCAAGAGGTAGTAAACCCAACAAGAAGTGTGGAATACTTCAAAGGGTGGACTTGGAGTCAAATACTCAAAGTGCGGGTAAGACGATTTGTGGTACTCGCACCAAGAGGTTGTGAACATAATTAGAAGTGTGGAATACTTCAAATTGGTGAATGGGTGGTGGTATATGAATGTAATAGGAAAAGAATGAGGCTTGTAGTGGAAAGGCAAGTGTTAAGAACCTTAATTGACTAAATTGGTGCAAACGCGTCAAATGGGGGGTGAAAACAAGTGTAAATACTTGTTGAATATGTTTATCGTAATTACTAACGGTGATTTATATATGTGGTTATGTAGGGAAAGCTCCGATGTATGTCCAAATCAAGTCCAAGGCGTGGAGGGTTCTCGTATGCAATTTGGGTGTTTTAGGATTGAAGGAAAATCCATTAAATGTGGTGTAATTTGGCATATGAACTTGTTTTGGTGTTTATAAAGGTGGTATATATGTTTTTGAACCAAAACCTATGTGTTGGAAGAATTTGGTGTCATGCGGAATTGAAAAATGATGAAAAATGGCTAAGTGTTGGAACTGGCCAAACTGAGTAAAGTTTCTGTTTACTCAGGTTCCCCGTGGTACTCGAGAGCCAGGGAGGCTTCTCTTGCGGTACGCGAGAGACTTGGCTCTCGATCAGGAATTTCTGAACCGCGAGAAAGTAAAAAAAAAATTCTAAGACAAAAAACTTTCGTGTGTGTTTAATGTATTTAATAATTGTTGTTCCAATTTTGGGTGTTACAATTTATTAATGTTCGTGGTCTAAATTACAGTTTTCTGTCAGGTTTTGATAGTCAAAAAGTCTGAATCATGAAGGCAGTGAAAGTGATAGAAGTTAAACTCGAATAAGAACACAAATAGTGTTTTAGAGATTGATGATTTATGTCAAACAAGGTTTTCGTAGATTCATTTAGAGCATTCACAACAGGTTCTCTATATTTATATGAGTGAGTTCCCTATATTTTAAGTGATGGTTTAAAATGGTTGTGAGTAGAGAAGAGAGAAAATATATAAATTTTTTGCATGTTTTGGGGAAACACTGTTCACCTGTATAAATTTTTTAATATTTTTTTAAAGTGTTAGTAAGTGGAGGAGAAAGAAAAGGTAATGATAAATATATAAAAAGTATTATTATTTAATTGAAAACGAAAGAGAAAAGTTAGTAATTTTAGTGCAATTATGAGGATGAGGATAGGGATACTACTAGGGGTGTTCATTTTACCCGAAACCCGAATACCGAACCCGACCCAAATTAACCCGAACCCGATTAAGATGGAACCCGAACAACCCGAACCCGAAGATAGTATTCGGTTTGGTAATTGGGTTAAAAAAAGGTTAATCGGGTTAACCCGATTAACCCGAATAATAATACAAATGTATTTTATTATTAATAGTTATTTGTAATCTTAGCTCAATATACACCTAAACGTTTTCAATGTTTATTTTATTTCACTTTTTTTTAATATATGATTGAAAACGGACGAGCGGACATGAAGGTGAAAATTTGAAGAGTGAACACTTTTAATGAGTTTATTGGTTGATACGATTTGTGTTGTTTTTAGTTTATACGATTGGTTAATACATTTTAGTTTATGCTTATTTTATTTGATTTTTTTTAGTTAATATACGTGTTTAATGCATTGGATTGAACGAAAAATCATATTGAGAGTGTTTTTATTTGACATTTTATGCTTATTATTTAATAAATATCATGTTAAGTTAAATAATAAGGTACGCGTTGCAACTCGTATTTAGAAACCCGAATACCGATTAACCCGACCCGAATAAACCCGAAACCGATTAACCCGAATTTTATTTGGGTCGGTAAACGGGTTGGATTCTTATAACAAAAAACCCGAATAACCCGAACCAAATAACCCGAAACCCGATTAAAAAACCCGATGAACACCCCTAGATACTACTGTGAATACTTAATTGAAAGTATGTTTCTGGATATGCATTTTTAATATAGGTGATATTAGGAGCGGTACAAAATTTTATTTTGTGCTAAAGGGGGATATTAGGAGCAGCTTAAAAAATGGCAACATTCCAACCCGAACATTTTCTAACCAAAACCCATTATGATATCTGACCCAAACCAAAATGTCAATTTTTTAAAACGACCATTCTAACTAGAACCCATTTTGACCCGTTATCTCACCCGACCTGATTCGTCTGTTTTGCCAGGTAGTCTTCAGTTTCAAAATGAAAAACCCTAATTGCCCACCATCATCAATCCTTCACCGTTTCATCAGCATCAACATTTTTGCTGAATTGTTGTTGAAGTGTTCAACATCAAGGTCGTCATCAAAAATGGTTCTTACTCGACATCAAAACCATTGTTCATATAAAAACTATCATTGTTCATCAAAAACTGTCATTGTTCATCAAGACCACGTGCCTAATGTGGTTACATATGATAGACAATTAGACTCTAAGTTCAAACCTTGTGTTTTCAAGAAAAAAGATTGAATACAGGATGTTGTCTTAATTGACCTGGAATTCTATAAAGATTTTACTCGTTCTAGTTGGCGTTATAAAAGATTTGCATCTTTATTAAAAAGAAACTTCGAACGTGAAAGATTTCTAGTGTGATCAATAAGTTTTTCAACAAGTTTCTTAAAGATAATGAAACAAAATAAACAAGGGTTGCTATATTACAAAGATAGAAAACAAAATATTTCAATATATTATAACTCTATAAAAACTGGTGAAAAGTATTACACTTAAATTGTAAATAATTATAGGATAACTAATTTTAATTAGATGTTTTAACAATTCAAGTTTCTAACAGTTGTAGATGTATCTTTCATGTTGTTGCTCTTGACAGAGGTCGAAATAACATGACCAAGATTTACCTATTAGAATTAGAAGACATTCACAACCAGTGGAATTAGAAGACACCCACAACCAGTGGAAACCAGCTTACAGACCAGAACCCGGCAAGACTGGCTCCGACCAAAATACAATCAGTCTCATCATCAGTCTACAAAATGCCAATAACTCGGTCTGGGACCGGTCCATTATTGGTTAATCTTAGCAACTTTCTTGAGAAAAAAAAACACAGAAAAAAGCATGACAACATGAGAGTTTAATAAAAATGACGAGCCACCTTTATAGTGGCCTTAACGCCAAGTCTCGTACACAATGACCTTTCCTCCAAATTGTACTTGGAATTCATGGCACAAAAAGATAAAGTGAACACGGCATTAACCAGACCCGACTTGACCCACCAGAACTTAAAACTTGTACCAAATAGTAAATGAAAAAGCGCATTTTTCAGTGAAAAAAAGAGAAGAAACTGTTGGTAATTACCCGCATACAGAAAATACACGACCAATCATCCCTTGGGTCCAAGTGGCAGTCTCCTTGAGTTGTTCGTCTTCTGATTGAAGGCATTCTCCCAAGAATTCACTACAGAATGCCATATCTTTGAAGAGTGTCTTCACATTTGAACCAAGTGCATCTGCAACATCTCCCAGCACT
This sequence comes from Smallanthus sonchifolius, assembly GCA_023525975.1. NCBI lineage: Eukaryota > Viridiplantae > Streptophyta > Magnoliopsida > Asterales > Asteraceae > Smallanthus > Smallanthus sonchifolius. Next base: position 32,969,292 of record CM042046.1, read on the forward strand.
GCCACAGCTGCTCGTGCCACACTCTCTTCCCTACAAATGTTTCATTCAGTTAATTATCAAACTTCTTAAGATTGAAAGTTGTAAATAAGAAACAATTTTTACTATACTTTTTTTAATTAAACATGAAATGGTAATCCATACCTGTGAGCATCCTTAACAACAACTTCAATGAACTTCAAAAGATGTGGAGCATGAGGCAACATGATCTCAGCCTTTGAATTTTTAAATCCTTGTAAAATACCAGAATATGCCTCAAAGATACTTCGCTTCAACTGATTTCCATATTCCACCATTTCCTCATCATTAATATCAATCTGTGCACACAATTCAGCAGCCCCTTGCATCATTGGCATTGCGTAAGGAACATACTTTTCAAAATGTTCCCCTATTGCAAGTGCCATGTCACCAAAACATGAAAAAATTGGAGGCTTAACAGACCGATGCAGGTCCCCACTAGAAAGATCCTTAAGAAGCAGTGCCATGATGTTATCACAATAAGGTAACATCTTATCATCCAAAGCCCGACATATATCACCAACCACCCCAACAGAAATGGAACAAACCTGGTATTCCTCAAAATTCTGAAGACCCACTTCCAAATATTTATAAAATTCTGGCATGTATTTCTCAAAATCTGGTCCAGTGGCATATGCAAGAGCACCAATAGCAAGCATTGCTTCTTCATGAACTGTTGAGCTTCTGCAAGCAAACACTTTAAGAAACAGCATCATAATCTGATCTGCAGCTTGTAATATAATAGGCTTAGATCCATCAGCACTGCTAAGTTTCTGAATAATTACTTGCATGACACCACAAAGCAAAGCTTGCAAATCTCCTTGTTTTTCTCTATCATCTGATGAAAGAATCTGAAGCTCAATTGTTTGTCCCAGTTTATTCATGATTACAGGGAGAAGTTGTGTTATTATTTGAGATGATTCAACAAGATTTGAACACCTAACAACCTCATTCAATGTTTCATAAGCAGCAGACCTTAACTTTGTATCACTTGCATCTGTTCTTTCAGCAGTTGCAATAAGAGAAGATATGATCTCTGGAAGATAAGGTGTAAGAACAGATGAACTAGATTCAAAACCCTCGTACCCTTGAGCAAGATAATAAATGGCCCCACAGACCTTTTCTGCCACGTGGGGAGAATCTTTGATACTTTCTAAAAGGACCGCCATGATTTTTTGAAGGTTAGCAGGTGAGATTACAGAAAAACCAGCTGCTGGACTGTGTAACAACTCAAAAATACGACTCAAGGTCCAAGCAGTAGTGTCTTTTACATGGCTGTTTTGATCCCTCATAGCGTTAAGCAGAAATTCTAGTGCAGAAATAACCATTGGGGATAGCTTTTCAACACTTGGGCCTTCAAGAATTGACCCGAATGCATAAGTGGCGGCCTCACGAGATCGCCAATCAGGCTTTGATATGTTTTCCTGCACAAAGGGCATAACTAAAGGCACAATAGCATCAGCTACAGTTCTAGCAACAAGACCTAAACATGTTCCCCCAGCCATTGCAAGATTCCAGATATCATCTTCTTGATCTTGATCTTCGTCTTGCTTCAATAAAGTTTCAAGCAGCATAGGAACCAACAAAGGTAAAGCCTTTTCAATGAAACGTGAATGAGGATATGAATCACCAGTTTCACCGCTTTCAAAATCTTGAAGCTCAATCTCTTCATCACAAATAGAACTCCAGAATTCAATTGCTTGAAGAGCAACACCTTCTTCATCTCCTTTGACAGCATTTGCAGTAAGTTCAAAAAGAGTCTGCATGTATGGCTCTAAAACATCATAGTAAGTTGATGCAATTGAAACAAGGCATTCAAAAGCAGCTTGTCTGATGTCTGCTTCTTTAGCCATGGCTGTTTCGCAAACAACTTTCATAATGTAGTTCCTCTCATGCTCATTTTCAAAATTGGTTTGCGCAAAATCAAGAGCATTGTATAATGCTGCAGTTGCTGCAAGACGAACAGAAGTCTGTTCTGTAACATTCATACCTTGAACTACAGCAGTGAGAACAGAATTAACCTCATCTTGAACTAGATCATTGTGGGATATTTCCTCACAAACATACCCAAGTGCTTCTAGAGTTGCATGTTTCATTGATGCTGGCTTATCTTGTTGCGTCATATTCCCAAGCAAAGAAGCAATGAGTTCGGGCCATTCTTTTCTTGGGATTTCAATTGATGCAATTTTGGCAATGACTTGCGCAGCGGTGTGCCCCGCCTCAGAGACAGATGAACCAAGAGTGTTTAACAACAACACTTTGATTTGGGATCTTAATGACACATCATTCGACACCCATCTATGCAATAAATGTTCTTTCGTGGTAGCGTCTTTAGCATACAAAGAGTTCTTAAGAACAATACCAGCCAATCTACGAGACTCCATAGGTTTGCCATCATTGGAGAGCTCAAGTGATAAAGACAGAAGAAATCCAGGAAGATTTTGCTCTTGAAACTGCCTAAGTCTGCCCTCTGCTTCAGTTCTGACCTTTACATCTGCTGATTGAGCGGATAATAAGAATTCTGTAATCTCCACAGCCATTTTTTCCTGTTCAAAAATACATAAACTAGAATCATTTTTTTCATATTTGGCACAAATATCATTGCACATAACTCCAGACTTTAACCACAGTTGAGAAAAAGGACTCAGAACAAAAAACAATTTACCAGAAAAAAATAGTCAAAGAACCAAGACAGAAACATATAGCTTATAATTAAAATTTTATTGCAAGCACCATCATCAGGAAATATCACATCATAAAATGAACACTTTTTGATGCAGGCAACAAGTAGTAAACTCAACTCAAAAACCTAAAATGTTTATTTCAATGGTACAACAATTTGCAAACATGTATCAGAATTTCACAAGGCGCGTTGTAAACACTTTTAAAGGATGTAAACTAGTAAAGCAGTATCACAATGCCTAACATCCAATGTTCAAAACAATTTTGGAACAGTAGATCAACTATAACAACTGAAGGTTTTTAATCCAAAACACCACTTGTTAATTAATCAGATTATGATAACCTCCATCATTTCTCCATCACATTTTCCCCCATTGCCCTAGATAAAACAGTAAGCATTTATAACAATCATATAATTTGTCAATATGTAACTCAACATAGATATTCCACATGTTTTAATTCTAACAACTACTGTAAAAGGACGCCTCTCACACAACAAAAACCAAACATCTCATAAAATAATTTTACTCCAAATACTGAATCGAAGAAATCAGTAAACCTAACACCAATCAAGGAGTAAATTAAGATCTGTAAGTAAAGCATAGACATTAAACAAACAACGTAAACAAACCCTACACGATATCAAATCCAATCGCTAAACATATGCTTTGATTGAAGAAAAAAAATCGAAATCCTTACTACCGGCATGGCAAAACACGAAGTAAACTTAGATCTGCAGTTCAAAATCAAGCCTCGAAAAACCCTAACTGAAATGAGAAGACAACCAACAAATTATACCTTGTTTGAGTAAAAATCCGATGAGCGCCGATGCAAATTCAAGTGGCACAAATGGCGAAACCAACTGTTGATTTAGAGAGAGAAAGTATGTGTGTAGTCGGAGAGTATTTGGGGGTGTATATATTTCGAATGAACGACATGAAGCGGGAGGGGTGAAGGGGGAGGAGAACGAAAATTTGCAAAAACGGGCAGCTGACCGTACTGCCCGATGTCGCCGCCTGACTCTTCAAAAACCCTAGCATTTTTTGTACGGTGAGATGGATTGTTTTGAATTGTTGCACGTGCGAGGAGCGTGCTCAATGTAAATTGCGAGCTTTAATTTTAATTTTCATCATCAAACTAGTATTTTTTTTACCCCGCGTTTCGCATTATACGGCAGGAGTTTGATTGTGATCGCTTTGACATGTCGAAAACGATGTGTTTCCTCTCATAAGTGTTTGGGTTTGTCGCGGTAACGCCGCTCACTATACCGCACGATACAAAAAATAAAGATTATTCTGAACCCAGCATCATTTTAAAAAAGGTTTATGCCGAAACATTCAAAAAAAAACAAGGATCAACCGCGCACCCCATTTTTTAAAAAAAAATTAAGGAACAAAAGTTATTATAAAAAAACGAAATTATTAGAAAATGAAACGAGTTAAAAACGTATCTATACTACTTAATAAACAACTAAAAGTATGGGACACATGTTATCTTCTGGTGCATTCTTAACATAATTTTCCCGTCTCTCTACTATTAAATAAATATATTTTTACATATTTAATATAAATATAATTATAGATACTTTTTATTTAATTATGGATTGGTATTATATCATTAAACAAATTATTTAACATGGATTACCATTTATCAATTAAATTAATACCAAGTTTAAAAAAATGTTTTAAAAATTAACTTAATATAATTTATAACTGTCACGTTAAAGCAGACATATTATGACGAGTGTATAGTTAAAAAATTACATTATATTTTATTCAACCCATGTAAAACACGGGTTTTTAAAAAAGTAGTTTTTTATTACTAATTATATCTATATCTATATCTATACTAAATAATAAACAAGTAAATTAGTTGGACACTTGTCACATTTCTAGACCCTTTCATTCTCATTTTTCCGCCTCTATTTCCTATTTTAAGCAACTAAATTTATTATTTATTTCAATTTTTATCTACACATTTTTAATTTAAAATTGTGTTTATCATAAGTTAATTTCTCCAATCATATTTTTATTAATTATACAAATTGAAAAACAATTTTATAGCAAGATATGATTCAAATAATAAGTTTTTAATCGTATATTTACATATTCACATTGTTTCATTTTGACGAGTGTTGTGTTAATATATTACATTATATTTTATTCCATTCGTGTATTACACGGGTTTTTAAAATATAAACTTTCTATTACTAAGTATATAACATTACATTTATTCAACCCGTGTAATACACGGGATTCTAACCTAGTAACATTATATTTATTTAACCCGTGTAATACACGGGATTTTAACCTAGTATTATATATAGTATAAACTCTGAAAAAAGCAAAAAAAATAAAAATAAAAATTGCCCACTCAAAGACTTACACGTGTCAACTGACACGTGGACAGTTAATTGCAATCTACTGTTAACTCCGTTTGAAAAGGTTTAGGTTATAGAATTGTACCTACGCTTCGCGGCGTGAGCGTGGCTGTTTTTCGCCGTATTACGAGTCAGGAGGTTGGTCGTTATCGGTGTCGCTCATCAAATATCATAAAAGCGACGACTAATATCGGTTACGATACTACGAAAACATCGGTAACGATGTTGTTTGCTCACAAGCGGTTGAATTTGTGACTACTACCTAACGTTAACGTTGATCGCCATAGTGTAGGATACAAAAAAATTTATATATATATATACTCGATTCTAAATACAAATTTGTTTAAAAAAATATACTGAAGCATTAAAAAAAACTAATTTCGCATGTTCATTCCGTTTAAAAAAAACTAATGAACGAAAGCTATTATAGAAAAACGATATTAATAGAAAATCTAGTTGGTTAAAATCATATATTACATATAGTAGAAGGGCTTAAAACATAAATTAAGAAAAAAAACGTTAAAAAGGAAATTTGTAAAACAAAAATTTGTGGCCCAATCAAATTGTAGTACTATGGATTGCAATTCATTTTATTTTTTTTTAAACAAATTTCTTTAATTTTATTAGAGTGAGATTTGAACCCATAATTTTCTTAAATTTTGGTGTTTCAAAAGGTTTTGACTCTACCACTGAGACACAAACCCAATACCAATTCATTTTAGTTAAAGGGTAATAAAGTTAAAGCTTAAAAAGAGCTCAATAGCTAATTACAATTGAGTTAAAAAAATAATATGATAAGAGCACTCCATCAGATTCTTTATCATCTGATAACCTTATAATTTATGGAACAAAATATGAATTTCACATTTTTGAAGCTTTCATCAGGTTCCTTATAATGAAAACTAGAAAATATGACTCGTGCGTTGCGGTGGGGTCATACGGTGATATTAACATGTTTAAGTACATAATTAAAGCCCATGCAATGCGACAGGTTTGCGAACCTTGTTACGTGCACTGCGACGATGACAATAACGTGACTAAGTACACAAAAGAAACGTATAAAGTTACCACGACTCAGTTCTGAAGATTGAAAAATAGATAAAGTGCGGCTCGAATAGAAGTTAACATTGAAACGACAGATTCGTTAAAAAAGTTAGTAACAAAGTAAAAACGAAATGAAATATGAAAAAAACTAACTTTTACAAACGAATATAAAAAAAGCAAAAGAAAAAAGAAACGAAATTTGAGTACTAAATACGAGAGTTAGAAATTTGATGGTAGAATTGAGAATTTTGTCCGGTGATAAACTTGAAACTTTAGAAACTTAAGTAATATATTTAAAAATGTAGAAAGTTAAGGGGTTGTATGAAAATGAACTTAAAGGGTAATTTTTTGAAACTTTGTCGGTGGCTTGGGAGTGGGCACCGATGTTAGTTTTTAAGGGTTTGTTAATAAATTTTATGGATGTTATAAGAGTTCTACATATTTGGTAATTCATTGTAGACGAGTTTGTGGATCCATAATGACTTATACACACCGATGTGTGGTCCTTTTAGAACAATGTTAAGAAGTGGGTAGAGATACTTCATCACATTCATTAATGATGACTATTTTTACTTGTTAAAACATAAATATGAAGCACTTTTAGTTTTCAAAGTGTTTCAAAATTAAGTACAAAATCAGTTTGGGGAAACGATAAAAGTCATCCGGTCTAATCAAGGTGGTGAATATCTAAGTTACGACTTTGATGAACATCTCAAGGAATGTGAGATAGTTTCCCAACTCACTCCACCATAAACACCACAACACGATGGTGTATCTGAAAGGAGAAACCGGACCTTGTTGGATATGGTCCGTTACATGATAAGTCGTACAAATTTGCTTCACTTCTTTTGGAGTTGTGTCTTGGGAATGGCTGGTCGAATACTCAACATGGTTCTAACCAATAAGGTGGATAACACACCATATGAATTATGACGTGGAAGATTTCCAAACTTATCCTACCTTAGAGTCTGGGTTTGTGAGGTTTACGTTAAGCATGAGACCTCCAACAACCAAGAAGCATGGAATCCACTAGGTACTAAATCGATGTTTTAAAAAATCATTGATGGGGTTAATTTGAGGGGTGGACTGCTCCTTGGTCCAGATACTATCCTAATAACCGTTGGAGTGCTAATGGGCTCCCTCAAACTTTAGTTTCCTCATCTAGTTATTATTCAGACTAAGATTATCCAATTGACTTGGCTCCCAACTAGGGCCACCAAACTGTGTGACTCTTTGAAAAGTTGCAATGCGCAACCACCTCCAAACCACTCAATGAAAGAATTAAAATCAACTAATTTATGTTCTTAGTAAAAAGTGAAAGTGCTACAAACCTCGAACCTCGGTCTAAATAAATAGCTAGAATATAATCCGTCCTAACAACCACCGATTGGAATTATAGCAACCTTGCTTATAAAAGTACTTTAAATAAATATTACTTCCTTCTTAAGTTCCAAACACCACAGTTGTGGTTAAGACCAATGCCAGCCCAAAACAGAAGAAGAGAAATACCAACACAAAATACAAGGCCTCTATTTATAGGTTGATCCAGAGTGGAGGCATGGTTGTGCCTCTGTTCGCACGGGCGTGTACTGAGGAATCCATGATGTGCTTGTTTGTAACTTTATGTGGCATACTCTGGGTCGATGCACGACCATGCCTCTATATGCATGAGCGTGCCTTGTGTTGACCAAGAGTTGATTGGTTCTAGAATGTTCCTGCTCCATCCCGAGGGAGACACGACCGGGGGAGGTTTGTTTGAAACCAGCAAAGGTCACATCAGAAGAATAACCAATAGTAATGGAACCAGAAACACTAGCAGGGGAGTCAGGTATAATGGCTGGTACAGAAGAAAAATTCAACTTCTTTCCCACCCTTTTTAACAAATCGAGCAAAGACAGTTCTACAAGGGGGAAGGATTAAACCAGATATCACAAAAAAGGGAGGGAAAATTAAAACTCAATCAAAATAAAACATGACATATCACTGTCACCTTCAAACAAAGCCGGACGAGAAAGCGAGAAATCCTAAAGGGGACTAATCACTCTCATAACAAGAAACTCTTCCGGACAAGAGGCCACATGAGTGGGATGTTGTAACGAACCAACTTTCAAGTTTATTATATAATATGTGAAATCATATTATATGGGTGTAAATAAATCAAATGAAAGTGGAGGGTTTTAGTTGTTTATGTGTTTTTCTTGACTTTTGTTTTAATGGGTAAAAGACCAAAGTTGAGGAGGCTTTATGTAAATTCCAAAAAATCTGGATTTTTGCCAAGGGAGGGGGCATTATACGCCATTTAGTGTGCGTATGTGTGTGTGTTCTTATGTTGAGAAGAACCAAACAAGGTGTAGGAGAATTCAAGACTCAAAGGTGTTAAATTGCATGGGAAATCTATTAATAAAGGAGTGTTCATCATCATCTAATCATCAAGTAAGTTCCTTTCATCTCTTTGAACCTCCATTAATGGAGTTCATGGTGGGTTTTGGTAGAAAACCCAAATTGGTTCAATTGGTGGGTGATTCGGATTAAATCTTGTCTAAACGCTTTAATCTAGTGTTAATGAAGTTGGAGACTCGTGATTTAAACATCCAATTTGATGATTAAAAATTAGGGTTCTTGAGGTCAAATTGGGAGTCTTTGATTTGGAGATGTTTGAATGTTGAATTGAGGTTTGGTAAGTGTCTATAGATTTATTAGACACATAATTTACCATAAAGGCCTAATTTTTATGGTAATTTGTAAAATTGGAGTTTAGGTGTAACTTAAGTGAATCCTTAACGGGTTATTTGGGTTAAGAGAGAGTAGGGTGGTGTTTGAATGGTGTATGAGTGTTGTGGCATGTCCATGAACACTAGACCAAGTAGAAAACACATTCATAATGGGTGATTTATGAAATTAAAGTGTTGGGTAAACTTGTTCCTTAACGGGTCAAAATGGGTTGAAAGGTTGAATTGGGTGTTAGAGGTTTGGTTAAGATTGTGTTAACCAAACTAAGTTAGAATGTTGATCTTTAGATCATAGGTGTGTGTTGAATCTCAATTTAGGGTATGGATTGAGGTCATAAGATTACTAAATGCAAGTTGATTGCTAGGTAATCAAGGTGTTAAGAGAGCTAGATTTGAAGACCAAGTGGAATCATCTCTAGCTAAAGGTAAGTGTTCTTGCACTTACTTAGTAGTTGATATATGGTTGTTAATACACATTCATGATTAATTATGTGTGTTCTATTTGATGTTCATGGGTGATTCTTACACATAATTAGGGAGTATAATTATGTGTTTAGGTATTTGGTGTTATGTTTGATGTTTGCACATAATTAAGGTGTATGATTACGTGTTTGGGTATTTGGTGTTATGTTTGTTGTTTGCACATAACTAAGGTGTATGATTATGGGTTTGGGCATTTGGTGTCCTGGTTGATGCTTACACATAATTAAGGTGTATAATTATGTGTTTGTATGTTTGGTATTATATTTGGTTCTTACTCATAATTAGGATGCATGATTATATGTTCGTGTGTTTACACGTTTGCAATTGTGTGTGCTTATTTACAAACAATGGTGTTTCTTGAGGCTTGACCTCATGGGTGTATATCTTGGAGTCATGTGATCTTCATGGGTGATTGTGAATCCATAATCCTCATGGGTGTTTTGAGGTTATGAGATTCATGGGTGTTAAGTGGAGTCATGCCTCATGAGTGTATTGAGGACATGAACTCCATGGGTAGAGAAGGAGACATGATTCTCATGGGAGTTTTGAGATCATGAACCTCTTGGTGACTAAGTGAAATCATGGTTCTCATGGGCGTTTTGAGATCATGAACTTCACGAGTGTTAATTTAGAAGTCTTGTACTTCACATTTGGTGTATAACCCATTGGAACTAATGTTGAACTTGAAAACAAGTAAATGTACTTAAATTTTTATTTTAAGCATAAGTTATAATAGTTGTGGGAATGGGATGTTGATCCATGGGTGTTATACAAAACCTTATTAAGTTTTAAGCATATACAAACTTTATTAAGTTTCAAATATGTCGGGTTCGAACTAAAAGAGTTAGAGAAGTTAAAAATGGATTTTTGGAGTGTATGACCTGAACTAGGCATACTGTATGTTGGTTTTAGCATACAGTATGCCTGGAAAGTACAGTACACTTAGAAACCACTGGTGTGTACGCTGGTTTGGCTTTTTGGCGATTTTTATTGGGTGTTCGCTTGGGGGTTGTTCTAAGGTTGCATATCATTACTAATGGTTGTATTATGGTGTTTTCTTGTAGGTAAAGCTCTGGTTTGAAGTCTCGGGTGAAGCTTCGTGATGGATTGGATTCTCGGTTTCCTTTTGGTGTTTATTGTTATCCGGAGTTAGAACTCCTATTTGAGGAGTCCTTGAACTTATTATGAACCATATTTTGAGTGTCTAAACTTGTCGTTTTGTCAAGCAAATTGTTGGTTGGTTGTTTTGAAACGCACTATGTCGTTGTTGTTTGTTTATAATTAACTTGTGTTGATATTAAGAGTGAATATGGGACCTACTTTCTGTGTATTTTTAAAGTTTAAATTTGGTTAAAAATTTTGGGTGTTACAGATGTGCAGTTAAAAGGTCGAAAATTTTCTTGTCGTAACCATTCTCGGGTACCTCATCAACAATCTTCACACGAACGTCACGAACAACCAAAGGTTCCAATAAAAATCAGAGAAAAACAAAAACCTATCTTTCTAGTTGATGTAGTGTTAAATAACCCCAGCTAATGTGTCTAATTGTATTCGTTTTAGTTGTTTTAGCTTGTATCTTTGTTTGGTTTTATGCGTATTTGTGGTATGCGTGTACCTCCCAGGTTTATGTGCTAAATGAGCGGGAAACGGAAGCAAATCAGTTGGATACGAAGCACGGGGCAAGTCAATGTCAAAAAGTTAACTTTCCTGGATTTTCTGGTGTTCGCGGTATGCGAAGATCCGGGGAGCTTTCTTCGCGGTACGCGAGGAGTTGAAGAGGGCGCCCAACTGTTTTGTCCTTCGCGCCACGTGAAGGACGGGCCTAGGATTCTTCGCGACATGCGAAGAGTTGTTTTTACAAGATAGTTAACCTAAATTAGGTTTTAACCTTTCTCGGCTCCTATGATTGATCTATCATCGATTCCAGCCGTTCTAGAGCTCCATGAAGGCGATTTTTCTTGTTCTTGAGATAATTGTTTACCAAGTTTAATGATTGTAAGTCTCATAACATTAGTTTTGATCATTTTGTTGAGTATGAGTAGCTAAATCACCCATGATCTTCTCTGGGTGTAGGGTTTTGTGTTTGCACTTGTTGTCTTCTGGAATATTTAGATATGGTTTGTAATCTTGATTGTCATCTTAAGGCATATGGTTTCATTAATCGATTGAATGCTTTAAACTGTTTTGGTTGATTTCGAATTGTTGTTTAAATCCCATCAGTCACAGGTTTCTTTACATCAGGGATATTGTGTGGGTTGGATTATAATTGGTTAATCTAAACTAATTATGCAAGAATAGGTTTTCTTTACAACTCGTTCTTCCATTTTCACTGAATTCAATTGAAACATGTGCGATTATGTCTATATGATTGTTTGCTAAGTAGACTATGTTTAACTTGTGTTTGCAAACTTGAACCCCAGAGAGGATTACCTTTCTCATTATTGTTTAAACCCAATCCAAATCAGTATTTACAATTTTCAGTCTTTTAACATCTGTGACAAAACGACACTTTCCACAAACTGCTCGTGGATACGTACCCTACTTACCCTTGCTAGTTAAGGTATTTAGGAATTGTTTTTGACCGGCCAAACGACATCGATCACTAGACATGAACATATGTATCCGAGTAACACAACATCGATGTTGATCGCTCCTTCTCTTTTCAAACGTCAGCCATTCTCGGGAACCTCATCAACAATCTTCACACGAATGTCACGAACAACCAAAGGTTCCGATAAAAAATAGAGACAAACAAGAACCTATCTTTCCAGTCATGAACAGATGTAGGTATCAGAGTAACACAACATCGATGTTGATCGCTCCTTCTCTTTTCAAAAGTCAGCCAATCACCGTTAGCTTTAAGTCAATAAAAACATCGAAACTTGGTAACAAGTGTTGATCCACCCAGAGCTTTTGTAGAGATAAAGACTGATGACTACAAAATTCTCTAAGTACATTTTCTGCGGCCTCCACAATTTTGCTACTGACCTACTAGTTACTGCGGATAAGGCAAGTGCTGCGGATAGACATGTTCCTCTACTGATGAACATTGTTACTGCGGATAGCCTTATCTGCTGAAGTCCAAAGTTGCTGCTGATAGGCTTCTCAGCGGTATCAAACATTGATGCTGCTGATAGGCAAATCATCAGCAGCTTTGACTTTTCTACTGACACCTCTGCTGCAACACTGACACATCTATCAGCAGAAGGAATGTTATTGGTGCAGATGATAAAAGACAAGGCTACTACTTCTGAAGTCTACTACAAAGATTCCTAAGAAGACTTTTGACATGTTTGTTACTATTTTTTGCAGTTGTCTACCAATAGCAGTGTAACTTATAACTGTCAAAGATCAACGACTTGTGTTTGATCTGATCCTTAGAATCAAGGGTCTGTCTTGATTCTAAGTTCCTTTATATGTATTGTATCTTCTAATTGTACAAGTGTGCTTCCTTAGAGTTTTCTCTGTAACTTGTAAACTTTGAAGATTAATACAATTTGCATTTATAAGTATTATCATTGTTTCTTGTTTACATTGCATAGTTGTTATTGTTTCTGTCAATCTCAACTAGAACAGAACCATCTTGTAAACACCGATCCTACAAGTGGTATTAGATCTTTGGCTCTCAGATTAAACAAACTCACACTTGTTTAATCACACTCTGGTACTTTTTATCTCTTTGCAAAAACCATCTATCCAAAAATATGGCAAAGAATACTGGATTTGATGATATTGGAAGCCTCACCAGACCACCAAGACTGGTGTCTGGAGAAGACTATGACATGTGGAAAAACATAATGGAAAGTTTCTTCTGTTATCAAGAATATGGAATGTGAAGATACATAATTGATGGTCCTTATGTACCCATGGTGGCCTCTGCTGATTTCGGAGGTCCATCAGTTCCCAAAGAAGCTTCAAAATACTCTGAAGAAGACATCAGGAAGATGGAGGTAGATTTCAAATCCTTGGGAGACATACAGATGTGCTTGCCAAATGAAGTTTTTCATAACTTCAGAGAATACAAGACTGCAAAGGAGCTATGGGAAGCTCTTGAGAAGATGTTTGCTGGATCAGAAGAGGTGAAGGAGAATAGAAAAGACATCTTGAAGCAACAATATGAAAACTTTGTCGGGAAGGAAGGTGAGTCTCTTACTATTCTGTACAACATTTACACTTATCTTGTGGGAGAGCTACAATGCTCTAAAGTAAAGTTGGAGAATGAAGATATTCTCAAAAAGTTCATCAGATCACTTCCAAGTTGATGGACACTCTACACAGTGTCAATTAGAAGGACTGAAAACCTGAAGACTTTGCAGATGACTGAGCTGTTTGGTATGCTCAAGACATATGAATTAGAAATTATTCAAGCAAAAGAAAGAAGCTCAGGTCATTCAACAGCCTCATCACCCACCACCACTTCTTCTGCACTACACTATGACCACTCAGTTCCCAGTTTAAGCAACTACTATCCTCCCATTGTTACCCATCCTCAGACTCCTAACTCAAAATCAAATAACTCACCATTTCTCCTTGAAGTCCCACCTCAGATAACCTCTGCTGCCTTTGTCTCTGAAAACCCAAGCAACATGTCCTTTATCAAAGAAGATCTTGAGTATTTTCATCCAGATGACTTAGAAGAAATGGAGATACAACATTCTTATGACATGCTATCTCTCAGAGATAAAGGTTCTACTATAGAATTGGAAGACCCATTCCAAGCAATAACTCTAACACTAGAGTAGGATTGGACAAAAGCTTAGATGTTACAACTGCAACCAACTTGATCACTTTGCCAGAGAATGCAAGGCACCAAATACAAAACCAGCTGCTTCACAACCCACACAAGCCCATCAAGGTCAAGCAAGTCAAGGTAACACCCCTCCTACTCAAACTGCAGCTTGTGCAGCTATTGGAACAACTGATTTTGACTGGAGCTTTCAGTATGAGGAATCTTCCGGCCAACAACCAAGCACTCATGGCAGACACAACAGAGATACCACCTCAGGTATATGAACATATCTGTTCTCAAGCATGTATTGATAAGGTTCTAGGATACAGAAAGCATAACCAAAACCTTATAGATCAAAATGAAGAGTTTCACCAAATGAAATCTGAATTCAAAAAGGTTGAAAATAGTTACAAAGAAAAGATTAATTGTCTAAAGAAAGAGATTTCATCATTAAAACATGAACAAACAAATCTTGAAACTTAGATTGATGATCTATTGGTTAAGTTAAAAGCTACAAGAGCTGAGTTGGCAGACCAAAAGGTCCATGTTGACAAGTATGAGTTTGCATCCAAAAAGTTGCAAAGACTTTTGGATGCTCAAATTCATGAAAAGGTGACTGCTGGTCTTGGGTTTCAAGCTGAAAAGCTCTACAATGTTGTACCTCCACCTGCTGATTATGTAGCTATCCATGAACCAAACTTCAATCTCTCAAACCTTGAGCATGCAAACCGAAACCTTGATCCTTCCAAGGAAGAACCATTTGTGCAAGAATGCAGTACCTCATCTGAAGTTGAGTCCACATGCTCAGAATCCAATGAAACCAGTGAAACTCCATTACTCCCTACCAATGAAGTCATTCAAACCAATGGTCCAAGCCCCTTCATTCCTTTAATACCAGTACCTCAACTCACCAAACAGATCAAAATTAGCTATCCTCCCGAAGGGAGAAAGTTAATTGTTGAGAAGGGACAATCCTCTACCTCCACCAATCTCCAAGTAAACCAAACCATCCAACCCAGGAAGGTGTTTGACATATGTCATGCACCTGGAGAGAGAGCTCCATATGTTCAAAAGACATTGGAGGAAGCCACCTTTGAGCACAATAAAGCTCATCCCTGGAATTTTAAATATTTGTTCAAGAAAAAGGACTATGTGTACTTTCAAAGAGACAAACTGGATAAATCATGTTTTGTCTGTGGCAAATACAATCACACTGCCAACACCTACTTCTACTACCTTCAGCAGCAAAGAAACCTCAAACAACATGCTTTTGAGAAAACAAACAAGAACAAGAAGGTAAGAAGGTAAGAAGCTACGAAGCCAAGACAACTCACTTTAGAAAATCTCTCTCTCCACCAAGGAAGCGTCTCCCAAAACCTCAACAATCCTGCATCATATGTGGTGAATCACACCACATTACTGTAGATTGTAAGTTCAATCCCTTCAACCAGATCTTTCAACCACCTTCCACAGCAGTTCAGCTTACCCCTAAAAGGAAGCCAATCTATAGAAAAACTCCTTTAGAGAAACCCACTTTCCATAGAGAGGTAAAGCAGGAGAAGCAAGTATCTGTTGAACAATCAGCAGCCAGCAAAAATGCTGCTGATCAGTTGAAGTTAAAGAAAAAGGAGCCCAAAACCAAGCCTTCAACAGTAACCAAATCTGATGTTGATCGGTTAAAGCCATCATCAGCAACCAAGTTTGCTACTGATCAACCAAAGTCTTCAGCAGTAAAGTCTGCTGCTGATCAAGCAAAGCCATCAGTAGCCAAAGCCACATCTGCTGCTGATGGAGTAAAAAGATATGGAAAACCACCTTCTTAACAATGGAAAGCCAAATCCACAGCTTCAATCCCTCAAAGCATCATCATTGGTTCCATTGAATAAAAGCACACAAATCTTGATTCGAAGACACACTCACCCAAGTCTACAAGCTCTTGGGTCCCTCTAACTGGATCTCTCTCATGTCCAGGGACAACCAGGTCACAAGGATAACACCTGGGTTGTAGACAGTGGTTGTTCTAGGCACATGACTGGCAACAGGTCCATCCTCTCCAATTTCAGACATTTTTATGGAAGATATGTTGCCTTTAGGAGTGATTCAAAGGGAGGATCTATAACTGGACAAGTAACTGTGTACAATGAAAGAATGATCATTGAAAAGGTAAATTTTATCAAAGAATTAGAATTCAATCTCATGAGTATGTCTCAGGGCTGTGATCAGAAGCATTGGATGCTTTTTACAGACAAAGAATGTTTTGTGCTATCCCCTGGTTTAAGCAAACCTCCTTTAGAGAAGATTTTGTTGATTGCCCAAAGAAAAGATAACCTATATGTGCTTGACATGAATGAGGTCACTCCATCTGGCAGTGTATCTTGTTTTCTATCCAAGGCATCAGTTGATGAATCAGCTCTTTGACACAGGAGATTAAGCCATGTTAATGTAAAAACTATCAACAAGTTGGTAAAAGGAAATCTTGTCAGAGGTCTTTCTTACAAGGAATTCCAACTTGAAGATCACTACATTGCATGCCTGAAGGGGAAACAACACAAGATTTCTCACAAGCCCAAGACATTGAATTCAAATGACACTCCACTACAGCTGCTGCATATGGATCTTTTTGGTCCTACAAATGTCATGTTAATGGGCAAGAAGTCATATTGTCTGGTGATAACTGATGACTATAACATATTCTCATGGGTATACTTCTTGAGAACAAAAGATGAAACTGCTGAGATTCTTAAATCCTAAATTCTTAGGGTGGAGAATCAAAGCAATCAGAAAGTCAAAGTCATAAGGTGTGATCAAGGTACAGAATTCAAGAACCAAACCTTTAATTGTTTTTGTGAGAGCAAGGGCATAGAAAGACAATACAGTGCTCCAAGAACTCCTCAACAAAATGGGGTTGCTGAAAGGAGAAATAGAACTCTAATTGAATCTACAAGATCAATGCTAGCTGACTCAAAACTGCCTCTCACAATGTGGGTAGAAGCTGTCAGCATAGCCTGTTATGTGCAAAATAGAGTTCTCATTGTCAAGCTTCTCAACAAAACACCTTATGAACTGTGGTTCAAGAGAGTTCCCTACATTGGATTTTTGAAACCCTTTGGATGTCCATGTACTATTCTCATCACACATGGAGTTCTTCCTAAGTTTAGTGCCAAATCAGATAAAGGATACTTTGTGGGCTATTCCTCTCAATCCAAGGCCTACAGAGTATTCAACTCAAGAACAAGAATTGTGGAAGAATAAGCAAATGTGGAATGTAGGGAACACATTCTATGTGAAAAGGGTAAAGGACCAGACTGGCTATTTGATATAGACTCCTTCTCCCCAAGTATTTGAGCCCTTCTTCTTCTCAAATATGGAGTCTACCTCTTCCAAAGAACCAGCTTCCAAATCATCAACTAACTACAGATTGGAATTCAATAGTCCTTCTATAAGAATCAAAAGACCATCTATTGATCCTCCATCTGTTGTGGAAGCTATTGAAGCCAGTGAAGCAAGAACAAGTCTCTCCAATGTCACCGGCAGCAGTCTCTCTGAATATTAAAATCATAATGCAATTCATGACATCTCTACAGATGGTGTTGAGGCATCTGTTGTTGATCAACAAGACACAGTTGGGGTAGGGGCATCTGTTACTGATGCTGCTGCTGATATTGAAGACTCCTCCACAATGAATGAAGATATTACTGATCAGAATCAAAGCAATCTTGAGCAAGGAATACAGTTGGATGTTGTTCTAGCCTAAAGAATCAACAAAGAACATCCATTGGAGAATATAATTGGCCAAGTTCAGCAAGGGGTTCAAACACGAAGCAAAACTCATGAGGCCAATATATGTCTGTATTCTTGCTTTCTATCTCAAGTACAACCAAAGAAGATAGATGAAGCTTTGCAACATAGCAGTTGGATTGAAGCAATGCAGGAAGAGTTGCTGCAATTCAAAAGACAAGAAGTGTGGACCTTGGTTGATCTTCCACCTGGTCAAACTGCTATTGGCACAAGATGGGTAATCCGGAACAAGCAAGATGAGAGAGGAATTATAGTCAAGAACAAAGCCATACTTGTAGGTCAAGGCTACACTCAGGAAGAGGGAATTGATTATGATGAAGTCTTTGCTCCTGTTGCCAGACTGGAGGCCATCCGAATCTTCCTAGCATATGTTGCATCCAAGAGCTTTATAGTCTATCAAATGGATGTCAAGAGTGATTTTGTGTATGGGAAGATTGGTGAGGAAGTCTATGTCAGATAGCCTCCAGGCTTTATAGATCCTACACATCCTAACAAAGTGTTCAAACTAGACAAAGCTCTCTATGGCTTACATCAGGATATCTACTCAGCAACAACTTTAGAAGAGGTGCCATTGATCAGACCCTATTTATCAAAGATGAAGGGGGAGAAATCATACTTGTACAAATCTATGTTGATGATATCATCTTTGGATAAACAAGGAAGAAGCTGTGCAAAGACTTTGAGGTCCTGATGCACTCAAAGTTTGAAATGAGTTCAATGGGTGAACTAAATTTCTTCTTGGGTCTCCAAGTCAAACAAGTTCCAAATGGAATCTTCATCAGTCAATCCAAATATGTCAAGAGCATTTTGGAAAGATTCAAACTGGCTGACTGCTCTGCTGCAAGAACTCCTATGCAAGTGCACCATCAACTAACCCAAGACAAAGATGGTCAAGACACTGATCAACATCAGTACCGTGCAATGATAGGATCACTCATGTATCTAACTGCCTCAAGGCCAGATATCATGTTTGTAGTATGTCTCTATGCAAGATTCTAAGCAGCTCCAAAGAATACACATCTCCAAGCTGTCAAGAGAAGTTTTAAATACCTAAAAGGAGCTCCAATACTTGGGCTATGGTATTCTAAAAATGAAAAATTTAACTTGTATGGATACGCTGACAGTGAATATGGAGGATGCAACTTGGACAAAAAGTCCATATCAGGGGGATGTTAGTTTCTGGGATGAAGACTGATTTCATGGCAATGCAAGAAGCAAACCTGTGTATCAACATCTATAGCAAAAGCAGAATACATTGCAGCTACAAGTTGCTGTGCACAAGTCATCTGCATACAAAATCAAATGCTGGACTATGGGATGACTTTCATGGCAACTCCCATTCACATTGACAACATGAGTGCTATATCAATTACAAATAATCATGTGTATCACTCCAAGACAAAGCACATTGACATCAGGTATCACTTCATAAGAGATCAAGCTGAGAAAAAGAGAATTATTTTAACCAAAGTTCACACCAATGAGCAATATGCTGACTTGTTTACAAAACCATTTGATGAAGCTAGATTTAGATATTTAGTTGAATCCATTGGCATGATGAACTTTGATTAAAATTTGTCTCTAAAATCTTGAATAAAAAATTGTGTTTGTCTTTCTTTTGTTGTAAATAAAAAAATTAACAATCAGCAGCAAACATTTTTGCTGCTGACAGGCTTAGTCATCAGGAGCAAAGAATTTGCCACTGACTGCCTTAATTTATCAGAAGGAACAAGTTTCCTGCGGATTGCTTTAAGGAAATCAGCAGCAACATTTTTGCTGTGGACCATTACATCCATCAGCAGCAACCAAGTTTGCTGTTGATAGGCTTAACCATCCACAGCAACCAAGTTTGCTGCTGATGGTTAAAAATGAGTCCAAATTAAATTTTACCCGCTGTAAAAATCACTTTCAGTCTTTACCATGACTGATACAGTGTTACAGCTGTAAAACAGTGAAAAGTAAATGGGTTGTACAATACAAGTAACTTTGCTTTTTCCCTCCTTTGCCGTTATAACAAAATCAATTTTCTTCCTTCACCACTTCACATTCAATTCTGACCTAACCCTCACCATTTTCTCTCAAGCATTCAAAGTTTTCCCATACTTAACCACCTTTCAAAAGCTTCCTCCTTCCTTCCAAATCTAACCATAATGGCGAATGTTGATATCAATAACCCCAATGACAAGTTCTCAACCTACCATAATCTAACTGCATATCTTGTCAAAGGGAAGAAATCTGAAGGGTTCGACGACATGATTGATTTCCTTTGTCGGTCGAAAACATATTTCGCCCTGACTGTCAACCCCACAATTTACATACCTCACATGGAGGATTTCTGGAACTCTGCCGTCTTCTCTACCAAATAAGAGACTCCCCAAATCAAAGCCACGGTAGACGGCAAAGACTTCACAATCACAGAAACCAAACTCAGAAAACACCTAAAGCTTTTGAACGAGGGGGCTGCCAACTCGTACACAAAGAGTGAGTACATGAGGACCTTTGTATCCATAGGGTACACTGGAAATCAAGATGATTACACAATCGAGAAGGAACTGATGGGTCCTCCTTGGAAGTTCTTATGCCACACTCTTCTACAATGCATATATCAGAAGAGAAGTGGATGGCATCAACATAGTTCTGTTCTTGCCTCAGTTTTCCATGGTATGGTAACTGGTCAAGGCTTCAATTTTGCTCATTTGATATTCAAGGGTTTGAGATATAACCTTCAGGAAGGATCAAAACAAGCCTTCTTTATGTACCCTAGGTTCTTGCAGGAAGTTTTTAATCATGAACTAAAAGATCTTTCAAAACCTGCAAGAATTTACATGATTTTGGGACATAAAAACAATATTTTTCAAAGTATGAGAACTGTTTCAACAAAGTTCTCAGGGGTCAATGTTACATTGTTATCTACAATGTTGAACATACAAAGTACCCAGGGTGACAGTTCAGTAGCCTCACCTGATACTGATCCCACACCCTCTACCTCACAGCCTGAACAAACAACATCTGCTACCCTTGATCGAACCCCTGTGCAACCTATTGAGGGTGCACAGGCACAACAAATACTTACCCCTGTTCTTAAAGCCTAACTGGAACACAGGGCCCCAGTTGAGGCAAGTTATACCCGAAAAAGAAAGAGGAGCAAGAAGACTCCTTTTATTCTTGTCTCCATGGCCTAGTCCCAACCAAAAAGCCCTCATCCAGAATCCCAACATTCTGGTGAGAATATCATAAGGGATAGCCATATTATTAGGGAGACTTCCTTGAAAGTTTCTCTATTAGGATCAGGATCACATCCCGGATCCATAGAACAACCCTCTGAGCCCTTTCATTATGTTTCTTTTCTGAACTTAAGTGTAGAGGCACCTAGTCAAGATGATGTACCTTCTCCAACTGCCACTATCTCGAAGGTATTGATTGACTTGGCTGCCAAAGTACCCAGTCCAAGTTCATCACCTGAGAAGGTTCACTCTGGGAGTGATGATAGAGTGAATGTGGAAGGGGCTATCACTACTTCTGGTCCATCAATTGACCAGGAGGACAGTGATAACATCATTAAGTCCCCAACCACGACAACTCATAGTGAGGATGTTTCTTTTGAAACACTCTTCACTGAGAGAAATCCCAGGAGCCAAGAAAACCAGGGTGAAGGGGATGCAGATGCTAGGCCTAAGGCCCCTTCTAGTTCCAAGGATTCCACAACTATGAATGAGGACAGACTGAAACTTCATAACTTGGAATTGACGGCCAGGGTAGCTATGTTAGAGGCGAAAGTGTCCAACTTTAGGCACCAACTCTCTATGCATGAAGCCCATAGATGCCCAACTGTAACTTCTCTTTCCCTTGTATCAGTGGTAACCCAAACAGAGTCAACTCTATGCACTGATGCAACCAAAAAGGGGGAGATAGTTACCATTGAAGATGACAAAGACAACCTGGATAAATGGATACAAGAGCAGGCAGCCTTTCAAAGAACACTATTCCAGCCTGCTTTTGTTCAAATCCTTGACTTGCCAGCCTCAGGAGATGAAGAGGAAGAGATCTCTGAGGATTGGAAGTTAGTTGTCAAGGCTGTAGATGAAGCATTCCCTGAGAAGATGGAGATAAACAATGAAGATGAAGTATTACCTCACTCAGTGACTATTCTTCCAACTGCTGCAAGCATCTCAAGAAAGACCATTCCCCCCTTAATTCCCATTAACTGCACACAACTTGGAGTTTGACTCCATTCTGTCATGGGGGTATGATGGTCTACCATAGAGATTTTGGATTGGATGGGAATCTGGTAGAATTGAAGAGCTTAACTGGAACAATATTAATTCTTCTTATACCCTGAATCTATATCTTACAAAATGCATCAACACATCCACAGATCTCTCTGCTGAACTTGTTATTGAAAGATTTTATGATCTGATGGAAGATAACATGCCCAAGTTTGAGTGGTTTCTAGAAGAATCAAACAGGGTGGCCTATCCAAAGCATGAAAATCAGGAACAAATAGCCAAAGATCTCTCTGTAGAGTCTTCAAGAGCAGCTGAACAAAGACATCAGAGACTTGAATTAATAAGAAGCAGGGTGTTGACAGAGGAACAAGTCCTATGCTTAAGAATATTTTTATACAATGAAGTTGTTAGGGGTTTGGAAGTTCATGGATGGTCAAGCATTGAGCCTTCAGGGTTCCAATTCTTCTTATGTGCTGGATCATCCTTTATCATCAACCACATTCAAGAAATCCTACTCCTCAACTCAGACTTCCTTCATAAAGTTTTTGAACTCAGGTCACATATCTGTAATATCAACTCAGTAAAAAGTCAAGAGATGATCCAAATTGTCAAAAACCACTTGGAAAATGAGGGAATAACTGTAATAGATGACTCTGACTTAGAGTTGTTCCTTCCCTCTTCTCCAACTGTTATCCTGAACACTGAGGAAGAATCTAGAAGAAGGGAGAAACATAAGGTAATGGCAGATTGGAAGGAAGTAACTAGAGAAGAAGGGCAATTAGGTGAAAATGAAGAAGTCCCTCTTCCTTTGATTACTCCTCAAATTGCCAATGAAGCAGAAGCTGAGGTCTCAACAGTATTGTAAGGCCCCTTTCCCGGGTAACCTCACTTGTTTGATTTACTCATAAACATAGTCATAAATACTGAACTTTAATTAAAAACATTCATCATTCAATTACAAATCATTCGTCATTCAATTACATAATATAACATAACTTGACAGCGGAAGTCTTAACACATATATTAAAGTGGGATGTCAGTCTTGTGTCGGGTAACCTTCACGCCATCGCACGACCCTTTCTTCCTTTACCTGAAATGTATACTAAAAGTCAGCTAACGCTGGTGAGTTCTAGTTTAAAGACAATCATACATAATATTTATCTTATCATGAATATAATGTATATATGTATATTCGTACTTTTAAATATTCTTTACTTTACTGTTCTCACATAACATTCATTGAGGGTATATACATATGTACATACATACTTTCTTTGAGAGAACACATATTGGCCATAATCTTAAGGGAGATCAACCCGTCATACTTGTCGCGAATGTCACGAAGACATCGCTGTTAGAACTACCGTCGTAGCCCATTTCATTACCGTCCGGCTCTAGAAAACCGTCCGTCATTCATTAATCCGTCCGGTAACCTTTGTCCGTCCGCTCTTAAACCGTCCTACCGTCGTAGTCCGTCATTTTGTCCGTCTGCCCTAGGGCATCCGTTTCCCACGCGACCATTATGTATGCAACCGTTCTACATTAGTTAAGGCATGTGCTTCGACCGTCCATTAATACCTTTTCATACGTCCTAGCTTGCGAAGGAACGTTTTTGTCCCGGTTGCAAAATAGTCACATGGTTGTCCGTCTACCGAAGTAGCCGTTGTCATAGAAGGGTTTATAACGTTTACATTCATTCATAACATGCAATATATATGTAATATAAAGCAAGATTTCATTCTTTTACGTTATGTCCTTCTTTCATTCATTCTTTAAAATCATACGCTTCTTTCTTATTCATAATTCATTTTCATATATAAGTATTTATATATATACGTATGATCACATTGACATTTATAACATTTAATCATTTAGTGTATACACTTCAGCCCCAAAACATTTAAAATGATTTGCACATAACATAGAAGGGGGAACATAGAACTCACCTGATAAGCTTCTCTAGGTTGTCCTAAACAAAGGTCCAACAACGTCACTTCCGATCTGGATTAGGTAGTTAAATACACATTAGACCCAACCCCGACTCTAATGGTTTAACCATTCTAAACTTACTGACTTTACTTACACAGCCTGCTGCCTACTGTCTGCTGCCTGCGCACTTGCTAAGTGCGCAGGACCATATTCATGCGCACTTGACAAGTGCGCAGAGGGTCCTTCTTGCGCACTTGGTAAGTACGCAGGATCTTCCTCCTGCGTACTTGGTAAGTACGCAATACCTGGTTCCTGGACCAAAAATCCGAAATTCTTGCATGTTAATCCGATCATGCTTATCTTACAATTTTCTTTGATCAAAATGTGCGGTTTTCACTCTAGATGCTAGTTCTAAGCTTATTTTCAAGTTTCATCCACAAAAACGTCTCCTATTTAGCTAAAACCCGAGAAACCCCAAAACAAAGAAAAACTCAGTTTAAGGTCGATTCGTTACCTGGATTGTGATTCTGATTTGGAGGTTTTGCTCACGAGCTCGGTAGTAACGTGCTCCTTCAATTTCGTGTCGATCCGGCGACTTTCTTTCACTAGACCCGACTCTCATTTCTCTCTCTAGGATGGTGAAATGAAGGTGAAGTGGAGAAGGTGGGCTGCCTTACCCCTTATATACCTGGGCTTCCATCGGCCAGTTGGAGTCGAGCCCAAGCCCATCCGTTCTTATTTCGTTTTATGACGTTTAAATCTCTATCATATTATTATTTACTTATTTACTATTTTTGGGATGTTACAAGTCTACCCTCCTTAAAGAGGTTTCGTCCTCGAAACTGTTTATACGCTAAACAATTGAGGGTATAGTCCCCTCATCTCGTCTTCTTTTTCCCATGTAGCTTCTGACCCTTTTCTGTGCTTCCATTGTACTTTAACTAACTGAATCGACTTATTGCGTAGTCGTTTCTCAGCTCGGTCAATAATGGCTATCGGTTCTTCTATATAATTTAGACTGTTATCCACTTCGATCTCGTCGTAAGGTATGTGAGCTGTGTCATCAGCTAGGCACTTGCGTAGGTGCGACACGTGGAACGTAGGGTGTATTTCGCTAAGCTCGACGGGTAGGTCGAGTCTGTAAGCAACTTGACCCACTCTCGCTAAAATCTTGAAAGGTCCGACAAACCTTGGACTTAGTTTGCCATGCTTTCTGAACCGAATGATTCCTTTCCACGGTGATACTTTCAACAGTACCATGTCCCCTACTTGAAACTCTAAATCCCTCCTTCTCTTATCCGCGTATGATTTCTGTCTGTCTTTTGCGGCTTTCATTCGAGCCTTGATTTGATCAAATTTATCGGAAGTAGCTTTGACCACTTCGAGACTTGCAAAATCCTTCTGTCCAATTTCCCCCCAACAAACCGGGGTCCTACATTTCCTCCCATACAACATTTCAAACGGCGGCATGCCAATAGTTGTGTGATAGCTGTTGTTATATGAAAATTCTGCCAATGGTAGATGGCTGTCCCAACTCCCACCGAAGTCAATGATACAGGCCCGGAGCATGTCCTCTAAGGTCTGAATGGTCCTTTCCGATTGTCCATCGGTTTGGGGGTGGTAAGCGGTGCTGATGTTCAGTCTAGTGCCCATTGCTTCATTGAATTTCTTCCAAAACCTTGATGTGAATCTAGTATCCTTGTCGGACACAATTGACAGCGGCATACCATGTCTGCTCACAATTTCCTTGATAAATACTTCTGCTAGTCTTTCTGACGAAGAAGTCTCACATATTGGCAAGAAGTGAGCACTTTTCGTCAAACGGTCGACGATCACCCAAATGGTATCATTGCCTTTAGCTGTTCGCGGTAGCTTGGTAATGAAGTCCATTGTGATCTCTTCCCACTTCCATTCCGGTATTGGTAATGGTTGCATTTTACCGCATGGTTTCTGGTGCTCGGCTTTGACTAGTGAACACGTTAGGCACATGTTCACGTACTCGGTCACATCATTCTTCATGCTAGGCCACCAGTACTCTTTCTTCAAGTCTTGATACATTTTGTTTGTCCCGGGGTGGATAGAATAACGAGACTTATGGGCCTCATCGAGTATTTTGGCTCTAAGCTCGCCAATCTTAGGTATCCATATCCGGCCAAACCTAGTTCGTACTCAGTATGCATTTGCATCTAGGTTCCCTTGTTGTCCTACTATTCTTTCCCGTTTCACATTTCTTTCTAACAGTGCTTCATCTTGTGCCTTTGATATTTCACCCATCAAGTCTGGTGTTATAATCAGCTGACACGCTTTGATCCGGATAGGTGCCGATTCTTCCTTTCTACTTAAAGCGTCAGCCACTACGTTTGCCTTGCCTGGATGGTACAATATCTCACAGTCATAGTCTTTCAGTAGCTCTAACCATCTCCTTTGTCTCATGTTTAATTCCTTTTGTTCGAAAAAGTACTTCAGGCTTTTGTGATCGGAGTAAATGGTGCATTTAACTCCATACAGATAGTGTCTCCATATTTTCAACATGAAAACTACTGCTGCTAATTCTAGATCGTGTGTTGGGTAGTTAACCTCGTGAATCTTGAGTTGCCGCGATGTATAAGCAATTACCTTTCCTCGTTGCATGAGTACGCACCCTAAACCCTGCCCTGAAGCGTCAGAGTAGACTACCAAGTCTTCATTTCCCTCAGGTAGTGTTAATACTGGAGCTTGGGTTAATCGTGCCTTAAGTTCCTCAAACGCGTTGTTTTGGGTTTGACCCCATTCATATTTCACTTCCTTCCGTGTCAGTTTAGTTAGTGGCGAGGCTATCCTTGAGAAATCTTGAATGAACCTTTGATAGTAGCCTGCCAATCCCAGAAAACTTCGTATCTCTGTTGGTGTCTTTGGGACGTTCCATTCCTTTACTGTCTCGATCTTTGCAGGATCTACCATGATTCCGTTTGGGTTTATTACGTGACCTAGGAATTGGACTTCCCTAAGCCAGAACGCGCATTTGGAGAACTTTGCGTATAACTTTTCCTGCTTTAACACCTCCAGAACCTCTCTTAGGTGACAGTGGTGATCACCCTCGCTTTTTGAATATACCAGTATGTCATCTATAAAAACTATCACCGATCGATCCAACATTGGCCGACACACTCTATTCATCAAATCCATGAACGCTGCTGGTGCGTTGGTCAATCCGAAGGACATCACGAGAAACTCATAATGCCCATAACGCGTGCGAATCGCGGTCTTTGGTACGTCCTATTCTCTTACTTTCAACTGATGGTAACCCGACCTAAGATCGATCTTTGAGAACCAACTCGCACCTTGCAGTTGATCAAAAAGGTCGTCTATTCTAGGTAGTGGGTATTGTTCTTTATTGTTCTCTTGTTCAATTTGCGGTAGTCGATGCACATGTGCATACTGCCGTCCTTCTTTTTTACAAATAGTACGGAGCGCCCCATGGTGAGATGCTCGGTCTAATAAATCCTTTCTCGGTTAGTTCCTCTGGTTGAGACATCAATTCTTTCATTTCTGACGGAGCCAATTGGTAGGGGGCTTTGGCAACGGGCTCAACTCCTGGCAGTAAGTCAATCTGAAATTCTATTTCCCGATCGGGTGGTAACCCAGGTAGATCCTCAGGGAATACTTCCGGAAAGTTGCACACCACGAGTACATTCTTGAGTTCATTCGTTTTCGTTCTATCATCAATAACATGTGCCAGATAAGCTTCACAACCGCGCCTCATGTAACTTTTGGCCTTGATCATCGAGATGATGTTCGGCATCGTGCAATTCCAATCCCCATAAACCGTAATTGGGCTGCCGCTTGGAGCCTTGAGGTGTATCCTCTTACGTTTAGATATGATTTGAGCCTCGTTGGCAGCTAGCCAATCCATACCCAATACTATATCGAATCCTCCTAAGGTGAGAAGGAATAATCTAGAAGGAAACTTATGTCCCTCTATTTCTATGATGCAATCCTCTGTTACTTGGAATACTGCCGAATTTTTACCAACGGCAGTTTGTACGCTAAAGGCCTTTACTATGGTGTTGATAGTGCAATCCAGTTTACGACTAAATGCATTTGATATGAAGCTTTTACTAGCACCAGAATCAAATAAAATAGCACCACGTTCATCATTAACTAGAAACGTACCTAACACGACATCAGGATTTCCCCTTGCTTCTTCCTCAGTTAAGGCATAGGCCCGAGTCCTTACCTTTTGTTGTTCCTGTTCCCTCTCCTTTCCCGAACCAGATTGGCCGGCCTTCCTGTAGTTCTTTGTCAGATGTCCAAACAATCCACATACTTGACATTTGACATCCTTCAAACAATCTCGGGAGTAGTGCCCCGGCCTCCCGCACTTATAACACACGGTGGTGCCGATTCGACACTCGCCCAGATGTTGCTTTCCACATCACTTGCATGTTTCATATCCGTCCAACCTTGGTTTATTAATTTCAGCTGTTTCTTTCCCTTTTCCGGTGCCTCTAGACGGGTTCTCCCACTTTCTCTTTTGTGTCTCAGGTGCCGGGTCCTCATTGTCATAATCGTCGTAGACAATTCCAGACAGGTTGACTACCGACTCGAAGGTCGATGGTAGATTAGCTTTTACATGAACACGGACCCTTTGCGGCAGACCCTTGACATAGTATTTGATCATACGTTCTTCAGTTTCCACCAAGTGTGGTACCAGTTGGGCCAACTCGTTGAATCTTGAAGTATACTGGCGATGAGTCTTGTTGCCAGCCTTGAAGTTTAGGAACTCGTTCTCCACATGATCAATCTCATTCTGTGGGCAGAACTTCTAGATTATGAGCTTTTTCAGGTCTTCCCATGTCATTCTGGCAAGAGCATTTGGCGACTTTGTTCTTTGGATGTTTCTCCACCAACCAAGTGCTTCATTGGTGAAAGAATGAGCAACATATTTGACCGCCTGGTCCGGTCGGCACTCGCTGATGTTGATTACAACGTTCATCCTCTCAATCCATTCGAAAGTAGCCACCGAATCCTTGGTTCCATCAAACTTAGGTGGGTCTCCGTCCTTGAAACCTTTGTAAGTACACCCACGATTGCTTGATGCCTCTTTTACTTCATCCCCGTCACTGTCATAAATTTTCTCTTCATTTTTCCCTTCATCCTCTTCTTTGCTTTTCTTTAGTGCCTCAGATAATAGGTCAGGCAATATGTTCTTCAGAGTAAGTACAACCTCGCGGGCAATAGCATCCCTAACCTCGGGTTCCAACTGTATAGGCCCTTGATTGCCGTCCCCAGTTGGGGTCACATTAGTTTCGTGCACACTTTCAGTGTGTTCTGCGTGCACGCTCTCTTCCTCTTCACTTCTTCGATTCAATGGAGGTCTACCCACTCGGCCAGTGCGACCGCCTCGGCTTCCAGTTCTTCCTCCTCCAGCCATAGTTCCTAGTTTCCTGATGGTCATAAAGGGAATACATCAATGTCATTCTCTCAGATCATAGTCTTAGAACAGTACGAACAAGGTAAATTTTTAATTACAGTGACCGGTTTGTGATTAGAAATTTACATTGCTTTTCGGGTTCCAAACTCTTCAAATTGGTCATGACATTGACATCTATTGGTTCTAGGTTTGCGTATCTATTCTTACCCAAGTGTATTAGCCTTAGTACTTACTTACCGTGCCTGCGTTGGCGTTGGCTACCCAGACTGACATCCGTGCGTTGGTCCCATAATCAGTTTAAGTCCAGACATTTAGGGATGTCTGAATCTCTCAAACTATTTCTCTGATACCAACTTGTAAGGCCCCTTTCCCGGGTAACCTCACTTGTTGGATTTACTCATAAACATAGTCATAAATATTGAACTTTAATTAAAAACATTCATCATTCAATTACAAATCATTCGTCATTCAATTACATAATATAACATAACTTGACGCCATCGCACGACCCTTTCTTCCTTTACCTGAAATGTATACTAAAAGTCAGCTAATGCTGGTGAGTTCTAGTTTAAAGACAATCATACATAATATTTATCTTATCATGAATATAATGTATATATGTATATTCGTACTTTTAAATATTCTTTACTTTACTGTTCTCACATAACATTCATTGAGGGTATATACATATGTACATACATACTTTCTTTGAGAGAACACATATTGGCCATAATCTTAAGGGAGATCAACCCGTCATACTTGTCGTGAATGTCACAAAGACATCGCTGTCAGAACTACCGTCGTAGCCCATTTCATTACCGTCCGGCTCTAGAAAACCGTCCGTCATTCATTAATCCGTCCGGCAACCTTTGTCCGTCCGCTCTTAAACCGTCCTACCGTCGTAGTCCGTCATTTTTTCCGTCTACCCTAGGGCATCCGTTTCCCACGCGACCATTATGTATGCAACCGTTCTACATTAGTTAAGGCATGTGCTTCGACCGTCCATTAATACCTTTTCATACGTCCTAGCTTGCGAAGGAACGTTTTTGTCCCGATTGCAAAATAGTCACGTGGTCGTCCGTCTACCGAAGTAGCCGTTGTCATAGAAGGGTTTATAACGTTTACATTCATTCATAACATGCAATATATATGTAATATAAAGCAAGATTTCATTCTTTTACGTTATGTCCTTCTTTCATTCATTCTTTAAAATCATACGCTTCTTTCTTTATTCATAATTCATTTTCATATATAAGTATTTATATATATACGTATGATGACATTGAAATTTATAACATTTAATCATTTAGTGTATACACTTCAGCCCCAAAACATTTAAAATGATTTGCACATAACATAGAAAGGGGCACATAGAACTCACCTGATAAGCTTCTCTAGGTTGTCCTAAAAAAAGGTCCAACAACGTCACTTCCGATCTGGATTAGGTAGTTAAATACACATTAGACCCAACCCCGACTCTAATGGTTTAACCATTCTAAACTTACTGACTTTACTTACACAGCCTGCTGCCTACTGTATGCTGCCTGCGCACTTGCTAAGTGCGCAGGACCATACTCATGCGCACTTGACAAGTGCGCAGAGGGTCCTTCTTGCGCACTTGGTAAGTACACAGGATCTTCCTGTTGCGTACTTGGTAAGTACGCAATACTGGTTCCTGGACCAAAAATCCAAAATTCTTGCATGTTAATCCGATCATGCTAATCTTACAATTTTCTTTGATCAAAATGTGCGGTTTTCACTCTAGATGCTAGTTCTAAGCTTATTTTCAAGTTTCATCCACAAAAACGTCTCCTATTTAGCTAAAACCCGAGAAACCCCAAAACAAAGAAAAACTCAGTTTAAGGTCGATTCGTTACCTGGATTGTGATTCTGATTCGGAGGTTTTGCTCACGAGCTCGGTAGTAACGTGCTCCTTCAATTTCGTGTCGATCCGGCGAATTTCTCTCACTAGACCCGACTCTTATTTCTCTCTCTAGGATGGTGAAATGAAGGTGAAGTGGAGAAGGTGGGCTGCCTTGCCCCTTATATACCTGGGCTTCCATCGGCCCGTTGGAGTCGAGCCCAAGCCCATCCGTTCTTATTTCGTTTTATGACGTTTAAATCTCTATCGTATTATTATTTAGTTATTTACTATTTTTGGGATGTTACAAGTATCCCCCACATCTGCTGTTGAGATCAATGAAGCTGAAGCAGAGGCATCCAACTAAAACAAAGGAAAGGGAATTATGACTAAAGAAGAAGAAGAAAAGATAGAAGAAGAGAAGAAAGAAAAGGAGAAAAGAAGAAGAGAAAGAGAAGAGGAGGAGATGGCTGAGCTCAAAAAGGCTCAAGAAAGAAAGGCTGACATGCTCCTCCGAGAACAACAAATCCAGTTGCATGCTAGGCAACTGGATAGATCAAAAGTTAAAGTTCATGCAGTTTCACAAATAAAAGAAGATGAAGCCTTAACTCTCCAGCTGCAGGAACAATTAAATAAGGAAGATGAAGAGAGAGAGGAAGAGAAGAGAAGATACCAAGTTTAGAATCACTGATTCTGAACTTACAAAAGAAATGAGAGAGGAGTGGACTGAAGCTCTAATTTCTCAAGGTGAGGATGCAGACTACCTTGAGAAATTATCAAATAAAGAAATATACAGAGCTTTCATGGGAAAACAAGGTCAATTGGCAAACAAGAAAAGGGTTGAAGAAGAAGAAAAGGCCAGACAAAAAGCCAGAAAAACCATTGCCTTCAACGTCAGAACCCATGAAGAAAGGAAGGTCATGATGGACTTCCTAAAGGCTAGAGGTGAGAGTGGAAAGAGGCTGGGTCCCATGAGTTTCATGAACTTGCAAGCTCTCTATGTCAAAGTAGAGAAGGAAGAGGAAGAGAGACTGGGGAAGATAGGCTCAAAACGAAAGGTAGACACTCAAACAAAAGATAGAAAACCAAAGAAAACCAAGCCTACTCCCTCATCTTCTCCTCCCTCTGTCCAACAACCTTCCACTCTCCCTCCTAGACCTCCCTCCTCTCCACCCAAAGAGTCCAAATCCTCTCACCCAACTCCCTCTTATCAACAGTCTCCCAAGAAGAAAACTAAACCTACTACCACACCTGAAGACTCAAGAGAAATTGTAGTATGGTTGTATAGCAATCAAGACCAGTGGTTTGAAGTTTTCAGGGGAAGGGCAGAAGTGAAAAGATCAGTATACAAATCTTTTGATGAGGTGATGCAGCTTCCAGATTCTGATCTTTATAAAATACTAGAGCTGGGTGAAGCTCATGGGCCTGAGAATGAAAGTGGGAGGCATCTGTTACTAGTGATCAAACATCACTTCAACCCTAGCAAAGATGTTTTTATAGATGCTAAACCTCTCCAATCCCACTTTCCATTCATCAGTCGGTCCTACAATGCTGTGAAGGATGAATACACTGTGATAGATATCAGAGGACAGAAGATGAGATGTTTAAGCAAGGCCATCTTCAGCATGCCAAGCAAGGACATCAAGTCTCTATCTGAACTTCCTCTTGACAATCCAAGCAAAGACCCCAGAGGCTATGAGACAGCAAGGATTGTTGCTCACATGCAAAAGATTCAGCAACAAAGGAAGTAAGAGATTTTTGGTAGCATCAGTCTAGGGGGAGTTTGTAGAGATAAAGACTGATGGCTACAAAATTCTCTAAGTACATTTGTTACGGACTCCACAATTTTGCTACTGACCTACTAGTTACTGCGGATAAGGCAAGTGCTGCGGATAGATATGTTCCTCTGCTGATGAACATTGTTACTGCGGATAGCCTTATCTGCTGAAGTCCAAAGTTGCTGCTGATAGGCTTCTCAGCAACATCAAACATTGATGCTGCTGATAAGCAAATCATCAGCAGCTTTGACTTTTCTACTGACACCTCTGCTGCAACACAACTGTGGATAAGGCAAGTGCTGCGGATAGACATGTTCCTCTGCTGATGAACATTGTTACTGCGGATAGCCTTATCTGCTGAAGTCCAAAGTTGCTGCTGATAGGCTTCTCAGCAGCATCATCAGCAACATCAAACAATGATGCTGCTGATAGGCAAATCATCAGCAGCTTTGACTTTGCTACTGACACCTCTGCTGCAACACAACTGTGGATAAGGCAAGTGCTGCAGATAGACATGTTCCTCTGCTGATGAACATTGTTACTACGGATAGCCTTATCTGCTGAAGTCCAAAGTTGCTGCTGATAGGCTTCTCAGCAGCATCATCAGCAGCTTTGACTTTGCTACTGACACCTCTGCTGCAACACAACTGTGGATAAGGCAAGTGTTGCGGATAGACATGTTCCTCTGCTGATGAACATTGTTACTGCGGATAGCCTTATCTGCTGAAGTCCAAAGTTGCTGCTGATAGGCTTCTCAGCAACATCAAACATTGATGCTGCTGATAGGCAAATCATCAGCAGCTTTGACTTTGCTACTGACACCTCTGTTGCAACACTGACACATCTATCAACAGAAGTAATGTTATTGGTGCAGATGATAAAAGACAAGGCTACTACTTCTGAAGTCTCCTGCAAAGATTCCTAATAATACTTTTGACCTGTTTGTTACTATTTGCTGCAGTTGTCTTTTAGTTGTTGTAGAACCATAGACTGATTGCTACCAAATTATTCTAAGTACAAATGCTGCTGATAGGCTTATCAGCAGCATTCAACACATGTTGCTGCTGATAGGCTTATCAGCAGCGTTCAACAAAAGTTGCTGCTGATAGGCTTATCAGCAGCATTATTCTCATTCTTGCTGCTGATAGCTATGTTCCTTGAAGATAAATCATTGCAGCTGACTATCCATGCCAAGCGTCACTGACAACTTTCTGCAAAAGCAACTGACACACTCAATGTCACACCCCGCCATGGCGGAAACGCGAGGCGTAACGTTCATGGTTTTTCAAAGCATATAATTATTGCAAACGCATACATACAACTGGATATATAAATTAAGTTTAAGGTTTTACATTCCAAAATGTAAATTGAGTTTACAAAAAGTGAAGATTTCGCAAATATGACCCAATACATTATGGGTTATACAAGAAAAATCTTCAAAAGTAGTATCCATCATGTATGCATGAACCCTACGTAGCAATACCCTTGCTATCACGATCAGTTTCCTGAAAAACATACTTGAAAATGTCAACACTAGGTTGGTGAGTTCACAGGTTTTATATATGAATACAATGAGCAAACCAATTGCATGAAAATGATTTTTACGTATATGATAAACAAAACAAGTAATGTTTGACCCATTTGTAAACTAGCTAGGAATACAAATAATATGTTCATACATGAGGCATAACCAAACCAAGACCAGGTGTTTTGCCTCTCACTCGTACCTCACGAGCAATATTAGAACACTATGCAGTCATTTGGCCAGAGGGACCCATGGTTAGCGTGACTAACCATGACCGGGGGTGTCAGACCCAATAGTACTATCCATAGAATCTCAGGCTAATCTATAGCTAATGGTTATAAATATGATGATCAGGGGACTTTACGAGCTCTAAATGTGTTCACTCATGCAAACATAAAGGTCGGGTCTTGTTTTCTTGTTATCATATAAAAATAGTTATAAGTATGTTCTTCCCCTAAATTATACAAAACAGTAAAAAGGGGCCGTGAAACTCACCTTGTTTCTGTGTATGTTAGCAACGATAATTGTTCCAGTCAAACTTGACTATTCGTACCCTAATTACAAAAAGGGTAATTCTTGTTAAGACTGAACGTCTTATATGCAAAATGTTCACCGACTTAGTAAATCTGATTGCTTTTGTTTAAAATATCCTCTTAGTTTTTCAACACTTGTTTTGTTATAAAATAGTTCTAAGTTACTGCCCAATGGGCCTGAAACAGGTATCGAAACTACTTAGTTTCGATTGAACAGAACAGATGTCGAAACTTCCTAGTTTCGATTGAGCAAGCTGGGTATCGAAACTTCCTAGTTTCGATTGGGCAATAGGTATCGAAACTTCCTAGTTTCGATTGAGTAGACAGGTATCGAAACTACCTAGTTTCGATTGAGTAATAAGTATCGAAACTCCTAGTTTCGATTGAGTAATTAGGTATCGAAACTATAGTTTCGATTACTGCAATTCTGATTGACAGAATCAGTCCTGCATATTTTTATGTTTCAAACTTGAATTCGACACACTTTTCTTGTTATCTTACTTGCGTTTGAATATTTTGTATGTTTAGCTACGGTTTTAAAGAAAATATTGTAGATAGTATTGAGTTTTTACCTTAAAACAGAGAATGATGGTTTTGAGAGAAACAGAGAATGATCTTGAGTTCCTTAGCTTGATTCTTGAGAAAAACACTTGGAACTCTTCTTATAGCACTGAAATATGGTGGATTTTGCTTTAAACCGGACTTCAACTTGGAGAGGATTGGGGAAAATTGCCGTATGAAAATGAGATAAAGAAAAAGGAATTGTGAGAAAAATGATTGAGGTGGTATGGTTTTACTTGAATTTCGAAGGCATGAGGTATGGTCATTCTCTGAAGTTTAGTCGAGAAGTCAAGGAAGTGGTTTGGTTAATAATAATTAGATTTATGATTTAAGTATTAATTTATTAATGGTATTAGTATCAATTAGAGTTTTAAAGGGTAATTTAATTTGGTTTAGGTTCTCTCCACGGTATTATAAATTTATTAAGTTTATGGCTTGTTAACGAAAGATATTGAAATCTTGGATTGTATAATTCGTTGAGGTGATTATTTGTAGGTATAGATACCTAAAGTTGACGCTACCAGGTAATATCTTCGAAAGAGTTCGTTAGTTTACTTTTACGTATTATATATATATTTTAGTCTAAAAATGAATTATTGTCCAACGTAAAGTTCGTGTAATATATATGTCTAGATACTTTGCTGGTTATTTAATTTAATTACTAACGTTCGTATTAGACGAGTTATACGGGTATGTGAACCGGTAACTCCTAGAATTACCAAAATATAAAATGAAACAATGTACGACTTTTCTTAGGCTTTAATGTCCTAATTTATGCAATTAGGTAAATCACGAAAACAATATAATATAAACTCGTTTATATCGTGTACGGATGTTGACCTGAAATGTCGGGTGTCACATTCTCCCCATGTTAAAAGAATTTCGTCTCGAAATTCAATTCGTGTCTTCTTGAATTGGTGTATCCTTAAACAAGGAGGGGTATTTCGTCTTCATTTGATCTTCTCGTTCCCATGTATACTCGGGACCACGTTTTGAGTTCCAACGTACTCTAACCAGTTTGATTCGACTACGTCTCAACTTTTGAACTTTCCAATCTGTAATCTCAATCGGTTCCTCGATGAAATGAAGTTTATCATCAATATGAATTTCATCTGGCGGTATGATCAAGGTCTCGTCTGACAAACACTTCTTGAGATTCGATACGTGAAACGTGTCATGTACGTTGTTTAGTTCTTGCGGTAGTTTGAGCTTGTAAGCTACCGGACCAACCCTAGCCAGTATTTCAAACGGTCCAACGTATCTAGGGTTGAGCTTACCACGGCTACCAAACCTTGCAACGCCTTTCCATGGTGAGACT
The DNA here is from genome assembly GCA_023525975.1 of Smallanthus sonchifolius. Lineage (NCBI taxonomy): Eukaryota > Viridiplantae > Streptophyta > Magnoliopsida > Asterales > Asteraceae > Smallanthus > Smallanthus sonchifolius. The sequence continues at coordinate 33,006,296 of CM042046.1, forward strand.
TTTAACATTACTCGGTCACCAATTTGAAATTCTAATGGTTTCCGTCTGTTATCAGCATAACTCTTTTGTCTATCTCGGGCCGCTTTCAGACGGTCCTTAATTTTGAAGATCTTATCAGTGGTTTCCTGGACAATCTCAGGGCCTGTCAAATGTTTTTCACCAACTTCCGCCCAACATAACGGTGAACGACATTTACGACCATATAAAGCTTCAAACGGAGCTGCCTTGATGCTTGTGTGGTAGCTGTTATTATAGGAAAACTCTGCCAACGGTAAATGAGTATCCCAATTTCCTCCAAAATCAATTACACATGCACGGAGCATATCCTCTAAAGTTTGAATGGTCCTTTCGCTTTGACCATCTGTTTGTGGGTGATATGCCGTGCTCATGTCAAGACGTGTGCATAGGGCTTCTTGTAACGACCTCCAAATCCTTGACACAAAACGACTATCCCTATCAGAGATAATAGAAACTGGCACTCCGTGTCTTGCCACAATTTCTTTAATGTAGAGTCTTGTCAATTTCTCAGTCTTTTCGGTTTCTTTAATTGGCAGAAAGTGAGCAGATTTCGTTAAACAGTCGACAATTACCCATATGGTATCATAACCACTGGACGTCTTGGGTAACTTTGTGATGAAATCCATATAAATCTGTTCCCATTTCCATTGGGGAATTTCAGGTTGTTGTAATAAGCCAGACGGTTTCTGATGTTCGGCTTTTACTTTTGAACACGTTAAGCATTTACTGACATATGTGGCAATATCTCCTTTCATATTGGGCCACCAATATAATTCTTTTAGATCCTTATACATCTTATCTGAACCTGGGTGAATGGAGTACCTGGACTTGTGGGCTTCGTCCATAACCAACTCTCGTAAATTACCAAAACATGGCACCCAAATTCTATTTGCAAAGTATAAAGTATCATCTGATTTTGGCTCTAATTGTCTGATCATTCCTCGTAAAGCTTCATTCTGAACGTTTTCTTCTTTGATTGCCTCTTGTTGTGCCATCCATATTTGGGTCGTGAGACTCGTATGAATTGTCAATTCTAGGGCACGAACACGAAGAGTTTTAACTCGTTCTTTGCGACTTAAGGCGTCTGCTACGACATTGGCTTTCCCTGGATGGTACTTGATATCACAATCATAGTCGTTTAGTAGTTCTACCCAACGACGTTGTCTCATGTTAAGTTCCTTTTGATCGAAGATATGTTGGAGACTCTTGTGATCAGTAAAAATAGTGCATCTTGTACCGTAAAGATAATGTCTCCAAATCTTGAGCGCAAACACAACTGCGCCCAACTCCAAGTCGTGGGTCGTATAATTCTTTTCGTGCACTTTTAGTTGTCGTGAGGCATATGCGATGACTTTGTCTCTTTGCATTAACACACAACCAAGTCCCTGGTGTGATGCATCGCAGTATACGACAAAGTTGTCGATTCCCTCAGGAAGGGATAAGATCGGTGCACTACACAGCTTCTGCTTCAGTAATTGAAAAGCTGACTCTTGCTTGTCACTCCAATAAAACTTCTTTTCTTTCTGGGTTAATGTGGTTAAATGCAGGGCTATTTTTGAAAAATTCTCGATGAATCGTCTGTAATAGCCGGCCAAACCCAGAAATTAACGCACTTCGGTCGGAGTCTTTGGTGCTTCCCAGTTTTTTATCGCTTCTATCTTAGATGGATCAACATGAATTCCTTCCTTATTGATGACATGTCCAAGGAAATGCACTTCTCGGATCCAGAACTCACACTTAGAGAATTTAGCGTAAAGTTTCTCGTTTCTGTGTAGTTCCAAAATTAATCTCAGGTGATGTTCATGATCCTCCTTGGTTCGTGAATATATTAATATATCATCAATAAACACTATCACGAATTTATCCAAGTATGGCTTGCACACTCGGTTCATGAGATCCATAAAAACAGCTGGTGCGTTCGTCAAACCAAACGGCATAACTAGGAATTCGTAGTGGCCATAACGAGTCCTAAATGCCGTCTTTGGTACATCTTCTTCTTGGATTCTTAGTTGATGATACCCCGAACGTAGATCGATCTTAGAGTAGAAGCTAGAACCTTGTAGTTGATCGAACAAATCGTCTATTCGAGGATGTGGATATTGGTTTTTGATTGTAAGCTTGTTTAATTCTCGGTAATCACTACACATCCTAAAGGTTCCATCCTTTTTCTTTACGAACAAGACCGGAGCTCCCCAGGGTGAGAAACTCGGTCTTATGAAACCTTTATCAAGCAACTCCTGCAGTTGATTAGATAATTCCTGCATCTCGGAAGGTGCTAGTCGATACGGTGATCGCGCAACCGGGGCAGCTCAAAGTACTAAGTCGATTCGGAATTCGACTTGCCTTGGTGGTGGTAATCCAGATAAGTCTTCAGGAAAAACTTCGGGGTAATCCTTAACGATTGGTAGGTCTTCAAGTCGACGTTTCTCGGGTTTCTTCTCGACGACGTGAGCCAGGAGCACGCAATAGCCTTTACGTAGATACTTACGAGCTTTCATGCAGTTTATTGTCTTCAATGTCACTCTACTTTTCTCACCTTGTACCGAAAGAACTTCTCCGTTTGAGAGAGGAATATGAACAATCTTCTCAAAATAAACGATCTCGGCGTGATTCTTCGACAACCAATCCATACCAATAACAACGTCAAAACTTCCCAAGTCAACAGGTAACAGGTCTATACTAAAGATGTGGTCTTTCAAACATAGAGTACAACCCTGAATGACTTCTTCAGTTTTAATTAATTTCCCGTTTGCTAATTCAATTGTATAATTTTGGTCTAGTTTGCTGGGCTTAATACCGAGTAGGGACTTAAAGTCATTTGACACAAAACTCATATCAGCACCCGTATCGAAAAGTATAGACGCATAATGATTGTTTATCAGGAACGTACCAGTGACAATGTTAGGGTCCTGGCGTGCGTTCCTAGCTCCCATCACGAACGCTCTTCCTCGGGCCTGATTGTTATTCTGATTATTCAACTTGGGGCAATTTTTCCTGTAGTGCTTCAGATCTCCACATTCGTAGCATCCTTGTTTAATCTTATCGGTGGGGTTGGCATTGAGTCGACATGTCTGCGCTCGATGCCCAAACTTTCTACACCTTTCACATTGAGTGTATTTCCCCATATGGTGATACCCGCACTTATCACACCTCGGTTGGGGGCCAGCATAACCCCTTTTCTCCACGGCGTTAGCAGCAAATACTTTCACAGTCTTCTGTCTCTTATAGGCTTGATTCCTAAATTGGTTGTTTGGTTTTCCCACCCATTTCCTCTTTTCTCCTAACTTTCTTTCCTCAGTTTCCTTTTTCTCGAACAAACCATTACGAACAACATCATCCCTTAGTTTGCAGGCTAAGACTATGACACTCTTGGTATCCATGGGGTTCGACGAAGTCACCATACTACGAATTTGGGGTGCAAGACCCCACAAGTACCTTTCAACCTTTTTGTACTCTGGCGTGACCATGTGTGGCACCAAAATTGCCAGCTCATTGAACCTGTCAGTGTAACCAGCCACATCATCTCCTATCATTTGAAGGTTCCACATTTCAGTTTCGATTTTCTGCAAATCATTTCGAGGACAGTACTCCTCTATCATCATGGCCTTTAGATCATCCCAAGATAGCTGGTAGGCAGTCTGTCTTCCCAATGTTTTCATCTGAGAATTCCACCAGGTTAATGCTTTGTCAGCAAGTGTGCAAGTGGCATATTTCACCATACAGTCAACTGTGCATTCACTAATATCAATCACAGATTCCATCTTCTCAATCCACCTCATCAGACCTACTGCACCCTCGGTGCCATTGAAGTTGCGAGGGTTGCAGGATAGAAAGGCCTTATAAGTGCACTTCTTATTCGAAGCATCTGTAGGGTCACAAGTCAATTTTTTGATAATGTTATTAACTTAGATCGTGACTGTGTTACAGAGGTGTTTACACATTCTGCTACCTCCGGAACCTCCAGCAGTGCCACTGCATCCTGCACCTCCTCCGCTACCACTACCATTTCCTCTGACGTTATTCCGATTGGCTTCGTACTGCTCCAAGGCGGCGGCTACACGTTGTGATATGAGTTGCTCAACTTCTGCGGAAATCGCCGTGTTGTTTTCACCAGTAGTGTCACGCGGTGCCCTTCTTTTGGGTGCCATGGGTCTGAAGTCGAAATGGGGTTAGTGTGTGACGATATTCAGTGTCTACGATATCCGTACAATATGATGATAAGTTATGAAATGCATATGCAATGAAAAACGTCTCAGTGAGTCATTTAAATTATAGACTAGGTTCAATTTTTGACTCCTAGTTCGCTATAATCAATGCCTCTGATACCAATCTGTCACATCCCGCCATGGCGGAAACGTGAGGCGTAACGTTCATGGTTTTTCAAAGCATATAATTATTGCAAACGCATACATACAACTGGATATATAAATTAAGTTTAAGGTTTTACATTCCAAAATGTAAATTGAGTTTACAAAAAGTGAAGATTCCGCAAATATGACCCAATACATTATGGGTTATACAAGAAAAATCTTCAAAAGTAGTATCCATCATGTATGCATGAACCCTACGTAGCAATACCCTTGCTATCACGATCAGTTTCCTGAAAAAGATACATGAAAATGTCAACACTAGGTTGGTGAGTTCACAGGTTTTATATATGAATACAATGAGCAAACCAATTGCATGAAAATGATTTTTACGTATATGATAAACAAAACAAGTAATGTTTGACCCATTTGTAAACTAGCTAGGAATACAAATAATATGTTCATACATGAGGCATAACCAAACCAAGACCAGGTGTTTTGCCTCTCACTCGTACCTCACGAGCAATATTAGAACACTATGCAGTCATTTGGCCAGAGGGACCCATGGTTAGCGTGACTAACCATGACCGGGGGTGTCAGACCCAATAGTACTATCCATAGAATCTCAGGCTAATCTATAGCTAATGGTTATAAATATGATGATCAGAGGACTTTACGAGCTCCAAATGTGTTCACTCATGCAAACATAAAGGTCGGGTCTTGTTTTCTTGTTATCATATAAAAATAGTTATAAGTATGTTCTTCCCCCAAATTATACAAAACAGTAAAAAGGGGCCGTGAAACTCACCTTGTTTCTGTGTATGTTAGCAACGATAATTGTTCCAGTCAAACTTGACTATTCGTACCCTAATTACAAAAAGGGTAATTCTTGTTAAGACCGAACGTCTTATATGCAAAATGTTCACCGACTTAGTAAATCTGATTGCTTTTGTTTAAAATATCTTCTTAGTTTTTCAACACTTGTTTTGTTATAAAATAGTTCTAAGTTACTGCCCAATGGGCCTGAAACAGGTATCGAAACTACTTAGTTTCGATTGAACAGAACAGATGTCGAAACTTCCTAGTTTCGATTGAGCAAGCTGGGTATCGAAACTTCCTAGTTTCGATTGGGCAATAGGTATCGAAACTTCCTAGTTTCGATTGAGTAGACAGGTATCGAAACTACCTAGTTTCGATTGAGTAATAAGTATCGAAACTCCTAGTTTCGATTGAGTAATTAGGTATCGAAACTATAGTTTCGATTACTGCAATTCTGATTGACAGAATCAGTCCTGCATATTTTTATGTTTCAAACTTGCATTCGACACACTTTTCTTGTTATCTTACTTGCGTTTGAATATTTTGTATGTTTAGCTACGGTTTTAAAGAAAATATTGTAGATAGTATTGAGTTTTTACCTTAAAACAGAGAGTGATGGTTTTGAGAGAAACAGAGAATGATCTTGAGTTCCTTAGCTTGATTCTTGAGAAAAACACTTGGAACTCTTCTTATAGCACTGAAATGTGGTGGATTTTGCTTTAAACCGGACTTTAACTTGGAGAGGATTGGGGAAAATTGCCGTATGAAAATGAGATAAAGAAAAAAGAATTGTGAGAAAAATGATTGAGGTGGTATGGTTTTACTTGAATTTCAAAGGCATGAGGTATGGTCATTCTCTGAAGTTTGGTCGAGAAGTCAAGGAAGTGGTTTGGTTAACAATAATTAGATTTATGATTTAAGTATTAATTTATTAATGGTATTAGTATCAATTAGAGTTTTAAAGGGTAATTTAATTTGGTTTAGGTTCTCTCCACGTTATTATAAATTTATTAAGTTTATGGCTTGTTAACGAAAGATATTGAAATCTTGGATTGTATAATTCGTTGAGGTGATTATTTATAGGTATAGATACCTAAAGTTGACGCTACCAGGTAATATCTTCGAAAGAGTTCGTTAGTTTACTTTTACGTATTATATATATATTTTAGTCTAAAAATGAATTATTGTCCAACGTAAAGTTCGTGTAATATATATGTCTAGATACTTTGCTAGTTATTTAATTTAATTACTAACGTTCGTATTAGACGAGTTATACGGGTATGTGAACCGGTAACTCCTAGAATTACCAAAATATAAAATGAAACAATGTACGGCTTTTCTTAGGCTTTAATGTCCTAATTTATGCAATTAGGTAAATCACGAAAACAATATAATATAAACTCGTTTATATCGTGTACGGATGTTGACCTGAAATGTCGGGTGTCACACTCAAAGCAGAAGGAACCTCAATGGTGCAACCAATGACAGACGACAATGCTCTTCCCCGAGCATGCAAACAATGATGAATAAAGTAAACGCTTCAATAAAGTTAGCTAGTTTAGCTTTAACGTGTATTATTAGCTTTTGTATAAAAGATCAACGATCTGTGTTCGATCTGATCCTTAGAATCAAGGGTCTATCTTGATTCTAAGTTAGTATAAATACTGTGTAAACACTTCATTGTAAGTGTGCTTTCGAAATTAGATTTTTTCATTTGATCGTTTATTCACAAAAGATTAATACAAAAGTGTTCTTATCAGTATTCTTTCTGTGTACTCGATTGTAATTGTGTAGTTGTTATTGTTTTCGCCAATCTCAACTAAGAACAGAACCATCTTGTAATTTCACGATCCTGCAAGTGGTATCAGAGCTTTGGCTTAGATTAAACAAACTCACACTTGTTTAATCACTTCTGGTTCTATTCTAAACTCTCTCTTTGATCAAGTCACCCAAAATCACAAAACAAAAATGGCACAAAGCAATGGTTTTGAAGACATCGGCAGCATCAACCGACCACCAAGGTTGGTATCTGGAGAAGACTACGACATGTGGAAAAATCGCATGGAAAGCTTCTTCTGCTATCAGGAGTACGGAATGTGGAAATCCATCAGGGATGGACCATACACTCCCATGGTGGCATCGGCTGACTCTGGAGAACCAATAGTTCCAAAGGATCCCTCCAAGTACTCAGAAGAGGATATCAAGAAAATGGAGGTAGACTTCAAGCACTAGGAGCTATCCAAATGTGCCTTCCAAATGAAGTCTTTCATAACTTCAGAAGTTACAAAACAGCTAAGGAGCTGTGGAGGCCCTCGAGAAGATGTTTGCTGGATCTGAGGAAATTAAGGAAAACAGAAAAGACATCCTCAAGCAGCAGTACGAAAACTTCATCTGGAAGGAAGGTGAGTCTCTAACTGTTTTATATAACAGATATACTTATCTTGTAGGTGAGTTGCAGTGCTCAAAAGTGAAGTTGGAGAATGAAGACATTCTTAAAAAATTCATCAGATCTCTACCTAGTTGCTAGACACTCTACACAGTGTCCATTAGAAGAACTGAGAATCTGAAGACTCTTCAGATGACTGAGCTATTTGGTATGCTCAAAACCTATGAATTAGAAATGATTCAGGCTAAGGAAAGGAGCTTAAGCTACCAAACAGCCTCCACATCCAACACCACCTCATCTGCTTTTCACTCTGAGCACTCAGGCCCCAGTACTAGCAATTACTATCCTCCCATAGTCACACATCCTCAAACTCCCACCTCTAAAACAAACACATCACCATTTCTCCTTGAAGCTCCTTCTCAAGCCTTAACCACTGCTGCTTTTGTTTCTGAAAACTCAAGCAACATGTACTTTATCAAGGAGGATCTTGAGTGCTTCCATCCAGATGATCTAGAAGAAATGGATATACAGCACTCGTATGCCATGCTCTCCATAAGAGCAAAAAGGTTCTACTCTAGAACCGGAAGACCCATTCCAAGCAACAACTCAAACACCAGAGTTGGCTTGGATAAAAGCAAATTAAAATGTTACAACTGTAACCAACTGGGTCATTTTGCTAGAGAATGCAAGGCACCTAGGGCAAACCCAGCAGCTCACCAAACCTAACCAAGACATAAACAGCAACAAGCTACTCCTCCAGCTCAAACTGTAGCTTGTGCAGCTGTTGGAACATCTGACTTTGACTGGAGCTTCCAGTATGAAGACCTGCCTACTAACAACCAAGCTCTTATGGCAGACACAACTGAGATACCGCCCCAGGTATATGAACATCTATGTTCCCAAGCCTGTATTGATAAGGTTTTAGGCTACAGAAAGCACAATCAAAACCTAATAGATCAAAATGAAGAGTTTCACCAAATGAAATCTGAATTCAAAAAGGTCGAAGACAGTTACAAAGAAAAAATTAACTGCCTAAAGAAAGAGATTTCATCATTAAAACAAGAAAAAACCAATCTTGAAACTCATATTGATGATCTACTGGCCAGATTAAAAGCTACCAGAGCAGAATTGGCAGAACAAAAGGTTCATGTCGACAAATATGAATTTGCATCCAAAAAGCTGCAAAGACTTTTGGATGCTCAAATTCATGAAAAGGTAAAAACTGGTGTGGGGTATCATGCTGAACAATATCAAGCTGTTGTACCTCCTGCTGACTACGTGACCATTCATGCACCAAACTTCAATCTGGCAAATCTTGATATGGCCAACAGAAATCTTGATCCTTCTAAGGATGAATCTTTGGCACAAGAATACACTACCTCATCAGAGTCTGATTCAACTTATTCTGACTCCACTGAAGCAAGTAAAGCTTCATCTCCTCCTACTCCTCCAGCCACTCTGACTAAAAATGAAGTCCATTCAGCACAAGTACCAGCCATGTCAGTACCAGTACCTACACCTTTCAAACAAATCAAAATTAGCTATCCTCCAGAAGGAAGGAAGCTAAATACTGAAAAGGGCCAGTCCTCAACTTCAGTCCAACCAAGGAAGGTGTTCGACATATGTCATGCGCCTGGAGAGAGGGTTCCATATGTTCAAAAGACATTGGAAGAAGCTACATTTGAGCACAACAAAGCTCACCCTTGGAACTTCAAAGACCTTTTCAAAAGAAAGGATTATGTGTATCTTTCAAGGGATAAACTGGCAAAATCATGTTTTGTCTGTGGAAAATATAACCACACTGCCAGCACCTGCTTCTACTACCTAAAGCAGCAAAGAAACCTCAAGCAACATGCTTTTGAGAAGACAAAGAAGAACAAACAGGTAAGAAGTTTTGAAGCTAAGACAACTCAATTCAGAAAATCTCTTTCTCCACCAAGGGAGCAGTTGTCAAAACCTCAACAATCTTGCATCATTTGTGGAGAATCAGACCACTTTGCTACAAACTGTAAGTTTAACCCTTTCAACCAGATTCTTCATCAAGCCCCTCAAAGAAAAAGGGTAAAGAAGGATCAACATACATTGGTTGTTAGTCCAGTTAAGCCCAAGAAAACGAAGCAGAAGCTTTCAGCAGCAACCAAATTTGCTGCTGATAAGCTAACAAAGTCCGCAGCAAAATCTGCTGCTGATAAGGCAAAGCTATCAGTAGCAAAAGTGTCCACTGCTGATAAGGCAAGATCCAAGGCAAAGCCTTCAACAGCAACAAAGTCTACAGCTGCTCAAGTAAAATCATCAGATACAACGTCTTCTGCTGAAAAGACAAAGAAAGCTGGAAAACCACCAACTCAACAATGGAAGGTAAAGAAAACACCAAGCATCATCATCGGTTAAGCTGAATGCATCTATCTACTGTTGTAAATATGTCTGTCTAATGTTGTAAATAAAAGTTATAAGTCAGCAGCATCCTTTTTGGCTGCTGACAGGTCTGATCCTCTGCAGCAAAGGATTTGCCTCTGACTGCCTTAAGTTATCAGCAGGAACAAGTTTCCTGCAGATAGCTTTAAGGCCATCAGCAGCATCATCCCTGCTACAGATCATTGCATCTATCAGTAGCAATTAAGTTTGCTGCTAACAGACTTAACCTTCCGCAGCAACCAAAGTTGCAGCGGACATGCTTATTCATCCACAACAACCAAGTTTGCTGCTGATGGGTAAACTTAAGTCCAAATTAACATTTACCCGCTGTAAAAGAAATTAACGTCAGTCTTTACCATGACTGTCTTGGTGTATTACAGTTGTAACAATGAAAAGTAAATAAGGTTGTACTGTACAAGTCATTCTGCTTTTTCTCTCATCTGCCGCTATAAGAACAAATCAAATTTTCCTTACCACCTCTTCACATTCAATTCAACCCTAACCAACTATCACTTTCACCCTAAGTCCCCACCACATTCAAAGCTCTCCATATTCTTCATACTCTCAAGTCTCCACCATATTCAAATCATCCCTCCAAAATCAAACGGCTATGGCAGATATCAACAACCCAGATGATAAGTTCTCCACATACCATAACCTAACAGCATACCTTACCAAAGGAAAGAAATCCGATGGTTTTGATGATATGATCGATTTCTTATGTCGATCAAAGATCTACTTTGCCCTCACCACCAACCCTACCATATATATCCCTCATATGGAGGATTTCTGGAGTACCGCCGTCTACTCAACCGAACAGGGGATTCCCCAAATCAAAGCCAAAGTAGACGGCAAGAATATCACCATCTTGGAAGCTACACTCAGAAAACATCTTAAGCTTCAAGATGAGGGAGCAGCCATCTCATACTCGAAGGACGAATACATGAGGACCTTTGTCTCCATTGGATACACTGGAAATCAAACCGAGTATACGATCGAGAAGGCGCTGATGGGCCCTCCATGGAAGTATCTCTGCCACACTCTTCTCCAATGCATATCTCAGAAGAGGAGTGGATGGCATCAGGTGAGCTCTGCAGTGGCCTCCGCCTTCCATGGTATGGTCACTAACCAAGGCTTCAACTTTGCACATCTCATTTTTGAGGGTTTGCGATATAACCTTCAGGAGGGTGTAAAGCAGCAATTTTTCATGTACCCAAGATTCCTGCAGGAAGTTTTCAATAAAGAACTAAAAGATCTTTCAAAACCTGCAAGAATCTACATCATGTTGGGTCATAAAAATAACATTTTTCAAAGCATGAGGACTGTTTCCAAAAAGTTCTCAGGGGTCAACGTTCCATTGTTATCTACAATGCTGAACGTCCAAAGTACCCCGGGTGACAGTTCAGTAATCCCGGCTGATACTGATCCCACACCCTCCACCTCACATCCTGAACAACAATCTGCATCCACCGTTCGAACCCCTGTGCATACTACTAAGGATGCACAGGCACAAAAATTACTTACACATCTTTTGGATGTTATTGTTCAACCGGAACACAGGGCCCCGGTTGCAACAACATATACTAGAAAAAGGGGCAAGAGAACTCCTTCTTCTCTTGCCTCGAAGGCCCAAACCCAACCTAACAGCCCTCACTCAGAATCACAACATTCTGGTGAGAATATAATAATGGAAAGCCACATTATTAGGGAGACTCCTTCGGATGTCTCTCTATTAGGATCAGGATCACTTCCCGGATCCGTAGAACAGCCCCCTGAGCACTTCCTTTCTCTTCTGAACTTAAGTGTTGAGGAACCTGATCAAGATGATGTACCTTCTCCAACTACCACTATCTCGGAGGTACTGATTGATCTTGCTTCCAACACACCCAACCCAAGTTCATCTACCCTGAAGGTCCACTCTCGGAGTTATGAAAGAGTGGATGTGGAAGAGGCTGTCACTATTGCTGGCCCGTCAAATGACCAGGAGGACAGTGACAACAGTATTAAGACCTCAACCACAGCAACTCACAGTGAGGATGTTTCCTTGGAAACTCCCCTCACTGAGAGGAATCCCAGGCGCCAAGAAACCATGGGTGATGGGGATGAAGAGGCTAGGCCTAAGGCCCCATCTGAGTCCAAGGATTCCATAACTGTGGATGAGGACAGACTGAAACTTCATAACTTGGAATTGACGGCCAGGGTGGCTATGCTAGAGGCTGAAGTGTCCAAACTAAGACACCAAGTCTCTATGCATGAAGCCCATCAATGCCCAACTTTAGCCACTCCCTCTCTTGTATCAGTAGGCACCCAAACTGATGCTTACCTGTCTATTGATGCAACCAAAAAGGGGGAGATGGTCTCTATGGAAGAAGACACTGACAGTCTTGACGACTGGATTCAAGAGCAGGTTGTAATTCAAAGCTCACTATTCAAGCCTGCTTTTGTACAAGTTCATGACTTGCCAGTCTCAGATAACGAAGAAGAAGTGACATCTGAAGACTGGAAGTTGGTCGTCAGGGCTGTTGATGAAATGCTGAATGATGCTGAAGACACAGAACAAACAAATACATCATTCAGCATCCTTCCTGAAGCAGCAGCCATCATAAGTCAATCCATTACCCCCCAACTCTTTCAAACTACACAGAAGCTAGAATTTGACTCCATTCTAGCTTGGGGGTATGATGGATCAGCTGAGAGATTTTGGATTGGATGGGAGTTTAGTGGTGTAGAAGAGCTAAACTGGAACTCTCTCAATGCCCTCCAAGTCCTACAACTGCATTTAACTAACTGCATCAACACTTCATCAGATCTCTCAGCAGAACTTGCCATTGGCAGGTTCCATGACTTGATGGAGGATAATCTACCCCACTTCGAAAGACTAATACAAACAGCAAAACGGGTAGCTTATCCTGAATCTTCGGCAGCAGCAGAAAGAAGACTGACTCTAAGAAGACTTGACATTATAAGGAGCAGTCTTCTCACTAAAGAAGAAATTTGCTGCTTAAGAAGATTTTTGTACTCCTTCATTGTCAAAGACTTAGATGTGCTGGGATGGACAAGCACTAAGTCTCTTGACCACACCTTCTTACTAAGCAACGACTTCTCTCTCACCATCAACACCAGGAACATCTTGTCACTTCCTACAGACTTTCTCTACAAGATCTTTCAACTCAGGGCAAATATCTGCAATGTCAACTCACTTGAAAGCCAGGCAATGATAGCTACTGTCAGAGCCAAACTTTAACAAGTAGGAAGAATTACTGAGGCAGTATATGTGTCAAACTCTGACACTGATACTGACTCAGCTTCCCCTCGAGTAGACATCTGTACTGCAGCATATGAGTCAAGATCAACTATCAAAGAAATGCTGAAAGAAGTCACAAGTCCTGAGTGTAAATCGAATGAGGCCAATGACCTTCCCATGTTCACATCCCAAATTGCCAATGAAGCTGAAGCAGAGATCCCAATAGCAGCACCATCATCTGCTGTTGTGGTCAATGAAGCTGAGGCAGAGATCCCAATAGCAGCACCATCATCTGCTGTTGTGGTCAGTGAAGTTGAAGCAGAGGCATCCAATGTAAACAAAGGAAAGGGAATCATGACAGATGAAGATGAAGAGAGGTTGCTAAAAGAGAAAAGAGAGAGGGAAGAGAAAAGAAGAAGAAGAGAAGAAGAGGAGATAGCTGACATTAAAAAGGCTCAAGAAAGAAAAACAGCCATTCTCCTAAGAGAACAAACCATCCAGCTGTATGCTAGACAGCTGGATGAACTGAAAAGAAAGATTCTGCAGTTGACCAGATTGAAGAAGATTCAGCTCTTGCTCTTCAACTGCAGGAACAATTCAACAGAGAAAAGGAAGAATTGGAGAAGAAGAAGAAAGAAGAAGCTAAGTTCAGAATAACCGATTCTGAACTAGCTAAAGAAATGAGGGAGGAGTGGGTAAAGACTCTAGTCTCTCAAGGTGAGGATGCAGACTACCTTGAGAAACTATCAAATAAAGAAGTCTACAGAGCCTACATGGGTCAGCAAGGTCAATTGGAAAAGAAGAAACAGGCTGAAGAAGAAGAAAAAGCCAAACAACAGTCCAAAAAGACCATTGCCTTTAATAAACGGACCCATGAAGAAAGGAAGGTCATGATTGACTTCCTTAAGGCTAGAGGAGAGAATGGAAAGAGGCTAGGTCCTATGAACTTCATGAACCTGCAAGCCCTCTACTTCAAAGTCAAGAAGGATGAGGAAGAAAGAGTGGGCAAGAAGGGCTCCAAGAAAAGGGTACCTATTCAGGAAGAAGGAGAAACAAAAGCAAAGAAACCCAAGCCTTCTCCCTCACCTACCTCTTCCTCAGTCCAACAACCTTCCACTCTCCTCCCCAAACCTTCCACTCCTCCACCCAAAAAGTCCAAACCATCTCACCCAGCCCCCACTCATCAACAGCCTCCCTTGAAGAAATCCAAACCCACACCTAAACCAGAAGACTCAAGAGACATAGTTGATTGGGTCTATAATCCACAGGATCAAAGGTTTGAGATCTTCAGGGGGAGAACTGAAAGAAGAAGATTTATCTACAGATCTGTTGATGAAATTCTGCAATTGCCAGATTCAGATCTTGGCAGAATTCTGGAGCTAGGTGAAGCTCATGAGCCCGCAAATGAGAGTGGGAAACTTCTTGTGCTAGCAATCAAACACTACTTCAACCCTAGCAAAGATGTGATCATTGACATCAAACAACTCAAGTCCCACTCTCCATTTGTAAGTTGGTCCTATAATGCTGATTTGGACGAGTTCACCTTAACTGATGTAAGGAAGCAGAAGATGAGATGTTCAAGCAAAACAATCTACAAAATGCCAAATAAAGACATCAAGACTCTGTCTGCACTTCCACTGAACAATCCCAGCAAGGATCCAAGAGGCTATGAGGTTGAAAGGATAGTCAGCCACATGCAAAAGCTTTAGCAGCAAAGTGATTAGAAGAATTTTGGTTGCATCAGTCTAGGGGGAGTTTGTAGAACCAAAGACTGATTGCTACCAAATTATTCTAAGTACAAATGCTGCTGATAGGCTTATCAGCAGCATTCAACACATATGGCTGCTGATAGGCTTATCAACAGCATTCAACACATGTTGCTGCTGATAGGCTTATCAGCAGCGTTCAACACAAGTTGCTGCTGATAGGCTTATCAGCAGCATTATTCTCATTCTTGCTGTTGATAGCTATGTTCCTTGAAGACAAATCGTTGCAGCTGACTATCCATGCCAAGCGTCACTGACAACTTTCTGCAAAAGCAACTGACACACTCAAAGCAGAAGGAACCTCAATGGTGCAACCAATGACGGACGACAATGCTCTTCCCCGATCATGCAAACAATGATGAATAAAGTAAACGCTTCAATAAAGTTAGCTAGTTTAGCTTTAACGTGTATTATTAGCTTTTGTATAAAAGATCAACGATCTGTGTTCGATTTGATCCTTAGAATCAAGGGTCTGTCTTGATTCTAAGTTAGTATAAATACTGTGTAAACACTTCATTGTAAGTGTGCTTTCAAAATTAGAGTTTTTCATTTGTAATCGTTTATTCACAAAAGATTAACACAAAAGTGTTCTTATCAGTATTCTTTCTGTGTACTCGATTGTAATTGTGTAGTTGTTATTGTTTCCGCCAATCTCAACTAAGAACAGAACCATCTTGTAATTTCACGATCCTACAGTTGTCTACCAGTAGTAGTGTAACTTGTAACTGTCAAAGATCAATGGTTTGTGTTTGATCTGATCCTTAGAATCAAGGGTCTGTCTTGATTCTAAGTTCCTTTATACGTATTGTATAAGTGTGCTTCCTTAGAGTTTTCTCTGTAACTTGTAAACTTTGATGATTAATACAATTTGCATTTATAAGTATTATCATTGTTTCTTGTTTACATTGCATAGTTGTTATTGTTTCCGCCAATCTGAACTAGAACAAAACCATCTTGTAAACACCGATCCACCGATCCTACAGCTTTGCAAGCCAAGTGAGTAATTTTGCAAAACCCCAAAGGATGAAACTAAGAAAAATGAGCATTATAATGTTTAAAGAGAGCCACCTGGGAAGGGGTAAGGGGATACAAGATATTGGCGTACCGGAACGCTTATTTGGCCAAACTTTTAATATTTTATAAATAATTAGAAGGTTAAATTATTTGGTTCCACATATTTGACATTTGTTTTTATAAATTTACCAAAAAGTGTTTGTAAGATCAAATATCAAAAATATTAAAGCTTTTGCAGTAAAGCAAAATGTTGGGTACATTTCAGTGTTGAATGAAGTTGGAGGAAAAAGTCGACTCTACAAGAGAACATACATAACTACATGTTAGTGAAAACATTAAATGCTCAAACCATGTATAAGTACCCCTAACTCAAACAAAAGGTACTAAAGAACAATACAATTTATTAGAGAAAGCTACTTAGTGCCCCATCTCTGAGTGTGGAAAAATTTCATGGTTGAAGTGTTTTGAGTAGGCCTGGCAAACTGGGCGGGTCTGGCGGGTTCGGGTCACGGGTCATAACGGGTTCGGGTCAATACGGGTTAGGAGCAAAATGACTTCGGGTCAAAACGGGTTTGGTGCAAAATTAGTCCGGTAAAAAAGGGTCGTTTTTTTTTATAAAAAAACTATCAATTTGGTTCGAGTCAAAACGGGTTCGACCAATACGGTGGGAGGTGGCGGGGGGTGGGGTGGGGGCGGGGTGGGGTAGGTGGCGGCGACAGGCGGGTGGCGACGTGGTGGGGTGTGGCGGGTGGGGGTGGGTGGCGGCGGTTGCGGCGGCGATCTGGCGGTGGTGGCGTGGTGGGGCGTGGCGGGTGGGGGTGGGGGTAGGCCTGTAACGAACCGAACGAACACGAACATCGATGTGTTCGTGTTCGTTTATTTAATTTTAACCGAACACGAACACATAATTGAACACATTTTTTTGTTCATGTTCGTTTATTAAGAAAATGAAAATGTTCGTGTTCGTTCGTTAAAAAGCTAAACGAACGTAAACGGACACAAATGAACAAACATAAAACGAACAAAAATAAACAAACACAAATGAACATTAATGAACACACATGAACAAGTCTAATGCTTAATAATTCATCCAAAAATACATGTAAATTAGTTGTTCAAATATACATGATTCATCCAAAAACAAATGAACCCAAACAAACGAACATAAACAAACGTTAATAAACGAACATAAACGAACGTTCACGAACATAAATGAACGAACACTACATGTGTTCATGTTCGTTCGTTTAATTAAATGAACAAAAAAATTTGTTCGTGTTCGTTCGTTTATTAAATGAACGAACATAAACGAACTTCCCGCTGAA
Source organism: Smallanthus sonchifolius (assembly GCA_023525975.1). Classification (NCBI taxonomy): domain Eukaryota; kingdom Viridiplantae; phylum Streptophyta; class Magnoliopsida; order Asterales; family Asteraceae; genus Smallanthus; species Smallanthus sonchifolius. The sequence goes on from CM042046.1 coordinate 33,023,590, forward strand.
CAGTTCATGAACGTTAGGTTCATTTACAGGCCTAGGTGGGGGCGGTGCGTCGCGGTGGGCGGGTGGAGGCGGCAGGCGGTGGCGGGTGGTTGCGGCGAATGCGAGCGGTGGCGGGTGGGGGGCAGCGGCGGGTGGGGTGGGGGCGGCAGGGGCGGGGCGATGACATGTGGGGTGTAGGGGTGGGGTGACAACGTTGGGAGACCCATATGCAGTATTTTTAAGTTAACAAAATTTTATAATATTTAATCATTTTGACATGTTGACTTATTTATAGTGACCCAAATTAACCCATTGAATATTTGAGGTGACCCAAATTGACCCGTTGACTAATTTATGGTGACCCAAATTAACCCGTTTACTAATTTGAGTTCTCCCAAATTGACCCATATTCAATTGATTTTTGCCCAAATGAACCCATTTTGTAATGAATGGGTCAAAATTGCCACGCCTAGTTTTGAGTGATTGTTCTTATTCAACTTGTGTAGAATAGGTTATCTTATTCTTATTTCCATAAGTCTTGTAACTAATACCGATCCATTGTTTAGACGATGAAAGTGCATTCAATTCTCCCCCTATATACAACAAATTCTGCCATTAGACTTTGGGACTTAACACACACATATAGAGAGAGACGAATAGTTAAAAATAGAACTTATCAACAGCCACTTATAATATAATTGATTTTGATCAGTACATGGTATAAAACACAATTTATCATGAGAAGAAAGTACACTCTACAACTTTTTTTATATGACCTTATTTTACAAAGATTTGAAGCTAATTTTACAGAAAGATTTGAAGCTAAACTATTACTAAATCTATCCGGTTTATGATTTTACAGTTTCGCGTCTAAAAACAACTCTGTTTAAATCTTGATCTCACCAATAATCTCCACAGGAGCATTTCCCATCTTTGAAATAGTGAAATCTTCTAACATCCCTTACAATTATCTCCCTCTCAACCACCTTGGAAATGAACTTGGTTGCAGAATGGCAGTCATTGCAAACTCTAAGATTCTTTACTACTCGAATTGGAACGCCAGGTGGCAGGTTGAGGAGGCCAAAAGCTATTGCCAGCCTCTCACTGTGCCCACACAGCAAAGTCTCCTTTTCCTCCTCATTTACATTGTGAAGAACACATGATGTATCAGGAACATAACCTTCATGTTTCAGTCTTTCTGATAATGTTTCGAGAAACCCATGAAGTTGCTCACTTTGCGGGTGTGAAAAATCCCCAGAAACAAATTTATGAACCTCATCATCAAACTCAATCCAACTGCAACCGGGTTCTTTCTTAACGCCATTTCTGATCATAGTTTTCCTAACTTCTGTTGCTTTCTCCCATAATCCAGCAGATGAGTAGATGTTTGAAAGAAGAACATAGTGACTAGCAACATCTGGCTCCAATTCGAGTAGATGATGAGCTGCAATCTCCCCAAGTTCAACGTTTTGGTGAATCCAGCAGGCACCAAGTAAGCTACTCCAAGCACCAACTTTACTGAACCATGAAGGCATGTTATTGATGAGCTCATGGGCTTCTGCTAACTGACCGGCTCGACCAAGCAAGTCAACAACACAGCCATAGTGATCTTCTGTCGGGTCAACCCCGAATTCATCTTTCATTCTATAAAACAAGTTTTGGCCTTCCTTTACCATTCCTGAATGACTGCATGCTGCAAAAAGTGAAATGAATGTGACCTCATTTGGCTTGACTTCAGCCCTCAAGTTTTCAAAAAGCGATAGGGCGAGATCTCCTCTCCCGTGCATACCGTAAGCCAAGAACAAAACATTCCATGTGATCACGTTTCTTACAGGCATGTTGTCAAACACGTTTCGGGCCAAGTTTAAACAGCCACATTTAGCATACATGTCTGCTAGTGCACTTCCTACAGCAACATCTGATGCCAACAGATTTCTAATAGCATAAGCATGGATTTCTTTCCCCTTTGCTAGAGCTGCCAAGGCTGCACATCCTGGAAGAACTGTCATTAGTGTTATTGAATTCGGCTTACACGTGACCTTATTGATATCGTTACATTCGTTTTGAACGTTTGTTTCAACTCTTTGTGTCATCTTATGTAGCAGATCTAACGCGTGTTCATGACATCCGCAAACCACATATCCAGTGATCATCGTGTTCCAAGAAACCATATCTTTAATCTCCATGCTATCAAATATATTTCTTGAAACATCAACCTTTCCCACTCTAGAGTACAAATCCATCAATGCATTTTGCACATACCCGTCTTCTGAAAATCCCATTTTCACAACATACCCGTGCAACCCTTCTTTATCATGAAAAGCTTCACAGTGTGTAGAAGCTGGCAACACACTTGCCATTGTTGTGGGGTTAGGAAAAAACCCTGAAAACTCTATCATTTCAAGGAAAAGAATCAACGCTTCATCATAAAACCCGTTTTGCGTATAACCAGCAAGCATAGCATTCCAATTCGCAAGACTTCTATTCACAAGGCCATCAAAAATTCTACGACCACCGGCAACTTCTCTGCAATTGCAGTACATATCAACTAAAGCACTACACACATATGAATTTTCAATCAAACTAGTGTTTCTTAACACGTAAGAATGGATTTCCTTCCCATGACCTAGCAACTCCAAATGGGAGCAAGCAGGAAGAACACTTGAAATTGTGACTCCATCAGGCTTCATCCCTTCAAAAATCATAAGCCGAAAGACGCGCATTGCTTCCTCAAAACTATCTTTCTGTGAGAGTGAGCTTATCATGGTGTTCCAAGAAACCATGTTCTTACAAGCAAAAATCTCAAATATTGAAATTGAATCATTAATTCTTCCTAGTTTTGCATACATAGACATCAAAGAATTGTTTGTGAAACTCATACTATCCCCAGTTCTTAAAGAATAAGCATGAACTTGCTTCCCAAGCATGACACCCCTGCGAGTTTCTAAATTCGAACAAGCAACCGACATGCTCACCAAAGTGAATGAATTAGGTTCAACTCTATCAAAATGCATTCGCCGAAACATATCCAACGCAAGCTCCCATTCCTCCAGCCTACACAAGGAAGCTATCAAAGTGTTCCATGACACTGTATCTCTTTCAGTAATTTTATCAAACACCTTGAGTACATCATCAAACCCCCCACATTTCCCATACAAATTCAGCACTGTATTCGCAACCGTTACCGAAGACACATCATAACCGTGTTTAATTACAGCACCGTGAATCTGTTCACCCAAATTCAAGTCCTGAATTTCCGTAATGGCTTTTAAAACTGCCGGGAAAGCAAAGTTGTCAGGCTGGTGGCCGGCGATTGTCATATCGATATAAACTGAAATGGCGTCGTGGAAGTTTCTGGAACGAGTGTGAGATCGAAGTTGCTCGACCCATGAGGAGTATGAACGTGAATCGGATTGGGGATTTTGATTTGATGAAAACCCTAAATTGTGGTTTTTGTGAAGAGGTTTGTGTTGTGGGTGGTGAACATGTAAAGGGTGAGAGATTCTCAATACGGACATTGGTTGTTGAATTCAAAGCTCCTTGTTTACAGAGAAAAGAAAGGAGAAAGGAGGGAAATTTGAAGAAACGTTTTGTAACCTCATCCACCTACAAAGTACAAATCATTTATGGCCTCACAACCACATCCGGGAGGATTTGGAAAATTATTTACATTTTTAGAAAAAAAAAATTATGATTAATGATGACTTCACTCATTTAAAAGAAAAAGGGTAACTTTGTAAAAAATTAATAAAATTTTAAAAGTGTTCCAAGTATATTAGTTAAGTCTAAAAAATATTCTAATTAATTGACTCTGCTTTTATTTTTTATTTAAATTATAGGTTTTAACATGTTTTTTATTATGTTTTTTTTGTTTCAATTAGAAATATGTTTTTTCTTTTTTTATGCTGATATGGAATGGTGACGTGGATTTTAGATTATTTTTTTATTTTTTTAATCTAATTAACATGTTTTTTTTTTGTTTTTTTTAATAAAATTACATATATTGAAAATCCCGACCCACACATCTTCTCCTGCATAAGTTTCTTGACACATTTCGTGTTTCGATGATAACTTGATTTGAAGGTTTAGTGACCCAATTTGGACAAAAAATGCATGAGTGACTTAATTGAAACACCTTTAAAACTTTATTAATATTCTATGAAGTTTTCCAAGTATATATATATATATATATATATATATATATATATATATTGTAGAGTTAGATTTATTTAAGCTGATTAAATCAATGTATTTTGAACAATGTTACTTAGTTTTCATTATTGTATTTTCAATTTATGTAATTTACTGTTTTATTAGACCAAGTCTGGGCCATCCAAACTACTTAGTTTCAATTGAGATTTGTTCAATCGAAATTAGTAGTTTCGGTAGATAGTAGTTTCGACAGGTTTTGTAAATCACTTGTAAATGTTCAACCGAAACTACTAGTTTCGGTTGACATAGTTTCGATACCTGTCAACTACTATAAATAGCCTAGTTTGAGAATGTTTAGGGTGTAGGTAGCGGCTGTAACCCTGAACCTTCTTTTTCATTATTCTTCAATCAATACTGTTTTGGATAAAAATTATTAAGACTAATTTTGTAGTCAAACTTAGTTTGTGAAGTCGTGTGATTGTAAAATCAATGAAAATCAATACGAAAATGTAAAGAGTGACACGGTTGTTTACGAAGAAAGCCCTTGATCTTTAGGGATTGTCGGCATAAAACCTCGGGAGGTGACAATCGTCCCCTGCCTCGTTTCTTCAATAAATGGTAAAAATATTACAAGTGTTGAGTAGTATTGATCGAGCTAAATGTGTTACAGAACTGTTTACGAGTTTAGAAGCTAAGTGCGTAGTGAGATGATGTTACTATTCGATCGATACTGCTGGAATAAATACAATGATAATGCTAACTAACTATCCGAGAATCCCGGGATAGACTAATTCTTCAAATATATCTGTTGCAAGTCATTCCACGCGTCTTCAACACGTTATCCTTGACTTCAGGAGTGATTCTTTAGGGATGACCTTGACTACATGTGTTTTACCTGCGTATTTGTCAAAATAATTGAAAGATAATAACGGTTAAATATTGAGGATACCGGAACCTGTCATGATACCGAAGTACGTTGAAGATCCAGGATCCTGAACTGTAAAATGACCCCTAACAATTGTCCCCAAATTTAACAGCTGTCAATCTTATTAACATCTGTAAAATTTTAAAAATCAAATAGTGAATAATGATAAGATTGCGAAGAGATCTTTGCGAAAACCAATGCGATTTAACAGTTGAGGGCTATTAAGATAAAACCATCATTACTCCTTCTCTTTCATCCTCGTCTTCTCCAAGCCATTGAAGGTAAAAATATTCATCTTCTATGATTTTTGATTTCCTTCTTCTTTTTCATAATCATGGGCAAGAAAATGACCAGATCAGCTTCCTCCATTATCATTGAAACGATAGAGGATTTCACTGATCAGGGGATCCTCGATCACTCTGATCTCGAGCTCTGTTTTTTTATCGATCAAGATATAAAGCTTTTGAAGTCAAGCAACGTTTTTCCTCAAAAAACTGTTTTCAGGACTTTCGATTCTAGAGCAAAAGCCAATTTGATTTTCGAAACTTGGGTTTGTTTCCATAGCTATCCTTTCACTTTGGGTATGTCATATCCTTTTCCACCACCCATCACCGAGTTTTTTAAGCTCACCGATCTCTGTTATTCCCAAATCATGCCGATGGTTTGGAGGATTTTGGCTACCCTTGAAAGGCTGAATCGTTCATATTCTTTGACCATTGGTGTTCCTGAACTTGCCTCTGTCTATAATTTGAGAACCCATGGCGCTTCCCACTTTGTTCTTCAGCTTAAATCTGGGCAAACTCATTTAATCCCAAAAGCCACCCAAAATGATACTGATTGGAAGGGGAAGTTCTTCTTCGTAAGGAGAGATTCGATTCCCGATGGGAAAAGTCTGTCGCTTGAATGGGTTAAGAAGGGTAGGAAACAGTTAGGATTTCTGCAATTTTATTTTATTCTCTCCCTATTGATTGTAATTTCTTGTTTTATTCTTGTGCAGCTCCAAAATTTGACGAACTGGTACCTGCAAGAAGTGATACAGACAAAAGGATTGAAGCACTGTTGGAAATACCCGTGGGAGAGAGATCATTTCGTCTTGAATCTGCCGTCAGTCAAGCAAGTCTTGAGACCTAGTTTTCTAAATCCGAGATGTCTTTAGGTAAAGAATAGTCAGCATCTTTGTTTATATTTGTCATGATTCTGAATTGTTTTATTTCTGCGTAGGAATCCCTAAGTCAAACTCTGAGTTCGCTTTGTCTGATCTTGATAGCCTTTTGTCTGGGGTTGTCGTGGTCAAGAAGGAGGGTCCCACACCCGCAAGTGTCAAGCCTCGTGCCACTGTTCTTCGGTCCAAAGCTTCTGGAAGCAAGAAGAGGAAAACAGAAGAGGTGCCGGACCTTGAATTCTTCGAGAGGATGGACTCTGCTGAGACCACAAAGAAGCTTCAGGGCTTGATGAATCTGGTAAGTATCCTTTTGGAATTTTCATGATTATTTCAGGATGCCAAATAATTAATTTTTCCAAATCTTGTAGGGTCTAGAGAAGCTCTATGCCAACGTGTCTAAGGCAGAGAAGAGTGTTGAGGATGATATAGAGAAAGATGAGGATTTGAAGATCTTTGCTGCCAAGAGAAAATATTTGGAGAATGAGATCCAGAGCCAGAAGAACAAGGTGCAGGATAGCATAACCGAGTACGAGATGAGGCTTCTACTGACTGTAGATGATGCCAAGAAATCCACGGCTAAGGCTATTCTTTAATCCAGGATCCAGATGGCTGAGTAGGTTGCTGCTAAAGGTTTTGATCATACAGCCTTGGATCTTAAGGGATGGCGCTTTTCTCTGGCTAAGCTTGGAGGTGAAGCAGTGGAGACCAGCAAGACTGCTGAGGATGCTGGAGCTGCTGAGGGTGAGAAGCAGGTTGATTAGGGCGATGAAGGTAAAAATGCTGAGACCTGAGCCCTGGTATTTGATTACTTGTGTTGGTTGACTTGTCTTGAAACAATTTCCTTTTATGTCTATGGTTTGATGAACAATTTTATTTTTCATGCTTTTAGGATCCCTGTTATGGGATAGACAATTTGCTATTTTGTGATTCCGGGTGGATAGGTTTTGGATGAAGCCCGGATCACTTTTCTTTTCTGCACCATAAATATTAGTAGATGCTTGATGACTATATGCCATGATTGTTACCTGTTTGGTTTTCTTTGACATGTTTTAGAAAATTTGCATCCTTAGATAATTAAAAGTTCAGAATACTTAGAAAAATAGATTTGAACATATACTCGGGATACCGGATCCTTAATAACAAACTCTTGGGTTGTTTAAAAATATAATTTGGTTTTGATAAATGTTAAGTAAAAGTACCAAACGTATCATGACTTAGTCATTCAGCTTTCGAATCTGAAAAATAAGTATCACGTACCTTAGTTGTGTATCAAGTGGGGTAAACACATACCGGATTATAGCATAGAGTCCAAAGTGTAACAACTATTAGTTGTCCCGAGTGTTGAGTCACGCTGTAATCTTAGTAGTTGAACTTCATGATGTTCGTAAGTGTTTAATCTGTGACAATTTAGAATCGTGGGCTAAGCCAGTAATGTGGGCCAAGCCAGTAACGTGGGCCAAGCTAGTAACGTGGGAAGCCAAATATCATGGACAAGGCCAATTATCAGTTAGCATGAAAATGCTAAAAATCTTAGCTTTAACACGTAAGTGTTAAATGATCGAAGAAACTTGAGTAATAACACGTTTGTTATATTCGTAGCACCCGATATATAGCCAACAATGGCGAAATTATTAGCCACTGTTACATGGACTGGTCGCACCACCTTGAACTATAATCGGATATCGTGCACTCCTGGCGGGGTGTATTAACCCAATACTTAGAAAGGCGAAAGCCGTTTAAACCTTCGAGGTATATCAGGATACCCAAACTTAGGAGAGATGGCCAATCTCTATCTTCTGTCGGGATCCCTGGAGATGATTCCTACAAAACAGGAATCCTTGGTGAAGGTGGGTGTTAGCCTGGCTAACACCCCTCCGACGATCCAGTCAGTAATTTGATAAATAATAATCAAATATATAAAAATAATTATGGAAAGAGGACGTACCTTTTTAGTTAGAACATAATTTCTAACTCACATGAAGTAGGTTTTGAGATGGATGGCGTTCCAGGATCTTGGCAGGATTTCTCCTTCCATAGTTGCCAGCCAATACGCACCTTTACCTGCTTCCGAATCAATCAAGTATGGGCCTTCCCATTTTGGTCCAAGCTTTCTGTCACTGGGATTGGTTGTGTTCTGGAATTCCTTTCTCAGTACTAAGTCACACACTTGGAATCTTATGATCCTTATACTCTTGTTATATGACTTTGCTATCCTCTGCTGGTAAGCTGCTATACGGACCTTAGCGAGATCCCTGAGCTCATCCATGGTGTCAAGATCATGAGCGAGGGCTTCATTGTTGGATTCTGGAGTTTGAAGATTGGTTCTGGTAGTAGGGATAACCATCTCCGTAGGAATCATTGCTTCAGTTCCAAACACCAAAGAAAATGGAGTTTGTCCTGTAGCATTTTTTGCGGTTGTTCTATCTGCCCAAAGTATGAAAGGTAGCTCTTCAGCCCATCGTCCTTTCTTTGCTCCCAATCTTTTCTTTATGTTGTTGATGATGATCTTGTTGCTTGACTCCGCCTGTCCATTGGCTTGAGGTTGCACATGGGGTGGAAGTTATCATTTTAATCCCCCCAAGTAGCACATAAGTTGGTTATCCTTTTGCCGATGAATTAAGACCCATTGTCGCATACTATTTCAGCCGGGATCCCGAATCTTGTCAGGATATTGCGCTTGATGAAGGAGATAACTTACTTTTCTCTTACTTGGACAAATGCCTCGGCTTCGATCCATTTTGAGAAGTAGTCAGTCATCGCTAGCATGAACACTTTTCCCCCTGGTGCCTTGGGGAGTTTGCCGACTATATCCATTCCCCACTTCATAAACGGCCAAGGAGAGATTACTGGATACAATGGCTCTGCTGGTTGGTGAAGTATATTGTTGTGTCTTTGGCAGGCATCACACTTTTGAGAGTAGGTTACAGCGTCTTTCCTCATTGTAGGCCAGTAGTATCCTGTCCTCAGGATCTTTGAAAATAGCACCCTGCCCCCAGTATGATTTCTGCAATCTCCTTCGTGTATGTCTTTGAGAACTTCATGTGCTTCAGGGTCCTCCAAACATCTCAAATATGGAACTGCAATAGATTTCCTATACAAGACATCATGTAAAATTACAAAGCAAGACACCCTCATGCAAAAAGCCCTGTGGTTCTTTTCGTCACTTGGGATTTCTCCATCCTGCAAATATTTTTTAATAGGTAAAGTCCAAGATTCCGGACTGGGCTTGGGATCCTGAATATCTATTTCTTCTGTATTTGATACTTCGTTTGGGTCTTCGATTGCTAGACTCAGGATATGTATGATTGGCATCCTGACTCCTTCTGGTATCTTGAGAGCCGAAGCGAGGTTCGCTAAGGCATCAGCTTCAGAGTTGTCTTCTCTTGGTACCTGATTTATGTCAAATATATCGAATTTCATAGATAATTGTTTAACTATTTCCAGATACTTGGCTAGTCTTTCACCTTTTACTACATACGAGCCATTAAAATGGTTAGCAATTAACAAAGAGTCAATGTATACTTGGAGATACCTGATTTTCATATCCCAAACTAATTTCAAGCCAGCTATCAGAGCTTCATACTCAGCTTCGTTATTAGTCGCCTAGAACTCACAACTTGTAGATTGGGGTATTATGTCCCCTTGGGCGATTTCAACATGAACCCTAGACCCGTTCCTCTAACGTTTGATGCCTCGTCAGTGTATAGGATCCACTTATCCTTGGATTCCTCTAACTGTTGAACTTCAAGGTCTGCTTCATGCAGTATATCACTGCTGAAATCAGCCGCAAAGTCTGTGAGTGCCTGTGATTTTATCGCTGTTTTGGGCTCATATACGAGATCATATGCGCTGAGTTTGACCGACCATTTTGCCATCCTTCCAGACATTTCCGGATTTCTTAAAACACACTTGATAGGATAATTAGTCTTTACGTGAATAGTGTGTGTTTCAAAATAATGTCTAAGTTTAGTGGATGCCATTATTAAAGCCAATATTAATTTTTCTAGATGAGAATACCTGGTTTCTGCTGGGAGTAGGCTTTTACTTACATAATATACCGGATGTTGCTGGCCTTCATGATCCTTAACTAGGACAGCGCTCACCGAGTTTTCGGATACCGCCAGATATAGGGATAATGGTTCTCCATCTTCTGGTTTCATCAGTAGAGGAGCAGTTAACAAGTACTCATTTAATGACTGGAGTGCTTGCTCATGCTTCTCTTCCCATTCGAACCTCTTGTTCTTTTTCAGGATGTCATAGAATTCCCTGCATCTTTCCGAGGATCTTGAAATGAATCTGTTAAGTGCTGCTACTCTGCCAGTCAATCTCTGGACATCCTTGGTGTTTGCTGGGGATTTAAAATTTATTATTGCTTTGATCTGTTTCGGACTGGCTTCCATTCCTCTCTTGGTCACCATGTAGCCCAAGAATTTTCCTATGCCCACTCCAAAGTGACACTTGGAAGGGTTCAGCTTCATGTTATACTTATCCAGAATGTCAAATGCTTCCCTGAGATCCCTGAGATGATATTCAGCTCTCTTTGATTTGACCACCATATCATCTATGTAGACTTCCATGGTGTCCCCTAGCTTGTCTTTAAACATTATGTTGACCAGCCTTTGATATGTTGCACCTGCATTTTTCAAACCAAAAGGCATCGCAATATAGCAGTATATACCTGTCAGAGTCATGAATGTAGTATCCTCCTGGTCTGAGGGTTCCATCTGGATTTGTTGGAATCCTGATAAAGCATCCATGAACGTGAGCATCTCGTGGCCTGCTGTAGCATCAACCATTGAGTCTATGTGTGGCAATGGAAATGGATATTTTGGACATGCTTTGTTTAAGTCTGTGAAGTCTACAAAAACTCTCCATTTTCCATTCTTCTTCTGGACCACTACCACGTTAGCTAGCCATCTTGGGAATTTTACTTCCTTTATTATTCCTGCTTTTAGTAGTCTTTCAACTTCTTCTTGTATCACCGCGTTTCTTTCAAGAGCGAACTTCCTTCTCTTTTGATGTATAAGCCTGAAACTGTTATCAAGACCCAGTTTATGTGTAATAACGTTTTTAGAGATACCTGTCATGTCTTCATGCTTCCAGGCGAAAGTCAAAGTTCTACTCTTTAGCAATTCTACAAGATCTTGTTCAATATCCTTGGGGATACTGGCTCCAATAAGTGCCTTGACATCGGGATCCTTAGCACTCAGGGATAGCTCTTTCACTTCCTGCTCCTTGGTCTCCAGGATGTATCGGGCTTGCTTCTTTAATTTCTATGCTTGCCTGGTCATGGCGAAAGCCTTCATTGAAGAGGTGTAACAGTCCTTCACATCTTGTTGATCGATGTTGATCTTTACTACTCCCCAAGGGGTAGGCATTTTGACACATTGGTGATATGTCGAAGGTACGGCTTTCATGTCGTGTATCCAGGGTCTCCCTAGAATAATATTATAACAAGATAACGAATCTATCTTTAGTGTTTACCCCCTCGATATATATCGGAAGCTTTATCTCTCCGACTGTGTTCTTGACCTCTCCCCTCTCCGCTGAATCCAACTAGTACCGCAGTCTTGGGGATAATTTCGGAATTCGGGATCCCTATTCTTTTTATGACATCATGTTGAATGATGTTTGCTTAGCTTCCTCCGTCTATCAGTATCCTTTTTATGAAGTGATTGGCAATATACAGAGTGATCACCAGTCCATCATGATGAGGATCCTACACGTTATCCCTGTCATCTTTATGTAAAAAGATCACCTTTTCTTCAGTTAGGCTAGAGGTTCTGATAGTCCTGTCCCCTCTTTCTATCTTTGCTTCCTTGGCATTTCTTTTTGCTGCAGAATAAGAAGTACCACAAATGTCAGATCCACTAGATATGAAACCTATTACCTTAGCATCTAGAGGCGGGGATTTTGCTCTTTGCGGGATCCTGTCTTGATCCTTAGTCTTGTTCTTTCCTTTTCTTAGGAATTCTTTGAGATACCCCTTGCTTAAGAGGTAGCTTATCTCTTTACGTAGGGCAATGCAATCTTCGATCACATGGCCAAAGTCCTCATGGAAAGCACACCATTTGGACTTGTCCTTTCCTCCGGTATTCCTCTCAAATTTGCGAGGCCACCTAGCCTTGTCTCCGAGATCCTGCATGGCATATAACAAACAAGTTGTATCAAGTAAAAAACAGTATTCAGACAACTTAGGATATTCTTCCTCTTCCTCGTCATCTTCCACAACATTCACCCTGTGATTATCGGGTTTAGCATACGGTTTGGATCTGTATGGCTTGAAGGGTGCAGATTCAGTCTTCCGGTTGGGTTGAGTATAACTGGTCGGAGCTTCTGCCCTTTGCTGGATTTTCTTATCATCCTTGAGCCTGATGAATCTTAAGGCCCTGTTTCTGACTTTGTCAAGATTCCTGCAAGGATTCATGACAAGGTCTTCATAGAATTGAGAGTCTTTCCTCAATCCCATCTTGAAGGCTTGGACTGCAGTGGCAACATCAAGGTTCGGGACGTCCAAGGATTCTCGGCCGAACTTGCTGACATAGTCTCTGAGGGATTCTCCAGGATTTTGAATTATCCTGTATAAGTCACTTGTTAACCTTTCAAAAGTTCTACTGCAAGAAAATTGATTGTTAAACAGGCTAATCAAATGAGCAAATGAAGTAATAGAATATGGAGGAACATTAAGTAGACATTATAAGGCTGTTCCTGTTAAAGTAGAGCCGAAGCCCTTGCACAGACAAGCTTCCTTCAGGTCCAGAGGTATGGGGTTAATCTCCATTCTTTCCCTGTATTGCGCGGCATGTTCCTCAGGATCTTTAGTTTTGTCGTATAGCTTCATGTTGGGAGTCTGAAAGCGCTTAGGGATCTCCGCATCGCATATGGGATGGGCGAATCTGGAGATCCTGTGACTTGTAGTTGTTAGGACATAGATTGTAATGACAAAAGCTTGTAATAGTTAGATTTTATGTCTTTATGTTTTTGTTATGTAAATGTCTAAAGTTACTAAGTGTTTTACAAGTGAGCCTAGAGGCGAACTTGTTAAGTTCGCCTGGTCTATCAGAGACGAACTTAATAAGTTCGCTTAGGTCTAACTGAGGCGAACTTGTTAAGTTCGCTTAAGTTGTTAGAGGCGAACTTAATAAGTTCGCTTATATCAGAACTTGTGTTTATAAATATAGAGTTTACAGTTTGTTTCATAAGCATAGCAGAGCAGAGAGAAACAGAACAGAGCAGAAGCGATTATCTTGTAAACTCTATGAAATTTGAAATATAACTAGAAGTTTATTTACGCGTGTTGTTTCAATTGTCGGTTAGTATACAAATGTTAACATGAAGGATTCCGCACTTCGTGTTATAGCAACGTCATATTACGAGTCCGATCAGTAGTTGAGTTACCTGGACCTACAAGTGGTATCAGAGCCTATGCTCGTGAATTAAGTACGATTCTCGGTGATTAGTGACGATTTAGTGTACAATTCGACAAGAAATTCAACATTTTTGAAATTTCTGCATCAATGGAGTTTTTCAAGTTCTTGAAGATCGTTTCTCTGCTGAATTCGTGTTTTTGGAAGTGATTTTGACGAAATTAGTCCGATAGAAGTGTTCTATTTGATAAAATTCATAATCCTACGGTTCAATTTCCTTAAATTCCATCAATTCGCTGAGAAATCATGATTTTTGAAGTTCTTGGTTCGTGTTTGGGTAGAGATTCCTCTGAGTTTGTTACAGCAGTTTAAGCGAACTTGCTAGTTCCTGTGCAGGCGAACTTAGCAAGCGAACTTATTAAGTTCGCTTCTCACATTTTAAGCGAACTTAATTAGTAGGCGAACTTACCGGATTAACTTCTTAAGCGAATTTGTCTTGTTCGCTTGATCTCAAGTTCGCTTGGTACTCACTAAAGCGAACTTATTATCTTCGCCTAAGGGGAGTTCAGCTTCAACACATGGAAATTTTTTCAGAAATTATTTTTTTTTTGTAAAAATGGCAAATATGGTGCAAGTGACAAATATGTTCAACTATGATAATGAGATTGGTACATCTCAGAAACCACCAAAGTTGTTAAGTCTTGCAGATTATTCTAATTGGAAAGATAGGTTTGATCAGTTTGTGTCTTTTACCGATACGAGTTTATGGATTCGAATCTTAGAAGGATATACGCATCCGACATATACTTGGATGGGTCAGGATAATGTTCCAAAACCGGTATCTGCTTTAAGCACCGAAGAGAAACTACTGTTTGATAGAGAAAAGAAGGCTATGGCTAGCATTTCTATGTCTTTACCTAAAGAAATTTATCACAGCTTTAAACAATTCAAGTCTTCTCAACAGTTGTGGGAAGCTTTGCAAAAGAGATGTGAAGGGAGTTTGGATGTCAAGAAGAGTAGGAAAGAGTTATTAAAAAAAAAGTTCTTAGTTTTCAAGCATTTCCAAAATGAATATTTGGATGATATTGCAACACGATTTTATCATTTGCTGAGTGAATTATCGAGTGCTTCAGTTGTTTATGAGACTGAAGAGATTAATGATAAGTTCTTGGAGGCATTACAATCAAAATTTGATGTGTATACAGTGTTGATAAAGGAAAATGTGAAGTATAAAACTATGTCTCTTGAAGAGGTTCTTGGGAAGCTTCAATCTCATGACTTGAATATGAAGAAGAAAGAAACTAATATGGAGCATATTTAAGATCCTTCGATGTACTTTGCAAAGACTTCAGGAAAAACTGGTGCAGGGGTTGCATTTTTTTCTGGAGATAATCAAGAAGCTACTAATGATCACTGTTCTGGAATTCCAAGTCATTCGGGTTTTTCTGCAAATACCGCTTCTTCATCTTCTGGATCACATAATGTGCATCAAAGAGTTGCTGATGATTATCTAGCAATGTTTTCTTCTTTCATAGCGTCTTATGAAAATTTTATTGGAGGGAAGATTCATGATCCGGAGATCATTGAAGAAGATTTGAAACAGATTGATCTGGTTGATCTAGAGGAGATGAACATTCAGTGGAATATGGCTATGCTAATGCGACAGGCAAAGGATTTCTTGAAAAGGACGGGAAGAAAGTATATTGGGTCTAACAGTAGTTCTCGTATGGGATTTGATAAATCAAAAGTTCGTTGCTACAATTGTCAAGAGTATGGTCATTTTGCTAAAGAGTGTGTGAAGCCTAAAGTTGAGTTTGATTCTAAAAAAAAACCAAATACTTTTCAGAACAATTGTAATCAATCACATGGTTCATCTGGTCCAGGAAATTTTAATCATGCAACTGCATCATCTGCATTGGTTGCTCAAAATGATGACAATTATGACTGGGGAATTCATCTTGAAGATTTAGTTGGTGCTGTGAATCAAGCATTTGTCGCTGAGATTCATTCTGACAAGTCTGAGGAGTCAACTGATGATGGAAGTTCCAGTGATGGTGAAAGTTTGCCGAGTGCTGATGAAGAACATGATACTGTTGAAACTGAGATGGCATCTAGTGTATCTGAAGAAGAGATTGCTTTAACTCAAAATCTTTCTGAAGGTGCTGATTCTGACAATATTCCTATTGCTAAAGTCTTCATGGCAGATATGTCAGATCCGACAAAGGTAAAAGACTCTGTCTGTCAAATTTACTGTTCTAATTGCATCCGTGTTAAAGATAAAATGCAAAAAGTTATGGATGATAACACAAATCTAATTTGTGATATGAAATCCATGCACTCAGTTAATCAGAAATTAAAAGATAATGACAAATTGTGTATAGAAAGAATTGAGTCTTTGAAAAGAGATTTAAACTCTTTGGGATTGAAAAATAAGGAACAAGCATATCATCTGGATATGGCTTATGCTGATATCGAAAAGCGTAATGAAATTGTTGCTCAAAAGAACAAGGAGATTTCTGATAAAGAATCTGAGGTGATAAAATTACATAGAAAGCTGGAACAGTTTGAGAATTCATCTGTAGTTTTGGATTATTTCAATGCTAATGCTGATCCCACAAAAAGGGTTGCTGGTATTGGGTTTGTTCCTCCACCGTTCAATGCAAATTATGTGGTTGAGCCTGAAATCATTCATGAAGAGAAAATTGATCCCAAGACAGTATTAAAAGTGAATCCAGTGACGGGTGAAGACATGGTGTATGATTCTGATACAGAGGATGAGGTTTTTGATGATTCAAAGGTTGAAGGCATTCCGAAAGAAGTGAAAATTGATGAACCAAAGGTTGTGAAGAATGTTACCCGGGATAGATGCATTATGACTGAACCTGAAGAGGTGAAAGTGGTTCCATCTAAACTTTCTCCAATCTTACAGTCAAGTGGGTTTGTTGCGGCTGGTCATCAAAAAGTGAATTCTGCAAAGGTGCCAAAACAGACTTATGTTCCAAAGAAGCCGGTTAATTGTTCTGGTAATTCATCCGAAGCTTATTCTTCTGCCGGATCCTCAAATTCAAAGAAAACTCCTTATCTCAGAACTTACCAAGAAAGAAGAGTATGTTTTCATTGCAATGAGGCTGGTCACATTCTGATCAATTGTCCTTACAAGAACCAGGGTAAAATGAAGACTGTTCTTTCACAACCGAAAGTGGTGACGATTCTGAAAAGAAACAAAAAGGGAAAGTCATCTTCTAGTGTGGAGAAAAATATGCCTGGTCGATCGTTTGTTAAATCCCCTGGATTTAAACTACAGAATACATTGAATGCTAAATCCTTTGTATGCAAAGAGAAACTTGAGATTCCAAAAGTTGGGATTTCAAAAGATTCTTTTCAGGAGGTTATATTGTCTAGACCTCAAATAAGAAGAAGAAACAGAAAATTAAAGAAAATTTTGGAAACATATGAATCTGAAAATAATATATCAAATAATGTTTTTCAAAATAAAAATGGATCTTCTTTGAAAAAGTCTGATTGTCAAAATTCTCTTCCAAAAGTGAATGATAAGATTGATTGTAAATTACAAGAAGTTGTTTATTTTGATTAATCCGGACGACCCAAGACCACGATGGCTTGGGTTCCCATTTCTAACTAATTGTCTTTGTTTATGTAGGGACAACCAAGGAGGACTATCAACAATACATGGTATGTGGATAGTGGTTGCTCTCGACATATGACAGGGAATATTCATTTGTTGGAAGATGTGATTAAAATTGATGGAGGTTATGTCGCTTTTGCGGGTAATAAAGGTGGGTACATAACTGGCCAGGGAACGTTAAAGAATGACAAAGTCAAGTTTGAAAAGGTGAATTATGTGGAGCAGCTGGAACACAATCTTTTAAGCGTATCACAAGTCTGTGACAAGAAGTTTTCGTTCCATTTCAACGATCATGAATGCTATATTCTGAAACCGGGTTTTGTGATTCCTGATGAATGGATTCTCATGAAGGATCCGAGGAGAAATGACACGTATGTCCTTGATATGAGTGTCGCCACTACAACGGATTCAATTCCAACATGTTTACTCTCCAAGGCGTCGGAATCTGATTCAATTATGTGGCACAGGAAACTAGCTCACATTAACTATAGGAAGATGAACTACATTGTTAGGAATGATCTTGTGCTTGGGATTCCGAAAATGAAATTCTCAGTTCCTGATGATTGTATTCCGTTCAAGAAAGGGAAGCAAAGAAAGAAATCTCACAAATCAAAATTGACGAATTCTATCGTAACTCCTTTGGAGTTGCTGCATATGGATTTGTTCGGTCCTATCAGTATTAGGAGCATTGGTGGAAAATCGTACTGCTTGGTCGTAACTGATGATTACTCCAGATTTTCATGGGTTAAGTTTCTTTCTTCTAAAGCTGAAACCACTGAGTTGGTACAATACTTAATCCTGGGTTTGGAGAATTTATTCAATCTGAAAGTCAGAAGAATCAGGAGTGACAATGGCAGCGAATTTAAGAATAGAAAAATGGTCTTGTTCTGTCTTCAAAAGGGAATTCATCATGAATTTAGTGCGCCATATGTTCCTCAACAAAACGGTGTCGCTGAACGAAAGAACAGGACGTTGGTCGAAACATCTCGCACAATGCTTGCAGATTCTAAGCTTCCATTCACCTTTTGGGCTGAAGCTGTGAATACTGCGTGTCATGTTTTGAACAGGGTCTTGACCGTCAAGCGACATAACAAGACTTCCTATGAATTGCTGAATAATCGAAAGCCGAATCTGGAATATTTACTACCTTTTGGTAATCCTTGCACCCTGTTGAAAGTTTGAGATGTCCTAACTAAATTCAGTGCGAAGGCTATTGAAGGGATTTTTCTAGGGTATGTGGCAAATTCGACAACCAAGAGGGTTTATAACAAAGAGACACGCCAAGTTGAAGAATGGTTCCATATTGACTGTTCAAATCGGTCTTTACCACAAATGGCGATTGGTCCGGATTGGGCATTTGATTATGAAACTTATTCAAGTCTTTTCATTTACCTTCTGACATTTCTGATGAAGATGCTGCTGTTCTTTATGATTCTTGTCAAGATGCATAGCACAATGGATTTCTACCAAATGCAGTTCCAAATTCATCGATTCCGTCTACTTTTGCTCCCAACCCAAATGTTGCTTCTTGTTCCGATCCACAAGATTCAGAGAGTGAGG
This sequence comes from Smallanthus sonchifolius, assembly GCA_023525975.1. Classification (NCBI taxonomy): domain Eukaryota; kingdom Viridiplantae; phylum Streptophyta; class Magnoliopsida; order Asterales; family Asteraceae; genus Smallanthus; species Smallanthus sonchifolius. The sequence goes on from CM042046.1 coordinate 33,042,381, forward strand.
AGGATAATGCTATTTTTCAAGATTCTTCTGCTGATCCGTTGTTGGGTGATGATCCATTACCTTCAACACAGGCTTAGGGGGAGATTCCTACAAATTTAGACTCGGATATTCCAATTAATCAAGATTATTCTTATCAATCTGAATCTACCCAAGTTGACGTGTTGCCGGTTCCTGAGGTCGCATCTATCAAGGAACTCAAAGATCATCCGGTGACGAATATCATTGGAAATTTACAGGATGGAGTGAAGACACGTTCTCTTGTTGACAATACTTGTTTGTATACTTGCATTAAAGATTCTGGTGTTCTTGATGATTGCTCACATTCATGCTTTATTTCACAGGTTGAACCCAAGAATGTTGAGATGGCTTTAAATGACAATAACTGGATAGAAGCTATGCAGGAAGAACTTGCTCAATTTGACAAACTTAAGGTTTGGAATCTTGTTTCTCTACCGAAAGGTGCGTATCCGATAGGAACAAAATGGGTGTTTAAATGTAAAAAATACGATCGAGGTGTCGTGGTACGCAACAAGGCAAGATTAGTTGTCCAGGGCTTCAATCAACAAGAAGGAATTGATTACACCGAGGTTTATGCGCCGGTTGCGAGGCTCGAAGCTATAAGGCTGTTTCTAGATTTTGCTTCCTTTAAAGGTTTTAAGCTGTTTCAATTAGACATTAAAAGTGTGTTTTTATATGGAAAGGTCAAGGAGGAAGTCTATGTGTGTCAGCCGCCGGGGTTTGAAGATCCACTGAATCCGAATATTGTTTTCAAGCTTGATAAGGCTCTCTATGGTCTTCATCAGGCTCCTCGTGCGTGGTATGAGACTTTATCCACACATCTTTTGGCGAATGACTTTGTTCGTGGAAAGATAGACTCGACTTTATTCATGAAGAAATCAGGGGGAGATTACCTACTGGTGCAGATTTATGTGGATGATATTATTTTTGGCTCGACAAATGAAGGGTTATGAAAATACTTTGAGGGTGTTATGAAGTAGAAATTTGAAATGTCTGCTATGGGAGAGTTATCGTTTTTCTTAGGTTTACATGTAAATCAAAAGGAAGATGGTTTCTTTATTCATCAGTCCAAGTATGTCAAAGACATCTTGAGCCGGTTCAAGATGGAGGATTGTACCCCATATGATACTCCAATTCCGGTCAATCATAAGTTGCATTCTGACCCGGAAGGAAAAGATGTGGATTGTCGACTTTACAGAGCTATGATTGGATCCCTCATGTACTTAACCGCTTCAAGGCCGGATATAATGTTCGCCGTGTGTATCTGTTCCAGATTTCAGGCAAAGCCAAAAGAATCTCACTTAATTGCTGTGAAAAGAATCTTTCGGTATTTAAAAGGAAAACAACGTTTAGGGCTATGGTATCCTCATGGTTCTAACTTTGATTTCAATGCTTATACTGATTCTGATTTTGGTGGTTGTTGTCTGGACAGGAAATCTACAACAGGTGGATGCCAGTTCTTAGGTAATCGACTTGTATCCTGGCAATGCAAAAAGCAAACCACTGTCTCGATTTCAACATGCGAAGCAGAATACATCGCTGCTGCAAGTTGTTGTTCACAGATCCTGTGGATACAACAGCAATTGAGAGATTACGGTTTGAATTTCACAAGAACCCCTATGCTTATTGATAACAATGCTACTATGTCCATAACGAATAATCTTGTTAAACATAGTAAAACTAAGCACATCGAAATTCGATATCATTTTATACGTGATTGTGCAGAGAAAAGGTTGATTGAGCTGGTCAAGGTACACACTGAAGATAATTTTGCTGATTTGTTTACCAAGGCATTTGATCGTACCAGGTTTGAATTCCTAATTAAAATGATTGGAATGATCAATCCCGAATAAAAGTTTTTCAAAATCAGAATTTCATGGAAAATTTTGTTTTTAAGTTCTTTTATTGCTTTATTACATTTCTGCATTTACATTTTCAGTCAAAAATCTTAATTTATAAAAAGTCAAAACAAATTGAAAAATATAAAATTTGACATCATTTGAGGTTAGAGAAGAAATGATAGTACATCAGTGATTAGTTCATTTCACACGACCTTAGTAGACCTTGATATACGATTGATTAAAATAAGTTGATCTGATCTAAATTTCAAAGTCTGCATAAATAAGAAATGATAGTGTTGTGAATGCTCTATTCTTGATAGTTTGTTTTAAAATTTGTGTATAAAATTTGAAACTTGAATTGTCAATAGGCTAAAAGCGTTTTGAAACTAATAGTAGTGTGAAAATTAAATAGAATATGATTACATCTGTGATTTAAATCCATTATATGCCTGGGTGTGTGTGTAAAAGATCATTATCAGATAAAGAATATTAGCTTTTAATAAAGATTTTCTTATGAGATCAGTTTCGGGTTATGTCCTTAGCACTATTCATTCGATTTGCTTCAGTGCCCATGTCCCGAAAAGCATGCAATTTGAAGTATAATCAAGATATGTACTTTACAACTTCTGTCAAACATATACTAGCCCTTGGATCATATTGATAAATCATCTTTACTGATTTCATTGAATTCATAATCCAGATAACAGTTGGATCCACGTACCTGAATCTTATGATTCCACAAATATAAGCCAAAACATTGAATCATTCGATTCTGAATCTCATTGATTCCTATACAATCCAATTTGGATTCTGCTATTCATGTGTGGGAAAGTAACCTGGAGATACAAGTATAAACTAGTGCGTGCTATTCACAAGATACCATTAAAGAATATTCCTCAAGACTTTCTTGGGAATATGAAATGGTGGTATGTTGATGTTAATACTGGTGAAGCAAGGATTGAAGATAAAGATAATAAGGTCATTGTGTGTTTCTATGACGCAATGAATCCTATTAATTTTTCAAAGAAAGATCAGAGGACACTGAGAAAGAATGAGATCATGTACACTGATGAATGGAGAGAACAAGGTCTACAATATAAAAGAGTTTTGGAGATATGCAGAAGATATGGAGTGCATGCTGGCAGCAGACTACCAGATAACTGGAAGAGTTCAAGATAAAGACTGAAGATCAAGCTATTGTCAAGGGGGAGTCTGTTAGGACATAGATTGTAATGAAAAAAGCTTGTAATAGTTAGATTTTATGTCTTTATGTTTTTGTTATGTAAATGTCTAAAGTTACTAAGTGTTTTACAAGTGAGCCTAGAGGCGAACTTGTTAAGTTCGCCTGGTCTATCAGATGCGAACTTAATAATTTCGCTTAGGTCTAACTGAGGGGAACTTGTTAAGTTCTCTTAAGTTGTTAGTAGCGAACTTAATAAGTTCGCTTATATCAGAACTTGTGTTTATAAATATAGAGTTTACAGTTTGTTTCATAAGCATAGCAGAGCAGAGAGAAAAAGAACAGAGCAGAAGCGATTATCTTGTAAACTCTATGAAATTTGGAATATAACGAGAAGTTTATTTACGCGTGTTGTTTCAATTGTCGGTTAGTATACAAATGTTAACATGAAGGATTCCGCACTTCGGGTTATAGCAACGTCATATTACGAGTCCGATCAGTAGTTGAGTTACCTGGACCTACAGTAGTGGACATCTCGGGTATAGGCTGGACCACGCCTGGTACACTTGAGATCATCTCTCTCAGCTTCTTTAGTTCTTTAGCCATGGAAGGAGTGATCCCTGTATCCTACACAGATTCATTAGTATTGAAAAGTCTATTGAACATGTTACCCATGTCAGGATTTCCAGATGATGATCCCGAAGTAATTCTGACAGCCGGAGTTGGTTGAACAGTAGTGATCCCGATGTGCATTGGAAGAAAGTCTCCCTTATGGACTCCTAAGGATCCCGAGTAATCAAAATCCAAGATCCTTGGTTGCAATGGGGTCGCCACTTCCACTGGTTTATTTGAGTCTTTGACCCTTTCAATCTCCCAAAATAGCATTAGGTTAGTCTTCCTCTGCTGCTCCATTTGCTGTTTCACTTCCGAGAACATTTTGAGAATCTCATCGTTTAAAGCAAGCACATGTGTGCTAGAGGATATTCCGGATCCAGAAAAACCCGCAGGAGTATTTTTCTTTTGCTGATTATCATTCTTTTTCTGGAATGACGGAGGGGGAGGAGTAATAGGGTTGACTAACCCAGAGGTTGAAGATGGAGCAGAAACAAAAACATTTTTGGATTGGGACGAAATTTTTGAAATCAGTTTTGAAATTTAATGATTGAACACGAATTTTAGTAAAGATTTAAGGATAAAAAGCACCACTTGCCCCACGGTGGGCGCCAAATTGTTTTGGGTAAAAATTATTTAGACTAATTTTGTAACCAAACTTAGTTTGTAAGGTAGTGTGGTTGTAAAATCAATGAAAATCAATACGAAAATGTAAAGAGTGACACAGTTGTTTACGAAGAAAGCCCTTGATCTTTAGGGATCGCCGGCATAAAACCTCGGGAGGTGACAATCGTCCCCTGCCTCATTTCTTCAATAAATGGTAAAAATATTACTAGTGTTGAGTAGTATTGATCGAGCTAAATGTGTTACAGAAGTGTTTACGAGTTTAGAAGCTAAGTGCGTAGTGAGATGATGTTACTATTCGATCAATACTGCTGGAATAAATACAATGATAATGCTAACTAACTATCCGAGAATCCCGGGATAGACTAATTCTTCAATTATATCTGTTGCAAGTCATTCCACGCGTCTTCAACACGTTATCCTTGACTTCAGGAGTGATTCTTTAGGGATGACCTTGACTAGATGTGTTTTACCTGCGTATTTGTCAAAATAATTGAAAGATAATAACGGTTAAATATTGAGGATACCGGAACCTGTCATGATACCGAAGTATGTTGAAGATCCAAGATTTTGAGCTGTAAAATGACCCCTAACTGTTTCTATCCTTTGTCTCACCACCATGCACATTGTTTTCAAATTTGTGTGTGGATAATAGATCATTTGTGAGTTTTCTTAGTGAATTCTGGACGTACAATTGTTATCAAAGCTTTATGCTCTTGAGTTTTTGAGTATTACCAGGTTTTGTGATCGATTCTAGGTGATTTGTGTGGAATTTTGAAGTTTTTCTACATCAAAATCTCGGAACACTGTTTCATTGCCCGGGTGTTACTGTTTCATCGATTTCCGAGTGATTTTGTTCGTGATTTCAAGATCGGAGGTTGGTTTAGTGATCAGGAGAATTAGACGAAGATTTTCACTGGATTGGTTTTGTATTTCTGAGATATTGATTACTGAAGCATTTAATCAATGGAGTTTTTTTGACTTAGAGAAGAAGGCATCGAAACTCCTGAGGGAACATTCTCTGCAATTCGTTCATTATCAAAACTTCTTGTCTGTACTTTTTTCCGGTGAAGGTACAATCGAAACTAGTCATTTGTCTTGTTATATCAAAACTAATCTATGCAGATTATTCACCCAAAACATTGGGTATCGAAACTAGTTTCAACCGAAACTAGTAGTTTCTACTGAGGTTTCTGTTTTTCTGCCAAGGGTGCATCAATCGAAACTAGTTAGTTTCGGGTAGTCATTTCTCAATCGAAACTAGTTGTTTCGATTGACCCTATTTACCCGAAACTAACTACTGTTTGAGTTCAGATTTTTGAGATTATGGCAACTTCAAACTCCAGTGAGTATTCAGCAGAAAACAAACCACCTGTTCTTTTGTCCACAAGGGACTTTGATGACTGGACCAAGAAAATGAAGACTTTCTTCCAATTCCATGATCATACCTTATTGAATTCTATCAAAGATGGTCCCCACAAACCCGTTATCACTAATGTTGATGTTCAGCGTCCTAAGACTGTGGCTGAATATGATGAAAAGGACATTGCTTTGATTGCTCGAGACAACAAGGCTTATGGGACTATTGTTATGGCTCTTCATATGTATATCTTCAACACTTTTGCTGAGTACACCACAGCCAAAGATCTATGGGTAGCTTTGTGTACAAGATTTGAAGGTAGTGCTGAAGTTAGGGAGAGTAAGAGAGATCTGATTAAGAAGCAATATAAAATGTTCAACAGTGTTATAGGAAAATCTATGTCTGACTTAATCAACTGATTCTCAAGTATTGTGTTTAGGCTGAAAGTGATGGGTGTTGAGTACCCGACTGTGGAATTGAACAAGAAAGTTCTAGATGCTCTTCCTGAGGAATGGAATAGCAATGACCATCTTCACTGAACCTGCTGCAAAGACAAAGGAAACTGTAGAAGTAAAGATTGAAGAACCAGAGTTCGGCCTTCCCTCTGCCAGTGAAAGAAGAGCAACTAGGAAGCGAGGGAAGGGAACTGAAACTAATGTTGAAGTGGTGGTTCTGGATGAAGAAGATGTGGCATCTGATGATGAACTGAATGCCCTCTTAGATGAGGTTGACAACTTTGGCTACAACGATCTGCACCCAGAAATTCTACCTACTGAAGAGTTAGAGATTGAAAGAATCAGATATTTTACTGAAGAAGGAAATGAGATCCAGGCATTATCCGATGAGGATCAGGCTGAAGCAGATATTCAAGTTAACTTAATAAAGCCAACAGTCACTAAAGAACCCACTCCAACAGAACCTGAACCCACTCCAACTCCAATTCAACCAAGAAATGATCCTAACTATCCTAATCCTAAGAAACCATGGATGGGAAAGATTGTAGTAGTGGAGAGCCCACAAACCTATTAATGGATAGCTGAGCACCAAGAGCTGAAAAGGCCTCCTGTTGGATGGAAATACGATGCAGAAAGGAAGTTGTTCATTGTTAGAAGATATAGGGGAAGAGTTCAGCATTTCAAGAACATGAGTGACATCCAAACTCTCCCCTTCTATGACCTGAGAGATCTGGCCAAGCTTCCCCTTCAAAATCCAGGGAATGTGATGATGGCTTCAGACTTTGAACACTTCCTACACACCCAAGTCAACAATGACTTCAAAAGGATGAAGCCCAGAAAGACAAAGAAGAAAATCTCAAAGACAAGGTTTCATCCTAAAACCAAGAAACCGTATGTCTTCTTGAGATACAAGCCTTGCTCAAACACAAGACCATCACCCTTCTTAAGTTTGTGCCAGTTCAACTCCAAAACTTCAGAAAATGGTACTACAATCTAAATATTGGAAGTGCCGTGATAGAGTGTGAAGGCAAGGAAGACATGGTGATTTTTGAGCCAAAGGAGCTACTGAAGATTTAGCCTGATGATCTGGAAGTGTTGTTCAAGAATCACATCTAAGCATACATCGATGAGGATGAGGCAGATGCAAAGGCATATCAACGGGTTGTGACCCTGCATGTGAAGCAGTACATCCAGAAGCAAACTGAAGGACCAACTGCTTAGTGGAGAGTTGAAGACATTGATGCAACAGCTTAGGGGGAGATTGTAGAGTTAGATTTATTTAAGCTGATTACATCAATGTATTTTGAACAATGTTACTTAGTTTCCTTTATTGTATTTTTAATTTATGTAATTTACTGTTTTATTAGACTTAGTATGGGCCATCGAAACTACTTAGTTTCGATTGAGATTTGTTCAATCGAAACTAGTAGTTTCAGTATATAGTAGTTTTGACAGGTTTTGTAAATCACTTGTAAATGTTCAACCGAAACTACTAGTTTCGGTTGGCATAGTTTCGATACCTGTTAACTACTATAAATAGCCTAGTTTGAGAATGTTTAGGGTGTGGGTAGCGGCTGTAACCCTGAACCTTCTTTTTCATTGTTCTTCAATCAATACAATCTGCATTTTCAGTCTTGGCACTCTTCTTACATTTTCATATCAAATTTGTGTTGATTGTGAGTGTGTTTAGCCTGTTATCTTCACCAAATCTGTTTCTATCCTCTGTCTCACCACCATACACACTGTTTCCGCCTTTGTGTGTGGATAATCGATCATTTGTGAGATTTCTTAGTGAAATTTGGGCCTACATATATATATATATATATATATATATATATATACACACACACACACTATATAATAAATAGAAGTTTTTTGATGCCCTGTGTTGCGTTCATAATTATTGTAATCATTTTTTTCCTGGTTCTCTTTCTTATTAAATAAACATATATCTTTTAATAATAATATATTTTTAAAGAAAAAACATTAATTATACTAATAAAACACATTTATTTTAAATTATCACTTATTATAGAAATTTTAAAATCTAATTATTTAACTTTTATTTTTCAATCAAATAAATTACATTAATTAACATATTTTTGAAACCAAATTATATAATAATTTTTGCAAATTCTGAATTTTGTTTTTTATTTTTGGTATATGTAATACAATTTTACACCCTTAAAATATATATATATATATATATATATATATAAAGATTTAAGAATTTTATGTATTGATATTTTTCAATTCGTGTGTATTACACGGGTTCTAAACTAGTACTATATATATAATATTTGTGCACGTCGGTGACTCATCGTCAGATTAAAGGTTATAAATGCTGCTTAAAGCACTCACATCATTATCTCTATCTTTATCTCCATCCCCATCTTTATTATTTAGATTTTTTCCTATTTTGAATCTGAATCAGCATCTTTATTTTCATCTCTATTTTTAAATTATATAGTTTAGAAAATAGAGATTCTCTAGATATAGAGATCTATTTTTTTTAAATCTATATTTTTTGTGAGTGTCTAGGAAAGAGAAAAATAATAAAATAAGTGTTTGTGAGTGAGATAGAGTTAAATATAGAGAATGAGATGCGCGAGATTAAAACAAATTTAAATAAATTTGAAAAAATATGATATTTATTTAAATTATAGAGATGGAGATGAATAAAACTCATGTGAATGCTCTAAAGCACTTAGTATAAGTGATTTCAGCATGAACATGAATTTTGACAGTAGATTGAATATTGGATTCAAGTTACAGTATAGCCCCCTCAACTTTAAACATAATTACCTTTTCATTTATTTTTTTCCTTCTAATTTTGAACGAACCAGATTATGACACGTGACATGTCACACCCCCAAAATCCACTAACGGAGTTTTACTGTTAGGCGTGTGACAAACCAGGATCACAGTAATTAGTTACGTCAAACGACATTATATGAGTTTAAACAAATCCATTAAATGTTCAGAGTTAAATGCGGAAGCGTAAACGGTAATATTAAACCCAAAGTAATTACACACAACACGTGTCAATTAATGTAAATGATAGATAATATACTTTATTCCTTTATTGATAAAACCAATGCGACTCCATGATGAATCCTAGTCCTGATGTTTACCATAGTGACCTGAGAAAACATGCTTAAAGTGTCAACACAAGGTTAGTGAGTTCACATTTTTGTAAATAAATAAACTATTTGAGCATTTACAGGATCCACATACATAAGTCACACCTAGTATGGACTTAGTATGTTATGTTTGCACTTAAGTAAGCAAATGGTAGTGAAATATTATGTGATCCATGTTTATTTGTGTGCGTGTTTCTCCCCAACGGGAAAACAAGTAAAATGATGTTTGTTCGCATGCGTGTTTCTCCCCAACGGGAAACAAGTAAAACGATGTTTGTTTGTATGCATGTTTCTCCCCTAACAGGAAAACAAGTAAAAGGGGCTGTGAAACTCACCTGAGTTATGTACCAGTAGCACCACACAAGGATGCAAAAGAAACACAAGATTTCGCTAGCAGACAATCTAACGATGCCCTATAATACGATTCACAACTGTTAGGGACACATGGGCTTTCGTGACGACACAAGAGTATTGAACGTCCTAAAGTATACTTAGGAATAATGAATAGACAACGTGCCATCGAAAATCAAAGAATTCTAAGTTTAATAATAAAATGGATGTGGTACGTTTAAAACGTCACCAAAACATGAGTTAATAATATAATATATATTATTGTTTCGTTTGTGTTTTCTTCCCCCCGTTATCGAACCGAAACCAAAACCAAAACCAGTCCTGATTTCATTCAAAACGATCACGATTCATCTAGGATCCATAGGGGTTTTGTTTATTAGTGTATGGCAAATCTGTTCAAAATTTTGATTGCAAAAACAACTTTTGAATTGTTTAATTGTGGATTGAATGATCGAAATCCTAGATGTTGAACTCAAAATCAATTTGATAAGTTTTGATATTAAAAGCTGTTGAAATCATGGTGGTTTCAATGAGTGAGAGATTACGAGTTTAACCATATAATTTAATTGCATTGAGGTCGTGCCTAGACCAGTATTCGACCGAATCCGAAATCCATATGAACCCTAGATTCGGTTTATGGTTGATTTGATATTAAAAGACTGAATAAGCATAAGGCTTCTACAGAGTATGATATTTTGAAACTAACTATGCCTTTTAATTGAATTTAAATTGAGTCTAGAGTGGATTTCGATTAAACCCGAATGTACATGAACCATATGATTTGTTCATGGTTAATTCGGTGTTGTAAGCCACAATAGTGATAGGGCTTATCATCTAGACACTAAAATTGTTGTAATGATGTAAGTAATTACCAGAATGCGATTCAGATTGATGGGGCATGAGTAGAACTCAGTTCCGACGATGTGTGCTTGTTCTTCGGTGATACCTGTTCCGATTCCGATCGAACAGACATGTGCAAAGGATTCTGGGAGATTAATACAACGTGCGCAAAGGTTTAATTTGTGAATTGGCAATTCGAATTTGTCGAATTCGATTTTTTTAGAATTGGGTTCGATGGTTATAACATGAATGCCCATAATTGGGTTTAATTCGATTTAATATCGAGGTTTAATGCTCTATTGATGAACGTTAATGACGTGAACATGTATTCCAATTATCGATTCGAATAGAAATCGACTACTAATATGAACTTGAGTCAAGAATCAAGAGGTTTGACTTTGCAAAGTCAATCAGGAACCAATCTCACTCAATTTTGACTTCTAAAGTCAACATAATTGGATTTAGGGAAATTACACAACTAGTCCCTTCAGTTTTTTTATAAATATAGACAGAATTAGTCCCTGAGGTTTGTAACTGCGATAACTGGGTTACTAGTTACTAGATTTGGATTAACGGGATTAACAGAAAGATTTCGGATGTCACATCATCCCCTAGTTGAAAGAATTTTCGTCCCGGAAATTAAAATAATTTTTTTTTGGATGTCACATCATCCCTTAGTTGAAAGAATTTTCGTCCCGAAAATTAGAATAGTACCTTATGTGTTTGACACGGATTGCTTGAACAGATGAGGATACTTGCGCATCATCTGGTCTTACCGTTCCCATGTGAATTTTGGTCCGCGTTTCGAGTTTCAAGGAACTCTAACAATAAGGATCTTACTGTGTTTGAGCGTTTTGACTTCCCTATCCATGATTTCGACAGGTTCTTCAATGAAGCGTAATTGTTCATCAATTTGCAGTTCTTCAAGCGGAACCACGAGTGTCTCGTCTGCTAGACATTTGTTCAAGTTTGAGACATAAAAGACATTGTGCACACCACTCAGGCCTTCAGGTAGGTCTAGTTGATACGCTACTGGGCCAATTCTCTTCACTATCCTGAACAGTCCAACATAACGAGGGTTTATCTTACCCCGCTTACCAAAACGGATTACACCTTTCCAATGTGAGACTTTTAGTAGGACCATATAGCCTACTTGAAATTCAAGCGGTTTCCGACGCTTATCGGCATAGCTTTTTTGACAATCACGGGTTGCCGCCATACGATTTCGAATTTGAATATTTTCTTAGAAGTTTCAAGCACAAGTTCAAGACCCGTAAGTTGGCTATCCCTGACTTTAGCCCAACAAATAGGTGATCGGCATTTCCGCCTATATAATGCCTCAAATGGTGCTGCCTTAATGCTAGTGTGATAACTATTATTGTAGGAGAACTCCACTCAAGGCAAGTGAGTTTCCCAACTGTTTTCGAAATCGATCACACAAGCCCGTAACATATCCTCTAGGGTTTGAATAATATGTTATGTTTGGCCATTTGTCTGAGGATGGTATGTCGTGCTCATATCCAGGAGTGTGCCAAGAGCTTTCTGTAACTATTGCCAGAAACGTGAGGTGAATCGAGCGTCACAATTAGAGATGATTGAAATTGGCATTTCGTGCCGAGAGACTACTTCTTTCAGATAAATGCGAGTTGGCTTCTTAATCTTATCAGTCTCTTTGATTGCTAGAAAATGAGTGGATTTAGTCAAACAATCTACGACCACCCAGATGGTGTCGAATCCACTAGAAGTTCGAGGTAGTTTAGTGATAAAATCCATGAAAATCTGCTCCCATTTCCACATTGGAATTTCCGGTTGTTGGATCAAACCAAAAGGTTTTTGATACTCGACTTTGACTTTCAAGCAGGTCAGGCATTTGCTAACATAGGTGGCTATGTCAGCTTTCATATTCGGCCACCAATAATGAACTTTTAGGTCATGCCACATCTTATCAGAACCATGATGAATAGAATAGCGAGATTGTGAGATTCATCCATTACAAGATCTCTTAAGTTCCCTTACTTTGGAATCCATATTCGCTCTGCTTTGTATTGAATACCATCTGATTTAACCCCAAGTTGTTTCTCCATAACACATGTGGATTCCAACGGTAGGTTTTCCAGGGCTTCGAGTTGAGCACTACGGATCTGATCAGGTAATCCAGGGTGGATAGTGAGTTGTAATGCTCGAACTCATCTGGGTTTAGTTTCTTTCCGGCTTAGGGCATCGGCTACCACGTTAGCCTCGCCCAAATGATACTTGATAGCACAATCATAGTCATTCTAGAGTTCGATCCAACGACGTTGTCGCATGTTTAACTCTTTCTGTTCGAAGATGTTCTGAAGACTCTTGTAACCGGTGTAAATGGTGCACTTGGTATCGTACAAGTAATGTCTCCATATTTTTAAAGCAAACACTACAGCTCCCAATTCCAAGTCATGGGTAGTGTAGTTCTTATCATAAACTTTCAATTACCGAGAAGTGTATGCGATAACCTTCTCGCGTTGCATCAACACACAACCAAGGCCTTGAATAAAGGCATCGCAATACACTACAAATTCATCAGTTCCCTCTAGAAGAGATAGAATGGGTGTACTATAGAGTTTCTATTTCAATACTTGTATTGCTGATTCCTGGGTTGAGCAATCTTTGAGAATCCTTCGACAAATCGACGGTAGTAGCCAACCAATCCCAGAAATTATCGCACCTCTGTCGGAGTTGTTGGTGTGCCGCCCAATTCTTGATGGCTTCTACTTTAGCTAGATCAACATGTATTCCTTTCTCATTGACTACATGTCCTAGGAATTGAACTTCGCGAATCCAGAATTCACATTTAGAGAATTTGGCATACAACTGTTACTGTTTCAGTAGTTCCAGAATTAAACGCAAATGCTTCTCATGTTCTTCCTTGCTTTAAAATAGATGGGGAAGTCTTCAACGAACACGATGACGAACTGATCAAGGTAAGGTTTACACACACGGTTCATAAGATCCATGAACACCTCGGGTGCGTTGGTTAATCCGAATGGCATGACCAAAAACTCGTAATGGTCGTACCAAGTTCTAAATGCAGTTTTAGAGATGTCTTCGTCCCGGACTCTCAGTTGACGATAACCGGATCGAAGATCGATCTTTGCATAGAAACTTGATCCTTGAAGTTGGTCAAATATATCATCAATACGAGGTAGTGGATAAAGATTCTTGATCGTCACTTTGTTCAGCTCACGGTAGTCAATACACATACATAAAGTTCCATCTTTCTTCTTGACGAATAGGACTGGAGCTCCCCATGGCGATGAGTTAGGTCTGATGAATCCCTTATCTAACTACTCCTGCAGTTGTGTAGATAACTCTTGTAACTCACTAGGTGCAAGTCTATACGGTGCTCGAGCAATAGGCGCTGCTCCGGGTGCTAGATGAATTTGAAATTCAACTTGACGGTGAGGTGGGAGACTAAGTAAGTCTCTAGGAAATACTTCCTGAAAGTCACGAACGATCGGAATATCGTCAATCTTCTTTTGCTTCAGATGGTTGCTCAGTAATAATTGCCAGAATAGTAGTATGACCTTTACGCAAGCACTTCTATGCTTTTATGAAGGATATGATACCTATGACTGCACCACTCCTTTCGCCTTGGACAGAAAGAATTTCTCCACTAGGGAGAAGAAGGCGAACAATTTTATCACAACAAATGTTCTCGGCTCGGTTTTTGGATAACCAATCCATACCGACAATTATCTCGAAACTACCAAGTGTGACCGACATGAAGTCAATGTCAAGCTTATGACCAGCCAATCCTAGTTTACATCTCTTAGGATTGTGAGTTGTTCGATTATATGATTGTCTGCTATATCTATATTGTCTTTAATTTCTAATAGAGTTGGAGTACGACCACACCAATAGGAAATTTGTGAGGTCACGCTGAGACTTCTAGTAAGGCCCGCGCTTATAAGATAAGCGTTGGTTAACACAAAGGCTAAGGGAAGAGGTTCACATGTAGGGAAGAAAAAAATTCAGTGAAATATAGGTTCCAGTAATATAAGGGATATGATGTATGTTTAACTAATCACGTCCAACTGATGTTTGGTTAGATTAAATCCTCATTTTTTAATGTCATTGAAATAATGGGATCATTTTGTGAAGGAAGCAATCTGATTGCAGTGTTGGATATGCTGGGGTATAATCAAACTAGATTAAGGATTAGCCACATGATAAAGTAATAGGGTCAAATGGAATTTATTGTTAGTGTAAGGGATAACGTGTTAGCTTAGAAAGAATTCTTCAAATTCCGATTACATACTGGGAGTCGATGGGTTTGCCATGAGGTTCTACCAGAGTTTCAATCGAGGTGGTTTCCTTGATCAAGTTTGGACAAGAGTCTTAAGTTCACTAAAACTCTTACATGAGTGAAATAAAATAATGGATCCTATTAATGATATTTCAGAGTGTCTGAAAACATCTTCAACCTGATAGTCGCGTCTTTCAACTGTTGAACAAGTTTAATGATACCAACTAGTCATTTGAGCAGGTTACAAGAACTTCTACTGACAATAGAAACTCAAGTCTGTAAATCACTGATTAGGACCATTTATCCACACACTAGGTTTCACCAGGACTTACATGCACCTCAAATTACTATTATGTGTGCACCCGTAATGATAATTTGCTTGCATGCTCACCCTAGTTCTCCCTGTCCTGTGTCAAAATGTCCTTTAGTTTGTATTACCGAGTATAGAGTGTTGTCAGATATGATAAGTCATCAAACATAAATTTATCAACTAGGACTCATATCAGGATAAGTAGTCGGGAATCGTTTGATCCGAGTATTCACTCGAGTTGAAACACAATACGAGAGTTGTCACACCCCCAAATTTATTTACTTAATAAATAAATAAATTAAGGTTGCAACAATTGGTAATATTACACAATAGTGGAAGCTAAATGAAGACTTCTAAATATTGAACACCATTACAATTACTAAATTAAACTACTACATTGTCCTAGAACTATATAGGTTAAAACCGACTCGAGATTTGACAATCAAGTTTCTTCGGCTTCTAGGATTTTGATCTGAAGGGTTAACCTATTCCAACCGTGCCATAGTTATGTTTTACCTGAAAAACATAATTAAAAATGTCAACACAAAGGTTGGTGAGTTCACATGTTTAATTATCTCAATGTAAAGTAGTTTTCCTTGAAAAACGTGGATAATGTATACGTGGCCATAATATGAAACCGTTTTCCTTAAAAACATAGTCAAAAACATTTGCACGTAAACGAATGGCAAAACCATTTGTATATAAGCGATTGGCATAACCAATTTGTATGTAAACGATTGGCAGATCCATCTGCACGAAATGATTCAATGTATATGATAAACAAAACAAGTAATGTTTGACCCATCCATAAACTGGCAAGGAATACGAATAATATGTTCATACATGAGACACAACCAAACCATGACACATGTATTTCTGCCCCCAGCTCGTACCTCCTGAGCACACGTTTGAACACTATGCGACCATTCGACCAAAACCGATCGAACCATGACCGGGGGTGTCAATCCTAAATAGTACTATCCATAGAATCCCAGCCTAAGTCCTTAGCTAATGGTTATTAAAATGTTTACGTAGGGGACTTTACGAGCTCCCAATGTTAACTCATGCAAACATAAAGGTCGGGTCTTGTTTTCTTGTTATCATATAAAAATAAGTACGAGTATGTTTCATGTTTTCAAAACGTGTCAAATATGTTTCATGTTTTCCAAACGTATCAAGTAATGATGTTCCTAAATGTATCATGTAAGTTAACCAAGTATGTTTCTCCCCCGATGTTTCTAAAACATTTAAAAAATTAAAAGGGGGCAGTGAACTCACCTGGGTCACCAGTGTTGCGTCAATAATAATTCCTAGACACTAACGAGAGTAAGTGTGCCAATATACCGAGCAATTCTACCATATGTATGTTATCACCATCATAACCCTAATTTCAAATATAACATCAACTTCTGACACTAGGGTTAAGTTATCACGTGTGCGGTTGAGCTCTATTGATTCACAACGGTATTACGAATTAGTGTACAATGTTCGTTTAAGGATCGGTAATAATGGTCACATAGATGGAGTCGAAACTCCCAACTCAATTACGTTTCGATAGTCATGTTAAAAAAGTTAGCTTGTCACGTACATATTGTGTGTAGCTCAGTGTTTTATAAAACCGTGTCAAGATTTTATAATATATCAAATGAATAATTATATCTATTTGTATATATAGTTTCGAAACTGTAACATATACTTGTACACTAATGAGTTTCGTAAATAATAGTTCGGGTTAAAGTAAAGTATACGTGTAGCCGTCTGTCTCAAGTAATATTTATGTGTACATATACATTTATATTTGCAGCTAAACATCGTATTATGTAATACTTGTTTGTTTAGATAAAATATAGCACTTATAACGATTCATTTAATGTAAAATTACAATTATATATGTGATAAAATATATCAAGTTCATAACAATCTAACTTTTCATGACTTTTCGATAATATTCGTGTAAGGACCCCATTGTTCACGTCAAAACCCTAATAATAATACAAATGTATATATATATATATATATATATATAGGGGATGTATCAAGAGAAAACCACAAAGTTAGGCGAAAACCACTAAAACAATGTGTAATAGTATGGGTTACGTATACGTAACCACAATTTTTTTGTTTTCTGTTTGCGTATACGTAACACTATGGGTTACGTATACGTAAGCCAATATTTAAATGATTTTTTTGGTAAAAATATGTAATATTATATTGATACTCTTATAAAAAAATAAAAATAAAAAATAAATATTATTATATTATTGGTTAAAATTGGTTTTTAGTGGTTTTCTCGGTTTTCGCCTATTTATGTGGTTTTCTCTAGAACCCTCCCCTATATATATATATATATATATATATATATATATACACATTTCACATTCGTATTTGGCTATCACGTATAATAATCGTTTGAATTTAAAAAAAACGTAAGTACTCACATACTTATATGTATTTATAAGTGTGTATATATATATATCGTATATTTATATTTATGAAAAATATACTTGTTTCTACCCTTGTTAATTGCCAAAGTTTCGTTTATTCAGTCTACTTTTATGTTTAAATACTATTTGTCGCAATAAAAGCGTGTTTGGCCGGATCTGTGGAAGCCGGAACCGCCACCACCGTCGTCACCTGCTCGCGTGTGAGAGGCCTTAAAGCCGAAAGGATGGGTTTGTAACCCTAGCCGTCATTTTCAATGGAAAAGCAGTCGTCGGTGCCAGTTAAGCTCGCCGAAAAATCGATGGTGGAGATGGTGTTGGTCGCTGTTGGTGGCCGGATTCACCATCGTCGCCGTCATCTCTTTCCACCACACAGAGGTTGTGTCTCCTTAGACCATCCTGTCACCTACCCCTTCATCGATCGCCGGAGGTGGAGCCCACCGGAGTTGTCATGGCGGCTCCCCTCTCTCTCTACAGCCTCTCTCTATCTTGTGTGTAGGGTTTTCACATGTGAAAAAGAGGGATTGAGATGAATATAGCTAGGGTTTGTGAGGTGGGTTAATGAGTGTAGGTCGATACTTCGTGTCAAACCCGAAACGTTACTCGTTCTCGTTAATATTTTTTCGTACATAGTACTAAAATAAAATTTTAAAATATTTATTTCGTTATAATTTATCACTAAAGAATATCCGAGGCGATACGAATCACAACGCGTGTGCAATTGTCGGATTTATTGTTTCACGTTCCGATTATTAATATTATTTTTCTAATAATATCATGATATGTATGTTATGATACTTTCCGTACTAATTTACTGGTCAATAGCATTTATACTATTAAGATTGTTTGTTACCACGTTCTAAAGCGGTTTAAAGTTTCCGTACACATACTCCGAGAGTAATTATCTTAACAGTCTTTCTAGAAAAATATTAATAATTACTATTAATAGTTCATAAGCTAAGTAATCGTTATTGCCGAATACCTGATATTATACCGATGTCGGACATGTTAAACGTTTTAAAATGTTGGAGCACGTTTCTATCGTATCATAAGTTCTTAGAATAGTGTAACAAGTTGATAACGGAATCGAGTGACTAATATGATGTTGGGATGATGAAATTTCGGCCTCCAATGGGCTTGGATACTTATTGGGCCTTAAATCGGTTTGAATTTCTTATTGGGCCTTAATGGGCCCAGTTGGATTAGCCCAACAAATAGGTTTTAGATTCTGAAATTTTAGCAGGTGTCACAAGAGTCTAATCCAGCAGACTTTAGATGGGAACATTCACATGAAACAAACATTCACATGAAATACGACTTTGAGAAGTGAAACTAGTTTATGGATACGAGTTACTGGAAGAAGCAAAGTAGCCGTTCTGGTACTTGAATCAAAATAGGGTTTGAGTGTGTGATGAGCAAAGCGTTTTCAACTTTATGGTCAAATTATCATCAACAGAATATCGACCGAAGACGTGAGCTCATGGCTCGGGTAAGTGACGAAATCTATGTGTCAATGGATTCTGGAATAATGCGTGCAACGGTCTATCTCCACACGGTGTACCTCACGCGAAGTCCACGCGTTCGGGCTTGAAGTAGAGTAAAGCTAGTGAGTTCAGGGAATTGTTGTTGTGGGTGCAGGAGGGACTCGCCTCCAACGAACCAAACTCCCAAAGAGACATGTGCCAGTGCTGGGTGTCGTCCCTAACACGGACCTGAGAAGGTCCACCATACCCCACGGTGTCATTGATAGGTTCTAGCAAGTGTCTTCTTCGGCTATGGTGGTATGGAAAGTGTAACATCTGCCCAAAAATGTCCAAGATTTGACAAAAGGTAAACCCTAGGGACTATAAGTATAATTATCTTAAAGTTCAAGGTTCAAAATGAAAAATTCGGATTTTTAGACCTTAGCGAACCGCTAAGGTCAAGTCTAACGGTCCGCTATGAAATTAAGTTGGGTGGCGGACCACCACCCTATGTATAACGGTCCGCTACAGCAATCAATCCGGATAAGCCACGTGTATAGTGACTAATGGTCAAGATTTTTGACACACGTTCTCATGGCGGACCGCCACGCCAGGTGATAACGGTCCGCCAGCCGCAAAACTCTTAGAATCTACCGCGTAGCTAGGTGGCGGACCGCTACGCCTAGCGGTAACGGTCCGTTAGCCGCAAACGTAGGAACGGTCCAATCACTGATGGACGTGTAGGGCTGACACCATCCAAGGCGGTGGCGGACCGCCACGCCCTGTCTAGTGGTCCGCTACGGGTTGGGATTTCAGCCTATAAATACTTGAACGATTTTAAACGTTTCTTTCATCCCAGTCTCGTCCTTTACTTCCACAACTCGTTCTAGAGCTCCCGTAGACGATCCCCGACGATTCCGGTTCTATTCCCGCTGCTCGTAGTGCCCGGTTAAGCAAGAAACGCTCGTAGAAAGGTTGGAACGCTAGAGAAACCACGATAAGAAACTAGCTTGTAAGCTTGGACCTTTAGAGGCTCATTCTAACAAACAAGGTGAATACTTTATCTCTTTCAAAACTTGTGTTAAATATTTTATTTGTGAAAATGGACAAATAAAGGTTAATAGAGTAATGCACAACGTTCTTCTACGAACAAGCATTCAGGCCATTGGTATACGTAAAACTTGCAAGGGATACACGGGTCTCGAGTGAAATTCCCGGATTGCGGCTGGTGCTTCCCTTTATAACAAATGAGGGACACGGAGTTCCCGTTGTTATAAAGACATACTGCCAGTGTATACTGTGGTGCGATTGAATAGGAAAGACCTGTTGAGTGTGTAGATTGAACAGGAAGTTGTGATTATGAAATTAATACTTGTTTGTGCCAAAATGATTTTATGTCAAGATATTGTATTCACCAGCGTTCGTGCTGACGTTTTATTTTCAAAATGTTTTCCAGGTAATGAATAAAATATGATGAGAAGGGTATACGGGCAGACATGAGATCTGACCTAGAAAAGGATGGAATGCAAGTAGGATTCTCAGGTCTCGTGTAAAGGGAAATCATAAGGAAAGGAGATAGGACCAGGGAACTATTCAACCATGTATTGGAACTATTTCCAGTGGCTCATCATGTATTTGATTTCAAACAATGTTTTGTAATCAAATGAGAAGGGTATTGAAACCCTATGTTTATAAAGTAAATACAAGACTTTCTGTTTTCCAACTGAGTTTTGGTATTTACAATTACAACCATTGAGGTTGAGATAAATGATGAAATGATACTTTGAAAAGACTTCTGCTGTGTTTTACGAAAACTCTGAAATCAAGTAAACAAGTGATACCAATTGGGCTTGCACACGTCCAGGGGGTGCCTGAGGCGGGGTGTGACAGGTTGGTATCAGAGCCACAGGTTTTAGCGAATCAAATACTTGTATCTAGTATCTAAGCTTTAACCATGATGCTTTTAAGATAAGAAAACAAGGTGACCTTCTGACCGGTATGTAGTTATCTGATAAACGGAAGTGTTCTGTCTAAGGAAAGAGCGGTGTATATATCTCTCCTAGACCCGTCGCTCTTACCTGGGAACATATCTGTTGGAGGTACTACTCTGGAAAGATAACCATCCTTGTAGAACTTTAGCTAAGATTGAGATACTGGCTTTAGTATCTAAGTCTTACTAGTAAAACAAATACTAATATGATAAGATTGAAGATGTCTGGAGGAAATACTATTCCGTATTACGATCCTAATCATCCTATTAAGCAAGAATCTCTGGCATACCATCGGTTAGGTTCACAATGGAATCCTATCTGTTCGCCCTACTATAATGACGATCCGTTTGTTGTACTTCCTAACTCTCCCGAATATCACCCACAATCCCAAAACTCTTCCAGCCAGTGGATGGATGCTGGATCAGACTTTAGCAACTGGAATACTGCTACCTAATCTGTGCAAGGAAATGAGGCACAATCTAGTCAAATTCAGTCATCTGAAGAAGATCCTTCTGAAGATTCTCAATATAAATCTGCTTCTAAAAACCCTAATGATTATCCTTTCAACAACCCTATCTCAAACAGTTCTGATTATCAGTCCTATAATTCTGGATCCCCGGTCATGTATGATCCATATGTGTTCCCCGAACCAACATATGATCCTTACCAAGCTTACTTTCAATCACCACCCGAATGTCATCATGTTTAAAATGATATGTTGATGGGTATTCGTGATCCTCCTCCTAAATATAGTTATAAGTATACTATGACTTCTTCCCATATCGAATGTTTAGATCGTTCGTTACGCAATGAAGAAAATCATGGATAAGAAAACAACCCAGATTTATGGGAAGCAGGTATATGAGTATGGAAAGGATCTGAAGACCCTGGGGAAGGAGCTGAGGAAAGATTAAAGTTTTGTTGTATTTTATTTTCAGTTGTAATATATTTCTATGATAATAAAATATCGTTCGTTTTTAATTTTCAGAATGGTTGGAAAGGGCAAAGGTCCTAGTTTTCTTCGAAAGTTCGCTCCTGCTAGTTACTTCGACCGTAAAACGAATGAAAAAACTATAGAACTTAATGAGGAAACTGAAAGTTCTACTTTCAGAAGCCTCGGAGACATAGGAAACCCTAGTGTTCCCTATAATCCTTCTATAAGTTTTCATTCTGCTCCAACTGCTGAAAGCTATAATGTCACACCTGTTTATCCACAAAATTTTCATAAGAGATATGCCAATATTCCTTATGAAAATAAATATGATCCTGAAGAAGAAGAACGCGATGATTCCAATATACCTTATGTTCCATATTATGAGACGATTCCTGTTCCTGCTCCACTTATAAATGAGAATGCGTCAGGAAGTGAGAGGGTACAATTGCTGTTAAACCGGATATCTGAACTGGAAAGAGAAAAGGCTGAAGTAAAAGCACGAAATGCCCTTCTAGTTCAAGCTCTTGAAGACAAGAACTTTAGAAATTTCTGAATATATTTTATATGTACTCTCTTTTTAAAATATTCTATCAATAAAAAGTTGTGTTTTACATCAATTCCTGATCTTTTGATAGAATTTCGAAACAAACTGGACCATCTCAAAACACGAGGGGAAAAAGGAAGCAAGCAGAAAAGTTGCTGAAAATAATAATTCTCGTGTTGA
This sequence comes from Smallanthus sonchifolius, assembly GCA_023525975.1. NCBI lineage: Eukaryota > Viridiplantae > Streptophyta > Magnoliopsida > Asterales > Asteraceae > Smallanthus > Smallanthus sonchifolius. Next base: position 33,064,950 of record CM042046.1, read on the forward strand.
ACTTCAAAAGATAATCACTGAAGAAATAAAGGATTCTCTTCCAATGATTTTTACAGCTTGAAAAGAGACAAGCTGACCGATTATCTGTTCAACCTTCAATTCCTCAATCTATTCATTCTCGTCAAACTTGAACACTGACCCAATCAAAACCTATTACTCTGGAACCAAAGGGTTCTGTTTCTTACAAGTCTAAGAAGTCTGAAAAAGAAGAATATTACCATAACTCTTCGGAAGATGAGAGTATGGGTAATAACTACGGTCATATAGCAAAGAAGAAAAGGGTGGTAGGTTGTACTTATAAGATGTTCCAGGATTGTAAGCCATGTAATTTCTCTGGAAAGGAAGGAGGAATTGCCACACTTAGGTGGATTGAGAAAACTGAATCAGTTTTAGCTATCAGCAAGTGTGCTGAGGAGGACAAGGTTTTATATGCCTCTAATTTATTCAAGGATCAAGCTTTAGAGTGGTGGAACAACATCATTGCTGCTAAGGGCAGAAACGCAGCCTATGCAATAGGCTGTAATGCCTTTAGGGCAAGAGTTGAAAAGAAATATGTTCCCCAGAATGAACGAGAACTGAATGAAGGAAAATTCCTAAGTTTAAGAATGATAGGAACAAATCATCAGGAGTACGCCACTAAACTCCTGGAATATGCGAGAATAGTCCCTCATCTTGCAACCCCTGAATCAAACCTGATGTAAGTCCCAGCGGGTCTAACGATCGATCTCTGTTGTAAAACACGTGATACGTATACGTAGTGCGGAATCCTAACGCATACGTATGTCTCGAATACTCACGCACACTCAGTAATCACACACAAGACACAATTTCATAAAAAAGCTTCTTGTATTACTCTGTAAACAGTACACACATAGAAGTTCTGTAAAACTATGAACATTACAAATGAGAACAACTACTGCACTATTTATAGGCAACACATACAGGATCAGGCGAACTTAATATGTTCGCCACCTTTAGTTCAGGCGAACTTGTTAAGTTCGCCTCAACTATATCAGGCGAACATATTAAGTTCACATGTGCAAACTTAAGTAATTACAATACAAAACAAACAAAACATTAAACATAAAGACTAATCTATTACAAGGCTTGTTGTCACAAAACATGCTTCAACAGACTCCCCCTTGACAACAGCTTGGTCTTTATCTTCAAGTCTTGTTCTTCCAATTCTTTGGCAATGAGCTCCCTTCACAAATTCTACATTTCAAACAAACATACAACACTTTCTTGTACTACAACGCCTGTTCTCTACTCTCATCTGTGTACATGATCTCTCTACGCTTCAGTATCTCCTGATCAGACATTTAGAAGTTAACAAGATTTATAGCATCAAAGAACTTTACTATGACCTTGCCACTCAAGTCTTCTATCACCGCTTCACCCATATAGACATCAACACCATTTAAGATCATTCAGGCAATCATAAGCAATCAGCTTCAAAGGAATCTTTTGCACTGATCTCATAGGTTTGAACTTGTATCTCCAAATTACCTTTTGAGTAACTAGATCAACTTCCTTCAATCTTTTACCCTGTTGAAGTTTCAGCTTTTCATATTTTCCTGATCCACCTTCTATCCTTATCAACTTTCTTTTCAAAGCAAATAGCTTGAACTCAGCCTCATAGAACCAACTTATTATTCTGCCTGAACATCTTTCCTTATTTACATATCTTTGCTTTTGCACGGGAGCAGCAGGAGAGACTGGAAACTTTGTTCTCCAGCTCTTGACCATCTCTTCCCACTGTGCCTTAGTCATTCCTGTATTTTTATACATTTCAATATCTTTAGGCAAGCTCTCAGCAGTATCAGGGTTGTTCAAATTAGGATTAGACTCCTCTAATTCTGCAACTCCTTCTAACACGTCTTCAGGAATTACATCATCATTAAAGACATCCATATCAATTAAACCATCACACCCTTCATAAACGACTTTCTTCTTGTCACTCTCCACTTCTACTTCTATAATCTCTTCTTCGTCTAACTCTTTATCTTACATATCTTCATCATCTAACAAGTCATCCAAATCTATCAAACATTCAATTTTTTCAGCTTCATCCATATCAGAATCTTCAAAAAACAAAGAATTATCTAACATGTCAGCATCATTAGCTTCGTTGTCACTACTAGTCATCATACTGGCTTCCACAATAACCTCCGACTCCCCCTGAGTTAATGAAGGATTAGATGCAGCGTGTTGATGCTCACCCTAACCATCACCAGCACTTGGTTCATCATCATCATCTGGATTCTTCTGAATACCAGTTTTATCTTTCTGAGCCTTCTCCCCCTGAGTGTCAAAACGCTCAACCAATTGACTAACAAGGATTTTCATTTCAGCAAGGACCCTGCTTTGCTCATTTAATGTTTGAACATGTTGTGCTTCTCTACCCAGCAGCTCATCCACTTGAGATTGTAATCCTGAAACCTGAGTGTCCAAGAATTGAATTCTTTCATCTCTAGCATCTCTAGTGGATGGACCAGTTTCTTCATTAGCTTTGGACACTGTTGGAGTTATCTGAGGAGTAGTAGATTGTGAAGGAATAGGAGTTACAATCAATGAATCAACAAACTCTCTATCTTCTCTTTCCTGTGCAGCATGTATAGCCGAAGCCATCAATTTTGGTCCTTTAGTTGCAGGAGCTTCATCGTCTTCAGAACTAGATGTTTCATCTTGTAATTTCCTTTTTCCAAGTATTGCGTTGGGAGGAGGACCCCTTACAGACTTGCGTCTTGGAAGTTTCACATTCTTCTTCCCTAGAGATTTTTTATGTCTATCATACACCTTTGTAGGAACCCTAGGCACTTTAGCCAATCGAGCAAGTGCTCAGGACTAAAGTCCTTGGATCTTTCATCATCAGTGCCAGCCTCACCAGATTCAGAAGAACTGGTACTCGTTTCAGCAATTTCCACTTGTTTAACATGAGGTTCATTGATTTCAACATTCATATCACCTCCATCATTACCACCATCATCATCATCATTATCACTATCATTATCACTATCATCATCACCATTAGCATTCTCATCACCATCACTTTCAGTCTCTTCATCGTCAGAATCAACACCTTCCTCTTCTTCTTCCTCTTGATTATCATCTGGAGGTAATTCCAAAGCCGGATCAGCATGAATCCAATTATTGTTTGGCGGTGCAACATAAGCAGGATTGATTATGTGCCCAAACAATGGTGTAGTGATTGGGATTAAAGCAGGATTCTTCTGTTTGATATTCATACAATATGTAAATATCCTCTGTCATATGAGTTAAATTCAATCGTGGATTAACCGGTGGCAGATTTGGAATTAAATGATTCAAGATAATCTATAAGAATCGAGGGTACATTAAGAAACCCTGACCCTCAGGTGGTGTGATTTGCATCACCAACTCCCTGTAGATATACAAAGCAAAGTTGAATGGTCTATTCAACGTCAAAGCCACCATAGCAGCTTGTAACGATGTCTTCAACCCATCGGTTCCAACTTTTCTGGGAGAAAGACACTGAATTATGACATGAATGAAGTATCTCCATTGACCAACAGTACCACAATGAAAACAAGCACGTTTTTCTTTGTATACACGAACATACTTTTCCTTCTGAACCTTGAGTGATGTGGATGATGAACACTGAGAAGTAGTGTTTGAAGATTGAACAACCTGATGATTTTCCTTTTCAATTTTCTTTTTACAAAAATCAAGAGTTGAGAGTTTCTCAATCTTTGTTTGTTTCTTGTGAATCAAAACCACCACTTACAAACGGTTTAACTGGTTTATAAGTAGATTTAGGTTTTGGTTGTTCAATCACATCATCCGGTTCAGTTAGAATGCTTCTGTCTCTGGTCACTGTTTTAATCACAACTGGTTCAACATACTTACACTCTTTCACTATGCCTTCAACTTTGTCTGAATCAAACACTTCATCATTAGTTGAATCATCATATACCATGTCCTTACCAGTAACAGGATTGATGTTCAACACAGTTTTTGGTTCCAGATCTTCAACCAAAACTTTCTCAGTCAAACATGGAGTATAATTTGCATTAAAAGGTGGACAATAACCTACACCTCCCCCAATCTCTGTATCATCAAAAGAAGGACAAGAACCAAAACCTCCAATAACCTTTGCACCCGAAGCTTTATTATTATAATATTTCAACAAAAAACTGGAATTCTTATAACACTCAAGCTTGCGTAACAATTTTGTTACCTCTGTCTGTGACACAACAAGTTCATTAATTTTCTTTTCATACTCAGAGTATGACACATCGAGATGAAAGGCTTGTTCATTCACTTTGATTTGCAAAACTTTAATATCATCTTTTAAAGATTCAATTTTAGCTTTCAAAATTGTTTTGTTTTCTTTCAAAGTCTGGTTCGATGTGTACATTGCTTTCATGTCACATATGAGATTCGTGTTATCATCATACAATCTCGTGATTTTAAATTCAGAATCAATGCATTTTAAACAAGAATAAACCTGTTTAGTATCAGCCATGAATGCATTCGCCTCAGCTATCATCTCAGCAATCTTCTCTGTAACCTTTCCAGCAGCTCCATCATTGAGCAAATCTTCATTTGAAAATTTCAGTTCAACCTTCAAAGAAACTGGCTCCTCACTTTCATGTAAACTCCCAGAATCAGTAGAGTCACCATCAGAAGAACTATTTTCACCTCTGTCTTCATCATGAACTTCAGCTAGAAAAGCTTGACTAACATGAGCCACAATATCTTCCAAATGAATACCCCAGTCATAATTTTCATCTTGTTGAGATATCAAAGCTGTGGAATTTCTCTATTTGTTTTGATTTCCTTGAGAGTTTGAGGATCCTTGATTCTGAGTTCTTGGTTTTGTACATTCTCGAGCAAAATGACCAAACTCCTAACAATTGTAACACTTGACTTTAGACTTATCCATCCCCATCTTGGTTTTGCTTGATGCTTCAATAAACTTCTTTCCAATTCTCTTCAAGTGATCTTTACCTTATCTCAACCATAGTGCCATATTCCACTGAATATTCATTTCTTCCAAAGTATCTTTATCCAACTGTTTAAAATCCTCCTCAATCATATCTGGATCAGTGATCTTACCACCAATAAAATTTTCATATGAGGTTAAAAATGATGCAATCATAGCCATCATATCATTAGCTGCAGATGGAGACACCTTAGTAAAACACGAATGACCTTCATTCTTACTATGTGTTGAACATCCAGAGTTAGAAGCAACAAAGCATGTATTATCTTGACAAGAACTTTCTTTTCGAGCTTCAGAAGAATCTCCAGAAAATAATGCAACTCCACTAGATTTCTGAGCCGATGTACTTTCCCAAAATAAATGCTTGGATCTTGATATACCGTGTCTTTCTTCTGTTTATGTAAATCATATGATTGAATCTTTTCCATCAAATCTTCAAGACTCAGATCATCAAATCCATATTGTTCTTTTATCACAATGGTGTACATCTCAAAATGAGCTGGTAAAGCATCCTAAAACTTTTCAAGAATCTTCTTGTTTTTGTAAGTGGTGTCATTGTTGACCATTTCACTTAGAATATGATAATACCTTGACATGAGTTCATCCACCGATTCACCATCAAAATGTTTAAACACACTGAATTGTTTCTTTAACAGTTCCTTTATGCTCTTCTTAATGTTAGTGCTACCCTCACATCTCATAGCTAGACCTTCCCAAAGTTCACGAGAAGTCTTAAACTTCTTGAAAGTATGGTAGATATCCAGAGGTAAGCACATGGATAAAGCTGCAAGAGCTTTCTTTTCACGGTCATACAACTTCTTTTCATCATCATTAAGAGCTGAAATTGGTTTCAGTGTATCTGACACACCCATATGAAGATGAACGGGATGCTCATATCCTTCACTAATAGGAATCCACAAACTTTTGTCATTGATATTCACATAGTACTCAAACCGACTTTTCCAATTTGAATAATCTTTGAGATTCATAAGCCTCGGTGGCTTGGTTGGAGTACCAATCTCATTGTCATGATTCAACAAATGAGTCATATTGTTCACTTGATTTGAAGTTGACGACAACCTTGAACACACTTCTCTACTTAGAAAATTTTACAAATTTCTGTATTAAGCGAACTTAACAAATTCGCCCACTAAGTTCTCCTAAATGGGATCTAGCGAACTTAATAAGTCGCTTGACAAGTTCGCCCGTAAATGACCAGACAAGTTCGCCTGTTTCAGCTGAAGAACAAGGAAGATTGTTCTAACACCTAAACTCACGAACATATCCAAAATTTCCGTATCTCTCGATTTTTAAGAAATTTGAGAAGTTCTTTCCGTATGATTCTTCAAATGATGATTTAGAACACTTCTATCGGATCAATTTTGGTAAAACAACACCAAAAATGACTAATTTGATCAAAATTCTCTCCTAAAATCGCCTTAAACTTCAAGAACACAGAAACTTTAAAAAATCTTCATCTTGTTGTGATAAAGAAATCGAGAAAATGTCAAACAACAATAGCTAATCAAGAGCAATGGCTCTGATACCACTTGTAAGTCCCAACGGGTCTAACGATCGATCTCTGCTATAAAACACGTGATACGTATACGTAGTGCGGAATCCTAACGCATACGTATGTCTCGAATACTCATGCACACTCAGTAATCACACACAAGACACAATTTCATAAAAAGCTTCTTGTATTACTCTGTTAACAGTAGACACATAGAAGTTCTATAAAACTATAAACATTACAAATGAGAATAACTACTGCACTATTTATAGGCAACACATATTGGATCAGGCGAACTTAATATGTTCGCCACCTTTAGTTCAACTATATCAGGCGAACATATTAAGTTCGCCTGTGCAAACTTAAATAATTACAATACAAAACAAACAAAACATTAAACATAAAGACTAATCTATTACAAGGCTTGTTGTCACAAAACATGCTTCAACACCTGATCAAATGTTATATCTAAGTGTTGATTGGTGAAATCCGTGACATGGTAAAAGTCGTAAATTGTGAAAATCTTGATGATACCATGGATCTGGGGGCATCATTAACTACAAGCCTGATAAGAAATCAGGAAGAGGGAAGGAAGAAGAAAGAAATAACTGGGCAAGGCCCGAGTGGGTCCAAGAAATCCAACTCTACTCCTCGTAATAACAACTCTTATATCCATGAGTGTCCAAGGTGCGGAAGGAGGCACTTGGGACAATGTCGTGCTGGTATTTTCTGCAATTATTGTAAAATGTCCGGACACAAAGCAGAAGATTGCTTCAGGAGGAAATCAACTACTTGCTTTGGATGTGGCGAAGCTGGTCACATTAAAATCAATTGACCGAAGCTGAAGTAGACGGACGGGACATGTCCCAAACCTGCCGATGGAGTGAAGAAGAATGCGCGAGCATTCGTTCTTAACACTCACGAAGCAGCAGGTATGCCCGATGTCATTACGGGTACATTTCTTGTTGATGATATTTATGCTCGAGTTTTATTTGACTCTAGTGCAAAGCAAAGTTTTATAGATCATAGACTCTGTAGACTGTTAAATAAAAATCTGGCTAAATTAGACAAGAAATACGTGGTAGAAACTGCCAACGGTGACCTCGTCCAAATTTCTGAAATCCTTGATAATTGCTATATCACATTATCAGGACATGTTATACCTGCAAGATTGTTGCCAATGACTTTGGCAGATTTTGACATTGTCTTAGGAATGGATTGGTTAGCCTCTAACCAAGCCCGTATCCTGTGTGATAAAAAGGCAATAGAACTTTGTTCCCCGAGAGGTAATACTCTTGTAATGGCGATAAATTATCCAACCCCGTTGGAATAATTTCTATGCAAAAAGCCACAAAGTATTTATGAAAAGGATGCTTAGCATACCTTGTTTCTGTAACTACCGACACTAAGACGAAGATTGAAGATGTGCCAGTTGTGGCTGAATTTTCTGACGTCTTTCCTGATGAACTGCCTGGAATTCCACCTGAGAGAGAAGTAGAATTCAGAATCAATCTTGTACCCGGTACAGCACCTATTGCTAAAGCTCCGTACATATTAGCTCCGAATGAAATGGCAGAATTAAAGAAGCAATTAGATGAATTACTGGAAAAAGGATTTTTAAGACCAGGCTCATCACATTGGGGAGCTCCAGTCTTATTCGTTAAGAATAAAGACGGATCAAGGCGTATGTGCATAGATTATCGTGAACTTAACAAAGTTACGATAAAGAATCGTTATCCACTCCCCCGAATCGATGATCTTTTCTATCAACTCCAAGGAGCTCGTTGTTTTTCTAAGATTGATCTTCGTTCTGGTTACCATCAATTGAAAGTTCAGGAAGAGGATATTCCTAAAACTGCTTTCAGAACTCGATATGGTCATTATGAGTTCACGGTAATGCCGTTCGGACTTACTAATGCACCAGCAGTATTCATGGATATGATGAATCGATTCTGTAAACCTTACTTGGTCAAATTCGTTATCGTATTTATTGACGATATCCTCATCTATTCCAAAAGTAAGGAAGATCATGCCAATCATTTGAAAATCTTACTTGAAATCCTGAGAATAGAGAAGCTATACGCTAAGTTCTCAAAATGTGAATTCTGGCTGTCAAAAGTTCAATTCCTTGGTCATGTAATCAATGCCAATGGTATTCAAGTTGATCCTGTCAAAATTGAAGCTATATCCAAACGGGAAATCCTGAAGTCACCAACTAAAGTCCGTAGTTTCCTCGGTCTAGCTGTTTACTATCGAAGATTTATCCAAGATTTCTCTCGAATAGCAGTACCATTAACTTCTCTGACCTGCAAGTCAGTCAAGTATGAATGGGGTCCTAAACAATCTGAAGCATTCGAAACTCTAAAACATAAACTAACTCAAGCACCAATACAGGCTTTGCCAGATGGAAATGAAGGCTTTTCAGTTTACTGTGATGCATCACACACCCGCTTTGGTTGTGTGTTAATGCAAGGAAGCAAAGTTATTGCTTATGCTTCTCGTCAATTAAAGACCCATGAAAAGAATTATACGACTCGTGATTTAGAGCTGGGTGCCATAATCTTCGCCCTGAAATTATGGAGATACTATCTATATGGAGTCAAATTCACCGTGTTCACTGATCATAAAAGCCTAAAGTATATATTCAGTCAAAAGAAACTAAATATGAGGAAAATACATTGGATGGAAGTCCTAAATGATTACGATTGTGAGATCTGTTATCATGAAGAAAAAGCCAATGTCGTTGCTGATACTCTAAGCAGAAAGGAACATGAGAAACCTAAACGAGTTCGTGCTTTAAGACTCGATCTCCAAATTGATCTTATTACTCGTATTAAGGAATCTCATAAACTTGCTTTGCAAGAACCCAACCTTGAGAAAGAAGGATTGGGAGGCATGATTGATCAGTTAATCAAAGGAGATGACGAAATTCTTAGAATGAATAAAAGAATCTGGGTTCCTATCTATGGGAATACTCGTGAAGAAATCCTTAAAGAAGCCCATAAATCTAAATACAAGATGCACCCTGGAAGTGATAAGATGTACAAAAACCTAAAAGCCATATATTGGTGGATAGGAATGAAAAAGCATATCGCTATTTACGTTGCAAAGTGTTTAACATGTTCTCAAGTTAAAGCTGAACATCAGAAGTCATCTGGTTTATTACAGTAACTTGAAATTCCTGTCTAGAAATGAGAAATGATAACCATGGACTTTATCACAAAACTTCCCCGAACGAGTCGAGGAAATGATACTATCTGGGTTATCATTGACAGACTTGCTAAATCTTCTCATTTTCTTCCTATGAAAGAAACGTTCAGCATGGATAAGTTGGCACAGTTATACGTTACACGGCATGCCACTATCTATCGTGTCAGATAGAGATAGTAAATTTACTTCTCGATTCTAGCAAAGTTTCTAGAAAGCTCTTGGTACTAAATGAAATCTTAGCACTGCCTACCATCCTCAGACGGACAGGCAGAGCGAAAGAACAATTCAAACTCTTGAAGATATGTTAAGAACTTGTGTTATTGACCTTGGAGGAAGTTGGGATGACCACCTACCTCTAATGGAATTCTCCTACAATAATAGTTATCATACAAGTATACATGCCGCTCCTTTTGAAGCCTTATACGGTCGTAAATGTCAAAATCTAATTTGTTGGTCTGAAATAGGAGAAAATCAGTTGTCTGGACCTGAAATAGTCCTGGAAACAACTGAAAAGGTTATCCAAATAAAGGATAGATTGAAAGCGGCTCGTGATCGTCAAAAGAGTTATGATGATAAGAGACGAAAGCCGTTAGAATTTAACGTCGGTGATAACGTTCTATTGAAAGTTTCACCATGGAAAGACGTTGTAAGATTTGGAAAGAAAGGGAAATTAAGTCTTAGATTCGTAGGACCCTTCAAAATCTTGAAAAGAGTTGGGCCTGTGGCCTATCAACTCGAGCTACCAGATGAAATGAATGGAGTACATGATGTATTTCACGTGTAAAATCTACGCAAATGTTGGCAGATGAATCTCTGGTAATGCCCCTACAAGATGTAGAGGTAGATGAAAAGTTAAGATTTGTGGAACAACCTTTGCAAATCGAGGATAGGCATGAAAAGAGATTGAAAAGAAAGAAATTGATAATTGTGAAAGTGAAATGAAACTCTAGACGTGGACCTGAGTGCACGTAGGAATTGGAGTCTGAAATGAAAAAGAAATATCCACACATGTTTGAGTAAACTCGAGGACGAGTTTCAAACAAGGTGGGGAGGATGTAACACCTGCCCAAAAATGTCCAAGATTTGACAAAAGGTAAACCCTAGGGACTATAAGTATAACTATCTTAAAGTTCAGGGTTCAAAATGAAAATTTAGGATTTTTAGACCTTAGCATATTAAGTTGTGTGGCGGACCGCCACCATATGTATAACGGTCCGCTACTTGGTCGTTAAGCAATAAATCCGGCTAAGCCATGTGTATAGTGACTAATGGTCAAGATTTTTGACACGCGTACTCCTGGCGGACCACCACGCCAAGTGGTAACGGTCCGCCAGCCGCAAAACTCTTAGAATCTGCCACGTAGTAGGTGGCGGACCACTACGCCTAGCGGTAACGGTCCGCTAGCCGCAAACGTAGGAACGGTCCAATCACTGATGGACGTGTAGGGCTGACGCCATCCAAGGCGGTGGCGGACCGCCACGCTCTGTCTAGCGGTCCGCTACGGGTCGGGATTTCAGCCTATAAATACTTGAACGATTTCAAACGTTTCTTTCGTCCCAAACTCGTCCTTTACTTCCACAACTCGTTCGTAGACGATTCCGTTTCGATTCCCGCTCCTCGTAGTGCCCGGTTAAACAAGAAACGCTCGTAGAAAGGTTGGAACGCTAGAGAAACCAGGATAAGAAACTAACTTGTAAGCTCGGAACTCTAGAGGCTCATTCCTACAAACAAGGTGAATACTTTATCTCTTTCAAAACTTGTGGCAAATATTTTATTTGCGAAAATGACCAAATAAAGGTTAATAGAGTAATGCTCAACGTTCTTCTACGAACAAGCATTCATGCCATAGGTATACGTAAAACTTGCAAGGGATACACGGGTCTCGGGTGAAATTCCCGATTGCGGCTGGTGCTTCCCTTTATTACAAATGCGGGACATGGAGTTCCCGTTGTAATAAAGACATACTGCCAGCGTATACTGTGGTGCGATTGAACAGGAAAGACCTGCTGAGTGTGTAGATTGAAAAGGAAGCTGTGATTATGAAATTAATACTTGTTTATGCCAAAATTATTTTATGTCAAGATATTGTATTCACTAGCGTTTTCGCTGACGTTTTATTTTCAAAATATTTTTCAGGTATTGAATAAAATATGATGAGAAGGGTATACGTGCAGACATGAGATCTGACCCAGAAAAGGATGGAATACACGTAGGATTCTCAGGACTCGTGTAAAGGGAAATCCTAAAGAAAGGAGATAGGAACAGGGAACTGATCAACCCTGTGTTGGAACTATTTCCAGTGGCTCATCATGTATTTGATTTCAAACAATGTTTTGTAATCAAATGAGAAGGGTATTGAAACCCTATGTTTATAAAGTAAATAGAAGACTTTATGTTTTCTAACCAAGTTTTGGTATTTACAATTACAACCCTTTGAGGTTGAGATAAATGATTAAACGATCCTTTGAAAAGACTTCCACTGTGTTTCACAAAAACTCTGAAAGCAAGTAACCAAGTGATACCAATCGGGCTCGCACACGTCTAGGGGTGCCTGAGGCGGGGTGTGATAGAAAGGGATGCAGATGATGGTGGTGTGAGTGACTCCTTTGAAGGCTCCGTCTTGCTGCCCTCGGACGGGAAGGGATGCTGTTTCGGCGATTCCACGGGTGTCACCACATGGAATGATGATGCAATGCGAATGGCGTGCCCCTCATCAGTAGAGGGTGATATGGATGATGTCACATGCCTGCAATGCAATGTATGTATGGATGCTATGTGATCATGTATGGGTGTATGTGTCGTGTAACTACTTCATGAGTGTGGTTATAGTCTAGTATGTAATCTTAGTTCTCTATAACCAATGTCTCTGATACCAATCTGTCACACCCCCAAAATCCACTAACGGAGTTTTACCGTTAGGTGTGTGACAAACAGGATCTCAGTCATTAATTACGTCAAATGACACTATATGAGTTTAAACAAATACATTAAATGTTCAGAGTTAAATGTGGAAGCGTAAACGTTAATATTAAACTCAAAGTAATTACACGCAACAAGTGTCAATTAATGTAAATGATATATAATAAACTTTATTCCTTTATTGATAAAACCAATACGACTCCATGATGCATCCTAGTCCTGATGTGTACCCTAGTGACCTGAGAAAACATGCTTAAAGTGTCAACACAAGATTGGTGAGTTCACAGGTTTGTAAGTAAATAAACTGTTTAGGCGTTTGTCGGATCCACATACATAAGTCACACCTATTGTTAGCTAGACAATATATAAGTTACTCTAAGCGTTCGCAACCGAAGCTGACTGATTATATTTGAATGCCTTCTGCCATTGCAAACATCAACAATGGCAAGTGTTTAGGACAATTTACACCCGTTCGACCTCAAATCGAGCTAGCGCGACTAGCCCGGGTGGGGTTTGTTAAACTTAGTAGTACTACTCAAATTTCCTCGCTATATACCTTATACTAGCGGTTCGAGATTGTAAGGACTTAGTTTGTTATGTTTGCGCTTAAGTAAAAAAGTTGTAGTAAAATATTATGTGATCCATGTTTGTTTGTGTGCGTGTTTCTCCCCAACGAGAAAACAAGTAAAATGATGTTTGTTTGCATGCGTGTTTCTCCCCAATGGGAAACAAGTAAAACGATGTTTGTTTGCATGCATGTTTCTCCCCCAACAGGAAAACAAGTAAAGGGGCCATGAAACTCACCTGAGTTATGTACGAGTAGCACCACACAAGAGTTTGCTAGCGGACAATCTACTGATGCCCTAGAATACGATTCACAACTGTTAGGGACACATGGGTTTTCATGACGACACAGAAGTATTGAACGTCCTAAAGTATACTTAGGAATAATGAATAGACAACGTGTCATCGGAAATCAAAGAATTCTAAGTTTAATAATAAAATGGATGTGGTACGTTTAAAACGTCACCAAAACATGAGTTAATAATATAATATATATTATTGTTTCGTTTGTTTGTTCGAGTTAAACAATAACTTTGAGTAATAATATAAATAATTATATTATTTTTAAAATATGAGAATAATAATTAATACCAGTTATAACATCAAACCCAAATATTAATATAAAACCATCGTTTGTGTGTTTTTATGAATTTAATAATAGTTTAAGAAATAATATAAATAATTATATTATTTTAAATGTGTAAATAATACTTTAAATTAGTTATAAATTCAATCATCGGCTGCCTCTTCTTCATGTTGAATTGGTTTGGTGGTGGATGATAGAATTACATATTCATGTCGATAACTCATGGCGTAACCAAACTTTTCAAGTGGGTCACAATAGAAAATTTTGTTCATTTGTTCATTTGTTTGTTTTAGCACCGAGCAAAACATTTTCTCCGTATAAAACACCAATTCCTTTGTGAAAAAAGTTTCATCAATTTTTATTATGTAAACTGATCTTAGTAATCTCTATTGTGAAAAAGATATTTGATAAAAACGTACTTTTTCTAATTGATATTTATAAATATATTATGCTTATATTTATATTAGAAAAAATAAATAAAATAAAGAAACATTAAGATTTAAAAATCCGATGACACAGTAAGATTAAATTTCTAATAACCTTAATAAGCAGTGTCCGTGTTAATCATGAGCCACCAACACATCACACCAATATTTATGATAATGTTCTAATTTTTAATTTAGAAAACTTATGACAACTTGGTTCAAATGGTTAGGTAGTGACTTTTGTTTTCAAACAACCTCTTTTTATTTTTTCTGTTTGCTTTACTTTATTTTTTTTACCTTTTTGTTTCATTTAACTTAAATTTTTTTTATAAGTTAAATATCGTGCATTGCAAAATAGGAAAAAAAAATATTTCTTAATTTCCTGATATACCGTCGTGACGTGCTCTTTTCCTATGTTAATCTTCAAAATTGAACCGCTACAACTTCATATGCTTTCTTTTATGTACTTAACCACGTTATGGTGATGTGCGAACACACTAACATGTTATTGTATGGTTAACGAAGTACGAAAACGTGCCACATCACGTGACCTTAATTACTACTATGTGTTTTAATCTACAAAACTGAATCGTCACAACTTCGTACGTTTCTTTTATTTACTTAACCACGTTAGTCACCCTTACAACGTGCGTTGCGAAGTTAACAACCACGCTACATCGCTATTTTTATGTACGTTTTGAGTTGGTCTACGTTTCGATGTAAACTTTGTTTAGAAACGAGTTTGATCAAATACAATGCGTTTTCATCCGACGGAGTAAATTCAAGTTACTCTACATTTCGACATAAATTTAGTTCCAAAACGAGTTGGGTCGATTGTAGTCTATATACTTTATCACATCGCATTCGCCGCCGCAGCGTGCGGGATAAAATAACTAGTTAAAACTTAAACATCTATCATATTCAAAATTAGATAAATTTAAACATTAAAACTTAATAAGAATTAATCTTATAGGTGATCTGCAATACACACTTAAACCCAATTTGTGATTTGGTGATATATTCGGTAAGAATTCAACCAACATATTCACTAAATTCGTCACAATCACCGGACTCGATACAGCGCCGACACCGATCACGCTCCCTAAAAACGTCAACAAAGCCGCATTGGCCTTAAAAGTATTGCAATTTAGAAATTTCTCGATCTGAGAATTCAAGTCATGTTCGGTAACCAAAGCGTCGACCAATGGTTTAGCGACAGACGTAAACGGAGGTTTGGTGACGTAAGAGGCAATGGATCCTCTGGCAGCGACATATGCGTATCGTGGAGGCGCCATACGACAGCGGAAAGGAGTTTTGACAAATGAGAAGATGAAGCAGCGTCGCCGTATACTTCCGATAACGTAGAGATCAAATGAACGCATTGTTTACGGACAAGAGATTATCATATGAGTCGGTGGCGGAGTGCTTATCGCGATCATATAGTTTGTTGAGGCACACGCTAAGAATTATATAGGTGTGAAACACGGAATTATGGCTGCGAATCATACATGGTGTGATACGGTGGAAGTTATGGTCAGGGCCGGTCCAATGGGCCTGCGGGCAACACGTTCGTAGTGGGCCTAACATCTTGAGGGGCCAAAAAAAATTTTAATTTTTTTATATATAAAATTTTCTAGGCCTTAAAAAAAATTAGGCCTTTTAAAAAAAGTAATTTTAAAGACTTTTCAAAAACAATTAAGCCTTTTAAAAAAAACAATTGGCCTAACAATTAGTATATTAAAATTGTTGTTGCTAGGCCTTTTTAATAAAAAAAATGCTGCTGGGCCTGGGCTCCACAAGAAGACCAATTTATAAAATTGTTGCTGCTGGGCCTTCTCCACAAGAAGACGCTAATCGAAGTCTCCAACCAGTGACCAGAGACGCTGCTGCTGCCTCCCTCCTCCACCACGACTCCACCACTGGTGTCCACCTGCCACAGGCCTCCACACGGCACCACCTGCCGCCACCCCTCCACCTCCGGCTCCTTCCTTTAGTTAAGGTAATTCTATTAGATTGAGCCCTAATTTTATAATTTAAAATTGGGGTTTTTGTTGAATGTTAGGTCTAATTTTTAATATAGAATTGTTAATGACTTTATGGTTTAGCCCTAATTTAGTGATTTTAAATTGTTAGAATGATTATTTGATTAATCCTAATTTTGTAGTGATTTTGATTTTGTATTTTCATAATTTTTAGCTTATGTTGTAGTGATTTTAATTTTGTATTTTCATAATTCCACTCTTTAGTTAAGGTAATTTTATTAGATTGGCCCTAATTTTATAATTTAAAATTGAGGTTTTTGTTAAATGTTGTGCCAATGATCCAATCAGTATGGACTTTGAACTGTTGCGTGAACTATTTTAGGTTCAGGAGAAGCGATTATGAGTTTTGAGTTAATACTGTTTATGTGAACAGTTTGTTTTGTTAGTAATTACTTAATTGAGGCACAATCATCAAGTATTTAATTTGTGGAAAAGTGTTGTGAAGTATTTAGGTTGGAGTTTAATTTAGTTTTAAAGAAAAGGGGAAAGTGATTATTGATTCAATCATAATTTCAAATTCATACATATTTATTTTAGATGATTGTTAAGTCATCCAGATTGTGAAGTGTTATGTAATTATTTGGGTGCAGTCTGGTAATCAACTTGCTTGTGTTATGAAAAAGATCACATGATTGTATAATCTAGGGTTAACTATGACAAAGTAGTTCAATGAACTGAAAGGATGGAGTCAGAAGCTGTTTATTTGATAATGATGATTTTGAAATTTATGTTAGGCAACATTCTCTTGTTGAGAAACAATTTGAGTCTGAGCTCAGGAGAAGTTGCTTTCGCTTGTGGCGGACTTGATTCAAACAGTAATGTTAATGTAATTCCACTTTTATTTTGCTATAAATATGTTATGTGTTTCATCTAAGTACAGGTTAAGTTCTTTTTATCCTTGGTTTAATTGGTTTTGGTTCTTTTTGTAGAACAAAGATGCAGGGTATGTTGAAAATCAACAACAGAATATAGCTGATGCCATTGATTTACTCCCTCGTCTTGCAACTGGCATTGATGTGAACATTAAATTCACTAGGTTATGGTGATAGTTATTTCATGGAAAGTGTCGGTAAAAGAACATTGCATTAACCGCTAAGTTACCGTTTGTATAAATTAGTAATACCACTTAAAAAGCTGATAAAAAAATAATGTGGGTTGTGGGACTCGAACCCGGGTCTCAACCAAAACAGCCACAGAATCTAACCAGTTCCGCCCGCTAGGGTATCGCATCAGAGACCCGTTTCGTTTGGTTTTAACCCTCACCCCTACTGTGTTCCCCTTTATCGAACTGAAACAAAAACCAGTCCCGATTCCATTCAAAACGATCGTGATTCATCTAGGATCCATAGGGGTTTTGTTTATTAGTGTATGGCGAATCTGTTGAAAAGTTTAACTGCAAAAACAACTTTTGAATCGTTTAATTGTGGATTGAATGATCGAAACCCTAGATGTTGAACTCAAAATCAATTTGATAAGTTCTGATATTAAAAGCTGTAATGAGTGAGAGATTGCGAGTTTAACCATATAGTTTAATTGCATTGAGGTCGTGCCTATACCAGTATTCGATCGAATCTGAAATCCATATGAACCCTAGATTCGGTGTATGGTCGATTTGATGTTAAAAGACTGAATTGGCATAAGGCTTTTATAGAGTATGAGATTTCGAAACTAACCATGCCTTTTAATTGAATTTAGATTGAGTCTAGAGTGGATTTCGATTAAACCCAAATGTACATGAACCCTAGGATGCGTTCATGGTTAATTCGGTGTTGTAAGCCACAATAGTGTTAGGGCTTATGATCTAGACACTAAAACGAAGGTAATGATGTAAATAATTACCAGAATGCGATTCGGATTGATGGGGCACGACAAGATCTCAGTTCCGGCGATGTGTGCTTGTTCTCCGGTGACACTTGTTGTGACTCCGATCGAACAGACGTGCGCAAAGGCTTCTGGGAGATTTGTACAAGGTGCGCAGAGGTTTAATTTGTGAATTGGTAATTCGAATTTGTCGAATTCGATTGTTTTATAATTGGGTTCGACGATTATGACATGAATGCCCATAATTGGGTTTAATTCGATTTAATATCGAGGTTTAATGCTCTAATGATGAACATTAATGACATGAATGTGTATTTCAGTTATCAATTCGAAAAGAAATCGGCTACTAATGTGAACCTGAGTCAAGAATCAAGAGGTTTGACTTTGCAAAGTCAATCAGGAACCAATCTCACTTAATTTTGACTTCTAAAGTCAACAGAATTGGATTTAGGTAAATTACACAACTAGTCCCTCTAGTTTTTGTTTAGATATAGACAGAATTAGTCCCTGAGGTTTGTAACTGAGTTAACTGGGTTACTAGATAATTGGATTTGGATTAACGGGATTAACGGAAAATTGTTGGATGTCACATGACGCACTTACAACTCTTTTTTTTTCATCTTGTAACTTTTAAAATATGATGTTTTCTAAAATTGTTAATATAACAATGTGACGTGCTCAATTTTATCTATGTTGCAACATCCTCATTTTTATTCACGTTTCGATATAAATTTCATTGAAAACCCGAGTTTTCCTGATAATGTACAAGTTATCGAAGCACAAAAGTATAAACCATCGTAACGGCTTAAATGTTTCTTTTTCTACGGTTTTTTTTCCTCTTACAACATTTAAATGTTTTATAAAATTCCGATTTTTCCTTTAGGACGTGCTTATTTTTTACAATGTTTCGACGTGAATTTTTTTTTCGGGGTGAATACTTATGTGCAAGTCGTCGAAACCGACTATTACAAATTTTAACATCCTTAGCACAGCATGTCGGTTTCGACTGCTAGTTTATACTTATTTTCAAATAGAAATAATATTCTGTTGTCTCTTTTATGTTTTAATTAAATATAATAGAATATGTAATATGTAATCTTGATAAATATTTATAACTAGTAATTTTACCCGTCGTGCGTGGCGGCGGTGTAGGAATGTAGCGTAACTCGAATTCCCGTGATATGTGGCGTGAATCAGATTTTAAACGGTTGAGACGATTAAAAAAGAAACATAATTAGGTACATAAAAACATATGAGGTTATTGATACTCGTTTAACCATGAAAGAAAATGTAAAAACACAAAAGAAACAAACAAAAGAAAAAAATGTTTTGGAGTTGACACTAACGTACTTGAATACATAAAATTAACATACGAATTTCATGTGGATCGGTTTTGAAGATAGAACCATAGATATAAAAATGTATTATGCTTTCACATTGCTTATAATATATACTATCTAATAAATAAAGGTTTTGATTGTATACTTGTCACTCTCCTATGCATCATCAACCTTTTTTTTCCGCATCTCTCTCTTGTTAATTGTACAAAATTTTTTAATTATTTTTATATATATTTTTTTCATGTATCTCACTCCTATTAAATAATAATAATTTCTCTAATTCTTTTTATAAAATATTTTTATTTAAAAAATAGGTTTGTTCATAATTCATTTTTATAAAATAAACATTTCTTTCGTTATTTTTATAAAATATTTTTAAAAAAACTATATAATGTTTCTAGAATTTTTATAAAATATTTTTAAAAAGTAACTATATAATGTTTCTAGAATTTGTATTAAAAAACTATATGTAATATATCATAAATATGTAATATGTAAATCTTTATTACCAAGTATATATAACATTGCATTTTTTCAACCTGTGTAATACACGAGGTGTCTAACCTAGTAAATAACAAAGAATAATCAAAAGAAAATAAATAAAAAAAAGAAAAATAAATTTTAGTTAGCCATGGGTCGAACCCATGACCTGAAAAGGAAGAAGTAAACCATCTCAAACCACTGGACCAACTGTAACACCCAAAATTTTCGACCGAAACACAGCGGATTTAGGTTCCATTATATACTTCTCATTCATTCATCGACTAATTGTAAAATCAATCGTTAAAAGTTTTGTGCAAAACTAGTTTGACACTTCAAAAGTCAACTAACATAGTTTGACTTAAACTTAGTTAAACATTCACACAAGTTCAAAATACACATTTACCCTACATTCGTATGTATTCCCAAAAGGCTTAAACACTCATAGAGAGGTTTAAACATTCAACTGTTGCACCAAAAGGTCTTTTAATGAGAATCCATGTCTTGAAATATGACCCAGGACTATATCAGAGCTTTACCTATATAAAAATAACCAAACAAACAAACAAACATTAGTAATGATATATCATTGCACAAAAACCCTCAAGTGCTTAACTCCCCAAATCTCCAAAAATCCCAATTCCACCAACTGGCGTATGGGTCAGCGTATGGCAGACCCCCACCGGCGTCTCATACTCCGATACCAGGCCTGCACATCCCAAAATTCGTTTTAAGTGCATTTCAGCCCTCCCGACTCAAACCCTTGGTGTTTTAATAATCCCACAACATTATGTCATCATTATAATGATCATAGGATACTTTCTTAACATCTCATGATCATTCTTAAATCATATAAACAATCCATACATAATTCAAGAATTTACTAAGCTTGCATTTTGTAAGGCTCAAAACACCTAGATTGTCAACATACACTTGTGAGGTTCGGAACCTCAAACAAAACATACTTGTGAGATTCTTTAATCTCAAAATTCAATCATACTTGTGTGGTTCTTTTGACCACAAACACCTATCATTCTGGTGAAGTTCTTAGACCTCATTTACAACCATCTTAGTGAAGTTCATGACTTCAAATCTTACATGTGAGGTTCTTAGACCTCAATACCAACCTTTAGCATACATCAAATCACATGATACAAAATCCATATTTTACACTTGACATGTGGAATTCCAAAGATTCCATTAAACACACTTATTTGTGAAGTTCAAGACTTCATCCTCATATTACATTCCCAACCCTTGCATTCAAACATAATCATTCAAAACATTATTAAACTTACAACTAGCAATCAACAACAATACTGATCCTTTAACATAACATACAAGTGCACACATAACCTCAATTCATCTTTTGTAACCCTTATGTTATTTACTAATATGTGGAATTCAAAGATCCCAATTCTCCCTTCCCATTGTTAAGTTCAAAGAATTCAAATAACAACAACAACAACAACAACAATGGTGGAGTTCAAGAATTCAAGTAACTACAAGACATGTGAAATTTATGACTTCGAATACCACGAGTGAGATTCATAGACTCCAAATAACGACTCCAAACATACAAACAAGTGTTACACACATTACCAATCTACCTTTATGATCCATATATAATTTATTCATATATGGGATTCAAATGACCCCAAACCTACCCTTTTCAATTGTGAAGTTCAAAGACTTCAAACCTCTATTCCATCTCCAACTTTGCATACAAACATCACTATATATGCAAATAACAATCAACAATATATGACATGCTCCTATCATTACTAAGTAAGTGCAAAGCACTTACCTTTTTGCTAAAAGATGATTCCGCTTGATCCTCCAAGTTAGCTTCCTTACCACGTGATCACCTATATGCCCCAATTACAATTAATAATTCATTGATCACCAATTGACACCCAACACGTCCTTATGATCTAAAAATAACACCCTAACTTAGTTTGGTTAATATAACCTTAACTAAACCTCCAACACCCCATTCAAACTTTCAACCCATTTTGACCTGTTAAGGAAAACACCCAAATTCACCCAACATAAACATCATAATTCATCCATTAAAAATGTGTTTTATACTTGGTTTAGACACACCACAACTTCATACTCCTTTCAAATATCTTTCAAAACCCTCAATTTAGTAAACCCCCTATTTGAGTTCTCAAGAAGCCTAAATTTCAATTCATAAAATTGGATGAGGTTTCTTTCATAAAAATGTGTCTATCAACTCTCCAGACACTAACCCAACCTCAATGTATCATTTAAACATCAATCAAATTAACCAAATCATACTCAAGAACCCTAATTCTTGAATCATCAAATTAGATGATTCTAGGATGTTAAACACCTCTCAACAACTTTAGTCAAGTTAGATAACAAGTTAACAACCATAATCAACCACCAATTCAGCCCCAAATTCGTTTTTTACCAAAACCCACCAAGAACACCATTGAAGAAGAATCATAGATGGAAGAATGCTTACAATGGATGTTTGGAAGATGAGGATTACACCAAGACCTCTAAAACCGAGCATGCAAGCTTCCAGAACTCGATTTCTTGATCAAGCCACCATCTCTCTCTTTTCTCCTCTGTACTTTGCGACACACACACACAAAAGTATGTGTGTCGACACCCCCACACCCAACAAAATCAGATTTGTTTTAATTACAAATCAGTCCCTGAACTTTCAATATAGTTCCCTTTCACCCATACTAGTTTAATTTCCATCTTTGCAACTCACCTCTAACTTCTATTTTAATTAGCTACACCCCTTGTAATATGAAGCATATAATAAAAATAACCAAAGAGTTGGTTCGTTACACCAACTTGAATGTTTGATCTATTTTTGGAACATTTAATATAAGTTAGTTAACTACTGGCGGTGGCTTTCATCTGATTGGCCACCGACCATGCAATTTAAGGTTTAGTTAATTGCACTCTTATATACATTCTTTAAACTTACTATCTTATTGGATAATGTAATGTGCACCTGCATAACACTATGATAGGTAGTATAGTAATGAGAGTTAATTAGTGTTGTCATGTGTTATTGAGTTGTTTAGGCTAAAAAATCACATTAAATCATAACAAGTCATTCAATGTTAATGCCATGTGTGTGATTATTAGTACACTAAGGAGTCTTAATGGTCATCCTCATTTGTTACTAAGTTGTTTTAGGTCACCCAAAGTCACAATAGGTGATAACATAGTCATTTCAATGTTAATGACACATATGATGTCCAGTACACTAATGAGTCTTTTCTTGTGTTAGTGAGTTGTTTTAGTTTCACAATATCATATTAACAAGTTATTTCGATACTATTCATGTGTGTGATAACTAGTGTGTTTCAAGAAATTACAAATCAATACAAAAAACATTGTTTTATGTTATATTTTCAAATACAAATATCTTTTGTATTACATTATGGCACAGAGAAACTTATACAATGTGCACCATTGGTTCTAATTTCCATCAAAGTGTAGTCTATATGAGTTGCATTTCCTAGCTCTGTTTCACTCCAGTAAACTTGTAAACAAAGAATTAATTTCAGAGCTAGAAAGAAACATACCAATAATGTGCACCATCTGTTTCCTGATTGCACATCTGAACGATCAAGTAGAAACCATTTTGGGGCACTCATTGGGCCAAATATTTGAGACTACTCCTTCCAAAATTAATCGACTAACGGTTCATGACAATGACGAATCCGGCATACATTCCCGAACACCATAGGTTCCAAATGTGCACATATCCTGAACACTTGTGAAGCAATGCAATCCTATTTTCGTTGTTGATTATTTTTGTGTTCACCCATGGTATCATAAAATGACATGTGAAATTTTTATTTGACAAGGAAACATTTATAAAAACCAGAGAGTCGTTAGCAGTACTTGTTAGGTTTCGAACCAGGGTTTCAAAACTATTTTGATATAAACGTCGCAGAATAAAATGTATGAACCGGTCTAGGCCAAAACCCAAGACCACCCACCAGGAGTCCAGATGCAACCATGTCAAAACAAAATACAAGCATAGCCAGTTTAGAGTTCTACCTTTTGAGAAGTAAACAACTAATTGAACGGGAACACCAAGAATTAATGAACTCAGTCGCTAGATCTAGTAACACGAACACCATGAATAATCAAACTCTTTTGATAATATCCTAGATCGATCCAAATACAAGCCTGGTTCCAAAACTGATTCGTAAAAACCAGGACAACAACAACAAACTGCGCGCAAACAACGACGATTCACGGTGGTGCACAACGGTGGTAGGCACGATGCTCTCATGGCGATGGTCGACGACGCAAAGAGGGAGTGGAAAGTGTGATCAGGGTTTCCAATGTAATGCGTGTATTTGCCTCTATCTCTTAATCCCTTATATATAAAATTTTCTAAACTTGGGGATTAAGTTAGGATTTTAGTAATTAACTTTTTTATTATTGAATAAATACATTTTTATTCACTAATTAATTGTTAATTCAATTAATAATTAATCTAGAAATGAACCTAATAAGTAATTATCAAACCATTTGATAACTTATTAAATAAGTTATCTAATTATCAACTTTTTGACAATTAACTAATTTTTTTAATTATTCGTAAACTAATTAAATGTTTCACGTCTCGCTTTCAATGCGATCGTGTTATATTATTTAACTCTTTAATTAATCTGATTATTCGTTGCTTATGGTGCAACCCTTTAAATTCTACCTTGATAGCAGTATTATAAATGTTGTTACTTGGACATACCAGTCCAACAGACACAAGTCTCGACCATTTATCAGTATAAACAGTAGTGGAGTTCTAGCTACATCTCACTGCCCCTACAAGGCATGACACTTTAAAGTTGTCTACTGTTCCTGATAGTCTAAGTACTCTTACTTAATCATTCGTAATAGCTATGGTCATCCTTCTGTAACTGACATTTAGTTGAACATAAGACATGGATTGTGACATCCGTCAATTTTTAGATCCATACTATTTTACCCATTCTTATGTGTTTCTAGATCAAGTGCATCAGTAATACTTAGTCAATCATAAAATAGGTCATCAGGGGATATGCACTACAATTAGACGGTTCATTCATAATAATAAGATAACTTAACAAACATTAGGTGATACAAAGTATATTACTTAAAACTATCAAGTCTTGTCTAAACATAAAATACCCATGAGTTTGCAAAAAATATAATTATGCATTTATTATTTCATGAACATATGTGTAACTATGTACATGTATGTTCATTCACCAGTTATATTAATAGTCAAATATATATCTATTTTCATAAGATATACTTGTTATTTCAAGCATAATATAGACATACATATCCATTTTCAAATAGTAAACTTGTTATTTTATGGTTATATGTAACATCCCGAAAATAGTAAATAAGTAAATAATAATACGATGGAGATTTATACGACATAAAACGAAATAAGAACGGATGGACTTGGGCTCGACTCCAACGGGCCGAGAAAAGCCCAGGTATAAAAGGGGCAAGACAACCCATTTGACCATTTCACCTCCATTTCACCAATTCTAGAGAGAGAAAGGGAGCCCGAGTCTAGAGAGAGAAAGTCGACGGATCATCACGAGATTTAAGGAGCACGTTACTACTGAGATCGTGAGCAAAACCTCTGGATCAGAATTCCAATCCAGGTAATGATTCGATCATAATATGAGTTTTTGTTCATTTTGGGGTTTCTCGAGTTTTAGCTAAATAGGTGATGTTTTTACGGATGAAACTTGATAATAAGCTTAGAAATAGAATCTAGAATGAAAACCGCACGTTTTGATCAAAGAAAATTGTAAGATTAGCATGATCGGATTAACATGCATGAATTCCGAAATTTTGGTCCAAGAACCAGGTACTGCGTACTTACCAAGTGCGCAGGAAGGAATCCCTGCGTACTTACTAAGTGCGCAGGCAGCAGTCCCTGCGTACTTACCAAGTACGCAGGAGGAAGACTCCTGCGCACTTACCAAGTGCGCATGAGCAAGTCCCTGCGCACTTACTAAGTGCGCAGGCAGCAGACAGCAGGCCACAGGTTGGTTAAGTAAAGTCAGTAAGTTTAGAATGATTAAACCATTAGAGTCGGGGTTGGGTCTAATGTGTATTTAACTACCTAATCCAGATCGGAAGTGACGCTGTTGGGCCTTTGTTTAGGACAACCTAGAGTAGCTCATCAGGTGAGTTCTATGTGCCCCCTTCTATGTTATGTGCAAATGATTTATAAATGTTTTGGGGCTGAAGTGTATACACTAAATGAATAAATGTCAATGTGATCATACGTATATATATATATATATATATATATATATATATATATAAATACTTATATATGAAAATGAATTACGAATAAAGAATGAAGCGTATGACTATAAAGAATGAATGAAAGAAGGACATAACGTAAAAGAATGAAATCTTGCTTTATATTATATATATTGCATGTTATGAATGAATGTAAACGTTATAAACCCTTCTGTGACAACGGCTACTTCGGTAGACGGACGACCACGTGACTATCTTGCAACCGGGACGAAAACGTTCCTACGTAAGATAGGACGTATGAAAAGGTAAAAATGGACGGTCGAAGCAATTGCCTTAACTAATGTAGAACGGCTGCATACATAATGGTCACGTGGGAAACGGATGCCCTTGGGCAGACGGATTTAATGTTATGACGGACTACGACGGTAGGACGGTTAAGAGCGGACGGACAAAAGTTGCCGGACGGATTTAATGTTATGACGGACGGTTTTCTAGAGCCGGACGGTAATGAGAAGGGCTACGACGGTAGCTCTGACTGCGATGTCTTCGTGACATTCGCGACAAGTATGATGGGTTGATCTCCCTTAAGATTATGGCCAATATGTGTTCTCCCAAAGAAAGTATGTATGTACATATGTATATACCCTCAATGAATGTTATGTGAGAACAGTAAAGTAAAGAATATTTAAAAGTATGAATATACATGTATACATTATATTCAGGATAAGATAAATATTATGTATGATTGTCTTTAAACTAGAACTCACCAGCGTTAGCTGACTTTTAGTATACATTTCAGGTAACAAAGGAAAGGGTCGTGCGAAGGCGTGAAGGTTACCTGGCACAAGACTAACATCCCACTTTTGTTTGTTAAGAATATGTTATGCTTTTATTTGTAAAGACTTCCGCTGTTTTGATTATGTAATTGAATGACGAATGTTTTAATTTAAGTTCAGTATTTATGACTATGTTTATGAGTAAATCCAACAAGTGAGGTCACCCGGTTTAGGGGCCTTACATTATATATGCATCCATACAACATTTACTAAACTACATAAGTATTATTTCATGTAGGCTTAAATGTTTACTTATTTAACAACCTTAATATTTCATAAATACCAAGACTATGTATTATAATCTTGATTCCTAACAACATTTTATAAAGACCATATATAAAAGTCTTTTAACTTTAATAAACTCTTTTATAAAAGCTAGTCAAAATTACCACCATACTTCATGTCTTAGACCATCATGGCACTACCTATCAACCTACCTCACCTCACCACCCTACCCTCCCCCTACACCCTTATTTATGGCTCAAAAGAAAACCCTCATACCTCTCTTTCTTTGTTCAATTACACACACTAAGATCCTATACCATTCATGATAATTATGTACTAAATACATACCTTCATTCACTTATAAATACCATAAGACTTTACCATTAAGCACACACCTCAAACACCCTCAAACTCTCTCCCTCTTCCCTTTAATTTTCGGCTCCAAAACCAAAAAACAAGACCCCAACTCCAAACACCATTATGCCATAAATTTTACCCGACTTCACATGGTCAAATCTCCTT
The DNA here is from genome assembly GCA_023525975.1 of Smallanthus sonchifolius. Classification (NCBI taxonomy): domain Eukaryota; kingdom Viridiplantae; phylum Streptophyta; class Magnoliopsida; order Asterales; family Asteraceae; genus Smallanthus; species Smallanthus sonchifolius. The sequence goes on from CM042046.1 coordinate 33,092,705, forward strand.
CGTTTCTTGGCCAAATCACTCCATTTTTCTTCTAGAACATAGTTCTATGAGTCCCTTAACAAACTCAACTAGAATCACTCAAATCCATGAAGAATTCGACCACCAATGATGTGTGCTGGACGGTCTATAAAAACTAACTATAAAACCTAACCTAGACACTCTAGCTTTAAATTTATAAATCGAGACTCAACCTAATACTAGACCGCACAACCAGCAAGTGTACCGATCAATGCAGTACAATCTAATGTAAGTCCGAATATCGAACCTACGAGACACTAGTGACAACCCAGACTCTGACTCAACTAGCTAACTGATGTAAATGGGGGGTTTTTGTGTAACTTAGATTAAACTGATGAATAACTAACTAACGACAACCAACTATTAAGCAAAGGATTTAGACGAATTCAAGAATGGGGAAGGCACTACCCAGGTAAGAATCCTATTTGTGAATCTCGGATTTCTCTCGGTTAAGGACACTGATGATGGAACCGGTATCTATGAATACTACACCCTCAGACTATCTACACGATCCCTGATCATTCTCAAGGTGTGATCTAAAAGGAAAAGATACGGGGTGTGTGACGCTCACTGCTTGGTTGGATCACCTTTTAGTCTCTCCAACAATACTAAAGTACCCAAAAGACAGATTACCTTTCAGTCTCACTGTCTCAATACATTCAGAGCCTGATACTAAGAACCCTAGGGGAAACCTCCTTTCAGAGCCTTTACCCCTAGACACCTAATACCAAAGACAACCCGACTATCTCTCACCTTTCAGCAATCTAGATAGGCAAAACACTAGGATCAAACAGGTAAACGATTCCGATTCCTATTCTTATGGATTGCGAATTCAACAAACCATAAACTAATCATAACACGAAGACGATGATCTAATATGAAACCCTAACCGAAAGACATTTAACATGTAACATATGGAATTCAAACCAATTACAAATCTGATCTAAGCATGCACAAACATCAATCAATTATCAAAAGATTCATTACAATAACATTCATCCATCAATAATAATCAATAAAACCGATAAAAATCCAATCAATCAACAAATATTCATCAAACCTAGGTAGATATAACAAGTTTAGCCAATCATGAGACAAGCAGTACCTAAAAAGTCAATACAAACTATCATAAATAGAAAATAATTAAACTGCAAGCTTAATTAATTCATCTGCTAGCTTACTTCAATATTCATGTGCTAGCTAGTGACTTTTTTCTCCTCGTTTTAAGCTGCTTCCACTTTGTTTTTTCTTTGTTGATGTTCCACGCTTCCAAACAACAAGCAACACCCAATAAACCTTCTCTTCGTCAACAAATCACCAAAACAGCCGCCAATAACAATTAATTCTTTGCGATTCCTTCGACAAATGTGCCCAAAGACACAGCCCAATTTTCGTAAATTGCTTCTTGCGTCTGCCGTCTCCCCTTTTTCTCTACGGCAATTCCGACATAACTCTTATTATGTTTATTTTTTATTTTGTTATTATTATTTAACCTAGCCCACTCATTGCCTAAATAAAATTGACATGAGCCCAAGTAAATTTAATTATCCACTAATTTATATGGTCCAATCAAATTCCAAGTTTGATCCGTTTAAGTCCATTGAACTCTTTTTCTTTAGTTGAGCCCGTTTAATTATCATGACCTACAAAAATCAAATATAAACCAATTAAGTACCGGTTCACATGAAATTATTAATAAAATGACTAAAAACGATAGTTTAATACACATGAATTATATATATATATATATATAAAATACCACGTATCAACCAACTAGCCTACACAAGAGATTTGTGTTTTTCTTCTGGAACATAGTTGATTTCCATACAATTGTCGTAAACCCGTAATTCCGCCATAGACAGGGTGTGACAACATATCCGTGGGATTTTATTATAATCAAACCTGTTATATTCTTTATGTCTAGTCCTGACCTCATTATGAATGGGCATAACGTTTCCTCTTCAAAACCAAAGCAATCAAACATGTTATATTCTTTATGGCTAGCTACTCATAATCGTGGTCGGCTTTGAGTAACTCTACCTAGTTTAAACATGTGTGATTAGTCTGTCTAGATTAGGTTTAAACCATCTAATACTTACCCTGACTATAACCCTAACCCCCACTTCTAATATTATATTTAAAATATTTATTTAAATTTATAAAGTAACTTAGACTATGTACCTGTTTATGAGTATTTTGAACTTCTAGCAACGAAGAGTGAACGTTGTGAAGTTTATTGAGTGCATTTTACTTTTTATTTAGGGGTGTTTGGGATTTATTTTTAAATCTACTTATTGACTTATTAATTATTTTAAAAAGTTAATAAGTTAAAAGCTTGTTTGAGTAAACTAAAAGAATGTGTGAAAAGTTGTTTTTAAAAAGTAAATAGTGTATGACTTCTCAAATCTTCTTATTACTTTTAATAAAAAAAAACTTTTTGAGGTTAAATAAAAAATACCAAACACAATCTTATTGGAACTCTTGACCGACTTCAAACATATCGGTATCGAATTTTCTAATTGAAGAAGTTCAAAATCTAGATATATACATGCAGATTGCTTACACAGAGATTTTCATGAATAGGATCTGGATCGGTGTATTATTATTTGTTATTATAAATAATTTAGCACGTATTTTATTTTATTTTCTCATATAACAATTCCAAGTATAACTTTTTATAAAGTTCCGAACATGTTGTTGGGACGTGTTTATTTTTCTCTACGTTTCGAGCTAAGTTTCATCTAAAACGACATAGGGTCAAAATAATATATTTTAATATTATTATTCACTCGTCTAAATTTTTTAGATCAAACGTCTTAATTAATATACTCTAATTTGAGACTATATGAACTGTTTGCTTAGGCTATGTTTCTTTCCTCGGGGATATAACTGTTACCTCTAAGGTCGAGAGGTGTTACAGATATAGCCGTGAATCAAAATTTATTAACTTTTAATAAACTCTTTTATTATTAAAAAAACTCCGGGTTTTACTTATTAAACTAACTTTTTATTTTAATTAATTTTTTCGAGATGACTAAAATCTCTATTTCAAAATCTCGTTGTTTCAATTGTATTGAACCGTTTTAAAACTTATTTGGTTGTCATTAAGAAAACATTTAACCTAAATGTATAAACGGGGAAGGATTATAAGAAAACTCATTTTTAATGAGAAAACAAAAAAAAACTACTTATTAAAGTTAAAAAAAATAATAAAAAAATCATAACTCAAAATATAAATCAAAAACTAAAAAAATGGTTCAAAGACCATGTTTATCACCGGGCTAAATCCATAGCTAATGGTTACTAAGTTTTTATTTCGAGGACTTTAAGCGCTTTATTTTTCCCTCAATGCACACATACGGTTTGATCATTTGTTCATTCATTTTCATACGAAAATTCTTTACAAGTATGTTTCCACCCCCAAAACATTTCAAAAACTTAGAAAAAAGGGTTAGTGAAACTCACAAAGAGTTAAACCAGAATGTTCATATTGTCAAACGTGTAAGCAATTGTATTTCATGTTTTCAAAACATAACAAGTAAGTATGTTTCTCCCCCGATGTTTACAAAACAGTAGAAAAATAAAGGGAGCCGTGAACTCACCTTGTGTCTGATGAAATCCTAGCAAATAACAGTGCGCTAAGAGTTTCTGTCTATCCGTACCCTAATCACACAAGGGTACTAATGTGTTAAGATTACCCGTCTTATACGTAAGTTGTTCATCCGACTTAACGAATTCCGTTAAGTAAGCCTTTGTTTAGTAAAAATAGTGTTTTTATTTACGACACATTGGTGATTATTATTCCAGTCTAAACGCTTACATATTTTCCGAGAAAATAATATGTTTCCCTATTGGTGACTTATTAAGTGTACCAAAAATAAATATTATTTTTGTAGCAACTTAAAATATATTCATTTATGTTCCACGATGTCATGTGATTATTTATTTTTAACCGAATCTCTTCATATGTTCAATGTACATATATCAAATGTTCATATTAGGATACTAATCTTTAATTCCTAGAACATTTCCATAATTTAACCAAAACCGTACACCAACACATATATATCACAAATTTTATCCATAAACATATATTTTTAGTAACACATTTCACGTTCATATGTTAATGATAATCGTTCGTATGTCTTCTTGAATCATAGGACACTACCTCGGGTCTTGCCAGGTAAGTCACACATGATCATATAACTTCACGAACATGTATCCTTCAACATAACACATGAATGGAATGAAGGGTTTATGAAGAACACCATCATCCAAGTGTTATTTTATGTGATTATATATATATGTAGTTTATATTTGATGTGTCCTTGTCTTGTCCATGGTCCTTCTAGTTTGTTATTTTATGTATGAACATGTACATGTTTAAATATATGTATTCGAACATGACTTATGAAGAAATAAAGCCAAAACTCATCAAGACTTTTATGTTTTATTTTGTTCTTGAAAACTCAAATTTTTAGGCGTACTTCGAGTAGACTTTTAGATGGTTTTAGAAGACCAAATGACTTGGGGTTTTATTCTAAAATCAAGTTTATTGAAACCAGAGGAGATGTGAAAAATAATTACTGGATTTGGAGATGTGTAGGTACCTCAAAACAGGAAAATGAGAAGAGGTGTCCAGATTCGACCTGCACTGAGTGGTCTTCTTGCGCCGGCTGTTTGGAGGTGGAATACTCCATGGATTCGAGTGATTCCACTTAGGTTCTCCTCTGTTAACATAGAGCTTCATTCTAGAAAAAAATGGACTGATTTAGCCAAGTAACGAAGGAGATATGGTCTTGCAAACTTAGCTAAAAATCTGGCAGAAGATGAGTTACGGAATTTTTGTTCTATTTTCGGTTTCAGGGCTGGTTAAAACCGAGAGAAAGAGGGGGATAGATGGAAGATTGAGAAGTGATCTTGTGGTAGGTTTATTCACATATATACTTGGAGTTTGAGTGTGGTTTTAAGCATAATCATCATCATTTGACAAGTGACCTTGGAGTGGAATGTTTAACCATCTATAATCATTACAAAGTAATCTTGTAAGATAGGATTTGACACTAGCTTGATTCTTACTTGATTGGAGATGGCTCCATATGACAAAAAGTGTGGGAAGTAAATGGAGAAGTCAAGTGGGTGGTCCCACTTCTAGATCTCGACCGAGATTGGTCATGGGGGTGGGGTTGGGACTTGTTTCGAACACTAGTTGAAATCTAAGCATTAGTTAGATAGTTCTTAGGTGGTGTGAACCCGGTAGATGATCCCGTGATATAACACCCGGTGTAGGAACTTTTACTGATGTAAACTTTATATCTATATACCTAGATATTTATATATATATATATATATATATATATATATATATATATATATATATATATATATATATATATATAATTGTTAGATGAAACGGGGCCGGGTTGAGTGTAGATCTCAACAAGTCATCATTAACATGATTTGATGTTGGAGTAAAATATAAGCAAAGATATAATGATTGTGATGTGATCTTTAAGTTGCTTACACTCTTGGTCATAATCATGATAATTATGACGCTTGGGTGTTGTGTAAGCAAAGCAATCATGATGAAGATGTGATCGACTTAGACGTGGTATATTACCCGAAAATAATACCCGCCTTAATATATTTAATTATTAAGATGTCCTACATTTTGTGTAGTTTGACTAGCTTTAATAATCTGCTAATGAATTCCCGACATAGTTATTACTTTAACTATATCATACATGTATACACATAAAATAACTCAAGGTCATGCAACCAGCATTTTTATGTCCATGTTTTAAGGTTTAGTCACCAATATATACGTTTTTATATTAAAACGTGTCCCTAGACTTTTACTGGAATAAAATCTCGTCAATCACCAACGAACGTTCAGTGCGGGTTATTATCGTTTATTTCCTAGTAATTCTTAAAAATTACTAAATATGACACTTGTCCCTTTGCTAGACTCCTGAAAATACCATGTCAAAGATAATATTCCAAGAAATATAAAATAGGAATGTGCAAATATGACTATGGGTATTGACCTGGACTACTGGGTGTCACATTCTCCCCATGTTAAAGAGAATTTTGTCCCGAAATTCCGTTCTTGTCATCTTGACTTGGAGTGTTCGTGAACAAGGACGGATACATGGCTTTCATTTTATCTTCCCGCTCCCACGTATACTCGGGGCCGCGCTTTGAATTCCAACGTACCTTAACCAATTTAACCCGGCTACGCCTTGTTTTCTGAACCTTCCAATCTGTGACTTCAATGGGTTCCTCAACGAAATGCAGTTTGTTATCTATGTGAATCTCATCAGGCGGTATAATTAATGACTTGTCTGATAAGCACTTCTTGAGATTTGACACATGAAACGTATCATGTACATTGCTTAGTTCTTGTGGCAACTTGAGCTTGTATGCTACAGGGCTAACCCTAGCCAATATTTCAAATGGTCCTATGTACCTAGGGTTAAGCTTGACAAGGTTGCCAAATCTAGTAACTCCTTTCCAAGGTGAGACCTTCAACATGACGCGGTCCCCAACTTGGAATTCTAATGGTCTTCGTCTGTTATCCGCGTAACTCTTTTGTCTGTCACGAGCGGCCTTCAGACGATCCTTGATCTTGAAGATCTTGTCAGTAGTCTCCTGAATAACCTCAGGACCGGTTAAATGCTTGTCGCCAACTTCCGCCCAACATAGCGGTGAACGACATTTTCGACCGTACAAAGCCTCAAACGGAGCGACTTTGATGCTGGTATGGTAACTGTTATTGTATGAAAACTCAGCCAACGGCGGTGAGTATCCCTATTTCCTCTGAAATCGATTACACACGTACGGAGCACATCTTTTAAAGTTTGGATGGTCCTTTTACCTTGACCATTCATCTGGGGATGATATGCAGTGCTCATGTCAAGGAGTGTGCCCAAGGCTTCTTGTACAGACTGCCAGATTCTTGACATGAATCAACTGTCCCTATTAGAGAAAATAGAAACTGGCATACCATGCCTAGCCTCAATTTCCTTAATATTTAGCCTTGCACGCTTCTTACTTTTATCTGTCTCCTTGATTGGTAGGGAGTGAGCGGATTTCGTCAAACGACTGATGATTACCCATATAGTATCATAACCGCTAGATGTTCTGGGTAGATTTGTAATGAAATTTATGGAATTCTCCTCCCATCTCTATTGAGGAATCTGCGGTTTTTGTGTTCACTCAGGTGATTCCTAACATTCTGCTTTTACTGTCGGGTATCTCCCAACTTAGATAGCAATTTCTCCTTTCATGTTTTGCCACATAATGGAGTTCCTCGGGATCCTTATACGTTTTATTCGATTCTGGATGAACGGAGTACTTGGGCTTATGGACTTCATCCATAACCTCCCACATAGGCTACCGATACCTAGTACCCAAATTCTATCTGTATCATCCAACTTAGGCTTCAATTGTTTGATCCCATTTACTTGGTAGTCGGTATTTGAAAGCAAAGCGAATACTTCTCTGACTAACGATATTAAACGTGCAAGAACCCCTTTATTTGATTACCCTCAATATGGTAGGGTTATGTGATGCTCATTCCTGGTAATGAAAGGAATGGTGCCTGTGCATCTTGAGCGTATGTTGACACATACCCTCTATTCGTTTACGCACTTTGTCACAAAAGCAGATCTCTATAGATCCTAGGGAAAGAATTACTCGACGAGCTGTCCAGGTTTTAGTTGAATATTGGGTAGTAATGACACAGTACGGAAATGAAACTTTATGTTTGTCCCTCTTATGCTTTTCGAAAGCATTTTCCCGGACTAAGACTTTTCTCTTATTTCAGGTTTCATGTTTTCTACGATTTTCCTCTCCATGTGCCTTCTTAGAGCTAAGATTTGATGTTCCTTGGGAGCTCTTACTTGCGAAGGTCGAGTCTAATCACCACTTTACCCTTTGCTTCTACCACCTTTCTGAGGCAGACCAGCCTTTGGGTTGTAACGTCCTGATATGTAAACTCATGGCTTGACGACCATACTCTTGAAATATGTAAGCCATACGAAGTTCTATGCTTGTTTGGAATATTCACATTTTTTCTAGGTGAGGAAATGAACAGTGATACTCTGAGAATGGTCTCATCGAATTAGTGCTTCCCCAAAATGGGCTATGGGTTTGTCAACCCATTAAGCTGGCAGAAAGGGTTGATAGCCAACTATTAGTCATACAGTGTGTATGCACTTCCTTAGTGTTTGAATGGTGCTTTGGTGACTTACTGTTACGTATTCCACTCATATAGGTTATAGCCTCAAAATCCTTAGCACACGGATAAAATTGAGGTAATGAGTGTTAAACATTGAAAATTTTGTACTCTTACTGAGCCTGCGTTAAGAGGTCATTCCTTAACAATAGATGCTCCTAGAGCTTCCTAATTATAGAAAATTAGGAGCGAAAGATGTGATCACGCCTCTCCTCTAGGCTGAAATCTGGGATCCATTCAACAAGATGATCTTTGGGAAAGTGCGGGTACAAAGGGTATTAAACTATCCTTCTCGAATCTTTATGGACAGTGGTCTGTAGTGAACAACTCATGCTTACGTCCCTTATGCATATCATGAGCTAATGAGATTAGCAAGAAATTCCGCATTGGGACTCCTTTAAGAGTTTTGTACGTCGTCCTTCTGTTATTGCATCAATAGTCGTTAGTCCACACCTAGGTTTCTTTGGCATTCGCTTAAGCATCATCCCCGACCTATTCATCACTGGGAGAATAGTCGGACTTAAAGGTGTACTGAATGTCAATGGTTGTGAGAACAACCCTGTTTGTCCAATATTCTGAAATTTGAGATTACCTACTTGTTTCATGTCGAGCTTCCATAATACCCCATCGGTGCTATGTGTATGCGGGTCAGCATAAATTTTCTACCCCATCACCGAAGTTAGTACATAGCATTCTTGGCGTAACTTTCAAGCTATTGTGAGATTGAACTGTATGATGGATCCTGAGATTACTCTATAATCTCCCACAATAATTGTGCAATTATTGTAAGTGTTAGTTGTGGTAATGCTCAATTTGAAGCAATCCTGACAAGTAGAATCTCAAAGAATGAATATGCGAAATCCTTCGCCGTTCAGGATTCACTAAGGATTGGTTGAATTCAATTGGAATTTCTCTTGTTCCTCCCAAACTATGAGATTTCTTTGAGAGCACTTAATTGAGAAGTCTGATTTGTTAAGATCCAATCCTTAATCAAGTGACTGAGAACATGGGTTGATCATTAGCTTAGACAGCAAGACTCACTAAAGTTCGCATGCACTGCAAATTATGATTACATGTGCACCCGTAATGATAATTTACTTTGCATGATCCCTATAGTGTTCCTTCTATCCCCAACTTTTAAATCAATGGGATTTGAAATGTTCATTAGATCGTGTTTGCACACTTGTGCAGAAGTGTGTATTGTTTTATCGGATTACTCTTAATTATGTGTACCAATACTCATGAATCTGCCGAATATGGTTGTTTTCGGATGTGGCAAATGGTAGAGAGGCACCACCAGTGTCTCTTAAAATAAAATGTGTATGGTGAAAGTCAGGCACTATGTGTTGGGCAGAGATCCTCAAATGAGTGTCGAGCAACTCATGTTCCAAGTCTGTATATATGCCCACATGATCCTGGTGTATGTCTGGGTCTCCTGACCCTTGGAGTTCTCTCCCATTTAGTCCTGCTTATCCACCTTGGATTCCCTTCTGTCTGGGCAATCATGTCTGCCATATCTCATGGCGAAAGTCTAGGCATCCGATCCGACAACTTATGAAGGAGAGTATTTATACCGCAAATACGTTAGAAAGATAGCTGCCTCCATGGCTGGTGTAGTTGTGGTGCAGGTATAGGAACAGATTCTGGTACGGGTTCAGCCTGTTGTGATTCCAAGATCGGTAACTGACGATTGCTGCCGTCGTCGCCTAAGCTCAGCTCGTAACTCGATCTTCTAAGGTTGCAGTATGCTGAGTACCCGTTATTCTTGACTCGTAATCTGAACAGTAACATGTTGTAAGTGTTTATTATTTCCACATTGTTGTATGTGTTTAAGTGTTCATTACATGTGCCATGTAATTGTATTATGCATTAGTGTAGCTAATGATACCCTAGTGTAACTTCATACACTAATAGTCTACACAAGTTGTTCGGCAACGGTTGGAATTCCCATACTCAAGTCTTAGGTGTTCTTAGTGTGATGCAAGTCCTAGAAATCTTGGTCCCTAAATGAGTCCGGTTAGAGCCTAGGTGTCACTAAGGAAACCTAATTCGCTAAAACCATTGCTCTGATACCAATCTGTCACATCCCCAAATTTATTTACTTAATAAATAAATACAGGTTGCAACGATTGGTTCATTACACGATAGCCGAAGCTGTAATAATGATTTCTAAGACTTGAATACATACACAAATGCTAAGACTAAGTAATACAATGATCTAAGTTCCTCTAGATCAACGATAGACTTGAGACCGGATAATCTATGTCCTTCCAGTTAGTAAGAATTTATCCAATTATAGCTAGCCTATTCCAACCGCTCCATGGCTAAAGGTTACCTGAGAAACATACTTGAAAATGTCAACACAAAGGTTGGTGAGTTCACAAAGTTTGTTAATTTAGTACAGTTAGTTTTCCTCGAAAAACTAGACATGACTTAACCGTCATAAAATAAGTAGTTTTCCTTTGAAAACATATACATGACTTAACCGTCATCAAATAAGTAGTTTTCCTTTGAAAACATGCCTATGACTTTACCGTCATAAAATACGTGGTTTTCCTTTGAAAACATTCCCATGACTTAACCGTCATAAAATACGTAGTTTTCCTTTGAAAACATTCCCATGACTTAATCGTCATAAAATACGTAGTTTTCCTTTGAAAACATATACATGACTTAACCGTCATCAAATAAGTAGTTTTCATTTGAAAACATGGCCATGACTTTACCGTCATAAAATAAGTGGTTTTCCTTTGAAAACATTCCCATGACTTAACCGTCATAAAATAAGTGGTTTTCCTTTGAAAACATTCCCATGACTTAATCGTCATAAAATACGTAGTTTTCCTTTGAAAACATATACATGACTTAACCGTCATCAATTAAGTAGTTTTCCTTTAAAAACATGTCTATGACTTTACCGTCATCAAATAAGTAGTTTTCCTTTAAAAACATATACATGACGTCTTTGTAATTCCAACGTTCTCAAAACGTTTAAACATGATCATTTTCCGATCAAACAGTTTATATGTATAACCAATGAATTTGAACATTACCCTGACCAATTGACCCCATTTGTAAGCTTGCAAGGAATACAAAATAATATGTAATGCACGAGACCGTAACCAAACCCCAACTTTTTGTGCCTCCCCTCGCCTTTCTGCGAGTAAGATAATATGCGGTCATTCGGTCATTTGGACCCCTGGTTAGCGCGACTAACCATGACCGGGGCCGTCATCCCCAACAGTACTATCCATAGAATCCCGGGCTAAATCCATAGCTAATGGTTACTAAGTTTTTATTTCGAGGACTTTAAGCGCTTTATTTTTCCCTCAATGCACACATACGGTCTGATCATTTGTTCATTCATTTACATACGAAAATTCTTTACAAGTATGTTTCCACCGCAAAACATTTCAAAAACTTAGAAAAAGGGGTTAGTGAAACTCACAAAGAGTTAAACCAGAATGTTCATATTGTCAAACGTGTAAGCAATTGTATTTCATGTTTTCAAAACATAACAAGTAAGTATGTTTCTCCCCCGATGTTTACAAAACAGTAGAAAAATAAAAGGGGGCCGTGAACTCACCTTGTGTTTGATGAAATCCTAGCAAATAACAGTGCGCTAAGAGTTTCTGTCTATCCGTACCCTAATCACACAAGGGTACTAATGTGTTAAGACTACCCGTCTTATACGTAAGTTGTTCATCCGACTTAACGAATCCCGTTAAGTACGCCTTTGTTTAGTAAAAATAGTGTTTTTATTTACGACTCATTGGTGATTATTATTCCAGTCTAGACGCTTACATATTTTCCGAGAAAATAATATGTTTCCCTATTGGTGACTTATTAAGTGTACCAAAAATAAATATTATTTTTGTAGCAACTTAAAATATATTCACTTATGTTCCACGATATCATGTGATTATTTATTTTTAACCGAATCTCTTCATATGTTCAATGTACATATATCAAATGTTCATATTAGGATACTAATCTTTAATTCCTAGAACATTTCCATAATTTAACCAAAACCGTACACCAACACATATATATCACAAATTTTATCCATAAACATATACTTTTAGTAACACCTTTCACGTTCATATGTTGATGATAATCGTTCGTATGTCTTCTTGAATCATAGGACACTACCTCGGGTCTTGCCAGGTAAGTCACACATGATCATATAACTTCACGAACATGTATCCTTCAACATAACACATGAATGGAATGAAGGGTTTATGAAGAACACCATCATCCAAGTGTTATTTTATGTGATTATATATACATGTAGTTTATATTTGATGTGTCATTGTCTTGTCCATGGTCCTTCTAGTTTGTTATTTTATGTATGAACATGTACATGTTTAAATATATGTATTCGAACATGACTTATGAAGAAATAAAGCCAAAACTCATCAAGAATTTTATGTTTTATTTTGTTCTTGAAAACTCAGATTTTTAGGCGTACTCCGAGTAGACTTTTAGATGGTTTTAGAAGACCAAATTGTAACATCCCAAAATGACAAAAAAATAAAGTTAGCGAGTTCAAGCGGGCCGAAGTCGGGCCGGGTCAGTCGCGAACCGGGCTTGGGGAGGTCTCCCCTATAAATAGTCCAAGGCACTCATTCTTCTACTCTTTGACATTCTAGAGAGAGAAAACCGTAGAGAGAGAAAGTGTCGGAATCGCACAAGATTGTACCAGAACGTGTCTCTTGCACTCGTGAAGGAAACTCCAGATCAGAAGCTCGATTCAGGTAACGATCCGACCTAAATCTGAGTATTTGTTCGTTTTGGTTTTTTTCAGGTTTTGGGTGAAAATCGGACGTTTTCACGGATGAAACTTAAGAATAAGCTTAGGTTTAGTATCTACAATGAAAAACGGTTGTTTTGAGCAAAGAAGGTTGAAGTTTTGACATAACCGAACCCAAATCCGCGATTCTCGGGACTTTTGGGGAAGATGACTGATGTTGCAGGCGAACTTAGCAAGTTCGCTTGTCAAGTTCGCTTGGGGGAGGCAAGTTCGCCTGATTATGTTCGCTTGGCAAGTTCGCTTGGCCAAGGTAAGCGAACTTATCAAGTTCGCCTGAGGGTAAGCGAACTTATTATGTTCGCATGATTAAGTTCGCCTGGAGACAGGGTAAGTGAACTTATTATGTTCGCCTGATTAAGTTCGCCTGGCCAAAGGGTAAGCGAACTTATTAAGTTCGCTTATAAGTTCGCTTGGGCCAGAAGAGGCGAACTTAGCATTAAGTTCGCCTATATCAGCTGAGTAGAGTGTGAATCGAGGTTAGGTCTGATATATGTGTTTTGTAACCAATTCAGATCGGAAGTGACGTGGTTGAACCATTGATTAGGACAACCAAGACTAGCTAAGAAGGTGAGTTCTAGAAGCCCTCTTTTAAATGTTTTAATAATGTTTTTGGGCTGGTGTGCACACGTGACGATTTTATAAAACGATGTTTATGAAGTTGTATGTAACGTTTTATAAAATGATGTTTATGAAGGATGTTTTAGAAGGAAGGTGTATGAAGGAAGTGTTTATGAAATATTTTGCCAAAAGAAGTTTACGCAGTGCTTGAAGTTTGGTACGCGCTATCCTTTGGGACGCCGTGCTTGAAGGGTTGGATGACCTAAGTATCGGGCCCTAGGAGTTCCTCACCCGAAGGACAGTACGGTGATGATGGGCCTAGTGGTGGTGATCCTTAGGTTATTCAGCCAGTATGTAACGTTTGGATTTGACGGTTACAAGAAGGCGCAGATTCGATATGTTCGTTGACTTATGTTTATGAAGGGTTATGTTTTGTTATTGCATTATTTTACGTACGCTTTTTATTAAATGAAGTATGAAGTGATGTTCTTGGCAAATTATTTGAAGTTAAGGTTTTATGTTAAAACTAAAACTCACCAGCGTAGCTGACCTTTTTAGTGTGCACATTCAGGTTAAGGCAGGTTATGAGGATGGACGGTGATGCTTGGCTAGAGATGAAGAGTTACCCGACTGCTTTTGAAGACTGTCGTCCCGTTATGTTTTGTCTATGATGTAATTATGATTTAATCAATGTTTACGCTTCCGCATGTATGAAAAACGATTAAGTTATGTTTAAATGAAATTTTCCGCTGCGTTATCTGATATTCATGTTTAAGAACTGTTTGTGAATGAGTAAATCCAATAAGTGAGGCCTCCCGAGTTTGGGGCCTTATAAGTTGGTATCAGAGCAATAGTTTGAGAGATTCGGACACTCTCAGTGTTTGAACTTAAACTTTGAATGGGACCGAAAGCGGATGCCAGCACGGTAACTCGAGCCACAGCATCAGGTATGAAGGTAGTATATATATTACGTATATAGTATGCCTTAGAAAGGGTTAAGTAAGGACTTGTGTTTTGATGGAATCACAAAGGTGGTCAAATAGAAATCGAAAGGTAGTGTAATGGTTAATTGCAGATGGCCAGTGTATATTAACATCTTACAGTACTTATTGAATTTTATTTGTTAACTAGCGTGATGACATTGGATTTCTTGTCTTATAGAACGAAATGGCGAGAAGAGGAAACGGAAGGCGTGGTGGTCGTACCGGCGGTCGTAATGGTGGGCGTGGCAGGATCCCTGCACGCCAAGAGTATAGTGAAGAAGGAAGTGTTCACACTGAACCGGCGGTTAGTATGCATGAAGCCGAGCAGACACAGGTTGAAGAACAACCTTTCACCTTTGAACCAGAAGTGAGAGCAGCTATAGCTCGAGAGTTTACAGAGTTGATGAAGACTTCTCTGCCAGGTCTGTTGGCAGAAGCATTGAAGCAGGTCAATGCGGTGGGTGGGTCTAGCGCGGCAGTTGGTGCTCAGAACAATGAGACCGACAATGCACCGCCTGCTCGCGGATGTGATTATAAGTCCTTTAAGGCATGTGACCCACCGGTCCTGACTGGGAAGAAGGACGCGGTGGCTACTTTTGATTGGGTTATACGTATGGAAGCCGCCATCCGTCTGAGCGAGTGTTGAGCTAATCAAGTAGTGAAGTTTGCCGCTAACTCCTTGAGGGAGGAAGCATCTCATTGGTGGGAAGGTATATGTCAGGCAAAAGGGAGCGAGATTGTGGATGCGATGATGTGGGCTGACTTGAAAACTTTGGTGATCAAGAATTTCTGCCCAAGAAACGAGATTGAGAAGGTAGAGAGGGAATTTTTGGGTTTGAAGGCCGGAAGCATGACGCACCGGCAGTACACAACCCGATTTAATGAACTGGCACGTCTAGTGCCACACCTTGTCACTACTGAAGAGAGAAAGATTGCCTGTTATATTCAAGGGTTGCCGGACCAGGTCCGCACCTATGTTAAGGCAAACGCCCCTACTACCTATGATTCGGCAGTAGAGCTAAGTGGCGTGGTATTCGATGATCTGGCACTGAATGTTGTTGCCATTGAAGAGCCTAAGAAGAAGTTGAGTTTTCCTGCTAAACGATCGGGTGGGAAGTTGTTTGGGGCTCGTGACAAGCATGCCAGGGTAGGCGAGATGACAGTCTGTGGGAAATGTGGGGTAAGACACGCGGGTGAATGTCGGTTAGGATCTAATCTGTGCTTTAAATGCGGCAAGACCGGGCATTACTCACGTGAATGCCTGCAAGGCTACAAATGCTACAATTGTGGGGAGAATGGTCATATGAGTCGGGAGTGCACCAAGCCCAGGATGGGGGAAACCGGGAAGGGAAAGGGCCCGGATAAGAAGGGAGAGGGATCTCGTGCAAAGACTCGTGCGTACGCACTGACACATGAACAAGCCAGAGCGGATTCCGATGTGGCGTCAGGTACATTCATCCTTGACAACACTTTGGTTTCTGTGTTATTTGATTCGGGTGCCAGTAAGAGTTTTATATCTGCGAGTTTTTGTAAACGAGTGAAGTACACTGTTAGTAAGCTAGAAAGGGCCTTTAGCGTAGAAACCGCTGAGGGTAGAACTGCAAGAGTAACCGATGTAGTTGACAACTCCATGATAAAGATAGAAGGTCATAGATTCCCCGTCAGATTGTTCGTTATGGTTTTGGGAGGGTTCGATGTGGTGTTGGGTATGGATTGGCTAACTGCTAATGAAGCGCAAATTATATGTAAACGAAAGATAATCCAACTCAAGGCTCCGGATGGTAGCAAAGTCGAAGTCTTTGGAGATCGTGACGCCCCGATGCCAAACGTCATCTCTATGATTAAGGCAACGAATTACTTGAGGCGCGGATGCGAGGCTTATCTGGTATATGTAATTGACAAGTGTAAGGAAGTGAAGGAACTAGACGATGTACCCGTGGTACGCGAGTACCCGGAGGTGTTTCCAGAGGATTTGCCTGGGATACCACGCGATAGAGAAATTGAGTTCCGAATTGACTTAGTACCAGATGCCCAACCCGTGGCTAAGGCTCCATATCGACTAGCACCAGTGGAAATGAAGGAACTTATGGTCCAGCTAGACGAGTTACTTGAGAAAGGATTTATCCAACCGAGCATCTCGCCGTGGGGTGCTCCGGTGTTGTTTGTAAAGAAGAAAGATGGTTCGATGAGAATGTGTATCGATTATCGCGAGTTGAATAAACAAACGGTGAAGAACAAGTACCCTTTACCAAGGATCGATGACCTGTTCGACCAGTTGCAAGGCGCAAGTTGGTTTTCAAAAATCGACCTTCGGTCCGGGTACCATCAGTTGAAGGTAAGGGAAGAAGACATACCGAAAACTGCATTTCGCACGCGTTATGGACATTTCGAGTTCCGCGTAATGTCTTTCGGATTGACGAACGCCCCCGCAGCGTTCATGGATTTAATGAATAGGGTGTGTCGACCGATGCTGGATCGATCGGTAATAGTGTTCATCGATGACATCCTTATCTACTCCAAGAATGAGGGTGATCACGCGTGTCACTTGAAGGAAGTATTGGAAGCACTGAAGAAGGAGGAGTTGTATGCTAAGTTCTCCAAATGTGCGTTCTGGCTTAGGGAAGTCCAATTCCTAGGTCACGTCATTGGCCCGAACGGCATTATGGTTGACCCAGCAAAGATAGTAACGGTAAGTGAATGGGACATTCCTAAGACGCCAACTGAAATCCGCAGTTTCTTGGGATTGGCGGGCTACTATCGGAGATTCATCAAGGATTTCTCGAAAATAGCTTCGCCATTGACAAAGTTGACTCGGAAGGAGGTAAAGTATGAATGGGGTTCGACCCAGGAAGAGGCGTTTAAGGAATTGAAAGAGAAGCTAACCCAAGCCCCAGTCTTGGCCCTTCCTGACGGCAGCGAAGACCTGGTGGTATACTCTGACGCGTCAGGTCAGGGATTAGGGTGTGTGTTGATGCAACGCGGTAGAGTGATTGCATATGCGTCACGGCAGTTGAAAGTCCACGAAGTCAACTATGCGACTCACGATTTGGAACTGGCTGCTGTCGTATTTGCATTAAAAATCTGGAGGCACTACCTGTACGGGGTGAAGTTTACTATTTACTCCGACCACAAAAGTTTGAAGTACTTCTTCGAACAAAAAGAACTTAATATGAGGCAGAGGCGATGGTTAGAACTGTTGAAGGACTATGACTGTGAAATAATGTACCATCCTGGAAAGGCAAACGTGGTGGCTGATGCTCTAAGCCGAAAGGATGTGCCTGCTCCTATTAGAGTGAAAGCTTGCCAGTTGGTGGTAACATCTGATATGATGAGGGAAATTGAGAGAGCTCAAGATGAAGCACTTAAGGAAGAAAATATAAAGAAGGAAAGAATGATTGGCCAACAGGACAAGTTGGAATATAACACCCTTGGTGTTAGAACACGTTATGGACGGGTATGGATACCTATGGGTGGCGAGCTTAGAACCAAAATCTTGGATGAGGCTCATAAGTCTCGTTACTCTATCCATCCTGGTACCAACAAAATGTACCAAGACCTGAAGAAGGACTACTGGTGGCCTGGAATGAAATGTGATGTAACGAAGTATGTAAGCAAGTGCTTGACTTGCTCGCAAGTAAAGGCTGAACACCAGAAACCGTATGGAAAGATTCAACCACTTGATATACCAGAATGGAAGTGGGAACACATTACCATGGACTTCATAACCAAGCTACCCCGCACAGCTAAAGGTCATGACACCATTTGGGTAATTGTGGACCGATTAACGAAGAGTGCTCATTTCCTACCTATTCGCGAGACATTCTCGTCGGAAAGGTTAGCAGAAGTGTTTATCAACGAAGTAGTAGCACGGCATGGGATGCCTTTGACGATCGTATCTGACCGGGACACACGATTCACATCGAGGTTCTGGAAAAGATTTCATGAGGCAATGGGCACGAGGCTGAATATCAGCACGGCATACCACCCACAAACGGATGGTCAGTCCTAAAGAACCATTCAGACATTGGAGGATATGCTCCGTGCTTGTATTATTGACTTCGGTGGCAGTTGGGACAGTCATCTGCCGTTAACCGAATTCTCCTACAACAATAGTCATCACTCGACGATAGGCATGCCGCCTTACGAGATGTTGTATGGTAGAAGATGCAGGACCCCGGTTTGTTGGGGTGAGATTGGACAGAAGGAATTGGGAAGTCTTGAAGTCATAAAAGAAACGTCGGAAAGGTTTGATCAAATCAAAGCTCGAATGAAGGCCGCACAAGATCGTCAGAAATCCTATGCGGATAAACGACGAAGGCCTATTGAGTTTGATGTTGGGGACAGGGTAATGTTGAAAGTGTCTCCCTGGAAGGAAATCATTCGATTCAGGAAAAGAGGAAAGTTAAGTCCGAGGTTTGTCGGACCTTTTAGGATAGCGACACGGGTTGGTGAAGTCGCTTATCGGTTGGAGTTGCCTGATGAGTTAAGTGGGATTCATCCTACCTTCCATGTATCACACTTGCGAAAGTGTTTGGCGGATGAATCGGCTCACGTACCACTTACTGACATCGAGGTTGACAATAGCCTTAATTACATTGAAGAACCCGTGGCTATCTTAGACCGAAAGGAGAAGCGTTTGCGTAACAAAGTGATCCAATTGGTTAAAGTCCAATGGAGGCACCGAAAGGGATCGGAGGCTACATGGGAATCGGAGGCGGAAATGAGGGAGTCGTACCCTCAATTATTTGACTTGTGATAGGTTTCGGGGACGAAACCTATTATAAGGGGGGTAGACTTGTAACATCCCAAAATGACAAAAAAATAAAGTTAGCGAGTTCAAGCGGGCCGAAGTCGGGCCTGGTCAGTCGCGAACCGGGCTTGGGGAGGTCTCCCCTATAAATAGTCCAAGGCACTCATTCTTCTGCTCTTTGACATTCTAGAGAGAGAAAACTGTAGAGAGAGAAAGTGTCGGAATCGCACAAGATTGTACAAGAACGTGTCTCTTGCACTCGTGAAGGAAACCTCCAGATCAGAAGCTCGATTCAGGTAACGATCCGACCTAAATCTGAGTTTTTGTTCGTTTTGGTTTTTTTCGGGTTTTGGGTGAAAATCGGACGTTTTTACGGATGAAACTTAAGAATAAGCTTAGGTTTAGTATCTACAATGAAAAACGGTTGTTTTGAGCAAAGAAGCTTGAAGTTTTGACATAACCGAACCCAAATCCGCGATTTTCGGGACTTTTGGGGAAGATGACTGATGTTGCAGGCGAACTTAGCAAGTTCGCTTGTCAAGTTCGCTTGGGGGAGGCGAACTTATCAAGTTCGCCTGATTATGTTCGCTTGGCAAGTTCGCTTGGCCAAGGTAAGCGAACTTATCAAGTTCGCTTGAATTAAGTTCGCCTGAGGGTAAGCGAACTTATTATGTTCGCATGATTAAGTTCGCCTGGACACAGGGTAAGTGAACTTATTATGTTCGCCTGATTAAGTTCGCCTGGCCAAAGGGTAAGCAAACTTATTAAGTTCGCTTATAAGTTCGCTTGGGCCAGAAGAGGCGAACTTAGCATTAAGTTCGCCTATATCAGCTGAGTAGAGTGTGAATCGAGGTTAGGTCTGATATATGTGTTTTGTAACCAATTCAGATCGGAAGTGACGTGGTTGAACCATTGATTAGGACAACCAAGACTAGCTAATAAGGTGAGTTCTAGAAACCCTCTTTTAAATGTTTTAATAATGTTTTTGGGCTGGTGTGCACACGTGACGATTTTATAAAACGATGTTTATGAAGTTGTATGTAACGTTTTATAAAATGATGTTTATGAAGGATGTTTTAGAAGGAAGGTGTATGAAGGAAGTGTTTATGAAATATTTTGCCAAAAGAAGTTTACGAAGTGTTTTAACGAATGAGAATGTTTTTAATAAAACGTACGAATGCTTTAACTGAAGTTTTTGAAGTAAAAGAAGCGAAGGTTTATGAAAGTCACAAACGAACGAATCTGCCAATATTCCTTAGGGAATGAAGGTTAAGGGATGGGAAGTATGTTATGGGCCTTTACCTTTTAGGGGCCTCTGTGGCTTGCCAACTGTTGTACAACTGGGGCGATGACGGTCGTCAAGGGGATTATCGTGATCCTTGAAGTTTGGTACGATTTACCTTACGGGGTAGTCGTGCTTGAAGTTTGGTACTTGTGTCCGACGGGGCGCAGTGCTTGAAGTTTGGTACGCGCTATCCTTTGGGACGCCGTGCTTGAAGGGTTGGATGACCTAAGTATCGGGCCCTAGGAGTTCCTCACCCGAAGGACAGTACGGTGATGATGGGCCTAGTGGTGGTGATCCTTAGGTTATTCAGCCAGTATGTAACGTTTGGATTTGACGGTTACAAGAAGGCGCAGATTCGATATGTTCGTTGACTTATGTTTATGAAGGGTTATGTTTTGTTATTGCATTATTTTACGTACGCTTTTTATTAAATGAAGTATGAAGTGATGTTCTTGGCAAATTATTTGAAGTTAAGGTTTTATGTTAAAACTAAAACTCACCAGCGTAGCTGACCTTTTTAGTGTGCACATTCAGGTTAAGGCAGGTTATGAGGATGGACGGTGATGCTTGGCTAGAGATGAAGAGTTACCCGACTGCTTTTGAAGACTGGCGTCCCGTTATGTTTTGTATATGATGTAATTATGATTTAATCAATGTTTACGCTTCCGCATGTATGAAAAACGATTAAGTTATGTTTAAATGAAATTTTCCGCTGCGTTATCTGATATTCATGTTTAAGAACTGTTTTTGAATGAGTAAATCCAATAAGTGAGGCCTCCCGAGTTTGGGGCCTTACACAAATGACTTGGGGTTTTCTTCTAAAATCAAGTTTATTGAAACCAGAGGAGATGTGAAAAAGAATTACTGGATTTGGAGTTGTGTAGGTACCTCAAAACAGGAAAATGAGAAGAGGTGTCCAGATTTGACCTGTACTGAGCAGTCTTCTTGCGCCGGCTGTTTGGAGGTCGAATACTCCATGGATTCGAGTGATTCCACTTGGGTTCTCCTCTGTTAACATAGAGCTTCATTCTAGAAAAAGAATGGACTGATTTGGCCATGTAACGAAGGAGATATGGTCTTGCAAACTTGGCCAAAAATCTGGCAGAAGCTGAGTTACGGAATTTTTGTTCTAATTTCGGTTTCGGGGCTGGTTAAAACCGAGAGAAAGAGGGGGATAGATGGAAGATTGAGAAGTGATCTTGTAGTAGGTTTATTCACATATATACTTGGAGTTTGAATGTGGTTTTAAGCATAATCATCATCATTTGATAAGTGACCTTGGAGTGGAATGTTTAACCATCTATAATCATTACAAAGTAATCTTGTAAGATAGGATTTGACACTAGCTTGATTCTTACTTGATTGGAGATGGCTCCATATGACAAAAAGTGTGGGAAGTAAATGGAGAAGTCAAGTGGGTGGTCCCACTTCTAGATCTCGGCCGAGATTGGTCATGAGGGTGGGGTTGGGACTTGTTTCGAACACTAGTTGAAATCTAAGCATTAGTTAGATAGTTCTTAGGTGGTGTGAACCCGGTATATGATCCCGTGATATAACACCCGATGTAGGAACTTTTACTGATGTAAACTTTATATCTATATACCTAGATATTTATATATATATATATATATATATATATAATTATTAGATGAAACGGGGCCGGGTTGAGTGTAGATCTCAACAAGTCATCATTAACATGATTTGATGTTGGAGTAAAATATAAGCAAAGATATAATGATTGTGATGTGATCTTTAAGTTGCTTACACTCTTGGTCATAATCATGATGATTATGACGCTTGAGTGTTGTGTAAGTAAAGCAATCATGATGAAGATGTGATCGACTTAGACATGGTATATTACCCGAAAATAATACCCGCCTTAATATCTTTATTTATTAAGATGTCCTACATTTTGTGTAGTTTGACTAGCTTTAATAATCTGCTAATGAATTCCCGACATAGTTATTACTTTAACTATATCATACATGTATACACATAAAATAACTCAAGGTCATGCGACCACCATTTTTATATCCATGTTTTAAGGTTTAGTCACCAATATATACGTTTTTATATTAAAACGTGTCCCTAGACTTTTACTGGGATAAAATCTCGTCAATCACCAATGAACGTTCAGTGCGGGTTATTATCGTTTATTTCCTAGTATTTCTTAAAAATTACTAAATATGACACTTGTCCCTTTGCTAGACTCCTGACAATACCATATCAAAGATAATATTCCAAGAAATATAAAATAGGAATGTGCAAATATGACTATGGGTA
The DNA here is from genome assembly GCA_023525975.1 of Smallanthus sonchifolius. Taxonomy (NCBI): domain Eukaryota; kingdom Viridiplantae; phylum Streptophyta; class Magnoliopsida; order Asterales; family Asteraceae; genus Smallanthus; species Smallanthus sonchifolius. The sequence goes on from CM042046.1 coordinate 33,115,634, forward strand.
TTGACCTGGACTACTGGGTGTCACAACTACGAGCTCATCACTGCCCCTAATTGCACTGTCACTTCTAGTGACTACCCGAAGGACCTCGTCCTTCACATAATTACCCGTCGTGTCATAAGGATGACGACACAATCACACACAACATCAAGCACATAACACATAACAACATAGTAGCATTACATGACTCGTTAACTAAGCATGAACCTCGTATATATTCTCATGGTTACACACTGATATGTCATCATTTATACATTTTTACATGCACAATTATCCCTATATCTAGCCCAATTATATAGAAAATGATAAGATATGATACTTAATATACTTAATTGTGTTACAATAGGATAATTATCCCTTGCATGCAAAAACATGCAGAAAACACTAAAAAAACAAGGCAAAATCTGCATCTAGAAGCCAATCGGACGTTCGTGCACCCAAGGAGTCAACCCAGAAGGTCCAAATCAAGAAAAAGTCACAATTAAGGGTTGCACGGTAGTGCATCCCAATGCACGACCAAGCAAATGGTGAAAACGGGCCCTGGACCTGCAAGACCTGACAGATTCCCTCACATGCAAGAAATGAGTGATTTGCACGACCGTGCATCCCATTGCACCACCATGCATTGTCCAAATATTTTCCTATAAATAGGAAGATCATTCTAGTGTTTTAGGTGTCCAAGATCTAGAGAAGGGAAGGCCTTAGTGCTCTGCTAAGAGCCGGAACTCTCTCGATTTTGGTCCATTTAGCTTTTTCTTTTTATTTTCTTTTCTAAGTCTTGTAATATGAACTTATTATTCTTGTTCGAGTGAAACAATAGGCAACCTATACCCACTCTCCCTTGGTGTTGGAATACTTCCACACATTATCTTAGGGTTAGTGGAGTCACTTGTATGGTCTTTCTTGGCTAGTCCTCTTGTGTAGCTCGAGTTAGTTGAACTTTAATTAATTAATGAATTATTTTAGTAAGTTATGTTTTTAAAGTCTTTACTATAAGTTATCTAAAAAATACCAGAATAATTAATCTTTAAATCAATCTAATAATCTTTTATCTTGTGAGTTACTCAAGCAAGACTTCTTGTTTGGGAAGTTTATTTGATACTTGTACTGTCTATATACAAATCTTGATGCTAGCACGGCCGGTTAGTATAGATTTAATATTATGGGTTGATTGGAGCTTTGGGTATTCAGAAGGCCGTTTGAGCCCTAACCAGACCGGGCTGTTTGTGTCGGTAATTCTTTACTTCTCTCGTATCGGCTTGCAGAGGACTTCTAGCGGTAGCCACGGGGTTTGATCTTGAGAAAGAAAGTCTTATTTATTTGAAATAATAATATAAGTAAAGACAACTATTTAAGGACATAAATTGTTAGGTCCGAGCGTTCATAAAGTACCTTTGAAGGAGGTCGTGCAGTCCGACTTACCGGAAGAAGTTACAAGACCAGACGTACGTCAGTTACTAGGATAATAAGTCCGAATAATGAATTGTGATGATACCGACAGACTTGACACCCCGTTTAGGGTCCGTTGTATTCATTAAGAAACAGTTGGCCGGCCGTATCCATTGTTCTGTTACGAAAACTACCCTATCGAAAGGATTAGTATTAGTAACCATGACCAACCTTACTTTAAATATAGCATTAATTAACAAGGGATAACAACTAGAGTAACACCTTAAATAGAATAATAGTTCTAATTACATTTTTGAAATTTTTATTTTCCTTTTAAACAAAACACATTTTTCAACTTATTATTCTAGTCAGACAATGACGAGGGTTGAGTACGGGATCCGTGTCCATGGTTCGATACTTGGTTCTTACCCAAACTATATTACGCTGCGAAAGGTACACTTGCCTATTATGTGTGTTTTAAGTTAAAGTAATTATCATTTTAAAAATTTAAAAGCTGATCTTGTGAAATCATCCTAAAAATATATTCACTTATATTTTTAAATACTTATCACACGCTATCAAGTTTTTGGCGCCGTTGCCAGGGACACGGTAATTCTGCGAAAGATCTAAGCCGCTGGACTGACTATTTCTATTATCTTTCTATTTTCATTTTCAACTTTATTTTATTTTTATTTTTATTTTGGTGTTTGTGTTAACTAATCTATCTTTGCAGGAATTTTCAAGGAATCGCGACCTCAAAATTTTTGTTTAGAAAAATAAATAAACATAAGTACCGCCATTCGAAAGCAAAAAATTTCTTTTTAGGCGTAACCCTTTCGGACGGTTTTTACGTGTTTAAGTTTTGTTTTCTTCCATATTTCCTCTAAATAAAAAAACAAAAAGAAGTCAAAATTTTCAGACTGGAGCAATGCACGACCGTGCATTGGGCTCTATGTAGTCATGTGTTGAATTGGGGCAGAACTTTCATTTTCTTAAAACCCTTACCCCCAAACACTTGTTGGATGAATTGGATACTTTGACACTCATGGTTTTTTACCGGTTACGTAGATAACCGTTGATATGGTGCCGCCATCACCACTTTCGGCCGCCCTAGTTGGCGAATATTAGTTTAATGTTCTTTTTATTTCCAGTAATTAGTTGTGTATTGAGCTTTGAATAAACAGGTACATGCAAGTTTTGGTTCGTGTTGGGAAATACATTTTAGGCGATGGTGGGAATCGACCACATGCATGGTGATGACGTCTCATCAGGGGAGTATTAGTTTCGCCATACTCTTATTATTCATGACACATATCATATTGCATACATCTATATTGTCAGAAACTAAGTGTGGGGTGGAACCCCACTGATTAATTGGCTGCCTAATTTTGTTCCAAGTATTACAAATACATGATTGAAAACTACCCAATTCATTGAATTAAAATATAGAAGTGTTAAAACATTTTTAAAAAATAATCTTTAAGCTTGACAACTTCTTAAATAATCTAAAAGCAAGAGTCTTAAAAATCATTCGGCATAAACGGACTTATAAAAATAGCAATTTGAAATACCGTTGAAGCGAATCAAGGAAACAAATAGGGAAGATTAGTAAGCACAACAAAAAGAAAGAAATAAGTTTATGCACATTTTTACTTTTATACCCCCTATCCTTCGTTTCATGTGAGAATCTAAGCCTATTCGAGCATTATCACATAACACATCAAGTTTTTGACGCCGTTGATTATTACATATTTCACATGCTCATTTCGTTTGATAGAGTGTTTGCTAATTATTGTCTTGCATGTTAGAACTTGTGTAAAATTTACATTTTCAAAATCATGGACTAAAAGAATGCATAAAAATGATTGAGGCATTAGGATTAACCCATCTTCTTTAGCCTTTGCCTTTTCTTTTACCTACCCTAAACATTATCCCTTAGTTAGCACCTTTGAACCTAAACCTTTTTCGTTTCAAAACCCATATTTTACACCCACTTAGCCAAATTTAGCTTTTTTATTTCTAACCCTTTTTCGTTAAAAAACCGGTTCTGGTCATATTGGCATTAACTTATGGACATCTATCCGTTTCAAGTACGTAACTATGAAGCCAAGTGTTTATGAACGAATGAAGAAAAGTAGGGCAAAAAGCTACGACAAATGCCCAAGTTGTGAAATTGGTGTTAAAAATAAAAAATAAAAAAAGATATATACGAAGAAAGAAAAGAGAAGGGCAAAAAGATACAACAACACTCAAAATTATGGAATGATCTCATGAAAAAAATTGAAGAAAGAATCAAACTTACTCTTAATTTGAGTATACAAAACTGATCAAGATGGCTTCTATTAGGATAAAAGCCGAACGATCCACAAGAAAAGATAGTAATGTGTATTTCAAAAACAAGGAGGAAGTGACGTTCTTGAAGAAGGAGATTCGATCTTGACGATCTGACCTTAAAAGAGTCCTTAGATTAGCTACAACGTCCTAATCTAAGTTTATCAACAGTCCTTTTGTTCATAGCCCAATTAGTCAAGACCCAGATTTTTAACATATTCTTCCCAAATACTTCCTACCCAAACTCTAAGCCAATCATTACAACCCTTTACAAAGCCCTCTTAATTTATGCACATATTTTATGTCAATTGATAGAGATTTGATTTTTATACAATCCTATGATTATACAAGCATTAATTATAGCATTGAGTGTTCTACTTGACATACCTTATCCATATATTAAACCCAAGTGTTGAGTAAATATTTGTGAGACTGTAACTTTGTGCATAATCATAGTTCCATCAAGTATGTTAGGCTTACTACTATATTGTGGAGAAACACTCGAAAGGTATAAACATCTAATAATTGATTTTGATAAAAGACGTTTAACCATTTGGGATAAAAGCTTTGGATTAACATTAAATCAATGTTTTATTCTATGGGTATATTCATGCATGAGTTTGCTTGAGGAAAAGCAAAGTTTAAGTGTGGGGTCTTATGATATGTCATCATTTATACATGTTTACATGCACAATTATCCCCATATCTAACACAATTATATAGAAAATGATAAGATATGATACTTAATACACTTAATTGTGTTACAATAGGATAATTATCCCTTGCATGCAAAACATGAAGAAAACACTAAAAAAACAAGGCAAAATCAACATTCGGAAGCCAATCGGACGTTCGTGCACCCAAGGAGTCAACCTATAAGGTCCAAATCAAGAAAAAGTCATAATTAAGGGTTGCATGGTCGTGCAACCCAATGCACGACCGTGCAAATGGTTAAAATGGGCCCTGGGCCTGCCAGGCCTGACAGATTCCCTCACGTGCAAGAAATGAATGATTTGCATGATCGTGCATCCCATTGCATGGCCGTGCATTATCCAAATCTTTGCCTATATATAAGAAGCTCATTCTAGTGTTTTAGGTGTCCAAGATCTAGAAAAGGGAAGGCCTTAGTGCCTGCTAAGAGTCGGAACTCTCTCGGTTTTGGTTCATTTAGCTTTTTCTTTTTATTTTCTTTTCTAAGTAATATGAACTTATTCTTCTCGTTCGAGTGAAACAAGTGGCAACCTATACCCATTCTCCCTTGGTGTTTGAATACTTCCACACATTATCTAAGGTTTTGTGGAGTCACTTGTATAGTCATTCTTGGCTAGTCCTCTTGTGTTGCTCGAGTTAGTTAAACTTTAATTAATTAATGAAGTATTTTTAGTAAGTTATGTTTTTAAAGTCTTTACTATAAGTTATCTAAAAAACATAACTTATTATGGGTTGATTGGAGGTGTGGGTATTCAGCAGGCCGTTTGAGCCCTAACCAGACCGGGCGGTTTGTGTCGGTAATTCTCTACTTCACTCGTATCGGCTTGCAGAGGACTTCTAGCGGGAGCCACGGGGTTTGATCTTGAGAAGGAAAGTCTTATTTATTTGAAATAATATTATAAGTAAAGACAACTATTTAAGGACATAAATTGTTATGTCCGAGCGTTCATAAAGTACCTTTGGAGGAAGTCGTGCATTCTGACTTACCGGAAGAAGTTACAAGACCAGACGTACGTCAGTCACAAGGATAATAAGTCCGAATAATGAATTGTGATGATACCGACGGACTTGACACCCCGTTTAGGGTCCGTTATATTCATTAATGAATAATTGGCCGATCGTATCCACTGTTCCGTTACGAAATACTAACTCCCCTATCGAAAGGGTTAGTATTAGTAACTATGACCAACCTTACTTTAAATATAACATTAATTAACAAGGGATAACAACTAGAGTAACACCTTAAACAGAATAATAGTTCTAATTACATTTCTTAAGTTTTTATTTCCCTTTTAAACAAAACCCATTTTTCAATTTATTATTCTAGTCAGACAATAGCAAGGGTTGAGTACGGGATCCGTGTCCATGGCTCGATACTTGGTTCTTACCCAAACTATATTACGCTGCGATAGGTACACTTGTCTATTGTGTGTGTTTTAAGTTAAAGTAATTATCATTTTATAAATTTAAAACCTGATCTTGTGAAATCATCCTAAAAATATATTTACTTATATTTTTATATATTTATCACACGCTATCACACACCCTAAACAAAATCGTAAAACGTCTAAACTCATTACCCGACTATAACAACACCAATCATACCCAACCCCTATCTCACTCAACCAAACACCTCATGTTTAATCATAGCTCGTAATACATTTGGTTAATACAATAAAACACGTGAGTATGTACGATAGCCCCAAAACAGTAAAATAGTAAAAAGGGGATTAGAAACTCACCGGATATGCTAAGTCCAAATCCTGCACTACAACCGTCTTCCCGCTCGAAACTCGAACCTATTAGACGTATGATCAGGATTCGTGTTCAACACGCGTCGAATATACATAAATATAAAACAACCCAACCCCTCTTCTTGACTACTCGTCTTACCGATTCATCGAACCTTTAACTCAGTGAATACATGTATCGTATCATCCTTGACATGTTCAGAAGCCATGCAAACCCTAATCCCACTGTTGCAATTCAAATCATGCGGAACGTGCGTATTCGGGCTGGTTTCCATGCATGCATGTAATCTTCTTCATGCAAAACCCTAACCAAGCTTTACCCGAACAACACCACCCCCACCGGCTCTGTATTCAACCCCACACACCATCGTGTTGGGCGTTGTCCACCAATAACTAGCACTCACCTCCGCTACCCTTCCCGTGTCCATCCTAGCCGTCTTCGTCGTCCTCTTCGTGCCAATCCCTAAACGACCAACACTCCAGACGTCCTTCGCATCACCCTAGACCACTCTCGTATCTTTCTCCCCTACGGACGTCGTCCACGACATTAACCGGGTCATTCCCGTGACCCCGCTTATCGCCGGTTTACAGCCACACACCTACCCTAGCGACTACCGCCCTAATGGTCATCGTCCTCGATCAAGAACTCAAAACCTAGCCAGGTTTCCAATCCAAAAACATAAACAAAATACGTAGAAAGTTAAGACAGAGTTTACCTTGGCTAACCGTCGCCCTCTTCCGCTCTTGTTCTCCCTTGCTGTCATCTGCAAGCCCGTTAGGCCGAATGACCTAGGGTTTTCCCTTAAGGTGGCTTTTAATCTCCTTTAAGTTTTAGTTCGGGTCCCTCTAATTCCGTTATATGCGTTTCGATCCCGAACTAAACATTAAACGGCTAACCGTTCCTTTCATTCTTGTTGAATCAATATTTACGTGGCAATCCATGCTAACTGAGACATTTAATAAAGATTTGGTTAGTCCACTAACCCGAACCATTTGCTTATAGATTTTCGAGATGTTACACATCCAAACTTCTTTGTCTTGATTTCTCCCACTTGTTTCAAAATCTCTATCTTGTTCTACGGGTCGTCTTTGGTTTCTTCGTATTTAACTCCTTTTCTTTCACCTTTCGGTTACAATTTATAATATTTTACAACAAAATAAAAATTGACAGCCTAATATATTACAACAAGACTTCCAAAACAACTAAAAAAATACAAGATGAATTAAAATACAAATCCAAACCAAACAAACAGACAACCACGGGTCTAGGGCTCGATTCACCAAAAAACTCAATCACATGAAACGCAAGGATGCAATCCTTTGTCAAATAAAGCTTTTGTTCGCATAAGTGGCTCTAATACCACTATTAGATTTTGTGCTAGGGTTTCAAAAAACTGTTTTTAAATCACGCAGCGGGAAAAACAAGCATGAACCGATCTCGGCCAAACCCTAGATCGCCCTACCAGTTATCTAGATGCAAACCAAATATTCAATACACAACCCTAAGGGGGTTTAGGGTTATACATTTCGCGAGTAGGAGATGACAACCAAGAAGTAACACCATGTGACAACAACCTAATCGCTAGATCTGGCCCCATGAACTAAACCTGCAACTGCTTATCCACCCTTACAAAAACCGGATCTCTATAAGTTTTTGTCTCTCCAATGCACCCGAACGTCGAAAGCGAATCTCTATCCGTTTACTCCTTCCGTTCATCATATATCACTAACACTAATGGTGGTAGAAAAAATGCAGAATAGTAAAAACCAATTGTGTTTGACAAAGATGCAACATCGGCAAGCACGACGACTTCCGTGGCAAGCTCGGCGACGCAAAAGTGGCGACCGGAGGAGGACGTGGAGGAATCGCCCTACTCCAACAAAGATGCAGGAGACGGCTGCCAAGCAGTGGCAAATTGGCTGTCGGTGATGAAGGAGGCAGATGGTGGCCGGTGTGACGGCCTTAAGGCCTGCTAGGGTGGTGGTGGCGATCAGGAGAAGGAGTAGGGGAGGATTAGGGTTTGTATCTTTAGCCTCCAATTACTAAATAAAAATGTCTATTTAATCCCCTCCCTAGATTTATGTATTTATAGGTAACTTAATTCCCAAGTTAGGGGTTTAATTTACGAAATAAGCCCCAGCGATTATCGAATAATCACTAATAACCAACTCTGTGGTTATTTAATTATATAACCCTTTATATATTTACATAAATACATTATGTAATAAACTTTTATAATTAATTATATACATATATCCAATATGTATAACTCAATTATTTTGTAATTCCAAATCACAAGATTAGTTAATATAGGCGATTGTAATTCCAAATTACAATCTCTCTTTCGCCATTGATTAATTTAGATAATCTTAGATGATTAGTTCATAAATAATCATCTTTGTTTTAGTTTCGTGTATGACCCGTTTAACTCTTAAACGAACTTTAATATATATTGTTATTCGTGGTGTAATTCTTTGAATCTTACCTTGATGGTCGTGTCGTCAAATGTCGTTACTCGGGCATATAAGTTCAATATAAAGTTATCCTCAATTTATAAACAGCATGCACTACAAATTAAAGCAACTACGAACCAAAACCCTAAACATAGAAGATCAAAACAGAGATCAAAACATAAAAAAGTTATAAGACTGTCATGAAATTGAAAGGAGCTTGAGATTCGATGTCGTTGTGTTCATCTTCGTCGGCGTCTAAGGAAGATGAGGACTTGAATTTCTACAGGAAAGGAGCCTACACGCAGTGAGTCGGGGATTCGTTGGCCGTCGCTCAGTTCATCGCTCAACGGAAGGTCGAGTGGGGTCGCCGACCTCAAAAGAGCCGCCATCAAACCTCTGTTAAGTACAAAGAACGATGAACGCAGAGCTTCGGGGGAGGGAGAAGACCAGAGAAGAGATTTCGTGGAAGAAGAAGGGGGTGCGGTGAATAGATCGGTGGGGGTGTGTCCATAAGAGCACGCTTGGAGTAGAGACGTACACAACGAACACTTATTACGTGGGGCTACGTGGAAGAAATCTAGGAGATGTAGCAAACTCTTGTACATCATGCAATCAAACTAGAGCCAAGTCACCGTTCATATCAGTTCTCTAATAAATTATATTACATAGGGATATAATTGGCTATTTTCTAGTAGTTCAATGCCCTAGTTGGCTTCTTAATCATTCTAGAGTGTGAATGCAATTTATCAATGTGAACAAAGATTTACTCAAACTCATCGTGAACCTTTTGACTCTTTATGAAAAGAAAATTTGTGATTGTAATGGCACTTGTTTATGGAACGATATTTGGGTGGAAAGCACAACAAATACTCATGACATTTTTTTTGCTTGGAATCCGCCTTAGAAAATATTAAATGCCTCAAGGTTGATGGGCTTGTGTGCCATAGCTAGGTTTAGCTTCGTCCTCCAAGAGTCGTCCTGAAATCAAAGAAGTCAAGGATATGGAAGACTTGACTATGAATTTGAGCAAAAATTTAATAGCCCGATAAACGGTCTTCTTAAACTAGATGGCTCCGCGGGGATGCTTGTGCATATCTTGGAAAAAGTTACTAAAAATGGCCTATGGCCCTACTCTTCCCACAAGGATGGAACAAAGTTTTCCATCCAATATCAACATTTACTTGTAGTACCAATACTAGAGAAAGTAGGCATAGGGTTAAAAAAATGTAATCAAGAGACATACTATATATGTTGAATATAGTTTGATTTAATTTTCAAAACATAAATCATAACCGTATTTATTTTCGCTAGATAAGTATTAAATTTATAATTTTTATGTGGAGAAATAAATGGAATCTTTCCCACATAATCACATGAGAGGTGCTGATCTAGTTGTTTTATGAAATCCATGCAGTATGTAGGAATATCTCTGTTACCTAGGGATGCTATTAAACTAACACCGCACTTTTTTCCAGTAATCACATGTACGAGACACATTCCGTTTTTAGAGGCAAGACAAATATTTCCTAAAGCATCTTAAGTGATGTTAACCACTCTCTTTTCTACACTAAAGTTTGTAAGATTTATGTTCTAAAATACAACATAAAGAACCACAATCGTCCATGGCTTCTTGTATCTTGCAAGTAAAAGATCATAGAGAAAGAAAGTATGGTTTTTTTATTTTTTAAAAATCAAGCAATTCATTGAAAAGACATTTCAACAAGTTAAAGAGAATATATTTGAAGATACCATATGATTATACATATACAAAATACAAAGTATGTGCTGTCAAATATAATCTGAATTTGACGGTCATAAAACATTTTTTTAAACGGCCAACAAAACCCAATATTATTTACATTTAGTCGGGTAACTAAAACATCACAGTATATTTCTAGTTGATGTAGAAAAAGATAGCTTCTTGCAACTATACTACATGTATATTGTTAAAATAAACCTTATACTTCTTTCTTGTTCAAAATAGAAAAAGAAAAACTATTGTTGTTTGTACAAACACCTGCACTTTGTTTGGTTTTATATAATGGAAACTTGAATGCTAAAATAGAACTTTTTAGTTGCTGTTTTTTTTCTTCTGTTGTGTCTGAAGACAAAATTCTTACAAGGTGGAAGAATTGTTTTCCCCCTTTTACCATATTGATTGTTTGTTTTCAACAACAACAAACAAACACAAGGGGAACATTAATCACTGTTTTGTATACATGTGGGAATCTAAAATGCTTACAAATTAAGGTCTATATTAGCAAACAAGAAGAAATAGTGTATGACAAACAATAAAACAAGATTATGGGTTTCTTTCAACTTCAGAAATATGATAGAAAAACAAAAAGAAAAGAAATCGCAAGTGCATAATCTAGAACAAGTACCTCAAGATCTCACTTAGAATTTTGTCTCATTCATAGTCAGATCCAGAGTACTTGCCCTTTTTGCTTTCTGATCGTTACAACGATCGTCGTCTCTTATTAACTTGTTTCTAATTCTTGAGAGAGAGGGTGAGTACAATGACAATGACAAATTGCCTTCTTCTCCTTCACCATTATCTCCTTCGGAACCTTTTGGGCTGTCGGCGTGTCCAGAATGAACCTCAAGAGATAGATTTAAATCAAGATTCACATCAGAAGCCTTCCTCTTTGTTCCTTTAGTCATCCCAGGACTTGTACTTTCCAAATCTATCGGAATAAGTTGATGTTCTTGAACTTTGAAGGTATTGAGATTAAAGGTGCTGTTTGGCAGCTTGGGGTATAGCCCTTGTAACATCTCCTTCTTCTCACTCATTCTCAATTTAAAACTATCATTAACTTCCTGGATTGGGCATGTAATTTGTTCATTGGGTGGCATATGATTAGTTTGGAGACTGCGACTTGTTTGTCCAACGCGATTTATAGCCAAAATTCTATCGGAAGCGATGTTATAAAATCTTGGTTTTGCCTTTTCAAATGAACAATGCTCTTTCAAAGCATTATGCAGCCAATCCTGATTGTAGAATGATGCATCTTCATATCTTTAAATTGAAAAAACAAGATGATTATTTAACTTTCAAGAGATGAAAAACAAGATCAAATTGAGATCTAGAGGTGAAGTAATGATACTAAAAGAATAAAAGCTAATGATACTTTCTTTTTCCTTGTAGTGAGTTCAAATATGTTTTTACCTGAAAGTGTTTGAATCAAATGTTCGGTTGTAGCATTGAAGCATTTGTAGTTGACTCAGGTTATAAATATTAGGATCTCCACCTTCAATCCTTGGATCTGGTACTGCAATATGAATAAACTGCATGAATCATACAAATGAAAACAAGAGAGATACGAACCCAAATTTATTGATTTATAGGGTTAAAATTAACAATCATCAATCTTCAATTACCAGACCTTGATTTGGGTCTTCGAATTTTTTGCTTCTATACATCTGATGAGACAAACACCCAGAAGAGAAAGATCAGAAGCCTTTTTTTTTATATTACAAATCGATATATAGGAATCTATAGTTAAAACACTTTTTTTCTTTTACTAGCAAATAGAGAACCTGTAAATGACTTTTGACATGAGCTATGTGAAGTCCTTTGACATTCATCAATTGAAGAACCAATTTTGGAGTTGCTTCTGCACAAAATAGAATCAAAATCATCATACAAAAATAATTATGGCATAGAAGCTTAAAAACAAGTTTGAACAACACAAAAAAGTATGTATGATTATCACTTACTATCTTGTCCACCAAGCCTTTCAACTGCCTGAACAAATCTAAGATGCAGATCATTCGTCCACCGGAGTCTAGGCATCTTGGAGCGGACATAAGGTCGGACAGATGGCTTCTTCTCGCTCTCTTCGACAGTGGAATTGCTGGAACTGCCTCCATCTTTCAACTCAACAACTTCTTTCGACTCGTTTTCTTCTTCCTCCTCCTCCTCATTTGGGTATGAATCTAAACTTGTTTTCGAGCACTTGGTTTCTTCACTTCTCTCCATGCTTAATTACTTGATCTTTCTTTGATTTCCTTTTGTTTGGAAGAGTACTCTCTATGTGTTGCAATCATGCTTCAAACAAGTAACCCTAGTAGCATTGAACACAGATCTATTAGGTTTCCTCCCAAATTCCATAATCACATCTTTCCATAATAAGAAAGAATTCTGATCAATAAATGCATTCAGAAGACTTTAGACAAACATACCATTGACAACATTGAAACCCTAGGTAGATAGATCTTTTTCAAAGATGCCTTTTTTTCTCTCTCTCTCTCCTCTCTCTATATCATGTAAGATAAATAATTCTGTGCATCTATATTATATCCCATCAGTGGTATGCATATGTGTACATATACATACATAAGCCTTACATATACGCATCTACATGCATACAGAAGTTATTAAATGTGGAAATAATATTGGGTAGGTCTCATATGGATTCAATCGCTATAGCACAAATTCTTACATAAATATTTGTTTAATTGAGGATACCAAATCCTGCATCAAGAAATGCTAAAATATTGCAATATGAAAATGGGGAAGGGACAGTCCTGCTCTTTGATTAAATACCTTCTTCCGAAGAGAGCTACATATATACGCCAAGACAATTCAATTGTTTTTTTATTGAATGAGTCCAAATAAGTTCAAAGTAAACTTTTAGTCCATCTTAGTCTTGGCATCATATTTCTTGGAAAGATCACAGAAACACAACTGAACCTTGAAACTTCTCACATGTGTTTACAAAATATGAGGTTCGAACTCGCCACATGGTTGTTAAATGACACACTTATATAATTGCATCCACGTATAAACAATTGGTTATTTACAAAGAAGGTGTGTTGGAAAGGTGTCACTTCCTTAATATTTGTGGATTCAAACCCATGACCGACAAATAATAAATTAGAAGATTTATGAGTAGGATTAGATTGGTTTATAAGTTAGCGGTTATAAAAAAATTATAAGTCTCGCACATTTATTTAATGGTATATATATATATATATACCCTTAAATAATATATATAGCATGGATCCATTCAAAACCCTCTATTAGTATGTTAACAAAAAAAACGTGTAAAAATCGATCAAATCATTATTTTTTTTGTGAATAACTTTATTAAACTAATATAACGTCATGTTCTTTTTTGCATTTTTGTAAATTTGCAAGTGTAAGGTTAGTTTGTAAGTTTTTTTTATGTTAAATATTTATTTTTCCAGAAAATTTACACTAATGTAAACTCCCTTACACTCGCGAATTTACAAAAATAAGAAAAAGAATATGACGTTATATTAGTGTAATAATGTTATTCACAAAAAAAATCATTGGATCGATTTTTCCGATGTTTTTTTTTGGGTTTACACAATAAATTAAGAGGGTTTTGAAAAGATCCCAATGCTATATATATATAGAAGAAGGATCATGAAAAACCACATAGTTAGGCGAAAACTAATAAAACTTGCAACAACCAATCCAATAATTTATGATTTTTTTATTTTTTAATTTATATGTAAGTGTATTAATATATTAATACACATTACCAAAAAAAATCATTTTACGTATTGTGCTTTACGTATACGTAACTTCAATTTTTTTGTTTTCTGTTTACGTTTATGTAACAATATGTGTTACGTATACGTAACCCAATTCTTAAAATGATTTTTTTGGTAAAAATATGTAATATTATATTGCTACTCTTATAAAAAAATAAAAAATTATTATTATATAATTGGTTAAAATTGATTTTTTAGTGGTTTTCTCGGTTTTCGTCTAACTATATGGTTTTCTCATTAACCATCTTGTGTGTGTGTGTGTATATATATATATAATGAATCATTTGAGAATTTCCAAATATTTTAAAAACTTGTGAGAACTCGTCAAAAAACCAATCAAAACTATTTTTATTTTATTTTAGTACCTTTATTATTATAATACAACATAAAACGGTGCATACATGTATATATAAATTTACATGTATGCATATTAAAAAAAATCTATACACGTGTAAGTTTACCACTTACACATATGTAACACTAATAGAAATCTTAGCAGTTTCGTCGAAGCAATCTCGACGATATATGTCATCGAGATAGGGTCCTAAAAAACGACGACATGTCATCGACAATGGTCCTAGTCCCCTTTTGATTTATTTCATCTGTTATCGACGACATGTCATCGGCGATAGTTAAGCGGGAATTGCTGAAAACTTTTGGCACTCATACTACACGAGTCTCGACGACATTTCGTCGAGAATGCTAATAATAATTTTTTTTTTGCATGGTAGAATAATAAATATTTTTTATTTAAGAAAATTACCAATTCTCGACGACATGTCGTCGCGATAGGTGTTTAATAAAAATATCATTTTTTATATATTAAATAAATTAGTTAAATTAATTAAAAAAAGACCCAATCTCGACGACATGTCTTAGCTGTTGTTATCTTCCACAGTATCGCCAAAAAACCCTCATTTCACCCATATTTTTTCTCCTACTATTCCTATCAGCTCTCACCCTTATTTCCGACCATTCCACTCATTTAGCCACCTTGTTCCACCTCCTCCACCTGTTGGGATTCAGTGGTAATCAGTTTGACTTTTATAAAAACGGGTTTTAATAGAGAAATTAATTAATTCAGTTAATTAATAAATACGCAGCGGAAAATAAAATAAAAAATCAATTTAACAGCACTGACAAACCGAACATGATCTGGTTATGAACACGCAAACACAAAAAAACAGCTAATCTAATGATGAGATCAATTATACCTTGGTGGTTAATGATTAACCGGTTGAGACACCTAGGTACAACGAACCGATGCTAGATCACGAACCTAAACGCGAGAACGAGGCGGCGCCGGTCGACGACGGCGGCTTGAAGGCTGCAGGAACTTTCAAAGGCAGGAGCCTTTTCGCTAGCAGCTTTAAAAAAACAAAAGAAGTAAAAACTTTTTCGTTTCTTGCTTCCTGATTGGTTTCGAACAAAAGAGCCAAGAAAGAAAAACGTGTTCTTCCTTTTTGGCAAGAATTAGTTGTAAAATAAAACATATTATTAGGTTATTATTATATAATAATAATAAACCCTACTAATTGTTTCCGGGCCCTTAGTCCAATACGAGATGCAAAAGCCCGAACTCATTTAATTGTTTTAATGAAAGATTAAAACAATATATATACAATTATTATTTATAAACTAGTATACATAATAATTCGCGTCTAACGAATATATATAAAATATATCGTCTCGCTAACAGTTCGTAATTACCAGTTAAGCAGGTTAAGTGGATTTAATGTTCGTTTCCCTAGGTGTAACTCTTACGGCAAGACAATAAACTTATGGCAATAGTTGTCATTTATCCTTTCCGTGTAAAACATCAATTGAATCAATGAGACATGGATTTAGTTCATTCTCATATGGAGTTCAATTATTATTGTTCTCGATCAAGAATCAAAGTGGTCCAATCAAACACACAGTAAGTTTGGGTAAGGCCTTACACTTCACCAGTTTGAATCAACGAGGGCGTCACGATGCTTATCTGTTACATATAATGCAAGAGTACATAATCCCTTACTGACTACATACAACTCCCACTGAACTTCAGAACTATTCCTAATCAAAGCCTTTATGACTGGCAGTTACGCGACATCGTTTGACAGTGATTAAAGAATGGTTCTTGGTAAACGGCAGTTCTAGTACGTATCTCAGGTCAGAGGATACTAATGAGTATACCAATAGCAAAACATCTTATGACAAAGATCCATGAAGATGATTTGATGCGAGTTACATCCAACGTCATTCAAAATGAGGCCTGTGAAGTTCGGAGTCAACTCCTTGAGCCGAAGTTCAGAAAAGTCTTAATTCAGAGACGTTCCCACGAGTCTGACCGACTACAGAAAATTAAGAATACAAGATTCATGGATTAAACGTATTAAAATTGAACACAGTTATAAGAATTCAGAATTGCATTTAAATCAGTAAACCAAAATAATTCAAAAGTACAACTGTTTAATTGTTTGCACATTCAAAATACTAAATCAAAACATATCACTAGCAAATCTAAGACCAATAGCATCTCTGTGAATATCATGCTTGTCCTGAGTCATGGGCTTAGTAAACTGGTCCGCTAGGTTTTTATCTGTGTCTACTTTGCTTATCACGATGTCTCCACGTTCCACAATATCCCGTATATAGTGGAACTTTCTTTGAATGTGCTTGGATTTGTGATGAGATCTGGGCTCTTTGGCTTGAGCTATAGCACCTGTGTTATCACAAAGTATATAGATTGGTTGGCGAATACTCGGAACCAGATCGAGGTCAGTAATGAATTTCTTAATCCAAGCAGCTTCCTTAGTAGCATCTGATGCGGCTATATACTCAGATTCAGTGGTTGAATCCGCCACTACACTCTGCTTAGAGCTTTTTCATGAGACAGCTCCTCCATTAAGAGTGAATACGAAACCTGACTGGGAGCGAGAGTCATCTCGGTCAGTTTGAAAGCTATCATCAGTGTAACACCATACAGTGAGCTCCTCTTTTACTCCTCCAAATATTAAGAATATGTCTTTGGTCCTTCTTAAGTACCTCAGGATGTTCTTGACTGCAGTCCAACGGGCAATGCCAGGACTTTGCTGGAAACGGCTGGTCATGCTTAGAGCATACGAGACGTCAGGTCTAGTGCACAACATAGCATACATGATAGAACCAATCGCTGAGGCATATGGAATTGCTTCCATTTCCTTAATTTGAATGTCCATGGAAGGAGATTGCGATTTGTTCAACACAGTGCCTTTAGTCATCGGAACACCTCCTTTCTTAGAGTTTTCCATCCTAAAGCGTGTCATCATTTTGTCTATGTAAGTACTCTGACTTAGCCCTAGAAGCCGCTTAGATCTATCTCTGTAGATCTTGATTCCTAGAATGTAAGCAGCTTCTCCAAGATCCTTCATTGCAAAACAGATCCTAACCATTGTTTGACTTTGTCAAGCACAGGGATGTGGTTTCCAATGATCAGTATATCATCCACATACAAGATGAGAAATGATATAGTGCTCCCACTAGCCTTTCTGTAAACACAAGTCTCATCTTCATTCTTGACAAAACCAAATTCTTTGACTTTCTGATCAAAATGAAGATTCCAGCTTCGAGATGCATGTTTAAGTCCATAAATGGACTTATTCAGTTTGCAGACCCTACTAGGATACTTTGGATCAACAAAACCGTCAGGCTGAACCATATAGACATCTTTAGAGAGATGTCCATTAAGAAAAGCGATTTTGACATCTATTTGCCATATCTCGTAATCATGGTACACAGCTATGGCAAGCAGTATCCTGATCGATTTGATCATAGCAACGGGTGAGAAAGTTTCATCATAGTCAATACCTTGAGTTTGAGTGAAACCCTTTGCAACTAGCCGTGCTTTATAGGTTTGTACATTACCATGCATATCGGTTTTTCTTTTGAAAATCCATTTGCTCCCTATTGCCCGAGAACCGGGGGGTAGTTCAATCAAGTCCCAGACCTGATTATCACGCATAGATTGCATCTCGGCGTTCATGGCTTCAAGCCATTTCTCGGATTCAGGATCTGAGATAGCAGATTTGTAGTTTGTAGGTTCGTCATTTGACTCAGCTACTAACAGGACTTTAGAAGCTTCAAGATGCCATAGGTATCTATTAGGTTATTTACGAGACCTGCTACTTCTACGAACGCTTGTGTTTATGTCTGATTCATCAGCAACAACTTCTTGTTGATCAGACGCTCCGACTTCTTCAGCGGTTGTTTGTGTTTCTCGAATTTCTTCAAGATCCATAATATTATTTCCGGTTCCTCGATTTAGAATATCTTCCTCGAGAAAGCGTCCTTTCCTTTTGATGGAAACAATGTTTGCATCAGGATGATAGAAATAATATCCGCTTTTGTTGTAGTAACCGACGAAAACAACTTTTTCGCCTCTGGGATCGAGCTTGTCATCAGAATCGCTGGTGACATATGCATCACATCCCCATACTCTAAATTAAGACAGATTGGGTTTAGACACGTGCCATATCTCATATGGGGTTTTGTCCACCTTCTTAGTCGGTGCCAGATTTACAAGGCGGGCGGCGGTCATAAGAGCATAACTCTAGAAGGAGTGAGGCAAGTTAGTTCTACACATCATCGATCAAACCATATTAAGTAGGGTTCGATTTCTCCTCTCGCTCATGACATTAAGTTGGGGTGTGCGAGGAGGAGTGGGCAGAGAAATAATTCTGTGCTCCTTCAGATGATTAAGAAATTCTAAGCTGAGATACTCGCCACCTCGATCTGATCGAAGTGTCTTAATAGATTTATCGAGTTGTTTCTCTACTTCGTTTTGAAATTATTTGAACTTTTCAAATGTTTCATGCTTGTGTTTCATAAGATAGACATAAGCATATCGACTATAATCGTCAATAAATGAAACGAAGTATCTTTCATGATTTCTAGACATGGTTCTGAAAGGGCCACACACATCAGTTTGTATAAGGCCTAGCAGATCCTTGGCTCGTTCACCAACATGGGTGAAGGGGTCCTTTGTGAGTTTGCCAGCTAAACAAGACTCGCAATTGTTAAATGAGTCTTGTCCGGTAGGTTCTAGAATTCCCTCGGATTGGAGTCTTTTAATGCGTGCCTTGCTTATGTGGCCAAGTCGACAATGCCACAGAAAAATATCATTAATGCCAGATTTGATACGTTTAGAAAGATTATATATGTTATTGTCAGTTTGAACATCAATCTCATAAATACTGTTTTGAGGTTTAGCCTCAAAGTAAAAGATATCATTTAAGTAGGCAGAAATAGCAATACCATTAAAAACGTACTTAAATCATTGTTCAAACAATAAAGAAACTGAAATAATGTTTCTGGTTAAACCAGGTGCAAACAAACAATTGTTCAAAATAACCACAAGGCCAGAAGGACATGAGAGATGATATGTTCCAGTTGCAAGAACTGGTACTCTTTTCCCATCTCCAACGATGAGTTCCATGTCGCCTTGTTTCAGCTTCCTCCAACTTTTAGGCTCCTGCAAGACATTAATGATGTGGTATCCACATCCAGTATCAAATACCCATGTGTTGCTAGAAACAGTAAAAATTTCAGTAACATAAATGAGAATACCTGAAGAGGTGCCCTCACCACTAGCCCTCTTCAGCTTCAGCTTGGCTAGATATTCAGGACAGTTACGTTTACAGTGTCCCATTTTGTTGCATTCAAAGCATTGGCGCTCCTCAGGAGGGGGTGCTTTTGAATCTTTCTTGTTATTGTTGGTGGCCGGCTTGGCAGCAACATTAACCTTCTTCTTGCCTTTGCTATTATAACCTCTTTTCTTGGGGTTAGGTTTTTTAACACCAGCAGATCTGACCATCAGAACTTGATTTTTCTTTCCTTGGATATTCATCTCGGCCGTTTTGAGCATACCATGCAACTCGGCCACTGTCTTCTCCAAGCCATTCATGTTGAAATTCATTACGAATTGAGCATAGGAGCTTGGGAGAGAGTTTAAGATGAAATCAGTAGCCATGTCATCCTTCATGGGATATCCAAGTTTGTTCATCTGGTCGATGTACCCTTTCATCTTAAGTACATGAGTACTAACAGGCGTGCCCTCTTGCATCGTGCAACGAATGAGCTGAGACATGGTTTCATAGCGTTCTTGTCGGGCTTGTTTCAGGAACATGCCCTTAAGTTGCTCAATCATGTCAAAGGCACTCAGGTCCTCCATGCTCTTTTGGAGCTCACGGGACATGCAGGCTAGTATAAGGCAGGCCACCTCAGTGGCATCATCTCTTTGTTTTTCCCAGGCCTTACGAGCGGCAGCCGTGTTACCATCGGGTGACTCAGGGACTGGTGCATCGAGAACATAGAGCTTCTTGGCCATCTTGAGAACTATTCTCAGATTGCACTGCCATGAGAGAAAGTTGGTGTTAACCAGCTTTTCATTCTCAAGGATAGACTTGAGAGAGAAAGAGTTATTAGTATTATTATTTTCAGTAGACATTTGTCAAGATAAGCAAAGAGAATAAATTAGTATAAAGAAAGTGAAAAGTCCTTATTAATTTATGACCCAATTACAGAAATTAGAATAAGGAGTGAGAATCTAGCTAAATCAGTCACTAATGGTAGCTGTGGCATACAACATTAGTAAGTGGGTAACTAGACTGACAATTAGTGTCAATTGTGGAAAGATGCACAACTCTCGTGTATGAGGCCGCTAAGACAAGACATGTCTATGCATTGATGCGTTTAGCCTCATATATGCCCACTTTTAATCTCTTGATAGTTGGGGCATGTAACAAGAGAGAAAAGTAATAGTCATCCTAAAACAGGTACTTGCGGAAGGGCCGGATGTGTCAACGAAACCCTTGCGCCTTGGAAGGATAAACTACACATCCAGTGCGGTGTTGTGGCTCCAAACACCGATGTTTCGTTTTATGCTCCAAGTGTTCCTTATAATAGGATGGCATAGGCCATTGGTTTTAAATATGGGTTCCAATTTTAGTGTTTACTGAATAGGGTCATACACAACAAATGATTAAATCATACGTGTGTTGTAAAAGCCAGTTTTACTATTTAAAGCCATGACAAATTTGATGAACCCTTTCATCTCTCAGGACACTTAATTTTAAATAACCTATTAAAACTAAGTTTGTCGCGACTTGAATAACCAGTTAAAGTTAATAGTTGAAAACTATTAAGTTATAAGTTTTGAAATTAAATTTAGTTTAAATTACAAAACTTTAGCGGTTATTTATTTTATAAAAACAAGCCAGTTGTTAATTTTTATAAAATTCTACAAGTTGTAAAATTAGAACTTGTGGTGACAGATTGTGACATTTTAAAACTCCTTTTAAAACGTTTGGTGTTTGGTTAGTTTATAATAAATTTAAGTTATAAAAAATTAAAAGCAACCATAAAGCAAAAAAATATGTAAATCTTATAGGGCCAAGTTTGTTTGATCTTGTTAGAGCCAGTTAGCAAGACCAAACGGGTCACGGTGTCCACAAAATTAAAACAACCACAAGGATGGACTTCCGTGCATGTAGTCGTCTTGGATGACTCCCACTGACTCCATGATTCCTGTTGCGTCTTCAGATTTGTCTTCGGGTTTTTATTACATTACATAAAATACAAAATTACATAAAATTAAAAAGCCTATTATATTACAACTTTGAGCCATCAAAAGTGGGCCAAAACCATAAAACCAAAAACTGAATAATAAACACAAACAACTCAATCACATGGGTCGGGCCAGATTTACATATTCAACACAATCACATACACGCAATAAATTTGGTCAAATAAAAAATCGACCAAATTAATAAATAAAAATTGCCCCCAAAACAGATCAGATCAGAAACTTCAAGATAGTTAAAGTTTGTGATTAATCTAACCGGTGAAACCAGACCGGTTTCGATTTGCGTGTTATAACCCAGGCTCTGATACCACTGTTGGGATTCAGTGGTGATCAGTTTGACTTTTGTAAAAATGGGTTTTGACAGAGAAATTAATTAATTCAGTTAATTAATAAATACGCAGCGGAAAATAAAATAAAAAATCAATTTAACAGCACTGACAAACCGAACAGGATCTGGTTATGAACACGCAAACACAAAAAATAACTAATCCACTGATGAGATCAATTATAGCTTGGTGGTTAATGATTAACCGGTTGAGACACCTAGGTACAACGAACCGATGCTAGATCACGAACCTAAACGCGAGAACGAGGCGGCGCCGGTCGACGGTGGCGCAGGAACATTCAAAGGCAGGAGCCTTTTCGCTAGCGGCTTTAAAAAAAACAAAAGAAGTAAAAACTTCTTTGTTTCTTGCTTCCTGATTGGTTTCGAACAAAAGAGCCAAGAAAGAAAAACGTGTTCTTCCTTTCGGCAAGAATTAGTTGTAAAATAAAACATATTATTAGGTTATTATTATATAATAATAATAAACCCTACTAATTGTTTTCGGGCCCTTAGTCCAATACGAGATGCAAAAACCCGAACTCATTTAATTGTTTTAATGAAAGATTAAAACAATATATATACAATTATTATATATAAACTAGTATACATAATAATTCGCGTCTAACGAATTTATATAAAATATATCGTCTCGCTAACAGTTCGTAATTACCAGTTAAGCAGGTTAAGTGGATTTAATGTTCGTTGCCCTAGGTGTAACTCTTACGGGTCATAGCTCGGTCAGCCGCGTTGTCCATCGGGTCGGTCCATAAAATCCAACACCACCACCATTAGTCATCTTGTTGAAGTGGTAAGACCCTATTTTGATTCTTTTTAGTAATTTTCCATTATTGTTTATTTTTTTTTTAATATAAATCATGTGTAGGTGATGTTTTTGGAAGTGAACGGATTGGAAGCTTGTGACTTTCTCGACGACATCTCGTCATTTCAAGAACGAATTTGGAGGTAATATGTATACATTTGTGTGAAATTTAGTGTATTTGGGTTTTGCTCCAATTTTTGTGTTATGTATGTAGTTTTGTTAAATTGTTGTTCTAATTTTTATTTATTTGAAGAATCTATACAATATAATAAATAAAGGTTTTTCATGTCACATGTCGCTTTCATATTTATTCTCATCATTTTTCTCACATCTTTTTCTTATTAAATGCTCTATCTTTTCAATAATAAATTTACTAATTACACTAATAAAACATATTTTTTTAAATCATCTCTTATTATAAGAAACTTTGAAATCTAATTACCCAACTTATGTTTTCAATTAAATAATAAACGAAAGACGTATATAAAAGTTTAAAAATTTTATGTACTGATAATTTCTCACCATGTGTAGTACACATGTTCTAAGATAGTATAGATTAATATATAGATGTATGTATTATTTGTGAAATTAATGGTTAATTTGTATAGATGTATGTATTATTTATGAAATTATGGGTTTGTATATATGTATAATTATATGGATGTATGCATTATTTGTAAAATTGGTGAATTGTAGGTTTGTATAGATATATAAATATATATATATGTATGTATTATTTGTGAAATTGATAAATTATAGGTTTGTATAGATGTATAAATATATAGATGTATGTATTATTTGTGAAATTTTTCGTGTTATGTATTTATTTTTTGTGAAATTGGTGGTTTGTATTAATATAGATGAAATTGGTGGTGTTATGTATGTATTATTTTATGAAATGTATGGTGTTATTTATTTTTTATGATGTATGGTTTGTATGAATATAGATGAATAGTGTATATATGTTAGTAATTCGAACACGAACCGTTTCACTTGTTTTGACCCGAATATTTGTATATATTATTTATTTGGGTATTTGTATGAATGTAGATGCATATATTGTTGGTATTTTTTTTTAAATGTATTATTTGTATGAATATAGATGAATTTATGCATGTATGTATATATGTTAGTAATTCGAACACGAACCGTTTCAGTTGTTTTGACCTGAATATTTGTATTTATTATAGATGAATATATTTTTGTTATTTATTTTTTGTGAAATGTATGTATGTATTTAATTTGTTTTGATTTTTTATATTTGTATGATTTTTTATATATAATATATTTCTAATGAATATGTAGGATTTCTTGTTTAGCTTTCTCTTGCCTTTCGACTTTGACTGTACTAAAAAGTTAACATGATGTCGTCCAAACGTTCTATAAAAACCTAACCTAGATACACTAGTAATACTCTTAGAAAACCTATGAACTAGACCGCATTGACAAGCAAGTGTATCTATCGAATGTAGCTAAGCTTAACGGTAAACCGGATATCGAACCCTAGAGACACTATGTATAACTAAACTAGACTCTGACTAGAACTAAGATTGCTAGTTTTTTTTTTGGGGGGGGGGGTCTATAATTAAGATTAAACTAATGAAATCAAAAGTTATAAGAACTCTCTATCGACAGCTAACAATCAGACTAAAGACTCGGAAGTTATCAAGGATTATAAAAGCACTACCTAGGTCGGAGTCCTACTTATACGGCTCAGACTTTCTATCGGCTATGGTAACTATGATGGAACTGGGGTTCTAAGGATAACAACTTTAGACAACCTAGTGGGTCCCTAATCACTCCCAGGGTTTCACTAAAAGGAAACTCTAAGGATGTAAAAACGCTCACCAGATGTTGAATTACCTTTCAGTCTCTCCAACGACAATAAAGTATCCTATAAACATATCACCTCTCGATCTCACTGTAACAGTACAATGGAAGAACGCACAGGGTAATCTCAGAACAACACAATATGACACGGACTAGAACCTGTTCGCGATACCAAGGTCAATCAAAAACTATATTAAAAACTAATCCTTAGCTACCTTAGACTGTAGACAGGGAAGTATGGTTGTCGAATCCACAGGCAACTCGTGGAAAACACTATTTAAAAAAACGGATTCAAATACTACTAAAGATTCAAACTTTATGAATTAGAAAAGTTGTAATTAACAAAAGCAATTAAATTTATGTGAGAAAACAGTTAGAGAAAAACATAATCACTTCCGAGGTTCAAGTTTAACAGATTCACAAAGGTTAAGTTCAATTGGTTCGAGTCCACTAAACGTGACACTGGCAATTCAATTAAAGTGATGATTATGGGACAATATTTTAAGAGTTGTTCGTCCGTCCAATCACCAATTAACAGTTGCAAAGAGATTCAAATTAACCAAATAGATCACGATGCAAGAAAACCGAAAACAAATGACAACTCAGATAACTTAAACAAAAGTAAACAATTTAAATTAATCAAACACGTGTGTATTCAAGTTGTCATTCAAAAAAACAAATCAAACACAAACAAACCAAAACCTATCTTGGAACTTTCAAACATTCAAAACTAAGAACAATTGGTCTAAGAATGATTGGAATCGCCTTAGAACTCCTCTGGGACGGCTGGAAAGAAGGTAATTGGATAATGAGAGTCACAATGGGGTTATAATTAGAATTAGGTTTAATTTACAGTAAATCCTTTCTCTCGCGTACCGCTAGGAAATCTGGCTGGGCCTTCGCGGTACTTAGTCGCGCCCACTTTTGCTTCATCTCGCGTACCGCGAGAACCTTCACCCGTACCACGAAGACCCCACTTTTCAAGAATTTTGACTTTTGATCTTTGACTTTGACTTCTTGACATTCCGGGCTTTTCTACCTTCTTTAATTCCTTCGTGTATTCCCACTCTTTTAGTACAATTACCCTGTAACACTTAACACTACAAAAACCACATAAAACTGACTCGAAATACAAAACTACGCAATCAAAATGTATACAAACCGACACATATACACCGGATATTTGACCCTACATCAGCAACGAATGCTAAGAACCTAGCGGAAACCTCATTTTAGAGCGTTTACAACTAGAAACCTGATAAAGAAGACTAACCAACTACATCTCACCTTTCGGGTATCGAGATAGGAAGAACACTCACTCTAATAGAACATCAACTCACTCCCCTATGGATCACTACGTCTAGCAATATCACCACGGTAACAAACAATTAAGGAAGTACCTAAACATGCGTCTATAACTGAAAGACATTCAACAAGAACGCATGCTGGATAATTAATCATCACTAAATCAGATTTAAGCATGCATAACATCACATCAATTGAACTAAAACCATTACAATATTCTCAACCCATCACATGAATCCAAAAACCGAATAAAAATCCAAACTTTAATAAGTAATCATCTCAAACCTAGGCAGTATCAAATGTTTAGCCAACAACCATTTTCAAAAGCATCAAAACAGAAGTAAAACGCAGAAACATAGTGCTAATCAAACAGATCAAAGACACAAGAATGTAAATTAAAAACCGAACTAATGATTTCTAACCAATTCGATCCCTAAAGCTCCAACCTTTGACTCCGATTGCTCCTCTAACTCCCAAAACAGCCCAAGAACAGTGCTCTGACTGCCAAAAGATCGAGCTCCTGGCATAATGGCCTTAAAATTCTATTTAATCATCAATTAGGGCTTTTTGCGGAATTACATGGCCCTCACGTACCACGAAGTAATGGTTGCTGGTCCTCCGCGTACCGGAAAGGACAAACTAGTTGGGCCCGAGTTTCTGCTTTCTCGCGTACCGCGCAAACCTGGAGCTTCATCTTCGCGTACTGTGAAGACTTTGATTTCTAACTTTTTTAACTCCTTTTGTTGGACTTCCACTCTTGCTAGATTTCTCCATGATTAATCTTCTTATTCCACACGAGCACTTGTAAACATAGACTAGACTCAATACGAACTTAAAACATATAAAAATGAATATAAAACTATCTAAAACTGGTACAAAATACAAGGATATAAGACATGTGTTTTGAAACACATCAAACATCGCTACACTTCACATATTTTTGTTCTCGAAAAAGTCTACAATTGAATCACAATTAGAACAAAGCTTTACAATCTTATTACTCAATATACTCACGCGTTAAAGTGCAACAATTGATATTTCTATCCGACTAAACCCAACCACCAACTATCAAGCCCCCTAT
The DNA here is from genome assembly GCA_023525975.1 of Smallanthus sonchifolius. Lineage (NCBI taxonomy): Eukaryota > Viridiplantae > Streptophyta > Magnoliopsida > Asterales > Asteraceae > Smallanthus > Smallanthus sonchifolius. The sequence continues at coordinate 33,142,757 of CM042046.1, forward strand.
TGTGTTCTATTATTACATTACCAAGCATATCAATCTACTTATAGGTCTCACAATCAAAAGCTACAGCTCTACCTAATCCCGTTTCAAGGCCATGTCTAGGCCCGAATTGAACCTTATAGATTCACCCACCGCAATAAACCAAAATTTACATGTTTTCAAAATTAAGGTGAATTAGGAACGAATGGATGAGTGAAATGAGCATTAAATATAAAAAAATGAACCTCGCATAGTGGTGCTTCAATCAAGTTGTGACACGACGTGTGGCACATACACTTTAGTTCTCACAATTATGCACTTAAGAATTAACCCAATGGTATTTCAATCAGGCTGGAACCCGACGTGTGACACGCAGACGAATACTTAACATTCTAAAATAATTAACCCCTCAAGAGTCAACCTTGTGGTGATTCAACCAAGCTGCAACTCGACGTGTGACACTGTGACGTTTCGGATTTTTCGTTCTCGCACTTGTATTATAATTATCGTGTAATCATTCTCTACTTTAATAAAGTGTAAGAGTTTTATTTGATTTTATACAAATAGGTATTTTATTTTACGGATTTAAACTAATTAGAATTTTATAAATTTTAAAACTAATATAAAGTTTTATATAAAAATATAAATTTAAAAAGTTGTATATTTAATAAAATAACCTATTTAAATAAGATAAATAACTTTTATAAAAAAATTATTTATAATAATAAAAAAATAAAATAAGTTTATAAAAACATTTTTAAATTAATTTGAGTTAAAAGAAATTAAATTAATATATTTAAAGAAAAGTTCAGGGGTTGTATTGTAATTAAACAAACTAGAAGGATTTAAAACTGAAATCGACTAAGGGGCTGTTTCTGGTCAATTTAAACTACAAGGGCCCATCCGTATTAATTTTAAGGGCTAATTCGAGTCAAACCAAACTCCAGGGACTAAATCTGTCAATTCTCGATTTGTTTATCCGGTCACCCCCTCCGATGGTCCGGCGGGTAAAGAACTTTCCGGCGACGCCCGACAAGGCTGTTTCTCTGTACCTCGACAGCCGCTAAAGGCTTCTCTGGCTTCGTCTCTCCCACGCGAACAAGACCCCCCGACCAATTGGTCTCCCCAACATAAGGATCGTCTGATCTTGTTGGTGGCCGAGAAACCCACGTTCGAATTCACGCCCGACAGACCACCTCCACGCGTGTTGAATGTCTGGTTAGTTTCGTCTCATCCAGACTAGTGTCGGAACGTGCCCAATTGCACGTTTTAACATAGAAATCAAGCTCGGCTATAAATAGCCATGGTCGGCCCTACACGAGCTCGCTACCTTCCTTCCACCCACTCTCACTCCAAATTGAAGGCACCATTACAATCGCCATCTCTGTGTGAAGCTGTGACCAAGGTTGTAGAGGCTAATCCCATCCAGAAGCTCGATTCTCATTCTGGACATCCTCGGATTTAAGACTCTGCCGTCCAACCCCTTTGCGACCACGTAAGAATCCTTAACTTCGTTTCTTTACCTTCTGTTATCATAAGGCAAGCTGAACCAATCGAAGTCACGACTCCAAAACATCGATTACCGGACAAACCATTGTTCTGAAAAATTACTGTTTTATTTTTCTAAAGTCTGGTCCATCGAAACTACTTAGTTTCGATTGAGTAAATGGTCAATCGAAACTAGTAGTTTCGATAGATAGTAGTTTCGATAGATGGTAGTTTCGACAGCCTGCATATCACTTATAAATGATCAATCGAAACTAGTAAGTTTCGATAGATGGTAGTTTCGACAGCCTGTGTATCACTTATAAATGATCAATCGAAACTAGTAAGTTTCGATAGATAGTAGTTTCGACAGTTCTGCGTATCACTTGTAAATGGTCAATCGAAACTAGTAGTTTCGATTGAACACAGTTTCGATACATGTCACAACTATAAACAGTTTCGATCAAATCAGTGATTTCAAGTAAATCTGGACCAACTTTTATGCAAATAACACTAAGAAATGTTATTATAAACCTATACACAATTAAATACTAATACGCACATGTAAACATACAATAATACCCATTTATCTACATAGGGTTTCAACGTGCTTAGACTTCAACATCTTTATCACCTACACGCGTGGAAAAATACCCGCTTGCAAGGTGAGTTACATAGCCCCTATTTTACATTTTTATACGTTTTGGGGTGAAACATTATACATGCTACTCACATTGTTTGTACGTTTTATACATGAGACTATATGCTTATTCTTTGGATGTACATACATTTAAACACAAGACAACCAACTGTAATATTGATAGATCTATTGTGCCTGACCAGCCCACCCAGTTAGGGTGTTTATTACTGCATACTCGGATATAACCGCGTGTTATATTCAAACATATCGGATATAGTGGGTAACTATATTCAAACATACCGGACTTAGCTGTTGTGCTCTGTTCAAGCGCGTCAAACTCGGTTTGAATTGTGATTAAATAAATGATACATCATATATACTATGTTTAACAAGATAAACAATGAGTTGCAAAACGTTTCTATCTACTACTTATCGGAACTACAAACCTATGTACTCACCAACTTTTTAGTTGACACTTGATTTAAATAATGTTTCAGGTTTGGATATGTGATTGCTTGCCGAAGATTCCTCCACTTAAGAACTATGGACCTAGTTAAATAAATCAATGTTTTGAACTAGATTAGGTTATTTGAAATGTATTGTATTTGGATCTTTGTTGTCTTTAAATTTAATTAATGAATTATGCAACATTTTAGTTATCATGTGCTTTTGAACAATCATTCCATTGTTGGCCTCGATGATTCCGCCATCGGTCGGGGTGTGACAAATTGGTATCAGAGCCATGGTTATAGGGTATTAGGTTATTAGACACAATGACCTAGACTATAACCCTAGGACTCCTTTTTATGTGTTATGTGCTAAATGATAAATTGCTATGTGAATTATTTGTAGTTAGGTATTATTTGAATTTTCCCGAGTTTGGTACATGAGACTTATACACATACATACAAGACTTTGATACATGATACATACTTTACATACATATTTGACAAACAAACTTATGCAAACAAATACACTACCCATCCTTATCCATACTCTTTCCTAATCCGTATTAATTGCAACAATTCCTACACATTTTATACTTATAGACTCTCAAGTCTATCAAAATCTTGAAGATCTCGTCAACGACTTAATTTCTTGAGACCAGTAAAGGACACGTGCAATCTGGAAGGGTGACACCTGTACATTGGGTTTTCTGTCTAGGAAAGCATTTCGTATAAATCCAAATAAACGGACCCGTATGCTTTCCTGGGAATTCCTGAAGTGAGTGTTTACCTATAGGCTAAAGCATGTCTCTTCGAAAGTTTCAGGGAATTATTTAACGTTGATAAGTCAATGTATTCGCAAGGATACAATCCGAACTTAAACTCAAAATTTGGGACGTTATAGCAAGATAGGAAGAACTAGACAAACATGCAAAGCAAATCATTAATTACGGGTGCACACGTAATGACGATTTGTAATGCACGCAAGTCCCGGCAATTCCTATTATGCAAATAATGATCTATAACATCATGTCCTACCCGGAATAGATGACTTAGTTTCCTCCATCAACTTAGAATAAATACACATGCACTGGCACGCGTCATGATGAATCCCGTTTTTCTGCTTACATTATTTCCCGCTATAACTCATATATATCCATCTTATCTAAAATATCATTGTCTTTTCTTATGGTGTTAGAATGCCTCCTCGACGTGCAAACTCTAGCACTTCAAACCCGGATCTTGCTACTCTTCTTGCCCAGCTGGTAGGGCAAATGACCCAAGCAAATAACAACAGTGACGGGTCTCACAACATCCAAGGGAACGGTGGTACCAACCCGCCTCACTGCACGTTTAAGCACTTTAACTCGTGCAATCCTACAAAATTCTTCGGGACTGAAGGTGCTACCGGCCTACTTCAATGGTTTGAAAGCATGGAAAGCACATTCCTAAACAGCGACTGTCCCGATAATCTTCGGGTTCGTTATGCCACAAGTGTACTCCAAAAGAGAGCCCTCACCTGGTGGAACGGTGAGAAACGCACTCGTGGTGCTGAGGTTGCTACATCCTTATCATGGGATGATCTGAAGAAGGCCATGACTGATGAATTTTGTCCTCGGAATGAAATGAGGAAGCTCGAGGCTGAGTTTTGGGATCTTGCCCAAGACAGCGGGGATAATCTGGCCTACACCACCCGGTTTCAAGAGCTAAGTCTGCTGGTGCCTCATATGATCACTCCCCTTGCTCGGGGGATTGAAAAATACATAGGCGGCCTGCCTATGCAAATTCAAGATGCTGTGCTAGGAAGCAATCCTCCTACACTTGAAGCTGCTATCCGTCTATCTGCTACACTATCCGACAACCATGTCAAAGCCGGAACCTTAACAAGAAAGGGTTCCAAGAAGGTTGTTTCTACTCTTGCTGCCATCAAAGATGTAAAACCCGAGTCTTCTAACCACAACAAGAAACGAAAGGGTCAAAACTTCGCAGCCGTAACTCCCGCTGTGCCTGCTATTCAAGCGGCCCCTTTGGGTCAAAACCCAAAAACTTATCAGGGCCCGAATCCCCAATGCCAGACCTGCAAGTACCATCATCCCGCCAACCTACCATGTCGATTGTGTTCAAGCTGCGGACGATATGGACACGTGGTCACTACTTGCCGTACTCGTCCTCCCGTCCATCAAGCTGCTCCAGCCAACAGCCCAATCTATCCGGCACCACTCAATGGTCGGGCATGTTACGAATGTGGAGACCCAAACCATTTTCGTGACCGATGCCCAAAACTTCATCATCAAGGTGGTCCTCAAGGACGAGCGTTTAACATAAATGATAATGAGGCTCAAGCAAACAACGACGTGATAAACGGTACGTTTCTCGTAAACAATCATTATGCATCCGTTTTATTTGATACCGGTGCCGATAGGAGTTTTGTATCTCTTACCTTTGAATCTCGACTTGCTAATCAAAGAACAAAACTTGACAATTCTTATTCCGTGGAGATAGCAAACGGAAAATCTATTACTATAAATTCTGTTATCCGCGACTGCAATCTTGAGCTTAATAATCACAAATTCTCTGTTGATCTCCTTCCAATGCAATTGGGAAGCTTCGATATTATAATTGGCATGGACTGGTTATCCAAGCACCATGCCGAGGTTATTTGCTACGAAAAATGTATTCGTATACCTCTCTCTTCGGGCGACACGTTAGTTTTTTCGGTGAAAAACCATGTCGTGGTCTTCAAATCATGTCTTGCACATTGGCACAAAAGTACTTGCGGAAAAAGTACGTTGCCTTCTTGGCCCACATAGTTGACACGAAACACAAGGTTAAGAAATTGCAAGACATTCCAATCATCCGAGATTTTCCCGAGGTATTCCCCGAGGATTTACCTGGTCTTCCTCCCCCTAGACAAGTGGAGTTTCGTATCGACCTTGTGCCTGGGGCAACTCCCGTGGCAAAAGCCCCCTATCGTCTTGCACCTTCCGAGATGCAAGAGCTTGCAAGTCAATTACAAGAACTCTCATCCAAAGGATTCATCCGCCCGAGCCATTCACCTTGGGGTGCTCCCGTACTGTTCGTAAAGAAAAAGGATGGATCGTTTCGAATGTGCATCAATTATCGTGAACTCAACAAGCTTACAATTAAGAACCGTTATCCTTTACCCCGTATCGACGATCTTTTCAATCAGCTTCAAGGTTCAACATGTTTCTCCAAGATTGACCTTCGTTCCGGGTACCATCAACTTCGTGTTCTCGATGAAGACATTCCGAAGACTGCCTTTCGGACTACGTACGGTCACTACGAGTTCATGGTCATGCCATTAGGTTTGACTAATGCACCTGCGGTCTTCATGGACCTCATGAACCGTGTATGCAAACCTTATTTGAACAAGTTCGTGATCGTTTTCATTGACGACATTCTCATCTATTCTAAATCGAAAGCGGAACATAAACAATATCTTCGTTTGATTTTGGAACTCTTGAAGAAAGAACAACTATACGCCAAGTTCTCCAAGTGTGAATTCTGGCTAAAAGAGGTTCAATTTTTGGGACACATAGTCAACGATAAGGGAATTCATGTGGACCCGGCAAAGATCGAGGCGGTAAAGAATTGGAGTACTCCTAAGACAACCACCGAGATTCGTTCATTCCTTGGACTAGCAGGTTACTATCGTCGTTTCATCTCAAATTTCTCCAAGATTGCGGTCCCGCTCACTGCCTTGACTCACAAAGGTAAGCACTACGAGTGGGGACCCAAGCAAGAGGAAGCTTTCCAAACTCTAAAGCACAAGCTCTGCAATGCTCCTATTCTAACTCTTCCTAGTGGTAATGACGACTTTGTCGTTTATTGTGATGCATCCAACCAAGGTCTTGGTTGTGTTCTTATGCAACGAGGTCAAGTAATTGCATACGCATCACGTCAACTCAAAGTCCACGAGAAGAACTATACGACCCATGATCTCGAGCTTGGTGCTGTCGTTTTCGCCTTAAAAATTTGGAGACACTATCTATATGGCACCAAATGCGTGGTTTCACCAACCACAAAAGCCTCCAACATATTTTCAATCAAAAAGAGCTTAATATGAGGCAACGACGATGGGTTGAACTTCTAAACGACTACGACTGCGAGATCCGCTACCACCCCGGCAAAGCAAACGTTGTAGCCGACGCCTTGAGTCGTAAAGAACGTATCATGCTTCATAGTGTTCATATTCATAACGATATCCAAGCCCGTATTCTCAAAGCACAACACACCTCGGTTACCAAGGGAAACATGTATCAAGAGATGGCATGTGGCATAGAACTCTTGCTAGAAACCAAAGCCAACGGTCTATTGTATTACTTGGACCGTATCTGGGTTCCCGATCGTGACGATCTTCGTATATTTTTTATGAACCAGTCCCACAAAACTCGATATTTGGTACATCCCGGAGCTGATAAGATGTACATGGGTCTCCGTCAGCAATATTGGTGGCCCGGCATGAAAAAGGATATTGCCTATTTTGTGGTAAAATGCCTAACTTGTTCTAAAGTGAAGGCCGAACACCAGAAGCCTTCTGGTCTCCTCGAACAACCTGAAATTCCCGTGTGGAAGTGGGAGAACCTTGCTATGGATTTCATCGCCAAACTCCCACGCACTTCTAGTGGGCACGATAGTATCTGGGTTATTATCGACCGACTTACAAAGTCTGCTCATTTCTTGCCTATTCGTGAGGACTATTGAGTCGAGAAATTGGCTCAGATCTACATTGATGAGATCGTAAGTCGTCACGGAATCCCTTTGAACATCATCTCCGATCGTGATTCGCGTTTTACTTCCCGATTTTGGCAATCATTGCAATCAGCACTTGGTACTCGTTTGGATTTAAGTACGGCTTACCATCCTCAAACTGATGGACAAACCGAACGAACAATCCAAACCCTTGAGGATATGCTTAGAGCTTGTGTCATTGACTTTGGTGGCAATTGGAATTCTCACCTACCACTGATTGAATTTTCCTACAACAACAGCTACCACTCAAGCATTAACATGGCACCGTTTGAAGCTCTTTATGGACGGAAATGTCGTTCACCGATTTGTTGGAACAAAATTGGTGAAGCACAAATCACCGGTCCCGAGCTTATCCAAGAAACCACCGATAAATTCTCTCTTATCCGTGACAACATTCGAGTAGCAAGGAGTCGACAAAAGAGCTATGCCGATAGACGACGAAAACCCTTGGAATTTCAAGTTGGAGATATAGTTCTTCTAAAGGTATCACCTTGGAAAGGCGTAGTCCGATTTGGAAAGAAAGGAAAACTTGCACCTCGATATGTGGGTCCATTCAAGATACTCGAAAGGGTAGGAAAAGTGGCCTACAAACTCGATCTTCCTTCAGAACTTAGCAACGTTCATCCAACCTTTCATGTATCAAATTTGAAAAAGTGTCTAGCCGATGAGAATATCCATATCCCTCTTGACGAAGTACGTATTGACGAAAAAAATGCACTTTGTTGAAAAACCCGTGGAAATCATGGACCGAGAAGTTAAGAAACTCAAGCGTAGCCGCATCCCCATTGTCAAGGTCCATTGGGAATCTAAACGTGGCCCCGAGTTCACTTGGGAACGTGAAGACCAAATGAAGACCAAGTATCCGCATCTCTTTTCATAGCCTCCACTAGTTGAATTTCGGGGCGAAATTCCTCTAACATGGGGAGACTGTGACGTTTTGGATTTTTCGTTCTCGCACTTGTATTATAATTATCGTGTAATCATTCTCTACTTTAATAAAGTGTAAGAGTTTTATTTGGTTTTATACAAATAGGTATTTTATTTTACGGATTTAAACTAATTAGAATTTTATAAATTTTAAAACTAATATAAAGTTTTATATAAAAATCTAAATTTAAAAAGTTGTATATTTAATAAAATAACCTATTTAAATAAGATAAATAACTTTTATAAAAAAATTATTTATAATAATAAAAAAATAAAATAAGTTTATAAAAACATTTTTAAATTAATTTGAGTTAAAAGAAATTAAATTAATTTATTTAAAGAAAAGTTCAGGGGTTGTATTGTAATTAAACAAACTAGAAGGATTTAAAACTGAAATCGACTAAGGGGCTGTTTCTGGTCAATTTAAACTACAAGGGCCCATCCGTATTAATTTTAAGGGCTAATTCGAGTCAAACCAAACTCCAGGGACTAAATCTGTCAATTCTCGATTCGTTTATCCTGTCACCCCCCTCCGATGGTCCGGCGGGTAAAGAACTTTTCGGCGACGCCCGACAAGGCTGTTTCTCTGCACCTCGACAGCCGCTAAAGGCTTCTCTGGCTTCGTCTCTCCCACGCGAACAAGACCCCCCGACCAATTGGTCTCCCCAACATAAGGATCGTCTGATCCTGTTGGTGGCCGAGAAACCCACGTTCGAATTCGCGCCCGACAGACCACCTCCACACGTGTTGAATGTCTGGTTAGTTTCGTCTCGTCCAGACTAGTGTCGGAACGTGCCCAATTGCACGTTTTAACATAGAAATCAAGCTCGGCTATAAATAGCCATGGTCGGCCCTGCACGAGCTCGCTACCCTCCTTCCACCCACTCTCACTCCAAATTGAAGGCACCATTACAATCGCCATCTCTGTGTGAAGCTGTGACCAAGGTTGTAGAGGCTAATCCTATCCAGAAGCTCGATTCTCATTCTGGACATCCTCGGATTTAAGACTCTGCCGTCCAGCCCTTTTGCGACCACGTAAGAATCCTCAACTTCGTTTCTTTACCTTCTGTTATCATAAGGCAAGCTGAACCAATCGAAGTCACGACTCCAAAACATCGATTACCGGACAAACCATTGTTCTGAAAAATTACTGTTTTATTTTTCTAAAGTCTGGGCCATCGAAACTACTTAGTTTTGATTGAGTAAATGGTCAATCGAAACTAGTAGTTTCGATAGATAGTAGTTTTGATAGATGGTAGTTTCGACAGCCTGCATATCACTTATAAATGATCAATCGAAACTAGTAAGTTTCGATAGATGGTAGTTTCGACAGCCTGTGTATCACTTATAAATGATCAATCGAAACTAGTAAGTTTCGATAGATAGTAGTTTCGACAGTTCTGCGTATCACTTGTAAATGGTCAATCGAAACTAGTAGTTTCGATTGAACACAGTTTCGATACCTGTCACAACTATAAACAGTTTCAATCAAATCAGTGATTTCAAGTAAATCTGGACCAACTTTTATGCAAATAACACTAAGAAATGTTATTATAAACCTATACACAATTAAATACTAATACGCACATGTAAACATACAATAATACCCATTTATCTACATAGGGTTTCAACGTGCTTAGACTTCAACATCTTTATCACCTACACGCGTGAAAAAATACCCGCTTGCAAGGTGAGTTACATAGCCCCTATTTTACATTTTTATACGTTTTGGGGTGAAACATTATACATGCTACTCCCATTGTTTGTACGTGTTATACATGAGACTATATGCTTATTCTTTGGATGTACATACATTTAAACACAAGACAACCAACTGTAATATTGATAGATCTATTGTGCCTGACCAGCCCACCCGGTTAGGGTGTTTATTACTGCATACTCGGATATAACCGTGTGTTATATTCAAACATATCGGATATAGTGGGTAACTATATTCAAACATACCGGACTTAGCTGTTGTGCTCTGTTCAAGCGCGTCAAACTCGGTTTGAATTGTGATTAAATAAATGATATATCATATATACTATGTTTAACAAGATAAACAATGAGTTGCAAAACGTTTCTATCTACTACTTATCGGAACTACAAACCTATGTACTCACCAACTTTTTAGTTGACACTTGATTTAAATAATGTTTCATGTTTGGATATGTGATTGCTTGCCGAAGATTCCTCCACTTAAGAACTATGGACCTAGTTAAATAAATCAATGTTTTGAACTAGATTAGGTTATTTGAAATGTATTGTATTTGGATCTTAGTTGTCTTTAAATTTAATTTATGAATTATGCAACATTTTAGTTATCATGTGCTTTTGAACAATCATTCCATTGTCGGCCTCGATGATTCCGCCATTGGTCGGGGTGTGACAGACACATAGGTGACACTTAATTTCTCAATGCAATTAAGCTTATAATAAATGGAAATACGGAATGCGGGCACCACCAAATCTCGAATTTATTCTCATAAAAAGTCATTATCCTCAATGTGAAGCGAGAAACAACGGAAACAAAATTAAAGACTCAAAATATACAAAAATAGTAAAGCTGGTAATGATAGCAATCTTCTTGGCCAGCTTTGCCCTTCCACTTGTGTATTCGTATAGCATCTCATTCGCGGTTGCACACAAACTCTCTGTAGGGTTGCCTTTTACACAATAAATCAAGCTCGGATCCTCATTGTTTGAATGGAGATTGAGTACGGACAATTCGGATCAAACGTGCAAAATTAATTTCACACACACCCAACAACATTAAACTGACTCAAAGTACAGACTCAAAATAAAACGAAAAGACTCTACTGACTCAATAAGACTCAATATAAAACAGGGACACGTAACTGATGAATGACAAACACATAGAAATGAAAGTCAAAAGCAAGGTAAAATCAACTCGAATGATCCTAAGGTTTCCCATGATGGTGGAAAGTAGGTGGATATGATGGATGATGGTGTGGTAATAGTGAGTGATTGATGGTGTAATGGTGGATGATGAATGGGAGTGGCCGGTTAATAGCGTCCGGTAGGGGAAACCATGGGAACCAAGGGATTTGGGGAGGCTTCAGGGAGCCCTCGCATACTGGGAAGATCTAGGAGGTTCTCCTCACGTATCGCGAGGAGGGGAAAATTAGCCCGACCATAGCTTTTGGACTTCGTGTATCGCGAAGACTGAAGTTCTATGCTTCGCGTACCGCGAGGGGGGTATTCACAGAAAGTTAAGAGCAATTCCATTCTTAGAAAAATTTTGATACCTGAAATCCTTCTTCTCCCAATTCCCTAAAAAACTTGTTCCAATGATACATTCAAGTTCATACGTACCCGTAACTTCGTTCTTGATGATTTTCCTCACAAATAAAATGTGAATCCCTGCAAAACAAAAAACGCAAACCAAAAACACCAAAATAACACGAAAATAAGAAAAGGAATATGCAAACTCTACACTTGTGTACCTACGCAAGAAGCAAACAATCCTAATCAGGCGGCTTCTCCTTGATCCTCCTTAGAACCGCCGTCATCCGGCGCGACCTTTCTCTTCTCCATAGCACATAATCATCGACGATCTTTTCACAACCACCACTATTCTCTCTCAAATCCTTCCACCAACACTAGAACAAACCAGATCCAAAAATAACCTGCAACAAATATCCAAGAAAACTATTCCCTCTAAACGTCCCCACATTTGGGGATTGCACTATCCTCATATCATATGTATGTTTCTGCTCTCGGATTGTCTTACGGGGCAGCCTAGATTTAGGGGACGACCTCAGCCTCTATCCCTTTAGCATGAACAACAGTAATGGGCAGGGGCTTAGGAATACGTATCTCCATGAATATGGCCTCTATGCTCTCACCCGGATCTTCAGGATCCTTAGCTTTCTTCACCGTCCACACACATGGGGTTTTCCCTATGATCTCCTCAAGTTCTGCCATCATCTCCTACAGATCACTAGGCACATCATCACCGTACTCATCGGGCTCATTCAGCAGCTCTTCTAAATCTAACGCCCCATCAGATAGTTCTCCTAACTCAGGGGGGGCTCTCCAAAATCACTCTCTCCTAGACCAGAGTCCCTATGGTCATATATGAAGGTATCGATTAAACAAACTGCATTGCTCTTATCAACAAACCCTTTCACAGATTTCATAGCATCAAATGTATCTGTCTTATCCCCCACACGAAGTGTGAGCTTTCCGTCAAAGACATCAATCAATGCCTTGGCGGTGCGCAGGAAAGGGCACCCTAGGATGAGTGGGACTCTGTCATCCACCTCCATATCAAGAATAACAAAATCCACGGGGAAGACTAACTTATATACCTTCACTAGAAAGTTTTCCATTATTCCCCGTGGCTATTTGACCGAACGGTCAGCTAAGGGTATGCTCATGCACGTCAAATTAGGATCCCCTAGGTCTAGCTTCTTATATATAGAGTATCGAATCAGATTGATGCTAGCACCTAGGTCAGCCAACGCGTGGTTCATAGGCAAACTGCCGAGCAGACACATGATCGTGAAGTGACCCGCATCTGCCAATTTCTCTGGATTCACATAGCATCTCTCACTCAGAGATACTTTTGAGACCTCCTCCAGCTTCTTCTTGTTAGATAGAAGATCTTTCAAGAACTAAGCATATTTGAGCATATACTGGAGGACCTCGATGAAAGGAAGACTAACCTTAAGTTGCCTTAACATGTTAAGGAAATTATCGTATTGCATAGAATATTTATGAGGTAAAAAGCAGGCTACGTAGGGAACACGGCTCAAGTCAACTTCGGTGGCCTTCATCTCCCCCCTTTTCTTCTCCTCCACAACTTTCTTAGGAGGCTTCTCCATCTCTAGCTCTTCATCCACCAGCTCTTCATCCTCCACCGGTGGCTCTTTTCTTTCTTCTCCTCTTCCACTCGTGGTTGTCACAACCATCACTGATGCATTGGAACCCGAAGACGGACCTCTGAGCCTATCTTTCAGATTCTTCGTTATGTCTCCTACCGTGCGCTGCAGATCCAAGAATGCGGATTGCTAATTTTTCAGCAGGGAATCATGTGCATCCAGCTTTTGCTGGGTCTCTTTGTCCTTCACTACCAGGTGGGTGAGCATCTGGGTCTAAGTCTCTAGCATCTCCTCTATTCTCTTGTTCCCAATGCTGCCTCTAGAACTCGCTCCTGCTTAACCTCCACCAGGTTGATTTGGGAGAGCATTAAACCTAGGTGGGTTGCTTCCAGATCTCCATCCGGAGTTGTATGAATTGCGATAGGCATTATTGAATCCTCGGTTCTGGTTGCCCACAAAACCAACCTGCTCATGTTGACTGACGGGGCAGGCCCTGGTGTCATGGTAGAAACCTGGATATGCTTGAGGCTTACCGCCTGAATGGCTACTAGTCACTACCACTGGAACTTGATCCATCAACCGATACATACAAGTTTGTTTGTGCAAACGGACGGTGGTTTGTCCGACAAATCTCAAGTGCTCTTGAGAAAATCCTAACACACTATCCTAGTTGGGACAAAGTTCCTAGGGAGGATCAAAACATCATATTTTGCAATCTTCATGTAAGTATTAAATGTAATGAAAATCAAGTTTAAAGAGACATTTCAAAGCGGTTGGTGGTTACGAGGATGTGGAAAAAGCAAAGGCTCATCCTCCGGAGTCCATCGGTTCGAACAATTGGAAATACCTCATAGAGGACTTGTTCCTAAATCCCGGGTATATGGCCATCTCGATCCAAAATTATTCAAACCGAGCTAAACAACCTTATACCAATACTAGTGGGAGCAAGTCATATGCTCAACGGAGATACGAGGAGGTAACAACCTAATTGATAAGTTAGTCAAATATTAGTAATATTATTTTTGTTGTTTATAGGTGGAAGAGCCAACCTAATTGATGGTTGGAGACGTATGCACACTTCTCATGGCACATGGGTCAACGCTCGGGAGAAAAACTTGGGTAAGTATATATATTTTGTTATTATGTTGCGAATCAAAGATAAATGAGTCAAAATGACACGTACCCGTTCTAAATGGGTCAAAATTACTCGTTTAACCCAAGTCAACTAATACATGTATATTATTGCGTTTTGATACCTTTATTGTAGGGTTATTGTAGTTTGAGAAATTATTTGCATATTAAGTTTGTATGTTGTATTTGTAGTTTGAAAATACACTAGAATATTAATCCTATTGGTTATTGTTGGTGTTATTATAGGTTTTTATTGAGTTTTGGTGGATTATTATGTTTATTGACTTTAATTCAGTAGTTATGCTGTCGGATTTTTTTAAAATTTTTTATATATGTTTATTTTTTGTTTATTACAGACTTTAATTCAAGATGAGTTGACCCAGATTTAACAAGCTGGCGAAGAGACTGATGAGGAAGAGGTACTACGATGTGTCCATGGTGAGAGACGTGGTTGGAGCCAAGGGGTTGGAAGAAAAGTGAAAAACATACCGCTAATGTCTCATCTTTGTCTGACTCTCAATTCAACGAACTGAAAGAACAAATCCGGCAACTGAATGAGACCGGCAAGCAGATGCAAGGGGACGGTAGCCGATCCGGAAACCAATATGATGACGATGAAGATGATTAAACTCTGTTGTAACATTTAATTTGAACGATTTGTAATAAATTGACACATTTTGTTTATTTTTGTCGAATATTTTTATGTATTATTTTGTAGAACGTTTTAATGTATATGATAGGTTGACAGGTTTGGAATTATTATTTTTATAGAAAAATCTGGAAATATTTTAAAATTTATAAAATTTTTTTAAGATTTAGACCAATCTCGACGACATGTGGTCGAGACAAGTGTGTGACCCAGAGATGAATTTAATTAAAAAATCAAGATAAAAAAAAATAAATTTACCTTTTCTCGACGACTTGTCGTCGCAAAAGGGTAAATTTATTTTTTTTCTCTTTATTTTTAAATAATAAAACACTTTTCCCGATGCCCCTATTTCGACGACATGTCGTCGAGAAAAGGGTAGCCTATCTCGACGACTTTTTCCCGATGAAATTCTAAGCTTTCTCGACAAACCTTTGCCGATGAGATCTTTACCGTCAACATGTCGTTGAGAAAGGCAATCTCGACGACATGTCGACGAATCTATCAAAAATTCTTATAGTGAGTGTTTACCATTTACACATGTGCATAAATTTTTTTAAGACAAATTTAGAGAGAATTAATGAATTAATTGAAGAGATATATCATTTTTATATTTTATTTTAATAATAAAGGTAGTGAAAACAAAAAATATGGTTTTAATTGGTTTTTGACAAGTTCTCACGAGTTCTTAAGTATTTATTAAGTTTTAATAGATCCTTACCTCATACATACTCAACTAAAACTAAATATATCATATGTACCCATTTTAGATGAATTTTTATTTTATGACAATTCTACCCCTCTCCTTTTTCTAATCTATTTTTTTTATTTACATCGGCAGGAACTGCAGATTGTTACGTCGTTCTTTACTTCTTCATAACATACCTTGAAGAGCGCACCCCCTTTTGTAATCTTCAAGAATCGATGTTGAATCACATCAGGTAATAATGGCATCAGAATCACATGGAAAACGCTTCCGCCAGGGTTCATAATCGTATTGGTGTTTTCTTCAATCTCATTTAGAATAACGAGTTCATAATCATGAGGTCGTTAAGAATCGCATCAGGATATAACTAGAGCCGCCTCACATCTTTTTTGTTCCGGTGATCACCGTGAAGAACTGTAATGTAAGTTTTTTTCATTATCTTTGTAACAGTGTTCCAATAAAATGTAATTTGATGGTTTATAAATATAAAATTTGATAAGAGTATTGTTGCCATGTTTTTTTCATCGTTGATTGTATTTGAAATTTGTTTTATGAATGATGACGTAGGAGGATACATCTCCAATTGTCAACCACTAACTAATAAAGAACTAAAGACTGACATATCAAGAGAAGACTTCCCCAGACCAAAGGGATCCTCAGCATCCCACAGTAATAAAAGGAGAAGATCTCTCCTTGTGGCAAACAAATAATACGACAACACAATAACCGAGAAGCATCTTGTTCATGCAAACCAAATCCGGAAGAGATCAGCAAAAGATGTGTTGACTCAGTGAAGAAGACAAAAAGGAATGGTAGTTATCTGCAGGAGACGAAGTCAACTTCTTACCCAAAAAAGGAATATTCGGATAAAAGAGGATTCTGAGAGGAGGAAAGTCCTCTGAGAAACTTCCTCAATTAGAGAGGTCATGGGGCAAGATAAGAGAGAGAGCAACTCGTTGAAGACACTATAAATACAAGCCTTGGGCTTCATTCAAACACACACTGGGTTCTAGGCTTCAACGTATTGCATAACTTTATCCTCTCCTACTTGCTTCTCCTAGTAATCCCCTTACCTCTCCTTATAATCAGTTCTTCCCCTTGTAACCAGCTACTTCTTGTGTAATACTTTTTAATACACTCGTGTACTCGTTCTAGAGAATATACCACTTAACCTTGGAACTCCCAAGGATAAGTGAGTCATTATATTAATAAAGCACATTTTATCCCTAACGCATAATCGTTGTAGCAACAAGTGGCACCCGCCATGGGGCACACTTCGATCTAGTCACTTGGAGAGTGAATCACTTTCAAATCTAGTTGTTTTTTTGTTGTTTTTCTTTCAAGCGAAGGGAAATGTCTTGTGAAATTCAGTCGGTGTTGGAAGAGCTACCTCCCATGAACTCTCTGGAAGACGTGGTGGAGATATCATACATGATGGAACTTACAACCGAGTGAGTGGGGCAAACTTTCCCAAGCTACAACAATGTTGATCAATCATTCAGGGCTTGGCGGTATGGCCATCTTATGAAGAAGAATCGGGCGGCTCCTCTGGTAACACCCTGTCCTAACAGATAGGAAAACAAATCTGGTACTTGAACATCTCCATACCAAACACAATAGCCTCCGGGCAGTCAGGAGCCACCCCCAGACAAAACTCCCCTTTACCAGGTTGGACCATTTGTACTGCCATAGCAAGGACCAATCCAAATAGGGTCTCAACTCATAGTGATTCAACTCCTTGCTGCACAGAACATTATGTATGTCCTGTGCACTCCATACTACCCTTGGCATAATATGGGGATGACAACAACTCCCCTTTACCAGGTTGGACCATTCTTCCGCTCCAACCCTGCACCACGCAATGTCGAAAGACTCCTACAAACGGAAAGCGACGGCGTGGCCCTACAGAAGGAAAGCGATAATCTCCTAGACGAATTCGTAAGGCTATACATGCCTGATAAATTTTAAAAGGGGATCACCAAGTTCAAATTCCCCGCCAAGACAAAAATGTCGTCTAATGTAAAGATGTATGATGGAACCAGAGATCCAGATAATCATCTACAACTTTTCTCCGGAGTAGCCAAGGTGGAGCAATGGTCCATGCCTGTGTGGTGCAAAATGTTCGTCCAGACCCTCAAACGAGCAGCCCACGTCTGGTATAATGACATCCCCGAAAGAAGCGTCGACAACTTTGAAGACCTTATCAAAAGCTTTCTAACCGATTTTATGCAGCAAAAAAATGTGCTAAGGATCCTATCTCCCTTGACTACATTAGGCAGAGAGATAACGAATACCTAGAGGATTTCATGGAAAGATACAAGAGGGAGAGTCTTTGTGTAGGAAACACCACAGAGAGGATGCGAGTATCAGGTTTTGTCCATGGTATTCGCCCAAAGCAGTTGTGTGAGGAGACGGGTAAGCATCCCCCTAAAACGATGGAGGAAGCTACGGAGATGGCTGTAGCCCTTTCTACAAAAAAAAGCTCTATAAGCCCGAGAGGGTCGCCTGAAAACTGATAGAGGAAAGTCATCCTCACCATCAAGATACCGCCCATGCCGTCCTACGTGGATAGAAGGATATGTGGCTACCTATTCGACAATCGACAAAGGTATGAAAAAACTCCCTACTTACGGCCCGAAAAACGGGAGAGGACTCCAGAAAGGCCCCGAGGGCTTCATGTAACATCTAGGGTTTTTCTGATGCTTTGAATTGTGCAATAATATAATTTCAATTTTATTTCATAGTGTTATATTAATTACAAGTTGTGCATTCATACTTCAACATCACTATGATTATATATAATAAAATATACCCACATGTACATATATTTATTTCATTTAATTAACGATTTAATTTACATTATGATGCATAAATATAATTAGATATAAATGCATGGCAATGTATTATTAATAAACACCTAAAATATTTGTTTAAAGTTTTCCACATTTTTATAAACATATAAGTATAGGGAATGGATTATTTGAGAACTCTTAAATATTTTTGAGAACTCTTATCAATGGTTTATATTTTTTAAATTTTGTACTTTTTATGTATTGTCGTGTATGTTTATGTACATAAAAAACAATCACACTAATTTCTACATATGTTTTTACATTTTTAAAATTTTACCTACACATGTATAGGTAAAAATTTAAAAATGTCAAAACATATGTAAAAATTAGTTTGATTATTTTTTATATATATAAAACACATGACAATATATAAAAAAATACAAAATTCAAAAAATATAAACCAATTATATGAGTTCTCAAGATATTTTGAATTCTCAAATGATCCTAACCTAGTAAGTGTATATATATATATATGTGTGTGTGTGTGAGAGAGAGAGAGAGAGAGTTATTTATTTAAATTCTAAATATATATATATATATATGTATATATGTATTTTACATTTTTATGACAATATATGTGTATATTATGTAAATAATTATTTAGTTTGAAAAATATATGACAAATTATACAAAACATTTCAAACTTCTAGTTTTAATTTTATAGATTTTCATAAAATAAATTATATAAAAACAAAGATTTAAAAACGATTAAACTTGGTTTGAACCCCTTTAGTCACATTAAACACCCCTTAATCCATTGAACCCCTTTGAACACTCCCCCCCCCCCCCCTAATTTGGACCCCATTGTGATCTTGAAACTCATTGTACACAAGTTTGACTTTGAAAAGTCAAACATGGGCAAATCACACGAATTCGTTCATGAATCCCTTGAATTCGAGTGTTAAAACTATAATCAATCATTTGGAAACAACGTGCGGCTGTTCTACTCGTCCATGACGAGCTAATTACAACTGGAATCAATGAATTTGAGTCCAAACAACTCGTAACCGTCACAAATCAAGTCTCACATCAATTCGAGTATTAAACATGAAATTAGCCTATAAAATGATCACACACCTTCCCACATCCACTACAAACTTTCCATGCATCTGTTAGCCTCACCTTCCCTCTTCAAACCCCTGTCGAGCTCGAGGATTGTCGGTTAGGACATCACTGCCGTACGCCTTTCACAAACAACCATTCAAGGTAAAATTTATGCCATTAGATTTGTTTCAACCCCTATACCAAAGCCTTATGGTCTACCGATCAATCGCTGCGAAATTCAGACGAATTGGGTGGCTAGGGTTGGGTTACGGGTTAGGGAAGAAGATGAGTGGGGGAATGGATGCTAAAAGGAATGCGCATGATGTAGGTCCCCGTGGTCTACGGATCACGTATAAGAACTGACGAATCTACGCAACGAGTGCAGAATCCAAATCACGTAGACATGAACGATCGACTAGTAACACGTAAGATCTAAATAAACTCTTTGTATTACTATAATCCTTGATTACAAAAGTTCTCTCCAAAACACACACTACACCTTTTTCTTCTCTAGTGTTCTATGGAATATGAACTTGTAACTCCTATTTATAGTAAACACTAATGACTCTTGCACCATAGGCGAACTTAACAAGTTCGCTCCTAAAGATGCTTAGGTGAACTTGTTAAGTTCGCCTATCTACGAACTTGCACAGAATGTTTGCTACAGTTACAAATTTATGCTCTAACAGATTCCCTCTTAACTATTGCAAACTATTTTATCGATTACAAGTCAAAGAATCTAAGACTAAGACATAATATCTTCAAGCTTGTTGTCACCATATGCTACAACAGACTCCCCCTTGACAACAGCTTTAGAAGACTGTCATCCATCTTCAAATATCATCAAACACATTGTAGTCTTCGTCTTGTTCGTCTGCACACTCTCTCTTTCTATCTAGAAGAAAACTTGGGAGAAGGACCCTTGTCAACTTCTGTCTGCAAATTTAATTTTTACACAAAGGAGAATAACCAACAATTAAGATTTTCATGAAAGCTAGAAAAATAAAATCTGTTTGGTTTTTCAAACATAAGAAAGACAAACAGTATTTGGTTTTTCTTTGTACAAACTAAAATGTAAAATACAAAATCATATCTTTTTGGTCGAATATCACGAGTAAGAAGATCATATCAGTGTATAAGATATATCAATCACACATCTTGGATATAAAATCCGTATAATATCAAATGGTATCCTATGACATTCTGTCAAGCCTTGACCAATCAAACCAATATCTTTCAAGATTATCACACTCTATCTTTTTCAAGACTTTCATATTGCATGTTATGATACGCGATAAACATTCAAAGAAAATAGGATCAGGCTATGACACACAAATTCAAATTGTTAATATTTTAATATTTGAAACTAAAGCATCTTATTCCCACTTTCTTGTGAGTTAAGGTACCATTTAAATATGAAATACAACGTATACCCCACTAGTGTGCCAACATAATGTAAAATGCACTATCTTCAAGACATATGAGATTTTACTAAAGATTATCCGAATTTCCAGAATGAGGAGACATCACTTAGCACATGAATAGCATAATCCAAATTGGATTGTATAGGAATCAATGAGATTCAGAATCGAATGATTCAATGTCTCGGCTTATATTTGTGGAATCATAAGATTCAGGTACATGGATCCAACTGTTATCTGGATTATGAATTCAATGGAATCAGTAAAGATGATTTATCAATATGATCCAAAGGCTAGTATATGTTTGACAGATGTTGTTAAGTACATATCTGGATTATAATTCAAATTGCATGCTTTTCATCGAATGAATAGTGCTAAGGACATAACCCGAAACTGATCTCATAGGAAAATCTTTATTAAAAGCTAATATTCTTTATCTGATAGTGATCTTTTAACACACACACCCAGACATAAAATGGGTTCAAATCACATTTGTAACATATGCAATTATGTTTTCACACTACTAATAGTTCAGTGAAGCTTTTAGTCTACTGACAATTCAAATTATATGTATACACAACACTATCATTTTCTATTTTTGCAGTCTCTGAAGTTTAGATCAAAACATATAATTCAGATATATTAACATAAAGCACCAACCGGTCAATCTAAGGTCATGTGTGAAAGAACATCTACTGATGTACTATCATCTCTTCTTTAACTTCAAGTAATGTCGATTTATCTTTTTCAATTTGTTTGGCTTTTTCAAACTCTTTATGAAAGAAAGTAAAAAACAAAAGAAAATAAAATCTTCCATGAAAACATTTTAAGAAAAACATTTTACTTGGTTACTTGGAATTAAGCAATTCAATCAATTAAAAACTCAAATCGATGTACCCGAATGTAATTGAATGCCTTTGCCTTTGTCATCAACACAAATCTGTACTCCCCCTGTCCTGTAGACTCCCTCTCAACTAGTCAAATGGTTGCATCAACGACTTTATGCTCACCATTGTCATCCTAAGTTTTAGGTTGTCTTTTGGACTTTTAAATCTTTTTCAAAATAGCATTGTGTGTGACATATTCTCCCCCTAAGCATCAAGTCGTTGAATCAAATAGATTTCTCAGTTATCAAACAACTCGTTGCTCTTTGCAGATGCCATTCCCTGTCATATGCTATGAACAACCACTATCAACAAACCAAATATTATTAATAGTCCTTCTTGGTTAATACTGCACACCTAACAAGAAACATTAATTTGAAATTAGGACCTAAGCCATGGTAATCATGGGTCGTCCATCTGTATCATAATAAAAGACTTCACTGTATTCACAATCGAATCTCTCATCAATTTTTGGTGATTGCTCCGACGAATCAGAAACAGAAACTTTAGATTTCCAAACATACTTCTGTGCATTAGGTTCTTTTTTCTTAAAATGTGAAGTGTTTGAACAATCTTGTTCATTTGAAAAATGTTTAGATTGTGAAAGCTCTTGTTCTAAAAGTTTTCTCAATCTTCTGTTTCTACTCCGTCTTTGAGGTCTAGAAAGCCTAACCTCAGATTTGGAATTACCCTTTGGTGTATCACAAAGTTTAACCACATTTGGGTTAACATAAGGCATACCAGGAGTTCTTACCTTTTCCGAAGTAACAAGTCGGTTACCTTTGGCATTGTGAGGACAAGCAATCCGAATGTGAATCACAAGACCACAATAAAAGCAAGATCTCTTCTCACGATATTCTCTCATATAAGGAATCCTCACGCAATAAGATGTACTTGAAGAAGATTCGTCGACATGAACTTCTTTTGGAGTTTGAGAATGAACAAACTTTTTCTCAACAGGTTTTGATTCAGGCTTCATCTTCTAAGAAAATACATGCCTCTTCTCTTTATTTTTGTAAGGACAATTCACCACAATGTGTCCCATCTCATCACAATGAGAGCATGTACGCCTGGCTTTATAATCTCTGACAAATGGAACTATCCTTGGGTTTGAAGAACTTCCATGTCACACCCCCAACAAGGCGAAAGTATGGGATGTAACCGGTATATCGCATTGAACACAAGTACAAGAGAAACTTAAAGGAAAATTGTGCATTACATTGAACCATAATACATGCTTCTAACGAAAGTACAAATACAAGTAAAATCTCTAAAACAGTACAAAGTGTCTAAATGCCTGACTATAACCAAAGTATATAATCATAACTAGAAACAATAGTTCTAATTCAAAAGCGTGCCCTCATAAAAATCTTTTCTTCAATTCTGTTTACATGAAAGCATGTTTCGAAAACGGGTCAACTATATAAATAGTTGGTGAGTTCGCAAGTTTTACGACTCTATAAAAAGTTTAAGATAAAAATCCAAAGTGATCAAAAATCCATTGATCGAGTACACATGTATTAGACAACATATTACCATGAGCCGCAATCAAAGCCTCGACAAAAAAATAAAGTACCCCATACGGAAGTCTGATGCAAACAACCTCCTAAACAAAATTGGCTAACTTTGCGCCCAAGTGACCCTATAAGTCTGGTTGGCGCGACCAAACCATGAGCGGGGGTGTCAACCCAAGTAGTACTACTCAAAATTCCCAACGGCTAAGCTCAGCTAATTGATTGCCTAAAATTGGGGACTTTAAGGCATTATAAAAAAAATAACTCATGTAATCAATGTATTAACATGTGACTAAAAGAAATGAAATAGCTTTCCCCCAAAAACAGTAAAACAGTAAGTAAAAATGGGGCCGCGAAACTCACCTGGACAATGCGGGCGAGTGATGCGACACGGTCGATAAAAACTGATAAAATCCGAGTCCTAACAGGGTCCTACTAGTTAAGTGGACACAAACAATGAATTTAGGACTCCTACATGTTGTGACCAAGTCAACAAAACAAAAAGTGGCTATGTAATCGGTTGCATACCCAAACCCGTGAATACGCGTACAAACTGTTAGAAATTGTAAAACGACTTTTATATAAATTCGTGACTTTAAAACTTTAAGTTTTAGATTTTAATAAAGAACATCAGTAGTTATAAAGTCATATATAATAAAATCTCAAGTCAAGGTTTCGTTTGATCAAAAACGCGATTACGCGCGTAAAACCGGTTTATAGTTTGAAAATCAGATTCGTCTGAAATTAGAGTTTTATTGTGATATTAGCACCCAATTTAAAAGTCAAATTTTATGTTTAAAATGGGGTTATACTTCTGTCCAAAGTCCCTTAGAATTTTTATAAAATTAATTTTATATAAAAATTTTCCAAAATTAATAACTTTTTATAAAATTTAAACGGACCATAATTCCTAAACCATACTTAGACATAAAGTTACTGCTTAAAATTTATATGAATTTATCATGTATATATATAAAAATTTCTTAAAATTTATATGAATTTTTCATAATTCCTAAATCAGATTCGTTTGATCGAGAAATGGTTCTAGGAGAAAAACGGGCTTCGGCCGCCACCGGCAACGGCACCGGACCACCGCGGACCGCTGTCGGCCGTCACCGGACCACCACCGGACTACCACCGGCTCCAGCCCTCTCTCTCTCTAATTTCTTTCAATGATTTATCATATGAGAAAAAAATGGGGGTAGTGGGGTATTTATATCCCTCGTGGTCTCCGATCGCGTGCCGGTTTCTCGCTTAAACGAACCCGATAAAAAAATAGAGGCGTTATTTTTTCCAAAAATAACTTATTATAATTTATTATTTTCCCTGGAGTCCTTGCGTCTCGTAAATATATATCTTTCGGATTTAAATTAAAATTTACGAAACCGTTCGACTCGGGTGTTAACGCGTATAAACCCGAACTTGATCAAAATTTTGACATTATAATTACCCAAATAAATCTTGCTATTATTTATCATTCTCCAACGAGTTCCTTTCTTTTAAAAGTATATTTCACATAATAATAATACTATTATTATTATTATACGAACTCGTCGAACACGGGTGTTGACCGTAAAAGTCACGGTTCTCACATTCTCCCCCAGTTAACAGAATTTCGTCCCGAAATTCAACTAGTATAATAGTTGACAAGTTCTCTTTCGTAAATTGATTCATGTATGATTATCAAGGGAAATCTAGTTTCCTAGATATAGCCGGGAGATTTGACAAATCGAGATCTAAGAATCCCAAAGAGTAGGTTACACCTAGAAAGGCTCAAAAGCAAATTGAATAATCATGAGAGAAAAATCCTTCGAATTCCAAAGAATCTATAGATCATTGTTTCACCGGATCAGTCAAAAAGGTACACTACTGGTGTTATTCAGAAGATTAAGAAATCTGTCATAGGATTGATATACACAAGTATACAAAATTGATACAAATCCAGAATGATATTATGATACAAATTCCCGGTGATTCAGTATCCTTTTATGAGCAAGGAAAAGTATCATTTGGCTTGGTGCCATTAAGGAATACTGTTATAAATAGTAACCATAAAATTATAGTATGAGAGGTGCTATTAAGATCCAAAGAGTCGGAAGAATCACCACGACTCATTGGAATAAAAATGTATCACAGCGATAACAAATACCATAGATTATGAAGGATGATCATATCATGTACTTAGAATACAGAGAGATAACACCTCGTTAAAATGAAACTTGTCGTTATTACGAACTTCCTTAAATGGTATAATTACGGATTCGTCGGCTAAACACCTTTTGAGACTCGATATACGATAAGCATCGTATATACCATTAAGCTCCTGAGGTAGTTTCAGTTTGTACACAACAAGACCAATCATATGATTATTACCAACCTCAACACAACAAAATGGTGATCAACCTTTGTGTCAAAACAGAGCTTATAATGGCGCTCATTTAATGGTAGTGTGATCACTGTTAGTGTAAGGAAATCGGACCAAAGGTAAAAGAGTATCCAAATTACCACCAAATTGTATCACACAAGCCCTTAGCATATCCTCCAAGGTATGAATAGTTCGATCACTTAGACCGTTGGTTTGAGGATAGTAAGTGGTGCTTGTGCGTTCTCAAAGCTTTTTATAGTGTCTGACATAAATGGGATGTAAAGCGACTATCCCTATCGTAGATAAAGGAAACAGACACTCCTTGTCTTGCTACAATTTCACTACTATACAGTCGAGCTAGCTTTTCTATCTAGAAGTCCTCTCGAATAAGTAGGAAATGTGCAGAGTTAGTCATTAATTAGTTAACAATGTCCCAAAATGAATCATAGCCGCCTAAATTTCTAGGCATGCCTAGTAACGAAATCTATTGAAATTTGTTCCCACATTCACTGTGAAATCCCGGGTTGTTGTACCTTATGATTGTCAGTAATAGTAGTTGCTATTCAATAATTTGTACATTGTTGTATCATAGGGCGATACAACATGGTTGGTGTGTATACAACATAACCGTAAAATAGATACAAGGGAATTTTAAAAATCAACATAACAAAAAGACGAGATTCACACTTCTTGTACTAGAATTGAAGAGTGATGATTATTTATTAGAGAATGAATTAATAACGAGAAATCCAAGCTTAAAGCTTTACAAAGCAAGTATATAATGAGTACCAGTATGATTGTACCAAGCTCGAGTCGTGAAACCGAAGATTAACAAACAAATGATATTATACTAGGATTCTGTCGAGATAAATTTGCTAAGAGTCAAATTTAATCAATCCTATCGAGTGTTATAGGAAATGAGTCATAATCATAAAATAGATGTCAGCGATGACCCGTGCTATGTAACCTTACCACAAAGCATTAGGATTCGGTACTAACGCGCATATTAGTCTCGATATAATATAACCATGTTTGATGATTTTCAACTAAAGGATCGTATACATATTGCCCAAGGTTAGCAATGAGTTATACTAAAAATCAAATCTCCACAAGATCTAGATATAGAAAGTGACTAAAGATCCAGAACGATCTAGTAAAGTAGATTAGTTAAAAGACTAGATGCAAGTTCCATATTTGGACATTGAATTGACTACCACCAGAAATCGAATTTGGTTAACGGTCAGAAATGGAATTATGAAATTTTAACAAGAACTCCATATCAAAAATATGGTCTACTCCTCACATCGAGTCGGCCAAATTTGATAGGATAACATTAGACGTCTGCATATTTCTTGATGTGTATTGAAATGATTCGGAAGTAATCCGCTATTCAGCTAGACGAGGAAATAAACAGTCACATTGTGGAAATAATCTCATAAAAATAGTGTCCCCCGAAAATGATTTTTGAGCTTGATAACCCACAAAATGGGTAGACTTTGATATAATATCATTGTCAATTTAGACTAGGGTTTGATTCTTATAAAGTAGACGTCAAAAAATAGGGGAGGATCAAGTAAAACTTCAGGAATTTTCCAAATGTGAGGATGTCATGCTCATAGGTCCTTTAAAGATAATGCAATCTCAAGTGGATCTTCAAGAGAGCAGAGTCAACTATGATTCGTCACTTGTTCCTCTTCCTGGTAACGTACAACTTTAATCGGTTAAAAATTCGTAGAACACAAAAATAAATTCAAAATTGCTCTACTATGATTTAGGACGCATCTTTCAAATGATAAGATTTTCAAATTTCAACTTAGGTCCTCGCTTTTCCATTAAATTCGATGGAAATGGACCATAAGGTTTAAAAGTTTGTCCTTAGATCTCGCGTTGAAGGGGGTCAAATAGATTATCTGCCAATAACTGGTAGTACAGTATGCCTGCAACTTTCTTGCCTTTCTAACGGTAGCATTATGACTTACCGTTTCGTATTTCACCCATACTGGTTTAGGCCCGTTGATTTTACCCGTACCCGATTAATCCGACCCGAACCAACTTCACCCGAACCGTTTAAACCCGTACCCGAATAACCCGTAACCGATTAACCCGAAAACTGTTTAAACCGATTGTTATTCGGGTCGGGTTTCGGTTAGACTTTCAAGCATCAAAAACCCGATTAACCCGAACCGATTAACCCGAATAAACCGAACATTTATATATTCTACCATTTCTCTTCTCACCACCACCACCAACACCACCAAAATCCGCTTCTAAACTATGAGTTTAAAAAATTCACTACATAAACACGAATACTTCTATTTGAAGCTTTAATCTCTTGAAAATGTACTTATTTTTGTTTCACATACACGTTTATTTTATGTTTTTAAACTTGATTCATTTTTTTTTTCAACCATGTGTCCCTACCCGAAACCCGACCCGATTAAACCGAAAACCGATTAACCCGAACCCGATCTACCTGAATGTTATTCGGATCGGTTATCGGATAAATTTACACACACGGAAAAACCGATTAACTCGAACCGATCTACCCGAAACCGGATTAAATTACCCAAACAACACCCCTATACTGGTTATAGCCTTAAAATCCTTTGCATAAGAGTTTAAGCCATAAATTTTATGGAATGAGTGTTTAATGTCATAGATTCATATTCCCTAGAGCACGTGTTAAGAAGTCGTTTCTAAACAGTAGTTGCTCTAAGGCTTTCTAATTACACGAGGCTGAGAATAAGGGATACGTATACGTCTCTACCTAGTTGGAAATCAAAAAGTCAATCAACAAAATGACATTTGAGAGAGAACAAGTACAAAAAGGATATGAGACTATCATATTCGGATCTATAAGGACTGTATACGTAGAGTAACAAATAGCGATAATCACCATAAATAAACTTTGAATGATTACTAATAAAATTTTTGGTACACAAAGAATCATTCCAACATAAAGTTTCATTTTCTCCATCAAAATGGATTTCAATAAGACATCGAAACGCCAGGAGAAATCAATATTTGCAAAACATACGTAGCAATGTTCACAAAAAAGGGCATTAGTTTCATACTAAGCCATAGCTATCCCAAAATAAAAAGTTTTTATAAATCCAACTAAAAGAATCCTGGGCAAAAGCCGCTCGGTGTCCATAATAGAACTACAAATGATAGAAATAAACACGACAATGAACGTCGTAAAGATGGCTCCTCCCAAGTAAACAAGTTTCTCAAGTTAAGTTTCCACAATATAAGCGTCGCGGTTAAGGGAATCGGGATTGAGTGTACCAAATTACCATAGTGAGTGCAGAGCACTTACAATGGAAATTTCAAGTAGGTGGAAAACTGAATTATTAAGAATATTTACCAGGAGTATACTGAGAATGACAAACACCGAAATGAGGATTTATACGAACGATTGTATAGAAAGGTTATATTGTCTAAGAAAAAGAAGCTTATATTTCTTTAAGGAATTTCTCCATCATATTGTTACTCCATCGATATTAGAGTGCATTTGGGTTATAAGATAAAATCCAAGATTATGTCGGGACCTCCGATTATAGTCGTACACTTACTGCAAGTGTCGAGCGTTGTAAAGCCCATATTGAATTTATGTGGCCAGTAAACTCTCATGGGATCTGATTTATCAAGTAAAATAGATGAGAGAAAATCTTCGTTGCTCAAGATTCAGTAAGGAGTTGATTAGATCAAATTCGAATTTCTCTTGTTCCTTCAGAACTGCGAGAACGTTACATGAAGATCAATTAGGGGAGTCAGAAATGTCGATGTCTGATTCATGCTAGACCGAGAGTCGTCACAAGTGTTGATAAACATATAACAAAATTGAAATGAGAAAATATTTAGTTGGATCTCAAAGGTGAAGCAATACTTAACAAATAATTGCCAAATCCAGTCCAAATACTGAGGTTAAATCAACTGAGAACAGATCTCCTCAGTGTCTCAGTCTAAATTGTCATGCACAATAAAACTTGATAAGAGTTTTGGATCCATTATGATTCAAAGATAAAAAAAAAGATATAAATTCCCATGTCACATGAGGTATCCCATCGCATCATTTGATGTCTTTGGCTCAACCCTAAGGTGACGATAGTTTCGATCAATATTCGAATGACTGGGAATCGTGGTTAGAAATATAGATTAATCATGAACATTAACTCAGACAGTAAGGCTCACTAGAGTTCTCATGCACTGCAAATTATGATCACGTGTGCACCCGTAAGGATTGTTCTAAAAGTTTTCTCAATCTTTTGTTTCTCCTCCGTCTTTGAGGTCTAGAAAGCCTAACCTCAGATTTGAAATTAC
Source organism: Smallanthus sonchifolius (assembly GCA_023525975.1). NCBI lineage: Eukaryota > Viridiplantae > Streptophyta > Magnoliopsida > Asterales > Asteraceae > Smallanthus > Smallanthus sonchifolius. The sequence goes on from CM042046.1 coordinate 33,172,737, forward strand.
CCTTTGGTGTATCACAAGGTTTAACCACATTTGGGTTAACATAAGGCATACCAGGAGTTATTACCTTTTCCGGAGTAACAAGTCGGTTACCTTTGGCATTGTGAGGACAAGCAATCCGAATGTGAATCACAAGACCACAATAAAAGCAAGATCTCTTCTCACGATATTCTCTCATATAAGGAATCCTCACGCAATAAGATGCACTTGAAGAAGATTCGCCGACATGAACTTCTTTTGGAGTTTGAGAATGAACAAACTTTTTCTCAACAGGTTTTGATTCAGGCTTCATCTTCTCAGAAAATACATGCCTCTTCTCTTTATTTTTGTAAGGACAATTCACCACAATGTGTCCCATCTCATCACAATGAAAGCATGTACGCCTGGCTTTATAATCTCTGACATATGGAACTATCCTTGAGTTTGAAGAACTTCCATGTCACACCCCAACAAGGCGGAAGTATGGGATGTAACCGGTATATCGCATTGAACACAAGTACAAGAGAAACTTAAAGGAAAATTGTGCATTACATTGAACCATACTACATGCTTCTAACGAAAGTACAAATACAAGTAAAATCTCTAAAACAGTACAGAGTGTCTAAATGCCTGACTACAACCAAAGTATATAATCATAACTAGAAACAATAGTTCTAATTCAAAAGCGTGCCCTCATAAAAATCTTTTCTTTAATTATGTTTACATGAAAGCATGTTTCGAAAACGGGTCAACTATATAAATAGTTGGTGAGTTCGCAGGTTTTACGACTCTATAAAAAGTTTCGGATAAAAATCCAAAGTGATCAAAAATCAATTGATCGAGTACACATGTATTAGACAACATATTACCATGAGCCGCAATCAAAGCCTTGACAAAAAAATAAAGTACCCCATACGGAAGTCTAATGCAAACAACCGCCTAAAAAAAATTGGCTAACTTTGCGCCCAAGTGATCTTACAAGTCTGGTTGGCGCGACCAAACCATGAGCGGGGGTGTCAACCCAAGTAGTACTACTCAAAATTCCCAACGGCTACGCTCGGCTAATTGATTGCTTAAAATTGGGGACTTTAAGGCATTATAAAAAAAATAACTCATGTAATCAATGTATTAACATGTGACTAAAAAAAATTGAAACATCTTTCCCCCAAAAACAGTAAAACAGTAAGTAAAAAGGGGGCCGCGAAACTCACCTGGACAATGCGGGCGAGTGATGCGACACAGTCGATAAAAACTGATAAAATCCGAGTCCTAACAGGGTCCTACTAGTCAAGTGGACACAAACAATGCATTTAGGACTCCTACATGTTGTGACCAAGTCAACAAAACAAAAAGTGGCTATGTAATCGGTTGCATACCCAAACCCGTGAATACGCGTACGAACTGTTAGAAATTGTAAAACGACTTTTATATAAATTCGTGACCTTAAAACCTTAAGTTTTAGATTTTAATAAAGAACATCAGTAGTTATAAAGTCATATATAATAAAATCTCAAGTCAAGGTTTCGTTTGATCAAAAACGCGATTACGCGCGTAAAATCGGTTTATAGTTTGAAAATCAGATTCGTCTGAAATTAGGGTTTTATTGTGATATTAGCACCCAATTTAAAAGTCAAATTTTATGTTTTAAATGGGGTTTTACTTCTGCCCAAAGTCCCTTAGAATTTTTATAAAATTAATTTTATATAAAAATTTTCCAAAATTAATAACTTTTTATAAAATTTAAATGGACCATAATTCCTAAACCATACTTAGACATAAAGTTACTGCTTAAAATTTATATGAATTTATCATGTATATAAATAAAAATTTCTTACAAATTTTCATATTTTTTTAATATCCAGATTATTTAATATGAATTTAATATTTTTAAAATTTTACAAATTCGGGAAAAATAGCTAAACACATCAAAACTTTACCAAATTTTTACCATATTAGTTTTAAGTCAATATAAGATCCCATACAAAGTTTGAAGTCCTGATTTTATCCAGAAGTATACAAACCCTAAATTGTCCTTTTAAACTTTATAAATACTAAACGTATACTTAAACAATTCCAATTTTCATAAAATTTGGACAGGAGTCTAAGTTCATCATATAACTGTCACTGTCCAATTTCAAGAATTTTTCAATACTCATAAGTATTTTTCCTAAATTTTCATATATTAAACTTGTGTGAATTTTAATAAATAATCTATAAAGAGTTAGATAACCAAATTTTTCAGATACTCATTTTAAAATATATTTTACTGATCAAAACCACTTTTGGGTGCTAGATCAACAATTTTTAAAAATTCATCAAAACAATTGTCGTATAAAAATAAATATATTAGTTTCATTATTTGTTTCACGTGAAACAGGGTTGGGTGTATAACCTAATAACCACTAAAAATACCAAATATCTCAATACTAAATATTTCCTGGTTCAATTCTCAAACAATGATTTATAAAACTAATCTAACATAAAATCAAAGTTTAACGGGTAAAGTTTATACCTTTCGTATAAATGGTTCGCGTACGCGGAACTTCCCGTATCACATGCAATACGAACCAAAAACACCATTAGAATCATTTTTATCTCCCGAGCATTCCCACATGATCAAAATTGACATGCAATGCCGTTTCGATGACCATGCAACCCGATCAATTTCCTGTTTTCGATCCTAGAAACTGTTACAATCTGTTCGTATTCAAAAATATACTTCCCAACATCTGATCGGAATTTCCTTCAGTGAAAACATTCATATATGTACTAATAAACTACTGTCCAAAAATCGTCACGATCCAACGGTCGGATCTCCAGGGATCGACGATTCTTTGAGATCCAGTTTTTCAAATCCGAAAATCCGATCAGTCACATTCGATGGTATGAAAAGCATACCTAGAGAGCTCTGATCAAAAATTCCTCCGGTAGAGTTTTGCCTCTATGTGTTGACAAGATCATATCCAAAATTTATGCATTTATAACGGTCGGATTTCCGGGGATCGTCCGATCTTTAAGACTGCGCATGCATAAACTTTCTGGACAGATTTTAAAAACTCTTTTTAACGAATTTAAGCAAGTATTTAAACAAATCTGAGCTTACCATTGCGTTCGTAGCATCGAGAAATGGTTCTAGGAGAAAAACGGGCTTCGGCCGCCACCGGCCACGGCACCGGACCACCGCGGACCGCTGTCGGCCGTCACCGGACCACCACCAGCTCCAACCATCTCTCTCTCTAATTTCTTTCAATGATTTATCAAATGAGAAAAAAATGAGGGTAGTGGGGTATTTATATCTCTCGTGGTCTCCGATCGCGTGCCGGTTTCTCGCTTAAACGAACCCGATAAAAAAATAGAGGCGTTATTTTTTTCCAAAAATAACTTATTATAATTTATTATTTTCCCTGGAGTCCTTGCGTCTCGTAAATATATATCCTTTCGGATTTAAATTAAAATTTACGAAACCGTTCGACTCGGTGTTAACGCGTATAGACCCGAACCTGATCAAAATTTTGACATTATAATTACCCAAATAAATCTTGCTATTATTTATCGTTCTCCAACGAGTTCCTTTCGTTTAAAAGTATATTTCACATAATAATAATACTATTATTATTATACGAACTCGTCGAACACGGGTGTTGACCGTAAAAGTCACGGTTGTCACATTCCAAATGTATAATTTCTAGATGAATTAGAATCAACACCATCTCGGTTCTGTTTCACATGCTTTGATTCTTCAATCTTAACTGTTTTCGGTATCTCTTCAACCTTAGTTTCATCAAAAACTTCATCAGCACTATCATCAGGAATTTTAGTGTAATCTTCATTGATCTGAGAATGAACATAACCAAGACCACTAGTACTTCTATCTTGATCAGCATTATTATTGAAGTAACCCAACAATATGGATGAATTTCCAAAACTCTCCAACTTTCTATGTAATCTAATCACTTCTGCCTCTTTATTAGAAAGTTCTTTGTTTTTATCAGCAAGAATGACATTTCTCTTTTCAATCTTTTCATAGGCCATATCCAAATGATATGCCTGTTCATTGTACTTCAACCCCAATGAATTCAGATCTCTCTTAAGTGATTCAATCCGATCAATACACAATTTATCATTATCCTTTAACTTCTGATTTATCGTGTGCATGGATTTCATATCACAAATGAGGTTTACATTGTCATCCATAACTCTCATCATTTTATCCTTTACTGAAACACAGTTAGAACAAAAATTGTCAGAGTTAGAAACCACCTCAGCTTTTACTTCTAAAGAAGATGCACCAGGAGCCATGAAAACGTTATCATCAGCTTCACCCTTTTGGTCAATAATGACAGGCTCTGCATCAATTTCTGATTCACTCAGATCATCTTCAAATGTCTGGAAGCTTTCTTCAGTCATCACATCAGTCTCGGTAGACTGAATACTTTCACCAGAACGAATACTCTCACTAACACTTAACTCGGCAGAAGAATCACTTTCAAAATCACTCTTCTTTACTAATTCTTCTTTAATCAAGGTCACAAACGCTTGAGTAGTAACTTCACTCTTTTTCTTTAATGTTTCCCATAGATCTCTTGAAGTTGGACACTTCCCGAGACTATGAATCATTTCTTTTGGTAAAGACATTTTTAAAGTTGCATGCGTCTTCATCTCTTGATCAAACTTCTGCTTTTTAGCTTTAGTAAGAGCTGTCACTGGTTTAGCAACATCACAAAATTCCATATAGTCATATCTAGGATGCACATATCCTTCTGTTATTGGTCTCCAAAAATCTGTATCGGACAAAGAAACGTACTCCATAAACCGAGCTTTCCAAGTAGAATAATCCGCGAAATATACGAGCCTAGGAGGTAACGAAGTTCCTAACACATTGTTGAACGTCAACATGATTGTAACACTTGACGGAATTAAAATCTTCAACAATTGAACCAACTTAGAGCACGTCCAACCGGTTTAAAATAAAACCGAAACAAACTTGAACTTTCTCGTCCAACTAAAAACCACGTTCTAGTTTCAACAAAAATTATTTTTTTCAACCGATGACGTCTTTTTCACCCCGTAAATCATGATCGAAAATCCCGAAAAGTAACTTTTAGAAAATATGAACACTTTCTTGTCGCACTTTGAGACCAACCGAAACAGCTTAAAACGAGTTATGAATGAACCGAATATTTTCCGAACAACTAGAAGTCGTGCTCGAGTCTCTAGAAAACCAAGTCATTTTTCCCGGAAACAACGATAAACCACCGAAAACCACGTTCGAAAATCTAGAAAAATCACTTGTAGGCTTCAAAGACACGTTTTTAAGCTATTTGAAACAGCTCAAAACGAGTACGAAATCTTTCAAAAATTTCCCGACCCAATGCTCATCATATCCGAGACACCTGATATTACTTTTGTTTTCCCGAACGTACACTTTAGAGTTCTGAAAACTAGTCCGCAAAACACCGTAAAAACATTCGCATAAAGTAACTATTTGACCAACAAATTGTTCTGCTTGTTACCCAGATCAAGCGAATTTAAGATTCATTCAAGCGTAGTTGATTTAATTCAGGCGAACATAAAATTGATCAGGCGAACTTGCTCTTAGATTTCGAGCGAACTTAGTTTTTGTTTAAGTCAGGCGAAGATGAAGTTGTTCAGACAAACTTGGCAAATGATATCAAGCGCACTTGTCAAACTCAAAACAAAGAATTTGAAATAGCAGATACACTATCTCAAGCGAACTTGGTCAACAACACCGGCGCATAAAACACTTATCTCAAGCGAACTTGAGGATTCTGTTGAATGTCCGGCCAACTCCGGTCAGTGGAAAATAATGAATCTTCAAATCTTGAAGAAATTGAGAAATTGATCCAACAATCTTATTCAAAATCAATTTCTATCAAACCCTTACCAATCAAATCTCCAATTCAAACAACAATCAAGCTGAATTTAATGATTTTAGGAACAAAGTGTCGCACCAACTTATGAACACCAGAGCTAAAAATCTTCAAAAATCTTGAATGCTTGACGTAAATGAGTAATTGATTCAACAATTTTGTTAGAAAACGAATTCTGACAACTCCTAACGGTTCCAATCTTCAACTCAATCACAAATCAAGATCCAAATTTGAACAAATTCAAAGAGAAAAAAAATGACGAACACTTCTGACCAATAACAAAATCCATCAATTTTCAACCACATTTGATCCAGAAAACTTGTAATCAACATCAGTACTAGTCAGAAATCATCCAGAATCAATTCGTATATCAAGAGCGCGAGGCTCTGATACCACTTGTAGGTCCCCGTGGTCTACGGATCACGTATACGAACTGACGAATCTACGCAACTAGTGCGGAATCCAAATCACGTATACATGAAAGATCGACTAGTAACACGCAAGATCTAAATAAAGTCTTTGTATTACTATAATCCTTGATTACAAAAGTTCTCTCCAAAACACACACTACACCTTTTATTCTCTAGTGTTCTATGGAATATGAACTTGTAACTCCTATTTATAGTAAACACTAATGACTCTTGCACCATAGGCGAACTTAACAAGTTCGTTCCTAAAGATGCTTAGGCGAACTTACGAACTTACACAGAATGTTTGCTACAGTTACAAATTTATGCTCTAACAAATTCCCTCTTAACTTCTGTAAACTATTCTATCAATTACAAGTCAAATACTCTAAAACTAAGATATCTTCAAGCTCGTTGTCACCAGAATATGCTCCAACACATCAGTTATTAAACCAGCCATGAGCCCAGATCAACCTGTTAAGGCACTAATCCCACACAACAAAGGTCGCGGTTTCGAATCCAGCCCCGTCGCTTTTTGTTGCGCGTGATTTGATCCTCAAACCTGGCCCTAACACATATAGGGGTTATCAATTAAAGGGCTCAGTCATTTAACACAAAGCCAAGACTGATCTAGTGTTTTCGCGTTGTGGTTTCCCCCAGGCGACCCGGGTTCGAGTCTCGTGGTCCCTTTTTATTTTTAAAACCTTTTTTAATCCAATATTTCCTATAAAAATTATTTTATAAACCACCCAAGGCTCAGGAATATTTTATGAGCCAAAATATTAACATCTCTATTATAAACAATAATTTAATCGTTTTAGAGATTTTAAAAACTCATATAAACAATGACTTAAAACCTCTACAAGTTATTTTTGTTACCCAAATTATTTTCACAACTTATGTTCTCTTTATCATCTATTTTATTAAATAAAGGGTTAACTATTTAATTAATCAAAACATTTTAACTTATTAATCTAATTATCTATATATTCAAGTAAATATTATTTAATCATTTATTTATTTATTTGTAAAAAAATTAATAATTCATATATATACACACACACATATATTCAATTCATTATCAAACAAACACATTATTTACAACAAATAAATACATGTCATTCAACCTAGCTCAATTCCCTTATACATTAGTCTTTTGAGAATGTCATTGATACATATATAAATTCAAACATAGGTTAACCTTGTGGTTAGCTAAACGTCATTCAACCTAGCTAAATTCAATGTAAGTCTACATAGCCCCTATTTCACTTTTACATCTTTGGGGTGAAACATGATTACATTCAAACTATTTGCAATTATTACAATTCAAACATTATGACCATGTGTGCAATTTGTGCCTCATGCTTGAACACTATTAGTGCAAACTACATTTATATACTTTTTGTGCATAGTGCAAGTGCAATCATTAACTAAGTACAAGCCGACAATATACAATGATAGATCTGTTGAGTCTAACCAACCCACCCAGTTAGGGTGATTGTTGCCGAAAACATTTAAGGATAAATGTTGTATTATGCCTTTCTCCATAATTGCCTTATTAAAGCATGTTATCATATGAATTGTATACAAACTTTGATAACACTTGTTATGCTAAAACCTATGTATGCTGACCAACTATTTTTAGTTGACTTTGTTTTCATCATGTTTCAGGTGGCAATAATTGAGAGTTATGTTCAAGATACAACACATACGATTTACAGACCTAGTTAATTAATTAAATGTTGTTTGAAGTACTTTATTTCTTGTTTGTCCTTGTTTTGATGAAACAATTGTAATGAATTTGAATTTAATGAAATAGGCAACTTTAGTTTGATCATGTGCTTATGAACAGTCTACACGTCCACCCTGACGTATTCCGTCGTCGGTTGGGGTGTGACACTCTAGTTCACAGAGCTGACCTAGACCCCCAGAGGGATCTTAGCCACAAAAGAAGCCCGTTTCACTTCCAAACCTCCAAGGCCAATGACCCAGAGGGATCAGTCCAAATATTGTGAGTTCCTCGGTGACAAAGGTCACCACACAAATGACTGTTTTTACCTGAAAAGACAAATTGAGAATGCCGTGAAATCAGGAGAGCTAGCTCACTTTCTCAAGAACATCCAGGAAAAAAGGAAACATGGAGGAGGTAAGGAAGACAATCTAGCTAGAGAGAAAACAATATACATGATCAACGGTTTGAGGACAGCCCCCGGAGATTGTTGGACTCGACAAAAATTGACTTCCATTCTCTCCAAAAGGGGGGAGCATTCTTTCTCTCCCTCGTGCCGCTTCTTAAACCAGACAACGGGATTAGACCTATTGCTATAGGTGCGATCTGGAGGAGGTTGGTTTTTAAGGTGGCTATGAGGGGTGTCGGGAAGGAGATGGCTAAATATCTTTGTGATTTTTAATTTGGGGTCGGAGGCCCTAGTGGGGCAGAGGCCGTGCTCCACAGTGTGAACAGATTCTTAAATGAGTTTCACTCAGATGGATCGTTGGCTATATTGACCGTCGATTTCTCCAATGCCTTCAACTTGGTGGATAGGACCGCCCTCCTGCATGAGGTCCGGACACGATGCCCGTCCATTTCCTTATTAGTGGATTTTCTATATGGGCAGCCGGCTAGGTTATATGTGGGCGATGATCATATTTGGTCCACCACTAGGGTTTAGTAGTGGGACCCTTTGGGGCCTCTTCTTTTTTCCTTAGTTTTGCATTTGCTTATTCAACGGATTAGGGACTGCTGCAAACTTCTCTTCCATGCATGGTACCTAGATGATGGTACGATTATCGAAGACGCTAAAGAAGTGGCTAAAGCTTTAGCTACTATTAGGTCTGAGGGGCCCCCGTTTGGGCCTTGAACTAAACGTCAAGAAAACTAAATTTTTTTGGCCATCTTGCAACGGGGTGAAGGTGCAGGATAGTTTGTTCCCTTATGAGATTGGAAGGCCGATACTGGGTATGAAACTCCTTGGGGACGCCGTTAGCTGGGCTGTGAAAAGGGTATCTTCTGCGGTGGAATTAATGAGATGTCTCCTATTCCTGCGGGACCCTCAATGTGAGCTCATTTTGCTTCGATCGTGTATGGGAGTCGCAAAGCTGTTGTTCGGTCTCAGAACGTGCCAACCTATGTATGTGGGGGAAGCTGTTTCTGTGTTTGACAAAGGTCTCCGGGGGGTGATCGAGGATATCATGGTTTGTGGGGGTGCTTTTTTTAGGGATTTTCAATGGAGGTTGGCATCATTTCCCGACTCATTTTGGAGGTTTGGGTTTATGTTCGGCTGAGGATGTTTCTGCATATGCTTTTGTTGCGTCGAGAGCACAATCTTGGAGTTTGTCGGACCACATTCTTCGATGTTGGGGAATTGATGGTTTAGACTCTGATTATGGGTGTGTGATGGATCTCTTACACATGTCCCTTCCCGATTTCAATCTTAGCCGTTTCTCTAATAAGGACACCGCCCCACCTAAAGCCCAACATGCTTTGGCGAGTGCCCTATTTAATAGAATCGTACATAGTTTGGGAGTGAAGTTTGATTTATCCCCTAGCCAAAAAGCGATGTTTGAATGTCTTCGGGCACCTCGGGCTCAAGATTTCCTAATAGTCATCCCTATTGAAGGACTAGGCCAACATATGTCGGCTTTGGAATACCTGAATATCCTTAAGTACCGACTAATGATCCATCTGTTTCTGATTGATGAACCCTGCCCGGTTTGCCGCATGGTTTGTTTGGATTCTTTTGGCGAGCATGCGGTTCATTGTAAGGAGCTACCTGGCTTTAAATACAAGCATGATTTGGTTAGGGATGTCCTATGCGATGTTCTTAGGCAGGCAGGGATTTCTGCCAAAAAGGAGGCCCTTGTGAACTTTCTGACAGATCCGATCAAAGGGAGGTCTACTTTACGACCAATTGACATTCTTGTGTTTGGGTGGGAAGGGGGAAACATGCTTGTGTGGACCTTACTAGAGTGTCGCCTCTTGTGGGGCTTAGGGATAATGGGTTTATTACGGGCCAGGCTGCTTTGAAGGCGGAATCAGGCAAAGTTGCTAAACACGAGAAAGCTTGTTTAAATAATCAACACGTGTTTATCCCATTTGCTTTTGATACATTTGGTTTCCTAGCCCTGGAGGCAGTTGAATTTCTTAATAGGGTTCAGCGGGTCGTGCACAGTAATATTTCGACCCCTAAGACTCAAAGCTTTATATTTAGTAGGATCGGTTTTCCAATTCATGTAAAGATCAAACCTAATAGGCTAACGCATCAAAAGATTACTGGGATGTACAGAGGACAAGTTTTGTGAAGTATGCGGCCGCATACTCATGACCAGCTGCTATGTGGCTCCCCAACCGCATACTTGGAGTATGCAGCCCAGGACCAGCCGATTAGTTTAAATAGATTTTTTGATTATTGTAATCGGTTAGACGAGTTGTTGAAAGATTATACCTACAAGTCATGTGTCGAGTCTGTTTCTGCCAGGTTCAACATGCTATTAAAATCGTTGATTAAAGATCCTCAAGAATCCGGACCTTACAATTGGTATCAGAGCCATATCGCTCATTTATGAAGCTTACAACGGATTTCTTTGACTCGTGAGGTATCAAAGTTATTGTTTTTAGCTTTTGTTAAACTAACTTGTGTTTTTGGAGAGTTTCTGGATAGTGACAGGACTCGGAATTGTGTTTCCGTCACTAGTATTGAAGTTTGCGGCCTAATTAGTGGATACTTGGCCTGAAAATCGAGGTAATTTACTGTTAATTTCAAAATCTGCAAGTTTGCGGTTCTGGAAGATTGCGGATTTATGAAGTTTGCGGTTGAAACCAACTTTGCGGTTGAATCAAACTTTGCGATTAGACTTTAAGTTTGCGGTTGAAATCCAAGTTTGCGGGTCTTACTTCAAGTTTGCGGTTAGTTTCCAAGTTTACAGTTGTTACTTCAAGTTTGCGGATACACTCCAAGTTTGCGGTTACTGTTGAAGTTTGCGGCCGTGAATCCAAGTTTGCGGTATTTTCTGTTAAAGTGTTATTAAGTCATGACTAATACTAACTCACTGGATAATGAGATTGGTACTTTAAGTAGACCTCCACGTCTAACAAATGCAAATGAATTTGATAACTGGAAGTATCGTTATGGGAACGCCGCCAGGTATAAGGATCTGTCTATTTGAAAGTCTATTGAAAACGGTCCTCAGATTCCTATGGTCAGGAATGAGAAGAATGAATTTATTCCCAAGGATCCTGATATGTATGTGGCTGAAGAAATTCTTCAAATTGGAAAGGATGAAAAAGCTTATGCTGGATTAACCATGGCTTTGTCTACTAAAATTGCTCAAGGGTTTAAGAAATTCAAAATTGCAAAATCTCTTTGGGATGCCTTAGTCGAGAGATTTGAGGGAAATGCAGATATGAGAGAGAGTCGAAAGGACATGTTAAGACAAAAAATTCAACATGTTCAAGTATGTGAAAGGTGAAACTCTAGAGGCACAAATAAATAGGTATACTCTTCTAATGACTAAGATGAACAGTGCTGGAATTGAAATGACTTATGGAGAAATAAAAAAGAAATTTCTTAACTCGTTGCCATTGAACTGGAGCTTCAACATCACTACTATCAAAAGAACCAAGGACATGTATACCATTCCTCCGAGTGAGCTTATATCCATCCTAAGGTTATATGAGATGGACGATCAGCAAAGAATGATGATGTTTTCATCAGAGACAGATCACTTAATGTCTCAAGGGAATGCTTTACTCTCCAGTATGTCCATAGCATACACACCAAACTTGTCTACTGTCTCAAATCAGACAGCTTTTGCTACATCTGTCCAACAAAGTAAATCACTATGCTCAAATGATGCCAAGATTGTTGAAATGCTTGTTGCATTGTTCAGTGTTTTCAGGAGCAGTTACAATTGTCTACTAGCTGGAAAACTTGCTCTTGTAATCTGATTCAAGATGATGTTGATCAGATACATCCTGATGATTTGGAGGAGATGGATATCAAGTGGCACATGGCAATGGCTGTGCATCGTGCTAAGAGGTTTATCAAGAGAACTGGCAGAAATTCGTTTGAAGGGATGGAGTCTGGTTCAAAACAGATAGGTTTTGACAAATCCAATCTGAGATGCTTCAATTGCAGCAAACCTGGTCACTTTGCTAGGGAATGCCCAGAGCCTAAAGTGGAGAAGGGGAGCTTGTTAAGCAGTTCTGATGAGAAAGAAAAGGGAAAAGCTGTAGATGGAAATAACAAAGCATTGGTGAGTCAACAGACCGTAGGATATGATTGGGGAGATCAGATTCATGAACTGTCGATGAAGGTGTGAAATCATGCTCTCATGGCAAAGATTGAAGACTCTGAGGTACATACTGATTTATGTTCTAATAACTGTGTTGAAAAAGTAAACAGATATAAGTATGATAATGAATTGCTCTTAAAAGAAATAAATCAACTTAGGTATGCCAATACGGAGTACAAGCGTTCTGAAAAATTGTTTAAAGATAAAATTGATGTAGGAAAAACCGATTTTTCAAAACTTGAAATGGATTTTAGCAATAAGGAATGTCTTTATCGTGATGCACTAAAATGAATAGATGACCTTAGTCTAAAGTTGAATGACGTTGTGACTCAATTGGCAAACACTAAGTTGACAATCGAGAAAATTGACCAATCTCGAGTTGTAGTCTATGACATGATAAACTCTTAAGTCAGGAAAGTAGGAAATCCAGGATTAGGCTATCATGCTATTGAACATCCTTTCAATGGCAATTTTACTCCCATGCCAAGTGTTCAACATGAAGATGTTGAAATGGAGTATGGTGTAGGCCGTAAACCAGTTCAATCTTCTTCATCCACACGGTCCACTCCCGTGACTATTGGTCCTTCAGTACAACATGTGAACATTTCTAATTCATCTAAGTCTTGTGCAGCAACATGATTAGTAGAGGACATAGTGGAGGATTGTGGGAGTGATGATGAGGAGGAGGATCGTGTTTTTAATTCGAAATCTTTGTCTTTCAAAAATACTGTCTGGTTTTTTTCTAATTCTGGTTTTTCTAAGTCTGCTACTTTGGTTAATTCTTGTTTGAATGTTGGTTTTGAAAATTTTGTTGTTAAGAACAACAAAAAAATCCATCTTTGTGAATGGTGGGACTTTAGAAAATGAAAAGGCACAGTTTGTGAATGGTAAGAATAAAAAATTTATCAAAAACAAAAACTGCCCATCAAATCGTGAAAGCAGTAAACCATCCACAAGTCAGTGTGATTCAAAGAAAAGGCCTCAACGTTTTACCAAAAGCGAGTTTTATGCTAAATTTGATAATCATCATCGTGCTTTTGAACAAAACGTTAGGAATGCTGATAGAAGAACTTTCAAGTCAAATCATAGACTTTATAATGATGATCAAATGCATAATAGAAGGTTTTCTAGGAATTGTGAAACTGGAGGTTACTTCACCAGTTTTCCTCAATGGTCATCATCATGGGACACCGGATACTATGCCCCGTATCCGAGAAGGCAAACGTGTTATGTCTGTGGAAATCCTTGACTTTGCTCGAAACTGCGTTCACAATCGTGAACACTCTAGTAGATGTCCGAATGTTAATCAAAGGGATAAAAATTTTAAAAGGCCACAGATGTCTAAAGGACACATGGCCCAACTTTACAAAAGGCCCAATGATAAACAATCGGATAAAAGAACTGGTTTTGTCCACAAATCTCAACGTCCTGTTAAAGAAAATAATGCTTTCAAACATAAACAAAAGAAAGTTGAGAAACCCATAAAATCTGAAAAGGGTAAAGAAAATGTAGTCACTCCAACAGTAAGCTCAAATTTTAAAAAACAAAAGGCTGTGTAGAAAAGAAAACCAATTGTGCAAACAACACCATTTAAGTTCAATGACAAAAGAGATATGAAATTGCAAGAAGTTTCATACCTGGATGATTTAGGGCAACCCAAGACAACCATGGCTTGGGTTCCAGTGACTAAGTAATGTGTTCTACCGTGTAGGGACAGCCTAGGAGGCCTATCAACAATCTCTGGTATGTTGATAGTGGTTATTCCCGGCACATGACAGGAGACATCTCTCAGCTTCATGATATTAAAATGTTTGATGGATGGTATATTTCCTTTGTAGGAGATAAAGGTGGGCAAATTACCATGAAAAGTACTGTTACTAATGGTACTCTCTGTTTTGAAGATGTGAATTTTGTGTCTGAATTGAATCACAGCTTGCTAAGTGTGTCTCAAAATTGTGACAAAAAGTTTTCAACTCATTTTATTGATAAAGAATGTCTAATTTTAAAACCAGGGTTTGTCATCCCTGAGGAGTGGATTTTAATGAGAACACCGAGGTGTAAGGACTCATATTTGTTGGATATGAATAGTGAGTCAGCTTTAACAAATACTTGCTTGTTTTAAAAAGCGTCTGAAAATGATTCCATGCTCTGGCATCGTCGTTTAGGTCACATAAATTTGAAAAACCTAAATAGAATTGCTAAAGGAGCACACGTGCTCGGTTTGCCTTTAAAATAATTTTGTGAGGTTGAAAAATGTATTTCTTGTGCTAAAGGCAAACAGCATAAACAACCACACAAACCCAAGCTGTTTAATTCAATAGAATCTATTTTACAGTTACTTCACATGGATCTGTTTGGTCCCGTAAGTGTGATGAGTCTTGGGAAGAAATCTTATTGTCTTGTTGTTACTGATGATTACTCACGATTTACTTGGGTGTTCTTTTTGAGTAAGAAAAGTGAGACTGCAGAAATTCTTAACCAGTTCAAGATACTTGTTGAAAATCAACTAAACTTGAAGATCAAGATTATTAGAAGCGATAACGGAACATAATTTCGTAATGAAGTCCTTGATAGATTTTGTGCTGAAAAGGGAATTGCAAGTGTAACATCCTAAAAATAGTAAATAAGTAAATAATAATACAATAGAGATTTAAACGTCATAAAACGAAATAAGAACGGATGGGCTTGGGCTCGGCTCCAACGGGCCGATGGAAGCCCAGGTATATAAGGGGCAAGGCAGCCCACTTTCTCCACTTCACCTTCATTTCACCATCCTAGAGAGAGAAAGGAGAGCTCGGGTCTAGAGAGAGAAAGTCGACAGATCGACACGAGATTGAAGGAGCACGTTACAGCTGAGCTCGTGAGCAAAACCTCCGAATCAGATTTCCAATCCAGGTAACGATTCAACCATAATCTGAGTTTTTGTTCGTTTTTGGGTTTATCGGGTTTTAGCTAAATAGGAGATGTTTTTATGGATGAAACCTGATAATAAGCCTAGAACTAGCATCTAGAATGAAAACCGCACGTTTTGATCAAAGAAAATTGTAAGATTGGCATGATCGGGTTAGCATGCAAGAATTTCGGATTTTTGGTCCAGGAACCAGGTATTGCGTACTTACCAAGTGCGCAAGAAGGACTTCCTGCGTACTTACCAAGTACGCAGGAGGGAGATCCTGCGTACTTACCAAGTACGCAGGAGGGAGATCCTGTGTACTTACCAAGTGCGCAAGAAGTATTCTCTGCGTACTTGTCAAATGCGCATGAGTATGGTCCTGCGCACTTAGCAAGTGCTCAGGCAGCAGACAGCAGGCAGCATGCTGGTTAAGTAAACTCAGTAAGTTTAGAATGATTTAACCATTAGAGTCGGGGTTGGGTCTAATGTGTATTTAACTACCTAATCCAGATCGGAAGTGACGTTGTTGGACCTTTGTTTAGGACAACCTAGAGAAGCTTATCAGGTGAGTTCTATGTGCCCCTTTCTATGTTATGTGCAAACCTTATTAAATGTTTTGGGGCTGAAGTGTATACACTAAATGAATAAATACTATGAATGCCAATGTGATCATACGTGATATACAAATATATATATATATATATATATATATATATATATATGAAAATGAATTATGGACAAAGAAAGAAACGTATGTTTACAAAGTATGAATGAAAGAATGACAAAATATGAATGAATGAAATCTTGCTTTATATAATATATACTGCATGTTATGAATATACGTGAATGTTATGGACGCTTCGATGCTAACGGCTACTACGGTAGACGGACGACCACGTGACTATCTTGCAACCGGGACTAAAATATTCCTTCATCAGCTAGGAAATAAAAAGGGGCATTAATGGACGGTCGAAGCAAATGCCAAATCATATGTAGAACGGTTGCAAACATGGTAGCACGTGGGAAACGGATACCTTCGGGTAGACGGGCGAAAAGGACGGACTACGACGGTAGGACGGTTTCTGACGGACGGTCGAAGGTTGGCCGGACGGTTTCTAGGACCGGACGAGTCAAAGGGCTACGACGGTAGCTTCATGGCGTATGTCTTTGTGACATACGTAGTAAAAGACGGGTTGATCACCCTTATGTGTATGACCAAATGAATGTTAAGGAATGTAAAGGTGAATGCATATAAATGTAGTCACTCAAGAATGATTAAAAAAAAGTAAAAGTTAAGAATACGTATTTATGTTCTTTATATATACACTAATGTATACTTTTAAAGAAATATTGTTTATATCTAATCTTTCTAAACTAGAACTCACCAGCGTTAGCTGACTTTTAGTATACAATTCAGGTAACAAAGAAAAGGGTCGTGCGAAGGCGTGAAGGCTGCCCGGCTAGAGACTGACATTCCGAATTATGTTTTCTTTTGTTAAACAATGATGTATGTTTTAAATGTTGAGACTTCCGCTGTAATGTACTCAAACGTGAATGTTTTTGTTGTTAATTGAACGTGTTAAATTTAAAGTTCAGTATTAATGACTTTGTTTATGAGTAAATCTGACAAGTGAGGTTACCCGGGATAAGGGGTCTTACAAGTTGGTATCATAGCAATAGTTTGAGAGATTCAGACATCCCTAAATGTCTGGACTCAAGCTGATTATGGGACCAACGCACGGATGTCAGTCTGGGTAGCCAACGCCAACGCCAGCAAGCTAAGTAAGTACTAAGGTTAATACACTTGGATAAGAATAAATACTCTAACCTAGAACCTATAGATGTCAATGTCACGACCAATTTGAAGAGTTTGGAACCCGAAAAGCAATGTAAATTTCTAACCACAAACCAGTCACTGTAATTAAAAATTTACCTTGTTCGTACTGTTCTAAGACTATGATCCGAGAGAATGACATTGATGTATACCCTTTATGACTATCAGGAAATCTAAAGACAATGGCAGGTGGAGGGAGAACAGGACGCCGAGGCGGTCGCACGGGCCGAGTCGGTAGGCCTCCACTGAATCCAAGACATCAAGAAGAAGAGGATATGCACACGGAAAGCACAGAGAGCGTGCACCAAACTAATATCACCCCAACCGGGGGCGACCATCAAGGGTCTCTACAGTTGGAGCCCGAGGTCAGAGATGCTATTGCCCGTGAGGTCGTGCTCACTTTAAAGAATGTATTGCCTGACTTGCTGTCTGAAGCATTAAAGAAAATTAAGGAAGATGATGAAGTAAACCATGAGGAAAAAGTATATGACAGTGATGGGGACGAAATAAAGATAGGATCAAGCAATAGGGGGTGCACTTATAAAGGTTTTAAGGACGGAGACCCACCCAAGTTTGATGGGAACAAGGATTCAGTGGCTACGTTCGAATGGATTGAGAGGATGAACGTTGTAATCAACATAAGCGAGTGTCGACCGGACCAGGCCGTTAAGTATGTTGCACATTCTTTCACCAATGAAGTACTAGGTTGGTGGAGAAACATTCAGAGAATAAAGTCGCCAAGCGCTATTGCCAGAATGACATGGGAAGACTTGAAAAAGCTGATAATCCAAAAGTTTTGCCCACAGAATGAGATTGATCGTGTGGAGAACGAGTTCCTGAACTTCAAGGCTGGCAACAAGACTCATCGCCAGTATACTTTGAGATTCAATGAGCTGGCCCAACTGGTACCCGCACTTAGTGGAGACTGAAGACCGTCTGATTAAGTACTATGTCAAGGGTTTGCACAAAGGGTCCGTGTCCATGTCAAAACTAACCTACCCTCGACCTTCGAGTCGGTAGTGAATCTGAGCGGAATCGTCTACGACGACTACGCCAATGAGGACCCGGCACCTGAGACACAAAAGAGAAAGTGGGAGAACCCGTCTAGGGGCACCGAGAAAAGGGATGCAGCAGCTGAAGTTAAGAAACCAAGGTCAGATGAATATGAAACTTGCAAGAAGTGTGGAAAGCACCATCTTGGCGAGTGCCGAATCGGCACCATCATGTGTTATAAGTGCGGGAAGTCGGGGCACTTCTCCCGAGAGTGTTTAAAGGATGTCAAGTGCCAGAGTTGTGGAAAATATGGACACATGACTAGGGATTGGAGGAAAACTAGACAATCTAGTTCGGGAAAGGAAAAGGAAGCTGAAAAGGAACAGCCAAAGGCTAGGACTCAAGCCTATGCCCTGACTGAGGAGGAAGCAAGGGGAAACCCTGATGTTGTATCAGGTACGTTTCTAGTAAATGATGAACATGCTGCTATCTTATTTGACTCTGGTGCTAGTAAAAGTTTTATATCAAATGCCTTTAGCCAAAAACTAGATTGCACTGTCAACACCATAGTAAAGGCCTTTAGCGTACAAACTGCCGTTGGTAAAAATTCGGTAGTATTCCAAGTAACCGATGATTGTATCATAGAAATAGAGGGCCATTCCCCTCTAGATTATTCCTTCTCACCTTAGGAGGATTCGATGTAGTACTGGGTATGGATTGGTTAGCTGCCAACGAAGCTCAAATCATATGTAAACGTAAGAGGATACACCTCAAAGCTCCTAGCGGAAGTCCAATTACGGTTTATGGGGATTGGAATTGCACAATGCTAAACGTCATTTCGATGATCAAGGCCGAAAGTTACATGAGGCGCGGTTGTGAAGCTTATCTGGCGTATGTTATTGACGACAGAATGAAAACGAAAGCCACCCGTGGTGTGCAACTTTCCAGAAGTATTCCGATCGGGAAATAGAATTTCAGATTGACTTACTGCCAGGAGCTGAGCCCGTTGCCAAAGCCACCTACCGATTGGCTCCGTTAGAAATGAAAGAATTGATGTCTCAACTACAGGAATTAACAGAAAAAGGATTTATTAGACCAAGCATTTCACCATGGGGCGCTCCGGTACTATTCGTAAAGAAGAAAGATGGCAGCATGCGCATGTGCATGTGCATTGACTACCGTGAACTGAACAAGAGGACAGTAAAGAACAAATACCCACTACCTAGAATAGATGACCTTTTTGATCAACTGCAAGGTGCGAGTTGGTTCTCAAAGATCGATCTTAGGTCGGGTTACCATCAGTTGAAAGTAAGAGAGGAAGACGTACCAAAAACCGCGTTTCGCACGCGTTATGGGCATTATGAGTTTCTCGTGATGTCCTTCGGATTGACTAACGCGCCAGCAGCGTTCATGGATTTGATGAATAGAGTATGTCGACCAATGTTGGATCGATCAGTGATAGTTTTTATAGACGACATACTCGTATATTCGAAAAGCGAGGGTGATCACCACTGTCACCTAAGAGAAGTTCTGGAGGTGCTAAAGCAGGAAAAGTTATACGCAAAATTCTCCAAATGCGCGTTCTGGCTTAGGGAAGTTCAATTCCTAGGTCATGTAATAAATCCAAACGGAATCATGGTGGACCCTGCAAAGATCGAGACAGTAAAGGAATGGAACGTCCCAAAGACACCAACAGAGATACGAAGTTTTCTGGGATTGGCAGGCTACTATCGAAGGTTCATTCAAGATTTCTCAAGGATAGCCTCGCCACTAACAAAACTGACGCGGAAGGAAGTAAAATATGAATGGGGTCAAACCCAAAATAACGCGTTTGAGGAACTTAAGGCACGATTAACCGAAGCTCCAGTCTTGGCACTACCTGAGGGAAATGAAGACTTAGTAGTCTACTCTGACGCTTCGGGTCAGGGTTTAGGTTGCGTACTTATGCAACGAGGAAAGGTAATTTCTTACGCCTCGCGACAACTAAAGATTTACGAGGTTAACTACCCAACACACGATTTAGAGTTAGCGGCAGTAGTTTTCGCGTTGAAAATATGGAGGCACTATCTTTATAGAGTTAAATGCACCATTTACTCCGATCACAAAAGCCTAAAGTACTTTTTCGGGCAAAAGGAATTAAACATGAGGCAAAGGAGGTGGTTAGAGCTACTGAAAGACTATGACTGTGAGATATTGTACCATCCAGGCAAGGAAAACGTGGTGGCTGACGCTTTAAGTAGAAAGGAAGAATCGACACCTATCCGGATCAAAGCGTGTCAGCTGGTTATAACGCCAGATTTGATGAGTGAAATATCAAAGGCACAAGATGAAGCACTATCAGAAAGAAATATAAAACGGGAAAGAATAGTAGGACAACAAGGGAATTTAGATGCAAATGCATACGGTGTACGAACTAGGTTTGGCCGAATGTGGATACCTAAGATTGTCGAGCTTAGAGCCAAAATACTCGATGAGGCCCATAAGTCTCGCTATTCTATCCACCTCGGGACAAACAAAATGTATCAAGACTTGAAGAAAGAGTACTGGTGGCCTGACATGAAGAATGATGTGACTGAGTACGTGAACAAGTGCTTAACGTGTTCACTAGTTAAGGACAAGCACCAGAAACCATTCGGTAAAATGCAACCTTTACCAATACCGGAATGTAAGTGGGAGGAGATCACGATGGACTTCATTACCAAGCTACCGCGAATAGCTAAAGGCAATGATACCATTTGGGTGATCGTCGACCGCTTGACGAAAAATGCTCACTTCTTGCCAATACGTGAGACTTCCTCGTCAGAAAGACTAGCAGGAATATTTATCAATGAAGTTGTGAGCAGACATGGTATGCCGTTGTCGATTGTGTCCGACAGGGATACTAGATTTACATCAAGGTTTTGGAAGAAATTCAATGAAGCGATGGGCACTAGATTGAACATCAGCACCGCTTACCACCCTCAAACCGATGGTCAATTTGAAAGGACCATTCAGACCTTGGAGAACATGCTCCAGGCCTGTATCATTGACTTCGGTGGGAGCTGGGACAGCCATCTACCATTGGAAAAATTTTCATATAATAACAGCTATCACACAACTATTGGCATGCCGCCATTTGAAATGTTATATGGGAGGAAATGTAGGACACCGGTTTGTTGGGGGGAAATTGGACAGAAGGATTTTGCAAGTCTCGAAGTGGTCAAAGCTACTTTCGAGAAATTTGATCAAATCAAGTCTCGAATGAAAGCCGCAAAAGACAGACAGAAATCATACGCGGATAAGAAAAGAAGGGATTTAGAGTTTCAAGTAGAGGACATGGTACTGTTAAAGGTATCACCATGGAAAGGAATCATTCGATTCAGAAAGCGTGGCAAACTAAGTCCAAGGTTTGTCGGACCTTTCAAGATTCTAGCGTGAGTGGGTCAAGTTGCTTACAGACTCGACCTACCCTTTGAGCTTAGTGGAATACACCCTACGTTCCACGTGTCACACTTACGTAAGTGCCTAGCTGACGACACAGCTCACATACCTTATGACGAGATCCAAGTGGATAACATTCTAAATTATATAGAGGAACCTATAGCCATTATTGACCGAGCTGAGAAACGACTACGCAATAAGTCGATTCAGTTAGTTAAAGTACAATGGAAGCACAGAAAAGGGCCAGAAGCTACATGGGAAAAAGAAGACGAGATGAGGGGACTATACCCTCAATTGTTTAACGTATAAACAGTTTCGAGGATGAAACCTCTTTAAGGAGAGTAGACTTGTAACATCCTAAAACTAGTAAATAAGTAAATAATAATACGATAGAGATTTAAACGTCATAAAACGAAATAAGAACGGATGGGCTTGGGCTCGGCTCCAACGGGCCGATGGAAGCCCAGGTATATAAGGGGCAAGGCAGCCCACTTTCTCCACTTCACCTTCATTTCACCATCCTAGAGAGAGAAAGGAGAGCTCGGGTCTAGAGAGAGAAAGTCGACGGATCGACACGAGATTGAAGGAGCACGTTACAGCTGAGCTCGTGAGCAAAACCTCCGAATCAGATTTCCAATCCAGGTAACGATTCAACCATAATCTGAGTTTTTGTTCGTTTTTGGGTTTCTCGGGTTTTAGCTAAATAGGAGATGTTTTTATGGATGAAACCTGATAATAAGCCTAGAACTAGCATCTAGAATGAAAACCGCACGTTTTGATCAAAGAAAATTGTAAGATTGGCATGATCGGGTTAGCATGCAAGAATTTCGGATTTTTGGTCCAGGAACCAGGTATTGCGTACTTACCAAGTGCGCAGGAAGGAGATCCTGCGTACTTACCAAGTACGCAGGAGGGAGATCCTGCGTACTTACCAAGTGCGCAAGAAGTATTCTCTGCGCACTTGTCAAATGCGCATGAGTATGGTCCTGCACACTTAACAAGTGCGCAGGCAGCAGGCTGGTTAAGTAAACTCAGTAAGTTTAGAATGATTTAACCATTAGAGTCGGGGTTGGGTCTAATGTGTATTTAACTACCTAATCCAGATCGGAAGTGACGTTGTTGGACCTTTGTTTAGGACAACCTAGAGAAGCTTATCAGGTGAGTTCTATGTGCCCCTTTCTATGTTATGTGCAAACCTTATTAAATGTTTTGGGGCTGAAGTGTATACACTAAATGAATAAATACTATGAATGCCAATGTGATCATACGTGATATACAAATATATATATATATATATATATATGAAAATGAATTATGAACAAAGAAAGAAACGTATGTTTACAAAGTATGAATGAAAGAATGACAAAATATAAATGAATGAAATCTTGCTTTATATAATATATACTGCATGTTATGAATATACGTGAATGTTATGGACACTTCGATGCTAACGGCTACTACGGTAGACGGACGACCACATGACTATCTTGCAACCGGGACTAAAACATTCCTTCATCAGCTAGGAAATAAATAGGGGCATTAATGGACGGTCGAAGCAAATGCCAAATCATATGTAGAACGGTTGCAAACATGGTAGCACGTGGGAAACGGATACCTTCGGATAGACGGGCGAAAAGGACGGACTACGACGGTAGGACGGTTTATGACGGACGGCCGAAGGTTGGTCGGACGGTTTCTAGGACCGGACGAGTCAAAGGGCTACGACGGTAGCTTCATGGCGTATGTCTTTGTGACATACGTAGTAAAAGATGGGTTGATCACCCTTATGTGTATAACCAAATGAATGTTAAGGAATGTAAAGGTGAATGCATATAAATGTAGTCACTCAAGAATGATGAAAGAAAAGTAAAAGTTAAGAATACGTATTTATGTTCTTTATATATACACTAATGTATACTTTTAAAGAAATATTGTTTATATCTAATCTTTCTAAACTAGAACTCACCAGCGTTAGCTGACTTTTAGTATACATTTCAGGTAACAAAGAAAAGGGTCGTGCGAAGGCGTGAAAGCTGCCCGGCTAGAGACTGACATTCCGAATTATGTTTTCTTTTGTTAAACAATGATGTATGTTTTAAATGTTGAGACTTCCGTTGTAATGTACTCAAACGTGAATGTTTTTGTTGTTAATTGAACGTGTTAAATTTAAAGTTCAGTATTAATGAATTTGTTTATGAGTAAATCTAACAAGTGAGGTTACCCGGGATAAGGGGTCTTACAGCAAGACAGTTCAGTGCTGCTAGAACTCCTCAACAAAATGGTGTTGCTGAATGGAGAAATCGTACCCTCATAGAGGCTGCAAGAACCATGATTTCCGACTCCAAATTGCCAGTATTGTTTTGGGCTGAAGCAATCAACACAACATGTTATGTGCAAAACATGGTGCTGTTCAACAAGCATCAATTAAAGACTCCCCTATGAGATCATGTTTAAACAAAAGCCAAAAGTTGGTCACTTTAGAGCATTTGGATGCCTATGCACACTGTTGCATAATGATACTGTTGGGTACAAGTTTGATACAAAAGCCGATGAATGTTATTTTGTTGGATACTCATCCAGCAAGACAGCTTACAGAGTGTACAATAAGAAAACAAAGCAGATTGTGGAATTGTACTACATTGACTGGTAGGAGCTCAACAAAACCGATGCGGATTCTGGTCCAAATTGGTTATTTGATTATGATTTTGTTTTTAACCTGTTTAATGTTTATTCTGATGCTTGTGACGTAACAGATGATAGCTTCTACAAATACTGCACAGAAGATTTACAGAATAGATGAAAACCCTGATCATGCATCACCTTCGCTTTCTAAAGCTTCCAAATCACCCTCACAAGAAAATATTGCATCTGGCAGTAATCCTGCCTCTCAAGAGAATGTTGCATCTGGTAGCAGCACTGCTTCATAGGAAGATGATACATCTGGTAGTGATCATTCATCACAAGCCTTACTTCCTGAAACAAATGTTATTGAGGAGCCGATTCCCATAACTGAAGAAGCAGATCAGCATATCACCAACTTACCTGAAACGATACAGGAAAAAGAAATTCCATAATCAAGAATTCATAAAGATCATCCTGTAGAGGACATCATTGGGCCTCTCTCTGACGGGGTGAGAACAAGAAGCAAATCCGGAGTAATCAATATATGCTTATACTCTGCATTTATATCTCAGGTTGAGCCAAAGAACATTAAAATGGCTTTGAGTGAGGCAAGTTGGGTGGAGGCTATGTAGGAAGAGCTGATGCAGTTTGAAAAATTGAATGTTTGGGAACTTGTGCCGCTACCACACGACAAGTTGCCCATTGATACTCGTTAGGTTTACAGATTCAAGAAAGATGACAGTGGTATCATTATTCAGAACAAATCACGACTGGTTTTTACCAGCACGAAGGGATAGATTATGAAGAAGTGTTTGCACTGGTTGTAAGATTTGAGGTCATCCGAATCTTTTTGGCCTATGTCTCATATATGAATTTCAAGGTATTTCAAATGGATGTGAAGACAACATTTTTATACGGAAAGGTTCAAGAAGAAATCTACGTGTGTCAACCACCGGGATTTGAAGACCCAAATCATCCACATCATGTCTACAAACTAGACAAAGATTTTTATGGCTTACATCAAGTACCACGTGCATGGTATGCCACTCTGACAGAGCACCTTCTTGCAAATGGTTATACTCGGGGAGCCATAGATCAAACACTGTTCATCAAGAAGTTGGGGAACGATCTTATTCTTGTCCAAATCTACGTTGATGACATCATCTTTGGATCAACGAATGCTGAACTGTGCAAAGAGTTTGAAGAAGTTATGAAGAAAAAGTTTGAAATGAGTTCAATGGGAGAGATGGCTTTCTTTTTGGGGTTGCAGGTTAGACAGAGTGATGATGGAATTCTAATTCACTAGGAAAATTATGTTAAGGACATTATTTTCAAGTTCAATTTTACTGACTCCAAACTAGCCTCAACACCTATGGCAACACGTCCTGTTCTTACTCCAGATCTAGGTGAACCAAGGATTGACCAACATCTCTACCGGTCAATGATTGGCTCGTTAATGCACCTGACAGCTAGCTTCCTAGACATCATGTTTGCGGTTTTCCAGTGTGCACAATATCAGGCTAATCCGAAACTTTCTCACCTTAATGCTGTCAAAAGAATTTTTAAATACTTGAAGGGCAAGCCTCGGCTAGGCCTTTGGTATCCAAAAGATTCGGAATTTAACTTGTTTGCTTTTACTGACAGTGATCATGGAGGATGCAATCTGGATAGAAAATCCACAACTGGAGGATGTCAGTTTATGGGGGAGAGACTTGTCTCATGGTAGTGCAAGAAACAGACCACCGTTTTGACTTCTACTGCCGAAGCTGAATATGTCGTCGCATCTACATGTTGCTCCCAGGTTATTTGGATGCAACATCAATTGCTGGATTACGGTTTGAATTTCTGTGACTCTCCTATTTTCTGTGATAATGAGGCTGCATTGCAAATTGTTAAGAATCCGGTCCAACACTCTAAAACTAAACACATAAACATTAGAGTGCATCATATTCGTGACTGTTTTGAAAGAAAACTCATGCATCTTGAGAAGGTATCTACTGATAAGAATGTCGCTGACATTTTTACAAAGGCTTTTGATTTGACAAGATTCAACTTTCTGGTTGAATGTCTGAAAATGATTTGTTTTGATTAAAGGTCGTAGGTTCGGTTACCAAAAATATTTTTCTTAGTTTTAGCTTGTTTAAATTTTGATTTATCTCATAAATGCAAAGGTTTAGGGGGAGAAATTTCCTAAAAACGCCAAAAATATTTTTGGTTTAAGTTTTTAGTTTCATCTTTATACAAAAAAAAAAAAATTGAGAACGCTGTCTATTGGGAAATGATAGTACATCATTCTAGAGGTTGGATCATCTTATGTAAGGCTGTAGTTGAAAAGATAAGGATCTTAGAATGATATGTTGATAGTCTCTGCTAAAACTGAAAGGATAGCATGATAGTGTTTCACTTAAACATAAAAATCTTTACTAATGTGGGAACATATCATAGATTGGTAGAATATTAATTTCGTGTTAATAATTGAACACTTACACATAAAGGTTGATGAACTGTGGATGAACATACTATCTCTGGATTGCACGAGCAGAGACCCTTCACAAAGGGGTTGCGAGCTGACTTGATACATGTCCATATATATGTATATAGATAAAAGACATGCAATGACATGCAATAGGTGAAAAGACACTCAATGAAAGTGTAAAACAAAATTGTGAGCAAAAAGACACGCAATGTTAATGTCGTGCTATAGGAAAATTCAAAAATATATGTCAAAAGACGTACATATTAGTATACATGTAAATATTTTTCTCTTTGGGAATGTGGGTCTGGGAAGGAATCTCTTATCAAGACATGTAAGTCTGTAGTGCAATGATCCTGAGCATTTACTGTTTGTGAACATGTAAGTCCGTCGTGCTATGTTTGTAATCAAATTTGTCAGAGATTTCCTAAACAGTCCATTGACACGTGCTAGTTATGCTCATTTAGTTATATTTAGGTGCTCAAAAGATCATGAGGAAGGGAAGGCTTATCTGATAAATTGTGTGGTCCATTCAGTTCATCAAAACTCATTTAATTCACACTAAAATAAATGCAGGTTTCTGAGATATGAGTATGGGTCCCACTAAGTCTTGAATAACACTTACCTAGAAAACATGATAAATTCATTCACTGCTGCTTGTCAACTGAGGTATAAAGGCTTGAGTTTAGAAGGACAATATATTGGCAATCACTGCGACCTGTCTAAGAAAATGAGCGGCTGATAAGTATAGTTTAGTCTATCCTAGTATGATATGATCCCATAACAGAGTCTCTCTAAAAAATTTTGTTTTACAGCAGTCTATTATTTTGAAAAGAACAAAAAGAGATTGTGTTTTTTAGCTTAGTTAAGTTATTTTAATTTTTATCTTTGTTTGTAATTCATAAGTATCAAAATTACCATTCCTACTTGATCTAATAATTCAAAATGAAAAGATTTCTGAAAATTCAAGGCATAACAAAAGTATGCGGGCGAATACTTGATGCGGGGCCGCATACTTGAAGTTTCTTTATAAATAGCTTTGAAGTTTGCGGTTTTCAGATTACATCAACCGCATACTTCAAATCTCTCTCTCAGCCACATACTCTGTTTTCATTTGCTAGAACCGTTTACTTGACCCCTGTGTGAACTTGTTGCTATATTCATGTTCAAGAAGTGTAGGTGATCATCAAGGTACAAGGATTGGACTTGGACTCCTGATCTTGAAGCATTTGAATTTACTTGACCATAACCAAGCTTGAACATAGTCCCGTTTGACCAAATTGACCATTAAAATTGATGTTATTTATGAAATTGGTCCAATGGTTTTGGTCGAAATCTTGTGGCGACCCCAAATCTCCTGAAAATCCAAATTGAAACCTTTTAAAATCTCAAGATTTTTGAGTGTTTAAAAGTTTGCGGTTTGTTTCTCAAAAGTTTGCTGTTCGCTGAAGTTTGCGGTAAACCATGAATTTTGCGGTTAACCATGAAGTTTGCGGTTTAACATGAAGTTTACGGTTTAAATTTAATGTTTGCGGTTTAATCAAAGTTTGCGGTTCTAATCGAAGTTTGCGGCTGAACCACTTAGCCGCGTACTTCAAATGTATTAATTCGTTTCCGTAATCTAACTTGACTTGTTGATTGCAGGAAATGGCGAACTTGAATTTATAAAGGATCATAATGAAGCAACATACTTGGAGGACCCACCACAGAATCATAGTGTTTTTCGGTCATTATAGTGGGATTACGGGCGTCTAGGGTGTTTCATGCTCTATCTCAACATCCAGACATATGTGAAGACTTCATCAGAGATTTCTGGAGCACCGCAGATATTGTCACAGAGAATGATGTGGAAGGGATAGATGGTACAGTGGCTGGAAAGCGTATTGTAATAACTGAAGCTGTGATAAGACTTCATCCCGAACACCCTACAAGTTATACTGTTGAACAAATGACTGAAACCTTTTAATGGATGAGTTATGAAGGAGAACTACCTTCGGTTTTAAAGAGATATCTTCCACCGTATTAGAGATACTTGGCACATGTGGTAAATCAATGTATTTCGGGAAGAAAAGGAGGCTATGATGAGCTAAGTGTCAACATGACATCAATGGTATATGCACTTGTCACTGGAGAGAGCTTTAATTTCTCAAGGGTGGTGTTTGAAGAAATGAAAAGTAATTTAACTAGAAAGAAGAAGTCTGTCTTCTTGATGTATCCTCGATTCTTACGGATGATCATTAATAGAGAACATCCGGAGTTGGTTATGACTCAAAGGAGGCTGCACGTAAAAGTGATGGACAAAAGCATTCTGTCCTATATGTGCATGAACAAGCAAGGTTTCTATGCCGGCCTGAGACCATTGGAGAAATTCGGTGCCTTTCCAGAGACCAGCGGTAACCAGCCTCAGCAGCCTCACCCACAGCCACCACTATAGAAGCATGTTTTGGTAACTGTAGATAAAATTCTATGTATCGGTGTACGAGGCTAGTACACAGGAGGGTGTTCCTGAGTACACTTAGCCTGCACACCAGTTTGGTCCTGCATACTTAGTAAGTACGCAAGGCTTTTGCCTTGCGTACTTGTCAAGGACGCATGACCAAACCTTGCGTACTTAGACAAGTATGCAGGTATTGTTCCATCCCCTATATATAGAAGACTTGTCTTCATTTGTAGATGGAACTCTGGAACTAGGTTGAGAGGTGTCCGGGTCGGGACGAGCTCTCCCAACCCCTGGACCGTGAGCTTAGATGAGAGATGTGTGCTCCTTCGGTATGTAGTCTGTAATACGGGATGACTTCTATGTTATGGATTACGTATCGTTTCATTATCTTTTGTCTTTGTTCTTGTTTCTCTGCTTTGTTCTTCACGTTCCCACACAAATCACAGAACAGGTCCGTGTATTTCCGCTGCACGACGAGGCTCCCGGGACCTACAACCACCACCACCTCCACATCCACAATAACCACCACCACCTCCACATCCACAATAACCACCACCACCTATACATCCACAACAACCACCACCACGACCTACACACCCACAAAAACCACCTCAGCCTCGTCATAGACAGAGACGTGTGTGTCAACAGGCTCAAAATGAAGCTGAAGTTCCAATCGTAAATGACCTTGTGATTCCAAATGTATAACTTGCTGATGAACACGAGGTTGATCTAAACTTCAACATTGAAGGACCAATTTATTTTGAAAATCAAGAGAATACAAAAGATATGTCCGATCTTAACTTAGATGACTTGATGTTCTCTAACACTGCAACTCAGAGTGTTGCAAGTGAAAAGGGAGATGAAGCTCAGAGCTCGAGTACGGAAAATGTGGAAGAAAAGGAAAGTGAGTCTGAAGATGGATCAGATGGCATTGATTCCTCAGAAACAGAGAGTGAGAAAAAAGAAGTGCCCATTAACAAATATCACCGAAGCTTACTGGTTAAAAGAAAGGCTTATGGGAAACCTCCTCTCATCAACCGATCTAAAAAAAGAGTAATACTTCCGATGAAGACTATGATTATGAAGCTGATCTAGTTCTGAGGAAGAGAGCAAAAGCTTTTGTACAACTCCCAAAGAATTCCACATCAATCATCACACCCATCATTCCAGCAAAGCCTGACAAAGGTAAAGAAAAGATTGCTTTTGAGCCAGTGGATGTTTAAGCCCTGCAGCAACGAGTCTTCAGCTTAGAACAAGACTCTTTGGTCAAAGATTGAAAAGCTATCTGCAGACAAAAACACTCTTAGGACGACCATCAACATCCAAAGTGGTCAGATCTAAAGTCTCAGAGACAACATCAAGTATGTGCTTCAAGAGTTGAAGAAATTGAAAGAGAAAAAGAAAAAAAAGAAAGAAGATGGCTGCAGTGGCAATAATAATGATAAAGGTGATGATGATGATGGTGATGGTGACGATAATGAAGGCAAAAAGGATGACAACGATCAAAATAAACAGTAGGAAGACCAAAGACCAAGCTCACAAGAAGATATGTCGAGAGCAATGGTCGTTTACGTTCCTATGTCAGAAGATAAAAGGAGCACAACAGTCTGAAAATGATCTTTCACTTGACTTTGAACAGGGTCTGGATGATTTTCTTAAATCAGACTCCGCGTTCTCATATGAAAGGGATTCAGCTGTGTTGGAGAGGATGTCTTTGAGGCCGAAGATTTCTTTGACGTAAATATGCCTACCTCTCCTACATACATCGATGCTTAGGGAAAGGTGATTACCGGCATTGACATTGATATATTCGCCGAAGGTAATTCACCTCCCCAAATAGAGGAAACTGTTGACTTGTGGCTAAACCTAAAGACGCCTCTGAAGCGACATCTTCCACAGGGAGTGCAGACAAAAAGGAAAGTTTATTCAACTTCATTCCTCCACCAGAAGTTCATTATGTCACAACATCCAACACACTTGCAAAGAAGAATGATCGTTCTCTCATTTTAAGTTGGTTGTATGACTGTGAGAAGCATCTCTACCTGATCAAGAGGAAAAATGGGAGGGTCGAGTATTTTGCTGATAAGCACGAATTTCAATCCTTGCCCAAATATGATCTCAGAACTTTAATCAAGGTTCCCTTCTACAAATTAGGGAACGATGGAGATGCAAGTAACTTCGTCGAATTTCTTAGAAGAGAATGTGACAATGACTTCAAGGTAATGAAGACGGCTAAGTGCAAGAGGGTGACATCAAAGTACATGATCGACAGGATCACCCAGAAGCCGCTTATAATGGAAGTCTATCCTCCTCCCAAAACGGTTGACTATGTCCCTGTTCATAAGGGACTGCCGGACAACTCACTGAGTAAGCTGGTGTGCTGGTCTTACAGTCCTGTGACTGGTCTTCTAGACATTCACTGTACTAACAGAGAGTTCACAATAGTTGATCCTATGTATTTAATGAAGTTTGGGAAGGAAGATATGATGAGACTGTCCAAGAAGAGATTGTTTGTGCCAGAGGAAAATGAGAAGGAGACTAAGCCGTTCATGAAAGTGATAGCCACGACATTAGTTCAAGGCCTTTTTGCGGGAGGCGGTAATCACTCAGCTGACGTTGAAATACTCTGAGTTACTTGAATGCATTAGCCTAGGGGGAGATTGTAAGAATCAAACCTAATAGGCTAACGCATCAAGAGATTACCGGGTGTACAGAAGACAAGTTTTGTGAAGTATGCGGCCGCATACTTCAGGCCTAGCCGCATACTTCAAGTATGCGGCTCCCCAACCACATACTTGGAGTATGCGGCCCAAGCCCAGGCCCAGGCCCAGCCGATTAGTTAAAATAAATGTTTTGATTATCGTAATCGGTTAGACGAGTTGTTGAACGATTGTATTGTGTATTCAGTATTCATATCAATATACGAATCGATTACTTGTTGAATTGTGTCTTGTCCTCTTAGATTATACCTACAAGTCACGTGTCGAGTCTGTTTCTGCTAGGTTCAACACGCTGTTGAAATCGTTGATTGAATATCCTCAAGAATCCGGACCTTACAATTCAAAAGGGGGTTGCGACGCAGCTTGTTGCCTGTTTACCGACCACTTTATTGTAATCATCATTTTTATTTAAATCTTAGGGCTTGTAATTTGTGTTAGGGTTTTAAAAAAAATTGTTATATGAATCCACAAACTTAGAACTGATAAACCTGAAAACCTATAAGCCTAATTAACAAACACTTTATTAATTTAATTTTTTTTTACAACTAACACACTTTTTGAACCTATTATTAAATTACTAATACCTTAAAAAGCATTGGCGGCGTCCGATATGAATTATTTTTCATTTTTTTTCATTTGTTTTTAATGTGTTATATATTTGAATATCAACAAAAGACTTTTTGATGGAGTTGTTTACTTCCTTGCCTTTGAGGAAAGCCACCTATGTTCGATCCTCTTAGGGCATGTTTAGGATTACTTTTGGAACTACTTATTGACTTATTAACTTTTTTAAGAAGTCAATAAGTTAAAAGTTTGTTTGAATAATGGTGTAAAAGTTGGTTTTTAAAGAATGAAAAAGTTGTTTTTCAAAAGTAAGTGGGTATTTACTTTTTGAAAAAGTCATAAGTTGTATTTTAAAAGTAATCCCAAACATACCCTTATTCTCCCTTCGGTTAACTTTTCTTTTACAATTCTATTGTTTTTTAAATTCTTTAATTTTTTCCTTTTTTCCACAAAACTCTTTGTTCTTTTTTAACGGTTTTGTTACCGTAGCGCTATGCTTAGTTTTATCATTCAGACATTAATTTTTTTATTATAATATATTATAAACAATATTAAAACAAAACATTTACAAATAGTTAACTTTCATTGTTTTATGGTTGGGCCACTAAAGTTTTGTGATTTACAAACAACACACTCTGATTCGTTCGTTTAATTTTCTTTTTACATTTTCACTTTCAAACCTATAGTATATATAATATACGTTTTAACCCGTTTCATTTTCTATTAATTTCGTTTTCGTTTGATAATTTTCGTTCGTTAACTTTTTTTTTAAATACAGATTGCGCAACTGTTTGTAATTTTTATTATCAACGTTCCGATATAATTTCCTTTTTAAACGGAGTTGTATTTAAAATCGAGTTTTTCCGGTTGACTATAGCGAATGTCGTTACCGTTGTGGTACCGTGACGAGCCAAACCTATTATGGGTGAACAACATCATTGTCAGTAGTGGTATTATTGGAACCCGTATCGGTATCCGCCTTATGGTTTTCGACGACCCGAACAGGTAATTTTTTTAATTTGCTTTTTCTCTTTTTTTATATAGTTTTATGTTTACTTTCTATTAACATTATTATTACTGTTGGGACTACGTTCGTCTAAATTTTATCAATGATGAGCCCGACACCGTTTTCTATAATAACTTTCGTTCGTTAGGTTTTTTTAAATAACGGAATGCGCCGTTTTCTTTAAAAAAATTGTCAACGTTCTGGTTTAAATTTTATTTAAGACAAAGTTGCATTCAAATTCAAGTGTTTTTTTGGTATCATACGCTATAACGAGTCTGTGATTATATGAAACTTTAACCACACAAACGAATCAAACCAACAACGATCAGACTCTCATCACAACGTGCGGGGATAAAAACTAGTCTATAACAATTTTCATGATAATACTCTATGAGAAATACATTTAATACCAATAACTATGATAAGAATTTTGATTACTAATTTCATTATTCTTAATAGGAAGTCGTCACCGACACATTATACCCCTCATCTTTCAAAGTACTTCAAAAGTCACCCCTCAATTTTATAAAATGTTACTTTGAACCCCTTTAATTTCTAAATTTAAAAGTTTACCATTTTAGTATATTAATTTTAAGTTTTTCCTTACTAATTTAATTTTTTTGTATGTTTAGTTTTTTTTCTTGACGTCCCGGTATTAATTTTTTTAAAATGTAGTTGAATTCAAATTTAGGTACCGTGGATTATATAAACTGACGGTAATGTATTGGTACCGTGAATAATGAGACCGACACCGACTGAAAAAACATAGGTACCGTTATATAACTGTTTTTAATCTATGTTTCGATCTCCACAACAGAGTTGCCGTCAGGGCTCCTCAAAATATTTTGGGCCCGAGACATTTAAAAAAAACGGGCCCCATAATATAAACTCATAATGGCATAATAAAAATTATAACAAACGAATAACGATTATTTTGTTATTTTTTAATAAGTTTGAAAATCTAGTGGACTTTTTTTTTAATTTCTAAGTGGGTTAATAAGATAAATAGATAATACAAGTAGTGGACATTTTTTTATTTCTAAGTGAGTTAATAGTATAAATGGATAATACAAGTTGAATATTTTATAAATATGTATAAACTAGCAAATATGACCCGCACATTGCGGCGATAACAATAACGTCACTAACTACATAAAAGAAACGTATGAAGTTGCCACGACTTGGTCATGGAGTTCGAATAATAGATAAATTGTGGCGGAAATATAAGTTAACATTGAAACGATAAATTCGTTAAACTTGAGGTGGTAAAATTAACAATTTACAAAGCTAGGGGTGAGTTTTGCCATTTTACCAAAGTGGAGGGAGAAGTGTCAAATTACCAATTTATAAAGTTAGGGGTTAGTTATGCCATTTTCGTAAAGTCAGGGGTGTAAATGAGCCTTTCAAAAAAAAAAAAAGTTAGGGGGAGCAATAATCTATTTTAAAAAGAAGAAAAATAAAAAGGAGGGTTACAAGAATCAAACCTGCAACCTCTTTGAGTGTAAGAACATTTACAGATAATTTAAAACCAACCCATCTAACTCAAGCTTTTGTAATATTTTAAAAGATGAAATATGTAACTGGTGGAGACAATCTAGAGGGTCAAACTAAAGTAATTTATTTAAAAAAACTACGGGCCCCTTAGGATACCGTGCCCCGGACGGTTGCTCTCCCTGCCCCCCCCCCCTAGGGTCGCCCCGGGTTTTCATAAGTTTTTTTTCTTAAAAACGTTAATGTCACCGTCTCAAACGTTTAAAATTAACATCCTGCCATTATGAAATCTAATAAAAGTTGGTGGCACTTAGTGGGTTAATATTTATCCGGTCATTTGAAAGATAAAATTTTACTTTCCATAATCAACAAAACAAAGAATGTACGTATTTCAAACACAAATAAAACCAATGGATATAGGAACAGTTGATGCCTCGCTGTCTGTGATGCTGACCCGCCAGCATCCTTTGCGTCGGGAATCATGGGACTGGTTCCTACTCGGGTCTTGTGTCCTGCCACCTCAGATCTTTGTGTGGGACCCACTTGGTCACGGTTAGTCTTTTGTTGAGTAAATTACAAATTATGTTATTTAACTATCACATATTGTACTTTAACTCAATGGGTTTAGAACCAGATCAAACATCGGATCGGTCGTCTTACTGGTTCACTGGTAGGATTGGTCCTACCGGATTTAAGAACCGGATAACGTTATAATATATATATATATATATATATATATATATATATATATATATATATATATATATATATATATGAGAAGTTTCCACTAATAAATGATTTTTCGTTAAGAAACGCTAAAAAGTGGGTCAAACGAACTCCGATTGAGCTCATTCCAACGGCGTTGGAACCGTCTCATCGAACTCTAATCCAGACCCAAAAACCTAAACTCCCTCCACCCGCACCCCCAAAAACCTAAACCCCCTCCACCCGCACCACAAAAAACCTAAACCCCCCTCCAACCCCACCCCAAAAAGCTTAAAACCACCCCCCTAACCCTCAAAAACCTAAACCCCCACCCACCCCCCTAAAAACCTAAATCCACCCGCACCCACACCCAAAAACCTAAACCCCTTACCCCCACCTCCCAAAAAAACTTAAACCATAAAATTTAAATCCTAAAAGTTAAAACCTAAGTCTAAACCATAAGGGTAAAACCATAAAATTCAAACGTAAAATCTAAACCTTAAAAACTAAACCCTAAAAGCTAAGATGGTAGAGTTGGACGAGACGGTTCCAACGCCGCTGAAATGAGCTCAATCGAAGTTCGTTTGATATCGTTTTTAAGTGTTTTAGTCATTTATTAGATTTTTTAACAAAAACTTAATTATTATTTAAACCTTCCCATATATATATATATATATTTGACCAAAACTCTTAATTTCAAGATACTTAGAAGTGTTATTGCATACGTTACAACCCTTAAAAGCTTACAAAACATCCCCTGTTAACTTTCAATACGATTTCAAAATTCAAAATCAACAAAAGTCGTTCTCTCTATGTCAAAAACCCTACTCTCTTTCAAAATTCAAACTCATTTTATCTGCTTCTCTCTCTCTCTGATCTCTGATGCACAAACCCTGATTTTGGTTGCTTCAGCAGCAGCATAATGAAGTCGCAGATTAACATAGTTGTCGAGAAGATGTAAACTCCAGCGTTCATGTATTCTTCTCTGTTCCGGCTTAGTCCTGGCCCGTACATCCGTCTCTCACGTGCCTGTACAACACCTATTAGCGGTGGCGATACCGTTCGACGGAGGAGGTGTGGTCATGCCAGTTTCGTGTTCGGCGGCGATGGTCGGTCACGGCGGTTTCGTGTTCGGCGGCGATGGTCGGTCACAGTGTCCGGTTAGGGTTATGTCGATTGAAAAATGGGACGGAGGCTGACAGTTACGTCGATGGCTGCGATTTCACCTGGTTAAGCCTCCGATTTAGGTTGGTTCAGTTGCCGTGGACACCTACTCTTGGTAAGTACGAACCCTAATTTCATGTACATCCCTAATTGGTTCGTTGTTTCTTTGTTGAAATCATTCTCGCAAATCTAGAGTTGTTTGATTATTTTATTCTCCATATAATTTGTGTGTAGAGGAAGAAGAAGCAGAACGTGTTTGGATGAATTCGAGAAGCTTCTTGTTTTTGAATGAACACTCTGAGGTCAACATCTCCCCTGTTTGTTCACTAATTTTAAATTTTTTAGGTATAATCTGTTCATAATCAGACATTTGTTGAGCTTAATGTTGTAACCTAATTATTGTTTATTTCCTTAATTACAACCATTTTAGGGTTTGATTTTGTTAGTATTGGATAATTTTAGTAATAATATAAAATTAATTTGTGAAGTTTTTAAGCCTAAGCCTTTCGTCATCTAACACCCTGTGTAACAGGGCATAGAAGGTTAAACCTTAATTCTCTCGCATTTCTCTCTCTGTTGCTACACTTCTCGATTGCTTCCGCTAAAGTGTTCTTCGTGGAACGTTTTGAAGGTATTTTAAAAAAAATTGTAGCGTTTTCTATTAATGTAGCTGTTATTATAACTTAAAAGTGGTTTTTATTTTTGAACTAGGTTGGCGTTGTCATGATATTTGAGCTGCAAAGGAATCCCATATCAAAAGCTAAGAAAGAACATTTCAGTCTACAAGATTAGTAGTTCATGTAACACCTGCCACAAAAAAATGTCCATGATTTGACCAAAGGTAAACCCTAGGAACTATAAGTGTAATTACAACAAAGTCTAGGGTTAAAAGTGAAAAATGTGGAAATTAAGTAGATAGCGGACCGCTATGAGGCAGAGTTGGGTGGCAGACCGCCATAGCCTAGATAACGGTCCACTAGCCGCAACGCAGCCGCAATTTTCCTGAGCTGACACGTGTCCTATGACTCAGCACCCTGTCGGACCGCTATGACCTCCATAACGGTCTACTAGCCACAAAACTAGGTTCAGTCCAATCAGATTGAGACATGTAGGGCTGATGCATGCAAGGGCGGTAGCGAACCGCTACGTCCAAGCATAACGGTCCGCTAAGGACCCAGATCACCCCTATAAATACTTGATCGATCTCATTCGATTTCTCTCATCCCAAACTCGTCCTTTACTTTCATAACTCGTTCCAGAGCTCCCGTAGACGATCCCCGACGATTCCGGTTCAATTCCGGCTCCTCGTAGTGCCCGGTTAAGCAAGAAACGCTCGTAGAAAGGTTTGAACGCTATAGAAACCAGGATAAGAAGCTAACTTGTAAGCTTGGAACTCTAGAGGCTCATTCCTACAACCAAGGTGAATACTTTATCTATTTCAAAACTTGTGTCAAATATTTTTACAAAAATGGTCAGATAAAGGTTAATGAAGTAACGCTCGAAGTTCTTCTGAACAAGCATTCAGGCCATAGGTATACGTAAAACTTGCAAGGGATACACGGGTTACATGTGAAATTCCTGGATTGCGGCCGGTGCTTATCTTATAACAAATCCGGAGGCGTAGACCTGTCCGCTGTTATAAGCTATGACGTCGGTGTATACTGTGGTGCGATTGAACATGACATGCCTGTTTAGTGTGTTGATTGAACAGGAAGTTGTGATTAGAAATTAATACTTGTTTGTGCCAAATGATTTTATGTCAAGATATTGTATTGACCAGTGTTCGCGCTGAGGTAATGAATAAAACATGATGAGAAAGGAATATGAACATACATAAGATCTGGTCCAGGAAATAAAATGATGGAATGCACGTAGGATTCTCAGGCCTCGTGTAAAGGGAAATTCTAAAGAAAGGAGATAGGATCAGGGAACTGATCAACCATGTGTTGCACTATTTCAAGTGGCTCGTCATGTATTTGATTTCAAACAATGTTTTGTAATCAAATGAAAAGGGTATTGAAACCCTATGAAAAGGCTTTGTTTTCCAACTGAGTCTTGATATTTACAAATACAACCCTTGAGGTTGAGAAAAATGATGAAACGATCATTTTGAAAAGACTTCCGCTGTATTTTACAAAAAAACTCTGAAATCAAAGAACCAATGATACCAATCGGGCTCGCACACGTCTAGGGGGTGCCTGAGGCGGGGTGTGACAGTTCAAGATTTCATATAGTTTAATAATTCAATCTAGGGTATGCTTTGAGATTTTAGGTGTCATAAAAAGATTTATTTTTGCAGCTCGAGTGTCTTGAATGTGATTAACAGTCAGGTTTCTGTATTGAATAAGTGTATGCCTTCAAAATTCTTATACAGAAAGAATAGTTTGATCTTTTGTTACTAACATAAAATATGGAGTTGGCAATAGGGGTGGGTCATGCAGGTTGGGTAGGTCAAAACATGTCGGGTTTGTTGTGATTATATAAGTGTGCAAACAATGTTAGACTGAGGTCATGCTTCACATTGTAAAAATTAACAATGTTAGACTATTGGTTCAACTGAGGTCATTGTGCGGGTTGAAACAGGTCGGGTCTGGTGTTTTGGTTTGCCTCAAATACCTTTTTGGTGTAAAATTTAAAAACTTTTAGTAAACATTATATTTACTTTCAGATCCAAACTCTTTGGTGTAAGTAATCTTTTATTTAAGTATATTATCTGGACTTGAAACTTGGTTCGTTGAATTGGGCGTCGATGTTTCCTCTTAAATTCGTTAGAAGTTAGAAGTTAGAACTCATGGAATCATAAGCTTGAAATGATCTTGGACCAGAATTTCTTGCTGGGCAGTTCTTTCCCCCTTATTTGATGGGCCTGGGGCCTTTGACAATGGTAATTTTTTTATCACGAGAAAGACCTTGAGATAATGTTGAGGCAAACTGTAAATATTGACTAGGTAAATACCCATCGTCCTCTCTCTCAAACATATTTTATTATTAATTTAATTATAAATGGGTAGACCCACTTTGTAAATATTGACTAGGTAAATACCCATCATCCTCTCCCTCACGTTCTCTTTACACCTACCAGACTCTCCCTTCAATCACTACTCCGGTCATCTCTTCCGAGTATCCGATAATCATATTCGGTCATGTTCAGTCAATCCTCTCTGTTGATACCACCACACATCCTAAACCTGAATTTGGATCTCTAAAACCATAACAAGAACCTAAATTTTATTTACAGTACCACAACCAAAACCGCCGCTTCGTAGCTTATCATCATCGCCTTCTAAACACACGAATTTCCAATAAAAGAGCACCCACCATTAAATTTCCAATAAACACGATTAAGTCGAACACCGCCACCATCAAACCAGATTCTTCGATTTCATCTTTTAGGGTTTCATTTTGGGGCTTGGTCTGCAACCATTGATCCTCAAGAACACTACCTTAAACAAGGATGATGGGAGAAACAGCAAAAACAATAAAAACAAATATTCATTAGAACATCATCAAGACTTCCTCGTCTTCGTTTCAGCCTCCCGTTGGCCAAATCGTAACCGTAAACCTTAACCCTTTTCACCACACCTGCAACCCTACCCTCTTGGCGATCGAAAATTGTTCCCCTGGATCCCCGATTTTGCGAAATACCAAACCAAAAATGTTCCCTGATTTAGCGAAGGGACCCTGAAACGATTGAAGAGAAACGAAAATGAACATCGACTGAAACGATTGAAGATCAATTGGTTATTGTAGTGATGCTATTGCTATCAACTAAAACGAAGATGAAAAAAATGATTGAAATGTTAGGGCTTGGAGGTCTGATGAGAGGGTAAAGAGAGAGAGACACAAATAATATTTGAGGGGGAAAATTGGTCTAACATAAAGCAGGGGTTAAAAAAGACAAAAATTCCCCTCATGTGAGAGGCACATGCCAAGACTTAACAAATAAATTGGATGGGGATTAGTCAAAAGAACGTAAAGTGTGCAAAGATTTTAAAAAAAGGACAAAGTGTAATTAATGAAGTCAAAGGACACATTTTGCAATTTGGCTAATAGATAAAGGACACATTTTGTAATTTACTCTTTTTTCTTTGAGTAAACTGCAGTTTTTGTCCCTGAGGTTTATTGTTATTAACAAGTTCAGTCTTTTCTTAACAGTATGAGTCCTTGATGTTACATTTTCTTAACAGTTACCATCCCTGACCCTAACGGACGTTAAATTTTCTGTTAGTTTTTGTATAAAATTACCGATATAGCCCTATCTTCTCCAACCAGCCCTCATTGCCACCCCCACCCCCACCCCCACCAGCCACCACCACCTTAAAAGTCAAAATTGAAATGTTTCTTTCATGTTTGGGAAAATTACCAAAATGGACATTTTACTATTCAAAGTTGCAAAAATGGACAAGGATTTTCAGCCTTCTTGGGCGTGATCATTTAGGCAATTTGCCGGCTGAAGGAGTCTAGTTCAGCCGACATGGATTTCAGCGCCAAGTCAGCTTTTTTCAGAATTTCAACTAACCAGGATTTAAAACGTGGATGTGCTTATTCCCATGGCGGCTAAAGCCCACTTCCAAGGAGGCTTAGCCGGCGAACTTTTTTTTTACTTGGCTCAGCTGGCTTGGTTCGAGATGGGTTCCTTGTTGGCTTGTTTAATTCGGCTAGGCTTGGCTTAGTCGGCGCCAAAGGTGTTATTACACTTCATAGCCGGCTGAAGTGGTTTTACTAGCCTACTTCGAATTTTATAAATATAAATCTTCTCGTTTCAACCTTAATTTTCACTTTTCAAATTTCAAATTTTACTCTAACGTTTTCCTTTCTCAAATATGGGTGAAGGATATCCATTACCATCAAACCCTTCTCGACCGGTTCAACATGTACATCCTGCCAACCCTTCTCCACCAACTGATCAACCTGATGAACCATAGACCTGGATGGATGAAAAGTGGAATTGGGCATTTGATCAGGTTTTTGGCCAACTCCAAATTGGGGACAAGCATGTCCCTGATTCAGATGACTTGCACGTGCCCGATTCAGACGAGCGGTACGTGTCGAATTCTAAAGAGGGGAACGTCACTGACCCTGACGGGGAATATGTCCGTGATTCTTTCGAGCATCTCCCTAACTCTAGGGAGGGTTACATCACTAACCCCGTTGAGGAGTACGTTCCTAAGTCTGAAGACGAGGAGGAATACCTCTCCGAGAACGAGCGTCCCAGTGATCGATGTCGTTTGGTCGGTCAAAAACAATCCTTAAACACTTAACTAGTAAGGGTAAGAAGAGTATCGTATCCATGATAAATTAGTGGATAGTTCAATT
The DNA here is from genome assembly GCA_023525975.1 of Smallanthus sonchifolius. Classification (NCBI taxonomy): domain Eukaryota; kingdom Viridiplantae; phylum Streptophyta; class Magnoliopsida; order Asterales; family Asteraceae; genus Smallanthus; species Smallanthus sonchifolius. Next base: position 33,214,946 of record CM042046.1, read on the forward strand.
GCTTAGTTTGATAAATTTGAATGAAAACATAGATCAAATAAAGATGTAACTCCCTCCCAAACTTCAGGTTCTAGACTTATGCAATACTCAGTCATTCAATGGAAACCACATAAACATAGTGTTGGAAAATCAGTTGAAACAGTAATTGAAAATAAGTCGTTGTCAGTAACCTATATGACTAACTCGTCACAGCTAGCACAATTCAAATACTCAATTTATGAACACCAAGTTACCCACTTTATTCACCCAACCCATCTACAAAGTTTTGTCATAAACCATACATAAGTTGTAAAGCAAGTAAACTCAATACAAACAAATAAATTGTTTAGTTCAACCAATACATCAATCTATCAAGCTATTGTCAGAAGCTAACAAGATCCAAGCATACAAACAACTGAATAAAACAAGAAACCTAAACGAACCATCCGTTAGGAGGAAGCCACATGCAGCTTAGCCACACATGATTATCAGGCACACGAGCATAGCTTCAATACTTGATTCGGAACTACTCTTTCCTCTCAAAATCGCCCATCTTGGCTCTGAAAACGGCTGGAAGAAAATATAGATTGGAATGGGGGTTGCAATCTCTTTTAATTAGAATTAGGGCTTTTTCCTGATTCGAGGGCTCTTCGCGTACCGCAAACATCCGCACTCAGTTCTTTGCGTGGCGCGAAGAACAATTTAGTCGCGCCCCCTTTTCAACTTCCTCGCGTACCGCGAGAATTCCCATCCTGGTCTTCGCGTAGCGCAAAGACAGTACTTTCGTGCCTTCTCCATTGTACTTCATTATCAGCTCGTTTAGCACCTTTAGCCTGTCATAGGCTCAAACACAAATACCAACATAATACCGACTCTATATACAAGATAAAACACATAAAACTATATAAAACCGACTCTTAAACATGGGACGTTTGACCTTACATCACATCCCCACACTTACTCTTTTGCATCCTGAAAAAGAATTATGCAATGGAATCATAATTGGAATCTGCCTTCACGATCTCATTCATTTAATTATTCAAACATAATCATGCATTGATTGTAACCATTGGTATTTCTATCCGACTAAACCCAACCACCGACCTATTGAGCTCCCGATTCTGTGATCTACTATCCTATTCATTACCGAGCAACTATTTATCTATGAGTCTCACGCTCAGGAAGTTACAGCTTAGTCTAATCCCATCTCAAGGTCATGTTTAGGCACAGGTTAAATCATTTAGATTTCCCACCACTATAAACTCCAATTTACAAGTTTTTGAAAATTATGGAATTATGGGCCGAGGGATGCATGTTTTGAGCTTGATTAACACTTATATGAAGAAACCTCACCCAGTGGCGTATCCCTCAAGTCACCATCCCGAGTGGTAACACGTAGGTTTTGGTTTGCATGCAATGATGTTCATAAGGTTCGGAATAGTGGTGTATCCGTCAAGTCCCACACATGGGTGTATCAACCAAGTCACTATCCCAGAGGGTAACACGTAGGCGAAACTCAAGCTTTTAATTGATTTAATTAAGCTCATGCAAGATGGATAATGGATGCGGGCGCTATCAACTTTCAGATTATTTTCATAAAAAGAAAGTAATGTGCCAAGTAATTTTAAAAACTTGTAAACTTTTGCTTATTGTGGTACCTATCACCTTATATTGACAGTTTCGACTTTGCCGACACTCCTAAGATAAGAACCCACAAAACACCATAAGTTAATTATCAATTAAATCTAGATACATTATCAGGATATTTAATCTCTTTAAGTCGGTTAAACCTATATTGAAAGTTTCGACCTTGCCGACACTCCATAGCTTTCAATTGATTTAATTTCCCATGTAACTGCACAAATTCTGATTCAAAGGCATTTTTGAAAAATTTTAAATGTTTATGATTTTTTTATATGACTCAAAACTCAAAAGCAAAAGACTCAGCTAGACCTGGACAAGGTCTTCCCTCTCCACACATAAATTCGACATTGTCTTCAATGTAAAAAGAGTGACTCAAAAATGAAAATAACATACAAAAAAAAATAACAAAATAAAACTTATATGGGAAGATGATCGTATAGCATTTCATTCGCGATCGTGCCCCATAAATACAAGCGGAGTGTTGTGTACACGACAATGTACAAAAGTCGGAAATCACCACCCGAATGGAGATTGATTACAGGTGGATCAATAAAAACCTGCAAAAATAAGCTTGAAACAACCCACAAGCATCATATCGACTCAAAAAAGCGACTAAATAAAATAAAAATGCAAGATTGACTCGACACGACTCAAAATTACAAAAATAAAAGAAAATAAAAAAATAGGGTTTACAGGTGTCTTCGCGTACCGCGAAGATCTCGGGGGAAATATCTCGCGTACCGCGAGGATTTGGAAAATGACCCGACCCTTTGCTTTTGTTCTTCGCGTGTCGCGAAAGATGGAAGACTGGTACGCGAAGACCTGTTGTTAACAAAAATTTAATTCCATTTTTTTAACTTAGAAAATGTTTCACTCAAAACCAATTTTTGTTCAAAGCCTCCAGAAACACGCACACGTGTTAGAGCATGAATGTGTAACTGTAGCAAACATTCTGTGTAAGTTCATAGAGGGGGAACTTAACAAGTTCGCCTAAGCATCTTTAGGACCGAACCTGTTAAGTTTGCCTATAGTGTTGTGTGGTTTTGTGTTTTACTATAAATAGGTGTTTGCAAGTCTTAGAGTTAAGACTTGAAGACTTGGAGACTTCTGAGAGAGATCAGACCTGAGAATCTAAGAGAGGGATTGTAATCAGTGTCTGATAAAGAAATACAAAGAGAAGATTATTTACATTGTGTGATTGTTACTGTTTCTGTCATCTCGTATACACAATCAGTGATACAATTGGATTCCGCACTCCGTGTTATTGATACGTCACGTCTCGAGTACGATCTATAGGAGAGTCATGTGGACCTACAAGTGGTATCAGAGCCTATGCTCGTGATTTGTGACGATTTGTGTATGAATTGACAAGAAATTGGTTGACTTTTGCAAATTTTCATGTTCATGGAGTTTTCAAGTTCTTGAGAGGATTTTGGGGCTGAATTCATCAATTTGGAGGTGATTTTGGAGAAATTGATTCGTTAGAAGTGTTCTAAATCATATTATACTCAATACTACGATTCAATTTCATCAAATTCCATCAATTGAACAAGTTATGATGATTTTCAGAATTTTACGTTCGTGTTTTGTTTGAAGAGTCCATCTTCCTGAGTTCTTGCTGCTGAACTAAGCGAATTTGCTGATTCAGTTACAGACGAAGTTAATCTATCGAACTTACCAAGTTCGCTCAGCTAAGTTCAGGCGAATTTACTAAGTTCGCTCAGGCAGTTTCAAGCGATCTAGTTTCAGGCGAACTTACTAAGTTCGCTAGTGTTCATAAAAAAAAAAGTTTTGGACACCCATATTTGAGGATATGTGTGGGAATTTTTTCTTATCCAAATTTTTTAGGGAAAGTATATATGCTTGTTTTGAATGATTTTTGAAATTTTGAAATTTTTAAGAATAGTATTTTGGCGGGAAATTTTTTCCGGATATTTTCGCAAAAAATCAAAATGTCAATTTCGTGTGATGATAATGAGATTGGAACTATGTCACCGAGGCTTTTATGCATATCAGATTAAAGTAGCTGGAAAGTTCGTTCGAATAGTTCGTATCAGAAAGTGATGAAAAGTTTTGGACACCCATATTTGAAGGATATGTGCATCCTAGATATGACTATATGGGATATTATGATGTTTCTAAACCAGTGTCAGCTCTTACTAAAACATAAAAGCAGATGTTTGATTGAGAGATGAAGACGCATGAAACTTTAACGATGTCTTTACCAAAAGAGATCTTTCATATTCTCGGGAAGTGTCCAACTTCAAAAGATCTATGGCAAACATTGAAGAAGAAGGGTGAAGTTAATACTCAAGTGTTTGTGATCTTGATCAAAGAAGTATTAAAGAAGCAGAGTGTTTCTGAAAGTAATTTTTCTACAGATTTAAGTGACAGTGAGAGTATTCGTTCTGGTGAAAGTACTCAGTTTATTGAAAGTGATGTGATGACTGAAGTAAGCTCCCAGACAGTTGAAGATGATCTGAGTGAATCAGAAATTGATGCAGAGCATGTCAATGTTGACCAAAGGAGTGAAGCTGATAATAACGTATTCATGGGTCCTGGTGCATCTTCTTCAGAAGAAAAGGCTGAGATAGTTTCTAATTCGGAAAATTTTTGTTCTACCTGTGCTTCAGTGAAGGATAAACTGATGAAGGTTATGGATGACAAAATAAACCTCATTTGTGATATGAAATCGATGCATATGGTAAATCAAAAATCAAATGATAATGAGAATGTGTGTTGAAAGGATAGAATCACTGAAGAGGGATATACATTCCCTGACTTTGAAGATCAAAGAGCAGGCATATCACTTGGTTATGGCATTTGTAGAAATTGAAAAGAGAAATACTGGTCTTGTTGAGAAAGATAAGGAACTTGCTAAATCTAAAGCTGAGGTGATCAGACTGCACAGAAAGTTAGAAACATTTGAAAATTCATCATTCTTACTAGGATATTTTAATAGTACTGAAGAAGGGAAGGGAACTAGTGGTATTGGATATTTTCCTCCACCATTCAATGGAAATTATTTTGTTGCACCTGGGATTATAAAAGATGAGATTTTAGATCCTAAGACTGTGTTGAAGGTGAATCCAGTCACAGGTGAAGATATGGTGTATTCTGATAAGAGTGATGATGAATATTTTGATGAAGCTAAGGTAGAAGGGATACCTAAAGATATTAAAGTTGAGAAATCAAAGGTTGATTTTAATTAATCTAGTAAGAATACATTTGGAAGTTCTTCAAACTCAAGGAGAGTTCCATATGTCAGAGATTCCAAATACATGCGTACATGTTTTCATTACAATGAGATAGGACACATCGTGGTGAATTGTCCTTACAAAAATAAAGGAAAGAATGTCACACCCTCAAATTTATTTAACTAATAAATAAATACAGGTTGCAACTATTGGTTTATTACATGATAGCGGAAACTGTAATAGTGATTTCTAAGACTTGATTACATATATAATTACTAAGACTAAATAAATATAATGATCTAAGTTCCTCTAGATCAATGGTCGACTTGAGACTTGATATTCTATGTCCTTCCATCTACTAGGAATTGATCCAACATAGCAGTCTATTCCAACCGCACCATTGCTAAGGGTTACCTGAGAAACATACTTGAAAGTGTCAACACAAAGGTTGGTGAGTTCACAGAGTTATTTTAGTGCAAGTAGTTTTCCCCGAAAACATATACATGACTTAACCGTCATAAAAATAAGTAGTTTTCCTTTGAAAACATATACATGACTTTACCGTCATAAAAATAAGTAGTTTTTCACGAAAACATATACATGACTTATCCGTCATAAAAATAAGTAGTTTCCCCCGAAAACATATACATGACTTAACCGTCATAAAATAAGTAGTTTTCCCCGAAAACATATAAATGACTTAACCGTCATAAAATAAATAGTTTTCCTTTGAAAACATATTCATGACTTAACCGTCATAAAAATAAGTAGTTTTCCACGAAAACATATACACGACTTAACCGTCATAAAAATAAATGGTTTTACTCGAAAACATGCCCATGACATTACCGTCATAAATAAGTAGTTTTACCCGAAAATAAGCCCATGACTTTACCGTCATAAAATAAGTACAAATAGTTCTAAATGCATATGATAAACAAAACAAGTGTTATTGTTTCATTCGTAAGCTAGCTTGTCTTACAAATACCTATGTTCATACATGAAACCGTAACCAAACCCTGACAAATGAATGCCTCTCCCTCGCTAAACCACGAGAATAAGACAATATGCGGTCATTTCGCCATGTGGACCCCCGGTTAGCGCTACTAACCATGACTGGGGACCTCACCCCCAATAGTACTATCCATAGAATCTCAGGCAAAGACCATAGCTAATGGTTACAAAAAAGTGTTAATCCGGGGACTTTAAGCGCTATATTGTTCCCCATGTATGACATAATGTTAGTGTCTTGTTTTCCTTTATATAAAAATGCTTGTTTGAAATGTTTTCTCAAATGTATAAAACACAATGTTTCCAAATGTATTGAACAATAATTTAGTACATAATATGTAAGTATATTTCTCCCCCACAGTTTGTAAAACATTAAAAAGCGAAAAGGGGGCCGTGAACTCACCTTGTGTCCGATGAAATCCTAGCAAATAATAGTGTGCTAAAAATTCCTGTTATCCGTACCCTAATCACACAAGGGTACTAATGTGCTAAGACTACCCGTCTTAAATGCAAGTTGTTCACATGACTTAACGAATCCCGTTAAGTATGCCTTTGTTTAGTAAAACAATGTTTTCATGTGACGACTTATTGGTGATTATTATTCCAGTATAGGCGTTTACGTATTTTCCTAGAAAATATTATGTTTCCATATTAGTGACTTATTAAGTGTACCAAAAATAAATATTATTTTTGTAACAACTTATAATATACCCATATTATAGTTCACGTATAAACATATAATTATTTAATAAAAATAATTACATAAAATCTCAACTATCGTTCAAGTATATTCTATGCATGTTATTTACCCTACATACGTATAGACCATGTTACCACGTCCACATACAAATACTTATATTGCGAACAATATTTATTACTTAGTTACATTCATCATGCATATATCTTTATTTATTTTTATCCAATGCATGTATACATGTATCTCTACATATGTTCACATACGTTTCACGATGTCGTGTGATTATTTAGTTTTAACCGAATCTATTCATATATTTCATGCACATATACTTTCATACGGTTATACTATCACATGTGTACTTGTCATGATTATACATGTTCATTAATAAGCAAATACATATACTTTATGTACATACACCTATTATTAGGGTTTTCCTAACTCGTATATATATTTCATCATCTTTATGTCAATTAATCATAAAATCTTTTATGAACCTATATATTTATCATGTATATATCATTATTTCGACCACATGTATATCTATTCACTTTTCATGTTTCGAATCTAACTATTATCAAGTTATATGTAGATATATATGTATGATTTCAAGTCCTTTAACACTTCACAAAACATTTCCATGATCAATCCACAAGTGTCCATTCGTGTATACATGTGCTATGGTTTCATATATATTTATTCAACAAGTCCCAAGTCACAAACTACTACCCTACACATGTATGTATATATGTGTAATTTATATTTGATGTGTCCTTGTCTTGTTCATGGTCCTTCTAGCTTAGTATTATATGTATGAACATGTATGTGTATAAATATATGTTTTCAAACATGACTCGTGAAAAAATAAAGCAAAACTCATCAAAACTTTTATGTTTTATTTTTTTCTTGAAAACTCAGATTTTTAGGCGTACTTAGAGTAGACTTTTAGATAGTTTTAGAAGACCAAATGACTTGGGGGTATTCTTCTAAAATCAAGTTTATTGAAACCAGAGGATATGTGAAATAGAATTACTAGATTTGGAGTTATGTAGGTACCTCAAAACAAGAAAATGAAAAGAGGTGTCCAGATTAGACCTGCACTGAGTGGCCTTCTTGCGCAGGCTGTTTGGGGGTCGAATACTCCATGGATTCGAGTTCTTCCACTTGGGTTCTTCCTTCTTAACATAGAGCTTCATTGTAGAAAGAGAATGGACTGATTTGGCAAAGGAACGAAGGAGATATGGTCTTGCGAAGTTGGCCAAAAATCTGCCAGAAAGCTGATTACGGGATTTTGTTTCATTTTTAGTTTTGGGGTTGATTAGAACCGTAGACAAGGGAATGAAATGATGGAATTTTTTTGCCTTGAATGAACCTTGAAACCACTGATCAAAGGGACATGTTTTAGGGCTGAAATGGTGGTGCAAGGGTTACGAAGTGATGGCGGTTCTAGGTGGTGTTGCTGGCCGAGACAAGAGAAAGAGATAGAGGTATTTGTGGGCTGTTTTAGATGGTAAATGAAGGTGTTTAACCTGCTATAAATGGCTGGTTTGAAGTGCCTTTCTCTTGCATCCATTATCAATTCAAATGTGGATATTTATTTGGACAAAGGGTTAAAGTGTATGGTGTGTGTATCGTGTGTGTATATATATATATATATAGATGGAAAAGAGAGTTGGAGTGTTGGACCTTCCATCATTATTGCAAGGCATGGATGGACTTGATGGACTAGACTTGGCTTGACATGTTGGTTGAATGAGAGTGGTTCCATACGACAACAAGCATGGAGCAAATGGAGAAGACAAGTGAGTGGGGGGGGGGGGGGGTTAGGACTTGTCACTTCACTAGTTGCATTCTAATCGTTAGTTAGATCAGTCTAAGGTGGTGTAAACCCGGTAGGTGATCCCGTAATTTAATACCTAGTGTAGAACTTTTAAGGATCAGTTAACTTTATATATTTCTGTGTTGTTTGACTAGTCTCAATAGTTTACTAGTTAAACTCGACATAGTTATTATTTTAACTATAATATACATGTATACATATAAGAATAACTTATGATCGTGTCATACACACTTTTATATCATTTTTAAAAGTTTAGTCACCAATATTTATGTTTTGATATTAAAGCGTGTCTCTAGACTTTACTTGTATAAAATCTTGTTAATCACCAATGACCGTACACTGTGAGTATTAACTGTTCATTACCTAGTAATTCTTATAATTACTAAAACGTGACACGTGTTCTTTTGCTAGACTCCTGAGAATACCTTGTCAAAATAAGATTTCAGGAATTATAAATTATGAACGTGCTAAAAAGAATAGGGCTTTTGTCCTGAAATGTTGGGTGTCACAAAGAAGCTTGTGGTTCTTGAAAAGATGAAGCATGAATCAAAACTTGTTGAGAAAAAGTTTATTCATACTCAAATTCCAAAAGAAGTTCATGTAGACGAATCTTCTTCAAGTGCATCTTATCGTGTGAAGATTCCTTATATGAGAGATTATCGGGAGAAGAGATCTTACTTTTACTGTGGTCTTGTGGGTTACATTCGGATTGCTTGTCCTAACAATGCCAAAGGTAACCGACATGTTACTCCAGAAAAGGTAAGAACTCTTGGTAAGCCTTATGTTAACCCAAATGTGGTTAAACCTAGTGCTACACCAAAGGGTAATTCAAAATATGAGTTTAGGCTTTCTAGACCTCAAAGACGGAGGAGAAACAGAAGATTGAGAAAACTTTTAGAACAAGAACTTTCACAATCTAAACATTTTTCAAATGAACAAGATTGTTCAAACACTTCACATTTTAAGCAAAAAGAACTTCATGCACAGAAGTATGTTTGGAAATCTAAAGTTTCTGTTTCTGATTCGTCGGAGCAATCACCAAAAATCGATGAGAGATTCAATTGTGAATACAGTGAAGTCTTTTATTATGATACAGATGGACGACCCATGACTACCATGGCTTGGGTCCCAATTTTAAATTAGTGTTTCTTGTTAGCTGTGCAGGATTAACCAAGAGGGACTATTAATACCATTTGGTTTGTTAATAGTGGTTATTCATAGCACATGACAGGGAATGACATCTGCAATAGTAACGAGTTGTTTGATAACTGAGAAATCTATTTGATTCAACGACTTGATGTTAGGGGGAGAATATGTCATACACAATGTTGTTTTGGAAGAGTTTTACAAAGTCCAAAGGACAACCTGAAACTTAGGATGACAATGGTGAGCATAAATTCGTTGATGCAACCATTTGACTAGTTGAGAGAGAGAGTCTACAGGACATGGGTAGTAAAGAATTGTGTTGGTGACAAAGGCAAAGACATTTAATTACATTCGATTACATTGGTTTGAGTTTTTAATTGATTGAATTGCTTAATCCTGAGTAACCAAGCAAAATGTTTTTCTTAAGATGTTTTCATGGAAGATTTTATTTTCTTTTGTTTTACTTTCTTTCATAAAGATGTTGAAAAAGCCAAACAAATTGAAAAAGATAAAATCGACATTACTTGAAGTTAAAGAAGAGATGATAGTACATCAGTAGATGTTCTTTCACACATGACCTTAGATTGACCGGTTGGTGCTTTATGTTAATATATCTGAATTATATGTTTTGATCTAAACTTCAGAGACTGCACAAATAGGAAATGATAGTGTTGTGTATGCATATAATTTGAATTGTCAGTAGACTAAAAGCGTCACTGAACCATTAGTAGTGTGAAAACATAATTGCATATGTTACAACTGTGATTTGAACCCATTTTATGTCTGGGTGTGTGTGTTAAAAGATTATTATTAGATAAAGAATATTAGCTTTTAATAAAGACTGTCCCATGAGATCAGTTTTGGGTTATGTCCTTAGCACTATTCATTTGAAGTATGCAATTTAAAGTATAATCAAGATATGTACTTGACAACATCTGTCAAACATATACTAGCCCTTGGATCATATTGATACATCATCTTTACTGATTCCATTGAATTCATTATCCAGATAACAGTTGGATCCACGTTCCTAAATCTTATGATTCCACATATGTAAGCCAAGACATTGAATCATTCGATTCTGAATCTCATTGATTCCTATACAATCCAATTTGGATTCTGCTATGCATGTGCTAACTGATGTCTCATCATTTTGGAAATTTGGATAATATTTAGTAAATTCTTGTATGTCTTGAAGATAATGCATTTTACATTATGTTGGCATACTAGTGGTGTACACGTTGTATTTAATACTTAAATGGTACCTTAAGTCACAAGAAAGTGGGAATGAGATGCTTTAGTTTCAAATCTTATAATATTGACAATTTGAATTTGTGTGTCATAGCCTGATCTTATTTTATTTGAATGTTTATTGCGTATCATAAAATGCAATATGAAAGTTTTGAAAAAGATAGAGTGTGATAATCTTGAAAGATATTGGTTTGATTGGTCAAGGCTTGAAAGAATGACATAGGATACCAAGTTTTCTTGATATACGAATTTTATATCCAAGATGTGTGACTGATATATCATATATACTGATATGATCTTCTTACTCGTGATATTCGACCAAAAAGATGTAATTTTGTAGCTTACAGTTCTGTTTGTATAGAGAAAAATCAAAAAAAAATTGTGTTTCTTATATTTGAAAAACCAAAAAAGATTTTTGATGTGTTAGTATTTACACATCTTTTTGGCACAAAACTTCGCTCATTTAACGATCAATTCTTGGACATGTAGACACTTATTTGCTTCATTTACTGTTTTGTAGGTTTTTATGAAGCTTGGTGAACAAACAAGAAGATTCCAGGATAAAAAGTGAAGTTTTAGGGTTTCTGTGATGAAGGCACGGTCATGCCCCTATCTAGCACGGTCGTGCCAAGCTTACAAACCCTAGGCACGGTCGCGCCCACATCTTGCATGACCACGCCAAGCCAAAATCCAAGGCACAACCGTGCCTTGGACCCCCACGGTCGCGTGTCACCTCCTGTATCTGAACAGTCGTACGTCCTCGATCAGTGGTACCCAATGGAAGCTCCGGATCAGTCAACCCTCTGTCACACGGGAGTGTCAAGACCTAGACACGACCCCGCCTTTGTACCAGGCACGGTCATGTCTTCTCTCTTGGCACGGTCGTGCCTCCCCTTTTCTATTTAAACAGAACTTAAACTCTCACCCAGACATTCAGCAACCAGAGAGAAAACCCACTGTTCCAGCTCGTATCACCCTTGTTCCAGCCACATTTCAAGCTTCTTGGATAGGACACAACATCAAGAGGATCATCATACATCAACAACAACGTCTAGGCTTTGAGGAGTGGTTTGATTCTTGTTTTCATATCATGTTTCTCACTATTTTTCCCTGCTTATTTGTAATTTTGTTGCTCATGATGAGCTAAAACTCTTGTTCACTTTGGTTTAGATGAAGTTTAGATACATTTGACAACATTCATGGATTATTGGCAATTATTATGTTAATATTATGACAACCGTTTGATTATTCTTCGATGAAATTATATATTCGAGTATTTTGAGTTGTTTACAAGACTTGTATTTGTGTATGCCATATTATGTTGAAAAACTTGTGGTTTATGCTTATATTTATGGGTTGGTGTATGTATTTATACTAGCTTATGACATTTGACTAGGAATGGTGAATGAAGTCTTGTTTATGAATCATTATATTTGTATGTGTATCCCTGTGCTTATGTTTGGAAAGACAAAGTGTTTGTTATGATGTTTCATGCTTAGTTTTATATTCATCTAGGAATTGTTGACACATTCTCCTAATTTATATAACCTTTGTATGAATATTGTATCTTGAAGAAATGCATATTGTTGTCTAATTTAATCAACTTGAGGTGGGTAGTATGTTGTTCTTATTATCTTTCCAACTAGTTGTTGGATTAGTGTACCTTAATCGGGAGCTAGTTCAATCTTTATAAACATTGACATGATTGTTAAACACGTGAGCTTCATTGTATGACTTTAGGTGGTTGGTATGTATAATTCATGCTAGCTTTCCGAATGGTCATTTGATTAGATATCTTTGACGAGAATTTAGTCAATTTATGTTTCGTGTATTTGCCATGCTTCTATGAGTGTATTAAATGTATTTTAGATGGATTCGACACCGAAGTGATATTTTCTCCTTGATTGTTTGACTTGTGATTTTAGCTTAGTTTATATATTTGCATGCTAGTTAAGTAAAACAAACCCTTCAAAATATCTTTTTACCACACTTGATTGAATCTTTATTCCGGTCTATTATTGCATTCCACCGTGTCCACGGATTGATATCCGGTTCTTACCTTTACTATATTGCTATCCGACGGCTACACTGCCCGGTGTGTGTGTGATTAGTCTTTGGTGAAAACCCTTTTTAGAACTAATTGTGTAAAAATCTTTATATATATATATATATATATATATATATATATATATATATATATATATATAGTTTACACACATCAAGTTTTTGGCGCCGTTGCCGGGGACACCGTTTTGCGAGAACGTTTGGAACTAATTTTTAGTTATTTAGTATATATATTTTTTGTGCATATTGTGTTTTCTTGTTGTTTATTTTGCAATTTTTTTTGTATATAGATATTTTGCATTTTACTTCATTTGTATATATATACATTTTAGTTTTTACTCTATTTTATTTTTCATTTTTATTTTATTTATTTATTTATTTTTATTTTATATTTGTTTTTGTCTAACTTGTGTTTTCTTTGTCCTAGGTTCGTGTATTTAAATCTAACTTGTCGTGCATATCGTGTATGTTCTCAACTCCCGTCGAAGAGGTTCCCGAGCCGTTTTCTGAGCCGGAGCGTGATCTTCATCGGAGATTGCGAGCCCGTTCCCGATTTGTGGCCCGGTTACTCGAGTTTCACGAGGTTGTTATTGACGAGGTTGTTGTTGACGAGGTAGAGGAGATGGCGAACGAGGATGCGGGTCGGACGCTTTCGGATTTTGGCAAACCGACACTTGAGGGTTTAGAGTCGAGCATCAATAGGCCGACGGTTGGAGCACATCAGTTCGAGATCAAATCCAACATTATCCAGATGGTGCACAACATGTGTCAGTTCGATGGCAAGGATCACGAGGATCCTAATACTCATTTGGCGAGTTTCTTAGAGATTTGCGCTACTTTCAAAATTCGTGACGCTACCGACGATGCTATTCGGCTCTGGTTGTTCCCGTTTTCCTTACGGGACCGAGCCAAGGCTTGGTTACTGTCACTTCCCCCTAGGTCCATTAGTACTTGGGACCAGATGATTGCTAAATTCTTAGAGAAGTACTTCCCTCCGGAGAAAACATCAAAGTTGAGGGCTAGGATTCTTTCTTTCCAGCAGGACGACGGGGAGACGATCTATGAGGCATGGGAGAGATTCAAGGAACTGATGAGGAAGGTTCCCCACCATGGATTGTTGAAGTGGCAACAGTGTGAAACCTTCTACAATGGTCTAGAGATGGCAGGGAAGCAGCTGATCGACGCATACGCGGGTGGAGACATTGGAACGAAGACACCCAAGGAGGCGTATGACTTGCTAGAGAAGGTGGCATCGAAGTGCTACACTCAGCATACTTCCCGAGCGAGAATTCAGAGGCAGGGTGTCCATCAAGAGGATGGAATTACCTCTTTAGCAGCCCAGGTGGAAGCACTTTCCACCAAGATTGATCAGATGCACGTCAACAAGGCCCAGTCCTTGTGTGAGTTTTGTGGTGGGGCGCACCCCACGAGTGCTTGTCAGGTTGGGTATTAGGGGGACCACGAGCAGGTTGATTTCATGTCCAACCAGAATCGTCCCTAGAATAATCCCTACAGCAATACATATAATCCGGGGTGGAGGAATCACCCGAATTTCAGTTGGAAGTCTGGCAACAATAGTCAGCAACCACCCGGATTCACTCAGCGCCCCCCGTTCCAGCATCAGTCCCACTAGTCTCAGGGACAGAGTTCTCAGTTTCGACCTCAGCAGGTTCTAGCAGCGGTCCACCACCCGCACCTGAGGGTAAATCCAGTTTGGAGGACATGGTTGCACGGCTACTTGCCAACTCAGAGAGTCAGAATCAGTTGGCAGAGAAGCAGAACCGTTACATAGAGGAGCATTTTCACACGCATGAAACTGAGTTGAGGAATCAGAAAGCTTCGATCCAGACCATAGAGAACCAGGTCGGGCAGATCGTGAAGCTTCTTTCTGAGAGACCGCCAGGTGGCCTACCTAGCAACACTGAGCCCAATCCCAAGGCTCATGTGAAGGCCATCACTTTGAGGAGCAGTAGAGGCACAGGACCGGATCCACAACTTCCTGTGCATGAGTCATCCGAGGAGGAGGTTGCGATTGAGATTCCTGATGAGACACCGCCGAGGGTTAAACCGGTGAGCACATCGCGCCCTCGCGAACCTGTGAGAGATTACACTCCCGCCGTTCCATACCCAGGCAGATTGAAGAAGCAGAAGATGGAGGAACAATATGGTAAGTTTTTAGGGTTGTTTAAGCAGTTTCATATCAACTTACCATTTGTGGAGGCTCTAGCTCAGATGCCTAAGTATGCGAGATTCTTGAACGATATCCTCACGAATAAGAGGAAATTGGAGGAGTTGTCTCAGGTGACGCTGAATAAGGAGTGTTCGGCGGTGATTCAGAACAAGCTACCGGAGAAGAGACGAGATCCGGGGAGTTTTACCATCCCCTGTTTGATAGGTAGCTTGTCGGTTAGCAATGCCTTAGCTGACCTTGGTGCAAGCATTAACCTCATGCCATATGCGGTCTTTGCTAAGCTTGAGTTGGGAGAACCTACACCGACACGCATGAGTATCCAGCTGGCCGTTCGTTCGGTCAAGTATCCGTGAAGGATAGTGGAGAATATGTTGGTTAAGGTTGATCGTTTTGTGTTTCCTGTAGACTTTGTGATTCTGGACATGGATGAGGACAAGAATGTCCCTATTATCCTAGGTCGACCGTTCTTGGCCACCGCCAAGGCCCTGATTGATGTGTATTCGGGGAGGCTTACATTGAGGGTGGATGAAGAGGAGGTGACCTTTGATGTTCAGAGATCCATGCAGCACACCCACAATCAGGATGATTCACTTTACTTTGTTGAGACTATTTATTCTTGTGTGAGTGATCATCTCCAGGACACAGCTGAGGAGGAGTCCCTGGACACCCAGATTGTAGGAGGGGAGATTTTTGATCCAGTTGGTGAGGATCAATTTGATGAGCAGTTGCATAGCCAGGAGAGCTATGAGTTTCCCCAGTGTTCAACGGTTTTTGCGATGGTTAATAGAGAGTCTGAGCGATTGAGCGGCCTTCTATTGAGGACCCACCACCTGTTGATCTTAAGGATCTCCCAAGCCATTTGGAGTATGCCTTTTTAGATGGTGAGTCTCGATTATCTGTCATTATCGCCTCTGATTTGACGGGTAATGAGAAGGAGAGGCTACTATAGGTGCTGAAGCAGCACAAGCAGGCTATTGCATGGAGGATTATGGACATTAAGGGAATTAATCCCTCTTTCTGTACCCATAAGATCCTTATGGAGGATGACTACAAGCCCGTTGTGCAACACCAGAGGAGGTTGAACCCGAACATGCAGGAGGTAGTGAAGAAGGAGGTGATTAAGTTACTTGACTCTAGTTTGATTTATCCCATCTTCGATTCACCTTGGGTTAGCCCGGTTCAGGTTATCCCTAAGAAGGGAGGCATGTCTGTTATCACCAACGAGAGGAATGAGCTGATTCCTACTCGTACAGTCACAGGTTGGAGAGTTTGCATCGATTACAGCAAACTCAATGATGCTACTCGGAAAGACCATTTTCCCCTCCCGTTCATTGATCAGATGTTGGGGAGATTAGCGGGGAAGATGTTCTATTGTTTCCCAGATGGCTTCTCTGGCTACTCCCAGATCCCGATTGCTCCTGAGGATCAGGAGAAGACGACATTCACATGTCCCTATGGCACATTTGCTTATCGGCGGATGCCCTTTGGATTGTGTAATGCTCCGGCCACTTTCCAGCGTTGCATGGTGGCCATTTTACATGATATGATTGAGGACTCCATGGAGGTTTTCATGGATGACTTTTCTATGTTCGGGAGTTCCTTTGATCATTGCCTCAGGAATCTGGAGAGGATGTTGGCCAGGTGCGAAGAGGCCAATCTAGTCTTGAACTGGGAGAAATGCCACTTCATGGTGAAGGAGGGCATTGTGCTTGGGCACAAGGTTTCACGCGCGAGGATTGAGGTTGATAGAGCTAAGATTGATACCATATCTAAGCTACCCCTGCCGACTTCTGTGAAATCTATTCGAGCTTCCTTGGTCATGCAGGCTTTTACAAACGCTTTATTAAAGATTTTTCTAAGATTGCCCGACCGATGACCCAGCTTCTTAAGAAGGAAGCCCAGTCCGTGTTCTCCGAAGAGTGCCTTAGTGCATTCAATTTGTTAAAGGAGAAGTTGGTGAGTGCCCCTATCATGGTGGCTCCTGATTGGAAGCTGCCATTTTAGATCATGTGCAACGCGAGTAACTTCACTGTTGGGGCGGTCTTAGGACAGAGGAGAGAGAAGTAGTTTCACCCGATTTATTATGCGAGCAAGACGCTCAATGACGCACAGGAGCACTACACTACGACGGAGAAAGAGCTCCTAGCCGTTGTCTTCGTTTTTGATAAATTCCGGTCTTATCTCGTCCTATCAAAGACCATCGTATTCACCGACCATGCAACTCTTCGGCACCTGTTTAGCAAACATGATGCCAAACCCCGGCTAATCCGGTGGGTTTTGCTGCTTCAGGAGTTCGACATTGAGATCCGCGATTAGAAGGGCTCGGAGAATGTCGCAGCGGACCACTTGTCCCGTCTTGAGTGCTCAGCTTCATCTGAACTTGTGGGGTCATCCATAAATGACAATTTTCCCCACGAGTTTCTCATGCACATACAGACACAGGATGAGGAGTGTCCATGGTTTGCTGATTTTGCAAACTTTCTTGCTAGTAGGATTGTGATTAAGGGCTTAACGCATCAGCAGAAGCGAAAGTTCTTTGCGGATGTGAAGCACTATCTTTGGGAGGATACCTATTTGTTTCGAGTCGGGGCTGACCAGATCGTGCGCAGGTGTGTGTTTGGAGATGAGGCACGTCAGGTGCTTAGACACTGCCACGAGGGCCCGACAGGTGGACATCATGGAGCTACCTTGATCGCAAAGAAGGTCTTTGACGCAGGTTTCTTCTGGATTACCATCTTTCGGGATGCTCATGAGATGATCTGAGCTTGTGACGCTTGCCAGAGAGCGAGCAACATTTCATCTAGGAATAAGATGCCCCAGAACAACATCCAGATTTGTATTTTTGATGTCTGGGGTATTAACTTTATGGGATCTTTCCCCGCTTCTCGTGGCAACCGGTATATCCTAGTCGATGTTGACTACGTTTCTAAGTGGGCCGAGGCTCAAGCCTTGCCTACTAATGATGCTATGGTGGTTGTTCAATTTCTGAATAAGTTGTTCTCTCGCTTTGGTGCCCCCAAAGCTCTTATTAGTGACTGTGGGACCCACTTCTGCAACTCCCAGTTGGAGAAGGCTCTATCACGTTATGATGTGAACCATAGATTCTCCACAGCCTACCATCCACAGACCAGTGGACATGTAGAGGTCACGAACCGGGGCATAAAGCGGATTCTTGAGAAGATGGTTGGTCAGAACCGAAAGGATTGGTCGGATAGGTTAGATGATGCACTTTGGGCCTTCCGGACTGCGTATAAGACGCCTATTGGTACCACACCATTTAGGTTGATCTATGGAAAGGCATGCCATCTTTCGATGGAGTTAGAGCATAAGGCTTATTGGGCGTTGAAGGCGGTGAATCTTGACTTGGTGAGCGCGGGTGAGAAACGGTTCACTCAGATTCATGAGCTTGATGAGTTGAGGAATCAAGCCTATGCAAACATCACGATCTACAAGGAGCGCACTAAGAGTTTACATGACCGACGCTTGAAGGACAAGAAGGAATTCCGAGTGGGTGGTCATGTGTTGCTTTACAAATCTAGGTTGCGATTGTTTCCCGGGAAGTTGAAGTCCCGATGGACGGGTCCCTACACGGTTAAGGAGGTGTTTCCTTATGGGACCGTCGAGATTAAGCACGAAGATGGGAGGATCTTCAAGGTCAACGGTCATCGTCTTAAGCCATACATTGACGGATCGGTTGACCCGGCATTGGAGGTGGTTGACCTCCACCCCAAGGACAAATGAATTCGGGGACTTGAGTCTAGCTAACGACTCGTTAATAAACTTAGCCTGTTTCGGTATCATCTTTGGTAACAATTCTTAGATTTTGTTTCTATGTTTATTTTCTTATTTTTATTTTTATTTTTTTTAGGATTTTAGCATTTATTTTTGAGTTTAGGTGATCGGAACGTGTTTTGGATCAAGCGGACTTTTGTTAGTGATTGGGATACATCAGGTATGTTTTCTGAATTTTTAGAAATTTTAGTTTGGAAGAATCGCATTCAGGTTGGGTCCAAGCTGCATAAAACTCAGGTTTTCCTGTCTGCTGGGCAAGAGACACGGTCGTGCCTAAGCACTAGACGCGGTCGTGCCTAAGTGTGTGGGGTGGTTCAAATTGGTTTCAAACACAGACTTTTCACTTCCACCCCCCACCGAAACCCCCCATATTGCGATTCTCCCAAATTCCTGCCGCATTGCTTCCTTCTCCACGATCTAAGGTACGATTCGGCTCCCTTCTACTTGTCCATGTTTAGATTTAGGGTCGGTCGCCCACTTGTTTAAACGACTTAGGGTTTTAGTCGTTTTTAGTTTTTCTTCAACTTCTCCATGTGATTGTTCTTATGTAGCTTGTAAATGCATAGGATAGTTGTTTTAGACCACTTGGAATGTTGCTGTACTAAAAGCCCCTTCATAATCATGCTAGAAATGTAAAATTTTGAATCTGAAAACCCTAAAATGGGTTGAGCACGGACGCGCTCATGACCAGGCGCGGTCGTGCTCGGCTTTTTAGTTTCCAGGAGGTAATTTTTGGTTGAGCGCGGCCGTGTCCCCTACTAGCGCGGTCGTGTCAATTTTGGTTTGTTCTAGGCGCAGCCGTGTGTCTCCCTAGCGCGGCCGTGGTCTTCATTTTTGACCTAGGCGCGGTCGTGGCCTGACCTGGCGCGACCGTGTTTTTGGGTTGGGCCTGCCCGTGGTCGGCCACAGCTTGACCGTGGGCTTGGATTATGGCCTAGGCGCGGTCGTGCCCCTTTCCAGGCGCGACCGTGCCCCTTCATAACTTAGGTCAGAAACTTCATAATTCCTTCTAGCATCTTCATAACTGTTCTGATTTCATTTTTGTTGTCTTGCAGATGGCAGGCAACCGGGATCACCCATACTTGGAGTTTGATCTCAACGAGCATGAGTACGAGGCTCGTCTGGATGTTCTGTGGCCCCACCGAGGCCGGATTTTTGCCGCTCGTCATTTAGAGCCGGCCGCTATAGTCGCCATCGGTCAGCGGGACCGGTGGAACGATCTCGTCACCGCCCTGTGGCGCCGTTTGTTTAGACTTCACGCTATTCAGTATGTCGAGCTCGTGATGGAGTTTTTCTCCACGTATGAGTTCGATTATCCTTACGCAGACCTGGAGCAGCCCGAGACGATTAGGTTTAGGCTAGGCGGGGAGTGGCGAGTGATGCCAGTGGCCAGGTTCGGAGGTCTATTGGGTTTGTATACGAGGCAGGAGCTTCAGACAGAGGTATTCACCGAGTTTCCGACGGAGGAGGACAAGGACCAGTTCTGGCACGAGTTTGGTTTTGGGATTTATGATCCGAGTCTGACCAAGGCTTCGAGCCTTCGGGATCCTCTGCACCGTGTTCTTCATCGTTGTATCGTATATTCTATTTCTGGTGGAGGACAGAGAGATACGGTAGTGAACTTGAGGGAGCTATTATATCTGTTTTGCCTTGTACGCCCGCGCACCTGCAATCTTGCGCATTCTATCGCGGGGTACTTGGTGAACAGCTCGGGGCGCGATGTTACCAGTGCTATTTGTGGAGGTCACTTCGTGACCAAGCTGGCGTGGCACTTTCAGTTACTGACCGATGACTTGATAGGGGACCTGACCCTTGTGGTAGAGACCGTCGTGATGACCGTGCAGACACTGAGAAACATGCACGTAGCTTGTCGTGGCGCAGGAGGGATTAGATTAGTCGACAGATGGGGACGGACATGGGATCCAGACCGTCCGGGTCCGGATCCAGATCTTGTGCAGGCCGAGCGAAGGCCGTCGCCGTCGCCCATCAGGCACACGCCACTCAGCAGGAGCAGGAGCAGGGGCACGAGAACCATGAGCCCGAGCAGCCGCCTCTTCCGCCTCCGCCGCCACCACCACCACCTCCTGTTACCGTCACCCATGAGTTGTTCATGCGCTACTGGGCCTGGCAATATGAGTTCCAATACGCCGCTGCTGCTGCTGCTGGCGGGGAACCATACGTGGTTCCCCTTCCATTCTTTATGCAGTCGGAGCAGCAGCCCGATCAGCCACCATCATCTCCATCGCACCATCAGTCACCACCACCATCTCCACCAGCAGCAGGAGGCGAGGGAGGCGGGGCCACCGGCATCGACCTCGAGGGCATGCAGTGGGAGTAGTAGCTCCCATTGCCTTTTGGTATCATTTTTGTGAGTTGTACTTGGTTGTATGTTGTACAAACTCTTGTATCGCGCTTCGGCGTTTATGTTGTTCTTTTGTTGTACTTTTGTTTCCTTGTACTGTAATATATTTTTGTCTTTACATTTTCGTTTATATTTTGGCTTGACGTTACTGATCTGTGTTTGATGTTGTTAGTCTTGATTAGATCTTGGAATCGTGGAACTACGTGGAACGTCATTTTGTGGGTAGGCTTTTTGCGTGTGCCATGATCGACATAAGGGAAGTTTCAGTTCTCCTTTCACGCTTTATTGCATTGCATTCCATTTTGCTTTGCATGTTTTTGTATACATTGAGGGCAATGTATGTTTCTAAGTGTGGGGTTGGGTGTTTATTCTTTGCTTTACATTATTTTTTGTTGTACATTGAGGGCAATGTACGATTCTAAGTGTAGGGTGGGAATGTTATTCACGCGATGTTTGTCCTGTTGAGCATTTTATCACTTCATTTTTTGCAAAATCTTCCTTCATAATTTTTATTGGCACTAAATTAATTTTATAAAATTAAAAAACATAAAAATATAATAAAAGTTAACCGTTTAGCATTCACAATTTTTAGTAAATAATAGAGGTTTGATTTTTCAAAAGCAATTGAGATAGAAATTCCATCGAGTCAAACCCAATTTTTTGTGATAACCATAGGTTTTAGTGGGCTAAACGAATGAATTGCATGTAACCTTTTGCTTACACCCATTCCTTTCCGTTTTCGTGAGTTTATTTTTGAGCCTTGATAGCTTTAGACATTGTTTGCTCTCGTTTTTGCGGATTTGAGTGTGTCGGATGTTTCATGCTTATTAGAACTTGCTTTTAGTATACATTTCGAAATCATGAACATAAATATTGCATAAAAATGATTGAGGCATTAGGATAAACCTCTTTGTTTGCCTTTTATTTTTATTTTTTCCCTCATCCGAACACATCCACTAGTTAGCCACGTTGAGCTTATACCATGTTTTTCTTTTATTACCCACATTACACCGCCATTAAACCTTCATTAGCCTTATTATTTATTTATTCTATTTTTCACCCGTGTTAGAAATCCGATTGGCTAATGTTAATTTTATAGCTTTTATTTTGTTGTAATCTTCAAATTCTTGAGAAGTTTTTAGCTAAGGAAAGATGCATATTGACTTAGTTTCATTCAAAAGAAAAGAAAAGAAATAGTAAAAAAAAAATCACCAAAATTAGGTGAATTATAGCCGATTAGAGCAATTTTGTGAGCAAAGATGGAAATAATTCGGTTGTTAGCTCTTATCTATACGGAAGTATTAGCTAGTTTATTTTTCTTATTAGAAGTTGGTTTAGTTTTTGAGTTAGCATAGCCGTCGGGTTTTTAGCCATTTAGCCACTTTTAAATTCCACTTCCTTACCCTTAGCCATTGCCAAGTTACAACCTGTTTAAAGCCCTCTTGATTTGTGCTTTGTTTCATGTTAGTTGGTAGAGATTTGATCTTTTAGCAAGCTTATGATTTATGCATGATTCATTGTCTTGGCATTTGAGTGTTCTATACATACTCCATTACTTGTATGATCATATATATTCCCGAGTGTGTGTGAACATTGTGAGAAGCATAGAGTTACATGCTAATGATTTCCTAGGCATATTCATTTGCTCATTCGGTTGTCACTTCATTGGGCTCCTTGGGTTTCATTTAGTTAATTTTTCAATTCTTGAAAATCTTTTCAAACCTTTATAAGTTTATTAATGCTTACGATTTTCCGATTTGATCCATAGTGACATTGGAAGTTTTGTTTCATTTTGATTTCTTGCTTGAGGACAAGCAATGTTCAAGTGTGGGGTTGTTTGATGTGTTAGTATTTACATAACTTTTTGGCACAAAACTTCGCTCATTTAACGATCAATTCTTGGTTATATTCAACGTTTAGACACTTATTTGCTTCATTTCCTATTTTGTAGGTTTTTGTGAAGCTTGGTGAACAAACAAGAAGATTCCAGGATAAAAAGTTAAGTTTTAGGGTTTCTGTAATGAAGGCACGGTCGTGCCCCAATCTGGCACGGTCGTGCCAAGCTTACAAACCCTAGGCATGGTCGCGCCCACATCTTGCACAACCGCACCAAGCCAAAATCCAAAGCATAACAGTGCCTTGGCCCCCCACGGTCGCGTGTCACCTCCTGTATCTGAACAGACGTACGTCCTCGATCAGTGGTACCCAATGGAAGCTCCGGATCGGTCAACCTCTGTCACACGGTCGTGTCAAGACCTAGACACGACGGCGCCTTTGTACCAGGCACGGTCGTGCCTTCTCACTTGGCACGGTTGTGCCTCCCCTTTTCTATTTAAACAGAACTTAAACTCTCACCCAGACATTCAGCAACCAGAGAGAAAAACCCACTTTTCCAGCTCGTATCACCCTTGTTCCAGCCACATTTCAAGCTTCTTGGAGAGGACACAACATCAAGAGGATCATCATACATCAACAACAACGTCTAGGCATGGAGGAGTGGTTTGATTCTTGTTTTCATATCATGTTTCTCACTATTTTTCCCTGCTTATTTGTAATTTTGTTGCTCATGATGAGCTAAAACTCTTGTTCACTTTGGTTTAGATGAAGTTTAGATACATTTGACAACATTCATGGATTATTGGCAATTATTATGTTAATATTATGACAACCGTATGATTATTCTTCGATGAAATTATATATTCGAGTATTTTGAGTTGTTTACAAGACTTGTATTTGTGTATGCCATATTATGTTGAAAAACTTGTGGTTTATGCTTATATTTATGGGTTGGTGTATGTATTTATACTAGCTTATGACATTTGACTAGGAATGGTGAATGAAGTCTTGTTTATGAATCATTATATTTGTATGTGTATCCCTATGCTTATGTTTAGAAAGACAAAATGTTTGTTATGATGTTTCATGCTTAGTTTTATATTCATCTAGGAATTGTTGACACATTCTCCTAATTTATATAACCTTTGTATGAATATTGTATCTTGAAGAAATGCATATTGTTGTCTAATTTAATCAACTTGAGGTGGGTAGTATGTTGTTCTTATTATCTTTCCAACTAGTTGTTGGATTAGTGTACCTTAATCGGGAGCTAGTTCAATCTTTATAAACATTGACATGATTGTTAAACACGTGAGCTTCATTGTATGACTTTAGGTGGTTGGTATGTATAATTCATGCTAGCTTTCCGAATGGTCATTTGATTAGATATCTTTGATGAGAATTTAGTCAATTTATGTTTCGTGTATTTGCCATGCTTCTATGAGTGTATTAAATGTATTTTAGATGGATTCGACACCGAAGTGATATTTTCTCCTTGATTGTTTGACTTGTGATTTTAGCTTAGTTTATATATTTGCATGCTAGTTAAGTAAAACAAACCCTTCAAAATATCTTTTTACCATCACTTGATTGAATCTTTATTCCGGTCTATTATTGCATTCCACCGTGTCCACGGATTGATATCCGGTTCTTACCTTTACTATATTGCTATCCGACGGGGGTCTTTTGGATGTCTTTTGGACTTGGTCACCATCATTATCCAAAGTTTCAGGATGTCTTTTGGACTTGGTCAAACACTTTCCAAAACAACATTGTGTGGGACATTATCTCCCCCTTGAGCATTAAGTCAATGCTCCTACAGATGTCATTCCCTGTCATGTGCTATGAGCCACCACTATTAACAAACCAAATTGTATTAATAGTCCCTCTTGGTTAATCCTGCACATTAAACAAGAAACATTAGTCGGAAATGGAAACCCAAGACATGGTAGTCTTGGGTTGTCCATCTGTATCAAAATAACTTGGAGACTTGGAGACTTCTGAGAGAGATCAGACCTGAGAATCTAAGAGAGGGATTGTAATCAGTGTCTGATAAAGAAATACAAAGAGAAGATTATTTACATTGTGTGATTGTTACTGTTTCTGTCATCTCGTATACACAATCAGTGATACAATTGGATTCCGCACTCCGTGTTATTGATACGTCACGTCTCGAGTACGATCTTTAGGAGAGTCATGTGGACCTACAAGTGGTATCAGAGCCTATGCTCGTGATTTGTGACGATTTGTGTATGAATTGACAAGAAATTGGTTGACTTTTGCAAATTTTCATGTTCATGGAGTTTTCAAGTTCTTGAGAGGATTTTGGGGCTGAATTCATCAATTTGGAGGTGATTTTGGAGAAATTGATTCGTTAGAAGTGTTCTAAATCATATTATACTCAATACTACGATTCAATTTCATCAAATTCCATCAATTGAACAAGTTATGATGATTTTCAGAATTTTACGTTCGTGTTTTGTTTGAAGAGTCCATCTTCCTGAGTTCTTGCTGCTGAACTAAGCGAATTTGCTGATTCAGTTACAGACGAAGTTAATCTATCGAACTTACCAAGTTCGCTCAGCTAAGTTCAGGCGAATTTACTAAGTTCGCTCAGGCAGTTTCAAGCGATCTAGTTTCAGGCGAACTTACTAAGTTCGCTAGTGTTCATAAAAAAAAAAGTTTTGGACACCCATATTTGAGGATATGTGTGGGAATTTTTTCTTATCCAAATTTTTTAGGGAAAGTATATATGCTTGTTTTGAATGATTTTTGAAATTTTGAAATTTTTAAGAATAGTATTTTGGCGGGAAATTTTTTCTGGATATTTTCGCAAAAAATCAAAATGTCAATTTCGTGTGATGATAATGAGATTGGAACTATGTCACCGAGGCTTTTATGCATATCAGATTAAAGTAGCTGGAAAGTTCGTTCGAATAGTTCGTATCAGAAAGTGATGAAAAGTTTTGGACACCCATATTTGAAGGATATGTGCATCCTAGATATGACTATATGGGATATTATGATGTTTCTAAACCAGTGTCAGCTCTTACTAAAACATAAAAGCAGATGTTTGATTGAGAGATGAAGACGCATGAAACTTTAACGATGTCTTTACCAAAAGAGATCTTTCATATTCTCGGGAAGTGTCCAACTTCAAAAGATCTATGGCAAACATTGAAGAAGAAGGGTGAAGTTAATACTCAAGTGTTTGTGATCTTGATCAAAGAAGTATTAAAGAAGCAGAGTGTTTCTGAAAGTAATTTTTCTACAGATTTAAGTGACAGTGAGAGTATTCGTTCTGGTGAAAGTACTCAGTTTATTGAAAGTGATGTGATGACTGAAGTAAGCTCCCAGACAGTTGAAGATGATCTGAGTGAATCAGAAATTGATGCAGAGCATGTCAATGTTGACCAAAGGAGTGAAGCTGATAATAACGTATTCATGGGTCCTGGTGCATCTTCTTCAGAAGAAAAGGCTGAGATAGTTTCTAATTCGGAAAATTTTTGTTCTACCTGTGCTTCAGTGAAGGATAAACTGATGAAGGTTATGGATGACAAAATAAACCTCATTTGTGATATGAAATCGATGCATATGGTAAATCAAAAATCAAATGATAATGAGAATGTGTGTTGAAAGGATAGAATCACTGAAGAGGGATATACATTCCCTGACTTTGAAGATCAAAGAGCAGGCATATCACTTGGTTATGGCATTTGTAGAAATTGAAAAGAGAAATACTGGTCTTGTTGAGAAAGATAAGGAACTTGCTAAATCTAAAGCTGAGGTGATCAGACTGCACAGAAAGTTAGAAACATTTGAAAATTCATCATTCTTACTAGGATATTTTAATAGTACTGAAGAAGGGAAGGGAACTAGTGGTATTGGATATTTTCCTCCACCATTCAATGGAAATTATTTTGTTGCACCTGGGATTATAAAAGATGAGATTTTAGATCCTAAGACTGTGTTGAAGGTGAATCCAGTCACAGGTGAAGATATGGTGTATTCTGATAAGAGTGATGATGAATATTTTGATGAAGCTAAGGTAGAAGGGATACCTAAAGATATTAAAGTTGAGAAATCAAAGGTTGATTTTAATTAATCTAGTAAGAATACATTTGGAAGTTCTTCAAACTCAAGGAGAGTTCCATATGTCAGAGATTCCAAATACATGCGTACATGTTTTCATTACAATGAGATAGGACACATCGTGGTGAATTGTCCTTACAAAAATAAAGGAAAGAATGTCACACCCCCAAATTTATTTAACTAATAAATAAATACAGGTTGCAACTATTGGTTTATTACATGATAGCGGAAACTGTAATAGTGATTTCTAAGACTTGATTACATATATAATTACTAAGACTAAATAAATATAATGATCTAAGTTCCTCTAGATCAATGGTCGACTTGAGACTTGATATTCTATGTCCTTCCATCTACTAGGAATTGATCCAACATAGCAGTCTATTCCAACCGCACCATTGCTAAGGGTTACCTGAGAAACATACTTGAAAGTGTCAACACAAAGGTTGGTGAGTTCACAGAGTTATTTTAGTGCAAGTAGTTTTCCCCGAAAACATATACATGACTTAACCGTCATAAAAATAAGTAGTTTTCCTTTGAAAACATATACATGACTTTACCGTCATAAAAATAAGTAGTTTTTCACGAAAACATATACATGACTTATCCGTCATAAAAATAAGTAGTTTCCCTCGAAAACATATACATGACTTAACCGTCATAAAATAAGTAGTTTTCCCCGAAAACATATACATGACTTAACCGTCATAAAATAAATAGTTTTCCTTTGAAAACATATTCATGACTTAACCGTCATAAAAATAAGTAGTTTTCCACGAAAACATATACACGACTTAACCGTCATAAAAATAAATGGTTTTACTCGAAAACATGCCCATGACATTACCGTCATAAATAAGTAGTTTTACCCGAAAATAAGCCCATGACTTTACCGTCATAAAATAAGTACAAATAGTTCTAAATGCATATGATAAACAAAACAAGTGTTATTGTTCCATTCGTAAGCTAGCTTGTCTTACAAATACCTATGTTCATACATGAAACCGTAACCAAACCCTGACAAATGAATGCCTCTCCCTCGCTAAACCACGAGAATAAGACAATATGCGGTCATTTCGCCATGTGGACCCCTGGTTAGCGCTACTAACCATGACTGGGGACCTCACCCCCAATAGTACTATCCATAGAATCTCAGGCAAAGACCATAGCTAATGGTTACAAAAAAGTGTTAATCCGGGGACTTTAAGCGCTATATTGTTCCCCATGTATGACATAATGTTAGTGTCTTGTTTTCCTTTATATAAAAATGCTTGTTTGAAATGTTTTCTCAAATGTATAAAACACAATGTTTCCAAATGTATTGAACAATAATTTAGTACATAATATGTAAGTATATTTCTCCCCCACAGTTTGTAAAACATTAAAAAGCGAAAAGGGGGCCGTGAACTCACCTTGTGTCCGATGAAATCCTAGCAAATAATAGTGTGCTAAAAATTCCTGTTATCCGTACCCTAATCACACAAGGGTACTAATGTGCTAAGACTACCCGTCTTAAATGCAAGTTGTTCACATGACTTAACGAATCCCGTTAAGTATGCCTTTGTTTAGTAAAACAATGTTTTCATGTGACGACTTATTGGTGATTATTATTCCAGTCTAGGCGTTTACGTATTTTCCTAGAAAATATTATGTTTCCATATTGGTGACTTATTAAGTGTACCAAAAATAAATATTATTTTTGTAACAACTTATAATATACCCATATTATAGTTCACGTATAAACATATAATTATTTAATAAAAATAATTACATAAAATCTCAACTATCGTTCAAGTATATTCTATGCATGTTATTTACCCTACATACGTATAGACCATGTTACCACGTCCACATACAAATACTTATATTGCGAACAATATTTATTACTTAGTTACATTCATCATGCATATATCTTTATTTATTTTTATCCAATGCATGTATACATGTATCTCTACATATGTTCACATACGTTTCACGATGTCGTGTGATTATTTAGTTTTAACCGAATCTATTCATATATTTCATGCACATATACTTTCATACGGTTATACTATCACATGTGTACTTGTCATGATTATACATGTTCATTAATAAGCAAATACATATACTTTATGTACATACACCTATTATTAGGGTTTTCCTAACTCGTATATATATTTCATCATCTTTATGTCAATTAATCATAAAATCTTTTATGAACCTATATATTTATCATGTATATATCATTATTTCGACCACATGTATATCTATTCACTTTTCATGTTTCGAATCTAACTATTATCAAGTTATATGTAGATATATATGTATGATTTCAAGTCCTTTAACACTTCACAAAACATTTCCATGATCAATCCACAAGTGTCCATTCGTGTATACATGTGCTATGGTTTCATATATATTTATTCAACAAGTCCCAAGTCACAAACTACTACCCTACACATGTATGTATATATGTGTAATTTATATTTGATGTGTCCTTGTCTTGTTCATGGTCCTTCTAGCTTAGTATTATATGTATGAACATGTATGTGTATAAATATATGTTTTCAAACATGACTCGTGAAAAAATAAAGCAAAACTCATCAAAACTTTTATGTTTTATTTTTTTCTTGAAAACTCAGATTTTTAGGCGTACTTAGAGTAGACTTTTAGATAGTTTTAGAAGACCAAATGACTTGGGGTATTCTTCTAAAATCAAGTTTATTGAAACCAGAGGATATGTGAAATAGAATTACTAGATTTGGAGTTATGTAGGTACCTCAAAACAAGAAAATGAAAAGAGGTGTCCAGATTAGACCTGCACTGAGTGGCCTTCTTGCGCAGGCTGTTTGGGGGTCGAATACTCCATGGATTCGAGTTCTTCCACTTGGGTTCTTCCTTCTTAACATAGAGCTTCATTGTAGAAAGAGAATGGACTGATTTGGCAAAGGAACGAAGGAGATATGGTCTTGCGAAGTTGGCCAAAAATCTGCCAGAAAGCTGATTACGGGATTTTGTTTCATTTTTAGTTTTGGGGTTGATTAGAACCGTAGACAAGGGAATGAAATGATGGAATTTTTTTGCCTTGAATGAACCTTGAAACCACTGATCAAAGGGACATGTTTTAGGGCTGAAATGGTGGTGCAAGGGTTACGAAGTGATGGCGGTTCTAGGTGGTGTTGCTGGCCGAGACAAGAGAAAGAGATAGAGGTATTTGTGGGCTGTTTTAGATGGTAAATGAAGGTGTTTAACCTGCTATAAATGGCTGGTTTGAAGTGCCTTTCTCTTGCATCCATTATCAATTCAAATGTGGATATTTATTTGGACAAAGGGTTAAAGTGTATGGTGTGTGTATCGTGTGTATATATATATATATATATAGATGGAAAAGAGAGTTGGAGTGTTGGACCTTCTATCATTATTGCAAGGCATGGATGGACTTGATGGACTAGACTTGGCTTGACATGTTGGTTGAATGAGAGTGGTTCCATACGACAACAAGCATGGAGCAAATGGAGAAGACAAGTGAGTGGGGGGGGGGGGTTAGGACTTGTCACTTCACTAGTTGCATTCTAATCGTTAGTTAGATCAGTCTAAGGTGGTGTAAACCCGGTAGGTGATCCCGTAATTTAATACCTAGTGTAGAACTTTTAAGGATCAGTTAACTTTATATATTTCTGTGTTGTTTGACTAGTCTCAATAGTTTACTAGTTAAACTCGACATAGTTATTATTTTAACTATAATATACATGTATACATATAAGAATAACTTATGATCGTGTCATACACACTTTTATATCATTTTTAAAAGTTTAGTCACCAATATTTATGTTTTGATATTAAAGCGTGTCTCTAGACTTTACTTGTATAAAATCTTGTTAATCACCAATGACCGTACACTGTGAGTATTAACTGTTCATTACCTAGTAATTCTTATAATTACTAAAACGTGACACGTGTTCTTTTGCTAGACTCCTGAGAATACCTTGTCAAAATAAGATTTCAGGAATTATAAATTATGAACGTGCTAAAAAGAATAGGGCTTTTGTCCTGAAATGTTGGGTGTCATAAAGAAGCTTGTGGTTCTTGAAAAGATGAAGCATGAATCAAAACTTGTTGAGAAAAAGTTTATTCATACTCAAATTCCAAAAGAAGTTCATGTAGGCGAATCTTCTTCAAGTGCATCTTATCGTGTGAAGATTCCTTATATGAGAGATTATCGGGAGAAGAGATCTTACTTTTACTGTGGTCTTTTGGGTTACATTCGGATTGCTTGTCCTAACAATGCCAAAGGTAACCGACATGTTACTCCAGAAAAGGTAAGAACTCTTGGTAAGCCTTATGTTAACCCAAATGTGGTTAAACCTAGTGCTACACCAAAGGGTAATTCAAAATATGAGTTTAGGCTTTCTAGACCTCAAAGACGGAGGAGAAACAGAAGATTGAGAAAACTTTTAGAACAAGAACTTTCACAATCTAAACATTTTTCAAATGAACAAGATTGTTCAAACACTTCACATTTTAAGCAAAAAGAACTTCATGCACAGAAGTATGTTTGGAAATCTAAAGTTTCTGTTTCTGATTCGTCGGAGCAATCACCAAAAATCGATGAGAGATTCAATTGTGAATACAGTGAAGTCTTTTATTATGATACAGATGGACGACCCATGACTACCATGGCTTGGGTCCTAATTTTAAATTAGTGTTTCTTGTTAGCTGTGCAGGATTAACCAAGAGGGACTATTAATACCATTTGGTTTGTTAATAGTGGTTATTCATAGCACATGACAGGGAATGACATCTGCAATAGTAACGAGTTGTTTGATAACTGAGAAATCTATTTGATTCAACGACTTGATGTTAGGGGGAGAATATGTCATACACAATGTTGTTTTGGAAGAGTTTTACAAAGTCCAAAGGACAACCTGAAACTTAGGATGACAATGGTGAGCATAAATTCGTTGATGCAACCATTTGACTAGTTGAGAGAGAGAGTCTACAGGACATGGGTAGTAAAGAATTGTGTTGGTGACAAAGGCAAAGACATTTAATTACATTCGATTACATTGGTTTGAGTTTTTAATTGATTGAATTGCTTAATCCTGAGTAACCAAGCAAAATGTTTTTCTTAAGATGTTTTCATGGAAGATTTTATTTTCTTTTGTTTTACTTTCTTTCATAAAGATGTTGAAAAAGCCAAACAAATTGAAAAAGATAAAATCGACATTACTTGAAGTTAAAGAAGAGATGATAGTACATCAGTAGATGTTCTTTCACACATGACCTTAGATTGACCGGTTGGTGCTTTATGTTAATATATCTGAATTATATGTTTTGATCTAAACTTCAGAGACTGCACAAATAGGAAATGATAGTGTTGTGTATGCATATAATTTGAATTGTCAGTAGACTAAAAGTGTCACTGAACCATTAGTAGTGTGAAAACATAATTGCATATGTTACAACTGTGATTTGAACCCATTTTATGTCTGGGTGTGTGTGTTAAAAGATTATTATTAGATAAAGAATATTAGCTTTTAATAAAGACTGTCCCATGAGATCAGTTTTGGGTTATGTCCTTAGCACTATTCATTTGAAGTATGCAATTTAAAGTATAATCAAGATATGTACTTGACAACATCTGTCAAACATATACTAGCCCTTGGATCATATTGATACATCATCTTTACTGATTCCATTGAATTCATTATCCAGATAACAGTTGGATCCACGTTCCTAAATCTTATGATTCCACATATGTAAGCCAAGACATTGAATCATTCGATTCTGAATCTCATTGATTCCTATACAATCCAATTTGGATTCTGCTATGCATGTGCTAACTGATGTCTCATCATTTTGGAAATTTGGATAATATTTAGTAAATTCTTGTATGTCTTGAAGATAATGCATTTTACATTATGTTGGCATACTAGTGGTGTACACGTTGTATTTAATACTTAAATGGTACCTTAAGTCACAAGAAAGTGGGAATGAGATGCTTTAGTTTCAAATCTTATAATATTGACAATTTGAATTTGTGTGTCATAGCCTGATCTTATTTTATTTGAATGTTTATTGCGTATCATAAAATGCAATATGAAAGTTTTGAAAAAGATAGAGTGTGATAATCTTGAAAGATATTGGTTTGATTGGTCAAGGCTTGAAAGAATGACATAGGATACCAAGTTTTCTTGATATACGAATTTTATATCCAAGATGTGTGACTGATATATCATATATACTGATATGATCTTCTTACTCGTGATATTCGACCAAAAAGATGTAATTTTGTAGCTTACAGTTCTGTTTGTATAGAGAAAAATCAAAAAAAAATTGTGTTTCTTATATTTGAAAAACCAAAAAAGATTTTTGATGTGTTAGTATTTACACATCTTTTTGGCACAAAACTTCGCTCATTTAACGATCAATTCTTGGACATGTAGACACTTATTTGCTTCATTTACTGTTTTGTAGGTTTTTGTGAAGCTTGGTGAACAAACAAGAAGATTCCAGGATAAAAAGTGAAGTTTTAGGGTTTCTGTGATGAAGGCACGGTCATGCCCCTATCTAGCACGGTCGTGCCAAGCTTACAAACCGTAGGCACGGTCGCGCCCACATCTTGCATGACCACGCCAAGCCAAAATCCAAGGCACAACCGTGCCTTGGACCCCCACGGTCGCGTGTCACCTCCTGTATCTGAACAGTCGTACGTCCTCGATCAGTGGTACCCAATGGAAGCTCCGGATCAGTCAACCCTCTGTCACACGGGAGTGTCAAGACCTAGACACGACCCCGCCTTTGTACCAGGCACGGTCATGTCTTCTCTCTTGGCACGGTCGTGCCTCCCCTTTTCTATTTAAACAGAACTTAAACTCTCACCCAGACATTCAGCAACCAGAGAGAAAACCCACTGTTCCAGCTCGTATCACCCTTGTTCCAGCCACATTTCAAGCTTCTTGGATAGGACACAACATCAAGAGGATCATCATACATCAACAACAACGTGTAGGCTTGGAGGAGTGGTTTGATTCTTGTTTTCATATCATGTTTCTCACTATTTTTCCCTGCTTATTTGTAATTTTGTTGCTCATGATGAGCTAAAACTCTTGTTCACTTTGGTTTAGATGAAGTTTAGATACATTTGACAACATTCATGGATTATTGGCAATTATTATGTTAATATTATGACAACCGTTTGATTATTCTTCGATGAAATTATATATTCGAGTATTTTGAGTTGTTTACAAGACTTGTATTTGTGTATGCCATATTATGTTGAAAAACTTGTGGTTTATGCTTATATTTATGGGTTGGTGTATGTATTTATACTAGCTTATGACATTTGACTAGGAATGGTGAATGAAGTCTTGTTTATGAATCATTATATTTGTATGTGTATCCCTGTGCTTATGTTTGGAAAGACAAAGTGTTTGTTATGATGTTTCATGCTTAGTTTTATATTCATCTAGGAATTGTTGACACATTCTCCTAATTTATATAACCTTTGTATGAATATTGTATCTTGAAGAAATGCATATTGTTGTCTAATTTAATCAACTTGAGGTGGGTAGTATGTTGTTCTTATTATCTTTCCAACTAGTTGTTGGATTAGTGTACCTTAATCGGGAGCTAGTTCAATCTTTATAAACATTGACATGATTGTTAAACACGTGAGCTTCATTGTATGACTTTAGGTGGTTGGTATGTATAATTCATGCTAGCTTTCCGAATGGTCATTTGATTAGATATCTTTGACGAGAATTTAGTCAATTTATGTTTCGTGTATTTGCCATGCTTCTATGAGTGTATTAAATGTATTTTAGATGGATTCGACACCGAAGTGATATTTTCTCCTTGATTGTTTGACTTGTGATTTTAGCTTAGTTTATATATTTGCATGCTAGTTAAGTAAAACAAACCCTTCAAAATATCTTTTTACCATCACTTGATTGAATCTTTATTCCGGTCTATTATTGCATTCCACAGTGTCCACGGATTGATATCCGGTTCTTACCTTTACTATATTGCTATCCGACGGGTGTCTTTTGGATGTCTTTTGGACTTGGTCACCATCATTATCCAAAGTTTCAGGATGTCTTTTGGACTTGGTCAAACACTTTCCAAAACAACATTGTGTGGGACATTATCTCCCCCTTGAGCATTAAGTCATTGCTCCTACAGATGTCATTCCCTGTCATGTGCTATGAGCCACCACTATTAACAAACCAAATTGTATTAATAGTCCCTCTTGGTTAATCCTGCACATTAAACAAGAAACATTAGTCGGAAATGGAAACCCAAGACATGGTAGTCTTGGGTTGTCCATCTGTATCAAAATAAATGACTTCACGCAATTCATAGTCGAATCTCTCCTCAATTTTTTGAGATTGTTTCGTTGAATCAGAAACAGAAACAAAAACTTTTTTTTTTCCAAACACTCTTCTGTTCATTAAGTTCCTTTATCTGAAAAAGTGAAGTGTTTGAACATTCTGGTTCATTTGAAACATGATGCGATTGTGAAACCTCTTGTTGTTCTAACAATTTTCTCAATCTTCTATTTCTTCTCTGTCTCTGAGGTCGAGAGAGCTTAACCTTCGATTGTGAACTAAGAGATTTTGTACCAACAGAACTTGTCACAACTGGTCTAGTATTTGGTGTCTCAAAAGCCTGGGTCTTTGAAGGAAAATTCACACAAACGTGACCCACTACACCACAATAAAAACAACGTCTCCTCTCAATAAACTTCCTTTCGTAAGGAACTTTAGGAGCCATACATCTTGATTCTCAAGAACTAGACGCTTCACTTTGATTCACAGCTTTTGGTGGCTAAATTTGTGAGTTTGATTTCACTGGTACATATGAAATCTTAACATCAGGTTTAGAAACATCAGGTTTCATCACAGGAACATATTTCACCACTGGCTTTGCTGGCAGTTTAAGAAAAGGTCTTCCTAACATGGGATTTTCTAGACGATTTCCCACATTCTTATCTAGACAATTTAGCAAGATATGATCAACAACACCACAATGAAAACATGTTCGTCTTTCTTTGTAAATTTTGACATACTTCTCTTGCTTAACACTTTTTGAAGTAGACGATTCATACTGAGAAGCAGTGTTAGATACTTGAACAACCTTGGGTTTTTCTGAATCAACCTTATTTTTAATAAAATCAAGAGTTGAAATTTTCTCAATCTTATTATTTTCTTGAAAATCAAAACCACTGCTCTCAAACTTGTTTACTGGTTTAGTTTGTGGTTAATATCTTCATCTGGTTCAGTCAAGATGCACCTATCTCTGGTGACTTTCTTAACCATGACTCGTTCATCAACCTTGCAGTCTTTCACTATTCCTTCAGATTTATCTGGATCAAATGTTTCATCATCACTTGAATCATCATAAACCATGTCCTCTCCTATAACAGGATTTACCTTGAGGATGGTTTTTGGCTCCAGATCATCATCTGTCACACTCTCCACAGTACGAGAAGTGTAATTGCCATTGAAAGGTGGACAATATCCAACACCTCTCCAATATCTTTGTCATCAAACGAAGGACATGAACCAACACCACCAACTACTTTACCACCTGAAGATTTCTCATTATAATATTCCAACAAGAAACTGGAATTCTTATAACCTTCGAGCTTTCTCAATAATTTGGTGATCTCACTCTATGACTGGGCAAGTTCATTTATCTTTTTCTCATATTCAGAATATGCCATGTCAA
This sequence comes from Smallanthus sonchifolius, assembly GCA_023525975.1. NCBI lineage: Eukaryota > Viridiplantae > Streptophyta > Magnoliopsida > Asterales > Asteraceae > Smallanthus > Smallanthus sonchifolius. Next base: position 33,251,756 of record CM042046.1, read on the forward strand.
TGTTAAAAGCTTATTCATTTACTTTTATATGTAAAATCTTGATATCATCTTTCAATGATTCAATTCTTGCATTTAAAAGATTTTTGTTTTCTTTCAAAACTTGATTTGTTGTGTATATTGCCTTCATGTCACAGATCATATTTGTGTTGTCATCACACAATCTTACAATTTTCAAATCTGAATCAATGCATTTATAACAAGAAACAACCTTATGTTCCTGTTTCGAATTAGTCATGGATACATTTGCTTTAGATAACATCTCAACAATTTTCTCAGTCACTTTCCCAGCAGCTCCATCATCAAGCAGTTCTTTAGTTGAAAACTTTGGCTTAGCATTCTGAATGATAGATTCTTCAACTTCAGCAACACTCCCAGACTCACTCAAGTCACTGTCTGAAGGACTATTATCAGAACCAGCATCAGTATGAACCTCAACTTTTATCTCAGAAGAAGAAGAGTGAAAACTTTCTCTATCACTTGATTCGGAAAAACAGTCACTTTCAGAATCACTCTTGTCACTAACTTTAGTCACATCACCTTCTTCATAAGAATAAACTGTATCAATCAATTCCTCTAGAGACATATCGATTAAATCTTCACTTTTCTTGATGAGCATTGAGTATTTCTCAAACTTAGATGGAAGAGCATCCAACAGCTTCTCATTCACCTTAGTATTAGTGTAAGAAACATCACATTTTACCAACTCTCTCAAAATATGGTAGTATCTGGAAATGATATCATCAACAGTTTCATCCTCCAAATACTTGAAAAACATGAATTGTTTCTCCAACAAATCTCGCCTACTCTTCGAAAAATTCTGCATTTCAAGAATTTTGTGTAAATGATCACGAGAAAAATTCCCCTCCAAAAAACTCTTTTTAGGAAAGAAAAATTTTCAAAATTACAATATTCTCAAAAATGACTACAAATAAATATATATAAATGCTCCCTCAAAAAACTTCAAAATTACAAATTTCCCTCCAAATACTTGAAAACATGAATTTTTTTTAAGAACACTAGCGAACTTGGGAACTTGAGCAAACTTAGTAAGTTTGCCTGAAACTGTCTGAGGGAACTTATTAAGTTCTCCTGAACTTCACTGAGTGAACTTGTTAAGTTTGCCTGTAACTGATCAGACAAGTTCACCTAAAACGCTGAAATCTCAGGAAGAACACCAATACGAACCAACTCTGCTGAAAATCATGATTTCTAATCAATATGATGGAATATGACAAATCTGAACCGTAGGAATGTGTAGAACCTGATTAGGAACAATCATATCGGATCAATTTCTTCAAACAAATCCAAAATCAATCCAAATTGATAAAAAAAATCTTCCATTTTTGTCAAGAAACGAAAAATATGAAAACTCCTTCAAATTCTCTTCAAATTCAGTGATATTTGATGTTGATTGTACACGAAAACACCACGAATCTTCTGCTAATTAAGAGCAAAGGCTCTGATACCACTTGTAGGTCCCGGTTCGGACGTGACAGATCTCTAGACTCGCGGTACGACACGGTGATAACGTGCAGAATCCATGATCAACGTGTAACGTGTAACTCAATCAACAATACGGTGTAAATAATCCTCTTTGTATTTCCACTCAGAATATCAATTTACAAGTTCTCTCAGTTTCTGTACTGTTCTGATCTATTCTGATCTAGGCTCTTCTAAAACTGAAAATTAAACCTCTATTTGTAGGGAAACCACAAAGACAACGTTCGCCCCTAACAAGCTTAGGCAAACTTAACAAGTTCGCTCTAAGTTCCTTAGGCTAACTTGACAGCTTCGCTAACTTACTACATAGAATTTCAGCGACAGTTACAAAACAGGCTCCAACAAAGTGCAATATCTACTCCGATCCCAAGAGTCTAAAGTATTTCTTTGAACATAAGGAGTCTAATATGAGATAGAGGCATTGCTTGGAGTTGGTAAGGTTTACGACAGTGAGATCTTGTACCATCTGGGTAAGGCGAACGTGGTGCCTGACGCTCTATGTATGTCCTTAGCAGACCTGAGAACACATATCTACGGAGAAATCCATCAAACGGTCCGAATCAAGAAGCAAAATCTCTGGATTCAGTATCACTCTCGAATCATATAAGTGGGTAGAGACGAGTGCGGGAATCACATACAAGAACAACATATAAAAACAAAAAATAAGAACAATAATCGGAGCATAAAACGTACGATTCCTTCATTGATATGAAAATGAAGCTCCTCACACACTCAACAATTATTTTCTCCCCAGGATGAGCTCCCCCTTGGGTGATGATTCCCTAACAGGGTGAAAGCATACCAACTGGTGGTGAGACCTGATCTTATGACCGATATTGGGAAGGCACGAGTTGAATCACTTAGACCAAAAAATGTAAATAAGGAAAGAATGGTAGGTCAACAAGATTTACTAGAGATTAAAACCCTCGGTGAGTGGACTTGGTTTAACCATATCTAGATACCCAAGGAAATCGAGCTTAGGGCCAACGTCCTCGATGAAGCCCATAAGTCTCATTATTCTATACAACCAGTTACTACGAAAATGTATCAAGACTTGAAGAAGGGTTATTGGTGGTCGCGCCTAGAGAAATGATGTAACCTCCTATGTAATCAATTGTCTGACTTGTTTGCTTGTGGAAGCCGATCACCAAAAGCCTTGTGGTAAGATCCAAACTTTGGAGATACTAGAGTGGAAATGAGAACACTTCACGATGGACTTCATTACCAAGCTACCTCGTACAACTAAAGGTTTTGATACCATGGGTGATCGTGGACCGACTGACGAACACCGCTCACTTTCTGCCGATACTCGAAAAGTTTTCATCTGAACAATTGGCAGAAGTGTTTATAAAGGAAGTTGTAGCTCGTCACATTGAGCCATTGTTAGAGCATAAATTTGTATCTGTAGCAAAAATTCTAAGTGTATATGTAGCAAACAGGTTAAGTTCGCCTAAGGAAATGTTTAGGCGAACTTAACAAGCGAACTTACTAAGTTCGCCTATAGTGTTATGGGCGAACTTGTTAAGTTCGCCTGCGGACTCAGTTTGCCTATAAATAGGACATTATGTTGTTCATTTGTAGCAAGCAATGCTAGAATTAGCGTACACAGAGAGGGAGTGATTCTTTGTGTGAAGTGACTCACAATCCCTAGGTAGAGCTCACATAGGGATTGCAATTGGAGCATAAACGTAGAGATGTACACTTCTTCGGTATTGTAATCTGTGATGACGAGTTCGTTATCGATTATATATACGAATGGATTCTGTCACACCCCGCCAAGGCGGAAACGCGAGGCGCAACATTCATGGTTTCCAAAGCATATGATTACCGCAAACACATACATGATAAATGGATACATTAACAAGTTTAATGTTTTACATTACAAAACATAATCTGAGTTTACAAAAAGTTAAGATTTCACAAATATGACTCAACTCAATGAGTTATACAAGGGAAATCCTCCTTGAGTAGTATCCATCGTGCATGCATGTAATCTACATTGCTAACCTTGAAATCACGTTCAGTTACCTGAAAAACATACTTAAAATCGTCAACACGAAGTTGGTGAGTTCACAGGTTTAATCAAATAGTTCTTTGTAAAATTCAATTGTTCGTAAATAGTTTCAGTTGTATGTGATAAACAGAATAAGAATTGTTGACCCATTTGTAAACTAGCTAGGAATACAAATAATATGTTCATACATGGGGCGTAACCAAACCTTGACATGTGTACACGCCCCTAATTTCGTTATCAGATTCTATGCGGCCATAAATCCTCCAGATTGTGGTTAGCGCGACTAACCATGACCGGGAGACGTCACTCTCCATAGTACTATTCATAGGACCCTAGGCTACAGTTAATGGTTACTATGTTGTTCCAGGGGACTTTCGCGGCCTCCATTGTGTTGTTCTCATCCCATGTAAACATAAAAGTCGTGTCTTATTCTCTTGTTATCCCATAAAATAGTTGAAGTATGTTTTTCCCCCAAATATTAGAAAGCAGTAAAAAAAAGAAAGGGGCCGTGAAACTCACCTTGTGTTTGTGTATATACTTGTAATAATATTTGTTGTAGTCAACCTTGACTGTTTGTACCCTAGATACCAAGGGTAAATTGTTGTTAAGACCAACGTCTTAATTGTAAATTGTTCACCGACCTTGTAAATCTGATTATGTTTGTTTAAATATCGTTTTAGTTTTCCAACACATGTTTTGTTATAAAATAGTTTTGAGTTACTGCCCAACTGGGACTGTTGTACAGGTGTCGAAACTTCTTAGTTTCGATTGGGCATATGTGTGTCGAAACTACTTAGTTTCGATGGAGAGGTCAGGAGTCGAAACAACCTAGTTTCGATTGAGAAAAGGGTATCGAAACTACCTAGTTTCGATTGAGAAAAGGTATCGAAACTACCTAGTTTCGATTGAGTATTTGCTATCGAAACTACCTAGTTTCGATTGAGTATTTGCTATCGAAACTACCTAGTTTCGATTGAGAAAAGGTATCGAAACTACCTAGTTTCGATTGAGTATGGTAGTTTCGATTGAGTATTTGCTATCGAAACTACCTAGTTTCGATTGAGAAAAGGTATCGAAACTCCTAGTTTCGATGGATCAACAGGTATCGAAACTCCTAGTTTCGATTGAGTTAACTGGTATCGAAACTCCTAGTTTCGATTACTGGACTTCTGTTTGACAGAATCAGTCCTGCATATTTTTATATTTTAAACTTGAATTCGACACACTCTTCTTGTTATCTTTCTTGCGTTTAAATAAGATGTAAGTTTAGCTACGGTTTTAAAGAACATAATATGAAAAATATCGAGTTTTTACCTTTAAAACCGAGATGAAAATGATGAAGAAAACAGAGAATGGTCTTGACTCTTTTGCAGAAACTCTTAAAATTCTTCTTAAAACACTGGATTGTGGTAGGATTTCGCTTAAAAACTCGGCTTCGATTTTGAAGAGAAATGGAAGTTTGCCGTATGAAAATGAGAGAGATAAAAGGTTTGTGAGAGTTTTGAGTGAAAGGGTATGGGTTATATCTGAAAATATGGTAAAATGGGACGTGAGAATGGGGGGGGGGAAGGGATGGTTTTCTCTGCATTTCGGCCGAATAGTCAAGGGTGGGTGGTTTGGGTCAAATTAAATCAAACAATTTGTTTTTACCACTAATTTATTAATGGTATTAACATCTATTAGAGTTTTAAAGGGGTAGTTTAATTCGGTTTATTTTCCCCACAGTATTATAATTTTATTCTAAAAATAATTTATTGACCAACTTAAAATTTGTGTAATATATATGCCTGGATATTTAATTTATCCACTATTGTTCGAATTTGTCGGTGTATATAACACGTGATCCGGTAACTCCTAGAATTACCAAATGTGAACTGAGACAATGCTCGGTTTTTGTTAGACTCTAAAGTCCTTGTTTGTGAAATTAAATAAATCACAAAAATAATTATTATGTAAACTTGTTTATAATGTGTACGGATATTGACCTGAAATGTCGGGTTGTCACAGATTCTGTTTCATCTCTGTTCTGTATTCAGTTTTATGTTTGATTCACTTCGTGCTTCCGTCTCAATGTGAATCATCGAGTAATTCGTTGTGATTGTGATGGTCTTGCTCGTTAGAAGACGGCACAGGGACTTTTGGCCATTGTCCATTATCTTGGACAAGGATACGCGGTTTACCTCTCGGTTTTGGAAGACGTTTCACTGAGCAATAGGCACTAGACTGAACATAAGTACAACATATCATACTCAAATGGATGCTCAATTCGAAAGGACCATCCAGACTCTGGAGGATATGCTTCGTGCATATACGTCGACTTTGGTGAAAGTTGGGACAATCATCTACCACTAGAGGAGTTCTCTTCACTCAAGGATAGGTATGCCTCCCTTTAAGATGTTGTATGGGAGGCGATGTACGACTCCACTATGTTGGGGAATGATTATCAGAAAGAATTTGATAGTTTGGAAGTTCTCAAAGCTATGTCCGATAAATTCAATTAGATAAAGGCAAGAATACAAGTTGTGCAAGACAGAAAAAAGTCTTCGCCGATCGGAGATGGAGATCCCTCAAATTCCAATTCGGAGATTCTGTTCCACTTAAGGTGTCTCCATGGAAAAGAATAATCCATTTTCACAAAAGAGGGAAGCTAAGTCCGAGGTTGGTCGTGTCGTATAAAATTTTGGAGCGGGTAGGGGAAGTGGCGCATAGACTGGATCTACCTGATGAACTAAGTGGGATTCATCCTACTGTCAACATGTCACACTTGAGAAAGTGTTTATCTGATGACACATTCCATGCGCTCTCGGACATCGAGGTGGATAACCGTCTAAACTATATTGAAGAACCTGTGGCCATCTGGATAGGAAGGAGAAGCAACTACGAAATAGAGTAATACGGTTGGTAAAGGTATAGTGGAAATACCGACAGGGTTCTGAAGCCACTTGGTAAAGGAGGACAAGATGAAGGAGTCCTACCCACAACTGTTCGACTTGTAAGGGTTTCGAGGACGAAACCTCTTATAAGGTGAGTAGACTGGTAACATCTCGAAAATCCTGATGGGCATAAGTGGACTGAAGGAAAGCAAAAAGGGAGGAGGTCGACTTGGTTTACGCATAGTCCGAATTACGGGCATGGGATGGGGGAGGATAAACCATAATCAACTCCATGGTGTCACACCCCGACCGGCGGTGGATTATACGCCGGGGCTGACGCGGTTGTTCATAAGCACATGATCATCTATTTAATGTGATAGTATTTATTATTTAAAAACATCCGTTACAATTGGAAATAAGAAAACAAAGAGTTTCAAACATAACATAATTCAAACTTTAACTAGGTCTAGTCCTAGTGATCAAGTTGAGTCCTCAAACTGGTGCACCTGCAACATGTGAGTAAATGTCAACTACAAGTAGTTGGTGAGTAACATAGGTTTTGACACCAACAAAGTTAAGTAAAAAGTATTTGATATTCAATATGTTCAAAGCATAACTAAGGCATAAATTTGAAAACATACAAGGATCCAAATCATAAAATCAAACCGTAGTAAATGGAAAATCTGGTAAGCTTCCAACTGATTGAGTTTTGGAAAAAAGGTAATATGGTACACCCAAAACCCGCCAAGGTCTATGTTAAATAGTATCGGTTTCCCATATAAATGATCATAAAAGGTACTACCTTAGGCATGCCTCGCAAGTTAATGATTATACTAAACTGTAAGTCCCCAAATCCGGGAACCCGACACGTTGGCATACACGTAAGCACAGTAGTAAATGACATCAAATTGTCTCAATAAATGCAGCGGAAAATCAAACAGTCAACATGTGGTCAATGACCCAAATCTCAAACGCAAGTCAATCAAGTACTAATATTTAAATAGTTCAACGGAATAAATTTCATCACAGCAAACACGGTAACCAAACGCCATCCAGAAGCCGCCTCACACCTTCTCTTTACCTGAAATACATGCTAAAACATCAGCTACGCTGAGTGAGTTCTATGGTAATTTATTCGGGATCTTATTTCCCCAAAATATAAAAGGGTTTAAGTCTCAAAAGATATTAACACATAAAATGGATTATAACAAAATGATGGTTTAATATCACGTTGGGCGTTAATATCACCCGTCACGTCGAATATGTACGTGAAACATTCCCATGCATCCCATGCATACGCAACAAAATTAGAATATGTACGCTTAATGCACATCGTCACCTACATTACGGTTAACGCCAACAACCTACGCATGTATTCGAGCCCAAAACATTAAATCATTAAAGGTGGGCGATAGAAACTCACCTTTGCTAGACGCAACTCAATCACTAGAACTCGCTAACTTCTCGTGCTCGTCCTTCAAACTTGTACCTAACAATTACACAATACACGAGTCAATACACGACTCGACATTCGCCCTCTCGCTCACTCACTCGACCCCACCAGGTGTTTAACACCTGCGCATGTAAGTCGCCATGCATGGCTTCCATGCATGTGTACACACTTCAACGCCCCCTACCTGTCTTCACATTGCCACATTCGGCTTTCGTCGACCTCCACCGTCACCGTACCACTACTGCCGGAACATCGGGGCCACAAATTCGGTCACCCGCAACTATTTTCGACCCCGACGACTTGTCCCAGCAGTGAATCACCCTAGCGACGGGCTGTCACCACCTCCCCGCTCCTATCCCGTCGTGGACAACCCTAGCGACAGGCTTCCTTCGCTTCTCTATGCCCACACCGCCGTGGACAGCCCGTTCGGGCGACTGTCGGTCCGTCTAGCCCGTAGCCGGCCGCCTTGCGTGCTTCCCGTACCCCCCTCCTGCTGCTTTCGTGCCCTTACTACGCCACCATCGTCGCATCCGGCCACCACCGAGTGGTGGCATGATCCTTGCCCCTTCCTCTCGGCTACGCGACTCCCCCATGCTCACTCTTAGTTCTCGGTCAAGCAAAACTTGATCACTACGCAACAAGAATCAAACTAAAATGATTATACCTTGAAATCCGGGTGATTCGTGTGAGCCGAATACCCGATCTAGCACTCCTCATTATGAGAATCACTCTTACAAAACCCTAGAACCATAAAACATGTTAAAACGATGATCCGACGATCATATCACGCAATACCTTGGATTCGTCGCCTTCTCTCCCTCTCCCTTCTCTTATCGGCTGTCGCAAGAACACAATGGGGGTCTCCCCATTGCCGTAACACCCTAATGGGTGTGGGTGTTGGACCGGGCTCTGCCTCCCTTGCGCTAACCGACTAGTACTCAGGCTCGGCCCGCCTCGACACTTGTTAAAATTCCTTCCCTAAGGTTTCGCTATATACACTTTACACCTCGTCCAATTATTTTTAAAACAATAACGCACAACCCCGTCCAATATCCTAACCTTGTGAACAGTTATTTACAATCTTTACAAACCCGTTTTCTAAACGAAAAACCGGGATGTTACAAGTCTTCCCCCTTAAAGAGGTTTCGTCCTCGAAAGTTGCGTCATCTGGAAACAAAAGCGGATAACGTTCACGCATATCTGTTTCCGGATCCCAAGTAGCTTCGGATCCTTTACGGTGGTTCCATTGCACTTTAACAATAAGGATCACCTTTCTTTGTAGTCTCTTTTCCTTTCTATCCAGTATAGCCACTGGTTCCTCTACATAATTTAGCTTGTCATCCACCACAATGTCGTCTAACGGTACATGTTCCGTAGCATCCGCCAAACACTTCCGCAAATGGGACACATAAAACGTTGGGTGTATCCCTGCCAATGCATCTGGCAACTGCAGTTTGTAGGCGACCCTACCAACACGTTCCTCTATCATAAATGGTCCAATATATCTCGGACTAAGCTTTCCCTGTTTCTGGAAACGAATAATGCCCTTCCAGGGTGACACCTTAAGCATCACATAAACTGCTGCATTAAACTCTATAGGTCGTCGTCTCTTGTCGGCGTAAGACTTTTGCCGATCCTGAGCGGCTTTCATCCTCTGCTTCACTAGCTCGAACTTCTCGGAAGTTGCTTTCACAACGTCTAAACTCCCTAACTCTTTCTGTCCGATCTCTCCCCAGCACACCGGGGTTCTACACCTTCTCCCATAAAGCATCTCATATGGCGGCATCCAATAGTCGCATGATAACTATTGTTATAAGATAACTCCACCAATGGTAGGTGACCATCCCATGCACCTCCGAAATCAATCACACATACACGCAACATGTCATCCAACGTTTGTATCGTCCGCTCTGACTGTCCGTCCGTCCGTTTGAGGGTGATACGCAGTGCTAATGTGTAACCTTGTTCCCATAGCTTCATTGAACCTTTTCCAAAACTTCGACGTGAATCTCGTATCTCAGTCGGATACGACAGAAATCGGCACTCCGTGCCTTGCAACGATCTCATTACCAAACACTTCGGATAACCTTTTCGATGAGAAAGTTTCCCTAATCTGTAGAAAATGAGCGCTTTTCGTCAACCGATCCACTACTACCCAGATGGTATCGTGCCCTTTAATCATCTTTGGAGATTTTGTAATAAAATCCATTGTAATATGCTCCCACTTCCACTTAGGAATCTCAAAAGGTTGGATTTTTCCATAAGGCTTCTGATGTTCTGCCTTAACTTGCAAACATGTCAAACACTTGCTCAGATACTAGATCACATCATGCTTCATTTTCGGCCACCAGTAGTTGCCTTTCATGTCCGGATACATCTTCGTTATTCCTGGATGTATCGAGTATCTCGACTTGTGCGCTTCATGAAGTACCTGCTCTCTAAATCCACCAAACCTTGGTATCTAGATAAGGTCATCCTTGACCCACACCCCTTGACTATTCTCAGTCAACAGATCACGTTGTCCAAAAATCCTCTCTTCCTTTAGCCTTTCATCTATAAAGGCTTCCATTTGCACATCCTTTAATAACGTCAGGAAATCTGGCGTTACTACTAGTTGAGACGCTTTAACTCTAATTGGTGTGTGCTCCACCTTGCGGCTTAGCGTGTCGGCAACCATATTTGCCTTTCCCGAATGGTAAAGGATCTCACAGTCGTAGTCCTTAATTAGCTCTAACCACATTCTCTGCCTCATGTTCAACTCTCTTTGCTCGAAAAAGTACCTCAAGCTCTTATGATCTGTGTAGACCGTACACTTGATTCCATACAAGGAGTGTCTTCACATCATGCGTTTTCAATTGCCTTGACGCATACGCGATAACTTTTCCTCGATGCATTAACACACAACCTAACCGCAAATAAGACGCAATCGAATACAGCACTAAGTCATCCATTCCTTTCGGTAACGTTAAAACTGGTGCTTTAGTCAACCGCTTCTTTAACTCTTGGAAGGCACCTTCTTAATCTGGTCCCCAAGCAAACTTCACTCCCTTTCGAGTCAACTTATATAATGGTGTTGCAAGCTTAGAGAAGTCCTTGATGAACTTCATGCAATAACCGGCTAACCCTAAGAAGCTACGCACCTCTGTTGGAGTCTTAGGAGCGTTCCACTTCACCACTGCTTCAATCTTTGCAGGATCCACCATGATCCCTTCTGGGTTAATAACATGCCCCAGAAACTACACTTCCCACAGCTAAAACGCACACTTCGAGAATTTAGCGTAAAGTTTCTCTCGTCTCAACATCTCTAACACTTCTCGTAGATGGTCTCCGTGCTCCTCCTCGCTCTTAGAGTAAATTAGAATATCATCAATAAACACATTCACCGATCTACCGATCTATCCAGCATTGGACGACACACGCGGTTCATCAAGTCCATGAATTATGCCAGAGTATTCGTCAATCCAAAGGACATAACCAAAAACTCATAATGTCCATAGCGCGTCCTAAATGCCGTCTTCAGAATATCTTTTTCTCTAACCTTCAGCTGATGATATCCTGACCTCAGATCTATACGTGAAAACCACTTTGCTCCTTGTAGTTGATCGAACAAGTTATCGATACGCGGTAACGGATACTTGTTCTTAACCGTCAACTTATTGAGTTACAGGTAGTCGATGCACATACGCATGCTACCATCCTTCTTCTGCACAAACAAGACCGGTGCACGCCACGGTGATATACTTGGTTCTATAAATCCCTTGTCTAACAAATCCTGAAGTTGCTCCATGAGCTCCTTCATTTCCGTCTGTGCCAATCGATACGGAGCTTTAGCAACCGGCTGAGCTCCTGGCTATAGATCGATTTAGAATTCGATCTCCCGTTCCGGTGGTACTCCTGTCAAGTCATTAGGGAAGACGTCTGCAAATTGCTGCACCATTGGGACCTCTGACAAGTCTTTGCTTTTTGTTTTTGTATTGGTGACATAAACTAAGTATGCCCCGCACCCACGCCTCAACGAATTCACCGCCTTCATCATAGAGATAACACTTGGTATAGAGCTCACTCTGTCGCCATACACCGTCACCACCATTCCTTCTAAGGACTTTAACCTTATCATTTTCTGTAGGCAAACAATATCCGCATCAAATGCGGCTAACTAATCCTTTCCCAACACAATGTCGAATCCTCCTAGATCAATAATAAATAATCTAACAGGGAACCTATGACCCTCTAGATTTATAAAACAGTCATCTAACGCTTCAATGACTCTGGTGGGTCATCCCACCGCCGTCTTGACACTTAACGGCTTTTCAATCATCCTAGCCGCCCTACGCAAACTCTTGCAAAAATATGGGGCTACGAAGCTCTTACTTACCCTCGAATAAAAAAAACAGAAGATGGCACATTATTAATAAGAAAAGTACCTGAAACAACATCAGGGTCATTCTTAACTTCAGTTGCAATCATGGTGAAGGCTCTTGCCTTAGCCTTAGACTTTTTGTCTTCTTTCTTCACTGGGACTGCTTCCCTACTAGTTCCCGTTCCCTGACCTACCTTACACTCCCTTGCCAGATGGCCAAAACCCCCACACTGGTAACACTTAGGATTTCGCGGGCAGTCTCTAGCAAAGTGTCCCGCCTTACCGCTAACAAGACCTCGCGTCAGCCTTGCACTCACCCGAGTGCACTCTACCACACTTGCGACACGAATCAGGACCATCGGTCCTAGCCTTCTTCACAAACAGAACCTTCAAATCTTTACCAAACCTCTTGAGAGGTTCAGTCCACTTCTTATCCTCCGGCTTCTTTTCTTGCACCTCTGCTCCCATGACTTCCTCATACAAATTCCCACTAAGCTCCACCGCACCGTCAAAACTCGAACGCTGCTGAGCCTTGACTAGATGCCTAACACGGTCCGGTAAACCGACTACATACAACTTCATCCACCGCTCATCATTTCCAGCTAAATGGGTCACCAGTGCCATCTCTATGAACCTTGACGTGTACTCACGATGAGTCGGTTTTCCTTCCTTAAGAGTCAGAAACTCTCTCTCTACCCTCTCCAGCTCTCCCGGAGCACAGAACTTCTTCCTAACCAAACCTTTCAGATCCTCCCAAGTCATAGCTTCCAACTCCTTAGTAGTCTTCTTTTCTTTCACCGGGTTTCACCAGTGCAAAGCCTCAGCAGAGAAAGAGTGAGAAACAAACTTCATTATCTGCTCCGACTTGCACTCACTGATAGAGATAGTGGACTCCATTTCAGTAAGCCAGTGATACGTGGCCACTGCATCCTTCAACCCATTGAATCTAAGCGGATTGCACTTCTTAAAGTGCCCGTAGTCGCAGTTGCCTCCAGTTCCAGCCGACCACTTCTTCTTTTCCACCTCCACTAGCACTCTCGTCTCTAACTCCTCGAACGCTGCCTTCACAAGATCAAGCAAGTACTCATGAATCATCTCGGTCACTTCTTTCTTGACCGCCTCGCGATCCTCTGGTTCAAATTGGAACCCTTCGTTGTGCTCAGAATGCACCGAAGGTTCAGCACGCACTGACGGTTCGGTGTTAACCGACACCTCCTCATGATTAGCAATGCCGTCCTGGGTGTTCTCACGACGCCCCTTACCAGTAGCATTAGCAGCAATCTATCTTTTAGGTGCCATCAGTTTCTGAAATTTATAACAAACAGAGCAATACTTAGGTATCATTTAAAACAATCCGAGCAGTGCAATTAGTTAATGACGGTGGCCAGTCGCCATTACCTGCTTGCCTTGCCTTTCAGGTTTTAAACCATCCCTATACTGCATTTTGGCATAACGCCCCTATCTTAGCCTACTAACACACACACATATACACTAACTCATACCTGGCGTTCTGGCTTTTGGTTACGCGTGATGACATTCCCTACACTTTGGTCCCATTCTCAGTCTAAGTCTAGGCATCGAGAATGCCAAGATTATTTAAACCACCGCTCTGATACCAACTTGTAAGGCCACAAATCTGGGAACCCGACACGTTGGCATACACGTAAGCATAATAGTAAATGACATCAAATTGTCTCAATAAATGCAGCGGAAAATCAAACAGTCAACATGTAGTCAACGACCCAAATCTCAAACGCAAGTCAATCAAGTACTAATATCTAAATAGTTCAATCATCATAACGGAAATAAAAGTCATCACAGCAAACACGGTAACCAAACGCCAACCAGAAGCCGTCAACTCACACCTTCTCTTTACCTGAAATACATGCTAAAACGTCAGCTATGCTAAGTGTGTTCTATAGTAATTTATTCAGGATCTTATTTCCCCAAAACCGTTATATAAAAGGGTTTAAGTCTCAAAAGATATTAACTTATAAAATGGATTATAACAAAATGATTGTTTAATATCACAACTCACAATTTATTCCCGCTTGCCCAATCCGAGGATACCGGCAAACCCAATCACCCATCAGACCCTGCAAGACACGTTAACCCGTTGACTTAAGTTAACCCGATATCAAGCTTGCACTCAATCACCCGTCATGTTGAATAAGTACGTGACACGTTCCCATGCATCCCTTGCTTACGCAACAAAATTAGAATATGTACGCTTAACTCACAACGTCACCTACATTACGATTAACGCCAACAACCTACGCATGTATTCGAGCCCAAAACATTAAATCATTAAAAGTGGGTGATAGAAACTCACCTTTGCTAGACGTAACTCGATCACTAGAACTCGCTAACTTCTCGTGCTCGTCCTTCAACCTCGTACCTAAAAATTACACAATACACGAGTCAATACACGACTCGACGTTCGCCCTCTCGCTCACTCACTCGACCCAACCCGGTGTTTAACACCCACGCACGCACGTCGCCATGCATGGCTTGCATGCACGCGTACACACTTCAACGCGCCCAACCCGTCTTCGTATTGCCATCTTCGGCTTCCGTCGACCTCCACCGTCACCGTACCACTACTGCCGGAACATCGGAGCCACGACTTCGGTCACCCGCAACTATTTTCGAACCCGACGACTTGTCCCAACCGTGAATCAACCTAGCGACGGGCTGTCACCACCTCCCCGCTCTTGTTCCGTCATGGACAGCCCTAGTGACGGGCTTCCTTCACCTCTCCGTGCCTGCACCGCCGTGGACAGCCCCTTCGGGGAACTGTTGGTCCGTCTTGCCCGTAGCCGGCCGCCTTGCGCGCTTCCCGGACCCCCCCTCCTGCTGCGGCTGTGCCCTTACTGTGCCAGCACCGTTGCATCCGGCCACCATCGAGTGGTGGCATGCTCCTCGCCCTTTCCTCTCGGCTATGCGACTACCCCATGCTCACTCTTAGTTCTCGGTCAAGCAAAACCCGATCACTACGCTACAAGTATCAAACTAAAATGAATGTAAGGAGGGAATAGATGACTATACCTTGAAATCCGGGTGATTCATTTGAGCCGAATACCCGATCTAGCACTCCTTACGAGAATCACTCTTACAAAACCCTAGAACCATAAAACATGTTAAAACAATTATCCGACGATCATATCACGCAACGGGGTATTAGAGATCGAGATATTACCTTGGATTCATCACAAGCTACCACAATTGGCCTTCTCTCCCTCTCCCTTCTCTTCTCGGCAGCCGCATGAACATAATGGGTGTGGGTGTTGGACCGGGCTAGGCCCTCCCTTGCGCTAACCGACTCGTACTCGGGCTTGGCCCGCCTCGACACTTGTTAAAATTCCTTCCCTAAGGTTTCGCTATATACACTTTACACCCCGTCCAATTATTTATAAAACAATAACGCCCAACCCCGTCCAGTCTCCTAACCTTGTGAACAGTTATTTACAATCTTTACAAACCCATTTTCTAAACGAAAAAACGAGATGTTACATAAACATGCACACACACGTATGGTCGCCAATTAGTTTAAGACATAAAACACATAGTAAGTAGCATATAACAATGGTATTGAATCTTGGTAAGTAAAGTATGTAAACATGTCTTCCCTAAAAACGTAAAAAGGAAAAAAATGGGCTATGTAAACTCACTTGAATCAAATTAGAAATGTATGAACCACTAGGGATTGTTAGGCCTCGTGAGGAACTCTCACAACGAACCTACACGCGTAATGGTCACCTAATTTCATATATGTCTAAATAGTATTTTGGAGACATTGGGACGTTTAGGGTTTCATGGGAGATTTGACACTGGACATATGGTTTGTGCAAGTTTGGTAAGAAAACATATGTAAAATCTTTGAATTTTATTCACAGAAATATTTAGTTAATAATCATGTAAATCATAGTGTGAAAAAAGGGTTAAATAACATTTTATATAAATTGTTATGTACACATAATGTGGTATGCAGAAATAATATACTTGGAACACTCTAAAATAATTTATAAAGAGGGAAAAGTTTAATAAGTTGTACAAAATAATTAATATATTAGTTAATATAAATAAAGTTGGTAAATAATTCATTTAGTAAATAAAATGGTAGAACTAATAATTCTTTTCAATTAAATTTCAAGAGACAAATAACTTTTAAATAATTATCTAGTGTGTTTATAAATTTAGAAGCATTTAAATAATTATTCTTACCAATAATAATTATTGATAATAATGTTCAAAATATAAATAATATATAAATAACAAAATTAGACTTGTTGAAACAAATGATTTATATCATCTTATTTAGAATTTACATAGGTTTAATAAAATTAAAATATTTAAAATAATATTTATATTTTTCTGATTTTTTTATAAATGTTATAGAATGTATTTGTGTAATTTATAAAAGTTAGGTAGGAATTTTAAATGTCAAATAATGGGTTAAAAAGAAAAAGGAGTAGAATTCGGACCTCATGGGACTCGAACCCGCATACCAATCAGGTTACGCACCCCACACGTACACAAACTACTGGATCAGGGCATGTTGTCGTGTTCAGTTGGTTCGCGCTTTAGTTTTAATTAGTAACCCCATACGTCCATCGTCCCCAAACCGATCCCGAAACCCTAGCCCGACTAATTCCTTTGTTTGACCATCGATTCAGACCCGAAACCATAGGGCTTACGATCTAGGGTCTGAAACAAATCTAATGGTACAATTTTTACCTAGAATGGCTTCGTGTAGAGTGAGAACGACAGTGGCTTTCGAACTCGGGTTCTTGGTGTTTGCTCGCAGTCTAGAGGGGAAATGTAGTGAGTTTGGAAGTGAAGGAAGAGTGTATGGGATGTTGCGAGTGTAATGGTGTGGTTTTTATAGCCCAATTTTGTACGAAACGTTGGAATCAAACGCGGGGTTTCGAGATTTGAATTCGTAGTCAAAATCATTTATTTCATCGTTAAAATCATTAAGAAACGATCGCACAATGATGAGGTAACATCAGTTGCGGTTACATTGCCTTAATTTGATCGATTGAAAAACAAATTGAGATTTGGTCGACTTTGGAAAGCCAAAGTCGGAAATTTGGGGAAGAACTCTTTTGAGAATTTGCAAGCAAGTCCCTGAGGCTTCAAGAAGTTATCATTTCATGAGCAAACTTAGATTTTATTTGGAATTAAGTTTCAGAATTGACATAACTAACCCCTAGACTTTATAAAAACATAAAAAACCTTTAAAGTTTTATATCTTTTTATAATTTTTTATAATATGACTAAATGTCTTAAATATAAATTATATTTTTTGTAAAAAAAAGGGTTGGACTTATTTATTCAATTAAATCTTTAGAAATCCCCAATTTATTTATAAGATTTATGATACTGATGCATTGTTGACTAACCAACGAATAAACTACCACCAATTAACTCGCCAAGGTTGTTCCTCCCGATCCTTAGGATTCATACTTTTCTTCCAAATGCTCGCCACGAATAACCCTATCTTCATTGAATAAAGATTGACACGATAAGGTAGAAAGCTTTAGCTGTCCTCCACTAGAATGATGCCCTCTAACTCTCCAAACTAACTTCTTGATCCTCACCATCCCTGGGGTAATACACACCTAGACTCTTTCGTACATTAGTCTTTATGACACCTTCCATCTACTAATTCCGTCTACTAACATCTGTCTCCGTTAGTCATTCCTCGACTGTGTTAAAACGATCGACTCGTCATAAGTGTATAAGCATAACTATAGGCATATATCTTAAGTTATACTCCTATATGTATATAAGTATATCCACATCTAAATACATATAAACACATATATAATCACCTTCACTTACTCCTTGGTGATGGTTATTACATAGCCACAATGAAAACACGCAGACATGTTACATTACTAATCATCCTGGCCAGACATGATTAGTAGTATACTATGCTAAGTATATTCATTGTCCCCATGTGATAACTTCAAACACATGTTTCGGAACACATAATCACCTTGGACACAAATTAAACTACTAACAAATAGCATTACTAACCTCCACCTTAGCTTCATGTCTCAGTCATGCCTTCGTTGAATTCTCATTACACCCACCCTTATTAATAGCAAATAAGTTTGAGTTGGGTGTCTTGCACACTCGAATCCCTCAAACCATTGCTCTGATACCAAGTTGTAAGACCCAAAATTTTCAACCGATTTTAACTTTCAAAATCATGCAGAAATAGGTCTCATAAACAAACTCTTGACAAAACAACATGTTTTAATAACAACAAAATAGTTCAAACAAGTTTAAAGACTCCTCAACCAGGAGTTCTAACTCCAACTATGAACATCCACCAAAAGTATTAAGAATCCGACACGAAGCGTGACCCGAGACTTCAACCGAAGCTTACCTACAAGAAAACATCATAAATAAACCATTAGTAATGATATACGACCCCCATGTGAGCCCCCTGGGCCCTTACAACAATAATCGGCCAAAAACGACATTTCAGCAATTTGGGCGTAAATGTGGTAGTAAACAGCCCCTTGTGGGCGTAAAATACTCCAGTCCACCATAAATTACTTTGGCCCGCTGTAAATTACTCTGGTCCAGAATCGGCCAAATTGTTTTGCAAATTTTTAGTGTGAGGTTTTTAGACTTCAAATTACTTTCGTGTGAGGTTCTTAGACTTCAAGCAACAACGACATTAGTGAAGTTCAAAGACTTCAAGCTACATTGACATAATTGATGTTCATGACCTCAATACCACCAATTGCATTTTACTTTAACTCTTACCACATATTAGTCAAATTACACCAAATCATCACATTCCATAATTTAGTTTGACTATTTACCACATAAGTCAATTTACACCAACACACCACATTACCCAATTTAGTTTGACTCTTTTCTACATAAGTCAAATTACACCAATACACCACATCCCATAATTTAGTTTGACTATTTACCACATAAGTCAAATTACCACATTTGTTAGACTCCAAACCACATAAGTCAAATTCACCAAATTACTACAATGTGAGGTTCATAGACCTCAAGCACCTTAAACACCCTCCCCTTGCATACATTCCCCATATGCAAGTTTATCAAAACAACATATGCATAATTACACACATGATAGTCAACAAATGAACATGTATAACACTATATGTGTTTACTACCACCTATCATTACTAAGTAAGTGCAAATCACTTACCTTTAGCTAGAGACGATTCCACTTGGTCTTCCAAGCTAGCTTCTTTAACACCTTGATTACCTAGCAATCAACTTGCATTTAGTAATCATACAATCCCAATTCATTCACCACATTGAGAATCATGACATACCTATGATCTAAAGATCAACACCCCAACTTAATTTGGTTAACACACACTTAACCAAACCTCCAACACCCAATTCAACCTTTCAACCCATATTGACCCGTTTGACCCATTAAAGTCAAATCCCATATTCACCAATTCACCATTTACCAATAGAGGTCTAACACCCAACCTAGACCTTATGGATTTCTCCCGTTCTAAAATTGATTAATTACTCCTAAAACAAGTTTTAAACTTCCCTACACAACATTCATCCATTTTGACCCATTTGGGTTTTCATCCAATTCCACCCAAATCCTCAAGTTTGTAATTCACCAATTGGAAGAGGTTTCTTACTCAATCATGTGTCTATTAAAATCCTAGACACTTAATCGCCCTCAATTTATCATCCAAACATTCCAAATCAAAAATCCCTAATTTACTACTCAAGAACCCTAATTTCTCATAATCAAAATTAGATGATTCTAGGATGTTAAACACCTCCCAACACCCTTAGTTAAGCTAGATGATTCTTTAAAAACCCACGAAGAACACCATTAATGGAGGTGTAGGATATGAAGATGGAGAAGATGAACTTACATGCATGTTGGTTGAACCTCAAACATCATCAAATCCATCATCTTTAAACTCCAATTTCCAGAATCAAGCTTTTGTCTTCTCCTTCCCTTCTCCCTCTTGCCACATACAAAACACACACAAACACACACTAAAATACGTGTGTTTCTCCTCCCCCATTTTACTAAAATGCTGAATTTTTACTAAACTACATTTTACCCCTATTTAAACTAATCAAAATAGCTCATTTGGCTAAAAGTTTAGAATTTACCCAAGAACCTTTAATCCAAGACTTGTTTTATTTCTACTTTCACCCACATAATATTATTTAGACAAATAATAATATATTTTGGAGTTTTGTTTGTTACAAATCATCCCCCCTAATTTTGGGTTTCGTCCCCGAAACCCGCCACCACATACTCAATTAGGGTAGCAATTCAACATTCCTCCTCTATACTTTCTCAAGATCACTTCCACCTTTCATTGTGCTTTCAAGGGATAATACATGGTTGATCCTTCAATGCACAATTAGTTCGCCCCACCTATCTAAGATAGTCACGAGTTATTCCACAAGATTTAAAAATCACAACCTCATTAACACCATGAGAAGCAACAACAACTTCTCCTGCCAAACATTTTCCTGAATGCGCCACACGACATCTATCATAGAGTATACTAAATTCCCTCGGGTAACTCTAAACGGTAAATCACTTACCAACCAACATAAAGTTTGAACGGTCTAACAAAAAACGGGACTTAGCCTCTCACGTTTTTCAAACCCGATTCACCCCATTTCAAGGGAAAACTTTTATAGCACCAAGTTTACAACTTGATTATCTACACACCTCCTCCCTATATTCGACTAGGGATTTCTGACACATCTTGAGCGGACTTTTAATCGTGCTCACTTACAAATATCTTTTACACCAAGTCTTGAATCACACCATTGATTCTAAACTCCTGACAATCATTTCCTCCAAATTAATCGGTGTTCGACACCGTCCACAATCTAATAAATCGTACAATGGCACATCAACATCCATAAAGATGGATAAGATGACACTATCTCTCCCGGCCAATGGTAAAATAATCACTCGATTCCTCCAAATGGACATGTGAAACCGACATTCCAATCTAACTCAAAAGATACGGTCATGCCATGTCATATCACATCCTCCACAAAATCGACATTCTTCAATCATTCATAAAAGTAGGTTTTCTCCAAAAATAGTAATTGCATACTCTTCAGTCAAAGACCCAACATTTAACCAAATTGTAACATGTTACCACCTTTTCCTATACTCTTGTAGTCAAATTACTACAAGCTTCTCCTACTTCGCATAGGTATATGAAGCCGTTGAGGCTTCCCACACGACCTTCCTTTAGCGTTTGGCCTAAGCCCACAAGCCAGTAAGACATTTGTCAACATCAAGCATTATTGTCACCCGTGCTCATCAAGTTATCTCCTTTAGTTGCTACAATCAGGGTTACAACTGTGAAGATACGTGATAATTCTGTCACACCCCAACCGACGGCGGAAACGTCGGGCGGGACATGTAGACTGTTCATGAGCACAAGGTTGACTAGATTTCAATAATTTAATCATCAAATTTCATTTCAAACGATTCAACCACAAACAAATTCAAACAAGTGCATAATGGAAATACATAATATTCTTTATTTAAATTTAACTAAGTCCAAAGCTTATGTGTGGCATGTCTTGATCAAACTCACATATTAGCACCTGAAACATGAATAAAATAAGGTCAACTAAAAAGTTGGTGAGCATACACAGGTTTGTATATAGATAGCATATAGATTATGAATAAACAAATCCTTACATAACATGATAAAATAAGGCATTTATGGAGAGCAGCTATTGTGTAACCAAGTACAATCTAACCTTTGTAACTAGCATGCAAAATTGTATTGTCGGTAACAATCACCCCAATCTGGGTGGGTTTGTCAGACTCAGTAGATCTATCATTGTTTACCGTCAGCTTGAATAGTTAATGATTGCACATAAATTACGCACAAAGTTAGCACAACTAGCACTCAGGCATAAAGCTCAAATTACACAGATGAATGTAAAGAGGATTTGTATTTGTGTAGTTTGTGTAAATGTAAGCAGTAGTTTGTATAGTGTTCATGTTCCACCCCAAAAAGTGTAAAATAATAAAAGGGGCTATGTAATATTCACTTGATTCAAAAGGCGTAGCTAACACGAGAGACTAGATAGTAATGAGGCCCTTGTAATGCACAACGTTAACCTAGAGTGTAATAAGTATTGAATTAATAGTGTGCATAATAGTCTATGTCTAAGTCTAGGGTCGAATTGGATGTGTATTCAAAGAGTTGGGTTTGTAGGCGTTAAGTTTTGTTAAGTATAACCTAAATAAACAATCTTTGTTTAAATATAGATTAAATAAATAATTGATACTTTATTTATTTATAAAAATATGTACTTAGTCATTTAGTGTTAAAAATGTATCATTTTATGTTAAATATAAATTTAGTAAATAACTTTTGTTAATCTATTTTTATAAATATGTGTAAATGGGTTGTATAAATAATATCTAAGTGTAGGGTTTAATAATAAGTATAAATTTAAT
This sequence comes from Smallanthus sonchifolius, assembly GCA_023525975.1. NCBI lineage: Eukaryota > Viridiplantae > Streptophyta > Magnoliopsida > Asterales > Asteraceae > Smallanthus > Smallanthus sonchifolius. The sequence goes on from CM042046.1 coordinate 33,274,454, forward strand.
TTTGTAGGTTTAAATAAATAACTTCTATTTATTTTAGAATAGGAATTTGATCTTTTTAAACAATGTTAATATAAATCTTTATAAAATCAATTATTTTTATTTGAAAATTCATTTGAATTGCTTATTTGTTTTTACAATATAAAATTTAGTATTCTGCCAAGATTTTCTCACACACACGACCGTGCTTGGGACAAGGCACGATCGTATTAGGACCACGGGCGCGACCGCGCTAGTCAGGGCGCGACCGTGTTGATCAAACAGAAGACATAACTAAGCTGGTCACTAGGCACGACCGTGTCTGGGCTAGGCACGACCGTGTCTAGGGTTCTGAGGCACGACTAAGTCTAGTCAAGGGGTACGACCGGGTCTGAGTGCGTGAGGCACGACCGCGCTGGTATTGACATGACCGTGTCTCATGAAGCACGACCGCGCTAAATGGTTAGCGCGACCGTGTCTGTTCCCAAACAGGAATGAATTGACTATTTCTTATGATAACAATGTTAGAAATCATAGGGCTTTCACCCATTATGTTATTACGAGTATTTTTGTATAGATTAAATGTATTTAAAATATGTCCAGAACCGGATTCGATTAAACCACTTTTGAACGAAACATAGATTCAGGTCCGTGTTGATTTCCATATTGTATGCCCAAATTAAGTTGGGGCTTTTGATCTATAGGCTAAATCGATTGAAAGAGATTTCAATTACCCGGAAGACGATGAATCGATAGCGTACGGTAGGAACGAGTTCCGGCGGTGACGGGTTTGGTTTCCTGCGTCTTCTGCTGCAATTCCGGCTGCTTCAATGTTTTCGGGGGTTTCAGAGGGGTTCGATGGAGCATTTGCTTGGGAGGATTTCAATTCAGAATAGACGAATTGTGGTTCAAATGAAAGAATTTCGGTTTTTGAGACTAATTGAATTTCTTGGAGTTATTTGATGTAATTGTGGACATTATTCGATTAATTGTTTTCGTTACTGGTAATGATGTGTATATCTCAAATGATCCTGCGTTTAAAATTGTATTTACGTTTCAACTGACGCGAGGCGCGACCATGCCTATAAGAGGCGCGACCGTACCAAGGCACCAGGCGCGACCGTGCCAAGGCACCGGGCGCGACCGTTCCAAAGCAAGGCGCGCGACCGTGCTAAAGCACTTGACGCGACAGTGCCAGAATGAGGCGCGACCGTGCCTATTAGGGTTTCTGGTTATTTATAAAAATCAGTCCTTGCAAATTTTAGTATTGACATGTTTGTATAAATATGAACTTATGTAGAATTTAGTAGGATATACTCGTGTAAAATTTGCGGTTTTGCATTGAAACCTAGTATTTAATTGTTGGTACGAATAGAACAAATCAGTGTACTAGAATTGGGTTTGAAAAGTATCACATTGAATTGAAATACAGATAATGAAAATCAGAAATGTTACAAATTCCACCTCGATGCATAAAGACATAACCGAGTCTAATGCGTGTGGCACCAAAATAACCGACAAGCATACGATTTCTCCAAGTAAGGAAATGACAATTGCCTTACCTAATTCCTCTTTCATAACTCACAAGGACAACTCCTTATCCAAGACCCAACACTTAGTTTATCTCCAACGACTGAATCATAAGTCATCCTTTGAGATTCAAGGATCTCAATCACACAATCCCCTTCTCGAAGTTCGAAGACTTCATTCTCAAACACCGTTGGTGAAGTTCTAGTACTTCAAACACCACTTGTGAAGTTCTAAGACTTCAAACACAACTTGTGAAGTTCTAAGACTTCAAACACCACTTGTGAAGTTCTAAGATTTCAAACACCACTTGCCCTTGTTTATCTTTATTATTAAAGTGTCTAAAGTTAAACCTTCATAAGTTTGCACCTTATCCAAAATGGATTTCCACCAAAGCCGAAACGGCACACCGCAATCTCTTGGTATCCACAATGGATTTCATAACAATTTATGGAATATTATCCTCTTATACATTTATTGGTTGAATCTAGGACCTTAGTCACTTGTTCAACCTCAACAATTGATGCACAACGCATTCTTCCATTCTTCAACTCTACAAAGAATGGTTACTCTCTAAAAAGAGACCTCGGGTATAAAACCCTAATGAACTTCTTCACGACTGGAACATCAAATATTTCATTACTCTAGTTGGTGTCAATGGCAAGTCATGTACACACCAATTCATGCGCCATGTGTTTCACCGTCTCTAGATAAGAACAGATCGACACGTCACCTTTTAGCCACACACAACAATGATATGGTCACTAAGTTCCACTACAATCGTAGGACTCCATTCCATGTGAATGTTTCGCCGACAACCTCTACATTATCAAATCGTGAAATCATCAACTTTTGATACCCCCAACGTTGATTATTTCCAAATCCACTAATCTACATAGCTTCTCTCCCAACAATAAAACCAAAGGACTTCAATCTCGTCCTTGGTACCTAGAAATGTCCGACTCGAAGGCCTTGGAATTTCTAATATCTCTCCTTTATCCTTTTGTGCTTTAAATCGAGACATTCACTTAGAATGTGTCCCGATTTATAACAACGATAGTACATGATAATAGGACTATAACACTATGGAATAGTGTGTCCCATCATTCTCTATTTGAGATACTTTCCCCACTTTCAACAAAAATAAGTATTGCCTCCACAAAAGGTTTCTGGCTTGCCTAGAATATTTGGCTTCCTTTAAGCCACCTCTAATTTCCTTCTTACACTCCACTTGTCTCCCGAATTTAATCTCCTTGCAACATATAGTAATCAACTCCACAAGAGTTGCCCACCATGTAGGAGAACCCACTCTATATCGCCAATCGATAGTATCGAAAATTTAATCTATCTCCATTCCTTCTGACACTCCAAGATTTAGGCAAGACTATTCTTAGTCATACAACATGCCCTTAATATTAATCAATTCACCAGACTACCATACGTGAAGGAAATCTCTAGATACACAGTCCACTACAGCTTGTGGATAGAATCATTTCAAGAACGCCTCTTGAATTCACCTGACACGTTGCCTTCACGCCCTTCAACTTTTCTCCTTGTGGATAAGTCCCAACCAATTCTCCACCATGCCCCGGAGTCGAATCACCGCGAATCATACTCTATCCGCCAATCACAATGGATTTCTTCTAAAGCCAATACCATTATAGTGATGAATCGTTGACTAACCAACGAATAAACTACCACTAATTAACTCCTTTGGTTCGCACGCCATGAATCCCTTGTGAAAACAAGGTTTTCTTCCACCTTAACTCGCCAAGGTTGTTCCTCCCGATCCTTAGGCTTCATACTTTTCTTCTAAATGCTCGAAACGAAGAGCCCTATCTTCATTGAATAAAGATTGACATGATAAGGTAGAAAGCTTTAGCTGTCCTCCACTAGAATGATGCCCTCTAACTCTCCAAACAAACTTCTTGATCCTCACCATCCCTGAGGTAATACACACCTAGACTATTTCGTACATGAGTCTTTATGACAACTTCCATATACAAATTCCATCTACTAACATCCGTCTCCGTTAGTCATTCCTCGACTGTGTTAAAACGATCGACTCGTCATAAGTGTATAAGCATAACTATAGGCATATATCTTAAGTTATACTCCTATATGTATATAAGTATATCTACATCTATATACATATAAACACATATATAATCACCTTCACTTACTCCTTGGTGATGGTTATTATTATATAGCCACAATGAAAACACGTAGACATGTTACATTACTAACCATCCTGGCCAGACATGATTGGTAGTATACTATGCCTAAGTATATTCATTGTCCCCATGTGATAACTTCAAACACAAGTTTCGGAACACATAATCACCTTGGACACAAATTAAACTACCCATAAATATCATTACTAACCTCCACCTTACCTCCGTGTCTCGATCATGCCTTCGTTGAATTCTCATTACACCCACCCTTATTAAGAGCAAATAAGTTTGAGTTGGGTGTCTTGCACACTCGAATTCCTCAAACCATTGCTCTGATACCAAGTTGTAAGACCCAAAATTTTCAACCGATTTTAACTTTCAAAATCATGCGTAAATAGGTCTCATAAACAAACTCTTGACAAAACAACACGTTTTAATAACAACAAAATAGTTCAAACAAGTTTAAAGACTCCTCAACCAGGAGTTCTAACTCCAACTACGAACATCCACCAAAAGTATTAAGAATCCAATCCGACACGAAGCGTGACTCGAGACTTCAACCGGAGCTTACCTACAAGAAAACATCATAAATAAACCATTAGTAATGATATACGAACCCCATGTGAGCCCCCGGGCCCTTACAACAATAATCGTCCAAAAATGACATTTCATCAATTTGGGCGTAAATGTGGCCGTAAACAGCCCCTTGTGGGCGTAAAATACTCCAACTCACCGTAAATTACTCCGGACCGCCGTTTATTACTCCGGTCCTGAATCAACCAAATTGTTTTGCAAATTTTTAGCCTTTCCGACCCTCCCGACTCGACCCCCGGTCATTTTAAGCAACCAACAACATTTCATGAATGTTTTAAACACCTACCAACCCTACCATACTTCCTTGCGAGGTTCCAAAGACCTCAAAACACCACAAACGACTATGTGAAGTTCACGACCTCAATTAACTTTTGTGTGAGGTTCTTAGACTTCAAATACCACTAAACGACTTGTGAAGTTCATGACCTCAAATAACTACCATGTGAGGTTATTAGATTTCGAACTCCTCTACATGAGGTTCTAAGACCTCAAACACCACAACACAACTTTGTGAAGTTCATGGCCACAAATTACTTTCGTGTGAGGTTCTTAGACTTCAAGCAACAACGACATTAGTGAAGTTCAAAGACTTCAAGCTACATTGACATAATTGAGGTTCATGACCTCAATTCCACCAATTGCATTTTGCTTTGACTCTTACCACATATTAGTCAAATTACACCAAATCACCACATTCCACAATTTAGTTTGACTATTTATCACAAGTCAATTTACACCAACACACCACATTACCCAATTTAGTTTGACTCTTTTCTACATAAGTCAAATTACACCAATACACCACATCCCATAATTTAGTTTGACTATTTACCACATAAGTCAAATTACCACATTTGTTTGACTCCAAACCACATAAGTCAAATTCACCAAATTACTACAATGTGAGGTTCATGGACCTCAAGCACCTTAAACACCCTCCCCTTGCATACATTCCCCATATGCAAGTTTATCAAAACAACATATGCATAATTACACACATGATAGTCAACAAATGAACATGTATAACACTATATGTGTTTACTACCACCTATCATTACTAAGTAAGTGCAAAACACTTACCTTTAGCTAGAGACGATTCCACTTGGTCTTCCAAGATAGCTCCTTTAACACCTTGATTACCTAGCAATCAACTTGCATTTAGTAATCATACAATCCCAATTCATTCACCACATTGAGATTCATGGCATACCTATGATCTAAAGATCAACACCCCAACTTAATTTGGTCAACATAAACTTAACCAAACCTCCAACACCCAATTTAACCTTTCAACCCATATTGACCCGTTTGACCCATTAAAGTCAAATCCCATATTCACCAATTCACCATTTACAAATAGAGGTCTAACACCCAACCTAGACCTTATGGATTTCTCCCGTTCTAAAATTGATTAATTACACCTAAAACAAGTTTTAAACTTCCCTACACAACATTCATCCATTTTGACCCATTTGGGTTTTCATCCAATTCCACCCAAAACCTCAAGTTTATAATTCACCAAATTGAAAGAGGTTTCTTACTAAATCATGTGTCTATTAACATCCTAGACACTTAATCACCCTCAATTTATCATCCAAACATTCCAAATAAAAAATCCCCAATTTACTACTCAAGAACCCTAATTTCTCATAATCGTTTTCATTAAAAATCCATGAAGAACACCATTAATGGAGGTGTAGGATATGAAGATGGAGAAGGTGAACTTACATGCATGTTGGTTGAACCTCAAACATCATCAAATCCATCATCTTTAAACTCCAATTTCCAGAATCAAGCTTTTGTCTTCTCCTTCCCTTCTTATGCTGGAAAGTCAAGTCATGCTAGCAGTGGTCTCGTGGTGGATTTTGAAATTGGCTCTAGTGGATTTTGAAATTCCAAACAGAGACAACGGTGGTGTTTAACGAGACCAGTTAAATACCACAAAGCCAATTTCAAAAGCCAACACGAGACCACTGCTAGCTTGGCCCGACTTTCCAGTGGTTTGCAGATGTCCACATCATATAAAATCTAACGGCGTTAAGTTTTTTTAAAGGGGGTTCCAATGTAAAAAAAATAGTTTGAAAGTAGGGATCGGTGGTAAGAATATTCTCAGTTGGGATTATTATTGGCCAATTGGTAAAAGGTGGGATTATTAAAATCCAATAATCCTAATATTATTTAGGCAAATAATAATATATTTTGGATTTTTGTTCGTTACACCATACTCGACTAAGACATAGGTCATATTATACTTCAGGCATTCCACTTAATTTTATAGTAATTAAGTTCATTTCACACTTAGCAAATCAATCCGTTTACACGTGTCGGTAATCCAGAAGATTATCCAGTCAAACACGCGTCCTAAAGCACGACCGTTGGTGATAATTTCAAATAAATACCTAGACATATAATCTATGTGTGTAAATTATATGTGACACTGTGATTTAATTAATAATGCCTACATGAATTTTTCTGTGATTTATAGAAATACTTTTGTTTTCAGCACAGTCCGGTGGACATGCGGTGTACACTAGCTAGATAATTAATTCTAGGCATACACTTAGACATATATTCGATGTGCACAAATTACATGTAATACTGTGATATGTTATTCTAAGACTCTGTGAATTTTTTAGGAATTTTTTGAGAAACCTTTTGTTTTAACGTTGTCCGACCAGTCTGCAATATGTACCGACATTTCCAAATAAAAATCTGAAAAGTTTATATGTTAGACTTACTAAAATGACTATTGGAGCATTTTATATGACAACTAGCCTTTGTAATAGAGTAGTCTTTATGTTTATGTTTTGTATGTTTTGTCTTGTAATTAGTTAAGTTTGCACAGGCGAACTTAACATGTTCTCCTAATCTAGTTGAGGCGAACTTAACAAGTTCTCCTGAACTAAAGTTGGTGAACATGATAAGCTCGCCTATACCAATATGTGTTGCCTATAAATAGTGCAGTAGTTGTTCTCATTTGTAATGATCTGAAATTCTACAACTACTATGTGTGTATTGTTTAAAGAGTGAATACAAGAAGCTTTTTATGATATCTTGTCTTACGTGTGATTGTATCGTGTGTGTGAGTATTCGAGACGTATGTACGCGTTAGGATTCCGCACTTCGTGTACGTATTGCGTGTTTACAGCAGAGATAGATCCGTAGACCCTACCAGGACCTACAAGTGGTATCAGAGCCATTTCTCTTGATTTGCTATTGTTGTTTGACACCGTTTCAATCGATTTCACACAAAAATATGAAGATTTTTGAAGTGTCTGTGTTCTTGTAGAAGTTAGCGATTTTGGAAGAGAATTTTGATTGATTTCTTCATTTTTGGTGTTGTTTTACCAAAATTAATCCGATAGAAGTATTTTAAATCATCATTTGAAGATTCCTACGGAAAGAATTTATCTAATTCCTTCAAAATTGTGAAATATGAAAAATTTCGGATCTGTTCATGCGTTTGGGTGTTAGAACAATCCTCCTTGTTCTTCAGCTGAAGCAGGCGAACTTGTCTGGTCAGTTACGAGCGAACTTGTTCGGTGAACTTATTAAGTTTGCTTGATTTCCTTCATGCGAACTTATTAACTTCGCTTGTTAAGTTTGCTACAGGCAGAAAGTTGTCAAAATTTTCTAAGTGTTGAAGTGTTACAAAGAATTGAAAATGTCTACTTCTAATCATATGAGTGTGAATAACATGACTCATTTGTTGAATCATGATAATGAAATTGGTACTCCAACCAGGCCACCGGGGCTTATGAATCTCAAATATTATTCAAATTGGAAGAGTCATTTTGAGAATTATGTTAATATCAATGACACAAGCTTATGGATTCCTATTAGTGAGGGTTATTAGCACCCTGTTCATCGTCATATGGGTGTGTCGGATACACCAAATCCAGTGTCAGCTCTTAGTGATGAGGAAAAGAAATTATATGATCGTGAAAAGAAAGCTCTTGCAGCTTTATCCATGTGTTTACCACTGGACATCTATCATACTTTCAAGAAGTTTAAGACTTCTCGTGAACTTTGGGAAGGTTTAGCTAAGAGATGTGAGGGTATCACTGACATCAAGAATAGCATAATAGAATTGTTAAAGAAACAGTTTAGTGTTTTTAAACACTTTGATGGTGAATCTGTGGATGAACTTATGTCAAGATATTATCATCTTTTAAGTGAAATGGTCAACAATGACATTACTTACAAAAACAAGAAGATTCTTGAAAAGTTTCTAGATGTATTACCTGCTCATTTTGAGATGTACACTATTATGATCAAAGAACAAATTGGATTTTATGATCTGAGTCTTGAAGATTTAATGGGAAAGATTCAATCTTATGATTTGAACAAATAGAAGAAAGATACAGTCTATCAAGATCCAAGCATTTATTTTGGTAAAGATACATCTGCATAGAAATCTGGTGGTGTTGCATTATTTTCTGGTGAATCTTCTGAAAGCTCTAAAGAATGTTCTTGTCAAGATGGTGCATGCTTTGTTGCTTCTAATTCTGGATGTTCGAAGAATAGTAAGAATGAAAGTCATTCATGTTCTACAAAGGTGTCTTCTTCAGCAACTGATGATATGATGGCTATGATTGCATCATTCTTAACCACATATGAAAACTTTATTGGTGGCAAAATCACAGATCCAGATATGATTGAGGAGGATTTTAAGCAGTTGGATAAAGACTGTAAGGCCCCAAACCCGGGAGGCCTCACTCGTTGGATTTACTCATTCACAAACAGTTATTAAACTTAAATATCAAATAACGCAAAGAAAAATTTCATTCAAACATAATGTCAGCATTGTTTAAACATGCGGAAGTGTAAACATTGTCTAAAACATAAATACATTGTAACTAAATCATAACGGGATGCCAGTCTTCATGATCAGACGGGTAACTCATCTCGCTAGCCAAGCATCCTCGTCCATCCTCATAACCTGCCTTAACCTGAATGTGCATACTAAAAGTCAGCTACGCTGGTGAGTTCAAGTTTTCATTCGATTTAAGAAATGGTTCATCATTCAATAATTCATTAGGGTTTAACATCATGTATAAGAAAACAGGGTCTTTCGTTCATCTTTAAAAACATTTAAACATTTTATCATCATCATAAACACCGTTGAACGGATCGTTCGCTTAAAACATTTAACATTCAATTAAGTCATACATTACTATCTAAATCTATGTTACCATACGTCCCGTCATTAAGTATTGTATTGCCCCTATGGCTTAACTGCACGAAGACCGACAATACAATACATTCCGATAATTCCCTCTTGTATTGCCCCCAAGGCTTAACTACACGAGGACCGACAATACTCATTTAGTTTCCCCTATGGCTCTCATGTCCATAAACTGACAACTTCCATCAACGCCTATGGCTCACGGCTATAACATCGTCAGATCATAATTTAACCTTCATAGGGTCACGTTAACCCCTGAGTAACCGTCGTTACTCCCTTACCAGTTGTACAACATCATAACCATTGGCAGGCCACGAAGACACTGCCCCTGTTGTTCTTTTGGCAACTATGGCTCGCTGTCCATAATCGACCACAAGGCTGGGAATTACATTCCCAGACTTCATTCGTCAATTCCATTCATTCGACAGATTAGATTTGTAATGACTTCTTTAAAACTTTTGCCCTTTTCTTTTCTTAAAACATTTCATTCATTTTCAAAACCCTTTACCTTCAGTTTAAACCATGTCTTTATAAACATTTCGTTCGTAAACATTCCATTCATAAAACTTTCTTTCCATAAACCGTTCATTCCAAATCATTTCATTTCGTAAACATAGTTTCATAAGCATCATTTCGTAAAACTTCATTTCGTATGCATGCACACCAGCCCAAAAATATTATTTAAAACATTTAAAAGAGGGCTTCTCGAACTCACCTGATAAGCTAATCTGGGTTATCCTAAACAAAGGTCCCACAACATCACTTCCGATCTGAATTGATTAGTTAAATACACATCAGACAAAATCCCGACTCTAACGGTTTAACCTTCTAAACATACTGACTTTACCTAAACAGCCTGATGCCTGCGCACTTAGCAAGTGCGCAGGGCCTTGCTCTTGCGTACTTAATAAGTGCGCAAACCTTGCTTCATGTGTACTTGATAAGTACACAGGACCTTCTTCATGTGTACTTGATAAGTACGCAGGATCCTCTTCATGCGTACTTGATAAGTACGCAGGATCTGCTTCATGCGTACTTGATAAGTACGCATGATCTGCTTCCCCGCAAAAACCCTAACTTTCGCATTCGGGTCTGATCAAGTCAAGATCCCGAACTTGTTTACATTCAAAACATTTTCTTTTCATTAAGGAACTCAAATTTATGTTTTTCTTCCAGTTTCATCCGTAAAAACGTCACATTTTCGTCCAAAACCCAAAAACGAACAAAAACTCAGATCTAGGTTGGATCGTTACCTGTATCGAGCTTCTGATTCGGTGGTTCTTCTCGTGAGCTATGGAGCAACGCACTTCTTCAATCTCGGGTCGATCCGCTAACTTTCTCTCTCTATGGTTTCTCTCTCTAGAACTTGTAAATGAGAGAATGGTTGAGTGACTTAGGCTATTTATAGGGGAAGGGACTCCTCCCCTCAAGTTCGCCGGCCCATCTGGCCCGGCCCGTCACACCTCACTCATTTATTCCTTTCATCTTACGTATAACCCGTTGTTGGGTATAATTTTGAGACTGATGCTGTCAATCAAAATTACAGTATCGAAACTAGGTAGTTTCGATACCTGTTTTTCAGGCCCATTGGGCGATGGCTTGGAAAACAAGGCGCATGTGCTTGGCCTCCTATATATAGCAGATTATGCCCTAGGAGTGAGTGTGTGTCTGTAGAGGGAATCACCACCCCAGGGGGAGCTCACCCTGGGGTGAGACTAATTGTTAGTGTATGATCGAGCGTTTATTTTCATTTCAATCAAAGAATCATACGTTTTTTGCTTTCAATTATCTGTTCTTTTCATTTTCATATGTTTCTGTTCGTGTATGTGATTCCCGCACCCGTCTCTACCCATTTCTGATTCGAGAGTGATACCGGATCCAGAGATTCCGCCTCTCGATCCGGACTGTTTGAAGAATTTCTCCACAGATCTGTGTCTACAGTTCTGCTCAGGACCTACAAGTGGTATCAGAGCCATGGTGGCTCTTATTGCTCTCGAATCTGCTCAAAATCAAGAAAAACTCGCCATTGAGACGTTAAACTTGAAGAAATCGATCGTGACTGTTGTTCTACATTTCCACTTTCAAAATCTGAAGATGTAAGGCTTTTGAAGCATTTTTCAGACCTGGATTGGGGGTATCGAAGTAGCTGAAGGTTGAAGATGGTCAATCGAAACTATGTGACAGCTGAACATTTTATATCCAAACTACTGGTGTTGCCCTAAATCAGAACTAGAAGACATCGAAACTAGGCTATCGAAACTAGAGGGTATCGAAACTACTAGTTTTGATTGAAGAATCTCCTATCGAAACTACTAGTTTCAATTGAAGAATCTATCTATCGAAACTTCTTGTTTCGATACTGCCTCTATCGAAACTAGCCTTGTTTCGACTAAAGTAGAGCCTACCGAAACTACAGGCAGAACTGTCCAAGTACTTTTCAAAAAAAAAAAAGTTTTTTGGAAATTTCTTGGATAAATTTTTTAACAGGATATTGCATAGAAGGAGGGGAGTTTTGGAAGAAAACTTGGAGACAGCCTTTTTCGGGTTTTCAAAAATTTTGTTTCTTCGGCAATATACACGATGTTCTGCCTGATTCAGCCGTAATTCCTTTGATCAAAGTTCAAGTTTGGACAGCGGGTAACAAAGTCAAGCATACTTGTGACAAACCGGGTCATTTGTTGTTGATTACATGGTGATTCAATCCCTTATCTTTTGCCTAGAAATAGGAGGGTCTACACCTCAGGGGGAGAATTACCACGAAAGACTTCAAATTATCAGTAGAGTTATGAAGATGCAAGACAAAGTGAGCCTTTGCTTGAAATTGACCTTTTTTTAGGGGGAGAGAAGGCAAAAGTTGATCAAGTGTTCGAGAATGTCAAGAATCCTTGTAGAAAGATGGTTATTTACTTCTAAATACTTGGGATTCAAACCTTTATCATTTGTCTACAAGATAGGAGGGTCTACACTTGAGGGGGAGAATCATAACGAAAGGCATTGGATCATCAGTCAATCTATGAAGACGAAAGACAGAGTCGGACAAGAATTGATAGCATCAGTCTAGGAGGAGATTATTGGGTATAATTTTGAGACTGATGCTGTCAATCGAAATTACAGTATCAAAACTACTAGTTTCGGTTGAACTTTTGTTCAATCAAAACTACTAGTTTCGGTTGAACATTTGTTCAATCGAAACTAGGTAGTTTCGATACCTGTTTTTCAGGCCCATTGGGCGGTGGCTTGGAAAACAAGGCGCATGTGCTTGGCCTCCTATATATAGCAGATTATGCCCTAGGAGTGAGTGTGTGTCTGTAGAGGGAATCACCACCCCAGGGGGAGCTCACCCTGGGGTGAGACTAATTGTTAGTGTATGATCGAGCCTTTATTTTCATTTCAATCAAAGAATCATACGTTTTTATGCTTTCAATTAGCTGTTCTTTTTCACTTTCATATCTTTCTGTTCGTATATGTGATTCCCGCACCCGTCTCTACCATTTTTGATTCGAGAGTGATACCGGATCCAGAGATTCCGCCTCTCAATCCGGACTGCTTCAAGAATTTCTCCGCAGATCTGTGTCTACAGTTCTGCTCAGGACCTACACCCGTTATTTTAATCGTCGTCTTATTTTTGGGATGTTACAAGTATACCCCCCTTACAATAGGTTTCGTCCCCGAAACCTGTCATAAGTCAAATAGATGAGGGTACGAATCCCTCATTTCCTTCTCCGTTTCCCAAGTAGATTCCGATCCTTTTCGGTGCTTCCATTGGATTTTAACCAATCGAATAATCTTATTACGCAAACGCTTCTCCTTTCTGTCTAAGACGCCCACGGGTTCTTCGATGTAGTTAAGGCTGTTGTCGACCTCGTTGTCAGTAAGTAGTACGTGAGCCGATTCGTCCGCCAAACACTTTCGCAAGTGTGATACATGGAAGGTAAGATGAATCCCACTTAACTCCTCAGGCAACTCTAGCCGATAAGCGACTTCACCAACCCGTGTCATTATCCTGAATGGTCCGACAAACCTCGAACTTAACTTTCCTCTCTTCCTAAATCGTATGATTCCTTTCCAGGGTGACACTTTCAACATTATTTCTGACGATCTTGTGCGGCCTTCATTCATGCTTTGATTTGATCAAACCTGTCCGACGTTTCTCTTACGACTTCAAGACTTCCTAATTCCTTCTGTCCAATCTCACCCCAACAAACCGAGGTCCTGCATCTTCTCCCATACAACATTTCGTAAGGCGGCATGCCTATCGTCGTGTGATAACTATTGTTGTAGGAGAATTCGGCTAACGGCAGATGGTTGTCCCAACTACCTCCAAAATCGATAATACAAGCAGGAAGCATATCCTCCAATGTCTGAATGGTCCTTTCAGACTAACCATCCGTTTATGGGTGGTATGCCGTGCTGATATTAAGCCTCGTGCCCAGCGCCTCGTGAAATGTTTTCCAGAACCTCGATGTGAATCGTGTGTCCCGGTCAGATACAATCGTCAAAGGCATCCCATGCCGTGCTAATACTTCGTTAAAAAATACTTCCGCTAACCTTTCCAACGAGAACGTCTCGCGAATAGGTAGGAAATGAGCACTCTTCGTTAAACGGTCCACAATTACCCAAATGGTGTCATGACCTTTAGCTGTGCGAGGTAGCTTGGTTATGAAGTCCATGGTAATGTGTTCCCACTTCCATTCCGGTATGTCAAGTGGTTGAATCTTTCCATACGGTTTCTGATGTTCAGCCTTTACTTGCGAGCAAGTTAAGCACTTGCTTACGTACTTTGTCACTTCGTGTTTCATTCCAGGCCACCAGTATTCCTTCCTCAGATCTTGGTACATTTTTTTGGTACCAGGGTGGATAGAGTAACGAGACTTATGAGCCTCATCCAAGATTTTGGTTCTAAGCTCGCCACTCATAGGTATCCATACTCGTCCAAAACGTGTCCTAACACCAAGGGTGTTATATTCCAACTTGCCATGTTGGCTAACCATCCTTTCCTTCTCTATGTTTTCTTCCTTAAGTGCTTCATCTTAAGCTCTTTCAATTTCCCTCATCACATCTGATGTTACCACCAACTGGCAAGCTTTCACTCTAATAGGAGTAGGCACATCCTTTCGGCTTAGAGCGTCAGCCACCACGTTTGCCTTTCCAGGGTGGTATATGATTTCACAGTCATAATCTTTCAGAAGTTCTAACCATCGTCTCTACCTCATATTAAGCTCTCTTTGTTTGAAAAAATACTTCAAACTTTTGTGGTCGGAGTAAATAGTAAACTTCACCCCGTAGAGGTAGTGCCTCCGATTTTCAATGCGAATACGACAGCAGCAAGTTCCAAATCATGAGTTGGATAATTAGCTTCATGAATCTTCAACTGGCGTGACGCATACGCGATCACTCTCCCGCGTTGCATCAACACGCATCCCAATCCCTGACCCGAAGCGTCAGAGTATACCACTAAGTCTTCATTGCCCTCTGGAAGGGCCAAGACTAGAGATTTGGTTAGCTTCTCCTTCAATTCCTTAAACGCCTCATCCTGGGTCGAACCCCATTCGTACTTTACCTCCTTCCGAGTCAACTTTGTCAACGGTGAAGCTATTTTCGAGAAATCCTGGATGAATCTCCGATAGTAGCCTGCCAATCCCAAGAAACTACGGATTTCAGTTGGCATCTTAGGAATATTCCATTCCCTTACCGTCATTATCTTTGCTCGGTCAACCATAATGTCGTTTGGGTTAATGACGTGACCTAGGAATTGGACTTCCCTAAGCCAGAACGCACATTTGGAGAACTTAGCATACAACTTCTCCTTCTTCAGAGCTTCCAATACTTCCTTTAAGTGACACGCGTGATCACCCTCATTCTTGGAGTAGATGAGGATATCATCGATGAACACGATCAACGATCGATCCAGCATTGGTCGACAAACTCTATTCATCAAATCCATGAACGCTGCGGGGGCGTTCGTCAATCCAAAAGACATTACGCGAAACTCGAAATGTCCATAACGCGTGCGAAATGCATTTTTCGGTATATCTTCTTCCCTCACCTTCAGCTGATGGTACCCGGATCGAAGGTCGATCTTTGAGAACCAACTTGCGCCTTGCAATTGATCGAACATGTCGTCGATCCTTGGCAAAGGGTACTTGTTCTTCACCGTTCGTTTGTTCAATTCGCGATAATCAATACACATTCTCATCGAACCATCCTTCTTCTTCACAAACAACACCGGAGCACCCCATGGCGAGATGCTCGGTTGTATAAATCGCTTCTCAAGTAGTTCGTCTAATTGGGCCATACGTTCTTTCATTTCCACTGGTGCTAGTCGATATGGAGCCTTAGCCATGGGCTGGGCATCTGGTACTAGGTCGATTCGAAATTCAATCTCTCTGTCGGGTGGTATCCCAGGCAAATCCTCTGGAAACACCTCCGGGTACTCGCGTACCACAGGTACATCGTCTAGTTCCTTCACTTCCTTACACTTGTAAATTACGTACACCAGATAAGCCTCGCATCCGCGCCTCAAGTAATTTGTTTCATTAATCATCGAGATAACGTTTGGCATCGGGGCGTCACGATCTTCAAAGACCTCAACTTTGCTACCATCCGGAGCCTTGAGTCGGATTATCTTTCGTTTACATATGATTTGTGCTTCGTTGGCAGTTAACCAATCCATACCCAACACGACATCAAACCCTCCCAAAATCATAACAAACAATCTGACAGGGAACCTATGACCTTTTTTTATCATTGAGTTGTCAACTACATCGGTCACTCTCGCGGTTCTACCCTCAGCGGTTTCTACGCTAAAGGCCCTTTCTAGCTGACTGACAGTGCACTTCACTCGTTTACAAAAAGTCGCAGATATAAAACTCTTATTGGCACTCAAATCAAATAACACAGAAACAAAAGTGTTGTCAAGGATGAACGTACCTGACGCCACATCGGGGTCTACCCTGGCTTGGTCTTGCGTCAGCGTCTTTGCTCGGGGCCTCTTTTCTTTCTTCTCCGGGCCTTTCCCTTTCCCGGCTTCACCCATTCTGGGCATGGTGCATTCCCAGCTCATATAACCACTCTCCCCACAGTTGTAGCATTTGAATAGCTGGGGACATTCACGTGCGTAGTGTCTAATTTTGCCGCATTTAAAGCATAGATTTGACTCTAACCGACATTCTCTCGCATGTCTTACCCCACATCTTCCACAAACTGCCGTCTCGCCTACCCTGGCATGTTTGTCCCGAGCCCCAAACAACTTCCCAGTCGATCGCTTAGCGGGGAAACTCAGCTTCTTCTTAGGCTCTTCAATGGCAACGACATTCAGCGCCAGATCATCGAATACCACGCCGCTCAGTTCTACTACCGAATCATAGGTCGTAGGGGCGTTTTCCTTAACATAGGTGCGGACCTGGTCCGGCAGCCCTTGAATGTAACAGGAAATCTTTCTTTCCTCAGTTGTGATAAGGTGTGGCACCAGACGTGCCAGTTCATTGAACCATGTGGTGTACTGCCGGTGCGTCATGCTCCCGGCCTTAATCCCCAGAAATTCCCTTTCTACCTTTTCGATCTCATTCCTTGGACATAAATTCTTGATCACCAAAGTTTTAAAATCAGACCACATCATCGCATCCACAGTCTCGTCCCCTTTGGCTTGACGTACACCTTCCCACCAATGGGATGCTTCCTCTCTCAAGGAGTTAGCAGCAACTTACAGTCGCAACCACGGTTAAGCGGTGCGTTAATTGCCTCAGTGTTCAGGGTACCAACCGCCATGTTAGACCCACCCGTCTCACTAACATTCTTTAACGCTTCTGCCAACAGTCCTGGCAGAGAAACCTTCATCAACTCAGTGAACTCGCGTGCCAAAGCCGCTCTCACTTCCGGTTCAAAAGTGAATTGTTGTTCTCCGACATGAGTCGGCTCAGTCCCGTGCACACTAATTTCTGGCTCAATGTGAACACTTCCTTCTTCACTGTACTCCTAGTGTGCAGGGGTCCTGCCGCGACCGCCGTTACGACCACCAGTACGGCCCCCACCACGCCTTCCGTTTCCTCTTCCTGCCATTCCGTTCTATAAGACAAGAATCCAATGTCATCACGCGAGTTAACAAATAAAATTCAACAAGCACTAGAAGATGTTACTATACACTGGCCATCTACAATTAACCATTACACTACCTTTCGATTTCTATTTGACCACCTTTATGATTCCATCAGAACACAAGTCCTTACCTAACCCTTTCTAAGGCATACTATACATGTAAATATATACTCCCTGATGCTATGGCTCGAGTTACCTGTACTGGCATCCACTTTCGGTACCATTCATAGTTAAAGTTCAGACACTAGGAGTGTCCAAATCTCTCAAACTATTGCTCTGATACCAACTTGTAAGGCCCCAAACCCGGATATGATTGAGGAGGATTTTAAGCAATTGGATAAAGACTGTAAGGCCCCAAACCCGGGAGGCCTCACTCGTTGGATTTACTCATTCACAAACAGTTATTAAACTTGAATATCAAATAACGCAGCGAAAAATTTCATTCAAACATAATGTCAACAATGTTTAAACATGCGGAAGCGTAAACATTGTCTAAAACATAAATACATCGTAACTAAATCATAACGGGATGTCAGTCTTCATGATCAGACGGGTAACTCATCTCGCTAGCCAAGTATCCTCGTCCATCCTCATAACCTGCCTTAACCTGAATGTGCATACTAAAAGTCAGCTACGCTGGTGAGTTCAAGTTTTCATTCAATTTAAGAAATGGTTCATCATTCAATAATTCATTAGGGTTTAACATCATGTATAAGAAAACAAGGCCTTTCGTTCATCATTAAAAACATTTAAACATTTTATCATCATCATAAACACCGTTGAACGGATCGTTCGTTTAAAACATTTAACATTCAATTAAGTTATACATTACTATCTAAATCTGTGTTACCATTCGTCCCGTCAATTAGTATTGTATTGCCCCTAAGGCTTAACTGCATGAAGACTGACAATAAAATACATTCCGTCAATTCCCTCTTGTATTGCCCCCAAGGCTTAACTGCATGAGAACCGACAATACTCATTTAGTTGCCCCTATGGCTCTCATGTCCATAAACCAACAACTTCCATCGACGGCTATGGCTCACAGCCATAACACCGTCGGATAATAATTTAACCTTCATAGAGTCACGTTAGCCCCTGAGTAACCGTCGTTACTCCCTTACCAGTTCTACAACATCATAACCATTGGCAGGCCACCAAGACACTGCCCATGTTGTTCTTATGGCAACTATGGCTAGCTGTCCATAATCTACCACAAGGCTGGGAATTACATTCCCTGACTTCATTCGTCAATTCCATTCATTCGACAGATTAGATTTGTAATGACTTCTTTAAAACCTTTGCCCTTTTCTTTTCTTAAAACATTTCATTCATTTCAAAACCCTTTACCTACAGTTTAAACCATTTCTTTATAAACATTTCGTTTATAAACATTCCATTCATAAAACTTTCTTTCCATAAACCGTTCATTCCAAATCATTTCATTTCGTAAACATAGTTTCATAAGCATCATTTCATAAAACTTCATTTCGTATGTATGCACACCAGCCCGAAAATATTATTTATAACATTTAAAAAGGGCTTCTAGAACTCACCTGATAAGCTAATCTAGGTTGTCCTAAACAAAGGTCCCACAACGTCACTCCCGATTTGAATTGATTAGTTAAATACACATCAGACCAAATCCCGACTCTAACGGTTTAACCTTCTAAACATACTGACTTTACCTAAACAGCCTGATACCTGCGCACTTAGCAAGTACGCAGGGCCTTGCTCTTGCGTACTTAATAGGTGCGCAAACCTTGCTTCATGCGTACTTGATAAGTACGCAGGACCCTCTTCATGCGTACTTGATAAGTATGCAGGATCCTCTTCATGTGTACTTGATAAGTACGCAGGATCTGCTTCATGCGTACTTGATAAGTACGCATGATCTGCTTCCCCGCAAAAACCCTAACTTTCGCATTCGGGACTGATCAAGTCAAGATCCCGAACTTGTTTACATTCAAAACGTTTGCTTTTCATTAAGGAACTCAAATCTATGTTTTTCTTCCAGTTTCATCCGTAAAAACGTCACATTTTCATCCAAAACTTGAAAAAACCCAAAAACGAACAAAAACTCAGATCTAGGTTGGATCGTTACCTGTATCGAGCTTCTGATTCGGAGGTTCTTCTCACGAGCTATGGAGCAACGCACTTCTTTAATCTCGGGTCGATCCGCTAACTTTCTCTCTATGGTTTCTCTCTCTAGAACTTGCAAAAGAGAGAATGGTAAGGGACTCCTCCCCTCAAGTTCGTCGGCCCATCTGGCTCGGCCCGTCACGCCTCGCTCATTTATTCCTTTCGTATTACGTATAACCCGTTATTTTAATCTTCGTCTTATTTTTGGGATGTTACAAAGACGCTTTGGAAGAAATGAATATTCAGTGGAATATGGCTTTATGGATGAGACAAGGTAAAGATCATTTGAAGAGAACTGGAAAGAAGTTCATTAGAGCATCAAGTAAGACTAAGATGAGGTTGGATAAATCTAACGTAAAGATTGTTAAGAGTTTGCTCATTTTTCTAGGGTATGTATAAAACCAAGAACTCATAATCAAGGCTCCTCAAACACTCAAGGCAATCAAAACAAGCAGAATACTTCCACAGCCTTAATCTCTCAACAGGATGAAAATTACGATTGGGGTATTCATTTGGAAGATATTGTTGCTCATGTTAGTCAAGCTTTTCTAGCTGAAGTCCATACTGAAGATGGAAGTGAAAGCAGTTCTTCTGATGGTGACTTTACAGATTCTGGGAGTTTAAATGAAACTGAAGAGTCAGTTCCTCAGAAAAGTGAACCGAATTTTTCAGATTTTCTCAGTGATGGAGCTGCTGGAAAGGTTATAGAAAATATTGTTGAGATGCTAGCTGAGGGAAATGCATTCATGGCAGTTACTAAATAGGTACAATATGTTAATTCTTGTTTGAAATGTATTGATTTTGAATTCAAAATTATGAGATTGTGTGATGATAACACGAATCTCATCTGTGACATGAAAGCAATGTACACATCGAACCAAACTTTGAAGGAAAACGAAACAATTTTTAAAGCTAAAATTGAATCTTTAAAAGATGACATTAAAGTTTTGCAAATCAAAGTTAATGAACAAGCATTTCATCTCGATGTGTCATACTCAGAGTATGAAAAGAAAATTAATGAACTTGCTGTGTCACAGACAGAAGTAACAAAATTGTTACGAAATCCTGAGCGTTATAAGAATTCCAGTTTTTTGTTGGAATATTATAATGACAAAGCTTCAGGTGAAAAAGTTATTGGGGGTGTTGGTTCTTGTTCTTCTTTTGATGACACAGACATTAGGGGAGGTGTTGGATATTATCCACCTTTCAATGGAAATTATATTCCATGTCTGACAGAGGTTGTTTCAGATAAAGATTTGGAACCAAAAACTGTGTTGAATATCAATCCTGTTACTGGTGAGGATATGATATATGATGATTTATCTGATGACGATGTTTTTTATTCAAACAAAGTTGAAGGTACAGTGAAAGAGTGTAAGTATGTTGAACCAGTTGTAGTGAAAAATGTGACCAGAGATAGATGCATCCTAACTGAACCGGATGAGAAGATTGAACAATCAAAACCTAAATCTACTTATCACCCACCAAGACCTTTTGTAAGTGGTGGTTTTGATTCTCAAGAAACAAATAAGATTGAGAAAGTCTCAACTCTTGCTTTTTATAAACAAAAAGTTCAGAATGAAAATCAAAAGGTTGTTCAAACTTCAAACACTACTTCTTAGTGTTCCTCACCCAGCACAACCAAGGTTCAAAGGGAGAAGTATGTGAGAGTATACAAAGAAATATGTACTTGTTTTCATTGTGGTGTTGTCGGTCATATTCTGAAAGATTGTCCACACAAGAATGTGGGGAAGCGTCTAGAGAACCCAAAGTTGGCAAGATCATTTGTGAATCCACCAGTAAAACCAGTAGTAAATCATGTTGATTTGAATCATAATATGGAGAAAGGTGGAAAGAGTCCATTTGTCAAGAATATTGATGATTCAGTGAAGACAGTTAAGAAGGTTAATTCTTTTGGTGAACTTACACAACCAAAGGTGAACTTGTCAAGACCACAACGTCGACGACGAATATGACGGTTGAAAAAGCTTTTGGAACAACCTGTGGTCAATGACGATGTTGAAATTGATAAGTCATCAAAGGAAAGTGAAATGGTTAAGGTTCAATCAAAATGGATACCAAAGTCTCAAGTTTCTGTTTCTAGGAAACAATCTCCTAATGTAGAGGAGAAATTTGATTGTGTTTTAAAATAGATTATTTATTTTGATGAATCAGGCCGACCCAAGACCACAATGGCTTGGGTCTCTATTACTAACTAATCATTCTTGTTTGTGTGCAGGGAACTCCAAGGAGGACTTTCGGCAACCATTGGTATGTTGACAGTGGATGCTCTCGGCACATGATAGGAAATCTTAACTTATTAGAGAATGTTAAAGAAATTCAAGGAGGGTATGTTGCCTTTGCAGGCAAGAAGGGAGAAAATATTTCTGGCCAAGGCACTTTGACAAATGGGAGATTGAGCTTTGGGAAAGTCAACTATGTGGAGCAGCTTGAACACAATATGTTATCTGTTTCGCAAGTTTGTGATAAAGATTTCTCATTTCACTTTAATAAGTCAGAATAATTGGTGTTGAAGCCGGGATTTGTGATACCTGAAGATTGGATACTTACGAGAGCTCCTCAAAAGAATGATACATATATGCTCGACATGAGCACTGCGACGACAACTTCGTCCGTTCCAACTTGTCTTCTTTCGAAAGCTTCTGAATCCGATTCAACTTTATGGCACCGGAAAATGGCTCATATAACTTTTTGAAAAATGAATTATCTTGTAAAACATGGGTTGGTTTCTAGTGTCCCTATCATGAGATTTCATGTGGATGGAGACTGTATTCCTTGCAAGAAGGGGAAGCATAATAGGAAATCTCATCCATAAAAGTTGATTAATTCTATTGTAACTCCTTTAGAGTTGTTGCATACGGATTTGTTTGGACCTATTAGTGTCAGAAGTGAAGGCGGCAAATCTTATTGTTTGGTCGTGACTGATGATTACTCAAGGTTTTCTTGGGTCAAGTTTCTTGCTTCTAAGGATGAAACAACTGAAATTCTTAAGTTCCTGATTGTGGGGCTTGAGACTTCATTCAAATTGAAACTCAGGATGATTCAAAGTGATAATGGCACAGAGTTTAAGAATGGAAATATGGGTTTATTCTGTTTACAAAAAGGAATCCATCATGAGTTCAGTGCTCCTTATGTTCCTTAGCAAAATGGTGTTGCTGAGCAAAAGAATCAAACTCTTATTGAGACGGCCCGTACTATGTTATATGATTCAAAGTTGCTCGTTACTTTTTGGGCCGAGGCGCTGAATACAGCTTGTCATGTTCTCAATAGAATTTTGATCGTGAAGAAACACAACAAAACTTGTTATGAATTGCTCAACAATCGAAAACCTAATTTAGCGTATCTTTTGCCCTTTGGAAATCCTTGTCCCTTGTTGAAGACTTACGATGTTCCTACTAAATTCAGCTCCAAATCAATTGAGGGAATTTTCCTGGGATACGTTGCCAATTCTCATAACAATAGAGTCTTTAACAAAGAATCACGTCAAATTGAGGAATGGTTTCATGTTGACTGCGATAACCGTTCTGTTCCTCAGGATGCACAAGGTCCTTCTTGGGCTTTTGATTATGATGCATTATTCAGATCTTACAATATTCCTGCTACAATTTCTCCAACTGAAGCTGAAATGTTTTATCAGTCCTACTGTAATGATGATTCAACTGTCGATCCTTGTTCGGTTATTCCGATTGTGGATACTTCTCAAGTTTACCCGACTGTAGCTTCAACTTCGGGTGCAACACAAGATGGTGACAGTGAAGATGAAGAACCTGTGTTTCAGGAATCGTCTAGCGATATACAGAACATAGTTCATGATTCATCAACATCGGCATCAGTTGAGGGGGAGTTGCCTTCAAATCTTGATGTTGTTATTCAATCTTCAGGTATTCATCAATCCCAAGTGCAAAGAATCATCCCACTGACAATATTATTGGTGATTTGAATGCAGATGTTCAAACGTGACATCGTACACTTGCTGAAAATTCATGTTTGTATGCTTAAATTGGGGAAACAGGTATCTTGGAGACGTGTTTGCATGGTTGAGGATTTAAATGATGATTGTTGGATTGAGGCTATGCAAGAAGAATTGGCTCAATTTGATAAATTACATGTTTGGGATTTAGTTGACTTACCCAAAGGCTCAAGATCTATTGGCACAAAGTGGGTATTCAAATGCAAACGTGATAATCGTGATGTTGTGGTACGTAATAAGGCAAGGCTTGTTGTCCAGGGATTCAATCAGCAAGAGGGAATGGATTACACCGAAGTTTACGCTCTAGTTGCGAGGATTGAGGCGATCATATTGTTTCTTGCATATGCTTCTTTCAAGGGTTTCAAAGATTTTCAGTTGGATGTCAAAAGTGCTTTTCTGTATGGAAAGGTAAAGGAAGAAGTTTATGTGAAACAGCCGCCTGGTTTTGAAGATCCCAAGTATCCTAAAAAAGTGTTTAAGTTGGATAAAGCGTTATATGGTCTTCATCAGGCTCCTCGTGCATGGTACGAAACTTTGTCGGTGCATCTACTTGAAAATGGATTTGAGCGTCGCCAAATTTACTCTACCCTTTTCATCAGAAAAGTAGGGGGAGATATATTACTTATTCAAATCTATGTGGATGACATAATCTTTGGATCGACGAATGTCGATATGTGTAAAGACTTTGAAAGAGTGATGAAGTTGAAATTCTAGATGGGCAGCATGGGAGAATTATCGTTCTTTTTGGGTCTTCAGGTTGATCAAAAGGAAGATGGTTTTTACATTCATCAAACGAAATATGTTGCTGATATTATCAAGAAGTTTGATATGACAAAATGCTTCAGCTTTCAACACTCCAATTCCTGTTAATCACAAACTAGATTCTGACCAGAAAGGGAAAGAGGTGGATTGTCGATTATACAGAGGAATAATCGGGTCTTTAATGTATTTGAAAACGTCACGTCCGGATATTATGTTTGCAATATGCTTGTGCTCAAGGTTTCAGTCTAAACCGAAGGAATCTCATATGATTGCTATAAAGCGAATCTTTCAATACTTAAATGGTAAACCAAGATTGAGATTATGGTATCCAATTAATTTTGACTTTGATTTTAAAGCTTTTACATATTCAGATTATGGAGGTTGCGGTCTGGACAGAAAATCAATGTCTGGTGGTTGTCAATTTTTAGGGAATCGGCTTGTGTCATGGCAATGCAAAAAAGCAAACCTCGGTTGTAATTTCAACTTGTGAAGCCGAATATATTACAGCAGCCAGTTGTTGTTCCCAAATCTTATGGATTCAATAGGAGTTGAGAGATTATGGTTTGAACTTCACAGGGACACCAATAATGATTGATAACACAACCACCATGTCGATCACAACAAATCCTGTGAAACACTCAAAGACGAAGCACATTGAGATTCGGCATCATTTCATTTGTGACTGTGCAGAGAAAAAGTTGAATGAGTTGGTGAAAGTCAATACAAATGAAAACTTTGCTGATTTGATTACCAAAGCATCCGATCGTACACGGTCTGAATTTCTTACTCAGGTGATTGGTATGCTTAATCCAACGTGACAAAAAATTTCAAAAAGGTTTTTCATAGAAATTTTTCTTTTAGTTTTTTAGATTATTTATAGTAAATAGTTTTATGCTTTATTTTTCATTAGTTTACTTGCTTTCTAAAAAACCTAAACAAATTTGAAAAAGATAAAATATGCACTGCTTGAAGTTATAGAAGAAATGATAGTACATCAGTGTAGAACGACTACCTGGTGTCTGTATTTATGTTTGTGTGTATATGATTTGATCTAAACTTCTCAGTCTGCATAAACAGGAAATGATAGCTTCATGACTGCATGACATTTTATATATAATCATTTTAATTTGGATATTTAAATGTGATTTGAATTGTCAATAGGCTAGAAGCGTTTTTAGTCCATTAGTAGTGTGAAAACATAATGGTCTATGTCACAATCGTGATTTGAACCCATGATATGTCAGGTGTGTGTGTTAAAAGATCATTATCAGATAAAGAATATGAGGCTTCAAGTATTTCATGAGACCAGTATCGGACTATATTGATTAGCATAATTTTTCAGTTCATTTCACTGCCCATGCCCCGAAAAACATGCAATGTGAAGTTGGACTAAGATATGTTTCTAACAACAGCTGGTGGAACATATACTCACCCTTGGATCAATTATCTTGATTCCATTGAATATATCGAGATAACAGTTGGATCATGTTACCCTATGTCATTGAATTAATCGATTTCTTGATCCTTCTTCTGTTACTATGAATCATGATACTTCATCCAAAACCAAGCTATATGAATCATTATGATTCCATATATCCTTCGGGATCTGCTTATTTTACTGTGCGAATTGAGATAGTCTCATCCTGGAAATTGATCTAAGCTTTGAATAAGTTTCATATGTCTTGAAGATAATGCAATTTAAATTTCTGTAGGCATATCTGTGGGGTACACATTGTTTTCATATAAATGGTACTAACTCACAAGAACGTGGGATAAAAACGCTTGTAGTTTCAAATCTTATAATGCTGACAACTTGAATTGACATGTAGTATATTGAAAATTCGATATGAATAAGTTAGCATGTCATGATCTGATCCTGTTTACTTTGAAGTTTATCGCATATCATTTCATGAATTTCTGAGTATTTGAAAAAGAAATTTGGGATAATGATAGTTGTGATATCTGTGAGATAGGAGTTGAATAGAGATTTCAAAAGAATTGATAGTTTATGAAAGCATGGAGTGTTAGTTCTGAGAGATTATTTGCTGAGATATCATATAATGTAGCACAAAGGTGCTTGTTTGTTGAGCTAAAAATCTGTGAATATACAGAATGCGATAGGTCAACCCTTAGATCTGCTGGGGAATTTAATATTCAGAATGTGTGTGTGATACATCAAAAATACCGATATGATCTTCTTACTCGCAGTGTTTGACCAAAAATATGTGATTTTATATGTATAGATAAAAACCAAAAATATTTTGTTTTTTGTTATTTCTAGATTTACTACTTTAATTCATTTAGAAAATGTGCAAAAAGATTTTTGTGTGTTTTAGCATGTTTAGAAAAAATATGTTATTTACTTGTTTAGTTAGCATGTTTAGAAAAAATCCAAAAAGATTTTGTTTCTATCTTACATGAGAAATTCTTAATTATTTGGATTAAGTTGCTTTACAGGTTGCAAGATGATCGGATTGTCGGAAAGAGGGGAAAATGAAAATTTTCCAAATTTTGGTTGACCGTTGAGTGAGGCGAACTTGTTATGTTTGCTTAATATGTTCGTCTGGGGGGCGAACTTGTTAAGTTCGCTTGAGTTTGGCGAATTAACTTGTTGAGTATATAAAGGATTCAGCGAACATGACCACTTCACTTATCTCTTGACTTTTGTGAACTTGAAGGGCGAGTTTAGTCTGATTGTACATTTGTTCTAAGTTTGAATTCTAAAGTGAGAGGGTGGTTAATTTTTTCTGTTTTCTAAATCGAAATCAGTTTGTGAGTTCATAGAAGGTATAATCATCTCATTTCATCCATTAATTTGTTTGGAATCACAGATTTTATCATCGAGTTTCGACCGCGACTGTCGTCATGTTTGATCATCATCGTTTTATGGTTTAAAACTAAAATTGAATGTTTGTTTAGCGTTTACAAGTGTTGACGATCATGTGTGTATGGTTGATTTGTATCAATAACATCAAAATCTTAGACTTTGAATTCTGTGACTGTTCGTCGGTTTGAGCGAACTTGCTCAAGCAAACTTAACAAGTTCGCCTCTTGTAACTCTAAGAGAACTTGTTAAGTTCGCCTAGGGACCAGTGTTGAAAAACTTAGCTATTTTCAAAGTTGTAAGTCTAATTTTTTTTGTGTTGTTTTATCATTTTGTGTTTGTTTTTGAAAATTGGCAGTGTCTAATCATTTGTTCTGAGCAGGTCATGGATCGTCGAGTTGAGTATAAGCACAAACAGGTGGCATTGCTTGATCCGGAGTTGGCAGAAGCGGCGAATTATTAAGAAATCATTACTTTTCCAAACCGGTCAAGGATCAATGTTGCTCTATCGGCTAATCCTCATATCAGTCTACAGTATATTCAACAGTTCTGGGAAACATCACAACAAGACACCAATGTTGAACCACAAATGATTAGAGCTACCATGAATAATCAAGACATTACAATATCTGTTCAAGACATGCGCACAGCACTAGCTCTTGGTGGAGTGAATGATGACCCTATTGGTTTACCGAATACTTTGATTATGGGTTGTTTTCAGAGAATGGGTTATCGAGGTAGATCAAATGATTCTCAAGCAATAAAGGGTGGTCTTGTTGGACAATGGAGGTATTTCATGCATGTGATCATTCAATGGTTATCACCAAGGAAAGCTGGCACAGATGGTTTGAAGACTTCACTACAAGCTGCTATGGTGGCTTTAACTCTAAACAGGTCGTTCAACTTTGCCTTGTATTTCTATAGAGAGTTAGTCATGCAAATTACACCACCTGAGGGTCAGGGTTTCTTGATGTACCCTAGATTCTTGCAGGTCATTTTAAATCATCTCATTCCAGATCTACCACCGGTGAACCCCAGACTGACTTTAACTCCTATGACTAAGAGGATTTTTACAGATTGCTTTAATATTAAGCAGCATAATGCAGCACTTATTCCCGTGGCTACTCCTTTGTTTGGGCACACAATCAATCCTGGTTATGTTGCACCACCAAACAACAATTAGATCCATGTTGATCCAGCTTTGGAGTTACCTCCTGTTGATAATCAAGATGAGGAGGAAGAAGAAGGGGAAGGTGATGATGAGAATGATAGTGATGAGACTGAGAGAGAGTCTGATGAAGATGAAGCTAATGGTAATGATAACAATGAAGCTGATGGTGATGATAACAATGAGGATGATGGTGATGATCACAATGATGCTGATGATAATGATAATGATGGTGGAAATGATGGAGGTGACGTTAATATGAATGTTAATGTGAATGAACCTCAAGTAGAACAGGTAGCGGTTGTCGAGACTAGCACTAGTTCATCTTGATCTAGTGATGCTGACGGTGCTGATGAGAGTTCCCAGGATTTTAGTCCTGAGCATTATATTCAGTTAGCTAAAGTTCCTAGGGTTACTAGGAATGTATATGAAAAAACGTCAAAAGTCTCTTGGTAAGAAGAAAGTGAAAGTACCAAGACGCAATTCTGTAAGGGGTCCTCCCGATGCAGTACTTGGAAAGAGAAAGTTACAAGACGAATCTTCTAGTTCTAAGGATGATGAAGCTCCTGTAACAAAAGGACCTAAACTGATGGCTTAGGCTATTCAAGCTGCACAATCTGCACAAGAGAGTTTGTAGATTTTTTGATCATAACTCCTATTCCTTCACAGTCTAATACTCCACATGCTACTCCAACTGTATCCAAGACTCAGGATGATGCTGGTCCATCTACTAGAGATCCTCATGATGAAAGAATAATTGCCTTGGAAACACAGGTTTCAGGGTTAAAGTCACAGTTAGATGATTTGATTGAAAGAGATGCCCAGCGTGTTCTGATCGTTAATGAACAAAACAAGGTGCTTGCAGAGATGCAAATCCTTGTAAGCCAGTTGGTAGTGCGTCTTGACGCTCAGGGGGAGAAGGTCCAAGCTGATAAGTCTACATGTCATAGTATTGGTGTTCAAAAGAACTTAGATGATGATGACGAACCAGATGTTGGTGATGGTTTGGGTGAGTGTCAAAACGCTGATACGAACCCTAAGTCATTAACTCGGGAGGAGTCAGAGACTACTGTTGAAGCCAATATGATGACTAGTGGTGATGATAAAGAACCAGCTGAGGTTGATGTTGATATGTTAGATAATTCAATCTTTGAAGATTCTGACATAGATGATGCAGACAAGATTGAATGTTTATTAGACTTGGATGATTTATCTGATGACGAGGATACAGGTGAGGAGGAGTTAGAGGAGGGAGAGATTCTTGAGGTGGATGTTGAGAGTGATAAACAAAAGATTGTCTATGAAGGGTGTGACGGTGTGATTAATACGGATGTCTTTGACGATGATGTAATTCCTGATGAATTGTCAGAAGGTGTTGCAGAATCTGAAGAGTCTGATCATATTCTAGAGAAACAAAATCCTGATACTACTGAGAGTTTGTCTGAAGCAAATGAAATGTATAAGAATATAGGGATGACGAAGGCATAGTGGGCAGAGATGGTTAAGAGTTGGAGAACTAAGTTTCCAGTCTCTCCAGCTGTACTAGTTCAAAAACATAGATACATGAACAAAGAACGATGCTCTTGCAGGATTATCAGTTGGTTTTACGAAGCTGAGTTCAAGCTATTTGCTTTGAAAAGATCGGATGGAGTTCAATATCTGAAGCCAAGGCTGAAGTACTTTAATTCCTTACCGAGATGTGAAGTCAATGGGTTATCAACTAAGCCATTGATTAACAGATTAGATAATGGAATAGCTGACTCAATAGTTAAGCTGATAAGAGTTGAAGGTGGATTGGGTAAATATGTGAAGCTGAAACCTCAACAGGGCAAGAGAATAAAAGAATTTGATCTAGTTACTCAAAGGGTGATTTGGAGATACAAGTTCAAGCCTGTAAGATTAGAACCAAAGATTCCACTGAAGTTAATCTCGTATGATTGCCCGAATGATCTCAAATGGTGGTATGTGGATGTCTATACGGGCGAAGCAGTGATAGAAGACATGAGTGGCAAGGTTATAGTAAAGTTCTTTGATGCTATGAATCTTGTTAACTTCTCAAGGTCTGATCAGAAGATGCTAAAACATAGAGAGATCATGTACGCAGATGAATGTAGAGAGCAGGCTTTGCAATACAAGAAGGTGTTGTATGTGTGTTTGAAATATAGAATTTGTGCAGGGAACTCATTGCCAAAGAATTGGAAGAACAAGACCTGAAGATAAAGACAAAGCTGTTGTCAAGGGGGAGTCTGGTCGAGCATTTTATGTGACAACTAGCCTTTGTAATAGATTAGTCTTTATGTTTATGTTTTGTCTTGTAATTAGTTAAGTTTACACATGCGAACTTAACATGTTCGCCTGATCTAGTTGAGGCAAACTTAACAAGTTCGCCTATACCAGTATGTGTTGCCTATAAATAGTGCAGTAGTTGTTCTCATTTGTAATGATCTGAAATTCTAGAACTACTATGTGTGTACTGTTTACAGAGTGAATAAAAGAAGCTTTTTATGATATCTTGTCTTACGTGTGATTGTATCGTGTGTGTGTGAGTATTGGAGACGTATGTACGCGTTAGGATTCCGCACTTCGTGTACATATTGCGTGTTTTACAGAAGAGATCGATCCGTAGACCCTACCGGGACCTACAATGACTCATCATATTTTTAAATAATTTCGTTCTTACCTATTCGGGATTTCCATCAATAAATCGGTGACTATTCGTTTTCTACCACTCGGAGTCAAGAGGGCATATAAATACCCCCTAACTCCACCTATTTCCCACACTCCACTCTTTCACTCTCTCTCTCTCTTCCCCTCTCTCTCTCTCTTTCGGCTGAAAATCCCAACACCACCACCATCTTCATCATTTTTTGATCTTTGATCTTGTTTCCATCCAATCCAAGTATCCAAGAGTGATTATCAAGTGTTGGCAAGAAGAATTCATCATCCATCCATCATATTTTTGAGTTGGTAAGTATCAAAACCCACTTTTTTTTTCATTTCATCTTCATGTTCATATGAACATGCATCCAAAGAAAACTCATTTTTATAAAATATTATCTATGGATTCTTAAAGAAATGTGTTTTAAAACTCAAATGGTACATATTGTTGGTGACTTTGGACCCGGATGTTGTTCATAGCTCGGTTTCTACTTATGGAAACTTTATTATGGATGCATGTGCTAGATGATGAGATTTTGTTGATTTGATGATGGATTATGTTGTGATAATAGTTGTAGATGGATAATATATGCAAACTTTGTTGTCAAAAGTGTTGGATGATACATGCATGCTCGGTTTTGTTATTTTAGGAAACTTTAATTTTGGGTGTCATGTTAGATGCCATGTTTAGGGTGATTTGATGATGGAAAATGGTTAGATAAGCATAAAGAATGGATAATATGTGTATATTTGCTATCTAGAACATTTGGTCATATGAGATTTCATGCTCGGTTCTATTTATAGAAACTTTAAAATATGGGTTTTTGTTCAAGGAGGTTATGATGTGTTTTGTTTGGTGGAAATGATGCATAAACACTAAATATAGAGATTGTATGATTTTTTTCGGTAAAATCACATGTCCATGATGTTTTAGGCTCGTTTTCTATTTTTAGAAACTTTATTTCTTGACATGTATGAGGAACTTGATGGTTGAGTACATTTAAAGCATGAAACTAGTATATTGAACATTATGGAAGTATGATTAACTAAAATGATGGATTAAAATGCATGTTTATGAGTTCTAGAGCCCGATTTCTAAATAAGGAAACTTTATTCTTTCAAGAATTATGATTGCAAGTTTTTAACATGATTAGAATGTCTAAATGACTTAGTAACATGTAACTAAGTGCATTTTATGATAATATATGTTATTTTTCCATAAACTTGACAACTTGACGTAGTCTTGCTATAATAGGAAACTTTAATTATCCGAAACTCGCATGTTTGTCTATTTACAGCAAGTTAACATTGAAATGTTCTATGTGTGTTATAGCATGCCTAATTTCATGTGTAAACATCAATTTTGCATAGTTTCCATGTTTAGAACTCAAAACTTGACTTTCCAATTAAGGAAACTTTAATGTATCAAAAGTTGTGTTTCAAGTTTTAAATTCCAATCGAATGTGCCAATATGTTTATTAGACGATAATAGACTATTTCAAAGTAGGTTTGAATTCTATGTTAGGATTTGAATGCTTAAGTCTAACATGTCACCAACGGGTCGTCGAGTCAAAACAATCTTTGAAATATCAAAGTCACTTTTCAAAACTCCCTTGGATGCATAGAGTTCATAGTCAAACATTTACAAATGTTGACCTTAAAGTCCTAATTGTTCCTAGGGCACAAGTAGGTCGTCTAATTTAGTCCGGATTTGCTAAGAGTCTTTCAATTCGTTTATCAGGTGAGTTCTCACAGCCCATTTTTACTCATTTACCGTTTTAGGGTGAGATACATGCTCAAGTATACATTTTTCCAAATGTTACATTTTCACACTTACACAGTTTCATTAATTATATAAGTTTTGTACTTGGTGTACAAAGTCCTCTCGGAGTCGACCGTTAATTTGTCCAGAAAGCTAGGTGATAATGAACAGTACTGTTGGGTTAACAACCCATGCCCGGGTTAGTAGCGCTAACCTCTACTAGAGGTCGAACAGGTACATAATTGACCTATTCCATTCATGTGCAAGGCACAAAGAGGTGAACCACGTCCTTTTCCTTTTACAGTGGCTACAGTTAGCGTCGGTTGATGGACTTATGATAATTTTTTGTTTTGTCTGATCAACAATGATTGTGTAGAGTACAAATGTTTTTCCATACATTAATAAACTTGATTTCCATTACAATTACCTGTGAACTCACCAACTTTATGTTGACCCATTTTAGCATGTTTATCTCAAGTCTTTAAATGATAGGATATGTGACTAGGATGCACCCACTGGAGTCACACATTATTCATGCATAGCATCCTATTTTGATAAACATTATTTTATCATCCTTATTTTCAAATGTTGTAAACATTTAAACCTTTGCTTCCGCACTTTTACTTTGGACCATGTCAAACTTTATTTTTGACTCATTCGAGTCATGCATTAAACAGGTATTTTGAAAACCATTTAATGGTCGTTTAAAGTAATTCAATGGTAAAGATCCTCTCGGGTCACGCCCCACGGGTATGGCCCGAAGTGGAATTTGGGGGTGTGGCATATGTGGCATGTCAATGGGTATTACGGTTGTCAACTGGCAAGGTAAGGGTAACAACGGTTACTCGGGGTTAACATGACCCGAGAATGATGTCACTTGGGGCTTGCGGGTTCTAAAAAGTGATAAAAGGACAGGAATGACTTAGACCTATGAGTCTCAAGGGCGATGAATGTTACTACCTTAAGGGATTACGAGTCTGAAGGGTGATGATGTTACCTTATTGACTTACGAGTCGTGAAGGCGATGAACGAAAGGAAACAAAATGGATGGAAAGAACGATGATACATAATTAGTCAAATAAATGTATTGACTTGATGAAAGTTAAATGATGAATGAATGTATGCCCTATTTTCTAATGAATGTTAAAACCCAAACGAGTGATTTAACGAATGATAAACTATTTATTTAAACGAATGAAAGACTTCAACTCACCGGCGTTAGAGGACTTTTAGTATTCATATCAGGTTGCGGCTTGGCTATCCTGAAGAGTTACCCTGTATGAGAAGTCCGGCATCCCATTGTGATTGTTTCGTGCACAATGATTGTATTAGACAATATTTTATTTGGTTATGATTTTGGAATAATGTAATGATGTTTATTTATTTGAAGTTTAAGAATTGTTTGTGAATGAGTAAATCCAATACGTGAGGCCTCCCGGGTTTTGGGCCATACACAATGCCATTTTTCTTGCCATTAAATGGTTTTCGATAACACTTGTTGAAGGTCTTGTAGGTGCATCATCCTCGGTTATTATTTCCCATGCTCTGAGTTGTCATTCCAACATTTTCATGAGTTCGGATCGTGTTGTTTTGTTTCCTATAGGACCTGTTTGAAGTCATGGATTTGCACCACTCGTCCCTTCATTTCTATTTCCTAATCCTTGACTTACTGAACCTATTCTCCGTTAGAGAGCAATGTCAAGGATTCCAGGTAAAGTTGTCTGAAGCACCCTGGTGAATTCAGATGCCACCGCTCCTTGAATTTGTGCTTCTGTCATAATCACCTCTTCCACATGACACTAAGGTTCTTTATTTGTATTTGAGTCCACGTTTGGTTCCGTATTTGTCGTATTACGGGTACATGACCTACTATTGGGCGTCCGACCCCCACTGCTTCTTTGTCCTCTACCTCTTCCTGCCATTTGTACCTAAACACATAAGTATATCAGTATTTGTATAACAGGTCATAATCCAGAAAATCAGAAATTAACAACATTTGGTCAAAAATGTTTTTAATTATCTGTTTTCTAGGTATTACCCGCTATATGTCGTACTGAATGAATACACCTAACTTATCTTGTGGCATTCCATACAATCCTAAAAGTCCTAGTTTAAGTCTAGATACTATTTAGTGGTATCTAAATCCCTTAAACTGAGGCTCTGATACCAATTTGTGACACCCCAGTCCCAGGCACTGGTTAGTGGTGGTGCATGGTATAGATTACACAACAGAAATTATAGCCCCATTATTTATTTCATATAATTGTTCTACAAACTTATCAAAATGTTACAAGTTGTGTTATCATCGTTCCTAACAAGGAACATAACATTCATGACTTATTGTCTCCCGAAAAGCCTTCATCTAGTACGTATAACCTTCCTCTTCTAGCTCTGGAATGCCACCTTTAATGATTACATGTGATGTTCTCAAAAACATTTTAAATAAAATGGGTCAACAAAACATTGTTGAGTCCATAAACAAATCCTTTCATAAAATGACCCGGTAGGTGATCGATGTCATTTGGCCGGTCAAAAACAATCCTTAAACACCTTAACTAAAGTAGAGTATCGTATCCACGAGGAGTAACTGGAAAGTGTTACTTTGTTACAATATTCAAAGACATAAAACAATAACAATCGATTTGGATTTGGGTTTAAAACAATAATAAGAGAGGTAATCCTCTCCGGGGTTCGGGTATGCAAACACAAGTTACTGCAAGATAATTAGCAAGCAATTACATAGATAAAATCATACGGTTCAATTGAATTCAGTGATAATATGAGAACCCGTTGTAAATAAAACTTATTCTTACACAACCATCAATGATCAACCAACTATAATACAACCCCCAATTTGTCCCTGATGTAAAGAAACCCGAGACTATTGAGACTTGAACAACAATTCGAAATCAATCAATGAAGTGTAAAGCATTCAATCAATAAATGAAATCATATGTCTTAACATGCCAATAAAGTTTACAAACCAAAGCTAATCATTCAAGAAATTACAAGTGTTCACAAACCCTAAACCCAAAGAGGACTACAAGAGATTTAGCTACTCATACTCATAACAATAATCAAAACTAGTGTACTAGGACTTACAATCATGAACGATTAAGAACAATCGACCTAAGGAGAGTGGAAATCTCCTTCTTGGAGCTTTGGAACGACTAGAATTGAACTTAATGGATAATGGGGGATGTTGGGATTAAAACCTGATTTAGGTTAAGTTTTCTTTAAAAATAGATCTTCGCATGTCGCGAACATCCTTGCCCAAGTCCTTCTCGTGGCGCGAAGGACAAAACAGTCGCTCTTTACTTCTTCATGTGTCGCGAACATTGTCCGCCAGATCTTCGCGTGGCGCGAAGATCTTAATTTCCACCAATTTGACTTTTTGACTTTTTAAACAATTGTGCTTCGCATCCGACTGCTTTGCTTCCATTTCCCGCTCATTTAGCACACAAAACCTGGGAGGTAGACACAACCAAAAACACGCATAAAACCACACAAAGATACATACAAAGATAACTAAATCGCACACAAAGCGGCATGTAAACACGGGTTATTAAACCCTACATCACATCCCTACACTTACTCTTTTGCGTCCCGAAAAATAATTATGCAATGAAATCATAATTGGAACCTGCTCTTACATTCTCAAACAATTAAAACATAATCACACATTGATTGTAACAATTGGTATTTCTTTCCGACTAAACCCAACCACCGATCTATTGAGCCCCCAATTATGTGATCTACTATCCTATTCATTACCAAGCAACAGTTTGTCTATGGGTCTCACACTCAGGAAGCTACAACTTAGTCTAATCCCATCTCAATGTCATGTTTAGGCACGGGTTAAATCATATAGATTTCCCACCACTATAAATACTAATTTACAAATTTTTGAAAATTATGGAATCATGGATCAAGGGATGCATGTTTTGAGCTTTGGTTAACACTTTGTAAGTCCCAATCAGAATGGATCTTCAATTAACACAATATAACAACTATGATATCAAGTCTCACAATCAATAGGCGGAAACTATAGATTATGGTGATTCAAGAACACACAGATTCAATGTAATAACTCGTATTTTGCTTTCAAAGAATTACAGAGAAAATACTAACAACCGCTAACCCTCTAGACAGCTATCAACTTGTCTAACCTCACGTCTAACCTAATAATGATGCACATTTATCTATTTATACATAATAGAAAAGCCCATGCGTAAATACAAGGTATCTCGGCCCAATGGCCGGCCCAAGACCCATCCCGTGAACCCATTTCACGGTTAAAAATCCTGAATACCCATCTATTCGGTAACACCAACAATTATGTTTATTTGATAAGCGTCAGCCTCACATATTAAGACCCAACAATCTCCCCCTAGGCTGATGCTATCAAATGATCTTCATACTTCGAATGTAGCACTTTGATCACCGATTCCAGCATACAATATTTTCTTCAAATCTGTTGTTGCTGCGGTGACGATGTTGGTGTTGAAAAGATTCAGCCTCTCTGAACTTTTAAACTTGGGTCTCTCTTTCTTCTCTTGGTGTTAGATCTGTATCTAGATCAGAATCAGCATTTGCTTGAGCCATCTTGCTAAAAGATGATGTGAGAGGAGGATTCTCAATAACTCTTTTCTTTTTCATTCTTTCTCTTTCAAGCAGATTCACAGGTACTTCTTCATGTGTACTTTCATTGTCGGAAGATGAAAACACATCTTGTTCTTCTGACTCGAGTACAATCTGTTGTGCTGGTACTTTAAGCTTGTCAGCAATTTACAGCATTTCATTCTTCTTCAACCCTGGTTCTTGATTTGAAATAAATCCTGCAAATTCTCAGAAGTTTTGTAGGCAGACATTAACAGGGAATTCAGTATCCACACGAATACCTAGTACATCCTCATACTATCAAACTTTTGAAATTTCAACTCTTTTGATGATAAGTCCTTTAATTCAAGAATGGTTAATTTTTTTAAAGATAGAATAAAATAAAAGTAAAATAAAGTAAAATAGAAAAACTAAAACTAAATAATAATAAATATGAATTTTGAAATAAAATCTTTTTGGAATTTTATTAACAAATCCGACACATTTACAAATATCTAACCAACAATGAGCCTTTAGGAAGTTTGCAATGGGATCAAATCGTTCTATAGTCAGACCAAGGAACATTTTTTTTGCACGTATTTTTACTAAGACAGGTCAAGTAGATTGCTAATATTTAGATCCTTCTAAACTCATGCTTTAGTTTCAAACCGAAGTCTTTTTCACTGTGATTTCAATTATCATGTTTTTGGAATAGAGTTAGTTTTGACTTAATGGGTCCCCCACTCATATTTTAGAAACTTGTAATTAAATGAATATGAATTAAGTAAATTCTTAATGAACTTTAATGGACCCCACAACTTATTAAGTAAACATTCCCTTCCTCGTGATCTTTTGAGCACCTAAATCATAACGAAATGAGCATAACTAGCACGGGTTTATGCAACTTTTCAGGGAATCTCTGACAAGATTTGATCAAAAACATAGCGCTACGGGCTCACATGTTCATAACCAGCAAAAGCTCAAGGTCATAGCACTAGGGACTTACATGTCTTGACAAGAGATCCCTTTCTAGTCACATATTCCCAAAAAGGAAGAATATTTACAATAATAATATGTACGTCTTTAGACATATCTTTTTGTTGTATAACATTGCATATCTTTTGAATTTATTCCTATAACACGACATTAACATTGCGTGTCTTTTTGCTCAAAATTTTCCTTTGCAGATTAGCTTTGCACTATCATTGAGTGTCTTTTCACCTATTGCATGTCAATGCATGTCTTTTAACTATATAGATATATAATATTTACAGACTTTGCAGATCAATGTTGCAAACCCTTTGTGAAGGGTCTCGGTTAGTGCAATTGTAGGTCCAGATTTCTCTTGAAATCACTGAGTTGATCGATTACGTACACACACAGGCGGAAACTGTGTGTATGGTGGTGAAACAGATAATAGAAACAGTGTTGGTGAAGATAACAGGCTAACCACAGTTTGAATCAACACGCAAATAGTATGAAAGTGTAAGAACACAGTGAATAAACAACTACAAATTGTATTGATTCAGGAAAAATGTGAAAGAGAAGGTTTAGGGTTACAGCCGCTACTCGCACCCTAAACATTCTCAAACTAGGCTATTTATAGTAGTGACAGTATCGAAACTATGTTCAATCGAAACTACTAGTTTCGATTGACCATTTACAAGTGACAAAACTGTCTAAACTACCATCTATCGAAACTACTAGTTTCGATTGAACAGACTCAATCGAAACTAAGTAGTTTCGATGGCCCAGACTTAGAAATAAAAACAGTAAATTACATTTAATGAAATGACAGAAAGTAAACTAGTCTAAAACTGTTTAAACAAACAATAAATGACAACAGCTTATACATAAGATATGACTCTACAATCTCCCCCTAAGCTGTTGCATTACCGTCTTCAGCTCTTCATCAAGCAGCTGGTCCTTCAGTTGTCCTCGGTATAAACGGTTTAACATTGAGAGATACAACCCGTTGGTAGGCTTTAGCATTAACTTCATCTTCATCACTGTATGCCTGAATGTGATTCTGAAAAAGGATTTCCAGATCTTCAGGCTGAAACTTCAATAGCTCCATGGGCTCAAAGATGGTGATGTCTTCCTTGCCCTCACACTCTATCACTGCACTGCCAATAATTGGGTCATAGTACCATTTTCTAAAAGTTTGTAGCTGGACAGGTACAGATTTTGGAATGGTGATGGTCTTGTGTGTTTGGGCAGGCTTGTATCTTAATAACACATATGGCTTGTTAGTCTTAGGATGAAACCTAGTCTTTGAGATCTTCTTTTGAGTTTTCCTAGGCTTCATTCCTTTGAAATCATTATTGACTTGAGAATGCAGAAATTTCTCAAAGTCATAAGCCATCATGACCTTCCCAGTGTTTTGAAGTGGAAGTTTGGCTAAATCCCTGAGGTCATAGAAAGGAAGGGTTTGGAAGTTAGCCATATTTTTAAAGTGCTGAACTCCCCCTCTATATCTTCTTATGATAAAGAGCTTCCTTTCAGCATCATACTTCCAGCCAATTGGAGGTCTTTTTAGTTCTTGATGCTCTGCTATCCATTCATATGTCTTAGGGGTTTCCTCCTGAATTATTTTCTTAAACCAAGTCTTTCTTGAAATTGGAGGTTCAGGAGCAACCGAGGGTGAATCTTGTGCTGGACCGGATTCAGAGACTGTAGTGGTTGGTTCAGGAGTGACTGTTTTGATAAGATTAATCTGAACATCATCTTCACCCTTTTCTTCGTCAGATAAAGTTTGAATTTCATCTCCGTCTTCCGTAAAGTATCTAGTTCGCTCAGTCTCCTTTTCTTCAGTGGTCAGGATTTCTGGATAAAGATCATTATACCCAAAGTTTTCAATGTCAGCTAAAAGAGCATTCAGCTCATCATCAGATGGGATGTCTTCTTCATCAAGAATCACGGTCTCTATTTCAGTGAAAGTCCCTTTCCCTCTCTTCCTTGCTTCTCTTCTCTCACTAGCTGAGGGAAGGTTTAGTTCTGTACCTTCAACTTTGACTTCAACCGTCTCTTTTGTCTTTTCAATATGCCCAGCAAATATAGTTAGTGCAGATTCTGGATTAGTTACAAGGTCAGGAGATGAGGGTTCAACCATAGATGTGGTCTCCCCCTGAGCTGTTGAAGTAGTTGGTTGTTTTTGCACAGGTTTAACCATTGAGGCTTTGAGCTGCTCCACTGCTTCAGCCAAAGCCTTGAATTCTTCATTTTGCTTTGATATTAGTTTCTGTTGTGTTTCAAGTTGAGTTTGTTAGACCTCAATTTGGGTATGTAAACCCCCAACTTCCAGCTTCAGGTCTTTAACCTCTTCCTGGACATTATGCAAATTATTTTTTAAGCCTTCAATTTCTTCATCTTTCTTTTGAATCGTATCCTGCATTTTCTTCAGTTCAAGGCTTAGAGTCTTAACTCTTGGTACAGGAGAGGCTGAATCATGAGTTGGTGATGTGGGAGTAGTATGGATGGGTGATTGTTGTGGAGATGGTTGTGGAGTGGGTTGTGGAGTGGGTTGTGGAGTAGGTTGTGGAGATGGTTGTGGAGATGGTTGTGGAGTGGCTAATAGAGAATCTGATAAGGATGACAAGTCTTCAAATCCTGTTTTGATTTTCTTTGCCTTAGGCTCTTCTTCCTCAAAATCAGAACCTGACTCAACCTGTCGTTTAGAGGAAGATGCAGGATGTATTGTTCTATCATCTGAATCAGACTTGTAGTAGTCAAATCCATAAATCCCTGCATCCAGAGTTCCACTTGATTCTGCGACTTCCTCCTCAACTCCATGCATGCCAGCTTCAACATTAACTGATGGATCTTGAACTATCTGAATTTGTTCAACAAAAGGAGCCTCTATCACAGGCTCAATGTTGGGTTGTTCTTGTTCTTGAACTTCAGGGACGTTTATCTCAATCTGAGCTTCATCAATAGGTGCATTACCTTGATCTTGCTCAACTTCCATTTCTTCTTCTTCAGATGATGAGTTCTCTTCTTCAAGATCAGGGTCAATATCAGGGATAAATTCTTCTTCTTCACCAATAATATAACCAAACAGGGGAACGTCAGCTATAGCCCTGTTGGTTCTCTTGTTAGTACTTCTCATATAGCTGGGAGTCTTGGCAATCATGTGATCGAACACAAAGGTGTTCCCACCTTGTTGCAGCTCAGGATGAATATGATTGATGATAATTTGTAGAAATCTAGGATATGCCAAGAATTTCTCCTTCACGGCTCCAGTTAGATTGTCTTTTAACTGTCTGAATATGAAGCCAAAAAAGTTGTAATCTCTTCCCTTGATTATCCCCAAAATAGCTGAGCCCAGAGTGCTGTTTGCTGAATCAAACCCTCCTTTTCTGATTGATAGGCAGTGAATAAACACGTGCACTATATATCTCCAGTGGCTTGGTAAGGAGTTCTTGATTATCTGGCCACTCTTGAATTCATCTGGATGACCCAACCTTCTGAAGCATTCTTTAACATAGAAAATTGGGAATTCAATAGGTCCATCTGGATTATCATTAAACTGAAGCACCTCTCTAATTACAGCTTCAGAAAGTAAGACTTCTTGGCCACGCACAGTTGCTCTAATGTGCTCTATATTCTCAACTGTGATGATTTCTGCAGTCTCCCAGAATTCTCTTATAGTTGTCTCAAACACCGGCAGATTATTGCTGATGGCAAAGCTAATGTTGGAGTTTGCCAGGAAGTTTAGTACAGGAATGAACTCTGCAGCCTTAGGATCATTGGCATTAAGGAATGCACAGACATTGTGTCTTTTTACAAATAAGAGATCCATACCTGTAAAGTTTATCAATTTTAAACAATAAGTAAGATTTCTGAAAAATACTGAATTGAAACAAGATATATCAACACTTAGAAAAAATTTGAAGTCCTAACTGTCGAAACAACTAGTTTCGATTGAGATCAACACAGTCGAAACAACTAGTTTCGATGGAGATCAACAGTGTCGAAACAACTAGTTTCGATGGAGATCAACACTGTCGAAACAACTAGTTTCGATGGAGATCAAAACTGTCGAAACAACTAGTTTCGATGGAGATGAACTTATCGAAACTATCTAGTTTCGATCAGAGATACTAGGGCAAGTTTGGGTGTCGAAACTAGTAGTTTCGATTGAAAACTTTTAAGATAATTTTGAAAGTGTTGAACCCCTTTATCGAAACTACTTGGTTTTGAAACCCAAACCCCTCTGATTCGTTATACTCAGACTTAATATAAACAATTTAAAAGAAAGGTTTAGAGTAGCCTGTAAGTGACGGAACTTCATCTTACCGAATGTGAGACGTTATCTGCAGGAATACACAATAATCGTGAGTTCTAAGATGATTAAAATGTATGCAAACACAAAGAAGCACACAAACGACTGTTATTATGAAGATTTAGTCGAACAAATTTTAAATTTTGAAACCCTGGGTCTGCCGTTTTGCAAAAATCATCAAAAAGAGGTAGTGAGACGTTACCTGATGATGGAGACGATAGAGACAACGGGGAAAATTAGTTGATATCTTGCAACCCAGACCGACGATTTGAGAGATTGTGTTAATGACGGAGAAGGCGAGAAGGTTTTGAAAAAATACGAGTAAGAATCAGTATGACGGGAGGGATTGCTTATGAAGGCTTTTAATTCTCGTGAGACAAAAGACAAAATTGCCCCTGTCGAAACAACTAGTTTCGATAGGACAAACTAGTTTCGATAGGACAAACTAGTTTCGATATGTACAAAGTAGTTTCGATAGGTCAAAGTAGTTTCGATAGGTCAAAGTAATTTCGATATGCACAAAGTAGTT
Organism: Smallanthus sonchifolius; assembly: GCA_023525975.1. NCBI lineage: Eukaryota > Viridiplantae > Streptophyta > Magnoliopsida > Asterales > Asteraceae > Smallanthus > Smallanthus sonchifolius. The sequence continues at coordinate 33,317,726 of CM042046.1, forward strand.
TCGATAGTTCAAATTAGTTTTAATATGTACAACTAGTTTCGATAGTTCAAAGCAGTTTCGATATGTACAACTAGTTTCGATAGTTCAAAGTAGTTTCGATATGTACAACTAGTTTCGATAGTTCAAAGTAGTTTCGATATGTACAACTAGTTTCGATATATAAATAAAATTATACACAAGATATTTACACTTTTCTTCTTGAAAAAGATCCAACATGAGATCAGATCTGGTCAGTCTCTTGAAACACTTCCTTTTGCAATTCACTACTGTGAGTCCCTGAAGATAGCTGATATTTGTGCAAAGTAAACCCGAACATTTGTTTGTACAAAGATTTCATGTGATTAGAAGGTACCATTTAAGCAACATACAAGGTGTACCCCACATATTAAAATAAAATGATTTTGAAAAACCTATCAATCCTCAAGAAGTACCCATCTTCATCCTATCATCTCTTTCTGATTAACCAAAGTACCGTCTTAGTAATGTCAAAGTACCACCAAAATAAAATAAGATATCCAAGTGGATTTAGAAAAATTAAAATAAAAAATATCCAAGTAGATATTAAAAAGGTACGAGCATTCTAGATCTTTGCGTAAGCAAAACAGAAGAAGTCGTAAAATTATCCAAGCGGATAGAAAAATGTTGAACACCCGAGATCTTTGCGTAAGCAAAACAGACGGGGTCAAATCATCCAAGTGGATGGGAAAAGGATGAGCACCCGAGATCTTTGCGTAAGCAAAACATACGGGGTCATCGGTGGTAAATATCGTTATATTGACGGTCACTTGGCGTATGAATAGGAATCCAATATGTAAGCCTGTATCTGATTGAATCGGTTTTCTTAGATATAAAAATGGGTTAGATGTTTCAATACTGAATTCAAACACACAAGTATGAGATATATATTAGGTTTTCACACTACTTACAAGTTTTAACCATATGTCGGGACTACCAGCTATGCCTCAGTAAACACCATCGCTGTTGGTCTATTCCATGTCCAAGAGATGAAATCAGACACTATCATTTCTCAAAGGTCAGATTCAATTTTTTTTGCAACTTGTAAGATTATATTAGGGGTGTTGTTCAGGTAATTTAATCGGGTTTCGGGTAGATCGGTTCGGGTTAATCGGTTTTTCCGTGTGTGTAAATTTATCCGAAACCCGACCCGAATAACATTCGGGTAGATCGGGTTCGGGTTAATCGGTTTTCGGTTTAATCGGGTCGGGTTTTGGGTAGGGACACATGGTTGAAAAAAAAATGAATCAAGTTTAAAAACATAAAATAAACGTGTATGTGAAACAAAAATAAGTACATTTCCAAGATATTAAAGCTTCAAATAGAAGTATTCGTGTTTATGTGGTGGATTTTTTAAACTCATATTTTAGAAGCGGATTTTGGTGGTGTTGGTGGTGATGGTGAGAAAAGAAATGGTAGAATATATAAATGTTCGGTTTATTCGGGTTAATCGGTTCGGGTTAATCGGGTTTTTGATGCTTGAAAGTCTAACCGAAACCCGACCCGAATAACAATCGGTTTAAACGGTTTTCGGGTTAATCGGTTACGGGTTATTCGGGTACGGGTTTAATCGGTTCGGGTGAAGTTGGTTCGGGTCGGGTTAATCGGGTACGGGTAAAATCAACGGGCCTAGATTATATACACAGCAATTCTTTTTAATATTAAAATATTATATTTCTCCCCCAAAAGATTTGCATGGATACTGTTCATAAAAAAAATAAAAAACTTTTTGGAATTTTCTTAGACAGTTTAAACAGAATTAATAATAATAAAAATAAAAAAAAAATAAAAATAGAAAAATTATTTACACAATTTACTGAAAGTTGATCATTCCAAGCATTTCCACCAGTTGGGCAAATCCGGTAGAGTCAAAAGCCTTTGTGAAGATGTCTGCGGTTTGTTTATTAGTTTTGACTTCAACAATTCGAATATGCTTCTTTTCAACACAGTCACGAATAAAATGATGTTTAATTTCAGTGTGTTTGGTTTTGGAATGTTGAACGGGGTTTTTGGTGATATGGGGAACGGCAGTGTTGTCACGCAGAATGGGTGTCTCATGGAATGTGATCCCATAGTCAAGCATCTGATGGTGTATCCATCTGACTTGGGAACAACAGAGGGCTGCGGCAATGTATTCGGCTTCGGCGGTGGATTGGGAAACGGTGGATTGTTTCTTACATTGCCATGAGACAAGGCGGTTACCAAGGAATTGACAACCTCCAGAAGTGGATTTTCGGTCTAAGTTGCAACCCCCGTAGTCTGAATCTGAATAAGCCACAAGATCAAACAAGTCAGTTTTAGGATACCACAGACCCAATTTTGGCTTATACCTTAAGTATCTTAAAATACGTTTGACAGCAGATAAATGAGAGAGTTTAGGATTAGCCTGAAAACGTGCACACAAGCACACTGCAAACATGATGTCGGGTCTGCTGGCCGTGAGATACATGAGAGATCCTATCATAGAGCGATATAGATGCGGATCAACGCTTTCCCCATCCATATCAGGAGTCAAACAATGTCGAACTTCCACAGGAGTTTTTACTGGATGGGAATCAGCCATTTTGAACTTGGTCAAGATTTCTTTTACGTATTTTTCTTGATGGATAAGGATTTCTGACTCAGACTGATCAACTTGTAGTCCCAAAAAGAACTTCATTTCCCCCATGGAGCTCATCTCAAACTTAGATCGCATCACTTCTTCAAATTCTTTGCAAAGACGGGGATTTGTAGAACCAAAAATGATATCATCCACATAAATTTGCACCATGATTGTATCCTTTTCCTCCTTCCGTTTGAACAAGGTTTGGTCAATTGCTCCTCGTGTGAAACCATTCTCAAGCAGATGCTTTGATAAAGTTTCATACCACGCACGAGGTGCTTGGTGAAGACCATACAATGCTTTGTCTAACTTGTAAACATGGTCTGGAAAATTAGGATCAATGAAACCCGGCGGCTGCTTGACATATACTTCTTCTTGAACTTTGCCATACAAAAATGCGCTTTTGACATCCATTTGATGGACGGTGAAGTCCATGTAGGCTGCATAGGCGAGAAACATTCTGATGGCTTCCAAACGAGCCACTGGTGCAAAGACTTCCTCATAGTCAATCCTTTCTTCTTGATAGAAACCTTGAACCACCAGACGAGCTTTATTTCGAATCACAGTGCCACCTTCATCCTTTTTGTTGCGAAAGACCCAACGAGTACCGATTGGAACTTTGTTCTTGGGTAGATCCACCAAATTCCACACATGTAGCTTTGAGAATTGCTGTAGCTCTTCCTGCATTACTTCCACCCAGCTGTTTTCTAGTAGAGCTGCTTTAATGTTCTTTGGTTCAGTTTGAGAGATGAAGCAAGAAAACATGTTGTTTTCAAATCCTTCACAGGCACTTCGGGTACTAACACCCACATTGAGTGGTCCAATGATGTTATTGGTGGGATGAATCTTGTGAATTCGCAGTTGAGGAATTGCATCTTCTTCCACGACTTCTTCCAAATTGGTAAGATTTTCAGCAGGAGGATCGGCAATATCATTAATAGGATCTTCAGCAGGTGATTGTGGTGCAACATCTACTATTGGAATGGAGTTGTCTTCAACAGTTTCACTTGTTGCACCAGAACCAGAAGACTCCATATTAGATTCAGCATTAGGAACCACAGGAATTTCAACCTGAGCAGATGAAGAAGAGCCTTGATCATTTATGTTCCCTAGATTGTTCACATAGAAGTAAGGATTAGCATGAGTTGATTCAATAGAGAAATCAGGAAGATTAAATGACTTAAAAACTGAATCGACGTCAAAGAGCCAATTGGGACCGTCTCCTGCGTCCGTATGATTGTTTTCATGCCAATTGATATCAATGGACTCCATCACTATCCTTTTCTTCTTATGGTAGACACGAAAAGCACGTTGATTGGATGAGTAACCAACAAAATAGCATTCATCAGCTTTGGCTTCAAACTTGTTGAACTGATCTGAAGTGTTCAACATTGTGCACACACACCCAAATTTCCTGAAGAAATCAATAACTGGCTTGCGCTTGTACATGATCTCATAAGGTGTCTTGTTGCAACTTTTAGTGATAAGAACCCGATTTTGCACAAAACATGCAGTGTTGACCGCCTCAGCCCAGAAAGTCACGGGAAGCTTAGAGTCAACAATCATAGTTCGTGCAGCTTCGATTAAAGTGCGGTTTCTTCTTTCAGCTACACCGTTTTGTTGAGGAGTACGAGGTGCACTGAATTGTTGAGAAATTCCTTTGCTTTCACATAAGGAATCAAGAGTTGCATTTTTGAATTCTGTTCCATGATCGCTGCGGATAGTCTTCACACTTAGATTGAAGAGGTTCTCAATTTGAAGCAGATAGGTTTTTAAAATCTCTGGCGTCTCATCTTTTGTGGCTAAGAAAAACACCCAAGTGAATCGAGAAAAAACATCTGTTACCACCAGACAGTATGACTTTCGTCCAAGACTCATGACACTCACTGGACCAAAAAGATCCATGTGAAGCAGTTGGAGAGGAGAGTCAATGGAATTGGTGGTTTTAGGCTTATGTGAAGATTTGTGTTATTTTCCTTTGGAACATGAGATACAGTGTTCCATAGGAGTGAAATCTTTGAGAGGTAATCCAGTGACTAGGTTGCCTCGAACTAGTCGATTCATTGTTTTGAAATTGACATGTCCCAACCTCTTATGCCACGGGAAAGATTCATCTTCTGAAGCCTTTGAGAGAAAACACGAATCAATGCCCGATAGGTTGTTCATATCCAAGCTATATGTGTTGTATCTTCTGGGATCACGCATGAGAATAAGTTCTTCCGGAATCACCACTCCTGGCTTCAAGATAAGACATTCTTTTGAATTAAATAAGGCACAAAAGTCCTTGTCACAAATCTGTGAAACACTCATCAGATTGTATTTCAACTGAGGAACAAAGTTGACAAATTTCAGACTATTTACTCCATTTGATACCGTTCCTTGTCCTTCAATCTTTCCTCCTCTTGGGTTTCCAGCAAAAGCAACATACTCTCCATCAATTTGATGATAATCTTGCAGCAAGTTAAAGTGCCCAGTCATATGTCTTGAACATCCACTATCTACATGCTAGATGTTATCACCGGTTCTTCTTGATTGACCCTATACACAACAAACCATTTATACGTTTTGACCAACATTGTTTCAATCAAGAGATCTTAGTGTCAGGATATGACATCTCATTGGAATCAAAATTACAACCATCCTTTGATGAAACACGGTCATCAAATAGAACATTATTTTTAATTTTCCACGTTCGTTTTAAATGCTTTTTAGCATTTTTAATTCTTTTACGCCTAGATTTTCTACTGTGAGAAGACTTAGGCAACATGTATGAATTTAATGAACTTTCGGAAGGCGATTTTTCATTAGAATTTGTGGTTGTCAATTTACAACTTTTTGAAACATGATTTGAGGCACCACAACTGAAACAGACGTTTTCACAAGATATCTTAGCCTGATAATAGTCATCACAAGATGAAGATGATTGTGATGTTGAGGAATCTGAACATGAGACGATTCTCTCATCAATAACGTTGTCTTGAAGACGGCGTGCTTCCTTTAATCTGAAAAATTCCATGTTGCTCATGGTTTCACATGGTACATCATTCACAATAATTCCTGCACTTTTAAATTTTGTAACACATGGCATAACATTCAAAGATTTAGGAACAAAAGGCAAAGCATTTTTAAATTTAGAAACATCACATCCCAAACCCGTATGCTCAGCAGGCATAGAATAAAAATACAAGTTTTTAACGTGTTCACAGATATTTGGTTTTGACACGGACATATTATTACATTCATCCGACTCAAGTTATTTTAAAATAGTTCTATCATTAGCACTCTTATTACAATCATCTTCGGAATTTACACAATTTGACTCTGCACAAGAAGCAAAACTGTCATAATCAGAGGATGTAATATAATCATCAGGAGATAATGTGCAAACAAAAGGTGTGGAAACATGTGGAGTAGGCATATCAGCAAATCTCCCTGATTTAGAATAAGGAGGTGGATGAGAGTTATACCCAAGACCTTCTATGCCTTTTCTATTAAATTGTTTATCAATTATTCCAAACAGAATTTTCTGATCCATATCCATGTGATCAACCTGTAATTTGGCTTTTTCTGCCTTTTGGACTCTTTCTGTTAAAATTGCATTATTAATGGTTTGAGTATTGAGTTGCACAATTAAAGAACGATTTTCACCAGAAATATCACGAATTTTCTTTAAGTAAAGTTTCTCAATTTTGGCCACAGAGTCATACATTACCTTAATGTGATTTCGTTCATCAATCAAGGCTTGATTGATGAATCTGTATTTTTGAATTTCATTCAAGCAAGATCTAGAATTACACAGTTTAGAAATAACCTCAGCAGGCACAGCAGTGAGATCCTCAGCAGGTTCAATCATGACACACTTGCCCATGTCCTCCACATCAGCCATCAAGGCTTTATCAGCAGCTTCCTCAGCTTGATCTCCCCAATGATAATGTCCATCAGCTTGACACACAAGAGCTGTGGAGCTTGAAGATGTGTTTGTCTTTGGAGGATTGGCAGCTTGTTTTCCAGACGAGATCTTCTTCTCTTGCTGATCCTTGGAGGACGGTTCCTTGCAGTTTCTGGCAAAGTGACCCAGCTGATCACAATTGTAGCATCTCACCTTCTTGATATCAAACCCAAGTGTCTTTCCCTGCTTGAATCTGTCTATGCCAGTTCTTTTGATGAATCTTTTGGCTCTTAAGGTCAACATGGCCATGCACCAGTCAATGTCCATTTTCTCCAAATCATCAGGATTAATCTACTCCAAGTCATCAGGTTGAAAGCTAACCGGTGTTAGATTTCCAGAGATCAGTGCATCATAGCACGACATGAAAGCAGTCATGATTGGGACATATTCATCAGGAATCATGGTGATAGTCTTTTGAGGAGCAGAGGAGCTGGTAGAATTAATTACAGCAGCTGAAGGAGGGACATCAGTCTGAAAGTATGGGCTACCGGATGAGCTTGATCCAGCAATGAGAGCTGTGTTTCCAGACTGATTTGATGGGGTGACTGCTCCCTTCTTAATTTCAATTTCATAAGATTCAAGAATGCTATAAACTTCCTGTTGAGACAGAGCACTCAGATTCTCAGTCTTTTTGATCATGATTCGATACATATTCCATTCCTCAGGAAGAGAATCTAGGAGTTTCTTGTTTAGATCAAGAGTAGGGTACTCAACTCCCATTACCTTCAACCTTGATACAATGCTTGAGAAACGGTTGATCAAATCAGATATTGATTCTCCCCTTACACTGCAGAACATCGCATATTGTTTCTTGATCAGATCTCTTTTGCTTTCCCTGACATCCTCACTTCCCTCATATCTTGTGCACAGTGCAGCCCATAAGTCTTTGGCAGTTGTGTACTCAGCAAAGATGTTGAAAATATCCATAGGAAGAGCCATGGCAATAGTCCCGCAGGCCTTGTTGTCTCGGGCAATCAAGGCAAAATCTTTCTCATCATACTCAGATACTAACTTAGGACGTTGAACATCAGCAGTGGTAGTTACGGGCTTGTGGGGACCATCGGTGATAGAACTCAACAGTATATAATCGTGAAATTGAAAGAAAAGCTTCATCTTTTTAGTCCAGTCATCAAAATCTCTTGTGGACACAAGAACAGGTGGTCTATTTCCCCCAGAATGTTCTGTTGAACTTGAAGTGGCCATAATATTTTGAATCGAAACTAAAACAGTAACTAGTTTCGATAGGTCAGCTTCTATCGAAACAACTAGTTTCAATAGAACAACTTTTATCGAAACAACTAGTTTCTATAGAACAACTTTTATCAAAACAACTAGTTTCGATAGGACAGCTTTTATCGAAACAACTAGTTTCGATACTGAAAATTTTCGAGGCAAGTTTCGATAACCACAGTTTCGATAGAGATAAGACAAAATATAGTTTCGATAGTACCTTCTCCCGACAAAATGTAGACAAGAAGTTTCGATGATCAACGGAAATCAGAAACTGTCCCCAGTAGTTTCGATGCCTTCTTCTCCAAGCTCAGAAATACTCCATTGATAATAAGCTCCAGAAATCAATAATGCAGAAGTGACAAACCAATCCGGCGAAAACCTTCGACTAACCCTCCTGATCACTAATCCAACTTCCGATTCTGAAAATACGAGCAAAAACCTTTGGAAATCGATGAAACAGTACTTCCGAGAATAGATGTGCAAAATCCCTAAATAAGCTCAAAATACCTCACAAATCACCTAGAATCGATCACAAAACCTGATAACACTCAAAAACACTAGAGCATAAAGCTCTGATACCAATTGTAGGTCCAGATTTCTCTTGAAATCACTGATTTGATTGATTACGCACACACACAGGCGGAAACTGTGTGTATGGTGGTGAAACAGATAATAGAAACAGTGTTGGTGAAGATAACAGGCTAACCACAGTTTGAATCAACACGCAAATAGTATGAAAGTGTAAGAACACAGTGAATAAACAACTGCAAATTGTATTGATTCAGGAAAAATGTGAAAGAGAAGGTTCAGGGTTACAGCCGCTACTCACACCCTAAACATTCTCAAACTAGGCTATTTATAGTAGTGACAGTATCGAAACTATGTTCAATCGAAACTACTAGTTTCGATTGACCATTTACAAGTGACAAAACTGTCGAAACTACCATCTATCGAAACTACTAGTTTCGATTGAACAGACTCAATCGAAACTAAGTAGTTTCGATGGCCCAGACTTAGAAATGAAAACAGTAAAATACATAAAACTGAAATTACATTTAATGAAATGACAGAAAGTAAACTAGTCTAAAACTGTTTAAACAAACAATAAATGACAACAGCTTATACATAAGATATGACTCTACAGCAATCCTAATAGAGCAAGGGTTATCCACAATTCATCAACCTTTATGTTTAAATTCTCGATTATTAACAGGAATAGCAAATTACACTAATCTATGAGATGTTCCCCACTAAGGCCATAATACTATTTTGTTCAAGTGTATCACATGCAGAGCCTATCAACATATCCAACATTGATCCTAGACTTTTCAATTTAATGCCTTACATGTGTTACTCCTAGCCTTAAGAAACGAACATTCATATCACTTCCCATTTAATTGCAAAACTTTCGACTCAAACACAAACAATATTTTTGTATTTTTCTGTTAAATAACCTTAAAAGCAAACTCTTTTTGAATTTTTCTTGACCCTAGAAAATTTAAGACAAACTCTTTTTTTGTATTTTCTTGACACTACAAAACTTTAAAAACACTCTTTTTGTATTTTTCTCATATCTCCCCCAAAATTTGTGCATAAAAAATGTACAAATTTAAACTACACAGAAAAATCCAAAACTTTAAAAGAAAAAATATTTTTGTAACCATTCTCGAATTTCAAGACTCATTATTTTCAAAGTAATATGTACCGAAGTTAATTGTACCTTTATTGCTTATCTTACTTCCTTTATCTCCTACAAAAGAAACATACTCTCCGTTGAAGTATTAACGTTATGCGGCAGAGAGATGCCACTCTTCATGTGCCTGGAACAACCCATATCAACATACCAGGCTGGTTATTGACAGTCCTCCTTAGCTGTCCCTACACGAATGAGAAAATTAGTTAGACACATGTACCCAAGCCATAGTTGACCTGGGCATTCCTGAAGCATCAATGTAAGATACTTCCTGCAAACACATATCAGTTTTAGAATCAAGGACAGGTGTTGCAACAACATTTTCCTTAGCTTTCCAGACATGCTTTGATTGAACAGATGGTTTTGTCTCTTTTGAAGCTGAGACTTTAGGTTTCACCGTTTGCTTATTTTGTTTAACTTTTTGTCTTTCAAAATAAGCATGTCTGTTTCTCTTTGCAACATTCCAGTCACCATCAGAGGGTTTAACTCTGGGAGACTGACTCTTCATTGCCTTAGTCTGATTTGCCTTCATTGGCTTAGAGTAAGTTCTATCCCTTGGTGTAGTACTCTAATTTTTCATGTAATATGACTCATAGGACGATGTATGCAATTTCTTGCAATGTGACCGACTTTGCCACATGTGTAGCATGTCTGCTTCCTAACACAAGCACCATATCCCGATTTGTTTGACCATGATGATGAAGATGATGATGATTGTGAATAATAAGATTGATCATTCCTAGAATAATGTTCACATCTTCTTTTTTAGCAGCTTGCAGACTTCCTGTTTTTCTAAGCATGGTCTTGTTCAAACCTTTTATGATGATGATCGTACTTTGTATAAAACTCAGCTTTGGTGAAGTGCTTAGGTGAAGCACTTGAGGCTTGAACACTGACCCTGGGTTTTTCAGCCTGCTTGTTTTTCTCCTTTAGTTTTTACAGGTCCCTGTTGGAATACTTAACAACATTATCAGTGACAGGTTTAACAAATCTAGTTTTTCCATCACTATATGCAGGTAATTTTGAATTTTCAGAAACATTTTTCCAAGCCTGCACATAGTTTTTGTTGCTCTTAGAAGCAGTGCCCTTAGAAGTATCAGTTTTATTTCTACAACCAGAATTAACATTAGTTTTATTCTTGCAAAAACAAGTCTCTTCATACTCCTCATTTTCACTATCACATTTCTCAATCTCTACTTTTTCTGCACATGAAGTAGAAGCATCAGAATTGTTCACACATTTAAGATTAGAAGCTGATGATGATGATGATTTGGATTCATCAGTGCATGACGTGCTACCGGGAGTAAACATGAAGAACTACCTTACTTGTTCCTCAACAGAGGGAGGAACAGTGGTACAGTTTCTATTGAATGGAGTAGGAACGTTATTATACCCAAGCCCTTTGCTCCCATTACCCGGCTTGTGGAGTTGATCTTCAAGAATATCAACAACCTTGCTCGACTAACCAAAGAACTCTAATTTGAATTTTTCTTCATTAAAATTTGATTTTGCCTTTTTCTAATCCAGTGGTCAATCTTTTAATCTCTTCATTAGCATCAGTTAACACACAACATTTCTGGCTTAGTTGTTCTTTTAGAAGTGAAATATCTTTCTTATTGGCTTGTATTATCTTTTTATAATCCTTTTCAGATTTAAGAAATTTTCTATTGTGAAATTTAAGATTTTCAATTTCCAATCTCAAATCAGCATTTCCTTTTGTAAACATCTCCACCTTATCAATACAGAATTTAAAATAGAAATCAGATGTTACCGCAGGTGGAATTGAAGCTGAAGATGATGCATCTTGTCCTGCTACTCCAAATGTAGAAGACATCTTGATTTAAGAACCTTGCTAGGTACTAAAAAATTTCCCTCCAAAATTTTTACTGAAAATCTAATAATGTCAACTACTCAAAAATGAATCCGACTAGATGTATAGACGTCTTCTCAAAATGTTGACCAAAAAAAATTCAGAATTTTCCCTCCAAAAATTTCACGAAAAATATCTGATGTTGTCAACTTTTCATAATCCGCTCCGAATAGAGGTATAAACGTCCTCAAAAAAAATTGACTAAGAAATATTTTCCCGCCAAAAAACTATCCGATGTTATTTTTTTTATTTTTTTTTATCCCGTGAACTAGAGGGGACCCGTGAACCTTGTCTGAGTCATGAAATAGATTGAACCCGTGAACACCAAGGAACCCGTAAACTCAAACAGAAGCCGTGAACTAATCTTCCCGTGAACTAGTCTTCCTGTGAACCTGAGCCAAGTAGACTAGTCGTGAACCATTTTACCGTGAACTTGACCCGAGTAACCTTCCCGTGAACCTTCCCCTTGAACCTGTAAACTTTCAACCGTACTGAAAAGTTTATCCAGCTGTGAACACCGAACCTTAACCCGTGAATCTGATCCTTGCCGTGAAGGAAACCCTGAAGAACAACCCGTGAAGGAAAACGTGAAACCTGAATCCACGTATAAATCCCGAGATTCAAGCCGTGAATCAAGCTTGACTTGATTTAAATCCAAAAATAATCTCGAAATTTTAGGAAATTTCAAATTTTGAAATTCAATCACCTCAATCACCAATTAAGAGCACAGTCTTTACCTTTTACGATTTTAACAAGAACAATCCTCCAAATCAGAAGCAAACCAGCAACGATTCCACGAAAAATAACAAGAACTCCTCGATTCTTAAAATGTGAATCTTGAATCTTTGATATCCAAAACCGAGCATTGAATGACTTCAATGGCTCTGATACCAATTGTAAGTCCCAATCAGAATGGATCTTTTATTAACACAATATAACAACTTTGATATCAAGTCTCACAATGAATAGGCGAAAACTATAGATTATGGTGATTCAAGAACACACGGATTCAATGTAATAACTCGTATATTGCTTTCAGAGAATTACAGAGAAAATACTAACAACCGCTAACCCTCTAGACAGCTATCAACTTGTCTAACCTCACGTCTAACCTAATAATGGTGCACATTTATCTATTTATACATAATAGAAAAGCCCATGTGCAAATACAAGGTATCTCGGCCCAATGGTCGGCCCAAGACCCATCCCGTGAACCCATTTCATGGTTAAAAATCCCGAATACCCATCTATTCGGTAACACCAACAATTATGTTTATTTGATAAGAGTAAGCCTCACATATTCAGACCCAACACACTTTTATGAAGAAACCTCACCCAGTGGCGTATCCCCCAAGTCACCATCCCGAGGAGTAACAGGTTTAGGTTTGCACGCAATGATGTTCATAAGGTTCGGAATAGTGGTGTATCCTTCAAGTCGCCATCCCGAAGGGAAACACATAAACCTAACTTATTCATCCCATTTTTTATCACTTAAGTCCTGCCCATGGGTGTATCACTCAAGTCACTATCCCGGAGGGTAACACGTAGGCGAAACTCAAGCTTTCAATTGATTTAATTAAGCTCCTGTAAAATGGATAATGGATGCTGGCGCCATCAACTTTCGGATTATTTTCATAAAAAGAAGGTGATGTGCCAAGATTTTAAAAACTTGTAAACTTTTTCTTATAGTGGTACCTATCACCCTATATTGACAGTTTCGACATTGCCGACACCCCTAAGATGAGAACTCACAAGACATCCTGAATTAGTTATCAATTAAACCTAGATACACTATCAGGATATTTAAGCTCTTTAGATCGTTTGGACCTACCAAAACATTACAAATCAGACGTGTTTTCTATTTATTATTCAGTTTAATCACACACAAGCATAGTTCCAATTGTACCTATCATTTTCCATGTAACTGCACAAATTCTAATCCAAAGACATTTTTGAAAAAAAAATTAATTTTTATGGATTTTCAAAAATTTTAAACTATACAGACTCAAGGCACATTCAGACGACAGTCTCCCTCCCCACACTTAAACGCTATATTGCCCTCAATGTAGGAAGAGAGACGGAAATGAAAAGAAATGTACAAAAACAAAGGACTTAACTGGAGCTTCGATAGTATAGCATTTCATTCGCGATCATGCTGCACTGATGCAAGCGGGTAGCCATGTACAAGAATTAAGCAGAAGTCAGAAGTCATCACCCGACTAGAGAGTGAGTACGGGCAAGTAATTTCAAATATGCAAAATTAAGCTCATGAGGGTTTCTAGGGAACACACCCACAACGTGAGGGTTTCTAGGGAACACACCCACAACGTTCAAACAGTAAAACAAAACTAGACAAATGTAAAACTTAGGTTGCCTCCTAAGAGCGTTAAGTTTAACGTCTTCAGCCAGACACGGTGTACCTGAGATTAGTTACGTGTCTCCACCTTCTAGAATGCTCAATAAACAACACCTCAACCTGCTTGTCCAGACCATTGATCTCATTAGGCTCTAAGTATGGCTTTAGCCGATGGCCATTCACTGTTTGCCTCAAATGGTCCTTAAAGTCCTCTATCTCAATATCACCCGAGTGACCCACCTTGGTCACCAGGTAAGGACCTGTCCACTTGCTCTTCAACTTACCAGAGAAGAGCTTCAACCTTGAGTTGAACAACCACACCTTTTGCCCAATTGCAAAGGTTTTCAACCGGATCTTTGCATCATGCACCTTCTTCATCTTATCCTTGTAGGCCGAGACACTCTCATATGCATCATTCCTTAGTTCCTCCAACTCACTCATGCACAACTGTCTTTGCTTACCTGCAGCATCATAATCAAGATTAACATTTTTAATAGCTCATAATGCTCAATGAGCCAACTCCACAGGTAAGTGACATGCCTTCCCATAGACCAACCGGTATGGAGTAGTGCCAATAGGCGTTTTGTAAGTAGTACAGTATGCCCACAAGGCATCAATTAGTTTGTTTGACCATTCCTTGTGGTCAGACCGTACTGTTTTCTGTCAAATTTCTTTGATTTGCCTATTGGACACCTCCACTTGTCCCCTTGTTTGTGGATGGTAAGGTGTGGCATCCGGTAGTCTACACCATAGCATTTCAGAAGTTTTCCAAAATGAAAATTCTTAAAATGAGATCCCCCATCACTTATGATCACGCGGGGAAGCCCAAATCTAGAAAAAAAAATGTTTGATTGCACAAATTTGAAAACTACGCTATGGTCATTGGTCTTGGTGGAAATTGCATCGGCCCATTTTGACACATAGTCAACGGCCATCAAGATGTACAAATTTCCAAATGAATTTGGGAATGGGCTCATGAAATCAATCCCCCAAACATCAAAAATGTCAACAACTAAGATTGGTTGCATGGGCATCTCATTCCACTTTGTGATACTACCCATCTTTTGGCAATCTGTACAAGTTCTAGAAAATTCAAAGGCATCTTTAAAGATAATGGGCCAAAATAACCCGCAAGATAAGATTCTATGCCTTGTTTTCTGGCCACTAAAATGGCCACCACACGCAGATGCATGTGCATGTTCCAACACTGCTGGGATCTCTGATTCAGGAATGCAATGCCTGATGAGTTGGTCCACTCCCACCTTGAACAAATCTGGTTCATCCTAGATGTACTGGTCGACCTTTGTCTGGAATTTGTTCTTCTTCATCTTAGTCCAGTCTTCAGGAATAGCACTTGTAACTAAATAGTTAGCAATACCTACATACCAAGGATCAAAAGATGTAATAGACATTAAACACTCATCAGGGAACTTCTCATTTATCTCGGGAGTGACATCCTCCTCTTCCCTTTGGTTTCGTGACAGATGGTCAGCCATGAAATTTTCACATCCCTTCTTGTCCCGGATCTCCGGATCAAATTCCTGCAATAAAAGGACCCACCTGATCAACCTAGGCTTGACATCCTTCTTTGCCATCAAATATCGGACAGTTGCATGATCAGAATAAACATTCACTTTGCTACCCCAAATATAAGACCTGAATTTGTCTAATTCAATTGCAGGGAACTCCTTCTCTGTTGTGGTACAATTCAATTGAGCACCAGAGAGGGTCTTGTTTACATAGTAAATGACAACAGGCCTTTTGTCTACCTTTTGACCCAAAACAGCCCCAACTACATAATCACTCGCATCACACATTATTTGAAAAGGAAGATTCCAGTCTGGTGATTACAAAATTGGGGCTTGTACCAATTGATCTTTTAAAACATGAAAAGCATTTAAACAATCTTTATCAAATTCAAAAGGCATATCTTTGAGAAGTAAATTACATAAAGGTTTTGTGATGCCACTAAATCCCTTAATAAACCTACGGTAAAACCCGGCATGCCCTAGAAAAGAGCGCACACCCTGGACATTCATCGGGGGAGGTAATGTGGAAATAACACTAATTTTTAATTTGTCTACCTCAATCCCCTGACTTGACACCACATGACCCAAAACAATACCCTCTTGAACCATGAAATGGCTCTTTTCCAAGCTTAAAAACAAATTAGTTTCTACACATCGTTGTAAAACTTTAGATAATTCATGTAAAAAACTTCAAACAATGAGCCAAAACCTGAAAAATCATCCATAAAGACCTCAAGTGACTCCCCAACTATGTCCGAGAAAATACTCACCATACACCTTTGAAAGGTGGTCGGGGCGTTGCATAACTCAAATGTGATCCGCCTAAAGGCAAAGGTACCATAAGGGCATGTGAAGGTGGCCTTTTCCTGATCATCAGGATGGATGGTAATTTGGTTATAACCTGAGTAACCATCTAGAAAGAAGTAAAATTTCTGACCTGATAGATTCTCTATGATTTGGTCAATAAATGGCAAAGGAAAGTGATCATTTGATGTGGCAGCATTCAGTTTCCTATGATCAATACACACACGCCACCCGTTTACCGGCCGAGTGGCAATTTGCTCACCATCATCACCTGTTACCACCTGTATACCTGCTTTCTTGGGCACTGTTTGGGTTAGACTCACCCATGGACTGTCAAAAATGGGATAGATGATCCCAGCGTCCAACCACTTCAAGACCTCCTTCTTGACGACTTCCCGCATGTTGGGATTCAATCGGCGTTGTGTATCTTGTGATGGTCTTGCATCTGTGTCTGTGATGATCTTGTGCAACACAATGGAGGGACTGACACCCTTCAAATCAGCAATGGTCCAACCAATTGCCACCTTGTAATCCTAAAGCAACTTTAGTAGTGCCTCCTGTTGTTCACTCAAGTTGGATGCAATGATGACAGGTAGAGTTTTGCCCTCCCCCATAAATGCATATTTTAAGTTTTTGGGGAGGTCTTTCAACTCTACCTTTGGGGGGCTAATCAGTGATGGTTGCAGCCCCGAGTCAATATCTATTGGTAAACTCTCCACATGTTGTGTCCATGGAGGTCTACCGTCTCTCACTGCTAAAGCTTCAACAAGCTTTTCCTCCTCCTTCAAGTCAATCTCCGGTTCTTGTTCAACCCTGTCACACACAAAGCACTCCTTTATGGATTCATCCTTAGAATTAGGATAGCATCCTTCAAAGTGTCTACCATGAAGCATTCATCACTTGGCAGAGGGTTAGATTCATTTGAAAAGATATTTAAGCGGACCCTTCTATTGCCAAATGTCATATCAACTATGCCTAAGCGACAGTCAATCAAAGAGTGGGATGTGGCTAAGAAGGGTCGACCCAAAATGACAGTTGGTTCAGTGACCTTTTCAGATTGCACATAGTCAAGAACCAAGAAATACACCAGATAGTAGAATTGATCCACTTTCACTATCACATCACGAACAATCCCTCTTGGGAGTTTAGGGGTCAAATCCACCAACACCACAGTGGTATTGGCTCGACGTAGATGACCAAAATCATATTGGTCATACAAAATCCCAGGAAGGATACTCACACTTGCTCCAAGATCCAATAGCGCCTTGCTCATTTTGAAATCACCCATTTGTATAGAAATTTTGGGCGCTCCTGGATCTTGGAGTTTAGGTGGAAGAGAACCAATCAAAATTGCACTGATCCGTGCATTCAGATCAAGCTTTTCAGGCATTTTGTGATGCATTTTCTGAGTGCACAAGTCTTTCAAGTATTTAGCATAGACTGGTATATGTTTAATTACATCAAGAAGAGGTATATTAATTTTTACATGTTTGAAAAGCTCCCAAATCTTCTCTTGTTGAGGACCTCTCTTCTTGACCGTCGCCTACTTACCTGCATTCACTAAAGAAGCAGGGAATGGCACCCTTGGAGACACCACTCCCTCATTGTCAACAGTAGATGATGTTTTAGGAAAAGGTGGTACATTTTGACTAGGAAAAGCAACCCGTGTAACTGGAATCGGCTCGGGTTCATCATCACTGACATCATGCTCATCAATGTCCTCCACCACACCATCAACAAAGGGTGGTGGAGGTGCAACATTGTTATCATAAACCTTACCACTTCGGAGAGTACTAACCTTTCCCACGTGATTGTTCTTCATGTTTCTATTCCCCGAAGTGTAATGGGATGGGTTGGTCACTGTATCACTTGGAAGTTTTCCACTGCTTTTCTTCAACTCAGTTATTTCAGTGACAAATTTCCCCATTTGAGTAGTCATGACTTGTATGGCTTTATCACGCACATCATTCCCCCTTTGATACCCTCTCTGATTGTTGCTTTGATTGAAATTTTGGTTTCGGGGTGGGAATGGTTGTTGAGCTCTTTGACCACTACCTTGAAAATTAGGGTTGGCTTGATTTGAGGCATCCCCATAATGGAAGTTGGGATGATTTCTAAGGCACGGGTGGTATTTTTTGGAGTTCATATCATAGTTCCTACCACCCCCTTGCACATAATTCACATCTTCATAGGTACATTGCAATTGGCACCATTGTGCCCCAATTCCCCACATTGATCACAAACCTCATATGGTTGGCCTCCCGTGCTCATATTGTCAACATGTTTTTCTAGCTTCTCTAACCTGTTTGCCTCAGGGCTAGGAATATCAACTGCTCTAACCACCGAATGTCTAGCCCTTCTCAAAGATTGGGCTTTCCTCTTGGATGTCACTGCCATCCTCTCTAAGTAATCCCAGTCAACATCCTCATAGTTAGTACCAAAAGTGATATTAGAAATAGAGTTCAGGTCTTGGGCATCATCATCTATCAAGCCCTTATGGAAGGCATTCAACATCTCCCACATTTGTAAACCATGGTGTGGGCAATTCTTTATCAACATTTTGAAGCGAAGGAATGCTTCATGAAATAACTCCCCAAACTGTTGTTGAAAGTTTCTGATGTTCTTTCAAGCATCACTAGTCCTCTGATTAGTGTAGAACTCGTCTAGGAACTGTTGTTGCATATCCCCCCAAGTGTAGATAGATGCAGTTAGTAGAGAGTGAAACCACAGTTGAGCTTGTCTTCTACGGTGAATTGGAATAACACCAAATTCACATCATCAGGTGTGAATCCATGTCCCTTAATAGTGTTGCACCTGGAATCATAGGCACTCAAATGCAAGTAAGGCTCCTTTATTCCCAGACCATGATACTTTGGCAAATTTTGAATTACCTGGGAACGAACCTCAAATGACCTCCCATGTTGTTATGGAATGACAACTGGGGATGGGTTATATGCAATGGCGGGACGGAAGTGGCTCTCAATCCCTCTAACAGGACCTCTTTCATATCTCCTTGGAATGTCTCCCTGATTGTCAACAGGAGGGACTGTCTTCCTAGGGCCATGTCTTCTTTGCCTGTTTACCGGTTGCTGCTGTGGAGGGATTGTGCAGGAATGTCTTGCTAAGGTGGTTGATGTGGCAACCTCTTATCAAACTGATACTCATTCGGCCTTTCAAACCGAACAAATGTATCATGCCTCATGTATACTGGCATCCTAACCCTTTGTGTCTCCCTTCTGTCAACATCATCATCTTCATAACCCCCAAACTCATCATCAAAACCATCAACCTCATCCTCATATTCTACACCTGAAGTGTGTGGAAGGAAACCCGATAGGGTGTGGAATGGAATATGGATGGCTTTGTCATAGGTGGTTGTGAAGTTGGTGGTGGGAAGGGGTCTGTCACTATCCTCACATATGGTGAAGAGTAGTGAGATTCGGGTTTGAACTCAAAGGGTTTGCTTAGTTGTGGTAGGGATTGGCCAAAGTTTGGTAATGGTGGAATTTGGCTGGTGGATGGGTTGGGATTCCCATCGGTTCTAGGTGGAGGAATAGATGGTGAGAACATGCCCGAGGTGTCCTATTTTTCTGGTGGTAACTGACTTGCAGGAGGCAAGTCAGATTGCTTACCATGATCCGGTTTATTCTCCATGTGAGTTGGAGAAAACAGTACCATGTTAGTTCTGTGAAAAACTATGTTCTGTATGGCAATCTTCTCAATTTCTGGATCAAAAAGCAATGGAGATGATTTGCTGGAGTATCTTGTATGATGCATACAACTAACGAATCACCTACACAACACAAACAAGAAAACCCCGTGTAATACTGAACAAAACAAAATAAAATAAGATAGGAAATTTAAATAAGAAATTTTGATTTTGTAAGATGTAGCAAACAATAACAAATTAACACTAAGCGCACTAACTCCCCGGCATGGGCGCCATTTTGATCGATGTCATTTGGTCGGTCAAAATCAATCCTTAAACACCTTAACTAGTAAGGGTAAGTAGAGTATCGTATCCATGAGGAGTAAGTGGAAAGTGTTACTTTGTTACAATATTCAAAGACATAAAACAATAACAATTGATTTGGATTTGGGTTTAAAACAATAATGAGAGAGGTATTCCTCTTCGGGGTTCGGGTATGCAAACACAAGTTACTTCAAGATAATTAGCAAGCAATTACATAGACATAATCATACTGTTCAATTGAATTCATTGTAAATAAAACTTATTCTCACACAACCATCAATGATCAAACCACTATAATCCAACCCCCAATTTGTCCCCGATATAAAGAAACCCGAGACTATTGAGACTTGAACAACAATTCAAAATCAATCAATGAAGTTTAAAGCATTCAATCAATAAATGAAATCATATGGCTTAACATGCCAATCAAGATTACAAACCAAAGCTAATCATTCAAGAAATTACAAGATCACAAACCCTAGATCCAAAGAGGACTACAAGAGATTTAGCTACTCATACTTATAACAATAATCAAAAATAGTGTACTAGGACTTAAAATCATGAAATATTAACAACAATCGACCTAAGGATAGTGGAAATCGCCTTCTCGGAGCTCTGGAACGGCTGGAATCGAACTTAATGGATAATGGGGGCTGATGTGGATTAAAACCTGATTTAGGTTAAGTTTTCTGTAAAAACAGATCTTCACATGTCGCGAACATCCTTGCCCAAGTCCTTCGCATGGCGTGAAGGACAAAACAGTCGGGGCGCCTCTTTACTTCTTCGCGTGTCACGGACATTGTCCACCAGATCTTCGCGTGGCGCGAAGATCTTAATTTCCAGCAATTTGAGTTTTTGACTTTTTAAACCCTTGTGCTTCACATCTGACTGCTTTGCTTCCATTTCCCGCTCGTTTAGCACACAAAACCTGGGAGGTAGACACAACCACAAACACGCATAAAACTGCACAAACATACATGCAAAGATAACTACACGGGTTATTAAACCCTACATCAATAGGGTATCTTGAACACAGTCATGTAGTGCCCCTCTCATAGACAACTATAAGGAATCAAATAAGTATACACATAACCGGTGATCGTTCCACGGGTCCCATCCAACGTGTCTTTCTAAAGGTCACGTGAAACATAATAAGCGCTTATAATGTGTTATACACATACAATCATGGAATGCAATCATTTCAAGATACCCAAAATCTTTTCATAAGTTAACCACACCAAAAATGGAGTATAATAGGGCCATGTTTATTTTATATATCTTAGTTTAAGAACTCACCTCAACAGCACCTCGGCTTAGCGTATCAGAAATATCACAATCACTCTAGACAAAGAACTAAATTCATAATGATATTATTTAATTACATGATCCTAAATGGTAAATAACAAAATCTTAAACAGTGGGTCAAAATCTTATCTCGAAAGTATCTACAGCAATTTATAGGAGATTCGTGTGAAACGGGACTTTCAGATGCAGATCGGACTTTGAATAGTGGAAGATCAGAGTGTTTGTGTGTATGTAAAAGTGTGGTTGTGTGTGATGTGCAAAATGATCGAGCTCAAGGGTTCTATTCATAGGTTGCCATCAGACCCGTAACGGACCACTATCTAGGGTGGTGGCGGTCCGCCACCCCTTCCGGCTGTAATTCTTTTGCTTCGGGCCCAAGTAGCGGACCGTTAAGGATTGGGCTAACAGTCTTGTAGCTCCTTTCTTCCGTAGCGGACTGTTATGGACTAGGTGACGGTACGTGTTAGGGTTTACACCTATCAGAATTAACCTGCTAGTCATCAGACATGTGGCGCGTCATCATTGTTTCCTTCCTCTCCACTTAGCGGACCGTTAGGCTCTATGGTAGCGGTCCGTTACCGTCTAAAAATCAGAATTCTCACTTTTAGTCCTTGTACTTTGGACTATACTTCTGTCAGCCCCTCAACTTTGATTTGTGGCATTTTTAGTCCTTATTTCCTCTGGAATTTCCAAGGTGTTACACAGTTTTTGTTCATGACCATTTCCTTCACCAATGCACCAACAACTTTCCAATCTCTGATGAATGAGACTTTTAGGAGTCTTTTAAGGAAGTGTGTATTGCTATTTTTTTATGACATAATAGTGTCTAGTAAGGATAGGTCACAGTATCTGACCCACTTGATAGAGGTTTTGAACATTCTAAGACACCATCAACTGTTTGCTAAACAGTCTAAATGTGTTTTTGGATGCCAATCTATTGAATATGTAGGGCAGGTGATCACAAAGAGGGAGTTTCCACATATCCATCCAAAATAGAGGCCATTGTGCAATGGCCTATACCTCTCAATGTTAAACAATTAAGAGGCTTCCTTGAGTTATGTGGGTATTATAAAAGATTCATTCATTCATTTGTTATTACTTTCAAACCATTAACTAATCTTCTTACGAAGGATGGATAGTTGCTCAAGTAGCATTCCAACATCTCAAAAATATTTTGGTGGCTGCTCCTGTGTTGGCCTTGCCTGACTTAACTAAGCAGTTTTTTGTGGAAATTGATGCTTGTAATAGAGGCATTGGAGTTATCTTCATGCAAGACAAATATCCCTTGGTTTTCATTAGAAGGGCTCTTTCTCCCAAACAACAAACTTTTCTGTTTATGAGAAAGAACTGTTAGCCATCATCCTTGCTACCAAGCAGTGGCACTATTACCTTATTGTTGGGTAGTTCCTCATCTGGACTGACCAAAAAAGTTTAAAACATCTTATTGATCAGAAGATTAAGTTGTTGTCATTAGTGTATTTTGAACAATCTTAGTTTAGTTTCCTTTTATTGTATTTTCAGTTTATGTAATTTACTGTTTTTATTAGACTAAGTCTGGACCATCAAAACTACTTAGTTTCGATTGAGATTTTTTCAATCAAAACTAGTAGTTTCGATAGATAGTAGTTTCGACAGGTTTGTTCCATCTCTTGTAAATGTTCAACCGAAACTACTAGTTTCGGTTGACATAGTTTCAATACATGTTAACTACTATAAATAGCCTAGTTTGAGAATGTTTAGGGTGTGAGTAGCGGCTGTAACCCTGAACCTTCTCTTTCATTGTTCTTCAATCAATACATCTTGCGCACTTGTTTGATGCAATTGTTCTTACAGTTTCATATCAAATTTGTGTTGATTGTGAGTGTGGTTACCCTGTTATCTTCACCGATTTTGTTTCTCTCCTCTGTTTCACCACCATACACCTAGATTCCGCCTACGTTTGTGTGTAATCGATCATCTGAGTGATTTCTGAGTGAAATCTGGACCTACAATTAATACTCCAGTACAACATTCTTGTTTAGGTAAACTTATGGGGTATGACTTTGAGGTCTTCTAGAAAAAGGGTAGTGTGAATGTGGCTGCATATGCCCTTTCTAGACTACAAAGTTTGTCTCTTTATGCTATGAATTTAATAGCATTCCAACCTTTATTCCTTGACAGAATTAAAATGTCTTAGGTTGGTGATATTGATGTGCAACAGCTCATCCAAAGTTTACAACAATTTCAGGCCTTTCTCACTTTACTTGGGCAGATGATCTTTTAAAAAAAAGGAACAAAATGGTAGTGGGTAATGATGCTCAGTTAATAACTGATGTGATTAAGGCTTTTCATGACTTCTCTATGGGAGATCATTCTTGAATACATGCTACCTGTCAGAGGTTAAAAATCATATTTTATTGGAGAGGGAAATTTAAATATGTGAGACAATTTGTTAGGCATTGCTCAATCTGTTAACAGGTTAAAACATAAATTGTTTCATATCTTGGCTTATTACAACCATTCCTTATTACAACCTATGTGTTTGCTAATATTAGCATGTACTACATCACTGGATTACCTAAGTCAAAGGGTAAAGAAGTCATCTCTGTGGTGGTAGATAGGCTTACAAAATATGCCAATTTTATGTCCTTATCTCATCCTTTTTCTACAAGTAATGTGGCTCAAGTTTTCACTGACCATGTATAAAAATTGCATGGCTGGCCTTCCACCATAGTCTCGGATAGAGACACTATGTCCGCTGCTTTCCATCCTCAGTCTGATGGTCAAACAGAGGTGGTTAACAAGTGTGTGGAATCTTATCCTAGAAGTATGGTCTTTGACAAGCCTAACACTTGGGATAGATGGTTATTTATAGCAGAATTTTGGTATAACAACAACTTCCATACAGCCATTGACAATACTCTTTTCAAATATTTGTATGGTTATGCACCACCCATACATGTTCCTTATATTCCTAGATATTCTAATGTGGCTGATTTAGATGAAGGTATGTGTGCGAGAGAGGAAACTATTAAATTGCTGAAATTTTCTCCACAAAGGGCTTAAAACAGAATGCAACGGTTTGCTAATGCTCACATGTCTGAAAGATCATTTGAGCCTGGTACATGGGTCTTTTTAAAGTTGCAGCGTTATGTTCAAACTTCATTAAGGTCGTTTGGGTATTCTAAGTATCTCCCAAGTTTGGTCCTTATTTGATCCTTGATAGAGTTAGGGCTGTAGCTTATAGGTTGAATCTTCCTCCTACTGCCCAAATCCATCCAGTTTTCCATGTTTCATTTTTAAAGAAGGCTAGTGGTTCTGCTTTTAATCCCACAGTAATTCCAGCTGTTCCTCGTTTTCAAATATTCTTCTTCTTCAGAGATGGAGAAACAGATTGGTGCAACTTGGAAGCAAAATGGTGAGGTTCTTTAAACTTTCTCTCTCTACGAAATGAAGGTGGAAGTTTGAATGGAAGTAGGGTTCTTAAGGTTTATCAAGTCATAATGGGCCAGTCCCATAACCCTTAGCCCATCCCCTCATGTTCTTTCTTCTCATTTCTTCCCATTTGGCCCATTAATGATTGTCGGGTTTTTGCGGGTGTTACATATATAATCTACGATTGTAATCCGTTTCATTTTCTTTTAAATTTTTTTTGTGATAGTTTTCATTTGTTACATTTAAAATAAATTTGGAATTCATGGTTGTTTTTGGCTTATTTTTGTGAACATGCCGGCATAATTTTTTTTTAAAACGTGTTTTTATTCAAAATCAAGTGTATTTTTTTGTGTCGTATGCTATAGCAAACAACGTTAGCGGTGTTGTTGTTTGATCATATCCGGTTTTGGTGTTCGCTTTTATGGTTTGTGCCGAGTCGAAACGATTACGATCAAACTCCGTCCGTATGATGCGGAAAAAAAAGACAACGCTTTAGTTTAGCTTTAAAAACATATACAGACCCAGGTAACGTTAACTTTTCAATTTTATATATTTTATTTTCTTTACGTACATTTAGCATTAACCAAATGGTCCATATCCAATTTAATTTATTAAAAAAATTTCATTTGTGTATTTAATCGATTTATTTATGTTGCAGGTTACTTTCAAGTTTTGTGAACGTATGCATTACAAGAAAATAAGACAAAGTCAATAGTCGTTTATAATAAAATATTTTTAAAACTATTAAATAAAAATTCTAATCCATATATTCGTCAGATATATTCTAATGAAGTTGGCGTTTCAATATGCTTTCCTATTTTTGACTCTCAAGGGTGAAATAGTGATGTTTTCGGCGCTTGAAAACGATGTATTTTGCTAAACTTAGTGAACAATATATCTTGTTTTTGGATGGGCATTGGGAAACACATTTGTGTGAATTTTACAGGAGTCCACAAGAAACCTTGTTTAAAGAATCAACACTTGTTTATCCTTTTACTTTTGATACACTTGGTTTCCTAGCCCCGAAGGCTGTGGAATTAGTAAACAGGGTTCAACGGGTCATGTATGGTAATTTTTAGGGCCTAAACCCCAAAACTTTGATTTTAGTAGGATCGGATTTGCTATCCAAAAAAGGGTTACAGCACAGCTTGTTGCTCGTTCACCTGTCACTTTATTTTAATCATCTTTCTTACGAATATAATAAAAGAGATCCACTTCAAAAAAAATGAACAATCTATCAATATTAGTTGTTTTTATTTTTCAATAAACACTACGATCAAGACATTACGCATAAAACCAACAACCTTTAAGAGGTATAACGAACAAAAAAAAATATAGATCCCATATTTATCACCACGAAAGATTTTCATCAACGGATTCAGCAAAAGTATCTGTATCCGAAACCGAACCCGAAATATCCGAATCCGAATTTTCGGATTCGGATAACATTTTTCAAAAATTTCGGATATCCGAATATCCGAAAATAATTTATTTTTTTTAAGATATCTTTCCTAGAAAGTGTTATGAATCCAATCTATACTATATAATAAATAAAGGTTTTCTATGACACGTGTCACTTCCACATTCATTCTCATCATTTTTTTCCCGCTTCTCTCTCTTTTATTAAATACACTTCTATTTTTAATAATAATACATTTTTAAAGAAATACTAATCTATGTACTATATTAATGAATAAATCTCCTCAGGGATTTTGACGAGTGTATGTTTTAACAGATTATATTGTATTTCACGGGTTTGTTCAACTCGTATAAAACACATGTTTTTAAAAAATAATATTTTTATTACTTAATATATAATATTATATTTATTCAAACCGTGTAATACACGGGATTTTAACCTAGTATATATAAAGTATATGGTTTTTATGTTATGTGTTTAGCTCTCTTATTTTTTTTTTAAATAAAACGTATTTGTGTCGTAATTTCGAAAATTATATTTTTTGGCCAAATTTTTATATTGTTTCCTAGAAAGTGTTATAAATACAATATATATGAAGTATATGACTTTTTATGTTATGTGTTTAGCCTTCTTATTTTTTTAAAAATTATAACGTATCCGTGTCGTAATTTCGTAAATTAATCAAAAATTTTGGTTTTTTAATGTTTTTTTTAATTATTTCATAAAGATGATGTTTATTTAGTATATTTTATGTATTTTGATTTTAATTTTAAAAATATATTTAAGTTAAAGAAAACGGATATCCATTTCACTATCCGAATCCAAAATTTCGGATATCCGAATTTGAACACACCTACCGTCAGAAACCGTCGATGAAAGAGGATCTTATAATCATCTTTGTAGGGTCTACATCTCTCAAGTTTACATAGGTCTTGAGTATAAATATTACATTTAAACTCACAAACACCTCACTCAAACGTGGTGACTAAAAATATAACAATAAATCTCTCAATCACCACATTTCTTGCACCTCTTGTTATATGTCACCCCCAAACGAAGGCGGATTACTTATTGGAATTACACAAGAAATTATTATCCAAAATCAAACACACAGTGAAAGCCTTGATTCGAAATAACCAATATCAAGGAAAATGTCTAAAACAAATCATTCAAAGTGTTTAGTAACATCTTATGCCAAGTCTTCTTCAAATGTTAAGCCGATCAAAACGCATGACCCTTCTCTTTACTAGTCGATGCCTCACACCTCCCTCAAATAGATGCTTAAATAAGTCAGCTTACGCTAGTAAGTTCTAAGCTAGACATTTCATAACATAAAGCTTACGCTAGTAAGTTCTAAGCTAGACATTTCATAACATAACTTCAAAACTCATGTCATTACAAGTTTCCTAATTCTATCACAATGATGAGATTTTCTAACCAAATACCGGTACCGTGTCATACCCGTCTCGGCCAAACACCGACAGTACTGGTATTTGTTTTTCCATGATTTCTCCATATTTTACAGTACCGGACCGGTAAAACTCAGGAATACCACATGTAATACCGAATTTCGTTTATGGAATGTGTAGATTATTATTTTTGGTTATTGTCAATTTGCCATAATATCGAATTTTATTTGTTTCCAGTTTCCAGTATTTGTTTCCAACTTCTTCGTTGGAATTTTTTGGGTTTATAATACCGAAATTCAAATCCTCCTTTAATTTCACAGTGTGTAAAAGATTGATTCTCTTCTTCATCAATTCTCATCCGTCATCTTCACTAAGGCTGTTCACGAACCGAACCAAACCGAACCGAGCGGACCTTTGCTCGTGCTTGGTTCGTTTACAATCTGAACCGAGTCGATCGGCTCATTTACAACCGAGCAGAAAATCAAATGAGCATTATCCGAGCATTAAATTTCCAAGTGAGCGGTGAGCGATTTGGACAGCCCTACTGTGTAGTGTGCCCTTCGAATTGTAGAGCCGCAAAAGCTGCTCGTCGCTCGGCGTCGCAGATCGTGAGCTGCAAAGGTTGATCGGTTGACCAAGAGAGAGAGACGGTTTGAGACTTGAGCCGCAAAGGCTGCTCGTGCGGGCGACGTCCGAATAAGGTTAGAGATTTGAGGCAGAGAAGATTCTTCACAGGGCGGCATCTACATGGCAACTTCGTAATAAAAAAACATGGGCTCATCAGAAGTAAGTTATTTTTTTAATGATTCGATTATAACTTTTTGGTTTATGTATTCTCAATGTATTTGTATTTTTTTTTTTTGTGTAGAGAGATGGTACATTTATTGATGAGACCCCATATGCCCAATTTGATAATGATTTAGAATCGGGTAATGAAGATACACGTACATGTAGGGACAAAGTTGAACCAAATGTAAGAGAAAACAAGCAACAAACGTGTCTAAGTGTTGGAATTACTTTTATGTGATCGATTAACACGAACACGATAATTTGGATAAGCTCTCAAATAATTTTATTAATGAGATAGGTCGAGTGCCTCACCGCCTCTCCCCACATAAAGTTTGGAACTTGTCTCGCTTTCAACATACTCCGAGTCATTTCCAATAAAGTCCCATTTAACCGCTCCATACACACCATCAATTCAAGTCCCGATCACGAACACGATAATTTGGATAAGCTCCCAAAGAATTTTATTAATCAAGAAAACTGACTCAAAAACTTGATTACAGTGATAACCCTAACACGGTTAAAACTTGAACATAATGATAACCCTAACACGGTTAACACTCATTGGCAATTGGCATTGACGTAATCTTTTTTTATTTTTATAATCCATGATACCCTACACGGTATATATAGAGCTAACTTATCATATTAGACTATAACTAGGATTCCTATTAATTAATTACATAATAATCATCTAACAAACTTCCTATTACAATTCATATATGATACTTAGATAATTATCCACTAATTAATTAATATAATTGCTTGCCTTGCACTCCAAGCAACCAACCACCTAGCCGCCCCATGCCTAAGCCACGGGGACTAGGAAATTCCCAACAATCACCCCCCTAATTTCTTAGTCGTATAAGGGAGGTCTTCGACTCTAAGCTTGTCTTCTCGATTCTTGGTTCTTTCTAAAGAATAAATCAAACCACACGATCTTTGTTCGTCTCTGTTCATGTTGACCTCAACATCTTTGTCTTGATTCTCTTGGAACTCTTCTTGATCTCTAGTAGTGTTTTTTGGCTCCTTACTAGCTCGAACATTCTTGCAACCTTGCACCAGACTAGTCCTTTGTCCCCGACTCGTCCTTTTGTCATAAGAACTCGCACCACCATTAACTCGACTGCGATCTTGAGCAAACACTAGCTTTCTTAGATCATTACATGTTCCTTAAAATTTAGACTTATAATGGCTCTATCAACTCTGTGATCCCGTCCCTGACCATTCACTCGGCCGAAAGAACTCGCATAACCACTCATCTGGCTGTGACTCTGGTCATCTGATTGAGCAAACACAAAGCACATCTTCCGTATTGAAGCTTCAAAACATACCCCGGTCAAAGCACAACTCGTTCGACCCGTATGAAAATCAAATCGTGAATTGAACCCGCTTGTCCAATTAAAGTTTAATGGTTAAACCAAAACTTGTTAAACCAAAAAATAATAAAACCAACTTAGTTTTTTTTTCTTTCGTCACCACAAAAAAAAAAACGATTTTTACTTTTTTTTTTAAACAAACGATGATTATTATTCTTTTCTTCGTCACCAAAAAAAAAGATTTTTGTTTGATTTTCAAACAATCAATGAAAGCACCACTTAAACCAACAAGATCCGATTGCTCCTGTTGTAAATTCGCTCCGTGCTGCCGGTCACTTTCGATTCTTAGAACTTACCTAGGCAGTGATCTCACGAAGACCACAATCAATCAAAGCTATCGCCGACCTAGAAGTTATACCGTCAATAGATTCCGCCGTAAACCAAACATTGTTGTCACTGATTATCGTTGATCACAACCGTCAGGTAAGAGCTTAACCTTGCTCTGATACCAATTCAAGTCCCGATCGATTAACACGAACACGATAATTTGGATAAGCTCCCAAAGAATTTTATTAATCAAGAAAACTGACTCAAAAACTTGATTACATTGATAACCCTAACACGGTTAAAACTTGAACATAATAATAACCCTAACACGGTTAACACTTTATTGATTTTTATAATCCATGATACCCTACACGGTATATATATAGCTAACCTATCACATTAGACTATAACTAGGATTCCTATTAATTAATTACATAATACTCATCTAACAAACTTGTTATTACAATTCATGTAGGATACTTAGATAATTATCCACTAATTAATTAACATCATTGTTTGCCTTGCACTCCAAGCAACCAACCACCTAGCCGCCCCATGCCTAAGCCGCGGAGACTAGGAAATTCCCAACAATATACAAGAAGATGACGAAGTGGAAGGGAAGTATGGTGCAAGTTTTGCAAAACTGAAATTAAGCTGATACGCAAAGAAACGATATGTCCGGTCATAATGAACACTTGTCTAGTTTGTGATTTGAATCTCGATATAGTTGCTAAGAAAAATCAAACTAATTTAGTGTTTAAAAAATAAACTAATGGGGAAGGTAGTGTCAATGTTTGGAAACGTGATGAGGTTACAAATAAAGAAGCTTTGCTAGACATGTTTGTTAGTTGTCAAATTAACTTTTAAGCTTGTAGAAAATCAAGTTTTTGTTAAGTACACTAATTCTATAAACGGAAAATTCACTTTGCCATCACGACATAAAGTATCTACGGATATTGGAAAATGTTACATAAAGGAAACAAACAAATTGTTGGCGTATTAAGTAAACCAACTAACACCGTTCATTTGACTATCGATATTGGATATCGTCACGTCAAAGAGTTAACTATATGGTTGTAATGGCTCATTTCATAGATGATGATTGGGTAATGCATGAACGCATTATTAACTCTAGACCTATTGATGTGGTGATGATATGTGTCATGAATTGTTAGATTATATTCATGGTTGGGGGATAAAAAATGTTATGACCATTACGGTTGATAATGTGTCTAGTAATGTTAAGCGATTGGTTATTTGGTGAAAAGTTGCCTAATTTGTATGCAAGTGGGAAACATTTTCATGTTAATTATATGACACATGCTTTAAACCTAATTGTGAAAGATGGATTATCAAAACAAAAATTTCATGTTGAATGTTTGCGAAAAGCGGTTAGATATATTAAAAATTCAATACAAAGAATAACAACGTTTTAAAAGTGTATGAAAGATTTGAAAGTTAAATCAAAAAGCTTTTGTGTAGTGATTGTCCTAGTAGGTGGAATTCCACCTATGAGATGTTAAAAAATGTGGTGGATTTAAGGGAGGTCTTTTTTGCTTATGAACTTGAAGATAATACTTATTTTCATAATTTAGATAGAGTGCATGAACATTCAGATTTTGATAATATGCAAACAATTGGTTGACTTTCTAAGAAATTTCAAAATTAAAATGGAAATTGTATTGGCCACTTCGAAGCCTTTGGCTCGCCTTTTTTTAGAGAAATCCAAGATGTAGACAAACATGCACGTGTGTGGAGGTCCACCAGGAATTTTATGTAATGACTGGCTCAATGCGTGAGAAATATGATACGTATTGAGAAAGTTTGATAAGCTTAATGGCTTTATGTATTTTGTTGTTATCTTGGATCTACTATGAAATTATTTGTTGTTGAACATTGTTTTTGAAAGATGATTATGTATTATGTATGACATATACAAGAAAAATCGTATGTTTGAACAACTCATTGAAAAGGAGTTGTCGGATATGGTGTTAGAGGGGGAGAATAAGTTATATGAGTTTTAAAACATACAAAGAAATGTTTGACAAGGTTAAATATAATTCGGCATCCCAAGAAGCACGTAATGAAGATGTGAAATGTGATGATGGAAATGACTTTTTCGCAGAATTTCTATATGTGGAAAAAGGTAACTCCGTTGCAATAGAAACCGAGTTAAAGAGGTACCTAAAAGAGTCGGAACTGAATTTAACTACCAGGTTTGACATACTTATATTGTGGAAACAAAATACTATTAGATTCTGAATCGTATCTTGAATGGCTGGAGGTAAATTGTTTTAGTTTTTTCAAGTTTTTTTTAACATTATTTGCTACATTATTATTGTTTATTAACTTCTTATATTTGTTGGATATCATGGCGATTCAAATTTCCTCCGTCGTATCCGAGTCGGCGTTTAGTACGGGTGGCCATGTATGAAACCCATATAGAACAACTCAACTAATATTATTGAAGCTTTAGTTTACACTCAATATTGGGTGAGAAAGTAGAGAAAGTAAACTGTAGATAACATGGACGGACGGTATCTTAAAGGATGGCATTCTAAAGATAAGTAGTTCTTAACTGGTTTGTTTGTATCATATATTTGTTAAATAATGTGTATCACCTTTCTTTGTTATTAAACTATAGAGATTGCAGATGCTATTAACAAACAAAACGAAAAAGGGAAAGGGATCATGCCTGCCTAGTAAGGATTAAGTGTATTTTGGTTTTGTTTTCTTTATCCATCTTGATTGGAACATTTTGAATGTTTGTAACTTATGATTGTGTTGGTGTTATAATTTTATGATTACGAATGCATTTTAGCTAAAACAAAAGAAAAAGACCAAATGTTGTTTCTATGTAGTTGCAGTACTAAAACGGTACAATACCAACCGGCCATCAACTGTACGATAATAAGTTCATAAATGAGCTTAATTTACAGTTCGGTAATATGTTGTATGGAACCAACTGGGTCCTGTACCAATACAAATCTCATCCCTAATTTATCATATTTACTTAAGTCGCCGCAGTAACCACTACAACTTGAAATACCATTCTCTACACATTGATCAGGTCCAACTAATCTCCACAAACTGACAACTTAATTATCAATATGTAAAATGTAATTTCAACTTTAACCTCAATACACAGGAAAATCCTCAATTAAAACATCGTTACAAACTCTCAAATTTATGTGATTGATGTCCCATCCGACGTCTTTCAGTTGCTGCAAAAACTTCTCAAACTGATGATCTAGTTCTTTCAGGCTTTCTCTAAGTTGATCAAATGTATTTTCTTGTCTACTTTGATTCTTGTAGAGCCAATATGTCTGCCAAACACTTCGCAGCACCGAAAGGCTTGTAGCTCCATCCTGTGGATTTTTCGGTATGAGGGTCATGTTTGCATGATAATAAACAAGTAAATAAATAAACATATAGAGGGGTCACAAATGAGAACCGTAAAATAACTAGGAAACAGATAAACCACCTTTTAGTCTTGGACCATTGTTCAATTTCCACTCCATGAATCATAGGCCAAAACATGGTTCATTTGGTTCCTTATTTGATGGGTGTCATTTAAACCTACCCCTAAATAAATAAATATATAAATGTGGGAAAAAGATTGAAATAAACATCATTTTTTGCAAAGATGTAAAAAAAACGATTTTCTACAAATTAAGAAAACTAACATTTTCAAAAGAACAAACTCATCAAGTCACTTTCTTTTTTAACCAAAAAGTATGACCAGTGCAGAAAAATGGTCAGGATATAGACTATAGAGGTATATAGGGCAAAGAAAATGATTTTAGGAACTATTTGTTACCCAGGAATTATTTTACAAGATAGTAAAATGGGTGAAGAGATTGTCCCAAGATTATATGGTAAAACAGAAAATGCATACCTTAAAGGAGACAAGGATTTCAAAATCTTTTAAAGGTTGCTGGTTCAGCACAAGGATATATTTCTCCTTAGCATAAAGCTTCAGAAGCTTCTTCACCTATCAAAAATCAATAACATTACCCACCTGTTAGAAGAATAATGTCACTCACTAAAATACCCTTCAATAAAAAAATGACTACTTTTACAAACTAAAACTTTTTTTTTCTAACTTTTACAAAAGAAAAATCCAAATAAAAACATGCATTGGCTGTTGATTTTAATAAGACTGGGCTTTCAAATCCAGTAAAACACATCTTGTTTTTGTATTAAATCTTCATCTTTATCTTTTAGGAAAATGAAACATCCTTCTCAAACTTGTTTCAGTTTTGTTGCGAAAAAAAATAAATAAAAGATATTTACATTACAAAATTTATATGTGAAAACAAAACAGAAAATAAATTCAGTAAATATTTCATAAAGGCAATACCTTGAGGCCTGATGTTTCACCACCAAGCATGTCAGACAAAGACACACCAAAAACTATTCGGGGTACTGAAAATCTCTCCCATGATAAGATATTTTCCATTTTATTGCATTCCTCACACCCTAAATCCAAAAACAGTGGTTTAGGAATTTGTAAACTATATGCTGAATTATATACATAAAAAAGGCACAAAGCTTACCCAAAACTGCTGAGTTTGAGACATGCAAGTTCACCAAAATCCGGGCCCGCTTTAGATTTACCTGAAAAAGCAGATGTCAAAAATGCTGCAAAACAATTCTTTTTCTTATGTAACATTTTCTTCACACTGTTGGCCCTATCTATATATAGTGTGATGAGAAGGATAATGTTACTACTCTCATTTATTTTATACACAAATCAGAAGTTAAAACAAATAAACATGATTAAAAGCAGAAGGCTTGGGAAGTGAGGGTATGCGAATTAAATTTGTTATCCAAAGAATGAATCCTAAACTCAAATTAAACTTATGATCTGATTTCTGAAACAAATTTTGATTAATAAATCCTCCTAAACTTTTAAATATGCATTATTATCTCACTGTATTGAATTGAAGAACTGAAAGAGACTGATAGCGTAGCCAAAGGTGCAGAAGCCGCATGGTCATCCATGTCGATGCTAAAACCGGATATGAATTCACAAGACCAGGTGTGGACTGCAATAAGGTTATAAAACCACATCACATTTTAAAGAATGATACTGATAAGAATAGATGTTGAGAAATGGATGATGGGTCACTTTTAGTGTAGGTCAAATGGATATCGTCAGGTCTTTTTGTCCATTTGTTATCTATTTTTTTTACAAGGGAGAATTTCATATATCCCCCCTACAAACTTGCTTAATTACATATATACCCAACCTAAAATTAAAATTGCACATATCCCCCTACAAACTTGGTTAATTACATATATACCCAACCCAAAATCAAAATTACATATATCCCTTTCCTTAATAATAAAATATCAAATTTACCCATTTTAATTAGTTTTATTAAAAATAATATATAGAATGACTATTTTACCCTTACTTTTACTAAATCTTTAAAATCTTATATTTACCCATTTTTCAACTTACTTATTTTTGGCTCTGTTTTTTTCGGTCTTTACAAAGTTTTTAATACGTTTTTTACTGATTCTTTTAACGTCTTTTACATTTTTTTCTTTCGTTTTTATTTTTTTGTGTTTTTACGTATTTTGTTTCGTCCATGTAAAATCTACTCTTCATTACAATATTGGAGTAACAATCACAAAAAATTACGAGTAACAATCGCCAAAATGCTAAACCAAATGTCAGATTTTTAACCAATTACGGTACCAAAAAATCATGTCAAAAAACAATCGCCAAAAATCGTGTTTATAATTGGTTAAAACTTTAACATTTGGTTTTAGCATTTTGGCGATTGTTACTCGTAGTTTTTGGTGATTGTTTTTTGACATGATTTTTTTGGTACGGTAATGACATGATTGTTACTCGTACGGTAATTGGTTATAACTTTAACATTTAGTTTTAGCATTTTGGTGATTGTTACTTTTATTTTTTTATGATTGTTACTCCAATATTGTAATGAAGAAGAGTAGATTTTACATAGACGAAACAAAATAAGTAGAAATACAAAAAATAAGTAAAAACGAAAGAAAAACAGTAAGAGATGTAAAAAAATCAACAGAAAACGTTAAAAAAATCAGTACAGAATTTATTGAAAATTCTGTTAAAACCGAAAAAGAAAAAGGCCAAAAACAACGAAGTTAAAAAAACTGCATAAAAATGAAATTTAAAAGTTTTAGTAAAAATAAGGGCAAAATAGACATTCTATAGATTATTTTTAATAGAAATAAATTAAATGAATAAGTTTGATATTTTTTATGATTAAGGATAGGGATAGATGTAATTTGATTTTGGGTTAATTAAGCAAATTTGTATGGGGATATATGAAATGCTCCTTTTTTTATAAATACGTAATGTGCTAATAAGATTGAAAAAATATTATTATGGAAATAATCTAAATATTTGAAGAAACCCAACTCTGAGGTAGCATGCTTCAATATTAGACTTTTGGCTAAAAAAATTATTTGGCCCATTTGAGATCACAGCACAGCCTAAATTGACCCACTCATAAGTAAATGGGTTGGATAAGCAGCAGGACCTACCAGGACCAATATGCCAAGACCAAGGCCAATGAGCTGTGCAGATACTTCCCAAACTTCTTCCTAAAAATATTTAATCACAAATTAATGCTGTCAAAATGGATGTGTAGTTAACGACTTAATATGAAACGAATTCCTTTTTAAAGTGACAAGGTTGTTCCAAATTCACTCATGAAGATATCTCATTTGTGCTTTATAAACTTTTAAAGGGAGATGCTCCAAAATGTATCCAACTTTACAACTTACTCTTATTGCAAGTAATGGACTTCAAAACTTACCTTTTGACATACCCAAACTTTCTAAACCTACCTTTGATGTAACCGATATGTTGCCAATATGTCACCAGTTGTTGCTAATGTGGACATTTTTAAAATTTTAAATTATATTTTGGTATTATTTGATTTTTTATTTCAGTTGCTTAAAGAAATTAATATATTCCCCCTTGATATATTTATAACAAATCTAAAATCAGAAACAAAACCTCGATCACCACTTCCATCTTTTTCCCTGACCACCAGCTCACATCTTCAACCACCCATCCTCACAGCGCAGACCCATCAAGCTCTTCATTTGCCATCACATAGCCACCTGCTTTAAATGTTTATGTGTGTTTTGATTTTGAAATCTAGGGTTTGCAGGTGGGGTGTTTGTGTTTGCCCAATTTGTGCATCGATCAGTTTAATTAGGTTAGGTTTCGTATGTTTGTTTGCGTTTGCCCAAGTTGAGCATCGGGCTCATTTGTGCATGGGCCGTGGATTGATTTATGTGTGTGCATGTTTGTGTGTTCCCAGTGTGTGTGTTTTGTTCTTTTTAAGGTTATTTGATGAGTGTGTGTGTGTGTGTTTGGTGTTTCAATCTGTTTGAATCAACTCTGATTCTTGTTTGATTTAGATATGCGTTTGACAGGACATGATTTTTGTTCTGTTTGACCAGTTATGTATTGCAAAAATTAAAAACATTACCAGTTACATGTTGTATGGTAATCAGTTACATCAAAGGGCAAGTTTTTAGATTTGATATATCAAAATGTTCATTTTGAAATACAATGCATACAATAACAAGTGTAAAGTTCAATACATTTTGATGCACTTAGCCTACTTTAATATTGATATACCATAAGATACAGTAACATCAAAGATTGCTTTTATTTTGGGACAGAGTAAAAAAGCATATTAATATGATATTACATACCTTTGCCGCCACATCTCCAAGATTTCCAGAAATAGCAAAATGATTTTGAATCACCCGAAATGAAGGATCCTTTAGCCCTCTTGCTACAGCCTGATCAAGTAGTCAAAGTACAGCAACTTTAAAGAACTTAAACCACAAAACCCAAGAAAATGAAAAATAGTTTAATATTTGATGTCTCTCTTACTCTTCATGCAATGGTATGCAATCAAAAACATTAAGAAGTAGTCAGTAGAAGATCATTGGCTTCTAACTTATGCTCAACATTTAATCAATGAAATCAAGAATCGAAATATTAATTTCATGAATCACAAAGAATATTGTTTTTTTTTCTAAAATTTCATACATGTACAAGACATCAAATAAGCGTTTAGTGAGGTATAATCAAGAACATACTTATATTAATCACTACAGAATTGTGTGGAATACCTTAGCAAGATTCCCTAGAGACGCTAGTGGAAGGAAATATGCAGGGTAGAGAGGTGTACAGAGATCAAAGATGCTGTGTCACATTCAAAACAAAACACGAAAAGGTAAACTGGAAAGAAAATGTGATTCCAACTGGTATACAAAATAATATTCCACCCATGTACAATGAATGTATCAGTCACCTTCCAGCACTGCCAATGAAGTCAGCATACATGCGCCATTGTTTTGGATCATCATCAAAAAGATTTCCAAATCGCCCGCCTGATGAAGGTGATCACGATTAAATAATGCAAAGATTTGGTGTTAAGTGTCACCATTTGATATAAATGTACCGATGAAAAAACGCCCAACAGCACCAATTCCATCTTTTGACACCCATCTGCAAGTTTTGGAAAGTATGTCACAAGCCATAAACATCTTTGCCATATATTTGACCCTACCTTTCTATCTTATGCTCTTCTTGGCACAAAAAATGCAAAGGTTGACTTGGAGCATGGTTTAATAAAACATTTGAAAATTAGTTAAATATCTAAAATCTACAAACCAAAAAAAAACAAAGAGAGTAATCTTGTTAACAAAAATCACAAGTAAACGTGTAAAATTTGGATTGATGCCTGATGGAAAAAAGGAGAGGAAATTTCCTATAAATAAATTGTTGCATTTATGTGAGTATGGTGGGAGTAGATAGAAAATCACCTGATGGCAGCAGCAGAAGCTGCAGCTGTAGTTCCAGAAGAATAGTCCAAACCAACCGCCTGTATATTATTGCATAGGTTTATAAAAGGTGTAAAAAGATAAAACATCAAGACCCATTGCCAAAACGGCAAAACACATTATTCAGCATTTCGGAAAAAAAAAACTATGATTCAGCTGCAAGCAAGACTATAAATATAGCAAAAACAAACTGTGATATTAACAGAAAGAAAATAAAAAAAAATAAAATAAAGGGAAAGAGTTAGAGGATCAAATGCTTATAAGTGGAAAGAAAGAACAATTAAAAAAATTCAATTTGAAGTACTTGATTGAGTTAGACTGACCTGCCTTTAGAAGACTTGAAGTGACCAACGTGTGACAGATCCACGCAGTGACATTGGTTGGGAACTGTAGCAACATATATTCCATGTAATCATCTGATACAGACCCTGCATTAAAAATTCAAATGAAAAGTAATTAGAGAGAAAAAACTTAAAGGAAAGGTTCCTTAGTCTTTTCTGTTGCACAACAAATATAATTGTGAGATATGTGCCATAACTCACGTAACCCAATTCACAGCCATGCACACACAATGTGGAGTGTGTCAAACATCTTCATGCAACTACAATAGAGTTTAGTCGGTTAGAGTCCTCCATGTTTTTCTTTAATTTAGTGGGTAGTTTCATATTTTAGTGGGTCAATCCTTTACGTCAGTAGTGGGTTGGTTTTCGTCTTGTTCATGTAAGGTTATATAGACCATATTAGCTTTAGGCATGGCATTAATGATGAATGAATTGAATTATCTCCCTCATCTCCAAGTTATCTCTCTATTATTCTTCTAGTGTCCCTCTCCAAATGTTCTGTTTATCTCTAAACCAAGATGGAACATAACAAATTGTACAAAAACTTACAACTTGCAGCTTTCAAGGATAACCGCATAAAGTCATACCAGTTTCTTTATTCGTATCCACTCCATTTGAGCCATATAAAGCTTATTAAAGCATTTGGTCAGCCACTGAACGATGAGTACTGGCTTACATGTGGTGCTTAACATTAATAAAAATAATCAAATTGAGTTCCAGGGCAGAATTGGCTGCTCAATACTGTGAAACAATCTAGAACAAAATTGGGGAGGGAGGGGAAAATGCAAAGGAATAAAGGCAATAAACAATTAACTGAAGAACATGAATGATGAAACCATTCTGTGTCCGTAGAGATAACCCATTTTCATCCAATAGAACGGAACTATAACAAAAACACAAATAACAAATAACAAAAAAAGTAGGAAGAAAAGGAAAGGAAGTTCTAAGGACTGTTGCTTGTTACCTGGGAAACCCGCAGGTAGAACAAAACTTTTGACCATATCAGGAAGCCATGGCAGTTCCTTTGAAGAAAATCCATTAGATTTAGAATCATCCTCAAGAAAAGTTTTTAGTTGAAATTCATCATCCAGTATATACCTGACTTACAGCAACAGAATTTTCAGAAAAATTTGAAGGTTTTTCACCAACATCATAACAAAGAATTTCCTAATGCAAGCCTAAACACGGATGCTAAAGTTCATTTGCATAATGTTACATGGCAAAAATGCAAGAAAGAAATAACACCTTAAGGTAACTCGTATGACATTACAAACAAAGAAACAAACATACCCAGTGAAATCCCAAATGCTCAATATGACCAAAATAGGAGAATCTTGACAACCATAACAAATAAAGTCAATTTCTTATTTTCATGGTGATAATTAAAGAGTAGAAGATAATTTGACTTGAAAAATTACCAAAATTTTTAATTTGTACCTTTAATTTAGGATATCCCAACAAAAGAGCTGTTGGGCTGCTTTGCATGCAACTCTAGCTAAATATGAAATATGGGCCATATTTTACAACATGATTGCAAATGAAAATACCTCTTTGAAGTTCCGTTAATGTATCTTTCCACCAAAACAACCTGATGCCAGCTACCATCACTACAGCCAAAAACAACAAAAACTTGCATACATAAAAATGAGAACATGTATATAGGATTTGGAACTGGCCCACAAAAAAGAGAAGAATCAAGTATCAAATCAAAACCCAAAGCCATTCTTAATTTCACCAAACTAATGAAGCAGGTTCAACACTAAGATAGCATTGGTTTTGCACGGAAAACGATCTGAGGAATCTGTCAGATTTGCGATTGGTTCTAGGATCCAGCCGCTGAGATTTCTGTTTAGAGCCGCAAGGGCTGTCGGGTCTAGGATTTGGAACTGCTGCCTGAAAAGGAGCCGGCCTTCTGGTCTGCGCCGCCGTCTGCCACCATTCAGTCGCCAGAAAAAGAGGGGGAGTTGCGTCAGAACTGCTGTTCTTTTGGGGAGGCTGCTGCCGATTAGGGTTTGGCTTAAATCCTTGAACTCGAAAATCAGGTTTAAAATTTTCAATTCTTTTTATCAATTGGTTGGAGTATTCGCCGGGAAATTGATTGATAGGGTTGGTTGCTTTGTTTTTTACTTTTGTTCGGTTTGATATTGTTACCAAAGTTTCAGGTGCGTGTTAAACTCGTCTGTTTACGATTTTTGAGACTGAGGAAAAGGGTAGTGTGCAATAGAACAGCCAACAAGTTCAGGCCCGCACCATTAATGTGTTTGAACACTACTAGTAGTCTTGAAACGATTAGTAAACAAATTAAGGTTTGAGACAATGGCTGACGAAGAAGGGAAGATTAGTATTGATAAATTCAATGGTACTGATTTTGCCTGGTAGAAAATGAAAATAGAAGCATTACTGGATCAAAAAGACTTGGCTAAGGTACTGGAGGAGAAACCGGAAAGTGTGAGTAAAGTTGAAGTTGTGTGGAATTCAAAGGACAAGAAAGCTAGGGGGCTATTGTTTTGTCTTTGACGAGGAACGTTGCTTTCAACATCATGAAGGAAACCACGGCTCGTGGTATGATCTTGGCTCTGTCAAACATGTACCAGAAGCCATCTGCAGCATATAAAGTGTTCTTGATGAAGGAACTGTTCACAACTAGGTTGAAAGAGGGAAGCCCAGTTACTGCACACATAAATGATCTGAACTCGATTATGTCCAGATTGTCATTTGAGGGAATCAAGTTCGATGATTAAACTCAAGTTGTGGCATACTATCTTCACTGCCTGATAACTGGTCCAGAACAGTGACCGTTGTCACAAGTTTTGTAGGGGTCAGTGGCATAACGTTTGAAGGGATCCGGAATATTGTACCGAGTAAGAATACTCGCCAGAAGAGTACTAGTAGAGGATCTTCTTCTAAGATCACATGGGTAGAGGAAATAGTAGGAATAGTGGGAGTCGGGGAAGGAGTTCGTCTAGAACTCGGAAAAATGTGAACTGCTGGAGCTGCAATGAAATTGGGCACGTCAAGAGTGAGTGTTCGGGTCCTAATAAACAAGATGGTAAAAAGGAAGTTAATAGTGTTGAACAAGATGAAGAATCTGATGACGCGTTGGTTTGTTGCGTAGAGTATGTTGTTGATGCTTGGGTCATGGATTATGGTGCTTCATTTCATGCTACCCGCTGCAATGAAGCAATGAAGAATCTAAAGATAGGTGATTTTGGGAAGGTACGACTGGGTAACGGGGAAATCCTTGAAGTAACCGGTATGGATGACATTGATCTGAAAACATCTTTAGGAACTACATGGCACCGGTGTCGTCTGTGGGAGTGACCACCCCGGTAAAGACGAATAGCAAAGTCAGGCTCGCTAAATCAAGTAGGGTTAAGAGGGTTCAATTTGCAAACGTGAATCCTAGAGCCATGGGGATGTCAGTTGAGTGTATTCAGAGGTCTAAACTAGGTCAGGGATTTGGTGACAGTGGGAGCACGGGGCGTGTTCCGGGTACAGTTACAAATTACTGTTGGGTTTTGAAGACCGGGAATTCAAAAAGGAAAGTCTCTCCTGGAAATAGTTTGCTGAGTTTGGAGAGCGTTTGTCCATTGGGATTCTCTAGAGCCGGTATTGCGAGTCAGTGGGAGTCGGTTGAGATTGTGAATGGGTCTGCTATGATTGTTGAGTTGGAGCTCGGGGGAGCTTCAGCTGGCCTTTCAGGTAACTGATGAGAAGGGTTGCAACTAGGTGAATTTGACATGAAGTCTTAGCTTGGGCTTGGAAGACTTGTTTATAAAGATTACTGAAGTTACTGGTCTTGTGTCTGCTTGGATAGTTTGTATGGCCAAAGCTTTCAAGTGGGAGATTGTTGGGTTGTGAAAACTTTTGATCTGGGCTGGGCCGGGCCGGGCCCGGACCCTTGGGCCTGTTTCGGCTGGAACACAAAGAAAGGGTGGTCGTCGGCCCTAGTTTATTAGATTAGCCCTAATCTTATTATATATACTCAGCTATGTAATTGTAATTCTTTGTAGCACTTAATAATAAAGAGAAACCCCAGTTGCACCCGTGGACATAGGTCACTTTGCCCGAACCACGTTACTTCTTGTGTCGTTTACTGCTTTCTATACTCGTGTGTGTGTGTGTTTTTCCGCTACGTATGATACCTACTCTGATTCCTAACACCAATTACATCAACCCTTGACCCCTATTTATACTAGACTAACTTGTAAATCAAAACCCCTTAAACTAGGAAACTAAATCAACCTTAATATTCTTACCATATTAAATAAACATACCAAACAAAATAACAACTATAATTAAACTAAATCTTCTAACTTTCCTTCGATTTAACCCCTTCAACTTTCTTGACTTTCACATTCAAACTAATTAGGATTAAAACACTATACCCAAAGGTTTACACCAGCACGTCTGCCATATCATACGAGCTCGTGTATGAATTTGCCATTTGGTCACATCAATCGTTTCAATGTCAGTCAAAATACAAGCCGTATGAGTTGGCGATAAAAAATCATAATATGTGCTTGGTGTTTCTTTAGCTCTGAAGAAACAAAAAGGCTAAATCACACCAACAGAATATAACTTTTTCTCATCTAGATATCAAAAAATACAGACCGGAAATGCATAGAAACAGAATAAACGAGCAAATTATGTAAGCATAAAGTACACATGAACGTAAATAATCAACGAAAATGAAACTAGTTT
This sequence comes from Smallanthus sonchifolius, assembly GCA_023525975.1. Taxonomy (NCBI): domain Eukaryota; kingdom Viridiplantae; phylum Streptophyta; class Magnoliopsida; order Asterales; family Asteraceae; genus Smallanthus; species Smallanthus sonchifolius. Next base: position 33,361,646 of record CM042046.1, read on the forward strand.
ATAAGATGATCAAAGTGCAATGAATACCTGCTGCTTGCTGAATCATCATCTCCAGATTCTTGTTTCGAATGATAAGATTGCTTGGAAGAAGAATTGCATAAGAACTGAATCCTGGCTGCTGTTGTAAGCTTCGGCACACTATCAGATTTGAAAATTGGGAAGAAGAGGTGCAGAGCGAATGGCATTTGAAAATTAGGGTTTGAATTTGAGGGGAATATGAGTGTTCTCTCTCTCTCTCTCTCTCTCTCTCTCTCTCTCTCTCTCTGTGGAAGGGGCAATGGTGGGTGGAGAGGTCGAGTCTATCCCCAGAAAATTTGTTTGTTCTGTATACAACATCCTATCGAACAACTATTGGTAGGATACGAAGAGTGTGGACGTAGGCAGAAATTTTGGTAGGGTACGAAGAGAGTGCACGTATGCAAAGCTTACCTCTACGGATAAAAAAAAGGTTGTTTTTAAAGAGGGCCTCAGCTTCCAAAACAGAGTCATTATTTTTTCTTTTTCTTTCCTACACAACCTATGAAACTAAGTTATTTTTATTTTCTTTCATACTATAATATAAATAAGGGGACGGTTATTGTATAAGGTGATTTTAGCGTATGAAGTCACCAGCATGCGACACGTGTTCAGTGAGCGAGTGGTAAATGCGTCCGTGTAATAATAACGCATCAACATTTGTATAATCACTCTCAGCACATCAAAACATTTGTATAATCACGTAATCACGCAAGTTGTATAATGACACATTTTCATAAATTAATCACGTAATCACTCTCAGCACATCAACATTTAAAAAAAAGTCGATTTCTTTTTAAAAAAAGTATAGCAAAAGTGTACTCAAATTATAGAAAATAAAATGCTCGATTTTATGGTGTAATTTTTTTTTAAAATAATGTCATATAAAAAAGTAATATGTGTTTTAAAAAAATAGGGTAACTTGGAAAAAGTCAACAAATGTAAGCTATATACCCTTTCAGACTCTTTTCTCGATTAAAAACAATCTGACTAGGCACGCTCTTAATCTTAACCCTTGAATTCTTAGATCAATTGTCTATAATCACTTCGTACGCTTCGCACCAAAAACCGCTTTGTATTTTAAACTTTCTCTATATAATAATACCTTTTAAAAGGCATTAAGGTTAGTATCAATGTATCATAAAATGTTAGTATGTAACATAACATATAGTTTAACAGGATATAAAATAATTAACATGATATCATAAAATGTTTAAAAAAAAAGATAAACGTGTTACGTGATTATGAGTGTCTGTATTATCCGTCACATCATGCAAGCACACCCCTCTAGTATTGATATAAAATATATTGAACACCCCTACCTAGCACCCACTTCATCAAAACCTCGCTTCACCTCTTTAGTCATACTCCCTCTCCTCCTATGTGAATGATAACGTTGTCTCGTGCCATCTTTCCTCCGTCTTGTTTTGTTGTTCCAAAATCAAGATAGCACTTTCGTAATATAAAAATCAATATGTCAGGTAGCCACCTCAGCTCTATTAATGAACCAAAATTTATTAACATCATTGCATTCAATAATACTAACACCATGATGATATGGATCAAAACTGTTTATGGGAACAAAAGGATAACAGTGAGAGATTAGGGCAGTTTTCTGATTAATTTTTCATACTAGAAACAATTATTAACAAGCTATAAATAGTTGTACAACCATTGATTCCCAGTTGTTGAATTGAAAGAAAAAAGAAACTACACAAGCTAAACCACTATATTAAGAGAAAACATGTAAAGAGAACGTACCCAGGTTTGAACCCAATTTAATTTTTATTCCTTTTTTTTTACTTTTGAAATCAAAAATTTTGATTTGTATGGTGAGAGAGAGAGAGAGAGGTTCCTGGCAGGAGACTTCCGGCACCGGCAGCAAGAGGAAGACGACGGCTGGACCAGGGTTACTCACATGAAATCGAAACAACTACAGGAGCCAATTCAACCACTGCTACTATTAAATTGGTCAACACCCAAGTTTCTGGTTGCTGAGTCAAAGGTGCTGAGTCAGAGTCTTGTTGCAAAAGTTTGTTTATTTTATCATATTAATTTTCAGTATTTAGTGGTCAAAGTTGTCCTGGTTTTATGATAAGTAGTGGGTATGTTTCCCTTACTTTAAGGTAGAATAGAAGTCATGGGATAGTGGCTTAGTGGGTCATTTATGTCTTCAAGTATTTAAGGTTTCCATTGTAATCTGTTTTTCGTAAGAGTTTTTCATTAATCAGAAAAGCTTTCACAGCATAAAGAGTGTGTTCTTATTTTCCAGCAGTCAATTATAAATTGTGTGATTATCCACGAGATTCATCAAGTGGTATCAGAGCCCTTAATCAAGATGTCTGACCTTCAACTTATCGGTGGTGTGAAGAAGTTAAATAACCAGAATTACAAAGTCTGGGCGACGTACCTCTCGTCATACCTACAAGGTCAGGACCTGTGGGAAGTGGTGCAAGGAAATGATGCTGTTCAACCTGCAACTGAAACCCAAGAAGGAGTTCTGAGAAAGTGGAGAATCAAGGCTGGAAAAGCTATGTTCGTTTTGAAGACTACTGTGGAAGAAGAACTTCTTGACCACATCAAAGATGCAGCAAATCCTAAAGAAGCTTGGGATACCTTAGCCTCCGTATTTTCCAAGAAAAATGATGCCCGATTGCAGTTACTCGAGAATGAGTTATTGGCTCTAACTCAAAAGGAGATGACGATTCCCCAGTATTTTCACAAAATTAAGGGTCTTTGTAGAGAGATTGGTGATCTGGATCAGCAGTCAGTTATTGGGGATGCAAGGATGAAACGGATTATCATCCATGGGTTGAAGCCGGACTTTAGAAGTTTTGTAACCGCTGTGCAAGGGTGGCCGACTCAACCGTCCCTAAGTGAGTTTGAGAATTTGTTTGCTAGTCAAGAAGCGTTGGCCAAACAAATGAGTAGTTTGTCTACTGGTGCTGTTACAAAAACTGAGGCTGAGGCTCTATTTGTGGAGAAAGGTAAAGGCAGACCGTTCCGAAAAAACAACCAACACCGCAACAATTCTCGATATTATGATAAAACACGTAATCATGATCAATCTGAGAAGCGAAGTGGTGAACCTGAACGAGGGGAGTCATCGGGTGACAAGAAAGGTCGATTTGGAGGCAAGAAGTTCTATGGAAAATGTTACAATTGTGGGCAACGAGGACACCTATCAAGAAATTGACAAGGGAAATCAAATGAAGAAGGAAATGTAGCAACCATTCAAGTTGAGGAAGGTTGGGATGCTGAAGCACATGTTGCTCAAATCGAAGAAGCAACAGCGTTTGCTGCAACAACTGAATACTGTAGAAACCAGTTGGGTGATTGGATCATGGATTCTGGATGTTCAAACCACATGACTAGTGATAAAGGTCGGCTTCGAGATCCTAACAAATACTGTGGCAATCAAGTTGTAGTAATTGCCGACAACTCTAGGCATTCCATAGCCAATATTGGTGATGTTATTTTTGCTGATGAAAGTGAAGAACAAAATCTAATCCTAAAGGACGTGTACCATGTCCCAGGGATGAAGAAAAATCTGATCTCGGTTCCTCAGATTACAGATGATGGTAACTATGTGGTGTTTGGTCCCAAAGATGTCAAGATCTACAAGCACTTTGAGACCAGTTCAACTCCAGTTCTTCAAGGCCACAAGATGAACACTGTATATGTGTTGAACGCTGAATCTGCGTATGTAGGCAAGACAAAAGAAAGCCCTAATCCAGATTTGTGGCACCAGCGTTTGGGCCATGTTGGGTATGACAAATTGGGCCTTATGATGGACAAAGGGCTTGTTGGTGGACTACCCAAGATGCGAATTAATAAAGAAATTGTGTGCTCTGGCTGTCAATACGGAAAAGCCTCCCAATTACCTTTTACCAGTTCCGATTACCAAGCAACCAGGCCGCTGGAGCTCGTGCATTCTGATGTGTTTGGTCCCGTTAAACAACCGTCAATGAAAGGTATGCAATTTATGGTTACCTTCATCGATGATTATTCTCGGTTCGTTTGGACCTATTTCATGAAGGAAAAGTCAGAAGTATTTTCCAAGTTTAAGGAGTTCGAGGCAGAAGCAGAGACGATGACTAGGTGCAAGGTTAAGTGTCTTCGATCAGACAATGGGGGAGAGTATATGGCCACAGACTTCTGCAATTATTTGAAACAGAATCGAATCAGGCGACAATTGACCTGCCCTAATACTCCGCAGCAAAACGGAGTTTCGGAGAGAAAGAACCGGCATCTTGGGGAGATTACAAGAAGCCTAATCCATGACAAGAATCTTCCTGGTCGCTTCTGGGCAGAAGCTATGCACACTGCCGGGTATGTAATAAATCGTTTGCCTTCACAAAGTCAAAATTATGTTACACCCGTTGAAAAGTTGACTCAAATAAAACCGAATGTTAAGTACTTTCGTGTTTTTGGCTGCGTGTGTTATGTTTTTGTGCCGAGTCATCTTCGTCACAAGTTGGAGAAAAAGGCAATTAGATGTATTTTTATCGGGTATGACTCGGAAAGAAAAGGGTGGTGTTGTTGTGATCCAAGCACAGGCAAAGTACATGTTTCGAGGAATGTTATCTTTGATGAAAATTCTTCGTGGTGGTCTGCAGAGAACAAAGTGTTACCTGATACTACTCAGCTCAAGGAAGACCTTGAGAAGTCATTGGTGAATTTGCAGTTTACTGATGAAGATACTCAGTTGGAAGTAAGTGATATTTCTGTTCAGAATAATCAAGAGCCCAATGAGCCAGAACCGACACCAAGGAGATCAGAAAGGGTACGTAAACCAAATCCCAAATATGCTAATGTTGCAATTGTTGAAGATAATGTGTGTGAACCAGAAAATTATGAGGAGGCATGTTCAAAAGTCGAATGGGTTCGAGCCATGAAAGAAGAGATGAATGCCCTTCTAAAGAATCAGACTTGGGAGCTCATACCGAAGCCGGTTGATGCATCGATAGTCTCATGTAAATGGGTGTATAAGTTAAAGCAAAGAGCAGACGAATCTATTGAAAGATATAAAGCTCGTCTAGTTGCACGGGGATTCACACAACAATACGGTTTGGATTATGAAGATACGTTTAGCCCGGTGGCTAAATTAGCAACCATACGAGTATTGCTTGCTGTTGCAATTAGTAAGCGGTGGAATTTGTGGCAGATGGATGTTAACAATGCGTTTCTCTATGACGATCTCGATCATGTCATTCTCATGAACCAACCTCTGGGCTTTGAAGATCAACATCACCCGGAGTATGTGTGTAAACTTAAAAAGGTCATTTATGGCCTTAAACAATCACCACGAGCGTGGTTCGGCAAAATTGGAGAGTTCCTTGAACAAAATGGTTTTGAACTAACCAACGATGATGCTAGTGTGTTTGTAAAGAAAATGGGTAATCAAGTTGTAATTGTGTTAGTCTATGTTGACGATTTGATTATTACAGGAGATGTGGAGGATGAGATAAATCAACTCAAAAGCAACTTGAGTGTGAGGTTCAAAATGAAGGATCTTGGTAAGTTAATTCATTTTCTTGGTCTGGAATTAACATATGCAGGAGGTGATTTTCTGCTGCATCAAACCAAGTATGCAACAGATTTGTTGCACAGGTTTAATATGGTCTCTTGCAAGCCGGCAACGACCCCGATGGAGCTAGGCATCAGGTTGTATGCAGATCAGGGCAAAGAAATTGATAATCCATTGGAGTACAGAAAAATAGTGGGCAGTCTAATCTATCTCACGTTAACGAGACCAGATATCTCATTTGCTGTTGGAGTTCTAAGTCGTTATATGCCGTGTCCAAGAAAACCCCATCTCATTGCTGTTCGAAGAATTCTGCGATATGTGAAAGCCACGTTGGGTCAAGGAGTATGGTTTAAGAGGGAGAATGAACCTAAGCTATTTGGGTACTGTGATGCAGATTATGGTGGTGATCTGGATACAAGAAGGTCAACTACAGGTTATGTTTTTATGTATGGGTCAAGCTCAATTACATGGTGTAGCAAACGACAACCAACTGTGTCATTATCTACCACTGAAGCAGAATATCGTGCAGCTGCAATGGCTGCACAGGAGTGCATCTGGTTAGTCCGATTGCTGGAAGATCTGAATCAGCCCGTAAGTTATCAAGTTAAGTTGTTTTGTGACAGTAGCTCAGCGATTAAACTTGCTGAAAACCCGGTATTTCATGCACGTACGAAGCACATAGAGGTGCATTATCATTTCGTCAGAGAAAAGGTTTTGAAGGGTGAACTGAAACTAGAGCAAGTTAATACTACTGAGCAGGTTGCTGATGCTTTTACTAAGAGCTTGTCTGGTCCTAAATTGATTGGTTTCTGCAGTGATATGAGATTGAGGAAATTGAATGTTGAGAGGGAGTATTAAATTGGTCAACACCCAAGTTTCTGGTTGCTGAGTCAAAGGTGCTGAGTCAGAGTCTTGTTGCAAAAGTTTGTTTATTTTATCATATTAATTTTCAGTATTTAGTGGTCAAAGTTGTCCTGGTTTTATGATAAGTAGTGGGTATGTTTCCCTTACTTTAAGGTAGAATAGAAGTCATGGGATAGTGGCTTAGTGGGTCATTTATGTTTTCAAGTATTTAAGGTTTCCATTGTAATCTGTTTTTCGTAAGAGTTTTTCATTAATCAGAAAAGCTTTCACAGCATAAAGAGTGTGTTCTTATTTTCCAGCAGTCAATTATAAATTGTGTGATTATCCACGAGATTCATCAGCTACCACTTTCCTTGTATCAAACCTTCCCGACAGATGCTCTAGCTCGTTACTGTGGAAATCATTCCAATCAATGGGGAATATCGTGGATGCTTATGTAGCTAGGAAAAGGTATAACCGAGGGAATTTCTTTGGGTTTGTTAGGTTCAAGAATGTTGGTAATATACAGATCTTCTTATCGGCGATGAATAAGATTACCATTGAACACGCCGGTCTCTCCGGCCAAGTACGATAACAGATTTTCGGAGGTAGTCATTATCAATGAGAAGATTGATGAGGTATGTGGGCATCGATCTATGCTGGGTAACGCCAACACCAATTTTGTCCCGCTCATTCAGGTATGCAACCGATATATCATTCAAACAGGACCTAACCTCCGGGGTAAATTTGACGCAACAAATCGAAAGGACCCAAAAATAGAAGACGATTCAACTTGATCCCACCCTGCCCATGTATGCATGAAAAGGGCCCTGTTTGGCGAAGCAATTGACATACAATCTTAGTGCAGCACCAAGGTAATGTTGTGTGCTCTAAAACTGTATGAAGTTGGTGTATCCTATATCGGTGGTCTTCAAATCATGCTCGTATTATTTCCTATCATCCGTGCATGAACAGGAATGGAAGAAATATTTTCACTACCTATCACTATGGGAGGGTCAGGACATTCCATATCAAACAATTGCAGTTTTGAAAATCAAATGTGTTCCTTTCCTTCTTAGAGATAAGAATACTTTTGACAAAATCGGAGAGGCCTATGGCAAAACGGTATTGCCATCCGAGTTTAGCTGGGACGATGATGATAACTCGTTTGCTTGTTGCTACGTTTTGACGGATGTGGGTAAAAGGATTGAAGAAGAATTCACCATCAAATGGAGGAACATAACATATCATGTTTGAGTCAATGAGGAGATGAACTCTCATGGGAGAAAGTCAGGAATGTGGAGACACTAAATCTGAATCTAGCAGAGACCAAGATATATGTATCCAAAAATGATGACCGTGTGCTACCCAACAATTCATGCGTTCAATCTGAGAATGCATCGGCGATTAACGAATATCCGGAAAACAACTATTCCGGCAACCATGGCGACGTTAACACTTCGGTTGTCGTGCCAGGGTCACACTGATATGCATGCAGGGGCGGCTGGAAGGCACTGCGGGCAACACGACCGTAGGGGGCCCAACATTTCGAGGGGCCCAAAAAAAAAAATTATATATATATTTAAAATTTTCGAGGCTTTAAAAAAAATTATTGGGCCTTTTTAAAAAAGTAATTTTCATTATGAGCCTTTTTTTACGGCTCGTGTAGGGCATTCGAATTCTCGGAGACGGCCCTGTATGCATGGGATTGCTTTGGGAAACGCCAACATGGAAGAAGAACTGGATCAGTCGCAGGTTCCTGATACGCCAGCCCCCTACTCTGGCGGCTTCAGAACTAGTTCGTGGTGCTCAAGTCTTGGGCAGTGGACCCCATCATCAATCAGTCTGGGCCTGCTCCAGTTAAATTAACTGACCTGTTCCAAATGATATTGCAGGCTCAAAGTCTAGCAACATAGATGGTCCTAATACAAATAATGGGCCTAAACTCAAGGTGAGGCATAGGTTCCTGACCTTAATATGCCTTCTGCATCGCTCGCTCCCAACAAGTTCTTCTCGATCAAGCCGCCAAAAAAGAATTGGAAAACTAAAACAAAGGGTACAAAGGAAACATGGTAAGGTGTTTATCGGGTCTATCAGATTCAAGGTCTCTTCCCCCGCAACACCACTCGGATACCAGCACCTATAACTCAGTCTCATTCAATTCCTTGCAAGGATCGGGGCTACTAAACTCATCTCAGGTTGGAGGAGGTGTAATTGAAGAAGACGAAATAATCAAGGAAATACATGACTGTATGGGGATGGATTTGATTAACGCCTACAATGTACGAAAAGAAGAGGTTGAAGACACTGTTTGGGTTGCTGATTATCTCGGTATTGAGCTTAAGGATTTCACAGAACATGTCAGGATCTCTCTCTTGGAGGATGGTGTTGATAAATTTATTATTTAATGGATTTTTTGTTTGTCAATGACTCAATGCTAGAGGGGTGGGGGATGCTATAAAGATTGATTGGATTAGAAACCTAACAAAAGCTCATGGCATATCTTTTTTATGTATTCAAGAAACGATGTTAGCTGACGGGTCAAAGATTCAATTCGAAAATATTTGGGGAGGTAAGTCGGTTGGTTATGACTGGATTGATGTTAATGGTAGATCGGGTGGGTTGGCTAGCTTGTGGGATCCTGGTGTATTCTCGGCCACTTCCCGGGTTAAGAATCAAAATTATTTGTTGGTCAATGGTCACATCAAAGGGGTGGAGGAGGAGTTTCACATTGTAAATATATATGCCCCCTAGGAGATCCAAGCTAAACGAGCTCTTAGGGACGCCCTAATGAGCATAAAACAAGGGATTAGTGGTTTCTGGATCTTCACAGGGGATTTTAACGAGGTTAGGAGACAAGAGGAAAGATTGAACTCGGAATTCAACTATGCAAATTCCAGGAGATTTAACGAATTTATCGACAACGCTAACTTTACGGAGTATAATACGGCAGGGAGGAAATTTACATATAGATCAGGGGGAGGGGATAAGCCAAGTAAAATCGATAGGTTATTGGTATGCTAATTGGATCGGTGTGAAGGCATTCGTAAAGTAAAGATAATAACGATAACGTTATTAAATGTCGAATATTATTTTGAGTTAAAACTTCCGTTGTATATTTTCATAATAAGATAAGTGTTTTAAAAGAATACTCGGTGCCCGGTTTGAGGGCCTTACATAATTTATTATCACGAAAACTAAAATTTTGGATATTACAAAGATCTGAATTTCTTTGAAAAAGACCAAACATATCTAATAGTAATCAATTTTATATAAACACTAGACATCATGCTTAGATATATCTTTAAATAAGCATGAATAAGGTATCCGTGGTAAGCTTAATATTTAGGAATGTTCAACATGAAACAAAAGAGGTCGAGTCATGAAATCTCAACTTTTTGGCGTATGTAGTTTACATGATATACCTTTTATAGCGACTATCATGTGGATCACACATGTATCTTTTAGAATGATTATTATCATGATTAGATATTTTTTTTAATAAGCATGGATAAGATATCTGTGACTTACTATCTAAGAATGTGCAATATCAAACGGAGAAGGTTGAGTCATAAAATCTCGACCTTGTGACGTCATCAATTGTAGTTTTATATGATTTACCTTTCAGATCGACTACCACATGATCAAACATGTATCTTTTACAATGATTATCTATATCTATATTATATAATAAACAAGTAAAATATAAGGACACTTGTCACAATTGTAGGCCTCCTCATTCTTATTTTACAGCCTCTCTCTTATTAATAATCAACTCTATTATTTTAGGCAACTAAATTAACTATTTGTTTTAATTTTTATCTACACATTTTTTAATTTAAAATTGTGTTTATCATCAATTAATTTGTTAACTCATATTTTTTATGAACTTTACAAGTTGAAAACAATTTTTTTGTCGGTTAGGGTTCAAATAAAAAACTTTTAATCATATATTATGTATTCATATTGTTCCATTTTTATGAATGTATGTATTAATAGATTACATTATATTTTATTCAACCCGTGTAATACACGAGTTTATTTAACCCATGTATTACACAGGTTTTAAAAACATAAACTTTTTATTACTACGTATTTAACATTATATTTATTTAACTCGTGTAATACACGAGATTCTAAACTAGTTATGTAATAAATTACACGATCTCAAGTAGTCAAATCAAAGGGCGCCAAAAGACCAAAGAAAGTCAAAAAGAACCAGAAATCAAATTTTACAAAAGTAATCAGTCTACCATCCGAACCAACATGATACAAATACGAGATCATTTAGATTTGGACTTAGACCCACCAAACCTACCCGACCTACTTCCATCTAGAATTTCATATTTCGGCCTCAAAACGCAAGTGTGAAGGCAAATATATCTGTTTAGATAAAGATTCTTTAGTGTACCCTTGTTACAAAAATCTTTATCTAAAAACAGAACAGCTTCACATTTAATTGAACTTTATAGGCCAAATTCAGCGCTGGATTTGTGAAAAAATGTATTACAACAACTATAGCGAGGCCTCACGCGTGATAAAGCTGACATTTGAGCCATAAGGACATGCCTATAATCATAATATCCCTAAATAAGACACTCAGAATTGATAAAAACTCCCAAAGATTTATGATATGTTAACTAACTACTTGAACCTAACTTATGCTCATTCCTGTTTTCCTCCAAGATTCTTTGGAACTCTTTCTCACTTGCTGCAATCACACGCTTCAACGCGTCAAAAGTAGTGAGCCTAATGCTGCAAGAACATAACAGTAGAAGTCAAGTTGGTCAAAGGATAAAACATGTTTTCAGTCAACCTGCGCCACTTGCGCTTATCTCACCCATCTTCTTTTTGACTCTAAACAATAAATGATTTAAATATGGTCACAAAAACTATATTATCACAACAAGCATCTAACTTGTTTTATAAATAAAAAAATTTGGAGGTTTTCTGCATTTGAATCAATGCGGATGACTTTCGACCCGTTTGACCTGTATCCTTTTTAGTTAAATCTTTTTTATAGGCGCCACGTCTCATCTACACCATTGCTAGGGCCACATGGTGTTTTTTGAAGCATACACAAAATGAAGTGCTGTGTATGTGCAAATATTGGGTCAACTTGTCTAGGATTTATGAGGAAGCTGAAAGGAAGAAGGGTAAAAAAGTCAAGTAAACCTGCTGTTTGGTAAGGTTTTCAAAGCGTTCGGCACAAAACCCCTGTATAAGCCAGCAACACCATCCCGTGCAATAATACCTGCACAATAGAATCAAATCAAAATGATTAAATGAATAAATGGCTTAAATACAGTGGATAATGATACTCCACATGATCAAAGATATGTTTATTTGGTTCCAAGATATTAGTTCTTTTACATACTTAAACGTAGCATTTATCAATTATATATTGTTGAACAAAGAATATTTTGTCATTTTTTTAGACAAACATGATCTTCCTGCTTCTTTTCATTTTGTGAGCTAAATAAAGCTAGTGTTGGACAAGATGAACCAGCTCATGGAAGTTATAGTTGGTTAGAATTAGAAAGCTGAGCCTACATGACTTACATTTAAATAGTTTCAGATGTGGCAAGACGGGCGGGTCAGGTAACGGGTTAAATTGGTTTCAAGTTGGAACATTTCAGAGAATACAGAGACATGATGGGTTAACCCACAAGCATTTTTTATCCATATGTTATAAATATTAATTATAACGACACAATAAACAATACAATTACAAAAATAATCAAAATATTTGAATAAAATGATTTTAGGAGGCTTCATGCATTAAGAATTATGTGAACCATTTGAGATAAAACCCAACCCTAATGGAGATTCTTTTCGTGAAAAGAGTGTATGAAATTACCTGAAAAAGCATCAAAAACCGTTTTGTAAGGTGTACCCCTCATTTGCATTTGCCTTCTTATAGTATCCAACGGGTAGCATGTCATTGTGGCAACCGTAGCTGCCACAAAGGCTGTCACTAGTGAAGCTTCAGTTTTGTTTCTATATCTTTCTGGTAATGACTTCTTCACCCTGTTATTAGTCAAACAAGTCAACTTTAGGATACAAATATGATCAACTAAAGCCTCGCCTCATTTGGTAATACATAAGTTCTTTTTTCCTATTTTAATATTTTTGGAGCGTAAGCAAAGTTGTGATCAGAAAGGTTGTTTATCCTTATTCTAATAAACGATTCCAAATAATGCCACGTGTCATCACCATATATTTTCTCACTAAAATCTTCAAATTTTCTCTATTTGAAGTAAGTTTGAATTTTGAAATTTAATTATGTTAATGTTTTTATTTTTTCAAAAAATATAATATAAAAATTGAATTCTAATTATTACTTAATTAAGAAAACAAATAATTTTATTTATTGTTTTACACATTATTAAAAATGTTTTTACACATTATTGTATTTTTATTTTTTTATTAAAAACCCCATGTAATACATGGGTATATAACCTAGTTTCTTAATAAGAAAATAAAAATTACGTTTTTTCATGAAAAAAAAAAATCAATATCAAGTTTGAGATATAAAACTCGCATTTTTTAAATTTATTATACGAATATGGGTTTTCTGAAAACACAAATTCTTGTTTTTTGTCTATAAATGCAAAAAAGTATGTAAAAAGGTATTGCCAAATGAGGTCTGAAAAAAGAAATAAAGGTTTGATACTCAGTTACATAACTATGTGATTCTAGATAATTTTAAAAAACTAATTGTTCAGGCAAAAATTCAACATCTCTAATTTGACTCAATCAATGTAATAGTAAGCTCACAAGTCAAAAACACAAAAGTTGACTGCAACATAGGGGGCAATGCTGATGAGTGAAGGTATAAGTCCCCTATAAAAAGATCCAAGTCCTTCCTCTTTTAGCATACTTACAACGACCTGAATGTAGAGCAACACCCAAATTTAGACAGTGTTGTAAAAATCGCTAGGCGCTAGTCGGGCGGTGGGGTAGGGCCTAGGCCTAGGCGGGATTAATCGGACTGGAATTTTTATATGTAATTTTCAGTTTTTTATATATATACACACATTTTTATATGCAATTTTTATAAAAATGTTCATTTTTAAACCACACCAAAGGTTTTCGCCGGAATTTGGCCGTAAATTTCAGGTTTTCGCCGGAATGTTCGCCGGAATCTGGCCGACTAGACCCGATTTGGGCCGACTAACCCGACTAGGACCGACTAGGAACGCCCAGCGATTTATGGAGCGACTTGGCCAAAATTACTCCTCACTGGTCCGCCTAGCGACTAATCGGCGCCTAGGCGCGATTTTTACAACACTGAATTTAGAAACAGGCAATTTGACTATTTACAAAAGGTCAAAATCAATCTTACATTTGTCATCGTTTGATGCCCAGGATCAATCGCCATTCGTAATCTAAGGACGTCTAATGGGTATGTCACCTGAAAACAGTCTCGATATTATGTATGAACTATAATCAAACAAATCAAAGGGCATTAGAGGTAGCAATTTTGACCCATAAATGGGTCGATTTGAATTAGGTTTTCTCTCTAAGCTAAAGGCCTTTCTAAAATGGAAACATTTCATATGGGTTGAAAGAAAATGTCAAATGAAGCGCTAGTGCGTGCATAACCTCATAAATTAATTTACTAGAGAAATTTGGATCATTTCTGTAATAATATAGGCACATTAATTATCTACAAACCATTAAAAAGTGGACAGATTGTGGGTCAGCCCGAGCCCATTTTGACCAACTACCTAAATAAAGAGATTAAAGATAGTCTTACAAAAGTGGAACTGTTGCACAATGGTAATTGGAACTATTGCAAAAATAAAGAGATTAAAGATAGTCTTACAAAAGTGGAAGTCATGCCAGCAGAAGCACCTGCAGCTAATCTCCCAATAACAGAAAGCTCACCATCCTTCCCCCTAAAAAGTTTCTGCAATGTTAAGATGAATAAAACTGTTTATTTACAGATAAATTAAATTACCAATTTACCCTTGAGACTTTACTCCCACTTAACAAAATGCCTCCTTTTTCACAATACTGATATTTTTGGTCATTTAACTATTAATTCCTCTGATTATGACAACTCCAAACAGAAAACGACCATCCAAAAACTATCTTCATTAGCTCATTTTATCAAACCTAATCATCTTATTCTGACTATTAAATTATCATATAATTACTTTCAAAACGCACATCCAAACTCTATCTTCAATAGGTCATTTTATTAAACCTAATCATCTTATTCTGATTATTGAATTGTCATATAATTACATTCAAAATGCACATCTAATCACTTACTTAAGAAAAAGTATTTGCATACCTTGTACGACTCGTAAGCAAATAGCTGGACCGCACTATAGGGAAGAATACGTATCACCTGCAAAATAGATTAATCTCAGTTATTGTAAGACAAGAAATAATAATAAAATATCTAAAAAATAAATAAAAGAAAATTGTTAAGATTGCTAAGTCCAGCACCTGAGCAAGGTTACCCTTCCAATACCCTTTTACACCACCTTCCTTTCCTACGGAAATAATTGCCTGCAATTACTTTCAAATATCAACACTAAACAAAAGTGAGATAAGCATTTCTAACTAATAATAATTAGAAAAAAAGCAAAATATACATCACTGATTTAGTCTATAAATCCCTTTAATTTGTCCTTGACGCGTTTTAAATATTTGACTAAAGTCAAACATTATCATTGAACTCTGTGGCAAGTCAAAGATTGTAACTATTTGGGAAGGGAGGAACAATACATCTATAAACACACAATGTTGAAACCGTTATAGAAAATGGAAGAAAAAAACAAAAACAAATCCTAGAAATAATCATAAATTCTAGCATAATGGTAATAACCAACCAGATTACAAAGGTCATCTACTATATGTAGAGTTAACCATGAAGACAATTCTAGGTAATATGAATATAAAATACCTCTAGGAATCCAATTGTTTTCTTTGCACTTTCTTGCCCGGCTCTCAGTCCATGAGTCTGCAAAAATAAACTTCTTAACACCAAGTAACAGAAATATGTGGAAAATATAGTAACAATAATAGTCCAAGTACGTAAACAGAAATATCCTATGGATGCATATCATGAGTTCCATCTTCAACCAAAATATAGTTTTAAACTTTGGTGAATATTCTTATGAGGGTGGTTCAGTATAGAGCCAATTTTAAGCAGAGAACTGCTTTAACTGTGTAAACATGTGTATTTGTTGCTTTAACTGTGATACATATCTTTCTCCTCCCCCCCCCATTATATCAAGCTAGCACTACGTACAACTGTTCATACGGTTCTCTATATCGAATGTGCTCACATTCATATTATCATTTTGTCAAAGTTTTAGCTTTAGCATCATCATGTTTGCAACTTAAAAGGAGTCTACAATGAAACATACCACAAATCCATAAAACCACTGACACTTTTTAATATCCATTAATCCCATGAACCATGGAATACCTATTATCTGTACTCTGGCATGTTTTGTTAGCAGGAACTCATAGGAATTCAATGGAATTGGAATTTAAGTTTCATTCCTTTGCATGTTTTTGGTTGGATAAGAGAAGGAAGTGGAATTAATTCCAATCAAATTCTTCAATAGATGGAATTCATAATCCTTCAACATTTTTGATTATTTCTAATGATACATCATGAATGCTTATAATTTACGTAATAACCTAGCCGTTTTTCGTTGTTTTAAAAAAAATTAAGATATTTGAGTTTGGATAAATGTTTTATATTTTATTAATTTTAAGGGATAATTTGTCATTAAATGTATTTTTAGGTTTCAATTCCATTAACAAATTAACAAATGTATCCGATTCTCAATTTAGATTCCAATTATGATTCAAATTCCAATTCCAAAACATTGGGCACTAAAATTATTGTTCAATTGGTAACCAAAATTTCAAAATCACCTGCATGATGAGTTTAATCCGGTCAAGAGGCGCAGTAATCGTCTTCGCGGCTGCTCCGGCGACTGCACCGGCGGCGAACAGGGCAGCATCTTTAGGCACCATAGCGACAACCGACAGTGGGTGCTTTAAGAGCTGCGCCGCCGTGGGTGTGAACTCTATCGTCGCCGTAACTCTCTTCTTCTCCGGCATCGAAACGCAAGCGAAACCAGTACCACGTTTGCGCCATAGAAGGTGGTGGTTTTCTTCGTATGTTAAGGGTTTAAGACCTGGAATATCCTTCCAAATTAACTTGGGTTGGTCGTTTTTGGGAATCATTTGGGGGTTTTTGAGAGTGATTGGAAGCAAAGGAATCAATGGGGTTTTGGTGTTGGGTGGAAGATAAGGTAAAACCCATATAATAAAATGTAAAATTTAAAGAGTATTTATTATGTTGAGGTGTTAGGTGCAATGTCTACATAGACATGCATATACTATACATATACATGTGTTACACGTTATTTGTACATAATTGAATATGCAAGTTTTTTAAATTTAGGTAAATGTTAGGTAGTTTTGATTAAAGGATACAAGTTTGAGTATTAAAAGGTGTTTGGATATAATCACCTTCATCATCCGTTCATTATGATTATGTGATTGGTTTACATGCGTTGTAGGTCACGCGCTTAAGCGCCATCCATTTTCGGGGCTAGTTGATTCGGCAGGTGAGTTGTTACACACTCCTTAGCGGATTTCGACTTCCATGACCACCGTCCTGCTGTCTTAGCAGTGAGAACAAAACTAATCCGTACGTTTTAAAAGACAATCGGGTATTTCGAGTGTTACTTATTTGTTTGAGATTAATAAGTCTATCTTAATTCTGAGTATATATGATATGTGACTTCACCAACATCTTTCATTGATGAACACTTTTTAAGTCAAGACTTGACGTCTTAGAAGGTTTGAATGGAACGATAAGTAATCTACATACAAGATTAAGAACATGATTATGCTTCTATTAGTTTTATTGTAACAAATGACACATCTTTGCTTTTGATAAAACTAAAAAACTTCCAACTCTTATATGTTTGTTTTACTCATAACTAGATTTCTTAAGCTTGATACTTTGGATCACTAAAACCGTTTGGTTGTACCATATAGACATCTTTACTCAAGTCCCCATTCAAAAACGTTTTGACATTCATTTGTCATATCTCACTGTTGTATAGTTGACTAAGTCAAACGGTATTCGTATAGACCTAACCATAGGTATAGAAAAGAACATTTCCTCATAGTATATACCATATGTTTGGGTAAAACCTTCTGCTACTAGTTTTGCATTCAAATGGTGCATATTTTCATCCATGTCAATCTTCTTCTTGATAATTAGGAGGAAGATCAAACAAGTTCTCATACTTGGTTATCATACATAGATTGCATCTTCGTGTTCATGGCCTCTGGTCGTTTATCATATTCGGAATATCTTGCGGTGTCTTTGTATTTAATAAGATCACAATGATTCATCATATAGATCTTATCTTCAGACATGAGAAATATATCTCGCATGTTCTTGAAGATGTCTATTAACACTTTTTGTTACATCAAATACCTCGTGTGTCATTTTGTGGTTCTTGAATTTATTTAAGTTTTATAGTGCTCTCCTTTTCCTTATTTGAAACAAAAAAAACGTTTTTTTAATAACTTAGCATAACAAGAAATAAACAATTTGTTGGTGCATAAATTATTTATTCTGATGATGTTAAAAAAAAACTAAATATACAAGTCAAATGTTACCCTTAAGAAACATATATGTTTAGATAATATGTCACCTATAATAACCTAAAGCAAAAGTTCAAGAACTCAACAACAGTCTCACGATGGGTCCACATTCTGATAGTGGAACGACAGCCAACCTTCTACCCAAAATAAACAAAAATGTGTGATTCCAAAAGGCAGCAAGATCATGGTCTACTTCACAATCCTATCATGGAACGATCGTGTCACATATTGACAAAATCTTTAATGTGGGATGTACCAGTGGCGACTGGCGGCACATGATAATCGTGTGGCATGGTTTCCGGTGATGGTTGAAGTGGCGATCAACTTGAAATCTTTTGAGGAGTCCATAAGGTGTGACAGTGTCAATAGATCCGGCGTAGAACAACCCAGATCTGGATTGGAGTTACGTTCTTCGACGAATGCACGTGACATCGTGTGGGATCGACTACGACTATGTGGTTGGCAGGGTTTTAATCAAACAAAGATGCAGAAGATACCGGTGGCAGTGTTTTTAGGGGGTGAGAGAAAATTGTTTGGGGAGATTGCTAGGGATGAAGTTTTGGAGAGGAAGAGCCTTTTTTTTCTCATACCATAAAACTGTTTGTATATTTCCGTATCACAAAGTCAATAAAAGTACATAAGTTATATACAGACAATGGCTAAATATAATGCTCAATCCTAATGAGCTCAACCCTAATTTACATACAATACTTATTAAATTGGACACTTGACATCGAAGTCATAAATATTTATACTTTTGACCATCGTTTTTTCAGTATCTGCATTACCAGTTTGGTGTATTTTCAGTGTCTGCCAGTTTTTTTTATTTATGTTTGGTATATCTTCTCTTCCTTTTGAACAATCAAGAAATCACACCCAACCAATAAAAATCGTTTTACATGCGTAAGAAATTCGAATCCTTCCCCACCAAAATTATTTCCTTATTTTATTTTGCCTCCGGCTCACACACACACACACTTTTTGACACCCCAGTCCCAAGCACTGGTTAGTCGTGACAAATGGTACAGAAGCACATAACGAAAACTAAAACCTTAGAACTTTTTATTAATATAAACATTGTTTTACAAATATTAACCAATGTTACATCATGTCAATGGTTCCTAGCAAGAAACATAAAACCACAGAAGATATGGTTCTCCAACTATGCCTCTAACCTTCTCACTTACTTCTCTATCTGGAATGCTAGTAGCCATCTAATCTAATAATCACCCGAGATGTGTACCAAAAAACATTTAAAGAAAATGAGTCAATATAAGTTGGTGAATTCATAAACAAAACATTTCAAAAAACCATTGTATCTTGAAACCCACATAGAGTATCAATACAACTTTCTCATATTCCCACTCATAGAACACATCTATGAGTAGCTCCTGGAACACCCATGAGCCTATATAACTAGTAACCCTTCGGAGGTCCCATCCCACTCGGAATGTACTAAGTACTTAGTACATGTTATATACACATAGAATAGAGACTCATGCCTAATGGAGCACGGATGGGCCACAAATGTCTCAAGATTAGGGCTGAGCATAAATTGGTACTACCCGACCAATCCCGATATACCGACCCCGAACCGATAATATATTACTTAGGGTAGTATTCGGTATTTGTTTGTATAAGAAATCGGTGTCGGGATTTGACCGAACCAATCCAATAAAACCCGAAACCGATTTTAAATTGAAAAACCTATAAAATTTCGGCCCTTTCCAATTGGAAACAGCTAACAACGCTCCAAATCAGTGATTTGCACCTTAATTTACTGCAAATCGAATCACTATAAGGTAAGTACTATTAAGCTTTCAATGCTCACGTCCAAGAAACAGCTAATAACTTTGTGTATGCTCCCGATCAGACCCATTTCAATTTTAGGGCTTCAATTCATAACGAAAGAAAAAGATACTCACATCCAAAAACAGATCGTGGAACTAGGATTGCGATTGCGATTGTAGACTTGTAGATTTGAGAAGTTGGGATTTGCAGATTTAGATGGTTCGATTTGTAGCAAATTGGTCGGTGTCGGTAATCACCATCTTCCCGATTAAATACTCCCGACCATAACCGAC
Organism: Smallanthus sonchifolius; assembly: GCA_023525975.1. Lineage (NCBI taxonomy): Eukaryota > Viridiplantae > Streptophyta > Magnoliopsida > Asterales > Asteraceae > Smallanthus > Smallanthus sonchifolius. The sequence goes on from CM042046.1 coordinate 33,381,782, forward strand.
TCCTGATATTAAACCCTAGGTACGGTAATCGGTTCAAGTTATACCCTTATTTTGGGATTCGGTACGGGTCAGGTATACCCGAATGTACTCGGTATACCCGATTTGCTCAGCCCTACTCAAGATACACATATGTTGTAAATCAAATGGAGTACACATTTTAGTTTAGAGGAATTCCCTTGGAAAATATCTCGGATTAACTTAGATATCACAAACACTTTGCACAATACCCTAAATCATACTAACATTTCTTAATTAAGCATACCTACATTAGTGGTAATAACCAAGTCTTAAAGAGATAGTCGAAACCTTACATCGAGACTATCTACTGCAAGTTGTAGGCTAAATGTTAGAAACCAGACTTGCAAACGCGAACTAGAGCTCAAGGTTGGATCTCCAGCTAAAGTGTGTGAGTGTGTGTATGGAAGGTATTCGTGTGTGAAATGGGGCAGCCATTGACCATTCTTATATAGGCAAAGTTTCGAGCCGTGACGGACCGTTACAGGGTGGTAACAATCCGTCACCCAAATCTTGGCCACGTAATGGACCGTTACGGGCTTGTGACGGTCCGTCACGAGGCCGAGTCACTTAGCAAACCCTAAACCGCTAGTGGTTTTTGCGGAACGGACCTTACCACATGGTGATGGTCCGTTATGGTTGACACGGACCGTTATCCATGGTGACGGTCCGTCGGTGACGGTCCGTCACCGACGGATTTTCTCATTTTTTTCATTTAGATTCCCTGAAGTTTGAATTGTTTACATCTTCCGTCATTGTACTTTTGTTTTCTTAGAAATTTCGAGGTGTTACACACATCACATTTGTTTCTCTTTTTTATAATTAATTTTTTCTATCCAATCATATTACTATAAGTGTCACAATCAGATTGTTTATGTGTTTTTTCTTCTTGTTTTTCACTTATAACTTTTAAAATGTGAATTTTATGAAATTCCGAATGTACCGTTATGTCACACCCAGTCCCAGGTACTGGTTATACATGACATATGGTACATGGTAACGATCCATTGCTATAAGCATGCCTCCAGCAACTCATCTTGCTTCTCAAGGGTTTGTTCTGGAATACCATTTAGTTCTACTATTGTTCACCTGAAATGTGCTAAAAAAGTTTAAAGTAATTGGGTCAACATAAGTTAGTGAGTTTATAAACAACAAATGTTTTAACTTGCGGTTAAACCAAATATATCTTGAACCACAACATTAATTTTCCAATTCCCACCCACTAGCACGACGACTGTGAGCTTTTTAGTATATATAACTGACGACTTTTCTGTCACTAGCAACACATGACACAACATAATGGGAGGATCAGCTCCATCCGTAAGTCTCATCCACTTCAGAACGTAATTGTTACGTGTTATATATACATGAAATTAGTAGATTACAACAAATGAGGCAACACTCGTTTCAAGATATCAACTTTGTTAACTAATAAGCGGGATTTAGTAATCAACACCGAAGATAACAATCGATCTATCAAGCTAAGAATAGTGATGAAAAAGAATACAAATGCCTAATTATATTGGGCTTATTTAATTGGATTAAAACGAAATCAAATGATTACAAGAACAAAACCAAACGCTTACAAATTGGAAAGAATTAAAAGTATCGAAAGTAAGTATGCGTCTGAACACGAAAAGACGAAAACCATCTGCCCTAATCTGTAATCAACTAACTAAGTAACAAACTAAGTTTCAACTTGCCACATTTAGTCGATAAAGTTTCACAAGCAGTGCAAATACAGAACAAACTTCAACTTTCAGTAATTGATAACTTTAGCCCTTGAACTTTAATGAAACAGTCAAATCAGTCAAACCTTTTACCATACCATTCTGTTGTCTTTTCTAATTTGACTTTTACTGACTTCCTTTAATTGTATTGGGACATAACATCCAACAATTCGGATGGGATAAACTATAGTACAACTTATAAATTGTGAAAAGCTAATATATGCTTATCCAGGTTTGGAGTGATCACTGAATAAAAAGACACAAACCTGGAACTGAACAACTCGATTTCACATGACCCGAATAACAAATGGATTGAGCAAGTTATTCCAAATTATGATAGAAAGGAAGAAAAACAACATAAAGTGACTACAATATGCAGGAAAGTCATACAACCAGAAACTTCATTGGATCTTGGGTGCTAAGCAAACTCCATAGGTAAAGCTTCCCAATATAAACTTGGTTTCCAGTCAGCTTCCTTGAGGACTTTAAGTATCTCTTTTGCCACTATTTTGCTCCCAGTTGCTGATAAATGCACCCCATCTCTGTCATAATTAGTCAACCATGAACTCTTCTAATTCAATAAAGTCAAACAAGTCTCATTGATCAACTGAAAACTAAGCAGCCTACTGACATTTTGTACAAGTCTCTGGTGTATAATATGATAATAGAAAGTATATTATTTAGATTATAGTCTAATTTATTGAATAAAATGATTTACGAGGTTTTACACATTGAAATTAAACTTTCAAGCGGTTTTGTTTTATGCTTCTTTCTGGATTTCAGCCATTAGGGATAAAATATAACCAGTAAAGCATATATGCTCACGTAAAGCAGGTTGTCATCCAGTGATAATGCTGCTTAAAAGCGTTGCAAAGATTAATAGCCTTAATCCCCATCTCTTGGCACAATTCTACACAAGCATCTGTATATTTTTGGCACAGTTCAGTTGTGCGATCATCCTCACTGAAAAATAGAAGTGTTTGTCAATGAATCCAAAGGAATAATTAATTAATTAAATTAACAAACTTAGGTCAGTTATAATCATATCACCCCAAAACTTGTAGAATTTGAGCCTCATTTACAGGAGGTGCAGTAAGAAATATTACGCGTGTCGTCTCGGAAAGGTTCTGGTAACAACAATACATGGGCTGTATTAGAATACATTACTTGGATGTATAACATTCATATTTGACACACTAACCATATATATAAAGGAGGGGTCAACTAAACCCCACGTGTAACTGTTTTGACTCGTTACCCAACACACCCATACGCCACCTCTAACTAAAACCAATATTTGCATTCATCTAGTTGAAATAAAAACCCTAACAAATGAAACTTTTTGCGTGCTTTTTGTCTAATTTAAGATATCTCAAAAAACAAGAGTATGATTGAGACGAGATAATAAGTTTATGTTCCTTCATGGAAACAATACTCTACTCACACTTTATCACTTGACCATGTATGATGCACTTGTGATTAATTACTGCAATAATGACATCACAAATATTGTGGTAAAATTAACCTTGAGATGGATAGCTATCTTCCTCATGTTTTCAACATACTCAGGAAGGGGTACATGAGGACCTAGGCCATCTGGACGTGGGTGCTTTGAATCATTACCTCCAAAATAAACTATCACCAGAGATGGTTGTACTGCATCGTCCTGAAAATGGAAAATTGGGAAAAGTAAAAAAGTACAAGTATTAGGGAGAAAGAGGTGGTAAAAGGGGTTCAAACGGGCCAGGTTGTGTTGGGCTTATCTAAACACTTTTTGTTCAAAAGATTTGAACTTTATGTAAATAATGAGTCTCAAATATGATCACTAAAATTGTTTTACTTCAATAATAATGTTAATTTTGAATAAAATGATTTAGGGGGTTTTATGCACTAATAATATACTTTGAGTAATACTCAACACGTTTCCTTTTAGGCGAAAGTTTTTAAACAGGGAGATAAAATGAAGAAAATACCTTTGGAAACACTTGATCTAGAACTTGTACAGCTTGCTTGGAGTTCCAACCACCATATCCTCGCACAAATATGTCTGCCTACACTTGAAATTGAACAGAGATTTATGTATGGAAATAACAAATACATTCATATCTCTTTTATGTTTAAAATAAATAAAGTAGATTACATACATAACAAAAGGATACACATATCTAATGGCATACGCTCTACAACAACATCACACCAAGAAATTTGCAATGACAATATAAAGTTGTGTAATGACATGATGCATGGTATTCGATTAGGGGCACTGCCATGATTTCCTTGTACATGTTAGACAAATGTGAATTCAATTATACCAGATAAAATGTCTTCAAGGGTGGTGATGAAGGATAAATTGAAACATGAGTTGGATGGGAGTTTGGTGACATGAATAGTGAGTCGGAGAAGCGTGATGATAAGCCAGTTGAACCATAATTGGATTGCTAAGATGGAAGTGGGCTTAGTGCGGCATAATGTTTCAGCCAGGTCTAACAGTAACTTTGCTCTGATACCAAGTTAGAACATAAAAAATGTTGTATATCTATTGATTGTGTAAGCTAACTGTTATCGTAAGTAGAGTCATTCAAGTTGGCCATTATGAGCAATGTTTTTAAAACCGGACCGGACCGGACCGGCCGGTCGGACCGGGAACCGTAACCTCCACCGGTCCGGTTACATGCTCTGAGACCGTTTGCTGGTTGAACCGGGCGGTTCAAGCGATTCAGCGGTCGAACCGCGAACCGGTGGTCGAACCGGGTAGTTTAATTTAAAAAAAAAAATTACTATCTTCTTATCCTATAGTCCTCCTACTTACTTCTATTTACAATTTTAACTCAATTTGGCTCTTTCCTTTTAACTTATACGCTGCCACAGGTCCTCCAAAACCCTAATCAAAATTAAAATTGAAGATTCAAAAGAATTAAAATTCCTATAGACCTACAACCCTCGTCCTTGACTCAAAATTGTTTAAATGGTTGTATATGTAGTATTTGGTATTTTTATATTTTTCTATATATTTTTATGAATATTTATATTATTTATTGCGTCATCCAGTTCTTGAATCCGGTCCGACCGATCCGACCAGTGAACCTCTAAGACGTCCGGTTCGTTGTCCGGTCCGGTTCTGAAAACATTGATTATGAGTCAAGACCTAGATGGTTATTTTCTCCATCTGAATTCCTTAGATTTCTCTAGTTTCTTAGTTAATTATTAGTTCTGAAAACCATCTCTTCTACATCGGTTAAATATTGTAAGACGATTTAGTATCAGGAGCCATTGTCTACTTAGGATCAATACTTGGTTCTTGCCAATACTATCCGAGTCAGTAGTTTAACCATTTCGTATTTGTTATTCAAATACGATAATTACATAACTATTCTAATAAAGCCAGAATAGCTTACACAAGGATTGATAGGTAGAACTCAAGTGAAATTCTTCAAACCCTATAACTGAACATGCATTCAGTTTTACATTGATACACACAAATCTAACTTTTAACAGCAATGAAATCAAACACATATCATAAAAATTCAAACACAATAGAATGAATTTGAATAACACTAACCCTACGAGCGTAAATGTTCGTAAGAATCGCACCCCAACCTTCCTCGCCAAAGCTATATTCAACGATTGAGGAACCGAATAGCACGAACTGTGGCCTTATTGGGCCAACCATCGCCACCCAAATACACCAAGTTATTGATCACTCCGGCGAACAAGGGGATATCATCAAAATGCAAGCTACCACTCAACAGGGTAGGTAGGTGAACTTTGTCAATATTTGTCTTGCACGCTTAATATAAAGATATGTTATTTTATCAATTTTTTGTACGGAATTTTATTTTATTTTACCCCATGATTTATTCCAAATTAATTACTTGATTTATTTAATAGACAGGAGGTTAAAATCTCGTGTATTACACGGATTGAATATATAAAATGTTATATACTTATTAATAAATGTTGTATATTTTTAAAAACTCGTGTTAAATAAACCGGTATATTACATCGGTTGAATAAAATATAATGTAATTTGTTAACAAGCACACTCATCAAAATATGTAGTTTGGTGATTAAACTCCTTATAGATTATTTACTATATTTAATGCAAGGAAATTGGAAAAAAAATACTCCTGAGTTATGGAAAAAATCTAAAAGTTGGTCAGTAGTTGATATATGGTATAAAACGACTCTTGTCCAAATATCATAAATTTTGAAGTAGTAAAAGAATAGGTTTGGTATTTATTAAGTTTTAACAAGTGTAAAGTGGATCATGGACTTCTAGACAATGTTTGGATTTGAAATTTTTAATGGGACTTCATATGGAGTAATAAAAGACCTGGTAAAATATTGGTGAATATTTGACAAGTTAACTATTTTTTTTTTCGAGTTTATGGATTTTCAAGCATATTATATTCATAATACATAATATGAATATTTAAAAATTTTAAAACTTGATAAATAATTATATTTTACATATATAAACATTTAGTAAAAGTTTCAAACATTTTGTTTGTGTCTAAATACGGTTTTGAATTTGTGAAATGTTAAATTCTTATAAAAATGGCTATTTTTGGGGATTTTGGTATAAAATTTTATTTTTAAACTTTTTATAATTTTGGATAGAAGTTTATGTCATATTAAAAACTTAATTTTTAACTTTTAATTTAGATGCTAAGATCACATTAAAACCCTATTTTCGGATGAATCGAACTTTTGACCGTTAACCAAACTTTATGCGTGTAACAACGTTTTTTGACGAACGAAACCGTGACTTAAGTTTTTATCTAACAAATTTTTATAACTACTGATGTACTTTAGTAAAAACTTAAAATTTAAGTTTTGAAGTTACGTATTTGTATAAAATTCGGTTTTACTACATTAAACAGTTCGTACGTGTATGCATGAGTTTTTCGGTATGCAATAGGTTGCATAGCCACTTTTGCTTTGATTGACCTAGTCACACATTTTAGGAGTCCTAAGTGTTGTTTTAAGTCCACTTGATTAGTAGAACCCGGTTAGGACTCGATATTTCGTCTATATTTGTCGACCGTGTCACATAACTCGCCCGCATCGTTTAGGTGAGTTTCGCGGCCCCTATTTACTTACTGTTTTACTGTTTTTGGGGGAAAGATGTTTCCTTATGTATTTTTAGTGACATGCTATAGGATACATTAATACTTGAGTTATTTTTTTTATTCATTAAAGTCCCCAATTTTGGGTAATCCATTAGTTGAGCGTAGCCGTTGAAAATTTTGAGCAGTACTACTCGGGTTGATACCCTAACTCATGGTTTGGTCGTGCCAACCGGACTTGTAGAGTCACCTGGGCACAAAGTTAGCCAATTTTTATATAGATCAGTAATTGCTTAGATAATCAGAAGGTTAAATATGTGGCTTAACTGCTTGGATAATTAGAAAAGATGAGATGAGGGGTTTAGGTTTTTAGGGGTGTGGGTAGAGTGGGGTTTAGGTTTTTGGGGGCGGATTAGGGTTCGAGGAGACGGTTCCAACGCCGCTGGAATGAGCTCAATCGGAGTTCGTTTGACCCATTTCTTAGCGAAAAACCATTTCTTAGTGGAACTTCCCCCCCCCCCTCTCTCTCTCTATATATATATAGTGATATGAGTAGTATAATGTGCACATATGATAACATAACAATTACGAGTATTATCAATTCATGAATACGGTAAGCGTCACAAGCACATAAAAAACATAAATGTTACAAGAGTACCCTTTTCCTAATGATGCAACCTTCTTGGAGGGTGTAACACCCAGATATTTCCCAAGTAATATAAGGCCCAAAAGTATTAAAACAGACAGTTCAAGGGTTGAACTTTAATTTCCCAAAAGTTAACGGACCAAAATTTGAAAGTAGAAGGGGTAGCAGACCGCTACCCTAACCCTTAGCGGTCTGCTACGTGCGGACTAAGAAAATACCCAAGCGCTGACACATGTCCCTGTGACTCACCGATCAAGTTCTGAAGCGTGGAAGGGTGGCGGACCGCCAGCCTTCACCTTAGCGGTCCGCTACGTAGCCCCCAAGCAAATTAAGCCGCCTCGTTGAGTGGCGGACCGCCACTGACTTGTGTAGCGGTCCGCTACGGGTCCGATGTTCACACTATAAATAGTCGATCAATCTCAGCTCATTCCACACAAACATTTACACACACAAACACCTTCATACATACTAGAGCTCTGATAGCCCGATCCCCGAGGTTCTGATACGCTCCCGAGAGTCGGTTTCTTGCAAATCATCCGCAAACTGCCATAGATAGCGACGAGGTAAGGTTTCTAAACACCTTGAGATTTCTTCGTGTAAACATAAGATAGGGATATTAATTATAATAATGTGGGTTATGATCTAGGGTTCTGTTGAAGTATTAATTGTGATATTCGATATAGGAGGAGGTTCTGTTTGAGGTGAGTTACTCTAAACTGTGCTCTATGAAATGTTTTGTAAATGATTTTGTATCTGAGATCCCAACGCTGTCCATGCATATAGCCTATAATAAGTACTTATTATGTCCATTGATTGAGGGGGGGACCAGGGACAAGACTGATCCTCTTGTTTTAGTTCTGGTACGTATGGGACCAATAAGTCGGGAGGGTTCCCGTATATATGTATGTTGTAGACTTAGAATTCGAGTAAAACAGAGGTTACCGAGTGATGGGTTGGACAAGATGATTGTAATTACCATATGGGTTCATTCTCGATCAGGGATATACGTAAAGATGATTTTGTTTATGAACTCGCCAGCGTAAGCTGATCCAAAATGTTTTCAAATGTTTTTGAGCACAGGTGAACCCTAGCTAGTAGATGGCATTCTAGGAGGTGTATAAAGGTTGGAAATAGGGATGACTCAGGGCAGGTCCCTGGATGACCATAATGCCTTAGTGATTGGCATGATTTTTTGTGAGCTATAAGTCTAGAGTTTGATTATGTTGTATTTTGCCAGTCAGTCCCTATTGCACAAACTTTATATTATGAAATGAAAGAAATTATGTTATAAGTCTTCCGTTGTGCGCTTATGTTATCAACGTCACTGTAACTAGAAGGCGACCTTCAACCGGTATGTAGTTATCTGACGAACGGAATGTTCTGTCTAGGAAAGAGCGGCGTATAAATCTCTCCTAGACCTGTCGCTCTTACCTGGGAACATATCTGTTGGAGGTACTACTCTGGTAGATGACTGTCCTGTGTTACGGGTATGACAGCATCAATGATGTGCTTTTTCCTTTTTGAATTATCAGCCAAGTGTTGTGACTTAGACTGATGGCTTTGGCTGGCTTGGTTCGATCCAATGTTAGGTACAGGAAACAAATGTTAAGAAGTGTAAGGAGTATTTGATCCAATGTTGGCTAACTTGAACTATTGTGACTTGCAACGAATTTTTTGGAGTGGTTCCTATGAACCGTTTCAAAATATATGATTAAAAAACAACATCAGAAAATGAAAACCGCCTTAAAAGATTTTTTTTCGAAGCTGTTTATTGGAACCGCTTAAAAAAATCATATTTTGAGTTGGTTTTTATTCGTTAATCTGGTTTGTTAGACAGTTTCCTTAAAACTTACTAGTGTTGCCTCCCACCAATCTTCACCCGTACCCTTCGACCCAATTATCTTCCCTCACGAGCCCAAACAATCCAATAACCCAATACTCGGATCAGAAGACCTACTAAATATGAGCTTCACGTATGAGTCCATGGATGCTCCGCATCAATTTAAGGGTCAGATTGCTTCTTATTCACCGGGCTGGTAAGCTTCCTTTCTCTTATTTGGGTCTTCAGGTTGGTTCGAGCATGAAAAAAGTGTAGGACTGGAAAGTGCTTATTGATAAAATTTAAAGGTCGCCTTTCTTCATGGAAATCGAATATTTTATCTATTGGTGCTAGATCGCTTCTTAATTCGTCGGTTCTTGGAGCTTTGGGGATTTTTTTTTCTCTCATCCTTTTTCCATCTTGTGTGTTGAAGATTTTGGAAAGCTTTTGATCCTAATTCTTTTGGGGGTTCAACAACAATGAAAAGAGAGTGCATTGGATTTCTTGGAATCAAGTTATGGCGGCTAAAGAGAAAGGTGGTATAGGAATAGGTTCGTTGGCAGTATTTACAAAGCTCTTTTTGCCAAAAATGGAGATGGAGTTTCGTAACAGAAAAATATAGTTTATGGGTTAAAACGTTAAAGGCTTTGTATGGGTTGGAAATGAACCCAAATCATCCGGATAGTGGTATCTTGAGCTCAGGAGTTTGGTCGGGGATTTGTAAACCAGGTAGAGTTTTGGATGTTCTTAATATTATTCCTTTTACGACTATTACAAAAGTGGTGCGGAATGGTCTAGATACAATTTTTTGGTCTGATGTTCGGGTGTTGGGTGGTTCGTTGAAAGATGTTTTTCCAAGGCTTTATGCGTTGGAATTAAGTAAACATTGTTTAGTGAGCCAATGGGTAGATGGTAAAAGCTGGAATTGGCGTAGACCGGTTAAGGGGGTGTAGAGAAAGAGCAATTTTCAGCTTTGATGGAGGTTTTGAATCAGTTCTCAGTTGATGCCATGCCTGGCAAGTGGGTTTGGAAATTGGGGAATATGTTGGAATTCTCGGTTAAAGATATTGGGAAGGTGATTGATGATCATCTTCTTCCTATGGGGAATAGAGAAACGACTTGGTTCAAGTTTCTTCCTAGAAAGGTTAACATTTGTGCTTAGTGGGTTTTAATTAATAGACTTTCAACGAGAGTGAACTTGGATGTAAAGGGTTTGGATGTTCCAAGTGTTTTGTGTCCATTTTGTAATGATGTCTTTGAGAGTATTGATCATCCGTTTGGTGCTTGCGTGGTTGTTTCTAGAACTTAAGGGCTTATTGGTCGTGGCTAGATCTTTCGTTGCCTTTGAATAGAAGTTCGGTCCGATAAATCAAGTGGATGAAAGAGTTAAAAGTGCAAAACAATTTATTAAAGAGTAAATTACAGAAATCATCCTTTATGTTTATACCCTTTTTCAGATTGTGTTCTTCAGCCCAAAAATTATCAGAGATCGTTCTTTATGTTTACAAATCTTGCACGTTATGTCCTTTGTTTCTAACCCAGTTAAATTTCTCAGTTAAGTCTAGTCATGTAAAACACACATACGGGTACTTTTGTAATTTTACATATTTAAATAAAAAATATGTTAATTAAAGTGTGTGTAAATACTCTCTCTAGGAATAATTCTAAAAGACCTTAAATAGCAAGGTCTTGGAAACTGACCCATGACCTTGATTTGAGTTTAAAAAAAATCAAAGATAGCAATATCTACAATTGTGAGGCTTGGTTTGAGTGGTAACAACTTTAAGTGTATACCAATAGGCGCAGTTTCAAAACACACTTCAACTTTTTATTAATATGTCTTTTTTTATATTTTCAATAATAACCTTCAATTTTCTAAATTTTCATATATAGCCCTCAAATTTTTAAAATTTCAAGTTTACCTCTGGATAAAATTTTCAACTGTATCTCTTAAATTTCTAAACTCTCAAATTTACTACTTTTAACTCATTATTTTTTATGATTTGATTTTTCTATAATAACTCGGCTAAATCCGCAAACGGGCTTTCGAGTGTAGAGTGTGACAAACCGGTTTTTTTTTTATTTTACTTTTTTTTATATTCGTTGTAAAAATTTCTTTTTTATATTTATATTTAGTTTTTGTTACTAACTTTTTTAACAAATTTTTTTTAATGTTAAGTTATATTCGCGTAGCAATTTATCTACTTTTTCAATCTCCTGAACCAAGTCACGACAACTTCATACGTTTCTTTTATTTATTTACTCACGTTAATGTCACCGTCGTAATACATCTAACGAAGTTCACAAACACGTCGCATGGCGCTGGCTTAATTTCTAGTTTTACACATTTAGAAATAATATTGACAGCAACATATTTTGACCGTAAGTTCCTTGGAAACCCAAAATTCTTATCCATCGGCGACTCTCCTTCCTTCCCGTCGTCCTCTGGTATCGTCCCCGTCGACACCGGATTTCCCTTCTTCGTCTTGCGCCGTTTTCCGTATCACCGACATGATCGGTCTCGCCGGCGACGGAGGCGGAAACGTCCATTTGAACATCCTCCTCGGCGCCCCCGCCGGCGACGGCGCCGTAACTCCCTCCGGGCACCGGATCTTCCATTGAACCCCGATGAACGAAACAACCGGAGTGTCACTACCGGAAGAACCGACCAGAGGCGGTGGGTTCCGGTGGTGGGTCTTGGCGCCGACAGTTGAATGGGGTTTACTTCGAGCGTCTTTTCCGACGAAAGATTGTTTCAGAATGGTGAGCTTAGAAACGAAGATTTAAAGTATTTTATGGAGATGATTTTGATGGAAATGGAGAATCATTCGAATCAAGAATTGATTTTGTTGCCATTTTTAGACGTGAATTGTACAGTCAACGGTAACATTTAATTTCTGAAGGTGTTAATTTCAGAAGGTGGGGAGTGTGGTGGTGCAGTTGGTGGGGGTTGTGGTGGAGAGGGAGAGGGAGAGGGGGCGAAAAAGTGTGTGTGAGAGAGATTTTTATTAATATATTTTTTAATTAAATAGGTAAAATTATAAAAGTATTGAGATGTGTCTTACATGTGATTAGACTTAATTGAAAATTTTAATTGGGTTAGGGTCAAAAGACATAATGTGCAAGATTTAAAAACATAAAGGATGATCTCTGATAATTTTTTAGCTAAAGGACACAATTTAAAAAAGGATATAACGATTTATATAATTCTCTTTATTAAATGAACAAAGGAAAAATGCACTAGTTTGAGATTGACTTCTCACCCGCACACTCTCTACCTCTTATACAACCCTCTCCCATTTCTTCTTTCCTATTTTTCTTCTCACCCACACACTCTTTATCTGTAATTTCCTATTTTGTTTGATTTTTTAAATTGTTTTATAGTTGAGGATTCTTTTCGAATCTCAGAAAATGATTTATGTTTTGAACTTTTAACTAATAATAGTATTAAAAAAGTTAAACGGATTTATAAAAACCGATCTTTATATGAAAATGACCTTTTTTTTATAAATACTGATCCTTTTATCAGAAATAAAATGGCTTTTAAATACAAATTTAATGATTATTTTTCTTGGAAGTGTAATAAATATATGATTTTATACCAACAACATATTTAACATGTGCGACACACATTTGTTTATCATAAACGTAAACGACGAATTTTGAGAAAGCTCACATGCCTAACCGGTTGAGTGGTAGTTTGCACTTCCACGTTTCTCCCCGTTGTTACATATAAAAGCCCCAGAACACTTGTTTGGCATTTATCAGTGACAATGGTTAACCCAATAAGGCCACGGTTCGTGCTGTTCGGTTCCTCAATCGTTCAACTAAGCTTTGCCCTAGACGGTTGGGGTGCGATTCTTGCCACCATTTATTCTCGTAAGGTTGGTAATTAAATTCCCAACATCTTTGTGTCATGTTGTTGTTATCTTTAATTTGGTTATGTATGTAATCTGGATTTACATTCATACATAAATTTCTCTTCAATTTCAAATGGTGTAGGCAGACATATTTTTACGAGGATATAGTGGTTGGACCTCCAGGCAAGCTGTTCGAGTTCTAGATCAAGTGTTTCCAAGGGTATTTTTACCAACTTTAGCCTAAAAGTGATCATATGTATGTTTTACCAACTTTAACCTAAGACGAAACGCGTCGTGTTAGCCTAAAAGGGAACGTGTTGAAGTTTATTTTTAATGCGTAAAACAATTTTTTAATTTTTAATGTTTATAGTATTAATGATGTGTAAAACAATTTCAGGCTCATTATTTACAAAATATTTTTGCCAAAAAGTTTTAGAATACGAATAAGGAATTTCATTTGATTAGTAAAATGAACGAACATTAAGAAAGGCCTCGTGTGTACAATTGTGTTCGTGAAAGTTCGTTTGCTTATGTTTGTTCATTAGAGGTTGTTTTCATATTTTTTTAATTATTTATATTTTCTATTTTACTTGATGAAAGCCAAGTATCCTCGTTTGTTCAAGTGATATTGAATTTCGAGGACAAAATTTTTTTAAGTAGGTGAGATTTATAACACCTCAAAAATTTCTAAGAAATATAAGGACTAAAAGTATAAAAAGTTAAAGTCCATGGGTTGGATTGCAAGTTCCCCAAAGATGGAGGACTAAAAATGAAAATTCTGGAAATCAGGAATGTAGCGGACCTCTACCTTAGTCCATAATGGTCCGCTACATGGAGGGGAAGGAATCAAGCGGGTGTTGACACGTGTCCTGTGACTCATCGAAGGGTTTTGACGCGTGACGCTGGTGGCAGACCGCTAGCCACGTCTGTAACGTTCCGCCACCGAAAAATGTGGGCAGGTCCGCTAAGACTGTGACGTGTGTAGAGCCGACGCTAAGGCTTTTCATTTGATTAATTTTTTATATTCTACTTTATTATACTTATATTTTTTTAAGTCACAAACATTTAAACATTTTATATTTTATACTTTTTAATATTTACTTTATTATTCTCATTTTTAATGTATGAGTTTGCCTTGTTTTTTTTCTTTTCCTAATTTTCTAATTTTAGGATGAAGCAGTACAACCATCTCTTGTGCTTGTTTATTTTGGAGGTAATGATTCAGTTCTTCCACATCCAGAAGGCCTAAATCCTCATGTATCTCTTCCTGAGTATGTTGAAAACATGAGGACAATAGCTACCCATCTACAGGTTCATTGTACCATAATATTGATGATTCCATTATTGCACTGATCAATCGCAAGTGCTCAGCACATGGTCAATTTTTGAGACGTTTTAAACTGTACAAAGAATTTCATTTAAAATATGTACTCTTTTTATAGATATCTTGCAACACTGTTGTAAAACTCGGTTTAGGCGGGCGAGTACTCGGTAGGATGTAGAGGCAATTTTTTTTAACTCGGTTAACATTACTCGGAATCGATCCAACTCGGGGAAGTCGGATTTTCACTGCTTTTAATCGATTTTCGCTATTTTTCATCGATTTTCGTTGTTTTTCACAGCTTTTCGCTGTTTTCACGGATACCCATTAAAAGAAGAGAATTAAATGATTACTATGTCTATAATATTAAAGAACGAACATCAATTTTTGAAATACTTTTGTATTTGAACATGCATCATTTTGATTTATATTGATGATATTCACGTATTTTGTTATGAATATTAGTAAATTTATGAATTATGATATTTGACGTATATATAATTTCCCGAAAAATAATTTCTTTAAACTTTACCATGTCCGAGTACTCCTCGCCTAGACCGAGCACTGGCAACTCCCCGGTCTACAACCGTGCTTGCAACTAGATATATATAAATGTTGGTTTCAGTTAGAGGTGGGGTTAGTTGACCCCTAATACTACTCGTCAAAATATTTTAATTACTTTATACGTAGTTAGTGTGTCAAATATGTTACCTCGTAATTTCTGCACAAATGTTAATGTATCCTGATACAACCAATATATTGTTGATACCAGAGCCTTTCAGAGAAGACACGCGTAGTATTTCTTACTGCACCTCCTATAAATGAGGCTCAACTGCTAGAAGTTTTGGGGTGATATGATTATAACTGACCTAAGTTTGTTAAAAAAAATTGTTTTTCTTCGGATTCATAGACAAACACTTTTATGTTTCAGTATTGAGGATCACGACAATGAACATCGCCAAAAATATGCTGATGCTTGTGTAGAATTGTGTCAAGAGATTGGGATCAAGTGTATTGATCTTTTTCATGCATTTAGCGAGCATGATGACTGGATGGAAACCGCCTTTACGTAAGTATACTTGCATAATGGGTTAGATTTGATCTCTATCGTGTAGAATCACAAACTAGCTTAAAAGAAGACGGGTTGAAAGTCATCTAAAGTTTATATCCGATGGTAAAACCTCATAAATCATTTATTTATTTCGTTTTTGAAATAGTGGCATATTCCAAAGAATTAACTTGTCACCTAACTTGCCTGACCTGCCTTTTAAGTAATATTGATTGCCATATATTTCACTCCCTTTATTTGCTTTCCATTTATCGAATAAGAACGACTCATGGTTACTGGTTACGTTACCCACAACAGAGATGGTATGCATTTATCAGCAGCTGGGAGCAGAATAGTTGCAAGAGAGATACTAAAAGTCCTCAAGGAAGCTCAATGGGAACCTAGTTTACACTGGGAAGCTTTACCTAGTGAGTTTGCTTAATTTGCATGCAAGATCCAAAGTTGGATAATTCGAATATGTCGTCTGTTCAATGAAGTTTCAGGTTGTATGACTTTCCTTGCGTATTGTTGTCTGTTATGTTGTGTTCCTTTCTATCATAATTTGGATTCTAGTTGTTATTCACATGTCTTTTTAATCTATATTAACTTTTTTTTTTATAGTTTATAAGTTGTATGATAGTTATCCCATCCGAATAATATTCTAAATGCTTTGAATTGTTGAAATGGTACGTGGGAAATCCTTGTATTGGAACAACCCAATCCGTTGTAAAAAGGGTTCAACTTAAAACGGGAATAATTTTTGATGTTACGAAGCCAATTGCTCGGCTATAAAATATTGGAACAACCCAATCCGTTAAAACGGGAAATCCTTGTATTGGAACAACCCAATCCGTTTAAATGGTACATGGGAAATCCTTGAATTGGAACAACCCAATCCGTTGTAAAAAGGGTTGTAAAAAGGGTTCAACTATAAAATATTACTCGCCTTTGACCCAATCCATTGTGAAAAGGGTTCAACTTTCCCGGACTGTGAGACGCAAATTGCTCGGCTTTGACTTAAGATGGCCTATAGTAAATACACCTCAACCGTGGATTCATTAATTCTAATTCTAGACTTTCATTCACTATTAATCATCTTTATTTTCTTGTCGGACCCGATAACATTCTCATGCTTTGCTTTATTCTTGTCCTTTCATTTGGTGCACTCATATCGGAAGTGGACAAATTCACCACATTCAAAGCACCTGAAACTATGTTTCTCTCTAGTTCCACGACCTCTTCCAAAACCATGACCATCACCTTGGTTTCCATCTCCCTGCCCCTTACCATTATACCAACTTTCTGGATATACAAGCTTCTGATTGTTTGCACCTACCAAAAGCAACTTACTCTAGTCATTCTTTTCATATTCATTGAAACTCTTCAACTGTTCTTCAAAAGCTTTCATTCTACCTACGTACTACATCTTCAAATAACATCTTATCAATGTCTTCATATTGTTCAACTGAGGCTATAAATGGTAAGAACTTCTTTGGTGTTGAATTCAACAACTTCATCATAAACCTTGTCCTTCAGAACAGAACCAAGAGATATGAACTTGGCTCTTCTTGTTTTTCACTTATAACTTTTTAAATATGATTGTTATGAAATTTTGAATGTACCGTTGTGTCACAACCAGTCCTGTCCCAGGTACTGGTTATACATGACATATGGTACATGGTGGTAACGATCCGTTGCTATAAGCATGCCTCCAGCAACTCATCTTGCTTCTCAAGGGTTCGTTCTGGAATGCCATTTAGTTCCACTATTGTTCACCTGAGATGTGCTAAAAAAGTTTAAAGTAATTGGGTCAACATAAGTTAGTGAGTTTATAAACAACAAATGTTTTAACTTGCGTTTAAACCAAATATATCTTGAACCACAACATTAATTTTCCAATTCCCACCCACTAGCAAGGCGACTGTGAGCTTTTTAGTATATATAACTGACGACTTTTCCGTCACTAGCAACACATGACACAACATAATGGGAGGATCAACCCCATCCGTAAGTCTCATCCACTTCAGAACGTAATTGTTACGTGTTATATATACATGGAATTAGTATATTACAACAAATGAGGCAACACTCGTTTCAAGATATCAACTTTGTTAACTAATAAGCGGGATTTAGTAATCAACACCGAAGATAACAATCGATCTATCAAGCTAAGAATAGTGATGAAAACGAATGCCTAATTATATTGGGCTTATTCAATTGGATTAAAACGAAATCAAATGATTACAAGAATAAAACCAAACGCTTACAAATTGGAAAGAATTAAAAGTATCGAAAGTAAGTATCGCAAGTATGCGTCTGAACACGAAAACCATCTGCCCTAATCTGTAATCAACTAACTAAGTAACAAACTAAGTTTCAACTTGCCACATTTAGTCGATAAAGTTTCACAAGCAGTGCAAATATAGAACAAACTTCAACTTTCAGTAATTCATAACTTTAGCCCTTGAACTTTAATGAAACAGTCGAATCAGTCAAACCTTTTACCATACCATTCTGTTGACCTTTCTAATTGACTTTTACTGACTTCCTTTAATTGTATTGGGACATAACATCCAACAATTCGGATGGGATAAACTATAGTACAACTTATAAATTGTGAAAAGCTAATATATGCTTATCCAGGTTTGGAGTGATCACTGAATAAAAAGACACAAACCTGGAACTGAACAACTCGATTTCACATGACCCGAATAACAAATGGATTGAGCAAGTTATTCCAAATTATGATAGAAAGGAAGAAAAACAACATAAAGTGACTACAATATGCAGGAAAGTCATACAACCAGAAACTTCATTGGATCTTGGGTGCTAAGCAAACTCCATAGGTAAAGCTTCCCAATATAAACTTGGTTTCCAGTCAGCTTCCTTGAGGACTTTAAGTATCTCTTTTGCCACTATTTTGCTCCCAGTTGCTGATAAATGCACCCCATCTCTGTCATAATTAGTCAACCATGAACTCTTCTAATTCAATAAAGTCAAACAAGTCTCATTGATCAACTGAAAACTAAGCAGCCTACTGACATTTTGTACAAGTCTCTGGTGTATAATATGATAATAGAAAGTATATTATTTAGATTATAGTCTAATTTATTGAATAAAATGATTTACGAGGTTTTACACATTGAAATTAAACTTTCAAGCGGTTTTGTTTTATGCTACTTTCTGGATTTCAGCCATTAGGGATAAAATATAACCGGTAAAGCATATATGCTCACGTAAAGCAGGTTGTCATCCAGTGATAATTCTGCTTAAAAGCGTTGCAAAGATTAATAGCCTTAATCCCCATCTCTTGGCATAATTCTACACAAGCATCTGCATATTTTTGGCACAGTTCAGTTGTGCGATCATCCTCACTGAAAAATAGAAGTGTTTGTCAATGAATCCAAAGGAATAATTAATTAAATTAACAAACTTAGGTCAGTTATAATCATATCACCCCAAAACTTGTAGAATTTGAGCCTCATTTACAGGAGGTGCAGTAAGAAATATTACGCGTGTCGTATCGGAAAGGTTCTGGTAACAACAATACATGGGATGTATTAGAATACATTACTTGGATGTATAACATTCATATTTGACACACTAACCATATATATAAAGGAGGGGTCAACTAAACCCCACGTGTAACTGTTTTGACTCGTTACCCAACACACCCATACGCCACCTCTAACTAAAACCAATATTTGCATTCATCTAGTTGAAATAAAAACCCTAACAAATGAAACTTTTTGCGTGCTTTTTGTCTAATTTAAGATATCTCAAAAAACAAGAGTATGATTGAGACGAGATAATAAGTTTATGTTCCTTCATGGAAACAATACTCTACTCACACTTTATCACTTGACCATGTATGATGCACTTGTGATTAATTACTGCAATAATGATATCACAAATATTGTGGTAAAATTAACCTTGAGATGGATAGCTATCTTCCTCATGTTTTCAACATACTCAGGAAGGGGTACATGAGGACCTAGGCCATCTGGACGTGGGTGCTTTGAATCATTACCTCCAAAATAAACTATCACCAGAGATGGTTGTACTGCATCGTCCTGAAAATGGAAAATTGGGAAAAGTAAAAAAGTACAAGTATTAGGGAGAAAGAGGTGGTAAAAGGGGTCCAAACGGGCCAGGTTGTGTTGGGCTTATCTAAACACTTTTTGTTCAAAAGATTTGAACTTTATGTAAATAATGAGTCTCAAATATGATCACTAAAATTGTTTTACTTCAATAAAAATGTTAATTTTGAATAAAATGATTTAGGGGGTTTTATGCACTAATAATATACTTTGAGTAATACTCAACACGTTTCCTTTTAGGCGAAAGTTTTTAAACAGGGAGATAAAAAAAATACCTTTGGAAACACTTGATCTAGAACTTGTACAGCTTGCTTGGAGTTCCAACCACTATATCCTCGCACAAATATGTCTGCCTACACTTGAAATTGAACATAGATTTATGTATGGAAATAACAAATATATTCATATCTCTTTGGTGTTTAAAATAAATCAAGTAGATTACATACATAACAAAAGGATACACACATCTAACGGCATACAATCTACAACAACATCACACCAAGAAATTTGGAAGGCCCCCAGATACAAAACACCAAGAAGAAAAAAAAGATATGTAGCATATACATGACACACAAAGGATATATAATTACATTTTGGTGATGACAAGATAAAGCTGAAATGGAATGACAAGATTAAGCTGGAATGGAATGACAATATAAAGTTGTGCAATGACGGGATGCATGGTATTCGATTAGGGGCAGTGCAATGATTTTCTTGTACATGTTAGACAAATGTGGACTCAAATATACCAGATAAAATGTCTTCAAGGGTGGTGATGAGGGGTAAATTGCAACACGAATTGGATGGGAGTTTGGTGACAGGAATAGTGAGTCGGAGTAGTGTGATGATAAGCCAGTTGAAACATACAAGGATTGCTAACATGGCAGTGGATTTATTTAGTGTGGCATAATGTTCATGCTGGGTTTAACATCAACTTTGCTCTGATAACAAGTTAGAACATAACAGATGTTGTATACTGATTGTGCAAGCTAATGGTTTTCATGGGTATAGTCATTCCAGTTAGTCATTCTAGTGAAGAGGATTCAACACCAAGATGTTTATATTCTCCATCTGAATTCCTTAGATTTCTCTAGTTGTTTTCTAGTTTCTTAGTTAATTATTAGTTCTGAAAACCATCTCTTCTACCTAGGTTAAATATTGTCAGACGATTTAGTATCGGGAGCCAGTGTGTCCTTAGGATCGATACTTGGTTCTTGCTAATACTATAATGCAAATATGATAGATACATTTGCCTGTGTGTAGTTTGGTTTTTAGTATTTGCCATTTTATAAATTTAAAGCTTGTGTAATTGATTCGTATTTGTTATTTAGACACAAACACGATAATTACATAACTAGTCTAATAAAACCAGAATAGCTTACACAAGGACTGATCAAGTGAAATTCTTCAAACCCTATAACTGAACATGCATACAGTTTTACATTGATACACACTATAACTGAACATGCATACAGTTTTACATTGATTCACACGAATCTAACTTTTAACAGCAATGAAATCAAACACATATGTGGAAAATTCAAACACAATAGATACGAATTTGAATAAGACTAACCCTACGAGCGTAAATGTCCGTAAGAATCGCACCCCAACCTTCCTCACCAAAGCTAAATTGAACGATTGAGGAACCGAATAGCACGAACTGTGGCCTTCTTGGGCCAACCATCGTCACCCAAATACACCAAGTTATTGATCACTCCGGCGAACAAGTGTTGAGGGGATATCGTCAAAATGCAAGCTACCACTCAAAAGGATAGGTAGGTGAAGTTTGTCAATATTCGTCGTGCAAGCTACCATTCGTTTTATTTTATTTTACCCGTAATTGATCCAAAATTAATTATTACTTGATTTATTTAGAGGGGGTGTTTCGGATTGATTATTTTACTTGAAAAGTTCTTTTTATTAAAAGTGATTATTAGCTTGTGACTTTTTGAAAAACAGTTTTTAAAAAAGTGTTTGGATTAGCTTTTGTGGTGGGAAAAATCAATAAGTCTAAAAATTATTTTTTTAAAAGTATTTGACTTAGGTTATTCACGTAAAATGACCAAAAATGATATTTTTATATTTTATATATGTATTTGTTAGAAATTGTTAGGGGTAAATTGGTAATATTTTATTGCAAAAGTCATTTGAAAAGCCAAGAATTTGTAGCTTTTAAAAAACAACTTTTTAGTTTTATTAAAAAGTTAAAACAAAAAATGCTTTTATGTTTGCCAAATACTTTTTTTAGTTTATTGGCTTTTGCCAATAAGTCAATAAACAGTTTTCCAACACAATCTCAAACACCCACTTAGTCTAATTTATTAAACTTAAGAAATTAGTATGTTTTACGTAACATTAAAAAAAGATATTGTTTGTAAACTATCGTTAATATAAAACGTGACATTAAAAAAAAGATATTGTTTGTAAACTATCATTAATATATAAAAATCATAAAAAACTTTTTTATAATAATAGAACTTTAATGAAAAATAAGCATACCTCAATGTTTAAGATCATTTCATTTTAATGATAAACAGAACAATTTTTATAAAAAAGATATTTTTTATACAAAGATCGATATTCTCATAAAACCAATTAATTTGCTTTTTAACTTTTCTTCTAGAGTAAATCGTCATTTTTGTCCCTGTGGTTTGGTCAAAATTGTCACTTCATCCAATAGTTTTTTTTTGTATATGAGTCCTCGTGATTTTAAAATCTTGTCACTTTCATCCAGTCAACTAACACCATCTATTTTTTTAGTTAAATGAGGGGTATTTTAGTTCTTTTAGATATTTGTTTTACTTCTTCATATTTTTTACACTCACTTTTTAATCATCATTTGTTAACCCCCCCCTCCTCCTCTTGCGTTTCTTCTTCCTGATCTTCATCCCCATCGCCTGATGTTCAATTATCGATTGTTCTTTTTCATCCAAATAACGTGAGATAGACACAACAAAGTGTTTTGTGGGGGTAGAAACGGTGGTGAAAGTGAGGTATAAAGAAACGACAGTCGTATTCCAGTGCTGGTCATCAAAAATTGGCCAGGAAAAGAGGAAGAGGCGAGCAGGGGGTGATTAAATTAGAGGTTAAATGGGGGTTGATTAAAAGTGAAAATAAAAAAGATGAATAAATAAAACAAATATGTAAAAGGACTGAAATACCTCTCATTTAACTAAAAAAAATGGTAGGTGTTAGCTGACTGGATGAAAGTGACAAGATTTTAAAACCACGAGAACCCAAATATAAGAAAATAAACTATTGGACTAAAGTGTCAATTTTGACCAAATCACAGAGACGAAAATAATAGTTTACTCTTTCTTCTATTATTATTAGTTAAAAACTAGTGGGTGTTAACCTGCTTTTTACAATGGCTAGGTTCTGAACATTGAAACGAAACATTTGCAACGGTATATTTAGAGATTACGAAAACGTCAAGTCATTGTAAGAATGAATAACAAATTTTAAGTAAAAGTTCTTAAAGTTTTTTTAAATATATTTTTTATTTTAAATTAAATAAAAATTGATTCACATCTAATTACTTTACCTTATTTTATGTTATATATATATGTGTGTGTGTGTTTATATATATATATATATATATATATATATATATATATATATATATATATATAGGGGAGGGTTCTAGAGAAAACCATAAGTTTGGCGAAAACCAAGAAAACCATTATTTACCCTTGATTTTGTTTAATCAATGGTTAAGATTCATAATGGCAAATCTGTAAATAAGTGAAAGCAATAGCATTTAATTATAAGTTTTAAGGGTATTTTTGGGATATTATAAGATTTTAACTTTGAAAACCTTAACAAATCTCCTGATTATACACATTCTTTCTCTTTTCTCTTGTTAGTCACACAACTCTTTCCTAAACAAAAACTAAAAAGAAATGATAAGAATTGTATTCGGTGTTCAACATGGGATAAGCAACCTCCGTTATATTTGGTGTTCATCATTGTTTTTAAGAGTACCAACCACCATGAAGATTTTCGGTTATATATATGTAGCTCATACAAGTTACATATAGTAGCTCGCGAGTTACGCGTATGTAGCTTCCACAAAAATGATACGATTGTCAACGACAAAAAATGGAGAAGATGACTGAGAAATATGTTGGGTTTGTTGAGTTACATATATGTAGCTCATACGAGTTACATATATGTATCCCACGAGTTACGCATACGTAGCTTCCACAAAAATGATACGATTGTCAATGACAAAAAATTGAGAAGATGAATGAGAAATATGTTGAGTTGTTGAGTTACATATATGAAGTGGCGGAGCCAAGATTTTTTTCCTAGAGGGGCAATATTTTTCAAGGATTGGGTTTCTAAGAAGCCGACTTCAAATTTTTCGAGTCGGGTTGGGTCGGGTCAGATTTCTAAGAAGCCAGTATCACAATTTGATATGGTTCACGAAAATGATTTCAATTTTGGTCAGATTTCTACGGTTTGACAAGTCTAAATGAAGATACTAAAGAGCATTTTCTTTTTATTTTTACTTAATTACACATGTGGAAACTGTAAATCATTTTTTTAATTTCTGCTACCATCATAAATATAACATCCATGTATTTTCAATGATTCTATCATCAAATCAAACAAGTGACAGAAGAAATGTGTGTACCTGAAACTCACATCACATACAACCATTGTTAGGAAAATTTTATGATCTGAATCATACTCTCTAATATACATTAGCATAGCAAACATCCACCCCCATTTTTGCAAACCATTTCACACTCTCCAAAGGACATGTTGTGATTAAAGTTGAACATATATAAAAAATCAAAAGTCAAATAACAATTTCAATCTTCGAGCCAAGCCTACATGTTCGTCCCTCTCAGTTCATCCAAAACCTTTCAAACAGAAATCAAAAGTCGAAGTCGAACACAAAACCAAATTGAACCAAACGTGTCTGCTCTCTGTTCGTCCCTTTTACCAGGTTGAGTAGCATTGTTTGAAAATTGGAGAGATGGAGGTAGTTAGGATAGGAGCAACGATGGAGGAGACAAATTAGGGTTTGGAAGAGATTGTATGACGCAAGAGTAAAAGATGTTATATTAATTAGGGTAAATTTTAAAAACTGAGAGCCCATGAAGGAGTGAGGAGGCTTCTGATATGTTAAATTAAAAACAAAAAAAATGCTTTAACATGGTTTTGAACCCGGAACCTTTAAATGTAAAGGGAATTAAGATTTAGCCACTGAGACATGAAAATCTAGTTATTCCGCTGAGTATTATAATGAGGTCAACATGAAAAATTCAATCCATTTTAGCTTGTATATCCGGTGTATAAAATCAAAATTTCAGTGGGGGTCATGTGACCCCAAGCCATAGCTCCGCCCCTGTAGCTTATACATATCACTTTCTTCCCTCGTTCCCAATTCACATTCATTTGATTAGCAAGTTCCTTAATGATTTGATCATAACATCCTCCCAATTCGTCGATTTGTTAACTTGTTTTTGCTTCCTTTTTTTCATCGAGGCATCAAAACTTATCGAATGATAATCGGTTAAGATTTTAACTAAGGTGGCGTCAGACGATAAAATTCCTTGGTTGGTGCCGACATATCTGACATGCGATAAGGCTGGCACTGTTCCGTTCCGGCATGAATTTTGGGTTGAATTAGATTAGCACTTAAAAACTCTTTCACCTGTATGGCGGCGGCATGCGATAGAGGGGTACAGATATGGGGTAGATATATTGGGTTTGGTCGGAGAAGGAGTCAAACTAATTGAACATTCAATAAAAATTAAACACACACACTCTTGATTTTCCACTTTTTTGATGACATATATCCAAAAGAGGGTAGAGATATGGGGTTTGATCGGAGATGAAGGAGGTTTGGAGTCGGTCGAGGTTTCGTTGGTGAAAAGAAACGTAGATGAAGGACAAAAAAAAAATAGGGATTTGGATATGGAAAACAATAATTATCAAGTCATCATTAACGTAAAAATTACATTTTTATATAAAAGAAACAATATTCATGCCTTCAGAAATAACATATGCAGCAGATTTAGATTGCTTAATTTAAGAGAAACATTTTTTATACAATTCAAAAAGCACATACAAAATCAATCCAAGCTCCAATCATGAGTAGGCTAACCAACAAAAGAAGTGATATCAATCCTGAAAACAAAAGTTCAATTACAGAGCACACAAAGCATAATCCAACAAATAAACAATGTAAATCAATGTGAATTTCACTAATCATATACCACAACACAATTGAAAGTTTCTTTGTATCACACAAAGGGTTACTTTTTGACTTTCAATGTTAAACCTTCTAATTCTACATTAAAACAATCGACTTTGACATTATACGAATTAAACAAGATATTCTAACAGTTCAACCGGTATTTCATGAGATCTGATTTTAAAATTCCAATTTGGAATTGGATCTGTATTTATAAAAGAAATTAGCATTACCAAAACATGGTTATGCAAATTTAAGTAGGGATACATAGAAATGAATAGTTAGCATCAACTCCTCAATTCTTCGAGCAAACTGGAAAAGACGTTAAATTTCTCCAAAATTAGCTATCAATTTCAGATTCTTCTACCTCCAATAGAGCAGTTTGCATTTCATAACAAACTTGCGACCTTGAAAAAAAAATCCAAAATTGCTCAGAACCATGATTTAGAACATCAGTTCAACAAACGAATTGAAATTGTACCAGAACAAAAAAACCACAACAATGAGATTAAACATAAAAATAAAAAAATTGAGTTCAAAATGCTTTCAGAGGGACATGAATTGCAATCAAAGCGGCATAGTTAACAACTAACCTACAGAGTGAAGAGCCTATCACCAAATTCCACTTTTTTGTCAAGAAATCAACACCTAGTGTTGCCATGTATTGATTGCGTTTACATATCTAAAGTTGAATAATAATGGCAACTAAGACCATCCCCACGGGTTTGGACAGAAGTGTGTTTCGTATCGACCCATCTCGACTGTACCAAAAAACTACTTCCATTAAAGTGAATTGTCATTGATTAAGGTGTTTTGTTCATCGAGGTGTTTTTGGAATGTAAATTTTGTTCTTCATTAAGGTGTTTTGTTAATCGGGTTGTTTGACTGCGTTGAGATATATATGGTTTGATTCATAGTTTACTTTTATGAAGTTTATCGTTTTAAAATTATAATGGGTGACTTTTAAAGTATATAGCTCGATATATGATTATCAGATTCGAGCTCGTTTAAGTTCGACTCGATTCAAGTTTATAGTGAGCCAATCTCGAGTAACCTAAGAGCAGCTCGTGACGTTTACACCCTTAAGCCCTTAGTTATAGACTTATTATTCTAAAAAGATAATTTTAAACCAAATTAAATAGAGGCTATTCTTAACTTAAAGTAGGAAAAAGTAATAAGAATTGGTGGTTAATGTGGAAAAGATGTAATGAGTCACATAAAACTAATTTATTAAAATTTCAAATACGCAAAGATTCAAAGCAATGAAAAGAGAAACAACACATATTTGGTAGAAATTTGGAAATGGCACCCGAGAGAGCAGAAATCCGGTACCGGTTGTATGCTCCTGCGATTGCCTGAAACAAAAATAAGCAACTTAATTTAATCGTTGATACACTAACATTAGAGAGTTAGTGTAGCAATCCACATAGTATTTTAGTACTTCTGTAACTTCTCAAATGATTCATCATATAAAAGATTGGTCAGTGTAATATAAATTAAGTATGTTTAGAGCACAACAATCATCTCCCTGAAATAACATTATTAATCATCAAATAGAAGAAAATCTAATAAAAAATGTCAAAATCATTTACCAAACATAAGAAAATCCAAAACCCTATAGCTGCAAATATGAGAAGCGCTGCCAAGTACCTAAGACAAAACATATAATACATAAATTATTTATATATTTTTGATATGTATAAAGTTTACAGTTGTAACTAACATAAGTCACATTCAAGAATTCAGTTTGGGAGCAATTCTAACCCGTCAAAGCGTAAACACCTAAGAACCAACACTTGTCTACTCGACAATAATTCAAATAAAATGCAACAAACACTAAACATCCATACAAATTAAGTAGTCTCCTGCTTTTGCCTCACTAGCTCTTGCCTAACGGCTCCCGCCTTCTGCAAGATTAAAAAAAATACGAAATAATACCAAGTTAACGATAGTAAAAACATCTAATAAAATCAGTAAAATGGAAAACAGTGGAACATTATGTGACACCATTTAAGGTTACAACTTGATGTATATATATTAGTTAGTAGTGTTGGAAGTTTTTAACTTAGTGTTGTAAGGTAATGAGTGAAAAATATGAGTCAATTTAGGATATTTATTATCACTAATGGGTCAAATGGTTAAAAGAAATAGAAAACAAGAGAGATCAAAATGTCTAAATATTTATATGTTAGATGTCGAGAAAACCTTAGATACTGTTTTGCTAGTTTAAAATTTTGATCTTTATTGTGACAGTAAAGCTTTCATATACATATTAAAAGGATTTGATGTACGAACTTGAAAATGAGAAAGTGTGTTTGTCGGTCAAATAAAACATGCCTGATTTGTTTCAACCCATGTTATGGAAGCACTGTTTGACCAATCACCAAACTTCTTTGAACAACCTGATTAGCCACCTCAACTTCTTGCCATCCAATAAAGGGATAATAATAATAATGATACTAAATTATAAATGATAGGTTCTTGTAGAGAAATGAAAAAGAATGGATTAATGCTAACCTTAATCTTTGCCGTATAACTTTTTCCCTCCTTTACAAACCGACAAATCACTTCCCTCAAGCACCCAAATATATGGCTTCTAATCTATAAACTCATTTATTTGTTGTCCACCTTCTATTTAGTTGTTGTATAGGCTCCTAAATCAAACAATTCATAAGGTATATGACGTTTCCCTTATACATAATGACTAATATCCTTCTCCATATAACAACATATTTTTTCTCACAAACATGTTAGGGTTGGCTTAAATGACAAACAATAACCTAGTTGATTACGGTTCTTGTTTCAAGCACATATTATTTGTGGCTTTATTGAGTCAAATTGGTGATTTGTGGTTAATATTTACATGACCAAAAGAACGAAATTATAACTAAAAATACCTTCAATTTCTCTGAATCATCGACAAAGCCTCCCGACAGCAATCATTGGCGATAGCGTTCACCGTCCACAGCGGTGGCCGCCGTTAAATGCCATCCCATCTTCCACTGCGCATTGGAAAGCAATTCACTCGTCTGGTGCATCAAACGGAACGACCGTCGATCTCTCTCTCTCTCTTTGTCACAACTTTAATCCCTTTTAATACATGACATTTAATTGCCATGGAGGATGAAAAGCCAGCCAGTTGAATCGCCAAGAGCGTGATGGAGAAGAACAACGGCGAAGGTAATCAAATGGTCATTTGAAAGGGGGTAAATGGTGTCGGCGTCTTAAAACCGGGAAGAGTCAGCGTTTAAGTGTATTATATGATCATTAACATTACATTAAGTACATGAGAGAGGGTTAAAAAGTGGTAAAAAGACATATGTACCCACTAAATATCTTTTATCTAACATGTAAGTGCATGGGTGATATGGTAATTTGTAGGGCTTAATTATGGAAAGGGGTCAGAAGGTAATTGTACACTTATATGACATTGCCAATGTGTACAATATGCAATAACAAATGCACAAGGTGTCTTAATTTTTTTTAAGAAATTACATTTAAATCCTTTTAATCCCTATTATATAGTAGTATATATATAGATTAGATAGATGGTTACATTGATGAGATGATTTTAATGAATGTTATTTATTGGTGTCAATACCGCGATACTCTAACCGCCGAGTCAAGTAGGTTAAGCTGAGTCAAGCCAGAGAAAATAGACACCTATAAGTATAAGAGAATGTCGCGCAACCAAAGTTCTCTGTATTGAGTTTGTTTTGTTCTTTGAAAAGAATCTATCCCTAATCATTTTTATGACTTTATCGACAACATGCCTCTCTTTCAGTGAGACCACCATGATACACAATCTTGTTGATTTGGCGAATGAGTTAATTATATTGGAAAAGGTCGTACAAAGTTAAGGGTCAATGATGTCAAAATTGAGAAGATGGAGTCCAAGGACCAAAAGCGTAAATTGCACACTTGTAAAAAGTATTGTAGATGAAAAGAACTCGTTGGTGATTAACAGATTTATTTGAGTATTATAATGACGAGAGTTTGATCGGATTCGATTTAATACGTGTAATACCCGAACTGATCGGGTTTGTATATTATCGGTTGGGATTATTTGAGGGACGAGAGAACCCATTATGAAACGATAAATTAAAATAACTTATATATGAAGACAGGCTCGACTAAGATTGTTCTACTTTGTAAAGACTGGCGTAAACAGTCAACACAGATAACGAATGATAGAATAAGCAAGAAAGATAAGAACACGGATCAATATTATCAATCGCTCGTATATTAATATGAAAACTAATGATGATTACAAGTCATACGACTACTATTTATACAAGATTGAAAGTAACAGACTACGAGATATTCTCCACAGTTATAGCACTAGCCAAATCGTAACAGTCTATGCTATAATTACATAGGAAAGCAGTTACATAACAAAATGAATCAGTCAAGATACAATCCCATGATCTTCGCTAACTTTGACTTCGGTATCTTTGACTGACTTGCACATCGGTATTTACCATTTGCATCAACTTGATCTTCGGTATAGATTTTGCCTCAGTAGTAACTTGAATCTTCGGTACCTTCCAAGTCGGTAGCAATCTGTCTCTTCAACATATCCCAACAATCTCCCCGTAGGTAGATGCTACCAAAATAATCTTCATCCACTAACCTTCTTAGCAAAGGCTTTTATAGTCTACTCAATGCAGTTGGCCTTTTCATTCTTTTCTTCATTAACCATCGGTAGCTCAGCCAAGTTCAATGGTGATCTTTTATTTATGCATAACAGGTCAATAGAGTTGAAGTTTTCAACTGATCCATTTTCTCTCTTCAGCACAAGGTTTCCATCCACATACTCCCAAGAGATGATTGGAACATAGGTGGATATGGAAGTTACTTCTTCTATCTTGCCCACTAACAGTCCAAACTGACTATATGGTCTTCTCCAATAACTTGTTTCTCTCTTCAGTTTCAAAAGACACTGGTAGTAGGCTCAGAAGCTTTAGCTCGGCAGTAGACAAGATGCTCAGATCAACCAATTAAGAGAAGGTAGAGAATGTGAAGTCTATCCTCTTAATTACAAACTTCTTTAAATCTGGATCATAATACCATTATGAGATTGGGACATTTGATTGAGCAAGTGCTACTTCAATGTCTATAGGATTATTATCCTCGTCACTACTATCTGGATCATCTTCATTCCCAACTTCCCACTAGCTACTAGTTCATTCTTTCAATCTATTCTCTGAGCTTTATCCCTCTCTTTCTTACTAATATTCTTTTGAGCTTATTTCCTAGCTGATGCTTTAGACTTATAAAACTCTAACTTCCTCTTAGATTGTTCTTTTTTAGCAGGTTCATTCTCTTCCTCCTGGATTCTCTAAGCAATCTCATCAGCTATCCCCAAAGGCATGTTTGTTCCTGAGATAATGTTGTGAGGAGCATTGGAAACATGCTCAGGGATATCTGATGTGTCATGGGTGTATATATAAAATTGATGATTTTAACAAAAAAGTTTTCAATTTATAAAAATGGAATTACTGCACTCACTACAACACACTTAGGGCAAGTACACCCATCGTGAACGTAATATAGCGTTGGTAAGACCATATATCGATCCAATGATACAAAGGCTATTAGTACAAGACTTTAGTTGATGTCTAATCTTTCCAGATTTTTAGAAGTTGTTTGATTTTAATTTTCTGGAGCTTTAAAGAAAATAAGAGAATGTTAGAAGATAGTAGTAGTCAGTACCAATAAATAAATCACTTTGGTTTGAATTCCTTTCAATGTTGTAGTTAGCTTTAGTTTATGAATTTGATGTCATCCAGACAGTCTATAAAATTAATAACTAAAACCTAATCTAGACTCCTAAGTAATAAATGGAATACCTCCGAACTAGACCGCACTAACATGCAAGTGTACCTATCGAGTGTAGCACAACTTAATGGTAAACCGGATTATCGAACCCTAGAGACAATGAATAACTATACTAGACTCTAACTCGAATTATGAATGATTGGTTTGGGTGGTTGTCTACACTAATGATTAAACTAATGAAAACTAAATAGAAAACTATTGAACGACTCTAACTGTCAAGACAAAGGTTTTGAGAAATAGCAAGAATGGGGAAGAATACCACCTAGGTCGGAATCCTACTTGTAAAACTCAATTTTTACACGTTATGGGAACTATGATGGATCTGGGTTTCTAATGATAACAACTCTAGATTACCTAGTGGATCCCTAATCACTCTCAGGGTGTCACCAACTAAGAAACTCTAAAGATGTACTAAACTCACCAGATGGTTGGATTATCTTTCAGTCTCTCCAACAATGACAATGTACCCAACAGACAGATCACCTCTTAGTATCACTGTCCACAATACATCAAAGATGCACGAGGTAATCTCAGATTAACAATTATGACACAGATTAGCAAAGAAAACTAAGAACACCTAAGGGAAACTTCCTCCCAGACATATTTCACTCAGAATCCTAATACCGAAGATTAACCGATTACCTCTCACTTTTCGGGTATCGAGATAAGATGAACAATCAGATCCAATCCACTCTCAACTACAATCCCTATGGGTCACTACGTCTAGCAAACCATACAAACAATCACAAACGCACAGTCTATGATCTAGATACGCTATTCAAACTGCAAGACATTCACATATATCATATAGGACTATAATCAATCATACATCAGATCTAAACATGCATAAACATCACAATTATCAAACCAAGATTGTTTACAAAATCATTAATCCAACTATTGAATCCAAAAACCAATAAAAATCAAGACTTTAACAAATATTTATCATTGACCTAGGAAGTATCAATTGTTTAGCCTAGATTCATGCTCAAAACATTCAAACACAGAAGTGAAAGCAAAAACATATGTTCAATCTCACAAATCAAAGATAAAAATCAGAACCTGGAAATTGAATACGCTATATCTATCGAACCCGGATACGAAAGCTCCAAAATTGCACTTCGATTGCTCCTCAAACACCCAAAATCTCCCTAGAAGGTTGCTCTGATGGCTGAATGATCGATCTCCTCTAATTATGTCATTACAATTCGATATAAAGTCTAATTAGGGCTTTTTGTGGATTTACATGACTCTCACGTACCGTGATGAACAAAATAGTCGCCCGGATTTGGAAATCCTCGTGTATCGCGAGGTCTTGTCTCCTCTGCTTCGCGTACCGCGAAGGATCCTTTTTCCCAATTTTTGAATTTAAACTCTTGGGACTTGTTCTCTTGCTTAGTTCCTTCGTGATTTGACTTGTAATTCACACGAGCTCCTTTAAACCTGACATTGACTTAAAACAAGTAAAAACGAACATAAAACTTCATTCAAACACACTAAATCAATACGAATAAAGATGTGTGCTTTGCACTATATCAAGATTATCAAAAGAACACAATACCATAAACATGGCAGTCGTCACTTAATTCGTTAAACCCTATGGACCTGGTTGATTTTGTCTTCCCGGGGGTAGTAGTTTGAG
Source organism: Smallanthus sonchifolius (assembly GCA_023525975.1). Classification (NCBI taxonomy): domain Eukaryota; kingdom Viridiplantae; phylum Streptophyta; class Magnoliopsida; order Asterales; family Asteraceae; genus Smallanthus; species Smallanthus sonchifolius. The sequence continues at coordinate 33,415,087 of CM042046.1, forward strand.
CAACATGACAACCGCTATGTTTAACTAGACATGTTTCCTGGTTCGGGATACTACATCATAAACTTTAAGATTATGATAATATGTAAGTGCAAAAGATAAAGCAACTTCTTGGTCGGGAGTGTAAGGCTCCAAACCAGGCACCCTACAGTTGGGTCACATAACAGTGTACTGTGTTAAAAACACTTAACTCTTTATAAAACATGCAGCGGAAACTTGACTCAAAACAATACTTGTATTTTAAAATCGTTATTAATCTTTACATTATGGTACGAATGCCTTCACATCGAAACAAGTAGTCCCGCTCCCAAAGTCAAGATACACCGTCACACGAACTCACATGCAAAACAATATAACGTACATACAAAGTCAGTTACGCTTAGTGAGTTATAACATTTTATCTTAACTAAAAACCTTCTCGTCACAAACGTCATTTATTTAAACTCAAGACCTTCATGTCAGTTATAAAAATAATTCGCCATTTATACTAGTAACCCATATTACCTAAAACATTTCAACTCCCTCGAGGGTCCAACAACCCACGACTCAACCCATAACCATAACCCTTAAGTCTCATCGATTTGGATAGAACTGACTAAGCTACCAATGTGTGATTGCTGAGCCGGGCAAGAATTTTGTTGTTGATATGTGCCTAAACCAGGGAATTGTTGTTGCCTCCGTCATTCCATTTGAAGTTTGGGTGGTTATGCATTCTGGCGTGTAGGTGGAGTTGTATGGTCCTTACTGTCTTGGCCTGTTGTTCACAAAGTTGGCTTGTTTGGCGTCCTCGGTGATGTCGTTCATGCAATTCCAGCTCTCATGTTATCCTCCACAACAATCACATGCCATGACTGGTGCTGCTGTCTTTGATGTTTCAAGTTTCTTGATTTTAGACGCGAGTGCATTAGTTTGAGCTTGGAGGGACGTGGTGTTATCGACTTGGAGAGCTCCGGGCATTCTTGCCTTAGAATTGCGTGACGTGTTCCAATAGAAGCTCGTTTAGGTAATCTACTCAATTTTCTCAAAGGCTTCAATCGCGTGTTTTCTCCCCAAAATTCCACCGGAGTGTGTGTCGAGAAGTTATCGGGTGCTAGGAAGTAGACCATTATAAAAGATGGAGATTTGTTGCCATACCTCAAGTCCGTGACGTCGGCATTTTTGGAGCCGATCCTGAAAACGTTCCCACGTTTCATACAAACTTTCATCGTCTTCTTGCGCGAAAGAATTAATGATGGTAAAAAGTTTCACTGTTTTGAGTGGAGGAAAATACTTGTAGAGAAATTTTTGAGCAGAATCCTCCTAAGTGGCGACGGACCCGGTAGGGACGGTGTTGAGCCAAAGTTTCGCTCAACCCTTTATTGAGAATGGGAACATACGAAGACGGATAGCATCACTAGACACTTCGTTTATCTTGAAAGTGTGGTGAATTTCTACAAAATTAGAGAGATGCAAGTGAGCGTCTTCATTGGTAAGGTCGTGGAAGGTTGCTGAGTTTTGAAGCATGTCGATCAGATGGGGTCGGATCTCAAAATTGTTTGCTTTAATGGTTGTACGGCTGTCCCGATATTGCCTATAGTAGGCTTCATGAAATCCAGAATGGTAAGTTCTTCCTCCATTGGTGGATCAGTGAGGATTGCTTGAGCAACAATTCTTGTTCTGACTGAGTCTATGCTAGAAAAAATGTTCAGGCTTTTCTAAAGGAAGGGCTAGACCTTCAGTCGGAGTGCAAAACATGCATTACTTTGAAAAATAAAAGAACAAGAGAAAAGAAAAGAAATAGACTGAACAATTGGTTTACTTGAAGCCTAATAAAAATCGTTTACTTGAAGCCTAATAAAAATCAATTATAAATCTCAGTTACAAATTATTGTATTTTACCTGAAAGCTTCAGTTTATATGTATTAAATTCTGTTTGTGGCACTCATTTTTCCTATATACATCTGAACAATTGGTGGTTATCTCTTATTTCTACCTACTAATTCCTTCTTTTATAACATTTGTAGTGGGTTCTTGGCTTTAGTTGCATAAATCACATTCAAGAAGGTATGTTATATGTTGTTTGTTTTTTTGGATATGGGTATTTATTTCTTATTTGAACTTCTGTTTATGTAAACATGTCTCTTTTAATTTTACTATTATCTCCGGTTACTATTCAAAACTTCATTTGAGGTTGAAGTCTCCTTTCGTTATTTGTTTATATGATTGTATTTGTGCTGGAATTGTTGTATATGTTAAACATTATGTTTTTTTTTTGCTGATCTAAATAACTTAGAGAAACCCCAAACATTTTTATTAGACTTCCGATGACAGTCAATGTACTTACGGTGTAAATATGATAGATGTAGCTTTGGTACTTTTGCATCAACATGTTATGTAAAATGATCCGCGGACAATAGTTATCAGACTTTAGCCCTAATATAAATGTCAAGTAACACTACATGTTCTCAAAATTCGAGCCCGGTTCATTCCCGCAGCAACACGCGGGTGGAAATTACCTAGTAAATACTTAATCCATTAATTTGCTATATTTATAGACAGAAGAAAAAAGCTAAACTAGCATGGCCTTAGAGCCCAATTCAATTGAAACAAAAAACCAACGAAAAAAAAATGAAGTAACAATTAAGATGGGCTTCAAATTAAATCAAGTGCCCACAATACAAATGGAATTAGATATGGGCTTCACTGGGCTAATTTGATGTCGTTGGAGTTGAAACAAAAGAAAGGAAGGGCACAAATTTATGAGGATGTGACATCCGTAGGGAAGGAAGTAACGACTAGAAATTGGAAGCCTGAAGGGCACAGTTTACGAGGCAAGCAGCTAAAGGCTTCTTGTGTTTTGGCGTCAATTTTTTTGGTGGCTTTTGGCGAGACGCAAGCAACACGAGGAAACAAGAAGAAACAAGCCGACGATTGGCTATATTTTTTGTGATAAATGATTTGTGTAGGTAATATTATATGTGTTTTTATTTGGTCTGGATTGAGTTTTTGATTTACCCCTTAAGTAATATGAACTCAATATATGAACTCAATTGTTTATTGGTTTATTTGAATGGTTTATCTTTGTTTAAGCATTAGCGCAATATCATCAGTTTTTGCTTTTCTTGCATCGTGAACTTATTAATTTTGTGTTGTGTTTTGCAATTGTGAATTGGTAGTTTGTAAACAAGCGAGTCTTTAAAAGCTTGTCTATCTTTATCACTTGAATCCAAGGTTTTGTAAAGTCATGTTTATGTGATTTCCAATTAGGTTGAATTAAGTCTTTTTATAGATCTTATGAGCTTGAATCCCGGAGTGATTACTCTTTTCTCATATTTGTTTAGTTAATCGAGTATATGTTCTTTGTAGTCAACAATCAATCAAAAATCAGTTTATCAGTTTTTCATTCTTCGGTTAATTACGATAATTTGATTAGGTTTAGATAGATTAGTCACAGCAGACCTATTACACTGTCATCCACTGTCACAATCCAATGCTATCATGTAATCCTACAATTTTAGGATGTTACAATGTGAATGGACCATTATACCCTTAGAAGAATAAAACAAAAATTGAGAAAAAGAGTGAGGTGGATGAATGAGGACCAAGTGTTGAGTTTTTAGAGAGAAAGAACGCATAACTTGAACAACCAATTTAATTGTGAAAATTCTCAAAATCCAACACTTGGTCCTCATTCATTCACCTCAATCTTTTTCTCAATTTTTGTTTTATTCTTCTAAGGGTATAATGGTCCATTCACATTGTAACATCCCAAAATTCAAGACTCAAGAAACAAAAAACAACAAGTAAATCAAAGTTCATGGTTAAAAATGAAAAAGTTGGAATTCGAGCTGTAACAGACCGTCATAGACGGTAACGGTCCGTTACGAACCATGACAAACCGTCACAAGACGATAACGGTTCATTAAGAGTTGAGTAAGGATTTGACCGGGGAATGACACGTGTGCTATGACTCATCATTGCAATCAGACACGTGTAGAACCCATGATGGACCGTCATGATAAGTAACGGTCCGTTACGGTGCATGACAGATTGCTATGAAGAGATAACGGTCCGTTACGTGGTCGCCAAGTGCGTAGCCGCCAAGAAAACGGTGACGGACCGTCATCGTTGGTAATAGTCCGTTATGGACCCAGGGTGGCGCCTTATAAATAGATGGAATCATCAGTCAGTATTATAAAAAAAGTAGAGGCTTAATTCTAAGTAAATGAGTATTTATGGAACGTTAAAGGGGTGGTAGATACGCCGCTAGTAATTCCTATATATACACCTTTTTAACGTAACATATAGAAACCTTTATAAGGAATTAGAGCATGGATGAATATAAAAGTATGACACAAGGTCATGTTCTGTGTGCATATATGCAATATGTGATAAATGTGAATACGTGAATGCATGATATATGATCATGCTATATGTGTAAATATGAATGTGCGATAGAAACAAGTCTAAGTCTTAAAATCGAATAGCACTCAACTTTAGTGCTAAAGGGGTGGTAGATACGCCGCTGGTACTTCCTATATATAAGACTCTTTAGTGCATCATGGGGAAACCGTTACGAAGTTTTAAGGTAAAGACTGGTTGGGAATACATTGGGAGGCTACGAGTCTATGATACTCAATATCTCAATGAAAAGAGATGTCCAGTCTACGGGGCGGGTCTTAAGAATGAATGGAAAGGTGCCTAGTCTATAGCCGCAAGGACCTGATAAAAGTGCCCAGTCTATGAGACAGAAGGACCTAAAAGGAATAAATACTATGACCAGAGGTACGTCCGAAGATGGTCATGAGGGTGTTAGCACACCCATAAAATAAACGAATGACGTAACCGGGGGTACGTCCATAGAAATTCACGGAGGCAAGAGTGTCTGAGAAACTTGAACCATAAGGAGACTGAAGGGTTTCATGATAAAATAGACGACGTAGTGTACTTACTTAGCGCAAGCTAATGTAAAAACGTTTTCCAAACACTGCAGGTAAAAAATCATGTGGAATGAAACTTCTTGAGGACATGACCGGTCGGAGTTGAAGAGTCCCTATGTTATATGATGTAAATATAATATTTTGTGTAAAGACATTATTATAATAAAATATTCATGTGTCACATTAGTGACAGGGTTTTAAAAAAACAACTGGACCGTTTTCTGCTATAATAACTCTGATGAAATATATAGAATATAAGTAGGGTGTTTCAAGATGGTAACAGAGCACGGTTTGAGTGATTTGAGTATTGAAATTCAAACCATAAGTGCTCATGATATAAATAGGGATTCAATCTGAGGCTTTCCGAGGAAGCAGGTATGTTTAAATTACAGTGCTTAAACATAAATGTGTGAGTATACGTGGGCTGAATTTTGTATGAGATAAGCTCCATGTGATAGTTAGGAGTATCATGATGTGTAACATATATTACCCCATACATGGCTAGTATGAGAGTTAATGCATGGGACTATCCTGATATCGTAAACATCATATGATAACTTATGTCAGCATATAGTAAGCCAGGAATATGATTATGCATGATTGAAATGTATAAAATGAATATGAGTATTTGTAAATGTATGAAGGGGCCTTCCGTAAAGTCCTAGAATGCTTTAGTAGGGTTAGAATAGTATGAGGCTTGTAAATAGGGGTGAGCAATTTTCGAGTAAACCCTAATAAGACCGAAACCCGGCCCGAAAAAACCCTAACCCGGACCATTTTGAAGTACCCAGGTTTCAGCCAGTTTTTAAAATATACATATTTTGGGCTCGGGCCCTGTCCCGGGTTAAGACTGTGAAACCTGAAGTAATCTGGACCGGCCCGAAGTCAGCACAAATCCTTGCCAATTAAGATATAAGTGGTTTGCTAAACATGTACAAGTACAACTTAATTTACAAAGTCGATATATTATACCTTGAATTTTTTAAATTAAGATTAAAGATTACTAAAAATAACAATAAAATCTAAACTTAAAATAAATAGAAACAAATTACCCTACTTATGTAATACAACTCAATTATGGCTTAAATCCCTGCCTTTCCATTATCATTGAGTGAGAATATATAGATACAATAGTTACACATTAGTACCTTGAGGAATGTAAATGTATACAAAGTCTAGTCTACTATCTAGTCTAATATACCCCCTCAGTCTATGGAGGAGATTGACGAATGCTTAGACTGGAGCGGAAATCATTGAACAATACATGTGGAGGACCTTTGGTGAAGATATCTACAAGCTGATAGAGAGAAGGGACATGTAAAACACGTATATGGCCATGTTTAACTTTCTCTCGAACAAAGTGGATGTCAATTTCTAAGTGTTTAGTGCGCTGGTGTTGGATGGGGTTCCCAGACATGTATGGGCACTAACATTGTCACAATAGAGAAGGGAAGTGTGAGAAGGAGGTCTGCCTAGTTCAAGCAGAAGGTTGCGCAACCAGCAAATTTCAGCCATGACGTTGGCTACCCCTCTGTATTCGGCCTCGGCACTAGAGCGTGAAATAATGGTTTTGCGTTTAGACGACCAAGAAAGAATATTATCTCTCAAGTAAACACAATATCCTGAGGTAGAGAGGCGGGTATCGTTGCAGCACGCCCAATCGGCGCAGTGTAGGCCATACGCATAGTGGGACAACTTGGGCGTATGTGAAGGCCCATGGTGATCATTCCTTTGATGTATCGCAGAATTCTCTTTAAGGCATGCATGTGGACATCCTGAGGGGCATGCATATGTATACAAACTTGTTGTACCATGTAGGAAATATCCGGTCTAGTGAATGTCAGATATTGAAGGGCTCCAGTGAGACTCCGAAAGAGTGTGTCAGTGGTGGCCGGGTCAAGTGGGGTGCCGGGGGTGGCACTCAACTTTCCGGTTGTGTCAACTGGAGTATGAACCGGGGTGCAAGTTGTCATGTGAGCCTATTGCAGAATCGCTTGGGCATACATGGATTAAGACAGGAACAAGCCATCTTTACTGCAGGAGACGGAAATTCCAAGAAAGTAACAGAGAGGGTCGAGGTCTTTCATGGAAAATTCAGCTGATAGGTGATGTAACAGGCGGGTTTTGAGGGCCGGAGAGGACGTGGTCAGTATAATATCATCAACATAGAGTAATAAGTAAGCAATGTCCGGTCCTTGGCAGTAAATAAATAGTGAGTGGTCACAAGAGCTGTGATGACACCCTAATGTGGTCACATAATCCGTGAATCGTTGATACCACGCTCTCGGTGCTTGTTTAAGACTGTAGAGAGACTTTTTGAGACCACATACATGACGAGGCCATGTAGGGTCCTGAAACCCCACCGATTGATGCATGAAGACTGTTTCTGAGAGAAAGCCATGTAGGAAAGCGTTCTTCACGTCAAGCTGATTAATGTCCCATTTGTGGAATAGAGCAATACTTAACATCGTTCGGATTGTTGCTGGTTTGACTACGGGAATAAAAGTCTCATCATAGTCCACCCCCACCTGTTGAGACCTGCCATCACAAACTAAATACGCTTTATAGTGCTCAAGAGAACCATCAGATATAGTCTTATGTTTAAAGATCCACATACACCGTATAATATTCATGTCCGGGCGACGAGGTACTAGGTCCCAAGTCTTATTTTCGGTAAGAGCATGAAACTCATCTGTCATGGAAAAGTTCCAAACGGGTGTGGCTAAGGCCAGGGTAGGGTTATGAGGAGTGGGCTCAATAGAGGAGGTGTGAAGGTTAAAAATAGGATCGGGTTTGGTAATCCCCGCCATACTACGGTTTATCATAGTGCGAAGTGGAGGAGGAGGAGGAGGTGGTGGTGGTGTGGGGGGGGGGATTGGAGATTGGAGGAGCTGGACATGAGAGCTGGGAGATGGGGGCTGTGGTGGTGAAGCTGGAGAGGAAGGTTGGTGGGCTGTTTTGGGCGTCGGGAATAAGTCCGAAGTGTGGGTGGAGTTTGTTTTGCAGGAGAGGACTGAGGGTGGGGCTGGGGTGGTGGTGTGTGCTGGGCCAAGGGTGAAGGTATGGGCTAGTGGGCTAGGGAAGTAGGTGTAGGAGATGGGGATTGCTGCTGGGCTGGGGAGGTAGTGGGGGGTGTAGTGGGTTGAATATTATCCCAGTTTAATGGATGGAGAGATGGGGAGAGATTTCTATGCAGAAAATCATAAGAGGTGTAGGTGGGGTGTTGGGTGGCAAACGGGAAGATGAATTCATCAAATATAACATGGCGAGAAATGATGAGCTTGTGGGTGGAGAGTTTGTAGCACTTATATCCCCGATGATTAGAGGGATAACCTAAGAACACACATGGGGACGAATGATTCTGGAGTTTGTTGATGGATGTGGTGGGGAGTAGAGGATATCATAAACAACCAAATGTTTTTAGATGGTTGTAGGTGGGCTTTTTCTTGTAGAGAAGATATGTGGGAGTGTGGTGGTTTTTTGTTTTGGAGGGAAGGATATTGATGAGATGGGTGGCCATTTGTAGGGCATGGTGCCAAAAAGTGATAGGCAAAGAAGCATGAGTTAGAAGTGTACGAATGATGTTATGAATAGACCGTATTTTACGTTTGGATTTCCCATTTTGGGAAGACGTATAAGGACACGAGAAGCAAAACATCATGCCATTTTGGGTACAAAAGTTGTGAAAGGCTGTGTTATTGTATTCAGTGTCGTTGTCACATTAAAAGGTTTTGATCCTTCTTTCAAATTGAGTTTGTATAAGTGTATGAAGTTTAAGAAATATGGAGAAGACGTGTGATTTGTTTGTAAGGGGATAAGTCCGCAAGTAATTAGTATAATCATCCAGAAATAGTACATAACTATCGATGACCACCAGAGCTACGAATAGGGGATGTCCAAACATCGCTATGTGTGATGTCAAAAGGTAATTAGTGAAAGATAAAGATTCATAAAATGGAAGTTTAATATGTTTGCCAAAAAGAAAAGACTGGCACAAATGTTTATTAGCCAAGTTACTAACAAAATTAGATTTGTCATTATTCAAAACACGTAACAAAGAGGATCCCGGGTGACCCAACCGATAATGCCATAAATCTTGAGACAATGTAGCAAAAGTAGAAGGGCTTGTTACTTGAGTAGTGGGAAAGGAGAGCGGATAAAGGTCTCCGGTGCTATCACATCGAAGGATAGGAATCCGCGTCTGGTAGTCCTTCACAAGAAAACCAAATGGGTCAAATTCTATAGAAATAAGATTATCCTTAGTAAGGCTTGGGTTGTAGTGGCATCGGGTTTGAGTATGGTATGGAGAAGGTCATTAGATATCATCCCATATATCTATTGCAACACAATGGCGTCGAGACGGGGCCATAGTTTTGTTGCAGCAACCACGTCCTCCTCTTTTTCTTTGTATTTAGATGATGAGAATGGTGCGGGTGTGGGCGACAAGATGTGATCGATAACTTCGAAAGCCCTATAATGGATCTTGAACAATTCAACCCAAGAAGTGTATTGGCTATTTTCCATCTCTAAGGTGATAGGGATAAAATTGCGGATATTAGTGACTGTTACAGCAGGGTGTAGGGATGCCATGTTTGTGAAGGAGGCTGTGAGGAAGAGGATTGGAAGGAAGAGGGTAGGGTAGATGATGATCGGAAGGCAGAGGGTGGGTATTCAGAGGTCTTGATGCTCTGATACCATAATACAACTTAATTATGCCCGAAATCTTGCCTTTCCATTATCATTGAGTGAGAATATATAGATACAATAGTTATACATGAGTACCTTAAGGAATGTAAATGTATACAAAGTCTAGTCCAATATCTAGTCTAATATTATGCATGGTAATCAACATTGAAGCATAAAATTTCAACCACAATGCAACAATTGAAGTTTTAGAAAGGTACCTTCAACAAACAATTCACCCGAAAAAGAGTTATTCCCACCCTCCCAGGTCCATATAAACTTTGGCTAATTTTTGAAGAAAAAACACAACAACAAAGTTAGATTATGACTGTATTTGAATAGTATTCTATAGTCAAATGGGTCAAATACATGTATATAAACACATTTTTTTTAATTAAATGCTAGAAAGCTTGTTCATGCTAGTGTGATACTGATTGAGTAGCAACAACCAACAAATCTTGTTCATGCTTTTTGAGATTCATTCTAGTTTGAATGCTTTTGATATGAATATTTTAATGCCAAGTTTCTTAACAGGAATTTGACAAGTATGCTACTGATTCATTCAACTACTTTATTGTTTGATCAACATGCTTTTTTGTATTTTCTTATGAGCAATTGTGATTATAACTTGGTTTGTTTTTCTTGTATATTAAGGTAAGATGGATCCTCTAAATGTCGATCACTTATCAAGTGACGAATCTCACGAGGGAGATAAAAGGAAGGCAAAACAACCTGCACAAAAGAAAACAAATCGGAATAAAAGTAAACATACGGGATGTTCTACTGTTTGGGAGGTGTTTGATACTAAGTATACTGACGAGGAAGGGATTCAAAAGGCAAGATGCAAATACTGCAGGAAAGGGATGCGTTGCGACTAAGCAAAAAATGGCACAACCGCACTGAAACTACATATTGAAATATGTCCAGAAAACCCTAAAAAGATAAAGGGTCAATGCAACTTGTTTGTTGAAAAGGATGATGATGTTGCGGGTGAGGCTAGTGTTAAAACTTAAGTCGGGAAAAGGTAGAAAAAACGTAGCCGAGATGATCATACTTGATGAATTACTGTTTACTACAGTAGAACATGAAGGTTTTAGAAGACTTATGAAAACACCGTGTCCGAATTTTAAGATACCAAGCCGGTTTACGGTATCAAGAGATTGTGTAGAATTATTTTTTGATGAAAAGGCAAAGCTAAAGTGTTATTTTTTTTGTTACAATTGTTAACATTGTTAACATACTGATGTGTCTGTGAATTAAGTATATAAAAATATAAATAAATATATTTTTAAGATGATTGATTTCACAAGACCAGGTTTTAAATTTATTAATTAAAATGATAATTACGTTAACTTAAAACACACACAATAGACAAGTGTACCTATCGCAGCGTAATATAGTCAGGTAAGAACCAAGTATCAAACCAATGGACACGGTCGTGTTCTAATACTCAACTTTTGTTATCGTTTAGCCGGATTAATTAATAATAAGTTTTGTGTGCTTGTGAAGCAGAAAAGTAAATAACAGCAAAGTAAATAATATAAAAGTAAAAATGTGCGTGAAGTGTGTAACAGAAACGTAACTAGCAGAAATATATATAAAGCGAAAATGATCAGATTACAAAATGTATTGCTTCGGGATTCGAATCATCTTGGTACGTGATAATGTTAAGTTAACTAATTCAGTGGTATGACTACTGATAAGCGACCAAAGTTTTATGCATTAAAGGGTGTAACATGTTATATTTATGTAAATTAACATGTGGAATACAAAAGTTTTGTGTAGCTATGCATGTGCAGGTGTTGAAAGCTTAAAGTATGATTTTGGAAGATATTAGATGAGAGATGCAAGAGTCGGAAGAGACACGGAGAAAACGGGGCAGAAACTCAGGACCTGGCGTAAGCCTACGCCACCCAGCGTAAGCTTACGCCGCCCCAGCGTAGGCCTATGCCTGAACATTTCTTTCACAGCAGCTTCTAGTGTGGCGGCGTAAGCTTACGCCAACCCAGCGTAGGCTTACGCTGGTTACGTTTTCTGGACGTGAATTTTCGGGAAACAACCGATTTTGGTGTTTAATTGGAGGTTTCTTCCCCAAATTCGAAATCACCACTTTTACAACAGTTCTTGGGCGATTTTGGAGGCTAGAAAACACCATTCCAAGATCGATTTGGAAGATTGATACCGAATTATTGAAGAATCGAAGATGAATTCCACAACCATGAGCGGCTAATCCACCGGTAATCATTCCCGGGTGGATTGTTTGTAAGTTTTTAGGGTTTTATCATGTACTAGCTTTGAGAAACAATTCTTGTAATCGTTTGGTTTGAAACACTTGAATCTTTGTGTTTAGTATGGTTATGAACTCACGGGAGTCGATAAATTCTTGCACCATTGACCCCGTTAGATGATAATTGCTATGAACTTTGATTTGTGTTGAATCTATTGATTAATCTAATTCTATATTGCATACATTTGTCTCGATTACATTCGTGAATATTGTTTTACACTATTTGCCGATGATGTATGAATGTTGATGTTCTTGGTTAGATTTGGTTAATTTGATTTGGATAACCATTCGATTGTTTGAGCTCATATGTTGGTGTGATAATCCCTAATTACTTGTGAACTTGAAACCCGGGTGTGATTCCATTTTAATTATTGTTTACAACTTAAACCGTTTATTTTCTACTTGATTACTCGTGATCGTTTTGCTAGTTGATAACCATTGCTTGTTGGATTTGTTAATTTCACCTCAATCATTGCTTGTGTTTGGTCAGAAAGACCCATTGCAACTTCATAAATCACATTGTTAATTGAAGTTAAGCACCGACCACAAACTCTTCTTGGTTCGACACCCTTCTTACCCTAACTAGTTTAAGGTGATTAGGACACTCTAATTGTTTATCTTTGACCGGTACCTTCGACACCGATCAACTACTATAAACTTGTGACCCGGGTCACCGCTAGAGCCTCGTCCTCACTACATTTTATTGGCAAATTATATTCTTTAAAAAATAGTAGTGCCTCCCGTTAGGGACAACATTTACCCTCAACACATCGAATGGTCATCTCAGGGTTGGTTAAAGACATCAGACTCAAAATGCTTTATATTAAGTTAAATAGGTGATTATATTTTGCTCACCAGGAGGCGGTGTAACAATGAGACCAAGTATAAAGACGTACCATTCACAACATGAGTTCACCAATTCTTGGTCGCATAATAATCTCGTATAAAGACGTACGATCTTAGAAGTATAGACCAAGCCTTGGCTTATCAATATCTGCTCGTATAAAGACGTACGAGTTTCAAAGGAAGTTTGATTAAAAAGGGTTTTACGATCTTACTCTTTAAAATCAAGACACTCACAAATATAAAGACGGATTTAGACAATAATAAAATCCCATCAAAAGATGGTTTTTGAGGACGAATTAGTTAATGACATAAACATACCAGTTCATTTATAGATTAAACATTAACATGCACCAAACATCATCTTCACCATAGCAATACAAAGAAGTTTTAGCCATAAATGGTCATAACGACTAGCATAATGATGAGTTTCGTAGGCTCCCCTATTGTGAAACAAAGAGGAAGAGCCCTCTACTCTCTACTCTCTCCTCTAACTACGAGAATGCTCTCTTCTTGAGTGTTATTTTGCTCTTAATTGGTATGTGGAATGAAGAACTCAAGCCTCCTATTTATAGGCCTCAAAATGTGCAATGCACGGCCGTGCAATGGGTTGCACTGTCGTGCAATGGGTTGCACAGGGAATCAAACAGGGTACCGAGTACACGGTATTGGGCCGTGGAGGAGAAGAAGGCAATGCACGACCGTGCATCCCTCAACTTTTCCCCAGCTTTTGTCTTTTAGCTTCTGTTGACTATTGTTGACCAATTTTGACTTCTTGGGAGTCAATGCTCCGGGAATGAACCTTCTAGAAGCTTGAATTCTTGGTGTTCTCGATAGGATTTAGCTGGATTTGTATTTTCAATACCGAATAACCTGCAATTACAAAATATATGTGTTTTAAGCATAAATTGCAATGTTATCATTCAATTTAGTACCATAATGTGGGATTATTATGTATGTAAAATATGTATAAATGATAACATATCATAACACCCCACACTTAAACTTTGCTTGTTCTCAAGCAAACTCATGCATGATCACACCCATAACTAAAAACTTTACAAAGTTAATGGAATTTCAACTAGTGTTGAGACTCCGGGATAACTCTTGAGCTGCTTATTCTATTTTTGTGCTTTTCTTGTTTTAAGATGATAGAATCCATGACAAGCCTACTAGAACGTTGATTATGCAAAAACTCCCCACTACTTACAATGTTCACTCAACTCTAGGGTTATATATATGGATAATGTAAGCTAAGTGGGACACTCGAGTTCGAATTGAATTATGCAATGGCCATAAGCTTGTATGCAAATCAAGTCTCCACCAACTAACTAAGTAGTATGCATGAATCAAGAGGACTCTAAAGGGTTGTAATGTGGCTAAAGTAAAACTAAAGGTGAAAATGAAAATCTTTTTGGATTTTTAGGGGTTTTAAAGGGGTTTAAAGGGCTGCAGCTATCGCGAAACACTCAGCTACGGCCTCATGGCTTAAAATGGAAAGTACTAAAAGGTCCCTCTACAGTACTCAGATAATGAGGGTATAACTAATCTGAGGGCTCGTTTATGGTCAGATTGCCAAGACCAAGATCTTTCATCAGGTTCAACTCGTCCCTTATTGTGTAATACACACCACTGCCTTTTCGTATGGGTCCTGCGGTTAGTCACCTAATAGCATCTACTTCCATCAGGTATGTATAATCACTTTGGGCTCGAGTTTGATTCTTGCTACACATTTTCTCGTGGCTCCAGTTGCCACATTTTCTACATCTACCGTATCTTTTGGCAGCACTTTTTGACAAGCCACAGAATGGTGGCAATTGTTCTTGCTTGCGCCACCATTTTCTTACATTACTGGTTGCTTAAAAAATCTTTTCTCGGAGTTCGGTTGGTAATTCAGGCTTTGCAAAATGAAGGCAGAAAAGCAGATTGAAATCGAAAGAATGCATGTCAAGTTCTTTAAGGTCTCCAGGTAAAAGACCAACTTCTATCTTTTTTATTTTTTTTTTAATTTTATAAACAAGACAACTTTTTCAATACTCCTCTTTCCTCAATTTCCTTGAATTTTCCTGCAGATAGTTCGGATAATTTCCTAATGCATCCACCATTTGTATATTGCAATTCTTCTGAGTAGGACAAATTCTTTCCAAATTCATCCCGATAATAATGAACAACATAAGATAATTTTCCTATTTTGAAGACAGTTAGCCAATAACCGGTGTTTGCGAAAAGCTGGTTGGGTGATAGGTATGGGTTTTTAGAAAATAAAATGCTAAGGCTCAGAGGGCTTTCTAGGCGGATAATATTTTTGTGGTTTTTGGATAATAATGGTGATAAAAGTCCTAGGTGCCTCAATCATTTTCATATTTCCACTAGTTCATAGTCTTGATATGTATAAGTCATACAAGTTCTAATTATGCATAGAATTCAATCGAATAAACACTTAATATACCAAACGAAAGAGCATACAAAAATAATGATAGTAATGCTCATGAAAAGACTCAGATTATTCTCACATGGAAACAGATGGGATAAGGTTTAGTGATTTGCTATGCATAATTTTCGTTTGTTTCTACTTGTCATGTCTTCAATTTATTTAATAAGTGTAAACTCCAAGAGGTTTTGTTTAAAAAGGGTTTAAATATTTTTTTGAAAATTTTTCGGGTTTTATAAAAGGTAAGTTTTTGTAATGTTTTAGTCAAATTGGTAGAAAATCACAAGTTAAATTTTACTGCTTTGAGGTTAACAGTCCTGAATCTCTAATTCCCCATCTCATACTTAAAACTGTGCATTGTCCTCAATGTACAAATGCATGTAATGGAATGCTAATGCAGGAATTTAAATGCATGGAGTTTTAAAGGGAAAGAAACTGGTACTCCCCCGATCAATTCAGTGTATAACCTAAGGCCAAAACTTATTGTTGCTATCAGGCTGTGCCTATCAGCTGCTCGTCGATAAGTTACTTCAAATACTTCATCGAATCTCATAAATTTGATGTGGCTTCCGGCTCCAGGCTTGTAGAGTTGGAGTGTAACTCCTCAAAGTAGAGAGATGGTCTGGTGATGTTATTCTACCTAAAACATAAAAAAACATAAAAACAAACAAGGAAAATAAAAGATAGCAGTTAAGCTACTAAGGTCCTAGTACCGAGAAGGCATACCTTGGGGCTGAAGTAATTAGAAACTTAAATTTGGAGAAACCAAACCTGAGGTCCATGCTTTCTGCCGCATGCACCAACTTCTCAATTTATTTATGATCATCGGGTTGCCTCTCGGAAGCGCTACGTTTATTTATGGGTCTTTAGCCCGACCCGTACGTGTTGCATCAGTCTTTCTTCAGGTGGGAGTAAACAACCTCCCCTGTGTCTCCTATCTCTTTGTTCAGTTTTAGTAATTTATCATAGTACTCATCGATCCAATTACTGTTGTCAAGATCCTTGGTAAGGTCTATTGCCGTAGGATCTGGTGTCTTTGGCTTGGTAAGATTAGGTGCTTTTCCTTTTTTCAAGTCCTTTGCTTTCTATAGTTGATAGTCCAGATTGGAGTCGATAGAGTGAGAGATTTGAAGCGGATCACTTGACATTCATTCATATCCTTCGATATTGTATGTTACTGATTGTTTGCCGATACGGAGCGTTAAAATTCCTTCATTCATGTCAATGACGGCTCTGGCGGTGGCTAAGAATGGACGCCCCAAGATTAATGGTACGGAGAAATCTTGTCCCATTTCTAAAACCATAAAGTCAGCAGGGAAGACACACTTGTCAACTTTCACCAATAAGTTCTTGATGACTCCTATAGGTGTTTTAACCGATCCATCTGCGAGTTCAATGGTTGCATTAACCGGTCGCGGTTGCCCATTGTCAAGCTTTTGAAACATAGTGGAGGGCATAACATTTACGCTTGCTCCTAGATCAGCGAGCGCGTAAGTAACTGGTAGTGGCCCTATAGAACATGGTAAAGAGAATTTCCCTGGATCTGAAAGTTTCTTGGGAAGATTCCTTTCAATAAGAGCAACATAATAATTTGTTCTTTTTATCGCTTCTTCCATGTTTCTCTTGTTTGTGAGGAAATCCTTCAAGAAGCGTCCATATTTTGGCATTTGTTGTATAATATCCAAGAAGGGAATGTTGACATGGATTTGGCTCAAGAGCTTTATGAACTTGTCATATTGCTTATTAGTTTTCTGCTTCACTAACCTCCCTGGATATGGTATGTGAGAATTGAACATCCTTTTTGGTGGAACTTTTGGAGGAAGGTCCGCGTAGGTTGGATTACACTAGGTTGTGCTTTCTGAGTGGATGAACTTGCGGGCTGCGGTTGGAGTGGCACTCCGGTGAATATCTCTCTTCTAGATGATTGGACTTCTTCTCATGGCATATGTGGCTCTGGGTAGACTTTGCTATTCCTTAAAGTAATAGCACTTACGTTGGCCTTTGGATTAGTCTCAGTGTTACTCGGGAGACATCCTGGTTGCCTTTCGGACAATAGTTTTGCTATTTGTCCTAATTGCGTCACAATGGATTGAAGGGTAGCTTTCTGCGTCTTGAACTCAGCTTCATGTAGACTAAACCTCTCCTCGTATTGCTTATGACGAGAATCTGCTAGGAGGGCTTGCCTTTCAGTAGTGGAAATTAGCTTAGTCACCGCGTCCTCCAGGCTCATCCCATTACCCATCTTGGTTGGTCCTTGATATTGTTGACGATGTTGAAAGTTCTGAGGTTGCCTTTGCTGAAACTGTTGTTGTTGTCTAAAATCAGATTGTCCTTGGTTGTTGTCTTTCCGACTAAAATTTGGATGATTCCTCCATCCAGGGTTGTAGGTGATGCTATAAGAGTTGTTTTGAGGCCGATTTGTTCCGACAAAGTCAACTTGTTCGACGTCGGATGTGATGCTCTTCACTTCTTCCATTGTTTCCGGTGTTGCTTTGCCCTTATTAATTTGGTTTAGTCTAGTGGCCAGGGCGTCTACTTGAGCAGATAATGATGTGACAACATCGACGGCGTGAACTCCTTGCCTTGTTCCTCTACTAGTCCGTGGGTTGTGTCATTGATAGCTGTTCATATCTATCTATTCAATTAGGTTATAAGCCTCTTGTGGCCTTTTGTTCCCAAAGATGCCACCCGCGGTAGCGTCAAGTGTCTGACGGGCTTGATTATGTAGCCCATTGTAGAAAGATGATACTTGCAGCCAAACCTCTAACCCACGATGAGGACATTTCCTTAGCATCTCCTTGAAGCGTTCCCACGTCTCATATAGTGATTCACCATCGTCTTGAGTGAAAGTGGTGATATCATTTCTTAATTTAGCGGTCTTGGCCGGTGGGAAATACTTTAATAAGAATTTCTGGGCGAGATCGTCCCAAGTGGTGATTGACCCGGTAGGGAGAGAATTCAACCATTCCTTAGCTCGCTCCCTTAAGGAAAAAAGGAACATACGGAGGCGAATAGCGTCATTCGACACCCTGTTTAGTTTAAAGGTATCACAAATCTCGAGGAAACTTGCTATATGGGCATGTGGATACTCGTTGGGTAATCCGTTAAAAGTGCATGACGAATGGATCATGTGAATAACATGAGATTTGATCTCAAAGTTGTTAGCGTCGCCGGTTGGTCTCGCGATACTAGATCCCAACGCGTCCAGTGACGGTCTTGCAAATTCGGTGATAGTGTGGTTTTCTACAGCCATTTTTCTAGCATGGTTTTCTCGAACTCGGCAGGGAAAGAATCTTTCAGGTTCTGCTAAAAGTTGATATAAACGAGTAGTAGAACTTTGGATCATACACTACCTGCAACAAAGCGTGAAAGAAAAATATAAGGAAAATAAAAGGCTAATCCGTTAACTAGAATTTTTCTTGAAATCACCATATCCCCGGCAACGACGCCAAAAACTTGATGTGCCTGTGAATTAAGTATATAAAAATATAAATAAATATATTTTTAAGATGATTGATTTCACAAGATCAGGTTTTAAATTTATAAACTAAAATGATAATTACGTTAATTTAAAACACACACAATAGGCAAGTATACTTATCGCAGCGTAATATAGTCTGGTAAGAACCAAGTGTACCAATGGACACGGTCGAGTTTTAATACTCAACTTTTGTTATCGTTTAGCCGGATTAATTAATAAGTGGGTTTTGTGTGCTTGTGAAACAGAAAAGTAAATAGCGGTAAAGTAAATAACATAAAAGTAAAAATGTGTGTGAAGTGTGTAACAGAAACGTAACTAGCAGAATAGTAAATAGCAGAAAAGTAAATAAAGCAAATATGATCAGATTACAAAATGTATTGCTACGGGATTCGAATCAGCTTGGTACGTGATAATGTTAAGTTAACTAATTCAATGGTATGACTGCTACAAACTTGTGACCCGGGTCACCGCTAGAGCCTCGTCCTCACTACATTTAATTTGCAAATTATATTCTTTAAAAAGTGGTAGTGCCTCCCGTTAGGGACAACATTTACCCTCAACCAATCGAATGGTCATCTCCGGGTTGCTTAAAGACATCAGACTCAAAATGCTTTATATTAAGTTAAATAGGTGATTATATTTTGCTCACAGGGACGCGGTGTAACAATGGGACCAAGTATAAAGACGTACCGTTCCCAACATGAGTTCACCAATTCTTGGTCGCATAATAATCTCGTATAAAGACGTACGATCTTAGAAGTATAGACCAAGCCTTGGCTTATCAATCTCTGCTCGTATAAAGACGTACGAGTTTCAAAGGAATTTGATTAAAAAGGGTTTTACGATCTTACTCTTTAAAATTAAGACACTAAAAAATATAAAGACGAATTTAGACAATAATAAAAGCCCATCAAAAGATGGTTTTTTTAGGAAGAATTAGTTAAAGACATAAACATAACACTTCATTAATAGATTAAACATTAACATGAACCAATCATCAACTTCACCCTAGCAATATAAAGAAGTTTTAGCTACGAATGGCCATAACGACTAGCGTAATGATGAGTTTCGTAGGCCCCCTATTGTGAAACAAAGAGGAAGAGTCCCTCTACTCTCTCCTCTAACTACGAGAATGCTCTCTTCTTGAGTGTTATTTTGCTTTGGATTGGTGTGTGGAATGAAGAACTCAAGCCTCCTAATTATAGGCCTCAAAATGTGCAATGCACGGCCGCGCAATGGGTTGCAAGGTCGTGCAAAGGCCCATGGAATCAAACAGGATACAGAGTACACGGTACTGGGCCGTGGAGGAGAAGAAAGCAATGCACAACCGTGCATTGGGATGCACGGCCGTGCATCCCTCAACTTTTCCCCAGCTTTTGTCTTTTAGCTCCTGTTGACTATTGTTGACCAATTTTGACTTCTTGGGGGTCAATGCTCTGGGAATGAACCTTCTAGAAGCTTGAATTCTTGGTGTTCTTGATAGGATTTAGCTTGATTTGTAATTTCAACACCGAATAACATGTAATAACAAAATATATGTGTTTTAAGCATAAATTGCAAAGTTATCATTCAATTTAGTACTATAATGTGGGATTATTATGTATGTAAAATATGTATAAATGATGACATATCACATACATGCAACACAATCGTCACATTCGTAACAAAACTAAAAAGTAAAAACGTATTTTGATAAAACATATGTAACATTTTAATTTTAGCATTTACAATATGTAGCGGTGAATCCTCGTGATTTACAAAACTTGTCATTTTCATCCAATCACTTAACTCCATCCAAAACTACCCCTCATTTAACGTTAAAATATGGATGTAGTTAAGTGATTGAATGGAAATGACAACTTGTAAACCACAAGGATACACAAGAAATAAACTTTTTGGATGAAACTATCAACCATAGCTAAACCACATGGACGAAAATGACAATTTACTCCACGCAAAATCAAATAGAAAACCCGATATTTACTCTAAAACCCCAAAATATATCGTTAATTGACTCAATCCAACAAAAATATCTGAGTACCTTATCCGACAAAAAGTCACTGTTGATAGACAAACGAGCAGTCGAGCACTGAAAAATTATGACCCCGATAAAAGTATTAAGGATACAAAGGGCACCCTTCGGGTACGCCTCTCGGGTACTTTGAGTATCACGGGTACACTGTCGCAAGGCGTGCTGGTATGGGTTTCGGGTATAAGTACCCGTGAAGGATTGTAGATGTAGCCGTGAAAGAAATTAGTTTTAAGTATAAGTTTTAATTTAAAAAAAATGAAAAAATACGATACATATGGTTGTGCCCCCTACCACTTAGGGTAGCTTGAATTTGATATAGGTAAAAACGAGATGACTATCACTCATTGTTTGGATATTTTAAGGTACTTTGGGTTGTGCCTTTAGTACCTAATAGGTAGTAAAATAAATACAAATCATACCTTTTTTTTTACTTTTGTCTTTTTGTTATTTAGTAATTGTTGGTTAAAAGTTATTTTTTAGCGGGCTATGTATAGCCTAACTCGTTTTTATTTATATAAAGTGTTAGAGTTAGGCTATACATACCCCCACATCTACTTGTCGTACCCCCTCCTTGAAAAATAAATTTTAAATTTATCATTTTACCCCCCATTCGAAAAGTAATTATTTTTAAAACCGCTCTTGTAAGTTTAAAAACACTTTGTATAAAATAAAACATATATCCCTCTCCACTCCTACTTGTCGTACCCCCCCCCCCCCCCCCAATACATATTTTTCGTACCCCCTCATTTTACCTCCTTTGAATAATCATTATTTATAAAACCCTTTCTTTTAAGTTTAAAGGCACTTTTTATAAAATAAAAACGGGTTAGGCCGTACATATCCCCCCTCATACTTGTCACACCCCCCCTGAAAAAATAACTTTTAACGTGTCATTTTAGCTCATTCAAAAAATCATTATTTCTAAAACGTTTTTTTAAGTTTAAAAACACTTTCTATAAAAAAAATGTATACCTCTCCCCCCTACTTGTCGTACCCCCCCACCATTTTATCCTCTTCAAATAATCATTTTTTTTAGTTTAAAAGCGTTTTTTATAAAATAAAAACGGGTTAGACTATACATAACACCATGAAAAAATAATTTTTAATCAATAATGACTAATTAAAGAAAAGAGAAAAGTAAATAAAAAACAAAAAAAAAGTTTGAATCGTATTAATTTGAAAAACTTAGAGGGGGGTGCAACAAGTAAAAATAATTGAAAGGGAGGTACGTATAGCACGGCCCAAGTGTTATTAAACTTAAAAACGATTTTATAAATAAGGATTATTCAAAGGTGGTAAAATGGGGAAGGGTATACGTTTTATTTTATAGAAAGTGTTTTCAAACTTAAAATAACGGTTTTAGAAATAATAATTTTTCAAATAGGTAAAAATGACAAGTTTAAAAGTTTTTTTTTCAGGGGGGTGCGACAAGTAGGATGAGGGATATGTATGATCTAACCCGTTTTTTATTTTATAAAAAGTTTTTAAACTTAAAAAACGGTTTTATAAATAATGATTATTATAAGGGATAAAATGAGGGGGTACAACAAGTAGGAGGGGGAGGAGTATACGTTTTATTTTATAAAAACTGTTTTTAAATTTAAAAGAAAGGTTTTAGGAATAATGATTTTTCTAATAGGGTAAAATGACAAGTTTAAAAGTTATTTTTTAATAAAGGGTACGACAAGTAGGAGTGGAGGATATGTATAGTCTAACCCTATTCTAAAAACAAATGATACTGTTTTATAGTTGTTACAGTTGAACTAGAAATGGGTACGCTTTTTACCTATAACCATAATCGAACATGTGTTCAGTTATTTGAATTTTAAAAGTCGGTTTTTTTGGTGGTGATTTGATCATATTCAGTTGTTTATTTTGATTAACTGGGTTCCGGTTCGGAGCCTTTTTTTTGTCATATCAAAAAGTAGTTTTAAGCAAGAAAAAAAAATATATAAAATGACATAAAAGTTAAAACTCTCAAAGCAAGATCAGCAGCCTCCATAAATAGTGTTACCTGATGTGATAATTGAAAATGGTTTTATAAACTAATTTAATACAATAAAAAAATAAAAAGCAGTTTATTTGTCAATTTTGGCCAATGAACAAAGCACATATTGATCAAGTGGCAAGAAATGATGTTATTAAAGATGGGAATTTTGAGGCACTCGTCCTCGCCTTTGTCTACACCTCTTAAATTTGCATTATCAACACCACTTTTCCACCTTCTTTTTGACTCATTTTCATTTTTTATATTTTTTTATGATCAAATTTATGAAAAAAGTTTTTTATTTAAAAGTTGGACACCCACTATATATTATGGCCAATATTCAAATTTTTATGGTCTACATATTTTTGTAATTTTCCAACTTTTGCCATCAATGGGACATACATTGATTTTTTATGTGAAAACAAATCTTGACTGCAAATAATTGTGAAAATGACATAAATTTTTTAACCGGGGAAAACAATAACACGAGTTATGCTTATTTAGGGAAGGTTCCACTAAGAAGTGATTTTTTGTTAAGAAATGCTAACAAGTAGGTCAAACGAACTAAGATTGAACTCATTTCAGCATCCCAAAAAACCTAAACCACCCGGACCCAAAAACCTGACCCCCCCTCCACCCGCACCCCAAAAAACCTAAACCCCCTCTCCAACCCCACCCCAAAAAGTCTAAAACCACCCCCACCCTAAACCCACCCCCATCCTTTAAAAAAATCTAAACCATAAGGCTAAAACCTTAAAATTCAAACATAAAATCTAAACCTTAAAAGCTAAACCCTAAAATCTAAAATGGTAAAGTTCGACGAGTCGGTTCCAACGCAGCTGGAATGAGCTCAACCGGAGTTCGTTTGATATCGTTTTTTAGCGTTTTTATCATTTATTAACGAAAAACTAATTTTTATTTGAACCTCCCCTGCTTATTTAATCTCCAATTTAATGTTAGTTATTAAAATAAATATATAGCTTTAATGTTATATGTAGTTTAGTTATAAAAAGACTTAGAAGTTAGAACATAATTAAAAACCAAAGTACAAAAACATTGATGTAATAAACAACGTAAAAAATAAATATATGGGACCGACAAACATGAATGAAGAAGAAAAACTACGTCTTCAAGGGAGGGCTACATATATGTCACATATATGGGTGTCACATCAGTTTTCGGTTAACAAAATATGATACTGAATCATACATACTATCTCAAAAGTCAGACCTAAGCCTGGTAGGAGTTTTACCTTTTAACTCAAAGTATTCTTCTAAATTATATCAATTAATAGATGCTACCTCATTTATGAGCTGTTTGATAGTCTTTAATAACATAAGCGGCTACCTCTTAATGGTTCAAAGCCTCTTAATGGTTAATAGGTAAGGGGCCATATAACTTGTGAAAACTTACCATTAAGATGCTACCTCTTAACCATTCAGATTTAAGACTACCACTTAACCATTAAGAGTCTTTGAACCATTAAGAGGTAGCCTCTTAATGGCCATTAAGAAGCTACCAAACATGGCCTTAGTTAAACTATCATCTTAAAGTAACCTCCATTGTGAGAGTGGTACCCTCTAACACTTCTTTAATTTAGCTGTTCAACGGCTAGTTTTTCCTTCAACTTTCAAACTTTCACCGGGTTCATACATCTACCCTCCATCCCTACCCGCTACCCTTGCGGCGGTGTACCCTCCTACCCGTGCTCCACTCCCACCACCCTAACAAACATGCAATTCGGTTTTAGTTTTACATTTAGTTTAACGATTATTAATTTACCATTTGATTTTCATGTTCCATATTTATCGTATCATTACTATGCAAGTTTGGATGTTCGCATGGGCGGAGGCAGGTTAATGACTATGGGGTCAAGTGACCCCATCAAATTTTCTATACATGCAGTGTTTATGCTACAAAAATCCTATGACCCCATAAGAATTTTGAGAGTGACCCCATAAAAGTAATTTGCTTGAATAAACGAGAGAATGTAAAACTTGGTGTAGTGGTTAGAATTTTTTTTGGGAACGGTATATTTCAGCAAAAAATTTAGGTTAAAGGGGAAGTAAAAAAAAAAAAAGGTTTATGGTGTATCCGCTATTACCAATAGCGGATTAGGAGGAAGAAACTTGAAAAATCTGACACAACTGCGAATGTTGCAGGAGTTAACATAAGCCGCTATTCACAATAGCGGATTAGGAGGAAATGGTTTAACCCCGGTTAACCCAGTAACCACACTCCATCCGATAACCCAACTTCCATTTAACAAAGTTAACTCCCGTTAACTTTTGTTAACTTTGGATTCCTTATTCCCCACCTCCCGTTAACGCCAGTAATACAGATAGACTTGAAATAAAATTACAGATAGACTTGAAATAAAATTATAGATAGAACGGGAATTAAAAAAACACTGTAAATTAGCGGCCCGGAACACAACGCCAGTAATACAGCTGGTCGGCCATGTAGCGTCGGTAATTCACACAAGCCACCTCGACATCATCTTCTATCGGCAATGGTTTGTTTGTAACCAGTTTCTCCAACATCATACAAACAAGAACCCCTGAATTTGCAATGTTACCATTGCATCGTGGCAAATTCAACTCAACTAAACCAACTGTAATATCACACTTCGTGCGGTGTTTTGACCTAGACCAGTATTGAATACGGTCAAGAAACCATCCAAAGTGCAGGGGAACCACCTCCATATAGTGTGATGTTATACCTTTTTTCTCATTTCTCCATCGGTAATCAGTCCAGTATTGAGTTAATACCATGCTCCGCATATCAATGCTGATTAGTAGCCAGTCAGTTTCCCCGATCCATAAAGGAAGGTAAACAGTGTCAACCTCCTAAATTGGGGGATATGGTGATTTTCTTCCCGCCATATCAATGGCGGTTTGAGGGTTTTCATTTCTCATTTCATCATAAAAACAAGGTGGTAAGACCGTCCAACTTAGATTTGCACTTGGGTTTTTTAAAAGCTTTGACTGTCTAAGACGCATAACTCTTGCTGTCCATGCTTCAAGGTGCTGCACAATAAGAATTTGTTTAGTTATTTACATTATTCATTTACTATATGGTACCATGAATATAAAGGTAATACATCTTACCGTGTCCGTAAGTGAACGATTTGAATGACAACCTAATAGGGCACCCCAGAAATCTCTGTCTAGTTTATTGCTAATGAAACGAGTATAGCAAAATGGTGCATCTCCATTAGTATAAAAATCTACGACATCTTTGGACCAGTTTCTGGACTCGTCGATAGAAACAACAAAGATTTTTTTTAGTGGTTCATTTTGTGGTTCATTTTGACCTTTATTTTGATGGGGATTCTCTGAAGACGATGCCGGAGTTTTTGACACGGATGGCCTCTTTAAACGTCTCCATACCAAATCTGTAACTCTTACCGTCTTAGGTGGAGGTTGAGAACAGTAAAAACCGTCTTCATTATTTGCCATTTTTTGGAGTTGATAATGAGAATTAGTTGTTTGAAGGGTATTTATAGACTTTAAGGGTATTCATTATTATTATTATAATTTAAATATTATTCTAATAAAAACCATCAAAATAATTAATTGAATACAACAAAACTTGCAGGGAAAAGGGGAAAGTAAAAGCAATGCATGTGATGATGTGATGTTGCTGAAGCTTTGAAACACTGAAGGAATTCATGTGATGTTGCATAAGCATGGTTGTATTTACTGACTAGGCCAGAACCTATCTGATAGGTTGTGATAATGGAGGTGAAGGAGAATCCAAAGTTAACGGTGGGTAGGTGTGGGTTAGTTTGGTTCAATAAAAGTTATCGGGGTTTGAACAAAGTTCAAATACCCACTTCATCATCGGTTCATCATCATCATCTCTATTTTCTATATAAATATCCATACCCTCCTTACAATCATCCCATACTTCAAACACCCACTTCAAACACCCACTTCAAACACCCACTTCAAACACCCACTTCAAACTCATCTCAAAATGAATATGAACATGCATCTCAACCCGGGCCCAAGGGATGAAAGTCTACTGTACCTGGGAGCCGAACACCGGGCCAGAAAGTTGTTCCTGAATCCACAAGAGGGGGAGAACTGTACACTTGATTTTAAGCATGAAGACGGTTCATTTTGGGAGCTGATTTATGACGAACACATTACTCTAACGGGTAAAGTTTTAAAGTACATCCGTTTATTTGGTTTTGACGGTGTTGTACGATGTGCCTATAGGAGAGTTGATCGGGCGTTGATAGAAGCACTGGTTGAAAGGTGGCGGCCCGAAACGAACATATTTCACAACCATTTCTCCTAATCCGCTATTGTGAATAGAGGCTTATGTTAACTCCTGCAACATTCGCAGTTGTGTCAGATTTTTCAAGTTTCTTCCTCCTAATCCGCTATTGGTAATAGCGGATACACCATAAACCTTTTTTTTTTACTTCCCCTTTAACCTAAATTTTTTGCTGAAATATACCGTTCCAAAAAAAAATTCGTAGTGGTTAACCCATCTAATATATGATAAGATACCCGGTTTCAAATCCAAGCATATGCTTAATTTTTTTTATTTTTTATGTGGGTTTCTTTAAAATTTAAAGGGAGGCTTAGTTACTGAAGTGGCTGAAGGTAATCGTCCATGAAATTCATCTGGGTTCCATTAATATTGTTCTAAGTGTGTAAGTGGGGCCATCATCCACCAATGTCTTCTCTTGATCATGTGGTTGTGTTGTAGCTTGCTAACCCAAAAGTGATCGTTGCTGCTGATGTATTAGTAATGTTTTCAAATATTAAATATGAGCATCTAAGCTCATATTTAAATACTAAAGACATAGACTTATGTTTTAGATGTATTAGTTTTATAGTTTTAGGTTAGAGTTACTTTTAACATATTTAACCGAATGAATTATCATTATTTGATCCGTCTATTTTAGTACAATACATTGGGAAATAGAGTGTGTAAATGTAGTGAGTCTAAAGGATTGGAATTAGAGTTCGCTTAAGAATTAGATTGAGAACTAGAGTCCGACCCGACCCGATCCGAAAAATCTGTAAATCGAGTTGATAGACATCATAAGGCCGAAACTTACTGACCCCATTGAAAAAATTTTCTGGCTCCGCCATTGGATGTTCGATATGTTTGTAGCCTTCTTTATATCCTTCCCAATGTAGTATGTAACTATGAGAAGAAATATAATATTGAAACTTCTATCTTTGTATTAGTCTCCATTTTATACCATTTCATTTACATTTACATGATATCAGATATGTAGAAGAAACAACCGTTTGTAACCAGTGGCGGAGCTTGAAAATTTTCGCAGGGGGGGCGGGAACTTTTTTTCATATAGGGGGGCCGGAACTATAAAATTTTCGCCCGAATACATATAAATTAACACTACTGAGCGAAAAATCGAGCGAATACGTATATATTAACACTTCTGAGCGAAAAATCGGGAGGGCCGGGGCCCCCTCGGGCCCTTTACATCCTCCGCCCGTATTTGTAACGTAGAGGATAATTTGAAAAACTAAGCCCTTTCTTCTCAGTCATAAGAACAAGCAAAAAATGATGTAACAAAGCTAGGGGTTGTTATGAAGAGCTTATCCGGTAGTTAGCAGACTCATATCCGGACAAGCTAGACAGGGGAAATGAGGCCAGAAAATGTCAAAACTTAAAACGAGCATAACTTATACAGCGATTGGCATTACGGGGCCCATAAGCAGTGGATGGAAAGACCTCGACGAGCCGGATCATATGGCAAATGCCCACGACGGTTTTGACCAACTGTCGGACCAGAAGTCCTTCAATAAAGCTCTGTTATTTAAAGATTTTTCTAAATTTTAGGTAATTTAATATCTTCTTTTAGTGTAAAACCCGTATACGTAAAATCACTATTTACCTTGATGTACACACTTACTTATGTCGTCGATTTTAATATTTATGAATCGGTTTGTAAATTCAAAATTTTGTCATACTTGATAAATCTAGAATCTCCTTATAAAATTGCCCCTCTTGTAATGGTTTAAGTATTCAGTTTTATATCAATATTCTTTGAGAAAAAAAATATTTCTCTATTATTATCTTGACTTCGTCTCTACGTAAATTATGTCATATACACAGTCTCTCATAAGTCACCATAAAGAAATGAAATTTTTACATCCACTTGTATAATATCCCAACCAACGTGAGAAAGTAACAGATAAAACCAACCTGATAGTGATTGAACGGACGATCATGTTAAGCGTCTCACTGTAATCTAAGTCATTTGTCTGATGAATGTTGTTGGCAACAAGACGAGCTTTTTATCGAATAATTGAACCAAGGTGACACCACCCAACAATGTTAGAATGAGGAGGAGCAGCACCTCACGATACACTAGTACAAAACCGATCTTTAGAAGCGGTCAAATATCTTTTATGAAACGGTTTTTATGGTTAACCGCCTCCAAAAACAAATTAAAAAGATAAACCACTTACAATGAAAAGCGCCTCAATAGTGAATTTTTGGGGCGGTTTGTTTGAACCGCTCCAAAAAAATTTGTTGCAAGCACCTATCTCTAACCAATCACATACACGCACTCCTCTTACATTTTTCCTATACTGCACACACTCTCTCTCTTTTCTTCCATTTTCTACTTCACTTTCAGGCTGTCGTTGGACACCAATGAACCAGAGCGGCGATGGATCGGAGGAAGGAAGAGTATGAGAAAAAAGAACTAAAATCTTAAGCAACACGGGAGCGGAGAGAACTATAACACCCCCAAATCCCTAGGATTAAAAAGGAAAAGGACTAGAATGGTGAATAAACCAAACTCCAGGAATTGAAAATGTCAAAAGGTGAAATATGTGGAAAATTAGCCTGTGACGGACCGTCACAGCTGGTAACGGTTTGTGTGGGCCACAACGGACCATAATGGGGTAACGGTCTGTGCCGCAAAAACCATAAGCGGTTTAGGGTTTTGTTGTAGAGCGGCCGCGTGGCTGGTGACTCAGACCCGTGATGGACCCTCATAGGGCGTAACAGTCCGTTACTTGGGTTGAAAGTGTGTGGCTACGAAGAAGTGAGCGACGGACCGTCACCATCCTGTAATTAGGGGTGTCGGGTTGGCGGGTTGAATTCTTCAACCCTAACCCAACCCATAAAATTATTCGTGTTGTGTCGACCCACTTAAAACCGGGTCGTGTTCGGCTCGTGTTTTAGGTCGACCCATTTTGTTTTCTTTCATGGGTATTAATAACGTCTAGCAACTTAGTAACAATATAAACAGTTAATACTCCAACTCAAATAAAATCTTTTTTATAATTGGTATCATTTTTATTGTTTTTGTTTCTTTATCTTTCATTAAACAAATTTGAGTTTAAACATTTAGTTCGATATTAAAAGAAACGATTTAATAAATAGAAGAATTGATAGTTAAAACTAATAAAATAAAATTGATGGAAGTGAAGTGTTCATGAAATAATTCAAAAGAGAAAATTAGTTTCACATTTAAAAGTTAATAGTTAGAGGAAAATTAAAAATCAAAATACTTAACTTTAAATTTTAACATTTTTCATTTCTAAAATATAAATATTAACTTTTATAAACCTTAAACGGGTTAACAGGTCAACCCATGGATTAATTGGGTCTTGTTTGGGTTGACCCACTTTTTAAACGGGTCATATCAGCCGACCCAAAACCCGTATTTTCTCGTGTCGGGTTCGGGTCGTGTTTCGATTCATGTCAAGAATCGTCGCCCCTACCTGTAATGGTCTGTCACGGCTCAAAATTTGGCCTAGGGCAATGGCAGCCCCATATGTTCATCCACACTCACTAACACACCATCCAAAACGCGCACTTAAGGTCTAAGGTCCGACAGCCTGGTTCGCGTTCAGAAGTCTGGTTCCAGCTTTTCATTTGCAATAAGCACTAGATAGTTTCGAGTTTTATTGTGATGTGGACCGTTTGACTTAATACGGGTCATATGCCCATCAAATATGTTTGGTGACCATGCGTGGCAAAACTTGCGTTTGGGCACACCAAATACATGCCTTATCGACACATACTGGCCGTATCACAAGACGAAATAACGTAATGGACCGTTTCTCCACCGCCCTAGTCAATACGGGTCATATCGACCCAAAACGGGTAGTATTAACCCCTTTAAGCCTAT
Organism: Smallanthus sonchifolius; assembly: GCA_023525975.1. NCBI lineage: Eukaryota > Viridiplantae > Streptophyta > Magnoliopsida > Asterales > Asteraceae > Smallanthus > Smallanthus sonchifolius. The sequence continues at coordinate 33,445,887 of CM042046.1, forward strand.
TTTCACATTTAGCTCATCAAATAAACCATTCTTTCTCATTTATTATTTAATATGGATTCAGGATGTAACAATAGATCTTATTTTCTTGTCTCGTCAAATGAAACAATGTATCAAGAGAGTTATGGTATGTAACTTTACGTGTCTCATTAAAAAAGTGGTTAATTAACCGAAACGATGCATAACCGACGGTTAACTGGAAACTGGTTAACCGATCATCCGGTTATGGTTATGATTAAGGAAGATGTCAAAACCGACTTATAACCGACTTTGCTCACCCCTAGCAACAAATGACTGAAAAGCAGTGCATATACCTGATCAACATAACCAATAACTTAAAAGTAACTAATCAAAAATTATTAATTGCATTCAAATCATGATCTCTATATTATATCCATCTTCACCTCTATTATTTAGAGTTTTCTTCTATTTTGAACGTACATCAAGATCTCTATCTTTAATTTTTATAGTTTAGTAAATAGAGATTCCTTAAATATAGAAATTCATTTTTATAAATTTCTATATTTTTGTGAGATTGTAGAAAAAATGTTTAAAAAATAATAAAATAAGTATTTGTGAGTGAGATAGAGATAGGGATTGAGAATGGATGTGAGAGGTTAAAATATATTTTAAAGATCAATTTGAAAAAAAAAAATAATATTTAGTTAAATTATAAAGATGAAGATGAATTTAACTAAAAATCACCATATTCTAAATTTATCTATCGTTTTCTACAAACCTCTCACATCTCATTCTTTATCGCCATCTCTTTATTCTTTTTTATTATTTATTTCTCTTTCTTCTAATTATAATCTCAATTGCTTTTTGACATATATATATATAGGAGGAGGTTCAAATAAGAAGTATGTTTTCGCTAAAAAATCTAATAAATAACAAAAACGCTTAGAAACGATATCAAACGAACTTCGAGTGAGCTCATTTCAGCGACGTTGGAACCGTCTCGTCGAACTCTACCATCTTAGCTTTTAGGGTTTAGATTTTACGTTTGAATTTCATGGTTTTAGCCTTATGGTTTAGTGTCACAACCCATTCGGCGGCGGAATCACCGAACGTGACGTGTAGGATTGTTCATAGGCATCGTGGCACTATTGTTGAAATATAAATTTAACCGATTTCATTAAACTAAGAATTTCAAATACAATTGTTTCAATTAAAGGAAATACATTGATAAACAAAAGACAAAAATATTTTAATTTGCTATCTAAGGCAAAGTCCCTAGATTCCGTTTTCATAGTAGCAGCAAACATCTCCTGAAAACATGTAAAATAATATTTGATCAACAATAAAGTTGGTGAGTTCATACAAGTTTCATACATATAATAATCATGTCATAGACATACTTTACTAATGTTCATACAATTTGTAATGATATAGTTCAAACCTATTGTTGACATAGCATACCTAGCATCCAAAGAATACTAGTCGAAAAAAAATAATATAACAAGATCGGGGGCTCCATAAAGGTAACGAAAAGCCGACGGGTGTCAATCCTATAGTGCTACACTTGTTAAGTGCGGTTTTGCAAGAATTAATGAACTATTGTATTAACAAGTTGTATTTAAGCATGTAGTCAAGTTGTTGTCACACGAGCATGTTAATGAATTGTGTTTGAATAAAGTGTGAATCTTGTAGTGTATGTGTTTTGAATATGTACATGTTTTCAAGTCCCAAAGTGAAAAAATGTAAAAGGGGCAAGTATGAAACTCACGGTTTGGCGTGGTAACGAAAGGATGAACGGGAACGTGAAGAGTCGTGAATGCCGGTTAACCTAAAAGGTAACGTAGGCATAAGTTCGGTGGAGAAGAAATAATAAATAATATATATGTATAATAGTATCAAGTTGGTCATGCATCGCCGACGGCGGACCGAAGCACAAACCCCTAACTTAGTTAGGAATTCGGATGGTCAAAAGTTAGTATAGTTAGTAATATACCACTTGATGTGGCCAAGAGAAAGGTTGGGAAATCCACAAACCTTGTTAGATTTATTTATAATATTTATGTATAGGATTTGAACACCTTGTGACTATTGGATGTCTTATGGTAGATGAACCTATGTTTATCTACTTCATCCAAATACCTTAGCACAAGGCCTCCATTATAGAATTTTGATGGAGGCTTGGTTTGGTTTTACCACAACTAGATGTAAAATATCCAAACAAGAACATGAAGAAGAAGAAGAAATGTTAGTTGAAAGACCACAACTTAGACCTCAAATGGTGACTTATCTTAGATGTTTACCAAGGTAAACAAATGATAAGATCCTAGAGGTTTATCCAAGAGGGTGAAGGAAGAATTGTTAAGAAAAAAAAAGAAAGAAACTTGAAGAAAAATAAGGTTTTTACCTTATAAAATTCTGCCAAAAAATCTTGGAAGAAATGGAGCACTTGGAGAGATTTGTGAGAGAATTTGGAGGGTGTAAGGGTGGAGGAGTGAAAGGGAGTGGGTATTTATAAGTGTGGATTAGGGTTTGGGGTATTAAATGAGTTAGTTGGGAGTTGGTGGTTGAAAGGGAGGTGATTCTTTTTTTTTAAAAGAAAAAAATGAAATAATAATAATAATAGTACTAATGATAATAATACTACTACTACTAATAATAATAATAATAAACCGAGCGTGTATGAACGTGAAACGAGAATATAAATGTAAAAAAAGTAAAACGCGTGTTTGTAATATATAATTTTGTAATATTGCACGTATGATGTTGTCTTGCATATGTATAAATGTAATGTATGTTGTAAACATGTAATTGAATAAATCCAATAAATTCATTGATCATAAGTCTCGGGTTACAATGGATTCAAAAATGAAAGTACAAGGGTACAAAATGTAAATAAACGATGATGTGGAAAGTACGGATATTACAGTCTCCCCGACTTTAGAAAATTTCGTCCCGAAATTTCTTTCATAAGGAAGACTCTGAAAAAAGATGCGGGTACTTGGCTTTCATTTGGTCTTCACGTTCCCAAGTGAATTCTGCACCACGTTTTCCTTCCCAACGTACCTTAATGATTGGAATACGACTACGCTTGAGTTGTTTGACTTCACGATCCATTATCTCAACAGGTTTCTCGACAAAGTGCATTGTTGGGTCGATTTGAACGTCTTCAAGTGGAACTTGGAGATCTTCATTAGATAAGCACTTTCTCAAGTTAGAGACGTGGAAGGTGGGGTGGATGTTGCTAAGCTCGATAGGGAGATCAAGTTTGTGTGCAACAGAACCGACTTTCTCGAAAATCTTGAAAGGACCAACATAACGTGGGGATAGTTTTCCTCGCTTCCCGAAGCGAAAGACTCCTTTCCAAGGTGAAACCTTAAGGAAAACGAAATCTCAAACTTCGAAAGTAACCGCGTTGCGCTTTCGGTCGACGTAACTCTTTTGTCGACTCCGAGCGGTACGTAGGTTGTCGGGAATTTTGAGGATCTTGTATGTGGTCTCTTGGATTAACTCGGGTCCGGTAATTTGTTTTTCGCCGATCTCGGTCCAACAAACGGGTGAACGACATTTTCGACCATAAAGTGCCTCAAATGGAGCCATGCCGATGCTGGTATGGTAACTATTGTTGTAAGAGAACTCGATCAAAGGCAAGTGCACGTCCCAATTACCACCGAAATCAATGACACACGATCGAAGCATATCCTCAAGAGTTTGGATAGTACGTTCAGTCTGACCATCCGTCTGAGGTTGGTAAGCCGTACTAAGATTGAGTTGAGTACTCATGGCTTCATTGAAGGATTCCCAAAAACGGGAGGTGAAACGACTGTTACGATCGGATATGATGTCCAAAGGAACACCATGACGACTAACGATTTCCGTGATGTAGATTTGAGCTAGCCTTGCAACGGGGTAGCTCTCGCAGATGGGAATGAAGTGAGCAGATTTGGTGAGACGATCGATGATAACCCAAACGGAATCATGACTAGAGGATGTCAATGGGAGTTTGGTAATGAAATCTATAGCAATGCTCTCCCATTTCCAAACTGGAATCTCCGGTTGCACGAGCAAACCGGATGGGCGTTGGTGCTCGGCTTTCATTCTAGCGCAAGTATTACACTTCAACACATAGAGCGCGATATCCTTTTTCATACCAGGCCACCAGTAGATAGAACGCAGATCCCTGTACATTTTTTCTGTACCAGGGTGGACCGAGTACCGAGACTTGTGAGCCTCATGCATGATGGAAGAACGAAGATCAGAACGATTGGGAACCCAAACACGATTCATGAAATAAAGTAAACCGTTGGGTTTGGTCTCGAGTTGGAGTTCGACACCACAAGACATTTCGTTGTACATGTCGCCTTCGGTGACCGAAAGATGTTGGGCTTCACAAATACAGACATGGATGTCGGGTTGCATACGAGCACAAAGGAACTTCACATGGTGCTTTCGGCTGAGGGCATCGGCAACGACGTTCGCTTTACCGGGATGGTAGCGAATTTCGCATTCGTAATCTTTGATTGTTTCAATCCCTCGGCGTTGGCGCATGTTTAGATCCTTTTGGTTATGAAGATGTTGGAGACTCTTGTGATCTGTGAAGACCACGCATTTGGTACCGTAAAGGTAGTGTCTCCAAAGCTTAAGAGCAAAGACGACGGCGGTGAGTTCAAGATCATGAGTCGTGTAATTCTTCTCATGGATCTTGAGTTGACGGGATGCGTAAGCGATGACCTTGCCTCGTTGCATGAGAACACAACCGAGACCAATGTTAGAGGCGTCGCAATACACCACGAAGTCATCGTTTCCGTCGGGAAGAGTAAGGATCGGAGCATTGCAAATCTTATCCTTAAGTGTTTGGAAAGCTTCCTCTTCATTAGGGCCCCACTCGTAGGGTTTCCCTTTTTGAGTTAATGCGGTGAGAGGAACGGAGATCTTGGAAAAGTTGGCGATGAAACGACGGTAATAGCCCGCAAGACCAAGGAATGAGCGGACTTCGGTAGCAGATTTCGGAGCAATCCAGTTCTTGACTGCTTCGATTTTGGCCGGATCCACATGGATACCCTTATCACTAATAATGTGTTCCAAAAATTGGAATTCCTTAAGCCAAAATTCACACTTGGAGAATTTGGCGTAAAGTTGTTCTTTTCTTAGTAACTCCAATATTAAGCGAAGGTGTTCCTCGTGGGCGGATCGGGATTTGGAATAGATGAGATTGTCATCAATGAAGACGATTACGCATTTGTCCAAATACGGTTTGCACACTCGGTTCATGAGATCCATGAAAACCGCGGGTGCATTGGTTAGCCCGAAAGGCATCACCATAAATTCGTAGTGTCCGTATCGGGTTCGAAATGCGGTTTTGGGAATGTCGTCCTCATGAACACGAAGTTGATGATATCCCGAACGGAGATCGATCTTGGAAAAACAAGACGCACCTTGGAGTTGGTCGAAAAGATCGTCGATGCGAGGCAAAGGATACCGATTCTTGATAGTGAGTTTGTTAAGCTCACGATAATCGATGCACATGCGGAACGATCCGTCTTTCTTTTTAACGAATAAAACGGGAGCGCCCCACGGGGATGAACTCGGACGAATGAAACCCTTGTCGGCTAACTCTTGAAGTTGACAGGCAAGTTCTTCCATCTCGGAGGGTGCAAGGCGGTAAGGAGCTCTGGCAATCGGAGTCGTACCGGGCATGAGATCAATTCGGAATTCGACCTCACGGGATGAAGGAAGACCGGGTAGTGTAACATCCCAAAAATAAAACGACGGTTAAAATGACGAAATAAACGAACGAGGCATGTCGGGTCGGGTCAGATGGGCTAGAAGGGGAGCCTCCCCTATAAATAGCCAAGGTCACAACCCATTTCTCTCATTTGCAACTTCTAGAGAGAGAAACCGTAGAGAGAGAAAGTTGTCGGATCGACCCGAGATTTGAGAAGTGTGTTGCTCCATAACTCGTGAGAAGAACCTCCAGATCAGAAGCTCGATTCAGGTAACGACCCGACCTAAATCTGAGTTTTTGTTCGTTTTTGGGATTTTCGGGTTTTGGCTAAAAAGGCAACGATTTTGCGGATGGAATTTAAAAATGAGCTTAGGTATAGCATCTAGAATGAAAACCGAACGTTTTGATCTAAGAAAAGTTGAGATACTGACTCGATCAGACTCGCATGCAAAAGCTTCGGATTTTTAGGAAGACAATCTGTGCAGACCCCATCGAAACTACCAGTTTCGATACCACTAGTTTCGATATGTGCAGGTCCATCGAAACTACAAGTTTCGATATGTGCAGGTCCATCGAAACTACAAGTTTCGATATGTGCAGGTCCATCGAAACTACCTAGTTTCGATATGTGCAGACTCCATCGAAACTACCTAGTTTCGATATGTGCAGACATCAGAACTGATTAAGTGAAGTCAGTATGTTTAGAAGGGTTAAACCGTTAGAGTCGGTATTGGTCTGATGTGTATTTAACTAATCAATTTAGATCGGAAGTGAAGTGGTTGGACCTTTGTTCAGGACAACTGAGACTAGCTTATAAGGTGAGTTATAGAAGCCCTCTTTTAAATGTTTTAATAATGTTTTTGGGCTGGTGTGCACACGTGATGATTTTATAAAACGATGTTATGAAACGATGTTTACGAAGGATGTATGTAACGTTTTATAAAATGATGTTTATGAAGGATGTTTTAGAAGGAAGGTTTATGAAGGAAGTGTTTATGAAATATTTTGCCAAAAGAAGTTTACGAAGTGTTTTAACGAATGAGAATGTTTTTAATAAAACGTACGAATGCTTTAACTGAAGTTTTTGAAGTAAAAGAAGCGAAGGTTTACGAAAGTCACAAACGAACGAATCTGCCAATATTCCTTAGGGAATGAAGGTTAAGGGATGGGAAGTATGTTATGGGCCTTTACCTTTTAGGGGCCTCTGTGGCTGGCCAACTGTTGTACAACTGGGGCGATGACGGTCGCCAAGGGGATTATCGTGATCCTTGAAGTTGGTACGATTTACCTTACGGGGTAGTCGTGCTTGAAGTTAAGTACTTGTGTCCGACGGGATGCAGTGCTTGAAGTTTGGTACGCGCTATCCTTTGGGACGCCGTGCTTGAAGGGTTGAATGACCTAAGTATCGAGCCCTAGGAGTTCCTCACCCGAAGGACAGTACGGTGATGATGGGCCTAGTGGTGGTGATCCTTAAGTTATTCAACCAGTATGTAACGTTTGGATTTGACGGTTACGAGAAGGCGCAGATTCTATATGTTCGTTGACTTATGAAGTGTTATGTTTGTTATTGCATTATTTACGTACGCTTTTTATTAAATGAAGTATGAAGTGATGTTTTTGGCAATTTATTTGAAGTTAAGGTTTTATGTTAAAACTAGAACTCACCAGCGTAGCTGACGTTTTTAAGTGTGCACATTCAGGTTAAGACAGGTTATGAGGATGGACGGTGATGCTTGGCTAGAGATGAAGAGTTACCCGGCTGATCATGAAGACTGGCATCCCGTTATGTTTAGTTATGATGTAAATATGTTTTAAACTATGTTTACGCTTCCGCATGTATGAACAAGCTTTAATTATGATGAATGAATGAAGTTTTCCGCTGCGTTATTTGATATTCATGTTTAAGAACTGTCTGTGAATGAGTAAATCCAACAAGTGGGGCCTCCCGGGTTTGGGGCCTTACAAGTTGGTATTAGAGCAATAGTTTGAGAGATTCGGACACTCCCAGTGTCTGAACTTAAACTTTGAATGGGACCGAAAGCGGATGCCAGTACGGGTAACTCGAGCCAAAGCATCAGGTATGAAGGTAGTATATGTATTTACGTATATAGTATGCCTTAGAAAGGGTTAAGTAAGGACTTGTGTTCTGATGAAATCACAAAGGTGGTCAAATAGAAATCGAAAGGTAGTGTAATGGTTAATTACAGATGGCCAGTGTATATTAACATCTTACAGTACTTATTGAATTCTATTTGTTAACTAGCGTGATGACATTGGATTTCTTGTCTTATAGAACGAAATGGCGAGAAGAGGAAACGGAAGGCGTGGTGGCCGTACCGGTGGTCGTACCGGTGGACGAAATGGTGGGCGTGGCAGGATCCCTGCGCGCCAAGAGTATAGTGAAGAGGGAAGTGTTCACACTGAACCGGCGGTTAGTGTGCATGAAGCCGAGCAGACACAGGTTGAAGAACAACCCTTCACCTTTGAACCAGAAGTGAGAGCAGCAATAGCTCGAGAGTTTACGGAGTTGATGAAGACTTCTCTGCCAGGTCTGTTGGCAGAAGCATTGAAGCAGGTCAATGCGGTGGGTGGGTCTAGCGCGGCAGTTGGTGCTCAGAACAATGAGACCGACAATGCACCGCCTGCTCGTGGATGTGATTATAAGTCCTTTAAGGCATGTGACCCGCCGGTCCTGACTGGGAAGAAGGACGCGGTGGCTACTTTTGATTGGGTAATACGTATGGAAGCCGCCATCCGTCTGAGCGAGTGTCGAGCTAATCAAGTAGTGAAGTTTGCTGCTAACTCCATGAGGGAGGAAGCATCTCATTGGTTGGAAGGTATACGTCAGGCAAAGGGGAGCGAGATTGTGGATGCGATGATGTGGGCTGACTTGAAAACTTTGGTGATCAAGAATTTCTGCCCAAGGAACGAGATTGAGAAGGTAGAGAGGGAATTTCTGGGTTTGAAGGCCGGGAGCATGACGCACCGGCAGTACACAACCCGATTTAATGAACTGGCACGTCTGGTGCCACACCTTGTCACGACGGAGGAAAGAAAGATTTCATGTTACATTCAAGGGTTGCCGGACCAGGTCCGCACCTATGTCAAGGCAAACGCCCCTACTACCTATGATTCGGTAGTAGAACTGAGCGGCGTAGTATTTGATGATCTGGCGCTGAATGTTGTCGCCATTGAAGAACCTAAGAAGAAGTTGAGTTTTCCCGCTAAACGATCGGGTGGGAAGTTGTTCGGGGCTCGGGACAAGCAGGCCAGGGTAGGCGAGATGACAGTCTGTGGGAAATGTGGGGTAAGACACGCAGGCGAATGTCGATTAGGATCGAATCTGTGCTTTAAATGCGGCAAGACCGGACATTACTCCCGTGAATGCCCGCAAGGCTACAAATGCTACAATTGTGGGGAAAGTGGTCATATGAGTCGGGAATGCACCAAGCCCAGGATGGGGGAAACCGGGAAGGGAAAAGGCCCGGAAAAGAAGGGAGAGGGATCTCGTGCGAAGACGCGGGCGTACGCATTGACGCAGGAACAAGCCAGGGCGGATCCCGATGTGGCGTCAGGTACATTCATCCTTGACAACACTTTGGTTTCTGTGTTATTTGATTCGGGTGCCAGTAAGAGTTTTATATCTGTGAGTTTTTGTAAACGCGTGAAGTACACTATCAGTAAGTTAGAAAGGGCCTTTAGCGTAGAAACCGCTGAGGGTAGAACTGCAATAGTAACCGATGTAGTTGACAACTCCACAATAAAGATAGAAGGTCATAGATTCCCTGTCAGATTGTTCGTTATGGTTTTGGGAGGGTTCGATGTTGTGTTGGGTATGGATTGGCTAACTGCCAATGAAGCGCAAATTATATGTAAACAAAAGATAATCCAACTCAAGGCTCCGGATGGTAGCAAAGTCGAGGTTTTTGGAGATCGTGACGCCCAGATGCCAAACGTCATCTCAATGATTAAGGCAACAAATTACTTGAGGCGCGGATGCGAGGCTTATCTGGTGTATGTGATTGACAAGTGTAAGGAAGTGAAGGAACTAGACGATGTACCCGTGGTACGCGAGTACCCGGAGGTGTTTCCAGAGGATTTGCCTGGGATACCACCCGATACAGAAATTGAGTTCCGAATTGACTTAGTACCAGATGCCCAGCCCGTGGCTAAGGCTCCATATCGACTAGCACCAGTGGAGATGAAGGAACTTATGGTTCAACTAGACGAGTTACTTGAGAAAGGATTTATTCAACCGAGCATCTCGCCGTGGGGTGCTCCGGTGTTGTTCGTAAAGAAGAAAGATGGTTCGATGAGAATGTGTATCGATTACCGCGAGTTGAATAAACGAACGGTGAAGAACAAGTACCCTTTACCAAGGATCGATGACCTGTTCGACCAGTTGCAAGGCGCAAGTTGGTTTTCGAAAATCGACCTTCGGTCCGGGTACCATCAGTTGAAGGTGAGGGATGAAGACATACCGAAAACTGCATTTCGCACGCGTTATGGACATTTTGAGTTCCGCGTAATGTCTTTCGGATTGACGAACGCCCCCGCAACGTTCATGGATTTAATGAATAGGGTGTGTCGACCGATGCTGGATCGATCGGTAATCATGTTCATCGATGATATCCTTATCTACTCCAAGAATGAGGGTGATCACGCGTGTCACTTGAAGGAAGTATTGGAAGCTCTGAAGAATGAGAAGTTGTATGCTAAGTTCTCCAAATGTGCGTTCTGGCTTAGGGAAGTCCAGTTCCTAGGTCACGTTATTGGCCCGAACGGCATTATGGTTGACCCAGCAAAGATAGTAACGGTAAGTGAATGGGACATTCCTAAGACGCCAACTGAAATCCGCAGTTTCTTAGGATTGGCAGGCTACTATCGGAGATTCATTCAGGATTTCTCAAAAATAGCTTCGCCATTAACAAAGTTGACTCGGAAGGAAGTAAAGTACGAATGGGGTTCGACCCAGGATGAGGCGTTTAAGGAATTGAAAGAGAAGCTAACACAAGCTCCAGTCTTGGCCCTTCCCGAGGGCAGTGAAGATTTGGTGGTATACTCTGACGCTTCGGGTCAGGGATTGGGGTGTGTGTTGATGCAGCGTGGTAGAGTGATTGCATATGCGTCGCGGCAGTTGAAAGTTCACGAAGTCAACTATCCGACTCACGATTTGGAACTTGCTGCTGTCGTATTTGCATTAAAAATCTGGAGGCACTACCTGTACGGGGTAAAGTTTACTGTTTACTCCGACCACAAAAGTTTGAAGTACTTCTTCGAACAAAAGGAGCTTAATATGAGGCAGAGGAGATGGTTGGAACTCCTGAAGGACTATGACTGTGAAATAATGTACCACCTTGGAAAGGCAAACGTGGTGGCTGACGCTCTAAGCCGAAAGGATGTGCCTACTCCTATTAGAGTGAAAGCTTGCCAGTTGGTGGTAACATCAGATGTGATGAGAGAAATCGAAAGAGCTCAAGATGAAGTTTTGAAAGAAGAAAATATAAAGAAAGAAAGGATGGTTGGCCAACATGACAAGTTGGAATATAACACCCTTGGTGTTAGAACGCGTTATGGACGGGTATGGATACCTATGGGTGGCGAGCTTAGAACCAAAATCTTGGATGAGGCTCATAAGTCTCGTTACTCTATCCATCCTGGTACCAACAAAATGTATCAAGATCTGAGGAAGGAATACTGGTGGCCTGGAATGAAATGTGATGTGACGAAGTATGTAAGCAAGTGCTTGACTTGCTCGCAAGTAAAGGCTGAACACCAGAAACCGTATGGAAAGATTCAACCACATGACATACCAGAATGGAAGTGGGAACACATTACCATGGACTTCATAACCAAGCTACCTCGCACAGCTAAAGGTCATGACACCATTTGGGTAATTGTGGACCGGTTGACGAAGAGTGCTCATTTCCTACCTATTCGCGAGACGTTCTCGTCGGAAAGGTTAGCGGAAGTATTTATTAACGAAGTAGTAGCACGGCATGGGATGCCTTTGACGATAGTATCCGACCGGGACACACGATTCACATCAAGGTTCTGGAAAAGATTTCATGAGGCGATGGGCACGAGGCTTAATATCAGCACAGCATACCACCCGCAAACGGATGGTCAGTCCGAAAGGACTATTCAGACGTTGGAGGATATGCTCCGTGCTTGTATTATCGACTTCGGTGGCAGTTGGGACAGCCATCTGCCGTTAGCTGAATTCTCCTACAACAATAGTCATCACACGACGATAGGCATGCCGCCTTACGAAATGTTGTATGGGAGAAGATGTAGGACCCCGGTTTGTTGGGGTGAGATTGGACAGAAGGAATTAGGAAGTCTCGAAGTCGTAAGTTTGTTGGGGTGAGATTGGACAGAAGGAATTAGGAAGTCTCAAATTCGTAAGAGAGACGTCGCAAAGGTTTGATCAGATCAAAGCGCGAATGAAGGCCGCACAAGGTCGTCAGAAGTCCTATGCGGATAGACGACGAAGGCCTATCGAGTTTGATTTTGGGGACAGAGTAATGTTGAAAGTGTCACCCTGGAAGGGAATCATTCGATTCAGGAAGAGAGGAAAGTTAAGTCCGAGGTTTGTCGGACCTTTTAGGATAGCGGCACGGGTTGGTGAAGTCGCATATCGGTTGGAGTTGCCTGATGAGTTAAGTGGGATTCATCCTACCTTCCATGTATCACACTTGCGAAAATGTTTGGCGGATGAATCGGCTCACGTACCACTTACTGACATCGAGGTCGACAACAGCCTTAATTACATCGAAGAACCCGTGGCTATCTTAGACCGAAAGGAGAAGCGTTTGCGTAATAAAGTTATTCCATTGGTTAAGGTCCAATGGAGGCACCGAAAGGGATCAGAGGCTACATGGGAAACGGAGGCGGAAATGAGGGAGTCGTACACTCAATTATTTGACTTGTGATAGGTTTCGGGGACGAAACCTATTGTAAGGGGGGTAGACTTGTAACATCCCAAAAATAAAACGACGGTTAAAATGATGAAATAAACGAACGAGGCATGTCGGGTCGGGTCAGATGGGCTAGAAGGGGAGCCTCCCCTATAAATAGCCAAGATCAAAACCCATTTCTCTCATTTGCAACTTCTAGAGAGAGAAACCGTAGGGAGAGAAAGTTGTCGGATCGACCCGAGATTTGAGAAGTGTGTTGCTCCATAACTCGTGAGAAGAACCTCCAGATCAGAAGCTCGATTCAGGTAACTATCCGACCTAAATCTGAGTTTTTGTTCGTTTTTGGGATTTTCGGGTTTTGGCTAAAAAGGCAACGATTTTGCGGATGGAACTTAAAAATGAGCTTAGGTATAGCATCTAGAATGAAAACCGAACGTTTTGATCTAAGAAAAGTTGAGATACTGACTCGATCAGACTCGCATGCAAAAGCTTCGGATTTTTGGGAAGACAATCTGTGCAGACCCCATCGAAACTACCAGTTTCGATACCACTAGTTTCGATATGTGCAGGTCCATCGAAACTACAAGTTTCGATATGTGCAGGTCCATCGAAACTACAAGTTTCGATATGTGCAGGTCCATCGAAACTACAAGTTTCGATATGTGCAGGTCCATCGAAACTACCTAGTTTCGATATGTGCAGACTCCATCGAAACTACCTAGTTTCGATATGTGCAGACATCAGAACTGATTAAGTGAAGTCAGTATGTTTAGAAGGGTTAAACCGTTAGAGTCGGTATTGGTCTGATGTGTATTTAACTAATCAATTTAGATCGGAAGTGAAGTGGTTGGACCTTTGTTCAGGACAACCGAGACTAGCTTATAAGGTGAGTTCTAGAAGCCCTATTTTAAATGTTTTAATAATGTTTTTGGGCTGGTGTGCACACGTGATGATTTTATAAAACGATGTTATGAAACGATGTTTACGAAGGATGTATGTAACGTTTTATAAAATGATGTTTATGAAGGATGTTTTAGAAGGAAGGTTTATGAAGGAAGTGTTTATGAAATATTTTGCCAAAAGAAGTTTACGAAGTGTTTTAACGAATGAGAATGTTTTTAATAAAACGTACGAATGCTTTAACTGAAGTTTTTGAAGTAAAAGAAGCGAAGGTTTACGAAAGTCACAAACGAACGAATCTGCCAATATTCCTTAGGGAATGAAGGTTAAGGGATGGGAAGTATGTTATGGGCCTTTACCTTTTAGGGGCCTCTGTGGCTGGCCAACTGTTGTACAACTGGGGCGATGACGGTCGCCAAGGGGATTATCGTGATCCTTGAAGTTGGTACGATTTACCTTACGGGGTAGTCGTGCTTGAAGTTAAGTACTTGTGTCCGACGGGATGCAGTGCTTGAAGTTTGGTACGCGCTATCCTTTGGGACGCCGTGCTTGAAGGGTTGAATGACCTAAGTATCGGGCCCTAGGAGTTCCTCACCCGAAGGACAGTACGGTGATGATGGGCCTAGTGGTGGTTATCCTTAAGTTATTCAACCAGTATGTAACGTTTGGATTTGACGGTTACGAGAAGGCGCAGATTCTATATGTTCGTTGACTTATGAAGTGTTATGTTTGTTATTGCATTATTTACGTACGCTTTTTATTAAATGAAGTATGAAGTGATGTTTTTGGCAATTTATTTGAAGTTAAGGTTTTATGTTAAAACTAGAACTCACCAGCGTAGCTGACGTTTTTAAGTGTGCACATTCAGGTTAAGACAGGTTATGAGGATGGACGGTGATGCTTGGCTAGAGATGAAGAGTTACCCGGCTGATCATGAAGACTGGCATCCCGTTATGTTTAGTTATGATGTAAATATGTTTTAAACTATGTTTACGCTTCCGCATGTATGAACAAGCTTTAATTATGATGAATGAATGAAGTTTTCCGCTGCGTTATTTGATATTCATGTTTAAGAACTGTCTGTGAATTAGTAAATCCAACAAGTGGGGCCTCCCGGGTTTGGGGCCTTACAGGTAGGTCCTCGGGAAAGACTTCGGGGAAATTGCAAATGATGGGAATGTCTTTTACACCTTTGCCCTTTTATTTCTTTTTCACTACTTGGGCCAAAAAGGCCACGTAGTTCTTTAGTAAATATTTTTGGGCTTTGGTGCAGGACATGAGTTTGAGTCCACCGGATGGCATTTCGCCATGGATTTGCAAAACTTGACCGGATGGAAGGGGAATACGGATGAATTTCTCAAAGCAAACGACTTCGGCATGGTTCTTGGCAAGCCAATCCATGCCTACTATGACATCAAAACTCCCCAATTGCATGGGTATGAGATCGATCGAGAAGGGATGACCATTAAGGTCGAGAGTACAATCGAGGATAATCGTGTCACAAAAGGTGGATTTTCCGTCCGCGATTTCGACAGTGAAGGAGTTCTCTAACTTAGATCTGGTCTTAGCTAACATAAGTTCAAATTCTAGCGATACAAAACTTTTATCCGCACCGGTATCAAATAAAACATAAGCATACCGACCATTGATAGGAAACATACCGTTCACCACGTCGTTGACAGTTTGTGCCTGCGCCTCATTGATGTTGTAAGCACGGCCTCTTGGGTTTGTGGGTTGGTTTTGGTTGGGTGGTTGGTTGCGGTTGTTGTTGTTGGTGGGGTTGTTGTTGTGGTGGTGTTGGTTTTGGTTTTGTGGGCATTGTGGGCTCATGTGGTTTGGATCACCACAACGGTAGCAAGCCCGACCATTTGTGATGGCCGGTGGGTTTCGGTTTGGTGGGGGAGCTTGGGTGTTTTGGGGTTGTTGTGGGTTGCGGCATAGGTTGGCAAGGTGTCCGAATTTGCCACACGAGGTGCATTTTCGGCATGGGAGGTTGTTTGGGTGGTGGTATTGGCAAGTGTTGCATAATGGGTAAGATCCACCATACGGTTTCTTTTGGGGTGTCGGGTCTTGGTTCATCGGCACTTGGTTAACGGGGGTGACAACCGCATAGTTCCGGGCTTGGGACTTGCGCTTTTTGTTGTTTTGGTGAGTAGGGGTTTTGGCGGGTTTTGGTTCGGTGACTTTGGGTTCGGTGGGCTTAACGGTGGCTTGGGTGGCGTGCTTCTTGGTGCCCCGAATGGTTAAAGTACCATCCTGAACACGGTTTCGGGAGAAAGCGGCCGCAAGGCGCATGGCCTTGGCGAGGTTGGTGGGTTCGGCGGCGGCGACCGTGTCCTTGATGACGGACGGGAGGCCTTGTATGTACTTGGCCACGGATCGCTCTATGGTGTCAACTTGGCGAGGCGCAAGGACGGAGAGTTGTTGGAAGCGGAGGTTATAGGCAGCATTGTCACCGCTGTCCTGTTTGAGGGTGAAAAACTCCTCCTTGAGTGGTTGCAACTCGTGGGGAGGGCAGTACTCCTCGCGCATAAACGCTTTGAGTTCCTTCCAAGACAGGGTGACGATCTCCTCGTCGAGCTCCTTCTCGCTATCCCACCAAACGAGAGCTTGCTCTTTGAAGAGGCTAGCGGCGTAGCGAGTCCGGAGGTGGTCCGGGGTCTCGCTTACCGAGAAGGTGTTTTCCATGCTCGCAAACCAGCTAAGGAGCTTGGTTGCACCTTCGAGTCCCGTGAAAGATTCGGGACGAAAAGCAAGGAAGGTTCGGTAGTGTTAGGCGTGGGAGTTGGGAGTTTCAGTGTTGGATTCGACCGATCCGTTGGGGGTGAGGTTCTGGATGAGGCCAGGGATGACTTGGGCCATTTGCTTGGCCACGAGTGCGGCCAAACGCTTGTCCCTCTTGTTGTTCCTGGCGGTAGCAGAGTGGCGAGATGAAGACATCTAGAAAAGGGGGTTGTGAGACTTAGATCAATGGTTTTGCATAAAAATTGTTGTCATATGAGTATGTAAATTTCACGTATGGCACAAGTAATCAAGTAATTTCATGTAATAGCACGTTTGGTCATGTGAATCATGTATGGAAATAGTGTATATAACAAACATGTGACGATGAAAGAGCATAAATTTAATTGGTTCTAGAATGTATTAGCGTTTTGAAGTTAGTAAGGCGAGTAGCGAAAAGCGAGCGTCCACGAGATCGAACCGAGTTAGTATAATAATAGTAGTGAAAATAGTTTATATATAAAAGAGAGGCTTGTTTGTAAAAAGTTGGAGTGTCTCGTTAGCTCGGCTCTTGAACTAACGAAAACGTTGACTAACCCAAGTGGTCAAACCTTCTATTGAGTTTGGGAAACACGTTTTGGCCTAATAGATAAAATACTCTCGTCGGTAATTCGGTTAACGGTATTTTACCCTTCTGGTTACTACGTGTCCCTAGTCAATAGCAAAGCCGAGACTTTGGCGAGATTGAAAATTTTAAGAGTGGAACTAATCGCCAAATTGTGGATTTCACTCCTAGTTTGGTGGTGTCGTTCCGTTTTGTATAGGGTTGGTGCCTTAAACGTTTGAGATAGGAAATCACTCCTAACTTTAACGGTAAGGTTTCCCAAGAGCGTTTGTGAGTGGAATTCTTTTACCGTCAAGGTGAGGTTTTCACACCTAACTTGATGGTAAATTCCTAAGTCTTAGGCGGAGTGAAACTTATCACCGAATGAGGAATTACCCACTTTTGGTGAGTTCGTTTCTTTGGTGAAATATGAGTGTCTTGAAGTCTTGAAATCCATGACGGTGTATTTAGTCCAAAGAATAAGTAAGAAGCAAAGGTGGTAGAACAAGCGTATTAAGAGTCATAAGGAATGGTCTAAAACGGGTCCTTAGTTATAGGCTAGGTCAAATAAACAATTTTCCTAATTCCCTATAACCACGGCTCTGATACCAATCTGTCACAACCCATTCGGCGGCGGAATCACCGAACATGACGTGTAGGATTGTTCAAAGGCATCGTGGCACTATTGTTGAAATATAAATTTAACCGATCTCTACTAAGAATTTCAAATACAGTTGTTTCAATTAAAGGAAATACATTGATAAACAAAAGACAAAAATATTTAAATTTGATATCTAAGGCAAAGTCCCTAGATTCCGTTTCGATGGTAGCATCAAACATCTCATGAAAACATGTAAAATAATATTTGATCAACAATAAAGTTGGTGAGTTCATACAAGTTTCATACATATAATAATCATGTTTAAGGCAACAATTCACATGCATAGACATATTTACTACTGTTCATACAATTTGTAATGATATAGTTCAAACCTATTGTTGACATAGCATACCTAGCATCCAAAGAATACTAGTAAAAAAAAAATAACATAACAAGATCGGGGGCTCCATAAAGGTAACGAAAAGCCGACGGGTGTCAATCCTATAGCGCTACACTTGTTAAGTGCGGTTTTGCAAGAATTAATAAACTATTGTATTAACAAGTTGTATTTAAGCATGTAGTCAAGTTGTTGTCACATGAGCATGTTAATGAATTGTGTTTGAATAAAGTGTGAATCTTGTAGTGTATGTGTTTTGAATATGTACATGTTTTCAAGTCCCAAACTGCAAAAATGTAAAAGGGGCAAGTATGAAACTCACGGTTTGGCGTGGTAACGAAAGGATGAACGGGAAGGTGAAGAGTCGGGAATGCCGATTAACCTAAAAGGTAACGTAGGCATAAGTTCGGTGGAGAAGAAATAATAAATAATATATATGTATAATAGTATCAAGTTGGTCATGCATCGCCGACGGCGGTCCGAAACACAAACCCCTAACTTAGTTAGGAATTCGGATGGTCAAAAGTTAGTATAGTTAGTAATATACCACTTGAAGTGGCTAAGAGAAAGGTTGGGAAATCCATAAACCTTGTTAGATTTATTTATAATATTTATGTATAGGATTTGAACACCTTGTGGCTATTGGATGTCTTATGGTAGATGAACCTATGTTCATCTACTTCATCCAAATACCTTAGCACAAGGCTTCCATTATAGAATTTTGATGGAGGCTTGGTTTGGTTTTACCACAACTAGATGTAAAATATCCAAACAAGAACATGAAGAAGAAGAAATGTTAGTTGAAAGACCACAACTTGGACCTCAAATGGTGACTTATCTTAGATGTTTACCAAGGTAAACAAATGATAAGATCCTAGAGGTTTTTCCAAGAGGGTGAAGGAAGAATTGTTAAGAAAAAAAAAAGGAAGAAACTTGAAGAAAAATAAGGTTTTTACCTTATAAAATTCTGCCAAAAAATCTTGGAAGAAATGGAGCACTTGGAGAGATTTGTGAGAGAATTTGGAGGGTGTAAGGGTGGAGGAGTGAAAGGGAGTGGGTATTTATAAGTGTGGATTAGGGTTTGGGGTATTAAATGAGAGTTAGTTGGGAGTTGGTGGTTGAAAGGGAGGTGATTCTTTTTTTTTAAAAGAAAAAAATGAAATAATAATAATAGTACTAATGATAATAATGATAATAATAGTACTACTAATAATAATAATAAACCGAGCGTGTATGGACGTGAAACGAGAATATAAATGTAAAAAAAGTAAAACGCGTGTTTGTAATATATAATTTTGTAATATTGCACGTATGATGTTGTCTTGCATATGTATAAATGTAATGTATGTTGTAACACATGTAATTGAATAAATCCAATAAATTCATTGATCATAAGTCTCGGGTTACAATGGATTCAAAAATGAAAGTACAAGGGTACAAAATGTAAATAACGATGATGTGGAAAGTACGGATATTACATTTAGCCTTAGGGTTTAGATTTTATGATTTAGGTTTTTTTTAGGGGGTGGGGGTTTAGGTTTTTAGGGGTGGGTGGGGGTGCGTTTAGGTTTTTGGTGGGGTGGGGTGGGGGTTTAGGTTTTTGGGTTTGGGGGTGGGGGTGGTGGTTTTAGGCTTTTTGGGGTGGGGTTGTAGGGGTTTAGGTTTTTGGGTCCGGATTAGAGTTTGATGAGACGGTTCCAACGCCGCTGGAATGAGCTCAATCGGAGTTCGTTTGACCAACTTCTAAGCGTTTATTAGCGAAAAACCACTTATTAGTGGAACCTTCCCCTATATATGTGTGTGTGTGTGTAATTTATGTCTCTTTCTTCGAATTATAATCTCTAGATTATATCCATCTTCATCTCTATTATATATATATATATATATATATATATATAGGAAAAAAAGATCAGGTAAAAAGGATTCTAATCTTAAGAAGGGTGAAAAAGATTTAAGGCTATTAGATCAAATTGTAGAAAAAAATTAATTACTGAGATTAAATTGTAGGAGAAAAAGTTGTTGAAAGAGTATTTTAGTCTTGGCCACTTTTGTTGACTTTTTATCAAGTCACCCCTCCCTTTTTTAAACGTTCATAACATTTACACACGACGTTATTTTTTAAAAAAAATTACACCATAAAAACGAACGTTTTTTTATCTTTAAAACGAGTATAGTGTCGTTATATACAAAAACGAAAAAAAATTACGTTTTCCAGGTCATTGTGTAATATCAGTTCATTGTGTAATATCAGGTCTGATTATTGTGTAATCTCAGGTCTTGTCATTGTGTAATGTCAGGTCTGGTCATTATGTCAAATGTTTTTCATCATTGTGTTATATGTATTCATCATTTTGTCAAATATTTTTCATCATTGTGTTATATGTATTCATCATTGTGTTTTACGTTTTCCAGCTCATTGTGTAATTTGCTCATTATTGTGTAATTCGCTCAATATTGTCAAAAAATAAAAACTTTTTTATTTATTTTTTGAATGGATTCTACATTCAATTTTATCACTTTTGGTGAAAACAAAATATATAAAAGAACGTCGAGTGGTTTATTTAAATATGACATTTTTTACATATGTAATTGCTGACATATTGCATACGTAAGGAAAAAAAACACTGATTTTTGTTATTTTTTATTTTTCTTATTCGGCGTTTTTAAATTTTTTTTGCGAACGAGGTTTTTTATATAAATAATCAATCTCAATTTTTTTTTAAAATTTTCTAATTTTTTTCAAAGGGCTTCGTGGGTTTCTTCATCTCAAAGAGGTTTCTTTTTTACCATTTCCACACATATATATATATATATATATATATATATATATATATATAGGGGAGGGATATTCTAAGAAGACTAAAAAGTGTAAAAAGTCTTTTAAAAACCCCACCATCACCCCTCAAAAGCTTAAAACCCCCACCCCAACCCCCCAAAACCTAACCCCCACCCACCCCGAAAAACCTAAAACCCCCACCCCCAAGAACCTTAATCTTAACAAAAAAAATCCTAAAAAGCTAAAAAAAGTCGTCTAAAAACACCACCACCACCCCCAAAATCCTAAACCTCAAACCCAACCCCCCCCCTCCTAAAAAAAACCTAACCCCCACCCCCCCAAAAGCCTAAATACTAAAAGCTAAACCCTAAGGTGTAACATCCCGGAAACCCAGAAGCTAACAGTTCGGGCTAGTGGACGACCCGAACTCGTATTTAGCATAGTGAGGGGTAGAGTTAGCCAAAGAAAGTACGTTTAGTCACCAAAATAGACCCGACTAGTCGTGATTGAGCATTTCGAACTAAAAAGCGTAGATATGGATAGCTCGGGGACCTGGATGTAAATTGAGGTGACTTAAATGCCCAAGTAACCTAAATCCTAGGCCATTCGACACTTTTGTGGTGTTTGCGGCAGAAAATAAAGAAGCGAGGGGAGGAAGGAAAGAAGCCGGACTCGGGTACAGCGACGACGTCCAACGGCAGCCCTACGGTGGCGGTTGGCGGGAGACCCCATCCACGATCAAGGTAACCTTCGTACACTCCTTTTACGCGTTTGTTTACATGTTTGATGAATAACCGATTAGGGCCTTCGGGTTCTTGGCCGTAAGCGACGGCAGGGGTGGGGCAAGCGATGATGGTCGGGTGTGGTGGTAGAGTAGGAATGGTTTTAGAGTGACCGGAGGAAGTGTGGTGGCAGTGATGTGATGGTCGGAAATGGACGTAGGCGAAAGAGATGGAGGCTACGGATGGTAGCGGGTGACGAAGTGTAACATCCCAAAAATAGTAAATAAATAAATATTAACGCGATTGAGATTTAATCGTCAAAAAAAATGAAAAGGGAAAATGGATGGGCTTGGGCTCGGCTCCAACGGGCCGAGGGAAGCCCATGTATATAAGGGGCAAGGCAGCCCACCTCACCATTCCATCCTCATTTCCTCACTTTAGAGAGAGAAATCGTAGAGAGAGAAAGTTGGCGGATCGACCCGGAATTGAAGGAGCACGTTACTACCGAGATCATGAGCGAAACCTCCGGATCAGAAGCTTAATACAGATAACGATCCGGCCTAGATCTGAGTTTTTGTTCATTTTGGGGTTTTTTGGGTTTTGGGTGAAAAGGTAACGTTTTTACGGATGAAACTGGAAGAAAAACATAGATTTGAGTTCCTAAACGAAAAGCAAACGTTTTGAATGTAAACAAGTTCGGGATTTTGACGTGATCAGACCCGCATGCGAAAGTTAGGGTTTTTACGGGGAAGCAGATCCTACGTACTTACCAAGTACGCATGAAGCACATCCTGCGTACTTATCAAGTACGCATGAAGAGGATCATGCGTACTTATCAAGTACGCATGAAGAGGGTCATGCCTACTTATCAAGTACGCATGAAGCAGATTCTGCGCACTTATTAAGTACGCAAGAACAAGGCCCTGCGCACTTGTTAAGTGCGCATGCATCAGGCTGGTTAAGTAAAGTCAATATGTTTTGAATGGTTAAACCGTTAGAGTCGGGATTAGGTCTGATGTGTATTTAACTAATCAATTCAGATCGGAAGTGACGTTGTTGGACCTTTGTTTAGGACAACCCAGACTAGCTCATCAGGTGAGTTCTATGTACCCCCTTCTATGTTATGTGCAAATCATTTTAAATGTTTTGGGGCTGAAGTGTATACACTAAATGAATAAATGATATGAATGACAATGTGATCATACGTGATATACTAAGGTATATTTATATATATATGAAAATGAATTATGAACAAAGAATGAAACGTATGTTTACAAAGAATGAATGAAAGAATGGCATAACGTAAATAAATGAAATCTTGCTTTATAATTATATATATTGCATGTTATGAATGTATGTATACGTTATGGGCGGAAACGAAGCTAACGGCTACTACTCTAGATGGACGACCACTTGACTATTATGCAGCCAGAAAAGAAAGTCTAGAAAGGTAGACTAAATAATGGCCACTACGGTGGAGTAAGTCCCTAAATCGATGTACGGTTGTATAATTAGTTCAAGTGGGAAACGGATGCCTTAGGGCAGACGGGCGAATATAAAGGACTACGACGGTAGGACGGTTAAGACGGACGGCCGAAGGTTGGCCAGACGGTTTTTAAGGCGGACGGTTTCTAGGACCGGACTAGTAAAAGGGCTACGACGGTAGCTTAAGGGCGTATGTCTTTGTGATATACGCAGTAAAAGACGGGTTGATCACCTTTATGTGTATGACCAATGAATGTTAAGGAAAGTAAAGGTGAATGCATATCTATGTAATCACATAAGAATGATGAAAGAAAAGCAAAAGCTATGAATACGTATTTATATAAATGTATATATAATTATGCATACTTTTAAAGAAAAGAATGTTCATACCTAATCGCTTTACACTAGAACTCACTAGCGTTAGCTGACTTTTAGTATACATTTCACGTAAAGAAAGGAAGGGTCGTGCGAAGGCGTGATGGTTACCCGGCAAGCGACTGACATCCCACTCTTAATTGTTAAGAAAATGTTGTCTTTTTAATTGTTAAGACTTCCGCTGTTATGTTATGTATTTGAATGATGTTTGTTTTCACTACTCTCGAATGTTTTTAATTTAAGTTCAGTATTTATGACTATGTTTATGAGTAAATCCAACAAGTGAGGTTACCCGGGAAAGGGGCCTTACACGAAGGTAGTTGGATGTCGGGATGGGGGTACACGGCAGCATCCGGGTGGCTGTTGTGGAGGTGGCCGGCGTCGGCTACGGCTCCGACAGAACCCGACAACAGCGACGGGGTGGCGTTGGCTCCGGAGAGGACAAGGTGGTGACTATGATGACGTGACGGGACTGCGTTGGTAGTGTACCACTGTGGAAGACGACCAATTGGGAGAATGATGATGTTCGGCGGCTAACATGACGGTGTAGGAGGTTTGTGGTTGCGGCTAGAGGTTGGAGACGGAGAGGGTTGCCCGGCTAGGGTTTCCGACTAGGATCGTGCATGGCATCGTATTTGCACATGCATTGGAACCGGGCGTGAGCTTATGATTTCTAAGCAGGTCAAGGGTGATCCAATACGAATTGATGTCTACAAGAAGGGATGGTTAGGAGTTTGCATGGCACGGATGTGCATGCATGGATGCTTGGGATCGGGGACACAGTCCTAAGCGGATCGAAATCAATATTATGCGTAAACCCGTGAGATTAGGGTGTTTGGCATGGATGAAAGGATGTACGGATGAGACGAGCATCAGGAATATTTATACTTATATGCAATTGGCACATGTCCAGGGCGTACTTTGATTATGTGATCATACGTTGACATGTTCGGGTTTTGTGCGAGGAGACTGTTGCAGCGCAAGAGTTAGATCTTCATACTGTGAGTTTCTAATCCCCCTCTTTTAAACGTTTTACTGTTTTGGGGCTATCGTACATACATACATGTGACGTTAATGTAATTAATCATGCTAAGGGGTTCGGGTTCTAACCCGACGTGCTTTGAGTCTAAAATGAGTATTAAGAGTCGTAGGGACAATGGTGTGCTAAAGGTGGATCGGGGAGAGTCGGGCTTTAAGTTAAATGCCCATGATTTTATATGTGAGTTAATGATATGGTTTGTTAGTGCGTGATGTGTTAAGGGCCGAACGGGAACGATTGTGCCCAATAGTAAAGGCTAATGAATTTATGATATTAAAGTGGTTGTTCTAGGGTTATGTGTGAGGTGTGTGTGTAATTAATGGGTCATACGTATACGGTGTGATATTACGTGTTTATATTTATGTGTCAGGTTTGCCTCGTTGTCCATGTGGCACGGCAAACAGGATTGTGAAGGACGAGGTCCTCCGGGAAGTCATCAAAGGTAACAGTTAGTTGACATGGGAATGACGAGCTCGGGGTGTATTGATCGCCCTGAAGAGGGTACAGTGATGAGTTATGTGGTTGCATGCATATACATATATGTGTTAATTTGCATGTTAATGTTTAACTGTATTTACTGTGTATGAGCTAGTGTTATTGTAACGTGTTGAATGGTGACGTATAGGGTTAGAATGACCGTTGAGTCAGAAATTGTGACGTGACGTGCATAAGAGTCATGTCAGTTATTTATGAGAGCCTTGGTCAAGGTGTACTCTTAGATACGAGTTGTTTGAAGAGTATGTAGAGTCTATGCTGCGGTGATGGTAAGGTAAGGTCGTTATTACATATGTTGTAAGTACGGGTGTAGTCTTGGGTAATAAACAGTTATGGGGTGACACGGGATTGGTCCTTCATTAATAAAAAGGGTAATCATGTTTTACAAGGATCGGAGGGTCCGAATGAATTAAACCGAAGAACTTGTTGTGGTGTTTTTTCTTTAAATTAAACTATTAGAACTCACTTAGCGTAGCTGACTTTGTGTGTACGTTGGATTGTTTGTAGGTAAGCAGTGTATTGACATATCTTGGCTTGGAAGCGGAGTTACTCGGATCGATGTGCAGGCATTCGTAAGGTAAACCTAATAACATTAAATGGTCATAAATGAGTTTGAAAGACTTCCGCTGTAGTTGTAATTACAATAAATGTGTTTTTTAATGAATACGAACCGTTATGAGAACCAACTGTACGATGCCCGGGTTGGGGTCTTACATAAGGCTAAACCCTAAGGCAAAAACTAAACCCTACAAGCTAAGATCGTAGAGTTCGATGAGACGGTTCCAACGCCGCCGAAATGAGTAAAATCGGAGTTCGTATGAGCCGGTTATGAGCGTTTTAAAGCACTTTTTAGCGGATCCCTATATATATATATATATATATATATATATATATATATATATATAGAGGATGGTTCAAGTACAAAGTCTATTTTGCCTAAAAAGTGATGGAAATAATGTGAGAGTGACATGTGCCATTTGATGTATTTATTGATAAAGGGTACTTTGTTATTTTTCTCATAGTTTAGTTATGGTAAATCCTATAATAATGGTAAGTTAATTTGCAAATTAATTTAATTGGTCTTGACTAAATGTACGTATATTTATGTTTGTTTTTTGTTCGTATTGCAATAATGGTGTGTTGATTTCTTCGTATTTCTATAAAGATGATACTGTATGTAATATTCGATGTTTTCCGATGTCTACCAACATTGGGCTTGTGCTGTTTTACTAGGTGTGTTGATTTGTTCTGTAAATAATCGCATATGATTTTTTTTTCATCAAACAGCACATAGCACGTGTGCTTGCATTGTTTATTAGGTGTGTTGGTTTGTTCCATAAATAACCGTATATGATTTTTTTTTCTTCATAAAACATCACATACCACGTGTGCTTGTGTTGTTTTATTAGGTGTGTTGATTGTTCCATAAATAACCTCATATGACGTTTATTTCATCAACCAACACATAGCAAGTGCACTGTGCTGTTTAATTGGTTATGTGATATTTAACAGAGGATGAAAGAATGTTGAGGTTGTGTTACATTTATCTTTTTTTTTCTTTTGATGTGTTGTTTAAATGGTTGTGTGATGTTGTGTTGGTTGTTTAAATAAATTGTGTGCTGGTTGGGTTACATTTATCTTTTTTTTTGTAACAAGTATTTTCGGTAACAAGTATTTTCGTTTTTTAATAAATTGTGTGCTGGTTGGCTATTTAAATGAATCATGATTTTTGGCAACCAATATTTTCGTTTTTTAATAAATTGTGTGTTGGTTGGGCTGTTTAAATAAATCATGATTTTTGGTAACCAGTTTTTTCATTTTTTAATGAAGGTTATAGAGAATAAAAGAGATAATATGGAAGAGATTTTATAATTACCGATGTAACACTCACGTGTGATATTCCAGTATTGTGCTTTACGAAAATCGGTTATAGGAATTAGAGAGAGAAATTAAATGTGTTTAATGCTTAACGTTTTTTTAGGGGATTTAAAAATTTAATTTAGGTAGAATCAATACAAAAAGTCTAGATTGCCCTTAGTAATGAATGCAAATCAACATCAAATTTTTAAATAGATCTCAACCATTAATCAATAAATTGGATGATTGAGATGGCTTTCTATGCTTTTTAGGCAAAAAAACACTTTGTAGGGGAACCCTCATCTATATACATATATCTATACTATATAATAAATAAAGGTTTTGATGTGCCACTTGTCACCCTCTCGTGTATCCTTAAGTTTTTTTTTCCCGTCTCTCTCTCCTATTAATTATAACAATTTGTTTATTTTTTTTTCTCTCTCCTATTAAATAATAATGATTTCTATAAGTTTTTTATAAAACGTTTTTTATGAATATGTAATATGTAAATTTTATTAGTAAGTCTATATAACATTGCATTTAGAACTCTTGCATTTATTTAACACAGGTAATACACCGGGTTTCTAAAGTTTAATGTGAATTAACATTTATCAGTTATATAAAAAAAGTTAATACTCAGCTTAATGCTTTAAAAACGAACTTAACATAATTTATAACTGTCATATAAAATTTTATTCAACTCGTGTAATACACGGGGTTTTTAAAAACATAATTTTTTTATTACTAAGTATATAAGATTCTATTTATTTAGCCCGTGTAATACACTAGATCCTAACATAGTATATATATATATATATATATATATATATATATATATATATATATATGTAGGGGAATGTTCAATTCAGAACACTAAATATTGTGAGAACACGAGGAACATTTATAAAAAAATGAACAAATTTCATTTATTTAAAGAACCTACACATGTGTAATTCATGTGTAGGATGTATAGGTTATTTTACGTACACATAATCTACACATATGTAGGTAAACTTTTAAATGTATAAAAACATATTAAAAAATTGTTTAATGGGTTTTAAAGTATATAAACATGCATATTTATATGTATGAAGTACAAATTTTTAAAAACATTAATAATAGATCAAGAAATTAAACGATTTAAATTTGTTATTTTTGTTCTTGCAATAATTTAGTGTTCTGTAATGAACCACTCCATATATATATATAAGGTGAGGTTCAAATGCTAACCAATATTTATGTAATAACCATGATAACAACTCTCAAACATAGTGTTACGCATACGTACCAAATAATGTTACACATACGTAAACACTATGTGTCACATATATGTAACATTATTTGATACGTATATGTAAAACTAATCATTTCCGTATTTATGTTCAAGATATATGTTCACGATATGTAAATATTCTTTTAAGAATTAAATGAACAAATAATTTATAAATTATGTGATTATTTGATAGTGGTTAGCACGGTTATCACATAAAAAGTTGGTTAGTATTTGAACTCTTCCCTATATATATATATATATATATTAATTATAAATTTAATTCTTATAAATATCAATACGTCATTGTGTCGTGTTTATTTGTATCTACGTTTTGATATAAAATTTATAAGAATTTGAGTCATATTGTAAAAATATTTTTTTATAAACCGAAAACGACTTACTTTTTGTATAACTTATACCGAAAATAACAAGTGTGTATTTGAATTTATACAAAACAATATATACATATATACATGTATAAAATAGTATTTAAATATGAAAAAATAATAAAATAATAACTTTAAGGGTGAATAGTAGTTACTTTAATAAATTTTAAAATTAAGGGGATACCGGATGTAGATAAGAAGCTTGGGGCTAAGACTTTTCTAAAATGGAGAGATCTTGGGTTCAAGTCTCACTTGTGACAAAATAAAAAGGGGGTCCGAGTTGGGTCAAGGGGTTTTCTCGCCTATGATGAGTTTTCCTCCTGATGGGGTGAAGATGATCGGATGGGTCAGTGATCCAAATTGCCGTTAAAAAAAAAGATAAGAAGCCTGATGCGAAATGAAAAAATAATTTTTTAAAATATTTTTTCTTAAATAGAGCTCGAGAACCATTTAATTCCCATGAATTAAATCCTGTAAGTATGAAGTTTTTTAAATGGATGTAATATTAGTATATTACCCTAAATAAAATATATTATTATATTTCCTAGTACTAGATATTTGTAGCGTATCATGTTAAAGTAAAAAAAATATGATTTCAGATTTGTCATGTTCATTTTCTTTTTGAGTAAATTACACATCTTGTCCTTTATTTATACTATAAATTATACTTTGTGTCATTTGAATTAAATAAGTATACCATAGTTTCTTTTTTTATATACTTGTATACACTTTATGTCTTTTACACTAACTGGTGTTAAGTTTTCTGTTAAGTCTAGACATGTGCTTTACACACAAGGATAGTATGGTCTTTTTACCTATTAAAGGACAATTTGTGTAATTTCTCAAAAACCCAATTTTCATCTTCTTTCTCAATTCACACCCTCTCTCTCTCCACTCTCTATCTCTCCATACACCCTTTCTTTCTCAACCAAAACCCACCACCCCCTCTGTCGCCGCCCCTCGCCACCGCCGCCGCCACCACCATCAGTATAGTAATTTACTCCCACGTGATTTTGAACATTAGGAAATGGAAAATGGAAACAGAAAAGAATAAAAACTTATTATTATTTTCCTTTCCTTGGTCCAATCAACAAAACAATTCAAATATTGAATTGAGAATCGTCCTTATCCTCTGTGTCCGCTGCCGCCAAACAAAACAAAACGACTTTATCGTTCGTTTGTTCCTGATTTTCGTCCCTGGTCCCAACGCGATTCGAACGAATTGTCGGGAAACTGTTGATACGCCGGCGGTTCCGGCCGCTTCGAACGATGGCCAACGGGACCGATTAAGGCGGAGGAGGTAAAGCAGGGAGTGGCGGTGGAGTCGGAATCCTTTTCCGTCGAGGAGGCGGAGCCGGTGTTTGTGTTGAGGGTTTGAAGATGGATCTGTGTTTTTAGAACAAGAGGTGGTCGTTTTAGCGGCAGTTAGAAAACTCCTTTTTGCTTATGCACTTTTCCATGATTTTTTTTATATCAGAAGCTCTCCCTATTCGCATCTCCGATGAAGATAACACAGGGAGGATGAGGGGAAGATGAGAGGGATGGGGGAAGGTCTGGGGAAGAGGAAAGGGATGGGAAAGGTTTTGAGAAATTACACAAATTGTCTTTTAATAGGTAAAAAGACTATACTACCCTCGTGTGCAAGGCACGTGTCTATATTTAACAGAAAAACTTAATACCAGTTAATGTAAAGGACATAGAGTATATAAAAGTACATAAAAAAAGACATGTGGTGTACTTATTGAAGTTAAAGAACAAAGAGTGTAATTTATAGTATAAATAAAGAAGAATCTTTATAATTTACTCTTCCTTTTTTTTCTTTCTGTATTATTATACTTGTTGTATGGAAAAGATAAATAATTGGATCACTTTTGTTTTTTTTATTGTTAACATCTGTTTGCGACTGGAATTCTTCTGGGCCACGTATTCATAATTTTAGCTCACAAGTTAAGATGTTAACTTTCTAAATACACCCCTACAATATTAATTATTTACCTTGAAGCCCCCAACTTTTAGTTTAAGCTATTTACAGCCTTTTAAACCATCACCTATCAAAAGCCATACTCAACATTAACAATGAAATAGAATGAATTAATATTAGGTTTGTATTATAAAAAGATGTTAATTTAAACGGTAGAGACACACATACAACTTTTGGTACTCTTTTAACTTTAACAATACTTAAACTTAAACTTAAACTTATAAGTATCTAATCGATAGAAAATCAAAGGCTAATTCACGTATAATTAAGTGATACATGTCTAACTTAAAAACGAAATAACTATAATGTCATCACTATTTTACTTTATTAAATAGATACAGATTAGTAGGGCTATAAATGAACCAAATGTTTGGCGATCCATTCGTGAACAAATCTGCGGGAAGTTCGTCTGCGTTCGTTCGTTTAATAAACGAACGAACATAAACAAGAAACTTCGGTCGATTAGTTAAATAAACGAACATGAACAGAGGTTGTGTTTGTTTAATTGCGTTCATAAACGTTCGATATTGTGGTCGTGAACGTTCGTTCATTTACGTTTATTTATGTTTGTTCATTAAAAATTTTTATATATTCTAATTTTTAATCATTACCCTAAGTCACTAACATTTAAACTTCTATACTTTCAAAATTTTAATATTTATTATCCTAATTTAAACTAGTCGATTAGGGCTTCCAAATTTATTATCCTAATTTCTATTATTTACTAATATATATGTTTATTTGTGTTCATTTATGTAACTGTATTGGTTCATATTCGTTTATGTTCATTTTTTGTTTATAAAATCAACAAATGAAAACGAAAAAAAATTCATTTTCTTAATTAGCAAACACGAGCAATAAATTTCATTCGGTTATGTGTTCGTTAAAAACCGTTCATTAAACCAACAAATTCTTAACGAAGAAACATATTTTCAAATAAGATTTTCAAAAATTAAACAAAAGGAACTAAAGTGAGATATTGTTTTGTAAGATTATAAAAACGAAAACTTATAGTTAAGTTTTGTCAAGTTTATAAGTAAAAGGACCATAACAAGCAATCTATCATATCTCCCTTCACCACCCCCAATATATCAGTAGCATTCAAACCGCAAAACTTGCCACTCACATCCTCTCCATCTCTTAAACTAAACAACAGACAGATGGACGGCACCGGAGTAGTAGCGGTTTACGGCAACGGCGCCATAACGGAGAGCAAGAAATCCACGTTCTCCGTCAAAGTGGGGCTTGCTCAGATGCTCCGAGGAGGCGTTATCATGGACGTAGTTAACGCCGAGCAAGCGAGGATAGCGGAGGAAGCGGGCGCGTGCGCCGTCATGGCACTAGAGCGCGTGCCGGCCGACATCCGGGCACAAGGCGGCGTGGCAAGGATGAGCGACCCGCAGCTGATCAAGGAAATCAAGCAGGCAGTGACGATACCCGTGATGGCGAAGGCTCGGATTGGGCATTTCGTGGAGGCTCAGATTCTGGAAGCAATTGGTGTTGATTATGTAGATGAGAGCGAGGTGTTGACATTGGCCGATGATATGAATCATATTAATAAGCACAATTTTAGGATTCCGTTTGTTTGTGGGTGTCGGAATTTGGGGGAGGCTTTGAGGAGGATTCGTGAAGGGGCGGCTATGATTCGTACTAAAGGGGAAGCTGGAACTGGTATGTTTTTCTGATTCGATAAGATTTAGATTTGGTTTTTGAAGTGTCTATTTTTTTACCTTTTTAGTATTTTCATTTTGGAAATATTCAATGAATATGTTTTATATCATAAACATATCAATAATTTAAAAAAACATAAATAAACTATTGGTCCATAATAATTCATCCTCGTAATTTGACCGGTGAATGGTGAAAGTCCTAATTTAACTTTAATAATTTTCACTTTTGTTAACTTGGGTAATATGATTATCATATACGCCAAAAATATGATTTTGAAAAAAAATAAAGAAACGTACAATCTAATCTCTTAAAACATACCATCGTCAAAATATGTCTACTTTAACGTGACAATTATAAATTATATTAAGTTAATTTTTAAAACATTTTTTTTAACTTGGTATTAATTTTTTTATGTAATTAATAAATTATATTAAATTCATTTGTTTAATGGTATAATAACAATCCATAATTAAATAAAAAGTATCCATAATTTGATTGATATTAAATATTAAAAAAATATTTTTTAATATAATATTTAATAGTAGAGAGACGGGAAAATAATGCTAAGAATGCACCAAAAGTTGACACGTGTCCTATAATTTTACTTGTTTATTAGGTAGTATAGATTATATAACATTATATTTATTTAACCCATGTAATACACGAGATTATAAACTACTATATAATAATGAACACCCAAGACTCATTTTTATTTATTTGAAACCAATCAAGACGTTTACGAAAGTAAAGTGAATACACTTCTTTTTATGATTTATATGATCATGTAGGTAAATTTTATTTCAGATGTGCATATACCAAATAAATGGATGAGTTTCTTTTTTTAATTTTCTAGAGGAATAAGACACATCCAACAAGTTCTATCAGGGTGTTTGAATGTGTTGTATGAAAGTTGTTATCAGCTATAGTAACTAATGTTGTATGCGGTTTGGGCCCGTTAAGCAAGTGTTATGCCCTTTATGGAGAAACCATGTGGGTTCTCGAACCGGGGTCAGTCTCGCAACCTGCGACCACCCAGTCATTCTGAAAGTCG
Organism: Smallanthus sonchifolius; assembly: GCA_023525975.1. NCBI lineage: Eukaryota > Viridiplantae > Streptophyta > Magnoliopsida > Asterales > Asteraceae > Smallanthus > Smallanthus sonchifolius. Next base: position 33,478,821 of record CM042046.1, read on the forward strand.
CCATTCTAAAAAAAACAATAGTAACTACTGGGCACCTGGTGTTTGGATGTTACTTTTGATTGTCTAGTCTGTTGACAAGTTAGAAAATAATATTCTGTGGTGTACAGAGTATTTGCCAACAATTTTGTATGATTATTTTTTAATAAATAATTTACATGATAAATATAATTCTATTACAAAAAAAATATGTTGGTAAAATAATAATATTTTTTTTATTGAAGTACTTATGTTAGCTCTCTTCATTGAAATTATTTTCTATGTGAGAAATGAGTTTTAATTTTGGTTATGATCTGCAGGTAACATAATTGAAGCAGTTAGACATGTGAGGTCAGTAATGGGTGACATTCGGGTTTTGGCAAACATGGATGAAGACGAGGTATTCACTTTCGCAAAGCAAATCGCAGCCCCATATGATTTGGTGATGCAGACAAAGCAGTTAGGGCGGCTTCCCGTGGTGCAGTTTGCTGCTGGTGGTGTTGCTACACCAGCGGATGCAGCTCTCATGATGCAGTTGGGATGTGATGGTGTTTTTGTTGGCTCAGGTGTGTTCAAGAGTGGTGATCCGGCTCGCAGGGCTCGTGCTATTGTTCAAGCGGTCACACATTACACCGACCCTAAGATACTTGCAGAGGTGAGTTGCGGGTTGGGTGAAGCCATGGTCGGGTTGAACATCGACAAGAATGTGGAGAGGTATGCGAACCGGTCCGAGTGATGTTGACCGGGATATGGAATGTTATAATAGCTTTGGTTTATTTAGGTTTTGGAATTTTAGTAAAAATTTCTATTGTTTGAAGAAACAGAAAAATATACAACTATGGTGGTTGTTATTGCTACAAACATTTGTATTTGTGCACTATTTAATTAATATTGATTCTCTCATGTGTTGGTTTTGTTGTATATTTAAATGACAGATGATTTGTCACATGGATTAAAAAAGGGGTTGGGTAAAGTTGACCGGGAAGATGTGTTTTTTAAACCTTTAATAATTAATCAGCAGGGTAGATAGGATTACATAACTATGCCAACTAGTTTTAAACCCACCCGCGAGCAGAGGCGTCTCAATGTTTTTGGTGGCCCCAAATGAACTAAAATTTTGGGACTCTTTTTCAAAGTCATGTTACAAACTCTCCTTCTTTATCAGGGCTTGGGGCCGATAATTATAAAGTAAAGAGTTAATAATTGGCGGAGTTCAATTTTTTTTTAATCTCGTTTAACTATTTTACCCTATTTGATGCACTCGATTAGTAGATTGTTTAAGTCAATGTCACTTACATTTAAGTAAGCAAACCACAGTTAAATCACAACGTGCAGATTAAATCAAATCACAAATTTATCAACAACTAAATCTAAATGAATAAATAAAATCAAATGAGACAATAAGCAAATAGCAAATCAAATTAAAAACTTATGTTCAAACATTATTACCTGATTACACGTTGTAAAGAGCAGAAGAACCCGGCAACCCACGACCTGCTTAACTGCAATCTGCTTACGCACTGCAGCAACTCCAAAGTCGAAAGTTAGAATCAGGGGCGGCAACTCAGAAGATTAGAAGAACCCGACAACCCAAGTATCGCAACAGCAACTCTGACTCATAATAAGTTGTAATATAGTAGCAAGTCACTCAAGCAGTGGCAAATGATCATTATTTTGTATGCAGGAGTTCAAGGGGAGATTGTTTGGGTTTAAAATCCGATGAAACTACTAAGTGAAAAAAAAAATTGAAGAGTTATGCAACTCACTTGATCCATGAACTAGGTTTAAAATCCTCACTCGTTAAATTCTATTAGTTATTTATGTGAAAATTTTAAGGTGTACTGTGGGTCAGTGCTGTGTAGGGGGAGTGAATCAGAAGAATTGTAAAATATTGTCATCCGTTTCTTGATGATGAATAGAATCTTTGCTAGCGTATGATTTGCAATTCTTTTTTTCTTCAATTTAGTTTGGTGTAATATGTTTCAATTCTACTACGATTTCGTCTTCTATTACTTTGATTCGATCTAGCTCAAAGCAACCAATCACAACATACATGTAAACCCCAACAAAGGCACATGTGCCTTAGTGCTTGTGTGTGACACTATATATGTGCTTCAACCGGAAAGTTTAATCAATCCTAAACATCCTGAAAAGGTTTCTGATTTGATGAGAACGTAAAAGATTTTGTTTTATCAAAAACGAAGATGAGGCTTGTGTTTACACGAAGACAGCATAATCATTTTCTTTATCTTGTATGTGGAACCGACATTTCAACTTTAAAATATGACAGAATTTCTCATGGAATGAAAAATCTTGATGAAGCCGCATACATTCTTTGAATTAAGATATAATCTAAACGACTAAATTGTTAAAGTCAAAGTAGATAAAGGTATCAAACACATTTCAATGGAGAATTCCAATCGTGGGTATTTACCCATGTCAGTTGGCACCATTCATTGTTAGTTTCAAAGTCCAAGTGAGGATGAAGAGACCAAAAATGCTTAATATTCCATACGGTTTGGAAATTGGATTCATTATTATGCTATGTACCTGGCTAGATGTGTCCTTTAGCATGACAAGTATATACCAACATAATCTTGGATAAGGCCATTAGATGGTAGTTAAGAACATACATAAATACTTGTGCAAATCTAAATGTATATTCTTAATCTATGGAGGTTTGGAGGAAGAGCTTAGTGTGAAATTTTAGACTGATTCTAGCTTCGAAAGTAACTGAGAGGACTCTTGATTACAATCAGGAAACGTGTTCACAATAAATGGAGGAGCTATTAGAGCAAGGGGTATACCCATGTGATTGTGGTGTGTTGTGATAATAAAGTGCACGCCATGTGGCGTCACGTCACTTCCTTCATTATCACACCATCAATCACTTGACAAGGGGTATACCCAAGTGATTGTGGTGATGTGATAATTAAATGTTATTTTTTTTATTTTCATTTTTATATATACACCTTTTTATTTAAATGCTTCAAACATAATAAAAAATACAGATACAGGCACGTATTTTCCTCATTTTAGATAATATTAATGAGCTATAATATTAATGGGCTCGTGCTCATTGTCTAATAAATAATAAATATTTGGCTATAATATTAATAGGCTTTTAGGCTTGTATTTTCCTCGCTCCAAAAGAAAACAAGGCAAACCCTAGGATGAACTTCAAACAATTGCTGCAGCTTCAAACTATTCTCGTATTTCCCCATTTCCGCTGCAAGTGCTGGATCACGCCAACAATTCTCCCGTGAAAAAAATCACGCCACCCTCTTCACTCGCTGGACCACGCCAAGAGGGGGCGGTGTGTCCTTCCATTCACGCCGTGATTTGCTTCTCCGCGTCGGATCACGGGTGCAATAACACAGGTATACCGGATGGCCTTACCTCGAAGAGTTTCAAGCAAAAGGTTGTTAAAAGTGAGAATACATTGCTCAAGCGGAGACAACACATGAAGCAACTTGGATGAGGAAGTTGATTTTTTTATCTAAGGGTAATTCCAAGCATCAAGATCCCCATAGAGATATTCTATGACAACATGGGAGCTATCATACAAGAAACATAGCCAAGGTATCATCAAAGAACCAAGCACATTTTGCAAAAAAAAGCCAGCAAATCCTACGACCAAGCCCACCTTATGACCCTCATGCTCCCGATACTTAATGCACGTTGTACAAAAGTGCAATGTCGTGGCTTGTCGGTATGCGTAAGAACTTTTTGTCATATAGTTGAATTATGACATTACAAAAATACTCTAGACATTCACTTAAGGTTCTCCTAGCCATACTTAAATAGTCGTCGAATTCGTGGAGAGGATTACCGGTTGCGAGTTGTTTAATCGCCGATGTGCATTTTTGTAGCGCCGTGAAACTCTTTTTGTTCCTAGCGTTTTCATCCTTTTGAAAATATTCAAACCTAGCCTCTACGTCGCCAACTATTTTAAAAATAACCTATTCGACATTCGAAATCTATCTCGAAACGTCGCTTCTCCGTTTGTTGGGTTTTCATCGAAATAATCTCTTTTTAGAATCTGTAGAGCTTGTTCACGATCACGGTGTATATACGTCCTTGATGATGTAGTTGTGTCTTCATCTTCGGCTTGGGCGGCAATATCACATAGAAATTGCATACTATTGCCACCGAACACGAAGTCGAGCGAGTCTTCCGATGAATCGGGTGGGAAGTATAACGTACGATTCATATTTTGGTTGAGTGGATACAAAAGAAATGGTTTATATTTAGAAAGAATGTATTTTTTTTGTGTAGTGAGTATATGATTGGTTATGTATTTATAGAGGTAAATTAAATTATTATTTTTTATAACGGCTATATAGCCGTTCAACGGCTATTTTTCGCAACAAGTAAACAAATTTGGACGGGTTCTTTTACCGGCTGAGCCTACCCGCTTGGCTCTACCCTCTGGGCTTGCGGCGGTGTACCCGCGTACCCGTTGGCTACCCGCTTACCACTCCCAGTATATATAGTTTAGTTATTAATGAACATATTTTGTATATTATAACAAAATTTGAGTAAAGTGATTTTATTATAATATTTTTATTTATTTGACTGTATTTGTTATTTCTTTATAATTTGTTTACTGGAAATAGTCAATGTTTTTTTATTAAAATGTTTTTAAAGGTTAATTTTCACCGGAGGGAGAATTAGAGCTGAAAACACCATTGCTAACTTGGTGAAACGATCCTCTTTCATCGGTGAATGAAAGTTTCGTCGTTAATCTGTGTTATTTTTCCACAACCATCCGACAATATTTTTCGTCTGTAATGCTCCTGCCCGTGATCTCTCAATAAATTCTATCCGTAATCCTTTGGTGAAGTCTTTACCCACATTTTTTTCAATCAGCAGCTTTGATTTGTAGGGACACTTTTGGTAATTTGTTTAATTTATGGTTCTTCATATTTCAGTCACCTCTGTATTTGTATACATGTTGTGTCCTAGGATAAGAATCTACTATATAGTTAAATTCATCAACAGACCGTATTAATGACCCATAAAATTAAAGAGAAGCTGTTTCATGAGTCTAAGTAGGAATTACATACATGAATTGACGAATGGATGGTATCAATACGACTAGGAAAACAAAGCTACAATAACACTTTTAGCCAACAACAAAGGTAGCAAATTTGGCAGCGTCTTCAAATTTACCAGCACTTTTAATAGCATCAACAACGGCAACAAATGCATAATCCACGTTAGGATATACTTTGTCCTTATTCTCCACCGGATGCATCTACACGACTAAATCCTTTTACAATCCAAGTAAAATAACTAGCTAAATCTTGTGTCAGATTTTACACATATTATAGCTAAAATTAATATGAAACGAGTAAAGAGACTGAAACTACTTGGGCTATCTTTGTTTGTGAAGAATCTCCCATATAAAAAGCTTCCTTTGATCTGAAAATCACTATCATTATTGCGAGTCGTTTTGTTTGCCAAGGAAACGTTTACGTGGGTGCCATTCTGGATTATGTCATTTGTTGTCGCGCTAAATATCATATCTGAATCAGCTTTACTTTGACCCTTGAATACATTCCATCGATCATGGGCAGTCTTGTTCTGCAAATAAAATATATTCATATGAATAAGCTAAGAAACAAACCAAAGAATATCTATTTAAAATTTCAAAGGTAGAAATTTAAATCACCTTTGCCCGAAGCATTGCAATCGGTGTTCCACATTCATCCTGTGGCAATCGTTCACGTGATGTTATTGTGAACACTATTTTCTCATCTTTGTCTGTGAACACAAGATCTCCACTTTTGTGTCTGTTGACTATAACATTAAGTTCATATGGCACAATGAACTGAGAGCCGATTACAGATTGAGCCATCGTCACAAGACTCACTAAGTGTTTGTTTGTTCTAAGAGAACATGAGTTGTTTAAAGTCTTATATAAGATAACTTGGTGGACAACAATGGTTAGAATCTCTGTCAACTCATAGGTAACCAACTTGATATAATAGTACTTGGACTAGAAAGAAAATTGTTTAAATACTAGGTTCAACTTGATATAACATTTTATCTATATTGAATCGGTTAGCAAATTGTTTAAATACAAGGTTCAACTTGATAAATTTTTTTTTTATCTATATTGAATCTGTCAGAAAATTGTTTAAATACTAGGTTCAACTCGATATAATACTTTATCTAGGGGCAATTACATATATCCCCCTAAAATTTTCATTAATTACATATATATCCAGCTAAAAAAAATTATTTACATACATCCCCTTCATTAATTACATATATACTTAACTGTATGATGGAATCGATCTGAATCGACGCTGGATGTTGGAATCGATCGGAAGCGGGAATCAGAAGGTTAGGGTTGGGATCGATAAAATAAGAATAGTCGTATTTTTATAAGTTTAAAAGGCTAATTTTATAAAAAAAAAGATATATGCAATTTTAGTTTTGGATTGGATGTATATGTAATTACGGTTGAAAATAGGGAGATATATGTAATTATACTTTTTATCTATGTTATTGGTGTCAGTTATTAGTTACTTTTTTTGTTAGTATTTCAGACTGCAAAATCATTTGGATCACAGGAAAACTTGTACTTGAATGGATCTCAGGATTGGTAACCTTGATGTTTGTAATTTAACTTATGAAATTAATGGCAGTGGAAGCATTGCATTTGGGAGGTTTATTGGTTATAACGGAGTTGCTCTACAAGTAAAATGGGTGTTTAGTAGTATTTAACATGCTTTTTGGACGATTTTCTATGTGTGTGATTTGGCGAGTATTTTACAAGGATTGTGAAAGTGAGGCCTCGAACACTTTGTCCCTGTTGCCGAAGGTACTGGGCATGGTTTTGTCATCGGAGCCAAAAGCATTTGTGACAGTTTTTGTCCCTCTTGGAGAACTGTTCCACACTCAAGCCGATCAATATTCAAATATATATTCTATAGTATATAATAAATAAAAGTTTTTTATGTTACGTGTCGTCTCCATATTTATTATTACTATTTTTTCCCCAAATCTCTTTTATTCAATACACTTTCATCTTTTAATAATAATAATAAAATATTTTTAAAGAAAAGACTAATTATACTAATAAAACACATTTATTTTAAATTATCTCTTATTATTATAAGAAACTTTAAAGTTTAATTATGTAATTTTTTATTTTCAATCAAATAGTATATTAAAGTCAGTTTACATTAAATAGTAATTAACGTATTTTCGAAACCCAATTATATATTAATTTTTACATGTTTTGAATTTTGTTTTATATCCTTAGTATATGTAATACATTTTTACACCTGTAAAATATATATATATTTAAGAAATTTAATATATCTATATTTTTCACCCCACTTATAAAATCAGGTTCTAAGCTAGTTTCATAATAAATATTAACATTAAATGCACAGGTTGAAGTATTCAATTGGTGTCAACGCAAACAAAAAAAGAACAATTGATCCAAAGGCTGTGAAGTCGACACCACTTTCAAATTGTTAATAGGAATCCAAAATTGACCACACTTTTGTCTACTACATAACCCCATATTAATAGAAAAGCAACAACTTGGAGAGGAAGAATATACCACATATAGACTCAAAACTTAAAGAAAGCAATTATAGAAAATAGCAAACTAAATCAATGGTTTGTTGCTTCTGACTAGAGCAAGTAATGGTCCTCCTACAAAGAAAAATACCATACCAGTTTCTTCTGGCCACCTATATGTCTCACCGCCTTCCAATCCTCTTGGAGAAATCATGAATCGACGATCACATACCCAACCGCATAATTGAGATCGGGTCTAGTATGGGTAAGATACCCTAAGCATCCGACTACGTTCTTTGCATAAGTGCTTTGTTTCAAGAAATATTGTTTCTTCTTTGACTTGTTCGACTTCAATTCCGAGATAATAAGACAATGCCCAAGATTGCTCATTTATAATATTTCGACTCGATTTGCTTCACAAATGCCTCGGTTTCTTTGAAGTTTGAACCGGTCGTGATCAGGTCATCAACATAAACTTCAACTATGAGAAGTTCATCTTTGCTTCCTCGTTTGAAAACCGCATGCTCCCGTGGACATTTATAAAGCGAATATATTTCATTGTCTAGACTAGTTTTTTATTCCAATCCCGTGGGGCTTGCTTGAGTCCATACAACGCCTTGTTCAAAAGATATACCCAATGTTCTTTGCTCTTTTTTACAAACCCTTCCGGTTGGATAACATACACTTCTTCATTTAAGATTCTACAAAGAAATACTGATTTAATATCAAAATGTTGGACTTTCCAGCCTGAACTCACGACTACTACAAGAATAAGACGGATTGTTTCCATCCTAGCCACCGGCACGAAAACTTTGACATAATCGATCCCATGTTGCTAGATATAACCTTTCACCATGAGTCATGCTTTATGATTTGTCACTTCACTAAACACATTTCAACACAACGGGTTTGTGACCAATTGGCAACTTGGTTAGACCCTAAGTCTTATTTTTATTTTCAATGGAACCCATATCCTTCTTCATAGCGTGTTCCTATTCTTTGTTCCAAGCAGCTTCATGGTACCTGGAAGGCTCATCATCAATCATTAGTAGTTTCATGGCATCAGGGCCAAGCAGCTTCATGGTATCTAGCAATTGATCAAGCAAATGATATCCCTTTACGAGTGTGTGATCAATATCGCCTACGCTGCCCAGATTGATCAAATAATTGACAAACAAACATAAGTTTGATTATATAACTTTGAATATACGATTAAATGTACGCATGTCTTGTTACACACTTGTTTTGGTGTTTGGTTTATATAACCTTACTTGCCAATCGACACATATATTCTAAACAGACACGTCTGTTGCGAAACAGTTACGAGGTTTTAGTTTTGACACAAGGACCCCTTATACTTATATAAATTACATAACTGCCTTAAGGTTTGGACTTTAGACTAATTACATAAACTACCGTTTATACAGTACTTGGGTTAATGATCGAGATTATCCTCAGATTCACCCCCTTAATCACGATAATTGTTTATGCATATATTGAATGCCAAGTAACTCCCTCATGGTGATAAACTTGACCCTTTCTAGCGCCTTTGTCGGTATCTTTTCCCCTTGTAAATCTCGGCTGATGTGTTTAATATTGATGTGACTTCCACACACTCCCTAATGAAATGATAACGTGTGTTTATATGTTTGCTCCTTCTATGAAATACGTGATTCTTCATTAATGCAATTGTCACACCCTCATTTTCAACTAACGGAGTTTTACCGTTTGAGAAGTGACAAACCAGGATCTCAGTCATTACTTACATTGAACGACACTATATGGGACTAAACTGAAAATATATCATAAACGATCAAAGTAAGAGCGGAAGCGTAAAACGAAAGTAAATGCGCAAAACAAACGCGCCCAAGAAATGTCCCAAAGTGTCCAGTCCAAACGAAGTCCAAAAACAAAGTACAAAGCAAATCAACAATAATAATTTATAAATTAATCATAAAACTCCATGCATGACCTATGCGTGCAGCTGTGCCTTATCTTAAGCGACCTGAGAAAACATGTAAGAAAATGTCAACACGAGGTTGGTGAGTTCACAGGTTTCAGTTTACAACAAAGTTCAATAGGTTAATGTACATTCAATATATAAATCAATAGGTAGCTAACCCATAAACATGTTAACTAATGCGCTCCCAACCGACAACTGACTGTTTATGTTTTTGCCTCCCACCAGGCATATCAACCATGGTGCATATTTAGGTCAAGACTGCACCCGTTCGACATCCAGTCGGGTTAGCGCGACTAACACGGGTGAGGTTTGTCAAACCCAGTAGTACTACTCAACTTACCTCACTATGTTCATATTAACGGTCCGATGTGAGGACTTAGTGATAGATGTGTACGCATAGTTAAACAAGTGATAACATATATGAATTACATAACAAAAAATGTTTATGTCATGTTTTCTCCCCAAATTGTAAAACAGTAAAAGGGGCCGTGAAAACTCACCTGAACGGCGTGGGTAGGTTCACACTAGAATAAGATTGAAATCTCGAGTGTTGGCCTGCAACGGCTTACGTATGCCCTAGAATTATACACATAACAGTTAGGGATACAATGAGAATATGTGACGACAACACGGAAGATTGAACGTCCTAAAGAAACGCTCTAATAATCAAGAGTAGACGAACGTGTCCACGAGAATAAGAATTCTTTAATTAATAATTAAGATATATACGTTACGCGACGAATGACAAAATAATATATAATAAATATATTCGAGCGTTATCGCCATTAAATAATGGCCTAAGAAATAATATAATATATATATATATTATTTTAGATTTTAACAAAGTATTACAATAAAAATTGAGCGACCAAAAATAATAAATCTATTATTTTATTCGAGGACAACAACAAGTGTAAATAATATAAATAATTAATTATTATTTTAAAACGTTCTTTCGAGTTTATAACCGAAACGATATTTAAATATGTTATTTTAATTAAAGTGACGGTTTGAGAATATTATAATATTTTTAAATGCGATTTAATTAAAAGTACAAGATATGATGCTAAACCCGAGTCTACGGGAGGTTTTCCAGTTTAAACACATTTATACATACATATAATAACATGGATTTTTGATTAAATATAAAAGAAATGGCTAAAAAAATGTTTAAAAACAAAACTGTGTGGGGAGACTCGAACACGGGTCTCTCCCACACCAGCACATACTCTTAACCAGTCCCACCCGCTAGGGTAATCGCGACTAGTATGCTTCCGAAAAGGTTTTAATGCTTCCAAACCCCAACCCCTCTTCCCTTAATCGCGATCCAAACCCAAATCCCATTCCAAATCCATAGATTTCGACCACGATCGAACCAGATAGTATAAGGGTTTTGCTAATCGAGTCATTGCGAATCTGTGGCCTAGTTTAATTTCAAATCTAACAAGTTTAGGATTGATTAATAGCAAAAATACGGGCCGAAACCCTAGATCAAGAACACAAATCAAATTGATCAAGATGGATGTTAAAACTTAACGAAAACATGGGGCTTTTACTAAACAGGTCATTGCGAATCCAACCCTATGGTTTAATTTGATTAAGATTGCGTTTAGAATTGAAACCTCCAAATCGACTTTAAGAACAAACCCTAGATTATGATCATAACAGATTCGATGTTGTTTGTTAAAATTAACATAGGGCTTTCAACAAGTAGGTTTATGCGAGACTGGTCATGCCTTTTAATTGCATTAAGATCGCGATTAGGTTAGAGTTCAAACAAAACGTGAATGTATGAACCCTAGATTCGGGTTCATACTAAATTCGATGTTTTAAGCCCTATATATGATAGGGCTTTTGATCTGAATGAGGAAACGAAGCTAAAGGATGTAAGAGTTACCATATCACGGTTCGAATTGATGGATTCCGACTAAAAACGTTTTCCGACGACGGCTCCTTGCCTTCTGGTGATTCCTGTTGCGACTCTGGTCTAATTGGTGGGTGGAATTGCTTATGTGAGGTTCGTCTAGTGTGTGCAGATGCTCAATTGGGAGAATGATGGATGAATTGGTCGAATTCAGTTGATATGAAGTAATGAGATCGACGGTTATGAGTTTAATTTCCATTATTTGAGTTAATTCGATAGTGATGATGATTAACACCGCAATGATGACCGTAAATGTCATTAACATGTAATTTCTGTTACAATTTGATCAAATCTCGATTAGAGTTTGAATTTTGGTCGATGGATGCGAATTTGACTTTCAAAAAGTCAACAGGAACTAGTTACACTCAATTTTGACTTTACATGGTCAATAGATTGAGTTTGGGTTAATTACAACTTTGATCCATGTAGTTTGAATTCAGATATTGACAGAATCAGACCCTAAGGTTTAAGATTTGGTTAACAGAGTTGGGATTTAACAGAAAACTTAACGGAATTATTAACAACGGGATTATCTTGAAAACTCGGATTGTCACAGCAATGGTTGAACTAGTATCAACCAATAAGGTTATCATTTCTTCCTTCCATCTATCTTCACTAAGCAATCTCTTCAGCCATAAAGCCTGGCATGCTGCAACAATTGTTGCCATGAACTCGGATTTAAATGATGATAGTGCCATAGTTTGTTGTTTCTAAGTACACCACTAATAGGAGAATTTTCAAAGTAGATCGAACACTATGAACGTAGTGCCTTTCCCTTCTTCTATATTTACCCCATAACTATTATCACTATATCAAGTAATCTTGCAGCCTCCATGTGTGACACCTGCGAAAATATCGTCCCAATTATGCCAAGGATAAAAGTTATGAGAACTAGAATTATCGAAACCCTAAAGTTCAAGGAGAAAAATAAAGAAAAATGGATTTCATAGGGTAGCGGACCGCCACCCACTGCCTAGCGGTCCGCTACAGGCTCTGAAAATTTTCCCCGTTAGAGGCTTGGCGAACTGCCACACACGCAGTAACGGTCCACTACAAACGGACTTGGCTGGCGGACCGCCAGGTCCCAGCTAACACTTTACGCACCTCTCCAGGCAGCCTCTGCACACGCCACATGTCAACGAGACGTGTAGGACTATAGGGCATGCATCAGCCCTAACGACGCATGTTCCTTGGCGGACCGCTACAGCATGCCCACACGGCCTACTACTATCATATTATGTGGACATCGGTTCCCGTTGCTACCAAAAGTACATTAACGTTCCTAACACATCTCCAGGTGAGTTTCACGGCCCCTTTTTTACTTGATTTATAAACTTTGGGGGAAAACCATACACATAAGCGTTTTTATATGGTAACAAGAAAACAAAACCCGACTTTTATGTTTACACGAGTTAACGTTTGGAGGACGTGAAGTCCCCTATATCATCATTTTTATAACCATTAGTTAAGGATTAGCCTGAGATTCTATGGATAATACTATTGAGATTGACACCACCTGTCATGGTTCTAACTGCCAATCCGTACGGTCGAATAATTGCATAGTGTCCACTCTTGTGCTCGTGAGGTGCGAGCGAGGGGCAAAACACATGTGTCATGGTTTGGTTATGCCTAATGTATTAACATACTTTTCCTATTCCTTGCTAGTTTATGAAGGGTAAATCATTACTTTTTTTGTTTATCATATACATAAAATCGTTTCTCGTGCAAATGGTTTTGCAAATCGTATTCATTTAAAACCTGTGAACTCACCAACATTGTGTTGACATTAAGTATGTTTTTTAGGTATCATATGGCTATAGCACGGTTGGAATAGGTTAACAATTTGAATTAAAACCCTAGAAATCAAAGACCTTGTTTGATCAAGATAGGCTTTTAGATCGCGCATTACCATGAATACGCATGGTCGTCAAACCTCAAGTCGATTTGGACCTATATGGTTCTAGGTCGATGTAGCATTTCATTTAGCATTTGTAATGATGTTCAACAAATTAGAAGTCTTTATTTAGCTTCTACTATTGTGTATTGATATCAATCGTTATGTCACACCCCAACCGACGGCGGATTATACGTCGGGGCGGACGCGGTTGTTCAAAAAGCACAAGGTTAACTATTAGAGTTTAGATATTTCATTAATGACTTTCAAAAGTTCAATACAAGGATTGAGACAACATATAACAAGAATACAATGTTTATTTGCTAACTAATCTAGGTCTAAAACATCCTATGTGATCATAACAAGTCTCATGCTAGCGTACCTGAGACATGTAAGTAAACTGTCAACTAAAAATAGTTGGTGAGATACAAAAGTTTTATCATAGTTTTGTAAAGTCTTTGAAAAGTTTACAATTCACTATGTCATGCATTCTATAGTATAAGTGTGAGAACAAACATGTTAAACATTGTGCATATCAATCCTCCAACCAAGTTTAGGCATAACCCGAAGGTTACCCTTAAAAAGTTTAAAGTTTAGTTTCAGTAACAATCACCATGGGCTCCCCCCGAAGGGTCAATCAAACTAGGTGGATTGGTCAAATATAATAGATCTATCATTGTTACCATAGGCTTGATCAAAGTTAATAGATATGCTAGTATTAAATCTAATTTAAGCATGCAAGTCTCAAGCATAACACAAGAATAAACATGTAGGCATAGTTGTACAAGAATTGTATAAGTTTTGATACATGTTTCACCCCAAGTTTATAAAGAATGTAAAACGAAAATGGGCTAAGTATACTCACTTGGATGATGGTAGAGTGTCCAACAAGGTTATGTGGGGCAAGACTTTGAGGGAGAATATCCTCACAACAAGCCTAAGAACATAAGTCTAAAGTTTCAAGTTTGACCCTTTAAGTCTATGGAAAAGGGTCTAGGATTGTAAGATTAACTAGGGTTCCAAATGGGAGATGAGAATGCTTGTGCTCATAAAGTTTAAATCAAAGTTTCAAATAAAGGTTTTGAATGACTGACACAAGACTTGTATACCAAAGTTTAATAAGTTTATAGTTTAGGATAATTAATACTTAAAATAATTATTAGTTATACAAGTTAGGTAATAATAATTTGAAGTAGTTTTCTAAGTATTTATAAGTGGAGTCGTACTAATAGTTAAGTGAAAGAATAAATAATTATTAAAGATTAACAATAATTATTTAAAGAAAGAATAATTATTAAGGATTCATAATAATTATATAATGAATAACTACTGACTAAGAATAAATACTTAATAAATAGTTATTAAGTGTTTATAATAACTATTTAATGAATAAATAATTATTAAGGAATAACAAATAATTGTTAAGGGTAAATAATTGTTTAAAGAATAATTACTTTATCTAATTAAACAATCAATAATAAGTATTTAAGATTTATTAGGTATTTATTTTACAACTTATCTTGTAATATATAATGTTTAGAATGTAATTACAAGTTTAAATAAATAATATGTAATTATAAGTTTATAAAAGGTTAGATAGAATTTCTTATAAAGTTTATAAGTTTATGATGTCTTAAATAAAGTTTCTTTAAATTATTTAAATAAGGTTTACAAATTTATAAATGTTTAAAGTTTCCATTTAATTTATAAAGTTTATAAGCTTAGAAATATTTAGGAAATAAAGTATAATTGTTTCTTTTGTTTTATATAAACTAACAAGTTTCTATTTACATAAATTATAGGTTTATAATTACCTAGAAAATAAAGTATATTTATTTTAAATAAATAAATAAGACTTGAATTAAATAGGTATGCATTCTATAAAATGTAAAAGTTTATAAGTTTCCGTTTTTAAATTATAATACAAGTTTTATAAACATTTCTAATTTTATAAGATTTATATAAGTTTCTGTTTTAAATTAAAGTTTAATAATAAATTTAAAGTTTTTAGGAATAAACTAAGTTTATTATTTCAGAAAATAACAACAAACTAAATCCCGAATTATAAAATAGTTTCTGATTAAAGTGTAAGTTTCATAAAGTTTAAGAGTATTTTTTTATTGTTTTTAAGTATTTAAAAGAAATTTTAAAGACTTAACTTTTCTAAGTTTTTAATTAAGTTTAATAGCTCTTGGATATAAAAGTGTAAATAAAAATGATTTTTAAGTTTATAAAAGTCTAACAGAAATTATAAAAATTATCAGAAAGATTAAAACTGATTAAAAAGCATAAAAAATAAAACATAAAAACTCAGGCCGGCCGGATTCGAACCCGGGCCAGCCGAGTCTACACACAAACGCACAAACCACCCGACTACGAGCCTCGCTAAGGTTTTATACGGAAAATCAAATAGATAAGCATATTCCCAAATCGACCCTAATCCCTTGATGAACCCTAGAACCAAGATCCGTCAAATACGCATCGATTATCCCTCTGTCGATGAAATTTGACAAAGGGCTTTTGTTCTACGAATGAATACGAAGGTTTTGGCCTTGAGAATTACCTGATAAGAGGTCGAGATGAGTGAGAACGAGTTTGGGCTTCTGCGCGACTGACCAAGGAACCAATTTCGGCAATGCATCTTCGAATTGATGGAATTGAGAGTATGAGTGGTTAAGGTGTGATATCGTTGAGCTGTAGAAACGGGTATTTATACTCGATTTCATCATTTAATGATGGATTAGGTGGGAAGATTACGGGTGAGTTTAACGAGTTCAAATACGAATTATGCGGCCGTTAAAGTCGAAATTAGGCATTGAATGGCATCGGATTATGGTCGCACGCCTGAGTCGTAGCTCGAGGGGCATTCACTTCGACCGTTTAACGGGTTTTTGAATAAACGAACCCAAAACCGGTCGTGGTGGGATTCGAACCTGTGACTGATTCCAGACTCGGGAGTTTGGTGGAATTGCACAAATGGTCCCTGAGGTTTCTAGTTTTTATTATTTTATGCTATGACTTAGGACTTAGTTTAAAAACAAGTTCCAGAAATGACAGTTTCAGTCCCTCGACTTCATAAATATGTTTTATCTTTATAAAAACTAAATAAGTTTTATTTTATAAGTTTATAAAATAATTTTTAAGATTTAAGTTTATAAGTGTAAGTGTTTTTAAAATAAGTTAATAATTATATTATTTATATAACTACAACTTATAAAGTTTTAAGAAATTTAATATATTCATTTATAAGATACATATATATATATATATATCAAGTATATTTGTGCTTCCTAAACATATATCAATTGGATCAATATTTATTGTTTAAGAAAATAGTTTTACTAAAATTTCAACTTTTGAATTTATAATACGTGCAAGGGTTTTAGGAAAGTATAGGTCGAAAACTCCTGGATATTACACGTTACGACCTTGACTTATTTATTTATTTATGAGGTAAATAAAGCGGGGTGTGACACTCTCATGTTCCTGACGAATCATGTTTGATATGCGAATGTCATGTGTTACACTTGGTGCTTGAACCAATAGTTGTTCAAGTTCAACAACGTTCTGTCGAGTAGTGCTTCCAATATCAGTTCCAACATTGTGTGGTTCTTGAATTTCTTCAAGGTCCACATTATTTTCATTTGATCCTTCTGATAGAAAATCTTCTTCCAAGAAGATTCCACGTCGACTTGTAAAAACTTTATTATCGATGGGATGATAGAAATAATATGCTTTCGCTTCTTTAGAGTATCTGACGAATATTACTTTATCGCCTCCAGAATCTAACTCGTTGGAGCCTCACAACCTAGACCCTAAGGTAGGATAGATTTGGAGGTCTTTCATGCCATAATTCATATAGTGTCTTTTCACTAGACATGCAAAGCTCTATCGCTCTGACGTGCGCCATATATATAGGGTTCTCGTTAAAATGGTTCTAGGTCGTTAGTCAACGAGAAGGGGAATGATCTGGGTTAAGGGAAGGTCGGTGC
Source organism: Smallanthus sonchifolius (assembly GCA_023525975.1). NCBI lineage: Eukaryota > Viridiplantae > Streptophyta > Magnoliopsida > Asterales > Asteraceae > Smallanthus > Smallanthus sonchifolius. The sequence continues at coordinate 33,496,115 of CM042046.1, forward strand.
ACGTTGGGATCAACTTCTTTATGAGCCTCCCTTTGCCATTAATCAAAGTGAAGCCAATATTCGAGGGTGCTGCCCCAGCAAATGCACGAGGACATGCATGGTTTGGTGGTGGGAGAATGTGACAGACCAAATGTTTGAACATCATATTTGTTTGGTTTGTGCTTGAACGTTTGGGTTTATAGAGAGAACTTCGGTGATCAAGGAATCTCTTAAAATGTGCTATTTGCACTGCATCGTAACACTGGTTGGGAGCTGAGAAAGCTCCCCTGATGAGTCCAAAAAATGAAGAAACTATTAAACATTATCATAAACAGGATGAAATACTGACCCAAAGACAACTTTGGGCGCTACACAGTGTCTCAGGAGATTACCACATGACATTAAACTCAACCAGCAAGGAAACACCTCCATCTCAAATATTAGATAATAAAATATTCCCTTTCGAGTCTCTTTCAATATTTAGTCGAAGTTATTCTTAAATGACAATATGATTCATTTCATTTTCACTTTATACGAACTTTGATTTATGTAACTTTCATTTAATTAATTATTAAAAACACATTAAATGAGCATCTCAGATCGATTCCTTGTAAAAAAAGTAAACGGTCTACTCGTCATCGACGTCGTAACCGAGGTCCTCCTCAACCTTCTCGGCGGCATCTTCGGCGATTTCATCCTCCACATAATCAACTCCCTCAGCTATGGCCAACCCACCCAACAGCCCCGCCGCCGCACCAACCGCCAGTCCAGTCCCCATCCCATACTTACTCTTCTTCTCCTCCTCCTTATACCCACCGTACGACGCTTGACCACCATAATCACCCTGCCCATATTGAGGTGCCCCACCGTAAGGAGAATACGGATACCCCGACGGTGGAGCCGCATACGGATAATTCCCACCGTACGGCGGCGGAGCAGGCTGGTATTGTGGTGGAGGAACACCGTACGGAGGCGCATAGTAAGGATCTGGCGCACGATAGTGCGGCTCCCTCACGGATACTTTCACCTCCAACTTTCCATGCGGACGGCCAGACGGACGCTTCAATTTCAGACTATCAGCAAAAACCTCTCCAATTCCGACCTCATCAACGACGTCCTTCAGTTTAAGCTTTGCCGACCCGATCAACGGCTTCGTGTCGTCCGCCGCGTTAGCGTGTACGATGTCGATATAGAGGGTGGACTCCTCAATCGGATCGTTGAGAGGGATGATGAGTTTTTGGTCCCAGACTGGGGACTCGTCTCCCTCCTCATCCACATGGGTGGAACATTTGTTTTTTGGGTCCACCCAAACGACAGCGTATGGCTTGAGAGGGCCGTGTCGCCAGTTTACGTTTTTGAGATTTTTGGCGGACGAGATGGTGACTTCTAGTTCGTAACGGGCTGCCATGATCCGATTGGTTAATGGAGGAAGGTTAGGGGGGTGTTGTGGAATGTTAGGATGGTGGATGGAAGGTATATATAGGGGTTGGATGTTTGGATTATTAAAGAAGGATCTCGAGGATAATGCTTTTTCTAGTGAACATAAATTGCATAATTGATATTGGAAATTACGATTTTACCCTTAAATGTTGTCAAGAAAAAGAGATTTTGATCTTTGGCTTGACTTTATAACTATGGTCTCCTCTTTTAATAATTTTATTAATATGCCACCCACGTTTGAATTAGTGTTTGTTTCAGATTTTGTCAACCTTTTAATAATTAATCTAATTTTTTAATGGTTCAGATTAAAAATAATTTTAGATCATTAAAAATTTTTAATGAATCAAACAGCCTCTATATGATGTTAATTAATAATAATGTATTTATTATCTTTTAAAATAATTTATTGAAGGCAAATGAATGACGTGTGAAATTATAATTTTGCTATTGTTGAGATGATCTTCTTGAAGAAAAAAAACTAAGATTAGTTTTACTTAAATTAAATGGAAAACAAAAATAGCAGCTTAAAAAAATATAAAATACAATTTTTTTTAACATTTATTATTATTATTTTGTAAATCTATCAGTTTATAATTAGATGTGAATTTATGGTTTGCATTTTAATTTATTATTGTAAAATTGGTACAGAAGAGTTCTTTTTTTCTTTTTTTTGAAAGGCCGACAACCTGGAAAGGTTGGGTTCAAGATAACGAATTTAAGCGTGCACCGGATGAGCATCGGCCACGTGGCATGATAGAGATGGGAGGGTTTGGGTCATCCAAGGGAGGTGATGTTGGCCACGGCCTGGACGCGGAATTCCCCTTGCTTCGCTGAAAGTAAAAAGGATGAATTTATTTAGCTAATATTATATTCTTTTATTCCTTGTGTTTTTTTAGGGGACTACTAACCACACACGGAGAATGCTAATCGGACTTGGCCATATACGCATCGTATAGGGCAATACGATGCGTATAGCCCTTCATAATTTCTCATGCCCGACATTCTCTTACAACCTGGTCATTCAAACATCGTATACGCATCGTATAGGGCAATACGCTGCAGTTTAGGGTACAATGTACCTTCTGCCACTAGTCACATCACCTCGTACCCTATACGCATCGTATTGGGCTATACGATGCGTATAGGGCCCAAATTTTGTGTATTTAACCATGCAGAATTCTCATTCGAACCGAACGTATGCTTTCAAAATTCAAAAATTGTAAACATGTCTTGGTGGTGGGATAGTAACTACGGTTTTCAAGTATATTCTAACGAGTCGGTGGAAAACAATCCGCAAAGTTTTGGCGTTCAAGAGGTGAACCAGGAGGAGGTCTCGTCCAACGTTTATTCTCATCAACGGGTAAGGCTTCCAGATTTGAACGAGCCACTAAGCAATCCCGAGTTCGTATACGGTGAACCATCTTACCTTACACAACCCACGAACGAATACGTATACGATGAAGTCTCTTACCCGACACAACAAACCGATGACTCCGAAGAAGAAGAACAAAATATGTCTTATAAAACTAACCAGAATTTTCAGTCTCGTGAACAGTTGGTTGATTGGGCTATCCGGAGAGGACGTGACAATGGTTACGTCATTGTCACCCGACGATCCGACGGAACCGTTTATCAAGGTGTGGCTTGTGTGTGACCGTCACGGCGAACGTGCGTCTACTGCCACGATTAGACGTGCCGGGTAGCAAGAAAATTAGTTGTCCCTTTAAATTGGAAGGAGAGTACCAAGAAAATACTGGTGATTGGAAATTAACGGTGAAGGATGACAGTCATAACCACGATCCTAGTCAACATTTTGAGGCGCACTCGTTTGCAAGGAGACTGTCTCAGTCGGAACAACTTTTGGTGGGGAAGTTGTATTCGCAAAACATGTTGCCACGAAACATTCTAGCAACTATAAGGGAACAAAACCCAGAGAGTAGTTGCATTAAAAAAGACATTTATAATGCAATACAAAAGATAAAAAACGAAACGAGAGTCGGTGAAACTCCAATACAGATTCTGGAAAACCTGCTTTCTTCAAAAAAATACGTCTACTATACTCGAGAAGATCCTGCCACAAATAGTGTGGAGGAGATATTCTTTGTTCATCCGAAATCGTACGAGATGTGACGTGCATTCCCGCACGTGTTGATTATCGACGCGACATACAAAACAAACATGTACAAACTTCCATTTGTCCAAGTGGTCGGTGGACCTCCACACACCAGTCGTTTTGCGTCGCTCATGCATTTATATCAAAAGAACGGGAGGAAAACTTCGTCTGGGTGTTACTTCAAATAAAAGCAATGTTGCAAAAGTGTATGGAGCCGCGTGTGATAGTAACAGACAGGGACAAAGCTCTTATGAACGCGTGTGATAAAATATTTCCGAGCTGTTCCAAGAACCTATGTCGGTGGCACATACACGAGAATATCGCAAAACATTGCAGGGCATCATTTACAGACGAAGACTGGAAAAATTTTAAGTATTCATGGTCGGTATTATGTGAGTCTCCCACGCCAGATATATACCAGTACAACTTCAACCGACTTTACAAACGTCTGTACGCAGCCAAACGAGGAAGTAAGTTTTAAATATTAAATATTTAATATTTTCAGTATTTAAAAATTTAATCAATATTAAATATTTTTCCAGGAGTTATTGATTATGTGACTAAAAATTGGCTGGACCCGTATAAAGAAAAGTTTGTATCCGCGTGGTCCAACAAAAACCTCAATTTTGGTCAACATACAACGAACCGAGTCGAGAGCCAGCATTCGCTCTTAAAGAGCTATCTTAGAAACGCTAACAGCTCGCTAGATAGACTTGTTGGGTTTGTTGATGAAATTATATCAGATCAGTATTATCACTTACAGTTGGGTTTGGAACAAGCATCATAAGGAAAATGGACAGCCACATAGCTATTCAACTGTTTGATATCCTGCACGGTAAAGTTTCACATAAAGCTCTAGATTTGATAGAAAACGAGTGGTACAAGTTATCAAATATACGGAAACAAAATGCAACGTGTGTGTGCCAACTTTTCAGTACTTGTGGGTTGCCGTGTGCTTGTCGTCTAGCAAATATCGAAGCTACAGGTAAACTGTTCTGACTATTTAATTATTATTATTATAAATTAATTCAATTAAAAAAAATATAATAAAAACAATATATTAATATTAATATTATTATTATTATTATTATTATTTATTTAAAATAAATACAATATATTATTATTATTATTTATTATTATTTAAAAAAAATATTATTATTATTTATTATTTAAAATTTAAACAATATATTATTATTATTATTATACAGGTGGCATAATCCCTCTAGATGCAGTGGACGTCTTCTGGAGGAAACTTGATTTAAAACCGTCGTTTGTCGATGATGAAAATGTAGACGTGAATAAGGTACTGGGTCAAGTGAGAAACAAAATTATGTCACAACCCGATCATGTCAAAAGAAGTATGCTGTCGAGAATTGCAGGGGTTGTCTTTCCGAGCAAAAGTAACAAGAAAGCGCCTATGGTACAAGAAGATACTCGCGGTCGTCCAACTTTGAAAAAGCAACAACAAAGGAAACATGATGTCGCGAGAAACAACTCATTCACAGGATCCCAACAAAGCAAATGTGACCCTGCGAGACACAGCTCGTATATTGCGTCACAAGACTCTATACAAGCGAGTTCGGTCTTTCAACACAGTCGTTCAACTAAGGGTAAAGGAAAGCAACCGCAAGATGATAACGCCTATCTTGGGGTTCCATTGATTACGGGGAATGATGCGGTTAACAATATAAAATGTTTTAAGGATTCGATACCCTCTTTATTTTATCCGTACATTTCACATATACAGGATGTAAAACCCGACGGTAACTGTGGTTTTCGATCGGTAGCTTTGGGCTTAGGGTTAAATGAAAACCGGTGGCTCTTTGTCCGACAACAACTTCTACATGAGATGGACAATAAAGAGGAATGGTGGAGAACTGTTTTTGACAGAGTCGCCTTTCAAGAGTATGATAAGCTACGTCACACAATAGATTGGCAGGATGTGAAAGCAGCACCAGTTAGTCGTTGGATGTCGATGCCATACACAAGACTCCTAATTGCTCAAAGATTTGGGGTGATTGTTCATCTTTTAAGCATCAACGGTAATCAAACATTTTTTCCATTGTGGTTTGGTCCTAACGTTTACGCTCAACATCAAGTCTTATCGTTAGTTCACGTCAAAAATGCTCATTTCATCCACGTCAAGTTAGACGGAGAATTTCCGATTCCTACGCCGAATGCACTTTGGAATTTGCACCGAAATGATGATGCAACAAAATGGGAAAATATATACAATGATCGTATAGAACGATTTAAGAAAATAATGGCCACTAATAGATCTAGTTTTTCACAATATTTCACGAATCTCGGATGATATTTGTTTAAAATTGTATTGTAATTCTTTTTAAATTAATTTTATTGTCATTTTAAATCTTTTTATTTAATTATAACTAATTATAATGTTAATTAAATATAATAATAATTAATTTTAATTCAAATGTTTCAAAATTCAAATTTTTTCAAAATTCAAATTTCTATACGCCACGTATAGATCAATACGTGGCGTATCTTCCCTAACCTTTGATATTCTATACGCCACGTATTGCCCTATACGTGGCGTATATACATTTGATTTATCTGGTTTTGGCCCCGTATTGTACCAAACGAACCAAAAAAACAAACACAAAGCCATACGCGACCCGCTTATAAAACGCTCGTTGATTTGAATTGTGCCATCAAAAAAACTTTGAAAAGGTACATGTCTTAACCCACGATCATTAATGTTAGGTTTTTATTGAATATTAGCGGGTAAAAGTGGGTAGATTAGCGATTTTTAGGTTTGAAATTAAGAACTATACGCCACGTACAGGACCATACGTGGCGTATAGTTCTTCTGGATTGATCTAATGAAGAAGATGAAGCCATACGCCACGTATAAGCCTATACGCTGCGTATGGCTCAGTTTACCCGGTCACATGCCTGCGTATGGCCTAGTTTGGTCGCGTATGGCTTGGTTTACCCGACAACTCACCCGCGTATGGCCTATTTGGCCTGCGTATGGCTTTGTTTACCCGGCAAACGCCTATACGCCACGTATAAGCCTATACGTGGCGTATAGGTTTTTAATTTAAAAAAAATTTAATTATATAAATTAATTCAATTAAAGAAAATATAATAAAAACAATATATTAATATTATTATTATTGTTATTATTATTATTATTATTTATTATTTAAAATAAATACAATATATTATTATTATTATTTATTATTATTTAAAAAAAATATTATTATTATTTATTATTTAAAATTTAAACAATATATTATTATTATTATTTATTATTTAAATTAAAATATTAAAAACAATTAATTATTATCAGATATGGCGGATTATGATGATGATATTCAGATGGATCAGCTAGACGATTTTGCGCACTATCCTTTTCTAGATTTTCCGCCCGATACAGAGGCTTATTCCCGGTGCCAGAAGCTCCGGGAGGTGCAGATGGGTCCGGGTACGGCGGTGGATTGGGCCCTCCTCGAGGAGGTGCATGAGGCCGAGCGAGCTAGGGCCATCATCGGTGAGGACACGCCATGGTCGCGTCTTTTTGACCTTTCTTTTGAGGAGACATACCGAGAGCTTGTCGTCGAGTTTCTTTCGACGTTCATCTATTCAGAGACTGGGCTGCAGCCTCTACCCGGGGAGGCGCCGGATATTGAGGATCCGGATCGTATTTCTTTTTCTATTTTTGGGGTCGTTTACCGTCAGACCCTCCGCCAGTGGGCCGTCACGACGGGCTTGTACTACGAGCCTGAGACGGTCTCGCCGCTATTCACCGAGGCGGTGACGGAGGTTGACAAGGAGGAACTCCTTGTTTTTTGGGGCTTGATTTCAGATAGTCCTTGGTTGGGTACCAAGGGGAGGGTCTCGGGTATTAGAGACCCTTTGTATAGATATCTGCACCGGCTTATTTCGACGTCGATCGCACCGCGTCTGAAAAGCCGTGAGTGGTGCACTGATAGAGATCTTTTCTTCCTGCTTACTGGGAGGCGGTGCGACCTGTCCACGAGCATGGCGCTTTATTTTGCTTCAGCCTATATGCGACAGAGGCGCGGACTTTTATATGGAGGTGCATTCATCACGCATATCATGCGGTCGGTCATACCATTTAGCCACCATGAGCCTCAGATGTTACCAGCCATTCCCCCTGTCCGATTAGATCGTCACACGGCGAGCGGCATGCGCATCATGCACCGATTCCCGCAGGGCCTTCGATTCGTAGGGGCCATCCAGGACCAGGTTTGGGTCCCGGTGCCGTTGTCGCAGATGCCTGGACAGGGGGACCCGCCTATGCCTCAGCCGCTGCAGGGTATGGCGATTGAGGATGAGCCGCCACACGTCGAGCAGGTCCACGAGCATCCGCCACAGCATCCCCGACACGTACGTCGGTCTGTTAGGCTGGATAGGGCTACCCAGGCATTGCTTGATGGCTTTGTTGCCGACTCACGGCGACAGGGTCGTCAACTCGATCGCATGAAGGACCTGATGACGTGGGCGGTTGGACAGCTCGTGAATCAGTCACGAGCCGCCGGCATCGAGCCACCCCCACTACCACCGCCACGTCATTATCCGGACGACCCCGTTCAGGGTGAGGGCGGGGCAGGTCAGGGTGACGACGGAGCCGATTAGGTTTAGTTCTTTTATTTGTATTTTGTTTATTTCGTTGTTATGTATGTAAAACATTTTGATGTATATATTTAATTTTATGATGTAATGTATATAATGTTTAGTTTACTTGTTTGGTTGTAATGTTTAATATTTTGTTTGGTTTGTAATGTTTAATATTTTGTTTGGTTTGTAATGTTTAATATTTTGTTTGATTATACTGTAAAAATATAATAAATGTTTAAAAAAATATAAAATATATAAAATTTATAAATAGATAACAAACTTATATTAACAAAATTATATAAATTAAAATACAAAATAATATATTATTATAAAAAAAATATAATTAAATAATCCTATACGTGGCGTATAGGTCTATACGCCATGTATAGGATTATTTAACACCAAATCTTCCAACTTTTGAAGAAAAATATTGAGCCCTGCCTCATACGAGGCGTATAGGGCAATACGAATCGTATGAGACACAGAGAATGACACGTGTCATTCTGGTGTCAGAGACTAAACCCTATACGCCCTCGTATTGACCTATATACGAGGGCGTATCGCGCGACGGCGGGTCCAATTAGCAATATTCCGTGTATGGTTAGAATCGACCTTTTTTAAAGAAAAGCAAGTTAACATATCTTAATATTTTCTCTACTCCTCTTTCCTCTGATGTAACGTGTTGAACTAGAGCGTCTGGTCACACACGTTACATTAGGAACTCTTCGACGATATCAGATATAAACACTTGTTGAAAAAACTTAAGGCATAAAATATCAAATTTTGTAACAAAAAAACATAAGACATAAAAAAAGTAAGACGAAACTAAACCCAACGCGATTTTAATGAAACGCAAAACAGTTAAAAAATACTAAGTAATTTGGGGAAAAAAGGCAAAAAAAATGACATCTCATCCAGAGAATCGAACCCGGGTCACAGTTCCAAGGGCGGAGAGCTTCAAGCTCCATGCCTGAAACCATCCCAAACAACCACTTTTTTTTTACCAATGGGGAAAAAAATTATATAACATAAAGAATAATCTCTTACGAAAAAAAAATCTTATTTTGCACCCGTACTTGTTTGCCACGTGGATGCCCGCTCAATAAAAAAAGAGAATTGTAGATGTCAATTCCTTTCATAATAGACATGCAATTTTAACCCGCCCATTTTAAAATGGGTCCAAATTAACTCTTTTGGGCTGATTATTTTTAATGGGTCTAACCGGATATACTTCAAAAACATAAAAGAAAATCACAAGTCATAGTGGGGTTGTGCAGTTGAATCAGATCTTAAGTAAATTACCCGTCTTCGACTGTTTCGATTATGGAATGAAAAAGATTGAGAAAGAAGATTTTGATGATGATGATTGTTGGGGCTTTAGAAAAAAGTGTTACTTGATGATTAATTGTGCTAATTTGACGATGATGATTGTTTGAATTAAAGTCAAAATCTTCAATGGGGCGCAAGGCGAAGCAGGTGAAAAATGTTAAAACAGGGTTTCTGGTGATAGCGATGAGAAATCCTGATTGTGTTGGCAAAGCATGCGAATATGCTTGAATCAGTCCAACAAATCCCGATTGTGATTCTTTGGATGGCAATGAAGACAAAGGAGCAGCGGTTATGTTGGTGACAATGATGATGATTCTATCGGTACTCCGCCAGAATCGCCACCAACAGCATCGCCAATCCTTTGTCTTCTTCATCGCCATCCAAAGAATCACAGTCAGGATTTGTTGGACTGATTCAAGCATATTCTCCTGTGTTGCCAACACAATCGGGATTTCTTATCGCTATCACTAGAAACCCTGTTTTAACATTTTTCACATGCTTTGCCTTGCCTCGTTGAAGATTTTGACTTTTATTCAAACAATCATCATCATCGTCAAATTAGCACATTTAATCATCAATTAGCATTGTTTTTTCGAAACCCCAACAATCATCATCATCATCATCAAAATCCCCTTTCTCAATCTTTTTCATTCCACAATCAAAATAGGTGAAGACGGGTAATTTACTTAAGATCCGATTCAACTGCACAACCCCACAAGCTTATTTCATTTGATTGATTTTCTAGTTTGCAAGTCAAATATCAAATCGATTTCTGTTCAAAATCCCAGAACATTAAATTGGAGATGATACTAACATTAAATTGGAGACATTGAAGAGGAATTCAAATTAGAGATGATGGCTATCTAAAACTTTAAGCATTCCCGGTCGGTTCCTTATATTTCTTATACTTATCTTTATAATTACATTAAAAATCACTAATTTTTCTATCTTTTCTTTCTCCTTATCCTTATAATAATACTAAAAACCATTACCTTTATCCTTATATTTACAAAAAATTATATCTTCTCTCCTCTAGTCACAACCATTTTAAACAACTCTTTAAAATATACAAAACTCACTCACAAACTTATATAAAACCGGCTGTGAATGCTCTTATGCAGTTTTCTATTTTATTTTATTTTTTTGTCTCAATTTTTGTTTGTGATGTTTGCTTTTGCTATATAAGTTGAAGTCGGAAAATAATTAAAAGCATTTGTGAATTGTGACCAAGATCGAGGATGATCTTTCATTCTTTTGCACTAGATATATTAAATATAAGCAAATTCATCAATTTTTGTAACTCCCATTCTGACCCGTACTTATTTCTATTAAAACCCGCTATGACCCGAACCAAACTGACCTTTTCTATAACAACCTATCCTGACCCGAACCCGTTCTGACCCTTCAACCTGCCCCGACCCGACCCGCAAGTTTTGCCAGGTCTACCCACATGGCTTTGTTCTAGGATTCATGGTTCCTTGTAAAGTAAAAGAAAGCGGAGGTACGAGATGCCACTTTGTGGATGCTACCCCTTTTCCTCCATTATTGGTCCTTAACCATCGTTTATCTTGAAGAAAGTTCATAGAACAAGATAAATCAATATATGCCTCTTTTCACAAATTAAACCCTTAATCAATCTCTTAAACTCTTGTTCTCTAAAGAGGTGGCAATAGATTACAATTACCAGGTGTTTGGGATTGCATGGTGTTAAGAAAACTACGTTTCCAAAACGCAATCCCAAACACCACTGCTCTTTCGCAAACAAAACACTATACAGAAAATCGGGAGCAAAACACAATCGAAATCCCCAACACCCCATTTGCTGGTTTGGTGTGTGTACAAAATGATGATCACCATCACTTTTGGTCGACACCAATGAGAGACAAAAAATAGTTATTTTACTAACTAAAAATTACCTTACTTTGAGCATTTACCCAACGTGTCCATTTTGCAACCTCTACAAACAACCAAAACTTATCAGGTTGCTTATCGAAGGTAATCGGTTTTGACATAATAATTCAACATGTTGGCACACAAACTGAAACATCACCAGTTTGTTTAGTTTGCAACTTTTTACAAAACATATTTAAATGAAAAAACTGCACTACAAAGTTCTACTTTTTTAAGGGAATGGTACTAAAAACACTACCATATTTCATGCAATAAACCAATACAAGTTCTCTAAAACAATTAAAAATGGCCAACAAAAAAAGTAGGCTAAAAACATACGACATGGAAGAGTTTGGTCAAATTTACAACATTTCAGGAGAGATAAAATAAGAACTCACCTCTTATCGATCCTTGTAGGTCAATCAAATGACTGGTGTGGTAGTGGGTGGAGGAAGCCTGTGAAATAGTTCAAGAAGTATTGAAGATAAACCTTACTCGGTGCTTCCCAGGTTTAGAGACCCATCTTTCATCAGCTTCACACTAAGGCTGTTGAATCTTCCTCTTGAATAATGTCGGGAAGCTTTTCTCCAATCTGTTCCTGTTTTCATCATGGCAGCAAACTCCTCATAGCTGATTTTCCCATCCTGCATTGTTGGATATGGTTAGAAGGGGAACAAAAATTTGGCCCAAATTGACAAAAATGGGTTAAAACGGACTTTTTTTGTTAATCTTTCTGATGAAACGATATATCCAAATGGGCTAAACCAAAAATGCACTGAAGAACTTACAGGTGAAACCGGGTCAGATTAGGTTGAGCTGACCCGTTAACCATTTTTTGCCCTTTTTCTTTGAATTTAAAAATAACTTAAAAGTATTAAATATACCTTGTCTGTATCGACTTCTTGGAAGATGTCATTAGCAATATCTGCAGAAATGTCATCACCGTCTTCCATTAATGTATCCCGAAGCTCATCAGACTCTATGTAACCGTTACCATCTTTGTCAAAGTATGAAAAAGCCTTGTGTAAATGTTCATCGTTTGCCATTTTCCTGAGGTGTAGTGAAATAGCAACATATTCACCATAATCTAGAGTGCCTTTTCCATTTGTATCAACCTGTAACAGACAAATAATTTTCAGTATTTAATCTTTCACATGAAACAGTTCGGTTTTACTTTAAGATGAGCAGTAGCTTTTGCTTCTTTAACCGACCCAAAGGTTTATAAAATAATGAAAAACAAAATATTTCAAACTAATGTAGATGCACAAATCATGGGTTCAAGCACATGAGTGTTGAGCTCAGATATACTAGTTTGTATAGGTGGCAATGCGCAGGTTAGATAACGGGACAAAATGGGTAATTTTATGGTGGGTCAGCATAGGTAATGTCAGATTGGACTGACACCTTTTGGCCGACATTTTCTGGATATTTAGCGTCATATAAGTTTAGAACTATAATATAACTTCTACAATTAAATCTTTTGAATATAATGGGTAGAAGGCTCTATCCTTAAAGATACACTTTGGGCAAGTTTCAACTCTTTATAACTCATTTCCTTTTCCGCTAATTTCTTTTATTTAACTTGTCAGACCAGTTAAGAAGAAAAAATATATATCAACCCATCCATAGTAAATGGGTAGTTTTCACATCTACTATCCTGGAATACATCAAACCACACCCCAGTTCCTCATAAGCTTTAGCACTTAAATATTTATGATCTAAGATAAACTTTTGAACATCAGTTAAGTAATCTGGAACACCAAAACATCATGTTTTTCATAGCAAAACCGAAAGGAGAACGCGTAAATCATTAGAACAAAGAAGTTAATGACAGATTCAAGGGATGACTGCTATCCATTACCTGCGAGAACAGAAGCAATTGCATTGACAATATTCATATATTTGATTATATGATTAAAGAAGTTTCATAAATTTACCACAGAGGTGGGAACATGCACGGTTGGGTTAAATTGGATGAAATGCTAAACGGGTCCCCCAAAATAATACAGTAACAAAAAGTATTATTTTTTATAAAAAAGTAAAGAGTAAATTTCGTTTTGAGTCCCTGTGGTTTGCTCAAAAAATCGCTTTGAGTCCAATGGTTTCAGTTGGACTTTTTGAGTCCCCGTGGTTTGTTAATTGTCTCAATTAACTACCCCTCTCTAACGCCATCCATTCTTTCTGTTAAATTTTTTTGAAAAGACAAAAATACCCCTAATACTAAAAAAACATATATATGTTGAAAACCTTTTCCATCTCTCTCCATATCTCTACCCAACCCCCACCTCATCCAGCTAGACGACACCACCATCACCTGCTAAATCTTCCTACTCCACCCTCTGTTAAATCTTCCACCCCACCACCACAGCTAGTCTACCGTCACCACCACCTTGGCCTTGCACCTCCTCCTGTCAAGCCTGTCCCTAAGAGACGCCCACTCACTGTCACACTATAAGAAGCCCCTATGGTGGTCTGGCCGGAAAAAACGAGTTGCAGGTTTCCCATGAGGTCAGATCAAGCTCTCCCCCTCTCTCTTTGGTCTTGCCGGAAAAACGGGTTGTCGATTTTTGGGATCTGTTCACAAACAAAGACAACGATGGTGGAAACACAGAGTTCAGATCAAGCTCTCTCCCTCGCTCTGTCATGTGCAGATCTGTTCATCTTCCTCTCTCTAGTCTTGATTAGGTTTTCAAATCGGTGCAAAGGGGGACCAAACCCAAGTGTCGTTCATCTTCCCCTCTCTAATCTCTATGTCTCATCTTCCTCACTCATATCTCGAGTGTTAATTAGGGCTTTCAGGTCTGAACTTGTGGTGGTGGTGGTGGGTACTGCAGTTCATGGGGAGGGGTCACGAGGGTGTTTAATTGAATATGAAGGCAGCGATAGTGGTCCACCTAGTGGGAGGAGTTAGGTTAGATATATGTAATTGGCCGGAGAAGACGACCGGTGGTGGTCGCCGGTGTAGTGACGTGTGGTGTGGAGATGGTGTGTTTGTTTGGGATTAGGGTTTTGGTTTATATATATTTTTTTATTTTTTGTTTTTATTTATTAACAAGGGTATTTTAGTCTTTTCACATAAAGTTAACAGAAGTATTCTAACGGAGTTAGTGGTCTGGCTCTAATTGAAACAAAATTAAAACCACAAGGACTCAAAAAGTACAATTGAAACCATTGGACTCAAAGCGATTTTTTGAGCAAACCACAGGGACTCAAAACGAAATTTACTCAAAAGTAAATAAATAAAATGTGATCATATCATAGTTGTCAATAGCGAATAGCGGTAAATAGCGACAAGCCACCTATACGCTACGTAGCGAATAGCGGGCGCTATTTCACGTTTAGCGATACACTAGTAGAAATTTTTAGAAATATTTTATATTAAACTATTGTAGGATTTGTAGCAATTATAATCAATAATCATCTAAATCTTCATATATTAGGGTTATTAGCAACCCTATTTATATTAATCAAGTAAAAAACTGGTTAAAAACATAAAAAAAATTTAAAAAAAAGGAATATTTGCTATATGGTCGCTATTTGGAAATAGCGACGTTTGATCGATTCGCTATGTAGCGCGCTATAGCGCGCGCTACAAGCGCTATTGACAACTATGGATCATATTGACAACTTTGTGGTATCAAGTAAGAGAGAAGTAGAAAACCACTGCCAGTTGCCCCTTTCCTTATCAAAGTCACCTCTCAATTGACCCAAATTCCTACCAAAATAGACCCCATAGTTTCTCATAATACATATCGAGCTTCATCCTATTTCAACTAGTCAGATAACCTTTTAGGCTTTTATGGCACAAAATTACCCAATTTCTACTTATAAATGGGCCATTTGGTTTGTTTTCAGTAAACTTGGGCAGGTATTGCAAGGAGGTCATTGATTTGCACGAACATAAGTACAATATAGATATAAATACAACTCTAAGACGATATACTAATTTCTGATTAAAGTAGATGAAGACAAGGCATGCAGTTAGACTCACAGCTTCAATAAAAGACTGTATTTCGGACTCAGCAAGCTGTGTATTTAACTTCTGTAATCCGGTTTTTAATTCTTCAACTGTAACTGTTCCATCATCATCAGTGTCTATCGTTTTGAACATTTCTTTGATGTCTTCAACTTCTTCATTGGACAAGAAATCAGCAATAACCTTTACAAAGAAAAACAATCACAAACACGGGTTGATACAGTTATTAATATGTATGCATTTTGTATGTAAACAAAAGAAGCAAAAAATAATTAAACAAACCCTGAGAGCTTTTCTCTTGAATCGATTCATTAATGAGAACTGCTTTAGCCTCGACTTCACAACATCACCAAGGGGAACATTTGGAGCTTTTTTAGCATTTTGGATCCAAGAATGTTCTGTAGGCACACAGATAATACATTAAACAAATGTTAAAGCAGAATCAAGTCTTCAAATTGCAGATCAAAGTTTTCATTATTTAATCAACTGATCAACATGAAATGCAAAGCGGAAAACAAAAACAAAAACAAAAACAAACCAGGGTCTCTGCAGACGGGTACAAATTAAGGTTACAAAAAGAGATGATATTTTGGAAACAGAAAAAACGAGATTTCAGATAAAAGATTAAAAGAATCAATCTTTTCATGAAAAAAAATTATCATTTAAGGTTTCACCATAATCATACCAAGCACTTGTTTAGCCGTGAGCCGAAGCTTTGGATCAGGCTCCAACATCTGACGTACAAGACTCTTGGCAGCTTCAGAAACACCAGGCCACGGTTCACGTTTGAAATCTATTGTCCCACGAAGAATGGCTTGTGCAACTCCTTGCTCTGATTCTGTATTAAAAAGTTGAACATATGCATATAGAATTTTAACTTGTACGTTAATAAGATTAAAAGGTTTGGCTGAGCAACTTTAACATATATATGCAGTACAGAACATTGATAAAAAAAATAAAAAAAAAGAATACAAATGATTAGTCTATTTAATCACACTAAAATATGCTCATATACATGAAGGGTTAACATTTAAGAAAGAAGAATCACCTGCACAAAATGACTAGTCTATTAAATCACACTATATGTTCACATAAATGAAGAGTTGACATTTAAGAAAGAAGAAATACCTGCCCAAAATGGAGGAACACCACATAACAGAATGTAAAGAATTACTCCTGCACTCCATATATCAATCTCTGGTCCATAATTACGCTTAAGCACCTCAGGAGCCATGTAATATGGGCTTCCAACAATTTCTGAGAACTTCTCACCTACATAATTAACAGGTTCATTATCAAAAAAAAAAATTCAAGCAATAGATCATTATTGATAAGATCATTAATAGAGTTAATTACACAAATAGGTCATATGGTTTGGGTAAAATAACATGTATGAGTCCTAAGTTTAAAAATTTGCAAGTTTAGGGCCTGTGGTTTGGGTAAAATAAGATGTATGAGTCCTAAGTTTAAAAAGTTGCAAGTTCATAGGTTTGGGTACTAAGACTATATTTCATTAAATTTTCTTTTAATTTTAAGTAAAATGACTTTTTTACCCTTGACTATTAAAAAATAAAAAGAATATATTACAGGGACTAGTTTGTAATTTACTTAAACAATAATTAAAAATATAACAATAGAAAAAAACTTAATAAAAAAAACCCCCCAATCTTCCCCATATCTCCTCCAGCTCCGTGTAATACCTCCGACGTCTACTATGAACGCCCATCTCTATCTCGAACACCCATCTCTGTCTCGTAAATGGGTGTTCGAGATAGAGATGGGTGTTCGTAGTAGACGTCGGATATTCGTCGGAGGTATTACACGGAGCTGGAGGAGATATGGGGAAGATTGAGTTTTTTTATATTTTTAATTATTGTTTAAGTAAATTACAAACTAGTCCTTGTAATATATTCTTTTTATTTTTTAATAGTCAAGGGTAAAAAAATCATTTTACTTAAAATTAGAAGAAAATTTCATGAAATATAGTCTTAGTACCCAAACCTGTTATAAAATTGAAACCACAGGCCCTAAACTTGTAACTTTTTAAACTTAGGACTCATACATGTTATTTTACCCAAACCACAGGCCCTAAACTTGCAACTTTTTAAACTTAGACTCATACATGTTATTTTACCCAAACCATAAGACCTATTTGTGTAATTAACTCTTAGCCATTACTTTTAACCTGTGAATGCATAATTTTGTGAATCCAATTGAGGAGATTTTTCTAAATCAGTAACTATTATATGATATTTTGGAGCTTAGAACGCATTGCTTGTCCGCTAAACTCAGTAATTAACAAAAGGTTATGTAACATAGCATAATACATAATTCGTTAAATCTCCCCTTTTGGACACTCATAGTCCTAAACTTGGTTTTAAAAAGTGACAAGCGCACTGAGGCGACGGGGTCTAAAACCGAGGCGCAAAAGCGCACCGCTTTTCGTACGCGAAGCGCAAGATGCTTATACAACTTTTTTTATGCATCCCATAAGTTTTTAGCATCCCGTACCCAAAATTTAGCTATAGATCAGCTTTACATATGATTTAATATACAAATTACCTACATGTACAATCTAAAAAGCCTGTTGTACAACATCCTGATGCACAACTGCGCTTTTTGTACATGAGGTGCACGCCTCACCTGCGCTTTTTGTGCGCTTTTTGTGAACCTCGCGCCTTATGTACACAAAAGCGAAGGGACTTGCGCCCAGGCGCGCCTCAGGTGCACTTTTTAAAACCAACTCCTAAACTTAAAGTTGACTTAGAGCTGAACATAGATCAACCTGAAGAGTAATATGTAATCACTAAGCAGCAGCAGCTAATCAGAACAAGGCCCAGCAAACAACTGGAATTCTAACTTTAATTGGTTAACATGCCAAAGTCTATGGTAAACTTTCCCAGATGCCATGTAAACATTGACACCATTCAAGAGTACTCTTTCTGTAAGCCGGTAATATTTATCTAATTAGACGTGTAACACCCTCTAAAAAGGAGCAAAAAAAGAGGGAAATTAAGAATTTTTGGGCCTCCTTGGTTGGCATGGCAGGAATTCAATGGAATTGGAATTTAAATTCCATGAATCCATTCCTTTGTATGCTTGGTTGGCTGAGAGAAGGAATTGAAATTAGACTTAATTCCAACCAAATCCTTCAAATTGAAATTAGAATCACTCAACATTTCATAGGAAACCTCAAGAATGTTTATAAATTACATAATAGCATAGCCGTTTTCGTTTTTTTTAAAGATATTTGATTTGGATCTTTGGGTAAAAAAAATTTCATTTTAGTATTTTTAAACGGATTTTCAAAGGAATCCTTTAAATTCCGTCTCAAATTCCAATTCCAAAACATTCTGTGAATCAAAAACCCCCTTAATTTCATGTTTTCCAATATATTTCTTAGAACTGAAATTTCACAACATAAAGCAACTAATTAGAATAAGATGGTCAATATAGTAAATCCAACAAGTACTAAACCCTAGCTTATGGTAACTTTTGAAGGGATGAAAGATCACCTGGCTTGAAGAAGATAGACAAGCCAAAATCAATAGCTTTGAGAGGCGAATTCTCCTTCTTGTTAGCAAACAAGAAATTCTCCGGTTTCAAGTCCCTGTGAATCACTCCATGTTTATGACACAGCTGCACCACCTCCACAATAGTCCTAGTCACAGCCGCAGCTGCACGCTCCGTATAATGTCCCCTCGCAACAATCCGATCAAACAGCTCTCCGCCTTCACACAACTCCATCACCAAATGCACCGCATTCTCATCCTCACAAGCCTCCCTCAACGTCACAATACTCGAATTGTCCGGCAAGTGTTTCATGATTTCCACTTCTCTCCTCACATCATCAATATCCACAGCCGTTCGTAGCTTCCGCTTCGAGATCGACTTGCAAGCCAACAACTCTCTCGAGCTCCGATCTATACACAAGTACGTCACTCCGAATTCTCCGCGCCCTAGCTCCCTATCTAATGTATATTTCTCTTCAATATTCTCCTTCGATTTTTCAGCTAAAACAGTAACCGGTCCTTTCTTCGCATTGCCGGCGTTAGCCTTAACCTTCCGGTTGCTATGATCGTGACCAGAGTAGTTTGATGACTTCACGTCCTCTCTGGCAACCGCCGCCGGAGATCTGCAACAGTTCCCCATCTAATCCAGAGATTCGGAAATAAAAACTGAGCTCGGAGTTCCAACGCCAAAAGCCCTAACCCTAGATCCGGAAAGCTAGGGTTTCACATCGCCATAATAGCCGAAAATCAAAAGCTTATCCTAAACCATTGGAATGAGAAATGTAGAGAGATAAAGTTGAAGGAATCGTGTGAAAAGTAATGAAAAGGCAGAGTGTTTTGACTGTCAAAGGTACGGGGTTTTTTTTGTTTTTTTTTTTTAAAAAGGGCGACTTTCAGAATGGCCGGGTGGTTACAGGTCGGCTTGCGAGACCGACCCTAGTTCGAGAACCCATAGGGTTTCTTTATAAAGGGCATAACATCTGTTTAACGGGCCCAAACCGTATCATCGGAGGAACCATAACCCCTGATACCACTTGATACCAGTTGCGCCACCACAAGAGTCGAAACTCTCTGGCGTAACGCAGGTTGGACAAAACCCCCGCGTGGCTCGGATTCGAACTTGTGACCTCTAAAGAGGCCTAGTTCTTATCTTCATTACCAATGCCAACTCCACCAAGTGGAGAAGGCTAGGGGTGTTGCTAATTACTTTTGCTTTTGTGGATTTTTTAGCCCTTACGCTGTGTTCCCGAGTCTCATTCAAGGAGGGAAAAAAAGTAAGGGGAAATAAACCTTTGTTATCGAGTTTTTTTTCAATTCTTCCAATTTGGAAAGAAAGGAAAAGAGGGGAAAGGAAAGGAATCTTTTAGTAAACTCGGGAACACAGCGTTAAGGTTTTTAAGGGTACAAGCGGCACAACTAGGGTAGTGGGATAGGGTTGTTCACGTATTGCGGGTACATCATCGTAGGCCTTGCCGGTAGTGAATTCGGGTATAACTATCCGTGTGGGCTAGCCGACTAGCCATTGTGCAACGACATTTTTTTAAAAACAAAAAAGAATAGAAATTAAAAACTATAAATATCCCCCAAAATAAACTCATCCCCGTTAATTTTTTTACACTTAAAATACTAATTCCATACTCTCGTTTTTTTTCTATCTACAAACAATTTCTTTCTAATTTTGTCCGATGATATGGATCGTAAATTATTATTTCCACCCGATTCATCGGATGAGTTCGACTTGAACGACGACGTCTCGTGTAGTTTCAAATTTCTCACGGATATTTCCGCCCAAGCCGAAGATGAAGACATGCCAACAACAACAAAAAAAATATTATGTGTCACGTGATCGCGAACAAGCTCTAGAGACTTTAATAAAAGATTATTTCGTCGATGAAAAGCCAAAAAATGATGTAGTTACATTTCGAGACAGGTTTCACATGTCAAAGAGATTATTTTTAAACATTGTTGGAGATGTAGAAGCCAAAATTCAAGAGAGTTGTGCGTATTGTCAAGGCGTGCACAAAACACCTAATTGTTCACAGCTCAGTATCGCTGAACTAAGTGGCTAAAATCGACAGAATAATCTGTTTGGAAACACCTTTAATCCTCGATGGTGAAACCATCAAAATTTTAGCCGGAAGGCCGGCAATGGTGGCCAACAACCACCTGGTTTCAGCTGTATCAATCGCAATATGGTCATTTCCAACACACGAGATCATGGCAATTGCTGAGGCAAGACATTTAGAGAATAAAAAATATCAACAGGATACTTAGAATAAACTTAAGGAACATGAAGGGGAGATTAAGATTCAAAGGGCGGCTGCATTGTAGGACACTGAGAGATATTTAGGGTGGTTGACCCAAATCTTGACTAAGAATAATGGGGGACTCTAGAAGGATAGTAAAGCGCAGATGAATGCAGTGATGCTAGCAGAAAGCAGTAGAGAAAAGATACATGTTGATCAAGTAATGGTAGCTGAGATTTATGGAAAAAGGAGATAAATACAAGAGGAAGAGCAAAACACATTGACGTTATTCACTTTGCCGCCCAAAAGGGTCAATCCAGGTCAGTTCATATTCCTTTGCAAGATTAGTGGTCTATTTGAGAGAAGAGCATTAGCTGACCTAGGAGCCGACACAAGTATTATGTCTTATGTGGTGTTTGCTAGCCTCGGTCTAAGAAGTCTAAGTCCCACCAATGTGAAAGTACAATTAGCTAAAAAAATTGCCAAAGACTTGAGGGGGATGATTAACAACGTGTTAGTCCAAATTGAACAATTTCTATTCCTCGTTGATTTAATGATCATAGATATGGTAGATAATGAGGACACCCCGCTTATTTTGGGCCGTCTATTTTTAGCGACTGCTAGTACTATAATAGATGTTCTAAATGGAACATTGATCTACAGATTTGGGGATAAGCAAGTCATATTCAAGATGAGAAAAGAAAGCCATAATAATCCAAACGAGACAAAGAAAACATTTATAAATGAGCTTTAGGGACTGTTAGAGGGAGAAGAGAGCAATGTGGTAAGAGAGCTAAGTAAGGGGATAACCCTCACTAAAGATGACGACTTTGAAGAGCTCCTCGAAATCTTAGATTTCGAGGATGCCAAAGAAATGATCAACTCAGTCACTAATACAGTTGAGCTGGACAAGTTGTTTAATCAAGTATAAATGTCATCAAATTTGTTCCTTCTTCTACAATGACGTCTTGTACTTTAGTTTCATCTATCGAGGGTGTCTTAAAATTTTATAGCAACACCTTTTTGGTTATGTGGGCAAAAGTTAGAGAAACCAATTTGCTTAGAGTATCTGCTTGCCTGTTTTTTGACACTTGATTGAATATTTTTTAAAACTTTGCCTTAGCTCTTTTGCTTTCGCTCTATATTTCTTCATAGATATTTCCTTAGCTTCATATTGGTCGTTCACTTGATTTGCCATTAGCAGTGAGTCAACACATACTAGCAATTCTGGTACCTTAATTTCTTTTGCTATTTGGAGACCTGCGAGAAGCGCTTCACACTCCACCTCGTTGTTAGTGCTTTGGAAATTAAGGCAGGGGCGTAGGTGAATTCATTTCCTTAGGGGTCATTCGAACCAGTCCAGCCCTAGAGCCCTCAGCGTTGGAAGTTGCATCAGTGTGTAAGACCTAACCTATTGAGAATGGCTTCGACATACTCGCCTCAGGTTCCATTTTGGTAATTGATGTACCATCATTTATACATGTTTTGCATGCATAATAATTCTCATATTATGGTACTAAATGAATAATAACCTTGCAATTGATACTTAAAACATTTATAATTTGTAACTGCAGGTTATTCGATGTCTTAAAGATAAACAAAGCGAAAACCTATCAAAAACTATAGAGATAAAGACTGATAGCTATAAAATTTTCTAAGTACATATGCTGTGGACTCAACAATTTTGCTGCTGACCTACAAGTTGCTGCGGATAAGGCAAGTGCTGCGGATAGCTATGTTCTCCTGCTGATGAACAACTATGCTGTGGATAGCCTTATTTGCTGAAGTCCAAAGTTGCTTCTGATAGGCTTCTCAACAACATCATACATTGATGTTGCTGATAGGAAAATCATCAGCAGCTTTGACTTTGTTACTGACACCTCTGCTACAACACTGACACATCTATCAGCAGAAGGAATGTTATTGGTGCAGATGATAAAAGACAAGGCTACTACTTCTGAAGTCTCCTGCAAAGATTCCTAAGAAGACTTTTGACCTGTTTGATACTATTTGATGCAGCTTGTCTTTTAGTTGTCTACCAATAGTAGTGTAACTTGTAACTATCAAAGATCAACGGCTTGTGTTTGATATGATCATTAGAATCAAGGGTATGTCTTGATTCTAAGTTCCTTTATATGTATTGTATCTTCCATTTGTATAAGTGTGCTTCCTTAGAGTTTTCTCTGTAACTTGTAAACTTTGAAGATTAATACAATTTGCATTTATAAGTATTATTATTGTTTCTTGTTTACATTGCATAGTTGTTATTGTTTCCGCCAATCTCAATG
Organism: Smallanthus sonchifolius; assembly: GCA_023525975.1. Lineage (NCBI taxonomy): Eukaryota > Viridiplantae > Streptophyta > Magnoliopsida > Asterales > Asteraceae > Smallanthus > Smallanthus sonchifolius. The sequence goes on from CM042046.1 coordinate 33,519,499, forward strand.
TAAACACCGATCCTACAAGTGATATCAGAGCTTTGGCTCTCAGATTAAACTAACTCACACTTGTTTAATCACTCTCTGGTTCTGTTTATCTCTTTGCAAAAACCATCTATCCAAAAATATGGCACAAAATGCTGGATTTGATGATATTGGAAGCCTCACCAGACCACTAAGACTGGTGTCTGTAGAAGACTATGATATGTGGAAAAAACAGAATGGAAAGTTTCTTCTGTTATCAAGAATATGGAATGTGGAGATCCATAATTGATGGTCCTTATGTACCCATGGTCGCCTCTGCTGATTCCGGAGGTCCATCAGTTCCCAAAGAAGCTTCAAAATACTCCGAAGAAGACATCAAGAAGATGGAGGTAGATTTCATAGCCTTGGGAGCCATACAGATGTGCTTGCCAAATGAAATTTTTCATAAATTCAGAGAATACAAGACTACCAAGGAGCTATGGGAAGCTCTTGAGAAGATGTTTGTTGGATCAGAAGAGGTGAAGGAAAATAGAAGAGACATCTTGAAGCAACAATATGAAAACTTTGTCTGGAAGGAAGGTGAGTCTCTTACTATTCTGTACAACAGGTACACTTATCTTGTGGGAAAGCTACAGTGCCCTAAAGTAAAGCTAGAGAATGAAGATATTCTCAAAAAGTTCATCAGATCACTTCCAAGTTACTAGATACTCTACACAGTGTCAATTAGAAGGACTGAAAACCTGAAGACTTTGCAGATGACTGAGCTGTTTGGTATGCTCAAGACATATGAATTAGAAATGATTTAAGCAAAAGAAAGAAGCTCAGGTCATTCAACAGCCTCATCATCCACCACCACTTCTTCTGCACTACACTCTAACCACTCAGTTCCCAGTTCAAGCAACTACTATCCTCCCATTGTTACACATCGTCAGACTCCCAACTCATAATCAAATAACTCACCATTTCTCCTTGAAGCCCCACCTCAGACAACCTCTGCTGCCTTTGTCTCTGAAAACCCAAGAACATGTCCTTTATCAAAGAAGATCTGGAGTATTTTCATCCAGATGACTTAGAAGAAATGGACATACAACATTCTTATGTCATGCTATCTCTCAGAGCTAAACGGTTCTACTCTAGAACTGGAAGACCCATTCCAAGCAACAACTCTAACACTAGAGTAGGATTGGACAAAAGAAGCTTAGATGTTACAACTGCAACCAAGTTGGTCACTTTGTAAGAGAATGCAAGGCACTAAAGGCAAATCCAGATGCTGCACAACCAAGACAAGCCCATCAAGGTCAAGCAAGTCAAGGTAACACCCCTCCTACTCAAACTGCAGCCTATGAAGTTATTGGAACAGCTGATTTTGACTGGAGCTTTCAATATGATGATCTTCCTGCCAACAACCAAGCACTCATGGCAGACACAACAGAGATACCACCTCAGGTATATGAACATCTCTGTTCTCAAACTTGTATTGATAAGGTTCTAGGATACATAAAGCATAACCAAAACCTTATAGATCAAAATGAAGAGTTTCACCAAATGAAATCTGAATTCAAAAAGGTTGAAAACAGTTACAAAGAAAAGATTAACTGTCTAAAGAAAGAGATTTCATCATTAAAACATGAACAAACAAATCTTAAAACTCATATTGATGATCTATTGGTTAAATTAAAAGCTACAAGAGATGAGTTGTCAGACCAAAAGGTCCATGTTGACAAGTATGAGTTTGCATCCAAAAAGCTGCAAAGACTTTTGGATGCTCAAATTCATGAAAAGGTGACTACTTGTCTTGGGTTTCAAGCTGAAAATCCGTAAAATGCTATACCTCCACCTGCTGATTATGTAGTCATCCATGAACCAAACTTTAATATCTCAAACCTTGAGCATGCAAACCGAAACCTTGATCCTTCCAAGGAAGAACCATTTGTGTAAGAATGCAGTACCTCATCTGAAGCTGAGTCCACATGCTTAGAATCCACTGAAACCAGTGAAGCTTCATTACTCCCTACCAATAAAGTCATTCAAACCAATGGTCCAAGCCCTTTCATTCCTTCAATACCAGTACCTCAACTCACCAAACAAATCAAAATTAGTTATCCTCCCAAAGGGAGAAAGTTAATTGTTGAAAAGGGACAATACTCAACCTCCACCAATATCCAAACAAACCAAACCATCCCACCTAGGAAGGTGTTTGACATCTGTCATGCACTTGGAGATAGAGCTCCATATGTTCAAAAGACATTGTAGGAAGCCACCTTTGAGTACAACAAAGCTCATCCCTGGAATTTTAAAGATCTGTTCAAGAGAAAGGACTATGTATACTTTCAAAGAGACAAACTGGCTAAATCATGTTTTGTCTGTGGCAAATACAATCACACTGCCAACACCTGCTTCTACTACCTTCAGCAGCAAAGAAATGTCAAGCAACATGCTTTTGAGAAAACAAACAAGAACAAGAAGGTAAGAAGCTATGAATCCAAGACAACTCACTTCAGAAAATCTCTCTCTCCTCCAAGGAAGCAGCTCCCAAAACCTCAATAATCTTGCATCATATGTGGTGAATCAGACCACTTTGCTGCAGATTGTAAGTTCAATCCCTTCAACCAGATTCTTCAACCAACCTCCACAGCAATTCTTCCTACTCCTAAAAGGAAGCCTCTCTATAGAAGAACTCCTTCAGAAAAACCCACTTTCAATAGAAAGGTAAAGCAGGAGAAGCGAGTATCTGTTGAACAATCAGCAGTCAGCAAAAATGCTGCTGATCAGTTGAAGTTAAAGAAACAGGAGCCCAGAACCAAGCCTTCAGCAGCAACCAAATTTGTTGCTGATCAGTTAAAGCCATCAGCAGCAACCAAGTTTGTTGCTGATCAGCCAAAGTCTTCAGCAGTAAAGTTTGATGCTAATCAAGCAAAGCCATCAGTAGCCAAAGCCACATTTGCTGCTGATAGAGTAAAAAGGTCTAGAAAACCACCTCCTCAACAATGGAAAGCCAAATCCGCAGCTTCAGTCCCTCAAAGCATCATCGTTGGTTCCATTGAATGCAAGCACACAAATCTTGATTCGAAGACACACTCACCCAAGTCTACAAGCTCTTGGGTTCCTCCCTCTAACTAGATCTCGCTCATGTGTGGGGACAACCAGGTCACAAGGATAACACCTGGGTTGTAGACAATGGTTGTTCCAGGCACATGACCGGCAACAGGTCCATCCTCTCTAATTTTAGACATTTTTATAGAGGATATGTTGTCTTTGGGAGTGATTCAAAGGGAGGATCTATAACTGGACAAGGAACTGTGTCCAATGAATGAACGAGAATTGAAAAGGTAAATTTTGTCAAAGAATTGGAATTCAATCTCATGAGTGTGTCTTAGGTCTGTGATCAGAAGCATTGGATGCTTTTTACAGACAAAGAATGTTTTGTGCTATCCCCTGGTTTAAGCAAACCTCCTCCAGAGAAGATTGTTGACTGCCCAAAGAAAAGATAACCTATATGTGCTTGACATGAATGAGGTCACTCCATCTGGCAGTGTATCTTTTTTCTGTCCAAGGCATCAGTTGATGAATCAGCTCTCTGGCACAGGAGATTAAGCCATGTTAATGTAAAAACTATCAATAAGTTGGTAAAGGGAAATCTTGAGGAATTCCAACTTGAAGATCACTGCATTGCATGCCTGAAGGGGAAACAACACAAGAGTTCTCACAAGCCCAAGACATTGAATTCAAATGATACTCCACTACAGCTGCTGCATATGGATCTTTTTGGTCCTACAAATGTCATGTCAATGGGCAAGAAGTCATACTGTCTGGTGATAACTGATGACTATACCGGATTCTCATGGGTATACTTCTTGAGAAGAAAAGACGAAATTGCTGGGATTCTTAAATCCTACATTCTTAGGGTGGAGAATCAAAGCAACCAGAAAGTCAAAGTCATAAGGTGTGATCAAGGTACAGAATTCAAGAACCAAACTTTAAATCGTTTCTGTGAGAGCAAGGGCATAGATAGACAATACAGTGCTCCAAGAACTCCTCAACAAAATGGGGTTGCTGAAAGGAGAAACAGAACTCTAATTGAATCTGCAAGATCAATTCTAGCTGACTCAAAATTGCCTCTCACATTCTGGGCAGAAGCTGTCAGCACAACCTGTTATATGCAAAATAGAGTTCTCATTGTCAAGCCTCTCAACAAAACACTTTATGAACTGTGGTTAAAAAGACTTCCCTACATCGGATTTTTGAAACCCTTTGGATGTCCATGTACTATTCTCATCACACATGGAGTTCTTCCTAAGTTTGGTGCCAAATCAGATGAAGGATACTTTATGGGCTATTCCTCTCAATCCAAGGCCTACAGATTATTCAACTCAAGAACAAGAATCGTGGAAGAATCAGCAAATGTGGAATGTAGGGAACACATTCCATGTGAAAAGGGTAAAGGACCAGACTGGCTCTTTGATATAGACTCCTTCTCCCAAGTATTTGAGCCCCTCGTCTTCTCAAATATGGAGTCTACCTCTTCCAAAGAACCAGCTTCCAAATCATCAACTGACTACATATTGGAATTCAATAGTCCTTTTATAAGAATCAAAAGACCATCTATTGATCCTCCATCTGTTGTGGAAGCTATTAAAGCCAGTGAAGCAAGAACAAGTCTCTCCAATGTCACCAGCAGTCGTCTCTCTAAACATGAACATCAAAATGAGATTCATGATATATCTACAGTTGATTTAGAGGTATCTGCTGCTGATGAAGGACATACAGTTGGTGTAGAAGCATCTGCTGTTGATGTTGAAGACTCTTCCACCATCAATGAAGAGTTTCCTGATCAGAATCAAAGCAATCTTGATCAAGGAATACAATTGGATGTTGTACCAGCACAGAGAATCAACAAGGAACATCCATTGGAAAATATAATTGGCCAAGTTCAGCTAGGAGTTCAAACAAGAAGCAAGACTCATGAGGCCAATATATGTCTGTATTCTTGCTTTCTATCTCAAGTAGAACCAAAGAAGATAGATGAAGCTTTGCAACATAGAAGGTGGATTGAAGCAATGCAGGAAGAGTTGCTGCAATTCAAGAGACAAGAAGTGTGGACCCTGGTTGATCTTCCACTTGGTCAAACTGCTATTGGCACAAGATGGGTATTTAGGAACAAGCAAGATGAGAGAGGAATTGTAGTCAAGAACAAAGCCAGACTTGTAGCTCAAGGCTACACTCAGGAAGAGGGAATTGATTATGATGAAGTCTTTGCTCTTATTTCTAGACTGGAGGCCATCCGAATCTTCCTAGCATATGCTACATCCAAGAGATTTACAGTCTATCAAATGGATGTCAAGAGTGCTTTTCTGTATGGGAAGATTGGTAAGGAAGTCTATGTCAGACAACCACCAGGCTTTGTAGATCCTGCACATCCTAACAAAGTGTTCAAACTAGACAAAGCCCTCTATGGCTTAAATCAAGCTCCAAGAGCCTGGTATGAAACCTTGTCAGGATATCTACTCAACAACAACTTTAGAAGAGGTGCCATTGATCAGACCTTGTTTATCAAAGATGAAGGGGGAGAAATCCTACTTGTACAAATATATGTTGATGGCATCATCTATGGATCAGCAAGGAAGAAGCTATGCAAAGACTTTGAGGTCCTGATGCACTCAAAATTTGAAACGAGTTCAATGGGTGAACTAAATTTCTTCTTGGGTCTCCAAGTCAAACAAGTTCCAAATGGAATCTTCGTCAGTCAATCCAAATATGTCAAGAGCATTTTGGAAAGATTCAAACTGGCTGACTGCTTTGCTGTAAGAACTCCTATGCAAGTGCACCATCAACTAACCCCAGACAAAGATGGTCAAGACACTGATCAACATCAGTACCGTGCAATGATAGGATTACTCATGTATCTAACTGCCTCAAGGCCAGATATCATGTTTGCAGTATGCCTTTGTGTAAGATTCCAAACAGCTCCAAAGAATACACATCTCTAAGCTATTAAGAGAATTTTTAGATACCTAAAAGGAGCTCCAAGAATTAGGCTATGGTATTCTAAAAATGACAAATTCAAATTGTATGCATACACTGACGGTGACTATGGAGGATGCAACTTGGACAAAAAGTCCACATCAGGGGGATGTCAGTTTCTAGGAGGAAGATTGATTTCATGGCAATGCAAGAAGCAAACATGTGTATCAACATCTACCGCAGAAGCAGAATACATTGCAGCTTCAAGTTGCTGTGCACAAGTCATCTGGATACAAAATCAAATGTTGGACTATGGGATGACTTTCATAGCAACTCCCATTCATATTGACAACATGAGTGCTATATCAATTACAAATAAATCTCTGCAGCACTCCAAGACAAAGCACATTGACATTAGGTATCACTTCATAAGAGATCAAGCTGAGAAAAAGAGAATCATTTTAACCAAAGTTCACACCAATGAGCAATATGCTGACTTGTTTACAAAACCATTTAATGAAGCTAGATTTAGATATTTAGTTGAATCCATTGGCATGATGAACTTTGATTAAAATTTGTCTCTAAAATTTTGAATAAAATGTGTTTGTCTTTCTTTTGTTGTATGTAGGATCGGTGATTACAAGATGGTTCTGTTCTAGTTGAGATTGGCGAAAACAATCACAACTATGCAATGTATACAAGCAAACAAGGATAATACTATTTGTAAAGTGTATTAATCTTCAATGTTTACAAGATTACAGTGAAAACTCTAAGGAAGCACACTTGTACAAATGGAAGATACAATACATATAAAGGAACTTATAATCAAGATAGACCCTTGATTCTAAGGATCATATCAAACACAAGCCGTTGATCTTAGACAGTTACAAGCTACACTACAATTGGTAGATAACTAAAAGATAAACTGCAGCAAACAGTAATGTTCAAGTCAAAAGTCTTCTTAGGAATCTTTGAAAGAGACTTCAGAAGTGGTTTGTCTTTAATCATCTCCACCAATAACATTCCTTCTACTGATGGTTGTGTCAGTGTTACAACAGAGGTGTCAGTAGTAAAGTCAAAGCTACTGATGATTTGCCTATCAGTAGCATCAAGTGTTTGATGTTGCTGAGAAGCCTATTAGCAGCAACTCTGAACTTCAGCAGATAAGGCTATCCGCAGTATAGTTGTTCATCAGCAGGAGAACATACTATCCGCAGCAATTAGCCTTATCTGCAGCAACTTGTAAGTCAGCAGCAAAATTATGGAGTCCGCGGCAATTGTACTTAGAGAATTTTGTAGCCATTAGTCTTTATCTCTATAAACTCCCCCTAGACCGATGCTACCAAAACTCTCTTATTGCTTTTGTTGCTGAAGCTTATGCATGTGAGCAACAATCCTTGCTGTCTCATAGCCTCTTGGGTCCATGCTTGGATTGTCAAGAGGAAGTTCAGATAGAGACTTGATGTCCTTGCTTGGAATACTGAAGATGGCCTTGCTTGAACATCTCATCTTCTATCCTCTGACATCTATCAAAGTGTACTCATCTTGAGCAGCATTATAGGACCAACTAACAAATGGAAAGTGGTATTGAAGAGGTTTAACATCAATAATCACATCTTTGCTGGGGTTGATGTGATGGTTGATCACCACTAACAGATGTCTTCCACTATCATTCTCAGGCTCATGAGCTTCACCCAGCTCCATCATTCTTTGAAGATCATAACCTGGAAGCTGCATCACCTCATCAACAGATTTATACACTGATCTTTTAACTTTTGTCCTCCCCCTAAACACTTCAAACCACTGATCTTGTTCACTGTAGAACTTTATCACAATCTCTCTTGAGTCTTCAGATGTGGTAGGAGGTTTAGCTTTCTTTTTGGGAGGCTGTTGATGAGGAGGAGCTGGGTGAGAGGATTTGGACTCTTTGGGTGGAGAGGAGGGAGGTCTAGGAGGGAGAGTGGAAGGTTGTTGGACAGAGGAAGGTGTGGATGAGGGAGTAGGCTTAAGTTTCTTTGGTTTTCTTTCTGTTGTCTGAGTGTCTACCCTTTTCTTTGAGTCTATCTTCCCCAGTCTCTCTTCCTCTTCCTTCTAGGCCTAGTTTAGGCGAACTTGTTAAGTTTGCCTGCATGGCTGAGTGAGCCTATAAATTGGAGTTTACATGTTAGTTTCTTAATCTTTTGCAATTTGTATTCAAGTTCTGTAAACTCTGAGTTTTGGTGGAAATTAAAGGATAATATTATTTACATCTTGTGTTGATTCTAGTATTCATATTGTCTCATATACAAAGTCATGCGTATGGTTGGATTCCACACTCCGTATGTTTTATACACGTTACGTCTCGAGTTAGATCCATATGGTTTGTGTATGATTTAACAACAAAAATACTGAATTTTCGATCAACTCTCATTTCCATAGAGTTTTCAAGTTCTTCAGAAGATTTTGAAGCTGATTTCATCAATCTGGAGTTGTTTTAGAAGAAATTGATCCATTCAAAGTGTTCTAATTCATATTATACTCATTCTTACGGATTAATTTCATCAAATACAATCAATTCAACAAGTTAAGATGATTCTTGGATGTTCTAGTTCGTATTTTGGTTGAAGAATTCATCTTCCTGAGAGTTTTTAGCTGAAACATGCGAACTTAGCATAAATTCAGTTATAGGCGAACTTATCTAAAATTTTTGTTTAGGCAAGCTTAACAAGTTCGCTTGGCGCAAGTTCGCTTAAAGTAGTGTGAGGCGAACATATCAAGTTCGCTTGTGGGGAAATTTGTTTCAATCTTTGTTTTTTTGTGATATTTTTGCATATATTTGTTGTTATGGCTAACATGGTGCAGGTGACAAACATGTTTAACTGTGACAGTGAGATTGGCGAGCATTTCAATGTCACTACCAAAAGAGATTTATCACATCTTCAAGCAGTTTAAATCTTCCAAACAGTTATGCGAAGCTTTACAGAAGAGATGCGAAGGAAGTTTGGATGTGAAGAAAAGCCGTAAAGAATTACTAAAGAAACAGTTCTTGGTATTCAAACACTTTCAGAATGAGAATTTGGATGATCTGGCAACAAGATTTTATCATCTGCTCAGTGAATTAGCAAGTGCAAAGGTGGTTTATGAACCTGAAGAGATTAATGACATGTTTTTGGAAGCATTACCATCAAAATTTGATGTGTATACTGTTCTCATCAAAGAAAATGAAAAATATAAGACAATGTCACTTGAAGATGTTCTTGAAAAAAAATTCAATCTCACGATTTGAACTTAAAGAAAAAGGAAACCAATATGGAGTACATACAAGATCCGTCAATGTATTTTGCAAAAACATCGGGAAAATCTTGATTTGGAGTTGCTTTGTTTTCTAGTGAAGGTCAAGATAATACCAATGAGAACGGTTCTGGATGTTCTTATCAATCTGGATTTTCTGCAACTACATCAAGTTCATCTGGATCACAACCATCAAATTCACATCATGTGAATCAAAGGATAGCTGAAGATTATATGGCAATGTTTTCATCCTTTATTGCTTCATATGAAAACTTTATTGGAGGAAAGATTCATGATCCGGAAGCAATTGAAGAAGATTATCGTCAGATTGATCCGGTTGATCTAGAAGAAATGAATATTTAGTGGAATATCGCAATGTTGATGAGGCAAGCAAATGATTTTCTTAAGAAGACTGGATGGAAATATATCGGATTAAACAACAAAACAATAATGGGTTTTGAAAAGACTAAGGTTCGATGTTACAATTATCAAGAATATGGTCATTTTGCTAAAGAATGTAACAAGCCAAAAGGTGAGTTTGATTCTCAAAAGAAGAACAACAATTATCAAAGCAATAGAAATCAACAACAAGGATATGGTGTTTCTGGAAGTTCAGCAAATGTCTCAACATCATCTGTTTTAGTTGCACAAGGAGATGATAATTATGATTGGGGAGTTCATTTAGAGGATCTTGTTGGCACAGTGAGTCAAGCGTTTGTGGCTGAGATTCATAATGATGTAACATCTGAAGATGACAGTTCAAGTGATGAAGAAAGCTCAGGAAGTGAAGTAGAAAGTCAGAATGATGAGGCATCTAAAGATATTAGTGAGGAAGAAATTTCTGAAGAAAATATTGTTCAAAGTAAAGTTAATTCTGAGGATAAAGATTCTTCTACAAGTGCATCTGAAGATTATTTTGTTGACTCGAAGAGTTCCTGATATGACTGAAGCAATTTCCACTGCTAAGGTCTTCATGGCAGACATGTCTGATCCTTCTAAGGTAAAAGATGTTATTTGTAATATCTATTGCTCTAATTGTGTTTTTGTGAAGGATAAAGTGTAAAAGTAATGGATGACAATACAAATTTGATTTGTGACATGAAATCGATGCATACTGTCAATCAGAAATTAAAAGCTAATGATAAGTTGTGCCTTGAGAGAATTGAATCATTGAAAAGAGATCTGAGTTCTCAAGCTTTGATGTATAAGGAACAGGCATATCATATGGATATGGGTTATGCAGAGATTGAAAAGTGAAATGAAATTGTTGCTGTGGAAAACAAAGAAATTTCGGACAAAGAAGCAGAGGTGATCAGATTACATTGAAAACTAGAAAGTTTTGGAAATTCATCACTATTGTTGGGTTATTTCAATGACAATGCTAATCCTGATAAGAGAACAACTGGAATTTGATTCACTCCTCCACCATTTAATGGAAACTATGTTGTAGAACCAGAGATCGTTAATGAAGAGGATATTGATCCAAAGACAGTTTTGAAGGTTAATCCAGTCACAGGGGAAGAAATGGTTTATGAGTCCGACAGTGATGATGAAAAGATTGAAGGTGTTCCTAGAGAAGTGAAGATTGATGAACCAAAGGTAGTAAAACAAGTAACTAGAGATCGATTTATTTTGACTGAGCCAGATGAAGCTGAACAACGAACTATTTCAAAAGTTCTATCGCAAAGTGGTTTTGTGAGTGTTGGTGACATCAAGAAGAAAGTTTCTAAAGTTGAAAACAAATCAACAGGTGATTTCATCAAAAAGAAAGTGTATGTGGCAAAATCTAAAGTTGTTCAACCTCAAGTCTCAAAGGATTGTGTTGGTGAATCATCGAGACAAATCTATATTCCAAAGAAGTAAGGTGGAATTGATACTCAATCTTCTGAAGGTTATTCATCAGGAAGTTCGTCAACTTCAAGAAGGGTTCTTTATATCAGAGAATACAAGGATAAAAGAGTTTGTTTTCATTGTAATGAAGTGGGGCATATTGTGATAAATTATCCTTACAAGAACAAGGAGAAAAATCCTTTTATTCCAGAGAAAGTCAAATCAAGTGTTGGTCACTCCAAATCAAAAGTAGTGAAGATTCTGAAAAGACCTAATATGGGAAAGCCTACATCTGATAATGTGATGAAACAATCTGTCAGGAAATATTTACCTAACCTGCAAGTACTTTGACATAGAGGGCTTGCAGGTTCATGAAACTCATGGAACCCAGCCTCTTTCCACTCTCACCTCTAGCCTTTCGGAAGTCCATCATGACCTTCCTTTCTTCATGGGATCTAAAATTGAAGGCAATGGCTTTTCTGGCCTTTTCTTCTTCTTCTGCCCTCTTCTTGTTTGCCAATTTACCTTGTTGTCCCATGAAAGCTCTGTATATTTCTGTATTGGATAATTTCTCAAGGTAGTCTGCATCCTCACCTTGAGAAATTAGAGCTTCAATCCACTCATCTCTCATTTCTTTTGCTAGTTCAGAATCAGTGATTCTGAACTTAGCATCTTCTCTTCTCTTCTTCTCTCTTTCTTCTTCTTCTTCTTTGTTCAATTTTTACTGTAGCTGAAGAGCTAAAGCTTCATCTTTTTTTATTTGAGAGGCTACAGAAACTTTAACTTTTAATTTATCCAGTTGCCTAGTATGCAACTGGATTTGCTGTTCTCGGAGGAGTATGGCAACTTTCCTTTCTTGAGCCTTTTTTAGCCCAGCCATCTCCTCCTCTTCTCTTTCTCTTCTTCTCTTCTCCTTTTCTTTCTTCTCTTTCTCTATCTTCTCTTCTTCCTCTTTAGTCATGATACCCTTCCCTTTGTCTTTATTGGATGCCTCTCCTTCAGCTTCATGGATCACAACAGCAGATATGAGAGATGTTGTTGAGACCTCAGCTTCAGCTTTATTGGTAATTTGAGGAACAGACAAAGGGGGAAGGACTTCTTCATTCTCACCCATCTCCCATTCCTCTCCAGTTTCAGCCTTCCATGCCTCCTTAATCTCCTGTTCAGTCATTCTTTTTTATTCTTCTTCTGTGTTTAATTTAATAGTTGGAGAAGAAGGAAGAGACAAGTCTGAATCTATCCATCCTTCTTTTTCAAGAAAATCTTTAATAATTTGGATCATTTATTGGCTTCTCTTGGAGTTGATATTGCAGATGTGTGACCTGAGCTCAAACACCTTGTACAAGAAGTCTGGGTTTAGGAGTAAGATTTCTTGAATGTGATTGATGATAAAGGATGATCCATCACATAGAAAGAATCGGAACCCTGAAGGCTCAATGCTGGACCATCCATGAACTTCCAATCCCCTGACAACTTCATTGTACAAAAATCTTCTTAGACATAATATTTGCTCTTCAGTCAAAGCCCTGCTCCTTATCAAATCAAATCTTTGAGCTTGTCTTTGTTCAACTGCTCTTGAAGACTCTGCAATGTTTGGATAAGCTACCATGTTTGCTTCCTCAAGAAACCACTCAAACTAGGGCATGTTATCTTCCATCAGATCGTAGAATCTATCAATTGCAAGTTCAGCAGAGAGATCTGTGGATGTGTTGATGCATCTTGTTAAATGTAGATCCGTAATTTTGAGAGGATTTAGTTTATTCCAGTTCAGCTCTTCTATTCCACCAAATTCGCATCCAATCTAAAATCTCTCTGATATACCATCATACCCCTATGCTAGAATGGAGTCAAACTCTAGCTTGTGTGCAGTTAGTGTGAATTGAGGGGATATGACTTGTCTTGAGATGCTTGCAGCAGCTGGAAGTATGCTGAATGACAGAGGCATTTCTTCATCTTTGCTTTCACTCTCCATCTTCTCAGGAAAAGCCTCATCAACCGCCCTGACCACTAACTTCTAATCCTCAGAGATCTCTTCCTCTTCATCTTCTGAGACTGGCAAGTCATGGATTTGAACAAAAGCAGGCTGAAATAATGTTCTTTGAAAGGTTGTCTGCTCTTGTATCCATTCTTCCAGGCTATCTTTATCCTCTTCAATGGTAACTATCTCCCTCTTTTTGGTTGCATCAGTGCATAAATTTGAGTCTGTTTGGGTTCCCACTGATACAAGGGAAGGAGAAGTTACATTTGGGCATTGATGGGCTTCATGCATAGAGAGTTGGTGCCTTAATTTAGACACTTGCCTCTAGCATAGCTACCTTGGCCGTCAATTCCAAATTATTAAGTTTCAGTCTGTCCTCATCCACAGTTGTGGAATCCTTGGAACTAAAAGGAGCCTTAGGCCTAGCCTCTGCATCCCCTTCACCCTGGTGTTCTTGGCTCCTGGGATTCCTCTCAATGAAGAGTGTTTCAAAATAAGCATCTTCATTTTGAGTTGTCGTGGTTGGGGACTTAATGATGTTATCACTGTCCTCCTGGTCAATTGATGGACCAGCAGTAGTGATAGCCCCTTCCACATTCCTATAGCATGCAACTGGATTTGTTCTTCTCGGAGGAGCATGTCATCCTTTCTTTCTTGAGCCTTTTTGAGCTCAGCCATCTCCCCCTCTTCTCTTTCTCTTCTTCTTTTCTCCTTTTCTTTCTTCTCTTCTTATATCTTTTCTTCTTCTTCTTCAGTCATGATTCCCTTTCCTTTGTTTTTGTTGGATGCCTCTGCTTCAACTTCATTGATCTCAACATCAGACGTGGGGGATACTATTGAGACCTCAGCTTCTGCTTCATTGGCAATTTGAGGAGTAATCAAAGGAAGAGGGACTTGTTCATTTTCACCTAAATGTAATTCCTCTATAGTTACTTCCTTCCAATCTGCTATTACCTTCTGTTTCTCCCTTCTTCTAGATTCTTCCTCAGTGTTTAGGATAACAGTTGGAGAAGAGGGAAAGGACAACTCTTCTGAGTCAGAATCATCTATTGCAGTTATTCCCTCATTTTCCAAGTGGTTTTTGACAATTTGGATCATCTCTTGACTTTTTACTGAGTTAATATTGTAGATATATGACTTGAGTTCAAAAACTTTATGAAGGAAGTCTTAGTTAAGGAGTAGGATTTCTTGAATGTGGTTGATGATAAAGGATGATCCAGCACATAAGAAGAATTGGAACCCTGAAGGCTCAATGCTTGACCATCCATGAACTTTCAAACCCCTGACAACTTCATTGTATAAAAATCTTCTTAAGCATAAGACTTGTTCCTCTGTCAACACCCTACTTCTTATTACTTCAAGTCTCTGATGTCTTTGTTCAGCTGCTCTTGAAAACTCTACAGAGAGATCTTTGGCTATTTGTTTATGATTTTCATGCTTTGGATAGGCCACCCTGTTTACTTCTTCTAGAAACCACTCAAACTTGGGCATGTTATCTTCCATCAGATCATAAAATCTTTCAATAGCAAATTTAGCAGAGAAATCTGTGGATGTGTTGATGCATTTTGTAAGATATAGATTCAGGGTATCAAAAGGATTTAGATTGTTCCAGTTGAGCTCTTCAATTCTACCAGATTCTCATCCAATCCAAAATCTATCTGATAAACCATCATACCCCCATGACAGAATGGAGTCAAACTCCAAGTTGTATGCAGTTAATGGGAATTGAGGGGCAATGGTCTGTCTTGAGATGCTTGCAGTAGATGGAAGAATAGTCACTGAAAGAGGCAAGACTTCATCTTCATTGTTTATCTCCATCTTATCAGGGAATGCTTCATCTACAGCCCTGATGACTAACTTCCACTCCTCAGAGATCTCTTCCTCTTCATCTCCTGAGGCTGGCAAGTCACGGATTTGAACAAAAGCAGGCTGGAATAGTGTTCTTTGAAAGGCTGCCTGCTCTTGTATCCATTCATCCAGGCTGTCTTTGTCATCTTCAATGGTAACTATCTCCCCCTTTTTGGTTGCATCCGTGCATAGAGTTGAGTCTGTTTGGGTTACCACTGATACAAGGGAAGGAGAAGTTACAGTTGGGCATCGATAGGCTTCATGCATAGAGAGTTGGTGCCTCAAGTTGGACACTTCCGCCTCTATCATAGCTACCCTGGCCTTCAATTCCAAGTTATGAAGTTTCAGCATGTCCTCATCCATATTTGTGGAATCCTTGGAACTAGAAGGGGCCTTAGGCCTAGCCTCTGCATCCCCTTCATTTTGGTTTTCTTGGCTCCTGGGATTCCTCTCAGTGAAGAGTGTTTTAAAAGAAACATCTTCACTGTGAGTTGCCGTGGTTGGGGACTTAATAATGTTATCACGGTCCTCCTAGTCAATTGATGGACCAGCAGTAGTGATAGCCCCTTCCACATTCACTCTTTCATCACTCCTAGAGTGAACCTTCTTAGGTGATGAACTTGGGATGGGTACTTTGGCAGCCAAGCCAATCAGTACCTTTGAGATAGTGGCAGTTGGAGATGGTACCTCATCTTGACTAGGTGCCTCTGCACTTAAGTTCAGTGAAGAAACATAAAGAGAGGGCTCAGAGGGTTGTTCTATGGATCCGGGATGTGATCCTAATCCTAATAGAGGAACTTCCAAGGAAGTCTGTCTAATAACATGGATATCCCTTATGATATTCTCACCAGAATATTGGGATTCTGGATGAGGGCTTTCAGGTTGGGACTGGGCCTAGGAGACAAGAATGGAAGGAGTCTTCTTGCTCCTCTTTCTTTTACGGCTATAGCTTGCCTCAACTAGGAACCTTTGTTCCAGTTGGGCTTGAAGAACCGGGGTGAGTATTTGTTGTACCTGTGCACCCTCAATAGGTTGTACAGGGGTTTGATCAAGTGCAGCAGTTGTATGTTCAGGCTGTGAAGTGGAGGGTGTGGGATCAGTATCAGCTGGGGCTGCTGAACTGTCTCCCTGGGTACTTTTTATGTTCAACATTGTAGATAACAATGGAACATTGACCCCTGAGAACGTTTTGTAAACTGTTCTCATACATTGAAAAATATTATTTTTATGACCCAAAATCAAGTAGATTCTTGTAGGTTTTGAAAGATCTTTTACTTCATGATTAAAAACTTCCTGCAAGAACCTTGGGTACATAAAGAAAGCTTGTTTTGCACCTTCCTGAAGGTTATATATCAAACCCTCGAATATCAGATGTGCAAAATTGAATCCTTGACCAGTAACCATACCATGGAAAGTAGAGGCAAGAGCAGAACTCAGTTGATGCCATCCACTTCTCTTCTGAGATATGCATTGAAGAAGAGTGTGGCATAGAAACTTCCAGGGAGGACCCGTCAGTGCCTTCTCGATTGTGTAATCATCCTGATTTCCAGTGTACCCTATGGATACAAAGGTCCTCATGTATTCATTCTTTGTGTATGAGTTGGCGGCACCCTTGTCTTGAAGTTTGAGGTGTTTGCTGAGAGTGGCTTCCGTGATGGTGATGTCTTTGCCGTCTACCGTGGCTTTGATTTGGGGAGTCCCTTGTTCGGTAGAGTAGACGGCAGAGTTCTAGAAATCCTCCATGTGAGGTATATAGATTGTGGGGCTGACAGTAAGTGCAAAGTGAATTTTCGATCGACACAGAAAGTCAATCATGTCGTCGAACCCTTCAGATTTCTTCCCTTTTACAAGAATTGTGGAAGAATCAGCAAAAGTTAACAGTCAGCAGCAAACATTTTTGTTGCTGACAGGTTTAATTATCAGCAGCAAAGAATTTGCCACAGACTGCCTTAAGTTATCAACAGGAACAAGTTTCCTGCGGATGGCTTTAAGGCAATCAGCAGCAACATTTTTGCTGTGGACCATTACATCCATCAGCAGCAACCTAGTTTGCTGCTGATAGGCTTAACCACCAACAACAACAAAGTTTGCTGCTGATGGGTAAAATATGTCCAAATTAACTTTTACCCGCTGTAAAAACTACTTTCAGTCTTTACCTTGACTGCTACAGTGTATTACAGCTGTAAAACAGTGAAAAGTAAATGGGTTGTACTGTACAAGTAATTCTGCTTTTTCTCTCCTTTGCTGTTATAACACAAATCAAAATTATTCCTTCACCACTTCACATTCAATTCCGACCTAACCCTCACCATTTTCTCTCAAGCGTTCAAAGCTTTCCTATACTTAACCACCTTTCAAAAGCTTCCTCCTTCCTTCCAAATCTAACCAAAATGGCAGAAGTCGACATCCACAATCCTAATGACAAGTTCTCAACCTACCATAATCTAACGACATATCTTGTAAAAGCGAAGAAATCTGAAGGGTTCAACGACATGATTGACTTTCTGTGTCGATCGAAAATTCACTTTGCACTTACAATCAGCCCCACAATCTATATCTCACATGGAGGATTTCTAGAACTCTGCCGTCTACTCTACCGAACAGGGGACTCCCCAAATCAAAGCCACGGTAGACGGCAAAGACATCACCATCACGGAAGCCACTCTCAGAAAACACCTCAAACTTCAAGACAAGGGTGTCGCCAACTCATACACAAAGAATGAATACATGAGGACCTTTGTATCCATAGGGTACACTGGAAATCAGGATGATTACACAATCGAGAAGGCACTGACGGGTCCTCCCTGGAAGTTTCTATGCCACACTCTTCTTCAATGCATATCTTAGAAGAGAAGTGGATGGCATCAACTGAGTTCTGCTCTTGCTTCTACTTTGCATGGTATGGTTACTGGTCAAGGATTCAATTTTGCACATATGATATTCGAGGGTTTGAGATATAACCTTCAGGAAGGTGCAAAACAAGCTTTCTTTATGTACCCAAGGTTCTTGCAGGAAGTTTTTAATCATGAAGTAAAAGATCTTTCAAAACCTGCAAGAATCTACTTGATTTTGGGTCAAAAAAATAATACTTTTCAAAGTATGAGAAAAGTTTCCAAAACGTTCTCAGGGGTTAATGTTCCATTGTTATCTACAATGTTGAACATACAAAGTACCCAGAGTGACAGTTCAGTAGCCCCAGCTGATACTAATCCCACACCCTCCATTTCATAGCCTGAACATACAACTGTTGCACTTGATCGAACCCCTGTGCAACCTATTGAAGGTGCACAGGTACAACAAATACTCACCCCGGTTCTTCAAGCCCAACTGGAACAAAGGGCCCCAGTTGAGGCAAGCTATAGCCGCAAAAGAAAGAGGAGCAAGAAGACTCCTTCTATTCTTGTCTCCTAGGCCCAGTCCCAACCTGAAAGCCCTCATCCAGAATCCCAATATTCTGGTGAGAATATCATAAGGGATAGCCATGTTATTAGATAGACTTCCTTGGAAGTTCCTCTATTAGGATTAGGATCACATCCCGGATCCATAGAACAACCCTCTGAGCCCTCTCTTTATGTTTCTTCACTGAACTTAAGTGCAGAGGAACCTAGTCAAGATAAGGTACCTTCTCCAACTGCCACTATCTCAAAGGTACTGATTGGCTTGGCTGCCAAAGTACCCATCCCAAGTTCATCACCTAAGAAGGTTCACTTTGGGAGTGATGAAAGAGTGAATGTGGAAGGGGCTATCACTACTGCTGGTCCATCAATTGACCAGGAGGACAGTGATAACATCATTAAGTCCCCAACCACGGCAACTCACAATGAAGATGTTTCTTTTGAAACCCTCTTCACTGAGAGGAATCCCAGCAGCCAAGAAAACCAGGATGAAGGGGATGCAGAGGCTAGGCCTAAGGCCCCTTCTAGTTCCAAGGATTCCACAAATGTGGATGAGGACAGACTGAAACTTCATAACTTGGAATTGAAGGCCAGGGTAGTTATGCTAGAGGCAGAAGTGTCCAACTTATGGCACCAACTCTCTATGCATGAAGCCCATCGATGCCCAACTGTAACTTCTCCTTCCCTTGTATCAGTGGGAACCCAAACAGACTCAACTCTATGCACCGATGCAACCAAAAGGGGGGGATAGTTACCATTGAAGATGACAGAGACAACCTGGATGAATAGATACAAGAGCATACAGCCTTTCAAATAACACTATTCCAGCCTTCTTTTGTTCAAATCCATGACTTGCCAGCCTCAGGAGATGAAGAGGAAGAGATCTATGAGGAGTGGAAGTTAGTTATCAGGGCTGTAGATGAAGCATTCCCTTAGAAGATGGAGATAAACAATGAAGATGAAGTCTTGCCTCTCTTAGTGACTATTCTTCCAGCTGCTGCAAGCATCTCAAGAAGGACCATTGCCCCTCAATTCCCATTAACTGCATACAACTTGGAGTTTGACTCCATTATGTCATGAGGGTATGATGGTCTATCAGAGAGATTTTGGATTGGATGGGAATCTGGTAGAATTGAAGAGCTCAACTGGAACAATCTAAATCCTTTTGATACCCTAAATCTATATCTTACAAAATGCATCAACACATCCACAGATCTCTCTGCTAAATTTGATATTGAAAGATT
The DNA here is from genome assembly GCA_023525975.1 of Smallanthus sonchifolius. NCBI lineage: Eukaryota > Viridiplantae > Streptophyta > Magnoliopsida > Asterales > Asteraceae > Smallanthus > Smallanthus sonchifolius. Next base: position 33,539,001 of record CM042046.1, read on the forward strand.
TTATGATTTGATGGAAGATAACATGCCCAAGTTTGAGTGGTTTCTAGAAGAAGCAAACAGTGTGGCCTATACAAAGCATGAAAATCAAAAACAAATAGCCAAAGATCTCTCTGCAGAGTTTTCAAGAGCAGCTGAACAAAGACATCAGAGACTTGAAGTAATAAGAAGTAGGGTGTTGACAGAGGAAAAAGTCTTATGCTTAAGAAGATTTTTATACAATGAAGTTGTCAGGGGTTTGAAAGTTCATGGATGGTCAAGCATTGAACCTTTAGGATTCCAATTCTTCTTATGTGTTGGATCATCCTTTATCATCAACCACATTCAAGAAATCCTACTCCTCAACTCAGACTTCCTTCATAAAGTTTTTGAACTCAGGTCACATATCTGCAATATTAACTCAGTAAAAAGTCAAGAGATGATCCAAATTATCAAAAACCGCCTGGAAAATGAGGGAATAACTGCAATAGATGATTCTGACTTAGAAGAGTTTTCCCTTCCCTCTTCTCCAATTGTTATCCTGAACACTGAGGAAGAATCTAGAAGAAGGGAGAAACAGAAGGTAATGGCATATTGGAAGGAAGTAACTAGAGAGGAATGACATTTAGGTGAAAATGAAGAAGTCCCTCTTCCTTTGATTACTCCTCAAATTGCCAATGAAGTAGAAGCTGAGGTCTCAACAGTATCCCCCACATCTGATGTTGAGATCAATGAAGCTGAAGCAGAGGCATCCAACAAAAACAAAGGAAATGGAATTATGACTGAAGAAGAAGAAGAAGAAGAAACGATAGAAGAACAGAAGAAAGAAAAGGAGAAAAGAAGAAGAGAAAGAGAAGAGGAAGAGATGGCTGAGCTTCCACTCTCCCTCCTAGACCTCCCTCCTCTCCACCCAAAGAGTCCAAACCCTCTCACTCAGCTCCCTCTCATCAACAGCCTCCCAAGAAGAAAACCAAACCTACTACCACACCAGAAGACTTAAGAGAAATTGTAGTATGGTTTTACAGCAATCGATACCAATGGTTTGAAGTTTTCAGGGGAAGGGCAGAAGTAAAAAAGATCAATATATAAATCTGTTGATGAGGTGATACAGCTTCCAGATTCTGATCTTCAAAGAATGATGGAGCTAGGTGAAGCTCATGAGCCTGAGAATGAAAGTGGGAGGCATCTGTTTCTAGTGATTAAACATCACTTCAACCCTAGCAAAGACGTTGTTATTGATGCTAAACCTCTCCAATCCCGCTTTCCATTTATCAGTTGGTCCTACAATGCTATGAATGATGAATACACTGTGATAGATGCAGAGGACAGAAGATGAGATGTTCAAGCAAGGCCATCTTCAGCATGCCAAGCAAGGACATCAAGTCTCTCTTTGAACTTCCTCTTGACAATCCAAGCAAGGACCCCAGAGGCTATGAGACAGCAAGGATTGTTGCTCACATGCAAAAGCTTCAGCAACAAAGGCAGTAAGAGATTTTTTGGTAGCATCAGTCTAGGGGGAGTTTGTAGAGATAAAGATTGATAGCTACAAAATTCTCTAAGTACATATGATGCGGACTCAACAATTTTGCTGCTGACCTACAAGTTGCTGCGGATAAGGCAAGTGATGCGGATAGCTATGTTCTCCTGCTAATGAACAACTATGTTGCGGATAGCCTTATCTGCTAAAGTCCAAAGTTGCTGCTGATAGGCTTCTCAGCAGCATCATACATTGATGCTGCTGATAGGCAAATCATTAGCAGCTTTGACTTTGCTACTAACACCTCTGCTGCAACACTGACACATCTATCAGCAGAAGGAATGTTATTGGTGCAGATGATAAAAAACAAGGCTACTACTTCTGAAGTCTCATGCAAAGATTCCTAAGAAGACTTTTGACATGTTTATTACTATTTGCTGCGGCTTGTCTTTTAGTTATCTACCAATAGTAGTGTAACTTGTAACTATCAAAGATCAACGGCTTGTGTTTGATTTGATCCTTAGAATCAAGGATCTGTCTTAATTCTAAGTTCCTTTATATGTATTGTATCTTCCATTTGTACAAGTGTGCTTCCTTAGAGTTTTCTCTGTAACTTGTAAACTTTGAAGATTAATACAATTTGCATTTATAAGTATTATCATTGTTTCTTGTTTACATTGCATAGTTGTTATTGTTTCCGCCAATCTCAACTAGAACAGAACCATCTTGTAAACACCAATCCTACAAAAACACCAAGAAATTAAGCTTTTAGAAGGATCATTCCCGAGCTTTGACACCCAAGAAGTTAAAATTGGTCAACAAAAAGCAGCTAAAAGACGAAGCTGGAGAGCAGGGAGGCTTTGCACGACTGTGCATTGGCTTCCTTGCTCCCCAAGGAATCAGTACACTATCCTATGTACTCGTTTTGATTCACGAGGCCTTTGCACGGTCGTGCATTGCTCATTTTGAGGCCTATAAATAGAGGGCTTGTGTTTTTGGTTTCACACACCTCAAGATAGCTCAAGAGAGCTCGTTTCTGTAGTCTAGAGTAAAGAGTAGAGAGGCTCCTCCTACTTGTTCCGTAACAGAGGAGCCTACGAAACTCAGCATTACGTTAGTTAGTATGGTCATTCGTGGCTAAACTCTTTGTATTGCGAGGGTGAAGATGAAGTTTGGTTCATGTTAATGTTTGACGTATTAATCTACTAGTATTTTTATGTCTTTAATTATTCGCTCTTAAAACCACTTCTTGGTGGGATGATACGTGTTATTTTATATATATATATATATATATATATATATATATATATATATTTCATGCACGTTTGACATCTATTTTAGTTGTTTTATTAATAAATTAAAGAATGAATTTGAAGAGACGATATAACTCTTTAGATATTGGAAAACTAAAGGGAATGCAACAAGTTTGGATCAATGATTAGTTAATGGGTCTGAGAAAAATAAAACTCACATTGGGCTAAATAATTAATTATGGGTTCATGGTTAGCAAATAAGCTTTATTAGGCCACTCCATTTATACCCAAAATTATATTATTAGGAGAAATAAATAAAAGGAAGACTCGTGAGAGAGGGAACGACAACATTGGGCAAGGATTTGAACGGCATAATACCAAGCAAAAAGCCTTGGACGGCTGTTTGGGAGTTTGGACGAGAAAAGGGGAAGCAGGTCACGACAAGCTTGGGACATACATCATCACAGGAGCCGGCAGATTAGTGGTTGTTCCATCGAAGAAAAAGAATAAAAAAAAAAGAAAATCAAGTTAAGCACCTCTATTACAAAAGCCTTAGCCATCGAATGTGAAATCAAGAAGCAAGCAGGTCAATTTATTTAAGCTAGCAGCTTAATTATTTAATAGTTTTACGATTGACTTTTTATGTTATGTTTTTCTTATGATTAGCTAGACTTTATAACTACCTAGGTTTATGATGAATATTTGTTAAAGATTGGATTTTTATCGGTTTTTAGATTCTTGTTGATGGATTAATGTTAAAGTAGAAAGCTTGATTGCTATTGGTATGATGTGCATGCGTATTTAGATATGATTTATGATTAATTATTGTTCCATATATGTCTTTGTGAATGTTTTTCATGTATAGATGCATATTAGGTTGTTTACTGTGTGTTTGTGACTAGTTTATCGTTTTTGAACGTTCGAATCCATAAGAACGATAGTTGAGAGTTTAGAGGGTATAAGTATCCTACCTACTTTGATAGCTGAAAGGTGTGGAGTAGTCGGTTTGTCTTTGGTGTTAGGTGTTTAGGTGTAAATACTCTGAAATGAGGTTTTCCAAGGTATCCTAGTATCCTTTGCATTCCCGTGTCGTATCGAGAGTCTTCAAGTTACGCCTTGCATTCCTTGAATGCACCAAGATAGTGAGACTGAAAGGTGATCTGTCTATCGGGTATTTTAGTGTTGCTGGAGAGACTAAAAGGTAATCCAACCAACTAATGAGCGTCACACACCCCTTAGGTTTTCTATTTAGGTCACACCTTGAGAATGATCAAGGATTTTGTAGGTAGTCTAAGGGTGTAGTATTCATAGATCCTAGTTCCATCATTAGTTTTCTTAACCAAGAGAAACCCAAGATTCACAAGTAGGATTCTTAACCTGGGTAGTGCTTTCCTCATTCTTTAGTTGTCTAATTCCTTTTGCTTGATAGTTGGTTTTCATTAGTTCATTCTTTAATTTGTTAGATTTAGAATCACAACACAATTTCCCCCATTTAAACTAGGTAGTTAGTTGAGTCAAAGTCTAGGTTAGTTGTCACTAGTGTCTCGTGGGTTCGATATCCGGACTTTCATTAGACTTTACTGCAGAAGATCGGTACATTTGCCGGTTGTGAGGTCTAGTATTAGGTTGAGTCTAGGTTTATAAATTTAAAGCTAGAGTGTCTAAGTTAAGTTTTTATATTATTTTTTATAGACCATACCAAGCGACAACATGGATTTTTATTGTTGTCTAAATCCGTCTTTATATTTATGAGTGTACTTAATTATAAAGTGTAAGACCGTAAAACATTTTTAATCAAACTTCCTTTAATACTTGATTATGAGTGTCTTTGTACAAGTAGAGATTGATAAGCCTAGGCTTGGTCAACACTAATAAGAGCGTACATGTTTATACGAACTTGTTATGAGACCAAGAATTGGTGAACTCATGTTGGGAACGATATGTCTTTATACATAGTCTCATTGTTACACCAACTCCCGGTGAGCAAAGTATAACTACCTTTTTAACAATAATAATTAAGCATTTAAGATCGATGTCCTAAACCAGCCTGGAGATAGCATTCAAAGGGTTGACAGTAACGTTGTCCCTAGTGAGAATCATTACCATTTTATTATTAAATATTATAATTTGTGAATCAAATACTGTGAGAATTAGGCTCTAGCGGTGTACCGTTCACATGCTTGTAGTAGTCATACTACCGAATTAGTCAACTTAACATTATCACGTTCCAAGCGGATTAGAAGCCCAAAGCAATACTCTTCGTGACCTGATCATTTCTGATATATTTATTATTCTGCTATTTACTATTCTCTATTTACATTCTTGTTACACACATCACACACATTTTTACTTTTCTGTTATTTACTTTACCGTCATTTATTTTTACGTTTCACAAGCACACAAAATCCACGCACTAATTAAGCTGGCTAAACGATAACAAAAGTTGAGTATTGGAACTCGACCGTGTCCACTGGTTCGATACTTGGTTCTTACCTAAACTATATTACGCTGTGATAGGTACACTTGCCTATTGTGTGTGTTTTAAGTTTGAGTATTTATCATTTTATAAATTTAAAACCTGATCTTGTGAAATCATAATTTAAAATATTTTTATAACTTAATCACGTGCACATCAGTGTGTCTTAATTTTTTTAATAATATTTTTGTTTTTAAATTAATTTTATTTTTCTCTTTTAACTTTTAAAATATGATGTTTAACAAAATTTCGAGTGTACCGGTGAGGCGCGTCTAATTTTATCTATGTTTTGACATAAATTTAATTCAAAACCGATCTTCCGTTTTAATGTACAAGTCGTCGTAGCATGAGCGTACAAGTCATTTTAGCTTTGGAATTTTCCGTCTCCACGTGCTCTTTTTTATTAGTATTTCGATTTTTTTTTTACGGTTTGAATACCGGTGTATAGGTCGTAAGGATCGAGTCTTAAAAGTTTTAACACTTAACCATTTAAAAAAAGAAATCTAATAAAATTTGGCCCTTAAAAAGGAATATTAATCATTAATCTAATTCTTATATCAATTTAAAATTCTTGTTGAATTAGGGGTCCTCGTGAGCACGTGGAGTCTGACGCCGTCACTCATCATTCACATCCAAGATGCCATAACGCGTAAACACGGCGAAAACAAATATTCAAGAAATCATAAAGGCAAGCGAAAATCCACAACAATGTTTTTATTACCTATCATTTCCTCTTGTATGTACTTTTAATATACTACTGAGTTCGTCCCTGTAAAACGTTAGGTATTATTAGTCAATTTTAGAGAACGTAATCTAACACGAATTGTCTTAAATAATGATTATATTTTATTATTATAACTAATATAAATATTTAATAATTATATATACTTAACATTTAAATAAAATAATACTTAATTTAAATAGTATTTAGTTATAAAAGTATAAATTATAAAAATTTAAATTTTAATTTTGAGTATTATAAATAAAACAATACTTAATATAGTGAATTAAATAATCTCATGTGCATTAAATAATGAAAATTATTAAGTGTTGGTCAATAATTATAAAGATAGAGTTAAATGGTAATTGTATATATTTTATGCATTGGTAATGTATGCATAACAATTTGTGATATGTGTATTAAAACTTTTGTTAAATTACAACCATGTCTTTCCAATGTATTTTATAGTAGGTTAAAATCTCGTGTATTACACGGGTTAAATACACAAAATGTTATATACTTTGTAGTAAAAAACTATATTTTTAAAAACCCGTGTAATATACGGGTTGAATAAACCAATGTATTATATCGGTTGAATAAAATATAATGTAATTTGTTAACACACAATCGTCAAAATATGTCTTTTAAAATTTTAATTTGTCGTAACAGTTTAAGCTCCGTTAAGTTAGTTTTTAAAACATTTTTTTCAACTAGGTATTAATTTTTTATTTAATTGATAAATGTTAATTAATATTAAATTCATTTGATTGATGATATAATAACTATTTATAATTAAATAATAAGTATCCGTAATTAGATTTATATTAAAAATCTAAACAAAGTTATTTTAATATCATTATTCAATAAGAGAGAGAGACGAGAAAAAATGATAAAAATGAATCAGAAAGTGACACGTGTCCATATGATTTTTATTTATTAATATAAAGATTATTATTTAATATTTAATATCATTATTTAATAGGAGAGAGAAACGAAAAAATTAGTATTTAATAGGAGAGATAGACGAGAAAATAAGGGTGAGGAGTAACCAGAGAGTGACACGTGTCTCACAAATATTTTTATTTATTAGAGTAGTAAGATAATAGTATAGATTTTTCTAAGAATGTCCCTTTTAATACCATCGGATCTGACAATACAACGTCGTCGGGCGACGACGTTTAGAACCAATTACAGCCCGTTACGTGTCCCACATGAGTCGGATTCATACTTATATTTTATAACACCGGCACACCGACGGTGTTTGCCTGAATATTTGAAAAAGTCCGACGGTGTTTGAATAAATCCAACGGTGTTCGAAAAAAATCTTACAATGTTTAAAGAATTGACCTCAACAATGTTGTAAAAAAATAAATTAAAATCATGTTTGAAAAATATTAATGATTTTATATAAATACGATATGAGATATTATTACCTCAACAAAATTTGTAAAAAAATAAAAAATTAAAAACAATATCGACGGGTCCACCGGTGTTTATAAACATACTGACGATTTCGACCTTTTTGGGACACATGACGGACTTTGTTGACTGAAAACAGTGTCGGACGATCATGTTATAATAGCGGATCCGACGGTGTTAAAGAGACATTATTAGGAAAAAGTGGGTAAAAAAGACGGTATGAGGGAAATGACTGGTGAAGGGACATCATGGGGATTTTCACTCGAGATAAATACCATTATATTAATCACTTTGTTTTTAGTTAATTGATAACTAGTAATTTAAACTTGTGTGTCGCGATGAGTTTCATACATGTTTAAATACGAGAAGAGAAAAGTCGTCTATACGTTTTATATAGAAAAATTATCAATTAAGAACGCGCGATAGAAACCTACAAAATTGCATCAGTTCGGTATAAATAGACTAGAGTATTATGTGTAGCACGTTATAGCGTAAACATGACTTAACATTGAAATAAAAAAAATCACTAAAAGGTTATTGGGAAAAAAAAAACAAAAAACAAAAATTTCTAAAAAAATAAATATGGAAAAGAAAGAAAACAAAAATATGATGTAATAGGATTCAAACCCAGGACACCAAAATTTAGATTTCAAGCAACCATTTGAAGTAGCTCCATCTTTGGATCCTGTAGATGAAAAAATAAAATTTAGACAACAAAAAAGTTTCAAAAAAAGAAAAAAGAAAACAAAAACACAGATGAATAGGAGTATGACACATTCCAAACGATGGAAAATCCATCGACATTGTTAAATGTGAATGTATATAATTAAAATATAAAACTATTTATAGTAAAGTATAATATGTCGAGATTTCTTTAATTTTTAATGGATAGGCAAAAGTTCCTTTTATTGATATTAAAAAATTTGAAAAGAAATATTATTAACCTATTATTTTCCATCGGGGGAATAGTAGGGTTTTTTTTCCTTATTTTTTCACAAAAGTTTTTTTTTATACATTTGCCACAATACATTTTTTTACATTTTTAACCCTTATAGTATATATATAATGAACGTTTTTAGCCCGTTTCATTTTCTACTAATTTTGTTTTCCTTTAATAACTTTCGTCGTTAACTTTTTTCTTAAAATACGGAGTGCATAGCTGTTTTTAGTTTTTTTGGTCAACGTTCCGATACAATTTTTTTTAAACGGAGATGTATTCAAAATCGAGTTTTTTTTTATCATTGCCTATAGCGAGTGCAGTTACCGTTGTCGTACCGTGATGAGGTGAACCTATTATGAGCGAACAACATCATTGTCGATATTGATATAATCGGAACCCGTATCGGTATTCGCCTTATGGTGTTCGACGACCCGAACCGGTAATTTTTAATTTGTTTTTTTTATTATTTAGTTTTATGTTTCCTTTCTATTAACATTATTTTTATCGTTGTGCCTACGTTTTCGTTTAAATTTTATTAGCGATGGGCCCGACACCGTTTTCTACGATAACTTTCGTTCGTTAGGTTTTTTTAAATAACAGAATGCGACGTTTTATTAAATTTTTTATGTCAACGTTCTGATTTTAATTTTTTTGAATACGAAGTTGTATTCAAATTTGAGTATTTTTTAGTATCATACGATATAACGAGTCCGCGATTCAATGTAAGTTTTATCTATACAAACGAGTCAAATCAATAACGATCAGTTTCCTGCCACGAAGCGCGGGGTAGAAACTAGTTAATATGAAAAGGTTAATTTTCTATTTTTTGTTTGAAGGATATTGAATTACTTACATTTCCTATATTGCAAAGAGATTAAGCATAAGGTACAAGTAACTAAAGCTTAGAAAAAATTAAAATATTTTATTAAATTAAAGTTTCATTTTAAACCCTAAATACTTACTTTTTGACCCCTCAAGTTTAGCTATAAGTACACTTTATTTCTTATACCTATCTATTTATTTTTTTATTTTTTTTCTTATAAACTATTTTTTTTTCTTTTAAACTTTTTAAAATTTAATGTTTTATAAAATTTCAAATATACCGCTACAACGTGATTATTTTTATTTATGCTTCGATGTAAATTCCGTTCAAAACAAAGTTGTGTGTTATAATGTACAAGTCATTAATTCGATTTTTTTATAGTTTTTTTCTTGCAACTTTTAAAATATGATATTTTATTAAATTAAAATTTGTACGTGCTTATTTCTATCTACGGTGTTTTTTTCATTGCAGAGTGCCTATTTCTATAAATGTTATGACTTGAATTTTTTTAACGACATCATTTTTTACGTTAGTTTATTTCACGGTTTTGCGCCACCAACGTCGTGTTTCTTCTTTTTTTTATAACAAGGTAAAAAAATATTTTCCTTATATAAAGTTACATATGTTATGAATGTCCTCTGCAACGCGTTGGCTCGCGATCACGTTTTAACATTACTTCTTTTCATGTTTTACGTCCCCGCCGTAACAAGTTTAAGGACGCTAATTTATTCCACAATTTAACACAATGCAGCGCGTTGTGTACTCCCATAAAAGTTAGAGTTAGACAATCATCACTTAATTTGTTTTTTTAACTTATTTTATGGGGTTTGTAAGTATTTCTTTGAATAATATAATTTCTAATATTACTTTAATTACTTAATGTCATTATTAAATTCTTTTAACTTACTTTTCTTACTTTATAGCCGTAAGATATCTATTATTATACGAGTTAACGCGCCGTAACGTATGTGACTCTTAAAAACCTTTGATTTATTTAACGGTTTAGTTTTTTTTTATAAAGTTTTGAAGCCAGTTGATGTCCGTTTCTTTCGCTTTTTTGAAGATTTTTATTTATTTAACGAATTTAGCTTTCCCTTTTCTTATAAACTTCAAAGCCGTTTAGCATGCGTTGTTTAATGTGTCGCGACGCACACGATGGCCACAACACGCCAAGGTAAATGACTAGTTGAAGTATAAAAACAAAATATGTCACACTCAAACAAAGAAAAATACGTGTTTACGAAAATTCAAAATTTTGAGACCAAATTATTAATTACGTCCTTGAATTATTATCCATATTTCAGAATACGTCCTTTAACTAAGGAAGTTACAGAAAACGTCCTTTATGTTTAAAAAATTTTGCACGTTACGTCCTTTAGACTAATGTACGTTAAATTTCACCGTTAAGTCATGTCATGTGCGTTGCATGTGAGGGTGTTTTGGTCTTTTTACCCACAAAAATAAACTTAAAACCTTAAATTTGTAAAAGCCCCACCCATTCTCAGATCTAGGTAACTGAAATTGTAGGTAAAAATACTAAAACGCTCTCACATGCAAGGCACGTGACCTAACTTAACGGTGAAATTTAACGTCTGTTAGTCTAAAGGACGTAATATGCAAGGTTTTTTAAACATAAATGATGTTTTCTGTAATTTTTTTAGTTAAATGACGTATTTTAAAATATAGATAATAATGAAAGAACATGATTTGTAATTTGCTCAAATTTTTTATATCAAAATGAAATATGCTGCATTGTTGTGTCACGAAAGGAACCGCTTGATTTGTCAAAGTTGACCGATCTTTTAATGTGGCTCTCACATAATATAAAAAAAAAAAGACAAGTAAAGAGAAATATTAAAAGATTTTTCTTATTTTAAAGTAGAAAAAATGCTTTAGAACTTTCCAGTTAATCTCGACTGCATGAGAGTAATACCAAGATGAACATACTCAGAAAAATCCTCGTATATATGGTTGCCAAATATGAAGTCATACGTTCACATGCATATTAGAAAATATCATAACCACGATAAGATCGATGTTACAACAATTTAATAACATAGAAAGAAAATTCTTTGCTTTTTCATTTTGTTTGGATTTTGTAAGCGATTTAGAAAAAAAGAAATTTTTATTAGCACAATAAAATGTGATCTAAACAGTTTATTTCATGATCACCTCACAAAGAATCCGAAAAGATCAATGCTTTCATAATATTTTTTTTGAAGAAATGATGTCTTTTTTAAATTTACTTCTTGCTACAACTTTAATAGACACATTATAAGTAGTCATACACGTAGAAAATGACTATAACAACCTCTCATTCTCGTAAATGTTTCACTAATATCCCTTAAATTCTCTATGTTTAATTATCTTTTACCTATATAGTGAAACTTAATTAGAATTGAAGTTTTTAAACTAATTTCACAAAAAATATTTTACTTAATTAGGAAGAGAATGAAAAAAAAGAGGTTTTAGCAAAGACGGAGACTTGAGAGATCGGTCCCTTGATATTTTTCTTTCCTTTAATGAAAACCCCATGAACACATAGTGATAACCAATAGATACCGAGTTTCAAATAAATAGTGTTAATCCAACTAGGTCTCACGAACTAGTTCCCTGTGTGTCGTGCACCTCCTCAGACCGGTCATTTTGTTTCGCTTATGACTGTGGATAATTGGTTTCATCATGTCATAGACACATCAGGAGGGTTACCCTAACTCCCGACCAGTGAGCTGTCACACATTTACTTAATTGTTGAGAGACTCGCAAATAATATGCATGAGTTATCAAGAACTCATGTGTTTAAGCACATTTTCGTATAAGCACGATCTTTAAACATTTGATCCATCAGATTAGGCTTGTTTGATTGGTTCAAAAACACCACCTTGTAATAACCATAATATGTAAAAACCCTATTTTACAATAAATAATGGCGATTAATACAATAAGATTGGATAAATGATTATTATTATTATAAAATTCAAAATCCATGCTATGTTTGATAAGTGTTTTGTGTTAAGATAATCATCGGATTTTATAAATTTGATTTAAAATTTTTATAAATAGTTATAAATTTTAAATAAGTAAAAGTATAATTATTTAAATACAAAAAAAACTCTAGGGTTTAATAATAACTAAAAGTTAAAAAGAAAGTGAGTAATATAAGTTTTGTGAATTTATAAAATTTAAATTCATCAAGATGATTTAATTTAATTTGATTTTGTTTTAAAAGGGACTTAAGCTATATAAACTATAAATATATATTTAAGTTTAAGTTGACCGATCAACCGGACTTGACCCACATTAAACCTAGACTAGTTTTTTTTTTGAATGGCAAACCTAGACTAGTTAACCTACACTCCTCTTTCTTTGGTCGACGACAATCGTAAATAATAATGGGATTCTATGATTTCTGGAAACAATCTTATATTTACTGAAATCATTTTGGTTTTTAGTTACAACCAAATAAAATCTAAAACCGAACTGATAAACACTTCCAATTGTGTTGTTTAACCAGGTATAACTTTTTACTCATTACATCTCCATTTATATCATAGATGTGTATTGTGATTTTGAATATCTTATATTTGGACATGTTTAAGCCTCAATATCATTCTCCTGGTTTAAGAATGAGATGTCAAAAATACAAAATAGACACGATAAACATGAGAATTAAGCGACACGATAAATATTAGAATTAAGCGACATGATATGAAATGTGTATTGTGATTTTGAATATCTTATATTTGGGCATGTTTAATCCTCAATATCATCCTCTTCATGGTTTAATATTGAGATGTCACAAATACAAGATTGACACGATAAATATGATAATTAAGCTACATGATATGAAATGTCGGCTGATCGAATTGTCTTAAGCCAATAAAAAACAAAGTAAAACTCAAGACTTAGCTACCACTAATGAGTAAGTGTAAGTAAGGTCATCTTCATAGGGAATTGGTGGAAAGTGTCAAGATTAGCAAAAATCAGTTAACTATTGTAAGTCCCAAACCCGTCGATGTATCTTCAAACACACACACCAATATTAATGTCTCACACGTAGTAGGCCGAATCTACTTGTATGGTGATTCAAGAAGAGGATTCAAAGTAAAACGATTGTATTGATAACCAAACGTAAATTATAGAGAAATAACCAAAAGACGCTAACCCTAAATGGTTAGTGGAAACATGTTCATATACTAAGCTAAACAAACTAATGCTAAGCCCATACATGTTCTTGGCCCCATGGCCGGCCCAAACACCCATCGTGTGAACATATGGTTCACGGTTCACACATGGTTCACGGTTCACACCTAACACATATTGATACATAATCCTCACATTAACTAGGGTCCTACAATCTCCCCCTAGGATTATGCTATCAAACGAGCTTTATAAGTCCATGTCTTCAGAATGATTTCCACTACTAGCGTAAATCTTCTTTCGAATAATATCAGCAACGATTTCGGTATATACTTTAGCCTGTTGTTCAAATAATGGCACAATTCTGATTTGAATTCTACCCAAGACATTGATGTCAGCTTAACCAAACTTTGATAGATCAAAAGGATCTAGTATTCGAATTCTATGTTTCTAGCTACAATCACAACTTCACTAGAAACAGGATCATAAGCCCAAAACTGGAAGTCTTTACGTGAATTAACAGGAACCTTATGATGAACTAGCACTTGCTTTGTGGTCTTTGTTGTTGGCCAGATAATGTTGTACCAAATTTTACCGGTATGAGGGTCCTTAACACTCTTCGTTTTCTTTAGTGTAGACTCTGCAGTCTGGTTAGACGTTGTTGACTCAAGAACATGTAAAACATGACTGCCCTTCCAAAGTTTTCCTCTGTTAGTTAAATATACTTCATTTAACTCCCGGAGATCAAGTTTTGTCCAGGAGGTAAAGTCATTAGCATTCTTGTAGTATTCTAGCCGTCCATTCTTTCTTTTCACCACAAACATATTTTTCTCCTTATCGAATTGCCAAGAAGCAATTCCATATCTGTCACCTCTTTTAGAGTAAAAGCTTTCAATATTTGTAGTGACGTGGGTCTCTGTAGGAGGACCATGAGGCAACATCTATGGCGGTTGTTCCTTTACAGGATTGAATTCTGGAGTGGATGATTCACTGACTATAACATCAGAACTTTGTAAATTAACCACATTATCAATGCATTGGTTTAACCTTTCAAGCTCTGAGTCAGATGAACTATTAAACATTTCCATAGTAAAATGCATTAAGATGATCAGAGTCTTTTTCTTAAGGTTGAGAAGCTTCATCATTAAAGACATCATCCATGCTCCCTTCGAGATTCCCTTCAAAACCAAAATTTTTAAGATCATCATCTCTTTCACTTCCTGCATCATCACGTTTTCCACTTCCTCCAGTGTCTCCATCCCATTTTCATTATCATCATTGTCATCATCATCATTCTTCTTTTTATACTTTCTCTCTCTATCGCTCTCTCTCTTAAATTTTCCTTTACAGTTCAAACACAAGAACAATTAAGTAATCCTTATTGGCTTCAAGAGACATGATTCTCACATTATGAGCTTCCACTTGTTGTCCCAGCTCGAATACCCTTTCCTGCAGTATTTGAGGATCTATAGGGATGGCAATGGGTCGGGTATCGGTAATCCCAAACCCATACCCGGTTGTAAAATTGTGTCCCATACCCGACCCATTACCCGTCGGGTATCGGGTATACCCACGGGTAACGGGCATACCCGTTACTATCGGGTATCCGGGCATACTCGCGGGTATCGGCCAATAACCATCGGGTATGTGTCGTGTACTTTTCTTTAACTCTATTTTTTATATTTATAAATACATATTTCAAAAGAAAAATTAAATTTTTACATAATAAACCTACTAAAATGAAGCATTAATAGACATAGTTTAAGAGAAAATAAAAATAAAAATTACAAATTTTTGGGTATATGGTTCGGGTAAACGGGTATGTGATTTCGGGTATTCGGGTCGGGTATCACCTAATCCGATACCCGCGAAATTTTTCTAAAATTAATCTCATACCCGGCCCCGACTATTTCAGGTATATCCGTCGGGCTCGGGTTATTTTACCATCCCTAAATCTATAGGAGCGGGAGTGGAAGGATCTATAGGAGTCTTGCCCTTTTCCTTTTCAGCACGGTATGCTTCAACAGATGAAACAAGAAACTGATTAGTGTCAAAAGCAGCAACATTAGGGCTCACCTGTGATGATGACTAGAGAATGGTTGAGGTGGGTGGTGGTGATTTTGGTTGCTGTGGTGTAGGAGTAGGTGTTGTTATAGATATTGGTGTTGATGGTGTTGGCATTCTTACAATCCTCGAATCTCTTCGTCTTCTAGGTCTTGAAGGAAGGTCTTGATACGGGTTATAGTCAGAATCGGTTTCTTCTTGATTAGAGGAAGAGGCAAGAGGAGGAATCTCAACTCTTCTTTTTTCTTTCCTTTTCACGCACATACTGATTTATAGGTACCAGTGGTCTCTCTAGAGTACCCTCACTGTTAGAAGAATCAACAACTTCAGTAGTTTCTGACTAAGGTGCATCTGGATTGTCTTGTTGAGGTACTGGTTGAGGTTGTTGCTGTGGTTTTTGTAGTTGCTGTAGGTCATGGTCATCAGTAACTGATAGCGTGTTTTTAGTAGTAATAAATATGTATTCTATTTAGAGCTACACAAAATCAGGTTTTAAATTTAAAAATTAAAATGATAATTACATCAACTAAACACACACACAACAGGCAAGTGTACCTATCGTAGCGTAGTATAGTATGGGTAAGAACCAACTATCGAACCATGGACACGGATCCCGTACTCAACCCTCGCTATTGTCTGACTAGGATAATAAGTTGGAAAATGGGTTTTGTTTAAAAGGAAAATAAAAAGATAAGAAATGTAATTAGAAATGTTATCCCGTTTAAGATGTTACTCTAGTTGTTATCCCTTTGTTAATTAATGTTATATTTAAAGTAAGGTTGGTCAGAGTTACTAGTACTAACCCTTTCGATAGGGGAGTTAGTATTTCATAACGGAACAGTAGATAAGGTTGGCCAACTGTTCCTTAATGAATCTACTGACCTTGAACGGGGTCTCAAGTCCGCCGGTTATCTCATAATTCATTATTCGGACTAAGACTATTCAATTACTAACATACATCTGGTCTTGTAACTTCTTCGGGTAAGTCGGAATGCACGACTTCCTCCAAAGGTACTTTATGAACGCTCGGACCTAACAAATTATGTTCTTAAATAGCTGTCTTTACTTATAATATTATTTTAAATAAATAAGACTTTTCTTTGATGTGCTTGTTTTAATGTAAAAATATAAATAAATATATTTTTAGGATGATTTCACAAGACCATGTTTTAAATTTATAAAATGATAATTAATTTAACTTAAAACATACACAATAGGCAAGTGTACATATCGCAGCGTAATATAGTTTAGGTAAGAATCAAGTATCAAACCATAGACACGTATCCCGTACTTACCCCTCGCTATTGTCTGACTAGAATATTAAGTTGGAAAATGGGTTTTGTTTAAAAGGAAAAATAAAAAGTTAAGAAATGTAATTAGAAATATTATTCTGTTTAAGGTGTTACTCTAGTTGTTATCCCTTGCTAACTAATGCTGTATTTAAAGTAAGTTTGGTCATAGTTACTAGTACTAACCCTTTCGATAAGGGAGTTAGTATTTCGTATTGGAACAGTGGATACGTCGGCCAACTGTTCCTTAATGAATATAACGGACCCTAAACAGGGCGTCAAGTCCGTCGGTATCTCACAATTCATTATTCAGACTTATTATCCTTGTGACTGACGTATGTATGGTCTTGTAACTTCTTCCGGTAAGTCGGATCAGACGACTTCCTCCAATGGTACTTTATGAACGCTCAGACCTAAAAATTTATGTTCTTAAATAGTTGTCTTTACTTATAATATTATTTCAAATAAATTAGACTTTCATTCTCAATATCAAACCCCATGGCTCCCGCTAGAAGTCCTCTGCAAGCCGATATGAGAGAAGTAGAGAAATACCGACACAAATCGCCTTGTCTGGTTAGGGCTCAAATGTCCTACTGAATACCCAAACCTCCAATCAACCCATAATATTAAATCTATACTAACCGGTCGGACTAGCACCAAGATTTGTATATAGACCGTACAAACATCGAATAAGCTTTCCAAACAAGAAGTCTTGCTTGGGTAACTCACAAGATTTAAGATTAATAGATTGGTTTAAAGATCACTTATTCTAGTCTTTTTTAGATAACCTATAGTAAAGAATTTAAAAACATAACTTACTAAAAATACTTCTTTAATAATTAAAGTTCAACCAACCCGAGCAACACAAGGGGACTAGACATGAATAACCATACATGTGACTCCACTAACCCTTAGACAATGTGTGGAAGTATTCCAACACCAAGGGAGAGTGGGTATAGATTGCCTCTTGTTTCACTCGAACGGGAAGAATAAGTTCATATTACAAGACTTAGAAAAGAAAATAAAAAGAAAAAAAGCTAAATGGACCAAAACCGAGAGAGTTCCGGCTCTTAGCAGAGCACTAAGGCCTTCCATACTCTTGATCTTGGACACCTAAAACACTAGAATGAGCTTGCTATTTATAGACTGAGAATTTGGTAATTCACGGC
The DNA here is from genome assembly GCA_023525975.1 of Smallanthus sonchifolius. Classification (NCBI taxonomy): domain Eukaryota; kingdom Viridiplantae; phylum Streptophyta; class Magnoliopsida; order Asterales; family Asteraceae; genus Smallanthus; species Smallanthus sonchifolius. The sequence continues at coordinate 33,556,748 of CM042046.1, forward strand.
CGTGCAATGGGTTGCACGGTGGTGCAAAGCACCCATTTCTTGCACGTGAGGGAATCTGGTAGAACAACAGAGTACATGGACCCAAAATAGGGTTTGCACGACCGTGCATTGCCATATTTTGGTTCCTGTTGACTTTTTGACTTCCTGGTTTGACTCCATGCATTCGGTTTCATTCAATTGGCTTCCGAATGCTGATTTTGCTTTGTTTTTGGATATTTTCTTCATGTTTTTGTATGCGAGGGTTAATTATCCTGTTGTAACACAAATACGTGGATTAAGTCAATCTGATCATATTCTCTATAATTTGTGCTATTTATGGGGATAATTGTGCATGTAAAACATGTATAAATTATGGCATATCATCTTTTTCAAGATCAAACCCCATGGCTCCCGCTAGAAGTCCTCTGCAAACCGACACGAGAGAAGTAAAGAAATGCCGACACAAACCCCCCGGTCTTTTCTTCTATCATTTCATCCTTCATTCTCTTCATTTTGAGTGTCTTATCAACACTAGTAGTTGTTCTGCATCCTTTCTAATTTGGTGGTGCTTGTGCACTAGAAGGGTGTTCCATCATTTTACTAATCCTCATGATTTCCCCTTCTAATGCTTTTATGGTATAGTTTACATACTGACCTCTTTTTGCAGTGTACTTCTTGTTCTGCATGATCCAATCAATATGATATTTTTTTAATGTTGCACGTAGATTGGAATCTGTGACTGTTGCATTTGAAAGTTCTTGGCATTTATGAAAGGCAGTGTCTTCTAGGTCTTTGAAGATCAACAATTCCTTTGCTAACATATGTTGGGTCTCTTTATTAGACATGCCTTTACACTTTTACTGCAAGATCGTCTTGAATTTGTTTTTCTTTTATTTTAATGTATTTTTGAAAAGTCTTTGGTATTGTATAAGAAGTCACGATGTTTGCCAACGAGAGAAACACGAATTATCCAGAAGAAAGTGGGTCAAAGAATTGCAGAATTCTTCATTAAGCTCATGATAGGAAATGATGTTAGTGGAGGTTGTGTAGTTGCTAGTGGCAATTTTGTTGGTGCATTTGGAGTAGCCTCATCTTCATCGCTTTCATGTACCACCATATTCCTTCTTTTAGGGGTATTTTTGGTATTTTCTAGAAATGCTGTTAAACTTGAAACTGCTGTTGGCACTAAAGCGGGTGCAACAGTAGTTGTACTCTGTGTTGTAGTCTCAGTCATTTCTGTATCTTTTGAAGGCTCAACTACTGGAAAAAGTGTTTTTGTTGCAACAACACTTGTAGCAGTAGTTTCAGGAGTGAGCCTTTTAACTCCAGTTGTTTGTGGTGGTGTAGATTTTGGGTTTACAGTTGGACCCGTTGGTTCAGATTTGTTTAAGGCTTCAACTGCATGTTCAGGAGCAGGCCTTTTAACTCTAGGTTCGACACTTTTCTTTACAACTTGTTCTCTTGCAGATATTGCATGAATCTTTGTTTCTGTAGCTGAAGTATTTGATGAATCTTGATTACCTTTTTCAACATGTTCTTCAATTCTATGTCTGACAACTGTTGCGGATTCTGCCTTTATATATTTTTTTCTTAACCTTTACTTTTCTTTTGCAGCTTCTTATGCTTTCTCTGCTTCAGAGTAGTCTGCTTTCTTGTAACATTCCAAAAATAGTAAATAAATAAATAAATAACGCGATCGAGATTTAATCGTCATAGATGAAAGGAAAATGGATGGGCTCGGGCTCGGCTCCAACGGGCCAAGTGAAACCCATCTATATAAGGGCCAAGAAAGCCTCAACTCTCTCATTTGCAACATCTAGAGAGAGAAAGGAGAGCTCGGGCCTAGAGAGAGAAAGTTGACGGATCGACCCGGAATTGAAGGAGCACGTTACTGCTGAGCTCGTGAGCAAAACATCCGAATCAGAATCACAATCAAGGTAACGATTCGACCTTAAACTGAGTTTTTGTTCGTTTTGGGGTTTTTCGGGTTTTAGCTAAGTAGGAGACGTTTTTATGGATGAAACTTGAAAATAAGCTTAGAACTAGCATCTAGAATGAAAACCGCACATTCTGATCAAAGAAAGTTGTAAGATTAGCATGATCGGGTTAACATGTAAGAATTTCGGACTTGATGGGGAAGCAGGTCTTGCGTACTTATCAAATACGCAAGAAGGATGTCCTGCGTACTTATCAAGTGCGCATGAGGAAGATCCTGCATACTTATCAAGTACGCAAGAAGGATGTCCTGCGTACTTATCAAGTACGCAAGAAGAATGTTCTGCGTACTTGTCAAGTACGCATGAGTATGGTCCTGCGCAGTTAGCAAGTGCACATGCAGCAGGCCGTTAGTGAAGTCAGTATAGTCGCTTAATTCGGAATGATTTAACCGTTAGAGTCGGGATTAGGTCTAATGTATGTGTAATTAACAAATCCAGATCGTGTGTGGCACTCATTGGCCCGCGGATAGGACGGGACGAGACTAGCTCATCAGGTGAGTTCTATGTGCCCCCTTCTATGTTATGTGCAAATTATTTTAAATGTTTTGGGGCTGAAGTGTATACACTAAATGAATAAATGCTATGAATGTCAATGTGATCATACGTGGTATACAAATATATATATACCTAGATATGAAAATGAATTATGAACAAAGAATGAAACGTATGATTATAAAGAACGAATGAAAGGACATAACGTGAATGAATGAAATCTTGTTTTATATTACATATATTGCATGTTATGAATGTATGTAAACGTTATGGACGCTTCGATGAAAACGGCTACTTCGGTAGACGGACGACCACGTGACTATTTTGCAACCGGGACAAAAATGTTCCTTCGCAAGCTAGGACGTATAAAAGGTACTCATGGACGGTCGAAGCAAATGCCTTATTACATGTAGAACAGTTGCATATATAATAGCCACGTGGGAAACGGATGCCCTAGGGCAGACAGACGAATGGACGGACTACGACGGTAGGACGGTTTAAGAGCGGACGGACAAAGGTTTCCGGACGGATCTATGTTTCGACGGACGGTTTTCTAGAGCCGGACGGTTTATGAAAAGGGCTACGACGGTAGTTATCACTGCGTTGTCTTTGTGACTTTCATGACAAGTATGACGGGTTGATCACTCCTATGTGTATGACCAATGAATGTTCTCCCCAAAGTAAGTATGTATGTATATATATGTATATACTCAGTATGAATATTATGTGAGAACGCTAAGGCAAAGAATATGCTAATGCACGTATATTATATATATATATATATATATAATACTTAACGATAAGATAAATGCTATGTATGATTGTTTTTAAACTAGAACTCACTAGCGTTAGCTGACTTTTAGTATATATTTCAGGTAAATAAAGGAAGGGTCGTGCGAAGGCGTGATGGTTACCCGGCACGAGACTGACATCCCACTTTTATATATGTTAAGTCAATGTTATGTTTTTAATTGTTAAGACTTCCGCTGTCATGTTATGTTACGTTATGTAATGATTGAATTCGAATGTTTTAAATTTAAGTTCAGTATTTATGACTATGTTTATGAGTAAATCCAACAAGTATGGTTACTCGGGAAAAAGGGCCTTACAAATTGGTATCAGAGCAATAGTTTGAGAGATTCAAACATCCCTAAATGTCTGGACTCAAGCTGATTATGGGACAAACGCACGGATGTCAGTATGGGTAACCAACGCCAACGCCGGTACGATAAGTAAGTACTAGAGTTAATGCATGTGGGTAAGAATATATACCTTAACTTAGAACAAATAGATGTCAATGTCACAACCGATTTGAAGAGTTTTGAACCCGAAAAGCAATGTAAATTAGTAATCACAAACCGGTCACTGTAATTAAAAATTTACCTTGCTCGTACTGTTATAAAACTATGATCTGAAAGAACGGCATTGATGTATTCCTTTTATAACCATCAGGAAACTAGGAACTATGGCTGGTGAAGGAAGAACAGGACGCATAGGCGGTCGCACTGGCCGAGTCGGTAGACCTCCATTGAATCAAAGACATGAAGAGGAAGAGAGTGTGCATGCAGAACACACTGAGAGTGTGCACGAAACAGATGTGACCCCAACTGGGAACGGCAATCAAGGGTCTCTACAGTTGGAACCCGAGGTCAGGGATGCCATTGCCCACGAAGTTGTACTCACTCTGAAGAAAGTGTTGCCTGATCTACTATCCGAGGCACTAAAGAAAAGTAGAGAGGATGATGAAGGAGACCATGAAGAGAAAGTGTATGACAGTGATGGGGATGAAGTAAGGGTGGGATCAAGCAATCGTGGGTGTACTTACAAAGGTTTCAAGGACGGAGACCAACCCAAGTTCGATGGGAACAAGGATTCAGTGGCTATGTTTGAATGGATTGAGAGGATGAACGATGTAATCAACATCAGCTAGTGTCGACCAGACCAGGCTGTTAAGTATGTTGCTCATTCTTTCACCAATGAGGCACTAAGTTGGTGGAGGAACATTCAGAGGACAAAGTAGCCAAACGCTCTTGCCAGAATGACATGGGAAGACCTGAAGAAGCTGATAATCCAAAAATTTTGTCCCCAGAACAAAATTGATCGAGTGGAAAATGAATTCCTAAACTTTAAGGCTGGCAGCAAGACACACCGCCAGTATACTTCTAGGTTCAATGAGCTAGCTCAACTGGTACCCCACCTGGTGGAGACAGAAGAACGAATGATTAAGTACTATGTGAAGGGCCTACCTCAAAGGGTTCGTGTTCATGTGAAAACTAATCTACTCTCGACCTTCGAGTCGGTAGTCAACCTATCTGGAATCATCTATGACGATTATGCTAACGAGGACATAGCTCCCGAAGCTCCGAAACGGAAATGGGAGAACTCGTTCAAAGGAAATGGGAAGGGAAAGTACACCGCTGAGGTGAAGAAGCCTAGGGCAGAAGAGTATGAAGTTTGTAAGAAATGCTCAAGGAAATACCAAGGTGAATGTTTAGTTGGCACAACCATGTGTTACAAATGTGGGAGGCCGGGGCACTACTCCTGAGACTGCATAAAGGACGTCAAGTGCGAACGTTGTGGAAGATATGGATACCTGACTAGGGATTGCAGGAAAACCAGACAATCCGATTCGGGAAAGGAAAAGGAAGCTGAAAGGGAACAGCCGAAGGCTAGGACTAGAGCCTACGCCCTGACCGAGGAGGAAGCAAGGGGAAACCCTGATGTTGGGTCAGGTACATTCCTAGTAAATGATGAACATGCTGCTATTTTATTTGACTCTGGTGCTAGTAAAAGCTTTATATCCAATGCATTTAGTCGTAAACTAGATTGCACTATCAACACCATAGTAAAGGCCTTTAGCGTACAAACTGCCGTTGGTAAAAATTCGGCAGTATACCAAGTAACAGAGGATTGCATCATAGAAATAAAGGGCCATAAGTTTCCTTCTAGATTATTCCTTCTCACCTTAGGAGGATTCGATATAGTATTGGGTATGGATTGGCTAGCTGCCAACGAAGCTCAAATCATATGTAAACGTAAGAGGATACACCTCAAAGCTCCTAGCGGAAGTCCAATTACGGTTTATGGGGATTGGAATTGTACGATGTCGAACGTCATTCCGATGATCAAGGCCGAAAGTTACATGAGGCGCGGTTGCGAAGCTTATCTGGCGTATGTTATTGACGATAGAATGAAATCGAAAGAACTCAAGAATGTACCCGTGGTGTGCAACTTTCCGGAAGTATTCCCTGAGGATCTACCTGGGTTGCCACCCGATCGGGAAATAGAATTTCAGATTGACTTACTGCCAGGAGCTGAGCCCGTTGCCAAAGCCCCTACCGATTGACTTCGTCAGAAATGAAAGAATTGATGTCTCAACTAAAGGAATTAACAGAAAAAGGATTTATCAGACCGAGCATTTCACCATGGGGAGCTCCGGTACTATTTGTAAAGAAAAAGGATGGCAGCATGCGCATGTGCATTGACTACCGCGAATTGAACAAGTGGACAGTAAAGAACAAATACCCACTGCCTAGAATAGACGACCTTTTTGATCAACTGCAAGTTGAGAGTTGGTTCTCAAAGATCGATCTTAGGTCGGGTTACCATCAGTTGAAAGTAAGAGAAGAAGACGTACCAAAGACCGCGTTTCGCACACGTTATGGGCATTATGATTTTCTCGTGATGTCCTTAGGATTGACCAACGCACCAGCAATGTTCATGGATTTGATGAATAGAGTATGTCGACCATTATTGGATCGATCGGTGATAGTTTTTACAGACGACATACTGGTGTATTCGAAAAGCGAGGGTGATCACCACTGTTACCTAAAAGAGGTTTTGGAGGTGCTAAAGTAGGAAGAGTTGTACGTAAAATTCTCTAATGCATGTTCTGGCTTAGGGAAGTCTAATTCCTAGGTCATGTGATAAACCCAAATGGCATCATGGTAGATCCGACAAAGATTGAGGCAGTAAAGGAATGGAACGTCCCAAATACACCAACAGAGATACGAAGTTTTCTGGGATTGGCAGGCTACTATCGGAGGTTCATTCAAGATTTCTCGAGGATAGCCTCGCCACTAACTAAACTGACACGGAAGGAAGTAAAATATGAATGGGGTCTAACCCAAAACAATGCGTTTGAGGAACTTAAGACACGATTAACCCAAGCTCTAGTCTTGACACTACCTGAGGGAAATGAAGACTTGGTAGTCTACTCTGACGCTTCGGGTCAAGGTTTAGGATGCGTACTTATGCAACGAGGAAAGGTAATTGCTTACCCCTCACGACAACTAAAGATTCATGAGGTTAACTACCCAACTCACGATCTAGATTTAGTGACAGTAGTTTTCGCATTGAAAATATGGAGGCACTATCTGTATGGAGTTAAATGCACCATTTACTCCGATCACAAAAGCCTGAAGTACTTTTTCGAACAAAAGGAATTAAACATGAGACAAAGGAGGTGGTTAGAGCTACTGAAGGACTATGATTGTGAGATATTGTACCATCCAGGCAAGGCAAACGTAGTGGCTGACGCTTTAAGCAGAAAGGAAGAATCGAAACCTATCCGAATCAAAGCGTGTCAGCTGATTATAACGCCTGATTTGATGAGTGAAATATCAAAGGCACAAGATGAAGCACTATTAGAAAGAAATATAAAACGGGAAAGAATAGTAGGACAACAATGGAATTTGGATGCAAATGCATACGATGTATGAAATAGGTTTGGCCGGATGTGGATACCTAAGATTGGCGAGCTTAGAGCCAAAATACTCGATGAGGCCCATAAGTCTCGCTATTCCATCCACCCCGGGATAAACAAAATGTATCAAGACTTGAAGAAAGAGTACTGGTGGCCCGTCATGAAGAATGATGTGACCAAGTACGTGAACAAATGCCTAACGTGTTCACTAGTTAAGGCCGAGCACCAAAAACCATGCGGTAAAATGCAACCTTTACCAATATCGGAATGTAAGTGGGAGAAGATCACGATGAACTTCATTACCAAGCTACCGCGAACAGCTAAAGGCAATGATACCATTTGGGTGATCGTCGACCGCTTGATGAAAAGTGCTCACTTCTTGCCAATACGTGAGACTTCTTCGTCAGAAAGACTAGCAGAAATATTTATCAAGGAAGTTGTGAGTAGACATGGTATGCCACTGTCGATTGTGTCCGATAGGGATACTAGATTCACGTCAAGGTTTTGGAAGAAATTCAACGAAGCAATGGGCACTAGACTGAACATCAGCACCGCTTACCACCCCCAAACCGATGGACAATCGGAAAGGACCATTCAGACCTTGGAGCACATGCTCCGGGCCTGTATAATTGACTTTGGTGGGAGCTGGGACAACTATCTACCATTGGCAGAATTTTCATATAACAACAACTATCACTCAACTATTGGCATGCCGCCATTTGAAATGTTATATGGGAGGAGATGTAGGACCCCAGTTTGTTGGGGGGAAATTGGACAAAAGGATTTTGCAAGTCTCGAAGTGGTCAAAGCTACTTCCGAGAAATTTGATCAAATCAAGGCTCGAATGAAAGCCGCAAAAGACAGACATAAATCATACGCGGATAAGAGAAGACGGGATTTAGAGTTTCAAGTAGGGGACATGGTACTGTTAAAGGTATCACCATGGAAAGGAATCATTCGATTCAGAAAAAGTGGCAAACTAAGTCCAAGGTTTGTCGGACCTTTCAATATTTTAGCGAGAGTGGGTCAAGTTGCTTACAGACTCGACCTACCCGTTGAGCTTAGTGGAATACACCCTACGTTCCACGTGTCGCACTTACGCAAGTGCCTAGCTGACGACACAGCTCACATACCTTATGACGAGATCGAAATGGATAACAGTCTAAATTATGTGGAGGAACCAATAGCCATTATTTACCGAGCTGAGAAACGACTACGCAATAAGTCAATTCATCTAGTTAAAGTACAATGGAAGCACAGAAAAGGGTCAGAAGCAACATGGGAGAAAGAAGACGAGATGAGGGGACTATACCCTCAATTGTTTAACGTATAAACGGTTTCGAGGACGAAACCCCTTTAAGGAGGATAGACTTGTAACATCCCAAAAATAGTAAATAAATAAATAAATAACGCGATCGAGATTTAATCGTCATAGATGAAAGGAAAATGGATGGGCTAGGGCTCGACTCCAACAGGCCAAGTGAAACCCATCTATATAAGGGCCAAGAAAGCCTCAACTCTCTAATTTGCAACATCTAGAGAGAGAAAGGAGAGCTCGGGCCTAGAGAGAGAAAGTTGACGGATCGACCCGGAATTGAAGGAGCACGTTACTGCTGAGCTCGTGAGCAAAACATCCGAATCACAATCACAATCAAGGTAACGATTCGACCTTAAACTGAGTTTTTGTTCGTTTTGGGGTTTTTCGGGTTTTAGCTAAGTAGGAGACTTTTTTATGGATGAAACTTGAAAATAAGCTTAGAACTAGCATCTAGAATGAAAACCGCACATTTTGATCAAAGAAAGTTGTAAGATTAGCATGATCGGGTTAACATGCAAGAATTTCGGACTTGATGGGGAAGCAGGTCTTGCGTACTTATCTAATACGCAAGAAGGATGTCCTGCGTACTTATCAAGTGCACATGAGGAAGATCCTGCATACTTATCAAGTACACAAGAAGGATGTCCTGCGTACTTATCAAGTACGCAAGAAGAATGTTCTGCGTACTTGTCAAGTACGCATGAGTATGGTCCTGCGCAGTTAGCAAGTGCACATGCAGCAGGCCGTTAGTGAAGTCAGTATAGTCGCTTAATTCGGAATGATTTAACCGTTAGAGTCGGGATTAGGTCTAATGTATGTGTAATTAACAAATCCAGATCGTGTGTGGCACTCATTGGCCCGCGGATAGGACGGGACGAGACTAGCTCATCAGGTGAGTTCTATGTGCCCCCTTCTATGTTATGTGCAAATTATTTTAAATGTTTTGGGGTTGAAGTGTATACACTGAATGAATAAATGCTATGAATGTCAATGTGATCATACGTGGTATACAAATATATATATACCTAGATATGAAAATGAATTATGAACAAAGAATGAAACGTATGATTATAAAGAACGAATGAAAGAAGGACATAAAGTGAATGAATGAAATCTTGTTTTATATTATATATATTGCATGTTATGAATGTATGTAAACGTTATGGACGCTTCGATGACGACGGCTACTTTGGTAGACGGACGACCACGTGATTATTTTGCAACCGGGACAAAAACGTTCCTTCGCAAGCTAGGACGTATAAAAGGTACTCATGGACGGTCGAAGCAAATGCCTTATTAAATGTAGAACGGTTGCATATATAATAGCTACGTGGGAAACGGATGCCCTAGAGCAGACGGGTGAATGGACGGACTACGACAGTAGGACGGTTTAAGAGCGGACGGACAAAGGTTGCCGGACGGATTTATGTTTCGACGGAGGGTTTTCTAGAGCCGGACAGTTTATGAAAAGGGCTACGACGGTAGTTCTCACTGCGTTGTCTTTGTGACTTTCATGACAAGTATGACGGGTTGATCACCCCCATGTGTATGACCAATGAATGTTCTCCCCAAAGTAAGTATGTATGTATATATATGTATATACTCAGTATGAATATTATGTGAGAACAGTAAGGCAAAGAATATGCTTATGCACGTATATTATATATATATATAATACTTAACGATAAGATAAATGCTATGTATGATTGTTTTTAAACTAGAACTCACCAGCGTTAGCTGACTTTTAGTATATATTTCAGGTAAAGAAAAGAAGGGTCGTGCGAAGGCGTGATGGTTACCCGGCACGAGACTGGCATCCCACTTTTATATATGTTACGTCAATGTTATGTTTTTAATTGTTAAGACTTTCGCTGTCATGTTATGTTACGTTATGTAATGATTGAATTCGAATGTTTTAAATTTAAGTTCAGTATTTATGACTATGTTTATGAGTAAATCCAACAAGTATGGTTACCCGGGAAAAGGGGCCTTACATTTCTTGTCTTGTTTCTTTTGCTTTTGGGCATCATCATCTGGGAATTTAGGAGGAGGTGGTGTAACACCAATTAATTATTCTAAGTGTTTTCTTATTACACTTACATCTGCATGTGTGTCCTTGTATCTTGCTTCAATATAATTTCTCATAACCTCGATGTGTATCTTTAGAGAGTTATCCAGTGCTCTCTGATTCTCTTTTAGGAGTGGCAGGAAGGCTCTCCGTATGATTATAGTAAATTCTTTAGTAGTAGGAAGCTTCATTTGGGAAATCACTTTGTTTATTGAAGACTCATGCTCTTTCTTGATGGAGACTAACAAATTTGTGTTTTCTTGACTTGGAGTTTCAGTAGAAAGCTTCTTAGTAAGAGTTTCTTTAATTTTTAAGCAAGAAGCCTCTACATTAGACATTCTCTTCGTCAATTCCCTATATCTTAATCCATCACCTAAGTTAATAGTATCAGCTGGATTCCCACTTGAAGTGGTTGTATCAGTCCCTGTGACATGAACATGTTCAATGTCAATGGGTGTAGATGCCCCTTTGTATTGGTCATGGGGACTTCTAACTGTTGTAGAGTGAACTATTGTGGAGTCAACAGATGTTGCCCTCAATGGAGTCTTAGCTATGTAACTACTGTCCAGATATGAAACTGTTGTTTCTACAAATGTAGTAGCTGCTCCACTTGATAAATCCTTATGAGATGTACCTTCAATGATTGCGTCAATCAACATATGTAAGGGTGAAGTTTATGGGGGTGGTGGTGAAAAGAGTCAGTAGTAGTACTGGGAGATGGACTTTGAGTATGATGCTCAAGTAATATATCAGCTCTAGATGTGGCTTTGGATTTTGCTTTTATCTTCCTTAGGATTTATGCTATGGGTTCCAAATCAGGGATGGGTTCTTCCCTTTGGTTAGCAGGAGAAGTAGGCTCATTTTGTTGTGCTGGCTCATCCTCATCAACCAAAATTTGTTTTGTTTCTTCCATCCTTGTAAAAGTTTTTTTTGAAGAGATTTAATGGTAACCAATTTACCACTTTTGTAAATGTTTTTAGGAAATTCCTTTTGTAAATGTTTTTAGGCAATTCCTTTTGAATATATGCCATAACAAGTCTAAGGTACATCAAAAATTTTGTTTGTGAAGTAGTGTTGGAACACATGACTTTAAAAATTATTTTTGAAACTTTGAAGCTTTTCCCTGTTAGAATGGCAAAAGCCACGTATTAAGTATTTATGGAATTTCATTCCATGTACCACCCTTCCCTGAAAACATACCATAAGTGTCACACCCCAACCGACGACGGAATACGTCGGGGCGGGACATGTAGTCTGTTCAAAAGCTCAAGGTTTACTAAAGTTTAAATAATTAAACAACCAATTTCATGTCACAAATAAACATAAATGCAACAATACAAGGAAAATAGAAATACATAAATAGTCTCTTTAAATTTAATTCTAGGTCATCGGTCCTAAGTGAAGCATCTTGTACTTATTCTCAAACATTAGTACCTGAAACATGATGAAAAACAAGGTCAACTAAAAAGTTGGTGAGCATACATAGGTTTAGACACACAATCAAGTTTAAAGTGTTTTATACAATTTATACGATACACGTGTATAAGGCATTTATGGAGAATCTATAGTTAAACTAAGTGTGTACAATCAAACCTTGTGACCGAGGCATAACACGTAGGTTACCCTAATGTAAAGTCGGTAACAAACACCCTAACCGGGTGGGTTTGTCAGACACAATAGAACTATCTTTGTTAACCGTTGGCTTGTACATAGTTAATGATTGTACTAATGTCATGTATATGTAGTCTTAACTCATAGCATTCAAGCATAAAGCACATAACACATAATATCATATTATTGAATTGTATTTAAGTCTATGCAAAAAGTTTTAAAAAGTAAATCATGTTTCACCCCAAAAGTACAAAATAAAAAGGGGGCTATGTAAACTCACTTGTATATGTTGCGTGGGTAGTACGAGCAAGTATGTAGTACAAGTGATTTTCAAATCACAAGTTAACCTAGTGTGAAAAGTATGACTTTAAGTTAAAAATATGCACAAAGTCTATGGGTACGTCTAATGTTTATCGGGTCTTGTTTAGGTGTGAGTTTGTATAAGGTTTGTGTTATTTTATGTAGGAAGTTACAAGTTGTCAAAAGTTTGGTGTAACTTTGGGAATTCAAAACGTTGTATGAAAATATTACGTGTTTTTAGGGTTAAAGATTCAAATAAATAAAACTCTTTTTATTTATTTGATTAAAATAATAAGTATTACTAGAACATGATTTTTATTAAATAAATCCATTGCTTTATTTATTTATAACAAGGTGTTGAAATCGTATGGGTTAAAGAAAACCCTAGATGCATTGTAATAATAATACTTTTATTTATTTTAAAATAAATAAAGAATAAAATATGTATATATATATATATTTAGAAAGAGTTTTATTTGTTTAGATAGGGTTTTAAACCCTAATATATGTAATTTAATAGAAAATTATTCATAAGATTTGCTTATGAAAAGAATAGTGTATTTTTATAAAAACTTTAATATGATTTTTATAAAAATTAGATAGTATAAGAGTTTTAATTAAAACTAATGTTTTCATTTTACATAAATTTATTTATATTGTAAATGTGGTTTTGAAATCATTTAAATTGTGAAAATAATATTTCAAATTCTAAAATTTGATTATTTTTGCACAGTTTAGTTTCAAATGGTATTTGGTTTTATGAAATAATTTTTATAAATTAAAAAGGGTTGTAAAAACGGTTTTTAAAACTGTTTAGGGTTTGCCCGGATCGAACCTGGGTCTACCCGGTGGAAGCAGCAGACTCCAACCACTGGACCAGGGCGCAATCCCTGATACTGAACCAGATTGAAATTTCCTTAACATGGTGTTGGAGTGAAGCCGGGTTTGGGTTCAGGGCTCGCGCAAAAAGAACTTGGGTTGTGGGTTTCGAACCCACGCCATCTGGTCCGATGGTGCAAGGGCTTAGCCAGTCGGACCAGATGGTTTCGCTAGTTATGTAGGGATCCCAATTAATTAAAAACATTAATTACATTAAAACCAAATTCAAATCCCCTATGAACAGGTTATGAATCTAGCTTGAATTCGAATTCGATACGACTGGTCATGATGAAATGACATGGGGCTTTCGACGTGCAGGCAAAAATGAAACGATTAATGTAAATGGTACCTGGAATGGTTGCGTGACGAAGCCTGACGACTAAACGGAATAAGGCAATGTTTAGGGTGCTAGATCGACGAACAGGGATGGAATGAAACTCAAATGAGGTTTTGGCGAGTTTGTATAGAGTTGTGCGAAGGCCTATGGCAATTTAATTTGATTAATTTCATAACTAAGGTCCGATTCGATTGAGAGGATTACGGGTGACGACTATGACTCCAATTACGCGTTAATATGGTTGTAATCGACTGAATTGGGTCGTGTAATGGGTCTAGGTACATACACGGTCAGTCATGGAATGATTTACGGGAGTCAATTGCATTAAATTTCTGGTTTTGGAAAGAATTGAGACGCGGTTTGACTAATCCGAGTCAAATTCTTTCGAATTTGAATTTGGCCGCGTGATTGGTTGGATTGGCTTGATGTTTGGGCCGGGATTGGATCGATTTCTGCTTGTGAATTCACAAGGAGTCCAACTCTACAAGGAATCGGTCGATGGCAGCCTTGGATTTACAAGGTTTGGGCTGCTTTGACTTTTGAAAGTCAATGGAGTTCAAGAAAGTCAAAATTAATGTTTTAAAAGTCAAATTTAGTGTGTGGGGTTTAATTTAGGGTTCAATCGGTTTGGGGTCCAAGCAAACGAGTAATTCCTTGTTAATTGGATAAAAGTATATATGTGAGTATGTATCTGTTGGATATTTACATAGATATATCCATATATATATATATATATAGGATTTTAATAATGTATACCCGTGCAAGACTCGTGAATTTGCATTGGAACCTAGTGTTTAATTGTTGGTACGAATAGAACAATTCAATGTACTAGATTTTTGAATTGAAATGTGTTATATTGAATTGAAATTAAAGATAGTAAAATCAGAAATGTTACAGTATCTCCATGGTGAGGGAATTTCGTCCCAAAATTTAACTAGTTGAGGCGACTGAATCAGCAAAAAGGTGTGGATACATAAGCTTCATTTGATCCTCACGTTCCCAAGTGAACTCAGGACCGCGCTTAGAATCCCAACGAACTTTGACAATAGGAATACGGTATCGCTTGAGATGCTTGATCTCACGATCCAAGATCTCTACCGGTTTCTCAACGATATGCATCGTGTCATCAATGCGCACATCGTCAAGGGGTATATGGAGGTTCTCATCAGCAAGACATTTCTTTAGGTTGGACACGTGAAAAGTAGGATGTACATTAGCAAGTGATGGAGGTAATTCGAGTTTGTAAGCCACTTTCCCGATCCTTGCGAGGATCTTGAATGGACCCACATAGCGAATCACCCCCTTCCAAGGAGATACCTTTAGAAGTACAAAATCACTGACTTGAAATTCCAAGGCTTTACGTCTCCTATCGGCATAGCTCTTTTGCCGACTCCTTGCTACTTGAATGTTGTTGCGGATCTGAAGGATCTTGTCGGACGTTTCTTGGATTAATTCGGGACCGGTGATTTGTGCCTCACCAATCTCGTTCCAACAGATAGGAGAGCGACATGCTTGTGTTGTAGCTATTGTTGTAAGAGAACTCAATGAGGGATAGATGTGAATCCCAATTGCCACCAAAATCAATTACGCAAGCTCTAAACATGTCCTCAAGAGTTTGAATTGTACGCTCGGTCTGACCATCAGTTTGGGGATGGTAAGCCGTGCTTAAATCCAAGCATGTACCAAGAGCAGTTTGGAGGGATTGCCAAAAGCAGGAGGTGAAACGAGCATCTCTATCGGAGATTATGTTTAATGGAACACCGTGACGACTCACGATTTCGTCAATGTAAATTTGGGCCAATTTCCTAAACCGATAGTCTTCACGGATGGGTAAGAAGATGGCAGATTTGGTAAGACGGTCAATGATCACCCAAATGCTATCATAACCGCTAGAAGTACGCGGGAGTTTGGTAATGAAATCCATGGCTAGGTTTTCCCATTTCCATACAGGGATTTCAGGTTATTCAAGAAAACGAGAAGGACGTTGATGTTCAGCTTTGACTTTGAAACAAGTTAGAAATTTTGCAACATAAAGTGCAATGTCTTTCTTCATTCCG
Organism: Smallanthus sonchifolius; assembly: GCA_023525975.1. Classification (NCBI taxonomy): domain Eukaryota; kingdom Viridiplantae; phylum Streptophyta; class Magnoliopsida; order Asterales; family Asteraceae; genus Smallanthus; species Smallanthus sonchifolius. Next base: position 33,572,491 of record CM042046.1, read on the forward strand.
GGCCACCAGTATTGTTGGTGAAGACCCTTGTACATTTTATCAGCCCCGGGATGGACAGAGTAACGAGTTTTGTGTGCCTCGTTCATAAGGACTGCGCGAAGGTCATCACGCTCAGGGACCAGATACGATTTAAGTAATAGAGGAGGACATTAGGTTTGGTTTCTAATAGGAGTTCAATAACACATGACATTTCGTTATACAGATTACCCTCGGTGACTGAGATGTGTTGAGCTTCTAAGATGCAATTTTGAATATCGGTTTGAATCCTAACACAATGAAGCATAACGTGGTCCTTACGACTCAAGGCATCGGCCACAACATTTGCTTTACCGGGATGGTATCGAATCTCGAAGTCGTAGTCGTTAAGGAGCTCGACCCAACGTCGTTGCCTCATGTTGAGTTCTTTTTGGTTGAAGATGTGTTGGAGACTTTTGTGGTTAGTAAACACCACACATTTCGTGCCATAAAGATAATGTCTCCAAATCTTTAATGCGAAGACGACCGCCCCCAACTCAAGATCATGCGTCGTATAATTCTTTTCGTGAATTTTAAGTTGTCTTGATGCATAAGCGATCACCTTACCCCGTTGCATGAGAACACAACCGAGACCTTGGTTTGATGCATCACAGTAGACAACCAGATCATCGTTGCCATCAGGAAGAGTGAGAATAGGAGCATTGCACAATTTTTGCTTGAGGAGTTGGAAGGCTTCCTCTTGCTTTGGTCCCCACTCATAGTGTTTACCTTTGTGGGTCAAGGCCGTGAGAGGGACAACAATCTTGGAAAAGTTTGAGATGAAACGACGGTAATAATCAGCAAGACCAAGAAATGAACGAACTTCGGTAGGGGTCTTAGGGGTACTCCAGTTCTTAACGGCTTCGATCTTTGCGGGATCAACATGAATTCCCTTTTCGTTGACAATATGACCCAAAAATTGAACTTCCTTTCGCCAAAATTCACACTTGGAGAACTTAGCATATAGTTGTTCTTTTCTTAAAAGGTCTAAAACCAACTTAAGGTGTTGTTCATGATCTGATTTGGTCTTGGAGTAGATCAAGATGTCGTCAATGAAAACGATCACGAATTTATCTAGGTATGGTTTGCATACGCGATTCATGAGATCCATGAAAACCGCGGGGGCATGGTTAGCCCAAAAGGCATAACCATAAATTCGTAGTGACCGTATCTTGTACGAAAGGTAGTCTTTGGAATATCCTCCTCTTGCACACGAAGTTGGTGATATCCGGATCGAAGATCAATCTTCGAGAAGTAGGTGGAACCTTGGATTTGATTGAAGAAATCATCAATCCTAGGCAAAGGGTAACGGTTCTTGATGGTAAGTTTGTTGAGTTCGAGGTAGTCAATACACATCCGGAATGAGCCATCTTTCTTCTTCACGAATAGGACAGGTGCACCCCATGGTGAATGACTGGGACGAATATAACCTTTATCGAAAAGTTCTTGAAGCTGACTTGCAAGTTCTTGCATTTCAGAAGGTGCTAGGCGGTATGGAGCTTTAGCCACAGGATTAGCTCCAGGTACAAGGTCGATACGAAACTCTACTTCGTGAACGGGTGGAAGACCGAATAGATCTTCAGGAAATACTTCGGGAAAGTCACAAATGATGGGGATGTCTTGAATACTCTTCTCTTGGTCCTTCTTTTGAACGATATGGGCTAGAAAGGCCACATACTTCTTCCGTAAGTACTTTCGGGCCATAGGGCACGACATGAGCTTAAGCCCACTACATGGTTTCTCACCAAAGACTTTTAATAATCACCCGAGGGGAGAGGAATTCGGATGCACTTCTCGAAATAAACGATCTCGGCATGATGACTAGATAGCCAATCCATGCCTATGATGATATCAAAGCTTCCCAGTTGCATAGGTATAAGGTTGACGGGAAAGGAATGTTCATTAAGTTCGATGAAACAATCGCGGATAATGGAGTCAATGATGATGGGGTTTCCATCCGCTACTTCAACGGTAAACATTTTCTCTAACTTAGTTCGGGTTTTAGAAAGCAAAGGTTCAAATTTAAGTGAAACAAAACTCTTATCGGCACCAGTATCAAATAGTATGGAAGGATAATGGTTATTAACGAGGAACGTACCGTTGACCACATCATTGTTGGCATGGGCTTCATTAGCATTTATGTTGAAAGCACGACCTCTAGCTCCACCTTGATTGGAGTTGGTAAGTTTTGAGCATCGGTTTCGGAAGTGGTTTGGGTTCCCACATTCAAAGCAAGCATTCCCATTAGTGATAGTTGGAACCCCTTTGTTTCCCTTGTTGGCTGTATTGCCGGGTGGTTTGACCCTGCAGGTGTTGGCTAAATGCCCATGTCTTCCACAGCTGGCACATATCCGACACGGTATATTTGGGAAATGATGGTAATTGCACGTGTTGCACAAAGGGCTGCTGCCCACATAATGTTTATTGGCTGAATTCTGAGTCATAGGAGCAACGTGATTAATTGGGGCAGCCGGGGTAACAACAGCAAAATTCCTAGTCTTTCGTTTCTTGTTGTTGGAGAAAGGTTCGAGTTTGATCCCTTTGGAAGGCTCAGAAGGTGTTGCCGTGTCTAGGACTTTCTTAGCACCCTTCCTTGTTAGCGTACCCGCCTTTACATGGTTATCGGTTAATGTGGCGGATTGGCGGATAGGCGGATGGCATCTTCAAGGGTAGCTTGGTTCCTCCCCAAAACAGTGTCTTGAATCTTCATTGGCAGACCACCGATGTACTTTTCAATACCCCGAGCCAAAGGTGTGACCATATGAGGTACTAGGAGGCTTAGCTCATGGAAACGGGTGGTGTAGGCTAAATTTTCAATCAAACATGATGAAAAACAAAGTCAACTAAAAAGTTGGTGAGCATACATAGGTTTAGACACACAACCAAGTTTAAAGTGTTTTATACAATTCATACGATACACGTGTATAAGGCATTTATGGAGAATCTATAGTTAAACTAAGTGTGTACAATCAAACCTTGTGACTGAGGCATAACACGCAGGTTACCCTAATGTAAAGTCGGTAACAAACACCCTAACTGGGTGGGTTTGTCAGACACAATAGAACTATCTTTGTTAACAGTTGGCTTGTACATAGTTAATGATTGTACTAATGTCATGTATATGTAGTCTTAACTCATAGCATTCAAACATAAAGCACATAACACATAATATCATATTATTGAATTGTATTTAAGTCTATGCAAAAAGTTTCAAAAACTAAATCATGTTTCACCCCAAAAGTACAAAATAAAGAGGGGGCTATGTAAACTCACTTGTATATGTTGCGTGGGTAGCACGAGCAAGTATGTAGTACAAGTGATTTTCAAATCACAAGTTAACCTAGTGAGAAAAGTATGACTTTAAGTTAAAAATATGCACAAAGTCTATGGGTACGTCTAATGTTTATCGGGTCTTGTTTAGGTTTGAGTTTGTATAAGTTTTGTGTTATTTTATATAGGAAGTTACAAGTTGTCAAACGTTTGGTGTAACTTGGTGAATTCAAAACGTTGTATGAAAATATTACGTGTTTTTAGGGTTAAAGATTCAAATAAATAAAACTCTCTTAATTTGATTAAAATAATAAGTATTGCTAGAACATGATTTTTATTAAATAAATCCATTGCTTTATTTATTTATGACAAGGTGTTGAAATCGTATGGGTTAAAGAAAACCCTAGATGCATTGTAATAATAATACTTTTATTTATTTTAAAATAAATAAAGAATATAATATGTATATATATATATATATATATATATATATATATATATATATTTAGAAAGGGTTTTATTTGTTTAGATAGGGTTTTAAACCCTAATATATGTAATTTAATAGAAAATTATTCATAAGATTTGCTTATGAAAAGGATAGTGTATTTTTATAAAAAACTTTAGTATGATTTTTATAAAAATCAGATAGTATAAGAGTTTTAATTAAAACTAATGTTTTCATTTTACATAAATTTATTTATATTGTAAATGTGGTTTTGAAATCATTTAAATTGCGAAAATAATATTTCAAATTCTAAAATTTGATTATTTTTGCAGAGTTTAGTTTCAAATGGTATTTGGTTTTATGAAATAATTTTTATAAATTAAAAAGGGTTGTAAAAACGGTTTTTAAAACTGTTTGGGGTTTGCCCGGATCGAACCCGGGTCTACCCGGTGGAAGCAGCAGACTCCAACCACTGGACCAGGGCGCAATCCTTGATACAGAACCGGATTTAAATTTCCTTAACATGGTGTTGGAGTGAAGCCGGGTTTGGGTTCGGGGCTCTCGCAAAAAGAACTTGGGTTGTGGGTTTCGAACCCACGCCATCTGGTCCGATGGTGCAAGGGCTTAGCCAGTCGGACCAGATGGTTTCGCTGGTTATGTAGGGATCCCAATTAATTAAAAACATTAATTAAATTAAAACCAAATTCAAATCCCGTATGAACAGGTTATGAATCCGGCTTGAATTCGAATTCGATACGACTGGTCATGATGAAATGACATGGCGCTTTCGATTTGCAGGCAAAAACGAAACGATTAATGTAAATGGTACCTGGAATGGTTGCGTGACGAAGCCTGACGACTAAACGGAAGGAGGCAATGTTTGGGGTGCTAGATCGACGAACAGGGATGGAATGAAACTCAAATGAGGTTTTGGCGAGTTTGTATAGAGTCATGCGAAGGCCTATGGCAATTTAATTTGATTAATTTCATCATTAAGGTCCGATTCGATTGAGAGGATTACGGGTGACGGCTATGACTCCAATTACGCGTTAATATGGTTGTAATCGACTGATTTGGGTCGTGTAATGGGTCTAGGTACATACACGGTCAGCCATGGAATGATTTACGGGAGTCAATTGCATTAAATTTCTAGTTTTGGAAAGAATTGAGACGCGGATTGACTAATCCGAGTCAAATTCTTTCGAATTTGAATTTGGTCGCGTGATTGGTTGGATTGGCTTGATGTTTGGGCCGGGATTGTATCGATTTCTGCTTGTGAATTCACAAGGAGTCCAACTCTACAAGGAATCGGTCGATGACAGCCTTGGATTTACAAGGTTTGGGCTGCTTTGACTTTTGAAAGTCAATGGAGTTCAAGAAAGTCAAAATTAATGTTTTAAAAGTCAAATTTAGTGTGTGGGGTTTAATTTAGGGTTCAATCGGTTTGGGGTCCAAGCAAACGAGTAATTCCTTGTTAATTGGATAAAAGTATATATGTGAGTATGTATCTGTTGGATATTTACATAGATATATCCATATATATATATATAGGATTTTAATAATGTATACCCGTGCAAGACTCGTGAATTTGCATTGGAACCTAGTGTTTAATTGTTGGTACGAATAGAACAATTCAATGTACTAGATTTTTGAATTGAAATGTGTTATATTGAATTGAAATTAAAGATAGTAAAATCAGAAATGTTACAATAAGAGTATGAAAAAGGAATTTTAAACTTGTAGAACACATACCCGTATCCAAAGTTGTTGAGCTTATTTGACCAAGATAGCCTCTCTCAATGAATTCAATTTGCATGAGCTGTTTTGTAAGTTGGTCAACACCGTCAGCATCACAAGCTCTAGGCTTGTTGTGAGGGTCTCAGAAGTTATTGTAACTAGTTTTGAACCCATGTCTGATATATTCAAAATGATATTGTGTTTTTCGTATTTGATAACCTTGGCATTTTTCCAAAACTCTTCAATAATAGTCAAATAGATAAGTGGGTTAACAGTAAGAGCTTTGTGATAAGTGAATCGGTTATCAAATCAATCATTTGGTGATATTGTGGATGATCCTCCGATTTTGTGAGATATGGACGCAGGTTGTGATAGTTCGAATGGCCATGATCGCGAGTTAGTAAGAGAAGAATCGAAGGAATATTTAAACTTTAGTCGAGTGTGGGAAAAGTTTTTGAATAGCCTGAAATCTAGGGTTAAAAAGCTGGATGAAACACAACTGCTGGTTAACGTTTTTACATCCACCAATTTGAAATTTTTAGAAGTTTTTAAAGAAAGAGCAGTTGTTTGAAATATCATCTGTTTATTTTATATCAGGTCCATCAACAATATTATCCGCACCATGCTATCCCAATATTAGGGGTGTTCAAAGTCGGATATCCAAAAATTCGGATATCCGAAAATTTCGGATAGTGGATTTCACTATCCGAATCCGAAATTTCGGATATGGATTCGGATATTTAAACGAATATCTGAAATTTCACATGCTTTATAATATTATTTAAGCTAAAAGATAAACAAAAAATAGAGAAAAATTGGAATATGAAATAAGACCAGGGAATAAAAATACACCATTTACACATAAATAGAGAAAATCAGAGAAGCCATGAAAGTTAAGAGGCTGGAGTTTGTCCCTAAATGTAGACCAAGAAACAAAACACCATTTACAAAAACAAAACACCATTTACAAATAAACTAGACGATGATTTTTTTATTAAACAAAACACCATGTCTTGTTCTGCTCCATTTCTTCGCAATTTACCGATGGTGGATAAAGAAATTACCGATATTGATGGTGGAGAAGAAGCGGAGTAGAAGTAGTGGTGCGATGGTCGACGGCCGGAGTAGCAATGGTGGTCGACGGCCGGTGGCATGGCCGGAGTAGCAATGGTGGTCGACGGCCGGTGGGAAGGCCAGAGTAGCAATGGTGGTCGACGACCGGTGGGAAGGCCGGAGTAGCAGGGGTGGTCGACGGCGTGCGTAGGTAGGGTTTTGTTTCAGTTGTTGGAGGAAGTGAAGATGAGGGATTGAGGGGTGCTTTACTGCTTTGCCTGAAGTTAAGTAGGGTAAAAAATATTTATTTTTAATTAAAAAAATTAATATACATGTGAAATTTCGGATATTCGGATATCCGAACTATCCGAAAATTTTGAAAATCCCTATCCGAATCCGAATCCGAAAATTCGGATATCCGAATTTTCGGATATTTCGGATTCGAAATTTCGGAGAATTCGGGTTCAGTTTCGGATTCAGATATTTTTTAACACCCCTACCCAATATCATGTGCCTTTACATTTTTATGCTTGGTTTTTGAATCATTCAACAATAACATAACAAACAAAACAATCTAACAATAAAAAAATTTGGTGCGCAAAACAATAACATAACAAAATTATAAAGTGTCAAATTTTACTGCATAAAACACAGTTTGAGCCTTCGCTTGTAACAAACAACATATTTATTTTTCTTGACAAATGTAAATTTGTAATTTGTGCCCAGTGCCAAATACAAACCTGACCCAAACACCCCAACACGGGCCCACCCCTACAGACTACACCTACTATGAATTTCTACATACTTCACCTTCACCTTCAATGTCCTTGTTGGGGAAATGGGAGGAATTCTTACCTGCACCTCTTCAAACGAATCCAAACCAACCTTCTCTGAAAAATCCTCTCAGAATTGCTACATAAAAATCAATAGATAACAATTTTAAGAACGACCACAACTAAGAGTAATAAAATGGTATTGGAAACTTACAATTACAAATTGCATAAACTATCTAATCCTAATACTTAAAAGTTTTAGCGCGCAAGGCGGTCAACAAATGAAGTCTTGCCCTCATCATGATCATCATCGTTATCAACATCAACATCAACATAATCATCATCACCATCTCCATCTTCCTCTGCATCATCATCATCCCCATTATCACTATATTCATCAACATCATCATCCCCATCTTCATCAGCATCAACATCATCATCATCACCATCTTCATCATCAACATCATCATCATCATCATCATTATCATCATCACCACCATCACCATCTTCCTCAGAATCATCATCATCATCCCCATCATCACCATCTTCATCAACATCATCTTCCTAACTTTCTTCTATAGAAAAAAATTGGGCTTTACCGCTTGCATTGTAAACCTCAATGTGGAATGCATGAGTATAAACCAAGTTGACATAACATAGCCCAACCCACATCTACACCAAGGTATTTTACCTTCTTCTACCATCCACTAGTAAAGGAGTAGAAGTGACTTTTCTTTTGGATCTCCGGCTCCCATGATTTACACCAACCATTGGTTGCAACGATTGGACCCGTCAGAAAGTTGTTGTTCAGATGAAGGTGCTCGTAACACAAAGGCAAGACCTGAAGGGTAGAAGAGAGGTTGCAATTAATATGTATATACATATATATATAGGGGAAGGATCAAGAGAAAACCACAAAGTTAGGCGAAAACCAAGAAAACCACTAAAGCAATGTGTCTATGGGTTACGTATACGTAACAGTATGGGTTATGTATACGTAAGTCAATATTTAAATGATTTTTTGATAAAAATGTGTAATATTACATTGATACTCTTATAAAAAAGTATAAATATAATAAAATAAAAAAATAAATAATATTATATTATTGGCTAAAATTGGTTTTTTTAGTGGTTTTCTCGGTTTTCGCCTAACTATGTGGTTTCTCTAGAACCCTCCCCTATATATAGCTACATAGTTCAAATAATAAAACTTGTTGATGTTAATACCTAAAAAGATGAAACTGAATTTGTGATAATCAACAAGAAGCCTGGATTAACATATACCGAAAAATCTACGGTAAATAAAGAAAGACATGTTAACGGGCATACGTTAAAAGAAATGTACATATTACATTAAAAACCTTTAGCAATAAGCACACTAGCAGATTTTATCCAAAACAAAGAAAGATAAGAACCTATACTTTAACATAAAAAAATAAAATCTTTATAATTACCTAAACCATCATGTTTCAAACTCTTTCTTGGTCTCCCTCTTGCTTTCCCATTCTCTAGGACGTACTGGGTGGGTGGATACTTGGTGGGTCTACCTTTTGCCTCTCCTCCACCATGGGTGCTTTCCCCTTCTCTAGGACGTACTGGGTGGGTGGATACTTTCTTGGTCTAACTCTTTTCCTCGTCTCCACCATGGGTGCTTTCCCCTTCTCTAGAATGTACTGGGTGGGTGTATCCTGCTCACTCTTCATTTATTAAATTTCCATAATCATAAACCTACAAAATTACAACTAGATTAGTATACCGGAAAAGGAAATTAACCAAAGTAGTAATATTTCCAACATAATTAAATAATTCTGCATACACATAATTACACTCATGGCTGCCGTACGATCGACCATAGTATTATTGTTATTTTCAACAAGTAGATCACTCTCATCAACGACACATTTTTTTTGTCTTAGGTGAGGTTTGAACCTCTTGGTTATGGACTCCCCTCTTACCCCCCACACCATTTTGGTTGATATAAATTAACCCAACGACAGACAACGAATTGGTGATGCTCAAAGGAATTTCACTTTAAACCCTCTTACAGTGCCAAATCGTCATCCTCCACTATCAAATCGTTATTGAACCCACAAATGCCTGTATTTTTGAGTTACATCCAGATCAGTAGAACTTTCTCATATAATTTGATCACTCGTTCTGGCATCCGCGTTTTTACCTGTGGTAAATCTCCCTCCACATAAGAAGTCCCAAGTTGGGCTGAGGGTATGACACCGACCATGGCGCGACAATTTTTTTTATTTATGTAATGTTTTAAGTAGGTTTATTATAAATTTAATTTTATAAAAATTCCGTACAGTTTAATTAGTTTTTATTTTTTTCAAATATATTATAGAATACGTAAATTATTACCCTATATTAAGCATAGTGTACAATATGTAAAGCATGCCACCTTTCAATACACGTGCCAAAAAAAGACCTACTTCACGCACATTTTCAATACATGTGTCTTCCTTCACACACATTTTCAATACATGTGTCTTTCTTCACACATATCTTCTCCCTCTTTTAAACCCAGAAAGTGAATTAGGTTTCAAATTTCCCCAAAAATCACATTGCGGGATCTTAAACAAAAGAATAACGCTAAAATATTGAGAATTCATTTATTTAATTAGTACCAAAACGTGTGACCCAACCGTCACAACTTCCACCTCCGTCCTCTTACACTGCACTCAAGCTTTACTTTTCCCCAAAACCCTAACCCAAGTCCACTCGATTTCAAATCATAACCCTAACCTAAACGAACTCCGGTGGAAGAAAACACAAACTTCGGCAAGGAGTTCTTGGGAAACACATGGTAATTTGGTATGAGTCAACATCTCATATAATCTTAAAATATATTAAGTTAACACAATAAGCATTTTTTCTTGTCGGATTCAGGTTTCTAGCATGAATCTACTACTTTTAATAATAAATAAATATTTACAATTTGGTAACTTAAACTTGAGTAAACTTCAGTTTTCGTCTCTGAGGTTTGTATAAAACTTCATTTTTTGTCCCTCTATAATATATTTCACCCCTAACATTTTATGTTTTAACAGTTTCCGTCCCTTGTCCTTAACTCCGTTAAGTTTTCTGTTAGTTTTTGTCCTTAACTCCCTTCTTCTTCTTCATCAGACTCAATAAAATGTATATGAGACTCAATAACAAGAATGGCACTTTCCTCTGGCGCGACCCCTCTCCGGCCACCGAATCTCCGGAACCACCTTCCCCCTAACCGAAGACGGGTCTTGGCGGTGGTTAGGGATTCCAGGAAGCAGAGACAGTGGTGGAGACAAGGTAGCAGGCGGCGTGGCCTAGATATCGACGGTGACAATGTTAAACTACGCAAATGGTAACGATATGAGTTTTTCGGCGACACCCCATCTAGGGTTCTGCCATAGCAACGGTGGATGATGATGAGGTGAGACCTGATGGTAGCGGAAATGGAATAAGGATGGTGTTCCGATGACAGAAACGGTTTTCACCACGTGAATCCCCGTCACCTGGTTCGCCGTATTCATCGTCGTCATTCTCTGATCAGCACCACCATCGGTAGACAGTTGTTTGACGAGTGTAAAAATGTGGAGTGTAAAAAAATGGAGTCAAAATTGCTTCTTGGATCTAATGGTTGAAGAAGAAGAAGGGGTGAGGGATATATTAGTAAATTTCACAAAAAACTAACAGAAAACTTAACGGAGTTAAGGACTAGGGACCTAAAGTGTTAAAACATTAAACATCAGGGATGAAATGTGTTATAAAGGGACCAAACCTGAAGTTTTGTGCAAACCTCAGGGACGAAAACTGATGTTTACTATTAAGCTAACGAGGTCCCCGTGAATCCTATTATGGATCACTAAGGGTATATATGTAGGAAGAAACATAGTATATCTTCTAAAGATAGATAGTTGTTTATTTGTACAAAAATAAGGATTTATAAAAGATTACAACCTCTTTTTGTCCAATTTATAAATAATTATTGCTTTCTGATTAAGCTTAAAGATCAGGAGATATAAAAAACAATATTATTACACCTAAAATAGATTAAAAATGCTACATTTAGACTTGTAAATTTCATAATCTTGACTTGCATATAGATAGAGAAGGCATTGTTTATAGGAAAAAGAATTTAGAAATGAACAAGTTAATTCATAAACAAATTCGTGACAGTTTTTGGTGGTTGGATTGTTATTATAGAACTTCATATGCCACTATTCACTGCATTAAGACAATAATTTGTCTTGTTTTTTTAATCAAATTAGTGAATTTACAATTTACTCCCTTGGTTTTTCCAACTGTATGATTAGATGTTAGGCTAATGAAACATAATACCAACCTAAATAAAAGTTTGTTAAGGGTGGAAGAAAGATATATAAACCGAGAGACAAAGAGTAACTCAATACAATAAACATGTTTAGATGTTAGGCTAGGAAAGATACATAAAGTAATTTTAGATGATATATCTAGCTCATATCATCTTAATAGTAAGTAACTCAATACAATAAGCATCACGCCTACCTATATTAACATAATATATATATATATATATATATATATGTTTCCAATCTCTAATACTAACAATCTCTATTATATATTGCATGTCATATGAGCTCGAATGAATCATCTTGGTTCGGAGTTTTAGAAGACAACAATGTGGTATAAGTCCAATGGTGGAGCAAACAAGAAAAGTTTCGCGATCAAAGTACATTTGTGATCATCACCTGGGACGAGGAGGATATACTTATCTAAGAGATAATCTGGTAACTTCATTCTCTAATTCATGTGTGTTTTTCTCTATGTTTAATCATTTTTCGGTTGTATGTCTGATGTGTGTGTGTCCACTTTTTCTGTTGTATATATTCCGAGGGAACAAAATGTAAAAAGGCGTGGGATGTGGGTTTAGAACCCGCGACCACGTGTGTACGGGTCTTGTGTATTAACCGGTGGAACTGGGCGGAAACCTTGGTAAGTAGCTCGTCGATTAATCATTTAGTAAACAACCCCTGAACCCTTTCTTCCCCAATTCGTACCGCAAACCCTAGCCCTTAAATAGCTTCGATTAAGCCCCCGATTAAACCCAAAATCATGGGGCTTATGCTTCTATGATCAATACGAAAATAGAGGTATAAGAATTATCCGTAGAGGTGGAGCAAGGAGTGAATTTGGCTGGAAAAACAGGTCCACTGTTCTTGATTGTCGATCAAGGTCCAGAAGTGAAATGAGGTGCGTGCGTGTGTTCAGAGAGTTTGTGAGGGAATAGGTGAAGGTGCGTGAATGCTTTGATTTGTTTAATTTCACATTAAAGGCTCAAATCGATCCGGATTAACGGAGAACAGCTGTCGGCATGAATTACGCGTTTATTCGTTCAATTTGTGATGAATTGGGTCGTGTATTAAGATCGAGTTGACCCAATTCATGAATAGCCTACGCATGATTTGCAGAAGATAACGCGTCATAATTCTCTGATTTGGTAACGATTGAACTCGGTTTGACCTTGAATGGTCAAACACGTTTGAAATTCGAATTTAGCCGCTAATTCTAACAAATTGATGTATTATTTGGATTTGGAAATGATCGAAACAATCAAGCATCAAATGCAAGTCCATTGAATTCGGGTTTTGACGATTTTTGATTGTTGAATTTGTACGACTTATCTATGTTTGACTTTTAAAAGTCAAAGAGGGTCAATGTTTTGAAATAGGTTCAAAATAGAGTGTAAGGGTCTATGTTCAAGGATGGGGGTTCATAGTTTGGAGTTCAAGTGATATATTAAGGGGGGTTCAAGACTATACTTATAGTTGTATAAACTTAGTTTACAAAATTTATAAACGCCTAAACAATATTTGTTTAGTTACAATTACTTTTATAAAAGTTCCGTTTTTATGAATTTATATTTTGTAGTAATGATTTATTCAATAAAGTTAAATATATATATATATATATATATATATATTTAGATATAATTACTTGTGTTATGTATACTAAAGAAATACTATGTAAATGTAAGGTTCGAAAAGTTTGAATTTACGTATGTTAAAGAGGTACTTATAGAGATATATCATATTTGAACAAGTACATGACTTCATGTGCTTAATTAATAAAATGAATAAAAGAGTTTTATGGCCTGAAAAATTATGAATGTTACAGCAGCCTTGGATTATCGCGATTTGGGCTGCTTTGACTTTTGAAGGTCAACCGGATCTTGGAAAGTCAAAATTTGATGTTTAAAAGTCAAAATTGAAAGTGTAGGTCTAATTGTTTGAGGGTTCAAATGATTTAGGGTCCAATCTAATGTAAAAGTATTTGCAAATTGGGTGTAAGTGTGTATATATCGTTACACATAAGACTAAATATATACATGTAGTGATTCTAGGATAAATGCGGGTGGAAATTGTGAATCGGTATTTGATAACATTAGGGCTTGATATAACCATTTCACTAAGATTGAAATTTATACATGCTTTATCGTACTAAAATGAACATATGAAAATCAGAAAGGTTACAGTATCCCCATGTTGAGGGAATTTCATCCCGAAATTTAGCTATTTGCGGCGACTGTATCAGCAAAGAGGTGAGGGTACTTGAGCTTCATTTGGTCCTCACGTTCCCAAGTAAATTCAGGTCCACGCTTAGATTCCCATCGTACTTTGACAATAGGGATACGGCTTCGCTTGAGTTGCTTGATCTCGCAATCCATGATCTCCACTGGTCTCTCTACGAAGTGCATCGTTTCGTCAATGCGCACATCGTTGAGAGGTATATGGAGATTCTCATCAGCCAGTGTGACGTTTCGGATTTTTCGTTCTCGCACTTGCATTATATTTATCATGTAATCATTTTTCTATTAAGTGAAATGCGAGTGTTTTTATTTAATTTTGTACAAAATATATATATATTATTTTATGGATTTAAAACAATTAAAATTTTATAAGTTTTAAATTTATATAAAATTTTATATAAAAATTCTAAATTAAAAGTTGCACATTCAATGAAATAATCTATTTAAATGATATAAATAGCTTTTATAAAAATTATTATTAATAATAATAATGAAAATAAATTTATAAAATATAAATAGATTTAAAAGAAATTAAATTAATTTATTTAATAAAAAGTTTAGGGTTCGTTTTGTAATTAATCAAACTAGAGAGTTTTAAAACAGAAATCTGTTGAAGGGCTGTTTCTGGACAAACCAAACCTCAGGGACTCATCCGTAATTAATTCAGGGACTAAATTAAAACAAAAACAAACTCCAGGGACCAAAGTTACCAATCCCCTATTCGCATTTCCGGTCACCCCTTTCGATTTGTTCGGCGGTCCAAGGCTTTCTCCGGCGAACACCCCGACAGGGCTGTTCCCTGCACCTCAACGCCCGACAAAAGCGTCTCTGACTTCGTCTCCCCCACGCGAACCAGACCCCTCGACCAATTTGTCTGCCAGTCACAAGGATCGTCTGATCCTGTTGGTGGCCGAGACATCCAGGTCCAAATTCGTGCCCGACAGGCCACCTCCACGCCTGTTGACTGTCGGGTTAGTTTCACCTTGCCCAGACTAATGTCGGGACGTTTCCAATTGCGCGTTTGAGCATAAGGATTAGGCTCGGCTATAAAGAGCCATTGTCGGCCCTGCTCGAACTCGTTACCATCCTTCCTCACACCCTCACTCCAAATTGAAGACTGAATCACCTTCGCCGACCCTGAGTGAAGTTGTGACCAGGATTACAAGAACTAATTACACTCAGAAATCGATCCCCGCTGGTGACTTTTTCGAGTTCAAGACTTCTGCCGTCCAGGCCTTTCGCGACCAAGTTCGAACCTCATTTCGGTTCCTTTAGCTTCTGTTATCATCAGGTAAACTATTCCAATCGAAAACACGGCATTCGCACGAGAGTTACCGGGCAAACCCAGTGTCCTCGGACACGGTTTGCCGGTCACCGAGGACCAGCGACCAACTCCTCCTTTGTGTATTTAAATTATTCGATACATACATAACCAGCGATGGCCAGTAGCCCGGCTGGTTATGCGTGTGTGTGTTTAAGGCGCAGGTCGCGGTTTCGATCCCGGTTGGCCTTCGGCCCAAATTTTTTATTTCTGTTTTCATTTATTTATTTTATTTAATTATCCTAATTTATTTTTAATACTCTTTTTATACAATAAATACTGAAACGAGTCGGTTTACTCGATCGTTTAATTTAAAATCGATTAAACTACATTTTTTAATGAACCATCCCATTTTTTTTATAATATTTTTATTAACTTATTAAATACACTATAATATATAAAATGTCCCATTTTACAAATCTTGTAATATTTTTATAAACTTATTAAATACATTATAATATATAAAATGTCCCATTTTACAAATCTTGTAATATTTTTATAAACTTATTAAATACATTATAATATATAAAATGTCCCATTTTACAAATCTTGTAACATTTTTATAAACACATTAAAATACATTTTAATATATAAAATGTTTCACCTTTATAAGTCTTGTAAATGTTTTTTTTTAAAACTTGTTAAAAACAAATATAATATGGTAAAGAATTTTCTCTCATTTGTTATAAAAATACATTAAACATAATAAATACTTGTTTAAAACAATATATATATATATATATATATATATATATATATTTTTCTATGAGTTAAAGTTTTACAAAACCGTTATCATTTTCTGCCCTATTTTATACAAATAAATATTAAGAATATTATTATAAAACATATACTCATTAGATACGAATACGCTCATACAAACATACAATAATACATATTTATCTACATAGGATTTCATCGTGCTTAGTTTTCAACGTCTTTATCACCCGCACTCGTGGATCATCGTATCCGCTAGCCAGGTGAGTTACATAGCCCCTATTTTACATTTTTATACGTTTTGGGGTGAAACATTATACATGCTACTCACATTGTTTATACGTGTTATACATGAGACTATATGCTTATTCTTTGGATGTACATACATTTAAACGCAAGACAACCAACTGTAATATTGATAGATCTATTGTGCCTGACCAGCCCACCCGGTTAGGGTGTTTATTACTGCATACTCGGATATAACCACGTGTTATATTCAATCATATCGGATATAGTGGGTAACTATATTCAAACATACCGGACTTAGCTGTTGTGCTCTGTTCAAGCGCGTCAAACTCGGTTTGAATTGTGATTAAATAAATGTTACATCATATACTATGTTTAACAATATAAACAATGAGTTGCAAAACGATTTACAACCACTATTTACAGGAAATACTAAACCTATGTACTCACCAACTTTTTAGTTGACACTTGATTAATAATGTTTCAGGTTTGGATATGTGACTGCTTGCCGAAGATCTCTCCATTTAGGAACTATGGACCTAGTTAAATAAATTAATGTTTTGAACTAGACTAGGTTATTTGAAATGTATTGTATTTGGAACTTGTTGTCTTTAAATTAAATTAATGAATTATGCAACCTTTAGTTATCATGTGCTTTTGAACAATCATCACATTGTCCGCCTCGATGATTCCGTCATCGGTCGGGGTGTGACAGATTGGTATCGGAGCCATGGTTATAGGGAATTAGGTTATTAGACACAATGACCTAGACTATAACCCTAGGACTCCCTTTTTATGTGTTATGTGCTAAATGATTAATTGCTATGTGAATTATTTAGGAATTGTCTGAATTTTCCCGAGTTTGGTACATGAGACTTATACACATACATAAAAGACTTTGATACATGATACATACTTTACATACACATTTGGTCAACACATTTATGCAAACAAATACACTACTTATCCTTGTCCATACTCTCTCCTAATCCTTATAAATTGCAACATTCCTACACATTTTATATTCATAGACTCTCAAATCTATTAAAATCTTGAAAATCTCGTCAACGACTTAATCTCCTGAAACCAGTAAAAGACACGTGCAATCTGGAAGGGTGACACCTGTACATTGGGTTTTCTGTCTAGGAAAGCATTTCGTATAAATCCAAATAAACGGACCCGTATGCTTTCCTGGGAATTCCTGAAGTGAGTGTTTACCTATAGGCTAAAGCATGTCTCTTTGAAAGTTTCGGGGAATTATTTAACGTTGATAAGTCAATGTATTCGCAAGGATACAATCCGAATTTGAACTCAAAATCTGGGGACATTATAGCAAAATAGGAAAAAAAACTAGACGAACATGCA
Source organism: Smallanthus sonchifolius (assembly GCA_023525975.1). Classification (NCBI taxonomy): domain Eukaryota; kingdom Viridiplantae; phylum Streptophyta; class Magnoliopsida; order Asterales; family Asteraceae; genus Smallanthus; species Smallanthus sonchifolius. Next base: position 33,589,986 of record CM042046.1, read on the forward strand.
AAACAAATCATTATTACGGGTGCACACGTAATAACGATTTGTAATGCATGCAAGTCCCGGCAATTCCCATTTTGCAAATGATGATCTATAACATCATGTCCTACCCGGAAAAGAAGACTTAGTTTCCCCTATCAACTTAGAATAAATACGCATGCACTGGCACGCGTCATGATAAATCTCGTATTTCTGCTTACATTATTTCCCGTTATAACTCATATTTATCCGTCTTATCTAAAATATCATTGTCTTTCTTATGGTGTTAGAATGCCTCCTCGACGTGCAAACTCTCGCATTTCCAACCCGGATCTTGCTACGCTCCTTGCCCAGCTAGTAGGGCAAATGACCCAAGCAAATAACAACAGTGACGGGTCTCACAACATCCAAGGAAACGGTGGTACCAACCCGCCTCATTGCACGTTTAAGCACTTTAACTCGTGCAATCCTACTAAATTCTTCGGGACTGAAGGTGCTACCGGCCTACTCCAATGGTTTGAAAGCATGGAAAGCACATTCCTAAACAGCGACTGTCCCGATAATCTTCGGGTTCGTTATGCCACAAGTGTACTCCAAAAGAGAGCCCTCACCTGGTGGAACGGTGAGAAACGTACTCGTGGTGCTGAGGTTGCTACATCCTTATCATGGGATGATCTGAAGAAGGCCATGACTGATGAATTCTGTCCTCGGAATGAAATGAGGAAGCTCGAGACTGAGTTTTGGGATCTTGCCCAAGACAGCGGGGATAATCTGGCTTACACCACCCGGTTCCAAGAGCTAAGTCTGTTGGTGCCTCATATGATAACTCCCCTTACTCGGGGAATTGAAAAATACATAGGCGGCCTGCCTATGCAAATTCAAGATGCTGTGCTAGGAAGCAATCCTCCTACACTCGAAGCTGCTATCCGTCTATCTGCTACATTATCCGACAACCATGTCAAAGCCGGAACCTTAACAAGAAAGGGTTCCAAGAAGGTTATGTCTACTCTTGCGGCAGTCAAAGATGTGAAACCCGAGTCTTCTAACCGCAACAAGAAACGTAAGGGTCGAAACTTCGCAGCCGTAACTCCCGCTGTACCTGCTATTCAAGCGGCCCCTTTGGGTCAAAACCCGAAAATTTATCAGGGCCCGAATCCCCAATGCCAGACCTACAAGTACCATCATCCTGCCAATCTACCATGCCGATTGTGCTCAAGCTGCGGGAGATATGGACATGTGGTCACTACCTGCCGTACCCGTCCTCCCGTCCATTAAGCTGCTCCAGCCAACCGTCCCGTCTATCCGGCACCTTTCAATGGTCGGGCATGTTACGAATGTGGAGACCCAAACCACTTCCGTGACCGATGCCCAAAACTTCATCATCAAGGTGGTCCCCAAGGACGAGAGTTTAATATAAACGCTAATGAGGCACAAGCAAACAGCGACGTGATAAACGGTACGTTTCTCATAAATAATCATTATGCATCCGTTTTATTTGATACCGGTGCCGATAGGAGCTTTGTATCTCTTACCTTTGAATCTCGACTTGCTAAACAAAGAACGAAACTTGACGATCCTTATTCCGTGGAGATAGCAAACGGGAAATCTATTGCTATAAATTCTGTTATCCGCAACTGCAATCTCGAACTTAATAATCATGAATTCTCTGTTGATCTCCTTCCAATGCAATTGGGAAGTTTTGATATTAAAATTGGCATGGACTGGTTATCCAAGCACTATGCCGAGGTTATTTGCCACGAAAAGTGCATTCGTATACCTCTCCCTTAGGGTGACACGTTAGTTATTTTTGGTGAAAAACCGTGTCGTGGTCTTCAACTCATGTCTTGCACCTTGGCACAAAAGTACTTGCGGAAAAAGTACGTTGCCTTCTTGGCTCACGTCGTTGACACGAAAGACAAAGGTAAGAAATTGCAAGATATTCCGATCATTCGAGACTTTCCCGAAGTATTCCCCGAGGATTTACCCGGTCTTCCTCCTACTAGACAAGTGGAGTTTCGTATCGACCTTGTGCCCGGGGCAACTCCCGTGGCAAAAGCCCCCTATCGTCTTGCGCCTTCCGAGATGCAAGAGCTTGCGAGTCAATTACAAGAACTCTCATCCAAAGGATTCATCCGCCCGAGCCATTCACCTTGGGGTGCTCCCGTGCTGTTCGTAAAGAAAAAGGATGGATCGTTTCGAATGTGCATCGATTATCGTGAACTCAACAAACTTACAATTAAGAACCGATATCCTTTACCCCGTATCGACAATCTTTTCGATCAGCTTCAAGGTTCAACATGTTTCTCCAAGATTGACCTTCGTTCCGGATACCATCAACTTCGTGTTCTCGATGAAGACATTCCAAAGACTGCCTTTCGGACTAGATATGGTCACTACGAGTTTATGCTCATGCCATTCGGTTTGACTAATGCACCTGCAGTCTTCATGGACCTCATGAACCGTGTATGCAAACCTTATTTGGACAAGTTTGTGATTGTTTTCATTGACGACATGCTCATATATTCTAAAACGAAAGCGGAACATGAACAACATCTTCGTTTGATTTTGGAACTCTTGAAGAAAGAACAACTATACGCCAAATTCTCCAAGTGTGAATTCTGGCTAAAAGAGGTTCAATTTTTGGGTCACATAGTCAACGATAAGGGAATTCATGTGGACCCGGCAAAGATCGAGGCGGTGAAGAACTGGAGTACTCCTAGGACTCCTACCGAGATTCGTTCATTTCTAGGTCTAGCAGGTTACTATCGTCGTTTCATCTCAAATTTCTCCAAGATTGCGGTCCCGCTCACTGCCTTGACTCACAAAGGTAAGCACTACGAGTGGGGACCCAAGCAAGAGGAAGCTTTCCAAACTCTAAAGCACAAGCTCTGCAATGCTCCTATTCTAACTCTTCCTAGTGGTAATGACGACTTTGTCGTTTATTGTGATGCATCCAACCAAGGTCTTGGTTGTGTTCTTATGCAACGAGGTCAAGTAATTGCATACGCATCACGACAACTCAAAGTCAATGAGAAGAACTATACGACCCATGATCTCGAGCTTGGTGCTGTCGTTTTCGCCTTGAAAATTTGGAGACACTATCTATATGGCACCAAATGTGTGGTTTTCACCGACCACAAAAGTCTCCAACATATTTTCAATCAAAAAGAGCTTAATATGAGGCAACGACGATGGATTGAACTTCTAAACGACTACGACTGCGAGATCCGCTACCACCCCGGCAAAGCAAACGTTGTAGCCGACGCCTTGAGTCGTAAAGAACGTATCATGCTTCATAGTGTTTATATTCATAACGATATCCAGGCCCGTATTCTCAAAGCACAACACACCTCGGTTACCGAGGGAAACATGTATCAAGAAATGGCATGTGGTGTAGAACTCCTGTTAGAAACCAAAGCCAACGGCCTATTGTATTACTTGGACCGTATCTGGGTTCCCGATCGCGACGATCTTCGTAAATTTTTGATGAACGAGTCCCACAAAACTCGATATTCGGTACATCCCGGAGCTGATAAGATGTACATGGGTCTCCGTCAGCAATATTGGTGGCCCGGCATGAAAAAAGATATTGCCCTCTTTGTGGCAAAATGTCTTACTTGTTCTAAAGTGAAGGCCGAACACCAAAAGCCTTCCGGACTCCTCGAACAACCTGAAATTCCCGTGTGGAAGTGGGAGAACCTTGCTATGGACTTCATCACCAAACTCCCACGCATTTCTAGTGGGCACGATAGTATCTGGGTTATTATCGATCGACTCACAAAGTCTGCTCATTTCTTGCCCATTCGTGAGGACTATCGAGTTGAGAAATTGGCTCGGATCTACATTGATGAGATCGTAAGTCGTCACGGAATCCCTTTGAACATCATCTCCGATCGTGATTCGCGTTTTACTTCCCGATTTTGGCAATCATTGCAATCAGCACTTGGCACTCGTTTGGATTTGAGTACGGCTTACCATCCTCAAACTGATGGACAAACCGAACGAACAATCCAAACTCTCGAGGATATGCTTAGGGCTTGTGTCATTGACTTTGGTGGCAATTGGGATTCTCACCTACCGTTGATCGAATTTTCCTACAACAACAGCTACCACACAAGTATTAACATGGCACCGTTTGAAGCTCTTTATGGACGAAAATGTCGTTCACCAATTTATTGGAACGAAATTGGTGAAGCACAAATCACCGGTCCCGAGCTTATCCAAGAGACCACCGATAAAGTCTCTCTCATCCGTGACAACATTCGAGTAGCAAGGAGTCGACAAAAGAGCTATGCCGATAAACGACGAAAACCCTTGGAATTTCAAGTTGGAGATATGGTTCTTCTAAAGGTATCACCTTGGAAAGGCGTAGTCCGATTTGGAAAGAAAGGAAAACTTGCACCCCGATATGTGGGCCCATTCAAGATACTCGAGAGGGTAGGAAAAGTGACCTACAAACTCGACCTTCCTTCAGAACTCAGCAACGTTCATCCGACCTTTCATGTGTCTAATTTGAAAAAGTGTCTAGCCGACGAGAATCTCCACATCCCTCTTGACGAAGTGCGTATTGACCAAAAAATGCATTTTGTTGAAAAACCCGTGGAAATCATTGACCGAGAAGTCAAGAAACTGAAACGTAGCCGCATCCCCATTGTCAAGGTCCGTTGGGAATCTAAACGTGGACCCGAGTTCACTTGGGAACGCGAAGACCAAATGAAGACCAAGTATCCGCATCTCTTTTCATAGCCTCCACTAGTTGAATTTCGGGGCGAAATTCCTCTAACATGGGGAGATTGTGACGTTTCGGATTTTTCGTTCTCGCACTTGCATTATATTTATCATGTAATCATTTTTCTATTAAATGAAATGCGAGTGTTTTTATTTAATTTTGTACAAAATATATATATTATTTTACGGATTTAAAACAATTAAAATTTTATAAGTTTTAAATTTATATAAAATTTTATATAAAAATTCTAAATTAAAAGTTGCACATTCAATGAAATAACCTATTTAAATGAGATAAATAGCTTTTATAAAAATTATTATTAATAATAATAATGAAAATAAATTTATAAAATATAAATAGATTTAAAAGAAATTAAATTAATTTATTTAATAAAAAGTTTAGGGTTCGTTTTGTAATTAATCAAACTAGAGGGTTTTAAAACAGAAATCTGTTGAAGGGCTGTTTCTGGACAAACCAAACCTCAGGGACTCATCCGTAATTAATTCAGGGACTAAATTAAAACAAAAACAAACTCCAGGGACCAAAGTTGCCAATCCCCTATTCACATTTCCGGTCACCCCTTTCGATTTGTCCGGCGGTCCAAGGCTTTCTCCGGCGAACACCCCGACAGGGCTGTTCCCTCCACCTCAACGCCCGACAAAAGCGTCTCTGACTTCGTCTCCCCCACGCGAACCAGACCCTTCGACCAATTTGTCTGCCAATCACAAGGATCGTCTGATCCTGTTGGTGGCCGAGACATCCAGGTCCAAATTCGTGCCCGACAGGCCACCTCCACGCCTGTTGACTGTCGGGTTAGTTTCACCTTGCCCAGACTAATGTCGGGACGTGTCCAATTGCGCGTTTGAGCATAAGGATTAGGCTCGGCTATAAAGAGCCATTGTCGGCCCTGATCGAACTCGTTACCATCCTTCCTCACACCCTCACTCCAAATTGAAGACTGAATCACCTTCGCCGACCCTGAGTGAAGCTATGACCAGGATTACAAGAACTAATTCCACTCAGAAATCGATCCCCGCTGGTGACTTTTTCGAGTTCAAGACTTCTGCCGTCCAGGCCTTTCGCGACCAAGTTCGAACCTCATTTTGGTTCCTTTAGCTTCTGTTATCATCAGGTAAACTATTCCAATCGAAAACACGGCATTCGCACGAGAGTTACCGGGCAAACCCAGTGTCCTCGGACACGGTTTGCCGGTCACAGAGGACCAGCGACCAACTCCTCCTTTGTGTATTTAAATTATTCGATACACACATAACCAGCGATGGGCAGTAGCCCGGCTGGTTATGCGTGTGTGTGTTTAAGGCGTAGGTCGTGGGTTCGATCCCGGTTGGCCTTCGGCCCAAATTTTTTATTTCTGTTTTCATTTATTTATTTTATTTTATTATCCTAATTTATTTTTAATACTCTTTTTATACAATAAATACTGAAGCGAGTCGGTTTACTGGATCGTTTAATTTAAAATCGATTAAACTACATTTTTTTAATAAACCATCCCATTTTTTTATAATAATTTTATAAACTTATTAAATACACTATAATATATAAAATGTCCCATTTTACAAATCTTGTAATATTTTTTTAAACTTATTAAATACATTATAATATATAAAATGTCCCATTTTACAAATCTTGTAACATTTTTATAAACCCATTAAAATACATTTTAATATATAAAATGTTTCACCTTTATAAGTCTTGTAAATGTTTTTTTTTTAAAACTTGTTAAAAACAAATATAATATGGTAAAAAAATTTTTCTCATTTGTTATAAAAATACATTAAACATAATAAATACTTGTTTAAAACAATATATATATATATATATATATATATATATATATATATATATATTTCTATGAGTTAAAGTTTTACAAAACCGTTATCATTTTCTGCCCTATTTTATACAAATAAATATTAAGAATATTATTATAAAACCTATACTCATTAGATACGAATACGCTCATACAAACATACAATAATACATATTTATCTACATAGGATTTCATTGTGCTTAGTTTTCAACGTCTTTATCACCCGCACTCGTGGATCATCGTATCCGCTAGCCAGGTGAGTTACATAGCCCCTATTTTAAATTTTTATACGTTTTGGGGTGAAACATTATACATGCTACTCACATTGTTTATACGTGTTATACATGAGACTATATGCTTATTCTTTGGATGTACATACATTTAAACGCAAGACAACCAACTGTAATATTGATAGATCTATTGTGCCTGACCAGCCCACCCGGTTAGGGTGTTTATTACTGCATACTCGGATATAACCACGTGTTATATTCAATCATATCGGATATAGTGGGTAACTATATTCAAACATACCGGACTTAGCTGTTGTGCTCTGTTCAAGCGCGTCAAACTCGGTTTGAATTGTGATTAAATAAATGTTACATCATATACTATGTTTAACGATATAAACAATGAGTTGCAAAACGATTTACAACCACTATTTACAGGAAATATACTAAACCTATGTACTCACCAACTTTTTAGTTGACACTTGATTTAAATAATGTTTCAGGTTTGGATATGTGACTGCTTGCCAAAGATCTCTCCATTTAGGAACTATGGACCTAGTTAAATAAATTAATGTTTTGAACTAGACTAGGTTATTTGAAATGTATTGTATTTGGAACTTGTTGTCTTTAAATTAAATTAATGAATTATGCAACCTTTAGTTATCATGTGCTTTTGAACAATCATCACATTGTCCGCCTCGATGATTCCGCCATCGGTCGGGGTGTGACAGCAAGACATTTCTTTAGGTTGGACACGTGGAAAGTAGGGTGTACATTAGTAAGTGATGGAGGTAATTCGAGTTTGTAAGCCATTTTTCCGATCCTTTCGAGGATTTTGAATGGACCCACATAGCGAGGTGCTAGTTTACCCTTCTTCCCGAAGCGAATCAACCCCTTCCAAGGAGATACCTTTAGAAGTACAAGATCATCGACTTGAAATTCCAAGGGTTTACGTCTCTTGTCGGCATAGCTCTTTTGCCGACTCCTTGCTACTTGAATGTTGTTTCGGATCTGTAGGATCTTGTCGGACGTTTCTTGGATTAATTCGGGACCGGTAATTTGTGCTTCACCAAACTCGTTCCAACAGATAGGAGAGCGACACTTCCGACCATAGAGAGCTTCAAACGGAGCCATGTTGATGCTTGTGTGGTAGCTATTGTTGTAAGAGAACTCAATGAGGGATACATGTGAATCCCAATTGCCACCAAAATCAATTACACAAGCTCTAAGCATGTACTCGAGCATCTGGATTGTTCGCTCGGTCTGCCCATCAGTTTGTGGATGGTAAGCCGTGCTTAAATCCAAGCGTGTACCAAGAGCAGTTTGGAGGGATTGCCAAAATCGGGAGGTGAAACGAGCATCCCTATCAGATATTATGTTAAGTGGGACCCCGTGACGACTCACAATTTCGTCAATGTAGATTCGGGCAAGTTTCTCTACCCGGTAGTCTTCTCAGATGGGTAGAAAGTGAGCAGATTTGGTGAGACGGTCAATGATCACCCAAATACTATCATAACCTCTAGAAGTACGAGGGAGTTTGGTAATGAAATCCATGGCTCGATTTTCCCATTTCCACACTAGAATTTCCGGTTGTTCAAGTAAACCAGAAGGACGTTGATGTTCAGCTTTGACTTTGGAGCAAGTTAGACATTTTGTGACATATAGTGCAATGTCTTTCTTCATTCATGGCGACCAGTATTGTTGGTGAAGACCCTTGTACATTTTATCAGCCCCGGGATGGACGGAGTAACGAGTTTTGTGTGCCTCGTTCATAAGGACTGCGTGAAGGTCATCACGATCGGGGACCCAGATACGATTAAAGTAATAGAGGAGTCCATTAGGTTTGGTTTCTAATAGGAGTTCAACACCACATGACATTTCGTTATACAAATTACCCTCAGTGACCGAGACGTGTTGAGCTTCTAAGATGCGATTTTGAATATCGGTTTGAATCCTAACACAATGAATCATAACGTGGTCCTTACGACTCAAGGCATCGGCCACAACATTCGCTTTACCGGGATGGTACCGAATCTCGCAGTCACAGTCGTTAAGGAGCTCGACCCAACGTCGTTGCCTCATGTTGAGTTCTTTTTGATTGAAGATGTGTTGGAGACTTTTGTGGTCAGTGAACACCACACATTTCGTGCCATAGAGATAATGCCTCCAAATCTTTAATGCGAAGACGACCGCACCCAACTCAAGATCGTACGTCGTATAATTCTTTTCGTGAATTTTAAGTTGTCTTGATGCATAAGCGATCACCTTGCCCCGTTGAATGAGAAAACAACCGAGGCCTTGGTTTGATGCATCGCAGTAGACCACCAGATCATCGTTGCCATCAGGAAGGGTGAGAATAGGAGCATTGCACAATTTTTACTTGAGGAGTTGGAAGGTTTCCTCTTGCTTTGGTCCCCATTCATAGTGTTTACCTTTGTGGGTCAAGGCCGTGAGAGGGACCGCAATCTTGGAAAAGTTTGAGATGAAACGACGGTAATAGCCAGCAAGACCAAGAAATGAACGAACTTCGGTAGGAGTCTTAGGGGTACTCCAATTCTTAACGGCTTCGATCTTTGCGGGATCAACATGAATTCCCTTTTCGTTGACAATATGACCCAAAAATTGAACCTCCTTTAGCCGAAATTCACACTTGGAGAACTTAGCATATAGTTGTTCTTTTCTTAAAAGGTCTAAAACCATCTTAAGGTGTTGTTCATGATCTGATTTGGTCTTGGAGTAGATCAAGATGTCGTCAATGAAAACGATCACGAATTTATCTAGGTATGGTTTGCATACGCGATTCATGAGATCCATGAAAACCGCGGGGGCATTGGTTAGCCCAAAAGGCATAACCATAAATTCATAGTGACCGTATCTTGTACGAAAGGCAGTCTTTGGAATATCCTCCTCTTGTACACGAAGTTGGTGATATCCGGATCGAAGATCAATCTTCGAGAAGTAAGTGGAACCTTGGAGTTGATCAAAGAGATCATCAATCCTAGGCAAAGGGTAACGGTTCTTGATGGTAAGTTTGTTGAGTTCGCGGTAGTTAATACACATCCGGAATGAGCTATCTTTCTTCTTCACGAATAGGACGGGTGCACCCCATGGTGAATGACTTGGATGAAAGAAACCTTTATCGGAAAGTTCTTGGAGCTGACTTGCAAGTTCTTACATTTCAGAAGGTGCTAGACGGTATGGAGCTTTAGCCACAGGATTAGCTCCGGGTACAAGGTCGATACGAAACTCTACTTGACGAACGGGTGGAAGACTGAATAGATCTTCAGGAAATACTTCGGGAAAGTCACAAATGATGGGGATGTCTTGAATACCCTTCTCTTGGTCCTTCTTTTGAACGATATGGGCTAGAAAGGCCACATACTTCTTCCGTAAGTACTTTCGGGCCGTAGTGCACGACATGAGCTTAAGCCTACTACATGGTTTCTCACCAAAGACTTTTAATGTATCACCCGAGGGGAGAGGAATTCGGATGCACTTCTCGAAACAAACGACCTCGGCATGATGACTAGATAACCAATCCATGCCTATGATGATATCAAAGCTTCCCAGTTGCATAGGTATGAGGTTGGCGGGAAAGGAATATTCATTAAGTTCGATGACACAATCGCGGATAATGGAGTCTATGATGATGTGGTTTCCATACGCTACTTCAACGGTAAACATTTTCTCTAACTTAGTTCCGTTTTTAGCAAGCAAAGGTTCAAAATTAAGTGAAACAAAACTTTTATCGGCACCGGTATCAAATAGTATGGAAGCATACTGGTTATTAACGAGGAACGTACCGTTGACCACATCATTGTTGGCCTGGGCTTCATTAGCATTTATGTTGAATGCACGCCCTCTAGCTCCATCTTGATTAGGGTTGATAAGTTTTGGGCATCGGTTTCGGAAGTGGTTTGGGTTACCACATTCAAAGCAAGCATTCCCATTAGTGATAGTTGGAACCCCTTTGTTTCCCTTGTTGGCTGTATTGCCGGGTGGTTTGACCTTGCAGGTGTTGGCTAAATGCCCATGTCTTCCACAGCTGGCACATATCCGACACGGTATATTTGGGAAATGATGGTAATTGCACGTGTTGCACAAAGGGCTGCTGCCCACATAATGTTTATTGGCTGAATTCTGAGTCATAGGAGCAACGTGATTGACTGGGGTAGCCGGGGTAACAACAGCAAAATTCCTAGTCTTTCGTTTCTTGTTGTTGGAGAAAGGTTCCAGTTTGACCCCATTGGAGGGCTCAGAAGGTGTTGCCGTGTCTAGGACCTTCTTAGTACCCTTCCTTGTTAGCGTACCTGCCTTAACATGGTTATCGGTTAATGTGGCGGATAGGCGGATGGCATTTTCAAGGGTAGCTGGGTTCCTCCCTAAAACAGTGTCTTGAATCTTCATCGGCAGACCACCGATGTACTTTTCAATACCCCGAGCCAAAGGTGTGACCATATGAGGTACTAGAAGACTTAGCTCATGGAAACGGGTGGTGTAGGCTAAATTTTCACCACTATCTTGGGCAAGATCCCAAAATTCGGCCTCCAACTTCTTCATTTCATTGCGAGGACAGAACTCCTTGGTCATGAGCCGTTTGACCTCATCTCATGGCAAGGCCTTTTCCACATCCATGCCCCTATTACTCTTTTCACCATTCCACCAAGTGAGCGCTTGTTTTTGGAAGACGCTGGTGGCATAGCGGACCCTGAGGTTGTCGGGACAATTGCTGTTGAGAAAAGTGCTTTCAATGCTCTCGAACCATTGCAAAAGACCCGTGGCTCCTTCAGTGCCATAAAACTTAGTGGGCTTGCACGAGTTAAAGTGCTTGAAAGTACATTGCGGTGGGTTGGCACCACCCCCACCATTAGTTCCATGGTTACCGTTTGTAGCACCATTAACTTGAGTGTGTTGAGTTACAAGTTGTGCATGGATAGCAGCAATATCAGTGTTGTTGTTGGCCACGGTAGCACGACGGGGAGGCATTCTACAGATTTGCACAATACAAGAAAAGATGTAAGAGTTTTATGAAGGTTGATTGAATTCAAAAGATAAGATAACAATTAAAATAGTAAATCATAGTTTGGATTGTACTCAAATAATGATATAATCATTTGAATACTGTGACACATTAAGGTTAATTAAACTCATATAATTTTTCAAGGAGACATGCTTTAGCCTATAAGTAAACACTCATCTCGGGAATTCCTAGGAAAGCATACGGGTCCCTCGGTTGATTGGGATTTATACGAAATGCTTTCCTAGACAGAAAACCCAGAATACAGGTGTCACCCTTCCAGATTGCACGTTTCCTCTAATAATTAACAAAGTTTAAAACCTTAACGAGGAAGTAAAGAAATTCTATAGATTTAAATTCATGAAGTTTCCACATGCTATGATGATGATGATAGAGAAGTAGGCAAGAAGGTTATGAGGCTTAGGGTATGGGTAGAGATATTGTTTATTTAATTTATTATTTAAGTATAGTCTAATAATTCATAAATTTTAACAAATAAGGTATCAAAATATAATAAGCAAGTAACACATAGCATGTAGTATATCATATAATCATAGAGCATGGCAATTATGGGCGTCCTAAGGTTATAGTCTAGGTCAAAGGTGTCTAATAACCTAATTCCCTATAACCAAGGCTCTGATACCAATCTGTCACACCCCAACCGACGGCGGAATACGTCGGGGCGGGACATGTAGACTGTTCAAAAGCTCAAGGTTTACTAAAGTTTAAATAATTAAACAACCAATTTCATGTCACAAATAAACATAAATCCAACAATACAAGGAAAATAGAAATACATAAATAGTCTCTTTAAATTAAATTCTAGGTCATCGGTCCTAAGTGAAGCATCTTGTACTTATTCTCAAGCATTAGTACCTGAAACATGATGAAAACGAGGTCAACTAAAAAGTTGGTGAGCATACATAGGTTTTGACACATAACCAAGTTTAAAGTGTTTTATACAATTCATACGATACACGTGTATAAGGCATTTATGGAGAATCTATAGTTAAACTAAGTGTGTACAATCAAACCTTGTGACTGAGGCATAACACGCAGGTTACCCTAATGTAAAGTCGGTAACAAACACCCTAACCGGGTGGGTTTGTCAGACTCAATAGATCTATCAATGTTAACCGTTGGCTTGTACGGAGTTAATGATTATACTAAAGTCATGTATATGTAGTCTTAACTCATAGCATTCAAACATAAAGCACATAACACATAATATCATACTATTAAATTGTATTTAGGTCTATGCAAAAATTTTCAAAGGTAAATCATGGTTCACCCCAAAAGTACAAAATAAAAAGGGGGCTATGTAAACTCACTTGAATCAAGAGTGTAGCTAGCATGCGAGTCTAGGTGGCAAAACGATCCTTGTAACTCACCACGTTAACCTAGTGTATAATGTGTATTGACTTAATAGTGTGTACAAAAGTCTATGTCTAAGTCTAGGGTTCAACGGGTTTTGATGTGTGTGGGTTGGTACAAATAGATTTGTGTTATTCCATGTAAAGGCATACTATGTTTAAATACGAATTTAATATGTATTATGAGTTCAAGGTATATATGTATGAACTTAATAGTCACCGACGTAGGGTTGGATTTAAATAAAATAATTAATTTTATTTAATTATGAAAAATATGTTAACATATATATAGAGTGTAAATATATATATGTGTTTAGGAAAATAATTTCTACTTATGTGAATAGTGTTTAATTTAAATAAATGAAATAAACAATTTCATTTATTCGAATAAACTAAATAAATAAATAATTTTTATTTGTGAAAAATATGTTAAAAATATATATGTTTAGGAAAAAGAATTTCTACTTATACGAATAGTGTTTAATTTAAATAAATAAATTAAGTAATTTCATTTATTTAAATAAACTAAATAAATAAATAATTTTTATATTATTTATTTGTGAAAAATATGTTAGAATATATATGTTTAGAGAAAAAAAAAGATTTCTACTTATACAAATAGTGTTTAATGTAAATAAATAGATAAAATAAATAAATAATTCCATTTATTTACATAACTAAATTAAATAAATAAATAATTTTTATTTATTTATTTATGAAAAATATGTTAAAATATATAGATTGTAAATATATGTTTAGAAAAAGAATTTCTACTTATGCGGATAGTGTTTTATTTAAATAAACAAAATAAATAAATAATTTCATTTATTTAAATAAATTACATGAATAATTTTTATTTTATTTATCATCAAAAAAAATATATACTAGTTTGCTTTAATGAGTTAACATTTTATAAACTTTTATAAAGTTTATTGTTTTTATTTAGAAATTAATTTTTGATATTTAAAGTTTTTGTTTTAATTATTTTAATACACAATTTGAACAAAAATTCATAATAAATCTGAATTTATATTGAAAATTTACAAATTTGGTTTTATTCTGTTACAAATAGTGTAAGGTTTATAAAAAAAAATTTTATAAAATTTTTGAAGCCGTAAAACAAGTTTTAAAAATTTAAACAGACCACCCGGCTCGAACCCGGGTGGCTCCTGTACCAGGCAGTCGTCTCAACCACTGGACCAGGGAGCTAACCCGTGTTATGGATTGGATTCGATTTGTATATAACCAGTCCGGTTCAAGAGGCCGGGTCTGGCTTTGAGTCACGCGCAAAAAGGGTCTGTGTGCGTGGGTTTCGAACCCACACCACCCGGCCGATGGAGCATAGACTTAATCAGTCGGACCGGGTGGTTCGCTGGTCGTAATAGGAACAAGGAAATTTAAATAGGTTAACTTGAATTATCCATTTTTCCCAAATCAGACTTCGAGTAAAACGGCCAAGAACCCTAATTCAAATGGATTTCGATGGATTATGTTTACTCGAATTGATAGGGGGCTAATGACCAGGACTCAATTACGAAACTAATGATCTAAAACTTACTCGTTAAGATTGGGCAACGAGTGCTGACGGCTACGCGATTTCCCCGACTGTTCTTGGTGCTGGATTTGGCTTCAGACGCGAAATGAAACGCGATTAGCGGTTCAGAGAGATTGTAATAGACTAGGCGAAGGTAAACGCATGTTTTAATTCGTTTAATTTATCTTAACTGCTTGATTTGATTCGTGTTTGACGATGACAGCTAGCGGACGAGTTTTATGCATCGAATCAAAGATTTGGAATTGAATTAGGTCGCGAACAGGGTCCACATTCACTCAAGAGACGTTTGCGCGTGATTTCCGGGGGTTTAAACGCGTTAATTGCACGGATTAAAAATGGATTGATACGAATTTGACTTTGTGAAGTCAAATTCGTTTGAATTCAAACTCACCCGCTAAAATTGATCGAATTAATACGTTGTTTGGGCCTGGATTTGGTCTATTATTGCTTGTGTAACCATGAGAAGTCCAATTCAACAAGAATCGTCGAAGGCAGCCTTGGATTATCGCGATTTGGGCTGCTTTGACTTTTGAAAGTCAACCGGATCTTGGAAAGTCAAAATTTGATGTTTAAAAGTCAAAATTGAAAGTGTAGGTCTAATTGTTTGAGGGTTCAAATGATTTAGGGTCCAATCTAATGTAAAAGTATTTGCAAATTGGGTGTAAGTGTGTATATATCGGTACACATAAGTCTAAATATATACATATAGTGATTCTAGGATAAATGCGGGTGGAAATTGTGAATCGGTATTTGATAACATTAGGGCTTGATATAACCATTTCACTAAGATTGAAATTTATACATGCTTTATCGTACTAAAATGAAGATATGAAAATCAGAAAGGTTACAATTATTCTTAATGTAATTTGGTTTTTAGGTTTTCTCATGCATGTTTACTGTTGTTTTCAATTATTTTACCCAAAAAATAAAAATAAAATGGCTAATTACACAAAAATGGCCACATAGAACACCACTAAATATGGGTGATCAAAGGTCAGAGAATAGCCACACTTCAAATTATAAAACTTCGTGTGACTATAAATAACCCTTAGCCAAACCACATAGTTACTTTGTTTTATTTTTATGTGACAGAATGATAGCAAACGTCTCGGAAAAAAAAACTATATGTGTGACCATATGTAAGACAATAGCCACACTTAAAATTACAAAATTTAATGTAGCTATAAATGACCATTAGCCACACCACAATAATACTAAACGTCATGGGAAAAAAATATGTATGTGACCAAAGGTTAGACAATAGCCACACTTATAATTACAAACTTTCGTGTGGCTATAAATAACCATTAACCACACCATAATCACTTTGTTTTTGGTTATTGTGACTGAATGATAGCAAACGTCATGGAAAAAACAATTATGTGTAACCAAATGTTAGACATTTCAAGTAAAAGATTTTATCCACTATTAATATAAATTCATTTAACCATATAATATAAACGGCCACACTTACAGTAAATTCATGTGGCCGTTGTTACCTTTTAGAAACATTTATTGGGACAAAATGCTTAATCACAACAACCCTTTTGTCACAGTTTTATTAAATAAGTGTGGATAAAACAAACTTTTTAGTAAATTCATGTGGCCGTTGCGACGCGTTAGCCACACTGAAAGTAAAGTTATGTGGCCGTTGCTACCCTTTAGCCACACTTAAAGGAGGGAAGATTTCAGTACGAAATGTTGATACCCTACAGCCACACTTTTAAGCTGCTACGACCACTAAAAACTGTGTGTGGCCGTATGATACCTACGATGACTCGAGCTTTGGTCACACTTGAGCCGGAAAAAAAGTGTGGCGAAAGGCCTACGGTCACACGTTTTTTGTGTGGCCGTAGGCCATTTTTGACGCAGTGTTCAAGAATCAAATCAACATTGTGTTTTCTATATAACTCTACTTTATCAATGCATAACTGAGAACACGGGTTTGAAGTTACCTCAGGATGAGTAGAAGATGAGGAAGAAGATTCTTCACTGATATTAGCCATGAATGCATGATTCAGGTATAGTTCTTTCGGCCAATCTCCCCAGTCATAACCTCCAGCTTGCTAACTTATCAAGGCTATTGAATTATCCACAGCTTGATTCCATGCAGCTTGTTTACTTTAACATTTTTCACCATTTCTATGCTCCCTTGGCTTTGAGCACTCTCTAGCGAAATGACGTGGTTCATGACTGTTGTAATAACGAATATTTGACTAATTGAGCTCGATCTTCTTTCTAGCATCCTCACTTCATCTGAACTTTCCAGTCTTGTTGATGAAGTTCTTGGCTCTAAATACTGCCATAGCTAGCAGCCAGGAAATGTCCAACTCCTCAACATCCTAAGGATGATACGAGTTAGCTCAGCAGTAAGTATCTCAGATAGGGGTGTTCAAAACCGGATATCTGAAAATTTCGGATAGTGTATTTTAGTATCCGAATCCGTATCCAAAATTTCAGATATCTGAAATTTCGGATACGGATTCGGATAGTGATTTGGATTTCCGAAATCTTAAAAAATATGGCAGAGTTTTGTTTGATTAAGTGACTGAGCAATTAATTAACTATTAAGTGGCTTAATCTAGCATAAAGATGATTATCAAATTCAACCTAATGATATTTAGTATATTAGGATTTATAACGTCAAATCCAAAAAAAGATTGTTTCCACCTAAATTCAATTCAATCCGGTGCATGTACCTTTTTCTTCTTGTTCAACAATCAACATAACCTGACTTTAAAACCATACTTTTGAAACCTAAGCAAACCTAAGTCAAACCTGTAACATATTGAGGTTTTAGGATTTGAAACCTAGGAACGAGGAATGTGGAACGAACGGTGGCGTTAGTCATTGGAATGAGGAACAGCGGAACGAACGGTGGCGGTAGTCGTCGAAATGAGGAACGGTTGAACGAACGGTGGTGGAAGTCATTGACGGAACGAAGAATACCGACATTCGTCGGGGTTGGAAGGGAGTCGAAGGTATGAGGAAGTTCTGGAGTCTGAAGTAAGTGGTGGCTCATGGTCCATGGCTGCGCTTAAGAATGAACGGGAAGTAGGAAAACATCCTTTTAGATTAGGGTTTCAAATATTAAGTATAATATAAAAATATAATAAATAATTAAAAAAAAATATTTTTGATTCGGATATCCGAAATTTTCCAATATTAATATTCGAATCCGAATCAAAAAATTCGGATATCTGAAATTTCGGATAGTTTGGGTTCGGTTTCAGATTCTGATATTTTTGAACACCCCTAATCTCAGAAGAAGATAGATTCCAGATGAAAAAACAACATAACAGCTCATAATACTTGTACTTAGGGAGGTATTAGCTTCTATTAACTTAGCATTGTGAGTAGAGTAAGCGTGTTGATCATTAATAGCAGCTTTGCATGTAGCAGTCTGACCAGTAGAAGCTTCTCCACAACTAGCTGCTCCTTGAGTCACATTTGAGAGGAAGGCACTGTTGCTACTTTGTGCTCCAGCTGAGTTCAAGCAACTTGCATCATTTAGCTTTCTCTGTTTGTCACCAAGATCATAAGAATTTATGATAGAGATTAAGTCATTTAGGGGAGTGTTGTTAACATCTTTAATCCTTTTTAGAAGAGAAACATTCATATCCCAGCTTTGTGGGAGACCATTAAGCAACTTCCTGTTTAGATCACCAGTGCTCGTTTCAATCTCAACACTCCTCATCTCAGTCACCTGCTTTACAAACCTATGTGGATGCACTTCCAAAGATTCTTCTAGAATATGATTGAACGTATTGAACTTTTGTTGCAACATTTATTTTCTCCTAGCCTTCATGTCAACATTTCCTTCAAATACCTTCTCTAATGATTCCCATAACTGTTTAGCTGAGGTACATTCTTTGAAACCATGTGCAATATTAGGTGATAGAGCCATAGTAAGTGAAGCAAAAGCTTTTAAGTCATGCTCAATGAGATCATAATCCTCATCTGTACAATTTGCCATTTTTTTAGGAACCTATGAACCATCAGTTTTGTTTTACATGGGAGTCCGAGGACCTCAGATTATGCTTTTCCACATCTTGGCATCAGTGAGCATAACATAGTTCCTGTACTTGAACTTCCACTCAACAAAGTCCTCAGCGGATATGAGTCTTGGCGGTTTTGTGCTGGTACCAATCAGAAGGTCCAGCACATTGTTTAGGTTCAAGCTTTGTTGTTATGGTGCCATTTAAAAGATTTATCAGAGTGTTAACCCCGCTCGATCCAAAACCTGTAAAACTAATGTCGTGAACAGGATACATACCTTGAACCTGTTTAAAACTCGTGATCTATCAACCCCCCCGTGAACTTGAATAAAAAAAACCGTGAACTATCATAACCCCGTGAATTAGAGAACAAGCCGTGAACTTCCTTAGAACCCATGAAATTCTAATAACCTGCAAACTTCAGAATGCTGTGAACTGTACCTGTGAACTTCTCCCATAAAATATACCCGTGATCATCTCCCCTGATCTATACCTAAGATCTATCCAGTCGGATTGATTTTGTTTCCAAACTTAATCCCGAAAATCTTGGGATTTTAAATTTTGAAACCAAATCAACTCCCAAAGAACACGAAGAACACTGTGATGATCTTCAAGCTTCTCTTTGACGATTTTAGCAGTATTTCATCCAACTCAACAACAAACTAGCATATAACATCCGATTAAAAACAAAATTTAACTGAAAACACAGAAAATACCTCAAATCTTGAATCTTTGATATTGAAACCGAGCCTTGAATGACTTTAATGGCTCTCATACCAATTGTAAGTCCCAAACCCGTCGATGGATCTTCAAACACACATACCAATATCAATGTCTCACACATAGTAGGCAGAATCTACTCGTATGGTGATCCAAGATGAGGATTCAAAGTAAAACGAATGTATTGATAATCAAACGTAAATTATAGAGAAAATAACCAAAAGCCTCTAACCCTAAATGGTTATTGGAAACATGTTTATATCTTAACCTAAAGAAACTAATGCTAAGCCCATACATGTCGGCCCCATGGCCAGCCCAAACACCCATCCCGTGAACATATGGTTCAAGGTTCACACCTAACACATATTGATACATAATCCTCACAATAACTTGGGTCCTACAACGATTGAACTGAAAATTTGATTTTGGATAAAGTAACAAAATTTTTTTACGAATTAAAACAATTGGAGAAAAGCAATCACTTCCGGGGTTCAAGTTCAACAGTTTCACAAAAGGTTTAATTCACTTTGATGGAAATCACATAGATATGATCTTCTAAAATATGTGATTAAAGTGATAAAAGGGGAGAAGCTTTTAAAGGCTCACTCATGCACAAGGTTAACGATCTATAATTGCTAAACACGACACCCAACCAATGAGTTCACGATGTAAGAAAACCGAAAACTTATGGCAACGTACCAATGAATAAACAAGAACAAATTCTTTAATTCAACCAAACAAAAACAATTGAATTCATATGGATGAAGATGTCAATCAAAAAACTCAATCTAGTTCAAAGTTAAACTATCCCTAATGTTTCAGTCACCAGGAACTATGCACCTAAAAGCGATCACAAATGGATTAGCCACTCATCATCATCATCATTATAGCTTTAAAACTTGATTCAGAGGTTGCAACCTGTAGCGTCCTGGTTTTTTTCATTTAAGAAGAATGGGTTTGTAAAGTTGTAAATAATTAGTAGTAAGCATCGAGACTTGATGGGGTTAGGGTATTATCGTTTTTGTAAATAATTAGACCATGGTTATAATATAATGACCGAGACTTGAGGGTACATTTTGTAAAAGTTTTGAAATGGGACAAGCCCGAGCAGGGGGACGGTAGCGCGGGGGGGGGGGGGGGGAGCCCTACCCGTCATCAACACCCATTAGGGTGTTACGCAAATGAGGATGCCCTCATTTGCATATTGTGGCTGCCGAGATCACAAGGAGGAGAAGAGAGAGCCGATCTTCGCGCGACGAGTTTGTTCCAAGGTAAGAATCGCAAACCCTCAATCGTCGTGTAATTGTTTTAGGTATTGGATGATCATAACGATCATCTTGTGACTTTAGGGTTTCGAGAAAAAGGACGTTCGAGGGAGACGAGGTGTATCAGGAATTTGACGAGCACGAGTTCTCCGATTACAAGGTATAATCATTTATTTCCTCTGTGTATTCGATTTTGTTTGACTTTTATAGTAGTGGTCGGGTTCGTTTGCCTCGACCGAGAAACCAAGAGGGTTTGAGGAGTGTCGCGTAGCCGAGGGGAGGAAGAAAAGGGCACGACACCACCCGGTTGTGACTGGGTGCGGCTGTGGTGGCGACAGGAGGCGCACGACAAGATGGCCGGATACGGTGCTGGACGGACACGACGGTCCCCCGAAGGGGCTGTCCACGGTGGTGTAGGTGCGGGAAGGCGGAGACAGCCCGTCGGTAGGGCGGTTCACGGCTGGGAAAAGTCGTCGGGGTCGGAAATGGTGGTAGGTGACCGAAGCCGTGGCCCCGATGTTTCGGCAGAAGTGGTACGGTGATGGTGGAGGTTGACGGAAGCCGAATGTGGCGATGGAAAGTCGGGTTGTGTGCGTTGTGGTGTGTACGCGTGCATGCAAGCCATGTATGGCGACGTGCATGCGCGGGTGCTAATGTTCCGGGTCGGGTTGCGTGAGTGAGCGAGAGGATGAACGTCGAATCATGTATTGACCAGTGTATTGTGTAATTGTTTGGTACGAGGCTGAAGGACGAGCACGAGAAGTTAGCAAGTTCTAGTGATCGAGTTGCGTCTAGCAAAGGTGAGTTTCTATCGCCCATTTTTAAATGTTTTGTAGTTTTGGGTATGAATACATGGAACTTGCGATATAGCGAATGCACGCAATAAAAGGGTTTTGAAGTTGATATATGTGTCGTGAAATAATAGTTATATTTGTATGCGTAGGATTGGTGTCACGTAATTAATTATCGTGACTGTTAAGTTAGTGTTATTTGATATCGTGTGGACACTAGTCGACGGGGAATTAGTCTGACATTGATCAGATGAAATGGGTTGCTCAAGCTTGATAGTAAGTCAGTGTTAGTCGGTGAGTTGTTACGGCTGACGGTGATCAGTCAACGAGTCATGATCGCACGTGTCCTTAGACTAGTGGACATGATTTCGTGTATGTCGATAAAATATATTATTTGAATAAAGGGTGAATTAAATGAGAAAACCTTTAGAATGTAAATCGTTTTAATAAAGGTTCGGGACTTAATACCCCTGAACGAATTACTATAGAACTCACTCAGCGTAGCTGACTTTTAGCATTTGTATTTCAGGTAAAGAAAAAAGTGTGAGCTGGCGGCTTCTGGATGGCGTTTGGTTACTGTGATCGCTGTGATGACATTTATTTTTCGTTATTTGAACGATTTAGATATTAGTACTGGATTGACTTGTGTATGAGATTTGGGACGTTGACTGTTTGTTTTCCGCTGCATTTATTGAGATTATTTGATGTCATTTACTACTGTGCTTACGTGTATGCTAACATGTCGGGTTCCCGGGATTTGGGGCCTTACACAATCTTGGATGGAATGATTTTCGGAATGATAGAGAACCCTAAAAATCACCCCTTTTCGTCTAGAATTCGTCCAAAAGAAGTTGGATTCCGAAACCCTAAGAGTCATGGCTTAAATATAGCAAGAACCCAAAAATCTTGATATTGACTGATGTGCCATCGTATATACATATTTTGCATGCATAATAATCTTCATATTATGGTACCAATTGAATAATAACCGTGCAATTGATACTTAAAACGATTATATTTTGTAATTACATGTTATTCGGTGCTTTAAAGATAAACAAAGATAAAACCTATGAAAAGCACCAAGAAAACAAATTTTGAGAAGAATCATTCCCGAGCTTTGACCCCTAAGAAGTCAAAATTGGTCAACAAAAGTCAACCAACAGCTAAAATACAAAAGTGGGCAACAGTGAGGGGATGCACGGTCGTGCATCCCAATGCACGGGCATGCATTGCATCTCTTTGCTCCCCACGAATCCCAGTACACTACCACTCGTACTTTATGATTCCCTAGGTGTTTGCACGCCCGTGCATTACTCAGTATAAGGCCTATAAATAGGAGGATTGGGTTATTCATTCCACACACCTCAAGAACAACAAAGACATTATCCAGAGAGAGAGAGAGAACTTCATAGTTAGAGTAGAGATTAAAGATTAGAGAGGCTCCTCATCCTTGTTTCGCAATAGGGGAGTTTACGAAACTCAAGGTTAAGCTAGTTAGTATGTCCATTCGTGTCTAAATTCTTTCTATTGCTAGGGTGAAGATGAAGTTTCGTGCATGTTAATGTTTGACGTATTAATCTAGTGGTATGTTTATGTCTTTAATTATTCGCTATTAAAACCACCTTTTGGTGGGCTTTTTATTATTGTTTAAATCCATCTTTATACTTGTGAGTGCTCTTGATTTCAAAGCGTAAGACCGTAAAACCTTTTTAATCAAACTTCCTTTAATACTTGTACATCTAATACAAGTAGAAATTACCAAGGCTTGGTCCACACTAGTAGGGTCGTACGTCTTTATACGAACTTGTTATGCGACCAAGAATTGGTGAACTCATGTTGGGAGTGGTACGTCTTTATACATGGTCCCATTATTACACTGCTTCCCGGTGAACAAAGTCTAATAACCTATTTAACAATAATAATTAAGCATTTAAGTTCGATGTCCTAAACCAGCCTGGTGATAGCAATCAAAGGGTTGACGGTAACGTTGTCCCTAGAGGGAATCATTACCATTTTATTAATAAAAATTATAATCCGTGAATCAAATATTGTGAGAATGAGGCTCTAGCGATGTATAGTTCACATGTTTGCAGTAGTCATACCTCCGGATTAGTCAACTTAACATTATCACGTACCAAGCGGATTCGTAGCCCAATGTATTGCTCTTCGTGACCTGATATTTTCTGAGATATTACTTTTCCGCTATTTACTATTCTGCTATTTACATTCTTGTTAGACATATCACACACGTTTTTACTTTTCTTTCATTACTTTATCATCATTTACTTTTCTGTCATTTACATTTCTATTTCACAAGCACACAAAACCCACTTACTAATTAATCCAGCTAAACGATAACAAAAGTTGAGTATTGGAACTCGATCGTGTCCATTGATTTGATACTTGGTTCTTACCTAAACAATATTACGCCTCCATAGGTACACTTGCTTATTGTGTGTGTTTTAAGTTTAAGTATATATCATTTTATAAATTTAAAACCGGATCTCGTGAAACCATTTCTAAAAAAATATATATTTTTTCATATATCACACACGCTATCAACTTTTTGGCGCCGTTGCCGGGAACACGGTGATTTCAAGAAATATTTGAGTTAATGGATTAGCCTTATCAATTTCCATCTGTTTCTTTATTACGTTTTGTTGAAGGTAGTGTATGATCCATAGCTCCACTACTGGTTTATATCAACCTTTAGCAGAGCCCAAAATGTTCTTTCACCACCGAATACGAGAAAACCGTGCTAGAAAAATGGCCGTAGAAAATCGCAATATTTTCGAGTTTGCAAGACCGTAACTTAAGGCTATAGGGTCTAGTATCACAAGGCCAGCGGCTGACGCTAACAACTTTGAGATCAAATAACATGTTATTCACATGATCCAGTCGTCATGCACTTTCCATGGATTACCCGATGAAGATCCATATGCCCACATTGCAATTTTTCTCGAAATTGGTGATACTTTCAAACTAAACGGAGTTTCAAATGAAGCAATACGCCTTCGAATGTTTCCCTTTTCCTTAAGGGAACGAGCTAAGGCATTGCTAATTCTCTTCCTACGTGGTCAATCACTACATGGGATGACTTTACTAAAAAATTACTGTCAAAATACTTCCCGCTAGCAAAAACTGCTAAACTGAGAAATGATATTACCAATTTCACCCAGGAAATTGGTGAATCACTATATGAGGCATGAGACCGTTTTAAAGATATGCTGAGAAAATGCCCTCACCATGGGCTAGAAGTTTGGTTACAAGTATCATCATTCAACAATGGGTTGCACATTCAAGCTCGTCAGACACTCGACGCTACTGCAGGTGGTATTTTTGGAAAGAAGAAGCCACAAGAACTTACAACCTAATTCAGAAATAGCTATGAACAACTATCAATGGTAGAATCCAAGGAGTAACACGGTAGCCAGGAAAGGAGTTCACTCCTTCGATGCCGTCACATCACTTTCGGCTCAAATAGATGCCCTCACCACACGACTAAACCAAATTAGCAAGTGCAAAGCAACCACTGAAACTACTGAAGAAGTACAAAGCATCAGTGTTGACGCTGAGTAGGTCGACTTCATCAGAATAAATCGCCCGCAAAACAACCCCTATAGTAATACCTACAATCCTGGATGGAGAAACCACCCAAATTTCAGCTGGATGTATAATAACAATCAATGTATCACTCTCATTGAAAGGTGCCTTCCAAATCCCAGAAATTTCTCTTTGCCATGTTCTATCAAGACCACTGCCGATAACGTTTACACTCGCTGATCTGGGAGCTAGTGTGAATGTAATGCCGTATAACATGTTTAAAAGACTTAAAATTGGGAATCCGTGACCTGTCAATGGAACTACCGAACTTGCTGATGGTTCTGTTAACTCACCTTTAGGAGTCATTGAGAACTTACTAGTAAAAGTCGGGAAGTTTGTCTTCCCTGCCGATTTCATGGTTTTAGAAATGGGGCCCGACTATTCTGTGTCTTTGATTTTGGGTCACCCAATTTTAGCTACCGCCAGAGCTGTCATTGACATGAATGAAGGGATTCTGAAACTTCGTGTTGGAAAACAATCGGTAACATACAACATCGGAGAGAATGAATGCCTATCCAATGATCTTTTTGAAATTGCACAATTCATCGATACTAATATGGACTACCAACTTAAGAAAGCTAAGGAATTTAACAAAGGAAATGAATCCGACCTTGGCAAAGATATCAACAACACTATTTGGATAGATAACTTCTGGGACAAGCTTCCAAAGTTGAAGGACTTGAATGAAGGAACGGGAGACATAGGGGAGATCAATAGCCTCCACCCGAAGAAAGTCTGATGAAACACGTACAGGTCTAGCCAACGACCCTTAAATAAATGTGGCGCTTCCGGGAGGCAACTCGATGATAATGATTAAATTGAGAAGTTGGTGTATACGGCAGAAATGATGGATCTCAGGTTTGGTTTTCCATGTTTAAGTTTCTAATACTTCAGCCTCCGGGTATTCCTTCCGATACTAGGACCTTAGTAGCTTAACTACAACCTTTTATTCTCCATTGTTGTTTTTATGTTTTCCTTTGTGTGTCAAATAGCATAGCATCGCTAGATAATTTCTCTACTTCTTTGAGGAGTTACACTCCACCTCTACAAGCTGAGGAGTTGGAGAGCACATCAAATTTCTAAGAAAATCGATGAAGTCTTTGAATCAAAGTGTTGACAACAACAATAAGTTTTGACCTTACGTTATTCACCGATTTGACCGGGGGAGTATCAGCTTCTTTTCCCTTAAAACTTCATGCGTTTAAATTTCTGCATATCATTCGATTACATGCATTTGTACACTCAGGGCAATGCACGGTTTTAAGTATGGGATGGTGAATTAGAGATTCAAGACAACTTGTAACCTCCAAGCAGTAAAATTAAACTAGTGATTTTCTACCTATTTGACTAAAACCTTACTAAAAAACCTACCTTTCTTAAAAACCGTAAAAAATCTCAAAACATTTTAAACCCTAAAACCTAAACCTCTTTGAGTTCGCGCTTAATTAAATAAAATGAAGACATGGCAAGTAGAAGCAAATGGATATTATTTATAACAAATCACTAAACCCTATCCCATCCATTTTAATGTGAAAATAATCTGAGCCTTTTCACGAGCATTATTATCATTAATTTTGCATGCTCTTTTCGTTTGGTATATGAAAGTGATTGAGGCACCTAGGACTTTATTACCCCCATATATTATCCTCAAACCCAAAATACCAAAAACAATATCCGCCTAGGTAGCCCTTTGAGCCTTAACCTTTTCTTTTAAACTTCCCACAATTATCACCAAACCAGCTTTTCGTAAACACCGGTTATTATCTAACTCTCTTCAAGGTGGAGAAGTATTAGATTATCTTATGTCGATATTTTAAGTTTACAACCATCGAGGCAATTTGGAAAGTATCTTTTTCACTAAAGGGAATTGGAATATACAAGAATAAAGTGGATGTATCATGAGGAAATAACCGAACGATCTACAAGGAAGATATGGAAAAATTATTACAAGAAAATGGAGGAAAATTTTTTTTTGAAAAAATTAGTCTTGATGATATCTCGTCTAAAAAAATAGAAAAACGAGAAAAGAAAAAGAAAGAGAAGTTGGTCTTTTATCGGTTAGACCTTAAAGAGCTGAATATGCATTCTCTTTATTTCAGTTTGCTTTCTTGTATTCATTTCGTAAAGCCAGAATTATCACCTAAACTCCGAGAGAAAGTTTTCAAAGCAACAAGTGATGTAAGAAAACGATGGTGCAAGAAAGAACAGATTCCACCATTCTTCGGCTTGTCAAAAAGCGCCACCAAAAGAAGAGCCAAAGATATGACAAATGTGTAAAGTGTGGCAACTGGAGCCACGATCGAAAGTGTAGCAAGAATCAAACTTATTCTCAATATGAGTATACGCATCTGATCAAAGTATGTGCTGTTAGGCTACAAGCCGAAAGAACCACATGGAAAGGCAGTAATGTGTACTACACAGCGAGGGAAGAGTTGAGAAGGATAAGAGATCTTGGTCTTGGAAATCTGATCATAAAAGATCCCTCAGATTAGTTATACCCTCATGATCTCCACTAATAATTTCCATCTTAATCCATGAAGTCGTAGCTGTGTGTTCCACGTTAAGTGCAGCCTTTGAAACCCCTTTTTTAAAAAAAAAACCCAAAAATATGTTCACTATCACCCTTTATTTTCATTTTAGCCACATTACAACTATTTTTAAGTCCTCTTGATTCATGCATATTACTTAGTTAGTAGGTGGAGACTTGATTTGCATACAAGCTTATGACCATTGCATAATTCGATTCAGAGTTGAGTGTTCCATTTAACTCACATTATCCATACGTATATAACCCTAGATTTAGTGAACATTGTGAGGAGTGAGGGATTATGCATAATTTAAGTTCTAGCAGGCTTTTCACGCATTACATCATCCTAAAAATATAAAAGCACAAAAATAGAATAAGCGACTCATGAGCTATTCCGGAGTTTCCAACTACACGGAGCTCCCTTCCTTTTGTAAAATGTTTACTTATGGGTGTGATCATGTACGAGTTTGCTTGAGGACAAGAAAAGTTTAAGTGTGGGGTATTATGATGTCAAAATTGGTCAACAAAAGTCATTCCCAAGCTTTGACCCCCAAAGCACCAAGAATCCAAGCTTCTAGAAGTATCATTTTCGAGCTTTGACCCCCAAGAAGTTAAAATTGGTTAACAAAAGTCAACTAACAACTAAAAGACAAAAGTGGGCAACATGGAGGGGATGCACGGCCGTGCATCCCAATGCACGGGTGTGCATTGCCTCTCCTTGCTCCCCATGACTCCTAGTACACTACCACTAGTACCCTATGATTCCCTATGTGTTTGCACGCCCATGCAATCTAACGCACGGTCATACATTGCTCAGTCTGAGGCCTATAAATATGAGGCCTGGGTTCTTCATTCCACACACCTCAAGAACAACAAAGACACTATCTAGAGAGAGAGAACTTCGTAGTTAGAGTAGAGAGTAGAGAGGCTCCTCCACCTTGTTTCGCAATAGGGGAGCCTACGAAACTCAGCGTTACGCTAGTTAGTATGGCCATTCGTGGCTAAACTCTTTGTATTGCTAGGGTGAAGATGAAGTTTGGTGCATGTTAATATTTGATGTATTAATCTAGTGGTATGTTTATGTCTTTAATTATTTGCTCTTCAAACCACCTTTTGGTGGGCTTTGTATTATTGTCTAAATCCATCTTTATGCTTGTGAGTGCTCTTAATTTCAAAGCGTAAGACCGTAAAACGTTTTCAATCAAACTTCCTTTAGTACTTGTATGTCTTTATACAAGTAGAAATTGATAAGCCAATGCTTGGTCAACACTAGTAGAAATTAATACCTGTATATCTTTATACAATTCAATCCTTTAAAGATTTTAAATTTTCTCAAATTTCCATTACATTCGACTTTATTCCCCCATCACTACACTTAAACTTTACATTATCCCTAATGTACATTTAGAATTAAAATATTTATGTGGTTCAAGGGTAGTCACCATCTCATTCCCCCAATCAATGCAAGAAACCTCAACTACTCACTTGTGACATGGCTCAATTAAACACAAACAACAAACTACTAAACACACTAAAAAGCAAACAAACAAAACAAAATAAATTAGAAAAGTGCACATGACCTGATTATGCCTTTCTGTGAAGGTTTTTGTGTGCGTAGATCAAACTTGTAGACTCAGTTTCATAGGAATCATGGTTGCATTTAGCATGTGCAACAATTCTCTTAAACCCCTCGGTAGCTCAAGAGGTGGAGTGATGTCTCGTGAGGGTTTCTATTTAAACAAAGTTTCGGCTTGCCTCCAAGAACCTTCTCCACACTTGCGTTTTTCTATGTTGACAGGAAACTGAAACAAACAAAACAGGTCAAACAAAATAAAAATGCAGAAAATACAAAATGTCGAGTTGCCTCCCGATTAGTGCTAAGTTTTAAGTCTTCAGTCAGACCATACCTGATGTAACTCTAATGGTGGTTGGAAAGTGAATTCCCTTCCCACGGTCCCCTTACGTGCTTGGCAGTTATCATTCCCATCCAACTTAAACATCCTGATATGGTCCACAACAACCAACTCTTCGTCCTCTCATATAAATGCTTCGCACACATGGGAGGCTTCTTTAACCTGTCCAACATAAAACTTTTCTGCATCTGCCGCCTCATTCCCACGCTTCCCCACAGTTGGGTATTGTTGCATATGCCACCTCATTATCATCAGCTTTAACCTGTCCAACATAAAAATTTTCTCTCTGGTGCCACCCCTATTTACAATGTCACTAAGGGGACACTTGTTAGTAAGACAAGTTTTGGAATACTGAACTTTACTAAAATAAGTAAAAGAATTTGTAAGAATGTCTAAGTTAAACTCATGGTTTCTAAAGGTCATGCTTACTGTGTTGTCTCTACAATTGATCTAAGCATTGGCAGTTGCCAAGAATGGTTTTCCAAGTAAGACCTTCGATTGTTCTTTCTTCATAATAGGTGCATAATCAAGCACCAAAAATACTCGTGGTAATAGAATTCCCTAACCTTCATAGCTACCCCTCTAATCATCCCTTTGGAATTTTCTGTGTTAAATAAGCTAACCCCAAGGTGGTGTCAACTTGTTGTAGAGGACCTAAGTCTGACTGATCATCCAAACTTCCTAGGAGAATACTGATACTTGTTCCATAGTCAAGGAGTCGATTAACCTTTACTCCTCCAACTTTAATCGGGAGGGTGGTCCTTGCCAACTTTCATCTTTTGAATCACTTACTTCCTCTTCGTGAAGAATACTTTCTGCACTAACATGAGCATGCTTTGAACTTGACCCCTGATGTTATGGGTTAACCTGAGTATCACTTGGTAATTTGCCCTGATCTCTTTTGCCAACTGACCCACTTCTTTGGACAAGGCGGTCACTGTCTTGTCCGTGACTTCATTATTTTGCTTCATCTCCTTCAATGCCTCCATAATTGCTTTAAATTGGGTGGTTACCAACTCTTCACCACCTGAAGTTCCCCCTTGTTGATTCCCATATTGATATTTTGTTTTTGCTGTTATGAATTCCTCGAAGGACCTTGTTGATTTCCTTGTTGATAACCACCTTGATTGTACTCTTGTTGTCGGCTTTGGTACTGTTGGCTTCCTTGAGTAGTTCCTTGTAAATTGGATTCAATTAGTTAGAAGCATTACTATTCCTAAAATTTGGATGATTACGAAGCCCTACTGGTATGTATTTGAATTCATAACATGTTGCCTCCTCTCTTGTTGCAATTGATTTACTATTTCTTCACTCTTTCCTTGATTCATGTGGAAATTTGGACATGTATAACCTATATCGCCACAGTCATCACACACGTCATATGGTTTAGACACTTGTGCCATCTCCCTAGTTTCATGTGAAGCCCACCTTGGGTGGATTGTTCTACCACCATCTTCACAGTTGATGATGATCCCGCTCTTCTACTGGAATGTGCTTACCGTTTGGATGTCACACTCATCTTCTATAAGATATCCCAGTCCACCTTCTCATGCTTATGGAATTCACATCTCAAATGTCCTCGGGTAACAACCTACAATAATACACCTGAATCAACTCACCATGATGTGGATATATCATCAATAACTCTTTAAATCTCTTAAACGCCTCATGGAAAGGTTTCCCTTGATTGTTGCTAAAATGTCTTGATTGCAGTTTGGGCCTCACTAGTATTATACTCTTCTAAGAATTGTTGCTACATCTCTTCCCATGTGGGAATGCTTGCTGCTGGCAGTGAGACGAACCACTGCTTTGCTTGATCTTTATGTGTGAACTGAAAGAGTACTAGTTTGACTTCTTTAGGGGAAAATCCTTGGCCACCGATAGTTCCACACAAAGCCTCAAACTTCGTATGTGGGTACGGCTCCTCAGTTGATCGTCCATGAATGTTCGAGAGAATCGTCAAACTTTGTGGTTTGAATTCTAATGCCCTACCATGAATGCTTCTTCCAACTGAATAATGACCATCATAGTAAGTGTGACTATCCGTATTGTTTGGCGTTGGGGAATCCTGGATTGTTTGGTGGAGGTTGTGGTGGCTGACACTGTGGTGGAGGGGGTGGAACTGGTTGATTTTGTTGTTGGTTCTCCATTGCTGTTGAAGGCATGTCTAGTGTCTCTAGGATTCTCTTGACTCAGTTACTTCTGGCTATTTTTTCACTCTATGGATCAAACTGCAATGGGGATGATCTTCTAGAAAACCGTGTATGCATAAACCTGTATCTTGCACACAAAATCATACCTTGCGTTGCACGGTTTGTAGTAAAGAAAATAAAAAATAAACTAAAGCTTAACACTTTGAGAACGTATTCCCCGACAACGACACCATTTTGATAGAATTGTTGTAGGTCAATAAAAAACAAAGTATAAGTCAAGACCTAACTACCTCTAACGAGTAAGGGCAAGTAAAGTCGTCTCCATAGGGAATTGGAGCAAAATGTCAAGATTACCTAAAATTAATTAACTATTAAATTGAAAATTGGATTTTGGATTTAATTTGAAACACGATTGCAAAAGCAACAAACTTTGATGACGAGTTAAAAATAATTGGAGAAAGGCAATCACTTTTGGGTTCAAGTTCAAGATGTTTACGGAAGGTTTAATTCACTTTGATGGAAATCACATAGATATGGTCTTGTAAAATATTTACTTAAAATGATAAAATTGGACAAGCTTTTAAAGGCTCGCTCGTGCACACAGTTCCCAATCTATAATTGCCAAACAAGTCACACAATCAATGAGTTCACGATGCAAGAAAACTGAAAAATGGTGGCAACGTACCTTGCCAAACACGAACCATAAAGATGTCCAAAAGAAGTTGGATACCGAAACCCTAAGAGTCTTGGCTTAAATATAGCCAAAAATCCACAAAACCTTGAAATTCTTGGTCGTCGACGTATGGAATGCCAACCTTGGGCGTATGGGATGCCCAAAACTCAAGCATACTCCCCCAAGATTATGCCAACGGTGACCAAAAGCCTAAAGTCAACGCTGCCTAGTGTATGGAACGTCGGGCTCGGCATATGATACGCCCAAGACAAAACTGACCTCCTTTTTCACATCCGAATCGTCAAGACACTCAAGTTTCATATATTATGGCTTTCGTAATGCATTTCCTATCTCGATATATGCTTCTCTAAAGTTTTGGACTCTGGAACTTTCTACTAAGCCTCCATCTTTTGCATAATTTCACATTCAATCATTTTGCTTCCTCCAAAATGCATCCAAATTACATACTTAGCATCCATCAACCTATAAATTATAAACACACTCAAAGTCAAAGTAAACGCGTTCCATACCAATACACACATAGAAACATATAATTAAACATCATAAAAACCATAGAATCACTATGTGATCACTGGCCAACCTACATGCCATGCATGAACATGATGATGTTATAAAAACGACGAGTGTTATTATGATATAATCTTGCTTTACAACATGTTATTCATTACAGGAAAAGATTGACCAGTTTACTCCTTTAGATTAAGATACGTCATATTATCTTGGTTAGCCAGTTAGCTAACACTTGATCTTATACGTGGTGCGGGCATAGTCCATGCAAACAATAAGGTGAAAGACATAAAAATATAACGCACATCAAGTGTAACGAGGTAGTAATCCATGATGTACTTATAAAATAACCCTAAAATAACATTTCATGAATGTAACCATAATTTTTAATGTGTTATGTTACTTGTAACCAATAATACCCTCATTGTGTTTTAAACCTTAAAGATTTTATTTATTGCTTTAATTGGGACATCCCTCGATGTATTTTGTTAGTTTAAGAAACTTTTTTTTTAATTTATTTTTTTAACAAACCAATGTCGAACTCTTAGGCATTTTATCCGACTGATCCATTATATATGTGAAATATACTGTTAACCTCTATAAATTAAAAGACTTCAAAGTCAAAAGAAGGAATGTGAAATCTAGGGTACGTGTTCGTATGAAATCTGTTGGCCGACGTCGTTTTTTAAGTGATAATGGTTTGAGATGTTGACGCGGTGAAGGAAAACACTGTTTGTTTGACATTTAGTTATTCCATTTGCTTTTTTTTATTTGTCCCCTTTGTTCCAACATTCCACTAAACTAAGCAAACCCATTTTTAACTAATTTTTTTAACATCAATTTAGATCACTGACAGGCCACTGACTCATCCGATTATCTTCACCACTCTCGAGAGAAAACCCATCATATGTGAGAAAACACACTGGGCCAACTTAGACTCTTTTTTTTTGTCATAGATGAACTTCAACCCAAAGCCTCCCTATTTTAATAAAGTCTTGGTTATACACCTTTACCACTAGATCTAGTGGTTGTAACTCAATTTTAAGTAATACTCCTAGGTTTTCTGTATATAAAATAATTGGTAACAACTCTAGATCACCTCGACTTTATATGATCGAACTTGTGAAGGCATGAACCTTGAATTATTTAAAGTAAAATCTCAACTATTCAAACCAACAAGTTTAGTTTAACAACGAACTTGAACTACATTACATTCCTTCACTATTAAGCTTGTTAAAAAGTGCATTAACGAGCGCGTCACACTTTTTAGATCTTGCTTCTTCTCTAATCATCCGCTGTTCTTCCCGCTCTCTCCATCTTTGTTCCAACATTATTCTTTCGTTCTCGAGGGACTCCATTCTTTGTTGCCATTCGATCTCCTTCAGTTTCCTCTCTTCTTCTTTCGCTTCAAATGTCTTCATCCATTCCATCTCTATTTGCATTTGTTGCTTCATGAATTCGTCTAGTATCTCCTTCAGGTCACTAGAAGTACTACCACTTGGATTATTTCTGGTGCTATTCTTTATAGCCTTCCTTTTCTTGGCCTTGCCACCACTCATCTTTTCTAGATCGCTTTCCTCATTGTCATCATCATCATCTGAAGATAAATGTGTCACTCTCTTTTTAGATCCGTTCGCTTGGCCCTCTGCTTCCATATATAGCATCTTCTGCATTCGAGATTCGAAAATAGCTTGTAGATCATTGTAGAATGGAAATTGTTGCCTCATAGCATCATCTTCCATCGTCTCGCAACCCTAAATTTTTCATTCCAGGAAAGCAACTTTAGTTTCTTCCATTACATGTCATAAACACGCAAGACAAAATAAATAATTCACTTTTTCAATTTTAAAATTTCTTAAAATATATGATAATTATATAAATGTAATGTTAATTAGTTTTTCATTAAATTCAAATAAAAAAATATGACCAAATTTCGTTTAGATACATACATACACATATGTATATCATGTGTAGAAAACTTTTAAATATATAAAAAAACATATAAAAAAACTAGTTTAATGGTTTTTATGTAAACAAACAAACATATTTGTATGTAAAAAATATAAAGTTTAAGTTTTTTTTACCATGGTTAAAAAAGTTAAATATTCAGGTTTGTTCCTTTTATTCTTACATAATTTTCTTGTTCTGGAATGAACATTCCTCTACTTTTATAATTGTGTTGTTTATTTGGCAAATAAACAATTTAAAAAATATATATAATTTATAATTGTTACAATTTTTATCCAGTTTTACCTTTTAATATCAATCTTTCTTTGAGTTGTGTGATAATAATTTTAATAGTGGTAATATGAGAAAGTTAATTAATAATATTTATTTATTTTCTAAAAATGGACGTTATTTTGGGACATAAATTCAAACAGTGATAATTCTCTAAGATATGAGTAAATTCAAACAGTGATAAATTCAAAATAACTTTGAGATGAATGAATAGGGATAATAAATTCCAAAAAAGTTATTCAACTTATATTTTACTATAATCAACAGAATTATGTGTAATGAATAGAAAAATATGGATGATAATTCTCTAAGATATGAGTATATTTGTAATTATATTTTTTCTAATAATGCAGTTTTGTTGTTTAAATGTAAAATTGATTATCCAAAAGTGCTATGTTCAAAAAAATATTTAGATAATAATACCGCGTAGTATATATTCATCTTATCATAAACTAAATATGTGATTTCAAGTGACAACACAGGAACACAAATATCTAGGTTTACTTTGTAAACTGTTTATAGAGAGTGTAGAGATCAAAACACACACAGACACCAAAAATACACATAGGTCTTGGGTTTAAACGATTATCTTGAAACTAGCCAACTTTAGATCTTGCCATGTGATTTGACATTTAAATTTGGTTGTCCGTACTTAGGCCATCCATAGTGGTTTCACATTTACACCCTCCACGTAATCGACATATTAACATGGGGCAATCACTAAAAAAATTCACTAAAGTGCGTAGTGGTTTCACTATCTCTACACATATATATACATAACACACATATACATCATACATGGGCGCCCCATGCAGCATGAATCTACTAACAGGCAACGTCACACGCCAGTGCTCACACCCGGCCTCCACTAGGGTAGTGTTCACTCAATTTCTTGCCAAGTAGATTCAAAGGGAGTTTTAACACCCCCACTACTACCAGTCTTATAGACAAAGTAAAAACTATCATACAAGAGAATGATAAACAAAATAATTTAAAGTAACAAAATCATTCTCTGATTGTGTAAGAAAATTTCTACTTAGATTAGATAAATAGATTGTTTGATAAGACTTATTCAGTTATATTGGTCGTTTGGTGAGGGTTTTTAACAATGAATTTTGGAAACAAAAAACCACTAATATGTTTACTTTTCTAGTAAAATTATGAAGACACAAACACACAAATATATTAAAATATAGTAGAAAGCACAAACAAACACACAAATCTAGGGTTTGAAATAGGGTAGAAAGCACACAAAAACACACAAATTTTCATACAAATTCAGACTACTTTTGTGTTGTTTACCGAATTCCCAAAACCGTAATGTGATATTTAAAAAAAATCCTTTTACTAATTATTCTTTTAGATATAAAATCAAATGATAAAACAAAAAGAAATAAATAAGGAGATAAAAAATAAAAAAAGTCATGAACTTTTATTCTTTTAGTTACATATATGATTTCCCATCCCAAAAATTATCTAGGGTTTGAGAGACGTGTTTCATTATATATGGTCTATTAATTTCAAAGAGATTAATTTGTTCTACAAAAAATAAGCTATAATTAAACAAATTACGGTTTATAACAAACGACTAATATATACAAACCTTATAACGTGTCACAAGATTCTTCCATTTGGCTTTGCACTGCTCAGCACTACGATTATATCCCCTATCCATCATCTTCCTCGATGCCACTTCCCATAGAAGCTTATTACGCTTCGTTTCCATAAAAGTCTGATCCAACACCGCTCGTATCATCAAGAAATCACGCGTTTCTTGTGCACTCCATTGCAGAATTCTATCACTGCCGCCACCTATGCTTGGATCCACACTACCACTGATATGATGACGAAGTCCATGATCCATATATATAAATCTATGGTTTAATTCTTTAGATCTCTAGGGGTGTTTTTGCAAAAGAATATGAGAGGAAAAAGATAGGTTGGGGAAGAATCATGAGGCTTTATATCATAGGTTTTGCCGTGTGAATTCAAGGTGTGAAAGTGGTTAAATGAATAAATAGAAACAACAATGATATTTCTCCATCAGGTGGCAAATGAATGCGAATTTGAAATTTGTTGCGTTTTAAAAAAGGAAATTAAATAATTAATTTAAATCGAATGTGTTCAGATGCATTGTTTATATTTATTGTACAAGTATTAAAGTTAAAAAAAATTAGTGGAAGAAACCAAATAAATCGTGCTTTTGTTATCTTCCCGATCTCATCCTTTTACGCGGAAACCATAGTCACTTCCTTGTCCTTGATATTTCTCTATATATATTAACTTATTTTCAGTTTTAAAAAGCGTCTTTGTTATACGCACACACCCACCTGTATACGTACACATAATCATTGCGTCGTATACGGGTCGTATTGTACCATACGATCCATATGCTTTACAAACAGTCAAATCAATCACTCTTACGGGTAGTATGGTACAATACAACCCGTATGCCATATATCTTTTAATTTTTTTTTATTGTAAACTCAATAAAACTACATAGATAAATACATGAAAAATTACAAATTGGCACTTACTATATTACTTTTTATAAAGTTTATGTATTAATTCTTGTCGTTCTATTAATGTTTGAATTCAATTAAAGGTTCCACACGATATCACTTTCCCGACCTCCATACCATCCCTTTCGTCCACTGACAACCATCTTCTGAATGTGGAATACACATTTGTTAACTTCACGACACGTGAAATAGACAGATTGAGGATCGGGGTTAAAGATGGTAAAGTGTATGTGTGTGAAGTGTATCAGATTCTGTGAGAGGTTATTCTACATCGTAAAATAAATTTGGATATTGTCTTTCAGATGTAGATTGGTCATAAGTCAAACACCATGTCTTTTACATTGAAATAGACTAACTCTTTTAATTTAGACCTGAAACCGTCTGGTTAATCACAATGCAAACCAGTGTTTTGTTATATCGTCATACCATAATGACCAGGGGCAAAAAGACTATAGTAAACAAATTCAAATGGCGGATATTTGTATGTTGGAAGTCTTCATCTGAATCTGACAAAGATACTGACCCGTCGTTTCCTTTCCATTCAGAAAAGCAAGAAGAACCTCCTAAACATGAAGAAAAGAAAGATTAGGTCACTCGAGGTATTAATTTGATAATCTTAAAGCTGTCTTATCCAATGTGATAAGAAGCCAAGCCATTCTTATGACAAAAATGTAAATAAGTAAAACATCGGTTGTTTTTTTAGACCTAAAACCGTCAGGTTGAACACCAGACAAAGGCAGATATGTAAAAAAATATAAGTGAAATAGCTTGTATAAAGTACAACTGCGCTTTTTATTCGACGCTTCATGTGTAGAAGTCTCGAAGAAAACTTGTGAGGTTCCAAAATCAGCAGTAGAAGTCTCGAAGAAATCTTGTGAGGTTCCAAAATCAGCAACCGAGATTCCAGAAGAAGTACTAATTCATTTGTGTTCTAATGAATGTATTGCCAAAGTTGCATATTATCGGGATCATAATAAACGTGTGCTTGATGAAAATCGCATCGTGAGGTAAAATCACGACGAGATGAAAATGAATGAGCATGCGTTAAAAATCAGGTTGGATGCTGCGTTACTAGAGAATCAAACTTTAAAAGACTTTGTGTTTCAAAAAGGAATTTTTAATTATAGATTTTACCGATAAATTAAAATAAGCATGTGGTGAAACCACTCATTTGTAACATTATAATAACATACATGTTAGTAAGGGGTGAATAGTTCTTCCTCCTTATTGGTCCTTTTGGTAATTTTACAAAAGTGGAAAGTGTCTGGTGGTGCTCATTTACAATGCTTAGATGATCAACAGTTTTCTTTTCTAAAAGATGATATTGGTTATAAAGCAAAAACTTTCTTCCACCGTCCAATGTCCATTTTGGACACTCTTTGCCGATTCATGAACCTCATCCTTCCAATTATTTGATTAAGCCTTGCCAGCAAACTACATGTTCTTAGAGTTATGATGCAGGTGTAAGTGAGGAAAAAAATAAAGACTCAAAGTCTAGTTACGACTTTGGTCTTAAGGGTGGTAGAGGTGTAGGACTTAGTACTTCAAGCAAGAAATTAGATTCTAGATCTAATACTAGTTCTGTAATTTCCGTTTCTAGTGTAATTTCTGATTCTGTTTCGTTGAATATTATACATGTTGTTCGAAATTTCTTTGAAAAATTTATGACAAAGGATATTCCTACATACAATCCAATAAATGCAGACCTTTTGATGATTTTGATGATTAAAGTAATTCAGAACCTTTAATTTTAGATTATGAATTATGCGTAGAAGATGTTGACATTTTGATCAAAAGAAGCAACAACATGAATCTTTATCTCAACCTTCTATGTCACAGAACTATCCTGTGATTAAGAAATCTGTTAGAACTAGATGTTGCTTTGCTTGGGGGGAAAATCGGACATTTAGCCAGAACTTGTATTCATTTTAGGCAAAGACGGGCTATGTCTAATTATCAGAAGCCCGCCGGCTTAGGTAAAAATAAACATGTAGAATCAAACTTGAAGTTTATAGCAAATAAAATTGGCATTTTTAAGCAAAACCTCAACAACTTTATGAAAACAACATGTTTTTGGAGAACAAAACCTAATGTTATGAATGAACGCTATAGAGGTATATGCTTTGACAGACCCAAAATTAGACAAAGTGGGGGTACCGGTTTGTCACTCATTTCCATTCATTGTGACAAAATAATCCCAGGAGGACTATCAGCAACCGATAACATGTTGAATAGTGGGTGTTCTCATCGCATGACTGACTTGAAGGATCTGCACACTGATTTCCGTTTCATTGATGGTTGATATGTGGCCTTTGCTGGAGATGTGAAAAGCGGAAAATTTACAGGACAGGGTAACGTATCTGATGGAGCTTTGATTATGGAGAAAGTTAATCTTGTACCCGAACTCTGCTACAATCTTCTAATCGTTTCTAAGATTTGTAAAAGAATCTATCAGTATTGTTTAATGAATCTGAGTATTTATTCTTGAAGCTAGGTTTCACTATACCTAAAGACATGATCCTGATGAGAACGTCGACGAAAAACAACACGTATGTGGTCGACATGAGTGATGTAGTTTCTTCAAGACTATTGCTTGTCTCATTTATAAGGCTTCTAATTTTAAATCACTGCTCTGGCATAGACGATTGGGGCATGTGAATTTAAAAAATATGAACAAACTTGTTAAACAAAATCTTGTTCATGGTTTACCCACAAACTTGTTCATGAACAAACTTGTATTTTCCGAAAAATGCATCGCGTGCTCTAAAGGAAAGAAACACCGTAAATCGCATTAGCCAAAGCAGGATAATTCTATCTATGCACCTTTACAGCGGTTGCACATGGATCTATTTAGTCCTATAAGCGTTAGTATTGCTAAAAGGTCCTATTGTCTTGTGGTAACATATGACTTTTCTCGTTATTCTTGGGTTTCTTTT
Organism: Smallanthus sonchifolius; assembly: GCA_023525975.1. Lineage (NCBI taxonomy): Eukaryota > Viridiplantae > Streptophyta > Magnoliopsida > Asterales > Asteraceae > Smallanthus > Smallanthus sonchifolius. The sequence goes on from CM042046.1 coordinate 33,630,555, forward strand.
CTTGCCACAAAGGATGAACCGACATATTCTCTGAAAAGTTTGATCTTGAAGATAGAAAACAAATGCAATCATAAAGTAAACACAGTTAGGAGTGATAACGGGACCTAGCTCAAAAACACTGCGGTTGATTCTTTGTGCACTAACAAAGGAATCTTCAGACAATTCAGTGCTGCCAGAACATCGTAGAAGGCTTATCGTGTGCATAATAAACAGACGAAGAACATACAAGAATTAATATATGTAGATTAACTGGGAATTGGTTCTATGATGTTGATGTGGTGTTCAACTCTTTCAACCTTCCAGAGTTTGTTCATCAAGGTCCCAGTTCTTCTTCAACTACTCAAGAGGATTATAGTGTTGGTTTCTTGCCGTTTTCGACACGATTGACTCCAAGAATGCCAAATCGAGTCATTCCGGCTCAGGATGTACCAACAATTTCACACTCTGATGTTACTACAAGTAATCAGAATGGTGTTTCTAGATAAGCTCCGATTAATCAAGCTGCCATTGAAAACACGACTACTGTTACATTTGATAAAGATCCCAATGCTAATGCAAGTACTACTGCCTATCTAGTAACTGATGACAACTCCCGTTCACATCAAGATGCGGTTATTCGTGATCACCATTTGACCAATCTACCTGCACAAGTTGAAGTTCAGTTAGGTCCTTATTCCAGGATTCTAAGTGGTCACTCATTGGATAATGTAATCGATGGTATATCTGATGGTGTTCAAATGAGAAGCAGATCAGGCCCAATCAATGAATGCATGTATTCTTGATTTTTGTCTCAGATAGTTGAAGAACACCATGTCGATTTTCTTGAAATTCAAATATATTTCTCTAATAAATATTTAATCCCTAAAGTAAGTTGTGTCGGTGAAATAGTATTTTAGAAAATACTATGAGATAATTCCATTAAAGGGGATTTATATTGTAATTGGATGAAATATGTAATAATGGTTACGTCTAATTTTATAGTTATGTAAATATGGGGACTAATCTCGACAAAACACACAATTAGTGGTAAAATTGGAAAAGTTGGATTATAAAAAAAAGATCGTGAAGTGAGAGGGGGGGGGGTCTACGACCTTTGTCTTGGCAATGACCAGGGGCAGAAACAAGATTGGGGAAGGATGATCTTCATCATGGAGCTCGAATATGACTAATTGGAGTACAATCCTTTCTCGATTTCTAAGACTTTGGTATATAATCTTCCATGTTTTGTAGTAAAATTTGTGAATTAGGGTTCATATGGATGTGAACTTGAAACCTACGAATTTGGGGTTTATAGTATTTGGTTTTCTATGTAGAAACCCTAATTCATATGTTGGAAAGCTTGATTTCAATTATTGAGTTTTGGATTCAATTGCATGTTATGGATTAACTACTAAGTTTGGTAAATTAGTAGGGTAGGATAGAAATCATGTGTAGTTGTTGAGTAAATCTGAATAGAAATATATAATCTAAAACAACGATGATTTTACTAAAGAAAACTTAAAAGATGGTACTATTGAAGGATTATAAAGTTAGTAAACATCTTTGATGATGAAAAGGCAGTATGGGAGTTGTTATGGGTATAGAAATGGTGATATAAAGTTTATGCCCACAAGGTGTTTGATTAAATGCCTAAACCAAAATATTTGGTGGAAAACTTGGATGGTTTACAAGGTTTACTTGATTAGTATATATTGTTAAAAATCAAGTATAAATTAGTAGGCATAAGCTTATGATAAACCTCATTGGTGAATTTGATTGTTTGTTTAACAAATGGCTCGTTTGAGCTTATTATGATAAAGAATGGGTTAATCACCAAAACGGGTCATTTGGGTGTATGGATTTAAATGGCCCGGATTATAACCATAACTTATGTTTTGATGTTTATGGTGATTTAAAAGCATATTGATTTGAGTAAATGGTAAAAGAACCCATAGAATGTGACTAAACTAAATTATGTGTTAATGTGTCATATGGGTGGAGGTGAATATAATTGATAATTTAGAACACATGTAATGAAATGGATGAATACTTGATGGTGTGAATATCTATATTGTGTGCTCTAAGTGTTTGAAAGATTGACTTGTTGACAAGATAGGTGTGGCATAGCCTGGATAGCAACGGGTCAAACGAGTGACAGAGCAATAACACTCCTACGGGCAAAGGTGATTAACTCGAATTATGTTTGGAGACGGTAGTTGTTTTGACAAAAAATTACACAATATAATCAAGTGATCAAATTAGTAATATGAGGTAGTGTGTTTGCTAATTATATAAAATTGTGAACAATAAAACAAAGCATGACACGGTTGTTTATGAGGAAATCCCTTGATCTTTAAGGATTGCTGGCATAAAACCTCGGGATGTGACAATCGACACATGCCTCATTTCTCGAATAATCGGTATCTAAGTATTGACTAGCAAATGATTGATAACTAAGTGTTATAGAACTAATTGCGAGTGTATTGTGTGGCTAAGTGTGTTGTGGTGTGTACTGATGCGATTCCTAATCGATCAAGCTGCTGAATATATACAGATAATAGCTCAACTAACTATCTGAGAATCTCGAAATCGACTAAGTCTTTAAATATGACCATTGGAGGCCACTCCACGTGTCTTCAACACGTTCTCCTTGACTTCTAGACCGTTTCTTTAGGGATGAGCTTGACTTCGCACGTTTTACCTGCGTATTAATCAAGATAGAAGAAAGATACAACGGTTAAATAATAAGGATAGCGAAACTGTCAGGATACCGAAATATGTTGAAGATCCAGGATCCTTAGCTGTAAAATGACCCCTAACAATTTTCCCCAAATTTTAACAGTTGTCAATTACTTATCGACATCTGTAAAATTTCAAAATTCAAACGGTGAATCATGATTAATCTGTGATAGGTTATTTTCGAATATCTTTCCGAATAAATATATTATGACTCTTTCTCTTTCATTCTAGTCTTCTTCAAGGTTGAAGCAGGTAAAAAATATCTCTACTGTGATTTCTGATTTCTTTCTCCTTTCTTAATCTTTCGCGATCATGGGTATGAAAATGACTAGGCCGGCCTCTTCCATCGTTGTCGAAACGATAGAGGATTTCACAGATCAAGGGATCCTTGACCATTCTGATCTTGAACTTTTCTGTTTCACCGATCAGGACATTAAACAGCTGAAATCAAACAATGTTTTTCCTCAAAAAAAACATTTTTAGGTCTTTCGATTCTTAAAAACAAAAGCTGACTTGATCTCTGAAAGTTGGGTTTGTTTTCATAGCTGTCATTTCACTTTGGGTCTGTCATATCCTTTTCCTCCACTCATTACTGAGTTCTTCAAGCTTATTGGTCTGAGCTATTCCCAAATCATGCCCATGGTTTGGAGAATTCTAGCAACTCTTGAGAGGTTGAATCGTTCTCATTCTCTGACCATTGGCGTCCCTGAACTAGCTGATGTCTACAACTTAAGAACCCATGGTTCTTTTTGTTCTGTTCTTTAACTTTAGTATGCGAAAACTCATTTAATCCCAAAATCTACCCAAAATGACACTGACTGGAAAGGGAAATTATTCTTTGTAAGGAGGGATTCAATCCCTGGTGGGAAACGTTTGTCGCTTGAATGGGTTAAGAAGGGTAGGAAATAGCTAGGATCCCTGCAACTTATATTATATCTCACCTTTTGCTAATGATCTTGTTTTTTATCCCTGTGCAGCTCCTAAATTTGCTGAACTGGTTGCTGCAAGAAGCGACACAAAAAAAAGAATTGAAGCGTTATTGGAAATACTTGTGGCAGAGAGATCCTTTCGTTTTGAGTCATCCATTAGTGAAGCGAGTTTTGAGACCCAACATTGAAGCTGCTGCTGAAGGTTTTGACCTTATAGCCTGGACCTTAAGGGATGACGGGCTTCTCTGGTTAAGCTTGGTGGTGAAGCGGTGCAGACTAGCAAGGTTGCTGAGGATGCTGGTGCTGGTGTGAAGCAAACTAACCAGCGCGATGAGGGTAATGATGCATAGACCTGAGCCCTGAAATCTGTGGTTCTTCTGTTTCATTATGGGTTACCTGTCTTAAAAGAATTTCCTTTTATGTCCGTGGTTGATGAACAATTTACCTTTTCGTGCTCTTTGGGATCCCTGTTTTGGGATAGACAATTTGATAACTTGTGAATCCGGGTGGATGGGTCCAGGTTTTGGATGAAGCCCGGATCAATTTCCTTTCCTGCACTTTAAATATTATTAGATGGTTTATGACTATTTGCCATGATTGTTATGTGTTTGGTTTGCTTAGACATGTTTTAGAAAATTTGGATTTATTAGATAATTGAGCTTTAGATTGAATTAGTTTAGGTAAACCTTCAGGATACCGGATCCTTAACAATTATTTCTAAATAACATCTTAGGTTTTCATTAAACTTTGACTTATAAAAATTATAGTTTGGTTTTCGTAAATGGTATGTATGAATACCAATGACAAACATATCATGACTTAGTCATTCAAATATTAAATTTTCTATTAATTGAAAATTAACAAGTAAGATGTACCTTTGTTGAGAACTAAGTCACGTAGATATACATACCAGATTATATCATGGAGTCCGAAATACAACAACTGTTAGTTGTCCCCTATGTATAATAATCAAACACGTTGTAGACTCAGTAATTGTACTCCCGAATTTTTATAAGTTTTCCCGTTTAAGGATCTTGAGTCAGCATATCGATGCTTAGGTCTGGGGTTAACACATAAGTGTTAAATACATGTGATAGGTTAAAATCGTGGGACAAGGCAGTAACATGGGCCAAGACAGATAACGTGGGCCAAGCCTATTGAGTTAGCATGAAAATGCTAAAAACCTTAGTTTAACACGTAGTGTTAAATGATTGGAGAAACTTAAGGAATAACACGTCTTTTATATTTGTAAGGTCCAAAATATAGCCAACAATGATAAAATTATCAGTCACTGTTACATGGACTGGTCGCACCACCTCGAACTATACGTGGATATCGTGCACTCCTGGTGGGGTGTAGAAACCCAATCTACTTAGAAAGGCGAAAGCCGTTTAAACCTTTGAGGTATTCGGGATACCTTAACTTAGGAGAGATGGCTAATCTCTGTGTCAGGATCCTTGGGGATCCTTCTTGCAAAACATTAAACCTTGGTGAAGCTGGGTGTTAGACTGGCTAACACCCCTCCGACGCTCAAGTCAGTACTTTGATAAATAATAACAAATATAAAAATAATTATGGAAAGAAGACGTACCATTTTTAGGTAGAATATAAGTTCAAACTTACATAAAGTAGGTTTCGAGATGGATGGCGTTCCAGGATCTTGGCAGGATTTCCCTTTCCATAGTAGCCAACCAATATGCACCCTTGCCTACTTCTGAGTCAATCAAGTATGGGCCTTCCCATTTTGGTGCAAGTTTTCCATCGCTGGGACATTTTGGTGCAAGTTTTCTGTCACTGAGATTGGTAGTATTCTGGAATGCCTTCCTCAGTACTAAGTCACCTACTTGGAGTCTTCTGATCCTTATGTTTTTGTTGTATGATTTTGTTATCCTTTGCTGATAAGCTACAATACGAACTTTGTCAAGATCCCTGAGCTCATCCACAGTGTCGAGATCCTGAGCAAGGGCTTCATTGTTGGTTCTGGCAGTAGGGATAACCGTCTCTGTGGGGATCATGGCCTCAGTTCCAAACACCAAAGAGAATGGAGTTTGTCATGTCGCATTCTTTGTAGTTGTCCTATCTACCTAAAGTGCAAAAGGTAGCTCTTCAGCCCATCTTCCTTTATTTGCTCCCAATCTCTTCTTGAGGTTGTTGATGATGATCTTGTTGCTGCATTCTGCCTGTCCATTGAATTGAGGATGTACAAGGGTGGAGGTTATCATCTTGATCCCTCAACTAGCACAGAAGTTAGTTGTTCTTTTGTCGATGAATTGAAATCCATTGTCGCATATTATCTCTGCCAAGATCCCAAATCTTGTCAGGATATTGAGATTGATGAAGGAGATGACCTATTTTTCTCTCATTTGGACAAATGCCTCAGCTTCAATCCATTTTGAGAAGTAGTATGTCATCGCTAGCGTAAATACTTTTCCTCCTGGTGCCTTGGGAAGCTTGCCGACTATATCCATCCCCCACTTCATGAAGGACCATGGAGAAATAATTGGATATAATGGTTCAACCGGTTGGTGAGGTATGTTGCTATGTCTTTGGTAGGCATCACATTTTTAGGAGTAAGTTATCGCATCTTTCCTCATGGTAGGCCAGTAGTAACCTATCCTCAAGATCTTCGAGAATAATGTTCTGCCCCGAGTGTGATTTCCACAATCGCCTTCATGTATGTCTTTTAGAACTTCAAGTGCTTCGGGATCCTCCAAGCATCTTAAGTATGGACCTGTAGTAGACTATCTATATAAGACATCGTGTAATATTATAAAACGATATACCGTCATGCGAAAAGCCTTGTGGTTCTTTTCGTCACTTGGGATCTCACCATCCTGTAAATATTTTTTAATAGGTAAAATCTAGGATCCTTGACTGGGTTCCAGATCCTGAATATCTGCTTCTTCTGTATTTGATACTTCGTTTGTCATTTCAATTGCTGGACTCAGGATATGTATGATTGGTATTGTAATTCCTTCTGGTATCTTGAGAGCCGAAGCAAGGTTTGCTAAGGCATAGACTTCAGCATTGTCTTCTTTAGGTACCTGTGTGATGTTAAATATTTTGAATTTCATAGATAATTGCCTAATTATCGTGAGCTACTTGGCTAACCTTTCTCCCTTTACTACATACGACCCATCGAAATGGTTAGTAATTAACAATGAGTCCACATATACCTAGAGATACATGATTTTCATATCCCAAGCTAGTTGTAATCCTGCTATCAGCGCCTCATATTCCGCTTCGTTATTAGTTGCTCGGAACTCATAGCTTATGGATTGGGGTATTATGTCCCCTTGTGGCGATTTCGGTATGATGCCTAGACCTGTTCCTCTAACATTTGATGCACCGTCAGTGAATAAGTCCACTTATCCTTGAATTCTTCTAGTTGTTGAACTTCAAGATCTGCTTCATGTTGGATGTCACTACTGAAATCAGCCACAAAGTCCGCAAATGCCTGAGACTTTAATACTTTTCTTGGTTCGTATATGAGTTCATAGGCACTAACCTTGATGACCACTTAGCCAGCCTTCCAGACATCTCTGGTATTCTTAAGACACACTTAATAGGGTAGTTAGTCTTAACATGAATAGCATGAGTTTCAAAGTAATGTCTTAGTTTAGTGGATGCCATTATTAAAGCTAATATTAACTTTTCTAAATGAGAATACCTGGTTTCCACCGCAAGTAGGCTTTTACTTACATAATATACCGGATGCTGCTGGCCTTCGTGATCCTTGACTAGGACGACACTTACTGAATTTTCGGGTACCGCCAAGTACAGGGATAATGGTTCACCGTCTTCTAGTTTCATCAATAGAGGAGCCGTTGACAAGTACTCCTTTAATGATTTGAGTGCTTGTTCACGCTTTTCTTCCCACTCGAACCTTTTATTCCTTTTTAGGATGTCGTAGAACTTCGCATCTTTTTGAGGATCTTGTTATAAATCTGTTAAGTGCTGTTACTCTATAGGTTAGTCTCTGGACATCCTTGGTGTTTGCTGGGGATTTCAAATTGATGATCACTTTGATTTGCTCTAGACTGGTCTCTATTCCTCTCTTAGTCACCATATAGCCCACGAACTTTCCCGCGTCAATCAGTATCCTTCGGATGAAGTGGTTCACAATATATAGAGTGATCACAAGGCCATCATGATGAGGATCCTACGCGTTATATCTGTCATCTTCATCGAAAGAAATCACCTTCTCCTCATTCAAGTTGGAGGTTCTGATAGGCCTGTCCCCTTTTTCTGTCTTCGCTTCCTTGGCATTCCTTTTTGCTGCAGAGTAAGAAGTGCCACAAATATCAGATCCACTAGATATAAAACTTATTACCTTGGCATCTGACGGTGAGGATTTTACTCTTTGTGGGATCCTGTCATGATCCTTAGTCTTGTTCTTTCCTTTGCCTAGGAATTCTTTGAGATACCCATTGCTTAAGAGATAGCTTGTCTCTTTGTGCAAAGCAATACAATCTTTAGTCACATGGCCAAAATCCTCATGGAAAGCACACCATTTGGACTTGTCCTTCCATTTAGTACCCTTTATCTTTATCTCCAAGATCCCGCATGACATACAGCAAACCATTTGTGTCAAAAGAAAAACAATATTCGGACAACTTAGGATATTCTTTCTCTTCTTCGTCATCTTCCACGGCGTTAACCCTGTGATTGTCAGGCTTAGAATATGGCTTGGATCTGTACGACTTGAAGGGTGCAGATTCAGACTTCCGATTAGGTTGATTATAACCGGTTGGAGCATCTGCCCTTTGGTGGATCTTCTTGTCATCCTTGAGCCTGATGAATCTTAATGCCCTGTTCCTGACTTCATCAAGGTTTCTGCAAGGATTTATGACAAGGTCTTCATAAAATTGAGAGTCTTTCCTCTGTCCCATCTTGAATTCCTGAACTACGGTGGCAACGTCAAGGTTCTGGATGTCCAAGGATTCTCGGCCGGGCTTGCTGGCATAGTCTCGGAGGGATTCTCCGAGATTCTGAATTATCTTGTATAAGTCACTTGCTAACCTTTCAAATTTTCTACTACAAGAGAATTGGTTGTTAAACAGGTTAATCAAATGAGCAAACGAAGTAATAGAATATGGTGGAACATTGCCATTTAAGGCTGATCCTGTTAAGGTAGAGCCGAAGCCCTTGCACAGACAAGCTTCCTTCGGGTCCAAAGGAATGGGGTTAATTTCCATCATTTCTCTATACTACGCTACATGTTCCTCAGGATCTGTAGTTCTGTCGTATAGTTTGATGTTGGGAATTTGAAAGCGCTTGGGGATCTCCGTATCACATATCGGAGGAGCAAAAATGGGGATCATGTGATTGGTGGCAGACATATCAGGTATAGGCTGGACTACGCCTGGTACACTGGAGATCATCTCCCTTAGCTCCTTAGCCATGGACGGAGTGATTCCTGTATCCTGCATAGATTCTTTAGTGTTTAAAAATTGATTAAAAGTGTTACCCATTTCAGTATTTCTGAATGATGATCCCGGAGTAAATCCAAGATCCTGACTCGTAGTAACTCTAACAACTGGAGTTGGTCCAACAGTAGTGATTTCGGTCTGCATCTATGGACTCCTAAGGATCCCGAATAATTGAAATCCAAGACCCTTGGTTGCAATGGGGTCGTCACTTCCACTGGTTTCTTTGATTCTTTGACCTTCTCAAGCTCTCTAAACAGTGATTGGTTAGTCTTTTTCTGCTGCTCCATTTGTTGTTTCATTTCCGAGATTAGATCGAGGATATCATAGTTTGATACGATCACAAGTGCACCAGCAGGTATTCCGGATCCCAAAAAACCCGCAGAAGTAGTTTTCTTCGGCTAATTAACACTCTTTTGGAATGGAGGAGGAGGAATTATGGTTTGGTTTGAAACCGTGAAACCGCCCAAACCGTTGAGAATGGTTGGTTTTTTCCTTTAACTTCCGGTCGGTTGGTTTAAAAAATTTGAAACCGTAGAGAATGGTTTGGCTTACGTTTATGCCAAAAATCGGCCATATGAAACCGGACCGGACCGTAATATTATTTTAATTTTTTTAAATATATATACATACACACATTGAGCTTAATTCAAACCCATTGCTATATATATACACACATATATAGAGCTTAATTCAAACCCATTTGGGTTTACTTCAAACGAGACTAAGAGGCAGATCTTCCATTTTGGCTTACTGCGTGCAAACATGGCTATTTAAACCCATTATTATGAGGTGATCTAATATTGTGATATGCAAATCTCCTAATTGGAAATCAACTAAATTAATAGTCTGCACCTCTTGGTCACAATCCTTAGGTGCTCCTTCCATTTTTTTTACATTCATGTCTTGTTTACCTGGTTTTAAATAAAAACTTATTCCCTAATGTTAGAAAATTTAACATATGTCTGGTTTTGGTGTATACGTATGGTTTTGGTTCATATCGGGTTCTAATCGCATTGCATATTCCATGTGTCAAATTGTGGAATTAGTCCTCATTTTAACGTCGGCCTATCACAAAAGCTTAAACCGTGAAACCAAACCAGAACCAAACCGTTAGTAACGGTTCGGTTTGGTCCGGTTTAATTCTTTAATGGTTCGGCTTTGGTTTTCGATAATCAAAAACCATTACTAACAGTTTGGCTCACGGTTTGACCTAAAAACCGTCAAAACCGGACCATGAACACCCCTAGGAGGAATAGGGTGGGTCAACACAAAGCTTGAAGATGGAGCATAAACATAAACATTTTTGGATTGGGACGACATTTTTTAAATCAGTTTTGAAAGATAGTGATTGAACACAAATTTTAGCAAAGATTTTAAGATAAAAATCACCACTTGCCCCACGGTGGGCGCCAAATTGTTTTGACAAAAAATTACACAAGATAATTAAGTGATTAAATTAGTAACGTGAGGTAGTGTGCTTATTAATTATATAAAATTGAGAACAATAAAGCAAAGCTTGAAACGCTTGTTTACGAGGAAAGCCCTTGATCTTTAAGGATCACCGGCATAAAAACTCGGGATGTGACAATCTACACCTTCCTCGTTTCTTGAATAAATGATCGATATCTAAATGTTACAGAACTGATTGCGAGTGTATTGTGTGGCTAAGTGTGTTGTGGTGTGTATTGATGTGATTCCTAATCGATCAAGCTACTGAATATATACAGATAACAGCTCAACTAACTATCCGAGAATCTTGAAATCGACTAAATTTTCAAATATGACAGTTGGAGGCCACTCTACGCGTCTTCAACACGTTCTCCTTGACTTCTAGTCCGATTCTTCAGGGATAAGCTTCACTTCGCATGTTTTACCTGCGTATTAATCAAGATAGAAGAAAGATACAACGGTTAAATAATAAGGATACCGAAGTACGTTGAAGATCCAGGATCCTTAGCTGTAAAATGACCCCTAACACAAGTGGGTTGTAACTAGTTTTATACCATGTAAATTCTTATGGTTAAGATGGTTTAATACAAATTATTGAACATGGTTTGATATAATAATAATGTATTGTTTTGACGATGTAATGGGGGTTTAAACCTATAAAGAAATAGTGCAGAATGATAATGGGTTGTATGACCCAAGTGCTCAAAATTCAGCTTATTTCCAGATTTTAAGCGGTTTATAAATATTCATAGTAAATTAATCGAATGTCCATTCGGGGCGTAATATAAATCGACAAAAAGCTCTATGAGTCTCCTTTACTCAGAAATTTAGTTTGAAGAGAAATACTCACTGTAAGTGGGGGAATTACTACAACCGCGCAAATCTGTTTTTGAAACAGAAATTTTATGGTATTTACAAAATGATTGGGAATTAACCAAGAATCTTTTGTATGCGGTTTTTATATGGTTAACGAGTTCAAATGAGAGATGTTTTAATATGGGGTGTGTTTTCTAAACTAAGGAGTCATAGATGTTGTGAATTATGTGTGCAAATACACTTTCTAAATGAATAATACATGTGTTATTAATATGTTAGCGTTGGTATTTTTGGATAACTGTGTGATTTACATATTATGGCGGGTGATATGAATACCAAATATGTTAAAGGTATGTGGGGGGAATATCATTAAGAAAAAACTGTGTATGTTGTTATGTGTATCATAACTTCTAAACGGGGCGTAATGGTGTTTTATTATTATGGAGTAAATTAACCTATTAACGGTGTGTTTTGTAGTGTTTTGGTTATTCCAAGTTGACAGGACTACTTGGAGGTAAAATGACTTAACGTTCAGGGTCAAATGATGTGGGAAAACAGAGATGTGCAAAATTGATCCTTAATCCGCTAAGGGAGTTAGATCTCGGGGATGGAATGTGACATATTTCGAATAAATATATAATATGTAAGCTGGTTTATAATTATATAATCAATCACATGAGGTATAAGTCCTCACTTAGCTTTAGCTAATCCATTGTGGTGAAAATGTGTAGGTAAGATGAATCGGTTATTCATTAAAGTGGCCAAGACAACTGAATTAAGAAGATAGTCCTTGATTGCACAACGTATTGGGAGACCGACTCGAGGAAGTTACCTAGAGGGAAAATAGGTGCTTAAAACGTCAACCTAAAAGATAAGTGAATTTATGAATGATTCAAAGTTAGTCTGATTAAATAATATACATAATAAATATATATGTATATTGTGGTCGTGGATATGATAACATACAAATTATTAAACACAAGATTATGACTAATGGTTTGGTGATATCGTATGACATATTTATATGGTGAAAGGCAAGGGTGATCAAGTCTTGGGAACGGGTCCACAGAATGACGTTTGATGATGTCGAGTTCTTTATCCGCATAGTTATCCTAGCTATGTAGTATTTTTATACGTTGGTGTTTGGAGTCTATCTTTTGTTGGTTTAACCGAATGATGGATGTCAATAGATATTTTGAGTCAAGTTCATTATTAGTACATGTTTGTTTAATCGGGTTTTGATTCGTAAGGGTAGTATATTTACGAACGAGTCATCTCGAAATTTTATAAAAAAGGTCATGTGTATCACATGCACACGTTGTGTTGTATTTTGGTGTTAAAATAAAGAGTTAAATACGGTTTTAGTCCCTGTGGTTTAACCAAAATAACAGTTTTAGTCCAAAAGTTTAAATTTATCTTTTTTAGTCCAATAATTTCAGTTTTGTCTCATTTAAATTCCAAGCCATTAACAATGTTTGTTTTTTTCTATTAATTTTTTTAAAAGACCAAGATACCCCTCATAATAAAATATTAAAAAAAATCAAAACCTTTTCTCTCTCACTCTCATTCATCTTTGTACTATTATCTCTTTCTCACTCTTTATCATCACCATTTCCTAACCACCAAGACCAGATGCGGATCATCATTCTCTTCATCCTTAATATAAAATTGATGTAATTTCTTCATTTTCTTCATCCTTTCTCTTCATCTTGTTCCCAATCGTCACCATTAAATTATGCAACCGGGAGATCTGAAGACTATGGTGCTAAAAGGGTGTAGACGAAATTAGCTTCAGATGCGAGCAAATTATTTCATTATCCCAAATGATTTAGTAGTGGGGATTTTATTATCACAATAACCTTCATCCCCAAATCCAAAGTCCTTGTTACCATATCTCCAAATCTCAAAGCAAATACGCTTCAGATCTTGAATCCGACAGTAGCGATGTTCGATGGTGGTGGTGGGCGGCCTTCAATGGTGGTGAGGAATCCGGCAAAACTACCATTTTCTATTCATCGTGTTCCCAATTGCAGGTTCCTTTGGCAAGTGAAGAATAAAGAAGGGAGAGATGAAGGGAGGCTGTGGTTGAAGGTGGGGGCGAAAGAGGTCGGGGTTCCATTTATACGATGGAACTATCAAATGAAGATGATGAAGGTGAAATGATGATGATGGTGAAATGATGTTTGGAGAAGGATAAAAATGGTGTAGATAGATAGTAAAATTTACATTTTTTTATTTTTTTTTATTTTTAATATTAGGGGTAATTTTATCTTTTCACACCATATTTAACAAAACTGGTGGATGGTGTTAGTAGTTGATGTCGTCTAGAAGATCTATAAAAACTAACTATAAAACCTAACCTAGACTCCTAAGTAATAAGATGGAAAACCTATGAACTAAACCGCATTGACAAGCAAGTGTACCTATCGAGTGTAGCACAGCTTAACGGTAAACCGAATTATCGAACCCTAGAGACACTACGAATAACAAAACAGACTCTGACTCGGACTTAAGATGCTTTGTTTGGGGCTTTACTACTTTACTGAATATAACTAATGAATGCAGCAAACTAAGGTCGACTCAAACAATCAAGAGAAAGAACAAACGTGAAATCAAGATATGGGAAGAACACTACCTAGGTCGGAATCCTAAATGCCAAGCACACCTTCTACCGGTTCTGAAAACTATGATGGATTTGGGATTCTAAGGATAAATGCTAAAGATAACCTAGTGGATCCCTAATCACTCTCAGGGTGTCACCAACTAAGCTTAGCTAAAGTGTATTACCAAAACAACTAGAACAGAAGTAATCAACATAAACATAGTCTTAAACACAAAAATTAAACTCAAAGATTCAATCTTGGAAAACCGAACAAGTTAATCTAACAAACCCAGAGTCCAAAGCTAAAGTGTATTTCCAAATGTATTTCCATGTTAATCTAATTAAACTCAAAGATTCAATCTTGGAAAACCTAAAGTGTATTTCCATATTCTATTTATTTGGAAATTAGGTTTTTTTCTCGAAATTTTGATCTCTCGCGTATCGCGAGGGTTGGGCTATGGTTCCTCGCGTACCGTGAGGAACAAAATAGTCGCGTACCGCGAGAGACATGTTTTCACCATTTTTGACTTTTAAACTTTGGGCTTCAATCTCGTGCTTGGTTTCTTCGGGTTTTGACTTGTAATTCCCACGAGCTCCTGTAAACACATAGTAGACTCAATATAAACAAAAAAAAACGACTCAAAACGAACACAAAACTAGTTAAACCACATTAAAAACATAGGAATAAAGATGTGTGCTTTGCACTACATCAAACATCCCACACTTAACCTTTTTTCGTCGTCGAAAAACTCAGCAATGGAATCATAACAGAGATCTAACGTTACAAACATCAATTACCAATTAGTTAACATACTCACGCGTTAAAAAGCAACAATCAGTATTTCTGTCCGATTAAACCTAAGCACCAACCATCTTTCCCACACAATGTGTTCTCATTCCATTTTATACAACAATCAATCAACCTATGTGACTCTCACTTAGAAGCTACAACTCTACCTAATCCCGTCTCATGGTTATGTCTAAGCACGGGTTAAACCATATAGATTTGTCCACCACGTTAAACTAAGATTATAGGTTTTTAGAAATAATGAATTATGGAATGAGTGGATGGAACTGAGATTTTTTTTAAGTATAAGAACTTTTTTCTAGAGGCGTCTCAACCAAGTCACTATCCCCGAAGCTAACACATAGACTGAATTCTAAACATTAAGCACATAAATCTGTGTATCCTCCAAGTCGCCATCCTAGAGGGTAACACATAAGCAAGACATAGTTTCAAAGTAACTAAGCTCATGAATATGGATTTATGGAATATGAGCCACCGAAACTCAGATTTATTCTCATAAAAAGATAACGATGTGCCATGAAAATTTTCAAAAACCTCTAAATTTTAACTTATAGTGGTACCTATCACCTTATGTTGACAGTTTCAGTATTACCGTTACCCTAAGATGAGTACCCACAAGATTTTATTTATTATTAAGTGATTAATCCTATGTACACTCGTAGGTTATTTAAGCTATTCAAGCTGGCTGGGTCTACCAAAATATCACTAATTAGACGCGTCTTCTATTATTTTATATCATTTAAACTCAACAAAAAGATCCAGTTGTACTATCATTTTTCATTTATTATGCAAAACTTTTATTTTCAAAGGACATTTTTTTCAAATTTTTTATTTTTTTAGTATTTTTGAATTTTTATAGAAGACACAAACTTGACAAACTAAACACTCACATCCCCACACTTGAAAGACACATTGTCCTCAATGTGAAGCAAGACACAACTAAACATAAACAGAAAGCGACTTAGCTGGTTATGATATATGCAAATAAATGCACAACTTTGTTCTTCCTTTTGTGCACCGTATAACATTTCGGTCACCGTTGCACAACTCTGTTGGGTTGCCTTTACACAATAATAGAAGCATCAGTCCCGCCCGAATGGAGACTGAGTACGGATAGGACTAACAATACCTGATTTGTGGCAGACACATAGACATGAAAACCCCGGCAAGGTAGATCATCGGATCGAACGGTTTCCAAGTTTTCCATGGTCGGTGATGATGAGTGAATGAATGACATGGATGATGGGTGGAGGTTGGATATGATAGATGATGGGTAATGTTAGTGATGGGTAATGGTGATGAATAGAGGTGATATGGTGATGGATGGCTTTTGTGGTGGTAGTGGGAATGTGATCTGTGTGGGAAACCATGGGAAACAAGGTCGAGAACGGCATATCCAGGAAGGCCCCACGTACTGTGAAAAGCCAGGTCCTACTCCTCGCATACCGCGAGGAGTTGAAAATATAGTCGGGCTTGTACTTGGTCTCTCACGTATTGCGAGAAATCGGAAACCAAACCTCACTTACCGCGAGCAACCCCTAGTGACAGAAAGTTATAGAATTTTCCAAATTTTATACTTAGAAAATTTTTGGCCATTTAAAAATTTTTGTCACCCAAATTCTTTAAAACTTGTTCCAACAATGAATAACCATTGTAAAACATACCTGGAACTTCGTTCCCAATGATTTCCCTCACCTAATCGAGCGTGAATCCTTGCAAGACACGACACAAACAAAACGCAAATACCTAAAAACATAAAAATTGACACGGACTCAAACCAAAAAACGCATACAAACTATACATCCTGGGCACTTGCCCGGGAATCAAGCAAGCCTATTAGGAGGCTTCTCCTTGATCCTAACCGGTATCGAATTCACCCTGCGCGGTCTAGCGGCTCTCCAAAACCTCAGTAATTTCATACTCCTATCGAACACTGAACTCATATCATTCCACCACCACTTAAACCTACTCGGTCCGAAGATGATATGCATTATGTAACCAAGTAACCTATCACCCCTAAATTTTACCACACTTGGGGTTTGCACTAGCTTCCATTTAGATGAATCTCTCAGAGCACGGTTTCTCTTGCGGGGTGGCTTAGACCTAGGGTAGCTGGAACTAGGGGCTGACTCAGGGGTTCTACCCTCAACATGAACAAGTGTGACTGGTAGAGGTTAAGATGAAGGTGGTTCTAAAGATGTGTCTCAATCGGGCAATCCTGATTCTCTAAACTCTCCACCATGGGTGTACCACAGATTATCAACCCTACTAGTGCTAATATGTCACTCGGATTGAAATTATCACCTTCAGCACCTAGAAACGAGGATCCTACCAATTTCCTTTCAAATTCCTCCAACTAATCCGGAGGGTCCTCTATCATTCCTCTACCAATACCATCATATATTGGATTAGAGTCCCAACGATCGTCCATGGAGGCATCAAGCATGCACACGGAGTGGCTATGCTCCCCAACTTCCTTCACAGACTTTGTAGCATAGAAAATGATCGACTCACCCCCACACGAAGTGTGATTTTCCCATCAAAGACATCGAGCAATGCCTTGGTGGTAAGCAAGAATGGGCGGCCTAAGATGAGTAGGACTCTATCATCCACCTTCATGTCTAGGATGACAAAATCCACGGGGAAGACAAATTTGCCTACTTTCACTAGAATATTATCCACAATTCCCCGTGGATACTTGACTGAGCGGTCAGCCAAGCATATGCTTATGCTCGTCAGTAGTGGTTCACCAAGGTCTAGCTTCTTATAGATAGAATATGGCATCATATTGATGCTAGCACCTAGGGCAGCAAATGCGTGACGCAAGAGCAAACTTCCTAGGATATGGGATCGTGAAACGACTCGAATCTCCCAATTTCTTGGGCAGTTTGTTTTGCACCACCGCACAGCATTGCTCACTGAGTGAGACTTTAGAGACCTCCTCGAGCATCTTCTTGTTGGAAAGAAGATCTTTTAGGAACTTGCCATACTTTGGCATGCGCTGGAGGGTCTCTATGAGTGGGAGATTGACCATTAGTTGTTTAAACATTTCTAGGAAGTGACTGTGTTCCTTAGCTTGTTTTAAATGGAAACAAACGCGTTGGGTAGGAAATACAGTCCAGGTTAATCTCGGGGGGTCTTTATCTCACCCCCACTCTTCTTCTCCACTGCCTTCTCGGCAATATCACTCTTTATTTACATGAGTCATTGACTACACCTACACCCCACACACATCACTAGGATAACGTATCCTACACATATTCATAAGCGTTTAGCATATAATCAAACTCACCCCGAATAACAATTAACACATCACCCATTAATAACTCTCAACTCTAGCTCACATAGTTCCCATAAACACCCCATTGACCCTCCGACTCATTTATAACGGTTTTAGTGCATAAACACACCGAGTTAGAACCCAAAACTCTTATCTCATTTTAATGTAGTAAACACCTCATGCAAGTATGTACGATAGCCCAAAAAATAGTAAAACGTTTAAAAAGGGGAATTAGAAACTCACCAGTTACGCTGACTCTTAGTCCTTGCTCATGTCCGTCCATGCTCGGACCCCAAACCTATCAAACGTTCTATCATATGTTCACGTCTTAAGCATACGTCGAATAATGTACAAAATATAAACTCCACTCTAAGTCTCAACCACTCGACTCGTCGAATCACCGAACCCTTAGCTCCACTGATACACGTATCGGGTCCTCCTTGACCCGCTTAGAACACGAACTTAGTTTCATCCCATACATGTACGTACTTGCGCGTACATACTCATGCAAACCCTAACTTGCTACTTTTACAAACACCCCGGTCCACCACCACGTACCATCACCACTAAGAGGCATCCGCCGTGCGTCACTGTTGTACCCGTCACCCTGTACCATCCTCGGTTAGTTGTCGTCTTGATAGCCACAAGAAACCCTAACAATTACATTCGGGTCCCTAAGGTTCTATTCCACGCGTATTCAGTCTCGAGTTAGGATTACAGCGACAACTGTGTCATTTAATATCGTTAAAACGCCCCATCCACAACCAAACTTGCTCTTTATTTCGTTAAATATGAACCTGGGCCATCTACTAACCCGAACTAGTGGCTTACAGATTTTTGGGATGTTACATTGGGGCACATGGAAGGCCTTTGCATGGTTGTGCATTGCCTGTTTTCTCCCTCCTTTTGTCTTTTGCTGATTGTTGACTTTTGTTGACCAATTTTGACTTTCTTGGGGGTCAAAGATCGGGTGATTATTCGCATCCTTCGAGAAATCTTGATTTGTTGATGATTTTAGCTCGTTTTCGCTCTGTTTCCTTTCGAGATGTGGCTATCCTACAATTATAAAATATTCGCGTTTTAATTATCAATTACAAGGTTTTTATTCAATTAGTACCATAATATGGGTATTATTGTGAATGCGAAACATGCATAAATTAGGACATATCACATATTCATTAATTCAGTGCTTTCAAGGGACCATATTCCGTAATTCAGTGATTTCGATGGGCCATATTCAGTAATTCAATGCGCACGAAGCGTCACCTTCAAAAGTTCAATGCTTACGAAGGGTCATATCCAATATTTTAATGCGCAAGGAGCATCATATTCAATAGTTCAAAGTTTATAAACAATATATATATATATATATATATAATACACGTAAGCATGTAATAATGAATTTAGATCCCAACAGCGGAGTATTGGAAACCAAATCCATACACATAAGTTGTTCGGATGTCCGTAACTTAACGACGATAAACGGAATAACACTCTTTTACGCGTGATATGAACAATGCAGAAGCCTAAATTTAATCGTATCTTATATTTTAAGTCCTTTGGTGTTCATGCACAAAAATTTCAAAACGTTTGATTCAAAAATATTTATAACCCTTTCGATTAAGAAAATAGTGTCTTTTAAAATAAAAACGGTTATTTATACTTTTAAGAAAAAAATATACATTTCGATTAATTTATAACTTAAAATGATACATATATAACTTATATGTGAGTTAAAACATTCAATTAATAACTCAAACATTCGGGTTATTACAATACACTCCCGTTAAAAATAACTCTTTCTTAGAAATTGCACAATATAACACTTTGATCCCCCTCATAAAACAAGTGAACAATAAGAATTCATTCTGAACATATAAGGTTGATCCAACGATCGGAACGATTTAAATTTCACGGAACTATAGTACCTTTTATCAGAGACATCTACGAGAGTTGCATCACAAATATGGAGACATAAAGATAGAATAGGGACCCTAATTTTTGTGTCTACCCACCCATTACCTCACAGGTTTTGTTTCTAAAATTTCATCAGGAAAGAGCCTGAGCTCTGATACCATAACCGTAACACCCCAACCTAGCTAGGGCCAACGTGTCCCTTAGGTAGCGTTTGGTATGCAGGAATGAAAGGTGGAATGGAATGGACGATTACGAGAGAATGAAAAAAATAGTGTTTGGTTGGACGGTGTAATGGAATCACCCACTCCACAGATCCCATTCCGTCCAAATCCCTCAAATTCATTCCATCCACCCCCCGTGATTTTTTTTCATTCCATCCCCTCTTTCACCCTTCATCACCACCACACCCTCCTACCACCACCACCTACCACCACCAACCACCACCCATCACCACCTCCCACCACAGCCTCCACCAACCGTCGCCGCCTCCACCACCCGCCGCCTCCACCACACACCGCCATCTCTCACTGCCACCACCACCGCCACCCATCGCCACCAGCCACCCCCACCTCCCGCCGCCGCCGTCACCACCACTGTCGCTTCTTCCACCACCCGCTACCACCACCTCTTACCACCGCCACCCCCACCCACAACCACCCACCACTGCTGCCATCACACACCGTCACCTACCACCACCCAATACCACCACCGCCGCCATGCACCACTGATTTATTTCTTCGTCTTTTTAGCCTACCAAACAACATAAAGTAATGATTTATTCCATTCCCTCGTGGTAACCAAACAAGACAATAGAATGGAATGGTCCATTTCATTCCTTTGTCCATTCCATTACCTCATTCATTCCATTCCCTCGTCTATTCCATTACCCCATACCAAACAAAACCTTATACAGTAATCAGATCTCAATACATTAGTCCATAAATGATAAAACATTTACATTTAATGAAAGAAAATACAAAACATTACAATTTTTTTAAGTAAGAACTTTTAATCTTTATTCTCTCGAGCCCTCTCTCCAAGTCTTCCAAATAAGCCCTGCAACCTAACATTCATAAACAGTAAGAATGTATGCATTGTTTTGACCAAAAATTACCAAAGATAATCAAGTAGCCAAACTTTGTACATGAGGTAGCGTGCTTGTATGATTATATAAGAAATGCAATGTTAATAAGGAAATCAACACAGAGATATACGAGGAAATCCCTTGTTCCTTTGGGATCTCCGGCATAAAACCTCGGGAGCCGACTAAAGTTGGGCTGCCTCGTTTGTTCTTATAAAAAGTAGACAAAAATAAAACGAATGAGAGCCATATTCAAGTGATCAGTTAATCAGGATACTGAAACATAGTAAGGATCAAGGATACCGATACTTATCTGAGGATCCAGGATACAAGAGGTAAAAACTGATGCATAACATGCATATTAAACTTGGCTTTACTAAGTGGGACAACAACTATACAATACACAATGCTCTAAAATATCTATCATACAATATATATGTACACATTCATCAAACACATTCGCTGAGTCACATAATGATAGTTCACATTTGGTTAGTCACATAACACATTCAATAGTTCAACGATCACGAAGCGGCATTTCAATAGTTCAATGCGCTCGAAAAGACATTTCAATAGTTCAATGCTCACGAAACGCCATTTCAATAGGTCAATGCTCACGAAACGCCATTTCAATAGTTCCATCCTTTGGATGGGCCATATTCAATAAATTATTACTTTCGAGAGACCATATTCAGTAATTTAGTGCTTTCGAGGGACATGTTCAGTAAATCAGTGCTTTTGAGGGGCCATATTCAGTAATTCAATGCGCACGAAGCGCCATCTTCAATAGTTCAATGCTTTATATCCAATAGTTTAATGCACACGGAGCGTCATTTTCAATAGTTCAATGCTTATAAACAATATATCTATATGTGTGTGTATATTATATATATAATACACATATGCATATAATAAAAAATTTAGACCCCAACAACGGAGTATTGGAAACCAAATTCGTACACATAAGTTGTTCGGCTTTTGGTGTTAATACAAAAAGTTTTCAAAACGTTTGATTCAAAAAATTTTATAACGCTTTCGATTAACAAAATCATGTCTTTTAAAAGAAAATATGCATTTCGATTCATTTATAACTTAAAATGATACATTTATAACTTATATGTGAATTAAAACATTAAATTAGTAACTCAAAAATTCTGGTTATTACAAAAATAGACTTATTAGTTCTCCTTATTAACAATTTTATCTCCGTTTCTTACTTTCAAGAGTTTAACATAAACACGTAATCAATATTTCACTTGATTAAGTTAACCATCATCATCTAGGTGTACACTCAATAAAATCTCAATATAGTTGACTCAAGTTTTGACATATTCATACCAAGTCATGGAATTAATCACCTAAACAATCACATGCAATCAAACTCATGACTTAAAAGTGACAATCAATCATTCTTGTATGTAAATTAGGGTTTATACACCCAAAATTATACATCAAAATCCCCAATTCACATGTTTGGGGACCATCCCCACATGAAACTCTAACTCACAAATTTTTCTATAAAACATGGAAGATTACAAACCGGAGTCTTTGAAATCGATAAAGGATGGTAGTGTTGCACGCCAATTAGTCAAATTTGAGATCCATGACAAAGATTACCCTCCCCGTATAGAACTCTACTTTATCAATGCATAATGTTGGGAATAATATTGAGAGTGATGATGTCAATCGAAACTACTTGTTTCGATTAAACATTTGTTCAACCAAAACTTGCTAGTTTCGATACCTGTTTTTCAGACCCATTTGGTGGTGGCTTGGATAATAAGGCACATGTGCTTGGCTTTCTATATATAGTAGAATATTTCATTAAAGTGAGTGTGTGTCTATATAGGGAATCACCACCCAAGGGAAGCTCACCCTAGGTGAGAACAATTATGACTGTGTGAGGAGCTTTTATTTTTCATATCAATCAAAGAATCATACATTTTAAGCTCCAATTATCTTTTCTTTTTCACTCTTATATATGTTTGATGGATTTCTTCGCAGATCTGTATTCTCAAGTCTGCTTAGGACCTACACATAACTTATAGCAAAAGTTTGAAGTTACCTTAGGAGGAGTAGAAGATGATGATGAAGAAGATTCTTTAGTGTTATCAGCAATGAATGCATGGTTCAGATTGAGTTCTTTTAGTTGAACTCCCCAGTCATAACCACTATCTTGTTGACTAATGAATGCCTTTGAATTATCCACAGCCTTACTCCCTGCAACTTGTCTAATCTCACTTGCTTCACCATTCCTATGCTCCTTTGGCTTTAAGCATTCTCTAACAAAATGACTCGGACCATGATAGTTGTAACAACGAAGATTTGACTTATTGAACTCGACCTTCTTTCCAGTATCCTCACTCCATCTCAATGTACAAGTCTTGTTAATGAAGTTCTTTGCTCTAAAGACTGCCATAGCTAGCTGCCAGGATATATCCAACTCTTCAACATCTTCAGGGTGAATCTGATTCCGCTCAGCAATGAGTATCTCAGAAGGAGATAGATTTCCTGATACAACAACAACATAGTAGTTCATAATACCAATGCACGGGGAGGTATTAGCTTATATTGATTTAGCATTGTGAGCAGAATAAGCATGTTGTTCATTTGTAGCAGAATTGCATGTTGCAGTCTAGCCAATAAGAGCTTCTCTAGACCCAGATGCTCCTTGAGTCACACTTAATAGAAAGGCATTGTTGCTACTTGTGCCCCAACTGAGTTCATGCAATTTGTATGATTCATCTTCCTCTGTATGTCGTCAAGATCATAAGATTTGATGATTTAATATCAAATCATTCAGAGGTGTCACATTCAAATCCTTGGTTTTTTTTCAGCAAAGCAACATTCATATCCCAGCTCTATGGGAGAACATTTAGCAGGTTCCTATTCAGATCACCAATGCTCAGTTTAATCTCAGCACCCCTCATCTCAGTTACCATCTTAGTAAACCTTTGCAACTGCACTTCTAATAACTCTCCCAGAATGTGACTAAACATGTTGAATTTTTGTAGTAGCATTTCCTTTCTGCTGGCTTTCATGTCATCATTTGCCTCAAACACTTTCTCTAAATATTCTCATATTTGTTTAGTATAGGTGCATTCAAGTGATAGAGGCCAAAGCTTTTAAGTAACGTTGAACAAGATCATAATCCTTATCAGTAAGATTGGCAATTTGTTTAGGAGCATGTGTACCGTCAGATTTGGTGTACATATGAACCTGAGGACCTCTTATTATACTTCTCCACATCTTGGCCTCAGAGAGCATGACATAATTCTTGTACCTGAATTTCTAGTCAGCAAAATCCTCAACATAAGTTAGTCTTAGAGGTTTTGTGTTGGTACCAATCTGAAGGTCCAACATATAGTTGAGATTCATACTTTGTTGTGAGGTCTTTTTATCAGAGTACTAATCCCTTTGATCTAAACCTGTAAACATGAATTTATAATGAGCCGTGAACTAGAGTACCACCGTGAACCTTAATAAAGTCGTGAACTAGTATCACAACCTGTGAACTAGAGTACAACCGTGAACCTGAATAAAGTCGTGAACTAGTATCACAGCCCATGAACTATACCCGTGAACTGACTGGCCGAGAACCAAGCACCTCACCCGTGAATGAGTTCAGTGGCTCTGATACCAATTGTAAGTCCCGAAAACACAACGATGGATCTTCAAATACAGAAACTAACGAACACGATATCAAAGTGTCACATAAAGTAGGCGGAATCTACTTGGTGTGGTGATTCAAAAGAAGGATTTAATGTAAGCACACTTGTATTAGAACAAAAGCAATTACACAGAAAAGTTGCTAAAACCGCTAACCCTACTCGGTTAGACTAAACATGTATTTATACTAAGATAAACTAGACTAAGCCCATGCATACATGTTCTCTGCTCCCATGGCCGGCCCATTACACCCTTGTCGTGAACCTCATGTTCACGGCTCACACCTTACTAACTTGATGCTTAATCCTTAAACTATCCAGGGTCCTACACTCAAAATTGGAATCGTTATCATCAACCCGTTTCTTTTTCACTCATTCTTTTTCTTAACAAGTAGAAGATGTTGGTGAACATGGGAGATACGTTAGAAGCTTAGGTGACATCATAAGTCGAATTTAACCAATGTCCAAGAGAAATTAATACGTATGGGTATCCTAATTTGTTTTGTCAAATATGTAATCCTTTCCATGGTTAACTACATATGAAAGAAGAGAAACCTTCGTAGTTTAAAATTTTGAAGTTGTCTAGTTAAAATTTATAGGTATATTCTTTCTTATGATTAATACTTTTTTCTTAAATTACCGCTTTCCTTTATGTAGAATTTGATTTGGAGATCGGAAAAAAGTAGATATATTTAAATCCATATTTTTTTATAAAAGCCCTAAAAATTTATAAACATTCATAATTTAACGTTGGTAACCAATACTAAGAAATAGTATCTTACAAACTTGAAAACACTAAAGCATTTGATTTCTTTTCAAGTTTGACATTTTAATGTTAATAAATAGTATCGTACTATAATCAAATACTTTAGTCTTTTAGTACATCACTTGTGTGCCAACGGTAGTTGAAGGGTTATTTAACGTGTTAAAGGTGGTGGGATTGGTGCTCGGGTACCACTCGGGTAGTTGGCGGGTAGGCGGGTACACCGCCGCAAGCTTGGCGGGTACCGGCGGGTATAAGGTGGCGGGTAGGGGAGGCGGGTATGGAAAGCCGCTGAAAGTTTTGGAAATCAAGCCGTTAGATACTCTAAGATGGTATTAATTAGGAGGGTCGAAGGGTATTTGGAGTGTACCACTCCCCCTATGAAGGATACTTTAAGAGGGTAGTTTGACTAAGTGAGCTGTCATCTTCTAATTGATCTATTTTAGGATGGTACCACTCTCACCACCCTAATGTTACTTTTCAATGTTACTTATTTCGTAACTGAAGATGGACATATTCAGGGGCAGATCCATGGCTATGTGAGGGGGGTGGGTGGGGGGGGGATAGGCACCCACTCAAGCCTAGCACACAAGCCCAAATTGTTTAATAAATTGAGTCATGCCTCATCAAGTTTTGTAGCAGGCACCCAAAAAGTATTTAACCTGACCCTTCTCCTTATATTATTAGCTTTTATGTAACTGTTTATTTATTTAGAAATTACCTTATGATATGAAGTAACATTTATCTTCTATTTTTGTATCTTTGTGTTTTGGTAGTTGTTAGTATGAAGAAACTAGTAAAGTTCATTTTCTTATTCATTTGATCTATTCAAATATGAAAGATACCCATTACGTAGCTTATTCGTTGGTTTACTTACTTAATTAAGATTGGTTACTTGCCTGATAGATTAAGTACCGGTTAACTTATTGGTTGACTCATTTTGATGATTAGGAGATTGATTAACCAACGTTTAAATGCAATTCTTCACATTTTCAACGGCAATTATCCAATGTTTTAACAGCAACTCTACATTGTTTTTAACAATATTTTGTACTATTTTCAACAACAATTTCGAAGTATTTTAGCAACAATTCTGCAGTTATCATTACTTAAAGTCGTATCATAATCTTGGAGAGTTTGAATATTTTGTTATGATTTAATTTAGAATTTTTACTTGACCTGTTCTGTTTTGACTTGACTCGTTTTTAACACCTACTAACAAAAAATCCTGGATCCATCACCAGACATATTTCAGATATTACACGACTCAATGTCGCTAGCTTAGCCTTTTTGCAGATGGTACGCTCATGGATAAGAGTGCTCGTGACTCAGAGTTTAGTTTAATAATCTGTGAGGGATGAGGTATAACATAGTTTCATTGAGGATTTGCAAGCCATAAATAGGATTTACATAATATTTATTTCGGGTATTTTCTATACTATTATCAGACGCATAGTATAATACATGAGTTAAAGTAGATTATTAACGGATATTTGGCACATGTCCTAAGTATATATTTAATTTTTTTTGAATATCTTTATAAATAGAGTTAATTACATCAATAGTACATGCGGTTTGTCAAAAGTAACAGGTATTGGGTTTCAAGCTGCAAGTATGGGTATTATGTTTTAATTTCGAAACAATATTGGGTATTAAAACTAATTTCTGTTAGTTTTTCGGTTAACTTTTGCTAAAATGACTAAAATGATATTTGATAAAAAAATAATTATTAAACATATATATATATATATATATATATATATATATAATAAATTTTATTTTAGTGTTGAGTTCATGAGAAAACTCCTCTTCGTGAGAGAACTCGCGAAAACCAACTCAAACGAACTCTGATTGAACTCATTACAACGGCATAAGAACCGGCTCGTCAAACCCTAAAAGCTAAACCCCACAACAAAAACCTAAAACCCCCACCCCCCAATAAACTTGAGCCCCCCCACCCCCCAAAAACCTAAACCCCCCACCCCACCCCCCAAAAACCTAAACGCCATGCCGGTTCTAACGCCGCCAAAATGATTTCATTCAGAGTTCTTTTGGGTTGTTTTCGCGAGTTTTCTCACGAACAAAGAGTTTTCTCATGATCCGTCCCCATTTTATTATACACACACACACACACACACACATATATATATATATATATATATATATTGTTGTTACATATTATTCGTAGCAAATCAAGCAATCGATATGGTAGAAACTAGAATCGAGTAGATTGATCAACAAACGAGATTAGATCAAAAACACATAGTTAAAGGTGTAACTATCTAAATTGTATTCATATATCAAATGAAGTCCCACATACAAAAGTCAAACTATACAAGTATTTATACTAAGAAGACAAGAAATGGATTCGTCCGAAATACATTTTGGTCGAAATGTATTTCGTTCGAAAATGATTTCGAACGAAAAAGATTTCGGTCAAAATCTTTTAACTTCAAAGAATTCTTTCGTCTTCGAGTTGTTTTATATGCGATTGCCTAAAATAGTTCTACCAAGCTCCCCCATACATTTTGCATCATCAAAGTTAGATATTGGACTCGAATCTTTAACTCTCCAAACTTGTCTTGGTTTGGCTTTGTCTTTCCAATCTTGTTTTCGTTTCGACATATTGTATGTTCAAAACATTTTCAACCTATTAAAAACTTTAACAACTTTTTCTTGAAACTTTTCTTGAGGTTGAGAAACGACCTTCTGTTTGGGAGACTTGTGTTTCTAGATACAACAATCTCTTGATAAATGACCTTGTTTTTCACAACTAAAACATTTCTTCAAAGTAGGACATATTTTTTGATAAGGTCCCTTTCGAGATGCTGACTTATCCTTAAACTTCTGTTCTTCTACTTTTGATGTTTCTACTCCCTCTTTAACAAACATGAGTGGAGCAAATTTATTCAAAACGAACGGGATGGCATTAGCCTTAAGTGGACTTGCTTTCTTGAACCCTAAGCCACCCTTATTGTCAAAATAATCCACACATTCTTGACTTTCTTTAGATGTGTCACTGACACAAACATCATGAGAATCAAGATCACTTGGAATCATCGATTCAACTTTATTTGTTTTGGAGTTTCTCTTTGGCTCTAACGAATGTATGGTTGAGAAATATGTGAATAAAATCCATTTGTAGTAAATGGAGGAGAAAAACTCTTGTATCCCATCTCGCTATTCACCTTATCATTAACTTTAGCCTCATTGCTTTCACTAGTAACTTTATATCCAAGCCCAGAAGTTACTTTGTCATGTATTTGAGATTCACTAATCCCACTAGCCACTCTCCCATAAATGTTTATTTTATCAACTTTAATTGTTGTGTTTGATACCTTTTCCATCTTCTCGGTTAGCAATTTCTTTTTTGTTTCTCGTTCAGCAATCAACAGTTGAATTTCATAATTCTTTCTCTTTAACTGAAGGTTCAATGAGAATTTTCTTTGACACAATCATCCATCTTCCTTTTATACTCTTTCTCACGATCTTTTAGAATCTTCTTTGTAGTATGTGCATGTTTCAATGCATCCATAAAAAGTTGATTTCGATTCTTGTAATCAGCAATTTTCTCAAAACACTCCACATAACACATATTTTCGTTGAACAGTTCAGAATAAGCTTTAAGTTCAGCATAAGCTTTAAGTTCCTGTGATTCTTTCACTGCTTCAGCAACCAAATAAGATTCTATACGTTTACAATTTCCTTGAAAATCATAACCGTGTCCTCCTTTGATTACTATTATGTTCTCATCCACTTTAAGCGCATACATCTGTAGCTTTGCACATAAATCCTCTAATGAATTAAACTTTAACCCTTTATTTTTGATGTTATGTTTATAAATCTCCCATTCTCGTGGTTGAGCATTGAGAAATTTATCCATGACTTTTCATTTTTTGTTTTTTAATAATAACCTCATTTAGATCATTTATCAATCTCACATATCTGTGATACTGGTCAGTCAAAGATTCTCCTTTTGCGCGTGTGAAGACTTGATATCTTTTCTTTAATAGCTCTTGTCTTGCTTTTCCTTCCACATCTTCCTTATAAAGTGTTGGAACCTAGTAGTCCATAGAAATCAATTAGTTTTAGAATTGTATAACTTTAGATTTTTCGGTCGAAAAGTATTTTCAACTGAAAATACTTTTCGATCAAAAGATTTCGATCGAAACTCTTTAGTATAAATAGTCTTGTCTTTTGTATTTTCAAAAAACGATTCTCATTTGTATTGCTTGATTCCAAATCTTTCAGAGAGAATTTCAGTGTGTTTCGTTGATTATTTTGTGATTTACTTTGCTGTTATAATGAAGATCATCAACATGTTTGTGTGCATCTTGTGTGATTGATTATATCCTTCTTGTTCATATTTGATTCGATCATTACAATGCGCCTTTGATTTCTGGATTGATTACGCCAATTCAGAGAGTGATTGAAGACTTTATCCTTGAATATCAGCAGATCAGAGGGGATCACAAGTGGTATCAGAGCTGCAGGTTAAAGCTCTTGGTATTCAAGAAGAATTTTAGTCAAAATTGATCGAATTGGAGTAATTTGGGTGCCACTGTTGTTGATTTGAAGCTAATATTGATGGAGATGAAGTTAGCATCAAGTTTGGAGGCTTGATTTTTTATTCAGATCATCACAGAAAGTTTTTGGTCAATTCAAGTATTATTCTGTTGAATTGCCCGAAAAGTCTTGTTGAAGAAGCCGAATTCATTTTTTGATCGAAAAGTAGTGCCAAAAGTCTAAGGATAAATTTCATCTGTGTTCGAAATATTCAGACTTTTCGACCGAAAAGTCTGAACTGAAAAGCGTTTTCGACCGGTCAAGTGTTCGACCGAAAAGTTCTAAGTTGGGAAGTGTTTCTAATTTCGACCAAGTTTCAAATTACAAGTATAGAATGGCTGGAAAGGTTTACGATACTGAGAGGGTTATTGGGAAATCACCACCGATGCTGAAATCAATATCATAATTTTCCAATTGGAAAATAATGATGAAGGCGTATTTCAAGTTTACTAAACACACACTTTGGGAATCAATTGTGAAGGGTCCTCATATTCCAAAGACTGCAAATGCTAATGGGTTAGTCCCGGTTGCAGATCCTGACCTTTGTTCGGAGGAAGATAAGAAGTTGACCAAGAGAGATAACAGAGCATTGGGATATATTATTCTAGCACTTTCGACCGAGTTGTATCTAAATTTTGAGCAACATGAAACAGCATAGGGTTTGTAGAATGCTTTGTGAATAAGATTTGAAGGAAATGCAGCTCTTCAGGAAAGCAGAACTGATCTTCTACTGAAGCAATACAACATGTTTAGCTATAAGAAGAATGAGACTCTCAGTGAGCATGTGACTAGGTTCACAACCATGATCAACACATTGAGAAAAATGGGAGTGAAAGTTGAAGAGTATGATCTAGGAAAGAAGCTGTTATATTCATTGTCGGATTGTTGGAGCATACCTTGTATGCTAATCAAGAACACTACTCCAGATCTGAATAGTAAAACTCTTGATGATATTATCTGTCTGCTCGAGTCTGAAGAATTGGATGCAAAGAAGAGAGAGTTGAACAACCAGGATAAACAAAATAGTTCAGGTTTAACAAATGCAACATTGTTTTCTAGAAGCAGTGAAGGAGGTAGTGGAACAAAATCTGAGAAAAGCAAAGGTTGTTGTGAACACTCCTCTGGTGAGAAAGTCAAGTCACCTGGACAAATCCCTGAAGATCAGATTGCTCTATTCAGAGCTTTCATGAGCAGCTATGATGCATTGGTGACAGGAAAGCTATAACCCGCCGTGCATGATGTAGAGGATCTTGTTCAGATCAATCCTGATGACTTGGAATATATGGATTTGCAATGGCAGATGGCCATGATAGCTGTAAGGGCTAAAAAGTATCTGTAGGAGGTTGGAAAGGATAAGCTTCAGTTTGGTAAAAAGGTTGGTTTTGACAAAGAAAAACTCCGATGCTACAACTGTCAACAACTTAGTCACTTCGCTCGAGAGTGTACCAAGGACAAGAAAAATAAGGTTGAGGAAAGTGGAGTTAAGCTAGTAGAGATGATTGATGAGACTGACAAATCAAAGAAGGCTCCAACTGCACTCATGTCCAAACAGCTCAGCAACTGTGAATGGGATGATGAGATCGAGGATGCTGAAGATGAACTGGATGAAGCCTTGATGGCTGAAAGCTGAGAATACAAGTGCTTGTGCGCTCAAAACCGATGTTAAAGAAAAGGGCAAAACTGTTGATTCTGATGAACTTCATCTGAGAGTGAGGTAAAATCTGATAGTGAATCTGACATATGTTCCTCTTTGTGTGTAGAACGAATGCAGAATTATTATGCAGCAAACACGTTTCTACTTGCTGAAAATGATAAACTAAAAAGGGTAAACAAAGAATTGAAACAAAATGAAGTAAATTTTACAGGGAAAATTAAAGCACTATTGAAAGACAATGTAGCATTTAAAGAATACTTGGATAAAAAAGATGTTTTAATCAAAGATCTTTCAGAAAAACTTGTCACAACTGAAACCGAGTTAATAAAAGAAAGGGTGATAGTTCCAAAGTGGAAGATGCAACAAAATGTCTTTGATGAATGTGTGAGTAAACAAAGAACTGTTTACATCAAAGACGGGTTGGATTACAACAAAGTTCCGCATCCTGATAACATTGTACCATTTCCTGAACCGCATGAATCAAATGAGTTGATGAATGCGGGTAAATCTAACTTTTATGATATGTGTATAAGTGCAGATATAAACTCAGGATGTGTGAATGATGACAGTGAACTTGATGGAGTGAAAAGTTTTTATGCTTTCAATAAACAGTTCACTAGGGAGTTTATAAGTGATTGCAAACAGTACCTAGATGTTGACTGTAATCTAAATAGATTTTTTTCAGTTTCTAGTGTTAATGTTGATGTAAACAATGTTCATGTTTCTGATTGTGATTCTGATGCTTCTTATGTTTCGGCATGTTCTACTAATGTTTGAGATGATTTTGATTGCGTGTTTGAAGTGTCATCAACATCCACTTTCTTTGATAAAGTGGTGCATACAGCTAGAGATTATGTTCCACTTCATAAAGTCTCAAGTCTAGCTGGTGATGTGGTCTTAGATGAGTTTGGAAACCCTTTGATTCAAGAGTATGATTTGTCAAGTGATAGACCAAAGAAAAATGATGTCATAGCACCAGAGAATCATATTCTTACCAGTGAGATATAAAGCAATAAAGTTGTCAAAGTCAAAGTTAGTGTATCAACAACTGTCCAAAGAAAGTCTTGGTGTGTCAAAGGCAAATCCATTGATGTCAAAGACCAGTTCATTGATGTCAAAGATAAGCCTGTTCAAAGCAAATGACATTTAAGAAAGAAAATTTGTGGCCTAAAGAGTGAAGTAGGCGAGTGCTAAAAGTCAAAGTCAAAGTCAAAGTCAATGCCTAAAAGCTACAATTGCTTTGTATGTGGTCAAGTTGGACACTTTGCGAGAAATTGCAAACACAACTCAAGTGAGTCAAGGTTCACAAAGAAAAAAGAGAGAGTTAAGAGAAAAGTTACACAATATTTCAAGAGAGCGTCTGAGAACGACAGTGTGTCAAAGTCCGGAGTGAAACAACGATACAATCGTGATTACTTGATTTCTAGAAATTGTCATGATTTTTATTCAACTGCTTGTCGTGCTTATGTGCTACCAAATTTTGAGGACACACGTGTCCCAAAAGGTTCATAATATGTGACGAAACCTAACCAACAAATCTATTTTGCTAAAGAAAAAATGACTAAGAAAAAAGTTGGTTATGTTTGGAAAGTTAAAAATAAACAGTCTTTACATATGGTTGGAACAAAGAAGAATATAAACTTGAAGGAACAAGTCGTTGTGACTAAGACTGTAAAAAGTCAAAGTCAGCCCGGGTCAAAGATGATCTGGGTACCTGTTTCTCATTAAGTTTGTCTTGAATGTGCAGAGTTTAACCGGGAGGACTATTAATAATGGTTGGCATGTTGATAGCGGTTGCTCAAGGCATATGACTGGACAAAGAGAAATTCTGGAAAACTTTCAAGCCTCTGATGGTGGTTTTGTTGCGTTTGCTGGTGACAAAAAGGGAGGAAAAATTACTGGTCAAGGAACAATGTCAAATGATCTTATCACATTAGATAAAGTCAATTTTGTGTCTCAATTAGAATTCAATTTACTCAGTGTTTCTCAAGTATGTGATAAAGACATACCAGTCCATTTTACTACAAAGGAGTGCTTATTCTTAAAGCACGGACTGGTTATTCCAGAAGAAATGATTCTGATGCGTGCTCCAAGAAAGTTCAACACATATGTGGTTGATATGAATAATCATACTACACCAGTTAATGTCTCATGCTTGTTATCAAAAGCGACTGGTTCAGAATCTTATTTGTGGCATCGAAGAATGGGTCATGTAAATTTGAAGAACATGAATAACTTAGTACATAAAGATTTGGTGCGAGGATTGCCAAAGAAAGAGTTCATAATTGAAGATAGTTGCATGTCATGTGCAAAGGGAAAACAACACAAGAAGTCTCATCGAAGAAAAACAATAACAACTTTTACTAGACCTTTATTTCTCATACATATGGATTTGTTCGGTCCAGTTCGAGTTAAAAGCATTGTGAAAAAATCATATTGTCTTGTTATCACAGATGACTTTTCAAGATTTTCATGGGTGTTTTTCCTTGCAACAAAGAATGAGACACCTGAAATGATAATTGAATTTGTCAAAAGAATAGAAAACATCTGTGATAGCAAAGTATCAATCATTCGCAGTGACAATGGAACAGAATTTAAAAATCAACTGATACATTCATTTTGTGTAGAAAAAGGAATAACACATCAGTATAGTGTTGCAAGAACACCACAACCGAATGGAGTGGCTGAAAGGAAGAACAGAACTTTGATAGAAGCTGCTCGAACAATGCTTGTCAATTCCAAGTTGCCTATTATTTTCTGGGCTGAAGCAGTAAATACGGCATGTTATGTTCTAAACAGAGTTCTTATGGTGAAGCAACTTACAAAGAGTTCCTATGAACTATTCTTTAAATGAAAGCCGTACATTAAGTTCTTCAGAGCATTTGGTAGTTCTTGTACATTTTTTAATACACAAGATTCATTACCAAAATTCACATCTGTTGGTGATTAATGCTACTTCTTGGGTTACTCTTCGTATCAGAAAGCTTATAGAGTATACAACAAGAGAACCAAAATTGTTCAAGAATCTTACTATGTGGAGTGGCAAGAATTAAATACTCCTCCAGATCAAAATGGACCTGACTGGTTCTTTGATGCTGAAGTAATCTTCAAGACTTTTGATCAGCAACTTCAAATGGATTCGAATGAAGCAAGTACTTCGGGTACTGTAACTGAGTCTTCTACAAGTAGTGATCTATCTGTTGGAAAGTTTTTGGTTGGACCACAAAATGTGATGGTTCAAAATGAGATGTCTGAGAATGTTACTACATCAACTCAAACACAAGAAGATCTTATTGACAATTCTGCCATTAATGTTGATTCTGAAAAAGAAGTTCCAAGTATTGATGATGAACCAATAGTTAATGAAGCTTAGTTGGATCCTGTAAATGATAAAAATAAGGGTGTAATCCAAACAAGTTCTTCAAGTGATCAAGTACCAGATTTGAATGTTTCAAATATGCCAGAGTCTGTGGAAGTAGAACCTATTCCAAATCATCGAGTTCATTATGCTCATCCAATTGAGAATATTATTGGATCTCTTGAGGATAGAGTTAAGAAAAGAAGTCAAGCTGGAAATATTAATGTATGTTTGTACTCCTGCTTCTTATCTCAAGAAGAACCAAATAATGTTACTATTGCACTACAAGATCCAAGTTGGATTGAAGCTATGCAAGAAGAACTCCTTCAGTTTAAGAAATTAAACGTGTGGCATCTTGTGGACTTACCTGAGGGAGAATATCCAATTGGAACGAAGTGGGTCTTCAGAAACAAAAGGGATGATCGTGCGATTGTAGTTCGTAACAAAGCACGTGTGGTTGTACAAGGTTTTTATCAAGAGGAGGGATTGGATTATGATGACGTATTTGCTCCTGTTGCACGAATTGAAGCTATCCGTATATTTTTGGCTTATGCATCGTACAAAAAGTTTACCATATATCAAATGGATGTGAAAACAACGTTTCTCTATGTGGTGGTAAATGAAGAAGTTTAAGTAAATCAACCACCGGGTTTTGAAGATCCAGATCATCCATTTCAGGTGTATAAGCTTGATAAAGCACTGTACGGGTTACATCAAGTGCCTCGTGCGTGGAATGAAACCTTGTCAACACATCTTACATCGAATGGCTTCGTTCGTGGAACAATTGAGAAGAATTAATTTCTTAAGAAATTTGGTGCTGATATGTTAATTGTACAAGTTTATGTCGATGATATTATCTACGGGTCAACGAATGAAGCTCTTTACAAGGAATTTGAAGAAATCATGAAATTGAAATTTGAAGTGAGCTTGATGGGAAAGATGCAGTTTTTTCTGGGGTTACAAGTTGAACAGTCTGAATCTGGGATTCTTATCCATCAGGCTAAATATGTGAAAGATATTCTAACTAAGTTCAAGATGAATGACTGCAAATTAGCTTTGACACCAATTGCTCCCCATGAACCTCTCAATGTGGGCTTGTCTAGAGTTGAAGTTAATCAGAAGATGTATCGGTCAATGATTGGCTCATTAATGTATCTGACTGCAAGCCGACCGGATATCATGTTTGTTGTTTGCTCCTGTGCTAGATATCAGGCAGCCCCAAAAGAATCACTTCTGGTTAAACAAACTCACAAGTGGTATCAGAGCTTTAGCTCAGATTAAACAAACTCACACTTGTTTAATCACTTCTGGTTCTATTCTAAACTTTCTCTTTAATCAAGTCACCCAAAATCACAAAAACAAAGATGGCACGGAGCAATGGATTTGAAGACATCGGCAGCATCAACCGATCACCAAGGTTGGTATCTAGGGAAGACTACGACATGTGGAAGAATCCCATGGAAAGCTTCTTCTGTTATCAGGAGTACGGAATGTGGAAATCCATCAGGGATGGACCCTACACTCCCATGGTAGCCTCTACAGATTCTGGAGGACCACTAGTCCCGAAGGAGCCCTCCAAGTACTCAGAAGAGGACATAAAGAAGATGGAGGTGGACTTAAAGGTACTAGGAGCTATCAAAATGTGCCTTCCAAATGAAGTTTTTCATAACTTCAGAAGTTACAAAACTGCTAAGGAGCTCTGGGAGGCTCTTCAGAAGATGTTTGCTGGCTCAGAGGAAGTCAAAGAAAACAGAAGGGACATCCTGAAGTAGCAATACGAAAACTTCGTCCGGAAGGAAGGTGAGTCACTAACCGTTTTGTATAACAGGTACATGTACCTGGTGGGAGAACTGTAGTGCTCCAAAGTAAAGCTAGAGAATGAAGATATTCTCAAAAAGTTTATCAGATCTCTCCCGAGCTGCTGGACACTATATACAGTGTCTATAAGAAGAACGGAGAATTTAAAAACTCTCCAGATGACAGAGCTCTTTGGCATGCTAAAAACATATGAATTAGAAATGATTCAAGCCAAGGAAAAGAGCTCCAATCATCAATCAGCCTCTACTTCCTCCACCATCTCATTTGCGCTTCACTCTGATCACTCCTGTCCTAGTGCAAGCAATTACTATCCCCCCATCGTCACTCATCCTCAAACACCAACTGCTTCACAATCCAACTCATCACCACTTCTTCTTGAAGCCCCTCCTCAACAGTTAACCTCTACTGCTTTTGTCTCTAACAACTCAAGCAGCATGTACTTCATAAAAGAGGATCTGGAATGCTTTCTTCCAGATGATCTTGAAGAAATGGATATTCAGCACTCATATGCGATTCTTTCCCTCAGAGCAAAAAGGTTCTATTCTAGAACCGGGAGATCTGTTTCAAGCAACAACTCAAACACCAGAGTGGGGTTAGACAAAAGCAAGATCCGGTGTTACAACTGTAACCAATTGGGTCACTTTGCTAGGGAGTGCAGGTGCCAAAAGCTAATCCGGGTGTCAGCCATCAAAGACAAGGCTACCAAGGTCAGCCAAGGCAACAGCAGCAGCAACAGCAAGGAACTCCTCCAGCTCAAACCGCAGCTTGTGCAAATGTTGGAACCTCAGACTTTGACTGGAGTTTTCAATATGAAGATGTTCCTACCACCAACCAAGCTCTTATGGCAGACACTGCAGAGATACCACCTCAGGTATTTGAACATCTTTGCTCTCAAGATTGTATTGATAAAGTTTTAGGTTATAGAAAGCATAACCAAAACCTTATAGATCAAAATGAAGAGTTTCATCAGATGAAATCTGAGTTCAAAAAGGTTGAAAATACTTATAAAGAAAAGATTAACTGCCTTAAGAAAGAGATTTCATTGTTAAAACACGAACAAACTAATCTTGAAACTCAGATTGATGATCTACTGGTCAAACTAAAAGCTACCAGAGCTGAACTGGCAGAACAGAAAGTTCATGTTGAAAAATATGAATTTTCCTCCAAAAAGTTACAAAGACTTTTAGATATTCAAGTCCATGAGAAGGTAAAGACTGGACTTGGGTATAACAATGATCAGTACAAATATGTTCCTCCTCTTGCTGACTATATTGCCATTCATGAACCAAGCTTCAATGTTGCAAATCTTGACACTGCAAACCAAAATCTTGATCCTTCAACGGATGAACCTTTCGTCGAAGACTGCACTACCTCATCGGAATCTGAGTCAACCTGCTCAGACCATGATGAAACCAGTGCAGCCCCATCTGAAGCTGTTCTGAATAGAGCTTAAGTTCCTGCTGTTATTCCAGCTATTCCAGCCCCTGTCTAATTCAAACAGAATAAGATTAGCTATCCTCCAGATGGAAGAAAGCTAAACATTGAAAAGGGAGAGACATCAGGATCCACGAACCCCAAGCCTCAGTCAAAGCCGATCACAAAGAGGAAGGTGTTTGATATATGTCATATGCCTGGAGAAAAAGTTCCATATGTTCAAAAGACCCTAGAAGAAGCCACTTTTGAACATAACAAAGCTCATCCATGGAACTTCAAGGTTCTGTTCCAAAGAAAGGACTATGTCTACCTTTCAAGAGACAAACTGGCCAGATCATGCTTTGTGTGTGGCAGATATAACCACACTGCCAGCACCTGCTTTCATTACCTGGAATACCAATGAAATTCAAAGCAGCATGTCTTTGAAAAGACTAACAAAAACAAGAAGGTAAGAAGCTACGAGGCCAAAGCAACTAAGTTCAGGGAGTCTCTATCTCCCTCAAGAGTGAAGGTGTTAAGACCTCAACAAACCTGTATCATTTGTGGTGAAACCAACCACTTTGCTGCCAAATGCAGACTTAATCCCTTCAACCAGATTGCAAACTGCTCATCTAGATTTACACCATCAGCAGTAAACAAAACAGCTGCTGATCTTGAAAAGTCTGGAAAAACAAAAGTTAAGCCTTCAGCAGCAAAAATGTCTACTGCGTATAAAGGGAAATCAAAGGCAAAGCCATCAGCAGCAAGAGTGTCCACTGCTGATAAGGCAAAATCCAAGGCAAAGCCTTCAGCAGCCAAAAATGTTGTCACTCTAGCAAAGCCATCAGCAGCAGAATCTACTGTTGACAAGCCAGAAACATCAGTAGCAAAATCCGCTGCTGACAATGTGAGGAAAACTAGAAAATCACCAACACAGCAATGGAAAGCCAAACCATCTCCAAGCATTATCATTGATTCCATTGATTGTAAACATACTGAAAAGGATAAACTAACAACCATCTTTTTCAAGTCTGCAGACTCTTGGGTTACTCCCACTAATTAGATATCTATCATGTGCAGGGACAGCCAGGTCACAAGAATAACACCTGGGTGGTAGACAGTGGTTGTTCCAGGCACATGACAGGCAACAGATCCATCCTCTCCAACTTCAGACATTTCAATGAAGGATATGTTGCCTTTGGAAGTGACTCAAAGGTAGGATCCATTACTGGACAAGGAACTGTGTCCAACGAAAGAATGAGCATTGATAAGGTCAACTATGTCAAAGAATTGGACTTCAATCTCATGAGTGTTTCCCAGGTCTGTGACCAAAAGCATTGGATGCTCTTCACGGATAAAGAATGCTTTGTACTATCTCCAGGCTTATCCATACCTCCTCCAGAAAAAGATTTTATTAACTGCTCAGAGAAAAGAAAATCTCTATGTACTGGACATGAATGAAGTCACTCCTTCTGGGAGTGTTTCTTGTTTTTTTATCAAAAGCCTCAGTTGATGAATCAGCTCTCTGGCACATGAGATTAAGTCATGTTAATATCAAAACTATTAACAAATTGGTGAAGAATAATCTTGTCAGAGGGCTTCCTGACAAAGAATTCCAGCTAGAAGACCACTACATTGCTTGCTTAAAGGGGAAGCAACACAAGAGTTCTCACAAGCCCAAGACCTTGAATACAAATGACACTCCACTACAACTACTGCATATGGATCTCTTCAGTCCTACAAATGTCATGTAAATGGGCAAAAAGTCATACTGTTTGGTGATAACTGATGATTACACCAGATTCTCTTGGGTATACTTCTTGAGAACTAAAAATGAAACTGCTGAAATTCTCAAATCCTACATTCTGAGGGTAGAAAATCAAAGCAATCAAAAGGTGAAAATCATAAGGTCTGATCAGGGCACAGATTCAAAAACCACACTTTGAACTGTTTCTGTGAAAGCAAGGGGATAGAAAGACAATACAGTGCTCCAAGAACTCCTCAACAAAATGGAGTTGCTGAAAGGAGAAATAGAACTCTAATTGAGTCAGCAAGATCTATGTTGGCTGACTCAAAACTGCCTCTCACAATCTGGGCAGAAGCAGTTAGCACAGCCTACTATGTGCAAAATAGAGTTCTCATTGTCAAACCCCTCAACAAGACACCTTATGAACTTTGGTTTCAAAGAGTTCCCTACATTGGGTTTCTAAAGCC
Source organism: Smallanthus sonchifolius (assembly GCA_023525975.1). Taxonomy (NCBI): domain Eukaryota; kingdom Viridiplantae; phylum Streptophyta; class Magnoliopsida; order Asterales; family Asteraceae; genus Smallanthus; species Smallanthus sonchifolius. Next base: position 33,671,041 of record CM042046.1, read on the forward strand.
TTTTGGGTATCCATGCACCATTCTCATCACACATGGGGTTCTTCCTAAGTTTGGTGCCAAATCTGATGAAGGATATTTTGTGGGATATTCCTCTCAATCAAAGGCCTACAGAGTATTCAATTCAAGAACAAGAATTGTGGAAGAATCAGCAAATGTGGAATGTAGAGAACACATTATCTTTGAGCAAGGAAAAGGCCCAAACTGGCTCTTTGACATAGACTCCTTCTCCCAAATATTTGAACCTCTCAACTTCTCAAATATGGAGTCTACGTCTACACAAACACCTGCCTCCACTTCATCCACTGACTATTTTCCCAAATCTTCTATCCGTCTGAGAAGACCATCGATTGATCCTCCATCAGTTGTGGAAGCAATTGAAGCAAGTGAAGCCGGAACAAGACTGTCTAATGTAACCAGCAGCCTGTCTGAAACTGAAAATCTAAATGAAGACTCTTCGGTAAATGCTGTAAATGCTATTGCTAAAAATATTGATGTGGCTAATGATGTTGAAGACTCTTCCACCATGAATGAAGAGACCCCTGATCAAAATCAAAGCAATCTGGAGCAAGGGATATAGCTGTAGGTGGTACTAGCACAGAGGATCACAAAGAACATCCTCATGAAAATATTATTGGTCAAGTCCTCCAAGGAGTTCTCACAAGAATCAAATCTCACGAGGCCAATATATGCTTGTTTTCATGTTTTCTATCTCAGGTGGAACCCAAGAAGATAGATGAAGCACTCAAACACAGCAGCTAGATTGAGGCAATGCAGGAAGAATTGCTGCAATTCAAGAGGCAGGATGTCTGGAAACTTGTTGATCTTCCACCAGGTAAATATGCTATTGGCACACGATGAGTTTTCAGGAACAAGCAAGATGAGAGAGGTATTGTAGTCAAGAACAAAGCCAGACTTGTCGCTCAAGGCTACACTTAGGAAGAAGGAATTGACTATGATTAAGTCTTTGCTCCTGTTGCCAGGCTGGAGGCCATCAGAATCTTCCTGGCATATGCTGCATCCAAGAATTTCACTGTCTATCAAATGGATGTAAAAAGTGCCTTTCTGTATGGGAAGATTGGTGAGGAAGTATACGTCAAACAGCCTCCAGGCTTTATAGATCCTGCACATCCTACTCAAGTGTTCAAACTAGACAAAGCTCTGTATGGCCTACATCAAGCACCAAGAGCCTGGTATGAAACCTTGTCAGGATATCTACTAAGCAACAACTTCAGAAGAGGTGCTATTGACCAGACCTTGTTTATCAAAGATGAAGGGGGAGAAATCTTACTAGTTCAAATCTATGTTGATGATATCATCTTTGGATCAACAAGGAAACAGTTGTGCAAAGACTTTGAGATTCTGATGCACTCAAAGTTTGAAATGAGTTCAATGGGTGAACTAAATTTCTTTTTAGGTCTACAAGTCAAACAGGTCTCAAATGGAATCTTCATCAGCCAATCCAAATATGTAAAGAGCATTTTGGAAAGATTCAAAATGGCTGACTGCTCTGCTGCAAGAACCCCTATGCAAGTGCATCATCAGCTGACTCCAGACAAAGATGGCCAAAACACTGATCAACATCAGTACCGTGCAATGATAGGGTCTCTCATGTATCTCACTGCCTCAAGGTTAGATATCATGTTTGCAGTATGTCTCTGTGCAAGATTTCAAGCAGCTCCAAAGATTTCACATCTTTAAGCCATCAAGAGAATCTTTAGATACCTAAAGGGAGCCTCAAGACTTGGGCTATGGTACTCTAAAAATGACAAGTTTAATCTGTATGCATACACTGACAGTGACTATGGGGGATGCAACTTGGACAAAAAGTCCACTTCAGGGGGATGTCTGTTTCTGGGAGGGAGACTGATTTCATGGCAGTGCAAGAAGCAAACATGTGTTTCAACTTCTACAGCTGAAGCAGAATACATTGCAGCTTCAAGTTGTTGTGCACAAGTCATCTGGATACAAAATCAAATGCTGGATTACAGGATGACTTTCATGGCAACCCCAATTCACATTGACAACATGAGTGCTATATCAATCATAAACAATCTGGTGCAGCACTCCAAGACAATGCACATTGACATCAGGTATCATTTCATAAGAGATCAAGCTGAGAAAAAGAGGATTATTTTAACCAAAGTTCATACAAATGAGCAATATGCTGATTTGTTTACAAAACCTTTTGACGAAGCTAGATTCAAATATTTAGTTGAATCCATTGGTATGATGAACTTTGATTAAAATTTATCTCTAAAATTCTGTTTGTTTTTGTCTTTTGTTGTAAATAAAAGTTATGAGTCAACAGCACTTTTGTCCTTCAGCTGCTGACAAGTTTAATCTTCAGCAGCAAAAGATTTGCAGCTGATTGCTTTAAGTTATCAGCAGGAACAGGTTTCCAGCGGATAGCTTTAAGACTGTCAGCAGCAACATCCTTGTTGCAGATCATTAAATCCATCAGCAGCAGATGAGTTTGCTGCCTGCAGACTTAACCTTCCGCATCAACTAAGCTTGCAGCGGATAGGCTTATTCATCCACAGCAATCAAGTTTGCTGCTGATGGGTAAATTTAAGTCCAAATTAACTTTTACCCGCTGTCAAAATTAACGTCAGTCTTTACCATGACTGTCTCGGTGTATTACAGCTGTGACAGTAAAAGGTGAATAAGGTTGTACTGTACAAGTCATTTTGCTTTTTTTTTTCCTCTGTCGTTATAAGAACAAATTAAATCTCCTTATCACCTCTTCACATTCAATTTCACCCTAAAACCACATCACTTTCTTTCAAGTCCCCACCACATTCAAAGCCTTGCATCCTTAAAACATTCAAAGCCTTCCATATTCTTAAACCTTCCCTCCAAATTCAAACAACAATGGCAGACATCAATAACCCTGATGACAAGTTCTCCCCGTACCACAACCTTACAGCATACTTAACCAAGGGAAAGAAATCTGAAGGATTCGATGATATGATCGACTTCCTCTGCCGATCAAAGATCCATTTTACCCTCACAACCAACCCAACCATATATATCCCTCATATGGAGGATTTCTGGAATACTGCCGTCTACTCTACCGAACAGGGGATTCCCCAAATCAAAGCCAAGGTAGACGGCAAGGATATCATCATCTCTGAAGCTACCCTCCGAAAACATCTTAAGCTTCAAGATGAGGGAGCAGCCATCTCATACTCAAAGGACGAGTACATGAGGACCTTTGTATCCATAGGGTACACTGAAAATCAAAATGAGTATACAATAGAGAAGGCGCTGATGGGCCCTCCATGGAAGTATCTCTGCCACACTCTTCTCCAATACATATCTCAGGAGAGAATTGGATGGCATCAAGTGAGCTCCGCGCTTGCCTCTGTTGTTCACGGTATGATTACTGACCGGGGATTCAACTTTGAACACCTCATCTTTGAGGGTTTGAGATATAACCTTTAAGAGGGTGCAAAGCAACAATTTTTTATGTACCCAAGATTCTTACATGAGGTTTTCAACCAGGAACTAAAAGAACTTTTAAAACCTGCAAGAATCTACATCATGTTGGGACATAAAAATAATATTTTTCAAAGTATGAGAACTGTTTCCAAAAAGTTCTCAGGGTCAATGTTCCATTGTTAACTACGATGCTAAACATACAAAGTACCCTGGGTGATAGTTCAGCAATCCCAGCTGATACTAATCCCACACCCTCCACATCACATCCTGGACAACAATCTACTTCCACCATTCTAACCCCTGTGCATACTACTAAGGATGCACAGGTAAAAAAATTACTTACACCTGTTTTGGATGTTATCGTTCAACTGGATCAAAGGGCCCCAGTTGCTACGACTTACACCAGAAAAAGGAGCAAGAAGACTCTTTATCTTCTTGTCTCAAAGGCCTAAACCCAACATCTAAGTCCTCATTCAGAATCCCAACATTCTTGTGAGAATATCATAAGGGACAGCCACATTGTTAGAGAGACTCCTTCGGATGTCTCTCTATTAGGATCAAGATCACTTCCCGGATCCATAGAACAACCCCTTGAGCCACTCCTCTCTCTTCTGAACTTAAGTGTTGAGGAACCTGATCAAGATGATGTACCTTCTCCAACTGCCACTATCTCGGAGGTACTGATTGATCTTGCTTCCAACACACCCAACCCAAGTTCTACTCCCCTGAAGGTCCACTCTAGGAGTTATGACAGAGTGGATGTGGAAGAGGCTGTCACTACTGCTGGTCCATCAAATGACCAGGAGGACAGTGACAACATCGCTAAGACCTTAACCACGGCAACTCACAGTGAAGATGTTTCCTTGGAAGGCGCCAAGAAACCATGGGTGATGGGGATGCTGAGGCTAGGCCTATAGCCCCATCTGGGTCCAAGGATTCCACAAATATGGATTAGGACAGCATGCAACTTAAAAATCAGGAATTGACGGCCAGGGTGGCTATACTTGAGGCTGAGGTGTCAAAACTACAACACCAGATCCTTCTGCATGAAGCCCATCAATTCCCCTCCATGGCTTCTCCCTCCCTTGTCTCAGTGGGCACCCAAACTGATGCTTATCTGTCAACTGATGCAACCAAAAAGGGGGAGATAGTCCCAATGGAAGAAGACTCAGACAGTCTTGACGACTGGATTCAAGAGCATGCTGCATTTCAATGTACACTATTCAAGCCAGCTTTTGTACAGGTTCATGACTTGCCAGCCTCAGATGACAAAGAAGAAGAGACTTCTGAAGACTGGAAGTTAGTCGTCAGGGCTGTTGATAAGGTGCTGACTGATGTTGAAGACAAAGAACAAACATATACATCTTTCAGCATCATCCCTGAAGCAGCAGCCATCATAAGTCAATCCACTACCCCCAAATTTCCACTGACTTCAACACAGCTAGAGTTTGACACAATACTAGCTTGGGGGTATGATGGAAAGTCTGAGAGGTTCTGGATTGGTTGGGAGTTTAGCGGAATAGAAGAGCTAAACTGGGACTTTCTCAACAGCATCCAAGTCCTTCACCTATACCATCTACAATGCATCAACAACTCTACGGACCTCTCAGCAGAACTTGCTATTGGCAGGTTCTATGACTTGATGGAGGATCATCTACCCAACTTCGAAAGACAAATACAAGCAGCAAAAAGGGTAGCCTATCCTGACTCTTCAGCAGCAGCAGAAAGAAGACCGACTCCTAGAAGACTTGAAATAATGAGCAGTCTTCTCACTGAAGAAGAAGTTCTGTGCTTAAGAACATTTCTGTACAACTCCATTGTCAAGGACGTAGATGTGTTAGGTTGGGTAAGCACTAAGTCTCTTGACCACACCTTACTACTAAGCAACGGCTCCTTTCTCACCATCAACATCAGGAACATCCTGCTACTACCTACAGACTTTCTTTACAAGATCTTTCAACTTAGGGAAAATATCTGCAATGTCAACTCCCTCGAAAGCCAGGCAATGATAGCTACTGTCAGAACCCATCTTGAACAAGAAGGAAGGATTGCTGAGGCAGTATATGTGTCAAATTCTGACACTGATTCTGACTCAGCTTCCCCTTGAGTAGACATCTCTACTGCAGCATATGAATCAAGATCCACTGTCCAAGAAATGCTGATAGAATTTACAAGTCCTGAGTGCAAATCAGATGAAGCCAATGACCTTCCCTTATCAACTTCTCAACTTGCCAATGAAGCTGAAGCTGAGATCCTAACAGCAGCACAATCATCTGATGTTGTGATCAGTGAAGCCAAAGCAGAGGCATCCAGTGTAAACAAAGGGAAGGGAATTATGACAAAATAAGATGAAGAGAGGTTGCTCAGAGAGAAGAGAGAGAAGGAAGAAATAAGAAGGAAGATAGAAGAAGAGGAGATGGCTGACCTGAAAAAGGCTCAAGAAAGAAAACAGTCATGCTCCTCAGAGAACAACTTATCTAGCAGTATGCCAAACAGCTGGATGAGATGAAAGTCAAACTCCATGAAGTGTCTCAAGTTGACGAAGATGAAGAACTTGCTAGACAGCTGCAGGAACAACTAAACAAGGAAGCAGAGGAGGAGGAAGAAAAGAAAAGAAAGGAAGATGCTAAATTCAGAATCTCTGATTCTAAATTAGCAAAATAAATGAGGGAGGAGTGGATTGAAGCTCTGATCTCTCAAGGTGAGGATGCTGACTACCTTGAAAAACTTTCAAACAAAGAGATCTATAGAGTAGTCATGGGTCAGCAGGGGCAATTGGCAAAGAAGAAGAGAGCTAAAGAGGAAGAAAAGGCTCGTCAAAAATCCAAGAAGGCCATTGCACTTAACCAGAGAACCCATGAAGAAAAGAAGGTCATGACTGACTTCCTAAAGGCAAGGGGGGAAAGTGGAAGGAGGCTAGGTCCCATGACATTCATGAACCTACAAGCCTTGTACAGACAAGTCAAGAAGGAAGAAGAAGAAAGACTAGGAAAGAAAGTCTTCAAGACAAGGGTCACAGAAAAGGAAGACAAGAGACCAGTCAAGAAACAAAAGACTTCTGCCCCAGACACTACTTCCACTATCCAAAAACCTTCCACAAATACCCCCAAACCTTCCTCTCCTCCACCCAAAAAGTCCAAACCATCTCACCTAGCTCCCTCTCATCAACAGCCTCTCCGGAAGAAATCCAAACCCACACCTAAACCAGAAGACTCCAGAGATATAGTTGATTGGTTCTACAGTTCACAAGATCAGTGGTTTGAAATCTTCAGGGGAAGAACTGAAAGAAAGAGATCTGTTTACAAATCTATTGATGAAGTTCTACAACTACCAGATTCAGATCTCAGTAGAATTCTGGAGATGGATGAAGCTCATGAGCCTGCAAATGAGGGTGGAAAACGTCTTACGCTAGCAATCAAACACCATTTCAACCCTAGCAAAGATGTGATCATAGATATCAAACCACTTCAGTCCCACTATCCATTTGTAAATTGGTCCTACAATGCTGATCTGGATGAGTTCACCTTAACTGATGTTAAGAAGCAACAGATGAGATGTTCAAGCAAGACAATTTTCAAAATGCCAAGTAAAGACATCAAGACTCTGTCTGAGCTTCCACTGAACAATCCCATCAAGGATCCAAGAGGCTATGAGGTTGCAAGGATAGTATGCCACATGCAAAAGCTTCAGCAACAAAGAGATTAGAAGAATTTTGGTAGCATCAGTCTAAGGGGAGTTTGTAGAACCAAAGACTGATTGCAATCAGAATTCTTCTAAGTACAAATGCTGCTGATAGGCTTATCAGCAGCATTCAACATTTGTTGCTACTGATAGGCTTATAAGCAGTGTTCAACACTTGTTTCTGCTGATAGGCTTATCAGCAGCGTTCAACAAAAGTTGTTGCTGATAGGCTTATCAGCGGCGTTCAACACTTGTTGCTGCTGATAGGCTTATCAGCAGCACTCAACAGATCAGTCTTGATGCTGATCCTCATCCTTGCTGCTGACAGCCTTGTGCCTTGAAGATAAATCGTTGCAGCTGACTATCCATGCCAAGCGTCACTGACAACTTTCTGCAAAAGCTACTGACACACTCAAAGCAGAAGGAACCTCATTGGTGCAACCAATAACGGAAAACAATGCTCTTCTCCAAGCATGCAAGTAAGGATGCATAAAGAAGACGCTTCAATAAAGTTAGCTAGTTTAGACTAAACTTGTATTATTAGCTTTGTACAAAAGATCAACGGTCTGTGTTAGACCTGATCCTTAGAATCAAGGATTTGTATTGATTCTAAGTTAGTATAAATACTGTGTAAACACGTCATTGTATGTGTGCTTCTTGATAGAGTTTTCATTTGTAATCGTTTATTCACAAAAGCTTAATACAACAGTGTTCTTATAAGTATTCTTTCTGTTTACTCGATTATACTTGTGTAGTTGCTATTGTTTTCGCCAATTTCAACTAAGAACAGAACCATCTTATACTTTCACGATCCTACACGTCGAAACTCCGATTTATTGTGACAACGAGGCAGTGCTCGGAATAGTAAAAAATCCCATTCAGCATTCCAAAACAAAGTACATTGCGATCAGGTTACATTTCATTCGTGACTGTTTTGAGAATGGGCTAATTAAAGTGGTCCATGTCGATACCCTAGAGCAAAAAGCCGATATTTTTACAAAAGCTTTTTCAACTGATCGGTTTAACTCTTTGGTTGAGATGTTGGGGATGATTTCTTTTTAAATAAAAAAATATATAAAAAATTGTTTTTGAACTGAAAGACCTTATAAATTTGTTCCTCAAAAAGATTTTCTTTTAAGTGATAAAATTGTGTTGTGTATGCTTTATATGTGTGTTAGCTTACTACATGTTTGTGTCAGATATGTTTGTTCTCATAGTGATATAAATAGTAAATAAAGTTACATCATAATTTTAGTGGGAGAATAAAAGAAAAAAAACTGAATATGCTGAGTGTATTTGATCTGTGTGAATAAAGTTAAAAAATCTAAAAAATAATAATAAGCGTGTCTGATTGACGTATAAATAGGAAATGATAGTACAAGTGTGTGCTGAGCTTATGCATGAATTGGATATGATGGTGACATCGGTTACAATTCTTGATATGTTAGTAGGCTCTGCATATGTAAATTAGGCGATATTTGTGTGATTAATTAAATTGCAATCTCAGTGTTATCTTCATCGAATATCAGTACTTTCATGCTTCGAATGCTAAATGAATCTATACATACCATGACACAAGTAGTAATTCATTTACTACATTGACTATACCTATCAAATATACGATTTAGAGTTAAACATCTTAATACAACTGATGGTTCTGGTGGAAATCTCGGATGGAAACCAGAAAGTCAGTATGTCTCGCCCTTTGAATCATTCGTGATTTCAATTGACATATCCAATACTCTATGGATATCCACATACCCGAATTCAATATGATTCCAAAAAACCATAACTACATGTCATATCTCATATGAATCAATCTGATTCAGTGTTCGTTCCATCAGAAACCAAGATATATGAATCAAAAGGATTCACATAAAATCCATTTGGATTATTTTCCTGTGCTAAAAACGCTACCCTCATGCTGGTAATTGGATTATGTTATGGTGAAACTTTGTGTTGCGTATTGGCTTAATCCATCTCGATGTTTGGATACACTTTGTATTGATAAATCTTACCTTATATGTCACATAGTGTCTGCTGAAATATGATGTTTGAGTTTAAGCTGAAAATTATACTGGCAATCATGGTTGAACTGTTTAGATCCTAATTTGATATGCAGTGTAGTTAAGACAGTATACATTTATGATCTTATGTCAGTTCAGTTCACCAAAAGAAAAATAAAAAGAATAGAATAAATTGTTGAAATATGTTGAGAAAAAGTCAACAGGAAAATAGTGAAAATAAATGTATAACTATGTGTTTTAAATAAGTGTTTAACTGTTTTCTGTGTTTGAAAAGAAATTATAAGTCATTCTTAATAAAATTAGTGTGCAAGTGTGTATTCTTACCTGGTGATGAGTGTAATTATGAAAATTATTAAAAAAAAATAAAAAATATTGGAACAGGTTTTAATGATGTCAAAATGGACTTAAATAAAAAAAAATCTAATTAAAATAAAAATTGGAAACAAAATAAAGTTGGTTTGTAATGATTTGAAAATTTTCAAAATTAATAAGTTTGAAGTTTTCGGTCGAAATCCCTTGACTGAAACGATATCATTTGAAAAAGTATTCAATCGAAAAGTCAAGATAACAGTCTATATATTCAAATGTTTCGATTGAATATCTTTTTCCCACTTTAAGTTTCTCTCGACCGTACCGTTTCATAATTCATCGTGTTTTACAAGTGTTGATATTTCGTGCGAAAAAGTGTTCGATCGTGACGTCATTGTGTTCCTCAGTTGATTTTGATCATCCAGGTATGTTCTCGTGACTCGTAGAGGTTGATAGGTTAGATCCAAAGCCTTAGTTTAACGTTGAATATATGAATTTTTGAATGGATCAAAATCTTAGTTGAATGGATCGAAAAGTCCCATAAATGGTCCGAAAAGTGTTTCGGATGGAAATGAAGAGTCAAGTCTGATTCATCCGAAATGAGTTTTCGACCAAAAAGTGTCTTCAATCGAAAAGTCCATGCTTGAAATTTTTTGAAAAATCAGAGTTTTCGATCAAAAAATCAGGGTTTGGTTATTGGTAGGGTTAATCAAGGATTTCGATCGAAATGTTGTAAGTTGATAAAATTCAATTTTTAAATTCAATGTTTTCGATCTAAAAAAGTGATATGTTGATTAGAGTTTTCGATCGAAAAACTTCCAAAATGGTTTGAATCTGATCATATGTAGTAGTTTTCGATCGAAATATTGGAATGTTTGATAGAAGTTTTCGATCGAAATGTTTAGGTTGTGAAAATTTCTTTGTGACAAAAGTGGTTTTAGAGGTTTTTCAATCAAAAAAAAAGGTAGTACTTTAGGGAGTTTTCGGTTGAAATGTCAAAAGTTAAGGATTTTTTTAAAATTTTTTAACTTGTTTTTTTTCTTTGCAGACATGAACAGGTTAAAGTTTGAGCCTAAACACAACATATGTGCTTGTTTGACTACAAATACGAAAAAGGCACGAGGATATGAGGAGATTGTTAAGTTTTTAACCAATTCAAGAATCTATACTGCAATTTCTACACAAGAACGTGTGTTTGAAAAGCACGTTAGGGAGTTTTGGGATAATGTGGAATACTAGCATGTAAATAAAGAGATATGGATTGAAAGTTCAGTTGGAGGAAACAAGATTAAAGTCAATGAAGAGGTGATCAGAGAAGTACTAAACTTCAGCGATGCAGCTGATTTTCCTTACAGGATTAATCATATTGCAGTCTTAGGAATTATAATGACAATGGGTTATGAAGGGACTTTCTTAAGAAGACAGGTTACTAAAACCATGTTTGGGAAACAATGGAGGTAGCTGGTTCATGTTCTAATCCATTGCATGAGTCCCAGAACGTCTGCTTTCGATCAAATTGGTGAAGTTTTTAGTAGAGCGTTGGTTTGTTTGGCGACTCATAGAAGATTTAACTTCTCAAGGATGATTTTTGAAGCAATGTTCAGCAACTTTTTGGGGCTAAGGAAAAATTATAAGTTTATGATGTATCCAAGATTTGTACAGATGATCATCAACACATTGCTGCCAAATCTGGAAAATGATGGTGTTGAACTACCGTTAGAGACAATGCAAGAAGTAATTTTTAGCAGTATGAATAATGTGAGAAAGACAAGCAAGTTTAGTGGTACTGTGACACCACTATTTCCATATATGCTTCAAGAGAATCCTGATCCAGATTTTAACCTTGAAGATGAGATAGATGATTTAATGGCTGAAGACATTGATGATGGAATTAATAGTGACAATGATGAAAATGATCACGGTAATAATGATGATCAAGGAAATGATGATGATCAAGGTCATGATGGTGGTCAAAGAAATGTGTTACCTGCAATTCAGCAAAAGGGTCACGTTCAAGTTGAAGAACCGAGGGTTGATACACATATGGGTGAGTATGAAGCATCTGATCTGATTTTTGAAGATAACAGGGTTCCTGAGGTGAATGAAGAGCTTACAGAGCCATTGTTAAGTCACACAGAAGAATTCATAGCTGAAACTGAAGATATCTTAAGTGTAAATACTGAAGTGTTGAAAGTTCCTGATGAACAGTTAACAGCAACAACAACAATCCCATCTAAGAAGAGGAAAGAGCCTGAAAAGTCAAAGACCGTACCTTCTAGACCTCCTCCATCTAAAGGTATCATGTTTACAGATCCAGAATTAAGAAAGAAAAAGAAAACAATAATCACTGCACTTGCTAGAGGCAAGGGTAGTGCAAAGGAAGTACCAAAGAAGCACAAGTCCAAGAAATCAAAGAGTTGTGGTTTGGTTGACGAAGAATTTTTTAATTATGCTACAAGGGAAACTGCAGATGTAGTTAGTCAACTGAAGACTCAAATCTCTAATCTGCAAAGCAGAGAAGCTGCAAATACAAGAGAGATCAGAGAGTTGAAAACAGAAAGCAACAAACAGAAGGGTTTACTTGTAAAGCAATAGCAGCAAATTGATCAACTTCGGAAGATTGTTCAAGATTTGACAGCTCAGATTGGTGCTCCAATTGTTACTAATCAAGAAGAGAATGTTGAAGACATACAAAGTCCGGCAGCCACTGAACCAATTCCTTCTACAGGTGGACAAGTTCAAACTCCAGTCTCTAAAGCAAATATGTATGAAGATAGCTTTTTATTTGATGTTGATATGCTTCTGAATGATGAAGGTGAAGGATTGGAAAGAACTAATGAAAATCAAGAAGAAACAGAGAAGGAAGAAGAAGATGTTGAAGAAGTAGAAATCACTGGTGAAAGAAAATATGATAATGATCCTTCAGATGATGATAACAACAGTGGTGGTGCTGGAGGTGTTGGTGGAAGTGAAAAAATGACTGATGATGCTGAACAAGATACTCAGACCAACATTGAATATAAAAAGTATGAATATGAAAAACAGCAAACATATGTTGAAGAAATGGTTCAGTGATCGGGAAGAAGGATAAGCTTGTAGATGAACAAGAACCATTTACCGTTCCTGAAGATGTTGAACCACAAGTTGAAAAGTCCAAGACCTCAAAGATAGATAAAACTTCTTGGTGGACAGTGACTGAAAAGCCATCTATTGTTGAGAAGATTACACAGACAATCAAGAGTCCAGAACAAGTATTGACTGGAGAAATATTGGCCTGGATGTATGATGATGATAAGAAGATGTATGTGATTAAGAGAGGTGATGGGAATATCCAGTATTTTGATAGAAGTTCAAAGATGAAAACTTTGCCATACTGGGATATTAGAGAGCTGAGTAAATTGAAGTTGATCAAATCTTCAAATAACACTTTTGCTACTAACTTTGAAGAGTACTTGAAGAAAGAATGTGGAAAAGACAAGTTGAAAAGAAAGGACAAGAATGGAAAAAAGAAGATTCAGGTATACTGTGAAGCCAGCAGATACAGTTTCAACTGTATACATCCCAGCAAGAAAAGAAACGATCATTAAAGGCTTCAAAAAGTGGATGTATGACAACAAAACTCATGAAGTTGTGATCGTGCAGGATAAGTCACCAGAATTCAGAGTTTTTGATCCAGTTTATTTATTCAGTTTGTCTGACGAAGATCTGAGGATTTTGTACAAGAATCTAATCAGGTGTGATATGAGCACGAAGATTAAAGCTGAAGCTAAGTTGTACATGAGAGTCGTGGCTCGGTGTTTGTCAAGAAGACACGAAGCTAAAGTGATCAAGAAGAGACTTGCTGCTCTGGATGCTAAGAAGCTGAAAGTTAAAGTCAAGACCAAGCTTGCAAAAGACCACACATGAAGAATTGATGTTCTGTGGACTAGGGGGAGATTGTTGGAACCTAGTAGTCCATAGAAATCAATTAGTTTTAGAATTGTATAACTTTAGAGTTTTCAGTCAAAAACTTTAAGTTTTCTGTCGACAAGTATTTTCAACCGAAAATACTTTTTGATCAGAAGATTTTGATCGACACTCTTTAGTATAAATAGTCTTGTCTTTTGTATTTTCAAAAAACGTTTCTCATTTGTATTGTTTGATTCCAAATCTATCAGAGAGAATTTCAGTGTGTTTTGTTGATTATTCTGTGACTTACTTTGCTGTTATAATGAAGATCATCAACATGTTTGTGTCCATCTTGTGTGATTGATTCTATCCTTCTTGTTCATATTTGATTCGATCATTACAATGTGACTTTGATTTCTTGATTGATTCCGCCAATTCAGAGAGTGATTGAAGACTTTATCCTTGAATATCAGCAGATCAGAGGGGATCACATAGAGATCTGAATGAACATATCCCATTCCATTTACAAAAAAACCTTATCCACACACCCTTCATCATCCATAGATGTAGAGTCATGTTTTATTTAAGCTAATAACATCAATGTATTTTGAACGATGCTAGTTTAGTTTACTTTTATGTAATTTCAGTTTTATGTAATTTACTGTTTTATTTGTCTAAGTTCGGGCCATCGAAACTACTTAGTTTCGATTGAGGTTTGTTCATTAAAAACTAGTAGTTTCGATAGATAGTAAGTTTCGACAGGTTGTTCTATCATTTGTAAATGCTTAACTAAAACTAGTAGTTTCTGTTGGCATAGTTTCGATACCTGTTAGCTTAGTATAAATAGCCTAGTTTGAGAATGTTTAGGGTGTGAGTAGCGGTTGTAACCCTGAATTTTGTCTTTCAGAGTTCTTAGTAGAATCAATACAATTTGCAGTTGTTTAACACTGTGTTCTTTCATTTTCATATCTGTTTGTGTTGATTCGTGAGTGTGGTTAGATGTTACCTTCACCAAATCTGTTTCTCTCCTCTGTTTCACCACCATACACACAGATTTCGCCTGTGTGTGTAATCGATCTGATTAGCAATTTCTGATTGAAATCTGGACCTACAATTGGTATCACAGCTTTATGCTCTTGAGTTTTGAGTATTATCAGGTTTTAGTGATCGATTCTAGGTGATTTTTGTGTATATTCGGTGGTTTCTGCATCTGGTTTTCATAGCACTGTTTCACTGCCGTTTTACTATTGTTTCATCGATTTTCGGCGACATTTGTTTGAGGTTTCAAGATTGAAGGTCATTTTCATGATCAGGAGCATTATTGGAAGCTTTTCGTTGGATTGGATTGCTATTTCTGAGATATTGATTTTTAAAGCTGTTCATCAATGGAGTTTCTCTGAGTTTGGGGAAGAAGGCATCGAAACTACTGGGGGACATTCTTTGCATTTCCGTTAGTCATCGAAACTTCCTGTCGGTACTTTTGTCTAGAGAAGGTATCATCGAAACTTGTTATTTGTCATGTTCTATCAAAACTAACCTATGTAGTTTGATCACCCAAAACTCCTGCATTATCGAAACTAGTTTCAATCGAAGCTAGTAGTTTCTACTTAGGTTGCAAGATTTTCTACTAAGTCTTCATCATCGAGACTAGTTGTTTCTGGATTCTGTTTCTTCGATCGAAACTAAAAGTTTCGAGCAGCCATTGTTCAATCAAAACTAGGAGTTTCGGTCAACATTTTCAAAATCGAAACTACGTAGTTTTGATCAACCCTGTTCACCCAAAACTAGCTACTGTTTGGTCTCAAGTTTCAGAGATTATGGCAATTTCAAGCACAAACAAGTACGCAAGGCAAAAGCCTTGCGTACTTACTAAGTACGCAGGACCAAACTGGTGTGCAGGCTAAGTACTCAGGAACACCCTCCTGCGTACTAGCCACGTTCACCGATACATAGAATTTAATCTATAGTTACAAAAACATGCTTCTACAAACTCCCTCTTAACTATAGCATCAAATTCTATCTATCACTAACACTGATAATCATCAGTTTACAAAGAATGTCCTAACAGACTCCCTCTAAACTAATGACATCAAGTGTCTTCTGGAGAGACTTGATCTTCTGGCATTCCACTTGAGATCTTCAAATCTTCAAACTTCAGTCTTCAGTTGCCGAGTGATACACAAGACTCCCTCATAACTGTAGCTTTCATTGTAGACCAAACAAAGTGCTTCAATAGGAATCAACTAACCCAATACAACTCATTGTAGTTCATCCTCTCAGCAGTAGCAACCTCCACCCAGACTTAGAATTCCTCCAAATCAGCTGGCATATGATAGAGAGTTTGAATTTCCAATAACATGCATCAAACTAATCAGCTCCCATAGGAATTCCAGTAATATAAACTTTAGTCTTCACGCCAGATGTGTCCAACTCTATCTTGTATCTTCACAAGTCAACCAAATTCCCGAAGATGTTCATTTCCAATATCCCCTTTCAGTTTAAGCTCCATCTGACTAGACCAGAAACAAGGGTATGTTTCCTATCCCATCGACCAATGATAAAAGGTTCCATCTTAGCTTCATCCTGAAAACACTTGATAGAATCAAACACAAATTCATGCTCAGCAGTGATCACCTTATATCCAAAGTCCAACATTCTTCAATTAGATCTTCATTCCTGGTTCACACCTCCTACTCTGTATACGTTCACCGCGGTGAAGTTCCATAACTAGGTTGTCTATCTGGATTCCGCCCAGATCCCAAGTGAGAAATCCCATCATAATTGAATCACATAAAATCTTGAACACAGGCTTGACCAATGAGCACGAAAAATATAGTTTACACGAGAAATCACGGTTGATGATACATTTATTTTTATCCCCCTCATTTCTCTGTAAACTATGATCAGCCTCATCATCACGCCACTCAAATCCTTAAAAAGCACAACTAGCTAACTCCAGGATTTTATTCTTTTATTCCTTTGCAAAGATCCAAAACAGCAAATCCTTGGGTTCAAGTTGTTCCAGTATTCATCCCCTATTAAAGAAGTATCCCGGATACTCGTAGCCCACATATTTTGGTTTGAATACCTAAACAAGATGATTATTTTTCCGAAAGACCCAAAGCAGCAACATCTTCACAAATAGAACGAGACCTTTAGCCGATGATGACCCAATTGCTCCCATTAGTTCAGCATTCATAGCCTATAAAATAAGTATCCCGGATACTCGTCACCCACATTTTCAGGTATGAACACTTAAACAATGTATGACAAGTGGTATCACCCAACAAAAATCTCGTTCGTGTTTCGCCAAGCAACATCGTATACAAATTTTGGTCCAGAAAAACCAAAATTACTATCTTCTTAAAAATGGGCCGAAACACGCGTACAAATGATCCCTAAAAATTTTGGCCAAGAAAAGTTTTTTTTTTTAATCTCAGATGCTAGTTCATGCGTACTTAGTAAATACTCACCTAAGGGGTGTTCATGCGTATTTAGTAAATACGCAAAGCCAAGTACCCATGCGTACTTGTTAAGTGCGTAGAAAAATGACCTGCGTACTTAGCTAAGTACGCAGGTTTCTTCTCATGCGTACTTACTAAGTACGCAGGGCTAACCCATGTGTACTTAGCAAGTATGCAGAAAATGTGATTCTGCGTACTTGTTCAGTACAGCAGTGTTCTTGACGGATCTTGAGGAGAATGCTCGAAAAGAGATGGATCTGAGAAATTGATGCTTCCAAAAGCTTAGAAATCATCTAACAAACCCTTAGCCTTCCAAACACCAAATAAAATGATAACAAACTCGATTTTAAGGATTTTAGGTCTGAAAAAGTATGAACTCGTATCTGCTCAAAACCCTAAAAAATCGAAACTGGAACACAAATCAACGAACACCAACGATCTGATACCACTTGTAGGTTCCGGGAGCCTCGTCGCACAGCGGAGATACACGGACCTGTTCTATGATTTGTGTGGGAACCAAGAAATGAGACAGAGAAACACGAACACAGACAAAAGATAATGAAATGATACGTAATCCATAACATAGAAGTCATCCCGTATTACAGACTACATACCAAAGGAGCATACATCTCTCATCTAAGCTCAAGGTCCAGGGGTCGGGAGAGCTCGTCCCGACCCGGACACCTCTCAACCTAGTTCCATAGTTCCACCTACAAATGAAGACAAGTCTTCTATTTATAGGGGCAGGAACACTACCTGTGTACTTGACAAGTACGCAAGGCAAAAGCCTTGCGTACTTACTAAGTACGCAGGGTTTGGTCATGCGTACTTGACAAGTACGCAAGGCAAAAGCCTTGCATACTTACTAGGTACGCAGGACCAAACTGGTGTGCAGGCAAAGTACTCAGGAACACCCTCCTGCGTACTAGCCACATACACCGATACATAGAATTTGATCTATAGTTAAAAAAACATGCTTCTACAAGTCACTCCCACCAATCAGTCTAGAAACACCGTCTTATTTCTGGTTCAAGCTTTTCAAGTAGTTCAAAATTCCAGACTGATGTTCCTCCTTCTGCTGCTAGGATTCAATCTACCAGTGCCTCTGCTACTCAGAAGACTATTACCATGATTCCTGATGAATATGTCCCAATCATGACTGCTTTCATGTCATGCTATGATGCATTCATCTTTGTAAATTTGACACCTGTTAGTTTTCAACTTGATGACTTGGGGCACATCAACCTTGATGATTTGGAGAAAATGGACATTGATTGGTGCATGGCTATGCTGACTCTAAGGGCCAAAAGATTCATCAAAAGGACTAGTGTGGATAGATTCAAGCAAGGAAAGACTCTGGGGTTTGACATCAAGAAGGTGAGATGTTACAACTGTGACCAGCTGGGCCACTTTGCTAGAAACTGCAAGGAACCTTCATCTAAGGATCAGCATGAGAAGAAGAACTCCTCTGGAAAGCAAGCTGCCAACTGTCCTATGACCAACACATCTTCAAGCTCCACAGCTCTCGTTTGTCAAGTTGATGGACGATATCACTGGGGAGAACAGAATGAGGAAGTTGCTGACAAAGCTTTGATGGCAGATGTTGATGAGAAGGGAAAATGTGTCATGATCGAACCATCTGAGGATCTCACTGTTGTACCAGCTAAGGTTATTTCTAAACTTTGCACTGCTAGATCATGTTTAAATGAAATTCAAAAATATAGATTCATCAATCAAGCTTTGATTGACGAACGAGATCACATTAAGGTGACGTATGACTCTGTGGCTAAAAATGAGAAATTGTACTTAAAGAAAATTTGTGATATCTCTGGAGAAAACTGCTCCTTAATTGTGCAACTTAATACACAAACCATTAACAATAAAATTTTGACTGAGAGAGTCCAAGAGGCTGAAAAGGCTAAATTACAAGTTGACCACATGGGTATGGATCAGAAAATTTGGTTTGGAATAATTGATAAACAATTTAATAGAAAAACCACAGAAGGTCTTGGGTATAATTCTCACTTTACACCTTATTCTAAGTCAGGTAGATTTGCTGATATGCTTGTTGCTTATGTTTGTACTTTATCTGTTGATGATTACATTAAATTTTCAGATTACGACAGTTTTGCTTCATGTGCAGAGTCAAACTGTGTAACATCAGAAGATGATTGTGATGAGAGTACTAGTTCTGGAACTATTTTAAATGAACTTGAGTCGGATGAATGTAATAATATGTCCGTGTCAAAACAAGATATTTATAAACATGTTGAAAACTTGTACTTTGATTCTATGCCTTCTGAGCATGTTGGTTTGGGAAATGACATTTCTAAATTTAAAAATGCTTTACATTTTGTTCCTAAGTCTTTACATGTTATGCCTTGTGTTACAAAGTTTAAAAGTGCTGCAATTGTTGTGATTGATGTACCACGAGAAATAATGAGCAATATGGAATTTTTCAGATTAAAGGAAGAACAAAGTCTTCAAGACAAAGTTATTGAAGAAAGAGTCGTATCATGTTCCGATGCCTCAACATCACAATCATCTTCATCTGGTGATGATAATTATCAGGCTAAGGCATCTTATGATAGAGTTTGTTTCAGTTGTGGCGCTTCAAATCATGTATCAAAAAGTTGTAATTTGACAACAATTCATTGTAATGAGGAATCGTCTCCCAAAATTTTATTGAATTCAAACGTGCAGTCTAAGTCACCTCACTGTAGAAAATTTAGTAGTAAAAGAACTAAGAATGCTAAAAACCATTTGAAAACAACCTGGAAAGTCAAAAATAATGTTCTATATGATGACAATACTTCAACAAAGGAGGATTCTGATTATGTTTCCCATGAGATGTCTTATCTTGATAAGAAACTTCTTGATAGCAATGGATTTGGTACAAGTGTCTAAATAAATTGTTCTATATGGGGTCAACCAAGAAGAACTGGAGATAACATTTGGCATGTTGATAGTGGTTGCTCAAGACATATGACTGGTCAGTTCAACTTACTGCAAGATTATCATCCAATGGACGGAGACTATGTGTGACACCCGACATTTCAGGTCAATATCCGTACATGTTATAAACGAGTTTACATTATAATTGTTTTTGAGATTTACTTAATTTCACAATCAAGGACATTAAGGTCTAACAAAAACCGTACATTGTCTCATTTCATATTTTGGTAATTTTAGGAGTTATCGGTTCACGTACCAGGATAACCCGACTAAATACGAACACTAGTGGTTAAATTAAATAACCAGAAAAAAAAAATATATATATATATATATATATATATTACATAAACTCTACGTTGGACAATAATTCATTTTTAGACTAAAATATATAAAATACGTAAAAGTAAACTAACGAACTATTTCGAAGATATTACCTGGTAGCGTCACCTTTAGGTATTTATACCTATAAATAATCACCTCAACGAATTATACAATCCAAGATTTCAATATTTTTCATCAACGAGCTATAAACTTGTTAAATTTATAATACTGTGAAAAATCTAAACCGAATTAAATTACCCTTTAAAACTCTAATTGATATTAATACCCTTAATAAATTAATTAATTAATACTTACATCTAATTATTATACAAATTTAACCCAACCCACCCCGTTGACTTCTCGGCCGAAAATCAGAGAAGCCCATTCCCCATCTATTCCCAAGATTTACATATACTTACCATCTCTTGTCATTCACCACTCACTCAAGCACACTCTCTCTTTCTCACTTTCTTACGACACCATAACACCCACATCCTTCCCAATTTCCTTCAAGTTGAATTCAAGTTTTAAGGCAAAATCCACAATATTTCGGTGTTATAAGAAGAGTTCCAAGTGTTTTTCTCAAGAATCAAGCTAAGGAGCTCAAGATCATTCTCTTTTCTCTCAAAAATCATCATCTCTGTCCGGAGGTAAAAACTCGATACCATCCATATTATTTTCTTTAAAACCGCAACTAAACATACAGTTTACTCGAACGTAAGAAAAATAACCAGAAAAGTGTGTCGAATTCAAGATTAAAACATGAATATATGCGTATATGTATGAATAAAGTTTTGAAACTGATTCTGTCAATCAACATTTCAGTAATCGAAACTATAGTTTTGATACCTATTACTCAATCGAAACTGGGAGTTTCGATACCTATTACTCAATCGAAACTGGGAGTTTCGATACCTGTTTACTCAATCGAAACTAGGAGTTTCGATACCTGTTTGCTCAATCGAAACTAGGTAGTTTCGATACCTATTACTCAATCGAAACTAGGTAGTTTCGATACCTATTACTCAATCGAAACTAGGTAGTTTCGATACCTATTACTTAATCGAAACCGGGTAGTTTCGATACCTGTTTTGCTCGATCGAAACTAGGAAGTTTCGACATCTGTTCTGTTCAATCGAAACTAAGAAAGTTTCGATACCTGTTCATCAGTCCCATGGGGCAGTAACTTAGAACTATTTTATAACGAAACAATTGTTGAAAAACTAAAAAGATATTTAAACAAAAGCAATCAGATTAGCTAAGTCGGTGAACAATTTGCATATGAGACATTCGGTCATAACACAAATTACCCTTTTTGTAATTAGGGTACGAATAGTCAAGTTTAACTAGAACAATTATCATTGCAAGCATACACAAACTCAAGGTGAGTTTCACGGCCCCTTTTTACTGTTTTCAATATTTGGGGGAAGAACATACTTACAACTATTTTTATGTGATAACAAGAGAATAAGACTCGACTTTATGTTTACATGAGTTAAACGATTTTAGGCCGCTAAAGTCCCCTGGAACAATTTAGTAACCATTAACTGTAGCCTAGGGTCCTATGAATAGTACTATGGAGAGTGACGTCTCCCGGTCATGGTTAGTCGCGCTAACCACAATCTGGAGGATTTATGGCCGCATAGAACCGGATAACGAAATTAGGGGCGAAGAACAATTGTCATGGTTTGGTTACGGCTCATGTAGGAACATATTATTTGTATTCCTAGCTAGTTTACAAATGGGTCAACAATTCTTATTCTGATTATCACATGCAACTGGAACTATTTACGAACAATTGAATTTTATAAAGATCTATTTGATTTAAACCTGTGAACTCACCAACCTCGTGTTGACAATTTTAAGTATGTTTTTCAGGAAATTGACGTGATCGCAAGGTTAGCAATGTAGATTACATGCATGCATGATGGATACAACTTTTGGGGGATTTCTCTTGTATAACTCATTATAATAGAGTCATATTTGCGAAATCTTCACTTTTTGTAAACTCAATTTACATTTTGGAATGTAAAACTTTAAACTTGTTTATGTATCCATTTATCATGTATGTTTTTGCGGTAATCATATGCTTTGGAAACCATGACTGTTACGCCTCGCGTTTCCGCCTTGGCGGGGTGTGACAGAAATTGGTATCAGAGCCATTGATTATAGCGAACTAGGTGTCTAAAATGGAACCTAGTCTATAATTTAAATGACTCACTAAAACGTTTTCTTTGCATAAGCATTGTATAACCAGTCATGTGGATATTGTAGTCACAAGCATGTCGTCACACTCTGACCCCGACTCTACCTCTGAATCCAACGAGGAACCTTCCGCCACACGCCCCAAAAATCGAGTACAAGTTCGCAGCTCCACACCACCCAATGTCGTCCTGGGAGAACCGCCTATCGTCTACCGAAAGAAAAGCGGAGGACCAGTTATGGTAAAAAGTGCCAAGAAAAAGGTTCGATTTCCACGCAAGAGAACCCTGGCAGCCCGTGACTCGAAAGACTTGGGGACGGATGAGGAGCCAACTACGCAACGACCCTGTTACCACCCTACGGTGGGGACTATCCGTTGGATGCCCCGTACCCTGGCACGATGGAGGGAGATGGAGAGCATTCCCTCTACCTTCGAGCTCGGAGAGTCCTCCAACTCCTCAACACCCCTACCCCACACTGGGGAAGCCATGGAGCTCACAATGCCTACATTGGTAGCACGCGTTCATACGCACGAGGAACGTCTTGATGATCTTCTAGATGATATTCTGGCACATGGGGATGCAGCCACGCGACTACGTCAAGGGCTCGGATCTCGAGTACAGACTCTGGAGGACAACACCCGAGACATACAGTGTGCCACTGACTACCTAGGGTTGAGAGCTGATATGGACTGGCAGTTCACTCTCACGGTCCGAGACATGGTGGAGGCGCTGGAAGAAAGGACTTTGGCTGCAGAATTTGTGGCTAGGGCTAGCTTTGTCATGGCGGGACTTGCCATGATGATTGGGTTGTACTCCCACTTCTTCTTTTAAACCTATTATGGGTGGGTTGTGCCCATAGTAAATTTTGTAGTTTAAAACTTTGGTACTGATGTGGTCATGTGAACCCATCCCTTTTGTATCCTTGTCTTTTGGGAACAATGTACTATGTATGTTTTAACTATGTATGTGATGGTTTATATTGTAATGATGGTTGTTCACGTTTGATGTTGTCGTATCCTTATGTCATGATCTATCATTATTATTATATAATGTTGTTTCTTTTTAATTGATATGTTAGAAAGAACGTCATGGCACCTAAGCGTGGGACACCCCGTAACACTACTGGTGACAACAACGAGACGATTTCTCCAAACGTGGAACAACTCATAGCACAGCGAGTAGCTGCTTCTATGGAGCAGTATGAAGCGAATCGAAATATTGGAGGAGGAAACGGCAGCGGTACCGACGGAGGAGGTGCAGGAGGTAGCGGTACAGCCGGAGGTTCCGGAGGTAATAGAATAAATAAGCCGTGACACGTAATCATGATATAAATTAATGATGTTATGACTTGTAAATCTACAGATGCTCCAAATAGGAAGTGTACCTACAAGGCCTTTCTATCTTGCAACCCCCGCAACTTCAATGGCACCGAGGGTGCAGTTGGGCTAATGAGATGGATAAAAAAGATGGAGTCGGTGATTGATATTAGTGAATGCACCGCTGACTGCATGGTGAAGTATTCTACATGCACACTCACTGATAAGGCTTTAACTTGGTGGAATTCACAAGTGAAAACCCTGGGAAGACATATTGCATACCAACTGACTTGGGAGGAGCTGAAAGCCATGATGACTGAGGAGTACTGTCCTCGAAATGAGTTGTAAAAGATCGAATTTGAAATGTGGAATTTACAAATGATAGGAGATGATGTGGCTGGTTACACTGACCGATTCAATGAGTTAGCAAGTTTGGTTCCACACATGGTTACCCCAGAATACAAGAAGGTTGAAAGATACTTGTGGGGTCTTGCACCTCAAATACGAGGCATGGTGACTTCATCGAACCCCATGGATGCCAAGAGCGCTATAACTCTAGCATTCAAGCTAAGGGATAATGTTGTGCGTGATGTTTTGTTTGAGAAGAAGGAGACAGAGGAAGGAAGGTCTGGGGAAAAGAGGAAATGGTTTGGAAAACCAAGTAATCAAAACAAGAATCAAACTTACAAGAGACCTGGAACTATGAAAGCCTATGTTGTCAACACTGTGGAACAAAAAGGATATCTTGGAACACGACCGAAGTGTGACAAATGTGGATATCATCACAGTGGAAGATGTACCCAATGTGGAAAGTGTAAAAAGTATGGGCATCTAGCCCATAACTGTTGGAACAATGCGAACCCTAATAAGATCAATCAAGTAGCAGGAAAGGTCAACCCAGGAGCAGAAAGGATGAATCAGGGATGCTTTGAGTGTGGAGATCCAAAGCACTTTAGAAAAGACTGTCCAAAGCTGAAGAACCGAAACGACAATCAGGACAGTGGAAGAGCATTTGTGATGGGGACCGGTGACACACGACAAGATCCAAACATTGTCACTGGTACGTTCCCGATAAATAATCACTATGCCTCTATACTTTTCGATACAGGTGCTGATATGAGTTTTGTGTCAAATGACTTTAAGTCCCTACTCGGTATTATGCCCAGCAAACTAGACCAAAATTACACAATTGAATTAGCAAACGGGAAATTAATTAAAACCGAAGAAGTCATTCAGGGTTGTACTCTATGTTTGAAAAACCATACATTTAGTATAGACCTGTTACTTGTTGACCTGGGAAGTTTTGACGTTGTTATTGGTATGGATTGGTTGTCGAAGAATCACGCCGAGATTGTTTGTTTTGAGAAGATTGTCCAAATTCCACTCCCAAACGGAGAAGTTCTTTCGGTTCAAGGTGAGAAAAGTGGAGTGACATTGAGGATGATAAACTGCATGAAAGCTCGTAAGTACCTACGTAAAGGCTATTGCATGTTCCTGGCTCACGTCGTCGAGAAGAAACCCGAGGAACGTCGACTTGAAGACATACCAATCGTTAAGGATTACCCCGAAGTTTTTCCTGAAGACTTACCTGGATTACCACAACCGAGGCAAGTCGAATTCCGAATCGACTTAGTACCAGGAGCCGCCCAGGTTGCTCGATCACCGTATCGATTAGCACCTTCTGAAATGCAGGAATTATCAAATAAACTCCAGGAGTTGCTTGATAAGATCGAGTTTCTCACCTTGGGGAGCTCCGGTCCTATTCGTAAAGAAAAAGGATGGAACCTTTAGGATGTGTATTGATTATCGAGAATTAAACAAGCTTACAATCAAAAACCGATACCCACTTCCTCGAATAGACGATTTGTTCGATCAACTACAAGGTTCTAGCTTCTACTCTAAGATCGATCTACGTTCGGGGTATCATCAACTAAGAATCCAAGAAGAAGATGTACCAAAGACGGCATTTAGGACTCGTTATGGCCACTACGAATTCCTAGTTATGCCGTTTGGTTTGACGAACGCACCAGCTGTTTTTATGGATCTCATGAACCGAGTGTGCAAGCCATACTTGGATAAATTCATGATAGTATTTATTGATGATATATTAATATATTCACGAACCAAGGAGGATCATGAACATCATCATAAATTAATTTTGGAACTACTCAGCAACGAGAATCTTTACGCTAAATTTTCTAAGTGTGAGTTTTGGATCCGAGAAATGCATTTTCTTGGACATGTCATCAACAAGGAAGGAATTCACGTTGATCCATCTAAAATAGAAGCGATCAAAAACTGGGAAGCACCAAAGACTCCGATCGAAGTGCGTCAATTTTTGGGTTTGGCCGGCTATTATAGACGATTCATCGAGAATTTTTCAAAAATAGCCCTGCCTTTAACCACATTAACCCAGAAGGAAAAGAAGTTTGATTGGAGTGACAAGCAAGAGTCAGCTTTCCAATTACTGAAGCAGAAGCTGTGTAGTGCACCGATCTTATCACTTCCTGAGGGAATCAACAATTTTGTCGTATACTGCGATGCATCACACCAAGGACTTGGTTGTGTATTAATGCAAGGAGACAAAGTCATCGCATATGCCTCACGACAACTAAAAGTGCACGAAAAGAATTATACGACCCACGACTTGGAGTTGGGCGCAGTTGTGTTTGCGCTCAAGATCTGGAGACATTATCTTTATGGTACGAGATGCACTATTTTTACTGATCACAAGAGTCTCCAACATATCTTTGATCAAAAAGAACTTAACATGAGACAACGTTGTTGGGTAGAACTACTAAACGACTATGATTGTGATATCAAGTACCATCCCGGGAAAGCCAATGTCGTAGCAGACGCCTTAAGTCGCAAGGAACGAGTTAAAACTCTTCGTGTTCGTGCCCTAGGATTAACAATTCATACGCGTCTTACTACTCAAATCCGAATGGCACAACAAGAAGCACTTAAAGAAAAAAACATCCAAAATGAAGCACTACGTGGAATGATCAAACAATTGGAGTCTAAGTCAGATGATACGTTTTACTTGATGGACAGAATTTGGGTGCCGAGTAACGGTAACTTACGTGGGTTGATTATGGATGAAGCCCACAAGTCCAGGTACTCCATTCACCCAGGTTCAGATAAGATGTATAAGGATCCAAAAGAATTATATTGGTGGCCCAATATGAAAGGAGATATTGCCACATATGTCAGTAAATGCTTAACGTGTTCAAAAGTAAAAGTCGAACATCAAAAACCGTCTGGCTTGTTACAACAACCCAAAATTCCCCAATGGAAATGGGAACAGATTTCTATGAATTTCATCACGAAATTACCCAAGACGTCGAGCGGGTATGACGCGATATGGGTAATTGTCGATCGTCTGACAAAATCAGCTCATTTTCTACCCATCAAAGAGACGGATAAAACCGAGAAACTTGCAAAGCTTTATATCAAGGAAATTGTGGCTAGGCATGGAGTGCCAATTTCTATTATCTCTGATAGAGGCAGCAGATTCGTGTCTAGAATCTGGAAATCATTACAAGAAGCCATGGGCACACGTCTTGACATGAGCACGGCATATCACCCACAAACGGATGGTCAAAGCGAAAGGACCATTCAAACTTTAGAGGATATGCTCCGTGCGTGTGTAATTGATTTCGGAGGAAATTGGGATACTCATTTACCGTTGGCAGAGTTTTCCTATAATAATAGTTACCACACGAGCATCAAGGCAGCTCCGTTTGAAGCTTTATATGGTCGTAAATGCCGCTCACCGCTATGTTCGGCGGAAGTTGGTGAAAAACATTTGACAGGTCCTGAGATTGTTCAGGAAACCACTGATAAGATCTTCAAAATTAAGGACCGTCTGAAAGCGGCCCGAGATAGACAAAAGAGCTATGCTGATAACAGACGGAAACCATTAGAATTTCAAATTGGTGACCGAGTAATGTTAAAAGTCTCACCATGGAAAGGCGTTGCAAGGTTTGGTAACCATGGTAAACTCAACCCTAGATACGTTGGACCGTTTGAAATACTGGCTAGGGTTGGCCCTGTAGCCTACAAGCTCAAACTACCACAAGAACTAAGCAACGTACACGATACATTTCATGTGTCGAATCTCAAAAAGTGTTTGTCCGACGAGACTTTGATCATACCACCTAATGAAATTCATATTGATGATAAACTTCATTTCATCGAGGAACCAATTGAGAATACAGATTGGAAAGTTCAAAGGTTGAGACGTAGTCGAATCAAACTGGTTAAAGTACGTTGGAACTCAAAACGTGGTCCGGAGTATACATGGGAACAAGAGGACCAAATGAAAACAAAATACCCCTCCTTGTTTAAGGATGCACCAGTTCAAGATGGCACGAATTGAATTTCGGGACGAAATTCTGTTAACATGGGGAGAATGTGACACCCGACATTTCAGGTCAATATCCGTACATGTTATAAACGAGTTTACATTATAATTGTTTTCGAGATTTACTTAATTTCACAATCAAGGACATTAAGGTCTAACAAAAACCGTACATTGTCTCATTTCATATTTTGGTAATTTTAGGAGTTACCGGTTCACGTACCAGGATAACCCGACTAAATACGAACACTAGTGGTTAAATTAAATAACCAGAAAATATATATATATATATATATATACATATATATTACATAAACTCTACGTTGGACAATAATTCATTTTTAGACTAAAATATATAAAATACGTAAAAGTAAACTAACGAACTCTTTCGAAGATATTACCTAGTAGCGTCACCTTTAGGTATTTCTACCTACAAATAATCACCTCAATGAATTATACAATCCAAGATTTCAATATTTTTCATCAACGAGCTATAAACTTGTTAAATTTATAATACTGTGAAAAATCTAAAACGAATTAAATTACCCTTTAAAACTCTAATTGATATTAATACCCTTAATAAATTAATTAATTAATACTTAAATCTAATTATTATACAAATTTAACCCAACCCGCCCCCTTGACTTCTCGGCCGAAAATCAGAGAAGCCCATTCCCCATCTATTCCCAAGATTTACATATACTTACCATCTCTTGTCATTCACCACTCACTCAAGCACACTCTCTCTTTCTCACTTTCTTACGACACCATAACACCCACATCCTTCCCAATTTCCTTCAAGTTGAATTCAAGTTTTAAGGCAAAATCCACCATATTTCGGTGTTATAAGAAGAGTTCCAAGTGTTTTTCTCAAGAATCAAGCTAAGGAGCTCAAGATCATTCTCTTTTCTCTCAAAAATCTTCATCTCTGTCCGGAGGTAAAAACTCGATACCATCCATATTATTTTCTTTAAAACCGCAGTTAAACATATAGTTTACTCGAACGTAAGAAAAATAACAAGAAAAGTGTGTCGAATTCAAGATTAAAACATGAATATATGCGTATATGTATGAATAAAGTTTTGAAACTGATTCTGTCAATCAAAATTTCAGTAATCGAAACTATAGTTTCGATACCTATTACTCAATCGAAACTGGGAGTTTCGATACCTATTACTCAATCGAAACTGGGAGTTTTGATACCAGTTTACTCAATCGAAACTAGGAGTTTCGATACCTGTTTGCTCAATCGAAACTAGGTAGTTTCGATACCTATTACTCAATCGAAACTAGGTAGTTTCGATACCTATTACTCAATCGAAACTAGATAGTTTCGATACCTATTACTTAATCGAAACCGGGTAGTTTCGATACCTGTTTTGCTCGATCAAAACTAGGAAGTTTCGACATCTGTTCTGTTCAATCGAAACTAAGAAAGTTTCGATACCTGTTCATCAGTCCCATGGGGCAGTAACTTAGAACTATTTTATAACGAAACAATTTTTGAAAAACTGAAAAGATATTTAAACAAAAGCAATCAAATTAGCTAAGTCGGTGAACAATTTGCATATGAGACATTCGGTCATAACACAAATTACCCTTTTTTGTAATTAGGGTACGAATAGTCAAGTTTAACTAGAACAATTATCATTGCAAGCATACACAAACTCAAGGTGAGTTTCACGGCCCCTTTTTACTGTTTTCAATATTTCGGGGAAGAACATACTTACAACTATTTTTATGTGATAACAAGAGAATAAGACTCGACTTTTATGTTTACATGAGTTAAACGATTTTAGGCCGCTAAAGTCCCCTGGAACAATTTCGTAACCATTAAATGTAGCCTAGGGTCCTATGAATAGTACTATGGAGAGTGACGTCTCCCGGTCATGGTTAGTCGCGCTAACCACAATCTGGAGGATTTATGGCCGCATAGAACCGGATAACGAAATTAGGGGCGAAGAACAATTGTCATGGTTTGGTTACGGCTCATGTAGGAACATATTATTTGTATTCCTAGCTAGTTTACAAATGGGTCAACAATTCTTACTCTGATTATCACATGCAACTGGAACTATTTACGAACAATTGAATTTTATAAAGATCTATTTGATTTAAACCTGTGAACTCACCAACCTCGTGTTGACAATTTTAAGTATGTTTTTCAGGAAATTGACGTGATCGTAAGGTTAGCAATGTAGATTACATGCATGCACGATGGATACAACTTTTGGGGGATTTCTCGTGTATAACTCATTGTAATAGAGTCATATTTGCGACATCTTCACTTTTTGTAAACTCAATTTACATTTTGGAATGTAAAACTTTAAACTTGTTTATGTATCCATTTATCATGTATGTTTTTGCGGTAATCATATGCTTTGGAAACCATGACTGTTACGCCTCGCGTTTCCGCCTTGGCGGGGTGTGACACTATGTGGCCTTTGTAGGCAATCCAAGAGGAGGAAAGATTGAAGGTCAAGGAACAGTCTCTAATGGTGTAAATAGTTTGGAGCATGTCAACTTCGTTCCTCAATTGAAGGACAATCTAATGAGTGTTTCCCAAATCTGTGATAAAGACTTCTGTGCCTTGTTCAATTCAAGAGAATGCCTGATTCTAAAGCCTGGAGTAGTCATTTCAGAAGAACTTATTCTCATGTGTGCTCCAAGAAGATTCAATAATTATAGCTTGGATATGAACAACCCATCTGGAATAGAATATTGCTTTCTCTCAGAGGCTTCTGAAGATGAATCTTTTCTATGGCACAAGAGGTTGGGACACGTTAACTTCAAAATCATGAACAGTCTGGTTAGAGGAAACCTTGTCACTAGTTTGCCTCTAAAATATTTTTCTCATGTGGAACACTGTCTTTCATGTTCTAAGGGCAAGCAACACAAATCCACTCACAAGCTCAAAACCATAAATTCCATTGACTCCCCTCTTTCAATTACTTCACATGGATCTCTTTGGTCATGTTAGCGTCATGAGTCTTGGACGCAAATCCTAGTGTTTGGTGGTAACCGACGACTTCTCTCGGTTTACTTGGATATTCTTCCTAGCTAAAAAAGATGAGACGCCAGAGATTCTAAAGACTCATCTGCTTCAAAATGAGAACCTTTTTAATCTAAGTGTGAAGACTATTCACAGAAATCATGGAACAGAATTCAAGAATGCCACTCTTGATACTTTTTGTGAAAGCAAAGGAATATCTCGGCAATTCAGTGCACCGTGTACTCCTCAACAGAATGGGGTAGCTGAAATAAGAAACTGGACATTAATAGAAGATGCAAGAACTATGATCGTTGATTCCAAGCTTCCTGTCACATTTTGGGCCGAGGCAGTCAACACTGCATGTTTTGTGCAAAATCAGGGTCTCATTACCAAAAGCTACAACAAGACACCTTATGAGATCATGTACAAGCGAAAGCCGGTTATTGATTTCTTCATAAAGTTTGGGTGTGTTTGCACGATGCTGAATACGTCGGATTAGCTGAACAAGTTTGAAGCCAAAGCCGATGAATGCTATTTTGCGGGATATTCATCTAATCAACGGGCGTTTCGTGTTTACAACAAGCAGAGAAGGATGGTGCTGGAATCCATTGATATCAATTGGCATGAAAGCAATCATACGGAAGCTGCGGACGGTCCTGGTTGGCTTTTTGATGTCGAATCTTTGTTTAAGACATTTAATCTTCCAGTATTTTCAAATGATTTGACTCATGCTAATCCTTACTTTTCTATGAACAATCTAGGGGATATAGATGCTCCACGTTCTTCCTCATCCTCTCAACAAGAAAACCCTGCACCTGCTGTTGTTGAGTCAAATGTGGATTCTTCCGGTTCTGGTGCAACAAGTAAAACTGTCAAAGACAACAATCACCCAATAGTGGATGTTGCCCCACAATTATCTGCTGAAGATCCTATTGTTGATGAAGCTGGCCCTCCTGACAATAACATCACAAATCTGGATGAGCTCTTGGAAGAAGATGGTATTCCTCAGTTAAGAATTCACAAGAATCATCCCACTGACAACATCATTGGTTCGCTCAATGTGGGTGTTCGCACCCATAGTGCCTGTGAAGCAATGAATGACGGCCTGTTCTCGTGCTTCATTTCTCAGGTGGAACCTAGGAACATCAAAGCAACTTGCTTGAGAACAGTTGGGTGGAAGTAATGCAGAAAGAGTTACAGCAATTCTCAAAGTTGAATGTATGGAATCTGGTGGATCTTCCCAAGAACAAAGTATCTATCGACACTCGTTGGGTATTTCGTAACAAAAAGGATGAAGGAGGAATTGTGGTTCGGAATAAAGCTCGGTTGGTTGTTCAAGGTTTCTATCAAGAAGAAGCAATTGATTTTGAGGAAGTATTTGCACCAGTGGCTCGCTTGGAGGTCACCAGCCTATATGGACTTCACAGTTCATTAAATGGATGTCAAAAGAGCATTTTTGTATGGAAAGGTTGTGATCCCCTCTGATCTG
The DNA here is from genome assembly GCA_023525975.1 of Smallanthus sonchifolius. Lineage (NCBI taxonomy): Eukaryota > Viridiplantae > Streptophyta > Magnoliopsida > Asterales > Asteraceae > Smallanthus > Smallanthus sonchifolius. The sequence goes on from CM042046.1 coordinate 33,703,491, forward strand.
ATGATATCCAAGAATAAACTCCTCAAACAGTCTCTGGAAAGGCGGAATCAATCCAGAAATCCAACAACACTGAAAAGATCAAATCAAGCACGAACTAGAATGGATGAAATCACACACATGAAATGCTCAATCAAACAAGTAATATCCATTAATAAACCTTATGATTTACATAATCAAACAACAAACTAAAAACTTTCATTTCTCTAGAATACATCTGATCAATACAAGTCAAATGAGAAATCTAACTAGAAAATACAAAAGACAACATATTTATCATGTTGCATGATTACAGCTTCATGTGTTCTACTGTCAAACATCCATTTCTTGAATCTTTTGATAAACATCTCTTTACGTGCTGGGATGTATACAGTTGAAACTGTATCGGCTGGCTTCATAATATATCTGAACCTTCTCTTGCCATCTTTATAATTCCTTTTTAACTTTCTACATTCAGAAACTTGTGGCATGAAGCTTTCAAACTTTTCTTTAGCACATTCCTTCTTTAAAAACTCTTCAAAGTTGTCAGCAAATGAATTCTTTAATGGATTGATCATCTTCAGGTGACTTAGCTCCCGAATATCCCAATACGGTAAAATTTTTAACTTTGAGCTTTGATCAAAGTACTGGATATTCCCTTCACCTCTCTTTATCACATACATCTTCTTTTCATCATCGTACATCCAACTTAAGATTTCTCCAGTTAACGCTTGTTATGGATTTCTGATCTTCTGTGTAATTTGGTCAATGATTGATGGCTTCTATGTAACAATCCACCATGAACTCTTATCAATCTTTGTAGTCTTTGGACACTCAGATGATTCTTCAGCCTCTTCAGGAACAATAAATGGTTCTCTTTCATCTACTAGCTTATCCATCTTTCCAATAACTGAACCATCTTCTTCAACGTATGTTTGTTGTTACTCATACTCATACTTCTTGTACTCACTGTTGGTTTCAGCATCTTTCTCAGTTTCTTCTGCTATGTTTCCACTTCCACCAACACCTCCAGCTCCACTACTATCACTGTCATCATCTGAAGAATGGTCATCATCTTTCTTTTCCCCAATTATAACCACTTCTTCATCATCTTCTTCTTCCTTCTATGTTTCATCCTTATTCTCATCTGTTCTCTCTAATCCTTCACCTTCATCATTCAAAAGCATATCTAGATCAAACAAGGTGTTTTCTTCATATAGACCAACATCAGAGATTGGAGAATGAATAGGTTCAGTTGCAAAAGGGATTGGTTCTGTAATGGCTGGACTTTGTAGATCTTCAACATTGGCTTCTTGATTGACATTTGTTGGAGCACCATTGTGAGCTATTAAATCTTGTACCATCCTCTGAAGCTGATCAATCTGTTGTTATTGTTGTGTAATGACACCCTTCTGTTTATTACTCTCAGCTTTCAGCTCTTTGATCTCTCTAGAGTTAACCGCTTCTCTGCTTTGTAAGTTAGAGATATAAGTCTTTAGCTGGCGCACAGCATCCGTTGTCTCTCTGGTTGCATAGTTTAAAAAGTCTTGATCAACCACACTGTAACCTTTTTGCTTTCTTTGACTTGTGCTTTTCTGTTATTTCCTTAGCCTTGCCTTTGCCCTTGTCAAGAGTTGTAGTTGTTTTCTTCTTCTTCACTTCTGGATCAGTAAACACAATACCCTTAGTCGGAACAAAGTATCTATCGACACTCGTTGGGTATTTCGTAACAAAAAGGATGAAGGAGGAATTGTGGTTCGGAATAAAGCTCGGTTGGTTGTTCAAGGTTTCTATCAAGAAGAAGCAATTGATTTTGAGGAAGTATTTGCACCAGTGGCTCGCTTGGAGGTCACCAGCCTATATGGACTTCACAGTTCATTAAATGGATGTCAAAAGCGCATTTTTATGTGGAAAGGTTGTGATCCCCTCTGATCTGATGATATCCAAGAATAAACTCCTCAAACAGTCTCTGGAAAGGCGGAATCAATCCAGAAATCCAATAACACTAAAAAGATCAAATCAAGCACGAACTAGAATGGATGAAATCACACACACGAAATGCTCAATCAAACAAGTAATCTCCACTAATAAACCTTGTGATTTACATTATCAAACAACAAACTACAAACTTTCATTTCTCTAGAATACCTCTAATTAATACAAGTCAAATGAGAAATCTAACTAGAAAATACAAAAGACAACATATTTATACTAATCAGAATTCGATCGAAAACTCTTGATCGAAAAGTGTTTTCGGCCGAAAACTCCGAAGTTATACATTTCAGCACCTAATTGATTTCTATGGACTACTAGGTTCCAACAATCTCCCCCTAGTCCATGGAACATCAATTCTTCACTTGTTGTCTTTAACAGGCTTGGCTTTGGCTTTAACTTCCACCTTCTTAGCATCGAGTGCAGCAAGTCTTTTCATAATCACCTCTGCTTCATGTCTTCTTGCTAAACATCGAACAACGACTCTCATATATAACTTTGCTTCAGCTTTCATATTCGTGCTCATGTCACACTTGATCGGGTTCTTATACAGCGTCTTTAGGTCTTCATTAGAAAAGCTTAACAGATCCACTGGATCGAAGACTCTGACCTCTGGTGAATCATGTTGCATGATTACAGCTTCATGTGTTCTACTGTCAAACATCCATTTCTTGAATCTTTTGATAAACATCTCTTTACGTGCTGGGATGTATACAGTTGAAACTGTATCGGCTGGCTTCACAATATATCTGAACCTTCTCTTGCCATCTTTATCATTCCTTTTTAACTTTCTACATTCAAGAACTTGTGGCATGAAGCTTTCAAACTTTTCTTTAGCACATTCCTTCTTTAAAAACTCTTCAAAGTTGTCAGCAAATGAATTCTTTAATGGATTGATCATCTTCAGGTGACTTAGCTCCCGAATATCCCAATACGGTAAAATTTTTAACTTTGAGCTTTGATCAAAGTACTGGATATTCCCTTCACCTCTCTTTATCACATACATCTTCTTTTCATCATCGTACATCCAACTTAAGATTTCTCCAGTTAACGCTTGTTATGGATTTCTGATCTTCTGTGTAATTTGGTCAATGATTGATGGCTTCTATGTAACAATCCACCATGAACTCTTATCAATCTTTGTAGTCTTTGGACACTCAGATGATTCTTCAGCCTCTTCAGGAACAATAAATGGTTCTCTTTCATCTACTAGCTTATCCATCTTTCCAATCACTGAACCATCTTCTTCAACGCATGTTTGTTGTTACTCATACTCATACTTCTTGTACTCACAGTTGGTTTCAGCATCTTTCTCAGTTTCTTCTGCTATGTTTCCACTTCCACCAACACCTCCAGCTCCACTACTATCACTGTCATCATCTGAAGAATGGTCATCATCTTTCTTTTCCCCAGTTATAACCACTTCTTCATCATCTTCTTCTTCCTTCTATGTTTCATCCTTATTCTCATCTGTTCTCTCTAATCCTTCACCTTCATCATTCAAAAGCATATCTAGATCAAACAAGGTGTTTTCTTCATATAGACCAACATCAGAGATTGGAGAATGAATAGGTTCAGTTGCAAAAGGGATTGGTTCTGTAGTGGCTGGACTTTGTAGATCTTCAACAATGGCTTCTTGATTGACATTTGTTGGAGCACCATTGTGAGCTATTAAATCTTGTACCATCCTCTGAAGCTGATCAATCTGTTGTTGTTGTTGTGTAATGACACCCTTCTGTCTATTACTCTCAGCTTTCAGCTCTATGATCTCTCTAGAGTTAACAGCTTCTCTGCTTTGTAAGTTAGAGATATAAGTCTTTAGCTGGCGCACAACATCCGTTGTCTCTTTGGTTGCATAGTTTAAAAACTCTTGATCAACCACACTATAACCTTTTTGCTTTCTTTGACTTGTGCTTTTCTGTTATTTCCTTAGCCTTGCCTTTGCCCTTGTCAAGAGTTGTAGTTGTTTTCTTCTTCTTCACTTCTGGATCAGTAAACACAATACCCTTAGTCGGAACAAAGTATCTATCGACACACGTTGGGTATTTCGTAACAAAAATGATGAAGGAGGAATTTTGGTTCGGAATAAAGCTCGGTTGGTTGTTCAAGGTTTCTATCAAGAAGAAGCAATTGATTTTGAGGAAGTATTTGCACCAGTGGCTCGCTTGGAGGTCACCAGCCTATATGGACTTCACAGTTCATTAAATGGATGTCAAAATCGCATTTTTGTATGGAAAGGTTGTGATCCCCTCTGATCTGATGATATCCAAGAATAAACTCCTCAAACAGTCTCTGGAAAGGCGGAATCAATCCAGAAATCCAATAACACTGAAAAGATCAAATCAAGCACGAACTAGAATGGATGAAATCACACACACGAAATGCTCAATCAAACAAGTAATCTCCACTAATAAACCTTGTGATTTACATAATCAAACAACAAACTACAAACTTTCATTTCTCTAGAATACCTATGATCAATACAAGTCAAATGAGAAATCTAACTAGAAAATACAAAAGACAACATATTTATACTAATCAGAATTCGATCGAAAACTCTTGATCGAAAAGTGTTTTCGGCCGAAAACTCCGAAGTTATATATTTCAGCACCTAATTGATTTCTATGGACTACTAGGTTCCAACAATCTCCCCCTAGTCCATGGAACATCAATTCTTCACTTGTTGTCTTTAACAGGCGTGGCTTTGGCTTTAACTTCCACCTTCTTAGCATCGAGTGCAGCAAGTCTTTTCTTAATCACCTCTGCTTCATGTCTTCTTGCTAAACATTGAACAACGACTCTCATATATAACTTTGCTTCAGCTTTCATCTTCGTGCTCATGTCACACTTGATCGGGTTCTTGTACAGAGTCTTCAGGTCTTCATCAGAAAAGCTAAACAGATCCACTGGATCGAAGACTCTGACCTCTGGTGAATCATGTTGCACGATTACAGCTTCATGTGTTCTACTGTCAAACATCCATTTCTTGAATCTTTTGATAAACATCTCTTTACGTGCTGGGATGTATACAGTTGAAACTGTATCGGCTGGCTTAAAAATATATCTGAACCTTCTCTTGCCATCTCTATCATTCCTTTTTAACTTTCTAAATTCAGAAACTTGTGGCATGAAGCTTTCAAACTTTTCTTTAGCACATTCCTTCTTTAAAAACTCTTCAAAGTTGTCAGCAAATGAATTCTTTAATGGATTGATCATCTTCAGGTGACTTAGCTCCCGAATATCCCAATACGGTAAAATTTTTAACTTTGAGCTTTGATCAAAGTACTGGATATTCCCTTCACCTCTCTTTATCACATACATCTTCTTTTCATCATCGTACATCCAACTTAAGATTTCTGCAGTTAACGCTTGTTATGGATTTCTGATCTTCTGTGTAATTTGGTCAATGATTGATGGCTTCTATGTAACAATCCACCATGAACTCTTATCAATCTTTGTAGTCTTTGGACACTCAGATGATTCTTCAGCCTCTTCAGGAACAATAAATGGTTCTCTTTCATCTACTAGCTTATCCATCTTTCCAATCACTGAACCATCTTCTTCAACGCATGTTTGTTGTTACTCATACTCATACTTCTTGTACTCACAGTTGGTTTCAGCATCTTTCTCAGTTTCTTCTGCTATGTTTCCACTTCCACCAACACCTCCAGCTCCACTACTATCACTGTCATCATCTGAAGAATGGTCATCATCTTTCTTTTCCCCAGTTATAACCACTTCTTCATCATCTTCTTCTTCCTTCTATGTTTCATCCTTATTCTCATCTGTTCTCTCTAATCCTTCACCTTCATCATTCAAAAGCATATCTAGATCAAACAAGATGTTTTCTTCATATAGACCAACATCAGAGATTGGAGAATGAATAGGTTCAGTTGCAAAAGGGATTGGTTCTGTAGTGGCTGGACTTTGTAGATCTTCAACAATGGCTTCTTGATTGACATTTGTTGGAGCACCATTGTGAGCTATTAAATCTTGTACCATCCTCTGAAGCTGATCAATCTGTTGTTGTTGTTGTGTAATGACACCCTTCTGTCTATTACTCTCAGCTTTCAGCTCTATGATCTCTCTAGAGTTAACAGCTTCTCTGCTTTGTAAGTTAGAGATATAAGTCTTTAGCTGGCGCACAGCATCCGTTGTCTCTTTGGTTGCATAGTTTAAAAACTCTTGATCAACCACACTATAACCTTTTTGCTTTCTTTGACTTGTGCTTTTCTGTTATTTCCTTAGCCTTGCCTTTGCCCTTGTCAAGAGTTGTAGTTGTTTTCTTCTTCTTCACTTCTGGATCAGTAAACACAATACCCTTAGTCGGAACAAAGTATCTATCGACACACGTTGGGTATTTCGTAACAAAAATGATGAAGGACGAATTTTGGTTCGGAATAAAGCTCGGTTGGTTGTTCAAGGTTTCTATCAAGAAGAAGCAATTGATTTTGAGGAAGTATTTGCACCAGTGGCTCGCTTGGAGGTCACCAGCCTATATGGACTTCACAGTTCATTAAATGGATGTCAAAAGCGCATTTTTGTATGGAAAGGTTGTGATCTCCTCTGATCTGATGATATCCAAGAATAAACTCCTCAAACAGTCTCTGGAAAGGCGGAATCAATCCAGAAATCCAATAACACTGAAAAGATTAAATCAAGCACGAACTAGAATGGATGAAATCACACACACGAAATGCTCAATCAAACAAGTAATCTCCACTAATAAACCTTGTGATTTACATAATCAAACCACAAACTACACACTTTCATTTCTCCAGAATACCTCTGATCAATACAAGTCAAATGAGAAATCTAACTAGAAAATACAAAAGACAACATATTTATACTAATCAGAATTCGATCGAAAACTCTTGATCGAAAAGTGTTTTCGGCCGAAAACTCCGAAGTTATACATTTCAGCACCTAATTGATTTCTATGGACTACTAGGTTCCAACAATCTCCCCCTAGTCCATGGAACATCAATTCTTCACTTGTTGTCTTTAACAGGCTTGGCTTTGGCTTTAACTTCCACCTTCTTAGCATAGAGTGCAGCAAGTCTTTTCTTAATCACCTCTGCTTCATGTCTTCTTGCTAAACATCGAACAACGACTCTCATATATAACTTTGCTTCAGCTTTCATCTTCGTGCTCATGTCACACTTGATCGGGTTCTTGTACAGAGTCTTCAGGTCTTCATCAAAAAAGCTAAACAGATCCACTGGATCGAAGACTCTGACCTCTGGTGAATCATGTTGCATGATTACAGCTTCATGTGTTCTACTGTCAAACATCCATTTCTTGAATCTTTTGATAAACATCTCTTTACGTGCTGGGATGTATACAGTTGAAACTGTATCGGCTGGCTTCACAATATATCTGAACCTTCTCTTGCCATCTTTATAATTCCTTTTTAACTTTCTACATTCAGAAACTTGTGGCATGAAGCTTTCAAACTTTTCTTTAGCACATTCCTTCTTTAAAAACTCTTCAAAGTTGTCAGCAAATGAATTCTTTAATGGATTGATCATCTTCAGGTGACTTAGCTCCCGAATATCCCATTACGGTAAAATTTTTAACTTTGAGCTTTGATCAAAGTACTGGATATTCCCTTCACCTCTCTTTATCACATACATCTTCTTTTCATCATCGTACATCCAACTTAAGATTTCTCCAGTTAACGCTTGTTATGAATTTCTGATCTTCTGTGTAATTTGGTCAATGATTGATGGCTTCTATGTAACAATCCACCATGAACTCTTATCAATCTTTGTAGTCTTTGGACACTCAGATGATTCTTCAGCCTCTTCAGGAACAATAAATGGTTCTCTTTCATCTACTAGCTTATCCATCTTTCCGATCACTGAACCATCTTCTTCAACGTATGTTTGTTGTTACTCATACTCATACTTCTTGTACTCACTGTTGTTTTCAGCATGTTTCTCAGTTTCTTCTGCTATGTTTCCACTTCCACCAACACATCCAGCTCCACTACTATCACTGTCATCATCTGAAGAATGGTCATCATCTTTCTTTTCCCCAGTTATAACCACTTCTTCATCATCTTCTTCTTCCTTCTATGTTTCATCCTTATTTTCATCTGTTCTCTCCAATCCTTCACCTTCATCATTCAAAAGCATATCTACATCAAACAAGGTGTTTTCTTCATACAGACCAACATCATAGATTGGAGAATGAATAGGTTCAGTTGCAAAATGGATTGGTTCTGTAGTGGCTGGACTTTGTAGATCTTCAACATTGGCTTCTTGATTGACATTTGTTGGAGCACCAATGTGAGCTATTAAATCTTGTACCATCCTCTGAAGCTGATCAATCTGTTGCTGCTGTTGTGTAATGACACCCTTCTGTCTATTACTCTCAGCTTTCAGCTCTCTGATCTCTCTAGAGTTAACAGCTTCTCTACTTTGTGAGTTAGAAATCTAAGTCTTTAGCTGGCGCACAGCATCCGTTGTCTCTCTGGTTGCATAGTTTAAAAACTCTTGATCAACCACACTATAACCTTTTTGCTTTCTTTGACTTGTGCTTTTCTGTTATTTCCTTAGCCTTGCCTTTGCCCTTGTCAAGAGTTGTAGTTGTTTTCTTCTTCTTCACTTCTGGATCAGTAAACACAATACCCTTAGTCGGAGGAAATCTAAAAGGTACGGTCTTTGTCATTTCAGGTTCTTTTATTTTCTTGGATGTGGTTGTTGTTGTTCCAGTTGTTTAGACTTCAGGAACTGCAATAACTTCAGTATTAACACTTAAAGTGTCTTCATTTTCAGCAATAAACTCTTCTATATGACTCATTAATGGTTCAGTAAGTTCATCATTAACTTCTGGAATTTTGTTTTCTTCAACATGTACATAAGCAACTTCATATTCACCCATATGAGTATCAAACCTTGGTTCTTCTTCTTGTACTTAAACTTCAGTTTGTATTTCAGGTATGACATTGCCTTGAGAACCATCATTACCTTGATCATCATCATTTTTTTGATCATTATCATTCCCTTGATCATTACCATCATTAACATCACTATCACTATCAACACCATCTTCAATGTCTTCTGCCATAAGATCATATATTTCATCTTCTAGACTGAAGTCTGGATCAGGATTTTCACCCAACATGTTAGGAAATAACGGTGTCACAGTACCGCTAAACATGCTTGTCTTCCTGACGTTGTTCATGCTGCTAAAAATAACTTCTTGCATTGAATCCAAAGGTAACTCAACACCATCATTCTCAAGATTTGGCAGCAAGGTGTTGATGATCATTTGAACAAATCTTGGGTACATCAAGAACTTGTAGTTCTGCCTTGGTCCCACAAAATTACTTATCATTGCTTCAAAGATCATTCATGAAAAGTTAAACTGTCTGTGTGTTGCAAGACAAACCAATGCCCTGTTGAATACTTCTCCAATTTGGTTAAAAGCAGATGTTCTGGGACTCATACAATGTATCAACACATGAACCAGATATCTCCACTGTTTCCCAAACATCATTTTTGTAACTTGTCTTCTCAAGAAGTTTCCTTAATATCCTATAGTCATGATAATCCCCGAGACTGCAATGTGATTAATTTTATACGGGAAATCAGCTGCATCTCTGAAATTCAAAACTTCCCTAATGACTTGTTCGGTAACCTTTATTGTATTCCCACCAACTGTACTTTCTATCCAGATCTCTTTGTTTACGTGCTTGTACTCTAAATTGTCCCAAAACTCTCTAACATGTTTCTCAAACACTCTGCCTTGTGTAGAAATTGCTGTGTGAATTCTAGAGTTTATCAAAAACTGGACAATCTCTTCATAACCACGTGCTTTCTTGGTGTTTGTGGTTAAACATGCACAAATGTTGTGTTTGGGTTCAAACTTTAAACGATTCATATCTGTAAAGAACAAAACATAAAGTTAGAAAATTTCTAAAAAATGCTTAACTCTGGACATTTCGATCGAAAACTCCCGTATTAACAACTTTATCGATCGAAAACTCTTAAACCCTTTTGACCAAAAATTGAAATTACACAACTTTGAACTTTTCGATCGAAAACTCTTTAACAGTACATCAATATTTCGATTGAAAACTCTTAGTTAAACTTTTCAATCAAAAACTTAGAATTTTTTAACTTTCAACTTTTCGATCGAAAACTTTTCTTACTACAATTAACACATAACATGACATTTCGATCGAAAACTCTGATTTTTTAAAATAATTTTCAAGCACTGACTTTTCGATTGAAAACACTTTTCGGTCGAAAACACAATTCGGATGAATCATAATTGTCTCTTCATTTCCATCCGAAACACTTTTCGGTCCATTCATCAGACTTTTCGGTCCATTCTTCCAACTTTTCGGGCGATTCAAAAATTCATAAATTCAAACTAAAACTAAGGCTTTGGATCTATCTCATGCACCTCTATGAATCACGAGAACGTACCTTGATGATCGAAAATGTCTATAAAGCACAATGACGTCACGGATCAACGATTTTGTCACACGAAATCTTCAAACTTGTAAAAACTCGAAACGGCAATGGTTATCGTCGGTGTTGAAAGTGGGAAAAAGATTTTCAATCGAAAATTCTTGAATTTATAGGCTTTACAATTTCGACCGAAAACTTCGACAGACACTTTTCGATCGAAAACATTTTTCGGATGATATTTTTCGGTCAAGGAGATTTCGACCGAGAACACTGAACTTTATTAATTTTGAATATTTACAAAGTCAACTTTATTTTTCAAGTCCATTTTGACATCATTAAGACTTGTTCCAATATATTTTTCAATATTTTTCACACTCACAAACATAATCAGAGACAAACACAAACTTGCACACTGATTTTTTTATCAAAATGACTTATTACAAACCTTCAATCACAGAAAATACTAAACACATAACAAAATTCATATTTATTCATTTATAAACCAACTAATCTCTTTTTGACTTTTTCTCAAACATATAACAATACTTTATTTTATTTTTCATTTTCTGTTGGTGAACTGAACTGACATAGGATCATAAATGTATACTGTCTTAACTACATTGCATATCAAATCAGGATCTAAACAGTTCAACCTTGATTGCTAGTGTATTTTTCAGCTTAAACTCAAACATTATATTTCAGCAGATACTGTGTGACATTTAAGGTAATATTTATCAATACAAAGTGTATACAAGCATCGAGATGGATTGAACTAATACGCAACACAAAGTTTCACCATAACAGTATCCAATCACCAGCATGAGGGTAGTGTTCTTAGCACAGAAAAATAATCCAAATGGATTTGATGTGAATCTTTTTTATTCTGAATCATTTTGATTCTGAATCATTTGATTCAATATATCTTGGTTTCTGATGGAAAGAACACTGAATCAAGTTGATTCGTATGAGATGAGATATGATATGTAGTGATGAACTTTTGGAATCAGATTTGATTCGGGTATGCGGATATCCATAGAGTATCGGATATGTCAATTGAAATCACGAATGATTCAAAGGGAGAAACAGACTGATTTTCTGGTTTCCATCCGATATTTTCACCAGAACCATCAGCTGTATAAGGATGTTTAACTCTAAATCGTATATTTGACGGGTATAGTCAATAGAGTAAACAAATTGTGCTAAAAACCCATCAAGATCTTGGTCTCATGGTATGAATGGATTCACTTTGCATTCGAAGAATGAAAGTACCGATATTCGATGAGGATAACACTAAGATTGCAATTTAGTTAATCACACAAATATCGCCTAATTTACATATGTAGATTCTACCAGCAAATCAAAAATTGTAACCGATGTCACCATCACATCCAATTCATGCATAAGCTCAACACACACTTGTACTATCATTTCCTATATATACGTCAATCAGACACACAATTTTTTATTTTCAGACTTTTTCTTATTTTCAACTTTATTCTCATAGTCACATACTTCATCATTTTTATCAGGAGAATTATTTCAAACTAGAATAAAATAAACTCAACATATTCAGCATATTTTTCTTTTTCTTTTACTTTCCCCCTGAAATTGTGATGTAGCTTTATTTACTACTTATATCACTATGAGAGCAAACACATATTATACTAATAAAGCACAAATAACAGCACAATTTTAAACACTTAAAAGAAAATCTTTTTGAGGAACAGATTTCTGTGGTCTTTCAGTTCAAATATGGACTGTTTATTATTTTGAAAACTTATTAGTTAGTTTTTTTTATTATTATTATTTTATTTATTTATTTATTTATTTATTTTTATTTTAAAATGAGATCATCCCCAACATCTCAACCAAAGAGTTAAACCGATCTATTGAAAATGCTTTAGTAAAAATATCGGTTTTTTGCTCTAGGGTATCGACGTGGACCACTTTAATCAGACTGTTTTCAAAACAATCACGAATGAAATGTAACATGATTGCAATGTGCTTTGTTTTTTAGTGCTGAATGGGATTCTTGACTATACCAAGCACTTCCTCGTTGTCACAAAAGATCGGAGTTTCCAAGAAATTTACTTCAAAGTCTAACATTTGATGTTGACTCTAGATGACTTGTGAGCAACAGCTCGAGGCAGTAGTGTACTCAGCTTCAGCAGTTGATGTGGATACATTCGTTTGTTTCTTACACTGCCAGGAAACCAATCTCTCCCCCAAAAATTGACACCCGCCTGATGTTGATTTCCTGTCCAAGTTACAACCTCCATAATCGCTGCCAGTATGATCATTCATATCAACCACGTATGTGTTGTATTTTCTTAGAGCACGCATCAAAATCATATCTTCTGGAATAACTAGTCCAGGCTTTAAGAATAAGCATTCCTTTGCTGTAAAACGGACTCGTATGTCTTTGTCGCACACTTGAGAAACACTAAGCAGATTAAATTCCAATTAAGACACTGTTCCCTGACCGGTAAATTTCCCCACCTTTTTGTCTCCAGCAAAAGCAACAAAACCACCATCAAAAGACCGAAAATTTTCCAAAATATCTCTTTGTCTAGTCATATGCCTTGAGCAACCGCTATCAACATGCCAAGCATTATTAATAGTCCTCCCGGTTAAATTCTGCACATTCAAGAAAAACTTAATGAGAAACAGGTACCCAGATCATCTTTGACCTAGGCTGACTTTGACTTTTTACAGTCTTAGTCACAACGACTTTTTCCTTCAAGTTTACATCATTCTTTGTTCTAACCATATGTGAAGATTGTTCATTTTTAATTTTCCAAAAAACAACCAACATTTTTCCCATATTTCTTAGTCATATTTTCTTTAGCAAAATAGATTGGTTGGTTATGTTTCTTCACATACTTTGAACTCTTTGGGACCTTTGTGTCCACAAACTTAGGTAACACATAATCACGACAAACACTTGAATAAAAATCATGACAATTCTTAGAAAGCAAGTAAGCACGACTGTAACGTTGTTTCACTCTGGACTCGGACACACTGTCGTTCTCAGACGCTCTCCTGAAATGCTTTGTGATTTTGCTTTTAACTCACTCTTTGTGCCTTGTAAACCTTGACTCACTTGAGTTATGTTTGAAATTTCTCGCAAAATGCCCAACTTGACCACACACATCGCAATTGTAGCTTTTAGTCTTTAACTTTGACCATGACTTTGAACACTCACCTACTTCACTCTTTGATCCACAAACATTCTTTCTTAAGTGTCCTTTGCTATGAACGGGCTTATCTTTGACATCAATGGATTTGCCTTTGACACACCAAGACTTTCTTTGGACATTTGTTGGTACACTGACTTCAACATTGACAACTTTGTTACTATCTTTCTCACTGGTAAGTATATGATTCTCTGGTTCTATGAAATCGTTTTTCTTAGGCCTTTCACTTTACAAATCATACTCTTGAATTAATGGGTTTTCAGACTCATCTAAGACAACATCATCAGCTAGACTTGAGACTTTGTGGAGCGGTACATAATATCTAGTTGTGTGCACCACTTTATCAAAGAAAGTGGAAGTTGATGACACCTCAGACACACAATAAGAATCATCACAAACATTAGTAGAACATGCAGAAACATACGAATTATCAGAATCTGAGAAATTGTTTATATCAACATCAAATTTCCTACTAACAGAAACAAATCTATTAAGATTACAGTCAACATCGAGATATTGCTTGCAATCTCTTATAAATTCTCTAGTGCACTATCTATTAAATGCAGAGAAACTTTTAACTCCATCAAGTTCAACATCATCATCGACACAACCTGTGTCTACATCTGCATTTATATACATGTCATGAAAGTTAGAATTACCCGCATTTATCAACTCATTTGATTCATGCGGTTCAGGAAACGGTACAAAATTGTCACGATGAGGCACTTTGTTATAACCCAAACCATCCTTGACATAAAAAGTTCTCTGTTTACTCACACACTCATCAAACACATTTTGTTACATTTTCCACTTTGCAATAATTACCCGTTCTTTTATTAACTCTGTTTCTGATGTGACAAGTTTTTCTGAAAGATCTTTTATTAAAACATCCTTTTTATCCAGATATTCTTTAAAAGTTACATTATCTTTCAAAAGTGCTTTTATTTTTCTTGTAAAATTAACCTCATTTTGTTTCAATTCTTTATTTACCCTCTTCAGTTTATCATTTTCAGCAAATAAGAAAGTGTTTGTTGCATGATAGTTCTGCATTCTTTTTACACAAACAGAGGAACAAATATCAGAGTCATTATCAGAATTTACCTCACTCTCAGATGAAATCTCATCAGAATCATCAACAGCTTTGCCCTTTCCCTTATCATCAGTTTTGAGCGCACAAACACCGGCAATTTCGGCTGTTTTCTTTGAGACTTCAATCTCAGCCATCAGGGCTTCATCAAATTCATCCTCAGCATCATCAAATTCATCCTCAGCATCCTCAATTTCATCCTCCCACTCACAATTTCTGAGTTGTTTTGACATAAGTGCAGTTGGAGCTTTCTTAGACTTTTCAGTTTCATTAATCATCTCCACAAGTTTTACTCCGCTTCCTTCAACTTTCTTCTTCTTGTCTTTGGTACACTCACGAGAAAAGTGACCAAGTTGTTGACAATTGTAGAATCTGAGCTTAGCTTTATCAAAATCAACCTTCTTTCCGAACTGCAACTTATCTTTCCCGACCTTTTGAAGATACTTTTTAGCCCTCACAGCTATCATGGGCATCTGCCATTGCAAATCCATGTACTCTAAATCATCAGGATTAATTTGCACAAGGTCCTCGACATCATGCACAACAGGTTGAAGCTTTCCTGTTACCAAAGCATCGTAACTGCTCATAAAAGCTCCAAACAGGGAAATCTGATCTTCAGGAATCTAACCAGAAGTCTTAACTTTCTCTCCAGAAGAATGTTCATAGCAACCCTTACTTTTCTCAAACTTAGACCCACTGCTTCCTTCACTACTCCCTGAAAACAAAGCTGCATTAGCTGAACCTGAAGTGTTTTGCTTGTCTTGATTGTTCAACTCTCTTTTCTTTGCATCTAACTCACATGACTCAAGCAGACAGATTATATCATCAAGTGATTTACTCTTCAGATCTGGAGTTGTATTCTTTATTAGCATACACGGTATGCTCCAGCAATCCGGTAGAGAATCCAACAGTTTCTTTCCCATATCATATTCTTTGAACTTCACTCCCATCTTTCTCAGCCTGTTGACCATAGTTGTGAATCTTGTCACTTGTTTGCTAAGAGTCTCGTTCTTCTTATAACTGAACATATTATACTGCTTTGGTAAAAGGTCAGTTCAGCTTTCTTGAAGTGCTGCATTTCCTTCAAACCTTAAACATAATGCATTCCACAGTCCCTAAGCTGTCTCATGCTGCTCAAAATTCAGATACAATTTAGTCGAAAGTGCCAGGATAATAGATCCTAGAGCTCTGTTATCTCTCTCAATCAGCTTCTTGTCTTCCTCTGAATATAAATCAGGATCTGCAATAGGGACTAACCCATCAGCATTTGCAGTCTTCGGTATATGAGGACCCTTCATAATTGATTCCCATAAAGTATGCTTAGTAAACTTGAAATAAGCTTTCATCATTATTTTCTAGATGGAAAACTCTTATATTGACTTCAGCATCGGTGGTGACTTCCCCACAACCCTCTCAGTATCGTAAACCTTTCCAGCCATTCTACACTTATACTTTGAAACACAATTGAAATCTGAAAAACTTCCAACACGGGACTTTTCAGTCGAAAAACTGATTGATCAAAAACTCTTTTCGGACAAGACTTTTCGGTCGAAAAGTCTAAGATTTCGAACACAAGCGAATTTTATCCTTGAGATTTTGGACACTACTTTTCAATCGAAAACTGTATACATTTCGGTCGAAAAGAGATTTCGACTCCTTCAAGCTAACTTTTTGGGCAATTCTTCTGATGAACACTTGAATTGACCAAAAACTCTCTGCAATGATCTGAATCCAAAAGCAATCCCCCAAACCTATTGTAAACTTCATCCCCGTTACTTTTAGCTTCAAAACTACAACAATGGCACACAAACTACTTTGATTTGATCGATTTTTGATGAAAATACTTCTTGAATACTAAGAGCTTCAACCAACAGCTCTGATACCACTTGTAATCCCTTCTAATCTGATGATATCCAAGAATAAACTCCTCAAACCGTTTCTGGAAAGGAGGAAACAATCCATAAATCCAATAACACCGAAAAGATCAAATCAAGCATGAACTAGAATGGATGAAATCACACACATGAAATGCTCAATCAAACAAGTAATCTCCATTAATAAACCTTGTGATTTACAGAATCAAACAACACTTTGATTTCTCTAGAATACCTCTAATCAATACAAGTCAAATGGGAAATCTAACTAGAAAATACAAAAGACAACATATTTATACTAATCAGAATTCGATCGAAAAATCTTGATCGAAAAGTGTTTTTGGCCGAAAACACTTTTCGATTGAAAACTCTGAAGTTATACATTTCAGCACCTAATTGATTTCTATGGACTACTAGGTTCCAACAAAGGTTCAAGAAGAAGTTTATGTCAAGCACCCACCGGGTTTCATTGATCCTAACTTTCCAAATCGTGTCTATAAACTAGACAAGGCATTGTACGGTCTTCATCAAGCACCTCGTGCGTGGTATGAGACGTTAGCTAAGCATCTGCTTAATAATGGTTTCACGCGAGGAGCAATTGACCAAACTTTGTTTAAACGGAAGGATGGAGAGTATACAATGTTGGTGCAAATTTATGTTGATGATATCATCTTTGGATCCACCAATCCTCTTCTGTGCAAAGAGTTCGACAAGGTGATGCGTTCTAAGATTGAAATGAGCTCCATATGAGAGATGAAGTTCTTCTTGGGATTGCAAGTTGATCAGTCAGAATCAGTAATTCTTATTCATCAAGAGAAATATGTCAAAGACATCCTGACCAAGTTCAAGATGACTGAGTCCCATCCCTTCAAAACTCCTGTAGAAGTTTGACATTGTCTGTCTCCCGATTTGGATGGTGAAAGCGTTGACAGCACCTCTATCGATCCATGATAGGATCTCTCATGTATCTCACTGCCAACAGACCTAACATAATGTGTGCTTGTGTGCATGCTTTCAGGATAATCCTAAACTCTCTCATTTAGTTGCAGTCAAACGTATTTTAATATATTTAAAGTATAAGCCAAAACTTGGTCTTTGGTATCCTAAAAATAACTTGTTTGATCTTGTTACTTATTCAGATTCGGACTACGGGAGATGCAACTTAGACCGCACGTCCACTTCTGGGGGTTGTCAATTCCTTGGCGACCACCTTGTCTCATTGCAATGTAAGAAACAGACCACCGTTTCCCAATCCACAGCTGATGCCGAATAGATTGACGCAATCCTCTGTTGCTCCCAAGTCATATGGATTCACCATCAAATGCTTGACTATGGGATCACATTCCATGAGACACCGATCCTTTGTGACAACACTATTGTTCCCCATATCACCAAAAACCCAGTTCAACATTCCAAAACCAAACACATTGAGATCAAACATCAATTCATCCGTGATTGTGTTGAAAATAAGCATATCAAGATTGTTGAAGTCCAAACCGACAAGCAAACAACCGACATCTTCACAAAAGCCTTTGATTCTGCCAAATTTGAAAAACTGGTGGAGATGCTCGGGATGATCAACTTTCAGTAAATTTGTGCATAGTGTCTCTTTATGTTTATGCATGTTAATCGGGAAGATTACCAAAAAGATTTTATTTTTCAGTACAGTTATTTTTTGTTAAAGCAAATCTTTTGGGGGGACAAATTGAAATTTTGTGTTAACTAGAAAAGAATTGCTTTATCAGCTTTGTATATATCTGTGGATTCTAAATCATGGAAGTAACTTCAAAAAATGTTGTGTTTCAGGAGAATCGTATCTGACCTTTGAGAAATGATAGTGTCTGATCACATCTCTTGAACATGGAATGGACCAAAAGCGATGGTATTTACTGAGGTATAGCCGGTAGGCCTGGCATATGGTTAAAACTTGTATGTAGTGTGAAAACCTAAATCTTATATCATACATGTGTGTTTGAACCCATTATTGAAACATCTAACCCATTTTATCTTTTAAGAAAACTAATTCAATCAAATATAGTTCTACGTGTTAGATTCCTATTCATACGCCAGGTGACCGTCAAAGTAACGATACTTACCGCCGATGACCCCGTATGTTTTGTTTACGCAAAGATCTAGTGTGTTCATATTTTTCCCATCCACTTGGATGATTTGACCCCGTCTGTTTTGCTTACGCAAAGATCTCGGGTGTTCAACCTTTTTCTATCCGCTTGGATAATTTTACGACTTCTTTTGTTTTGCTTACGTAAAGATCTAGAATATTCGTACCTTTTAATATCTACTTGGATATTTTTCATTTTAAATCTTCTAATCCACTTAGATTTCTTATTTTGTTTTGGTGGTATTTTTGACTTAGTAAGATGGTACCTTGGTTAATCAGAAAGAGATTATAGGATGAATATGGGTATTTCTTGAGGATTGATAGGTTTTCAAAACCATTTTATTTCAATATGTGGGATACACCGTGTATCATGCTTAAATGGTACCTTATAATCACATGAAACCTATGTATAAACAAATGTTCGGGTTTACTTTGCACAAATATCAGGAATCTTTAGGGACTCACAGTAGTTAATTGCAAAAGGAAGTGTTTCAAGAGACTGTCCAAATCTGATCTCATGTTGGATCGTTTCCAAGATAATAAGTCTAAATTTTATTTGTATAGCTTTAATCTATCTTATTTTACTTTATTATAACAAAATTTACTCTTCCTTATTAATCTGTGTATAAGTTGTATATATTTGAGTTTTTGTTTTAAATTTTACTCAACTGATCTGATGGCTATCGAAACTTCATAAGTCACCTAAAACTTCCTAAGTCAACCGAAACTTCTCAATTCAACTGAAACTTCTTAACTCACCCAAGACTACCCAATCACCCGAAACTACCCAGTCACCCGAAACTTTCTTTGCCTATCGAAACTAGTAGTTTCGACAGGGGCAAAAATGTCATTTGTCACATGAGAAAATTAAATGACTTCATATTCAGGCTTTCTTCCATGCCAAGCTTCACTTGAACTTTCCGAAACGTTTACACCTTCAATCTCACACACAAAACTTCTCATTGCCTCAATCTAAGTTTGCAAAAAATCAATGTTTATCCATCTGATTCCCCCGTCGTCTCCGTTGTCTTCATAATCAGGTACTGATTTCGGCTCATATGTGTGTGATTTTACAAAATGCTGACCTAGGGTTTCATTTTTGAAAGTTTTTACAACTGAATCTTCATAAATTTGGTCGTTTTGTGCTTAAATCTTGTGTATAGCTTCACCATTATCGTTGAACTCACATTCATTGTACATATTCGCATATTACAGTCATACATCTTGGTAAGATGGAGTTTCGACACTCAGGCTCTTTTTCTCATCCTTTTACTTAGCATTTTGTTTTAGTTCAAAATTTGTGATAAACTTTGTTTCTTACAGATATGGATCACCTATTTGTGAAAAGGTACAATGTATGTGCATTCCTAGATGCCAATGATCCTAAAAGTGCTGATTTTGTTCAAGTCTTGAATTTTCTAGCCAATTCCAACATAAGTTTTGCAATAAGTCACAATTTGCCTGTCTTTGAGACATCTATAAGAGTTTTGGAAGACGGCTGAGATAGTATATGTTGATAATGTGGAGCATATAAGGGCCATGGTTCGTGAACAAGAAGTTCTTTTCTCTTAAGCTACCATTAGAGAAGTGCTACACTTTAATGATGATCCTCAAGCACTAGTAGAATTCCCAAGCTTCTATGTTAAGGAATGTTTTAGAAGAATGGGACATCCGGATGAGTTTAAAAGTGGCCAGATTATAAAGAATTCCCTGCCAAGTCATTGGAGATTCATAGTACATGTTTTCATTCACTACGTATCTATCAAAAAAGGTGGCTTCGACTCAGCAAATATCATGGTGGCTTATGCTATTTTGAGTTTGATCAAAGGAACAAATTACAACTTCTCTGGATTGGTATTTAGACAGCTAAAGGAAAATCTGACAGGGGTTGTTAAAGAAAAATTTCTCGTTTATCCAAGGTTTCTACAAATCATTATTAATCATCTTCATCCAAATCTTCAACAAGTTGGGAACGTGTTTGTTTTTTATCACATGATGTCACTCTCAATTATATGAAAAGCTCAAACAAAAGGACCAACAGAGCAATTGATGATATTCCTCTGTTTGGTCATATCATTAGAGAAGAAGAAGAGTTTGTTCTTGATGTGGATCCAGAACTTGAAGTTAAATCTTAATCATCTGAGGAGGAAGTAGAAGAAATGGAACAAGATCAAGGGAACCAGCAAGAGGCTGAAGCTGATATCCCTCTTGTTCAAGAGCACATTATGGAAGCTCCCTTTGTTGATCCTGAGATAGCCGTCCAAGAAGAACAGGTGCAAGTTCCAATTATACATGTTAAAAATGTTGAAGCTGATATCCAAAGGGATGAAAAGGAGATTACAGAGTCTAGTGGGACTCTGGATGCAGGGATTTATGGCTCTGATTATTACAAGTCTGATTTTGATGAAAGGACAGAGCATCCTGCCTCCTCATCCAAAAGACAAGTTGATTCAGGCTCGGACTATGAATCGGAAGAACCTAGAGCCAAAAAGATAAAGACCGGGCTTGAAGAACTGTCTTCATCATCTGAGTCTCTTTTCAATCTTTCAGAACATCCAACACCTCAACCCACACCTCAACCTACACCACCACCATCTCCACAACATGTATATATTCCTACACCAACCTCATCCCCTGCACATGAACCATCAACTTCAGTTCCAAGAGTCAAAACCCTAAGCTTGGAAGTGAAGAAATTGCAGGATCATGTTCAAAGGAAAGATAAAGTGATTGAAAGTTTAAGGACTTAACTGGATGAATGCAAAGAGGAAGTCAAGGACCTGAAGCTGGAAGTTAGGGGCTTACACACCCAACTTGATGTTCAACAAACTCAACTTGAAACTCAACAAAAGCTTATCTCTCAACAACAACAAGACTTTAAAGCTCTATCTGACATTGTTGAGCAACTCAAGGCTTCACTGGTCAAATCTTCTCAACAAGCAACCACCTCCACAGCTCAGGGGGAGACCACTTCTAGTAGTGGACCCTCTTCCCCTGCCTTTGTCACAAATCCTGAATCTGCAATGACCATATTCGCTGGCACTGCTGCCAAGACAAAGGAATCTGTGGAAGTGAAAGTTGAAGAACCAGAGTTTGATCTCCCATCTGCTAGTGAAAGGAGAGCAGCTAGGGAACGTGGGAAGGGTAAAGAAATAAATGTTGAAGTGGTAGTACCGGATGAAGAAGAGATTGACTCAGATCAGGAGCTCAATGCCCTTCTGGATGAAATTGAAAATTTTGGTTTTAATGATGAATATCTAGAGATCTAGCCACTAAAGACCTGCATGATGAGAAGGTCAGGTATTTTACTGAGCAAGGAGATGAGATCCAGGCACTGTCTAATGATGATCAAGATGAAGCAAGTGTCAAGGTTGACCTGGTGAAACCTGTTTCTCCTCCCACTGAGCCCACTCCTTCATAATCAACTCAACATGAATCGAACCCCACTAATCCCACTCAACCATCAGAGACTCCAAACCCTGACTAACCATACAAGAACATACCATGGTTGAAGAAAATGGTCGAAGAAGAAGGTCCTCGAACCTATGAATGGTTTGCTGAGTATCAAGAATTGAAGAGACCTCTTGTTGGATGGAAGTATGATGCCGAGAGGAGATTGTTTATTGTTAGAAGATACAAGGGTGGGGTAGAGCATTTCAATCATATGACATATTTCAACTCTCTTCCCACTTGTAACTTGAGAGCCTTAGCCAAACTTCCTCTACAAAACCTAGGCAAGGTTATGTTGGCATCTGACTTTGAGCATTACTTGAAGACTCAAACATGGAATGATTTCAAAGGCATGATGCCCACTCCTCCAAAGAGAATACTCTCCAAGACAAGGCTCCATCCCAGAACCAACAAACCAAATGTCTTCCTCAGGTACAATACGGCTCAAACTGTTCAAACCATTACTTTGTCGAAGATGGTACCTGTTTAACTCCAGAACTTCAAGAGATGGTACTAAAATCCAAACATTGGAAGTGCCGTTATAGAGTGTGAAGGAAATAAAGACATGGTGATATTTGAACCAATGGAGCTTCTGAAATTTCAGCCTAAGGATCTGGAAGTTCTTTTCAAGTATCATATTCAAGTCTACAATGAGGATGATGATGCTGATGCAAAGGCTTATCAAAGGGGGATGACAAAGAATGCCTAAGCCAAGTGAAGGACCAACTGCTTAGTGGAGAGTTAAAGACATTGATGCAACGACTTAAGGGGAGATTGTAGAGTCATATTTTATTTAAGCTGATAGCATCAATGTATTTTGAACAATGTTAGTTTAGTTTACTTTTATGTAATTTCAGGTTTATGTAATTTACTGTTTTATTTGTCTAAGTCTGGGCCATCGAAACTACTTAGTTTCAATTGAGGTTTGTTCAATCGAAACTAGTAGTTTCGATAGATAGTAAGTTTCGACAGGCTGTTCTATCATTTGTAAATGCTCAACCGAAACTAGTAGCTTCGGCTGGCATAGTTTCGATACTTGTTGGCTTACTATAAATTGCCTAGTTTGAGAATGTTTAGGGTGTGAGTAGCGGCTGTAACCCTGAATTCTCTCTTTCACAATTCTTAGTAGAATCAATACAATTTGCAGTTGTTTAACACTGTGTTCTTCCATTTTCATATCTTTTTGTGTTGATTCGTGAGTGTGGTTAGTTGTTACCTTCACCAAATCTGTTTCTCTCCTCTGTTTCACCACCATACACACACATTCCCCCTGTGTGTGTGTGTAATCGATCTGATTAGTGATTTCCGATTGAAATCTGGACGAGAATCATTTTTTTCAACTATCTCATTTTTTCACTATCAGCGCCAAACATAGCTCCAAACATTCTCCAAAAATTTCGACCAAGAAAATTTTTCCCATCAAAAAACTCTTTTTGTACTCGGGCATACTTTTCGACCCAAAACGTTTTCGGACGAAAAAGATTTCGAACAATGAGATTTCGATATGGTATATATATTGTTTCTACCTGTTATTCGTAGCAACTCAAACAATCGATTTGGTAGAAACTAAAATCGAGTAGATTGATCAAGAAACGAGATTGGATCAAAAAAACATAGTTAAAGGTGTAACTATCCAAATTGTATTCATATATCAAATGATGTCCCACATACAAAAGTCAAACTATACAAGTATGAAATGTATTTCGTCCGAAAACGATTTCAATCGAAAAAGATTTCGGTCGAAATCTTTTAACTTCAAAGAATTCTTTCATCTTCAGGTTGTTTTATATGCGATGGCCTAAAAATAGTTCTAACATATATGAAATTAACACGAAAAACTTCAAGGAAACCACATCCAACAGATCATAGCTTCTGATCAACATGATTCCACCCTTGACAACCAGAGCGACGTAGCTTTTGGCAATCTTCCGTCATCGAGTATTCCCGTCATCCGGTATTAGCTTAGGGGATGAGTTCTAGAAAAGGGAGGTGAACAAGCCTAAAACGACGCCGTCGGCTGCTTCGTTCCTTGATGTTGAATGGTTTTGGTATTTGTAATCGATTTTGACTTTTGATCTTCGCTATCTGGAAATCGATTTTGGTCGACAATAGAGGTGGCGAGTACGGTAGTGGGGTGATTCCGGAGAGTATTTTGGGGTTGTTGTTGTGGTTCCTCATGAGAGGGTGGCGTTTTGGGTGGCAGTGTTGGTGGTTGGGAGGAGGAGGCCATGGCCGGCGTGAAGGGGTGATCAATTTTTAGGGGGTTTTAACCAGTTGTGGGATAATTACACAAATATTCCTTGTAATTAATAACTTAATATAAATGATTATACTTAGAATATATTAATTACACAACAGTCCCTCACCTAAGTTACATAATTAGTATTCTAAATTTGAAAAGACTAAAATGCCCTTGAAGTTAACAGAAACGCTTGTTAGTCTTATGTTACACCCTCGAATTTCCACGACGGAGTTTTACCGCCGGGCGTGATGTGTCAGGATCAAAGTCGTTGGTTACATTGAATGACCACTATATGCGTTACAAAATACGTTTTAAAAAGCATTCAATATAACCAAATGTTTAATAAGTTTTAAGTTGTGGAATATAAAGAGTTGGAGAAGCGGAAAAGTTTAACAAAATCACACGACAAAATGTTAAGTTTTCAAAGTCCAAAACAGTTCAAAATGTAAATTAGTAAAAGACTCCATGCTTGTTACGTGTACCCTATCCTTAGTATGCCAGCTAACGACATGAGAAAACATGCTTAAAATGTCAACATATTGTTGGTGAGTTCATAGGTTTAAAGCAGTAAATAAGTAGTTTATAAAACCAGACCACATATATTACATATTTATCCTACTGCGTGCACACAATCTATGTGATACTATAAGTGAAGTGTAACCGAAACTGACAGTATCTTGCTTGCCTCTAGCCAACCTGGCATGTTTAGGTCAATATCGCACACGGAGGTCAAACTACGACGGGTGGAGGTTGTCAACCCCAATAGTACTATTCAGGATTACCTCATTGTTGGAAACGTTATCAACGGTACGATAAAGTAAGGGCTTTTATGTTGTATGTTGTACTTAAGTATTCACAAAGGATTAGTAAAGTATATGTGTCCAAACGAAAAATATAAGTTGAGCATGTTTCTTCCCAAACGGAAAAGTGTTTAAAAGTGGGGTCGTAAGACTCACCTGTGATCAGGTAAGTAGGATGCAAATGTGTATGCTTAGCAAGTCCGAAAAGTATATCCTAACCAAGACCAATTACATAATGGTCCATAAGTTTCAATGTGTGTTAGATTTCTAGAAACTGTTGTATCCAAACAACTTTCGAAGTTATTATGTTTAAAAAAAACGTGTTAACTAAAGTGGACTATGTTGACCAAGTTGACTTTAGTTGACCGAGTTGACTTTAGTTGGCCAAGTTGACTTGGGTTGACAAAGTTGACTTGGGTTGACCAAGTTGAATTGGGTTGACCAATGTTGACTTCGGTTGACTAATGTTGACTTAGGTTGACCAATGTTGACTTAGGTTGACTAATGTTGACTTAGGTTGACCAATGTTGACTTAGCTTGAATCGACGACCCATTGGTGACTTGGTATACAAAAATAAAATATAATATATATTTATGTTGCATGTGACAAAAGTAGAAATAGTTTGCGTACTAACACGCCTTTCCGAAAGATAATGTATATATATTTATACAAAATATGTATTAACAAATGACAGACAAGATTCTAAAAACCAAGTAGGTATTATGGAATCACAAAATAAACAAATGACGGACATCATTTGTGTCATAACACGTCCTTTCTACATGTAACTTATATATTTATTAATATATATATATATATATATTAATAATTTGAATGCAATGATTCAAAAAATCAAATGAGTTTTATGAATTCATGAAATGAATTCATCCAAATATTTAGACAAGTTCTAAATAATTTAATAAAATTTTAGAATACTCGAATCGTTTCTAAAATCAAATATGATTGCCTCGTGAATCAGCACGAAAAAGCTTGCCTCGTGAATCAGCACGTGTTCGTACCGTTTGCCTTTGACGCCTTTGGCGCTCTCGCCCCTGATGCGGTGCGGTTCCTTAAGCGGGTTCAACGGGTGGTCAGCAGTAACACCGCATATATTTATGGGGGGAACTTTGTGTTTAGTAGAGTAGGATTTGCTATTCAGAAGGGGGTAGCGGCGCAACTTGTTGCCCGTCTACCTGCCATTAGTTTGTAATTGTGACGGTCATCTCGTTATCAAACTTTGAAAGGTAATATGATTGTTGACACCAAAAATATATATAGTTTTTCTACTAAAATTTATACGGTTTTTCTTGCAAATCAAAACCACCAATGACATCTAATTTATCTAAACCCTAAGACATCGCCTACAAATGTTCTCAAGACCAAAAATACCACAAAATTTATATATGTTTCCAATTTCCAAAATATAATGCAAAACAATATCGCTTTAGAAAATATAATTAAACCTATCGTTTATAACAAGATTCATATGAGAGTTCTCAAGACACAATTACTAAAATAATTGATACATGATTTTAATCAACAATTCAACAATAAAATTATAACTAATATAATTATCTCTAGGGAGATAAAATCATAGAATAAACCTAATCATTACACCAACAATATACACATGTATGTTTATTGTAAAATTCAAGGTTTCTTTTGTAAAAAAAGTGTTTTCATTTGCAAGGTTTGTTTTTGGATACAAAGTTTCAATAGAATCATATGATGATTAAATATTTCAAAATAAAAAGATGTACAAAGCTACCTCCTTGAGTTTTGAGGGTGGTGATGGATGATTGCTTTATTACTCCAATTCTTGCCTTAGAATCATCAAAAGAGGGTTTGATCTTGAGATAGTTTAGTCAGAATAATCAAAGAAAAATGATAAAGAAAATGGTGGTTAATGGGACTTCAATTAGTATTAATATGTCATTAACACAATGAATCAAATTTTGAATAGGTGGTTAATGGGGAGGGGGTTTCGAAATTGAGGGGGGGGGAAGAAAGAAGGATTATGGCATTTTTTTATAAACTTTATAAATAAATTTTCTACCTTTCATTTTTTTGTAAAAACTTTTATATAATTTGCCAACATTTAGTTTTTATAAAATATTCATTCTTTTGTTTATTAATAATTTATTTAACTTAAGATGAAACAATGATTTTCTTGCAAGTTTTATGTTTCCAGGTGTATATCGCGTGTAATACCGGACTGCGTTTCGGACAAAACGTTTCCGAAAAAGATCCAGAAAATTAAATATTGACACGAAATAATAAATCGCAGTATTACGTATAACATGCAAGCTCCAAATATTTGCCGAAGTATTAGTTTAGAAATTAACCAACGTTCGTGAGACAAGACGCGTGTGTGATCAGATAATTCTTTAAATTATCATGCATGAAATGTTTGTGTTGGACCTTCCTAAGTAATAAATGCATTTAATTTATTATAATTAAACGTAATGCTCGTGTAAATGTAATGATCATATAAGTTTCGGTAGTTTAGTAACCTGAATTTTTGCCGGGTGTTAGGACCTTCCATCTAAGAGGCAAGAGTCTCCCACATTGACATATGTGTAATTAACTCTTATAAATATATATAGCACACCCAACAAAATAATTATTTTCTTAATTTTTGTAATTAATAATCATTTTAGATAGTTTAATCGTTACTCACTTGAAATTAAAATTCGTATATACTTAATTTGCAATGTCTGTGTAGTTATCCAATAATAATATATATACTTAATTTGCAATGTCTGTGTAGTTATCCAATACACAAAACCTTCCTTTAATTTTGTAACTTGATAAAACTCACCCCTTCACATTCTAAAGTTTAACTTTGATCCTTTCAAATTTTACAAGCTTCAAGTTTACCCCCTATAGTATATATAATCAGATTTTTCCTCAATAACTTTCGTATTTGTTTGTTTGTCTATTATCTTTATTGGCGTCTCGGTGTAAATTTTTTTAAAAACATAGTCGTATTAAAAATATAGTATTTTTTAGGTACAAATATCGACTAACAATCATGAAGAATGAGGTTGACACCGACTGAAAAACATTGGTATCGTCATCTAACTTTCCGGCGGTTTGCAGATGTCCACGTCATATAAAACCTAACGGTGTTAAGTTTTTTAAACGGGGGTCCAATGTTAGAAAAAAGTTTGAAAGTAGAGACTGGTGGTAAAAATATTTTCAGTTGGGATTATTATTGGCCAATTAATAAAAGGTGTGACTATTAAAATCTAATAATCCAAATAAAAAAAAACAAAAAAAAAGTTATACGAAATTAATAAGTAATCTTTTTTGGAGAAAAAAGGCACACATTCGCCCCGTTACGTCATCAATATGTCATGCTTATGAACACGTTGGTGGAGTGTTTTCGAAACCTTTTCAACACAGTTCGCTAAAGTCAAATACTCAAATATTGCTTTTGAAATTTATCTTGGTCAAAACTCAAAACCAAGGAGTTCATAATTTTGTATTATCTTGCATACTCATTGACTAAAATGTCCATTTGGTCCACAACTAATTTCTTCGGTTATTTAAAGAGACTTTGCTACCTTTTATCATCTTAGAGCATTCACAAGAGGTTCTGTATTTGTGTGGGTTATGTATATTTTAAAAGTGGTTGTAAGTGAAGGAAGAAGAAAATGTTACTGTTTATTTGTATATTTGTAAAAAACTGTTTACTTGTATTAATTTTTTAATATATTTTGAAAATGATTGTGAGTGGAGGACAAAAAAAATGTAATAATAAAGGTATAAAAAATATTATTCAATTTAAAATGAGAGAGAAAATTGAGTGACTTTTAGTGTAATTATAGAGATGAGTATAAAGAAGATGATAAGAATTCTCTTATTTATAAAGATTATATAAAATATGAACATATTTTTTATGTCTCAGGATGGAGAGGGTGGAACCCCTTAAACAATAAACTACCTTAAAAATTAATCAATCGAAACACGACATGCAGTGACGGAACTTAAACAATTAATATGATGGGGGCGAAAATACTACACATAAAAAAATCAAATTTTTTTGTGGATTTGTGGAACATATTTGGGCTTTTGGTCTGGATATAACTAATATAAAATAAATCTAATGAGCCGAAATCAATACTTTCTCAGTAAAAAAGTGGGGAATTCTTTTTTGTGGATTTTTATAACAGATTTGAGCTTTTGATCTGGATTAGAAGAGACCCAAACAATATAGCTAACATGAAATAAATCTAGTGAGCCAAAATCAATATTTTTTTTATGTCACGTAAATTTTACCATAAACACAATGAGTGGAAGCATAAACTACCCTAACATTTTTTAAATAAAATTTAAAAACACAATTTCGTCAAATAAACTAGGCTTTTTTTCAGGAAAAACACAATTTCATCATCTAAATTAGCATTTTTTTAAATAAAATTGAAAAAAAAATTAACTTTCAAAAACAAAACATAAAAACTATAATTATTTACAAAAATTATATATAACTTATTTTAAAAGTAAGTTTAAATTAAAATAAAATTAGGTATTATAACTAATGTTGAAGAATTGTTAAAATAAAATAAATAACTATCAAAATAGTTGAACCTCATCTCAAAATAAAAAATAATTTAAATATTAAAATAGGGTAACCTCATCTCAAAATAAAAAATAATTTAAATAAATTATCCCCAAAGTCAAAAGTGAACCTACACTTGCTTTCTTCTTCACGTTATTCGCCCGCTTCTTCAGGACCGATCTTGAGAGTTTTTAAAATGTTTTAGGTTCGGGACATCTAAAAAAATAAAACGACAATAATTGTTATAAGAATAAAATAAAACAAAAGTATTATACCAAAATGATCTAATTTACTTACTTTTGTGATTCGTGAGGCTCTCCAAGCATTCTTGAGACTTTCTTTTATCTTCCTCTACTTTTCTCCTTTTACGTTTTTCACAACCGGATAGATATTTGTACTTAGGAGATATATTTCTAAAAATATATATATAAATACACTTTAACTAAATAGTATCTTTCAAAATTCAGTTTTCACAGATTCAAGTTTCAAACTATCAAATAGTACCTCTCTAAATTTTAATACATTATACATTAAGGAGGTTGTTTAGAACCAACCACCTGAGCCATTAAGAGGATTGACCGATTCAGAGGTTCCAGTCAGCATGTTTATAAATCTGACTGATTTAGAGGCTCCATGACTGATTCAAAGGATGAACCAAACACACTTTGGTGCTGACCAATTTAGAGGTAACCTCTTAATGGAATCATTAAGAGGCTACCATACAACCCCTAAGACTAATACTAAATAGGGCCCAAAATTCAAGCCATTAGAATCAAGTCATCAACACAGTAGAGTTTTTAACACATTCAAGTTTAAATTTTTACCTGGAATTAGAATCTAGAGACTGGAATGATGGAATCAAAATCGTCCCTAGAGACTGTCGACGATCGTGTTCGTCTGAGCCTCATCGTCGACTGTCGGCGATCATCCTAATTCCCACTTGGAGGCTCGCACAGTGACAGCGTTGATATCACTTCCCCGTCGTTGGTCGTTTCTCGCTTGGAAGCTCACACAGTGGGTTACAAACTTTTTTTTTAATTGAGTTGAACTAGTAGTTGGGTCTAAGTTTAATAAATCATTTGTGGATTGAGCTTTTTTTTTATTTCTTGGTTTTGGGTCAATATTTATGAACAATTGGGCTTAGGGGAGACCGGGCCTGGGACACACACAACCACACACACATATATATATATAGGGGATGGATATTCTAAAAAGTGAAAAAAATGTAGGAAGTGTAGGAAGCCATCATGAAGTGACATGTGTCCATGGAGGAGACCAAGGGGGAAGGGCAAAATCGTGAGAAAGCATGCGCTTGATTTTTCAAATGCACAAAATATGTACATGCAAGTCAAATGCATATTCCCCCATATTTTTAAACGTTCATAACTTTTTAATGCATTATTATTTAAAAAAAATTACACCATAATAACGAGCGTTTTTTTATTTTTAATATGAGTACACTATTGTTATATAAATTTTTTTTTAAAAATTATGTTAAGTGGGGTTTTTTATTCATGATGTTTTTGAACTAGATTGTACAAACTCTATAAAAACCTCATAAAAAACGACGTACAAATACCATAAAAAAGTCATAAATTAAAAAAAAATCTTAAAAAAACATTTAAACTGGACATTTTATGGTGTTTTTGAAGTGAACGTGTTATGGTGTTTTTAGAACTTGACAAGTTTTTGGTGTTTTTGAACCGGAGGAATTTATGATATTTTTAAAAGAGTTTGTTTCATCTAGAAAAGAAAAACACCATAAATAAATCACCTAAAACCATTAGGGTAATGGCGTCCAGAAATGCGTTTTCTGTTTTTTGCTTGATCGCGTACTAGCTCCTCCAACTCTCACATTCATAGAGCTGAGCACCAAAGATAACGATTCCTCAGAGGTATTGGAGAATCTGAAAAACGCATTTTCTGTTTTCTGCACAATCACAGTTCAAAACACACCATAAAGTTGTCTGGTTTAAAAACATCATAATACACGCAGTTCAAAAACACTGTAAAAGAAGACACCATAAAGAAAACACCTAAAACCATAATGGTAATTGCATAAAAAAACATCATAAAACGTATTTTCTGTTTTCTACACAATCACAGTTCAAAACACACCATTAAGTTGCCCAGTTTATAAACACCATAACACGCCCAGTTTCACATACGTTTTTTCTGTTTTTCCGCACGATCGGTGATAAAAAAACACACCAGAAAACTCCATGAAAAAGAGTTTGCCTAGTTTAAAAACACCATAATACACATTTTTGTTTTCTACACAATCACAGTTCAAAACACACCACAAAGTTGCACAGTTTAAAAATACCATAAAACGCGTTTTCTATTTTCTGCACAATCACAGTTCAAAACACATCATAAAGTTGTCCAGTTTAAAAACACCATAACACGTCCAGTTTCACATGCGTTTTTCTGTTTTCCACACTACCGGTTATCAAAAACAACAGTAAACTCTTTGAAAAAGACACCATGAAAAAACGTAATGAAAAAATGCAGTGAAAAAAGTCATAAAAAACGTCATGAAAAAACGCAGTGAAAAAAAAAACATCATAAAAATGTTATGAAAAAATCTTGAAAAAACGCCATGAAAAAGACAACATTTAAAAAACATCATGAAAAAACGCAGTGAAAAACGTCTATACAAAACATAGTGAAAAAAGTTATAAAAAGCGCCATTAAAAAACGCTATGAAAAAACGCAATGAAAAAATATCATAAAAAAACGTTATGAAAAAGTTTAGAAAAAACGTCATAAAAAAACACAGTGAAAAAAGTCTTGAAAAAACTCATCCATATTAATTCTCATCATTTTTTTCCACCTATCTATCTTATTAAATAAATATCTATCTCTTAATAAATACACCTCTATATTTTAATAATAATATTTTAAAAATAAAAATACAATATTAATAAATCTCTTGACATATTTTGATGAATGTATGTGTTAACATATTATATTCTATTTCACGGTTTATTCAACCCGTATAGAGCACGAGTTTTTAAAAAATAATTTTTTTACTACTTAATATATAATATTATATTTAATTAACCCATGTAATACACGAGATTTTAACCTAGTTAAAATAATGTATAAAAAAGAAATAAAATTATTTGTTTCCTTAATTAAGTAATAATTACAATTCAAATTTTATATTATTTTTTCTGAAAAGTAAAAACATTAACATAATTAAATTTCAAATTTCAAACTTACTTAAAATAGAAAAAATTAGAAGAATTTGGTGAGAAAAAATATAGTGATGACACGTGGCATTATTTGTAATCATTTATTAGAATAAGAATATGATATGGTTTTTTTTAATAAAACTTCGGGCCCTAGGGGAGACCGGGCCTGGGACCGTCGCCCTCCTTGCCCTCCCTTTGGGCCGGCCCTGGGCTTCTTGAACCTAGGAAAGTTACCCGTCACCCAACTCGTGCCACATGCGACGGTGTTACCGTGAAGCCATCCCAAACCGATCCCCAACTTCAGTAAATTTGGGTCGGACCCGGAAACAAGACTGGGCTAACAAATAGCCGATTATTCAGCTGCTAATGATCCAACATGGCCCAATAGTTCTTAAGAGGACATATGGGTGGTTAAGTAGAATGCTCTACAATCAAAAGGTTAGGAGTAAAGAGTTCAAATCCAACATGGCCCAATTAAAGGTTGGATTTTTGTCTCATTTTTATTCATTGATAAGCTATATATACAACTACTAGCTTGGTCTAGTGATAAATGTGTACGTCTATTATCAAATGGTGTTATATTCTAGTCTTAATTAAAACATGAAGTAAATTTGAAGTGTAGTAGAATAATATTAGTTCTTGAATAAAAAGATAAGCTATATAGGATAAAGGTATCGTTAACTCTTTATCCAATTTATGTTGTTACATTCATATTTCGCCATAGTATTCATTGAACTAGTTTTGGATCTTGTAAAGATATTCACATGTGAATATACAATGTGAACATACATATGCGAGGCATTAATTCATTCTTTTCTACGAGATAATGTTTTTGTGTGTTTTCTCAAAAACTAAAAAGTTGATTTAATCTAAAGAAACTTTTTAATACAAAAATTTAATTACATTCATGATTCTTTTCGCTGTTTGAAATAATAACTTTTTTTAGAACGGCAATCTCAAACATCCATTATAATTCTACTCCTAAATCTATATGTTTGTCCATGATGGGATGGGGACTACAAATCATTTGAAGAGAAACATCACTATATACACACATTGATACCAGTAGGCTAGAAGCGTTCTAGTGTTC
Source organism: Smallanthus sonchifolius (assembly GCA_023525975.1). Classification (NCBI taxonomy): domain Eukaryota; kingdom Viridiplantae; phylum Streptophyta; class Magnoliopsida; order Asterales; family Asteraceae; genus Smallanthus; species Smallanthus sonchifolius. The sequence continues at coordinate 33,737,509 of CM042046.1, forward strand.
GAAATAACAACTAACCATCATATAGTTTGGTTATTATAAAATCAAGAGTAAATTACACAAATTGTCCTTTAGTTTAATTTAAAATTGCATTCTGTGTCCTTTAACTTTAATAATTACAGACACTGTACTTTTGTTGAAAATTTTGCATAGATTTTATAATTTTCACTAACTGATGTTAACTTTTTCTGTTAAATATTGACATGTGCATTGCATATGAGAGTATAATGGCCTTTTTACCCACTAAAGAACTATTTATGTAATTTCTTACTTCATCTTATTTATAAAACCGTAACCTACGCACCCATCCCTAGCCATGCCAAACATCCTTATTCTCATTATCACCCTCTCAATTTTAGCTCAATTCCATCCCTAATTCTCTAAACAATCTGTTCAAATCATTAAAATCAACCTTGCACCAATTTAAAAATTTTAGAACTTTTCTTAAACAAGATGAAACTCTTGATTCATTCTTCGTAGTATATTTTCAACAGGAAAAAGAGCAGTGGCGAAGCTTGAAGAAAAACGCAGGGGCGTCGGGATTTTTTTGGCTGAAACTTAATACCTATAAAATTTTTGACCGAATACATATAAATTAATACTTATGAGCGAAAAATTAGGGGGGCCCCGGGGGTCACTAAGCTTCCCCCATAAAAAAGAGTATACATGTCAGACCTTTTTTTAACAATGGCATTCATAGCTACAGTAAAATACTTTCATGATTCACTGTCGTGTAAATTTGGCTTTTGAAACCAAAAACAATAAAAAGAAAAAAATAAAAACTACGCCACAGTAGTAAATGCAAATTTTGTATGCATCTTAATGTAAAAATTCATTTTCATAAGGTTTAGTAAAATAATGTTCCTATTTAACAACAAAAATATTTTAAATTCTAAAAATTCAAAGGTAACAGCACTGAAAGGTAAAAATTCATTTTCAGATTCATAAAATATTTATGAATCTTTGAGGGGTATACCCATGAATCAGAGGCCTAGCAGAAAATTGCCCATTTGGATCATCTTTATGTACCCATAACTTCAGATTCATAAAACGGCCATTGGATGTTCTTGGTGGTAGTGTCCAAATTTTCTTGACAGGCCCTGGATTTCAGAAACAATATCAGAACCTTCCTGCCACAGAAATTGGTACGGAAACTAATTAATAAATATGTAATTTTCTTTTCAAATTCTTTTTTTATCAGCAACACCTAGTTTATATAGGATAATTACATTATACACGTACTTTGAAGGATTTGAACTCTTTACTCCTAACCTTTTGATTGTAGAGCATTCTACTTAACCACCCATATGTCCTCTTAAGAACTATTGGGCCATGTTGGATCATTAGCAGCTGAATAATCGGCTATTTGTTAGCCCAGTCTTGTTAGCCCACAAGCATGCAACGTGAAGTTGAGCCAAGATATGTCTTGACAACAATCATCAAGCATATGCTACCCCTTTGGATCATATCTGATTCCATTGAAGACAACTTTCTGCCCAATCCATTTTTCGATTCTTATTATATCTGAGGTTCACTCAATTGTTAATCAACCACTTTCTGCCCAAACTATCTCAGAATGGACAGAGATTGCAAGTCAAGCGTGTAGACAAAAGGGTGTTTGTGCAATTCATGAAGGTAGGAACCGATGGGCCCATTCCAGTGCACACCCCGCTATTTGGCCACTTAATTAATGAAGCCTATGAGACACCAGCTGACGACCGCTGGTACAGTGGAGAGTCTGAGCCTGAAGTCAACGAGGCACATTCTGATGAAGAACAACATGAAGAAGGAGATGAAGTAGAACAAGAGGGTGGTGATGGTGATTCTGACGATGATGAAGAAAGTGGAGATGGTGATGATGATAGTGAAGGCGGTGGTGCTGAGGAAACTGATCCGGAACAAACTGAATCTAACTCATCTGATTCCGATGATGCACCAGATGACACACGCCCATGAAAGATTGTTCTGGTATCCCTTCCTGAATCCTCCTCGAAACGACAACGAGAGGAGAGTTCACACAACAATTACCAACCTGAGGAGGAGATAGAGACACAAGCTGCAAGGCAGCAACATGCTGAACGGAGAAAGAATTCAGATTTCATAGGCCATGGCAGATGGTGATGGAATAGATAAATAGTAATAATAACAAAGAGTAATAATATAAGAATATGAATGTTTAGAGAAATGACTATAACTGATTTTATACATTTTAAAGTTTGCATCTGAACTTGATTATTTCTTTGTATACTACATATCAATAAATCATTAAACAAATAACAAGGAATGTAAACAAAAACAATCGTTACCTAATATGATTTTATTTGTAAAAATGGAAACAAAGAAATCAAAATTTAATTTCATATGCCGAGTCAAAGGTCGAATCAATTTGTTCCACCGTATCATAAATTCTTTCCGCTTATATCCCCCCTCACAGCTGCAACTATTCCGAAGGATTTGCCATGAATTAAGCTCATTATTTATGATCACAGCTGCAACTATTCCGATTCATCGAATCAAACCAACTAGGGCTCCATAAATTTAATTCGGTCTATATTTAAACTATAGGTTCTCATACGACTTGAGCTTTTACATTTGACTAAGGTATGGATTCTGACCCTTCTCTTTTGTAGCATGATTGCTTCTTGCCATTCTCATTTTATCCTACACTTCGTCATTCGAACTTATGCGTATTAGTTAGTTATTCTGTTGGTTGCTAATAGCGTGTGATAAGTATATAAAAATATAAGTAAATATATTTTTGGATGATTTCACAAGATCAGGCTTTAAATTTATAAAATGATAATTACGTTAACTTAAAACACACACAGTAGGCAAGTGTACCTATCGCAGCGTAATATAGTTAGGTAAGAACCAAGTATCGAACAAATGGACACGGTCGAGTTCCAATACTCAACTTTTGTTATCGTTTAGCAAGATTAATTAGTGAGTGGGTTTTGTGTGCTTGTGAAGCAGAAAAGTAAAAAACGGTAAAGTAAATAACATAAAAGTAAAAATGTGCTTGAAGTGTGTAACAGAAATGTAACTAGCAGAAAAGTAAATCAGGCGAAAATGATCAGATTACGGAATGTATTGCTTCGGGATTCGAATCAGCTTGGAACGTGATAATGTTAAGTTTACTAATTCAGTGGTATGACTACTACAAACTTGTGACCCGGGTCACCGCTAGAGCCTCGTCCTCACTACATTTGATTTTCAAATTATAATCTTTAAAAGTGGTAGTGCCTCCCGTTAGGGACAACATTTACCCTTAACCTATCGAATGGTCATCTTCGGGTTGGTTTAAGACATCGGACTCAAAATGCTTTATATTAAAGTTAAATAGGTGATTGTATTTTGCTCACCGAGAGGCGGTGTAACAATGGGACCAAGTATAAAGACGTACCGTTCCTAACATGAGTTCACCAATTCTTGGTCGTATAATAATCTCGTATAAAGACGTACAATTTTAGAAGTATAGACCAAGCCTTGCCTTATCAATATCTGCTCGTATAAAGACGTACGACTTTCAAAGGAAGTTTGATTAAAAAGGGTTTTACGATCTTACTCTTTAAAATCAAGACACTCACAAATATAAATACGGATTTAGACAATAATAAAAGCTCATAAAAAGATGGTTTTTGAGAACGAATTAATTAAAGACATAAACATACCACTTCATTAATAGGTTAAACATTAACATGCACCAAACATCATCTTCACCCTAGCAATACAAAGAAGTTTTAGCCACGAATGGCCATAACGACTAGCGTAATGATGAGTTTCGTAGGCTCCCTATTGTGGAACAAGGAGGAAGAGCCCCTCTACTCTCTACTCTAACTATGAGAATGCTCTCTTCTTGAGTGTTCTTTAGGTCTGGATTGGTGTCTTGAATGAAGAACTCAAGCCTCCTATTTATAGGCCTCAAAATGTGAAATGCACGGTCGTGCAATGGCCTAGGGAATCAAACAGGGTACATAGGACACTGTACTGGTCTGTGGAGGAGAAGAAAGGCAATGCACGGCCGTGCAATGGGATGCATGACCATGCATCCCTCATTTTTCTTCCAGGTTTGTCTTTTAGCTTCTTCTTGACTATTATTGATCAATTTTGACTTCTTGGGGGTCAATGCTCGGGAGTGAATCTTCTAGAAGCTTGAATTCTTAGTGTTTTTTCTATAGGATTTAGCTTGATTTATATTTTTCAACACCAAATAATCTGCAATTACAAAATATAAGTGTTTTAAGCATAAATTGCAAGATTATTATTCAATTAGTACCATAATGTGGGATTATTATGCATGTAAAATATGTATAAATGATGACATATCAGTTGTCTAAAACCCGTGTTACATTTTGAGATTTGTAGCATGCAATACACCTTTAAGTTTATACTCATTATTGCATGTTCCTTAGATTATATTCATTTTAGACATATGCCCTTAATTATGTTCAGTTATTTGTTAGGTAGTTATACTACCCCTCAGATTTAGTACTCTGTTACCCGAGCATTTCAGACACATCATTGTGGCGTAAATGATGTGACACTTTTTGTTACACTATTTTTAAAAGTTCACGGCGTCTCCATTTAGTACTCAGGGAGTACATTGGTCATATTTATATGAGAGGCGTATGGATCGATCCTAGTTCAGTTCAGTTCAGTTCAGGGGGATGGAATAATGTGTGTACGCCCCACACACCATTTCATTCGGTTCATGGTAGCCATGTACCGTTCAGTTCATTTTAGGCTCTGGGTACTTCCTTATATTACACGACTCACTTTATTGATATACCATTGTCGTGTAGATCAGTTATGTATCAGATTTAGTATTATACGTTCAGTTCAGTATCAAATTTTAGTATTATATGTTTAGTTCAGTATCAGATTTCAGTATTATATGTTCATTTTAGTATCAGATTTCTGTATTTCATGTTTAGTTCAATGTCATATTTCAGGTTTCAGTATGTTGCAATTAGTGGGTATCAGTTATACCATTGTTCGCTCCCGTGTCCTTTTTCATAGTTTCAGTACCAGTGCTATTTTTCTTTCCGTCAATGAGCAATTTTTGGCTCTGCCGTGTTTCTTTTTGTTGTTTTATCTTGTTTCTATAACAGGTACACAAGGGAATCATGGGAATGTGTGAAGAGAGCAATTTAACTATCTAGGATGTGGAAACGAGAAAATTTATAAAGATGGTTTGTAACTGATTTAAACGTTTGGCAAATAGATTTCTTTTAAATTTTAATGATGTAGGGTTTTAAACTTTTGACCGTTAGTCCTTAATAGTCATGGATTGTGTTTTGTTATGATATCTGTAATAGTGACACGTCAGCCCTAATCGGGTTGGTGTGTTACAGTAGCTCCGGTGAACCATCATAGTTGTACATATGAAGAAGGCATAGGACAATCACACTTTTGGTTGTTTCAACCATCTCAGAGAAGGTTCCTGAGATTGTCTCTCTTCCGATTGCTACAACTTCTATTGTAATGAGTACCTTACCAATAATGGTGGAGTCTGTTATTGTTGCTACAACTGCTATACCAACAACCAACATGTGACACTCCGACTTTTGAAGCTAACTCAGTTAGAATTCCCGTTAAATTTCTTTTAGTACCTAACCCCATTAACTCAAATCTCTAACCCCAGAGACTAATTCTATCAATATTTGAATTAAAACCACAAGGACTAGTTCTGTAAATACCCAAAATATGTTCTATTGACTTCTCAAAGTCAAAATCGATTGAATTTTGTTCTAGTTGACTTCAGAAAGTCAAACTCGTGACCTTGATCCAAATTCGAATTCCCATGATCATTTTCTATTTGATTTTGTAATCGATATGTTTATCACTGCCATCAATGACCATCATTGAGGTTTTAAACACCGGCATTAACACGAATTAATTCCAATAATGACCATCATAACCGTCGACACCCTCATCAATTACTATCAAATTCGCATCATTCGTCTGTTATTCTCGCAAATTGATCACCGACGCATCTTGTACGAGTCCCTTTGAAGCTACTGCACTCGTCAATTCCATCGGAGAAGTGGCCGTGGTCGCCGGGGAACAAGCTCGCGCAACCTGACCTGCGTTCTAGTCGATCTCGATCTTCGCATCTGTTTCTGGTAATCAAACTCATCCTTAGTTTCGTTTTTATCATTAGTTTAAAAGCCCTATGCTAATTTGGGATTATAACATCAATTCGATCAAATCCCAATTCTAGGGTTCATGTTATGTCGGGTTTAGTCGAGCACTACTCTAGACCTAATCTAAATCAAATTAATTCATATGAGCAGTCTCGAAAACATCTTTTTAATGAAAGCCCCATAACAATTTAACCTATTAACATCGAATTGATCTTGATCCGAATTCTTGTTCATATTCGGAATTGGGGGTTTTGATCTTAGGCTTAATCTCAATGCAATTAATCTATTTCATTAGTTTCGAACCCTTCTGTTTAGTAAAAACCCTTATGAATCCAACCATTTTTTAACATCGAATTCAACTGAATTGATTATGGGTTCATACCTAGGGTTTCGACTCTTGAATTTGCAATTAATCGATCTTAAACTTGATAGTTTTTCAATTAAACTTAACCTCAGAATCGTCGTTACTCGATTTACAAAACCCTTATACTGATTTGAATTAATGTTATTGGATTCGAGGGTTTTGGGGCTAGGATCGATCGCGAATGGATATGGAGGGGAGAACTCAGGAGAGTTCTAAATCAAAACCGTTTGTTTGGATCTCTATCACGAATCCCTAATGGGCTTGGTTGGTTAAGAGTGTGTGCTGATGTGGGAGAGACCCGGGTTCGAGTCTCTCCACACGTTTTTATTTTTAAAACAGTTTTCTATCACTATATTAATATTAAATCAATATCCTATATTACTACTCGTATATATAAAATGTTTTAGTCCGGAAAACCACCTGTGGGATCGGGTTTGGGTTGTAACCCATATTTACTAAAACTCATTTGTTAAAATAATATATCCCGGAACTCAAATTAATTTTTTATATATTATTTTCAAAATCGAGACTCTTATTAAAATAATATATTTAAATATATTATTTTCGCCACGTTTCTAAAATTTGTGAAATGTTTCAAACTAACAAATAATATAATTATTTATGTTATTTACCTACGTTTATATCCTCGAATAAAATAATAGATTTATTATTTTTGACATACAATTTAATTATTATGTTATTTCGCTAAACTTAAAAATAACATAATAAATTATATTATTTTCCTATACTACTATTTAATGACAAAACGCTCGAATATATTTATTATATATTATTTGTCATTTATCGCGAAACGCATTGATCCTAATTTAGAAATCCGTATTCCCGTAAACTCATTCGTTTACCCGTTAATCCTTAGAATGTTTAAAGACGTTCTAATCTTCCGTGTGTCGTCACAAATCCCAATGAGTCCCTAATTGTTGTTTATAATTCTAGGGCATACGTAAGCCGTTGCAGGCTAATACTTGAGATTCCAATCTCATACTTGTCTGATTACTTCCTACGCAATTAGGTGAGTTTTCATGGCCCCTTTTACTGTTTTATCTTGGGGATAAAACATGTCGCAAACTATTTCTGAATATTGTATTCATATGTTATCAATGTTAAAGCTAAGCGTAACACGCTATCACTGAAAGTTCTCAACACACATCGAACCGTTAATATGGATCTTAGCGAGGTAATTGTCACACCCCAATCGACGGCGGAAACGTCGGGGCGGGACATGTAGACTGTTCATGAGCTCAAGGTCGACTAAATTGTAATATATTAAATCCATTTCCATTCAAACAAACATGAATCAATTCCAAAGTAAATAAATGAAACACAAATTGTTATTGAATTAAAATTAACTAAGTCTAGAGCCTGTGTGTATCATGTCTTGATCAAGCTCATATGTTAGCACCTGAAACATGAATAAAATAAGGTCAACTAAAAAGTTGGTGAGCATACACAGGTTTGTACATAGATAGCGTATAGATTGTGAATAAACAAATCCTTACATAACATGATAAAATAAGGCATTTATGGAGAGTAGTCATTGTGTAACCAAAGTACAATCAAACCTTTGTAACTAGCATGCAAAATTATGTTATCGGTAACAATCACCCCAATCTGGGTGGGTTTGTCAGACTCAATAGATCTATCATTGTTTACCGTCGGCTTGAATAGTTAATGATTGCACATAAATTGCACACAAAAGTTAGCACAACTAGCACTCAGGCATAAAGCTCAAATTGCACACATGAATGTAAAGAGGATTTGTATTTGTGTAGATTGTGTAAATGTAAGCAATAGTTTGTATAGTGTTCATGTTTCACCCCAAAAGTGTAAAAGAGTAAAAGGGGCTATGTAATACTCACATGATTCAAAGGCGTAGCTGACACGAGAGACTAGGTAGTATCATGATCCTTGTAACGCACAACGTTAACCTAAAGTGTATTACGTGTGAACATGAATTAATAAAATGTCTAACTCAAAGTCTAGGGTTTCAATGGATATGAGTATAAGGAATTATATAATGAGTAAATGACGAATTATGAAAAAGGGTTGTGTAGGTGTTGAATAAAATGAAAAACAATTTAAAATGAAAAGTTTAAAATGTTTTTAAATTAGGGTTTGGATTTGAATAATTAAATCAATTAATTATTATTTAATTATTCTAGTTACAAAATAATGTAATTATTCGGTTTATTTAAGTGTGGCCTAAATAACCAATTTTGTTTAAATATAAATTAAATAGATAATTGTTGCTTTGTTTATTTATTTATAAAAATATGTACTTAGTCATTTAGTGATAAAGATGTACCGAGCGTTTTATATTAAATATAGATTTACTAAATAACTTTTGTTAATCTATTTTTATAAATATGTGTAAATATAATTTTGTAGATCTAAATGTATAACTTCTATTTATTTTAGAAATAGGCATTTGATCTTTTTAAATAAGGTTAATATAAATCTTTATAAAATCAATTATTCTTATTTGAAAATTCATTTGGAATGCTTATTGATTTTAAAATATAAATTTTAGTATTCTGCCAAGATTTTCTCACACACACGACCGTGCTTGGGATAAGGCACGATCGTGCTAGGACAACGGCGCGACTGTGCTAGTCAGGGCGCGACCGTGTTGATCAAACAGAAGACATAACTAAGATTTTCACTAGGCACGACCGTGTCTAGGGTTCTGAGGCACGACCAAGTCTAGCCAAGGGGCACGACCGGGTCTGAGTGTGAGTAACGACCGCAATGGTATTGACGCGACCGTGTCTCATGAAGCACGACCGCGCTAGGAGATTAGCGTGACCGTGTCTGTTCCAAAACAGAAACGAATTGCTTAAATCTTATGATGTTAACGTTGGAAATCATAGGGCTTTCATCCATTAGGTGATTACTAGTATGTTGGTATAGGTTAATTGTATTTAAAACATGTACAAAGTAGGATTCGATTAAACCATTTTGGAATGAACCTTAGATTCGGGTTCGCGTTAAATTAGCTGTTGTAAGCCCAAATTAGGTTGGGGCTTTTGATCTATAGACTAAAACGAAGGTGTAGGAGGTTTCAATTACCCGGAAGGATGATGTATTGATAGAGTACGGTAGGAACTTGTTCCGGCGACGACGGTTTGATCTCCGACGCCTTTTGCTGCAACTCCGGCTGACTCAATGTTTTCGGGAGCTTCAGAGAGGATCGATAATGCGTTTGCTTGGGAGAATTGCAAATCAGAATGGAGGAATCGTTGGTCTCATGAAAGGATTTGACGGTTTTGAGACGAATCGACTTAATTGGATTTATTTGTTGTAATTACGGTGATTGAAAACTTAATTGTGCTCGTTAATAGTAGTGACGTGTGTAATGGTTACGAATTCGAACGTCCCTGCGATTAAAGGTTGCATTTACGTTTTAACTGATAAGAGGCGCGACCGTGCCAAAACAAAGCGCGACCGTGCCTATTAGAGTTTCTGGTTATTTACAAAATCAGCCCTTGCAACTTCAGCTTTGACAGAATTAGCTTGGTTAGGATTTAACAGAACACCTAACGGGATTACTAACTGAGTTAACTCTAGGAGGTGTTACCACGTGATTATGAGTTCTAAAACTTTTGAAATAAAATACTTTCAGCTAACAATTAATGAGGCATAGGTTTGAACAAGTATAGGATTTAATGTAGTGTTGTTATTTTATTAAGTAAGATAAATTAAAATAGGGTCGAAAAATCAGAGATGTTATAGTAATGTTTAGTAGTACTACTGGGTTTGACAAGTCCCAGCCGCGTTAGTCGTGCTACCTCGATTTGAGGTCGAACGGGTGAAATATTAGCCTACTCACATCGCTAGAGTTGATAGACCTGGCAGGAGGCAAATAAATAAACAGTCAGCTTCGGTTGCGAATGCTTAAGTTAAACATGAAATGTAGCTTAGCTACCTATAGATACATATTGAATGATCAAAAATCTAGTAAACGTTTAATTATATATTAAAACTTGTGAACTCACCAACCTCGTGTTGATATCTTTTCTTACATGTTTTCTCAGGTCGCTAAGATAAGGCACAGGTGCACATATAGGACATGCATGGAGTCCTACTATTGAATTATGTTTTAATATTTCGTTTAGACTATTTTAATTTATGTTTGGACCGGACATTTTGGGCGTTTTTTTTGCGCATTTACTTTCTTTATACGCTTCCGCATTTACTTTGATCGTTTATGATATTTTCATTTTAGTCCCATATAGTGTCGTTCAATGTAACTAATGACTGAGATCCTGGTTTGTCACTTCCCAAACGGTAAAACTCCGTTAGTTGAAATCGGGGTTGTGACACAACAACTTCAGCAACATCCATTCCTGTTACATCTTTACCCCCAATGACATACCCCATAACTTTTGGAAATTTCATCCACGGCTTTGATTTCGCCGACATCTTTGCTAATCCGATTCATGAAACTGGTGAGGGATCCCCATCAAAGGACATTGAACCTCGTGATGCTAGGATTGCTCATATGGAAGTACAAGTTGCTTCTTTGCTTGAAACTTTTGCCAACTCTAGAGTTGAAGCCTAGGCTCACCAAACTCGGATCAACTCTTTAGTTGATGAAGCAACTCATTTAAGGCACCAGTGGACCGGAACCCAAGAGAAGATGAGGAAATTGACGAAACAAAGTGATTTTCAAATCAAAATCAATGAATCTGTCCTTCTCCACAGGCAATCAGTGGAAGCATGACTTGCTATCTAATGAGAAAAACATCAAAAGATGGTTGCCCTGGTGGAAGAGATGTCCTGAGCAGCAAGCTTGTCACGAGGTGGACTTAACTGGTGATGATGATGATTAGAAGGATCTCGAAGCTGGTCCTAGTAGTGAGCAGCAAGCTTTATCGGTTGCTCCACTATCAGCGGTGCCAATGGCTCAGGGGGAGCCATCTGGAGCTGCTAACTGAGGTGGAAGTGACAAGGGAAAGTGAGTGGCCGATGTTTTGGAAGAATTATCTGATGACACTTATTTGATGATCGAGCCTGTGTTGGGTCTATATATGTGAGGTTAACGCTTATCAAATAAGTATAACTATTGGTGTTAGCGAATAGTAATGTATTCGAGTTGTGTAACCGTGAATCTAGTTCACGAGTTGGGTCTTGGGCCGGCCATGGGTCGATAACATGAGTTATGGGCTTTATATTGTTTATTTAGTATAAATACATGTATTCGTGACCTAATTTAGGTTAGCGATTGTGAGGTTAGGCAAAGCGGTTATTGGCATATTTTTCTTTGTAACCCTCTTGATCAATACAAGGTGTTTTATATTGAGTTTGTGTTCTTGAATCACCACAATCATTAGTTTTCGCCTAGTGATTGTGAGAATTGATATCGTGTGTGTGTTATTCGAAGATCCATAGAGATTCGGGACTTACAATTAGTATAAGAGCCATTGAAGTCATTCAAGGCTCGGTTTTGGATATCAACGATTCAAAACATAGGTTTTAAGGTATTGTTTATTGCTTCCGGTTGATTTTTTTGTTGCTAACTGTTGCTGTGTGATAGAGGTTCAACGTTGTTTTCTGCTGTGATTCAAAGTTTTACTGTGAAATCATTGGTATTTTGCTGTAGTGAGAAAAATCGATTGTGGAATAGTCATAAAACCTTCTTCGTGTTCTTTGGGTTCGATTTTGAATTTGAAATTCGAATCACATAAATCTGGGGATTCATTATAGGAACAAAATCAAGTTAAGGGTGTGTAGTGACGAGAAAGGAAAGTCATAACTGGTTTCTAGAAATTCAAATTTTGAAATCCCTTAAATCTTGGGATTAAATTTGGAAACCAAATCACTACTTCACGAGTTCAGTTCACCGCTTAGAGTTGTGTTCACGGATTAGAATTGGTTCACGACTTCTGAAGAGTTCATGGCTTTGAGAGGTTCACGGCTTCGTTTCAGTTTCACGAGGTTTTGAACGTTCACAGTAATTTTTTTTTAAAAAGGGTTTTTCGGCGGGAAAATATTCCTTGGTCAAAATTTTTAGAGGACGTTTATACCTCTATTTGGAGTCGATTTTTAAAAGTTGACAAAATCGGATATTTTTCGTGAAAATTTTGGCGGGAAAAATTGGAAAAATTTTTCTTAGTCAAAATTTTGAGAGGACGGTTATACATCTATTTGGACTCATTTTTGAGAAGTTAACAATAATAGATTTTCAGTGAACATTTAGGTGGGAAAGTTTCAGGAAATCTCTAAAAGAATGTTTTCTACATTTTGAGCAACAGAAACAACTTCATCATCTTTAGCTTCAATTCCATCAGAGGTAACATCTGATCTCTGTTCTCAATTATGTATTGATAAGGTGAAGATGTAGAGAAAAGAAAATGTTGATTTGAGGTTTGAAATTGAAAATCTTAAGGTGTGACATTTCGGATTTTCGATCGCGCACTTGTAAAATGTTTATCGTGTAATCGTTCTCAAATTAAATAAAATACAAGTGTTTCTATTTAAAAAGTGTTCTATTTTTATTTTTATTTTTACGGATTTGAATTAATTAAAATTTTACAAGCTTTAAAACTTATATAAAATATTATATAAAAATCTAAAATTAAAAGTTGCACATTCAATAAAATAACCTATTTAAATAAGATAAATAACTTTTATAAAAAAAATTATTTATAATAATAATAATAAAATAAGTTTATAAAAACATTTTTGAATTAATTTGATTTAAAAGAAATTAAATTAATTTATTTAAATAAAAGTTCAGGGGTTGTTTTGTAATTAATCAAACTAGAAGGTTTAAAAACTGAAATCGGTTGAGGGGCTGTTTCTAGACAATTTAAACTACAAGGACCCATCCGTATTTATTTCAAGGGCTAATTTAAGTCAAACCAAACTCCAGGGACTAAAACTGCCAATTCCCAAATCGTTTATCCGGTCACCCCGTTCGTTGGTCCGGCGGGTAAAGCCATTTTCCGGCGAACCCCCGACAGGGCTGTCCCCTGCACCTCGACAGCCGCTACAGGCATCCCTGAGCTCGTCTCTCCCACGCGAACAAGAACCCCCGACCAATTGGTCTCCCCAACATAAGGATCGTCTGATCCTGTTGGTGGCCGAGAAACACACTTTCGAATTCACACCCGACAGACCACCTCCACGCATGTTGAATGTCTGGATAGTTTCGTCTCGTCCAGACTAGTGTCGGAACGTGCCCAATTGCACGTTTTAACAAAGAAATCAAGCTCGGCTATAAATAGCCATAGTCGGACCTGCTCGAGCTCGTGACCCCTCCTTCACCCAATCTCACTCCAAATTGAAGGCACCATTACAATCGCCATCCCTGTGTGAAGCTGTGACCAGATTATAAGGCTCAATTCAACTCGAATTCTGGAATTCAAGTTCTTGGTATTTTCGAACTAAAAGCCTTGCCAACCAGACCCTTCACGACCACGTAAGAATCCTCAACTTCGTTTCTTTACCTTCTATTATCATAAGACAAACTGAACCAATCGTAGTCACAACTCCAAACCATCGATTACCGGACAAATTAATGCTACTGATTTATTTGCTAAAGTCTGGGCCATCGAAACTACTTAGTTTCGATTGAGTAAATGGTCAATCGAAACTAATAGTTTCGATAGATGGTAGTTTCGACAGCCAGTGTATCACTTATAAATGATCAATCGAAACTAGTAGTTTCGATAAATGGTAGTTTCGACAGCCTGTGTATCACTTATAAATGATCAATCGAAACTAGTAGTTTCGATAAATGGTAGTTTCGACAGCCTGAATATCACTTATAAATGATCAATCGAAACTAGTAGTTTCGATAAATGGTAGCTTCGACAGCCTGAATATCACTTATAAGTGATCAATCGAAACTAGTAGTTTCGATAGATGGTAGTTTCGACAACCTGTGTATCACTTATAAATGGTCAATCGAAACTAGTAGTTTCGATTGAACATAGTTTCGATACCTGTCACATCTATAAAACAGTTTCGATCAAATCAGTAATTTCAAGTAAATCTGGACCAACTTCTATGCTAATACCACTGAGGAATCCTATCATAAACTCATACACAATTGAATACTAATATGCACATGTAAACATACAATGATACCCATTTATCTACATAGGGTTTCAACGTGCTTAGACTTCAACATCTTTATCACCTGCACGCGTGGAAAAATACCCGCTTGCAAGGTGAGTTACATAGCCCCTATTTTACATTTTTATACGTTTTGGGGTGAAACATTATACATGCTACTCACATTGTTTGTACGTGTTATACATGAGACTATATGCTTATTCTTTGGATGTTCATACATTTAAACACAAGACAACCAACTGTAATATTGATAGATCTATTGTGCCTGACCAGCCCACCCGGTTATGGTGTTTATTACTGCATACTCGGATATAACCGCGTGTTATATTCAATCATATCGGATATAGTGGGTAACTATATTCAAACATACCGGACTTAGCTGTTGTGCTCTGTTCAAGCGCGTCAAACTCGGTTTGAATTGTGATTAAATAAATGATACATCATACAAACTATGTTTAACAAGATAAACAATGAGTTGCAAAACGATTTACATCTACTATTTATCGGATTTACTAAACCTATGTACTCACCAACTTTTTAGTTGACACTTGATTTAAATAATGTTTCAGGTTTGGATATGTGACTACTTGCCGAAGATTTCTCCACTTAAGAACTATGGACCTAGTTAAATAAATCAATGTTTTGAACTAGACTAGGTTATTTGGAATGTATTGTATTTGGATGTTGTTATTTTTAAATTTAATTAATGAATTATGCAACCTTTTAGCTATCATGTGCTTTTGAACAATCATTCCATTGTCCGCCTCGATGATTCCGCCATCGGTCGGGGTGTGACAGATTGGTATCAGAGCCATGGTTATAGGGTACTAGGTTATTAGACACAATGACCTAGACTATAACCTTAGGACTCCCTTTTATATGTTACGTGCTAAATGATTATCCGCTATATGAATTATTTGTAGTTAGGTATTATTTGAATTTTCCCAAGTTTGGTACATGAGACTTATACACATACATACAAGACTTTGATACATGATACATACTTTACATACATATTTGACAAACAATCTTATGCAAACAAATACACTATCCATCCTTATCCATACTCTTTCCTAATCCGTATTAATTGCAACATTCCTACACATTTTATACACATAAACTCTCAATCTTGAAAATCTTGTCAACGACTTAATTTATTGAAACCAGTAAAGGACACGTGCAATCTGGAAGGGTGACACCTGTACATTGGGTTTTCTGTCTAGGAAAGCATTTCGTATAAATCCAAATAAACGGACCCGTATGCTTTCCTGGGAATTCCTGAAGTGAGTGTTTACCTATAGGCTAAAGCATGTCTCCTTGAAAGTTTTTAGGAATTATTTAACGTTGATAAGTCAATGTATTCGCAAGGATACGATCCGAACTTAAACCCAAAATTTGGTGACATTATAGCAAGATAGGAGGAACCAAGTGAACATGCAAAGCAAATCATTATTATGGGTGCACACGTAATAACAATTTGTAATGCATGCAAGTCCCGGCAATTCCTATTACGCGAATAATGATCTATAACATCATCTTCTATCCGAAATAGATGGCTTAGTTTCCCCCATCAACTTTGAATAAATACACATGCACTGGCACGCGTCATGATAAATCCCGCTTTTCTGCCTACATTATTTCCCACTATAACTCATATATATCCATCATATCTAAAATATCATTGTCTTTTCTTATGATGATTAGAATGCCTCCTCGACGTGCAAACTCTAGCACTTCCAACCCGGATCTTGCTACCCTCCTTGCCCAACTGGTGGGCAAATGACCCAAGCCAATAACAACAGTGATGGGTCTCACAACATCCAAGGGAACGGTGGTACCAACCCGCCTCACTGCACGTTTAAGCACTTTAACTCGTGAAATCCTACAAAATTCTTCGGGACTGAAGGTGCTACCGGCCTACTGCAATGGTTTGAAAGCATGGAAAGCACATTCCTAAACAGTGACTGTCCCGATAATCTTCGGGTTCACTATGCCACAAGTGTACTTCAAAAGAGAGCCCTCACCTGGTGGAACGGTGAGAAACGCACTCGTGGTGCTGACGTTGCTACATCCTTATCATGGGATGATTTGAAGAAGGCCATGACTGATGAATTCTGTCCTCGAAATGAAATGAGGAAGCTCGAGGCTGAGTTTTGGGATCTTGCCCAAGACAGTGGGGATAATCTGGCCTACACCACCCGGTTTCAAGAGCTAAGTCTGCTGGTGCCTCATATGATCACTCCCCTTGCTCGGGGGATTGAAAAATACATAGGCAGCATGCCTATGCAAATTCAAGATGTTATGCTAGGAAGCAACCCTCCTACACTTGAAGCTGCTATCCGTCTAGCTGCTACACTATCCGACAACCATGTCAAAGCCGGAACCTTAACAAGAAAGGGTTCCAAGAAGGTTGTTTCTACTCTTGCGGCCGTCAAAGATGTAAAACCCGAGTCTTCCAACCGCAACAAGAAATGAAAGGGTCGAAACTTCACAGCTGTAACCCCCGCTGTGCCTGCTGTTCAAGCGGCCCCTTTGGGTCAAAACCCGAAAACTTATCAGGGCCCAAATCCCCAATGCCAGACCTGCAAGTACCATCATCCTGCCAACCTACCATGCCGATTGTGTTCAAGCTGCGGACGATATGGACACGTGGTCACTACTTGCCGTACTCGTCCTCCCGTCCATCAAGCTGCTCCAGCCAACCGCCCGATCTATCCGGCACTTCTCAATGGTCGGGCATGTTACGAATGTGGAGACCCAAACCATTTCCGTGACCGATGCCCAAGACTTCATCACCAAGGTGGCCCTCAAGGACGAGCGTTTAATATAAACGCTAATGAGGCTCAAGCAAACAACGATGTGATAAACGATACATTTCTCGTAAACAATCATTATGCATCCGTTTTATTTGATACTGGTGCCGATAGGAGTTTTGTATCTCTTACCTTTGAATCTCGACTTGCTAAACAAAAAACGAAACTTGACAATTCTTATTCCGTGGAGATAGCAAACAGAAAATCTATTACTATAAATTCTGTTATCCGCGACTGCAATCTCGAGCTTAATAATCACAAATTCTCTGTTGATCTCCTTCCAATGCAATTGGGAAGCTTCGATATTATAATTGGCATGGACTGGTTATCCAAGCACCATGCCGAGGTTATTTGCCATGAAAAGTGTATTCGTATACCTCTCTTTTCGGGCGACACATTAGTTATGTTCGGTGAAAAACCATGTCGTGATCTTCAAATCATGTCTTGCACATTGGCACAAAAGTACTTGCGGAAAAAGTACGTTGCCTTCTTAGCCCATATAGTTGACACGAAAGACAAGGGTAAGAAATTGCAAGACATTCCAATCATCCGAGATTTTCCCGAGGTATTCCCAGAGGATTTACCTGGTCTTCCTCCCCCTAGACAAGTGGAGTTTCGTATTGACCTTGTGCCTGGAGCAACTCCCGTGGCAAAAGCTCCCTATCGTCTTGCACCTTCCGAAATGCAAGAACTCGCAAGTCAATTACAATAACTCTCATCCAAAGGATTCATCCGCCCGAGCCATTCACCTTGGGGTGCTCCCGTGCTGTTCGTAAAGAAGAAGGATGAATCATTTCGAATGTGCATCGATTATCGTGAACTCAACAAGCTTACAATTAAGAACCGTTATCCTTTAACCCGTATCGACGATCTTTTCGATCAGCTTCAAGGTTTAACATGTTTCTCCAAGATTGACCTCCGTTCTGGATACCATCAACTTCGTGTTCTCGATGAAGACATTCCGAAGACTGCCTTTCGGACTAGATATGGTCACTACGAGTTCATGGTCATGCCATTCGGTTTGACTAATGCACCTGCGGTCTTCATGGACCTCATGAACCGTGTATGCAAACCTTATTTGGACAAGTTTGTGAGCGTATTCATTGACGACATTCTCGTCTATTCTAAAACGAAAGCGGAGCATGAACAACATCTTCGTTTAATTTTGGAACTCTTGAAGAAAGAACAACTATATGCCAAGTTCTCCAAGTGTGAATTGTGGCTAAAAGAGGTTCAATTTTTGGGACACATAGTCAACGATAAGGGAATTCATGTGGACCCGGCAAAGATCGAGGCGGTAAATAATTGGAGTACTCCTAAGACTCCTACCGAGATTCGTTCATTCCTTGGACTAGCATGTTACTATCGTCGCTTCATCTCAAATTTCTCCAAGATTGCGGTTCCGCTTACTGCCTTGACTCACAAAGGTAAACCTTACGAGTGGGGACCCAAACAAGAAGAAGCTTTTCAAACTCTCAAGCTCAAGCTCTGCAATGCTCCTATTCTAACTCTTCCTAGTGGTAATGACGACTTTGTCGTTTATTGTGATGCATCCAACCAAGGTCTTGGTTGTGTTCTAATGCAACGTGGCCAAGTAATTGCATACGCATCACGTCAACTCAAAGTCCATGAGAAGAACTATACGACCCATGATCTCGAGCTTGGTGCTGTCGTTTTCGCCTTAAAAATTTGGAGACACTATCTATATGGCACCAAATGCGTGATTTTCACCGACCACAAAAGTCTCCAACATATTTTCAATCAAAAAGAGCTTAATATGAGGCAACGACGATGGGTTGAACTTCTTAACGATTACGACTGCGAGATTCGCTACCACCCCGGCAAAGCAAATGTTGTAGCCGACGCCTTGAGTCGTAAAGAACGTATCATGCTTCATAGTGTTTGTATTCATAACGATATCCAAGCCCGTATTCTTCAAGCACAACACACCTCGGTTACCGAGGGAAACATGTACCAAGAAATGGCATGTGGTGTAGAACTCTTGCTAGAAACCAAAGCCAACGGCCTATTGTATTACTTGGATCGTATCTGGGTTCCCGATCGCGACAATCTTCGTATATTTTTGATGAACGAGTCCCACAAAACTCGATATTCGGTACATCCCGGAGCTGATAAGATGTACATGGGTCTCCGTCATCAATATTGGTGGCCCGGCATGAAAAAGGATATTGCCCTCTTTGTGGCAAAATGCCTAACTTGTTCTAAAGTGAAGGCCGAACACCAGAAGCCCTCCGGTCTCCTCGAACAACCTGAAATTCCCGTGTGGAAGTGGGAGAACCTTGCTATGGATTTCATCACCAAACTCCCACGCACTTCTAGTAGGCACGATAGTATCTGGGTTATTATCGACCGACTTACAAAGTCTGCTCATTTCTTGCCTATTCGTGAGGACTATCGAGTCGAGAAATTGGCTCGGATCTACATTGATGAGATCGTAAGTCGTCACGGAATCCCTTTGAACATCATCTCCAATCGTGATTCGCGTTTTACTTCCCGATTTTGGCAATCATTGCAATCAGCACTTGGTACTCGTTTGGATTTAAGTACGGCTTACCATCCTCAAACTAATGGACAAACCGAGCGAACAATCCAAACTCTTGAGGATATGCTTAGAGCTTGTGTCATTGACGTTGGTGGCAATTGGAATTCTCACCTACCACTGATCGAATTTTCCTACAACAACAGCTACCACACAAGTATTAACATGGCGCCGTTTGAAGCTCTTTATGGACGAAAATGTCGTTCACCGATTTGTTGGAACGAAATTCGTGAAGCACAAATCACCGGTCCCGAGCTTATCCAAGAGACCACCGATAAAATCTTTCTTATTCGTGACAACATTCGAGTAGCAAGGAGTCGGCAAAAGAGCTATGCCGATAAAAGACGAAAACCCTTGGAATTTCAAGTTGGGGATATGGTCCTCCTAAAGGTATCACCTTGGAAGGGCGTAGTCCGATTTGGAAAGAAAGGAAAACTCGCACCTCGATATGTGGGTCCATTCAAGATACTCGAAAGGGTAAGAAAAGTGGCCTATAAACTCGATCTTCCTTCAGAACTCATCAACGTTCATCCGACTTTTCATGTATCTAATTTGAAAAAGTGTCTAGCCGACGAGAATCTCCATATCCCACTTGATGAAGTGCGCATTGACGAGAAAATGCACTTTGTTGAGAAACCTATGGAAATCATGGACCGAGAAGTCAAGAAACTCAAGCGTAGCCGCATCCCCATTGTCAAAGTCCGTTGAGAGTCTAAACGTGGACCCGAGTTCACTTGGGAACGTGAAGACCAAATGAAGACCAAGTACCCGCATCTCTTTTCATAGCCTCCATTAGTTGAATTTCGGGGCGAAATTCCTCTAACATGGGGAGACTGTGACATTTCGGATTTTCGATCGCGCACTTGTAAAATGTTTATCGTGTAATCGTTCTCAAATTAAATAAAATACAAGTGTTTCTATTTAAAAAGTGTTCTATTTTTATTTTTATTTTTACGGATTTGAATTAATTAAAATATTTCAAGCTTTAAAACTTATATAAAATATTATATAAAAATCTAAAATTAAAAGTTGCACATTCAATAAAATAACCTATTTAAATAAGATAAATAACTTTTATAAAAAAAATTAATTATAATAATAATAATAAAATAAGTTTATAAAAACATTTTTGAATTAATTTGATTTAAAAGAAATTAAATTAATTTATTTAATTAAAAGTTCAGGGGTTGTTTTGTAATTAATCAAACTAGAAGGTTTTAAAACTGAAATCGGTTGAGGGGCTGTTTCTGTACAATTTAAACTACAAGGACCCATCCGTATTTATTTCAAGGGCTAATTTAAGTCAAACCAAACTCCAGGGACTAAAACTGCCAATTCCCAAATCATTTATCCGGTCACCCCGTTCGTTGGTCCGGCGGGTAAAGCCATTTTCAGGCGAACCCCAGACAGGGCTGTACCCTGCACCTCGACAGTCGCTACAGGCATCCCTGAGCTCGTCTCTCCCACGCGAACAAGATCCCCCGACCAATTGGTCTCCCCAACATAAGGATCGTCTGATCCTGTTGGTGGCCGAGAAACCCACTTTCGAATTCACACCCGACAGACCACCTCCACGCATGTTGAATGTCTGGATAGTTTCGTCTCGTCCAGACTAGTGTCGGAACGTGCCCAATTGCACGTTTTAACAAAGAAATCAAGCTCGGCTATAAATAGCCATAGTCGGACCTGCTCGATCTCGCGACCCCTCCTTCACCCAATCTCACTCCAAATTGAAGGCACCATTACAATCGCCATCCCTGTGTGAAGCTGTGACCAGATTATAAGGCTCAATTCAACTCGAATTCTGGAATTCAAGTTCTTGGTATTTTCGAACTAAAAGCCTTGCCAACCAGACCCTTCACGACCACGTAAGAATCCTCAACTTCGTTTCTTTACCTTCTATTATCATAAGACAAACTGAACCAATCGTAGTCACAACTCCAAACCATCGATTACCGGACAAATTAATGCTACTGATTTATTTGCTAAAGTCTGGGCCATCGAAACTACTTAGTTTCGATTGAGTAAATGGTCAATCGAAACTAATAGTTTCGATCGATGGTAGTTTCGATAGCCTGTGTATCACTTATAAATGATCAATCGAAACTAGTAGTTTTGATAAATGGTAGTTTCGACAGCCTGTGTATCACTTATATATGATCAATCGAAACTAGTAGTTTCGATAAATGGTAGTTTCGACAGCCTGAATATCACTTATAAATGATCAATCGAAACTAGTAGTTTCGATAAATGGTAGTTTCGATAGCCTGAATATCACTTATAAATGATCAATCGAAACTAGTAGTTTCGATAAATGGTAGTTTCGACAGCCTGAATATCACTTATAAGTGATCAATCGAAACTAGTAGTTTCGATAGATGGTAGTTTCGACAACCTGTGTATCACTTATAAATGGTCAATCGAAACTAGTAGTTTCGATTGAACATAGTTTCGATACCTGTCACCTCTATAAAACAGTTTCGATCAAATCAGTAATTTCAAGTAAATCTGGACCAACTTCTATGCTAATATCACTGAGGAATGCTATCATAAACTCATACACAATTGAATACTAATATGCACATGTAAACATACAATGATACCCATTTATCTACATAGGGTTTCAACGTGCTTAGACTTCAACATCTTTATCACCTGCACGCGTGGAAAAATACCCGCTTGCAAGGTGAGTTACATAGCCCTATTTTACATTTTTATACGTTTTGGGGTGAAACATTATACATGCTACTCACATTGTTTGTACGTGTTATACATGAGACTATATGCTTATTCTTTGGATGTTCATACATTTAAACACAAGACAACCAACTGTAATATTGATAGATCTATTGTGCCTGACCAGCCCACCCGGTTAGGGTGTTTATTACTGCATACTCGGATATAACCGCGTGTTATATTCAATCATATCGGATATAGTGGGTAACTATATTCAAACATACCGGACTTAGCTGTTGTGCGCTGTTCAAGCGCGTCAAACTCGGTTTGAATTGTGATTAAATAAATGATACATCATACAAACTATGTTTAACAAGATAAACAATGAGTTGTAAAACGATTTACATCTACTATTTATCGGATTTACTAAACCTATGTACTCACCAACTTTTTAGTTGACACTTGATTTAAATAATGTTTCAGGTTTGGATATGTGACTACTTGCCGAAGATTTCTCCACTTAAGAACTATGGACCTAGTTAAATAAATCAATGTTTTGAACTAGACTAGGTTATTTGGAATGTATTGTATTTGGATCTTGTTGTTTTTAAATTTAATTAATGAATTATGCAACCTTTTAGCTATCATGTGCTTTTGAACAATCATTCCATTGTCAGCCTCGATGATTCCGCCATCGGTCGGGGTGTGACATAAGGTATCATAAATCAAAATTTTCTAAAACTAAAAAGGCTTATACAATAAGAAAGATATTTCACTTCTTAAATCTCAACTAAGTCAGAAATGTTGTGTGTATACTGATGCTAAGGAAGAGATTAAAAGATTAACTGCTGAATTAGAACAGACCGAATCAAATTTAGCTGAAGCAAAGTTTAAAGTAGAATTCTTTGGTCAATCTAGTAAGGTAGTTGATATGCTGGAAAAAAACTTCATAAACATGGGAATGGGTAAAAAAGGATTGGGTATAACAATATGCCTCCTCCTTTTAATGGAAATTTCACCACTATTCCTCCATCTATTGATGAACAAGTAGCAGAGTAAAAGGTGCTCTCTTCTGGCAATTTGTCAGACACTGATGAGTCTAAATCTTCATCCTTAGATTTTGAGATTAAATGTGTGAACAATTCTGATGCTTCTACTTCATTTGCAGAAAAAAGTAGAGATTGAGAAATGTGATAGTGAGAATGAAAAGTCTGAAGAGGTCTGTTTTTGCAAGAATAAAATTAATTTTAATTCTAGTGGCAAAAATAAAACTATTATTTTTAAGGGCAATGCTTCCAAGAGCACTGCTTCTAAGAGCAATAAACCATATGTGCAGGTTTGGAAAAATGTTACTACAAATTCAAAATTGCCTTCATATAGAGATGGAAAAACTAGATTTGTTAAACCTGTCACTAATAATGTTATTAAGTATTCCAACAAGGACCTGTCCAAGCTGAAGGAGAAAAGCAAGCAGGTTGAAAAACCATAGGTTAGTGTTCAAACCTCAAGTGCTTCACCTAAGCACTTCACCAAAGCTGAGTTTTATACAAAGTATGATCATCATCATAAGAGGTTTGAACAAGACCATGCTACGAAAAACAGGAAGTCTCCAAGCTGCTCAAAAAGAATATGTGAACATCATTCTAAGAGTTGTCAATCTCATTCACAATCATCATCATCTTCATCATCATGGTCAAACAGATCGGGATATGCTGCTTATGCTAGGAAGTAGACATGCTACACATGTGGCAAAGCCGGTCACATTTCAAGAAGTTGCATGCATCACCCTTATGAGCCTTATTAAATGAACAAACACAGGGCTACACCAAGGGAAAAATATTAATCTAAGCCAATTAATGTTGAAAAACCTAAGGCAATTAAGAATAAGCATCCCAAAGTTAAGCCTTCTGATAGTGACTGGAATGCTACAAAGAGAAACAGACAAGCTTATTTTGAAAGACAAAAAGTTAAACAAAATGAGCAAATGGTGAAACCTAAAGTCTCAGTTTCAAAAGAGACAAAACCGACTGTTCAATCAAAGCCTGTCTGGAAGGCTAAGGAAAATGTTGTGGCAACACCTGTCCTTGATTCTGAAAATGATATGTGTTTGCAGGAAGTGTCTTACATTGATGCTTCAGGAATGCCCAGGTCAATAATGGCTTGGGTACCTATGTCTAACTAATCTTCTAATTCGTGTAGGGACAACCAAGGAGGACTGTCAATACCAGCCTGGTATGTTGATATGGGTTGTTCCAAGCACATGATGGGTGACATCTCTCTGCTGCATAACGTTAATACTTTTAACGGAGGGTATGTTTCCTTTGTAGGAGAAAATGGAGGTAAGATCAGTAATGAAGGTACAATTTACTTTGGTACATTATGCTTTGAAAATAATGAGTTTTGAAATTTGAGAATGGTTACAAAAATATTTTTCTTTTAAAGTTTTAGATTTTTTTTCCTTTGTAGTTTAAATTTGAACATTTTTTTAATTTTTATTTACAAATTTAGGGGGAGATATGAGAAAAATATAAAAAGAGTGTTTCTAAAGGTTATTAGTGTCAAGAAATACAAAAAGACTCTGCGTTTAATTTCTAGAGTCAAGAAAAATACAAAAAGAGTTTGATTATGAGTTTATTTAAAAGAAAATTAAAAAAATATTGTTTTTGTTTGAGTCAGGAGTTTGCAATTAAATGGGAAGTGATATGAATGTTCATTTTTTAAGGCTAGGATCAACACATGTAAGGCACCAAATTGAAATGACTAGGATCAATGTTGGATATGCTGATAGGCTATGCTTGTGATACACTTGAACAAAATAATCTTACGGCTTTAGTGGGGAACATCTCATAGAGTGGTGTTATTTGCTATTCATGTTAATAATTGAGAACTTAAACATAAAGGTTGATGAACTGTGGATAACCCTTGTTCTATTGGGATTACACTAACCGGGACCCTTCACAAAGGGGTTGCGAGCTTGACTTGATACAAGTCTGTAAATATTATTGTTGGATGGGTAAATACAAGATGGTTCTATTCCAGTTGAGATTGGCGGAAACAATCACAACTTAATCAAAGTAAACAAGTAAACACAAGAAGTACTCATAAATGCAATTTGTATTAAGCTTAAATGGTTACAAGATTACAAAGAAAGCTCTAAGAAAAGCACTAAGGTACAATGACTCTAACTACTACTTATATAGTAACTTAGAATCAAGACAGACCCTTGATTCTAAGGATCAGATCTAACACAAACTGTTGATCTTGTATTGGAGCTATTCTACATGTACAGACAATAATAATAACTATGCTAGCTAACTTTTCTCAAACGTCTTCTGAGACATTATTGCTTGCATGCTTGGAAAAGAGCGTTGTAGTGCTTTATTGTCTGCACCCGTGACATTCTTTCTGCGTGGAGTGTGGCAGTGGTGCAGCAGAAAGTTGTCAGTGGTCATTGTTGCTTTTGCTTTTGCAAGGTTGGTCAGCTGCAATGTTTGATCTTCAATGGATGTATAACTATCAGCAGCAGAGTTGTTGATCTGCAGCAAGACACAACCACCCAAAGCTGCTGATGATTTGCCTATCAGCAGCATCAAGTGTTGATGCTGCTGAGAAGCCTATCCGCAGCAACTCTGGACTTCAGCAGATAAGACTATCCGTAGCAGATTTGTTCTTCAGCAGAAGAACAAGTATCCGCTGCAGATGAGCTTATCCGCAGCAATTTGTTGGTCAGCAGCAAACTCTGAGATCAGCAACGTTTATACTTAGATAATTTTGTAGCCATCAGTCTTTATTTCTACAAACTCCCTCTAGACTGATGCTACCAAAACTCTCTTACTGCTTTTGTTGCTGAAGCTTTTGCATGTGGCTGACGACTCTTGCAACCTTATAGCCTCTTGGGTCCTTGCTGGGATTGTTAAGAGGAAGCTCGGATAGAGTCTTGATATCTTTGCTTGGCATTTTGAAGATAGCCTTGCTTAGGCATCTCATCTTTTGTCCTTTAACGTCTGTCAAGGTGAACTCATTTTCTTCAGCATTGTAGGACCAACTGATGAATGGAGAGTGGGATTTGAGAGGTTTTGCATCAATAATTTCATCTTTGCTGGGGTTGAAGTGATGTTTGATCACCAGCAACAGATGTATCCCACCTTCAGTCTCGGGCTCATGAGCTTCACCCAGCTCCATTATTCTTCTTAGATCTGAATCTGGAAGTTGCAATATCTCATCAACAGTTGCATAGAGTGATCTTCTTTCTTCTGTTCTTCCCCTGAAGACTTCAAACCTTTGATCTTGAGTGTTGTAGGACCAGTTTATGATTTTTCTTGAGTATTCTGGTTTAGTAGTAGGTTTGCTTTTCTTCTTGGGAGATTGTTGATGAGTAGGAGCTAGGTGGGAGGATTCGGACTTTATGGGTGGAGACGAGGGAGGTCTAGGATGGAGAGAGGAAGGTTGTTGGATAGAGGAAGTGGTGGATGAGAGAGAAGGCTTGGGTTTCTTAGGTTTCTTTTCTTCTTCTTGATTGATTACCCTCTTCTTTGAGCCTTTCTTCCCCAGTCTTTCTTCATCTTCCTTTTTGACTTTAAGGTAAAGGTCTTGCAGGTTCATGAAATTCATGGGACTCAGCCTTTTTCCACTCTCTCCTCTAGCCTTTAGGAAGTCAATCATGACCTTCCTTTCTTCATGGGTTCTTTTGTTGAAGGAAATGGTCTTCTTGGATTTCTGTTTGGCTTTTTCTTCTTCTTCAGACCTTTTCTTGTTTCCCAATTGACCCTGCTGACCCATGAAGGCTCTGTAAATCTCTTTTCTTGATAGTTTCTCAAGGTAGTCTGCATCCTCACCTTGAGAAATCAGAGCTTCTATACACTCCTCTCTCATTTCTTTGGCTAGCTCAGAATCAGTTATTCTGAACTTGGCCTCTTCCTTCTTCTTCTCTCTTTCTTCTTCTTCTTTATCAAATTGTTCCTGCAGTTGAAGAGCAAGAGCTTCATCTTCTTGAATTTGATAGACTGCAGGAATCTTGACTTTTAGATCATCCAGCTATTTGGCATACAGCTGGATCTGTTGTTCTCTGAGGAGAATGGCCGCTTTTCTTTCTTGTGCTTTTCTTAGTTCATCCATCTCCTCTTCTTCTCTTCTTCTTCTTCTTCTTCTTTCCTCCCTTTCCTTCTTCTCTTTCAATAACTTTTCTTCATCTTCTTCTGTCATAGGTCTTTTCCCCTTGTCTTTGCTGGATGCCTCTGCTTCAGCTTCATGGACCACAACAGCAAATGTAAGAGATGTTGTTGGGATCTCAGCTTCAGCTTCATTGGCAAGATGAGGAGAAGACACAGAGGAAGGGACTTCTTCACTCTGTTCCTTTTCCCATTCATTCCCATACATAGTTTTAAAGGCTTCTTTGACATTCTGAGCAGCCACATTTCTTGACCCTTCTACTGCGTTCAGTATGACAGTTGGTGAGGAGAAAAGGGATAGATCTGAGTCAGAGTCATTCATTGCAGGCGATTCCTCCTTATAAAGAGAAGCCTTGATGAGTTTGATCATCTCTTGACTTTCTAAGGAGTTGATGTTGTAGATGAGTGATCTGAGCTCAAAGACCTTGTGTAGGAAGTCTGAAGGTAGAAGTAAGATTTCTTTGATGTTGATTGAGAGAGAAGATCCATTGCTTAGGAAGATTGTGAAATCAGAGGACTCAGTGCTCACCCATCGTAGCACTTCCAAGTCCCTGACCTTGATGTTGTATAGGAATCTTCGCCAGCAAATAACTTCTTCTTTAGTTAAAGCACTGCTCCTGATTAAGTCAAGTCTTCTTGGAGCCAGTCTTTGTTCTGCTGTTGATGAAGATTCGGGATAAGCCACCCTATTTGCTTCTTTTAGTAGTCTTTCAAACCAGGGCATATTATCCTCTATTAAGTCATAGAACCTGCTGATTGCAAGTTCTGCTAAGAGATATGATGAAGTGTTGATACATCTTGTCAGATACAGATTAAGAACTTGGAGGGCATTAAGAGTGTTCCAGTTTAGCTCTTCTACTCCACTAAACTCCCATCCAATCCAGAATCTCTCATCTATGCCATCATACCCCCAAGCTAGAATGGAGTTGAATTCTAGCTTGTTTGAAGTTAGTGAGATTTGGGGAGTAGATGTTTGACTTATTATGGCTGCAGCTTCAGGAAGTATGCTGAATGATGAAGGTATGTCTTCAGGGAGAGTTTCATCTTGCAACACCTCATCAACAGCTCGGAAAACTAACTTCCAATCCTCAGTGATATCTTCCTCTTCATCTACTGAGTCTGGCAAGTCATGGATTTGAACAAAAGCAGGTTTGTATAGTGAACTTTGAAACACAGTCTGCTCATGTATCCATTCTTCTAGGTTGTCTGCATCATCTTCCTTGGTAACTACCTCCCCCTTTTTGGTTGCATCAGTGCATAGAGTGTTATCTGTTTGAGTGCCCACAGATATAAGGGAGGGAGTAGGCACAGTTGGGCATTGATGGGCTTTATGCATAGAGACTTGGTGCCTTAGTTTGGACACTTAAGCCTCTAGCATAGCTACCCTGGCCGTCAATTCCATATTATGAAGTTTCAGTCTGTCCTCATCCACAGTTGTGGAATCCTTAGAGCTAGATGGGGCCTTAGGCCTAGCCTCTGCATCCCCATCACCCTGGTTTTCCTGGCACCTTGGATTGCTCTCAGTGAAGAGTGTTTCAAGGAAAACATCCTCACTGTGAGTTGCCATGGTTAGGGTCTTAGTGATGTTGTCACTGTCCTCCTAGGCAGTTGATGTACCAGGAGTAGTGACAGCCCTTTCCACATTCACTCTGTCAGTACCACTAAAGTAAACCTTCTTGGGTGATGAACTTGGGTTAGGTGCACCAGCAGCCAAGCCAATCAATACCTCCGAGATAGTGGTAGTTGGAGAAGGTATATCATCTTGACTAGGTGCCTCTGCACTTAAGTTCAGAGAAGAGAAATGATATGACTCAGCGGGTTGTTCTATGGATCCGGGATGTGATCCTGATCCTAATAGAGAAACTTCCAAGGAAGTCTCTCTAATGGTGTGGCTATCCCTTTTGATATTCTCATCAGAATGTTGGGATTCTGAATGAGGGCTTTTAGGTTGGGATTGGGCCTGTGAGACAAGAAGAGAAGGAGTCTTCTTGCTCCTTTTTCTAGTGTATGTCATTGCAACTGGGGCCCTTTGATCCAGTTGAACGATAACATCCAAAACAGATGTAAGTGATTTTTGTACCTGTGCATCCTTAGTAGTTTGCAAAGGGGTTCGAGCAATGGAATCAGCTTGTTGTTCAGGATTTGAAGTGGAGGGTGTGGGATCAGTATCAGCTGGGATTGCTGAATTGTCGCCCTCGGTACTTTGTATGTTCACCATTGTAGATAACAATGGAACATTGACCCCTGAGAACTTTTTGGAAATAGTTCTCATACTTTGAAAAATATTATTTTTATGACCCAACATGATGTAAATTCTTGCAGGTTTTGAGAGATCTTTTAGTTCCTGGTTGAAAACCTCCTGCAAGAATCTGGGGTACATAAAAAATTGTTGCTTTGCACCCTCTTGAAGGTTATATCTCAAACCCTCAAAGATGAGGTGTGAAAAGTTGAAGTCTAAGCCAGTAACCATACCATGGAAAGCAGAGGCAAGTGCAGAGCTCACTTGATGCCATCCACTTCTCTTCTGAGATATGCATTGTAGAAGAGTGTGGCAGAGATACTTCCATGGAGGGCTCATCAGTGCCTTCTCTATTGTGTACTCATTTTAATTTCCAGTGTACCCTATGGATACAAAGGTCCTCATGTATTCTTCCTTTGAGTATGAGATGGCTGCCCCCTCATCTTGAAGCTGAAGATGTTTTCGGAGAGTAGCTTCAGAGATGATGATGTCCTTGCCGTCTACCTTGGCTTTTATTTGGGGAATACCCTGTTCGGTAGAGTAGATGGCGGTATTCCAAAAATCCTCCATATGAGGAATATAAATGGTATGGTTGACTGTTCGTGAAAAATGTATCTTTGATCGGCACAGAAAATCAATCATATCATCAAATCCCTCAGACTTCTTTCCTTTGGTTAAGTATGCTGTGAGGTTGTGATATGGGGAGAACTTATCATCATGATTGTTTATGTCTACCATTTTTGTTGGTTTGGATGGAAATGGGAAGATTTTGAAGTGTGGTTAGGAATGGAGGGCTTTGAATGTTGTGGGGACTTGAGAGAAAGTGATGGGAGTTAGGGCGAAATTGAATGTGAAGGGGTGGTGAAGAAATTTGATTTGTTCTTATAACGGCAGAGGAGGGAAAAGCAGAATGACTTGTACAGTACAACCTCATTCACTTTTTACTGTTACAGCTGTAATGCACTATAGCAGTCATGGTAAAGACCGGAAGGAATTATTTTTTTTTACAGCGGGTAAAAGACATGCATTGACATGCAATAGGTGAAAAGACACTCACTGATAGTGCAAAGCTACTCTGCAAAGCAGAATTCTAAGAAAAAAGGCACGCAATGTTAATGTCGTGCTATAGGAATAAATTAAAAAGATATGCAATGCCATACATATTAGTATACTTGTAAATATTTGTTTTCTTTTTGGGAATATGTGACTGGGAAGGGATCTCTTGTCAAGGCATGTAAGTCTGTAGTGTTATAACCCTGAGCTTCTGTTGATTCTGAACATGTAAGCCCGTAGTACTATGTTTTTGATCAAATGTTGTCAGAGATTCCCTAAAAAGTTGTGTAAACCCTTGCTAGTTATGCTCAAATTAGTTATTATTTAGGTGCTCAAAAGATCATGAGGAAGAGAAGGTTTACCTGATAAGTTGCGGGGTCCATTAAAGTTCATCAATAATTCACATAATCTACATTTATTTAATTACAGGTTTCTAAGATATGAGTGTGGGACCCATTAAGTCATAATTTACTCTACCCACAAACATGATAATATAAATCATAGTGAAAAACTTTGGTTTGAAGCTAAAGCATGAGTTTAGAAGGATCTAAATATTAGCAATCTACTTGACCTGTCTGAGTAAAAATACATGCTGAAAAATGTTTCTTGGTCTGCCTATAAAAC
The DNA here is from genome assembly GCA_023525975.1 of Smallanthus sonchifolius. Lineage (NCBI taxonomy): Eukaryota > Viridiplantae > Streptophyta > Magnoliopsida > Asterales > Asteraceae > Smallanthus > Smallanthus sonchifolius. The sequence goes on from CM042046.1 coordinate 33,769,249, forward strand.
GATATGATCCCATTGCAAGCATCCTAAAGGTTCTCAGTTGTAAGTATGTGTAATGAGATCTTTGTAAATGTGTCGGATCTGAAAAGGTGGCAATTTGAGAAGAAAATTCCAAAAAGATTTTATTTCAAATTTATCTTTAATTTTACTTCAGTTATAGTTTAGTTTTTAGCTTTTCTATTTTATTTTATCTTTACAAAAATTGATCATTCTTGGATTTAAAGACTTTTTTATCAAAAGAATTGAAGTTTCTAAAGTTTGATAGTAAGTAAATGTACTAGGTGTTTGTGTGGATACTGAATCCCCTGCTGAGAATCCTCCTCTCATATCCTTTATTAGCAAGATGATTAAGCAAGTGCTGATTAGGATCCACATAAGGATCTATCTCCAAGAGAAGAAAGAGTGACCCAAGTTTGAGAGTTCATAAATGATGAACTCTATGAACACCAACATCGTCACAATGCCAACAACAATTTTGATAAAAAAAATTGTTTGCTGGAAGGGGTGACCACAGTGCTACATTCGAGTTATGAAGATCATTTGATAGCATCAACTTAGAGGGAGATTGTTGGCTCTATATATGTGAGGCTGATGCTTATCAAATAAGTATAACTATTGGTGTTACCGAATAGTAATGTATTCGAGTTGGGTAACCGTGAATCTAGTTCACGAGTTGGGTCTTGGGCCGGCCATGGGCCGAGAACATGTGTTATGGGCTTTATATTGTTTATTTAGTATAAATATATGTATTCGTGACCTAATTTAGGTTAGCGATTGTGACGTTAGGCATAGCGGTTATTGGTGTGTTTTTCTTTGTAACTCTCTTGATCAATACACCGTGTTTAACATTAAGTTTGTGTTCTTGAATCACCACAATCAATAGTTTCTGCCTAGTGATTGTGAGAATTGATATCATGTGTGTGTTATTTGAATATCCATATAGATTCGGGATTTACTGCCTGACTATTCCAAAGAAGCTATGATCGATGCTTTCGAAGAAATCGAAAAATGAGAGATCAATTCTGGTGATGACCGGGGAGAGGATGATGAGGATGTTGTTGTTGAATTTCCTAAGGGAACTGGCGAAGGTATATACGAACTGGAGGATGGAAAGATCTTCGAAGCTCCATTTTTGACTTTTTTCTGACGGTTCAGTTGAACCTTATGTTGCTGAGGGAAGTGGTGCAGCAACTTCAGCTGAAGCCTCCTAAATCAACCCTAATCCTGAATCTGAAGACACTGACTCTTGGAGGAGCAAGCTCCCTCAAGAATGGTTCAAGAAATCTTAGCCTACTGCTTGGCACAAGTCACACTACACTGACAAGCACAGAGCAGTAGGAATGATCTTGTCTGTCCGCTTTGAAGATGAAAAGGGGTGTTTGCGATTAAACGATTATGTATCGTTCAATATCTGAAGCCAACCACTGAAGCTTTCAATCCTTACCCATATACGACCCGGTTAATTTGGCTAACCGAGAACTGATTGGCTAAACTTCTTTTGATGAGGCAAGGGTCTCTGGGGAGCGTTATAAAGGGAAAGAAGATTAGGGAATTTTGAAGTGTTCAAGCCTCAGATGCAGAGGCGAGTCAAGGATAAAAGTTGACGAGATCCCATGACTCGCAAATTTGTGAAGAAGCTTATTTATTCAACCAGTAATGTGCGAAACCAAGATTGCCTTGTGGAAAATCCCTCAAGATATTCTGGGTAACTTATGGTATTGGTATGTTGATCTAATAACCGGAGAAGCAGTGATGGGAGCAGTCAACTTCAAGGACTAGAAGTCTTGAGCCTACAAAGATTATCAGGGTTTTTGATGAGACCAGTTTCATCAACTTCTATGTCAACGATTTGGAGGTCATGAAAGATAGGTACTGCATTTTCATAGATGAATGGACGAGGCTTCTCGCATCCCGATACAACAGATTAATCAAATTCTGTTTTGACTACAAAAAGGGGATGGGAAGCGGTGTTCGAGCTAAAGATCTGTGAGAAGACTGAATATATCCAGAGCTGTTGTCAAGGGGGATTTTGTAGAAGCATTTTGGTGTAACAGGCACTCTAGATATTGTACTGATTTGTAATAGTCTTTTGTATTATCTGTTTTGGGTCAACATTATATAAACTAAGTTTGTAACCAAACTTAGAATGTGAGGTAGTGTGCTTATCAAATTCGTGATGAATAAAGTGTGTAAAATAATAAAATGACACGAGTTTTACGAGGAAAACCCTTAATCCCAAAGAATTGCCGGCATAAAACCTCGGAAAGTGACCGAAAGTCACTTGCCTCCTAGTCTTTTATAAAACGATGAAAATGATTATAAGTATGAGCAGCGAATGATCGAAATCTAAGTGTTACAGAACTTGTTTGCGAATATGCTATAATGCTAAGTGATTATTTGTGTCTTCTATTCGATCAAGCTGCTGGATAAATACAAAATGATCCTAACTAACTTTCCGAGAATAAAGGTTGGACTAAGTCTTCTCCATGTGACCGATATTCGCTTCTTCGTGCACATTTCCCACGTGGTCCACGTCCTTATGTGCGAGTCTTCAGGTATAGACCCCTAACATTATCTTTGATCAGTCTTCTATGTATTTGTCTTTGTCAGTTGTAATCGTGTATGTTTTTACTTGTACTTGTAATCGTTTATTTCACTTGTATGTACGTGTGGGGTACAGTACAAATATGTAGAAGAAGTTGTTCCTACATATTTGTTATGTACGCACATAGTTGTTCCCCGCGTACTTGATAAGTACGCATGAAGCATTTTCTACGCACTTGTTAAGTACGCAAGAAGCAGGTCTAGTATAAGTAGTTGGTTATGATTTGAAGTAAGTACGCTCTCATTCTCATTAGCCTGTTCCAGAAATATTGGAGAGCCGTTGTACTTGTAATCGGTTTGCTACGATAACTAACCACGTATTTTGTTACTTGTGTTTATTGTCGTGATTGCATTTGTTGTATTACGTTCCATCTAGTCTCGGAGATTCCGCACCTTGGTGGACTAGACTACACACGCACATGAGTACGATCCAAGACACCTGGGGACCTACAAGTACTAGAAGTAATCGCATGATACCTTGTGCACATACTTAGGGTAGTAAAAAATGAATACTATGTGTGTATACTGAGAGTAACCGCATGAATACTCTGCTGCACATACTTAGAATATTCCATTATAGTCGACATTAGCAATTCTTATAGATTTTTATTTGATAATTCGTATGTAGATAGTATAGTAGCCTAGCCAATTGTTAAAGAGAGTACAACAAGTCAGGTGACTTCTAGATCCCTTTTTAAGCCTACTTTTAGGGTGGTGTGCATACGGTGTAAAGTGTTTATTATAATCGTGTCTTAATAACAAAAGCAAATGAAGTGTTTACTATAATTGTGTGTTAGTAAATGAAAGTGAAGGAAAGTTTTAAAGAAAGATAGAGTAAGGCAAACGAATGTTTTATGCAAGTAAAGATGTTTACGGAATTTAAAGAATGTTTTTTTTAATAAAAGTAAGAAGGTGAAAGTTTTATAAGTTATTACATTATCTATATCCGGGAAAAGGAAGTGAAAGTTTCCTTCAGGAACAAATGTTACTTTATGACAAGAGTCTTGGGAATTCGACAAAGTTCTTGTGACTAGTCCTATCCTAAGCCTTATGACAGCGTCATGATCCCGAAGTTCATAAACTGTCGTAAGATAACATAGTACAAAAAGGAATTGACTGATACAGTGCGGAAATGGATTAGACAAATAATGTATGACTTGACACGGAAGTATGTGATTGTTTTGCCTTTACCGGCACTGATGTTTGTACGTTTAAATCTTTCTTATTTTATTAAATGGTATATTCTATGTAAAACTGGAACTCACTCGGCGTTAGCTGACTTTTTGTATAGACATCAGGTTAAATGTAGGTGTGAAGGTAGCTCCTGGATGCTTGGCTTGAGCAAAGAGTTACCCGACTAAAGAAGATCTATGTGACACCCATCATTTCAGGTCAATATCCGAACCTATTAAAAACACGTTCACATTTCATGTTTCCTATTCTATTTAGTTTCAAGCTAAAAATATAATAAGTCTAGCAAAAATTATGTGTTACACAACTTACATTTTTAGTGATTATGAGAATAACTAGTACACGTACACTTATAACCCACATAGTACGAACATTTGTGATCAACTAAAAATTAACCATACGATATTAAGAAGCCATAAAATATGAACTTTATTTGTGTAAAATAAATATTTGTGAATTTAAATATTTATTGACTTTTTCAAAACCTTACAACAAATAGATATGTTTAAACATTTTTAGATACGAATGATCACACCTACACTCGAGTTAACACGGGAACTAAATATATGTGACCATACTAACTATATATATATATATATTGTAGGTCCAGATTTAATCGAAAGTCACTGATATGATCGATTCAACACATACACAGGCGGAAACTGTGTATATGGAGGTGAAACTGATAAATGAAACAGTGATGGTGAAGATAACCAGCTAACCACAGATGAATCAACAATCAAAGGGTATGAAAATGTAAGAACACAGTGAATAAACAACTGCAGATTGTATTGATTCAAGCAAAATGTGAAAGAGAAAGTTCAGGGTTACAGCCGCTACACACACCCTAAACAATCTCAAACTAGGCTATTTATAGTAGTGACAGGTATCGAAACTATGGTCAATCGAAACTACTAGTTTCGATTGACCATTTACAAATGATACTTAGACCTGTCGAAACTACCATCTATCGAAACTACTAGTTTCGATTGAACAGACTCAATCGAAACTAAGTAGTTTCGATGGCCCAGACTTAACTAATTACAGAAAACTAAAATTACAATAATGAAATGACAGAAAGTAAACTAGTCTAAAATTTTTTTAAAACATACAATAAATGACAACAGCTTATATGAAATATATGACTCTACAATCTCCCCCTAAGCTGTTGCATTACTGTCTTCAGCTCTTCATCAAGCAGCTGGTCTTTCAGATGTCTTTGGAATGAAAGGTTTGACATGGAGAGAGACAATCCTTTGATAGGCCTTCGCATCAGCTTCATCTTCATCGCTGTAAGCCTGAATGTGATTCTGGAAAAGTACTTCCAGATCTTCCTGTTGAAATTTTAACAGCTCCATTGGATCAAAGATGGTGATGTCTTCCTTGCCCTCACATTCAATAACTGCACTGCCAATTACTGGGTTATAGAACCACTTTCTGAAAGTTTGTAGCCGGACAGGTACAGATTTTGGAATAGTGATAGTCTTGTGTGTTTGGGCAGGCTTGTATCTTAGGAACACATATGGCTTTTTAGTTTTAGGATGAAACCTAGTCTTAGAGATCTTCTTCTGAGTTTTCCTAGGCTTCATTCCTTTGAAATCATTGTTGACTTGAGAATGTAGAAACTTCTCAAAGTCATAAGCCATCATGACCTTCCTAGGGTTTTGAAGTGGAAGTTTTGCTAAATCCCTGAGGTCATAGAAAGGAAGGGTTTGGAAGTCAGTCATATTTTTGAAGTGCTGAACTCCCCCTCTAAATCTTCTGATGATAAAGAGCTTCCTTTCAGCATCATATTTCCAGCCAATTGGAGGCCTTTTTAGTTCTTGATGCTCTGCTATCCACTCATATGTCTTAGGAGTTTCCTCCTGAATTATTTTCTTAAACCAGGACTTTCTTGAGATTGGAGGTTCAGGTGCAGTTGAAGGTTGATCTTGTGCTGGAGTTGTTTCAGATACTGGAATGGTTGGTTCAGGAATGATATCTTTGATGAGGTTAATCTGAACATCTTCTTCATCTGATAGTGTTTGAATCTCATCACCTTCTTCAGTAAAATATCTTGTTCGTTCAGTCGCCTTTTCTTCAGTGGTTAGAATTTCTGGATGAAGGTCATTATAGCCAAAGTTTTCAATGTCATCTAGAAGAGCATTCAGCTCATCATCAGATGGTATATCTTCTTCATCCAGAATGACAATTTCAATATCAGGCACAGCTCCCTTCCCTCTTTTCCTTGCTTCTCTTCTTTCACTAGCTGAAGGAAGGTTTAGTTCTGTACCTTCAATTTTGAATTCAACCGTCTCTTTTGTCTTTTCAATATGCCCAGCAAATAAAGTTAGTGCAGATTCTGGATTAATTACAAGGTCAGGAGATGAGGGTTCAACCACAGATGTGGTCTCCCCCTGAGCTGTTGAAGGAGTTGGTTGTTTTTGCATAGATTTAACCATTGAGGCTTTGAGCTGCTCCACTGCTTCAGCCAAAGCCTTGAATTCTTCATTTTGCTTTGATATTAGTTTCTGCTGTGTTTTAAGTTGGGTTTGTTGGACCTCAATTTGGGTATGTAAACCCTTAACTTCCAGCTTTAGGTCCTTAACCTCTTCCTGAACATTATGCAAATTATTTTTTAAGCCTTCCATTTCTTCATCTTTCTTTTGAATTGTATCCTGCATTTTCTTCAGTTCAAGGCTTAGAGTCTTAACTCTTGGTACAGGAGAGGCTGAATCATGAGTTGGTGATGTGAGAGTAATATGGATGGGTGATTGTTGTGGAGAAGTAGGAGGTGTAGGTATGAGTGCCTGTTGTGGAGAAGTAGGTGGTGTAGGTATGAGTGCCTGTTGTGGAGAGGTAGGTGGAGTTGGATGAGGGGATGGTTCTGGAGTAGTGAATGATGAATCTGACAAGGATGACAAATCCTCCAATCCAGTCTTTATCCTTTTAGCTCTATGGTCCTCCTCTTCAAAATCAGATCCTGATTCAATTTGCCTTTTAGAGGAAGATGCAAGTTGCTCTTTTCTATCATCTGAATCAGACTTGTAATAGTCTGATCCATAGATCCCTGCATCAAGAGTCCCACTTGACTCTGCAGCTTCTACTTCAACCTCCTGTTCATCAACTTCAGCAATGACTGCTAGCTCTTGAACTACTTGTATTTCTTCAACAAAGGGGATCTCTATCACAGGCTCAAGAATTTGCTGTTCTTCTTCTTGTACAACAGGAATGTCTATATCGATTTCAGCTTCCAGCTCTTCATCTGATAATAAGTCTTCTTCTTCAAGGTCAGGATCAATGTCAGGAATGAACTCTTCTTCATCTCCAATGACATGACCAAACAGGGGAATGTCAGCTATCGCCCTGTTGGTCCTTTTGCTGGTGCTTTTCATGTAGCTGAGAGTTTTGGCTATCATGTTATCAAAAACAAAAGTGTTTCCACCTTGTTGAATCTCTGGAAGAAGATGATTGATGATAATTTGTAGAAATCTAGGATATGCTAGAAATTTCTCCTTTACTGCTCCTGTTAAGTTATACTTCAGCTGAGTGAATATGAAACCAGAAAAGTTGTAGTCTCTTCCCTTTGTTAATCCCAAAATAGCTGATCCCAGAGTACTGTTAGCTGAATCAAAACCCCCTTTCCTTATTGATAGGCAGTGAATAAACACATGCACTATATATCTCCAATGGCTAGGTAAAGAGTTCTTGATTATTTGACCATTCTTAAACTCATCAGGATGACCCATTCTTCTAAAGCATTCTTTCACATAGAAGATTGGGAACTCAATGGGTGCTTCTGGATTGTCATTTAATTGCAGTGCTTCTCTAACTGTGTCTTCAGAAAATAATACTTCTTGGCCATGTATGGTTGCCCTAATGTGCTGCATATCATCAATTGTTATTATCTCAGCAGTTTCCCAGAATTGTCTTATAGTTGCTTCAAAAACCGGCAGGTTGTGGCTGATGGCAAAACTTATGTTGGAGTTTGCCAGAAAATTTAAGACAGGAATAAATTCAGCAGCTTTCGGATCATTGCTATTAAGGAATGCACAGACATTGTGCCTCTTCACGAATACGAGATCCATACCTGTAAAATTCATCAATGAATAAAGGTTTTGAATATCGAAACTAAGTATTCCAACACTTAGAAAAAATCAGAAATCCTTACTGTCGAAACTAAGTAGTTTCGATAGAGAAGGACGTATCGAAACTAGCTAGTTTCGATAAAGGCAAAAAGCCTTGATCAACACTTACAGAAACTCTGAAATCAACACTGTCGAAACTAAGTAGTTTCGATAGAGATGAATTTATCGAAACTAACTAGTTTCGATAGGGTCAATGAGCTTTGATCAACACTTGTAAAAATTCTGAAATCAACAATGTCGAAACTAAGTAGTTTCGATATAGATGAATTTATCGAAACTAACTAGTTTCGATAGGGTCAATGAGCTTTGATCAACACTTGTAAAAATTCTGAAAACAACAATGTCGAAACTAAGTAGGTTCGATAGAGATGAACTTATCGAAACTGTAGTTTCGATAGAGAGATTAGGTCAAGTTTGGGTGTCGAAACCAGTAGTTTCGATTAAAAACCTTTTGAAAACTTTTTGAAGGAGTTGAACTCCTTTATCGAAACTAACTAGTTTTGAAACCCAAACCCCCTATTGATTCATTATGCTCAGACAATATAAACAATTAAATGAAAGGTTTTAGAGTGGCCTGTGAATGACGGATATTCGTCTTACCGAAAGCGAGTATGATTTCTGCAAGAATACACATAAAAAGTGAGTTCTCAGATGATAAAGATGTACGCAAACACGGATACGACTGAGATTATGAAGATTCAGTCGAACTGATTTTGAAATTTTGAAACTCTAGGTCTGTTGATTCGCAAGAATCATTCAAATGAAATAGTGACTTTACCTGATGATGGAGACGCTGGTGACTACGGGAAAATCAGGTGAATAATCACTGATATCTTGCAACTCAGACCAAGGCTTGATAGGTTTGTGAGAGACGGAGAAGATGAATAGGGTTTGCGAAAAAAAAGACGAGTGAATAAGAAGTGAAGAGAGGGATTCATTTATGCAGGCGTTTAAATTGCGAGGAACAAAAGACAAAAATACCCCTGTCGAAACAACTAGTTTCGATAGGGCAAACTAGTTTCAATATTTACAGAGTAGTTTCGATAGGGCAAACTAGTTTCGATATTTACTGAGTAGTTTCGATAGAGCAAACTAGTTTCGATATTTACATAGTAGTTTCGATAGGGCAAACTAGTTTCGATATTTACAAAGTAGTTTCGATAGGGCAAACTAGTTTCGATATTTACAAAGTAACAGAAATAAGACTAACATATATACACATTATATTTACACTTTTTCTTCTTGAAAAAGATCCAACATGAGATCAGATCTGGTCAGTCTCTTGAAACACTTCCTTTTGCAATTAACTACTGTGAGTCCCTGAAGATAGCTGATATTTGTGCAAAGTAAACCCGAACATTTGTTTGTATTTTGATTTCATTTGATTAAAAGGTACCATTTAAGCACTATACAAAGTGTACCCCACATATTAAAATAAAATGATTTTGAAAACCTATCAATCCTCAAGAAGTACCCACCTTCATCCTATCATCTCTTTCTGATTAACCAAGGTACCGTCTTAGTAATGTCAAAGTACCACCAAAAATAAAATAATATATCCAAGTGGATTTAGAAAATTAAAATAAAAAATATCCAAGTAGATATTAAAAGGTACGAGCATTCTAGATCTTTGCGTAAGCAAAACAGAAGAAGTCGTAAAATTATCCAAGCGGATAGAAAAATGTTGAACACCCGAGATCTTTGCGTAAGCAAAACAGGCGGGGTCAAATCATCCAAGTGGATGGGAAAAGGATGAGCACCCGAGATCTTTGCGTAAGCAAAACATACGGGGTCATCGGTGGTAAATATCGTTATATTGACGGTCACTTGGCGTATGAATAGGAATCCAATAGGTAAGTCTGTATCTGATTGAATTGGTTTTCTTAGATGTAAAAATGGGTTAGATGTTTCAATAATGGGTTCAAACACACAAGTAAGAGATATGTATTAGAGTTTTCACACTACTTACAAGTTTTAACCATATGTCGGGCCTACCAGCTATACCTCAGTAAACACCATCGCTTTTGGTCCATTCCATGTCCAAGAGATGAGATCAGACACTATCATTTCTCAAAGGTCAGATACAATTCTTCAAACAACTCAAAACCACTTGTAAGATTTTATACACAGCAATTCTTTTCAATATAATATTTCTCCCCCAAAAGATTTGCGTAAAAACTGTTCATAAACATAAAATCTTTTTGGAATTTTCTTTGACAAGTAAACATAATAAAAAAAAAAAAAAAAATACTATTCACAATTTACTGAAAGTTGATCATTCCAAGCATCTCCACCAGTTGGGCGAATCTGGTAGAGTCAAATGCCTTTGTGAAGATGTCTGCGGTTTGTTTGTGAGTTTTGACTTCAACAATTTGAATATGCTTCTTTTCAACACAGTCACGGATAAAGTGATGTTTGATTTCAATGTGTTTGGTTTTGGAATGCTGAACGGGGTTTTTGGTGATATGAGGAACGGCGGTGTTGTCACACAGAATTGGTGTCTCATGGAATGTGATCCCATAGTCAAGCATCTGATGGTGTATCCATCTGACTTGGGAACAACAGAGGGCTGCGGCAATGTATTCGGCTTCGGCGGTGGATTGGGAAACGGTGGACTGTTTCTTACAATGCCATGAGACAAGGCGGTTGCCAAGGAATTGGCAACCTCCAGAAGTGGATTTTCGGTCTAAGTTGCAACCCCCGTAGTCTGAGTCTGAATAAGCCACAATATCAAACAAGTCAGTTTTAGGATACCACAGACCCAATTTTGGCTTATATTTTAAATATCTCAAAATATGTTTTACCGCAGATAAATGAGAGAGTTTAGGATTAGCCTGAAAACGTGCACATAAGCACACTGCAAACATGATGTCTGGTCTGCTGGCCATGAGATACATGAGCGATCCTATCATGGAGCGATATAGATGCGGATCAACGCTTTCACCATCCACATCAGGAGTCAAACAATGACGAACTTCCACAGGAGTTTTTACAGGGTGGGAATCAGCCATTTTGAACTTGGTCAAGATTTCTTTGACGTATTTATCTTGATGGATAAGGATTCCCGACTCAGACTGATCAACTTGTAGTCCCAAAAAGAACTTCATTTCCCCCATGGAGCTCATCTCAAACTTAGATCGCATCACTTCTTCAAATTCTTTGCAGAGACGGGGATTTGTAGAGCCAAAAATGATATCATCCACATAAATTTGCACCATGATTGTATCCTTTTCCTCCTTCCGTTTGAACAATGTTTGGTCAATTGCTCCTCGTGTGAAACCATTCTCAAGCAGATGCTTTGATAAAGTTTCATACCACGCACGAGGTGCTTGGTGAAGACCGTACAATGCTTTGTCTAACTTGTAAACACGGTCTGGAAAATTAGGATCAATGAAACCCGGCGGCTACTTGACATATACTTCTTCTTGAACTTTGCCATACAAAAATGCGCTTTTGACATCCATTTGATGGACGGTGAAGTCCATGTAGGCTGCATAGGCGAGAAACATTCGGATGGCTTCCAAGCGAGCCACTGGTGCAAAGACTTCCTCGTAGTCAATCCCTTCTTCTTGATAGAAACCTTGAACCACCAGACGTGCTTTGTTACGAATCACAGTGCCGCCTTCATCCTTTTTGTTGCAAAAGACCCAACGAGTACCGATTGGAACTTTGTTCTTGGGTAGATCCACCAAATTCCACACATGTAACTTAGAGAATTGCTGTAGCTCTTCCTGCATTGCTTCCACCCAGCTGTTTTCTAGTAGTGCTGCTTTAATGTTCTTTGGTTCAGTTTGAGAGATGAAGCAGGAAAACATGCTGTTTTCAAATGCTTCACAGGCACTTCGGGTACTAACACCCACATTGAGTGGTCCAATGATGTTATTGGTGGGATGAATCTTGTGAATTCGCAGTTGAGGAATTGCATCTTCTTCCACGACTTCCTCCAAATTGGTAAGATTTTCAGCAGGAGGATCGGCAATGTCATTAATAGGATCTTCAGCAGATGATTGTGGTGCAACATCTACTGTTGGAATGGAGTTGTCTTCAACAGTTTCACTTGTTGCACCAGAACCGGAAGACTCCATATTAGATTCAGCATTTGCAACCACAGGAATTTCAACCTGAGCAGATGAGGAAGAACCTAGATCATTTAAGTTCCCTAAATTGTTCACAGAAAAATAAGGATTAGCATGAGTTGAGTCAATTGAGAAATCAGGAAGATTAAATGATTTAAAAACTGAATCAACGTCAAATAGCCAATTGGGACCGTCTCCTGCGTCCGTGTGATTATTTTCATGCCAATTGATATCAATGGACTCCAGCACTATTCTTTTCTGCTTATGATAGACACGAAAAGCACGTTGATTGGAGGAGTAACCAACAAAATAACATTCATCAGCTTTGGCTTCAAACTTGTTGAGCTGATCTGAAGTGTTCAGCATCGTGCACACACACCCAAATTTTCTGAAGAAATCAATAACTGGCTTGCGCTTGTACATGATCTCATATGGTGTCTTGTTGCAGCTTTTAGTGATAAGAACCCGATTTTGCACGAAGCATGCAGTGTTGACTGCCTCAGCCCAGAAAGTCACGGGAAGCTTAGAGTCAACAATCATAGTTCGTGCAGCTTCAATTAAAGTGCGGTTTCTCCGTTCAGCTACACCGTTTTGTTGAGGAGTACGAGGTGCACTAAATTGACGAGAAATTCCTTTGCTTTCACAGAAGGAATCAAGAGTTGCATTCTTAAATTCAGTTCCATGATCGCTGCGGATAGTCTTCACACTTAAACTGAAGAGGTTTTCAATTTGAAGCAGATAGGTCTTTAAAATCTCTGGCGTCTCATCCTTTTTAGCTAAGAAAAATACCCAAGTGAATCGAGAAAAATCATCTGTTACCACCAAACAGTATGACTTTCGTCCAAGACTCATGACACTCACTGGACCAAAAAGATCCATGTGAAGCAATTGGATAGGAGAGTCAATGGAATTGGTGGTCTTAGGCTTATGTGAAGATTTGTGTTGTTTTCCCTTAGAACATGAAATACAGTGTTCCATAGGAGTGAAATCTTTGAGAGGTAATCCAGTAACTAGGTTGCCTCGAACCAGTCGGTTCATTGTTTTGAAGTTGACATGTCCCAACCTCTTATGCCACAGGAAAGATTCATCTTCGGAAGCCTTTGAGAGAAAACATGATTCAATTCCTGATGGGTTGTTCATATCCAAGCTGTATGTGTTGTATCTTCTGGAAGCACGCATAAGAATGAGTTCTTCCGGAATCACCACTCCCGGCTTTAAGATAAGACATTCTTTTGAATTGAATAAAGCACAAAAGTCCTTGTCACAAATCTGTGAAACACTCATCAGATTGTACTTTAACTGAGGAACATAGTTGACAAATTCCAGACTATTTACTCCATTTGATAATGTTCCTTGTCCTTCAATCTTTCCTCCTCTTGGGTTTCCAGCAAAAGCAACATACTCTCCATCAATCTGATGATAATCTTGCAGCAAGTTAAAGTGCCCAGTCATATGCCTTGAACATCCACTATCTACATGCCAGATATTATAGCCGGTTCTTCTTGATTGACCCTATACACAACGAACCATTTATACGTTTTGACCAAAAATGTTTCAATCAAGAGATTTTAGTGTCAGGATATGACATCTCATTGGAATCAGAAGTGCAACCATCCTTTGATGAAGCACGGTCATCAAATAGAACATTATTTTTAATTTTCCAATTTCGTTTTAAATAATTTTTAGCATTTTTAATTCTTTTACGCCTAGATTTCCTACTGTGAGAAGAGTTAGGCAGCACATATGAATTTAATGAACTTTGGGTAGGTGATTCTTCATAAAGATTTGCGGTTGTTAATTTACAACTTTTTGAAACATGATTTGAGGCACCACAACTAAAACAAACGTTTTTACAAGATATCTTAGCCTGATAATAATCATCACAAGATGAAGATGATTGTGATGTTGAGGAATCTGAACATGAGACGGTTCTTTCATCAATAACTTTGTCTTGAAGATGATGTGCTTCCTTTAATCTGAAAAATTCCATGTTGCTCATGGTTTCACGTGGTACATCATTCACAATAATTCCTGCACTTTTAAATTTTGTAACACATGGCATAACATTCAAAGATTTAGGAACAAACGGCAAGGCATTTTGAAATTTAGAAACATCACATCCCAAACCCGTATGCTCAGCAGGCATAGAATCAAAATACAAATTTTTAACGTGTTCACAAATATTTGGTTTTGACACGGACATATTATTACATTCATCCGACTCAAGTTCTTTTAAAATAGTTCTATCATTAGCACTCTTATCACAATCATCTTCGGACTTTACACAATTTGACTCTGCACAAGAAGCAAAACTGTCAGAATCAGAGGATGTAATATAATCATCAGGAGATAATGTGCAAACAAAAGGTGTGGAAACATGTGGAGTAGGCATATCAGCAAATTTCCCTGATTTAGAATAAGGAGGTGGATGAGAGTTATACCCAAGACCTTCTGTGCCTTTTCTATTAAATTGTTTGTCAATTATTCCAAACAGAATTTTCTGATCCATATCCATGTGATCAACCTGTAATTTGGCTTTTTATGCCTTTTGGACTCTTTCTGTTAAAATTGTATTATTAATGGTTTGAGTATTGAGTTGCACAATTAAAGAACGATTTTCACCAGAAATATCATGAATTTTATTTAGGTAAAGTTTCTCATTTTTGGCCACAGAGTCATACATCACCTTAATGTGATTTCGTTCATCAATCAAGGCTTGATTGATGAATCTGTATTTTTGAATTTCATTTAAGCAAGATCTAGAATCACAAAGTTTAGAAGTAACCTCAGCAGGCACAGCAGTGAGATCCTCAGCTTGTTCAATCATGACACACTTGCCATTTTCTTCCACATCAGCCATCAAGGCTTTATCAGCAGCTTCCTCAGCTTGTTCTCCCCAATGATAATGTCCATCAGCTTGGCACACAAGAGCTGTGGAACTGGAAGTTGTGTTTGTCTTTGGAGAATTGGCAGCTTGTTTACCAGAGGAAATCTTCTTATCTTGCTGATCTTTGGAGGACGGCTCCTTGCAGTTTCTGGCAAAGTGACCCAGCTGATCACAATTGTAGCATCTCACCTTCTTGATGTCAAACCCAAGCGTCTTTCCTTGCTTGAACCTGTCTATACCAGTCCTTTTGATAAATCTATTGGCTCTTAAGGTCAACATGGCCATGCACCAATCAATGTCCATTTTCTCAAAATCATCAGGATTAATCTGCTCCAGGTCATCAGGTTGAAAGCTAACCGGTGTTAGATTTCCAGAGATCAGTGCATCATAGCACGACATGAAAGTAGTCATGATTGGGACATATTCATCAGGAATCATGGTGATAGTCTTTTGAGGAGCAGAGGAGCTGGTAGACTTAATTGCAGCAGCTGAAGGAGGAACATCAGTCTGAAAGTATGGGCTACCGGATGAGCTTGATCCAGCAATGAGAGCTGTGTTTCCAGACTGATTGGATGGGGTGACTGCTCCCTTCTTAATCTCAATTTCATAAGATTCAAGAATGCTATAGACTTCCTGTTGAGACAGAGCACTCAGATTCTCAGTCTTTTTGATCATGATTCGATACATATTCCATTCCTCAGGAAGAGAATCTAGGAGTTTCTTGTTCAGATCAAGAGTGGGTACTCAACTCCCATAACCTTCAACCTTGAGACAATGCTTGAGAAACGGTTGATCAAATCAGATATTGATTCTCCCCTTACACTGCTGAACATAGCATATTGTTTCTTGATTAGATCTCTTTTGCTTTCTCTGAAATCCTCACTTCCTTCATATTTTGTACACAGTGCAGCCCATAAGTCTTTGGCAGTTGTGTACTCAGCAAAGATGTTAAAAATATCCATAGGAAGAGCCATGGCAATAGTCCCATAGGCCTTGTTGTCTCTGGCAATCAAGGCAAGATCTTTCTCATCATACTCAGAAACTAACTTAGGACGTTGAACATCAGCAGTGGTAGTTACGGGCTTATGGGGACCATCGGTGATAGAATTTAACAGTGTATAATCGTGAAATTGAAAGAAAAGCTTCATTTTTTTTGTCCAGTCATCAAAATCTCTTGTGGACACAAGAACAGGTGGTCTATTTCCCCCAGAATGTTCTGTTGAGCTTGAAGTGGCCATAATGTTTTGAATTGAAACTAAAACAGTAACTAGTTTCGATAGGGCAAACTTCTATCGAAACAACTAGTTTCGATAGGACTAGTTTCGATAGACCAACTATTATCGAAACAACTAGTTTCGATAGGACTAGTTTCGATAGACCAACTATTATCGAAACAACTAGTTTCGATACTGAAAATTTCACAGACTAGTTTCGATAACCACAGTTTCTATAAGAGACAAAAATCTAGTTTCGACGGTACCTTCTCCCGACAAAACGTAGACAAGAACTTTCGATGATCAACAGAAATCAGAAATTGTTCCCCGTAGTTTCGATGCCTTCTTCTCCAAAACAGAAATACTCCATTGATGAAATGCTCCAGAAATGAAAGATGCAGAAATATGAAGAAATAACAAACTAATGCAGCGAAAACCTTCGTCTAACTATCCTGATCACGAATCCAACCTCCGATTCCGAAAATACGAGCAAAAACCTTTGAAAAATGATGAAACAGTACCTCGAGAATAAATGTGCAAAAACCCAAAATAAGCAACGAAAAACCTCGGTAATCACCTAGAATTGATCAATAACCTGATAACACTCAAAAAAACTAGAGCATAATGCTCTGATACCAATTGTAGGTCCAGATTTAATCGAAAGTCACTTATATGATCGATTCAACACATACAAAGGCGGAAACTGTGTATATGGAGGTGAAACTGATAAACGAAACAGTGATGGTGAAGATAACCAGCTAACCACAGATGAATCAACAATCAAAGGGTATGAAAATGTAAGAACACAGTGAATAAACAACTGCAGATTGTATTGATTCAAGCAAAATGTGAAAGAGAAAGTTCAGGGTTACAGCCGCTACACCCACCCTAAACAATCTCAAACTAGGCTATTTATAGTAGTGACAGGTATCGAAACTATGGTCAATCGAAACTACTAGTTTCGATTGACCATTTACAAATGATACTTAGACCTGTCGAAACTACTAGTTTCGATTGAACAGACTCAATCGAAACTAAGTAGTTTCGATGGCCCAGACTTAACTAATTACAGAAAACTGAAATTACAATAATGAAATGACAGAAAGTAAACTAGTCTAAAAATTTTTTTAAACATACAATAAATGACAACAGCTTATACGAAATATATGACTTTACATATATTGTACACTAATGTAACACCTGAACCAAATCACCATATATCACCTTAGGTAAAAACCGAATCACCTAATGATATAACTATCTACCATTGGAGCCTAACTAGATTGTATCCAAACCAACCCCCCCTCCCCATCCCTTTTCGCCCTTAATTTCGGCTGAAACCTCCATTGGGAGGGGCCCACTCACACAAAAATTGATGCATCATTAAGTGACCTTCATGATCATCCTCATAACACACTCCATCATCATTACAAATCTTACACCCATAATATCTAATCATACCTACCATCTCAACACTCAAACTCTCTTTCTCTTTCTCTATTTCGAATGACAACAACATTATCATCCATCATCTTTTTTTTCAACTACGAAATCTCCATAATGCAATCAAATGATGACACTATATGGAGCATTTATTGATAGATAGCACCATACTAAATCTCCTTCTCTTTCTTTCTTTTGAACAACAATATATGCACACACATCGCCACATTTGTGTTCAAAAGTTTCAAGACACATTAGTCGGAGATTTGGGAAAAGTCCCAAGGTTCAAGTGGATTGCTTGAAGTCTTTGGAGCATTTGCAAGAAATTCAAGTCACCATCTTAATCTACACTTGATATATTCCCTAGCATAGTCTAGTGGTGAGAAAACTAATCTTTAATATAAATCTCTTATCTTTAACTTAAAAATCACACTTTGTTCACCTTTAAAAACAAGAACTTTTATAGTCTTGATAATCTCAAGAAAGGTAACATGTATTGATGTAGTGCAAAGCATACATCTTTATTCCTTTGTTTTCGTGTCATTTTACTAAGTTTTGTGTTCGTTTTGAGTCGTTTTTGGTATCTATTGAGTCGATGTTGTGTTTACAGGCGCTCGTGATAATTACAAGTGGAAACCTAAAGAAACCGAGCATGAGGATGAAGCCCAAGAAATAAAAGAGAAAATATGAAATTCTTGTCCTTCGCGGTACGCGAAGACCAGAGAAACAAGTCTCGCGGTACGTGAGAAATTCCAGATCCGGGTGCGACTATTTTCGCGAGTGACAGGCTACAATCTTTCGCGGTACGCGGGAGACCTAATTCCCATGAAAAAACCCTAAAATTCAAGTAAATAGAACTGTAATCCCATAATCAAAAGAGTTCGAATATAGCCTTCAAGAACAAGACCAGAGGCGATTTTGGGTGTTTCGAAAGTCAATTGAAGTGCAAGTTTGAAGCTTTTGGATCACATGTTCGTTGTAGTAGCTTATTCGGTTTTCAAGATTCAATCTTTATCTTTGTTTTGTTTGATTGAAACCATGTTTGTCTTTTACTTCTGTTATGGATGTTTTGAACATGATCTTTGGCTACATCTTAATTACTACCTAGGTTAACGATGATTACTACGTAAAGTTATGATTTTTATTGGTTTTGGATTCGTATGATGATTTTATGATTTTGTAAACATTCCTAGCTAATAATTATGATGTATATGCATGCTCTAATTCTGATTATGTAATTGATTATTGATTCCATGAGTTGATTGTGGTTGTCTGCCAGTTCGATTAACGTATCTAGGTCATAGATCTTAGGGTTTGTGATTTCGGTGGTTTGCTAGACGTAGTAGGCATATGAGTTGTTATTGATTGATGATTTGAGTTGAGTGTGTGTCCTAGTTCAATACCCGAGTGGTGAGAATTAGTCGTTTAGTCTTCGTCATTAGGAATCCGAGTGTCAAATGTCTGAGAGGAAGTTGGTATTAGGTGTCTAGTGATCTGTTGCTATCTTGAATCATAGTTGTTATCCTAGGATTACCCCATGCATTCCTTGAGTATATTGTGGACGGTGAGACTGAGAGGTAATCCATCCATTAGGGTACAATATAATAGTTGGAAATACCTGAGAAGTGATCCAACAATCTGGTGAGTTTAGTACACTTTAGGTTCCTTAGTTAGTGATACCCTGAGAGTGATTAGGGATCCACTAGGTTATCTATAGTTGTTATCCTTAGAAACCCAGATCCATCATAGTCCATAACCGGTAGAAGTTGTTCTTTGCAAGTAGGATTCCGACCTAAGTGGTATTCTTCCCATTCCTGATATCTTCCTTAGTTCTTGTCTTGATAGTTTGAATTGAACTTGTTTATTGCATTCCTTAGTTAATTCAATAGTGTAGTAAACCCCCCCAAACCAAATCAATCTTTAGTCCGATTCAAAGGTTTGTATTGTTACATAGTGTCTCTAGGGTTCGATAATCCGGTTTACCATTAAGCTGTGCTACACTCGATAGGTCCACTTGCGTGTCAGTGCGGTTTAGTTCATAGGTTTTCCATTTATTACTTAGGAGTCTAGGTTAGGTTTAGTAGTTATTTTTATGGACCGTCCGGACGAAATCAAGTTTTTGGAGCCGTTGCCGGGGACACTTGGCAATAGCAATATTAACTCTAATTAGCTCTTTGTTTGATTTTTGGTTTATCTGTTTTCTTTGAGTCTGTTTCGTGTGCTTGTTCTACGTGCTACTTGTGTGTCATATCTGTGTGTCTAACGTAGGATCGAGTCCTTCTGTTTTTGAGTCTTTGTTTCTTTCCATCTTAGAGTCTTTCTGTTTATGCACAATACTTGTTCAAATGGGTCACCACCTTATTCAGCTTTCCTAGAGCCTGAACGAGAGCTACACGAGCGCACCCTCGACGTTCGTGAGCATTTGAAAGCATTGTGCGAAAACCAGGTACGTTCTACTAGCCCCATTCCATTTCCTACCATGGGCGACTGATGTCGTTTGTTTAAATATATAAAAATATAATTAATATATTTTTAGGATGATTTCACAAGATCAGGTTTTAAATTTATAAATTAAAATGATAATTACGTTAACTTAAAACACACACAATAGGCAAGTGTAGATATCGCATCGTAATATAGTTAGGTAAGAACCAAGTATCAAACCAATTGACACGGTCGAGTTCCAATACTCAACTTTTGTTATCGTTTAGCAAGATTAATTAGTGAGTGGGTTTTGTGTGCTTGTGAAGCAGAAAAGTAAAAGACGGTAAAGTAAATAACATAAAAGTAAAAATGTGCGTGAAGTGTGTAACAGAAATGTAACTAGCAGAATAGCAAATAGCAGAAAAGTAAATAAGGCGAAAATGATCAGATTACAGAATGTATTGCTTCGGGATTAGAATCAGCTTGGAACGTGATAATGTTAAGTTTACTAATTCAGTGGTATGACTACTACAAACTTGTGACCGGGTCACCGCTAGAGCCTCGTCCTCACTACATTTGATTTGCAAATTATAATCTTTAAAATTGGTAGTGCCTCCCGTTAGGGACAACATTTACCCTCAACCCATCGAATGGTCATCTCCGGGTTGGTTTAAGAGATCGGACTCAAAACGCTTTATATTAAAGTTAAATATGTGATTATATTTTGCTCACCGGGAGACGGTGTAACAATGGGACCAAGTATAAAGACGTACCGTTCCCGATATGAGTTCACCAATTCTTAGTCGCATAATAATCTAGTATAAAGACGTACGATCTTAGAAGTATAGGCCAAGCCTTGGCTTATCAATCTCTGCTCATATAAAGACGTACGTGTTTCAAAGGAAGTTTGATTAAAAAGGGTTTTTCGATCTTACTCTTTAAAATCAAGACACTCACAAATATAAATACGGATTTAGACAATAAAAAAATCCCATCAAAAGATGGTTTTTGAGAACGAATTAGTTAAAGACATAAACATACCACTTCATTAATAGGTTAAACATTAACATGCACCAAACATCATCTTCACCCTAGTAATACAAAGAAGTTTTAGCCACGATTGGCCATAACGACTAGCGTAATGATGAGTTTCATAAGATCCCCTATCGTGGAACAAGGAGGAAGAGCCCCCTCTACTCTTTACTCTAACTACGAGAATACTCTCTTCTTGAGTGTTCTTTAGGTATGGACTGGTGTGTGGAATGAAGACCTCAAGCCTCCTATTTATAGGCCTCAAAATGTGTAATGCACGGTCGTGCAATGGGTTTCACGATCGTGCAAAGGCCTAGGGAATCAAACATGGTACGAAGGACACGGTACTGGGCCGTGGGGAGCAGGAGAGGCCAATGCACGACCGTGCATCCCCCAGTTTTTTCCCAGTTTTCTCTTTTAGCTGCTTGTTGACTATTGTTGACCAATTTTGACTTCTTGGGGGTCAATGCTCCGGGAATGAATCTTCAAGAAGCTTGAATTCTTGGTGTTTTTTATATGATTTAGCTTGATTTGTATTTTCAACACCGAATAACCTGCAATTACAAAATATAAGTGTTTTAAGCATAAATTGCAAGGTTATTATTCAATTAGTACCATAATGTGGGATTATTATGTATGTAAAATATGTATAAATTATGACATATCATAACACCCCACACATAAACTTTGCTTCTCCTCAAGCAAACTCATGCATGATCATACCCATAACTAAAAATTTTACAAGGGTAATGGAATTTCAACTAGTGTTGAGACTCCGGGATAACTCTTGAGCTGCTTATTCTACTTTTGTGTTTTTCTTGTTTTAAGATGATGGAATCCATTACAAGCTTACTAGAACGTTGATTATGCAAAAACTCCTCACTACTCACAATGTTCGCTCAACTCTAGGGTTAAATATATATATATATATATATATATATATATATATATATATATGGATAATGTAAGATAAGTGGGACACTCGAGTTCGAATCGAATTATGCAATGGTCATAAGCTTGTATATAAATCAAGTCTCCACCAATTAACTAAGTAGTATGCATGAATCAAGAGGGCTTTAAAGGGTTTTAATGTGGCAAAAGTAAAACTAAAGGTGAAAATGAAAATATTTTTGGACTTTTAGGAGTTTTAAAGGGGTTTGAAGGGCTGCAGCTATCGTTGATCCACCAGCGAGACGTACCATGCACCAGAGGGTTAGTGATGGGGTCACTAGGGCGAGATCTTCGATCACCCGCCCCGCCATTCCAAATGTCAATTCTTGGCAGATCCCGTCACATGTTATGAGTACGATCACTCATGCTACTCAATTCTATGGCCTTGAGGATGAGGATACACCCGGACACATGTCCCGTTTTGTTCGTATATGTGATACCTTTAATATCACGGGTGTATCTGAGGACGCTATCTACTTGCATTTATTTCCATTCTCGCTCTCTGGCCGTGCATCTATTTGGCTTGACACCCTTCCTGACAATTCTATCACCACCTGGGAGGATCTTCAAGCCAAGTTTTACAAGAAATACGATCCACCTTCCAATGCCGCTCGCCTCAGGGATCAAATCCACTCCTTCCGGATGGATCCCGACAAGCCATATCACATGGCCTGGGAGCGGTTCAACACACTATTGAGCCGATATCCCCAGCATGGTCTGTCAGACTGGGCAATAGTGGAGAAATTCTACAATGGTCTCATCTTCGAGAAGCAGCAAATGTTCAATACAACTATCATGGAGAGACTTGAGCCAACTGAGTGCGAGGAGATGTTCAAGAGCTTCGCTCAAGCTGAACAGCAGTATCCATCTACTAGGACTTCCATTCCTAGTGCTAGATCATCCACCTCAGCCTCGAGAGGTGTGCATCGCGGCACTCCTGATTCTAGCGTGGTTATTGCACTCGCCTCAATGGCCAACGAGATTAAGGAGCTGAAGCTCAGTGCTCAGCGGTGTCAAGTGTGCAGGGGAGGCCACGACACCCGGGACTGCCCAGTTAATAATCCAGAGCAGGTGAGCTATGTTGGCAACCAGTACCAGAGCTGAGGGTATAACAACCCAAATTCATTTGGCTCGGGATGGAGATCCGAAAATTACCCAACGGGGTTTAATGGTCGTCAGTAGTATAAGCCGAATGGACGAGAAGATACAGGACCTAGCACGGGAAGCAGTGTCGACACGACTACGATAAAGAAGATGCTTGAAACTCAGACACTGCTGCTTGCCCACTTAGTCCAGCAGGACAAGGATGCTAGGCAGAGATTGGATAGCCACGACAATCTATTGAAGAATCAACAGTCGGCATTCCATGATCTGCAAGACACGGTTGAGGACATCTCTAAGAGCTTGAAAGATCAACAGGGAGGTCCATCTTCAAGCTCCAACGCTTCTATGATGGCCGTGTCAGTCAGGAGTGTGGAGGAGAAAGAGGTTGCAGTGGATGACTCCTGTCACACCCCAAATTCCACTAATGGAGTTTTACCGTTTGGTGTGTGACAAACCAGGATGTCAGTCATTAGTTACATCAAACTACACTATATGGGACATAAATGAAATATCATAAAAGTTCAGAGTTAATGCGGAAGAGTTTAAATAAGAAAGTAAATGCGCAAAACAAGTGCGCCCAAGCTTAGTTTTATAAAACAAGTAAATTGTTTTAAATGTTTGCATAAGGATGAAATGATGGTAGGACTCCATGCATGTCCTAAGAGACCTGAGAAACATGTAAGAAAAAGTGTTAACACGAGGTTAGTGAGTTCACAGGTTTGCAAGTGAGTAAACTGTTTGAGTGATTGCAGGATCCACATACGTAAGTCACACTTATTGCTAGCTAGACAATGTACAAGTTACTCTAAGCGTTCGCATCCGAAGCTGACTATTTATGTTTGAGATGCCTTCCACCATTGCTAACATCAACAATGGCAAGTGTTTAGGACAATTTACACCCGTTCGACCTCCAATCAAGTTAGCGCGACTAACCCGGGTGGGGTTTGTCAAACCTAGTAGTACTATGATGTTTCTCCTCAATGGGAAAACAAGTAAAATGATGTTTGTGTATATGCATGTTTCTCCCCCAATAGGAAAACAAGTAAAAAGGGCTGTGAAACTCACCTGAGTCTGAGTACAAGTAGATAGCACCACACAAGGATACAAGTAGGAAACACAAGAGTTTGCCTGTGAACTGCTTAAGTATGCCCTAGAATTATAAGCATAATGGTTAGGGACACATAAAATATTATGACGATGACACGGAAGGTTGAACGTCCTAAGACGCACTAACGATTAAAGAGTAAACGAACTTGTCCATTGGAATAAGAGATTTCCTTAATTTAATAATTAAGATAGATGTGTTTCGCATCGAGAGTTTCTAATCGTGAATAATATTATTTAAATAAATATTCGAGTGATTGGACCATTAAATAATGGTTTTGGGAAACTAATATAATTATATTATTTTAAACTTAGAGAATAACACGATCAATAAATTGTATAACAAAAATAATAAACTTTTATTTTTATTCGAATCATAATATCATGAGAAATAATATAAATATATTACTTTATTAGTTTGGAACGTTATACTATATTTATAAACGTGTTGAAAATAATATACATAAATATATTACTTTAATTGGAGTTTTGGGTTGAAAATAATACAAATATATTATTAAAAATAGTAATTAGAAATCGGTTTAAAACAATTGGGGGGTGAAGGGATTCGAACCTGGATCCCCTCCCCACCAACACACCCTACTAACCAACCCACCTGCT
Source organism: Smallanthus sonchifolius (assembly GCA_023525975.1). Taxonomy (NCBI): domain Eukaryota; kingdom Viridiplantae; phylum Streptophyta; class Magnoliopsida; order Asterales; family Asteraceae; genus Smallanthus; species Smallanthus sonchifolius. The sequence goes on from CM042046.1 coordinate 33,794,024, forward strand.
AGGGTAATCGGGTTGGAACCTGGACATGAATGATTTTGACCTTAACTCCCATATGATTCCCCCCCCCCCCAACGCGATCCGAACCAAAACCCTTCTCAAATCCAACGATTTGGACTTCGATTAAACAAGATAGCATAGGGGTTTTGCTTGTCTAGGAATTTTGAATCTGTGGGTGTTAATTAATTTCAAAATCAAGAAGTTTAGGATAGTTTAATTTCGTTTTTAAGAATTGAAACCCTAGCTTAAAACACAGATTCAAATTGATCAAATTCTATAATATTATGGATTGAAAACATGGGGCTTTCAATAAACAGAGGATTTCGAAACTACCAATGCATTTTGATCGAATTATAATCGGGTCTAGAGTGGGGTTCGACTAAACTGTATTTGATAAGAACCCTAGAATTGGTTCTTGATAAATTCGATGTTGTAAGACCAAATTAAGTTAGGGCTTTTGTTCTAGGATGAAAACGAATCTGTAGGTGTGATTGATTACCTGAATAGAGTTCCAATTGATAGAGATCGACTAGGTTATGGTCGCGATTCTGACGAGTTGGTCCCCGGTGGCTTCCATCGCTTCTCCGGTGAAATTGATGCATGCAAAAGGTTCGCAAGGGTTCGTTTAGTGTTTGCAGAGGTTTGATTTCAGGAATTAACATACCGAATGATCAGATTAAGGATTTTAGTCATGGTTTCGACATTTACGGTTTGGGTTGCCATTAACGAGTTTAATTCGACGTAATGATAGTGATTAAGGCCCTAATGACGATCGTGACTGTCATTAACATTCATTACGGTCATGAATTCCAACATATTTGAGGTTTATCTCGTGAATTTGGGTCAAATGGGTCACGAATTTGACTTCTAAAAAGTCAATAGGAACACAAACTTATTATTTTGACTTTGGGAGTCAACACACCAAGTTTTGGGACTTGGCAGAACTAGCCCCTACAATTTAAGTTTAGATTATTAACAGAACTTAGTCCCTGAGGTTTGAAATTCAGTTAACTGGGTTAAGAATTAACAGAATTTGGTTAACGGAGTTAACCCTAAATTGTCGGATGTCACTTCATCCCCTAGTTGAAAGAATTTTCGTCCCGAAAATTAAAATAAATAAAAATAAAAAAATTTCTCGGTGTCACATCATTCCCCAGTTGAAAGAATTTTTGTCCCGAAAATTAGAATAGTATCTTAAGAATTTGACGTGGAGTGCTTGAATAGATGATGATACTTGCGCATCATCTGATCCTCACGCTCCCCCGTGAATTCCGGTCCGCGCTTCAAGTTCCAACGAACTCAAACAATAGGGATTTTACTACGTTTAAGCGTTTTGATTTCCCTATCCATGATTTCTATCGGTTCCTCGATAAAACGCAACTGATCATCGATGTGTAGTTCCTCAAAAGGAACCGCGAGTGACTCGTCTGCTAGACATTTCTTCAAGTTCGAGACATGAAAGACGTTGTGTACACCACTAGTCCTTCGGGTAGGTCCAGTTGATACAAAACTGGGCCAATTCTCTTCACTATCTTGAATGGTCCAACATAACGAGGATTTAGTTTGCCTCGTTCCCCAAAATGAATGACACCCTTCCAAGGTGAGACTTTTAACAAGACCATATCCCCTACTTGAAATTCTAACGGTTTACGACGCTTATCGGCATAGATCTTTTGACGATCACCCCAAATTCGACTAACGGAGTTTTACCGTTTGGTGTGTGACAAACTAGGATCTCAGTCAATAGTTACATCAAAGGACACTATATGGGACATAAATGAAATATCATAAAAGTTCAGAGTTAATGCGGAAGCGTTTAAATAAGAAAGTAAATGCGCAAAACAAGCGCGCCCAAGCTTAGTTTAATAAAACAAGTAAATTGTTTTAAATTTTTGCATAAGGATGAAATGATGGTAGGACTCCATGCATGTCCTAAGTGTACAACCTATGCCTTAGCGACCTGAGAAACATGTAAGAAAAAGTGTCAACACGAGGTTGGTGAGTTCACAGGTTTGCAAGTGAATAAACTGTTTGAGTGATTGTAGGATCCACATACGTTAGTCACACCTATTGCTAGCTAGACAATGTATAAGTTACTCTAAGCGTTCGCAACCGAAGCTGACCGTTTATGTTTGAGATGCCTTCCGTCACTGCTAACATCAACAATGGCAAGTGTTTAGGACAATTTACACCCGTTCGACCTCCAATCAAGTTAGCGCGACTAACCCGGGTGGGGTTTGTCAAATCCAGTAGTACTACTGAAATTTCCTCGCTATACTCCATATATTAACGGCCCGAGTATGTAAGGACTTTGCATGCTATGTTTGCACTTAGGTAAACAAGTGGTAATGAAATACTATGTGATCCATGTTCGTTCATGTGTATGTCTCTCCCCGACGGGAAGACAAGTAAACGGATGTCTGTTCGTATGCATGTTCTTCCCAATGGGAAACAAGTAAAATATTGTTTGTTTGTATGCATGTTTCTCTCCAATGGGAAAACAAGTAAAATGATGTTTGTGTATATACATGTTTCTCCCCCAATAGGAAAACAAGTAAAAAGGGGCCGTGAAACTCACCTGAGTCTGAGTACGAGTAGATAGCACCACACAAGGATACAAGTAGGAAACACAAGAGTTTGCATGTGAACTGCTTAAGTATGCCCTAAAATTATAAGCATAATAGTTAGGGACACATGAAATATTGTGACGATGACACGGAAGGTTGAACGTCCTAAGACGGACTAACGATTAAAGAGTAGACGAACTTGTCCATGGGAATAAGAGATTTCCTTAATTTAATAATTAAGATAGATGTGTTTCGCATTGAGAGTTTCTAATTGCGAATAATATTATTTAAATAAATATTCGAGTGATTGCACCATTAAATAATGGTTTAGGGAAACTAATATAATTATATTATTTTAAACTTAGAGAATAACACGATCAATAAATTGTATAACAAAAATAATAAAACTATTATTTTTATTCGAATCATAATATCATGAGAAATAATATAAATATATTACTTTATTAGTTTGGAACGTTATACTATATTTATAAACGTGTTGAAAATAATATACATAAATATATTACTTTAATTGGAGTTTTGGGTTGAAAATAATACAAATATATTATTTTATAAATGAGTTTTAATAATAAATAAAGTTTACAAAACCAAACCCGATCCTACGGTTGGTTTCCCTGGCTAAAATACATTAACATATAATATTATAATAATAGTGAGATGATTTTATGTTAAAAATAGTAATTAAAAATTGGTTTAAAACAATTGGGGGTGGAGGGAACCCATACTTTGATAGAATCTTCTGATTTTAGGATGGTGCAAACCCAAAGTGTGGGGAAGTTTAAGGGTGATAAGTTGCTAAGGTATTTGAGACATGTTATCTTTGGACCGGGTAGGCATAAGCTGTGGTGGAAGGATAGGGTGAGAGCCACAACGGATATTTGGTGTTTGTTTTGTTATTGTTGGTAATGTGGAGGACCGGGAGACCGCGGAGGATGAAGACGGTTCCGGTTAGGATCAAAGAGAAGTCTCCTGATAGGCTAGTTTGAGTCTTGGGTAAGTGCCCGGATGTAGAATTTGTATGCTTCTTTGATTTGAGTCCGTGTCTTTTTCTGTATTTTTCGGTATTGAGTGTTTTGTTTATGTCATGTCTTGCAGGGATTCGCGCTTGATTTAGCACAGGAAATCATCGGGAACGAAGTTCCAAGCATGTTTACATATGTTTTTATGCTTGGGACAGGGTTTTAAAGGTTTTGGGTGAAAAATATTTTTAAAGGGTCAAAATTTTTCTAAGTATAAAATTGAAAATTTTTTCTTAACTTTCTGTGTTTGACCCTCCCTCGCGGTATGCGAGGGACAAGAAAATTAGCGGCCCATTATCCACTCTCTCGCAGTACGCGAGAAGTGGGCAGGTTTTCTTCGCGGTACGCGAGGACCGTCTGTTTTGCCCTTTTGTCCTTTGTTTTCCCATGGTCATCCACACCCGTCACCACCACCCTACACCACCTTTTATTGACTACAACATACCACTATCATCCACCATTCATATCATCATTATCTCTCATCATTCACCATCATCCTATCATTCACCGATCACCATGACCATGGGAAACTAGAAACCGTTCGTAACCGATCTTTTAGTTTGTTGTGGCTTTCATGTTGATGTGTTTTCCACCCATCGGGTATGTATCCTCGTATATCTATCCAGAGTCAGTTTGAGTCTTTTGTTTGTGATAGTTTAATGCTGCAGGTTTGTTGTGAGGTTTATTTTACAGGTATTCTTCGTCCTGTCCGTACTCAATCTCCATTCGGGAGGGGCGAATGCTTCTATCACTATGTAAAGGCAACCCAGCAGTGTGTGCAACCGTGACCGAAATGCTATACTGTGCGCACTAGGAAGAACGAAACTGCACATTCACTTGAATGCTTATCATTACCGGCTAAGTCGTTTCCTGATTTTATTTTTGCATTTTTATTTTCGTTGTGTCTTGCTTCACATTGAGGACAATGTGTCTTTCAAGTGTGGGGATGTGAGTGTTAGTTTATGTCTTTTATAAAAATCCAAAAATACAAAAAAATTGAAAATTTTGAAAAAATGTCCTTTGAAATCAAAAGTTTTGCATAGTAAATGAAAAATGATAGTACAACGGGATCTATTTGTTTGGTTTAAATGATTTAACTAAAAAACGCGTCTAATTAGTGATGTTTTCGTAAACCCAGCCAACTTGAATAGCTTAAATAGCCTGAGAGTGTTACTTAGGATTAATAACGTAATAAAATCATGATATCTTGTGTGTACTCATCTTAGAGTAACGGTAATACTGAAACTGTCAATATAGGGTGATAGGTACCACGTTAAGTTAAAATTTAGAGGTTTTTAAAAAATTTCATGGCACACCACTCTCTTTTTATGAGAATATATCCGAGTTTCGGTGGCGCCCATTCCATAATTCCATAACTATGAGCTTAATAATTTTGAATTATGAGTCTTGCTTATGTGTTTCCCTCTGGGATGGCGACTTGGAGGATACACCCCTAAGTGATATTTATGTGCTTAAATGTGTAGAACCTAGTCTATGTATTAGCTTTCGGGATAGTGACTTGGTTGAGACACCTCTAGACGAAAGTTCTTATGCTTAAATTAATGCTCATTTCCACCCATTCAATCCATAATCCATTGATTTCTAAAAACATGTGAATCTTAGTTTAACGTGGTGGGTAAATCTATATGGTTTAACCCGTGCCTAAACATGACCGTGAGACGAGATTAGGTAGAGCTGTAATTTCTAAGTGTGAGTCACATAGGTTGATTGATTGTTGTATAAATTGGAATTAGAACACATTACGGGGGGCTAGATAGTTGGTGCTTGTGTTTAATCGGACAGAAATACTAATTGTTGCTTTTTAACGCGTGAGTATGTTTAACTAATTGGTAATGGATTATTAAAGTTAGATCTCAGTTATGATTCCATTGCAGACTTTTTCGAGGACGAAAAAAGGTTAAGTATGGGGATGTTTGATGTAGTGCAAAACACACATCTTTATTCCTTTGTTTTCGTGTTATTTTACTTAGTTTTGTGTTCGTTTTGAGTCGTTTTTGGTATCTATTGAGTCTATGTTGTGTTTACAGGCGCTCGTGACAATTACAAGTGAAAACCCGAAGAAACCAAGCACGAGGATGAAGCCTAAGAAATAAAAGAGAAAAATATGAAATTCTTGTCCTTCGCGGTACGCGAAGACCAGAGAACAAAGTCTCGCGATACGCGAGAAATTCCATATCTGGGCGCAACTATTTTGTCCCTCGCGGTACGCGAGGGATGGGCTACAATCTTTCACAGTACGCGGGAGACCTAATTCCCGAGAAAAAACCCCTAAATATCAATTAAATAGAATTGTAATCCCATAATCAAGAGAGTTCGATTATTGCCGTCAAGAACAAGACCAGAGGCGATTTTAGGTGTTTCGGAAGTCAACTGAAGTGCAAGTTTAAAGTTTTGGATCCCGGATTCATTGTAGTAGCTTATTCGGTTTTTAATATTGAATCTTTATCTTTGTTTTGTTTGATTGAAACCATGTTTATGTCTTTTACTTCTGTTATGGATGTTTTGAACAAGATCTTTAGGTAGATCTTAATTACTACCTAGGTTAACGATGATTACTACGTAAAGTTATGATTTTTATTGGTTTTGGATTCGTATGATGATTTTATGATTTTGTAAATAGTCCTAGCTAATAATTATGATGCATATGCATGCTCTAATTCTGATTATGTAATTGATTATTGATTCCATGCTTTGATTATGGCTGTCTGCCAGTTCGATTAGCGTATCTAGGTCATAGATCTTAGGGTTTATGATTTCGGTGGTTTGCTAGACGTAGTAGGCATAGGAGTTGTTATTGATTGCTTATTTGAGTTGAGTGTGTGTCCTAGTTCAATACCCGAGACGTGAGAATTAGTCGTTTAGTCTTCGTCATTAGGAATCCGAGTGTCGACAGTCTGAGAGGAAGTTGGTATTAGGTGTCTAGTGATCTGTTGCTATCCTGAATCATAGTTGTTATCCTAGCATTACCCCATGCATTCCTTGAGTGTATGTGGACCGTGAGACTGAGAGGTAATCCATCCATTAGGGTACAATATCATAGTTGGAAATACCTGAGAAGTGATCCAACAATCTGGTGGGTTTAGTACACTTTAAGTTCTTTAGTTGGTGACACCTTGAGAGTGATTAGGGATACACTAGGTTATCTATAGTTGTTATCCTTAGAAACCCAGATCCATCATAGTCCATAACCGGTATAAGTTGTTCTTTGCAAGTAGGATTCCGACCTAGGTGGTATTCTTCCCATTCTTGATATCTTCCTTAGTTCATGTCTTGATAGTTTGAATTGAACTTGTTTATTGCATTCGTTAGTTAATTCAGTGGTGTAGTAAACCTCCCAAACCAAATCAATCTTTAGTCCGAGTCAGAGTCTAGTATTGTTACATAGTGTCTCTAGGGTTCGATAATCCGGTTTACCGTTAAGCTGTTCTACACTCGATAGGTCCACTTACCTGTTAGTGCGGTTTAGTTCATATGTTTTTCATTTATTACTTAGGATTCTAGGTTAGGTTTAGTAGTTATTTTTATAGACCGTCCGGACGACATCATGTATCATGCGCTAAATCATAAGTTAAAACCCAATAAATATATATATATATATAAATATGTGTGTGTGTGTGTGCGTGTGCATGTGTGTGTGGATCGTATGCTTGTATACATATGTATATGTTTATAAGTTATTAGATAAAAGGAAGATCATGGTTATGAAAAGTGTTTTTATAAAACTCTAATGAAATGTTTAAGAAAATATAAAAGTAGTTGGATTATTTGATATAAACAAAAATATAGTAAAACATGGGTGTATACAAAGTTGTGTGTGAGTATGGATGTCATAGTGTATATGTATCGTGTACATATGTGTGTGCTCGAACCGTGCATATGTTTGTGTGTGTGTGTGTGTATATATATATATATATATGTATGTGTGTGTGTGTATACCTAAAGTGTGTGAATAAATAGATTTATATATACATGTTCATGATAAATATAAGTACATATAAATATATTGACGTTGATGATAAAGAAATGCACACATAATTATGAAAACACATGTTTGTGGAAATAAATAAATACATATGTTGACAAACATCTTAATAAGTACGCGTAATTATACCTATATATAATCAACGATTTGGAAGAATAAAAACGATTGACTTATTATTATATTTACAACGATTGTATAAACATAAAGCGTAACTATTATTATGTAAAAATGACATTTTATTAAAATAACGGTTTGATGACTTTAAATATATTATTGATAAAAATTAGTAAGACATGTAATTAATAAGGACGTTTTGAAGAGAATCAAGAGTTGGATATATTATGTTTGGTAAAACACCCGGTGAATGTATTAAAATAAATAAATAATTTCAAACGACATTACTTGTATATTAATATGAGAAATTGTAACATGAAATGTTTGCGAAAACAACTTTATGGGTATGAACACGTCTTGAGAAAATATATATATATATGTATATATATATATATATATATGTATGTATATATATATAACAAGGCTTAAAAAATAATCACCGATGGGTCGCAACTCGAAACACATTATTCTAAAATGAATACATCCTTAACGACATTATCATGTCGAGTGAACAATTTGAACATAAGACGTTCGGTCTAAACACGAATTACGCTTGTGTAAATATGGTACGATTATTCAAGTTTGACTAGAACAATTATCGTTTGCTAGCATACACAACCCCGAGGTGAGTTTCACAACCCCTTTTTACTGTTTTCTATATTTGGGGGAAGGACATAATTACAACTATTTTTCATGTGATAACAAGAGAATAAGACTCGACCTTTATGTTTGCATGAATTGAACACATTTTAGGCTGCAAAAGTACCCTGAAACACTTTAGTAACCATTAGCTATTTAGCCTAGGATTCTATAAATAGTACTATTGGGATTGATGTCTCCTAGACACGGTTAGTCGCGCTAACCGCAATCTAGAGGATTTATGGCTGCATAGCATCTGATAACACAAATGAGAGGGGAAAAATAACACTTGTCATGGTTTGGTTATGCCTCATGTACGAACATATTATTTGTATTCCTAGCTAGTTACAGATGGGTCAAACATTACTTATTCTGATTATCATATGCACATGGAACTAATTGCGAACAATTGGATTTACAAGAAATATTTGATTAAACCCTGTGAACTCACCAACCTAATGTTGACATTTTAAGTGTGTATTTTAGAAAACTAAAACCCGGAACCCAAGTGCGTCAATGTAGGAAGCATGCATGCATTTGGATACTTGTTTTGGGGATTTTTCTTATATAATTCATTGTGATGGGTCATATTTGCAAAGTCTTAAAACTTTTGTATTTTCAAACAAGTATTTGGTTGTAAACCTTAACTTAATTTAAGTATCTATTATGTTTGTATGTGTTTGCAATATTCGTATGCTTTGACAAACCTTGAACGTTATGCCTCGGCGGGGTGTGACAATCTAGCATCCCGTGTGTTATGTTTGGAAGCATTCATGTAAAGACAATATTTTACTTGTTTTGGTCAAGTATGTTTTATGCGACTATGTTTCCACTGCTTTGAAATGAAGTTTTAAGTTTAAGAACTATGTGTTAATTAGTAAATACAACACGTGAAGTTTTCCGAGTTTTGGGGCCTTACGCCAACAGCAAAACCAAGGTTGATCAAAAAGATCTTATGAACTCTATTATTGGAACTCGGATAATTGATTGTGAAAACCCTTGTAGCCATTTTGGGAGTGACGTTTGTAAAACCCTTGAAGTCATTTTGGAAATCTTGTTGTTCATGTAATATGTCGAGCACCTGGTGTCTCGTATCTTGCTTCTTGTTTTGGTGAAGAAGGTATATATGCACTATAAATGGAAAAGATTTAGTTGTGGTCACATATGTAGGTCACATATGTACACATGCTTTTCATAAAACTAAGCGTGCAGTCGTTTGATTTCATCTACACCACCGACTTGCTTTCCCCTAATGAACAGTTGTGGTAGAGTGAATCCTTTGGCCTCAAACCCACTTTGTAGCTTCTTTTTGTAACTTAAATCTATCAAACACACGAAATATCTTAAATCGTCATAGAAAGCCGGTTGTAGTGGTCACAAGAGAGAGTTGATTGATGTGGTCGTCGGAGAGAGCAAACATAAAGGGAACTGAAGTGATTGTGGTGGTCAACATTGATGAACAAGAAAGGGGTTAGGGGGTGTTTGAGATTACTTATTTAAAACTACTTATTGACTTATTTAAAAAGTCATAAGTAATAAGTTAAAAGTAAGTGGCTCCTTGCTTATCAACAAACAACTAAAAGGAGTAGGAAAAGTAAGATTAGATAAACATACTTTTGACTTATCTTCTTTTTCTAAAAAGTTAATAAGTTATAACTAGGTTAAATAAGTCAATCCAAACACCCCCTTAGTGTGTTTTGCTTTTTTTTTTTTACAATAAAGATGGAATAGTTATTTTATTAAATAAGTTAACTGACTTTTTAGTGAAAATGACGAAAACCATAAATAACTTAAAATGTAAAAGATGATTAATTTTTAACTTAACTAAATGTGTAATTTTTAACTTAACTAAATGTGTAATTTTTAACGGAACTAAATAACGAAAAGTGTGATTTTATGCATAAATATAAAGTAAAAGTTTACGTAAAAAAACCTTGAATTTGATAAGGTACTTTCTTTTCAGAATCTTATTTAGTTTTGATTATGGTTAGGTTGTTCAACAATAGAATTTGCCTTAAACAGATCTAGGCCCAATCAATCTTGGTTAGGATTGATTCTAAGATTAAATAGAGTAAACTTCACTTTTCGTCCCTGAGGTTTGAACAAAACATCAGGTTTCGTCCCCCTGTAACATATTTCATCCCTGACGTTTTATGTAACAGTTTTCGTCCCTGGTCCTTAACTTCGTTAACTTTTCTGTTAGTTTTTGTATGAAATTACTTATATACCCCTAACTATTTTCTTCCTCGTCAGACCACCCACCACTACCAACCCACACCACCTCCTTTTGCCAATAAATCTAAGAGTTCAAAATTGATTAAAATCGATAGATAACAATCATTTGTTTACATATGGATTGAAGATGAAACCACTAACACAGATCTAATCGACATACTGACATTGAATGCATTCACTGAATTGAAACCATAACCCTAACCCTAAGCTCTTTCACTCTCTTTCACCACGAATCCTAAGAGCAAGTTGCATATCATTGGGCATGATTGTGACTCCCTTGGCGTGAATAACCCAAAGATTAGTGCATTCAAACAGTACAACCAGGTATGCCTTGGCAGTTTCCTGGAGAGCAGCAACGGCGGAGCTCTGGAACCGAAGATCGGTTTTGAAATCCTGAGCGATTTCCCTAACCAGCCTCTAAAACGGAAGCTTCCTGATCAACATTTCGGTGCTCTTTTGGTACTTTCTGATTTCCCTCGGGGCAACAGTTCCAGGCCTGAACCTGTGTGGTTTCTTCATTCCTCCGGTTGCAGTAATCGGAGATTTTTGGGGAAAACGACAAGCAGCGATGACGGGAGGATGATACATACCTGGCCATAAACTAAATGGTTTTCTGAACGAAGAGTTCTCGTCGTCTACCCTCGGGGAGCTCTCGAATGGTGAAGTGAACGTTTATTTGATTCTGACTGTGTTGAATTCCATTGTTATAGAGTTAGGGTTTGGAGAAATCAGTGGAAAGATGGGGGATTTGTGCAAAATTGGAGTGGGGTTTGTGTGGGAAATTGAGTAGGGATTGGGATTAAGTGATTTGATTGAGAAATGAGGATCGATCGGTTAAGTATTTTGAGCAATATGAGGTGGTGTGGGTTGGTAGTGGTGGGTGGTCTTATGAGGAAGAAGATGGAGTTAGGAGTATATAAGTAATTTCGCACAAAAACTAACAGAAAAGTTAATGGAGTTAAGGACCAGGGACGGAAACTGTTAAAACATAAAACGTCAAGGATGAAATGTGTTACAGGGGGACGAAACCTGATGTTTTGTTCAAACCTAAGGGACGAAAACTGAAGTTTACTCGATTAAAAAAGATACGGATCTAAGCCCATCTATCCTAACCACTTGGATCATATTATACTATTAAATAAAAATTTTAAAAACATACGTGTCACTTTCTGATACAATCCAACATAATTTTCTCTGATCTCTTTTTTATTAAATAATAATAACCGTTGGTCATTTGGTGCAATGGTAGCCCCAAGAGTTCCCATAGTGGAGGTCTTGGGTTCGAATCCTGGCAATAACAAAAAAGGAGTCTGTGGCCAGGTCAGGGGTTTACCCAGTTGAGGGGTTCCTCCTGTGGTGGGCTGCCCTAAATATTCTAGGTGTTGCACCGGGAAACCCAATTATCCTAAAATATATAGGTGTTGCCGTTAAAAAAAAATTAAATGATAATATTAAAAATATATATTTTTAATATTTCATATAAAACTAATTATGGATAGTTATTATATATTAACCAAATTAAATAATATAAATTAACATTTATCAATTACATAAAAAAAATTAATACACAGTTGAAAACAAATGTTTTAAAATCTAAACATAATTTATAACCGTTACGTCAAAATACATTTTTTAAATACATATTTTGACGAGTGTATGTGTTAACATATTACATTATATTTTATTTAACCCATATAATACATGATTTTTTAAAAACATATTTTTTTTTATTTCTAATTATATATAACATTACATTTATTCAACTTATATAATAAACATGATTCTAATCTAGTGTGTTAATAATATTAATATTCATTTTATGGGCAAAATTTTGGGCATGATGTTTAACATTTTGGGTGTTTAGTTTAATAATTATTTTAAATTGTCATGCTGTGTTAAAATATGTCTAAAGTGAAATATTAATAACTTCTAATTGGTATTTAAGGATTTCGTCTTATCCATATTTATATATTTCAGCTACAATTTTTCTTATGATCAAATACTTTTATACGACCAACGATATTATCTAACCTCTTTAGCTACGGTACAATAACAATTTTATGTGTTTTATATTAGTTTTTCTAATACTTAATCAAACTTTGGTGTTAGTGTAGTTATTTGACGCCTTCTTTCCTGTGCTTCAAGTCGTAGGTTTGAAACCATGGCTATCGAACTTTTTTTTTGTTTTTTTCTTTGTTATTTTCTGATTATTTTTTTCTTTTATTACTCTTTTTTAACTATTATGCGTAATGTGAGAGACATAATACATTTTCATATCTATGGTTCGATCTCCAAAACCGATCCGCCTTAAATTCATACATTATTTTTATGTGCTTAAGTACGTTAGTGTTAATGCCAAAACATTTTTTTTCTTTTTTTCTTTGGTTTTTTTACATTTTCTTTCTGAGTTAAACGAGTAGCCATAACCTCATATGTTTTTTTATGTACCTAACTATATTTCTTTTGTAACCGCCTCAACCGTTTAAGATCCATATCAAGTCGCGAAACACAGAAATTCAAATTAGGCTACGTTTCAACACTATCACAATGCGCAGTGGGTAAAATTACTAGTTATCTTAAAGCTCAAACTAAATGTAATATAACTCTCTCCTCCAGCTTATGATTAAATACTTTTGAATATTTGTTTGAAAAATTCAGTACCAAAAGGTTAAATAGAATAAGTTTGGTTTATATGTATGTTTCTTTATATTACTATATTATCGTATATTATACGGGTTAAATAAATGTAATGTTATATACTTAGTAATAAAAAATTATATCTTTAAAAACCCGTGTATTATACAAGTTGAATAAAATATAATGTAATCTGTTAACACATACACTCATTAAAATTGACCGATGACCCCTCTAACTTTTATTTTCGTTGTTAAGGTAATCCGGTAGCATAATTATTAAAATTTACACTTGAGTTCTATTCAGTTTCATTTAAAATGATAATCATAAATTAAATGAGAAAATGTACAAGTGAAATCAAACGAATACCAAATATAAATCGTGTGTAAAATTCATATCATTATGCTAACGGAATAACTTATAGCTTAAATTATTAAAAATCATTTTTTAAAAGAAAGGACGAGTTTTTTGACTTGAATTGTGATATAACATTATTAAAAAGAAAAATTCCAATACTTTCAATTGGTAATGTCGGTCACCACTAAGATTTTTTTTACAAACGTTTAATATCTACCCTTTAGTTTCTTAATTTTCATAATGACCTCTTAACTTTCTATATTTTCAATTAAATCTTTTAAGTTTTTAAAGTTTTAAGTTTAGCCCTTAATATATTTCTAAACTCTCAAATTTATCACTCAAATTTCTTTTCTTTTCATTTATTTATTTTATATTCGTTTACAAAAATTATTTTTTTTCTATTTTTATTTTACTTTATTACTACTTTTTTTAACAATTTTGTCGTTTCAATGTTAGCTCCTACTTCGCTGCAATTAATCTATTTTTCGATCTTCAGAGGCGAGTCGTGGCAATTTCATATGCTTCTTTTATTTACTTAGTTACATTATTGTCGCCGCCCCAACACACGTAATGAGGTTTGAAAACTCGCCGAATCGCATGGGCTTTAATTATGTTCTTAAACACGTTAATATCACCATACAATCCTGCCGTAATACGCGGGTACATTTGTGTCCCGCCACAACGTGCGTTACTAGGTTTGCAAATGTGCCCTTACCCACGTTAATATCATCGTACGGCTCCACCACATGACCACAACACGCAGGTCCTAAGATTTAAACTTTGGTTTTTTTGCATGCGTTTACGTCTCTGCTCCAACGTGCGAGTATAAAGTCGTTCTTTTATATAAGGTCTCAAATATTATCAATTATCTACCTGCAATGCTATGCTTCTGATTTTTTTATGCAAAGTTTCAAAAACGTTGATTGATTTCGCGATTAAATATTTTTTTTTAACTTTAATCTACTTTCTTTCATGAATTTGACAAATTTCGACATAACATGAGGGGGCAATAACTGAATCCTATTTACGTCGCAGTATGTGAGGAATAGACGTACTTAATTTTATTAATGTTTGGTTTAACGACGCCGCTGCGACGCGGGTTTTCAACGGTTAATACCCGCCGCAACACAAGGGGTTAACTAAATAGTTGATCTTATAAATCGATAAGCATGATGACCCCTCCTTGGAAAAATTCAGTAAATCGTAGTCAATTTGTGAATTGCTACCCTCTAAATCCTTCTTCCCCTCGCGAAGGCGAACCTACAGATCCTCCAATCGATCACCATGACCATTCAATCATCTAAACCCCAAGGTTTTTTCTTCTTTTTTGTATCTCTTTCGATTTGTTATCTCCAATTATCACTTTTTGCTGTAATAGAACTTGATTCGCAATTGAAAGTTTGTTTAGATTATTTGTAATTGCAATTTTGAAATTGGTCATGGAACGAACAAGCATATCAAAAATAACCTTACTACCTCTATACAGTTGGTTCATATTTTTGAATAAAATTGGGGATAAAACCATGACTACACAATACTGCAAGAATGACTAAATGGAAAAGGAATTTATGGAAAAAAATGTCAACAAGATATAATTTTGATCTTCAAAGTCCAAAAAGACAACCCTTGTGTGGCCATGCCAGTTTCTCTTTCCCAAATTTTCTCTTTTTGTAGGGTTTATTGACTATAATTAGGAAATATGGTTTGATTAGGTTTCCTTTGTAATTATCCCCATTATACACTTATAAATAGTTATAAAGGTGATTTCATTATTCTATACTAACTAATGGAATCAGGTAAAAAACAGTTTGTGCCGGACAGGTTTATTCCTTAACTCATGATCATAGGTTTATCGCATGGTTTATAACTCTTTGAATTGGATATCTATTATCATGACGATTACATTCGGTATCACTCCATGTAATCTCTAGCAAATAGATTTGAATTAGTCGTTATTATGTCATCCAAAGTGCATTTTCTTTCTTTGTTTGATCAATTCCTATTACTTTTTCACACAGATGACCAGAACAAGGATTCAAAGAGCTTGTATTTTGATCGTCCAGCTCTGGATGTCTCCGTGGCATTCCCTCAAGCAACACCAGCTTCAATTTTTCCACCTTGCAGTGAGAATACATGAGACCATTTTCAATTGAGTACCAGACTTGTGTATTTCACCTGGTTATATTTGAATTTATTGCCTAAAATGCAGCCTCGGACTACTATCAGTTTGCTGACTTATTGACCCCTGAGGAGCAAGCTCTAAGACTGAAAGTAAGAGAGTGTGTCGAGAGAGATGTTGCTCCGATAATGACCAAGGTACTTCCATTTATTCCTGCTCCACACTGGACACTAGAGAAGGAAAGATGGGTGGGCTGTGTTGGGTTCAGTTGAAAGGGGTGCTATTTTCAGTACGGGTATCATGGCCTAATGGGTCTGGTTGGGTTGACCAAAAACACTTTTTTCTATGTATTTCAAAATTCTAAGAAATGATTTATGCATTAAATATGAGTATATGATTACAAAAGCAATATTCTACAATAATAATCTAAATCTTGAGTAAAGTGATTTTTAGAGGTTGTATGCATTAAGAACACACTTTAAGGACTTTCAACCCGTTTGACCCATTCAGCTTATTGGACCTATTACCATAGTTGTCAATAGCTAATAGCGGTAAATAGCGACAAGCCACCTATACGTTACGTAGCGAATAGCGGTAAATAGCGGGCGCTATTTCACGTTTAGCGATACACTGCTAGAAATTTTTAGAAATATTTTATATTCAACTATTGTAGGATTTGTAGCAATTATAATCAATAATCATCTAAATCTTCATATATTAGGATTATTAGCAACCCTATTTATATTAATCAAGTAAAAAATTAAAAAAAATTAAAAAAAAAAAAGAAAAAACGCTATTGGGTCGCTATTCACTCGAGAAATGGAGATAGCGGTGACTAATCGATTCGCTATGTAGCGCGCTATAGCGCCCGCTACAAGCGCTATTGACAACTATGCCTAT
This sequence comes from Smallanthus sonchifolius, assembly GCA_023525975.1. NCBI lineage: Eukaryota > Viridiplantae > Streptophyta > Magnoliopsida > Asterales > Asteraceae > Smallanthus > Smallanthus sonchifolius. The sequence continues at coordinate 33,810,629 of CM042046.1, forward strand.
TACGCTGCTGACTGTTGTCTTTGAACTTTTAGGATATATCAAAGATGTGGAAGATGGGTGGATAGGGTAACACGTTAAAATGGGTGCACTTTTTGTATTGTCAAAATGGGTAGGGTTGACCTGAACTGCTTTTTCCTATATTTTATTTTTTTTTAACTAAATAACTAGTGTGTCAAATATGATTACATAAATTATAATGTTTTAGTAATATTCTAATTCTTTGAGTAAAATGATTTAGGAGGTTTAATGCATTAATACGCTTTAGGTGACTTTGGAACCTGTTTGATCTGCTTCCTATTAAGCTTTTTTTTAATTATATTTTACATGAGTGACTTTTAAGCAATAAAATAACGCAAATTGCGGCCATACGTAGATAAATGGGTCAAAATTATCACCTCTAAGTTATATCATATTAATAACTATTATGAGTTTCATGTGTCTACTAGAATCTGATGTTCAGTTTTAATGAGTCAATGCAGTACTGGGAGAAAGCTGGGTTTCCATTCGAAATTGTTCCAAAGCTCGGTGCTCTGAATATAGCAGGTGGAACTATCAAGGTATATTAAGTATTTATTTTTAGTTTTTGTGGCTTTCTTTTTTTCAAAATAGAGTTTTTTTTTTTACCTTCAATTATTCTATTTTCCAGGATTATGGATGCCCAGGTCTATCTGTCACTGCAAGTGCTTTAGCTACAGCAGAACTAGCCAGAGTTGATGCAAGTTGCTCTACTTTCATTTTAGTGCATTCTTCTTTGGCAATGCTCACTATATGTAAAGATCTTGATTCTAATATTAAAATATTCAATTTTTTATTTTTAATGAATTATAATTGGCAATGTCAACCCATGTATCTATGAATGGATCAAACTGGTCAAATGGGACGAAACAAAATATTTTAACTAAAAAGAAATCAGACCAGGTTCAAAAATCCGACAAAATGTACTTTAATGCATACAACCGTCTAAATCGATTTATTCAAAGTTTCGATTGTCGTGAAGACGTAGTTTTTGGTATCAATGTATTAATTATCTATAAATAGAGCCGACCCGTACCAAAAAGTGTTCCATTTGGCCAGTTGTCCAACCCAACCATCTTCAATCATTGAAGGGACGATAAATTGTCTAACTTTTCCTTCTTTTTTTCTTTGAATGTCAATCTTCTAACTTGTTCATCGGTCAAGAACAGCTCTGTGCGGGTCAGAAATACAAAAACAGAAGTATTTTCCTTCATTAGCTAAACTTGACACAATAGCATGTTGGGTGAGTGAAATTAATATCTGATTTTGATATAAAGTCACACTATATGCTGCTACCTTTTCCTAATTTTGTTTGGCACTAGGGTTTGACTGAACCTGATTATGGAAGTGATGCAAGCGGCCTTAGAACAACAGCAACAAAGGTCATATTCATCATTCTTTTATTCTTTTTTGTGGTTTGGGTCAATTGAGAAGAAAACATCATTTGTTGTGTATTCTTTTTTGTTGTATTTTGTAATAATTTTGAAATATCAGGTGGAAGGAGGATGGGTCATTGAAGGCCAGAAACGATGGATTGGGAACAGCACTTTTGCGGATGTTTTGGTCATTTTTGCTAGAAACAAAGACACAAACCAGATAAACGGGTAAGAAAATAATGTTTTTTTATAACTTTTATGGGAATTTTTTAGTTTTGGGGCTTTTAGTTATTGTCACATCCTTCCTTATTCGTTGCAGATTCATTGTAAAGAAGAATGCACCTGGATTACCAAGATAGAAAATAAAATTGAATGGTTCAAAATGGTGATATTCTCTTGCAAAAAGTTCTTGTCCCTGATGAAGACAGGTTACCTGGGGTCAACTCTTTTCAAGATACTAGCAAGGTACACTATTATTATTATTGTTATTGTTATTGTTACTGTTACTGTTACTGTTACTGTTACTGTACTGTTACTGTTTTCTTGTTTGATGCGGGAAAGTTGAATACATGTCATCATACAGAATGGATTTTCTTTGCTTATCTACAATTCATTTCATATTTTTAATACTATTTACCCCTACATGACCGCAGGTGCTTGCGGTTTCCCGTGTCATGGTTGCCTGGCAACCTATTGGCATCGCGATGGGTGTCTACGACATGTGCCATAGGTATTAACATCCAAAATCTACATGTTCAACTTGAGATATTAAACTGCTGTTTTTGTTAATTTGTATTAATGATTTTGTTCCATTTTGAAGTCTGAACAGACAATCTATGTCCTTTTTGCATGCTGATGATTTATCATCTTGATCGCGCTTATGTATGGGCATGGGCCTAGGTACATTCGGCTCATAGTTAACCATCAGGCTTAATGTATGTGGCCGATCAGGAGGACGCATCATCCTATGCCATAATTACCAAATTTATCAGGATTTGTGTTTACTAAAATTTTCATGATCATTTATCTTTATTATAATTTATAACCCTTTTTTGAGCCCACCCTCCCCACCCTTCCCAGACCCTACAAATATCTCTGCTTGGGTATGTTTGTTTATTTGTTATAATTTATAAGCCTTTATGAAAACTTATAAAGATAATTGGTGATAGATACTTACAAGAGAGAAAGCAGTTTGGGGCCCCTTTGGCAGCATTCCAAATAAACCAGCAGAAGCTTGTACAAATGTTGGCGAACGTCCAAGCAATGTTTCTCATGGGTTGGCGCCTTTGCAAGTTATATGAGAGTGGTAAAATGACTCCTGGTCAGGCCAGCTTGGGCAAGGTCTCATTTTTTTTATTCGATTTCTTTATATATAATTTATTAATTTTGTTTATCAAAATAATACCACCTGCTACAAGTGGTTCGCTGGTATTTTTTATTTAACGCCTACTCTCTTTTTCTTTTATCAAATATGCAGTCATGGATCTCACTGAAGACTAGGGAGACGGTTGCACTAGGTCGTGAGTTACTTGGTGGGAATGGAATAATATCCGACTTCTTAGTCGCAAAGGTATTCATCCATATATCATCGGGTTACAAAATGTATATCAAATTTATAATTCTGGTCTATGAAGCAAAAAATTTTCATAAAGATTTGTATTGGGTTTCAAAATGTTACATTACAACATTATCTAATTGGAACAAAAGTGTAAAATTTGGAGTCTTTTTCTGGTGGCAGGCTTTCAATGATTTGGAGCCAATCTACACATACGAAGGAACGTACGACATTAACACCTTGGTCACGGGTCGGGAGATTACGGGTATTGCCAGTTTCAAGCCTGTTGCAAAGACGACTCGAACCAGCCGCTTGTAACTTCTTGTTTCCTGTTTGGAGGGAATTGTTTGTTGTTTGTTGTCTTATTTGTAACATCTTAAGAAACTTTGGATAAGCATATAATAAATAAGGACACATTTTCTAGTCTAACTAGGGCCTCCAAGAGGATCTGAAATCCTTTGTGATGGTGATGAGTGAAATAGATTGAAGGGGTTATGGTGGAGGGGGTAGAGCTCGGGTTCGGCCTCGGCTTGGTTCGGGTTCACGGGAACACCGCCGTAACCCTATCGGGTTGTGGCACGGGTTGGAACGATGGGTTCTTGAAGACGTGGTGAGGTGATTGTTACTGTTAAAAACTAGTTGTTAAACCCATTTAATTTTTTTTTATTTTCTTATAAATACCAACCTTTCCCGTTGGTTAGCCGTTATTTTATGTTTTATTTTTTTAATTAATTTTAATTTAATCTAATGTATTTTATTTTATGTTTTTAATTTTTTATTTAAATTGCTAGGGTACTTAGGGGTTTTACCCCTTGTGTTTGGGGTAGTTTAGGGTAAAAATAACATGACGTGTTTAGATTGGCTAATCCTTAGTATACTTAGAGGTCCAACTGTCCAAGGGGTTTCATTCCTCCACACTTATCATTTAAGAAGGGATGAGTAATAGAACCCTTGTTTCAGAGTTTTTTTAATAGGGGAAAAGAAAGGAAATAGGAGAAAAGGTGTTCCAGAGTTGTTTTTAAGGAGAGATTTGAAGGGAAAGTTAACATAATCTCCGTCCTTTCATTTTGGAGAGATTTGGAGAGAAAAGAAAAGAAGAGAAAAGAGAGGAAAATAAAAGAAACCTTTAGTAAACTCAGAAACAGAACGTTAAAGCTGTAGTGAGTAAAATCAATTAAAGGGGTTAAGCTGGTCTAAAACTTGTTTATACCGCCTCTAATTATATAAACCTAGACTGCTTTTCACACATGTATAATATAAGGTTTGTAATACATTACATGAGTTTTTTTCCAAAAGGGTGTTAAGGAAAAACTTATTTACTAAAATGGGTGATTTAAAAATTATTTACTAAAATGGGTGTTTTTTGAAAATCTCTTCTTTTTCACTCCTAATCTCATTAGATAAAAAACATTTATATTTGGAAAAGTTAAAGGAAAAAGTTTCTAATAAAATTTAAAAAACAATTTGTCGGGTCATTGCATTTAAAAAAATGTTCTTTAAAATATTTATTATGTTTCAATTTGAAAAAATATTTTGAAAACATTTTTATGTTCTTTAAAAAAAGTTAAAGAAAAGTTTTTAATAAAATAAAAAAACTTTTTATTTTTATTTCTAATTTTTTTAAATAGTTTAATATATATTTCATTTTCAATCAGTTTATAAATGTAATACGAAAACGTATTTTTAATACAAAATACAAATGCAAATTTGCCTTTTCTTTTTCGTTTATTCTAATTCACTTTATTTCCTTTCTTAAAAATTCGAATTTTTATAAGTTTCAAATAATAAAAGTCAACATTAAATTTTGGAACCCTTATTTTATTTTATAAATATTTTTTTCTAAATTCATCTCATGTTTGTCAAAAAGAAAATGTAAAATAACTCATTATTTTTTAATATAATTATTTATTACTTTTAAAAAGATCAATTTCTTGTAAGCAAGTGTCTCATTTTTTTTTGTTATTATTGTAGTTCACATTTCGTTGATATTATTGTTTTTAATTTTTATTAAAAGATCTATATGTTTTAAAAACGTTTTAAAATAATTTAGAAATGTAATAAAAAGGCATTTTTAATAGGTAGTACAAGTGCATTTTTAATATCATGACCAAACAATATATTTTTTTAATGCTTTTTCTTATTACATTTTTTAAATTAATTGAAAGCATTTTTAAAAATATATAAAAACTGTTTAAAAAGTTACAAACAAAAACGTTTACAAAAAGTAATTTCAAATGAAATAATTTTTTTTATGAAATACTAAAAACACGTCTATCCTAGAAAACATTTTAGAAAAAAAGTTAAAGAAAACATTTATAAAAGAATTATAAAATATTTAAAAAACTTTTTATAAAATATCATGACCCAACAACATTTCCTTTTTTAATTTTATTAGAAACTTTTTCATTAACTTTTTTCAAATAGAAATGTTTATTATTTAATGAAATTAGGAGTAAGAAAGAAGAGATTTTAAAAAAACACCCATTTTAATAAATAATTTTTAAATCACCTATTTTGATAAATAAGTTTTCCTATATAACACTTTTTGAAAAAAAACTCTACATTACATACCCTACAGTTGAACCGTTACTCTTTCATTCGTCCTTTTCGGCGGCTGGCACGTGATCATGTTTAATGTTTTTCCTTTAAAGTAATTGATTTATTCTTTAAGATCAGGCCCAATAAGCTTTCAAATTAAATTCGGGCTCACATACTAAAAATAAACGTAAGGTCCAAATAATTGTTCCAAGGAAATATACAATTCAGGCTCACTCGTTAAATTCAGGCCCAGCTTTGTTCGTTAACTTAATAAAAATTGGAATGTGCGTCTGTTTTTTATTTCTTTTGATGAATGTTCCGGTTTGTTTTTTTTTAAACAGATTGATACTCAAAATCGAGTATTTTATTAGATTAACTTTTTTAGTTTTTATTTCCAACCCTTACACTACACTAAAAAATACGCATTTAAATCGTTTGATTTTGTAATAATTTCCTTTTTATGTGACAGCTTTCGTTCATTAGGTTGAAAAAAACAAAATGCGCATCTGTTTTTAGTTTCTTTTTATAAACGTCCCGGTTTTTTAGCGGAGTGGTATGGGATCGTACGCTATAGCAAGCAATCATACCTATGAAAGTGACGTGAATAGTACTTGCAGCCTATTGGTCGGTTACGCCATTTGAAGAGTGTTGTTTGGAGTCTATTTTTTTTTAATTAACCAAAATTTACTTTATCTTTTAAGATTATGTTTTAGAATTTTTACACTAAAGAGGCCTACCCCAGTTGGTTGTAGCGCGTGCATGTATTCCCTTTTACCCTATCCACCTAGGGTAGCATGTATTTCTTTTTTGTTACTTTTTAATACACTTTTTATTCGTTTTTTGGTACGGCTTAATATTTTCATTTAGTATTACCCACATTTTTTATTAGGGGTGAGCAATAACCGAACCGTTAACCGAAACCGAACCGAAAATCGATTAACCAAAAACCGAATTAAGCGAAGATCGGTTATCGGTTATTTTTTGTACCCTCGATTAACCGAAATTAACCGAACTTAACCGAACCATCCATATTTTCATATATTTCTAGTTTTTACACCTTTATTTCATGTATTTCATGTTTTATACCTTCATTTCATGTATTTATACATCTATTTCGTGTATTTATATATCCATTTCGTGTATTTATACCTCCATTTCATGTATTGCTAAGCAAAAATTATAACCGAAGTTTGGTTTTGGTTATTAACCGAACCGAACCGAAAACCGACAAAATAACCGAATAAACCAAACCGATTAACCGAAAACCGATCGGTTAATAAAATTGAATAGCCGATGACTTCGGTTTCGGTTAAGGCTAATAACCGAACCGAACCGAACCGTACACACCCCTATTTTTTATAAGGAATTAATTTGAGTGTCTTAGACATAAAACCCCTCCTGGCTAAGCAGCAAGGCCACACTCCCTATTCGTCATCAACTCGGGTTCGAACATTGGGGATTGCCTTATTTTTTATTTTATTTTTTTATACAATTTTTTTTAGTTATCGTTATATTTGAGTTCGAGTCCTACACCAATTGCTAGTTAATCGTTTATATAATAAATCACTATCTCAAGATGCCACGTGTCATCTTTCTATGAGGTCAACTAAAGTTTTTTTCGTCCAAACTAAGTCAACAAAAATTATGGAATCATTAATTCGAATCATTAACTTTCGTTAAATACAATTAAGAAGTTTTTAATATTATGAAAATATCAATTAAAATCCTTAAATTTCAAATTATGAAAATTTATAAATTATATATATTTTTTTCATTTTCAATGTTTTTGCTTTATTATTTAAAGTCGTTACTTATACGTAATTTCAGTCATGAAAAATACTTATAATTGTAAGAATTTTTTCGTTTTTATTGTGTAGTACACGGGTTTGTAACCTAGTTATTTATAATAAAATGAGCCGGAGATAAAGAACACGGTTCATGATTTAAGCACACGATAACTCTTTTAACGCATTAATTCTCTGTTTTAAAACTTTTAAATTAAACAAAATATAAACAATAATAAATTATTAGCTCTGCGCCTTACTTTTTCCTACCCGCCCACCCCCTTTTTGTGTTTCCTTCGCACACGCCGTTGCATGATGCCATTGCCATGTATAATGTGTGTAACTACTCGTCGAGCGTTGCGACGTTGTTGAAACGTATCCTAACTCAAATTTCCGTGATTCATAGTGTAAAGCGAATCTGAAACATTTGAGACGGTTAAAAAAAACATAGTTACGTAAATAAAAAAAATATATAAGATTATAGCTACTCGTTTAAAGTTGAAAGAAAATGTAAAAAAACAAAAAGAAATAAACCAAAGTAAAAAAACGTTTTGGCGTTGACACTAACGTACGCAAGTACAAAAAATAACGTATGAATTTGAGGTGGATCGGTTTTAAAAGTCGAACCGTAGATATAAAAATGTATTATGTCTCTCATATTGCGTCTAATAACTAAAAAAAGATTAATCAAAGAATAACAAAAGTAATTTCGAACCTGTGACCATTAGGGGTGTTCACGGTTCGGTTTCAAACCGTGAAACCGGTCATCGGTTCGGTTTCACGGTTGGTTTTTATCCTAAATTTTCGGTCGGTTAGTTTCAAAAGTTTCAAATCGTAGTGAACAGTTTGGTTTACGGTTTATACCAAAAACCGATCATAAAAAAATGGACCGGACCGTATATATATATATATATATATATATATATATATATATATATATATATATATATATATATATATATATATATATATATATATATATACGGTTAGGATAAAATGGAAACCCATATGAGTTGTGAAAACTCTTGAAAACTCTATTTTTTTTTCATTGTTTTTTTTTAAAATAGGGTAGTTTTGTTACATATTTTCGTCACTTTAAAAAAAAAAATCAAAAAAGCGTTGAAGGATTTTTTTTAAAAGATATAAAAATTGTAAAAAAATTACCGTTATGACGTTGTTACATATGTAACAACTGAAAAACGGGATTTTTTAGTTTGGTTTGGTTTTTTTTTAAACAGTCCGGTTTTGGTGTTTAGTGATAAAAACCGTACCCAACGATTTGGTTTACGGTTTGACCTAAAAATCGCAAAAACCGGACCGTGAACACCCCTAGTGACCATTGACTAAAGAAAGAGAATGCAAGTGAGCCGAAACCACTACACCAGCTGCATTATTTGTTTTAGAATTGGACCAAGTAATATAAAAGATGAAAAATGGTTGTGTTTCTAATATAAAATAATGATACTTTTTAGTTTTGACTTTTGATTTGACTGTTAATATTATATATGTGTGTGTATATAAGTTTATGCATGACATAAAGGATACCGATATCCCATCGCGAGAACCGATATCTCAAATATCGGTTTTTGACCGATAACCGATATTTTTTCGCATTAACAGCTTAGCTCAAAACCAAGCCGAGTCAAATACATTGCGTTTTTACAACTTTTTCTTTTAAATACGCTTTCGTGTTTCTTAACGCTAATTTTTACAACAACGTGACTTTTTCCTGATTTCTGACTGTACTGTTACGACGTGTTTTTTTATCAACGCTTTGATATTAAGAATCGAGCCGCCACAACTTCATAAGCTTCTGTTTACATGCTTAACCACGTCAATGTCACCGTCGGAACTTGTTTTTTTTTATCTACGTTTCGGTATAAATTTTCACAACATAATGTTTTTTTCAAAATACCAAATATATCGTTACGATCTACGTATTTCTACCTATGTTTTGATATAAATTTTATTTAAAATTGATCTGAATTTTTTTCACGTTTTAACACGCCACAGCGCTGAAATTTTAATACTAGTTGATATTTTATCGATAATCTTAGAATCATTGAGCGAGGAGCACTAGGCAAGTAAACCTCTTACCTCCACTAAGTGGTCATTTATGTGATGAACCGAGTTTATTTACCTCTTCAAAAAAGGTTGTGTTCGGGTTTACCATTTTATTAAACAAGTCAAGTTCGGATCAATTCAAGTGGGTTTTTATAATAATCATCACACACATATATAAGGGAAGATTCAATTCAGAACACTAAATATTACGAGAACATAGAGAACAAAATAAATCATTTATTTTTTCAATCCTAAAAAGTTTTTAAATATGAGAAAATGATAGATATGCAATGTTTATTTGTCTCTCATAAAATTTATAAAAAAAATATAAAGAAATTTCATTTATTTGTACAACCTACACATGTGTAATTCATGTGTAGGATGTATATGTTATTTTACCTACACATAATCTACATTTGTGTAGGTAAACTTTTAAATGTATAAAAAAATATCAAAAAATTTGTTAAATTGTTTTTTATGGTTATAAACATACATATTTGTTTGTATGAAGTAAAAACATTTAAAAATATATACCATGAATGAAGAAATTAAATGATTTAAGTTTGTTCTTTTTGTTCTCGCAGTAATTTAGTGTTCTGTAAAAAACTCTCCCTCCCTATATATATATATATATATATATATATATATATATGGGAGGGATCAAGAGAAAACCACAAATTTAGCCGAAAACCGAGAAAACCACATCATTTAAGGCAATTTTTTTATTTACGTATACGTATCCAAAAACAATTTTTTTTTTATTTACGTATATGTAACCATAATTTTTTTATTTTATGTTTACGTATACGTAACACTATGTGTAAAAATATTTTTTAGTAAAAATGTTTAATATTACATTGATACTCTTATAAATAAATAAAAATAAAATAAAACAAAAAATAAATATTATTATATGATTGGGTAAATATAATTTTTTTAGTGGTTTTCTTGGTTTTCGCCTAACTTGTGGTTTTCTCTGGAACCCTCCCCTATATGTGTATATATATATATGTGTGTGTGTGTGTGTGTGTCTGCATGTATTTTATTTTTCTCAGTCTAGAAACGACTGTTCAATTACTTTTGCATTTAGTATTTATCATAAAGGAACTGAATTATACCAAAAAAATTCTTTTTTTGCATTTCCAAAGATAATTATTCAATTATTTTTCAGTTTACCTTAAATGAATTACATTTTAAATTTAGTACTTTATGATTTTGATTTAGATAAATGGGTTAAACATGTCAAGTTCGTGTTGACCCGAATTTATATGTATCCATGTTAGGGTTGAAATTTTTTACACGAGTGATAATATGGGTCGTGTTCGGGTTACATAATTCAACCCCTAACCCGCCAACCTGATACGATTGACACTCCTAATCCCAACCGTGAATCCTATCATTTTTAAATCATATTTAGTATTTAGAGTTCTATTTGTTTTGAGCCCTAGAATTATTAACTAATAATTTGTCACGCCAAGAAACAGTAAAGTTTTATTTCTTTATTGTTGGCCACTGAAGTTTTATTATTTAGAAATTCCCACCCCACGACTGTGTGTTTGAGAAAACAGAGAAAAAAAAAATACATAAAATAAAAGTGTCCATTCCAATCAAGTGTTCACACGTAGTTTTTTTTTTTTTTAATTTTTATTTCTAACTCTTATACTATACATAATACTAGGCTATATACCCATTTATTACATGATGTTGTTTAATAGAAAAATAAAAATACAATAATGTCTAGGGAAAATTAGATTTTAAATTTTATATTAGAATTTAAATTAAGTAAAAATTAGAATTCAAATCTTATATTTTTATTATTATTTTTGAAAAAAAAACAACATTAACATAATTAGATATTAAAATTCAAACTTATTTAAAATAGGGAAAATTAGAATATTTTAGTGAGAAAAAATATGGTGTTGTCATATGACATTAAGTGGAATTGTTTATTAGAAGTAGGATACGTTTTTACCCCATTTCATTTTCTATTAATTTTGTTTTCCTTTAATAACTTTCGTTTGTTAACTTTTTTTAAAATACGGAGTGCGCGGCTGTTTTTAGTTTTTTCTTGTCAGCGTTCCGATATGTTTTTTTTTAAATGGAGTTGTATTCAAAATCGAGTTTTTTTGTATTTTTGCATTTAGCGAGTGTCGTGACCGTTGTGGTATCGTGACGAGTCGAACCTATTATGAGCGAACAAAATCATTATCGGTATTGGTATTATCGGAACCCGTATCGGTCTTCGCTTTTATGGTTTTCGACGAACCGAACCAGTAATTTTTTATTGTTTTATTTTTTCCTTTTTTATCATTTAGTTTTATGTTTATTTTTTATTAACGATAAGTCCGAAACCCGCGGCGAAACACGAGTAGATAACAATCTAGTTATATTTAAAAGTAAAGTCATGAAAAATAAATTGGTTAGAAAAAGAATTAAAAGTATATATAATTTTGCCACCAAGATGGTCGGATTTTATTTATAAACTTACTTTTCTAAAAAAAATATTTATGAGTTTCCAAATTTTATTTATGATAATAGTTATTATCACTACAATAATAATAAAACAAATAACAAATGATAATAAAAAGTTAAATGTACATTTTTTTTATATATAAGGGGTCCGGTTCAGGTACAAATAGATTAACATGAGAAACGTAAGAATCAATAAGAAAGCTACACGTGTATTTTAAGTGCAACTCTCTACCATTATTAACTTTTAAATTAATTCCAAAATTGACAACCATTAATCTCAACGACTAAATTAATTACAAAATTGACAACCATTAATCAACATACAATTTTTAGACCCGAGCACATATTAACACTGCATGTATTCAATAGTCACATAACACCAATATAATATGATAACAACACCATGCTTTTCATAAAATCAACATACCGTTTGAGACATGAGTGCATAATAACACTATGTAAATTCAATACTAGGGGTGTAAACGAGCCGAGCCTGTGACAATCCGACTTTCTAAGTTAACCCCGTTAACTATTTCGTCAAGTTTCTTATTAAAAACTTAACCCCGTTAATCAAATCTAACTCCAAGGACTAATTCGGTCACAAAATCAACTCAAAACTACAGGGACTAGTTGTGTAAATATGCCAAACCGAATTGTTGACTCCCCAAAGTCAAAATCAAATCAATTCAATCCTGTTTGACTTTTTGAAGTCAAATCCGTAATCAACTGATCAAAATTCGCGAAATTTACTTCAAATCCGTTGGAATTCATAACCGAAATACACGTTAATGCTTGGAACGATCGTTTATGAACAGTCTCTCATCATCATTACACGAATTAAAACGAATTATGAATGTTAATCATGTAACCGTCAATCTCAATACTCATTACCAACCGAACTCGATCAATTCGTGCACCATTTCTGAAATTTAACTCTCACACACTCTAGTCGCATCCATTAGTAGCAAAACCATACCTCAATTCCAGCGGGGTAGTGACCGTAGACACGAAGAATCAAAACCGCGAAGTCGGAGCCAACTTTTAGTCGTCCACCCTCAATTCGATAAGAATTCTGGTAATCTTTTACACTATTAGCTTCGTTTCTGTTCCTAGAACAAAAGCCCTATGGTAATCGAATGACATATTATCGGATTAAACTCGATCCAATAATCTAGGGTTCGCTCATATACGATTTGGGGCTTTTGATCTTAGACACGTTCTTAATTCAATTAAATCATATCAACAGTTTCGTGAAATCTCCGTTATTGAAAACCCCATGTTAATTTTACCAATTGTCATCGAATTTATCATGATTAGTAATCTAGAGTTCATCGCAAATTATTTCAATCGAACCCTATCGTAGACTCGATTATAATGCAATTAAAATACATGGTTTGACTCGCCATCAATCATCTCTTGAAAACCCTATGATTTCAACACCTGTTAACATCAAATTTTGACAAACCGATCGTACATATTAACTAGGGTTTCATAACCTTCGGGCGAGCATTAATCGACTGGAAACTAAATGGTTTCACAATTAAACCTATCCACTGATTCGCAATACCGCGGAATACAAAACCCCTACATAATCGAATCAAGCCAGAGTCGAAATCAATGGGATTTGGGTGAAGATCGATCGCGACTGGTAGGGGGGGAGGTATCACAGGAATCGTATTGTTAAAACAATTTTGATCTGGGTTTTGTTTGCGAATCCCTAGCGGGCGCGACTGGTTGGGTCAGTGTGTGCGTGTGGGAGAGACCCGGGTTCGAGACCGGGCTCCCACATCCATTTTTAAAACATTTTTTTCTGGATTATTAAATTAATACAAATCAAACCTTTTTAATATTGTATTATTATATAAATGGGTTTTAACCCGGAAAACAACCCGTAGGCTCGGGTTTGAAATATTAGTTTGTTTTTATAAATTATACCCACTTTTATAATTTATACATTGTTATTATTAATAAGTAAAAATAATATATTTATATTATTTTAAGCCGTAAATTCGTGTAAAATAATATGTTTATATTATTCTCAAATTGTGACCCGTATTATTAAATAATATATATTTATATTATTTCAAATCATTTTATAACGCCGTGAATCAATCGAGACTAAATAGTAATATAACTAATTATATTATCCACTCGTATATATATATATTACTACTTATGTCGTTCGTCGCGTAAAGTAATTCCTAACTCCGTGGACACTTTCGTCCACTCTTGGATATTAGAGCGTTTCTTTAGGACGCTTCTCATTCCGTGTCGTTGTCACAATTCCCATTTTTATCCCTAATTTATGTGTTTATAATTTTAGGGCATTCGTAAGTCGTTTGAGACTTACACACGTGGTTCCAACTTATACTTGTGTGATACTACCTACTACGCAACTCAGGTGAGTTTCACGGCCCCTTTTTACCTGTTTTACTATTGGGGGAGAAACATGCTTACACACAAACGTATTTTACTTGTTTTCCTGTTGAGGAAGAAACAAACATGAAACACCTATTATCATACTTTTATTTGTTTTCCCCGTGGGGGAGAAACAAGTACGCAAGCAAATATTGTTTTTCCTGCCAGGGGAGAAAACATGACGCAACTATTTGATTATGGTACTTTATATGATATCACTGTTGAGACTAGGCGTAACATGCTATCACAGAAAGTCCTCATCTTATTTCGAACCGTTAATATGGATCTTAGCGAGGTAATGTTTAGTAGTACTACTGGGTTTGACAAATCCCACCCGCGTTAGTCGCGCTAACTCGATTGGATATCGAACGGGTGAAATGTTAGCCTACTCACATGTGCCAGAGTTGATAGACCTGGCAGGAGGCATACAAACACAGTCAGCTTCGGTTACGAGCGCTTTAGTAAAACATGAACATAGGTTAGCTACCTATAGATATGCATATTGAAAGTACATAATCTGGCAAACATACTCTTATTGTAAACTTGAAACCTGTGAACTCACCAACCTCGTGTTGACACTTTTTCTTACATGTTTCTCAGGTCGCTTTGGCACAGGTTGCGCACTTAGGACATGCATGGAGTCCTACTGTCATATCATTCATTTCAAATACTTTAAACAGTTTATTTAATTACATTAATCGACGCTTGTTGCGTGTAATTACTTTTGATTTCATATTAACGTTTACGCTTCCGCATTAACTCTGAACTTTTATGTTTTGACATTTCAAGTCCCATATAGTGTCGTTTGATGTAACTAATGACTGAGATCCTGGTGTGTCACCTTCCAAACGGTAAAACTCCGTTAGTGGAAATTGGGGGTGTCACAGATTGGTATCAGAGACATTGGTTATAGAGAACTAGGATTGCATACTAGACTATAACCTCACACATTAGTTACACGGCACAGACACTTATACGTGATACATATAGCAACTATACATTGCAGTGCAGGCATGTAACACCATCTGTATCACCCTCAATTGGCAAGGGACACATCATTTGCATTACATCATCATTCCCAGTGACGACACTCGGGGAATCACCAGAACAACATCCACTCCCGTTCGAGGGCAGCGAGACGGAGCCTTCGGAGGAGTCACTTACATCACCATCACCTGTTGGGTATGGTGGGCTTTCTCAGGTCCATGTTGTGGACGACACTCAGCACTAGCACATGTCTCTTTGGGAGTTGGGATCGTCGGAGGCGAGTCCCTACTGTACCCACTAGTAACAATACGCCGAGTGAAGGCAGACCGTTGCACATATTATGGCAGAATCCATTGACACGTAGATGTCATCACTTTCCTGAGCCATGGGCTCGCGTCTTGGTCAATATTCTATTGAAGATAGATTGACCACAAAGTTGAGAACGCATTGCTCATTGCATACTTAAACCCTATCCTAACTCAATTGAAAGGACGGCTACTTTGCTGCTTCCTGTAACTTGTAATCATGAATTAGTTTCATGTCTCGAAGTCGCATTTCATGTACATGTTTGTTTCATGCTCTCATCTACAATCCGCTGGATTGGACTCTCGTATTATGTCCCAACTCGAGTGAATACTTAGATCAAACGATTCCTGACTACTCATTCTGATATGAGTCCTAGTTAATCAACTTATGGTTGATGACTAAGCTTCTCAATGACTTATTATATCTGACAACACTCTGTACTCAGCAATACATACTTAAGGACATTATGAAACAGGACATGGAGAACTAGGGTGAGCATGCAAAGCAAATTATCATTACGGGTGCACACGTAATAGTAATTTGAGGTGCATGTAAGTCCTGGTGAAACCTAGTGTGTGGATAAATGGTCCAAATCAGCGATCTACAAACTTAAACTTCCACTGTCAGTAGAAGTTCTTGTAGCCTACTCAACGACCAGTTGGTATCGTTGAACTCGTTCAACAGTTGATAGACGCGACTATCAGGTTGAAGATGTCTATGGACACATAGAACTATCATTAATGAAATCCATCAATGTTATTCTCACTCATGTAAGAGTCTTAGTGAAATTAAGACACTCATCTAAACGTGATCATAGAAACCATCTTGATTGAAACTCTAATAGAATCTCATAGCAAACTTATCGATTCCAACTATGTACACCGAATTTGAGAAATTCTTTCTATGCTAACACATTATTCCTTACACTCCAACAATAGATCGCATTTGACCTTATTACCTCACCTTGTGACTAATCCTTAGTCTAACTTCGAATTTTACCCCAACATATCCAATCCTGTAAACGGATTTCTTTCTCCACGAAATGATCATGTTGATCCAATGACATTAGGAAACGAAGATTTAACCTAACCAACCATCAGTTGAACGCAACTACTTAGACATACATCCTATATCTTATGCTACTGGAATCTATATCTCATTAGACTTTTCATTCTTACATGTGAACCTATTCCCTTAACCTATGCATTGACTGACACTTGCTTTATAAGCACGGGTTTCACTAGAAGTCTCAGTATGACATCACAAATTCCATATTAGTGCGTCGTGCTCCAACTCTATTAAAAGCCAAGTATACTATTGAGATAGTAGACGCTCAGAGAATCGAAACAACTCACATTCTTACAGCTGTAAGCTAGTATTGGTTAGTCATAAACTTGACATTGACCTTCTGCCAGTTACACATGGCAGTTTCGACCTTATTGTCGGTATGAATTGGTTATCCAAGAACCAACCTGAGGCCATCCGTTGTGACAAAATGTTGGTCTTCCTCTCCTTAGAGGGGAAAGCCCTTCTGTCTAAGGCAAAAGGAGTGGTGCAGTCGTTGGCATCATATCCTTCATGAAAGCACAGAAATGTCTTCGAAAAGGTCATACTACTATTTTGGCACTCGTCGCCGAGCAGTCATCTGAGGAGAGGAAAATTGATGATATACCAATCGTACGTGACTATCCGGAAGTATTTCTCGAGGAATTGCCTAGTCTGCCACAAGTTGAATTTCAAATCGACCTAGCACCCGGAGCGGCACCGATCGCTCGGGCACCTTATAGGTTAGCACCCAGTGAATTACAGGAATGGTCCACTCAGTTGCACGATTTGTTGGATCAAGGTTTCATTCGACCTAGCTCATCGCCATGGGGAAACTCCAGTCCTATTAGTCAAGAAGAAGGACGGGACTTTCCGCATGTGCATCGACTATCGTGAGCCAAATAAAGTGACGATCAAGAACCGTTATCCCCTACCCCGTCTTGGTGATCTGTTGATCAACTCCAAGGATCAAGTTTCAATTCCAAGATCGACCTCAGATCCGGTCATCATCAGTTGAGAGTCCGAGACGAAGACGTCTCTAAGACTTTCAAGACTAGGTACGGCCATTACGAGTTTGTGGTCATGCCATTCGGACTAAACAGCGCACCCGCAATATTCATGGACCTCATGAACCGTATGTGTAAACCGTACCTTGATCAGTTCGTCATCATATTCTTTGATGACATCCTCACCTATTTCAAGAATAGTGATGAACATGAGGAACACCTACGTTTGATTCTGGAATTTCTGAAGCAAGAGCAACTATATGCAAACTTTCCAAGTGCGAATTCTATATTCGTGAAGTGCAATTCTTAGGACATGTAGTCAACGAGACAGGGATACATGTCGACCCATCTAAAATAGAAGCAATCAAGAATTGGGCGGCACCTACAACGCCAACTGAGGTGCGACAATTTCTGGGATTGGCTGGCTATCACCGTCGCTTCATTGAAGGATTCTCCAAGATTGCACAACCCCTCACTACTCTAACTCAAAAGGGTAAACCCTATAACTGGGGTGACACCCAGGAGTCAGAGTTCCAACTCACCAAACATAAACTCTGTAGTACACCCATCCTATCTCTACCAGAGGGAACATATGATTTTGTGGCGTACTGTGATGCATCCATTCAAGGTCTTGGTTATGTGCTGATGCAACGCGAGAAAGTGATCGCATACGCTTCTTGTCAACTGAAAATCCATGAGAAAAACTACACGACTCACGACTTAGAGTTGGGAGCCGTGGTATTTGCACAAAAGATCTGGAGACATTACTTGTACGGTACCAAATGCACTATTTACACCGATCACAAGAGTCTTCAACATATTTTGAACAGAAAGAGTTGAACATGCGACAGCGTCGTTGGGTCAAACGCTTGAACGACTACGACTGTGCAATCAGATACCATCCGGGTAAGGCTAATGCGATAGCCGATGCCCTAAGCCGTAAGGACACCAAACCCAAACGAGTTCGAGCATTACAGCTCACTATCCACCTTGGACTTCCTGATCAGATCCGTAGTGCTCAAAGCCCTGAAAGAGGAAAACCTACCGTTGTAATCCACGCGTGGTATGGAGAAACAACTTGAGGTTAAATCAAACGGCATTCGCTACTTCGCAGAGCGAATGTGGGTTCCAGTGTACGGGAACTTAAGGGAACTGGTTATGGATGAAGCTCATAAATCTCGATACTCTATTCATCGTGGTTCCGACGAGATGTACCATGACTTGAAAGGTGTTATATTGGTGGCCAAAGATGAAAGCTGATATAGCCACCTATGTGAGCAAGTGCCTGACCTGCTCAAAGGTCAAGGTGGAATACCAAAATCCTTCTGGCTTACTACAGCAACCGGAGATTCCTATGTGGAAATGGGAACAGATTTCTATGAACTTTATCACCAAATTACCCCGAACTCCTAGTGGATGTGACACAATTTGGGTAATTGTTGATCGTTTGACTAAATCTGCACACTTTCTCGCAGTCAAAGAAACCGACAAGGTGGAAAAACTCACTCGTATTTACTTGAAAGAAGTAGTCTCTCGGCACGGAGTGCCAATCTCTATTATTTCGGATCGTGATGCACGATTCACTTCCCGTTTCTGGCAATCATTGCATAAAGCATTAGGCACGCGTCTAGATATGAGCACAGCATACCATCCTCAAACTGATGGCCAAACTGAACGTACTATCCAAACTCTGAAGGACATGCTACGAGCTTGTGTGATCAATTTCGGTAACACTTGGGAGTCTCACCTACCATTGGTGGAGTTCTCCTACAACAACAGTTATCACACAAGCATCAAGACAGCTCCATTTGAAGCACTTTATGGGCGGAAATGCCGTTCTCCCATTTGTTGCACCGAGGTTGGGGATAGCCAACTCACAGGTCCTGAACTTGTATTTGAAACTTCCGAAAAGATCGTTCAAATTAGAAATCGTATGGCGGCAGCTCGTGATCGTCAAAAGAGCTATGCCGACAAGCGTCGTAAACCTTTGGAATTTCAAATAGGTGACATGGTTTTACTTAAAGTCTCACCTTGGAAAGGTGTCATTCGCTTTAGAAAGCGAGGAAAGTTGAACCCTCGTTATGTTGGACCTTTCAATATAGTAAAGAGAATTGGCCCAGTCGCGTATCAACTGGACCTACCTGAAAGACTTAGTGGTGTACACAACGTCTTTCACGTTTCAAATTTAAAGAAATGCCTAGCTGATGAATCACTCGCAGTTCCTCTGGAGGAACTACATGTTGATGAACAGTTGCGTTTCATCGAAGAACCTGTGGAAATTATGGATAGGGAAATTAAAACGTTAAAGCACAGTAAGATCCCTATTGTTCGAGTCCGTTGGAACTCGAAACGCGGACCGGAATTCACGTGGGAGCGCGAGGATCAGATGATGCGCAAATATCCTAATCTGTTCAAGCACTCCGCGTCAAATTCTTAAGGTATTATTTAATTTTCGGGGCGAAAATTCTTTCAACTAGGGGATGATGTGAAACCCCAGAAATTTTTTTTGTTATTTTAATTTTCGGGACGAAAATTCTTTCAACTAGGGAATGATGTGACAATCCGACTTTCTAAGTTAACCCCGTTAACTATTCCGTCAAGTTTCTTATTAAAAACTTAACCCCGTTAATCAAATCTAACTCCAAGGACTAATTCGGTCACAAAATCAACTCAAAACTACAGGGACTAGTTGTGTAAATATGCCAAACCGAATTGTTGACTCCCCAAAGTCAAAATCAAATCAATTCAATCCTGTTTGACTTTTTGAAGTCAAATCCGTAATCAATTGATCAAAATTCGTGAAATTTACTTCAAATCCGTTGGAATTCATAACCGAAATACACGTTAATGCTTGGAACGATCGTTTATGAACAGTCTCTCATCATCATTACACGAATTAAAACGAATTATGAATGTTAATCATGTAACCGTCAATCTCAATACTCATTACCAACCGAACTCGATCAATTCGTGCACCATTTCTGAAATTTAACTCTCACACAATCTAGTCGCATCCATTAGTAGCAAAGCCATACCTCAATTCCAGCGGGGTAGTGACCGTAGACACGAAGAATCAAAACCGCGAAGTCGGAGCCAACTTTTAGTCGTCCACCCTCAATTCGATAAGAATTCTAGAATCCTTTACACTATTAGCTTCGTTTCTGTTCCTAGAACAAAAGCCCTATGGTAATCGAATGACATATTATCGGATTAAACTCGATCCAATAATCTAGGCTTCGCTCATATACGATTTGGGGCTTTTGATCTTAGACACGTTCTTAATTCAATTAAATCATATCAACAGTTTCGTGAAATCTCCGTTATTGAAAACCCCATGTTAATTTTACCAATTGTCATCGAATTTATCATGATTAGTAATCTAGGGTTCATCGCAAATTATTTCAATCGAACCCTATCGTAGACTCGATTATAATGCAATTAAAATACATGGTTTGACTCGCCATCAATCATCTCTTGAAAACCCTATGATTTCAACACCTGTTAACATCAAATTTTGACAAACCGATCGTACATATTAACTAGGGTTTCATAACCTTCGGGCGAGCATTAATCGACTGGAAACTAAATGGTTTCACAATTAAACCTATCCACTGATTCGCAATACCGCGGAATACAAAACCCCTACATAATCGAATCAAGCCAGAGTCGAAATCAATGGGATTTGGGTGAAGATCGATCGCGATTGGTAGGGGGGGAGGTATCACATGAATCGTATTGTTAAAACAATTTTGATATGGGTTTTGTTTGCGAATCCCTAGCGGGCGCGACTGGTTGGGTCAGTGTGTGCGTGTGGGAGAGACCCGGGTTCGAGACCGGGCTCCCACATCCATTTTTAAAACATTTTTTCTGGATTATTAAATTAATAAAAATCAAACCTTTTTAATATTGTACTATTATATAAATGGGTTTTAACCCGGAAAACAACCCGTAGGCTCGGGTTTGAAATATTAGTTTGTTTTTATAAATTATATCCACTTTTATAATTTATACATTGTTATTATTAATAAGTAAAAATAATATATTTATATTATTTTAAGCCGTAAATTCGTGTAAAATAATATGTTTATATTATTCTCAAATTGTGACCCGTATTATTAAATAATATATATTTATATTATTTCAAATCATTTTATAACGCCGTGAATCAATCGAGACTAAATAGTAATATAACTAATTATATTATCCACTCGTATATATATATATTACTACTTATGTCGTTCGTCGCGTAAAGTAATTCCTAACTCCGTGGACACTTTCGTCCACTCTTGGATATTAGAGCGTTTCTTTAGGACGCTTCTCATTCCGTGTCGTTGTCACAATTCCCATTTTTATCCCTAATTTATGTGTTTATAATTTTAGGGCATTCGTAAGTCGTTTGAGACTTACACACGTGGTTCCAACTTATACTTGTGTGATACTACCTACTACGCAACTCAGGTGAGTTTCACGGCCCCTTTTTTCCTGTTTTACTATTGGGGGAGAAACATGCTTACACACAAACGTATTTTACTTGTTTTCCTGTTGAGGAAGAAACAAACATGAAACACCTATTATCATACTTTTATTTGTTTTCCCCGTGGGGGAGAAACAAGTACGCAAGCAAATATTGTTTTTCCCGCCAGGGGAGAAAACATGACGCAACTATTTGATTATGGTACTTTATATGATATCACTGTTGAGACTAGGCGTAACATGCTATCATAGAAAGTCCTCATCTTATTTCGAACCGTTAATATGGATCTTAGCGAGGTAATGTTTAGTAGTACTACTGGGTTTGACAAATCCCACCCGCGTTAGTCGCGCTAACTCGATTGGATATCGAACGGGTGAAATGTTAGCCTACTCACATGTGCCAGAGTTGATAGACCTGGCAGGAGGCATACAAACACAGTCAGCTTCGGTTGCGAGCGCTTTAGTAAAACATGAACATAGGTTAGCTACCTATAGATATGCATATTGAAAGTACATAATCTGGCAAACATACTCTTCTTGTAAACTTGAAACCTGTGAACTCACCAACCTCGTGTTGACACTTTTTCTTACATGTTTCTCAGGTCGCTTTGGCACAGGTTGCGCACTTAGGACATGCATGGAGTCCTACTGTCATATCATTCATTTCAAATACTTTAAACAGTTTATTTAATTACATTAATCGACGCTTGTTGCGTGTAATTACTTTTGATTTCATATTAACGTTTACGCTTCCGCATTAACTCTGAACTTTTATGTTTTGACATTTCAAGTCCCATATAGTGTCGTTTGATGTAACTAATGACTGAGATCCTGGTGTGTCACCTTCCAAACGGTAAAACTCCGTTAGTGGAAATTGGGGGTGTCACAGAGCCCGAGCTCGACTAGGCTCGAGCTCAGCTCGTTTGACTTTCTGTGAGCTCGAGCTCGATCTCGGCTCGATTCGAGCTTTATTTCTAAAGTTCGGGCTCGGCTCGTGTGTAGTTTTTCAAGCTCGAGCTCGGCTCGGCTCGTTTATTATTTATTAATTAATTTATATATATATTTATGTATAATTATTTTGTATAAATTTTATTATAAAATTTTATATAACATGATATATATTATTTAGTTGTTTTTATCATAATTTTATATATACTAATATTATTTTATAAATGTATATTTAATATATTATTTTAAAAAATATGTAAATAATAGGCTCGTTTAGGCTCGCGAGCCGGCTCGAGCTCGATAAGTGAAAGCTCGGGCTCGAGCTTGTTTACTAAACAACCTTTTTTTAGGCTCGGGCTCTCGTTTCGAGTTTTTAACAAGCCGATCTTGAATAGCCAACGAGCGGCTTGACTCGTTTACACCCCTATTCAATACCAACATAACATCGTTTAAAAATGTAACAATATCCTATTTTTCGTAAATCAACATATCAATTTAGATCTGAACACATAATAACACTGTATAAATTTAATAGTCACCTAACAACACCATTTAAAAAAATATAGCAATATTATAGAATTTTTTGTTAAAATGGACTATGGGGTATTTGGTAATCACATTTAGGGCTTCTTTTGGGGCTGTTACACATTTGGGGTTGTCGCCCTTCCAAAGGGCGACGGGTTTCTAAATTATCTCACCAATCATTTGAAATGTACTGAAATGTACTGTTTAGTCAGAGGTACCAGAACCTGTCGCCATTCCAAAGGGCGACAGCTTCCGGTCAGCGTCCACCTCAGCTTGGTATCCTTGTCATTATCCTAGTCACACCCGTCGCCATTCCAAAGGGCGAGAGGTTCAAACTCGTCGCCATTCCAAAGGGCGAGAGGTTTTACTTTTTATGACATGTCCCATCAACCTGTGAAATCTCTCTCATCCAAGCAAACCCGTCGCCATTCCAAAGGGCGAGAGGTTTGAAAATGAACCGGTACCGTTCATATCTAACCGAGTGGTCAAATCAAATAATTATGTTTTCAAGCCCGTCGCCAATGGGAAGGGCGACAGGTTTGATTTTCTACAAGCCATCTGATTAAATAATACTGAATTGTCAAATCAAATAATAATTATTTCAAACCCGTCGCCTGTGGGAAGGGCGACAGGTTTGAATGTCTACCTAACCCCATTTAATTCAAACAACCCCATTTAATTCAAACGAGAACCCATTAATAATTTCAAACCCGTCGCCTCTAGCATAGGCGAGAGGATTAGTTGTAAAAAATGTGTATTATATATTCTGTGGTAGTTACCCAACTTTTCACAATATTATATTACACGAGCAAATTTCAATTCCAAAAATGTTTGCTCCCATATTCATTCAATTGTATTGGGGGGTAATGTTTTTTACGAAAATGATATTATTTCATGTGATAGTTCCACTAAAAGTTGTACGATTATTGTTCAATCATACGAAGAATTCGTTGATATGATTTATATTCATCTTCAAATTCAAAAGGAGTTTTATACGTTGAGTATGAAACTATATTACACTTTTCAAGGATTTTCTCAATCATCTGATATTTTCAATGATCCTAGCCTTGACGTGTTGTATTATATAGCAACAACAAATCCATGTTTTCGTCCTAACGTATATGTTGGTATTGAGCCAATAATGTTTGTACAAAATTCAAGTTGTATGGATATTCTACGTGGTTTTTCTAAATACCAGACTGTTCAACAAACAAATTATTCCAATCAAGAGAATTCTAATTCACTTCAATTTGAAGCCGGTCCCTCTACTAATACCAATATTGATGACGACTCCGAGCCAGATACCCCTCCACCAAGCACTGAAGAATCTGAGGACCTTCCATCAAATGAAGAATCCTCCGATGATGATGCAGTCCAAGTTGAAATTCCTGAGCAGTATAATTATACTGCTAACCTTGAATCCTCACATATAGTCACCAACTACTCTCAAGATCCCGAAGAATTGAGAGAGTATGAAGCTGCCGATTTTGATGACGAGGAAGACATGGATATATGGAACGAACAACAGTTAGGCGATGGAATATAGATTGTAATCGTGAATTATATGTTGCCGAATCCAAATATAATAAATGGAGGGCAAAATGCTACACAAGAAGCCCTAAGTGCAAAACTAATCATCTAGACGCCCACCCATGTAAATGGTTTGTCTACGCGTCCAAAAAGAGCAATGATCAGATGTTTAGAATTGTTAAATGGGTGGATAGGCATAACTGCTACAGGACAG
This sequence comes from Smallanthus sonchifolius, assembly GCA_023525975.1. Lineage (NCBI taxonomy): Eukaryota > Viridiplantae > Streptophyta > Magnoliopsida > Asterales > Asteraceae > Smallanthus > Smallanthus sonchifolius. The sequence continues at coordinate 33,835,885 of CM042046.1, forward strand.
TTGTGGAAAACAACAACAGAAGTTTGACAACCAAAGATATTTCAAGACACATCATCCATTTAATTCGTCAAGACATTTCATACCCGTGAAACAAATCAAGACACATATAAAAAACGAGCTTAGAGTTGACGTTTGTTATAGTAAGGCGTGGCGAGCTAGGAAGGCTACTATATAGAGGATTTACGGTAGTTGGGTGAGCAACTTTCAAGAGTTACCTAAGTACATTTCAGCATTATAAGCATCAAACCCTAATACTGTTGTTGAATGGTTACACAGTCCCTCCGGTTCTTCCCAATGTCATACCTTTAAATATGTGTTTTGGGCATTTGGGCCGACAATAAAAGCATTTCAGTTTTGTCAGCCTGTAATATCTATTGACAGCACCCACTTGAGGGGAGACTATCGCGGGAAGTTGTTAGTTGCAGTTACAAAAAATGCAAACAACTACGTATTGTCGGTAGCTTACGCGATTGTTGATGAGGAAACGGTGGACAGCTAGTGTTGGTTTTTGCAACAATTCTGGTTCCACATCGCCATGCAACGAGGTCAAAAGTTGTGTGTTATCTCTGATAGACACAAAGGAATTATTAATGCGATGAAAACTCTTCCAGAATGGAAAGCTAATGGTTTTCATCGATTTTGTCTAAGACACGTCAGAAGCAACTTAATGCAGAAATTTAAGGTGTCTAGATTGAAGCAGTTTTGTTGGGCTATAGGTTCCACAACACAACAAAGGAAGTATGATCACTCTGTTATTCTAATGACAAGTCTTGATGCAAATGCGTGGAAATATTTACAAGCGATAAAAGAGACTAAGTGGACTCTTCTCCATGATAAAAACAATTGTCGTTGGGGAAACCTAACGACAAATATCTCGGAGGGTTTTAACAATGCGTTGCGGGGGATTAGGCTTATGCCTATTAAGGCCATTATTGATTGTACATTCAATAAAGCAGTGGAGCACTTTAGAAAAAATAATGAGATTTTACGGGGTTGCGATACACGATTGCCCCCTCGCATGAGGCGGCGGCTTCTTAGCAGTGAAAATCGCTCGCAAGAACACGACATAACTGAGTTCGGTTATATAAGTGGGAGGTACAGGGTACGGACGAAACTACAAACAAACGAAACAGGTGGAAATGAGTATACTGTAGAGTACCTAAAAGGAACATGCACCTGCGGGAAATGGCAAATTGATAGATTTCCTTGCTCACATGCTATTGCAGTTTGCCATCAAAGAGGTGATTCAATTAACAACATTATCAATAAATTACACACAGTTGCTGCATATAAAGCGCAATACGATGGTGAATTTTTTCCGCTACCTCACATTGATTATTGGACAGAACCGGGTTGGAATATTAAAGCAGATTCGTCAAAAATTACCACCTCAAGGGGTAGAAGGCGAGCCAGAAGAATATACAATGAGATGGATATTCGTCATCCCGATCAACCTCGTATTACTAGATGTGGAATATGTAAACAGTCGGGGCATAGAAGGATTAATTGTACGAACGCGCAAGATTGATTAGTAGTTTGTTTTGTTGTATTATTTGTGTTTTTTGTTGTTTCATTATCGTGTATTATTAGTGTTTTTTTCCAACCAATATAAAGATAAATTAAACATACTAACATAAACATAAACATAAACATAAAGACTACACTGCCATAAAACATACCAAGTCTAGTCTAAGACTCAGGATTAACATATGTTGGACATCGAAAATAATACAATTTCTCAGCCATGGAACGTCGATACTTCATAGCTGTCTCTTGAAAATCAATCGGTATATCTAGTTGTTTACCCATAACCAAATGTTCAATTACCATACAAGCATGTACCCCTGAATTTTGATGTTGCCAACCAATGTGTCGCGGCTTATAATCATCGTTATCGTAAATGTTGATTATCTTTTCTTCCCTCCCAGACTTCCTCCAGTACCCGATGTTAACCAACAACGCACCAAAATAGACAATAAATTTTGTCAATAGCGGATAAACAACTTCTTTATATTTTGGCCGGCTAAAACCATCATAATTGTACTGTGTTAAATTCATACTATTGAGATCAACACCGATAAGTAACCATTCACTTTCACTAATTAAAAGTGGAACATAAATATAATCTACCTCCCAAAGTGGAGGGGAAAATCTTTTAGTTCCACTTGCAATTGAAATTGCAAAAATATCTTCTAGTTGTAGTAAAAGGTGATTGTAAAACTGTGGTTTTAATATAGCCCAACGCATATTTAAAGGAGTATTTTTAATTAGCTTGGTATGTCTCCAAATCATTAGTCTTTCCACCCACGCTTCGATATGCTGTAAAAAAACAAAGACATTATTTTAGAGGAAAACATAATTAAAAAGATACAAAACTATTAAATCTTACCGTGGAGGATAAACGACCGTAGTTTTGGCATCCTAATAGAGTACCCCAAAATTCTTTATCAAGCGGTACAACATGATCAAATAAACGTAAATAACAGACCTCTGCATCTCTGTGTTTATAAAACTGGATAACATTTTCAGACCAGTTTTTCGACTCTTCACACGTAGTCGCCCATTTTGGTTTTTTAGGAGGGTTATGTTCTTGGTTAACCGGTTGATTCTCTTCGACAGAAGAAGATGATGCCCCAACATCTTTTGGTTGTCCCTTTGGTAGACGAAGACGTCTCCATGGTTGTGACATCCAATTTGATGATTTGTGTATTGGTTGTGAGTGGTATTGATCTTGATCATTTTCTATTTCATGGTAGTTTTCCATGGCTCAAGAGAGAATTATGGGGGGTTTGTGGGTTTTTCAAGGATCAAAAGGGAATTTATAGGGCTAGGATCCAAGAAAGAGAAAAATGAAAAAAAAAATTTACCCTTTAAAAAAAGTCTGAAACACCAACTTAAAAAACGTGTTATACTAGCGTTAAACATGCTCAAATTTATGAAATAATCACCTTTTAATATAAAACATTACATTATAAATAAAACAAACATTATAATAACACATAAATTAACAATTTCTTCTTCTTTGGTCTTGTCCTCTACCGTGTCTTTCATTTGGTCCATGTCTTCCGCCTGTACCACATAATGGGGGGCGAATATTTTCACGTCTAGGTCTACCGGTAGCTATATTGTATTCATGCATTTCACCATGGAATGGTACCTCGTCCGTCTCGTCAGCCTCGCCCGCCTCGTTTAGTCGGACGTTTATGTCAACAGGTGAAACCCGCCCTGTAAATGGTTGTGAATTAATTGGTGCTGGATTTGCAAACTCAGAGAAACCAAGTATTGGGGATGTATTGGCATGTTTACCGAAAGCGGGGAACTGATATTGTGGACTGACCAAAATTTCTTCATTTTGTTGGAAATAGTTTGACGAACACCCCTCATCATAATTGTGTGACTGATTAAATAGACCAAACGATGATGACCCGTCGTCACGCTCATAATTTTGGCTAAAAGGTGGTTCGCTCAAATGTGGGGAATACATATCATCACCCAAATTAGGAATAGGATGGTAACTTGAGGTAGACAAATGTTCTGACAACGCATTTGGTGAAAAATGCTCTTGTTGCACCGGTGAAGTATGATCCATGTTGGTGTTGCCACCATGTCGATATTGTCTTCTATTTTGTCTCTGTAACTCCTGAGTTACCGGAGGAACTTGATAATTCCCCGCGGTAGTGTTACCACCTTGTGTCGCATACGTCGGCTGATAGTTCATATGATGTTGTGAATTTGCAAAATTCAAAAATTGGTCAGCCATACCCCTTACTGGAGTTTCACCAGATTGCTGCCTAATTTGGCTCATCCCGTCATACTGCATATGTAATAGTATGTTAAATTAACATAAACAAAATAGAATAATAAAAAAACAAAGTAATAATACCATCATTTGCAATCTCCCACCATCATTTGGAAATCCATGTTGTGCCACCTGCTGATAAGTAGGATTATTTGTGTATAGTAGGGTACGAGACCTAAACCACGTCATGTACTCTTCACATGCAATATATGAACTACACAAATTTCCAAACACAATTTGGTCATGACGATTGATCCAAGCATTAACATATTTTTTATGCTTGTTTAGCCAATTTACGCGTCGTCCACCCGCACGATTTATTTCATGTAAATTTTTATGCTCTTCTACAGAGAAGAGTGTATTTGTGGGAATTGGTTGAAACATTTTGAACTGTCTCATAACCTTGCTTGGTAAATGTGGTTCGACAATTTCCCAAAATATCAAATATGTCTCGCTCCTCCAAATTTCTTCACCGTCTTTACACATTTGGGGTAGGAAATGAGTAATGGAATCGTATGGCGTCCGGATAAACTAATAAAAAAAGAAATTTAGTTAAAATAAAATATATTATTACTTTAAATAATATATTATTTTGTTAGAATTAGTATCATTAAATATAATTTTTATAATATCAATTACCTGGTCCTCAGTTAAAGAATGTAAAATAGACCGATATGCGGCCAAACAATGGGTGGAATTATCTTGAAAATCTAAAGGTAGGCGCCATCTTTAAAAAAAAGTAAACTCAATCAGTTCAACACATGTAATTTAAGAAATAAATGATTATACTAAAATTAAAATAAAGAGGTATAATTACATAACATAATTCACATACATAGCTCCATATGGTTTTGTATAATCAATATCATGGTAAATTTGTGGGGCGAACCCTGGCAGTCTCTCCCAACACCATAACTGCAACAAAAATAAAGGACCACCTAACTCTTGAATATTAATGTCGGTGGCTCTGCATAAATGTCGATACAAACAAGCCAATACGACACTTCCCCAACTAAACCCGGCACATTCAGTCAGGTCTTCGACGTGCTTCATAAGAGAAATATTAACCCAGTTGCTCCCAGAGTCAGGAAATAACGTTGCACCAATCAAGTAATAAATTATTAGTCTTGCTCGTTGCATACATTGTATATCAGTTGCGTTGACAGGTAAGTCAATTTTGATTTGATTAAGAAGACGCGGTAGATTAATTTTTTGATATTTGAAAAAACCCTCACCCGATGTAAAACCCATCAAATTCTGAATTTTTAAAATCACGTCTGCATGTGGTAAAGTTTTATCTACACCACTAACAACATTACCATTTATTGGTAAACCCCACAAAACTTGTACGTCTTGTAGAGTTACCGTGACTTCTCCAACTGGGAAATGAAAAGTGTGTTTCAGGACGCCACCTTTCAACAAGCGACGAAATGAGGTGACAGTCAAGTCGGCGACTACCACAAAGTATTACACCCGCAAAACCTGCCTCGTTTATGTAACGCATAACATTCTCGGGGATGCGATTCTGCTGGATATGTGTCCAGAACTTCTCGTCGCCGCGTCTAATTCTTAGAACCGCGTTGTTGTTTGTAGGATCTTGAAAATAGTGATCCGCCCTATGATTACCACTTAAAAATAGTAAGTCACCGATCAATGGACCTGATGTAAAACCAACATCCATATTATAATTGTTGAATAGAGGATTTGGTTTGCTTTGATTGAAAGAAAATTCTAAAATATATGGTTATGGGTTTACAAGAATATATATCATGAAATGGTTGGGGGTTTATGATTATGTAAAACCAGAGAATATATAATACACATTTTTAGACAACTCGGTAGGTACACGTTCAATCAGTTTGAATTAAATGGGTTAGGAAGACATTCAAACCTGTCGCCCTTTCCACTGGCGACAGGTTTGAAATAATTATTATTGGCTTGTAGAAAATCAAACCTGTCGCCCTTCCCATTGGCGACGGGTTTGAAAACATAATTATTTGATTTGACCACTCCGTTAGATATGAACGGTACCGGTTCATTTTCAAACCTCTCGCCCTTTGGAATGGCGACGGGTTTACCACTCGGTTAGATATGAACGGTACCGGTTCATTTTCAAACCTCTCGCCCTTTGGAATGGCGACGGGTTTGCTTAGATGGGAGAGATTTCACAGGTTGATGGGACATGTCATAAAAAGTAAAACCTCTCGCCCTTTGGAATGGCGACGGGTTTGAACCTCTCGCCCTTTGGAATGGCGACGGGTGTGACTAGGATAATGACAAGGATACCAAGCTGAGGTGGACGCTGACCGGAAGCTGTCGCCCTTTGGAATGGCGACAGGTTCTGGTACCTCTGACTAAACAGTACATTTCAGTACATTTCAAATGATTGGTGAGATAATTTTGAAACCCGTCGCCCTTTGGAAGGGCGACAACCCCAAATGTGTAACAGCCCCAAGAGAAGCCCTAAATGTGATTACCAAATACCCCATAGTCCATTTTATTAAAAAATTCAACATTATACCATATTAAAGATAAAAAAATGCTCGATTTTTTGGTGTATTAAAAAAACAATAACAAAGTATATAAAAATTATTTGAGTTTAAAAAAATTGATGGAAATAAGGTTTGATGAAAAAGTCAATAAAAGGTAGAATTCCTTCTTTTACCACTACCTGTCATTATTAACTTTAAATTAATTTTAAAACTGACATCAATTAATCTCAACCATTAAATTATTTGATTAAGGCCCAGATTGTTTTCTACAATTTTTAGGCTACTTATGTTTTTCTATTTAATCCTACCTCTGTATAAGGGTTGTTTGGCCATTTAATAAATTAAGAGTTTAGATGCGCCTTCTAGTATAGAGTTATATATAAAATAACTAGAGAGGTGCTCGCGCGGTGTGGTAGGAAACACAACACACTAACATAGATACTGGTAAAACGTTTGAATAATTAATTGGTAAAGTATCATATAGATTTGAATGTTTAATAAAGTTTATAAAATAAAGTAAACATGAAATCATAAAAATAAAAACGATTTTAGGAATTTAGTTAAACAGGAAACTGATTGTTTACATAATTAGATTTCAATTACTTTTTTGTACTTAATCACATAATTTATGAAGATAATTTTGCCCTCTTAAGACTCCTTTAAGACTCCTTTACTAATTAATATTGATTCATTCACTTTATAATTTATAAAACAAAACACATTAGCACATGCTTCAAGATTGTAACCAAGCTCACTTCCAAGTTAAGACAGCACATTCCAACAATCAAAAGGCAAGCTACCTTCTTTCTTCAAGCTTTCAAATCCTATAAATCCACATATGATCGCCACACAATTTCTATGCCAAAATACTAATCAAAACAAGTGATTGGTTAACATGGATAAAGTTGGAAGCAAGAGATTAGCAGTTTTAGTAGGGTGCAACTATCCAAACACCCCAAATGAGTTGCATGGTTGCATAAATGATGTGTTAGCCATGAGACAAGTGCTTATAGATCGATTTGGGTTTGAGCCAGGCAACATCCAACTCCTAACCGATGCACCTAGCTCAACTATCATGCCTACCGGTGCAAACATAAAGGAGGCACTTAACCATATGGTCGATGAGGCTGAGCCTGGTGATGTCCTCTTCTTTCATTATAGCGGTCATGGCACGCGAATTCCTTCAAACAGACGAGTGCGCCCTTTTCATCATGATGAAGCCATCGTTCCGTGTGATTTTAATCTCATCACAGGTGAGTTTTACACAATCATAGACAAACTACTTATAGGAAGAGGAAAACTTTAATGGCTGAGAAATGAGTCAAAATGAATTTTTGATAAAAACAAATATATTTTTAGTACGGTCTTGAAACGTGTTGTTGACACACTTTTAATCCTATATCACACACATTTATCTCAAAGATTCAGTTGGTTGTGCAAGAAAAGTTGGAGTTGGTTAGGAATTATGTCTTAATATTATTATTTTTAACCCACATTATATACCCTTACAAAAACAAACTGAATCATTCTTATTAGGCCATATGGCCTAACGTGATTGGTCAAATTAGTTTTTTTTTAATTTTCGTTTTCATATAATATACACTTTTAACTCGATTAATTTTGTAATAATTTTTTATTCTCTAATAACTTTTGTTCGTCACATTTAAAAAAAATGAAATGTGAGTCTTTTTTTTGTGAACGTTCCAGTATATAAACTTTTTTTAAATTGAGTTGTATTTAAAATCAAGTATATTTTTTGTGTCGTACGCAATAGCAAGCGATGTTACCGTTACGATGACGTGACAAACCCATATGCTTATGAGCAAGCAACATCGTTAGCAGTGTTGTGGTATCATCGTATGCGGTATCGTGTTCGCTTGTATGGTCGCTGAATCGAAGCGATAATAACCAAACTCATGCCGCGTGATGCGGAGAAAAAAACCGCATTCCCCTGCCACGAAGCGTTGGGTAAAAATACTAGTTTATTACAAACTGGTTATAACTTGATTACAACCCGGCTACAGGCTACAGCCCGCCAACCCGTTTACAAATTGTTTAACTCGTTTAGATAGATGAGTTGCATCGGTCGTGTTTAGGTTACATGGTTTTAAGTGTGTCCACATTAGAGTTAATGTCTTTGACATGAATAAATATTTCTCGTATTAGGGTTCATCAATTCAACCTGACACGATTGTCAATTGTAAGCGACTTTCAAGTCAATTGACCATTTGAGATAAAACATAAACGATATTCACAAGTTAACGAATAAAACCGACATGTAAAGCTTTTTGTATGAATGAACAGATCTGGATTTTCAAAATCTAGTGAACCGCATGCCTAAAGGAGCAAGTTTCACCATTCTTTCCGACTCTTGCCACAGTGGCGGGTTAATTGACAAGGAAAAAGAACAAATCGGGCCCTCCTCACTCCCACCGAATCCCACTTCCACCACCAACACAACCAAATCCAAAACCATCCCTTTTAACTCGATTCTCCACCATCTCTCATCAACAACACACATAAACATATCTGATATTGGCACGCATTTGCTCGAACTCTTTGGATCAGATGCAAGTCTCACGTTCTCTTTGCCATCACACGAGCTAGATTCGATCCCATCCATACATGAAGATGATGGAATTCTGTTAAGCAGGTGTCAAGCGAATGAGACTTCTGCAGATATGAACCCTCATGAAGCTGGAGGGAAAGCTTATGGTGCGTTTAGTAACGCGGTCCAGATTGTTTTGAAAGGGAACCCTGATGATTTGAGTAACAAAGAAGTTGTTTTAATGGCCAGAAATGTGTTGCAGAAGCAAAGATTTCAGCAACACCCTTGTCTTTACAGCAGTGATGATCACGCAGACTCACCATTCTTGAAACAGACTTGATCTGTTTTCATCATTTAAAGTTTCTGTTTTATGGGTTGTGTGGAATAAGTGACTGGAACTTATGGTCATGAAGTTCAGATTTGTGTTTTAGAACTGATCATTTGATTCAGTTTTTAATGTTTGGTTAAATCATATTATGTTAATGATTCAATAAAAGTCAAAAGGCTGTGTTAACTAGGGGCAGTAATTCCATACACAACACAAACACAACATGAATCTGACACGAAGTTAACTGGTTAACTCGTTAGGGGTGAGGCTAAACATGTTGAGTCCGTAAACAGCTAAACATGGATAACCTTCTTGACAAACGATAGGGATCGGGTCATTGTAGTCAAAGGCGCGCACCTAAGAGCCCAAGCGAGGCGCATGAAAACCACCTTGCATACAGCAAGACGCTGTAAGTGAAAAAAAAAATGTTTGGGATCGGGTATCACAGCTGTTCAAAATCCTCTAAACTTTTCTGTTGACCTTTTCTGGTCAAACCCGACACTCGAACCGAGTTCTAGTCCTTGACCCTCCTGATCAGACCAAAGAACCACAGGGAAAAACTGTTGAATTTTTTTGACCTGCAACAGTTGACCAGCAGCGGAACCAGCAGCAAACATCGATGGTGACTGGTGGTTATTTTCGCAAACAGCAAATCAAACACACAAACACACAAATCACAAAACAGAAAATAGAACATAGGATTTTACGTGGTTCGGTCTAAACTGACCTACATCCACGGCTGCATTAGCGAGTCAATTATATTTACGAAGTGTTGAGAAAATTACAATTACAAGTCGATTATTTATAGAAGAAGATTAGGGTCGGCTGCCCTAATGGATGCACCTAGGGCCGGCTGCCCTGTGACCGCAGCCTCCACAACCCAACGAAAATGGGCTTGAATCTACAGAAAAAAACAACTTGTATGAACCGGCCTAAACAAGTGTAAAACCGTCTAAACTAATCTAAAACTGCCTGAATCAGTCTAAACAAGCCTAAAACATGTCTAAAACACGTAAAATGGCTTGAAATACTACTACACGTGTGCCTTGTTAGCCTCGGGCGTGCGCTTTTTAAGCGCCTAGGCAACATCGCGCCTCGAGCTTTTGACTACTATGGTTCGGGTTGACCTGACCAACCCGTTTAAAATGAAAAACAAAAAGATAGATCTTAAAAACTATAAACTCATTTTCACTTTTCCAAATGAGTTAAGTTGATCTGCATAATTGCATAGTTATGACTACTATGGTTCGGGTTGACCTGACCAACCCATTTAAAATGAAAAATAGAAAGATAAACCTTAAGAACTATAAACTCAATTTCACTTTTCCACATGAGTTAAGTTGATTTGCATAATTGCATAGTTATATTGGCAGAGGCTGATTTTGAGTTAAATCGTTGAAAGCAAGGGTTGATTTTGATTCTAATCCTATATAATGAGCTCAAGTGATTGAAAACAACACTGATTTTGATCTAATACCTGTATTAGTTGTCAACTTGCGTCTCATATTAGCTTTCTGGCTTTTACAAAGACGGATTATAGATATCAAAGACACAAGTCAGACAAACGAGTCATAAACCCGCTTGATAAGAATGAGTGTCCAGGTTTAAAATTTTCAACACTATTAACTAATTAGGTTGGGTTGATTGCCAGCCCTAGTACTAACGACTTCGTTCAACCTAGATATGCAATACCACACAATCACTTTCGAAAATGAACTGGACTGAAACGTATAACTCTTTATGGTTCACATGATATAAATTATAAAATTAAAAGATATAAAAGAGGGAGTTCTGTAATAACTCACAAAAATGAAGTGTTACAAGAGAAGACCCATGAACCGGTTACTGTTCTTCACTGCTTGAAAAGACCAGCAAGCTCACCCGTCTCGTGCATAGTAGACAATATATCACACCCTCCTACCAATTCACCATTCACAAACACCTGTGGGAAAGTAGGCCAATTACTATACTTCTTAAGCGTCTCCCTCAACCCGCCATTATGTTCTTCATCCAAAACATCCACACTCTCGTAATCCACCCCTTCCGAGTCCAAAATCCCGACCACCCGTTGTGAGAAACCGCACTGTGGAGCACTTCTTGATCCCTTGATGAAAGCCACCACCTTGTTTTGTTTGACCACACGGTCGATTAGTTCCTCTAGAGAAATGGTTAGCTGTGTGTTTCGGCCTGGTGTCATCCTTAGATCGCCCTTCTTCTTGGGTGGTTGGCGGACCCATGTTGTGTTTCCTTTCTCGTTGCCAGGTGGCACTTTCCCCGTCACTTCTATGTGTTCTTCCATCCATGATTTCCATGCTTCGGTTAATGCTGTTCTATTTGGATTATCCACCACTCCAACCTATCAAAATTATGTTTCATGAGATACTTTTATTGATCAAACATTTTTGTTTCCAGGTTCTTGTTGCCTTTTCATCATTTATAATTCATTATAGAGTAAATTACAAATTGTGTCCTTTAACTATATATCAAATTGCAGATATTGTCCTTTGGCTTCAATAATTACACTGGATGTCCCTTTTTTTGAAACCTTTGCACATATTTCGTCCTTTTCACTAACATTGGTCAACTTTTTCTGTTAAATCCCCCATGTGCCTTGCACATGAGGGCAATTTAGTCATTTTACCGTATTAAGGACGAAAAGTGTAATTTAAAATTCAAATTAATAAAACCCGATTCTTTCTACTCTCTCTCAGGAAACCCAACCCCACCACTTGCCCCATCTTTGTTCTTCCCCATCTATACACACTGTGCTCCTCCCACCCACCTCCGCTGTTGAATCCCTCTACTCCTCCCCGTCTTTATTTTCAAGGACACTCCATCTTCATCACATACGAACCCCCTCTCTCAAGGTTTACATTTCCCGGGAAGACTCCGTCATAAATATGATTTTCTATCGTCTCACCATGATTTGGCATCCGATAAAAACACATAAACAAAACCGAAGCAGAGGCCAAATTCAAGCAGATTTCCGAAGCCTAGGACATACTTAACGATCCTCAGAAGCGTCAGATCTACGATCTCTATGACGAAGAAGCTATCAAGTCCGACCAAGTTCCTTTGCCGCCTCCTTCTTCATCCGGCCGCGGTTACTCTGTCGACCACCATACAACAATAACAATCACGAGCATCCTAATCCTGATTTTCGGTGGTTCGGGGAAGTTGCACACATTTGGATTAGGCACAAGATGAGCAGATTCCAGCCCCATATGATTTTCTCTGCATCCTTTTGAATAAGTTTCATACTGGGTTCAGAATTTGGATTCATTTTGCAAGATTAGTCCAACAAAAAAAACATGATTACTTGATGTAAAAGTCGTTCCTTAATTCCTAAAAGCTACTCAAGTTCTTTAGTTTCTTCGAATCTTACTTTTTGATTTCAGTTGATGGCTTCAAAGGTCAAGAATCAAAAATCGTTAAACCATGGTGAATTAATTAAACAAATAAACAACAGCAATATCGGTTTGAATGGAGATGGCAACACCCCATTTAATTTTTTATTTGTTTTTGTGAATGAGGAGTAGACACACAGAGAAGATGGGTGTGGTGGGTGGGGGAGTAAATTATAAAAATAGTAAATTAAGAATAACTTACATAAATAGTCCTTTTAAGCAAAAAGACAATTATACCCTTATGTGCAAGGCATATAACTATATTTAACAGAAAAAATTAACCTCAGTTAGTGAAAAGGACTAAATGTGTGCAAAGGTTTCAAAAAAAGGACATCCAATGTAATTTTTGAAGTCAAAGGACATAACCTGCAATTTTAACTATAGTTAAAGGACATAATTTGTAATTTACTCTTCATTATATCTTAGCAGCCATTTTAGTATCGGTTAAAAGGTATAGTTGGTCAAACTTCTAGGGGGTGGCACAGAGGTAAGCGCTTGAGTCTCTACTAGAGGTCTCAAGCTCGAATCCAATTTCCACAGGTTTTCTGTCTTTACCCCCTTGCGCACCTAGGGGTGTAAACGAGCCGAGTCGAGCCTGAGCTCGACTAGGCTAGAATTCGGCTCATGAGTAGCTTTTAGTGTTTAAAAGTTAACAGATTAAATTATTATCTATAAATAACTTTTTTAGTATTTTTTTTTAACAACGAACGCTTCACATACGTGATGCACGCGCATCATGCATCAACTTTTGGAATCAAAAAACATCGGAGTGCCACACGCTTTTTAAAACCATGTTTACCCCCTTGCAGGCCAGCTACCCGACACAAGCTGCGTTTTACCCGGTTGGTTAGAAGGGTGTTGGTGAGTTTTCTAGTAACGGGTTCTGAAGGTGTACAGTTACATTGAGACACCGTATTTCTTCAAGAGTTCTTTAGTAACACTCTTGTTCCAAAAAAGAAAAGATAAAAGTGTAGACTTTCAACAGCTTAAAAATCAATTCGGTTCAAAATTTCCAAGATAATTTGTACGAGAAATAACATATACTAATAACTGAAAAACCATTGGTACCAATTTCATAGAAATCCATAAAACAAACAGGTTTGACTTTGTAAGTCAAAATCATCTACTCTCTTGGAACTTTAACACAACCAATAAAATCACCAAAAAATTAACATTAGGCAGCTTCGATAATGGGGGAAATTAGCATCAACAAAACGTAATTCATTAAAATTAGCATCACGAAAGTGGAACCAGTGGGAGATATTGGTGTACCTTGACGGAACCACAAAGCTCCGGTACTGATTTCTGGTGAAATAGAATACTCGCCTGAATGTTCCGTGACAACCCCACAAACTGCATGTCGCCATTCTTGTCATAGACGGCGTAAACACCGGAGGCCGGAGGGAATAGGGCGTCTGATTCGGGAGAAACGGGAACCAGTTCCGAGTCCGACAGCTTCCCGACAGCAGAGACGACGAGGTTCAGATGACGGCGACGGTTTTTGGTTGTTTTAAGGGTAATTGAGGAAGGGGATGAGAAGATGGAGAGATTTTTTATGTGGGTGGATTGGAAAGATAGGGTTTTAGAGGGGGGGTAGGTGGAGAGGAAGAGGGATGGGACGGAAGAAGAGGAGGTAGTGGTGTTAGAGAGGTTCATCGCCGCCATTGATGCGAGAAGGACAGGAGAGAAGAGTCTCGCACTCCAACTCCAACTGATGAAGATTAATTCAGAGATTATTTCACCCAATTTTCTTTCCACAATTGTAACATCAGTTTCCTATATTTTTGTTGAGTAAAGTACATGGAAGCTGCTTGTCGTTTTCATAAATTTTGGATTTGATCCATAGACATGAAAAAGTAAATAAGTAGTTCAAACTTTTACACACATGAAACACGTTTGATCCTTAACTTAGATGGGATTAACTATTCTATTAAATATTTAAAAAATATTAAAATACCCTTATATTAAAAATAAAAAAAAAATCATTTATGTAAACACAAACCCTAGATCTAAAACCAATGGAAACACCATCACCACATGGCTGCAGCCATCTTCTCCGGTAAAGCCACAGATTCAGAAACACCCTTAATAGCTTTCAAGCATCAAGATCTACCATCGATTTAAAAGGGGGGCACTGTTACCATCGCTCATTGTCACTCATTTTCCGATGATTTAAAAGGGGGACCTTTGTATCGATTTTCCGACCAACACATCTTCATCGCCGCCAAATCGCTTACGTCACCATCGATCATTATAGAGCCAGATCGCCATGGTCACCTACCATGGATATCGATTGCAACGAACCCGCAACTATATCTTCACTCCATCATCTCTATCTCTCTTCTGCAGATAATGAGCAAACCGAAATACCCCTTCCTCTGTTGTTGAAGAAACAAACCAAGCTATATTGATGCTATTTTATTGAAAAATAATCAATTATCTTGAATAATAATTGGTGTTGTTTTGATTACAGAAATGAATAGGAATCGAAGGATTTGTAAATATACAGTGGAAATGAGTAATTTGTGGTTTAATCACACATGGAGGAATCTTCATCGGGTTGGAGGTTCAGTTGGTTGTTTCTTCAATTGCTTCCACATGTGTTTGAAAACTTGAGGTGTGCTGGTGGTTGTTGACGGGGGAGGTGGTGGTTGCACGGCGGTTGCAGGTGGTAGTGGTTGTAGGGAGGGGTGGTGTTAGGTGGTGGTGATTCAAGTGGTTTGTAGCTAGGGTTTTTTTAATTAAAATGATAAAGTGTATTTTCATCATTTCACAAACAATTAACAGAAAAATTTAACCCTCATTCAAGTTGAGGATCAAACGTGTTACATGTATGCAAAAGTTTGGACTATCTGTGTATTTTTTCATAACTAGGGACCAAATCCAAAATTTATGAAAACTATAAAGACCATAATGTGTATTTTTTTCATTTTTATTTGATTGAGTCCCTTATATTTTTTACGGGTGGTTTACAGTAGTTATAAGTGGATAACAGAGAAAATGTATAAATTTTATGTATATTTGGTGAAAACCTGTTTATCTGTATAATTTTTTTAATATTTTTTTTAAAATGGTTGTGAGTGAACAAGAGGAAAAAGGTAATGATAAATGTATAAAAAATATTATTTAATTGAAAAGTAAAGAGAAAAGATAGTGATTTTAGTGTAATTATGAGTATGGGGATGGGGATAAGGATGCTAATGTGAATGCTCTAATACACTAATTACAAAAAGGCTCAAGGTTGTCTCTTGCTTTGTTTACGTCATCCGTAGTGGTTTCACGTCTCAGAGAGCCACCCACGGACTGGACTCCACCAAGAGGTTTTTTCTCTCACGTCATTCATTAAAGATTTCATTTCCCGCAAGTGACCAACCGAAGCCATGCAAATTCTTATTTTATAAAAGGAATGCTAGAATGTCTTTTCAATTGTAGGGGCGCGATCAGCCACGTGTTTCATTGATCCAACCTATTCAAACCGTGTCTACAAATTGGACAAAACATTGTATGGTCTTCATTAAGCCTCCTGAGCATGGTATGAAACGTTATATGTCTTACTCCATAACTTTGAGAGAAGAAGTGAACAATAGCCTAGCCCAAAAAATCTTTGTACCCTTATGGATACGGTCCTGAGGCTTCTGAAATGATAGAATTAGATGGTCCCTTTCGGACATGCAGATTGAGGTTGGTAAGATATAGGAATGCCACACTCACATTAGCACATGGGTAATCACAGGATATAATCACTAAGGTGCGTAGTGATTTCACGACCTACATTTATTTTTCAATAATTAACTAAATTTTTATTTTTAATAAATAAAAAGCTACTAAACATCCGTACCTTTTTCTTTCCTTTGGCATGAAACTATCTTTTACTGACATTTCTACCGGAATCTATACTGTCTCTTGGGTCTAGTTTAAGCCTAGATACTTAAGCAAGTTGTGACGCCCATTTTCCGGCTTGGCCTGAGACGTAGGTCACGTGTTGGATTTACTCATGAACATATAGTAATGTAGAGATCTTACGCATTGAAATTTAAAACTTTCATTTCATTTCAAAACTTGTCCTTTGTACAATCTACAAGAAAGTGCATATTACAACATATCATCTATGCTAGTCTTTCTGGTTGATGTCAGCTAGCCTTCCTTGATGCCTCCAATCCGGTTCCTTGCCTTTGCTACAAGAAGCTACATTGTTTCCCCATATCATGCTTAAGTGTATCAGCTTATGATGGTGAGTTATAAGTTTTTAGTCAAATGTTTTTGACCTCTTTCTCCTACATAAATGGTTTTATATGACACGTTTAAAACACCACATTAACTTCTTGCACACACATAATAAATATCATTTCAATTCCAACCAAAGAATCAATAACTTCATTCTATGAGTTCATGTTAATCTCTAAGCGGTCATTACCACTTAGTCACACCACTGTACATTGTCACTCTTTCCATTTGTCCCACACAGGGATATAGCAATCTCTACCTTATTAATCATAACCAGATTGCAAGATATTATGTGGTCATTTGGTCAGACATGACAAAATCTTTTTTTCTGAACCATCATGGTCAAAACATTCTCTCTTTAACTTAGTTATGTTAACTCCATTATTTATATTCCACTAATATAATAATATATATTTTGATCTCATCCAAATATATATTTAATTCCATTATTTATATTCCACTAATATTAATAATTACACTTTAACCCTTCTAGTATCAATTATTTAACATTTCACCAATAAAAATTAATAATATTAATTATTCCCCGAATAGTTAATGCCACAATGATCTTTCACGTAAGATGTGTCCAAACACATCAGTAACAAATGTCATTGCTCTTCATGTGGCTCTTTAGAATCAACTTCATTAGCATTATTGTATTATGTTAAGACTTGGCCAAACCAGATCCAACAATCTCCCACTTGCACAAGTTTCGAACATACCAATACAGACAGTGTTGGGCGTCTAAAAACACTGTGCTGCCCCTAATGAAGTTGGATACTTTTATAAGTCATCCACCATTACCAACCAATCATTGTACTCTTACTCTTATTGTTGTAATGTGTTGGAATTATATGTCTGATCCCGATTATTTAACGCTACTAACTGAGTTGTGACCCGTAAGAGTTACACATAGGGCAACGAACATTAAATCCACTTAACCCGCTTAACTAGTAATTACGATCTGTTAGCGAGACGATATATATTTATATATATTCGTTAGACGGTAATTATTATTTATACTGGTTTATAAATAATAAATATATATTATTTTAATCTTTTATTAAAACATTAAAACGGGTTCGGGTTTTTATATCTCGTATTAGACTTGGGCCCGGAAACAACTAATAGGGTTTATGATTATTATTTATGTAATAATAATCCTATATTCTTGTTGAGCCATAATAGTGGTGAGCCGCAAAAGAAAGAACTTAGTTCTTTTTCTTCTTGGCTTTTTCGATCGATCAAAACAAGAAGCAAAAGAAAGAATTATTTTCGTTGACTTCTTTGCTTTTCTCTTGAGGAGCTACCGACCAAAAGAAGGAAAAGGCCTTCTGCCTTTGTTACTTTCGGCCACCAGCCATGCCACCGTCCGTCGCTTTATCCGGCGATCCTTGATGTCACCCGTTCTCGCGTTCGGTTCGTGATCTAGCATCGGTTCGTTGTACCTCGGTATCTTGATCGGTTAATCATTAACCACTAAGGTATAATTAATCTCATTGGTAGATTAAATATTTATTCCATGTTCGTATGTTTTGTAACTCAGATCCTGTCGGGTTTTATTTTGTGTTGAATCAGTTTCGTTCCGCTGCGTTTTAATAATTACTAAATAATTATTATTAATCTATAAATTATTTATCAACCGTTTTTGATAACTAATCTAACTGATCACCACTCGCAAAATACCACCACTGGCAAAATACCCATCAGTGGTATCAGAGCCGTGATTACGACATACGAATCAGATCCGGTCTTTTAACCGGTTATAGATCACAAACTTTAACTTGTTTAAAGTTTCTGATCTTGATCTTTTTTAGGGCAATTTTTATTTATTTATTTTGGTCAAAGTTTTTATTTATTTTATTTGACCAAAAGGATTGCCCAGTTATTTGATTGTATTAAATATGTAAATCTGGATCCTGTCTTGTGTTTCTTTTCTGTTTTTGGTTTTATGGTTTGGCCCATTTGATGGCTCAAAATTGTAATAGGTTAGCTTTTACGTTTTGGCCCACTTTGATGTCTCAAAGTTGTAATAGCTTAGGGTTTTATTTTTTTGTATTCTGTAAAGATAAAGACTAGAAGACAAAACAGAAGATGGAGACAGGATCTTGGATTTAGTGAGAGTCACACGGAACAGCTAGACGTATGCACGAAGTCCATCCTTGTGGTTGTTTGTGTGTTGTGACCCCATGACCTAGTTTGGTCTTGTTATTAGGCTCTAGCAAGATCAAACACTTTTTCTTTGGTTATATAATTTACATATTTTTGTGTTTACTATTGTGGTTGCTTTTTATCTTATAAATGTTATAACGTACCAACCAAATACCAAAATTTTCAAAATCAAATAAATAACAAGTTCTAAACTTTTTTTACAACTTGTGGATACTTTATATTAAAACAAACCGTTTGTTTTTAAAATAAATGATAACCAATAAAGTTTTGCAATTTAAACTAATTTTAAATTTTCAAAACGAATAACTTAATAGTTCATTTAAACTATTAACTTTTAATTGGTTGATTACATCACGACAAACTTAGTTTTAATAGGTTATTTAAAACTAAGTGTCCTGAGAGATGAAATAGTTCATCACATTATCACGATATAATATATAGTAAAACTGGTTTTTACAACACACGTATGATTTATCATTCGTTGTGTTTGACCCTATTTGGTAAAACACTAAAATTAAATCCCATATATAAATCTTTAATCTATGCCATCCTACTATAAGAAACACTTGAGGCATAACGTAAAACACCAGTGTTTGGAGCCACAGCACCGCACTTGGTGTGTAACCTATCCCTCCAAGGTGTATCGGTTTCGTTGACACATCCGGCCCTTCCACATGTACTTGTACTAGGGCGACTATTACTTTTCTCTCTAATACATGCCCCAGCTGTATGGAGACCAAAAGTGGGCATAGATGAGGCTAATCGTATCAATGCATAGACAAGAGTTATCTTAGCGGCCTCATACTCGAGAATTGTGTATTTTTCCACAATTGGCAATTATTATCAGTCTGCCTAAATCACTTACTAATGTTGCGTGCCACAGCCGCCATTACTAATTGATAAAACCAGATTCTATATTCTTATTCTATTCTTGCCATGGGTCATTAATATAAGAATTTATTACATCCAAAATACTAATTAACATTTAATTTGCTTATTTAACAGATGTCTACTGAAAAAGAATCTCACTCCTCCTTCTCTCTCAAGTCTTTGCTTGAGAATGAAAAACCGAATGACACCAATCGCATCTTGAAAACTCTCCCTAGTTTTTATGATAACTTCGTAATGAACTTAAATATGAACACATGGGAGAAGACTATGCCTGAACTGCACGGTATGTAGGAAAAGGCCGAGATGAGCATATCAAGTGAGACTAGTCAATAGTTGATGGTCAAATCTGCTAGTGTTAACAAGCTCAAAACCAAGAAAAGGGGTTATAACAGCAAAGGTAAGAAACAAGTTGTTGTTGCTGCCAAGAATGCCACCAACAATAACAAGCAAGTTGCAAAAACACCCCCTCCCAAGGAGCGTCAGTGTTTTGAATGCAGCAAGATGGGGCACTAGAAACGTAACTGCCCTGAATATCTAGCTAAGCTGAGATCGAAGAGAGCCAACGGTGAAGGCACCTCTTAAGGTATTTCTATTTATGTTATTGAACTTTTCACTATCTCTAGCGACACATGGATATTTGATACCGGATGTGCTTATCACATCATTAATGTATTGCACGAGACTGAAAAGTGGAAGAAGCTGAAACAAGGCGACATGGAACTCATCGTTGGTGATGGGAAGAGAGTACCGGTTCTTGCAACTCGAACATTTCACCTTTCATGTCCTTCTGGCCTTGTAGTTATCTTAAATAACTGTTTGTTTGCACCTGGTTTAACAAGAAACATTATTTCAGTTTCCTTATTGTTTGAACAAGGTTTTAAGTACATTTTCAATGGAATTTTTATTTCTGCTTACTTAAATGGTATTTTCTATTTTGAGGCTAAACCTCGAAATGGCATTTATGAGGTTGATGTTCAAACTAATAATAACATATACAATCTTTCTAAACGTATCAAATCTAGCATTACTGGTATATTTCTATGGCACTGTAGACTTGATCACATAAGCAAGGCCCGCATGAAAAGGCTACAGTCCGAAGGGATCCTTGAATCCACCGGACAGGACACCTTTGAAGACTACAAGTCTTGCTTAGCTGGAAAACTCACTTAAGGATCCTTCACTGGGATTGGTGAACGAACCAAGGATCTGCTAGGACTTATACACATTGATGTATGTGCCCTTTCAGAACCATGTTTAGAAATCATGAAAGATACTTAGTTTCATTCATCGACGATTACAGTCGATATGCTTATGTCTATCTTATGAAGCACAAGCATGAAACTTTTGAAAAGTTCAAAGAGTTTCAAAACTAAGTGGGAAACCAACTCGGTAAAACGATAAAGACACTTCGATCAGATCGAGGTGGTGAATATCTCAGCATAGAGTTCATCAACCATATCAAGGAGCGTGGAATAGTTTCACAACCCACTCCACCTGGCACACCCCAACTTAATAGCGTGAGCGAGAGGAGAAATCGAACCCTACTTAATATAGTTTGATCGATGATGTGTAGAACAAACTTGCCTCACTCCTTCTATAGTTATAATCTTATGAACGCGTCCCGCATTGTCAATCTGGCATCGACTAAGAAGGTAAACAACACTCCATATGAGATATGGTATGGGTCTAGACCCAATTTGTCTTACCTTAGAGTATGGGGATGTGATGCCTATGTCACCAACGATTCTGATGACAAGCTCGATCCTAGAGGCGAAAAGGTTGTTTTCGTCGGATACTATAACAGAACCGGATATTATTTCTACCATCCTGATGCAAATGTTATTTCCATCAAAAGGAAGGGACACTTCCCCGAGAAAGAAATTATTGAACGGGGAACTGGAGATAATCTAGTGGATCTTGATGAAATTCGAGAACCACATACAACCGCTGATGAAATCGGAGCGTCTGAACAACAAGAAATTGTTGATGATAAATAAGACATAAACACAAGCGTTCGCAGAAGTGTAAGGGCTCGCAAAGAACCTGACAGATACCTATGGTATCTTGAGGGTACCGAAGTCCTATTAGTAGTCGAGTCTAATGACGAACCTACTGACTACAAATCTGCTATTTCAGATCCAAAATCTGCAAAATGGCTAGACGCCATGAACGCCGAGATGCAATCTATGCGTAAAAATCAATTCTGGGACTTGGTTGAGCTACCCCCCAAATCTCGGGCAGTAGGGAGCAAATGGAATTTCAAGAGAAAAACCGACATGCATGGAAATATACACACCTATAAAGCATGACTAGTTGTGAAAGGTTTTACTCAAACTCAAGGCATTGACTATGATGAAACCTTCTCGCCCATTGCTATGATCAAATCGATCAGGATATTGCTTGCCATAGCCGCGTATTATGACTATGAGATATGACAAATGGATGTTAAAACCGCTTTCCTTAATGGGCATCTCTCTAAAGATGTCTATATGATATAACCTGATGGTTTTGTTGATCCAAAATATTCTAATAGGGTATGTAAACTAAATAAGTCCATTTATGGACTCAAACAAGCATCTCGAAGCTGGAATCTTCGTTTTGGCCGAAAGATCAAAGAGTTTGGTTTTGTCAAAAATGAAGATGAGCCTTGTGTTTACAGAAAGGCTAGTGAGAGCACTATATCATTCCTCATTTTATATGTGGGTGATATACTTATTATTGGAAACAACATCCCTATGCTTAACGATGTTAAACAGCGGTTGGGAACTTGTTTTGCAATGAAATATCTTAGAGAAGCATCTTACATTCTAGGAATCAAGATCTACAGGGATAGATCTAAGCGGATTCTAGGGCTAAGTCAAGGCACATACATAGAAAAAGTCATGGCACGCTTTCATATGGAAAACTCCAACAAAGGAGGTATTTCTATGACTAAAGGCATCGTGCTTAGCAAATCGCAATCTCCTTCAACGGACATTGAAACTAAGCGTATGGAAGCAATTCCATATGCTTCATAGATTGATTCTATCATGTATGCTATGTTATGTAACAGGCCTGACGTCTCGTATGCTTTAAGCATGACCAGTCATTTTCAGCAAAGTCCTGGTATTGCCCATTGGACTACAGTCAAGAACATCCTGAAGTACTTGAGAAAGACTAAAGACATGTTATTAATATTTGGAGGAGTGGAAGAAGAGCTCACTGTAAGATGTTACACTGACGCCAGCTTCCAAACTGACTGAGATGACTCTCGCTCACAATCAGGATTCATATTCACTCTAAACGAAGGAGCTATCTCCTGAAAGAGCTCCAAGCAGAGTGTGGTGGCGGATTCAACCACCAAATCTGAGTATATAGTTGCATCAGATGCTGCAAAGTACATTCTCAGAAAGTTCCACTACATACGGGAAATTTTGAAACGTGGTGACGTCGTGATAAGCAAAGTAGACACAGATCAAAACCTAGCGGACCCGTTCACTAAGCCGATGTCTCAGGAGAAGCATGATCAGCACAGAAAAGCTATCGGTCTTAGTTTTGCTAGCGATATGTTTTGATTTAGTGTTTGGATGTACAAACATTAATCAGTTGTACCTTTTGAATTCAATTTGATTTACTAGTTAGATGCAACTTTGAATATTATAACCGTGTTTGATTTTAATATGTTTAATCCATGAATCTTGTATTCTTAATTATCCGTAGTCGATCAGAATCGTGGGAACGACTCTGAATTAAGACTATTTTGAACTTGGACTCAAGTAGTTGACTTCCAATTTCACATATCTCATCTTGGATGACGCTAGATGTAACTCACTTCAAATCATCTTCATGGATTTTAATCATAAGATGTTTTTGATATTGGTATACTCATTTAGTATTCTCTGACTTGAGATGCATACTAGATCTTTCGTTTACCAAGGACTGTTCTTTAATCACTGTCAACCGCTGTCGCGTAACTGCCAGTCATAAAGGCATCGGTTAGGAACATATCTAAAGTTCAGTGGGTGTTGTATGTAGTCGATAAGGGATTCTTTACTCTTACATTATATGTAACAAAACTAACTGTGTGTTTGATTGGACCACTATGAATCTTGAACGAGAACAATAATGATTTAACGCTATATGAGAATGAATCTAATCCATGTCTCATTGATTCAATTGATGTCTTTTACAGAAAGGATAAATGACAATTATTTTATCTTGCAATAGCAAGATGTTTTGGTTAATGACTTTAAAGTATCATACCTTGTTAGGGACAACCATGTGTAGCTAACACCTCTGGTTGTCTGCGTTAAGGAACTTAATCGAAGGACGTCCAAGTGGTAGACTGTTGGAATTATATGTCCGACCTTGATTATTTAACGCTATTAATTGAGTTGTAACCCGTAAGAGTTACACCTAGGGCAACTAACATTAAATCCACTTAACCCGTTTAACTGGTAATTACGATCTGTTAGCGAGACAATATATATTTATATATATTCGTTATACGAGAATTATTATTTATACTGGTTTATAAATAATAAATATATATTTTTTAAAACATTAAAACGGGTTCAGGCTTTTACATCTCCTATTAGACTTGGGCCCGGAAACAATTAATATGGTTTATGATTATTATTTATATAATAATAATCCTATATTCTTGTTGAGCCGTAATAGTGGTGAGCCGCAAAAGAAAGAACTGAGTTCTTTTTCTTCTTGGCTTTTCCGGTCGATCAAAACAAGAAGCAAAAGAAAGAATTATTTTCGTTGACTTCTTTGCTTTTCTCTTGAGGAGCTAGCGACCAAAAGAAGGAAAAGGCCTTCTGCCTTTGTTACTTCCGGCCACCAGCCCTGCCACTGTCCGCCGCTTTATCCAGAGATCCCTGGTGTCACCCGTTCTCGTGTTCGGTTCGTGATCTAGCATCGGTTCGTTGTACCTCGGTGTCTCGATCGGTTAATCATTAACCACTAAGGTATAATTAATCTCATTGATAGATTAAATATTTATTCCGTGTTCGTATGTTTTATAACCCATATCCTGTCGGGTTTTATTTTGTGTTGAATCAGTTTCGTTCCGCTGCGTTTTAATAATTACTAAATAATTATTATTAATCTATAAATTATTTATCAACCGTTTTTTATAACTAATCTAACTGATCACCACTAGCAAAATACCCATCATAATGATCTACAGTTCCATGTCCATCTGTATCGTTTATGTTATCAGATATCCCATTGAACGTGAGACATGGATCGAATCATTCTCACCTGTATTTAATTATTCTTTTTCTCGATCTAGATTCAAAGTGGTCTATCCAAACTCTCAGTTTGAGCACGACCATGCATTATATACAAGTTTGAACCAACGAGATCCCCATAAATGTTTTCCGCTCATGGTAGTAAGGGTACGGATCCCTTCTTGACTACATACAACTCTTACTACACATCTAGTCATTTCTGGCTAAGGCCCTTATTACTATCGGTTAGAAATAGCGTGAGACAATATCAGCGAATAACCTGTTATATAAGCAAGCTTCTGGTATGTATCTCATGTCTAAGGATACAAGAGACAATACTGTTTTCATAACCAACTCATGACGACGATCCATGAAGTAGTCTTGAAACGAGTCACATCCAATATTTATCACTCTCTAAATACCTATGAATCCCGGTCGCAACCCCTTTTGCTCTTTCTCACTCCATGAGAACTAACCAACTGGTTCATAATAGTCTTACTTTGGAATTATTCCCATAATTCCGATCGACTACGGACATTTTGAATAAAGCTTTTTATTCAAGGATCTTAAACATGCTAATATAAAAAGTACTCATTAATGTAAAAGACAATAACCCTTTATTTCTAGCCAGATAGAATGAAATTGCGTTTACAAAATTTTATCCAAATAATAAGTATAGATCAAATCCAATCACTAGCATTATGAAAGCCAATGGAACAACATGTCTCTCATGCTTGTCATGACTCATAGGCATTGTAAACAGGTCAACCAAATTTAGATATGTATGAATTTTGCTTATTTTGATGTCCCTCTATCACACCCCGCCCCCGGCACCCCCGGAACGCTCATGGGTTGCGACGTCAATTGGCACCATCTGTACCTGTTTTGATTTCTGAGTTTTTTTTTGCAACGGAATAACATTTTAACAAAGGATTGTTTCACAAATCATCTCAACCTCAAGGGTTGGTTTGTAAATACCAGAACCTCGTTGTATAGACAAAAGATCTCTTTATTTAAATACTTGGGTAAAAAATCCCGATTGTTTGTACATTTGATACTATTCCCCAACTTCACATGATAGCTAACCTATTTAAAAGTTCCCGCTGAGATCAAGTTTCTCCGAAGATCAGGAATGCACCTCAAATTAAGATCAACTAGCTAGTTTGAATTTGATAGTTCCATATCCTATAATCTTGAAAGGTCTATCATCTTCTAGTGTAATTTTACCAAGTTCTTCAACATTTAACTCCTTGAAAAACTCTTTATTGAATGTCATATAATAAGAACAACCAGAATCCAAGATCCATTCCCTACTCAACTACCTCTTGAAACCACAAATACATTTGCACCATCACACCATCATATGATCCTTCTAGTGAATGATTGCCATGACTTCTTGAAGCACTGTCCTCCCACTTCCTTCTTTGTCTTTTAGGACAATCCTTCTTGAAGTGTTTTTCAAAGTGATGTTTGAATCACCTTTTCTTGAACTTTGACTTTGACCTGGTGGTAATATCTAATTTGAAAGACCTTTGTTCGGATACAAATCTCCTTCATCATCAGTAGTAACTCATGGACCCTGGTTCCTACTATTGACACATTACTACAGACACATCTCAGTAGTAACTCTAAACTTTATCATGTTGACTTTATGCTGACTTTATCACTATATTCCAACAAAGAACTTGAAAAATTAGTTGACAGTCACAATAGTATCAATATAATCTTTAACCGAAAAACACTACTTGCCTTCCTTCCCATCCTTTAACATACGTAAAAAGTACAAAATGAAATGCCACAAAAAAAATTATGTATAAAATGGTTGGTTACAACATTTGTCGTAGATCTTCTTCAACTATGAATCTCATGTCATTCTTTTGGGCTCAATCTTTCCTGATCCAATAGATCCACCAAGAACTCATGTAATCATTAGCAATGATCTCCGATTCGGCTTGCTTCGCCGCGTGGATGTTCGCTTGTTCTTAGTCTATCCTCCTTTTATTTTTCATTTAATTTCCATCTTTATTTCTTTCTCTTATTTTATTTCCACACATTTTATGTGCCTTTCTTTGCTTTCATAAGTTATGATGCCACCAACTATATAGGGGGAGGTTCAAATAAAAAGCAGTTTTTTTTGTTAATAAATCTAAAAAATGACAAAAACGCTAAAAACGATATTAAACGAACTCCGATTGAGCTCATTTCAGCGGCGTTGGAATCGTCTTCTCGAACTCTACCATCTTAGCTTTCAGGGTTTAGCTTTTAAGGTTTAGATTTTACGTTTGAATTTTAGGGTTATAGCCTTATGGTTTAGCCTTAGGGTTTAGATTTTATGGTTTAGGTTTTTTTTTACGGGTGGGGTGGGGGGTTTAGGTTTTTGGGGGTGGGTGGAGGTGGGGGTTAGGTTTTTGGGTCCGGTTTAGGATTCGATTAGACGGTTCTAACGTCGTTGGAATGAGCTCAATCGGAGTTTGTTTGACCCACTTGTTAGCGTTTCTTAGCGAATAACCACTGTCAGACACAACACGATAAGACACGACAAGATAAGACACGATGACCCGTTGTGCACAACACGAACACGACACGATAACTAATCGTGTCATTTTTCCAAACACGAACACAACCTCTTTAGAAACAGGTCACCTGTTTAAGGGATCTGTTTACAAACTTGTTTAAATATAACATATGTAATAAAAGAAAAAAATGCCAAAACTTAATAAAAGTTTAAAAATCCAATCATAACATCCATTAACATACTAAATCCAAAATCTTTTTAAAACAAAAACCCATAAAACCGAAATTAATTAATGGAATCGGCCTAGAATCTAGATACAAATAGTATGTTAAGTGTTAACATGTTCCTAACGGTTCTTAACAGGTTAACATGTCTTTAACCTGTTAAGACACGAATTTAACATGTCCCTAACGTGTCCACTTGTTTAAGACACGAAACTTGTTAAGGTCAAACACGGGACATGTTAATTACGTGTCGTGTCGTGTTAACAGATTCATGTCAAAAATTGATAGCCTTAGTTCTTAGTGAACCATCCCCCAACTACATAAATATACATTGCTGACCGGGGATAATAATCCCCACATCCAAAAAGAAGTCAACAGTGCCATCTTGGAGAACATTGACCGGTTCTTGTGGCGACATATATGTATGTGACTACGAAAAGTCAACTATATCTGCTTTTGAGTACATACTTCATTGACTTAATAAAATATTACGTCAACGGGATACAAAAATGGATTATTAGATTTTGTAGTTTATTATAATTTTGTTCTCATTGAGCTACCAAAGCTAATTTGATTTAGGATTTTGCTTAACTAATTAAACTAATTAAAGAGTTCACCAACTCCATAAATAATATTTAGACCAAATTACAAATTACGTCCTTTAAATATTAACTAAATTTCAGTATACGTTTTTTAACTAATGAAATTACGGAAAACGTTCTTTATGTTTAAAAAACCTTGTATGTTACGTCATTTAGCCTAACGACTTTTAAATTTTACCGTTAATGCAGGTCATGTGCAAAGCACATAAGGGTATTTTGACCGTAAAAGTACTATTTCTATAAACCTTCATTTATAGAAACAAATTACAAGAATAATTCTTTTTATGTGTGAAAGCCCCCAAATACCCTCATGTGCATGACACATTACTAGACTTAACGGTCGTTAGGCCATATAGCGTAACATGCAAGGTTTTTTAAACATAAAAGGATGATTTCTGTAATTTTCTTAGTTAAATGACGTATAATGAAATTAGGTAATATTTAAAGGACGCAATGTATAGTTTGCTGTAGTTTCGCAACAAATATTTTAAGATAATTAAAATAAACTAAATTGTGCTATAAATATATTTAATTTTGGTAATTAATATCTTTATAATAATTGCATAGATAAGGTTTAGACTAACTCACAATTTTTGTCCTTTATATTTACCATAATTATGGATTTGGTTCTTTAAATAATTGATTTTCACTCTGTGTCCTTTATTTGAAAACTTGACTCGTTTCTTGTCCTTTAACCAAACGGCCACCCCCCGCCGTTAAGTCTCCCACGCGCAAGTCATGCGAGGGTAGTTTGGTAATTTGTTTCCCTGCTTTTAATTTAAACCCTTTATATTTCTTTCCCCCTTTATCAAACCCTTTTATCTTCTTCCTCCTCAGTTGCTAAACCTAAATTACGAGTGTGGAATCATGGCTCATCGCTAAGCAGATGTTGAAGCTTTCTACGGTAAGTTTTTTTTTTCTATTTTGAAGTGATTTTAGGTTAAAGCGATAAGTATTGTTAAGCATTCCCTATGTTAATTTTTTTTTGAAATGTAGTTGGTTTCCCTCATCTATTTTCGATCAAGTTGCATCATGGTGGTTATTTTACTAGATTCCCTGGACGTGCGTATGAAGGAGCAACAGAGACTTTTGTTGATTTGATCGATATTGACAGGTATTCTATGTGGGAATTAGATGTTGTTTTGGAAAAATTAGGTTACGATACCAAAGATAATAGATATCACCACTATTTAGTTCCAAATGCTGATTTAGATTTTGGTCTTAGAGCTTTAGGAAGTGATTAAGATGTTAGAGGATTTGGGCAATATGTGCCAGAGCATAAACTAATGAGTGTTTATGTTGAACATGAAACAACCTCAGTCCACACATATTTTTGCTCACCATCTAAGGTTGGGATTGAAGAGGTTACTGATGAAGAGTTGATGTCAATTAATATGCCTAATTCAGCTAGGAAAAGATTATTATTGGGTTGGCATGAAAGTAGCAATGAGGTTGGACAAAGTAGTGTACAACAAGAACAATTTGATATTAGGATAGATGATCCAATGTTTGATCCTTTCTTTGGCGAAGAGACAGAGCAGTCTTATATCAATCAGGGAGAACAGAATGGTGAAAATCAACAAGATCTCCTACAACATCAAATTAATGATAATCAGCAAGAGCATCAACATGAGTTTGCAGGTGACAATGAACAACATGAGTTTGAAGGTGATAATGAGCAAGAACAGTTTGAAGGTGATAATGAGCAAGATCATTTTGCAAGTTATAATGAGGGAGATCAGTCAAATGATAATGAGGATGAAGATCAGTCTGAAGGTGATAATGAGGGAGATTAGTCAAATGATAATGAGGATGAAGATAGTGATAGTGACTTCATAGTAGATGATGCTGAAGTTGCTGATGTTGAAGTAGATATGAGGGATTTTAGATTGCATACTGATGCAGATGTTGAGTTCAACCATCCCAATGATCAATCAATTGTTATAGCAATGGAAGATGATGTAGTGGATAATGAACAGTTTGATAGTGGTGTAGATTCTGATGATAATGGGACAAGTTCTAGGAAAAGGAAATTAAGGCAACTTAGAAAGCAAAATGACAAAGATTCCAAGTTTTATGTTGGTTAAGTATTTGGAACTAAGGAAGAAGTTAAAAAAATTATTAAAGAAGTTGCTGCTGAAACTAGAAGACAAATTAGGATTATAAATGATGACATTTATAGGGTAAGGGCAATGTGCATGGGGGGAAAGTGAAGATGGGGTCCACACTAAAAGCAGTGTTTGGGCTGGATCTAGCAGTTGTTTAAATGATAAAGGAGCAGATTTGAAAAATGTTAGTGGTAGGGGGAAAAAGACAGACCCAGATCTCCATAAATGCCCATGGGTGCTTTTACTTTCAAAAGACAAAAGTTTTGGGTCTTGGATGGTTAAAACTTTGGTTACTGAGCATAAATGCCTACAAACTAGAACCATTTATGCCTGCACAACATCTTTTTTAGCTCAGCAACTTAGGGAGCAAATACAGGAAAATCCCAAGATCCCAGTCAAAGCAGTTCAATATCAGTTTCAAATAAGGTTTGAGGTTGGTGTTTCTCCAATGAAAGCATTTAGAGCAAAGAACATGACATTGCAACAACTCCATGGAGATTTCAGTTCAAAGTATGGGATTCTTAGGGATTATCTTGAAGAGTTGATGAGCACAAACCCAAATACAACAGTTAGAATAGAGGTAGAACCTGCCACAGACCCCACATTTGAAACACGAAGATTTAAGAGAATCTATGTATGTTTGGGTTCATTGAAACAAGGATTCAAAGCTATTAAGAGAGATCTGCTGGGATTAGATGGGGCATTCCTAAAAGGTCCATATCCGGGTCAATTACTCACTGCAGTTGGTCTTGACCCAAAAAATGGAATTTACCCTGTCTCATATGCAATTGTAGAAGCATAAATAATGGCTTCTTGGTCATGGTTTCTAGACTGCCTTGGTGATGACTTGAACTTGAATAAAGAGTCAAACTTCACTTTTATAAGTGACAGACAAAAGGTTAGTTGTTTATTAGTGGCATAGTTTTTTATTTTAGCTTATGAATATTTCTGTTATTATTATATCCAACAGGGCCTTATCCTAGCATTGCAAAAGGTATTCCCATGTGCTGAGCACAGATATTTTCTCAGACACATTCATGAAAACATGAAGCAACATTACAAAGGAAAAATTTACAAGGATGCTATATGGAGACTTGCTACATGTACAACTATTGTTAATTTTGAGAAGGAAATGGATGACCTAAAAAGATTAAACAAGGATGCACATCTATGGTTGTCTAAAATCCCTCCAAAGCATTGGTCAAGATCATACTTTACTGGTAATCAATGTTATATATTAATTTACATAATATTTAGATTGCTTAATAATATTGCTCAACAAAAAATATGTCTATGATAACATGAAGGGCACTCTCAGATGTCTTGCTCAATCATATGTGTGAAGTTTTGAATTTCAAGTTGTTGGATGGAAGAGACAAACCCATAATAACAATGTTGGTATACATCAGGGAGTATCTTATGAGGAGAATTGTGAATGTTTCATGTTATTGATAGAAGTAATGGTTTGTTAACACCATATGCTACTAAGATCTTTGAGTCAATTAAGAAGGAGGCTGCAAGGTACACTGTTATGCACCCTAAATATATACCTTTAAATATATGTGATGTTATGAACTGTAGGATCGTGAAAGTACAAGATGGTTATGTTCTTAGTTGAAATTGGCGGAAACAATAACAACTACACAAGTATAATCGAGTAAACAGAAAGAATACTTTTAAGAACACTGTTATATTAAGCTTTTGCAAATAAATGATTACAAATGAAAAACTCAATCAAAAAGCACACTTACAATAAAGTGTTTACACAGTATTTATACTCACTTAGAATCAAGACAGACCCTTTATTCTAAGGATCAGATCTAACACAGACCGTTGATCTTTTGTATATAACTAACTATTACACATTTAGTCTAAAACTAGTTAACTTTATTGAAGCGTCTTCTTTATGCATTATTGCTTGCATGCTTGGAGAAGAGCATTGTTGTCTTTCATTGGTTGTGCCATTGAGGTTCCTTCTGCTTTGAGTGTGTCAGTTGCTTTTGCAGAAAGTTGTCAGTGACGCTTGGTATGGATAGTCAGCTGCAACGATTTGTCTTCAAGGCACACGGCTGTCAGCAGCAAAGATGAGGATCAGCAGCAAGATGTGACCATCCAAAGCTGCTGATGATTTGCCTGTCGCAACATCAAGTGTTGATGCTGCTGAGAAGCCTATCCGCAACAACTTTGGTCTTTAGCAGATAAGGCTATCCGCAGCAGATTTGTTCTTCAGCAGGAGAACAAGTATTCGCAGCAGTTAAGCTTGTCTGCTGCAGTTTGTTGGTCAGCAGTAAACTCTTAGATCAGTAGCATTTTTACTTAGAGAATTTTGTAGCCATCAGTCTTTATTTCTACAAACTCCCCCTAGACTGATGCTACCAAAATTATCTTACTGCCTTTGTTGCTGAAGCTTTTGCATGTTTCTGACTATCCTTTCAACCTCATATCCTCTCTGGTCCATGCTGGGATTGTTAAGAGGAAGCTCAGATATAGTCTTGATGTCTTTGCTTGCCATTTTGAAGATAGCTTTGCTTGAACACCTCATCTTATGTTCTTTAACATCTGTCAGAGTGAATCCATTCTTCTCAGCATTGTAGGACTAGCTGATGAATAGAGAGTGGGATTGAAGAGGTTTGGCATCAATGATTTCATTTTTGCTGGGGTTGAAGTAATGTCTGATTGCCAGCAATAGATGTCTCCCACCTTCATTCTCAGGCTCAGAGGATTCACCCAGCTCCATCATTCTTCTTAGATCAGAATCTGGAAGCGACAGTACCTCATCAACAGATATATAGATTGATCTTTTAGGTTCTGTCCTCTCCCTAAACACTTCAAACCATTGGTCTTGAGGGCTGTATGACCATCTGATTATTTCTCTTGAGTCTTCTGGTTTGGAAGTGGGTTTGTTTTTCTTTTTGGGAGGTTGTTGATGAGTAGGAGCTGGGTGTGAGGATTTGGACTTTGAGGGGGGAGAGGAGGGAGGTCTAGGAAGGAGAGTGGAAGGTTGTTGGATTGAGGAAGTGTTGGGTGAGAGAGAAGGCTTGGGTTTCTTTGATTTCTTTTCTTCTTCTTGAATGTTTACCCTTTTCTTAGAGCCTTTCTTTTCCAATCTTTCTTCCTCATCCTTCTTTACTTTAAAATAGAGGGCATGCAGGTTCATGAAATTCATGGGACCTAGCCTCTTTCCACTCTCTCCTCTAGCCTTAAGGAAGTCAATCATGATCTTCCTTTCTTCATGGGTCCTTTTATTAAAGGCAATGGTCTTTTTGGACTTTTGTTTGGCTTTTTCTTCTCCTTCAGCCTTCTTCTTCTTTGCCAATTGACCCTGCTGACCCATGAAGGCTCTGTAAATTTCTTTGTTTGATAGTTTCTCAAGGTAGTCTGCATCCTCACCTTGAGAAACTAGAGCCTTTACCCACTCCTCTCTCATTTCTTTGGCTAGTTCAGAATCAGTTATTCTGAACTTAGCCTCTTCCTTCTTCTTCTTCTTCCTTGTCAAATTGTTCCTGCAGTTGAAGAGCAAGAGCTTCATCTTCTTCAATCTGATAAACTGCAGGAATCTTTACTTTGAGCTCATCCAGCCTTAAGGAAGTCAATCATGATCTTCCTTTCTTCATGGGTCCTTTTATTAAAGGCAATGGTCTTTTTGGACTTTTGTTTGGCTTTTTCTTCTCCTTCAGCCTTCTTCTTCTTTGCCAATTGACCCTGCTGACCCATGAAGGCTCTGTAAATCTCTTTGTTTGATAGTTTCTCAAGGTAGTCTGCATCCTCACCTTGAGAAACTAGAGCCTTTACCCACTCCTCTCTCATTTCTTTGGCTAGTTCAGAATCAGTTATTCTGAACTTAGCCTCTTCCTTCTTCTTCTTCTCTAGTTCTTCTTCTTCCTTGTCAAATTGTTCCTGCAGTTGAAGAGCAAGAGCTTCATCTTCTTCAATCTGATAAACTGCAGGAATCTTTACTTTGAGCTCATCCAGTTGTTTTGCATACAACTGGATTTGTTGTTCTCTGAGGAGAATGGTTGTGAGTCTATCTTCAGCTTTCTTTGTTTCAGCCATCTCCTCTTCTTCTTCTTCTTCTTCTTCTTTCTTCTTTCTCTTTCTTTTCTCTTTGCAACCTCTCTTCGTCTTCTTCGGTCATAATTCCCTTTCCCTTATCTTTGTTGGATGCCTCTGCTTTGGCTTCACTGATCACAATAGCAGATGATGGTGCTACTGTTGGAATCTCAGCTTCAGATTCATTGGCAATTTGGGGAATGGATAAGGTAGGGTAACTGACTTCATCTTCTTCCCATTCCATACCTGTCACATCCTTCCATGCCTCTTTCATCTTTTCCTCTTCTCTTCTTTTTGATTCTTCTTCTGTGTTCAGTCTGATTGTTGGAGAAGAGAGAAAGGATAGGTCTGAGTCAGATCCAGATTCCTCCTTGTACAAAGAAGCTTTGATGATCTTGATCATTTCTTGACTTTCTAAGGAGTTGACATTGAAGATGAGTGATCTGAGCTCAAAGACCTTGTGCAGGAAGGCTGAAGGTAGGAGCAAGATCTCCTTGATGTTGACTGCTAGAGAAGATCCATTACTCAGGAAGAAGATGAAGTCATGGGAGTCAGTGCTTGTCCATCCTTGCACTTCGACATCCCTGACCATTCTATTGTACAGGAATCTTCTCCAGCACAGAACTTCTTCTTTTGTGAGAAGACTGCTCCTTATTATTTCAAGTTTTCTAGGAGACAGTCTTCTTTCTGCTGCTGTTGAAGATTCAGGATAGGCTACCCTTTTTGCTGCTTGTATTTATCTTTGAAAGTTGGGTAGATTATCCTCCATCAAGTCATAGAACCTGCCAATGGCAAGTTCAGCTGAGAGGTCCGTTGAGTTGTTGATGCATTGTAGATGGTATAGGTGAAGGACTTGGATGCCGTTGAGAAAGTCCCAGTTTAGCTCTTCTACTCCGCCAAACTCCCAACCAATCCAGAACCTCTCAGACTTTCCATCATACCCCCAAGCTAGTA
Source organism: Smallanthus sonchifolius (assembly GCA_023525975.1). Classification (NCBI taxonomy): domain Eukaryota; kingdom Viridiplantae; phylum Streptophyta; class Magnoliopsida; order Asterales; family Asteraceae; genus Smallanthus; species Smallanthus sonchifolius. The sequence goes on from CM042046.1 coordinate 33,871,418, forward strand.
TTGTATCAAACTCTAGCTGTGTTGAAGTCAGTGGAAATTGGGGGGCAGTGGAGTGACTTAGGATGTGACTTCAGGGATGATGCTGAAAGATGCATATGTTTGTTCTGTGTCTTTGGCATCATTCAGCATCTCATCAACAGCCCTGACGACTAACTTCCAGTCTTCAGATGTCTCTTCTTCTTCGTTATCTGAAGCTGGCAAGTCATGAACCTGTACAAAAGCTGGCTTGAAAAGTGTGCTTTGAAATACAGCCTGCTCTTGAATCCAGTCGTCAAGACTGTCTGAGTCTTCCTCCATTGGGACCATCTTCCCCTTTTTGGTTGCATTAGTGGACAAATAAGCATCAGTTTGGGTGCCCACTGATACAAGAGAGGGAGTAGGTAAATTTGGGCATTGATGGGCTTCATGCATAGAGACTTGGTGTCTTAGTTTGGACACTTCAGCCTCTAGCATAGCCACCCTGGCCGTCAATTCCAAGTTATGAAGTTTCAGTCTGTCCTCATCCATAGTTGTGGAATCCTTGGATCCAGATGGGGCCTTAGGCCTAGCCTCTTCATCCCCATCACCCATGGTTTCTTGGCACCTGGGATTCCTCTCAGTGAGGGGAGTTTCCAAGGAAGCATCCTCACTGTAAGTTGTCGTGGTTGAGGTCTTAGCAATGTTGTCACTGTCCTCCTGGTCATTTGATGGACCAGCAGTATTGACAGCCTCTTCCACATCCACTCTTTCATAACTCCTAGAGTGGACCTTCAGGGTAGAAGAACTTGGGTTGGGTGTGTTGGAAGCAAGATCAATCAGTACCTCTGAGATAGTGGTAGTTGGAGAAGGTACATCATCTTGATCAGGATCCTCAACACTTAAGTTCAGAAGAGAAAGGAAAGGCTCAGGGGGCTGTTCTATGGATCCGGGAAGTGATCCTGATCCTAATAGAGAGACATTCAAAGGAGTCTCCCTAATAATGTGGCTGTCCCTTATGATATTCTCATCATAATGTTGTAATTATGAGTGAGGGCTGTTAGGTTGGGTTTGGGCCTTGGAGGCAAGAGAAGAAGGAGTTATCTTGCCCCTTTTCCTAGTATATGTCATTGCAACCGGGGCCCTGTGTTCCGGTTGAACGATAACATCCAAAAGAGGTGTAAGTAATTTTTGTGCCTATGCATCTTTAGTAGTATGCACAGGGGTTCGAATGGTAGAAGCAGACTGTTGTTCAGGATGTGAGGTGGAAGGTGTGGGATCAGTATCAGCTGGGATTGCTGAACTGTCACCCGGGGTACTCTGTATGTTCAACATTGTAGATAACAATGGAACATTGACCCCTGAGAACTTTTTGGAAACAGTTCTCATGCTTTGAAAAATATTATTTTTATATCCCAACATAATGTAGATTCTTGCAGGTTTTGAAAGTTCTTTTAGTTCTTGATTGAAAACTTCCTGTAAGAATCTTGGGTACATAAAAAATTGTTGCTTTGCACCCTCTTGAAGGTTATATCTCAAACCCTTAAAGATGAGGTGTGCAAAGTTGAAGCCTTGGTTAGTGACCATACCATGGAAGGTGGAGGCAAGTGCGGAGCTCACTTGATGCCATCCACTCCTCTTCTGGGATATGCATTGGAGAAGAGTGTGGCAAAGATACTTACATGGAGGGCCCATCAGCGCCTTCTCGATCGTATACTCGGTTTGATTTCCAGTGTATCCTATGGATACAAAGGTCCTCATGTATTCGTCCTTCGAGTATGAGATGGCTGCTCCTTCATCTTGAAGCTTAAGATGTTTTCTGAGTGTGGCTTCCAAGATGGCGATATCCTTGCCATCTACTTTGGCTTTAATTTGGGGAATCCCCTATTCGGTTGAGTAGACGACGGTACTCCAAAAATCCTCCATATGAGGGATATATATGGTAGGGTTGGTTGTGAGGGCAAAGTAGATTTTTGATCGACATAAGAAATCGATCATATCATTAAATCCTTCAGATTTCTTTCCTTTGGTAAGATATGCTGTAAGGTTGTGGTATGGGGAGAACTTATCATCAGGGTTATTGATGTCTGCCATTGTTGTTTGATTTGGAGGGAAGGTTAGAATATGGGAGGCTTTGAATGTTTTGAAGATGAAGGGCTTTGAATGTGGTAGGGACTTGAGAGAAAGTGATGTGGGTTGAGGGTGAAATTGAAGGTGAAGAGGTGGTAAGGAAATTTGATTTGTTCTTATAACGGCAGAGGGAAAAAGCAAAATGACTTGTACAGTACAACCTAATTCACCTTTTACTGTTACAGCTGTAATACACCGAGGCAGTCATGGTAAAGACTGACGTTGATTTTTATAGTGGTTAAAAGTTAATTTGGACTTAAATTTACCCATCAGCTGCAAACTTGGTTGCTGTGGATGAATAAGCCTGTCCGCTGCAACCTTGGTTACTATGGAAGGTTAAGCCTATCAGCAGCAAACTTATCTGCTGCTGATGGATTTAATAATCCGCAGCAAGGATGTTGCTGCTGACAGTCTTAAAGAAATCCGCAGGAAACCTGTTCCTGCTGATAACTTAAAGCAGTCAGTTGCAAATCTTTGCTGCTAAAGATCAGACCTGTCAGCAGCCAAAAAGGATGCTGCTGACTTATAACTTTTATTTACAACAAAGGACAGACACATTTACAACAAAGGATAGACGCATTCAACTGAACCAATGATGATGCTTGGTGGTTTCTTTGCCTTCCATTGTTGAGTTGGTGGTTTTCCAGCTCTCTTTGCCTTTTCAGCAGCAGAAGCTGCATCTGAGGACTTTGAATTATCAGCAACAGATTTTGTTGCTGCTGATGGTTTTACTTGAGCAGCTGCAGACTTTGTTGCTGCTGAAGGCTTTCCTTTTGGTTGCTTGGGCTTTACTCGATCAGCAGCAGTTTTGTTGGTTGCTGAAGGTTTAAGAACAGACGTATGCCTATCCTTCTTCACCTTACTGATAGGCTTTTGTATAATTGGGGTTGGAAGAAGAATCTGATTGAAAGGATTAAACTTACAATTTGCAGCAAAGTGGTCTGATTCACAACAGATGATGCAAGATTGTTGAGGTTTTGACAACTGCTCCCTTGGTGGAGAAAGAGAGTTTCTGAATTGAGTTGTCTTGGCTTCAAACCTTCTTACCTGTTTGTTCTTCTTTGTCTTCTCAAAAGCATGTTGCTTGAGGTTTCTTTGCTGCTGAAGGTAGTAGAAGCAGGTGCTGGCAGTGTGGTTGTATTTTCCATAGACAAAGCATGAATTGGCTAGTTTGTCCCTTGAAAGGTAAACATAGTCCTTTCTTTTGAATAGGTCTTTAAAGTTCCATGGTTGAGCTTTGTTGTGCTCAAAGGTGGCTTCTTCCAATGTCTTTTGAACATGTGGAACTCTTTCTCCAGGTGCATGACATATGTCAAACACCTTTCTCTGAGGCTTTGAGGTTGAAGACTGCCCCTTTTCAACATTTAGCTTTCTTCCTTCTGGAGGATAACTAATTTTGATTTGATTGAAAGGCATAGGAACCGAAGCAGCTGGTAAAGGAACAGGAGTACTTGGTTGAATGACTTCAAGAACAGGCGGTTCTGGTACTTGTACTGGTGATGAGACCTCCTCAGTTTTATTGGACTCTGAGCAAGTTGACTCAGATTCTGACGAGGTAGTGTATTCTTGCACCAGTGGTTCATGTCTTGAAGGATAAACATCTCGGTTGGCCTTTTCAAGATTTGAGAGATTGAAGCTTGGTTCATGGATGGTAACGTAGTCAGCAGGAGGTGCAACGGCTTGATATTGTTCAGCATGATACCCCAGACCAGTTTTTACCTTTTCATGGGTTTGAGCATCCAAAAGTCTTTGCAGCTTTTTGGATGCAAATTCATATTTGTCAACATGAACTTTCTGTTATGCCAATTCTGCTCTGGTAGCTTTTAATCTGGCCAGTAGATCATCAATCTGAGTTTCAAAATTGGTTTGTTCATGTTTTAGTGATGAAATCTCTTTCTTTAGGTAGGAGTTTGAGGATGTGTGACTGTGGGAGGATAGTAGTTGCTAGTACTAGGACCTGAGTGGTCAGAGTGAAGAGCAGAAGAGGTAGTGGTGGATGTTGAAGCTGTTTGGTAGCTTGAGCTCCTTTCCTTGGCCTGAATCATCTCTAATTCATAGGTTTTGATCATACCGAAGAGCTCAGTCATCTGAAGAGTCTTCAGATTCTCAGTTCTTCTGATGGACACTGTGTAGAGTGTCCAGCAACTAGGTAGAGATCTGATGAATTTCTTAAGAATATCTTCATTCTCCAACTTCACTTTTGAGCACTGCAGCTTACCTACAAGATAAGTATATCTGTTATATAAAACAGTTAGAGACTCACCTTCCTTTCGGACGAAGTTTTCGTATTGCTGCTTCAGGATGTCTCTTCTATTTTCTTTGACTTCCTCTAAGCCAGCAAACATCTTCTCAAGAGCCTCCCAGAGCTCTTTAGCAGTTTTGTAACTTCTGAAGTTATGAAAAACTTCATTTGGAAGGCACATTTGGATAGATCCTAGTGCCTTGAAGTCCACCTCCATCTTATTTATGTCATCTTCTGAGTACTTGGAGGGCTCCTTTGGAACTGGTGGTCCTCCAGAGTCAGCAGAGGCCACCATGGGAGTGTAGGGTCCATCCCTGATGGATTTCCATATTCCGTACTCCTGATAACAGAAAATGCTTTCCATGTGATTCTTCCACATGTCGTAGTCTTCCCCAGATACCAATCTTGGTGGTCGGTTGATGCTGCCGATGTCTTCAAATCCATTGCTCTGTGCCATCTTTGTTTTTGTGGTGACTTGATGAAGGAGAAAGTTTAGAATAGAACCAGAAGTGATTAAAAAATTGTGAGTTTGTTTAATCTGAGCCAAAGTTCTGATACCACTTGTAAGATCGTGAAAGTACAAGATGGTTATGTTCTTAGTTGAAATTGGCGGAAACAATAACAACTACACAAGTATAATCGAGTAAACAGAAAGAATACTTTTAAGAACACTGTTGTATTAAGCTTTTGCAAATAAACGATTACTAATGAAAAACTTAATCAAAAAGCACACTTACAATGAAGTGTTTACACAGTATTTATACTCACTTAGAATCAAGACAGACACTTGATTCTAAGGATCAGATCTAACACAGACCGTTGATCTTTTGTATATAGCTAACTATTACACGTTTAGTCTAAAACTAGTTAACTTTATTGAAGTGTCTTCTTTATGCATTATTGCTTGCATGCTTGGAGAAGAGCATTGTTGTCTTTCATTGGTTGTGCCATTGAGGTTCCTTCTGCTTTGAGTGTGTCAGTTGCTTTTGCAGAAAGTTTTCAGTGACGCTTGGCATGGATAGTCAGCTGCAACGATTTGTCTTTAAGGCACACGGCTGTCAGCAGCAAAGATGAGGATCAACAACAAGATGTGATCATACAAAGCTGCTGATGATTTGCCTGTCAGCAGCATCAAGTGTTGATGCTGCTGAGAAGCCTATCCGCAGCAACTTTGGTCTTCAGCAGATAAGGCTATCCACAGCAGATTTGTTCTTCAGCAGGAGAACAAGTATCCGCAGCAGTTAAGCTTGTTTGCAATAGTTTGTTGGTCAGCAGCAAACTCTTAAATCAGCCGCATTTGTACTTAGAAAATTTTGTAGCCATCAGTCTTTATTTCTACATGAACCCTAATAATATATCTAATGATAGGTACACTGTTAAATGGAATGGGGAAGAACACTATTAGGTATGTGGGAAGTCAAAAAATGATCAGTTTGTAGTGAACATGAGGACAGAAACGTGTGCATGTAAGAGGTGGGAAATCACTAGGATACCATGCAAACATGCAGTAGCAGTCATTTGGAACAAGGCTGAACATGGTCAAAGTGTTGGTATACTAGAAACTTTTGTCAATCCTGTGTATGGAATGGAGAGGTGGAAAGAAGTGTACAAATACAAGATCTATCCGGTGAATGGAATGTCAATGTGGCCAAAGTCCCAAGTGCCTACATTTATAACAACACCTTATTACCATAAACCAATTGGGAGGCCCAAAAAGGCAAGGAAAAGATCAAATGTGGAACTAGAAGATGTCAAAGGTAAGGGTTTGGCAAAGACAGGCTCAACAACAACATGTGGGAAGTGCAAGAAGAAGGGCCATAACAAGAGGACATGCACTGGCCAATAATTCAGTCCCTGTCTTTGTTTGCTTTCATGTGATGTCTTTTGTTTGTTGAAAGTTAAGTCTCAAGAACAATGATCTATGTCTTCTGTTTTGTTAACTTATGTATTTGGTCATGGAACAATGAATTATGAAACTCGATATGTATGTTTGGTTATTTGGTAATTTGGTACAACATATGTATGTTTGCTTACAAGAATTATCCACATTTGGCATTTGGTCATTTGGTCCAACCTGCATTTGGTCATTTGCAGGGATGGAAAAGTGTCATTTGGATATAAAATGTATTTGGTCATTTGGATATAGGATATGATCATTAGGTGATTTGTAGGGTTGGAAAGGTCATAAACTTCATTTGGTCATTCATGAACTTCAACAAACCAGGGATAATGTCCGTTGACCTTTGACACATTTGAGGATCAAACCAACCGATAAAACGACATTTTGATCGCTAATTGATAAACAAAAAATAAGATGAGAACCTGATAAATTTCAAGAAGTTGCATTTGAATATTACAAATCTTACCTTCTCAGGACACCCGTAGAAATGACGACCAAGATTTCTTGATGTCCAAGATGTTCTTACAACCGCTTCCTTGCTACACCAACAATACATCTTCAGATCGATGGTCTGGTAGAAAAAGTGAACAAGATAAAGGGGGAAAGAAATTATAGGGTTTCAGATCGATGGTCTGGTGGAAGAAGAAGATAAAAGGGTTTTAATAAAGGGGAAAGAAATATAATAATGGGTTTAATTAAAAGCAGAAAGGAAATGACCTAACTACCCTCGCATGACTTGCGCGTGCGTAACTTAACGGGGGGAATGGATGGCCGTTTGGTTAAAGGACAAGAAACGAGGCAAGTTTCCTAATAAAGGACACAGAGTGAAAGTCAATTCTTTAAAGGACCCAATCCATAATTATGGTAAACATAAAAGACAAAAAATATAATTTAGTCTAAGGTTTATCATATTACAAATATACTTGTGGGGGACGGTTATTGTACAAAGTGATTTTAACTTACAAAGCGTACGAAGGCACCGACATGCGACACATGTTCAGTGGGCGAGGGGTAAATGCGTCCGCGTAATAATAACGCATCAACATTTGTATAATCATGTAATCACTCTCAGCACATCAAAACATTTGTATAATCACGTAATCACACATGTTGTATAATAACACATTTTTATAAATTAATCACTTAATCACACAATCACTCTCAGCAAATCAACATTTCAGTATAATAACACATTTTTATACTTGTGTTGAATTAGAGAGAAGGAATTTTTTTTTGTTTTGATTGATAATTAAAATAATAGTTACAAAATTGTTATATACAAGAAACAAAAAAGCTAGAGAAACTAAACAGAAAACGAAAATATCAGCCACTATTTGAAATTAAAACGACACCTTTAATTCAGAACCAATATTATGTTTAGAAGTTACAAGAACACTAAGACACTTTGTACAATACATGGATAATAATCAAAGACGTTAGAGAAAAAGTGAATCAGTTACGTAACCCTCTTAGAGTCTTAGCAACAGATACAAATCAATTATATGTTTTCTACGGTTATCAACATATTAATGTTATTAATATGTTTATGAAATGAAAGCAAATAAGATGTCATTATTGATTTGAGCAATCAACCAAATAATTTAATGTTCGAGATGATTTCTTCATATTATCGAATTTATTAAGTTTCAGAATTGATTCTCCTATATAGATAACACCTAATGAAAACTAATTAATATAATCTTTTTCAACCTAATATTGGAGTGATAACATAAATATTTCATATTCAATATTCCATGGGCGAAATTTGAAGTAGGTACACAATAAGTAAACGGAAACAAACGTGCAAAGTCATCACGGATTGTAAGCTGAATAAAATATGCAATAACTTGACAAAATGCCTATAAATCCATTTCCCTTTAAATAACTTTTCACTGCAAAAGATCGATCATCCTTATTCCTCATCAACCACCATGAAGTTCACAACACACATTGAATTATTTCTCTTCTTGATTATGTTCGCAATCACACAATCTACATCTCAATCGACCACCGTTGGCGATGTCATCCCCATCACAAAAGCCGCCAACATAGCCAAACCCAATGTGGAAACGTAACTATTCTATATCCGTTTGGCATCGGTCCAGGCTGCTTTCTAAGCGAATGGTTAGAAACCACATGCAACACTAGTGTTAATCCTCCCAGAACCCAGATTGGCGGTCTCCCAATCCTGGAATTCACCGATTACACACTTTTCGAGTGGCCAATAAAGTCGCGAGCAAATGTTACAATCCATTCGGAAACATCACTGAAGACAATCCCGCCCACACAAATCTTGCCGAGACATCGCCCTTTTCATTTTCACAAAAAAATCAGTTCACTTTAATCGGGTGTGAAAGTTATTATCCAACATGTTCTTTTCATTGATAACCATTGGTTTATATAATACAATGATGACCCTATCACTTACTATGGAAGTTTGTTACAAATATTAAATACATATCATTCACAATCAATTACAATATTTTAGGAGATATATACGGATGGTGATTGGTTGGGTCTATTATACCCCGCAGTCGAAACGGGAAGTTCACGGACATTGAGACTGTATATGAAATCTTCAAAAAGTATACGGGGAAGTCCTTTGGTAAAAATATCGGCTATTTGAAACCGAGATGGGACATGAAGTACTTGAATGAGACCTTTGGCAACTTTCTCTCTTACAAAATGGATATCCATTTCAATATGTTTAGTGCGTTGATGTTGGACCGAATTCCCGGCTAATTAGATGGCACTAATATTGTCACAAAAGGCGATGGACGCTCGGATTAATAGATGGTGGAGTTCAAGTAATAAGTTCCTTAACCAACATAATTCCGAAACAACGTTGGTTACCCCTCTGTATTCGGCTTCCGCACTTGACCGCGATAATGTAGATTGTCTTTTTGATGACCAAGATAAAAGGTTGTCACCGAGGTAGACGCAGTAACCAGATGTTGACCGTCTTGTGTCTGGGCATCCACCCCAATCGGCATTGGTGTAAGATGTGAGTGTGGAAGCTGAGGATTGTGAGATTTCAAGACCGTAGGAAAGCGTCCCCTGAACATAGAGGATGATGCGCTTTAAAGCGTGCATGTGATCGGTTCTTGGAGCATGCATGTGGCAGCATATTTGTTGAACCGCATAGGTGAGATATGGCCTTGTGAACGTTAAGTATTGCAACGCTCCCGCAAGACTCCGATAGTGAGTGGGATCGTCGATATGGGTTCCTACTAAGTCACTTAGTTTTGCATTAGTATCGATGGGAGTGAGAGACGGTTTGCATGAGGCCATTCCTTCTCGTTCAATTATTTCTGAGGCATATTTCTTTTGAGACAAGAACAGTGAGTTACCTCTTCTTTGAACTGCTATACCCAAGAAGTAACTGAGGGGTCCCAAGTCTTTCATTGCAAACTCATTCCTTAGCCTAGTCATTAACGTTTGGCGAAGGAGGTCAGATGATGTGGTAAGAATAATGTCATCGACGTATAGTAGAAGATACTCCATGTCGTGACCATGTTTATACACGAACAAGGAATTGTCACATATGCTTTGTCGAAATCCAATGGTAGTGAAAAAATCCGTGAAACGTTGATACCAAGCTCGCGACGCTTGTTTTAAGCTATAGAGTGACCACTTGAGGCGTCATACATGATCTGGAAATCTGTTATCTCGAAAACCATACGGTTGATGCATGAAAACAGTTTCTTCGAGATTGCCATGAAGAAACGCATTTTTGACGTCAAGTTGATGGATTGGCCATGCAAGTGAAACTGCCAATGAGAGAACCGTACGTATTGTTGCCGGTTTGACGACCGGGGTGAAGGTCTCTCCACAATCTATGCCTACCTGTTGAGTCCTGCCATCACAAACCAAGCGAGCCTTATAACGCTCAAAAGAACCGTCAGAATTAGTTTTATGACGAAATATCCACATGCACCTAATGACATTCATGTGTTATTGCCTAGGTATTAATTCCCATGTCTTATTTTCAATCAAGGCTTCGAACTCGTCGTTCATGGCTCGTTTCCAATTTGGATCACGGATAGCCTCGGTTGGGGTACGAGGGAGAGGTGATATAGGAGTAGAAGTGGCATGAAGATTGAATAATTGTCTGGGTATTGAAGTTCCAGCCATGCTCCGGGTTGTCATGGAGCGGGTCGGCGGAGGTGGAGGAGGTGGCGGTGGTGTAGGTGTGGGATGCGCAGGTAAAGAAGTAGGTGGTGGTGGTGTAGGTATGGGCTGGACAGTGGATGAAGTAGGTGCTGGAGTTGCTTTTGTGTGACGGGAGTAAGTTAGACGTGGAGGGGTGGGTGGATTTGTTTGGGCTGGTGGAGTGGTGAAAGAGGATTTGCTGATGCGGGATGGACCAGGGGGATGTGATGAGCTGGAGGGAGCTGAGTGGGTCATAGAAATGTTACGAGATGGTGGTGTATTAGGTTGAGAAGATTGGGTCGATGAGGTGGGTTGAATGTGGGTCCATAAGGAGGGAGGGAATTCATTTTGGAGAAAATCATAAGATAGAGGAGAGGTGTTTTTGGTAGCAAATGGAAAAACTGATTCTTCAAAAATTACGTGTCTAAAGATGATGAGTTGGCGGGTAAAGATATTATAGCATTTGTACCCCCGATGGTTGGAGGGATACCCGAGAAATACGCAAGGAGTGGAACGTTTTTCTAATTTATTAATGGATGTGGAAGGAAAAAGAGGGTAGCAAAGGTACCTAAAAACCCGTAGATGGTCATATGAAGGCCGTCGATGGAAGAGTTTTTGTATGGGTGTTAGATGGTTGATGATTTTATTAGGTAAGATGTTGAGTATGTATGTAGCCATCTCTAATGCATGATGCCAAAAATTAGGGGGGGGGGACTGAAGAATGCGCCAAAAGGGTTCGGATTATATTATTAATGGAGAGTATTTTTCGCTCCGCCTTACCATTTTGAGACGAAGTATGAGGATAAGAGAAGCGGAAAAGTATTCCGTGTTGAGTGAAGAAATTTGAGAAAGATTTGTTTGTGTATTCCGTGCCATTATCACATTGAAAGGTTTTTATGTTTTGATGAAATTGATTTTGTATGAGGTTATGAAAATTTAAGAAAGTGGAGAATGTTTGAGATTTATGGGCAAGCGGATATGTCCATAAGAAATTGGTGTAATCATCCAAAAATCGATGATGTCCATAAATCACTATGGATTATGTCAAAAGGAGATAATGTATAAGAATTAGAACTAATAAATGGCAATTTGATATGCTTTCCAAAAACACATGATTGACATATAGTTTTTGGTTTATTGGAATTACAAGAAATAGAAGATTGTTTATTCAAAGTACGTAGTAAATTAAAACCGGGATGACCTAATCTTCAGTGGTGGACCCAGAAATCTTTTTCATCGGGGTCGGAGAATTTTTGGGGTCGGTTGTCAATAACTAAATATTAGTTTTTTTCTGCTCGAGTCGAATCGAATCGGGTAGGGTCGTGTCACACATTAATTAGGTAAGTCCTAATTTCGTTTTGTTTGTTAGGGTGATAAGATGAAATTGGTGGACGTTCGACCTGATCCCATGGAATATTATCCAAATATATGAAAGTGGGAGTCTTAGAAAATGAAGACCCAACTTTTCTTTTAAGAAATCTTTCAATATTCATAATCCTAAAATTGAAAAATTAAACCCATATAAACAAACAAGTTTCACATTTTGACTAATCACTAATCAAATACACACATAACATATAAATTCAATTAACCTATAAATTAAAGTAAAACACGTAAATTAAACTAAAACATAAATAGAGAGTGGAAAGGGGGTTGAGACTAAATCACTAACCTGCTTGAGTGCTTCCAAGTTAAATTTCTTTCAATAATTTTTAATTGTTGACTTCAATTGTCAACCTGTTACCTCCTGTTTCTAATTTCAATATATTATATTAGACTAAAACACAATTTCAACTTTCACGTTTCAATATATTAAAGTATTAAACTAAAATACAAATAGATAGAATTAAAGTATTAAACTAAATCACAAAGTATTAAACCTGCTTCAATTTTCACTTTGAAATTCTTTCAAACTTCAAATCTTCGACCGTCGGTACTCCTGTCGCTTGGTTGCCTTGAGATAAATATGTAATGCCGCTATTTTTTTTCAACACTTAATTAGGTTTAAAAAGTTTAAATGGGTATTGGGTTTATTTATGGGTTTATGTGTAATGTGTTATTTGGGCCTATTTTGTTTAAAAGTTATTGGGTTAAAGTTAAACTATTAAATGTTTGGTTTAAAAGGTTAATAATTAATAGGATAATTGTTATAAGATTAAAGGTTTGGTTTAATTATTTTTTTTAAATCTATTTTCCGAAAAATATTTCTTTCGGTCGATTTCAAAATTTTATGGGGGTCGGTCGAAAATATACCATATAAATAACAAAAAAAATATTTTTTTAACGGTGTCGGCCGACCCGCCCGGACCTTAATAGGTCCGCCAATGCTAATCTTTGATGCCAAATGTCTTGAGAAATTGCAGTGAATGCAGATGGTGGCTGGATAGACTTGAGAAGTGAAGGTGAAAGTGGATAGAGATCGCCTGGACTATCACATCGGAGGATAGGGGTACGTGTCCGGAGGTCCTTCACAATAAAACCAAAAGGGTCAAACTCAAAAGAAATATTGTTGTCACGTGACAAACGTCGGACATATAACAAAATTTTAATTATATGAGGAGTATGAAGAACGTTATTAAGTTTAAAAGGTGGAAACGGGAAGGAAAGCGTTTGGTTACCCGTGCCCGAAATGGGAATGGTCGAGCCATTTCCAACAATAATGTTCTTATGAAAACCGTTATTGAAATAAGTGGAAAAATTAACAGTCGAATTTGTCATATGCGCGGTGGCTCCCAAGTCTAGGTACCAATTTTGATCTGGAGGGTTAAGTGACATTGTGTGAAGAGCTTGGTATATATCTGTGGGCGCATAAGAGGCTTCAGAAGAGGCATAAGCTTGATGTGGTCGTGGACCCAGAATGCCTCGAGAATCTGGTCTAGGAACTGGAGCAGCCGGAGCAGTCGGGTAGGGACATGGTGGGTATGAAGGTCCCCACCGTGGCATAGGCCACTGCCATTGATTCGGGTGAGTCGGCCAGGAGTACCTTTGAGTTGGAGGCTGAGAACTATAGGGTTGTTGGCCGCGACCACGACCTTGATTGTTTCTGCCACGGCCACGTCCCCGACCCCTATAATTCTGTCCGCGTCCCTCTGATAAGCGATTTCTCTGATCAGACTGAACTGGCTGCTGATCTGTAGGCTGCACAGGTGTTAGTAGGGTTGTTCCAGCCGTGACAGCAGCAGAGGCGGCTTGATTCGCCTTTCTTGTTTCTTCTAGGATCAACGTGGAACGTGCCACGTAAAATTCCGGTAGTGGGGATTCTGTTGTAGCAGCATAGCGACTCCATCATATGAGTCATTCAAGCCGGCGATGAGTTGCAAGACAAGCCTGTTATTGGAGATGGGAGCACCAACATTTGCTAACTGGTCGGACAACATTTTAAGAGCTTGACAGTAGGAGGATACATTGGAGAAAGTATCCTATTTCAGATTAGAAAATTTGTGTTCCAAATACACTGCCCTGGAGTTCTTGTTGTCTTGGAAAATGTTGGCTAGATCTGTCCAAACCTGGGCTGCAGTGGAGTCGGGTTTTAGAATAGTGTGGAGTAGATAATTGGAGATGGTCCCGTAAATCCATTGTAGCACAATGGCGTCAATACGGGTCCATAGATCGGCTGCTTGTTTCTGGAGTGCGTGGGCTGCTTTCTCAGCATCAGTTGCATCTTGTGCAAGAGAGGAGGCGGAAGCAGGGATTTGTGGTGGGATGATATGTTCAAGAACCTCAAATGCTCGACAATGAATTTTGAACAATTCCGCCCAAGAGGAGTATTGTCCATTTTCCATCTCAAGCATAATGGGAATGAAGTTCTTGATGTTTGACACAGTTACTGCAGGGTGGAGTTTGGAGTCCATTTGAGAGTTGGGAGAAAATAGAAAAAAAAAATGATAGCAGAGGGATAGGCTACGAGAAAAGTAATGTAGATACCTATGCTCTTGATACCATGAAAGTTATTATCCAACATGTTCTTTTCATTTATAACCATTGGTTTATATAATACAATGATGACCCTATCACTCACTATGAAAGTTTGTTACAAATATTAAATACATATCAATCACAATCAATTACAATATTTTAGGGATGGTGATTGATCGGGTCTATTAGGGTGTGATGATATCGCCCTATTTTTAGACCCTCTATTTGCAAACTCACCAGCGGCTGCGTTGCATTGTGTGCAATCCCCGATCAGGTGGTCAACGGATCCTGTTCAGGTGTTAGGTGCTGTCAAACATCGATCCCCAAGGCACTCAAGTATTACTACACTAGTGTTATTAGTACGGTCAATAGCCACACAACTATCTGGTCTTTTGATCCTTGTACGTACTCGTTTTTGGGTGAGAAAGATAGGTTTACGTTTCATTGGCTGTCGGATTTTATGGACCCCAATTTCACGTACCGGACCAGGGCTACTGTTCCGATTTTGGTGGATCGGGTGGTTGGAAACTTGAGCTGTAGGGAGGCTAGGACTGCTGGTGTGTTGGCTTGTCAAGCGAATAGCCGGTGTGTTGATTCGGATACTGGAGTTCCAGGATATAGATGCATTTGCAACGATGGTTATCAGGGTCGACCTTATCTTGAGCCAGGTTGCCAAGGTTAGTTTCGAAATTTTCAATAGATTTTAGCCTCAAACACCTAAAGCATAAATTACTGATTTTGTGTTTGATATTGTAGATATCAATGAATGTGACGATCCTAATAATCTTTGTGCCGGGGATTGTACCAATACGCCTGGAAATTATACGTGTACTTGCAAAGATGGGTACGTAGGAGATGGCCTGAAAAACGGACGTGGTTGTACTAAAGAAAATTCACAGTTTCCCGTTATTAAGTTCTTTTTAGGTAATTAGTTCCTTTAGTTCGGCTTTCTAGCCATTGTATATAAGATCAGGATTCTAATTCGGGTTTCATTTATGTGGTAAAAAGCAGGTATGGGGTTTGGTTT
Source organism: Smallanthus sonchifolius (assembly GCA_023525975.1). Classification (NCBI taxonomy): domain Eukaryota; kingdom Viridiplantae; phylum Streptophyta; class Magnoliopsida; order Asterales; family Asteraceae; genus Smallanthus; species Smallanthus sonchifolius. The sequence goes on from CM042046.1 coordinate 33,886,739, forward strand.
CTTGGCCGTTTTAGTAGGAATAACATGGCTCTATTTGATCTTCAAGAAGAGGAACATCGTTAAGCTTCGGCAGAAGTTGTTTCAACAAAACGGTGGTTTGCTTCTCAAACAATGTATTGCGACTAACGAAGGAAATATCGATTGAACAAAGGTCTTCACCGCACAAGAGTTAGAAAAGGCCACCAATAATTATGCTGAAGACAAGATCTTGGGCCGTGGTGGTTACGGGATTGTATACAAAGGCATTCTAACTGATCAACGAGTGGTTGCAATCAAGAAATCACGAGTTATGGATGAAACTCAAATCGAAAATTCATCAATGAAGTGATTATCTTAACAAAAGTTAACCATCGGAATGTGGTGAAGCTTTTGGGATGTTGTTTAGAGACCGAGGTTCCATTATTGGTATATGAATACGTATTTAATGGGACTCTTTTTAATCATATTCATGGTAGAGGAACCATGACTTGATTATCGTGGGAGAATCGTTTAAGAGTAGCGACAGAAGCCGCTGGTGCACTTTCATATCTTCATTCCGCTACATCCACCCCCGTTATCCATAGAGATGTGAAATCCGCAAACATTTTATTAGACGATAAATGCACCACAAAGATCGCAAATTTTGGGGCTTCAAGATTTGTATCCATTGATCAAATGCAAGTGAGCACACTCGTTCAAGGGACCTTAGGGTACTTAGATCCTGAGTACTTCCAGACGAGTCAATTAATAGAAAAGAGTGATGTTTATAGCTTTGGGGTAGTGCTAGCTGAGCTTCTAACCAGGAAAAAACCAATTTGTATGGAACGAATTGAAGAACTGAATTTAGCGACTTATTTTATCATGTCATTGAAAGAAAACCGTTTGTTTTAGATACTTGAACCTAGAGTTGTAAGGGAGGGAACCTTGGAGCAACTTCAACAAATTGGTGAGCTTGTGAAAAGATGCCTTAATCTTACATCAGAAGAGCGACCAACAATGAAAGAAGTGGCGATTGATCTTGATGGTTTGCGTAAGTTTACTCAACATCCGTGGACTAGTCGACATGGTGATGAAGAGAATGCAAACTTGTTAAACGTGGAAAACCAAGAGGCCGACCTTTATGAAGAATTGATCAACCCATACTCAAGTACCGGAGAAATCTCTTCTGGTTATAGTATCAATAGTGGTCTTGTGTATCCTACAAATATTCTCTGATGATATAATTTGTCAATCGTCATGGTAATGGACTTGAAGATTCGTTATATGGAGTTGTTTCAATATTCATCGTAAAAAAACTTTTATTTATTTTCTTGTTTCTTTGTATCTAACCGCAAATGATATTCAAATTCTCGTTTTCTTATGTTGGTTGATAAATGATAACTTGACGAAGGTCATGCACTCGTAGAACTTATATTGACTTCGTCGGAGCTAACATACCCTGAGGTCGGAGAGTTTCCTGCTTTCCCTGGTTTCTTCCTTGATTATTTTATTAATGATAGATAATTAATGTCAAAAATGATATCAATTCAGAGAGCAAAATGAGAACCCAGGCGCCCTCAGTTACAACATTCAAAACAGTTCTCATCTTGAACCGATGCGTCGTTCTTTTTCATCTTGTATATATACATTCACAAATCAATGAAAGTGTTAATCTTTGGCAAAATCAAATTGTTCTTATTTCTTTGATCCTTGGAGAATATTTGGTATCAGAGCCACTTTCAAAACAGTTCAGATCGATTGAAATTTCCTATTGCCTGTTCAACGATTGTCGCTTGATTATCACAAGCACAGATCTCCTGTTCCAACATCGACTTGGGATACTGGACCAGCAAATCATATCGATTTGGATTTCGGAACCAGGAAGACCTTTCAAGGACTCCTTTCTGTTTTCTGTTTGCTTGAAGATCAAATAATCGATTGCTTGCTTTTGTTTTTCAACAAGCAACAGGCACGATTTTTGAATCAGATTTCAATCACATGCACCTTTCACGGATTGCTTGTTATTCATTCAAGGGCACCTCTCACGGATTGCTCCTTTTTTCTGTTTGATTTAAGATCAAAAAAATTTCGATTGCCTGCACTTTGACTTTTGAAAGCCAACAGGCACGAATTGCAAAACAGAAAGTTGTTAGTTTTATGTTTTAAACCAAGAACAAGCACCTTTCACGGATTGCTTGTTGTTCCATCGCAGGTACCTCTCACAGATTGCTTGCTGTTTTGGAATAGCACGGTTTGTTCTTCTCAAACAACAGTAAAGCCTTGTAATTTATGTTTCAAATTAGGATTGAACAAAGAACATTTGAAATCTTGATTTGTCTCTTAACACATCTGCACTTGTAGAATTGTGTTTTATTCCTCAAACATATTAAAAACAAACACTAATTTGGTATTGTTCAAATTTCGTAGGAGAACCAAGGTTGATACGGAAGTGATATACTTTCAATTGAATTGTTCTTTGATGTGTTGCAAAACACATGTATTTATCCTAGTGTAATTGTGCAAATTTGTATAGTTTCGTATTCGTTTTGTATTGTTACCAAGTATTTAGTCATTTATGTAGGTGTTCGTATGCAAAAGTAGCATAATCCGAGGTTGAATCCAGAAGGAATCGAGCACACGAGGAAAAGAGTGAAAAAGAAAATAAAAATATGGAATTTTACATCTTAGCGCCACGCGAAGATGGTGGAGTGAAAGCTAGCGCCACACGAAGATCTTAGAAAGTTACCCCGACTGTTTTTGTTTCTCGCGCCACATGAGAAACCGTTATCCCATTCTCGTGACACGTGAAAAGACACAAAATCCTTAAAAACCCTAATTTCGATTATTAATAAGTTTCTAATGCCATATACTGGGGAGTTAGACTTTTAGCCGTCAAGTCAGAGCCTTTGGGTGATTTTGGGAATAGAGAAGTTGATCAGAGCAGGAAATTTGAAGCTTCGGTGATTGAATTGGTTAGCTTGTAATCGTTCAGTTATCGTTATTCGGTTCTTGTGTTTGATTGGTTTATTTGTCATGATGATTTTGAATCTTAAGACTTCTTTTCTGGTTTTGAACATGCATAGAGGCTAAACCACTATAGCTACCTAGGTTTTGATGATTACATTGTGATTTTGGTATTTCGTTCGGTTTTTGGATTCTTGTGATGGTTTTATATTAAAGTAGTGAACTTGTTTATGATTGAGCTGATGTGCATGTGTATTTAGATCTGATTTATGATTGATTATTGTTTCATATGTGTCTTTGTGAATGGCTTTCATGAATAGATGCATATTTGGTTGCTTACTGTGTGTTTGTGGCCAGTTTATGGTTTTTGAACGTTCGAATCCATAGGAACATAGTTGAGAGTTTAGAGGGTTTAAATATTCTACCTACTTTGATAGTTGAGAGATGAGAAGTAGTCGGTTTGTCTATGGTATTAGGGTTTTAGGTGTAAATACTTTGAAAGGAGGTTTCCCTAGATGTTCTAGTATCCTTTGCATTACCGTGTCTAATCGATCGTAATCAAGTTATCCCTTGCATTCCTTGAATGTATTGAGATAGTGAGGCTGAGAGGCAAGCTATTTATCAGGTACTTTACTATTGTTAGAGAGACCGAAAGGTAATTTAACCAACCAGTGAGCGTCACACAGCCCCTAGGGTGTCCTTCTAGGTCACACCTTGAGAATGATCATGTATCCTTTAGTCATCCTTAGGGTGTAGTATTCATAGATCCTGGTTCCATCATTAGTGTTTTTAACTGAGAGAAATCCAAGTTTCACAGGTAGGATTCTTAACCTGGGTAGTGTCTTCCCTATTCTTGAGGTTATCTGATTTCTCTGATTGATAGTTGAGTGTCATTAGTTAGAGAGTTCTTAGTACTTTTGATTTCATAGTATAGCCTTAGTTCGTAGAAAATCCCCCCAATATAATTGCGTTTAATTAGTTGAGTCAGAGTCTAGATAGAGTTGTCACTAGTGTCTCATGGGTTCGATATCCGGACTTAGATTAGACTTTATTACATTGATCGGTACACTTTCCAGTTATGTGGTCTAGTATTATGTTGAGTTTAGATTTATAAATTTAAACCTAGAGTGTCTAGGTTAGGTTTTATAGTTACTTTTTATAGATCGTCTAACCAACATCAAGTTTTTGGCGTCGTTGCAGGGGACACTTAGGCGATAGCGTATCTAAATTTGATTGAACTTAACTGATTATTTGGTTTTATTTGTGTTTTGAGTCGTAGCGTGTCTAGTGTTCGTGTCTTTTCTTTGTTTTTAGTGAGTCTTTGTAAATATTTGTTTAATTCCTTAGCTTAGAATTTCTCTCATTTATTTTTTTTATTTTATTAATTATTATATATCTGATGCCTGTGATCCTTTTTGTTTGAGTGTCCATTGCAGTGATTCATATGGAGCGTTATTACGGGAATGGCTACCAAGGACATTATTATGCTCAGAGGGATCAACACATAAATGTATGGTGCGAGATTTATGGAGGGCCCCATTACACCCAGACTTGCCCATATTCTTCGGGTCACTCCATAGATTACTATTGTAACCCTATTCCGCATACATAGTCATATGAGAATTCTGAACAAGAGGTAAGCCCGTCCTTGATTAAAAGCCACAACGCTCTATGTGAGATTTTTAATCAATGGATGGAGGAGATAGAATAGAGAAAGAGAGCTCAAGCTGGGAAGACCCCACTCTGGGAAGAGTTGCTTCAACAATCAAATGGCATGCTTGCTCAAATGTTGTACAATAGAAGAATTAATGATGAACAAAGAACTATTGAAGAAGAAGAAGAGCGTAGGGAACAAAAGGAGAAACTCCGTAGAATAGAGGCACTTGAAGCTGAATATCAGGAGATGTGTGCCAACTATCGAGGGGAGAGTTCGTCTTGCAACACGAAGCTGACTAGGGATGAAGAAGATGATGTGTTTTTTGCTACTCCACATAGTTCCACACAAGTCCCACATCCAGGTAAGTTTTCTGACTCTACTGTCGATTGTGATGACCTTTGTTCACCAGATCCTATACTAGATCACATATTTCATTATAACTCTTTACACTTGTCTTGTGAGATGGAGTAAGTGCAGGAAATACAGATCGAAGAAACACTCAAGGACAAGCAAAGGAAAGTGCGTGAAATAATGAGCACTCAATGGACTCGTTTAAGTATGGTCGAGCAGCTGTACTTCCTAGAAGAAAATGGTAAGCTTACGGAAGAGCTAGCAAGTCTGAAGCTAGCTAGAGAAACGGAGACTTTAACGGAAAAGGCGCAAATCAAAAGTGTACAACACTTTGTGCCAAACCCAACTCCGGTTCCTACACCCCAGAGCCCATCGAGGACGACGGTTTCTTTAGTGACGATGAGATAGAGATAGAAGATTCCTCGGATGACACCGTGGGTAATGGTCCAGGTAAGTTTTCGAAACCCGCCTTTATTGAGCATAATTGTGACATCCCTGAGTCATTTAATTTTCCGGATGACGAGCCTGAATCTTCAGATATACTTGATACTTTACGTTTGTTATTTGAGAATGATGTGATGCAGAAAACCAGAAAGTGAAACGAGTGCAACGAAGAGGGTCTACCAGAGTTGGATGAGCAAGAGGAGGAGTCAGAGAAGGAGCATGTCCCATCTTGGGAAAGTGAATTTGGAGACGAGTTGGGGGCCTGCCGACTCCTAGTGAAGAAAGTTTCGACCCACTTGGCGATCTAAAATAACTTGAAGATCTACTGTATCAAGAGCCAAGTGTATGGATCGAGAAGGATCAACCCGAGGATAGTCAATCTGAGAAGAATTCAAGGTTGAATGAAGTGACATGTAACATCCATGATTTTTACTATACCATTTTAACTTATCTGTTTACCTATTTATCTATTTTAATGATACTCCGTTTGAATCCCATACTTGCCCCACTCTATGAGGCACATTAACTACTATTTCTACTCAAAAATTTAAACTTTTCACTTACATATAAAATTTTCTATTAATAACACATGTATGTATATGTATATAGACTTATATATATATACTCTATTATGGAAACTAAATCAAAACATAAAAACTGCGGATTTTAATCATGTAGTCATCTTTTAGATACATACATATATATTATAAATAAATATGTATATATTTTATAAACCAATATACAAGTTGTAAATTCTTTCTTTTTAAGAAAATATATCCTTTTGAACATTCGAAATAAAACAAGATTTTTATAAACTTTATAAAATTCAAAACAAGTTTTATAAAAAACAAAAATAATAGATAATTAATTTGAGTTTGAACCTTTGATTTAAATAAACCCCCTAACTATTTGGACCCTCAACTTGAACCTATTTATTTAAAATTAACAAAACTTTGACTCCCTTGTCAAATGTTGACTTCAAAAAGTCAACAGCCCCTTCCCGATCAAATCTAGACCAAACTGGATCAAGACCCGTCGGATTAGGACTCATCTTAGATACTAGAATGATTGTCGGCCGGTCCTAAACTCTGTGGACGCGTCAATTTAATCCCTACACGACCAATTTTGAAATTCAAATCAATTCAAAAGGAATTGACTTTCCAGAGTCAAACCGTGTTTAGTTCGACCATCAATCAAGGGATGCGGACGCGTTACAGCCCGTAAATCACGCTCAATCGGCCCTCGTATGCACTCAGTTCTGAAACACGTCCCAATTCATCGTTAATTACTTATTCAGTGCGTGAATCATTGCCAGCGGGTGTCTCCTGTCAATTCCGAATCAATTGAAACGTTTAATACAAAATTAAAGATATAGGATTACCCTCACACTTGCGCAAACCCTCTTACAAGCTTTCTAAACCCTCTCTCAATCGGCGTCACACCTCTGGAAGCCTGCGGAGCTCAAAGTTTGCCGAAACCAAAACTCCAGCCGTTCTCCATCGTTGCGTTACCATTTTAAGTATTTCTCATGTCCTTGATTTCATTTTGATACTGGGATTAAAAGCCCTATGACCGCAGGGACGATCGATCGATCGATCGAGTCAATTTGGGAGGGTAGGGTTATAGGTTCGCGATTTGGGGAAGGTGATGGAGTGACCCGGTGGTTTTGATTTAAAGCATTCTAGTCTTAGACAAGGCATAGTGCCCAGCCTACCGGTTAAAAAACTTTGACCGTACACACGAGATCACCGGTTCGAAACCCCTACACACCCAGCTCCCTTTTCTTTTTTTTTTTATGTTTGCACATCTGAGATGCCCAGAACCAGAAACCCCCTTGGTTTCTTTATTAACTTTGCGTGTAACATGTTTCATAACACTGTTAGACCACTGATCTAGCGGGTGCTCGTCTAGAACCCACCCGGGTTCGATCCGGGCGGTCCGCATAATTTTTTTAAACCAGTTTTAAAGCCCCAAAAATCTTATAAAAATTATTTTTATAAACCTTATAATATTCTCTAGCAGAATAAAACCATAATTGTTAATTTTCAATATAAATTCATTTTTATTATGAATTTTATGTTTAAAAGTGTATATTAAAAGTTTAAAAAAAAATCTAGATATTTAAATTAATTTTCAAATAAAAATATTTATTTTTATAAAGTTCATGAAATGATAAATTTATTCAATCAAATACTTATTTTTAAATGATAAATAAATAAAATTATTTATTATAACCCACTAAAACGTTAAATGTATATTTGTTATTAATGTTTATACATAATTATTATTTACACAATTTTGTATTTACACATTCGTATACATAAATAAATAAAGTAAAAAAATTATTTATTTAAATTTATACATCAATATTTTTACCCACCTTTATAAACAAACAAAAAATATTTATTTAATTTATACTTAATATAACTTACGCTATTCTTATAACTAAATAAATAAAACATAACTATTTAATTTTATTTAGTTATTCAAACCAAACCGTAAATTATCTATTTTTTTTTAATCTTTCAGTTTATAAAGCACTCATTCAGTTAACCTACACATTCCATTTCAAACTACAACTCCAACTCTTATACACACATCCAATTCAATCATAGACTTAGACATAGACTACTGTATATACTATTAATTTAATATTCATTACACACTAGGTTAACGTTGTGAGATTTCAAGGATCACTTTGCTATCTAGACTCCCATGCTAGCTACACCTTTGAATCAAGTGAGTTTACATAGCCCCTTTTCCTTTTTTTATATTTTTGGGGTGAAACATGATTACACAACAAACACTATTTGCAACTACACTCGTACAATTCTACAATATGATCATATGTGTTTATTTGTGCTTTATGCTTGAATGCTAATTGTTAAGGCTACATATACATGATATACACGTGCAAACACAAATACATTACTTCAGGCTAACATGTGTTGTTAGGCCCTACATTAGGATAACATGTGTTGTTATGCCCCACATTTACATCAGGATAACATGTGTTGTTATGCCCTACATTAGGATAACATGTGTTGTTATGCCCTTCAATTACAAAGTTTCATTTGTGCATGTAGCTTAACTTAGATTCTCCATAAATGCTTTATAAACCATGCATCATATGAATTATACACAAAACATTTGAACTTTACTTGTGGTGTCAAAACCTATGTATGCTCACCAACTATTTATAGTTGACCCTCTCATTTTATCATGTTTCAGGTACAGTGTTTAAGTTAAGATTTCAAGTCGCTTCACTTAGGATTGAGGACCTAGTTTTAAATTTAATAAAGTTATTCTTGTATTTTTATTCTTGTAAGAGTTGTACTTGATTACGTGAGCTACATCTTTGTAAATTTCTGTATACCTTCTGATAAAGGATAAGTGTAGGGATGGTAGGTGTAGAGTAATGTACAACTAGCTACGTCTTTGTAAATTTTCTGTATACCTTTTACGTATTTTCCGGTTTATGTGTGTTCGTTTGTTTGTATGTTTCAGGGATTCGTAACCATCTTGGTACGGAAAGTCTCCAAGAATGAAGTTCCAGGTATGTATGCACTATAAGTTGTAGTTGGAACAAGTTTTTAAAAGGTTTGGGTGAAAATGGATTCTAGAGATTAAAAATTTTCCTAAGTAAAAACAAGAAAAACTTTCTGTATTTGATGGGTTTTGGCTCCACACGAAGTCCTTGGTTCTTTCGTGACATGCCAAGAGTAAATGAGTAAACTAGGGTTTTCTGTTTTTTCGCGCCAGGAGAAAAGTTTCCATTGAATCTTCGCGCCACGCTAAGATATCAAAGGTCGGTTCCATTCTCACTTCCTCGCGACACGCGAGAAAACTGTTATCTATGTTCGCGGCACGTGAAAACTGGCTTTCTCAGAAAAAAAATTATATATCATGGTTTAGTTCCTTTTCCCCAAATCACACCCCTCTCATCCGACTCACCATCACCAACCATTCACCCCTCTCCTCCAGCACTGCCGCTTACCACGACTGTAGACCACCATCACCTCCATACCTACTCTACTCCACACCATCGCACCCTCCGAAACCCTCAATTACCATCCACCATCGTCACACCACCCACCTAATACCACCAGCGGTCGCCCATCACCTTCCAAAATCCCCTAGGTTACCGCCCCTGTTTACTTCACCCACCACTCGAATCCGCCCCATCCGACCACCACCACCATCTCAGAGAACCAAGCGGGGTTGTTCTTGCTCAATCCACTCTATATTCACATGGTTTATCGTCATTCAGGTACGATTCCTTGTTTCCGTCGACATTCGAGTCACTTGTAATGAACATTGAGCAAATTAGGTTTGTAATTTGAGTCATGTGAAAAATTTTGTTCCAGAATTGGTCTATATTTGAGTAAATCATAGTGATTAGCCATTCTCCTGTTTAAATAATTGTGTACATCGAGTCGTTTGGTTGTAACCTGAGTCGATTATTCTCAGTGAAGTTGGTTTGACTTGTAATTGGATCGGTTTGAGTCGGTTTTGTTTAATACTTTGCATCATTGTTGAGAATCTAATGTTTCCTAGGTCAAGCTAATTAGGAAGGGTTCTATTTTAATCCACTTATAATGCCCCGGGGTTTCATTGATTTGATTACTACAGGTTTTCAAATGGTACATTATAGTTTTGCTAAGGGGAGTGTTTCACATTGTTTTCAAAATCCTTGGTTTACAAAGAAGTTGTTTTCATCATGGGGTGTCTAATAAGTTTGTAGCACCATGGGATAAATTTAACCGGGTTCTTTGAAAGTGGTGTAACCTTGTTGTTTGTACAACGAGTCTTGTACCTAGTGGGTTAGTCTAATTTATTATTTGTTTTTCGAGTCGATCGAATCTTTTGTTCTAGTTTAATTTATTGAATCACGTCTATAAATAGAGTCTCGGGGATCTACTTTTGTGTCCTTGAAGGTTTAGACCACCTCGCCCGTACTCAATCTCCATTTGGGCGAGGTTGTCTGGTTTTTCTTAAATTAGAAAGGGTATCCCCGAATTTTTCAATTTAATTTATTTTTCTGTTTTATCTAACTGTATCTAGGCCGATTGCGAATATAATGCTATACAGTCATCCTTGCTGCTCGGAATGCCTTATTTTTGTATATATGTGTGTAAACTTTGTTTTGCAGGCATGTCTGACACAGGAGGATCATCGAGCGCGGCCCGGGGGACCAAGCGCAGACGTGGGCCCTTTCCGCACGCCAGGGGAGACCCAGAGGATCCCCGTCCTATCCGTCGAGTGACACGTGTCATTCGTTATGCCTCTCCTGAGGTTCGCCCTGCACCTGACACGAGGCCGATTCCGCTCGACGACAGGGTTCTTAGTCATCACACCCTTCTACATTTTGAGCTTGCGACAGAGGAGTCAGTGCGGTGCAAGAAATTTATCAAGATGGAGCCACTGTAGCATCGTAGTATCAGTTGGGAGCTGATTGATTAGTTAGGGCAGCGTGCCATGTTGGAGGAGATGCTAGGAGAGCGGTGGATCGCGGTTTTGGAATGTGATGTCGTTCAGTACAGGGTGCTAATGATAGAGTTTCATTCGACCCTGAGGTACACGATAGGACAGTTCGAGGAGCCCACAACGGTGTCCATAGCCTTGGGACGACAAGTATACGAGATGTCGGTCCCCTAGTTTGTTGTGGCTACAAGGTTTTACACAGAGGCTGAGGTGGCCGAGCAGCACTTGTTCAGAGTTTGAGAGGTTGTTTTAGGAGGCGTCATGACCAAGGGGTCAGTGACGGCTAGCTTAGGGAGTTTTGGGGATCTATAGCCGACAGGCCGTATTCTACTACTATTTTGTAGTCGTCGATTCGTGATCCCTTGTCCATTACATTCATAGGATCCTTGCTTGCACTCTCGTCGGATGCAAGTCTGGCACCGAGAAGTGCAACCAAGTGGATCTTTTCTGCTTATACTGCATCGTCGGCCGCCGAGAGGCCTACTTGGACACCATTCTGCTATCATCACTCACCGGGGGCCGACGAGGGGGACCCGAGGCTAGATTGGATTTAGAACCGTACATTGGTATGAATGTAGAGAGATTGGGTGTATTTGATCATTATCCGGGTCTTCTGCTGACATCCAGCCCGGATACGATCAGTTTTGGGCTACAGGAGTTGCGATTAGCGGGCATTTGTGAGATGGATGAGCCGCCGAGGTTCGTTGAGGCTAGAGAGGGTCCGCATACTTTACGGCAGCGACCGCCTGCACCGTTGATGTTAGAGGAACTCCGAGATCAGGTTTTTGATAGGATGGATTAGGTTTTTGACAGATTAGATAGGCAGGACGATGCCATCCAGTACATGATGACACGCCAAGGCATCGAGATTCCACCGTTTTCTGGAGTTCCAGACCAGACAGATCAAGCTGAGGCAGAGCCAGATGCTACCACAGGTGGAGATCATGGTTGAGTCAGCAGCACCATTCAGCTGGGTTGTATTTTGTTTCCATTGTACTTTTTCTTTATTTTTTTTTTATTATCATGGTCTGTATACTGATGTATATTGTAATTTGTACGGGAGGCTCGGCTAGGTGGTTGTTTGTATATATTATCATTTATGTTGTTTGGTTGTTTGACATTATTGCTAGAATTGTGTTAGAGATTGCCGCTTTTATTCGTAAGGAATGTTTGAAACTTTGTAAGTTGAGCGCGTTCGAATTGGAGGGCATGGAACACGACTTACGAGGAATACCGATATCTTAACCAGGAAACTCTTTTCCGATTTTTGTACATTGTATTTTATTTTATTTCTGTCTTATTTTATTATTCATATTTATTTTTGTAAATATCTTTTTTTTACCGTCGTTTCTCGATCCACATTATGGACAATGTGAGTTTTCAGTATGGGGATGGGAGACATTCGTCTAGGTTCTGTATTTTGGGTTTGTTTGTTATAAAATGTAGAATTTTTTTAAAAATAAAAAAATTAAATGTCTTTTGAATTAGAAATCTTACAAGCACATGGAAAATGATAGGTAAAACTGGGCATAAATTGTGTTTTGAATTGAAATAAAATAAACAATAGAAAGCGTTTCTAAGTTGTGATTAATCGGTAGGCCTAGCCACTATTGAAAGCTTAAATATCCTGAAAGTGTTGTTTGGGTTAAATAAATGAATTAAATCAAGAAATCTCGTGGGTTCTCATCTTAGGAAACGGTAAAACTGAAACTGTCAACATAGGGTGATAGGTACCACGGTAAACTGAAATTTAGAAGTTTTTAAAAATCTATTGGCACACTAGTCTCTTTTTACGAAAATAAACCTGAGATTAGGTGGCGCCCACATCTATAATTCCATCAAATCATGAGCATAATTAATAAATTGAGAGCTTGAGTTTTCACCTATGTGTTACCCTCCGGGATAGCGACTTGGTTATACACCCATGGGTGGGAGCTCTAGTGATCAATATTTGGATAGATAAATTTTGATTTATGTGTTTCCCACCGGGATGGTGACTTGGTGGATACGCCTCTAAATTGAACTCTTATGTGCTTTAAGTGATATAACTGCAGCCTATATGCTACCTTCCGGGATGGTGACTTGGGATATGCACCCCTAGGTGAGGTTTATTCATAACTTTAGTAATGCTCTTGACATCCGACCCAATATCCATCTAAATTTCTAAAAACATGTGAATTTGAGTTTATCGTGGTGGGAAGATCTACATGATTTAACCCAGGCCTAAACATGACCGTGAGACGGGATTAGGTCGAGTTGTAACCTTTAAGTGTGAGACCCATAGATAAATTGATATACTGTATAAAATGGAATTAGAACACTTCTCGGGGGCTTGAAATTTGGTGTTTGGGTTTAGTCGGATAGAAATACCGGTCATTACACTTTAGTGCGTGATTATATTTGTGTTGATTAATAATAGAGATTGATATTTCTATGTCCAGTTATGATTCCATTGCAGATATCTTTTTCGAGGACGAAAAAAGAGTAAGTGAGGGGATGTTTGATGTGTTGCAAAACACATGTAATTATCCTAGTGTAATTGTGCAAATTTGTATAGTTTCGTATTCGTTTTGCATTGTTTTTAGTATATATTGTGTCTGAGTCATTTATGTAGGTGTTCATATGCAAAAGTAGCATAATCCGAGGTTGAATCCTGAAAGAATCGAGCACACGAGGAAAAGAGTGAAAAAGAAAATAAAAATATGGAATTTTACATCCTCGCGCCACGCGAAGATGGTGGAGTGAAAGTTAGTGCCACACGAAGATCTTAGAAAGTTACCCCGACTGTTTTGTTTCTCGCGCCACGCGAGAAACCGTTATCCCATTTTCGCGACACGCGAAAAGATACAAAATCCTTAAAAACCCTAAGTTCGATTATTAATAAGTTTATAATGCCATATCTTGGTGAGTTAAACTTTTAGCCTTCAAGTTAGAGCCTTTGGGCGATTTTGGGAATAGAGAAGTTGATCAGAGCAGGAAATTGAAGCTTTGGTGATCGAATTGGTTAGCTTGTAATCGTTTAGTTATCGTTATTCGGTTCTCGTGTTTGATTGGTTTATTTGACATGATGTTTTTGAATCTTAAGACTTGTTTTATGGTTTTGAACATGCATAGAGGCTAAACCATTATAGCTACCCAGGTTTTCATGATTACGTTGTGATTTTGGTATTTCATTTGGTTTTTGGATTCTTGTGATGGTTTTATATTAAAGTAGTGAACTTGTTTATGATTGAGCTGATGTGCAAGTGTATTTAGATCGGATTTATGATTGATTATTGTTTCATATGTGTCTTTATGAATGTCTTTCACGAATAGATGCATATTAGGTTGCTTACTGTGTGTTTGTGGCCAGTTTGTGGTTTTTGAGCGTTCGAATCCATAGGAACATAGTTGAGAGTTTAGAGGGTTTAAATATTCTACCTACTTTGATAGCTGAGAGGTGAGAAGTTGTTGGTTTGTCTCTTTTATTAGGGTTTTAGGTGTAAATACTTTGAAAGGAGGTTTCCCCTAGATGTCCTAGTATCCTTTGCATTATCGTGTCTAATCGATCGTAATCAAGTTATCCCTTGCATTCCTTGAATGTATTGAGATAGTGAGGCTGAGAGGCAAGATTTTTATCGGGTACTTTAGTATTGTTGGAGAGACCGAAAAGTAATTTAACCAACCAGTTAGCGTCACACAGCCATTAGGGTTTCCTTCTAGGTCACACCTTGAGAATGATCAAGGATCCTGTAGTCAGCCTTAGGGTGTAGTATTCATAGATCCTGGTTCCATCATTTGTGTTTTTAATTGAGAGAAATCCAAGTTTCACTGGTAGGATTCTTAACCTGGGTAGTGTCTTCCCTATTCTTGAGGTTATTTGATTTCTCTGATTGATAGTTGAGTGTCATTAGTTAGAGAGTTCTTAGTACTTTTGATTTCATAGTATAGCCTTAGTTCGTAGAAAATCCCCCCAATATAATTCTGTTTAATTAGTTGAGTCAGAGTCTAGATAGAGTTGTCACTAGTGTCTCGTGGGTTCGATATCCGGATTTACATTAGACTTTACTACATTGATCGGTACACTTGCCGGTTGTGTGGTCTAGTATTAGGTTGAGTCTATATTTATAAATTTAAAACTAGAGTTTTTAGGTTAGGTTTTATAGTTAGTTTTTATAGACCGTCCAGCCAACATCATTCTTTTACACAAAATTGAAAGCTAGTTCATAATCTGATCACACAAAGTGACTTCTGACCCGGTTATACTTTGATTATTGGATTTATTTAAAAAGGGCACCATTTTAATCATATTTGTTTCTTGTTTGATTTAAATACCTTACAATATTTGAAACAACCGGTCATACATTAACAAAGGATTAATCTTTATTATTTAGAACCAAGTTTTGTTATTAAAACTTTGAAACAGTTCGGGAAGAACTACTAGAATTATAAGTCTTATTTTGGTTAGTAACTATGCCGGACAAGGAATCAAAAGATTCAAAAACCATTGTGACATATAAAGAGTCGGGAATATCCATTTCTAATTTTCAATGCCCCATGTTGAAATCTGAATATGATACAACTTGGGCAATTCGAATGAAAATCATGCTAGACGCAAATGGTCTTTGAAAAACAATAGAACCCACCGCTGAAACGAGTGCGGATACCAAAAAGGATAAGTGTGCAATCACTTATATATCCCAGACTCTACCCGAAGATTTAATCTTGCATATACAAGATTGTAAAACTGCAAGACAAGTGTGGGATACACTAAAAAATTGGCATATTTGTGCCACTCAATTGCAACAAGCACGGTTGCAAAGTATCAAGTCTGAATTTGATAAGTTGCAAATGAAAGACGATGAAACCATCGATGCTTTCACAACAAGACTAACAAATATTGTTAGTAAGGAAACTACTTGTGGTGCTAAATATGATCAGCCCGCATTGGTAAGAAAAGTCTTGACCGCTATGCCAGATAGATTCATACACTTAATTGCTTCAATTGAGCAATTTACTGACCTAAATGAGGTAACTTTAGATGATACTATCGGGAGACCTAAAACCTTTGAAGAAAGGATAAAGTCTAAAAGAGGGACTATGTCCGATAGTCGAGACAAACTTTTGTTTACACGTCATGACAAGAATGAAAGTCATGGAAAACAATTCAGACATCGTGGACGAAAGAAATTCAACTCCTCTAGGAAGAATTGGCGTAAGGGAAAGCAAGAAGATAAGGATGAACACTCTTCTCAGAAATCCCATTAAAATAAGCCTAAGAAAGTCCATAAAGACTTGAATGAGGTTAAATGTTACAAGTGCAAGAAGCACGGTCATTATGCCACCATGTGTTCTCAAGATAATCGAACACACGAACAATCTAACCTGGTTGAAGAAGATAGTGAGCCTACTTTGTTGATGGCAGTTCTCAAGGAACACGAAAACCATCAAGAGATTTTCCTAAATGAAAAGGAAATTCAACCGACCCTATATGCAAACACAAATGAAAGTCTATGGTACTTGGACAACGGTGCAAGTAACCATATGACCGGTAACAAAGAACACTTTAGAGAAATAGATGAAAAGATCTCTGGAAGAGTTCATTTTGGTGATGGCTCGTATGTAGAGATTAGATGGAGAGGCTCAATCTTGTTGGAATGCAAAAATAAAGAACAGATAATTATATCTCATGTTTATTACATTCCAAGTTTTAAAAGTAACATACTCATCTTAGGAGAAATGCTGAAAAGAGATGCAAAGTTCTATTAGAACGTGATTCATTATATCTATATGATAATACTCAAACCTTACTCATGAAGGTTACACATTCAAGTAATAGACTTTTCAACATCAATTTAAAAATTGGTATACCAGTGTGTCTATTATCCAAATTAGATGAAGAAGCATGGTTATGGCATGCTCGTTTGGGTCATTCAAATTTTGACACTATAAAGTCAATGACTCATAAGAAATTGGTTCAAGGAATCCCTCGCATCAGTCACACTAGTCAAGTTTGTGATGCATGCTTATTAGGAAAACACACTAGGGCTCCGCTCCCTAAGCAAGCTAAGTTGAAATCTATTGAACCTTTAGACTTGGTTTATGGAGATCTCTATGGTCCCATATCTTCACCTACTCATTCAGGAAAGAAATATATTTTCTTACTTGTAGATGATTGTACTCACTACATGTGGGTATACTTTTTGTACTCTAAAGATCAAGCCTTTGAAACCTTTAGAGAATTCAAACAAATGGTTGAGAATGAGGTTGGAACCAGACTGAAAATGCTGAGAACTAATAGAGGAGGAGAATTCACATCTGGTGAATTTACTAGATTCTGTAAAGAAAATGGTATTGCTAGACAACTTACATCACCTTACACACCACAACAGAATGGTGTGGTTGAACGTAGAAACATAGCTATGTTATCTGCTACCCGTAGTATAAGGAAGGCTATGTCAATGCCTCAAAACTTTTAGGGTGAAGCTGTAAGACATGCCATATATGTACTAAACAGAATCCCAACTAAAGCACTGACATATGCTACACCTTTTGAGGCTTTAAATGGTAGAAAACCTAATCTAAAACATTTAAAGGTTTTCGGGTGTATAGAATACGCTAAGGTACCATCAAATCATTTAACCAAGTTAGATGATAGAAGTATTAAAATGGTATATTTGGGCGTTGAGTAAGGATCAAAAGCATATAGATTATTTGATCCTACAACTAAACGAATTTGCATCAGTAGAGATGTCAAATTCTTAGAAAAAGATTCATGGAATTGGGAGGAGTACATGAATGAACTTGGAGGCGAGGAACCGGAATGGATAGATTTCGTTATTGAAGAAACTCTGAGTAAATTACCTCAAGAAAACAATGAGGTAATCCATGTATCAATAGATGATGAAGATACATGAGATAATAATCAAGATCCATTATCTCCAAGGTCACCAGATACCCCAGGAACACCTCTAACATACACATATGAGACAAATTCCACAGAAATTGGTAATCATGGACCAATTACTAGTGGCTCATCCAACCCGTTCGATTATACACCACGTCAAGGATTTAAACACTTAAAAGCCATGTATGAAAAGGCCCGGGAAGTGGAGGTTGATATAAATGAATTACTATTGGCTGAAGAAGAACCTCAGACTTATAAAGAGGCAGCCAAAGACAAAAAGTGGATTGAAGCAATGCAGGCTGAAATAGATTCAATCAACAAAAACAATTGATTTAGTGTAAAGTACACATCTTAATTCCTAGGGTTTTAGTGTGTTTTACTTAGTTTTGTGTTCGTTTTGAGTCGTTTTTGGTATCTATTGAGTCTATGTTGTGTTTACAGGTGCTCGAGGTAATTACAAGTGAAGACGGGAAGAAACCAAGCATGGGAATGAAGTCCAGGGTTTAAAGTGAAAAAATGATGAATTTCAAGTCTTCGCGGTATGCGAAGAACGAGACTCCATCCCTCGCGGTACGTGAGAGACTTCAAATTTCGGCCCGACTATTTTGGCCCTCGCGGTATGTGAGGGACTGGCTAATCTCTCTCGCGGTACGCGAGAGTCTCGTAATCCGTGAAAAACCCTAAATCGATAATTAAATAGAATTTGAATCCCATTAGTAAAAAAAGGTTCGTATCTTTGCCGTCTAAAGAGAGTTAGAGGGCGATTTTGGGAGCAAGGAAGATGAATTAAGCATAAAGTTGAAGCATTTGGATTTCGGGTTTGTTAATTTAGCATTCTAGGGTTTCAAGATTCAATTTTTCTTGTTTGTTTATGTGTTTGAGACTATGTTTGTGTTTGATACCTCTGTTCTAGTCGTTTTGAGCATGATACTCGGCTAAAACCTTAATATTGCCTAGGTCACATGATGAATGCTCAGTTTTTATCGGTTTTAGATTTGAATGATTATTTTATGATTTTGTAAACAATCCTAGTTAATAATTATGATGTATATGCATTCTTTAATTCTGATTGTGTGATTGATTACTGATTTCCTTGCGTTGATTGTGGTTGTCTGCCAGTTCAAATCTAGGTCATAGATCTTAGGATTTGTGATTTTGGTGGTTTGCTAGACGTAGTAGCCATAGGAGTTATCATTGATTACTGATTTGAATTGAGTGTTCTTCCTTGTTCAATACCCGAGATGTGAGAATTAGTCGTTTAGTCTTCGTCATTAGGAATCTGAGTGTTAACAGTCTGAGAGGCCGTTAGTATAAGGTGTCTAGTGATTTGTTGCTATTCTAAATCATAGTTGTTATCATAGGATTACCCCGTGCATTCCTTGAGTGTATTGTGGACGGTGAGACTGAGAGATAATCTGTTCATTAGGGTACTTTGTCATAGTTGGAAATACCCGAGAGGTGATCCAACAATCTGGTGAGTTATTACATCTTTAGGTAGCTTAGTTGGTGACACCCTGAGAGTGATTAGGGATCCACTAGGTTGTCTAGAGTTGTTTCCTTAGAAACCCATATCCATCATTGTTTCCAGAACCGCTAGAAGTTATGCTTTCCAAATAGGATTCCGACCTATGTGGTATTCTTCCCATTCCTGAAATCTTCCTTAGTTCTTGTCTTGATAGTTTGAGTCGATCTTAGTTTATTGCATTCTTAAGTATAATCAATAGTGTAGTCAACCCCCCATCAATCAAATCTTTAGTCTGAGTCAGAGTCAGTTTTGTTATTCGTAGTGTCTCTAGGGTTTGATATTCCGGTTTACCATTAAGTTGTGCTACACTCGATAGGTTCACTTGCCTGTCAGTGCGGTTTAATTCATAAGTTTTCCATTTATTACTTAGGAGTCTAGGTTAGGTTTGGTTATTTATTTTATAGACCGTTTGGACGACATCAACAATATTTGGAAACTGACCAAGTTACCCAATGATCATAAGGCAATTGGCCTAAAATTGGTATTCAAGACTAAAAGAGATGCAAATGGGGAAATAATAAAGCATAAGGCTTGTTTGGTAGCCAAAGGCTATGTACAGCAGCACGGTATGGACTTTGATGAAGTCTTTGCTCCTGTAGCCCGTATAGAAATAGTTCGCCTCATTCTTGCTCTTGCAGCATATAATAAATGGGAAGTACATCATCACAATGTAAAATCCTCTTTCTTACATGGCGAATATGTCTCACAACCCGAAGGGTTCATAAAGGCACAAGATGCAGGGAAAGTCTATAAACTTTCCAAGGCATTGTATGGACTTAGACAAGCACCACGTGCATGGAATGTGAAGCTTGATCACACCCTAAAATCACTTGACTTCAAGAAATGCACGTTAGAACAAGCAGTCTATACAAAGAAAAGCAAAACCTTTGTTGGAGTTTATGTTGATGATCTTATAGTAACTGGAACTCCAAAGAAAGAAATAAACTTGTTTAAATCTCAAATGGAAGAAAAAATTGAGATGAATGACCTAGGGTTACTAGCATATTACCTTGGGATAGAAGTCATCCAATCAGGGGGTGAAATAGCTATTAAGCAATCTGGTTACATTACTAAAATTCTAAAGAATTCTGGAATGATGGATAGTAATGAAACCAAAATCCCAATGAACCCTGGTACTCTACTCACTAAAACCAAGGGTGGAAAATCAATTGATCCCACTGAATATAGAAGTCTGATTGGTTGTCTAAGGTATTTACTTCATACTAGACAAGACTTATCCTATTCAGTTGGTTTACTTAGTAGGTTCATGCAAGAACCTAAAGAGCATCATCTCAAGGCCATTCATCAAATCCTTCATTATATCAAAGGAACAAAAGACTACGGTATAACTTACAAAAGGAATGGAGGATGCAAAATAACAGGCTATAGTGATAGCAGTTATGGAGTTAATACTGAAGAAGGAAAAGGCACTACTGGATTAGTGTTCTACTTTGGAAACTCACCCATAACATGGTGCACATAGAAACAACAAACTGTGACACTCTTTTCATGTGAATCTGAATTTATGGCAGCAACGGCTGAGCATGCCAAGCACTATGGCTGAAAAGACTACTTAGTGAACTCACCGGATGGAAGGAAAAGATTACTCTATATGTTGACAACATATCCGCTATCGCGTTGATGAAGAACCCGGTGTTTCATGGAAGAAGCAAGCACATTGACACCCGTTATCACTTCATAAGGGAATGTGTTGAAAATGAACACATCAGTGGAGAACTACAAAGGGCAGACATTCCGACAAAGGCATTGGCTAGAATCAAGTTTGCTACAATGCGGGAATTGCTCGGTGTTCAAGATCTACTTGTTCGTGATTAAGGGGGTGAATGATAGATATAATCCCTCTCAAGTAAATAAGTCTAGGGGTGTCTATGTAATTATGTTAAAGTATGTTTAATTAGTATTTGTAAATAGTATAACTTAAAGGGGTAAACTTGTCAAACCCTTGATTAGATTAGAATGAATCGGTGTCTCATCTTGAACCGACGCGTCGTTCTTTTTCATCTTGTATATATACATTCACAAATCAATGAAAGTGTTAATCTTTGGCAAAATCAAATTGTTCTTATTTCTTTGATCCTTGGATAATATTGAAACAGAAAATAAGTAAAGGAAAATGTAATGTGATATTGCTGCTGAAAAGTTATATATTTCACGCATCATACTACACTTTAAATAGCCCACATGCAAACTCATGCGTAAAGTGGAAATAAGAAAAATTCAACATAAATTATCTTGTGTTTCTGTATGAATATTAAAGAGAACTTAGGTATCCATTTTGTTAATATAGTTTAATTATCTCTAGCTCATTTTTGTTGATTGATTCTAGTTTTTTTCATATAATGTTTTGTTCTTTTAAATACATGGAAGTTGAACATTTCCGATCATGTGTACTGGGTACGTGCATTCAAACAAATTATGTTTTTTGTTTTTAAAATTGTTTTTAACAGAAACCTTTAAAACTTTTGTGAACAGTACATCCCCCAATGGGGGAGTGTCACGTGGCCTTTAAAACCTTATTATTTTCAATCCTCATATTATATATAATATACGCTTTTAACCCGTGTACTTTTTTAATAAATTCGTTTGGGGGAGTGTCACGTGTCCTTCAAAAACTTTTTCTTTTCAATCCTCATATTATATATAATATACGTTTTTAACCCGTCTAATTTTCTAATAATTTCGTTTCTCTATAATAACTTTCGTTTTTTAACTTAAAAAAACGGAAAGTGCGCCTTTCTTTAATTTTTTTTTGTCAACGTTACGGTATAAACTTTATTGAAAACGGAGTTTTATTCATATTCAATTTTTTTTTGAATAATATAGCAAGTGTACGCAGGTTTTAGCCCCGCAAACGAAACGAAACGATGACGACCATGTCCACGCCGCGTTATGAGGGGGAATGGTTTTAGCCTCTCATACTATACATAATATACACTTTTAACCCGCTTAGTTTTATATTAACTTCGTTTTTCTTCGCTAACTTTCGTTCGTTAACTTTTTTTTTTTAAACGGAATGCATGGTTTTTTTTGTTTTTTTATCAATGTTAAGGTGTAACTTTTATTAAAAACGGAGTTATATTTAAATTCGAGTTTTTTTACAATCGTGCACTATAGCGAGTTTGTGTATCGACATAAGTTTTCTCCACCCAAATGAGCCGACCCCGATAACGATCAGACTCCCACAACGAAGCGTGGCAAAAAAAGAAACTAGTTAAGATAAAAAGTATAACTTTTATTATATTAACCACTATATACAGTATAAGAAGCATGTGAACAGTGATAAATTGCTATTGGTGCAGGCAATGCTATTGGTTCAGACAATTTTTCTCCTCTAATCCACACGTCTATATTATTGGTCCAGGCAATTTTTTTCCTCCAAGGCCCACGTGTATATTATTGGTCCAGTTAAAGTACAAATTGAACACGCTTACGTGGACCTTACAGTAGTGTCTCATTTCGTGGGACTTAGGAACAATGGGTTTGTTGCGGGCCATGCAGCGCTGAAGGCGAAAGAAGGCAAAGTTGGTAAACACGAGAAAGCTTGTTTAGAGAATCAACACGTGTTTATTCCTTTTGCTTTTGATACATTTGGTTTCCTAGCCCCGGAGGCTGTGAAATTACTGAACAAGGTTCAGCGGGTCATAAATGGTAATTTTTCGGCTAAAACCCAAAACTTTGGGGGTTACGGCGCAACTTGTTGCCCGTTTACCCGCCACTTTATTCTAATTATCCTTCTTTTGAAATGTGAGATTTCGTATTATCAATTGACATAATATATATACTGTTATGAACATGTTATTATGGTGACTAACCAAGTTTCTAACTCCCATATTATTTATGTTTGTATTAATGATATTAGCACTATATATAGTGGCTCTTGCACTTGATATGAGATATCTCTAATAAAATACTTCTCCATCTTTCATTCTCTTGCTTCTTATGTTTACATACTTTGTATATTGGTTGCTATTAGGTCGTTGTTATACAACACGTTATCAGCACGAGTTATAATAAGTTAGCGTTTACTACGTGATCCACAATCTATTTACATGCAATTGTAACGGTCAAAGTTCTCGTAAATAATTTGTCATTGCTTCACCAATGAAGCTTGGTGGGTAATTATCAACTTTAATTCCCTCTCTAAACGGGTATCATAATTGTCAAGAAAGGTACGGTTTATTTTTATTGATGTCTAGCTTTTGGTGCAAACTATGTGTGTTTGGGTTTTAGTTAATATATGCACAAAGGTGTTTTCCGACTCTTGGATTATATGATCTTAGTTGGATAAGTTAAATTTTTTTTCTTTAACTAATTGTATTTAATCATTCTGTTATTGGTGGTTTATAATGTTTGTGTATGTAATATGTATTTGGTTTAGAAAGAGGGGATTGATGAATAATTATTATTAGGATTTAAAAAAAAAAAGAAAAAAGAAAAACAAAGATTTTTTTTAGTTGGAATTCCGATAAGTTTTAAGTTTGTTTACGTCTTTGATTTTTCCGTTATGAAAAATGATATACTTATATGAATTTAATATCAAATCTACGGATATGGATTATCTAAGACTTTAACATATTATTGTGAAATTATATTCTACATTTCATATCAGTTTTGATATATCATAGAATCTCATTATGATCATGGTTTAGAAGTAAAAAATGAATAAATAAACGGTAAAGAGAATTTGCTTGCAGTTTTTGTAAGGCGTCAAATAATATTTTAATTTGCTTATATAGGTACTGCTACGTTTTTAATTCTATTCCCAAATTTTATCAGTTTTTGAAATTTTCTAGTATGTGTTTAATTGGCTGTAAATATTGAGTTAATAATCTTAATTATATATAAATTCATATAACATTTGTGTTGGTATGTTATTATGATCTACTCACTCCGTTTTGTTTGCATTTTTAATTTTAATAAATGGAATTAACTTCCATTCAATAATAGGATATAATTAAGTTTCATGATTAGTGATATGGAGTCATGGGCAACAATTGTTTTATATAACCGTCAAGTTAATTGAGTAATTAAATTACATAGTAAATGTTGTTATGATATTTGTGAAATATATTTAACCGTTATAAGACTGCATTTATAGAAAATAAACATTGAATGTGGTCAAGTGAATTTTTAATTTCTTATGATTCAATTTGACTTGTTCAAATCAATTTAATTATTTGATGGATTCAATTTATTATGTATTTAATTTTATTAATTAATCATTTAAAAGTTTTTAATTTATTATCATATGTCATAGTCCCTAAAGCTCATTATAAATTTACAGAAAGTTAAAAGATTTTGAAAAGATAAAGTAGCATAACTCGATAACAATCACTTCTCAATTGATATTATGTGATGAAAAGATTATTTATGAGCAAATGTTGAATAATACAATTTTCATTTATCACTCTTATATATGCTTCAAAATTGGTAATATTATTGAAAGTATGAAAACCATCATGAAAGTTGTGTGGTTCTAATCTATTCCCTGAAGTGAAAGTGATTGTATAATGATCATTGTAAAAGTCATGATCATGTACATAATTGTAATGTTGATCATGATTAATAAATAGATCAACCATGTTAATAATCAAATCGACCACAAGAGGTGACACACTAAGGGAGTGATTATATGAGAATGTAGAAAAGTGTTTTGGAATAATGTACACTATTCTCTCGTATATATGTCGTGTATTAAACAAGCACGAGTAAAAGATATTAACTAGAAGTTTATGAATTGTTATTATTTTATTGGCATAAGGGGCGGATTTAGGTAGGGCGAAGGGGGTTCACCGGAACCCCCCGAGTTTTGAAATTATAGTAGAACTCTATATAAAAAAACTGGGGTGAACCCCCAAAAAAAGTATCGGGTGAACCCCCCATCTCCATCGACGACGGAGAAGAAAATGAAAATGAGAGGAGAGGAGTAAAATGACTTGAAAACTTCCGGCTGCCTGTGGCGGTGGACGGTAGAGGAGGGCGGTAGCGTCTGGTTAGTAGTGGGTGGGGGAAGAAAGATGAAGAATGTGTTTGTCTCGGTGGTTTCCTTATTTTATAACGCTTTTCTAAATATATTACCTTACTGCTATTCGAAAAATATATATATTATCTTAGCATGCTTGATGTGAAACTAGGACAAATGTATAGTAACAAGCCATTGGGTTGCACAAAAATGACAGCTCATTGCACCATATTTCAAATCTTATGTACTTACTTTCTTTATCTGATTTCATTATTATATTATTTTATATTTATTCAATTTAAGATTTATTTTTCAAATAAATAATAGTCATGTGGTAATTATATGTTTAAAGATGCCCAACAAATTAATAAATACTTTAAAATTAAAATCCAATAACAAACGTTATATTTTGGGGTCCATGTTTACTACACATAGAAAATTTGAAATCTCAAGAACGGTTCTGAAGAGAAAAGAGAAGTGGTGCTTGGTCGGAATGAACTCTCCGATCCGGTTATAAAAAATTGCCTTTTTACCACATTAAGAGTTTAACTTTTAGTTATTTTGATATGTGCTTATATTTTAAGTTAGTTCATTTTTTATCTCCGACCGGTTCGACCAGTTAACCTCTGAACCTTACCCGAAACGACCCGAAATTTTTTTATGTCCAACCCTATGAAATTGGAGTAGCTAAAAGCAGTGAACCTCTTGGAAAAAATTACTGGATCCGCCACTGATTGCCATGACCGGTTAGGCCATCCCGAGTCAATAATGATATGAAATGTATTCAAGAATCGGGGATTCTTCAAACTAATAAATTATACATATAATGTTTGCTTTCAAGGGAAGTTATGTATTTACCAACTAAAATAGGGTGTAAACCCCTAAATATTCTGTAAACGATAAAAGATATATATCATAATGATTATACCATTTAGTGTGTTTAAATCGATGCATCGTCTAAATGGTTATCAAAATTGCAACTTGAAGTTTGCGTAATATGTGGCTTAGCTAATAAGATAGCAAGCACATTATTCCAGAATCACATTTATTTTGGTAATAACAGTGATATTAATCCCAAGTTACTAAGTATTGATGGAATAAATGGTGAATATCATATATTCATACATAAAGTGCTTTTGTTGAGATGAGCACTATATGTTCAATAATTATGAGAGCAACAATTCATTTTATTTGTTTGGGACCATGTTATGTACATGTTGCAATGGTAATTCACATCAAGCCTACAAGTTATTATATTTTCTCCTAATTACAATTGGTTTTTGGTCAGAAACCAAGTATTTCCCATCTAAGTTGTTTTTAGGTTGTGCGATATGTGTTGTATTTTCTCCACCACAACACACAAAGATGGGACCTCAAAGGAGGTTGTGATTACATGTTGGAAATGAATAACTATCTATAATTAAGTTACTATAGCCATTAACATTACATCTCAATTTATGGAATCAACATTCTCAACATGAGGGGGAGATTAAAAGCAGTTGGAAAGTGAAATAATTTGGAATGAGTTATCTCTATATTATCTTGATCCTCAAACTAAGTATGAACCAGATATTCAAAAGATAATTCATAAGATTAGCAAATAAATTACCAGACATATTCACTGACCTTAAAATGGTGATTAAGTCACATATACCAACTGCTAGTGCTCCGATTAAGATTAATGTCCTAGAAGGACGACTACATATTGGTAGTAAGTAAGGACGACTACATATTGGTAGTAAGTCTAAGGCACGTTTGAAACGTGATAGACCATTCGATTCCAAAGAAAAAAATTCTTCAAAAATGGAGCAAGTTATAAAGAATTTGGTCAAGTCGAGGTAAAAGTAAAAGGGTCCATTAACGAGACATTAGACATGATGGTTCCGGAAGAACCTCAGGTACCTGAAAATAATGAGATCTCGGTAAATTGTATCATGTCTATAAATAATATGGAATCGAAACAAGATCGACGTCGATAATACTTTTATATATAATAGTGTTTGAAATAATCGAAATAATGAGGATCAAGAATGTATCTTCCTACGAATTAAAATATATAAATGATTGGCCAAAATAGAAAGATGTAAATGAGGCAGAATTGTATTCTCTCACAAAATACAAATGGTTTGAACTAGCAGTACAGATACATGAAGTTGTAAATATGTTGGATATAAGTGAGGTCTTTTGGCGAAAGAATTATGTGAAATAATGAAAAAAGATAGAAGGCAAAATTGGTGGCCCAAAGATTTTCGCAAAGACCTATAATTAATTATAAGGAGACACATTTTCTAGTGGTGGATGCAATGACTTCCAACATCTCATTAGTCTGGTAATACAAAGAGAGAATTGATATGCATCTTAAAATGTTGTGAGACATGATATCAAAATTTACAAGAAAATCCTTGAAGGATTTATACTACTAAAATCATGTTGAGTGAGTTCTCGAGAACACTATGATTGTTGTATACAG
The DNA here is from genome assembly GCA_023525975.1 of Smallanthus sonchifolius. Taxonomy (NCBI): domain Eukaryota; kingdom Viridiplantae; phylum Streptophyta; class Magnoliopsida; order Asterales; family Asteraceae; genus Smallanthus; species Smallanthus sonchifolius. The sequence goes on from CM042046.1 coordinate 33,914,461, forward strand.
ATTCGAATACGTATACATTATGTTTCATAAAGATGTAATCCTTATGCACCAATAAACATGCAAGAAATAAATTCAACATAGTGATTATGGTATGACAATGATGGTACAATATAGATTGGAAATGAATCTATTGTCATTGATTTGTAATTATTTGCTAAAAGATAATGTTTATGTATCAAAACTTCTAAAGAATGAATGCACATGCATAATTGGTGAAGATGTGAAAGAAGTCTTTGATTGATTATAAATGCCTAAAGCATTTATATAAAATCTTAAGAAATGTATCATAAAAAGTTAACAGTTTATATATATGGATGAAAATAGTCAAGTCGAGTGTGGTATAATCGACTTAGTGATTATCCCAGATAAGATAGATATGATTTACTTAGTCCATATGTTTTATTAAAAGAGCAATATGATGTTTGTAAGTATTATACTATATGTTGATGATATCACTTTATCTCATGAAAATATAGAATATTTGTATAATGATAATTTTATCTATCAATCAAGTTACATCCAGGAGATGTTAATGTATATAGACAAAGCTCATCCTATAAGTACATTTAAAAATGTCATATCGCTTGACACTTATCATCTCCTATCATAGAAGAAGAAGTACCATAGTGAATTGCAAGTGATGAATTAAGGTTTTTTTTGCTAGTCATGATTAGATATATCATTTATATTATACACAGGGATATAATGAAGTATTAAAACCTTTATGGTACACATGTATAGGTTTGTCTTTTACTAACATATCGAAACAAGTTTAGTTATTCTTGCATAATGTAGGTAATGTTAACACAACATGGTCGTGGATCTTGTGGTATTCACTTACAAGAGGAGGCACCAAAAGTTTTACATGAATGTCACATAACATTGGTTATCTTAAGGAATTGCATATCAAGAGAACAAGCATCAAACCATTGACTATAGAAGTTTTTAGCAAATTTCATAGAAGTTCCACACATATCAATTAAAGGATACATTAATGAGGGGGAGTATTATACACGTTGCACTCTTTTTCCCTTCACTAAGTTTTGTCCCATTGGGTTTTCTTAGTAAGGTTTTTGTAGGTCCTCGGTTGTCTCGGATTGCTAGTCGAACAGGGTGCAGAATACCCGTGACTAGTTGGAGTATCAAGCAACACAAAGTAAACCGACAACAAACACGAAATACTTCAAACTTCGTTTTTTGATAATCACAGCTGGTGACAGAGTATGAATGCGTACATAACTTCTGTTACCACTGGCTATATATACTAGACCTATTACCTGCGCACTTAACAAGTGTGCAGGAATTAACTTCTGTGTACTTAGCAAGTACGCAACCTTTGTGCATGCGTACTTGCTAAGTACGCAGGAACGATGTCCTGCGCACATGCTAAGTGCGCACAACACTAAACAAAGATGTCTAAGTACAAGTTGTACATGTACATTTACAACTCGATAAACCACTACATACAGATACTAAATACAAATACAAGTACACAAATACAAGTACAAAAGCTTAAGACAACATCTAGAGTGTCTGTCACACAAACGTGCTCTAACAAACCCCCCCTTGATAATAGCTCTGGATTGTCTTCGGTCTTCAACCTCCTGCAGCTCTAGTTTCCCATTTTCAGCTTGTAGTCAAGACAGAACTTGACTAGCTTGTCGTACCTTGATGCTTGAAGCTTCGTCCAATCGTCCGTGTAGATGCAATATCTTTCATTGAGAACCGTCAGATCTTTCACAGAGAAGTTGATGAAAGTAATTTCATCAATAACCCTTACCAGTTCCTTTGGCTCCAAGCATCCACTCGCGGACCTTATTCTTCCAATCACCACCGCCTCGCCCGTCTTAGGATCTACGTACCAGTACCATATGTTTCCAAGGATATCCTGAGATAACTTGCACAAGGGTATCTTGGTTTCACATAGCACTGGCTTGTAAACCAGCTTCTTTAGGCTTCTGTTAGTCACGGGATGTTTAACAGTCTTATCCCTGACTCTCTTAGACATTTGAGGCTTGAACACCTCGAAGTTTCTGGATCTTCCCTCTCGCTGTAATGTACCCCACAAACCTATTGCTACTGCGTGCTTAGAATTACCCAACAGCTCTCGGTTTGCAAGATTCACCAGATCGTACTTCGGTAGGGAGCTGAACGCCTCGCTTGTGGGTTTCAAGTACTGAACCCCACCCGCTCTTTTGATGACGAACAACTTCTTGTCGTCATCGAACTTGACAGACAAGATCATACTTGTAGCTACATGTTTTTCTATTATGGATGTCTTTTGCGAGACAGGAGCTTGATCCTTAGTAAACCATCCAGAGGGATATTTACTCTTCCATGCTTCAGGATCAACAGGTTGGGGATCGGTGGAAGAGGCTTCAGTCGAGGTCACTGCACCACTAGCCTCATCAACGAATTAAGGCTCGACTGAACCTGTGTTGAATGTAGCTTCAAAGGCTGGAGCTTCAAAGATCTCTCCATCCTCAAGCTCGTATACTCCTTCACCATCTCCCTTAGGAAACTCCACCATCACATCCTCATCTTCCACATCCCAGTCATCATCAGACTCGATCTCTCCTTCTTCTAGATTGCTGAGAGCATCGATTTGAGTTTTCTTGGAATAGTCTGGCTCTATCATTAAAATTACCTCATCAGATAGATCGTATAAAACATCAGCCGAATACTTTCCTTTATCACCTCCACTACCAGATGCGTCACCTTGACCAGACTCCCCCTCAGCGATAGATCGTATAAAACATCAGCGCTTGTTGCTCACTACTTCCACTAGGACCGGCTTCTGGATCCTTGTATGTGTCATCATCCTTAGTCAGACCGACTAGGTGACAAGCCTCATCAGCACTAGGCTAGGATGGCATATCCTTCTCCTTCAATAATTCCTTTATCTTCTCTCCCTGAGCAGCAAGAGCGTTGGTCAAGTCACACACCAACTTGACCATCACCTCATGCTCTTTTCTTTGAAGCTCATCAGCCTTTCTCTGTTTGTTTAAAGCGGCTACTTCATCAAGCAAAGAATTGATATGACCTTGCTGTTTATCAGACTCTTCCTTTGATTTCTGTACCGTTTCAAGTAGACCAGCTACTTGAGTCTCCAGAGTAGCAATCCTCGCATCACGAGGATCAGGACCCCTGGACGATGAGGCTTCAGCTGTATGGGTGGTGAAGGTAAAGATCTCATCAAATTTGAACCCATGAGTAAAATAACCATACTCAAAGGGTTGACTGATCGGTTGTAAGGTGGTTGTGGGAATGATAGTTGGCATGGAAGTTGGGATGGTAGTGGTTGCAGTTGTGATTAGGGTGATGGTGACCGACTCAGTTTGAATTGGAGTCGTTACCATCACTGGTTGGTCAGAATGCAGCGGAGGGACACAATCTCGGGCATCACCTCTGAGACAGTTGTGGTAGCCAACTCAATAGTAACCTGTGGCTCCCTCCGATATTGTAGCTGCTGTAACGGGCTGGAAGTTGAAATAGAGAGTGATGCAGTACTCACCGCCTCTCTAAGGACAAGTACAATAGGTCTATCCCCCCGTCGCTTTACACTTATCTCTCTTCTCTGTCTTTGTAATTCAGCATCCGAATCAGCATCGGGTTCATATTCGCTGCTGGTACTTTCTTGTCTTTGTCTTTTAGAAGATGACTCGAGAAGGGAAACCTTTGCCAACTTCCTGGGGTGTGATTGATCTGGTGCATCATCAGAATCAGATGAATCAGATTTAGTGGCTTCAGAATCTGACTCTTTAGCACCATCTCCTCCTTCCTGTTCTTATTCACCACCATCACTAGAATCAACACTCTCAGATTCTTCATCGCCTTCTTTTTCCTCCTCTACTTGTTCATCTGAGTTTTCACTCACTTCAGGCTCTGACTCTGTACTAAACCATCTTAGATATGGAGGGGCCACATACGCTTCATTGATTAAGTGGCCAAAGGGAGGAGTATGCTCATGGGTAGGAGCTACACTTCTTGGCGTTAGAAATTGTGAGAACACTCTCTTTGCCACTCTCTTGACTTGAAGTCTCTCCCTAGTTGCCGGTAGATTTGGCAAAGCATCATTGATCAAAAGTTGCACAAATCTGGGGTACACCATGAATCTAAATGTTTTCGCATGATTAATCTGTTCGGTGATCGCGTTGTAGATATACTTGGAAAAGTTGTAGCCCTTGTTTAGAAAAAGTCCAACCATGGCTGCTGCTAAGTCATGACCCATGGCATCCTTGCATGCTTTCCTTGAGGAGATGCACATAATCATGATGTGAGCAAAGTACCTCCATTGATCTAGTAGCCATATCTTCTTGTACGAGGCATAATCTCTAGCACCGACATATCCCATTCTCTGCCTCCAGCACCCATCCACAAAGTAATCAGGATAAGTGTCTGGGTCGGTTGCTAGATCCCTGAACTGTAGGACTCGTCTAATGGTGTCTTCAGAGATAGCAATATCATGACCCGCTATAGTAGCCCTAATGACATTTGGGGTTACCGTACAATCATTATCCGCTGTCTCCCAGAGCTATTCCAGATAAGGTCTTGAGACAATAGGGTCCGCAGAGATAGCATAGCTTATCTTCGACCGATTCAGAAAATCAACTATCTCCCGATATTGTAGAGTAGCACCCTTCCATTCAGGTTGAGTTAACGCCAGTAGGTTGAACTTACTTGTAAATGCACGAGCCTTCACTGCAAAAACACAAAATGAACACTATAAGAATACATAGACTCATTGGAATTGAAAGAACATCCCAAGGTATAGTACATTCACATTGAACAAGTTTCCAGACTTAGAAAATTTTCCAAGTGTGCCTTCCTGCGTACTTAGCAAGTATGCAGGTTTTATGTCTTGTGTACTTAATAAGTACGCAGGAGTTATCTCTTGCGAACATGCTAAGTGCGCAAGAAGTAACACTTGTACATTTTAGGCAAACTTCCAGAATCTGTGAATTAGTGGTTTTGATGTGGGTTATGGTCACCACAAGGTCGAAAATCAAATGCATGACCTATGGGACCAACACCAACATCAAACCCTTGCTAGCCCTGTGTCATTTTGACTTAAACCTGAACCGACGCGAACCTACGGTCACTCAGGGGGTCAAAATCAAAATCAAGCCAAGTTAAGGATGAATATGAGTTGCTAGAGCTACGATTAATGATATTAAACAAGATTTAGGGCATGATTTCACTCAAAAACACCCAAAATCGGTTCAAATTTCATCATCTAAACCCTAGGTTCTAAAAGTCAAGAAATCGGTCCGAAACTCATGATTTTGTGGATGAAATGCTCTGAGATTCTCACCATAGATTGTTGAAGTGAAGATGAAACAAAGATCAGGACGAAAAACGAGTTTGGGAACACACAAATTTTTGAGTAATTTTGAGTCAGGAGAACAATACAGTGTTATGTCGTTTGAAAGTGATAAAGTGAGAAAAATGTTCTAACACCTGCTGCTAAAGGTCGTGCGTACTTAACTAAGTGCGCAGGATGTTACTCCTTATTAAGTACGCATGACTAAGTCCTGCGTACTTGGTTAAGTACGCTGAAGTTCCTTCTTGCGCACTTAACTAAGTACGCAGAACCATTAGCATACTCAGAAATAAACTCAAATTATAAAGAAATGTCAAGTCAAATAGCAAACCGGGTATGAAAGTTCAATCTAGGGGTTCAAAAACACATCAAGGAAGTTAACACAAATATTTTTGGTTTTTCTTGAATTTTGAGAAACTGTACAGAAAAATTGAACTGTTCATAAACTTAAAATCTTTTTGATCTTTTCGTGAATAAAGATATACACGTATATACATACAATCTCTTATTGGTCACAGTCATGAGCAGAGGATCGGGTCAAATCATGCTATTATATGCAAAAATGATACAATATAAACATCAAAGAATATGAGATCATGTCATGAATTACTACTTATGCATACGTAATAAGCAATATAAACAAGTAATTCAAGTTGGCAATATTATAAGATTTGAAACCATAAGCATCTTAGTATCACTTTCTTGTGTGTTAAAGTATTAATTATAAGTATACAACGTGTACCCCACTGTTATACTATCAAAATTTAAATTTGCACTATCTCAAGACATTTAAGATTTTCCCAATGATTTTTCAAAATTTCCAGAATGAAGTTACATAGTTAGCACAGAAAAAATCAAGCAGAATCCATAAGGATTATCAGGAATCATAAGATTCAGATTTGAGTGATTCATTTGTCTTGGTTTCATCGGATTTCTTCTATGAATATTGGAATTATGATTCAGGATAATGAATATGGTGTCTGAGGATTTAGGTAAGAGGATCCAACTTTTATCTGGATTTGATTTCAATGAATCATGAATGATTCAAGGGAGAATATATGCTCACGGTTGGTTTCAAGACATATCTTGATTCAATCTGTCATTGCATACTTGTGAGTATGGGCAGTGAGATGAAGCACAGTAATTGTGCTAACGACCTAACCCGAAGCTGGTCTCAGAGGAAAATACTTGCCAAAATCTTACATCATATATCTGATTGTGATCTTTTGCATTCTTTTATTATACACACACACTAGCAAACATGGGTTCAAATCACAGTTGTAGTATTGATTTAATTTTCACACTACTAATGATTCAAAGACGCTTATAGCCTACTGACAATTCAAATTACTTGAAAATAAGCAGATTAATAGGTCAAACAATTTAACTACTCAAGTAAGCATGATGCAATCATTTCCCATATATGCAGTCTAAGAAGTTTAGATCAAAACTGATGTGCTATCATTTCTCTTTTCTTCAAATGACTTTGAAATTTTCTTGGTTTTCTATTTTGTTTGGGTTTTTCTGAAATAGTTTGAAAGAAATACAAACTGTACAAACTTAAAGAAAATAAAAGTTAACTTCCAAGAAAAAAGTTTTGATTTTGAAAACAAGTTTTCACTCAGGATTGAACATTCCTATCATGTTGACGAGATGTTCAAAACGGGTTCAATCAAACGCCTTAGTGAAAAGGTCAGCAAAGTTGTCATCCGTGTGAACTTTTACAAGTTCAATGAAGTGCTTTTTAGCACAATCACGGATGAAATGGTGACGAATCTCAATGTGTTTAGTTTTGAAATGTTTCACCAGGTTATTTTTTATGGACATGGTGGCATTGATGTCAATGAATAATGGAGTTCCAGTGAAGTTCAAGCCATAATCTCTCAATTGTTGCTGGATCCACAATATTTGAGAACAACAGCTCGCGGCAGCAATGTACTCTGCTTCACATGTTGAGACAGAAACCGTTGACTGCTTCTTACACTTCCAGGAGACCAGCCTGTCCCCCAAGAATTGACATCCACACGAGGTTGACTTTCTATCGAGGTTACAACCGCCATAATCAGAATCAGCGTAGGCTTTTAAGTCAAACGACTGTTGTTTGGAGTACCAAAGACCTAATCGGGGTTTCCCTTTCAGGTATCTGAAAATCCTCTTCACAGCTATCAGATGAGATTCCTTCGGTTGTGACTGAAACCTCGAGCACAAGCACACAGCAAACATAATGTCGGCCTTGAAGCTGTGAGATACATAAGAGATCCGATCATCCCAAGGTATAATTTACAGTCGACATCCTTTCCATCTTTATCTGGTTGCAAACCGTGATTGACTGGGATTGGTGTGCCATAGGTAATACAATCATTCATCTTGTATTTCGACAAAATGTCCTATACATACTTAGTTTGATGTAGATAAATGTCATCCTCCTTTTGATTGACTTGTAGACCCAAGAAAAATGACAATTCACCTATGTTGCTCATTTCAAGCTTGGACTTCAATACCCTTTCGAATTCCCTACACATATCTTCATTTGTAGACCCAAAAATAATGTCGTCCACATACACTTGCACAAGTAGAATATCACCTCCTGCTTTCCGTATGAAGAGGGTCGAGTCAATTTGTCCACGATCGAAACCATTGGACAGTAGATGTTTTGAAAGTCTCATACCATGCCCCAGGTGCTTGATGAAGACTATAAAGTGCTTTATCTAAGTTGTACACTTTATCAATATTATGCGGATCTTCAAAACCGGGTGGTTAAGTGACATAGACCTCTTCATGAACTTTTCCGTATAGGAAGACACTTTTCACATCAAGTTGGTATACCTTGAAGCCGAAAAAGGAGGCATAAGACAGAAATAGTCGAATGGCCTCAAGTCTAGCAACTAGGGCATACATCTCAGTGTAATACAAGCCCTCTTGCTGATAAAAATCCTTAACAACCAACCTTGCTTTGTTTTTCACCACAACGTGTCGATCGTCCGTCTTGCATTTGAATACCCATCTGGTTCCAATAGGATGCATACCCTTCGGAAGGTCAACCAAATCCCACACATGCAACTTTTGGAATTGAGACAACTCATCTTGCATAGCCTCAATCCAGCAGTTTTCAGCGAGAGACTCTTTCACATTCTTCGGCTCCAATTGGGACACGAATGCAGCATGCAAGCATGTTTCCATGATACCAGTGTCAAGTATCTCAGCATACAATCCAGTGTTCTCGGTAGTGGTTCTGTGACGAGTTTGAACACTGGTATGAGGATCACTAATGATGTTGTCAATTGGATAATTCTTATGCACTCTCGTCTCTTGTACTTGCGTTTCCTGTAGCTTTGTATCAAGATACGTACTTAACTCCCCCATATCTTGTGAACCGGATGAAGATGATTCAATGTTGATTGGATCAACTAGAGCTTCATTTCCTACACGAGTTCCAGATGCAAATGCAGCATTGGAATCGGGTGTTACAATTGGTACAGTGGCACGAGTTGAGAAATTGGAGTCATCACCACCATTAAATAATTCATACAAATGAGCGGCATCTTCGGAAGACAGATCAGGAAGGTTGAAAGACTTGAATAGAGCATCATAATCGAATCCCCATGCTGGACCTGTAGGTTCTGGTGGAATGTTGTGTTTACTACAATCCACTTCAAACCATTCTTCAACTGAGCGTGTTCCTATATTGTACACTCTCTTGCAGGGTGAGTTGGCAATATATCCAAGAAAGATGCCTTCTACAGCTTTTGCATGAAATTTGGATTTGCGATCTTTGTACTATAATAATAAGGAACATGGACTACCAAATGGAACCAGGTAGTCAAGATTTGGAGATCGATTGTTGATCAGCTCATAACAAGTTTTGTTATGCCTTTTAACCATCAAAAATCTATTCAAAACGTGACAAGCTGTATTTACTGCTTGTGCCCAGAAAGTTACAAAAAGCTTGGCATCTGACAGCATTGTCCTAGCAGTCTCGATCAAAGTTCTCTTCTTCCTTTCTGCAACTCCGTTCTGCTGATGTGTGTATGGGGCACTAAATTCGTGACGAATACCCTTCTTGAGACATAAAAGTTCCATCAAATTATTCTTGAATTCAGTTTCGTTATCTCTCCTTATTCTTCTAACCTTCAGCTTGCATAAAGATTCCAGGCTCAAGATCATGTATTGAAGAATTTCAGCAGTCTCGTCCTTTGTACCTAAGAAATGCACCCAAGAAAAATGTGAGAAATCATCAGTTACAACTAGACAGTATGACTTACCTCCAATACTCCTGATACTTATGGGTCCAAACAAATCCATGTGAAGGAGTTCCAAAGGGGTTTCAATGGAGTTTTGGAGCTTGGTCTTGTGAGATTTCCATTGTTGTTTGCCCTTTTTACAAGGCATACAGTCATCTGCAATGGCAAATCTCAACTTAGGAATCCCGGTTACCAAACTGTTTCGGAAAAGATGATTCATTTTACGATAAGAAATGTGTCCTAGTTTCCTATGCCACAAGATTGAGTCAAGCTCTGTCGCTTTTGTAAGCAAACAAGTAGCAACTGATGAGGTGATTGTTGCCACCCTCATATCGATCTGATAAGTGTCGTTTGTTCTTAGTGCTCTCATCAGAATCCAGTCTCCAGGAACCTCAAAACCAGGCTTTAGAATCAAGCATTCAGACTTATCAAGCATAACCGAGTACTCTTTGTCGCACATCTGAGAGACACTCAACATGTTATGCTTCAGCTGTTCGCAGTAGTTGACATTGTCGAAGCTAATGCATCCATTTGTAACCACACATTGACAAGTGATACTGCTGCCTTCTCTCCTGCAAAGGCCACATAGCCGCCTCTGAATGGTTTAACATCTTGAAGCAAGGCCATTTTGTCTGTCATGTGTCGAGAGCATCCACTATCCACATACCAAAGGTTAGAGATAGTTCCTTTCGGATGTCCCTGCATGAGTCATAAGCAAATTAGTTAGATTTGGAGACCCAAGCCATATTGGTCTTGGGTCGTCCGTCTTTCTCAAAATAAACGACTTCTATTAACTCGCAACCATGACTGTCAAAAATGGGTGAATCCTTAGAAGATTTAGGATCAGAAGGTTTAGAACTTTTGTTTTTCTTGGTCCATGACCTTTTCTGTTTAGCCTTTTGAACATCAGGCTTACTAGTCTCAACTTTAGGTGAACTAGTAGAAGCTTCACCTTGTTGACTACCAGCCAGCTGTTGTTCAAGTTTCCTTAACCTCTTGTTCCTTCTTCTTCTCTATGGCTTGGAGAGTTTCTCCACATGTTTATCACCAGATTGTGTATTACCAGAGGTAGATACACTGGGTTTAGCAGGTTGCTTCTCCCGTTTTGGAACAGATGGTTTAGCTTCTGACGTTGTCCTTTGCTGGTGGCTTCACCACATTTGATTTGGGATTCTGAGGTTGTTCCACTGATGGTGTCTTAGGAGAAACAACTTGTTGATGAACAACTGGTCGTTTCCCTTGGTTCTTATCAGGAAAATTCACAAGAATGTGACCGACTATACCACAGTGAAAACAAGTCTTCTTTTCTTTGTAAATCCTCCTGTAAGGTTCTCTGCTTTTGGATGTAGATGATTCAGCTTTTGGAGTTCCGATGATTGTTTGATGAACATAACTGGGACCTTGATTATAATATTTGTCAATGTTTTTCTAAAAGCTTTTACCCAAGTCATCAAGATCTGTGACTGGCTTTATAGTTTTGAAACCTCCATAAAGCATCAACTTGAGTTTATCATTTGATTCAACAGTGTCCGGTTCAGTTAAAATACAATTATCACGATCAGTGACAATGTTTTTCACAACTTTATGTTCACCAATCAATTCCTCTAAGATATCACCCTCAGAGTTGGTGTTCTCAGAGCCTTCATCAGAGAAGAACTCATCAGAAGCTGAGTCAGCCCTACTTGAAGATTCATCTTTGCTTGATGAATCTTCCTGACTTAAGGATTCATCAAGACATAACAAGTCAATGTCAATCAAACTGTTGACAAATTTCCCACTCACTAGTGGAGGAATGACATTAGTACCTAAACCCAATCCATTCATTTTCCTCACTACAGATTCGTAGTGTTCCAACTTTCAGCGAGAAATTTTCAACTTCTCAATTTTGCCACTTAACTACAGAACCTCATTTTGCAGTTTGGCAATATCAGTGTTCTTTTTCTCCAACCCCTTCTATGCAACGTCCAAATGAAACTGTTGTTCACTAATTTTAATTGAAAAATCATGTGTAACATTTCTAATTTTACATTATCTGTATTTCAATTCAATGTGACACATTTCAAACCCAATTCTAGTACACTGATTTGTTCTATTCGTACCAACAATTAAATACTATGATTCAATGCAAATCCGCAAATTTTACACGAGTATATCCTATTAAATTCTACATAAGTTCATATTTATAGAAATCTGTCCATACTGAAATTTGCAAAGACTGATTTTATAAATAACCAGAAACCCTAATAGGCACGGTCACGCCTCGTGCTGGCACGGTCGCGCGCCTTGCTTTGGAACGGTCGTGCCCGGTGCCTTGGCACGGTCGCGCCTCGTTTAGGAACGGTCGCGCCTCTCGTCAGTTGAAACATAAATGCAGCTTTTAAATCGCAGAATCGTTGATTTCGTAACCGTTCCACACGTTTCTACTATTAACAAATACAATTAAACCTTTTAATCATCATATTTACAACAAATAAACTCAATTGTGACGATTCATCGCATAACCATCAAATTCTTTCGTGAGACCATCGAATCCACCATTCTGATTTCAATTCTCCCAAGCAAACGCATTCTCGATCCTCCCTGAAACTTCCGAAGACATTGAAGCAGCCGAAATTGCAGTAGAAGACGTCGGAGATCAAACCCGTCATTGCCGAAACTCGTTCTATCCGTACGTCATCGATTCATCCTCCTTCCGGGTAATTGAAACCTCCTACACTTTCAAGTTAGGCTATAGATCAAAAGCCCCAAACTAATTTGGGCTTACAATAGCGAAATTAACACGAACCCGAATCTAGGGTTCGTTCTAAAATGGATTAATAAAATACTACTTTGGAGATGTTTTAAACACAATTAACCTATACAAAAAGACTTTTAATAACCTAATGGGTGAGAGCCCTATGATCTCCAACATTAACATCATAAGATTTAAGCAATTCGCTTTTGTTTTGGAACAGACACGGTCGCGCTAATCTCCTAGCGCGGTCATGCTTCATGAGACACGGTCGCGTCAATACCAGCGCGGTCGTGCCTCACACACTCAGACCCGGTCGTGCCCCTTGGCTAGACTTGGTCGTGCCTCAGAACCCTTGAAACGATCGTGCCTGACCCAGACACGGTCGTGCCTAGTGAACAGCTTAGTTATGTCTTCTGTTTGATCAACACGGTCGCGCCCTGACTAGCACGGTCGCGCTCGTGGTCCTAGCACGATTGTGCCTTGTCCCAAGCACGGTCGTGTGTGAGAAAACCCTTGTCAGAATGTTTGATTTTATATTTTCAAAACAATAAGTATTTAAATTAATTCTCAAACAAAAACAATTGATTTTATAAGAAAAATTATATTAACTTTACTTAAAAAGACCCAATTTTTATTTCTAAATAAATAGAAGTTATTTATCATAACCTACAAAAATTAAATTTATGTTTATCATTAAACTCTACACATAAATATTAGTTACACAACTTATTTACTCATCTTTATAAAAATAACGTAAAGATTATTTATTAAATTTATATTTAATATAATACAACCACTATATTTTTATAACTAAATGAATAAGTTACATACCTTTATAATTAAATAAATAAAGTAATAATTATTTATTTAATTTATATTTAAACAAAAAATGGTTATTTAGACTACACTTAAATAAACCGAATAATTACATCATTTTGTAACTAAAATAATTAAATAATAATTATTTGATTTAATTATTTAAATCCAAACCCTAATTTAAAAACATTTTAAACTATTCATTTCAAATTGTTTTCATTTTACTCAACACCTACACAACCCTTTTTCATAATTCGTCACGAATTCATTATATAATTCCTTATACTCATATCCATTGAGACCCTAGACTTTTAGTTAGACATTTTATTAATTCATGTTCACACGAAATACATTTTAGGTTAACGTTGTGCGTTACAAGGATCGTGATACTACCTAGTCTCTCTTGTTAGATACGCTTTTGAATCAAGTGAGTATTACATAGCCCCTTTTACTCTTTTACACTTTTTGGGGTGGAACATGAACACTATACAAACTATTGCTTACATTTACACAAACTACACAAGTTCAAATCCTCTTTACATACATGTGTGCAAATCTGAGCTTTATGCCTGAGTGTTAGGTGTGCTAACTTTTGTGTGCATATTATGTGCAATCATTAACTATTCAAGCCGACGGTAAACAATGATAGATCTATTGAGTCTGACAAACCCACCCAGATTGGGGTGATTATTACCGACAACACAATTTTGCATGCTAGTTACAAAGGTTTGATTGTACTTTAGTTACACAATAGCTGCTCCCCATAAATGCCTTATTTTATCATGATATGTAAGGATTTGGTTTATTCAAAATCTATATGCTATCTATATACGAACCTGTGTATGCTCACCAACTTTTTAGTTGACCTTATTTTATTCATGTTTCAGGTGCTAATGTGTGAGTTTGATCAAGACATGCTACACTTAAGTTTGGACTTAGTTAATTTAAATTCAAAGAACAATTTGTATTTTCATTTATGTACTTGTTGAATTTTGCTATTTGTGTTTGAATTGTTTGAAATGAAATTGGTGATTAAATATTGAAATCTAGTGAACTTTGTGCTCATGAATAGTCTACATGTCCCGCCCCGACATTTCCGCCGTCGGTTGGGGTGTGACAGATTGGTATCAGAGCCTTGGTTATAAGGAACTAGGTTATTAGACACCTTGACCTAGACTATAACTTTAGGACACCCACTTATACCATGCTTCATGATTATGTGTTATGTGCTACATGCTATGTGTTACATGCTTATTATATTAATATTTATTTCATTTTGATACCTTATTTGTTAAAATTCATGACTTATTAGACTATACTTAAATAATAAATTAAATAAACAATATCCCTACCCTTACCCTAAGCCTCATAACCTTCTTATCTACTTCTCTATCATCATCTTCCTAGCATGTGGAAACTTCATAATTCTAAATCTATAAAAAAATTTCTTTATTTCCTCGTTAAGGTTTTTAGACTTGTTAATTATTTGAGGACACGTACATCCTGGAAGAGTGACACCTGTATTCTGGGTTTTCTGTCTAGGAAAGCATTTCGCATAAATCCCAATCAACCGAGGGACCCGTATGCTTTCCTGGGAATTCCCGGGATGAGTGTTTACTTATAGGCTAAAGCATGTCTCCTTGAAATTTTATATGAGTTTAATTAACCTTAATGTGTCATGGTATTCAAGTGATTATATCACTATTTGAGTACATTCCAAACTATGATTTACTATTTTATTTGTTATCTTATCTTTTAAATCCAAACAACTTTCATAAGTTCTTACATCTTTTCTTTTGTTGTGCAAATCTGTAGAATGCCTCCCCGTCGTGCTACTGTGACCAACAACAACACCGATATTGCTACCATCCTTGCACAACTTGTGAATCAACTCACTCAAGCTAATGGGGCTGCCAATGGTAACCATGGAGCTAATGGGGGTGGTGGTGCCAACCCACCATAATGCACCTTCAAACACTTCAACTCATGTAATCCTCTTAAGTTCTATGGTACCGAAGGAGCTACGGGACTTCTTCAATGGTTCGAAAGTATTGAGAATACCTTCCTCAATAGTGACTGCCCAGATAACCTTCGTGTTCGTCTTGCCAAAAGTGTCTTACAAAAACGGGCACTCACGTGGTGGAATGGGGAAAAGAGAAATAGGGGTGTGGAAGTAGCAATGGCCTTACCTTGGGATGAGGTTAAAAGGCTAATGACCGAAGAATTTTGTCCTCGAAATGAGGTAAAGAAACTGGAAGCCGAGTTTTGGGATATGGCCTAAGATGGTGGTGAAAGTCTAGCTTATACAACTCGGTTCCATGAGTTGAGTCTCCTTATGCCCCATATGGTCACACCCTTATCCCGTTGCATTGAAAATTACATCGGTGGATTACCTAGGCAGATTCAGGATACTGTCTTAGGGAGAAATCCCACAACACTCGAAGATGCTATCCGATTATCTGCTACTTTGACCGACAACCATGTGAAAGCGGGAACTCTGACTAGAAAAGGCACCAAGAAAGTTCCCGACACCACAACTCCTCCCGTACACATCAAAGAAGCCACAACTGAACCCTCTCGTAATAATAAGAAAAGAAAGGCTAGAAACTATGCTATGGTCACTCCTGCTATCCCTGTTAACCAAGTTGCTCCTATGGTTCAAGCACCAGCCAAAAAGCCATATGTTGGGATTTACCCACTCTGTGCCACATGCAACTATCACCATCTCCAAAACATTCCATGTCGCCTTTGCACTCACTGTGGGAAATATGGCCATACAGTCAATGTTTGTAGAGCCAAAGCACTTGCAGGCCAAGTCAACCCACCAAACCGAACCAACCCCCAAATGGCTAATCAAGGTGTTCCCGCTATTGCAAATGGACGTTGTTATGAATGTGGTAACCCAAATCATTTCTGTGATCAGTGCCCAAGGTTAATCAATGCTAGACAAGGCGAAGCTCGTGGGCATTCTTTCAACATAAACGCCAATGAAGCTCAAGCCAACAATGATGTGGTCAACGGTACGTTCCTTGTTAATAGTCAATATGCCTCCATTTTATTTGATACCGGTGCCGATAAAAGTTTTGTGTCACTTAACTTTGAACCCTTACTTGCAAAGACACGATCCCAATTAGAGAAAACCTTCACCGTCGAGGTAGCAAATGGTGACTCCCTTACAATTGACTCGGTTATTCATGACTGCTCTTTAGAACTTAATGATCATAAATTCCAATCAACCTTGTACCAATGCCACTAGGAAGTTTTAATATCATCATAGGCATGGATTGGCTATCAAATCAGCATTCCGAAGTCATCTATTTCGAGAAGTGCATCCGAATACCTCTACCGTCTGGAGAAACGTTAAGAGTCTTTGGTGAAAAGCCTTGCAAAGGACTCAAGTTAATGTCATGCACTACCGCCCAAAAGTACTTACGAAAGAAGTACGTAGCCTTCTTAGCTCATGTTGTTCAAAAGGATGTCAAAGAGAAGAGTATCCAAGACATTCCCATCATTCGGGATTTTCTCGAAGTATTTCCCGAAGATCTATCCGGTCTTCCACCCGTTCGACAAGTAGAATTTCGCATTGACCTTATACCCGGAGCTAACCCCGTGGCTAGAGCTCTTTACCGTCTTCCACCTTCTGAAATGCAAGAACTTGCAAGTCAACTCCAAGAGCTCTCTGACAAGGGCTTCATTCGTCCAAGTCATTCACCGTGGGGTGCACCCGTCTTATTCGTCAAAAAGAAGGACGGATCATTCCGCATGTGTATGGACTACTGCGAACTCAACAAGCTTACCATCAAAAACCGTTATCCCTTGCCTAGAATTGATGATCTCTTCGATCAACTTCAAGGCTCTACTTGCTTCTCGAAGATTGATCTTCGATCTGGTTATCACCAACTCCGTGTACAAGAGGAAGATATTCCAAAGATTGCTTTTCGAACAAGGTATGGTCACTACGAGTTCATGGTCATGCCTTTTGGACTAACCAATGCACCCGCAGTCTTCATGGACCTCATGAATCGTGTGTGCAAACCGTACCTTGATAAATTTGTGATCGTCATCATTGACGATATCTTAATCTACTCCAAGACTAAAGCCGACCATGAGCAACACTTTAGACTGGTTTTGGAACTCTTGAGGAAGGAACAATTATATGCCAAATTCTCCAAATGTGAATTTTGGTTAAAGGAAGTTCGATTTCTTGGTCATATCGTTAACGACAAAGGAATTCATGTTGACCCTGCTAAGATCGAAGCGGTTAAGAATTGGAATACCCCGAAGACCCCCACCGAAGTTCGTTCATTTCTTGGTCTTACGGGATATTATCGTCGTTTCATCTCAAATTTCTCTAAGATTGCTGTCCCTCTTACCGCTTTGACCCACAAGGGTAAAACTTATGAATGGGGACCAAAACAAGAAGAAGCTTTCCAAACTCTCAAGCAAAAGTTGTGCAATGCTCCTATTTTGACTCTCCCTGATGGGAATGATGATCTAGTTGTCTACTGTGATGCTTCCAACGAAGGTCTCGGTTGTGTCCTCATGCAACGAGGCAAAGTAATCGCTTATGCATCAAGACAACTCAAGATTTACGAGAAGAATTATATGACGCACGATCTCGAGTTGGGTGCGGTCGTATTCGCATATTTGGAGAGATTACCTCTATGGCATAAAGTGTGTGGTGTTCACCGACCACAAAAGTCTCCAACACATCTTCAACCAAAAGGAACTCAATATGAGGCAACGACGTTGGGTTGAACTCCTTAACGACTATGACTGCGAGATTCGTTACCATCCCGGCAAAGCGAATGTTGTAGCCGACGCTTTGATTCGAAAGGACCATGTCATGCTTCAATGTGTCCGAATTCAAACCGACATTCAAAATCGCATCTTAGAAGCTCAACACGTCTCAGTCACCGAAGGTAACATGTATGAGGAAATGTCGTGTGGTGTTTAACTCCATCTTGAACCGAAACCCAATTGCTTACTTTATTACTTGAACCGTATTTGGGTTCCCGATCGAGATGATCTCTATGCATTTCACATGAACGAGGCTCACAAGACTCGTTATTCTATTCATCCTGGTGTGGATAAAATGTTCCAAGATCTTCGCCAACAATATTGGTGGCCCGGTATGAAGAAAGACATTGCTCTCTATATTGCCAAATGTCTAACTTGCTCCAAAGTTAAAGCCGAACATCAACGTCCTTCCGGTTTACTTGAACAACCGGAAATTCCCGTATGGAAATGGCAGAACTTAGCTATGGATTTCATCACCAAACTCCCTCGTACCTCAAGTGGTAATGATAGCATTTGGGTGATCATTGATCGTCTCACCAAATCTGCTCATTTCTTGCCTATCCGTGAAGACTATCGGGTTGAGAAACTAGCCCGAATTTACATTGTCAAAATTGTGAGCCGTCACGGTGTTCCCTTAAACATAATCTTCAATAGAGATGCTCGGTTCACCTCTCGTTTTTGGCAATCTCTCCAAAATGCTCTTGGTACACGATTGGATTTGAGCACGGCCTACCATCCCCAAACTGATGGTCAGACCGAGCGAACAATCCAGACTCTTGAGGATATGCTTAGAGCTTGTGTAATTTATTTTGGTGGCAATTGGGATTCACATCTATCACTAATCGAGTTCTCCTACAATAATAGCTACCACAAGAGTATCAACATGGCTCCATTTGAAGCTCTCTATGGTCGCAAGTTTCGTTCACCTATCTGTTGGAACGAGATTGGTGAAGCACAAATCACCGGTCCCGAGCTAATCCAAGAAACATCCGACAAGATTATCCAAATCCGTGACAATATTCGAGTAGCGAGAAGTCGGCAAAAGAGTTATGCCGACAAACGACAAAAACCCTTGGAATTCCAAATCGGTGACCTTGTTCTTCTAAAGGTGTCTCCGTGGAAGGGTGTGATCCATTTTGGAAAGAAAGGCAAGTTAGCACCTCGTTACGTGGGTCCATTTAAGATCCTTGAAAGGATTGGGAAAGTGGCTTACAAACTCGACTTACCTCCATCACTTGGCAATGTGCATCCTACTTTTCACGTGTCTAATCTGAAAAAATGTCTTGCCGATGAGAATCTTCACATACCTCTTGACGACGTGCACATTGACGAAACGATGCACTTCATTGAGAGACCAGTAGAAATCATGGATCGTGAGGTCAAGCAACTTAAAAGAAGCCGTATTCCTATTATCAAAATTCGTTGGGAATCTAAACGTGGTCCTGAGTTTACTTGGGAACGAGAGGACCTGTAAGGCCCCATTGCCGGGTAACCTCACTTGTTGGATTTACTCATAAACATAGTCATAAATACTGTAATTAAATTTAAAACATTCAGAAGTAGCGGAAGCAAACATCATTCAAATTACATGACATAACAACGGAAGTCTTAACAATTAAATACATAACATTGTCTTAACATATATAAACGTGGGATGTCAGTCTTGTGCCGGGTAACCTTCACGCCATCGCACGACCCTTTCTTCCTTTACCTGAAATGTATACTAAAAGTCAGCTAACGCTGGTGAGTTCTAATTTAAAAACAAACATACATAATATTTATCTTATCGTGAATATTTTATATATGTATACATAACATGCGTAATATGCGTGCTTTTACAAATTCTTTACTTTACTGTTCTCACATAACATTCTTATTAAGTATATACATATGTACATACATACCTACTTTGGGGGAGAGAACAGTTATTGGCCATAATATTAAGGGAGATCAACCCATCACACTTGTCGCGAGTGTCACAAAGACATCGCAGTGAGAACTACCGTCGTAGCCCATTTCATTAACCGTCCGGCTCAAGAAAACCGTCCGTTCTTTCATTAAATCCGTCCGGCAACCTTTGTCCGTCCGCTCTTAAACCGTCCTACCGTCGTAGTCCGTTCTTTTTTCCGTTTGCCCTAAGGCAGCCGTTTCTCACGCGACCATTATGTATGCAACCGTTCTACTTTAATTAAGGCAATTGCTTCGACCGTCCATTAGTGCCTTAATATACGCCCTAGCTTGCGAATGAACGTTTTTGTCCCGGTTGCAAAATAGTCACGTGGTCGTCCGTCTACCGAAGTAGCCGTTGTCATAGAAGGGTTCATAACGTTTACATACATTCATAACATGCAATATATATAATATAAAGCAAGATTTCATTCATTTACGTTATGTCCTTCTTTCATTCATTCTTTGTAATCATACGTTTCATTCTTTGTTCATAATTCATTTTCATATATAAGTATATATATATATACATATTTGTATACCACGTATGATCACATTGACATTTATAGCATTTATTCATTTAGTGTATACACTTCAGCCCCAAAACATTTAAAATGATTTGCACATAACATAGAAGGGGGCACATAGAACTCACCTGAAAAGCTAGTCTTGGTTGTCCTAAACAAAGGTCCAACAACGTCATGTACGATCTGAATTAGGTAGTTAAATACACATCAGACCCAATCCTGACTCTAACGGTTTAATCATTCTAAACTTACTGACTTTACTTAATGGTATGTTGCCTACGCACTTAGTAAGTGTGCAGGGCCTTGCTCATGCGCACTTGACAAGTACGCATGATCTTTCTCCTGCGTACTTAGTAAGTACGCATGATCTTTCTCCTGCGTACCTACGTACTTGATAAGTACGCATGATCTTTCTCCTGCGTACTTGATAAGTACGTAGGAAGTCCTTCCTGCGTACTTGATAAGTACGCAGCACCTGTTTCCTGGACAAGTTCGAAATTCTTGCATGTTAATCCGATCATGCTAATCTTAAAATTTTCTTTGACCAAAAGGTGCAGTTTTTACTCTAGATGCTAGTTCTAAGCTTATTTTCAAGTTTCATCCATAAAAACGTCTCCTATTTAGCTAAAACCCGAGAAACCCCAAAACGAAGAAAATCTCAGTTTAAGGTCGAATCGTTACCTGGATTGTGATTCTGATTTGGAGGTTTTGCTCACGAGCTCAGTAGTAACGTGCTCCTTCCATTTCGTGTCGATCTGTTGACTTTCTATCTTTAGACCCGACTCTCCTTTCTCTCTCTAGCTTGCAAGTGTTGGTGAAAAATGAGAGCTTCAAGGCTGTCTTAGCCCTTATATACCTGGGCTTCCCTCGGCCCGTTGCAGCCGAGCCCAAGCCCATACGTTTTTCTTTTGTTTTATGACGATTAAGTCTCTTTCGCGTTATTATTTACTAAATTACTATTTTTGGGATGTTACAAGTCTACCCTCCTTAAAGAGGTTTCGTCCTCGAAACCGCTTATACGTTAAACAATTTAGGGTATAGTCCCCTCATCTCGTCTTCTTTTTCCCATGTAGCTTCTGACCCTTTTCTGTGCTTCCATTGTATTTTGACTAAAGGAATCGACTTATTGCGTAGTCGTTTCTCAGCTCGGTCAAGGATGGCTATCGGTTCTTCTATATAATTTAGACTGTTATCCACTTCGATCTCGTCGTAAGGTATGTGAGCTGTGTCGTCAGCTAGGCACTAGCGTAAGTGCGACACGTGGAGCGTAGGGTGTATTCCACTAAGCTCAACGGGTAGGTCGAGTCTGTAAGCAACCTGACCCACTCTCGCTAAAATCTTGAAAGGTCCGACAAACCTTGGACTTAGTTTGCCACGCTTTCTGAATCGAATGATTCCCTTCCATGGTGATACCTTTAACAGTACCATGTCCCCCACTTGAAACTCTAAATCCCTTCTTCTCTTATCCGCGTATGATTTCTGTCTGTCTTTTGCAGCTTTCATTCGAGCCTTGATTTGATCAAACTTATCGGAAGTAGCTTTGACCACTTCGAGACTTGCAAAATCCTTTTGTCCAATTTCCCCCCAACAAACCGGGGTCCTACATTTCCTTCCATACAACATTTCAAATGGCGGCATGCCAATAGTCGAGTGATAGCTGTTGTTATATAAAAATTCTGACAATGGTAGATGGCTGTCCCAGCTCCCACCGAAGTCAATGATACAGGCCCGGAGCATGTCCTCCAAGGTCTGAATGGTCCTTTTCGATTGTCCATCGGTTTGGGGGTGGTAAGCGGTGCTGATGTTCAGTCTAGTGCCCATTGCTTCGTTGAATTTCTTCCAAAACCTTGACGTGAATCTAGTATCCCTGTCGGACACAATCGACAGTGGCATACCATGTCTACTCACAACTTCCTTGATAAATATTTCTGCTAGTCTTTCTGACGAAGAAGTCTCACGTATTGGCAATAAGTGAGCACTTTTCATTAAGCGGTCGACGATCACCCAAATGGTGTCATTGCCTTTAGCTGTTCGCGGTAGCTTGGTAATGAAGTCCATCGTGATCTCCTCCCACTTCCATTCTGGTATTGGTAGAGGTTGCATTTTACCGAATGGTTTCTGGTGCTCGGCCTTAACTAGAGAACACGTTAGGCACTTGCTCACGTACTCTGTCACATCATTCTTCATGCCAGGCCACCAGTACTCTTTCTTCAAGTCTTGGTACATTTTGTTTGTCCCGGGATGGATAGAATAGCGAGACTTATGGGCCTCATCGAGTATTTTGGCTCTAAGTTCGCCAATCTTAGGTATCCACATCCGGCCAAACCTAGTTCGTACTCCGTATGCATTTGCATCCAATTTCCCTTGTTGTCCTACTATTCTTTCCTATTTAATATTTCTTTCTAATAGTGCTTCATCTTGTGTCTTTGATATTTCACCCATCAAATCTGGGGTTATAATTAACTGACACGCTTTGATTCAGATAGGTGCCGATTCTTTCTTTCTACTTAAAGCGTCAGCCACTACGTTTGCCTTGCCTGGATGGTACAATATCTCACAATCATAGTCTTTTAGTAGCTCTAACCATCTCCTTTGTCTCATGTTTAATTCCTTTTGTTCAAAAAAGTACTTCAGACTTTTGTGATCGGAGTAAATGGTGCATTTAACTCCATACAGATAGTGCCTCCATACTTTCAATGCGAAAACTACTGCCGCTAACTCTAGATCGTGTGTTGGGTAGTTAACCTCGTGAATCTTTAGTTATCGCGAGGCGTAAGCAATTACCTTCCCTCATTGCATAAGTACACAACCTAAACCCTGACTCGAAGCGTCAGAGTAGACTACTAAGTCTTCATTTCCCTCAGGTAGTGTCAAGACTGGAGCTTGGGTTAAGCCTTAAGTTCCTCAAACGCGTTGTTTTGGGTTGGACCCCATTCATATTTCACTTCCTTTCGTGTCAACTTAGTTAGTGGCGAGGCTATTCTTGAAAAATCTTGAATGAACCTTCGATAGTAGCCTGCTAATCCCAGAAAACTTCTTATCTCTGTTGGTGTCTTTAGGATGTTCCATTCCTTTACTGTCTCGATCTTTGCAGGATCCACCATGATTCTGTTTGGGTTTATTACATGACCTAAGAATTGGACTTCCCTAAGCCAGAATGCGCATTTAGAGAATTTTGCGTACAACTTTTCCAGCTTTAGCAACTCGTCAACCTCTCTTAGGTGACAGTGTTGATCGCCCTCGCTTTTTGAATATACCAGTATGTCGTCTATAAAAACTATCACTGATCGATCCAACATGGGTCGACATACTCTATTCATCAAATCCATGAACGTTGCTGGTGCGTTGGTCAATCCGAAGGACATCATGAGAAACTCATAATGCCCATAACGCGTGCGAAACGCGGTCTTTGGTACGTCTTCTTCTCTTACTTTCAACTGATGGTACCCCGACCTAAGATCGATCTTTGAGAACCAACTCGCACCTTGCAGTTGATCAAAAAGGTCGTCTATTCTAGGCAGTGGGTATTTGTTCTTTACTGTCCTCTTGTTCAACTCGCGGTAGTCAATGCACATGCGCATGCTGCCATCCTTCTTCTTTACAAATAGTACCGGAGCGCCCCACGGTGATATGCTCGGTCTAATAAATCCTTTTTCTGTTAGTTCCTCTAGTTGAGACATCAATTCTTTCATTTCTGACAGAGCCAATCGGTAGGGGGCTTTGGCAACGGGCTTAGCTCCTGGCAATAAGTCAATCTGAAATTCTATTTCCTGATTGGGTGGTAACCCAGGTAGATCCTCGGGGAATACTTCCGGAAAGTTGCACACCACGGGTACATTATTGAGTTCGTTCATTTTCATTCTATCATCAATAACATATGCCAAATAAGCTTCGCAACCGCGCCTCATGTAACTTTCGGCCTTGATCATCGAGATGATGTTCGGCATCATGCAATTCCAATCCCCATAAACCGTAATTGGACTGCCGCTAGGAGCTTTGAGGTGTATCCTCTTACGTTTACATATGATTTGAGCTTCGTTGGCAGCTAGCCAATCCATACCCAATAATATATCGAATCCTCCTAAGGTAAGAAGGAATAATCTAGAAGGGAACTTATGACCCTCTATTTCTATGATGCAATCCTCTATTACTTGAAATACTGCCGAATTTTAACCAACGGCAGTTTGTACGCTAAAGGCCTTTACTATGGTGTTGATAGTGCATCCTAGTTTACGACTAAATGTATTGGATATAAAACTTTTACTAGCACCAGAGTCAAATAAAATAGCAGCATGTTCGTTATTAACTAGGAACGTACCTGACACAACATCAGGGTTTCCCCTTGCTTCCTCCTCAGTCAGGGCATAGGCTCGAGTCCTAGCCTGCGGTTGTTCCTTTTCAGCTTCCTTTTCCTTTCCCGAACCGGATTGTCTGGTTTTCTTCAATCCCTAGTCTGGTGTCCATGTCTTCCATAACTTTGGCACTTGACGCCCTTCAAACAATCTCGGGAGTAGTGCCCCGGCCTCCCGCACTTATAACACATGGTGGTGCCGATTCGACACTCGCCAAGATGTTGCCTTCCACATTTCTTGCAGGTTTCATAATCCTCCGACCTTGGTTTCTTAATTTCAGTTGTCACATTCCCTTTCCCAGTGCCTCTAGACGGGTTCTCCCACTTTCTCTTTTGTGTCTCAGGTGCCGGGTCCTCATTGGCATAATCGTCGTAGACGATCCCAGACAGGTTGACTACCGACTTGAAGGTCGATGGCAGATTAGCTTTTACATGAACACGGACCCTTTGAGGTAGGCCCTTTACATAGTACTTAATCATTCGTTCTTCTGTCTCCACCAGGAAGGGTACCAGTTGGGCTAGCTCATTGAAACTTGAGGTATACTGGCGATGAGTCTTGTTGTCAGCCTTGAAGTTTAGGAACTCGTTCTCCACACGATCAATCTCGTTCTGTGGGCAGAACTTTTGGATTATCAGCTTCTTCAGATCTTCCCATGTCATTCTGGCAAGAGCGTTTGGCGACTTTGTCCTCTGAATGTTCCTCCACCAACTTAGTGCCTCATTGGTGAAAGAATGGGCAACATACTTAACAGCTTGGTCCGGTCGACACTCGCTGATGTTGACTACAGCATTCATCCTCTCAATCCATTCGAACGTAGCCACTGAATCCTTGTTGCCATCTAACTTGGGTGGGTCTCCGTCCTTGAACCCTTTGTAAGTACACCCACGGTTGTTTGATCCCACCTTCACTTCATCCCCATCACTGTCATAGACTTTCTCTTCATGGTCTCCTCCATCCTCCTCTCTACTTTTCTTTAGTGCCTCGGATAGTAGATCAGGCAATACTTTCCTCAGAGTGAGTACGACTTCACGGGTAATAGCATCCCTGACCTCGGGTTCTAACTGTAGAGGCCCTTGATCGTTGTTCCCAGTTGGGGTCACTTCTGTTTCGTGCACACTCTCTGTGTGTTATGCGTGCACACTCTCTTCCTCTTCATGTCTTTGATTCAATGGAGGTGTACCGACTCGGCCAGTGCGACCGCCTCGGCGTCCTGTTCTTCCTCCACCAGCCATAGTTCCTAGTTTCCTAATAGTTATAAAGGGAATACATCAATGCCATTCCTTCATATCATAGTTTAGAACAGTACGAGCAAGGTAAATTTTTAATTATAGTGACCGGTTTGTGATTACTAATTTACATTGCTTTTCGGGTTCAAAACTCTTCAAATCGGTTGTGACATTGACAACTATTTGTTCTAAGTTAAGGTATCTATTCTTATCCAAGTGTATTAACTCTAGTACTTACTTACCGTGCTGGTGTTGGCGTTAGTTACCCATACTGACATTCGTGAGTTGGTCCCATAATCAGTTTTAGTCCAGGCATTTAGGGATGTCTGAATCTCTCAAACTATTGCGCTGATACCAACTTGTAAGGCCCCATTCCCGGGTAACCTCACTTGTTGGATTTACTCATAAACATAGTCATAAATACTGAACTTAAATTTAAAACATTCAAAAGTAGCGGAAGCAAACATCATTCAAATTACATGACATAACAACGGAAGTCTTAACAATTAAATACATAACATTGTCTTAACATATATAAATGTGGGATGTCAGTCTTGTGCTGGGTAACCTTCACGCCATCGCACGACCCTTTCTTCCTTTACCTGAAATGTATACTAAAAGTCAGCTAACGCTGGTGAGTTCTAGTTTAAAGACAAACATACATAATATTTATCTTATCGTGAATATTTTATATATGTATACATAACATGCGTAATATGCGTGCTTTTACATATTCTTTACTTTACTGTTCTCACATAACATTCATATTAAGTATATACATATGTACATACATACCTACTTTGGGGGGAGAACAGTTATTGGCCATAATCTTAAGGGAGATCAACCCATCACACTTGTCGCGAGTGTCACAAAGACATCGCAGTGAGAACTACCGTCGTAGCCCATTTCATTAACCGTCCGGCTCTAGAAAACCATCCGTTCTTTCATTAAATCCGTCCGGCAACCTTTGTCCGTCCGCTCTTAAACCGTCCTACCGTCGTAGTCCGTTCTTTTGTTTGTTTGCCCTAGGGCATCCGTTTCCCACGCGACCATTATGTATGCAACCGTTCTACTTTAATTAAGGCAATTGCTTCGACCGTCCATTAGTGCCTTAATATACGCCCTAGCTTGCGAATGAACGTTTTTGTCCCGGTTGCAAAATAGTCACGTGGTCGTCCGTCTACCGAAGTAGCCGTTGTCATAGAAGGGTTCATAACGTTTACATACATTCATAACATGCAATATATATAATATAAAGCAAGATTTCATTCATTTACGTTATGTCCTTCTTTCATTCATTCTTTGTAATCATACGTTTCATTCTTTGTTCATAATTCTTTTTCATATATAAGTATATATATATACATATTTGTATACCACGTATGATCACATTGACATTTATAGCATTTATTTATTTAGTGTATACACTTCAGCCCCAAAACATTTAAAATGATTTGCACATAACATAGAAGGGGGCACATAGAACTCACCTGAAAAGCTAGTCTTGGTTGTCCTAAACAAAGGTCCAACAACGTCACGTACGATCTGAATTAGGTAGTTAAATACACATCAGACCCAATCCCGACTCTAACGGTTTAATCATTCTAAACTTACTGACTTTACTTAATGGTTTGTTTCCTGCGCACTTAGTAAGTGTGCAGGGCCTTGCTCATGCGCACTTGACAAGTACGCATGATCTTTCTCCTACGTACTTGGTAAGTACGCATGATCTTTCTCCTGCGTACCTACGTACTTGGTAAGTACGCATGATCTTTCTCCTGCGTACCTGCGTACTTGGTAAGTACGCATGATCTTTTTCCTGCGTACTTGATAAGTACGCAGCACCTGTTTCCTGGACAAGTCCGGAATTCTTGCATATTAATCCGATCATGCTAATCTTAAAATTTTCTTGGATCAAAAGGTGAGGTTTTTACTCTAGATGCTAGTTCTAAGCTTATTTTCAAGTTTCATCCATAAAAACGCCTCCTATTTAGCTAAAACCCGAGAAACCCCAAAACGAAGAAAATCTCAGTTTAAGGTCGAATCGTTACCTGGATTGTGATTCTGATTCGGAGGTTTTGCTCACGAGCTTAGTAGTAACGTGCTCCTTCCATTTCGTGTCGATCCGTTGACTTTCTCTCTCTAGACCCGACTCTCCTTTCTCTCTCTAGCTTGCAAGTGTTGGTGAAAAATGAGAGCTTCAAGGCTGTCTTAGCCCTTATATTCCTAGGCTTCCCTCGGCCCGTTGGAGCCGAGCCCAAGCCCATCCGTTTTTCTTTTGTTTTATGACGATTAAGTCTCTTTCGCGTTATTATTTACTAAATTACTATTTTTGGGATGTTACAGGACCAAATGAAACTCAAGTACCCCCACCTCTTCACTGATGCCGTCGCCTCCATTAGCTAAATTTCGGGACGAAATTCCCTCAACATGGGATACTATAACATTTCTAATTTTTTATTATTTGTATTTCAATTAAATGTGACACATTTCAAACCCAATGCCAGTACACTGATTTGTTCTATTCGTACCAACAATTAAATATTATGATTCAATGCAAATCCGCAAATTTTACACGAGGATATCCTATTAAATTCTATATAAGTTCATATTTATACAAACCTGTCCATACTGAAATTTGCAAAGACTGATTTTATAAATAACCAGAAACCCTAATAGGCACGGTCGCGCCTCGTTCTGGCACGGTCGCGTCAAGTGCCTTGGCACGGTCGCGCGCCTTGCTTCGGAACGGTCGCGCCTCGGATAGGCACGGTCGCGCCTCTCGTCAGTTGAAACATAAATGCAACTTTTACATCGCAGAATCGTTGATTTCGTAACCATTCCACACGTTTCTACTATTAACAAATACAATTAAACCTTTTAATCATCATATTTACAACAAATAAACTCAATTGTGACGATTCATCGCATAACCATCAAATTCTTTCGTGAGACCATCGAATCCACCATTCTGATTTCAATTCTCCCAAGCAAACGCATTCTCGATCCTCCCTGAAACTTCCGAAGACATTGAAGCAGCCGAAATTGCAGCAGAAGACGCGGTAGATCAAACCCGTCATTGCCGGAACTCGTTCTATCCGTACGTCATCGATTCATCCTCCTTCCGGGTAATTGAAACCTCCTACACTTTCAATTTAGGCTATAGATCAAAAGCCCCAAACTAATTTGGGCTTACAATAGCGAAATTAACACGAACCCGAATCTAGGGTTCGTTCTAAAATGGAGTAATCAAATACTACTTTAGAGATGTTTTAAACACAATTAACCTATACAAAAAGACTCGTAATAACCTAATGGGTGAAAGCCCTATGATCAACAACATTAACATCATAAGATTTAAGCAATTCGCTTCTGTTTTAGAACAGACACGGTCGCGCTAATCTCCTAGCGCGGTCGTGCTTCATGAGACACGGTCGCGTCAATACCAGCGCGGTCATGCATCACACACAAAGAATCGGTCATGCCCCTTGGCTAGACTTGGTCGTGCCTCACAACCCTAGACACGGTCGTGCCTGACCCAGATATGGTCGTGCCTAGTGAACAGCTTAGTTATGTCTTCTGTTTGATCAATACGATAGCGCTCATGGTCCTAGCACGATCGTACCTTGTCCCAAGCACAGTCGTGTGTGAGAAAACCCTTGTCAGAATGTTTGATTTTATATTTTCAAAACAATAAGTATTTAAATTAATTCTCAAACAAAAACAATTGATTTTATAAGAAAAATTATATTAACTTTATTTAAAATGACCCAATTTTTATTTCTAAATAAATAGAAGTTTTTTATCATAACCTATAAAAATTAAATTTATGTTTATCATTAAACTCTACACATAAATATTAGTTACACAACTTATTTACTCATCTTTATAAAAATAGCGTAAAGATTATTTATTAAATTTATATTTAATATAATACAACCACTATATTTTTATAACTAAATAAATAAGTTACATACCTTTATAAATAAATAAATAAAGTAATAATTATTTATTTAATTTATATTTAAACAAAAATTGGTTATTTAGACTACACTTAAATAAACCGAATAATTACATCATTTTGTAACTAGAATAATTAAATAATAATTATTTGATTTAATTATTTAAATCCAAACCCTAATTTAAAAACATTTTAAACTATTCATTTCAAATTGTTTTCATTTTACTCAACACCTACACAACCCTTTTCATAATTCGTCACGAACTCATTATATAATTCCTTATACTCATATCCATTGAGACCCTAGACTTTGAGTTAGAAATTTTATTAATTCATGTTCACACGCAATACATTTTAGGTTAACGTTGTGCGTTACAAGGATCGCGATACTACCTAGTCTCTCTTGTTAGCTACGCTTTTGAATCAAGTGAGTATTACATAGCCCCTTTTACTCTTTTACACTTTTTGGGGTGGAACATGAACACTATACAAACTATTGCTTACATTTACACAAACTACACAAGTTCAAATCCTCTTTACATTCATGTGTGCAAATTTGAGCTTTATGCCTGAGTGCTAGGTGTGCTAAATTTTGTGTGCAATCATTAACTATTCAATCCGACGGTAAACAATGATAGATCTATTGAGTCTAACAAACCCACCCAGATTGGGGTGATTGTTACCGACAACACAATTTTGCATGCTAGTTACAAAGGTTTGATTGTACTTTAATTACACAATAGCTGCTCCCCATAAATGCCATATTTTATCATGATATATAAGGATTTGGTTTATTCAAAATCTATATGATATCTATATACAAACCTGTGTATGCTCATCAACTTTTTAGTTGACCTTATTTTATTCATGTTTCAGGTGCTAATGTGTGAGTTTGATCAAGACATGCTACACTTAAGTTTGGACTTAGTTAATTTAAATTCAAAGAACAATTTGTATTTTCATTTATGTACTTGTTGAATTTTGCTATTTGTGTTTGAATTGTTTGAAATGAAATTGATGATTAAATATTGAAATCTAGTGAACCTTGTGCTCATGAACAGTCTACATGTCCCGCCCCGATGTTTCCGCCGTCGGTTGGGGTGTGACAGATTGGTATCAGAGCCTTGGTTATAGGGAACTAGGTTATTAGACACCCTTGACCTAGACTATAACTTTAGGACACCCACTTATACCATGCTTCATGATTATGTGTTATTTGCTACATGCTATGTGTTATATGCTTATTATATTAATATTAATTTCATTTTCATACCTTATTTGTTAAAATTCATGACTTATTAGACTATACTTAAATAATAAATTAAATAAACAATATCCCTACCCTTACCCTAAGCCTAATAACCTTCTTATCTACTTCTCTATCATCATCTTCCTAGCATGTGGAAACTTTATAAATCTAAATCTATAAAAAAATTTCTTTATTTCCTCATTAAGGTTTTTAGACTTGTTAATTATTTGAGGACACGTGCAATCTGGAAGGGTGACACCTGTATTCTGGGTTTTCTGTCTAGGAAAGCATTTCGCATAAATCCCAATCAACCGAGGGACCTGTATGCTTTCCTGGGAATCTCGGGATGAGTATTTACTTATAGGCTAAAGCATGTCTCCTTGAAAAATTATATGAGTTTAATTAACCTTAATGTGTCATGGTATTCAAGTGATTATATCACTATTTGAGTACAATCCAAACTATGATTTACTATTTTATTTGTTATCTTATCTTTTAAATCCAAACAACTTTCATAAGTTCTTACATCTTTTCTTTTGTTGTGCAAATCTGTAGAATGCCTCCCCTTCGTGCTACCGTGACCAACAACAACACCGATATTTTTACCATCCTTACACAACTTGTGAATCAACTCACTCAAGCTAATGGGGTCGCCAATGGTAACCATGGAGCTAATGGGGGTGGTGGTGCCAACCCACCACAATGCACCTTCAAACACTTCAACTCATGTAATCCTCTTAAGTTCTATGGTACCGAAGGAGCTACGGGACTTCTTCAATGGTTTGAAAGTATTGAGAATACCTTCCTCAATAGTGACTGCCCCGATAACCTTCGTGTTCGTCATGCCACAAGTGTCTTATAAAAACGGGCACTCACGTGGTGGAATGGGGAAAAGAGAACTAGGGGTGTGGAAGTAGCAATGGCCTTACCTTGGGATGAGGTTAAAAGGTTAATGACCGAATAATTTTGTCCTCGAAAAGAGGTAAAGAAACTGGAAGCCGAGTTTTGGGATATAGCCCAAGATGGTGGTGAAAGTCTAGCTTATACAACTCGGTTCCATGAGTTGAGTCTCCTTGTGCCCCATATGGTCACACCCTTATCCCGTTGCTTTGAAAAGTACATCGTTGGATTACCTAGGCAGATTCAGGATATTGTCTTAGGGAGAAATCCCGTAACACTCGAAGATGCTATCCGATTATCTGCTACTTTGACCGACAACCATGTGAAAGCGGGAACTCTGACTAGAAAAGGCCCCAAGAAAGTTCCCGACACCACAACTCCTCCCGTACACATCAAAGAAGCCACAACTGAACCCTCACGTAATAATAAGAATAGAAAGGCTAGAAACTATGCTATGGTCACTCCTGCTATCCCTGTTAACCAAGTTGCTCCTATGGTTCAAGCACCAGCCAAAAAGCCATATGTTGGGATTTACCCACTCTGTGTCACATGCAACTATCACCATCTCCAAAACATTCCATGTCGCCTTTGCACTCACTGTGGGAAATATGGCCATACAGTCAATGTTTGTAGAGCCAAAGCACTTGCAGGCCAAGTCAACCCACCAAACCGAACCAACCCCCAAATGGCTAATCAAGGTGTTCCCGCTATTGCAAATGGACGTGCTTGTTATGAATGTGGTAACCCAAATCATTTTCGTGATCAGTGCCCAAGGTTAATCAATGCTAGACAAGGCGGAGCTCGTGGGCGTGCTTTCAACATAAACGCCAATGAAGTTCAAGCCAACAATGATGTGGTCAACGGTACGTTCCTTGTTAATAGTCAATATGCCTCCATTTTATTTGATACCGGTGCCGATAAAAGTTTTGTGTCACTTAACTTTGAACCCTTACTTGCAAAGACACGATCCCAATTAGAGAAAACCTTCACCGTCGAGGTAGCAAATGGTGACTCCCTTACAATTGACTCGGTTATTCATGACTGCTCTTTAGAACTTAATGATCATAAATTCCAATCAACCTTGTACCAATGCCACTAGGAAGTTTTGACATCATCATAGGCATGGATTGGCTATCAAATCATCATTCTTAAGTCATCTATTTCGAGAAGTGCATCCGAATACCTCTACCGTCGGGAGAAACGTTAAGAGTCTTTGGTGAAAAGCCTTGCAAAGGACTCAAGTTAATGTCATGCACTACCGCCCAAAAGTACTTACGAAAGAAGTACGTAGCCTTCTTAGCTCATGTTGTTCAAAAGGATGTCAAAGAGAAGAGTATCCAAGACATTCCCATCATTCGGGATTTTCTCGAAGTATTTCCCGAAGATCTATCCGGTCTTCCACCCGTTCGACAAGTAGAATTTCGCATTGACCTTATACCCGGAGCTAACCCCGTGGCTAGAGCTCCTTACCGTCTTCCACCTTCTGAAATGCAAGAACTTGCAAGTCAACTCCAAGAGCTCTCCGACAAGGGCTTCATTCGTCCAAGTCATTCACCGTGGGGTGCACCCGTCTTATTCGTCAAAAAGAAGGACGGATCATTCCGCATGTGTATTGACTACCGCGAACTCAACAAGCTTACCATCAAAAATCGTTATCCCTTGCCTAGAATTGATGATCTCTTCGATCAACTTCAAGGCTCTACTTGCTTCTCGAAGATTGATCTTCGATCTGGTTATCACCAACTCCGTGTACAAGAGGAAGATATTCCAAATACTGCTTTCCGAACAAGGTATGGTCACTACGAGTTCATGGTCATGCCTTTTGGACTAACCAATGCACCCGCGGTCTTCATGGACCTCATGAATCGTGTGTGCAAACCGTACCTTGATAAATTTGTGATCATCATCATTGACGATATCTTAATCTACTCCAAGACTAAATCCGACCATGAGCAACACCTTAGACTGGTTTTGGAACTCTTGAGGAATGAACAATTATATGCCAAATTCTCCAAATGTGAATTTTGGTTAAAGGAAGTTCAATTTTTTGGTCATATCGTTAACGACAAGGGAATTCATGTTGACCCTACTAAGATCGAAGCGGTTAAGAATTGGAATGCCCCGAAGACCCCCACCGAAGTTCGTTCATTTCTTGGTCTTGCGGGATATTATCGTCGTTTCATCTCAAATTTCTCTAAGATTGTTGTCCCTCTTACCGCTTTGACCCACAAGGGTAAAACTTATGAATGGGGACCAAAACAAGAAGAAGCTTTCCAAACTCTCAAGCAAAAGTTGTGCAATGCTCCTATTTTGACTCTCCCTGATGGGAATGATGATCTAGTTGTCTACTGTGATGCTTCCAACCAAGGTCTCGGTTGTGTCCTCATGCAACGAGGCAAAGTAATCGCTTATGCATCAAGACAACTCAAGATTCACGAGAAGAATTATACGACGCACGATCTCGAGTTGGGTGCGGTCGTATTCGCATTGAAGATTTGGAGACATTACCTCTATGGCACAAAGTGTGTGGTGTTCACCGACCACAAAAGTCTCCAACACATCTTCAACCAAAAGGAACTCAATTTGAGGCAACGACGTTGGGTTGAACTCCTTAACGACTATGACTGCGAGATTCGTTACCATCCTGGCAAAGCGAATGTTGTAGCCGACGCTTTGAGTCGAAAGGACCATGTCATGCTTCAATGTGTCCGAATTCAAACCAACATTCAAAATCGAATCTTAGAAGCTCAACACGTCTCAGTCATCGAGGGTAACATGTACGAGGAAATTTCGTGTGGTGTTGAACTCCAGCTTGAACCGAAACCCAATGGCTTACTTTATTACTTGAACCGTATTTGGGTTCCCGATCGAGATGATCTCCGTGCATTTCTCATGAACGAGGCTCACAAGACTCGTTATTCTATTCATACTGGTTTGGATAAAATGTACCAAGATCTTCGCCAACAATATTGGTGGCCCGGTAAAAAGAAAGACATTGCTCTCTATATTGCCAAATGTCTAACTTGCTCCAAAGTCAAAGCCGAACATCAACGTCCTTCCGGTTACTTGAACAACCGGAAATTCCCGTATGGAAATGGGAGAACTTAGCTATGGATTTCATTACCAAACTCCCTCGTACCTCAAGTGGTAATGATAGCATTTGGGTAATCATTGATCGTCTCACCAAATCTGCTCATTTCTTGCCTATCCGTGAAGACTATCGGATTGAAAAACTAGCCCGAATTTACATTGACAAAATTGTGAGTCGTCACGGTGTTCTCTTAAACATAATCTCCGATAGAGATGCTCGGTTCACCTCTCGTTTTTGGAAATCTCTCCAAACTGCTCTTGGTACACGATTGGATTTGAGCACGGCCTACCATCCCCAAACTGATGGTCAGACCAAGCGAACAATCCAGACTCTTGAGGATATGCTTAGAGCTTGTGTAATTGATTTTGGTGGCAATTGGGATTCACATCTATCACTAATTGAGTTCTCCTACAATAATAGCTACCACACGAGTATCGACATGGCTCCATTTGAAGCTCTCTATGGTCGCAAGTGTCGTTCACCTATCTGTTGGAACGAGATTGGTGAAGCACCAATCACCGGTCCCGAGCTAATCCAAGAAACATCCGACAAGATTATCCAAATCCGTGACAATATTCGAGTAGCGAGAAGTCGGCAAAAGAGTTATGCCGACAAATGACGAAAATCCTTGGAATTCCAAATCGGTGACCTTGTTCTTCTAAAGGTGTCTCCGTGGAAGGGTGTGATTCGTTTTGGAAAGAAAGGCAAGTTAGCACCTCGTTACGTAGGTCCATTTAAGATCCTTGAAAGGATTGGGAAAGTGGCTTACAAACTCGACTTACCTCCATCACTTGGCAATGTGCATCCTACTTTTCACGTGTCTAATCTGAAAAAATGTCTTGCCGATGAGAATCTTCACATACCTCTTGACGACGTGCACATTGACGAAACGATGCACTTCGTTGAGAGACCAGTAGAAATCATGGATCGTGAGGTCAAGCAACTCAAGCGAAGCCGTATTCCTATTGTCAAAATTCATTGGGAATCTAAACGTGGTCCTGAGTTTACTTGGGAACGAGAGGACCAAATAAAGCTCAAGTACCCCCACCTCTTCACTGAAATTTGTCCATACTGAAATTTGCAAAGACTGATTTTATAAATAACCAGAAACCCTAATAGGCACGGTCGCGCCTCGTTCTGGCACGGTCGCGCGCCTTGCTTTGGTACGGTCGCGCCCGGTGCCTTGGCACGGTCGCGCCTCGTATAGGCACGGTCACACCTCTCGTCAGTTGAAACGTAAATGCAGCTTTTAAATCACAGAATCGTTGATTTCGTAACCGTTCCACACGTTTCTACTATTAAAAAATACAAGTAAACCTTTTAATCATCATATTTACAACAAATAAACTCAATTGTGACGATTCATCGCATAACCCTCAAATTCTTTCGTGAGACCATCGAATCCACCATTCTGATTTCAATTCTCCCAAGTAAACGCATTCTCGATCCTCCCTGAAACTTCTGAAGACATTGAAGCAGCCGAAATTGCAGCAGAAGACGCCGGAGATCAAACCCGTCATTGCCGGAACTCGTTCTATCCGTACGTCATCGATTCATCCTCCTTCCGGGTAATTGAAACCTCCTACACTTTCAATTTAGGCTATAGATCAAAAGCCCCAAACTAATTTGGGCTTACAATAGCGAAATTAACACGAACCGGAATCTTGGGTTCGTTCTAAAATGGATTAATCAAATACTACTTTGGAGATGTTTTAAACACAATTAACCTATGCAAAAAGACTCGTAATAACCTAATGGGTGAAAGCCCTATGATCTCCAACATTAACATCATAAGATTTAAGCAATTCGCTTCTGTTTTGGAACAGACACGGTCGCGCTAATCTCCTAGCGCGGTCGTGCTTCATTAGACACGGTCGCGTCAATACCAGCGTCGTCGTGCCTCACACACTCAGACCCGGTCGTGCCCCTTGGCTAGACTTGGTCGTGAGTGAACAGCTTAGTTATGTATTCTGTTTGATCAACACGGTCGCGCCCTGACTAGCACGGTCGCGCTCATGGTCTTAGCACGATCGTGCCTTGTCCCAAGCACGTGTGTGAGAAAACCCTTGTTAGAATGTTTGATTTTATATTTTCAAAACAATAAGTATTTAAATTAATTCTCAAACAAAAACAATTGATTTTATAAGAAAAATTATATTAACTTTATTTAAAAAGACCCAATTTTTATTTCTAAATAAATAGAAGTTATTTATCATAACCTATAAAAATTAAATTTATGTTTATCATTAAACTCTACACATAAATATTAGTTACACAACTTATTTACTCATCTTTATAAAAATATCGTAAAGATTATTTATTAAATTTATATTTAATATAATACAACCACTATATTTTTATAACTAAATGAATAAGTTACATACCTTTATAAATAAATAAAGTAATAATTATTTATTTAATTTATATTTAAACAAAAATTGGTTATTTAGACTACACTTAAATAAACCGAATAATTACATCATTTTGTAACTAGAATAATTAAATAATAATTATTTGATTTAATTATTTAAATCCAAACCCTAATTTAAAAACATTTTAAACTATTCATTTCAAATTGTTTTCATTTTACTCAACACCTACACAACCCTTTTCATAATTCGTCACGAACTCATTATATAATTCCTTATACTCATATCCATTGAGACCCTAGACTTTGAGTTAGACATTTTATTAATTCATGTTCACACGCAATACATTTTAGGTTAACGTTGTGCGTTACAAGGATCGCGATACTACCTAGTCTCTCTTGTTAGCTACGCTTTTGAATCAAGTGAGTATTACATAGCCCCTTTTACTCTTTTACACTTTTTGGGGTGGAACATGAACACTATACAAACTATTGCTTACATTTACACAAACTACACAAGTTCAAATCCTCTTTACATTCATGTGTGCAAATTTGAGCTTTATGCCTGAGTGCTAGGTGTGCTAACTTTTGTGTGCAATCATTAACTATTCAAGCCGACGGTAAACAATGATAGATCTATTGAGTCTGACAAACCCACCCAGATTGGGGTGATTGTTACCGACAACACAATTTTGCATGCTAGTTACAAAGGTTTGATTGTACTTTAGTTACACAATAGCTCCTCCCCATAAATGCCTTATTTTATCATGATATGTAAGGATTTGGTTTATTCAAAATCTATATGCTATCTATATATAAACCTGTGTATGCTCACCAACTTTTTAGTTGACCTTATTTTATTCATGTTTCAGGTGCTAATGTGTGAGTTTGATCAAGACATGCTACACTTAAGTTTGGACTTAGTTAATTTAAATTCAAAGAACAATTTGTATTTTCATTTATGTACTTGTTGAATTTTGCTATTTGTGTTTGAATTGTTTGAAATGAAATTGGTGATTAAATATTGAACTCTAATGAACTTTGTGCTCATGAACAGTCTACATGTCCCGCCCCGACATTTCCGTCGTCGGTTGGGGTGTGACATCATGTCTCTCTTTCTTTATGGTTTCAATTGATTCTTTAAAGCGTTTTTCATTTTTCTTATAGCTTAACGCTGCAATACGAAGGGGTTCAACTAAATCTTGAAGTTTAGAGTTTTCTTCCTTCAAACCTGAACACCTGGAACATGAAATAACAGCAAAAGAATTTGAATCTACCTCAGTTGACGTGCTTGATGCCTCTCCAATAGCCATGATGGCAAGAGCAGATGTAGACTTTCTTTGGTCAGCTCTAGATGCTTCCCGCTCTTCTGCTTCCATCATTTCAACAATCTCTGCCATCAATCCCATTTGAGTTTGAATAAGTGTGGCCTCCTCTAGATGAACACCCCAATCAAAGCTATCGTCATGTTGAACTACAATAGCACTGGACGTTCCACCTTGACTTAGATTGCGGTTATTCTGATTGTTGAATCCTTGGTGGTTTCCTGAGCTGCCTCCCTGGCTCGATCTGGTGAAACCCGAAGCTGGTGCTTTATCCTTTTGACATTCCCATGCGAAATGTCCAAAGTTATTGCATTTGCAGCACTATTTATCAAAGCCAACCTTGGCATTTGAATGCCCACCAATGAACTTCCTGCCAGTACGGTTTAGGAAACGCTTCGCCCTTCTTAAGATCATGGCCATATTCTATTGAATATCCATGTCCTCCATGTCATCTGGATCCACCTGATTGAAGTCTTCCTCAATGGTCTCTGGATCTATAAGCTTCCCACCAATGAAGTTCTCGTAGGAAAGCATACATGATGAGAACAAGGCCACATGATCTTCAGCAATCTTAGCAATAGTAGATTGATTGGCTGAAGAAGTGAATGTAGTGTTTCTTGATGAGGATTGATGGTGTTGACCAGATCCAGATGCAATAAAACCAGTATGATTACCACCAACATTCAAGTTTTCTTCATCTTGAGGACTCCCAAGGTACAAGAAAATTCCAGAACCAGACGATTTTGCAGTTGAGTTCACCCCAAAATACATTGAAGGATCTTGTATTTGAGGTTGTCCGGAACTTTCATTCTTCCATAGATTCATATCATGTCCCTGAATCTTGCCTATAGCCTCTTCAACAGTCATCTCATAGAACTTTGGGTTCTCTCTCAGTAACGTGGTATACATGTCAAATTTAGGTGGTAAGGCATCTAGAAACTTCTCCACCAATTCATCAGCAGGATACTTGAGATTAAATGACTTTAGCTCAGTTTGAAAATGATAGAATCTAGAAATAAGTTCATCAGTAGATTCGTTTTCCAAGTACCTGAAACACTCATATTGTTTCCTCAAAAGCTCTCTCTTGCTCTTCTTGACGTCACTGTTCCCCTCAAATCTCTTCTGAATTGCTTTCCATATATCTTTAGAATTATCATAACCCCTGAAGCTATGAAAAAGATATCTAGACAAGGCCGTTGTAATAAACCCATGAGCCTTCTTTTCCCGGTCATATACTTTCTTTTTTCCTTCGTCTAGTTTGGAAATAGGTTTAGGAACAGTTTCTTCAAGAAACTCATAAGTTGGATGTTTATATCCCTCAAGAATAGGTATCCACAACGAGGAATCAGTGTACGAGATGTACTCCTCAAAGCACGCTTTCCAATTTGAAAAATCATTTACATTTAGCAACTTTAGTGGTTTCTGCGGAGTCCCAATCTCGTTGTCATAGTTAAACAGGCTACTTAAGTTCTAAATGTTTGCCATGGTGTAACACTTAGACAAAAATCAGAAAAAACAGCACAACTTGCGCACTTAGAAATGGCCTTGCGCACTTAAGGATTTGGTCTTGCACACTTAAGATTTTCTTCTTGCGTACTTATATGCAGGAACAAAATTTAAATATGCAGGAACAAAATTTAAATACGCAACAAAATGGTCTTGCGTACTTAACAAGTACGCAGTAACAGTGTACTTTTTGCCAAAAATGGTAAGTACGCAATTCACTTTATCTACCTGCTCCACCAACTTTTTTCGATGGCCGAAAAATGCTCAAATTTTCAAAAATTGAAGTTTTGAACAAATTGATCAAGTCAAAAGGTTAGAAACTTGTTTCTAACAAAATCTTGGTGATCAAAACACTCAAACAAACAACAAAAAGGTCAAGTTTTGAGAAATTTTGCCTCTAAAACAACGCTCTTGGAGCTACCTCTATTTTATAACAAAATACCCCAAAATCGGTCACTTTTTGCTTGTCGAAAATGCTCCTAACACACTCACAACACTCGAAATCAAGAGCCAATGCTCTGATACCACTTGTAGGTCCCCGGGTGTCTCGGATCGTTACATGCGAGTGTGTGGCTAGTCGAACAAGGTGCGGAATACCCGTGACTAGTTGGAGTATCAAGCAACACAAAGTAAACCGACAACAAACACGAAATACTTCAAACTTCGTCTATTGATAATCACAGCTGGTTACAGAGTATGAATGCGTACGTAACTTACGTAACTTCTGTTACAACTGGCTATATATACTAGACCTGTTACCTGCGCACTTAACAAGTGCGCAGGAATTAACTCCTGCGTACTTAGCAAGTACGCAGCCTTTGTGCATGCGTACTTGCTAAGTACTCAAGAACGATGTGCTGCGCACATGCTAAGTGCGCACAACACTAAACAAAGACGTCTAAGTACAAGTACCTACATGTACATTTACAACTTGATAAACCACTACATACAGATACTAAATACAAATACAAGTATAGAAAGTAAAGTACAAAAGCTTAAGAAAACATCCAAAGTGTCTGTCACCCAAACATGCTCCAATAGTTTTTAATGAGGCAACAGAACTGATCCGGTAACATCAGTTTATCTAACAGTCTTGAAGTACTTATTTAACATCATTCTGAACTATGTTGTTAGTTGTGTATAATGTGCGCTGCACTCTTTTTCCCTTAGCTATGGTTTTGTCCCACTGGATTTCCTGCCAAGGTTTTTAACGAGACAGAATCTCCAACTGTATTAAGTGGATATTCAAGGGGGAGTGTTATGAATATGTTATTATGGTGACTATCCAAGTTTCTAACTCCCATATTATTTATGTTTGTATTAATGATATTAGCACTATATATAATGGCTCTTGTACTTGGTATGAGATATCTCTAATAAAATACATCTCCATCTTCTCTCATTCTCTCCATTCTTATGTTTACATACTTTGTATATTGGTTACTATTAGGTCGTTGTTATACAACATTTACAAGGGAGATTCCTTAACAAAAATAGCCCAAGTATTTTCCAACTCTATACTTTGTTTCATGTTATTATTATTCATGTTTGTGCTCATTTACTTAAAGCTAACCAGTATGATTTACTCTTCTAGATGTGTTCACTGGAGAATAAGGACAACTTTATGATGG
This sequence comes from Smallanthus sonchifolius, assembly GCA_023525975.1. Taxonomy (NCBI): domain Eukaryota; kingdom Viridiplantae; phylum Streptophyta; class Magnoliopsida; order Asterales; family Asteraceae; genus Smallanthus; species Smallanthus sonchifolius. The sequence goes on from CM042046.1 coordinate 33,956,458, forward strand.
AAATCTATCCTAATGTGGATTATGCATTTGTGGTTGCTATTGTTGCCGTTGTTGCTGCTATGAAAAGCCCTCGTACACTGAAAGTTGCTGCCGTTCATGGTGCGGAGTTAGCTATCAAATTTTCTGGTGGAGCTGCGTTTGCGGTCGGAAAGTTTCTGACAGACACCCGTTTCTAGGGGTATTTGTTGCCCGGGTTTTAATCCATTCTCGAATTGGGCTTTTCTTTATTTTATGTTTTTACTAAATGAGTTGAGTTTAAAACCTTTGTATGGTCTGTGAATCTTTATTGGGCTGGAGGCCATGGATATTTGTTGATAGGATTATATAACTATGAAAAATGGTTTGGTGGTTATGGATAACTGCCGAATGGAAGATATTTGTATCGTTGCCTTTGTTTGGTGGTGACGGTTCATCACTTATAAATAGGGTTGAACTCTTGGAAACTTTGTAACCCTATTTTAGAGTTCTACTTCTATCGAAATCATTGTGTTTAGTAGTTGTTGGATTTCAATCAGTGGTGGAACTTGAATAATTAAAGTTGAATTAGAAAGAAAAACAATGAAAATATATAAGCTTATTCTATCAGGATAATTTCTAAGTATAATATTAGTAATGTTATTAATGTAGAGTATGTTGTTACAAGCTATAAGACTCTATTCTTGATATTTACTTATCTTTGAATCATTTAGGTAGCGTTTGGTATGCAGGAATGGCAGGTGAAATGAAATAGATGATTACGAGGGAATGAAAATGATGTTTGGTTGGACGATGGAATGGAATTACTCATTCCATAATGAATGTCATTCCCTCTAAATCCCTCAAATTCATTCCATCCTCTCCCCTTGTTTTTTTTCATTCCATCCCCTCTTTCACTCTTTATCACCACCACACCCTCCTACAACCACCACCCACCACCACACCCTCCTACAACCACCACCCACCACCACCGCCGCCACCTCCACCACCCACCGCCATCTCTCTTCTCGCCGCCACCATCACCGCCACCCACAACCACAACACCGCCACCACAACCACCTCCTACCCCCGCCGCCATCGCCGCTTCCACCCACCATCACCACCACCCATTGCCACCTCCCACCACCGCCACCATCACCACCACCCACCACCACCATCACCACCACCACCACCATTGTCGCCTCCTCCACCACCCACCACCACCACCACCTCCTACCACCGCCACCGCCACCGCCGCCATCACCCACCACCACCCAATTCCGCCACTCGTATTTTCTAGCCTACCAAACAACATAAAGTAATGATTTATTATATTCTCTCATGGTAACCAAACAAGACATTGGAATGAAATAGTCCATTTAATTTCTTTGTCTATTCCATTACTTCGTTCATTTCATTCCCTCGTCAATTCCATTACCCCACACCAAACAGACCCTTAAATTCTAAACTGAAACTAATTTGTTTATTTTATTTTAAAAAATTAATTCATTTGTACTATATAATATGTAATTTTTTAAAAATTTGCTAAGATATAAAAAATGGAAAACATGTGTACCATATGCACACACTATGGGTGTTCGGAAAACAAGGTTTCGGGTATAAAAACCCGGGTTCGGGTATTGACAATAACCGGGTACGGGTATTTTTCGGGTGTTAGTCGAGTACGATTTCGGGTAGAGTATTGAGCTCAGAATGCGTACCCTATCTATTTCCTATGGCTAGGATTGGGTTCGGTTTCAGGTATGAAATAACTGGGTATATAAATACCGTGTTTCGGGTATTTTGGTCGGGTTTGGTTCCATGCCCGGTTTTTTTCCTACAAGGCCCAATTATTGTATCTGGATAGCCCATTTAAACAGCCCAATTAACTGGAGGCACAAGCACCTTCCTTCCACTCTTCCAGGGCCCAGGCTCCCGCCTTTGCCTTAACCGACTTGGCAACATGATCATCCTCTAAACACTCAGCTAAAAGTCACTGGTTCCTACTGCTGACGACAAGTGCTATTTTCAGCCGATACAAGAAGTCCGCTACCGTCCGGTGAGCTTCTTTGTGTTCTAAATCTTTTTATACTTTCTCATTTTTGTTCTTCAGGACGAACAAAACTTTTAAGAATTATTTGATATTATCGTATCTTGTAACCAAATTGCTTTAAAAATATCTAAAATTTTGAGATGGAATGTTTAGGGTTCAGATCTGATGAGATATTAACTTAGAATCTTTTGCCGAGTTTCACTTAGGGTGGGTTCATAAGATTTGAACAACGTGTATCTGTTTATCGTAGGAAAACCCAGTTTTACCAGAAAACTGTGCAGCTGTCTTTTGTCTGCTTGAAATTTGGTATAATTATAAGTCTGCTTGAAGTTCATAAGATTTGAACAACATGCTTTGATTTGGTATAATTATAAGTCTGCTTGAAGCGATCCGGCCCCAGCTCCCTTTTATAATTATTATTTAAAAAAGTTGTTTCATTCTGATTCAATTTTTGCAAAACTGCAATTTGTCTCTTTGGATGATTGTCCCTTTAAACTTTAAGCACAGTAACGACCTTGGAAACAATATTCAATTAACAGTTACCAATTTGGACTGTATTCTTTATTCATGAAATTATTTTATAGGTTCAAAAGGTGGGTTGGGTGGGGGTGGGTTTAGGTTTTTGTGGGTGGGTGGGTGGGGGTGGGTTTAGGTTTTTGTGGGTGGGTGGGTGGGGGTGGGTTTAGGTTTTTGTGGGTGGGTGGGTGGGGGTGGGTTTAGGTTTTTTGGGGGTTGGGGTGGGGGGTTTAGGTTTTTGGGGGGTGGGGTGGGGGTTTTAGGCTTTTTGGGGTGGGGTTGTGTCACACCCGACCTGGGGGCTAGGCGTGACAACTGATATCAACTAAACGCGGCAGAAATAAAAATTACATTACTTAGTTGTACTAAACGTCCAAACTAAAAAAATACACGTCTTGAAAGTAAATAAAACAAAGTTACAAACAATCAAAGTACTATTGTCTAATCAATTTATTCTTCTAGTTTCTTCATGGTTGTACTCTAAGTGTTGTGCCTAAGTCTCCTTCTCTTGGTTAGTACCTAAAATACATACTCAAAATACGTCAACAAAATGTTGGTGAATTCATGCGTTTTAGACAACAGGCACAAATAAATAAGTTTGGTGCATAATAAATAAGTTCACAATCAACCCTGTGCACACAACCCGTGGACATCTAGAAATAATAATTTCCCCTAACCCATACCCCTTATTGTTATGGGTTTAATTGCTCATGTCTGTCAACATAAGCTTACAACTGTTAAACGAATATATGTCACAAGATATTTATCATCATTATATGATTGTCATTCCATGGGAGGTTGTTCCGGTTACGTCGGGCCCATGGTGTGCGGGGGTTTCACTAGATAGTACTACCCATATATTCGTTGGCTCCAAAGGAGTTAATGATTGTGTACAAAAGTTCGGATTCATTATGGTAGCTAAAATGGCCTTATTTATGTATCACACCAAGTATAAAATAGTTTAGGAGTATGTATCTCATGTCCCCAAAACGTGTATAGAAATAATTTGTAAAACGGGGATCACATGAATTCACCTTGTGGTAGCTTGAAAGATAAGTCGTCGGTTGGTACAAACTATGGCCCCTATGTTTAGAACAAATTGTTACTAATAATTCAAATATCATAGACTAGTCCATACGTGTCGGTGTCCTAAGGTGATGTTGTACACTATGTCCAAAAGAACCCGTTGTTATTAATTTGGTTAATATATTACTTGTCATCAAATAAGTTTAGGTTAAGTATACATGTTAATACTTAAGTTATTATAGTTCTTACTTATTATATAAATCATCTATATTTACAAAATAAGGTAAATCAATAGTATTATAATATTGCTTTTTTCTAACATGTCGGTTTTGCTAAGACTCGCGTTTTTGAAGTGGTTAACTAATATAATTTAAGGTTATCTATAAAATTCAAGTGGGAGTCATACTTAAGTTATATAAGACAAAAATTCTGGAAAAATAAGGTTTATAACTATTTTATTATTTTTGTTACTTTTACTTAATTATCTATTGTTTTAACGCGTTTTAATGATATGTTTTCTTAAATAATTAAAATAACCTCAAAATTTCTAAGTTATATTTTTCTACAGTAGGTTAGGACTCATAAGTTATAAAAATAATTTTTACATAATTATTTTCTGTATTTTTCTATTTTTAGTGCATTTAATTGTCTAGAAATGACCTAAATTCCTAAATATTATTATATGAACTTAGAAATTCGACTTCACATTTTATACAGCCTTAATACAGTATGTGTAAGTCCTAAAAATTATAAAACTTAGTTTTTGGTCAGAAACACTATTTATTAAAAAATTATGTTGTTATTGGTTTATTTTACGTATGTTAAACATGAATCATACTAATTGAAGACCTGCACCTAATTCAACATTTTTCCTGGGTTTAGATTAGTATTATAAGGTTTTCTGTAATTTCATAATTTTCTGAGGTGTCTAACTATTTTTCCCAATTTACGGCTCTAAAACTCGTTTCAATATCATATCGTCGTTTTGTAAACGTTTCAAGTGATTCTTTTTGGAAAACTCTTTATTTGGGACATATGTCCTCTGGAAAAATTCTGAGTTTATAATTTTGTTAGTGAAAATGTTGTTTTTGAATAAATAAGATTGTGGAATCCGTTTTCTACGGTTTCACAACGGTTTTTCCATAGTTTTTGACATCTTTTCAAGTTTAGAGCCATAGGCTGTTATGAGTCAGCTTTAGGAACTTGGTGATATGTAACTTTAGTATTTTTAGTGGTTTGGACATATAGGGGGGTCATACGTGCCTACAACGGTGTAAAATAGTGAAAATAATGCTTATAAACGTAAGGTTTTCGGGTAGGCTTGCGTACCTTAACGAGGGCCGGGTGTTTAGCAAGATTGGGGACTCCAACAAGAGTGTATAACTTCTATAATAAATCAGATTTCAAAGGGCTAAGTGAGAATATGGACGGAACGATAATTTCACCGATTTTAAGGTGATAATACGAGTGATCAAGGCTTCTCATGCACAAACCGTTTCGGGTGAAGGTTTGTGCATGGTTTGGAGTTCCAAATGGGTCATATCAGATTCAAATAATGATTTTTAGTAAGGTTATAATGGAATTGTTTACGTGAGCTTTGTTTGGGATGGTTTGGGTGTGCTTCTTTTTCACTGTGGGAGCAAATCGAATCTGAAAACAAGGAAATAGGGCTGGGTTTTTCTAGACAGAAATCATGTATAAAAACGGAGTGTATACAAGAGATTAGATGACGAATGGTGGAGTAGCTTACATGGGATGAACTTGGCTTGAATCCTTGCTTGTTCTTCACCAAGAGTTCGAATTTCCTGCAGGTTATGGAGGCTGATTCACGAACTCAGGGGCTGCTGGAGAATGCTGGAATTGGGGAGAGGAATGTTGCGTGATTCCCTGTATTATTTTTCTAGGAACCGTAACTTTTTGATTTGGAAATCTAGTAGAGTTTTAGGTGTAGATGTTGACCTTGTAGATAGATATGGTAGGATTTGCAAGAGATATGTCTTGGGAATTAGTAGATATGGAAGATATTAAGATATATTGTTGGAAAAGAAATAATAATACTAATTAAATGTGGGAGTCGGATTAATTGCAAGGAAAAAGAAAAGTGGGTTGCTAGTTTTTAGGAATTACTTAATTATGAAGATTTTTATAAAATTAGTCTAGCCTTTTATGTAAAAAAATTGACTTGATTAAAGGTTTTAACTAAATAACTAAAGCTAGGTAAATAATTCTCTTATATAGATACTTGATATAGTTATATGTAGAGATTTTTAAACATATAAGATGGTAGATTTTATAAAAACATGGATTTTATATAAACTCGTGTATCATTTATTTAAATTGTAACATTAGGTATTATCTTTAGTACTAATAAGTGTGAGACATTCATATTAACTTTTATATAAGTATATACTTAGTTATTATTAATTATCGTTCTTATTTTTATAGACGGATCATCTTAAACCAGTGTTTGGGATTTCTAGATACGCGAGTGCACGTAATAGGTATGAGTAATATTATAATTATAAGTTTATAATTCATGTAGATAGTATTTATTTAGGTAACTCTTATTGTAATATATTGCATATGGTATAACCCCGTGTTCCGTACTGGAATCAAGTCGGGTATGATTAGAACCGTATAACCGTTCAGGTTTTTATAAAGTTTATATTTAATGGGTTTTTGGACGATTGGGTCAAGCCCAATGACTAATGTATAGACTAAGCCTAATAACTCATAGATGGGCCAAGCCCATTGGGCCTCGTTTGTAACAACTAATTGTGTCATAAATTTTCATACCGGTACCCGTCTGTGTCACTTATGTCTTCTAGAATAAATAAATAAAAATATAGCCCTAAAATTGGGGTTGTTACAAGTTGGAGGGGGGTTTAGGTTTTTGGGGGGTGGGGGTGGAGGGGGTTTAGGTTTTTGGGTCCGGAGTAGGGTTCGATGAGACGTTTCCAACGCCGCTGGAATGAGTTCAATCGGAGTTCGTTTGACCCACTTCTTAGCGTTTCTTAGCGAAAAACCACTTCTTAGTGGAACCTTCCCCTGTACGTGTACGTGTATGGTTCTAGAGAAAACCACATAGTTAGGCGAAAACCAAGAAAACCACTAAAAAAACCAACTTTAACCAATCATATGATAATATTTATTTTTTGGTTTATTGTATTTTTATTTATTTATAAGAGTATCAATGTAATATTACACATTTTTATCAAAAAATCATTTAAATATTGGCTTAAGTATACGTAACCCATAGTGTGTACGTATACGTAAACAGAAAACAAAAAAAATTACGGTTACGTATACGTAGTCCATAGTATTACACATTGTTTTAGTGGTTTTCTTGGTTTTCGCCTAACTTTGTGGTTTTCTCTTCATCCTTCCCCTATATATATATATATATATTTAACAGATTTGAATATTGATTTTGTCTCACTATTCTAAGAACATGGTGTTGAATGTACTTGTTTAGATCTACCTACCGGATCAAAATAAGTGTGTGCTTGGTGACGATGACTCGACCAAGCGATGAACCTGTGCTCTGTCCGCATGTTTTTGGTCCTCAGTACGTATCAGGAGTTTCAGTTAATCTTATAGTCAACAAAGCATCAAGTGAATATCTTTTGATGGAAGGCAATGACCAAGGAATGACGTTCTATGTATTAGGATTCAACATAGGCGTCCGTAATCTGCTGATGCTACAGGGTCCAGAAAAAGCACCAGTTGCAGTGCTAGCGGCGGAGGTGATTTATATTTCTACCTTTCAAATCGTAACTGGTTTTTTTCGTAGCTTTACCGATAATCAAATGAATAATTATTTCCAGGGACATGCTGAATGGAATGCATATAGTTGTGATAAAAGTGAAGCGGATTCAGTGAAGATATTTAGCGTATCAAAAGATGGGGCGCAGGTGAACGTGTCCTTGGCAAAGAAACTGAGCAGCGGTGATGATATGCATTTCCAGATCAAAGGAAGCTGGTCGGACAGAAACTGCGCTATTTATATGGGAGATTCCTCAACCATAATTGCACAGGTAGTTTCAAACTGGTTTCATGTTTGTGATCATCATTTACTTAAAGCTAATCGGTATGATTTACTCGTGTAGATGCATCCACTGGAGAATAAGGACAAAGTTATGGTGGAAATATATCCTAACGTGGATTATGCATTTGTGGTTGCACTTATTGTCATTGTCGATGCTATGAAAATCGATGAACCTGTAGTTTGTCCACCTGTGATGGCTCAACCAACTGATGAATCACCTGTGATCGGTCGTCAGTACATTTTTGAAGAATCAGTTAATCTTATGTTCAAGAAAGTGGAACATGATGAATATGATGTGTTCAAAGACAGTTCCACAGAGAGGGTATTCAATCTAAAATCATGCCACACAACTTTCCCTAAGTGGATGCTAGTGGGTGCAAACGAAAACCCAGTTGCAATGCTTCATAAGAAGGTTATTTAAATTTCTACCTTTCAAATCTTAATCATATGTTTTTTTGGTAGCTAAATTGGATATTCAAATGAATCTTTATTTTCAGAAAGCAACCGCACATAATCGATGGTATGCAATCTTTTTTAGCGAAATTGAAGCTGATCCAAAATGGTTATTTAGCGTATGCAAAGATCAAATGGTCCAGCGTCAGACCGAATTAAACGTGATCTTTGAAAAGGAAAGGGATGTTGCTATTGATTACAAGGTCAAAGGAAGCTGGACCGACAAAGCATGCACAATTTACAAGGGAGATTCCTTAACAAAAATAGCCCAAGTAGTTTCCGACTCCACATTTGGTTTCATGTTATTATTATTCATGTTTGTGTTCATTTACTTAAAGCTAACCAGTATGATTTACTCTTCTAGATGCGTTCACTGGAGGATAAGGACAACTTTATGGTGGAAATCTATCCTAATGTGGATTATGCATTTGTGGCTGCTATTGTTGCCGTTGTTGCTGCTATGAAAAGCCCTCGTACGCTGAAATTTGTTGCTGTTCATGGTGCGGACTTGGCTGTCAAATTTGCTGGTGGAGCTGCATTTGCTGCCGGAAAGTTTCTGACAGACACCCTTTTCTAAGGGTGTTTGTTGCAAAAGTGGTATATTATGCAGATCTCTAATCAAGTTCATTATAACATGATGTTTTCGGTTATTGGTTTTGTGCATAACATGTGTAATTATTGGGTTTGTGCATTGCATTTGTAGTTATTGAAACTTGGAGCATCTTAGCTGACTTTTTCTTTTTATGATGTATTTGAGCTTTCAATGTTGAAAGTAATCTAAAATAATGAATTTGGTTTGAAAATCTTGAATGATACTTTGACACACGAAGCACAATTTCATCCCGTTTGCTTGATTGAAATAGTTTACAAATATTTGAAAATCTTGAAGGATGATGATGTCATGAAGAAAAACATGTGTGGTTTGAATATGTTTACTTTAAGCCCAGTCCGCTAACTCTTCTATTTTCCCAAATACGCCAGCAACACCCGCCTCTTTCAATTTTCCTCAAATAATCTGACCGCTTTTTAATTTTCCCTGAATCGTTCTTTGATCTCAACATTGATGTTGATGTTGGAGTGAGCCTAAATCGTAAATTGTATCTTCAGAGGTTCGTTCGATCTTCAGACTGCCGTTGAAGAAATCAGTTTGTACTGAATCGTTCAATCATCAAAGGTTTGCTCAAGTTGATGTCGATGTTGGGATGAAGACACGCATTCATCGATGTCGGAGAAAACGGTTTGTTTGACTGAAGCCAATCTTCACAGGTTCATGTTTTCTACATGTTCTTTAAAAACTGGACTTGTTTATGATATGTTTCTACCTTATTTTCGTTAATTTGTCGATCCACTTAGAGGATGTTATTTTCGTTAACTCGACTTGTAGTGATGAAGCAAAAGAACGAACTCGAGCCCTTTTGATTCGAACAAGGCACATCATGTTGGATATAACATATGTAATTAACGGATTTGTTGCCACTGGTACCGGATCACATCACCGCTTTTAATTTTCCCTAAATCGTTTGTTGATCTCTTTTATCGAAGTTGATGTTGGAGTTGGCCTAAATCATAAATCGTATCATCAATGGTTCGTTTGATCTTCAGACTTCCGTTGGAGAAATCAGTTCATAACTGAATCGTTCAATCTTCAAAGGTTTGTTCGAGTTGATGTCGATGTTGGAATGAAGACACAGGTTCATTGATGTCGGATAAAACAGTTTGTTCTAGTGAAGCCAATCTTCACAGGTTCGTGTTTTCTACATGTTCTTCAAAAACTCAACTTGTTTATGATATGTTTCTACCTTATTTTTTTGTTAATTTGTTGATCCACTTAGAGGATGTTATAGGGTATCAGGGCATCCGTGATTTGTGGATTTGCAGTGATAAAGCAAAAGAACGAACTCGAGCCCTTTTGATTTGAACAAGGCACATCAAATGGGTCCGATCTTGAGACTCCAATAATATGTTACCAGCCGAGCTCGATTTTGAAACAATAGACTCAAACCTTGCAACAAATACGTGAAAATGGAGTCCGCGTAACACCTCTCTCATTTATATATACTAGTGTTATACATGCGCGCACTGCGGTGCGTTAAACCTTTAAAATTAATGTTCTGTAAACTTTATACAATCAAATAAATAAATTAACATCGACGTTCTCAATTTCAGAGTTTACACATTGTTGGGTCTATATATGTGAGGTTGACGCTTATCAAATAAGTATAACTATTGGTGTTATCGAATAGATGGGTATTCGGTTTTAGAACCGTGAACCATGGGTTCACGAGTTGGGTCTTGGGTCGGCCATGAGCCGAGAACATGTATTTTGGGCTTAGTGTTATGAGGTTAAGTAAATACATGTATTTGTGACATAAATGAGGTTACACGTGAGTTAGATAGATTGATAGCCGTCTAGAGGTTTAGCGGCTTTGTGTGAAGTTTTTCTTTGTAATTCTCTTGATTAATACAAGTTGTTTTACATTGATGTCTTGTTCTTGAATCACCACAATCATTAGTTTCCACCTATTTATTGTGAGAATTGATATCGTGTGTGTGTTACTCGACGATCCATAGAGATATAGGGACTTACAATTGGTATCAGAGCCATTGAAGTCATTCAAAGGCTCGGTTTTGGATATCAACGATTCAAGAATCACGATTTGAGGTATTTTTTACTGTTTTCGGTTGATTTCTGTTACTAATCGGCTGTGTTCGTGTCTGTTTTTCATCTTTTCTACTGAGAATCGAGAAATTATTACTATTTTTCATGAAATCGCTGTCATATTGCTACTGTTGGTGAAGGAGTTTGGGTGGATTTCGTCAAAAAATGATTGGAATTGTTCATCGTGTTCATCGAGAAAGAGAAAGAGTCAAAGCTGTTTTCTTGGGATTCAAATTTTGAAATCCAAGTTTTTCGGGTTTATTTTTGGAACTAGAATCAAGTCCATGCTTGATTCACATGATAAAGTCGGGTACTCTTCACGCTTATGCTCTTCACGGGTTGTGTAGAACAAAAGACTGATTGCAACAAAACTCTTCTAAGTACAAATGCTGCTGATAGGCTTATCAGCAGCGTTCAACACTTGTTGCTGCTGATAGGCTTATCAGCAGCGTTCAACACTTGTTGCTGCTGACAGGCTTATCAGCAGCGTTCAACAGATCAGTCTTGATGCTGATCCTCATCCTTGCTACTGACAGCCTTGTGCCTTGAAGATAAATCGTTGCAGCTGACTATCCATGCCAAGCGTCACTGACAACTTTCTGCAAAAGCTACTGACACACTCAAAGTAGAAGGAACCTCAATGGTGCATCCAATGACGGATAACAATGCTCTTCTCCAAGCATGCAAGTAATGATGCATAAATAAGACGCTTCAATAAAGTTAGCTAGTTTAGACTAAACTTGTATTATTAGCTTTGTACAAAAGATCAACGGTCTGTGTTAGATCTGATCCTTAGAATCAAGGGTCTGTCTTGATTCTAAGTTAGTATAAATACTGTGTAAACACTTCATTGTAAGTGTGCTTCTTGATAGAGTTTTCATTTGAAATCGTTTATTCACAAAAGCTTAATACAACAGTGTTCTTATTAGTATTCTTTCTGTTTACTCGATTATTCTTGTGTAGTTGCTATTGTTTCCACCAATTTCAACTAAGAACAGAACCATCTTGTACTTTCACGATCCTACAAGTGATATCAGAGCTTTGGCTCAGATTAAACAAACTCACAGTTGTTTAATCACTTCTGGTTCTATTCTAAACTTTCTCTTTGATCAAGTCACCCAAAATCACAAAACAAAGATGGCACAGAGCAATGGATTTGAAGACATCGGCAGCATCAACCGACCACCAAGGTTGGTATCTGGGGAAGACTACGACACGTGGAAGAATCGCATGGAAAGCTTATTCTGTTATCAGGAGTACGGAATGTGGAAATCCATCAGGGATGGACCCTACATTCCCATGGTGGCCTCTGCTGATTCTGGAGGACCACTAGTCCCGAAGAAGCCCTCCAAGTACTCAGAAGAGGACATAAAGAAGATGGAGGTGGACTTCAAGGCACTAGGAGCTATCCAAATGTGCCTTCCAAATGAAGTTTTTCATAACTTCAGAAGTTACCAAACTGCTAAGGAGCTCTGGGAGGCTCTTGAGAAGATGTTTGCTGGCTCAGAGGAAGTCAAAGAAAACAGAAGGGATATCCTGAAGCAGCAGTATGAAAACTTCATCTGGAAGGAAGGTGAGTCACTAACCGTTTTGTATAACAGGTACACGTACCTGGTGGGAGAACTGCAGTGCTCCAAAGTAAAGCTAGAGAATGAAAATATTCTCAAAAAGTTTATCAGATCTCTCCCGAGCTGCTGGACACTATATACAGTGTCTATAAGAAGAACGGAGAATTTAAAAACTCTCCAGATGACAGAGCTCTTTGGCATGCTGAAAACATATGAATTGGAAATGATTCAAGCCAAGGAAAGGAGCTCCAATCATTAATCAGCCTCTACTTCCTCCACCATCTCATATGTGCTTCACTCTGATCACTCCGGTCCTAGTGCAAGCAATTACTATCCCCCCATCGTCTCTCATCCTCAAACACCAACTGCTTCACAATCCAACTCATCACCACTTCTTCTTGAAGCCCCTCCTCAACAGTCAACCTCTACTGCTTTTGTCTCTGACAACTCAAGCAGCATGTACTTCATAGAAGAGGATCTGGAATGCTTTCATCCAGATGATCTTGAAGAAATGGATATTCAGCACTCATATGACATGCTTTCCCTCAGAGCAAAAAGGTTCTATTCTAGAACCGGGAGATCTGTTCCAAGCAACAACTCAAACACCAGAGTGGGGTTAGATAAAAGCAAGATCCGGTGTTACAACTGTAACCAATTGGGTCACTTTTCTAGGGAGTGTAAGGTGCCAAAAGCCAATCCAGATGTCAGCCATCAAAGACAAGGCTACCAAGTTCAGCCCAGGCAACAGCAACAACAACAGTAAGGAACTCCTCCAGCTCAAACTGCAGCTTGTACAAATGTTGGAACCTCAGACTTTGACTGGAGTTTTCAATATGAAGATGTTCCTACCACCAACCAAGCTCTTATGGCAGACACTGCAGAGATACCACCTCAGGTATTTGAACATCTTTGCTCTCAAGCTTGTATTGATAAAGTTTTAGGTTATAGAAAGCATAACCAAAACCTTATAGATCAAAATGAAGAGTTTCATCAGATGAAATCTGAGTTCAAAAAGGTTGAAAATACTTATAAAGAAAAGATCAACTGCCTTAAGAAAGAGATTTCATTGTTAAAACACGAACAAACTAATCTTGAAACTCAGATGGATGATCTACTGGTCAAACTAAAAGCTACCAGAGCTGAACTGGCAAAACAGAAAGTTCATGTTGAAAAATATGAATTTTCCTCCAAAAAGTTAAAAAGACTTTTAGATATTCAAGTCCATGAGAAGGTAAAGACTGGACTTGGGTATAACAATGATCAGTACAAATCTGTTCCTCCTCCTACTGACTATACTGCCATTCACGAACCAAGCTTCAATGTTGCAAATCTTGACACTGCAAACCGAAATCTCGATCCTTCAACGGATGAACCTTTCGTCGAAGACTGCACTACCTCATCGGAATCTGAGTCAAACCTGCTCAGACCATGATGAAACCAGTGCAGCCCCATCTGAAGCTGTTCTGAATAGAGCTGAAGTTCCTGCTGCTATTCCAGCCCCTGTCCTATTCAAACAGATCAATATTAGCTATCCTCCGGATGGAAGAAAGCTAAACATTGAAAAGGGAGAGAAATCAGGATCCACTAACCTAAGCCTTAGTCAAAGCCGATGACAAAGAGGAAGGTGTTTGATATATGTCATACGCCTGGAGAAAAAGTTCCATATGTTCAAAAGACCATAGAAGAAGCCACTTTTGAACATGACAAAGCTCATCTATGGAACTTCAAGGATCTGTTCCAAAGAAAGGACTATGTCTATCTTTCAAGAGACAAACTGGCCAGATCATGCTTTGTGTGTGGCAGATATAACCACACTGCCAGCACCTGCTTTCATTACCTGGAATACCAAAGAAATTCAAAGCAGCATGTCTTTGAAAAGACTAACAGAAACAAGAAGGTAAGAAGCTACGAGGCCAAATCAACTAAGTTCAGGGAGTCTCTATCTCCCCCAAGAGTGAAGGTGTCAAGACCTCAACAAACCTGTATCATTTGTGGTGAAACCAACCACCTTGCTGCCAAATGCAGATTTAATCCCTTCAACCAGATTGCAAATTGCTCATCTAGATTTACACCATCAGCAGTAAACAAAACAGCTGTTGATCTTGAAATGTCTGGAAAAACAAAAGTTAAGCCTTCAGCAGCAAAAATGTCTACTGCGTATAAAGGGAAATCAAAGGCAAAGCCATTAGCAGAAAGAGTGTCCACTTCTGATAAGGCAAAATCCAAGGCAAAGCCTTCAGCAGCCAAAAATGCTGCCACTCCAACAAAGCCATCAGCAGCAGAATTGATGTGTTAGTATTTACACATCTTTTTGGCATAAAACTTCGCTCATTTAATGATAATTCTTGGTTATATTCAATGTTTAGACACTTATTTGCTTCATTTCCTGTTTTGTAGGTTTTTGTGAAGCTTGGTGAACAAACAAGAAAATTCCAGGATAAAAAGTGAAGTTTTTAGGGTTTCTGTGATGGAGGCACGTCGTGCCAAGCTCCCAAACCCTAGGCACGGTCGCGCCCACACCTTGCACGACCGCGCCAAGCCAAAATCTAAGACACAACCGTGCCTTGGCCTCCCACGGTCGCGTGTCATCTCGTGAGTCTGAACAGCCGTACGTCCTTGATCAGTGGTACCCAATGGAAGCTACGGGTCGGTCAAACCTCAGTCACACGGTCATGCCAAGACCTAGACACGACCGCGTCTTTGTACTAGGCACGGTCATGCCTTCTCTCCTGGCACGGTCGTGCCTCCCCTTTTTTATTTATACAGAACTTAATTCCCATTCAGACATTCAGCAAACCAGGAGAAAAAACCCTACTGTTCCAGCTCGTGTCTTCCTTGTTCCAGCCATATTTCAAAATTCTTTGAGAGGATACAACATCAAGAGGATCACCATACATCAACACCAACATCTAGGCTTGGAGGAGTGGTTTGATTCTTGTTTTCATATCATGTTTCTCACTATTTTTCCCTGCTAATTTGTAATTTTGGTGCTCATGATGAGCTAAAACTCTTGTTCACTTTGGTTTAGATGAAGTTTAGATACATTTGACAACATTCATGGATTATTGGCAATTATTGTGTTAATGTTATGACAACCGTATGATTATTCTTTGATGAAATTATGTATTCAAGTATTTTGAGTTGTTTACAAGACTTGTATTTGTGTATGTCATATTATGTTGGAAAACTTGTGATTTATGCTTATATCATGGATTGGTGTATGTATTTATACTAGTTTATGGCATTTGACTAGGAATGGTGAATGAAGTCTTGTTTATGAATCATTATATTTGTATGTATAACCTTATGCTTATGTTTGGAAAGACAAAGTATTTGTTATGATGTGTCATATTTAGTATTATGTTTATCTAGGAATTGTTGACACATCCTCCTAATTTATATAACCTTTATATGAACATTGTAAGTTGAAGAAATGCATATTGTTGTCTAAATTAATCAACTTGAGGTGGATAGTGTGTTGTTCATATTATCTTTCCAACTAGTTGTTGGATTAGTGTACCTTAATCGGAAGCTAGTTCAACCTTTATAAACATTGACATGATTATTAAACATGTGAGCCTCATTGTATGACTTTAGGTGGTTGGTTTGTATAATTCATGCTAGCTTTCCGAATAGTCATTTGATTAGATATCTTTGAAGAGAATTTAGTCAATTTATGTATCGTGTATTTGTCATGTTTCTATGAGTGTATTGAATGTATTCTAAATGGATTCGACACCGAAGTGATATTTTCTCCTTGATTTTTTGATTTGTGATTTTAGTTTAGTTTTATATTCTTACATATTAGTTTAATTAAAAATCAACTTAAACATCTTTTACCCATACTTGATTGAATTTTAGTCCCGGTTTATTATCGCATTCCACCGTGTCCACAGATTGATATCCGGTTCTTACCTTTACTATATTGCTATCCAACGGGTACACTGCCCCGTGTGTGTGATTAGTATTTGGTGAAAACCCTTTTTAAAACTAATTGTGTAAAATACTTATAAAAATATATATATAGTTTACACGCATCAAGTTTTTGGCGCTGTTGCGGAGGACACGGTTTTGCAATAACGATTGGAATTAATTTTTAGTCATTTAGTATATATATTTTTGTGAATATCGTGTCTCCTTATTGTTATTTTGCAATTTTGTGTGTGTATAGATATTTTTTGTATTTTACTTGTTATTTTTAGCTTCATTTGTATATAAACACATCTTGGTTTTTATCCCATTTTATTTTTTATTTTTTTATTTTTATTTTTATTTTTTATTTTTATTTTATTTTTGCTTTTGTCTAACTTGTGTTTTATGTGTCCTAGGTTCGCGTATTTAAATCTAACTTGTCGTGCAGATCGTGTATGTTCTCAGCTCCCATCGAGGAGGTTCCTGAGCCGTCTTTCGAGCCGGAGCGTGATCTTCATCGGAGATTGCGAGCCCGTTCCTGATTTGTGGCTCGGTTACTCGAAATTGACGAGGTTGTTGTTGACGAGGTTGTTGTTGACGAGGTAGAGGAGATGGCGAACGAGGATGCGGGTCGGACAACACTTGAGGGTTTGGAGTCGAGCATCAATAGGCCGACAGTTGGAGCACATCAGTTCGAGATCAAATCCAGCATTATACAGATGGTGCAGAACATGTGTCAGTTCGATGGCAAGGATCACAAGGATCCCAATACTCATTTGGTCGGTTTCTTAGAGATTTGCGCCACTTTCAAAATTCTTGACGCTACCGACGATGCTATTCGGCTCCGGTTGTTCCCGTTTTCCTTACGGGATCGAGCCAAGGCTTGGTTACTGTCACTTCCCCCTAGGTCCATTAGTACTTGGGACCAGATGGCTGCTAAATTCTTAGAAAAGTACTTCCCTCCAGAGAAAACATCAAAGTTGAGGGCTAGGATTGTTTCTTTCCAGCAGGACGACGGGGAGACGATCTATGAGGCGTGGGAGAGATTCAAGGAACTGATGAGGAAGGTTCCCCACCATGGATTGTTGAAGTGGCAGCAGTGTGAGACCTTCTACAATGGTCTAGAGATGACTGGGAAGCAGCTGATTGACGCATACGCGGGTGGAGACATTGGAATGAAGATACCCCAGGAGGCGTATGACTTGCTATAGAAGGTGGCATCGAAGAGCTACACTTAGCATACTTCCCGAGCGAGAACCCAGAGGCAGGGTGTCCATCACGTGGATGGAATTACCTCTTTAGCTGCCCAGGTGGAAGCACTTTCCACCAAGATTGATCAGATGCACGTCCACAAGGCCCAGTCCTTGTGTGAGTTTTGTGGTGGGGCGCATCCCAAGAGTGCTTGTCAGGTTGGGGATCAGGGGGCCCACAAGCAGGTTGATTTCATGTCAAACCAGAATCGTCCCCAGAATAATCCCTACAGCAACACATATAATCCGGGGTGGAGGAATCACCCGAATTTCAGTTGGAAGTCTGGAAACAATAGCCAGCAACCACCCGGATTCACTCAGCGCCCCCCATTCCAGCATCAGTCCCACCAGTCTCAGGGACAGAGTTCCCAGTTTCGACCTCAGCAGGGCCAGTTTCAAGGCCAAGGTTCTAGCAGCGGTTCACCACCCGCACCTGAGGGTAAATCCAGTTTAGAGGACATGGTTGCACGGCTACTTGCCAACTCAGAGAGTCAGAATCAGTTGGCAGAGAAGCAGAACCGGTACATGGAAGAGCGTTTCCACACGCATGAGACTGAGTTGAGGAATCAGAAAGCTTCGATCCAGACCATAGAGAACCAGGTCGGGCAGATCGCGAAGCTTCTTTCTGAGAGACCGCCAGGCGGCCTGTCTAGCAACACTGAGCCCAATCCCAAGGCTCATGTGAAGGCCATCACTTTAAGGAGCGATAGAGACACAGGACCGGATCCACAGGTTCATGTGCATGAGTCATCTTAGGAGGAGGTTGTGATTGAGATTCCTGATGAGACACCGCCGAGGGGTAAACCGGCGAGCACATCGCGCCCTCGCGAGCCTGTGAGAGATTACACTCCCGCCGTTCCATACCCAGGCAGATTGATGACGCAGAAGATGGAGGAGTAGTATGATAAGTTTCTAGGGTTGTTTAAGCAGTTGCATATCAACTTACCATTTGTGGAGGCTCTAGCTCAGATGCCTAAGTATGCGAGATTCTTGAAGGATATCCTCATGAATAAGAGGAAATTGGAGGAGTTGTCTCAGGTGACGCTGAATGAGGAGTGTTCGGCGGTGATTCAGAACAAGCTACAGGAGAAGAGACGAGATCCGGGAGTCTTACCATCCCCTGCTTGATAGGTAGCTTGTCGGTCAGCAATGCCTTAGCTGACCTTGGTGCTAGCATTAACCTCATGCCATATGCGGTCTTTGCTAAGCTTGAGTTGGGAGAACCTACACCGACACGCATGAGCATCCAGCTGGCCGATCTCTCGGTCAAGTATCCGCGAGGGATAGTGGAGAATATATTGGTTAAGGTTGATCGTTTTGTGTTTCCTGTAGACTTTGTGATTCTGGACATGGATGAGGACAAGAATGTCCCTATTATCCTAGGTCGACCGTTCCTGGCCACTGCCAAGGCCCTGATTGATGTGTATTTGGGGAGGCTTACATTGAGGGTGGATGAAGAGGAAGTGACCTTTGATGTAGGGAGATCCATGCAGCATACCCAGAATCAGGATGATTCACTTTACTTTGTTGAGGCTATTTATTCTTGTGTGAGTGATCATCTCCAGGACACAGCTGAGGAGGAGTCCCTGGACACCCAGATTGTAGGAGGGGAGACATTTGATCCAGTTGGTGAGGATCAGTTTGATGAGCAGTTGCATAGCCAGGAGAGCTATGAGTTTCCTCGGTGTTCAGCGGTTTTTACGATGGTTGATAGAGAGTTTGAGCCGATTGAGCGGCCTTCTATTGAGGACCCACCATCTGTTGAGCTTAAGGAGCTCCGGAGCCATTTGGAGTATGCCTTTTTAGATGGTGAGTCTCAATTACCTGTCATTATCGCCTCTGATTTGACGAGTGATGAGAAGGAGAGGCTACTGGAGGTGCTGAAGCAGCACAAGCAGGCTATTGCATGGAGGATTATGGACATTAAGGGAATTAATCCCTCTTTCTGTACCCATAAGATCCTTATGGAGGATGACTACAAGCCCGCTGTGCAGCACCAGAGGAGGTTGAACCAGAACATGCATGAGGTAGTGAAGAAGGAGGTGATTAAGTTACTGGATGCTGGTTTGATTTATCCCATCTCCGATTCACCTTGGGTTAGCCCGGTTCAGGTTGTCCCTAAGAAGGGAGGCATGACTGTCATCACCAACGAGAGGAATGAGCTGAATCCTACTCGTACAGTCACCGGTTACCGCAAACTCAATGATGCTACTCGGAAAGATCATTTTCCCCTCCCGTTCATTGATCAGATGTTGGAGAGATTAGCGGGAAAGATGTTCTATTGTTTCCTGGATGGCTTCTCTAGCTACTTCCAGATCCCGATTGCTCCTGAGGACCAGGAGAAGACGACATTCACATGTCCCTATGGCACATTTGCTTATCGGCGGATGCCCTTTGGATTGTGTAATGCTCTGGCCACTTTCCAGCGTTGCATGGTGGCCATTTTCCATGATATGATTGAGGAATCCATGGAGGTTTTCATGGATGACTTTTCTGTGTCTGGGAGTTCCTTTGATCATTGCCTCGAGAATCTGGAGAGGATGTTGGCTAGGTGTAAAGAGGCCAATCTAGTGTTGAACTGGGAGAAATGCCACTTCATGGTGAAGGAGGGCGTTGTGCTTGGGCACAAGGTTTCACGCGCGGGGATTGAGGTTGATAGAGCTAGGATTGACACCATATTTAAGCTGCCCCCACCGACTTCTGTGAAATCTATTCGGAGCTTCCTTGGTCACATGGGCTTTTACAGGCGTTTTATCAAAGATTTTCTAAGATTGCCCGACCGATGACCCAGCTTCTTGAGAAGGAAGCCCAGTTCGTGTTCTCCGACGAGTGCCTCAGTGCATTTGATTTGTTAAAGGAGAAGTTGGTGAATGCCCCTATCATGGTGGCTCCTGATTGGAAGCTGCCATTTGAGATCATGTGTGACGCGAGTGACTTCGCCGTTGGGGCGGTCTTAGGACAGAGGAGGGAGAAGCAGTTTCACCCAATTTATTATGCGAGCAAGACGCTCAATGACGCACAGGAGCATTACACCATGACAGAGAAGGAGCTCCTAGCCGTTGTCTTCGCTTTCGATAAATTCCGGTCTTATCTCGTCCTATCAAAGACCATTGTATTCACCGATCATGCAGCCCTTCGGCACCTGTTCAGCAAACAGGATGCCAAACCCCGGCTAATCCGGTGGGTTTTGCTGCTTCAGGAGTTCGACATTGAGATCCACGATAAGAACGGCGTGGAGAATGTCGCAGCAGACCACTTGTCCCGTCTTGAGTGCTCAGCTTCATCTGAACTTGTGGGGTCATCCATAAATGACAATTTCCCCCACGAGTTTCTCATGCACATCCAGACACAGGATGAGGAGTGTCCATGGTTTGCTGATTTTGCAAACTTTCTTGCTAGTGGGATTGTGATTAAGGGCTTAACGCATCAGCAGAAGCGAAAGTTCTTTGTGGATGTGAAGCACTATCTTTGAGAGGATCCCTATTTGTTTCGAGTCGGGGCTGATCAGATCGTGCGTAGGTGTGTATTTGGAGATGAGGCACGTCAGGTGCTTAGACACTGCCACGAGGGCCCGACAGGTGGACATCATGGAGCTACCTTGACCGCGAAGGTCTTTGACGCCGGTTTCTTCTGGCCTACCATCTTCCGGGAAGCTCATGAGATGATCCGAGCTTGTGACGCTTGCAAGAGGGCGAGCACCATTTCGTCGAGGAATGAGATGCCCCAGAACAACATCCAGATTTGTGAGATTTTTGATGTCTGGGGTCTTGACTTTATGGGACCTTTCCCAGCTTCTCGTGGAAACCGGTATATCCTAGTCGCTGTTGACTGTGTTTCTAAGTGGGCCGAGGCTCAAGCCTTGCCTACTAATGATGCTAGGGTGGTTGTTCAATTTCTGAAGAAGCTGTTCTCTCGCTTTGGTGCCCCCAAAGCCCTTATCAGTGACCGTGGGACTCACTTCTGCAACTCCCAGTTGGAGAAGGCTTTATCACGATATGGTGTGAACCATAGATTCTCCACAGCCTACCACCCACAGACCAGTGGACAGGTAGAGGTCACGAACCGGGGCATAAAGCGGATTCTTGAGAAGACGGTTGGTCAGAACCGTAAGGATTGGTCGGATAGGTTAGATGATGCACTTTGGGCCTTCCGGACTGCCTATAAGACGCCTATTGGTACCACACCATTTAGGTTGATCTATGGGAAGGCGTGCCATCTTCCGGTGGAGTTAGAGCATAAGGCCTATTGGGCGTTGAAGGCGGTGAATCTTGACTTGGTGAGCGCGGGAGAGAACCGGTTCACTCAGATTCTTGAGCTTGATGAGTTGAGGAATCAAGCCTATGCAAACTCCACGATCTACAAGGAGCGCACTAAGAGTTTACATGACCGACGCTTGAAGGACAAGAAGGAATTCCGAGTGGGTGGTCGTGTTTTGCTTTACAACTCTAGGTTGCGATTGTTTCCCGGGAAGTTTAAGTCCCGATGGACGGGTCCCTACACGGTTAAGGAGGTGTTTCCTTATGGGACCGTCGAGATTGAGCACAAAGACGGGAGGATCTTCAAGGTCAACGGTCATCGTCTTAAACCATACATTGACGGACCGGTTGACCCGGCATTGGAGGTAGTTGACCTCCACCCCAAGGACAAATGAATTCGGGGACTTGAGTCTAGCTAACGACTCGTTAATAAACTTAGCCTGTTCCGGTATCATCCTTGGTAACAATTTTTAGATTTTGTTTCTATGTTTATCTTCTTATTTTTATTTTCTTAATTTTTTAGGATTTTACCATTTATTTTTGAGTTTAGGTGATCGGAGCGTGTTTTGGATCAAGCGGACTTTGGTTAGTGATTGAGATGTCTCAGGTATGTTTTCTGAATTTTTAGACATTTTAGTTTGGAAGAATCGCAGTCGGGTTGGGTTCAAGCAGCAATAAACTCAGATTTTTCTGTCTGTTGGGTTAGAGACACGGTCGTGCCTAAGCACTTGGCGTGGTCGTGCCTCTAACCCTAGGCGCGGTCATGCCTAAGCACCTGGCGCGGTCGTACCTAAGCACCTGGCGCGGTCGTGCCTAAGAGATTGGGGCAGTTCAAATTGGTTTCAAAGCAGAAACTTTTCATTTTTCATTTTCACCCACCGAGCCCCCCCCCCCCCCCACGTGCGATTCTCCCTAACTTCCGCCGTGTTACTTCCTTCTCCGCAATCTAAGGTACGTTTCCGACCCCTCTTTTCTTTTGCATTTGTATTTAGCCCTAGGATTTTACTCTAGAAATCGAAATTTTAGCTAGTTTAGGTTTTGTAATTTTTGTCCGTTTATTTATGATATGTAGTTGGTTTGGGTCACACATGTCCCCTGGGATTCTAAGCCACGAAACCCTTTTATAAAACGTGATTAAAATGGCAAAATTTGAATTCTGGAAACCCTAAAATGGGTTGAGCACGGTCGCGCTCCAGACCAGGCGCGGTCGTGCTCGGATTTTCAAACCTAGGTGGACTTGGTTTGGTCAGGCGCGGCCGTGCCTCTGTCGTGCGCGGTCGTGCCTCTTGAATTTTGCCTTAGCGTGGTCGTGCCCCGCACCTGGCGCGATCGTGTTGACGAGAATTTGTGCCCGTGGTCGGCCACAGCGCGACCGTGGTCTTGGATTTTGGCCTTGGCGCGGCCGTGCCCCTTCCCTGGCGCGATTGTGCCCCCTTCATAATTAGGTCAAAAACTTCATAACTTCAGTTTAGCGTCTTCATAACTGTTTTGATTTTAATTTTGTTGTCGTGCAGATGGCAGGCAACATGGACCACCCGTACCTTGAGTTTGACTTGAACGAGCATGAGTATGAGGCTCGTCTGGATGTTTTGTGGCCACGCATAGGCCGGATTTTAGCCGCTCGATGTTTAGAGCCTGACGCCATCGGTCAGCGGGACCGGTGGAACGACCTCGTCACCGCCCCATGGCACCGTTTGTTTCGACTTCACGCTATTCAGTATGTCAAGCTCGTGATGGAGTTCTTTTCCACCTATGAGTTTGACTATCCTTGCGCGGACTTAAAGCAGCCGGAGACGATTAGATTTAGGCTAGGCGGGGAGTGGCGGGTGATGTCAGTTGCCAAATTCGGGAGATTATTGGGCCTGTATACGAGGCAGGAGCTTCATACTGAGATATTCACCGATGGTGTCACCGAGTTCCCGACAGAGGAGGACAAGGATCAGTTCTGGCATGAGTTTGGATTTGGGATGTACGATCCGAGTTTGACCAAGGCTTCGAGCATTCGAGATCCCTTGCACCGTGTTCTTCATTGCTGTATTGTCTATTCAATTTCTGGGAGAGGACAGGGAGAAACGGTCGTGAACTTGCGAGATCTATTCTATTTATTTTGCCTTGTATGCCCGCGCACCTGCAATCTTGCGCATTCTATCGCGGGGTACTTGGTGAACAGCTCTGGGCGCGATGTTACCAGCGCCATTTGTAGAGGTCACTTTGTGACCAAGCTGGCGAGGCACTTTCAGCTGCTTACCGACGATTTGATAGGAGACCTGACCCCTGTGGCTGAGACCGTCGTGATGACCGTGCAGACACTGAGGAACATGTACGTCGGTCGTCGTGGCGCAGGAGGGATCAGATTGGTAGATAGATGGGGACGGACGTGGGATCCAGACTGTCCGGGTCCCGATCCAGATCTTGAGCAGGCCGAGGCCGTCTCCGCCGCCTATCAGGCACACGCTGCTCAGCAGGAGCAGGAGCAGGGGCACGAGCTTCAGCAGCCCGACCGGCCGCCTCCTCCGCCTCCGCCGCCACCACCGCCTGCGGTTGTCATTCCACATGACCTGTTCATGCGTTATTGGACCTGGCAGTATGAGGTGCACCGCTGCTGCTGCTGGCGGGGCACCATACGTGGTTCCCCTTCCGTTCTTTATGCAGCCGGAGCAGCTGCCCGAGCAGCCACCACCATCTCCACCGCATCAGCAGCCACACCATCTCCACCGCATCATCAGTCACCACCAGCAGGAGGAGGCGGGGCCACCGGCATCGACCTTGAGGGCGTGCAATGGGAGTAGTACCTCCCATTGCATTTTGGTATCATTTTTGTGAGTTGTACTTTCTTGTGTGTTGTACAAACTCTTGTATCACGCTTCGGCGTTTTATGTTGTTCTTTTGTTTTACTTTTATTTCCAAGTATTGTTATATATATATTTGTCTTTACATTTCTGTTGATATTTTTGCTTGATGTTACTGATCTGTGTTTGATGTTTATAGTCTTGATTAGATCTTGGAATTGTGGAACTTCGTGGAACGTCATTTTTGTGGGTAGGCTTTTTGCGTGTGCCATGATCGACATGAGGGAAGTTTCAGTTCTCCCTTCACGCTTCATTGCATTGCATTCCATTTTGCTTTCCATGTTTTTGTATACATTGAGGGCAATGTATATTTCTAAGTGTGGGGTTGGGTGTTTATTCTTTGCTTTACATTATTTTTGTTCTACATTGAGGGCAATGTAGAATTCTAAGTGTAGGGTGGGAATTTATTCACGCGATGTTTGTCCTTTTGAGCATTTTATCACTTCAATTTTTTGCAAAATCTTCCTTCATAACTTTTATTGACACTAAATCAGTTTTATAAAATTGAAAAACACAAAAATATAATAAAAGTTAACCGTTTAGGATTCACAATTTTTAGTAAATAATAGAGGTTTGATTTTTCGAAAGCAATTGAAATAGAAATTCCATCGAGTCAAACCCAATTTTTTGTGATAACCATGAGTTTTAGTGTGCTAAACGAATGAATTGCATGTAACCTTTTGCTTACACACATTCCTTTCCGTTTCCGTGAGTTTATTTTTGAGCCTTGATAGCTTTAGACATTGTTTGCTCTCGTTTTTTGCGGATATGAGTGTGCCGAATGTTTCATTCTTATTAGAACTTGCTTTTAGTATACATTTCGAAATCATGAACATAAATATTGCATAAAAATGATTGAGGCATTAGGATAAACCCTCCTTTGTGAGCCTTTTATTTTTATTTTCCCTCACCCGAACACATCCACTAGTTAGCCACGTTGAGCCTATCCTGTCGTTTTCTTTGATTACCCACATTAAACCACATTCAAACCTTCATTAGCCTTTTCATTTATTTTTTCGCCCTTGTTAGAAATCCGGTCGGCTAATGTTAATTTTATAGCTTTTATTTTGTTGTAATCTTCAAATTCTTGAGAAGTTTTTAGCAAGGAAAGATGCATATTGACTTAGTTCCCTTCAAAAGAAAGAAAAAAAAATTCACCAAAATTAGGTGAATTATAGCCGATTAGAGCAATTTTGTGAGCAAAGATGGAAATAATTCGGTTGTTAGCTCTTATCTATACGGAAGTATTAGGTAGTTTATTTTCTTTATTAGAAGTTGGTTTAGTTTTTGAGTTAGCATAGCCGCTGGGTTTTTAGCCATTTAGCCACTTTTAAATTCCACTTCCTTACCCTTAGCCATTGCCAAGTTACATCCCGTTTAAAGCCCTCTTGATTTATGCTTTGTTTCATGTTAGTTGGTAGAGATTTGATCATTTAGCAAGCTTATGATTCATGAATGATTCATTGTCTTGGCATTTGAGTGTTTTATACATACTCCATTACTTGTATGATCATATATATTCCCGAGTGTGTGTGAACATTGTGAGAAGGATAAAGTTGCATGCTAATGATTTCCTAGGCATATTCATTTGCTCATTCGGTTGTCACGTCATTGGGCTCATTGGGTTTCATTTAGTTAAATTTGCATTTCTTGAAAATCTTTTCAAACCTTTATAAGTTTATTAATGCTTACGGTTTTCCGATTTGATCCATAGTGTCATTGGAAGTTTTGTTTCATTTTGATTTCTTGCTTGAGGACAAGCAATGTTCAAGTGTGGGGTTATTTGATGTGTTAGTATTTACACATCTTTTCGGTATAAAACTTCGCTCATTTAATGATCAATTCTTGGTTATATTCAATGTTTAGACATTTATTTGCTTCATTTCCTGTTTTGTAGGTTTTTGTGAAGCTTGGTGAACAAACAAGAAAATTCCAGGATAAAAAGTGAAGTTTTTAGGGTTTCTGTGATGGAGGCACGGTCGTGCCAAGCTCCCAAACCCTAGGCACGGTCCCGCCCACATCTTGCACGACCGCGCCAAGCCAAAATCCAAGACACAACCGTGCCTTGGCCTCCCACGGTCGCGTGTCATCTCGTGAGTCTGAACAGCCGTACGTCCTCGATCAGTGGTACCCAATGGAAGCTACAGATCGGTCAAACCTCTGTCACACGGTCGTGCCAAGACCTAGACACGATCGCGTCTTTGTACTAGGCACGGTCGTGCCTTCTCTCCTGGCACGGTCGTGCCTTCTCTCCTGGCACGGTCGTGCCTCCCCTTTTCTATTTATACAGAACTTAATTCTCATTCAGACATTCAGCAAACCAGGAGAAAAAACCCTACTGTTCCAGCTCGTGTCTTCCTTGTTCCAGCTCGTGTCTTCCTTGTTCCAACCATATTTCAAGATTCTTGGAGAGGATACAACATCAAGAGGATCACCATACATTAACAAAAACATCTAGGCTTGGAGGAGTGGTTTGATTCTTGTTTTCATATCATGTTTCTCACTATTTTTCCCTGCTTATTTATAATTTTGGTGCTCATGATGAGCTAAAACTCTTGTTCACTTTGGTTTAGATGAAGTTTAGATACATTTGACAACATTCATGGATTATTGGCAATTATTGTGTTAATGTTATGAAAACCGTATGATTATTCTTTGATGAAATTATGCATTCAAGTATTTTGAGTTGTTTACAAGACTTGTATTTGTGTATGTCATATTATGTTGGAAAACTTGTGATTTATGCTTATATTCATGGATTGGTGTATGTATTTATACTAGTTTATGGCATTTGACTAGGAATGGTGAATGAAGTCTTGTTTATGAATCATTATATTTGTATGTATAACCTTATGCTTATGTTTGGAAAGACAAAGTATTTGTTATGATGTGTCATATTTAGTATTATGTTTATCTAGGAATTGTTGACACATCCTCCTAATTTATATAACTTTATATGAACATTGTAAGTTGAAGAAATGCATATTGTTGTCTAAATTAATCAACTTGAGGTGGATAGTGTGTTGTTCATATTATCTTTCCAACTAGTTGTTGGATTAGTGTACCTTAATCGGAAGCTAGTTCAACCTTTATAAACATTGACATGATTATTAAACACGTGAGCCTCATTGTATGACTTTAGGTGGTTGGTTTGTATAATTCATGCTAGCTTTCCGAATAGTCATTTGATTAGATATCTTTGACGAGAATTTAGTCAATTTATGTATCGTGTATTTGCCATGTTTCTATGAGTGTATTGAATGTATTCTAAATGGATTCGACACCAAAGTGATATTTTCTCCTTGATTGTTTGATTTGTGATTTTAGTTTAGTTTTATATTCTTACATATTAGTTTAATTAAAAATCAACTTAAACATCTTTTACCCATACTTGATTGAATTTTAGTCCCAGATTATTATCGCATTCCACCGTGTCCACGGATTGATATCCGGTTCTTACCTTTACTATATTGCTATCCGACGGGTACACTGCCCGGTGTGTGTGATTAGTATTTGGTGAAAACCCTTTTTAAAACTAATTGTGTAAAGTACGTATAAAAATATATATATATATAGTTTACACGCATCAAGAATCTACTGTTGATAAGCCAGAAACATCAGTAGCAAAATCCGCTACTGATAATGTGAGGAAAACTAGAAAATCACCAACACAGCAATGGAAAGCCAAACCATCTCCAAGCATTATCATTGGTTCCATTGACTGCAAACATACTGAAAAGGATAAACTAACCACCATCTTTTTCAAGTCTGCAGACTCTTGGGTTCCTCCCACTAATTAGATATCTATCATGTGCAGGGACAGTCAGGTCACAAGAATAACACCTGGGTGGTAGACAGTGGTTGTTCCAGGCACATGACAGGCAACAGATTCATCCTCTCCAACTTCAGACACTTCAATGGAGGATATGTTGCCTTTGGAAGTGACTCAAAGGGAGGATCCATTACTGGACAAGGAACTGTGTCCAACGAAAGAATGAGCATTGATAAGGTCAACTATGTCAAAGAATTGGACTTCAATCTCATGAGTGTTTCCCGGGTCTGTGACCAAAAGCATTGGATGCTCTTCACAGATAAAGAATGCTTTGTACTATCTCCAGGCTTATCCATACCTCCTCCAAAAAAGATCTTATTAACTGCTCAGAGAAAAGAAAATCTCTATGTACTGGACATAAATGAAGTCACTCCATCTGGGAGTGTTTCCTGTTTTCTATCAAAAGCCTCAGTTGATGAATCAGCTCTCTGGCACAGGAGATTAAGTCATGTTAATATCAAAACTATTAACAAATTGGTGAAGAATAATCTTGTCAGAGGGCTTCCTGACAAAGAATTCCAGCTAGAAGACCACTACATTGCTTGCTTAAAGGGAAAGCAACACAAGAGTTCTCACAAGCCTAAGACCTTGAATACAAATGACACTCCACTACAACTGCTGCATATGGATCTCTTCGGTCCTACAAATGTCATGTCAATGGGCAAAAAGTCATACTGTCTGGTGATAACTGATGACTACACCAGATTCTCTTGGGTATACTTCTTGAGAACTAAAGATGAAACTGCTGAAATTCTTAAATCCTACATTCTGAGGGTAGAAAATCAAAGCAATCAAAAGGTGAAGATCATAAGGTGTGATCAGGGCACAGAGTTAAAAAACCACACTTTGAACTGTTTCTGTGAAAGCAAGGGGATAGAAAGACAATACAGTGCTCCAAGAACTCCTCAACAAAATGGAGTTGCTGAAAGGAGAAACAGAACTCTAATTGAGTCAGCAAGATCTATGTTGGCTGACTCAAAACTGGCTCTCGCATTCTGGGCAGAAGCAGTTAGCACATCCTGCTATGTGCAAAATAGAGTTCTCATTGTCAAACCCCTCAACAAGACACCTTATGAACTTTGGTTTCAAAGAGTTCCCTACATTGGGTTTCTAAAGCCTTTTGGGTGTCCATGCACCATTCTCATCACACATGGGGTTCTTCCTAAGTTTGGTGCCAAATCTGATGAAGGATATTTTGTGGGCTATTCCTCTTAATCAAAGGCCTACAGAGTATTCAATTCAAGAACAAGAATTGTGGAAGAATCAGCAAATGTGGAATGTAGAGAACACATTGTTTGTGAGCAGGTAAAAGGCCCAAACTAGCTCTTTGACATAGACTCCTTCTCCCAAATATTTGAGCCTCTCACCTTCTCAAATATGGAGTCTACGTCTACACAAACACCTGTCTCCACTTCATCCACTGACTACAGACTGGATTTTCCCAAATCTTCTATCCGTCTGAGAAGACCATCGATTGATCTTCCATCAGTTGTGGACGCAATTGAAGCAAGTGAAGCCGGAACAAGACTCTCCAATGTCACCAGCAACAGCCTGTCTGAAACTAAAAATCTAAATGAAGACTCTTCGGTAAATGCTGTAGATGCTGCTGATACTATTGCTGAAAATATTGATGTGGCTAATGATGTTGAAGACTCTTCCACCATGAATGAAGAGACCCCTGATAAAAATCAAAGCAATCTGGAGCAAGGGATACAACTGGAGGTGGTACCAGCACAGAGGATCCACAAAGAACATCCTCATGAAAATATTATTGGCCAAGTCCACCAAGGAGTTCTCACAAGAAGCAAATCTCACGAGGCCAATATATGCTTGTTTTCATGTTTTTTATCTCAGGTGGAACCCAAGAAGATATATGAAGCACTCAAACACAGCAGCTGGATTGAGGCAATGCAGGAAGAATTGCTGCAATTCAAGAGGCATGATGTCTGGAAACTTGTTGATCTTCCACCAGGTAAGTATGCTATTGGCACACGATGGGTTTTCAGGAACAAGCAAGATGAGAGAGGTATTGTAGTCAAGAACAAAGCCAGACTTGTCGCTCAAGGCTACACTCAGGAAGAAGGAATTGACTATGATGAAGTCTTTGCTCCTGTTGCCAGGCTGGAGGCCATCAGAATCTTCCTTGCATATGCTGCATCCAAGAATTTCATTGTCTATCAAATGGATGTAAAAAGTGTCCTTCTGTATGGGAAGATTGGTGAGGAAGTATACGTCAAACAGCCTCCAGGCTTTGTAGATCTTGCACATCCTACTCAAGTGTTCAAACTAGACAAAGCTCTGTATGGCCTACATCAAGCACCAAGAGCCTGGTATGAAACCTTGTCAGGATATCTACTAAGCAACAACTTCAGAAGAAGTGTTATTGACCAGACCTTGTTTATCAAAGATGAAGGGGGAGAAATCTTACTAGTTCAAATCTATGTTGATGATATCATATTTGGATCAACAAGGAAAAAGATGTGCAAAGACTTTGAGATTCTGATGCACTCAAAGTTTGAAATGAGTTCAATGGGTGAAATAAATTTCTTTTTGGGTCTACAAGTCAAACAAGCCCCAAATGGAATCTTCATCAGCCAATCCAAATATGTAAAGAGCATTTTGGAAAGATTCAAGATAGCTGTCTGCTCTGCTTCAAGAACCCCTATGCAAGTGCATCATCAGCTGACTCCGGACAAAGATGGCCAATACACTGATCAACATCAGTACTGTGCAATGATAGGGTCTCTCATGTATCTCACTGCCTCTAGGCCAGATATCATGTTTGCAGTATGTCTCTGTGCAAGATTTCAAGCAGCTCCAAAGATTTCACATCTTCAAGCCGTCAAGAGAATCTTTAGATACCTAAAGGGAGCCCCATGACTTGGGCTATGGTACTCTAAAAATAACAAGTTTAATCTATATGCATACACTGACAGTGACTATGGGGGATGCAACTTGTACAAAAAGTCCACTTCAGGGGGATGTCAGTTTCTGGGAGGGAGACTGATTTCATGGCAGTGCAAGAAGAAACATGTGTTTCAACTTCTACAGCTGAAGCAGAATACATTGCAGCTTCAAGTTGCTGTGCACAAGTCATCTGGTTACAAAATCAAATGTTGTATTACGGGATGACTTTCATGGCAACTCCAATTCACATTGACAACATGAGTGCTATATCAATCACAAAAAATCCGGTGCAGCACTCCAAGACAAAGCACATTGACATCAGGTATCATTTCATAAGAGATCAAGCTGAGAAAAAGAGGATTATTTTAACCAAAGTTCATACAAATGAGCAATATGCTGATTTGTTTACAAAACCTTTTGATGAAGCTAGATTCAGATATTTAGTTGAATCCATCTCTAAAATTCTGTTTAAAAAAAATGGGTTTTTGTCTTTTGTTGTAAATAAAAGTTATGAGTCAGCAGCACTTTTGTCCTTCAGCTGCTGACAGGTTTAATCCTCAGCAGCAAAAGATTTGCCACTGACTGCTTTAAGTTATCAGCAGGAACAGGTTTCCTGCGGATAGCTTTAAGACTGTCAACAGCAACATCCTTGCTGCAGATCATTAAATCCATCAGCAGCAATTAAGTTTGTTGCTGACAGACTTAACCTTCCGCAGCAACCAAGCTTGCAGCGGACAGGCTTATTCATCCACAGCAACCAAGTTTGTTGCTAATGGGTAAATTTAAGTCCAAATTAACTTTTACCCGCTGTAAAATTAACGTCAGTCTTTACCATGACTGCCTCGGTGTATTACAACTGTAACAGTAAAAGGTGAATAAGGTTGTACTGTACAAGTCATTTTGCTTTTTCCCTCCTCTGCCGTTATAAGAACAAATTAAATCTCCTTATCACCTCTTCACATTCAATTTCACCCTAAACCCACATCACTTTCTCTCAAGTCTCCACCACATTCAAAGCCTTCCATCCTTAAAACATTCAAAGCCTTCCATATTCTTAAACGTTCCCTCCAAAATCAAACAACAATGGCAGACATCAATAACCCTGACGACTAGTTCTCCCCGTACCACAACCTTACAGCATACTTAACCAAGGGAAAGAAATCTGAAGGATTCGATGATATGATCGACTTCCTATGCCGATCAAAGATCCATTTTTCCCTCACAACCAACCCTACCATATATATCCCTCATATGGAGGATTTCTGGAATACTGTCGTCTACTCTACCGAACAGGGGATTCCCCAAATAAAATCCAAGGTAGACGGCAAGGACATCATCATCTCTGAAGTTACCCTCCGAAAACATCTTAAGCTTCAAGATGAGGGAGCAGCCATCTCATACTCAAAGGACGAGTACATGAGGACCTTTGCATCCATAGGGTACAGTGGAAATCAAAATGAGTATACAATAGAGAAGGCGCTGATGGGCCCTCCATGGAAGTATCTCTGCCACACTCTTCTCCAATGAATATCTCAGAAGAGAAGTGGATGGCATCAAGTGAGCTCCGCACTTGCCTCTGCTATTCACGGTATGATTACTCATCTTTGAGGGTTTGAGATATAACCTTCAAGAGGGTGCAAAGCAACAATTTTTTATGTACCCAAGATTCTTACAGGAGGTTTTCAACCAGGAACTAAAAGAACTTTCAAAACCTGCAAGAATCTACATCATGTTGGGACATAAAACTAATATTTTTCAAAGTATGAGAACTGTTTCCAAAAATTTCTCAGGGGTTAATGTTCCATTTTTATCTACGATGCTGAACATACAAAGTACCCCGGGTGACAGTTCAGCAATCCCAGCTGATACTGATCCCACACCCTCCACATCACATCCTGAACAACAATCTGCTTCCACCATTCGAACCCCTGTGCATACTACTAAGGATGCACATGTACAAAAATTACTTACACCTGTTTTGTATGTTATCGTTCAACTGGAACAAAGGGCCCTAGTAGCTACGACTTACACCAGAAAAAGGAGTAAGAAGACTCCTTCTCTTCTTGTCTCAAAGGCCCAAACCCAACCTCTAAGCCCTCATTCAGAATCCCAACATTCTGGTGAGAATATCATAAGGGACAGCCACATTGTTAGGGAGACTCCTTTGGATGACTCTCTATTAGGATCAGGATCACTTCCCGGATCCATAGAACAGCCCCTTGAGCCACTCCTCTCTCTTCTGAACTTAAGTGTTGAGGAACCTGATCAAGATGATGTACCTTCTCCAACTGTCACTATCTCGGAGGTACTGATTGATCTTGCTTCCAACACACCCAACCCAAGTTCTACTCCCCTGAAGGTTAACTCTAGGAGTTATGATAGAGTGGATGTGGAAGAGGCTGTCACTACTACTGGTCCATCAAATGAACAGGAGGACAGTGACAACATCGCTAAGACCTCAACCACGGCAACTCACAGTGAGGATGTTTCCTTGGAAACTCCCCTCACTGAGAGGAATCCCAGGCGCCAAGAAACCATGGGTGATGGGGATGTTGAGGCTAGGCCTACAGCCCCATCTGGGTCCAAGGATTCCACAAATATGGATGAGGACAGTATGCAACTTAAAAATCAGGAATTGACGGCCAGGGTGGCTAT
The DNA here is from genome assembly GCA_023525975.1 of Smallanthus sonchifolius. Taxonomy (NCBI): domain Eukaryota; kingdom Viridiplantae; phylum Streptophyta; class Magnoliopsida; order Asterales; family Asteraceae; genus Smallanthus; species Smallanthus sonchifolius. The sequence goes on from CM042046.1 coordinate 33,990,397, forward strand.
GCTTGAGACTGAGGTGTCAAAACTACAACACCAGATCCTTCTGCATGAAGCCCATCAATTCCCCTCCATGGCTTCTCCCTCCCTTGTCTCAGTGGGCACCCAAACTGATGCTTATCTGTCCATTGATGCAACCAAAAAGGGGGAGATAGTCCTAATGGAAGAAGACTCAGACAGTCTTGACGACTGGATTCAAGAGCAGGCTGCATTTCAAAGTACACTATTTAAGCCAGCTTTTGTACAGGTTCATGACTTTCCAGGTTCAAATGATGAAGAAGAAGAGACTTCTGAAGACTGGAAGTTAATCGTCAGGGCTGTTGATGAGGTGCTGACTGATGTTGAAGACAAAGAACAAACATATACATCTTTCAGCATCATCCCTGAAGCAGCAGCCATCATAAGTCAATCCACTGCCCCCTACTTTCCACTGACTTCAACACAGCTAGAGTTTGACATAATACTAGCTTGGGGGTATGATGGAAAGTCTGAGAGGTTCTGGATTGATTGGGAGTTTAGCGGAGTAGAAGAGCTAAACTGGGACTTTCTCAACAGCATCCAAGTCCTTCACCTATACCATCTACAATGCATCAACAATTCTACGGACCTCTCAGCAGAACTTGCTATTGGCATGTTCTATGACTTGATGGAGGATAATCTACCCAAGTTAGAAATACAAATACAAGCAGCAAAAAGGGTAGCCTATCCTGAATCTTCAACAGCAGCAGAAAGAAGACTGACTCCTAGAAGACTTGAAATAATAAGGAGCAGTCTTCTCACTGAAGAAAAAGTTCTGTGCTTAAGAAGATTTCTGTACAACTCCATTGTCAAGGACTTAGATGTGCTAGGTTGGGTAAGCACTAAGTCTCTTGACCACACCTTACTACTAAGCAACGGCTCCTCTCTCACCATCAACACCAGGAACATCCTGCTACTACCTACAGACTTTCTTTACAAGATCTTTCAACTCGGGGCAAATATCTGCAATGTCAACTCCCTCGAAAGCCAGGCAATGATAGCTATTGTCAGAGCCCATCTTGAACAAGAAGGAAGGATTGCTGAGGCAGTATATGTGTCAAATTCTGACACTGATTCTGACTCAGCTTCCCCTCGAGTAGACATCTTTGCTGCAGCATATGAATCAAGATCCACTGTCCAATAAATGCTGATAGAATTTACAAGTCCTGAGTGTAAATCAGATGAAGCTAATTACCTTCCCTTATCAACCTCTCAACTTGCCAATGAAGCTGAGGCTGAGATCCCAACAGCAGCACAATCATCTGCTGTTGTGATCAGTGAAGCCGAAGCAGAGGCATCCAGTGTAAACATAGGGAAGGGAATTATGACCAAAGAAGATGAAGAGTGGTTGCAAAGAGAGAAGGAAGAAATAAGAAGGAAGAGAGAAGAAGAGGAGATGGCTGACCTGAAAAGGCTCAAGAAAGAAAAACAGTCATGCTCCTCAGAGAACAACTTATCCAGCAGTATGCCAAATAGCTGGATGAGATGAAAGTCAAACTCCATGCAGTGTATCAAGTTGACAAAGATGAAGAACTTGCTAGACAGCTGCAGGAACAACTAAACAAGGAAGTAGAGGAGGAAGAAGAAAAGAAAAGGAAGGAAGATGACCAAAAACCTAAACCTCCCACCCCACCCCCACCCCACCCAAAAACCTAAACCTCCCACCCCACCCCCACCCAAAAACCTAAACCTCCCACCCCACCCCCCAAAAACCTAAACCCACCACCCACCCCAACCCCCCAAAAACCTAACCTAAAAGCTAAACCCAAAAAACCACCCCACAAGCTAACTATGCTACACATATATAGCAAAACGCTGAATTTTATTTTTTGAAAGAGGACGACGTGGGGAACAAGGTCTCCTAAGCGGTTTTTTAGTTTTTGATTTATATTTTAAATGTTTATATTTTAATTATATTTTATGAAAAAATAACTTCAAATACCAATCCATTCATATATATATATAATTTAGAAGTTCATAGTTAAATTTAAATGTTTATATTTTAATTATAAATTTTAATTTGAATTATTTACTTAATATACAATTTAAATTAAAAAAAACAGTTTTAAAATTAGATTTAAAAAAAAATTAATCCATTCATGGTTGGCCCACCATGGCCCCACCTCCATCGTTCACCTTCATCCCGGTTTCCAGGTGCAACCCAAACCGAATGCCAACCGGATGGCTCCTCAGCCGCTGGAGGTGCTCTTACTTCACTAGATATGAACCAATAGTGATATGAGAAGTACTTTTTGGAAGATCCTTACAGACATTGGTATAAAATTCCCCATTTAGATTCTTGGAATCATTGTCGCGGTGCACACTATCTGGATATTATACATGAGTGTAAATATGGACATAGCATCCGGGCATGACCAGGTGTGGTCATGTGATTGCTACAGGTTTGGTTGTGCGTTTGTTGTTGTACACCTACTAATTTTACTAAATGTGTTTAATATGAGTTAGACTTATGAGCTTACCATCTTTATGCTAACCGAAATTATTTTAAACATTTTTTCAAGAAATACCATTTGATTTGGATAAGGAAAGTGAGCATATGAGAGACCCAGCGGGTTAGTTCGACTTTACTTATGTTGACTTGATCATCTAGACTATTTGAGACATGATAGTTGTAGACGATATTCCTTTTTAGTTATGATCCACATTAGTTGTGATTGGTACGAGACTATTATGATGTAATGTGGTATTTTAATGGTTGTTTCGTATCGATCAATCATTTCGTCTAGTCCCCTTATCGGGGTGCAACAATATGAAGATGTTGTTTAGTAGCTTGATATATGTAATGGTGGTTACAAGACCAAACGTTTTTCAAGAAGTCGGGGCGGTGATAGAGGAAAATAACATTTTCAAGCGATGAATAGGATTCTAATGTACATCCACAATATATCGATGAGATGATGGATTGGTATTTGAAGTTAAAGATATGAATTTGGTTGATGGATATTGTAAATAAAATTATGATAGTGGTTTATGGGGAGATTTGAGGCATTGCTATTCGTTAAGGTGGTTTTTGTACATGATTCTATACATTGACTCTATACTTTTTTGAATAAAACAAAATAAAAAACACGGCTAAGGGGGATAGACCAGGGATGGAAGTCTTTCACACCTAGCAAGGCCATATTCATACTATATTTCTCTTCCAGAAGTAACTTTTTATTTAATAAATCACCTCACCTAAACAGAAATTTAGTTGAATACTTGAATCTTTTCCTTCTTTTACGACAAGACATTAAACAGAAAATCTTCAAACAGTATTGTTTCGTGAAGATTTTATATACAATAATATCATATAATTATTTAAAAAGAATATGAGGGAATAGTACCCTCACCAATAAAATTTATAAAATTTATTATTTCAAATTTTAAGTAAAACTTATGCTAAGTTGACCCTTAAAAAACGATTATAGCGTTGATAAATCAAAGTAAACGGAGAAATACGAGGCATCCATGGTTGAAAATATGAATGTCAACTTAAAATGCAAATAAAAACAAAAATACAAGTGGATTACGATAATATAATAAGTCGATTTCCACTGCCAAAACATCATCGTATCTCAACCACCATGAGTTACATAGTATTACATCTCTTCTTGTTTGTGTTAGCAATCACACAATCTGCATCTCAATCAACCACCTCCGGCGATGTCATCACCATCACAAAAGCCGCCAACGTAGCCAAACCCGGCTGCCAAACCCAATGTGGAAACGTAACTATTCCATATCCTTTTGGCATCGGTCCAGGCTGCTTTCTAAGCGAATGGTTCGAAATCACCTGCAACACTAGTTTTAATCCTCCCAGAACCCAAATCGGTCGTATCCATATCCTGGAATTCACCGATTACACTTTCCGAATTGCCAACAGAGTCTCAAGCCGATGCTACGATCCATTGGGAAACATCACAGAAGACAATTCGGTCTTCAGAAGTCTTGCTGAGACATCACCCTTTTCATTTTCACAAAAAAACCAGTTCACTTTAATCGGGTGTGATGATATCGCCATATTTTTAGACAGTCTAGTCACAAACTTCACTGGCGGCTGCATCGCACTGTGTTCAATCCCTGATCAGGTGGTCAACGGATCGTGTTCGGGTGTTGGGTGCTGTCAAACATCGATCCCCAAGGCACTCAAGTATTACTACACTACTATTCTTATTTCGGTCGATGGGCACACTAAAATCTGGTCTTTTAATCGTTGTTCGTACACGTTTTTGGGTGAGCAAGACCGGTTTACGTTTAATGGGGTGTCGGATTTTATGGACCCCGATTTCAGAAACCGGACCAGCGCCAGTGTTCCGGTTTTGGTCGATTGGGTGGTTGGGAACTTGAGCTGTAGTGAGGCTAGAAATGTTGGTGTGTTGGCTTGTCAAGCGAATAGCCGGTGTGTTGATTCGGATACTGGAGTTCCAGGATATAGATGCATTTGTAACGATGGTTATCAGGGTCAGCCTTATCTTGAGCCAGGTTGCCAAGGTTAGTTTTTTTTTCTTTTTCCAGGTATTAAAAAGATAGTGATTTTGTGTTTGGTATTGACAGACATCAATGAGTGTGAGGATCCTAATAATCTTTGTGACGGGGTTTGTACGAATACGCTTGGAAATTATACGTGCAGTTGCAAACACGGATACGTAGGAGACGGCTTGAAAAATGGACGTGGTTGTACTAAGGAGAAGTCAGAGTTTCCCGTTATTAAGTTCTCTTTAGGTAATTAGTTCGTATAATTCGGGTTCTATATGTCACATGAGATCAGGATTTTTAATTTGGGTTTTGTTAATGCAGGTATGGGGTTTGGTTTCTTGGGCATTTTAGTAGGAACAACATGGCTCTATTTCGTCTTCAAGAAGAGGAACCTCGTTAAGCTCCGACGAAAGTTTTTCCAACAAAACGGTGGCTTGTTACTCAAACAACGAATTACAACCAATGATGGAAACGTCGATTCAACAAAGCTCTTCACCGCACAAGAGTTAGAAAATGCCACCAACAATTATGCAGAAGATATGATATTGGGCCGTGGTGGTTATGGGACGGTGTACAAAGGCATTCTAACCGATCAACGGGTGGTTGCAATCAAGAAATCACGAGTTATGGATGAAACCCAAATCGAGTTTTTCATCAATGAGGTGATTATCTTAACAAAAGTTCACCATCGGAATGTGGTGAAGCTCTTGGGATGTTGTTTAGAGACTGAGGTTCCATTATTGGTATATGAGTATGTACCGAATGGAACGCTTGATGATCATATTCATGGCAAAGGAAGCATGAATTGGTTGTCATGGGATGATCGTTTAAGAGTAGCAGCTGAAGCCGCTGGTACCTTTTCATATCTTCATTCCGCTACATCCACCCCTGTTATCCATAGAGATGTGAAATCCGCAAACATTTTATTAGATGATAACTACACCACAAAGATCGCGGATTTTGGGGCTTCAAGATTGGTACCCATTGATCAAACACAAGTGAGCACACTGGTTCAAGGGACATTAGGGTACTTGGATCCAGAGTACTTTCACACAAGTCAACTAACCGAAAAGAGTGATGTTTATAGCTTCGGAGTGGTGCTTGCTGAGCTTCTAACCGGGCAAAAACCACTTTCCATGGAACGGACGGAAGAAGAAAGAAATTTAGCGATTTATTTCGTTACGTCGCTGAAAGAAAACCGTTTGTTTCAGATTCTTGAAAGTAGAGTTGTAAGGGAGGGTTCTCTAGAGCAACTTCAACAAATTGGTGAGCTTGTGAAAAGATGCCTCAATCTTATAGGAGATGAGCGACCAACGATGAAAGAAGTGGCAACTGAACTTGAAGGATTGCGCAAGTTTACTCAACATCCCTGGACGAGTCAAAATGTTGATGAAGAGAATGCAAACTTGTTAAACAAGGAGAATGAAGAAACGGACCTTTATGCAGAATCGATAAACCCGTACCCTAGTACAAGGGAAATGTCTTCTGCTTTTAGCATCGATAATGGTCTTCTTTATCCTTCAAATATTCTCCGGTGATAAGCTTTGTCATGGCCTAAATGTTTTTGAATAAATTTAAAAGTGTATTTATAAGTCTACTTTATCGTCTCTCGCTCATTAGTTGTTGTCTGAATATTCTTAAAAATTGCTTTTATTGGTTTATGTTTTTTAATGTCATGACTTTGGTTAATGTTGTGTGCAAATTATGGGTATGATGCTTGTACCAATGCACGACTTATTCCATTTACAAAGGATCTTGAGTAAAGTAAGAATATGACATGATCATGATTACGTGTTTTTAGAGAGAATATAATTGTTTCTAGGAGGTTTTTGAAAGTGGTTTAGTTTCTAAGTATCCAAAAAATCTGGCACATGAGTGTCACCTCAGCGATTTCAAACATTTCTTATTAGATTCTTTTAGAGTTCGCTCTTCAGAAACCAAAACACCATAAAAACCTTCTAGAAAAGATTATGTTTTCTCTAGATCATCAAAAAATCCAAAAAATTCTAAACCAGTAACACCTTTTTTTCATGTCGTTAGCTATATGAATATATATCTGTAGATCTCATGAGCAAATGAGAATGATACAATATACATCGGTGGTTGGGAAGCCTTTTGTATGCTCAGGTCTGTACTCGTCTAGATAATTCTTATATTGCTGAGATGCTAGGCCGTTATCAGACTAATCTTGGTCTTGATTATTGGAAAGCAGCTAAGAAAGTGTTTTGATATCTGAAAGGGACGATGAATAGATTTGGGAAGAGCATAAGATGAAACAGAGAATGGGAAGGATGTTGAAGAAGCGGCAGAAGGAATTTCTCGAAATGGAGAATAACAAACAAATCTATTTTAAAAAAAATAATTTGATCTAGATCAAATGTGGATTAGATGAGATGAAACTAGAAAAAAGAATGAAAAATGAAGTAGGGACGACAGGTGAAGAGGCTTATACCATAAGGGTTTTAGGGTTTGTGATGCAAAATGTAAATTGTATTTATGTATGCTAGAAATGTAGAAAACTTAATTACTAAATTACTATAGTACTACTCTCGACTATTAATATGCTTTAACAAAAAAAAATGACAAACCAGGTGCACGAGGCTCCCACATGCACGGCCTGACACATGTCAGACAGCTTTGGGCCATATGTACGCATCTTTATCCTGCACAGGGCCGACCCAATGGGCTTATAGGGTAAAGCTAGAGTTTGGGGCCTTCAAAATCTTAGGGCCTCACTTTTAAAAGAAAAAATCCATATGTATTGAGCAATGTTGGGCTGGTCTGGAATGAATAATAGGAATGGACGACACTTTTTTGTGGGGGCGGTAGCGGCACCTCACTGAAAAGTTGAATCACAATTCTCATATGTATTTTTTGTTAGGGATATTTTGGATCTCTGGAAGAATGATAATGCAGCAATCAGCAGGTATAAAGCCTTTCAAGTGGTTATTTTCTTATCAATTTGGATTATTTGGAAACTAAGAAATGGTGTGGTGTTTGGAAGAAAAAGGTGTCTTTGAACTGGCTAATTAAAGATTTAAAAAGATCTAGTTTCTTATGGGCGAAAAACAGGTCCAGACTTGATAATTTAGATTGGGTCAAATGGTGCGACTTCAAGTTCTAAAATTTGTGTTATGTTTCTGTATTTTATTTCTTTTTTGTTTTGTATCATGCTAGCCTTCTGCCCTTCAAAAAAAAAAACAATTCACATCCATTCATAAATCGTTCTGTCGTTCATGATTCTTACCCCCATGGACGAGTCGACTAAACCTAGGGCACCTCGACAATCGACAACACCAATCGTGGGGAGTTGGGAAAACCAATCGACTCACCTATGCCGGTCGTGTTCCGGAGTCAGGCGGCCCACGGCAGAGGTGTAAAGAAATCGCCTATGTTCGTTCGATTTTGCCCTAACGGCTACTCCCTAATCAATTTGAAATTTTCCACTGCCAGATATTTCTTGTTTTCTACTTTCCTTGAGTATTAATAATCAATTTAATTGATTTATGATGTTATTTCACTATTTGTAATCAGTTTGATTTTTTGATATCTGGCATTTTGCGTATTTGGATTTCTAGTTTAGTAGTTTTCACCGTGCGCGTACTTTGGCTGTTATTGATTGTTAACTGGTTTTAGGTTGACTTATCGTTTGTTAAACGATTGCACCTCCTCTCAGATATTATATCTTTCCTCTCAGATATACTAATTTCGAACATTATAGATTGTTAATGTTTGGATTTGATTTAAATGTTCAGTTCGTACGACCATCTGTTGTATGGTGATGTAAAGATATGGCTCTCTCTCTATATATATAAACAGAAAAGCACTACAGAATAATGCATATAACAATTGTGTACAAGTTACTCTCACAACTACTACCTACGTGTATATATATACATAAGAGAGTAGGGACTCCACTAATATAAACTGTACTGTAGTGCAAACTAAAATCCTACGTGTATATATATACATAAGCGATGGCCGCTCGGCTAGGGCGCGACAGAGGAGCTTCGAGTGACGGGCTGTTGCAGAGCAAATCAATGTTTGCCTTTCAAAAAAAAAACATGGGTTCTTTAACACGATTCACTTATCCCAAGAGAGGAAATTTATAACATATATGAGAAGTAGTATGTGTCAATATCTTGAGTGAAGTTTTTTGAACCTTGTTGGCAGTAAGGTTTATGGTCAATAATTATGCATACACACAAAATATATAGTTTTCATAGGGTCGAAAGCAAATTATGCCCCATTTGAACCATAAGAGGTGTTCATATTGAAACCATAGCTTCATATTTGTCATACATCAACTTAACCCAACAAAAAGACACATGTAAATCAGTCCTCAATCTTTCCAACTTTGCACATCCGATCCTCCAACCTTCAATCTTCAGCTTTTTACTCTTGAACACTAGAAACAAAATATTTAAAGTTAAATTTATAAAGTCATTTTTTTATATATTTGAATTGGGGTACTTTAACACGAACAAACCCGAACAAATCTCTATTTGTGTTCGTTCGGTACCCAAATAATAAAACACTTTATAACATTTTAATTGCAAGTTAATTAAAATATATTCTCAGTTGACCCTTAAAGCTATTATAGCGTTGATCTTTGGAAGTAAACGGAATAGTCTAAGTCATCCATGTTTGAAATATTCAACAAGTTGACAGAAATATCAACACGCAATATTTGGAAATTAAAATAACAAAAATAGAAGTGCAATACAAAAAAAAACACATTTGGATTCAATCCCATTCATACCACCATGTACTTCACAAGAAACATTCAGTTATTTCTTTTCTTGTTTGTGTTAGCAATCACACAGTCATCATCATCTCAATCGACCACATCCGGCGATGTTATCACCATCACAAAAGCCGCCAACGTAGCCAAACCCGGCTGCCAAACCCAATGTGGGAACGTCACTATTCCATACCCGTTCGGAATTGGTCCAGACTGCTTTCTAAGCAAATGGTTCGAAACCACCTGCAACACAAGTATTAGTCCTCCCAGACCCCAAATCGCCGGTCTCCAAATCCTGGAATTCACCGATTACACTTTCCGAGTAGCCAACAAAGTTGGAACAAGATGTTACGATCCATTCGGAAACGTCACAGAAGACAATTCCGCCATAACAGATCTAGGCTGCGCATCACCCTTCTCATTTTCGCAAAAAAATGAGCTCACTTTAATCGGGTGTGATGATATCGCCATATTTGTAGGCCCTCCACAAGTAAACAGTGGGTGCAGGGTGTCGTGTTCAGAACCAGAGGAGGTGGTCAATAATGTATTTGATATCAAAGGTAAGTGAACTCAAAAGCTTGATTCATTAATGAGGCCTAAACGGCTTTAAATACACGAAAGGAAACAAAGACTTAACCAAATTTAGCTAATAAATAGGAAACAACTAGAACGAGTAAACAGCAAACTAAAAAGGAAAACGTGCAGAACACAGAGCACGTGCTTGACTGAAACAAGCTTATTCAAACTTCATCAAACGGTCCTTTATCCAACGGATACTTGCATGAGGTCATGCACGTGTAGAACTTTCATCAAACTCTTTCAATCCCTCCTTCAAACTAGGCAGGGTTTCCATGCTTTGTTTGCCCTTTAGAGAACACACTCCCAATTTATCTCTTAATTTCTGAAACACAGTTCGGTGTAAGGGCTTGGTGAGTATATCAGCAATCTGCTCACTGGTTCCGCAAAACTCCAACTTGATTGTTCCTTCATTAACAAGATCTCGAAGAAAATGAAACCTAACACCTATGTGTTTGCACCTTCCATGAAAAACTGGGTTTTTAGACAGCTTTATAGCAGATGTATTGTCACACTTTATCACAGTTCCTTCCTCCAATTTTACACCAAGTTCTTTTAAAATACCTCGGCTCCAAATAACTTGACAAGCACAAGCTGCAGCTGCCACGTATTCGGCTTCAGTTGACGATAAAGCAACTACACTTTGCTTCTTTGAGGACCAAGTTACTGCAGCTCCATCCCACAAAATCACGTGGCCAGAGGTACTTTTCCTGTCATCAAAATCTCCAGCAAAATCACTATCCGTATACACCTTCATCTCCCCCATGCCTCCTCGCTTATACCATATGCCGTAATCCAAGGTGTTTTGCAAGTAGCGAATCACTCTCTTTGATGCAGCATAGTGTTCTTCAGTGGGTTTAGACATGAACCGGCTAATAAGGCTCACAACAAACTGAATATCTGGACGAGTGTTAGTGATGTACATTAGGCTCCCTACCATTTGTTTGAATAGAGTATCATTCACCGGCTCTCCTTCGTCTTTCTTCAACTTTGTACCCGGTACAATGGGATTAATTACACCATTGCACTCCACCATATTAAAACGTTCCAGAATTTCTGCTGCATATTTTCTTTGAGATATGTGAATCCCCGTTGTTGTTTGCACCACTTCTATACCCAAGAAGTATCTCATCTTGCCCAAATCAGTCATCTCGAACTCCTTTTTCATTGAGTGTTTGAAATCACTCAACATCTTCTCATCACTTCCTGTGCAAATCAGGTCATCAACATAGACATTCACAAACAGCAAATTACCTTCAGGACCTTCCTTGATAAACAAAGTATGCTCTGATTTGCTCTTGTTGAAACCATTTTTCACAAAGTATGACTCTATACGAGTGAACCAAGCCCTGGGTGCTTGTTTCAACCCGTATAAGGCCTTACTCAGCTTATACACCTTGTGTTCTTCATTCTTAACAACGTATCCTTGAGGTTGTTGAACGAAAACATCTTCTTCCAACACACCTTGTAAAAAGGCAGACTTGACATCCATTTGATGGATGTTCCAACCCTTCTGAGCTGCTATTGCTATCATCAGCCGAATGGTGTCCATTCGTGCTACTGGAGCATATACTTCCACATAGTCAACTCCAAACTCTTGCCCATACCCGCGAGCTACCAATCTGGCCTTGTATTTTTCCACTTCACCCTTCTCATTGAATTTGGTTTTGAATAACCACTTCACACCAATGCACTTGGCCCCTGTTGGCATCTCAACCAAGTTCCAAGTCTGATTTTTCTCTATGGATTGGATTTCCACATCCATTGCCTTCTTCCATTTGTCATCTTTCATAGCCTCTTCATACTTAATCGGGTCCTGATCTTGAACTTCCATAACATTTAGTTTCTCTTCATCAGACTGCAAATCATCTCTTGTAACATAATCTTGCAAATAACTAGGAGGTCTTCTTTGTCTTCCTCCCTGACTGAAATGGAGCTGGAACTGGGATCACACACAGGTGTATTTACTACCTGTTGATCATCATTCCCTTCATTTTGATCAACTTCTTCTTCTTCATTTGGATTGTAGTTTCCCCAATCAAGTTCTTCAACATTTTGTGTTTTTTCTGCAATATTATACCAATCCCAGGCCTTATTTTCTTCAAACAACACATCCTTGCTTACCACCACCTTCATAGTTTTGGGATTAATTAATCTATATGCTTTGGACTCCTCACTCAATCCAGTCAAGACACACGGGAAGCTCCTGTCATCGAGCTTGATTCTTTTTTCTTTTGGTATGTGAACATGGGCCAGAGATCCCCATACTCTAAAATGCTCAACAGTGGGTTTAGATCCACTCCATGCTTCTTCTGGGGTAATATCACTTAGAGCTTTACTAGGACTCCTGTTAAGCACATAATAACTCCACATGGCTGCTTCAGCCCAGAACATTTTAGGCATGTTCTTAGAGGCAAGCAATGTTATAATCATCCCAACTACAGTATGGTTTTTGCGTTCGGCTACCCCATTTTGTTGTGGGGTGAACCTAGTTGTTAACTGCCTTTTAATGCCATGTTCTTTACAGAAGCTATTGAAAGCATCAGATAGGTATTCCCCCCCTCTATCACTTCGAAGGCACTTAACAATCTTCCCAGTTTCAGTTTCAACCCGACTTTTAAATTCTTTAAATTTTTCAAGAGCTTGTGATTTCTCTGATAATAAGTATAACCAAGCCTTCCTACTATAATCATCAATGAAACTCAACATGTACCTTTTGCCCGTATAAGAAGAAGGAGTGATGGGGCCGCATATGTCAGAATGGATTAGTTCAAGAACTTCACTCGCTCGCCATTTACTTACTTTGGGAATAGCTTCCCTGGTTTGTTTTCCAATCAGACAATCATTACACACAGTAGTATTAACTTCAAAATGTGGGAGGTTACGCACCATTCCCTTTTGTTGGAGTGTTCCCATTCCTGTCTTGCTTAGATGCCCTAGGCGTTCATGCTACAGTTTAGCAACATCTTCATCACTTGTATAGTTGTAGCCGTCTGTCCTTTGAGTAGCACTGGAACCAGCATCTTCACACACAGGATACATTCTGTTTGCACTCATGTTACTTTGAAACAGGAGACCCCTATCTGGATGAAACACTTTACACGCATCAAACTGAAACAGGAAGGACATGCCTCTTTGTTGAAGTTGACCAATGCTGAGTAAACAGTTTTTGAGGTCAGGTACAAAGTAAACATCATTGATAACAAAGACTGCTCCATTCAGCACCAACTTCACATTCCCTTTCCCAGCAACATCCATGCGAGCATTGTTCCCAAGTCTAACTGTTGTGGAAAAACTTTGATCAAAGTTGACAAACCTTTCCTTGATGCCACACATGTGGTTGGAACATCCGGAATCAAGAAACCACATGTGATTTTTACATTCTTCATTAGTAAGAGTCATAAAGCTGTTGTCTTGGGTGCATACTTCAGCCATCAACATTATCTCTTCTCTTTCATCAAAACCTGCAAAATTGACTTCCTTCAAGGTAGGGCATTCATAGGAGAAATGCCCTAATTTATGGCACTTGTAACATTCGATAGTTTCTTTGTTGAAGGATTGTCTTCCACGCCCTCGACCTCGACCACGTGGGCTGAAACGACCACCTCTGCCACGACCACGGCCACCAGAGCTATCGCTATCTTCTATCTTTAAGACTTGTTCATCATCCTTATCAACCCTTTTGAACTTCTGCTCGTGGACAACAAGAGTGCTTTGCAGTTCTTCGATAGACATGTCTTCAATGATTTTCGACTCCTCAATTGACACCACCACATACATGTATTTCTCAGAAAGGGTTCGGAGAATCTTTTCAACGATCTTGACATCAGGCATGGATTCCCCATTACTCCTCATCTGGTTTGAAATGACTAAGACCCTACCAAAGTACTCAGGTATGGTCTCACCGTTCTTCATCTCTAGCACCTCGAAGTCACGTCTTAACTTCTGCAGCATTGATTTCTTTACCCTCTCATTCCCCGCATATCTCTTTCGCATGGAGTCCCAAACAGCTTTCGAGGTGCTTCTATCCAGAATCTGTTCAAACGTAATCCGATCAATGGCTTCATACAGGTAGTGCTTGACCTGCATATCCTTCATTCGGAGTTCCTCCAACTTCTTTTTCTGGGCATCGCTTGGGGCAATTCCGACTGCTGGCTCGATGATCCCCGGGTCAATCAAGTTCCATAGTTGTTTTGCGCGCCGCAAATTCTCCATCATCTCACTCCAGTGGTCATAGTGACCATCGAAGACTGGGATCTTCAACTTTTCTTCACTCATCTTTGATTGACTCTCTCTGGATCGAAGGCTTTCGCTCAGATTTTGCTCTGATACCAATTAATGTATTTGATATCAAAGGTAAGTGAACTCAAAAGCTTGATTCATTAATGAGGCCTAAACGGCTTTAAATACACGAAAGGAAACAAAGACTTAACCAAATTTAGCTAATAAATAGGAAACAACTAGAACGAGTAAACAGCAAACTAAAAAGGAAAACGTGCAGAACACAGAGCACGTGCTTGACTGAAACAAGCTTATTCAAACTTCATCAAACGGTCCTTTATCCAACGGATACTTGCATGAGGTCATGCACGTGTAGAACTTTCATCAAACTCTTTCAGTCAACGGGTCTTGTTCGGGTGTTGGGTGCTGTCAAAGTCCTATCCGAAAGGCACTCAAGTATTACATCACTTATGTTGGTAGTTTTGTTAACCATGGTTATGTTTGGTCTTTTAATCCTTGTTCGTACTCGTTTTTGGGGGAGAAAGAACGGTTTACATTTTGTGGGGTGTCGGATTTTATGGACCCTGGTTTCAGGAACCGGATCATCGCTAGTGTTCCTATGTTGGTCGATTGGGTGGTTGGGAACCTGAGCTGTAGTGAGGCTAGAAATTCTGGTGTGTTGGCTTGTCAAGCGAATAGCCGGTGTGTAGATTCGGATACTGGAGTTCCAGGATATAGATGCATTTGCAATAATGGTTTTCAAGGTCAGCCTTATCTTGAGCCAGGTTGCCAAGGTTAGTTTCGTAATCTTCAAGATGCAATTCAGATTTCATCCTTAGACACCTAAACAACAATGAATTAATATTACTGGTTTTGTGTCTGATATTGAGAGGCATCAATGAATGTTACGATCCTATTAATCTTTGAGATGGGTATTGCTTCAACAAAAAGGGGATACGGATTGGGCTAGAGTATGTGGACATACCCTCTTCAAACCTGGGCTGCTAAAAATAAAACACTATTAGTGTCACTGTAAGGGGTCGGGTCTCGTATGATAGCTTCCGGCATAAGAATAAGTGTATGTTTCGTGAGAAAGAAAGTGTAGGTGATTGTTAGCATTAGATAGTTGTGTGTGTTTCCTGGAGTGCTTGTGGTGTCTCTTTATAACACCTCAAACAACCTTTTACACTAAGTGTAGAGTAAAGTTGCATACATCAAATCATGAAACGATCCGGCTACTCCCCGAAACCTATGAAAATGCAGGTGCTAAATCAAGCTCCGGATACGCCTTTTTTTGTTCCGTGTTTGACCCATTGTGATCTTCATTCGAAAGATCCTTGTGGTGCAATTTTGGTCCGTCTTTGTTCACGCTTTCCTACCTTGGGCTTGTGTCGTTACCCTTATGATGAGAAGGCATTTATGAGCGCCAATACACACACAATCCTTTCTTTCACTCTAGCCATCTCTTCATCTTGAGCTTGTTGGGATAAAGATTGGTCTAAGACAAGCGGGTACACTTGATGCAAAAGGATACGGATCTAGAAGTCGAACTAGAAGTGCTCGAAAGACGACCTCAACACATGGAGAATGGCTGAGGATTCGAGCTAGGTGGTCTCGAAATAGAAGGAATAGATGATTAATAACATAGTCTTAAAGCAAATCCTAAGTTCGTGGGGAAAGAAGAAAGACCAAAGCGAAAGGCCTACAACGAGAGCCAAGTAGACATATAGCCTTGCTGGCCGGGGAGCCAAAAAGTCTGTTTTGCAAACTCATGTCTTATTCACCTCTTTCAGCTACTAGTAGTTGACTTCCATCGCTTGGTCTAAGTTATCCCTATGAATATTGTGAATCGTTTTCTAGGTCTAAGTTATCCCTGTCAATATCGTGAATCGTTCTTAACTATCTTCTCCTTCGGTGTTGAAGCAAACTCATTCGGCATATGGATTGGTCAACTCACCTACTCACATCATTGGCCCTAGTTAGGTGCAACCATGAGTTCATTATGATTGTACATGACTTGTATATCTTGTTTAACGATTAGACGAAGCTTATTCCTTTCTTCCTTGCGTTCGCCGGTTTGTTTAAATAATGTGACATGTTGTAACTAGTAGGCTGAAGATTAAATAACTGTCGGACACTTGTCACAAAAGTGTGGTACCGGTCTTTTTTCCGCCCTCCTACTCTCTTTTATTCAAATTTGAATTAAGTACCTCCCTTCCCTCTAAGTTGATTTCTTCTAGCTAGCGAAGAGCAATAAAACCCTAACTCTTTCAAACTTCCATCATTGTGTTCAAGAAATTTTTGTCGGATTCTTTTGAAAAGTAAATGTTTCGTCCTTCTTTTTTTGTTCTTTTCAATATGACTAAGTTTGATATAGTTTTTTTTTACAACAACAATAAGATATCTTATAGAAAAAGCTAGTAGGGAACTAGAAATACCCCATTTACACCAAGCCAAAATGGCGTACACCAAACTAAATCACAACGATTACAAATCTACTTAGGTAGGAGAAAATACAAAGAAAACCCTTAATCCTTACCTAATCCCCGTTACCAGACTTTTAATCCAATTCTCCCAGTGATATAGCTATCAAGTGTGCAAACTTGACCAAAATACTTTAACCTCCTCTATGTGCAACATGGAGTCGATTTAGGGGTTAAACCTACAACTCCCTGGTTCAAATAATACCATTAACCAATGTGAAGATGTATTAAACTACACACTTAATAGCTATTATTAGTATATTTATTGATGCACTCATGTGTAATTTCCATATTCTTTGTATACTCTTTTGTAACTCATTCATCTATATATAGTTGCCTACTCCATTGTAGTAAGGCATAGTGTTTCTCTCTCTCACATGATATCAAGCCGATCTTAATTTCCATATTCTTCCCTTTCTTCTTCCTCCCCTTGCTTCCCTCTTGGCCATCTATATTAGCCTCCTCTTCTGATGCCCACTTCCCCTCAACACACTAATCCACATGCTTAGTATTAAGCTTACAATTACATCCTCCAACTATCTCTTATGGAAAAACCAAATGGTTCCAATCCTCTCTTAGCAAAACCTACTCACTCATGTTGATGGTTATGTTGATCCACCTTGTGCCACCATTCTCGTCAGTGACAAAAATTTCCCAAACCCTCCCTTTGCTACTTGGTTAGCCGCCGATCAACGCACTATCATCATCCTACATACATCTTTATCCGGGGAAGCAGTCTCTCTTATCGTTAGTGTTACTACGGCTCGGCTCATATGGGTTGTTCTTGAGAATGCTTACAGCAACTCTTCCGCTGAAAGGGTGCAGAACCTTCGTGATCAACTCTGTCTCACCATCAAAGGACTCCCGTTTGGGTCATGCCTCGTTTGGTACTATTATTGCTTTAAATAAACTTGCACATTTATCTGTTTCTGCTATATTATCAAAACCGAACATTTTTTCACCATGCAATTGGCTAAAGGACAATGTTTATCTTTTGATCTCAATCTTAAACGGGTCGTGCACCTTGATCTTGCTTCGCGCACCTCTGACGAGATGGTTTCTAGGTATCTATGAATCATGTGAAGTGTGAAATTCTATGAATTCCTTTTCCTTATTTTTATATGTTTTAGAGTATTTTCTATTGGATTGCTCTATTGCCACTTGTGGGCGCCAATAAAATCTCCATGTTTGAAATTTTTTGTCGAACCCTTGGGGATGTGCCGACAACTACCTATGTTTGATCGTTCTTCCTCTTAGCGAAGAAGATGATTCCTATACAATAGATAAGAGAAAAAGAGTCACCCATTTACTTTTAGGTCTCATCAAAATATATTCCTTTGGATATTCGTGGAGGCAAGCCGAAGACCCTTTGAATGAGAAAGACCCATCTAATTCTAACTATGATTTCGATTTACCACTTTGTGATCTTTCAACTCGTGTCCATGTTCTTGTTTTAACAAGGTTAAGTCAAAATTGGGAATCTCTTTTTAAATTTGAAAATGTGTCGTTGATTGAAGGGAAGGGTATGTTATGTATTCCACTCCTTTTGTTTGATCTTTTTGATCTGTTCATAATGTCGTTTTCTTGTTTTATACAGAGATGGGCATTCTTGAATATGTGAAGGCCGAGGATATGGTAGATTCGGCGGTGATAGCTGAAGGCGACCAAGCAACCTAGGGGTGAAGAAAGTTTCATATTTTATTTGCACTTTTCATTTTGTTATCTAATTCATCTTATGATGTGTTCAAAGCTTGTCTTTACTTGTTTCTTGTCTCCTTTGCTATCGAAATGGCAGTGCTCTACCAACTCTCACTTTATTATGCTATTATACACACTTATGCCTTTTTTTTGGTATTATCTCTTTGCACGAGTCCATCCTATTCACCATTTGTACAAATCGAAGCTCAGTGGTGTTGATGAGAATATGTATTCCAAACTGGTTATGTCGTCTCTTTCTAGGTATTTCCCGTTGATGTGTTGCAAAACGCATATCTTTTATCCTTGTGTATTTGTGCATTTTAGATAGTTTTTGTATTCGATTTTACCCGTTTTTAGTTCGTATTGAGTCTATGTCATGTTTACAGGTGCTCGTGTGAAAATCAAGAGTTATATAATGAAGAGATCGAGAACACGAGGAGAGAGGTTGAAAAGAAGAAAATTAATTAAAAAGTTGGAATTTCTGATCTTCGCGGTACGCGAAGGTGGAGAAGGAGTTGTTCGCGGTACGCGAGGAACTCAGATTTAGCCCCCGACTATTTTGGCCTTCGCAGTATGCGAAGGGCCTTGATCATTACTTCGTGGTACGCGAGAAACCTAAGTTCCGTGAAAAAAGCCCTAATCGATTATAGATATAATTGTAAGGCCATTATGCCAGGAGTTCGATTACCAGCCGTCAGAGAGGAGTCTAGAGGCGATTTTGAGAGGTGAGAAGTGATTTGAATCTAAATTTTGAAGCTTTGGACCTCGGTTTTGTTAGACGTTAATCATTCGGTTTATGTTTTTGATTCTTGTGTGTTTAATTGCTTTTATTAAGACCATGTTTATGACTTTTACATCTGGTTTTATGTTGTTGACCATGCTTCTTGGCTAAACACTTGTTACTACATAGGTTTATGATGATTACTTGTTAAAGTTTGGATCTTTTATCTGTTTATGGTTATGTATGATGGTTTGACTATATTGTAATGATCTTAGTTAAATTAGTATGATGGATTTGCATGCTTGAATCTGATTTAGTGTTGATTATTACTCTACGTGTGTTCTTGTTGAATGTCTTTCAGTTATAGACGCATGTTTAGGTTACTTGCTTTATGTTTGTGACTGTGGTGGTGTTACTAGACGTAGTGATCCATAGGTTATTAGTTGATGTTTCATTAGATTGAGTGTTCTTCCTATCTCGATAGCTGAAAGGTGAGAGGTAGTCGGTTAGTCTTCAATATTAGGTGTCTAGTTGCAAACGCTCTGAAAGAAGGTTTCCCATTGGTTCTTAGTGTTCGTTGCTAGTCCGTGTCATATAGTTTTGTTCTGAGATTACCCCGTGTATTCCTTGAATGTATAGTTACAGTGAGACTGAGAGGTGAACTGTTTGTAAGGTACTTTATTGTCGTTGGAGAGACTGAAACAACATCTGGTGAGCGTTTTACATCTTTAAAATTTTCCTTTTGGTGACACTGTATTACTCGGCCCTGCTCTGGTCAACACCGTCACGCATCACCATCACCAACCCCGTCGGCCACCACCATCACTGCCCCTCTCCCATTGTCGCTCACGACCGAGTAATAATTCAAAACCCTAGTCGGGTTTCTCTATTATGCATGCAAACAAACACACGAATAACGTAAACGAATAATACCTTAGCTTCATATGGAGTTCCTCCGCTTGAGACCGTCGTCGTCGGCCCCTCTTGAACTCCGATGTCGCTCCCCCTATCGTCCACTGCTGCCGTCGATGCAAGCCTAGGCCGAATGGCCTAGGGTTTGCGCAAAGAGGGTTTTTAAACCTCTTAATGTTTCGTTTCGGGTCCCTCTTAAACTCCTTTGGCTCGTTTCCAATTTGAACCTTTAAAATAACGGCTAACTGTTAGGACATGTTTTGTAACTGTTGATAACAATATTGTTTAAGTTCATAGAGAGGTGAACTTAACAAGTTCGCCTAAGCATCTTTAGGAGCGAACTTGTTAAGTTCGCTTATAGTGCTGTGTGGATTTGTGTTTTCCTATAAATAGGTGTTTACAAGTCTTAGATGATAGATTAGATTAGAATAGAACACAGAACAGAAAAACTGAGAGAACTTGTAAACTAAGATTTGTGGTGGAAATACAAAGCGTTTATTTACACTGTTGTTGTTGATTGAGTTACACGAGCACGTTGATCATGGATTCCGCACGTTATCACCGTGTCGTACCGCGATTCTAGAGATCCGTCACGCACCGAATCGGGACCAACAAAGTGCTTGACGGATTCGGTTACAAAACATGTCCTAACAGACTCCCCTTTAACTGTTGCTAACAATTCTATCAATTACAAGTCAAAGACTCTAAGACTAAGACATAATATCTTCAAGCTCGTTGTCACCAGAATATGCTCCAACGGACTCCCCCTTGACAACAGCTTCAGAAGATTGTCATCCGTCTTCAAATATCATCAAATACACTGTAGTCTTCGTCTTGTTCATCTGCACACTTTCTCTTTCTATCTAGAAGAAAACTTGGGAGAAGGACCCCTTGTCAATTTCTGTCTGCAATATTCAGTTTTTGCAAAGGAGAACAACCAAGAATAACCAACAATTAAGATTTCCATGGACGGTGGAAAAATAAAATCTTTTTGGTTTTTCAAACATAAGAAACACAAAATCTTTTTGGGTTTTCTCTGTAGAAACTGAACTGTAAAAATACGAAATCACTTCTTTTTGGTCGAACATCACGAGTAAGAAGATCATATCAGTATGTATGAGATATCAATCACACATCTTGGATATAAAATCCGTATAATATCAAATGTTATCCTATGACATTCTGTCAAGCCTTGACCAATCAAACCAATATATTTTAAGATTATCACACTCTATCTTTTTCAAGACTTTCATATTGCATGTTATGATACGCGATAAACATTCAAAGAAAATAGGATCAGGCTATGACACACAAATTCAAATTGTCAATATTATAAGATTTGAAACTAAAGCATCTCATTCCCACTTTCTTGTGAGTTAAGGTACCATTTAAGTATGAAATACAACGTGTACCCCACTAGTATGCCAACATAATGTAAAATGCACTATCTTCAAGACATATGAGATTTTACTAAAGATTATCCGAATTTCCAGAATGAGGAGACATCACTTAGCACATGAATAGCAGAATCCAAATTGGATTATATAGGAATCAATGAGATTCAGAATCGAATGATTCAATGTCTTGGCTTATATATGTGGAATCATAAGATTCAGGTATGTGGATCCAACTGTTATCTGGATTATGAATTCAATGGAATCAGTAATCAGTAAAGATGATTTATCAATATGATCCAATGGCTAGTATATGTTTGACAGATGTTGTCAAGTACATATCTTGATTATACTTCAAATTGCATGCTTTTCGGGACATGGGCACTGAAGCAAATCGAATGAATAGTGCTAAGGACCTAACCCGAAAATGATTCATAGGACAATATTTATTAAAAGCTAATATTCTTTATCTGATAGTGATATTTTAACACACACCCAGGCATAAAATGGGTTCAAATCACATTTGTAACATATGCATTTATGTTTTCTCACTACTAATGGTTCAGTGACGCTTTTAGTTTACCGACAATTCAAATTATATGCTTACACAACACTTTCATTTCCTATTTGTGCAGTCTTTGAAGTTTAGATAAAAACATATAATTCAGATATATTAACATAAAGCACCAACCAGTCAATCTAAGGTCATGTGTGAAAGAACATCCACTGATGTACTATCATCTATTCTTTAACTTCAAGTAATGTCGATTTTATCTTTTTCAATTTGTTTGGCTTTTTCAAAATCTTTATGAAAGAAAGTAAAATAAAAGAAAATAAAATCTTCCATGAAAACATTTTAAGAAAAACATTTTACTTGGTTACTTGGAATTAAGCAATTAAATCAATTAAAAACTCAAACCGATATAATCGAATGTAATTGAATGCCTTTGCCTTTGTCACCAACACAGTTCTGTACTCCCCCTGTCCTGTAGACTCCCCCTCAACTAGTCAAATGGTTGCATCAACGACTTTATGCTCACCATTGTCATCCTAAGTTTCAGGTTGTCTTTTGGACTTTTAAATCTTTTTCAAAATAACATTGTGTGTGACATATTCTCCCCCTTGAGCATCAAGTCGTTGAATCAAATAGATTCTCAGTGATCAACAACTCTTTACTCTTGTAGATGCCATTCCCTGTCATGTGATATGAACAACCACTATCAACAAACCAAATGTTATTAATAGTCCCTCTTGGTTAATCCTGCACAACTAACAAGAAACATTAATTTGAAATTGGGACCCAAGCCATGGTAGTCATGGGTCGTCCATCTGTATCAAAATAATACACTTCACTCCATTCACAATCGAATCTCTCATCGATTTTTGGTGATTGCTCTGACGAGTCCGAAACAGAAACTTTTGATTTCCAAACATACCTCTGTTCATTAAGGTCGTTTTTCTTAAAATGTGAAGTGTTTGAACAATCTGTTTAGATTGTGATAGCTCTTGTTGTTCTAAATTTTTTCTCAATCTTCGGTTCTCCTCCATATTTGAGGTCTAGAAAGCCTAACCTCAGATTTTGAATTACTCTTTGGTGTATCACGAGGTTTAACCACATTTGGGTTAACATAAGGCTTATCAGGAGTTCTTACCTTTTCTGCAGTAACATGTCGGTTACCTTTGTCTTTGTGAGGACAATCCATTCGAATGTGACCCACAAGACCACAGTAAAAGCAAAATCTCTTCTCACGATATTCTCTCACATAAGGAATCTTCACACGATAAGATGCACTTGATGAAGATTCGCCTATATGAACCTCTTTTGGAGATTTAGAATGAACAAACTTTTTCTCAACAGGTTTTAATTCAGATTTCATCTTCTTAGGAACTACATGCTTCTTCCCTTTATTTTTGTAAGGACAGTTCACCACAATGTGTCCCATCTCATTACAATGAAAGCATGTAAGCATGTCTTTATAATCTCTGACATATGGAACTCTCCTTGAATTTGAAGAACTTCCAAATGTATAATTTCCAGATGATTTAGAATCAACCTTTGGTTCCTCAACTTTAATATCTTTCGCTATCCCCTCTACCTTAGCTTCATCAAAATATTCATCATCACTCTCATCAAAATACACCATATCCTCACCTGTGACTGGATTCACCTTCAACACAGACCTTAGGATCTAAATCCTCATCTTTTATAATCTCAGGTGCAACAGAATAATTTCCACCGAATGGTGGAGGAACATAACCAATACCACTAGTTCCCTTCCCCTGTTCAGTATTATCATTATAATATCCTAATAAGAATGATGAATTTCCAAAGCATATACTAGCCCTTGGATCACATTGATAAATCATCTTTACTGATTCCATTGAATTCAAAATCCAGATAACAGTTGGATCCACATACCTGAATCTTATGATTCCACATATATAAGCCAAGACATTGAATCATTCGATTCTGAATCTCATTGATTCCTATACAATCCAATTTGGATTATGCTATTCATGTGCTAAGTGATGTCTTCTCATTCTGGAAATTCAGATAATCTTTAGTAAAATCTCATATGTCTTGAAGATAGTGCATTTTACATTATGTTGGCATACTAGTGGGGTATACGTTGTATTTCATACTTAAATGGTACCTTAACTCACAAGAAAGTGGGAATGAGATGCTTTAGTTTCAAATCTTATAATATTGACAATTTGAATTTGTGTGTCATAGCCTGATCCTATTTTCTTTGAAAGTTTATCGTGTATCATAACATGCAATATGAAAGTCTTGAAAAAGATAGAGTGTGATAATCTTAAAAGATATTGGTTTGATTGGTCAAGGCTTGACAGAATGTCATAGGATAACATTTGATATTATACGGATTTTATATCCAAGATGTGTGATTGATATATCATACATACTGATATGATCTTCTCACTCGTGATGTTCGACCAAAAAGAAGTGATTTTGTAATTTTACAGTTCAGTTTCTACTGAGAAAACCCAAAAAGATTTTTTGTTTCTTATGTTTGAAAAACCAAAAAGATTTTATTTTTCCACTGTCCATGGAAATCTTAATTGTTGGTTATTCTTGGTTGTTCTCCTTTACAAAAACTGAATATTGCAGACAGAAATTGACAAGGGGTCCTTCTCCCAATTTTTCTTCTAGATAGAAAGAGAAAGTGTGTAGGTGAACAAGAAGAATATTACAGTGTGTTTGATGATATTTGAAGACGGATGACAATATTCTGAAGCTGTTGTCAAGGGAGCATATTCTGGTGACAACGAGCTTGAAGATATTATGTCTTAGTCTTAGAGTCTTTGACTTGTAATTGATAGAATTGTTAGCAACAGTTAAAGGGGAGTCTGTTAGGACATGTTTTGTAACTGTTGATAACAATATTGTTTAAGTTCATAAGTTCGCCTAAGCATCTTTAGGAGCGAACTTGTTAAGTTCGCCGATAGTGCTGTGTGGATTTGTGTTTTCCTATAAATAGGTTTTTACAAGTCTTAGATGATAGATTAGATCAGAATAGAACACAGAACAGAAAAACTGAAAGAACTTGTAAACTGAGATTTGTGGTGGAAATACAAAGCGTTTTTTTACACTGTTGTTGTTGATTGAGTTACACGAGCACGTTGATCATGGATTCCGCATGTTATCACCGTGTCGTACCGCGAGTCTAGAGATCCGTCACACATCGAATCGGGACCAACACTAACCGGGTCCTTTAACCTTATACACCAAGCACCACGTAACATCGTTATAGTCAAAGTTGAGAAGAAAATACGGCTATGCTCCCTCATTGACCCGACCCATTCAGATAGATAAGTTTTCGGGATGTTACAAGTCTATCCCCCCTAAAAGAGGATTCGTCCTCGAATCCTACGTCGACTCAAACCATCATTCTCATCCTCCACATTCCTCCTTGTGCACCCAAACCCTGAGGTGTAACTTTTCTCTTTTGCGTAAGCATCCTCCTGGTCACTACTTTTCAACTCAGTCACCCACCTCGGTGTTCAAAGGAATCCCTTGCCCACTTTCGAATTTGGAGCTTGTAGGATTATCTACATATTCCCTTATCACTCGATCTCCAACTTTCACACCTATGGTGCAACATCGTCAATTGCTTGCTTACTTATCTCATTTTCCGATTC
Source organism: Smallanthus sonchifolius (assembly GCA_023525975.1). Taxonomy (NCBI): domain Eukaryota; kingdom Viridiplantae; phylum Streptophyta; class Magnoliopsida; order Asterales; family Asteraceae; genus Smallanthus; species Smallanthus sonchifolius. The sequence goes on from CM042046.1 coordinate 34,015,798, forward strand.
GCTCACCGCACATATCCTGTCATTTTCTTGCATGGCCCTGATGACCTCGTCATTCCGATGGCCATTCCCAATAGGGCTCCTTTCCTTGAAAAATCATGATCACTCGTCTTCCTTCTCATCTCGTACTTTAAACTCCATCCAATGATGATTCGTTAAAACTCAGGCAACACCGCCTTTCTCAGATATGTGATACGTCTCTTGCTCTCAAATGACCTCCAAGAATTGGTGCCAATCCTTACTGAACTTTCCTAATGGTTCCCCACCATGGTATTTCTTTACTTCTTTATCACGTGTTTAGTATGGCCCTCAAGTATGTACATACACTTAACACTAGGGTCATTTTATCAGCCCTTGATGTCCTCAAAAGCCCACCTACCACCGTCATGTCTATTTCAATAGCCAAAATTGGCTTTAGTTCAATGCTCCACCGGAGCTCCCTTTAAGCCAGTCCTAAGTTTTCCAGCGTAGACCTTCCCTTCTCAGTCACTTATGTGCAATCCTGCACTTCCCCTTCTCCCGTTCCACTTTTCTCGTCGATGCTCAATCGTTGCCACACGATCACCGATCGCATCTCATTCATTAAATGCGGACAAGGGGTCCGTCTTGTTATAGACCTCTCCTACCCCTTGTCCAGCTCAGAGTAATCATTTCCACTCCTCTTGTATCACCCTTGACAAGGTTCTCTATTTCATGGAGATCCGTCCGTCTCTACCTTTACCTCATGCTGGAATCTTCAAGACCGTCGCTTCAATCACTTCGTATCTATCGTCGACCAAGCATCCACGTAACGCCTTCATCATTAACTCTTACCGATGCACCTCTTGGCCCTATGCTCCGCATTCCCGAAATATAAGTATAGGTATCTCATAAGAGCACCTTGCTGGTCATCTCGAATAACGTCGAAACTCCGCGTATCGTATTGATGCATCACCGTTGAGAAAATCCTGTAGATAAGAACACTATACCTGAACACATCGACCATCCGTCCTACGCATGACTAAGGGTGTACTTCATGAGTACTACTAACTCCACCTTCCAACTCGCACAGAGTGCACACCATTAGCTAGACCTGAGTAACTTTACATGCATACCATAAGACTTCACCATTTATAAACACACGAAATCTTGGACTCTACCTTCTATTTATTATAGCGGTAGCTCCTGCCACACGTCATCACATAATCACTCAGAATTCGCACAGTCGTACCCCTACGGGTAGTATTAATGGTTTAAGGCAACACAAAACTCGACCTAGACACAACTCGACACTCTACACACTCATACACATAATCTTTATAATCATACTTTTTCCACAGGACCTTGTCCTGGTCATTAACACAAGGTGCAACACACCCCTTATACTTCACACTCCCACCTAGCCTTTAACTCATAGATGACACTATCACACGTTCGTTTTCACAGAGAATTTCATGATTCATAACTACACAAGTCTACTCACAATATCTAATCAATCACATCGGAATTTACTTTTGGTTTGAACTCACACCATGCAAAATAAAATTACACCACACCGCGTATAGCTTCCTATCGCAAGCACCATACAACACATTCATGAACACAACTACTTTAACCACGTCTAAATCACATCATGACAAAGCAAAAGTCAATATCAGCACCAAGTAGTCAACATTCCAGTCAAACACCGCATCATATAAGCATCTAATCCAACAATAAGAAACCCAAAACAAATATTTCATCACAAAGTCAAACTACTGCTGCTCAAACATGCCACCCTCACGTGGAAATATATCAACGCTCTACTCCTCGAACAACTCGAAGTTGTACCCCACCTGCTCCTCCTCGTCCGACTCCTCAAGCCATCCATTTCTCAACCCCGAATCATGTCTCGGTGGTTGATACCTAACTGCAAATGCATCACCTCCCAACCAGCTGCTCCTCCTGTAGAAGGAGCTAGTGAGTCTTCCTCTCGCGGCTGCCCTAGTAGCACTGGGTGCATTAGGTGCTGGGAGCGCCAAAGTCACCTCATGTGCATGTAGTTCACGCCCCTCCTCGACTATCGGTGGTACTATTTTCAAGGGAACCGGTGCTAATATCCGCCTCCTGCTGACAACTATCGTGCGCGTAGCAACCAAACGTCTCGCTCGACGCTCTGCCATCCTTCTTGCAAGAGCTCCCCGTCTTATCCACCTCATCCTGATCGTCATGGCCATCAGTACCTACACAAGATAGAACATTGAAGTGATTACCATGGGCAAAAATTCAAAATATGAGAGTAATCATAGACTGCCAAATTACGGTGATCAAATGCAATTTGGTGGTCCACATTACTGCTTGTACTCTAAACTTTCCCATCATATTCACACTAGCTTTCTATCTTTTCCACACGCCGGATGCACATGAATCCCACACCACTCACTTAACACCACACAATTATATAGCAAATCATCGTATATATCACACTTACACATTACATGTAGTTACACATAAGTTTATTACACTACGCTAATACACCAAGTTATGTCGCATAACGTAATTAATGTTACTCTACATTAACCAGCATCACAAAACATGATTTTACTAAGTCACACCACACGACTTCACATAATTCTACACATAGCACACATCATGTCCCCACACGGAACCATAAATCGTTCACTCACATCAATCACTTTACCTATCGTAATACTACACAAATGGCAAATAATAATTACTGCTCAACTTGAAAGACGTACCTCTTGTCTCGCGGTTACTCGTGGTGGCATTCGTTTCACCCTCGTCCCATTTTCGGTTTAAGTTAAAGTATTTTGTTTGTTTAAAAATACCAGTTTTCTCTTAAACCACGGCTCTGATACCAACTTGTAAGACCCCAACCCGGGCATCCTACGATTGGTTCTCATAACGGGTCATTCGCATTTATAACGCATTTATTATTAACTTAATACACCGGAAGTCTTTCTAAATTCTTTTATTTCTATTTAATATTATTAAATTACCTCACGAATGCCTGCACACTAGTCCGAGTACACCGCTCCTAAGCCAAGATACGTCAACGCTACGCTTACCTGCAAAACAATCTAACGTACACACAAAGTCAGCTACGCTGAGTGAGTTCTAATAGTTTAATTTAAACAAAAGACATCACGTCATATTCATTAGCTTACTCCACCTAGGACCCTCCGGTCCTTATAAAATAATATTACGATTTATTAACGAATAGTTAACCCCCTGTTATCCCACGATATCCCATAACCATTTATCACCCGAGACTCAGCCCCTACTACCAATAATAATAATGACAACCTTACCATCAAGTCGGCATAGACTCAACATACTATACTAATAACTCATACCCAAGAACCAGTATTAACTCGACTTTTGGTTAACACAACCAACTCTAGACATTAACTTACCCGGCCTTAACCATGGCTCTCACAATTAACTGACACGACAGTCATATACGTCACGTCACAATCCGGACACAACATTCAATCTACTCTACACACCACACTAATATCCTCTACACGTCACACCAACTTTACCACATAAATATCATCACATGCATAATAAATATAACTCTACGTTTGCATGAAATTAAATACCACATAAATATACTCGTAACACATACCTCGTCACTGCACCCTCGTCAGGGTTACCCTCGTCAGGGTTACCCTCGTCAGGGTTACCCTCGTCAGGGTTACTCTCGTCAGGGCGTTCAACACACCCCGAGCTCATCATTAACATGTTAAATAAATGTCGTCGTTGGTGACTTCCCGAAGGACCTCATCCTTCACAAATCCCGTTTTCCATGTCATATTGACAACAATTCAAACACGTCACATTAATATAAAGCACATAATATCACACATCATACACACGACTCGTTAACTACACTTGCACCTCACATACAACCCTAGAGCAACATTTATCCCACATAAAATCATAAGCGTTTAGCTTACAGCCCGACTCCCCCTAATCAACCTTTAACACCCCACTCATTCATCGCTAGTAACCCTAGTTACCACATTCATATAAACACACCATAGACCCTACAATTTCTTAATAAGCATTTTATTTCAAAAGCACACCGGGTTAGAACTTGAAACCCTTAACCTGATTAATTATATTAATATCTCTTGAAAGTATGTATGATAGCCCCAAAACAGTAAAACATTTTAAAATAGGGGATTAGAAACTCACTGGTTTGACAATACCCGCAAGCACTGCAAATGCTTCTTCGAACGATTCCGAACCTGTTAAAGTATGATCACGTAGTCAGTGCACATCCTTACTAGGTGTCGATTCTATTTAAATATAACGGCTTTGCCTGATCCGAGTTATCCCGAACCCGAATAGAATCAGCATGCATGCACGCTTGCGTGCCACACAACGTGTTAGTCTCGTGGGTCACAGTTGCCCGAGCCGAAACCCCCACCCCCATGCACGTCCATGCAACTTCTATGTTTACGAAACCATAACCGGATGAACCTCCCTCGCTTTTATCCCCACAAACTATCATCATCGTGCACCGCTACCCGGAGTTACCCGCCAGGTACCACCGTCGTGTCCCGCCACCTAGAATCACCTTTGTCAACTCCCCACCAAGACCCACCTCTTATCACCACCATCTCCGGCTCATCGCTACCAATCACCACCGAACGCTACTACCGTCCGCTACCGAGCACATCTCCACAACAGTTTCCGGCGACTGCAGGGTGTAACCACCTACCCTCTCCACGATCCCCGACGTAACCACCACCTTCGCACTCATTCACCACCAATACCATCGACCACCGCATGATCGTTCCCTCCTGTTTCAGCTGTAGTTCACTATCTTACGTTAACCTAACGGGTTACCCCGTTTCCTTTCCTGCCGCACATCTCGTCGCTCAAGGCCACCGCTGTCGTTGCTACCTCCTTCACCCGACACCCTCTCTCTCTCCTTTGAGTCTCCTTCTCAATCGTCGGCCTCCACCCTGCTCCGGTCAACACCTCACGCGTAACCATCACCAAACCCGTCGGCCACCACCATCACTACCCCTCTCCCATTGTCGCTCACGGCCGAGTAATAATTCAAAACCCTAGTCGGGTTTCTCTATTATGCATGCAAACAAACACACGAATAACGTAAATGAATAATACCTTAGCTTCATATGGAGTTCCTCCGATTTAGACCGTCGTCGTCGGCCCCTCTTGAACTCCGGTGTCGCTCCCCCTATCATCCACCGTTGCCGTCGATGCAAGCCTAGGCCGAATGGCCTAGGGTTTGCGCAAATAGGGTTTTTAAACCTCTTAATGTTTCGTTTCGGGTCCCTCCTAAACTCTTTTGGCGTGTTTCCAACTCGAACCTTTAAAATAATGGCTAACCGGGTTCTTTAACCTTATATACCAAGCACCACGTAACACCATTATAGTCAAAGTTGTGAAGAAAATTAGGCTAAGCTCCCTTATTGACCCAACCCATTCAGATAGATAAGTTTTCGGGATGTTATAAATACCTTGAGAGTGATTACTAGGTTTGTTATCATTAGAATTCCAGATCCATCATTGTTTCCATAACCGATAGAAAGTCTGAGTTTTACAAGTAGGATTCCGACCTAGGTAGTGCTTTTCTCATCCTTAATATTTTCCCGAATCTTGTGTCTGGTAGTTAGTTGTCGATCGAGAGTTCTTAGTACTTTTGATTTAATTAGTTTAATCTTAGTATGAGAAAACCCCCCAAAACCAATAATCTTAGTTATATTTAGAGTCTAGTTTAGTTATAATAGTGTCTCTAGGATTCGATATCCGGTTAATCGTTAAAGCTTAGCTACATTCGATAGGTACAATTGTTTGTCACTGTGTGATGTCGTCCAGACGGTCTATAAAAATAACTATAAAAACCTAACCTAGACTCCTAAGTAATAAATGGAAAACCTATGAACTAAACCGCACTGACAGGCAGGTGGACCTATCGAGTGTAGCACAGCTTAATGGTAAACCGGATTATCGAACCCTAGAGACACTACTATAACAAAATTAGACTCTGGCTCGAACTAAAGAAAGATTTGGTTGGGGGTTTACCCAACTGGATTAACTAATAAATGCAGAAAACTAAGATCGACTCAACTATCAAGAGAAAGCTAAGGTGAAATCAGGAATGGGAAGAACACTACCTAGGTTGGACTCCTACTTGCAAAGCACAACTTCTCTCGGTTCTGGAACTATGATGGATCTGGGATTCTAAGGATAACTGCTAAAGACAACCTAGTGGATCCCTAATCACTCTCAGGGTGTCACCAACTAAGCTACCTAAAGTGTACTAACTCACCAGAGGGTCGGATCACTTCTCAGGTATTTCCAACTATGATCAAGTACCCTAATGAACGGATTACCTGTCAGTCTCACCGCCCACAATACACTCAAGAAATGTACGGGGTAATCCTAGAATAAGAACTATGATTCAGAATAGCAACAGTCAATAGACACCTAAACCAACTTCCTCTTAGATAATTGATACTCGGATTCCTAAAGACGAAGACTAACCGACTAATTCTCACCTCTCGGGTATTGAACTAGGATACACACTCAACTCTAATCAGCAATCAATGACAACCCCTATGGTCACTATGTCTAGCACACCACTGAAATCACAAACCCTAAGATTTATGACCAAGATACGGTAATCTAACTGGCAGACAACCACAATCAACGCAAGGAATTGAAATCAACCACACAATCTGAATTAAAGCATGCATATACATCATAATCATCATACTAAGATCTTAACAAAATCACCAAACCATCATACGAATCAAAAACCGATAAAAATTATAAGTTTAGCAAATATTCATCAATTGACCTAGGCAGTATCAATATTTAGCCTATAATCATACTTAAAACATCCATGACAGAATCAATTAAGCAAAACATAGTCCAAACACAGCAAATAAACGTAAAGATTCAAACTTGAAAACCTAGAACGCTATTACAACAAACCCGGAATCCAAAAGCTTTGATCTTGCACTTCGATTGGCCTTCTTGCTCCTAAAATCACCCTAGAATGCTGTCTGGACGGCCAAGATACGAACTCCCTTTATAATTGGACCTCTCGCGTACCGCTAGATATGTAGGAAAGCCCCTCGCGTACCGCGAGGGCCAAAACAATCGGGCTCAGAGTTCTTCTCTCTCGCGTACTGCGAAAGATGGTCTTTGGGTCTTCGCGTACCGCGAAGGATAATTTTTTTCCCATTTTTCACTTTTGTTTCTTCGGGCCTCATTCTCGGTTTTCTTCGGGTTTTCACTCATTATTACCATGAGCACCTGTAACATAAAGTAGACTCAATACATAACAAAAACGACTCAAAACGAATACAAAACTAGTTAAAACGACACGAAACATGGCGGAAATACATGTGTGCTTTGAAACACATCAAACATCCCCACACTTAACCTTTTTTCATCCTCGAAAAAGTCTGCAATGGAATCATAACTGAAATCTAACTTTATAAACATCAATTACCAATTAGTTAAACATACTCACGCGTTAAAAAGCAATAATCAGTATTTCTGTTCGATTAAACCCAAGCACCAACTATCTAGCCCCCCATAATGTGTTCTAATTCCAATTTATACCTATCACTCTATGTTGACAGTTTCAGTATTACCATTACCCTAAGATGAGTACCCACAAGATATCATGATTTTATTACGTGATTAATCCTAAGTAACACGCACAGGCCATTTAAACTATTCAAGTCGGCTGGGTCTACCAAAACATCACTAATTAGACGTGTTTTCTGTTATTTAAATTATTTAAACAAACCAAGTAGATCCAGTTATACTATCATTTTTCATTTATTATGCAAAAACTCATGTTTACAAAGGACATTTTTTTCAAATTTTTTAATTTTTTTGTATTTTTTTGAATTTTTATAAAGACACAACTATAACTTGAACACTCACATCCCCACACTTGAAAGACACATTGTCCTCAATGTGAAGCAAGACACAACGAAAAATAAAACTGCAAAACTAAGAAACAGGAAGCAACTTAGCTGGTAATGTAGATGCAAACAAATGTGCAGCTTCGTTCTTCCTCGTGTGCACTGTATAGCATTTCGGTCGCGGTTGCACAACTCTGTTGGGTTGCCTTTACACAATAATAGAAGCATCGGTCCTGTCCGAATGGAGATTGAGTACGTACAAGACGAACAATACCTGCAAAATAAACCTCACAACAAGCCTGCAGCATTAAACTGACTCACACTGACTCTGGATAAATATGTAAGGACACGTACCTGATGGGTGGCGAACACATAGACATGAATGCCATGGCAAGGTGGATTATCGGTTACAAATGGTTCTCCAGTTTTCCATGGTCATGGTGATGATCGGTAAATGATATGATGGATGACGGATGATGGATGGAGGATGAGAGATGATGATGTGGAGGGTGGTGAGGTGGTTGTTTATGATAGGAAATATGATGGTGGATGATAGTGAGTGGTGGTAGGAACGGGTGTGGGAAACCATGGGAAACAAAGGAGATAGAGCAAAATTAGGGTGCCCCGCGTACCGCGAAGATCCAGGGGCAATCCTCGCGTACCGCGAGGAGTTGGAAATCATGCCGGTCGAGACTTTTGTCTCTCGCGTACCGCGAGAGACTTGGGCTCAAGCTTCGCGTACCGCGAGGGGAGGTTAAAGTAAAAAAGTTTTGAAATTTTTTTCAGTTTTATACTTAGAATATTTTTTACCTCCAAAAAAAAACTTTTTCACCCAATTTTCCCCAAAACTCGTTCCAATGATAAAAACCAATGTAAAACATACCTGGAACTTCGTTCCCGGTGATTTTCCATGCCAAATCAAGCGCGAATCCCTGCAAGACACGACACACACAAAACGCAGTACCAAAAAATACAGAAAATGACACCGACACGGACCAGGTAAGCATACAAACTCTACATCCCGGGCACTTACCCAAGACTCAAGCAAGCCTATCAGGAGGCTTCTCATTGATCCTAACCGGAACCGCCTTCATCCTCCGCGGTCTCCCGGTTTTGTACTGACTTATCACACTCAAAGCCCTATTAAGCATAGAACTCTTATCGCAACTATCATTCCACTCCTTCCACCATAGCTTATACCTACCCGGTCCAAAAATGATATGCATCAAATAACCAAGTAACCTGTCATCCCTAGACGTCCCCACACTTGGGGTTTTCACTCTCTCTAACTCACTTACTTCTCTCAACACACGGATTCTCTCACGGGGTGGCCTAGACCTAGGGATACTAGAACTATGGGTTGCTCAACTGCTCTCCCCTCAGCACAAATAACAGGTAGAGGTTTAGTAATAGGTATTTCTAAAGGCATGACCTCTACACTATCAACCACGGGTGATTCACAAACTATCTTCTCCACCTGAGCTAAAATGTCACTTAAACTGAACTCATCATCGCTGGCACTTAAAAATGAGGAACCTACCAATTTCTTTTCAAACTCCTCCAACCAATCCGGAGGTTCCTCTATCATTTCTCCTACGTTTCCATCACCCACATCCGCTATCGGATTAGAGTCCCAATAATCTTGTATGGAGGCATCAAGCATGCACACGGAGTGGCTATGCTCGCCAACATCCTTCACAGACGTAGTGGCATCGAAAATAACTGACTCATCCTCCACACGGAGTGTGAGTTTCTCGTCAAAAACATCAATCACTGCCTTGGCCGTGCGCAAGAATGGGCGCCCGAGGATGAGTGGGACTCCATCATCTACTTCCATATCTAGAATGATGAAATCCACAGGGAAGACAAATTTACCTACTTTCACTAGAAGATTCTCCATAATTCCCCGTGGATACTTGACTGAGCGGTCAGCCAAGGAAATGCTCATACGCGTCGACTGTGGTTCGCCTAGGTCTAGCTGCTTATATAAGGAATAGGGCATCAGGTTGATGCTAGCACCTAGATCATCCAACACGTGGTGCAAGGGCAAACTGCCTAGGAGAGACGGAATCGTGAAACGCCCTGAATCTCCTAATTTATCGGGTATCTTGTTCTGCACCACCGCATAGCATTGCTCGCTAAGTGAGACTTTAGATACCTCCTCGAGCTTCTTCTTGTTGGAAAGAAGATCTTTAAGGAACTTGCCATACTTTGGCATGCGCTGGAGGGTCTCTATCAGCGGAAGATTGATCTTTAGTTGTTTGAACAAGTCAAGGAAGTGACTGTGTTCCTTGGCTTGCTTGAATGGCAGCAAACGTGCTGGGTATGGAACACGAGTCGGGTCAATCTCGGGGGTCTGCATCTCCGCCCCCTTCTTCTTCTCCTCTGCCTTCTCAGCAGGCACCTCAACTACTATCTCCTCGTCTACCTGCTCCTCGGTCATCCGGGCATCGATATCCGTGAACCTAGACCTCCAGTCAATCTTCTTGACCTCCTCAGGTGACGGAATGTTATACTTACTGGAGTGGGAGTCATCCTCTACAACCTTTTTCTCCTCCACACTCCTGACCGACTCGGCCATCACTGAAGCGTTGGAGCCTGAAGATTAACCTCCCTGTCGATCCTTCAAACTCTTAGCGATGTTCTCTACCATGCGTTTCAGATCATGGAATGCCGACTGTTGATTCTTCAATAGAGCGTCTTCGCTATCCAATCTCTACCTAGCATACCTGTCCTACTGGACTAAGTGGGCTAGTAACTGCGTTTGCGTTTCAAGCATCTGCTTTACCGTGGTCGTGTCGACACTGCTTCCCATGCTAGGTCTTATATCTCCTCCTCCATGCTGCTGCTGCTGACGACCGTTAAACCCCGGTGGGTTATTTCTAGATCTCCATCCCGAGCCAAATGAATTTTAGTTGTTGTACCCTCGGTTCTGGTATTGGTTTCCAGCATAGCTCACCTGCTTCTGATTATTCACTGGGCAATCATTGGCCTCCCCTGCACACATGACATCGCTGAGCACTGATCTTCAGCTCCTTTATCTCGTTGGCCATAGAGGCGAGGGCAGCAGCCATGCTAGAATCAGGAGTGACCTGATGTAAACCTCTAGAAGATGAGGTGGATGATCTAGCACTAGGAATGGAAGTCCTAGTAGATGGATGCTGCTGTTCGGCTTGAGCGAAGCTCTCGAACATTTCCTCACACTCTGCAGGCTCGAGTCTATCCATGGTATGGCCTCCCGTAGCTGTGTTAAGAATTTGCTGCTTCTCGAAGGTAAGGCCACTATATAACTTCTCTGCTATCGCCCATTCTGACAGACCATGCTGGGGACACCAGCTCAACAACGCGTTGAACCGCTCACAAGCCAAATGATAAGGCTCGTCGGGATCCATCCCGAAGGAGTGGATTTGATCCCTGAGGCGAGCGGCCTTGGAAGGTGGATAATACTTCTTGTAGAACAAGATCCTCCCAAGTGGTAATAGAATTGTCAGGAAGGGTGTCAACCCAAGCAGATGCACGCCAGAGAGCGAGAATGGGAATAAAAGCAAGTATATAGCGTCTTCAGATACACCCGTGATATTAAAGGAATCATATATATGAACAAAGCGGGACAGTTGTCCGGGTGCATCCTCATCCTCCATGCCATGGAACCGAGTAGCATGAGTGATCGTACTCATGACATGTGATGGGATCTGCCAAGAATTGGCATTTGGAATGGCGTGGCGGGTGATCGGAGATCTCGCGCCCGTGACCCCATCACTGGCCCTCTGGTGTACTGTACGCCTCGCTGGAGGATCAGCATCGCCCATAGTAGGGAATGGAATAGGGCTAATAGGACGTACCTGGTTTTCGCACAATTGTTTCAAACGCTCCCGAAAGTCGCGGGTGCGCTCGTGTAGCTCTTACTCGGGCTCTAAGAAAGCAGAATAAGATGGTGTTCCCTGCGAGCGAGTGTTGTGCATAAACAGAAAGACTCAATAGGAAAAAGAAACAGAGACTCAAGAACAGAAAGACTTGATTCTAAGTTAGACACACAGATAGACAAAAAAGACAAGCGCGTAAGCACAGAAGATAAGCACACTGAACAGACTCAAAGAAAAACAAATAAACCAAAAATCAAACAAAGAACTAGTCAAAACTAATATTGCTATAGCCAAGCATCCCCGGCAACGGCGCCAAAAACTTGATGTCGTCCAGACGGTCTATAAAAATAACTATAAAAACCTAACCTAGACTCCTAAGTAATAAATGGAAAACCTATGAACTAAACCGCACTTACAGGCAAGTGGACCTATCAAGTGTAGCACAGCTGAAGGGTAAACCGGATTATCGAACCCTAGAGACACTACTATAACAAAACTAGACCCTGACTCGAACTAAAGAATGATTTGGTTGGGGGTTTACTACACTACAGGATTAACTAATAAATGCAGAAAACTAAGATCGACTCAACTATCAAAAGAAAGCTAAGGTGAAATTAGGAATGGGAAGAACACTACCTAGGTCAGACTCCTACTTGCAAAGCACAACTTCTACCGGTTCTAGAACTATGATGGATCTAGGATTCAAAGGACAACCGCTAAAGACAACCTAGTGGATCCCTAATCACTCTCAGAGTGTCACCAACTAAGCTACCTAAAGTGTACTAACTCACCAGATGGTCGGATCACTTCCCAAGTATTTCCAACTATGATCAAGTACCCTAATGAACGGATTACCTCTCAGTCTCACCGCCCACAATACACTCAAGGAATGCACGAGGTAATCCTAGAATAACAACTATGATTCATAATAGCAACAGTCAATAAACACCTAAACCAACTTCCTCTTAGAAAATTGATACTCGGATTCCTAATGACGAAAACTAACCGACTAATTCTCACATCTCGGGTATTGAACTAGGATACACACTCAACTCTAATCAGCAATCACTGACAACCCCTATGGTCACTACGTCTAGCACACCACCGAAATCAAAAACCTTAAGATCTATGACCTAGATATGCTAATCGAACTTGCAGACAACCACAATCAACGCAAGGAATTGAAATCAATCACACAATCAGAATTAAAACATGCATATACATCATAATCATCATACTAAGATCTTTACAAAATCATCAAACCATTATACGAATCCAAAACCGATAAAAATTATAAGTTTAGCAAATATTCATCAATTGACCTAGGCAGTATCAATGTTTAGCCTAAAATCATACTTAAAACATCCATGACAGAATCAATTAAGCAAAACATAGTCCAAACACATCAAATAAACCTAAAGATTCAAACTTGAAAACCTAGAACGCTATTACAACAAACCCGGAATCCAAAATCTTTGATCTTGCACTACGATTGGCCTTCTTGCTCCCAAAATCGCCCTAGAATACTCTCTGGACGGCCAAGATACGAACTCCTTTCATAATAGGATTACCATTCTATAAAAATCAAAATTAGGTTTTTTCTCGAAAAATAGACCTCTCGCGTACCGCGAGATAAGTAGGAAAGCCCCTCGCGTACCGTGAGGGCCAAAACAGTCGGGCTCAGAGTTCTTCTCTCTCGTGTATCGCGAGACATTGTCTTTGGGTCTTCGTGTACCGCGAAGGATAATATTTTCCCATTTTTCACTTTTGTTTCTTCGGGCTTCATTCTCGTGCTCGGTTTCTTCGGGTTTTCACTCATTATTACCATGAGCACCTGTAAACATAAAGTAGACTCAATACATAACAAAAACGACTCAAAACGAATACAAAACTAGTTAAAACGACACGAAACATGGCGGAAATACATGTGTGCTTTGCAACACATCAGTGTGGTCTAGTTCATAGGTTTTCCAGAGTATTAGTAGAGTGTCTAGAGTAGGTTTATAATATAGTTTTTATAGACTGTGTGGACGACACCACCCGTTATGGGTCATGGTCAATGTCTACATCTAAATCTTTTTACATTGGCTGGTTGCTTATCTTATAACATTCCCAACTCATCTCATAATCCTACTTTAAGTCTATATACTAGTTCTTAGTACCTGATTCTTTTAAGAGCAAATTACGTTTTACGCTTTTTATGTATTGACCAAATTTCAATATGCGTCTTTTAACTAAGTAAATTACATGCTTAAATAAGCTTGAACTTTTCATCATTTTGACTAATGGCCGTTAATTTTTTTATTAAGTCAGGTCATGTGCAAGGCACATGGGGGTATTTTGGTCTTTTTACCCTAAAAGGAAAATATTTCTATAAATTACTAAATAAAAATGACTATTTCCTCACTCCCGCTCCCGCCCCCCGCCTCCCCCCTGCCCTCTCTCGCTATAACGGCGATCCCCACCACCGTCTTCGACGATGGACGATGGTGTAAAGAAGCATACCAAATCTATATCTAGATATTGAAATTTTACCCTCCTACTAAAACCGAATCCATTTAAGATCCTTAATTAAGTTATACCAAAAATTGAATCCATAAAACATATTCTATTAAAGAGCTTCAAAATCGGTGTGATTTCAAAGTTGAAACATAACTTGATTGCTAATCAAAGATTATAAATGAGCAATACAAGTTCTTAGATCCCAATTATGGCCTTAAAGTAACATCAGTGGACAAATCTTCATGTAGACTAATGAATCTACTTGAGTGGTTATTATATCAGCACCATATCCATGTTAATACATACACAAAACATAAAACACAACAAGCAGAATAAGGGTTTATGATTTTTTTTTTAAATGATATATTTTTAAAAAGAAAAGTGGCAAATGGTTGCATTGACCCAAAAATGTGGTAAACGGTAAAACCGTGATTCCAATCACGGTTTCAGTTCAAAATGGTATTATCGAGAGACTTGTATGCAATAAATTTACTGGGTTTGCAATAAAGTAACTGAAACCGTTTTTACGAATCACGGTTTCAGTTAAAATGGTAACACTGAAACCATGATTGGGAATCACAGTTTCAGTTAAAATGGTAAAATTCTGGCAAGTTTCTGACACCCCAAACATTGGGGTGTTTGCAAATGAACTGAAACCGTGATTCAGAATCACTGTTTTACCATTTACCACTTTTTCGGGTCAATACAACCATTTGTCACTTTTCTTTATAAAAATATAGCATTTAAAATGAATTCTAGGCTTTATGGTGCATTTGGGGTACCTTAAGTAGAGTTATTTCAATCTTTTTTACGTTTATGCCCAAATTCCAGTTGCAACTAGTAAAGAGCCTAAAATGTACAAACTTCAACGCCTTCACTTTATTAGATTAGTCGTTGAACATGTGTCCTATGACCCATCAAACCAGAACCACACCATCGTCTGTCGCCGCACACTGCTCTCACCACCTTACCATAATTGGAGTGCCGATGAAGTACTCCCGTCGTCATCCACTATTCCAAAGGCCTTTGTTCTCCTCGTCTCTTTATTCTCCGTTACAAGGAGCAGTGATTCAGTGAGCGAGGACAGAGAGAGAAAAGGAGTAGTGAGAAATCCAAAATAATTACATTATGGTCCTTTTTATATCGTAGTTTACAGAAGTAGTCATTTCAGGGTAAAAAGACCAAAATACCCTCATGTGTGTTGCACATGACTTGACTTAACGAAAAAAATCAACGCCCGTTAGTCTAAGGGATGAAACGTGCAAGCTTTTTTAAACATAAAAGACATATGCTGAAATTTTCTTAATTAAGGAACATATACTAAAATTTGGTCAATACTTCAAGTACGTAAAATGTAATTTGCTCTTCTTTTAAATTAAGTCTCTGATACCAACATCTCACACCCCATTAAGCACGGGTTTACCGTGACTGATTGGGAGAAAGAAAAGGACTATTGAGAAATCCAAAATAATTACATTATGGTCCTTTTTAATTAGTAATTTACAGAAATAGTCATTTAGGGTAAAAAGACCAAAATACCACATCAGTCACTGTATGAATCTATCATTATGGAATGCCATAAGCTACTAGCTTCCAGAATGCTACCAACTAGAGATCACCTCTGATGTGTGCTTAAAATAAAACGGGTTAACTTAATGTTGGTATTCATAAACATACACTGTTCAAAACATATTAAACCATATCTTGAAAAGATTAAATCAATGCAGATAAATAAACCAACACGACCTACATCCCAAACCTTATTGTCAATCAAATAGAAGGCAAACCAATCATAACACGACGCCCAACAAGTATGTAAAAATGACAACTCCTACCATAAATGTTACACGGGGAACGATTCATTTTGAAGTTTTGTCAACACGACTAAAGATGAGGATATCCGGTCGAAATAAAAAAAAATGTATTTCTAGTTGATTTCATGGTCGTCGACGTGACTAAAGATGAGAATATATTAAGGGACGTCGGTTTTGAGCAATGGTCCGGGCTCTAATCAATCTCTTAGAAGGGGCATTAATATTCAGAATAGAAAGAAGCAAGTAGATTTCATAATGTGAGTTGCAAAGTTCGACGATTTACCGGATGAAGAAGATATATTTGCAAACGAACTTTAGGGATTGTTGGAGACTGATATGGAAATACAAGAAGCAGGAGAAAGGCTGACCAAAGAGCCAAATGAGGGGATCATGGTAACAAGCTCGAAATGGAGCTTCTCTAAATATTAGATTTCGAGGAAAAAGAGGTTACTGATCACTAATATACAAGAGCTTGAGAAGATAATATTTGATTCGCCTGAAGAACTCGAAGATGAATTACTGACTGATTTAGACTTTGATGGACAAGAGAACTGAGCTCAACTAAATTGGAAATGTTATCCAGAGAGGAGCTGCTCATTACACCAGTTGAACTTGACAAACATTTTGGTCAAGCTAATCAAAAGCTTATGGTAATTGGGGAAGATGAGTAGCCAACAAGTTCTAAAAGGAGGACCATAATAAAAAAGGAAAAGTTAAGAGGAGAAAAGATCTAGATGCATTTCGTTCTACCGAGAGGATTGAGCAGATAGCATTTCGTTGATCGCTAAAACAAGAACAGAGAAAACTATAACATCCATGATTTTCTATTATTATTTCATTTTATTTTATTTAACAATGCACTCCATTTCAACCCCTTACTTGTCCAACACAATATGTCACATCAATTATTAGTGTATCAATTCAAATTTTCAATCTTGCATTTAAATATTATTCTTCTATTATATATAACATATGTATGTATATTCATATAAATTATATATATATATTTGTTATACTAATTAAATCAAAATAAAATTTAAACTTATGAGTTTCGTAATTACATTTTTTTTATTTTGAACCCGATTTTGCAAACAAAATAATCAAACTTTGAATATTTTGAACCCGATTTTGTGGTTCTGATTTTTTGGGTTTTGTTAATGTGAATATTAAAAACTTGAATCTTTCTAGGTTTATTTTAAATTATGATTTATTTGCTCTTGTTGCTTTCTAGGTATACAATATGTGTTCATCTTCTAATCATAGGTTTCATTTTGTTGGTTCCCAAATCATGTGTTGAAATTGTTTCTTAATACAAATAGCTTTATTAAATAAATTATCAACTTGGGTTTTAATAATCGGTAGAAATGGGTTTTTAGATTGAATACAAGAATTTTGATTTATGACTATGGTATTTGAATTTAGGTTTCAAGTTTCAACATTTCTCATCTACAATTGTACATTTATGCGGAAGAAGGAAAGTTGAATTTGGCGTTTTTAGGAATGTTAAAACATTCCAATAGAATGTTCTTAAAAGTCACATCCAAATGAATTCATAAAAATTTCAAAATTATATATTAACAACTTTTAAGGTTATTCATAATTTTAGAAGATTTGAAATAATAGATAAAAAAAACTCTTTATATTAATTAAAACATTTTTCTAACAATATATACCATTTAATTAGTTACTTAAATGAAAAAGAAAATAAGTATTATTTAATATAATTCTTTTATTACACTTAAAAGGCTATTATTGGCTTAATTACATTATTACTCAATTAGCAATGTCGGTGGGGTTTTTCACCGACAAACAAGCTTTTAAAGACTCGCTCCACAAACTACCAATCCACCATTGTAAATCACAACACCAATGAGTTCACGACCCAAGGAAACCGAAAACTAATGATTTTGCACTAATGTTTAAACAAAGATAAACCGTTTAAATAAACCAACAAACAATTAAGTTCATATAACTTAATGGGTTAATCAAAAACTCAATCCAAACCTATGTGTAACTAGACTCAAACGTATACCGATGTGAATCTTTCACCCGGAGAAGATCACAAACGAACTAGCCTTGCATCATAATAAATAGAAAATCAAATATTGTCACTATATGTAAGGCCCCAAACCCGGGAGGCCTCACTTGTTGGATTTACTCATTCACAAACAGTTCTTAAACTTGAATATCAAATAACGCAGCGGAAAATACTTTATTAAACATAACCATTACATTGTTCAACATGCGAAAGCGTAAACATTGTTTAAAACATAAATACATCGTAACTAAAAATAACGGGATGCCAGTCTTCATGATCAGCCGGGTACTCATCTCGCTAGCCAAGCATCACATTCCATCCTCATAACCTGCCTTAACCTGAATGTGCATACTAAAAAAGTCAGCTACACTGGTGAGTTCTAGTTTTAACATAAAACTTTAACTTCAAATAATTTGCCAAAAACATAACTTCACACTTCATTTAATAAAAAGTGTACGTAAAATAATGCAATAACAAATATAACACTTCATAAACATAAGTCAACGAACATATCGAATCTGTGCCTTCTCGTAACCGTCAAATCCAAACGTCACATACTAGCTGAATAACCTAAAGATCACCACCACTAGGCCCATCAATCACCCTACTGTCCTTCGGGTGAAGAACTCCTAGGGCCCGATACTTAGGTTATTCAAAACTACTTCAAGCACGGCATCACAAGGATGACACGTACCAAACTTCAAGCACTGCACCCCGTAGGGCACAAGTACCAAACTTCAAGCACGACTACCCCGTAAGGTAAATCGTACCAAACTTCAAGGATCACGATAATCCCCTTGGCAACCGTCATCGCCCCAGTTGTACAACAGTTGGCCAGCCATACAGGCCCCTAAAAGGTAAAGGCCCATAACATACTTCCCATACCCATAACCTTCATTCCCTAAGGAATATTGGTAGATTCGTTCGTTTGTGACTTTCGTAAACATTCACTTCTTTTACTTCAAAACTTCAGTTAAAGCATTCGTACGTTTTATTAAAAATTATTCCTTCATTCAATAAACACTTCGTAAACTTCTTTTGGCAAAATATTTCATAAACACTTCTTTCATAACACTTCCTTCCAAAATATCGTTCATAAACATCATTTTATAAAACGTCACATACAACATTCATAAACATCGTTTTATAAAATAGTCACATCGTTACGTATGCACACCAGCCCAAAACATTATCAAAACAATTAAAAGAGGGCTTCTAGAACTCACCGTATAAGCTAATCTGGGTTGTCCTAAACAAAGGTCCCACAACGTCACTTCCGATCTGAATTGATTAGTTAAATACACATCAGACCCAATTCCGACACTAACGGTTTAACCATTCTAAACACACTGACTTTACTTAATCAGCCTGATGCCTGCGCACTTAGCAAGTGCGCAGACCTTGCTTCCTGCGTACTTGATAAGTACGCAGAATCCTCTTCCTGCGTACTTGATAAGTACGCAGGACCCTCTTCCTGCGTACTTGATAAGTACGCAGGATATGCTCCATGCGTACTTGATAAGTACGCATGATATGTTTCTTCGTAAAACCTTAACTTTCGCATTCGGGTCTGATCACGTCAAGATCCCGAACCTGTTTACATTCAAAACGTTTGCTTTCCATTAAGGAACCCAAATATATGTTTTCCTTCCAATTTCATTCGTAAAAACGTTACATTTTCATCCAAAACCCGAAAAACCCAAAAACAAACAAAAACTCAGATTTAGGCCAGATCGTTACCTGAATCGAATTTCTGATCCGGAGGTTCTTCTCACGAGCTCTGGAGCAACACACTTCTCAAATCTCGGGTCGATCCGCCAACTTTCTCTCTCTACGGTTTCTCTCTCTAGAAGTTGCAAATGAGAGAAATGGGTGGTGACCTTGGCTATTTATAGGAGAGGTTCCCCTTCTAGCCCGCCGGCCCATCTGACTCGACCCGTCATGCCTCGATCGTTTATTCCGTTATTATAACTGTCGTTTTATTTTAGGATGTTACAAGTCTACCCCCCTTATAATAGGTTTCGTCCCCGAAACCTATCATAAGTCAAATAGTTGAGGGTACGACTCCCTCGTTTCTGTCTCCGTTTCCCAAGTAGATTCCGATCCCTTTCGGTGCTTCCATTGGACTTTAACCAATGGAATAACTTTATTACGCAAATGCTTCTCCTTTCGGTCTAAGATGGCCACAGGTTCTTCGATGTAATTAAGGCTGTTGTCGACCTCGATGTCGGTAAGTGGTACGTGAGCCAATTCATCCGCCAAACACTTTAGCAAGTGTGATATATGGAAGGTAGGATGAATCCCACTTAACTCATCAGGCAACTCCAACCGATAAGCGACTTCCCCAACCCGTGCCATTATCCTGAATGGTCCGACAAACCTCGGACTTAATTTTCCTCTCTTTCAGAATCGTATGATTCCCTTCCAGGGTGACACTTTCAACATTACTCTGTCCCCAACTTCAAACTCAATAGGCCTTCGTCGTTTATCCGTATAGGATTTCTGACGGTCTTGTGCGGCCTTCATTCGTGCTTTGATTTGATCAAACATTTTCGACGTTTCTCTTACGACTTCAAGACTTCATAATTCCTTCTGTCCAATCTCACCCCAACAAACCGGGGTTCTGTATCTCCTCCCATACAACATTTCGTAAGGCGGCATGCCTATCGTCGTGTGATAACTATTGTTGTAGGATAATTTGGCTAACGGCAGATGACTGTCCCAACTGCCCCCAAAATCGATAATACAAGCACGAAGCATATCCTCCAATGTCTGAATGGTCCTTTCGGACTGACCATCCATTTGTGGGTGGTATGCCGTGCTGATATTAAGTCTCGTGTCCATCGCCTCGTGAAATCTTTTCCAGAACCTCGATGTGAATCGTGTGTCCCGGTCAGATACGATCGTCAAAGGCATCCCATGACGTGCTACTACTTCGTTAATAAACACTTCTGCTAACCTTTCCGATGAGAACGTCTCGCGAATAGGTAGGAAATGAGCACTCTTCGTTAAACGGTCCACAATTACCCAAATGGTATCATGACCTTTAGCTGTGCGAGGTAGCTTGGTTACGAAGTCCATGGTAATGTGTTCCCACTTCCATTCCGGTATATCAAGTGGTTGAATCTTTCCATACGGTTTCTGGTGTTCGGCCTTTACTTGCGAGCAAGTCAAGCATTTGCTTACATACTTTGTCACCTCATGTTTCATTCCAGGCCACCAGTATTCCTTCCTCAAATCTTGGTACATTTTATTGGTACCAGGATGGATAGAGTACCGAGACTTATGAGCCTCATCCATGATTTTGGTTCTAAGCTCGCCACCCATAGGTATCCATACTTTTCCAAAACGTGTCGTAACACTAAGGGTGTTATATTCCAACTTGTCCTGTTGGCCAACCATCCTTTCCTTCTTTATGTTTTCTTTCTTAAGTGCTTCATCTTGAGCTCTTTCAATTTCCATCATCACATCAGATGTTACCACCAACTGGCAAGCTTTCACTCTAATAGGAGTAGGCACATCCTTTCGGCTTAGAGTGTCAGCCACCATGTTTGCCTTTCCAGGATGGTACATTATTTCACAGTCATAGTCTTTCAACAATTCCAACCATCGCCTCTGCCTCATATTAAGTTCCTTTTGTTCGAAGAATTACTTCAAACTTTTGTGGTCGGAGTAAATAGTAAACTTCACCCCGTAAAGGTACTACCTCCATATTTTTAATGCGAATACGACATCACCAAGCTCCAAATCGTGAGTCGGATAGTTGACTTCGTGAACTTTCAACTGCCGCGACGCATATGCAATCACTCTACCGCGTTGCATCAACACACACCCTAATCCCTGACCCGACGCGTCAGAGTATACCACCAGGTCTTCACTGCCCTCGAGAAGGGCCAAGACTGGAGTTTGGGTTAGCTTCTCTTTCAATTCCTTAAACGCCTCATCCTGGGTCGAACCCCATTCGTACTTCACCTCCTTTCGAGTCAACTTTGTCAATGGCGAAGCTATTTTTGAGAAATCCTGGATGAATCTCCGATAGTAGCCTGCTAATCCCAAGAAACTGTGAATTTCAGTTGGCGTCTTAGGAATATTCCATTCCCTTACCGTCACTATCTTTGCTGGGTCAACCATAATTCCGTTCGGGTTAATGACGTGACCTAGGAATTGGACTTCCCTAAGCCAGAACGCGCATTTGGAGAACTTAGCATACAACTTTTCCTTCTTTAGAGCTTCCAATACTTCCTTCAAGTGACACGCGTGATCACCCTCATTCTTGGAGTAGATGAGGATATCATCGATGAACACGATTACCGATCGATCCAGCATTAGTCGACAAACCCTATTCATCAAATCCATGAACGCTGCGGGGGTGTTCGTCAATCCGAAAGACATTACGCGGAACTCGAAATGTCCATAACGCGTGCGAAATGCAGTTTTCGATATGTTTTCTTCCTTCACCTTCAACTGATGGTACCCGGACCGAAGATCGATTTTTGAGAACCAACTTGCGCCTTGGAATTGATCGAACAGGTCGTCGATCCTTGGTAAAGGGTACTTGTTCTTTACCGTACGTTTATTCAACTCGCGATAATCAATACACATTCTCATCGAACCATCCTTCTTCTTCAGAAACAACACCGGAGCACCCCAAGGCGAGATGCACGGTTGTATAAATCCCTTCTCAAGTAGTTCGTCTAATTGGGCCATAAGTTCTTTTTCTCCACTGGTGCTAGTCGATATGGAGCCTTAGCCACAGGCTGGGCATCTGGTACTAAGTCAATTCGGAACTCAATCTCTCTGTTAGGTGATGGTAATTGGGCATCTGGTACTAAGTCAATTACGAAACATTTTGGTCAAGCTAATCAAAAGCTTATGGTAATTGGGGAAGATGAGTAGCCAACAAGTTCTAAAAGGAGGACCATAATAAAAATGGAAAAGTTAAGATGAGAAAAGATCTAGATGCATTTCGT
The DNA here is from genome assembly GCA_023525975.1 of Smallanthus sonchifolius. NCBI lineage: Eukaryota > Viridiplantae > Streptophyta > Magnoliopsida > Asterales > Asteraceae > Smallanthus > Smallanthus sonchifolius. Next base: position 34,038,889 of record CM042046.1, read on the forward strand.
TCTACCTAGAGGATTGAACAGATAGCATTTCGTTGATCGCTAAAACAAGAACAGAGAAAAGTGTAACATCCATGATTTTCTAGTATTATTTCATTTTATTTTATATAACAATGCACTCCATTTCAACCCCTTACTTGTCTAACACAATATGTCACATCAATTATTATTTAACGTGTATCAATTCAAATTTTCAATCTTGCATTTAAATATTATTCTTCTATTATATATAACATATGTATGTATATTCATATAAATTATATATATATATATATATATATATATATATTTGTAAAATGTAATTTGCTCTTCTTTTAAATTAAGTCTCTGATACCAACATCTCACACCACATTAAGCACGGGTTTACCGTGACTGATTGGGAGAAAGAAATGGACTAGTGAGAAATCCAAAATAATTACATTATGGTCCTTTTTAATTAGTAATTTACAGAAATAGTCATTTAGGGTAAAAAGACCAAAATACCACATCAGTCACTGTATGAATCTATCATTATGGAATGCCATAAGCTACTAGCTTCCAGAATGCTACCAACTAGAGATCACCTCTGATGTGCGCTTAAAATAAAACGGGTTAACTTAATGTTGGTATTCATAAACATACACTGTTCAAAACATATTAAACCATATCTTGAAAAGATTAAATCAATGCAGATAAATAAACCAACACGACCTACATCCCAAACCTTATTGTCAATCAAATAGAAGGCAAACCAATCATAACACGACGCCCAACAAGTATGTAAAAATGACAACTCCTACCATAAATGTTACACGGGGAACGATTCATTTTGAAGTTTTGTCAACACGACTAAAGATGAGGATATCCGGTCGAAATAAAAAAAATGTATTTCTAGTTGATTTCATGGTCGTCGACGTGACTAAAGATGAGAATATATTATGGGACGTCGGTTTTGAGCAATGGTCCGGGCTCTAATCAATCTCTTAGAAGGGGCATTAATATTCAGAATAGAAAGAAGCAAGTAGATTTCATAATGTGAGTTGCAAAGTCCGACGATTTACCGGATGAAGAAGATATATTTGCAAACGAACTTTAGGGATTGTTGGAGCCTGATATGGAAATACAAGAAGCAGGAGAAAGGCTGACCAAAGAGCCAAATGAGGGGATCATGGTAACAAGCTCGAAATGGAGCTTCTCTAAATATTAGATTTCGAGGAAAAAGAGGTTACTGATCACTAATATACAAGAGCTTGAGAAGATAATATTTGATTCGCCTGAAGAACTCGAAGATGAATTACTGACTGATTTATACTTTGATGGACAAGAGAACTGAGCTCAACTAAATTGGAAATGTTATCCAGAGAGGAGCTGCTCATTACACCGGTTGAACTTGACAAACATTTTGGTCAAGCTAATCAAAAGCTTATGGTAATTGGGGAAGATGAGTAGCCAACAAGTTCTAAAAGGAGGACCATAATAAAAAAGGAAAAGTTAAGAGGAGAAAAGATCTAGATGCATTTCGTTCTACCGAGAGGATTGAGCAGATAGCATTTCGTTGATCGCTAAAACAAGAACAGAGAAAACTGTAACATCCATGATTTTCTATTATTATTTCATTTTATTTTATTTAACAATGCACTCCATTTCAACCCCTTACTTGTCCAACACAATATGTCACATCAATTATTATTTAACGTGTATCAATTCAAATTTTCAATCTTGCATTTAAATATTATTCTTCTATTATATATAACATATGTATGTATATTCATATAAATTATATATATATATTTGTTATACTAATTAAATCAAAATAAAATTTAAACTTATGAGTTTCGTAATTACATTTTTTTTATTTTGAACCCGATTTTGCAAACAAAATAATCAAACTTTGAATATTTTGAACCCGATTTTGTGGTTCTGATTTTTTGGGTTTTGTTAATGTGAATATTAAAAACTTGAATCTTTCTAGGTTTATTTTAAATTATGATTTATTTGCTCTTGTTGCTTTCTAGGTATACAATATGTGTTCATCTTCTAATCATAGGTTTCATTTTGTTGGTTCCCAAATCATGTGTTGAAATTGTTTCTTACTACAAATAGCTTTATTAAATAAATTATCAACTTGGGTTTTAATAATCGGTAGAAATGGGTTTTTAGATTGAATACAAGAATTTTGATTTATGATTATGGTGTTTGAATTTAGGTTTCAAGTTTCAACATTTCTCATCTACAATTGTACATTTATGCGGAAGAAGGAAAGTTGAATTTGGCGTTTTTAGGAATGTTAAAACATTCCAATAGAATGTTCTTAAAAGTCACATCCAAATGAAATCATAAAAATTTCAAAATTATATATTAACAACTTTTAAGGTTATTCATAATTTTAGAAGATTTGAAATAATAGATTAAAAAAAAAACTCTTTATATTAATTAAAACATTTTTCTAACAATATATACCATTTAATTAGTTACTTAAATGAAAAAGAAAATAAGTATTATTTAATATAATTCTTTTATTACACTTAAAAGGCTATTATTGGCTTAATTACATTATTACTCAATTAGCAATGTCGGTGGAGTTTTTCACCGACAAACAAGCTTTTAAAGACTCGCTCCACAAACTACCAATCCACCATTGTAAATCACAACACCAATGAGTTCACGACACAAGGAAACCGAAAACTAATGATTTTGCACTAATGTTTAAACAAAGATAAACCGTTTAAATAAACCAACAAACAATTAAGTTCATATAACTTAATGGGTTAATCAAAAACTCAATCCAAACCTATGTGTAACTAGACTCAAACGTATACCGATGCGAATCTTTCACCCGGAGAAGATCACAAACGAACTAGCCTATATGATTATCCATTCGAAGAAGTTTCTTCATCAGTGATCCTTTCAATCAGCTTTACCCCTGAACCATTATTCCTCTTCTTTTTCTCCTTAGGACACTCATGTGCAAAATGTCTCAGTTGCTGACAGTTGTAACACCTTAGCTCAGATTTGTCAAAACCTACTTTCCTTCCAAATTGAAGCTTATCCTTTCCAGTTTTTTGAAGGTATTTCTTAGCACACATGGCTATCATAGTCCTTTGCCATTGCAGATCCATATACTCCAAATCGCCATGGTTGATTTGGGTCATGTCTTCCACGTCCAGACTCGTCGCTTGAAGCTTTCCAGTTACAAATGCATCGTAGCTACTCATGAATGCCCCGAATAAAGCGATCTAGTCCTCGGGAACCTGAGCAATAACGGTCTTAGCTTGTGAACTTTTTCCTGTCCACCACTACAAGAACTACAACTTCCCTTACTTTCTTCATACTTAGAACCGCAGTCATCTCCTTGACTATTCCCCGAAAATAATGCAACATTCACATAACTTGTAGAACTAGAATTTTCAGGGTTGTTCAATTCCCGCTTCTTTCCCTCTAACTCATAAGACTCCAAAATGCAGATGATATCATCAGGTAACTTGTTCTTGAAATCTGGTGTTGTATTCTTGATAATCATACATGGTATACTCCATGAATCAAGAAACGGGTTTAATAGTTTCTTGCATACCTCATATTCCTTAATCTCTACTCCCATCTTTTATTAACATGTTGATCAAGGTCGTGTACCGGGTAACCCGCTCACTCAAAGATTCTCATTTGATGTAGTTAAACATGTTGTATTGCTTTAAAAACAAGTCATTTTTGCTTTCTTGAAGAGTTGCATTACCCTTGAACCTCACACATAACACATTCCAAAGACTTTGAGCAGTTTCATGTTGCTAGAAGTTCACGTACAATTCGCTTGGAAGTAACAGTATGATAGATCCATGTAAGACCCCAACCCGGGCATCCTACAGTTGGTTCTCATAACGGTAATTGTCTTTAAAAACACATTTATTATTAATCAAACTACAATGGAAGTCTTTCTAAAAGCATTAATTATTATCGTCATTAAATTTACCTCACGAATGCCTACACACCAATCCAAGTAGCACCGCTTCCAAACCAAGATACGTCGACTCCAAGGCTCACCTGCACCACAATCTAACGTACATACAAAGTCAGCTACGCTGAGTGAGTTCTAATAATTTAATTTAATTAAAAGTTGACTCGTCACAAAAGTTATTTGAACTTTACTCAAGACCCTCGGTCCTTAAAAATAGTTTCACAATTCATTAACCAATAGATAACCCATGTTATCTCACGATATCCCATAACCGTTCATCACCCGAGACTGATGTGTGGCAAAACACACCATGTTTTCCTTTTATTTTGTAGGAATTTTTATATAGTTTTAGAGTCGATTTCGGTCGTATATAGCTTGTACTTAAAAATGTGTTTGATTGTAGGTGTTCGTGAGTAAAATGAGCTTAAATGAGCTCAAACGAAGAATTTGGAGAGGCTAAAAGTTAGACATTAGAGTACTGGAGCGTTTACAACAACTTTGGGTCAAATGATTAATTAATGGGCAACCAAATTAATTGATGGGTTGAACTAGAACTACAAGTTGGGTTTAATTTAAAACGGGCTCATATTAGTTGAATGGGCTAGGTCATAAAGAATAAGAAAAATAATAAAAAAAAGATGCCGTGAAGGTCAACGGCATCAACACATAAGAAGGATTCGATTATATTAAATAGTTTTGTTTTGCGGCTATTCTTGGGGAGAAAACGAAAAAGTCAACAACATTGCTTTAGGGAATTAGTAAAACAGAAGCATAAAATCAAGAATTGGAAGCTTGTTTGTTCAAAAAAAAAAAAAAAAAAAAAAAAAAAAAAATCAAGAATTGGAAAGAAAGAAGCTAGCAGGTGAACTTTTATTGGCCAAGCATACATCTCTAATGGTTGGTGGCGGCTATCAAATTAAAAGAACAAAGTAAACAAGCACGTCAACAAGTAGGTGAATTAATTGAGCAGGTCAATATTAATTAAAGCTAGCAGCTTAATTGTTTTCTATTTACGATAAATGGTTGTATTAACTTTGTGGGTTTTGTTTTACTCATGAGTGGCTAAATTTGTTTAACTACCTAGGTTTTGATGATTATTTTATGATTTTGGATTTTTATTCGGTTTTTGGATTCTTAATTGTTGGTTTGATATTAAAGTAACGAATTTGATTACAATTGGTTTGATGTGCATGCGTATTTAAATCTGATTTATGATTAATTATTGTTCCATATGTGTGTTTGTAAATGTCTTTCTTGTATAGATGCATATTAGGTTGCTTACTGTGTGTTTGTGACTAATTTATGGTTTTTGAACGTTCGAATCCATAGGAATAATAGTTGAGAGTTTAGAGGGTTTAAATATTCTACCTACTTCAATAGCTAATAGGTGAGAAGTAGTCGGTTTGTCTCTGGTGTTAGGGTTTTAGGTGTAAATACTATGAAAGAAGGTTTCCCCTAGGTGTCCTAGTATCCTTTGCATACCCGTATCTTATCGAGCGTATTCGAGTTACCCCTTACATTCCTTGAGTGTATTGAGATAGTGACACTGAAAAGTAATCTGTCTTTTGGGTACTTTAGTATTGTTGGAGAGATTGAAAGGTGATCCAACCAACCAGTGAGCGTCACACACCTCTTAGGTTTTCCTTCTAGGTCACACCTTGAGAATAATCAGGGATCTTGTAGGTAGTCTGAGGTGTAGTATTCATAGATCCTGTTTCGTCATTAGTTTCCTTAACCGAGAGAAATCTGAGATTCACAAGTAAGATTCTTAACCTGGGTAGTGCTTTCCCCATTCCTAAGTTCGTCTGAATTCTCTGATTGATAGTTGAGTGTCGTTAGTTAGTCTTCTTTAGTTTGTTAGGGTTAGAATCACAACACAAAATCCCCCCATTTAAATCAGTTTAGTTAGTTGAGTCAGAGTCTAGGTATAGTTGTCACTAGTGTCTCGTGGGTTCGATATCCGGACTTTCATTAGACTTTACTACATTGATCGGTACACTTGCCGGTTGTGTGGTCTAGTATTAGGTTGAGTCTAGATTTATAAATTTAAAGCTAGAGTGTATGGGTTAGGTTTTATAGTAGTTTTTATAGACCGTCGAGCACACATCAGAGACTCATCCCATAATAATAATAATCCCGTCGTCTCATCGACATAGATCGAGATTACTCCACTAATAACACATACTCTAGTACACATATTAGCTCGACTATTGGTTAACACAGCACTTCCCTAGACATCGTCTTACTCAGCCTTAACTAAGGCTCTTGCCAATCAACTGACACAACAATTATCAACACCGCATCAAAATCCTGACACAACGGTCAGTCTAACTCTACTTGCCACATTACTATTATCTACACATCACATTAAATATAAATCATCACTTGCATGCAAATTAATACCTATATAAGCATGCAAACACATACCTTATCACTGCACCCTCGTCAGGGTATTCGACATACCCCGAGCTCATCATTAACCTGCTAAATATTGTCACTTTAGGTGACTTCCCAAGGACCTCGTCCTTCACAGTTACCGTTTTACGTGTCATAAACATGACTACGCAAACACATCACCCGTCATGTCACAAGGACAACAACATACAAACAAACAACTCAAATATAAACAGGTAATATCACTCTACACGTATATGACTCCTTAACTACAGCCATACCTCACATATACAGTAGAACAACATATTTCCCACATGAAATCATAAGCGTTTAACTTAAGGCCCGACACCCCCTGATCAACCCTTAACACGTCACACATTCATAACTCGTAACCCTAGCTATCACATTCCCATGGACACACCATAGACCCTAAGATTCTGTAATACTCATTTTATTTCGTAAACACGTCGGATTAGAATCTGAAACTCTTAACACGTTTACTAGATTAAGCTTGTCTCTTAAGTATGTACGATAGCCCCAAAAACATTAAAAACATTTAAAGAAGTGGGGGATTAGAAACTCACCAGTTATGCAGAGTCCTAGTCCTTGCTCTGTAACTCTTTCGTTCACGCTCGAACCCGAACCTTGCAATGCATGATCATCGGATCAGACACGTTTTATTCGTACGTTGAATAACTCATAACAACATAATAAATTCTCAACATCTGCCTCATCTCCTCATCGACACGTCCCCATGAAACCCCAGCCTCACCTGCATGTACGTACGTGTGCCATGCAAACCCTTTACCATGCTCATCTTGTAAACACCGACTCGTACCGGATTGCCCTCAACCCGTATTGAAATCATAAACTCAAACCGGGTTCTCATGCATGCACGTACGTTTAACCCTAACCCTGCAAAACCCTAGTCGGGCACAAACCGACTCCATTTTCCTCCCCGTTCACCACCGTGAACCACCACCACCAGGCATCACCACCGTGTATCCCCGTTGAACCCCACCGTCAAGATTCATCACCTCCTGCCAGCCTCGAGTCTCCTCCGCCTTCTAGTCACACGAAAACCCTAGTCGGTTCCCTCTAGTCACCCAACCGTCCGCCGCCGTGGTACACCACCACAACAGCTTCTGAATGCTACCGAGCACCGCACCCGTCGCCGTCGGGTTCCAGCGGTCCCCGACGCCACCACCGTCGTCACCGATCGCCCGCCTCTCTCACTCCCAATCTTTTTATTTTCTCCTTCTCGGTTGTCGGCCACCCCTCTGCTCCGGTCGTCTGTGAACACAAAAACATAACAATACACGTATAAATCAGGGATATGGTTTACCTTTACTAACCGGGAAGTCCTCCGCTCGAACTGTATCGAAACCGTTGTTCTCCGGCCACCACCATCGACTTTCTCCACGCTCGTTCTCTCCTGCTGCCGTCACAAGTTCCCAAGCCAAAAAATGGCTTAGGGTTTACGCATAGATGGTTTTTAAACCATCCTAAGTTTTGTTTCGGCCCCTCCAGTTTTGTCTAACGCGTTTTGATCTCGAACCCTCTACAACCGACTAAATGTGCCTTATTTTCGTAACTAAACGCACATCCTCGTGTCAACTCTGTCCATCATTAAGTTAAATACGGATCCGGGTTATCCGCTACCCCGCCCCTTTATTTTCTGGATTTTTGGGATGTTACAATCCAAGTGCTCTTTTGTCCCTCTCTACCAGTTTCTTGCCATCCTTGGAATATTGATCAGGATCTACTATTGGAACAGTTCCATTTACATTAGCCATCACCAGGGTGTGTGGCCCTTTGACTATAGAATACCAAATAGTGTGCTTAGTGAACCGAAAGAATGCCTTCATTTGAATTATCCATTGTAACATCCCAAAAATAAAACGACAGATATAATAACGGAATAAACGAACGAGGCATGTCGGGTCGGGTAGGATGGGCCGACGGGCTAAAAGGGGAGCCTCCCCTATAAATAGCCAAGGTCATCACCATATCTCTCAGTTGCAAGTTCTAGAGAGAGAAACCGTAGAGAGAGAAAGTTGGCGGATTGACCCGAGATTTCAGCAAAGTGTTACTCCATAACTCGTGAGAAGAACCTCCGGATCAGAAGCTCGATTCAGGTAACGATCCGACCTAAATCTGAGTTTTTGTTCGTTTTTGGGTTTTTCGGGTTTTGGGTGAAAAGGCAACGTTTTAGCAGATGAAACTGAAAGATAAACATAGATTTGGGTTCCTTAATGGAAAACAAATGTTTTGGATGCAATCAGGTTCGAGATCTTGACGTGATCAGACCTGAATGCGAAAGTTAGGGTTTTGCGAAGAAACAGGTCGTGCGCACTTACCAAGTGCGCACGGAGCAGGTCCTGCGTACTTGCTAAGTGCGCAGGAAAAGGGGTAGTGCGCAGGAAGAGGGGTCTGCGCACTTGCTAAGTGCGCAGGCAGCAGAGTCTGCGCACTTGCTAAGTGCGCAGGCATCAGGCTGGTTAAGTAAAGTTAGTATGTTTAGAATGGTTAAACCGTTAGAGTCGGTATTGGTCTGATGTGTATTTAACTAATCAATTCAGATCGGAAGTGACGTTGTTGGACCTTGTTTAGGACAACCCAAATTAGCTTAACAGGTGAGTTCTAGTAGCCCTCTTTTAAATGTTTTATATAATGTTTTCGGGCTGGTGTGTATACATATGAAATGTTGTTTTATAAAATGATGTTTATAAAACTATGTTTACGAAATGAAATGATTTGGAATGAACAGTTTATGGAAAGAAAGTTTTATGAATGGAATGTTTACGAACGAATGTTTATAAAGAAATGGTTTAAAGTAAAGGTAAAGGGTTTCGAAAGTGAAGGAAAGGTTTTGTGAAAAGAAAAGAAAAAGGGCAAAGGTTTTAAAGAAGTCATTATAAATCTAATCTGTCGAATGAATGGAATTGACGAATGAAGTCTGGGAATGAGATTCCCAGCCTTGTGGTAGATTATGGACAGCGAGCCATAGTTACCATAAGAACAAACAGGGGCAGTGTCTTTGTGGCCTGCCAATGGTTTGATGTTGTACAACTGGTATGGAGTAACGACGGTTACTCAGGGGTTAACGTGACCCTACGTCAGGTTAAATTATGATCCGACGGTGTTATGGCTGAGAGCCATAGCCGTCGATGGAAGTTGTCGGTCTATGGCTGAGAGCCATAGCCTTCAATGGAGGTTGTCGGTCTATGGACATGAGAGCCATAGGGGCAACTGAATGGGTATTGTCGGTCCTCGTGCAGTTAGCCTTGGGGGAAATACCAAAAAGGGAATTGACGGAATGTTGCGGCAACGACGGTGATACGTAACGGTTGTCCACGACATGCAGGGTTACTTCGGGGACACAGAGACGCGTAAAGAAAGATACAGATTTTAGATAGTAATGTATGAATTAAATGAATGTTAAATGTTTTAAACAAATGATCCGTTCAATGTGTTTAAATGTTTGAAGGTTTATGAATGAAAGGCCCTGTTTTCTTATACGTGATGTTAAACCCTAATGAATGTTTTGAATGATGAACCATTTCTTAAATCGAACAAAAACTAGAACTCACCAGCGTTGCTGACTTTTTAGTGTGCACATTCAGGTTAAGGCAGGTATGGATGATGGACGGTGATGCTTGGCAAGAGAGAAGAGTTACCCGGTTGATCATGAAGACTGGCATCCCGTTATGTTTAGTTATGATGTAATTATGTTTTAGACTATGTTTACGCTTCCGCATGTATGAACAAGTTTTAATTATGATGAATGAATGAAATTTTCCGCTGCGTTATTTGATATTCATGTTTAAGAACTGTTTGTGAATGAGTAAATCCAACAAGTGAGGCCTCCCGGGTTTGGGGCCTTACAAGTTGGTATCAGAGCAATAGTTTGAGAGATTCGGACACTCCCAGTGTCTGAACTTAAACTTTGAATGGGACCGAAAGCGGATGCCAGTACGGGTAACTCGAGCCACAGCATCAGGTATGAAGGTAGTATATATTTACGTATATAGTATGCCTTAGAAAGGGTTAGGTAAGGACTTGTGTTCTGATGGAATCACAAAGGTGGTCAAATAGAAATCGAAAGGTAGTGTAATGGTTAATTGCAGATGGCCAGTGTATATTAACATCTTACAGTACTTATTGAATTTTATTTGTTAACTAGCGTGATGACATTGGATTTCTTGTCTTATAGAACGAAATGGCAAGGAGAGGAAACGGAAGGCGTGGTGGCCGTACCGGTGGTCGTACCGGCGGTCGAAATGGTGGGCGTGGCAGGATCCCTGCGCGCCAAGAGAATAGTGAAGAAGGAAGTGTTCACACTGAACCGGCGGTTAATGTGCATGGAACTGAGCAGACACTGGTTGAAGAACAACCTTTCACTTTTGAACCAGAAGTGAGAGCAGCTATAGCTCGAGAGTTCACAGAATTGATGAAGACTTCTCTGCCAGGTCTGTTGGCAGAAGCATTGAAGCAGGTTAATGGGGTGGGTGGGTCTAGTGCGGCAATTGGTGCTCAGAACAATGAGACCGACAACGCACCGCCTGCTCGCGGATGCGACTACAAGTCATTTAAAGTATGTGACCCACCGGTCCTCACTGGAAATAAAAACGCGGTGGCTACATTTGATTGGGTGATCCGTATGGAAGCCGCCATTCGTCTGAGCGAGTGTCGAACGGATCAAGTTGTAAAATTTGCTGCTAACTCCTTGAGGGAGGAAGCATCCCATTGGTGGGAAGGTGTACGTCAGGCAAAAGGGAGCGAGATTGTAGATGCGATGATGTGGGCTGACTTGAAAACTTTGGTGATCAAGAATTTCTGCCCAAGGAACGAGATTGAGAAGGTAGAGAGAGAATTTCTGGGTTTGAAGGCCGGGAACATGACGCACCGGCAATACACAACCCGATTCAATGAATTGGCACGTCTGGTGCCACATCTTGTCACTACTGAAGAGAGAAAGATTGCCTGATATATTCAAGGGTTGCCGGACCAGGTCCGCACCTATGTTAAGGCAAACGCCCCTACTACCTATGATTCGGCAGTAGAGCTAAGTGGCGTGGTATTTGATGATCTGGCACTGAATGTTGTTGCCGTTGAAGAGCAAAAGAAGAGACCGAGCTTCTCAAACAAGCGAACTGGGGGAAAGTTGTTTTGGACTCGTGATAAGAGGGCTCGGGTAGATGAGCCGACCGTTTGTAAGAAATGTGGGGTAAGACATGTAGGTGAATGTAGACTGGGATCTAACTTGTGTTTCAAATGTGGCAAGACCGGACACTACGCCTGTGAGTGCACACAACACTACAAGTGCTACAACTGTGGAGATGTCGGTCATCTGAGTAGGGACTGCCCGAAGCCCAGGATGGGGGAAACAGGGAAGGGAAAGGGCCCGGAAAAGAAGGGAGAGGGATCTCGTGAGAAGACGCGAGCATACGCACTGACGCAAGATCAGGCTAGGAATGATCCCGATGTGGCGTCAGGTACGTTCATCCTTGACAACACTTTTGTTTCTGTGTTATTTGATTCGGGTGCCAGTAAGAGTTTTATATCTGCAACTTTCTGTAAACGAGTGAAGTACACTGTCAGTAAGCTAGAAAGGGCCTTTAGCGTAGAAACCGCTGAGGGTAGGACTGCAAGAGTAACCGATGTAGTTGAGAACTCCACGATAAAGATAGAAGGTCATAGATTCCCTGTCAGATTGTTTGTTATGGTTTTGGGAGGGTTCGATGTTGTGTTGGGTATGGATTGGTTAACTGCCAATGAAGCACAAATCATATGTAAACGAAAGATAATCCAACTCAAGGCTCTGGATGGTAGCAAGGTCGAGGTCTTTGGAGATCGTGACGCCCCGATGCCAAACGTCATCTCGATGATTAAGGCAACAAATTATTTAAGGCGCGGATGCGAGGCTTATCTGGTGTACGTAATTGACAAGTGTAAGGAAGTGAAAGAACTAGACGATGTACCTGTGGTACGCGAGTACCCGGAGGTGTTTCCAGAGGATTTGCCTGGGATACCACCCGACAGAGAGGTTGAATTTCGAATCGACTTAGTACCAGATGCCCAGCCCATGGCTAAGGCTCCATATCGACTAGCACCAGTGGAAATGAAAGAATTAATGGCACAACTAGACGAGTTACTTGAGAAAGGATTTATCCAACCGAGCATCTCACCGTGGGTGCTCCGGTGTTGTTTGTGAAGAAGAAAGACGGTTCGATGAGAATGTGTATCGATTATCGCGAGTTGAACAAACGAACGGTTAAGAACAAGTACCCTTTACCAAGGATCGATGAGCTGTTTGACCAATTGCAAGGCGCAAGTTGGTTCTCAAAAATCGACCTTCGGTTCGGGTACCATCAGTTGAAGGTAAGGGAAGAAGACATACCGAAAACTGCATTTCGCACGCGTTATGGACATTTCGAGTTCCGCGTAATGTCTTTCGGATTGACGAACGCCCCCGCAGCATTCATGGATTTGATGAATAGAGTTTTTCGACCAATGCTGGATCGATCGGTAATCGTGTTCATCGATGATATCCTTATCTACTCCAAGAATGAGGGTGATCACGCATGTCACTTGAAAGAGGTATTGGAAGCTCTAAAGAAGGAAAAGTTGTATGCTAAGTTCTCCAAATGTGCGTTCTAGCTTAGGGAAGTCCAATTCCTAGGTCACGTCATTAACCCGAACGGCATTATGGTTGACCCGGCAAAGATAGTGACGGTAAGGGAATGGGAAATTCCTAAGACGCCAACTGAAATTCACAGTTTCTTGGGATTAGCAGGCTACTATCGGAGATTCATCCAGGATTTCTCAAAAATAGCTTCGCCATTGACAAAGTTGACTCGAAAGGAGGTGAAGTACGAATGGGGTTCGACCCAGGATGAGGCGTTTAAGGAATTGAAAGAGAAGCTAACCCAAACTCCAGTCTTGGCCCTTCTCGAGGGCAGTGAAGACCTGGTGGTATACTCTGACGCGTCGGGTCAGGGATTAGGGTGTGTGTTGATGCAACGCGGTAGAGTGATTGCATATGCGTCGCGGCAGTTGAAAGTTCACGAAGTCAACTATCCGACTCACGATTTGGAGCTTGGTGATGTCGTATTCGCATTAAAAATATGGAGGTAGTACCTTTACGGGGTGAAGTTTACTATTTACTCCGACCACAAAAGTTTGAAGTAATTCTTCGAACAAAAGGAACTTAATATGAGGCAGAGGCGATGGTTGGAATTGTTGAAAGACTATGACTGTGAAATAATGTACCATCCTGGAAAGGCAAACGTGGTGGCTGACACTCTAAGCCGAAAGGATGTGCCTACTCCTATTAGAGTAAAAGCTTGCCAGTTGGTGGTAACATCTGATGTGATGAGGGAAATTAAAAGAGCTCAAGATGAAGCACTTAAGAAATAAAACATAAAGAAGGAAATGATGGTTGGCCAACGGGACAAGTTGGAATATAACACCCTTGGTGTTACGACACGTTTTGGAAAAGTATGGATACCTATGGGTGGCGAGCTTAGAACCAAAATCTTGGATGAGGCTCATAATTTTCGGTACTCTATCCATCCTGGTACCAATAAAATGTACCAAGATCTGAAGAAGGAATACTGGTGGCCTAGAATGAAATATGATGTGACGAAGTATGTAAGCAAGTGCTTGACTTGCTCGCAAGTAAAGGCTGAACATCAGAAACCGTATGGAAAGATTCAACCACTTGATATACCGGAATAGAAGTGGGAACACATTACCATGGACTTCATAACCAAGCTACCTCGCACAGCTAAAGATCATGACACCATTTGGGTAATTGTGGACCGTTTAACGAAGAGTGCTCATTTCCTACCTATTCGCGAGACGTTCTCGTCTGACAGGTTAGCGGAAGTGCTTATTAATGAAATAATAGCACGGCATGGGATTCCATTGACGATCGTATCTGACCGGGACACCCGATTCACATCGAGGTTCTGGAAAAGATTTCATGAAGCGATGGGCACGAGGCTTAATATCTGCACGGCATACCACCCGCAAACGGATGGTCAGTCCGAAAGGACCATTCAGACATTGGAGGATATGCTTCGTGCTTGTATTATTGACTTCGGTGGTAGTTGGGACAGTCATCTGCCGTTAGCCGAATTCTCTTACAACAATAGTTATCACACGACGATAGGCATGCCGCCTTACGAAATGTTGTATGGGAGAAGATGCAGGACCCCGGTTTGTTGGGGTGAGATTGGACAGAAGGAATTAGGAAGTCTTGAAGTCGTAAAAGAAACGTCGGAAAGGTTTGATCAAAGCAAAGCTCGAATGAAGGCCGCACAAGATCGTCAGAAATCCTATGCGGATAGACGACGAAGGCCTATTGAGTTTGATGTTGGGGACAGAGTAATGTTGAAAGTATCACCCTGGAAGGGAATCATTCGATTCAGGAAGAGAGGAAAGTTAAGTCCGAGGTTTGTCGGACCTTTTAGGATAATTGCACGGGTTGGTGAGGTCGCTTACCGGTTAGAGTTGCCTGATGAGTTAAGTGGGATTCATCCTACCTTCCATGTATCACACTTGCGAAAGTGTTTGGCGGATGAATCGGCTCACGTACCACTTACTGACATCGAGGTTGACAATAGCCTTAACTACATCGAAGAACCTGTGGCCATCTTAGACCGAAAGGAGAAGCGTTTGCGTAATAAAGTTATTCCATTGGTTAAAGTCCAATGGAAGCATCGAAAGGGATCGAAAGCCACTTGGGAAACGGAGACGGAAATGAGGGAGTCGTACCCTCATCTATTTGACTTATGATAGGTTTCGGGGACGAAACCTAATGTAAGGGGGGTAGACTTGTAACATCCCAAAAATAAAACGACAGATATAATAACGGAATAAACGAACGAGGCATGTCGGGTTGGGTCGGATGGGTCGACGGGCTAAAAGGGGAGCCTCCCCTATAAATAGCCAAGGTCATCACCATTTCTCTCAGTTGCAAGTTCTAGAGAGAGAAACCGTAGAGAGAGAAAGTTGGCGGATCGACCCGAGATTTCAGCAAAGTGTTACTCCATAACTCGTGAGAAGAACCTCCGGATCAGAAGCTCGATTCAGGTAACGATCCGACCTAAATCTGAGTTTTTGTTCGTTTTTGGGTTTTTCGGGTTTTGGGTGAAAAGGCAACATTTTAGCGGGTGAAACTGAAAGATAAACATAGATTTGGGTTCCTTAATGGAAAACAAACATTTTGGATGCAATCAGGTTCGAGATCTTGACGTGATCAGACCTGAATGCGAAAGTTAGGGTTTTGCGAAGAAACAGGTCGTGCACTTACCAAGTGCGCACGGAGCAGGTCCTGCATACTTGCTAAGTGCACAGGAAGAGGGGTCTGCGCACTTGCTAAGTGCGCAGGCAGCAGGGTCTGCGCACTTGCTAAATGCGCAGGTATCAGGCTGGTTAAGTAAAGTTAGTACGTTTAGAATGGTTAAACCGTTAGAGTCGGTATTGGTCTGATGTGTATTTAACTAATCAATTCAGATCGGAAGTGACGTTGTTGGACCTTGTTTAGGACAACCCAAATTAGCTTAACAGGTGAGTTCTAGAAGCCCTCTTTTAAATGTTTTATATAATGTTTTCGGGCTGGTGTGTATACATATGAAATGTTGTTTTATAAAATGATGTTTATAAAACTATGTTTACGAAATGAAATGATTTGGAATGAACGGTTTATGGAAAGAAAGTTTTATGAACGGAATGTTTACGAACGAATGTTTATAAAGAAATGGTTTAAAGTAAAGGTAAAGGGTTTCGAAAGTGAATGAAAGGTTTTGTGAAAAGAAAAAAAAAGGGCAAAGGTTTTAAAGAAGTCATTACAAATCTAATCTGTCGAATGAATGGAATTGACAAATGAAGTCTGGGAATGAGATTCCCAGCCTTGTGGTAGATTATGGACAGCGAGCCATAGTTACCATAAGAACAACAGGGGCAGTGTCTTTGTGGCCTGCCAATGGTTTGATGTTGTACAACTGGTATGGAGTAACGACGGTTACTCAGGGGTTAACATGACCCTACGTCAGGTTAAATTATGATCCGACGGTGTTATGGCTGAGAGCCATAGCCATTGATGGAAGTTGTCGGTCTATGGCTGAGAGCCATAGCCTTCAATGGAGGTTGTCGGTCTATGGACATGAGAGCCATAGGGGCAACTGAATGGGCATTGTCGGTCCTCGTGCAGTTAGCCTTGGGGGCAATACCAAAAAGGGAATTGACGGAATGTTGCGGCAACGACGGTGATACGTAACGGTTGTCCACGACATGCAGGGTTCCTTCGGGGACACAGAGACGCGTAAAGAAAGATACAGATTTTAGATAGTAATGTATGACTTAAATGAATGTTAAATGTTTTAAACAAATGATCTGTTCAATGTGTTTAAATGTTTGAAGGTTTATGAATGAAAGGCCCTGTTTTCTTATATGTGATGTTAAACCCTAATGAATGTTTTGAATGATGAACCATTTCTTAAATCGAACGAAAACTAGAACTCACCAGCGTAGCTGACTTTTTAGTCTGCACATTCAGGTTAAGGCAGGTATGGATGATGGACGGTGATGCTTGGCAAGCGAGAAGAGTTACCCGGTTGATCATGAAGACTGGCATCCCGTTATGTTTAGTTATGATGTAATTATGTTTTAGACTATGTTTACGCTTCCGCATGTATGAACAAGTTTTAATTATGATGAATGAATGAAATTTGCCGTTGCGTTATTTGATATTCATGTTTAAGAACTGTTTGTGAATGAGTAAATCCAACAAGTGAGGCCTCCCGGGTTTGGGGCCTTACATCCAATTTGAAAACTCTGCTACTAACTTTAGCATAGGCGTTGTATTTACCAAACAACGCTCAACTTCATAGACCATTCCAGCCATCTCAAACAACTTGAACAGACAAACAACGTCTCATAATTCAGAAAAATCACAACCCCTAAGATTTCGGACAGAGTTTTCGCTCGAAAACTAATTCGATCGAAAACTATTTCGGTAGAAAAATGATTCGATCGAAAACTGTTTAGGTCGAAAAAGTGATTTCGAACAAGAATTTCGAGCAATCACTATTCAAACAGAAATATGAAATACAATGTTTCGGGCACAAGATTTGGGTCAAAAAATATCTGCTCGAAAAGGTTTTCGAACAAAAAACAGTTTTCGGTCCGTTCAACCAGGAAGATTTTGGACGACACTTCTGAAGAACGTGAAATCCGACCTACAACTTTCAATTGTCAAATCCGACCCCAAAACACACTCCAAACTCCATCTTCATCGATGTATATGCTAGATAATGGAAAATGACGCTGAAAACGATCCAATTATGACCTCTAAAGGCTCCAAATAGCTTGAAAACACTAAGAGCTTAACCAACATCTGTAGGTCCACATGACTCTCGTATAGATCGTACTCGAGACGTGGCGTATCAATAACACGGAGTGCGGAATCCAACCGTATCACTGATTGTGTATACGAGATAACAATAGAAACAGTAGTAATCACAATGTAAATAATCTTCTCTTCTATATCATGAAATCACAGAGTTTACAGACTTGAACATTCAAAGCATTCAAAAGCATTACAAAAACTGAACATGTAAACTCTATTTATAGACTTGGTTATGCTATAGGCGAACTTACTAAAACCAGGCGAACTTGTTAAGTTCTTCTCTAACAGAACTTACAAGACTTAGAACAAAACTAAAACATTACAAAACATAAAGACATACAGATCTAAACTATTACAAGCTTTTGTCACACAACCATGTCCTAACAGACTCCCCCTTAACAATAGCTTGATCTTCTGTCTTCAGTATTCAAGATGAGCTCTTCCAATTTTCTAGTAGCTTGCTTCGTGCATACACTCCATACCTGTGACATACCTCCAAAACTCTCTTATACTGCAGTCCCTGCTTTCTCCATTCCTTTGTGAACATTATCTCATTTTTCCTTAGAGTTCTCTTATCTTTCTTTGAAAAGTTAATAAGATTCATATCATCATAAAACCTTACTATGACCTTATTCTCTTTATCTTCAACTCTTGCTTCCCCTGTATTCACATCAACATACCACCACTTCATGTTTCCAAGAAAATCTTGTGGTATTTTTCTTAATGGAATCTTTTGCACAGCCTTAATTGGGTTAAACTTGTACTTCCAAGTTGTCACACCAGAATTAGGATCAACCAGCTTCACTCTCTTACCTTTCTGAGGATTTAACTTTTGATACTTACCAGATCCACCTTCTCTGCTAATTAGATTTGCAATCACATCTTCCAAACCAAACTTTGATCTGTTTATCAGAGGCTTCGTAGCTAGACCATTCATTTCACACCTTGGTAAGGTATTGAAATATGTAATCCTTGGCTTCAAGTATTGTACACCATCTGATCTTTTCAAGGCAAATAATTTCACTTCCTCATCATAAAACCAGCTTATGATTCTTCCGATACACCTCTCTTTGTTTACATACATCTCTTTCTGAGCAGGTAGTACAGAAGACTCAGGTAAAATCTTTTTCTATCTGTTTACTAAATCTTTCCATTGTTCCTTTGTCATACGAGTATTCCTATACATCACTGGTTCTTCAGATGACATGGAAGGCATGGATTGAGTAGTTTCAGTTTCAGTATCCATCTTTGATTGAGCAAAGTCATCAGGCTTTGATGCATCTTTAGTAGAGTCCACGGAATCAGTCATTCCTTCATTGTGGATTTCAGGAATAACATCATCTTAGATGAAGTTAAATGGCACAATCAGACCATCACAACCCTCATAAGTAACATCTACTTTACTTTTCTCAATATCTATTTCAACTATCTCTCCTTCTTCAATCTCAGTTTCCGATGATTCATCATCTAAATCATCAAATAGTTCATCAATGTCATCTAGACATTCAATCTTTTCAGCTTCATCGTCTAGATCAGAATCATCTTGAAAGAATTCAAGCAATAAAATTTCATCAGTAGCCCCAGCTTTCTTTCCTTCTTTCTCTCCTTCAATATTCTGAGTTGACTCCCCATAAACACTTGATATAGGCATCACGTCAGCGTATTGACGATCACCTTCAATATTACCACTAGGATCATTGCCATCATCATCCTTCCTTTGGATTTCAACATTATGACAAACATCCTTCAACCTTATCTCCCCCTGAGCTTCAAGACGCTCTACTTACTTAGAAACCAGCAGTTTCATCTTAGACAATTGCTTGGATTGATCTT
The DNA here is from genome assembly GCA_023525975.1 of Smallanthus sonchifolius. Lineage (NCBI taxonomy): Eukaryota > Viridiplantae > Streptophyta > Magnoliopsida > Asterales > Asteraceae > Smallanthus > Smallanthus sonchifolius. The sequence continues at coordinate 34,058,460 of CM042046.1, forward strand.
GAATGACTAATTCTCTTCTAGAATCAGTAGCCACCAGAACATCAACTTGATCTTGTAAAGCTATGACTTGGGATTCAAGATAAGCAATTCTTTCTGAATCAGTCTTAATGGAATGACCAACAGTAGATGAAGAAGGAACATTTGGAACAGGAGTCACAGCAGGAGAAACATGTTGAGAAGGTATTGTAGTCACAAACAAAGAATCTACAAACGTTACATCTGCAACCTGAGAAGAAGCAGCAGCAATGGAAGCAACCATAAGCTTTTGAGATTTAGGAGTTAGAACATACTCCTCATCATAATCTGAAGATTCATCTTGTAATGTTCGTTTTCCTAAAGTCACACCAGGAGGAGGACCCCGTGCGGACTTTCTTCTTGGCCTTTTCATGCATTTCTGGCTCACAGACTTAATTCTCTTTCCAGCATTAGCTCTATGCAGTTAAGCTAACCTAATGTAATGATCAAAACTAAAATCTTGTGAACTACCAGAATCACCAGCATCAGATGCAGCAGGGATCTCAGAAGAACTAGAACTTGTATCAGCAACCTGACCCTCTACTTGATGTACTGGAGAATGAACAACATCATTATCGAATATCTTCCAAACTCATTCCCATATCTGGATTAACATCATCATCAGGAACATGTTCCTAATGAGCATCTGGAATTGGTTCATTAACTACAACTTGTACATTTTCTTGAACAGGAACTTGTGCAATCTCTTTTTGAATAGGTTGTTGAATCTGAATTTGTGGTTGCTGAACTTGAATTTGTTGTTGTTGTGGTAGTTCCTGATCTTGATCCTGGTCCAACTCCGTAGGATGAAACCAATTGTTGTTTGGAGGCTCAACGTAATCAGGATTGATAATATGACCAAACAATGGAGTAGGAACGGGAATCAAATCAACATTCTTTTGTTTCACCTTATTACAATCTGTAAAGATTCTTTTAGTCATTGGAGTTAAGGTGAGACGTTGAGGATGCTGTGGAAGATTAGGAATCAGATGATTCAGAATCATTTGGAGAACCCGAGGATACATCAAGAAACCTTGACCTTCTAGAGGAGTTATCTGCATTACAAGCTATTTGTAGATGTATAAAGCAAAGTTGAAGCGCTTGTTTAGAGTTAAAGCAACCATTGCAGCTTGTAACGAAGACTTCAAACCATCAGTACCAGCCTTTCTTGGTGACAAGCACTGGATAATGACGTGCATAAAATATCTCCACTAACCCACTAGACCACCTTTTCTAGCTTGGGTATCATTTTGTCTCCCTCGGTAACCCATCCTCTGAAAACATCCCATAATCAATGTTCCAGGTAAACTGATAGGATCATCATTAGCACCTCCTAGAACAAGAGCAGCTCGAATAGTATCCACAGAAATCACCACCTCAATATTGTTCACTGTAGCTCTTAAGACATGTGGATCAACATTCGTATCTTGATGAACTGTAGCCCAGAATTGTTGAATATACGGTGAACTAATGTAAGGATTTCCTGAAAGAGCCACATGCAACCTGGACCAATTCGGAAAATTGATTATTCCTTGATAGTTTACAGCTTCTGACATTTCAGGATCTAACAAAGCTACTTGATTATGCTTGTACTCTAAGAATTTGGACATGGACAACATTAGGGTATATATACACAATATAAACCACAAACACTTATGCACATAATAATGAAAACAATTGAGTAACACAAACACTTATGATAGACACACACAAGAACAAAAAAAAATTACAAGTCCAAAGTCACTATTGAGCCCCTAGGCGAACTTACTAAGTTCGCTTAGAGTTGCAAGAGGCGAACATAATAAGTTCGCCTGAACAAGTTCGTCTGCCGATACAATTTCTAACCAGAATTCAAACTGTTCAAATCGATGGTTTAAAATCAAATTAATCACTCAATGAGTTATATCCTACACCGATTTAACAAAAGAAAGCAACAATTTCAAGATTTAACCACTAGAACATCCTCTAAAGCCCAGAACAAGTTCGACTGTCAAAACACGAAGCTCAGATTCAAACTACATGGTTTCTGATCGATTTAACAGATAATAACACTTGTAAATACCTTTAAAAGAAACGCAATTACAAGATGAACAAGAATCAAGTCAAGAAAAACCGATCAACCACACAAGGAATTAAAAAATCCAAGTTCGCGTCACTGTAACAAAGTTCGCTCAGGTTATGTTCGCTTGAAAAGATTTGAATGAGTAATTACCAAGTTCGCCTAAAAAACTATATATACCCAAACTTGGTACGTTCGCTTAACAATTATCAGGCGAACATGATATGTTCGCTTATTCAAGCAACCATCCACTTTTCACACATAGCAAATTTGAAACTTTCAACATGTACAAACTCCAACTATCCAATTTCCGAAACCTTGTGACCTTTCATCTGAAACATGTATCCGATCCAATCCCGAACATTTTAATAAAATTAAAAGATAGAATTTTCATGGAAGACAGAAAGAAAATCTTTTTGGATTTTATCTGTACAAACGGAATCACATATTTTTGGTTTTTTCTGAAAAATACACACATATTTTTGCTTCAACATCATGAGTAAAAAGATCATATCAGTATCTGAGTAATTCATCACACATTCTATCACAAACTATGGGTAACCTATGATACTACATATTACACTTCATGAAATGAAATTTAATTCACTTATTCTCTTCAAACTATTGATCAAGATTACACTCTTATTCATCCAAATTTGATATTTAAGAACCAAGATCATTCTATTCAAATCATATCTTTTTCATTCTTTTCAATCTTTTCAATCATATAAACACCACTTGAGATGATACGCGATAAATTTCAAAGTAAACAAGATCAGGTTATAATATGCTCAATTATTCATACCGAATTTGCAATACAAAGCATGAACAATTAAGTTGTCAATATTAAAAGAGTTGAAACTACAAGCGTTTTTCTCCCAGATTCATGCGAGTTAGTACCATTTAGAAGAAAAACAGTACCCCACATATATGCCTAACAAAAATTTAAAATTGCATTATCTTCAAGACATATATGATTTATTGCAAGATTAGATAAATCACCAAGATGAAATTATCTCTATTAGCACAAGTATTTAATAGCAGATCCCGGAGGATATAAGAATCATGAAAATTTAGAATTAAAGGATTCTAATGAATTGGCTTTAGAATGAGAATCAAAAGATTCACGTATGAGGATCCAACTATTATCTGGATAAATTTCAATGGAATAAGTATAGATGATGTATCAATATGATCCAAGGGCTATAATATGTTCCAACAGATGTTGTCAGAAAACATATCTTATGTCAACAACACATTGCATGTTTTTCTGGGCATGGGCAGTGAAGTGAACTGAAAGAATTTTGTGCTAAAGATATAACCCGATATTGGTCTCATGAAATTCTTAAAACCATATATTCTTTATATGATAATGATATTTTACACACACACCCGGACATATAATGGGTTCAAATCACATATGTAATCATATCTTATTTAATTTTCACACTACTAATGGTCCAAAAACGTTTCTAGTCTACTGACAATCTAATTATCAAACTCATATTCAAATTAAAACAGATTATCAATAGTAGAGCATTTATAACTCAATCATTTCTTATTCATGTAGACTTTGAAATTTAGATCAAATCAAACCACTATAAGCACAAATATATAATCATATCAAATGTCTACTATGGTTATGTGTGATAAACTATTCACTGATGTACTATCATTTCTTCTCTTAACTTCAAATGATGTCATTTTTTATCTTTTTCAATTTGTTTTGAACTTTTATAAATAACAATTTTGACTGAAATTAAAATGCATAAAAGTAATAAAGCAGTAAAAGAAAATTAAAACAAAATCTCCCATGAAAAATTGTTTTGAAAAACTTTTATTCGGGATTGATCATACCGATCATTTTAATCAGAAATACAAACCTGGTACGATCAAATACCTTGGTAAAGAGATCAGCAAAATTATCATCAGTATGTACCTTCACCAGCTCAATTAACTTTTTATCTGCACAATCACAAATAAAATGATATCTAATTTCAATGTGCTTTGTTTTATTGTGCTTAACAGGATTATTAGTTATGGAAAATGTGGCAGTATTATCAATGAACATGGGGGTTCATGTGAAATTCAAACCATAGTCTCTTAATTGCTGTTGGATCCACAAGATCTGGGAACAACAACTTGCAGCAACAATGTATTATGCTTCACATGTTGAAATAGAGACCGTAGTTTGCTTTTTGCACTGCCAGGAAACAAGACGATTACCCAAAAACTGGCAACCACCTGTAGTAGATTTTCTGTCCAAACAACAACCACAAAAATCAGAGTCAATATATACATTGAATTCAAAGTTAGAACCATGTGGAAACCATAATCCCAATCTTTGTTTTCCTTTCAGATAACGAAAGATCCTCTTGACTGCTATCAAATAAGACTCCTTTGGTTTTGCTTGGAATCTTGAACAGAGACACACGGCAAACATTATATCTAGCCTTGAAGCGGTTAAGTACATGAGAGAGCCAATCATCGCCCGGTAGAGTCGGCAATCAATGTCTTTTCCATCCGGATCAGGATTCAACTTATGATTCACCGGAATTGGAGTATCGTATGGGGTGCAGTCTTCCATCTTGAAATGGCTAAAGATGTCTTTGACATACTTAGACTGGTGAATAAAGAAACCATCTTACTTCTGATTAACTTGAAGTCCAAGGAAGAATGATAACTCTCCCATAGCTGACATTTCAAACTTCGATTTCATGACACTCAAACTCTTCGCATAACCCTTCGTTTGATGAGCCAAAGATAATGGCATCTACATATATCTGAACCAGTAGATAATCTCCCCATGCTTTCTTTATGAATAAGGTTGAATCAATTTAGCCACGCACGAATTCATTATCCATGAGATGTTTAGACAAAGTTTCGTACCACGCTCGGGGAGCTTGATGTAAGCCATAAAGTGCTTTATCAAGCTTGAATACTCTAGAAGGATGAACTGGATCTTCAAACCCCGGTGGCTGACACACAAAAACCTCTTCCTTGACCTTACCATATAAGAAATCACTCTTCACATCTAATTGAATCACCTTAAATCCTTTGTAAGACGCAAAAGCAAGAAACAAATGAATAGCCTCAAGCCTTGCCACAGGTGCATAAACCTCGGTGTAATCAATTCCTTCTTGTTGATTGAACCCTTGTATAACTAATCTTGCTTTATTTCTCACCACGACACCACGATCATCTTTCTTGCATTTAAAAACCCATTTAGTGCCAATTGGATACACTCCCTTTGGAAGATCGACAAGATTCCACACCTTTAGCTTATCAAATTGAGCAAGCTCTTCCTGCATTGCTTCTATCCAATTGTTATCGCGCAAAGCCATTTCCACGTTATTTGGTTCGACCTGAGAAATAAAACATGAATGTGAGCAAACATCAAGAACACCAGTATCCTTAATACACGTATACAAACAAGTATTCTCGATTAAAGAACGCGTCTTCACTCCATCTCTCAAATTCCCAATTATATTTGTCACTGGAAGATATTTGAGTTCTTTAAATAAGCAACTTCAGGAACAGGCAACACAACAACTTGAGTCATTTCAGTTTGAGAAGAAATCTCTTGATTCACTGGTATCTCCGAGTCCAGATTCGTAGGAATCTCCCCCTGAACATGTGGCAAAGTAGAAGGTTCATCAACAAATAATGGATTAGCTGAAGAATCTTGAAAAACAACATCTTCTTCTTCACTATCAGAATCTTGTGGTCCCGAGCAAGAAGCAATATTAGGATCAGAATTAGAGGAAGATGAAACAAATGAACTAGGAACCAATGTCGGTATAAAACCTCCATCATGTGCATCCTGACAGGATTCATACAACACAGCAGCTTCTTCAGGAGAAATATCAGAATGTAAATGAAAAGACTTAAATAGGTTGTCATAATCAAAAGCCCAGTCTGGTCCAATCGCCATTTGAGGTAACGAATGATTTATATGAAACCATTCCTCAACCTGACGAGTTTCTTTGTTATAAACTCTCTTGGTAGTAGAATTTGCAACATACCCTAGAAATATTCCTTCAATAGCCTTAGCACTGAACTTGGTTTGAACATCTCTAACTTTCAAAAGAGTACATGGATTTCCGAACGGAAGTAAATACTCCAAATTAGGCTTCCGATTATTAAGCAGCTCATAACATGTCATATTATGTCGCTTCACGGTTAAAACTCTGTTCAAAACATGACATGCAGTATTCACAGCCTCAGCCCAAAAAGTAACAGGGAGCTTAGAATCTGCAAGCATCGAACGTGCCGTTTCAACCAAAGTTCTGTTCTTTTGTTCAGCAACTCCGTTTTGTTGAGGTACATATGGCGCACTAAATTCATGATGAATTCCCTTTTGTAAACAAAATAAACCCATCTTTCTATTCTTGAACTCGCTGCCATTTTCACTCCTAATTCTTCTGACTTTCTGTTTCCACAAATTCTCTAAACCCAGGATTAAGTATTATACTATCTCTGTTGTTTCAGCTTTTGAAGTTAGGAACTTAACCCAGGAAAATCTAGAGAAATCATTTGTAACCACCAGATAGTAAGATTTTCCTCCAATACTTCTAATATTGATCGGTCCAAAAAAAATCCATATGAAGAAGCTCCAATGGATTCACAATAGAATTCTTTGTCTTGGATTTGGGGGACTTTTTTGTTGTTTGCCCTTCTTGCAAGGAATACAATCATCAGGAATGGAGAATTTCATTTTAGGAACACCAATAACCAGATCATTCTTCACCAAGTAATTCATTTTCCTGTAATTGATGTGAGCAAGCTTCTTGTGCCACATAATAGAATCTGATTCAGACGCCTTCGAGAGTAAACATGTCAGAATAGAATCCGTTGTCGTGGAAACACTCATGTCTAAAACATATGTGTCATTTCTCCTTGGTGCCTTCATAAGAATCCATTCTTCAGGAATTACAAATCCCGGCTTCAAGATATAACATTAAGTGTCATTGAAATGGAATGAAAACTTCTTATCGCATACTTAAGATACACTCAGAAGATTGTGTTCAAGTTGCTCAACATAGTTAACCTTCTCAAATTTAACCTTGTCATTTCTCAAAGTACCTTGGCCTGTTATGTAACCGCCTTTATTCCCAGCAAAAGCAACATAACCGCCATCAATTTTAATAACATCTTCTAGCAATCGAATATTTCCTGTCATATGTCGAGAACAACCACTATCCACATACCAAGTATTGTTGATAGTCCTCCTTGGTTGCCCCTACATAAACAAAACAAAAAAAACAGTTAGAAATGGGAACCCAAGCCATAGTGGTATTGGGTCATCCATAAGTATCAAAATAAACAACTTCAATAAATTCACAATCAACTTTATCATCAACCTTTGGTGCATAAATTCCAACATAATCAGAACTTCTCAATGGAGACACATGTTGATTATTTTGAAAAACATTTTTAGAATTGTTATTATCAGACTCAGATGTTTCCAAAAGTTTCTTTAACTTTCTGTTACGTCTCCGCCGTTGTGGTCGAGAAAGTTTGACCTCAGGTTGAGAATACTTTGTGATTCCAACATGTGGATTCTCAAAATGTTGTTGAAAATCAGCATCATATCTACCACCAGTATGAACAAACATTGGTTTAGATGATCGTTTATCATTTTGCTTAAATCCCTTAGATTTAGCAAATGACTGATTAGGCACAAATTACCTCATTGGAACACTTTTCACATAATCAGATGTAGGCTTTCCCACATTAGGTCTTTTCAGAATCATCACAACTTTTGGTTGTATGGTAACCACTTTTGATTTGCCTTTCTCTAGAATCATAGGCTTCTTCTCTTGATTCTTATAAGGACAGTTAATCAAAATATGTCCTACTTCATTACAATGAAAACACACTCTTTTATCCCGATGATCTCTGACATACGAACTTTTTCTGGAAGTCGAAGAACACCCGAAAGAATTTCCTTCAGAAGATTTGACATCACTTTCAACTTTCTTCTTTGGAACATAGACTTGTCTAGTCACCTTTGAGGAATTCTTCTGACCTTGACCGGCACAAACAAAACCACTTGTAGATAAAAACTTTGGAAATAGTAGGTTGTACAACTTCATTAGGTTCTGTGAGAATACATCTATCCCTTGTAACTTGTTTCACCACTTTTGGTTGATCAAGTTCACTTCTTTAGGAACTCCTTCAACCTTGTTTTCATCAAACACTACATCATCATTGTCAGAATCATAAACCATCTCTTCTCCTGTCACTGGATTAACCTTCAGAACTGTCTTTGGATCAATCTCCTCTTCACTTATGATTTCTGGTTCAACTGCATAGTTTCCATTAAATGGTGGAGGAACAAATCCAACTCCAGCAACTCTCTTTGCAGGATCAGCATTGTCATGAAAATAATCCAACAAAACTGATGAATTTCCAAAACTTTCCAGCTTTCGATGTAATTTGATCACTTTTGATTCTTTGTCAGAAATCTCCTTGTTTTTCTGAGCAACAATATCATTTCTCTTCTCGATTTCAGCATAAGCCATATCCAGATGATATGCTTGGTCCTTATACTTTAACCTCAAAGAATTTAAATCTCTTTTCAAAGACTCAATTCTATCCATACACAGCTTATCATTATCTTTCAACTTTTGATTAACCACATGCTTGGATTTCATATCACAAATCAAGTTGGTATTATCATCCATTACTTTCTGCATTTTATCCTTCACAAAGACACAGTTAGAACAGTAAATATTACAGATAGAGTCTTTTACCTTTGAAGGATCCGACATATCTACCATGAAGACTTTAGCAATTGGAATATCGTCACATACAGCATCTTCAGAAGATCTTTTAGTCAACACAATTTCATCGTCAGATATGCTAGATGCAAGAATCTCCAGAGACAACTGTGTGTACTTTAACATTTTCTTCATCATCACTTTTCAAACTATCACCATCACTTGAACTATCATCATCAGTTGTTTCTTCAGAATTTTTAGAATGTATTTCAGCTACAAAAGCCTGACTCACATTACCAACCAAATCTTCTAGATGAATACCCCAATCATAACTGTCATCATTTTGTGCAACCAAAGCAGATGATGTAGATGCATTATTTGAATTTCCATATCCAGAAGAACCATGTGACTGAGAATGATTATTCTGAAAATTGTTTGTCTTTTTCTGAGAATCAAACTCAACTTTCGGCTTCACACGTTCCTTAGCAAAATGACCATATTCTTGAAAATTGTAACATCGAACCTTTGATTTATCAAACCCCATTCTTGTTCGACTATTAGAACTAATATACTTCCTGCCAGTTTTATTTAGAAAGTCTTTTGCTTGTCTCATAAGCATGGCCATATTCCATTGAATATTCATCTCTTCTAAATTAACAGGATCAATTTGACGAAAATCCTCTTCAAGAACATCAGGATCATGATACTTTCCTCCAATAAAATTTTAATACGATGCCATGAAAGAAGAAAACATTGTCAAATAATCATCAGCAACCCTTTGATTCATATGATATGAATTTGTATTATGTGATCCAGAAGATGAATTTGATGTACTTGCAGAAAATCCAGTTTGACTTGAAGCTCCAGATTTATGTTCACTTGTATTATCTTGACCATCACCAGAGAATAATGCAACACCAGAACCTGTTTTTTCAGAAGACTTTGCAAAATACATTGCAGGATCTTGAATATGTTCCATATTTGTTTCCTTCTTCTTCATATTCAAATCATGAGATTGAATTTTACCAAGAACATCTTCAAGAGACATGGTTTTGTACTTGACATTCTCTTTGATCAAAACAGAATACACATCAAATTTTGATGGTAAAGACTCCAGAAACTGATCACTGATCTCCTCAGTTTCATAAACAACTGACGCACTTGATAACTCACTCAGCAAATGATAAAATCTTGTTGCAAGATCATCCAGATATTCATTTTGAAAATGATTGAAAACCAGAAATTGTTTTTTCAATAACTCTTTCCGACTTTTCTTCACATCTAGACTACCTTCACACCGTTTCTGTAGAGCATCCCACAATTGTTTAGAAGATTTAAATTGTTTGAAACTGTGATAAATCTCCTTTGGGAGTGACATAGAAATGCTCGTCATTGCTTTCTTTTCACGATCAAACAACTGTTTTTCTTCAGTAGTCAGTGCATATACAGGCTTAGGAACGTTATCATTTCCCATCCATGAGTATGTCAGATGTGTATATCCTTCCAAAATAGGAATCCATAAACTTGTATCATTTCCCATCCATGAATATGTCGAACGTTATCATTTCCCATCCATGAGTATGATGATAGTTCAGTAAACGACACAAACTGATCAAAACGATCTTCCAGTTTGAATAATCAGCAAGACTTAACAACTTTGGTGGTTTATGAGAAGTATCAATCTCATTATCATAGTTGAACATATTAGTAACTTGCACCATGTTTGCCATAATCAACAATTTTTCAAAAATAACAAGTATAACCAAGATCACACCCAAGCGAATTTGATAAGTTCGCTCCTATCCTCTTCAAGCGAACTTAACCCTAAGCGAACTTGATAAGTTCGCTTAATCAAGAATTTCATATAAGTTCGCCTGATAAGTTCGCCCCTAGCAGAATTTTGAAACTAAGTTCGCCTGGTTCAGCAGCAACAACTCAGGAAGATGAGTTCTTCAACCAAAGCACGAACAAAAACTTCCAAAAATCATCATATCTCACTGATTTGATTAAATTTGATGAAATTGAACCGTAGAATTGAGTATAATTTGATTTAGAACACTTCTAAGGGATTAATTTCTCCAAAATCACCTCCAATTTGATGAATTCAGCTTCAAAATCACTCTCAAGAACTTGAAAACTCCATGAACATGAAAATTTGCAAAAGTCAACCAATTTCTTGTCAACTCATACACAAATCATCACAAATCAATCACAAATCACGAGCATAGGCTCTGATACCACTTGTAGGTCCACATGACTCTCGTATAGATCGTACTCGAGACGTGACGTATCAATAACATGGAATGCGGAATCCAACCGTATCACAGATTATGTATATGATATGACAATAGAAACAGTAACAATCATACTGTAAATAATCTTCACTTCTATATCATGAAATCACAGAGTTTACAGACTTGAATATTCAAAGCATTCAAAAGCATTACAAAAACTGAACATGTAAACTCTATTTATAGACTTGGTTCTGCTATAGGCGAACTTAGTAAGTTCACCTCTACTAAGACCAGGCGAACTTGTTAAGTTCGCCTCTAACAGAACTTACAAGACTTAGAACAAAACTAAAACATTACAAAACATAAAGACATACAGATCTAAACTATTACAAGCTTTTGTCACACAACCATGTCCTAACAACATCTCTGATACCACTTGTGAATACCAAATGAATCGAACAACCGAATAAATCGAAAACGCCATGATAACTCAATCAAATCAATCCTCAAACGCTTCTCGTATACTGATAACAACTGAATTTCAATGCAATTACAATCAAACACAATTACATCTTAACACTAGAAAGCTCAAAAGCATGTATTAGCTAAGCGTACAAAACATTCAAACAAAACGACTATATATACACACAGACTGCCAGAAAACGTTTTTGGTCGAAATCTCAAGACTTAAGCTATTTCAAAGATCGACGATTTTGAATGCGACGAACTACAGGTTCCAACAAGCCCTTTATACATTATCGTATATGGTGGCATGTTACACATAAGAAGTTTATACTTTATCGTCTATGGTGGCATATTACACGTAAGCCCTTTATTATTTATGGTGGCACGTTTGCATGTAAAGCCCTTCATACATTATCATTCATATAGGCACATGGTTACATTTAGCCTATTTCATTCTTTATTATTCATATATATATATATATATATATATATATATATATATATATATATATATATATATATATATATATATATACACACTCTTAGCTATATCATAACATTCATCATACGAGTATGCACCCTAGCCCTAAGAGTTACAGACAAGGGAGACTTAGAACTCACATGGTGATCTTTATGTAAACCTAATTTAGATTGCTATTAAAGATAGCGTGCTAATCGATCTGCATACAAGTTAACACGCGAATTCTATCAATTTACTAATGTCACGAGACATGATCAATGCCGCATGGCCATTGTCGCCACTATCAATGTTGCCAAAACTTGCGTTCTTGACTTATTGTCTTACATATAGTGCCGTTTTCTTAATGTCACCAGACAGCTGTGGTGACACTTTAAGTGTCGTTCATAAAGTGTCGCCAAACAGTTGTGGCAACACTCCTTGTGTCGCAAAGGAATTACACGTGTCCCAATCACGCACTGGCAGACATCGGAATCATCGCCATTCTTCCCCGACTAGTATCGCCTATTGAGTGTCGTCGGAAGAATAGAAACCCTGGGCCTACATGGGGTTGTAGCTCGTATGGGTGTTTACATAATAATTTCTAAACGTAAGTGAAAATCAACCTTAAAATGCAACAAGAATAATAATAATAATAATAATAATAATAATAAAAAAGTTTTGGAAGTTTTAATTTAAACATATTACTAGAACACTATGCACTTATGCCAAAGGAGTATACATTAGTCTCTTGACGGGTGAAACGATCCTATTTGATATTACGGAATAGATCATTCTTGGTATCATATGATCTATCATTTTCCAATACATGCGTATGGAAATTGAACATAAGGAATAATTATGCAAACCTAAAAAACACATTTCATTAGTTGGCACGACATTATCCTCTATGTGGTCAAGACGATTAAATAAGTTTGATAATGCATGCACTTGTGTCTCAATTCAACGTGGTGGACTAGCGTGCAACAACTCATGAGTAATAATTAAAATTCCATAACAAATATTTTTTGCAAGACTTTTAAGTGATTAAAAGAAGAATTGAAGACATTTACATAAGCAAACTAGGCATCTCCTCCATAATTGACATATACTACTCTATAGATGTGATTGCCACATAGTAGTGGGGGTTGGCATAGTGGTCATGGCTGACATTGGACTTCCGGTGATAACCTAGGTAGAAATGTGAGTCATGTCTTCTTTGTTGGCAGTGAAGAAGTGTCAATCAAGCCGTTAAAAAATTTAAAGAATAGCCCTCATACGATCGATAACATCGAGAAGTGCCTAAAGTTCACACTAAAAGTTGATAGCACTCTTTAGCATTTATAAAATATATTAAAAGAAAATGAGAAACCCAAAGGTATGCACCTTCGTGACAATTTACATAAATAGTAACGCAAGCTCTCACGTCATTGGCGTGTATTAACTCAACTAATAACCATAGAATTCCACCATGGTCGAGAGCGAATATCTTCACACATGGGAAAACCTAAGAGATCCATATCTCTCTTCTAATAAAAATCTAAATGGTTTTGACACTTAGCATAACCATATTTTATCTCACAACTCCCCCCCCCCAAACCATATTTATATACTTCATTTAATATTTTTATATTTAGCTTTTACTTTTTTTAAAATTACATAAATAAACATTTTTATCATTATTACCACTAGCTCATATTTTTTTTTAAACTATCATCAAAAGTTAATACTTAAAAAAAATCAAGAATTAAAAAACAAGATATTTAAAAAAACGAGTTTTTAAAGTTTTATTATTAAAAAAACAATTTTTTAAAATTTTAATATAAAAAAACAAGATATTTATAATTTTTACATATAAAAGAGTAAATTACAGAAATTGTCATTTATGTTTATATCATTTTTCCACTGTATGTCATTTAGACCAAAAATTGTCAGAGATCATCATTTACGTTTCAATTCGTTGCGATTTATATCCTTTAGCCTAACGAGCGTTAAGTTTTTCAGTTAACTCCACTCATGTGCTTTGCACATGGGGGTCTTTTGGTCTTTTTACTCACAAATATATATAAATATATAAAGAAAAAGAGTAAATTACATTCTAACTCTTTCTCTCTCTGCCCACTAACGCCATAGCACCGGTCAACCACCACCACCATCGCCTCGCCAACCAACGGTCGACCACCGCACCACTCCCCTCCTCTGATCTGATGACCACCATCGGCCGACCACCGCCGCTATAGCACCCATCGAGCTAGGTGTGCTCCGATTATGCGTTTGGAACCGCCGGAAAAGTCCCTAATCAGATCTGAGCACTACCACCGGTCGACCACCGCACCACCACCGGCCGACCACCGCACCACCCCCTACTCAGAGAGTACTCGATAGTGAAAATCGGAAACCGCCTTGCATCTCATAGAGTACTTGAAACTAAAACCCTAATTTCAGAATTTTAGGGAAATTGGTGACCAGATCTGGAAAAATGTGAGAAAGGCCTCCTCCGCTGACCGGTGTTGCTGTTTGAGGTTTGGATCAATTTTCAAATCGGTGGAGAGGAAATCAGAATCCGACGGCCGGAGAAGTTGACGGGAATCGGAAATTGAAGGATTCAGAGATCCGGTACGGCTGATGGAAAGATGCAAGGAGTTTTGGTTTGGTTTGTTCTTCAGCTACTACCTAGAAGACCCGTTCTTCAGTTGAGGGTGATTAGGGTTCGATTGTGGGTGTGATTGTGTGTTGTCTGGTCACACTATTAACCACAAACCCACCTAAATCAGACCCGTTTTTCAGTTGCGGGAGATTAGGGTTTGATTTTGGGTTGCATAAACAAGCTTCACGGAAATGGTTCGATTCTAGGGTTTGATTCGTTGGTGGTGGTCTGGCTACCGGGATAGCGACAGTGGTGGTCTGGAATAGTGGGGAAGAACGAGAATCGGAACAACCTGTAGTGGCGGCGGTAACGGTGGTGGTCGGATGGTGGTGGTGGTGGTGGTGATGGGTGGTGGCCAATGGTGGTGGTGGCTGGTGGAGAGAGGGTTTACTTTATATATATTTTTTTAATTTTAGTAAAATCTTTTTGTGGGTAAAAAGACCAAAACACCCTCATGTGCTTTGCATATGACTGGAGTTAACTGAAAAAGTTAACCTCTGTTAGGCTAAAGGACGTTAACCGCAACATATTTAAACGTAAAGGATGATCTCTGACATTTTTTGGGCTAAAAGACATACAGTGAAAAATGGTATAAACATAAAGGACGATTTCTGTAATTTACTCCATATAAAATTTAAAAATACTACGTTTGTATTTTAAATAAATATGTGTTACAATAAAGTTTACTAATATTTAATTAGTAGTTTTTTTAATGAAATTTGATATGTATAAACAAAATTTTTATTTTGATTTATAAATTTTAATACTTAGTTTTCAATAAAATTAAAAAACTTGCAAATATTTATTTTTAAAAGTGTATTATATTTTAAACTTTTCAAAAAACATGTTTACAAGTTTCAATTCTAATTTATTAGTTCTAAAATTTTCATATTTAATTCTATAATTTTAAATTTAATTGTGTCGAAATATTAAGGAGTGAAATTTTTAAAATTTGGAGTTTTAAATTTTGAATTTAAAAGACGATATATTGTTGACATTTAAATTTTATTTGTATCTTTTAATTATTTTTTTAATGAGAGATTTAGTATTAAGTTTATCGAGATTTTCCGCATACAAGTACAAATAGTATATGTCTCTTGATGATGATGATGATTTTGATGAAAGTTTATAATCTCCTGATTTTCTAAATATACTTACATAATCAGATTTGTCAGGCCGTAAATTAGTTTTAAATGTAGTTGTTCCAATTATGCTATTAATAAATATTGATAAAAAAATTGTTTAGGTAATGTAACATGTCTTTAGGTCAAATCACAAGCAACTTTGATCATTACAATTTTATCCTTATAATTGGTTAAACATATTTAAACAAAAAAATTTCACTAAAACTTCAAAGAAAAAAATATACAATTGTTGTATTTTTGCAATGATCATGAATAAAAGTTTAGGGCAATCACATTCAAATGTTGGTTTGTATTGAAAGATCTAGTGTTTATTCATGATCAGCCGTATGTTGCATTATCAAGAGTTAAAGTAGTAGAGACGGACTCAAGCCATTAATCTTTGGTAGACATGAAAAATTACCAATACCACGTCAAATGTTACATACAATGAAGTATTTTTGAATTTGTAAATAATCATTGTAAGGTTTCATTTGACATGTAATTTAATGTATTGTAAAAATTGCACAACTTATTAAATGAATTTTCATGTATTTTTTGATGTTTTAATTACTATCATCCATATAATTTTAACATGCAAAAAATGAAAAAGTTACAAATACAATATCAAATTTTTTATAAAAAAGGTTGTTAAGATATTTATCAATATACACTTAACGTTTCACCCCGTGTAACACACGGGGTTAAAGCTAGTGTATGGAATAAAAAAGTAATTGTTAGGAAACGAATATAATTATATAAACTTCTTAAACAAAATAACATAATAACTCTAAAAAGCCTAAATAAATTCATATAACGGATACTTCATTATTTTCTTGCTCGAAACATATACGTTTTAAAGAGAACGTCTAACTAACGCAACATAAAACTTTTCTCGGTATCTATAAATACTCTCTCCCATTAGATGAATATAATTATACATTATACAAAATTGTACAAAATAATTATATAAAAGCATTTTTATAGTCATCCATTTTTTATTAATAGAAATTATTTTTTGACGTTCAAAAAAAAAAATTTATTTTTAGTAACATCCCTTGTTTATCAAAACACTAGGTTAGAAACCCCGTATATTACATGTTAAATAAATGCAATGTTATATAGTTAAGTAATAAAGATTTACATATTACATATTTATGACATATAACATAATTTTTAATACAAATTCTAGAAAACGTTATACAATTATTTTTTAAAAATGTTCAATTTATAATTTAGAGTAAATTTCGCTTTTGGTCCCTGTGGTTTGGCATGTTTAACCATTTTAGCCCAAAAAGGAATCTTTTAACATATTAGCCCCTAAGGTTGTATTTTTGTAACCATTTCAGTTCATAACACTAACCCTGTTAACTTTTTCTGTTAAATATAGGAGATCTTAGTTATTTTATTTCCAAATGAAATAGTTTAAACTTCAGTCAAATAGAAACTTGTTTTTGGGCTTTTTCATAAAAAAAAATTCTACTTTTTTAAATACTTTTTTAAAATCATTTTTTTAGTTTATTTTTTCGTAAAAACGTATTTTTGAAACCTTTTTAAAAATGTTTAACTTTTCAAAAAATATGTTTTTAAATTTTTTTTCAAAAAAAACGTTTTTAAAAACATATTTTTAGTTTTTTTATAATTTTTTTTTAGCTTTTTCGTAAATTTTTTTTTAACTATTTTAAAAACGCATTTTTTAAAATAGTTCACTACTTTAAAAACTTTTTTAAAAACTAGTTCACTTGTAAAAAAAAAACATTTTTAAAATTGTTAAAAAATATTTTACGAAAAAACTTAAAAATGCTTTTTTAAAAAAACTAAAAAAACGTTTCTTATGAATAAAAATTAAAAAAATATATTTTTAGAAAAGTTAAAAACGTTTTTAAAATAGGTTCAAAAAGGACATTTTTACGGAACAAAAAAAAAATTTGTTTTAAAAAAGTAAAAAAAAAAACGTTTTTAAAAAAAGTAGAATTTTTTTTTTGAAAAAGCCTAAATTTTTTTTGACTGAAAGGTTAAATTATCTTACTTATAAATAAAATGACTAAAATATTCTATACTTAACAGAAAAGTTAACCTGGTTAGTGTAATGGACTGAAATGGTTATAAAAATATAACCCCAGTGGCTTATTTGTTAAAGAATTTTTTTTGGACTAAAAGGGTTAAACAGACCAAACCACAGGGGCTAAAAGCGAAATTTACTCTATAATTTATATAGAAGGAGAAAAGATTCTTTCTTTTCTTTTATTTTTTTTAAAAAATTTATATAATTAAAAGAAGAAAGAAATAAAAAATATATTAAATATGCATAGAAGAGTGGTCATTAAAACCTTTATTATTTATCATACACTATAGACATAGATTTTCTCAAACCCATGGATAAAAAGCCACTTGTGTTTTGCTATTACGGAGGAGCTATTTGACGTATTTGACGTGTCATCCAATGAAGAAACCCTAATAACTTTGTAACGGCACACTACCAACTTTATATAAACGCAGAATCACCGCCGACCTCCAAACCCTAGCACTCGACACAGTCTCTCAACTCCATTTTCGTTCCTTTAAACCCTAATCCCGCCTGTCAGTCGTTCAATTCCTTGGTGATTTACTGTAAGCACTCTTCTTCTTATCGATTCGATGCTTTATCTTCGTGTATTCTATTGATTTGTTACTTGATTTTGATTGTAGTCGGAAGAATCATGTCTGACGATGAACGAGGGGAAGAGAAGGAGCTGGATCTTTCCTCTGCAGAAGTCGTAACCAAATACAAATTGGCAGCTGAGATTGTTAACAGTTATTACTCTTCGTCTTTCTCGTTGTTCGTGTGTGTAGTTACACATTGAGAATGATTAATCATTCTATGTTTTCAGTCATTTTAAATTCGTATCTTACAAATTTCAGGAATTTAAATAGACATGTATTATTGATTGTGAAATATCTGGAATTTGACACACAGAATTAGGTTTCATAATTGAGTTTGTTAAAAGATCACTGCAAACAAAAGATACTCACTTTGGTTTATTTACTATATTAGGTGAACTGATTTGAAAGCAAATAAAATGTACAATTGTAAATTGCCGTACCACTATTCTTTTTTGGTAACTTGAATGTGTTTCATATGTATGTTTACGGCAAAAGGTTTTTTTTTTGTTCTTTTTGCCAATGTATTCCAATTTATGCATAAAAAGAAAAAAAGATCTTTTGACTACTTAAGTGAATAGTTCTTGTGGATTTTAGTTAAACACAGTTTTCAAACCTTATACCATGTTTTGGGAAGTTTTGTTGGTTCTTAATTGTTTATGAGGCCTCTAGATAGATCATAGAAAGAGACTGAAGTCAATTGTGCACAGCTCTTTCTTTTTTTTTGAAAGGCGAACATTGAATGTTGTGACGTTCGCACCCCCGTCACATGGGAGAGCCTCGTCCAACTCCGGCCAATATGTTACATTTACAGATATACTTGTTTGAGATTTGTAGTTCAATCATAGCTGTGCTAATTGTAGATTTTAACTTTTTAATTATACAGAGGCCTTGCAGTTGGTCTTGTCAGAATGCAAACCCAAAGCCAAGATTGTTGATATATGTGAGAAGGGAGATTCTTACATCAGAGAGTAAGTTTTTTCCTGTTTGAAGATTATTTATGAGCAAGATTATTGCAAGGGAAAATCACCAAAATGAACATGTCAATTTTTTTTTAAATGACCATTGTTTTTTGTCTCGTTGAATTGCAAAAAAATTCGATGGTATCGTGCAGAAATCATTGAGAGTACACCTGGGTCCATGTAATCAACCAACCAAAATTTGACACGAAAAAATTTGAGAGCTGGTGCTCAGCCGGTGGATTGTGGTGGAGGCTGGTGCTTAGCCGGCCTCTAATGCTTTGCCAGGTCGGCCGAGAATGGGTTACATGGCTTTTGTGAATTGTGATTGGTTCTTTTTTGGATGTTTAGTTTTGCAAGGACAAAATCAATGTTTATTTTTGAAAAACGTTGGGTCAACATGTTCATTTTGGTGATTTTCTCTTATTGTAATGGTTGTAGTCATTTGTGATATCGGTTTTTGACTTCAGGCAAACTGGGAGTATGTACAAGAATGTTAAGAAGAAGATTGAGAGGGGTGTTGCATTTCCAACATGTTTGTCGGTGAACAACACAGTCTGTCATTTCTCTCCCCTTGCCAGTGATGAAACGGTTTTGGAAGAAGGCGACATTTTGAAAATGTAAGTCCTACTATTGTTTGATCCACTAAAATTGCGAGCTGTTTGTAAATGATTGATTTGGGTGGTTTCAGTGATATGGGGTGTCACATTGATGGTTTCATTGCTGTGGTGGGCCACACGCATGTGCTTCAGCAAGGGCCTGTAACAGGTCGAGCAGCTGATGTCATTGCAGCTGCGAATACTGCAGCTGAGGTTGCTTTAAGACTTGTGAAGCCTGGAAAGAAGGTAATCTAGTTTAGCAGTTCTCTCATTTATATTTTAAAACATTTTGAGATGATTTTTCAATGTTCCAGAGTATTTTTTGACCATGAAAGTGTTAGTTAATTCAATGGTTACGCAAAAAAACAGTTTATAGGTGAAAAATCAAATTAAAAAATTCCAGTTTTTTTTTTTGCTTCGTTTTGCTGTTATCAGGACTTGTTTACTTTCAGCCAAGAAGTATTTTAGTTGATGTATGACAATTATCAACTCTATTTTGCTTTGATAAGTATTTGAATTCGTGATTTTGTTTTCCCCTTCTTCCATTTTCCTTTATAAAAGCGGACTATATGTGTTTTTTTCCTGATGAGGCAACTTTGCCGAGGTGATCACTTGTATATTAGGTTCCTCTTTTTCCCTGTTGCCTACAATGATCAGACTTAACTTGGGTTTTTTATGTGCATCTAATCTGTTAGTTGACCATTAGCCTTTAGTCTACATTGTTTTTTTTTCAAAACTTCTATACCTTTTAGTAAAAGTTAAGTCTACATTTTTTTTGCAAAACTTCTATACCTTTTAGAAAAAGTTACCTGTTTTTGTGATGTGCGTGTTGTTATCTGTTGTGTGCATTTCTGTTTTTAGAGTCTACATTGTTTTTTGCAAAACATCTATACCTTTTAGTAAAAGTTACCTGTTTTTGTGAGGTGCGTGTTGTTATCTGGTGTGTGCATTTCTGCTTTTAGAGTTTTTAGTTGAGGCCACATTGCCAAGGTGATGTTTGACATTAACCTACTCAGTTTTGCTTTGAGGAGTATTTGAAATATGAAATCATGATTTTGTTTTTCGGCTTCTTTCAGTGTTTTCGTTCTTAAAGCAAACTACTTGCATTTTTTTTTCTGATGAGGCAACTTTGCCGAGGTGATCACTTGTATATTGGTTTCCTCTTTTTCCCTGTTGCCTACAATGATCCGGCTTATCTTAGGTTTTCTATGTGCAACTAATCTATTAGTTGACCATTAGTTTTGTGGGCCTACACGTTTTTGCAAAACTTGTATGCTTTTTTTGTAAACGCTATCTGTTTTTTGTGATTTATGACTCATTATCTTTTATGTGCATTTATTTTGTTGTAGTTCTTAGTTGAGGCAACTTTGCCGAGGTGATCACTTGCTTCTTGATTTCCTCTTTTTCCCTGTTGCCTAAATCGACTTTGGCTTGATCTTGGGTTTTCTTAACGTTCATTCACTCAATTGGGTGACCGTGTCCCTTGTGATCCTATAATTTTAACATGTATTTTGTTGTAGTTCTTAGTTGAGGCAACTTTGCCGAGGTGATCAGTTGCTTCTTGATTTCCTCTTTTTCCCTGTTGCCTAAATTGACTTTGGCTTGATCTTGGGTTTTCTTAACGTTCATCCACTCAATTGGGTGACCGTGCCTCTTGTGATCCTATAATTTTTAACATGTGTTTTACCTGTTTAGTGCTACACTGCTACATTCATCTATTCATTTGGTTGATTAGCTTTTGTAGCCAATTCATTGTATAGTGAATTTTTGAGATCTTTTTTATACGAGGCAACTTTGCCGAGGTGATCACATGCTTCTTGATTTCCTCTTTTTCCCTGTTGCTTATATCAACTTTGGCTTGATCTTGGGTTTCTTCATATCCTATCCACTCAGTTGGTTGATTGTGGTTCTTGTGAGCCAACATTTGTTAAATATGTGTTTTTATGTATAACTTGTGTCATTTTAGTTCCATATCATCAGCTCTTAAACTACGTATTAAATTTTCTTTACTAGTTTTGTATTTTGTCTGGTATTTTTTCTGGTGATTTGAAACATGATCTTTCTAAATGATGATGCTATTTATGTGCTATGGCGTTACTCCAATGATGCTTTTAATAGTCATAGTTACACTGATAGAAAATCATGTTCCAGTAGTTATAAGCATCTTGATCAGTGCAACCTGTTTCTAAATGATGATTTACTAATCAAAAGCTATGGGAGAATATTCCAAATGTTGCTTTTGTCATAGTTACTCTAATAGATTTTTCCTTTTCTAGTTTTGTATTTTCGATGATGTTTTTTTGGGTGATTTGAAACATGACCATTCTAAATGATGCTGATATATATGTGCAATGGAGTTTCTCCAATGATGCTTTTAATAGTCATAGTTACACTGATAGAAAATCATGTTCCAGTTTCTTGTTTCGTGAAACCTGTTGCTAAATGATTAATTACTCGTTTAAAGCTATATGGGAGAACAGTCAAAATGTTACTTTTGTCATAGTTACTTGATAGATTTTTTATTTCACAACAATTTTGTATTATTGATTTTTTAGGCTCTAAGCCATGGAATAACATCCCTATGGTATAAGTACATTAATTCGTTTCCCGTGTCATTTTGTTGGTTCAGAACCAAGACGTGACAAAAGCCATTCAGGAGGTTGCTGCTGCCTACGACTGCAAGATTGTGGAAGGCGTCCTTAGCCATCAATTGAAACAGTTTGTGATTGACGGGAACAAAGTTGTATTGAGTCTCTCAAATCCCGAAACAAGAGTCGATGATGCCGAGTTTGAGGAAAATGAAGTTTATGCAATTGATATTTTCACCAGCACAGGGGATGGGAAGGTAATTACTCGTTTTAGCTTTAATTTAATATTTTGTAGGCCATAAGTTGTAACTCAGCAGTTCTCTGTTTATTTTGCAGCCAAAATTGTTGGACGAAAAACAGACGACAATTTATAAACGAGCAGTTGACAAGAGTTATCACTTGAAAATGAAAGCATCTCGGTTTATATTCAGTGAGATCAGTCAGAATTTCCCAATCATGCCATTTTCAGCTAGGTATGCTCTTAAATTTGCAGTCTGGTTTTAGAAATTATATTTTTTTTCTATAAATATTCCAAACGAAAACCGGTGTGTTTGTCTTGTGTTGGTGGTAGGGCCTTGGATGAAAAGCGTGCCCGCTTAGGATTAGTGGAGTGTGTTAATCATGAGCTTTTGCAGCCATACCCTGTTCTTCATGAAAAGCCTGGTAAGACAAATTTTCATTTTCTTCCTAGTATTTTTTAGTTTTTACTAATTACACCGAGATGAACCTACAGGTGATTTTGTGGCGCATATCAAATTCACGGTTCTTCTGATGCCAAATGGGTCTGACCGCATTACGTCTCACGGGCTTCAGGAGTTGCAGCCAACTAAAACGGTTGACGACCACCCTGAAATCAAAGGTTGGTTATCTCTTCCTGTAAAGACCAAAAAGAAAGGCGGCGGCAAGAAGAAGAAAGGTGAGTTGGCATGTGTTTTGATCAAATATGGCAATTTCAACCCGTTAAGTAATAACCCGTCTTTTATTATTGATATTTCAGGTAAGCGGGTTGAGAAAGGTGAAGGTGAAGCGGAACCGATGGAAGAAACATGAAATGGTTTTGTTATCAAATCAAATCAAATCCAATTTTGGTTTTTGTATTTGTTGAATGAATTTGTTTTGTTTCTTAAGATGTGTCTAAAAGCATAACCTTCTCTTGTATAAAGATGATGTAGGATCATGAAATTACAAGATGGTTCTGTTCTTAGTTGAGATTGGCGGAAACAATATCAACTGCACAATTACAATCGAGTAAACAGAAAGAATACTGATAAGAACACTGTTGTATTAAGCTTGGTGAATAACGATTACAAATGAAAACTCAGTTAAGAAGCACACTTACAATGAAGTGTTTACACAGTATTTATACTAACTTAGAATCAAGACAGACCCTTGATTCTAAGGATCAGATCGAACACAGACCGTTGATCTTTTATACGAAAGCTAATAATACATGTTAAAGCTAAACTAGCTAACTTTATTGAAGCGTTTACTTTATTCATCATTACTTTGAGTGTGTCAGTTGCTTTTGCAGAAAGTTGTCAGTGACGCTTGGCATGGATAGTCAGCTGCAACGATTTGTCTTTAAGGAACATAGCTATCAGCAGCAAGAATGACAATAATGCTGCTGATAAGCCTATCAGCAGCAACTTGTGTTGAACGCTGCTGATAAGCCTATCAGCAGCAACAAGTGTTGAATGCTGCTGATAAGCCTATCAGCAGCAACATGTGTTGAATGCTGCTGATAAGCCTATCAGCAGCCATACGTGTTGAATGCTGCTGATAGGCCTATCAGCAGCGTTTGTACTTAGAATAATTTGGTAGCAATCAGTCTTTTGTCCTACAAACTCCCCCTAGACTGATGCAACCAAAATTCTTCTAATCACTTTGCTGCTGAAGCTTTTGCATGTGGCTGACTATCCTTTCAACCTCATAGCCTCTTGGATCCTTGCTGGGATTGTTCAGTGAAAGTGCAGACAGAGTCTTGATGTCTTTATTTGACATTTTGTAGATTGTTTTGCTTGAACATCTCATCTTCTGCTTTCTTACATCAGTTAAGGTGAACTCGTCCAAATCAGCATTATAGGACCAACTTACAAATGGAGAGTGGGACTTGAGTGGTTTGATGTCAATGATCACATCTTTGCTAGGGTTGAAGTAGTGTTTGATTGCTAGCACAAGAAGTTTCCCACTCTCATTTGCAGGCTCATGAGCTTCACCTAGCTCCAGAATTCTGCCAAGATCTGAATCTGGCAATTGCAGAATTTCATCAACAGATCTGTAGATAGATCTTCTTCTTTCAGTTCTCCCCCTGAAGATCTCAAACCTTTGATCATGTGGATTATAGACCCAATCAACTATGTCTCTTGAGTCTTCTGGTTTAGGTGTGGGTTTGGATTTCTTCAAGGGAGGCTGTTGATGAGTGGGGGCTGGGTGAGATGGTTTGGACTTTTTGGGTGGAGGAGTGGAAGGTTTGGGGAGGAGAGTGGAAGGTTGTTGGACTGAGGAAGAGGTAGGTGAGGGAGAAGGCTTAGGTTTCTTTGCTTTTGTTTCTCCTTCTTCCTGAATAGGTACCCTTTTCTTGGAGCCCTTCTTGCCCACTTTTTCTTCCTCATCCTTCTTGACTTTGAAGTAGAGGGCTTGCAGGTTCATGAAGTTCATAGGACCTAGCCTCTTTCCATTCTCTCCTCTAGCCTTAAGGAAGTCAATCATGACCTTCCTTTCTTCATGGGTCCGTTTATTAAAGGCAATGGTCTTTTTGGACTGTTGTTTGGCTTTTTCTTCTTCTTCAGCCTGTTTCTTCTTTGCCAATTGACCTTGCTGACACATGAAGGCTCTGTAGACTTCTTTATTTGATAGTTTCTCAAGGTAGTCTGCATCCTCACCTTGAGAGACTAGAGTCTTTACCCACTCCTCCCTCATTTCTTTAGCTAGTTCATAATCGGTTATTCTGAACTTAGCTTCTTCTTTCTTCTTCTTCTCCAATTCTTCATTTTCTCTGTTGAATTGTTCCTGCAGTTGAAGAGCAAGAGCTGCATCTTCTTCAATCTGGTCAACTGCAGGAATCTTTCTTTTCAGTTCATCCAGCTGTCTAGCATACAGCTGGATGGTTTGTTCTCTTAGGAGAATGGCTGTTTTTCTTTCTTGAGCCTTTTTAATGTCAGTCATCTCCTCTTCTTCTCTTCTTCTTCTTTTCTCTTCCCTCTCTCTTTTCTCTTTTAGCAACCTCTCTTCATCTTCATCTGTCATGATTCCCTTTCCTTTGTTTACATTGGATGCCTCTGCTTCAACTTCACTGACCACAACAGCAGATAATGGTGCTGCTATTGGGATCTCTGCCTCAGCTTCATTGGCAATTTGGGATGTGAACATGGGAAGGTCATTGGCCTCATTCGATTTGCACTCAGAACTTGTGACTTCTTTCATCATTTCTTTGATAGTTGATCTTGACTCATATGCTGCAGTACAGATGTCTACTCGAGGGGAAGCTGAGTCAGTATCAGTGTCAGAGTTTGACACATATACTGCCTCGGTAATTCTTCCTACTTGTTCAAGTTTGGCTCTGACAGTAGCTATCATTGCCTGGCTTTCAAGTGAGTTGACATTGCAGATATTTGCCCTGAGTTGAAAGATCTTGTAGAGAAAGTCTGTAGGAAGTGACAAGATGTTCCTGGTGTTGATGGTGAGAGAGGAGCCGTTGCTTAGTAAGAAGGTGTGGTCAAGAGACTTAGTGCTTGTCCATCCCAGCACATCTAAGTCTTTGACAATGAAGGAGTACAGAAATCTTCTTAAGCAGCAAATTTCTTCGTTAGTGAGAAGACTGCTCCTTATAATGTCAAGTCTTCTAAGAGTCAGTCTTCTTTCTACTGCTGCCGAAGATTCAGGATAAGCTACCCGTTTTGCTGTTTGTATTAGTCTTTCGAAGTGGGGTAGATTATCCTCCATCAAGTCATGGAACCTGCCAATGGCAAGTTCTGCTGAGAGATCTGATGAAGTGTTGATGCATTTAGTTAAATGCAGTTGTAGGACTTGGAGGGCATTGAGAGAGTTCCAGTTTAGCTCTTCTACACCACTAAACTCCCATCCAATCCAAAATCTCTCAGCTGATCCATCATACCCCCAAGCTAGAATGGAGTCAAATTCTAGCTTCTATGTAGTTTGAAAGAGTTGGGGGGTAATGGATTGACTTATGATGGCTGCTGCTTCAGGAAGGATGCTGAATGATGTATTTGTTTGTTCTGTGTCTTCAGCATCATTCAGCATTTCATCAACAGCCCTGACGACCAACTTCCAGTCTTCAGATGTCTCTTCTTCTTCGTTATCTGAGACTGTCAAGTCATGAACTTGTACAAAAGCCGGCTTGAATAGTGAGCTTTGAATTACAACATGCTCTTGAATCCAGTCGTCAAGACTGTCTGTGTCTTCTTCCATAGAGACCATCTCCCCCTTTTTGGTTGCATCAGTAGACAGGTAAGCATCAGTTTGGGTGCCTACTGATACAAGAGAGGGAGTGGCTAAAGTTGGGCATTGATGGGCTTCATGCATAGAGACTTGGTGTCTTAGTTTGGACACTTCAGCCTCTAGCATAGCCACCCTGGCCGTCAATTCCAAGTTATGAAGTTTCAGTCTGTCCTTATCCACAGTTGTGGAATCCTTGGACTCAGATGGGGCCTTAGGCCTAGCCTCTTCATCCCCATCACCCATGGTTTCTTGGCGCCTGGGATTCCTCTCAGTGAGGGGAGTTTCCAAGGAAACATCCTCACTGTGAGTTGCCGTGGTTGAGGTCTTAATATTGTTGTCACTGTCCTCCTGGTCATTTGACGGGCCAGCAGTAGTGACAGCCTCTTCCACATCCACTCTTTCATAACTCCGAGAGTGGACCTTCAGGGTAGATGAACTTGGGTTGGGTGTGTTGGAAGCAAGATCAATCAGTACCTCCGAGATAGTGGTAGTTGGAGAAGGTACATCATCTTGATCAGGTTCCTTAACACTTAAGTTCAGAAGAGAAAGGAAGTGCTCAGGGGGCTGTTCTACGGATCCGGGAAGTGATCCTGATCCTAATAGAGAGACATCCGAAGGAGTCTCCCTAATAATGTGGCTTTCCCTTATGATATTCTCACCAGAATGTTGTGATTCTGAGTGAGGGCTGTTAGGTTGGGTTTGGGCCTTAGAGGCAAGAGAAGAAGGAGTTCTTTTGCCCCTTTTTCTAGTAGATGTTGTTGCAACCGGGGCCCTGTGTTCCGGTTGAACAATAACATCCAAAAGAGGTGTAAGTAATTTTTGTGCCTGTGCATCCTTAGTAGTATGCACAGGGGTTCGAACGGTGGATGCAGATTGTTGTTCAGGATGTGAGGTGGAGGGTGTGGGATCAGTATCAGCCGGGATTGCTGAACTGTCACCCGGGGTACTTTGGACGTTCAGCATTGTAGATAACAATGGAACGTTGACCCCTGAGAACTTTTTGGAAACAGTCCTCATGCTTTGAAAAATGTTATTTTTATGACCCAACATGATGTAGATTCTTGCAGGTTTTGAAAGATCTTTTAGTTCTTGATTGAAAACTTCCTGCAGGAATCTTGGGTACATGAAAAATTGCTGCTTTGCACCCTCTTGAAGTTTATATCGCAAACCCTCAAAAATGAGATGTGCAAAGTTGAAGCCTTGGTTAGTGACCATACCATGGAAGGCGGAGGCCAGTGCAGAGCTCACCTGATGCCATCCACTCCTCTTCTGAGATATGCATTGGAGAAGAGTGTGGCAGAGATACTTCCATGGAGGGCTCATCAGCGCCTTCTCGATCGTATACTCGGTTTGATTTCCAGTGTATCCAATGGAGACAAAGGTCCTCATGTATTCGTCCTTCGAGTATGAGATGGCTGCTCCCTCATCTTGAAGCTTAAGATGTTTTCTGAGTGTAGCTTCTAAGATGGTGATATTCTTGCCGTCTACTTTGGCTTTGATTTGGGGAATCCCCTGTTCGGTTGAGTAGAAGGCGGTACTCCAGAAATCCTCCATATGAGGGATATATATGGTAGGGTTGGTGGTGAGGGCAAAGTAGAT
This sequence comes from Smallanthus sonchifolius, assembly GCA_023525975.1. NCBI lineage: Eukaryota > Viridiplantae > Streptophyta > Magnoliopsida > Asterales > Asteraceae > Smallanthus > Smallanthus sonchifolius. Next base: position 34,087,026 of record CM042046.1, read on the forward strand.
CTTTGATCGACATAAGAAATCGATCATATCGTCAAAACCATCGGATTTCTTTCCTTTGGTAAGGTATGCTGTTAGCTTATGGTATGTGGAGAACTTATCATCTGGGTTGTTGATATCTGCCATAGCCGTTTGATTTTGGAGGGATGATTTGAATATGGTGGAGACTTGAGAGTATGAAGAATATGGAGAGCTTTGAATGTGGTGGGGACTTAGGGTGAAAGTGATAGTTGGTTAGGGTTGAATTGAATGTGAAGAGGTGGTAAGGAAAATTTGATTTGTTCTTATAGCGGCAGATGAGAGAAAAAGCAGAATGACTTGTACAGTACAACCTTATTTACTTTTCATTGTTACAGCTGTAATACACCGAGACAGTCATGGTAAAGACTGACGTTAATTTCTTTTACAGCGGGTAAATGTTAATTTGGACTTAAGTTTACCCATCAGCAGCAAACTTGGTTGCTGTGGATGAATAAGCATGTCCGCTGCAACTTTGGTTGCTGCGGAAGGTTAAGTCTGTTAGCAGCAAACTTAATTGCTACTGATAGATGCAATGATCTGTAGCAGGGATGTAGCTGCTGATGGCCTTAAAGCTATCTGCAGGAAACTTGTTCCAGCTGATAACTTAAGGCGGTCAGAGGCAAATCCTTTGCTGCAGAGGATCAGACCTGTCAGCAGCCAAAAAGGATGCTGCTGACTTATAACTTTTATTTACAACATTAGACAGACATATTTACAACAGTAAATAGATGCATTCAGCTTAACCGATGATGATGCTTGGTGTTTTCTTTACCTTCCATTGTTGAGTTGGTGGTTTTTCAGCTTTCTTTGTCTTTTCAGCAGCAGACGTTGTATCTGATGATTTTACTTGAGCAGCTGCAGACTTTGTTGCTGTTGAAGGCTTTGCCTTGGATCTTGCCTTATCAGCAGTGGACACTTTTGCTGCTGATAGCTTTGCCTTATCAGCAGCAGATTTTGCTGCGGACTTTGTTAGCTTATCAGCAGCAGATTTGGTTGCTGCTGAAAGCTTCTGCTTCATTTTCTTGGGCTTAACTGGACTAACAACCGATGTATGTTGATCATTCTTTACCCTTTGTCTTTGAGGGGCTTGATGAAGAATCTGGTTGAAGGGGTTAAACTGACAGTTTGCAGCAAAGTGTTTTGATTTTCCACAAATGATGCACGTTTGTTGAGATTTAGGCAGCTTTACTCTTGGGGGAGATAGAGACTCCCTGAACTTAGTTGCTTTGACCTCATAGTTTCTCACCTTCTTGTTTTTGTTTGTCTTTTTAAAGGCATGCTGCTTGGAGTTTCTTTGATGTTCCAGGTAATGAAAGCAGGTGCTGGCAGTATGGTTGTATCTTTCACACACAAAGCATGATCTTGCCAGTTTGTCTCTTGCAATGTAGACATAGTCCTTTCTTTGGAACAGATTCTTGAAGTTCCATGGATGAGCTTTGTTATGTTCAAAAGTGGCTTCTTCTAGGGTCTTTTGAACATATGGAACTTTTTCTTCAGGCTTACGACATATATCAAATACCTTCCTTTTTGGGATCGGCTTTGACTGAGGGTTGGGGTCTGTAGGTCCTGATGTCTGCTCCTTCTCAATGTTTAGCCTTCTTCCATCTGGAGGAAAACTGATCTTGATCTGTTTGAATGGTACAGGGACTGGAATAGCTGGAAGGACAGCAGGAATTTCAACTCTATTCAGAGTAGCTTCAGATGGGAATGCACTGGTTTCATCATGGTCTGAGTAGGTTGACTCAGATTCCGATGAGGTAGTGCATTCTACAACGAAGGGTTCATCCGTTGAAGGATCAAGATTTCGGTTTGCAGAGTCAAGATTTGCAACATCGAAACTTGGTTCGTAGATGGCAATGTAGTCAGCAGGTGGAGGAACAGATTTGTCCTGATCAGTGTTATACCCAAGTCCAGTTTTTACTTTCTCATGGACTTGAATATCTAAAAGTCTTTGTAGCTTTTTGGAGGAAAATTCATATTTTTCAACATGAACTTTCTGTTCTGCCAGTTCAGCTCTGGTAGCTTTTAGTTTGACCAGTAGATCATCAATCTGAGTTTCTAGATTAGTTTGTTCGTGTTTTAGTGATGAAATCACTTTCTTAAGACAGTTAATTTTTTCTTTATAAGTGTTTTCAACCTTTTTGAACTCAGATTTCATCTGATGAAACTCTTCATTTTGATCTATTAGGTTTTGATTGTGCTTTCTGTAGCCTAAAACCTTATCAATACAGGCTTAGGAACATAGATGTTCATATACATGGGGCGGTATCTCAGTTGTGTCTGCCATAAGAGCTTGGTTGTTAGTAGGCAGGTCTTCATACTGGAAGCTCCAGTCAAAGTCAGATGTTCCAACAGCTGCACAAGCTACGGTTTGAGCTGGAGGAGTAGCTTGTTGCTGTTGATGTCTTGGTTGGGTTTGGTGAGCTGCTGGGTTTGCCCTAGGTGCCTTGCATTCTCTAGCAAAATGACCCAGTTGGTTACAGTTGTAACATTTTAATTTGCTTTTATCCAAGCCAACTCTGGTGTTTGAGCTGTTGCTTGGAATGGGTCTTCCGGTTCTAGAGTAGAACCTTTTTGCTCTTATGGAGAGCATGGCATACGAGTGCTGTATATCCATTTCTTCTAGATCATATGGATGGAAGCACTCAAGATCCTCCTTGATAAAGTACATGTTGCTTGAGTTTTCAGAAACAAAAGCAGCAGTGGTTAAGGCTTGAGAAGGAGCTTCAAGGAGAAATGGTGATGTGTTTGTTTTAGAGGTGGGAGTTTGAGGATGTGTGACTATGGGAGGATAGTAATTGCTAGTACTGGGGCCTGAGTGCTCAGAGTGAAAAGCAGATGAGGTGGTGTTGGATGTGGAGGCTGTTTGGTAGCTTGAGCTCCTTTCCTTGGCCTGAATCATTTCTAATTCATAGGTTTTGAGCATACCAAATAGCTCAGTCATCTGAAGAGTCTTCAGATTCTTAGTTCTTCTGATGGACACTGTGTAGAGTGTCCAGCAACTAGGTAGAGATCTGATGAATTTTTTAAGAATGTCTTCATTCTCCAACTTCACTTTTGAGCACTGCAACTCACCTACAAGATAAGTATATCTGTTATATAAAACAGTTAGAGACTCATCTTCCTTCCAGATGAAGTTTTCGTACTGCTGCTTGAGGATGTCTCTTCTGTTTTCCTTAATTTCCTCAGATCCAGCAAACATCTTCTCGAGGGCCTCCCACAGCTCCTTAGCTGTTTTGTAACTTCTGAAGTTATGAAAGACTTCATTTGGAAGGCACATTTGGATAGCTCCTAGTGCCTTGAAGTCTACCTCCATTTTCTTGATATCCTCTTCTGAGAACTTGGAGGGATCCTTTGGAACTGTTGGTTCTCCAGAGTCAGCCGATGCAACCATGGGAGTGTATGGTCCATCCCTGATGGATTTCCACATTCCGTACTCCTGATAGCAGAAGAAGCTTTCCATGCGATTTTTCCACATGTCGTAGTCTTCTCCAGATACCAACCTTGGTGGTCGGTTGATGCTGCCGATGTCTTCAAAACCATTGCTTTGTGCCATTTTTGTTTTGTGATTTTGGGTGACTTGATCAAAGAGAGAGTTTAGAATAGAACCAGAAGTGATTAAACAAGTGTGAGTTTGTTTAATCTGAGCCAAAGCTCTGATACCACTTGTAGGATCGTGAAATTACAAGATGGTTATGTTCTTAGTTGAGATTGGCGGAAACAATATCAACTGCACAATTACAATCGAGTAAACAGAAAGAATACTGATAAGAACACTGTTGTATTAAGCTTAGTGAATAAACGATTACAAATGAAAACTCAATTAAGAAGCACACTTACAATGAAGTGTTTACACAGTATTTATACTAACTTAGAATCAAGACAGACCCTTGATTCTAAGGATCAGATCGAACACAGACCGTTGATCTTTTATACAAAAGCTAATAATACACGTTAAAGCTAAACTAGCTAACTTTATTGAAGCGTTTACTTTATTCATCATTGTTTGCATGCTCGGGGAAGAGCATTGTCGTCCGTCATTGGTTGCACCATTGAGGTTCCTTCTGCTTTGAGTGTGTCAGTTGCTTTTGCAGAAAGTTGTCAGTGACGCTTGGCATGGATAGTCAGCTGCAACGATTTGTCTTCAAGGAACATAGCTATCAGCAGCAAGAATGAGAATAATGCTGCTGATAAGCCTATCAGCAGCAACTTGTGTTGAACGCTGCTGATAAGCCTATCAGCAGCAACATGTGTTGAATGTTGCTGATAAGCCTATCAGCAGCCATATGTGTTGAATGCTGCTGATAGGCCTATCAGCAGTGTTTGTACTTAGAATAATTTGGTAGCAATCAGTCTTTGGTTCTACAGATGAAGTAGAGGAGGAGTCTGTTTGTGTGATCTTGGATTAGGAACCCAAATACCATGTCCATGTCTATCACTATTTTTACCTTTTCCAAATCTTTGCTCTTTTTAGGTATTATTAAAAACATAATCTATGTTTTTAGCTACTAAAAATTGATATGTTTACCAAACTTCAAATTTCTTTTGAATAAGATGCGTCTAATTTTGACACACGTTATATTAATATATTAAAGTTATTAGTTTTAAATGTCAAAAAGAAAAATCAAAAAATGTCATATGTATGTTCAAGATAGGGCATTTTCTTTGTAGTGTAAGGCCCCGAACTCGGGAGGCCTCACGTATTGGATTTACTTATCAACACATAGCACTTTAAACATAAGACATTCATTAACACAGCGGAAACGATTTAAACTTTTCAACATACGCAGCGGAAACATAATATGTCTAAACATAACTTGCCAAATACAACTGAAACTTGTCTTAATCAACATAATCAAAAGAAACATAAACAGGATGCCAACTGCTGGTCTTCGGGTAACTCTTCTTGCCAAGCCAAGCATCCACTTCCATCTACTGCCACCTACACTTAACTGATGTGCATACTAAAAATCAGCAACACTGAGTGAGTTCTAACGTTTACTTTAAATCAATTATACAAAAGATTTACTAAAACATATATACTGCCAATAAGGCTAAACTTAACACACTTTACTTTTCAAACAGTTTAAAACGTATAATAAACCATCAATTCCTCTTTACTGTACTGCCCTCATGGCTTACATCCATGAACCGACAAGTACCTGGTCAATGCCCCCATGGTCAACGACCATGAACCGACAATACCGCTTATCCGTCAATTCCTTGTCACTACTGTACCGCCCCCATGGTCAACGACCATGAACCGACGAGTACCTGGTCAATGCCCCCATGATCAACGACCATGAACCGACAATACCGCTTAACACTACGGGGAGGTTGCGTGGACCTCCCGAGCAACCGCCGTCACTCATCCCAGTTGTACAACCGTTACCGAACCCAAAGGTTCTTACTAATGGGTAGAACCCATATCTGACATCTTGTACAAGTAACATCTGTCCCAAGGACCTTTATAGCTGGTACACATTCCCGAAGGAAAACTGTTCACTTTACTGTTCATAAAACTTTCTGTAAATCTTGTTCATAACTTAACATGTATTATGCCTTTGTTTATGTATATAAAAATATAGTATACGCTTGCCATAAATACCTTTGCTTTTACTGAAATATATCTTAACACGTATATCATGTCTTTGTTTATGTATAATAAATATAGTAAACGCTTGCCAAATGATATATCTTGCTTACTTGAAAATACTAACACATATATTATGCCTTTGTTTATGTATATAAAAATATAATAAACGCTTGCCAGATAATATATCTTGCTTTACTGAAAATATACTAGCACTTATATTATGCCTTTGTTTATATATATAAAAATATAATAAACGCTTGCCAATAATATAATCATACTTTACTAAAATGTACTTTTGCCTCTTTTAAACCTTTCACTAAAACATAACTTTTCCCTTTAGTTTATAATATATAAAATATAATAAACGTTTTACACTAAGTATGCACATCACCCCTAAAGAAGGCAAAAAGGGGATTAGAACTCACCTGGTATCTTAGCTGCAATTGTCTACTGTATCTCACACAATCTGAACAATCATGACAATTGACACGTATCAGACTTAACTCAACGCTAAATGGTTTAACCATTCTGATTTAGGCGACTATACTGACTTTACCAGCCTGATGCTTGCGCACTTAGCAAGTGCGCAGACCATGCTTCCTGCGCACTTAGCAAGTGCGCAGGACCTGCTCTGTGCGCACTTGATAAGTACGCACGACCTGTTCTTCACGAAAAACCCTAACTTTCGCATTCGGGTCTGATCACGTCAAGATCCCGAACCTGTTTGCATTCAAAACGTTCGTTTTCCATTAAGGAACTCAAATCTATGCTCAACTTTCAGTTTCATCCGTTCAAACATAACATTTTCACCCAAAACCCGAAAAACCCAAAAACGAACAAAAACTCAGATATAGGAGAATCGGTTACCTGTAATCACTTCCTTTTCGTTGCTAAACACTCAAGAGACTCTTGCTAATGATCCTTGAAGCTCTAATCCAAAAACCGGGACTTTCTCTCTCTAGGCTCTCTTTCACTCTCTCTCTCTAGAATCCGAAAATGTGTTGGAAGTGAGGGTTTTGGGCTAGTCTTGAGGCTTATAAGGGCCCAAACCCTTGCCCCTTTCAGCCCATACACCCCGGCCCAAGCCCGTTTCCCTTTTTCTTATTTTAAAATTTTTTATTCTCGTGAATTCTTTCGCGCCCTAAAACTCGGGATGTTACATGTAGCCGGTTTGGAACTGGTTTGACCCGGGTCAGGTAGAAACCGGTTTCGGATACGAACTGGTATCGCGTCATTTCCTCCAAAGTGGTTAGGAACAACCGGTTGGGTCCACCTTGAGCCAGGTAGGAACCACTAGAACTGTTTCCAATTTTGTAGGGTGGTTCTGGTTCTGGAGCCAGTTTTTTTTGTGCACTTCTAGGTAGTAAAAGTGAGGTGCAAAAAGAAATCCGGTTTGGGGTCACACCTCTCCAAGTTAGCGTGACTAACCATGACCATGGGTGTTAATCCTAATCGTACTATTCACAGAATCCCAGGCTATCCACAACTAATGTTTATAAAATGGGATGTTCAGGGGACTTTACCGGCCCTATGTCTGTTCACTCATATAAACATAAAGGTCGGGTCTTGTTTTCTTGTTATCATATGAAAAATAGTTGTAAGCATGTTCTTCTCCCAAAGATTACAAAACAGTAAAAACTAGCCGTGAAACTCACCTTGTGAGTTATCGATGCGAAAATGAGTTACGATATTTTTAGGACCCATGATATGATGTCAACACACAAGTTGTTCGTGTATAAGTTCCATCCAAAATGTTATATACATGTGCTACATTTTGAAAGTGTGACCCGAGAATGATAGCAAAAGCCGATGTAAGTGTGGGATAGTCCTAGCCGTGACCTAAGAAGTTACGATTTTTTTAGGACCCATGATATGATGTCAACAAACAAGTTGTTCGTGTATAAGTTCAATCCAAAATGTTATATACATGTGCTACAATTTGAAAGTGTGACCCGACGAACCATTGGTGACTTGACTTTGAGTTCCACGATAGGTATATGTGTTTAATCATGAAATATGTACAAGTTTGATGTTATAGGTACAAGTATGGACAATGGACTTTAGAACATGTCATATCTAAACATCAATATCAACTATTTGGTAAACAAAAGTCAAACAGGTACAAAATAGTAGCTTGGGAGATTTTTTAATCTGACTTTAAAGGGCCATATCTTAACCACAACATCAAACTTATGTCATATCTAAACATCAATATCAACTATTTGTTCATTCCAACCACTTAATCCATGAGTTTAAGTCTAAGTTCAAACTTATGTCGAAAATCAAGAAATTAGGGTTTCATCAGGTTAGATTCAAGTTTTTCACATAGTTTCATATTAGATCTAGAATTTTAAGTTTATATAGACTTTGTTTTTATATGTTGCATGATTATAAGTTTATATTCCTAGTTCAAACAAGTTAAAACTTGAAGATTTGTTTTTAAAAGTTAAATCATGATTTTTACATGTATGCACCAAATCACCAACTAGACATATTCTTTACCATCTTTTTATACAAAAACATGCATGTATCATATTTTAGTTCTTGTTTAAGATATTTAATAGGTTCATAAAGCTTGATCATGGGTTTTTAAAAGAACCTTTTGTTTAAAAGACATAAATTATGATTTAAGTTAGTTTTTGAGTGTTATACTTTTGGGTGAAGTTTTTATACATGACCACTAATTGAGAAACTAGTAAAATGAAGAGGATTCAAGGATTTAGAAGGAAGTTTCAAGCCCAAAAACCTTGCTACACCTCTTGATCTTTCTTGAAGACACTTGAATTGTTGAACTCTTGAATGAAGCTTGGTCAAGAGAGGAGATAAGTGAATGTTCTTGTGTGTGTCGTCCAAAGAGAGGAGGGAGAGAGTGTGTGAAGTGTTGGAGTGGAGAAATGAGATTGAATGATGGAAATGAAAGAATTGGTATCCTTTTTGTAAACTTTGGAAAGTGATGAAGCATGGGAAAGATCTTGATTCACATCATTGTTTGAAATTTGGTTGGGGGTGGTGGGGCCATCTAGTTGGCTGAAATTTTCAAATGAGATTGGGGATTTTTTGGTTAGTCATTCAATTAGGTGGTTAACTTAGTAATTAATTCGATCTTTTATGCATTAGATCCCGGTTTTGGTTTGGAATGGTAAGTTAATTTGATCTAATGTTTTTAATTGCATTTAAATGTGAAAGTTTAACTAGTTTTGATGAAAATCCTTCAAATGGGTGTTGTATAAGTCATGGATGTAATTAATTTCAAGTATGGAAGTTTTAATTTGACGGTTCACATTAAAACCTTCGAATTATACCGTTGTGAATTATTTAAAGTAACATGGTTTTATTCATTGATATTTTGGTGTGTAACCATGATACTTTTGTATTTTGGATTTTTGGACATTATTCCCTAGATGTTTATATTAATCACCAACGTTCGTGTTAGTCGGGTTATGCGTATACATGACCCGGTAATTCCTAAAATTACCAAAGTATAAAATGAACTAACGTATGACCTTTGCTAGACTTAAGGGCCTAATCCATGCAATTAAGTCAATCAGGAAACTTGAAAATGTAAACGCGCTTATGCTATGTACAGACATTGATCTGAAATGCCTATTGTGTGTGTTTCAAGTTTAAGTATTTATCATTTTATAAATTTAAAACCTGATTTCGTGAAAACCCTTTTAAACAAATAATAAAATATTTATTATATTTTATTAACTACTTATTCTACATGCATCAACACTCATTTTCACAAAAAAGAAAAAAAATCGCCTAGTTGGGGAATGTTACAAAAGGGACTCATTCGACCAAGTGCAAGTTGATGTGTTGCAAAACACATGCATTTATCATATTGTAATTGTGCATTTTGTATAGTTTTTGTATTCATTTTCTTTCGTTTTTACACATGCATTTATCATATTGTAATTGTGCATTTTGTATAGTTTTTGTATTCATTTTCTTTCGTTTTTAGTTCATTCTAAGTTCGGGTCGTGTTTGCAGGTTAACGTGTGCTAAAGAAGCTGAAAACGAAGTTAAATCCTGGAGATATCGAGCACACGAGGAGACGTTGGAAAAAGAGGGAAAAAAATTATCTATCCTTTTAATAGGCAACTTTCTTAGCTACAGGGTTTTTTTCTTTTATGAGAAAAACAATTGATAAGTATTAAAATTTCAAATGAAACACATTCTGATATGTTTAATTGGTTGAGTACTTTTGTTTTCTTTAACCCACCCAATGTCCCAGTTCGATCCTTATGTTGGGTTTTCTTTTTGTTTTTTTTTTCCTTTTTTTCTTTTCTGAATTGTTTTTTCTTTTCATTACCTTTTATTTATTTTTCTTTTTTTTTAATTATTAGACGCAATGTGAGAGACATAATACATTTTTATATCCATGGTTTGATCTCCGAAACCGACCCGCCTCAAATTCGTACGTTACTTTTATGTATTTATGTACGTTAGTGTGAACGCCAAAAAAAATTTCTTTGATTTTTTACTTTTGTTTTCTTTACATTTTTTAACGGTTAAACGAGTACGTAAGTATATTTCTTTTGTATCCGCCTCAACTGTTTAAAATCGGCTTCACGCCGCGGAGCGTGGGGGTTCAACTTAGGGTACGTTTCGCCACCGCCGCAAGGCGCCATTGGTAAAATTACTAGTTAAAATTATGAGAAAACTACTTCCTTGCGATATGCGAGAGACCCCAAAATCTGCCCTGACTAGTTTGTCCCTCTGGTCACATTACCTCGCGATACGCGAGACATAAAAATCCGAAAAAAGCTCTAATTAGATAATTGTTGGAACCTAGTAGTCCATAGAAATCAATTATAGGCTGAAATTGTATAACACTGGAGTTTTCAATCGAAAAGGGTTTTCGGTCGGAAACACTTTCGATCACAAGTTTTCGATCGAATTATGTCTAGTATATATGTAGCACCCTTAATTGAAAAACCAATTAATAAAACATTTAAACGCACGCGAAAGATCCCAGATTATTTTTATAACCTTCGCGTACTACGAGGGATTCTGTCCCTCCCTTCGCGTACCGCGAGGGAGCTCCAATTCATGCCGCCCGAGAACCAGGTCTCTCGCGTACCGCGAGAGAACCCACTCTGGTTCTCGCGTACCGCGAGGGACCTGAGTAAACAGAAAGTTTACTCAGTTTACCCAATTCCATACTTAACCATTTTTCCAACATTTTTCAATTCAACTTGACACCAAAATTTTCCTACACTTGGGTTTTGGTTCAAAAACATTTCATCACTACAAATATTTACCAAAACACAATTCAGATGTCAATATACACCACATTAACGGATTTTCTTTTAAATCCCAAAAACACCCAAAATGCGTACGAGAACCCTCCACGCCTTGAACTTGACTTTGACCTACATCGGAGCTTTTCCTACATAACCACATAAACATATCACCGTTAGTAATGACGATAAACATATCAAACAAGTATTTACAACTTGTTTCCACCCATTCACTCATTTGACCCGTTTACACCCATTTAGTCAAATAAAGTTCTTAACACTTGCAATTACAAGTTTCATTCATTTCATTTTTCATTCTTATACCACCACTCATTCACCCATTTGACCCGTTTGCACCCATTTAGTCAAATAAGGTTCTTAACACTTGCAATTCCAATACAAGTTTCCATATCCATTATGGCACTTAGGCCATAACCTTGTATTCATTATGATACTTAGATCATAACCATAACTCGTCTTACCCGTACTTGGAGTATTTGACCCCAAGTCCACCCTTTGAAGTATTCAACACTTCTTATTGGGTTTACGACCTCTTGGTGAGAGTATCACAACTCGTCTTACCCGCACTTGGAGTATTCGACTCCAAGTCCACCTTTTGAAGTATTCCACACTTCAATCCACCATTTCACCAAATTATCACATTTTGTTTGACTATATACCACATAAGTCAATTACACCAAATTCACCACATTTACATATTAGATTGATTATTTACCACAAAAGTCAATTACACCAAATTCACCACATTTACATATTAGATCATGCATAATCTTACACATTCATTTCATCTTATAGTATGCACACATATACCACCCAATTATCAACATTACTAAGTAAGTGCAAGGGCACTTACCTTTTGAGTTGGAAGATCTCGTGCCTCCTCCTCGGTTCACAATTTGATTACCTAAACATATACACCTAGTTTAGTAATCTAACATTCATCAAAATCACATTACAATTGAGTCCACAACCCAATTTTTATTTTCAACCCAAACTGACTCGTTTGGGTTATTCCCATAACTAAACACCCTCTTTCAATTCCAACTAACCCACTTGAGTTTTCTTTCCAATACCTTGACACTAATTTCTCATTCAATAACTTTTATTAGGTTAATTCGGTGTTCATTCAAGTGTCTAATACCACCTAAACACTTAATTATCATCAATTCAACATTCTAGCATCATGATCCAAACACCCCCAATTTTCACCATATGAACCCTAACTTCTCATAATCAAAATCAAAGGGTTCTAGGATGTTAATCACCACTTTTTACCTTTAGTTAAGCTAATCCACAATCTAACACCAATTTACCACATGCATACATAATTTTCGGATTTCTATAAAACCCACCTACTAACACATTCAAAGGTGAAATCAATGAAAGATTACACTTACTTGATGTTAGAAAGATGTTGTGTGAGCCAAAACCTTCACAAATCCAAGCTCAAATGCACGATTTAGGCTTCAATTGAGTTTTCTCCTTTTTCTCCTCTTGAACACAAACGACCTCAACCAAATGAAGTCTCAATTTTGACTTCAATAAGTCAATATGGCAGATTTGTCATATTTACACCTTTAGCCCCTCAACTTCTATTTCACCAATTTCATTCTAAAATTAGTTAAAAACTAATATAACCTCATTACTAACTTGAAACCCACTTGTTTCAACTTATCTCTAATATATTATTTTCACCATAATATTTATTATAATATTTATTTATTTATAACAAAACCCGGATTTTGGTTCGTTACAATACATATGTTGTCTTTTGTATTTTGTAAGTAGATTTCTCATTGTAAAGTTTTGATCAGATCTTGTTTAGAGAAATTGGTACTTTGTAGTAGTTGATTCAAGGTGTTATTACAACAGATTATCAATGGAATTCATATGCTTGATTGTGTATTTCATGATTGTGGTGTACTTCATCTTAGTTCGTGTTTGATTCGATTTTATCGGTGTTAGTTGATTTCTAGAGTGTTTCCGCCATTCCAGAGCCTGTTGGAGAAGTTTAGACTTGGATATCAATAGATCAGAAGGGATCACAATAATTAAAAGATTTAGACGGCCATTCTTCAATTCATTCGATATACGGCCGTCTAAGAAAGGGTTTTGGGTGATTTTGGCAAGGAAGAAAGCTTTTGAATCAAGGTTTTGAAGCTAGAGAGATCGAACCGGTTAAATTCAAATCATTCGATCACGATTACTCGTCCTTCTTTGATTGATCAGTCATCTAGACGTATGTTTGATACTGGTTTTACAGTTTTGATCATGATCTTTGGCTAGATACTTTGAACTACCTAGGTTTGATCTGCATACGCTGCCTAATACGTCCAAATGTTGAATTTTGTCGTTTTGGACATAGGAACCAATGGGGAGTCTTATATCATTACTAATGGTGTATTTTGGGGTGATTTTGTTGTAGGTAAAGCTCCGGTGTGATCTCGGGTCTCGCTTTACATGGATTTGGATTCTCGTGGTGTGGTGGTTTTTGTTTTGTTTAGACATCTCGTGGAGTGGGATTTACAAACATGTTTGGGTTTGTTATAACTTATGGATTGTTGTAGTTATCTTTAACTTCTTTAATTTTGGTGTTGAAGTCTAAACTTATGTTTGTAAAACTTAAACGTTGTTGATGCGTTAAAAATTATTTTGGAACCTAACTTCCACATATTTGAAAAGTTTAAATCGGGTTGGATTTTCGGGTGTTACAGCAGGCTCTAGATAGGCTCTCGGCTCTAGAGGCGTTGCAAAGAAGAAGAATTAGCATATCTTCCCCTTTGTGCCCATTATGTAGCAAGGTCCCGGAATCGACGGAGCATATATTCACCTCTTGCTATGTTGCTATGATAGTATGGCAAATGGTGTCAATTTGGTGTAAAACACTTTCTGTCTTTGCTTTCTCAGTCAAAGACATTCTCAATTTTCATTCCGTAATCCGAGCTAGTTATGTTCGGAGGAGAATGGTTCAGTCGGTTATGTTATTATCATGTTGGTGCATATGAAAAACTCGTAACAAGGTGGTTTTTCTATCCAGCTATCTCAAGATTGCTAAATGAGGTAAAGACAATCAGGTTCTTATTGATGAAAAATATGTCAAAATGTATCGATATAAATTTGTAACATTGGTGTAATTTTAGTTTTTATAACACTTGGTCTATAATATGTATGTCATCTGGCTTCTCTGTATCTAGCTCCTGACTAGAATTCTCTTTTTATTTAGAAAAACCTATTGTCATTAAAAATAAAATAAAAAATACCCATGTTCTAAACAAGGCAATTTACTAATTTCTATTCTACATCAAATTGTGTCTCATTGCACTCATAAACAATTTTTAAAAATAGTTTTTTGATAAAACTTCTATCATCCTTATTATAATAAATAATTCTAAAGAATGTCAAATGTCATCATCATGTATTTTATCACTAAAATCTTATAATTTTTCATATTTAAAGTAAGTTTGAATTTTAAAATCTAATTATATTAATGTTGTTTTTTTTCAAAAAAAAAAATAATATAAAATTTAAATTCTGATTATTACTTAATTTGAATTCTAATATAAATTTGAAATCTAACTTCCCTACACATTATTGTATTTTTTATTTTTTTTATTAAACAACTCCATGTAATACATGGGTATATAGTTATATATAAAACCAATAATTTTATGTATACTTTATGTATAGGTAAAAACAAAAATAGTCTTTTTATTATGCATTGTTTTTGTTAAGTCATTTCCTAAAAATAATTCACTTAAAAAAAATAAGTTCTATAAAAAAACTATTAAAAAACAATCTCATAACAGAAACTATTTTACTAAAAAGCATATGAAAACATAAAAAATTAAAATAAAAAATTCACTTCAATCCCAAACTTGTCAGGTATAAATAAAGCCCAAGGCTTGGAGATGGTGCAACCAAAATCTCCATCGTTTTACAACTCATTTGAAGTAACAATTTTTAGTCAAATCCGGAAAGTAAATATGTTGACCTTCACACCTTTAAAAAACAGACATGAAGGACCACACTATCAACACTGCTGCTGTGCATGCATCTTCAACACCCACAACTTAATTCAAACAAATCCACCCCAAAAATCAAAATCCACAAGAATCTGTAAACCACCACCACCTGTCAAAACAAATATTCAATTTCAATCACACGAGAATAAACAGGTTTTGGGTTGTCATATCTACCTCGCATGTTCTGGATGACATGTTTAACCCTTTTGATTACACGGGTCGTGTTTGGGTTGATATGTTTAACCCGTTTAATATGTTTACAGCTCGGTTACAACCCATATACAACCCGCCAACCTGTTTTGACTTTATTTAGATAAACGGTATACACAAATTTAAATGTGTTTGAATTAGTGTCTTTGACGCAAACAAATATATGGGTCATGTTCAGGTTCAATGATTTAACCAATCAAACCAAAACCCTTCACTTGACACAATTGACACCCTAAATGCTAGTGTCACACACAACGAAACGATTAATTCATATGCCACTTGTAACTCACCTTGCGCTTTTTACTCGGAGAAAACTATAGCATCTCTATCAAGGTATTGTAGGAATGCCCCGAGTCTGGTCCAACTTGGTAAGAAATAAAAATTGGATATGACACAAATGGCAATGGAGTAATCATGTCATTTTAAGAGCCTGTTTTAGTTGGGCAAGTGCTGCAGGATGAATTTTAGCCATGGCAGTATTGAAGGCCTCTCCATGTAGGTTAGCACATGTTTGCAGGTTCTCCCTCACCGAGTTCTCCAGTGACAACTGATTTATAGGGTCTGACATTTTCATCTGCTAACAAAATAAATAAATAGAAATTTGTACATTTGTCATGATGTTGATACGTGGATTTTATTTATAATTAACTGAACGTACAGAAGTGGAGATTTCTAGTATACATATACTTATTAGTGGATATCATCGGGTTATGTCTGATCTCTAACGGGTCAAAAGGGTACAACTAAAAAGTAGATAAAAGGAAACGGGTGAAATAGGTCAGATGAGTCAAAGTCTCCTAAACTTCAATTTTAATATAGAACCTCCTAAATCACTTCATTCAAAAATCATATTATTATTCAAAAATCACTGCATTCATATTCAACACCAACTGTTTACTAAAAAGGTAAAAAAATTGCTAGTTTTGGCCCGTAAAGCGACCCAACCAAAAACCATTTTGCCAAATCTAAGTAGATAGATTTATTTACCTGTCTCCTCCTGAATTCTTTACTTGGAAATTGAGGTCGGCTAGAGCTCATACTATCACTGCTGCTATTATGGTACAAGAAAAAGGATGGGAACTTAAATTAAATTAAAAAAGAAATAATCTTTGAAAGAAATATATTCAAGTATTTATTCATATATCAATTCTAACCTAGATTCATCTTCAGTTGTGTCGTCACTTCCACCCAATATTACACTTGTACATACACTGCAACAGACCACAATATACGAGCGGTTAATTTCATGAACAAAGATGATTCATAAGATTCTGGAACATTGATCCTGAAATCAACTGTCAGTTATGTACCTTAGTATTTGATCTAACTTATCAAGTACTTGAGGCAACCTTAATGTCAGAATTATAGAGAGTGCAAATCCAAATGTCTTCTTCTGAATATAATTTACATTGTCAGCCTGTAATAAACACGGTGCCAATGATTAGAGAAAAGCAAATTATTAGATAGTATGTTATAAACCGAGGTCCGCAGAACATTAAAATATTAACCTTGTCAAGCCATACATCAACGAGACAAAGAAGTATGTTCTCCCCAACAGAGAAACCGGCATTCTGAAGGAGCATTGAAAGTGATTGTTCTGATGCCAACTGTGCCAAGAAATTGGTATTTGTTACCAAAATCCTTGCAAGTATGGCAACTGCAGATGCCTTTACAGATGTACTGGTGGGAACACGGTCATCTCCAGTTAAGCATATAACCATCATTTTCTAGCAAATAGTTGAAACACATAAAAATACATCACTGGAGATCAAGCATAAGAAAGAAACATACACGTAACTACGAATATGTCTTGTGTTTTATTTATAATAGGTCAAACGAATCGAAAATTGCCCAAACTGTATTTGTAAGGCATAAAATCTACTAAATCGTTTTTATCCCAAAACTTTTTACTAAAATAAAAATATATTTTGTAATTATACTTGGCACGCTATATGTTCTATTACAAACTTCAATTTTTTAGGAAATCAAGTATTTCGGGTCAACCCAACCCATGCAAAAAAAATACCCAAGGCACCTGACCTGTCCATTTTGACACCTTTGCAGATGCAAAACATACCTGAAGGGTGCTGCTAATTAACTGTGGCCCATCAGAAGGAGTGCACTGTCAACAGCAAAGCAAAGATTAGTATAGTTATCAAACAGTTAAACCTAAGGAACTGTGTTTAAAACATTAGCAAATAAACCCAAAACACTTGAATGAACCTGAATCAGGACATCGATGACAGGTAGAATTGAAAGTAAGCCTCTATCATTGACATTTCCCACAACAACATCAAAGAGCTTAGCAACACTTGAAGCATGCAAACTCAGAAACTCAGTTCCACCTAGAATTATATAGCCTTCAATAATAGATGCAGCAACCTATTATATTTCAGATCAAACCAAAATTATGTTATTAAGTAGCTGGTCCATAAAGTAAAAGCAAAATATAGAACAAGCTCTCATTTATAGCCTAACCTTCAAGTGATCAAAACTTCTTTCCAGTATATCCACTAGACTTGGGAAGTATCCTAACAGTTGTGGGACCATGGAAGGGGCATTAGAAATTGTGGCTTCCCATAGCTGCACAGGTTAATGAGAATGAGTAGGAAGTTTCTTATTATTAAAGTGTCAAAATAACAGGTTCAAATTGAAACACGTCTTTATTACATTGTGGGTTGGGTTGATCTCCAAACACTTTTTTTCCCAAATGTTATCTTTATTGTAAATCATTAACAAGTTGGTTGATTACAAATATGATATTATTAAAATAATAATCTAAATCTTTAAATAACATAATATTTCAACATGTTTGACATGATATCCTATTAGCAAAGAAAATTATTTGTCCTGTTAGAGATAAACAGGGACTTAATCGACTGGTGTATCGAAATGTCCACATCTACTTTATTTTTTAAGTGAAGAGAACATTCAAGTACCTGCATACTGTCCTCAAGGAGTTCATCAGGGCTGTTAATATCAAGTCCACTTACTAAAATGGGCAGCAGCACAGTGTAGCACATAGTAGACTTGTAACCAAGAGCAACTACAAAGTTCTTGAGTGCAGTTAAAAGCTGAATCTGCAGAAGGCTTTCACCAGAAGATTCCTCCCACGACTTGAAAAACAAATAATTTCAAATTAGACAGTATTGATGATATTCTTTACAGCCATCTGTCAGCCAGTCTCACTTTCCAGTTAATTCATCAGATAATAGTTTGATGCATGAAACAGGGCCAATCTAATGATTGGATTAATAAATACCTTTTGAAAAAACTGAACCAATTCATTGGCATACGGAATGATGTCACCAACATAGGCAATCAGTACAGAGATTGTGTTTAGAACTTGAACCTTGGAATCAAATTCCTGGACATCCTCAACCAATTTAAAGGACAATTTCCAACAAACTGGGAGAAGATCAGAAAATTTTTGCTGTGAAAAGGCTGCATCTTCAATATGGAAATACAATGACCGAGATGCTGCCAACTAAAATAATAAAGAACAAAGTGGAACTGTTAGATGATAAAAATAGGAACTAAAGATAAGGTAGCATGAACTCAAGAACTTTGTGTGCTGCACCACCATACCCTGACACACAAGTCTCTGTCCTGCAACAACTTGATCAGAGCACGATAGACCGGTCGTTTGGTATCATCTTTAATCTGCAGAACATCAAATATGGAAAACAACTGCTTATGATACACAAACACATTTGTCATGGTTGATATCCAGTAAAATAAGTACTTTCACAGCATTTCAAAAAATTGGAACATTTGACAATTTAAAATCTTTCAACTTTGATATATTACTAAAGCAAGTGTTTAAGTAAAATAGCCACATTCCAATTGCAAAAGAAATAGAAGATGCAAAAAATGGACATCACGTAAATTAGTAAAGAAAAAGAAAACAATAACACAACAATCACATTTACACTTCATGTTACCTCAGAAACCCACTGACCAAGAATAAGTGCAACTTTCCTATGTATGATCCGCATGTTGGGGTGATCATTTGTGAGTTCTAATGATAAAGCATTGTTAAACCTATGAAAAGTCCAAGCAAAAGAAAGTATTATTTCATATAAAAAGAATTCAGGATATAAAACAAAAAATGGCATGTCAAGATATTATGAATCAACTAGAATGGTAATGAAGGCACACCAATCCTTAAAGCTGAGATAATTTGATAGCTCATAATAGATATATGCAGCTGCACCATAAGCGGCATCTTTTAGAAGCAACCCTGAAGTAATCTCAGTTACTGAAGGAGGGCAACCATTCATTGCCTCTTGAAGAATAGAAACAACAACAGGACCTAGCAGCTGCAAGTACAAAATGAAATCAAAAATCTTCCAAGAGGAAATGATAACAAATGATAAAAATCAAACTAAAATTACTTGGCTATGATTGTGAAACAAAACAATATATAGTGCTTCAGCACATGGCCTCAGTTTCTCTGACCAAAGAACTGCATCCTGCTCATGGTGAAAAGACTCGGGGTTCTGATACCACTCCTCCAAATCACTTGCTGTTAATACAAAGTACCTGATATAGCATATTTTCAGTAGAATTTAGCAATAATGGCTTGAATCATTGGAAATAATCACGATATCCTTCTCTACCATCAAAAACACAACTGGTCTGTCCTAAAATAGATTCAATAGATAAAGGTGGCAGGATGGGTGGGCCAGGCAGGTTCGGTAGCAGATTCTGGTGAAAACAAGTCACACTTTTAGAATGGGTCGGCCAAGTTGACCTAAAAACACATTTTTCTGTCTGATTTGTAAACCTTTAAGTAATAATAACTGAAGTAAATACAGTTACGAAAACAAATATTACCAATAACAATCTTGTTCTATGAATAAAGCGATTTAGGAGGTTGCAATTGCATGAATTAAAAACACACTTAATGTAACTTTCAAGTTTCAACCATGTTTGGCTCATTTGATAAGTTCCCTTGTTAACTATTTTTAATTAGACTCATTCAATATTTTAAAAAAATCCAAGTCGACCTAGACATAAGTAAATGGGTCGAAGTTGCAACATCAACATATAACCGCAGACAAGAGAAGTGAATAAACAGACTCGAAGTCTAATTTTCACCATTAGAGTGGATGTACACAGCTGTAACTAGTATAATTCTAGAGGATGCCCGTATACATTCCTGTTGTCGCAATTCCATACACAATCAATATACAAAATCCTTTGAAGAATGATACTCACGTACCTCCTTATCAAAACATTACACAAGAGTACAACCCTTTCGTTGGGCAAAAGAGATGTGAGTACGCCGGCTACAGCACCAGAAATATTTTTCTTTCTTTGCTCAAGAGTGACCAGATTCTCATCTACCACACGTCCAGTCATGATTGGCTTGTATTCCTTGCATTCCAGAACAATTTTAGCCATAGACATACACTGAATAAGAAATATGTCGAATGACATTATCTCTGGTTCAGGATCTATGATCTTATTCAAACAAAAGTCCATCACTAGTGGAAGAACACACTGATCCCCAAATGAGTAAGGATGTCTTGTCTGAATTGCCACTAAGATCTTCATCACCTTGGTGCATGCCCTTCGTATAAATTCAAAAAGTTTCGGATAGCGTTCCCCAAAAGATGAATCTGAAATTCAAAATTTTATTTGTCTGGATTTGTGTAGATTAAAAATAACTTTTAAATCAGAATGAGGATCCTCACAGTATGGAAGGAGGGATTGAATTGCTTTCAACAGCAAAGGACAGACCTCCTTGACTGGCCGAACCTCCTACAAGATAATAAATAATAACATAAGTTATTGCTAAGAAAAATAGCGACAAAGTAAATGGAAGTAAATGTGAGCAAATCTAAGCACCTGTAAAGATTTTTCATCACTGGGAAACCCGGAAACGATCAACTGACGTATTATCTTTGAACAGAGGAACCATCTTTCACATGTTAAATAAAGATCATCATGAGAAGCATTTGAGTTTGTAACTTGAGCAAGCGAAGAGAAGCGATTTAGTATAGTCTGCATATCACTCTGCCAGAGATGCCAGCTGTAATCGAAAAACTGGGATGATATCTGCCAAAACATTAGTGGAAAGCATATAGTAAGAATAATATACAATCACCCATTGACAAAAGCTGGAAGCAAGACAAATAAAGAAAAAATGGGTTACAGTTCTTTTACAAGATAGTGCTAGAAAAGCAAAGAAGTTCAAATTTTTTACAAAAAATGTAAAAAAACAAATCTACCTCAGCAAAGTTTCTTTGGTCTGAAGCAAGACGTTTGGTAGACAACTCCTTCAATGTTCGAAAGAGAATCATAAAGATCCTGTGTGAAGTTAAAACATCCGCTGATTGTAGTTGTTGGGCTAAAACGGAAAACAGCTCGGGCCTGAACATATAAGGAAAGAAATCGTTACATACATTAAGCAAAAACAACAATACACAAGAAAAACATGATCATAAGACATTACGTATCAACCTCGTCACCAACTGAAAACTTGGCCATTGCAATAAACAGTGCAATGAAAAAGATCATATGCAAATACACGTAAAAATGATTTATAATATGTAAATTCTAAGATCAAACTAAGTCCAATAAAAATCAAGCATAATGGTCACAGAAGTAAACAGTTGTGGAGGACAACATACAAGACTTTCCATAGAAGTTAATAGAGTTGGAAAGCATACCAGTCTTTAGGATAATCGATGCGAGCTATTTTAGAGATTAGAACAGCCAGTGTCAAAGAAATCTGTGTTTGGGACAGAAAGCGCATTATATGAATTCAGTACATAAATTTAGTAAAAAGCTAATAAAAGCGAGATAAAATTGCTTAAACAATAGGCGGTTACAAGTTTAAGACTCAAAAACATTATTTAATTACATAAGTTGCCAAAATAACTAGCAAATTTGATCCATTTGACAAATTAATGTGGGTCCCACCTGATAGTTCTCTTCTCTCAAGTGAGACAACAACTTTTGCCTCAAATGTGACTTCTCCTCATTAGTAATACCCCTGCAACATTTTCTTCAACATCAGGATTTAATAGTAATAACTTTAAAAGAAAACCAAACTAACTTAGTATATTAATACTGCAACTTAATCTAGTCAGATGGTGACAAAGTAAATAGATACATGATTAGATAAAAGATTTGTTGCTTCAAGGTAGGTGGACCGTCATCATGCTATAGATCTAGGGATATAGGATTCTAGCATTTAGATTACGTATTTTCAGATAATTTATATTATAAGACATTCAGGTTCGGGATTAGGTGATACCCGTCCGATTACCCAAAACCAATACCATACCCGTTTACCCACATCAAATATAATAAACTTATTTTGAACTTGTTGAAGTTATTAGAAACGTGAAATTATTAAAAACTTGGATGTGTAGGAATTGTACTTGAGTATTACTAAATTTAGGTCATTTAAGCATATAAGAATATATATTGATGCTAAATAATGTTTATATAAATACTTTTTAAAATGACTAGTTTCAAAGTTTCATTGATAAAATTACTCACACAAGGGTTAGAAAGATTCCCTCCACGTTGAAGTTGATTGATGATCCAATCATCTAAGTAGAAAAGGCTAGTTGTATATAGCTTAATATCTTGAAATGTGTAATAGTTGCTAACAAAAGCGGTCAGCGATGCCCATTAAGCAACCCTAACCAACTGAAGTTGGATTTTATTGTGGAACACTACAAATTATTCACTAAGAAGTGATGTGCAATAACGGACGAAAGAAAAACCAAGACAAAAAGAATCTCCAATTTCGAGTTAGGTATATCTTTAGGTGATATGAAACTATTAAAAAGGCACGTTAGTAGAAGCAATAGGGTAAAATTCTCGAATTAGAATGGATATTTCATACTTTCCTAATTGTTTGTATCCTTGTTTGTTAGGAGTTGATTCACAAATTATTAGGATCAAGTTTCCCTTTCAAGCAGATCATGAGTTTTCTAATTTTCTCATATATAAAATACGGAACATCCCGCGACTGTCTTTTGTTTGTGTTGCGAGATTTGCTCTTAAGGCCAATGGCCTGTCGCACTGCAAGGATAGGCATTATTTCTCTTCTCCTTCCAGATTCTTATCTGAAATCGTGGCCTTATTCTTTATTAACTTTGCCAATTTCATCCTTCATCACACCTCAAACTGAACTTTTCTTATTAGCAAGCTCCATAAAAAGTAACACTAATAGTTTCATATTACCTAAAGAGATACCTAACTCGAAATGGGAGATTCTTTTATTAAGTTTTGAACTTTTCTAAATTAGCCTGATCATTTATTAACTTTGCCTATCTACTTTTTTTTGGCTAAAATCTCATAATCCTTAAATCTAAAGAATCAAAGATATATCATTCAAAGCAAGCTCCATAAAAAGTAACATTAAAAGAGATAGGTGTGCACTATAGCATATGCATAGTCCCATAATCACATCACCTAGAATTAAGAGTTTAAGACGGGGCTCTCAAAACACCCATTTGGTGTTTCATTTTCTTATACCATTTTCCATTGCACGATAACTATTTATCCCTAAAATAATTAATACAATGATATGGATATTTTGTTTTCTAGGCAGAGAGATGTTAATAGACTCAATATAACACCCTTCAACGCCTACAATATTCAATTTTACATCATCAACATCAAGCACAAAACCAATAAGCTAGAAATAGATGGCTTACGACGAGTCACGCTTGTTCCTCCAGTACCGATTAATACTGTTCTTGAAATACAACGATGCCATTAAACGAACATCTGCTTGAGATACCAAGTCCTTTGCGGTTATCACTTCCTGCACCACATAAAATATCAGAATGCAGGACATCTATAAAAATCATCATTGTCATACATTTTAAGAAATATTCCATACAACATTTTTATAATAAGTCCCCCCCTGATAGGATGCACACTAAACAGGACTTATAACAAACCCTAAACTTAAAAAACCTCAACTACATTTGGATTTTAACATGCACACCAGCAGTCCGACCAAAAATAACAAACACATCGTAATGCTAACCGAACTTGCACAATGTAAGACATCAATCATATCTAAACCCTAGAAATCATATCTAAATCAAAAATAGCCATCTGAAATCATACCATTAGACACGAACAAAACCCTGGCAAGTTTTCGGACTGAGCAAGCGTCGATTCAGCAGGTTTCCGCAAGGTTTCATCTCCGCTAAGTGAATTGGATAGCAACGCATACATCGCAGGTAAGTCGGACACTGACAGTGCCATCGCAGCAGATTCTGCAAATTTATAGATGAAAAGAGAACAGAAATGAGATGAATCCATCAGATGCGACGAAGATGAAAGAACAAGATGAGAAACATAAATGATTACCTCTAGGGTTTATGGTGGATTGTGAGAAATACAGAATCGGTTTTGTTGGGAGAATTGGGAATAATTTTGAGTCAATAGTTGCTGACAACTACGAGTAGCAAATTTTGGGGCGTGATGATATCTTTGTGTTTCTGGCTTCTCTTACCATTGTATTTGTAGAGGTTTTTCATTCACATTTATTTTATTATGTATTATACTAACAAAATTATATGTTATTTTAGGGGGTGTTTGGGATTGCTTTATTGAAAATAACTTATAATTTTTTGTCATTTATTTTTAATTTATAATTTTTTCACCTTTTAAAAATCAACTTTTTCACCCTTACCTAAATAAACTTTTAACTTATTTTCTTGAGTCACTAAATAGGTTCGAAAAGTAATCCCAAACACTCCCTTAATTTAATGTTGTGTCTATTATTAAAATGTATAATGTTGTCATTTTTGGAAAATTATATTCAAATTTATGATTTATTTATTACTAATACTTATTAGAATGGTTTTTCAAGTATTTACTTAATTAACAAAAGGTTTATGGTCTAATGATACTAATATGTGAATAAAGAATAAAATATCATTCCTTAAAAGGTTTAGGATTCAAGTCTCATTGTAGACTACAAAAAATGTGCACATTTAGGAGGATGTTAACACCGGATATACCACTAGGTCATTAGTTCCTTCTGGCAATGTTAACATTGGTGTCTGCGTCAGTCTCTTCTTCAATTCCTTGAATGTAATCTCTTGTTCCACTCCCCACGTGAACCTCTCCTCTTTTCTAATGGCTTTGCTAACTTAGACAAGTCCTGAATGAACCTTCTGTAGTAGCCAGCCAAACCCAAGAAACTACGAATCTCAGTCGGAGTTTTAGGCGCGCTCTATTTCACTGTTGCCTCAATCTTGACAGGATCCACCATAATTCCTTCTGTATTGATAACATGCCCTAAGAATTGCACTTCTCTCAGCCAAAATGCACACTTACAGAACTTGGCGTACAGTTTCTCTTGACTCAATATTTCCAACACTTCACGTAAGTGTTCTCTATGATCATCCTCGCTCCTCGAGTATATTATAATATCGTCAATAAACACAATCACAGACCGATCCAGCATCGGTAGACATACTCGGTTCATTAAGTCCATGAATGTCGTTGGGGCATTCTTCAACCCATACGTCATCACCAAAAACTCATAATGTATGTACCGCGTCCGAAACACAGTCTTCGGAATGTCCTCCTCTGTTAATCGCAGCTGGTGATATCCCGATCTCAAGTCGATATGCGAGAACCACTTCACGCCTTACTGTTGATTGAACAAAGCATCAATACACGGTGAAGGATACTTGTTCTTGTTCGTCAACTTGTTCAACTCGCGGTAGTCTATGCACATCCGCATACCGTGTCCTTCTTCTTAACAAACAGGATCGGTGCACCCCAAGGCAAGATGCTTGCTCGATTAAACCCCTTATCTAACAAATCCTTGATTTGCTCCATTAGTTCTTTTATTTCAGTCGGAGCTAAAACACTTTAGCAACCGGCTGAGCCCCCGATAATAAGTCGATCTGGAACTCAGTCTCTCGCTCCGGTGGCACTCCAGTCAAATCATAATGAAAAACATGGGGGGAAATCTTGCACCACCGGTACCCTGACAGCTCCGTACTCTTTGTTTTAGTATTGGTAACATAAGCTAAGTATGCTATGCACCTAAGCCTCAAAAACTTCTCTGCCTTCATCACTGAAATGACCCTTGGTAGAGAGCTCACTCTGTCACCGTACACCGTCACCATATTTCCCTCTAAAGACGTCAACGGTATCATTTTCTTTTGACACACGATATTCGCATCAAAGGCGGCTAACCAATCCATTCCTAAAACCACGTTAAAACCTCCCAAGGTAATGATGAAAAGTATAGCATGGAATCTGTGACCCTCTATATCTATGTAATAGTCGTCTAAAGCCTCGGTTACGCTAGTGGGTAGAGCCACTGCGGTTTCGACGCTAAACGACTCCTCGATTTTCCTAGTCGTTCTATATAAGTTACCTAAAAAAGATGGGGGCCACGAAACTCTCACTAGCCTCCGTATCAAATAATACATAAGAAGGCACATCATTAACAAGAAAAGTACCTGAAACAACATATGGCACAGTCTTGGCTTCTGCAGCAGTCATAGTAAAGGCTCTTGCTTTGGACTTGGGCTTTTCATCTTCTTTCTTTACCAAAGCGATCCCCTTACTCGATCCTACATTCTGGCCAGCCTTGAAATCCCTCGAGATGTAGCCAAGTTCCCCACACTTGTAGCGCTTAGGGTCAAGAGGGCAATCCCTAGATAAGTGACCAGAGTTGCCACAACGATAACATGATAACGTATCAACCCTACATTCACCGAGTGCATCTTTCCACACTTACAGCAGGTATACGAGCCCTCCATCTTCATCCTTTTACCAAACGGAATCTTTTGGTCCTTCCCAAACCTCTTTCTTGGTTTAATCCACTTCCTTTCCTCTGGTTTAGTCTCTTGCACTTCAGTCCTCATAACGTCATCATATAACGACTCGCTTAGCTCAACTGCCTTATCAAATCTCGATGGTTTCTGAGCTTTCACCATATGTCTAACTCGATCTCGCAGACCAACTATGTATAGCTTCATCCATCTCTCATCATTTCCTGCTAAATGTGGCACCAGGCGTGCCATTTCAATAAACTTAGAAACATATTCGCGCGCGTCAACTTTCCCGCCTTGAAAGACAAAAACTCCTGCTCCACCTTCTCGAGCTCTGATGTCATCCAGAAGGTCTATTAAAATAACTATAAAACCTAACCTAAACTCCTAAGTAATAAATGGAAAACCTATGAACTAGACCGCACTGACATGCAAGTGGACCTATCGAGTGTAGCACAGCTTAATGGTAAACCGAGTTATCGTACCTTAGATACACTATGAATAACAAAACAGACTCTAACTCGGACTAAAGATTTGATTAATGGGGGGTTTACTACACTACTGAATTAACTAAGAAATGTAATGAACTAAGGTCAACTCAACTATCAATAGGCAAGACAAAGGTGAAATCAGGAATGAGAAGAATACTACCTAGGTCGGAATCCTACTTGCAAAGCATAACTTCTACCGGCCATGGAACTATGATCGATCTGGGTTTCTAAGGATAACAACTATAGATTACCTAGTGGATCCCTAATCACTCTCAGGGTGTCACCAACTAGACTACTAAAGTTGTACTAACTCATCAGATTGTTAGATCACTTCTCAGGTATTTCCAACTATGATATTGTACCCTAATGAACAGATTACCTCTCAGTCTCACCGTTCACAATACACTCAAGGAATGCACGGGGTAATCATAGGATAAAAACTACGGTTCAAGATAGCAACATATCACTAGACACCTTACACCAACTTTCTCTCAGACAGCTGACACTCGGATTCCTAATGACGAAGACTGAACTAGGACACACACTCAACTCTAATCAATAATCAATAACAACTCCTATGGCTACTACGTCTAGCAAACCACCGAAATCACAAACCCTAAGATCTATGACCTAGATACGCTAATCGAACTGGCAGACAACCACAATCAACGCATGGAATCAATAATTAATCACACGATCAGATTTAAGCATGCATATTCATCATAATAATTAACTAGGACTGTTTACAAAATCATAAAACCATCATTCAATCCAAAAACCGATAAAGACTGAAACTTTAACAAGCATTCATGTAACACCTTAGGCAAATCCCATATCGTTCTGTTCTGTTTTGTCCACGGGAGAGATGTTGAGTTCATAAGAAATGCCCCGCCTCAAATACCATCCCTTCTCTCCCGTGGACAGAACAGAACAGAATGATATGGGATTTACCTAAGGTGTTATAATTCATCATGTGCCCTAGGCAATATAAGAGTTTAGCCTAGGATCATGCTTAAAACATTCAAACACAGTAGTAAAAACATAATCATGGGTTCAATCTCAGAAAACAAACACAAAGATTCAATCTTGGAAAACCGAACAAGTTAATCTAACAAACCCAGAGTCCAAAGCTTAAATTTTTCTTCCTACTCCCAAAATCTCCCTAGACTTTGTTCCAGATGGATAAGATACGAACTCATTGCATAATGGGATTACAAAACCTAATAAAATCGATTTAGACTTTTTTCTCGGAATTCATGTATCTCGCGTACCACGAGAGATGGGTCAAGGTTCCTCGCGTACTGCGAGGAACAAAATAGTCTCGGTCGGTTTTTAAGTTCTTAGCGTACCGCGAAAGGCTTTCCCTTGGTCTTCGCGTACCGCGAGAGATCTAAATTTCAACTTTTTGCACTTTGAACCCCAGACTTCATTCTCGTGCTCGGTTTCTTCGGGTTTTGACTTATAATCATCACAAGCTCCTGTAACACATAGTAGACTCAATACAAACCAAAAACGACTCGGAACGAATAGAAAACTAACTAAAATTACACGAAAACAAAGGAATAAAGATGTGTGCTTTGCACTATATCAAGCTCACCCAGAGAACAAAACTTCTTTCTAACCATTTCCTTCAACTCGTCCCAAGTCGTATCTTCTATCTCCTAAAAATTCTTTCTCTCCTTCACCGAGTTCCACTAATGCAGAGCCTCGATAGAAAACGAATGGGTGAAGCGAACTTCATAACTTGATTCGCCTTACACTCACTAATGGAAATAGTGGATTCCATTTCGATGAGACGATGATAAGTAGCCACCGCATCCTTGCGACCATCAAATCCAGGTGGATCACATTTATTTAAGTGACCGTAGTCGCAAGCTCTCTTACCAAACCCGTCGTCCTCGTCATCTCCCGATGACTTCTTTGTTCGGATGTCCTTTAGTACTTCCTTTTGCAGCTCGTCAAAAGCTCCTTTTACAATATAAGGCAGACATCATGATACTTGAACACAACATATTCAAATTTATCTCCCCCGCCCCACAACTACATGGGTTGCTTCCCTTCTGTAAGACCCCAACCCGGGTATCCTACATTTGGTTCTCATAACGGGTCATTCGCATTTACTATTAACTTAATTACAACGAAAGTCATTCTAAAATCATTTATTACCATTTATTGTTATTAAACATACCTCACGAATGCATGCATACCAATCCGAGTAGCAACTCTCCCAAGCCAAGATACGTCAACCCTACGCTTACCTGCAAAACAATCTAACATACACACAAAGTCAGCTACGCTGAGCGAGTTCTAATAGTTTAATTTGAACAAAAACCATCACGTTACATTCATTAGCTTAATCCACTCCGGACCCTTCGGTCCTTACAAAATAGTTTTATGATTTATTAACGAATAGTTAACCCCCTGACATCCCACGACATCCCTTAACCGTTCATCACCCGGGACTCAACCCGCTCTACTAGTAATAATAATAATAATAGTAATAACCTTACCATCTCGTTGACATAGACTTAACTTACTATACTAATAGCTCACACCCAACAACAAGTATCAACTCGACACTTGATTAACACAACATACTATAGACATTAATACACCCGGCCTTAACCAAGGCTCTCACCATTAACTGACACGACTCTTATACACGTCACGTCACAAGTCCTGACTCATCGGTCAGTCTAACTCTACATACCACGATAATAACATCTACACGTCACACTAACATTACCGCATTAATATCACACATGCATAATCAACATAACTCAACGTTTACATGCAATCACATATATATATATATAAATACCCATGTAAACACTTACCTCGTCATTGTACCCTCGTCAGGGCGATCGACACACCCTGAGCTCATCATTAACCTGCTAAATAAATGTCACCGTTGGTGACTTCCCGAAGAACCTCATCCTTCACAAATCTCGTTTGCCATGTCATACGGATAACGATGCAAACACGTCACACAAATATAAACACATAATATCACACATCATATACACGACACGTTATCTACACCTGTACCTCACTCATGACACTAGAACAATATATATATATATATCCCACATGAAATCATAAGCATTTAGCTTAATGCCCGACTCTCCCTGATCTTCCCTTATCACATCACATATTAATAGCTCATACCCTTAGCTCACATATCTCTACGAACACACCATAAACCCTACGACTCTTAAATAAGCATTTTATACTCAAAACATATCGGGTTAGAACCCGAAACCCTTAACACGATTAATTATATTAACACCGCATGAAAGTATGTACGATAGCCCAAAAACAGTAAAACGTTTAAAAGAGGGGGGATTAGAAACTCACCGATTATGCCGAGCCACTGTCCTTGCTCTGCAACTAGTCCGTCCACGTTGGAATCCCTAACCTAACAAACGTGTGATCACATGATCAGAACATGTCTTAAGCTTACATTGAATTACGCATAATTATAAACTCCACATCTCGTCATAACCACTTGTCATTCGAACCAATGAACCCTCGCTCCACGGGTATGCGTGTCGGACCGTTCTTGACCCATTTAGAACACGAATACTTAACCCGGTTCCCGTTTCATGCGTGTACGTACACATGGCCATGCAAAATCCAAGCCCCATAGCTATCCGCGTTCCCGAGCCGTTCTCCTCCCATGCATGTACACCATGCAACACCGACGTCGATCTGTCGGTGATCATTCTCTGTGTCACCCTTCGTCTTCCTTCTCCTCCCAACATCCGATCACCGAGCCTTCATCGCGACATGTTAACACCCGTAGCCACTACTACCCTCGTCTACAACCGTCACCGACCACCTTCTACACCCTCCATCGCCGTCCCCTGATCTTCGCCATAAGCACCACCGCCGCCATCACCGGCAGCCGCCTCCTTGTCACAGCCTCCTTTCTCTCTTTCAACTTATAGCCTCCATCATGCACCACCACCGTGCCATCATCAACACGGCCTGGCCGTTGTTGGACGACTCCTCTCCCTCTCTATCGGCTCCCGATCGCTGTCACCACCCCCACCGTCGTCGTCGCACACAATAACAGTCACCATCACCGGACCGACGTCCTTGCCTTCTTCTCCGATTGCCATAAACAAAAACCCAAAACCCTAAACGAGTTTCCTACAAATCGTATGCGTAATCACGTAACAAATAGAAAACGGGGTATTACCTTGGCGTCTTGTGAAGCTCCTTGCTCGAACTCGCCGTAGCACCACTTCCGGTGGCCTTCTCCGACTCCGGCGTCCCACTCCTCCCTTCCCCTCTGCCATCGAGTGTTCTTTACGCCAAAAATGGCTAGGGTTTCTCTTGGCAAGGGTTTTAAACCTTTTTTATTACAACTGGGCCCCTTCGGTTATTAATCGTACTTAACTGGCCACCGGTTCTTTTATTGTAGTTATAACGCGTCTTTCGTGAAGTCTTGTCTTCATAACACCTTTCGTCAGATTCAGGTATCTGGGTAGCCTACTGACCCGAGTTATTGTCTTTAGGGTTTTCGGGATGTTATACCTTTTTTGAAAATAGACTCTCAAAACCTATTCCTTACTATGATACCAATTGAAGGCACATGTCACACCAGAAAGAAAAATCACAGAAAAGGAAAACACCAAAAACATACAAAGTTATAAATAAACTTTAATATTCAACTATAACGGTTAGAAACCATCAGCCAGATACGAATAACCCACTAAACCTATCCGAAGCATACTCAAACTATTAATAGATAAACCAAATACATCCCGTAATTATTTTAACCCACTTAGAAAAACCCAAAACAATTATTAACTAAATAAAATCTCTAACAAACTATCACCCGCTCTAATTACTACTTGACTCAAACACCACAAATAATAATCGAAGCCCAGTACTAAGTAAAATAGACTTACGACCTATCCCTCCATAATTGAGTTGTTGACAATATTAGTCCTAACACACTAGAGATGATAATTTGGTACATAGGTACAGGTACCGATACCGTACCAGTACTGTAACGTACCGATAGATTCGGTACCCAATTTTACATAAATTCGGTACCGGTACGGTACCGATACCTAATGAGATAAACATTTTGTAACAAATACCAGTACCGTATCAATAAATTCGGTACCGGTATTTTCGATACCGTATCGATACCGATTTCATCCCTGTAACACAATGTCAAAAGTTTGAGTTAAAAGGTCACTTCATCCATCTTTGATGGTTCAGACGAGGTTTCTTTTCAAAATAATATTTTTATTATAAGAAATGAACATACGAAAACCACACAAATACTTTTTATCATCTTGTTTGCAGTACCAAGATAAAGATTTTACCTTCTTTTCTATTTTTTTAACTTAAAGAATAATGTCCTTTTAATTATATTTATTCTATAATATATTAAATCCATTAAGATTCTGCAATCTATACTATATAATAAATGTCACGTGTCACCTCCATATTCATTCTTGTCATTCTTTTTTATTAAATACACCTCTTAATTTTACTAAATACGCATCTCTCTTTTATTAAATACATTTCTATATTTTTATTAATAATATTTTTTTTAAGAAAATATTAATCTTTGTATTAATAAATCTCTTGACATACTTTGACGAGTGTATGTTGTATTTCAAGGGTTTATTCAACCCGTATGAAAACAAAATACATTTGTTGTATTTCAAGGGTTTATTACTTAATATATAATATTATAATTATATTTTTTTAACCCGTGTAACACACGGAATTTTAAGCTAGTTTTCTAATAAAAGTCTGCAACATTTTAAAGTTTCAATAAAAGCTTACAGCAAACTTTTAATTAAGCTTTTAAAACTTTCAATTTAAGAACACCCCATCGTCTTCTTTACCCGGAATGAGATCCACGGCGGATCATCAACCATTTTCATCATCTTCCCCTTCTTTACCATTTCACCTATTGTGTCTGGTTGCTTCCCCATGCAACGGGTTGTTACCATCTTCCCCATCTTCCTCTTGGGTGTCATCTGCTCTTGAAAGTAAACGCTCGCCACACCTGAGCTGCTCCCAGTTTCGACTGCCTCATACACCGTCTTCTCCGGTCCGAACCGTCACCCGGGTTACCGGTCCATCCGTCTGAACCGCACGGTTCGTCCCCTCTCCGGTTAAAACCACCCAACCGAACTGGATTAAGGTCCGGTTTCCGGTTGAACTGTCCGGTCTTCAAAACATTGCTTAGCGTTTAGGTTGAACAAACTATGAGTATTTTTTATATTAGACCACAAAGGTATTTTGTTTTCATTACAACTCAGTTTGCATTAAAAATTATATCAAACGTAGAAAAAAGTTTGACAAAACCATGTATTAGATTTTTTAAAAGTAAATTAGGTTTTAATAATTTAAACTATAACTCATTGATCGATAATAATTCATACCAATAATTTGATAAATGTCACTTTTTACTTTCAATTTTATTGTCAAATAAAATCTCATTTGTATAATCATGATATATTTACCTTTGATTTCACTTACAAGGAAGGTATGTTTCCTCATCCACTCATAATTAGAGCGGTAATTTCTGACACGACCCGAACCCGATACGAAAATACATTGGTTTTGTGTCGGCTGATATGACCCCTTTTAAAAGTGGGTTAACCCGAACACAACCTGCATAACAATTGGGTTGGCCTGTTAACCCATTTAAGGGTTTTTTAAAAAAATTAGTATTTATATTTTAGAGATAAAAAATGTTAATATTTAAAGTTAAATATTTTAATTTTATTTTTTTCTCTAACTATTAATTTTTAAAGGTGAAACTAATTCTCTAATGATTTTTTCATCAACTCTTCACTTCCAAAAGTTTTATTTTATTAGTTTTAACTACTTAGTATACATTTTTTTCCGATCGTTTCTTTTAATCTCGAGCTAAATGTTTAAACCTAAGTTTCTTCAATAAAAAATAACAAAACAAAAACAATAAAAAGGGTTTCAATTAAAAAAGGGTTTCATTTGATTTGAAGTATTAATTGTTTAAATTGTTACTAAGTCGTTACATATTACTTATATTAATTCATGAATGAAAACAAAATTGGTTAACCTGAAACACGACCAGATTTTAAGTTAGTCGACACAACACGACATTAATAAATATATGGGTAGCGTTAGGGTTGAAGAATTCAACCCGTTAACCCGACCTACTCATAATCATGGTTAAAATAAAATTACAATCTTATTCATAATTAGGAAAATAAGAACAAAATACACAATCGATCTACATTCTTTTTAAAGACGACTTTCTTAAAGCCGTACTCCCTTCGGAGCAGCCCGAGTGTTCCAATGAATCATGCATGTCTTTCCCAATGAGTTGTAACCGCAGCGAACTCGAACCCGGGACCCACCTAGGAGGAAACCCATAATCGATCTACATGCTGCCTTAATTATCTACTTAGTACATATAGGTTGGGTTAGTAGCATGATACTGAAGAAACTAACATAGGATATGGGTAGGTATTGGCATATTGAAAAGTGATGGTTTGGCCGGGGCTAATTGGGTTTCCGTTGTTAACTAAGCAGTCTTCGTAGGCGATTCGCTTGAAGACGTTTGGATTAATGAGCCTGACGGAGCTAAACCATCCACAACTTAAGTGAATGTCTGAGATGCTACAACTTCCTCCTGTTTCTGACATGCATATGTTTTGAATTTGAACCGTGTATGTAGGGATTCCGTTAGGAAGAGGCGTTGTCTGTCCTTGGGTTATGTAGATGTTTCCTTTGATCACTGATCTCCTCCACCTATCCAATCATAAACAGTCCTACTTATAATAATTGATTACAATAGTGGACACTTGTCACCACCAGGTCCACCACAATCATTTTCCCGCTCAAACTAACCCATCCTTATTCAATACACGTGGATCTAAAAGCAGTGACGAATCCAGGAAATATTTCCAAGGGGTTCACTGTTTTTAGATGCTCTAATATCACAGGGCCGGACATAAAAAATTCGGGTCGGTTCGATTATTCGGGTCAGGTAAAGTTCACCAGATAACAAAAATGCGATAACATATATAATAAAAAAACATCGTCTTTAGAAACTAAAACACACATAATATAAAAATAAAATAGTCTTTATGAATTAAATAAACTAGAGTTGTTCCCTACGAGTTTTCATCTTTTGAAATCGTTGCATTACATCTCCGTCCGAAACTTGTTAAAAGAACTCCCTTTCTATGTAACAAATGCATGAATCGTTCATGTATCCATCACCCATCCTATTACGCAAATCCGTCTTCACATGCTTCATTGAAGAAAAACATCTTTCAACACTTGCCGTTGCAACCGGTTACTTTTTCAAGACCAACTTGTATAGATTGAGCATCTTTTAGTAAATCTTCCCCTTTTTAAACGCTTTGTCATGAAAACTATTACATTTGCCAATATGACGGGCATATCTTTCCCGAGCCTTTTTCCAACACCGTACCCCTTCGCCCCCAAATGCATCATTCTGTCCACTTTCCTTAAAAAGGTAACAATACAAGCAATATGATTTATCTGTTTTGACACTATATTCTAACCAATTTCCATATTCTTGTGTGTACCATTCCGTATTAAAACGTCTTAATTTACCACCATAATCTGTTTGTGGAAAATCATGCCCTGTTGGTTGACATGGACCTCTAAGAAGATATGCCCGTCTAATTTCATCTTTTTGACTTGGATGATAAGATGAAATTGGTTTCCTTTTGGAAGGATCCCATGGAAGCTCATTCAAATCTATTCGAGACGGTTTTACTATTTGAAGATGATGATTCAAGGTTTGATGGTGGCGGTGCTCTATGGAAATATCTTTTAATATCCATAATAGATTAATAGTACCTAGGAATTAAATTCAAATTAACATCTAAAATCTTAATAACATTTACTCTAATTCAAACAAGTAAACAACAAACATTAAAATTAACCCTAAGTCCCTAGTAACAAACATTCAAATTAACATTTAATCTAATTAGCTAAATTCTAACCTGTGGTTGCAGGTGGTCCGAGCAGGTGAGCGCCGGTGAGTGCAGGTGGTCCGAGCAGGTGAGCACCAGTGGCGTCGACGGCAGCAGGCAGCGAGCGAGCCCTATCTTCCGAGAGTCTTCTGACTTGTGTTTCCCCTAATTCCTTATTTCATGTCTGAGGCCCAATTAAATAGTTCAAACAACAAGAAACAAATGAAAATATTAAAGGGCCTGGATGGTGACTGGACCAATGGGCTATAATGTAAATCAGTTAAAAAAAAAATTTAAAAATGTTGGTGAAGGGATTTGAGCCCACAACCTCCATGTTATAATGTAAAGTCTAAACCACTACACCACTTGTTATACTTTGTAAGGGGGTTCACCCTACAATTTTTTAAGGGGTTCACCCCAGTTTTTTTACCTAGCGTTACACTATAATTTCAAAACTCGTGGGGTTCCTGTGAACCCCACCCGACACTACTAAATCCGCCCCTGTCTAAAAGGACCCGTTTTGCAATTTCGTGGATCCTCATCTGACCCGACATATAAATGATCACAAAATAACCCTAGATCAAGGCCAGCTCAACATATTTTGGGGTCTAAAGCGAACATCAAAATTATAGTTTTTTGTGAAAGTTTTCTAAATATATAAAATTACTAAAATGTAATTTTATAAAGCATAAAAACGTATAATATTCACACAAGTTTATAGATTATCATTTCTTTTTTAAAAACACAAAAGTTGATAAAGAGTTATTAACTTCCTCCCCTACTCCTTTTGAAGTCTGTGTGTTGGGGGTGGGGAGGGGATTGACCTAGAATCTGTTTTTAATAAATGCCACCCAACATTTGGCCATTTCTTTGACCCATTATCAGGTATGTCTCCCACCAGTCTTGAGAAAATGCTATTAAGAAAACAACTAAAGAACACTACACTTTAATCATAACAGCCCTTCTAAAGAAATTAATTTAGAACCCTAATTAAGAATTGAATTGATAATCAATTAGCATAAATCATAACAAACATGTAATCAATTAACATAAATCAATTTATAACAAACACCAGCAGCACTATGTGTAAAACCAAATAACTAAATTAATCTAAATAACCAACAAGCATGACTGCATGAAGTATGAATCGTTTTGATCCAGCCAGATTAAGCAAACAGAGGCAGCAACAATATAATAGAGATAAACACACCTGGTTGGATGGATATTTGTGAGGGAAGTTGACACCGAGATCTTTCTTTAGCAACCAACATTAACAATCGTTTGTCGGATCATTAAATCCAATTCCAAGAACCAAGAGTGAGATAGAAGATCGGGGATTTTTGCATGCTGCTTTCTCGTCTCCCGAGTTCCCGCCTTCCCAAATCCAAATTCGCCGCCTATATTAAACCATACAGTTGGCTTGGAGATGGCCAGAAGCCTCGCCGGATGATTCACTCATTCACAGGCTTACGCTTGCGGCCTTTCTGCTGTAATTTTATTGCATCACTCACTGCATGCCTTATTTAATGGTCAAAGTAATTTACTGAATGGGTCAACAGGTAAATACAATAAAAGTTATTTACTGAACAGATCAAAGTAATTTTGGTGCTTTTTTCTGTTGTTTTTTAGCTGAATATTTTTTCCTATCCATTCAGTCTTTTTTTTTCTTCTGTTTTATATGTTTTGTTTTTGGTTTTTTTCCGCTTAGAAGACGAGATGAGATGAGATAAATGGGTTAAATGTGTGAAGTCTGGTTATTTTTTATTTACAGTATGCTAATGGTTTTTTTTTAATTTTTAGAATGACTAACTCACACACCCTCTCATCCTACTCCTAAAAATGAAATGGGGGAAAAATAATCGAAGACTAAATTTATGAACACTTGTACTTGCATTTAATTCCCCAAACAAAATTCATTTCTAATAAAAACAATTCAACAACAGTCTAACACAAACTCATTCCCCGTTTAATGAGACTATGAGAGTAAATAAAATCAGACATGCATACAACACTATGAAAAAATTGCTACATATTAGAAAACAGTAGCTCACTTGAATGTCTTTCTCCTTTTTGTTTCATTTTTAATAACTTGGTATACCAGGGAAAGAGAAGTCTATATGAATGTTCATAGTTTATGTCTCTCTCTATATATTTAAAAGAAATGGAGAAATGTTGGGTAGCATCAGTGCGGATCCATGATTTTTTGTCAGGGGGTGTATAAAATGGTTCGGTCAAAACAGGTTAAATATGTCAAAAATAAACAGGTCAAATATACCAAAAATGGACGGTCATAATAGGCCAAATCATTATAATTTATTCGGCTAATTACTAAAAAGAAAATGTCGATCTCGATTGTTTTTGCTTGTTTTTCATGAGATATGCAATTAAAATGAGTTATATTGTTCCAACTTCTTAGATTTAATGTTAATTTTAGTAATTTCCAACATCTATAGAAAAAAAGTTCATGTTAAACTCCTATAATTCTCCGTACTTCCAACTGTTGAAAATTGAAACACTTCCTGATCGCAATAAAACTATTAAAATAACTTCTCTAAATACCTAATTTAATATTTTAAGGTTATTAAAATTTCAAATAAAAGTTAAAGGTTTACTTTGTAAGTTTCAACCAATTGAAATGGAATATGTGAAACTTTTAAAAATTCTAGTATCAAACGTGATTTTCTATACTTGCAAGAGATGATTACAATAAAAAAAAATATATAAGAGACTAGAGCAATTACTCCACAAATTTAGCTCTATACATGGGAGAAATAAAAACATAATAAATGTAGATGAGACCAAATAATTGAAAGAGAGAAAATAAGCAGTAATCCGATAATTTATAACTTTTAATTTTGAAAATGAAATTAACTACTTGACAAATTTGTTTTCCTTTCCTTTGTCAACATTATCTTCTCCCCCTTTATCTCTTACATCTCCATCTTCTCCACAGAGCTTGTGTTCTCCATTAAAGCTTCTTACGAAAAATCACCAAAATCTTCGGTTTCCCTTCTTTTCCTTTTCTGTTTGTCGATGTCACAGGTGCCTCTTGAGTATTTGCGAAGGTGCCTACTTAAAGAAACCTAAAATTTTCTATTACTCAGATAAATTCCAACGGGCGCCTCGCCCCCACGCTAACCAAAAGGTGAATTCGCCCCTGGGTAGCATCTAAAGCAATCACTAACAATCAGTGGGCAATTCCAAGAACGGGTCAAAGTAATTTTAATGCATAAAACCATTTAATGGGTCAACGGGTTAGACTAATCCAATAAGACTAACACGGGTCAAAGTAATTTTAGTGTATAAAACCTGATAATGGGTCACAGGTCATATTAATGCAATCAATGGGCAGTTCAATGAACGGGTCACCAGGTCAAAGTAATTTTTGTGCATGAAACCATTGAATGGGTCAATGGGTCGGACTAATCCAATAAGACTAGCACGGGTCAAAGTGATTTTAGTGCATATAACTTGATAATGGGTCACCAGGTCATATTAATATAATTAATGGATGGTTCAATAAATGGGTCAACGGGTCAAAGTAATTTTTGTGCATGAAACCATTGAACAGGTCAGACTAATCCAATAAGACTGGCATGTGTCAAAGTAATTTTAGTGCATAAAACCTGATAAATGGGTCACAGGTAGGGGGTGTTAAAAAATATCCGAATCCGAAACCAAACCCGAATTATCCGAAATTCAGAATCTGAAATATCCGAAATTTCGGATATCCGAATTTTCGGATTCGGATAGTAATATTGGAATTTTTCGGATATCCTAAATATATCTTTTTAATTATTTATTATTTATTTATTATATTGTTTCAAACCCTAAACTCCTAAAGTAAAACCTCCTTCACGGCTTTCACTATTCCAATTTCCTTTTCAGCGCAGCCCACCTCCACCCTCCCCCATCTATCGTCTTCCCGGCGTCGCTCCCCATCATTTGAATCATTTCTATCTTCCATTCTTCCCGGCGTCCTTATCATTTGGATCTAGCCGTTGTCAGAAGCCCGACCTTCAGCGCCATTATCATTTGGAGAGGTTAGTATCTCCGGCACTGTTGAAGGCGCACACCAATCTGAGGTGAGATGAAAATGTCAGCAACGGAGCAACAAAAACAGAAGCTCTGTTCAAACTTTACCAGAGATCAAATAAGAAGTTATAAATGTTGAATCGACCGTAAATGTAAGTTCAGTAATTAGTTTAGGCTTTGAAATTTTGTTTCAGAGATTTAATTTCCAATTTTCCATGTTGCCCCAAAGATTAATCATTCATAAGAGTATGTAATTTTGTTTCAGTGATTTAACTTCCAATTTGCAACTGGTTTTAACTTTTTTTGTTTTTTATACATTTGTTTCTTTTTAAATAATGAATCGAGAATGCTATGGATGTGGAATTAAGTTGGAAGATTAGGGCTTTTGATGGATCTGATCGCCGTTATCTCTCACACAACACTTGCAAAAATGTAGCGATAAAGTTTAATCATAGAAATTTCGGATATCCGCTTTACCACCCGAAAATTTCGGATATCCGAAATTCTGGATATCCTGTTTTGAACACCCCTAGTCACAGGTCATATTAGTGCAATGAATGGGCGGTTCAATGAACGAGTCAACGGGTTAAAGTAATTTTAGTGGTGTGTAGACTATGCCAGAACTCACTCTCACCTTCACCCAGGTGTGTAATGATAGGGTGAAGGTGAACAGTTTTATAATAATTGCATAATTATTATTTGTTATAATTTAATTAATTTATATATATTATTTATATCAAAAAATAATGCTATCTAAATCACAAATAAATAAAAAAACCTAATTTAATTTAACAAATTGGATTACAAACCACAAATAAATAAATAAAAACATAATGATAATTACGATTACTCCATAAATGCTTCATCAGATCAGTTCTAAGTTTGTATGAGTTTTCGAACAACAGATTATCCGACGATTTGCTTATCTTTGTTCGTTTGTTATTTCTATATTAGTCGGCTCGTTCTCTTCATAATTGGTGCAGATAGCTCGCCCTTTATCTTCTATAATCATGTTATGTAATATTAGACAAGCATACATTGCATTTCAAATTTTGTCTTTCGTCCACGTACGTGCGGGATGACTAATTATATGCCATTTATTTTTTAAGACACTGAATGCTCATTTGATATCTTTTCTTGTCGACTCTTGAGTTCTTTTAAAGTACCAACTTTTTTAATCTCTTTCTTGCGGACATGTAAATGCTTTGACAATAGTATCATAATCTGGATAAATACCATCACCTAGATAATAACCAAAACTATATTTATTGTCATTAGCAATAAAAGAAGACCTGGGTGCAACGCTGTTCTCAATATCGTCGAAAACAGGTGACTGATCTAAAACATTTATATCATTGTTTGATCCCGCAAAACCAAAGAATGCATGTCAAATCCAAAGATCATTCAATGCAACGACCTCGAGCATTAATGTGGGCCTAGGATGGTCTCTATGTTGGTGTTGACCTTAGGGGTGTTCAAAGTCAGATATCTGAAAATTCGGATATCCGAAAATTTTGGATAGTGATTTCACTATCCGAATCCGAAATTTCGGATATCCGAATTTTCGGATACGGATTCGGATATTTAAACGGATATCCGAAATTTCTCCTGCTTTCAAGAAATTCAAAGTTGCTGTTATCAAAATCTTCACTAAATTGCCATCACCATTTACATACAAACCAAAAATACAATAAGATTATAGGCTCTCACTCTGTGCTTGTTTTCTGAAGCAAAAAATAAATGAATATCATGTTTGTTGCAAGTCAAAATCCTCACCAAATTGCCCTCTCACTAAATTGACTATTAAAGCTCCATATCCTGATGCAACCTTCAATTATAGAGATAAATTTTGAAGTTTATATAATTAGATATTAAAGAAATTAAAAGCTTAACTAATAAAAGCTTAACAAAAATTTACCGATGGTCGAGAAGAAGCGGACTAGCGGAGTAGCAGTGGTGGACTGGTGGTGCGGTAAATGTCGGCCGGTGGTAAGGCCAGAGAAGCGGTGGTGGTCGAGCGGCAGCAGGAAGTCACCGGTCGAAACACAAGCGGCAGTCGGATCTGTCGATGGTGGAGAAGTCGTTGGAAGGTTGAACGGAGAAGACGGTCGGTGCGAGGGACGATGGTGCCTGGTGGATTGGTGGGAAGGCGGTAGGATATCCATGGATGCTTGTGTAGCTGTGTGAAATAAGAAATTGGGAATGACTACTCCATCAGACCAAAGTTAGGGTTTCAATAACATTTATTTTTTAATTTATAAAAAAATAATATAAATGTAAAATTTCGGATATTCGGATATCCGAATTATCCGAAAATTTGAAAAATCTCTATCCTAATCTGAATCCGAATTTCGGATATTTCGGGTTCGGAATTTTGGATAATTCGGATTCTGTTTTGGATTCAGATATTTTTGCACACCCCTAGTTGACCTCGCCACGCAAAAGGACAATTTTCCCACTCCTAATGCATGCAGCGGATGC
This sequence comes from Smallanthus sonchifolius, assembly GCA_023525975.1. NCBI lineage: Eukaryota > Viridiplantae > Streptophyta > Magnoliopsida > Asterales > Asteraceae > Smallanthus > Smallanthus sonchifolius. The sequence continues at coordinate 34,129,907 of CM042046.1, forward strand.
TACCAAGCACACCCGGAAGTCCATGGACAGACTCATGTGTGTCGTACAATTTCTGTATATCACCTTTCGTCGGTTTCTGATGTGTTGCAAAGCACACATGTGTTTCCTCCCTATTTAATGTCATTTTCATATAGTTTTCGAGTTGTTTTGAGTCATTTATGACTTGTACTTAGTTATGTTATGTTATGTTTTGTAGGTATTCGGGGAGTAATTGGAGATTAAACGATCAAGAACTGTGCAGAAACGGGCACATGACCCGAGATGAGAAACTGAGAAGGTAAGGAAAAAGTCCAAACTTAAAAGGGACATATCTAGGGCTAGAAAATTAGTTACGGGACCCGTTTTATATCGATTTGGGGTAGCTCGACGAGAGGAGTTCAAAAAATAAGTTTGTTTGGCCCGCATTATGCCAAAGGATAGGCCAAGAGCCCTCGCAGTACGCGAGGGACCCTAGTTACAGGAATATTGACCTAATTTAAGGGTTTAAAAGTTTAGGACTCTTCCATTCTTAAAATAATCGATTTCCAGCCATTTTAGACCAGAAAAGGGGCGATTTTGGGGGGTAGAGGAGATCAATTGAAGAGGAAAGTCAAAGACTTTGCATCCAGGTTCGTTAGACATGTAGTCTAAATGACCATGTTTGATCATCAATGAGCCTAACTGATGTCGTCCAGACGGTCTATATAAAACTAACAATACCTAAACTAGACTCCTAAGTAATAAGATGAAAAACCTATAAACTAAACCGCACTGACAGGCAAGTGTACCTTTCAATTGTAGCACAGCTTAACGGTAAACCGGATTATCGAACCCTAGAGACATTGAATAACCTAATTAGACTCTCACTCGGACTAAAGATTGAATTGGTTTGGGTGGGTTTACTACACTACTGATTTAACCAGAAAACTAAGAACAAATCAAGCTACCAAGAGAAAAGCTAAGGTGAAATCAAGAATGAGAAGAACACTACTTAGGTCGGAATCCTACTTGCAAAGCACAACTTCTACCGGTTCTGGAAACTATGATGGATCTGGTTTTCTAAGGATGACAACTAAAGACTACCTGGCGGATCCCTAATCACTCTCAGGGTGTCACCGACTAAGGAACCTAGAGTGTACTAAACTCACCAGATGGTTGGATCACCTCTCAGATATTTCCAACTATGACAATGTACCCTAATAGACAGACAGATTACCTCTCAGTCTCACAGTCCACAATACATTCAAGGAATGCACGGGCTAATCTCAGGATAACAACTATGATTCAGAATAACAACAATCACTAGATACCTACACCAACTTCCTCTCAGACAGTTGACACTCGAATTCTTAATGACGAAGACTAAACGAATAATTCTCACCTCTCGGGTATTGAACTAGGACACACATTCAAATCTAATATGGGATTAACTAACGCTTTTATGGATTACTACGTCTAGCAAACCACTCAGGTCACAAGCGACAAGCAAACAACCTATACATGCAACTATCAATGAAAGACATTCAACAAGATAGCATAAAGAACACTAATCAACTCAAAGTCAGAATTAAACATGCTGACTCATCACAATTCTCATACCAAAATCTTTTACACAATCATAATTCCAACATTAATAACCAAAAACCGATAAAAATCAAAACTTTAACAAGTGTTCATCATTAGACCTAGGTATTATTAGAGTTTTAGCCTATGATCATGTTCAAAACAACCATAAAAGAAGTATTTAAGCAGAACATAGTATCAACCACAGAAAACAATGATAAAGATTGAATCTTGAAACCCTAGAACGCTAAAATAACGAACCCGAAATCCAAAAGCTCCAAACTTGCACTTGATTTCCCTTCCAAACGCCCAAAATCGTCGCTGGAACTCCTCTAGAAGGCAAAGAATCGAACTCCTTTGGACTATAGCATTACAATTTGATTTAAAAGTCGATTAGGGCTTTTTCGAATTTTACAGGCCCCTCGCGTACCGCGAGAGGTTGTGGTCAGTCCCTTGCGTACCGTGAGGAACAATTTAGTCAGATCCGGATTTGAAGATCTTCGCGTATCGCGAGAAATACTCTTCTGTTCTTCGCGTACCGCGAAGGAATGAAATTCACCATTTTTCTCTTTTGAACTCCCGACTTCATTCTCATTCTCGGTTTCTTCGGGTTTTGACTTGTAATTCACACGAGCTCGTGTAAACATAACATAGACTCAATAGAAACAAAAAACGACTCAAAACGAACACAAAACTAATTAAAACACACGAAAACAATAGGAATAAATATGTGTGCTTTGCACTAAATCACTAACTGACCATCAATAACCTAGTCATTGACCATTAATGACCCTAATTGACCATCAATAACCTATATGGCCACAATGACACAATATTTGACAATTATCTCTTAAAGTTTGAGTAACTAACAAAATTTACTAATTGACTATCAATGATAGAACCCAATACCCCTGAATGGTTTTTAATGACCTTAAGTGGCCGTCAATGACCCTAAGAACCCCAAGTCATCTATAATAACCATATGTGACCAACAATGACCGTAATTAACCCAATAACCTTAAGCGACCATCATTAACTTAAACAGGCCATCTATGACCCTCGTCGATTCTAATTGAGCAATGTTAACGCTAGACGTCCATTGGTGCCCATATTAACATCATATGACCAACAATTACCCTAATTGCCTGTTACTGAGCATAAGTAACCACCACTGCAAGTCCACCACATCCGATAAATAAATTATGACGCTTTCAAAAACATCTTTTTTAACTAGTATTTTTAAATATTTTACAAAACGAGAATAATCATACAACGTTTTTATAAAAACTGTAATATATATATATATATATATATATATATATATATATATATATATATATATATATATATGGGAGGTTCAAATAAGAAGTAGTTTTTCACTAAGAAATCTAAGAAATGACCAAAACGCTAATAAACGATATCAAACGAGCTCTGATTGAGCTCATTTCAACGGCGTTGGAACCGTCTCGTCGAACTCTACCATTTTAGCTTTTAAGGTTTAGCTAAGGTTTAGATTTTACGTTTGAATTTTATGGTTTTAGGCTTAGGGTTTAACTTTTAGGGTTTAGATTTTATGGTTTAGGTTTTTTTAGGGGTGGGGGGGTTTAGGTTTTTGGGGTGGGTGGGGTTGGTTTAGGTTTTTGGAGGGTGGGGGTTTTAGGCTTTTCGGGGTGGCGTTGGAGGGGGGTTTAGGTTTTTGGGGGGTGCGGGTGGAGGGGGTTTAACTTTTTGGGTCCGGATTAGAGTTCGATAAGACAGTTCCAACGCCACTGGAATGAGCTTAATCGGAGTTCGTTTGACACACTTCTTAACGTTTCTTAACGAAAAATCACTTGTTAGTGAAACCTTCCCCTATATATATTATTTATATGTTGGTTTAATATATTCAACCCTTATTACAATAATGATTAAGGTAAAGTTGGGTTGAATAGTAGATGCTCGATTCAAAATCTGCCACGTTCAACTTTTATTTTTTTAATTTTCACTTTCAGTCTTATACTATATATTTCCGTATTGTATTATCGGAACCGGTCTCGATACTCGCTTTTATGTTTTCGACGATCCGAACCGGTAATATTTTTATTTTTTTTATTTTTTATTTTTTAGCTTTATGTTCTTTTTTTATTAACATTATTTTTAACTTTTTTCCTACGTTTTCATTGAAACTTTATTAACGATTGACCCGACACCCGTCGCGAAGCGCGGGTATAACCAACTAGTTAATACTTATAATAGAACTAATAAATTAAACTTTCCTAAAAATTTCAATTCATCAAAAAATCGATCATATCTTGAATTTTAGAGTATCAGGTATACTCTTCTTTTTAGTGGCGTGATCCGACGTGAAAAATTCAATAATGAAGAGGGAATGGCCCTCCCGAAACCCATAAGCCTAAATAAGAAGGCCCAAGGCCCACAGATTAAATAGTTATGACAGATGGTAGTCAAGGAATAGCGGGAATTCTCTTGGCCAATAGGAAATTAAGCCTCTGCTGCATGATCCATTGTGGACCCCACGGGTCCCCACAAGCTAACAGAATAATCACCTGGAAACGGCATATATAAAGGAGAAAAAGGCAATTGAGAAAGGTATGACCTCATTACTCTGATACTTGCATACTCTCTATAAAACATTAATCGGAGAACTGATTCTCACGCCGGAGGGTCGATACAGAAGGAATCCCCACCCTGTAACGCCTTAACGCGTCTCGTTTATGTGTAGATCACGATGCAGTAAGAAGATATTCTCAAATAGGGCAATTCGTTTGGGCTTTTGTGATCCAATTATCCTCAAGGACCCTGGTTCTGATCTTTGGATTTACAAATCACACCGTGAAAAAAATAGAATACCGCCTCCTTAATGTTTTACTCACGCCGTGATCTTGTAGCGTGATTTTTTTGACGGCTGAAAAGTGGAAGGAGCAATTGAAAAAGGTAAAGCAAGCTATTTTTTATTATTAAATCATTTGACCAGAATGTAATAGAGTTATCATTATCAAATTAATATATTTAAATGATTAATATTAATAAGTTTATTCCATATTCTTGATTGGTTGTTTAGTGTTTGGTTTTAAACCTATCAAACCGATAATCAAATAGAAATCGAAACTATTTAAAATAAAACCGAATTACATTTAAAATAGAAATCGAAACCATTTAAAATCATATATGTAATTTGATTTTTGGTTTGGTATACTGTAATTTTTTAGTTACGTATTTTTTTTAGTAATTTGATTAATGTATTTTTTTAGTAATTTGATTGATGTTTTTTAGTTGTTTTAATTAATGTATTTTTTTATTAGTGAAATATTATGTTTTATTTTATTTAAATAAAAATAAAAAAAATAACATTTATTTATCACACCACCACAATCACTTGGGTATACCCCTTGCCAAGTGATGGATGGTGTGATAATGAAGGAAGTGACGTGACGCCACGTGGTGACTTGCACTTTTTTATCACACCACACCACAATCACACGGGTATACCCCATGCTCTTATAAATTGAACCCCACAATAATGATTTAATCCTAGTTCTCTTTAAATTGTGTATCGTTATACATTTCCTTCTTCACCAAAGAAATATTTGATTATTAATATCATATTGACGGTTAGAGATGTTTAATACAAAACTAATTTCTACATAAAAATGTGAGAATTATATAGATACTTGTATATACCCGTGACATAAAAGTCGGTTTTCTAACCATATCTACGCCTTTTCTACTATGATTTATGTAGTACAAATACTTATGTGTTTATGGGAGTCTCTATGGTTCAATATCCAAAATAAGCTGAAGCTTGGGGCTCATATTTAAGCTCAATTTTTGGTGTTTAATTTTCAAATTTTCACAAGAAAAGTAGAGAATAAGTATACTTGGAAGAATTTCTTTTAATTAAAACGAACTTTAACTTTAGAGTAAACTGTCATTTTCGTCCTTGTGGTTTAGTCAATTTTGTCAGTTTCATCCAAAAAGTTTATTTTTCATCTGTGTATCCTCGTGATTTACAAACTTACAATTTTCATCTAACTGGTTAATTTCATCCGTATTTTAACGTTAAATGAGGTGTATTTATGTCTTTTTATATATTTCTTTAAAATATATAAAAAGAAATATATTGATTGAGTTAAGTGATTGGACACAATTACCCCTATTTAACGTTAAAATATAGATGAAATATATAAAAAGACAACTTTTGTAACCACAAGGATACACAAGAAAAAATAAACTTTTTAAATGAAACTAATAAAAATAGCTAAATCACATGAATAAAAATAATAGTTTACTCTTAAGCTTTATGACGTGTGAATGTGTTTTTGCACTCTATTTATTGTAGTTTTTTGAATTACCCACAAAAAGTTGATTAACGGCAATTCAATCTTAATTTTTTTTTGTTTCCCTCCATTCACCCTCAATCATATACCCTAATAGAAAATTACACCATAAAAATTCATCTAGTCGTTCTACATCCACCCTAACTTCCAGACCGGTTAATCCAGAATTCGATTTAGACCTATATTCCAGTTATCTATGTGTTGTTCAATCATTAGAAGGATTCAATACCCGGTAATCATCTGTGTTCAATCGCCACGTTAATTATTGTTCTAAAATTCTTTTACTACTTTGAATCTTTGAATTAAAATGGAACAGAATGAAGAAACATATTTGTAATCTATCTTAATGCAAATAAGTTTATTGGAATCAACAGATTTGATATTTTGTTTTTTACGCTAAACTGATTTTGGGCTTAATGAGACCTTGTTTCTTAATTGGCATCAATATTTTGGTCTATGTATTTTTGCATATCATACTGCAATCGTAGTTGGCCTCATGTGATTATGTTGATTTTTATTATCGATTGGTAAAACATACATTATCATCCTGCTATGTTTAATGCTTTAATTGCATGAAGGTTTTTTTAATTGAGTGAAGGTTTCTTGTTAATGAGGACGACGACGAGGATGATGGGACGTCTCAAGGTATTGTTTAGTTGAACATAAATTTGTTTTAACTAAAATTAATTTTTATATTATTTTACTCATTTATGCTTTTAAATGTTAATGGATTAGATATGGAATAAAATGATTTAGAAAATGATGATATTACACATGTTTAGGGATTTAAGTATATCTTTGTTTGTTATTTCAGTATTTTTGTAGTTGATATTTGTTCACAGTAATTTATTTTAAATGACAAGATGAGGATGATCAAGAAAAAGATCGTGAAGACAAGGTATGACAGTTTCAAATAAAGAAAACGATATACAAAGAGATGATAACAGCGAGGACTTGGAAAATGAGGACGATGCATATCGCCTAGAATTTGAACAACTACAACGCCGAGAATTAGAAAAAGCAACAGGTTTGACTTAACTATTTATACCATGTATTTGGCTTGTTATTGATTATATATGTATTTGTAACGTGTACCGGGGTACAAAAATTTCTAAAACCAATAAAATAGGACCAACAATGTTGCATGTTGTGCACACCCGGAAAGTCGACGAGCGTGAAGTCATTATATGTAATGAATTTGGACAACCTGCCGGACTAGTAAGAGAGGGGAAGGATGTAGTTGGCCAATTCTCTCGATTTTTTGGTCCAATAGCTCGTAATCAAAGTTATGCCCCATTAATACATAGTTCATGGCACAAGGTGACACATAAAGAAAATTTATAGGAGTATCTCTTGGTATAGTTTTTAGTAGTTTTATTTAATTTATTTGTTAGATTTTTATTTTTAATTAAATGCTAATTTTTTTAAAGAAAAAATACAATTTGCCCGATGCTGCTAAGTCATGGGTTTTAAAGAGCATTGGACATTTGTATAAGGTACATAAATGTCGGTTTAAGCAAAAACACTTCTATCAATTTAAGGACAACAAAACAAGATGGAAGAACCGACCTAACAACATTCCAGAAGATTTCTCACAATTGTTACGTTTATGGAGTAATAAAGATGTGAAAACCAATGAAAAAGTAGAGAACGATAACAACCATGTTAGACCAATTAATTATTTTCTTTTTACTTCCTATTTTGTTATTATTATGGGTATTATAGTAATTTTATGCTATTTTTTTTAGATCACGTTGTTTTTGGAGAACGTGGGGGCGTGTAGTTGCAATTTTAAGGACAAAAGTCAATGTCGTTAATTGGGATTTGAACTACTGGGCTTTGGTCTAGTGGTTATGGCGATGAAGACTCAACCTGCCCACACAGGTTCGAGTCTGAGCCAACCCGGGTTTTAGTCCGGAGTGCGTTACGCTAGCGGGGTTTGGCCCATGTAGCGGCGCAACTGTTGTCAAGTGACAGCAGGCTCTATGGTTTCCCGGTGATAGCCTATGCCTCTCGTTCTGAACCCGCGGGCCCGGTTCAGACAACGTAGTGGTCAAGTTGAGGGGTATGGATCTCCGATTTGGAGATGTAACTGTCACTTAAAAAATGAAAGTTACCTATAAAAAAAAGTATGTTTTTAAGAAAAGAAAAAGTTTTTATAAATGATATTATCCAAATGCTGTTTAGTTTATTATGTTTTCTATGTGTGATTTTATTAATGTTTTATGTTATATAATTTATATTTTTTAACCACGATTACTTTAAACACTTTAATACATGTTTTCATAAATTGGTTCTTATATTTCGGTTTTGCGTCTAGGCTTTCATATAAAAGTAGTTGTTTTTTCAACATATTCATTTTTTTTAAGATTTCTAATTTTTTTTTGTCATTTCTTTGGGTTAAACAGATATAATGCATATATGCATTTATATTTACTTAGAACGGATATGTGCATTTACATTGATGTAGGATATATGATAAACTCTAATGATTTTATATTAACGTTTTAACCTTTATGAATAAAAGTAACCCTATTTAAATAGAAACCAGAGTGAACAGTGGCATCCTAATAGTGTTGAGCCACGTATCAAAAATAAAAATTCCGTTTCCGTCCCTCAAACTTTATATAATTTACACTTTTAACTCATTTAACTTTTTGATAATTTTTTTTTGTAATAACTTTCATTCCTTATCATTTAAAAAAAAAATTATGTTGTTTTTTTTTCAACGTTCCAATATAAATTTTTTAAAAACGGAGTTGTATCTAAATTTGAGTATTTTATTTACTATCGTACGGTATATCGAACGTACGTAATTTTTAGCACGCAAACAAGCCAAATCGATAACAACCATGTCCCCGCAAAATAGCGATTTGCCCCTCATACTACATATAATATATGGTTTCAAAAAATTTAGGAGAAGAGTTGTTTTGTAAGAGTGACATGACGATGGTGAATACCCTAGTCATGTTGTGTCATATATCACAAACTTTTTTAGCATAAATTCTTTACATATATGAAAATTGAAACTTAAATAAAATAAAAAATAGGTTGGGAGGAGGTGATTAGACATGCACATATCTAACCTTGGATGTGACATTTCGGATTTTCATTCACGCACTTGTAATATATATATATATCATGTAATCATTTATATTTAAATGAAATGCGAGTGTTTTTATTTTTGTACAAAATATATATTTTTATTTTATGGATTTAAAATAATTAAAATTTTATAAGTTTTAAACTTATATAAAATTTTATAAAAAAAAATCTAAATTAAAAGGGTTCATGTATATATAAGATAATCTATTTAAATAAAATAATTAACTTTTATAAAAATATTTATAATAATAATAATAATATAAGTTTATAAAAGATAATTGAAATAAAAAAAAGAAATGTAATTAATTATTAAAGTTGAGGGGCTGTATTGAAAATTTTTAAACTAAAAGGTTTTAAACCAAAAACCGGTTAAGGGACTAAACATGGCCAAATCAAACCACAAGGACCCATCCGTAATTATCTCAGGGACTTAATTAAAACAGAATCAAACTTCAGGGACCAATTCTGCCATTTTCCAATTCGCGTTTCCGGTCACCTCCTTCATTATCCGGCGTTCCAAGCCAATTTCCGGTGACATCTCGACACGCCTGTTCCCTGCACCTCGACAGCCGATAAAGGTGTCCCTGACCTCGTCGTCCCCACGCGAGCAAAAGCCCCCGACCAATTGGTCTCCCTAACATTCGAATCGTCTGATCGTGTTTGTGGCCGAAAGTCCACGCCACGAATTCGGCCCCGACAGTCAACCTCCATGCCTGCAAGATGGCTCGACAGTTTCGTCTCGTCCAGACGAGTGTCTGGACATACTCAATTGCGTGTTTTATTATAAGGATCGAGCTCAGCTATAAATAGCCATTTACGGACTTGCTCGAGCTCGCCACCCCTCCTCCACCCACTCTCACTTCAAATTGAAACCAGCATTGTGTTCGTTGTCACTGTGAGAAGCTGTGACCAGAATATCAGAGTCTAATTCCATCCCGAAGCTTGATTTCCCATTCTTGACATTCTCGGATTTAAGACCCTGCCGACCAGACCCTTCACGACCAGGTTCGAGCCTCAAATTTGTTCCGTTATCTTCTATTATCAACTCGCAATCTATCCCAATCGAAATCGCAACCTCAAACCATCGATTACCGGGCAACCAAATGTCTCAGACACTGGTTTGCTGGTTGCCGAGGACCAGCGACCAGGTTCGCTTATGTGCATATCAATTAACTGATACATACATAACCAGCGATGGGCAGTAGCCCGACTGGTTATGCGTGTGTGTGTTTGTGTCTAAGGTCGCGGGTTCGATTCCGGTTGGCCTTCGGCCAAATTTTTTTTCTTCTGTTTTATAAAACTTTTATTTTATTTATTTATTTTATCTCATTTTAATAATTTCTCTATACAATAAAAACTATTACGAGTGGGTTGACTCGTTCGTCTAGTTTGAAATCGATTAAACAATTTTTTTTCATAATTAACCCATCCAATTTTTATAAAATAAAAAACCCTACAATTTTTATAAACTTGTTAAAATAAATTTTAATATATAATAATGATAACATAATTAAACAAATAGAAACTTTTCTTTTTATTTATTATTATATATAAATACAATAAACATAATAACAAATTATTTAAAATATGATATTTTAACAAGATTAAAATATATATATTTTTGATGTTAAGTTTTACAAAATCATTATCATCTTTCTACCATATTTTATACAAATAAATGTTAAGAAATATTATTATAAACATATACACATTTAAATACGAATACGCACATATAAAACATACAATAATACCTATTTATCCACATAGGGTTTCAACGTGCTTAGTTTTCAACATCTTTATCACCCGCACTCGTGGATTAAGACATCCTCTAGCCAGGTGAGTTACATAGCCCCTATTTTACATTTTTACATACTTTGGGGTGAAACATTATTTCATGCTACTCAATCAAATTGTTTATACGTGTTATTCATGTGGATTATATGCTTATTATCTTGGGTGTACAATCATTTACTTTAAACACAAGAAAACCAACAGTAATATTAATAGATCTATTGTGCCTGACCAGCCCACCATATAGGGTGTTTATTACTGCATACTCGGATATAGCCGCGTATTATATTCAAACATATCGGATATAGTGGGTAACTATATTCAAACATACCGGACCTAGCTGTTGTGCTATGTTCAAGCGCGTCAATCATGGTTTGAATTGTGCTTAGATAAATGATACAACCATGTATGCTATGTTTAACAAGATAAACAATGAGTTGCAAAACGTTTTTATCTACTATTTATTGGTTCCACTAAACCTATGTACTCACCAACTTTATAGTTGACACTTGATTTAAATAATGTTTCAGGTTTGGATATGTGATTTCTTGCTGAAGATTCTACCACTTAAGAACTTATGGACCTAGTTAATTAAATCAATGTTTTGAAATAGACTAGGTTATTTGAATTTGTATTGTACTTGAATGTTTGTTGTCTTTAATTAAATTAATGAATTATGCAATATTTTAGTTATCATGTGCTTTTGAACAATCATTCCATTGTCCGCCTCAATGATTCCGCCATCGGTCGGGGTGTGACAGATTGGTATCAGAGCCATGGTTATAGGGAATTAGGTTATTAGACACAATGACCTAGACTATAACCCTAGGACTCCCTTTTATGTGTTACGTGCTAAATGATTATCTGCTATGTGAATTATTTGTAGTTAGGTATTATTTGAATTTCCCCAAGTTTGGTACATGAGACTTATACACATACATACAAGGCTTTAAAACACATAATACATACTTTACACACACATTTGACAAACAAACGTATGCAAACAAATACACTACCCATCCTTATCCATACTCTTTTCATACTATTTGCAACATTCCTACACATTTTATACTCATAGACTCTCAAGTCTATTAAAATCTTGAAAATCTCGTCAACGACTTAATTTCTTAAAACCAGTAAAGGACATGTGCAATCTGGAAGGGTGACACCTGTACATTGGGTTTTCTATCTAGGAAAGCATTTCGTATAAATCCAAATAAACGGCCCCGTATTCTTTCCTGGGAATACCTGAAGTGAGTGTTTACCTATAGGCTAAAGCATGTCTCCTTGAAAGTTTTAAGGAATTACTTAACGTTGATAAGTCATTGTATTCGCAAGAATACGATCCGAACCTAAACTCAAAATTTTGGGGACATTATAGTAAGATAGGAAGAACTAGATGAACATGCAAAACAAATCATTATTACGGGTGCACACGTAATAACGATTTGTAGTGCATGCAAATCCCGGCGATTCCTATTACGCAAATAATGATCTATGACATCATATCCTACCCGGAATAGATGGCTTACCTCCCCCATCAACCCTGAATAAATACACATACATTGGCACGCGACATGATGAATTCCGCATTTCTGCTTACATTATTCCCACTATAGCTCATGTATACCCACTTTATCTAAAATATCATTGTCTTTTCTTATGGTGTTAGAATGTCTCCTCGACGTGCAAACTCTAGCACTTTCAACCCGGATCTTGCTACTCTTCTTGCCCAAATGGTAGGACAAATGACCCAAGCCAATAACAACAGTGACGAGTCTCTCAACATCCAAGGAAACGGTGGTACCAACCCGCCTCAATGCACGTTTAAGCACTTTAACTCGTGCAACCCTACAAAATTTTACGGGACTGAAGGTGCTACCGGCCTACTACAATGGTTTGAAAGCATGGAAAGCACATTCCTAAACAGTGACTGTCCCGATAATCTTCGGGTTCGCTATGCCACAAGTGTACTACAAAAAAGAGCCCTCACCTGGTGGAACGGTGAGAAACGCACTCGTGGTGTTGAGGTTGCTACATCTTTATCATGGGATAATCTGAAGAAAGCCATGACTGATGAATTCTGTCCTCGAAATGAAATGAGGAAGCTCGAGACTAAGTTTTGGGATCTTGCCCAAGACAGCGAGGATAATCTGGCTTACACCACCCGATTTCAAGAGCTAAGCCTACTGGTACCACATATGATCACTCCCCTTGCTCGGGAAATTGAAAAATACATAGGCGGGCCACCTATGCAAATTCAGGATGCTGTGTTAGGAAGCAATCCTCCTACACTTGAAGCTGCTATTCGTCTATCCGCTACGCTATCCGAAAACCACGTCAAAGCCGGAACCTTAACAAGAAAGGGTCCCAAGAAGGTTGTTTCTACTCTTGCGGCCATCAAGGATGTAAAGCCCGAGTCTTCTAACCGCAACAAGAAACGAAAGGGTCGAAACTTCGCAGCCGTAACTCCCACCGTACCTGTTATTCAAGTTGCCCCTTTGGGTCAAAACCCGAAACCTTATTTGGGTCCAAATCCCCAATGTCAGACCTGCAAGTACCACCATCCTGCCAACTTACCATGCCGATTGTGTTCAAGCTGCGGACGATATGGACACGTGGTCATTACTTGCCGTGCCCGTACTCCCGTCCATCAAGCTGCTCCAGCCAACCGTTCAAACTATCTGGCACCTCTCAATGGTCGGGCATGTTACGAATGTGGAGACCCAAACCATTTTCGCGACCGATGCCCAAAACTTCATCATCAAGGTGGTCCCCAAGGACGAGCGTTTAATATAAACGCTAACGAGGCACAAGCAATCAACGACGTGATAAACGGTACGTTTCTTGTAAACAATCATTATGCATCCATTTTATTTGATACCGGTGCCGATAGGAGTTTTGTGTCTCTTACCTTTGAATCTCGACTTGCTAAACAAAGAACGAAACTTGACAATTCTTATTCCGTGGAGGTAGCAAACGGAAAATCTATTACTATAAATTCTATTATCCGCGACTGCAATCTCGAGCTTAATAATCATGAATTCTCTGTTGATCTCCTTCCAATGCAATTGGGAAGCTTCGATATTATAATTGGCATGGACTGGTTATCCAAGCACCATGCCGAGGTTATTTGCTACGAAAAGTGCATTCGTATACCTCTCCCTTCAGGCGACACGTTAGTTATTTTCGGTGAAAAACCGTGTCGTGGTCTTCAACTCATGTCTTGCACATTGGCACAAAAGTACTTGCGGAAAAAGTACGTTGCCTTCTTGGCCCACGTAGTTGACACGAAAGACAAAGGTAAGAAATTGCAAGATATTCCAATTATTCGAGACTTTCCCGAGGTATTCCCCGAGGATTTACCCGGTCTTCCTCCTCCTAGACAAGTAGAGTTTCGTATTGACCTTGTGCCCGGAGCAACTCCCGTGGGAAAAGCTCCCTATCGTCTTGCACCTTCCGAGATGCAAGAACTCGCAAGTCAATTACAAGAACTCTCATCCAAAGGATTCATCCGACCAAGCCATTCACCTTGGGGTGCTCCCGTGCTGTTCGTAAAGAAAAAGGATGGATCGTTTCGAATGTGCATTGATTATCGTGAACTCAACAAGCTTACAATCAAGAACCGTTATCCTTTACACCGTATCGACGATCTTTTCGATCAACTTCAAGGTTCAACATGTTTCTCCAAGATTGACCTTCGTTCCGGATACCATCAACTTCGTGTTCTCGATGAAGACATTTCGAAGACTGCCTTTCGGACTAGATATGGTCACTACGAGTTCATGGTCATGCCTTTTGGCTTGACTAATGCACCTACGGTTTTCATGGATCTCATGAACCGTGTACGCAAACCTTATTTGGACAAGTTCGTGATCGTTTTCATTGACGACATTCTCATCTATTCTAAAAAGAAAGCGGAGCATAAACAACATCTTTGTTTGATTTTGGAGCTCTTGAAGAAAGAAAAACTATACGCCAAGTTCTCCAAATGTGAATTCTGGCTAAAAGAGGTTCAATTTTTGGGACACATAGTCAACGATAAGGGGATTCATGTGGACCCGGCAAAAATCGAAGCGGTAAAGAATTGGAGTACTCCTAAGACTCCTACCGAGATTCGTTCCTTCCTTGGACTAGCGGGTTACTATCGTCGCTTCATCTCAAATTTCTTCAAGATTGCGGTTCCGCTCACTGCCTTGACTCACAAAGGTAAACCTTACGAATGGGGACCCAAACAAGGGAAGCTTTTCAAACTCTCAAGCACAAGCTCTGCAACGCTCCTATTCTAACTCTTCCTAGTGGTAATGACGACTTTGTCGTTTACTGCGATGTATCCAACCAAGGTCTTGGTTGAGTTCTTATGCAGCGTGGCCAAGTAATTGCATACGCATCACGTCAGCTCAAAATCCATGAGAAGAACTATACGACCCATGATCTCGAGCTTGGTGCTGTCGTTTTCGCCTTGAAAATTTGGAGACACTATCTTTATGGCACCAAATGCGTGGTTTTCACCGACCACAAAAGTCTCCAACATATTTTCAATCAAAAAGAACTTAATATGAGGCAATGACGATGGGTCGAACTTCTTAACGACTACGACTGCGAGATTCGCTACCACCCCGGCAAAGCAAATGTTGTAGCCGACGCCTTGAGTCGTAAGGAACGTATCATGCTTCATAGTGTTCATATTCATAACGATATCTAAGCCCGCATTCTCCAAGCACAACACACCTCGGTTACCGAGGGAAACATGTACTAAGAAATGGCATGTGGTGTAGAACTCTTGCTAGAAACCAAAGCCAACGGCCTATTGTATTACTTGGATCGTATCTGGATTCCCTATCGCGACGACCTTCGTATATTTTTGATGAACGAGTCCCACAAAACTCAATATTCGGTATATCCCGGAGCTGATAAGATGTACATGGGTCTTCGTCAACAATATTGGTGGCACGACATGAAAAAGGATATTGTCCTCTTTGTGGCAAAATGCTTAACTTGTTCTAAAGTGAAGGCCGAACATCAGAAGCCTTCCGGACTCCTCGAACAACCTGAAATTCCCTTGTGGAAGTGGGAGAACCTTGCTATGGACTTCATCACCAAACTCCCACGCACTTCTAGTGGGCACGATAGTATCTGGGTTATTATCGATCGACTCACAAAGTCTGCTCATTTCTTGCCTATTCATGAGGACTATCGAGTCGAGAAATTGGCTCGGATCTACATTGATGAGATCGTAAGCCGTCACGGAATCCCATTGAACATCATCTCCGATCGTGATTCACGTTTTACTTCCCGATTTTGGCAATCCTTACAATCTGCGCTTGGTACTCGTTTGGATTTAAGTACGGCTTACCATCCTCAAACTGATGGACAAACCGAGCGAACCATCCAAACCCTCGAGGATATGCTTAGAGCTTGTGTCATTGACTTTGGTGGAAATTGGAATTCTCACCTACCACTGATCGAATTTTCCTACAACAACAACTACCACACAAGTATTAACATGGCACCGTTCGAAGCTCTTTATGGACGGAAATGTCGTTCACTGATTTGTTGGAACGAAATTGGTGAAGCACAAATCACCGATCCCGAGCTTATCCAAGAGACCACCGATAAAATCTCTCTTATTCGTGACAACATTCGAGTAGCAAGGAGTCGGAAAAAGAGCTATGCCGATAATCGACGAAAACCCTTGGAATTTCAAGTTGGGGATATGGTTCTTCTAAAGGTATCACCTTGGAAAGGCGTAGTCCGATTTGGAAAGAAAGGAAAACTTGCACCTCGATATGTGGGTCCATTCAAGATACTCGAAAGGGTAGGGAAAGTGGCCTACAAACTCGATCTTCCTTCAGAGCTCAGCAACGTTCATCCGACTTTTCACGTATCTAATTTGAAAAAGTGCCTAGCCGACGAGAATCTCCACATCCCTCTTGATGAAGTGCGTATTGACGAGAAAATGCACTTTGTTGAAAAACCCATGGAAATCATGGACCGTGAAGTCAAGAAACTCAAACGTAGCCGCATCCCCATTGTCAAGGTCCGTTGGGAGTCTAAACGTGGACCCGAGTTCACTTGGAAACGTGAAGACCAAATGAAGACCAAATATCCGCATCTCTTTTCATAGCCTCCACTAGTTGAATTTCGGGGCGAAATTCCTTTAACATGGGGAGACTGTGACATTTCGGATTTTCATTCACGCACTTGTAATATATATATATATATATATCATGTAATCATTTATATTTAAATGAAATGCGAGTGTTTTTATTTTTGTACAAAATATATATTTTTATTTTATGGATTTAAAATAATTAAAATTTTATAAGTTTTAAACTTATATAAAATTTTATATAAAAAAATCTAAATTAAAAGGGTTCATGTATATATAAGATAACCTATTTAAATAAAATAATTAACTTTTATAAAAATATTTATAATAATAATAATAATATAAGTTTATAAAAGATAATTGAAATAAAAAAAAAGAAAAAAAAGAAATGTAATTAATTATTAAAGTTGAGGGGCTGTTTTGAAAATTTTCAAACTAAAAGGTTTTAAACCAAAAACCGGTTAAGGGACTAAACATGGCCAAATCAAACCACAAGGACCCATCCGTAATTATCTCAGGGACTTAATTAAAACAGAATCAAACTTCAGGGACCAATTCTGCCATTTTCCAATTCGCGTTTCCGGTCACCTCCTTCATTATCCGGCGGTCCAAGCCAATTTCCGACGACATCTCGACACGCCTGTTCCCTGCAACTCGACAGCCGATAAAGGTGTCCCTGACCTCGTCGTCCCCACGCGAGCAAAAGCCCTCGACCAATTGGTCTCCCCAACATTCGAATCGTCTGATCGTGTTTGTGGCCGAAAGTCCACGCCACGAATTCGGCCCCGACAGTCAACCACCACGCCTGCAAGATGGCTCGACAGTTTCTTCTCGTCCAGACGAGTGTCTAGACATACTCAATTGCGTGTTTTATTATAAGGATCGAGCTCGGCTATAAATAGCCATTTACGGACCTGCTCGAGCTCGCCACCCCTCCTCCACCCACTCTCACTTCAAATTGAAACCAGCATTGTGTTCGTCGTCACTGTGAGAAGCTGTGACCAGAATATCAGAGTCTAATTCCATCCCGAAGCTTGATTTCCCATTCTTGACATTCTTGGATTTAAGACCCTGCCGACCAGACCCTTCGCGACCAGGTGTCGAGCCTCAAATTTGTTTCGTTATCTTCTATTATCAACTGACAATCTATCCCAATCGAAATCGCAACCTCAAACCATCGATTACCGGGCAAACCAAATGTCTCGGACACTGGTTTGCCGGTTGCCGAGGACCAGCGACCAGGTTCGCTTATGTGCATATCAATTAACTGATTATGTGCATATCAATTAACTGATACATACATAACCAGCGATGGGCAGTAGCCCGACTGGTTATGCGTGTGTGTGTTTGTGTCTAAGGTCGCGTGTTCGATTCCGGTTGGCCTTCGGCCCACTTTTTTTTCTTCTGTTTTATAAAACTTTTATTTTATTTATTTATTTTATCTCATTTTAATAATTTCTCTATACAATAAAAACTATTACGAGTGGGTTGACTCGTTCGTCTATTTTGAAATCGATTAAACAATTTTTTTTCATAATTAACCCATCCAATTTTTATAAAATAATAAACCCTACAATTTTTATAAATTTGTTAAAATAAATTTTAATATATAATAATGATAACATAATTAAAAAAATAGAAACTTTTCTTTTTATTTATTATTATTATATATAAATACAATAAACATAATAACAAATTATTTAAAATATAATATTTTAACAAGATTAAAAAATATATATATTTTTGATGTTAAGTTTTACAAAATCATTATCATCTTTCTACCATATTTTATACAAATAAATGTTAAGAAATATTACTATAAACCTATACACATTTAAATACGAATACGCACATATAAAACATACAATAATACCTATTTATCCACATAGGGTTTCAACGTGCTTAGTTTTCAACATCCTTATCACCCGCACTCGTGGATTAAAACATCCTCTAGCCAGGTGAGTTACATAGCCCCTATTTTACATTTTTACATACTTTGGGGTGAAACATTATTTCATGCTACTCAATCAAATTGTTTATACGTGTTATTCATGTGGATTATATGCTTATTATCTTGGGTGTACAATCATTTACTTTAAACACAAGAAAACCAACAATAATATTAATAGATCTATTGTGCCTGACCAGTCCACCCATGTAGGGTGTTTATTAGTGCATACTCGGATATAGCCGCGTGTTATATTCAAACATATCGGATATAGTGGGTAACTATATTCAAACATACCGGACCTAGCTGTTGTGCTATGTTCAAGCGCGTCAATCAAGGTTTGAATTGTGCTTAGATAAATGATACAACCATGTATGCTATGTTTAACAAGATAAACAATGAGTTGCAAAACGTTTTTATCTACTATTTATCGGTTCCACTAAACCTATGTACTCACCAACTTTATAGTTGACACTTGATTTAAATAATGTTTCAGGTTTGGATATGTGATTTCTTGCTGAAGATTCTACCACTTAAGAACTTATGGACCTAGTTAATTAAATCAATGTTTTGAAATAGACTAGGTTATTTGAATTTGTATTGTACTTGAATGTTTGTTGTCTTTAATTAAATTAATGAATTATGCAATATTTTAATTATCATGTGCTTTTGAACAATCATTCCATTGTCCGTCTCGATGATTCCGCCATTGGTCGGGATGTGACATTGGACACGGGTTTGTGTCTCAAGAAAGCCTTTTATGGCCTTTTTTTCAGATCAACACTTTTTTTTTGTCTTTTTTCTATTATTTTTTTATTATTTAACTGATAACAAATTTAACTAAAATGTAATTATGTTTTTTACTTTCATTTTTTGGTAATGTATGAACGTTAATTTTTTTATTTAAGCAATAAAATTTGATTAGTTATCAAAACATAGCATTACAAATTTAGTTCTCCCTCCATAACACGCGGGCTTAAAAACCTAGTTGATATTATATTAAGTAATAAAAAAATTATTTCACTTCCACGCTTTTTAGAAATGTAAAATATGTGGATAAAAGATGTAATGTAGTGTTTTTAAATTAACGTAATAATAAAGTAATATGGAAAAGAGAAATAGGGAGAGAGATGTTTTTATTATTGATAAAGTTTGTCTCCGTACACTGAGATACAATTATGTATATATAGGTGACGGAAACTTGTTGAACAAGTCTAATCTATTTTAATCATTGATAACCACAATAACATATATTTATTACAATTAATATATTTATTGACTAAATTACTCGGAAGGTCCTTGTGGTGTGCACATAAGTATGAGAAATTACAGGTTCGCTCGAACGTAACACATATGGTCTCTAAAATGGATGAACGTTAACTTTTGTTGTTAAGTGTATGTGAAATGACCAAAATAATCTTAATATCAAATAAATAAAAACAAAAATAATATATGATGGGACCCACGTTAATTTTACCCAATCCCATCCCCCACATGCACATTTCATTGATTCCAGTCCCTCCCCTCCCCTACCATTTTTCTTCTATGGCCAGACCAATGCTTGTCGCCTAGACCATCACCGCTTGACATCGTCACTAGTGTATTAATATCTTTGTTGCAACGGATACGTGTACAACAAAACCATCCATCATGTAACCAACCTACGTCAAAGTATCTGTCAAATAAGAGATTAAGAATGTGTAAGTTGTGTTCCTATTTACTAGTTAAATGCAAGTAAGGTGTCAAATCTACAAGGAATTAGTAGAAGATGTTGAATTGAAGTTGATCATTTAACCAAAATTAACTAATTTCTTGCTTTAAACTTTGAGTTGATGATTGATTCCAAAAACTATTGAGAACACATTGAACATGCATAAATATATGAACTTAGAACTAAATTGAGTTGTAAGCAATGATTAAAAGCATACCACTCCCAGGTTTCAGGTTTATGAAGCAAATTGTGTAATCTACTTACTACCAATTTGGATCCACATATACATAAACTTCTAGATAACTTCTATTGATAGATACTTGCAAAACTAAGTAACCTGATTTTGTTGATTAATGATCTTAAATCAAATAATGACACAATTGAGATGTTATCTAAACAATTACCAATTCAATTTAAATCAATACAACCATGTACCAATTGTTAATGATGCAAGACCAATGACTTGAAGCGTCAAATTGAATAGAGTAAAACCAAATTGTTTAATCAAATCTAAGAAATCAAACGATTACAAAAAAATCATGACCAAGAACAGGTAAGACACAATTGAACACAATTACTGACACTATCCCTACACCCAAAGATGATCAAGGGTGATTTACCTTGTGTCGTCATGAAATCAACTTCATATCTTGATTCAGGAATTGAAATCAGGATTGGAATGAAGTTTGGTAGCTTCCTAATATCTTGGAATTGCCCAACAGTTGTCAAAACTGCTCCAAGGGTATGTATCCTCGAAACTCTAGGCTTAAGGGTTAAATAGGCATCCAAAACCACCAAAATCCCTCATCCGTGCGGCCATCGGCGTAAGCTATGCCGCTTTTGTCATCTATGTTGATGGTCCTCTATAGTACGCCATGTATACGCCAACTTTTACGCTGTGTAGCCGGTGTAAGCTACGCCGGTTTCCCATTTTTTTCTTTTTTCTTCCTTTTTACTCTTCTAGTCCCTTAACTTCTCTTCAAGTTGCATTCCAAACATCCCACTTTGTGTAATCTTCATCGTTCTCCTGAAAAACATCAAACACAAACAAAGTGACCATGTTCCATACCAATGTGTTAGTAAAAGAGAATATATGCATACTCATACAATAGTTTAACATTAATAAAATAAAACAAGATACCATAGGTGCACAAAACGACATGTTCAGAAACCGGAACCAGAACCAATATTGAAACCGGTTAAAAACCGAACCTGCTTGACCATCCTTGACTCAACCCGAACCGGTTTGGACCCAAAACCCAATATGAAATTTTATATTACAATACTTACGAATACCAAATTGGACACCTTTGAAGAATTTGGTACAATACTTTATTGCAAGGCTGATGTCATGGAGATTGAGATAATTAATTATTTACGGGGAATAAATGTTTAATCAGTTAAACATTTAAGGATTAGATTTTTACTAATTATATGTGATTAGTAATACAGGGGTTTAATAATTAATAGTTAATTATTACAGGGGTATTAACTGTTAACACCATAGGGGACCAATGTGTAATTATAATGAATATAAATATATCATTATAATCAAACCTAAAACCCTAATCCCCTACACCTAAAATCGGCGCCTCCCTCCCCCCCCATTGCGAGTTCGGCCGATGCTCCACCACCACCTTGCGCCGCTCTGTCGCTGGCCACCTACGCCGCGAACCGCCGTCGCTTCCGCCGTGTAGATCAACCTCCCGTCTTGCTACCGTGTGACGTGTTTTGTTGCAGGTTTTTCATGTATGAGTCATCCAAAGTGTCGTTCGTTGTACTAAGGTGTTACAGATCTGGTTATCGTCAAAGGTATAAATCTGAACACACAATGTTTGGTTACTTAATATTTTTTATACGCGTGTAATTGGATCAGTGATTGGAATCTGGATTTGATCTGTTAAAGGTACTATTAAATCACTTCCGCTAAAATATATCTAATTTATTTATTTAAAAGATTTAAATAATTATTGTTTTAAAAGTTAAAGCAGGTACCATGATTCCAACAGGTCGTTTAAGGTTATTGGGTTAATTACGGTCATTGTTAGTCACATATGGCTATTATAGATCACTTGGGGTTCTTAGGGTCATTGACGACCACTTAAGGTCATTAACAACCATTCTAGGGTATTGGTTCTATCATTGATGTTCAATTAGCAAATTTTGTTAGTTACTCAAAACGTTAAGATATGATTGTTAAATATTGTGTCATTGTGGTAGTATAGGTTATTGATGGTCAAATGACTAGGTTATTGATGGTCACTTTGTGTCCTTAACAACCAATTAGGGTCATTGATAGTCAAATAAGGTTATTCATGGTCACTTAGTGTCATTGATGGTCAATTAAAATTAATTATGATAATTAATGGGTAAATATGTTCAATTGTGATAATTAATGGGCAATTAGGGTCATTAATGGTTAACTACGATCATTTATAATCAATCAGCGTCATCTAATGGTCACTTTGGGTCATTGTTGGTCAGACAGGGTTCCTTATGCTAAACTTTTGGTCATTGATGGTCAATTAGATTTATATAGGTCATTAATAACCAAGTTGAGATAATTTTGGTTAATAGTTGGAATAGTCTGACTCGTTGACCAATTCATTGATTTCTTGCACTAAAATTACTTTAACCCGTTGACTCGTTCATTGAACCGCCCATTGATTGCATTAATATGACATGTGACCCATTATCAGGTTTAATGCACTAAAATTACTTTGACCCATGCTAGTCTTATTGGATTAGTCTCACCCGTTCAATGGTTTCATGCACAAAATTACTTTGACCCGTTGACCCATTCATTGAACCGCCCATTAATTGCATTAATATGAGCTAGTGACCCATTATCAAGTTATATGCACTAAAATTACTTTGACTCGTGTCAGTCTTATTGGATTAGTCCGACCCGTTGACCCATTCAATGGTTTCATGCACAAAAATTATTTTGACCCGTTGACCCGTTCATTAAACCGCCAATTGATTACATTCAGGGCCGGCTCAACCTTTTTGAAAGCCTAAAGCAAGCTTTAAATTTGAGACCCTTTTTTTGACTCCTTGTTATCAACCTTTCTCCATTATATGGGTTGACTACTAAATAAAAGTTAGGGACTCTAATAAATAAAAGAAAAGCTAATTATTTACCGTGTATCATTAGGAAAAAAGAAGCTTAAGTATCAGCTTACTACAAATCTTATAGCCAGAATGACCATTCCATCTATATCGTTTCTTCACTCCCGCAGATAAAACCAAAGGATTTGAACTAGATTTCAAGTAGCTGACTTGTTTTAACATTTCCAATTAAATCAAGACCATCATATATTGAAAAAAATTAACAATCTTTTAAGATGCTACTAACTATGTAGATAATACAAGGATTGATAGTGTTGGCCTAAAAACAATCATTAATAAAATAAAATCAACTACTAAGTTATGATATAATTAAAGTAAACTAGAAGTTAATCCAACAAAATCAACTAAGTTTTAGCAAAAACAAATAATCAATTAGGGTAGAAAATAGGAAAAATCAAACGATTAGGTTAGCCGATTACAGAGGAAAAAAGTTTAGAAACAATTAACATTAAGCACATTCAATGTGAAGTCGGCAAGGTTGGTCGATGGGAGATTGTAGAAGGCTTGAACCAACACAAGTCACTAGCTTGGCGTGATGAATCAGCTCCGGGCCTATTTTTTGTGCGATGATGAAGGAAAACATTAATACCGTGTTTTTTCTTTTCTTTTCCCTCCTCTCATTAACAGACTTAACCCACAATAGTGCCCAGCCCATGCCCAAATACATGTAATATATATATAAGGATTTTCTTTTCCCGTGCTAGTCTTATAGGACTAGTCTGACCCGTTTACCAATTCAGTGGTTTCATGCACTAAAATTCCTTTGACCCGTTCATTGAACCGCCCATTGATTGCATTAATATGACCTGGTGACCCATTATTATGTTTTATGAACTAAAATTACTTTGACCCGCGCTAGTATTATTGAATTAGTCTGACCCCGTGACCCGTTTACCAATTCAGTGGTTTCATGCACTAAAATTACTTTGACCCGTTCATTGAAATGCCCATTGATTGTTAGTGATTGCTTTAGATGCTACCCAACGTATTCTCCATTTCTTTCAAATATATATATAGAGAGAGACATAAACTATGAACATTCATAGACTTTTCTTACCCTTCCCACTGGTATACCAAGTTACTAAAAATGAAACAAAAAGGAGAAAGACATTCAAGTAAATTTTTTGATAGTGTTGTATGCATGTCTGATTTGCCTTTAAAAACCACACAAACTAGGTCATAAATGCCTTAAAAACCACACAAACATTTAATCAGGTCACAAAGAGAAAACGACACGACAATCCATTCTTGAGGTCTTGAAGACTGAATCCATTCCAATGAAGATGCTTGCGCCATGTTGTTCAATCTTTAAATTGCCTGTGTTTTCTAAAGCGCTAAGTGCTAACTGCTTCACCTTGTTCCAGCCTAAATAAATCGGTAAGATTTTCCAGACCTAGTTCAATTAATCCCTTTGAATCAACTTTCGCCAGGGGCTGCTTAATTTTTTTTTATATGAAACTTACTTCAATTAGTTTAATTTTGCTTGATTTTTAGGAGTAGAGTTAGCCATTCTAAAAACAAAAAATAAAATCATTAGCCTACCGTAAATAAAAAAATAACCAGACTTCCCTAATTTTGTCATTACTAATTCTCATGAAGTGTAGTGTTCTTTAGTTGTTTTCTTAATAGCATTTTCTCATCTCATCTCGTCTTCTAAGCGGAAAAAAACCAAAAATAAAACAGCAAAAACAAACAGAAAAAAAGACTGAATGAATAAGAAAAAATATTCAGCTACTAAACAACAAAAAAACAGAAAAAAGCACCAAAATTACTTTGATCAGTTGACCCATTCAGTAAATAACTTTTATTGTATTTACCCGTTGACCCATTATCAGGTTGACCCATTCAGGAATAGGTTTCTTTTCACCATTAATAAGGCATGCACTGAGTCATGCAATAAAATTACAGCAGAAATAACATGTAAAATACAAGAAAAAAAAGACAAAATAAATAGCAAAAAAAAAACACCAAAAAGACAGATCACAAAATGCAAATGGTAACGGATCAAATGGGTTCAAATTACCAAATATAAATATCAAATTGCACAAGATATATAGATCAAAGATGAAAATAAAAAGCAAGTTTAAAACGGGTCAAGACATCCTCAACCAAGGCGACGAAATTAAAAACCGAAACACGAACCTAAAAGTATCGCCCGACGGTTCGAATTGAGGGCTGATTTAAGTTTGCTGGTAAATCATTAACCGATGTAGGGCTGTCGTCTCTTGGCGGCATCGGTCTGCAATGGTGTAAACGATCGGGAATATGCTTTGTGATAATCGGGCTAGGCAGGAAAATAGAAAAGAAATAGATTGTTGCAGGGACAGGCGTAACCTTCTGCTTCTGCCAAGAATGGTTGTTAATTTAGGTGGTAGATTACATGGGATTGAATTAGGTTTTTTATTTGTTTATTCAATCTAGGGAAGCAACTGTTAATTCTTCTTGGCAAAATGGTTTAATCAACATTCATTCTTA
This sequence comes from Smallanthus sonchifolius, assembly GCA_023525975.1. Classification (NCBI taxonomy): domain Eukaryota; kingdom Viridiplantae; phylum Streptophyta; class Magnoliopsida; order Asterales; family Asteraceae; genus Smallanthus; species Smallanthus sonchifolius. Next base: position 34,156,060 of record CM042046.1, read on the forward strand.
CAGTCCTCCTAGGTTCGAATCTTTGCTAGGCATAGATTTCTTTTTTTTTCTTTTCAGTTTTAGCAAGTCCATCTCCCAACCTTTTTTACCTCGTCACAATTTTTTTTAAATTAGACTGTATGGACTGTTTCATCTGTTGCTTTCAATGTTTTTTTTTCAGTTTTATTTATGTATGAAAATGTAGGTCAACCCAAGCCGAACCCATTTGACCGTTACCATTTTCACCCAAATCCATTTGACCCGTTACCATTTGCATTTTGTGATGGTTTTTATGTCGGGTTTTTTTCCTTTCTTATGGTGTTTTTTTTTCCTATTTATTATGTATTTTTTTCTAGGTTATTTTTCTGTTTTTTATGTTTTATTTTTGGTTTTTTTCGTTGTTTTTTTTTTCTGTTACCACGGCTTGGTCTAGTAGACCTGGGATCAAATCCCACTAACTATACAACATAATTTTTAAACACATGCACATAATCTGTTCTCACAATTCAATTTAGTCCATCATCTGTGTTCCTAGTTTTCTTGAAACTTCTACTCGTGTTTCTGACAAATGATTCAATATAGGATAAAGCATATCATTGAATCACATCCAAATGTTTTACAAATGTTAAACGAACACGATATGCTCAAAATTGTTCTCTTTTCCAAATTTAACTTTTAACAATGTAACCTTTAAAAATAAGAGCTGCATTTAAATTTTCTTAACGCACCATTTTTAACACAAGTTGCAAATTTAAAAAGAAAAATACAACATTCCAAGATAAATGTTACAATTTTTAGTAAAATTCACAACTTTTAAATAAAAAGGTTGCAAATTCAATATAATTTTACAACTTTTTAGGAAAAGGTTGCAAATTCAATAATATTTTATAACTTTTTATGAAAAATGTTGCATTAGATCTTCTAATGCAACATTTATGTTCAATGAAGTTGTATTAGAGTCAAATGTAACTTATTTGAAAAGGTTACTTTTAAAAAGTTGTATTAGTTCTATTTTCTAGTAGTGAAGTGAAATCAAACCAAATAGGAATGAATGTGATGAAATCACAAAACATAACGGTGGAGGGGTGGAACCCCTTCAACCTTAAACTACCTTAGCCCTAAACCAATAGAAGTTTGTCATGTCATTTTTACCCTAAACTATCCCCTTCAGACAGGGTGGAACCCCTGAACCCGTGAACAGAACTAAAGCTTGTGAATGGAAGCGCAACAACTGCATGCACCAAAAAGTGACGGGTTCGCAAAAACGTGAGATCTACCTGTGAACCTTGAACCCGTGAAGCCGCTACACTTGCGACGGTGTTCCCGACTACCCGACCTAACTCGAGTTCGACCCCGTCCACGCTAAACACAGACAATAAAAGTCTATGAACCCTAAAACTAATCAAAACAAATAAAGAATAGGAGAATACAAAACATACAAATCTGAACAATAATGAATTACTATTTAGTAGATTAAAAATAAAATCGTAACAAAATTCCCAATCAATCTTAATAGAAATCAAAGGAAAGAACATCAAACAAATTAGGCGAAATCATAATCGGGTCAAAGCAATAGGAGGAAGATTACATCAATATAATCACATACACATACACATATGAATCCTAAAACTAACTGGATCAAAATCCTAATAAATCAGAACTTACAAATCGAACAAATCAGAGATAACAAATCGTACGAAACAACAAACAAACGGATGTAAAAATTAAGGACTCAAAGTAAACATACCTATTGTTAGAATGGTGTAATGGACTGAAAAAATTCGAGATTTAGGTTTGGTTATTCGGTCGGAGGGATCCAGGAAGGAGATGAGAGTGATTTAGATGAATCTAGTGCATGGGTGGTTTACAGTACAAGCAACTAAAGCAATCGTTATAGGCCTTCAAATTTTAACGGCCCAAAAAATTGAAAAAAAAATTCAATCTATATTTAATTATCGTAAAAATATCTGTGATAATTTATCAACTTTTGTGTTTTTTAAAAAAGAAATGATAATCTATAAACTTGTGTGAACATTATACGTTTTCATGCTTCATAAAATTACATTTTAGTAATTTTATATATTTAGAAAACTTTCACAAAAACCACAATTTTGATATTCGTTTTATGCACCAAAATATGTTGAGCTGGCCTTGATCTAGGGTTATTTTGTGATCATTTATATGTCGGGTCAGATGAGGATCCGCAAAATTGCAAAACGGGTCTTTTTATATCCACGTGTATTGAATAAGGGTTAGTTTGAGCGGGAAAATGATTGTGGTGGACCTGGTGGTGAAAGTGTCCACTATTGTAATCAATTATTATAAGTAGGATTGTTTTTATTTGATATATATGTGTGTGAGTGAGTGGTTTGTAAATGGTTGTAGAGTCTCAGTGTCTATATATAAGAGTGTCCGATGGACACCTCTCTCTCAACTGAATTTTACAAGTGCTTCAGTATTGCACTTTAGATCATCACTCTCTCTCAACTGACTTTTCAAGCAGTCTCGACGGAGACAGGTCGTTGAAACTGTCTAAAATTCTTGTAGTGTCACTGTCTCCCAACTTCACTACTCTACTACAATGCAATACAATACAGGGTGGTGATACACGCTTAATTACTTTATATGCTTAATTACACATAACATTTGTTTGTTGAGCTCTCCTCAAATGTTTACTTTCTCCCAGCCTTTATATCAAGCATTTCAATTGTAGGTAAGACCAGAAGGAGCTCATCATCATATGGCAATGGATCTTTCATTCAAGAAATATTGCATCCCTTTTGTTATTGGTGTTGCTCTACTCTTTGGTACGTATATATGCTTCTGGCATAATTAAAAAAAATCAAAATCTCGCATTTCTGACACTAATTTACATGCATGTAAAATTAAAACAAAGAAACATCTTACAATGAATCAAAAGATAACTTCTCTTCTCTTGATTAATTTCCAAGCAGTGCATGCATATTTAATTTGATCTGTGAACCAAAGTACGTATTTATAATTAGTTGGGTAAAACAGCGGTTGTAATCTGTTCAAGAAATGATCCTTTCCAAGGCCATTATTTAAGCAATAGAGAAGTCGGGTTTTCCAAGAATGCTACCAACATATCAACTGCAGGTAATTAAAAAAAATTAAATAACTTTTTAATTACCAACATATTAAGAATTAAGTTAATTAATGGATGGATCAGATTATGATTGGAGGAGATCAGTGCTCAAAGGAAAACATCTACATAACCCAAGGACAGACAACGCCTCTTCCTAACGGAATCCCTACATACACGGTTCAAATTCAAAACATATGCATGTCAGAACTGGAGGAAGTTGTAGCATCTCAGACATTCACTTAAGTTGTGGATGGTTTAGCTCCGTCAGGCTCATTAATCCAAACGTCTTCAAGCGAATCGCCTACGACGACTGCTTAGTTAACAAGGGAAACCCAATTAGCCCCGACCAAACCATCACTTTTCAATATGCCAATACCTACCCATATCCTATGTTAGTTTCTTCGATATCATGCTACTAACCCAACCTGGGCTGCTTCGAATGAAGTAGTGGTTTAAGAAAGTCGTCTTTAAAAAAATATAGATCGATTGTGTATTTTGTTCTTATTTTCCTAATTATGAATAAGATTGTAATTTTGTTTTAACCATGATTATGAGTGGGTTGGGTTAGCGGGTTGAATTCTTCAACCCTAACCCTGCCCATATATTTATTCATGTCGTGTCGTGTCGACCCACTTAAAACCGGGTCGTGATTCAGGTCAACCCATTTTGTTTTCATTCATGAATTAATATGAGTAATACCTAACGACTTAGTAACAATTTAAACAATTGATACTTCAAACTCAAATGAAACCTTTTTGTAAAACTTTTTCCTACGTTTGATATAATTTTTTATGTAAACTGAGTTGTAATAAAAACAAAATTCCTTTTTGGTCTAATATAAAATCACACATAGTTTGTTCAACCTAAACGCTAAACAATGTTTTGAAGACCGGCCCGGCCACTCCGACCGGTTCAACCGGGAACCGGATCATACTCGAGTTCGGTTTAGTGGTTTTAACCGGAGGGGGATCGAACCGGGCGGTTCGTGCGGTTCAGATGGCCGGACCGGTAACCCGGGTGACTGTTTGGACCGGAGAAGATGGTGTGTGAGGCAGTCGGAACTGGGAGCAGCTGATTTGCCATAATTTATACATGTTTTTCATGAATAATAATCCCCATATTATGGTACTAAATGAACAATAACCTTGCAATTGATACTTAAAATGTTTATAATTTGTAATTATAGGTTAATCAGTGTCTTAAAGATAAACAAAGCTAAAACCAATCAAAAACACTAAGAAATCAAGCTTCTAGAAGGATTATTCCCGAGCTTTGACCCCTAAAAAGTCAAAATTGGTCAACGAAAGTCAACAGACAGCTAAAAGACAAAGCAAGAGAGCAAGAAGGTGGATGCATGGCCGTGCATCTCATTGCACGGTCGTGCAAACCCTTCATTGCTCCCCAAGGACCTAGTACACTGTCCTATGTATCCGTTTTGACTCGCGAAACCTTTGCACGACCGTGCAACCCAATGCATGGCCGTGCAATGCACATTTTGAGCCTTATAAATAGATGGCTTGGGTTCTTGGTTCCACACACCTTACCACACTGAAGACACTATCCAGAGAGAATATTTCATAGTTTAGAGTAGAGAGTAGATAGGCTCCTACTACTTGTTCATCAATAGGGGAGTCTACGAAACTTAGCGTTACGCTAGTTAGTATAGCCATTAATGGTAAACTCTTTGTATTGCTAGGGTGAAGATGAAGTTTGGTGCATGTTAATGTTTGACGTATTAATCTAGTGGTATGTTATGTCATTAACTATTCGCTCTTAAAACCACCTATCGGTGGGCTTTTTAATGTTGTCTAAATATGTCCTTATATTTGTGAGTGTTCTTGATTTTAAAGTGTAAGACCGTAAAACCTTTTTAATCAAGCTTCTTATAATACTTGTAGGCTTTTATACAAGTAGATATTGATAAGACAAGGCTTTGTCAACACTAGTAAGGTCGTACATTTTTATACGAACTTATTATGCGACCAAGAATTGGTGAACTCATATTGGGAACAGTACGTCTTTAGACATGGTCCCATTGTCCTGGTGAGCAAAGTATAATCACCTATTTAATAATAATAATTAAGCATTTAAGTTCGCTATTCTAAACCAGCCTGGAGATTGAATTCAAAGGGTTTAGGGTAACGTTGTCCATAGCGGGAATCATTACCATTTTATTATTAAAGATTATAATTCGTGAATCAAATATTGTGAGAATGAGGCTCTAGCGGTGTACTGTTCACATGTTTGTAGTAGTCATACAATCGGATTAGTTAACATAACATTATCACGTACCAAGCGGATTCGAAACCCAAAGCAATACTTTTCTTGACCTAATCATTTCCGAGATATTTACCTTTCTGCTATTTACATTCCTATTACACACATCACACACACTTTTACTTTTCTGTTATTTATTTTACCATCATTTACTTTTATGTCATTAACTTTTCTGTTTCACAAGCACATAAAACTTACTAACTAACTAAACCAGCTAAACGATAACAAAAGTTGAGCATTGGAACTTGACCGTGTCCATTGGTTCGATACTTGGTTCTTACCTAAACTATATTACGCTGCGATAGGTACACTTGCCTATTGTGTGTGTTTTATGTTTGAGTATTTATCATTTTATAAATTTAAAACCTGATCTCTTGAAACCATAAATTAATCACACGTGCATCAACAGTGAAGTCAGGTGTGGCGAGCGTTTACTTTTAGGAGCAGATGACACCCAAGAGGAAGATGGTAAAAACCCATCGCATGGGGAAGCAACCAGGCGCAATAGGTGAAATGTTAAAGAAGGGGAAGATGATGAAGATGTGATATGTCATCATTTATACATATTTCACATACATAATAATCCCATATTATGGTACTAATTGATTAATAACCTTGCAATTTATGCTTAAAACACTTATATTTTGCAATTGCATGTTATTCGGTGTTGAAAATACAAATCAAGCTAAATCTTATAAAAAACACCAAGAATTCAAGCTTCTAGAAGATTCATTCCCGGAGCATTGATGATGAGATGCGGATTTTGTGTGTATACAGTGCTTTAATCCCACGATTTTATATGTTTTTCTTTTATTACATATGCATGGATAGCAATTACTACGAGCTTTTGTGTTTGTAGGTAAGAGGGGTTAAAACATAGATGTTAGAGCACGTGGAAATGCAGGTTATGGGAATCGGAACGAAGAAACGAAGAAGTGAAAAAAGGCTGACCGTAAGTTACGGTGCCTCTGGCGTAACTTACGGTGGGAAGAAAAATAAAAAAGTTTGGCCGTAAACCAGAAGCTACAAGCCGTAGGTTATAATTTTGAAAAAGTTGACCGTAAGTTACGGCCAAACAACCGTAACTTACGGTGGTCGGGAAAACAGAAAGACGGGAGCTTCGATTCTGAGGAGAAATAAGCCATGGAAAGTCAGTTTTTTAGATAGAGACGAACAGGAGGGAAAGCTAGGCGATTTTGGGGGCATTTGGATCATCAAGATTGAAGCTTTTTCACCCAAAAATCGAAGAGCTAATCATGGATTATTTGAAGAACTTTGAAGAATCAATCATTATGATGTCAGGCTAATCACCCTGTACCCAACCCTAGATGTAAGACTTTGATGTTTGGATTCTTAACTAGTTTTGATTGTGTGAATGTAAACATGGGATTGAGTAGTCTTTCTTTCATGTGTTTATAATTGTTTTCCGGATTCACAAATAGATTTGAATCAATCTAATTTGCAATTATTCGATTGTCATTCGACTTTTACAGCCGCTAGCATATCGAGTTGTTAATCAGGTTTTTGTCAAAGTGATAACTGTTAGATTAGTTCGTGATTGTGTTCCATTGTCCGATCTCAGATCGTTGGGTTAACACACTGAATGAAATCTAATTGTTATTAGTTGAATTGGTAACAAATTGTCACTCAATCAAGTTAGATGGTTTTGAATCCATATCAAGTCTGAAGTCTAGGGTTGGTTACTATTTTTAATCAATTGTTATTCGTTTTCAAGTTTACTCTCATTTATTCTTGATTTCTTAATTTTAAATTCAGTAAGTGCATAATCGGTTTTTCTTAAAAATTAATCAAATCCAAAATTCGGTTTTACTTTTATCGCCTAGTTTAATTAGTTGCAACAGTTAATCTTCCACGAGCTCCTCGAGAATCGATACCCTACTTACCCTTTACTAAAGGTATTTAGGTTTTAATTTGGTTGTACCTTCGACTGCGATCAAATTTTGGCGCCGTTGCCGGGGAGCCGGTGCGCAAGGTTTATTGTTTAGATTAATTTGTTTCAAGCAGTGCTACTTGGGTTGTTTGTTTTTGTTGTGTGCAGGTGATCACAAATCATATGCATACAAGATATTCTGGTAGATCTTCTCCGTTGAACTTTGATCCAGAAATTGAACGAACAGCTCGCCACAACAGGATTATTCATCGCACCAATCTTTCATCTTCAAGCCAGCCAAATCCATCTCCAGAAATGGTGAATCCTAATGTTCCTCCACTCAACTTTGAGGATTAATTCGATCCTCCACCCTACAACAACCCACCACCCAATCAACCACCTCTGAATGACCCTCAAAATCCAAATCCACCCTCAAGCAGAGCACAAACCAATACCGATCGCCATACTCTTGACAATGATAGTGTGCATGGCACATTTGGAACGGGTGTAAGGGTACAACGATGGGATGATGGGTGGAATGGATATGATCCGCATCAAGGGCAGCCACAGAACATGTACGAGAATCCACCACCGAATTACATGAATCAAGAACACCAAATAAATTATGGTGGATATGGATTCCCGCAGCAACAACCACAAGGATACCCTCCACAGCCGCATGGATTCTATAGGCCTCCGATGCCACAGATGCAGGGACCAAATTATGAGCCTGGTATTCCTTTGCCTCCACCACATAACATAGCAGTACCGAGAAACTACAATCAAGGCATGATGCATGCCCAAGCTGCCAACAATTACTTCCAACCAGCTTTGACCACGAATGCTTCTCCTGTAGTAACACCTGTGAGAAATGGAAGATCCTTTGAAGTCCGTCCAGCAGTATTGACTTCCATGCCTACTTTTCATGGGCGTGCCACTGAAGAACCTTATCCACACCTGCAGAGTTTTGAGCAATTTTGTCAGGTAACTGGGCTACAAGGTTTTACACCAGATGAGGTTAAGTTGATTTTGTTCTCCTTCAGTTTGAAAGACCGTGCGAAGGAATGGTTTGATTCTCTACCATCTGCTAGTATTTACACATGGGCTGACTTACAACAGAAGTTTTTGGAAGAGTTTTACACTATGAAGAAAACTAATGAGGCCCGAGCAAATATCCGAAATTTCAAATAGAAGGGTGGGGAGTTGTTTCATGAGTCTTTTACTCGATTCAAGGATATGCTACGGAAGTGTCCTCATCATGGTATTAACATGTGGGAGTTATTGGTGGCGTTTTATGATGGAATGTCGTCTGAAGACATCCGGGATATCAATTCACAGAGTAATGGCACCTTCTTGTATAATCATGTACAAGTTGATTGGGATTTGCTAGAAAGAATGTGTGCCAACTCTAAACGGTTGGAGCAGTCGAACAAAAGATCTAAGCATGAGACGGTGAATGGGGCAGCCACCCAAATGACTGATGAGCAATTGGAGGCTATGGCACAGAAAGTGGCAAAGATAGCCGGGTTGGGTAAGGAGAACACTTCAGCTCCAACGGGTTCGGTCTATCATGTGTGTGGGGTATGTGGTGATCTTGGGCACAAATCTAGTCAGTGTCAGCAACAACAAGGTGGACAACAAGGGGGCCCAACTGAAGAGGTTAATCAAGTGCATGGAGATATGAACTCGAACACCTACCATCCAGGGCTTCGAAACCATCCTAATTTTAGGTATGGTAATGCTTCAAATCAGATGAACCCGAATTTCTAACCTACAAACAACAGAAGTTATCCTCAAGCTTTTGATCGTCAACAGTACCAACAAGCCAATTATCAGAAACCTTATTATGGGAATCAGCAACAAGGAGGTGGTCAGAACAACAGGCAACAAGCTCCGCCTGCAAATCAACAAGCTGGATCATCTACCAATTCTGAAGGCTCAAAAATTGATCAACTCGTTGAGATGATGAAAGAGATGAGGAAGGAAAATGACATAAGGGACAAGGCTTTTGTTGCATTGAACAAGCAAGTGGGACAGATAGCAGAGCAACTTTCACAGAGACCTCCTGGAACACTTCCCAGCGATACACAGGTAAATCCAGCTCATCAGAGTTCTAGCCAAAAGAATGCTCAAGTAAATCAGGTAATTACTCTCAGAAGTGGTAAAGAAGTGAATAATAATGTCACTCCTCCACCTCCTTTCGTCAAAGGGATTGTGGAGGATGTAAATGAGAGTGCAGAGAGTGATAGTGAGGAACCTGTTATTGCATCTAAACCGGTTTTAAATAATAACTCACCATCTGAAAATGTTGTTAACAAGGCTCCATTTCCATCAGCCTTGGTCAAACCAGACAAATCAAACAAGTCAAAAAGAGGCCCACAACAAGATGAGTTGTGGGAAGTTTTTAAACAAGTAAAAATCAATCTGCCTCTTCTAGATGCAATTAAACAGGTACCTGCTTATGCTCGGTATTTGAAGGACCTTTGCACACAGAAAAGACAACCAAGGTTGCCTAAGAAGTTAGATGTAAATGTGCAAGTCAGTGCTATTTTGTCGGGTGCACTTCCACCAAAGATTGATGACCCAGGAACACCTTTAATTTCAATTCAAATCGGTGATTTTAAAAGTGAACGGGCGTTACTGGATTTGGGAGCTAGCATTAGCATTCTCCCGGGAAGCTTGTATGACCAATTTGATTTTGGTCCCCTCAAGAAGGCTGACACTACTGTGGTGTTAGCTGACTTGACTCCTAAGCTTCCTAGGGGAGTGTTAACTGATGTCCTTGTTAAGGTGGGAGAATTTTATTACCCTGTGGACTTTTTGGTTTTGGATTATGTGTCGGGGATACAAGGGAGACAACCAGATGTCATATTGGGGAGGCCATTTTTGGCCAATGCACATGCCATAATTGATTGTGTTTCAGGAACAATCGACATGACATTTAGCAATTGGAAAATGAGGTTGAATATGTTCACTAACGTTACTAACCCACCTGTTTCTGATACTTGTTTTATGGCAGATATTGTTGACCGATGTGTTCCTTGCTATGAGCCTTTGGTGAGCAAGGATAACATATCAGACGATTGTTCTGTGTTTGACAGGGTGGAGAGAGAACATATGCAGGAATTGATTGAGGCGGAAAGGGAAGTTGAACTTAAAGCAGCGCAAGAAAACAGGCCACCGTGGTCCTGTCATCAAGAGAAACTTCCAGATAAATGGAACAAGGAGTTAAAGCCATCCTTGGTTGAGCTACCGCAGCTGGAGCTGAAAGAATTACCATCACATTTGAAGTATGCATTTCTAGGAAAGGAGAAAACCTTATCGATCATTGTTGCATCAGATTTGACCGAGGATCAGGAGAAAGAATTGTTGAAGGTGTTGGTTGCTCACAAATCAGTAATTGGATGGACGATAGCAGATTTGAAGGGGATTAGTCCCTCTGTTGTAATGCACAAGATCATAATCGAGCCGGACGCAAAACCCGCCCGCGACACACAGAGGCGACTCAATCCGAACATGAGAGAAGTCGTGAAGAAAGAGGTGCTTAAGTGGCTTGATGCAGGTATTGTCTACCCCATTTCAGACAGTACATGGGTGAGCCCCACTCAGATAGTTCTGAAAAAAGCAGGTATCCAGGTAATTAAAAAGGAAAATGGTGAGGAACTTGCTACCCGCCCAGTAACCGGGTGGCGAGTGTGCATAGATTACAGGAAGCTGAACGCAGCTACCTCGAAAGACCACTTTCCATTACCTTTTATTGATCAGATAATAGAGCGACTTTCAGGTCAGAAATTCTTTTGTTTTCTTGATGGATATTCTGGGTATAATCAAATTGCCATACATCCAGACGATCAGCACAAGACTACATTCACATGCCCGTATTGTACATTCGCTTTCAGGCGAATGCCATTCGGTTTGTGCAATGCCCCCGCCACCTTCCAAAGGTGCATGATGAGTATCTTCTCAGATATGGTGGGGGATAATCTTGAGATCTTCATGGATGATTTTTCTATTTTCGGAATGTCATTTGAAAAATGTCTAGATCAACTTACCAAAGTACTTAAACGTTGTGTTGAAAAAAATTTGGTACTAAGTTGGGAGAAGAGCCACTTCATGGTTCGAGAAGGGGTAGTGTTAGGACATGTTGTGTCTGAACGTGGGATGGAGGTTGATAGGGCAAAAGTTAATGTAATTTCAACTTTGCCTCCTCCCACGAATGTGAAAGGCGTGCGATCATTCTTAGGGCACGCTGGGTTTTATCATCGGTTCATCAAAAGTTTTAGCGTCATTTCAAAACCATTATGTAACTTTCTTTTAAAAGACACGACATTTACCTTTGATGACGAATGCTTAAAATCCTTTGAAACATTGAAAAAGTTGTTGGTTGAAGCCCCAGTGTTACAGTCACCCGATTAGTCATCACCGTTTGAAATCATGTGTGATGCGAGTGATGTGGCATTAGGGGCAGTGTTAGGTCAAAGGATAGACAAGAAACCCTATTTATTATGCTAGTAAAACCCTTTCAGAGGCACAATTGAATTATACAACAACTGAAAAGGAATTCCTAGCAGTTGTCTATGCCTTAGACAAATTTTGTTCTTATCTTTGGGGCAGCAAAGTTATTATTTATACTGATCATTCTGCTGTCAGGTACTTGATGGAAAAGAAGGATGCGAAGCCGAGGCTGATTCGGTGGATACTGCTTCTTCAAGAATTCAATTTGGAGATCCGAGATAAGAAAGGGAGTGAAAACGTGGTGGCAGATCATTTGTCACGCCTACCGAATCTCAATAATGGGATCCCCTCGGAAATTAATGACACATTTCCCGATGAACAACTCTTTTCGGTTACTAAATTGCCATGGTTCGCTGATTTGGTGAATTATTTGGATGCAGGTGTAATTCCAAGTTTTTGGTCAGCACAGAAAAGACGCCATTTTCTTGTTCAGGTTAGACATTATGTGTGGGATGCACCTGATTTGTTCAAGGTAGGTGCAGATCAAATTTTGAGAAGGTGCATCCCAGAAGAAGAAGTGCAGAGTGTGCTAGCTCATGCACTTTCGTTTGCGTGTGGAGGCCATCTAAGTGGGAAGAAAACGACATATAGGGTTCTATCATGTGGTCTTTTCTGGCCCACTTTGTTTAAAGATGCTACGAATTATGTTAAATGCTGTGTTAAGTGTCAACAACTGGGGGGGAATTGCAAAACGGGATGAGATGCCCATGAACCCAATTTTAATTGTTAACATTTTTGATGTATGGGGAATTGATTTCATGGGCCCATTCCCGGTTTCGTTTGGTAAGGTATATATCTTAGTGGCAGTGGATTACGTGTCTAAATGGGTTGAAGCCATTGCCACTAAGATGAATGATCACGCAGTTGTTTGTGAATTTGTAAGAACCCACATTTTTTCTAGATTTGGGGTACCCCGGGTCATCATTAGTGATGGGGGAACCCATTTCAAAAATTTTAATTTTGGGAAATTACTTAAAAAGTATGGCGTGGATCATCGCATTGCTACACCTTACCACCCCCAAACTAGTGGTCAAGTTGAGGTTTCTAATCGGCAGATTAAGGAAATTTTGCAAAAGACCGTCCGAGCTGATCGAAAAGATTGGTCTAAGAAATTAGATGATGCTTTATGGGCATATCGGACGACGTACAAAACGCCGATTGGAACGACTCCTTACCGTTTGGTTTATGGAAAAGGTTGTCATCTACCATTGGAAATCGCCCACCGTGCTTTGTGGGCGATGACCACACTTAATTTGGAATATGATGATGCAGGGAAAGAACGTCGGTTAGAGCTTTGTGAATTGGAGGAGTTGCGTGAAGAGGCGTATGACACAGCAGCCGCATACAAGACAAAGATGAAAGCGGTGCATGATGCGAAGCTAAGGAAAAGGAGCTTCGAAGTTGGTCAAAAGGTATGGTTGTTTAATTCACGGTTGAAGTTATTTCCAGGAAAGTTGAAGAGCAAGTGGTCCGGACCATTTGTGATTGTGAGGATTGGTCACTACGGTGACATTGAAATTGAAAGGGTGAAAGATCAGACAAAGCAAGTGGTTAATGGTCACCGACTAAAGCCATATTTGGATGCGACCGATATTAACAAGGAATCAATGGAAGTGGTGAGCTTTGTCGAAGGCTCACCAACTTATGAGGACGTCTGAGGTCCAGGTAATCTCGAGTGAAACCTCGGGTTGTAGAGTTTGTATTTCAAATTGTTCATTAGGCATTTGTTACTTTTGTTTGTTTTCTTTTTGTGTGTTTGATGTGTTTGTTTGTCATGAGTTCTCCTACGAGGCTAAGTGTGTTCGATTTTAGTGCAATTGAGGAGACCATGACATCTATTTTTGGACCACAACAGCCGCGGTACTTCTGAGCATTCTCTGATAAACATCAGGTCCATGTGCTTGGCTCCTCTATTATTTGTGAACAATGATCTGTAACTAAGGGTGGTGGGTGGTTGGATTGGGAAGAACTACTTTTATTTTCTTTTATTTTCTTTTATTTTCTGTTTTGGTGGTGTGGACATTTGTGTAGGGTGTGTTTAATTTGATATTGTGTGCTTAAGTTGTTTTGTTAGTTAGTAGTAGTTAGGTTAGTGTCATCGGGTGCATAAGGATGGATTAGCAGCCCTCATCATGAGTTCCAAGGATGAGAAATTGACAAAACCACACATTGGGGACAATGTGTCTCAAGTGTGGGGATGGGGGGAGAAACACACTTAACTTTGCTGAATTTTGCTAAAAATCGCCGAAATTGAAAAATTGAAATTTTTTTGCAAAGCAAACCAATTTTTAAACTCATGGAAAAGGTCCTTTCTGATTGACTAATCTAGATCTTGAATCATGGTTGTCCCTTTAAGTTTCAGGAGAGTATTTCCGATGGGTGTTTTAAGAAAAATGGGAAGGGATGCTTAATTAGGTGTAACATGCTTTGAATTGATTGCTAGTGCTACATGTCGGTAACCAATTGTCCGCCATATGTGAGTTTTTGAACCATACTTGCTATAAGATTGATAGGTCACTGAAAAATTTGTTTCAATTGCTGAGAGTGACCAATGTGATATGATATGGTAGAAGTTGTATGGTTGATACATTTCGAGACTACATATTAGACATGTGCACAAAGATGACAAGGCATTAGGATTCCCCATATTCCCCGTTAATCCATTTTGTTGCTATAATTCCTTAGAAGCCATTGTTGAGCCTGATAGATGACATTGAATAAAATCATTATACCCGTCGTTTGTCCACCCCATAAGCCGAGTAGAAAGTGTATATTTTCTTGAAAATTTTGATGAGAATGCTAGATAAAAAAAAGGTGAAAAATACAAAAATAGCATGGAGTATGAGAAGTGAATCACAATGATTCAAGTTGTGAGGAAGTTGTGAAAGAAATAAAACAAGTCAAATGTGACTTTGTAAGTTAAAAAGAAAAAAAAATGGCGAATTTCTCATCACACTAGCCACCAAAAAGCCTAAAATCCCTACCCGAGCCTAAGCCAAAAACCCAAAGTCCTTCGATTTATGCAGTGTCTATAGCAGTAGTGGAGATTTGATTGCTTTACAAGCATATGCTTATATGGTCTCACATTCGGTTTTGGAGTGAATACTTATACTAGCACATTATTTATGCTAGTCCAGAAAATAAACCGAGAGGAGTGCATCTTGTGAGGGATATGTAGCAATTGCATAGAAATAAAAGCATGTTGCGTTTGATTAAGCAAACCGTGTTTTGTTCTAACTGTTTATCACTTGCTCGTCAGTTTGTCAATCTCGACTGTGTCAGTCTATGGGACGGGTATGATTCTAGACCTTAACATGTTGAGAAATAAAAGGGCTTTGGATGAGGGATATTGGTGAAATAAGTGAAAAATAAAGGTTTGCTTGGGGACAAGCAAAGGTTAAGTGTGGGAATGTGATGAGATGCGGATTTTGTGTGTATACAGTGCTTTAATCCCGCGATTTTATATGTTTTTCTTTTATTACATATGCATGGATAGCAATTACTACGAGCTTTTGTGTTTGTAGGTAAGAGGGGTTAAAACATAGATGTTAGAGCACGTGGAAATGCAGGTTACGGGAATCAGAACGAAGAAACGAAGAAGTGAAAAAAGGCTGACCGTAAGTTACGGTGCCTCTGGCGTAACTTACGGTGGGAAGAAAAATCAAAAAGTTTGGCCGTAAACCAGAAGCTACAAGCCGTAGGTTATAATTTTGAAAAAGTTGACCGTAAGTTACGGCCAAACAACCGTAACTTACGGTGGTCGGGAAAACAGAAAGACGGGAGCTTCGATTCTGAGGAGAAATAAGCCATGGAAAGTCAGTTTTTTAGACAGAGACGAACAGGAGGGAAAGCTAGGCGATTTTGGGGCATTTGGATCATCAAGATTGAAGCTTTTTCACCCAAAAATCGAAGAGCTAATCATGGATTCTTTGAAGAACTTTGAAGAATCAATCATTATGATGTCAGGCTAATCACCCGGTACCCAACCCTAGATGTAAGACTTTGATGTTTGGATTCTTAACTAGTTTTGATTGTGTGAATGTAAACATGGGATTGAGTAGTCTTTCTTTCGTGTGTTTATAATTGTTTTCCGGATTCACAAATAGATTTGAATCAATCTAATTTGCAATTATTTGATTGTCATTCGACTTTTACAACCGCTAGTATATCGAGTTGTTAATCAGGTTTTTGTCAAAGTGATAACTGTTAGATTAGTTCGTGATTGTGTTCCATTGTCCGATCTCAGATCGTTGGGTTAACACACTGAATGAAATCTAATTGTTATTAGTTGAATTGGTAACAAATTGTCACTCAATCAAGTTAGATGGTTTTGAATCCATATCAAGTCTGAAGTCTAGGGTTGGTTACTATTTTTAATCAATTGTTATTCGTTTTCAAGTTTACTCTCATTTATTCTTGATTTCTTAATTTTAAATTCAGTAAGTTCATAATCGGTTTTTCTTAAAAATTAATCAAATCCAAAATTCGGTTTTACTTTTATCGCCTAGTTTAATTAGTTGCAACAGTTAATCTTCCACGAGCTCCTCGAGAATCGATACCCTACTTACCCTTTACTAAAGGTATTTAGGTTTTCTAATTTGGTTGTACCTTCGACTGCGATCAATTGACCCCCAAGAAGTCAAAGTTGGTCAACAATAGTCAACAAGCAGCTAAAAGACAAAACTAGGGAAAAACAGGGGGATGCACGGTCGTGCATCCTATTGCACAACCGTGCATTGGCCTCTCCTGCTCCCCACGGCCCAGTACTGTGTCCTCTGTACCCTGTTTGATTCCCTGAGACTTTGCACGACCGTACAATCCATTGCACGGCCGTGCATTGCACATTTTGAGGCCTATAAATAGGAGGCTTGAGTTCTTCATCCCACACACCAATCCATACCTAAAGAACACTCAAGAAGAGATTATTCTCGTAGTTAGAGTAGAGAGTAGATGGGCTCTTCCTCCTTGTTTCACAATAGGGGAGCCTACAAAACTCATCATTACGCTAGTCGTTATGGCCATTCGTGGCTAAAACTTCTTTGTATTGCTAGGGTGAAGATGATGTTTGGTGCATGTTAATGTTTAGCCTATTAATGAAGTGGTATGTTTATGTCTTTAACTAATTCGTTCTCAAAAACCATCTTTCGATAGGCTTTTATTATTGTCTAAATCCGTCTTTATATTTGTGAGTGTCTTGATTTTAAAGAAGAAGATCGTAAAACCCTTTTTAATCTAACTTCCTTTGAAACTCGTACGTCTTTATATGTAGGATCGTGAGAATACAAGATGGTTCTGTTCTTAGTTGAGGTTGGCGGAAACAAAATCAACTACACAATTTATAATCAAGTAAACACAAAGAATACTGATAAACACTGTTGTATTAAGCTTTTGTGAATGCAAAGATTACAAGTGAGAAACTCAATGAATAAGTATGACAAGCACTACTAGCACTATCAAGACACACTCAAGTCACGCTTACAATGAAGTGGCAACTCAGTATTTATAGTAACTTAGAATCAAGACAGACCCTTGATTCTAAGGATCAGATCGAACACAAGCCGTTGATCTTGTTTATTAATTTACATTACACGTAAAGGCTAATCTAGTTAACTTTACTGAAACGTTTTCTTTATTCATGATTGTTTGCATGCTTGGAGAAGTGTATTATTGTCCGTCATTGGTTGACCTTAGCGGTTCCTTCTGCTTTGAGTCTGTCAGATGCTTTTGCAGAAAGGTGTCAGAGACGCTTGGCCTGGATAGTCAGCTGCAACGTTTGGTCTTCAGTGAATAAGGCTATCAGCTACAAAGAGTGAAGGTTGCTGCTGGTAAGCCTATCAGCAGCCAACATGGATGACCGCTGCTGATAAGCCTATCAGCAGCAACTTGTACAGAATGCTGCTGATAAGCCTATCAGCAGCAACAAGTGCTGAATGCTGCTGATAAGCCTATCAGCAGCAACAAGTGTTGAATGCTGCTAGCAGCATTTGTACTTAGAATAATTTGGTAGCAATCAGTCTTTGGTTCTACAAACTCCCCCTAGACTGATGCAACCAAAAATTCTTCTAATCACTTTGCTGCTGAAGCTTTTGCATGTGGCTGACTATCCTTTCAACCTCATAGCCTCTTGGATCCTTGCTGGGATTGTTCAGTGGAAGTTCAGACAGAGTCTTGATGTCTTTGTGTTGCATTTTGTAGATTGCTTTGCTTGAACATCTCATCTGCTGCTTCTTTACATCAGTCAGTGTGAACTCATCCAAATCAGCATTGTAGGTCCAATATACAAATGGAGAGTGGGACTTGAGTGGTTTGATGTTTATGATCACATCTTTGCTAGGGTTGAAGTAGTGTTTGATTGCTAGCTCAAGACGTTTCCCACTCTCATTTGCAGGCTCATTAGCTTCACCTAGCTCTAAAATTCTTTGAAGATCAGAATCAGGTAGTTGCAGAACCTCATCAACAGACCTGTAAGTGGATCTTCTTTTCTCAGTTCTCCCCCTGAAGATCTCAAACACTTGATCTTGTGAATTGTGGAACCAGTTAACTATATTTCTTGAGTCTTCTGGTTTAGGAGTGAGTTTGGGTATCTTCAAGGGAGGCTGTTGATGAGTGGGAGCTGGGTGGGATGACTTGGACTTTTTGGGTGGAGGAGTGGAAGGTTTGGGGAGGATTGTGGAAGGATGATGGACTGAGGAAGAGGTAGGTGAGGGAGAAGGCTTGGGTTTCTTTGTCTTTGGTTCTTCATCTTCTTTGATAAGTACCCTTTTCTTGGAGCCCTTCTTCCCTAGTCTTTCTTCCTCATCCTTTTTAACTTTAAAGTAGAGGGCTTGCAGGTTCATGAAATTCATAGGACCTAGCCTCTTTCCACTATCTCCTCTGGCCTTAAGGAAGTCAATCATGACCTTCCTTTCTTCATGGGTCCTTTTATTGAAGGCAATGGTCTTTTTGGACTGTTGTTTGGCTTTTTCTTCTTCTTCAGCCTTTTTCTTCTTTGCCAACTGACCTTGCTGACC
The DNA here is from genome assembly GCA_023525975.1 of Smallanthus sonchifolius. Classification (NCBI taxonomy): domain Eukaryota; kingdom Viridiplantae; phylum Streptophyta; class Magnoliopsida; order Asterales; family Asteraceae; genus Smallanthus; species Smallanthus sonchifolius. Next base: position 34,174,838 of record CM042046.1, read on the forward strand.
CATGAAGGCTCTGTAGATCTCTTTGTTTGAAAGTTTTTCAAGGTAGTCTTCATCCTCACCTTGAGAGATCAGAGCTTCAGTCCACTCCTCCCTTAATTCTTTTGCTAATTTAGAATCAGTGATTCTAAACTTAGCATCTTCCTTCCTTTTCTCTTTAGCTTCTTCTTCTTTTGCAAACTGTTCCTGCAGCTTTCTAGCAAGTTGTTCATCTTCCTCAACTTGAGACCCTGCAAGGACTTTTACCTTCATTTCATCCAGCTGTTTGGCATACAGCTGGATTGTCTGTTGTCTGAGAAGTATGGCTGCCTTTCTATCTTCATGCTTTTGTTTTTGAGCCATCTCTTCAGCCAACTCTTCTTCTTCTCTTTTCCTTCTTCTCTCTTCTTTCTCTTTCTTTTCCTTTTGCAACCTCTCTTCATCCTCTTTTGTCATGATGCCCTTCCCTTTATTAACATTGGATGCCTCTGCTCTGGCTTCACTGATCACAGAAACAGCTGATTGTTGTGCTGTTGGGATCTCTGCCTCGGCTTCATTGGCAATTTGAGATGTTAATAGGGGAAGGTCATCGTCTTCATCAAGTTGATACTCAGGACCTTCTATTTCTCTCAGTTTTTCTTTGATAGTTGATCTTGACTCATAAGCTGCAGTGCAGATGTTAACTCGAGGGGAAGCTGAGTCAGTGTCAGTGTCAGAGTTTGACACATATACTGCCTCAGTAATTCTTCCTACTTGTTCAAGTTTGGCTCTGACAGTATCTATCATTGCCTGGCTTTCAAGTGTGTTGACATTGCAGATGTTTGTTCTGAGTTGATAGATCTTGAGGAGAAAGTCTGATGGCAGATGAAGGATGTTTCTGGTTTTGATGATGAGAGAGGAGCCGTTGCTGAGCAGAAAAGTGTGGTCAAGAGACTTAGTGCTCACCCAACCTAGCACATCCAAGTCCTTGACCAGGAAGGCATACAGGAACCTTCGAAGGCCCAGAACTTTTTCTTCAGTGAGAAGACTGCTCCTTGTTATTTCAAGATTGCTAGGAGTCAGTCTTCTTTCTGCGGCCGCCGAGGATTCAGGATAAGCTACCCGATGTGCTGCTTGTAGGAATCTTTGGAACCTGGGTAGATTATCCTCCATCAGGTCATGGAACCTGCCAATGGCAAGTTCAGTTGAGAGATCTGCTGAAGTGTTGATGCAGTCAGTTAGATGCAGTTCTAGAACTTGGAGGGCATTGAGAGAGTTCCAGTTCAGCTCTTCTACTCCGCTGAACTCCCATCCAATCCAAAACCTCTCAGCTAATCCATCATACCCCCAAGCTAGAATAGAGTCAAACTCTAGCTTCTTTGAAGATTTGAAGATTTGGGGGGTAGTGGATTGACCTATGATGGCTGCTGCTTGTGGAAGGATGCTGAATGATGCATTTGTTTGTTCTGTGTCTTCAGCATCATTCAGCATTTCATCGACAGCCCTGACGACCAACTGCCAGTCTTCAGATATTTCTTCGTCTTCGTTATCTGGGGCTGGCAGGTCATGAACTTGGACAAAAGCTGGCTTGTATTGTGAGCTTTGAAGTACAAACTGCTCTTGAATCCAGTCGTCAAGACTGTCTGTATCATCTTCCATAGAAACCATCTCCCCCTTTTTGGTTGCATCAGCAGACATGTAAGCATCAGTTTGGGTGTCTTAGTTTGGACATTTCAGCCTCTAGCATAGCCACCCTGGTCGTCAATTCCATGTTATGAAGTTTCAGTCTGTCCTCATCCACAGTTGTGGAATCCTTGGACCCAGATGGGGCCGTAGGCCTAGCCTCAGCATCCCCATCACCCGCGGTTTCTTGGCGCCTGGGATTCCTCTCAGTAAAGGGAGTTTCCAAGGAAACACCCTCACCGTGAGTTTCCGTGGTTGAGGTCTTAAAGATGTTGTCACTGTCCTCCTGGTCAGTTGATGGACCAGCAGTAGTGACAGCCTCGTCCATATCCACTCTTTCAATACTCCCAGAGTGGACCTTCAAGGGTGAGGAACTTGGGTTGGGTGTTTCGGAAGCAAGACCAATCAGTACCTCCTTGATAGTGGTAGTTGGAGAAGGTACATCACTTTGGTCAGGTTCCTCTACACTTAAGTTCAGTGAAGAGAGGAATGGCTCGAAGGGCTGTTCTATGGATCCGGGAAGTGATCCTAATCCTAATAGAGAGACTTCCGAAGGAGTCTCCCTATCAATGTGGCTTTCCCTTATGATATTCTCACTAGAATGTTGTGATTCTGAGTGAGGGATGTTGGCTTGGGTTTGGGCCTTGGAGGCAAGAGAAGAAGGAGTTCTCTTGCCCCTCTTCCTTGTATACTTGGCTGCAACCGGGGCCCTGTGTTCCGGTTGAGCAATCAAACTGGGGGTGAGTAATGTATGTGCCTGTGCATCCTCAGTAGAATGCTCAGGGGTTCGATCAAGGGGAACAGTAGGTTGAGTTTGTGGCAGTGAGGTGGAGGGTGTGGGATCAGTATCAGCTAGGTTTGCTGAACTGTCACCCTGGGCACTATGTGTGTTCAACATTGTAGATAACAATGGAACATCGGCCCCTGAGAACTTTGATGAAACTGTTCTCATGCTTTGAAAAATGTTGTTCTTATGTCCCAGTATTGAGTAGATTCTTGCAGTTTTTGAAAGATCTTGGTGCTCAAAATTGAACACTTCCTGCAAGAATCTTGGGTACATGAAGAACTGTGATTTCACCCCTTCTTGAAGGTTGTATCTCAAACCTTCAAGAATGAGGTGGGAAAAATTGAAACCTGCTCCTGTTATCATACCGTGAACTGCCGACGCAAGTCCGGAGCTGAGTTGGTTCCAGCCACTCCTCTTTTGAGATATGCATTGGAGAAGAGTGTGGCAGAGATACTTCCATTTGGGACCCATGAGTGCCTTCTCTATCGTATACTCTGTTTGATTCCCAGTGTACCCTATGGATACAAAGGTCCTCATGTATACGTCTCTTGGGTAAGAGAGGGCGTCCCCTTCATCCTGAAGCTTGAGGTGTTGGCGGAGTTTTGCTTCAGTGATGATCATTTCCTTACCGTCAACTGTGCCTCTGATTTGAGGAGTGCCCTGTTCAGTAGAATACACGGCTGAGCTCCAAAAATCTTCCATGTGTGAAGTATATATGGTTGGGTTGACGGTTAGGGCATGGTAAATTTTGGACCGACAGAGGAAGTCGATCATACCGTTGAAACCTTCGGATTTCTTGCCCTTGATTAGGTATGCAGTTAGGTTGTGATATGGGGAGAACTTATCGTTGGGGTTGTTTATGTCTGCGCCTGCCATTGTTATGGATTCGGAGGGAAGAGAGAAAGGTGTTTGAATGGTGGTTAATTGTGGAGGGCTTTGAATGCTGTGGGGACGGGAGAGAAAGTGATGGGAGATAGGTTTGAAATAGAGTGTGAAGAGGTAGAGGGATGATTTGAGTTGGTGATATAACGGCAGACGGGGAAAAAGCAACTCTACTTGTACAGTACAACCTGTTTCACTTTTCATTGTCACAGCTGTAAAACACTCGAGCAGTCATGGTGAAGACTGACGATATTTACTTTTACAGCGGGTAAATGTTAATTTAGACTTAAGTTCACCCATCAGCAGCAAACTTGGTTGCTGCTGAAAGATAAGAGAATCCGCAGCAAAATTGGTTGCAGCTGATGGATAAGCCTATCAGCTGCAAACTTGGTTGCTGCGGAAAGATAAGTCTGTTAGCAGCAGATTTTGCTGCTGAAAGGTTTAAAGATCCGCAGCAAAGGAATTGCTGCTGAAAGCCTTAAAGCTATCCACAGGAAACATGTACCTGCTGATAACTTAAAGCTATCAGTGGCAAAACTTTTGCTGCTGATGCTTTTACCTGTCAGCAGCTGAAGGACAAAAATGCTGCTGACCCATAACTTTTATTTACAACAAGAGACAAAAAGGCACATTTTAAGGAGAAACTTGAGATGGATTTTAATCAAAGTTCATCATACCAATTGATTCAACTAAATATCTGAATCTAGCTTCATCAAAAGGTTTTGTAAACAGATCAGCATATTGCTCATTTGTATGAACTTTGGTTAAAATAATTCTCTTTTTCTCAGCTTGATCTCTTATGAAATGGTACCTGATGTCGATGTGCTTTGTCTTTGAGTGCTGCACCGGATTGTTTGTGATAGAGATAGCACTCATGTTGTCAATGTGAATTGGAGTCTGCATGAAGGTCATTCCATAGTCAAGCATTTGATTTTGGATCCAGATGACCTGTGCACAGCAACTTGAATCTGCAATGTATTCTGCTTCAGCTGTTGAAGTAGAAACACATGTTTGCTTTTTGCATTGCCATGAGATGAGCCTTCCTCCAAGAAATTGACATCCCCCAGATGTGGACTTTTTGTCCAAGTTACAACCCCCATAGTCACTGTCAGTGTAGGCATATAGATTGACATTTTCATTCTTTGGATACCAAAGCCCAAGCTTTGGAGCTCCCTTTAGGTATCTAAGGATCCTTTTAACAGCTTGAAGATGAGACACTTTTGGAGTTGCTTGAAATCTTGCGCAAAGACAGACTGCAAACATGATATCTGGTCTTGAGACAGTGAGGTACATGAGAGACCCTATCATTGCTCGGTACTGATGTTGATCAGTGTCTTGTCCTTCTTTATCCGGAGATAATTGATGGTGCACTTGCATAGGAGTTCTTGCAGCAGAGCAGTCAGTCATTTTGAACCTCTCCAAGATGCATTTGACATACTTGGATTGACTTATGAAGATTCCAGTTGGTACCTGTTTGACTTGAAGTCCTAAAAAGAAATTTAGTTCACCCATTGAACTCATTTCAAATTTGGAATGCATCAGAACTTCAAAGTCTTTGCAGAGCTTCTTTCTTGTAGATCCAAAGATAATGTCATCAACATAAATCTGGACCAACAAAATTTCGCCCCCTTCATCTTTGATGAAAAGAGTCTGATCAATGGCCCCCCTTTCTGAAGTTGTTACTAAGTAGATATCCAGATAAAGTTTCATACCAGGCTCTTGGGGCTTGGTGTAAGCCATAGAGAGCTTTGTCCAGTTTTAAGACCTTATTTGGATGTGCAGGATCTACAAAGCCTGGAGGCTGTTTGACATAGACCTCTTCATCAATCGTGCCATACAGAAAGGCACTCTTCACATCCATTTGATAGACCGTAAAGTTTTTGGATGCTGCATAAGCCAGAAAAATTCTAATGGCTTCCAGACGGGTAACAGGAGCAAAAACTTCATCATAGTCAATGCCTTCTTCTTGAGTGTAACCTTGAGCTACCAGACTGGCTTTGTTCTTGACTACGATGCCCCTCTCATCTTGCTTGTTTCTGAAAACCCATCTTGTTCCAATGGCTGTTTGACCAGGTGGAAGATCAACAAGCTTCCAAACATCTTGTCTTTTGAATTGCAGCAATTCTTCCTGCATTGCTTCAATCCAGCTGTTGTGCTTGAGAGCTTCATCAATCCTTTTGGGTTCCACCTGTGATAGAAAGCAGGAGAATAAACAAATGTTGGCTTCATGAGACTTACTTCTTGTCTGGATGCCTGAGTGGACTTGGCCAAATATGTTTTCCAGAGGATGCTCTTTGTTTATTCTCTGAGCAGGTATCACATCCAGCCGTATTCCCTCTTCAAGATTACTGTGGTTTAGATCAGTATTGTCTTCAGATGTGTGGAGAGGAGCTTGGAGGATTTGATCATTGTGTTCCACATAGTCAGCAGCATTAGCATCAGAGGCCTCTTCATCATGAATTGAGGAGGCTTCATTTAGGATTTCATTGTCAGAGAGATTGCTGCTTGTGGTGTTGGATGTACCGGCTTCACCTGCACTGGCTTCAATAGCTTCTGCCACTGATGGAGGATCAATGGATGGCCTTTTCATCCTGATGTAGGGACTGGGAAACTCCAGTCTGTAGTCAGAAGAAGAGGTTGAGGTAGAAGGTGTTGAGTTTGAAGAAGGAGGCTCCATATTTGAGAATATGAGGGGCTCAAATATCTGGGTGAAGGAGTCTATATCAAAAAGCCAGTTGGGACCTTTGCCTTGTTCACAGACAACGTGTTCCCTGCATTCCACATTAGCAGATTCTTCCACAATCCGAGTCCTAGAATTGAACACTCGGTAGGCCTTCGATTGAGAGGAGTAACCCACAAAGTAACCTTCATCAGACTTTGCACCGAATTTAGGAAGAACTCCATGTGTGATGAGGATGGTACATGGACATCCAAAGGGCTTCAGGAAGCCAATGTAGGGAACTCTTTTGAGCCAGAGTTCATAGGGAGTTTTCTGGAGAGGCTTAACAATAAGGACTCTATTCTGCACATAACAAGCTGTGCTTACTGCTTCTGCCCAGAAAGTAAGGGGCAGTTTTGAGTCAGCCAGCATAGATCTTGCTGATTCAATCAGAGTCCTGTTTCTTCTTTCAGCAACCCCATTTTGTTGAGGAGTTCTTGGAGCACTGTACTGCCTTTCAATGCCCTTGCTCTCACAGAAACTGTTCAAAGTGTGATTTTTGAACTCTGTTCCCTGATCACACCTTATGATCTTTACCTTCAGATTGCTTTGATTCTCTACCCTGAGAATATAGGATTTGAGAATCTCAGCAGTTTCATCTTTTGTTCTTAGGAAGAATACCCAAGAGAATCTGGAGAAGTCATCAGTGATCACCAGACAGTAGGACTTTTTGCCCATTGACATGACATTTGTAGGACCAAAGAGATCCATATGCAGTAGCTGGAGAGGAGTGTCATTTGTGTTCAATGTCTTGGGCTTATGGGAACTTTTGTGTTGTTTTCCCTTCAAGCAGGCAATGCAATGATCGTCTAGCTGGAATTCTTTGTCAGGAAGCCCTCTGACAAGATTGTCCTTCACTAATTTATTGATTGTTTTGATGTTAGCATGGCTTAACCTCCTGTGCCAGAGAGCGGATTCATCAACTGATGCCTTTGACAGAAAACATGAAACACTACCAGATGGAGTGACTTCATTCATGTCAAGAACATATAAGTTGTCCTTTCTATTAGCAGTTAGGAGAATCTTCTCTGGGGTGGGGGGGGGGTTTAGATAGGCCAGGAGCTAACACGAAACATTCTTTGTCAGTGAAGAGCATCCAATGCTTTTGATCACATACTTGAGAAACACTCATGAGATTAAAGTCAAGTTCTTTAACATAGTTGACTCTTTCAATACTCATCCTTTCATTGGACACAGTGCCTTGTCCAGTGATAGATCCACCTTTTGAGTCACTCCCAAAGGCAACATATCCTCCATTTAAATGTCTGAAGTTGGAGAGGATGGACATGTTGCCTGTCATGTGCCTGGAACAGCCGCTATCTACCACCCGGGTGTTATTCTTGTTACCTGGCTGTCCCTGCACATGAAAGAAATTTTAGTTAGTGGGAGTGGTCCAAGAGCTCTCCTTTTTGAAGAAAAGAGTTCTTGGACATTCTGATTCATCATGCGTGCGTTCAACAGCACCGATGATGATTTTGCTGACAGGAGCAGAGATTTTGGCTTTCCATTGCTTAAGTAGTGGTTTTCCAGATTTTGGTGGCTGCTGAAGGCTTTGCCTTTTGCTGCTGCTAGTATTTTTCTGCAGTTTCAACTCTTCTACTGGCTGCAGATGGCCTATCAACTGAAGTATTGTGATCCTTCTTTTGTTTATGCGCTGATTGAAGAAGGATCTGGTTGAAGGGGTTAAACTGACATTTTGCAGCAAAGTGGTTTGATTCCCCACATATGATGCAGGACTGCTGAACTTTGGGCTGCTGCTTCCTTGGTGGAGAAGAAGAGTTTCTGCACTGAGTTTTCTTGGTCGTAACTCTTCTAACCTGTTGCTGATTCTTCTGATTTGGCATGAACTGAGACTTGGAGTTTGTAGGTCCTGATGTTTGTCCCTTTTCAGTGTTTAGCTTTCTTCCACCTGGAGGATAGCTGATCCTTATCTGTTTGAATGGTACAGGGGCTGGAACAGCTGGGAGAACAGTAGGGACTGGGACTCTATTCAGAACAGCTTCAGATGAGGCTGTACTGGTTTCATCATGGTCTGAGAGGGTTAACTCAGATTCTGATGAGGTAGTGCAGTCTTTAACAAGGGGTTCATCCATTGGAGGATCAAGATTTCTGTTTGCAGTGTCGAGTTTTGCAACATCGAAGCTTGGTTCATAGATGGCAACATAGTCAGCTGGATGAGGAACAGTATTGTACTGTTCCTTGCCATATCCAAGTCCTCCAAGCTTTACCTTTTCATGGACTTGAATATCTAGAAGTCTCTGAAGCTTTTTAGAAGAAAATTCATATTTTTCAACATGAACTTTCTGTTCTGCCAGATCAGCTCTGGTTGATTTAAGTTTTACTAATAGATCATCAATCTGAGTTTCAAGATTGGTTTGTTCATGTTTTAGAGATGAAATCTCTTTCTTAAGGCATTCAATTTTTTCTTTGTAAGTGATTTCAACCTTTTTGAACTCAGATTTCATTTGAAGAAACTCTTCATTTTGATCTATAAGGTTTTGGTTATGTTTTCTATAACCTAAAACTTTATCAATGCAAGCTTAAGAGCATAGATGTTCAAATACCTGAGGTGGTATCTCTGCAGTGTCTGCCATAAGTGCTTGGTTGGAGGCAGGAACATCTTCATATTGAAAACTCCAGTCAAAGTCTGAAGTTCCAACATTTGCACAGGCTGCAGTCTGTGCTGGAGTAGTTCCTTGCTGCTGCTGCTGCCTGGGCTGACCTTGGTAACCTTGTCTTTGATGGCTGGCACCCTGATTGGCTTTAGGTGCCTTGCACTCCCTAGCAAAGTGACCCATTTGGTTACAGTTGTAACATCGGATCTTGCTTTTATCAAGCCCAACTCTGGTGTTTGAGTTGTTGCTTGGAACTGATCTCCCGGTTCTAGAATAGAACCTTTTTGCTCTGAGGGAGAGCATGGCATATGAGTGCTGAATATCCATTTCTTCAAGATCATCTGGATGAAAGCATTCCAGATCCTCTTTTATGAAATACATGCTGCTTGAGTTGTCAGAGACAAAAGCAGTAGAGGTTGGCTGTTGAGGAGGTGCCTCAAGAAGAAATGGTGATGAGTTAGATTGTGAAGCGGTTGGGGTCTGAGGGTGAGTAACAATGGGAGGATAGTAGCTGCTTGCACTAGGACTGGAATGATCAGAGTGAAGCGCTGAGGAGGTAGTGGAGGAAGTGGTAGCTGATTGATAACTGGAGCTCCTTTCTTTAGCTTGAATCATTTCTAATTCATAGGTTTTGAGCATGCCAAAGAGCTCAGTCATCTGAAGAGTCTTCAGATTCTCTGTTCTTCTGATGGACACAGTGTATAATGTCCAGCAACTAGGAAGAGATCTTATGAACTTCTTGAGAATGTCTTCATTCTCCAGCTTTACCTTGGAGCACTGCAGTTCACCTACAAGATAGGTAAATCTGTTATAAAAAATAGTTAAGGTCTCACCTTCCCTCCAGACGAAGTTCTCATACTGCTGCTTCAGTATGCCCTTCTGTTCTCTTTGACTTCTTCAGAGCCAGCAAACATCTTCTCTAGCGCCTCCCAGAGCTCCTTGGCAGTTCTGTAACTTCTGAAGTTGTGGAAAACTTCATTTGGAAGACACATTTGGATGGCTCCTAGTGCCTTGAAGTCCACCTCCATTTTCTTGATGTCCTCTTCAGAGTACTTGGAGGTTTCCTTCGGGACTTGTAGCCCTCCATCATCAGCAGAGGCCACCATGGGAATATATGGACCCTCCTTGATGGATCTCCACATTCCGTATTCCTGGTAACAGAAGAAGCTTTCCATGCGATTTTTCCACATGTCATAGTCTTCTCCAGATACCAACCTTGGTGGTCGGTTGATGCTGCCAATATCTTCAAAGCCATTACTCTGTGCCATTTTTGTTTTGATTTAGGATGACTTGTTCAAAGAGAGAGTTTAGAATAGAACCAGAGATGATTAAACAAAAATTAGTTTGTTTAATCTGAGCCAAAGCTCTGATACCACTTGAAACTCGTACGTCTTTATACGAGCAGAGATTGATAAGTCAAGGCTTGGTCTATACTTCTAAGATCGTAAGTCTTTATACGAGATTATTATACGACCAAGAATTGGTGAACTCATGTTGGGAACAGTACGTCTTTATACTTGATCCCATTGTTACACCGCCTCCCGGTGAGCAAAATATAATCACCTATTTAACTTTAATATAAAGCATTTTGAGTCCGATGTCTTAAACCAACCCGGAGATGACCATTCGATGAGCTGAAGCTAAATGTTGTCCCTAACGGGAGGCACTACTACTTTTTAAAGAATATAATTTGCAAATCAAATGTAGTGAGGACGAAGCTCTAGCGGTGACCAGGGTCACAAGTTTGTAGTAGTCATACCACTGAATTAGTTAACTTAACATTATCACGTACCAAGCTTATTCGAATCCCGAAGCAATACATTCCGTAATCTGATAATTTTTGCCTTATTTACTTTTTTGCTATTTACTATTCTGTTATTTACATTTTTGTTACACACTTCACGCACATTTTTACTTTTATGCTATGTACTTTACCGTCATTTACTTTTCTGCTTCACAAGCACACAAAACCCACTCACTAATTAATCCGGCTAAACGATAACAAAAGTTGAGTATTGGAACTCGACCGTGTCCATTGATTCGATAAGTGGTTCTTGCCTAACTATATTACGCTGCGATTAGTACACTTGTCTATTGTGTGTGTTTTAAGTTAACGTAATTATTATTTTAATTTATAAATTTAAAACCTGATCTTATGAAATCATCCTAAAAATATATTTATTTATAAATTTTTATATTTTTATATAATTAATTCACAAACAACATCAAGATGGTTGATGATCCGGCGGTGACGGTGGATCTCATTCCGGGTAAAGAAGACGATGGGGTGTTCTCAAATTGAAAGTTTAAAAACTTAATTAAAAGCTTGTTATAAGATTTTATTGGAACTCTAAAATGTTGCAGACTTTTATTGGAAAATGTTGCAGAATCTTAATGGATTTAATATATTATAGAATAAAAATAATTAAAAGGACATTGTTAAAAAAATAGAAAAGAAGGTAACAGTTTTATAAGAAAAAATCTTCTTTTTTATGATTATCCGGTAAAAAAAAAAGAAAAAAAAAAGAAAAAAAAAGAGTGACATCGGGGCGATCCTAAGTCCTCCTCTCCACCTAGGAGGCACCTGTTTGGATGAAGGCACGGGTCATCTAACAAGGCATGGGATTTTATTTATTATATTTTTAATTGATTATAATATCTCACGGTTTTTAAATCCGGTCCGACCGGTCGAACCAGCGAAACGGTAATGAGACCGGTTCGCTGTCTGGTCCGGTTCTGAAAACATTGACGCTAAGAAAGAAGCGCTACAAAACGGATGACTTTTCGTTGATGTACAAAATCCGTTCCTGGAGTTGGTTCTCGTAGGCTATACTCCTTTTCAAAAAAACAAGGTGTAGGTGATGCGATTTTTGAGACATTTCCAACGAAAAGTTACAGACATATTATGAAAATAGTTGGACTTACCTTCGTTTGGTGTCCGTCAATGATAGTTTTTTTTTCCTCGATGGTGTACGTCGGCTCGGTTATATGTCTGTTATGGGCTATGGCCTATGTATTACAGATGTTTTTATTATCGTTCATTGTAGTAAAGTTCATTATACAGAGAATGCATAGTTTTAAGAGTCCTATACAAGAGTAATTTCAAACAATAAAATCTTTATCTTGGTACTGCAAACAAGATGATAAAAAGTATTGGTGTGGTTTTCATATGTTCATTTCGTATGATAAAAATATTATTTTGAAAAGAAACCTCGTCTAAACCTTCAAAGATGGATGAAGTGACCTTTTGGCTCAAACTTTTGACACCGGTTATAGAGATGATATCGGTACCGTACCGGTACAGATGATATCGGTACCGTACCGGTACAGAAAATACCGGTACCGATTTGTGGAAGAGTGGGTACCAGTATTTGTTACAAAATGTTCATCTCTATAGGTATCAGTACCAAAAATACCGGTACCGAATTTTTGTAAAAGTGGGTACCGGTACCAAATCTATCAGTACGGTACGGTATCGGTACCTGTACCGGTACTCAGGACCAAATGCACATCCCTAGTGTGTTAGGACTAATTAGGGGTGTAAACGAGCCAATCCGCTCGTGAGTTACTCGAGACCGGCTCGTTAAAAACTCGAAACAAGCCGAGCTTAAACGAGCCCGACCTCGAGCCTAAAAAAAAGCTTGTTTAGTAAATGAGCTCGAGCTCGAGCCCGAGCTTTCACTTATCGAGCTCGAGCCGGCTCGCAAGCTTAAACGAGCCTATTATTTATATATATTTTTAAATAATATATTAAATATACATTTATAAAATAATATTAGTATATATAAAATTATGATAAAAATAACTAAATAATATATATTATGTTATATAAAATTTTATAATAAAATATATACAAAATAATTATATATAAATTAATTAATAAATAATAAACGAGCCGAGCCTGAGCCGAGCTCGAGCTTGAAAAACTACCCACGAGCCGAGCCCGAGCTTTTTGAAATAAAGCTCGAATCGAGCAGAGCTCGAGCTCGTTTACACCCCTAGGACTAATATTGTCAACCAACTCAATTATGGAGGGATTAGTTGTAGGTCCCCGGGTGTCACAAATCGTGTGGTTGAGTCTCCAGTCGAATAGGGTGCGGAATGCTCGTGGCAAGATGGAGTATAAATGACAACAGAAACAGACTACAAACACAAGTCACAAAATACTTCGTCTATTATCAATATCATAGACGATTACAGGAAGTTTGAACAATTACAATGAGAGCGTACTTAACAACTTCTACAACCAACTATATATACTAACAGACCCATTACCTGCGTACTTAGCAAGTGCACATGAAATCCTTCCTGCGTACTTAGCAAGTACGCAAGACCATCTTCATGCGTACTTGTTAAGTACGCAGGACAAAACTCCTACGCACTTACTAAGTACGCAAAACATACATACAACTTCAAACAACAAGTGCAGACACAAGTTCATACATTCATGATTACAACTCAATTAACCAAATACAACAGAGACTAATTACAATACAAAAGACATTACAAAAGCAGGGACAATCTTCAGAGTGCTTGCCACCAGAAATGCTTCAACAAACTCCCCCTTGACATCAACTCTGGAGATGTCTTCAGTCTCTAACGATCGTCAGCACTAGCTCCACTTCCCATCTTCAATTTGTAGTCAAAGCAGAACTTGATGCAAGAAGCTTCGTCCACTGGTCAGTGTAAATGCATTACTTGTCATGTATAACCTCCCGGTCTTTCACAGAGAAGTTGATGAAGCAGATCTCATCAGACACTCTAATCAATTCCCTTGGCTCCACACCTTCACCTTTGGACATTGTCTTTTCCACCATTACCGCCTCGCCCGTAATCGGATCCACAAACCAGTACCACATGCTCCCGAGGATATCCTGAGGTAACTTGCTCAGGGTAATCCTGGTCTCACATAGCACATGCTTATAGACTAATTTCTTCACATGCTTGTTAGTATCACCAATTAAGTCTCGGTTTGCAAGATTCACTAGATCATACTTCGATAAGGAGTTGAATGCCTTGCTAGTTGGCTTCAAGTATTGAACCCCACCAGTGCGTTTGATGGCAAACAGTTTCTTATCATCTTCAAAACGAACAGAAAGAATCATCCCTGCTGCTCCATGCTTGTCAGTAATGTACAGTTTTTGCCAAGTAGGAGGCTGACTTTTCTTGAACCATTCATGAGGAAGCTTGTTACTCTAGGAGTCAACAGTGTCAGCAGGTTCAAGATCGGTAGAGGAGGCTTCAGTCGAGGTTGTTGTACCATTAGCCTCAGCAAGTTGTTCAAACTCGACTGATCCTTCAGCAAATTCAAAGACCAGATCTTCAAAGATCTCTCCGTCTTCAAGTTCATAAACACCCTCGCCATCACCTTTTGGAAACTCCACCACCACATCCTCATCATCAAAACCCCAATTCTCATCAGACTCGATCTCTCCTTGTTCAATTTCTTTAAGAGCATTGATCTGTTCAGGTTTAGAATAATCGGGCTCTAGAAGTAGAATAACATCATCAGACAAAATCTTCTAGGACTTCAGCCGCTGATTTTCCATGTTGTTGAGTGCCAGAAGCTTCGCCACCAGTACTAGACTCCCCCTGAGTCATAGGCAAAGCAGATAGTGGAACAACCGATAAAGCTTGTTGTTCACTACTGCTAGGACCAACCTCGGGATCCTTGTCATCACCAATCAAGTCCACTTGATGACGGGCATCTTTGGTGTTCGACTCATACTTCTCCCCCTGAGCAGCGAGCTTTTTGGTAAATTCTTCCACCAAGGCAGCCATCGTTTTGTATTCTTCACGTTGAAGAAGAAGCCTTGCCTCAACGGTCTATCTGTGGGCCAGAATAGATTCATTTACTTTGAATAGCATTTCAGTTTGTTCTCTTATTGACCTGAGCTGCTCCTGGGTTCCCGTCCATTGATGTCTTAGGAGCGTCACTTCATCTACCAAATAGTTAATTGATGTCGTCCGGACGTCTATATAAATAATAACAAAACCTAACCTAGACTCCTAAGTAATAAATGGAGTACCTTCGAACTAAACCGCACTGACAGGCAAGTGTACCTATCGAGTGTAGCATAGCTTAATGGTAAATCGGATTATCGAACTCTAGAGACACTACTATAACTATATTAGACGCTGACTCGGACTAAAGATTGATTAATTGGGGGGTTTACTACACTACTTATTAAACTAAAAATGCAGGAAACAAGGTAGACTCTAGCTATCTAGACAAAGAACTAAAGACATTATCAGAGAATGGGAAGAATACCACCTAGGTCAGAATCCTACTTGCAAATCATAACTTCTACCTATTATGGACACAATGTTGGATCTGGGTTTCTAAGGATAACAACTCTAGACTACCTAGTGGATCCCTAATCACTTTCAAGGTGTCACCAACTAAGGAACCTAAAGATGTAATAACTCACCAGATGGTTGGATTACCTTTCAGTCTCTCCAACAATGATAATGTACCCAAATAGATACATCACATTTCAGTATCACTGTCGACAATACATCGAAGATGCACGAGGTAATCCCACGATAACAACTATGACTCAGATTAACAACGAATACTAAGACAAACTAAGGGAAACTTCCTCTCAGACAGATTTCACTCAAGAGCCTAATATCGAAGACTAATCGACTATCTTTCACTTTTCGGGTATTGAGATAAGATACACACACAATCTAGCAAAGGATCAACTAACACTCATAGGGATCACTATGTCTAGAAGTACCACCACGGTCACAAGCAATAAGCAAATAACCTAAACATGCATTTATAACTGAAAGACATTCAACATGTCACACCCCCAAATTCCACTAACGGAGTTTTACCATTTGGGAAATGACAAACCAGGATCTTAGTCATTAGTTACATCAAACGACACTATATGGGACTCAAATGAAAATATCATAAACGTTCAGAGTAAATGCGGAAGCGATAAATGAAAGTAAATGCACAAAACATACGAGCTCCAAAGTCCAGTCCAAAATAACATAAATGAAAACAGTTTAAACGTCTTTATAAATAAGAAATTAAATATAGGACTCCATGCATGTCTTAGTCGTGCACCTGTGCCTTAACTTAGCGTCCTGAGAAAACATGTAAGAAAAGATGTCAACACGAGTTTGGTGATTTCACACTTTTCAATATATAAATAAATCGTTTACCATATTAATGTAATATATTATTCATACGTTTGCATCATTAATAGTGTTTTAAGATAATAATATAATTTAATATATTATTCATAAGTTTAGAGAAATAACACTATAATAAACTTCGTGGCAAAATAATAAGTAATTATTTTTTTTTATTCGAGAACATATACGTGAATAATCAATATAAATAATTATATTATTTATAAGTTTGAGACGTTTATATAAATTTTATTAACGTGAAGAAAATAATATATAAATATATTATTTCAAATTGGAGTTATAGTTTGAAAACAATGTAAATATATTATTTTATTAGTGATTTATAATCATAAATATGGGTTACGAACCAAACCCGAGCTTACAGATGATTTCCCGGGCTAAAACACATTAATATATTAATATAACAACATAGGGATTGATTTTCATTTAAAAATATTAATTAAAAATGGTTTAAAAATAAACACATTGTGGAGAGACTCAAACCCGAGTCTCTCCCACACAAGCACACACCACTAACCAGTCCCGCCCACAAGGATTTCGCAACAGAAATGATGTTGAAATGGTTTTAATAGTCAAGGGCATTAAGCCCTTCCCCGTCACGACCCGAACCCCAACTCCACCCCAATTCTCACAAATCTGATAACAATTGATGCAAAAGGCATAGTGGTTTTGTAGTACAGAGTATTGCGAATCAGTGGGTAGTTTTAATTGCAAAAACAACAAGTCTAGGTGTGTTTAATTTCTGTTTCAAAGACAAGAAAACCCTAGATTGAACTTGAATCAAATCTGACAAATTCGATGTTAAAGCTTGTTAAAAACATGCTGCTATTATTGATTAGAACATTTCAAATCTGTCCATATAATTTAATTTCATTGACATCATCGTCAAGATCAAAACCCCCAAAATTATTATGAACGAACCCTAGTTTACAGATCGTGAACAATTTGATGTTGTTAGACAAAATTAATATAGGGTTTTTTTAGAGAATCATATTGCGATTCTAACCATGAGATTTAATTGAATTGTAACTGGGTCTAGAGTAGGACTCGATTAAACCCGAAAGTACATGAACCCTAGAACTGGTTCATGTTGAATTCGATAATGTAAGCCCCGGGTTTCATGGGGATTTCGATCCAGACATAGAGACGACTCTAAGGACGTATCCAATTTCATTATTTGATATCGGATTGCTAGGGTTCGACTAAACTGGAAACATATGAACCCTTAGGTATTTGATTATGATAAATATGATAATGGAAGCCTGAATTATGATAGGGCTTTTGATTAACAGGTTAAAACTAATCCAAAGATGGGATCAATTACCAGAATAGGTGATGGATTGATGGAGTTCGATTACACCACAGCCGCGGTCCGATGAGTTGATCTCTGGCGATTACGGCTTCGTCTCCGAATGAATTGGTGTACGTAACAGCTTCAGCTTGATGCGATTTAGGTGAGTGTATGCTCAATTTGTGAAAACAATACAATAATTCATGGAATTTGATGCATACTTGATGTGGGTCGACGGTTACGACCATAATTCCCATTATTGAGATTAATTCGAATCAATGACGATGTTTAAATGAGTTAATGATGGGTGTTAATGGTAATGATCGTGCAAAACAGTTATGGTTTCAACTGAAATCGATTATTGCATACGAATTAGGCTCAAGAACGATCGGGTTGACTTTCAAAAGTCAACAAAATCAAGATTATGTTAATTACAGATTTAGTCCCTCTGGTTTCATGTGTTAGAGTTTGAATTTAGGCAGAATTGGTCCCTGAGATTTGAGTTAAGTTAACTAGGTTAACTTTAACTGGATTTGGTTAACTGAGTTAACCTGAAAAGTCCGGATTGTCACATCATCCCCTATTTGAAAGAATTTTCGTCCCGAAAATTAAAATAAAATAAAATAAAATTTTCGGATATCACATGATCCCCTAGTTGAAAGAATTTTCGTCCCGAAAATTAGAATAATACCTTGCGAGTTTGATGTGGAGTGCTTGAACAGATGAGGATACTTACGCATCATCTGATCCTCACGCTCCCAAGTGAATTCCGGTCCGCGTTTCGAGTTCCACCGGTTCCTCGATGAAACAATAGGGATTTTACTACGTTTAAGCGTTTTGACATCCCTATCCATGATTTCTACCGGTTCCTCGATGAAACATAACCGTTCATCGATGTGTAGTTCCTTAAGAGGAACCACGAGTGACTCGTCTGCTAGACATTTCTTCAAGTTCGAGACATGAAAGACATTGTGTACAACACTAAGTCCTTCGGGTAGGTCCAGTTGATACGCCGCTGAGCCATTTCTCTTCACTATCTTGAACGGTCCAACATAACGAGGATTTAGTTTGCCTCGTTTCCCAAAATGAATGACGCCTTTCCAAGGTGAGACCTTTAACAAGACCATGTCACCTACTTGAAACTCTAACGGTTTACGACGCTTATCGGCATAGCTCTTTTGACGATCACGAGCAGCTGCCATACGAATTCTAATTTGAACTATATTTTTAGAGGTTTCGAGTAAAAGTTCAGGACCCGTAAGTTGGCTATCCCCAACTTCGTCTCAACAAATAGGAGAGCGTCATTTTCGTCCATGTAATGCCTCGAATGGAGCTGCTTTGATGCTAGTGTGATAACTGTTGTTGTAGGAGAACTCCACCAGAGGTAGGTGAGACTCCTAAGTGTTACCGAAATCAATCACACAAGCTCATAGCATATCCTCCGGAGTTTGAATTGTACGCTCCGTTTGGCCATCTGTTTAAGGATGGTATGATGTGCTCATATCTAGACGCGTGCCTAAGACTTTATGTAAAGATTTCCAGAAATGTGAGGTGTATCGTGCGTCACGATCCGAAATGATATAGATTGGCACCCCGTGCCGAGCGACTACTTCTTTCAAATAAATACGAGTAAGCTTCTCCATTTTGTCCGTTTCTTTGATTGCTAAGAAGTGAGCGGATTTTGTTAAACGATCGACGATTACCCAAATGGTATCACATCCGCTAGGAGTTTGGGGTAATTTTGTGGTAAAATCCATCGATATTTGCTCCAATTTCCACATGGGAATCTCTGGTTGCTAAAGTAAACCGTAAAGCTTTTGATATTCTACTTTGTCCTTTGCGCAAGTCAGGCACTTGTTCACATAGGTGGCTATATCGGCCTTCATCTTTGGCCACCAATATAGCACCTTTAGGTCATGGTACATCTTGTCAGAACCTGGATGAACAGAGTAACGAGATTTATGAGCTTCATCCATGACTAGTTCTCTTAAGTTTCCGTATACTGGAATCCATACTCGCTCAGCGAAGTAGCGAATGCCGTCAGATTTGATCTCAAGTTGTTCTTCCATACCACGTGTGGCTTCCAACGGTAGGTTTTCCTCTTTCAGGGATTCGAGTTAAATACTACGGATTTTGTCAGGTAATCCGATGTTAATAGTAAGCTGCAATGCTCGAACTCGTTTTGGCTTGGTTTCCTTTCGACTTAGGGCATCAGCTACCACATTAGCCTTACTCGGATGATTTCTGATTGCACAGTCATAATCATTCAAGAGCTCGACCCAACGACGCTGCCGCATGTTCAGCTCTTTCTTCTCAAAGATATGCTGAAGACTCTTGTGATTGGTGTAGATAGTGCACTTGGTATCGTACAAGTAATGTCTCCATATCTTTAGTGCGAAAACTACGGCTCCCAACTCTAGGTCATGAGTGGTGTAATTTTTCTCATGAATTTTTAGTTGGCGTGAAGCGTATGCAATCACTTTTTCTCATTGCATTAACACACAACCAAGACCCTGAATGGATGCATCGCAATATACCACAAAATCATCCGTCCCTTCCGAAAGAGCTAGGATGGGTGCACTGTAAAGTTTTTGCTTAAGGAGTTGGAATGCTGACTCCTGAGTGTCGCCCCAATTATAGATTTTACCCTTCTGGGTTAAGGCAGTGAGAGGTTGGGCGATCTTGGAAAATCCCTCGATGAATCGACGATAATAGCCAGCTAATTTCAGAAATTGTCGCACCTCTGTCGGAGTCGTCGGTGCTGCCCAATTCTTGATGGCTTCTATTTTAGATGGATCGACATGTATTCCATTCTCGTTAACCACATGTCCTAAAAATTGAACTTCCCGAATCCAGAATTCGTACTTGGAAAGTTTAGCATACAACTGTTCTTCTTTTAGCAATTCCAGAATCAAACGTAGGTGCTCCTCATGTTCCTCCTTGTTCTTGGAATAAATGAGGATGTCATCAATGAAAACGGTGTCAAACTGATCAAGGTAGGGTTTACACACGCGGTTTATGAGGTCCATGAACACCGTGGGTGCGTTGGTTAATCCGAAAGGCATGACCATAAATTCATAGTGGTCGTACCTAGTTCTGAAAGCAGTCTTAGAGATATCCTCATCTCGGACTCTTAGTTGATGGTAACCAGATCTAAGATCTATCTTGGAATAGAAGCTTGATCCTTGGAGTTGATCAAAGAGATCATCTATGCGAGGTAGAGGATAACGATTCTTGATCATTACTTTGTTCAGCTCATAATAGTTGATGCACATGCGGAAAGTCCCGTCCTTCTTCTTGACAAACAGGTCTGGAGCTCCCCTTGGCGACGAGCTTGGTCGGATGAAACCTTTATCCAAAAATTCTTGCAATTGAGTGGATAGCTCTTGTAATTCACTGGGTGCTAGTCGGTAAGGTGCCCGAGCAATCGGTGCCGCTCCGGGTGCTAGGTCGATTTGAAATTCTACTTGGCGATTTGGTGGCAGACTAGGCAAATCCTCGGGGAATACTTCTGGATTGTTACAAACAATTGGGATATCATCAATCTTCTTCTCCCCAGATGGCTGCTCGGCGACAAGAGCCAAAATAGCAGTATAACCTTTTCGAAGACATTTCTGTGCTTTCATGAAGGATATGATGCCCACGACTGCACCACTCCTTTTGCCCTGGACAGAAAGAGTTTCTCCACTCGGGAGAGGAACGTGAACGATTTTCTCACGACAAACAATTTCGGCTTGGTTCTTAGATAACCAATCCATGCCGACAATTACGTCAAAACTACCAAGTGTGACCGGCATAAGGTCAATATCAAGTTTATGACCAACCAATACAAGCTTACAACCCTTAAGAATGTGAGTTGCTTTAATTATTTGGCCATCAACTATTTCTATGATGTACTTAGCTTCTAGCAGGGTTGGAGTTTCTTTTATCAAATCACTAAGCTTCTTAGATATAAAACTCCTATCAGCACCGGTGTCAAAAAGGACAGAAGCAAAGTAATTGTTTAAGAGGAACTTACCTGTAACCACATTGTGATCATATCGGGCTTCTCTGGATCCTAGCACGAAGGCTCGTCCCTTTGAACCGTTCCCTCCATTGTTTCCATTATTGGTACCGTTGTTGTTGTTGTTTTGGTTAGGGTTATTATTGCCATTACCCCCTTTCTTTAGCTGAGGACAATTCTTCCGGTAGTGTCCTTCCTTTCCACACTCAAAACAGCCCTTTGTAGATCCTGGCTGTTGAAAAGGCTGTTTGGCTTGCAGTTCACCTCTACAGTCCTTGGCAGCATGACCTATATTGCCACACTTCTGACAACGATTAAAAACTCCAAAATGGTGAAATTTACATTTGTTGCACTTGGGGGATTTTCCCTCATATCCACCCTGGTTTTGACATGAAGAGGTCGTCTAATTGAAATTCTTGGTAGGTTCAAACCTACGTTGCTGCTGATGGGGTTGGTTAGACTGAGACCCCTTGGAGTGGAAGTTGCTGTTGAACTTGCGCTTATTGTTGTCGATGGATTTGGAAGCTGAACCCCTCGGGGGTAGAGTTCCCTGAGTCACCGCCTGATCAGTCAACTTATGGGCAAGTCTGATTGTTTGCTCAATGGTGGTAGGGTTTGATGAGGTGACCATGCTTTGGATCTGAGGCACTAAACCGCCTATGTACAGTTCAATCCTCTTATAGTCGGAGGTCACCATGTGGGGACAGATAGTAGCAAGCTCATGGGAGCGAGTAGTATAAAGCTTAATCTCGGAACCCTCCATTTTTAGATTTCAGAATTCTCCCTTTAGCTTCTGAATCTCATCTCGAGGACAGTACTCCTCCTTCATCATAGTCTTGAATTCTTCCCATGGTAGTGCATTAGCCATTACCAGACCCAGCATCTGGACTTGAGCATTACACCAGGTGAGAGAAGGGCCCTCCAGAGTACCTGATGCAAACTTTACCTGATTTGCTTGAGGACAGTTGCACATAGCAAACACAGATTCAACCTTCTTGAACTATCGGAGCAGTCCGACGGCTCCCTCAGCTCCACTGAAAGTGTGGGACTTGCAGTCCATGAAGGTCTTAAAAGTACATGTCAACCTTATCGAACCTTGGTCAGGATTTCTTCAGCGACATCATCTGATGTGTCCACTCTTGCTTCCATGTGCTGGACTCTATCTACTGGAGCGTTATGAACCTGATCTGTTACTGCCAGCTCTGCAGTCAGAAGTTCCAACTCTTCCTTATTCTCAACTATTTGGGATTTGTGCTGCAGGATGCCGGTTATCTCTCCAGCAGCATCCCTCATGTTACTCTCTAGTCATAATAGTCACAAAAGCTGCAAAAGCTTGCTCCATGGTGCATGTCAAGCTGGGTTGAGTCGATGATGAAGATGTAGAACCAAAATACGGGGATGGAACCTTTTCCATCTCAATCCAACTTCGAATCATCTTAGGGTACCAATCCCAATTATGCGGGTCATATCTTGACTGCACATGACTGGGCTCACCCTACTCAGTGTAGTCATCATCGGAACTGGTCCGACGCATTTTGGGCTCCGGTGAAGGCAAGATGGGTGCATCGTGTTCTGGTGCAATGGGCGATGAAGGTGGTGACGACATAGCCTGTAATGTAAGATATAAGTGACAAACCCAAATGTCTATGCCATGTAACTAATGTGTGAGGTTATAGTCTAGTATGCAATCCTAGTTCTCTATAACCAATGGCTCTTATACCAATCTGTCACACCCCCAAATTCCACTAACGGAGTTTTACCGTTTGAAAAGTGACAAACCAGGATCTCGGTCATTATTTACATCAAGTGACACTATATGGGACTCAAATGAAAATATCATAACTGTTCAGAGTAATTGCGGAAGCGATAAATGAAAGTAAATGCGTAAAACATACCCGCCCCAAAGTCCAGTCCAAAATAACATAAATGAAAAACAGTTCAAACGTCTTTATAAATAAGAAATTAAATATAAGACTCCGTGCATGTCCTAGTCGTACACTCGTGTCTTAACTTAGCGTCCTGAGAAAACATGTAAGAAAAGATGTCAACACGAGGTTGGTGAGTTCACAGGTTTCAATATATAAATAAACGTTTACTAGATCCCTCGCAACCGAAGCTGAATGTTTAAGTTTATTTGCCTCCTTCCAGTTCTATCAAATCTGGCGATGTGAGTAGGCTAACATTTCACCCGTTCGACCTCCAATCGAGTTAGCGCGACTAACGCGGGTGGGATTTGTCAAATCCAGTAGTACTACTAAATATTACCTCGCTAAGATCTATATTAACAGTTCGATGTGTGTTAAGGACTTTCAATGATAGCGTGTTACGCTTAGCTTTAACAGTGATAACATATGAATACAATAATCTAAAATAGTTGTGACACGTTTTCTCCTCCAAGTTAAAACAGTAAAAAAGAGCCGTGAAAACTCACCTGCGTTACGTAGGTAGATTCACACGAGAATGAGATTTGAATATCAAGCGTTAGCCCGAAACGGCTTACAAATGCCCTAGATTTATAACATAATAATTAGGGACATAACGGGAATTGTGACGACGAAACGGAAGATTGAACTTCCTAAAAACGTTCTAATGATCAAGGAGTAGACGAACGTGTCCACGGGAATACGGGTTTCTAAGTTAAACAATTAGAATAATTACGATATGCGACGAATGCCAATAATTATATATAATAAATATATTCATACATTTGCATCGTTAATAGTGTTTTAAGATAATAATATAATTTAATATATTATTCATAATTTTAGAGAAATAACACTATAATAAATTTCGTGGCAAAATAATAAGTAATTATTATTTTTATTCGAGAACATATACGTGAGTAATCAATAAAAATAATTATATTATTTATAACTTTGACACGTTTACATAAAGTTTATTAACGTGACGAAAATAATATATAAATATATTATTTCAAATTGGACTTATAGTTTGAAAACAATGTAAATATATTATTTTATTAGTGATTTATAATTATAAATATGGGTTACGAACCAAACCCGAGCCTACGGGTGATTTCCCGGGCTAAAACACATTAATATATTAATATAACAACACAGGGATTGATTTTCATTTAAATTTATTAATTAAAAATGGTTTAAAGATAAAAATAGTGTGGAGAGACTCGAACCCGAGTCTCTCCAAATAGGCACACACCACTAACCAGTCCCGCCCACAAGGATTTTGCAACAGAAATGATGTTGAAATGGTTTTCACAGTCAAGGGCATCAAGCCCTTCCCCGTCGCGACCCGAACCCCAACTCCACCCCAATTCTCACAAATCTGATAACAATTGATGCAAAAGACATAGGGGTTTTGTAGTACAGAGTATTGCGAATCAGTGGGTAGTTTTAACTGCCAAAACAACAAGTCTAGGTGTGTTTAATTTCTGTTTCAAAGACAAGAAAACCCTAGATTGAACTTGAATCAAATCTGACAAATTCAATGTTAAAGCTTGTTAAAAACATGGGGCTTTTATTGATTAGAACATTTCGAATCTGTCCATATAATTTAATTTCATTGACATCATCGTCAAGATCAAAACCCCAAAATTATTATGAACGAACCCTCGTTTACAGATCGTGAATTTGATGTTATTAGATAAAATTAATATAGGGTTTTACAGATAATCATATTGCAATTCTAACCATGTGATTTAATTGAATTGTAACTGGGTCTAGAGTAGGATTCGATTAAACCCGTAAGTACATGAACCCTAGAACTGGTTCATGTTGAATTCGATAATGTAAGCCCCGGGTTTCATGGGGCTTTCGATCCAGACATAGAGACCACTCTAAGGACGTATCCAATTTTATTATTTGATATCGGATTGCTAGGGTTCGGCTAAACTGGAAACATATGAACCCTTGGTATTTGATTATGTTAAATCTGACAATGGAAGCCGGAATTATGATATGGCTTTTGATTAACAGGTTAAAATAAATCCAAAGATGGGATCAATTACCAGAATAGGTGATGGATTGATGGAGTTCAATTACACCATAGTCGCGGTCCGATGAGTTGATCTCCGACGATCACGACTTCGTCTCCGAATGAATTGGTGTACGTAACAGCTTCAGCTTGATGCGATTTAGGTGAGTGTATGCTCAATTTGTGAAAACAATACAATAATTCATGGAATTTGATGCATACTTGATGTAGGTCGACGGTTACGATAATAATTCCCATTATTGAGATTAATTCCAATCAATGACGATGTTTAGACGAGTTAATGATGGGCGTTAATGGTAATGATCGTGCAAATCAGTTATGGTTTCAACTAAAATCGATTATTGCATGCGAATTAGGCTCAAGAACGATAGGGTTGACTTTCAAAAGTCAACAAAATCAAGATTACGTTAATTACAGATTTAGTCCCTTTGGTTTCATGTGTTAGAGTTTGAATTTAGGCAGAATTGGTCCCTAAGATTTGAGTTAAGTTAACTAGGTTAACTTTAATTGGATTTGGTTAACTGAGTTAACCTGAAAATTTCGGATTGTCACACAACAAGACAACATGCGGAGTAATAATCAACACATAACCAAAATCAAGCATGCATAATCATCATAATTAAAAAACCAAGATTGTTACACAATCATTAAACCATCACTTGAATCCAAACCCGAATAAAAATCTAAACTTTACGAGTATTCATCATAAGACCTCGGCTAGAATATGAAGTTTAGCCTAGAATCATGTTCAAAACATCCAAACATAGAAGTAAAAACACAAACATAGGTTCAATCTCAGAAAACAAACACAAAGGTTGAATCTTGAAAACCGAAAACGCTATTACAACAAACCTGAAGTCCAAAATCTTCAAACTTGCACTTGATTCCACTTCCAAGCTCCTAAAATCGCCAACCCTTTGCTCCAGACGACAGAATAATCGAACCTCTGTGATAATGGTAATGCAATTTGATTTAATGGTCGATTAGGGCTTTTTTCACGAATTACGGGCCCTCGCATACCGCGAGAGATACTGTTAGGTTCCTCGCATATCGCGAGGAACAAATTAGTCGGGCCTGGATTGGAGAATCCTCGCGTACCGCGAGACTCTATGGCTATCCTTTCGCGTACTACGAAGGATTGAATTTCCAACTTTTTTGTCTTTTTCCTCCGGGCTTGATCTTGTGCTCGATATCTTTTGGATTTGACTCGTATTCCACACAAGCACCTGAAAACATAACGAAGACTCAATAGTAACCTAAAACGACTCAAAACAAAGATAAAACGATCTAAAAACACAGGAAAACAATGGAATGAAGATGTGTGCTTTGCACAACCTAAAACATCTCCACACTTAACATTTTTTCGTCCTCGAAAAAGTCTGCAATGGAATCATAACTGAAATATATTTCAACAACTCATTAATTACCGGTTACCATAAACATACTCACGCGTTAAAATGTAATAATCAGTATTTCTGTCCGATTAAACCCAAGCACCAACCATTAAGCCCCTGTGATGTGTTCTAATTCCTATTTATACAACTATCAATCAACCTATGTGACTCACACTTAAAAGTTACAGCTCTACCTAATCCCGTCTCACGATTATGTCTAGGCACGGGTTAAACAATATAGATTTACCCACCACGTTACACTAAGATTTTCATGTTTTAGAACTTAACGTGAAATATGGAATTAAATGGGATGAGTATGATTAAATGTATAAATCAACCTCACCTAGTGGTGCATCTCCCAGGTCACTGTCACACCCCGACCGATGGCGGAATCATCGAGGCGGACATTAGAATGATTGTTCAAAAGCACATGGTAACTAAAGGTTGCATAATTCATTAATTAAAATTAAGAAACAACAAGATCCAAATACAATACATTTCAAATAACCTAGTCTAGTTCAAAACATTGATTTATTTAACTAGGTCCAAAATCCGTAAGTGGAGGAATCTTCAGCAAATAGTCACATATCCAAACCTGAAACATTATTTAAATCAAGTGTCAACTAAAAAGTTGGTGAGTACATAGGTTTAATAGTTTCGATAAGTAGTAGTTGTAAATCGTTTTGCAACTCGTTGTTTATCTTGTTAAACATAGTGTATATGATGTACCATTTATTTAATCACAATTCAAACCGAGTTTGACGCGCTTGAACAGAGCACAACAGCTAAGTCCGGTATGCTTGAATATAGTTACCCACTATATCCGATATGTTTGAATATAACACGTGGTTATATCCAAGTATGCAGTAATAAACACCCTAACCGGGTGGGCTGGTCAGGCACAATAGATCTATCAATATTACAGTTGGTTGTCTTGTGTTTAAATGTATGTTCATCCAAAGAATAAGCATATAGTCTCATGTATAACACGTATAAACAATGTGAGTAGTATGTATAATGTTTCACCCCAAAACGTATAAAAATGTAAAAATAGGGGCTATGTAACTCACCTGGCTAGCGGATACGATGATCCACGAGTGCGGGTGATAAAGACGTTGAAAACTAAGCACGATGAAATCCTATGTAGATAAATATGTATTATTGTATGTTTGTATGAGCGTATTCGTATCTAATGAGTATATGTTTTATAATAATATTCTTAATATTTATTTGTATAAAATAGGGTAGAAAATGATAACGGTTTTGTAAAACTTTAACTCATAGAAATATATATATATATATATATATATATATTGTTTTAAACAAGTATTTATTATGTTTAATGTATTTTTATAACAAATGAGAGAAAATTCTTTACCATATTATATTTGTTTTTAACAAGTTTATAAAAAAAAACATTTACAAGACTTATAAAGGTGGAACATTTTATATATTAAAATGTATTTTAATGGGTTTATAAAAATATTACAAGATTTGTAAAATGGGACATTTTATATATTATAATGTATTTAATAAGTTTATAAAAATATTACAAGATTTGTAAAATGGGACATTTTATATATTATAGTGTATTTAATAAGTTTATAAAAATATTATAAAAAAATGGGATGGTTTATTAAAAATGTAGTTTAATCGATTTTAAATTAAACGATCGAGTAAACCGACTCGTTTTAGTATTTATTGTATAAAAAGAGTATTAAAAATAAATTAGGATAATTAAATAAAATAAATAAATGAAAACAGAAATAAAAAATTTGGGCCGAAGGCCAACCGGGATCGAACCCGCGACCTGCGCCTTAAACACACACACGCATAACCAGCCGGGCTACTGCCCATTGCTGGTTATGTGTGTGACGGGTAATTTAAATACACAACAGAGAAACTGGTCGCTGGTTCTCGGTGACCGGCAAACCGTGTCCGAGGACACTGAGTTTGCCCGGTGACTCTCGAGCGAATGCCTAGATTTCGATTGGAATAGTTTACCTGATGATAACAGAAGCTAATGGAACCGAAAAGAGGTCCGGACTTGGTCGCGAAGGGCCTGGACGGCAGGAACCTTGAACCGAAAATGTCCAAAACGGGAATCAGACTTCTAGATGGAATCAGCTCCTAAATTCTTGGTCACAGTCTCTCTCAGGGAAGACGAAAGTAATGCAGTCTTCAATTTGGAGTGAGGGTGTGAGGAAGGATGGTAACGAGTTCGAGCAGGGCCGACAATGGCTCTTTATAACCGAGCCTAATCCTTATGCTCAAACGCGCAATTGGACACGTCCCGACATTAGTCTGGGCAAGGTGAAACTAACCCGACAGTCAACAGGCGTGGAGGTGGCCTATCGGGCACGAATTTTGGACCTGGATGTCTTGGCCACCAACAGGATCAGACGATCCTTGTGATTGGCAGACAAATTGGTCGAGGGGTCTGGTTCGCGTGGGGGAGACGAAGTCAGAGACGCTTTTATCGGGCGTTGAGGTGCAGGGAACAGCCCTGTCGGGGTGTTCGCCGGAGAAAGCCTTGGACCGCCGGACAAATCGAAGGGGGTGATCGGAAATGCGAATAGGGTTTTGTCAACTTTGGTCCTTGGAGTTTGATTTTGATTTAAAATAGTCCCTGAGATAATTACGGAGGAGCCCTTGTATTTTGATTTGTACACCTTTAGTCCCTTAACTGAATTCTGTTTTAAACCTTGTAGTTTGATTAAATACAAAACGACCCTCAACTTTTATAAAAATAATTAATTAGATTTCTTTTTCAATTTCAATTATATTTTATAAACTCATATTATTATTATAAATGTACACACATATATATATATATATATATATATATATTTTTATAAAAGTTTATTTTTATTTAGATAGATTATCATATTTATGTTACGAATCTTTTAAATTTGGATTTTTATATAAAATTTTATTTAAGTTTAAAACTTATAAAATTTTGATTATTTTAAATCCCTAAAATAAATACATATATATTTTGTACAAAATTAAATAAAAACACTTGCATTTCATTAAATAAAAAAAATGATTACATGATATATATTATAAATGCGTAAATGAAAAATCCGAAACGTCACAGTCACCATCCCAGAAGGTAGCACATAGGTTGCAGTTATATCACTAAAGCACATAAGAATCTAACTTAGAGGTGTATCCACCGAGTCACTATCCCCGTGGGTAACACATAAATCAAATCTAATTTTTCGTATCATTGATCATTCAAATTTCAACCCATAGGTGTATCAACCAAGTCGCAATCCCGAAGGGTAACACAAACGTAGGTCAAAACTCAAGCTTTCAATTAATTAATTTCACTCATTATAAGATGGAATTATGGATGTGGGTGCCACCAAACTCGGATTTATTTTCATAAAAAAAAGTGGTGTGCCTGTAACACCTACCACAAAAATGTCCAAATTTTACAAAAGGTAAACCCTAGGGACTATAAGTGTAACTATACTAAAGTTCAGGGTTTAATTGAAAAAAATAGGATTTAAGACCTTAGCGGACCGCAAAGTTAAACCCTAACGGTCCGCTACGGGTGTAGGAAACCAGGTAGAGGTCCGCTAAAGAACCCCCACCCTGAGTAGTTGGGTGGCAGACCGCTATCACATGCGGTAACGGTCACTAAGCAAACCATCTGGGAGTGCCACGTGTATGGTGACTAATGATCATAAATCTTGACACGTGTACTCATGGCGGACCGCCACGCCAGGTGGCAACAGTCCACTGGCCGCAAACTCATGAGAATCTGCCATGTATCAGGGTGGCGGACCGCTACGCCTAGCGGTAACGGTATGCTAGCCGTAAAACTATGTTCGGTCCAATCAAAGATGGACATGTAGGGCTGACGCCAGCATGGACGGTAGCGGACCGCCACCTGCCTACGTAGCGGTCCACTACGAACCCGATTTCCAGCCTATAAATACTTGATCGATTTCATTCGTTTTCTTCAAACGAAAACTTCCTTTTCACTCTCGAACTTGTTCCAAGGCTTCCGTAGACGACTCCCAATGTTCCCAGTTCGATTCCTGCTCCTCGTAAGTGCCCGGTTAAGCAAGAAACACTCGTAGAAAGGTCAGGACGCTAGAGAAACCAAGATAGGAAGCTGACTTTGTAGATTTACAACTTTAGAGGCTCATTCCTATTAAAAAGGTGAATACTTTATCTTTTTCAAAACTTGTGTCAAACATTTTATTTACGAATATGGCCAAATAAAGATTAACAAAGTTATCCTCAACGTTCTTCTACGAACAAGCATTCAGGCCATAGGTATACGTAAAACTTGCAAGGGATACACGAGTCACGGGTAAAATTCCCGGACCGCGGCTAGTGCTTAATTTATAAAAAATCCGGAGGCGTGGACCTGTCCACTGTTATAAGTTATGACGTCAGTGTATACTGTGGTGCGGTTGAACAGGACGGGCCTGCTGAGTGTGTAGATTGAACAGGAAGTTGTGATTATGAAATTAATACTTATTTATGCCAAATGATTTTATGTCAAGATATTGTATTCACCAGCGTTCGCGCTGATGTTTTATTTTCAAAATGTTTTTCAGGTAACGAATAAAATGTGATGAGAATGGAATATGGGTAGACATAAGATCTGACCCATGAAAAGAAAGGATGGTATGCACGTAGGATTCTCAGGCCTCACGTAAAGAGAAATCCTAAAGAAAGGATATAGGACCAGGGAAGTGATCAACCCTGAGTTGTACTATTTCTAGTTGCTTATGATGTATTTGATTTCAAACTCTATTTTGTAATAAAAAATGAAAGGGTATTTAAATCCCTGTGTTGATAAAAGTAAATACAAATCTTTTGTTTTCCAACTGAGTTTTGATATTTACAAACACAAACCTTGAGGTTGAGATAAATGACGAAACGATCCTTTTGAAAAGACTTCCGCTGTATTTTATAAAACTTTGAAATCAAAGAATCAAAGATACCAATCGGGGCTCGCACACGTCAAGGGGGTTCCTGAGGCGGGGTGTGACAGGTTGGTATCAGAGCCACTTGTTTTAGCGAATTAGATACTTGGATCTAGTATCTAAGCTTCAACCATTAATGTTTTTAAGATAAGAAAACAAGGTGACCTTCTGGCCGTTATGTAGTTATCTGACAAACGGAAGTGTTCTATCTAAGGAAAGAGCGGTGTATAAATCTCTCATAGACCGTCACTCTTACCTACGAACATATCCGTTGGAGGTACTACTCTGGAATGATAACCATCCTTGTAGAAATTTAGCTAAAGATTAAGATACTGGCTTTAATATCTAAGTCTTGACTAAACAAATAAAATAAGTACTAATTGATACGCCATCATTTAAACATATTTTACATACATAATAATCACACATTATGGTACTAATTGAATAATAACCTTGCAATTTATGCTTAAAACACTTATATTTTGTAATTGCAGGTTATTCGGTGTTAAAAATATAAATCAAGCTAAATCATATAAAAAACACCAAGAATTAAAGCTTCTAGAAGGTTCATTCCCGAGCATTGACCCCCAAGAAGTCAAAATTGGTCAACAAAAGTCTACCAAGCAGCTAAAACACAAAACTGGGAGGAAGCAGGGGAATGCAAGGCCGTGCATCCCAATGCACGGTCGTGCATCAGTGTCCCTTGCTCCCCACGGCCTAGTACCGTGTCCTTTGTACCCTGTTTAATTCCCTAGGCCTTTGCACGACCGTGCAACCCATTGTACGGCCGTGCATTGCACATTTTGAGGCCTATAAATAGGAGGCTTGAGTTCTTCATTCCACACACCAATCCAGACCAAAAGAACACTCAAGAAGAGAGCATTCTCGTAGTTAGAGTAGAGAGTAGAGGGGCTCTTCCTCTTTGTTCCACAATAGGTCATTCGTGGCTAAAACTTCTTTGTATTGCTAGGGTGAAGATGATGTTTGGTGCATGTTAATGTTTAACGTATTCATGAAGTGGTCTGTTTATGTCTTTAACTAATTCGTTCTTATAAACCATCTTTCGGTGGAATTTTATTATTTTCTAAATCCGTCTTTATATTTGTGAGTGTCTTGATTTTAAAGAGTAAGATCGTAAAACCCTTTTTAATCGAACTTTCTTTGAAACTCGTACATCTTTATACGAGCAGAGATTGATAAGCCAAGGCTTGGTCTATACTTCTAAGATCGTAAGTCTTTATACGAGATTATTATGTGACCAAGAATTGGTGAACTCATGTTGGGAACGGTACGTCTTTATACTTGGTCCCATTGTTACACCGCCTCCCGATATATAATCACCTATTTAACTTTAATATAAAGTATTTAAAGTCTGATGTCTTAAACCAACCCAGAGATGACCATTCGGTGGGTTGAGGGTAAATGTTGTCCATAACGGGAGGCACTACTATTTTAATTTAAAAAACGTAATTTGTGAATCAAATGTAGTGAGGACGAGACTCTAGCGGTGACCCGGGTCACAAGTTTGTAGTAGTCATACTACTGAATTAGTCAACTTCACATTATCACGTACCAAGCTGATTCGAATCCCGAAGCAATATTATCCGTAATCTGATCATTTTCGCCTTATTTACTTTTCTGCTATTTACTATTTTACTAGTTACATTTCTGTTACACACTTCACGCATTTTTACCTTTATGTTATTTACTTTACCGTCATTTACTTTTCTGCTTCACAAGCACACAAAACCCACTCACTAATTAATCCGGCTAAACGATAACAAAAGTTGAGTATTGGAACTCAACCATGTCCATTGGTTCGATACTTGGTTCTTACCTAAACTATATTACGCTGTGATAGGTACACTTGTCTATTGTGTGTGTTTTAAGTTAACATAATTATCATTTTAAAAAATTTAAAACCTAATCTTGTGAAATCATCCTAAAAATATATTTACTTATATTTTTATATATCAAAACATTCATATCACTAATATAATAAGATTGAAGATGTCTGGAGATAATCCTGTTTCGTATTACGATCCCAACTGTCCTATTAAACAAGAATCCCTAGAATACCATCCACTAGGTTCACGACAAAATCCTATATGTTTGCCTTACTATAATGATGACCCATTTGCCATCTCTCTGAGCATAACTCTCCCGAGTACCACCCTCAATCCCAAAATTCTTCTAGTCAATAGATGGATGCTGGATCAGACTTCAGCAATTGGAATACTGGTGCCCCATCAGTACAAGGAAATTAGACACAATCCAGTCTAATTCAATGATCAAAAGAGGATCCTTCAGAAAATTCCCATTATTATCAAACTGCTTCTAAAAGCCCTGATGATTATCCATTTAATAACCCTGTCTCAAACAGTTCTGACTATCAATCCCATTACTAAGGATCCCCAGTCTTATGTGATCCCTATATATTTCCCGAACCACCCTACAATGGTCCTTTTAAGAACTATTTCCAAGCTCCACCTGGATACCAAAATGCTTATAATGATATTATGGTTGGACTCCGTGAGCCTCCACCAAAATATAGTTATGAGCATAGTCTACCTTCTTCCCCTATAGAATGTTTAGATCGTTCGTTATGCCAAACGGACAAGATAACAAGGGATAAAATCATAGACAAGGCAAGAACCAAGTTCTATGGGAAACAGGTGTACGAGTATGGAGAGGATCTGATGACTTTGGGAAAAGAGTTGATGAAACACTAAAATCTTGTTATATTTTACTTTTGTATTGTAATATTTCTTATAGTAATAAAAATATCTTGTGTTTTGAATTTCAGAATGGTTGGA
Source organism: Smallanthus sonchifolius (assembly GCA_023525975.1). Classification (NCBI taxonomy): domain Eukaryota; kingdom Viridiplantae; phylum Streptophyta; class Magnoliopsida; order Asterales; family Asteraceae; genus Smallanthus; species Smallanthus sonchifolius. Next base: position 34,209,077 of record CM042046.1, read on the forward strand.
AAGGGCAAAGGTCCTATCTTTATTCGAAAATTCGCTCCTGCTAGTTACTTCGAACATAAAACAAATGAAACAATTATAGAACTTAATGAGGAAACTGAAAGTTCTACTTTCAGAAGCCTCGAAGAAATAGGAAACCCTAGTGTTCCCTATAATCCTTCTATAAGTTTTCATTCTACTTTGACTACTGGAAGCTATAACATCACTCCTGTTTACTCACAAAATTTTCATGAGAGATACGCCGAAATGCCTTATGAAAATAAATGTGATCCCGAAGAAGAAGAACGTGTTGATTCCAATATACCTTATGTTCCATATTATGGGTCAATTTCTATTCCTGCTCCGCATGTAAATGAGAATGCATCAGGAAGTGAGAGAGAACAAATATTGTTGAACCGAATAGCTGAATTGGAAAGAGAAAAGGCTAAATTTGAAGCTCGAAATGCTCTATTAGATCAAGCTCTTGAGGAAAAGAACTTTAGAAATTTTTTAATAAACTTTATATGCTATCTTTTGTAAGATAAATTTATCAATAAAAAGTTTTGTTTTAATCCTCGTCTTATCCTTCTAATAGTTTGTCAAAAAATACCGGACCTTCTCAAAATACGAGAGGCAAGAAGACGCAGACAGCAATTGAGAATGCTGCTGAAAACAATGATTCTCGTAAAGAATTTCAAAAGATGATTGTGGAAGGAATCAAGGATTCTCTCCCAATGATCTTTGAGGAACTTGAAAAGAGACAAGCTGATAGAATATCTATTCAACCTTTAATTCCTCAATCTATACATTCTCGACAAACCCGAAAGATTACTCAATCAAAACCTGTTACTCTCAAACCAGAAGGTTCTACTACTTATAAGACAAAAAAGATGGAGAGAGAAGATGTAGGACCCCAACAAGGGCATCCTACAGTTGGTCATCATAACGGGTCATTCGCATTTAAAACACATTTATTGTAAGTCAAAATACAGCGGAAGTCTTTCTAAAATCATTTATAACCAATTAATGTTATTAGGTTTACCTTACGAATGTCTGCACACCGATCCGAGTTACACCGCTATCAAGCCAAGATACGTCAACCCTAGCTAATCTGCACAATAATCTAACGTATACACAAATTCAGCTACGCTGAGTGAGTTCTAATAGTTTAATTTAAATAAAAACCATCATGCCATAATTATCAGTGTAATTCACTCAGGACCCTCCGGTCCTTGTTAAAATATTATTACACTTTATTAACCAATAACCAATCCCTTGTCATCTCACGACCTCCCGTAACCGTTTACCACCCGAGACTCAACCTGTACTACCAATATAGAAAATAATTACTTTACAATCATAATAGGATAGACTCAACATACTATGATAGCAACTCATATCCAAAAATTCACATTAACTCGACTCTGGGTTAACACAACTTACCCTAGACAATAGCACATCTGGCCTTAACCAAGGCTCTCACAACTAACAGACATAACCCTTAAACACGTCACATCACAAGTCCTGACTCAACGGTCAGTCTAACTCTACACGTCACATTAACACTATCTCATACACAATAAATACAACTCATTCCTAGCATGCAGATTAACACATATTTATATACGCATGCAAACACATACCTTATCACTGCACCATTGTCAGGGCATTAACACTCCCCGAGCTCATCATTATCATGTTGGATAAATGTCACCATTGGTGACTCCCCGAAGGACCTCTTCCTCCACGATCTCGTTTGTCGTGTCGTGATGACAACGATACAAACACAATACCCGCCATGCCACAAGGACAATGACACCAAACATACAACACAAATATAACCATATCATAACACACATCATGTACAAGACTCATTAACTACACATGAACTTTACACAAGACCTTAACACAACATATACCACATACAATCATGACCATTTAACTTTAAGCCCGACTCTCCCGGTCCAACCCTTAACATGTCACACATTAATATCTCGTCTCTATGACTCACACATTTCTAGGAACACGCCATAACTCTACGACTCTAAATTAAGCATTTTATGCTTAAAACACATTGGTTTAGAACCCGTGACCCTTAACATGATTAATTACATTAATACCACATGAACGTGTGTACGATAGCCCCAAAATAGTAAAACGTTTAAAAGAGGGGGATTAGAAACTCACTGGTTTGACGATCCCCACAAGCACTACAACGCTTCCTCTTACGAGTCCCGAACCTGTTACACGTGATCACATGATCAGAACGACCTTCTAAACATACGCTACATAACGTATAATTAAATGAATCCTAATACTCGATCTTTACTATCCGCCACTCTGGATTCTCAAACCCCACTTATGAGTACACGTGATCCGGGTCGTCCTTGACTCGCTTGGAACTGAATGCTCAACCCGGGTCCCTATGCATGCACATAAGTGTTCGTGTATAGGCATGCAAACCCTCCCCGGGTATAATCTAACTCCCCCTTCTCCCGTGTTCATTCCCGTGAACCCCACCACCGGATTTCACCATGCAATATTCTTAACCGAGCCCATACTTGCCTACATACGGGTTCTGCCCGTACCTCCCTGTCGTGCACCCTTGCATTACACCATCGTCTTCTTCATCTTGAAATAACCGTAGCCGGCTAGCACCTTCGTCACCATCCCCATTGGACCACACCCTGGCCCTCCTAGTCACCGAATACAAATCCACTCCTCTCCTCCTTTGTTCACCACCGTCATGTGCCACCACAGCAGCCACCATTCACTCCCATCACTGTACACCGCCTTCGCGTTCCGTCGTCTTTCGAACTATTGGAAACCCTAATAGGGCTCTCCTTCACGTGAAAACACCACCACTACCTTCGCCTTGCCGTCCGCCGATGTGAAGCAACACTACAGCTGCTTTCTTCCGTCACCGACGCCACCCCACGTTGCCGTCAACGTTTCTTGTGACGTCCTAAACCACCACCTTCATCACTGTCACTCTCCCCTCTCTATCTCTTCTTCTTTCTCTTTCTCAGCTCCGACCTGTCCCGCATCACCTCCGACTACCTGTAACCACCGTCCCCTACTAGCGCCTCCCTTACTGTCGTCCCCTACCATCACCATACCCAGTGACCACGGCCAAGCCTCACTCACAAAACCATATCCGGCTTTCTTACTATACTCACAATGAAACATGAATGAGAGGAGTAATGAGGATTACCTGGGTCGATGTGTAGCTCTCTACTCGATCTCGCCATGTAACCGCCGCTGGACTGCCGTGTTTCCTCGGCGACCTCCATCTCGGTTTCTTCTGTTGTTACGCAAGACCCAAGCCAAATGGCTTAAGGTTTCTCAATTTTTGATTATATATATCCAAATGTTACATTCGCCCCCTTGTAGTTCTATTTCGCACGGGTTACAATGACTAACTGTGTCATTAAATGTCGTTAATAAAATGCCCCGTGCACGACCAAATCTTGCTCTTTATTACGTGAAAGTGGGAATCCGGGTCGTCCACTTACCCGAACCATGGGCTTAATGATTTTTAGGATGTTACAGAAGAATACTATCACAATTCATCCGAGGATGAAGGAATGGGTAACAATTATGGTCATGTGGAGAAGAAGAGGAAAGTAGTTGGTTGTACATACAAGATGTTTCAGGATTGTAAGCCATACAACTTCTCTAGTAGAGAAGGAGGGATAGCCACATTGAGGTGGATTGAGAAAACTGAGTCGGTGTTAGCAATCAGTAACTGTGATGAGGAGGATAAAGTTCATTACGCTTCCAATCTATTTAAAGATCAAGTTTTAGAATGGTGGAACAATATTGTTGCTGCCAAAGGAAGAGACTCAGCCTATGCAATTAGCTGGAATGCCTTTAGAGCAAGAGTCGAGAAGAAGTACGTTCCCCTGAATGAACGGGAACAAATCGAATGAAAATTTCTAAGTTTAAGGATGATTGGAACAAATCATCAGGAGTATGCCACCAAACTCTTGGAATATGCTCGAATCGTTCCACATCTTGCTACACCTGAATCTAATCTGATCAAGAGATACATTTGGGGTCTAATCGGATAAATCTGCAACATGGTGAAGGTCACGAACTGTGAGAATCTGGATGATGCTATGGATTTAGGAGCATCGTTGATAACCAGCCTGATAAGGAATCTGGAAGAAGGAAAGAAGAAGAAGAAGAAGAAGGAAGTAACTGGGCAAGGCCCAAGTGGAATTAAGAAATTATCCTTTACTCCCAGAAACAATAACTCTTCCATCCATGAGTGTCCAAAGTGTAGAAGGAGGAACTTGGGACAATGTCGTGCTGGACTCTTCTGCAACCTCTCAAAATATCCGGACACAAAACCGAAGATTGTTATTAAATGAAACCATTTACTTGCTTTGGATGTGGCGAAGCAGGTCACATCAAAATCAATTGTCCTAAACTGAAGAAACCCGATGGTATAGGTCCCAAACCTGCAGAAGGAGTAAAGAAGAATGCACGAGCAATCGTTCTTAATACTCACGAAGCGGCAGGTATGCCCGATGTCATTGCGGGTACATTTATTGTTAATGATATTTATGCTCAAGTTTTATTTGAATCTGGTTCAAACCAAAGTTTTATAGATCATAAATTTAGTAGACTGTTAAATAAAACTATTGCTAAATTAGACAAGAAATACGTGGTAGAGACTCCGAATGGTGACCTCATCCAAATCTCTAAAATCCTGAGCAATTGCCATATCATACTATCAGTACATGTTATACCTGCAAAACTGTTGCCATTGACTTTAGCAGGGTTTGACATTGTCTTAGAAATGGGTTGGTTAGCCTCTAACCAACCCCGTATCCTATGTGACAAAAAGGCAATAGAAATCCGTTCCTCGAAAGGCAACATTCTTACAATCAATGGTGATAAATTATCCAACTCCGTTGGAATAATTTCTATGTTGCAAGCCACAAAATACTTACGAAAAGGATGCCTAGCATACCTTGTTTCTGTAACTCCCGAAACTAAGGAAAATTGAAGATGTGCTGGTCGTGGTTAAATTCCCTGATGTCTTCCCTGATGAACTGCCTGAAATTCCACCTGAAAGAGAAGTGGAGTTCAGAATCAATCTAGTACCCGGTACGGTACCTATTGCTAAAACCTCGTACAGATTAGCTCCGAATGAAATGGCAGAATTGAAGAAGCAATTAGACGAATTACTTGAGAAGGGATTTATAAGACCAAGCTCATCACCTTGGGGAGCTCCAATCTTATTTGTTAAGAAGAAAGATGGATCAGTGCATATGTGTATCAACTATCGTGAACTAAACAAAGTTACGATAAAGAATCGTTATCCACTCCCCCGAATCGATGATCTTTTAGATCAACTCTAAGGAGATCGTTGTTTTTCCAAAATAGATCTTCGATTTCCTAAAACTGCTTTCAGAACTCGGTTAAGCTGTTTAAACTTACTAATGCACCAGCAGTATTCATGGATATGATGAATCGAGTCTATAAACCTTACTTGGACAAATTCGTTATCGTATTCATTGACGATATCTTATCTATTCCAAAAGTAAGGAAGATCATGTCGATCACTTAAAAATCTTACTCGAACTCTTGAGAACAGAAAAGCTACATGCTAAGTTCTCCAAATGTGAATTCTGGCTGTTAGAAGTTCAATTCATCGGTCATGTCATTAATGAGAATGGAATTCAAGTAGACCCTGTCAAAATTAAAGCTATATCTAAATGGGAAATCCCGAAGTCACCAACTGAAGTTCGTAGTTTCCTCGGTCTAGTTAGCTACTATCGGAGGTTTATCCAAAATTTCTCTCTAATTGTTGTGCCATTAACTTCTCTGACCCGCAAGTCAGTCAAGTATGAATGGGGTCCTCAGCAATCTAAAGCTTTTGAGACTTTGAAACAGAACTGACTCAAGCACCCATACTAGCTCTGCCAGATGGAAATGAAAATTTTTCAGTTTACTGTGATGCTTCACACACCAACTTTGGTTGTGTGTTGATGCAAGGAAGCAAGGTCATTGCTTATGCTTCTCGTCAATTAAATACTCATGAAAAGAACTATACAACTCATGATTTACAATTAGGTGCCATAATCTTTGCGTTGAAATTATGGAGGCACTACCTGTATGGAGTTAAATTCACCATCTTTATCGATCATAAAATCCCAAAGTATATATTCAGTCAGAAATAACTGAATATGAGGCAAAGACGTTGGATGGAAGTCCTAAATGATTATGATTGTGAGATCTGTTATCATGAAGGAAAAGCCAATGTTGTAGCTGATGCCTTAAGCAGAAAAGAACATGAGAAACCTAAACGAGTTCGTGCTTTAAGACTCGATCTTCAAATCAACCTTATCACTCGTATTAAGGAATCTCATAAACTTGCACTGCAAGAACCCAATCTCGAGAAAGAAGTATTGGGAGGCATAATTGATCAACTGATTAAAGGAGATGATGGAATTTTTAGAATGAATAAGAGAATTTGGGTTCCTATCTATGGAAATTCTCGCGAAGAAATTCTTGAAGAAGCACATAGATCTAAATACACGATGCATCCTGGAAGCGATAAGATGTATAAAAACCTAAAAGCCAATTATTGGTGGATAGGAATGAAAAAGCATATCGCTATCTATGTTGCAAAATGTTTGACCTGTTCTCAAGTTAAAGCTGAACATCAGAAGCCATCTGGTTTGTTTCAGCAACTTCAAATTCCTATCTGGAAATGGGAAATGATAACCATAGATTTCATTACGAAACTTCCCCGAACAAGTCGAGGAAATGATACTATCTGGGTTATCATTGACAGACTTACAAAGTCTGCTCATTTTCTTCTAATGAAAGAAACGTTCAGTGTGGATAAGTTGGCACAATTATACGTTAATGAAATCGTAACATTACACGGTGTGCCATTATCTATCATGTCGGACAGAGATAGTAGATTTACTTCTCGATTCTGGCAAAGTTTTCAGAAAGCCCTCGGTACAAAACTGAATCTTAGCACTGCCTACCATTCTCATATGGACGGGCAGAGCAAAAAAACAATCTAAACCCTTGAAGATATGTTAATGGCTTATGTTATAGATCTTTGAGGAAGCTAGGATGACCACTTACCTCTAATGGAATTCTCCTATAACAATAGTTATCATACGAGTATACAGGCCGCACCTTTTGAAGCCTCATATGGTCGTAAATGTCGAACTCCAATTTGTTGGTCTGAAATAGGAGAAAATCAGTTGTCTGGACCTAAAAAACTAAGAAAGTGATCCAGATAAAAGATAGATTGAAAGCGGCTCGTGATCGTCAGAAGAGTTATGCTAATAAGAGACGCAAGCCGTTAGAATTCAACGTCGGTGACAATGTTCTATTGAAAGTTTCACCATGGAAAGGCGTTGAAAGATTTGGAAAGAAAGGGAAACTAAGTCCTAGATTCGTAGGACCATTCAAAATCTTGAAAAGAGTTGGGCATGTAGCCTATCAACTCGAGCTACCAGATAAAATAAATGGAGTACACAATGTTATCCGCGTAACGAATCTGCGTAAGTGTTTGGCAGATAAATCTCTAGTAATGCCCCTACAAGAAGTAGAGGTAGATAAAAAATTAAGATTTGTGGAACAACCTTTGAAAATCGAGGACATGTTGGAAAAGAGATTGGAAAGAAAGAAATTTATAATAGTAAAAGTGAAATGGAACTCCAAGCATGCACCTGAGTACACGTGGGAACTGGAGTCGGAAACTAAAAGAAATATCCACACTTGTTTGAATAAACTTGAGGACGAGTTTAAAACAAGGTGGGGAGGATGTAACACCTGCCACAAAAATGTCCAAAATTTGACAAAAGGTAAACCCTAGGGACTATATGTGTAACTATACTAAAGTTCAGGGTTTAATTGGAAAAAAATGGGATTTAAGTCCTTAGCGGACCACTAAGGTAAACCCTAACGGTCCGCTACAGTTGTAGGAAACCAAGTAGAGGTCCGCTAAGGAACCCTCACCCTGAGTAGTTGGGTGGCGGACCACTATCAAATGCGGTAACGGTCCGCTACTTGGTCACTAAGCAAACCATCCGGGAGTGCCACGTGTATGGTGACTAATGGTCATAAATCTTGACACGTGTACTCGTGGTGGACCACCACGCCAGGTGGTAACGATCCGCCAGCCGCAAACTCATGAGAATCTGCCACGTATCAGGGTGGCAGACCGCTACGCCTAGCGGTAACGGTCCGCTAGCCGCAAAACTATGTTCAGTCCAATCAACGATGGATGTGTAGGGCTGACACCGGCATGGGCGGTGGCAGACCGCCACCCGCCTATGTAGCGGTCCGCTACGGACCCGAGTCCAGCCTATAAATACTTGATCGATTTCATTCGATTTCTTTACACCAAAACATACTTTTCACTCTCAAACTTGTTCGAAGGCTTCCGTAGACGACTCCCGACGTTCCTGGTTCGATTCCTGCTCCTCGTAAGTGCCCGATTAAGCAAGAAACGCTCGTAGAAAGGTCGAGACACTAGAGAAACCAAGCTTGGATGCTGACTTTGTAGATTTACAACTTTAGAGGCCCATTCATATTAAAAAGGTGAATACTTTAGCTCTTTCAAAACTTGTGTCAAACATTTTATTTACGAAAATGGCCAAATAAAGATTATCGAAGTAATGCTCAACGTTCTTCTACGAACAAGCATTCAGGCTATAGGTATACGTAAAATTTGAAAGGGATACATGGGTTACGGGTGAAATTCTTGGACTACGGCTGGTGGTTAATTTATAACAAATCCGGAGGCGTAGACCTGTCCGCTGTTATAAGTTATGACGCAAGTGTATACTGTGGTGCGATCAAACAGGACGGGCCTGTTGAGTCTGTAGATTGAACAGAAAGTTGTGATTATGAAATTAATACTTATTTGTGCCAAATGATTTTATGTCAAGATATACGATGATGTTTTATTTTCAAAATATTTTTTAGGTAACGAATAAAATGTGATGAGAATGGGTAGACATAAGATCTGACCCATGAAAAGAAAGGATGGAAAGCACGTAGGATTCTCAGGCCTCGTGTAAAGGGAAATCCTAAAGAAAGGATATAGGACCGGGGAACTGATCAACCCTGAGTTATACTATTTCCTGTGGCTTATGATGTATTTGATTTCGAACTTTGTTTTGTAATCAAAGATGAAAGGGTATTTAAATCCATGTGTTGATAAAAGTAAATACAAAGCTTTTGTTTTCCAACTGAGTTTTGATATTTACAAACATAACCCTTGAGATTGAGATAAATGATGAAACGATACTTTTGAAAAGACTTCCGTTGTATTTTATAAAAACTCTGAAATCAAAGAATCAAAGATGATACCAATCGGGCTCGCACACGTCAAGGGGGTGCCTGAGGCGGGGTGTGACAGTGCCAAATAATTTCAAAACCTCTAGATATTACGTTAACATGGTACCTATCACCATATATTGACAGTTTCAGTATTACCGACACCCTAAGATGAGTACCCACAAGATATCATGATTTAATTACGTGATTAATCCTAAGTAACACTCATAGGTAGGGCTGTAAATGAACTGAACGTTCAGCGAACAGTTCATGAACCGTTCGGCGGGAAGTTAGTTTACGTTCGTTCGTTTAATAAATGAACGAACGTGAACAAGAAATTTCGTTCGATTAACTAAATGAACGAACATGAACAGAGGTCTCATTCGTTCATTTGTATTCGTGAACGTTCGGTAATCTGTTCATGAACGTTCGGTAAGTTGTTCGTGAACGTTCGTTCATTTATATTTGTTCATTTTCGTTTGTTTAAGATGTTTATTAAGTTTTTTGTATAGTTGTGTTTTATTTTACTAAACGTTTTATATTCTTTAATTTTTAAAACATTTTATTACCATAACAATTGACTAAGTAAAGTAGGAAACCGTATTCTCATTTATGCATCATTTCCCTATCCACTATTACTCGATTAGGGCTTCTAAATTCTCAATTCTAAATAATATAAGATTCCCCCAATCCTAAATTATGTAAGCATTAGGGTTGACATCAAAAGTCCTAAACAGCGCTTCATTCGGTAACGTTCGTGAACCGTTCGTAAACAAACTCATTTCCTTAATTAACGAGCACAAACATGAAATTTTGTTCGGTTAGTGTTTGTGAACCGTTCATGAACAAGTTCAATGATTAACGAACAGAGCTTCGTTTGGTTCGTTTACAGCGTCACAGGCTATTTAAGTTATTCAAGCTGGCTGGGTCTACCAAAACATCACTAATTAGACGCGTTTTCTAGTATTATATTAATTTAAACATCACTAATTAAGTTTTATGTGAAAAGACAAAAATTCCCTTATGGCCCACAACCAATATCTTTCTTCTTCATAAAACCCCTAAAATCCACCTCCACCTCCACCTAGGGCTGGCATAACATGTCAGACACGATAAGACACGATGACTTGTTGTGTTCAACACGAACACGACATGATAACTAATCGTGTCATTTTTTCAAAACACGAACTGTTTATAAACAGGTCACCTGTTAAGGGACCTGTTTAGAAATAGGTCACCTGTTAAGGGACCTATTTATAAACCTGTTTAAAGAGAGAATAAATATAACATATGTAGTAAAAAAAATACCAAAACTTAATAGTATTTTAAAAAGTCCAATCATAACATCCATTAACATAATAAATCCAAAACCTTTTTAAAACAAAAACCCAAAAGTGAAATTAATTAATGGAATCGGCCTAGAATCTAGATGCAAATAGGATGTTAAGTGTTAACATGTCCCTAACGGGTCTTAACAGGTTAACATGTCTTTAACCTGTTAAGACACGAACTTAACATGTCCTTAACGTGTCGACCTGTTTAAGACACAGAACCAATTAAGGTCAAACACAGGACATGTTAATTACGTGTCATGTCGTGTTAACAGGTCCGTGTCAAAAATTTTCAGCCCTACCTCCACCTCCATCTCGTAAAGAATTTCAAAAGTTGATTGTGGAAGGAATCAAGGATCTTCTCCTAATAATCTTTGAGAAACTTGAAAAGAGACGAGCTGATAGAATATCTATTCAACCTTCAATTCCTGAATCTGTACATTCTCGACAAACCCGAACGATTACTCAATCAAAACCCGTTACTCTCAAACCAGAAGGTTCTACTACTCATAAGACAAAGACACGGAGTATCATAATTTATCCGAGGATGAAGGAATGGGTAACAATTGTGGTCATGTGGAGAAGAAGAGGAAAGTAGTTGGTTGTACATACAAGATGTTTCAGGATTGTAAGCCATACAACTTATCTGGGAGAGAAGGAGGGATAGCCACATTGAAGTGGATTGAGATAACTGAGGCGGTGTTAGTAATCAGCAAGTGTGCTGAGGAGGATAAAGTTATGTACGCTTCCAATCTATTTAAAGATCAAGCTTTAGAATGGTGGAACAATATTGTTGTTGCCAAAGGAAGAGATGCAGCCTATGCAATGGGCTGAAATGCTTTTAGAGAAAAAGTCGAGAAAAAGTCCCTAGAATGAACGGAAACATATCGAATGAAAATTTCTAAGTTTAAGGATGATTGGAACAAATCATCAGGAGTATGCCACCAAACTCTTGGAATATGCTCGAACCGTTCCACATCTTGCTACACCTGAATCTAATCTGATCAAGAGATACATTTGGGTTCTGATCGGAGAAATCCGCGACATGGTGAAGGTCACAAACTATGAGAATCTGGATGATGCTATGGATTTAGGAGCATCGTTGACAACCAGCCTTGATATCCCTTGCGATACTTCAGCCTCAGATCTAACGAGATATCGTACCTACATCTAATCGATGGAATCGCAACATTTGCAGCTTCGGCAACCGGTAACCTAAGCGTTATTTTGAAGATGCAACTGGTTCAATCGGTAGGTGTCATTGTAAAGAGTAAGAACCTAGATGTTCAGATTTGAGTTGACTGTAATCGAAGAGCCACAACCAGATCTTGCGCCGATCGATGGGGGTGGAGGCATTCAACCAGATCTTCTTCAGATAAGATCTGTTCCCCAGTTTTCATGGAGTTGTAGTGGCGAGCCCCAAAATATGCAGTATATCTTGATCAATTTTAGTTGATGTTGCTTAGTTTTTAAAATAGGTTTGGTGTTCGGTGGGTGGTATGGAGTGATGAGTCTGGTTATAAGTGTGGCGGTGGCCTGGTCGAAAAAACGCGGTGGTTGACGGTGGTAGGGATGAATAGACTTGGTGTGGTGGTGGGTTTTCAAATCTGAGTGGTTGTTTATTGTGGTGGAGGATGGAAGTTGTAGGATCGTGAGAATACAAGATGGTTCTGTTCTTAGTTGAGGTTGGCGGAAACAAAATCAACTACACAATTTATAATCATGTAAACACAAAGAATACTGATAACACTGTTGTATTAAGCTTTTGTGAATGCAAAGATTACAAGTGAGAAACTCAATGAATAAGTATGACAAGCACTACAAGCACACTTACAATGAAGTGGCAACTCAGTATTTATAGTAACTTAGAATCAAGACAGACCCTTGATTCTAAGGATCAGATCGAACACAAGCCGTTGATCTTATTTATTAATTTACATTACACGTAAAGGCTAATCTAGTTAACTTTACTGAAATGTTTTCTTTATTCATGATTGTTTGCATGCTTGGAGAAGTGTATTGTTGTCCATCATTGGTTGACCATAGCGGTTCCTTCTGCTTTGAGTCTGTCAGTTGCTTTTGCAGAAAGGTGTCAGAGACGCTTGGCCTGGATAGTCAGCTGCAACGTTTGGTTTTTCAGTGAATAGAGCTATCAGCTGCAAAGAGTGAAGGTTGCTGCCGGTAAGCCTATCAGCAGCAAACATGGAAGACCGCTGTTGATAAGCCTATCAGCAGCAACTTGTGCAGAATGCTGCTGAGAAGCCTATCAGCAGCAACAAGTGTTGAATGCTGCTGATAAGCCTATCAGCAGCAACAAGTGTTGAATGCTGCTGATAAGCCTATTAGCAGCATTTGTACTTAGAATAATTTGGTAGCAATCAGTCTTTGGTTCTACAAACTCCCCCTAGACTGATGCAACCAAAAATTCTTCTAATCACTTTGCTGATGAAGCTTTTGCATGTGGCTGACTATCCTTTCAACCTCATAGCCTCTTGGATCCTTGCTGGGATTGTTCAGTGGAAGTTCAGACAGAGTCTTGATGTCTTTGTGTTGCATTTTGTAGATTGCTTTGCTTGAACATCTCATCTGCTGCTTCTATACATCAGTCAGTGTGAACTCATCCAAATCAGCATTGTAGGTCCAAGATACAAATGGAGAGTGGGACTTGAGTGGTTTGATGTTTATGATCACATCTTTGCTAGGGTTGAAGTAGTGTTTGATTGCTAGCACAAGACGTTTCCCACTCTCATTTGCAGGCTCATTAGCTTCACCCAGCTCTAAAATTCTTTGAAGATCGGAATCAGGTAGTTGCAGAACCTCATCAACAGACCTGTAAGTGGATCTTCTTCTCTCAGTTCTCCCCCTGAAGATCTCAAACACTTGATCTTGTGAATTGTGGAACCAGTTAACTATATTTCTTGAGGCTTCTGGTTTAGGAGTGGGTTTGGGTATCTTCAAGGGAGGCTGTTGATGAGTGGGAGCTGGGTGGGATGACTTGGACTTTTTGGGTGGAGGAGTGGAAGGTTTGGGGAGGAGAGTGGAAGGATGATGGACTGAGGAAGAGGTAGGTGAGGGAGAAGGCTTGGGTTTCTTTGTCTTTGGTTCTTCATCTTCTTTGATAAGTACCCTTTTCTTGGAGCCCTTCTTCCCTAGTCTTTCTTCCTCATCCTTTTTAACTTTAAAGTAGAGGGCTTGCAGGTTCATGAAATTCATAGGACCTAGCCTCTTTCCACTATCTCCTCTGGCCTTAAGGAAGTCAATCATGACCTTCCTTTCTTCATGGGTCCTTTTATTGAAGGCAATGGTCTTTTTGGACTGTTGTTTGGTTTTTTCTTCTTCTTCAGCCTTTTTCTTCTTTGCCAACTGACCTTGCTGACCCATGAAGGCTCTGTAGATCTCTTTGTTTGAAAGTTTTTCAAGGTAGTCTGCATCCTCACCTTGAGAGATCAGAGCTTCAGTCCACTCCTCCCTTAATTCTTTTGCTAATTTAGAATCAGTGATTCTAAACTTAGCATCCTCCTTCTTCTTCTTCTTTTCATTCTCTTCTTCTTCTTCCTTGGCAAGCTGTTCCTGCAGCTGTCTGGCCAGTTGTTCAACTTTCTCAATTTGGTCGACTGCAGGAATCTTTCTTTTCAGTTCATCCAGCTGTTTAGCATACAGCTGGATGGTTTGTTCTCTTAGGAGAATGGCTGTTTTTCTTTTTTGAACCCTTTTTATGTCAGCCATCTCCTCTTCTTCTCTTCTTCTTCTTTTCTCTTCCCTTTCTCTTTTCTCTTTTAGCAACCTCTCTTCATCTTCATCAGTCATGATTCCCTTTCCTTTGTTTACATTGGATGCCTCTGCTTCAGCTTCATTGATCACAACAGCAGATGGTGATGCTGCTATTGGGATCTCTGCCTCAGCTTCATTGGCAATTTGAGATGTGAATAAGGGAAGGTCATCGTCTTCATCAAGTTGATACTCAGGACCTTCTATTTCTCTCAGTTTTTCTTTGATAGTTGATCTTGACTCATAAGCTGCAGTGCAGATGTTAACTCGAGGGGAAGCTGAGTCAGTGTCAGTGTCAGAGTTTGACACATATACTGCCTCAGTAATTCTTCCTACTTGTTCAAGTTTGGCTCTGACAGTATCTATCATTGCCTGGCTTTCAAGTGAGTTGACAGTGCAGATGTTGGTTCTGAGCTGATAGATCTTGAAGAGAAAGTCTGAGGGCAGATGAAGGATGTTTCTGGTGTTGATGATGAGAGAGGAGCCTTTGCTGAGCAGAAAAGTGTGGTCAAGAGACTTAGTGCTCACCCAACCTAGCACATCCAAGTCCTTGACCAGGAAGGCATACAGGAACCTTCGAAGGCCCAGAACTTCTTCTTCAGTGAGAAGACTGCTCCTTGTTATTTCAAGATTGCTAGGAGTCAGTCTTCTTTCTGCGGCCGCCGAGGATTCAGGATAAGCTAGCCGATGTGCTGCTTGTAGGAATCTTTGGAACCTGGGTAGATTATCCTCCATCAGGTCATGGAACCTGCCAATGGCAAGTTCAGCTGAGAGATCTGCTGAAGTGTTGATGCGGTCAGTTAGATGTAGTTCTAGGACTTGGAGGACATTGAGAGAGTTCCAGTTCAGCTCTTCTACTCCGCTGAACTCCCATCCAATCCAAAACCTCTCAGCTGATCCATCATACCCCCAAGCTAGGATGGAGTCAAATTATAGCTTCCTTGATGTTCTGAATAGTTGGGGGGTTGATGATTGACCAATGATGGCTGCTGCTTGTGGAAGGATGCTGAATGATGCATTTGTTTGTTCTGTATCTTCAGCATCATTCAACATTTCATCGACAGCCCTGACGACCAACTGCCAGTCTTCAGATATCTCTTCGTCTTCGTTATCTAGGGCTGGCAAGTCATGAACTTGGACAAAAGCTGGCTTGTATTGTGAGCTTTGAAGTACAAACTGCTCTTGAATCCAGTCATCAAGACTGTCTGTATCATCTTCCATAGAAACCATCTCCCCCTTTTTGGTTGCATTAGCAGACAGGTAAGCATCAGTTTGGGTGCCTACTGATACAAGAGAGGGAGAGGCTAAAGTTGGGCATTGATGGGCTTCATGCATAGCGACTTGGTGTCTTAGTTTGGACATTTCAGCCTCTAGCATAGCCACCCTGGTCGTCAATTCCATGTTATGAAGTTTCAGTCTGTCCTCATCCACAGTTGTGGAATCCTTGGACCCAGATGGGGCCGTAGGCCTAGCCTCAGCATCCCCATCACCCGCGGTTTCTTGGCGTCTGGGATTCCTCTCAGTAAAGGGAGTTTCCAAGGAAACACCCTCACCGTGAGTTGCCGTGGTTGAGGTCTTAAAGATGTTGTCACTGTCCTCCTGGTCAGTTGATGGACCAGCAGTAGTGACAGCCTCGTCCACATCCACTCTTTCAATACTCCCAGAGTGGACCTTCAAGGGTGAGGAACTTGGGTTGGGTGTTTCGGAAGCAAGACCAATCAGTACCTCCTTGATAGTGGTAGTTGGAGAAGGTACATCACTTTGGTCAGGTTCCTCTACACTTAAGTTCAAAGAAGAGAGGAATGGCTCGAAGGGCTGTTCTATGGATCCGGGAAGTGATCCTAATCCTAATAGAGAGACTTCCGAAGGAGTCTCCCTAGCAATGTGGCTTTCCCTTATGATATTCTCACTAGAATGTTGTGATTCTGAGTGAGGGATGTTGGCTTGGGTTTGGGCCTTGGAGGCAAGAGAAGAAGGAGTTCTCTTGCCCCTCTTCCTTGTATACTTGGCTGCAACCGGGGCCCTGTGTTCCGGTTGAGCAATCAAACTGGGGGTGAGTAATGTATGTGCCTGTGCATCCTCAGTAGAATGCACAGGGGTTCGATCAAGGGAAACAGTAGGTTGAGTTTGTGGCAGTGAGGTGGAGGGTGTGGGATCAGTATCAGCTAGGTTTGCTGAACTGTCACCCTGGGCACTATGTGTGTTCAACATTGTAGATAACAATGGAACATCGGCCCCTGAGAACTTTGATGAAACTGTTCTCATGCTCTGAAAAATGTTGTTCTTATGTCCCAGTATTGAGTAGATTCTTGCAGTTTTTGAAAGATCTTGGTGTTCAATATTGAACACTTCCTGCAAGAATCTTGGGTACATGAAGAACTGTGATTTCACCCCTTCTTGAAGGTTGTATCTCAAACCTTCAAGAATGAGGTGGGAAAAATTGAAACCTGCCCCTGTTATCATACCGTGAACTGCCGACGCAAGTCCGGAGCTGAGTTGGTTCCAGCCACTCCTCTTCTGGGATATGCATTGGAGAAGAGTGTGGCAGAGATACTTCCATTTGGGACCCATGAGTGCCTTCTCTATCGTATACTCTGTTTGATTTCCAGTGTACCCTATGGATACAAAGGTCCTCATGTATACGTCTCTTGGGTAAGAGAGGGCGTCCCCTTCATCCTGAAGCTTGAGGTGTTGGCGGAGTTTTGCTTCAGTGATGATCATTTCCTTATCGTCTAATGTTCCTCTGATTTGAGGAGTGCCCTGTTCAGTAGAATACACGGCTGAGCTCCAAAAATCTTCCATGTGTGAAGTATATATGGTTGGGTTGACGGTTAGGGCATGGTAAATTTTGGACCGACAGAGGAAGTCGATCATACCGTCGAAACCTTCGGATTTCTTGCCCTTGATTAGGTATGCAGTTAGGTTGTGATATGGGGAGAACTTATCGTTGGAGTTGTTTATGTCTGCGCCTGCCATTGTTATGGATTCGGATGGAAGAGAGAAAGGTGTTTGAATGGTGGTTAATTGTGGAGGGCTTTGAATGCTGTGGGGACGGGAGAGAAAGTGATGGGATATAGGTTTGAAATAGAATGTGAAGAGGTAGAGGGATGATTTGAGTTGGTGATATAACGGCAGACGGAGAAAAAGCAACTCTACTTGTACAGTACAACCTGTTTCACTTTTCATTATTACAGCTGTAAAACACTCGAGCAGTCATGGTGAAGAGTGACGATATTTACTTTTACAGCGGGTAAAAGTTAATTTAGACTTATGTTCACCCATCAGCAGCAAACTTGGTTGCTGCTGAAAGATAAGAGTATCCGCAGCAAAATTGGTTACAGCCGATGGATAAGCCTATCCGCTGCAAACTTGGTTGCTGCGGAAAAATAAGTCTGTCAGCAGCAGATTTTGCTGCTGAAAGGTTTAAAGATCTGCAACAAAGAAATTGCTGCTGAAAGCCTTAAAGCTATCCGCAGGAAACATGTACCTGCTGATAACTTAAAGCTATCAGTGGCAAAACTTTTGCTGCTGATGCTTTTACCTGTCAGCAGCTGAAGGACAAAAATGCTACTGACCCATAACTTTTATTTACAACAAGGGACAAAAAGACACATTTTAAGGAGAAACTTGAGATGGATTTTAATCAAAGTTCATCATACCAATTGATTCAACTAAATATCTGAATCTAGCTTCATCAAAAGGTTTTGTAAACAGATCAGCATATTGCTCATTTGTATGAACTTTGGTTAAAATAATTCTCCTTTTCTCAGCTTGATCTCTTATGAAATGGTACCTGATGTCGATGTGCTTTGTCTTTGAGTGCTGCACCGGATTGTTTGTGATAGAGATAGCACTCATGTTGTCAATGTGAATTGGAGTCTGCATAAAGGTCATTCCATAGTCAAGCATTTGATTTTGGATCCAGATGACCTGTGCACAGCAGCTTGAAGCTGCAATGTATTCTGCTTCAGCTGTTGAAGTAGAAACACATGTTTGCTTTTTGCATTGCCATGAGATGAGCCTTCCTCCAAGAAATTGACATCCCCCAGATGTGGACTTTTTGTCCAAGTTACAACCCCCATAGTCACTGTCAGTGTAGGCATAGAGATTGACATTTTCATTCTTTGGATACCATAGCCCAAGTTTTGGAGCTCCCTTTAGGTATCTAAGGATCCTTTTGACAGCTTGAAGATGAGACACTTTTGGAGCTGCTTGAAATCTTACGCAGAGACAAACTGCAAACATGATATCTGGTCTTGAGGCAGTGAGGTACATGAGAGACCCTATCATTGCTCGGTACCGATGTTGATCAGTGTCTTGTCCTTCTTTATCCGGAGATAATTGATGGTGCACTTGCATAGGAGTTCTTGCAGCAGAGCAGTCAGTCATTTTGAACCTCTCCAAGATGCTTTTGACATACTTGGATTGACTTATGAAGATTCCAGTTGGTACTTGTTTGACTTGAAGTCCTAAAAAGAAATTTAGTTCACCCATTGAACTCATTTCAAATTTGGAATGCATCAGAACTTCAAAGTCTTTGCAGAGCTTCTTTCTTGTAGATCCAAAGATAATGTCATCAACATAAATCTGGACCAACAAAATTTCGCCCCCTTCATCTTTGATGAAAAGTGTCTGATCAATGGCCCCCCTTCTGAAGTTGTTACTAAGTAGATATCCAGATAAAGTTTCATACCAGGCTCTTGGGGCTTGGTGTAAGCCATAGAGAGCTTTGTCCAGTTTTAAGACCTTATTTGGATGTGCAGGATCTACAAAGCCTGGAGGCTGTTTGACATAGACCTCTTCATCAATCGTGCCATACAGAAAGGCACTCTTCACATCCATTTGATAGACCATAAAGTTTTTGGATGTTGCATAAGCCAGAAAAATTCTAATGGCTTCCAGACGGGCAACAGGAGCAAAAACTTCATCATAGTCAATGCCTTCTTCTTGAGTGTAACCTTGAGCTACCAGTCTGGCTTTGTTCTTGACTACGATGCCCCTCTCATCTTGCTTGTTTCTGAAAACCCATCTTGTTCCAATGGCTGTTTGACCAGGTGGAAGATCAACAAGCTTCCAAACATCTTGTCTTTTGAATTGCAGCAATTCTTCCTTCATTGCTTCAATCCAGCTGTTGTGCTTGAGAGCTTCATCAATCCTTTTGGGTTCCACCTGTGATAGAAAGCAGGAGAACAAACAAATGTTGGCTTCATGAGACTTACTTCTTGTCTGTATGCCTGTGTGGACTTGGCCAATGATGTTTTCCAGAGGATGCTCTTTGTTTATTCTCTGAGCAGGTATCACATCCAGCCGTATTCCCTCTTCAAGATTACTATGGTTTAGATCAGTATTGTCTTCAGATGTGTGGAGAGGAGCTTGGAGGATCTGATCATTGTGTCCACATAGTCAGCAGCATTAGCATCAGAGGCCTCTTCATCATGAATTGAGGAGGCTTCATTTAGGATTTCATTGTCAGAGAGATTGCTGCTTGTGGTGTTGGATGTACCGGCTTCACCTGCACTGGCTTCAATAGCTTCTGCCACTGATGGAGCATCAATGGATGGCCTTTTCATCCTGATGTAGGGACTGGGAAACTCCAGTCTGTAGTCAGAAGAAGAGGTTGAGGTAAAAGGTGTTGAGTTTGAAGAAGGAGGCTCCATATTTGAGAATATGAGGGGCTCAAATATCTGGGTGAAGGAGTCTATATCAAAAAGCCAGTTGGGACCTTTGCCTTGTTCACAGACAACGTGTTCCTTGCATTCCACATTAGCAGATTCTTCCACAATCCGAGTCCTAGAATTGAACACTCGGTAGGCCTTCGATTGAGAGGAGTAACCCACAAAGTAACCTTCATCAGACTTTGCACCGAATTTAGGAAGAACTCCATGTGTGATGAGGATGGTACATGGACATCCAAAGGGCTTCAGGAAGCCAATGTAGGGAACTCTTTTGAGCCAGAGTTCATAGGGAGTTTTCTGGAGAGGCTTAACAATAAGGACTCTATTATGCACATAACAAGCTGTGCTTACTGCTTCTGCCCAGAAAGTAAGGGGCAGCTTTGAGTCAGCCAGCATAGATCTTGCTGATTCAATCAGAGTCCTGTTTCTTCTTTCAGCAACCCCATTTTGTTGAAGAGTTCTTGGAGCACTATACTGCCTTTCAATGCCCTTGCTCTCACAGAAACTGTTCAAAGTGTGATTTTTGAACTCTGTTCCCTGATCACACCTTATGATCTTTACCTTCAGATTGCTTTGATTCTCTACCCTGAGAATATAGGATTTGAGAATCTCAGCAGTTTCATCTTTTGTTCTTAGGAAGAATACCCAAGAGAATCTGGAGAAGTCATCAGTGATCACCAGACAGTAGGACTTTTTGCCCATTGACATGACATTTGTAGGACCAAAGAGATCCATATGCAGTAGCTGGAGAGGAGTGTCATTTGTGTTCAATGTCTTGGGCTTATGGGAACTTTTGTGTTGTTTTCCCTTCAAGCAGGCAATGCAATGATCGTCTAGCTGGAATTCTTTGTCAGGAAGCCCTCTGACAAGATTGTCCTTCACTAATTTATTGATTGTTTTGATGTTAACATGGCTTAACCTCATGTGCCAGAGAGCGGATTCATCAACTGATGCCTTTGACAGAAAACATGAAACACTACCAGATGGAGTGACTTCATTCATGTCAAGCACATATAAGTTGTCCTTTCTATTAGCAGTTAGGAGAATCTTCTCTGGGGGAGGTTTAGATAGGCCAGGAGCTAACACGAAACATTCTTTGTCAGTGAAGAGCATCCAATGCTTTTGATCACATACTTGAGAAACACTCATGAGATTGAAGTCAAGTTCTTTAACATAGTTGACTCTTTCAATACTCATCCTTTCATTGGAAACAGTGCCTTATCCAGTGATAGATCCACCTTTTGAGTCACTCCCAAAGGCAACATATCCTCCATTGAAATGTCTGAAGTTGGAGAGGATGGACCTGTTGCCTGTCATGTGCCTGGAACAGCCGCTATCTACCACCCAGGTGTTATTCTTGTTACCTGGCTGTCCCTGCACATGAAAGAGATTTAGTTAGTGGGAGTGGTCCAAGAGCTCTCCTTTTTGAAGAAAAGAGTTCTTGGACATTCTGATTCATCATGCGTGCATTCAACAGCACCGATGATGATTTTGCTGACAGGAGCAGAGATTTTGGCTTTCCATTGCTTAAGTAGTGGTTTTCCAGTTCTCTTTTCTTTATCGGCTGCGGATTTGGCTTTGGCAGCTGATGAATTTGCTCTATCAGCAGCTGATTTTCCTGCTTGAGGTTTTGGCCTGTTAGCAGGGGCAGGTTTTGCTGCTGATGGCTTCAGCTTATCAGTTGCAGATGTTGCTGCTGATGACCTTGGCCTTTCAGCAGCAGATTTTGCTTTTGCTGCTGAGGGCTTATTTGGAGCAGCGGCAGATTTAGTTTTTGCTGCTGACTGCTTTGTTTGAGCAGCAACAGATTTGGTGGCTGCTGAAGGCTTTGCCTTTTGCTGCTGCTTGTATTTTTCTGTAGTTTCAACTCTTCTACTGGCTGCAGATGGCCTATCAACTGAAGTATGTTGATCCTTCTTTTGTTTATGCGCTGATTGAAGAAGGATCTGGTTGAAGGGGTTAAACTGACATTTTGCAGCAAAGTGGTTTGATTCCCCACATATGATGCAGGACTGCTGAACTTTGGGCTGCTGCTTCCTTGGTGGAGAAGAAGAGTTTCTGAACTGAGTTTTCTTGGTCGTAACTCTTCTAACCTGTTGTTGATTCTTCTGATTTGGCATGAACTGAGACTTGGAGTTTGTGGGTCCTGATGTTTGTCCCTTTTCAGTGTTTAGCTTTCTTCCACCTGGAGGATAGCTGATCCTTATCTGTTTGAATGGTACAGGGGCTGGAACAGCTGGGAGAACAGTAGGGACTGGGACTCTATTCAGAACAGCTTCAGATGAGGCTGTACTGGTTTCATCATGGTTTGAGAGGGTTAACTCAGATTCTGATGAGGTAGTGCAGTCTTTAACAAGGGGTTCAACCATTGGAGGATCAAGATTTTTGTTTGCAGTGTCGAGTTTTGCAACATCGAAGCTTGGTTCATAGATGGCAACATAGTCAGCTGGATGAGGAACAGTATTGTACTATTCCTTACCATATCCAAGTCCTCCAAGCTTTACCTTTTCATGGACTTGAATATCTAGAAGTCTCTGTAGCTTTTTAGAAGAAAATTCATATTTTTCAACATGAACTTTCTGTTCTGCCAGATCAGCTCTGGTTGATTTAAGTTTTACTAATAGATCATCAATCTGAGTTTCAAGATTGGTTTGTTCATGTTTTAGAGATGAAATCTCTTTCTTAAGGCATTCAATTTTTTCTTTGTAAGTGATTTCAACCTTTTTGAACTCAGATTTCATTTGAAGAAACTCTTCATTTTGATCTATAAGGTTTTGGTTATGTTTTCTATAACCTAAAACTTTATCAATGCAAGCTTGAGAGCATAGATGTTCAAATACCTGAGGTGGTATCTCTGCAGTGTCTGCCATAAGTGCTTGGTTGGAGACAGGAATATCTTCATATTGAAAACTCCAGTCGAATTCTGCAGTTCCAACATTTGCACAGGCTGCAGTTTGTGCTGGGGGAGTTTGTTGCTGCTGCTGTTGTCTGGGCTGACTTTGGTAGGCTTGTCTTTGATGGCCGGCACCCTGATTGGCTTTAGGTGCCTTGCACTCCCTAGCAAAGTGACCCATTTGGTTACAGTTGTAACAACGGATCTTACTTTTATCAAGCCCAACTCTGCTGTTTGAGTTGTTGCTTGGAAATGATCTTCCGGTTCTAGAATAGAACCTTTTTGCTCTGAGGGAGAGCATGGCATATGAGTGCTGAATATCCATTTCTTCAAGATCATCTGGATGAAAGCATTCCAGATCCTCTTTTATGAAATACATGCTGCTTTAGTTGTCAGAGACAAAAGCAGTAGAGGTTGGCTGTTGAGGAGGTGCCTCAAGAAGAAATGGTGATGAGTTAGATTGTGAAGCGGTTGGGGTCTGAGGGTGAGTAACAATGGGAGGATAGTAGCTGCTTGCACTAGGACCGGAATGATCAGAGTGAAGCGCTGAGGAGGTAGTGGAGGAAGTGGTAGCTGATTGATAACTGGAGCTCCTTTCTTTAGCTTGAATCATTTCTAATTCATAGGTTTTGAGCATGCCAAAGAGCTCAGTCATCTGAAGAGTCTTCAGATTCTCTGTTCTTCTGATGGACACAGTGTATAATGTCCAACAACTAGGAAGAGATCTTATGAACTTCTTGAGAATGTCTTCATTCTCCAGCTTTACCTTGGAGCACTGCAGTTCACCTACAAGATAGGTAAATCTGTTATATAAAATAGTTAAGGACTCACCTTCCCTCCAGACGAAGTTCTCATACTGCTGCTTCAGTATGTCCCTTCTGTTCTCTTTGACTTCTTCAGAGCCAGCAAACATCTTCTCCAGCGCCTCCCAGAGCTCCTTGGCAGTTTTGTAGCTTCTGAAGTTGTGAAAAACTTCATTCGGAAGGCACATTTGGATGGCTCCTAGTGCCTTGAAGTCCACCTCCATTTTCTTGATGTCCTCTTCAGAGTACTTGGAGGTTTCCTTCGGGACTTGTATCCCTCCACCATCAGCAGAGGCCACCATGGGAATATATGGACCCTCCTTGATGGATCTCCACATTCCGTATTCCTGGTAACAGAAGAAGCTTTCCATGCGATTTTTTCACATGTCATAGTCTTCTCCAGATACCAACCTTGGTGGTCGGTTGATGCTGCCAATATCTTCAAAGCCATTGCTCTGTGCCATTTTTGTTTTGATTTTGGGTGACTTGTTCAAAGAGAGAGTTTAGAATAGAACCAGAGATGATTAAACAAATGTTAGTTTGTTTAATCTAAGCCAAAGCTCTGATACCACTTGTAGGATCGTGAGAATACAAGATGGTTCTGTTCTTAGTTGAGGTTGGCGGAAACAAAATCAACTACACAATTTATAATCAAGTAAACACAAAGAATACTGATAAACACTGTTGTATTAAGCTTTTGTGAATGCAAAGATTACAAGTGAGAAACTCAATGAATAAGTATGACAAGCACTACAAGCACACTTACAATGAAGTGGCAACTCAGTATTTATAGTAACTTAGAATCAAGACAGACCCTTGATTCTAAGGATCAGATCGAACACAAGCCGTTGATCTTATTTATTAATTTACATTACACGTAAAGGCTAATCTAGTTAACTTTACTGAAACGTTTTCTTTATTCATGATTGTTTGCATGCTTGGAGAAGTGTATTGTTGTCCGTCATTGGTTGACCATAGCGGTTCCTTCTGCTTTGAGTCTGTCAGTTGCTTTTGCAGAAAGGTGTCAGAGACGCTTGGCCTGGATAGTCAGCTGCAACGTTTGGTTTTTCAGTGAATAGAGCTATCAGCTGCAAAGAGTGAAGGTTGCTGCTGGTAAGCCTATCAGCAGCAAACATGGAAGACCGCTGCGGATAAGCCTATCAGCAGCAACTTGTGCAGAATGCTGCTGATAAGCCTATCAGCAGCAACAAGTGTTGAATGCTGCTGATAAGCCTATCAGCAGCATTTGTACTTAGAATAATTTGGTAGCAATCAGTCTTTGGTTCTACAGAAGTATATTTAGGGGCTGTTTGTTTGCATCTGAATAACTCCATTCAGACCTCACCTCTGAATCGGTCAAAGGTTAGGGCGTTTAGTTAAAAAAAGCCCCCTCTTAATGACTCCATTCAGATCTGAATGGCTCAGCTAAAATATGAGTCTGAATGAAATAATAACCTAATTTTTCCCACTTTTCCCATCTTCTCAAAAAGATGCCTTTGCTACCAGAAGTCTCCACGATAGACTCCTTGTACAAATCATCCAATTTCTCCCAAATGCATCCAAAAGCAGGCCTTTAGTTCATCCATCTGTCAAATTTCCTATTCAATTCATCGATCTGCAATGGATCCAAACCCTAACAAGTTTCCAATTCTCTCCTACATGATGTCCAAAATCCCCAACGTCAGTCGCTCTCACTTACCGGACATCGACATCGAACAACCACCGTCGGCAGCAGCGGCGGATTCCATGACACCGGAATCGGTTTTCGAGATCACTGAACGCATGCCGTACTTAAACGATCCTGAACTCTTTGCTTCCATGCGTAGAGCTATTGAAGACGTATCACGGACACGATCTGTGCTCAAAACCCTAGGCGACTGTCCGGATCATGAGTTCATCGATATCGCTAGGTCGCGGCTTAAGGAGATTGAAGAAAGCGTGATGAATCAGCTGCTCCGAGACCTAGGGAAATTGTTTTTGTTTATTCTAGTACCCCTTTGATTTGATATTCTAATCTTTTGTTATTTTTCTTTCTTTGCAATTTAGTATGTTGATTGGTTAGATATAAGACATTGAATTAGAAGTTAGAAGTTAATTGAGTGGATGATTGAGTTATGGTAATATGTTTTTATTTATTGTTCAAAGAAATGACAACAAAAAAGGTTAGGATTAACTAACCAATCAGATAAATTTCATTCAACACAAATTAGTTCAGAGGGGTAAAGTAGTTATTCTGCACAGTCGTTCAGAGGCCCAACCAAACAGCACTAATGCTTCAGCACTTAACTGGTTCAGAGTCTCTTACCCATTTAGACCTCTTACTGGTTCAGCACTTACTGGTTCAGAAGTTTCCAAACAGCCCCTTAGGGTGGTGGAAGGTAGCCGGATTTTTAGGGTGGTGAAAGGTGGCCGCATTTTTTAAGGTGGTGGTGGCAGGATCTTTGTGGGTGGAGTTGGAGGTGGGTGGTAAAAGGGAGTTATGTTTATTTTAGGGTTTAATTAAATAAATGAATTTATTTTATTTTTTACTAGTAGAGGTATTTTCTTCTTTTCATCTTAACTTAACAGAATAAATGGATGTAGTTTAGTGGATTAGTTAAAACTAAGACAAATGATGAAACTATTGGATGTAAATCAAGATTTTTAAACTATTGGACTAAAAGCGAGAATTGGCCCAAACCACAGGGACTAAAATCGGAGTTTACTCTTAAATATAAGACAATCATTGTCTCTTATCAAAGAATAAGAAATTGTGGTCCACAAGTACCATAGTCAAGTACAATTGATACATTTTGTTTCATGCTAACTCGTGTCCACCAAGGAGACATCATAATGGGTAAAACAAATATTTCGATACCATTAAGGTACAAACGGTATGAGATTATATTTTACTAACCCACCGAAACAAGTTTGGTTAGTTTTGTACATGCAGAGAATTTAACACAACGCGATCATGGATCTTGTGATATTTGTTTATGGGATGATACACTAGGAGTCTTATATGAAGAATATACATCATCGCTCGACATAAAGAGTTGCACATCAAAAGATCAAGCGGCAAATCATTGACTACAAAAATTTTGAACAACTCTCAGGAATATCGAAACCCATCAATTGAAGGTTATATAAACCGAGGGGAGTAATATATGTTGCACTCTTTTTGCTTTAGCTATGTTTTGTCCTACTGGGTTTTCCCTAGCAAAGTTTTTGAGGATGTAGCATCGTCAAGCGTATTAAGTATTATATATGATAACCAAAGGGGAATGTTATAAATATTATTTATTATGGCTATCAATATAACTAAATATAGATTAATACTCATAAAGATTATTATTTTCTCTATAAATTCGTATTCCTTGTATTAGTTGTTTATTGATATTACATGAATAGAGTTATCTCATTTTTCTATTCTTTACATTTCTCTCTTCTCTCTCTATTATCATATATGTATTACATGTTGATATTAGATTATTGTTATATAATATTTTTTACTTATTCATCAGCATGGGATGAAAGCTTATAGATTTAATAGAAAAAAAATGAAATTTATTAAACGTATCTAATAAAGCTACGAAAATAAATTTTAAATTTATATATATATATATATATATATATATATATAAATTAATATACATGTAGTTGTTTAACTTAGCCAACTATAAATCATTTTTTATTTATTTTTGTGAGTAATAAAGCTAGATAAAGAAAATGACTGTTATGGTAAAATAATTTGTGAAAAAAAGAAACTAAATGTTGAAGTCTCGAAAATAATACCATTATTCATTAAAAAAAACATTAATTACCAAAACATTTAAAATAATACTTATACACAATTTTAGAAGGGATTTGAAATATAATTAGTTTTCTTAACCTAAGATAAGTTTAATAGCATTCTTGTTACTACGAAAGATATATAAAACCTATGTAGGAGTGAAAAGATTGATGTTAAAAAAAACAAAGATAAATAATATAGGGGCATTTATATATATCTCATTCCTAATTTTCTTTATTACATATTTACCCATCCATAAAATTTAATTACATATTTGCGCTTCCTAAAACCTATATATTACATATTTATCCAATTCATTTAAAATAACTTATTTTATTACTATTTTACCATTAATAAACCAATTAAAGTAGTATTTACATATATCATGTTCCTAAATGTTTGTGAGGTGCAATTGGGTAATTTTAAGTTAATTGAGAAAATGTGTAATTAAAGTTAGGGGTTAGGGATATATGTAATTTAGAAGTTTAATAAGGGAAATATGTAAAAAACCAATAATATAAGTGTTTAAAGAGATATTCTTTGGTAAGATGTCTTGTTTCTATCCGAAAAGTTAAGGGTTTAAATCCTAAGACATGCATGTATAAGTAATTTACATGAAGTTGTTCGTAAAAAAAGAGTTAAGTACACGAATGGTCCCTGCGGTATGTTTAAATTTTGGATTTGGTTCATATGTTTAAAAAGTTACACTAACAGTCCCAAATTATGCGCAACGTAACATATAGATCACTGGAGTGGATGACAGTTAACTTTTTAGTTAAATATTTTAAAAATGACCAAAATACCCCTAAATTAAATAATAAAAAATTTAAAAACTATTTTTTATTATTTTTTAATCTAGAGTATTTTGGTAATTTTTAAAATATTTAACAAAATGTTAACAGTCATCCACTTCAAGAACCAAACATAGTTTAAAATTGACGGTGTAATTTTTTAAACTTATAGACCAAATTCAAAATTTGAAAATACTAAGTGGACTTATGTGTGTACTTAACTCCAAAACAAAGGAAAAAATACCAAAATGGACATTTGATCAAAAAAGTTATCAAAAATGGACATCCTCATTTAGCCAGCTAAAACATGGACATCCTTCACCCGGCTTTAGCCGACTTTAAATCCAGTGCCTAAATTCTTTTTTGCAGTGTACAAACCAACCGCAGTGCGACACGTGGCCGTCTTAGCCGTCTAATCCTGTTAGTTGGCGCTTTTTTGAAGGCTTAGCCGGCAAACTTAAAAGGCTTAGCGGGCAAATTAAAATGACTTAGCCGGCAAAATTAAATGCTTACATAGCAAAAACCATAGTCTTAAAAAAAGTTAAGGTTTAGCCGACAAACTTAAAAGGTGTCACAAAAGTGGGCACTCTTGACACACATTTAAAATCCGTCTTCGTTCACATATTTCATCGAAAACAAAATGAAAAGGAAAAGAATCATCTACTCGTTCTGAGCCTACATATGAGTCAACACGTTTGCCGCCTAAACCTTCTAAGTTTTGTGACACCTTCTAAGTTTGCAGCTAAACCTTAAAATATTGTTTTATAAGATCATGGTTTTTGCTGGGTAAACATTTACTTTTGTCGGCTAAGCCTTTTAAGTTTGTCGGCTAAGCCTTAAAAAAGCGTCGGCTAAGCCGGCCACGTGTCGCAATCCGGTTGGTTCGTGCACTGCAAAAAGAAATTCGGGCACTGAATTTCAAGCCGGTTATCGTGAACGATGTCCATGTTTTAACCGGCTAAATAAGGATATCCATTTTAGATAAAAAAAAATTCAAATGTGGATTTTGGTATTTTTTTCAAAAAAAAAAAAAGTTAAGGGCCAAGATGACGTCAGTGACATCAAATCCTGAATTCCTATTGGTCAATAGTCGTGGAACAATCTGCAAAAGCCACGTTTCCCTCTTCTTAAACGGCTTGGAATCCTCTGGAGCCTTCCTTCTTAATTACGAAGCTATATAAACGTGAGTCGGTAATTCCAAAAAAGTATTTGCAAGGATTTAGCGACCTGACCTTGTGTGGCGATTTGGATTCGATTATCTTCAAAATACGATGAACAATCGTATCAAATGCTCGATATTCATCATATGTTCCTTGTTGTTCTACGTCTCTGTAAAATCAAAATCCCTCGATCCTTATAAGGTAAACAAAGCCCTAATTTTCTCTCAATTTTCATGTATTTAGTACATGTTTAGGGTTTTCCTCTCGAGATTTATACTTTCATCATATGTTTATTGCTGTATGCAACATATCAAAACTAAAACAGAACCATAATTTTCTGTTAATTAGTTAAGTCGGTTAATTCGGTTATTCGCTCACCTCTACCTGATAATAAAATTTAGGGTTTAGCTACTGGTAAAAGGGCAGAATTTTTATGCTTAATTTTAAAAAGAGACTGGTTTAGGTGAAGAAGGCAAAATGTCAAAATTTTATATTGTATGCATGAGTAAATTGTGGCTTAGACTATACTATAGATTGTTTTGGATTCTAGCAGACATTGGACGATTTTGTTGATTTCTGGAATGTTAAGATGTATAATATGTCAAGTGTAGTAATAATTTTGGTGATTTCAAGTGATGGCCATGCTAAAGTTTGTGATGGACCATGAATGCTTATCCTGAATTGTTGTCATCTTTGCTTAATTCAGTATTTGATGTTGACGACGATACTATTTTATGCTAGATTAGGAAGATATATCATATAGGTGTGAATCTTGGAAGTTCTTCCAAATAGATTTGGGCTATTCCTTCTTTAGAGTATCACATTCTTCTTTCGAAAACCGCAGCTAGTAGAAAAGGAAGTTTTGGATATTCTATTCGAGAAGATCAGTTATTAGCTTTCGTATAGCCAACATTATATAGAGGAAAACAAATTTCATGAGTTAATATGTGTCTGATTCTAGATGCTTGTTACATCATATCTAAAAATGATGATGCTTCTTGAATGTAATAACCAGATACTAGGAGTCGAAAAGGATGCAAGTCCGAGGCAAATTCAGAAAGCTTTCCACAAGTATGTTCTTTTCATCAAATGATATACTTTTTGTTTCGTATTATCATGATGAAAAAAGTTGAAGGTTTTTTTCGTAGTTGGAGAAAGATATTTTTAGATTGGTTTAGAAATTTTAATGTTCTCTCATTATGCTTTTGTAGGCTCTCTCTTCAATATCATCCTGATAAGAACAAAAACAAAGGGGCTCAGGAGAAGTTTGCTGAAATAAATAACGGTATGGTGAATGCTTCCTCCATTTGCACAAAAACAGAAAGAAAATCTATTTGCATAAATATGTTTTCGTATAAATGGTATGAAATCTATTACAATCGGGTTAAACATGACGATTTATCTTAAATAACCGGATGACATTTTACCGGAAATAATTTAAAATACAAGTAAAATTCAAAATCGGTGTGCTGTCCGGAGCTAGGTTTTCTGATGATGCTTAACTAAACCCTAGATCAATAATGAAATCATAGTGTATTAACCCTTATCTAGTTGTCCATATCTGTGGAGTTATCTAGTTATGAATATAGTATAGTTACTGTAATATTGTAATACTATTGTTTTGCCTGTATATGTTGCTTTAGAGAATTTTGTAATTGTTGTTGCCATATGCGGATCCTAACAATCTATTTCCCGATTTTACTATTTGCCAGCATACGAAATCTTATCCGATGAAGTGAAAAGAAAGAATTATGATATGTTTGGGGATGCAAGGGGAAGTCCTGGATTTGATGGCGGGGATGGCGGAAACCGTGGCGGACATACCTTCTTCCAAAGTGGCGGGCCAGGACAAAGTGGGTTTAGATTCTCGCCTGATGAATGGCAAACAACGGGTGGTCAACATGGTGGTTCAAAATCATATTCATTTTCCTTTGGTGGAAATAGTGGTGGGAGTTCATTTGGTTTTGATATAGGTGATGTTTTTTCGAACTTTTTTGGGGGCGGGGGCGGCATGGGTGGTGGGAGTCAGTTTGGTAATCCAGGAGGGTCAGGGTCACATTCAGGTTCTAGGAGTTCTCCTAAGAGCAGCATAATCTCTATTAATTCTCAGATTTACAAGAAACAAGTAATTGATAAAGGAATCACTTGGCTTTTATTATCTTATAGTCCATTAATGAAAGGGATGCAGCACTATGAATCCATCATAGAGGAAGTTGCTAGCTCGCTAAAAGGCGCTTTAGAGGTGAGTATCTTATGACTTGCGTTATTATTTCGATTTGTGTTTTGGAACTACTTATCTGAAACATCTGTTTTTAAAGTTTGATAGCGCCTGTTGTGATATTTGTGTTATATAAAATTACCAGGTTGGAAGTGTGAATTGTGAAGTAGAGCCATCTTTGTGTAAGGAACTTGGTATTCACCCTAGGAGTAGACCTCGAGTCAATATTTATTCATATAAAGCAAGTGAAAGTGGTTCATTGCTTGAGTACACTGGTGATGTAACTGTTAAAGATTTGAAGTCATTTGTTCAAGATCACCTGCCGAAGTTCTCAAAACGTGTTACGTGGGCCCAGTTTGAGGCACAATCTGGGACTATGGAATCTTTACCTAAAGTCATCCTTCTTTCTACCAAGAAAGATACCCCTGTGATATGGCGTGCGCTTAGCGGCTTGTACCGCAAACGTTTTGTCTTCTATGATACACAGGTAATCAACCAATCTACCCCCCCGATGTTTTTATTTATTTGTTTGTTTATTTATTTATTTATTTATTATGAGCATTAAACTTTTAAAGTTAATTACATTTCCTTAAGAAGTTGCAATAATCAGTTTTTAGTTTCTTGTTGGATGAATTATTTAGGAATCAAATAATCAATTCCATAAGTTGATTACCTAATTTGAGATGCTTATATTTCCATTCATAGAGTCTCTACTTTTTACAAGAACATGTCATTCTTGGTTATTTTATTTTTTATTTCTTAAGTAGTCATAATTTTCAAAACATAATCACTATAGAAAATGCACATCCAAAGAGCCCGGATACCTATTTCCTAAAGATTTTACAAGAATAATTCTTAGATGAATTTGTTAAAAAATTATTTCTTGTAGGTCAAAGATGTTTCCGATCCAGCAGCTAAAAAACTAGGCGTCAATGAAGTTCCAGCTGTAGTTGGTTGGCTATCAAACGGAGAGAAGCAGATTCTGAAAATGGGGATCCACGTGAAAGATATGAAATCAACAATTAGGGAATTTAGTTCATTACTAGATGATTTTGAGAAAAAGAACAAGAAGATAGCAGCTTCATCTCAGAGTAAGAAGCCAAATGCCGACTCAGATTCAGATAAAGAAGTGGCGGTTCCTTTGTTGACCCCCACAAATTTTGATGCAATCTGCGGGGAGAAAACACCTGTTTGCATAATTGGCGTCTTCAGATCCTCTAAAGGAAGAGAAAAACTACATACCATACTCTCATCCGTAAGTAAATTTACCTTCCTCTATTATTTACCAGTCTTAATTCTTATTAAGTTCTCTTATATTTGGCGGGCTGGGTAATGGGCTATACCGGTCCGGTTGAAGTTGGTAATTTGGTATGTGTAGGGTCGAGTTGACTGGACATTTTTTGTCCCGACATTTTTATAAGATCATTAATGTGTTAAACATCGTTATAAAGATTATAATTACAATAATAATCCGATACACTCTGGGCAAACTTTCACTTGTTCGACCCATTTTACCTCTTTGGACCCGTTAAAGATCAAATATTAGCCCATATCATCCTATTTATGAGTAAATGGTATCAAATTTACACCCCTACTTAAGTAGTTTCATATTGAAATTTTAAAGTGGCAAATAAGTTCAGTTATAAATAAACAGGATGTTCGATACGAAGCTCCTTAGACGGATTAGTTGTCTCCTAATTAGTACTTCTGTAATATTTTTAACGTATTTGGGTGCCTTGGGACTTCAAGGTCAAATGAATAAAAAATTTCTACTCCAAAATTGACCTCTTTTCCAAGAATTTTGGAGAAATAGAGGCCATCTTACGAATTTATATTAGTCAAAGGCACAAAAGGTGCTTGCCTAGGTGCTCAGGTGAGGTGCAGCCATTCCGCCTTGCCTCCATCAAGGCGATTGGGCAAGGATTCAGGCCAAATTCCGGCTAAATTTTGGTCAAAACTGGTTTGAAACATCTAAAACTAGTCTGAAGCAACTAAAAATGGTCTGAAGCAACTAAATTGGCTTGGAACATGTCTAAACTATGGGTGTAAACGAGCCTCGGGCTCGTTTAACTTGTCGAACGTTTAAGCTCGATTCGAGCTTTTAGCCAACCGATCTCGAGTAGCTCACGAGCCGGCTTGGCTCGTTTTCCTCCTAGCCTAAACCAGCCTAAAACATGTCTAGAACTTCTAAATATGGCCTGTTTACATTGTATGCGTTGCTTAAAATGCCCTCAACTTTTAAGCGCTTTGCGTCCAGGCCCAAGGCCCATCCTTTGCGCCGCCTTGAGCGTTTGACTACTAAAATGGTATTAGGTAACTCATGTTGTTGATATCTTTTTCTTGTTCAATGTAAAATGGTATTAGGTGACTCATGTTGTTGATATCTTTTTCTTGTATATGTGAATGTGAATTCAGGTATCACAGAAGTCGCTAATAAGGAACCCGAGGGATACAGTTTCTTATGGTCTTTTAGATGCTTCAAATCAATCATCATTCTTATACACGTTTGACAAATCAGGGTTTAAATCATCAGACCGGCTTTTGATCGCTTATAAAGCCCGTAAGTCCAAGTTCTCGGCGTTTACAGGAGATGTAACTTCTGAGGAAGTTGAGAAATTCATTGGTTCGGTTCTTAACGGTGATGTACAGTTTAGCAAGATGAGGCAAAAACCCACATTTAAGTAAACAATTTTTTTTAGTTTTGTTTTAAAATGTGGATGGATGTAGATGTCACAGCCAAGAAATACAAATATAAAAGTCTGGCCTTGGGTTCACAGCTTAAGATTGTAGTTCCAAATGGATCCAAATTACACCAGCTATTAAAAACAATTACTTAGATTTATGGTTTGGAATATATTTAATTGCTTACTTTGAAATTATTTTTTTATAAATAATAATAGTATAAGAGTTTTGAACAAAACAAGATGCAAAATATTTTAAAAAGAAAGATTCATTCATAGTCATAGATCAATCGGTTAGTAGTATGACAATGTGGTTGGTGGCTCGAGTTAAAGTAAACAAGGACCAGATTTAATCAGGATTTTGCTAAGTTTTTATCAGTACAAAGTTATAAATTGAAATAAGATGAAATAAAGATGATTTAAACACAAACACACCTTTGTATTATACAGCAGAAAACTTGAGTTGTACACACTAATAAGGGAGGTTTGATTTGAGAGTGAAGTGTATGAGCTTCAATGCCTCTCAAATATGAAAACCTGCTATATATAGGCAAAGAAATCGCATAAACTATATAAAGATGCGAATATTCTTTGCAATTATTTCATACGGCCTATCAAACCTAAAGGCCTAATAATTAAAGTAAAAGATATGACATAGAATGATTGTGGACTGATGCGTGTAAACTATATATATATTTTTATAAGTATTTTTCACACAATATGAGTTTTAAAAAGGGTTTTCACCAAAGACTAATCACACACACATCGGGCAATGTACCCGTCGGATAGCAATATAGTAAAGGTAAGAACCGGATATCAATCCGTGGACACGATGGAATGCAATAATTAACCGGAACTAAGATTCAATCAAGTAAGGGTAAAAGATGTTTTGAAGAGTTTGTTTTAATTAACTATAATGCAAATATATAAACTAAGCTAAAATCACAAGTCAAACAATCAAGGAGAAAATATCACTTCGATGTCGAATCCATCTATAATACACTCAATACACTCATAGAAACATGGCAAATACACGATACATAAATTGACTAAATTCTCGTCAAAGATATCTAATCAAATGACCATTCGGAAAGCTAGCATGAATTACACAAACCAACCACCTAAAGTCATACAATGAAGCTCACGTGTTTAATAATCATGTCAATGTTTATAAAGATTGAACTAGCTTCCGATTAAGGTACACTAATCCAACAACTAGTTGGAAAGATAATATGAACAACACACTATCCACCTCAAGTTGATTAAATTAGACAACAATATGCATTTCTTCAACATACAATGTTCATATAAAGGTTATATAAATTAGGAGGATGTGTCAACAATTCCTAGATAAACATAATACTAAATATGACACATCATAACAAACACTTTGTCTTTCCAAACATAAGCGTAAGGTTATACATACAAATATAATGATTCATAAACAAGACTTCATTCACCATTCCTAGTCAAATGCCATAAACTAGTATAAATACATACACCAATCCATTAATATAAGCATAAACCACAAGTTTTCCAACATAATATGGCATACACAAATACAAGACTTGTAAACAACTCAAAATACTTGAATACATAATTTCATCAAAGAATAATCATACGGTTGTCATAACATTAACACAATAATTGCCAATAATCCATGAATGTTATTAAATGTATCTAAACTTCATCTAAACCAAAGTGAACAAGAGTTTTAGCTCATCATGAGCACCAAAATTACAAATAAGTGGGGAAAAATAGTGAGAAACATGATATGAAAACAAGAATCAAACCACTCCTCCAAGCCTAGATGTTGTTGTTGATGTACGGTGATCCTCTTGATGTTGTATCCTCTCCAAGAAGCTTGAAATATGGCTGGAACAAAGAAAACACGAGCTGGAACAGTAGGTTTTTCTCCTTGTTTGCTGAATGAATGAATGAGAATTCACGTTCTGTTTAAATAGAAAAGGGGAGGCATGACGGTGCCAGGAGAGAGGGCACGACCGTGCCTGGTACAAAGGCGTGGTCGTGTCTAGGTCTTGGCACGACCGTGTGATAGAGGTTTGACTGATCCGTAGCTTCCATTGGGTACCACTGATCGAGGACGTATGGGGGCCAAGGCACGGTTGTGCCTTGGATTTTGGCTTGGCGCGGTCGTGCAAGATGTGGGCGCGACCGTGCCTAGGGTTTGTGAGCTTGGCACAACCGTGCCAAATAGGGGCACGACCGTGCCTCCATCACAGAAACCCTAAAACTTCACTTTTTATCCTGGAATCTTCTTGTTTGTTCACCAAGCTTCACAAAAACCTACAAAACAGGAAATGAAGCAAATAAGTGTCTAAACATTGAATATAACCAAGAATTGATCATTAAATGAGCGAAGTTTTGTGCCAAAAAGATGTGTAAATACTAACACATCAAACAACCCCACATTTGAACATTGCTTGTCCTCAAGCAAGAAATCAAAATGAAACAAAACTTCCAATGACACTATGGATCAAATCGGAAAACCGTAAGCATTAATAAACTTATAAAGGTTTGAAAAGATTTTCAAGAAATGCAAAATTAACTAAATGAAACCCAATGAGCCCAATGACGTGACAACCGAATGAGCAAATGAATATGCCTAGGAAATCATTAGCATGCAACTTTATGCTTCTCAAAATGTTCACACACACTCGGGAGTATATATGATCATACAAGTAATGAAGTATGTATAGAACACTCAAATGCCAAGACAATGAATCATGCATAAATCATAAGCTTGCTAAAAGATCAAATCTCTACCAACTAACATGAAACAAAGCACAAATCAAGAGGGCTTTGAATGGGTTGTAACTTGGCAATGGCTAAGGGTAAGGAAGTGGAATTTAAAAGTGGCTAAATGGCTAAGAACCCGACGGCTATGCTAACTCAAAAACTAAAACAACTTCTAATATGAAAAATAGACTGACTAATACTTTCGTATAGATAAAAGCTAATAACCGAATTCTTTCCATCTTTGCTCACAAAATTGCTCTAATCGGCTATAATTCACCTAATTTTGGTGAAAAAAATTTTTATACACTATTTCTTTTCTTTCTTTTGAAAGGAACTAAGTCAATATGCATCTTTCCTTAGCTAAAAACTTCTCAAGAATTTGAAGATTACAACAAAATAAAAGCTATAAAATTAACATTAGCCGACCGAATTTCTAACACGGGCGAAAAATAAATGAAAAGGCTAATGAAGGTTTGAATGTAGTGTGATGTGGGTAATCAAAGAAAACGACAGGATAGGCTCAACGTGGCTAACTAGTGGATGTGTTCGGGTGAGGGAAAATAATAAAAAAATAAAAGGCTAACAAAGTGGTTTATCCTAATGCCTCAATCATTTTTATGCAATATTTATGTTCATGATTTCGGAATGTATATTAAAAGCAAGTTCTAATAAGCATGAAACATCCGGCACACTCAAATACGCAAAACAAGAGCAAACAATGTCTAAAGCTATCAAGGCTCAAAAACAAACTCACGAAAACGGAAAGGAATGGGTGTAAGCAAAAGGTTATATGCAATTCATTCGTTTAGCCCACTAAAACTCATGGTTATCACAAAAAATTAGGTTTGACTCAATGGAATTTCTATCTCAATTGCTTTCGAAAAATCAAACCTTTATTATTTACTAAAAATTGTGAATGCTAAACGGTTAACTATTATTATATTTTTGTGTTTTTTAATTTTATAAAACTGATTTAGTGCCAATAAAAATTATGAAGGAAGAGTTTGCAAAAATGAAGTGATAAAATGCTCAGAAGGACAAACATCGCGTGAATAAATTCACACACTACACTTAGAAACATACATTGCCCTCAATGTATGCAAAAACAATGTAAAGCGGAGAATAAACACCCAACCCCACACTTAGAAACATACATTGCCCTCAATGTATGCAAAAACATGTAAAGAAAAATGGAATGCAATGCAATGAAGCGTGAAGGGAGAACTGAAACTTCCCTCATGTCGATCATGGCACACGCAAAAAGCCTACCCACAAAAATGACGTTCCACGAAGTTCCACAATTCCAAGATCTAATCAAGACTAACTACATCAAACACAGATCAGTAACATCAAGCCAAAATATCAACAGAAATGTAAAGACAAATATATATAACAGTACATGGAAACAAAAGAAAAACATAAACGCTGAAGCTTGATACAAGAGTTTGTACAACATATAATAAAGTACAACTCACAAAAATGATACCAAAAGGCAATGGGAGGTAATACTCCCACTACATGCCCTCGAGGTCGATGCCGGCGGCCCCGCCTCCCTTGCCCTCTGCTGCTGGTGGTGATAGTGGTGGTGACTGATGGTGCGGTGGAGAAGGTGGTGGCTGATGCTGCGGTGATGGTGTGGTGATGGTGGTGGCTGCTGTGGCGGTGATGGTGGTGGCTGATGGGGCTGCTGCTCCGGGTGCATAAAGAATGGGAGGGGAACCACGTATGGTGCCCCGCCAGCAGCAGCAACAGCGCATTGGACCTCATACTGCCAGGTCCAATAACGCAAGAACAGGTCCTGTGGAATAACAACCGTGGGCGGTGGTGGCGGCGGAGGCGGCTGGTCGGGCTGCTGATTCTCATGCCCCTGCTCCTGCTCCTGCTGAGCGGCGTGTGCCTGATAGGCGGTGGCGACGGCCTCGGCCTTGGCCTGCACAAGATCTAGATCGGGACCCAGACGGTCTGGATCCCACGTTCGTCCCCATCTATCTACCAATCTGATCCCTCATGCGCCACGACGAGCTACGTGCATGTTTCGCAGTGTCTGCACGGTCATCACGACGGTCTCTGCCACAGGGGTCAGGTCCCCTATCAAGTCGTCGGTCAGCAACTGAAAGTGCCTCGCCAGCTTGGTCACGAAGTGACCTCCACAAATGGCGCTGGTAACATAGCGCCCAGAGCTGTTCACCAAGTACCCCGTGATAGAATCTGCAAGATTGCATGTGCGCGGGCGTACAAGGCAAAATTAATAGAATAGCTCTCGCAAGTTCACGACCGTCTCTCCCTTTCCTCTCCCAGAAATCGAATAGACAATACAGCGATGAATAACACGGTGCAAGGGATCCCGAAGGCTCGAAGCCTTGGTCAAACTCGGATCGTACATCCCAAATCCAAACTCATGCCAGAACTGATCTTTATCCTCCTCTGTCGGGAACTCGGTGATACCCTCGGTGAATAACTCTGTCTGAAGCTCCTGCCTCGTATACAGACCCAATAATCTCTCGAATCTGGCAACTGACATCACTCGCCACTCCCCGCCTAGCCTAAACCTAATCGTCTCCGGATGCTCTAGGTCCGCGCAAGGATAATCAAACTCATAGGTGGAAAAGAACTCCATCACGAGCTTGACATACTGAATAGCGTGAAGTCTAAACAAACGGTGCCATGGGGCGGTGACGAGGTCGTTCCACCGGTCCCGCTGACCGATGGCGCCTATGGCGGCCGGCTCTCTAAACGACGAGCGGCTAAAATCCGGCCTCTGCGTGGCCACAAAACATCCAGACAAGCCTCGTACTCATGCTCGTTCAAGTCAAACTCAAGGTACGGGTGGTCCCTGTTGCCTGCCATCTGCACGACAACAAAATTAAAATCAAAACAGTTACGAAGACGCTAAACTGAAGTTATGAAGTTTCTGACCTAATTATGAAGGGGGCACGGTCGCGCCTGGGAAGGGGCACGACCGCGCCAAGGCCAAAATCCAAGCCCACGGTCGCGCTGTGGCCGACCACGGGCAGTCCCAATCTGGAGACACGGTCGCCCCAAGACATGACCCGACCGCGCCTAGGTAAAAAATGAAGCCCACGACATCGCTAAGGAAACACACGACCGCGCTAGTAGGAGACACGGCCGCGCTCACCCAAAAACTATTTCCTAGAAACTACAAAAGCCGAGCACGACCGCGCCTAGTGTTGAGCGCGACCGTGCTCAACCCATTTTAGGGTTTTCGGAGTCAAAATTTCACAGTTTTAGCATGATTATGAAGGGGCTTTTAGTACAGAAACATCCTAAGTGGTCTAAAACAACGATCCTACGTATTTACAGGCTACAAGGAACAATCAAACAGAAAATTAAAGAAAAACTAAAGAAATTTACTCAAACCCTAAATCGTTAGATGCAAGTGGACTACCTACCGTAATTCTAAACAAATACAACGTAGTCGAAGCATACCTTAGATCGTGGAGGAGGAAGAAATGTGGCGGAAATTTGAGAGAATCGCAATAGGGTGGGGGTTCGGTGGGTAGTGAGTGAAAAGTCTGTTTGAACTAATTTGAACTGCCCCAATCACTTAGGCACGACCGCGCCAAGTGCTTAGGCACGACCGCG
This sequence comes from Smallanthus sonchifolius, assembly GCA_023525975.1. Lineage (NCBI taxonomy): Eukaryota > Viridiplantae > Streptophyta > Magnoliopsida > Asterales > Asteraceae > Smallanthus > Smallanthus sonchifolius. The sequence goes on from CM042046.1 coordinate 34,249,832, forward strand.
CCTAGGGTTAGAGGCACGACCGTGTCTCTAACCCAGCAAACAGAAAAACCTGAGTTTTATGCAGCTTGACCCCAACCCGACTGCGATTCTTCCAAACTAAAATGTCTAAAAATTTAGAAAACATACCTGAGACATCCCAATCACTAACCAAATTCCGCTTGATCCAAAACACGTTCCGATCACCTAAACTCAAAAATAAATGGTAAAATCCTAAAAAATAAAGAAAATAAAAATAAGAAGATAAACATAGAAGCAAAATCTAAGAATTGTTACCAAAGATGATACCGGAACAGGCTAAGTTTATTAACGAGTCGTTAGCTAGACTCAAGTCCCCGAATTCATTTGTCCTTGGGGTGGAGGTCAACCACCTCCAATGCCGGGTCAACCGGTCCGTCAATGTATGGTTTAAGACGATGACCGTTGACCTTGAAGATCCTCCCATCTTCGTGCTCAATCTCGACGGTCCTATAAGGAAACACCTCCTTAACCGTGTAGGGACCCGTCCATCGGGACTTCAACTTCCCGGGAAACAATCGCAACCTAGAGTTGTAAAGCAACACACGACCACCCACTCGGAATTCCTTCTTGTCCTTCAAGCGTCGGTCATGTAAACTCTTAGTGCGCTCCTTGTAGATCGTGGAGTTTGCATAGACTTGATTCCTCAACTCATCAAGCTCATGAATCTGAGTGAACCGGTTCTCTCCCGCGCTCACCAAGTCAAGATTCACCGCCTTCAACGCCCAATAAGCCTTATGCTCCAACTCCACCGGAAGATGGCACGCCTTCCCATAGATCAACCTAAATGGTGTGGTACCAATAGGCGTCTTATAGGCAGTCCGGAAGGCCCAAAGTGCATCATCTAACCTGTCCGACCAATCCTTACGGTTCTGACCAACCGTCTTCTCAAGAATCCGCTTTATGCCCCGGTTCGTGACCTCTACCTGTCCACTGGTCTGTGGATGTAGGCTGTGGAGAATCTATGGTTCACAGCATATCGTGATAGAGCCTTCTCCAACTAGGAGTTGCAGAAGTGGGTCCCACGGTCACTAATAAGAGCCTTGGGGGCACCAAAGCGAGAGAACAGCTTCTTTAGAAATTGAACAACCACCCTAGCATCATTAGTAGGCAAGGCTTGAGCCTCGGCCCACTTAGAAACGTAGTCAACAGCGACTAGGATATACCGGTTGCCACGAGAAGCTGGGAAAGGTCCCATAAAGTCAATACCCCAGACATCAAAAATCTCACAAATCTGGATGCTATTCTGGGGCATCTCATTCCTATACGAAATGTTGGTCGCCCTCTGGCAAAAATCTCATAAAGCTCGGATCATCTCATGAGCATCCCGGAAGATGGTAGGCCAGAAGAAACTGGCGTCAAAGACATTCTTCGCGGTCAAGGTAGCTCCATGATGTCCACCTGTCGGGCCCTCGTGGCAGTGTCTAAGCACCTGACGTGCCCCATCTCCAAATACACACCTGCGCACGATCTGATCAGCCCCGACTCGAAACAAATAGGGATCCTCCCAAAGATAGTGCTTCACACCCGCAAAGAACTTTCGCTTCTGCTGATGCGTTATGCCCTTAATCACAATCCCACTAGCAAGAAAGTTTGCAAAATTAGCAAACCATGGACACTCCTCATCCTGTGTCTGGATGTTTATGAGAAACTCGTGGGGAAAATTGTCATTTATGGATGACCCCACAAGTTCAGATGAAGCTGAGCACTCAAGACGGGATAAGTGGTCCGCTGCGACATTCTCCGCGCCCTTCTTATCGCGGATCTCAATGTCGAACTCCTGAAGCAGTAAAACCCACCGGATTAGCCGGGGTTTGGCATCCTGTTTGCTGAACAGGTGCCGAAGAGCTGCATGATCGGTGAATACAATGGTCTTTGATAGGACGAGATAAGACCAGAATTTATCGAAAGCGAAGACAGCGGCTAGGAGCTCCTTCTCTGTCGTGGTGTAATGCTCCTATGCGTCATTGAGCGTCTTGCTCGCATAATAAATCGGGTGAAACTGCTTCTCTCTCCGCTGTCTTAAGACCGCCCCAACAGCGAAGTCACTTGCGTCACACATGATCTCAAATGGCAGCTTCCAATCAGGAGCCACCATGATAGGGGCATTCACCAACTTCTCCTTCAACAGATCGAATGCACTGAGGCACTCGTCGGAGAACACGAACTGGGCTTCCTTCTCAAGAAGCTGGGTCATCGGTCGGGCAATCTTAGAAAAATCTTTAATAAAGCGCCTGTAAAAGCCCGCGTGACCAAGGAAGCTCCGAATAGATTTCACAGAAGTCGGCGGGGGCAGCTTAGATATGGTGTCAATCTTAGCTCTATCAACCTCAATCCCCGCGCGTGAAACCTTGTGCCCAAGCACAATGCCCTCCTTCACCATGAAGTGGCATTTCTCCCAGTTCAACACTAGATTGGCCTCTTTGCACCTAGCCAACATCCTCTCCAGATTCTCGAGGCAATGATCAAAGGAACTCCCAAACACAGAAAAGTCATCCATGAAAACCTCCATGGAGTCCTCAATCATATCATGGAAAATGGCCACCATGCAACACTGGAAAGTGGCCGGAGCATTACACAATCCAAAGGGCATCCGCCGATAAGCAAATGTGCCATAGGGACATGTGAATGTCGTCTTCTCCTGGTCCTCAGGAGAAATCGGGATCTGGAAGTAGCCAGAGAAGCCATCCAGGAAATAATAGAACATGTTTCCCACTAATCTCTCCAACATCTGATCAATGAACGGGAGGGGAAAATGGTCTTTCCGAGTAGCATCATTGAGTTTGCGGTAATCGATGCAAACTCTCCAACCGGTGACTGTACGAGTAGGAATCTGCTCATTCCTCTCGTTGGTGATGACAGTCATGCCTCCCTTCTTAGGGACAACCTGAACCGGGCTAACCTAAGGTGAATCGGAGATGGGATAAATCAAACCAGCATCCAGTAACTTAATCACCTCCTTCTTCACTACCTCCTGCATGTTCGGGTTCAACCTCCTCTGGTGCTGCACAGCGGGCTTGTAGTCATCCTCCATAAGGATCTTATGGGTACAGAAAGAGGGATTAATTCCCTTAATGTCCATAATCCTCCATGCAATAGCCTGCTTGTCTGCTTCAGCACCTCCAGTAGCCTCTCCTTCTCATCACTCGTTAAATCAGAGGCGATAATGACAGGTAATCGAGACTCACCATCTAAAAAGGCATACTCCAAATGGCTCGGAAGCTCCTTAAGCTCAACAGGTGGTGGGTCCTCAATAGAAGGCCGCTCAATCGGCTCAGACTCTCTATCAACCATCGTAAAAACTGTTGAACACTGGGGAAACTCATAGCTCTCCTGGCTATGCAACTGCTCATCACCAACTGGATCAAATGTCTCCCCTCCTACAATCTGGGTGTCCAGGGACTCCTCCTCAGCTGTGTCCTGGAGATGATTACTCACACAAGAATAAATAGCCTCAACAAAGTAAAGTGAACCATCCTGATTCTGGGTGTGCTGCATGGATCTCCCCACATCAAAGGTCACTTCTTGTTCATCCACCCTCAATGTAAGCCTCCCCGAATACACATCAATCAGGGCCTTGGCAGTGGCCAGGAACGGTCGACCTAGGATAATAGGGACATTCTTGTCCTCATCCATGTCCAGAATCACAAAGTCTACAGGAAACACAAAACGATCAACCTTAACCAACATATTCTCCACTATCCCTCGCGGATACTTGACCGAGCGATCGGCCAGCTGGATACTCATGGTTGTCGGTGTAGGTTCTCCCAACTCAATCTTAGCAAAGACCGCATAAGGCATGAGGTTAATGCTAGCACCAAGGTCAGCTAAGGCGTTGCTAACCGACAAGCTGGTAAAACTCCCCGGATCTCGTCTCTTCTCCGGTAGCTTGTTCTTAATCACCGCCGAACACTCCTCATTCAGCGTCACTTGAGACAACTCCTCCAATTTCCTCTTATTCGTAGGATATCCTTCAAGAATCTCGCATACTTAGGCATCTGAGCTAGAACCTCCACAAATGGCAAGTTGATATGCAACTGCTTAAATAAACCTAAAAACTTACCATACTACTCCTACATCTTTTGCTTCTTCAATCTGCCTGGGTATGGAACGGCGGGAGTGTAATCTCTCACAGGCTCACGAGGGCGTGATGTGCTCGCCTGTTTACCCCTCGACGGTGTCTCATCAGGAATCTTAATCACGACTTCCTCCTCGAACGACTCATGCACAGGAACCTGTGGATCCGGTCCTGTGCCTCTACCGCTCCTTAAAGTAATGGCCTTCACATGAGCCTTGGGATTGGGCTCAGTGTTGCTAGGCAGGCCACCTGGCAGTCTCTCAGAAAGAAGCTTCGCGATTTGCCCGACCTGGTTCTCTATGGTCTGGATCGAAGCTTTCTGATTCCTCAACTTAGTCTCATGCGTGTGAAAATGCTCCTCCATGTAACGGTTCTGCTTCTCTGCCAACTGATTCTGACTTTCTGAGTTGGCAAGTAGTCGTGCAACTATGTCCTCTAAACTGGATTTACCCTCAGGTGCGGGTGGTGGACCGCTGCTAGAACCTTGGTCTTGAAACTGGCCCTGCTGAGGTCAAAAACCGGGAACTCTGTCCCTGAGACTGGTGGGATTGATGCTGGAATGGGGGGGCGCTTAGTGAATCCGGGTGGTTGCTGGCTATTGTTGCCAGACTTCCAACTGAAATTCGGGTGATTCCTCCACCCCGGATTATATGTGTTGCTGTAGGGATTATTCTGGGGACGATTCTGGTTGGACATAAAATCAACCTGCTCGTGGGCCCCCTGATCCCCAACCTGACAAGCACTCGTGGGATGCGCCCCACCCCAAAACTCACACAAGGACTGGGCCTTGTGGACGTGCGTCTGATCAATCTTGGTGGAAAGTGCTTCCACCTAAGCAGCTAAAGAGGTAATTCCATCCACTTGATGGACACCCTGCCTCTGAGTTCTCGCTCGGGAAGTATGCTGAGTGTAGCTCTTTGATGCCACCTTCTCTAGCAAGTCATACGCCTCCTGGGGTGTCTTCGTTCCAATGTCTCCACCCACGTATGCCGATATCAGCTGCGTTGTAGAAGGTCTCACACTGCTGCCACTTCAACAATCCATGGTGGGGAACCTTCCTCATCAGTTCCTTGAATCTCTCCCACGCCTCATTGATCGTCTCCCGTCGTCCTGTTGGAAAGAAAGAATCCTAGCCCTCAACTTTGATGTTTTCTCCGGAGGGAAGTACTTTTCTAAGAATTTAGCAGCCATCTGGTCCCAAGTACTAATGGACCTAGGGGGAAGTGACAGTAACCAAGCCTTGGCTCGATCCCGTAAGGAAAACGGGAACAACCGGAGCCGAATAGCATCGTCGGTAGCGTCACGAATTTTGAAAGTGGCGCAAATCTCTAAGAAACCGGCCAGATGAGTATTAGTATCCTCATGATCCTTGCCATCGAGCTGACACATGTTCTACACCATCTGTATAATGCTGGATTTGATCTCGAACTGATGTGCTCCAACCGTCGGCCTATTGATGCTCGACTCCAAACCCTCAAGTGTTGGTTTGCCAAAATCCGAAAGCGTCCGACCCGCATCCTCATTCGCCATCTCCTCTACCTTGTCAACAACAACCTCGTCAACAATAACCTCGTCAACAACAACCTCGTCAAATTCGAGTAATCGGGCCACAAATCGGGAACGGGCTCGCAATCTCCGATGAAGATCACGCTCCGGCTCGGAAGACGGCTCAGAAACCTCCTCGACGGGAGTTGAGAACATACACGATCTGCACGACAAGTTAGATTCAAATACGCGAACCTTGGACAAAGAAAACACAAGTTAGACAAAAACAAAAATAAAACAAAAATAAAATAAAATAGATATGAAAATTAAGATGAAAAATAAAATGGGATAAAAACCAAGATGTATATATATACAAATGAAGCTAAAAATAACAAGTAAAATGCAAAAATATATATACACACAAAATTGCAAAATAACAAACAAGGAAACACGATATTCACAAAAAAAATACATATACTAAATGACTAAAAATTAATTCCAATCGTTCTCGCAAAACCGTGTCCCCGACAACGGCGCCAAAAACTTGATGCGGGTAAACTATATATATTTTTTTATAAGTATTTTTCACACAATATGAGTTTTAAAAAGGGTTTTCACCAAAGACTAATCACACACACATCGGGCAATGTACCCGTCGGATAGCAATATAGTAAAGGTAAGAACCTGATATCAATCCGTGGACACGATGGAATGCAATAATTAACCGGAACTAAGATTCAATCAAGTAAGGGTAAAAGATGTTTTGAAGAGTTTGTTTTAATTAACTATAATGCAAATATATAAACTAAGCTAAAATCACAAGTCAAACAATCAAGGAGAAAATATCACTTCGATGTCGAATCCATCTATAATACATTCAATACACTCATAGAAACATGGCAAATACACGATACATAAATTGACTAAATTCTCGTCAAAGATATCTAATCAAATGACCATTCGGAAAGCTAGCATGAATTACACAAACCAACCACCTAAAGTCATACAATGAAGCTCACGTGTTTAATAATCATGTCAATGTTTATAAAGATTGAACTAGCTTCCGATTAAGGTACACTAATCCAACAACTAGTTGGAAAGATAATATGAACAACACACTATCCACCTCAAGTTGATTAAATTAGACAACAATATGCATTTCTTCAACATACAATGTTCATATAAAGGTTATATAAATTAGGAGGATGTGTCAACAATTCCTAGATAAACATAATACTAAATATGACACATCATAACAAACACTTTGTCTTTCCAAACATAAGCGTAAGGTTATACATACAAATATAATGATTCATAAACAAGACTTCATTCACCATTCCTAGTCAAATGCCATAAACTAGTATAAATACATACACCAATCCATTAATATAAGCATAAACCACAAGTTTTCCAACATAATATGGCATACACAAATACAAGACTTGTAAACAACTCAAAATACTTGAATACATAATTTCATCAAAGAATAATCATACGGTTGTCATAACATTAACACAATAATTGCCAATAATCCATGAATGTTATTAAATGTATCTAAACTTCATCTAAACCAAAGTGAACAAGAGTTTTAGCTCATCATGAGCACCAAAATTACAAATAAGTGGGGAAAAATAGTGAGAAACATGATATGAAAACAAGAATCAAACCACTCCTCCAAGCCTAGATGTTGTTGTTGATGTACGGTGATCCTCTTGATGTTGTATCCTCTCCAAGAAGCTTGAAATATGGCTGGAACAAAGAAAACACGAGCTGGAACAGTAGGTTTTTCTCCTTGTTTGCTGAATGAATGAATGAGAATTCACGTTCTGTTTAAATAGAAAAGGGGAGGCATGACGGTGCCAGGAGAGAGGGCACGACCGTGCCTGGTACAAAGGCGTGGTCGTGTCTAGGTCTTGGCACGACCGTGTGATAGAGGTTTGACTGATCCGTAGCTTCCATTGGGTACCACTGATCGAGGACGTATGGGGGCCAAGGCACGGTTGTGCCTTGGATTTTGGCTTGGCGCGGTCGTGCAAGATGTGGGCGCGACCGTGCCTAGGGTTTGTGAGCTTGGCACAACCGTGCCAAATAGGGGCACGACCGTGCCTCCATCACAGAAACCCTAAAACTTCACTTTTTATCCTGGAATCTTCTTGTTTGTTCACCAAGCTTCACAAAAACCTACAAAACAGGAAATGAAGCAAATAAGTGTCTAAACATTGAATATAACCAAGAATTGATCATTAAATGAGCGAAGTTTTGTGCCAAAAAGATGTGTAAATACTAACACATCAAACAACCCCACATTTGAACATTGCTTGTCCTCAAGCAAGAAATCAAAATGAAACAAAACTTCCAATGACACTATGGATCAAATCGGAAAACCGTAAGCATTAATAAACTTATAAAGGTTTGAAAAGATTTTCAAGAAATGCAAAATTAACTAAATGAAACCCAATGAGCCCAATGACGTGACAACCGAATGAGCAAATGAATATGCCTAGGAAATCATTAGCATGCAACTTTATGCTTCTCAAAATGTTCACACACACTCGGGAGTATATATGATCATACAAGTAATGAAGTATGTATAGAACACTCAAATGCCAAGACAATGAATCATGCATAAATCATAAGCTTGCTAAAAGATCAAATCTCTACCAACTAACATGAAACAAAGCACAAATCAAGAGGGCTTTGAATGGGTTGTAACTTGGCAATGGCTAAGGGTAAGGAAGTGGAATTTAAAAGTGGCTAAATGGCTAAGAACCCGACGGCTATGCTAACTCAAAAACTAAAACAACTTCTAATATGAAAAATAGACTGACTAATACTTTCGTATAGATAAAAGCTAATAACCGAATTCTTTCCATCTTTGCTCACAAAATTGCTCTAATCGGCTATAATTCACCTAATTTTGGTGAAAAAAATTTTTATACACTATTTCTTTTCTTTCTTTTGAAAGGAACTAAGTCAATATGCATCTTTCCTTAGCTAAAAACTTCTCAAGAATTTGAAGATTACAACAAAATAAAAGCTATAAAATTAACATTAGCCGACCGAATTTCTAACACGGGCGAAAAATAAATGAAAAGGCTAATGAAGGTTTGAATGTAGTGTGATGTGGGTAATCAAAGAAAACGACAGGATAGGCTCAACGTGGCTAACTAGTGGATGTGTTCGGGTGAGGGAAAATAATAAAAAAATAAAAGGCTAACAAAGTGGTTTATCCTAATGCCTCAATCATTTTTATGCAATATTTATGTTCATGATTTCGGAATGTATATTAAAAGCAAGTTCTAATAAGCATGAAACATCCGGCACACTCAAATACGCAAAACAAGAGCAAACAATGTCTAAAGCTATCAAGGCTCAAAAACAAACTCACGAAAACGGAAAGGAATGGATGTAAGCAAAAGGTTATATGCAATTCATTCGTTTAGCCCACTAAAACTCATGGTTATCACAAAAAATTAGGTTTGACTCAATGGAATTTCTATCTCAATTGCTTTCGAAAAATCAAACCTTTATTATTTACTAAAAATTGTGAATGCTAAACGGTTAACTATTATTATATTTTTGTGTTTTTTAATTTTATAAAACTGATTTAGTGCCAATAAAAATTATGAAGGAAGAGTTTGCAAAAATGAAGTGATAAAATGCTCAGAAGGACAAACATCGCGTGAATAAATTCACACACTACACTTAGAAACATACATTGCCCTCAATGTATGCAAAAACAATGTAAAGCGGAGAATAAACACCCAACCCCACACTTAGAAACATACATTGCCCTCAATGTATGCAAAAACATGTAAAGAAAAATGGAATGCAATGCAATGAAGCGTGAAGGGAGAACTGAAACTTCCCTCATGTCGATCATGGCACACGCAAAAAGCCTACCCACAAAAATGACGTTCCACGAAGTTCCACAATTCCAAGATCTAATCAAGACTAACTACATCAAACACAGATCAGTAACATCAAGCCAAAATATCAACAGAAATGTAAAGACAAATATATATAACAGTACATGGAAACAAAAGAAAAACATAAACGCTGAAGCTTGATACAAGAGTTTGTACAACATATAATAAAGTACAACTCACAAAAATGATACCAAAAGGCAATGGGAGGTAATACTCCCACTACATGCCCTCGAGGTCGATGCCGGCGGCCCCGCCTCCCTTGCCCTCTGCTGCTGGTGGTGATAGTGGTGGTGACTGATGGTGCGGTGGAGAAGGTGGTGGCTGATGCTGCGGTGATGGTGTGGTGATGGTGGTGGCTGCTGTGGCGGTGATGGTGGTGGCTGATGGGGCTGCTGCTCCGGGTGCATAAAGAATGGGAGGGGAACCACGTATGGTGCCCCGCCAGCAGCAGCAACAGCGCATTGGACCTCATACTGCCAGGTCCAATAACGCAAGAACAGGTCCTGTGGAATAACAACCGTGGGCGGTGGTGGCGGCGGAGGCGGCTGGTCGGGCTGCTGATTCTCATGCCCCTGCTCCTGCTCCTGCTGAGCGGCGTGTGCCTGATAGGCGGTGGCGACGGCCTCGGCCTTGGCCTGCACAAGATCTAGATCGGGACCCAGACGGTCTGGATCCCACGTTCGTCCCCATCTATCTACCAATCTGATCCCTCATGCGCCACGACGAGCTACGTGCATGTTTCGCAGTGTCTGCACGGTCATCACGACGGTCTCTGCCACAGGGGTCAGGTCCCCTATCAAGTCGTCGGTCAGCAACTGAAAGTGCCTCGCCAGCTTGGTCACGAAGTGACCTCCACAAATGGCGCTGGTAACATAGCGCCCAGAGCTGTTCACCAAGTACCCCGTGATAGAATCTGCAAGATTGCATGTGCGCGGGCGTACAAGGCAAAATTAATAGAATAGCTCTCGCAAGTTCACGACCGTCTCTCCCTTTCCTCTCCCAGAAATCGAATAGACAATACAGCGATGAATAACACGGTGCAAGGGATCCCGAAGGCTCGAAGCCTTGGTCAAACTCGGATCGTACATCCCAAATCCAAACTCATGCCAGAACTGATCTTTATCCTCCTCTGTCGGGAACTCGGTGATACCCTCGGTGAATAACTCTGTCTGAAGCTCCTGCCTCGTATACAGACCCAATAATCTCTCGAATCTGGCAACTGACATCACTCGCCACTCCCCGCCTAGCCTAAACCTAATCGTCTCCGGATGCTCTAGGTCCGCGCAAGGATAATCAAACTCATAGGTGGAAAAGAACTCCATCACGAGCTTGACATACTGAATAGCGTGAAGTCTAAACAAACGGTGCCATGGGGCGGTGACGAGGTCGTTCCACCGGTCCCGCTGACCGATGGCGCCTATGGCGGCCGGCTCTCTAAACGACGAGCGGCTAAAATCCGGCCTCTGCGTGGCCACAAAACATCCAGACAAGCCTCGTACTCATGCTCGTTCAAGTCAAACTCAAGGTACGGGTGGTCCCTGTTGCCTGCCATCTGCACGACAACAAAATTAAAATCAAAACAGTTACGAAGACGCTAAACTGAAGTTATGAAGTTTCTGACCTAATTATGAAGGGGGCACGGTCGCGCCTGGGAAGGGGCACGACCGCGCCAAGGCCAAAATCCAAGCCCACGGTCGCGCTGTGGCCGACCACGGGCAGTCCCAATCTGGAGACACGGTCGCCCCAAGACATGACCCGACCGCGCCTAGGTAAAAAATGAAGCCCACGACATCGCTAAGGAAACACACGACCGCGCTAGTAGGAGACACGGCCGCGCTCACCCAAAAACTATTTCCTAGAAACTACAAAAGCCGAGCACGACCGCGCCTAGTGTTGAGCGCGACCGTGCTCAACCCATTTTAGGGTTTTCGGAGTCAAAATTTCACAGTTTTAGCATGATTATGAAGGGGCTTTTAGTACAGAAACATCCTAAGTGGTCTAAAACAACGATCCTACGTATTTACAGGCTACAAGGAACAATCAAACAGAAAATTAAAGAAAAACTAAAGAAATTTACTCAAACCCTAAATCGTTAGATGCAAGTGGACTACCTACCGTAATTCTAAACAAATACAACGTAGTCGAAGCATACCTTAGATCGTGGAGGAGGAAGAAATGTGGCGGAAATTTGAGAGAATCGCAATAGGGTGGGGGTTCGGTGGGTAGTGAGTGAAAAGTCTGTTTGAACTAATTTGAACTGCCCCAATCACTTAGGCACGACCGCGCCAAGTGCTTAGGCACGACCGCGCCTAGGGTTAGAGGCACGACCGTGTCTCTAACCCAGCAAACAGAAAAACCTGAGTTTTATGCAGCTTGACCCCAACCCGACTGCGATTCTTCCAAACTAAAATGTCTAAAAATTTAGAAAACATACCTGAGACATCCCAATCACTAACCAAATTCCGCTTGATCCAAAACACGTTCCGATCACCTAAACTCAAAAATAAATGGTAAAATCCTAAAAAATAAAGAAAATAAAAATAAGAAGATAAACATAGAAGCAAAATCTAAGAATTGTTACCAAAGATGATACCGGAACAGGCTAAGTTTATTAACGAGTCGTTAGCTAGACTCAAGTCCCCGAATTCATTTGTCCTTGGGGTGGAGGTCAACCACCTCCAATGCCGGGTCAACCGGTCCGTCAATGTATGGTTTAAGACGATGACCGTTGACCTTGAAGATCCTCCCATCTTCGTGCTCAATCTCGACGGTCCTATAAGGAAACACCTCCTTAACCGTGTAGGGACCCGTCCATCGGGACTTCAACTTCCCGGGAAACAATCGCAACCTAGAGTTGTAAAGCAACACACGACCACCCACTCGGAATTCCTTCTTGTCCTTCAAGCGTCGGTCATGTAAACTCTTAGTGCGCTCCTTGTAGATCGTGGAGTTTGCATAGACTTGATTCCTCAACTCATCAAGCTCATGAATCTGAGTGAACCGGTTCTCTCCCGCGCTCACCAAGTCAAGATTCACCGCCTTCAACGCCCAATAAGCCTTATGCTCCAACTCCACCGGAAGACGGCACGCCTTCCCATAGATCAACCTAAATGGTGTGGTACCAATAGGCGTCTTATAGGCAGTCCGGAAGGCCCAAAGTGCATCATCTAACCTGTCCGACCAATCCTTACGGTTCTGACCAACCGTCTTCTCAAGAATCCGCTTTATGCCCCGGTTCGTGACCTCTACCTGTCCACTGGTCTGTGGATGTAGGCTGTGGAGAATCTATGGTTCACAGCATATCGTGATAGAGCCTTCTCCAACTAGGAGTTGCAGAAGTGGGTCCCACGGTCACTAATAAGAGCCTTGGGGGCACCAAAGCGAGAGAACAGCTTCTTTAGAAATTGAACAACCACCCTAGCATCATTAGTAGGCAAGGCTTGAGCCTCGGCCCACTTAGAAACGTAGTCAACAGCGACTAGGATATACCGGTTGCCACGAGAAGCTGGGAAAGGTCCCATAAAGTCAATACCCCAGACATCAAAAATCTCACAAATCTGGATGCTATTCTGGGGCATCTCATTCCTATACGAAATGTTGGTCGCCCTCTGGCAAAAATCTCATAAAGCTCGGATCATCTCATGAGCATCCCGGAAGATGGTAGGCCAGAAGAAACTGGCGTCAAAGACATTCTTCGCGGTCAAGGTAGCTCCATGATGTCCACCTGTCGGGCCCTCGTGGCAGTGTCTAAGCACCTGACGTGCCCCATCTCCAAATACACACCTGCGCACGATCTGATCAGCCCCGACTCGAAACAAATAGGGATCCTCCCAAAGATAGTGCTTCACACCCGCAAAGAACTTTCGCTTCTGCTGATGCGTTATGCCCTTAATCACAATCCCACTAGCAAGAAAGTTTGCAAAATTAGCAAACCATGGACACTCCTCATCCTGTGTCTGGATGTTTATGAGAAACTCGTGGGGAAAATTGTCATTTATGGATGACCCCACAAGTTCAGATGAAGCTGAGCACTCAAGACGGGATAAGTGGTCCGCTGCGACATTCTCCGCGCCCTTCTTATCGCGGATCTCAATGTCGAACTCCTGAAGCAGTAAAACCCACCGGATTAGCCGGGGTTTGGCATCCTGTTTGCTGAACAGGTGCCGAAGAGCTGCATGATCGGTGAATACAATGGTCTTTGATAGGACGAGATAAGACCAGAATTTATCGAAAGCGAAGACAGCGGCTAGGAGCTCCTTCTCTGTCGTGGTGTAATGCTCCTATGCGTCATTGAGCGTCTTGCTCGCATAATAAATCGGGTGAAACTGCTTCTCTCTCCGCTGTCTTAAGACCGCCCCAACAGCGAAGTCACTTGCGTCACACATGATCTCAAATGGCAGCTTCCAATCAGGAGCCACCATAATTCACCAACTTCTCCTTCAACAGATCGAATGCACTGAGGCACTCGTCGGAGAACACGAACTGGGTTTCCTTCTCAAGAAGCTGGGTCATCGGTCGGGCAATCTTAGAAAAATCTTTAATAAAGCGCCTGTAAAAGCCCGCGTGACCAAGGAAGCTCCGAATAGATTTCACAGAAGTCGGCGGGGGCAGCTTAGATATGGTGTCAATCTTAGCTCTATCAACCTCAATCCCCGCGCGTGAAACCTTGTGCCCAAGCACAATGCCCTCCTTCACCATGAAGTGGCATTTCTCCCAGTTCAACACTAGATTGGCCTCTTTGCACCTAGCCAACATCCTCTCCAGATTCTCGAGGCAATGATCAAAGGAACTCCCAAACACAGAAAAGTCATCCATGAAAACCTCCATGGAGTCCTCAATCATATCATGGAAAATGGCCACCATGCAACACTGGAAAGTGGCCGGAGCATTACACAATCCAAAGGGCATCCGCCGATAAGCAAATGTGCCATAGGGACATGTGAATGTCGTCTTCTCCTGGTCCTCAGGAGAAATCGGGATCTGGAAGTAGCCAGAGAAGCCATCCAGGAAATAATAGAACATGTTTCCCACTAATCTCTCCAACATCTGATCAATGAACGGGAGGGGAAAATGGTCTTTCCGAGTAGCATCATTGAGTTTGCGGTAATCGATGCAAACTCTCCAACCGGTGACTGTACGAGTAGGAATCTGCTCATTCCTCTCGTTGGTGATGACAGTCATGCCTCCCTTCTTAGGGACAACCTGAACCGGGCTAACCTAAGGTGAATCGGAGATGGGATAAATCAAACCAGCATCCAGTAACTTAATCACCTCCTTCTTCACTACCTCCTGCATGTTCGGGTTCAACCTCCTCTGGTGCTGCACAGCGGGCTTGTAGTCATCCTCCATAAGGATCTTATGGGTACAGAAAGAGGGATTAATTCCCTTAATGTCTATAATCCTCCATGCAATAGCCTGCTTGTCTGCTTCAGCACCTCCAGTAGCCTCTCCTTCTCATCACTCGTTAAATCAGAGGCGATAATGACAGGTAATCGAGACTCACCATCTAAAAAGGCATACTCCAAATGGCTCGGAAGCTCCTTAAGCTCAACAGGTGGTGGGTCCTCAATAGAAGGCCGCTCAATCGGCTCAGACTCTCTATCAACCATCGTAAAAACTATTGAACACTGGGGAAACTCATAGCTCTCCTGGCTATGCAACTGCTCATCACCAACTGGATCAAATGTCTCCCCTCCTACAATCTGGGTGTCCAGGGACTCCTCCTCAGCTGTGTCCTGGAGATGATTACTCACACAAGAATAAATAGCCTCAACAAAGTAAAGTGAACCATCCTGATTCTGGGTGTGCTGCATGGATCTCCCCACATCAAAGGTCACTTCTTGTTCATCCACCCTCAATGTAAGCCTCCCCGAATACACATCAATCAGGGCCTTGGCAGTGGCCAGGAACGGTCGACCTAGGATAATAGGGACATTCTTGTCCTCATCCATGTCCAGAATCACAAAGTCTACAGGAAACACAAAACGATCAACCTTAACCAACATATTCTCCACTATCCCTCGCGGATACTTGACCGAGCGATCGGCCAGCTGGATACTCATGGTTGTCGGTGTAGGTTCTCCCAACTCAATCTTAGCAAAGACCGCATAAGGCATGAGGTTAATGCTAGCACCAAGGTCAGCTAAGGCGTTGCTAACCGACAAGCTGGTAAAACTCCCCGGATCTCGTCTCTTCTCCGGTAGCTTGTTCTTAATCACCGCCGAACACTCCTCATTCAGCGTCACTTGAGACAACTCCTCCAATTTCCTCTTATTCGTAGGATATCCTTCAAGAATCTCGCATACTTAGGCATCTGAGCTAGAACCTCCACAAATGGCAAGTTGATATGCAACTGCTTAAATAAACCTAAAAACTTACCATACTACTCCTACATCTTTTGCTTCTTCAATCTGCCTGGGTATGGAACGGCGGGAGTGTAATCTCTCACAGGCTCACGAGGGCGTGATGTGCTCGCCTGTTTACCCCTCGACGGTGTCTCATCAGGAATCTTAATCACGACTTCCTCCTCGAACGACTCATGCACAGGAACCTGTGGATCCGGTCCTGTGCCTCTACCGCTCCTTAAAGTAATGTCCTTCACATGAGCCTTGGGATTGGGCTCAGTGTTGCTAGGCAGGCCACCTGGCAGTCTCTCAGAAAGAAGCTTCGCGATTTGCCCGACCTGGTTCTCTATGGTCTGGATCGAAGCTTTCTGATTCCTCAACTTAGTCTCATGCGTGTGAAAATGCTCCTCCATGTAACGGTTCTGCTTCTCTGCCAACTGATTCTGACTTTCTGAGTTGGCAAGTAGTCGTGCAACTATGTCCTCTAAACTGGATTTACCCTCAGGTGCGGGTGGTGGACCGCTGCTAGAACCTTGGTCTTGAAACTGGCCCTGCTGAGGTCAAAAACCGGGAACTCTGTCCCTGAGACTGGTGGGATTGATGCTGGAATGGGGGGGCGCTTAGTGAATCCGGGTGGTTGCTGGCTATTGTTGCCAGACTTCCAACTGAAATTCGGGTGATTCCTCCACCCCGGATTATATGTGTTGCTGTAGGGATTATTCTGGGGACGATTCTGGTTGGACATAAAATCAACCTGCTCGTGGGCCCCCTGATCCCCAACCTGACAAGCACTCGTGGGATGCGCCCCACCCCAAAACTCACACAAGGACTGGGCCTTGTGGACGTGCGTCTGATCAATCTTGGTGGAAAGTGCTTCCACCTAAGCAGCTAAAGAGGTAATTCCATCCACTTGATGGACACCCTGCCTCTGAGTTCTCGCTCGGGAAGTATGCTGAGTGTAGCTCTTTGATGCCACCTTCTCTAGCAAGTCATACGCCTCCTGGGGTGTCTTCGTTCCAATGTCTCCACCCACGTATGCCGATATCAGCTGCGTTGTAGAAGGTCTCACACTGCTGCCACTTCAACAATCCATGGTGGGGAACCTTCCTCATCAGTTCCTTGAATCTCTCCCACGCCTCATTGATCGTCTCCCGTCGTCCTGTTGGAAAGAAAGAATCCTAGCCCTCAACTTTGATGTTTTCTCCGGAGGGAAGTACTTTTCTAAGAATTTAGCAGCCATCTGGTCCCAAGTACTAATGGACCTAGGGGGAAGTGACAGTAACCAAGCCTTGGCTCGATCCCGTAAGGAAAACGGGAACAACCGGAGCCGAATAGCATCGTCGGTAGCGTCACGAATTTTGAAAGTGGCGCAAATCTCTAAGAAACCGGCCAGATGAGTATTAGTATCCTCATGATCCTTGCCATCGAGCTGACACATGTTCTGCACCATCTGTATAATGCTGGATTTGATCTCGAACTGATGTGCTCCAACCGTCGGCCTATTGATGCTCGACTCCAAACCCTCAAGTGTTGGTTTGCCAAAATCCGAAAGCGTCCGACCCGCATCCTCATTCGCCATCTCCTCTACCTTGTCAACAACAACCTCGTCAACAATAACCTCGTCAACAACAACCTCGTCAAATTCGAGTAATCGGGCCACAAATCGGGAACGGGCTCGCAATCTCCGATGAAGATCACGCTCCGGCTCGGAAGACGGCTCAGAAACCTCCTCGACGGGAGTTGAGAACATACACGATCTGCACGACAAGTTAGATTCAAATACGCGAACCTTGGACAAAGAAAACACAAGTTAGACAAAAACAAAAATAAAACAAAAATAAAATAAAATAGATATGAAAATTAAGATGAAAAATAAAATGGGATAAAAACCAAGATGTATATATATACAAATGAAGCTAAAAATAACAAGTAAAATGCAAAAATATATATACACACAAAATTGCAAAATAACAAACAAGGAAACACGATATTCACAAAAAAAATACATATACTAAATGACTAAAAATTAATTCCAATCGTTCTCGCAAAACCGTGTCCCCGACAACGGCGCCAAAAACTTGATGCGGGTAAACTATATATATTTTTTTATAAGTATTTTTCACACAATATGAGTTTTAAAAAGGGTTTTCACCAAAGACTAATCACACACACATCGGGCAATGTACCCGTCGGATAGCAATATAGTAAAGGTAAGAACCTGATATCAATCCGTGGACACGATGGAATGCAATAATTAACCGGAACTAAGATTCAATCAAGTAAGGGTAAAAGATGTTTTGAAGAGTTTGTTTTAATTAACTATAATGCAAATATATAAACTAAGCTAAAATCACAAGTCAAACAATCAAGGAGAAAATATCACTTCGATGTCGAATCCATCTATAATACATTCAATACACTCATAGAAACATGGCAAATACACGATACATAAATTGACTAAATTCTCGTCAAAGATATCTAATCAAATGACCATTCGGAAAGCTAGCATGAATTACACAAACCA
The DNA here is from genome assembly GCA_023525975.1 of Smallanthus sonchifolius. NCBI lineage: Eukaryota > Viridiplantae > Streptophyta > Magnoliopsida > Asterales > Asteraceae > Smallanthus > Smallanthus sonchifolius. Next base: position 34,268,207 of record CM042046.1, read on the forward strand.
ACCACCTAAAGTCATACAATGAAGCTCACGTGTTTAATAATCATGTCAATGTTTATAAAGATTGAACTAGCTTCCGATTAAGGTACACTAATCCAACAACTAGTTGGAAAGATAATATGAACAACACACTATCCACCTCAAGTTGATTAAATTAGACAACAATATGCATTTCTTCAACATACAATGTTCATATAAAGGTTATATAAATTAGGAGGATGTGTCAACAATTCCTAGATAAACATAATACTAAATATGACACATCATAACAAACACTTTGTCTTTCCAAACATAAGCGTAAGGTTATACATACAAATATAATGATTCATAAACAAGACTTCATTCACCATTCCTAGTCAAATGCCATAAACTAGTATAAATACATACACCAATCCATTAATATAAGCATAAACCACAAGTTTTCCAACATAATATGGCATACACAAATACAAGACTTGTAAACAACTCAAAATACTTGAATACATAATTTCATCAAAGAATAATCATACGGTTGTCATAACATTAACACAATAATTGCCAATAATCCATGAATGTTATTAAATGTATCTAAACTTCATCTAAACCAAAGTGAACAAGAGTTTTAGCTCATCATGAGCACCAAAATTACAAATAAGTGGGGAAAAATAGTGAGAAACATGATATGAAAACAAGAATCAAACCACTCCTCCAAGCCTAGATGTTGTTGTTGATGTACGGTGATCCTCTTGATGTTGTATCCTCTCCAAGAAGCTTGAAATATGGCTGGAACAAAGAAAACACGAGCTGGAACAGTAGGTTTTTCTCCTTGTTTGCTGAATGAATGAATGAGAATTCACGTTCTGTTTAAATAGAAAAGGGGAGGCATGACGGTGCCAGGAGAGAGGGCACGACCGTGCCTGGTACAAAGGCGTGGTCGTGTCTAGGTCTTGGCACGACCGTGTGATAGAGGTTTGACTGATCCGTAGCTTCCATTGGGTACCACTGATCGAGGACGTACGGTTGTTCAGACTCACGAGGTGACACGCGACCGTGGGGGCCAAGGCACGGTTGTGCCTTGGATTTTGGCTTGGCGCGGTCGTGCAAGATGTGGGCGCGACCGTGCCTAGGGTTTGTCAGCTTGGCACGACCGTGCCTCCATCACAGAAACCCTAAAACTTCACTTTTTATCCTGGAATCTTCTTGTTTGTTCACCAAGCTTCACAAAAACCTACAAAACAGGAAATGAAGCAAATAAGTGTCTAAACATTGAATATAACCAAGAATTGATCATTAAATGAGCGAAGTTTTGTGCCAAAAAGATGTGTAAATACTAACACATCGTGGACCCACCACTAAAGTCTAGATATATTAGACGGTAGTGCGTAATAATTTATATGTGGGCCATCCTTAGCTTTTTATTTTGTCCACTCCTTTTTCCACTTTGTGAAATTATTGTAGTACTGTGGTTGTCGTTTATCATTTTCGTCATCCGATGCGTCATCTTTTAGAATACTGCATTGGGCCGCGAAAATCTTGTGAGGTTCAGATTGAGATTCAGCCCAACTCGTTGCACAGGGTTTCAAGTTCAACAATTAGTTTTCGGGCCTTTTGGTTTTGCTTCTTGACTTCGGTCCAATGATCGCCCCAATGGTTGCTTCGGGTTGATTTTGTAGAGCAGACTTGGGCTTTAAAGTCCAGAACAGCTTGGAGATTTCGCATGGCTGAAACTGTTCCTTTGGCTGCTTCTCGCTCAAATTGTTGAGCAATCTCTGAGTAGATGCCTGCTTCATTATTAGAGTTGTATTTGCTTTGATTCGGTAGTGTCTGTAGAGGGCTCCTGGTTCTGTAAAAGATAATGTTCCTTGAAATATTCTAGGAAGTGGTTGGAAATCTGGATTATTTGATCTGAACCATTCTTCTCTTTCTTTGACTTGGCACCTTCTTCCCACAATTCTTCTATCATCATTACGCTCTTCTGGAATATTTCCTGGGTTTGTTCTGTGCATTCTGCAAAACAAGCATTAACGAGTCTTGATAAAGAATCTGCAAGGATGTTCTGTGCATTCTGCAAAACAAGCATTTACCCTCAATATGCTCAATGTTAATCTGGACCCCTGTTCCTGCTATAATGTTCGCAAACTTTAACCATCTCACCCTTGATGCTTTGTTACTATTAGTTTTGTTGTAAAAACTTATTATAGCTTGGCAATCGGTTCTAAGGGTGGTCTCTGATCGGTGTCGAAGGGACCGGTCAAAGATAAAGAATTAGAGTGTCATAATCACCTTAAACTAGTTAGGGTAAGAAGGGTGTCGAACCACGAAGAGTTTGTGGTCGGTGCTCAATTTCAATTGACAATGCGATTTACGAAGTTACAATGGGTCTTTCTGACCAAACACAAGCAATGATTTAGGTGAAACTTATCAAACTCAACAAACAAGGATTATCAACGAACAATTATGACCAATAGTGATCAAGTACCAAACAAACGATTTAGATTGTAACAATAATTAAAAAGGAATCACACTCGGGTTTCATGTTCACAAGTAATTAGGGATTATCACACCAACATATGAGTTCAAACAATCGAATGGTTGTCCAAATCAAATTAACCAAATCTAACCAAGAACATCAACATTCATACATCATCGGCAAATAGTGTAAGACAATATTCACGAATGAAATCGAGACAAATGTATGCAATATAGAATTAGATTAATCAATAGATTAAACACAAATCAAAGTTCATAGCAATTGTCATCTAATGGGGTCAATGGTGCAAGAATTTATCGACTCCCGTGAGTTCATAACCATACTAAACACAAAGATTCAAGTATTTCAAACCAAACGATTACAAGAATTGTTTCTCAAAGCTAGCATATGATAAAAACCCTAAAAACTTACAAACAATCCACCCGAGAATGATTACCGATGGATTAGCCGCTCATGGTTGTGGAATTCATCTTCGATTCTTCAATTTCTTGATACCAATCTTCAAGAATATGTTTCCTAGCCTCCAAGCACACCCAAAATCGCCCAAGAATGATGTAGAAACAGATTATTTTGAATTTGGGGAAGAAACCCCCACTTAAACTCTCAAAATCGACAGTTTCCCGAAAATCCGCGTCAAAATAACGTAACCAGCGTAAGCTTACGCTGGTGTGGCGTAAGCTTACTCCGCAACACTGAAGTTTGCTGTGAATGAACTAGTTCGGTGTAGGCCTACGCTGGTCGGAGTAAGCTTACGCTGAGTAGGCCTACGCTGGTCGGAGTAGGCTTACGCTGGTGGAGTAGGCTTACGCCAGGTGGAGTAGGCTTACGCCATGTGGAGTAGGCTTACGCCAGGTCCTGAGTTTCTGCCCCGTTTTCTTCGTGTCTCTCCCGACTCTTGCATCTCTCATCTAATATCTTCCAAAATCATACTTTAAGCTTTCAACACCTGCAAATGCATAGCTACACAAAACCTTTGTATTCCCCATATTAATTTGCATAAATATAGTATATTGCACCCTTTAATATATGTAACTTTAGTCACTTATCACATCCCCACACTTGAGTTTTGCTTGCCCTCAAGCAAAGTCTTTTGCTTTAAATTCGCATTACAAATTCTCAAATAATTGTTTTCACTAAACATAAGTTAAGGTCCAAGGTCATGCAAGATTCATAAGAATTATACTCTCAATAGATTTACAATCCAACAAACAATCGATAACTTTTTAAACAAAAAGAAACACTTGAACGAGCTTAACTCATATCAAGTTATGGTTTTGCATGAGCACACCCCTCACAATCAATCACTCCACTCGGCTTCATATGTGGACTAGAGATGATGTGCTAGTATTTTTCACTCAAAACCAAACAATGAACCACATTATCATAGGCTTGCATATTGATCATATCTCCACCTACTAACACAACTAAAAAAACACAAATCAAAAGGTCTTTTAAGGGTTGTAATGTAGGCTAGGGTTACGGGTATGGATAAGGATTTTTAAAGTGGCTAAAGGTGAGTGGAATTCAACTAATGAAACTACAAATCAATCTAAAACTTTCAAATCTCTACTATGGGTATGAATGACCCATCAACACTAAAGTTCTTATTTCTTCAAACTATCAAATGAAACTTGAGTTAACATCTTTTATTGTCGCTCAAACTAATACTCAAAACATTTGGGCAAATGTTGACCCAATACTATTTTTGTATTTCTTTTTCATTCAAAATTTTTATTTTATCTCAATTGCAACCGCAACTACAACAATCTAAGTTAATTGAATTCCAACTCACGGGTTTAAAAAAGAAAAGGCTAAAAAGGTGAATGGGCTAATGTTATGGGTTTTGTCAAAAGAAAAGGTATAGGCTCAGAGTGGGCATCTAGTGGGTATTAACAGGTAAGGGTATAAAAATGGCTAAAAATAAAAACGGTTTCTCCTAATGCCTTTATCATTTTTGTGCAATCAATTGGTTCAAGGTCTCAACATGTATCAACACTATGCAAGTTCTAAAATGTGAAACAAAGTGGCCAACCACTCAAATAAGCGAATATATATATCAATTTGGCTCAAAATCTCACAAAAACGGTGGAAAATAGGTTACCGACATGTGCATGCAAACCGTCACCTTCAATTTTGTTACTCCCGAATTCAACATTTCCAAAAAAAAAATTTTATTTGTTGGAAAGACTTAATCAAGTACTTAGTGAATTAACCATGACCAAAGACCTCTACCAAACACTTTGTAAAACAATTATCAAAAAATTTGTATTATTTCCAAGATTTTCCACATCCCCACACTTGAACCTTACATTGTCCCAATGTAAATATTTATGAAATATAAAATTGCGGTTAGTGGGTGCCAAAACACCCAATACCCAATATCTCTAAATATCCAACTCAAAGATTCCCATAACCATAAGCATCCACCCAACACAATCAACCGAGTTTCAAACAAAAAACACACAAAAATAAACAAAAACAAAATAGTTTAATCAAAACAACATAAATATGAGAAAGAGTACATGAACCTGATTAGAGGCGATCATAGAGTGCCTGAACCACCACCAAAAATGGACTTGTAAATCTTCCATGAGTCTTCCCCACACTTGAGTGTTGCTATGGTGATGAAACTAAAACACACAACACAAAACAAAACAAAGACGAAATAAAGACAATCACAATCTGGGTTGCCTCCCGGTTAGCGCTAAGTTTATTGTCCTCAGCCGGACATTACCTCCTTATGGAGGTTGAAACACAAACTTGCTTCTATTAGCTCCCCCACCACCTTGGTTGATATCACTCCAACTCCAAGTCTCCTCTCTTGTAAATTCCACATCAAACAAATCTACTTTCTCGTTCGGATGTTGGACATGGTCAGGTGGCTTCTTTGAATCTTTCAACCTCTCAGTTTCCTTCTCGATTGCCTTCGGCTCATCTTTCACATTAAACATGTCAAACATAATACCTTTCTTTTTGGTGTCACGCTCATTTGCCTTGGCACAAGGATGACACACGTTAGTAGTAACTGATTTTGAACATTTGTTTTCAACCGAATATGTAAATAAATTTGAAAAAATATTTATGTTCAACTTACGATTCCCAAAGGTCATGTCAACAGTGTCGTTTCAGCAATTGATTTGCGCATTTGCGGTTGCCAAAAACGGTCTTCCCAAAATCACTCGTGCCTCCTCCTTAGCAAGTGGTGCATAATCGAGCACTAAGAAATCTCCCGGATAGTAAAATTCTCCAATCTTCATAGCCACTCCCACTAATTTCCCCCGAGGACGCGTGCGTGTAGCATTCGCTAACACCAATGTGGTGTTGTATTCTTCTAATGGACCAAAATTGTATTGGTCATATACGCTCCCCGGTAAAATGCTCACCCCCGCTCCATAATCTAGTAGTGCCACATTAGTTTTGAATTCTCCAATTTGAATAGGAACTAGGGGTTCTCCAAACTCAATTTCTTCTTTTTCTCTTTCTTCACCTTCTTCATTACCATGAGCCACATCAATTGCACTAACATGATGTTTTGGGTTCAATGTGGTGTCACTCTGCAATTACCTTCATTTTGCTTGAATTGAGCTATTTCTTGTGCCAATTGCCCAACTTGTCTCTCCAATGCCACAAAAGACTTGTCTTTCACTTCATTCTCCCTTTTAGACTCTTTCATCATCTCCATAATTGCATCCAATTTTGAGCTAACCGAATCATCACCCCCCGATGAGCCACCTTGTTGTTGTTGATCTTGATTATAATTTTGTGGGGGATAATTAGAGTTCTGGTTGTTGTTGTATAAATTCATTTGGTAACCTCCCGAATTGTAAATTCCTTGTTGGCGAGGTTGGTATGACGAGGTACCTTGATTTACACCTTGGAAGTCTGGGTTTAGTTGGTTTGAAGCATCCCCATATTTGAAGTTGGGATGATTCCTTAAGCTCGGGTGATAGGAGTTTGAGTTTGTATTATATGGTTTCCTATCACCATAAACTTGGTTAACCTCTTCTTGTCTCCCTTCTTGAAATGGGCAAATTGTGGCTTTGTGCCCCAAATCCCCACAATTCTCACAAACATCAAAACGGGTTATTACTCCCGCTACTTCTTTCTTCTCACTTTTCCTCAGCAATGCTAACTCTCTTTCCATTGATGCCAACCTCTCTTTTGTTTCATAGTCTGGGATGGACTTAGAAATTGAGTGTTTGGCTCTTCAGCTAGTCGATGCCTCGGCTTTAGAACTTTGGCTCATCCTTTCTAAGAAATCCCAATCATCTTCTTCGGGATTAGACAGCAATGTCCCATTACTTGTGGACTTCAAGTACTTTCTCTCCTCTTGAGTCAAACCATCCACAAAACACTTCACTAGTTCCCACAACTCGATTTGATGGTGGGGCATTTCCTCAACAACTCTTTGAAGCGTGTAAAGGCTTCATGTAGAGGTTCACCCATTTGTTGTTGAAAGGTCCGAATCTCAATTCGAGAGTCATCCGTATTTGTAACCGAATGTTACTCATCCAAGAAAACTTGTTGCATTTCATCCCATGTGTGGATGCTATTAGCCGGCAATGTGATGAACCATTGCTTTGCTCGATCCTTTAGGGAAAACTGGAAAAGTCTAAGTTTGACCTCGCTTTGATCGAAGTTCTCATCTCCAATTGTGCTACAGATGGCGGAAAACTCGGCTACATGGGTGTATGGTTCTTCAGTAACCATGCCATGAAAATGTGGGAGAACGTTGATGTAATTCGGTCTTGACTTGAACCTCCTCATTCCGGGGATTGGTGGAACAATTGGAGAAGCATTCTCCGAAATAGCCGGTCGAAAGCGACCATTAACTCCACCCATAGGGGCTACCGGTTGTCTTCGGTTTTCATTGTTGTAGCCCCCATTAACTCTCCTCCCTTCTTGTCTAGGAGGATAACTAAATCTCTCAGGTCTACCCGTTCGACCCATTGGTTGTCTCGCCCTTTGGTGAACATAATTCACCTCTTCTTCCTCTCCAAAGCCTTGCCCCTCGTTATATTCTCCAAATTGGCTCCTCTCACCATCTTCATACTCGTAATCTCCAAACCCATCACCATTCCCAACATCTTCATTATCATCATACCCAAAGTATTCACCATCGTCGTCCTCCCAACCATCGTTCTCATTGTCGTTTCTTGGTTGAGCTCCAAAGATGTTTCCAGGAGGGGTTTGATTTTGTTGTGGTCCCCTTCTTCCTTGGTACGTGGGATTGGTACGGATGTTAACGGGTCGGTTTTGTTGAACTGGACCTGACCCACGGGGTTGGTTGTTATTGATAGGTATATATGGGGTTGGGGTTGGGGTTCGGTGAGGTGGAGTTGGTGGGCGGTTAGGGATAGGGCCTCTGTTTGGAGTTGGGCCACGGTTTCTCATGCTAGTTCCAGAATGACTGCTTCGACCATCCATAGATGATGGTTCCGATGAAATGGGTTGTAAATTTTGTTTTTTGGTTCGGTTTTGCCTTGTTATCCTCTCAATTTCTAGTTCAAAAACAAGCGGTGAAGTTCTCCCGGATAAACGGGTATGCATGCACTAATCTGTCACCACACACACACACAAACACCACGCGTAACACAAAAATAGAAGAATTAACCAAAAAAAACAAGTAACAAATAGTCACACAAGTCAATTAAAATAAAACACCAAGCGCACACACTCCCCGGCAACGGCGCCAAAATTTGATCGGTGTCGAAGGGACCGGTCAAAGATAAAGAATTAGAGTGTCCTAATCACCTTAAACTAGTTAGGGTAAGAAGGGTGTCGAACCACGAAGAGTTTGTGGTCGGTGCTTAATTTTAATTGACAATGCGATTTATGAAGTTACAATGGGTCTTTCTGACCAAACACAAGCAATGATTTAGGTGAAACTTATCAAACTCAACAAACAAGGATTATCAACGAACAATTATGACCAATAGTGATCAAGTACCAAACAAACGATTTAGATTGTAACAATAATTAAAAAGGAATCACACACGGGTTTCATGTTCACAAGTAATTAGGGATTATCACACCAACATATGAGTTCAAACAATCGAATGGTTGTCCAAATCAAATTAACCAAATCTAACCAAGAACATCAACATTCATACATCATCGGCAAATAGTGTAAGACAATATTCACTAATGAAATCGAGACAAATGTATGCAATATAGAATTAGATTAATCAATAGATTCAACACAAATCAAAGTTCATAGCAATTATCATCTAACGGGGTCAATGGTGCAAGAATTTATCGACTCCCGTGAATTCATAACCATACTAAACACAAAGATTCAAGTATTTCAAACCAAACGATTACAAGAATTGTTTCTCAAAGCTAGCATATGATAAAAACCCTAAAACTTACAAACAATCCACCCGAGAATGATTACCGATGGATTAGCCGCTCATGGTTGTGGAATTCATCTTCGATTCTTCAATTTCTTGATACCAATCTTCAAGATTATGTTTCCTAGCCTCCAAGCACACCCAAAATCGCCCAAGAATGATGTAGAAACATATTATTTTGAATTTGGGGAAGAAACCCCCACTTAAACTCTCAAAATCGGCAGTTTCCCAAAAATCCGCGTCAAAATAACGTAACCAGCGTAAGCTTACACTGGTGTGGCGTAAGCTTACTCCGCAACACTGAAGTTTGCTATGAATGAACTGGTTCGGCGTAGGCCTACGCTGGTCAGAGTAAGCTTACGCTGAGTAGGCTTACGCTGGTCGGAGTAGGCTTACGCTGGTGGAGTAGGCTTACGCCAGGTGGAGTAGGCTTACGCCATGTGGAGTAGGCTTACGCCAGGTCCTGAGTTTCTGCCCCGTTTTCTCCGTGTCTCTCCTGACTCTTGCATCTCTCACCTAATATCTTCCAAAATCATACTTTAAGCTTTCAACACCTGCAAATGCATAGCTACACAAAACCTTTGTATTCCCCATATTAATTTGCATAAATATAGTATATTGCACCCTTTAATATATGAAACTTTAGTCACTTATTAGTCTCCTTCTTGTCCAGGTAGTAGATTTTTAATTTTTCCAATGAGTTTATGCAAGCATTGATTTCTGTGTCTATTGTGGATTGTACCACCTTAAATTTCCCACTTACATAAGCACAGACCTTTTCACTTATCTTTGGATCATTCTTTCTTCCCTTCCACTTGCAAACTCCGCCCCATCCTTCCATACATCCGTCTGTTTCGATGATGATGTACACATCTTCTGGAGGTATCTCTAGGTCTGGTAAAGATCTTACCTTCCTTTTGATTTCACTAACTATTTTGTAGTCTGATGGCTTCATTCTTTTATCCCCATGTGGACTTTTTTTTTCATACAATGGTCCTAAAAGTAAACTTAGCTTTGGAATATAATTCCTAGCATAGTTTATGATTCCCAGAAATGATCTAAGACCCGCCTTTGTCTTTAGTTTTTCTTCACTGAAATCACATATTTCTTTTATTATATGTGGTTGAAGCTTGATTCGACTGTTTCCAATTGTTGCTCCCAGAAATTCCACTTCTGGTTCTGCGATCTTCATTTTTGTGGGAGAGAGTACTAACCCCTTTTCTTTACAGATCCTGAGCATAATCTTCAGATGTCTTTCATGATCAGCTTCATTATTAGAGAATACCAGGATGTCATCAATGTAGACAGCTATGAACTCTTCAATTCCTTTGAAGCACTTGTCCATTTTTCGTTGGAATATTGTTGGTGCATTCTTTAACCCGAATGGCATTACGAGCCACTCGTATAGTCCTCCTTGCACAAGAAAAGCTGTCCATTCTATGGATTCACTGTTCATAGCGACTTGGTGGAAACCTGACTTTAAGTCGAATTTTGAGAAGATCTTTGCATTCCCAATTTTTCTTAAGAGAGTATTGATTCCTGGCAATGAATATTGGTCTTTGTATGTTTTTTATTCAACGTTTTGTAGTTGAAGACCATTCTCTCTTTCCCTTTTATTTCCTTTCCTGTCTTAGGATCAATTGATGTTCCTGAATTTACTATAATTGCCATTGTTCGGTGCCTACTTTTGCTAGGCCTTATCACTTTAATGTTGAAGAGAGCGTCGATATGTCTTTTAAAAGTTGCCTCCAGGGCTGGAGTGACGTGCTTCAATGGTTTGTCTTGAATTGTGATATCTGGGTTTATGATATCCAGTTTACATATTTCTCCATTTTTACTCCTATGAGCCAGGGGCTCTTCTCCAATATAAACCTGTTCTTTTAGCTCTCTTAGGATAGGTTTGAACCTTCCCTTAAGCCTTTCAAAATCTTCTTTTGAGAAGAAAACTGTTTCTTGTAGTTCATGATAGAGATCTCCATTAATCTCTAGTTCTTCTATTGCTGCTTCTGCAATTTCCGTTGTAGGATTAGTTTTAATCCTCGTAACCCTTTTATAGAGGGTTACTTCGTCTCCTTCAATCCTTAACATATCTATTCCATCTCCCGTTCTCATTTCTAGCTCATAGACGAGAGGGGTTCTGAATTTGTTTCCTTACATCCTGAAGTTTCCTGCTTTAATTTTTTGATTTGAAGGCTATCTTGAATTCAGTCCGTTGAAATAGATAGTTCTGTCCATTTTTTCAAGGGAGCTTATTGGAACTGAACTTTTTTTTATGCTACAGGATGTGGCTCCTGTATCAATAATGGCTTTTACTTTGAATAATTTGATATTTGGGATATCAAATTCTACAGTCACATTGTAAAGCTGATTATTGATAACTTTGCGTACTTTTGCTTGTTCGCCACTTTCAGTTTTTAGCGCTCGATGAGTCTCCCCTTCAATCAAGGCATTTACCTGCTGCTTGCCTAATGGTGGGAATACTTCATTGAAAATGGGTTGTTCTTGTTCTTCCATTAGCCTTTTATTTTCTTGTTGTAGAGTTCTAATCTGATTTTCAAGATTATTCTTCTCCTTTTCCCATTGTTGTGCTTGCTGCAGCTCTATTGCCCTTCTGTCCTTTGCTTGATTAAAGGATTGTTGCTCTAGTTGATTTTTCATTTCTTCATTGATTTTGAGTATTTCACTCGGATCTTTCATTAGGGCAATATTCTCTTCTTGGACTTTTCTCATGTCTTCAAGTTGTTTCATATATCTTTGTTCTTTCATCTGCCATTCGAAGTACTCTTTTGCTTGGTCTTGAATGGCCTTCTTCCAGTCTTTATCTTTTTGGATTAGCATTTGCATGATAGGGTTTTCTTTTTCTTTAGTATATGTTGGGATCGGTTTAGACCCTTTCATTTTTACCGCTACCCTTCTCTTTAGATGATGAAGTGAACATAGCGCACATGCTGTTAATTTACACTATGTAGAGTGTAATCTTGAAGTCTCTGTTGTGGCAATTCCACAGTAGTGACAGAAAGTGAAATGTGTTATTTCATTTTCCTGCCATTTATGTTCACATTTCTTGCTAGGCTCTGGTGGTTCAATATGTGGTCTCCAAGAGTCGGCTTCCTGAACTCTTTTGTGAATGTCTTCTACGCTTTCAGGATGAAACATGAAACAATACTCTTTTTTATCATAAAGGCATTTTCCTCTAATGGTGAGTCTTTAACCATGGATCCTATATTCATCACTGTTGCGCCTCCTTCTCCTTCTGAGATACTATAAACAGTATCTTGGTCACTTACATCAGCTGATATTATATCCCAGTCCTCTTTTAGGTCTAGGTTATCTACCACTTCTCTTCTTACCATATTGCCTGTTTTACTTCTGCAGTCTCTTGCAAAGTGGTCTTCTTTCCCGCAAGTGTAACATTTACACTTGCTCACACGACCTCTGTCGTCCTTGTACTTTCGCTTGAATACTTTGATATGTGTTTTATCATGAGGCTTTCCCTTGTATGTTTTTGACTTTCTTATCCCATATTTACGCCTTGATTTTTCATAATAACCTGGGATAGGGATAGCCGAACATAGAGAAAGATCTCTGATCTCCTTTTGAAGCGCTGCTTCTATACACATTTCAGTGATGTATGTGTGCGTGAATTTTATTGCTGGTAAAACTGCAGCTGTTAACCCTGGATATTTATTTTTAAATGCTTCTTCAATTTTCTTTGGTAAAATTGGTGGTAGCTTGGTGAAGAACTTATCAGCTGTGGCAGGGAAATATAACATTCCTGACTTGATGGCTAGAATTCTGAATTCGCTTAGGAATTTCCATAAGTCCTTCGTGTCTGTGCATGTTAGTCTTTCAAGGTTTCTGTATGCCCTGTCTTGTTCTTTAGTGGAGCCTCGGTATGGATCCTCCATGAGTATTATTTGCCTGATTTGTGATGTGATGTTTTGAGGATCCTCAGCCATTGTTTCAAGTGCTGAATAAGCTTCTGGGTATGACGTTCTCCATTGCTGCCACATCTTTTTCTCGTTTTCCCCAAGAAGATTTTCAACGAACATTAGCTTTGATTTTCCGTCTGACCAAGCTAATTCATTTAGTTTGTTGATTGTGATTGACTCCCATCTGGCTATGACATCTGCCCATAACCCTGGGTCAGGAGGAAGAACTAACATGGCTCCAGTTGTCATCATAACCGGCGATAATGACCATTGTGAATCGTGGTATCTATCATATCCTCCTCTGAATTCTCCTCTTTTGAACGGGAATTGATAGTCCTGAAGGTAAGGGTTTTGAGAGGAGTCTCTTGCTGGCGGATAGATAGGTGGTCCTGCTATTGAGTCTATTGGGGGGTTATAGACACTTGTGCTGCCTGATACTGAGGGGTAAACAGTTTCTCCTTCCACCTTTCTTATGAAGCTTTTTAATTCTTTTAACTTTGGGTAGTCCATGATGTCATCCTCTTCTTCCATGGTAGTGTGAAGGACTTCTTCGGATGATTCTTTTGGCATAAGGTTGCACGGCTCATCTTTCAGCTCGCTGCTAATCCTAACCTTGTCTTTTATATCTTCAGTTTCAGATTCTGATTTGGGGAAGACTTCGTCCTTTTCTTCCTTTTCGGTACCTTTTACTAGGGATGTTATTATTTGCAGCATTTCAATTTGTGTCTGAAACTCTTCTTCTTCTGATTCATCTTCCTCTTTGATAATTACTTTTCCTTCATTAAGGTTGTCTCGCCATGGGTCTTCTTCGTACTCATCCCAACCAGTTGCAATTATCTGGTCTATTGGTGTTGCTTCTTGTGGAGCTTCGTACTTTACATAGTAGTCACATTTTCCTGAATATTCTCCCAATGTTGACCATTTTTCCCAATGCTTTCGCTTGCTTTTGCTTGGCTTATTGCTTCATTTCTTTTGGTTAAGCGGTTCTTCTTCTAATTTTTTGGCATCTATCAGGCATGCTTTACAAAAGCATACGTCGAATGAGTTATGAGGTTGTCCTTCTTGGATATTGATTCCCACGAACTGCTCTTCATCTTCGTCCGTGTGTAATTCTCTGTCCCTTTCATCGACTGAGAACCTTGGTGGCTGGGGATTATTTCTGTATGATCTGAACCTTAAGCTTGTTGTTCTATCAAGCCTTTGGTTAACTTCCACCCTTGCAGGAATTCTCACAATCGTCTGTGATGCTGGTCTTAAGTTCCAGCTCATTCCTTCGAGATCTTCAATGCTCATTCTTTCTCCGGGAATTGCAGTGATCCCGTTTGTTGCCAGGTGGTCTACCATGTTTTCAACATCGTATTGAAAACCGGTGTAACTTGTGTTTGAAATTCTTCCTACTAGACCCACTGTTATAAGGAGATTACTTTCTCCTCCTTGCCATTCTTCATATCCATGGGTTTGGATAGCTATTTGCACATGGTTGTGGAAGTCTTCTATGCTAAGTACCATGTCTGGTATCATATAGATCAACTGCGTTCCTGCTGACAAGTCTACTTCCATTGTGCCTATAATATGCCTGTCATCACGCCACCTTGTGTCCCTCAGGACAACCAAAGTTGTCGTTCCTGCGCCTCTTCTATGTAAGGCGTGTATTCTGATCATAGACATCCCGAGGTGGATGTGTTGCATACCAGTTTCCCTTAGCCTTTGGTAGCTTTGCTGGTTGCACAGCCTTAATTCCGTCTGTGATTCTTCTACACAGAGGATTCGCTGCTCTGAGTAGTGCTGGTAGACACGGTGTCTAGTAGTTTGTCTGTTGCTACCATAGAGTACTTCTGCTGGTACTAGTCCTGCTCGTCTTTGTCTGGATATTTTCAGTTGTTGATCTGGATCTAGTTCTACTTGCAGGTTTCTTCTGAATTTAAAATCAGTACTTGACCTTTTGTCAGGGGATACATAAGGGGAATATCCTTTTTATTGAAAATAAAATCAATTGCTCAATTATTTCAAAGTATTTTGATATGAGAAACCTTTTTGTTTAAGAAAACAAGATCTTTTTATCAAACACTTTACTATTAACCCTGAATTTGGGTTTTTAGCCTTCCATTAAACTTTGTAATCTGGCTCTGATACATCAAATTAGCTTCTTTATCCTTATCATTGTCTTTATAATTTAACTAAAACCATCATTTAATAAAAAAATATTCATTTTTTAAAAATCTTTTACATCTCATTCTTTATCTTTATAATTTTAAAGAAATGGTTAAGGAATTGGTATATTTAAGATTATAGTGTTCATTACCTTATAATTTTAAAGGTAAAGATAAGGTTTAAAGAACCTGATGTAAGACCTTTTTAGTTTAAATCTTATCTTTTTTCCTTATAATTTAAGGACACGATATATATATATATATATATATATATATATATATATATATATATATATATATATATATATATATATATATATATATATATATATCAAAGCTGATGTGAATGCTTTTAAATCGGGTATTATCTAGTATCATACATGTCCCATACCGTAAAATCTTTAAAACTAGATGCATATCAGGTTCCATACCTGAATACTAGTCCCGAATTTATGGGTTTATTAGTTCGGGTTGATTGCCTGCCTATGTCAACGAGTCACCCCACCGTTGATACGAAATATACCAAAGATAATTATCATACAATAGTATCCATCGCCACCTTACCACTCTTGTCTTCGGTTAAAGAACGCAATCACAAACACCGAGACACCTAATCCATCCACTTACACACCATGTGCACACAACACTTAACACACACTCATCAATCATACTTGATTCATAATGCATACTCGAGACAATGCAAACCCAGAAACTTATAAACCCACAAATCAAAACCCGTCGACAACCAAATTCAAAACCCTATTTCCTTGTATTTTTCATCATAAATTTTTAATGTTCTTGGAATATTCAAGATCAACCACCAATGTACTCAGATTCTAACCACGCCTCGCTTTTCAATCACAACTATGATTGTGATAATCTAACTCGACACAAACTTAACATGAAATTATCATGTTTGGATTTAATATAAACGAGTTTGGGTCAATTTTGGATTTTTGGGTCAAACCTGTAAACACATTTAGCTAAACATGTCTTGCTCATATCAACTTAGCAATGGGTTAGTTTGTTTAATCCATATACTAAAAAATAAATCATGTTTAATCCATCTTTTTTTAGTTTTTCTAAAATGTGTTTTATATTATAAAGCCATTGGTTCAAGTACTTTACGATAAAAGAAATAGAAGTTGATACATAAAATTATCATAAGATAGGATTTTATAACTAAAATATAATTGTTCCATATAAATTTGCATTTTTGGTCGTAAAATTGCAATTTCAAACTATTAGTATGCATAAAAGGGGTTAAAGAGACCATATTTGTGTCAACCCACGAATAGTCATGTCATCTTAGGGTTCCTCTGTCTAATAGGATTTTAAGATCATGTCAAATTTTCAGGTTTGTGTCCACCAACCAATGTACACGACTCATTTAACAACCCTATTCGCCAGGGTGTCTATCCCAAACAAAACCCCCCAAAGGTAAAACAGTTTTAAGGTAAAGTCATTTGGCGCGGGATACCAAATTAAAAATAACAAGCTCACACTTTCCTCCAGTTTCCAGCAGCAAAACCGCAACCGACCAAGCAAAAAAGAACCCTCAGACTTTAGATACACATATCATGCAAATCTTCTACCTGCTGTTCCCGTAGAGCCGCATATATAAAAGATACTATTTATAAAACTAACAAGTATTAGCATCTTTGTCTGGTGCATTCTGCAGTAACCGGTCATTTTGCAGTAAATTAGCAGGGAAGGGTGATTTGCAAATGGTGATATGCGATTTGAGCCTAGGAATGTTTGGATGCGCGCTTCTGCACCGGTTGCATCTCAACTCCATTGACATGAACTTCTCATCATCGTTTAATGTCGGTTTCCCCTCTTCACTGATTTCTTGAATTACGTCTACCGAGTCCCTGAAGAATGGAGAGTTGAACGAGTTCCAGTGTTTCTTGTTCTTGAGATGTTTCGAGTCAAAATCCTGGCTTATCACATGAAGGTGTAGTTGCCTCATTGAGGGTGCCTAACAAGAAAGACACCACAATTCAGTTCTATGAAAAAAACTGGATACAAAAAACAGAAATTTGATGCTTTTTCATGAGTTTGACCAAATAACTCAAAAATTATAAGTAGATCTCCCTCACTTAGGGTAGCAATTTCAACCCAGTCAACTCTATGTGGTCAGATCCGGAAAAGAACATAAAAAGGAAACGGTTCAATGGGCTGAGAAATGAGAAGTGCCAAAAGTCTATTTTTCTAATGAATGAAAACCTCCTAAATCATGTACTTCAAAAAAACTAAACTATTACTAAAATAATATAATTTTGGAAGCATATTTGGCTTGTTAACTATTCATAGCACATTAAAAACCTTTAGACCAAAAGTGTTCGGGTCAACCGAAGCCAGTGCATTTCAACCAGCATGAAAATCACCCAAAACATTTTACCTAAACGTGTGACCCACCCATTTTGCCACCTCTACTGACAGATAATAAGTTTAGGTCTCTTTCCCTTTTGTATAATGCACGAGTATACCACCAAACGTTGTTTATTGAGTACAAGCAATAAAGCAACACATACCGAATGGTATCCAAGACGGAACACCAATGATTGATTTTCCTTCAAAAAAGTCCGAGCCCACTTGACACCCACATCATGCATTGTCTTTAATATAGGAAGGTGTTCTTGACTTACATCTGCAAGCCTATCAAGACCTTTAGCTCTTGCAACCACCAAAAGGTGCTTCTGTGCCTGAAATCAAATTGTGCTTCACATTTTAAGAATATATACACAACCAACACAGTGTGTGTGTGTGTGTTGAGGAGGGGGAGTAAAGTGTTAAAGTGGATGTGACAATTTGTTCCATTTACTTATGAATGGGGTGATTAGAGTTATGTTTATCACTAACGGGTCAAATGTGTAAAATGAAGAAAAATAAGCTAAAACAGGTCAAACAAAACAAAAGTTGCAAAAAGTGTACTTTTAATTGGTATAGAATGCTTGCCTTCTCATTATCACCAATCGGTATTTATAATACAAAGTTGACCTAATCTATCTTTGGATGGGATTTACAATATATATCTACATAACAATATGGCCTAATATATCTCTAATTTATCGGCTAATATTAATACATAGAACTTCCTAAACCATTTTATTCACAAATATTGATTATTATTTGAATAATATAAAATTTTAAATGCACTAATAATTTATAAAAAAAAAATTGGACGCAATTGTTTTCGGTTATTCCAATTTGACCTGTACCAAAAAGTTGGGTGTTTTGACATGTTACCCAAAGTCCTGAACAACCCATTTTGTCACCTTTAGTGTTAAGAGAAGAAGTGAACCTTCGGGTAAATATCATTCAAAACGACAACGTCATCTAAAATTTCAATGACATCGTTCTTATGTTTCTCAGGATGCATGGCAATTTTGTGAAGTGCTTGAGCCCATGATCCCCAATCCTTGTTCAAGCTTCCACCTGCCTTTCCACTACTGGTTGCATTCTGCTTCCCGTCTACTGAACACAAGTTATTAGATTCAGAAACTTCAATAGACCCTTTAAATTTCTTGTTTTTCTCATTGACAGAGGCACTATCCTCTCTCCTAACCTTCTGATCACAGTTTGAAAACTCATAATCAGAAGATTTCTCTTGAGTTCTCACAATAGATGCAAAATTTTCAAAAAGAGACGAGTAAGCCTCGCGAAGAACTTTGCATCCAATGTTATAGTCGTCTTTGAGGCAATTTGGTCTTTTTGGATTCATATTTGGGCCAAGCACGTGTATGACATGTGTTACACCTTGTTTAGAAAATAAGGGAGAAGTAGAAGGAAGAGGAACTGTAATTGCTTTTCCAGGAGTAAGAGATCCAGCCCGTTTCTTGGTTGCGATATCCAAGTCCGGACCCGCAGCATCATATATAGCAGCATTTACGCCTCCACCACCGGGTTTTAGCCTCCTGCACAGATTACATATTGTTTTACTTTGCAAGCAGCAGGACTAAAAAGTGAATCTTTTGGTTCTTCATTATTTAATGGTTCTCATATGAACCTCCCTCAAATACAACAAAAAATGACCATAAGTCAAAAAGACTATGTAGAGAAGTCTAGAACTAATGAATTCTTACAACAATATCCTTCAGAAATTCCAATTCATATACATATACATGTTACTTAAGGCTCGAAAAGCTCGCCCTTATAAGCTCAGGCTTAACTCGTTATAAATTCGGAGCTTGTTTTTATGCTTGAGCTTGAACTCAATAAAAGCTCTCGACTTATATGAGCTTGAGTAGCTCAATAAAAGCTTGACTCGTTTGCAACCCTGGTCAGCTGATCAATGTTAAATTCTAGAGGTGGCAAGATGGGCGAGTTGGGTAAGGGGTTCAGTTGAAACAAGTCATTTTTTAGTATGGGTCAGGTTAAGTTGGTTCCACAAACACTTCTTGTCAATTTAAAAAAAATGATTAATATGTTAGTTATGATTACAAAAGCAGTATCTTTGAATAAAAAGAATTTAGGAGGTTGTATCATGTATGCATTTAAAACAGACTCCGCCCGACTTCCAACCATTTGACTCAATCCTCAACCATTTGAGAAAAGAACACAATCCAGGTCAGCTCGTTTCTATTAAACTCATTAATATTAGTCAACCATAACTTTCATGAAAAATTAAGCGAACTACATTTGCAACAAAAAGAGACTCAAGATGGATTTAAGTCACATATCAAGACTTACAAGGGAGAAAAGCTTTAAAAGAAATAGTCTTACTACATTAAATAGCAAGCGAACAGGCGTCAATCATTAAACCTTTTAGAACTTCATTATATAAAAAGATAAGCAGAAAGGTGGACCCAATTTGGGTTATGGTTTGTCCCTAATGGGTCAGATCAAGATATTAACTAAAAGGGAAACAAGTCAAATTGGGTCAAGTGAGTTGAACATTGCCCAAAGTGTATGTACAAAAAAAATTGTTTGTCAACCAAACCAGACCCACCTTATTTGATCCGTACTAAAAACAACCTGAACCTGTTTTAATCCATTACCCAACCCACCTCTAATAAGCAGTAAACCATGGAATATGACGGAAGTTTGCCTGTTTATTTAAAGTGAACAAAAAGATGCAAAAACTTACCAGTTGGCAGCATTGGCTATCACATTGCAGTGCAGGCCTCCTCCTGAGCGAAGCTTTGTGATATCACCCACAAACGTGAAGAATTTTGTTGAGTCAATATTCTTTATAGTAGCCTTACTCTTCACCAAAGACAATATCTTTGACCCATGAGATATGTCAACTAAAACAAGCCTTCCATTCCCAATCTTGTTTACAAATTCCTCAACTGTCTCAACTATAACTTCAGACGCCTTTTCGATATTAAATTGAAAATCTGCTGTAGATATAGAAGGAAATGCTAAAGTCGGAACACCATCTAAAGTACAGGTCCCACTTTTCTCTTGACATTCATTAATATGATGATTTTCATTGGTAGTTTCATTTGATGGCTCAGGGATTGCTTTATCAGATGGTACTTTACTTGGAGCATCTACTCTTTTCAAAAACTTCATAATTCCAAGTTGGACTTTAGTATCTGTCTTTTTCTCCCCAAAAATGCCAGATGGAAGGACATCTGAAGAAGAAAGCGCTCCATATGTATTAATAGCTTCCTGAACATCATTTTCATTTTGACAAAATGTTATTCGAGTTAACCCTTCATTTAATTTAGGCAGTTCTTTCTTTTGCAGCATTCGATTTACAACAGCAGCTGCTTTTCCACCTTGTAAATTTCCTTCATGCCCAGTTCGTTTTACAGATCGAGATATACAAAGTTTTGCAGGAAGATCAAGAACTACAGCATGCACGTCTACTTGGTGAGATTCTTTAAGTTTAATAAAATCCGCACGTTGTTCTTTGTCAAGATTGCATCTGTCAATTAATATGCTTTTCCCATCCTTTAATGAGGTGGACGAAATAGCTAGACATTGTGCTTTTGTTCCTGCTTTCCCATTCCCAATCGTGTCCTGCATGAGACTACATTCAGTATGAATGTATGATTCTATTCAAGTATAATTAAGGGGTAACTTTACACAATATTAATCAAGTTTTCCAAGTGTTCCCCTAAAGTCACTCGTTTTTTGTTCTTCTAAAGCCACTCAACTTTCATTAGGTGTTCCAATCTTGTGAATTTTTTTCATAAATGTCAAAAAAAAATAAAATTAAGTGACCTAAGAGGTAATATTGAAGGAAAAAATTCACTAAATAATAACCAAGTTTCAATGTAAGTCAAATTTAAACAAAAATAATCACTGAATATTAACTATGATTCAGTATGTTCCATTTAGGTCACTTAGTGTTAAAAAATACTAACATTTATAAAGAAAAAAAATTCACAAGATTGGAACACCTAATGAAAGTTGAGTGAAAAAAAAAACTTTTGAGTGACTTGAGTGGAACACTTGGTTACTAATTTACTATTGTTTGAAGTTTTCCCTAAAATTAACAATCATACCAAGAACCAAATCTTATGACAAAGAACCGAAGATTCAAGTAACATGATCTTGTGAGAAAGTACAGATCAATCCATGGCAAAATCTAGGCCTAAAGACATCATTTTCTACATTTCATTTGGCATTCCCTAGTTACCGTTTATCATGATACATTTCGCACACACAAAACGATCAGATCATCCGTTAATTGCAGCCATAACAATATTAGCTTGAGCACCATACGGGTATCCAAAAGTCCATGTGTTTGCCAATGAACTACAACAAAACAGCTACTTAAAGCTGGAACCCATCTGATCCTCTTTAATACTTAACTTTTAATAATCAAAAGTATGTAACCCTTACAAATGGTTTAAGCATTTCATCGAACACCTGCAATGCATAAGATAGAAAGAGAAAGACCTGACAAACGCGGACCCAGGGCCGGGTAGAAACCCGCATAACGTGATCACAGAAGGTCGATTTACCACTTCCAGGAGCACCGACCAGTATCACCACTATGGGTTTTCTAATGTCTTCTTCATTTTCTGTAAAATATCATTCAGATACCACACAATTTCAAAAATAAGAACAACTGATTCCCCAGATTTTACAAGTATACCTTTAGGTTTGATAATTTCATCATCGACTTCCATGCTAATTCACCCTCGTCGATTAGGTCTTCCTTACAGGTTTGCTGGTTCGATGGGTTGTAGACTTATAGCTTGTGCGATGGTCCGTGTCTCCATAAAATTGAATCATAAAATCGTGTCAAACAGAAATCGTGGCCTGAGGGTGAGTTCGGTTTAAAACCGTAAAACCATTTAAACTGGTTATTAGTTTGATTTTACGGTCGGTTTGGTTCTAAAATTTTGGTCGATCAGTTCTAAAAATATTAAACCATAACAAACTGTTTGGTTTACGGTTTCAAAATTTTCAAACTGAATAAACCGGACCAGAGTACCTGACCGTTGTGTATATACATATATTCATGTTTCCTATTAGATAAATATTGGTGAAATGGGCTAAATAACTATATGGTTAATTAAAGTGTAAGTGTGTTTAATTGAGATGTAATGGGATGCTTAATTAAAACTGACGAAGCGCTAAGTGGGCTTAACAAGAAGTGTTCAGGAACTTTTAGGGAGTGTTTTTCATAGATTGTGCAAATCAGAAATAAAGGGTTTGGTAAATCAAATTTAAAATAATTTTTTTTTCAAATTCAAGGTTAGTAATTTTATTCTTTCTAACTTTTAGTTTTGAAAGAACACATCATAGAAGATTAGATGAAATTGAATATAAATTTTCATTGCTAGTAAAACTATGAAACCGAACCAACCAAACGTCAGTTTTAACTTTCAATGGATTGGTTTCGGTTTACAAGAATAGAAAATTGTTACTAACGGTGTTCAAGTGTTGCTACACCGAAAATCTGGGTCGGACTTGGTGTTGGGTTGAACCGTGCCTAGCTATCCCGACTTTAGATCCGAGTTACAACAACAAAAAACTAACGTTAGAAGGCGACCTGGAGGCGGAGCTCCGGAAACACCCTTTGACGCTTTGAGTTAGTGATTTGCATAAAATAATAAAGAATATAACCAGTTGCGGAGCCGGGAATTATTTTCAGTGGGTCGTTTTTTTTTCTATGTTTAAATTTCAAAGTTACCGACTACAAGTTTTTGTGGGCCAGTTCGGGTTGCCGGGTTGGTCACATAATAATCTCGTTGTGAAAAATCATTCCCTATTGGTTGATAAGGACCTCTAATCAAATAAGTGTGTCTAATTTCATCTTTTTCATTACAGTGATAATATGAAATTGGTTTACGTTCCGAAGAATCACATAGAAAGTCATTCAAATCTATTTTTGCCGTATTACTATTTGAAAAGAAAGAAGGGGATTTGATGACTTTCTTTTATGGAATAATTTCATAATAGGGTTAACACCTAAAATCTAAGTACAAATTCAATTATTCAAGTTTTAAAAATCAAGTTTAAATATTCAATAATGAAGATTAATTGTTGGGATAGAAAAAAAAGCTCAAAGACAAAAAAAATTCTAATTGTCCATTGCAGGCTTACATTTGAATGAATTTTTTTAATTAGGTTTAAATGATTAATACTAAATAAATTATAAATAGGTTAATTGGGCTTAGAGTTAATTAGGCTTATGTAGTTATGGGTTTTTAGTTAATTAATTTATTAGCTTTGAGTTAATTTACTTATAGGCTTAGAATTAATTTACTTATAGGCTTATTAAATAAATTTAACTTATGAATTTAATTAATAAAATAAAAAAAAGTTTATATTTTTTAAGGTTCGGGATCAAATAAATTTTTTTTCTTCCAAAAATCAATGGGGTCGACGTCGAAAAAAGACCGGGGTCGCTCGGCGTTCGGGTAATATACGGCTACTTAAAATTTAAAATCGGGTGGGGTCGGTTGACCCCACTATGATAAGCATAGCTCCACCTAGGGATGACAATGGGTCGGGTTCGGACCGGATTGGTAATCCCATACCCATACCCGAATATAAATTTTTATCCCATACCTGACCCATTACCGTCGGGTTTGTGTCGGGTAATTACCCGTCGGGTTTCAGGTATACCCGCGGGTATCGGGTATATCCATTAATGTCAGATATCGGGCAAACCCGTGGGTACCGGCCAATGCTCGTCATGAAGATGTCAGACACATTTCTACTGCGTGTGTGTGTGTGTGTATATATATATATAAGGTATATAAAGAAGGTTAATACTTTTTTTTTATGAACAACAACCACTTTATATATAAATATAAAGGACCAGCAAGAAGCTGGGAAAACAAACAGAAAAAGCAAACGACTTACAACATATCGGAAACATTAAATTCTACCCAATCTTCCAAGACAAGGCGTTACAATTAGCCCTAAACTTAAGCCAAAGAAACGAGTCTTCTTTTATCAACTCCAACATTCTAAGCGAATGAGTCGAGGTCCCGAGAAAAACCTTTTCATTCCGGCTTAACCACAGTCTCCAAACAGCAGCGAAAACAGCAACAAAGACCAACTTTCTCCACCTCTTGGATCCGGGCTGCTCGAACATAAACCTCAAAACATCATTTAGGGAACCAAATTGTATGAGGTTACTGATTTTTAACCACTTAAACACGTGCCACCAAACACATCTGGCGAATAAACAACCCACAAAAATGTGCTCCGTCAATTCCTGCATAAAACCGCAACTGCAGCATAACGGGTCCTCTAAGGCCACACCCCTCTTAATCAACTCAATTTTAGAAGCAACCCTTCCCTGCTTGGCGAACCAAACTAAGAAATTTGCTTTCAGAGGAGCCTAGCTATTCCACTTGAAACCATCCTCACCTAGGTTTACCATCCCCCCTTGCATCAACTCAAGTCTTACCTCTCTGGGTTAATACTTAATAGCTAAATAGTAAGGGGGTGTTTGGATTTACTTTTCAAACAACTTATTAATTTATTACCTTTTTTGAAAAGGTAATAAGTTAAAAGTTTGTTTGGATAATTGATGAAAAAGTCAAAACTAAAAGAGATGAAAAGTTGTTTGTAAGAAGTAGAAAATTGTTACTTTTCTAAAAAGTCATAAGTAGATTTTAATAAATAATCCCAAACACCCCCTAAATACTAATAACGTAGGTTAAAAAAAAGACGATATCTAATATATACGCAAGTGAGCCGCATTTCGGTGGACCTCTATTTTGATATGATTATATTTTGTGGTAAACCAACCAAGCTCTCAATGAGTTGGGATTGCACTATTGGCAGGTCAACTCTTTTAAATTGTGCCTCCAAAATTCTTAAAACGATTTCGATAATTAAATATTAGAATTTGGATTTGGGGAACGGGAAAGGAACACAAACGATTCATATTCACCTGGGAAAGAGAAAAACAAATTAATTAATTATTATGTTTTTTTGGACTACAATTAATTATTATGTATTTTACCAAAAAGGAAAATAAAATATATAAATAATATATTACGGGTATCCTATCGGGTAATCGGGTCGGGTTTCACTTAATACCATACCCGTACCCGAACCCGAGAATTTTTTAAAAATCAATCCCATACCCGCCCCGTTACCCAAATACCCGGCCCGTTGCCCGACCCGAATGTTCCGGGCATTGGGTTTTCCCATCGGATGCGGGTTTTTCTGCCATCCCTAGCTCCACCAATGAATATAACATATTTATGACACATCTCTCTTCTAATAAAAAAACTAAATGGTTTTGTCATTTGGCATCACTATATTCCATCTCACAATTTTTCCCTTCAAAAACCATATTTATATCCTCAATTTAGTACTTTCATATTTAGCTTCTTTTTTTAAAACAATTACATAGATAAACATTTTCATCATTATTACCACTAGTTTACATTTTTTTTAAATTATCAAAAGTTAATACTTTAAAAAACAAGAGATCTTAAAAAAGAGAGTTTTTAAAGTTTTATTATTAAAAAATAACTTTTTTAAATTTCATTATAAAAAACAAGATTTTTTAATTTTACATATAAAATTTGAAAATACTATGATTGTATTTTAAACAAATATGTGTTAGAATAAAGTTTACTAACATTTAATTAGTATTTTTTAATTAAATTTGATATTTATAAAACAAATTTTTATTTTGATTTATAAATTTTAATACTTAGTTTTTAACAAAATGAAGAAACTTGCAAATATTTATTGTTAAAAGTGTATTATATTTTAAACTTTAATTTTTTTTTTTTAAATATGTTTACAAATTTCAATTCTAATTTATTACTTCTAAATTTTTCATATTTAATTCTGGATTTTAAATTTAATTGTGTCAAAATGTTAAGAAGTAAAATTTTTAAAATTTGGAGTTTTAAATTTTGAATTTAAAAGACAATATATTGTTGAAATTTAACATTTATTTGTATCTTTTTATTATTTTTTTAATGAGAGATTTAGTATTAAAATTTTAACGAGATTTTTCGAATACAAGTACAAATAGTATCTGTCAATCAGAGCATTTTGATTATGATTTTGATGAAAGTTTATAATCTCCTAATTTTCAAAATGGACTTACATTATCAGGTTTGTCAAATCATAAATTAGTTTTAAATGTCGGTGTTTCAATTATGCTATTAATAAATACTAATGAAAAATGGTTTAGGTAATGTAACAAGTCTTTAGGTCAAATTACAAGTTAATCGCGTTATAGTAGCGAATATTATATTTTGAAGCAACTTTGATTATCACAATTTTATTCCTATAATTGGTTTAACATGTTTAGACAAAACAATTTCACTAAAACTTCAAAGGAAAAATATACAATTGTTATATTTTTTCAATGACCATGAACACAAGTTTATGGCAATCACTTTCAAATATTGGTTTGTATTGAAAGATTCAGTGTCTATTCATGATAAGATGTATGTTGCAATATCAAGAGTTAAAAGTAGAGATAGACTCAAGCTAATAATCTTTGGTAAAAATGAAAAAATTACCAATACCACGTCAAATGTTGTATACAATGAAGTATTTTCAAATTTGTAAATAATCATTGTAAGGTTTCATTTGACATTAAATTTAATGTATTGTAAAAGTGCACAACTTATTAAATGAATTTTCATGTATTTTTTGATGTTTTAATTACTTTCATCCATATAATCTTAACATGTAACAAAATGAAAAAGTTACAAATATAATATCAAATTTGTATAAAAAGAGTTGTTAAAATATTTATCAATATAGTCTTAATGTTTCACCCCGTGTAACACACGGGGTTAAAGCTAGTAAGTAAATAAATAAGTATAAAAGATGAAGAAGACGGATAGTGAAGAGGTTATATAGAAACCATGGGAGACAAGTCCCTCTATCCTTAATTTGACTCCCTAATTATTTATCGTATCCATTTGATTTATCCTTTATCCGTTAGCGGTTCAAAAGTACTTATCTTTCTCATTCACTACTCTTTATACAAATGGATCTGAGCGGAAATGCCCGAAATGCGTGACTGAGCGAGGGGTCTATATATTTTTTTTCAATTCTTTTTTTTAAGTCAGTGATTTGCATAAGACAATAAAGATTATAACATACCGATTTTTACTCTCACGTTGGAGGTTGGTCGCAGAGACACCCTTCGAGTCATCTGCGATGAGACTAACGGTGCTCTATTTTATAGAAACTCTTCCGGTGATACTAAAAAATAGCAGCTTCTGTCCATTACCGGAGACCGCTGCTACAATGACACAGATATTAGGGTGAAGGGGGCGCCCTTGAGTAGAGGTGATCAGGTTCGCGGGTAGGCCGGGTACACCGCCGCCGACATTGCGAGTAGTGCTTTGGGTTATACCCGAGTGTTTTGCTTTTGAAATGCTCTGTTTTAACTTGCTTATGTGTGCGTGTAAGAGAAGGTGGGAGGCGGCCAGACAGGTATAACCTTAATTTGAAGTAATATTTAAAAATCATTTATGTTATAATATTATTAATAACTTAAGAATTAATAAAAAAAAAAATACTTGATAATAGATAAAGTTTCAACTGGTATGAGTAAAAAAACATATCCTAAATTACTATTTTATTGAATAAATTAAATTAGTTTTTATATATATTTAGTTTTAATAAAAAAATTAGGGTATTAGAGTTGTGCCCTCCAACACTTTAGGATATTAGGGTAGTATTTGAGTAAAAGTGAGGTAACATACTCTCATTATATGATTTTGTTAGGGTAGTTTTTGGGTGAGGGTTGTGCCCCTTTCACCCTTATGTAAATTTATTTTTCAAATTTATGGTATCACTATTATTCTCCTTGTTATTGATTTACTAAAGGAAATGAATACTAACTTAGTTTTTAAATATTTTTAATTTTTGTCCAACTTTTTGTTTTATCCTTATATTTTGTATAATTTACGTTTTTAACCCGTTTCAATTTTTAATAATTTCGTTTTTCTATAATAACTTTCGCTTGCGGTTGTCTTTAGTTTTTTTGTGTGCCAGTATTGGTATTATCGAAGCCGTTATTGGTATAGCGGACGCCAGGTTATGATCGGTTTTTTTTTAAACGGAGAGTTTTTTTTTAAACGGACGCCAGTTTTTAATGATTTCGTTTTTTTTAAACGGAGAGTTTTTATTTTGCATTGTATGCTATAGCGGACCCCAGGTTATGAGCGAATAACACCGTTGCCGGTATTGGTATTATCGGAGCCGGTATTGGTATTATCGGAGCCGGTATTGGTATTGACTTTTATGCTTTCGACGAGCCAAAAATAACATCATTGCTGGTTTTGGTATTATCGGAACGAGTATCGGTATGCGCTTCTACAGTTTTTGACGATCTGCATTACGCGGAAAAAAACGACCAAACGATAGTGACTTTTATGCTAAAAACGACCAAATGGTATTGACTTTAGTTTTAGACGATCTGCATTACGCGGGAATAAACGATCAAACGATATTGACTTTTATGCTAAAAACGACCAAACGGTATTGACTTTCATGCTTTCGACGAGCCAAAAATAACATCATTGCTGATTTTGGTATTATCGGAACGAGCATCGGTATGCGCTTTTACGGTTTTTGACGATTTGTATTACGCGGGGAAAAAATAACCAAACGAGCCAAAAATAACATCATTGCTGGTTTTGGTATTATTGAAACGAGTATCGGTATGCGCTTCTACGGTTTTTGACGGTTTACAGTACGCGAAAAAAAAACACCCGCTGCGAAGTGCGGGGAAAATACCACTAGTTAACATTTATTAGTAACAAATGGATGGCGATTATCTCGGCACCTACCCAATTAATGTCGACGTAAATGTGAATATTATGACTCGTAGACGGGTGAATAAACAAATGAATAATAGTGTCGTGACAATCAAATTAATTTTTTTTTGAAAGACAGATATATTGAAAAAGCTAGAAGAAACTAGCAAAAGAGAACAAGAAAAGAAAATAAGAGAACCAAACCAAACAACAAGACAAACAGAATATTACAAATGGAAAGAGCACCAAGTCTCCCAATTAGATACTCCAATCTTTGTCCTGTTTTTCGCCCAAAGATAACTGATGCACTTGAGGTCTTTACAAAGCTTCCTGAGTACATCTCTTTTTCCCTAAAAAATTACTTCGTTTCTAAGTTTCCATATGCTCCATATTGCTGCAAGAATGACTACTTCAAATGCCTCCCTTTTTTTTGTATCCGCCATGGTATTTTCGGGAAGCCTTAGGATATCCCTCACCGAGAAGACATAAATGGGAGGGATCTTGCACCATGTGCTAATGTAACCCCATAACATGGTGGCATAGAAACAAGATGTAAATAAATGTTCTACACTTTCCACGAACTCCAAGCAAAGGGGACAACAGTCCGATGATATATTTATCTTCCTTTTGGATAAAGCTTGTCGAGTGGGGATCCTGTCTAGTTCGGCACGCCAAGCAAAGATATTTACCTTTAAGGGAACTGCAGTGCACCAATCTAAGATAAACGTTCTGACTGAGATTTGAACAGGACTAAGTAATCCACGCATTGATCGAACTGAGAAAACCCCCTGCTTATCTTGCATCCACAGCCAAGAGTCGTCCTTCAGTTCCACCATATCCATGAAGTTCAAGTTTCGGCTACTAAAGATCTTTTCCAGGCCCTTGATATTTCCCCAAACCCCTTCTCCCGGGAACGCAAGCTGAACCCCTCGGAGGCCCGTGGATGCTGAGTATCACGTCCTTCCACATAGCATTTCCTTCTGAGATGAATCTCCACCACCATTTTTCTAGTAAACTCAGATTAGTGACTTTGAGTGACCCTAATCCGAGTCCACCCGATGACTTTGGGGAGCACACTTTGTCCCATTTGACCCAATGAATTCTTCGGTTTATACCATCCCCTCCCCACAAGAAGTTCCTTCTGATTTTCTCTAACTGATTTATTACTTTATCCGGGGCTTTATATAGTGAAAAGTAGTAAATAGGGAGACTGTCCAATACCGATTTCAGCAACACCACCCGGCCCCCAATGGATAGCTTTTTAGCTTTCCAAACCGAGAGCTGTGTCTCAAAAAGATCTATTATGTGCCTCCAATTTTTATATAAGTTCATGTTCACCCCCACCATAAGACCAAGATACGAAAAGGGGAGTTGACCCACCTTACAATTGCAATCCCGACCATCTCCGACATGCTATTGGCTGAAACATTGATGCTGTAAGGCCCCTTTCCCGGGAGGCCTCACTTATTGGATTTACTCATCAACACATAGCACTTTAAACATAATACATTCATTAACACAGCTAAAACGATTTAAAACTTCAACATACACAGCGGAAACATACATGTCTAAACATAACTTGTCAAATACAACTGAAACTAGTCTTAATCAACATAATCAAAAGAAACATAAACAAGATGCCAGATGCTGATCTTCGGGTAACTCTTCTCGCCAAGCCAAGCATCCACTTCCATCTACTGCCACCTACACTTAACTGATGTGCATACTAAAAATCAGCAACGCTGAGTAAGTTCTAACGTTTACTTTAAATCAATTATACAAAAGATTTACTAAAATATATAAACCGTCAAACAAGATGCCATGGCTAAACTTAACACACTTTACTTTTCAAACATTTTAAAACGTATAATAAACCGTCAAATCCTCTTTACTGCCCTCATGGCTTACATCCATGAACCGACAAGTACCTGGTCAATGCCCCCATGATCAACGACCATGAACCGACAATACCGCTTATCCGTCAATTCCTTGTCACTACTGTACCGCCCCCATGGTCAACAATCATGAACCGACGAGTACCTGGTCAATGCCCCTATGATCAACGATCATGAACCGACAATACCCTGGTCAATGCCCCCATGATCAATGACCATGAACCGACAATACCGCTTAACACTACGGGGAGGTTGCGGGACCTCCCGAGCAACCGCCGTCACTCATCCCAGTTGTACAACCGTTAGCGAACCCAAAGGTTCTTACTAATGGGTAGAACCCATATCTGACATCTTGTACAAGTAACATCTGTCCCAAGGACCTTTATAGCTGGTACACATTCCCGAAGGAAAACTGTTTACTTTACTGTTCATAAAACTTTCTGTAAATCGTGTTCATAACTTAACATGTATTATGCCTTTGTTTATGTATATAAAAATATAGTAAACGCTTGCCATAAATACCTTTGCTTTTTACTGAAATATATCTTAACACATATATCATGCCTTTGTTTATGTATAATAAATATAGTAAACGCTTGCCCAATGATATATCTTGCTTACTTGAAAATACTAACACATATATTATTGCCTTTGTTTAAGTATAATAAATATAGTAAACGCTTGCCAAATAATATATCTTGCTTTACTGAAAACATACTAGCACTTATATTATGCTTTTGTTTATATATATGAAAAATATAATAAACGCTTGCCAATACTATAATCATACTTTACTAAAATGTACTTTTGCCTCTTTTAAACTTTTCACTAAAACATAGCTTTTCCCTTCAGTTTATAATATATAAAATATAATAAACGCTTTACACTAAGTATGCACACCACCCCTAAAGAAGGCAAAAAAGGGGATTAGAACTCACCTGATATCTTAACTGCAATGGTCTACTGGATCTCACACAATCTGGACAATCATAACAATTGACACGTATCAGACTTAACTCAACGCTAAATGGTTTCACTATTTCTGGCTAGGCGAACATACTGACTTTACTAACCGGCTATATATACCCATAGACTTCATGCTTGCGCACTTGGCAAGTGCGCAAAGCCTTGCTCTTGCGTACTTGATAAGTACGCAGACTTTGCTTCTTGCGTACTTGATAAGTACGCAGGCTTTACTTCATGCGTACTTGATAAATACGCAGGCTTTACTTCATGCGTACTTGATAAATACGCAGTACCTGCTTCATGCGTACTTGATAAGTACGCAGGATCCTCTTCTTGCGTACTTGGTAAGTACGCAGTATCAGCTTCATGCGTACTTGATAAGTACGCACGAACTGCTTCCTCGCAAAAACCCTAACTTTCGCATCTGGGTCTGATCACGTCAAGATCCCGAACTTGTTTACATTCAAAACGTTTGCTTTTCATTAAGGAACTTAAATCTATGTTTTTCCTTCAGTTTAATCCGTAAAAACATTACCTTTTCCTCCAAAACCCGAAAAACCCAAAAACGAACAAAAACTCAGATCTAGGAGAATCGGTTACCTATAAACGCTTCTTCTTCACAGCTAATCGTTCCAGATACGTATGCCTACGGTCCTATGAGCTCAGATTCGAAAACCGGGACTTTCTCTCTCTAGACTCTCTCTCACTTTCTCTCTCTAGAAATCCGGAAATGAGGTTGGGAGTGAGGGTTTTGGGCTGATTTTGAGGCTTATAAGGGCCCGACCCTTGCCTCTTTCGGCCCATATACCCCGGCCCAAACCCGCTTCCCTTCTTTTCTTATTTAAGTTTTTAATTCTCGTGAATTCTTTCGCGCTCTAAAACTCGGGCTGTTACAGATGCCAAGTAGACTGCACTTGTTCAAGTTAATGATCAAGCCCGAAGCGAGGTAGAAGCACCTCATTAGCCGAATGAGATTTTGGAGGTTAGTTTTTTACCATTCTCCCAAGATTATGACATCATCCGCAAAAAAGAGGTGCGATACAATCGGCCCATTATTTGGCAATTGAATACCCCTAAAGATCCCAAGTGCCCCAGCCTTTTCTAGCATCCAATTGAGCGACTCCATTGCTATTAAGAATAAAAAAGGGGATAAGGGGTCACCTTGTCAGACTCCTCGAGAGCAAGGAAACTCCTTAGTAGGGGACCCATTAATTAAAACAGAAGCCTTCGCCGAGTTTAGCACCCCTTTAACCCACATTCTCCATTTGAGAGAAAAATTCATTTGCTGGAAATTGAGTCAATGAAGTCCCATGAGATTGAATCAAATGCCTTATTGAAATCTACTTTGAAAACCAATCCTCTAAGCTTGGATTTTTTTCATTCAAGATAGTATTTCGTTCACTACCATCAACCTGTCTAGGATGTTTCTTTTTGCAAGAAAGGCTGTTTGAGATTCCGAAATGACAGACCCAATAACTGATTTGAGACGATTAGCAAGTACTTTAGAAATTACTTTGCATATACATCCAATAAGTGAAATTGGCCTGAAGTCATTGAAGGATTCCGAGTCCTTGGTTTTTGGGATGAGAACAATGAACGAAGAACTGCAGGCCCCACTAATCACCCCATCTTCAAAGAAAGCAGCTAGAATCTTTTGAAAGTCATCCTTTAGGAGTTCCCATAATTGTTTTATAAAGGTGAAATTGAAACCATCTGGACCAGGGGATTTATCCCCCCCGTAATCCCAGACAGCCATTCGGATCTCCTCCATTGAAAAGGGCAAAGAAATATAAGCCGCATCCCCGTCAGTTAGTTTTTTTAACCCAGGGCACATCAACTTGGGCCTAATGGGCATTTCTTCCTTTAAACGAGCCTCAAAGAAGCTACGGGCCCCTTCTTTTATAATCGATGGACAAGATGACCAAACACCATTAACAAACATCCTTTGGATTCTATTCGACGCCATCCTCAAGTTGTACAGCCCATGAAAAAAAAGATGTGTTCTCGTCTTCCTCGATTGCTCATTTTACTCTTGCTTTTTGTCTTGCATCCTCCACCTTAATTTTTTCCAGATCCAAAAGTTTTGCTTTCGTAGCCATTCGATCCTTACTTTCTTCCAAACTCAAGCTGACAAGTTCTACCATGTTCTCAAGATTATTCAAGTGTACCCTTATAGTTTCAGCTTCCTCCTCTTCTTTAGCCCGAAGTTCTATCATCCATTTCTTGATGGCAAACTTAGTCTTTTTTAATTTAGCAGCAAGCATGGCATCAGGTTTGGCTGTAGGAACTGGAAATTTTAATGCCCCTTGACTATGGCCATAACCCCTTCCCTCCATATCCATGAGTTAAAGAAGCGGGAGGGCTTGGGCCCGAAATCCACACTTGAACAGTTCAGGGTAATTGGACAATGATCAGAGATTTCCCGAAGCCATGCCATGAGCGATGCATTCGGCCAATTGTCCATAAACTCTCTACATACCAAGGCTCTATCGATTTTGCTTGCTTTAAGCCCATTATCACTCATATAAGTGAACTTGAAACCCCCCATATTATATTCCAGAAGGTCTGCCTCATAAATGAAGTCATTAAAGATACCTGCCCCTACTTCATTGAATTTCGAGTTTAATCGCTCAGAAGCATGGCGTACCTCGTTAAAATCCCCGAGCATAATCCAAGGGCCTGGGGTGTTCTCTTTTGCAAACTTCAGGAACTCCCAAAGATTAACTTTAGAGGTCAAATCTTGCGAGGCATAGACATTTGCAATTGCTAGTCGTTTTCCAGATCCCTTTATCCAACCGACAATGATCAAAACATTATGATGTTTGATAATATAGGATTTGATGAAGACTCCATGATCCCAAAGGCAAATCAACCCACCGGACCTCCCGTTTGATTCCACCCATTCGAATTCGACTTTCCCAGCCCCCCACAGGCTTTGGGGATTTACCTTGCCCAATTCCCATATGTGAGATTCTTGGATGCAGCAGAACTGTACTTTATTTTTAGCCCTAAATTTTTTTATCCAGGTCCTCTTTTCTGGACCCCTAGCCCCCTAGAGTTTATACTCATAAAATCCATCAAACCCTTTTTTCAGCCCCCTCCCCTAAAATTAGGTTTCTTACCTGCTCCTGGAAGCAAGATACATCGATTCCATTGCATTGCCCAACTGCGATTGTGTTTTGAACCTCCTCTTCCAAATTCTTGCAGTTCGGATCAACCGATCCACCGTCGCACCCCATACTAGTGGAGACCATAGGAGTTTCTTTTAGATCCACCGGTTGGAGGATATAATCCTGTATTCCTTCTCCTATAAGCCCCACATCGTCTCCCCTCTGATTCGAGTGGATTGCGACTGGTTCCCTACCCTCTTCCATCGGGCTTGTACCACTGCACTCCGAAGATGTTTGCTCCACCCGGACCGACATTTGAGCTTTTAATTTCTTTCAGGGATCTGGTTGGAATTCTGCATTTTTATTTTTTTGAAGAGGGGATCGTGTGTGGGCTTTTCCCTTTTTTTTTGGGTTAGGCCCCCATGTTAAAAATGAGCTCATGCAGCCCAAAAGGATCAGAACCCAAGTTCCCCAAAAAATCCCCATCTGTATCATTTTGACGGCTGGGTGGGGCCGCCTCCCCAGATTGATTTGAGACAGCACATGTAATGTTTTTATCATAATTTCATGCGTTGATAGACTCAGGGTACAAGGAAAATTCTTTAGGACTATCCATGCAACCGTTCATAACCTCCATTGAATGCGACGCTTCACCGACTGCCCCCCTTTGGAGTCGACGCCTCTCCAACTGCCCTTAGTGGGGTCCGACATGTTCTTGCCGGGGAAAGCTTGATGTGTAGGTGTTCGTTGGGTGTTTATGATGCTTAACTATACGTTTTTGTGTGTGATTTAGCATGGAACGCGTTTACTTTGCATGTGTCTATGATTTGCAGGTGTTGGAAGCTTAATGTACGATTTTAGAAGATATTATGCGAGAGATGCAAAAGTTGGATGGAAGACGGAGAAAATGGGGCAGAAACTCAGGACCTGGCGTAAGCCTACGCCACCTCAACGTAAGCCTACGCCACCAGCGTAAGCTTACGCTGATCAGCGTAGGCCTACGCCTAACCAATTCATTCACAGCAGACTTCAGTGTTGCGGCGTAAGCCTACGCCACCCCAGCGTAAGCTTACGCCAGTTACGTTATTTTGAAGCATATTTTCGGGAAACTGCCGATTTTGAGAGTTTAACTAGAGGTTTCTTCCCCAAATTCGAGATCATCAGTTTCTACATCGATTTTGGGAGTGCTTGGAGGCTAGGAACCATATTCTTGAAGATTGGTATCAAGAAATTGAAGAATCGAAGATGAATTCCACAACCATGAGCGGCTAATCCACCGGTAATCATTCCCGGGTAGATTGTTTGTAAGTTTTTAGGGTTTTTATCATATGCTAGCTTTGAGAAACAATTCTTGTAATCGTTTGGTATGAAATACTTGAATCTTTGTGTTTAGTATGGTTATGAACTCACGGGAGTCGATAAATTCTTGCACCATTGACCCCGTTAGATGATAATTGCTATGAATTTGTGTTGAATCTATTGATTAATCTAATTCTATATTGCATACATTTGTCTCGATTTCATTCGTGGATATTGTTTTACACTATTTGCCGATGATGTATGAATGTTGATGTTCTTGGTTAGATTTGGTTAATTTGATTTGGATAACCATTCGATTGTTTGAAATCATATGTTGGTGTGATAATCCCTAATTACTTGTGAACTTGAAACCCGGGTGTGATTCCTTTTTAAATATTGTTTACAATCTAAATCGTGTGTTTGGTACTTGATTACTATCGGTCATAATTGTTAGTTGATAATCATTGTTTGCTGAGTTTGATAAGTTTCACCTAAATCATTGCTTGTGTTTGGTCAGAAAGACCCATTGTCACTTCATAAATCGCATTGTCAATTGAAGTTAAGCACCGACCACAAACTCTTTGTGGTTCGACACCCTTTTTACCCTAACTAGTTTAAGGTGATTAGGACACTCTAATTCTTTATCTTTGACCGGTCCCTTCGACACCGATCATAGCTCCACCTCACCCTCCGGTGACGTTGCTGATGACGAAGTTGCAGAGATGGAAGGGTTTTTGATGAATCCCGGATCCCAGCACTTGGACGTCTCTTGAACCCACACTTGATAAACCTTTCCTTTCCATTCAAGATTCACACCTCTGGATTTCCGTAGGGGGCTATCCACTAGAATGCCCACCTCTTCGAATGCAAGATTTTCGGTCATAGTAGAGGCAGCGTTACATTTTAACACTTTTCCCAGGATTTGACCTACCCTCTCAAAGGTGTCACGTTCCCACAGGTGCAAAGGAACCCCGAAGATTTGCACCCATGCAATCCTAGCATAAGGAACATCCTGTCCCTCCCATATTGATAGCTCTTGGAAAATTTGTTCATGATCCTTTTTTTTTATCGAGTAAGAACTTACGAGCCTCCACCGAAGAGGTAAAAGTAAGCAATACTTTCAGACCTCCCAGGTATCTAAGGTCTGCCCCACAAACAATCAGGCCATTCAACCGGGATTTTAGGTCACTTAGGATCCCCACATCCATCACCTCCCCAACCAGTGACAACTTTTCCCATCCCATGGCTATCTTGGACTCTGACACAAGTTTAACTGAATGATTCCGTTTATTCCCCAACAGCGCCTCCGTGTACGTGACCTCTCCCCCTAAGCCATTATCTTTGAACCTTAAACCTTCCTGTTGATTACTGGTGTCGTTTGTTTTAGGCTTGTTTTTGTACCCCACACCCATGTTGGCCGAGCTTCCAACCTTTTGCCCCGATTTATCAAACAGTGCTACATTTGCATTAACTTTCAGCCTACCAATCCGAAGACCGTTCAACTCATGTTCCACACTTTCTATGTCCTAGACATTAGCATACCTGACAAACCAAACTTGCCCTTCAAATTATCTTTTTTCTTCGGGATGTATGCATCCACGATGTGCCCAAATCTGCGACACTCTTCCCACAAATCCATCCCAGTTATTGTTTCTGGTAGATTTGATAGGAAAAAAGTGGTTAATCTTCCAGACGCCCGCCTTTTTCTCTTGCTCCCTACAGTATACCAGCGTTCTTTTCCCCGGTCTTCATAGTCTTTTCCTGGTGGTGCTCCTCCATGACTTTTCGTCTCCCCTCCCCTCCATCCCTTTCACAACTTCCAATCAAATTAAATACATGTATTTCTATACCTTTGTGACTAATTATTAAACCACTAGCTTTAACCACGTGTGTTACACGGGGTGAAACGTTAAAATTATATTGATAAGTATCTTAACAACTTTTTTTAATACAAATTTGATATTGTATTTGTAACTTTTCATTTTGTTACATGTTAAAATTATATGGATAAGAGTAATCACAACATCAAAAAAATACATGAAAATACATTTCTGTAACATCCCAAAACTGGTAATAAATAAATAATGACACGATCGAAATTTATAATTTTTAAATGGCGAAAGAAAAACGGATGGGCTTGGGCTCGGCTCCAACGGGCCGAAGGAAGCCCAAGTATATAAGGGCAAGGGCTGCTCCAAACCTTTCATTTCTACCATTCACAAGTTCTAGAGAGAGAGAAGAGAGCTCAGGTCTAGAGAGAGAAAGTGACGGATCGACTCGGGAATTCAGGAGAACGTTGCTGCTGTGCTCGTGATCATCTCCTCCGAATCAGAAATCCAATCCAGGTAAGCGTTCGATCATAATCTGAGATTTTATGATTTTTAGGATTTTCGGGTTTTGGCTAAAAAGGTAACGATTTTGCGGAGGAAACTTGAAAATGAGCTTAGGCATAGCATCTAGAATGAAAACCGAACGTTTTGATCTAAGAAAATTGAGATATTGACTCGATCAGACTCGCATGCAAAAACTTCAGATTTTTGGGGAAGACGATATATGCAGACCCATCGAAACTACTTAGTTTCGATATGTGCAGACCCATCGAAACTACTTAGTTTCGATATGTGCAGACCCATCGAAACTACCCAGTTTCGATATGTACAGACCCATCGAAACTACTCGGTTTCGATATATGCAGGCCCATCGAAACTACCATAGTTTCGATATGAGCCCACGATCCGAAGCTAAGATTACACCTAAGTTACTTATCGAAACTACCAAGTTTCGACATAAGCAACCTATCGAAAATACCAAGTTTCGACATAAGCAACATATCGAAACTACCAAGTTTTGACATAAGCAACCTATCGAAACTGCCAAGTTTCGACATAAGCAACCTATCGAAACTACCAAGTTTCGACATAAGCAAATCCATCGAAACTACTAGGTTCAAGCATAGTAATGTCTAGTGTCATCTAGGAGCACTACCTTACGTGTATGACTTTATTATACAGATTGTGAGTGACATTAGTGACGCTCAGTAACCAGCTAAGTGTATCTCAGAAACTACCCATCAGGTGAGTTATATGTGCCCCCTTCTATGTTATGTGCAAACCTTATTAAATGTTTTGGGGCTGAAATGTATACACTAAATGAATAAAGGATATGAATGCTAATGTGATCATACGTGATGTACTAATATATATGTTATATATATATATATGAGAATGAATTATAAACAAAGAATGAAACGTATGTTTACAAAGAATGAAGGAAAGAATGGCATAACGTAAATAAATGAAATCTTGCTTTATAATTATTTATATTGCATGTTGTGAATGTATGTATACGTTATGGACGGAAACGAAGCTAACGGCTACTTCTGTAGACGGACGACCACGCGACTATTTTGCAACCGGGAAAGAAACGTTCCTTCGCAAGCTAGGACGTATAAAAAGCATAAAAGGGCGGTCGAAGTAAATGCTAATATAGTATAACGGTTGCATAAACAATAGTTCGCGTGGGAAACGGATGCCTTATGGCAGACGGGCGAATATGACGGACTACGACGGTAGGACGGGTAAGACGGACGGCCGAAGGTTGGCCGGACCAAAGTTAAGGCGGACGGTTTCTAGGACCGGACGAGTAAAAGGGCTACGACGGTAGCTCAAGGGCGTATGTCTTTGTGATATACGTACCGTAAGATGGGTTGATCACCCTTATGTGTATGACCAATGAATGTTAAGGAAAGAAAAGGTGAATACATATCTATGTAATCACATAAGAATAAAGAAAGAAAAGGTGAATACATACCTATGTAGTCACATAAGAATAAAGAAAGAAAAGGTGAATACATACCTATGTAGTCACATAAGAATAAAGAAAGAAAAGTAAAAGCTATGAATACATATTTGTAGAAATGTATGTATATAATTATGTATACTTATAAAGAAAAGAATGATCATACTTAATAGTTTTAAACTAGAACTCACCAACGTTAGCTGACTTTTAGTATACATTTCAGGTACAGAAAGGAAGGATCGTGCGAAGGCGTGAAGGATACCCGGCACAAGACTGACATCCCACACTTATAAATGTTAAGACAAATGTTATGTACTTAATTTTAAAAGACTTCCGCTGTTATGTCATGTCATGTTACGATATGTAATGAATGAATTCGAATGTTTTAAATTTAAGCTCAGTGATTATGACTATGTTTATGAGTAAATCCAACAAGTGAGGTTACCCGGGAAAAGGGGCCTTTCAAGTTGGTATCAGAGCAATAGTTTGAGAGATTCAGACATCCCTAAATGTCTGGAATCAAACTGATTATGGGACCAACGCACGGATGTCAGTCTTGGGTAACCAACGCCAACGCCAGCACGATAAGTAAGTATTGAAGTTAATGCACTTGGATAAGAATAGATACCTTAACTTAGAACAAATAGATATCAATGTCACAACCGACTTGAAGAGTTTTGAACCTGAAAAGCAATGTAAATTAGTAATCACAAACCGGTCACTATAATTAATAATTTACCTTGCTCGTACTGTTCCAAACTATGATCTGAAGAAATGACATTGATGTATTCCCTTTATAACTATCAGGAAACTAAGAACTATGGCTGGTGGAGGAAGGACAGGACGCCGAGGCGGTCGCACTGGCCGAGTACGTAGACCTCCGTTGAACCAAAGATTTGAAGAAGAAGAAGAAAGTGTGCACGCAGAACACACCGAAAGTGTGCACGAAACAGAAGTGACCCCAACTAGGGACGACAATCCAGGGCCTATACAGTTGGAACCCGAAGTCAGGGATGCTATAGCCCGTGAAGTTGTGCTCACTCTAAAGAACATATTGCCTGACCTACTATCTGAGGCACTAAAGAAAAGCAAAGAAAAGGATGAAGGGAACAATGAAGAAAAAATTTATGACAGTGACGGGGATGAAGTAAGAGTGGCATCAAGCAATCGTGGGTGTACTTACAAAGGTTTCAAGGATGGAGACCCACCCAAGTTTGATGGTAGCAAGGATTCAGTGGCAACACTCGAATGGATTGAGAGGATGAACACTGTAATCAACATCAGCGAGTGTCGACCGGACCAGGCAGTTAAATATGTTGCTCATTCTTTCACCAATGAAGCACTAGGTTGGTGGAGGAACATCCAGCGGACAAAGTCCCCAAACGCTCTTGCAAGAATGACATGGGAAGACCTAAAGAAACTAATAATTCAGAAGTTCTGTCCCCAGAATGAAATTGACCGAGTGGAAAATGAATTCCTTAACTTTAAGGCTGGCAACAAGACACACCGCCAGTATACTTCTAGGTTCAATGAGCTAGCTCAACTGGTACCCCACCTGGTGGAGACAGAGGAGCGAATGATCAAGTATTATGTGAAGGGCCTACCTCAAAGGGTCCGTGTCCACGTGAAAGCCAACCTACCCTCGACCTTCGAGTCGGTAGTGAATCTGAGCGGAATCGTCTACGACGATTATGCCAATGAGGACCCACCAACAGAGACCCAAAAGAGAAAGTGGGAGAACCCGTCTAGAGGCACCGGAAGAGGGAACGTAACAACTGAAACTAAGAAGCCAAGGTCGGATGATTATGAAACATGCAAGAAATGTGGAAGGCAACATCTTGGCGAATATAAAGTCGGCACCACCACATGCTATAAGTGCGGGAAGCCAGGGCACTTCTCTCGAGAATGTGTAAGAAACGTCAAGTGTCAAGTATGTGGATTGTTTGGACATCTGACATAGAACTGCAGGAAGGCCGGCCAATCTGGTTCGGAAAAAGAGAGGGAAAAGGAACAGCCGCAGGCTAGGACTCGAGCCTATGCACTGACTGAGAA
Source organism: Smallanthus sonchifolius (assembly GCA_023525975.1). Classification (NCBI taxonomy): domain Eukaryota; kingdom Viridiplantae; phylum Streptophyta; class Magnoliopsida; order Asterales; family Asteraceae; genus Smallanthus; species Smallanthus sonchifolius. The sequence continues at coordinate 34,310,409 of CM042046.1, forward strand.
AGAAGCAAGAGGAAACCCTGATGTTGTGTCAGGTACGTTTCTAGTAAATGATGAAAATGCTGCTATTTTATTTGAATCTAGTGCCAGTAAAATCTTCATATCAAATGCATTTAGTCGTAAACTGGATTGCACTATCAACACCATAGTAAAAGCCTTTAGCGTACAAACTGCCGTGGGTAAAAGTTCGACAGTATTCCAAGTAACAGAGGATTGTATCATAGAAATAGAGGGCCATAAGTTTCCTTCTAGACTATTCCTTCTCACCTTAGGAGGATTCGATATAGTATTGGGTATGGATTGGTTAGCTGCCAACGAAGCTTAAATCATATGTAAACGTAAGAGGATACACCTCAAAGCTCCTGGCGGCAGTCCAATTACGGTTTATGGGGATTGGAATTGCACGATGCCGAACATCATCTCGATGATCAAGGCCGAAAGTTACATGAGGCGCGGTTGCGAAGCTTATTTGGCATATGTTATTGATGATAGAATGAAAATGAATGAACTCAAGAAAGTACCCGTGGTGTGCAACTTTCCGGAAGTATTCCCTGAGGATCTACCTGGATTACCACCCGATCGGGAAATAGAATTTCAGATTGACTTATTGCCAGGGGCTGAGCCCGTTGCCAAAGCCCCCTACCGATTGGCGCCGTCAGAAATGAAAGAATTAATGTCTCAACTAGAGGAACTAACAGAAAAAGGATTTATTAGGCCGAGCATCTCACCGTGGGGTGCTCCGGTACTATTTGTAAAGAAGAAAGACGGCAGCATGTGCATGTGCATTGACTACCGTGAGTTGAACAAGAGAACAGTAAAGAACAAATACCCACTGCATAGAATAGACGACTTTTTTGATCAACTGCAAGGTGCGAGTTGGTTCTCAAAGATCGATCTTAGGTCGGGTTACCATCAGTTGAAAGTAAGAGAAGAAGACGTACCAAATACCGCGTTTCGCACGCGTTATGGGCATTATGAGTTTCTCGTGATGTCCTTCGGATTGACCAACGCACCAACAGCGTTCATGGATTTGATGAATAGAGTATGTCGACCAATGTTGGATCGATCGGTGATAGTTTTTATAGACGACATACTGGTATATTCGAAAAGCGAGGGTGATCAGCACTGTCACCTAAGAGAGGTTCTGGAGGTGCTAAAGAAGGAAAAGTTGTACGCAAAATTCTCCAAATACGCGTTCTGGCTTAGGGAAGTCCAATTCCTAGGTCATGTAATAAACCCAAACGGCATCATGGTGGATCCTGCAAAGATCGAGACAGTAAAGGAATGGAACGTCCCAAAGACACCAATAGAGATACGAAGCTTTTTGGGATTGGCAGGCTACTATCGAAGGTTCATTCAAGATTTTTCAAGAATAGCCTTGCCACTAACTAAGTTGACACGGAAGGAAGTGAAATATGAATGGGGTCCAACCTAAAACAACGCGTTTGAAGAACTTAAGGCACGATTAACCCAAGCTCCAGTCTTAACTCTACCCGAGGGAAATGAAGACTTGGTAGTCTATTCTGACGCTTCGGGGCAGGGTTTGGGGTGCGTACTTATGCAACGAGGAAAAGTAATTGCTTACGCATCGCGGCAACTAAAGATTCACGAGGTTAATTACCCAACACACGATTTAGAGTTAGCAGCAGTAGTTTTCGCGTTGAAAATATGGAGGCACTATCTGTATGGAGTCAAATGCACCATTTACTCCGATCACAAAAGCCTGAAGTACTTTTTCGGGCAAAAGGAATTAAACATGAGGCAAAGGAGGTGGTTAGATCTACTGAAGGACTATGACTGTGAGATATTGTACCATCCAGGCAAAACGAACGTGGTGGCTGACGCTTTAAGCAGAAAGGAAGAATCGGAACCTATACAGATCAAAGCGTGTCAGCTGATTATAACACCAGATTTGATGAGTGAAATATCAAAGGCACAAGACGAAGCGCTATTAGAAGGAAATATAAAACGGGAAAGAATAGTAGGACAACAAGGGAATTTGGATGCAAATGCATACGGTGTACGAACTAGGTTTGGCCGAATGTGGATACCTAAGATTGGCGAGCTTAGAGCCAAAATACTCGATGAGGCCCATAAGTCTCGCTATTCTATCCACCCGGGACAAACAAAATGTATCAAGACTTGAAGAAAGAATACTGGTGGCCTGGCATGAAGAATGATGTGACAGAATACGTGAGCAAGTGTCTAACGTGTTCTCTAGTTAAGGCCGAGCACCAGAAACCATGCGGTAAAATGCAACCCCTACCAATACCGGAATGGAAGTGGGAGGAGATCACGATGGACTTCATTACCAAGCTACCGCGAACAGCTAAAGGCAATGATACCATTTTGGTGATCGTTGACCGCTTGACGAAAAGTGCTCACTTCTTGCCAATACGTGAGACTTCCTCGTCAGAAAGACTAGCAGAAATATTTATCATGGAAGTTGTGAGCAGACATGGTATGCCGCTGTCGATTGTGTCCGACAGGGATACTAGATTCACGTAAAGGTTTTGGAAGAAATTCAACGAAGCAATGGGCACTAGATTGAACATCAGCACCGCTTACCACCCCCAAACCGATGGACAATCGGAAAGGACTATTCAGAACTTGGAGGACATGCTCCGGGCCTGTATCATTGACTTCGGTGGGAGCTGGGACAACCATCTACCATTGGCAGAATTCTCATATAACAACAGCTATCACTCGACTATTGGCATGCCGCCATTTGAAATGTTGTATGGGAGGAAATGTAGGACCCCGGTTTGTTGGGGGGAAATTGGACAGAAGGATTTTGCAAGTCTCGAAGTGGTCAAAGCTACTTCCGAGAAATTTGATCAAATCAAAGCTCGAATGAAAGCCGCAAAAGACAGACAGAAATCATACGCGGATAAGAGAAGAAGGGAGTTAGAGTTTCAAGTAGGGGACATGGTACTGTTAAAGGTATCACCATGGAAAGGAATCATCCGATTCAGAAAGCGTGGCAAACTAAGTCCAAGGTTTGTCGGATCTTTTAAGATTCTAGCGAGAGTGGGTCAAGTTGCTTACAGACTCGACCTACCCGTTGAGCTTAGTGGAATACACCCTAAGTTCCACGTGTCACACTTACGTAAATGCCTAGCTGACGACACATCTCACATACCTTACGATGAGATCGAGGTGGATAACAGTCTGAATTATGTCGGGGAACCAATAGCCATCCTTGACCGATCTGAGAAGCGACTACACAACAAGTCAATCCCATTGGTCAAAGTTCAATGGAAGCACAGAAAGGGATCGGAATCTACATGGGAGAAAGAAGACGAGATGCGGGAACTATACCCTCAGTTATTTAACGTATAATTGGTTTCGAGGATGAAACCTTTCTAAAGGGGGTAGACTTGTAACATCCCAAAACTGGTAATAAATAAATAATGACACGATCGAAATTTATAATTTTTAAATGGCGAAAGAAAAACGGATAGGCTTGGGCTCGGCTCCAACGGGCCAAAGGAAGCCCAAGTATATAAGGGCAAGGGCTGCTCCAAACCTTTCATTTCTACCATTCACAAGTTCTAGAGAGAGAGAAGAGAGCTCGGGTCTAGAGAGAGAAAGTGACGGATCGACTCGGGAATTTAGGAGAACGTTGCTGCTGTGCTCGTGATCATCTCCTCCGAATCAGAAATCCAATCCAGGTAAGCGTTCGATCATAATCTGAGATTTTATAATTTTTAGGATTTTCGGGTTTTGGCTAAAAAGGTAACGATTTTGCGGATGAAACTTGAAAATGATCTTAGGCATAGCATCTAGAATGAAAACCGAACGTTTTGATCTAAGAAAATTAAGATATTGACTCGATCAGACTCGCATGCAAAAACTTCAGATTTTTGGGGAAGACGATATATGCAGACCCATCGAAACTACTTTGTTTCGATATGTGCAGACCCATCGAACCCATCGAAACTACTCGGTTTCGATATATACAGGCCCATCGAAACTACCATAGTTTCGATATGAGCCCACGATCCGAAGCTAAGATTACACCTAAGTTACTTATCGAAACTACCAAGTTTCGACATAAGCAACCTATCGAAACTACCAAGTTTCGACATAAGCAAATCCATCGAAACTACTAGGTTCAAGCATAGTAATGTCTAGTGCCATCTAGGAGCACTACCTTACGTGTATGAATTTATTCTACAGATTGTGAGTGACATTAGTGACGCTCAGTAACCAGCTAAGTGTATCTCAGAAACTACTCATCAGGTGAGTTCTATGTGCCCCCTTCTATGTTATGTGCAAACCTTATTAAATGTTTTGGGGCTGAAATGTATACACTAAATGAATAAAGGATATGAATGCTAATGTGATCATACATGATGTACTAATATATATGTTATATATATATATATGAGAATGAATTATAAACAAAGAATGAAACGTATGTTTACAAAGAATGAAGGAAAGAATGGCATAACGTAAATAAATGAAATCTTGCTTTATAATTATTTATATTGCATGTTGTGAATGTATGTATACGTTATGGACGGAAACGAAGCTAACGGCTACTTATGTAGACGGACGACCACGCGACTATTTTGCAACCGGGAAAGAAACGTTCCTTCGCAAGCTAGGACGTATAAAAAGCATAAAAGGGCGGTCGAAGTAAATGCTAATATAGTATAACGGTTTCATAAACAATAGTTCGCGTGGGAAACGGATGCCTTATGGCAGACGGGCGAATATGACGGACTACGACGGTAGGACGGGTAAGACGGACGGCCGAAGGTTGGCCGGACCAAAGTTGAGGCGGATTGTTTCTAGGACCGGACGAGTGAAAGGGCTACGACGGTAGCTCAAGGGTGTATGACTTTGTGATATACGTACCGTAAGATGGGTTGATCACCCTTATGTGTATGATCAATGAATGTTATGGAAAGAAAAAGTGAATACATATCTATGTAATCACATAAGAATAAAGAAAGAAAAGGTGAATACATACCTATGTAGTCACATAAGAATAAAGAAAGAAAAGGTGAATACATACCTTTGTAGTCACATAAGAATAAAGAAAGAAAAGTAAAAGCTATGAATACGTATTTGTAGAAATGTATGTATATAATTATGTATACTTATAAAGAAAAGAATGATTATACTTAATAGTTTTAAACTAGAACTCACCAGCGTTAGCTGACTTTTAGTATACATTTCAGGTACAGAAAGGAAGGGTCGTGCGAAGGCGTGAAGGATACCCGGAATAAGACTGACATCCCATACTTATAAATGTTGTAGAGTCATATCTTAATGTATAAGCTGTTGTCATTTATTGTTTGTTTAAACAGTTTTAGACTAGTTTACTTTCTGTCATTTCATTAAATGTAATTTTAGTTTTATGTAATTTACTGTTTTTATTTCTAAGTCTGGGCCATCGAAACTACTTAGTTTCGATTGAGTCTGTTCAATCGAAACTAGTAGTTTCGATAGATGGTAGTTTCGACAGTATTTGTATCTCTTGTAAATGGTCAATCGAAACTAATAGTTTCGATTGAACATAGTTTCGATACTGTCACTACTATAAATAGCCTAGTTTGAGAATGTTTAGGGTGTGAGTAGCGGCTGTAACCCTGAACCTTCTCTTTCACATTTTTCCTGGATCAATACAATTTGCAGTTGTTTATTCACTGTGTTCTTACACTTTCATACCATTTGTGTGTTGATTCAAACTGTGGTTAGCCTGTTATCTTCACCAACACTGTTTCTATTATCTGTTTCACCACCATACACACAGTTTCCCTTTGTGTGTGTGTGTAAGCGATCAAATCAGTGATTTCAAGAGAAATCTGGACCTACAATTGGTATCAGAGCTTTATGCTCTAGTAATTTTGAGTGTTATCTGGTTTTGTGATCGATTCTAGGTGATTTGTGAGGTATTTTGAGCTTATTTCGGGTTTTTGCACATCTATTCTCGGAAGTACCGTTTCATCGATTTCCAAGTGTTTTTGCTCGTATTTTCAGAATCGGAAGTTGGATTAGTGATCAGCAGGGTTAGTCGAAGGTTTTCGCCGGATTGGTTAGTTATTTTTGCATTATTGATTTCTGGAGCTTATCATCAATGGAGTATTTCTGAGCTTGGAGAAGAAGGCATCGAAACTACTGGGGACAGTTTCTGATTTCCGTTGATCATCGAAACTTCTTGTCTACCTTTTGTCGGGAGAAGGTACTATCGAAACTAAATTTTGTCTTATCTCTATCGAAACTGTGGTTATCGAAACTTGTCTTGAAAATTTTCTGTATCGAAACTAGTTGTTTCGATAAAAGCTGTCCTATCGAAACTAGTTGTTTCGATAAAAGTTGTCCTATCGAAACTAGTTGTTTCGATAGAAGTTGACCTATCGAAACTAGTTACTGTTTAGTTTCGATTCAAAATATTATGGTCACTTCAAGTTCAACAGAACATTCTGGGGGAAATAGACCACTTGTTCTTGTGTCCACAAGAGATTTTGATGACTGGACTAAAAAGATGAAGCTTTTCTTTCAATTTCATGATTATACACTGTTGAGTTCTATCACCGATGGTCCCCATAAGCCCGTAACTACCACTGCTGATGTTCAACGTCCTAAGTTAGTATCTGAGTATGATGAGAAATATCTTGCCTTGATTGCCCGAGACAACAAGGCCTATGGGACTATTGCCATGGCTCTTCCTATGGATATTTTCAACATCTTTCCTGAGTACACAACTACCAAAGACTTATGGGCTGCACTGTGCACAAGATATGAGGGAAGTGAGGATGTCAGGGAAAGCAAAAGAGATATGATCAAGAAACAATATGCGATGTTCAGCAGTGTAAGAGGAGAATCAATATCTGATTTGATCAACCGTTTCTCAAGCATTGTATCAAGGTTGAAGGTAATGGGAGTTGAGTATCCTACTCTTGATCTAAACAAGAAACTCCTAGATTCTCTTCCTGAGGAATGGAATATGTATCGAATCATGATAAAAAAGACTGAGAATCTGAGTGCTCTGTCTCAACAGGAAGTCTATAGCATTCTTGAATCTTATGAAATTGAGATTAAGAAGGGAGCAGTCACCCCATCAAATCAGTCTGGAAACACAGTTCTCATTGCTAGATCAAGCTCATCCGGTAGCCCATATTTTCAGACTGATGTCCCTCCTTCAGCTGCTGCAATTAATTCTACCAGCTCCTCTGATCCTCAAAAGACTATCACCATGATTCCTGATGAATATGTCCCAATCATGACTGCTTTCATGTCATGCTATGATGCACTGATCTCTGGAAATCTAACACCGGTTAGCTTTCAACCTGATGACTTGGAGCAGATCAATCCTGATGATTTGGAGAAAATGGACATTGATTGGTGCATGGCCATGTTGACCTTAAGAGCCAAAAGATTCATCAAAAGAACTGGTATAGACAGATTCAAGCAGGGAAAGACACTTGGGTTTGATATCAAGAAGGTGAGATGCTACAATTGTGATCAGCTGGGTCACTTTGCCAGAAACTTCAAGGAACCGTCCTCCAAGGATCAGCAAGAAAAGAAGATCTCCTCTGGAAAACAAGCTGCAAATCCTCCAAAGACAAACACATCTTCAAGCTCCACAGCTCTTGTGTGTCAGGCTGATGGACATTATCATTGGGGAGACCAAGCTGAGGAAGTTGTTGATAAAGCTTTGATGGCTGATGTGGAGGACATGGGCAAGTGTGTCAACCTGCTGAGGATCTCACTGCTGTGCCTGCTGAGGTTATTTCTAAACTGTGTGATTCTAGATCTTGCTTGAATGAAATTCAAAAATACAGATTCATCAATCAAGCCTTGATTGATGAACGAAATCATATTAAGGTGATGTATGACTCTGTGGCCAAAAATGAAAAACTTTACTTAAAGAAAATTCATGATATTTATGGTGAAAATCGTTCTTTAATTGTGCAACTCAATACTCAAACCATTAATAACACAATTTTAACAGAAGGAGTCCAAAAGACAAAAAAAGCCAAATTATAGGTTGATCACATGGATATGGATCAGAAAATTCTGTTTGGAATAATTGATAAACAATTTAATAGAAAAGGCACAGAAGGTCTTGGGTATAACTCTCATCCACCTCCTTATTCTAAATCAGGGAGATTTGCTGATATGCCTACTCCACATGTTTCCACACCTTTTGTTTGCACATTATCTCCTGATGATTATATTACATCCTCTGATTCTGACAGTTTTGCTTCTTGTGCAGAGTCAAATTGTGTAAATTCCGAAGATGATTGTGATAAGAGTGCTAATGATAGAACTATTCTAAAAGAACTTGAGTCGGATGAATGTAATAATATGTCCGTGTCAAAACCAAATATTTGTGAACACGTTAAAAACTTGTATTTTGATTCTATGCCTGCTGAGCATACGGGTTTGGGATGTGATGTTTCTAAATTTAAAAATGCCTTGCCTTTTGTTCCTAAATCTTTGAATGTTATGCCATGTGTTACAAAATTTAAAAGTGCAGGAATTATTGTGAATGATGTACCACGTGAAACCATGAGCAACATGGAATTTTTTAGATTAAAGGAAGCACATCGTCTTCAAGACAAAGTTATTGATGAGAGAACCGTCTCATGTTCAGATTCCTCAACATCACAATCATCTTCATCTTGTGATGACTATTATCAGGCTAAGATATCTTGTGAAAACGTCTGTTTTAGTTGTGGTGCCTCAAATCATGTTTCAAAAAGTTGTAAATTGACAACTACAAATCCTAATGAAAAATCGTCTTCCGAAAGTTCTTTAAATTCATACATGTTGCCTAAGTCTTCTCACAGTAGAAAATCTAGGCGTAAAAGAATTAAAAATGCTAAAAATCATTTAAAACGAACGTGGAAAATTAAAAATAATGTTCTATTTGATGACCGTGTTTCATCAAAGGATGGTTGTAATTTTGATTCCAATGAGATGTCATATCCTGACACTAAGATCTCTTGATTGAAACAATGTTGGTCAAAACGTATAAGTGGTTCGTTGTGTATAGGGTCAATCAAGAAGAACCGGTGATAACATCTGGCATGTAGATAGTGGATGTTCAAGACATATGACTGGGCACTTTAACTTGCTGCAAGATTATCATCAAATTGATGGAGAGTATGTTGCTTTTGCTGGAAACCCAAGAGGAGGAAAGATTGAAGGACAAGGAATAGTATCAAATGGAGTAAATAGTCTGGAATTTGTCAACTTTGTTCCTCAGTTGAAATACAATCTGATGAGTGTTTCACAGATCTGTGACAAGGACTTCTGTGCCTTATTCAATTCAAAATAATGTCTTATCTTGAAGCCAGGAGTGGTGATTCCAGAAGAACTTATTCTCATGCGTGCTCCCAGAAGTTACAACACATATAGCATGGATATGAACAACCCATCGGGCATTGAATCGTGTTTTATCTCAAAGGCTTCTGAAGATGAATCTTTCCTGTGGCATAAGAGGTTGGGACATGTAAATTTCAAAACAATGAATCGACTGGTTCGAGGCAACCTAGTCACTGGATTACCTCTCAAAGATTTCACTCCTATGGAACACTATATCTCATGTTCCAAAGGAAAACAACACAAATCTTCACATAAGCCTAAAACCACCAATTCCATTGACTCTCCTCTCCAATTGCTTCACATGGATCTTTTTGGTCCAGTGAGTGTCATGAGTCTTGGACGAAAGTCATACTGTCTGGTGGTAACAGATGATTTTTCTCGATTCACTTGGGTGTTTTTCTTAGCCACAAAAGATGAGACGCCAGAGATTTTAAAAACCTATCTGCTTCAAATTGAGAACCTCTTCAATCTAAGTGTGAAGACTATCCGCAGCGATCATGGAACAGAATTCAAAAATGCAACTCTTGATTCCTTCTGTGAAAGCAAAGGAATTTCTCGACAATTCAGTGCACCTCGTACTCCTCAACAAAACGGTGTAGCTGAAAGAAGAAACCGCACTCTAATTGAAGCTGCACGAACTATGATTGTTGACTCTAAGCTTCCTGTGACTTTCTGGGCTGAGGCAGTCAACATTGCATGTTTTGTGCAAAATCGGGTTCTTATTACTAAAAGTTGCAACAAGACACCTTATGAGATCATGTACAAACGCAAGCCAGTTATTGATTTCTTCAGGAAATTTGGGTGTGTGTGCACAATGTTGAACACTTCAGATCAGCTCAACAAGTTTGAAGCCAAAGCTGATGAATGCTATTTTGTTGGTTACTCATCCAATCAACGTGCTTTTCATGTCTACCATAAGAAGAAAAGGATAGTGATGGAGTCCATTGATATCAATTGGCATGAAAACAATCATACGGACGCAGGAGACAGTCCCAATTGGCTCTTTGACGTCGATTCAGTTTTTAAGTCATTTAATCTTCTTGATTTCTCTATTGAATCAACTCATGCTAATCCTTACTTCTCTGTGAACAATCTAGGAAACATAAATGATCAAGGCTCTTCTTCATCTGCTCAGGTTGAAATCCCTGTGGTTGCTAATGATGAATCTAATATGGAGTCTTCTGGTTCTGGTGCAACAAGTGAAACTGTTGAAGACAACTCCATTCCAATAGTAGATGTTGCACCACAATCACCTGCTGAAGATCCTATTAATGATATTGCCGTTCCTTCTGCTGAATATCTTACCAATTTGGAAGAAGTCGTGGAAGAAGATGAAATTCCTCAACTGCGAATTCACAAGATTCATCCCACCAATAACATCATTGGACCACTCAATGTGGGTGTTAGTACCCGAAGTGCCTGTGAAGCATTTGAAAACAACATGTTTTCCTGCTTCATCTCTCACACTGAACCAAAGAACATTAAAGCAGCTCTACTAGAAAATAACTGGGTGGAAGCAATGCAGGAAGAGCTACAACAATTTTCAAAGTTACATGTGTGGAATTTGGTGGATCTACCCAAGAACAAAGTTCCAATCGGTACTCGTTGGGTCTTTCGCAACAAAAAGGATGAAGGCGGCACTGTGATTCGAAATAAAGCTCGTCTGGTGGTTCAAGGTTTCTATCAAGAAGAAGGGATTGATTATGAGGAAGTCTTTGCACCAGTGGCTCGTTTGGAAGCCATCAGAATGTTTCTCGCCTATGCAGCCTACATGGACTTCACCGTCCATCAAATGGATGTCAAAAGCGCATTTTTGTATGGCAAAGTTCAAGAAGAAGTATATGTCAAGCAGCCGCCGGGTTTCATTGATCCTAATTTTCCAGACCATGTTTACAAGTTAGACAAAGCATTGTACGGTCTTCACCAAGCACCTCGTGCGTGGTATGAAACTTTATCAAAGCATTTGCTTGAGAATGGTTTCACACGAGGAGCAATTGACCAAACCTTGTTCAAACGGAAGGAGGAAAAGGATACAATCATGGTGCAAATTTATGTGGATGATATCATTTTTGGTTCTACAAATCCCCGTATCTGCAAAGAATTTGAAGAAGTGATGCGATCTAAGTTTGAGATGAGCTCCATGGGGGAAATGAAGTTCTTTTTGGGACTACAAGTTGATCAGTCTGAGTCAGTGATCCTTATCCATCAAGAAAAATACGTAAAAGAAATCTTGACCAAGTTCAAAATGGCTTATTCCCATCCAGTAAAAACTCCTGTGGAAGTTCGACATTGTTTGACTCCTGATATGGATGGGGAAAGCGTTGATCCGCATCTATATCGCTCTATGATAGGATCTCTTATGTATCTCACGGCCAGCAGACCCGACATCATGTTTGCAGTGTGCTTGTGTGCACGTTTTCAGGCTAATCCTAAACTCTCTCATTTATCTGCTGTCAAACGTATTTTAAGATACTTAAGGTATAAGCTAAAATTGGGTCTGTGGTATCCTAAAACTGACTTGTTTGATCTTGTGGCTTATTCAGATTCAGACTACGGGGGTTGCAACTTAGACCGAAAATCCATTTTTGGAGGTTGTCAATTCCTTGGCAACCGCCTTGTCTCATGGCAATGTAAGAAACAATCCACCGTTTCCCAATCCACCGCCGAAGCCGAATACATTGCTGCAGCCCTCTGTTGTTCCCAAGTCAGATGGATACACCATCAGATGCTTGACTATGGGATCACATTCCATGAGACACTCATTTTGTGTGACAACACTGCTATTCCCCATATCACCAAAAACCCTGTTCAGCATTCCAAAACCAAACACATTGAAATTAAACATCATTTTATTCTTGACTGTGTTGAAAAGAAGCATATTCGAATTGTTGAAGTCAAAACTAATAAACAAACCGCAGACATCTTCACAAAGGCTTTTGACTCTACCAGATTTGCCCAACTGGTGGAAATGCTTGGAATGATCAACTTTCAGTAAATTGTGTAAATAATTTTTCTATTTTTATTATTTTTTTTAATTTTTTTTATTAATTCTGTTTAAACTGTCTAAGAAAATTCCAAAAAGATTTTATTTTTTTTAACAGTATCCACGCAAATCTTTTGGGGGAGAAATATAATATTTTAATATTGAAAAGAATTGCTGTGTATATAATCTTACAAGTTGCAAGAAAAATTGAATCTGACATTCGAGAAATGATAGTGTCTGATCTCATCTCTTGGACATGGAATAGACCAACAGCGATGGTGTTTACTGAGGTATAGCTGGTAGGCCCGACATATGGTTAAAACTTGTAAGTAGTGTGAAAACCTAATATATATCTCATACTTGTGTGTTTGAATCCATTATTGAAACATCTAACCCATTTTTATATCCAAGAAAAACCGATTCAATCAGATACAGGCTTACGTATTGGATTCCTATTCATACGCCAAGTGACCGTCAATATAACGATATTTACCACCGATGACCCCGTATGTTTTGCTTACGCAAAGATCTCGGGTGCTCATCCTTTTCCCATCCACTTGGATGATTTGACCCCGTCTGTTTTGCTTACGCAAAGATTTCGGGTGTTCAACATTTTTCTATCCGCTTGGATAATTTTACGACTTCTTCTGTTTTGCTTACGCAAAGATCTAGAATGCTCGTACTTTTTTAAATATCTACTTGGATATTTTTTATTTTAATTTTTATAAATCCAATTGGATATCTTATTTTAATTTGGTGGTACTTTGACATTACTAAGACGGTACCTTGGTTAATCAGAAAGAGATGATAGGATGAAGATGGGTACTTCTTGAGGATTGATAGGCTTTTCAAAATCATTTTATTTTAATATGTGGGGTACACCTTGTATGTTGCTTAAATGGTACCTTCTAATCACATGAAATCTTTGTACAAACAAATGTTCGGGTTTACTTTGCACAAATATCAGCTATCTTCAGGGACTCACAGTAGTGAATTGCAAAATGAAGTGTTTCAAGAGACTGACCAGATCTGATCTCATGTTGGATTTTTTTTAAGAAGAAAAGTGTAAATATCTTGTGTATAATTTTATTAAATATCGAAACTAGTTGTACAAATCGAAACTACTCTGAACTATCGAAACTAGTTGTACATATCGAAACTAGTTTGTCCTATCGAAACTAGTTGTACATATCGAAACTACTTTGAACTATCGAAACTAGTTGTACATATCGAAACTACTTTGAACTATCGAAACTAGTTGTACATATCGAAAATACTTGAACTATCGAAACTACTTTGTACATATCGAAACTAGTTTGTCCTATCGAAACTAGTTGTTTCGACAGGGGTAATTTTGTCTTTTGTCTCACGAGAATTAAAAGCCTTCATAAGCAATCCCTCCCGTCATACTGATTCTTACTCATATTTTCAAAACCTTTTCGCCTTCTCCGTCATTCACACAATCTCTCAAATCGTCGGTCTGGGTTGCAAGATATCAACTGATTTTCCCCGTTGTCTCTATCGTCTCCATCATCAGGTAACGTCTCACAACCTCCTTTTGATGATTTTTGCAAATACGGCAAATCCAGGGTTTCAAAAAAAAATTTAAAATTTGTTCGACTAAATCTTCATAATAATAGTTGTTTGTGTGCTTCTCTATGTTTGCATACATTTCAATACTGATATATCTTAGAACTCACGATTATTTGTGTATTCTTGCAGATAACATTTCCCATTTGGTAAGATGAAGCTCCGTCACTTACAGGCCACTCTAAACCTTTCTTTTAAATTGTTTATATTAAGTCTGAGTATAACGAATCAGAGGGGTTTGGGTTTCAAAACCAAGTAGTTTCGATAAATGAGTTCAACACTTTCAAAATTATCTTAAAAGTTTTCAATCGAAACTACTAGTTTCGACACCCAAACTTGCCCTAGTATCTCTGATCGAAACTAGATAGTTTCGATAAGTTCATCTCCATCGAAACTAGTTGTTTCGACAGTTTTGATCTCCATCGAAACTAGTTGTTTCGACAGTTTTGATCTCCATCGAAACTAGTTGTTTCGACACTGTTAATCTCCATCGAAACTAGTTGTTTCGACTGTGTTAATTTCAATCGAAACTAGTTGTTTCGACAGTTAGGACTTCAAATTTTTTCTAAGTGTTGATATATCTTGTTTCGATTCAGTATTTTCAGAAATCTTACTTATTGTGCAAAATTGACAAACTTTACAGGTATGGATCTCTTATTTGTGAAAAGACACAATGTCTGTGCATTCCTCAATGCCAATGATCCTAAGGCTGCAGAGTTCATTCCTATACTAAATTTCCTGGCAAACTCCAACATTAGCTTTGCCATCAGCAATAATCTGCCGGTGTTTGAGACAACTATAAGAGAATTCTGGGAGACTGCAGAAATCATCACAATTGAGAATATAGAGCACATTAGAGCAACTGTGCGTGGCCAAGAAGTCTTACTTTCTGAAGCTACAATTAGAGAGTGCTTCAGTTTAATGATAATCCAGATGCACCTATTGAATTCCCAATTTTCTATGTTAAAGAATGCTTTAGAAGGATGGGTCATCCAGATGAATTCAAGAGTGGCCAGATAATCAAGAACTCCTTACCAAGCCACTGGAGATATATAGTGCACGTGTTTATTCACTGCCTATCAATAAGAAAAGGAGGGTTTGATTCAGCAAACAGCACTCTGGGCTCAACTATTCTGGGGATAATCAAGGGAAGAGATTACAACTTTTTTGGCTTCATATTCAGACAGTTAAAAGACAATCTAACTGGAGCCGTAAAGGAGAAATTCTTGGCATATCCTAGATTTTTACAAATTATCATCAATCATATTCACCCTGAGCTGCAACAAGGTGGGAACATCTTTGTGTTCGATCACATGATTGCCAAGACTCTCAGCTACATGAGGAGTACTAACAAGAGAACCAACAGGGCAATAGCTGACGTTCCCCTGTTTGGTCATATTATTGGTGAAGAAGAAGAATTTATCCCTGACATTGACCCTGATCTTGAAGAAGAGAACTCATCATCTGAAGAAGAAGAAGAAATGGAAGTTGAGCAAGATCAAGGTAATGCACCTATTGATGAAGCTGAGATTGAGATAAACGTCCCTGATGTTCAAGAACACGAACAACCCATGATTGAGCCTGTGATAGAGGCTCCTTTTGTTGAACAAATTCATATAGTTCAAGAGCCAGCAGTTAATGTTGAAGCTGGTATGCATGGAGTTGAGGAGGAAGTCGCAGAGTCAAGCGGAACTCTGGATGCAGGGATTTATGGATCTGACTACTACAAGTCTGATTCAGATGATAGAACAATGCATCCTGCATCTTCCTCTAAACGACAGGTTGAGTCAGGTTCTGATTTTGAGGAAGAAGAGCCTAAGGCAAAGAAAATCAAAACAGGATTTGAAGACTTGTCATCCTCATCAGATTCTCTATTAGCCACTCCACAACCATCTCCACAACCATCTCCACAACCTACTCCACAACCTACTCCACAACCCACTCCACAGCCATCTCCACAACAATCATCCATCCATACTACTCCCACATCACCAACTCATGATTCAGCCTCTCCTGTACCAAGAGTTAAGACTCTAAGTCTTGAACTGAAGAAAATGAAGGATACGATTCAAAAGAAAGATGAAGAAATTGAAGGCTTAAAAAATAATTTGCATAATGTCCAGGAAGAGGTTAAAGACCTGAAGCTGGAAGTTGGGGGTTTACATACCCAAATTGAGGTCCAACAAACTCAACTTGAAACACAGCAGAAACTAATATCAAAGCAAAATGAAGAATTCAAGGCTTTGGCTTAAGCAGTGGAGCAGCTCAAAGCCTCAATGGTTAAACCTGTGCAAAAACAACCAACTACTTCAACAGCTCAGGGGGAGACCACATCTGTGGTTGAACCCTCATCTCCTGACCTTGTAACTAATCCAGAATCTGCACTAACTATATTTGCTGGGCATATTGAAAAGACAAAAGAGACGGTTGAAGTCAAAATTGAAGGTACAGAACTAAACCTTCCCTCAGCTAGTGAGAGAAGAGAAGCAAGGAAGAGAGGGAAAGGGACTTCCACTGAAATAGAGACTGTGATTCTTGATGAAGAAGACATCCCATCTGATGATGAGCTGAATGCCCTTTTAGCTGACATTGAAAACTTTGGGTATAATGATCTTTATCCAGAAATCCTGACCACTGAAGAAAAGGAGACTGGGCGAACTAGATACTTTACGGAAGACGGAGATGAAATTCAAACTTTATCTGACGAAGAAAAGGGTGAAGATGATGTTCAGAGTAATCTTATCAAAACAGTCACTCCTGAACCAACCACTACAGTCTCCGAATCCGATCCAGCACAAGATTCACCCTCGGTTGCTCCTGAACCTCCAACTTCAAGAAAGTCCTGGTTTAAGAAAATAATTCAGGAGGAAACTCCTAAGACATATGAGTGGATAGCAGAGCATCAAGAACTAAAAAGGCCTCCAATTGGCTGGAAGTATGATGCTGAAAGGAAGCTCTTTATCATAAGAAGATATAGAGGGGGAGTTTAGCACTTTAAAAATATGACTGACTTCCAAACCCTTCCTTTCTATGACCTCAGGGATTTAGCTAAACTTCCACTTCAAAACCCTGGGAAGGTCATGATGGCTTATGACTTTAAGAAATTTCTGCATTCTCAAGTCAATAATGATTTCAAAGGAATGAAGCCTAGGAAAACTCAAAAGAAGATCTCAAAGACTAGGTTTCATCCTAAGACTAACAAGCCATATGTGTTTTTAAGATACAAGCCTGCCCAAACACACAAGACCATCACCATTCCAAAATCTGTACCTGTCCAGCTACAAACTTTCAGAAAATGGTACTACGACCCAATTATTGGCAGTGCAGTGATCGAGTGTGAGGGCAAGGAAGACATCACCATCTTTGAGCCCATGGAGCTGTTGAAGTTTCAGCCTGAAGATCTGGAAATCCTTTTTCAGAATCACATTCAGGCATACAGTGATGAAGATGAAGCTGATGCTAAAGCCTACCAACGGGTTGTATCTCTCCATGTTAAACCTTTTATACCGAGGACAACTGAAGGACCAGCTGCTTGATGAAGAGCTGAAGACGGTAATGCAACAGCTTAGGGGGAGATTGTAGAGTCATATCTTAATGTATAAGCTGTTGTCATTTATTGTTTGTTTAAACAGTTTTAGACTAGTTTACTTTCTGTCATTTGATTAAATGTAATTTCAGTTTTATGTAATTTACTGTTTTTATTTCTAAGTCTGGGCCATCGAAACTACTTAGTTTCGATTGAGTCTGTTCAATCGAAACTAGTAGTTTCGATAGATGGTAGTTTCGACAGTATTTGTATCTCTTGTAAATGGTCAATCGAAACTAATAGTTTCGATTGAACATAGTTTCGATACTGTCACTACTATAAATAGCCTAGTTTGAGAATGTTTAGGGTGTGAGTAGCGGCTGTAACCCTGAACCTTCTCTTTCACATTTTTCCTGAATCAATACAATTTGCAGTTGTTTATTCACTGTGTTCTTACACTTTCATACCATTTGTGTGTTGATTCAAACTGTGGTTAGCCTGTTATCTTCACCAACACTGTTTCTATTATCTGTTTCACCACCATACACACAGTTTTCGCCTGTGTGTGTGTGTAATCAATCAAATCAGTGATTTCAAGAGAAATCTGGACCTACAAATGTTAAGACAAATGTTATGTACTTAATTTTAAAAGACTTCCGCTGTTATGTCATGTCATGTTACGTTATGTAATGAATGATTTCGAATGTTTTAAATTTAAGCTCAGTGATTATGACTATGTTTATGAGTAAATCCAACAAGTGAGGTTACCCTGGAAAAGGGGCATTTCAATTTCATAAATTGTGTACTTTTTACAATACATAAAATTACATGTCAAACGAAACCTTACCATGTTTACCAAAGATTAATAGCTTGACTCCAGTTCTACTTTTAACTCTTTATAATGCAACATATAGTTAATCATGAATAAACATCGTATCTTTCAATACAAATTAACATTTGAAAGTGGTCGCCCTCAACTTTTATTCATGGTAATTGCAAAACATACAACAATTGTATATTTTCTTATTTGAAGTTTTGATGAATTTTTTTTTATCGAAATATGTTAACCCAATTATAGGGATAGAATTGTGAAGACCAATGTAGCTTCCAAATATAATCTTTGCTTCTATAACGTGATTACCTAGTGATTTGACTTGAAGTCTTGATACATTACCTAAACCATTTTTCATAAATATTTCTTAATAGCATAATTGGAACACCGACATTTAAAACTAATTTATGGTTTAACAAACCCGATAGTGTAAGTCCATTTAGAAAATAGGAGATTATAAACTTTCATCAAGATAATCTGAATGACGGATATTATTTGCATTTTATTGCGGAAAAACTCGCTAAACCGTTAATACTAAATCTCTTATTAAAAAAATAATAAAAAAGATACAAATAAAAATTAAATTTCAACAATATATCGTCTTTTAAATTCAAAATTTAAAACTCTAAATTTTAAAAAATTCAATTCTTAATATTTCGACACAATTAAATTTAAAATTTCAAAATTAAATATGAAAAAATTAAATCTAATAAATTAGAATTGAAACTTGTTAAACATATTTTTTGAAAAACAAAATCTCGTCATTTAAAAAAATAAAGTTTAAAATATAATACACTTTTAGAAATAAATATTTGCAAGTTTCTTAATTTTATTAAAAACTAACTATTAAAATTCATAAATCAAAATTAACAATTTATTTATAAATATCAGATTTAATTAAAAACTACTAATTAAATATTAGTAAGCTTTATTCTAACACATATTTATTTAAAATACAAACGTAGTATTTTCAAATTTTATATGTAAAATTAAAAAAAATTGTTTTTTGATAATAATTTTTAATAAAATCGTTTTTTACAATAAAACTTTAAAACTCGCTTTTTTAAAATCTCCTATTTTTTTAATTCTTGATTTTTAAAAAACATTCACTTTTAATGATAATTTGAAAAAAATGTTAGCCAGTGATAATAATGACGAAATGATTTGTTAAATGTTTATTTATGTAATTTTTTTAAAAAATGGCTAAATATAGAAATATTAAATTAATGATATAAATGTGGTTTTGGAAAATTAAATATGGTGATGCCAAGTGGCAAAATCATTTAGCTTTTTATTTGAAAAGGGATTAAGGAGCGTTAGATTGAATAATAGAGTTTTGTTTTTTTTTAAGTTTTTATTTTTTATAGATTTACCACAAAATAGATTGAATATTAGAGTTTTGTTTTTCTTTTTTCTCAAAAGTTTGTTTCTTATAAACTTGCCACAAAACATAAATGGAGTGATTTTTTTTTTTGCAATGAAGTGATTTTTTTTTTTGCCTCAACTTTGGTTTTTTATAAAATTATAACAAAAGTTCAATGGTTTTTTTAGTAAAGTTTAGGAGTTTTTTTATTCACTTTTAACCCGTTTTATTTTTATAATAGTTTTGTTTATCTGTAATAACTTTCGTTCGTTAACTTTTTTTTCAAAATGGGATCACGACTTTGTATATTTTTTTGTGAGAGGTCCGAGTATTTTTTTTTTGTATCGTACGTTATAGCGAGTCTGTGTTTCGACGTATGTTTTATCCTCATGGACGAGCTGGACCGATACCTACCAAACTCCCGTCACGTGGCGCGGGAAACAACTAGTTAATATTATGACAAGTTTAAATATTCAATTTGTGAGTTAATTGCATGAATGGCCCATGTGATTTTGATCAAACCGCATGTTTGGATCCCAGGTTTTAAAAATTACAAATTTAGCCTAAACTTTTGAGACTGGTTGCGTCTTTAGCCCCTAGCGTTAACTTCAGTTAGTTTTTAACGAAAGTTAGCCTATGTGCCATACACGTGACTTACGATTATTAACTTAACACTAAAAACGAGTTAAAATCAGTAAAAAAAATCAATAACAAATATGTAAAAATCAATAAAAGTTCGTAAAAACAGTAAGTCTAAGTTTGTAATCGTAGGTCACGTGGATGACACATAGGCTAATTTCTGTAAAAAACTATTAGTGTTAACATCATGTGCTAAAAGCGTAACCAATCTCAAAAAATTTAAAACTTGAAGGCCAAACATGTAGTTTGATCAAACCACATGGGCATTTATACAATTAACTCAATTTGTTTTTTAAACATGTTTTACACCATAATTAACCTACCTGAAACGTCGCCGTTATGTTACTTTCAGCGTAAAACGTGATGCTCGTTGTATTCTGTTTAAACAAAACCATAGGCGACTTAGTCCATGGTTTTCCCAAATAATGAATTCTGATCATACATTGTAGTCCCTCAGCTTCCTTGTATTGACAATAATAACCAAATTCTCTAAATTTAAATTAAATTGAAATTTACCATTATTCAACTATTATTTATTCTAAAAAATAAAAAATAAACAAAATTTTCTAGTAAACATAAAGTAACTATAATATATCTCTTACTAAATTTCCAACGTATATCTACATTATTCCTCATATTAATCTTGCAAGTACCGTTTTTGTTTATATAAGGATTCAAAACCTAAAATGGTTAAATTCAGATAAGATTTTGAATAAGCAACTTTCAAAATCTCTATTTCACTATTCCAAGGTTAGATAATTACAAACAACCATTGTGAGCCTAGAGAACATGGTAGATGCATAATATCTTTTAGGTGGAGGTCATGGGTTCTATCCCGGCAAAGGTGTTTTGATGTAATTTAAAAGTAAATTCAGTGAGTGGGTATGTTCGTTGTAAAAAAAAAAGATAATTACAAACCATTTTCTTCTCTCAAGATAACTCATGTATACTATCAAACAGTTAATAGCCAAACTCAACAACCCATATCTTTATCTGTCTCTCATATACGATAAAAAATTATCGAGTGTTAAAAACAAAAATCATTGTAAGGTATGAAACTTATCCCACATATATTGTATGGACAACCAATGTAGGGTTTATAACCAAAATGGGTTCCCTCATCCATTAGACTAGTCTTTTGGGCTGAGTTATCCTATTTGGTTTGTAACATTGGTATCAAATACAAACTCGGAGTGGTGGCCTGGAGAAACCAGTCATGACTAACGAGGATGTTGGCCCTCAAGGAGAGTCGAATGTTATGGACTGAAACTATTACAAGATATGTGACTTGTCCCACATAGGTTGTATGGGCAAACAGTGTGGGGGTTCATAACCCAAATGGGCTCCTTCACCAATCAGACTAGTTTTAGGTTGAGTTCTCTGTTTTGTTTGTAACTGAAAGGTCTCCCAATAGATCCAAGTTCAAGCCTTCCTTAACTAAACATCTTAGATAACCATCACTGTTCAAAAAACAAGTAACGGTCCAAATCCAAGAAAAAATGGCGAAATTCGTGAAGTTTTGAAAGCATAGGGACCTTAATGTAATAAAACTTAACTTCTTCCATAGCCGTCAGAATACATCTCTCGGGCAAACAACACCGCCACATCCCCATCCCTACCCACGGCGCCGCGGGAAAGCGATCAAGAGTACCTGTGAAGGATTAAAATAGAAAACCCTGAAAATACAAAATATTATTATTATTATTATTTTTATTTAACCCGATGTGCATTTGATGAAGAGCACTTCGCTTTCTTTCATGGCGATTTAAACGAAGCAACTCAGATTCTCTTTCATTCATCTCAACTTCTAGGTATATACTCAACTTTACTCCTTCTTTTCTTCATTTAATCTTTATAATCTTTTTGATGATTCGACCTAATTTTAAGCACATCGATTGATTTTGCATTCGATCGATCATGTTTGACATTTGTTGACCAGTTGTAAGATTTGATTTTGTTTTCATTCGATCGACAGGTTTTAAGTTGTATTTGTGCATTTGTGATGATCTTGAGCTTGTAGGGTGCAATATTTGTTTTCAACGAAGTTTCAACCTAACTTACCTATTTTCTCATTATCATCATTATACTTCATTGATGCCGTTGATTTTGATCCACAAGATTCTTCTTGTGTAGAAAGAGAATTGGGTAACAAGTGGGTCGGGTTTGATTGACTCATAAACATGTTTGAGTCCCATTTCGTAATATGCGTTGAACAGGGGTGTAAATGAGCCGGCCCGGGCTCGACTAGGCTCAAGCTCGGCTCGTTTAGCTTACAGAGAGCTCGAGCTTGGCTCGTTTACTATTTGTTACTTACAGAGAGCTAGCTAGAGCTCGGCTTGTGAAAACATTAAGCAAACGGAAAAAAAAAACTAAAAATCTGGGAAAAATTAATAAAAAGAAATAAGAAAGGGATAAAAAAGTTACAGGAGGAAGGTTTCAAACCCAAACTCGAGCTCGGCTCGTATACTATTTATTAATTAATTCATATATATATATATATAGAGAGAGAGAGAGAGAGAGGAGGGTTCTAGAGAAAACTACATAGTTAGGCGAAAACCGAGAAAACCACTAAAAAAACTAATTTTAATCAATAATATAATAATATTTATTTTTTATTTTATTTTATTTTTTTATAAGAGTATCAATGTAATATTACATTTTTTTACCAAAAAATCATTTAAATATTGGCTTACGTATACGTAACCCATAGTGTTACGTATACGTAAACAGAAAACAAAAAAATTACGGTTACGTATACGTAACCCATAGTATTACACATTGTTTTAGTGGTTTTCTTGGTTTTCGACTAACTTTGTGGTTTTCTCTTGATCCTTCCCCTATATATATATATATATATATATATTTATAATTAATTTTATATATATATATATATTTTTTAATTTTTATATGTAACATCATATGTATTATTTAGTTATTTTTATCATAATATTATACATACGAATTATTATTATTATTATTATTATTATATAATTTATAAATATATGTAATATATTAAATAAAAACTATATAAATAATAGATCTGTTTAGGCTCACGAGCCAGCTCGAGCTTGACAAGTGAAGCTTGGGCTCGGCTCGTTTATTAAACAAGCTTATTTTTAGGCTCGGGATCGGGCCCGAGCTCCTTTAAGCCCGGCTCGATTCAAGTTTTTAGCCAGCCGATCTAGAGTAGCTCACGAGCCGGCTTGTTTTGTTTATACCCCTAGCGTTAAAAATACAATTTGAGCAACTTTCAACCTGTTTTCATTTGATTCATTAGGGGTAAACCATAACCCAAATCGACCCGTAAGTAAATTTTTCAAAATCACGATTTCTAAACTGCGTGTTGGATTGAACGTTACAATACCAATACACGTGATTTCCAACTTCAAAATGGTAGATTAATAAGTCATAATGCCATGATCAAAGAACTATTTCTGCATTGCACGGGTATCTTTATTTTGTTGTGTTAAACTTGTTCTATAAAATTGATCCGACTATGGTTTTGTTAGCATTCTATTTAATGTTGTCTTGTTGGATTGTCTCATGATTCTAATATTAATTGCAGGAGCTTCTAATGATCTTGTGCTATCATCTTGATTAAAACATAAAGTAAAAATTTCGGGTTCAAATATGTCTATCTTAACAAAGTTGAGATGTATCACTGTGGATGTCACCGGGACTTTAATGGCTTACAAGGGAGAACTTGGTGATTATTATTGCATGGCTGCCAAATCAGCAGGGTTTCCTTGCCCCGACTACAAACGGGTGCATGATGGATTTAAAACCGCGTACACAGAAATGGCAAAAAAACACCCGTGTTTTGGGCATGCAGAGAAAATTCCCAACATTGTTTGGTGGAAAACGTGTGTTCGGGATTCTTTCGTTAAGGTAAGATTTGCTACTCTTACATGAATTTATTGTCTTTTTCCATGATAGTTTAAATTATAGATGAATGCTTGGATGCGCGTTTGAAAGTGATTGTCTAATTATTGCTAATTTGAGTTGCAATATTTGGTTTTAAGTGTTTGGGTAACATACTTTTGTGTCACATAATCAGTTTGAGTTTGGCTGCAACAAAATTTAGTATCATGTGGTTTAGTGATTTACATATATACCCTTAATTCTGTTGCCTAGTAAGGGATATATTTTGACTTTAGATGTAAAAAATATTCATATTGAACTTCAAGTTAATATGAAATTTATGGTTTAAAAAATCATGATGATCAAGTTGCATTTTACAAATAGAAAATGTTTTAAATTTGAACACAATTACTACCTCCATTCTATAATAATCACAAATTTTGATTTGATAGTTCAAGAAAATCATTTTACTATATGTCAAATCACAACCTTCAAGGGTTGGCGTAGTGGTAAGCACCTGATATAACCTCTCTAGCAGAGGTTTTAGGTTTGGATCCTGCTTCCACTGCTTTCCTTCTATAACTTCTTGAAGGCCACCTGTCTTGCTCAAGCTGTGATTTGCCTTATCCTGTTGGTTAGCAAGGTATTAGTAGGGCCCCATTAGTTTTCTGGTAACAGTTTCTCATGGTTACCAAAAATAGAAAAAAATATTTGAAACACTATTCCATGGAAACAAATATAATGTCTTATGACCAAATAGGTAATTAATATTTGAAAAAAAAGTTAATATTGCAATATTTACAGGATAAGAAGGCTAATAAATTTTGTAATATTAGTTAGTGAACTCCAAAAGTCAACTTGTAGCCCTCTTTTCGAATGATGGAATATGAGACTAACTGATTGTCTAGCTATGCTTTTCCTTTATGTTTGTGTTATATGAATACAATATCTTTATACCCAAAATCATTATATTATGCTCGGACAGGCAGGATATGATTTTGATGAAGAGACGTTTGAGAAAATATTCAGGCGCATATATGCTACCTTTGGTTCATCTGCACCGTACACTGTGTTCCCTGATTCCCAACCATTTCTAAGATGGCTTCGTTCACAAGGTGTGACTGTTGGGATTGTTAGCAATGCTGAGTATAGGTATCGGGACGTAATTCTTCCGGCTTTGGGCTTAAATGAGGTTGGTGGTTTTCATTTGAAATGTAGCACTTAGACATCCAAAAACTTAAGTAGGATAATCATTTGGTTTGGACAAGTTTAGATGCATTTATGCATAATCGTTTTGATTTGGTATTTTTAAAAACAGTTAAAATGGAAACCGGTTGAACAAGTTGAAATTCACACAAAATCATATTTTACACCAATAAAAACCAATATACTTTCTATTTTTTCTCACAAAAGTCCCTCGATAATTTTTTGCACATAAAAAACCAACATACTCTCTTTTTTCTCATAAAAGTCCCTCAACAAATTTTTGCACATAAAAAACCAACATACTTTATGGTTTTGTCACAAAAATCACTCGACAAATATTTACTCTAGTAAAATGAATAGGCAAAGAATGTAAAATTAACATTATTGTAGTTGTCGAGGGACTTTGGTGAGAAAAACAAAAACATATGTTGATTTTTTATCTGCAAAAATTTGTTGAGCGACTTTTGTGAGAAAAAAGATAGAGTATGTTGGTTTTTTATGTGCAAAAAGTTGAGAGACTTTTGTGAGAAAAAAACAGAAAGTATATTGGTTTTTTAAGGTATTTGCCTTTATAAAAAGAGAGAATTCATCTAATAGTAACCAAATTTTCTATTTGTTCCACCAAAGTCACTCTTTTGAATTTTTTTTGATTGAATTTTTTTTATATTAAGTGACCTAAATAGAATATATATGAATCTTAGTTTTAAGGGTATAGTTTTTTTAATCATATTTAAAACATTAGTAATTTGTAAAATTCAAGAAAAGATGATAACAGTCTGTTTCTTGAAACTCAGGGATCTGAATGGGACTTTGGTGTGTTCTCGGGCCTCGAAGGTGTGGAGAAGCCTGACCCGAGAATCTACAAGATTGCTTTAGAGAGGGCTGGAAATATAGCACCCGAAGAAGCGCTGCATATTGGGGATAGCATGCGCAAAGACTATGTACCGGCTAAGAGTATCGGGATGCATGCGTTGTTGTTGGATAGGTTCAAAATTCGCGATGCTGACGACTGGAAGAAATCTGGTGCTGTAGTGTTACCCGACCTGGTGGTGGCTCGAGAGTGGTTGACTTCTGACCGTTTGACTGATTGATACTATATTTATCATCTAGTAGTGGTTACGCATATTGTTGTAAACGAGTCAGGGTTCGAGTTTAATGTGAACACGAATGGGCCGGTCGGACCAGCTGGTTTTAGCGTCAGTAATGAATATTGATGCTTTTTAATCATTTTCTTTACTTTTTTCCTTTTAAAATCGTTGAGCTTCCGTTAAAAATTTTGATGATAAATAAACGATAATCCGTGTATTATCGTAGTTGTTGGCCCATTTGTAGAGGAAAATCCTTTAGGGACACTAATGATTGAAGAGGTCATGTGTTCAAGTCCCAATGTCATAAATAAAGAAATTTGCCTTTCAAAAAAAGTAAAAATAAACAATAATACGTGTGTATATTCTGAAAATAGAAAAAATAAAACGATGATACGTATAACTATTCTAAAAATAGAAAAAATAAATAATCAAAGGTTAAACGATAATACTTGTATATAACTTGTATACACTATATTCATAAAAGTAGAAAAAATCTATATCTATACTATATAATAAATAAATGTTTTTCATGCCACGTGTCGTCTCCACATTCAATCTTATCATTTTTTTCTCACTTCTCTCTCTTATTAAATACACATCTATCTTTTAATAATAATATATTTTTAAAGAAAATACTAATTATACTAATAAAACACATTTATTTTAAATTAATTCTTATTATATGAAACTTTGAAATCTAATTATGTAAATTTTATTTCCAATCAAATAGTAATGAAAGTCAAATTAAATTAAATAATAATTAACGTATTTTCAAAAAACAATCATATATTAATTTTTACATATTTTGAATTTTGTTTTCTATTTTTAGTATATGTAATACATTTTTACACATGTAAAATATATGCATAAAGATTTAAAATTTTTATATTGATATTTTTTTCATCCCGTGTGTATTACACGGGTTCTAAGCTAGTAAATAATAAAGGTTAGTTTAATTAACTTAATGCTTTAAACTAGAGGTGCACAAACCGGTTTTTTCTGGTTTGCCTTTATAATATTGATATTTTTTTCATCGGTTTGATCAACGTTTGGTCAAAACTGGTTTGCCTCCAAACCGGTTCGGGTTAAACCGGTTTACACACATAAAATCCCCAACCCTATCAAACCGGACCGGGCCGGGTTAAGACCGGTTTGGTTCTTAAACCCTTTCTTTTAAATCAATAAAATTTAAATAATTTATAAAAAATATATAACAATTTTAAAACATAAAGTTCAACGTTTATTCAACTTTGGAAAGTTCGGAAATTACAAAACATTACAAAATAAAATTAGAAAATTGGAAAACAAGAATTTAGAGAGCGTTTAGAGAGCGATTTTAGAGATTAGAGAGTGTAGAGAGAGGTATGATTAACCAAAACAACCTCCCACTTATTTATAGTGTTTTATGGGTTCAAAATGGTCCAAACAAACGGCTCAAAATCGTTCCAACGGCTATATAGCCGTTATGTAATGGCTATTTTTTTGCCTGCGACTAAACCGGTTTGCTTGAACCGGTTCGGGTTAAACCGGTTAGACTCAGAAACCCCAACCCGGTTAGGAAGTGACGGTTTGAAACCGGTTTGCCTTAAACCGGTTTCCGATTTTGGACCGGTTTGAAAATTCGAACCGGTTTATTTGCCCACCTCTAGCCTAAACTTCGGTCATTGAACCGTGAAAACCGAGCCATAAACAGTAGACCCAATCATATAAATGTAGAATTAAACACCTAGTTTAATTTGTAAATGTTCTAACCATCGGTCATGGAACAGTCAGAACAGAGCCATAAACCGTAAACCCAATCATATAAATGTAAAACCAGCCGAACTGGCTGCACCGCTTTGGTCTAGATAGTTAGGTTGGTTTCAAATGGTTCTAGCAAAGTATGTCTTTCAAACATCAAATCAAGAACTTAATCATATGTTTTTGCCACCAACATAACAAAATTAAGATCCAAACATACAAAGTAAACCATTATCCAACATAAGTCCATAACCAACAGTTAACAACATATCGCGAATCACCTAGGCTTCTGCAGGAGGCTGGGTCACACCATACTTGACCAACATCTTACTCAGATCATCAGGTGAGCAAACCTGATACTTAACCTTCCCAGAAGATGACAAAAAGATTTCAGCCAGTTCAAGTTTTTCAGAAGTAAGACTAGTACTATCCATTGTCTTGCTAAGAACCTTAAGTGCCAACTGGACCGCCTCTTCTCTACTAATATCATCCTTATAATCCTGTTTCAGCATCGACTGGGCCGCTTGATTGTTAGCACCAACAGCTGCCGCCTTCCAGCCGCCATAGTTTCCACTCGGGTCACTCATGTAAAGCTGGAACCCATAGTTTTTATCCCAACCAGCGAATAGAAACGACACCCCGAAAGGGCGTAGCCCACCAAACTGTGTGTAGCCTTGTTTGGTGTCACAAAGGGATTGGACCAGTTGTTCAACAGGCATGGGTTCTTGGTATGAGAAAGTGTAGCGTTGGGCTTGAACACGGGCCGTGTTGATGAGGATGTTGGCATCTGACATTATGCCAGCTACAGCACAGGCCACGTGATCGTCGATTTTGTACATTTTTTCGGTTGAGGTTGAGGTTTGAAGAAGCTTTGAAGTGACTTTCTTTTCACCGACTAAAACTACACCGTCTTTTGAGAGGATTCCAATGGCGGACCCCGCGTTTCCTATGGCTTCCATTGCATATTCGACTTGGTAGAGACGACCTTCTGGGGAGAAGATTGTTGTTCGGCTGTCATACCTTCTCGACATCTGTCTTTAGGATTTTACACGAAAGCAGAATGTGTTAAAACCCTTGGTAATTAAAAAAAGAAGCAATGCAAAAGCATAACAATGTGCGACTGTTCAGCTTTCAGATGATTAAGAAAGAAAGTAGCTTATTCAAACATAATATGGAGAGCTTCTACTAGAAGTGGCCAAATGGGCAGGTTGGGCAACGGGTCAAATTTTTGGGGTGGATTGACAACACTTCTTGTTCACAATTTTATATTTTGAATAAACAACTAGGGTATGTTTGGCAAAATTATTTAGTTATAGCTTACGCTGCTAGTTGGAGCTGTAACCTAGTGAACAAATAGTTGTATAAAAATGTTTGGCAAATTAGTTGCAGTTGTAACTGAAATGTGTAAACTGACTTACAAGGGGACATACATAAATATTTGTATTTGGGTGATTTTGGCTCTCAAAAAGCTCCAAGCTTATTTTTGAATGATACTTTGAGTAAATTATATTTTCTCTCTAAAATCAAAGCTAAAGTTGTGTCATCCAAGCAAGGTTTTTTTTGAAGGAGCTTATTTTTTGAAAAGCAAAAGCTAAGCTCGTAAAAGTACTGTGCCAAACATGCTCTTAAGGTGTCCAATATGAATTAAAAAGACCATTTATTCCAACAATAATAATATATTTCTTTGAATACATTTATTTAGAAGGTTTAGTGCATTAAAAAATACGCTTTGAAGTCGCACATTTGACCGGTTTCCTTTTAGCTAGCTTTTTTATTCTGCAATATTCATTTCACGAGTATTAGTGAAAAACATTCATTGGATTTTGAAGATATTCACACTTTGATTTGTAAATTATAGAAACAAATGTTTCATATCTCTAAATCCAAAATGTCTAGCAAGATATGAAAAATATCAGTCACATCTTAAAAGGAAGCCACAAGACATATAAATCATCAATAACTCATCCATGCAATAAAACCGATTTAGTTCCTACATTCCAGTTTATTCACTAGTGCCCATAACTAACTGTCACTGTGTTGTGTATGGAGGCTTAGAGAGCCAGCCAGCCCTAAGGGGCTTCCTTCGCAGATTAGGATTGGGGCCCAATTGGGCTTAACTTGGTGATCAAGTTAGAAACCCTAGAATAGTTCTCTAAAAATATAGTCTTATATTTATGTAATTTCTTGTACCAGAGCATTTAATAATAAAGATCCCTAGTTGCAGCCCGTAGACGTAGGTCACACTGACTGAACCACGTTAAACCTCTTGTGTTGTTTTACCGCTTTCAGTTAGTGTTTGTGTGCGTGTGATACCCTAACACACTGAACCATAAAATTCATATACCAATAATCATGCTAGAGAAAATGACAACTCTTCGGTCATCATCTTTCTCAGGAGCTGCAAAAACAAACTCCTGCCTAGTTTTAACAAATTGTTGGTTTGGAATTCGAAGCTCGTTCACTGAACTTTATCAACTCCCACATGAAAACCTGCATCCTAGATAAATGTTCTTCCCACATAAAGTTTCTAAATAAATCTTCACATATACTACTTTTTTATATACATTTTCAATCATTTGAGGGGTCTCCGTGAATTTTGTCTAATATCTAAGCTTGCATAGCTGTTCAAAGCATTAGTTTAGCAGGAAGATAGAGATAATATCATATTCAACATGCCCTGAGCTCATTTTATCATTTTATTGTTATATAAAACAGACCCCAAATATCATCATTGAATCCATCTTAACTAACTAAGAATCTTATAGTTAACTCATAAACCAGAACTTAAGAAGCAAAACCAAACTTGCAAGAAATCAAAGTCCAACAAACGTTTATAAAGTATTAAAGGTGAATGAAATTGTCCTAAAAGTTTTTATGACATCTTACCCTAAATCCCCATTATATATTCCAAATGATCTTAAACTAAACAACACGAAAACCACAATAATTACAAATCCAGAAATCCACCAAACAGGTTTAAAATTAGGGTTTTTTATTCGCATTTCAGAAACATTCAAAAAGCCTAGAGAGATAGAGAGAGAGGATGGAATCGAAATTAAACTATAGCATTAACCTAATCACCGGTTCGAGTAAATATATTCTTAGAACTAAATCTACCAAACTTCATGATCGACAAACAAATTGTACATAAAATTGAATTAATCGGATGCATATATAAACACAAAGAGGAGATTTAGAAGTAACCTTAATTCGATCGGAAAGAAGAAAGGTCGGATTGAATTGAACTGAAGAATCAAAATAGTGGCGAGCGGAATAGGTTATACTCCGTCCGGACTTTTATTGTGCCCCAAGCTTTCTTTGCTTTTCTTTTTCGTTTTTGTTTTGTTTTCTTTGGTCAAATTGCATAAAAGACCTTGAAGTTTGATTATGTTAGATATTCAAGTGTTATACTAGAACATGAGCATGTCCTTCCTAACATTTACCATATCAACAAAGAAGCATCCTAAGTGTCGACGACTAAATATTCAAAGATCGTTTTGCTAGGATTTGTATTTGAACGTTTGGGGTTTGCTGGCTAGTCCAGACTTTATCGGGCACGACCTCAATGGGATAGACGACGTGAACATGTCTAGGTGTCTTGCACACCGAACGAATCACTGAGCGCAAGTTGTTGCCACTCGCCTGATGAGTCCAAGGCAGGACGAAAACCAGTCAACCCTGATCATAAGCAGGATGGATTAGCTGGCCCTGGGCAACCCAGGGCGCCACATGAGGCCTCGAGAGATGACCCCATTACAAAAGTCCTATGTTTAACATAATTAACTTAAAAAAACAAAACAATTAAAATAGCTCTTCGCACATGATCTAAATAATTTAGTAAAATTCAATCATATTTACCCTTTAATTGGTTAATTTAGTGTGTACGTTGCCTTAGAAAGCAATATGAACTTACATTGGTAATTTAATGTCACATCCCAGTTTCAGGTACAGGTTAGAGGTGATGCATGATTCAGAACACACAGCGGAAACTAAAAACTTCATTCTTTATTTCTTTTAAAACATCATGGAATCAACAAGTTACATTATGTTTCATCATTGTTCCTAACAAGGAACATATCATTTCGGTACTTATAGTTCATGGCATGCCCATCATTTAATTCATTCATCATGTTGTTCTAGTCCTAGGATG
Source organism: Smallanthus sonchifolius (assembly GCA_023525975.1). Classification (NCBI taxonomy): domain Eukaryota; kingdom Viridiplantae; phylum Streptophyta; class Magnoliopsida; order Asterales; family Asteraceae; genus Smallanthus; species Smallanthus sonchifolius. Next base: position 34,342,732 of record CM042046.1, read on the forward strand.
CCTCCTCTATTGACTACATGTGATGCGCTAAAAAACATTTGATAAAAATGGATTAGCATAAAGCTGATGAATTCATAAACAAATCAGTTTATAAAATGACTCACCAAAGTATCTTGAACATAGTCATGGGGTTCCACCTCCTCTCATAGACAAATATCATAAATCAAGTCAATATATATACATATATAACCAAAGACCGTTACACGGGTCCTGTTCAACATGTCGTTCCATGGGTCATGTGAAACATAATAAGCGCTTAGAATGCATTATACATAAACAGTCGGTGTAATCGTTTCAAGATACCCAAAAATGTTTTCATAAATTAACCATGCTTAAAGATGGAATATAACATATCCATGGTTATTTTAAATGCATAACAGTTTAAGAACTCACCTTATAAGTACTTCGGCTTATCGTATTTGAAATATGGCAAACACCTCGGACAAAGCCCTAGATTTATGATAATATTTACTTAATTTCACAATCCTAGCTTAATGGTTATTAACCAAAGTTTATCAGTAGGTCGGAACCTTACCTCAGCACTATTCTACAGCAATTTGAAGGCGAAACGCTAGAAACTGAACTCTTGTACGTGAACCGGGGCTCGGGATCGGATCTCCAGAGTGAGTGTGTGTGTTTTTTGAGGTGTGGAAAGTGTGTGAGACTAATGTTCAAAGTCTGAATTCGAGCTTTCTAATTATAGGCAAACTTTGCATCCGTAGCGGACCGCTAAGGTTCAGGCTGGCGGTCTGCTACACATTAGGGCGGATTATCCCTTCCTTAGCGACTAAGTAACAAATCGCTAAGCTTTATTATAATGGTCTGCTTAGTAGGATTGCGGCTGACGGATCGCTAAGGATCCCATGGCAGTCCGCTATAGGGTTTCGACGTGGTCCGCTAGTCAACAGACACATGGCGTGTCATCATTGCTGCCTTGTCCACCACGTGGCGGACCGCTAAGCCTCTGGATAGCAGTCCATTACGACCTGAATTTAAGCATTTTCATTTTTAGTACATGGTGTGAATCACCATCGCACCAATCAGTTCCAACAACCTTTTCATCGTTGATCTCTGCTGCTACGAAACCCACCAGAAGCACCAAAACTGTCACACCCCAACCGACGGCGGAAAGATCAGGGCGGGACATGGAGACTGTTCATAAGCACATGGTTGACTAGATTGTAGTATATTAATAATCACATTTCATAAATCAAACCAAACAAAATCCAACAAGTACATAAATTGAAATACATAATAAGTTCTTTATTTAATTAAACTAGGTCCACAACTTAAATGAAGCATGTCTTGATCAACTCCCATATTCGTACCTGAAACATGATTAAAACAAGGTCAACTAGAAAGTTGGTGAGCATAAATGGGTTTTGACTCTAAATAGTATCAATGTGTTGTGTGTATACAATCCATACATATCATGGTTAATAAGACAAATATGGAGAGTTACTATTGTGAAACCAAGTTGTATAATCAAACCTTTGTAACTAGCATGCAAGTAACCAAATTGTGTTGTCGGTAACAATCACCCTAATTGGGTGGGTTTGTCAGACTCAATAGATCTATCATTGTTAACCGTCGGCTTGTGTAGTTAATGATTGCACATGTAAATTGCACACAAATTGTAGTTTACACACCTAGTACTCAAACATAAGGCTCAAATTGCACACATGAATGTACGGTGTAATTGTATTGTGTAGTTTGTAAACATTGTATATTTGTATTCATGTTCCAACCCAAAAATATAAATAGTGTTAAAAGGGGTTATGTAAAACTCACTTGTATCAAAGGTGTAGGCAACGCGAGAAATTATGTAGCTCAAGTGATTCTCAAAGTCACAAATTAACCTAGATTGAAATGTATGAATTTGAATTAATAGATATGTCTTGTTCCAAGATTCATAGGATTTTGATATGTAACAAAGGTTGAGTCGTTTCATGTAAAAAATGTGTAGGTTGATAAAAATATAAGTTCAAAGTAATTTGTAAAAATATAATTGTCTTAGGGTTAAAATAAATAAATTCTTTCTATTTATTTTAAATAATGTGTCTACTAAAATAAATATGACATTTTGTTTATTGAAAATAAATAAATTTATTTTATTTATTTATAGTGTAATTATATATATTAGTACACAAAAACTTTGAATAAAAAGAAAGAAATTATAACTACTTTTAAAGAAATAAATATTTTCTAAAATGCTTTATGGTTTTATAAACATGGTAAAAAGTATTTTATAAAATCTTAATGACATTTTATAAAATAGGTATTTGGTTTTATGATTTAATCTAAAATAACCTTTAAATTGGTTTTATAGTGAATAATGGAATTTTTAAACTATTTAGATTGTAAAATAAAGATTTTAGGTTAAAAATTGTATTTCTTGTACAAAACGGTTCTAGATAATGTTAGGTTTTATAAATTAATTTTCATAGAATTTAATTTGTGTGTAAAACCGATTTAAAAAAAAAAAGAAACAGACCACCCGGTTTGAACCCGGGTGGTTTCTGTCTGAGGAAGCCGTGTTACTAGTGGACCAAGGGACTATATATGATAGAAACTTGATATGAATTGATTTTTAACCCGTAGGTGTAAAGGGTCGGGTTCTGGGATTAAGGTTCGCGCAAAAAGGGCTTGTTTTGTGGGTTTCGAACCCACACCATCTAGTCCAGCGGTGTAGTGGCTTATCGGCTGGGCTAGATACTTTTGCTGGTTGATTAGAGGGGTTAAATGATTAAATACGTTAAATACTCTGATTCATATTTTCCCAAATTAAACTGTATGAACCGATCTAGGTTTCGAATGCAATTGAGTTTGATGCCCTCTGTCATATGAAATTGACAGAGGGCTTTCAACCCATGGGTGAAAACGAAACAAATGCTATAAACCATACCTGAAATGGTTGAGTATAGGGGGCGAACGGCTAATGAATCAGGCTCGGTGTTCTTCGATCTTGACGGAGCTTTAGAGATGAAATGCGGATTGTATGAGTGCTCAGAGAGTTTGTGTGAAAGTATGCGGAGGTGAGGGGTGAACCAATTTGATTAATTACATGTTAAAGGCAGGTTTCGGTCATTTGCTTGAAGGTTGACAGTTGTTGCAAGAATTACGCGTTAATTCAGTCGATTAGGGATGGATTAGGTCGCGAATAGGGTCTACATTCATACAGGAAACGTTTGCGCGTGATTTACGGGATTTAGAACGCGTTGATTGCACGAATTGATGATGGATTGATACGGGTTTGACTCTGTGAAGTCAAACACGTTTGAATTTGGATTAGACCGCGCAAAATAATCGAATTGCAGTTCCAATTTGGCCTGGGGATGGTATATGGTCAATTATTCGTGCATGAGAAGTCCAATTACACATATTGGATCGGGGCAGGTTTGAATTGCATGATCTTTGGACTGTTTTGCCTTTAAAAGTCAAAATTGGTCAATGTTCTTGAATGGGGGTCCAATTTAAGGGAAAAGGGTAAATTTCAAGGGTGTGGGTTCATAATTGAGGGTCCAAATGTTTGGGGATTCAAACCAAATGTTTTAACATACATATATATATATATATATAATTTACATATATATATATATATATACTTATATATAAATTTAAATAACTTATATACAAGTTTTAAATTCTTGAACGTGATAATGTATTTTCATAGCAACTTGTTTTTATATACATCCATTCTATATGATATATTTATATGCATATATATTAGAGTGGATCAATGGAAATTTCCAATCTTATATAATAATGTGTAACAAAAGAATTGTAAAAATCAGGAGATTGTGTTGATAATATTTTGAACTAGAATTGGAATTTGAAATATTGCTTATTGTATTAAAATAAATACAAGGAAAATCAAGGATGTTACAAAAACAGTTGCTATCATTGGTTGTTCGTTAGTTTAATAGCTTCGATCAATTTACGATTAACGAACCAGGTATCAACATCGACATATTCTTCTTATATTTTGAATCTGACTCATGAGAAAAAAATAAGATTTTATTATAACTTTTTTGTGTACTCAAAACCTTATCTTTCATAGTGGTGGAATTAAATTCCTAAGCCTTATATTGATCGCATAGCGGACACTGTTGGAAAGGTAAGATTTGAGTGTTTATGTCGTCTTCTTCCGGTGTTGTGAATTTTAATTTGGTTGAGTTCTTTGATGTTATGTTTGTTTTCAGTATGAAGCACTTGGTTATGTGGTGGATTGGGATTTTTTGCAACCTGTGGATTAGTGGCTAACTTGAATGACAAAGCTTCCAAGATATCATTTGTAAGTTGTATGATTGTCATACCAAATTTTGTTATTTAGGTTGAACCATGGTAATTTTTTGGAAGATATGTAATGACATATATACGAATTAAATAACTTTATTTCTTTTGTCAAGTTATTTACCATGATGGAACATCAACGGGTTCTGTGTGATTTGTAGTAAGTTTAAGTTGCTTAAGGTTTTTACATTTTTTTTTCTTCATAATGTGACTTGTATTTTTGTTTAATATACTCATATATTTGCAAGCATCTATGGAAATTTATCAAAGAGCCATGCTCTTGTGATTGTGGGTAGATATAACAGTGAAAAATGCTTAAACAAGTGAAAAACACTTGTTTGGACTTAATGTTATCATAAACAACAATAACTTCCTCAGGATGTCCATAATTTTCTATTTACACTATTAAAAAAGACAAGGGTGAGCCAGAAAGCATATCACTTGCAACACTTGTATCCTTCTTGGGTAGTGGAAGAATAAGAAAAACGGGTGTGCTAGGCAGGTTGGGTAACAGGTAAAAACGTTTGATCAACACTTTTTGTTCATAATTTTCTCCATTTAAATAATTAACGTCAAATACAATAATAAAAATTCTATCATTCAATAACAAATCTAATGTTTTGTATATAATTATTTTGGAGTCTTGGGTTAACAATACACTTCACAACCTGTTAACTTGTTTCGTTTTAAGCTAACTAATTCTTTTTGACTCGTTAGTAAAAGGGTCGAAATTATATAAATATACCAATTGAATCAGCTATTGTTGTAGGCAACAATTTATTTTGTGAATTTTGTAAGGTAACTAGATGGTTATACCCGTGCTCTGTGGCGGGTGTCGGGTCCATCGTTAATAAAATTTAAACGAACACGGTAAAAATAATGTTAATAAAAAAGAAACATAAAACTAAATAATAAAAAATAGAAAAAAAATAAAAAAATTACCGGGTCCGGTCGTCGAAAACCATAAAGCTAATACCGATATGGGTTTCAATAATACCAATACCGACAAAAATGTTGTTCGCTCATAATATGTTCGATTCGTCACGGTACCATAACAGGTACGACACTCGCTTTAGGCAACGGTAAAAAAAATCGATTTTGAATACAACTCCGTTTTCAAAAGAAAATTATATCGGAACATTGACAAAAAAATAAAAACAGCCGCGCACTTCGTATTTTGAAAAACGTTAACGAACGAAAGTTATTAAAGGAAAAAAAATTAATAGAAAATGAAAAGGTCTAAAAGCGTATATTTTATATAGTATGAGTGTTGAAAATGAAAACATAAAAAAAAGGAAAAAACGTGACAACATTCTAAGGAAAAGCTATTGTTCCCCTGCATGGGAATTAAATACCCGTGCGCTGCAGCGAGAGTGTTAAAATTTGTAAGGATAGTTTTCCTATACATTGACATTCACCTAGTAAAAAAACTCACGTTGAAACGTTGATAAATAAAACATCTTGAAACAAAAAAAACCCCGAATGTCTAAAATATCATATTTTAAAGGATGTAAGAGGAAAACAGAAAAAGGAACTTTGCTGACATGCGTTGCGGTGGTGACATTGACGTGACTAAGTACGTAAAGAGAAATGCATGAAGATCCGGCGGCTCGGTTTTGAATATTGAAACGTAGATAAAAGAACACACATCAACGCTATATTCGGAAATCATATAAAAATGAATGTTAAGACTTACGAAACACGACATTGAATTTGAAAAAAAAAATATATTAAAGATTACGTTGTTGTGAAAATGAGTAGTTGCGTATTTGCTAAAAAGTGTTTTTTACACGGCTCGGTTTTCATATCAATACATACATAAAAATAAGAATGTCGATTTTCATAATTCCTTATACATCAAAAGTTTTAAAGAAAACTAAAGTGTATTTCAAAGTAAAAAAATAGTTAATAAAAATATAAAATCAAGAAGATAAGAAAAGTAAATGTAACGAACTACTATTGTGGGGGTTGAAACCGCGCCACTGGCCCATTCATCACAAAATGATGAGCTCTTGGGTTCAAGTTACACTTGTCACAAAAAGGGGTTCAAGTTAGGCCAGAGGGTTTTCTCACCTATGGTAGGTTTCCTCCTGTGAGGGTGGAGATGATCGGGTGTGCCAGTGGCCCGTCAGTGATCCAAATTGTTTTTCCCAAAAAAATATTGAGGGAGGGAAGAAGACGATAACCACTGACCTCAGTGTGACTTTGTGATGAGTTTCCATTTCAAAAATATACATAAGGGACAGAAGTATTGTTCAGCAACTCACATAAATGGATAAGGACTAAAGTTTGAAATTGTAAATGCATAAAATATCAAAGCTACATAAGAAGTAGTACAATACGCATAAACGATTACCCATTTAGCTTTTGTACGTACTTGAATAAGGTTATAAGGGTTTGCAAGCAATTGCTCTTAGCTCCTTGATTTGGGCATTTGATTTTCAATTTATTGTTGTTTTTACCAAATAATACTTATGTACATTACTTCCCAAAAGCATGTTACATGTGTTTTTCATTTTTGTGGATGATGAATTGTAAACGGAAGAACCATAGTGTTTTCATGACGAAGATTTTAGATAGCCTTTGTCGGTGATCAATCTAACCAATTATATTTCTTTGAATTTGATTCTTAATACGCATCATTTGTATCTATATATAATCATACGGTATCAACATTTTCTAGTTTTTGGTTGTTAACTGATGTCGTCTAGACGGTCTATAAAAATAACTATAAAACCTAACCTAGACTCCTAAGTAATAAATGAAAAACCTATGAACTAGACCGCACTAACAGGTAAGTGGACCTATCGAGTGTAGCACAGCTTAACAGTAAACCGGATTATCAAACCCTAGAGACACTACGAATAACAAAACTGACTCTGACTCGGACTAAATGATGATTTGGTTTGGGGGTTTACTACACTAAAGATTATCACTAAAGAATGCAATAAACTAAGATCGAATCAACTATTAAGACAAGAACTAAGAAAGATACCAGGAATGGGAAGAATACCACCTAGGTCGGAATCCTACTTGCAAAGCACAACTTCTATCGGTTCTGGAAACTAAGATGGATATGGGTTTTTAAGGATGACAACTATATATTACCTAGTGGATCTTTAATCACTCTCAGGGTGTCACCAACTAGACTACCTAAAGTGTACTAACTCACCAGATGGTCGGATCACTTCTCAGGTATTTCCAACTATGACAATATACCCTAACGAACGGATTACCTCTCAGTCTCACCGTCCACAATACATTCAAGGAATGCACGGGGTAATCCTAGAATAACAACTATGATTCAGGATAACAACAGATCACTAGACACCTAATACCAACTTCCTCTCAGACAACTGACACTCGGATTCCTCATGACGAAGACAAACCGACTAATTCTCACCTCTCGGATATTGAACTAGGACACACACTCAACTCTAATCAGCAATCAATAACAACTCCTATGGCTACTACGTCTAGCAAACCACCACAATCACAAACCCTAAGATCTATAATCAAGATACGCTAATTGAACTGGCAGACAACCACAATCAACGCAAGGAATCAATAATCAATCACACATTCAGAATTAAAGCATGCATATACATCATAATTATTAACTAGGAGTGCTTACAAAATCATAAAACCATTAATTGAATCCAAAACCGATAAAAACTGAAACTTTAACAAGCATTCATCATGTGACATAGACAATATTAATGAGTTTATCCTAGATTCATGTTCAAAACATCAAAGCAGAAGTAATTAAACAAGAACATGGTTTCAAATCAGAACAATCAAAGATAAAAATCGAATCTTGAGATCGAAAACGCTATAACTAACGAATCCGGATTTAAAAGCTCCAATCTTTCACTTCAATTGCTTCCTCTAACCTCAAAATCGCCTCTAGCCCCTTCTCTGGGCGGCAAAGATACCAACTTTTTTTATTAATGGGGTTACAAATCTATCAACTCGTAAATTAGGGTTTTTTCACGGATTACGACTCTTTTGCGTACCGCGAGAGAGATTGGCCAGTCCCTCGCGTACCGCGAGGGACAAATTAGTCGCGCCCGAATTATGAAGTCCCTCGCGTACCGCGAGGACTTGAAATTCATCATTTTTCTCTTTTATTTCTTGTCACACCCCAACCAACGACGGATTATACGTCGGGGTGGACGCGGTTGTTCAATAGCACAAGGTTGACTATTAAAGTTTTAATATTTTATTAATAAATAGATTCAAAGGTTCAATACAAAGGAAATAACAAGTATACACCGTTTATTTAATAAGTAGTCTAGGTCCAAAGCGTCTTATGTGATCACAAACAAATCTCATGATGTAGAACCTGAAACATGTGAAAGAATCTGTCAACTACAAAATAGTTGGTAAGATACAAAGGTTTTGACACAGTTTAACAAGTATTTGAAAAGAGTTACAATTCACTATGATATATGCATTCTATAATGTAAGTATGAGGACATTGCATCTTAAACATTGTGCACATCAACCCTCCAACCAAGTTTAGGCATAACCCGCAGGTTACCCTTATAAGTCTCAAGTTTAAAGTTTAATTCAGTAACAATCACCAAGGGCTCCCCTCGAAGGGTCAATCAATCAAGGTGGATTGGTCAAATGCAATAGATCTATCATTGTTACCATAGGCTTTATCAAAGTTAATGAATATGCTAGTTTTAAGTTTAATCTAAGCATACAAGTCTCAAGTTTAAAATAAGAATAAGCATCTAGTCATAGTTGTACAAGAATTGTATAAGTTTAATGTTTTTGAACATGTTTCACCCCAAAAGTATAGAAAGGAAAAAGGGGCTAAGTATACTCACATGGATTGATGAAGAGATCCGATAAGAGTAAGTTTGCAAGACTTTGAGAGGGAGAATATCCTCACAATAAGCCTAGGAATATAAGTCTAAAGATTTAAGTAAAAAGTCTAAGACAAGGATCTAGGGTCTAAGATTTGACTAGGGTTCCAAACGGGTGACGGGATGATTTGTGTGTATAAAGTTAGGATCAAGTTTCAAATGAAGGTTTTTGAATATCGAAGTTTAATAGGTTTATAGTTTAGAATAATTATTAATTATTCAAAAGTTTTGCAGTTATTAATTACACATGTTAAGTAAAAATTAGTTTTCCAAGTATTCGTAAATGAGGTTGATGTATTTGTTAAATGAAAGACTAAATAATTATTAAGGTTTAACCATAATTATCCGAAGAATAAATAATTATTAGAGATTTATAATAATTATTTAAAGAATACATATAAAATGATAATTATTATTTTAAAGGATAAATAATAATTAAGGTTTTATAACAATTACTTCAAGAATACATGACTATTAAGGATAGATAATTATCTAAATATTTATCTAATTAATATAAATCATTTAAGATTTATCAAAGCATTTTGGTATTAAATATTTATTATTTTGTAGTTTCAATAAGATAACATATATATATTTTTAAGTTAATAATTTTTAAGGTTTACAAGTTTATAAAGTTTTATAAGTTTATAAATAATTAAATAAATAAGGTATGAATAATTTTCTTTACAAATTGGGATTTTGATTATAGGTCTTTAAAGTTTAAATAAAATTATAAGTTTATAATGTTTACTTCAAATGGTAAGTTTTATAAGTATAAGTATTTAATTTAAAGTTTATGTTTTTAAAAGTATAAATGTTTTAAAGTCTTTATGAAGTTTATAAGTTTACAAAAGTTTAGAAAATAATTAAAGCATATTTATTTTCTCACATTTTATAAAAACAATAGGTTTATGTTTATATAAATTTTATAAAGGTTTTAAAAGTATTTTTATAGATTTTATGGATTCAAAACCAAAATTAAAGATTTAATTAATTATAGGTTTAACTAAGTTTTACTTAATTAAAAATGTTCCAGAATGTAAAAGTGTAGATAAAAATCGTTTTTAGGTTTATATAAGTTTAACATAATTCATAAAAATTATTAAAAGTTTAAAAACTGTTTTTTTAAAAGGCTGAAACAAACGAAATGGGCAAAACCGGTCCCCCTTGATTCGAACTCGGGTCTGGGACCGGGTCAAGTATACACACACGCATTTAACCATCCCGGCTACGGGTCTCGCTGAGTATAACTCAGGAAATCAAATACTTAAACACAAGCCAGATTCATCCCCAATACCCATATGAACCCTAGAATCAAAATCTATCAAATACACATCGATTAGCCCCCTGATCATACAAATTGATAAGGGGCTAATGATCTCAGAGTAAAAGCGAGTGGATTGGTATTTCGAATTACCTGATTTGAAGTCGGGACGAAGGAGAACGAGGTGGGTATTCCGGTTGACTGTCGCGGCTTCAAATCGTCCAACGCAGGTGTTAATCGGGGAATTTGAGAGTGAAGGAAGTTGAAGGGTGATGTTGATGAGCTTCGGAGGTCGGTATTTATAGGTGATTTCGCCATTAATGCTTAGTTGGTTGGGGAGATGGGGGTTGAGCCAATGGCTTCGCATTCGAGCCTCACGCGGTCATTAAAATCGAAATTGGTTACCGAGACACCTCGGGTTACGGACGCACGCTCGAGGTGTAACTCGAGGTTCGTTGAATGTAGTCGGATTTGCGATTTCGGATAATGGGAGTGGAAAAACGGGTGATGCGGGACTCGAACCCATGATCGGTTCTGGGTTCCGGATTGTTTGGTGAATGGCAAAACAGGTCCCTGAGGTTTCTGGTCTAACATTTCATGTTAAAAGTTAACTTCTTAGTTTAAAACAAGTTTCCAAAATGACGGTTTGGCCCCCCTGGCTTTATAAAAACAATTATATATGTTTTTATTTTATAAATTTAAATAAGTTTTATCATTTTATAAGTTTATAAAAAAGATTTCGAATATTTAAGTTTATAAGTTAAGTAAGTTTGTTAATTATAATTTTTATAAAATTATAAACACACATATAAGTATGATCGTTTTTCCTTAAATCCATATTAAATAAATTTAATATTTATTGTTCAAGAAAATAGTTTTAATAAAAATTTAAGTTTTTAACGTGTAGAAGTTTAGAAAAAGTTACGTCGTAAAAATCCCAGATATTACATTTCTTGGGCTTCATTCTAGAGCTCGGTTTCTTTGGGTTTTCACTTGTAATTGTCACGAGCACCTGTAAACATAACAAAGACTCAATATGTAACAAAAACGGCTCAAAACAAATACAAAACTAATCAAAATAACATGAAAACAAAGGAACAAAGATGTGTGCTTTGCACTACATCGTTAACCTATTTACCAATTTAATTTTTACAATATTAGTTATGACCCTTGTCCTTTTATGTATATCTTTATTATACTTTGAGTTATAGAGATAATACAAATAAGAACGAAAATTTTGCATGTGCAATTAATTAGTTCGACTAATCATATTTTTTTAACATCAAATTTTCTCACCTAAACTCCACCTGACCTTGTAATTGTAAGAATTTAAACTCATACAACTTTTGTGGGAGACACACAATACCACTAGACCATTAGGTCATATATAGTTCAATTAATCATATGACTATGTGAAATAACAAAAGAGTGTAAGTCTTGAGGATACAGTTTGGGCTAAACAAGTTGTCGTTATGTCAAATAGGGATAATATGCTTCCCATGAGATTGAGTTGTATGTCAGTTTACTCTTGCAATTCTAACTCCCAAGAGTAAGACAGTGAGTAGGACTGTAAACGAACCGGACGTTCAGCGAACAGTTCATGAACCGTTCGGCGGGAAGTTCGTTTATGTTCGTTCGTTTAATAAATGAACGAACATAAACAAAGAATTCCGTCCGACTAACTGAACGAACGAACATGAACAGAGATCTCGTTCGTTTATATTCGTTTACGAACGTGTTCGTTTGTTTGTGTTCGTTTACGTTCGTGTTCGTTTGTTTATGTTGTTCATTAAATATTTTTGTATATTTTTATTTTATTTTATCTAAACCTTTTATATTCTTTAATTTTTATTTTATTTTTTACCCTAACAATTAACTAAATAAAGTAAGTTCGATACATGTACATAAAACTTGATATTAAAATAATATTATTAAATATTCATTTTGGAAAACATTAGGGTTGACATCAAAAGTCCCAAACAAGGTTTCGTTCGGTTTCGTTCGTGAACCGTTTGTGAACAAGTCCAATTCCTTAATGAACGAACACGAACATGAAATTTCGTTCGATTCGTGTTCGTGAACCGTTCATGAACGAACACGAACAAGGCTTCGTTCGGTTCGTTTACAACCCTAACAGTGAGTGTAAACTGGACTTTATTACTGCAGTATATAACACTACTAGGTTAGAAACCCCGTGTATTACACGGTTTGAATAAATGCAATATTATATACTTAGTAATAAATCATTGGGGTGGTGGTCCAATGGTAGAGACAAAGTCTCTTAAATACCTAAAGGTCGTGGGTTCAAGTCCAACTAAGTAAAATTGCTTAAAAACAATATACTTAGTAATAAAGACTTACATATTATATATTTATGACATATTACATAGTTTTTTAATATAAATTCTAGAAAATGTCATACAATTACTTTTTAAAAATAATTTTTTAATATAAATATTCAATTTGTAATAATGTTCAATTATTCTAGTTTTTTAATATAAATGTTCAATTTGTAAAAATGTTTTTATAAACAAACCTATTTTTAAAAAAAATTAAAAAATAAATGTTTTATAAAAAGAGTGATATAAATCACTATCATTTAATAGGAGAGAGAAACGAGAAACAATTTTTTTTTGAGAAAAGTTGTGTAATTAATAAGAGAGAGACGGGAAAAAAGTTGAGGATGCCTAAGAGATTGACAAGTGTCTCACTAAAATCTTTATTTATTACATAGTATAGATATAGATATTTATATTTATTTAACCTTTGCTTTACATGAGTTTTAATCTAATCCATATTCTAATAAAAACCTAAATCTTTTGCCACTTGTTATCATTATATTCATCCTCATAAATTTTTTTCCCCTAAAACCAATATTCAATCTTTTCATATTTTACTTAACTTTTTTGAAAAACTAAATAGATAAACATTTTACCAAATTAATTTATCATTATTACCATTGACTCAAACTTATTTTTAAATTATTATCAAAAGTGAATATTTAAAAAAATCAAGAATTTAAAAATAGGAGATTTGAAAAAGACTACTTTTGTATTTAAAAATTTGTATGTGTTAAAATAAAGTTTGCTAATATTTAATTATTAGTTTTTTAATTAAGTTTAATGTTTTTAAATAAATTTTTTATTTTGATTTTAAAATTTTAATAGTCAGTTTTTAATTAATAAGTTTTTAATTAAAATTAAGAAACATAGAAATATTTATTTTAAAGTGTATTATATTATAAACTTATTTATTTTAGATGATGGGATTTTTTTTAAAAAAAAAATATATGTTTGGCTTCAATTCTAATTTATTAGTTTTAATTTTTTCATATTTAATTTTGAATTTTTAAATTTAAATTGTGTTGATATATTAAGCAGTGCGATTTTTAAATTTTGGAGTTTAAAGTTTTGAATTTAAAAGACGATATATTGTTAAAATTTAAATTTTATTTTATTTTAAACGAGAGATTAAATATTAAAGGTTTAGCGAGATTTTTCGTATAAAATACGAGATTTAAAAAAAAGTAACTTAATTTTGATATCAAAAGTCCCACCCACCGACCCACCCCACCCACCCACCCCCACCCCACCAACCCACCCCCACCCCACCCACCACACCCCCACCCTACCCACCCCACCCACCCCACCCCCACCCTACCCACCCCACCAACCCCCACCCACCCTACCTACCCCACCCATAACACCCCACCACGTCGCCGCCACCACCCGAGGAAGGGAGTGGTGGGGTGGGGTGGGTAGGGTGGGGTGGGTGGCGACTATGGTGGCGGCGATCGGGTGATGGCGGCGTGGTGGGTCGGTGGGTGGGGTAGGGGTGGGGGTGGGGGTCGGGGTGGGGTAGGTCGCCGCCACAAGCGGTGACGGGTGGTTGGCGGCGAATGCGGGTGGTGGCGGTGGCGGTGACGGGTGAGTGGCAGCATGGCATCGGGTGGTGGTGGTGACAAAGCGTCGAACGCAGCAGGACATCGGGTGGTGGTGGTGGTGGGAAGAGGTGGTTGTAATATCCTGGATTTCCCGACCCGTTTAACAGATATTCATTTAATAAATATAAATCCCTTATACTTGAAACCTATATATATATATATATATATATATATATATATATATATATATATATATATATATATATATATATAAACTCTTGAAATTTTAATAAGTTTGTAAACCCATTTTAATTATGTAAATAATTTAAACTTGTAAATCTTAGAAATTGTTTTTATAAAATAAAAACTTATAAAAACAATTTAACTTTTACATATTTAAATTCATAAAAAGCTAGGGGCTAAAACTGTCAATTCCTGAAATCTGTTTTAAACTAAAACTTCACTTTGATCATTCAGTGCCAAACATCCAAACTTCAGGGACCTGTTTTGTCAATTCTCTAAACTGCTATTGCCCAGAATCGGTCATGGGTTCGAAACCCACAACCCCCGATTTTTAACCCATTTCGACCAAAAATCGCGATTTCGTCCAGGTTCACTGAACCTCGGGCTCGTCCCTCGCGTGCGACCCGTCCCCAAGACGCCATGATGAAAATCTTCAACCGAGGCTTTGCGTGGAGTGTGAATTTACTCCGAACGGCCCAACCACCCGCCCTCGACTCGTTCACCCATTTATGGCTGAAATTGGCTATAAATAGCGATCGAAAAACATCAACGACACACCACTCGAACTCCTCATACCCTCAATTCGTTCGATTAACACCTGCGTTGGCCGATTTGAAGCCGCGACAGCCGACCTCGGCCTCAGCCTCGTTCTCCTTCGTTACGACACCATTTCAGGTAATTCTTGAGGCCAAGCCTTCGTAACATCATGTAGAACAAAAGCCCTCTGTCGGATTACAACGACAGAGGGATGATCAATGCGTATTTGACGGGTTTCGATCTAGGGTTCATAAGGAATTTGGGTTCAATTGGGGTTGTTGTTTAAATGTTTTACATTTCAGTGTATACACTAACAAGACCCGTAGTCGAACTGGTTGTGTGTGTGTGTGTGTGTTCGGTGACCCGGTCACAGACCCGGGTTCGACCCAGGCGCGCCCCTGTTTTCGATTTTCATTTTTTTTACTCAATGTTAAAATATCTAATAATTTTTATATATTAGATTAAACTGTTATGATTGTAAAAATGATTTTTATTTACATTTTTGTATACATGAACTATTTTAATTAATTAAACTTAGTAAAAAAACTTATAAAGAGATTAATCTTTAAATTTTTAATGCTTAAATACCATAAAAGAAATACTTTTTTGGAATACTTATAAACTTGTGCATTTATAAAAGCCATGTCTAATAAGTTCAAGACGTATTTGTTTATTTATTTAGAAACAAGAAAATAAATAAACGTTCTTATTTAAAGCTAAAAAGCTATAAATTTATAAACTTTATAAAGTTAGAAAAATCGTTTACTCAGTTATTTAAAAACGTAATATTCTAAATTTATAAACCTTATAAATGTTAAATGAGAAACTTCAAACATGTATAAACATGTAAACTTTGTTTAAATACTTTAAGGAACTCTATTGTAAACTTATAAACTCTAAAGAATTTTAATTTAAAGTATAGACTTTATAAGAAATCATATTTTAAATAAATAGAAACTTGGCATTTATTTAAAATTATAAACATTATTTATTACAAAGTAATTTGTAATATAGATGTAAATACTTGAAAATCTAAATGATCTATATACCTTACTTTCAATTAGATGATTATCTATTCTTAATAATGATGCAAAGTTTGAAATGATTAATATAATTGTTATTCAAAATAATAATTATCATTGTATATTCTTTAAATAATTATTATAATAATTATTTATTTCTTGAGTAATTATTGTTAAAACTTTAATAATTACTTAGCCTCTCGTTTATCAAAAATGTACAATTCCTTAGGAAAACTATTTTAATCATTATTACCATTTGGGTGTAATAATTGTGAAACTTTAAATAATTTTCTTACTAAATCATTCTAAGCTTTGATGCATAAGGCTTAAATCGTTCATTCAAAAACCTTTGTTTTAAACTCGATTTAAAACGTCATGAACACAACCAACCCGACACCCGTTTGGAACCCTAGTCGAATCTCGAAATCCTAGATCCTTGTCTTAGACTTATAGAAATAAACTTGAAACTTTAGACTTGCATTCTTAGGCTTATCGTGAGGATATTCTCCCTCAAAGTCTTGCAAACTTACTCTTGTCGGATACTATTCATCATCCAAGTGAGTATACTTAGCCCCTTTTTCATTTACATTCTTTTGGGGTGAAACATGTTCAAACTTTAAACTTATACAATTCTTGTACAACTATGACTAGATGCTTATTCTTATGTTAAACTTGAGACTTGTATGCTTAGATTAAACTTAAAACTAGCATATTCATTAACTTTGATCAAGCCTATGGTAACAATGATAGATCTATTGCATTTGACCAATCCACCTTGATTGATTGACCCTTCGGGGGGAGCCCTTGGTGTTTGTTACTAAACCAAAACTTTGAGACTTGAGACTTATAAGGGTAACCTGCGGGTTATGCCTAAACTTGGTTGAGGATTGAATGTGCACAATGTTTAAGATACTTGTTTTCTCATATTTACATTATAGAATGCATATATCATAGTGAATTGTAATTCTTTTCAAATACTTGTTAAACAGTGTCAAAACCTTTGTATCTCACCAACTATTTTGTAGTTGACAGATTCTTTCACATGTTTCAGGTTCTACATCGTGAGACTTATTTGTGATCACATAGGACGCTTTGGACCTAGACTACTTATTAAATAAATGTTGTATACTTGTTATTTCCTTTGTATTGAACCTTCAAATCTATTTATTAATGAAATATTGAAACTTTAATAGTCAACCTTGTGCTATTGAACAACCGCGTTCGCCCCGACGTATAATCCGCCGTCGGTTGCGGTGTGACAATGGTGTTAGTGGCAGGGCAGCGGTGGGGGGAGGAGTGGAGCAGGAGGCGGCAGCAGCGGGGGAGGGGTGGCGAGGGGTGCCGACGCGCCGATGTGGCGGTGGTGGGAGGCGGGGGTGGTGGCGGCGAGGCAGCGGTAGAGTAGGTGGCTATCACATTTGCATTATTTATAAGTTAACAAGTTTTATAATATATTTTGACCCATTGACTAATTTGAGGTGACCCAAATTGACTCGTCAAATAATCTGAGGTGAATCAAATTGACACGTTAACTAATCTAATATGACCCAAATTAACCCATATACAATTGATTTTTTATTCAAATCAACTTATTCTTTGAATAATGGGTGAAGATTGCCACCCCTAACTATCATCCATATAATCTTAACATTTAAGAAAATGAAAATGTTACCAATACAATATCAAATTTGTATAAAAAGAGGTGTTAAGATAGTTATCAATATAATGTTAACGTTTCACCCCATGTAACACATGGGGTTAAAGCTAGTATATTAATATATAATAAAAAAAGTTTAAAGATGACATTAAAAATATTCTGTTTTATTATTATGCTACGTTTTAACAGTGAAAGCACCGCCAAAGAGGTTGTGGTGTAGTGGTTGAGGTGAGGCCTGAAGTCCCAAGGGACCCGGGTTCAATCCCTGCCACCACTATTAATTTATGCGGCATCGCAAATGAGACATTTTAGGCTGATGCACCAGAGTTTTACCCACGCCGATCCAGGGTTGGAGCCTCGGCTCTCCCTCAAGCCCGGAAGGGGCCGTATTGGGTGGGGTTTTTCCTTGAAAGCTCTCAAACTCTGACGCCAAGTGAGCCCGATTAAGACAACATATTGGCCGGGGTTGGACGAGTCTCTCCCATGTGACGTCGACGGGGGATGCGACGTCACACATTCAATGTTCGCCTTTCAAAAAAAAAAGTAAAAGCACCTGTATCGTACGTTTACATAAAACAAAAAAATAAATAAAGAGGTAGGGACATCCATTCTCTTTTAGGATGTCGGCTCCGGCAAGCAAACAATTGCTTCTCAATCCACGTATTCTATCCGTTCATCCCAAATGAGTTATTTTGGTCCCAATTCGAATTATATAAAATGTAAAACATCAAAACGATAAATTATAAAATATTAATCAAGATTTTATTTATTTCTCTTTTAATTTTAACTAGTTAATTTGACCCGCGACATCATGTATGTTAAAGAATAATTAAAAAAACTAAGAAATAAAAAAATTATTTACGCCAGTATTAAATATAATTAAAAGATAAATTGTGACATTTAGTTTAACCAAAAGATTAATACGTGACTTATCAGAAAAAAAAATTACGAATATATTTTTTTTATCTAAAAGCGTTAGCTTTAACCAACAAAAAAAACCATAAGACAACAAGAGGCTTATCTAAAAGTTAAAGTATATAATATTTGACACTACTCACAAATAAGAGCAAGTAAAAAAATATTATATTAAATTTATATCCAAACGTAAATAGAAATACGTACCTCGTGACGATATATTCAAAATTTAAGCAAGCATTATCGTTTAAGAGTTATAAGATAAAACAAAACTTGGCTAAAAGTAATTATAAAAATTAAAAAAAAGTGGACTCGTGGTGGCTTCCCTTTCGTATGGGCACTAAATCACTAGTCGGATAAAAGAGCAAATTACAAATTATGTTCTATAAATATTATCTAAATTTCAGTATATGTCCTTTAACTAAGAAAATTACAGAAAATGTTCTTTATGTTTGAAAAATCTTACACGTTACGTCCTTTGAGATAACGACCATTAAATTTTACAGTTAAGTCTGGTTATGTGCCTTGCATGTGAGGGCAGATTGGTCTTTTCAATATTAAGTTTGCATTTTTAAGAGTAAGTTTAGAATCGTAATTCACGTGGATGACATATGGGTTAACTTTCCGTTAAAAAACTAACTGTTATTAACGTCAGAGGCTAAAGACGCAATAAATCTCAGAAGTTTAGGCTAAATTTGCACTTTCTAAAACCTGGGTTGCAAACATGTAATTTAATCAAACCACAAGGGTTACTTATGTAATTAACTCTGTCAAATACTTATAAATTAACACTAGTAAACGAAAAATCATGTTTACAACTAAATAAAATATGAAAGTAATCTCTTTACCTCGGTCCACTTAGCACTTTTGCTGTTGTATGACGGAAACGTAAGAAAACATCATACTTGAAATATATTTAATATTGGGTCCCTCCCTCCCCCCCCCCCGCCTTTTTTAATTAACTTGGTTTTAAAAATTATTGGGTTTGTTTTTTTTATAACTTATTTTGGGATTTTTACAACTACGTTATTTTATTTCAAAAATAATGTATGGTTTATTTTTATAATAACAATAACTCAAAAGAATGTTGTATAAATTGTAGAAAACGAATTGAAACTTAGACTCTAAATATGCAGAATTTCGTGATGAAGATATGAACCAGAGAGAACAAACGTATGATCAATGCTTGACTTAATTTGGGAAAACCAGATAACTACCAAAGACAGTTATCATCTAATTTTGAATTCGAAATTCGAATTAAATTAATAATCCGCCCATTATTTTGACAACAATTTTATATAATAAATTATATAAAATTAATTTTCTAATGCAATTTTTATAAAACAATAAGTGTCAAAATAATTTTCGGTCATAACCAGGGTCTCTGCCCCTTGGACCCCGCTTCCAGGGACGCTGCCCCCGGACCCCCGTTATATTATGATAAACTCAAATAAGCATGCATTCCGCACGTTTTAACTTATTTGATATTTATGATAATATGTATTGATCAAACAAGTTAATCTAATTACACTAAAATATCCAATAAAGAATAATCCCATAATGATGTTACTATTTTATTTTTCAAATACTTCACTCTTGAATTAAACTATTAATATCTTTAATTTTTTTACAATTTTTCTTTAACAATCGTTTTGTTCGACAACGTGTCTACTAAAACAATTATATGTGTGTATACGCAAATTAGCATGAAATAACAGAAACCAAACAACATACACGTAAAACATGTGAAAACCACAAATACGTGCCTCGTGGAGGATACGTACACACGCACTTGTTTTCAAGTTGATAATAATTTAAAAACAATTATTTTCTTAAATTTTAAGAATTTGACACTTATAATACAAAGATAACTAGTGGTAGCAACGTATAATAAGTTTACATTTATTTTTTACGATCCAGTCTTTAGTTAATATACTTTGATTTATGATAAATTAAAAAAAACTGCTTTTTTCTATTATTTAAAAAGAAATATTTCACTTAATAATAATCAAACTACTTTCTAGACAACACAACTTTAATTAACTTACTTTGATTTATGATTCTTTTAAGTAATTGATTTTGTTAAATAGCAAGATAATATAAACATAGCAATCTACAATAAAAGAACTTAAAATAGCAACAAACTTCTGTTTTATTAAAATACTAGGTTGAATCTCGTGTATTACACGAGTTCTATATTGAAACGATATGATTCATAAATATGTTTTTTTAACAGCAATTCATAAATATGTATAAACATTTTTTAACTTAATTCATAATCCTTGATACAACTTAAATTTTACAAATTAGAGAATAAGAAAATGAGCATCATTAGAATTTTTTGTAATATATTCAGTCAATTTCTTAAATATAGTTTGATATAATCTATTCTAATTTAAATATAAGATGAAATAAAAAAAACCCGGTAATTTAAGTAAAATTTTCAGAATTGATCAAATTTAAACAAATTTTCATCAAATATAATTGGTTTACCAAAAATAATTAAAATAAAATTTTTTAAAAAGAAGAAAAATTAAAAGAAATTAAAATTTTAATTATTTTAAATGATATTTATAATTATAGTTGTGATTGATAATTGATCTTTATGATTAATGTAATTATTTAAATTTACTCTTTAATTTCCTTATCTGCTTAACACTTCATATGAAAATTTTTAAAAAGATAGTGACGTAGTTAATAAGAGAGAGATGTAGAAAAATATATATGAGAATGTACACATAATGACACATGCCTAATTTTATTTTTATTTATTAGAATAAATAGATTTTTACAAAATATGTTAAAAGGTTTATTAAATATATAAAATATTAAGATTATAAGTTTGGAGCTTTCCCTTTGAAAACGTAAAATATTGATTTAAATTCGACATTATTACTTCCCAATTTTATTATGTAGTTTTGTTTATTGAAAAAAAAAATCAAAAAGAGGGACTTTTATCGTAAATAATATAAAAAATATAATAAAAAAACTTATGTTTTCTTTATTTAATTGATTATCATATTTTTTAAATGCATAATCTTTGACCAATTTTCATGGTGTGGTAGTTTAGACGGGAAAAAAAGTTCCTCATGCCTTAATAAATGACACGTGTCACTTGAGATTTTCATTTATTAGATAAGTAAGATTAACACTTTACTTTATCACCGCACCGGTTTAAAGAAACAGTTATTTTTAAGGCTTTGCCTTCTTTATGGTTTTTTTCCTTTTATTTCTTTTACAATTTCTTACTATCGTTAAAGAATAAATACTTAGTATCATCACTAAAAAGTATAAAACTAACTAAAAAATTTCACAGGTAAACACAAAAATAATTTACTCTACTGAATAATGTATAAAATATAATATTTATATAAAAGTTAAAAATTCATTGTTACATTACATTAAAGAATTCTCATAGGTAATTTATAAAAATTAAAACAAATAATCATACTGTTAATATTAGAAATAACATAAATAAGATAGCATAATACTTTTGCACTTCATCATGTAAATGATGTTGCTGAAATGGATAAAATAGTACATTACTTAAAACTAGGTTAAAATCTCGTGTATTATAGTTTTAAGGTTAAAATCTCGTGTATTATACGAGTTGAATAAATAAAATGTTATATACTTAGTAATGTAAAATTTATATTTTTAAAAACTCGTGTTATACATGGGTTGAATAAACCGGTATATTACATTGGTTGAATAAAATATAATGTAATTAGTTACCGCACACTCATCAAAATATGTCTTTAAAAATGTAATTTTTCATGACAGTTATAAGCTCTGTTAAGTTCGTTTTTAAAACATTTTTTTTCAACCGAGTATTTTTATTGATAAATATTAATTCATATAAAATTCATTTGATTGATGATATAATTACTATTTATAATTAAATAATAAGCATTCCTAATTAGATTTATATTAAAAATCTAAAAATAAATTATTTTGATATCTTCATTCAATAGAAGAGACATGCGAGGAAAAAATGATAAAAATAAAGCAAAAAGTGACATGTGTTCATAAGAATTTTATTTATTAATACAAAAATTATTATTTAATATTATTATTTAATAGTAGAGGAAAACGAGAAAAATAATATTTAATAAAGCAGAGGCAAGAAAATAAGGGTGAAGATTAAACAGAGAATAATACGCATCATGTCGTATCTTTATTTATTAGTATAGACGATAAATATACATTTTTTTTAGTAAAATTACCTTCTGACAAGTTAGTGTCGTTATCATTTGACCTTTAGTGGACAGACTTAATAATGATGTAATAGTTACGCTATCATTAAAGTTCAAATTACTTATAATTTTATCTTTACATTTTATTAAGTTAGTGTTTTAATTCTTTATATATTTCTTACAATGAATTTACCCTTTTTTCTTATTAAAGGGGGCTTTTAGCACATGTGCGATTCTTTATAGTTTCTTTAGCCGTTTTTGGCTTGTTAGCGTAATAAGTTGTTATTGGTTCTGTTATGGGTTTTAGCCCAGGCCCAGTTATCTTTTTATTTAATGTTGCTTTCTTCTTCATTTGTAAACTAATCTTCATTTGAATAACATTGAGCTCCATATTTTCTCTGTACATGTTTGTTCTTCAACATGGTATCAGAGCCAACTTGATTCATGCTTGATTGAAGTCTTTGTTGTCGCTTCCGCTCAGTAGTTGATTCGTTCGTTGTTTGGTTTGTTCGTTGTTGAGGGGTTGTTTTGTTCGTTGTTGAAGGGTTGTTTCGTTCGTTGTCGCATCTGCTCAGCTTACAATGTTTTTTCGTTGACTCGTGAGGTATCAAAGTTACGGATTTCATTTTATTTGAACAGATTTGTGTATTTGGAAGAGCTTCTGGACAGATTGACAGGTGTAGGTCCTGATTTCACTCAGAAATCACTTAGATGATCGATTACACACACACACACATGCGAAAAACTGTGTGTATGGTGGTGAAGCAGAAGGTAGAATCAGAAATGGTGAAGCTAACAGGCTAACCACGCTCAGAAATCAACACAAACAGATGTGAAATTGTAAGAACAATGCATGAAACAAATGAAAATTGTATTGATTCAGAGAAAACTGTGAAAGAGAAATGTTCAGGGTTACAGCCGCTACTCACACCCTAAACATTCTCAAACTATGCTATTTATAGTAGTTGACAGGTATCGAAACTATGTCAACCGAAACTACTAGTTTCGGTTGAACATTTACAAGTGATGATCAAACCTGTCGAAACTACTATCTATCGAAACTATTATCTATCGAAACTACTTAGTGGACCTACCTGAAGGACTTAGTGGTGTACACAACGTCTTTCACGTCTCAAACTTGAAGAAATGTCTGGCAGACGAGTCACTCGCGGTTCCTCTTGAGGAACTACACATTGATGAATAGCTACGTTTCATCGAAGAACCAGTCGAACTCATGGATAGGGAGGTCAAAACGTTAAAACACAGTAAAATCCCTATTGTCAGAGTTCGTTGGAACTCGAAACGCGGACGACAGCGGATTATACGTCGGGGCGGACGCGGTTGTTTAATAGCACAAGGTTGACTATTAAAGTTTCAATATTTCATTAATAAATATTTTAAGATTCAATACAAGGAAACATAACAAGAATACAACGTTTAATTGATAAGTAGTCTAGGTTCAAAGCATCCTATGTGATCACAAATAAGTCTCATGATGTAGAACCTGAAACATGTGAAAGAATCTGTCAACTACAAAATAGTTGGTGAGATACAAAGGTTTTGACACAGTTTAACAAGTATTTGAGAAGAATTACAATTCACCATGATTTATACATTCTATAATGTAAGTATGAGAAACAAGCATGTTAGACATTGTGCATATCAACCCTCCAACCAAGTTTAGGCATAACCCGCATATTACCCTTATAAGTCTCAAGTTTAAAGTTTAATTCAGTAACAATCACCAAGGGCTCCCCCCTGAAGGGGTCAATTAATCAAGGTGGATTGGTCAAATACAATAGATCTATCATTGTTACCATAGGCTTGATCAAAGTTAATGAATATGCTAGTTTTAAGTTTAATCTAAGCATACAAGTCTCAAGTTTAACATAAGAATAAGCATCTAGTCATAGTTGTACAAGAATTGTACAAGTTTAATGTTTTTGAACATGTTTCACCCCAAAAGTATAGAAAGGAAAAAGGGGCTAAGTATACTCACTTGGATTGATGAAGAGTATCCGATAAGAGTAAGTTTGCAAGACTTTGAGAGGGAGAATATCCTCACAATAAGCCTAAGAATATAAGTCTAAAGTTTCAAGTATGATCTTATAAGACTATGACGATGATCTAGGATTCAAGATTTGACTAGGGTTCCAAATGGGAGGCGAGAACGATTTGTGTTTATAAAGTTTATTTAAGTTTCTAAATATGGTTTCACAAAGTTTGAAAATCAAAGTTTAATAGATTCGTGGTTTAGAATAATAACATTTTAAAAGTTTTACAACGATTGATTTCACAAGTCATGTGTTAATAGTTTAAAGCAGTTTTCTAAGTATTATAAATAAGGTTGCACCAAAAGAATCAAGATTGATAACCCTTATTTAAAGAATAAATAATTATTAGAAATCTATGATAATCATTTTTAATAAGTAGTTAAAGACTAAGAATAAACAAATAATTATTAAGTGTTTTAATAATTATTTAAGAGTAATTAATTATTAAAGAATAACAATTATTTGACAAGGGTAAATAATTATTTAAAAATGGTAATTACTTTATCCAATTAAATAATTTATATTAAGTATTTAAGACTTTATTAGGTATTCATTTTACACATTGTTTTGTAATATATAATGTTTACAAGTTTAAATAAGTAATATGAAATTATAAGTTAATAAAAGGTTTAGATAGAGTTTCTTATTTTATAACTCTTTTTATAGTTTATAAGTTTACAATATAAGGTTTATTTCTTATTTCACAAGATTTATTATAAAAACAAGATAAAGTATACTTATGCCTCTTGTTTTAAATTTATATAAACAAATAAATTTGTTCATAAAATTTTACAAGATTTATAAGTTTATAAGTCTTTGATTTTTTTTTTCAAATAAATAATGAGTAAATGAATATCTAAGATTAAAGTTTAAATAGATATAAATGTTATAAAAGGTATGAGTTATAAATTTCCCCATTTTCTAAATAATATCTAAGCTTTATAAATTTTTGAAGTATTCTTATTAGTTTTCAAGTGTTTAAAACTATTTTTAATGAATTTAATATTATAAGTTTTAGTTAAGTTTAATTTAATAAAAAGTTTTCAAAGGCAAAAGTGTAAACAAAATTCATATTTACATTTACAAAGATTTGACAGAATTTATTAAAGTTCAAAACTGTTTTTAAAAAGGATAAAAAAAAATAGAAACAAAAACCTGGGGCCAGACCGAATCGAACTCGGGTCTGCCCCGGGTCACCATCACACACAAACACGATTAACCACCCGACCTACGGGTCTTGTTACGTTTAAACTGAGAAAAATAAAGGATAAACAGAATCCCCAATCGCTCCATTTTCCTTATGAACCCTAGAACGAAAATCATCAAATACACATCGATTCGCCCTCTGTTAATGAAATTAAACAGAGGGCTTTCGATCTACACATGATTCCGAACACAATGGTACAAGATTTACCTCAAATGGTGTCGAATTGAGGGAGGACGAGCTCGGCTTTGACTTCGGCTGTCGCGAGTCCGAATTCGAGAATGCAGGTACGGTTCGAGCGATTTGAGAGTGTAGAGAGTTGTAGGATGATGTTGATGAGCTATAGAGGTAGGTACTTATAGCCGATTTTGCGATTAAATACCGAATTAGGTGGGGAGTTGGTGGTTGAACGGGACGGAAATTGAATTCGAAACCCGCGGTCATCATAGCCGAAATTGGTTCTCGAGATGTCTTGGGTTTCGGTCGCATGCGGGAGGCGAACCCAAGGTTCAATGAATCTGGACGGGAAAACGCGATTTCGATTAAACAGGTTGAAACCCGGGCTGTGCGAGACTCGAACCTGGGACCGATTTTGGGTCTCGGATGTTTACTGAAATGGCAAGACAGGCCCTCGGAGTTTCACTTCATTGACACTTTATGTTTTCTAGTTTAAAACAAGTTTCGGAAATTGACAGTTTTAATCCCTGAGCTTTGGTAAAATAATTGAAATAGATTTATTTTATAAAATCTAATAAGTCTCATATGTTTATATTTATTTTTATTAATATCCAAATAAATGTTATTACTTTAAAACTTTATTGTCACACCCCAACCGACGGCGGATTATACGTCGTGGCGGACGCGGTTGTTCAATAGCACAAGGTTGACTATTAAAGTTTCAATATTATATTAATAAATAGATTCAAAGGTTAAATGCAAATAATAAATCAAATACATAACAAGAATACAAGTCTAATTGGTTAAGCATTCTAGGTCCAAGCATCCTATGTGATCACGATAAAGTCTCATGTTGTAGAACCTGAAACATGTGAAAGAATCTGTCAACTACAAAATAGTTGGTGAGATACAAAGGTTTTGATACAGTTTAACAAGTATTTGAGAAGAATTTACAATTCACTATGATATATGCATTCTATAACGTAAGTATGAGAAACAAGTATCTTAAACATTGTGCACTTCAAACCTCCAACCAAGTTTAGGCATAACCCGCAGGTTACCCTTATAAGTCTCAAGTTTAAAAGTTTAATTCAGTAACAATCACCAAGGGCTCCCCCCCCGAATGGGTCAATCAATCAAGGTGGATTGGTCAAATACAATAGATCTATCATTGTTACCATAGACTTGATCAAAGTTAATGAATGTGCTAGTTTTAAGTTTAATCTAAGCATACAAGTCTCAAGTGTAACATAAGAATAAGCATCTAGTCATAGTTGTACAAGAATTGTATAAGTTTAAAGTTTTGAACATGTTTCACCCCAAAAGTATAGAAATGAAAAAGGGGGCTAAGTATACTCACATGGATTGGACGAAGAGTATCCGACGAGAGTAAGTTTGCAAGACTTTGAGGGAGAATATCCTCACAATAAGCCTAAGAATATAAGTCTAAAGTTTCAATTTTATTTCTATAAGTCTAAGACAAGGATCTAGGGCTCAAGATTGACTAGGGTTCCAAACGGGAGATGTGATTAATTTAGATCAAGTTTAAAATAAAGATTTTGAATAAATGACACAAGACTTTGTATAAATATTTAATGAGTTTATAGTTTAGAATAATTAAAATAATTATTCAAAAAGTTTTACAAGTATAATTTACATATGTTAAATGATAATAATCAAGATAGTTTCTAAGTTTTAGGGTTGTAACAATAGATAATTGAAGGATTAAATACTCCTTAAAGATTAACGATAATTGTCTAAAGATTAAATATATATCAAAGCTTAATATATATTTAAGGATAAATAATTATTCAAAAGATAAGTATTATTAAAGATTTATGATCAAAAGTGTGGATAAAGCTTACCGATAATTGTTGTGATGATACTAAATAAGTATTTATAAATAATCATTGAGAATGAACATTTATCTAAAAGAATCTTATTTAGATTAGTTCCTATGAAAATATTTAAGATTTATTAAGGAAATTAAGTATTAAGCATTTTCTTTACGAATTAAAATGTAAGTAAATAATGTTTATAAGTTTAAATAAATAATAAGTATTTATGCGTGTATAAAGTGTTTAAATAGGATCTCTCATAAAGTTACGTTTTAAAATCACAAGTTTAACGTTTAAATAAAATGTATCAATTTATATAGGTTTATGCAAATTTCCAAACAATAATGTGTAATATTTCCTTGTTTTAAGTAACTAAATAAGTCGTGATTTAGTCTTTAATAAACTATAAGGTTTATAAATTTATGTTTACTAAGTAATGTGCAAATTTTATAAATTTTGTTTATAAAATTTATAAAATTTGTTTATTTAAGGTTTAAAGTTTCAAACAGAAAAATAATTAAAGTTTTATGTTAAATTAAAGTTTCAAGTTTTACAAATTATTTTTCTGTTCATTATATAAGTTTTATAGAGTCTTAAAAGTATATATATATATATATATATATATATATATATATATATATTAGTTTTTAAAACTAAATTGGAGTTTTAACTAATTATAGGTTTAACCAAGTTTGATTTATTAAAATAACATGAAATATGAAAAGTGTAAATAAAAATCATAATTAGGTTTATAAAAATCTAACAGATTTTATAAAAATTAGTAGCAATATTAAATCTGCTTGGAAAGTATAGAAAAAATAATATAGCAAAAATAGGGGCTGACCGGATCGAACCTGGCCCCCTGCCCAGGTTTCACTTACACACGAGCACACTAACCACCCGACTACGGGCCTCGTTAGTTTAATACCCGGAAAATTTAATTGATAAACACCACTACCAAACGCCCCCAAATCCGTATGAACCCTAGAATTCGGATCCACCAAATACACATCGATTAGCCCTCTGTTAATGGAATTAAACAGAGGGCTTTTGATCTATGCAAGATTACGATCATGTTAGTCACAAGAATTACCTGGATTGGTTTCGAATCGAGGGAGATTAGCCCTGGGTTCACAGTCGGCGGTCACTGGAACGAATCGAGCGATGCAGGAGCAATAAGATGGAATTGATTGTTTAGAGAGTGTTGGTGTGGTGTCGTTTAGGTGTATGAGTGGGTATTTATAGCCAATTCGCGATGTTTAATGCTTGAGTAGTTGGGAAGATGACGGTTGCATACGGCGGATTCAAATCCTAACCACGCGGTCATTAATGTCGGAATCGGGCATTGATACACCTCGGGGTATGGTCGCATGCGCGAGAGGATGCCCGAGGTTCAACGAATCTGGACGGAAACGCGTTTTTGGGTAAAGAGGGACGAAAAAAGGGGTGTTGCGGGACTCGAACCTGGACCGATTCTGGGTCTCAGACGTTTAGTGGAATGGCAAAACAGGTCCCTAAGGTTTATGTTTTAACATTTCATGTTAAAAGTTAACTCTTTTGTTTAAAACAAGTTTCCGCATTTGACAGTTTTGGTCCCTGAACTTTTATAAAATCAAATGTACACATGTTTAAAATTTTAATAAGTTTTCTCAAATGATTTTATAAATTTTATAAAATATTTTATAAAATTTATTAATAATTTTAAGTAATTACGAACTTGTAAGTTTTTGAGTATTTATATACATATATATATATATTTATAACTCTTACATATGTATATACATACGTATATGTTTTAACTATAATTTACTTTTCCATAATCATATATTAATTTTAAAGATTAATATTTATTGTTTTAGGGAAATATGAAATTGAGTTTTTTTTTTTTTAAATTTAAGGACACGTGCGAGGGTTTTAGTTGGGCCGGAAAGTCTCGGATATTACAGTCTCCCCTACTTTAGAAAATTTCGTC
Source organism: Smallanthus sonchifolius (assembly GCA_023525975.1). NCBI lineage: Eukaryota > Viridiplantae > Streptophyta > Magnoliopsida > Asterales > Asteraceae > Smallanthus > Smallanthus sonchifolius. The sequence goes on from CM042046.1 coordinate 34,372,864, forward strand.
CCGAAATTAAAGTAGAAGATTTTTGTTCAGGATTGGAATCTATGATACGCACACGTATAATGAGAAAGATACTTTACGTTCTCAAGTAAACCTTGTGTTACGTTTAGATTTCTAAAGGGAAAGCATCTATAAGAATAAGATTTTGCTTGAGTTTCTAAGTTTTCAAAGCATATGGTTGCCAAGAGTTTCCCTAAGAAGTATATAGTTTCATTGAAATATATGAAGATTTGTTTTCAGAAATGTATTTGAGAGGATAACTGATGAACTTCCATTCAAGGTTTAAAGAGAGATGTATCACTCGGGATGGATTCGATGATAGTTCAAGAATTTGAGTTTGTAGATTATTACGTCTAAGGATTGCTACGGTACCTAAGTTCCGTGACTACCTTTTATGATAAGTCCTAGATCATAGCACACGACAGAGTTTACTATGCCTTCCCATACGTTGATTTTCATACTTACGTGTGCACCCGCAAGCATTTAAATCGTCGCATAGTCCGCATAGGTCCTTCCGTTTGTGCGTGGATCAAGAAGGAGTACAAGAATTTGTTTAACTCACGACTAGAGTTTCCACATAAGAGTGATCATTGATTAACGAGTCCCTCAGAGAGAAGCGTCATTCAATGAGTAAAGAAAAGAATGTGACAAGTTTTAGAGTTTCAAAGTTTCCTCGTGATTGATTAAGAATACTTCAATCATTGAGTAGTTTAAAGTCTTTACACTTTCATCGGGTTTGATCAAGAATACATCAAACCTTGAGTAGTTTAAAAGACTTATACGTTCATCATGTTTGAATAAGCATACGTCAAACATGGAATAGTTTAAAGTCTTATACGTCCATCGTGTTTGAACAAGCATACGTCAAACATGGAGTAGCTTAAAGTCTTATACGTCAATCGGGTTTGAACAAGCATACGTCAAACATGGAGTAGCTTAAAGTCTTATACGTCCATCGGGTTTGAACAAGCATACGTCAAACATGGAGTAGCTTAAAGTCTCGTACGTTCATCATGTTTGAACAAGAACACGCCAAACATGGAGTAGTTTAAAGTCTCATACGTTCATCATGCTTGAACAAAAATACGTCAAACATGGAGTAGTTTAAAGTCTCATACGTTCATCATGTTTGAATAAGAATACGTCAAACATGGGGTAGCTCAAATTGTGTTTGAACAAGAATACGTCAACATAGAATAGTTTAAATTGTGTTTGATCAAGAATACGTCAAACATAGAATAGTTTAAATTGTGTTTGAACAAGAATATGTCAAACATAGAATAGTTTAAATTGTGTTTGAACAAGAATACGTCAAACATAGAATAGTTTAAATTGTGTTTGAACAAGAATACGTCAAACATAGAATAGTTTAAATTGTGTTTGAACAAGAATACGTCAAACATAGAATAGTTTAAATTGTGTTTGAACAAGAATACGTCAAACATAGAATAGCTTAAAGTCTCTTAGTTTAGCTTCAGTGTATAGAAGTATACGATTACGTTTTGAGTATAAAGCGGTTATCTAAATACTCTAGTGTTTAAGAGAGGTATGGGACAACGTTTGGAACAGGATTAACCGTTATACGCTTTCTCACAGAAGATTCGAGTTGTCCAGAAGATTAGTGGATCCCAATGTTTGGTTTAGATAGGAGTCAGGGGATGTACTCTGCTAAAGAGAGTAATGTCCTCATTCCTGCTAGTGTCTAGTATCAAGAGTGAAGTTTTCTCGTATATATGGAATGTACGTTTATCAAGTCTTATAGGGTTTGGTTAAGATGGACACACAAAGTTTTTAAGACTAAGAATCCAAGTATAAGTTTGAAAATAGGATAAGTCAGTTGAGTTTCAAGTTTCAGTATTAAGCTTTACATGATCCTTTATTGATCATGTTTAGTTTTAAGAATACGGGATTGAGTATTTGTACATGACTCAAAAGTCTCTGACCTCATAGTTGTGTATACGAAGTTTAATATTTTAGCAACGTGTATTTAAACTTTTAGTCCCCGTTGTGATTTTTAGTAAGTCTTTTACGTGACAAGAGTTGAATGAGAAAAGTCTCCAAGCATAGGGTAACGGGAAAAGTTTCGATAAGGTTTATGATAGTGTGTTTACAAATGATTTATCTTGATTCATAACAGAAAGTATAGTTTTCTTTTGTATAGAATGTAATTAAGATGTTCAAAAACGACGAGTTAGGCATCGATAAGTAGTACAAGTAAGATTTATAAAAGATAAGTGTGATTGTCAAGCGAAAAGTTGGTCAAGTTTACAAGTGTTAAGTCTATACAAGAAGTAAGGGTCATGGTTGTTTAGGGTAGTGATTCGTAAGTCGGGTTGTTTTTGAAAAAGTGCTTACGAATTAGAAGATTTGTTCAAGATTTATTCCTCAGGTACACGTGTCACTTAGGATTTTTATAGTTTAATGCAACGTTGTTAATTATTTCAAGTACTAACGTAAGTTGCTTTTGACGAAAGTGTTTGGGTAGGTGTGTTAAGTTTACAATGATGAAAGGAAAGTTAAACTAGTAAATGATGACAAGATGAAATTTCAAAATAGTTTCCATTTAGATGTTTCAAAATTGGGACTTCTAGCCCTTACATAATACAATTTAAACGGAAAATTAAAGTGTGTAAGTAAGTTGATTAAATATGTTCAAAAGTTTTTTTTTTATTCATAATATTGAGTCATCACAGTAATATTTTCAAAAATAGGTTTTAATTGGAAGTTGATGGGCTAACGAAGAGAATTCCCGGAAGAAGGGGTGGGTCACTAGGACTCACTTATGTACCCTATTTTCCTAGCCAGAATTTCCTCATGAGTCTACAACTTTTTAGTTATTGTCTCCGATGTTTGGGTTTTATGGTACTATGTTGAGGTTCATTATGGGTTTAGCGTCTTAAACGTGGAGCTTGTTTGTTCTATAGTAGGCTTCTTCCTCTACAAGGAAATTACTTAGGTTACGAATTTCTTTGTTAATATACTTTAGATTTTAAAAGACGTTAAGTTTTGTTTACAAGAGACGGTGATGTGTAAGTTTTAAGGACGTATGAAGGTTTTGAGATTAAAAGTGTAACAAAGTTTTGAGTTAGTCATAAAATGAAGTTTGCTTGAGTGACGAAAAATAAAATGAGACACAAGGTTTCCCCTTATGTGCCAAGTTTATAAAATAATGAAGTTTGTAAAATGACTTGTAGGATAATACATGGTTTTAAATGTGCTGGTATTACAAGGGTCATGAAGTTTAAGGACGTATGGAAGTTTTGAGATGTATAAAAGTGTAGCAAAAGTTTAAGTGGGTTATCTAGAGTAGTTTGGTTGAGTGATGAAAATAAGATGAAACACAAGGGTTTCCCCTTAAGTGTTATGTTCATAAAATAATGAAGTTTATAGGAGAATTTGTAGAGTAATACATAGTTTTAAGGGTTGTATTACAACGATCATGAAGTTTATTGGGTAGTATCTATAAATATAAGTTTATGTATGTAGTTTTTAAGTATCATCTTGTAAGAATTTTTCCTTGAAGGTAACTCCTTCAGGTCATGACGAGTAAGCATGCTGTCATGCGACAAGACGGGACTTAAGAATCATAGAATAAAGGTTATAGAGGAAAGTTTTCGAATCATGAATTTATAAAGTGTATAGTATTTAAGATGGTACTCATTTAGTGCATATCACTAAGTGAGTACTTTGACATATCAAGAGAAATTTGAGCTCACTAATGTTTAGAGAAGTCATGCATTCCTATAGGTGGGTACTCATTCCAAGAATTCTCAGGAAAGCATACGGGTCCAACGGTTGATTTGGATTTATACGAAATGCTTTCCTTGACAGAATTTCCCAGAATACAGGTATCCACCCTTCCGGTCCGCACAAGTTCTCACACATTATCTAGAACTTAAATATTCTTGACGAGAGTTTAGTGGTGGATTAGACTTAAAGCCTAAGAACATGTCTTCGATGTAGTAGCCTCTTGTAGTACGTAGGTAAGTAGAATCGTAGAATCTCCAAGCGTTCACGTATAAGATTTTAGAATGGAATGAGGAGAGAATTCCTAGTAAAGGACATGAGATAACTCATGTTTGGGTCTCCTAAGTTATAGTCTAGGTCATGTGTCTAATAACCTAATTCCCTATAACCAAGGCTCTGATACCAATCTGTCACACCCCAACCGACGGCGGATTATACGTCGGGGCGGACGCGGTTGTTCAATAGCACAAGGTTGACTATTAAAGTTTCAATATTTTATTAATAAATAGATTCAAAGGTTCAATGCAAAGAATAAATCAAATACATAGCAAGAATACAAGTCTAATTGGTTAAGCATTCTAGGACCAAGCATCCTATGTGATCACGATAAAGTCTCATGTTGTAGAACCTGAAACATGTGAAAGAATCTGTCAACTACAAAATAGTTGGTGAGATACAAAGGTTTTGACACAGTTTAACAAGTATTTGAGAAGAATTTACAATTCACTATGATATATGCATTCTATAAAGTAAGTATGAGAAACAAGTATCTTAAACATTGTGCACTTCAAACCTCCAACCAAGTTTAGGCATAACCCGCAGGTTACCCTTATAAGTCTCAAGTTTAAAAGTTTAATTCAGTAACAATCACCAAGGGCTCCCCCCCGAAGGGGTCAATCAAAAAAGGTGGATTGGTCAAATACAATAGATCTATCAATGTTACCATAGGCTTGATCAAAGTTAATGAATGTGCTAGTTTTAAGTTTAATCTAAGCATTCAAGTCTCAAGTGTAACATAAGAATAAGCATCTAGTCATAGTTGTACAAGAATTGTATAAGTTTAAAGTTTTGAACATGTTTCACCCCAAAAGTATAGAAATGAAAAAGGGGGCTAAGTATACTCACATGGATTAGACGAAGAGTATCCGACGAGAGTAAGTTTGCAAGACTTTGAGGGAGAATATCATCACAATAAGCCTAAGAATATAAGTCTAAAGTTTCAATTTTATTTCTATAAGTCTAAGACAAAGATCTAGGGCTCAAGATTGACTAGGGTTCCAAACGGGAGATGTGATTAATTTAGATCAAGTTTAAAATAAAGATTTTGAATAAATGACACAAGACTTTGTATAAATATTTAATGAGTTTATAGTTTAGAATAATTAAAATAATTATTCAAAAAGTTTTACAAGTATAATTTACATATGTTAGATGATAATAATCAAGATAGTTTCTAAGTTTTAGGGTTGTAACAATAGATAATTGAAGGATTAAATACTCCTTAAAGATTAACGATAATTGTCTAAAGATTAAATATATATCAAAGCTTAATATATATTTAAGGATAAATAATTATTCAAAGGATAAGTATTATTAAAGATTTATGATCAAAAGTGTGGATAAAGCTTACCGATAATTGTTGTGATGATACTAAATAAGTATTTATAAATAATCATTGAGAATGAACATTTATCTAAAAGAATCTTATTTAGATTAGTTCCTATGAAAATATTTAAGATTTATTAAGGAAATTAAGTATTAAGCATTTTCTTTACGAATTAAAATGTAAGTAAATAATGTTTATAAGTTTAAATAAATAATAAGTATTTATGCGTGTATAAAGTGTTTAAATAGGATCTCTCATAAAGTTACGTTTTAAAATCACAAGTTTAACGTTTAAATAAAATGTATCAATTTATATAGGTTTATGCAAATTTCCAAACAATAATGTGTAATATTTCCTTGTTTTAAGTAACTAAATAAGTCGTGATTTAGTCTTTAATAAATTATAAGGTTTATAAATTTATGTTTACTAAGTAATGTGCAAATTTTATAAATTTTGTTTATAAAATTTATAAAATTTGTTTATTTAAGGTTTAAAGTTTCAAACAGAAAAATAATTAAAGTTTTATGTTAAATTAAAGTTTCAAGTTTTACAAATTATTTTTCTGTTCATTATATAAGTTTTATAGAGTCTTAAAAGTATATATATATATATATATATATATTAGTTTTTAAAACTAAATTGGAGTTTTAACTAATTATAGGTTTAACCAAGTTTGATTTATTAAAATAACATGAAATATGAAAAGTGTAAATAAAAATCATAATTAGGTTTATAAAAATCTAACAGATTTTATAAAAATTAGTAGCAATATTAAATCTGCTTGGAAAGTATAGAAAAAATAATATAGCAAAAATAGGGGCTGACCGGATCGAACCTGGCCCCCTGCCCGGGTTTCACTTACACACGAGCACACTAACCACCCGACTACGGGCCTCGTTAGTTTAATACCCGGAAAATTTAATTGATAAACACCACTACCAAACGCCCCCAAATCCGTATGAACCCTAGAATTCGGATCCACCAAATACACATCGATTAGCCCTCTGTTAATGGAATTAAACAGAGGGCTTTTGATCTATGCAAGATTACGATCATGTTAGTCACAAGAATTACCTGGATTGGTTTCGAATCGAGGGAGATTAGCCCTGGGTTCACAGTCGGCGGTCACTGGAACGAATCGAGCGATGCAGGAGCAATAAGATGGAATTGATTGTTTAGAGAGTGTTGGTGTGGTGTCGTTTAGGTGTATGAGTGGGTATTTATAGCCAATTCGCGATGTTTAATGCTTGAGTAGTTGGGAAGATGACGGTTGCATACGGCGGATTCAAATCCTAACCACGCGGTCATTAATGTCGGAATCGGGCATTGATACACCTCGGGGTATGGTCGCATGCGCGAGAGGATGCCCGAGGTTTAACGAATCTGGACGGAAACGCGTTTTTGGGTAAAGAGGGACGAAAAAAGGGGTGTTGCGGGACTCGAACCTGGACCGATTCTGGGTCTCGGACGTTTAGTGGAATGGCAAAACAGGTCCCTAAGGTTTCTGTTTTAACATTTCATGTTAAAAGTTAACTCTTTTGTTTAAAACAAGTTTCCACATTTGACAGTTCTGGTCCCTGAACTTTTATAAAATCAAATGTACACATGTTTAAAATTTTAATAAGTTTTCTCAAATGATTTTATAAATTTTATAAAATATTTTCTAAAATTTATTAATAATTTTAAGTAATTACGAACTTGTAAGTTTTTGAGGATTTTATATACATATATATATTTATATATGTATATATATAAATATGTATGTATTTATAACTCTTACATATGTATATACATACGTATATGTTTTAACTATAATTTACTTTTCCATAATCATATATTAATTTTAAAGATTAATATTTATTGTTTTAGGGAAATATGAAATTGAGTTTTTTTTTAAATTTAAGGACACGTGCGAGGGTTTTAGTTGGGCCGGAAAGTTTCGGATATTACATTTATGAGATATTTTATAAGTTTAAATATAAAGTTAATTTTAATTATAAATCATAAAGTTTTAAGAATTTAACATACCCCTATGTGTATTTTAAATAAGCCTTATATATATATATTTACATATATATATATATATATATATATCTCAAGTATAAATGTTTTTTCTTAAATATATTTAAATCAAATCAATATTTATTATTTAAGAAATAGTTTTTAATAAAATTTCAGGTTCAGAATCGATAATACGTGCAATGGTTTTGGAAAAGATGTGTCGGAATATCTTGGATATTACAGATTACACACACACACATGCGGAAACTGTGTGTATGGTGGTGAAGCAGAAGGTAGAATCAGAAATGGTGAAGCTAACAGGCTAACCACGCTCAGAAATCAACACAAATAGATGTGAAATTGTAAGAACAATGCATGAAACAAATGCAAATTGTATTGATTCAGAGAAAACTGTAAAAGAGAAATGTTCAGGGTTACAGCCGCTACTCACACCCTAAACATTCTCAAACTATGCTATTTATAGTAGTTGACAGGTATCGAAACTATGTCAACAGAAACTAATAGTTTCGGTTGAACATTTACAAGTGATGATCAAACCTGTCGAAACTACTATCTATCGAAACTACTTAGTGGACCTACCTGAAGGACTTAGTGGTGTACACAACGTCTTTCACGTCTCAAACTTGAAGAAATATCTGACAGACGAGTCACTCGCGGTTCCTCTTGAGGAACTACACATTGATGAACAGCTACGTTTCATCGAAGAACCAGTCGAACTCATGGATAGGGAGGTCAAAACGTTAAAACACAGTAAAATCCCTATTGTCAGAGTTCGTTGGAACTCGAAACGCGGACCAGAATTCACGTGGGAGCGCGAGGATCAGATGATGCGCAAATATCCTAATCTGTTCAAGCACTCCGCGTCAAATTCTTAAGGTACTATTTAATTTTCGGGACGAAAATTCTTTCAACTAGGGGATGATGTGACATCCCGGGAAATTTTTTATTTATTTATTTACTATTTAATTTTCGGCACGAAAATTCTTTCAACTAGGGGATGATGTGACAATCCAGATTTTCCAGGTTAACTTCGTTAACATAATCCAGTTAAATAGTAACCAAGTTAACTCAAGTTCAAACCTAAGGGACCAATTCTACCATTAATCCAAACTATACTACTTGAAACGTCAAGGACTAATTATGTAACCAGTCCAAACTCAATTCAGATTGACTTTGAAAGTCAAAGTCTGGTAATTGTGTTCATGTTCACTTTTGAAAGTCAACTAACCATGTTTCTAACTCTATCCAAACTTGAGGGACCAATTCTGTCTATTTCTATTCTTAAATACATGAAACTAGGAGGACTGTTTCTGTATTTATCTGAAAGTCAATTTTGTTGACTTCTAAAAGTTAAACTCGCAGTTCTTGATCCGAATTCGAATCCCATGATCGAATTTTGTTCAATTCTGTAACCGTTATTCAAGTTAATACCATTTACGGCCATCATGAGACCAATTAACAACCCCATCAATCGCGAATTAATCCCAATTATGGGAATTCAAGTTGAAACCGTCGACCCCTTCATCAATAATCATCGAATTCGACAAATTCTTGTATTCCTCTCACAAATTACGCACCTGCGCACCGTAGTCGAGTATCTCAGAAGCTTTTAATCCTTGACTCAACCCTTAATCTAGGGTTCGTTCATGTAGCGATTTAGGGCTTTTAATCCTTGACTCAATCTAAATTCAATTAAAATATATGGTTAGATTCGCGAACATCTAATCTTTGAAAGCCCCATATCAATCGAACCGGTTATCATCGAATCTGTCATGATCCTAATCTAGGGTTCTTCGTAAAAACGATTTGGGGGTTTCGACCGTAAACCCAACCTCAATCAAATTAAAATACATCAACAGTTTCGAAATCATGCATTCATTGAAAACTCTTTATAAATTTCTCATTTTAACATCGAATTATACCCGGTCCGTAAATTAGGGTTCGTTCATAAGAAATTTGGGGGTTTCGGTTCTAATCGCGATCTCAATGTAATTAAATGGTATGGGTAGATCCGCATTGTTCTAATTAGTAAAAGCCCCATGGTTTCAACAAGATTCAACATTGAATTTGATGGATTTGATTTCATATTTAAAACTAGGGTTTTGAAATTTAAACCGTAATTAAACAACTTAAACCGTGATGATTTTTCAATGAAGCTTGACCTCGGATTTGGAATACCCTGTCTATCAAAACCCCTATACCTGCTGGTTCAATCGAAGTCGAAATTGATGGGTTTGGGGTTGGTTTGGTCGCGGATTTGAAAAGGAGGGAGGAATTCATGAAGTTTGATGATTAAAACCTTTTTGGTCGGGTCTATATCGCGATACCCTAGCAGGCGGGATTGGTTAGGACTGTGTGCGTGTGTGGGAGAGACCCGGGTTCAAGGCCGGGCTCCCACATTTTATTTTTGAAGCATTTTTATTATATTTAATTATTAAAAATCAAACCCTATATTATTATAATATTATATTAATGTATTTTAGCCCGGGAAACCACCCGTAGGCTCGGGTTTAGTTTTATAACCCATTTTTATATTATTTCCACTTTAAAAATAATATATTTATGTTATTGTTGAATAAAAATAATATATTTATATTATTTTCAAACCGTGACTTCTAGTATAAAATAATATATAGTTTTATATTATTTTGCCTCGTTTAATTAATTCGTGTGACGTTTTAAAATTTTAAATAATATAATCTGTTATATTATTTACCCACGTTTATATATCCGATTAAAAATAATATATTTATTATTTTTCCATACAAATGATTATTTGATTAATCCTACGAACCTAAGAATAATATATTAAATTGTATTATTTCCCTAATTTTTGTAAATGACTCGAACGTACGAATTTATGTATTTGTTTAATTATTATTCGTTATTAACATACGACACGTAACGCTTCGATTGTAAATTTTGTATTAAGAATTTTTAATCCCGTAGACACGTTCGTCCACTCTTAAATCCTTAGAATGCGTTAAGACGTTCTAACTTTCCGTGTCGTCGTCACAAATCCCAATGTGTCCCTAATTGTTATGTTTATATTCTAGGGCATACGTGTAGGGGTGTTCAAAGTTGGATATCCGAAAATTTCGGATATCCGAAATTTTCGGATAGTGGATTTCACTATCCGAATCCGAATCTGAAATTTCAGATATCCGAATTTCGGATATCCGAAAATTCGGATACGGATTCGGATAGTGAAACGGATATCCGAAAATATAAAAAAAATAAAAATATATATAAAAATAATATTTTTAAATTACAAAAACAATTAAAAACCTTAAAAAATATTAGAAAATATACATATAAAAATATATAAATATAATATATCGGGTTTTGATTCAAATTTTCTTATTTTTAAATAATAAAAACAATTAAAAAATATATATAAATATAATATTTCGGATATTCGGATATCCGAACTATCCGAAATATCCGAAAATCACTATCCGAATCCGAAAATTCGGATATCCGAATTTCGGATATCCGAAATATCGGATATCCGAATTTTCGGATAATTCGGATTCGGATTTTCGGATAATTCGGGTTCGGTTTCGGATTCGGATTTTTTTGAACACCCCTACATACGTGATCCGTTTCAGGCTAACACTTGTGGTTTCAATCTCATACTTGTGTGATACTACCTACTACGCAACGTAGGTGAGTTTTCACGGCCCCTTTTATTGTTTTAACTTGGGGGAGAAAACATGATTTAACTATTTTGAGATTTTTGTAATTCATATGTTATCAATGTTAAAGCTAAGCATAACATGCTATCACTGAAAGTCCTCAACACACATCGAACCGTTAATATGGATCTTAGAGAGGTAATGTTTAGTAGTACTACTGGGTTTGACAAATCCCACCCGCGTTAGTCGCGCTAACTCGATTGGAGATCGAACGGGTGAAATGTTAGCCTACTCACATCGCCGGGGTTGATAGACCTGGCAGGAGGCAAATAAACAAACAGTTAGCTTCGGTTGCGAGCACTTAAATTAAACATGAACATAGGTTAGCTACCTATAGATACATATTGAATGATCAATAATCTCGTAAACGTTTATTTATATACTGAAACCTGTGAACTCACCATCCTTGTGTTGACATCTTTTCTTGCATGTTTTCTCAGGTCGCTAAGATAAGGCACAGGTGCACACATTAGGATACGCATGGGATTCTTCTATTGATTGTTGTTTTATTAATTTGTTTGGACTATTTAGAATTGTGTTTGGTTTGGACTTTTGGACTTTTTGGGCGTGTGTGTTTTGTGCATTCACTTTTCTTTACGCTTCCGCATTAAACTCTGACTGTTATGATATTTTCATTTGAGTCCCATCTAGAGTCGTTCATTGTAACTAATGACTGAGATCCTGGTTTATCACTTCCCAAAACGGTAAAACTCCGTTAGTTGAAATTGGGGGTGTGACATGATTTCACTCAGAAATCACTTAGATGATCGATTACACACACACACAGGCGGAAACTATGTGTATGGTGGTGAAACAGAAGGTAGAATCATAAATGGTGAAGCTAACAGGCTAACCACGCTCAGAAATCAACACAAACATATGTGAAATTGTAAGAACAATGCATGAAACAAATGCAAATTGTATTGATTCAGAGAAAACTGTGAAAGAGAAATGTTTAGGGTTACAACCGCTACTCACACCCTAAACATTCTCAAACTAGGCTATTTATAGTAGTTGACGGGTATCAAAACTATGTCAACCGAAACTACTAGTTTCGGTTGAACATTTACAAGTGATGATCAAACCTTTCGGAACTACTATCTATCGAAACTACTAGTTTCGATTGAACAAACCTCAATTGAAACAAAGTAGTTTCGATGGCCCAGACTTAAACTATTTAAAGCAGTAAATTACATAAAATGAAATTACAATACTGAAATGACAAATAAGTAAACTAAGCTATCATTGTTCAAGACACAATAATGACAACAGCTTAATTAGAATTACATGACTCTACAACAGATTTGGACCTCGTTTCTGTTCATTTTACGAAGTTTGCGGTTTGTTCACGAAGTTTGTGGTTACGAAGTTTGCGGTTAGCAAGTTTGCGGTTACCAAGTTTACGGTTACGAAGTTTGCGGTTACCAAGTTTACGGTTACCAAGTTTACGGTAATTTAAGTTTGCGGTAACTTGAATTTGATAATATGGCTGGGAAAGATGACTCTCTTCAGTCTATCAGTACTCATCTGGATGGTAAAAACTACGCCTACTGGAGTTACGTGATGAAAAACTTTCTTCATGGAAAAAATATATGGGGTTATGTCACAGGTAATAAGGGAAAGCTTACTGATAAGTCTAAGCCTGTTGAATATGCCTTAGCTCTCGATACTTGGGAAACACATAACTCTAAAGTTATGACTTGGATCAACAATTCTGTAGGTCAGTCCATTGGTATTCAGTTGGCTAAGTATGATACATCCAATGAGGTTTGGGATCATTTGGAACGGCTGTATACTCAGTCTAATTTTGCCAAGCAGTACCAGTTGGAGTTTGATATCCATGCTCTTCAACAGAATGAGATGAGCATTCAAGACTTCTGTGGAGCTATGTCGGATTTTTGGCACTTACGGAATCTGCAGCACTTAAGGTGTTTAAACCTTATATTGCTCGAAGGGAGGAACATCGTTTGGTACAATTCTTGATGGCATTACGTTCAGACTTTGAAGGATTGCATGGAACGATTCTTCATCTTTCTCCTCTTCCAACAGTTGATTCAGTTGTTCACGAGTTGATTGCAGAGGAAACTCGATTAAAATTGCAGGTCGATAAAGCTCCTAAAGTGACTACTACTCCAGCTGTGTTTGTTGTTCCCCCTAATCAGTCCAGACAAGGTGCTAAAGTTGATTTTGATGAATGTGCATTTTGCAAAGGAAAAAATCATTGGAAGTCTCAATGTCCGTTATTACTTAGCAGAAGGAATTCTAACTTGCCCCCACAACAGAACATATCAGGTGGACATTTTCCGTCTCGCACGTCCACTTCAGCTGGTTCATCTGGTCCTTCTTCATGGACATTTAAACCACCTCAGTTTACTACTGCTGCTACACCACCATCTGTAGAAATGAACAAATCACCATCTGCTCTGGATCCGTAAGTATTTGAACAGTTCAGAAAGTTTCTTGCCGCCAACCCTACCGTTATGTCTGCTGCGGGACTGTCTTCATCTGGTACCTCAGGTATTTCGTTATCATTATGGATTTTAGATTCTGGTGCCTTACATCATATGTCTCCCTATCTGTCTTCTTTTCTTTCTTTGTTTCCTGTCTCTCCTATTTCTGATATGTCTGCAAGTGCTACATCCTGTGTCTACCCCTTATGTGTCTCTCAGTGATGTCTATTATATTTTGAAGCTTGCCTTAAATCTTGCTTCAGTCAGTCAGTTGTGTAAGTCTGGAATTTGGGTTTTCTTTTGTGACACCGTTTGTGTTATGCATGATCAACACACTTAGAGGGTGATTGTGATCGGTCGTAGGGTGGGAGATTTATATTTCTTAGAAGAACTCAAAGTGCCTGCACCTGGTGTTGTTGCCTCCAGTGTTGATTTATCTTCCTTTTGTTTAAGTCCTTTGTCGTCGGATATTTATATTTGGCATTCTCGTTTGGGACATCTGTCCGCATCTTGTTTAAAATTTTGGGTTTCTTCAGGTGCTTTGGGTCAGTTGCAAACTTTTGATATTTCTGATTGTAGTGGTTGCAAACTTGCCAAGTTTTCTGCTTTACCTTTTGATAAAAGTATTTCTCATTCTGTTGCACCATTTGATATTGTTCATTCTGGTGTGTGGGGACCATCACAAGTATCCACTAAGGGTGGTTCACGCTATTATGTTTCCTTTATTGATGATTACACTCGTTATACCTGGGTGTACCTTATGAAATGTAGATCTGAGTTCTTTGACATTTATAAAACATTTAGGGCTTATGTTCAAACGCAACATTCGGCTATGATAAAGTGTTTCAAGTGTGACTTAGGGGGTGGATACACCTCTAATGATTTTACTCAGTTGCTTGCATCAGATGGTACCATACACCAATCGTCTTGTACTGACACCCCTCAACAGAATGGTGTTGCTGAAAGGAAACATCGCCGTATTATGGAAACCGCTCGTTCATTCTTTTTATCTGCTGAGGTACCTAGTGTCTTTTGGGGAGAAGCACTCCTAACCGCCTAACATGTGATTAATAGGATCCCTACTTCTCACAATGATGGGATGTATCAATTTGAAAGTCTTTTCGGTGAACACCCAGATTATGGTGAGTTACGGGTTTTTGAATGTACTTGATTTGCTCTTCGTCCTCATGTTGAACAAGACAAATTGACAAATAAGTCAGCCTTATGTGTTTTCTTAGGCTATGCCAGTGGTCCCAAAGGATATGGCATGGGACAGAACGGATATTGTTATTTTGATCCTGTAAGTCAGAAGTTATATGTATCAAGACATGTTACTTTTCTTGAACATATTCCATTCTATTCGATTCCAGGTAAGTCCCATGATGTAACAAAGTCAGATCTTCAGAACATTGATCCTTTTGCTAGCAACATTGATGTCCCAACCTTTGATGTTCCCGATTCGTCTGTTGATCCTAATATGTCTGCTCCAGATACTTCTGTTGCACATGATGTACCTGTTCATGAACCTTCCACGTCATCTAACACCAATGTTGATTCTCCTCCACCTCCGAGAAAGTCTACTCGTGCATGTAAGTCTACTCAACTACCAGATTTTTCATACTCTACATATTCTGCTTCGTTTAGTTCATTTATCGCGAGCATTCTTCATCTGTCTGAACCAGAATCATATAGAGAGGCTGTCTCTGCCTCTATGGCAAAATGCCATGGCTAAAGAGCTCACTGCTCTTCATCAGACTCACACCTGGGATTTGGTTCCTCTACCACCAGGTAAACATAAGGTTGGTTGTCGTTGGGTGTATAAGATTAAGACAAAGTCTGATGGCTCTGTTGAACGGTACAAGGTCAGACTTGTGGCAAAAGGATATTCGCAAACGTATGGTATGGATTATGAGGAGACCTTTGCCCCTGTGGCAAAAATGACAACAGTTCATACTTTAATTGCTGTTGCGTCCGTTCGACAATGGAAGATCTGTCACATGGATGTCAAAAATGCTTTTCTCAGTGGTGATCTTCATGAGGAGGTTTATATGACTCCACCCCCGGGAATAGCTCATCAGCCCGGTGAAGTCTGTCGGCTTTGAAAAGCTCTATATGGGCTCAAACAGGCCCCTCGTGCCTGGTTTGAAAAATTCTCTTCAGTCATCACTTCCCTTAGCTTTCTTCCTAGCAATCATGATTCGACATTATTTGTTCGATGTACGAATGCTGGACGCATTCTCTTGTCTTTATATGTGGATGACATGATTATTACAGGAGATGATTATGATGGCATTGAATCCTTGAAACGTGATTTGGCCCATAGTTTTGCTATGAAAGATTTGAGATTATTACGGTATTTTTTGGGGATTGAGGTAGCTCAATCTAAAAAGGGATATCTTCTCTCTCAGACGAAGTATATTTCTGATCTGTCTTAACGTGCAAGACTTTCTGATAACAGAATTTTAGACACTCCTCTTGAAACCAATGCACGTTACTCTCCCAATGATGGTGTTCCTCTATCTGATCCGAGCCTATATCGTACCATTGTAGTCAATTTGGTTTATTTTACAGTTACTCACCCTGATGTCGCTCATGTTTTTCATGTGGTTAGCCAGTTTGTTACCACTCCTACTTTTGTTCACTAGGGAGCTGTTCTTCGTATTTTGAGATATCTTCATGGCACTCAGTTTCAAAGTCTTTTATTCCCTTCTACGTCTTCTATGGAATTGCGTGCCTATAGTGATGTTGATTGGGATAGTGATCCCAATGATCGTAAATCCACTACTGGTTTCTGTATTTTCCTTGGTGATTCCTTAATCTCATGGAAAAGCAAGAAACAAGACGTTGTCTCTAGGTCCTGCACTGAGGCTGAATATCGTGCTATGGCTGTGACTACATGTGAAATTGTTTGGTTACGATGGATTCTGGCAGATATGGGGGGTTGTTGTTTCCTCGCTTACCCCATTACATTGTGATAATCAAAGTGCTATGCAGATCGCCAAGAACTCTGTCTTTCATGAACGAACAAAACATATTGAGATATATTATCATTTTACTCTTCATCATCTTCAGCTCGGGACCATCTCACTTCCTTTTGTTCCATCAGCCTTGCAGATTACAGATATTTTCACCAAGGATCAATCGGCATCTCGGTTTCGTTTTTTGTGTGACAAACTCTCAATGTTTATTTCTATTGAATTATGAGTTTGAGGGGGGATGTTAGCATAATAAGTTATTATGGGCTTTAGCCCAGGCTCAGTTATCTTTATATTTAATGTTTATTTCTTCTTCATTTGTAAGCTAATCTTCATTTGAATAACATTGAGCTCCATCTTTTCTCTGTATATATTTGTTATTCAACATGGCTAACCCCATCCGTGCACAAGATAGGGGTGTTCTTTGGCTTTATAATAAGGTTTTGTGTAGATCGGGTCTTTAGTGCTTCATATTATAACCGATAACTAATCCGTGTAGTTGTCGGGTAGATCAGGTTTAGATAGTTCGATTATTAGTTAGATCTGATCAGGTTATTTATCCAAAATTAAGGTGTCATTTATTTGTAAATGAGATTGAAAATAAGTATAAAATTTAAAAAAAAGTAGATTAAAAACAAATATTGTTTTAAACATTATTATTTAGTTTATAGGTTGTAGTAAGAGTTACGATATTTTTCACTATAACATGTTAACCCATCAATATTATAAAAGTAACTTAAAACAATCGGTTTATTTGGGTTAATCAGTTTGGGTTATTCGGGTTTTTTATGTTTGAAATTTTAACCGAAACCTAACCCTAATAATACTCAATTGGGGTGAAATCGTGCACGGGTAAAATCGACAGGCCTAGCACAAGAATGGGGTTGGATGAATTATGTGAGAGAGGGAAGAGAGAAGAAGAAGAAGAATAAAAAATTATTACTGATGCAAGAGCATCCACGGGTCTAGGTCACGACCCGCATAGGTGTATTTGGGCCCTTTGGTTTGGGCTTTGGGCCGTTGGTACATTTAGGCTTTTGGAGAAAGTTAAATGGACCGAGACTGAGCGGATCAAAAGAGTGGTGGATCGGGTTACGGTTTAGGGTTTAGGTCACGACCCGCATACGTGACACATGTCACTTCTGGTGTATCCTTATCATTTTTTTCCTATCTCTCCCTCATATTAAATAATGATATTAAAAAAAATATATTTATAAATATTTAATATAAATCTAATCATGGATTCTTATTATTTAATTATGGATAGTTATTATATAATTAACCAAATGAATTTAATATAAATTAACATTTATTAAATACATAAAAAAGTTAATAACCAGTTGAAATAAATGTTTTAAAAATTAACTTGGCAAAATTTTAACTGGCACGTCAAAATACATTTTTAAAGACATATTTGACGAGTGTATGTATTAACATATTACATTATATTTTAATCAACTCGTGTAATGTATGGTTTTTAAAGATATAAAATTTGTATTACTAAATATTAAACATTAAATTTATTCAACTCGTGTAATACACGTAATTTTAACATAGTTTTATTATAAAATAGGATATAGATTATCATTGTAATTAGTTTTGTGTTTATTTATTGATTATTAAAGAAATCGACTAGCTCCCGATTATTGGATAAAAAAACCTTTGATTCTTATCTGTATATACTATTTGATTATATTGATGGTTAAGAAAAAAAAAATCCTCAACATAAAGTAAAGGTGGATAGTTAAATATCGTCACTATAGACATCTCAAAATCACTTACCGCATTACATATACATTGGAACACTCAAACTAATTGAATCAAAATATAACACTATCGGTAACAATTGAAATTAACATTCAAACCCTTATTATGTATTTCCTTTTTTTTCCCATGAGCAACTCATAAGTTTGCTTGTGGTTATGATTGGAAACTTTTTAAGATGATTACTCATTCTAAATTGTTCACACTCAAACACGTTTATATGTGGAGTTCTTCTTTCATAAAAAACCAATGAACCCAAAACATGATGGCATTTGAAGTTAGACATTCTTTATGTACTCGTATCTCTTATGTAGATAGGCAACGTGTGATTTTCCTAAGGTGTCAGACACCCCCCTCTCTTAGGACTCATCTTAGTTGATGATGTTTGCTCTACTATCGTAAAGTGTGTTAATGGTAATCGAGGACGAGCATTCTTGCATACCGTCCTATGGATTAGCACTACGAGGGGGTATAAGATTTATATAAAATGAAACAAGTATTTTAATAACCTTGAGTGGTTTAATTAATATATCACATTCTAAAGATACTAACTCTAAATCATAAACACCCATTGCATCTGTTAATGGTTTGGTTACCAAAACATTATCTTCTCCTATGTTGATTTTTGGTGAATTATAGTACTAACAAATACCAACCAGGGTGAGGTGCATGATGATAGAGGGTTTTTTTTTAGTTCCAGTTTTAAATTTCAATTTCATCCTTTATACTATATATAATATACGTTTTTAACATATTTAATTTAAATTTTTTTTTCTCTGATAACTTTCGTTTGTTAACTTTTATTGGTTGTGTTTAATTTTTCTCTCTCGAAGTTCTGGTATAAACTTGGCTGAAAATGGAGTTGTATTCGAAACATGGTCTTTTATTGTATCGTGTCGTTACCGTGACGAATAGAATCGATAGCGACCGAACAACATCGGTATGATAGCTTTTCGTTTTTATGATTTTCGTTTGATGTAACATATTTTGTATTTTTTCAAATATATTTTTTTATAAAATTCTGAAATTACTATCACGTTTCAATATAAATTTTATGTAAAACCGCACCGTCCAAAGTCATGGGCATAACCCACTTTTAACAAGTATGTGGCATCTTACCAATTACGTGCTTTTCTATAACTATAAGGGTAACTTATGCATAACTTCATAACACAAGGGTCTAAGCAGTAACTTACACCACACAATAGAAAAGACGGCAAACTGTAATTTCTTTTCCAGACTCATAATCCCTAAACCCAGACCAATTAGCCTATAAAACATGTAATCATCGAATCAAAACTTGTACGTTCATCTGGACTGTTGTTTGCAGTCACCTAGAAGCGTGCTATTGAAGTGAAATGCGATTGTTAATTAACACACACACACACTGTGTGTGGGGCACCATAATTTCTTAACAAGACTCTCCATCCTTCGCCCACAACAGCAAACTTTCCAGATTCGTCTACTGTAATCCGCACAAATTATTGTGGGCGAAACAGAGCATGAGTCAAGAGTTTAGTGGGGTTTGATTATTATTGAACAAATCAGGGTTGAAATTGGTTGATGGGATTTGGTTGTTGCAGGGGATATGAGAAAGTCTTTCAAAGATTCATTAAAATCACTTGAAGCTGATATTCAACATGCCAATACTCTGTAATTATCTCTAACCCCTTTTTGATTGTATGTTAAATTGATTTATTTTTTATTGTTATGATTGAGAATTGAAAGTGATTGGTTGGTTGGTTGGATGAAAACAGGGCATCAGATTATCCAAGGGAGTATGATGGTGGTTGCCTTCAGATGAGATTGTCATACAGCCCGTGTGCTCACTTCCTTTTGTTTTTTGTTCAATGGAGTGATTGTAATCTTGCTGGTGCCCTTGGCTTACTCAGAATCCTTATTTATAAGGTATGTGTGTGCCCACATATGTGGGCGCATGTTCTGTGTGCCCACATATGTGGACACGTGTCTGTGTGCCCACACATATGTGTGCACGATGTGTCTATGCGCGTGTGTCTGTACGCGCACACCTGTTTGTGGACGCACATGTTAAATTTGTGAAATCATGTAAATATGTAATTACATGGCATAGCTTTTAATACAGGCGTATGAGGATGGAAAGACAAGCATGTATCTTCATGAGCGCAAAGCTACTATCAAAGAATTCTATGGTTGGTCTTGCTAAATAAACCTTGATCAAGTGTAGGATAACTCAAATTATTGCTCTTAAACCTTTGTGTATTATTAGCTTTTACAAAAAAAAAATTATCAACACGGGTGTCAAAAGTTTCGCATTTTTTTATAGCAAAGAGGCATAGCAGTAACGCCTTGCGTCCATCAAGGTGCACAGACACAAATTACGACCAAATTCTGCAAAAAACGGTCTGAACTTGTCTGAAACAGTTAAAACTAGCCTGAAACATCTAAACATGGTCAAGAACCATCCTAAAACAACTAAAAATGATCTGAAATACCTGTGCGTCTTGCTTGCCTTGGACCTTGCTAGGCGACAGGCTCACCTTTTGCCCCTTGACCAAATAAATTGTTTGTGATGTAGTAGTTGAAGTGAATATAAAAAGAAGTTATTTTGTGACCGCCGTGACGGTCATGGCTTGTCCATTTGTTGCTAATTAAATAGGGTCCATGTTTCAAAAGAATACATGTTAATTTTGAAGTTAGAGATTGGCATGTTCCATGGAGGAAGTACCTTTGTTTGCTTAAGTTGGTTCTCACTTTGTGATCTCATGAATAGGTGTTATATTTCCATCTTTGTTGCAACTTCATAGGGGAATTACTGATATTGAAGATAGGAAACAAAAGGAGCTTTGTGCATCAAAGTACAAGAAAGACGAGATGAACAAAGGTAAACTATCTGAAATTGATATCGAACGAGAGGAAGAATGTGGGATTTGCTTAGAAATGAATTCCAAGGTCGTCTTGCCCGATTGCAACCATTCTTTGTGTATGAAGTGCTACACAAATTGGTGAGTTAATTCAGTTTCTTGTTATATAAATACGTGTTATTATCGGTTAAAAAAAAGAAAGAATGAAAGTATTTTGCTATGACTCATGAAAAATAAGAAAATAGGTTGCCATTATGATAATTTTCAATATACGTTACTGTTATCGGTAAAAATGTGAAAGTATGTTGGTATTTAGCGTAATTAGTTCAAAAAGTGTATGATATATGCTTGGGGTGTGATTTAGGCGCGCTCGATCTCAATCATGTCCGTTCTGCCGTGATAGTTTGAAACGAGTAAACTTGGGTGACCTCTGGATTTACACTTGTCGTTATGAAGCCATGGACTTATCAACAATTGCAAGGGAGAATTTGTGGAGGCTTCTTATGTATATTGAGAAGTTACCTCTTATTGTTGTGGACCCTATTACTATTTCTTATGACCCTCGTTACCGATAAGCGTGTGCTTATTGGTCGTTATTGTTATCGATTGTGCATATAATTGTTGTTCATTTGGGCGTTTCGATGTATCGAAACCAGAATGATGTTAATATTGTGGAATGTGGAAGGTGTACATTGTTTGGGGTTTGAACAGTTCTCTTCTTTATTGATTGGTATGTACATATGTTTATTTCTTTTATTTTCTTTAGGATTTGATATGAATGCACAAACTTGCATAAATGTTAAATTAGTGGTTTCATCTTTGTTCTCTGAAATTTGTAAATTGAACGTGTTCTTGGCATGGCCATTTATGAGATTTTGAGTGTCTCGTACGACTTTAAGAAATGAGCCCTAAAAAACTAAAATATAAATCTATATAAATGAATTAAAACTTATTAGTATGATGAAAAGTATAATAACAAACAAAACAAAGTAATTGTAGCAAAATGATATATGTTTCATAAAAGCTTGAAACTTTCTTAAAGCTTCATCTATTTTCCTCTTTTTATGTTTTTTACTACCGATTAATTGTTTAGGAGGCATAACTAAAACATGAACGTATACATAATTAACAAGTATGTACACACACATAACAATTAACAATTAGTCAATTAGCAAATCTATACTAATAAATAAAGGTTTAATGTGGATACTTGTCACTTTCTCATGCCTCCTCACATTGGTTTTTCCGCCTCCCTCTCCTAATAAATGCGCCTCTATCTTATTAAATAATAATGATATTATAAATATATTATTAAAGAAGAATACTAATTATATTAAATAAAAATATATAATAGAAAATCAAAATATAGCTAATTAAAGAAAAAAATACTAATTTGTTATATACACACACATTTCCACTTGATATATCTCGAGGCGATCATAATAGTCTGACAAATTATGACGTATTTACAAATTTATAAGTTTTATCTTTTTAATATACAATCTCGTGTAATACACGGGATTCTAACCTAGTACATTATACATTACAATAAACAATCCATGGTGGCCCTGCTTCCAAATTTCAGTCAAAGTATTAAATAATCTATATCTATACTATATAATAAATAAAAGTTTTTGTATGCCACGTGTCGTCACCATATTCAATCTAATCATTTTTTTCCCGACTCTCTCTCTTGTTAAATGCACCCATATCTTTTAATAAATTACTAATTATACTAATAAAACACATTTATTTTAAATTATCCTTTATTATAAAAAAAGCTTTGAAATCTAATTATGTAATTTTTATTTTCAATCAAATAGTAATGAAAGTCAAATCACATTAAATAGTAATCGACATATTTCCGAAACCGAATTATATATTATTTTTTATATTTTTGAATTTTGTTTTATATCCTTAGTATATGTATAGTAATACATTTTTACACCTGTAAAATACATAAATAAAATTTGAGAAATTTATGTATTGATATTTTTCAACCGTGTGTATTACACGGGGTCTAAGCTAGTTAAATTAATAATTGATGGTGCCTTTGATTTCAATCAATAAATACGTTACACATAACAATCGTTAGTCTTTCTTTACAATTAAGAAAATACTCAAAATTATCTCACTTTCCAACGTATAGGCCTTTTTCAAAATTGCAGTTAATTATATGGGCGTTTTTAACTATCACTAAAACTTGTATGGGCCTTTCTGAAAATTGTAGTAATTATCACTAAAAGTTACAATTGTATAAGGTACGGGCCTTTTTGAAAACTTCAGTAACTACTAACTATCACTTCGAGGTGCACAAACAATCCAGATCCGGATCTCATCCGATGGATAAACCAAAACCAGAAACAAAGGAACCGGTTCGGATTTTTGGGAACCGTCGGATCCGTAACCGGTCCCAACATGTTTCATGGACCGGATAAAAATTGGACAAATATCGGATAAAAAAGTACCGGTTCCGGCCGGACATAAAAGAACCGGTTCCGACCGTTGGGAGAAAAAAACGGCTATATAGCCGTTAATATGGCTGCTTTTTTGGTTTTTTTTGTTTTTTTGTTTTTGAGGCTTGAAACTTAGTATAAATAGGTATTAGAGGTATAGGTTAGTTCACAACATTCTTTTAGCTCTCAAAACGCAAAAAAGGCTCACTTTTTACGCTCTCATGGCTTCCGCTTCCGCAAGCACTCAAAATTCCGTTGGTGGTTCTACTAGCGAAGCCACGGTGGTGAGAGTACTTCCTTGCTCCCAAAACAAGAGATACGGGCTTATTTCGATTTATGTGAAATGTCGAACGGCTCGCAAAAGGCGCGTTGCAAACGTTGTGGAAAAAAATTGGGTGCTGCGGGAAATAGGACTTTGAGGAAACATATTGGAAGTCACGCAAAACACAGTGCTAGGAAACATCTTGACCTTCTCGCTTGAATCAGTGCTAAGAACAAAGCACCGTTAGTCTCACCGCAGGAGGAGGCCTCCTACGATCAGCCTCCGGTGTGAGAATAAGATAACGGTTCTTTGGGAGTGATAAGGATCTTTGGAACGAGAATGATGAGTGTAAAAGTCTAAGAGTGAGTAGTGAATGGACTTGGGATTTGGAGAGCCCAAGTCCATCTCTTATACCTGAGGTTGTTCTGGCTTCATGCTATATGCGGGGGTATCCCTTTCTCTTTCTTGTCCCTGCAGTAAGGCCCTTTTCCTTTTGGTGTAAAGAGCCAAAGTCCTCTATAGGGACAAAGGTCTCTCTCTTCAAGGCCATTAAGACACGTTGTTTTATAGCCTTGACTTCTTGGAGATTCCAAATGGGTCGCTATCACTTATGCCACGTCACCTCGTTGCTTGGGAGACGCGACTTAGTGGTTCTGCTTAGTACGTGTGCTTCATCGATGAAGCTGAGCTTTGTGATCGTACCCATGTCATCAGCCTCCCAGTCAGGAGTGCTTGTTGCGTAGTAATGAGGGCTTCTGACTAAACCCTATTAAAAAATTAATTTCTTTGCTCTATCTAGTTCATTTCTAAAGGAACCGAGTTTGCATTAATTCCTGGTTGGGTTACTCAGCGTAGGCTTCCCTATGTGATGGGACAGCTTGTGCCGGTTATCATTGATCTTCTCTCTCCTGATTTGAATTTGAATTTTAAAAAGGCAGTTCCTTTATATTTGACCGAACCCCTATTTTGAATCTTTTACATTTTCTCGAACGGTTTCTTTCTCCAAGGGTTTTCTTCTTCCTTGTTCTTGCTTCTCGTCTACCGATCCGTGCTTGTGGAGGTTAGTTCTCGTTTTCTTATTGCGTTCCCTTTCGTAACCATGTCTAAAAATGATTTAAGCATCCAAACCTCAAAAATGACTCAATCTGTGGTTGATGAGTTCTGTCAACAATGGGGTTTGGACGCGAAGTTTCGTCCGACCGCTCCGATCATGGGGAAAACCGTTGATCAATGTCCGGAGGGCATGCTCGCTATGTACAGTCGTCATTTTGAATTCTCGAATCTCCGATACCCATTTTCCCTCTTTTTCCTGTGTTTTCTTGAGTATTATCGCCTCAATTTTAGTCAACTGTCGCCTGTTGGGGTTAGTAAAGTCATCTTCTTTGAGGTCGCGTGTAGATCCCCTGGTTATGAACCGGAACTTACAATGTTTCGCCGTTTCTTCCGTCTTACAAAGAATGGTGACTGGTACACCGTGGAGAAAACCAAGTGTGAGGAGGGGCTTGTATCCGTAACCATTTCTTGCCTTCGCTCCTGGAAAGATCACTTCTTCTGGGTTTCGAACGAGATTCTGCCCTTTACTGTAATCCCTAGGAAATCGTCCGATCCACTTAACCTTTCCGAACCTGATGTTTCATCTTTGGACCCTGTCATCTATAGTAAGCTTAAGTCTTTTTCTTCTCCTCGTCGTGTTTATCCGGAGCAGTTGCTTATGAAGCTTGGGTTAAGTGTACTATGGGATCCAACATTTGTTCCTCTGTTAACTTTAGATGGGAAGGGTATGGATTTCGTTTTTGCGTTTGCTCATATGTTTATTTGATTTCATTGTCTTATTGTTGATCCTTTCTTTGTAGATATGAGTGCCTTGGATTTTCTTTTGCTTGAAGATACTTCTGATGTGGAGGAGGATAGGAAAGAGCTGGAGAAGGGTGAGACTACCGCATTGGTTCTGAACAAGTCTGTTCGTTATGAGGGTGGTGCTTACACTGGTGTGCCGGATGTTGCTAGCACGAAATTGGGTAAGGGTAAGGGTAAGAAGCTTTCTTCTTCCTCTAAAGCTAAGAAAGGTAAAGCTCCTCTGCGTTCTAGCAAGAGGCTTGCTCATGCGTCTGTTACCCCACCTTCTGGGCCCATTGATGTTTCGGACAATGATGATGATTTCCTTGCTAGTTGTACTGGGTCTATTCCTTCGACGGTGAAGCTGGAACCCTTGGATGGTGAAAGTGATAGTGGTGGTTCGGGTGGTAGTGGTGGAAAAAAGCCTGAGCTTGTGCCCGAGGAGGTATGAGTGTTTATGTTCCTGAATGGTCTATCAAGAACGGTGATTCTGTGAAAAGTCATTTTGTTTGCCAGGAGATGATTTACCACTTTGCCACTTCTGTAGATCGTGACGCTCTTCGTGGTGATACAGAGCAGGCACTTATTGGCCATATTCTTTTTAATGCTTCTAGGCTTCTTACCTCTCTTCCTGAAAGCATTGATCGACTTTGTGCTAATGCCAAGAAAGTTGAGCGTGCGGAACAGAAGAATTGCTCTTTGAAGGAACAACTTGCCAATGCTCAGAGTCATGTGTCTGCTTTATCTGCTCGTGAGAAGCAGCTTGTTCATGATCTTAATACTGCTCATAAGCAGTATGATGTTGATAGCGAGAAGCTTGCTACTTTGAGGCAAAATTTGGAAGAAGAAAAAGCAAAGATGGATGTTGTGAGGGTTGCACTTGATGCTGAGAGGTCAGTGGTTCAAGCAGAGAAAGAGAGCTTGGATTTTGCTATTGAAGAATGGAAATCTAGGGCTGAGGTTCTTGCTGAGGAGACAAGGTGGCTCATTGAGCATGGGTTTCAACAGGTGGTTGCTTATCTCCTTCATAGTAATGATTTCAACTCTCCCTTGAGCGATGTGTACAAGAATGAAGCGGGGACGCCATATGAGACTTGTTTCCGGTTATAAGAATCAGCCTTTGAAGCCCATTTCTGAGTGCAGTAACTACCATCCTGAGGCGGAGCAGGAGTCTGTTGAGGCTATTCAACAGATGGAGCAGTTAACATATCCTTACATTCATGAATTGTCCAAATATTTTGATAGGCCCTTCTCTGAGCTACAAGCTTTGGAGCCTCAAGGCTTGAAGAAGGAAGCTACTGAGTCCGTGCTGAAATCTCTTGGAAGCAAGCGCTCGCGGGATGAAGCTGGTGGTTCTAAATCCCTTGCCTCAGTGTCCCTGGGAGGGAACGTGAGGCGGAGCAAAAAGAGCCGATCTGACTCGGTTTCAGAGACGAGGACTCGAGCTTCTGTTGGACTCCACGCTGCTGATACTCCAGACAAAGTTGTTGCTGCTTCTGCTGAGGAAAGCGTTGGTACAGGACTGAAGCCTGATGCCGCTGAAATGGAGAAGGCTGGTCAACCTTCTGTTTGATTAAAACCTTGTATTAATGTTGTTGTGATTTTGAACAATTTGTATGGTTAACTTTCTGAACATGCAATTTGGACCCTGCGTGGTCGTTTCTGATGTAAGCCTTTGTTGGCGTGAACAATTTACTTATGCTTGTTTTAACTTGATGGTGCCCCTTGTGGCTTGAACTTGCTTTTGATGAAAACGTCTTTTGGACCTTGTATTACATATCTTATTCTTAATTTGACCTTGTTGGGTCATAGTTCTTGTTTGTTTTCATAGTCAAGCGTTTGAACAAGAGGTTTATCTTGTTGACTTGGTTTCTTTTGGGAATACAAGATACTTCCCTTGCTATCATTTTTATGTGTTTGTTGTGTTTTCATAATTCGAGGTTTTTTCAAGGCATGATGCTGCAGACATCATAGTAGATAATTCCAAGTTATTACTAACGCGAAGTGTTATCCTATATGTTCGAAGCCTTTTATATCTTTGATTTTTATTTGGGCATGATCAAAAGCTTAAATGTTCGCTTATGGAGAATTGTTGATGGGAGTTCACCGCTTCATAGGTAAATAAAACTTAGTACCTACAAAGTTGTATTGTTTTAGGGACTCAATCTTTATACAGGTAAGGCAAAAATTTAACCAGTTGAGCGTTTTGGCCTAGGAGCTCATCCCTTTACATGGAGAGGTTTTACCCGGACCCCATGGAGCTAGTTGTTTATAGGAGCTCACCCTCGATAGGATAACAAGATATCAATCATACTTTAAAATGCAAATTTCATTCATTGAACTTGTTTCATACAAAAGGGTTGTCATAAAATGCCTCTTGGGCTACATTGATCACTGCTTATATGAAGAAGCGTCGTAGGTGTTTGGCATTCCAGTGCCTTGGAAGCCTTTTTCCTTCCATGTCATTGAGTTGTACGAACCTCCTCGGTGCGCTTCTGTAATCTGGTAAGGGCCTTCCCATTCAGGGCCCAACTTTTCGGTATCCTCTTGTCTGCTTGCACCGTTGTTTCGGAGTACCAGGTCTCCAACTTTAAAACTTTCATTTTTTACTCTTTTGCTGTAGTAGGATTCCATTTTTTTCTTGTATATGGCCTCCCTAATTCTTGCGTGATCTCTGGCTTCTTCTAGGAGGTCGAGGTTCTGCATTATCTCTATGTTGTCTTGATGCTGATCTTGATTGTTGACTCGATGTGTGGCTACCCCTATTTCGGCAGGAATCACTTCTTCTGAGCCGAAGACTAGATTGTATGGGGTGCGGCCGTGGCTTGTTTTCTATGTTGTCCTTATAGCCCACAGGACGCTTGGTAATTCTTCCAGCCAATCCTTACCGTGTCGTCTAAGCCTTGTTTTTATCCCGAATACAATGCTCCGGTTCATTCGCTCAACTTGGCCATTGGACTAAGGGTAAGCGACGGAGCTAAATATTTGCTTTATGTGTAGCTCCGTACACCAAGCGCTGAATGGCTTATCAGCGAATTGTTTGCCATTGTCGGTGACAATTTGTCCTGGAAGGCCGAAGCGACATATGATGTGTTCCAAGACGAAGTTTATCACATGTTTGCCCATGATCGAAGCTAGTGGCTTGACTTCGGGCCACTTGGTGAAGTAGTCGACTGCTACCAGCAAGAACTTGAATTTTCCTCTTGCTTCGGGGAATGGGCCAACAATGTCCATTCCCAATTTGTAAAAAGGCCATGCTGAAGTAACGGTCACTAGGTCATGCTTCATGCTTGCTTTGATTGGTGCATGCAGCTGGTAGCCTTCACACTTGTGTATATCTTCCGAAGCATCCTTATGCATCGTCGGCCAGTAGTATCCCAAGTTCATCAGCTTTGTGACCACTGATCTAGGGCCGGAGTGAGTTCCACATATTCCCTCGTGTACTTA
This sequence comes from Smallanthus sonchifolius, assembly GCA_023525975.1. Classification (NCBI taxonomy): domain Eukaryota; kingdom Viridiplantae; phylum Streptophyta; class Magnoliopsida; order Asterales; family Asteraceae; genus Smallanthus; species Smallanthus sonchifolius. Next base: position 34,401,967 of record CM042046.1, read on the forward strand.
TCTGATCAAGTAGTTGCTTTGATATGGTCCGACACAACGAAGGAGCGGTGATAAGTAGGACTTCTTGTAAAGATAGCCATCTTCGATCACGTATTGCTTAGCTTTTATCTGCAACCTTACTACTTCTGCTTCATCATCTGGCAACTTTCCCTCTTTCAGGAAGTGTATGACCGGAGTCATCTAGTTATTTTCTTCTTCTTCAGTTATGACATCGTTTATTTCTTCTTCACAAATGGATGGAGCTTTGAGTACTTCTACTAGGACTTTCTTTGTTAGGTGTGCAAAGGTAAGTGAGGCTAGCTTGGTGAGGGCGTCAGCCTGCTTGTTCTTAGATCGTGGCACTTGCTTCACATTGCAAGTCTCAAAACCTTGAATTAACTCTTGTGCTTTAGCTTTGTATTTCTTCATGCTCTCTTCTTTTGCTAGGTACCGGTTATTGACCTGGCTGGCTATTAGCAGTGAGTCGACGAACACTTGTATCTTTGACACCTTCATCTCCTTAGCTATCCTTAGTCTTGCAAGCAGTTCTTCGTATTCAACTTCGTTATTGGTGCTTGGGAAGTCTAAACAAAGGGCGTATGTGAATTCTTTCCCTTCAGGGTCTAATAGTACCTGACCAGCTCCAGAGCCCTCTATGCTAGAAGATCCATCGACAAATAGCTTCCATGTGTTAGGAGGGTGCTCCTGCTGTTCATCATTCTTTGCTATCTTTGCTTCTTCTTTTTGTTCTTCTGGGACTTCGGCAAGGAAGTTAGCTAGGACTTGAGCTTTGATCGCTGTTCTTGGTACATACTCTATCTTGTGTTCCCCAAGCTCGATGGACCACTTTGCTAAACGGCCAGCTGTTTCAGGTCTTTCGAGTATTGTTCTGATAGGTTGATCGGTGACAACCCTTATTGGGTGTGCTTGAAAGTATCGCCGTAATCTTCTTGCAGTGTGCATGAGGGAGAGAGCCAGTTTCTCCATTGCAGGGTAGTTTATCTTATCTTCTTTTAGTGCTCTGCTAATGAAATATACCGGCATCTGCACATAGTTCCTTTCTATCAGCAGCACAACACTTACAGCATCATTACCTGCTGAGAGATAAACATAAATTAGTTCTCCTGCCTCGGGTGCTACCATTGTAGGTAGTGAAGCTAGGTTTTCTTTCAGCTTCTGAAAGGCAGCCTCAGTTTCTTCTGTCCATCTGAAATCTTTCTTGTCTAAGCACCCCTTCAGTGTTTGGAAGAAGGGTAGCGATTTTTCTGCTGATTTTTATAGAAACCGCTTAAGGGCATCGATCTTTCCATTTAGGCTTTGCACATCTTTCTTTGTTCTTGGAGACCTCATCTCCATGACTGCTCGAACCTTGCTAAGATTGGCTTTGATGCTTTGCTTTCCTACGATATGGCCCAACAACTTGCCTTCTTCGAAGCCGAAGGAGCACTTTCCTGGGTTGAGCTTCATGCTGTTGCTTCGAAGGTTTTCGAATGTTTCGATGATGTCTCTTATCATTCCTTCTTCATTCTTGCTCTTAATCACTAGATCATCAACATATGCTTCCATGTTCCTTCCTATCTGATCGGCGAATGTCTTGTCGATCACCCTTTGATAAGTAGCTCCTGCGTTTTTGAGGCCGAAGGGCATCTTCTTGTAACAAAAGATCCCCTTGTCTGTATAAAAGCCGTCTTTTCTTCATCTTCCTCCTTCATGTGTATTTGATGATAACCTTTGTAGGCATCTAGGAAGCATTTGTATTTGAAACCTGTTAAAGAATCAACCTTTAAGTCTATTTTTGGCAAAGGATAACAATCCTTCGGACATGCCTGATTCAGATCTTTGAAGTCTACACACATACGCCAGGAGCCATCTGATTTTTTGACCAGAACTGGATTTGTCACCCATGATTGGTATTGCACTTCCCTTAGGATTCCTGCTTTTACCAATTTGTCCACCTCCGTGCATGCAGCTTGGCTTCTGTTAGGGGCCAAACTTCTTTTCTTCGATATTATGGGCTTTATACCAGGTGCTATGTTGAGGGAGTGTTCGGCTATATCCCTTGGTACTCCCACCATGTCGGTTGGACACCAAGCGAACACGTCCTTGTTTTCCATCAGTAGATCCTTCAGTTTGCTTATTTCCATGGGTGAGAGATCACTGCTTATCTTCACTTTCTGATCAGGGTACGAAGGATGTATGCTTAAATCCAAGATTTTCTCTTGCTTCTGATCCTCATCCTCTTATGCGGCAGCGATGAGTAGAGCTTCCTTCTTTGGCTTGATCGTTGCTATCCCTCGATCGGTGGGGAACTTCATTAGACCGTGAATAGTGGAAACTACGGCTCCAAAGGTGCTTATACCCGGTCTTCTGATGATTATGTTATACCTTGATGGGGCCCGGACCACGAGGAACGTAAGAAGCTCCGTTCGGGAGAGTGGTCCGTCCCTGAGACAAACTGTCTGCTTTATTTGGCCCAGCGGGAGCACTCTTTCTCCAGAGGACCCTATGAGTGGACTGTATGCTTCTTCCAATCATGCCTTAATTTCCTCTCTTAGCTGTAAGAAGCATCTTTCGTACATGATTTCGAAAGCGGCTCCGCAATCCATGTGTATTCTGTCAACAAATGTTCCTTCTACTTCAGCTTCCACGATGATTAGAGTGAAGATCAGCTTTGCTTTCTCCGTTCGGGGGAAGCATATGCATTGTTCGTCCCAAGATTCTCTTCTGGATCTTTTTTGTGTTTTGCTTCTGGTGAGGTGTATCATGTTTATCTCTTTACCTCTTCCTTTTCCCTTCAGATATTTCTTCTTTTTAATGTCCTTTACCAAATGAGCGAGTTCTCCAGATTTCACTGCTTCTTCTATCCGCTTCTTTAGCTGGTAGCAGTCATTGGTGTAATGACCTCTGTCATCATGAAATTTACAATACTTGCTCGAGCTTCTTGCTTCGGAAGATTTTGCGAGGGGACGCGGAGGTCTGAAGCTGTACCTAGCTTCTTCAGTTGCCATTATCTCTTCTGGTGTCTTGGTCAAAGCTGTGAAGGTAATGTACTTTTCTTTTTCCGGCGTGCTCTTGTGGTACGGGGGACGGTAGCGGTCGTCCGCTTTTCTCGAGTCACGATGGCGATGGGACCTTCTTTCCACGAAGGAATGAAACTTCGACTTTGAGCCCGAATAATGGTGACCCTTCCAAGGGTCTCGCCTCTTGGATTCCAGGTTTTAGTGCTTCTTTTCCTCTTAGGTATGCTTCTGCTTGTTCAAGAGCTTCATCCATGGTTTAAGGGATGTTCTTGTTCAAATCTTCAATGAGTTGTTTTGGTCGTACTGCATTCATAAATCCAGATACTCTCATCTTTTATGTTGCCCCTGTGTAGGACAATCCTTCTTTCTTGTATCTGTATATGAAACTTCGAAGACCTTCATCTTCCTTTTGCTTGATCTGATATAGCACAACAGCGTCCTTTGTGTACTTCTTCAGCTGGGTGAAATTAGTAAGGAACCTTTGGCTGAGGTCGTCGAAAGAATCAATGCTTCTTTCAGGAAGGCTGCTGAACCATAGGCGTGCAGATCCAATGAGTGTTTGAATGAATATGTGGTAACATTCGGCATTCGTCCATCTTTCAACGCCTGATGCACTAGAGAATACCTGCAGATGGTCTTCGGGGTCATCAGTCCCGTAATAAGTTTTAATTTTTGCCAGCATCTTTATCTTTGTTGGAAAGTCAAAGTTGGCTATTCTTTCAGAGAAGCACGACAATGAAGTAAACCGGTATGGTTGAAAGACTTCATTTGTCTCCGCCCCAGTGGCGGCGGGAGCTTCCTGCATCAAGGGTCTCCCTTCCGTTGCCACTGGGCCGTTCGCCATTGGAGCCATGTTTTGTCGAAGCTGTCCCTCACCTGTTGCGGGCCGAACCTCAGGCATGCCGCTGACTGAGTGTTGCCAGGGATAAGCGGTTTGCCAGGGGTTAATGTATTGAGCCATCATGTATGCAGAAAGTTGGGGATGCACCATGTGCGTGTATGTGAAACCAGGGTGTTGAGTTGTGGGAATAGGGCAACTTACATTCATCGGAGCTGGCATTCCCATACTTCGTGCTAGTGGAAAAGACGCCATAGCTTGGCTCATCTGTAGTGACATAGGAGAATACATCATAGGCTGTGTGAGCTGCATCAGCTGCTCAACCGTGTACTCTGGTGTTTCGTGCATCAAGGGAGTCTGGTTTAGAGGAGAAAATTCTCTCTCTGGACACTAGGTCCTGCTTCTGCTGCGGGAACCCTGTTCTGGTTTGGACCAGAGGTGACAGCTGTTTCCTCATGGACAACATTGATCCCAAAAGGAGGAGGTGGGAGAGGTGAGAATGTCACCTCAGGTTCGTCTTCATACGCCAATCGCACCTTGACACCTTTTGCACGTTCTTCTTGTACGTAGCTATTCATCAAATCCCTTAGCCGAAGGAAGTTCTTCTGTACTCCTTCGGGTATAACATCCATCCTTTCCATGGAAAACAAGGTGTCTGTCCGAGGGGACGCACTTGCTATCTTGAAAGGAGAGGGAGTCTGAAACGTAGAGTTGTTCTGCAACAGTTCGAAAGGGGGTCCGTCTACTGCAGGAGAGTTTCTTCCTGCTTCTTCTCACGACGTCTGGGAAGAAGCAGATCGTAAGTGATAGGGAGGTGGAGATGCGTCCACCCCCGGAGAAACGTCATCACCTGACATCAAGAACACTTAGGAACAGAAGGAACGGAACTACGAGTGAAGCTCTGTTCTAAGTAGCGCCGCCCCACGGTGGGCGCCAACTTGTTGCTACAACGAATATGCTAGGGGTACTCGCTGCTTCAAAAAATACAAGCAGAGTGAGGGTCTTGACGTTCTCGCTTGAATCAGCTGCTTGAGGTACCTGCTAAGAACACAACACCGTTAGTCTCACCACAGGAGGGGGCCTCCTGCGATCAGCCTCCGGCGTGAGAATAAGATAACGGTTCTTTGGGAGTGATAAGGATCTTTGGAATGAGAATGATGAGTGTAAAAGTCTAAGAGTGAGTACTAAGAATGGACTTTGGATTTGGAGATCCCAAGTCCTTCTCTTATACCTGAGGTTGTTCTGGCTTCATGCTATGTGCGGGGGTATCCCCTTCTCTTTCCTGTCCCTGCAGTAAGACCCTTTCCCTTTTGGTGTAAAGAGCCAAAGTCCTCTATAGGGACAAATGTCTCTCTTTTCAAGGCCATTAAGACACGTTGTCTTATAGCCTTGACTTCCCGGAGATTCCAAATGGGTCGCTATCACTTATGCCACGTCACCTCGTTGCTTGGGAGACGCGGTTTAGTGGTTCTGCTTAGTACGTGTGCTTCATCGATGAAGCTGAGCTTCGTGATCGTACCCACGTCATCAATGACAGATAACAAAACTGACGTTTAAGAAACATGTAAATCATAAGTCGCTAACTCGTAACTTTTATATAAATCAAAACTTTTGTCTATAACTTTTAACCTTTATTTAGTGATAAAATTAAGTTGACATTATTTAACAAATAAACGAATTGTCTGGTTTATTTAGAAGGAGATTTATATATCTGAGGTTCACTGATTTAAAAATAATGAAGTTAAAGCTTCCAAGATTGTTAAGAATGATTTTTATTTTATTTTTATTTTTTAATGGCTGAAAAAGCATAATAGAAAAAAGAATAATAAATAAAAGGGGGTTTGGGTTATCTTCTGATAGACCGTATCTGTGGGTCGATAGTAAGGGGAAGTCAGTTTCAATTCGTATGTATATAAAAAGACCTTGTGGAATCGTTTGCTTTAGAGAATGTTGATAAAGGAATTAAAATATTTTAATGAAATTAGAATTTGAAGGAATTGAAATTAATCCTAATGAAATTATGGGTTGGAAAATATAAGAAATGAATTAGAACAAAAAATAAAAAGTTAAATGTCAAAATTACCCTTCAAAAAACCCATTCCATTACTAATCGTTTTCGTTTTCCCCTCCATAAACTATCCAAATTTGCTTTGATTTTCTTGGTTCTAAGAAATTATCCAATACATCACCAAGGAATCCATCTAAGAAATTATCCAATACATCACCAAGGAATACAACTAAGAAATTATCCAATACATCACCAAGGAATCCAACTGATTTTGGGTTTCAAAGATCGGTTATATGTTCATGATCGCATTAGATCATTGAGTTAGATCGATTATGGAAAAATGAAGATTCTTTGTAATGTTTTAAATTCCATCACATGAAGGGAGGATTGTTGAATTCCATCCACCAAACAAATTTGAGGGAATTTATTTCATTCCAATTTCTTTTAATTCTGAACCAAACATAGTTTTAGACATAATTAATTCCAATTCCTATAAATTCCATGAATCAAACGAGGCCAATGAGTCTCTAACCCGTTTGTTCCGCCTCGGTCCATATTAAAAAAGAAGAGTTAATTACAACCTCGTGGTAAACCCACGTTACACATGCTCCTTTAACTTTGAGATATTACACAGGTGGTTTCGAGAATGAATGTAATTGAGATAAGTTAAATATTAATATAACCCAACTCCCCTCACCTTCTTCCTGACCTACGCCACTGTCAACAATTATCCTCCCTAATGCTCCCAACACCACTTGTAGTTCAACTTTCATCGATCGTCTCTGATAGTTTACTGTGCCTTTATCCGTCTCCTAATCGTCTCTAGTCAACAACAAGCAAATCTTTATGACCTCCTCGTCTCCACTAGCCACCTGCTGCTGCCGGGAAACACCAAACAAGCAGTTACATCCAACAAGCGATAACGCCATGTTTTTCGCCAGAAAACCTAGCATAGACCCCAAACGAGAAAAAACACCACTAATGTGACGGGACATATATGGTGGTTGAAGGGGAATATACCAAACATTATGGTAGCTATAAAAAGGAAAACGAAAAGGGAACAGAAAAGAGGGGAAAAGGTAAGGTGTGACAGTGAAAAGGACATTCCGTACATAAGACAATAAATGCTTTCTCAAAGGGGGTATGGGAGAGCCCCGATATATACATGCACAGCCCAAGGGGACAGGTAACTTCGGATACACAAAAAACACACACACGAAAAGATCAGAGGATTTTTGGTCTCTCGTCCTCTTTCAGGAGATCTTCCTAAGAAACAAATAACTAATTCTCACGTTGGAGGTTGGTCGTGGAGAACCCCCCAGCTCTCCTCGGTGAGACTAATGGTGTTATTGTGTAGATAGGAACACCCAATGTAGAAAACGGAGCTACCAACTCTTCATCATTACCATGTGAAGATTTGGGACGCAACAATGGCGCCATCCGTGGGACAAATCTCCGTGAGCGGATCCCTGTAAGTTGAGAAGTTTTCTACATACAAGAAAAGTGAAAAGACGAAGGTAGAAGAGCAAAAAGATGGTCGATCCAAAAGACACAACGCCTCAAGCACCCAATAGAGAAAGGATAGAGAAATCAGGTGGTAGTGGTAATAATGACCACCCATACCTCTCAGGTATGCTAAAAGATAAAAATCCGGTATTCATAACGGCTCGTGAGGATAGAGGAGATACCACATCGCATTCGGAAGAAGAAGAACCTCAAATAACACCAGACTTCATGTGAAGAAACAAAAAGCAATTAAAAAGATAGTTGGAAGAGATCGACCGTTTAGAGAAACTAAGTGAGGTTCGTTCAAGATTGACATTCGACGGTGAAGAATATACTCCTGAAGGCGGAACGTCATCTCCAAAGGACAAGAATCTCAAAGGCAAGGGTCTAGTAGAACACGACGAAAAAACAGCAGAAGTAGGTGAATCAAAGGACATCAAGGGCTGGAAAGACAAAGGGAAACCAGTAGAGAAGGAAGCGACAGATCTATTGCTGCAACCATATTATCTATCCAGAATGTCTGATCATTCCAAGTTCGCTAAAAGGATAGCGGAAGCACCCATGCCAAAGGACTGAAGGTACCATCGCATGTGGGGAAGTATGACGGAACTCAAGATCCAGAAGACCATCTGCATGTGTTTGCAGGGTCAGGCCAGGTGGGACAATGGAGCATGCCAACATGGTGTCACATGTTTATGCAGACACTGACAGGTCCAGCCCGTTTGTGGTACGATAGTCTTCCAACAGGAAGCCTCGAAGGGTATGAGGAGTTAAGGGACAAGTTCTTGCGAAACTTCAATCAGAGCAAGAAGACCATAAAGAACCCGAACGAGATCCTACACATAAGACAAAGAGATAATGAGACGGTGGAAACTTACATGGAGCGTTTCATCAATGGGGGAATGCAGATACGAGATGTACCCGAGGTAATGAAAATAAGTTGGTTCATAAACGGGGCTAGACATCCGGAGCTTTGCGAAAATCTAGGAGAAGACTTCCCAACAACATTTGATGATCTAATGGACCGGGTAAGAGCGTTCGTGAGAGGGAAGGACATAGGGGATCGAGCCAGAGAATGGGACACAAGGAAGAGCCTGCCACTTGCCAGGAATAGAGACTCACACGTTCATAGAACAGGTAACTCCCATCCAAATTAAAGATACCCGTGGAAAGACAAAGATGGACATTCTCTCCTTACAGGCCAATCAACAAGGGTTACACACCCCCACCCCTAAGAAATCTCCCCTCCTCCCGTGTATGAGCATTTCACTCCCTTGAAAAGTCAAAATTACCCTTCGGAAAGCCAAAACCTTCCCAACTAGGAATAAAAACTTGCCCTAAGGAATATTGTGAGTATCACAGAAGTGCTGGTCATAAAACAGATAATTGCATACAATTGAAAAGGGAGATTGAATTAGCGGTGAAGTCAGGCAAGCTGTCGCACTTAGTAAAAGGTTTTAAGGGGGTAAGCCCCATGAAAGCAGGGGGGACATCAGGAGGCAAAGATAGAGAATATGTGGATATGATAAGAAGAAGGCCAGGGGATGTGAAGAGGAAGGGCGAAGAACGAGAAGGAAGGAGGAGGATGAAGATTGGATGAAGAAGCCTATCACTTTTCCTCCTCTCACCTCGAACGTGTAACATCCAGGATTTTTTCGATGTATCTTTCCCTAAACCCGTGCACGTTTTGAGCATTCAAATCTTAGAAACTTATTAAAAATATATTTTTTAAATATTAAATATTAATTCAATTAGTAAAAACAATTATACTTGGTATATATATATATATATATATATATATATAGCAAATATATATATAGATGTATCTTATAAATAAAAATGTTTGAAATTCTTAAAACTTTATAAGTTTATAATTATATAAATAAAATAATTTATAAACTTATTTTTAATACTTAAACTTGTAAGCTCTAAATCCTATTAATTATTTTATAAAAATTATAAAATAATAAAACCTATAAAACTTATGTAGTTTTAATAAAACATATACATTTGATTTTATAAAGTCTAGGGACCGAAACTGTCGCTTTTCGAAACTTATTTTAAACTAAATTCCAAGTTCTAATATAAAATGATAAAGGCTAGATACTTCAGGGACTGTTTGTGTAATTCAACCAAACTCACGAATTCCAAACCAGTAACCCGTTCGAAACCTGCAGACCCCGGTTCCACCCCCTCTTTCACGCGAAACCACGATATCGACCAGATTCGATGAACCTCGAACTCGCCGGAGGAGTGCGACCAGGACCCGATGCGATTAAATGCGAGAACACGGCCCCAGACACGCGTGATTCGAACTTGAATTTCACTTTTGCCAACCGAAATCCTCCCAACGGTTCAAGCATTAAATCATGAAATCATCTATAAATACCGACTCCTATCAACTCAACAACATCACCCTCAACTCTCCAAACCCTCAATTCCATCGATCGAGACCTGGATTTGCTGTTTGAAGCTCACGACAGCCGACTCCAAACCCAAGCTCGTTCTCCCTCGATTTGATACCATTTCAGGTAATTCTTGTGGTCATTGTACTCGTTACACTTCATCGATCGAAAACCCTCTGTTTAATTCCATTGACAGAGGACAAATCGACACGTATTTGACGAATTTTTGATTCTAGGGTTCTTGAGAATTTGGGAGTGTTTGGAAGTAGTGTTTACCTATTTTTGTTTCCATGTTTATACACAACGAAGACTGTAGTCAGGTGGTTTGTACGCTTGTGTGTAAACTCGGCTGGCCCGGGTTCGAATCCGGCCAGCCCGAGTTTTGACGTTTTAATTCTTTTCTTTCAGTTTTAATACTCCCATTATTTTTATAAAATCTGTTAAATCTTTATAAACTTAAAATCGAATTTCATTTACATTTTTATATTCTGGAACTATTTTATTTAATCAAACTTATAAATATTTTAACCTTTAAAATTAGTTTAAACACTTAAAACTATAAAAAAAAATACTTTTAAAAACTTTATAAAACGTATATTCTATACCGGAATGATGTTAATAATCAGAAACTATAAAAATTATTTTATACTTTCTGAAATAAACATATTATTTAGTTTAAACATTAAATTGACTTATAAACTTTAGTTTAACATTTAAAATTCAAGATTTATTTATTTATTTAAATAAAATGAACATGCGTATTTTATATTAGAAAATCATAAAGTTATAAACTATAAACATTATATATAGATAACTTTAAACATTTATAAACTTATAAACTTTACTTAAATACTTTAACGTTATATTTATAGACTTACAAACTTTGAAGCTTACAGATTAAAATATAAAACTCTATGAGAAATGTTATTTGACACTATAATTAAACTATAACTATACTTCACTGGTTTTCATTTTTAACATTATAAAAAGTACTAATTACTTAAATGTTGGAATAAATCGTAAATGGTTTATATTTATTATTTCCAATTGAATGATTATGTATTCTTGATAATTATGTATTCTTAAAATGATTATCATAAAACCCTAATCATTATTCGTTAAATAATTATTATGAAAATGATTATTTGTTTTCCTAAATGACTATTGATAAACTTAAATCTAGTTTATCTTTTGTCTATTATTATCATTATATATTCTTTAAATAATTATTATAAATATTTAATAATTATTTATTTCTTGAAAAATTATTGTTAAACTTTAATAATTATTTAGTCTTTCATTTAACCATATGTACAAATACCTAGAAAACTATTTTAATTACCTATTGTGTGTAATTAATAATTGTGAAACTTTTAAATAATTATCTTAATCGATTATTCTAAACTACCGACTTATTAAGACATTGATATCCAAGTCTTACATTCAACACCCTTATTATAAACTTGATTTAAACTTCATAAACACAACCATTCCCGTCTCCCACTTGGAACCCTAGTCGATCTTGAAATCCTAGATCCTTACCATAGACTTATAGGATCATACTTAAATCTTTAAACTTGCATACTTAGTCTTATCGTGAGGATATTCTCCCTCCAAGTCTTGCAAACACTTAATCTTGTCGGATACTCTTCATCAATCCAAGTGAGTATACTTAGCCCCTTTTTCCTTTATATGCTTTTGGGGTGAAACATGATCAAAATTCTTAAACTTATACAATTCTTGTACAACTATGACTACGTGTTTATTCTTATGTTAAACTTGAGACTTGTATGCTTAGATTAAACTTAAAACTAGCACATTCATTAACTTTGATCAAGCCTATAGTAACAATGATAGATCTATTGTATTTGACTGATTGACCCTTTCGGGGGGGAGCCCTTGGTGATTGTTACTGAATTAAACTTTAAACTTGAGACTTATAAGGGTAACCTGCGGGTTATGCCTAAACTTGGTTGGAGGGTTGAAGTGCACAATGTTTAAGATACTTGTTCTCATACTTACATGATAGAATGCATATATCATAGTGAATTGTAAATTCTTTTCAAATCCTTGTTAAACTGTGTCAAAACCTTTGTATCTCACCAACTATTTTGTAGTTGACAGATTTTTCACATGTTTCAGGTACTACAACATGAGACTTTATTGTGATCACATAGGATGCTTGGACCTAGAATGCTTAATCAATTAGACTTGTATTCTTGTTATGTATTTGATTTATTCTTTATATTGGAACATTGAAGTTATTTAATAAAACTATTGAAACTTTAATAGTCAACCTTGTGCTATTGAACAACCGCGTCCGCCCCGACGTATAATCCACCGTCGGTTGGGGTATGACAGAACGAAGCACAAGAAGCCCCACTGAACATTCCGCAGACATTGACGGGCATTTAGTGGCTCGGATACACGTTGACGGAGGAAGTGGGTCTGAGATCATGTACGACCATCTGATTGGGTTCGCGGGGGAAGTGGTCAAACCAATTGGAAAAATTACTCTACCAGTCACTCTAGGGGAAAGATTAAAAGAAAGGACAATACAACTCACCTTCTCAGTAGTAAGATCCTGGTCTAAATACAATGCAATATTAGGGAGACCAGGGATACAAGCCTTACGAGCCTTGACATCAATGGCTCACAGCCTAATGAAGTTCCCCACCCCTAGGGGAATAGCCACTGTTAATTCTTTGAAGGAGATGGTAGCCACTGTCACGAAAGGCCCGGTAAAAAAGGAAAAAGAAGGACGAAAGAGTAAAAGAGTGGGCGTTGAATGATATATTTGAATATCAAACCATAAAGATAGGACGACAGCTGCCTGATAAGTGGAAGACAACTCTCAAAGAACTGTTAATAAGAAACATAGATATATTCGCATGGGAACACAAAGACATAAAGGGAATCCCGCGAGATCAAGCAGAGCATAAGTTAAATGCTTACCGCTGGTTAGAACTGGTCTGACAAAAGAATAGAAGCATGGGAAGAGAAAGAAGTCGGGCCGCGCGCGAGGAAACAAAGAAATTGTTGCATGCAGGGATAGTGAGGGAAGTGGAATTCCCAACTTGGATCTCCAACCCGGTGATGGTCGGAAAGACAGATGGGAGCTGGTACATGTGCATTGATTTCAAGGATTTGAATAAGGCATGTTGATGTGTTGCAAAATACATCAGTTTCTCGTGTTTATTTTGTATAGTTTCAAGTCGTTTTGTATCGTTTATATCTGGTTTTCGTATACTATTGATTATTTGTGTTGTCTACAGTGATCTGGGTAAAAAGGAAGCTAAAACGAGCAGGAATTAAGAAGAATGAGCTTCCGGGATCGAGACGAGAGAGTCAGGTATTGGAAACAATAAAAAAATAGAGATTTTGGTATCACTCGCGTAGCGCGAGGTAGTATGAAGACCCGTCGCGATACGCGACGGGTAGGCTTTCGAGAAAAAAAACATATTTAATCGTTTTAAACCCTAGTTTTAGAAAAACACACCACAGACGACGGCTAAGGGCGATAGGGCGATTTTACAAGCTTCCGATTGGCGATTTCAAAGGATACAAGGGAAGGATTGAAGCTAGGGATCACTGGGATCGATTTCCTCCGGTGTTAATCATTCGGTTTTGCGTTCTTTGCTTTATTTCAATTTGTCATGTGTTCTTGGATGATTAGTTTGATGATAAATGCTGTGTTTATGAGTATTTTTGGCTAGAATTCTTGGACTACCTAGGTTTTGATGAATATGTATGGTCGAGACAATTAGTTTTCGGTTTTGGAACTTGATTCATGATTGAGCAATAAAGTAACGACTATGGTATTTCTTGTTGCATGTAAACGCGTATTTAGGATTGTTTGATGATTGTTTCCGTTAATCCTCGTGTACTTGAGTGAATGTCTTTCGCACATTAGGTGCATGCCAGATCGTCTACTTTGTGTTTTCGATTAGTGGATGGTTGCTAGACGTAGTATTCCTTAGGAACGGATTCGTGAGGTAATTAATCTAAATATTCAACCAATTTCGACAGCTGTGAGGTGAGAAATTGTCTGTGTGTCGAGCGTGATAAATTGCTAGATTAAAACCTTTGTGAGAAGCTTTACCTAGTTTACCTGTCATGGTTGTTCACCGAATGCAATAGGGAATTCCATAGTTACTCCTTACACGTTTGTGTATTGTGATTTTCGCGCTGTGAGGTAGATTGTCATTTGGGTACTTTAGTGTAGAATTGGAAAACTCGTGAGAGATTTCCATCCAACCGGTAATTTAACGGCTCTTAGGCCTCTTAGTTGTTAACTCTTGAGAAGGGTCAAGGGTTCTCTAAGTTGTTTTAGGAGTGTAGCATTTTAAGATCTCGGTTTCATATCAGTTCCATTACCGTTAACAGATCTGTCAACCGTGCATAGGATTCAAACCTAGGTAGTGCTTTTATTATCATCTGTTTATCGTTGCTAATTGTGTTTGTTAATCTTCGTTTGTTTCGTCCACCGTCTTTGTTTATTTTTAACTATTTAATTTCTAGAGTTTTGTTAAAACCCCCCCATTAATTCATCACCTGTTTTCAAATTGTATTGTGTAGATATTTAATCGAGTCTAATTCGTGTTTTTCTTTAGAAGTCTCGTGGGTTCGATATCCGGACTTACTTAAGCTTTACTACATTCGATAGGTTCACTTGCCTGTCGGTAGTTTAGTTGTTTAGAGAGTCTAGAGTATTACGTAGTGTTTTATTTAGGTTGTTTTGAGTCATTTAATTCAAACTACTTTGTGCACATCAAGTTTTTGGCGCCGTTGCCGGGGACTTCATAAAAGATTTGCATAAATCAGTTCGTTTTAATTTATCTGCACATATTTGTATATTTTTATTTTTTTTATTTTGTTCTTCTTATATTTGTTTCTTACACGTTCTTTTCTTTCTTTGCAGTTTATGCCACATTTGCGCTCGCAAGGACCAGTACCAGAAATTTCGCTGGATTCGCACACCGATTCCAAGGAATATTCAGAGGAGACGTCAAGCGAGGTAAGTGTTTCACCTTCACCTACTAGTTCTTCCACCAATTCGCCCATTTCTGATTGTACTCCACCATCTAGACCACCCACTCCTTCTAGTCCACCACTCGTTCATCCTGAAATGGCCATCCGTCGAACCGTTCACCAACAATCCACCGAGGGTTTCACGGGAGTTAACAATCCCATCACAGTTCTGAGTATCACCAATGAAAACTCTTGGAAAATACCTTCATACATCATGACTGCAATCAACAACTGCCAATTTCATGGTCGTGATGATGAGGATGCTCCATCACACATTGCCCGCCTTACTCGTATCTGCGGTACTTTCAACCTACAAGGTGCCACTAAGGATGCTATCTTCCTTCAGTTGTTCCCGTTTTCTCTTTCTGGAAGAGCCGCCACTTGGCTGGACGACTAGCCAAATGGGCGATAGAGCTGGGCAACCATTCTATTGAATACAAACCAAGGACAAGCATCAAAGGCCAAGTTATAGCAGATTTTTTAACAGAGATCACAAAGACGGAGGAAAATGAAGAAGGAAAGGCTCCGGGAACGGCTGAAGCAGAAACAGATAAAGGAGAAAATCAAAAAACAGATAAGTGGATTCTGTTCACCGACGGAGCCTTAAATCAGGAAGGACGAGGTGCTGGATTGGTTCTAACAAGTCCAGAAGGGGTGGAGCTAACCTATGCAATCAACTGGATTTCCCCGCAACCAACAACGAGGCAGAATATGAGGCATTATTAACAGGATTGGGGTTAGCCAAGCAAATGAAGGCTACAGTAGTAGAAGCACACGTGGATTCATTACTTGTAGCCAATCAGATCAATGGAGTATATGAGGCAAAAGAAGACATAATGGAGAAATGTTTAAAGCAAGCCAGAATGTTAATGGATAACATAGGAAAGGTTGAAGTGACACATGTGTCGAGAGGAGGTAATAATAAGGCTGACGCACTAAGCAAAATGGCAAGTGTAGCTTTTGACCACTTGGCAAGAGAAGTAAAAGTGGAAGTGTTGGCAGCCCCTTTAACCCGGGGGAAGAGGTAGTGCAGATCGAAACAGAAGAAAGGACCACATGGATTACTCCCATACAACACTACCTAGAGAAGGGGACACTGCCTGAAGACAAGGGAGAGGCTAGAAAATTGCGGCTGAAAGCCTTACAATATAAAATGATAGGAGATGTTATGTACCGGAAGTCATACCTAGGACCATCGATGAAGTGTGTAGATGAAGAGGAAGCCAGTTACATAGTAAGAGAAATCCATGAAGGAATCTGTGGACTTCATGGAGGACCGAAGACCATAGTGGCTAAAGCAATGAAGGCGGGATATTACTGGCCAAATATGTATCGTGAAACAGTCAAGGAAATTCAAAAATGCGACAACTGTCAAATTCATGCACCGGTAACCAAGCAACCCAAGCAGGATCTAGTACCTGTTAGTACCTCATGGCCATTCCAAAAATGGGCAATAGAAATTGTGGGACTGTTCCTAGAAGCACCCGAGCGCCTAAAATTCCTAGTAGTTGTTATCGACTACTTCACAAAATGGATAAAAGCAAAGCCACTAGCGACCATCACAGGCCAACACATGAAAAGATTAGTATGGGAAAATGTGATTTGCAGGTTTGGATTGCCACAATCCATAGTTAGTGATAACGGAAAACAATTTGCCAACGAACCCTTCAAAGGATGGTGTGAAGAACTACAAGTCTAACAAGTGTTCACATCGGTAGCACATCCTCAAGAAAATGGCCAAGTCGAAAGAGCAAATAGGAGCCTTATAGAAGGAATCAAAGCAAGATTAGGTAGACAAGGCGGATGTTGGGTTGAGGAATTACCCCATGTCTTATGGGCCCACCGAACAACACCAAAAACAAGCACTTGAGAATCGCCATTCAGCTTAACATATGGAACAGAGGCCATGATACCGGTGGAAATAGGATCACCCACCCAAAGGGCAAACATAGATAGCATCGTTAACATGGCGGATCTAAGGCTAAATTTGAATCTGTTGGAAGAAAGAAGGGAGTCGGCGAGAGCAAGGGAGATAACTTACAAGAAATAACTAGAAAAGTATTATAACGCACGGGTGACACGTGTGACATTTAGGAAAGGAGACTATGTTCTGCGATCCAACAAGGCAAGTGGTCAGGAGAAGAAAGGAAAGCTAGGACCCAGGTGGGAAGGGCCATACAAAGTCACTTGGACCAATGGTAAAGGAACATGTAGGTTAGCTAAGCCAGATAGCACGGAGTTACCCCGCACGTGGAATGCATTGCAACTAAGAAAATATTATGTGTAAGGAAACTTCGTTATTTTTTTTACTGTTTTTAATGTCTTTATTTAGTTTCTTTTCCATCCGTAGCCGGATGGTTAATTATGTGTTTTAAACAAGTCTTTTGAACCCGGATGGAAAATTAATATAAAGCATGCCATCAAAATATTATCCTTAGTTTTTTAATCAAAGCACGGTATGCATGAAAAAAGGAGCCTGACAAACAAGTCTCAATACAAGCCTGACGAACAAGGCTTAATATAACTCCCTGATCAGGAGAAAAAATAGGAGGTCCCACATGGGATAAAACCTCCGGAGATGTCTACCGGGAAGATATCTTTACAAAAAACCATGGTAAAAAAGGACAAAAGGAAACATACTCTAGTGTGCACGACACACTCGGGACACACAAAAAGTCCCCATTCCCGGTTACTAGTAACAAATAATATAAGCAAAGGCACATATGTATGAACAAAGTAACAGCACATCAAAGAACAAGAGTATGAAAAACATTTTAAAACAGAAACCCATACATACATTCAAAAGATAGCATAGTCAGGTAGGTGTTTATCCACAAGCATAACGAGCGATCAGGTGTTGCTCCAAAAATACCACTCCAACAAAGGGAGGGCAGAACAAAATAAGACCATTGTTTAAAACCACAAACATGTCTAAAACAGGAATATAATGCAAGCATACATTAAAGCTTCAACATCAGGGTGGAGCAGGAGTACTAGGGTCCACAACAGAACACATGTAGTCAATACCCTCGACAGAGATATGGGGGGATGCAGACAGGCGGGTAATCAAGGAATGACCTGAAGTAGCAAAAGCAATGCCAGCATCCTCCATATATTGCTCAGCGGAAGGATCATAAAAAGGAGTCTCTTCAATGGGAATACCCTGTTGAGAAGATTCATACCCATCAGCGAGACCTTTCTGATAGCCAACTTCAACACAAGCCCGGTTTAGTTCCTGGAGAAGATTAACGAACTCATTGCTGCTTCTGATCCTTTGATACACACGCTGAAAGCCAGATGTAATCACCCATTCCCGATCAGCAGCAAGTTTCTCCACATGACCTTGAGCCCGGCCCAGCTCAACATGCAGACGCTTGTTTTCCTCAGCCTCACATGCTGCTTCGTACCAGGCCTGATCAATATCATTCTGAAGGACATCTTTTAAATACTCCCAGTCAATGAGCTTTGTAGAGAGGACGGTGTTCAGATGACGTACCTCTTCCTGTATTTAAAAGGGGGGGGGGGAATTAAGAGGGAAAACACATAAGTAAGAGACATGTTTCACATGTACATATTATTGTTGTAAGCAGAGGCATAAAAAAAATATATAGTAATACCTCCTTGGCTTCAAGCTGAAAGCAATGGTAATCAGCATTAGCTTGAGAAGTAGATAGCTCCCCACGGTAGTGAATCAACTCCTTTTCCAAGGCAACAATCTTGCCCATAGCATCATCTAACTGACCAGAAAAACGGGCAGCCTCTCTAGTAACATGTTCCAAAGCAGACTCGGCTTTGGCAACCTGAAGTTCAAGAGCGGCATTTTCACGAAGAAGGTCAATCTTTTGGCATTTAACCTCAGCTAGCTCATGAGTAATCGATTTAACAAGTTGCGAAGAAGAATGTTCCAAATCAGACACCTGGTGATATAGGTCAGCACCAAGTGTAAAGTTATTCGCAAATAACAGGCAAAGACGATCCAAAATAGAAGAAGCCAAAGATGAGGAGGGAGAAGTAGAACCAGCACTGGGAAACTCATGGTGCAGAAACTCCCGGGCAGAAGAAACAAACGACAAAGGGAGCCCACAAGAAGGAAAAGGAGTAGGTGGAATGGTACAAGGAAAAGATGGTGCAGAGGAACAACCAGCAAAGGACAAATCATCAACTACAGATGGGGCGTAAGGAGGAAACCCATCGACAGGGGGTAAAGAAACAATAGTTGTAGATGTAGCCCAGACTAACGATGGGGTAAAGTCAGTCAATGAAGAGGGAAAGCCAACAGATAAACCCAAGACAACATGAATGGGCTCAGAAAGACTCATTGGTATAGGATCAGGGCTAATACAAGAAGTCATGGGTAAAGAATGTTGAGGGGCATGGTCAGAGCTATCGGGAGAACCTAAACGAGATTGATCAGAAACACTACAAACTTTGTTAAGTTTGGGAACTGGAATAGGAGGACCCCGACGAGAAGAACTGGCCGACAAAGGAGGAGGATTCTTATAAGCACTCCGAAGATGAAACTTGAGGTCCAACCGTTTCCAAGGAGGATCCTCCCCAATTTTAGAGATGTGACGTTTCTTGAAATGTGCAAGTGGACGAGAATCTTCTTCATCCGAGCCACTCGAAACACCGATGGCAGAGGAATCGGGACCAGAGGAAACCTCGGCATTAGAAGTACCACGAAAAAGTGAAGAAGGAGCGACAGAAGAAGAACCCCCAATAGGAGAATCGGGACAGTGGGAACGGTAGAAAAGTTCATGTTTCGACCTACGCGTTGTAGCACACCGAGCAAGGATATTTCTGCAAGTAATATATATATATATATATATATATAATGAATACAGTGAGCAGATCAGGCTAGTATAGAGAACAAATGTGGAACTTGGGAACGTATAAACATACGTTTACCCCTTTCAATAAGAGTCGGCCTAGAAGTGGAAAGATCCCAAAGGGTATTCAAACCTCCCATCACCATTACGCGTGTGCTTCGCCAATACCATTACAAACTCTCTGAACCTTTAATCGCGTCTCATTTCATCTCTATGGCCCAGTCAAGCACCAAGAAACTCGTCCCCGCCTCTCTAGTCTACAGCCCTCGATACTTCATCTCATCAAGTAAGTCACGTACCCATGGCTTCATAATCTTGTAGTGATAAATAGCCCTCTGTCAATTTAACACGACAGAGGGCATCGAGCGCAATTGCGTTGAAGATCGAAGCTTGTTCATACGGGATTCAACTAGGGATTTGGGTTCGTTTTAATTTGCGTATTTAGTTTCTGGGTTTCATACATAACCAGCGAAACCACCTAGCCTAGCCGGTTAAGTCATTGCACCGCTGGACTAGGTGGCGTGGGTTCGAAACCCACAACCAAGGTCCTTTTTGAGTGTTCCTTTTGACCAGACCCGGCCCCCTGTTACATTCTGGTTAATACCAAACAACCCGGGTCTACAACATGGATTAGCCCTTTGCTATAACGGTTAAGACCCTAAGCCTCCACAGAACCCACCCGGGTGGTGTAAAATTTATTTTTAAAACTGTTTTAAAAGCTCCGAAAATTTTATAAAAATTATTTTTATAAATCCTATATTTATTAGAACAGAATTCGACCAGATTTATAATTTTTGCATAAAATCTCTATTTTTATAGATTTAACTCTCAATTACTCAATTTGAACTATATTATTATTTTTGAGTAATTTATTCATTTAATGTATAAATTTGGTGACAAAATTTTATAAATACATTTACAAGATTTTATAAAATTTAAGTTTTATATTTAAAACTAATAAAATTATACCTAAATATATATAGTTTTATATGCTTAAATAATACATGTAAAGTTTTAACTAAATTTATTTTAGCATATCCATTTCAAATGATAAATAAATAAATTTATTTATTATTTAAATAAATTAAATTTATAAATACACTTAGAATTTAAATTATATTTAAGATTTATTTTATGAACCAATATTATTTACATATCCTTATAAATAAATAAATAAAGTAAAAATTATTTATTTAATTTATATTTAAATAAATATAATTATACACTATTTTTCTAACTAAATAAATAAATAACAATTATTTGATTTATTTAGTTATTCAAACCCAAACCCTAATTCAATTATTTTAAAACTATTCATTTCAATCTTTCATTTTATACAACACCCCCTTTCAAGTACAAATCACACGTACCTACACATTCCTTTACACACTACAACTCAACTCTTTATACACACATCCATTCTAATCCTAAACTTGGCCATAGACTATTGTGCACATTATTAACTTAGATTTATATACATTACACACTAGGTTAACGTGGTGAGTTACAAGGATCACTTTGCTACCTAGTCTCTCGTGCTAGCTACACCTTTGATTCAGATGAGTTTTACATAGCCCCTTAATCACTATTTTACATTTTTGGGGTGAAACATGAACATTACATACAATGATTTGCACAAATTACACAATACAAATCCACTTTACAATTTGTGTGCAATTTGAGCTTTATGTTTGAGTACTAGGTGTGTTAACTACTTTGTGTGCAGTTACATGTGAAATCATTAATTATTCAAGCCGACGGTTAACAATGATAGATCTATTGAGTCTGACAAACCCACCCAGTTAGGGTGATTGTTACCGACAACACACTTTGTTTTGCATGCTAGTTACAAATGTTTGATTGTACTACTTGGTTACACAATAGTAACTCCCCATAATTGCCTTATTAATCATGACTTGTATGGATTTGTTTACCCACAACACTTTGATAATACTTCGAGTCAAAACTTATGTATGCTCACCAACTTTTTAGTTGACTTTGTTTTAATCATGTTTCAGGTACAAATGTTTGAGTTGAACAAGCTTGCTACACTTAGGATGTGGACCTAGATATTTAAAAAGAACTTGTTATGTATTTCTTATTTTCATGTACTTGTTGAATTTTATTAAAATGAAATGTGATGTTTAAACATATTACAATTTAATCAACCATGTGCTCATGAACAGTCTACATGTCCCGCCTTGACGTATTTCGTCGTTGGTTTAGGTGTGACATCATCGACGAATGGGTCATGTGAATCTGAAAAACATGAATAACTTGGTTCATAAAGATTTGGTGCGAGGGTTACCCAAGTAAGAATTCATAATTGAAGAGAGTTGTATGTCATGTGCAAAGGGAAAACATCATAAAAAGTCCCATCTAAGAAAAACCATAACAAATTTTACTAGACCTTTATTTCTGATTCATATGGATTTGTTTGGTCTAGTTCGAGTTAAAAGCATTACAAAGAAATCATATTGTCTTGTTATCACAAATGACTTTTCAAGATTTTCATGGGTGTTTTTCCTTGTAACAAAGGATGAGACACCTGAAACAATCATTGAATTTGTCAAAAGGATTGAAAACATTTGTGATAGCAAAGTATCAATCATTCGCAGTGAAAATGAAACAGAGTTTAAAAATCAACTGATAAATTCTTTTTGTGCAGAAAAAAGGAATAACACATCAGTATAGTGCTGCGAGAACACCACAACAGAATGACGTAGCTGAAAGGAAGAATAGAACTTTGATAGAAGCTGCTCGCACAATGCTTGTAGATTCAAAGTTTCCCATTATTTTCTGGGTTGAAGCAATCAACACGGCATGCTATGTTTTGAACAGAGTTCTTATGGTGAAGCAACTTACAAAGACTTCCTATGAACTGTTTTTTAAACGAAAGCCGTACATCAAGTTCTTCAGGGCATTCGGGTGTTCTTGTTCACTTTTAAACACACAAGATTCATTGCCAAAATTTGCAGCTATTGGTGATGAATGCTATTTCCTAGGATACTCTTCATATCAAAAGGCTTAAAGAGTATACCATAAGAGAACCAAAATTGTTCAAGAGTCCTACTATGTGGAATGGCAAGAATTGAATGTTCCTCAAGAGCAAAATGGACCTGACTGGTTCTTTGATGCTGAATTAATTTTTAAGACTTTTGATCAGCAACTTCAAATGTATTGTGATGGAGCAAGTACTTCGGGTACTGTAACCGAGTCTCCTACAAGCAGTGATCAATCTGTTGAAAGGTTTTTGGTTGGTCCATAGCATGTGATTGTTCAAAATGAGATTTCTAACAATGTTACTTCATCAACTCAAACACAAGAATATCATGTTGACATTTCAGTTACTAATGCTGATTCTGGTGTACAAAAAGTTCAAATTACTAATGATGAACCAGCAGTTAGTGAAGTTCAGTTGGATCCTGTAAATGATCAGACTGAGGATGTTATTCAAACAAGTTCTTCAAGTGTTGAAGATTCAAGTGATCAATCACCAGATTTGAATGTTTTAAATATGCTAGAATCTGTGCAAGTTGATACTATCCCAATTCATAGAGTTCATTCTGCCCATCCAGTTGAGAATATAATTGGATCTCTTGAGGATGGAGTTAAAACAAGAAGTCAAGCTGGAAATATTAATGTATGTTTGTACTCCTGCTTTTTATCCCAAGAAGAACCCAAGAATGTTACAGTAGCATTACAAGATCCAAGTTGGATTAAAGCCATGCAAGAGGAACTCCTTCAGTTCAAAAAGCTTAACGTGTGGCATCTTGTTGATTTACCTTAGGGAAAATATCCAATTGGAACGAAAGGGTTTTTCGAAACAAAAGAGATGATCATGGGATTGTAGTTCGCAACAAAGCACGTCTTGTTGTCCAAGGTTTTATCAAGAGGAAGGATTGAATTATGATGATATCTTTGCTCCTATTGCACGTATTGAAGCCATACGTATATTCTTGGCTTATGCCTCTTACAAGAAGTTTAAAGTATACCAAATGGATGTGAAGACAGCTTTTCTTTATGGAGTGGTAAAGGAAGAGGTATATGTAAATCAACCACCCGGTTTTGAAGATCCTGCTCATCCATTTCAGGTGTATAAGCTCGATAAGGCATTGTATGGGTTACATCAAGCGCCTCGTGCGTGGTATGAAACCTTGTCAACACATCTTACATCCAATGGCTTTGTTCGTGGAACAATAGACAAGACTTTGTTTCTGAAGAAATTTGGTGCTGATTTGTTAATTGTACAAGTCTATGTTGATGACATCATCTACGGTTCAACAAATGAAGCTCTTTACAAAGATTTTGAAGCAGTCATGTAACGGAAATTCGAAGTGAGCTTAATGGGAAAAATGCAGTTCTTTATGGGGTTACAAGTAGAATAGTCTGATGTTGGGATTCTTATCCATCAGGCTAAGTATGTGAAAGACATTCTGACAAAGTTCAAATTGAATGACTGTAAATCAGCTTCTACACCAATTGCTCCAAATGAACCTCTCACTGTGGATTTATCTGGAGTTGAAGTTAATCAAAAGATGTATCGATCAATGATTGGCTCCTTGATGTATCTGACATCAAGTAGACCTGATATCATGTTCGCTGTTTGCTCATGTGCAAGATATCTGGCAGCTCCAAAGGAATCTCATGAATCGGTTGTTAAACGAATCTTTCGATATCTTAAGGGTCGCGTAAATTTAGGTTTATGGTATCCTTCTGATTCTGAATTTAACTTTTTTGCTTATACTGACAGCGATTATGGAGGTTGTAACTTGGACAGGAAATTAACATCAGGCGGGTGTCAATTTTTGGGGGAGAGACTGGTTTCCTGGTAGTGTAAGAAACAAACGAATGTATCCACATCAACTGCTGAAGCTGAGTACACTGCTGCCTCGAGCTGTTGCTCACAAGTCATCTAGATTCAACATCAAATGTTAGACTTTAGAGTAAATTTCTTGGAAACTCCGATCTTTTGTGACAATGAGTTAGTGCTCAGAATAGTCAAGAATCCCATTCAGCACTAAAAAACAAAGCACATTACAATCAGGTTACATTTCATTCGTGATTGTTTTGAGAACGGTTTGATTAAAGTGATCCATGTCGATACCCTAGAGCAAAAATCCGATATTTTTACAAAAGCATTTTCAACTGATCGGTTTAACTCTTTGGTTGAGATATTAGGGATGATCTCATTAAAAAAAATGTTTTCAAAATAATAAGCATCCCATATTTGAACTGAAAGACCACATAAATCTGTTCCTCAAAAATATTTTCTTTTAAGTGTTTAAAATTGTGTTGTTATTTGTGCTTTATTGGTATAGTACATGTTTGCTCTCATAGTGATATAAGTAGTAAATAAAGTTACATCACAATTTTAGGGGGAGAATAAAAGAAAAAGAAAAATATGCTAAATATGTTGAGTTTATTTGATTCTCGTTTGAAATAATTCTCCTGATAAAAATGATGAAGTATGTGACTATGTAAATAAAGTTGAAAATAAGAAAAAGTCTGAAAATAAAAAAATTTGTGTGTCTGATTGACGTATATATAGGAAATGATAGTACAAGTGTGTGCTGAGCTTATGCATGAATTGGATATTATCGTGACATCGGTTATAATTTTTGATGTGCTGGTAGGCTCTGCATATGTAAATTAGGCAATATTTGTGTGATTAACTAAATTGCAATCTTAGTGTTATCCTCATCAAATATTGGTACTTTCATTCTTCGAATGCAAAGTGAATCCATTCATACCATGAGACCAGGATCTTGATGGGTTCTTAGCACAATTTGTTTACTCTATTGACTATACCCGTCAAATATACAATTTAGAGCTAAACATCCTTTTACAGCTGATGGTTCTGGTGAAAATCTCGGATGGAAATCAGAAAGTCAGTCTGTTTCGCCCTTTAAATCATTCATGATTTCAATTGACATATCCAATACTCTATGGATATCCGCATACCCGAATCAAATCTGATTCCAAAAGTTCATCACTACGTATCATATCTCATTATATCATATCTCATCTCATACGAATCAACTTGATTCAGTGTTCTTTCCATCAGAAACCAAGATATATAGAATCAAATGATTCAGAATAAAAAAGATTCACATCAAATCCATTTGGATTATTTTTCTGTGCTAAGAACGCTACCCTCATGCTGGTGATTGGATACTGTTATGGTGAAACTTTGTGTTGCGAGTTAGTTCAATCCATCTCGATGCTTGGATACACTTTGTATTGATAAATATTACCTTAAATGTTACACATTATCTGCCGAAATATAATATTTGAGTTTAAGCTGAAAAATATATTGGCAATCAAGGTTGAGTTGTTTAGATCCTGATTTGATATGAAGTGTAGTTAAGAAAGTATACATTTATGATCCTATGTCAGTTCACCAAAAGAAAAATAAAAAAAAATGAAATAAAGTGTTGTAATATGTTTGAGAAAAAGTCAAAAAGAGATTAGTTGGTTTATAAATAAATAAATATGAATTTTATTATGTGTTTAGTATTTTCTGTGATTGAAGGTTTGTAATTAGTCATTTTGATAAAAATCAGTGTGCAAGTTTGTGTTTATCTCTGATTATGTCTCTGAATATGAAAAATATTGAAAAATATATTGGAACATGTCTTAATGATGTCAAAATGGACTTGAAAAATAAAGTTATCTTTGTGAATATTCAAAATTAATAAAGTTCAGTGTTTACGGTTGAAATCTCTTGACCGAAAAATATCATCCGAAAAATGTTTTCGATCGAAAAGCGTGTGCCGAAGTTTTCGGTCGAAATTGTAAAGTCTATAAATTCAAGAATTTTCGATTGAAACACTTTTTCCCACTTTACACTCACCGACGATAACCATTTCCGTTTGAGTTTTTACAAGTTTGAAGATTTGGTGCGAAAAATCATTGATCCGTGACGTCATTGTGCTTTATATAAAATTCCGATCATCAAGGTACGTTCTCGTGATTCATAGAGGTGCATAGGATAGATCCAAAGACTTAGTTTTAATTTGAATTTACGAGTTTTTGAATTGCCCGAAAACTAGGAAGAATGGACCGAAAAGTGTTTCAGATGGAAATGAAGAGTCAATTCTGATTCTTCCGAAAAGTGTTTTTGACAGAAAAGTGTTTTCGATCGAAAAGTCAGTGCTTTAAAATTATTTTGAAAAATCAGAGTTTTCGATCGAAAAAGTCATGTTTTATATTGTGTGATCAGAAAAGTTTTCAATCGAAAAGTTGAAGGTTTAAAATTCTAAGTTTTTGATCAAATATGTTAACTCAGAGTTTTCGATCGAAGTGTTGATGTATTGTTAAAGAGTTTTCGGCCGAAAAGTTCAAAGTTGTGTGATTTAAAATTTTCTAGTAAAAAGGGTTTAAGAGTTTTCGATCGAAATGTCTAAGTTAAGGATTTTTCAGAAATTTTCTAACTTTATGTGTTTGTTCTTTACAGATATGAATCGTTTGAAGTTTGAACCCAAGCATAACATTTGTGCGTGCTTAACTACAAACACTAAGAAAGCATGTGGTTATGAAGAGATTGTCCAGTTCTTGGTAAACTCTAGAATTCACACAGCAGTTTCTACACAAGTTAGAGTGTTTGAGAAACATGTTAGAGAGTTTTGGGACAATGTAGAGTACAAGCACGTAAACAAAGAGACCTGGATAGAAAGTACAGTTGGTGGGAACACAATAAACGTTACTGAACAAGTCATTAGGGAAGTTTTTGAATTTCAGAGATGCAGCTGATTTCCCGTATAAAATCAATCACATTGCAGTCTCGAGGATTATCATGACTATGGGATATGAAGGAAACTTCTTGAGAAGACAAGTTACAAAAACGATGTTTGAAAAACAGTGGAGATATCTGGTTCATGTGTTGATACATTTTTTGAGTCCCAGAACATCTTCATTTGACCAAATTGGAGAAGTATTCAGCAGAGCATTGGTTTGTCTTGCAACACACAAACGGTTTAACTTTTCACGAATGATCTTTGAAGCAATGATAAGTAATTTTGTGGGACCAAGGCAGAACTACAAGTTCTTGATGTATCCAAGATTTGTTCAAATGATCATCAACACCTTGCTGCCAAATCTTGAGAATGATGGTGTTGAGTTACCTTTGGATTCAATGCAAGAAGTTATTTTTAGCAGCATGAACAATGTCATGAAGACAAGCAGGTTTAGCGGTACTGTGACACCGTTATTTCCTAACATGTTGGGTGAAAATCCTGATCCAGACTTCAATCTAGAAGATGAAATAGATGATCTTATGGCAGAAGACATTGAAGATGGTGTTGATAGTGATAGTGATGGTAATGATGGTAATGATCAAGGGAATGATAATGATCAAGGAAATGATGATGATCAAGGTAATGATGGTGCTCAAGGTAATGTCATACCTGAAATACAAACTGAAGTACAAGTACAAGATGAAGAACCAATGATTGATACTCATATGGGTGAATATGAATCTGTTGATGTACATGTTGAAGAAAACAAAATTCCAGAAGTTAATGATGAACTTACTGAACCGTTGATGAGTCATACAGAAGAGTTCATTGCTGAAAATGAAGATACTTTAAGTGTTAATACAGAAGTTGTTGAAGTTCCTGAAGTCCAAACAACTGCAACAACCACATCCAAGAAAAGAAAAGAGCCTGAAATGAAAAAGACCGTACCTTCTAGACTTCCTCCGTCTAAGGGTATCGTGTTTAGTGATCCAGAACTGAAGAAGAAGAAAACAACTACAACTCTTGACAAGGGCAAAGGCAAGGCTAAGTAAATACCAGAAAAGCACAAGTCAAAGAAAGCAAAAGGTTATAGTCTGGTTGATGAAGAGTTTTTAAACTATGCAACCAGAGAGACATCAGGATGTTGTGAGCCAGCTAAAGACTCAGATCTCTAACTTACAAAGCAGAGAAGCTGTTAACTCTAGAGAGATCAGAGAACTAAAAGCTAAGAGTAATAGACAGAAGGGTGTCATTACACAACAACAACAGCAGATTGATCAGCTTCAGATGATGGTACAAGATGTAATAGCTCACATTGGTGCTCCAACAAATGTAAATCAAGAAGCCAATATTGAAGATCTACAAAGTCTAGCCACTACAGAACCAATCCATTCTGCAACTGAACCTGTTCATTCTCCAATCTACGATGCTAGTATGTATGAAGAAAACACCTTGTTTGATGTAGATATGCTTTTGAATGATGAAGATGAAGGATTGGAGAGAATAGATGAGAATAAGGATGAAATAGAGAAGGAAGAAGAAGATGATGAAGAAGTGGTTATAACTGGGGAAAAGAAAGATAATGACCATTCTTCAGATGGTGACAGTGATAGTAGTGGAGCTAGAGGTGTTGGTGGAAGTGGAAACATAGCAGAAGAAACTGAGAAAGACGCTGAAACCAACACTGCGTACAAGAAGTATAAGTATGAGCAACAACAGACATACGTTGAAGAAGATTGTTCAGTGATTGGAAAGATGGATAAGCTAGTAAATGAAAGAGAACCATTTATTGTTCCTGAAGAGGCTGAAGAATCATCTGAGTGTCCAAAGACTACAAAGATTGATAAGAGTTCATGGTGGACTGTTACAGAGAAGCCATCAATCGTTGAACAAATTACACAGAAGATCAGAAATCCAGAACAAGCGTTGACTGGAGAAATCTTAAGTTGGATGTATGATGATGAAAAGAAGATATACGTGATAAAGAGAGGTGAAGGGAATATCCAGTACTTTGATAGAAGCTCAAAGTTAAAGACATTACCGTACTGAGATATTCGGGAGCTAAGTCACCTGAAGTTGATCAATCCATCAAAGAATTCATTTGCTGAAAACTTTGAAGAATATCTGAAGAAAGAGTGTGCTAAAGATAAGTTTGAAAGCTTCAAGCCATAGGTTCCTGAATGCAGAAAGTTAAAAAGGAATGATAAAGATGGCAAGAGATGGTTCAGATATATTATGAAGCCAACTGATACAGTTTCAACTATATACATTCCAACACGTAAAGAGACGTTTATCAAAAGCTTCAAGAAATGGATGTATGACAGCAGAACACATGAAGCTGTGATCATGCAACATAATTCACCGGAGGTCAGAGTCTTCAATCCAGTGGATCTGTTTAGCTATTCTGATGAAGATCTGAAGACTTTGTACAAGAACCTGATCAAGTGTGACATGAGCACGAAGATGAAAGTTGAAGCAAAGTTACATATGAGAGTCGTTGCTCGGTGTTTATCAAGAAGACATGAAGCAGATGCGATTAAGAAAAGACTTGCTACACTGGATGCTAAGAAGGTGGATGTCAAAGCCAAGGCCAAGCCTGTTAAAGACAACAAGTGAAGAATTAATGTTCTGTAAACTAGGGGGAGATTGTTGGAACTAGTAGTCCATATAAATCAATTAGGTGCTGAAATGTATAACTTCAGAGTTTTCGGCCGAAAACACTTTTCGATCAGTAGTTTTCGATCGAATCCTGATTAGTATAAATATGTTGTCTTTTGTAATTTCTAGTTAGATTTCTCATTTGGCTTGTATTGATCAGAAGTATTCTAGAGAAATCAAAGTTTGTAGTTTGTTATTATCATTCTGTAAATCACAGAAATTATCACTGGAGATTACTGGTTTGAATGTGCATTTCATGATTGTGATTTCTTCCATTCTTGTTCGTGCTTGGTTTGATCTTCTCGGTGTTGTTAGATTTCTAGATTGATTCCGCCATTCCAAAGACTGTTTGAGGTGTTTGTTCTTGGATATCAGCAGATCAGAGGGGATCACAGTGTGCTGATTCAATCCTACACATCATCAACCATTATATATTATTAATAATAATATTATTAGTTTATGTAACATTTAATTTTATTTTTCTCAAATAACTTCAGTTCGTTAACTTAAAAGAAATCTAAACACACATTTTTGTTTATTTTTTTATCAACTTTTTAATATGTTTAAAATAAGTATTTTTTGAGCTCATAAAAATCTTTGTCAAATAATTTCAATTACCACATTAAACGATTATGTTTGAACGGCTATATTCCAACGACGATTATTCAAATTGGTCCCTCTTGTACAAGATTAATACATTGACATTGACAAGGATAACATAAACAAATATATTTTAATATTTTTATTTTTGTTTCTTCTTTTGTTTTTTTTAATAAAACACTGATTAATTGTAAATTTAAAAAGGGGACTACTAATGGCACACGGGAATTGCTAAATGGACCGGACCTATACGCCTTGTATAGGCCAATACGGGGCGTATAGCCCTAACCTTAAAAATCAGATCTGCAGGTGTCAGTTCTGGTCTGGCGGCTGACCCTATACGATCCATATAGGCCTATACGCCGCGTATAGACCTATACGACCCATTTAGGTCTATACGCCACCTCTTTTTTCAAACTTGAACAAATTTTGATTTGTATATGGTGAGTATAGCCCTATACGCAGAAGTCTATACGCCTCATATAGGTCTATACGACCCCTATATGACCCATATAGGTCCATACGCCACCTATTTTTTTCAAACTTGAGCAAATTTTGATTTGTATATGGTGAGTATAGCCCTATACGCATAAGTCTATACGCCCCATATAGGCCTATACGACCCTTATACGTCACCTATGAGATTTTGATGCATGTTAATGTTTGATGTATTAATCTAGTGGTATGGTTATTTCTTTAATTATTCGCTCCTAAAACCACCTCTTGATGGGCTTTACTATACGAAACGGTACGATATTATACTATATACTATATTATACTAAGCTATACTATACTATACTTAGCTATACTATCCTATACTAAGCTATACTATACGATACTACACTAAGCTATACTATACTAAGCTATACTATACTAAGCTATACTATCCTATACTAAGGTATACTATACTATCCTATACTTAGTATAGCTTAGTATAGTATATTATATTATAGCTTAGTATAGGATAATATAGCTTAGTGTAGCTTAGTATAGGATATTATAGTTTAGTATAGTATAGTATAGGATATTATAGTTTAGTACAGTATAGTATAGTATAGTATAGTATAGTATAGTATAGTATAGTATAGTATAGTATAGTATAGTATAGTATAGTATAGTATAGTATAGTATAATATAGTATAGTATAGTATAGTATAGTATAGTATAGTATAGTATAGTATAGTATAATATAGTTTAGTATAGCTTAGTAATAACTTAGTATAGTATAGTACAGTACAGTATAGTATAGTTTAGCTTAGTATAGTATAGCTTAGTGTAGTATAGCTTAGTGTAGTATAGTATAGTATAGTATAGTATAGTATAGTATAGTATAGTATAGTATAGTATAGTATAGTATAGTATAGTATAGTATAGTATAGTATACCTTAGTATAACTTAGTATCGTATTGTATAGTAAAGCCCACCAAGAGGTGGTTTTAAGAGCGAATAATTAAAAAAATAAACATACCACTAGATTATTACGTCAAACATTAACATGCATCAAAATCTCATAGGTGGCGTATAAGGGTCGTATAGGCATATATGGTGCGTATAGGCTTCTGCATATAGGGCTATACTCTCCATATACAAATCAAAATTTACTTAAATTCATAAAAAGAGGTGGCATATAGACCTATATGGGTCGTATAGCTTAGTATAGTATAGGATAGTATATGATAGTATAGGTTAGTATAGGATAGTATAACTTAGTATAGTATAGCTTAGTGTAGTATAGCTTAGTGTAAGATAGTATAGTATACCTTAATATCGTATCGTATAGTAAAGCTCACAAAGAGGTGGTTTTAAGAGCGAAATAATTAAAAAAATAAACATACCACTAGATTAATACGTCAATCATTAACATGCATCAAAATCTCATAGGTGGCATATAGGGGTCATATAGGCCTACACGACTCCTATACGACCCATATAGGTCCATACGCCACCTATTTTTTTCAAACTTGAGCAAATTTTGATTTGTATATGGTGAGTATAGCCCTATACGCTTAAGTCTAGACGCTACATGTAGGCATATACGACCCCTATACGTCACCCATGAGATTTTGATGCATGTTAATTTTTGACGTATTAATCTAGTGGTATGGTTATTTCTTTAATTATTCGCTCCTAAAACCACCTCTTGGTGGACTTTACTATACGAGACGATACGATACTATACTATACTAAGCTATACTAAACTATACTATACTATACTACACTAAGCTATACTATACTAAGCTATACTACACTAAGCTATACTATACTATACTATAGTACACTATACTATACTAAGATATACTATCCTATACTAAGCTATACTATACTACACTAAAGCTATAATATACTATACTACACTAAGCTTAGTATAATATAGCATAGTATAGGACAATATAGCTTAGTATAGTATAGTATAGCTTAGTATAGGATAGTATAGCTTAGAATAGTATAGTATAGCTTAGTCTATGATAGTATAGCTTAGTATAGTATAGTATAGCTTAGTATAGCTTATTATAGGATAGTATAACTTGGTATAGTATAATATAGCTTAGTATAGTATAGTATACAATAGTATAGTAAAGTATAGTATAGTGTAGTATAGTATAGTATAGTATAGTATAGTATAGTATAGTATAGTATAGTATAGTATAGTATAGTATAGTATAGTATAGTATAGTATAGTATAGCTTAGTATAGTTTAGCTTAGTGTAGTATAGTATAGTATACCTTAGTATACCTTAGTATCGTATCGCATCGTATAGTAAAGCCCACCAAGAGGTGGTTTTAAGAGCGAATAATTAAAGAAATAAATATACAACTAGATTAATACGTCAAATATTAACATGTATCAAAATCTCATAGGTGGCGTATAGGGGTCGTATAGGCCTATATGGTGCGTATAGGCTTCTGCGTATAGGGCTATACTCGCCATATACAAATCAAAATTTGCTCAAGTTTAAAAAAAAGAGGTGGCGTATAGACCTATATGGGCCGTATAGGTCTATACGTGACGTATAGGCCTATATGGTGCATATAGGCTTCTACGTATAGGGCTATACTCGTCATATACAGATCAAAATTTGCTCAAGTTTGAAAAAAAGACTTGACGTATAGACCTACATGGGTCGTATAGGTCTATACGCGGCGTATAGGCCTATATGGTGCGTATAGGCTTCTGTGTATAAGGCTATACTCGTCATATACAGATCAAAATTTACTCAAGTTTGAAAAAAAGAGGTGGCGTATAGACCTATATGGGTCGTATAGGGTAAGCCGTCAGACCAGAACTGACACCTGCATGTCTTGTTTTTAAGGTTATGGGCTATATGGCTCGTATTGACCTATACGAGGCGTATAGGTCCGACGACGTGTCCAAATAGCAATATTCCGTGTCCGTTAGAATCTCGGTTTAAAAAATGTAATGTAATCCCAGAGGCACATGTTGTGAGCTCACGATCCACAAAATTGAATTCAAAATCTGGCATGCTTGTTTGTTTGTCTTCCCCCTCTGTCTCTCTCATGAGAAAATAGTAGTAGTATATATATTAAAACCAGTCAACACAGGGAGCTTCTGTGTGTGAAAGAAATCCAAATCCCTTATCTGATTTCGCTTCTTCTTCACTGCTTCTCAATCCCTCATTACCTGACAAAAATCAAGATCTTTACCAAATCAAACAATCTCCACTCAGATTCGCCGCTTAATTTCTTTCAAAATCTGCAGTTTCATCATCGGTTTCTTCACAAATACAATGGCTGTAAGTACTTCTAATCTTCAATCAACGTTCAGCTGCTTTTAATGTTAGAGAGAGATTTCTAGGGCACAGTTCGTGATGTCCGATTTAGGTCAATGTTTGTTGTGATTTTTGTAGGCGTCTGTTAAGAATAGACAAGAGCATTTGAGCTCCGCAGAGACTAATGAGAAGGACGATGCTGATGACCTGTTGTTGTTTGGCGATTTTAGTGGAGCTAATCTGAATCATGATCTTCTTCAGCAGTCGAATCAGATTCAAGTTACATTAGGTAATTCATCTTGTATTTTTTGTGTTTTCTGCTTTGATTTATACCATGTTGAATCTGTCTTCAATCACTTTCGTTACTGAACTAGGGTTTCTAACGATCAAACTGTGCCTTATTTGATATATAATGCCTTCTAACATAATCGAACTTGATTCCTGAGAAAAATTTAGATCAAACTTCTATTAGGTTAGAAATACTTTTGTCCAAAATTGTCTAGCATGAGAGGAGGTGTTGAAAAGTTTGACAACTAATAGAGTATTTAGCATATATAATAAGACTTATAAGGTTCTTTTATAATTTTGAATTTGAGAAATTAATACTAGATTCAAAACTTTTAAAATCAAAAGTGAATTACTATTTACTTTGGAGTTTGTTTTGTTGTAATGTATCCCTAATTCCTACATTTCATCTTGTTGGGTTTTGAGTACCTATAAAACGGGTATGGATCCACCCAAAGTGAAGGGCATACCCATTCCAAGTGGATATGGATAACCGATAACTACAATATGCAGTAATAAAAGGTTAATATTGGTGTGATATGAACTGTGAACTCCAATGATGATTTCCATTTTGTTAATCCATGTCAAATGCGAATCTACAAAGTACGATATTTAACATTTAGAAATCCAAAGAGATCCTTTTTTCATGAGGATATAGTTTTCATGCTTCATCACTTCAAACATATGATATTATGTTTTTTAAGTTCGTACCTTCGAATTTGAGATTTATGGATCTCTGTGAAACTTAAATGCAACATTAGTCTAATTACATTATAATTGTTTAGTGTGTGATAATCAAAAGGTTTCAGAAGTTTATAAATCATATTGGTTAACTTTTTTGAAAATACAACTCATTTGCATCAAAAGCTAAGCTGGATGGCTTTTGAACTTTTGTACAAAAGAGAAGATGGCTGAGAAGTTGTAAGTGGAGTTATGTCTACGTTTGTTTTCAAGCTTTGTTAGCTGTAGTGGGACTGTTAAAGGGTACAAGTAACAAGGTACAGCTTATAAAGCATGACCGTTATCAGGAATCCTATGCAAACTATGGGTCTGTTTGTTTTCCCCACATAACCCTCCTTTCTGATTTACCAATTCTACTGGAATGTACTATACGTTATCTTAAAAAAGCAAAGTTGTATGTTTATCGTCTTCTGTCAGCATAATAGTTTTTTCTGTTAAAATGACATGAATAAGGTGGCATTGGTGCAGACTCTGAATCTGAGAACCCATTGATTCCTGAAACAAAATCAATAATACATGGTCAAGATCCTGGTGCTGATGACTTGTTGAATTCTGACAACATCAAGGACTATGATTGGTAAGCCTCAAACTTCAAACTTGTAGCTGTTTTGGTGAATTTTGTAAGGGTATCACTACCCCCTTTTCCAGAGCTGAAATGACCAAATCTAGAGGAAGGTACACCTTTTGATGCATGAAATACAAGATACACTAGTTCTTTGGATTTTGCCATTGTTATTTTGGAAAGAAAAAAAGATGTACTTTTGTCGTGGCTTATTTGGTTACTAGTTGTTGTCCATTTATGAAAAGATATGTACTACACTTGAAGTTAAGAGCATATTCCTTTACATGTAAGCATATAGCTCATCTAATAGAACTTGTGGTAATGTTTACTGTTTACTGCATTTTGTTCCAAAAGTTTGAAATTTAGTCCTAGTCTCTTCTTCATCAGATATAAATTGTTTCTATAAATTTGTGTCCTAGTTTACTCTAATTGTATTCTTACTCAAGATGTGATTTGTACTTTGTGAACTCAGGGTCCTTTCCCCGCCTCGTAACTCAGTACCTTCACTGGAAATGGATGAACATACAATTCTTACTGATCTTATTCTGATATCCAATGGCCAATCTGCTTCTCCACAGCCCAAAGTAAGAGCACTAGTTGTGTTTTCCCCAAAGGTGGCAAAATTGACGGGCCGGGTAACTTGTTAAATTTAGTAAATTTTTGTACGTGTTGGTTTGGGTTGATCTAAAAAGTCTTTTTTCCTTTTCAAGTAATTAGTATATCAAGTATAGTTACAAAGTATATATTACGTCAATATAATCTACTTTCTTTATTAAAATAATCTAGGAGGTTTTATGCAATAAAATTACAATTTTGGTGACGAACACCTTGTTTCCTTTTTAGCTAGTCGCCTAGTCGGTCAATATTGCCACCTCTCATTGTTTTCCATTTCTTTCTTTGAGCGACTTCATGAATGGATTTTTTTTACTGAATTTTTTATTTTGTAACTCACTTCAGTAACATAATTTTTTTTTAATTTCTTTGCATCATTGTAGCTAGAAACCCCCACTGCAGATTGTACTTCAACAACCAATGTAGCGGCTAAACTTCCAACATCATTCTCTAATGGTGTAAAATCTTCGAATGGCGCCATTAGACGGGCATCGCCATCAAGAAAAGCGCCATTAACAGCAAAACCAATGAGATCATCCACTCCAACATCTCGAGCTACTGTTACTGCCGCCACAAAGCCAGTGGCCCCTATAAAAAGATCCACTACCCCTACTTCCCGGCCCTCCATTCACCCTGTTGCTAAGTCAGCTTCAAGATCATCAACCCCAACTAAACAGCCGTCCATAATTTCTGTTGTCAAGTCAGCATCAAGATCATCAACCCCAATTCAACGGCCCTCCATACTTTCTGCTTCTAAATCAACATCAAGATCATCCACCTCAACTCCACGGCCCTCCATAATTGCTGCTGCCAAGTCAGCATCAAGATCTTCAACCCCAACGACCCTACCATCTAACCCGTCTGGTTCACTTACCACGTCTGTGAACAGAAACAGGTCTTCTTCAGCACTGAAATCACGTGGTAGTTCCCCGTCTGTTAAAAACAGACCATCCAAAAATCCACCAGAGATGCCTGAAAGGTCTGCTGTTAAATTGCCTGTGACTGAAACTAACTTGAAAGCAGTACCAAAGAGGACCTCTTGCTCTCCTTCTAGAAGGCTGGTTTCAAATGGTGGTTGTAATAACAGTGTGAAATCTGGGATAACTAGGGGCTATGGATATTCAAATGGGAATGATGATGACGATGTAAACCCTGTCATAATGGGCACTAAAATGGTTGAAAGGGTTGTAAACATGAGAAAGCTGGCCCCACCCAGGCAAGACCACATCTCTGATCAGAATAATACATCAGGAAAGTTGTCAGTGTCCCAAGAGAACTCGGGCTTTGGAAGATCACTGTCAAAAAAATCATTCGATATGGCTATGAGACATTTGGTACGAGTCTGTTATCTTTTTTCCTTTTTTATTTTTCTCATCATTGTGGCTTAACACTTAGAGGCGTATTCATGATGGGTAATCAAAACGGGTTTGGGTTAAAATGTGTCATTTTAGTGTGAATTAAGATGAAGCGGTTCACGTTGGTTGACCCACAAACATTTTTTGTCCTTTTTTAATTTTATAAATATTTAATTTGTTTATAGGTATACTATTATGAATCTAACTAGTTATGGTTCATTATGGTGGTAGTGGTAATGCAAGAATTAGTTCCATATGAAATGCTTCTCCTTTCCCAAAAGTTTTTGAAAAAGTTGACACTTGACTTTCAAGTACGAACCTAGTAATTCCCAAATTAATGTTACTCGGATTTATAGTGTGTTACATGTCGATTCACATCCTCCATGTTGGCAGTGGGATCGGGCAGTGACCGAACATTTTGTCAAGTATTAATAATCGTCATCTACGACAAAAGCAAGTTCCCATATGTTGTCTACGCCATTTTCATTTTACTGGCCTCATTTCAATGATATACGATAAAGATTCATAGATTTATATGAAAAATTAAATCAATATGCAGGATATAAGGCGAAGCATGCCGGGCAATATGCGTGCAATGATCACAAAAGTTCCTGCTTCAACTGTGTATAGTGTGAGACCAGAATCAACTAAAACCCGAACCATCAGTACTTCAGACTCTCCTCTTGCAACAAGCAGCAGTGAGAATGGGCATTCTTACGACCAATGATCAGGCGGTCTTCCTCCTTGTAAGCCGTAACTTTATGTTACTTAAACTTATTTTACGGTCGGCACTAAAAATGAATCTGCAATTTTTGTAGCATTTGATAGGAGCAACTGGATTTATCTATTTCAAGAATCCCTTTGCAGTAAGTGGCTTGAATGCTTTGCCAAGTGCAAAAAAAAAAAAAGTTAAAAAAGCTACCAATTTTTAGTGACTAGGAAGGGTTAATGTTCTACTGTTTGTAACATATATTTCTCTAGTTTAAGTGTCTTTTTTTTTATTTTCTGCAATTTGCTGTAAAATATGTGTGTTGGCATTTTCTTTAGTATCATGAAATTACAATAGAAAAGCTATAACAATCATTAAAAACCTTATTGAATGAGGTCCAGTTGAGTGTCTTGAATAAGTGGTTATTGATTAAATACTCATTAATATGAAGTAAAAAGGTTTTCCTTTCGACTTTTTTTTAAAGGCAGATTTACCCTACTCCTACTCTTAAGTTACACCAAATATTTCACCCCATGCCTGGGTTTGAACTCAGGACCTTCCATCTAAGAGGCAAGAGCCTTTATCAAGTGGGCTAGTCTGGGGTTGGTGGCCCGGTGGCAGAGGAAATCCTTTTGAAACACTAAGGTCTGATGAGGTAATGGATTCAAGTTTTACTCACACAGGAATAAAGAAATTTGTCTTTAAAAAAAAGAATCAGATTTTAAAACCGTAAAAAAATCATTCTATTGATTTTGGCTCATGTAACTCATATGTAACACAATATACTGAAATTATAAATTTACAAATACTAAGGTAACAAATAAAATTAAGCAACTAAAAAACTAATTCAAATTCAAAATTATTAAAATATACTTACATTGATCCAACTCCCCTAATTGCATGGTTACATACACTAATTACTCTCTTTGTGTGATCATAGTAATCATTAATATCCTCATTTCCTCAACAATTTACACATACGTCATACAATTTTTTTTAACGGCTACTTTTATGAAGTCCGACTAGTAATTCACCAGAAGGAACAATAAAATGTTACATAAATAATATAGGGTTTCGTAATCACTGTACCCAGGAAATAGCGCATTTAATCTTTTTTACTCGAATACCAATAAAACAAAAAATACAAAACCTAATGAAACAAATTCATCTCTTTAGGCCGATTCTTCAAAAATATCATACCGTTTCGAAGCTTTCATATATCCCACCAAGTAACATAAAAAATCGCCCCCACTATCTCTTTTTTTGCCATATTAAAATTTGAATTTTCCAACCAATCTATTAAGTTCAAAGAAAATCTCAACACCGGTAATTTTACATCAATCCACCATTCAATCACATTCTATATTTTTTTATCGAACTACACTCGACAAACACATGAAAAATGAAATCTGCCCCATCATTACATAAAAGACATCTAATAGACGGAACTTCAATCCCTTTTGCATCCAGATTCACCTGAGTTGGTAAACGATTTCCCAACACCTTCCATCCACATATATTAACTTTCTAAGGCAAGCAAGATAACCATAATGTTTTCCTCGGTCCACTAGGAAGAGTATATGCATCTATATGTTCCCGAACCCCTTTAACCGAAAAATCTGATATCCCCGGCACCGTCCAAATCCACTAATCTCTACCCGTTGATAGCGAAACACCATCTATCAAAGAACACAACTCTAAGAACTGGGACATCTCGACACCTCCAAGAATTTGCTTACGCCACGTCCAACAATGTGACGCTAACCTGTTAACCACCAAACAACTCTTGTCCAATACTAATGCATATAATCTTTGAAATTTTCTCGGCTAGAACTATATTCTGGCACCATACATATTTTCAAAACATAGTCTCATTTCCACATCCAATCTGCTTATGAATCGAGGTTAATGGTACAATCCACGCATCATTTAGTTTGCTAAAATCTTTTAACATTCTTTTACAAAGTTATTGATCTACCCTTGTAAGGATGCTTAGCAAAGTCTAAATCTACAAAACCTTCAATCATATCCTTAGAAAAGTCTAAATCTATAAAACCTTCAATCATTCATGAGCTGTTTTGCTCAGATTTTCCAAACTTTAAGCCCCAACTTTTAGTACAACTTAAGTATCTCAAAATCCACTTAGTGGCCTCCGAGTTAGCCCAACTTGGTGCAACCAAATATTTGCTAACAAGCATAGCCTTGATCTGGCATTATACACATCATCAAGTACATCATACTTCCTACCACAATCTGTCCATATACCTTGACTCTTCTTCTGACCCACGTGAATCCTTTGAGGATAATTTGAAATGTGCAGCTATTGGACTTTTAATTGACTTACAACCTTCCATAACATAATTCTTTAGAATTTTCTACACATATGAAGTCTGAGTTATCACCAACTACCTTAGACTTCCATTTCTCTGAATTTCCATACCTAAAATTCTCTTAGCCTCTCCAAGGTCTTTCACTTCAAATTCCAACTTAAGTAAACTTTTGGTAGCTTCAATCTCAATTTATCTCTACATGCTATCAGCAAATCATCCTCATACAATAGAAAATTAACTAACTCTCTTTTGCTATATGATATACACAAATATCATATGAACTCATAAATCCATGTGTAATTAATATTCATCAAATCTCCTATACCACCTCTTAGAAGACTGTTTGAGCCCATATAAAAACTTTTTTTTTTCAACAAACATACCTTGTGTTCATGCCCCTTCTCCTCAAAGCCTAATGGGTGTTTCATATAGATGGTCTCATCCAAATAACCATGTAAAAAGTTGTTTTGACATCTAATTGTTCCGGTTGAAAATAAAAAAAACTACAGTAATAGACAGAAGTATTCTAATGGAAGTGTGCTTTACCACTGGTGAGAATATTTCGGTATTTTCCCTGTTTTACATGTGCATATGCAAGTGATCCAAACACTCTCAACCCAATATAATATGATTGACTTTTTGACCAGGTTTCATAGGGGTCTTCATCTCCAAAGGAGTGGATGATGACCTATTAGCCAAATAAGTTGCAATTGTGACAACTTCAGCCCAAAAGCTCTTGGGAAGCCCTGAACTAGTTAACATACACCTCACTCTTTCAAGTAGTGCCCTATTCATTCTCTATGCTAGCACATTCTGTTGGGGAGTCCCTGGTACTGTCAGATGTCTGGAAGTAGCACAATCCTTATAGAATTGCTTGAACGCACCACTGCAAAATTCTAGTCCATTATCTGTTCTTAACCTTCTAATTTTCCTTTTAGTTTGGGTTTCTACCTTGACTTTCCACTCCTTAAACTTGTTGAAAGCCTCACTCTTGTTTTTGATAATAAAAACAAACACCTTTTTTGAAAAATTATCAATTATGGACATAAAGTACCTAGCACCTCCTAGAGAATTCACTTTTACTAGACCCCACAAATCTGAGTGTACATAGTCTAGTACACCATTGGTGGTATGTTTCCCCTTACTAAATCTTATCCTCTTATGTTTTCCCAATAAATGTTTCACAAAATCCATCATCACATTGTTTTATCGCACCAATTATTTATTGTTTGTGTAACTCAATGAGTCCCTTGTTACTGATATGACATAATCTCCTATGCTAGAGTAAGGCCATATCATTCAATTGAATCTGACCTAGTAATAGCCTTAAATATTGTTTTCTTGTCTAATACCAGATATCACGACTAAGGACCTTTAATCACCCTTGCTTTACCTTGATATGACTTATAAATAAATTTTTCGGGGGAGATATCATCTTTGAAAAAAAAATT
Organism: Smallanthus sonchifolius; assembly: GCA_023525975.1. Taxonomy (NCBI): domain Eukaryota; kingdom Viridiplantae; phylum Streptophyta; class Magnoliopsida; order Asterales; family Asteraceae; genus Smallanthus; species Smallanthus sonchifolius. The sequence goes on from CM042046.1 coordinate 34,444,353, forward strand.
GAAAAAGAAAAGTGGGTTGTACATAGTTCTTGCCATTATGAAAAATAAAATCTTCACAAAAATTTATGAATTTGTTATGATATTGCATGTTTGCATTATGTGAACCTTTGAGAAATGTAGGAACTGACTTGCTTATGTTATCACGTGAATAGGATCTGAAGGAGAATGCAACTACAACTGATGATATGTCGGTATACTCAGCATTTCAACCAAAGTAAAAAGGTTACTCTGTGATCAAACATAATGATTAATGATAAGTGGTTGCCCATCTCAGTATAGGTCTGCACAAACTGAAACCTTTCACAAAGGGGTTGCGAGCTGACTTTCTACAGTCCTATACATATTATATTATACCATGCAATGTAATGAGGGATAAAAGACATCTTTGAATGTGCAAAGCAAAAGACACTCAATGCAGTGCAAACTGATATGCAAAGCTATATCCTGAGCAAAAAGACACGCAATAATAGTGACGTGCTATAGGAATAAAAAAATACATGCAATGACATACACCTAAAAGATATGCCTTTGTGCGTACATATTATTAGTAAATATTTTCCTTTTTAGGTTTTAGTGACTGTTCATTAAAGGATCTCTTGACAAAAACATGGCATATAAGTCTGTCATGCTCGTAAGTCTTGCATATTTCATAAATCAAGGCACATAAATCATGACGACCGGTAGGTTTTACCTAACTAAGTGTGGGAACCACTACTTTCATTCAAAAATTACCAAAACATGATAATCATCATGAGTCTCTCAATCGAAATTAATGATGCATGAGTTTAAGAGGACATACATACCGGCAATCATCGTCGGGTTGTAACTATCCAGATGAAAATGGAAGTGTTGACTAACTTTGCAAGCCGGTATGAGCTCAATACATGTGACACCATATTGTATCTCTAAAGATTTGCGGTACTTAAGTTGTTCTGATCTTGCTTCTATTGAAAATCCTCACAAAAATAGCTTCCTTGTGTCTGTACAGGTATTTCTGGTGGTTTATCAATTATCATTTCTTTTCTATGTTGAACAATTTGTATGTCAGAGGTGTCAAATTTCAGTTTGTAAATATTTCTGACTTTTTGCCTTTGTTGGTGACACTCAAAGAGTATTGTCAGTAACGCTTGACGACACTCAACCGTGTGTCGCCAGTCACCATGGCGACACTCATCAACTGTCGTCGAAGATTCCATTTGAGCTTATAAATTCAAATTTTTGAATTCATTTTCACTTTTTACCTTATTCACTCGATTTCGCCACCGTTTTAACACACACAACCCAAATCAACCATCAAAATGCTTTGGATTTATTCTTTTCAAGCATTAGAAGTTGTTTTAGCTACTCATTTGTTTACCAATGGTACTTATATGGATTGATTATGTCTGACACCAGACAAATCCCGGTTAATCCCGTTAACTCTATTACAAATCTCAGGGATTAAACTTGTCATAATTCAAACTCTAACACACTTAAACTACAAGGACTAAATGTGTAATTACCCTAAACTCAAATGGTTTGACTTCTGAAAGTCAAAATGGAACAATTTCACTCAAGAATCGATTTGGTTGACTTGTTAAAGTCAAACCTCCATGTTTTGATCCAAATTCGCAAGTATAACTGAACAATGGTTTGAATTCGCGACCGGTAATCATAGTATTGATGATGTCAATCATCATTAAGTCGATTCCATGCGTTTTAACTCTTTCATGATTGCGAATTAAGGCTCTAAATCCATAACCGTCAAAACCCCCACCATTGCTATCAAACTCGTTCATTCGATCATTATTCTCACAATTAAACATCTGCGCATCTCAAACAAATCCATCTGAGTCTTTTGCATATCATAATCTGACTGGAGTCGAAGCCGGAGCCTCCTGAGGTCAAGCCACACAAGTCGTGACTGACCTTTAGTCTAACACCACCAATTCGGGTCCCATTCTGGTAATTTATTACACCTATAGCTTCGTTTTCATGTATAGATCAAAAGCCCCATGTTAATTCAGTCATATAACATCGAATTGAACTCAACCCGAATCTAGGGTTCATCACAAATCCGGTTTAATCGAACCCCCCTCTAAACTCAATTTCAATCTAATAAATTACATGGTCAGGTTCGCAATTCATCACTCTTTGAAAGACCTATGGTTCCAACGAATAAACTTATTAGATTTAATCAATTCGAATTCGTGTTTATAAACTAGGGTTTCGGGATTTCAAACTAGAAATTAACAAACCTAAACTTGATGTTTTCTCAATTAAATTCACCAGTAGACTCGCCATTCATCGATGAACAAAATCCCTATATTTTCAAGATTAATCGCGATCGATTTGGTTGGGATCGGGACTGGGTTTAGATTCGGCTTCGAAGGGGGGGGGGGGGTGTATGGCCCCAAACCCGGGAGGCCCCATTTGTTGGATTTACTCATTCACAAACAGTTCTTAAACATGAATATCAAATAACGCAGCGGAAAAACTTCATTCATTCATCATAATTAAAACTTGTTCATACATGCGGAAGCGTAAACATAGTTTAAAACATATTTACATCATAACTAAACATAACGGGATGCCAGTCTTCATGATCAGCCGGGTAACTCTTCTCGCTTGCCAAGCATCACCGTCCATCCTCATAACCTACCTTAACCTGAATGTGCACACTTAAAAACGTCAGCTACGCTGGTGAGTTCTAGTTTTAACATAAAACCATAACTTCAAATAAATTGCCAAAAACATCACTTCATACTTCATTTAATAAAAAGCGTACGTAAATAATGCAATAACAAACATAACACTTCATAAGTCAACGAACATATAGAATCTGCGCCTTCTCGTAACCGTCAAATCCAAACGTTACATACTGGTTGAATAACTTAAGGATCACCACCACTAGGCCCATCATCACCGTACTGTCCTTCGGGTGAGGAACTCCTAGGGCCCGATACTTAAGTCATTCAACCCTTCAAGCACGGCGTCCCAAAGGATAGCGCGTACCAAACTTCAAGCACTGCATCCCGTCGGACACAAGTACTTAACTTCAAGCACGACTACCCCGTAAGGTAAATCGTACCAACTTCAAGGATCACGATAATCCCCTTGGCGACCGTCATCGCCCCAGTTGTACAACAGTTGGCCAGCCACAGAGGCCCCTAAAAGGTAAAGGCCCATAACATCCTTCCCATCCCTTAACCTTCATTCCCTAAGGAATATTGGCAGATTCGTTCGTTTGTGACTTTCGTAAACCTTCGCTTCTTTTACTTCAAAAACTTCAGTTAAAACATTCGTACGTTTTATTAAAAACATTCTCTTCGTTAAAACACTTCGTAAACTTCTTTTGGCAAAATATTTCATAAACACTTCCTTCATAAACATCATTTTATAAAACGTTACATACTTCCTTCATAAACATCATTTTATAAAACGTTACATACAACCTTCGTAAATATCATTTCATAAACATCGTTTCATAAACGTCGTTTTATAAAATCATCACGTGTGCACACCAGCCCAAAAACATTATTAAAACATTTAAAAGAGGGCTTCTAGAACTCACCTTATAAGATAGTCTCGGTCGTCCTAACAAAGGTCCAACAACTTCACTTCCGATCTGAATTGATTAGTTAATGCACATCAGACCAATACCGACTCTAACGGTTTAACCATTCTAACATACTGACTTCACTTAATCAGTTCTGATGTCTGCGCACTTAGCAAGTGCGCAGACCCTGCTGCCTGCGCACTTAGCAAGTGCGCAGACCATGCTTCCTGCGCACTTAGCAAGTGCGCAGGTCCTTCCTCCTGCGCACTTAGCAAGTACGCAGGACACTCCTCCTGCGCACTTAGCAAGTACGCAGGACCCTCCTCCTGCGCACTTAGCAAGTACGCAGGATCTGCTCCGTGCGCACTTAGCAAGTGCGCACGACCTGTTCTTCGCGAAAACCCTAACTTCGCATTCGGGTCTGATCATGTCAAGATCCCGAATCTGTTGCATTCAAAACGTTCGTTTTCCATTAAGGAACTCAAATCTATACTCATCTTCCAGTTTCATCCGTTCAAACATAACCTTTTTACCCAAAACCCGAAAAAAACCCAACAACGAACAAAAACTCAGATTTAGGTCGGATCGTTACCTGAATCGAGCTTCTGATCCGGAGGTTCTTCTCACGAGTTATGGAGCAACACACTTCTCAAATCTCGGGTCGATCCAACAACTTTCTCTCTCTACGGTTTCTCTCTCTAGAAGTTGCAAATGAGAGAAAAGGGTTGTGACCTTGGCTATTTATAGGGGAGGCTCCCCTTCTAGCCCATCCGACCCGACCCGACATGCCTCGTTCGTTTATTTCGTCATTTTAACCGTCGTTTTATTTTTGGGATGTTACAAGTCTACCCCCCTTACAATAGGTTTCGTCCCCGAAACCTATCATAAGTCAAATAGATGAGGGTACGACTCCCTCATTTCCTTCTCCGTTTCCCAAGTGGCTTCCGATCCCTTCCGATGTTTCCATTGGACTTTAACCAATTGGATAACCTTATTACGCAAACGTTTCTCCTTCCAATCAAGGATGGCCACGGGTTCTTCGATGTAATTAAGGCTGTTGTCGACCTCGATGTCGGTAAGTGGTACGTGAGCCGATTCATCCGCCAAACACTTTCGCAAGTGTGATACATGGAAGGTAGGATGAATCCCACTTAACTCATCCGGCAACTCCAACCTATAAGCGACTTCCCCAATCCGTGCCATTATCCTGAATGGTCCGATAAACCTCGGACTTAACTTTCCTCTCTTCCTGAATCGTATGATTCCCTTCCAGGGCGACACTTTCAACATTACTCTGTCCCCAACATCAAACTCGATAGGCCTTCGTCGTCTATCCGCATAGGACTTCTGACGATCTTGCGCGGCCTTCATTCGCGCTTTGATCTGATCAAACCTTTCCGACGTCTCTCTTACGACTTCGAGACTTCCTAATTCCTTCTGTCCAATCTCACCCCAACAAACCGGGGTCCTACATCTTCTCCCATACAACATTTCGTAAGGCGGCATGCCTATCGTCGTGTGATGACTATTGTTGTAGGAGAATTCAGCTAACGGCAGATGGCTGTCCCAACTGCCACCGAAGTCGATAATACAAGCACGGAGCATATCCTCCAACGTCTGAATAGTCCTTTCGGACTGACCATCCGTTTGCGGGTGGTATGCTGTGCTGATATTAAGCCTCGTGCCCATCGCCTCGTGAAATCTTTTCCAGAACCTCGATGTGAATCGGGTGTCCCGGTCAGATACAATCGTCAGAGGCATCCCATGCCGTGCTACTACTTCATTAATAAACACTTCCGCTAACCTTTCCGACGAGAACGTCTCGCGAATAGGTAGGAAATGAGCACTCTTCGTCAATCGGTCCACAATTACCCAAATGGTGTCATGACCTTTAGCTGTGCGAGGTAGCTTGGTTATGAAGTCCATGGTAATGTGTTCCCACTTCCATTCTGGTATGTCAAGTGGTTGAATCTTTCCATACGGTTTCTGGTGTTCAGTCTTTACTTGCGAGCAAGTCAAACACTTGCTTACATACTTCGTCACATCACATTTCATTCCAGGCCACCAGTAGTCCTTCTTCAGATCTTGGTACATTTTATTGGTACCAGGATGGATAGAGTAACGAGACTTATGAGCCTCATCCAAGATCTTGGTTCTAAGCTCGCCACCCATAGGTATCCATACCCATCCAAAACGTGTCCTAACACCAAGAGTGTTATATTCCAACTTGTCCTGTTGGCCAACCATCCTTTCCTTCTTTACATTTTCTTCTTTAAGTGCCTCATCTTGAGCTCTTTCGATTTCGCTCATCACATCCGATGTTACCACCAACTGGCAAGCTTTCACTCTAATAGGAGTAGGCACATCCTTTCGGCTTAGAGCGTCAGCCACTACGTTTGCCTTTCCAGGATGGTACATTATTTCACAGTCATAGTCCTTCAGGAGTTCCAACCATCTCCTCTGCCTCATATTAAGCTCCTTTTGTTCGAAGAAGTACTTCAAACTTTTATGGTCGGAGTAAATAGTAAACTTTACCCCGTACAGATAGTGTCTCCAGATTTTTAATGCAAATACGACAGCAGCAAGTTCCAAATCGTGAGTCGGATAGTTGACTTCGTGAACCTTCAACTGCCGCGACGCATATGCAATCACTCTACCACGCTGCATCAACACACACCCCAATCCCTGACCCGAAGCGTCAGAGTATACCACCAAATCTTCACTGCCCTCGGGAAGGGCCAAGACTGGAGCTTGTGTTAGTTTCTCTTTCAATTCCTTAAACGCCCCATCCTGGGTCGAACCCCATTCGTACTTTACTTCTTTCCGAGTCAACTTTGTCAATGGCGAAGCTATTTTCGAGAAATCCTGGATGAATCTCCGATAGTAGCCCGCCAATCCCAAGAAACTGCGGATTTCAGTTGGCGTCTTAGGAATGTCCCATTCACTTACCGTTACTATCTTTGCTGGGTCAACCATAATGCCGTTCGGGCCAATGACGTGACCTAGGAATTGGACTTCTCTAAGCCAGAACGCACATTTGGAGAACTTAGCATACAACTTCTCCTTCTTCAGAGCTTCCAACACTTCCTTCAAGTGACACGCGTGATCACCCTCATTCTTGGAGTAGATAAGGATGTCATCGATGAACACTATTACCGATCGATCCAACATCGGTCGACACACCCTATTCATTAAATCCATGAACGCTGCGGGAGCGTTCGTCAATCCGAAAGACATTACGCGGAACTCAAAATGTCCATAACGCGTGCGAAATACAGTTTTCGGTATGTCTTCTTCCCTCACCTTCAATTGATGGTACCCGGACCGAAGGTCGATTTTCGAAAACCAACTTGCGCTTTGCAATTGATCGAACAGGTCGTCGATCCTTGGTAACGGGTACTTGTTCTTCACCGTTCGTTTATTCAACTCGCGATAATCGATACACATTCTCATCGAACCATCTTTCTTCTTTACAAACAACACCGGAGCACCCCACGACGAGATGCTCGGTTGGATAAATCCTTTCTCAAGTAACTCGTCTAGTTGGATCATAAGTTCCTTCATTTCCACTGGTGCTAGTCGATATGGAGCCTTAGCCACGGGCTGGGCATCTGGTACTAAGTCGATTCGGAACTCAATCTCTCTGTCCGGTGGTATCCCAGGCAAATCCTCTGGAAACACCTCCGGGTACTTGCGTACCACGGGTACATCGTCTAGTTCCTTCACTTCCTTACACTTGTCAATCACATACACCAGATAAGCCTCGCATCCGCGCCTCAAGTAATTTGTTGCCTTAATCATTGAGATAACGTTTGGCATCGGGGCGTCACGATCTCCAAAAACCTCGACTTTGCTACCATCCGGAGCCTTGAGTCGGATTATCTTTCGTTTACATATAATTTGCGCTTCATTGGCAGTTAGCCAATCCATGCCTAACACGACATCGAACCCTCCCAAAACCATAACACACAATCTGACAGGGAACCTATGACCTTCTATTTTTATCGTGGAGTTTTCAACTACATCGGTTACTCTTGCAGTTCTACCCTCAGCGGTTTCTACGCTAAAGGCCCTTTCTAGCTTACTCACATTGTACTTCACTCGTTTACAAAAAGTCGTAGATATAAAACTCTTACTGGCACCCGAATCAAATAACACAGAAACAAGAGTGTTGTCAAGGATGAACGTACATGACGCCACGTCGGGGTCCGCCCTGGCCTGTTCCTGTGTCAGCGCATAGGCGCGAGTCTTTGCTCGGGGTCTCTCTTCTTTCTTCTCCGGGCCTTTCCCTTTCCCGGCTTGACCCATTCTGGGCTTGGTGCATTCCCGACTCATATGACCATTTTCCCCACAATTGTAGCATTTGTAGCCTTGCGGGCATTCACTGGAGTAATGTCCGGTCTTGCCGCATTTAAAGCATAGATTCGATCCTAACCGACATTCACCCGCGTGTCTTACCCCACATTTCCCACAGACTGTCATCTCGCCTACCCTGGCCTGCTTGTCCCGAGCCCCAAACAACTTCCCACCCGATCGTTTAGCGGGAAAACTCAGCTTCTTCTTGGGCTCTTCAATGGCAACGACGTTCAGCGCCAGATCATCAAATACCACGCCGCTCAGTTCTACTACCGAATCGTAGGTAGTAGGGGCGTTTGCCTTAACATAGGTGCGGACCTGGTCCGGCAGTCCTTGTATGTAGCATGCAATCTTTCTTTCCTCCGTTGTGACAAGATGTGGCACCAGCCGTGCCAGTTCATTGAATCGGGTTGTGTATTGCCGGTGCGTCATGCCCCCGGCCTTCAAACCCAGAGATTCTCTCTCCACCTTCTCAATCTCGTTCCTTGGGCAAAAATTCTTAATAACTAAAGTTTTCAAGTCAGCCCACATCATCGCATCCACAATCTCACTCCCTTTTGCCTGACGTACACCTTCCCACCAATGGGATGCTTCTTCCCTCAAGGAGTTAGCAGCAAATTTTACAACTTGATCCGCTCGGCATTCGCTGAGACGGATGGCAGCCTCCATACGGATTATCCAGTCAAATGTAGCTACCGCGTCTTTCTTTCCAGTCAGGACTGGCGGGTCACATGCCTTGAAGGACTTATAGTCGCATCCGCGAGCAGGCGGTGCGTTGATTGCCTCAGTGTTCGGGGTATCAACCGTTGGGTTAGACCCACCCGTCTCGTTAACCTTCTTCATCGCTTCAGCTAACAGACCTGGCAGAGAAGCCCTCATCAACTCGGAGAACTCTCGAGCTATAGCTGCTCTCACTTCTGGTTCAAAAGTGAAAGGTTGTTCTTCAACCTGTGTCTGCTCAGCTTCATGCACACTAACCGCCGGTTCAGTGTGAACACATCCTTCTTCACTATACTCTTGGCGCGCGGGGATCCTGCCACGCCCACCATTTCGACCGCCGGTACGACCACCGGTACGGCCACCACGCCTTCCGTTTCCTTTTCTTGCCATTTTGTTCTATAAGACAAGAATCCAATGTTATCACGCTAGTTAACAAATAAAATTCAATAAGTACTGTAAGATGTTAATATAAACTGGCCATCTGTAATTAACCATTACACTACTTTTCGATTTCTATTTGACCACCTTTGTGATTCCATCAGAACACAAGTCCTTACTTAACCTCTTCTAAGGCATACTATATACGTAAATACATATACTACCTTCATACCTGATGCTTTGGCTCGAGTTACCCGTACTGGCATCCGCTTTCGGTCCCATTCAAAGTTTAAGTTCAGACACTAGGAGTGTCCGAATCTCTCAAACTATTGCTCTGATACCAACTTGTAAGGCCCCAAACCCGGGAGGCCCCACTTGTTGGATTTACTCATTCACAAACAGTTCTTAAACATGAATATCAAATAACGCAGCGGAAAAACTTCATTCATTCATCATAATTAAAACTTGTTCATACATGCGGAAGCGTAAACATAGTTTAAAACATATTTACATCATAACTAAACATAACGGGATGCCAGTCTTCATGATCAGCCGGGTAACTCTTCTCGCTTGCCAAGCATCACCGTCCATCCTCATAACCTACCTTAACCTGAATGTGCACACTTAAAAACGTCAGCTACGCTGGTGAGTTCTAGTTTTAACATAAAACCATAACTTCAAATAAATTGCCAAAAACATCACTTCATACTTCATTTAATAAAAAGCGTACGTAAATAATGCAATAACAAACATAACACTTCATAAGTCAACGAACATATAGAATCTGCGCCTTCTCGTAACCGTCAAATCCAAACGTTACATACTGGTTGAATAACTTAAGGATCACCACCACTAGGCCCATCATCACCGTACTGTCCTTCGGGTGAGGAACTCCTAGGGCCCGATACTTAGGTCATTCAACCCTTCAAGCACGGCGTCCCAAAGGATAGCGCGTACCAAACTTCAAGCACTGCATCCCGTCGGACACAAGTACTTAACTTCAAGCACGACTACCCCGTAAGGTAAATCGTACCAACTTCAAGGATCACGATAATCCCCTTGGCGACCGTCATCGCCCCAGTTGTACAACAGTTGGCCAGCCACAGAGGCCCCTAAAAGGTAAAGGCCCATAACATCCTTCCCATCCCTTAACCTTCATTCCCTAAGGAATATTGGCAGATTCGTTCGTTTGTGACTTTCGTAAACCTTCGCTTCTTTTACTTCAAAAACTTCAGTTAAAACATTCGTACGTTTTATTAAAAACATTCTCTTCGTTAAAACACTTCGTAAACTTCTTTTGGCAAAATATTTCATAAACACTTCCTTCATAAACATCATTTTATAAAACGTTACATACTTCCTTCATAAACATCATTTTATAAAACGTTACATACAACCTTCGTAAATATCATTTCATAAACATCGTTTCATAAACGTCGTTTTATAAAATCATCACGTGTGCACACCAGCCCAAAAACATTATTAAAACATTTAAAAGAGGGCTTCTAGAACTCACCTTATAAGATAGTCTCGGTCGTCCTAACAAAGGTCCAACAACTTCACTTCCGATCTGAATTGATTAGTTAATGCACATCAGACCAATACCGACTCTAACGGTTTAACCATTCTAACATACTGACTTCACTTAATCAGTTCTGATGTCTGCGCACTTAGCAAGTGCGCAGACCCTGCTGCCTGCGCACTTAGCAAGTGCGCAGACCATGCTTCCTGCGCACTTAGCAAGTGCGCAGGTCCTTCCTCCTGCGCACTTAGCAAGTACGCAGGACACTCCTCCTGCGCACTTAGCAAGTACGCAGGACCCTCCTCCTGCGCACTTAGCAAGTACGCAGGATCTGCTCCGTGCGCACTTAGCAAGTGCGCACGACCTGTTCTTCGCGAAAACCCTAACTTCGCATTCGGGTCTGATCATGTCAAGATCCCGAATCTGTTGCATTCAAAACGTTCGTTTTCCATTAAGGAACTCAAATCTATACTCATCTTCCAGTTTCATCCGTTCAAACATAACCTTTTTACCCAAAACCCGAAAAAAACCCAACAACGAACAAAAACTCAGATTTAGGTCGGATCGTTACCTGAATCGAGCTTCTGATCCGGAGGTTCTTCTCACGAGTTATGGAGCAACACACTTCTCAAATCTCGGGTCGATCCGACAACTTTCTCTCTCTACGGTTTCTCTCTCTAGAAGTTGCAAATGAGAGAAAAGGGTTGTGACCTTGGCTATTTATAGGGGAGGCTCCCCTTCTAGCCCATCCGACCCGACCCGACATGCCTCGTTCGTTTATTTCGTCATTTTAACCGTCGTTTTATTTTTGGGATGTTACAGGGGGGATGAACACAGAAGTGTTCATGATTAAAAACATTTCAATTCGGATCTGTTTGCGAAACTCTAGCGGGCTGGAGTGGTTAGTGCTGATGAGGAGGAGACCTGGGTTCGAGTCTCTATACCCCTATCTTTTTATTTGGCCACTTTTACATTATATTTTTATGTAAAAACAGTTCTCATATTATTTTAATAATATATTAAAAATGTTTTGAAACCGGAAAACTCCCGTAATGCCGAGATTGTTGTTATGATACATTTTTTGGGCATCTTGGTTATATTAGAAATAATATATTAATTATATTATTTCACTAACTTATTATTTAATTCACGAAAATACGCAAACAATGGTTTTAAACTCGGGTTTGATTTTATAACCCATATTTAATTTCCACTTATAAAATAATATATAATTATATTATTTTCAAACCACGACTTCAAATAAAATAATATATTTATATTATTTTCAACCCGTAACTCTAATTAAAAATAATATATTTGTATATTACTTTTACCACGTTAATAAACATTGTGTAACGTTTCAAACAAATAAATAATATATTTATTTATATTATTACCCACATTGTTATGATACGAATAAAAATAATTGTTTTATTATTTTTGTCACACAATTAATTATCGTGTTATTTTCCTAAGTTTAAAACAATATAATAACTTATATTATTTTTCTAAACCATTATTAAATGGTACAAACGCACGAATATATTTAGTTATTAATAATATTCGTAATTAGAGACGTTCGACACGAAACACATTTACCTTAATTAGTATATTAAGAAATCCTTATTCCCGTGGACAAATCCGTCTACTCATTGATCCTAAGTATGTTTTAGGACGTTCAAATATTCCGTGTCGTCGTCACAAAACCCCACCGTATCCCTAACTATTATGCTTATAATTTTAGGGCATACGTAGGCAGTTCACAGGTAAACTCTTGTGTTTCCTACTTGCATCCTTGTGTGGTGCTATCTATTCCTACACAACTTAGGTGAGTTTTCACGGCCCCTTTTGCTGTTTTAAATTAGGGGAGAAAACATGACGCAACTATTTTTTATTATTGTAATTCATATGTTATCACTATTGAGGCTAAGCGTAACACACTATCATTGAAAGTCCTCACACATATCGAACCGTTAATATGGATCTTAGCGTGGTAATGCTTAGTAGTACTACTGGGTTTGACAAACCCCACTCGCGTTAGTCGCGCTAACTCGATTGAAGGTCGAACGGGTGAAATGTTAGCCTAATCACATTGTTAGAGTTGATAGACCTAGCAGGAGGCATTCAAACATAAACTGTCAGCTTCGGTTGCGAGCGCTTTAGTAAGACATGAACATAGGTTAGGTACCTATAGATACACATATTGAATGTACATAATCTGGTAAAAGCTTTCATTACGATATTGAAACCTGTGAACTCACCAACCTAGTGTTGACACGTTTTCTTACATGTTTTCTCAGGACGTTAAGTAGGTGCATGCTAGGGCATGCAAGGTTTCTAAATGTTATATCCATCACTTGTCAACTATCTACATTTATTATGTTTCCTATAATTACAATTAGACTTGAGCGCGTTTGTTTTGCGCATTTACTTTCTTATTTAAACGCTTCCGCATTAACTCTAAACTTTTATAATATTTCATTTGAGTCCCATATAGTGTCGTTTGATGTAACTAATGACTGAGATCATGGTTTATCACACACCAAACGGTAAAACTCCGTTAGTGGAATTTGGGGGTGTGACATTATGTTTTGTACAACTTTTTGGAGTCAAACAACACCATCTTAAGTGATTTTTGAGCAAAAAGAAGATTGTTTTCATGTGTGTTCGTCCGGCGACGGTCGCCTGGACGACACTCTTCATCAGACGACAGTTATACAAAAGACACTCTGTAGACGACACTTTGGAACGATACTCACTTGAACGTAAGTTCAACCGGTCAATGACACTTGCTAGCGACACTGAGTGTGTCCGATGACTGTTGGGCTAGCGACATTGATCAGTGTCGCCGACACTTAGACCAACGACACATGCTCTACGACACTTATATGTCAAACGACAGTGTGTCCCAGCAACACTTCTTGACCTAGCGACACTTGTAAGACAAGATTTAATATGTGGCTCTTATAATCATTTATCTTTATTATTAAATGATCAAATATAATTATTTATTTAATAACCTATGGCTAGTAATTAGTTGATGGGCCTAATTACTCTTAATGGGCCACTAATGGGTTTCCCCTTGGGTGTACATACAAATGGAGAGATTACTAGAGGGAATAGATTAATCGACTAATCTATTCTATCACCACTAAATCTCCCCTCTCTCCTAAACCATGAGCTCTCACGAACTCACCTAATACCATTCTAATCGTACACCCTAAACGGGAACCCGATCCATATCAGAGATTATGACGTCTTCCCTATCATCGGTGAACTTAGCAGGTATGTTTAAAATATTGTTTTCCATTATATAGTTACAAGAACCGATCAACAACACTTTGCCATCATGTCCTTTGACTGTCGCCTCCTATCCCAGCGAAACTCCTTAGCGTCACTACCTGCGACATTATTTTTTCATTCAAATTTTTTTCTAACTTTCTGAAATTGTGTCTAATGATTGATATGTGTTCTATGTAGATGGAGAATCTTATTTTCGATCCTAGACAAAATGTGGTGGCTTATCTGGATGAGGAAACTCGAGGATATAGAGACATTGTCCGCTGGATCAAACGTTCAAGGATCCACTTTGTCGTATCTCATGACCTGCCCATAATCAAATAGTAGATTCATGAATTCTGGTACTCTGTGTTGAGTTTGTTGTCAGTCCCAAGCCTATTCATATCAAGGCTACTATCGGAGGCAAAGTTTTTCGTGTGACTAAGATACAGTTTGTAAGCAACTGAGATTGTGAGATCAACTAGAAGACTCCTACAAAGTAGATGATAGTCTAGTTGAAAGGGGATTCAAAATGATTGGTTATGAAGGTGATCTGAGGAAGAAAGAGCTGAAGAAAAGTTTACTATCAAGGAAATGGAGGTTTCTTACACACATCTTCGATGTTTGCTTATCCCACAGGAAAGGTGGCTATGATGCGATCAACTTCGAATGGGCTAATGCTATGCTGAAATTATGCAACAACCAAAGCATAAATATCTCCCACATCATTTTTAGCCACATGTATGGAAATGCTCAATCTAGTAGGTGGTTTATCCAAATGATTATTAACCACGAGCTGCCTGATGTACCTAAAGTTGGTGACCTTCTGATATCCACTAAGATGAACAACAAGATATACAGATTGCGATAGAGGCCATGCCAGTTTCTCTTGGAAAATGACGCCTCTATTTGAGAAGATGTATACTGCAGAACGCTTTGCACTAGTAAAGAAGTTTCTGAGAGAAGGAAAAAGGAAGAGTTGAAACAGAAAGAAGTTGAGGTTAGAGAAACAAAGAGAAAGAGTAAGCATGATGCTGATAGACTTGCCAAGGGAAAGGCCAAGTTAACTAACAGTCCAAGTAACTGTCGAGGAAGAAGAGGAAGATGCCCTGGCCCGGGAAGCTCTTGAAGCTGGTAAACGGTCTCCTTCACCGTCCCAACAGAAAGAGCAACCTAAGAGGAAACCACTTTTTGACTTATCCACAACTGAATCACTCTATGATGTTTTGCCGAAGAGAAAGAAGAAAGAAGACAAGAAGATGGACGTAGAAGAAGTCCTTTGGATGAAAAACCAGATTAAAGCTTTATTGGTTAGAGAATTTGATCGAGAAAAAGAGATGGCGATAATGAAGTTTCTCCTACACGATCAAGACAAGATCGTTAAGAAACTCAAGAAACAAAACTCCACGCTTTTCAAAACCATAGAACATCAAAATCGATTCTTAATCAGTTTTCTAAAAACTTTGGCCAATATTAAGGGTATGGAGAGTTCGAAAGATGTTTTGAAATAAGTTTATGATGATGAGATAAAGGAAGAAGAGGTACGTGAAAAGGAAGATGATGAGATTGAACTATTAAAGGAAGAGGTAGGTGAAAAGAAGAGGTAGGCTGATATTAAACACGATGCTTCGTGCGTATTGAACTAATGGATAGTTGGAGACGACCCTTCATAAGCATTGAACTATTAATATAATATGACGCTTTGTGCGCATTGAACTATTAAATATGACGCAACGTGCTCATTGAACTATTGAATATAACGCTTCGTGCACATTGACCTATTGAATATATTATGTGATCTATTGAATGTGAACTATCGTTATGTGACTTATCGAATGTGTATGCATGTACTTTGCTTGATAGATATATTTTTGAAGGTTTTATTTATTGTATAGTTGTTGTCCTACTGAGTAAAACCAAGTTCATTCTGACGTACATTAGTCCTGTTATGTACGTTAGGTTACATGACTATTCCGAAAGAATTAACCACCAACGTAGTGCATTTTCTACGAAAGAATTAATCTCTCAATCCAATACATTTTCCATCGAACCAGCCTTAAACGATATTATATTACCATATAATATGTATAATTGAGACAATTTATGGGCCCCAAATTGAAATATGCAAGTCCATGTATTTATTTATTCTATCAACTTTCATACCAACAAAATTTGAAGGATAGATTTTTGGTCTACCTTTAATTTTCAACATGCATGCACTAACAAGTCTATCAGCCAGAATTCTTTCTATTATTTAATTCTATATCAATAACCTAACACAGAAGCTTCTTAAGTGAAAATATAAGATCATTCATTATCTACTTCTTCAAAAGAGGAAGAAGTTTTGAGTCTACCGTAAATGACTACCAGATGTCTTTCTTTATTCTTATATTCTGTATTGATACCTAACACCAAAGCTTATTAACTGTAAATACAAGAATTTTCATATCTATTTCCCTATTTTGAATAACCAAATTTTAAGAAATAAAAAGATTGGTTGACTGTCACTTTTCAGCGTGGTTTTTAAATGCATGCACTGTTGCTTATCTTCATATCACAAGTCACTACTTGATGGTACTTGGTATAATTGAACATCGAGATGTATCCTATTATCATTAAGATTATAGCGTTTTAACTGGAAATTCGGGTTTTCTTAAAAAGGTCAAAAATATAATAAAAATTGAGAAGACGTCTCTAGCCCTCTTGACTGTGAAGTCTATGGACTTTGAAGAGATAGAGGAGCTCATATGTGTCCACTAACGACCATGTACGAAGAATGAGAGAGGAAAAGAGAGATTGGAGAGAAGTCCAAATTGAAGAATCACATAGAATCATTGTGCCAATCCATTATCAAGAATCAATAACAAGAACACAAGGATTAACCCAAACTAAATTATGAATTAACGAACCACGAACACGTTTGATATGTTTACATGAACCATACTTATAACCCTAATCCTAAAAGACGCAACCATGGTGAAACGTTGCGTCCCTTTGCCCATATACAGTTTCAACAATTGTGTTTGACACTTACTACCATTTGACTTCTAATTATTTACACAAATGACTCTTAACATAAACTTTTAACTAAATTATACTTTGACCCGTTAACTTTTAAACTTAGGTTAACCAATTAATTCTAACAATCACCCCTAATTGTTAACCCCACATTCAGTGGCGGAGCTTAAAAAGAAACGCAGGGGGATCGGTATTTTTTTTTCCTATCAAGGGGGGCCGGAACTATAAAATTTTCGGCCGAATACGTATAAATTAACACTAGTTAGCGAAAAATCGGTCGAATACGTATATATTATTAACACTTCTGAACGAAAAATCGGGAGGTGCCGGGGCCCCCTTGGGCCCTCACTATCCTCCGCCCATGCCCACATTTGATTCTTTTTCCAATATCTTCACTGTTCTTGTCCCATGATTCCTATGTTGTTGCTTACACCATTCTCTTCTCTTTCCCGAATTCATTTACAAGTTTTGAGAATTCAACCGTGTTTCTCTCCTGAGTAATTTTTCTCATAGTCTGACCCATTATTGCTTTCAACATGGCCAACGTGGTCCCTCCTGGATCTGCATACAACCATGAACACACATTGCGCCTTCTCCTGAACTTGCACATGATACATAACAATTTCTGGTTCCAAACCATAACACAATTTTTGGACCGAAACATCAAAAAATAATTCAATGTTTCTGACCTGACTTCTTGTGATGTGCTTGTGAACATCATATGCCATTAATTTTCTTCACCAATTCTCAACAGTTCTTCACTACAACCATCCCTTCTATGTGACTGATTCTGAATAAACCAAACATTCTCTAGTTCTGTCTTCTTCCTTTGCAATTCACAAAATGTTCCACTTGATCTTCTCCTGATGACAAACAAATCCTTACCTTCTCCAATTCAGACTAAAACCAGAAATCTCAAACTCTTCCTCTAATGATCTGTTGGTAATTCTAGTGTTATCGACGGACATTTTAGTATATTGGATTAACTTGTAGATCGATGAAATAACGTTAGAGATTAAACGAGTTAGGTGACGCGGGAGTGCGGGCTCGATTTAATACTAAATGTTATTTGGTTTATTATTTATTTGGGATTGACTCAAATATTTGATTAATATTATTTGGGCTTCTATTAAAGGTTAATAGACTCATTTAGCATATTGGTATTGGGCTTATTATTTTGTCCAGATATATACATATATACGCATCAGATCGATTAGATAGAACGATGAACATATGGTTACTAAGTTCTTGTTCTCCATCGACATACACACAGAATCAAAATCCGATTTCATAGAAGAAATGCTCTGTCTTATCCGATAAATCATTGCGTGTGACCCGCAAATAGGTTTATCTGAAAGTGTTTCACGATTAAGAGAATAATCCAAGTTTCTTTCATCATTCAAGATCAAATCCGGTTTCCAGGTTTGTCTATTCATTTATTTTCTTGTTACAGCCCCTGATTATAACAAAGATAAACCTATTTTAGGGTTAAATTTGGTTGTTGAATTTTAATTCGGGATTGTAACTTCGTGGCCGGTGGTTTTGGTTTGAAAACCTAATTCGAATTTTGGGAATTCTTGGTTTGTTCTTTTCTGGGTTTTTTCGAATTCATAGGCAAGTACAGGAATTTGGGTGTTTCGAATCCAGAAGTGGAACTATTTGATTTTGATTTCTGTCTGGATTATCGATCGGGTGGCCGGTGGATTTAATTGGAAATAAAAGTTGAATGTGGATTTTCTTTACACGAAAGTACAGAAGGAATTAGGAATTGCTTTGCTTTATTCAAGAATCGAAAAAGGAGTTTACGAACAAATTGAAAGAAAGAGGCTGTGTATTTCACTATGGGTGGATTTTTTATATGGGCAGCCCTCCTGCAAGAGGTTCGGACCCGATGCCCGTCCATTTCGCTATAGGTGGATTTTTTATATGGGTAGCCGGCTTGGTTATATGTGGGTGATGACCATATTTGGTCCACCACTGGGGTTCAACAGGGGGACCCTTTGGGGCCTCTCCTTTTTGCCTTAGTTTTGCATCTGCTGGTTCATCAGATCAGGGATTGCTGCAAGCTTCTCTTCCATGCTTGGTACCTAGATGATGGTACGATTATTGGAGACGCTAAAGAGGTGGCTAAAGCCCTAGCTATTATCAGGTCGGAGGGGCCCTGTTTGGGCCTTGAACTTAACGTCAAGAAAACAGAAGTTTTTTTGCCGTCGTGCAATGGGGTGAAGGTACAAGATGGATTGTTCCCTTGTGAGATTGGAAGGCTAGTGCTGGGTGTGAAACTCCTTGGGGGCTCCGTTAGCAGAGATGCAGGGTTCATCAGTAATTTGGCTGTGAAAAGGGCTTCTTGTGCGGTGGAACTGATGAGCTGTCTCCCACGTTTGCGGGACCCTCAATGCGAGTGTGACAATCCGAACTTTTCAGGAGAACTTCGTTAACCAAATCCAGTTAAAGTTAACCTAATTAACTTAAATCAAACTCTAGGGACTAATCCTGTCTATAATCAAACTTATATACATAAATTTGAGGGACTAAACTTGTACTTTCCTTATAGTTGATTTTCTGTTGACTTTTGATTAGTCAAACTAACTAGTTCTTAACCTATTTAACCTAGTACAAACCTCAAGGACCATTTCTACCAAAATTCAATCACAGAAACATGAAACCACGGGGACTAAATCTGCAACTAACTCAATTTAGATTTTGTTGACTTCTGGAAGTCAAACCGCTTCATTCTTGACTCAAATTCGCATTAGTAGCCGATTTATGTTTGAATTGGTAACTGATATGCACATTCACACCATAAACGCTCATCATTTGGACATTAAACATCATCATTGAGTCGAATTAAACAAATTTATGACCATTACACCCATAACCGTCCAACACCAAAACTAAACAATCGAATTCGAACATTTGGTGTGTTAATCTCGTAAAAAAACGCTACAAACACTCTATTCGCACTCCTCTGAGTCCTTTGCACACACTAACCTGATCGGAATTGAAGCCGTAGTCGACGGGGATCGAACTCGTCGAAGTCGGAGACCGTTGTAGTCGATCGCCATCAATTCATACATCATTCTGGTAATTAAACATTCCCTCAGCTTCGGTTTTACTCATAGAGTGAAAGTCCCACGACAATTCGATCGATTAACATCGAATTAAACCCAATCCAGAACTTAGGGTTCATCATAAACCGATTTAATCAAATCCTAATCTAGACACGTTTTCAATGCAATTAATTTATATCAGTAGATTCGCAATCCTCTTTATAGCGAAAGCCCTATGATTCGAAATCGAAGGATTTGGGACTGAAATCGGGTCCGGCTCGCGAGTGGCATGAACACAGAAGGTGTTCATGATTTAAAACATTTCAAAAACGTTTTTGTTTGCGATAGCCCTAGAGGGTGGAGTGGTTAGGTGCTTGTGTTGGTGGGGAGGAGACCCGGGTTCGAGTCTCCCCACCCTTGTTTTTGAGTTTTTATTATTTTAAGTTATTATATTAAATATTAAATCTATCCATATATTATTATAATAATATATTAAAGTGTTTTAGCCCGGGAAACAACCCGTAGGCTCGGTTTTGATTTTATAACCTATTTTTATTATTATTCTCACTTTTAAAATAATATATTTATATTATTTTCAAACCACGACTTCGAATAAAATAATATGTTTTCAAACCGTGACTTCTAGAATAAAATAATATATTTGTATATTATTTCACCTCGTTTATTTACCTTGTGTAACGTTTCAAACTAATTAATAATATAATCATATTTATATTAATTACTCACGTTTATATCCTCAAATAAAAATAATATATTTATTATTTTTGCCACTTAAGCGATTTTCGTGTATTTTTACGAATTCAAAAATAATATAATAAACTATATTATTTTCTTAGGCAATTGTTAAATGTTACAAGCGTACGAATTTATTTATTAATTAACATTATTCGTTATTCACGTTCGACACGTAACCCATTGATCTTAATTATTATATTAAGAAATCTATTTTCGTGTAGATACGTTCGTCTACTCGTTAATCCTTAGAATATTTTAAGACGTTCTAATCTTCCGTGTCGTCGTCACAAATCCCATATGTCCCAAACTTATATGTTTATAATTCTAGGACATACGTAGGCCGTACAGGCTAACCCTTGAGGTTCTAAATCTCATACTTGTGTGATACTACCTACTACGCAACGCATGTGAGTTTCACGGCCCCTTTTTACTTGTTTTACTATTGGGAGAGAAACATGCTTAAACACAAACATATTTAACTTGTTTTCCTGTTGAGGAGAAACAAGCATGAACACCAACTATCATACTTTTACTTGTTTTCCCCGTGGGGGAGAAACAGGTATGTAGACAAACATTATGTTACATGTTTTTTCCATTGGGGGAGAAAACATGACACAACTATTTTAGATTATTGTAATTCGTATGTTATTACTGTTGAGGCTAAGCGTGACACACTATCACAGAAAGTCCTCATCATACATCGAACCGCTAATATGGATCTTAGCGAGGTAATGTTTAGTAGTACTACTGGGTTTGACAAATCCCACCCGCGTTAGTCGCGCTAACTCGATTGGAGATCGAACGGGTGAAATGTTAGCCTACTCACACCGCCAGTGTTGATAGACCTGGCAGGAGGCAAATAAACAAACAGTCAGCTTCGGTTGCGAGCGCTTTAGTAAGACATGAACATAGGCTAGCTACCTATAGATATGCATACTGGATGTACATAATCTGGCAAACACTCTCTTATTACAAACTTGAAACCTGTGAACTCACCAACCTCGTGTTGACACTTTTTCTTACATGTTTATCATGTCGCTTTGGCACAGGTTGCACAATTAGGACATGCATGGAGTCCTACTGTCATTTCATTTATTTCAACATAATAAACAATTTACTTAATTATATTGATTGACGTTTGTTGCGTGTAACTACTTTAAATTTTATATTAACGTTTACGTTTCTGCATTAACTCTAAACTTTTATGTTATGACATTTCAAGTCCCATATAGTGTCGTTTGATGTAACTGATGACTGAGATCCTGGTGTGTCACCTTCCAAACGGTAAAACTCCGTTAGTGGAATTTGGGGGTGTGACAGATTGGTATCAGAGACATTGGTTATAGAGAACTAGGATCGCATACTAGACTATAACCTCACACATTAGTTACACGGCACAGACACTTATACCTGATACATATAGCACCTACACATACATTGCAGTGCAGGCATGTTAATACCATCCGTATCACCCTCAGTTGGCAAGGGACACATCATTTGCATTGCATCATCATTCCTAGTGGCAATACTCAGGGAATCATCAGAACGACATCCACTCCCGTCCGAGGACAACGAGACGAAGCCTTTAGAGGAGTCACTTACATCACCATCACCCGTTGGGTATGGTGGGCTTTCTCAGGTCCATGTTATGGACGACACTCAGCACTAACGCATATCTCTTTGGGATTTTGGATCGTCGGAGGCGAGTCCCTACTGTAACCACTAGCAACAATACGCCGACTGAAGGCAGACCGTTACACGCATTATTGCAGAATCCATTGACACGTATATGTCATCACTTTCCTAAGCCATGGGCTCGCGTCTTTGGTTAATATTCTGTTGAGAATAGATTGACCACAAATCTGAGAACGCATTGCTCAATGCATACTCAAACCCTATCTTGACTCAGTTGAAAGGACGGCTACCTTGCTGCTTCCTGTAACTTGTATTCATGAATTAGTTTCATTTCTCGAAGTCGCATTTCATGTACATGTTTGTTACATGTTCTCATTTACAATCCGCTGGATTGGACTCCTGTATTGTGTTTCACTCGAGTGAATACTCGGATCAAACCATCCTCGACAACTCATCTTGATATGAGTCCTAGTTGATCAACTTATGATTGATGACTAAGCTTCTCAATGACTTATCATATCTGACAACACTCTGTACTCATCAATACATGCTAAAGGACATTATGACATAGGACAAGGAGAACTAGGGTGAGCATGCAAAGCAAATTATCATTACGGGTGCACACGTAATAGTAATTTGAGGTGCATGTAAGTCCTGGTGAAGCCTAGTGTGTGGATAAATGGTCCTAATTAAGTTTCCACTATCTGTAGAGACTCTCATAACCCACTCAACGACTAGTTGGTATAGTTAAACTCGTTTAACAGCTGATAAACGCGACTATCAGGTTGAAAATGTTTACGGACACACTGAATTATCATCAGTGGGATCCATCAATGTTATTTTCACCCATGTAAGAGTCTTAGTGATCTTACGACTCTCATTCAAACTTAATCAATGGAACCACCTAGAGTGAAACTCTAGTAGAACCTCAGAGTAAAACCACCGACTCCAACTATGTACACAGAATTTGAGGAATTCTTTCTACGCTAACGCGTTATTCCTTACACTCCTACAATAGATACCATTTGAATTTGTTACCTCATCCTGTGACTAATCCTTAGTCTAACTTCGAATTTTACTCCAGCATATTCAATCCTGTAAACGGATTTCTTTCTTCACGAAATGATCCCGTTGATCCAATGACATTAGGAAACGAAGATTTAACCTAACCAACCATCAGTTGAACGCAATTACTTAAACATACATCCTATCTCTTATGCTACTGGAATCTATATCTCATTAGACTTTTCTTTCTTACATGTGAACCTCTTCCCTTAGCCTATGCATTGACTGACACTTGCTTTATAAGCGCGGGTCTCACTAGAAGTCTCAGTATGACTTCACAAATTCCATATTAGTGTGTCGTGCTCCAACTCTATTAAAGTCAACTATACTATTGAGATTGCAGACACTCAGAAAATCGAAACAACTCGCATTCTTACAGATGTAAACTAGTATTGGTTAGTCATAAACTTGACATTGATCTTCTGCCAGTTACACTTGACAGTTTCGACCTTATTGTAGGTATGAATTGGTTATCCAAGAACCAACCTGAGGCCATCTGTTGTGACAAAAATGTTTGCCTTCCTCTCCTTAGAGGGGAAATCCTTTCTGTCCAAGGCAAAAGGGAGTGGTGCAGTCGTTGGCATCATATCCTTCATAAAAGCACAGAAATGTCTTTGACAAGTTCATACTACTATTTTGGCTCTCGTCGCCGAGCAGTCATCTGAGGAGAAGAACATTGATGATATCCCAATCATACGTAACTATCCGGAAGTATTTCCCGAGGACTTTCTTAGCCTACCACCGTACCGTCAAGTTGAATTCCAAATCAATCTAGCACCCGGAGCGGCGCCGATCGCTCGGGCACCCTATAGATTAGCACCTAGTGAATTAAAAGAGTTGTCCACTCAGTTACAGGATTTTTCGGATAAAGGTTTCATCCAACCTAGCTCACCGCCATGGAGAGCTCCAGTCCTATTCGCCAAGAAGAAAGACGGAACTTTCCGCATACTAAACATGGTGACCATCAAAAACCATTATCCACTACCCCGCATCGATAATCTATTCGATCAACTCCAAGTACCAAGCTTCTATTCCAAGATAGATCTAAGATCCGGTTATCATCAACCGAGAGTCCGAAACGGGGACGCCTCAAAGACTGCATTCAGGATTAGGTACGACCATTACGAGTTTATGGTCATGCCTTTCGGACTGACAAACGCACCCGCAGTATTCATGGACCTCATGAATCGTGTGTGTAAACCGTATCTTGACCAATTTGTCATCGTGTTCATCGACGACATCCTCATTTATTCCAAGAACAAGGAAGAACATGAGGAACATCTACGCCCAATTTTGGAATTACTTAAGCAAGAGCAACTGTATGCTAAGTTTTGCAAGTGTGAATTCTGGATTCGGGAAGTTCAGTTTCTAGGGCATGTGGTTAAAGAGAAAGGAATACATGTCGACCCATCAAAGATAGAATCCATCAAGAATTTTGCAGCACCGATGACTCCGACTGAGGTGCGACAATTTCTGGGATTGGCTGGATATTACCGTCGATTCATTGAAGGATTTTCAAAAATTGCTCAACCTCTCACTGCCTTAACTCAAAGGGTAAAGCCTATAATTGGGGCGATAACCAAGAGTCAGCATTCCAACATCTTAAACAGAAACTTTGCAGTGCGCCTATTCTAGTTCTTCCGGAAGGAACCGATGATTTTGTAGTGTATTGTGATGCATCTATTCAGGGTCTGGGTTGTGTCTTAATGCAACGCGAAAAGGTGATCGCATACGCTTCACGTCAACTAAAGGTCCACGAGAGAAACTACACCACTCATGACTTAGAGTTGGGAGCCGTAGTCTTCACACTTAAGATATGGAGACATTACTTGTACGGTGCCAAATGCACCATCTACACCGATCACAAGAGTCTTCAGTACATCTTCGAGCAGAAAGAGTTGAACATGTGACAACGTCGTTGGGTCGAACTCTTAAACGATTATGACTGTGCGATCCGATATCACCCGGGCAAAGCTAACGTTGTAGCTGATGCCCTGAGTCGAAAGGAAAGGAAACCCAAACGAGTTTGAGCATTACAGCTTACTATTCACCCCGGATTACCTGACAAAATTCGTAGTGCTCAACTCGAAGCCCTAAAAGAAGAAAATCTACCGTTGGAAAGTACACGCGGCATGGAAGCACAACTTGTAGTCAAATCTGACGGTATTCGCTACTTTGCCGAGCAAATATGGATTCCAGTATTCGGAAATCTAAGGGAACTAGTTATGGATGAGTCCCATAAATATCGTTACTCGATACATCCAGGTTCCGAAAAAATGTACCATGATCTAAAGGTGCTATATTGGTGGCCGAAGATGAAGGCCGATATAGCCACCTATGTTGGTAAGTGTATGACTTGCGCGAAGGTCAAAGTTGAATATCAAAAACCATCTGGTCTTCTCCGACAACCAGAAATTCCCATGTGGAAATGGGAACAAATATCCATGGACTTCATCACCAATTTACCACGAACTCCTACCGGATGTGATACCATTTGGGTAATTTTTGATCGATTAACAAAGTCCGCTCACTTCTTAGCAATCAAGGAAACCGACAAAATGGATAAGCTTACTCGTACTTACTTGAAAGAAATAGTCTCTCGGCACGGGGTGCCAATCTCTATCATTTCGAATCGTGATGCACGATTCACTTCTCATTTTTGGCAGTCGTTACATAAAGCCTTAGGCACGCGTCTAGATATGAGCACAGCATACCATCCTCAAACTGATGGCCAAACAGAACGTACTATTCAAACGCCGGAGGACATGCTACGAGCTTGTGTGATCGATTTCGGTAACACTTGGGAGTCTCACCTACCGTTGGCGGAGTTCTCCTACAACAACAACTATCACACTAGCATCAAGCAGCTCCATTTGAAGCACTTTATGGACGGAAATGCCGTTCTCCTATTTGTTGGACCGAGGTTGGGGATAGCCAACTCACAGGTCCTGAACTCGTATTTGAAACTTCCGAAAAGATCAGTCAAATTAGAAACCGTATGGTGGCAGCTCGTGATCGTCAAAAGAGCAATGCCGACAAGCGTCGTAAACCTTTGGAGTTTCAAATAGGTGATATGGTCTTGTTAAAAGTTTCATCTTGGAAGGGTGTCATTCTTTTTGGGAAACGAGACAAACTGAATCCTCGTTATGTTGGACCATTCAAGATAATGAAGAGAATCGGACCAGTAGCATATCAACTGGACTTACCTGAAGTACTTAGTGGTGTACACAACGTCTTTCACGTCTCAAATTTGAAGAAATGTCTAGCAGACGAATCACTCGCAGTTCTTCTTGAGAAACTACAAATCGATGAACATTTGCATTTCATCTAAGAACCGGTAGAAATCATGGATAGGGAAGTCAAAACGCTCAAACGTAGTAAAATCCCTATTGTCGGAGTTCGTTGGAACTCGAAACGCGGACCGAAATTCACATGGGAGCGCGAGGATCAGATGATACGAAAGTATCCGCATCTACTCAAGCAATCCACTTTAAACTCTTAATGTACTATTCTAATTTTCGGGACGAAAATTCTTTCAACTAGGGTATGATGTGACACCCTAGAAATTTTTTTATTTTAATTTTCAGGACGAAAATTCTTTCAACTAAGGGATGATGTGACAATCCGAACTTTTCACGAGAACTTCGTTAACCAAATCAGTTAAAGTTAACCTAATTAACTTAAATCAAACTCTAAGGACTTATCCTTTCTATAATCAAACTTATATACATAAATTTGAGGGACTAAACTTGTACTTTCCTTATAGTTTATTTTATGTTGACTTTTGATTAGTCAAACTAACTAGTTCTTAACCTAGTTAACCTAGTACAAACCTCAAGGACCATTTCTGCCAAAATTCAATCACAGAAACATGAAACCACGGGGACTAAATCTGCAACTAACTCAATTTAGATTTTGTTGACTTCTGGAAGTCAAACCGCTTCATTCTTGACTCAAATTCGCATTAGTAGCCGATTTATGTTTGAATTGGTAACTGATATGCACATTCACACCATAAACGCTCATCATTTGGACATTAAACATCATCATTGAGTCAAATTAAACAAATTTATGACCATTACACCCATAACCGTCGAACACCATAACTAAACAATCGAATTCGAACATTTGGTGTGTTAATCTCGCAAAAAAACGCTACAAACACTCTATTTGCACTCATCTGAGTCCTTTGCACACACTAACCTGATCGGAATTGAAGCCGTAGTCGCCGGGGATCGAACTCGTCGAAGTCGGAGACCGTTGTAGTCGATCGCCATCAATTCATACATCATTCTGGTAATTAAACATTCCCTCAGCTTCGGTTTTACTCATAGAGTGAAAGCCCCACGACAATTCGATCGATTAACATCGAATTAAACCCAATCCAGAACCTAGGGTTCATCACAAATCGATTTAATCAAATCCTAATCTAGACCATTGTTAAATGTTACAAACGTACGAATTCAAAAATAATATATTTACTATTTTTGCCACTTAAGCGATTTTCGTGTATTTTTACAAATTCAAAAATAATATAATAAACTATATTATTTTCTTAGGCCATTGTTAAATGTTACAAACGTACGAATTTATTTATTAATTAATATTATTCGTTATTCACGTTCGACACGTAACCCATTGATCTTAATTATTATATTAAGAAATCTATTTTCCTGTAGATACGTTCGTCTACTCGTTAATCCTTAGAATATTTTAAGACGTTCTAATCTTTCGTGTCGTCGTCACAAATCCCATATGTCCCTAACTTATGTGTTTATAATTCTAGGACATACGTAGGCCGTACAGGCTAACACTTGAGGTTCTAAATCTCATACTTGTGTGATAGTACATACTACGCAACGCAGGTGAGTTTCACGGCCCCTTTTTACTTGTTTTACTATTGGGGGAGAAACATGCTTAAACACAAACATATTTAACTTGTTTTCCTGTTGAGGAGAAACAAGCATGAACACCAACTATCATACTTTTACTTGTTTTCCCCGTGGGGGAGAAACAGGTACGCAGACAAACATTATGTTACATGTTTTTCCCGTTGGGGGAGAAAACATGACACAACTATTTTAGATTATTGTAATTCGTATGTTATTACTGTTGAGGCTAAGCGTGACACACTATCACAGAAAGTCCTCATCATACATCGAACCGTTAATATGGATCTTAGCGAGGTAATGTTTAGTAGTACTACTGGGTTTGACAAATCCCACCCGCGTTAGTCGCGCTAACTCGATTGGAGATCGAACGGGTGAAATGTTAGTCTACTCACACTGCCAGTGTTGATAGACCTGGCAGGAGGCAAATAAACAAACAGTCAGCTTCGGTTGCGAGCGCTTTAGTAAGACATGAACATAGGCTAGCTACCTATAGATATGCATACTGGATGTACATAATCTGGCAAACACTCTCTTATTACAAACTTGAAACCTGTGAACTCACCAACCTCGTGTTGACACTTTTTCTTACATGTTTCTCAGATCGCTTTGGCACAGGTTGCACAATTAGGACATGCATGGAGTCCTACTATCATTTCATTTATTTCAACATGATAAACAGTTTACTTAATTATATTGATCTACGCTTGTTGCGTGTAACTACTTTAAATTTTATATTAACGTTTACGTTTACGCATTAACTCTGAACTTTTATGTTATGACATTTCAAATCCCATATAGTGTCGTTTGATGTAACTGATGACTGAGATCCTGGTGTGTCACCTTCCAAACGGTAAAACTCCGTTAGTGGAATTTAGGGGTGTGACAGCGAGCTCCTTTTGCTCCGCTCATGTATGGGAGTTGCAAAGCTATTATTCGGCCTTAGAACATGCCGGCCTACGTATGTGGGGGAAGCTGTTTCAATTTTTGACAAGGGCCGATCGAGGATATCGTGGTTTGTGGTGGTGCTTTTTTTTTGGGGGGATTTTCAATGGAGGTTGGCATCACTTCTAACCCATTTTGGGGGTTTGGGCTTATGTGCGGCTCAGGATGTATCTGCTTATGCATTTGTGGCCTCGAGGACACAATCTTGGAGTTTACAGGACCACATTCTTTGGGGTTGTGATATTGATGGGTTAGACTCTGATTATGGGTGTGCGATGGATCGCTTGCGCATGTCCCTTCTGGATTTCGATCTTAGCGGTTTCTCTAATAAGGACACCGCCCCCCCAAAGCCCAACAGGCTTTGGCGAATGACTTATTTAACAGAATCATTCAGAATTTGGGAGTAAAGTTTGATTTATCATCTGGCCAAAAAGCGGTGTTTGAATGTCTCCGGGTTCCTCGGGCTCAAGATTTTCTAACAGTTATCCCCATTGAAGGACTAGGCCAACATATGTCGGCTTTGGAGTACCGGGCTATCCTCAAGTATCGGCTAATGATCCCCTTGTTTCCGAGTGATGAGCCCCGCCCAGTTTGCCGCAAGGCTTGTTTGGATTCTTTTGGCGAGCATGCGGTCCATTGCAAAGAGTTACCCTGGTTTAAATACAGGCATGATTTGGTTAGGGATGTTCTTTGTGATGTTCTCAAACGGGCAGGAATTTCTGCTAAAAAAGAGGCTCCCGTGAACTTTCTGACAGATCTGCTTGAAGGGAGGTCTACTCTACGGCCGGCTGATATTCTTGTGTTTGGTTGGGCAGGGGGGAAACACGCTTGTGTGGACCTTACAGGAGTGTCCCCTCTTGTGGGGCTCAGGGACAATGGGGTTGTGGCGGGTCATGCTGCTTTAAAGGCGGAATCAGGCAAAGTTGCTAAACATGAGAAAGCTTGTTTAGAGAACCAACACGTGTTTATCCCTTTTGCTTTTGATACTTTTGGGTTCCTAGCACCGGAGGCAGGAGAATTCCTAAACAGGGTTCAACGAGTCGTGCATAGTAATATTTCGGCCCTTAAGACCCAAAGCTTTGTTTTTAGTAGGATCGGTTTGCTATTCAAAAGGGGGTTGCAGCGCAACTTGTTGCCCGTTTACCTGTCACTTTATTGTAATCGTCCTTCTTTTCAACAAAAATAAACATTAAACAAAGAAAGAGTTTAATTTGCAATTTGGGTTTGCTTTATCTTATTTGGAAATTAAAATTCCACTTCTTAAAATTAGTTTGGATTCACGAAAGCAATCTGTGGTTGGTGTTAGTTTTATATTTCAACAAGTAATTGATTCAAGCATTTAAAATGGGTAGTATGAGGTTATGATTGGAATCGTGGCTTATGGTTTTTGGAATTACAAATGGTATTAGTTTTTGCAGTTGAAATTGAAATTTCAAATTGATTTTGAAATCCTAATCTGTAATACATTTAGAAACCAATAATGTAAAAGTTGGATTTTGTGATTAAGTTAATCGGTGTAGGATTTGTTTGTTTGAAATGGACGCCTCGAGCAGTAAAATTGTTTTTGAATACCAACTTGGGAATAATTGTTTTGGGAATAGCAAATTCTTTTAAACAGTCTAGAAAACCGATTGTTTTATTAACTGGAATATGAATTTCGATTTTGGTAATATCAAAATTGTGGGAATAACAAAATTGTTTTATTAATTGGATTATGGATTTTGAGGGTGTGAATATGTTGGGTTATCTTTGAAATTGTGGGTTTGGTTATGGATAATATTGGTACTACTGAATTATGATATCTCATAGATGGTTGAGTTAGAAAAGTTTAAAGGAATTAAAAGAATAACCGGGACAATTATAACCCTAATAAGAAATCAAAAGTGGTTTGTGGAGATGTGGAAATCAGGACATCTAAAGAAAGATTGTCGAGTGAAGATTACGGGTGGAAACATATCTTACGTAGCGGGTTCAAGTGGGTCGAAAGATCCAAAATGCTTCACAAGGTACGCCTATTAATTCTACTTTATTTTTATAAAACGTATGAGTTTTGTAGTTGACTCAGTTAGTCATTCGGGACATGTTAATTATTTGATTGATGAACAAAATAAAAATAATGTTTTTTTTAATCAAATAAATTTAATACAAAGGTACAACCAGCTGGCTGTGATGATACACATAATGAAAGTGTTCAAGTCGTGAAAATCCCATTTGGGTGTGAAATAAATGAAACTTTCGGGTTTTTGGTTGGACTCAAAAAGTCCAATGGTCTGTAAACATAATTCGGTTAAGAATTGTGTATCATTTATTTTTGAATCCTTTTATGTATAGGATGATATGCTTGCATGGTAGGTAGACTCGGGTGCTTCGAGTCACGTATGCAAGGATCTGAGATGGTTTGAAGATTTTGAACCAGTTGAAGATGAATCTGTACATAGGATGAGAAATATAGCAAACGAGCCTATCAAAGGAATAGGAAAAGTTCGACTTGTATTCACATCTAGAAATCAATTATTGTTAGATTATGTGTTGTATGTTCCATGGATTCGAAAGAATCTTATGTCTGGGATTGTTTTATATATAACTATGGTTTTTAGACGTGTTATTGAGTTGGATAAGTTTATTTTATTTTGACTTGGAACCTTTGTTGGATCTGAATATTTATATAATTACATGTTTAAGCTTAATATTATTGTTTCGTTTGCTATTGAATCTGTTTGAGTGGTATCTTCATCTTCTAAGTAAAGTTGAGTATGATTCAAGTTTTGCATGTTAGATTAGCTCATGTTAATTATTACAAGATGGAAGATATGTCTAAAATGAGCTTAATTCATGCCTTTGACATGCAAAACTGTAATAGATATCATACTTGTGTGTTGACTAAAATCACTAAGAAACCATTTAAAGATGCTAAAATGGATTCTAAGGTATTAGAATTGATTATTCTGATTTTGTTATTTTCAGTAGTACACGTCTTATAGTTAATAATAAATATGTAGTAACATATATCGATAATGCATCTAGATATCGCTATGTATTTCTTGTTCACACAAAAGATGAAGCACTAGATAAATTTAAAATTTATGAACAAGTTGAATTGCTTCATGGTGACCTTATTAAAACTTTTCAAACTGATCAAAGAGGGGAGTATTATGATCCAGTATGGTTTGAAACAATCACCTAAACAGTGACATCATAAATTTGATGGGGTGATCTTATCTCATGGTTTTTTTCTAAACCAGGCTGATAAGTGTGTTTACACTAGAATAGCCTCTTTTGGTAAAGGAGTAATTATTTTTCTGTATATAGATGACCAAGTTGATCGTTGGTACTGACCAAGATCAGGTTAATGAGATCAAGAAATTACTGTCTTCAAATTTTGAAATGAAGGATATGGGGAGGCAGTGATCCTTGGTATAAGGATGAAGAGGAGTAACAATGGTGTAACCATAACACAGACTCGTTATATTGAGAAAGTGTTGAAGGAATTCTATCACCTTAGTTGTTCTCCAGTTGGTACTCCCATGGCAACTGTGTTTCATAATTAGAGTATTCTAAGGCCATTGGATGGTTGATGTATGCTATGATTAGCACCAGGCCTGGCATAGCTTATTCTGTTGGTAAGCTGAGTAGGTTTACTAGTAATCCTATTGGTCAACATTGACAAGCAGTAAACAGACTACTTAAATACCTAAAGGGAACCATGAACTATGGTTTGTGTTATACAGGTTTTCCTTCGGCAATAGAAGGGTATTCTGATACAGGTTGGATAACTAATATGGAATATTATTCTTCTACAAGAGGGTAGGTATTCCTACTTAGTGGTGGAGATACTGCCTAGGATTCAAAGAAGCAAAGTTGCATTACCAATTCAACAATGGAATCTGAACTTGTAGCTTTTGCAAAAGCTAGTAAAGAAGCTGAATGGCTAAGAAAATTGATCTTTGAGATTCCTTTGTGGTCAAAACTGATAATATCTATCGGGTATGATAGTGCTGACTAAGGATTATAGTCAGGTGTATAATGGAATGTCTAGACGGTTGTGTATTATACATAGCATGATTTATGAGCTCATCAAGCATGGTGTGATATATAAGATCTGAGTATATTTTGGCTGATGATCTAACTAAATGGTTAAGAAGAGATCTCGTGAATAAATCAGCCATAGGGATATGTTTAAAGTCCAATTAAAATTTCCCATGTTAAGATACCCAATTCCCATCTAATATGACGTTAGGTGCTGAATTCAATGTGGAAAGCTTAACATCTGGAAATTGGAACACATTATTAGCATTATCCCAAGGTATGTTCAGACTACAAGATAAAGGAGGTTGAAGTGTAACTTTTTAATAGTTCATTGATAACTTGCAGTGCAGGTGCAAGAGTAATGAACTACCTATAAGAATACGAAGTTTAGCCGCTTCGAGAAGCTTTGGACTTGAGCTTTGATATATTCTTTGAAAGATTAGGACACAGGCTAGTAAAACATTGTGTCAAGTGGAATTTGGATTTATAAACTTATGTGTATATTATCTTTGAGTATTCATTATTAATAGAAAGGGTTCAATCCATAGACACACCCCTATATTCGAATATTTGGAATGTGTAATATACTAATGTGAAATTCAATCGTCACGATATTTCATTTATGCGTAAGTTTGTGTTTCTGTGAGGATGGTTGAGTTAATCATGGATATCACTAAAATGGGGGAGGAATTTTGGTAATTTTAGTGTTATCGACGGACATTTTAGTATATTGGATTTAACTTGTAGATCGATGAAATAACGTTACAGATTAAACGAGTTAGGTGACGCGGGAGTGCGGGCTCGATTTAATCCTAAATGTTATTTGGTTTATTATTTATTTGGGATTGACTCAAATATTTGATTAATATTCTTTGGGTTTCTATTAAAGGTTAATAGGCTCATTTAGCATATTGGTATTGGGCTTATTATTTTGTCCAGATATATGAGTCACATACCCATCAGATCGATTAGATAGAACGATGAACATATGGTTACCAAGTTCTTGTTCTCCATCGACATACACACAGAATCAAAATCCGATTTCATAGAAGAAGTTCTCTGTCTTATCCGATAAATCATTGCGTGTAACCCGCAAATAGGTTTATCTGAAAGTGTTTCACGATTCAGAGAATAATTCAAGTTTCTTTCATCATTCAAGATCAAATCCGGTTTCCAGGTTTGTGTATTCGTTTATTTTCTTGTTACAGCCCCTGATTATAACATGATCGATACTTTCAGATATGACTCAAATTAAAAAACTGATCATAAACAAAATCGACTTCTTGGTTGAATGAAGAAATGAAAATTGAATTCTGATCAAAACGAAACTGATTTCTTAATTACAAATTGCAAAAATGTTTTGATCGTCTTTGAGCCTTTGGCTCTGATACCAAATGAAAAATCATAGGGAATCATTGTGTCAATCCATAATCAAGAATCAATAATAAGAAGAACACGAACACAGGGATTAACCCAAACTAAATTCTAAATTAATGAACCAAGAACACGTTTGATCCGTTTACATGACCCGTAATTATAACCCTAATCCTAAAAGACGCATCCCTGGTGAAACGTTTCGTCCCTTTGCCCATATGAGGTTTCAACAATTGGGTTTGACACTTACTACCCTTTGACTCCTAAATATTTACCCAAATTTACATAAACTTTAACTAAATTACATTTTGACCCGTTAACTTTCAAACTTTGATTAACCAAATAATTCTAACACAAATGGTTCTCTAACTTGGTCAACTTCCATGGGAGTGAACATTGCACAACAATCAATTAAAGAAAACCAGCGGTGTATCCAAACAATAAATCATGAAAATATTAACTTTTATGAGTTAATATAACCAAATTTCATATTTCCAAAAAAAATTAACGAAATATCACCTCATTCCATAAACGCAAAAACAAATGCAAATTTGTGGATATGTAGCGGATATATAAAACGACAAAAGCCTGGACTTTCAAATAAGTTATAGTTTTTACATCTGCATATGCATATATTTGGATGCAAGGAAAAATCAACTGTATAGGGGACACCAAGTTTGTAGTTTAGAGGTTAAAAATAGTGTTCATCAAGTATTTTCTAACGAGTTTGGTCATTATTTAAGGTCGGAGACTAAAAATAGTGGTCAATAAGTTTGAAGATTAGAAATCAAAAAGTAGTTAGCCACTATTTTTGAAGGTTAGATACCAAAAAATAGTTGACACAAAGTAGTATTTTAATTAGTAAGAGACCAATAAATATCAAGACATAAATGTTGGATTTTCCAAACATTCTTGTTGGTTATAATTTTGAGACTGATGCTATCAATCGAAACTACTGTATCGAAACTAGTAGTTTCGGTTGAACATTTGTTCAATCGAAAGAAACTACTAGTTTCGATACCTGTTTTTCAGGCCTGTTTGGCAGGTGGCTTGAAAAACAAGACATATGTACTTGGTCTCCTATAAATAGCAGATTATCTCATAGGAGGAGTATGTGTCTGTAGAGAGAATCACCACCCCAGGGGGAGCTCACCCTGGGGTGAGAATAATTGTGAGTGTGTGAGTAGCTTCATTTTCATATCAATAAAAGAATCATATTATCTGTTCTTTTTCACTTATATATTTCTGTTCATGTATGTGATTCCTGCACCCGTCTCTACCCTTTTCTGATTCGAGAGTGATACCGGATCGAGAGATTCCGCCTCCTGATCCGGACTATTTGGAGTATTTCTCCACAGATCTGTGTTTACAGGTCTGTTTAGGACCTACAATTCTAGATCGACGAATTGCATGAATCCATTGCAAACAAAGAATAAATTACGAAAATACAAAACGACACTAGTTTTCTTGACCGACCAAACATATTTATAGTAACGGTGAATTAGTTGTCACACAGGTCTTGATGCCACACAGGT
This sequence comes from Smallanthus sonchifolius, assembly GCA_023525975.1. Classification (NCBI taxonomy): domain Eukaryota; kingdom Viridiplantae; phylum Streptophyta; class Magnoliopsida; order Asterales; family Asteraceae; genus Smallanthus; species Smallanthus sonchifolius. The sequence goes on from CM042046.1 coordinate 34,480,439, forward strand.
CCTGATTGCTACACAGTTCTTGACTTAGAAACGGTTTTGGGAGGGAATGACCTTCTAATACAGACAAAAAGACCCCTAAACTTAATATTTAGTATATACTTTCAATATGAACAAGTTTTAGACAATGTTTTGTCTTACATCTTGCACCTCACAATTAAACTTTCATAAATCATCATCTGGGGTTACTTTTGCAAATGCTATAATTTGTATTTGTTGCCTGCATATTACTTTGTAAATGTTACACTTACATAAATTACATAAGACTCTAAAACATGACTTTCTAATAAAGATACAAAAACCCCTAAACTTAATTTTTAGTGTATACTTTCTTGACCATGTTTTGTCTTACATCTTGCACCCCACAATTAAACTTTCATAAATCATCATCTGGGGTTACTTTTGTAAATGCTATAATTTGTATGTGTTGCCTTCATATTACTTTGTAAATGTTATAATTTGTATGAAATCAGGAAAAGCTGTCTAGCTACAGAATATGGACAGATTTTCTAGTACAATAATATGAACACAATGCCTGTCATACTCTACCTAAGTATTTGTTTCAACTGCTTCTTTTTCAATTACACAAAGGGATGAACCATTAAACACCAATTTTATAAACTGATCACAATTCTGGGTCTAATACAATCTGATTTGGATGCGTACATATATACACATGAAACATCGTATTCTTCATGAACCGACGCAACGCTTCTAAACAAACGGTTATTAGGGTTTCCATTTACACACTGGACCCTTCTAACTTAACACAATTACATAAGATACTCTAAACTTAAAACTTTAGTCTAATTACACTTTGACCAGTTAACTTTTTCAAACTTGGCTAACAATTATTTCTAACAAAGTTGTCTAGCTACAGAATGTGGACAGAGTTTGTAATACAATAATATGAACACAATGCTAGTTTTACTCTACCTAAGTATTTGTTTCAACTGCTTCTTTTTCAATTACACATAGCCAACCTGTACTATTAATTATTATATGAATCTCGTCAAGTATAACATATAGTTTAATCTACATCCATCCTAATCAAATGAAATAGACTTAAATTTGCTAACACAAATCCTTGCTATATAAGGTTTCTGAGGAAGCTACCTCAAATATGCAGTTTCTTCCAACCAAGGTTCTTCCTAACATAAATCCATTCTGTGTTAATAATTCATTTTTAAATACTTCTAATCTTTGACAAGTTTAATCATCACTTAATTTTGTAGATATATTTGAGGGCTAAGCATTCAGCTACAAGGCACTCGCTACAGGATCTGTTATGGCAACCGAAGATAAGGTTCACGAATCCATCAGAATACTGATAGAAGGTGAATCATCAAGGCCGAATCATTCCAAGCAATCTAATGTGACGATTTGTATGGTACCTGATTCACTTCGAAAACTAAATCCACATGCTTACACACCTAGAATTATCTCAATTGGTCCTCTTCACAAGGACGACGCACATCTAAGAGCTATGGAGGAGCACAAAGTAACTTACATGTATCGGTTATTTCATCGAACTGTTCAATCCACCAAGAAGGATATGGAGCAAATTACTCGTAAATGTGTACAAGCGATCCTTGGGAGTGTAACACGAGCAAGAGCTTGCTATGCACCAAGTTTCACATGCTATGATGATTCCAAATTGGCTGAAATTATGGTTATTGATGGCTGTTTTATACTTGAATTACTCTACAGGTTCAAATATGGAATTGGGGAGGGTGATCCAATATTTGATAACATTTTGGTGACGCATGACATTAAAAATGACATCTTGCTGCTAGAGAATCAAATCCCTTTCTTTATTCTTGAAATATTGTTTAGTCTCATTGTGAAAGAGATCTTAAAACACGCGGGACTAACTGATTCTCTAACTGACCTTGTCTTTTATGACGAATAAAACAGGGGAGCATTGTCATATCCTTGGGTTTTTCCAAAGCTGCTACAGACCTAGAGCTACAAAACGCGGCCCAATCCCAACCATCTCATATTCGGCCACAGAAATTGTTGGAGCAGGAGTCAGATTTAAGGCACAACGCGATGAGAATTCCCTGCTAGCAGTGAAATTTAAACACTCATTTTTTGTTCCCGGGTTGGTTAGTTTATGTGTTAGAGATACATGTTTCAAAATTCCTGTATTAAGCATCAAGAACTCCACTCCCTCGTTATTGAGGAATTTGATTGCCTATGAGCAGTGTTACCCATTAAGTCGTCATTATATTACGTCGTTTGCCTTTCTCATGGACAGGCTCATTGACACTAAAGATGATGTTTCATTGCTTGTGAGGTCCAAAGTCCTCCAACATAACCTGGGAGCCAGCGAAGATGTCACAAGTCTCTTCAACAATATTTGCAATGGTGTTGTCCTTAGAGATTTTTATTACACGGACGAATGGAGAAAACTGGATGAATATTGCAACCAGTTCTGGCCTAGTATATTGATTTCATTGAGACGCCTTTATAGAAGTACTACTTGGAAGACGTTGACGGTTATTGCCGCAATGATAATATTCGCAGTAACATTATTCCAGACCATCTATACAGTTCAAAATGATTGACTCGTTGGACTATGATCCAAATCATGACCCAAGTAATTGTGTTGTTGGTGTTATTCCCTGATATATATTTTGTTTTTTTGTTTTATGTTCTGAATAAATGTACCAATAATGACACAGAAATGTCATCATTCATATGTTATTTTTGTTCAAAGTGCCAGTCTGGCGTTTTTATGTTTTTTCTACACGGCATATGACATGTCATATTATATTGAACTTCAAATGTAAGTTTAAATTAATAAGAGTCGTAGAGGTAAACAACATGGAATTCAAACATTCTAAACATCTTACTGTGTATCAAGTATGATTCTAGGGTATTCACGCACTGTATTATTGTATAACTAAGTCAAGTTAACTTAGTCTAGGAGCAAAGTATCAAATCAAGTATGTGTAATGTATTCTCATGTATGAACACACTAAAATGTTTAGAATGTTTGACCTTATTTTTTATGGGTGTTACATTATCCCCAGTTAAAGGAATTTTGCCCCGAAATTCAAGCTGTGTTGTTGTTTGAGATGAATAATTGTGGATGTTTTTGTTTGAACCGAGCTTCATGCTCCCATGTGTACTCGGATCCTCTTCTAGAATCCCATCTGACTTTAACCAAGGGAATACGAGTTCGCTTTAGCTTTTTGACATGTGATGTGTGGTTTTATATAATATAAATATATATATATCCCTGGCAACAACATCAAAAACTTGATAGCGTGTTTTTAGTAGTGATAAATATATTCTATTTAGAGCTACTCCAAATCAGGTTTTAAATTTATAAATTAAAATGATAATTACTTCAACTAAACACACACACAATAGGCAAGTGTACCTATCGCAACGTAGTATAATATGGGTAAGAACCAAGTATCGAACCATGGATACAGATCCCGTACTCAACCCTCGCCATTGTCTGACTAGAATAATAAGTTGGAAAATGGGTTTTGTTAAAAAGGAAAAATATAAAGTTAAGAAATGTAATTAGAAATATTATTCTGTTTAAGGTGTTACTCTAGTTGTTATCCCTTGTTAATTAATGTTGTATTTAAAGTAAGGTTGGTCATAGTTACTAGTACTAACCCCTTTTGATACGGGAGTTAGTATTTCGTAACGGAACAGTGGATACGATCGGCCAACTATTCCTTAATGAATATAACGGACCCTAAACGAGATGTCAAGTCAGTCGGTATCATCACAATTCATTATTCGGACTTTATTCGGACTTATTATCCTTGTGACTGACGTACGACTGGGCTTGTAACTTCTTCCAGTAAGTCGGAATACACGACTTCATCCAAAGGTACTTTATGAACGCTCGGACCTAACTAATTATGTTCTTAAATAGTTGTCTTTACTTATAATATTATTTCAAATAAATAAGACTTTCCTTCTCAAAATCAAACCCCATGGCTCCCGCTAGAAGTCCTCTACAAGCCGATACAAGAGAAGTAGAGAAATATTGACACAAACCGCCCGGTCTGATTAGGGCTCAAACGGTCTGCTGAATACCCAAACCTCCAATCAACCCATAATATTAAATCTATAATAACCGGCCGGACTAGCACCAAGATTTGTATATAGACAGTACAAACATCGAATAAGCTTCTCAAACAAGAAGTCTTGTTTAGGTAACTCACAAGATTTAAGATTATTAAATTGGTTTAAGGATCACTTATTCTTGTCTTTTTTAGATAACTTATAGTAAAGACTTTAAAAACATAACTTACTAAAAATACTTCATTAATTAATTAAAGTTCAACCAACTCGAGCAACACAAGAGGACTAGCCATGAATGACCATACAAGTGACTCCACTTACTCTTAGATAATGTGTGGAAGTATTCCAAAACCAAGGGAGAGTGGGTATAGGTTGCCTCTTGTTTCACTCGAACGAGAAGAATAAGTTCATATTACAAGACTTAGAAAAGAAAATAAAAAGAAAAAGCTAAATAGACCAAAACCGAGAGAGTTCCGGCTCTTAGCAGAGTACTAAGGCCTTCCCTTCTCTTGATATTGGACACCTAAAACACTAGAATGAGCTTCCTATTTATAGGCAAAGATTTGGACAATGCACGGCCGTGCAATGAGATGCATGGTCGTGCAAATCACTCATTTCTTGCACTTGAGGGAATCTGTCAGGTCTGGCAGGCCCGGGCCCATTTTCACCATTTGCACGGCCGTGCATTGGGATGCACGACCATGTAACCCTTATTTTTGAATTTCGCTTGATTTGGACCTTCTGGATTGACTCCTTGGGTGTACGAACGCCCGATTGGCTTCCAGATGCTGATTTTGCCTTGTTTTTTTAGTGTTTTCTTCATATTTTTGCATGCAAGGGATAATTATCATGTTGTAACACAATTAAGTATATTAAGTATCATATCTTATCATTTTGTCTATAATTGTGCTAAATATGGGGATAATTGTGCATGTAAAACATGTATAAATGATGACATATCAACATGTCTATCCACAATCTCAATTGGTTTCTCCACAAAATGTAGTTTGTTGTCAATTTGTATCTCCTCTAGAGGTATTATCAATGTTTCGTCGGACAATCTTTTCTTTAGATTCGACACATGAAAAGTGTCAAGTATGCCACTTAATTCTTGTGGTAGTTTAAGCTTGTAGGCGACAGTGCCAATCGTAGCTAGCATTTCAAACGGGCCTATGTATCTAGGGTTTAATTTTCCACTTTTTCCAAATCGGTATACACCTCTCCAAGGTGCTACCTTGAGTAATACTTTGTCTCCAACCTGAGGTTCTAAGGGTTTTCGTCGTTTGTCAGCATAACTCTTTTGACGACCCCTTGCTGCTTTCAGTTTATCTTTTATCTTAAAGATTTTAACAGTTGTTTCTTGTACAATTTCTGGTCCTGTCAAATAACTGTCTCCAATTTCAAACCAACAAAGTGGTGATCTACACTTTCTCCCATACAAAGCTTCATATGGTGGCATTTGTATGCTGGTGTGGTAACTGTTGTTATAGGAGAACTCAACTAATGGTAAGTGAGTATCCCAATTTCCACTGAATTCAATCACACATGCTCTCAGCATGTCTTCTAATGTTTGTATTGTTCTTTAAGTTTCTCCATCCGTCTATGGATGATAAGCTGTACTCAAATCTATTCTGGTTCCCAAAGCTTTTTGGGGTGACTGCCAGAATCTTGAATTAAATCTGCTATCGCTGTCAGATATTATGGAGAGTGGTATTCCATGTCTAACAATGATTTCATTATATTCGAGCTAGTTTCTCCATTTTTTAATCCTCCTAGATAGGTAGGAAATGTGCTGATTTGGTCAATCTGTCTACTATAACCCATATAACATCATAACCATGAAATGTTATCGGTAATTTGGTTATGAAATCCATTGAGATTTGATCCCATTTCCATTCAGGGATTTCTGGTTGTTACAAGTAAGCTGAGGGTTTTTGATGTTCTGCTTTGACTTTAGCACATGTAAGACACTTATTTACATACATAGCAATTGATTCCTTCATGTCAGGCCACCAATAATGTGTTTTTAAATCTTTGTACATCTTGTCACTGCCCGGGTGAATGGAGTACTTAGATTTATGAGCTTCACTTAAGACTAGTTCTCTTAACTCTTCAGAGTTTGGAATCCAGATTCTATTTTTGTATCACATAACCTTGTTGTCGGTGCATTCAAATTATGTCTCTACTCCATTCAAGGTTTCATGTTATATATTCTTGTCTTTTAAAGCTTCTTGTATTCGAGTCATAAGACTTGTTTGCACATTTGTTCTCAGTGCTCGTACTCGAATTGGTTTGACTCTTTCCTTTCGACTTAAAGCATCTGCAACTACATTTGCTTTTCCTAGGTGGTAACGTATTTCACAGTCATAATTTAACAATTCAACCCACCTTCTTTGTCGCATGTTTAACATCTTTTGGTCATAGATATGTTGAAAACTTTTATGATGGGTATAAATAATGCATTTAGTACCATACATATAATGTCTCTAAATTTTAAGTGCGAACACTACTCCTCCTAACTCTAGGTCATGAGTAGTGTAGTTTTTCTCATGCACTTTGAGTTGTCTGGACGCGTATGCTATAACATTGTTCCGTTGCATTAGAACACATCCTAATCCTTGGTGTGACGCATCGCAATACATCACAAAGTCATCGTTTCCTTCTAGCAAGGATAGGATGGGTGCGGTACAAAGCTTTTTCTTTAGCGTCTCAAAAGTTGCATTTTTCTTTTCACCCAAGTCAAACTTCTTGTCTTTTTGGGTTAAGGCGGTTAATGGTTGGGCTATTCTAGAGAAATTTTATATCCCTTGCTCGTTCTCCGTTAGGCTTCAATCTTCTTTGGATCTACTTGTATCCCTTGCTCGTTCACCACCTGACCAAGGAATTGCACTTCATGTATCCAAAATTCATATTTAGAGAACTTGGCATACAACTTCTCCTTTTTGAGTAGATCTAAGATTACTCTCAAATGTTGATCGTGCTCTTCTTTGCTTTTTGAATAAATTAGAATGTCATCGATGAATACGATTACAAATTTATCCAAGTATGGCTTGCATCCTCTGTTCAATAAGTCCATGAACACTGCTGGTGCATTTGTTAGACCAAATGGCATAACGGGGAACTCGTAATGTACATATCGAGTCCTTAATGCAATTTTATGTATATCATGTTCTTGAACTCTCAATTGATGATATCCTGATGTCAAGTCAATCTTTGAAAAGAACTTGGATCCTTGTAGTTGATCAAATAGATCATTTATTCTTGGGAATGGATACCGGTTCTTGATTGTTACCTTGTTTAATTCTCTGTAGTCAATGCACATACGGAGGTTCCGTCTTTCTTCTTTACTAATATGACCGGTGCTCCCCAAAGCGAGAAGCTTGGTATTATAAATCCTTTATCTAGTAATGCTTGTAATTGACTCATAATCTTTTGCATTTCTGATGGTGTTAATCTGTATGGTGCCCTTGCTATCGATGTCGCTCATGGTATAAGATCGATTCTGAATTCTACTTGTCTGTCTGGTGGCAATCCGGGTAGATCTTCTAGAAACACTTTAGGAAAATCTCTTACTATGTGAACTTGTTCAAGTTTCCTTTCCTCCTTAAATCTGTTAATGACGTGTGCCATGAATGCAAAACATCCTTTCTTCAAATACTTACATGCCTTCATGCACGAAATAATGTTAATTGCTCGTTCTCGCCTTTGTCCGTGGATGACTAGTGTTCCTCTGTCAGGTAAAGGAATTTTAACTAATTGTTTGCATTCTCCAAGATGATGGAAAGTGCATTTATCACATAGCGCTAGAGTACCATTAAGCCTTCTTTCTTTTACGATCCCTCCGTAGTTCTTGGTAGTTCTAGTGTCAGCCTTCTTGTTGAACTTGTCGCCAATCTTCTGGTTAGAATTATCATTCCACTTTCTTTTATCTCCTACTCTTGCTGAGCCGACCATCTTGTTTCTGATCAGCTCGTCTGTTAATCCGCCTGCCAGTTTCACAACATCTTCAAAAGTGGATGGCATGGCTGGTTTAACCATACCTCAAATTTTAGGCACTAGCCCCCAGATATAACGACTGATGCATTTGGATTCTGGTGTAACTAGATGAGGTACTAAACGAGACAGTTCGTTGAATCTGTCGGTGTATTCCATGATTGTTGTTCCAACCATTTCAAGTTTCCAGAACTGGATTTCAATCTTCTCGATCTCATTGTATGGACAATAATTATCTATGATCATGTTTATGAATTCATCCGAAGTCAGTCGATTTATTGCATCTCTTCCTCTTGTTCGCACTTCATAGTTCCACTAGGATAACGCTTCACCTCTAAGCGAATGAGATGCAAACTTGACCTTGGAGTTATCAGTACAGTTACTGATATTTATGACTGAATCGATTTCTTCTAACCATCTTAGTGCTGCTGTCGCACCACCTCTGCCATATAATTCTTTTGGTCTACACTCCATGAAGTCATCATAAGTGTAAATTCTTCTCATGCCATTAGGATTATACGGTTCTTGGTATCCGTAGTTTATTCCCCGATTTCTAGGGTAACCGGTATTTGCTTGCGTTGCATCACCATGATTTACGTTTCTTGAGATGTAAACTTGACCTTGGAGTTATCAGTACAGTTACTGATGTTTATGACTGAATCGATTTCTTCTAACCATCTTAGTGCTGCTGTCGCACCACCTCTGCCATATAATTCTTTTGGTCTACACTCCATGAAGTCATCATAAGTGTAAATTCTTCTCATGCCATTAGGATTATACGGTTCTTGGTATCCGTAGTTTATTCCCCGATTTCTAGGGTTACCGGTATTTGCTTGCGTTGCATCACCTAGATTTGCGTTTCTTGGGTTTGTATTAACTGGATTTGTGTTAACTTGGTTGGTGTTAAGTGGGTTTGCACCTCCAGTATTTGTGTTACCTAGATTAACATTCATTGGGTTTGCATTTCTTGGATATGTATCTCTAGTATTTTCATTATCTACGCTTCTACTTGCATTAACTCGTGCTGTTATGCCTGGCATTGCGGCTGCAATTTGCTGGGTTACCATTTGTGCTATCTGAGCATTCTGTGTTGGTAATATTTTGAGTATTCGAAGCCTTCCGAGTGTTTGCCGGGTCGTCTTAGATTTGAGCTGTTTGACATTCTCCAATTTCTATCACGTTGACCATTCAGGGTCTGCCTCTTCCTTTTGGCGGCATTTTCTATAATAGTAACAAGAGTTGTATTAACTCATTGTGGTTTGTTTAAATATAAACAATTGTGTTTGTATACACGTAGTGTAAAATGTATCATAATCAGATGAGTAATGACACGAACGTATGACTCAAGCACACTTGTTTATTACTTAGTACAAAAGTACAATATTGAGACTATCTAAGGCGTTTTGGTTTACTTTCCACTGATCTATCTACAGATCTTTGTGAAGAAACCTTTCTCCGTAGTTTGTCATCTCTGATCGCTTCCCCCTCCTTACGAGCATCGCCTATCTCCTTGCGCATCACTCGAATCTCCTCATGCATCTCGTTCAGTTCCCGATTAATGAGATCAAATATCTGTAATTGTTGTTGTTGAAACGCCTAAGCATCTTGTTTTTTTATCCACTGTTTGTGCTGCGTGTGCTTGGTGTAACCTTCGTTGGATTCTCCCGTGTCATCCTTGGACACGATCACTGTAGGAGTAGATGATCCCTCAGTTGGATGTTTACTTGGCTTTTCAAAAGTAAATTTGATGTCGGTTCGTACCGTCATTCGCGACTTTGTAGGCTTACGCGCTTCGCTTGTTGCAGGTGTTGGGTGGGTCTTAATTCTAATAGTGTCGACGTGTTCAGATGATTCCGACTCTAGAATCAGACTCGTGTTTCGAGACGTATAACTCGACGAGTAGTCGTTATTACTTTGGGAATATGTTGAAGATGATGATGACCCACCATAACTGCTTTCAATGCTATCGTACTCACTCGGCTCTTCTTGACTTGAGTTGTGGTTAGATTTTGTCCTTGAATAATCGGATGAACTCAACATGTTTGTTATTAAGTAACAAGGTTGTTTTCTGAATGTAATGTCGGGGATAAAATGTTCCATGAAAATCGTGAGCATAAGGTCCTTATGTTTTATAATTGTTATAAAAATATGTTATATTTTCAAAGTGTGCAAACAAGGTTTGAATTCAAACCTCAAATATTAATTAGGTTTCTTGTTTATAAATAACGTGATAAACTATGAATCAACTAACACTTTTAGTTAAGTGTCAAACACTATGTTGAAGCACATAACAAGTGATCATGTTTTGAATCATGTTTAATGTAGTCATGTATGAAAAATATTTCAAATAATATTTCATATGTATAATCATGTTTCATATTATCGCATAATGTAAACAATTAGCATCCTTGTTTAAAATTATATGTATTATAGTGTTTTCAAATGTTTGCTTATGTTTTTTAATAAGTCATGTTTTACTAGTAATCATGTCATGTTCATCACATAATTTGTATCATGTATTCTTGTATAATGCTACTAATGAATTATGTCTTAGCAATTTTGCATTTTGAATGTAGCTAACAATATACGTCTCAAACGTATGAGCAAAAGTGTTTATGCTCCAAGCGTGTATAATCGCACATGTATGTGTGTAATCACATATGTTCAAATAAACAATGAATGTAAACACATAGTTTTTTTTATGTTCTAATCAAGCGGATCTAGATATTCATGTAAGCATGCAATTTTCTAAGTTCAAATCATGTGGTTTTAAATTTTCACGTGAGCATGTAATTTCTATGTTTTTAACTATCATGAGCCTACCGGTTATAGACTAGGTTTTTACACCGAATTCAACACAACCAATGGCTCTGATACCAATCTGTCACACCAGTCATATTTCATGCGAAATCAGGGTGAGACGTTGGGATCGAAACACATTGATGTTGTAGCGGAAATAAATATAAAGCGTAGTAGATAATATTTAGCCAAAATTTATCCTCATCTTGATTAGAGGATATATTGTTTTTAAAAGTTACATAAAAAAGTTCCCTAAAGTTTTAACTTTCACATGCTTCACATGCTTCACATGCTAGTGTCAAAAAGTAATATCCTATATTATGATCTATTACATAGGCTAAACGGTCATAGTAGTAACTTCCATTCCATTACGCGTAATCAAGTCATGAACATGTACTTCATAGTAGATAAAATTATCATAGACAAAGTAGGTGAAGCTAAAAGTTATCATCATAATGGACCTGAAAGTATACACAGAAAACGGGTTAACAAACAATGTTGGCGAGCTCACAATTTAATAACTTGAAAGAAACCATTATTATTTAAGGAATATATTTAGTGAACCAAGTATGTTCATGATGGCTTAATTTACCAAGTTGAATTCCATGTATCGCCCCAAGGGCATAAGTCAATGTATCACGTGAACATCGTGACATGTACTAATATCATAAGACTTTCCCATAACCAAACCTTGTGTCTAAACTCAACCCCTCGGATTGAGAACTAGGCAATGATGAATAAACCACACTTGTTAGAATAGAATATGACATGCGTACGTAATCTGACGCATAATCTATAAGTCACTCGAGAACTCATAAATTCAGTGGGGCTTTCCCTACTGTGTGCGGGAATCACCCAAGTAGTACTACCAATTACCCGTTGGCTCAAACTAGAGTTAATGGCTATGCTGTAACGAATTGGGTATAGTGTATCAAACATGTATTACTTATGATATATGATTCAAGTTTCAAAATGAGACTTGTTGTTTAGTGTCTTTCCAACAAAAGAAAGTTGTATCAAAAATGAATTTTGTGTTTTCCTTAAAATAATGTTATGTGTATTTGTCAAAACGTTTGTTGAATCAAGTAAAACGTTTATTGATTGTAAAAACGCGTTTGTGTATACTCCCCCCCAAAAGTATTTATAAAGTTGTAAAAGTAGGGGTCGTGAACTCACCTGGTAATGATCATAATTTAGTTGCACATATTAGAGTCCTAAATTGAACATATGCAAGTATGTTAATGAAACAAATTATATAATCCACAAAATTATGCTCAAAAGCTAATAATTTTATTCTATGTATTACTATTTAAAAGACTACATTACAGAAAACAACCTTTAGGTATATACCAAATTACACCCGCAGACCTTAATCTTTACTAACTACAATGGACATCCTTTATATATATGGTTTGTATCAAGTTATAACATTTAGACTAATTGACGTTAGATTTTTTAGTTAAATGACATGTAAATGACTAATTTACCCTTCATTCTTATATTAACAAATTAATATATATATACAGATATGTGTATATATATATATATATATATATTACTCTCTCAAGCTCTGTAACAAGTAAAAGCCACACCACTACAGTAACCAACCAACGACCGGGATTTCACCACCGTTAACCGCCACCCGCCCGCCCCTTCACCTCTTTACCGATAAGTTTCTAACCTCTCTTCCTACCCTCGTCTCCTCTTACTCTCTCTCTCTTATTTCCTTCGTCTACACATACACATACCATCGCCCTCCCACCGTCGGCCAGCCGGAACAACCGAACCCCCTCTGCCTCCCTCTCTGTTCTCCGACTTTCCTCTCTGCTCAACACATCCAACCCTAATTTGGTTTCCATTTGGATTAATTTCTTTTTGGATTTGGATTTTGCCCACCGATTGTAAGCTTCTATATTTCGGTCGAAGCTTACAAACGATTTGGGTTATTGGCCGATTGTAAGCTTCTGTATTTCGGTCGAAGCTTCTGTATTTTTAGATTTGGATTTTTGCCCACCAATTGGGTTATTGGTCATTTTGGATTTGGACTGCCAGCCAAACATCCGTCGGTCTCATTTTGGATTTGAAATTTGCCAATTGAATGTAACTTTTTTGAAGTATGAGAATTTGATTTATTGGTTTTGGGTTTATGTATAGGAAGAAGGCATAATGGATGGGACCCACAATTCTTTTGAATTTATTTATTTTTTTAATTTTATAATAGTAATGGTATTTTGGTCATTTATAAAAAACTAACTGAAAAATCTAACCTCTATTAGTCTAAAGGTTATAACTTGATACAAACCATTTAGATAAAGGGTGTTGTAACATCCCAAAAATAAAACGACAGTTATAATAACGGAATAAACGAACGAGGCATGACGGGCCAGGCCGGATGGGCCGACGGGCTAGAAGGGGCGAGCATAGGGGAGCCTCCCCTATAAATAGCTTAAGTCACCACCCTTTCTCTCATTTGCAACATCCAGAGAGAGAAAGTCGGCGGATTGGCCCAAGATTGAAGAAGTACGTTGCTCCATAGCTCGTGAGAGGAACCTCCGAATCAGAAGGTCGATACAGGTAACGATCCAACCTAGATGTGAGTTTTTGTTCGTTTTTGGGTTTTTCGAGTTTTGGACGAAATGTGACGTTTTTACGGATGAAACTAGAAGAAAAACATAGATTTGAGTTTCCTTAATGAAAGGCAAACGTTTTGAATGTAAACTAGTTCGGGATCTTGACGTGATCAGAACCGAAGGCGAAAGTTAGGGTTTTTGTGAAGAGGGTCATGCGTACTTATCAAGTACGCATGAAGTAAAGTTTGCCCACTTATTAAGTACGCAAGAGCAAGGCCCTGTGCACTTGCTAAGTACGCAGGCATCAGGCTGTTTAGGTAAAGTCAGTATGTTTAGAAGGTTAAACCGTTAGAGTCGGGAGTTGGTCTGATGTGTATTTAACTAATCAATTCAGATCGGAAGTGACGTTGTGGGACCTTTGTTTAGGACAACCCAGATTAGCTTATCAGGTGAGTTCTAGAAGCCCTATTTTAAATGTTTTATTTAATGTTTTTGGGCTGGTGTGCATACATATGAAATGATGTTTTACGAAACGATGTTTATGAAACTATGTTTACGAAATGATGTTTATGAAACTATGTTACGAAATGAAATGATTTGGAATGAACGGTTTATGGAAAGAAAGTTTTATGAACGGAATGTTTATAAAGAAATGGTTTAAACTGAAGGTAAAGGGTTTTGAAAATGAATGAAATGTTTTATGAAAAGAAAAGAAAAAGGGCAAAGGTTTTAAAGAAGTCATTACAAATCTAATCTGTCGAATGAATGGAATTGACGAATGAAGTCTGGGAATGTAATTCCCAGCCTTGTGGTAGATTATGGACTGCCAGCAATAGTTGCCATAAGAACAACAGGGGCAGTGTCTTGGTGGCCTGCCAATGGTTATGATGTTGTACAACTGGTATGGGAGTAACGACGGTTACGCAGGGTTAACGTGACCCTATGAAGGTTAAATTATGATCCAACGGTGTTATGGCTGTGAGCCATAGTCGTCGATGGAAGTTGTCGGTTTATGGACATGAGAGCCATAGGGGCAACTAAAGGGGTATTGTCGGTCCTCGTGCAGTTAAGACTTGGGGGCAATACAAAAGGGAATTGACGGAATGTATTGTATTGTCGGTCTTCGTGCAGTTAAGCCTTAGGGGCAATACAATACTAAATGATGTTTGGGACTCGTGATAAGAGGGCTCGGGTGAATGAGCTGACAGTTTGTAAGAAGTGTGGAAGGGAGCATGCAGGTGAATGTAGACTGGGATCTAACTTGTGCTTTAAGTGTGGCAAGACCGGGCACTACTCTCGTGAGTGCCCACAACACTTCAAGTGCTATAACTGTGGGGATGCCGGTCATCTGAGTAGGGAATGCCCGAAACCAAAGATGGGCGAATCTGGGAAAGGGAAGGGTGCCGAGAAGAAAGAAGAGTGGCCTCGAGCAAAGACACGTGCGTACGCGCTGACGCAAGACCAAGCCAGGGCAGACCCCGATGTGGCGTCAGGTACGTTCATCCTTGATAACACTTTTGTTTCTGTGTTATTTGATTCGGGTGCCGGTAAGAGTTTTATATCTGCGACGTTTTGTAAACGAGTGAAGTACACTTCAGTAAGCTAGAAAGGGCCTTTAGCGTAGAAACCGCTGAGGGTAGAACTGCGAGAGTGACCAATGTAGTTAACAACTCCACGATAAAGATAGAAGGTCATAGGTTCCCTGTCAGATTGTTTGTTATGGTTTTGGGAGGGTTCGATGTCGTGTTGGGTATGGATTGGTTAACTGCCAACGAAGCACAAATCATATGTAAACGAAAGATAATCCGACTCAAGGCTCCGGATGGCAGCAAAGTCGAGGTCTTTGGAGATCGTGACGCCCCGATGCCAAACGTCATCTCGATGATTAAGGCAACAAATTACTTGAGGCGCGGATGTGAGGCTTATCTGGTGTACGTAATTGACAAGTGTAAAGAAGTGAAGGAACTAGACGATGTACCCGTGGTACGCGAGTACCCGGAGGTGTTTCCAGAGGACTTACCTGGGATACCATCCGACAGAGAGATTGAATTTCGAATTGACTTAGTACCAGATGCCCAGCCGGTGGCTAAGGCTCCATATCGACTAGCACCAGTAGAAATGAAAGAACTTATGGCCCAATTAGACGAACTACTTGAGAAGGGATTTATACAACCGAGCATCTCTCCTTGGGGTGCTCCGGTGTTGTTTGTGAAGAAGAAGGATGGTTCGATGAGAATGCGTATTGATTATCGTGAATTGAACAAACAAACGGCGAAGAACAAGTACCCTTTGCCAAGGATCGACGACCTGTTCGATCAATTGCAAGGCGCAAGTTGGTTCTCAAAGATCGACCTTCGATCCGGGTACCATCAGTTGAAGGTGAGGGAAGAAGACATACCGAAAACTGCATTTCGCATGCGTTATGGACATTTCGAGTACCGCGTAATGTCTTTTGGATTAACGAACGCCCCCGCCGGGTTCATGGATTTGATGAACAGGGTTTGTCCACTGATGCTAGACTAATCGGTAATTGTGTTCATCGATGATTTCCTCATCTACTCCAAGAATGAGGGTGATCACTCATGTCACTTAAAGGAGGTGTTGGAAGCTCTGAAGAAGGAAAAGTTGTATGCTATGTTCTCTAAATGTGCATTCTGGCTTAGGGAAGTCCAATTCCTAGGTCACGTCATTAACCCGAACGGCATTATGGTTGACCCAGCAAAGATAATGATGGTAAGGGAATGGAATATTCCTAAGACGCCAACTGAAATCCGTAGTTTCTTGGGATTGGCAGGTTACTATCGGAGATTCATCCAGGATTTCTCGAAAATAGCTTCGCAGTTGACAAAGTTGACTCGGAAGGAGGTAAAGTACGAATGGGGTTCGACCCAGGATGAGGCGTTTAAGGAATTGAAGGAAAAGCTAACCAAAGCCCAAGTCTTGGCCCTTCCCGAGGGCAATGAAGACTTAGTGGTATACTCTGACGCTTCGGGTCAGGGATTGGGATGCGTGTTGATGCAACGCAGAAGAGTGATCGCGTATGCTTCACGACAGTTGAAGATTCACAAAGCTAATTATCCGACCCACGATTTGGAACTTGCTGCTGTCGTATTCGCATTGAAAATCTGGAGGCACTACATGTACGGGGTGAAGTGTACTATTTACTCCGACCACAAAAGTTTGAAGTACTTCTTCGAACAAAGAAAGCTTAATATGAGGCAGAGACGATGGTTGGAACTATTAAAAAACTATGACTGTGAAATCATATACCATCCTGGAAAGACAAACGTGGTGGCTGACGCTCTAAGCCGAAAGGATGTGCCTACTCCTATTAGAGTGAAAGCTTGCCGGTTGGTGGTAACATCTTATGTGATGAGGAAAATTGAAAGAGCTCAAGATGAAGCACTTAAGGAAGAAAACATAAAGAAGGAAAGGATGGTTGGCCAACATGACAAGTTGGAATATAACACCCTTGGTATTAGGACACGTTTTGGACGTGTATGGATACCTATGGGTGGCGATCTTAGAACCAAAATCTTAGATGAGGATCATAAGTCTCGGTACTCTATCCATCCTGGTACCAACAAAATGTACAAAGATCTGAGGAAGGAATACTGGTGGCCTGGAATGAAACATGAGGTGACAAAGTATGTAAGCAAGTGCTTAACTTGCTCACAAGTAAAGGCCGAACACCAGAAACCGTATGGAAAGATTCAACCACTTGATATACTGGAATGGAGGTGGGAACACATTACCATGGACTTCATAACCAATCTACCTCGCACAGCTAAAGGTCATGACACCATTTGGGTAATTGTGGACCGTTTAACGAAGAGTGCTCATTTCCTACCTATTCGCGAGACGTTCTCATCGGAAAGGTTAGCGGAAGTATTTATTAACGAAGTAGTAGCACGGCATGGGATGCTTTTGACGATTGTATCTTACCGGGACACACGATTCACATCTAGGTTCTGGAAAAGATTTCATGAGGCGATGGGCACGAGGCTTAATATCAGCACGGCATACCACCCACAAACGGATGGTCAGCCCGAAAGGACCATTCAGACATTGGATGATATGCTTCGTGCTTGTATTATCGATTTTGGTGGCAGTTGGGACAGTCATCTGCTGTTAGCCGAATTCTCTTACAACAATAGTCATCACACGACTATAGGCATGCCGCCTTACGAAATGTTGTATGGGAGGAGATGCAGGACCCCTGTTTGTTGGGGTGAGATTGGACAAAAGGAATTAGGAAGTCTTGAAGTTGTAAGAGAAACGTCGGAAAGGTTTGATCAAATCAAAGCACGAATGAAGGCTGCACAAGATCGTCAGATATCCTATGCGGATAAACGACGAAGGCCTATTGAGTTTGATGTTGGGGACAGAGTAATGTTGAAAGTGTCACCCTTCAGGAAGAGAGGAAAGTTAAGTGCGAGGTTTGTCGGACCATTCAGGATAATGGCACAGGTTGGTGAAGTCGCTTATCGGTTAGAGTTGCCTGACGAGTTGAGTGGGTTTCATTCTACCTTCCATGTATCACACTTGCGAAAGTGTTTGGCGGATGAATGGGCTCATGTACCACTTACTGACATCGAGGTCGACAACATCCTGAACTACATCGAAGAACCTGTGGCCATCTTAGACCGAAAGGAGAAGCGTTTGCGTAATAAAGTTATTCTATTGGTTAAGGTCCAATGGAAGCACCGAAAGGGATCGGAATCTACTTGGGAAACGGAGACGGAAATGAGGGATTCGTACCCTCAACTATTTGATTTATGATAGGTTAACATCCCAAAAATAAAACGACAGTTATAATAACGAAATAACGAACGAGGCATGACGGGCCGGGCCGGATGGGCCGGCGGGCTAGAAGGGGCGAGCATAGGGGAGCCTCCCCTATAAATAGCCTAAGTCACCACCCTTTCTCTTATTTGCAACATTTAGAGAGAGAAACCGTAGAGAGAAAGTCGGCGGATCGGCCTAAGATTGAAGAAGTGCGTTGCTCCATAGCTCGTGAGAGGAACCTCCGAATCAGAAGCTCGATACATGTAACGATCCAACCCAGATCTGAGTTTTTATTCGTTTTTGGGTTTTGGACGAAATGTGACGTTTTTACAGATGAAACTGGAAGAAAAACATAGATTTGAGTTCCTTAATGAAAGGCAAACGTTTTGAATGTAAACAAGTTTGGGATCTTGACGTGATCAGGCCCGAAGGCGAAAGTTAGGGTTTTTGCGGGGAAGCAGATCCTGGAGGTCCTGCGTACTTATCAAGTACGCAGGAAGAGGGTCCTGCGTACTTATCAAGTACGCAGGAAGAGGATCATGCGTACTTATTAAGTATGCACGAAGTAAAGTTTGCCCACTTATTAAGTACGCAAGAGCAAGGCCCTGCGCACTGTGCGCAGGCATCAGGCTATTTAGGTAAAGTCAGTATGTTTAGAAGGTTAAACCGTTAGAGTCGGGAGTTGGTTTGATGTGTATTTAACTAATCAATTCAGACCGGAAGTGACGTTGTGGGACCTTTGTTTAGGACAACCCAGATTAGCTTATCAGGTGAGTTCTAGAAGCCCTCTTTTAAATGTTTTATTTAATGTTTTCGGGCTGGTGTGCATACATACGAAATGATGTTTTACGAAACGATGTTTATGAAACTATGTTTACGAAATGATGCTTATGAAACTATGTTACGAAATGAAATGATTTGGAATGAACGGTTTATGGAAAGAAAGTTTTATGAATGGAATGTTTACGAACGAAATGTTTATAAAGAAATGGTTTAAACTGAAGGTAAAGGGTTTTGAAAATGAATGAAATGTTTTATGAAAAGAAAAGAAAAAGGGCAAAGGTTTTAAAGAAGTCATTACAAATCTAATCTGTCGAATGAATGGAATTGACGAATGAAGTCTAGGAATGTAATTCCCAGCCTTGTGGTAGATTATGGACAGCGAGCCATAATTGCCATAAGAACAACAGGGTCAGTGTCTTGGTGGCCTGCCAATGGTTATGATGTTGTATAACTGGTATGACAGTAACGACGGTTACTCAGGGGTTAACGTGACCCTATGAAGGTTAAATTATGATCCGACGGTGTTATGGCTGTGAGCCATAGTCGTCGATGGAAGTTGTCGGTTTATGGACATGAGAGCCATAGGGGCAACTAAAGGAGTATTGTCGGTCCTCGTGCAGTTAAGCCTTGGGGGCAATACAAAAGGGAATTGACGGAATGTATTGTATTGTCGGTCTTCGTGCAGTTAAGCCTTAGGGGCAATACAATACTAAATGACGGGACGAATGGTAACACAGATTTAGATAGTAATGTCTGACTTAAATGAATGTTAAATGTTTTAAACGAACGCTCCGTTCAACGTGTTTATGATGATGATAAATGTTTGAATGTTTTTAATGATGAACGAAAGGCCCTGTTTTCTTATACATGATGTTAAACCCTAATGAATTATTGAATGATGAACCATTTCTTAAATCGAATGAAAAACTCGAACTCACTAGCATAGCTGACTTTTTAGTATACACATTCAGGTTAAGGCAGGTATGGATGATGGACGGTGATGCTTGGCAAGCGAGAAGAGTTACTCGGTTGATCATGAAGACTGGCATCCCGTTATGATTAGTTTATGCTATGTTTAGGTATTAGACTATGTTACGCTTCCGCATGTTGAACAATGTTACGAGTATGTTTTAATGAAATTTTCTGCTGCGTTATTTGATATTCAAGTTTATTAACTGTTTGTGAATGAGTAAATCCAACAAGTGAGGTCTCCCGGGTTGGGGCCTTACATGTGTCTAGCATAAATAGTGAAGATAAAGGTCCGTGGGTGTAATTTAGCATATACTTAAAGGTTGCTTTTTGTAATTTAGTCTATTTAAAAAGCAAGTGTGGCTAAATGACACATTTAGTCCTTCTAGTTTCAAAGTTGTCACTTTTAGTCTTTATAGTTTCATGATTTGACTTTTTAAGTGATTATTTATTTATAGCATTGATATATATTATTGAATCAGGTTTCAAGCATATAAACATGTACACAAAGTTTTAATAACAAAAGTTTATAAATTTAATCCAGTTTTCCTTCTTTTTCCATCCATCTTCACCATCATTTCTATTTAATTATAAAAGTTGTACTTATAATTACTAATGATGTTTTATAATTTTCTCAACTTTATACTACTGTTAACATGTCAAATATTATTTTTCCTGAAATTTTAAGTATATAAATAATATTTTTTATACATTATTTATTCTATTTAAGCAAAATATTCATAGTAATTAATCCATATGTCCAATAATCATGAAATTTGGTCAGAAGTCTTATAATATCCATATAAGTCTATATTTAAAGTCTCAAGTCCAGATTTTTTTCAAATTGTACAATACAATGTCAAGAGATAGATACACCATAAGTGTGTGTTTTAATGTGTGTTCTTTGTATAAAACCTGATTTTTACTCTTTTTTAACATTAGACAACCGCTATCAGCTTTTTTTTAAACAATTCCGATCCAAGTAAAGGAAGTTTCGTAGACTAATGACCTACCTATGGTCTAGGTCGATCGACTGAATTTATAACTATTCTTGGTTAATACAAATTTAGTAAGAATCTCTTGTTCAATGACGATGATAACCCTGTTCTTTTAAAGATAAACATGTCATGACATTTCCCAGTAGTAACAAACGCATTCTTATATAATTGACAACCATTACGTGAAACTATGAGAAGCCTTTTTATTCCATTCAGGTGAATAAAAAAATAGTGAATTCCTTTCCACTGTAAGGCATTATATCTCGTAGATGTATACTTACTCTCATTATTAAGATCTAACCATAATATAATTATTGTCATAATGATTACCGGTTGTAGACAATGAGAATAGATCTTACGAAGAATAACATCATTTCGTTCCTCCTTAATTAATGACTTACCTTATTAAGACATTGTCAGTTTACAAGAATCTAGTTACAACTTTACTACCCCGTGGTATTGTAATTATTGTTATCTTGAAGCAATACTTGAGAAACTTGATAATGGAATCTTCCATCGATCAGTCATTCCTTTCAATGATTTGATCGCCGTACTATCCTTCCTTCAAAATTCAAAGAGGTAGCCTTGACACCTCTAAACATGTAAATCTCATTTGAACATAATGATGTTCTAGCCTTGTGAATAGTCACCATTACGAATAATGGATAGCTACAACAATATTTCTATCTAATACATCTTAGCTATTGATGTCTAATGTGTCCATACCACATTTAAACTCTAGCACAAGTACAATTACAACTCTCATCAATATTCTGCCCTAGACTGTCCTCTTATCTTAAAAAAGGAGTATCATTGTAAAACAATACAAATGTGTTTCGTGGATAAAGTCTTGACTCATTCCTTCAAAGATACTTCATGTCTACTATTACGTTGACACATTAGGATTTGTTTGAGTTATTGTAACCTAGCTTACTAACTCTCTCAGCAAAATGTTACTCCATGTTCCTATCTAGAATTACTTCGAGCGTTACAACATTATCATTACTTGTGAAAAGAAACGAATCACCTAGATTCTACTTCATAGTGCAATCATTACTAACATTTCTTTGGTACAAATCTCAAGTGTGCTCACATCACGCTCGGACCTTTTACATAAACATACCCTTCCAATATATTGGTTATTCTTGCCAGTCAGAATAACTACTTGTATTTATTGATGAACTCTTAATGACATATTTGTCATTACTGGTTAGCAATCTTAATTAAAATGATATCTACTCTTTCTAGTTCTATCCATTAAGGAATATTGATTACAAGTTGTGGATATCACATATCAATGAGCATAACAATCTGGAAATCCTCCCTAGAAACTAAAAATGAATTGAGGAAACAAAATCCTCATCTGGATAAATTGAGACAATCCCAGGACATAACTTAAATCAATTTCGAGTACGAAACTTATTTAACAGGGGGAGAATGTGACAACTCCGAAATTAGAGTCAGTTACTATTGACCCATTAACGGTCTGGTCATAAGCCTAATATGTGAACTTTATACATGAAATTGCTTTACGGATCGTTTAACGATTCAAGATAACATACAATAAACACATAATAATTATATATATATATATATATACATATATATTTACGGAGTAACTAAATAAATATGCATACGATTATTAACTCATATCCGAGAAAAAGAAAGAGCAGAATAAGTGATATTTCTTTTTTCTTTAATAGCAAAGTGTAGCACCTCGACCCTGACATCACATTTATACCGATAAGAAATAAATAAAAGTTGGGTGGCTCGAATAGTGTCAATTTGTAGTCTATAAATTAAGACGTTCGACCTAGAAATCCTAAAGTAACGATTAATACTTAATAATAATAATATTAAAATATATTATTTTAAACCTGCTCCGTTTTTTATGAAACTTAGGTCGAAATATAGAGAAAAATGAGCACATTACGACAACGTATTCGGGATTTTATAAAACGTTATACATGAAACGTCATAAAAAAAACAAAATATGAGCTAAATTAATTATAATAATTCAAAAAAATTAAACTATACATATGTGATCTTTACTTGCATGCGAAGCAACCAAATACAAAAATATATTATTTCTTTTCTTCTGATCTTTCCTTCATACAAACAAACTAAAACCACAAATACACGTGTGTATGCTACGAGAGAGAGCAGAAAGAGGGAGGTGCTATGCCACCTTGGACGGCCCTCTTGGCGGAGAACGAAGAGATGGTGGTGGAAACCATCATCAGATGGTTGTGTTTCTGGTCTCAGGCGGGTTACTCTCGGCGACGTGCTTTCCTACTGTCCCCATTTATCCGGAAAATGATGGCGGTGGTGTTTAACAGTGGTGGTAACAGGCAGATCCGGTGATTAGGGGGTGAGTTCCATTATTTGATTTAGATTTTTGAAGGATTAAACACATGTAATTGATCAATCTCTAGATATACGATTTGAGTTATTTTCTAGTTAATAGTTGGAGATTTGTTGAGTTGGACTCGTGTATTGATTAGTTGATTTGAAACAGAAAAATAGAGATATAATAGTTTTCTGGCGAGAATACGTGATTCAGGCGAGATTCCGTTTTAGGGCTTTTCCACGAAAACTATATTTTCGGGCTCCTAGCGACTCGTATAATCCATGCAAAAGAGTTTGGTCGCAAAAAAAATATATTTTTCGGACACGTGTCGGATTCTGACTACTTCCATGGCAGCGGATGGAGGTGGCGACGTGACACGGAGATGGTGACAATTATCTAGCGACCGTGGACACCATTCATGACTATAGGATTTTGAATCACCCAATTCAAACCCCGTTCGGTCAAGATACGAACGAAATTAAAAAGATTAGGTCGTTTGGGAAGCTTTGGATGTTGGCCAACAAAAGTCAAAGACGATCAAAACTTGGCTATTATATTAATCGTGCGGTTTAAGACGTGTCAATTCATAAGCGGATCATACGGAAAGGTACATTCGTGTTAAATACTTTTTATTTAATTATTTAAATTCGACACGCGATCGGTTATAAAACTTGGGCTCTAGATCATTCGTGTACATGCAAATACTTATAATTATAGACAAGGAATTGGTTAAAACAATACCTTTATGTGACTAACAATTGAAATGGACATATTATTTGAAATAAAAGTCGTCTTGTATAAACTTGAAAATATATATGTATGTATATATATATGTGTGTATATATATATATATATGTATATGTAAGGTCCGGATTTCTGAGGATCTTCAATCAACGAATTCAACAACGTGTTGAACCTGGCGGAAACAGATTTGACACGTAACTTGTAGGTATAAACAATAAGGATGAGACACAATCAAATGTTAAACGATTCGTATATTCATAAAACCAGTGAAAAACAATACAAGATCGCTCAACAACTCGTCTAACCGAATACAGAATACAAAACAAACTATTTATACTATTCGGTTGGGCTTGGGCCTGGGCCGAATACTTCAAGTATGCAGTTGGGCACCACATACTTCAAGTATGCGGCTAAGCCATGAAGTATGTGGCCGCATACTTCCATATTGCCGTCTTCTAAACTTCCTGGTGATATCTTGATGCGTTATCCTATTAGGTTTGATCCTTACAATATGCATTCATGGAACTCATAATATTTCAATATCAGCTGAGTGATCACCACCTCCCGCGTAGATGCCTTTAACAATTTTCGTTGCCAAGACTTTTACAAACGGCTTGGTGTCTTTCTCACACTCTTCAGGCACAAATAATCTCTGTTTGGACAATCTCAGCATGTCTTCCTTCCCAAACTTCAATGGTGAATTCTCTGTCCGTACAGTGAATGTCTAGATAGCCAGTCATAGGACTTTAAGACCAATACTCAAGTTTACTCAGAGAATTGTCTAGTAAACCTTGATGAACATGAACACATTCTACTGTCTTGGGAGGAAGATAGATTTCCATTATGAGGGGCTTCTTGGTAATTCTATCGATTATGTACTTTGACTTTACCCTCATGCATTTAGCAGTCTTCATTAACTTAAAATCACTGTCGCACTCTCTGTCAAGAAATGTAGCAAAGTTTCTTGCGTCTCTGTTATTTCGCAAATTGTATAATGGAGCTTTGTTTAGTGCTCTAAGATCATATCTTGCAATGATTCAAAGTCATGCATATTAGCAAAGTACTCGATTCACCCATTCTTTATATTGACCAGATAAAGATGCTTCTCATTGTCATACATCCAACTTAAAATAGGAGAACGATCGTTCTTCTTTGAGAGTTCGTTGGATGCTCTGACGTAATGGACTTCTCGTGGAGGAATGATCTTGAACATACTTTTCTTTTTATCTAGGGCGGCTGAGGACGATGTTGCTTTAGATGTGTCAGTTGGTTCCACAACATGTTTAGCAGATAACTCCACGTGGGGAGGTGAATTACCTTTGGAGAATATATCGCTGTCAATAACGGTAATCACCTTTCCCTGAGCACTGATGTATGTAGGAGAGGTAGGCATATCAGCATCAAAGAAATCTTCTGCCTCAAACATTTCCTCTACTGCAAAATCATCATCTAGCACAGTCAAATCATTTTCAAATTAAAACACCGAGTCAAACTTGAGTAAATCATCAAGACCCTGTTCAAAATCAAAAGAAAAATCATTTTCAGACTGTTGTGCTCCTTTATCTTCTGACACAGGAACATAAACGACCAATGCTCTAGATAGATCTTCATGTGAGCTTGTTCTTTCGTCTTCCTGGTGTTTACCTAGATCCTTATTATCTTTCTTACTTTCATCATCACCATCACCATCATTATCATCATCTTTACCATCATTATTCCCACTGCAACTATCTTCTCTGTTTTTTTCTTTTTCTCTTTCTTCTCTTCAAGTCTTTTCAGCTCTTTAAGCACATACTTCATATTTTCTTTTAGACTTTGGATCTGACCACTTTGTATGTTTATGGTCGTCCTCAAAGTGTCATTTTCTTTATATAACTTCTCAATCTTTGAATTCTTAGTCTCAGAATCTTGTTCGAGATCAAATACTCTTGCTGCAGGGCTTGAACATCCACCGGTTCATAATTTATCTTCTCTTTGCCTTTATCTTGCTTTGTGGGTACAGTAGGTGTGATGATTGATGTGGACTTTTGCGGGAGTTGTTTAGAAACTTTTGCTTTCTTCCTCAGAACTAGATCAGCTTCAAAATTGTAGTCTTCATCGGAAGTATCACTTTGTTGTTTACAAGGGTTGATGAGAGGAGGTTTCCCAGCAGCCTTTCTTTTGATCAATAAGCTTCTATGATATTTATTGATGGGAACTTCTTCTCTGTCACTCTTTGTTTTGGACAAATCAAACTCTTCACCTTCTGAGTCTCCTTCAGACTCACCAACTTTTTCTTCAACATTAACGGCACTTGAACTTTGAATCTTTTCTCCCTTTTCACTATTGACACTTTGACTTCCGGTATCAGAGAACATTAAATCGTCTAGATTCAGATCCGCCGTGTCTTGGCCCTTCAATATTATAATTGAATGCATCTTCATGTTCGTCGACCAGCTGTACGTTTGGAATTACAGGTTCATTTACAATTGGAACCTCAGCCTGATTTTGAGCCTGTTGCCGTACACGTCTTGGTCTACGACGTGGTTGAGGTGGTGGGGGTTGTTGTGGTTGTGGTTGTGGCCCGTCCAACTCTGGAAATGCACCGAACTTCTCCTAGGGTGTTAGGCCAATGTAATACCCATGCTTATTCATACACATATAGGACAGAATACTCTTGTCCATCACTTTCACATGCAGCCTTCTTTTAGTCATAACCAACTCTGAATGTTCTCGGTTTATGATCATTTGCAGGAATCTTGGATACATTAAGAACACAGACTTCTTTTTTCTAGTCAGATTACTTTTCATCTCTTCAAACACAACTCTTGAGAAATTGAAATTCTCCCTTGTAACTAGAGCATATACCATTGAGGTCATATTCACGCTCAATTCATCATAACCTCCCTTTCTGCAGGAGATGCACTGATTCACCACGTGTGCCAAGTATCTCAAGTACGGTGGCAGACATCTCTTTAACAGTGATGGTAATTCTCCTTCATAGCTCATTCTTTGGAATGTTTCAGTCATCTGATCCGCTGTAAAACTTGTAGGGTATTCAGGATTATCACCAAAGTTCAAACAAGTCCTTATAACTGCTTCAGTAATGACAATACGTTCTCCTACAACTGTTCCAGCTATCCCTTCAATGTTGTTCTTAGTTACTATTTCAGTTGTACTCTAGAAATCTCTAATAAAGTCTTCACATATATCTGGATGTTGTGAAAGGGCATGAAAAACCCTGGATGTCCTCAAACCCACAATCATTGATCTGAACATACTGTGAGTCTATGGTGGGTCCTCCAAGTAAGCCGGTTTATTATGATCCTTAACAAAATTCAAGTCTTCCATAGCTACAATCAGTAGAGCAAGTTAGATTCTAAGACGACACACTCAAAGTTTTTGGACAAAAGATCAAACCGCAAAATTTCTAAAATAACGCAAACTTTAAACAAACCGCAAACTTTGATCAAACCGCAAACTTTATAAAATACCGCAAACTTAATGCAAACCGCAAACTTTTGAAAACCGTAAAGTTTTGAGAAATCAAAATTTCTAGATTTAAACAGGTTTTTAGTTTAGAATTTCAGATGCATCATTGTCGCCAAGTGATTTCGAACCAATCTAGAGTATCAATTTCAACTTTCACACAACATTTGACCGTCAATTAGGTCAAACGGTCCCTGCTTAGTTTCAGTTTCAGTCAAATGATCTCACAAGCTTGATTAAAAAAAATCCATGGTCAAATCGCTTACCTTTGAGGTCGACTATACTTCTTTAACACAAATAGATCAACAAGAACTTCGTTGCTATTTATAGAAAACATTCAAGTATGCGGCAGCGCATCAAGTATGCGGCCGCATACTTTTGATATGTCTCGAACTTTTCAGAAATCTTTTATTTTGGATTGTTAGGTCAAACAGGGACGGTCATTTTGATAATGATGAAATACAAACAAAGATAAAAAAAATAAAATAACTTCAAATAAGTTAAAAACACAAAATCTTTTTGTTATTTTCAAAATATCAGACTGCTTTAAAACGCTAAGATACATTGTTTTTGAGAGAAACTGTGTTATGGGATCAGATCATTCTAGGGTAGACTAAGCTATACTTATCAGCAACTCATTTTCTTATACAGGTCTTGGTGATTGCCATTATATTATCATTCTAAACTCAAGCCTTTATACCTTAATTGATAAGCAAGCAGTGAATGAATTTATCATGTTTTCTGGGTAATAATAATTATTCATGACTTAGTGGATCCCACACTCACATATCAGAAACCTGTATTTATATTATTATGAATTAGATGAGTTTTTGATGAACTGAATGGACCCCACAACTTATCGGATAAACCTTCCATTCCTCATGATCTTTTGAGCACCTAAGAAATAACTAAAGAGCATAACTAGCACGGGTCTATGGACTGTTCAGGAAATCTCTGACAAATTTGATTACAAACATAGCACGACGGACTTACATGTTCGAATACAGTAAATGCTCAGGGTCATTGCACTACGGACTTACATGCCTTGATAAGAGATTCCTTCCCAGTCACACGTTCCCAAGGAGAAAAATATTTACAAGTATACTAATATGTACGTCTTTAGACATATCTTTTTGAATTTTCCTATAGCACGACATTAACATTGCGTGTCTTTTTGCTCAAATTTCTGCTTTGCACTATCATTGAGTGTCTTTTCACCTATTGCATGTGTTTTATCTATATACATATATATATATATATATATATACAAAATTGTATCAAGTCAGCTCGCAACCCCTTTGTGAAGGGTCTCGGTTTGTGCAATCCAGAGATAGTATGGTCATCCACAGTTCATTAACCTTTATGTTTAAGTGTTCAATTATTAACAGGAAATAATTATTCTACCAATCTATGAGATATTCTCCACTATTAAGTTTAAGAGAAACACTATCATGCTATCCTTTTAGTTTTAGCAAAGCCTATCAACATATCACCCTAAGATGCTGATCTTTTCAACTACAGACCTTACATAATATGATCTAACCTTTAGAATGATATACTATCATTTCCCAATTGATAGAGTTCTCTAATTTTCTTAATAGAACTACTTAACTAAGGAACACAATCTTTTTGATTTTTCTGATTTTTAATTTTTTTCTCTTTTTTTTACTGAGTAAAGAGAAAACTATAAGATTAAACTGAAAATCTTTTTGGTGTTTTTAGGAAATTTCCCCCTCTAAACTTTTCGATGTAGTGCAAAGCACACATCTTTATTCCTATTGTTTAGTTTGTTTTTTTATTAGTTTTGTGTTCGTTTTGAGTCGTTTTTATGTACTATTGAGTTTTTGTTATGTTAACAAGTGCTAATGATAATTTCAAGTGAAAACCCAAAGAAACTGAGCACGAGAACAAGTCCCAAAGTTAAAAAGTGAAAAATGATGAATTTTACTCCTTCGTGGTACGCGAATACTAGAAAGAAAACCTTTGCGGTACGCGAGGAAAGCCAAAACAGGCCTTTGCCCAACTCTCATGGTACGCAAGAGACTTAATTTCCGAGAAAAAAACCCAAATTTCTAATTAAATAGAATTATAATCCCAATAATCAAGGAGTTCGACATTCAACCATCTAGAGAGAGAACAAAGGCGATTTTGGGAGTTTGGAAGCCAATCGAAGTGCAAGTTTAGAGCTTTTGGATCCGTGTTCGTTAGTAATAGCTTATTTGATCTTAAAGTTGTGATTTTTATCGTTGATTGGAATGTTTAAAACCATGTTTATGTTGATTACTTTTGTTCTAGTTGTTTTGAGCATGATACTAGGCTAAAACCTTAATACTGCTTAGGTCATATGATGATTGCTTGTTTAAGTATTGATTTTTATCGGTTTTGGATTCAATTAATGGTTTAATGATTTTGTAAACAATCTTGGTTTGATTATTATGATGTTATAGCACGATTAAATCTGATTTGTGATTGATTTCAATTCCATGCGTTGATTGTGATTGTTTGCCAGTTTGATTAGCGTATCTAGGTCATAGATCTTAGGGTTTATGATCGTGTGTATGGTTTGCTAGACGTAGTAGCCATAGGAGTTGTGGTGATTGCTTATTAGAATTGAATGTGTGTCCTAGTTCAATACCCGAGAGGTGAGAATTCAGTTGTCTAGTCTTCGTCATTAGGAATCCGAGTGTTAACAGTCTGAGAGGGCGTTAGTATTAGGTGTCTAGTGATTGTTGCTAGTTCATGTCATAATAGTTATCCTGATATGACCCCGTGCATTTTTTGAATGTATTGTGGACAGTGAGATTGAAAGGTGAACTGTCTTTAGGGTACGTTGTCATAGTTAGAAATACCCGAGAGGTGATCCAACCATCTGGTAAGTTTAGTACACTTTAGGTAGCTTAGTTGGTGACACCCTAAGAGTGATTAGGGATCCACTAGGTTTTCTATTGTTTTCATCCCTAGAAACCCAGATCCATCATAGTTTCCAGAACTGTTAGAAGTTGTGCTTTGCAAGTAGGTTTCCGAGCTAGGTAGTGTTCTTCCCGTTCTTGATTTCACCTTAGCTTTTCTCTTGGTAGCTTGGTTCGTACTTAGTTCATTGCATTCCTTAGTCACATCAGTAGTGTGGTAAACCCCCAAACCAAATCATCTTTAGTCCGAGTCAGAGTCTAATTAGGTTATTCAGTGTCTCTAGGGTTCGATAATCCGGTTTACCGTTAAGCTGTGCTACACTCGATAGGTACACTTGTCTGTCAGTGCGGTTTAGTTCATAGTTTTTTCCTTTTATTACTTAGGAGTCTAGGTTAGGTTTTAGTAGTTATTTTATAGACCGTATGGACGACATCACTTTTGCATTTATGTAATAAATCAAAATTCAAACAAGCTAAAAACTAATAAAAATATTTTGGTGACCAAACCTGCGACCTTTACCAACGCCACCGACCACCACCGTCTCGGCCCCTTCGTCGCTCATGCTCACATAATCAACCAAAACCCTAACCAATTCCCAAATGAAGAAAACAAGAATAGATAATCAAGGATTCGGGGGGAATTACCTTACATGTAGTGTGCTCCTTTCTTGCTCACGTCACTACGAGTCCAACGTGCCACTACCACTGCGTCTCTCCTTTCTCCTTCGATGACTCCTCTATCTCGCTCTCGGTTTTCTTCTGCCGTCGCACGCAAGCCCAAGCTGTGAATGGCTTAGGGTTTTCGCAAGAATTGCTTATATGTAACTCAAGGTTACATCCGGGTCCCTGCGGTCCTACTTCGTACGTTTCAATCTCAAAGTAGGTTTTAAACGGTTAACCGGTTCGCTTACAAGAGTTAAATGCACCATTAGCAGCAACACACGCCCCTAATTATACTTAAATAAATGATCGGGTCGCTCTCCACTTACTTCATTAGCCTTGCGGATTTTCGGGATGTTACAGTCAAGAAGATAGACTTGAAAGCTCGATTCGCTGAGATCGATGCCAAGATAGCAGAAGAGTAGGTGGACGAGGAGGTTGTAGTTGAGATACACGTCGAGAAGGCAGAGGAGAAGAAGAAGGGAGCGGAGATGAAGGCCCCCGAGATTGACCTGACCCGTATTCCCTACCAAGCACGTTTGCGGCCATATAAGCAAGCTAGGGAATACGGTCACTTCCTTGATATTATCAAACAACTCAAGGTCAGTCTTCCACTCATAGAGACCATCCAGCGTATGCCAAAGTATGGCAAGTTCCTCAAGGATCTTCTTTCCAGCAAGAAGAAGCTCGAGGAGGTCTCTAAAGTCTCACTCAGTGATCAATGCTCTGCAGTGATGCAGAACAAGCTACCAGAAAAACTGGGAGATTCTGGTCATTTCAAGATCCCATGTATCCTAGGCAATTTTCCCTTGCATCACGCGTTGGTCGACCTAGGTGCTAGCATCAATATGATGCCATACTCTATTTATAAGCAGCTAGACCTTGGTGAACCACAGCCGACGCGCATGAGCATATCCTTGGTTGACCGCTCAGTCAAGAATCCACGGAGAATTGTGGAGAATCTTCTAGTGAAAATAGGCATATTTGTATTTCCCGTGGATTTCTTCATCCTAGATATGGAGGTGGATGATAGAGTCCCACTCATCTTAGGGCGCCCATTCTTGCGCACCGCAAAGGCATTGATTGATGTCTTTGATAGGAAACTCACACTTCGTTTGGGGGTGAGTCGATCATTTTCGATGCTACAAAGTCCGTGAAGGATGTTGGCGAGCATAGCCACTCCGTGTGCATGCTTGATGCCTCCATGGACGATCATCGGGATTTTAATCCAATAGAGGATGACGTAGATAGAGAGAGGAGAGAAATGATAGAGGACCCTCCGGATTGGTTGGAGGAATTTAGAAAGAAACTTGTATGGTCCCCAATACTAAGTGCTGACAGTGATGATTACAGCTTGAGTGACATATTACCACAAATAGGGTTGATAATCTATGAGACACCCGTGGTTGATAGTGTAGAGGTCATACCATTAGAAATACCTATTCCTAAACCTCTACCTGTCCTTCTAATAGAGGGGGAGATGCTGAGTCAACCCCTAGTTCCAGATACCCTAGGTCTAGGCCGCCACGTAAGAGAACTTGAGAGTCAATCGATTTAGGTAACCTATAGATAGTGCAAACCCCAAGTGTGGGGACGTCGAGGGGTGATGATCTACTTGGTTATTTATTGCATATCATCTCCGGATCAGGCATCTATAAGTTGTGGTGGAAAGACAGGAGTGATAGCTACAGGGGATATTCAGTGTTTATGTGTTCATTGAAGTTGTGGAAGACCGAGAGACCGCGTCAGATAGGATCAAAGAGAAGCATCTGGATAGGCTTGTTTTATTCTCGGGCAAGTGCCCGGGATGTAGAGTTTATATGCGTTCTTTGGTGTGAGTCCGTGTCTTTCTGTGTGTGTTTTTTTTTGGTATTTGTGTTTTGTGTGTGTCATGTCTTGCAGGGATTCTGTTGGGTCTATATATGTGAGGCTGACGCTAATCAAATAAATAAAATTGTTGGTGTTACTGAATAGATGAGTATTCGTGTTTTTGTAACCGTGAATCTAGTTCACGAGTTGGGTCTTGGGCCGGCCATGGACCGAGAACATGTACTATGGGCATAGTGGTATGATGCTTAATATAAATACATGTATTTGTGACCTAAATGAAGTTACACGTGAAGTTAGACGAAATAGCCTTGAGAATAGACAATTCAGAGAGTCGTCTAGTGTGAGCTGTTTTGTTTGAGTTTTTCTTTGAAACTCTCTTGATTAATACAAGGTGTTTTACATTGATTTCTTGTTCTTGAATCACCACAATCATTAGTTTCCGCCTAGTGATTGTGAGAATTTATAACGCTTGTGTGTGTTATTCGAAGATCCATTTGGTTGGGACTTACAATTGGTATCAGAGCTTGAATGATCTCTGAAGGGCGTCTCGATATCATTAGATTCAAGGTATCGTTTACGTGTTTTTATTAGTTTTTATAACTCATAAGTTTGTTGCAAGTATTTGAAGGTGTTCTATATAATTTTGGAGCGTTTAGTCCCGGTTTCGAGTATTTTCGGAAACGTACTTTGGATCAAACAAGTGTTTTTGGTGAAGTTTTGATCAAGAACACGAAGAACAGTTGAAGAAATTTGTTTCGTGTTTTTGGGAATCATTTAAATTTCGAATCGCTAATTTTCGGGAGCTTCCAAAATTATAGGCTTCAAGTTTGAAAGAATATCTCCAAGGTTTTGGCAAATTTAAGTTCACGGGTTATTTTGGAGTCATTCACGGAAGCACCTCAAATAACTTCTCGGCTAATTAAAGCTTCACGGAAGCACCTCAAAGGTTCTTGGCAAATTAAGTTCACAGCGAATTGACAATTTAAAATTTCGAAAGCAAACAAACCAACAAAATCTTTTTGTATCTTTCTTTAATTTGAACTAAGAGCAGACACAAGCAAACTAACTTCTTTTTGTATTCTTCTCATATCTCACATAAATTTGTGCATAAAATAGAAAACAAAAAGTACAGGTCACACGTGGAAATTAGTTAAAGCTAGCAGGTAGCTGGTTTATTTTAAACTAGCACACAAGTTCATTAAATTGAGTTCATGACTAAGAAGTAGACAATTTTTGGTCAACATCACGGCTTGACAAAAGTACACGGGTTCAAGGCTTGAATTCACGGAAATTGCTTCTCAGGTTACAGTTAAACGGGTCTACTTCACGGCTTAAATCTACTTCTCGGGTTTGGTTCTAGGGTAGACTTCTAGGCTGGGGTTCACGGTCTAAGTTCACTACACAAGTTCACGGGGTGTTGAAAGGTTCACGGGTTGTTGACAGTTTACGGCTTCAGAATGATTTCTATATTTGGAGCAGCAGGAACAACTTCATCATCTTCAGTTTCAATTCTACAGAGGTAACACTAATCTCTGTTCTCAATTGTGTATTGATAAGGTGGATATGTTTAGAAAAGAAAATGTTGATTTAAGGCTTGAAATTGAAAATCTTAAATATCACAAAACTAAGTTTCTCAAGTCTGAAAAGAATTATAAATAAGTAATTGAAGCAAATAAAAAGGACGTATTGTTGCTTAAATCTCAATTGAGTACTAAATGTTGTTGGCTTACCGATGCTAACCAAGAAATTGCTAGATTGGCCACTGAATTATAAAAGGTAAAATCAAATTTTGCTGAAGCAAAATTCAAAGTAGAATTCTTTGGTCAGTCAAGTAAGGTAGTTAATATACTTGAAACTCAACTGCACAAGCCAGGTAATGGGAGCAAGGGTCTTGGGTATAATGACGTGCCTCCTCCATTCAACGGAAATTGTATCACTGTTCATCCCTCTGTTGAGGAACAAGTAAAGGAGTTACTCCTGGTAGCAAGTCATGCACTGACGAATCCAAATCATCATCATCAGTTTCTAATGTTAAATGTGTGAATAATTCTGATGCTTCTACTTCATATGCAAAAAAAGTAAAGATTGAGGAATGTGATAGTGAAAGTGATGAGTATGAAGAACCTTGTTTTTGCAAAAATAAAGTTAATTCTAATTCAAATTGCAAAAATAAAACTGATAGTTTTAAGGGCGTTGTTTCTAAGAGCAACAAACCCTATGTGCAGACTTGGAAAAAGGTTTCTACAAATTCAAAATTGCCTGCATATAATGATGGTAAAACCAAATTTGTTAAACCTGTTATAGATGGAATTAATGAAAAACATATTTTTAAGTATTCTAACAGGACCTGTACAAGCTGAAGGAGAAAAGAAAGCAGGTTGAAACACCCAGGGTCAGTGTTCAAACCTCAAGTGCTTCACCAAAGCTGAGTTTTATACCAAGTATGATCATCTTCATAAGAGGTTTGAACAAGACCATGCTCAGAAAAACATGAAGTCTACAAGCTGCTCAAAGAGAAGATGTGAACATCATTCTAGGAATGATCAATCTTATTATTCACCTTCATCATCATCTTCATCTTCGTGGTCAAACAAATCGGAATATGCTTCCCGTTCTAGGAACCAGACTTGCTACACATGTGGCAAAGTCGGTCACATTGCAAGAAATTACATGCATCGTTATTATGAGCCCTATTACATGAAAAATCATAAGACTACACCAAGGGATAGATATTATTCTAAGACAATGAACGTTGAAAAACCTAAGGCAATGAATGATAAGCATCCCAAAGTTAAGCCTTCTGATGGTGACTGGAATGTTGCAAAGAGAAACAGACATGCATATTTTGAAAGACAAAATATTAAACAAAATAATCAAACGGTGAAACCTAAAGTCTCAGTTTCAAAAGAAACAAAACCGTTTGTTAAATCAAAGCATGTCTGGAAGGCAAAGAAAAATGTTGCGACAACACCTATTCTTCATTCTGAAAATGATATGTGTTTGCAGGAAGTGTCTTACATTGATGCTTCAGGAATGCCCAGGTCAACAATGGCTTGGGTACCTATGTCTAACTAATCTTCTTACTCGTGAAGGGACAGCCTACGAGGACCGTCAGCAACCAAACCGGTATGTTGATAAGGGTTGTTCCAGGC
This sequence comes from Smallanthus sonchifolius, assembly GCA_023525975.1. NCBI lineage: Eukaryota > Viridiplantae > Streptophyta > Magnoliopsida > Asterales > Asteraceae > Smallanthus > Smallanthus sonchifolius. Next base: position 34,516,505 of record CM042046.1, read on the forward strand.
ACATGACGGGCGACATCACTCAACTGCATAACGTTAATACTTTATCAGAGGGTATGTTTCCTTTGTATATGTTTCCTTTGTAGGAGATAAGGGAGGTAAGATTTTCAATAAAGGTACAATTTACTTTGGTACATTATGCTTTGAAAATAATTAGTTTTGAAATTTGAGAATGGTTACAAAAATATTTCTTTTAAAGTTTTAGATTTTTTTTTGTAGTTTAAATTTGTACATATTTTTTGTTTTCTATTTTATGCACAAATTTAGGGGAGATATGATAAAAATACAAAAAGAAGTTGTTACTTAGTTTGCTTGTGTCTGCTCTTAGTTCAAATTAAAGAAAGATACAAAAAGAATCTATTGATTTGTTTGCTTTAAATTTATTCCTCCTTCAAAAATACAAAAGGAGTCTGCTTTAAATTTCCTAGATTCAAGAAAATTACAAAAATAATTTGTTTTTGAGTTTATTTAACAGAAAAATACAAAAATATTGTTTGTGTTTGAGTCGGGAGTTTGCAATTAAATGGGAAGTGATATGAATGTTCGTTTCTTAAAACTAGGATCAACACATGTAAGGCAGTAAATTGAAATGCTAGGATCTGTGTTGGATATTTTAATAGACTCTGCATGTGATTCACTTGAACAAAATAATCTTATGGCCTTAGTGGGGAACATCTCATAGATTAGTCTAATTTGCTATTCCTGATAATAATAGAGAACTTAAACATAAAGGTTGATGAAATCTGGATAACCCTTGTTCTATTGGGATTGCACTAACCGGGACCCTTCACAAAGGGGTTGCGAGCTTGACTTGTTACAAGTCTGTAAATATTATATATCTATATAGTTAAAAGACATGCATTGACATGCAATAGGTGAAAAGATACTCAATGATAGTGCAAAGCAGAATTCTGAGCAATAAGACACGCAATGTTAATGTCGTGCTATAGGAATAAATTCAAAAGATATGCAATGCCATACATCAAAAAGATATGTCTAAAGACGTACATATTATTATACTTGTAAATATTTTTATTTTATTTTTGGGAATATGTGACTGGAAAGGGATCTCTTATCAAGGCATGTAAGTCCGTAGTGTTATGACCCTGAGCTTTTGCTGATTCTGAACATGTAAGCCCGTAGCGTTATGTTTTTGATCAAATTTTGTCAGAGATTCCCTGAAAATTTGCATAAACCCGTGCTAGTTATGCCCAGTTAGCTATTATTTAGGTGCCAAAAGATCATGAGTAAGTGAAGGTTTACTTGATAAGCTGTGGGGTCCATTAAAGTTCATCAAGAAGTCACATAATTTATATTTACTTAATTACAGGTTTCTGAGATATGAGTGTGGGACCCATTAAGTCATAATCAATTCTATTCAAAACATGATAACTTAAATCATAGTGAAAATCTTCGGTTTGAAGCTAAAGCATGAGTTTAGAAGGATCTGATAATTAGCAATCCACTTGACATGTCTAAGTAAAAATACATGCTGGAAAATGTTCCTTCGTCTGCCTATAGAACGATATGATCCCGTTGCAAACTTCCTAAAGTCTCTTAGTTTCAAGTATGTGTGATGAAATCTTTGTAAATGTGTCGGATCTGAAAAAGTTGCAATATGTTAAGAAAATTCCAAAAAGATTTTATTTCAAAGTTTATTTTATCTTTACTTCAGTCTTAATTTAGCTTTTAGTTTTTATATTGTACTTTATCTTTATAAAATTTGACTATTCTTGGATTTAAAGACTTATTATTATCAAAAGAATTGAAATTTCAAAAGTTTGATAGTACGTGGATGTACTTGGTATTCTTGTGGGAGCTGGATCCCTTGTTGCATACAAATGTCTGCATACAAAATTTCTGAGAATTTGCATAATTTGTTTCAAATCAAGATCCAAGGTTGAAGAAGAATGAAATGATGTCAATTGCTGACAAGCTTGAAGTACCACTACAACTTAATGTACGTGAGTCAGAAGAACTAGATGTGTCTTCATCTTCCGACAATGAAAGAACACGCGAAGAAGTATCTATGAATCTGCTTGAAAGAGAGAATGAAAAAGGAAAGAGCTGCTGAGAATCCTCCTCTCACATCCTCTTTTAGCAAGATGTTCAAGCAAATGTTGATTAGGATCCACATGTGGATCTAACTCCAAGAGAAGAAAAGCGACCCAAGTTTGAGAGTTCTGAAATGCTGAATCATATCAACACCAACATTATAACAACAATCACAGAGTTTGATGAAAATGTTGCATGCTAGAAGTGGTAATCACAATGCTACATTCGACTTATGAAGATCATTTGATAGCATCAGCCTAGGGGGAGATTGTTAGGTCTATATATGTGAGGCTGACGCTTATCAAATAAATAGATTTGTAGGTTTTACTGAATAGATGAGTATTTGTGTTTTGTAACCATGAATCTAGTTCACGAGTTAGGTCTTGGGCTGACCATGGACCGAGAACATGTTTTATGGGCATAGTGGTATGAGGCTTAGTATAAATACATGTATTTGTGACCTAAATGAGGTTACACGTGAAGTTAGAGGAAATAGACTTGAGAATAAACAAGTCAGAGAGCCGTCTAGTGTGAGCGGTTTTGTATGAGGCTAACTATAAAATTGGAATTTTTTTCTTAACTTTCTGTGAATAATCCTCCTCGCGGTGCACGAAGAAAGGACCCAAGTCTCTCGTGGTATGCGAGAGAAAAAGTCCTCGCTGACTTATTTTTGAACTCCTCGCGGTACGCGAGGAGTCACCTCTGATTCTTCGCGGTACGCGAGGCGTGCCTGGAATTGCCCTTATTCCTTGTTTCCCATGGTTTACCCTCTCCATATTCATCCACAATTTCACCACATCACCCATACCCGTCATCACCCATCATCCACAATTCATATCATTTATCATATTCAGCCATCCTACCACATCCTCTATCCCTCATTCATCGACCGACATGACCATGGGAAACTCGAGAACCATTCGATCCGATGATTAGCGTTGTCATGACTTTCATATCTATCTGTTTATCACGTATCAGGCACGTGTCCCTACATTCTATCCAGAGTCATTGCGAGTCAGCGAGTCTTTTATTGTACTTTGAGTCAGTTTAATGCTGCGGGTTTGTTGTGATGTTTATTTTGCAGGTATTGTTCGTCCTGTTCGTATTCAATCTCCATTCGGGCGGGACCTATGATTATACTAATTTCTAAAGGCAACCCCAGCTGAGATGTGCAACCGCGACCGAAATGCTATACGGTGCACACAAGGAAGAATGAAGCTGAACACTCTTCAATGCTTATCATAACCAGCTAAGTTGCTTCCTATTTATTTTTACATTTTATTTTTAGTTGTGTCATGCTTCACATTGAGGACAATGTGTCTTTCAAGTTTGGGGATGTTAGTGTCTAGTCTACCTAATATGTGTCTTATAAAAATACAAAAAAATAAAAAAAAACATTTTTGAAAAATGTCCTTTGAAATTACGAGTTTTGCATAAGAAAATGGAAAATGATAGTACAACTGGATTTACTTGTTTGAGTTTAAATGATTTAAATAACAGAAAACGCATCTAATTAGTGATGTTTTGGTAGACGCAACCATCTTGAATAGCTTAAATAGCCTATGAGTGTTACTTAGGATTAATCACATAATAAATTCATGAAATCTTGTGGGTACTCATCTTAGGGTAATGGTAATACTGAACTGTCAACATAGGGTGATATGTATCACCTTAAGTTAATATTTAGAGGTTTTTGAAAATTTTCATGGCACGCCACTCTCTTTTTATGAGAATAAATCTGAGTTTCGGTGGCGCCCATTCCATAATTCCATAATCACGAGCTTATTTAATTAGAAACTGAGTCTTGCTTATGTGTTACCCTCTGAGATGTCGACTTGGAGGATACACCCCTAAGTGAGATTTATGTGCTTAAATGATTAGAACCTAGTCTATGTGATAGCCTCCGGGATGGTGACTTGGTTGAGACACCTCTAGACGAAAGTTCTTATGCTTAAATTAATTCTCATTTCCATCCATTCATTCCACATTCCATAAAATTCTAAAAAAAACTGTAAATCTTAGTTTAACGTGGTGGGCAAATCTATATGATTTAACCCGTGCCTAAACATGACCGTGAGACATGATTAGGTAGAGTTGTAGTTTCTAAGTGTGAGTCACACAGATTGAATGATAACTGTATAAAATGGAATTAGAACACATTACAGGGGCTTGATAGTTGGTGCTTGGGTTTAATCGGATAGAAATACTGATTATTGCTTCTTAACGCGTGAGTATATTTGTGCTTATTGGTAAATGATGTTTATAAAGTTAGATTTCAGTTATGATTCTATTGCAGACTTTTTTGAAGACGAAAAAAGGTTAAGTGTGGGGATGTTTGATGTAGTGCAAAGCACACATCTTTATTCCTATTGTTAAGTTTGTTTTTGATTAGTTTTGTGTTCGTTTTGAGTCGTTTTTATGTACTATTGAGTCTTTGTTATGTTTACAGGTGCTCGTGATAATTACAAGTGAAAACCCAAAGAAACCGAGAACGAGAACAAGTCCCAAAGTTCAAAAGTGAAAAATAATGAATTTTACTCCTTCGCAGTACACGAAGACCACAAAGAAAACCCTCGCGGTATGCGAGGAAAGCAAAACAGGGAGCGACTAATTTGTTCCTTGCGGTAAGCGAGGAACCTTTGCCCAACTCTCGCGGTACGCGAGAGACTTAAATTCCGAGAAAAAAACCCTAATTTCCAATTAAATAGAATTATAATCCCAATATTCAACGAGTTCGACATTGGTCTGAAAAATGTTCCTTGGTCTGCCTATAGAACGATATAATCCCGTTGCAAACTTCCTAAAGTCTCTTAGTTGCAAGTATGTGTGATGAGATCTTTGTAAATGTGTCGGATCTGAAAAGGTTGCAATTTGTTAAGAAAATTCCAAAAATATTTTATTTCAAAGTTTATTTTTATCTTTACTTGAGTCTTAATTTAGCATTTAGTTTTTATAATTTACTTTATCTTTATAAAATTTGACTATTCTTGGATTTAAAGACTTATTATCAAAAGAATTGATATTTCAAAAGTTTGATAGTACGTGGATGTATGTGGTATTCTTGTGGGAACTGGATCCCCTGTTGCATACAAATGTCTGCTTACAAATTTTCTAAGAATTTGCAGAATTTTTTTCAAATCAAGATCAAGGGTTGAAGAAGAATGAAATGCTGACAAGTTTGAAGTACCACTACAACTTAATGTACTTGAGTCAGAAGAACCAGATGTGTTTTCATCTCCGGACAATGAAAGTACACATGGAGAAGTATCTGTGAATATGCTTGAAAGAGAAAGAATGAAAAAGGAAAGAGCTGCTGAGAATCCTCCTCTCACATCCTCTTTTAGCAAGATGTTCAAGCAAATGTTGATTAGGATCCACATATAGATCTAACTCCAAGAGAAGAAAAAGCGACCCAAGTTTGAGAGTTCTGAAATGCTGAATCATATCAACACCAACATTGACACCATAACAACATTCACAGAGTTTGATGAAAATGATGCATGCTAGAAGTGGTGATCACAGTGCTACATTCGAGTTTTGAAGATCATTTGATAGCATCTTCCTAGGGGGAAATTTTTGGGTCTATATATGTGCTTTAGGGTACATTGTCATAGTTGGAAATACCCGAGAGGTGATCCAACCATCTGGTGAGTTTAGTACACTTTAGGTAGCTTAGTTGGTGACACCCTGAGAGTGATTAGGGATCCACTAGGTTTTCTATTGTTGTCATCCTTAGAGACCCAGATCCATCATAGTTTCCAGAACGGGTAGAAATTGTGCTTTGCAAGTAGGATTCCGACCTAGGTAGTGTTCTTCCCATTCTTGATTTCACCTTAGCTTTTCTCTTGGTAGCTTGGTTCGTACTTAGTTTATTGCATTCCTTAGTTACATCAGTAGTGTAGTAAACCCCCCAAACCAAATCATCTTTAGTCTGAGTCAGAGTTTAATTAGGTTATTTAGTGTCTCTAGGGTTCGATAATTTGGTTTACCGTTAAGCTGTGCTACACTCGATAAGTACACTTGCCTGTCAGTATGGTTTAGTTCATAGTTTTTCCTTTTATTACTTAGGAGTCTAGGTTAGGTTTTAGTAGTTATTTTATAGACCGTATGGACGACATCACTTTTGCATTTATGTAATAAATCAAAATTTAAACAAGCTAAAAACTAAGAAAAATATTTTTGGTGACCAAACCTGCGACCTTCTAATCAAAATAAATCATTTTCAGACATTCAACCAGAAAGTTGAATCTTACCAAATCGAAGCTTTTGTAAAAATGTCAGAAACATTCTTATCAATAGATACCTGTTTAAGATGCATGAGCTTTCTTTCAAAACAATCACGAATGTGATGTACTCTTATGTCTATGTACTTAGTTTTAGAGTGTTGAACAGGGTTCTTAATAATATGTAAGGCAGCTTCATTATCACAGAAAATAGGAGAGTCAATGAAATTCAAACCGTAATCCAGCAATTGGTGTTGCATCTAGATAACCTGATAACAACATGCGGATGCGGCTACATATTCAGCTTCAGCAGTAGAAGTCGAAACGGTGGTCTGTTTCTTGCACTGCCATGACACAAGTCTCTCCTCCAGAAATTGACATCCTCCGGTTGTTGATTTTTTGTCCAGATTGCAACCTCCATGATCACTGTCAGTAAAAGCATAAAAAGTTAAATTCTGAATCCTTTGGATACCAAAGGCCCAGCCGAGGCTTGCCCTTTAAGTATTTAAAGATTATTATGATAGCATTTAGATGAGAAAGTTTTGGATTAGCCTGATATCGTGCACACTGACAAACCGCAAACATGACGTCTGGACGGTTGGCGGTCATGTACATTAACGAGCCAATCATTGACCTATAGAGATGTTAGTCAATTCCCGGTTCACCTAGATATGGAGTAAGAACAGGATGAATCGCCATGGGAGTCGAGGCCGGTTTGGAGTCCGCAAAGTTGAATTTAATTAGTATGTCATTGACATATTTGGCCTGATGAATTAGGATTCCGTCATCACTTTGCTTCACCTGCAAGCCCAGAAAGAAAGCCATTTCTCCCATTGAACTCATTTCAAACTTTTTCTTCATCACTTCTTCAAATTCTTTGCACAATTTAGCATTTGTTGATCCAAAGATGATGTCATCAATGTAGATTAGGACAAGAATAAGATCGTTTCCCAGCTTCTTAACAAACAATGTCTGATCTATGGCTCCCCTGGTGTAGCCATTTACAAGCAGATGCTCTGTTAGAGTGGCATGCCATGCACGTGGTGCTTGATGTAAGCCATATGGAGCCTTGTCTAGTTTATAGACATGATGTGGGTGATTGGTGTCTTCAAACGCCGGTGGTTTACATACATAGATCTCTTCTTGAACCTTTCCATATAGAAAAGTTGTCTTCACATCCATTTGAAATACCTTGAAGTTCATGTAAGAGGCATAAGTCAGAAAGATTCTAATGGCCTCAAGTCTTGCAACCGGTGCAAACACTTCTTCAAAATCTATTCCCTCTTGCTGATAAAATCCTTGCACAACTAATCTAGCTTTGTTTTGAATAATAACTCCACTGTCATCTTTCTTGTTTCTGTAAACCCAACGAGTTCCAATTGGCAGCTTGCCTTGTGGTAGAGGCACAAGCTCCCAGACCTTTAGCTTTTCAAACTGCATTGGCTCCTCCTACATAGCCTCCACCCAGCTTACATATTTTAATGTTCTTTGGCTCTAATTGAGATATGAAAGCAGAGTACAAGCATATATTTATCACACCAGATTGACTTCTAGTCTTCACCCCGTCAGAGAGAGGACCGATGATATCCTCTATAGGATGATTTTATGAATTCTTGATTGTGGAACATCTCCTTCCTGTAAAATGTCAGGTAAGTTGGTGATATGCTGATCTGCTCCTTCAGTTATGGGAACCGGCTCCTCAATAACATTTGGTTCAAGAAACATATCTAGTGATGAATGACCACTGCCAGATGCAGCAGTCTCCTATGAAGCAGGACCGCTGCCAGATGCAACCATTTCTTGTGAAGTAGGACCGCTGCCAGATGTAATAGTTTCATTGTTGACGGGATCAACAGTTTGTATATCACTTTCTTTAAAAGTTGATTTCGGAGTTCTGGAAGAGGAAGATGATGCTTGATCAGGGTCTTCATCAATTCTGTAATCGATTGTGCTGTATTTGTAGAAACCATCATCTGACACATCAGAAACATCATAATAAACATTAAACAACTTAAATACAGAATCATAATCAAATAACCAATTTGGACCAGAATCCGCATCAGTTTTGTTGAGCTCCTACCAGTCGATGTAGTAAGATTCCACTATATGCTTTGTTCTCTTGTTGTAAACCTTGTAGGTTGTCTCACAGGATGAGTACCCAACAAAATAACATTCATCGGCCTTTGCAACGAACTTGGACCCAACTGTGTCATTATGCAACAGAGTGCATAGGCATCCAAATGCTTTAAAGTGACCGACCTTCGGCTTCTGATTAAACATGATTTCATATGGAGTCTTCAGATGATGCTTGTTGAATAGCACCCTATTTTGCACATAGCATGCAGTATTGATAGCTTCTGCCCAAAAGAATACTGGCAATTTGGAGTCAGAGATCATTGTTCTTGCAGCTTTTATCAGGGTACAATTTCTTCGTTCAACAACTACATTTTGTTGAAGAGTTCTAGCAGCACTGAACTGTCATGCAATTCCTTCTTCAGCACAAAAGCTATCAAAAACTTCATTACGGAATTATGTTCCATTGATCACTTCTGATAATTTTGATCTTCAAGTTCAGTTGATTTTCAACAAGTATCATGAAGTGCCTAAGAATATCTGCAGTCTCACTTTTCTTACTAAAAAAGAATACCCAAGTAAATCGTGAGTAGTCATCAGTAACAGCAAGACAATATGATTTCTTCCCAAGACTCATCACACTTACATGACTAAAAAGATCCATGTGACGCAACTGAAGAACAGATTCTATTGAATTAAACAACTTGGGTTTGTGTGGTCGTTTATGATGTTTGCCTTTAGCACACGAAATACATTTTTCAACCTCACAAAATTCTTTTAAAGGAAAACCAACCACGTGTGCACTTTTATCAATTCTATTTAGGTTTTTTAAGTTTATGTGACCTAAACGACGATGCCAGAGCATGGAGTCATTCTCAGAAGCTTTTGAAAACAAACAAGTATTTGTTAAAGCCGACTCATTGTTCATATCCAACAAATATGAGTCCTTACACCTCGGTGTTCTCATTAAAATCCAATCCTCAGGGATAACAAACCCTTTCATTGTGATTTGCCCACCTTTATCACCTGCAAAGGAAACATACCCTCCATCGAACATTTTAATGTCGTGCAGCTGAGAGATGTCTCCTGTCATGTGCCGGGAACAACCACTATCAACATACCAGAGGTTATTGATAGGCCTCCTTGGTTGCCCCTGCACGGTAGAACACATTAATTAGTAACTAGAACCCAAGCCATGGTTGTCTTGGGTTGCCCCAAATCATCCAAGAATGAAATTTCTTGCAATTTCATATCTCTTTTGTCATTAAACTCAACTGGTGTTGTTTTGCATTTGTTTTTTGTTTCCAGACAGGCTTTTGGTTTTGAAAATATGAGCTCACTGTTGGAGTGACGACCATTTCTTTACCCTTTTCTGATCTCAACTTTCTTTTGTTTATGTTTGAAAGCATTATTTTCTTTAACGGGACGTTGAGATTTATGCACAACACCAGTTCTTTTATCCGATTATTTATCATTGTACATTTTATGATGTTGAGCCATGTGTCTTTTAGACGTGTGTGGCCTTTGATATGTATTATCCCATTGAGTAACATTCGGACATCTACCAAAGTGTTCACGATTGTGAACGTAGTTTCGAGCAAAGTTGTAACATCCATGTCTTTCTGATATCATTTTTTTTATAAACAATAATGACACTTCATTTCATATCCCATACATATTCAACATTTTATGTCACATTAATTATTATTTGAACGTATATCAGTTTCCAATTTCAACTCTACAATAACACATAGTTTTCTATTATATAATTACATAAAGCACATACTTATATATATATACATTGTTATAAAAAAAATTTGAGTTTTAATTTCGTATCTACATCTCTTTATATATATATATACTTATTTATAAATATATATATAAATATAGTTATTTGTATCAAATAAACCTTTTTACATAAATTATAAGGATGAAAGTTTCTATATAAAATAGTTTAAAATAAAATAAATAATATTTTAGATTTTATTACAAGTTTTATAAAAACTAACAAAATGTCAAATTAAATTGAACCTTGAACTTTCCTATAGCAATTAACCCCCCCTCTTGAACTTGAACCCCCAAATCCTCAATTTTGACCTCACCCACAAGTCTTTGATCTATTTTGACCTTGGAAAGTCAAAAAGGCCCAAATCAAAGAAGTCCAACATCCAAAATCGTCAAATACATTGTTATGGACTTTCCCATTCGTACGTAATCGTTCATAGACCACACCCAAGCCCATTTACAGTTTCAATTTGATCAAACTCGCGGCTAGAATTCAAATTTCGAACAGTTTGACCTCGCAAAGTCAAAACGTGTTTAATCCGTTTCTCAATCAAGAAATTAGATGCAATTAATACCCACCAATCACGCGAAACCTATCCTAGCTTGAATGCATACCATATACACGACCCAATTCATTCGCATTCGAATGAATTAACGCGTAATTTGTCCTACAGCTGTTATACTCAAACCCCGATTCGAATTGAGCCATTAAAACAAAATCAATCGAATTAAAGTGTCCTCACACCTTCGCACAGACTAGTATCAACTCCCCCAACCTTCGATATCACCGCATTACGTCTCTGAGTATCGATCGAGCACGAGGAACCTCGTCCCTGTCGTCTTAGCCGTCAGCATCCAAGACTCAACCATTTTAAGGTAAGAGTGGCCTCATTAGTTTCGTTTCTTCAAGGCGATCGATAGCCCTCTGTCAATTTCATATGGCAGAGGGAATTGGATCTTATTTCACCCAGAATTCATGACCAGTTCATACTGATTTGGATTTGATTTCTGGTTTAATTCATTTAACATTTTTAGTTTATTGTGTTTCATATTTATTAAGCAAAAACCATCTGGTCCGACTGGCTAAGTCGTTGCATCATCGGACCAGATGGCGTGGGTTCGAAACCCACAAACCATGGCCCTTTTTGCGCGTGCCTCTAAACCAGACTCGGCTCCCTTGTAGCCACATGTTTGATCCATTTAGAAATGATTCAGTAACATGATCAGCCCCTTGGTCCAGTGGTTGGGCGTTTACTCTCACCCAGAAACGACTCGGGTACGACCCCGAGTCACTGTAACGTTTTTAAAAATCGTTTGAACAGTAGATGTAATTTATAAAAGTTATTTTATAAAACCCTATACCATTTGGAACTAATTGATACATTAATAAACAATTTTAAATACAAAACAATTATTTGTACAATTAATTATTTTAAACTCCTATGTTTTTTTTTCTTAGTAAAAGAAATCACCTAACATTTATTTTGCAAACAAAACACTCAAAATACTTATTTTATAAATTTTGAAAAGATTTATAAACCACTTTATTATGAAACAAAATTTTATAAACCGTTGTTATTTGTTACGATTTAAACCTTCTTTAAACCCCTTTTTCTAAATATATACTGACATATATTTACATTATATTTGTACACGATTATTAGTAAATAAAACAAATTTTAACTATTTAGATTATATTTGAATAAATATATATATCACTTTACTTTTATCGACACACTATTTTAAATAAATAAATAAAAGAAAATTATTTATTTAAATTATTTAAACTTAAACCATAACACAAATCATTATTTCCCACACATACTTTGAGCTTACATTTCCATACCAAACCTTTATCCAAATACGTATGTTAACATAGAAACCTCCTTTTTACATGAAATGACTCAACTTCTTGTACAAATCCACCCACGTCAAAACCAATTGAACATTAGATCGTGCTTTAGACTTCATCCATATTGTTAATTAAAATTCATACATTCACTCTAGGTTAACTCTGTGACTTGCAAAATCACTTGTGCTACCTATTGCTCATGTTATCTACACAACTAATACAGATGAGTTTACATAGCCCCTTTTTCTTTTGTACATTTTTGGGGTGAAACATGATTACTCAACAAACACTAATTGCAATTACACACGTACAATTCCACAATATGATCATATGTGTTTATTTATGCTTTGTGCTTGAATGTTATTTGTTAAGGCTACATATACATGACACACTCATGCAATCATTAACACCTTACATCAGGATAACATTTGTTGTTATGCCCTACATTTACATCAGAATAACATGTGTTGTTATGAACTACATTTACATCAGGATAACATGTGTTGTTATGCCCTACATTTACATCAGGATGACATGTGTTGTCATGCCCTACATTTTCATTAGGATAACATGTGTTGTTATGCCCTTCAGTTACAAGTTTTGATTTGTGCAACTAGCTTAACATAGATTCTCCATAAATGCTTTATAAACCATGCATCATATGAATTGTACACAAAACATTTGAACTTTACTTGTGGTGTCAAAACCTATGTATGCTCACCAACTATTTATAGTTGACCCTCTCATTTTATCATGTTTCAAGTACGGATGTTTGAGTTAAGATTCAAGTTGCTTCACTTAGGATCGAGGACCTAGTTTTAAATTTAATAAAGATATACATGTATTTATGACTCTTGTAATTGTTGTAATTGTTAATTAAGATATGAAATGAAATTGATTGTGTAATTATTACAACTATTAGTAAATCATGAGCTTATGAACAGTCTACATGTCCCGCCCCAACGTTTTCGCCGTCGGTTGGGGTGTGACAAAAGTGTCTCGGATTCCCACAGACATAACATGTTTGCCTTCTCGGATACGGGGCATAGTATCCAGTGTCCCATGATGATGACCGTTGAGGAGAACTTGTGAAGTAACCTGCAGTTTCACAGTTTCTAAAAAACCTTCTACCATGCACTTGATCATCATTATAATTTATGTGATTTGATTTGAAATTATTTCTATAAAAATTCCTAACATTTTGTTCAAAAGCACGATGATGAGTATCAAATTTTGCATAAAATTCTCTTTTGGTAAAACGCTGAGACATTTTCTTTGAATCAGACTGACTTGTTGATGGTTTACTACTTTCACGATTCGAAGAACGGTTTTTATTTTTAACAAACTGATGATTTTTACCGTTAACAATCTGTGTCTCTTCCTTTTCTAAGGTCCCACCTTTCACAAAAGTGGATTTCAAATTTGATTTTAACTTATTCTTCATTTTATCAGCACAGATTTTTATACCAACCATTAAACCAAAATTAACAAAAGTAGCAGACTTTGAAAAACCAGACAAAGTATTTTTTTTAAAAACAAATACTTGGAATTAAAAACACGATCCCCTTCCACATCATCACTCCCACAATCATCCACTATGCCCTCTACTATTCATGTTGATGCACAAGACTTAGACGGGTTAGTAACGTTCACATGCTGTACCGAGGAACTACTAGTCACGGGCGTGGACCGGGTGGATGAATAAGGTTGATCTGGTTTACGGCCTATACCATATTCCATTTCAACATCTTCAACTTGAACATTTGACATTGAAGAGAAATTGCCATTAAATGGATGTTCCACTACATGATATCCTATTCCTAGATTCCCTTTCATTCTTACTTGAGAATCTATCATGTCATAAACTATAGATCGAGAGTGATCAATTTTCTCAATTTTCAATTTAGTGTTTGCCAATTGAGTCATAGCGTCGTTTAACTTCAAACTAAGGTCGTCTATTCATTTTAAAGCATCACGATAAAGATATTCCTTATTACTAAAGTCCACTTTAAGTTTTGAAAAATCATTTTTACATGCATCAATTTTATCTTTAAATATTTTCTCTGAACGCTTGTGCTCTCCATTGGCATACCTAAGTTGAGTTATTTCCTATATGAGCATTTCATTATCACACTTATATATGTTTAACTTTTCTACACAATTTTAAGAACACGTATTAGTAGGTACCTCAGTGTCTTCAATTTTTTCTATGAGAGCATGATTTGACACTTTCATCGTCAGCTCATAAATTTGATCTCCCCAATCATATCCTGCAGTTTGCTGACTCACCCGAGCTTTGCTATCACCGGCTGCAGCTGCTTCCTTTTCTTCTTAACTTTTGGATGAATTTCCTCTTTCCACTTTAGGCTCGAGATATTCCTTAGCAAAATGCCCAGGCTTGTTGCAATTGTAGCACCTCAAGTTGGACTTATCAAATCCAATCTTCTTTGCACCAGACTCCATCCCGTTGAAAGAATTTTTGCCAGTTCTCTTGATAAACCTTTTAGCCCGATATTGTCATATGCCACTTGATATCCATTTCCTCCAAGTCATCAGGATGTATTTGATCAGTGACATCTTGAATTAGATTAGCAGGAGAGAGTTTTCCGGTTAGCATTGCATTACCTCCAAGTCTTCCCATGTCATTCTGGCAAGAGCATGTGGTGACTTTGTTCTTTGAATATTTCTCCACCAACCTAGTGCTTCATTGGTGAAAGAATGAGCAACATATTTAACAGCTTGGTCTGGTCGACACTCGCTGATGTTGATGACTGCGTTCATCCTCTCGATCCATTCGAACGTGGCCACCGAATCCTTGGTTCCATCAAACTTAGGTGGGTCTCCGTCCTTGAATCCTTTGTAAGTACACCCACGATTGCTTGATGCCACTTTTACTTCATCCCCGTCACTATCATAAATTTTCTCTTCATTGTTCCCTTCATCCTCCTCTTTACTTTTCTTTATTGCCTCAGATAGTAGATCAGGCAATACCTTCTTCAGTGTGAGCACAACTTCACGGGCAATAGCATTCCTGACTTCGGGTTCCAACTGTATCGGCCCTGGATTGTCGTCTCCAGTTGGGGTCACTTCTGTTTCGTGTACACTCTCGGTGTGTTCCGCGTGCACACTCTCTTCTTCTTCTAGTCTTTGATTCAACGGAGGTCTACCTCGTCGGCCAGTGCGACCGCCTCGGCGTCCAGTTCTTCCTCCGCCAGCCATAATTTCTTAATTTCCTGATAGTCCTAAAGGGAATACATCAATGTCATTACTTCAGATCATAGTTTGGAACAGTACGAGCAAGGTAAATTTTTAATTACAGTGACCGGTTTGTTATTACTAATTTACATTGCTTTTCGGGTTCAAAACTCTTCAAATCGGTTGTGACATTGACATCTATTTGTTCTAAGTTAAGGTATCTATCCTTATCTAGAGCATTAGCTTTAGTACTTACTTACCGTGCTGCGTTGGCGTTGGTTACCCATACTGACATCCGTGCGTTGGTCCCATAATCAGTTTGAGTCCAGACATTTAGGGATGTCTGAATCTCTCAAACTATTGCTCTGATACCAACTTGTAAGGCCCCTTTCCTGGGTAACCTCACTTGTTGGATTTACTCATAAACATAGTCATAAATACTGAACTTAAATTAAAAACATTCATCATTCAATTACATTTCATAACAGCGGAAGTCTTAACAATTAAAAGCACAACATTGTCTTAACAAACAAAAGTGGGATGTCAGTCTTGTGTCGGGTAACCTTCACGCCCTCGCACGACCTTTTCTTCCTTTACCTGAAATGTATACTAAAGTCAGCTAACGCTGGTGAGTTCTAGTTTAATGCGTTTAGATATAAACATTCTTTTCTTTACTTCATAAGTAAGCATTATTATAAAGTCATTCATATAAATACGTATTCATAACTTTTGCTTTTCTTTCATCTTTCTTTTCTTTATTAAGGTGATTACATATATATATATATGCGTTCACCCTTTTTCTTTCACTTTTCTTAACATTCTTTCCTTATCTTTCTTACGTGATTACATAGATATGCATTCACCTTTACTTTCTTTACCATTTATTGGTCATACACATAAGGGTGATCAACCCATCTTACGGTACGTATATCACAAAGACATACGCCCTCGAGCTACCGTCGAAGCCCTTTTACTCGTCCGGTCCTAGAAACCGTCCGCCTTAACTTTGGTCCGGCCAACCTTCGGCCGTCCTTCTTTACCGTCCTACCGTCGTAGTCCGTCATATTCGCCCGTCTGCCCTAAGGCATCCGTTTCCCACTTGAACTAATTATGCAGCCGCATATTGTTTTAGCAACTTACTCCACCGTAGTGGCCTTTAATTAGTCTAACTTTCTAGACTTCCTTCTCTAGCTGCATAATAGTCAAGTGGTCGTCCGTCTACCGTAGTAGCCGTTAGCTTCGTTTCCGTCCATAACGTATACTTACATTCTTAGCATGCAATATATATATTTATAAAGCAAGATTTCATTCATTTACGTTATACCATTCATTCATTCATTCTTTGTAAACATACGTGTTGTTCTTTGTTCATAATTCATTATTCACTTTCATATGTTTCTACACATATACCTTAATATATCACGTATGGTCACATTGACATTCATTTCATTTATTCATTTAGTGTATACACTTCAGCCCCAAAACATTTATAAATCATTTGCACATAACTTAGAAGGGGGCACATAGAACTCACCTGATAGGCGGGTCCCTGAAGTATAATAGCTGGTTTCGAAACGTCACTAAGGTCACCCACAATCTGTATAATAAAGTCATACATATAAGGTAGGGCTCCTAAATGACACTAGACATTACTGTTCTTGAACTCAGTAGTTTCGGGAGGTGGGTCGCATCGAAACTATGGTAGTTTCGAGCTATGGTCTTGCACTCGAAACTAGGTAGTTTCGAGTCATAATCCTTCTATCGAAACTAGGTAGTTTTGAGTCATGAGATCCTATCGAAACTATGGTAGTTTCGAGTCATTAACTTATGAAAAATCTTAGTAGTTTAGGTTCAAGGTGACACTCGAAACTAGGTAGTTTCGAGTCCTGAGTTCCTATCGAAACTATGGTAGTTTCGAGTCATTGGCTGCTATCGAAACTAGATAGTTTCGAGTCATGGGTCTGCATCTTCCCTGACCAGAACCTTGCTCCAGCCAACTTATTTCCAATCGATTAAACCTTGAACATTTTACGTTAAACACCTTCCTTTATCGTTCTTGAGTTCAAATACGTGATTTGTTTCAAGTTTCATATGCAAAAATCGTATCTTTATTTGATTTAAACCCGAGACATGCAAAGACTCAGAATCAGAGGCGATGCTTACCTCAACAGGCCCGATTTCTGTTGCTATGCGTTGAAATGGTGGAGACGGATGATTCCTGAGCCCTTGAGTCTTCTCCTTGCGGTTTTCTTCACAAGCCGATCGCTCTCTCTCTCTCTCTCTAGTATTCTTGCGCAGGAAGATGAAATGAGAGGGGTTTGGGTTGAAGCTGCTGTTTTGTAATGGGGTTCCCCCTTTTCTTTTCGGCCCATGGGCCGAAATTTTGGCCAAGCCCACTTTATTTCCCTTTTCTATTTGTCTTGTCATTATTTGGGATGTTACACTAAACCCCCACCCCATCCCTCCAAAAACCTAAACTAAACCCAAAAACTAAACCAAAAAGCCTAACCCACCCCCATAAACCTAAACCCCTCACCCCACCCCTACCCACACCCAAAAACCCTAACCCCATCCCACCTTCCCCCTCACCCACCCCCCAAAAACCTAAACCCCTCACCCACCCACTGTGACAATCCGGACTTTAGAGTTAACCTCGTTAGTAAATCCAGTTAAAAGTTAACCTAAATAACTTAAATTAAACTCTAGGGACTAGTTCTGTTATTATCCAAATCTAAAACTACAAGGATTAGTATTGCAATTAATCAAAACTCACCCTGTTGACTTTGAAAGTCAAAAATCGCTTTCCTGTTGACTTTTCGATTGTCAAACTAACTAACTCTTAATTGGATTCTAACCTCAAGGACTATTTCTGCCAAACTGCTAAACCTAAATTCAATAAATTGCAGGGACTAAATCTGTCAATAGCCTAACTTCGAATTCGGTTGACTTCGAAAGTCAAAGTCACGTCGTTTGATCCAAGTTCGAACTCTCTGCCTGAAATTCGTTGCGATTAGTAACCGATATCCACATTTATGACATTAACGAACCTAATTAGAGTCTTAATCATAATCGTTTCACTCAATTAATACCAATTATAATCATGATTTCCGTAATCGTCGACTTCATTTCCAAATACCATCAAATTACTCGTTTTCGTATACAAATTCATGAATTGAGTCTCTGAACACGATTGACGTAACCCTCTGAAGCTTCTGCAACCGCTAATTAGATCGGAGAGGCATCCACACTCGCCGGAGACCAACCCGGCCTCGGTCGACGTCGGTTTTGATCGAGTTCTATCAATCCGAATCAAATTCTGGTAATTATCTACATTTACAATTTCTTTTCCATGTCTAGATCAATAACCTTATGCTAATTGGATCGTATAACATCGAGTTGAACTCAACCCGTAATCTAGGGTTCATACGTAAACGGGTTTGGGGCTTTTGATTCTAGACTTGGTCTTAATCCAATTAATTCATATGGTTAGACTCGCGATCATCTACTCTTTCAAAGCCCCATATCAATTGAATCATTCATCATCGATTTGGACAAGAACCAGAATCTAGGGTTTACTCTAAATCGGATTTGGGGTTTTTGATCTTAAACTCAACCTTAATCCAATTAAACCATTTGTATCGATTCGCAATACTTTACTCTGTGAAAGCCCCATGGTTTCATCAGTTTCTAACATCATAATTGTTCAAATCGATTTGAGATTAAACCTAGGGTATTTCGGTTCTAATTTCTACTTTAAAACGATCATAGACATGATGATTTTACAATTAAAATACATATACAGACTCGCAAACACCAGATGAACAAAACCCATGTGATCTTAGATCTATTCGTGATCATATTTAATGATATTAGGACTAGTTTCGATCGATTACATGTATAGAGGAAGAACACGGTGGGGCCAATGGTTAAAACCATTTCTGTCATGTTGATATCGCGATGACCCTAGCGGGCGGACTGGTTAAGACTCTGTGCTTGTGGGGGAGAGACCCGGGTTCGAGTCTCTCCACACCCATTTCTTTTTAAATCAGTTTTTAATTTATATTTTAAATATAAAAACCTATCCTATATTATTATATTAAAATAGTAACGTGTTTTAACTCCGGAAACAACCCGTAGACTCGGGTTTGGTTTTATAACCTATTTTAATATTATTACCCACTCATAAAATAATATGTTTATATTATTTTCAACCCATAAGTCCTATTAAAAATAATATATTATTATATTATTTTCACCGCGTTTATTTACCTCGTATAACGTTTTAAACTAATTAATAATATAATTGTTTATATTATTTACTCACGTTTATTATATCAAATAGAAATAATATATTTATTAATTTTCCACATAAATGATTATTTTGTTAATCATACGACTTAAAATAATATATAAAGTTATATTATTTTTGTAACCATTTTAAATGGTAAGCGTACGAATTTATTTATCCATTTAATATTATTCGTTATTAACGTTCGACACGTAACGCATTTATCTTAATTATTATATTAAGAAACCTATATTCCCGTGGACACGTTCGTCTGCTCATTGATCCTTAGAATGTCGTCACAAATTCCAATGTGTCCCTAACTTATGTGTTTATGATCCTAGGGCATACGTAAGCCGTGCAGGCTAACACTTGAGGTTCTAAATCTCATACTTGTGTGATACTACCTACTACGCAACGCAGGTGAGTTTCACGGCCCCTTTTTACTGCTTTTAAACTGGGGGAGAAAATATGATACAAACTCTTTTGATTTTTGTACTTCATTTTATATCAATTGTTATGACTATGCGTAAACTCTATCATGAAAGTCCTCACATCGAACCGTTTAAATATGAATATAGCGAGGTATGTTGGGTAGTACTACTGGGTTTGACAAACCTCACCCGCGTTAGTCGCGCTAACTCGATTGGATATCGGACGGGTGCAATATTGACCTAAACGTGCACCGTGGTTGATAGACCTGGTGGGAGGCAATACAAACAGTCAGTTTACGGTTGCGAGCGTAATAGCAAACTTGAACATGGGTTAGCTACTCATTGGTATATATATGTTGATTGTACAATAAATCTGGTAAACGTTTATTTATATATTGAAACCTGTGAACTCACCAACCTCATGTTGACACTTCTTCTTACATGTTTTCTCAGGACGCTAAGCTAAGGCACAGGTGCACGTTAGGACATGCATGGTGTCAACATGATGTATTTAATAATTGTTAATCTACTGACCATTTATTATGTTTCTGTTATTGTTAGACTTTGGCGCGTTGTTTTGCGCATTTACTTTCTTTATACGCTTCCGCATTTAACTCTGAACTTTTATAATATTTCAATTCGAGTCCCCATATAGTGTCGTTTGACGTAACTAATGACTGAGATCCTGGTTTGTCACTTCCCAAAACGGTAAAACTCCGTTAGTTGAAATTGGGGGTGTGACAGATTGGTATCAGAGCCATTGGTTATAGAGAACTAGGATTGTATACTAGACTATAACCTCACACATTAGTTACACGGCACAGACACTTATACGTGATACATATAGCAACTATACATTGCAGTGCAGGCATGTTAATACCATCCGTATCATCCTCAGTTGGCGATGGACACATCATTTGCATTGCATCATCATTCCCAGTGACGAAACTCGGTGAATCACCAGAACATCATCCACTCCCGTCCGAGGGTTGCGAGACGGAGCCTTCGGAGGAGTCACTTACATCACCATCACCTGTTGGGTATGGTGGGCTTTCTCAGGTCCATGTTATGGACGACACTCAGCACTAACGCATATATCTTTGGGAGTTGGGATCGTCGGAGGCGAGTCCCTACTGTACCCGCCAGCAACAATACGCCGAATGAAGGCAGCCCGTTGCACGCATTATTGCAGAATCCATTGACATGTAGATGTCATCACTTTCCCGAGCCATGGGCTCGCTTCTTTGGTCGATATTCTGTTGAGAATAGATTGGACACAAAATTGAGAACGCATAATCAAACCCTATTCTGACTCGGTGGGAAGAACAACTACCTTTCTTCTTCCGGTAACACATATCCATGAACTAGTTTCACTTCTCGAAGTCGCATTACATGTACATGTTTGCTTCATATGCATGTTACCATCTACAATCCGCTGGATTGGACTATCGTATCGTATTTCAACTCGGGTGAATACTCGGATCAAACAATTCCTGACTACTCATACTGATATGAGTCCTAGTTGATCAACTTATGGTTGATAACTAAGCTTTTCGATGAATTATCATATCTGACAGCACTCTGTACTCATCAATACATGCTAAAGGACATTATGACACAGGACATGGAGAACTAGGGTGAGCATGCAAAGCAAATTATCATTACGGGTGCACACGTAATAGTAATTTGAAGTGCATGTAAGTCCTGGTGAAACCTAGTGTGTGGATGAATGGTCCTAATCAGTGATTTACAGACTTAGGTTTCCACTATCTGTAGAGACTCTCATAACCCACTCAACGATTAATTGGTATCGTTAAACCTGTTCAACAATTGATAGACGCGACTATCAGGTTGAAAATGTTTACGGATACACTGAATTATCATCAATGGGATCCATCAATGTTATTTTCACCCATGTAAGAGTCTTAGTGATCTTACGACTCTCATTCAAACTTAATCAATAGAACCACCTAGAGTGAAACTCTAGTAGAACCTCAGAGTAAAACCACCGACTCCAACTATGTACACAGAATTTGAGAAATTCTTTCTATGCTAACGCGTTATTCCTTACACTCCTACAATAGATCCCACTTGAACTTGTTACATCATCCTGTGACTAATCCTTAGTCTAACTTTGAATTTTACTCTAGCATATTCAATCCTGTAAACGGATTTCTTTCTTCACGAAATGATCCCGTTGATCCAATGACATTAGGAAACGAAGATTTAACCTAAACAACCATCAGTTGAACGCAATTACTTAAACATACATTCTATCTCTTATGCTACTGGAATCTATATCTCATTAGACTTTTCTTTCTTACATGTGAACCTCTTCTCTTAGCCTATGCATTAACTGACACTTGCTTTATAAGCACGAGTCTCACTAGAAGACTCAGTATGACTACACAAATTCCATGTTAGTGTGTCGTGCTCCAACTCTATTAAAAGCCAAGTATACTATTGTGAAAGCAGACGCTCAGAAAATCAAAACAACTCACGTTTTACTGATGTAAACTAGTATTGGTTAGTCATAAACTTGACATTGACCTTCTGCCAGCTACACTTGGCCGTTTCGACCTTATTGTCGGTATGAATTGGTTATCCAAGAACCAACCTGAAGCCATCTGTTGTGACAAAAATGTTTGCCTTCCTCTCCTTAGAGGGGAAATCCTTTCTGTCCAAGGCAAAAGAGAGTGGTGCAGTCGTTGGCATCATATCCTTTATGAAAACACAGAAATGTTTTCGAAAAGTTCATACTACCATCTTGGCTCTCGTCGTCGAGCAGCCACCTGAGGAGAAGAAAATTGATGATGTACCAATCGTACGTAACTATCCAGAAGTATTTCCCGAGGACTTGCCTAGCCTGCCACCGTACCGTCATGTTGAATTCCAAATCGATTTAACACCTGGAGCAGCACCGATTGCTCTGGCACCTTACAGATTAGCACCCAGTGAATTGCAGGAACTGTCCACTCAATTGCAAGATTTATTGGATAAAGGTTTCATCCGACCTAGTTCATCACCGTGGGGAGCTCCGGTATTATTTGTCAAGAAGAAGGACGGTGCTTTTCGTATGTGTATTGATTACCGGGAGCTGAATAAAGTCACAATCAAGAACAGCTACCCTTTACCTCGCATAGATGACCTTTTTGATCAACTCCAAGGATCAAGTTTCTATTCCAAAATAGATCTGAGGTCCGGCTATCATCAATTAAGAGTCAGAGAAGAAGAAATCTCAAAGACTGCATTCAGAACGAGGTACGGCCATTACGAATTTATGGTCATGCCTTTCGGATTAACCAGCGCACCTGCGGTATTCATGGGCCTCATGAACCGTGTGTGTAAACCTTATCTTGATCAGTTTGTTATCGTTTTCATCGACGACATTTTAATCTACTCCAAAAGTGAAGAAGAACATGAAGAACATCTTCGATTAATTCTGGAACTGCTTAAGAATGAACAGCTTTATGCCAAGTTTTCCAAGTGTGAATTTTGGATTCGGGAAGTTCAATTCTTAGGGCATGTAGTTAACGAGAAAGGGATACATGTCGATCCATCGAAGATGGAAGCCATCAAGAATTGGGCAGCACCGATGACTCCGACTGAGGTGCGACAATTTCTGGGATTGGCTGGATATTACCGTCGATTCATCGAAGGATTTTCAAAAATTGCTCAACCCCTCACTGCTTTAACTCAAAAGGGTAAAGCCTATAATTGGGGCGACAACCAAGAGTCAGCATTCCAACACCTCAGACAGAAACTCTGCAGTGCACCTATTCTAGCTCTTCCGGAAGGAACCGATGATTTTGTAGTGTATTGTGATGCATCTATTCAAGGTCTGGGTTGTGTCTTAATGCAACGCGAGAAGGTGATCGCATACGCTTCACGTCAGTTAAAGATACACGAGAAAAACTATACCACTCATGATCTAGAGTTGGGAGCAGTAGTTTTTGCACTTAATATATGGAGACATTAGTTGTACGGTACCAAATGCACCATCTACACCGATCACAAGAGCCTCCAGCATATCTTCGAGCAGAAAGAGTTGAACATGCGACAACGTCGTTGGGTTGAACTTTTAAATGAATACGACTGCGCGATCCGGTATCATCCGGGTAAAGCTAACGTTGTGACTGATGCACTAAGTCGAAAGGAAACGAAACCCAAACGAGTTCGAGCGTTACAACTTACTATTCACCTTGGATTACCTGACAGAATCCGTAGTGCTCAGCTTGAAGCCTTGAAAGAAGAAAACCTACCGCTGGAAGGTACACGTGGCATGGAAGTACAACTCGAGGTCAAATCTGACGGTATTCGCTACTTCGTCAAACGAATATGGATTCCAGTGTTCGGAAATTTAAGGGAACTAATCATGGATGAAGCTCATAAATCTCGTTACTCCATTCATCCGGGTTCCAATAAAATGTACCATGATCTAAAAATACTATATTGGTGGCCGAAGATGAAGGCCGATATAGCCACTTATGTTAGTAAGTGTCTGACCTGCGCGAAGGTCAAAGTTGAATATCAAAAACCATCTGGTCTCCTGCAGCAACCAGAAATTCCCATGTGGAAATAGGAACAAATATCCATAGACTTCATCACCAAATTACCCCGAACCCCTACCGGATGTGATACTATACGGGTAATTGTTGATCGACTAACAAAATCTGCTCACTTTCTAGCAATCAAAGAAACCGACAAAATGGATAAACTCACTCGAATATACTTGAAAGAAGTAGTCTCTCGGCACGGAGTGCCAATCTCCATTATTTCTGATCGTGATGCACGATTCACTTCTCGTTTCTAACAGTCATTACATAAGGCCTTAGGCACGCGTCTAGATATGAGCATAGCTTACCATCCACAAACCGATGGTCAAACAGAACGTACTATCCAAACTCTGGAGGACATGCTACGAGCTTGTGTGATCGATTTCGGTAACACTTGGGAGTCTCACCTACCGTTAGTGGAGTTCTCCTACAACAACAGCTATCACACTAGCATCAAGGCAGCTCCATTTGAAGCACTTTATGGATGGAAATGCCGTTCTCCCATTTGTTGGACCGAGGTTGGAGATAGCCAACTCACAGGTCCTGAACTTGTATTTGAAACTTTCGAAAAAATCGTTCAAATTAGAAACCGTATGGCAGCAGCTCGTGATCGTCAAAAGAGCTATGCCGACAAGCGTCGTAAACCTTTGGAGTTTCAAATAGGTGACATGGTCTTACTCAAAGTCTTACCTTGGAAAGGTGTCATTCGTTTCGGGAAACGAGGCAAACTGAATCCTCGTTATGTTGGACCATTCAAGATCTTGAAGAGAATCGGGCCGGTGGCGTATCGGCTGGACCTACCCGAAAGACTTAGTGGTGTACACAACGTCTTTCACATCTCAAACTTGAAGAAATGTCTAGCAGACGAATCGCTCGCAGTTCCTCTTGAGGAACTACACATTGATGAACAGTTGCGTTTCATCAAAGAACCTGTTGAAATTATGGATAGGGAGGTCAAAACGCTTAAGCGTAGTAAAAACCCTATTGTTAGAGTCCGTTGGAACTCGAAACACGAACCGGAATTCACGTGGGAGCGCGAAGATCAGATGATACGCAAATATCCTAATCTGTTCAAACACTCTGCGTCAAACTCTTAAGGTACTATTTAATTTTCGGGACAAAAATTCTTTCAACTAGGGGATGATGTGATATCCCGGAAATTTTTTTTTTATTATTTTAATTTTCGGGACGAAAATTCTTTCAACTAGGGGCTGATGTGACAATCCGGACTTTAGAGTTAACCTCGTTAGTAAATCCAGTTAAAAGTTAACCTAAATAACTTAAATTAAACTCTAGGGACTAGTTCTGTTATTATCCAAATCTAAAACTACAAGGATTAGTATTGCAATTAATCAAAACTCACCATGTTGACTTTGAAAGTCAAAAATCGCTTTCCTGTTGACTTTTCGATTGTCAAACCAACTAACTCTTAATTGGATTCTAACCTCAAGGACTATTTCTGCCAAACTGCTAAACCTAAATTCAATAAATTGCAGGGACTAAATCTGTCAATTGCCTAACTTCGAATTCGGTTGACTTCGAAAGTCAAAGTCACGTCGTTTGATCCAAGTTCGAACTCTCTGCCTGAAATTCGTTGCGATTAGTAACCGATATCCACATTTATGACATTAACGAACCAAATTAGAGTCTTAATCTTAATTGTTTCACTCAATTAAAACCAATTATAATCATGATTTCCCTAATCGTCGACTTCATTTCCAAATACCATCAAATTACTCGTTTTCGTATACCAATTCATGAATTGAGTCTCTGAACACGATTGACGTAACCCTCTGAAGCTTCTGCAACCGCTAATTAGATCGGAGAGGCATCCACACTCGTCGGAGACCAACCCGGCCTCGGTCGACGTCGGTTTTGATCGAGTTCTATCAATCCGAATCAAATTCTGGTAATTATCTACATTTACAATTTCTTTTCCATGTCTAGATCAATAACCCTATGCTAATTGGATCGTATAACACCGAGTTGAACTCAACCCGTAATCTAGGGTTCATACGTAAACGGGTTTGGGGCTTTTGATTCTAGACTTGGTCTTAATCCAATTAATTCATATGGTTAGACTCGCGATCATCTACTCTTTCAAAGCCCCATATCAATTGAATCATTCATCATCGATTTGGACAAGAACCAGAATCTAGGGTTTACTCTAAATCGGATTTGGGGTTTTTGATCTTAAACTCAACCTAAATCCAATTAAACCATATGTATAGATTCGCAATACCTTACTCTGTGAAAGCCCCATGGTTTCATCAGTTTCTAACATCATAATTGTTCAAATCGATTTTAGATTAAACCTAGGGTATTTCGGTTCTAATTTCTACTTTAAAACGATCATAGACATGATGATTTTACATTTAAAATACATATATACAGACTCGCAAACACCAGATGAACAAAACCCATGTGATCTTAGATCTATTCGTGATCAGATTTAATGATATTAGGACTAGTTTCGATCGATTACATGTATAGAGGAAGAACACAGTGGGGCCAATGGTTAAAACCATTTCTGTCATGTTGATATCGCGATGACCCTAGCGGGCGGACTGGTTAAGACTTTTTGCTTGTGTGGGAGAGACCCGGGTTCGAGTCTCTCCACACCCATTTCTTTTTAAATCAGTTTTTAATTTATATTTTAAATATAAAAACCTATCCTATATTATTATATTAAAATATTAACGTGTTTTAACTCCGGAAACAACCCGTAGACTCGGGTTTGGTTTTATAACCTATTTTAATATTATTACCCACTCATAAAATAATATGTTTATATTATTTTCAACCCATAACTCCTATTAAAAATAATATATTATTATATTATTTTCACCGCGTTTATTTACCTCGTATAACGTTTTAAACTAATTAATAATATAATTGTTTATATTATTTACTCACGTTTATTATATCAAATAGAAATAATATATTTATTAATTTTCCACATAAATGATTATTTTGTTAATCATACGACTTAAAATAATATATAAAGTTATATTATTTTTGTAACCATTTTAAATGGTAAGCGTACGAATTTATTTATCCATTTAATATTATTCGTTATTAACGTTCGACACGTAACGCATTTATCTTAATTATTATATTAAGAAACCTATATTCCCGTGGACACGTTCTTCTGCTCATTGATCCTTAGAATGTGTTAAAACGTTCTAATCTTCCGTGTCGTCGTCTCAAATTCCAATGTGTCCCTAACTTATGTGTTTATGATCCTAGGGCATACGTAAGCCGTGCAGGCTAACACTTGAGGTTCTAAATCTCATTGATCCTTAGAATGTGTTAAACGTGCACCGTGGTTGATAGTCCTGGTAGGAGGCAATACAAACAGTCAGTTTACGGTTGCGAGCGTAATACCAAACATGAACATGGGTTAGCTACTCATTGGTATATATATGTTGATTGTACAATAAATCTGGTAAACGTTTATTTATTTATTGAAACCTGTGACTCACCAACCTCGTGTTGACACTTCTTCTTACATGTTTTCTCAGGACGCTAAGCTAAGGCACAGGTGCACGTTAGGACATGCATGGTGTCAACATAATGTATTTAATAATTGTTAATCTACTGACCATTTATTATGTTTCTGTTATTGTTAGACTTTGGCGCGTTGTTTTGCGCATTTACTTTCTTTATACGCTTCCGCATTTAACTCTGAACTTTTATAATATTTCATGTCGAGTCCCCATATAGTGTCGTTTGACGTAACTAATGACTGAGATCCTGGTTTGTCACTTCCCAAAACGGTAAAACTTCGTTAGTTGAAATTGGGGGTGTGACACCCCCCCCCAAAAAACCTAATCCCCCCACCCACCCCCCAAAAACCTAAACCACCCACCCCTCCAAAAACCTAAACTAAACCCAAAAACTAAACAAAAAAATGAGTTTTCTAGTTGGGTGGGTTTAGTTTAGGTTAGGTTTTTTGGGGGGGGCGGTGGGGTGGGGGGTTTAGGCTTTTGGGGGGTGGGAGAGGGGGTGTGTGACAATCCGGACTTTTCCAGTTAACTCAGTTAACAAAATCTAGTTAAAGTTAACCTAATTAACTTAACTCAAACTTCAGGGACTAATTCTGTCAATAATCCAAACTTAAACTCCAAGGACTAGTTGTGTAATACCCTTCAACCATTCTGTTGACTGTTTAAAGTCAAAATTGTATTCTGTTGACTTTGAAAGTCAACTAACCATGTTTCTAACTCCATCCAAACTTGAGGGACCTTTCCTGCCAATTTCTAAACTCCAATTCACTTGAAACTACAGGGAATAGTCCTGCCATTTTCTTGAAACTCAATTTGTTGACTTGGAAAGTCAAAATCGTGAGTTCTTGAACCAAATTCGTAATCCATAACCGAATTGCTCGAATTAGTAACGTAAATGCACGACCAGTCCATTAACGAACCTAATCAATGCTTTAATCATCGTCATTACATCGAATTAAGCTCGAATAGTCAACATTAAACTGAAACCGTCGACCACGATCATATTGAACATCAAATTCGTCTAAACCTGTTGTTAATCTCACAAATCGAACTCCTGCGCACTTCATTAGAACGCTGTTGAAGCATTTGCACACATCAAACTCGTCGGAATCACAGCAGAAGCCGCCGGTGACCAACTAGTTGCAGCTCGAACATGTTCTAGTCGAACTCTATCAATCCGATATTAATTCAGGTAATTGATTACACCTTCAGCTTCGTTTCCATCTCATATATGAACGCCCTAACCAAATTAGGGCTTACATTATCGAATCCGACTCAAACCAGATTCTAGGTAAACCAGTTTAAACGATCAACACCCTAGACTCTATTTAAATCCAATTAATATACATTATTAGCTTTGCAATGCTCTGTGTATCGGAAGCCCTATCTTAATTTTGGTTTCCATTATCGGATTCATCATGATCCGATACCTAGGGTTCATACGACTTCGGTTTAGTCGAACCCAATCACTTCGATACCGATTACAGAAATTGAACGCACCAGTAGACTCGCCTTGATGTCTACACTAAAAGCCCTATGAAATCTATGGGTTTTATCATCTAATTGAAACCGGATCGAACCTAGGGTTCTTATGGCTTTCTAGTTAAGCGAATTCATACCAGTACTCATTTTAAATGAAATTAAACTACACAAACAGATTTGCAATCATCAAATTAACAAAAACCCTATGAATCCAACACCTTTAAATATCAGAATCGATCAAATCGATTTAGGATCAAATCGAGGGTTTTCGGCCTTTTGAATCTAAAATTAAACGATCATAAACTTGTTAGTTTTGCAATTAAATACATGCACAGATGCGTATTAACCCGATTAACAAAACCCCTAGGTCACTTTGATCGATCGTTATCAGATTCGTGGGAATTGGGCCGGTTTCGATTGGATCGTGATATGGGGGAAGATCACGCTGAACTTGTATGTTAAAACCAATTGGAACCGGGTTTGTATGCGATACCCTAGCGAGCGGGACTTGTTAAAGCTGTGTGCGTGTGTGGGAGAGACCCGAGTTCGAGATCGGGCTCCCACATTTTATTTTTGAGGCACTTTTGGTTATATTAAATTATTAAAAATCAAACCCTATATTATTATAATATTATATTAATATGTTTTAGCCCGGGGAACCACCCGTAGGCTCAGGTTTGGATTTATGTTCTATTTTCATTATTAATCCCACTTTTAAAAAAAATAGTACACTTATATTGTTTTCAAGCCATAACCTCGTATAAAATAATGTATTTATACCTGTGACTCCTAGTATAAAATAATATATATATATTTTATATTATTTCGCCTCGTTACTAGTTTCGTGTAACGTTTTAAAATAATAAATAATGTAGTTATTTATAATATTTTACACTCGTTATTATCTTCGAATAAAATACTAATTTTATTATTTTATCGCATAATTAATTATTGTAATAATATATGTATTATATTTTTTTCATAGGCCATTATGTAATGACGAAATCGCTCGAATATAATTAATATATAATTTTGTCATCCGTCGCGTAACGTATACATCTTAATTATTAATTAAAGAATTCTTATTCCCGTAGACACGTTCGTCTACTCTTAATCATTAGAGCTTTTCCTTAGGACGTTCGATCTTCCGTGTCGTCGTCACAAATCTCAACTTGTCTCTAATTTATGTGTTTATAATTTTAGGGCATGCGTAAGTCGTTTGAGACTTACACTCGTGATTCCAACTTATCTCTTGTGTGATACTGCCTACGCTAATCAGGTGAGTTTTCACGACCCCTTTTTACTGTTTTTAAACTGGGGGAGAAAACATGTCGTAAATGCTTTTGATTTTTGTAATTCATATATGATATCACTTGTATGACCGTGCGTACACATTATCCTTTAAGTCCTCACATCGGACCGTTAATATGAACATAACGAGGTAATTTGAGTAGTACTACTGGGTTTGACAAACCTCACTCGCGGTAGTCGCGCTAACTCGATTGGAGGTCGAACGGGTGCAATATTGACCTAAACATGCACCATGATGGTGGGAGGCATATAAAACAGTCAACTGTCTGTTGCGAGCGCATTAGTTAGCATGTTTATGGGTTAGCTACCTATTGATTTATATATTGAATGTACATTAATCTGTTAAACGCTTCTATAAACTGAAAACTGTGAACTCACCAACCTCGTGTTGACATTTTCTTACATGTTTTTATCAGGTCGCTTAAGATATGGCACATGTGCACACAATAGGACATGCGTGGAATTCTGCCTTTGATTTATGTTTTATCAAACTGTTTGGACTATTTTGAATTGTGTTTGGTTTGGACTTTTGGACTATTCTTTTGGGGGCATGTGTTTTGTGCATTTACTTTCTTTACGCTTCGGCATTAACTCTGATTGATATGATATTTTCATTTGAGTCCCATGTAGAGTCGTTCAATGTAACTAATGTCTGAGATCCTGGTTCGTCACTTCCCAAACGGTAAAACTCCGTTAGTTGAAATTTGGGGGTGTGACAGGGTGGGTGGGGTGGGAGGGTTTTGGTTTTTGGGGGTAGGTTGGGTTTTTGGGTGTACTACACATATGCAGTATGAGTTTTTTTTTTTGTTTTCTCATGAAAATGAGTTTTCTATAAAGGAGATATATGTTGGTGAGAGGATAAAGATCTAGAAGACAAAGATCTAGGTAAAGAAGAAATGTTTCTAAGTTGTTCAAAATGAATTTGGACAGTTCCTTCTTTAGTTTGTATAACTTCTAAAGGATTATTATTTATATATTGTTGAGATGTTGTGGCTTTATCAAGAACCCAGTTTTCTGGAAAGTTAATTTCTTCCCATTTAATCTTTCATCTGGTAGTTATATTAGATTTACCAAAATTAGTTTCTATGACTATAGTTTCATTTAATGGTTTATCAACCATTCTACACTGTGGATTTAAAGTGTATAAAGGTTTATAATAAATTCTATAACAGATACAGATAACTTCTGATCCTGGAGCATAGTTATAACCATGAGTCTTAACTTTTAATGTTAAGGCATCTGAAATATTAACACCTGATAAAGATAATTACAGATTAAGATAAACATTGAAATAGACTGGTCCATGGGCCAGGCTAGTATGAACAATCCCTATAAGTGATTGTTTCCAGTTGAGATTTCTAGCATCTCTAAGAGCTGCTACAAAACTTTCTGGAAGACCTTCTAAAATGCAATTTGCACAAGCCCTATGTGTAGACATTTGTAATATTTTTTATATTTATTCAAATTTTTATTTAACAATAGCTTAATAACCATGTCTTCTTTATTTAAAGAAAATGTTTCTTCCGTTGTTTTAATCCTAATTTTTCAAAGGTTCCTAATTTATAAATTAGCTTGTGTTCCATTTTTGGAATATTCCATTTATTTAATAAAGGATTATTGTATTTTAATAATCCCACCTTTTACCAATTGGCCGATAATAATCCCAACTGAGAATATTCTTACCACCGGTCCCTACTTTCAAACTATTTTTTTACATTGGACTCCTCGTTAAAAAAACTTAACGCCGTTAGAGTTTATATGACATGGACATCTGCAAACCGCCGGAAAGTCGAGCCAAGCTAGCAATGGTCTCATGTTGGCTTTTGAAATTGGCTTTGGTGGTGTTTAACTGGTCTCGTTAAACACCACCGTTTTCTCTGTTTGGACTTTCCGGACCCACGAGACCAGTTAAACACCACCAGAGCCAATTTCAAAAGCCACCACGAGACCACTGCTAGCTTGGCTCGACTTTCCGGCGGTTTGCAGATGTCCACGTCATATAAACTCTAACGGCGTTAAGTTTTTTTAACGGGGGGTCCAATGTAAAAAAATAGTTTGAAAGTAGGGACCAGTGGTAAGAATATTCTCAGTTGGGATTATTATCGGCCAATTGGTAAAAGGTGGGATTATTAAAATCCAATAATCCTTTAATAAATCTAAATTATGAGGAATTTCATATTGCTCTTCAATGTTGTTTTTAACAATATCGTTGCTTTTCAAAATATTCATTTTGAGTTAATAAGTATTGATCTGCACAATCAAACTTTGAACAAGCTTTTATTTCAAGGGCACTTGGCTCTGATACCATAATACAAAATCAATCAATAAAGAGAATTAAAAATTATAGCATAAAATTAAAACATTTAAGAATTATAGACCATAGGATGTTTTACAAAGACATTATATAATGTTAAGATGAGGTTAGTGAATGTCAGACCATAAAAAGTCTTTTGCGCCCACCCTGGCATTAGTGGCTACAAGGTCTCCAAGAATTCAACCACCACCTTATTATTCTATTCTGTCCTTAACCTATCTATATTCTATTCTTAAAATATTTTTAATTTTAGACTTTTTTTATTTTTTCTTTTTAATAAATAAACTTGTTTAAGTTATCATGACATTTCAACACTTAAAAGACTTAGCCTCTGAAAGAGGCAATCATTAAATATAAAATTGAAAATACAAAGAAAAATTTACCAGATTTTCTCTTTCGGATTATGAACACCAAGCTTCACAAGATAAACTTCAAATATTATTTCAGAGATATTGTACAAGAGTAGTAGTAGTGAAGTTGTTATCCGAGATGATCTTACAAGAGAAGATAGTCCCTTTATATAGGCGGGGAAACCTATTAAGATTCCTAATATGAGACCTATCTAGACAATTTTGTCAAAAAGAAAATAGTAATTAACAATTATTTTACTAACTTTTCAAAAAGTAAATAGTGACTGGCAATTAAAATGTCAGAGTGCATAATGTTGTCTGCCACGCCAACTATTATTGGAGTCTTTTTATCATGCTCTTGTGGGGTCTATTGTGGCATTTTGTTTTTTAGCTTGCCAGATGATTCTTCTAGGCTGAATTCTTGCCTGTATTCTGCAAAGACTGTGTTGATATAATCTTCGTCCAAATGATCAGTAGTATCTTTCTAACCTTCATGAAAATTTTTTTTCTATATCTTCATCTTCTTCAGTTTGGGAGGATGTAGACATTGTCGAAGGATATTCTCCTTATTTTCTGAAATTTTTCATAATATCTTTTTTCATTTCTGCTAGGTAGAAATCCATGATTTCTTTATTGCTGATTTGATCAGTCTCTTTAATAGTTTGGATTTTTCTGACAA
Source organism: Smallanthus sonchifolius (assembly GCA_023525975.1). Taxonomy (NCBI): domain Eukaryota; kingdom Viridiplantae; phylum Streptophyta; class Magnoliopsida; order Asterales; family Asteraceae; genus Smallanthus; species Smallanthus sonchifolius. The sequence goes on from CM042046.1 coordinate 34,550,605, forward strand.
TGTGTCTGAAAGGGCTTGGAGCTTCTTTATGAGGATAGCTGTCTGCCTGATCAATATAATCTTGAATTGTCTTTTTAATTTTTTTCTATAGTGTCATGGCTTTCTATGATACCATCCTTGTTTAAAAGAGTCATCTTTTTCCAAAATTTTGTGAAAAAGGTTCTTTTGAGGCAAATAATATTTTGGCTGGTATAACCAACTTCTGGAGACCATTTCCATATCCATGGAATATTGAACTGGATATAAAAATGTGATACATGCATATCTTTAATGAAAATTTTATTTTGCTGAGCCTCTATTAAGGCTGGAGAAACATCTACCCATTGGGTATATAAGTTTTTATATAACTCCGGAAGAATATTTACTGAGGGGCGAAAAGACTGCCACCAATTATAAAACTAGACTAGAATTTCCTGTCCGTAAGTATGAGAACAAATTTTTATGAACCAAAAGTGTTTTTGTTTTGGGTTCTCATACAAGAATGTTTTATAAAAAGCATTCATGTAATCCCAGTATTATATTTAATTGGGACTTTAGTTTGGGGATGTATAATCTCCCTTTCTTTTAATGGAGAAGTTCCCCATGCTTCTATAGATATAATCTGTTTTACCACTATCTTACTGAAGTTATAAACATTAGGCTGGCCACTATGATAGTATTCAATCTCACAATTTTCTTCCTTCATAATATGTTCATAGTATTGTCTGGGCTTATAAGCCTCAGCGGGATAGAATCCTGTATCCATATATCTGTTTATTAACAGCCATGGATTATATCTGTAAGGCCCCAAACCCGGGAGGCCTCACTCGTTGGATTTACTCATTCACAAACAGTTCTTAGACTTGAATATCAAAATAACGCAGCGGAAAATTTCATTATAACATAATCGTGACATTGTTCAACATGCGGAAGCGTAACATAGTCTATTACATAAACATAACATAAGCTAATCATAACGGGATGTCAGTCTTCATATCATCCGGGTAACTCATCAAGCCGCCCAGCATCACCGTCCATCATCATAACCTACCTTAACCTGAATATGCATACTAAAAAGTCAGCTACGCTGGTGAGTTCTAGCTTTACATAAAACCTTAACATAAACATTTTGTCAAAAACATAACATACATTTGTTTAACAAAAGCGTACGTAAAACATGCAATAACTTAACATCATCAAAACATTGTAACATAGCATCATAACATAAGTCAACATGAACCGAATCTGCGCCTTCTCATAACCGTCAATTCCATACATCGCATACCAGCGGATGAACTTAAGGCTCGTTACCTCTAAGTCATCCGTCACCAGGTATCCTAAGGCTCGTTACATCTAGGTGGACCAAACATATGTCTCCAAAGGCTCGTTACCTCTAAGAAGACAGAACATAACATAGGCACTATTTTCCCGCAAGGAATAGTACCTTCCATGGGATTACCGCCATCGGGATCCCGGTAATCCCATGGGTGACCGTCGTTACCCCATCATCAACCAGTTGTACAACCGTTAGCCAGCCACAAAGGCCCCCGTAAGGGTGAGGCCAATACATACATACATACATACCTTAGCTTCCGTAGGAACTCGTGGCAGATTCGTTCATTCGTGACTTTTATAAAACCTTTACCTTATTTTAGTTAAAGCACTCGTACGTTTTATTAAACAAAACACCATCTCTTTCGTAAACCTTTCGTAAACTTCATTTGGCAAAACATTTCACAAACATAATCTCGTAAACATCATTTCATAAACATCATATCGTAAACATCATATCGTAGACAACATATCGTAAACATTGTTTTGTAAACATCATTTCGTAAACATCATTTTGTAAACATCATATCGTAAACATCATTTCGTAAACATCATTTCGTAAACATCATTTCGTAAACATCGTTTTGTAAACATCATTTCGTAAACCTCATTTTAAAAACATCATTCCGTATGTATGCACACCAGCCCAAAAACATTTAATTAAAACATTTAAAGAAGGGCTTCTAGAACTCACCTGATAAGCTAATCAGGGTTGTCCTAAACAAAGGTCTAACAATGTCACTTTCGATCTGAATTGATTAGTTAAATACACATCAGACCAATCCCGACTCTAACGGTTTAACCATTCTAAACTAGGCGAACATACTGACTTTACTAACCAGCATGATGCCTGCGCACTTAGCAAGTGCGTAGGGCCTTGCTCTTGCGTACTTAATAAGTGCGCAGACTTCGCTTCATGCGTACTTGATAAGTACGCAGGCTTTGCTTCATGTGTACTTGATAAGTATGCTGGACCTGCTTCATGCGTACTTGATAAGTACGCAGGACCTGCTTCATGAGTACATGATAAGTACACAGGACCTTTTTCCCGTAAAAACCTTAACTTTTTGCACGCAGATCTGATCACGTCAAGATCCCGACTTTTTGTTCAAAACGTTCGCTTTTCCTCCTAGATGTTAGATCTATGTTCATTTTCAAGTTTCATCCATAAAAAAACGTTACCTTGTTGGAGCATATTATGGTGAAAACGAGCTTTAAGATATTATGTCTTAGTCTTAGAGTCTTTGACTTGTAATTGATAGAATTGTTAGCAACAGTTAAAGGGGAGTCTGTTAGGACATGTTTTGTAACTGTTGATAAAATTCTGTGTAAGTTCAGATAAGTTCGCCTAAGCATCTTTAGGAGCGAACTTGTTAAGTTCGCCTAGCCTATTAGAGGCGAACTTAATAAGTTCGCCTAAGTATCTTTGGAGCGAACTTGTTAAGTTCTCCTATGGCAGAGCGTGTGTCTATAAATAGGAGTTTACAATTTCAGAGTAAAAAACGAGAGCAGTAGAGGGACTTTGAATGAGTGTAATTCTGAGAATCTGTAAACTCTGTGTTTGCTGATACAAAAGAGGAAGTTTATTTACATGATTGTTTCTATTGTCAATTAGTATACATTCGTTAACACGAAGGATTCCGCACTTCGTGTTATCAAGACGTCTTATCACGAGATCGATCTGAGATGTGTAATGAGAACCTACAAGTGGTATCAGAGCTTTTGCTCGTGATTTGCGTTTGATTCTTGGTGATTAGAGACGTTTTTGTGTACAATTTGACAAGAAATTAAGCATTTTTGTATCCATGGAGTTTTAAAGTTCTTGAAACTGATTTTACTGTTGAATTCATGAATTTGAGGTTGATTTTAGTGAAATTGATCCGATAGAAGTGTTCTAATTCATAAAATACTAAATCCTACGGTCCAATTTCTTCAAATTCCTTCAAATCTGTGAGAAATGATGATTTTCGGCGCTATGAGTTCGTGTTTGGGTTGCTGAGTTTGTTACAGCTGAAGCAAGCGAACTTGCTGATTCAGTTGCAGGCGAACTTAGGGAGGCGAACTTAATAAGTTTGCTCAGTGAAGATCAAGCGAACTTAACAAGTTCGCTCAGTGAAGATCAGGCGAACTTAACAAGTTCGCTTGAGGTAAAGTTCGCTTAGTGAAGCTCAGGCGAACTTATTAAGTTCGCTTGTGCAGTATCAGGCGAAATTTCTTTTTGTCCAAATTTTTTAGGGAAATCTTATATGGTTGGTCTATATCATTTTTGAAATTTTGAAATTTTGATATTTTTAAAAAGAGTATTTTGGCGGGAAATTTTTTTCCGGATATTTTCGTAAAAATTTCAAAATGTCAATTTCATGTGATGATAATGAGATTGAAACTATGCCACTGAGGCTTTTGTGCATATCAGATTACCGTAGCTGGAAAGTCCGGTTCGAACAATTCGTATCAGAAACTGATGAAAATTTTTGGAGACCAATTACAGAAGGATATGTGCATCCTACTTTTGACTTTCTGGAATTTTGTGATGTTCCTAAATCAGTGACTGCTCTTACTAAAGTAGAAAAGCAGAAGTTTGATCGAGAGATGAAAACGTGTGAAACTTTAACAATGTCTTTACCAAAAGAAATCATTCATAGTCTCGGGAAGTGTCCAACTTCAAGAGATCTATGGGAAGCATTGACGAAAAAGGGTGAAGCAACTTCTCAAGCATTTGTTGTCTTGATCAAAGAAGTATTAGAGAAGCAGGGTGATTCTCAAAGTGATTCTTTTGAAGATTTAACTGATAGTGAGAGTATTCGTTCTGGTGAAAGTACTCAATCTACTGAGACTGATGTGATGACTGAAGAAAGCTTTCATACAGTTGAAGATGATCTGAGTGAATCAGAAATTGATACAGAGCCTGTCATTGTTGATCAAAAGGGTGAAGCTGATGATGACGTATTCTTGGCTCCTGGTGCATCTTCTTCAGAAGTAAAACCTGAGGTAGTTTCTAACTCCAAAACATTTTGTTCTAACTGTATTTCAGTGAAGGATAAAATGATGAGGGTTATGGATGATAACGTAAACCTCATTTGTGATATGAAATCGATGCACACGGTAAATCAAAAATTAAAAGATAATGAGAATGTGTATATTGAGAGAATAGAATCACTGAAGAGGGATATAAGTTCTCTGACTTTGAAGATCAAAGAGTAGGCATATCACCTGGATATGTCCTTTGCAGAAATTGAGAAAAGAAATAATGATCTTGCTGAGAAAGATAAGGAACTAGCTGAATCTAAAGCAGAGGTGATCAGATTGCATAGAAAGTTAGAAAGCTTTGGAAATTCATCATTCTTATTAGGACATTATCATGATAATACTAAAGAGGGGAAGGGAACTAATGGTATTGGTTATGTTCCTCCACCATTCAACAGAAATTATTCTGTTACACCTGAGATTATAAAAGATGAGGATTTAGATCCTAAGACTGTGTTGAAAGTGAATTCAGTCACAGGTGAAGATATGGTGTATTCTGATGAGAGTGATGATGAATATTTTGATGAAGCTAAGGTAGAGGGGATACCGAAAGAGTTTAAGAAAGAAGTCTCAAAGGTTGATTCTAATTCATCTGAAAATTATACATTTGGAAGTTCTTCAAATTCAAGGAGAGTTCCATATGTCAGAGATTATAAAGACAGGAGTACATGCTTTCATTGTAATGAGATGGGACACATTGTGGTGAACTGTCCTTACAAAAATAAAGGGAAGAAGCATGTAGTTCCTGAGAAGATGAAGCCTGAATCAAAACCTGTTGAGAAAAAGTTTGTTCAGTCTCAAACTCCAAAAGAAGTTCATGTAGGAGAATCTTATTCAAGTGCATCTTATCGTGTGAAGATTCCTTATATGAGAGAATATCGTAAGACGAGATATTGCTTTTACTGTGGTCTTGTGGGTCATATTCGTATTGCTTGTCCTCACAACGCCAAAGGTAACCGACATGTTACTCCAGAAAAGGTAAGAACTCATGGTAAGCCTTATGTTAACCCAAATGTATTTAAACCTCATGATACACCAAAGGGTAATTCTAAATCTGAGGTTAGGCTTTCTAGACCTCAAAGACGGAGAAGAAACTGAAGATTGAGAAAACTTTTAGAACAACAATAGCTTTCACAATCTAAACATTTTTTAAATGAACAAGAGTGTTCAAACACTTCACATTTTAAGCAAAAAGAACTTAATGAACAGAAGTATGTTTGGAAATCTAAAGTTTCTGTTTCTGACTCGTCGGATCAATCTCCGAAAATCGATGGGAGATTCAATTATGAATGGAGTGAGGTTTATTATTTTGATACAGATGGACGACCCATGACTACCATGGCTTGGGTCCTAATTTCAAATTAATGTTTCTTGTTAGATGTGCAGGATTAACCAAGAGGGACTATTAATACCATTTTGGTTGTTGATAGTGGTGGTTGTTAGCACATGACAAGGAATGACATCTGCAAGAGTAAAGAGTTGTTGATAACTGAGAAATCTATTTGATTCAACGACTTGATGCTCAAGGGGGAGAATATGTCACACACAATGTTTTTGAAAAGAGTTTTACAAAGTCCAAATGATAACCTGAAACTTAGGATGACAATGGTGAGCATAAAGTCGTTGATGCAACCATTTGACTAGTTAAGGGGGATTCTACAGGACAGGGGAGTACAGATTTGTGTGTTGGTGACAAAGGCAAAGGCATTCAATTACAGGATTACATCGGTTTGAGTTTTTAATTGATTGATTTGCTTAATCCTGAGTAACCAAGTAAAATGTTTTTTCATAAAATGTTTTCATGGAAGATTTTATTTTCTTTTGTTTTACTTTCTTTGAAAAATATTTTGAAAAAGCCAAACAAATTTGAAAAAGATAAAATCGACATTACTTGAAGTTAAAGAAGAGATGATAGTACATCAGTAGATGTTCTTTCACACATGACCTTAGATTGACTGGTTGGTGCTTTATGTTAATGTATTTGAATTATATGTTTTGATCTAAACTTCAGAGACTGAACAAATAGGAAATGATAGTGTTGTGTATGCATATAATTTGAATTGTCAGTAGACTAAAAGCGTCACTGAACCATTAGTAGTGTGAAAACATAATTGCATATGTTACAACTGTGATTTGAACCCATTTTATGCCTGGGTGTGTGTGTTAAAAGACCACTATCAGATAAAGAATATTAGCTTTTAATAAAGATTGTCCTATGAGATCAGTTTTGGGTTATGTCCTTGGCACTATTCATTCGATTTGCTTCAGTGCCCATGTCCCGAAAAGCATGCAATATGAAGTATAATCAAGATATGTACTTGACAACGTCTGTCAAACATATACTAGCCCTTGGATCATATTGATAAATCATATTTATTGATTCCATTGAATTCATAATCCAGATAACAGTTGGATCCACGTAACTGAATCTTATGATTCCACATATATAAGCCAAAACATTGAATCATTCAATTCTGAATCTCATTGATTCCTATACAATCCAATTTGGATTCTGCTATTCATGTGCTAAGTGATGTCTTCTCATTCTGGAAATTCGGATAATCTTTAGTAAAATCTCATATGTCTTGAAGATAGTGCATTTACTTTATGTTGACATACTAGTGGGGTACACGTTGTATTTCATACTTAAATGGTACCTTAACTCACAAGAAAGTGGGAATGAGATGCTTTAGTTTCAAATCTTATAATATTGAAAATTTGAATTTGTGTGTCATAGCATGATCCTATTTTCTTTGAATGTTTATCGCGTATCATAACATGCAATATGAAAGTCTTGAAAAGATAGAGTGTTATAATCTTGAAAGATATTGGTTTGATTGGTCAAGGCTTGAAAGAATGACATAGGATACCATTTGATATTATATGGATTTTATATCTAAGATGTGTGATTGATATCTCATATATACTGATATGATCTTCTTACTCGTGATGTTCGAACAAAAAGATGTGATTTTGTATTTTACATTTCAGTTTATATAGAGAAAAACCAAAAAGATTCAGTTTTTAAGTCATTTAATCTTCCTGATTTCTCTATTGAATCAACTCATGCTAATCCTTACTTCTCTATGACCAATCTAGGGAACATAAATGATCAAGGCTCTTCCTCATCTGCTCAGGTTGAAATTCTTGTGGTTGCTAATGCTGAATCTGATATGGAGTCTTCCGGTTCTGGTGCAACAAGTGAAACTATTGAAGACAACTCCATTCCAATAGTAGAAGTCGTGGAAGAAGATGAAAATCTTACCAATTTGGAAGAAGTCGTGGAAGAAGATGAAATCCCTCAACTGCGAATTCACAAGATTCATCCCACCACTAACATCATTGGACCACTCAATGTGGGTGTTAGTACCCGAAGTGCCTATGAAGCATTTGAAAATAGCATGTTTTCTTTCTTCATTTCTCAAGTTGAACCAAAGAACATCAAAGCAACTCTACTAGAAAATAGTTGGGTGGAAGCAATGCAGGAAGGGCTACAGCAATTCTCAAAGCTGCATGTGTGGAATTTGGAAGATCTTCCCAAGAACAAAGTTCCAATCGGCACTCGTTGGGTTTTTCGCAACAAAAAGGATGAAGGCGGCACTGTGATTCGAAATAAAGCTCGTCTGGTGGTTCAAGGTTTCTATCAAGAAGAAGGGATTGACTATGAGGAAGTCTTTGCACCAGTGGCTCGCTTGGAAGCCATCAGAATGTTTCTCGCCTATGCAGCCTACATGGACTTCACCGTCCATCAAATGGATGTCAAAAGCGCATTTTTGTATGGCAAAGTTCAAGAAGAAGTATATGTCAAGCAGCCGTCGGGTTTCATTGATCCTAATTTTCCAAACCATGTTTACAAGTTAGACAAAGCATTGTACGGTCTTCACCAAGCACCTCGTGCGTGGTATGAAACTTTATCAAAGCATCTGCTTGAGAATGGTTTCACACGAGGAGCAATTGACCAAACCTTGTTCAAATGGAAGGAAGAAAAGGATACAATCATGGTTTAAATTTATGTGGATGATATCATTTTTGGATCTACAAATCCCCGTCTCTGCAAAGAATTTGAAGAAGTGATGCGATCTAAGTTTGAGATGAGCTCCATGGGGGAAATGAAGTTCTTTTTGGGACTACAAGTTGATCAGTCTGAGTATCCTTATCCATCAAGAAAAATACGTAAAAGAAATCTTGACCAAGTTCAAAATGGCTGATTCCCATCCAGTAAAAACTCATGTGGAAGTTCGACATTGTTTGACTCCTGATGTGGATGGGGAAAGCGTTGATCCGCATCTATATCGCTCTATGATAGGATCTCTCATGTATCTCATGGCCAGCAGACCCGACATCATGTTTGCAGTGTGCTTGTGTGCACGTTTTCAGGCTAATCCTAAACTCTCTCATTTATCTGCTGTCAAACGTATTTTAAGATATTTAAGGTATAAGTCAAAATTGGGTCTGTGGTATCCTAAAACTGACTTGTTTGATCTTGTGGCTTATTCAAATTCAGACTACGGGGGATATTTTCAACATCTTTGCTGAGTACACAACTGCCATAGACTTACGGGCTGCATTGTGCACAAGATATGAGGGAAGTGAGGATGTCAGGGAAAGCAAAAGAGATCTGATTAAGAAACAATATGCGATGTTCAGCAGTGTAAGGGGAGAATCAATATCTGATTTGATCAACCGTTTCTCAAGTATTGTATCAAGGTTGAAGGTAATGGGAGTTGAGTACCCTACTCTTGATCTAAACAAGAAACTCCTAGATTCTCTTCCTGAGGAATGGAATATGTATCGAATCATGATAAAAAAGACTGAGAATCTGAGTACTCTATCTCAACAGGAAGTCTATAGCATCCTTGAATCTTATGAAATTGAAATTAAGAAGGGAGCAGTCACCCCATCAAATCAGTCTGGAAACACAGCTTTCATCGCTGGATCAAGCTCACCCGGTAGCCCATACTTTCAGACTGATGTCCCTCCTTCAGCTGCTGCATTTAATTCTACCAGCTCCTCTGCCCCTCAAAAGACTATCACCATGATTCCTGATGAATATGTCCCAATCATGACTGCTTTCATGTCATGCTATGATGCACTGATCTCTGGAAATCTAACACCGGTTAGCTGTCAACCTGATGACTTGGAGTAGATTAATCCTGATGATTTGGATAAAATGGACATTGACTGGTGCATGGCCATGTTGACCTTAAGAGCCAAAAGATTCATCAAAAGAACCGGCATAGACAGATTCAAGCAGGGAAAGACACTTGGGTTTGATATCAAGAAGGTGAGATGCTACAATTGTGATCAGCTGGGTCACTTTTCCAGAAACTGCAAGGAACCGTCCTCCAAGGATCAGCAAGAGAAGAAGATCTCCTCTGGAAAACAAGCTACCAATCCTCCAAAGACAAACACATCTTCAAGCTCCACAGCTCTTGTGTGTCAGGCTGATGGACATTATCATTGGGGAGATCAAGCTGAGGAAGCTGCTGATAAAGCCTTGATGGCTGATGTGGAGGACATGGGAAAGTGTGTCATGATTGAACCTGCTAAGGATCTCACTGCTGTGCCTGCTGAGGTTATTTATAAACTGTGTAATTCTAGATCTTGCTTGAATGAAATTCAAAAATACAGATTCATCAATCAAGCCTTGATTGATGAACGAAATCACATTAAGGTAATGTATGACTCTGTGGCAAAAAATGAGAAACTTTACTTAAAGAAAATTCGTGATATTTCTGGTGAAAATCGTTCTTTAATTGTGCAACTCAATACTCAAACCATTAATAATACAATTTTAACAAAAAGAGTCTAAAAGGCAGAAAAAGCTAAATTACAGGTTGATCACATGGATATGGATCAGAAAATTCTGTTTGGAATAATCGATAAACAATTTAATAGAAAAGGCACAGAAGGTCTTGGGTATAACTCTCATCCACCTCCTTATTCTAAATCAGGGAGATTTGCTGATATGCCTACTCCACATGTTTCCACGCCTTTTGTTTGCACATTATCTCCTGATGATTATATTACATCCTCTGATTCTGACAGTTTTGCTTCTTGTGCAGAGTCAAATTGTGTAAATTCCGAAGATGATTGTGATAAGAGTGCTAATGATAGAACTATTTTAAAAGAACTTGAGTCGGATGAATGTAATAATATGTCCGTGTCAAAACTAAATATTTGTGAACACGTTAAAAACTTGTATTTTGATTCTATGCCTGCTGAGCATACGGGTTTGGGATGTGATGTTTCTAAATTTAAAAATGCCTTGCCTTTTGTTTCTAAATCTTTGAATGTTATGCCATGTGTTACAAAATTTAAAAGTGCAAAAATTATTGTGAATGATGTACCACGTGAAACCATGAGCAACATGGAATTTTTCATATTAAAGGAAGCACATCGTCTTCAAGACAAAGTTATTGATGAGAGAACCGTCTCATGTTCAGATTCCTCAACATCACAATCATCTTCATCTTGTGATGACTATTATCAGGCTAAGATATCTTGTGAAAACGTCTGTTTTAGTTGTGGTGCCTCAAATCATGTTTCAAAAAGTTGTAAATTGACAACCACAAATTCTAATGAAAAATCGCCTTCCGAAAGTTCATTAAATTCATACATGTTGCCTAAGTCTTTTCACAGTAGAAAATCTAGGCGTAAAAGAATTAAAAATGCTAAAAATCATTTAAAACGAACGTGGAAAATTAAAAATAATGTTCTATTTGATGACCGTGTTTCATCAAAGGATGGTTGTAATTTTGATTCCAATGAGATGTCATATCCTGACACTAAGATCTCTTGATTGAAACAATGTTGGTCAAAACGTATAAATGGTTCGTTGTGTATAGGGTCAATCAGGAAGAACCGGTGATAACATCTGGCATGTAGATAGTGGATGTTCAAGACATATGACTGGGCACTTTAACTTGCTGCAATATTATCATCAAATTGATGGAGAGTACGTTGCTTTTGCTGGAAACCCAAGAGGAGGAAAGATTGAAGGACAAGGAAAAGTATCAAATGGAGTAAATAGTCTGGAATTTGTCAACTTTGTTCCTCAGTTGAAATACAATCTGATGCGTGTTTCACGGATTTGTGACAAGGACTTTTGTGCCTTATTCAATTAAAAGGAATGTCTTATCTTGAAACCAGGAGTGGTGATTCCAGAAGAACTTATTCTCATGTGTGCTCCCAGAAGATACAACACATATAGCTTGGATATGAACAACCCATCGGGCATTGAATCGTGTTTTCTCTCAAAAGCTTCCGAAGATGAATCTTTCCTGTGGCATAAGAGGTTGGGACATGTAAATTTCAAAACAATGAATCGACTGGTTCGAGGCAACCTAGTCACTGGATTACCTTGCAAAGATTTCACTCCTATGGAACACTGTATCTCATGTTCCAAAGGAAAACAGCACAAATCTTCACATAAGCCTAAAACCACCAATTCCATTGACTCTCCTCTCCAATTGCTTCACATGGATCTATTTGGTCCAGTGAGTGTCATGAGTCTTGGACGAAAGTCATACTGTCTGGTGGTAACAGATGATTTTTCTCGATTCACTTGGGTGTTTTTCTTAGCCACAAAAGATGAGACGCCAGAGATTTTAAAAACCTATCTGCTTCAAATTGAGAACCTCTTCAATCTAATTGTGAAGACTATCCGCAGCGATCATGGAACAGAATTCAAAAATGAAACTCTTGATTCCTTCTGTGAAAGCAAAGGAATTTCTCGACAATTCAGTGCACCTCGTACTCCTCAACAAAACGGTGTAGCTGAAAGAAGAAACCGCACTTTAATTGAAGCTGCACGAACTATGATTGTTGACTCTAAGCTTCCCGTGACTTTCTGGGCTGAGGCGGTCAACACTGCATGTTTTGTGCAAAATAGGGTTCTTATCACTAAAAGTTGCAACAAGACACCTTATGAGATCATGTACAAGCGCAAGCCAGTTATTGATTTCTTCAGAAAATTTGGGTGTGTATGCACAATGCTGAACACTTCAGATCAGCTCAAAAAGTTTGAAGCCAAAGCTGATGAATGCTATTTTGTTGGTTACTCATCCAATCAACGTGCTTTTCATGTCTACCATAAGAAGAAAAGGATAGTGATGGAGTCCATTGATATCAATTGGCATGAAAACAATCATACGGACGCAGGAGGCGGTCCCAATTGGCTCTTTGACGTCGATTCAGTTTTTAAGTCATTTAATCTTCCTGATTTCTCTATTGAATCAACTCATGCTAATCCTTACTTCTCTGTGAACAATCTAGGGAACATAAATGATCAAGGCTCTTCTTCATCTACTCAGGTTGAATTTCCTGTGGTTGCTAATGCTGAATCTAATATGGAGTCTTCCGGTTCTGGTGCAACAAGTGAAACTGTTGAAGACAACTCCATTCCAATAGTAGATGTTGCACCACAATCACCTGCTGAAGATCCTATTAATGATATTGCCGATCCTCCTGCTGAAAATCTTACCAATTTGGAAGAAGGCGTGGAAAAAGATGAAATTCCTCAACTGCGAATTCACAAGATTCATCCCACCAATAACATCATTGGACCACTCAATGTGGGTGTTAGTACCCGAAGTGCCTGTGAAGCATTTGAAAACAGCATGTTTTCTTGCTTCATCTCTCAAACTGAACCAAAGAACATTAAAGCAGCTCCACTAGAAAATAGCTGGGTGGAAGCAATGCAGGAAGAGCTACAGCAATTCTCAAAGCTACATGTGTGGAATTTGGTGGATCTACCCAAGAACAAAGTTCCAATCGGTACTCGTTGGGTCTTTCGCAACAAAAAGGATGAAGGCGGCACTGTGATTCGAAATAAAGCTCGTCTGGTGGTTCAAGGTTTCTATCAAGAAGAAGGGATTGACTATGAGGAAGTCTTTGCACCAGTGGCTCGTTTGGAAGCCATCAGAATGTTTCTCGCCTATGCAGCCTACATGGACTTCACCGTCCATCAAATGGATGTCAAAAGCGCATTTTTGTATGGCAAAGTTCAAGAAGAAGTATATGTCAAGCAGCCGCCGGGTTTCATTGATCCTAATTTTCCAAACCATGTTTACAAGTTAGACAAAGCATTGTACGGTCTTCACCAAGCACCTCGTGCGTGGTATGAAACTTTATCAAAGCATCTGCTTGAGAATGGTTTCACACGAGGAGCAATTGACCAAACCTTGTTCAAATGGAAGGAAGAAAAGGATACAATCATGGTTTAAATTTATGTGGATGATATCATTTTTGGATCTACAAATCCCCGTCTCTGCAAAGAATTTGAAGAAGTGATGCGATCTAAGTTTGAGATGAGCTCCATGGGGGAAATGAAGTTCTTTTTGGGACTACAAGTTGATCAGTCTGAGTATCCTTATCCATCAAGAAAAATACGTCAAAGAAATCTTGACCAAGTTCAAAATGGCTGATTCCCATCCAGTAAAAACTCCTGTGGAAGTTCGACATTGTTTGACTCCTGATATGGATGGGGAAAGCGTTGATCCGCATCTATATCGCTCCATGATATGATCTCTCATGTATCTCACGGCCAGCAGACCCGACATCATGTTTGCAGTGTGCTTGTGTGCACGTTTTCAGGCTAATCCTAAACTCTCTCATTTATCTGCTGTTAAACGTATTTTAAGATACTTAAGGTATAAGCCAAAATTGGGTCTGTGGTATCCTAAAACTGACTTGTTTGATCTTGTGGCTTATTCAGATTCAGACTACGGGGGTTGCAACTTAGACCGAAAATCCACTTCTGGAGGTTGTCAATTCCTTGGCAACCGCCTTGTCTCATGGCAATGTAAGAAACAATCCACCGTTTCCCAATCCACCGCCGAAGCCGAATACATTGCCGCAGCCCTCTGTTGTTCCCAAGTCAGATGGATACACCATCAGATGCTTGACTATGGGATTACATTCCATGAGACACCCATTCTGTGTGACAACACTTCCGTTCCCCATATCACCAAAAACCTCGTTCAGCATTCCAAAACCAAACACATTGAAATTAAACATCATTTTATTCGTGACTGTGTTGAAAAGAAGCATATTCGAATTGTTGAAGTCAAAACTAATAAACAAACCGCAGACATCTTCACAAAGGCTTTTGACTCTACCAGATTTGCCCAACTGGTGGAAATGCTTGGAATGGTCAACTTTCAGTAAATTGTGTAAATAATTTTTTTTATTTTTATTTTTTTTATTTTTATTATTATTAACTCTGTTTAAACTGTCTAAGAAAATTCCAAAAAGATTTTATTTTTTTTATGAACAATATCCATGCAAATCTTTTGGGGGAGAAATATAATATTTTAATATTGAAAAGAATTGCTGTGTATATAATCTTACAAGTTGCAGGAAAAATTGAATCTGGCCTTTGAGAAATGATAGTGTCTGATCTCATCTTTTGGACATGGAATAGACCAACAGCGATGGTGTTTACTGAGGTATAGCTGGTAGGCCCGACATATGGTTAAAACTTGTAAGTAGTGTGAAAACCTAATATATATCTCATACTTGTGTGTTTGAATCCATTATTGAAACATCTAACCCATTTTTATATCTAAGAAAACCGATTCAATCAGATATAGGCATACGTATTGGATTCCTATTCATACGCCAAGTGACCGTCAATATAACGATATTTACCACCGATGACCCTGTATGTTTTGCTTACGCAAAGATCTCGGGTGCTCATCCTTTTCCCATCCACTTGGATGATTTGACCCCGTCTTATTTGCTTACGCAAAGATCTCGGGTGTTCAACATTTTTCTATCCGCTTGGATAATTTTTTTGACTTCTTCTGTTTTGCTTACGCAAAGATCTAGAATGCTCGTACCTTTTTAATATCTACTTGGATATTTTTTATTTTAATTTTTCTAAATCCACTTGGATATCTTATTTTATTTTGGTGGTACTTTGACATTACTAAGACGGTACCTTGCTTAATCAGAAAGAGATGATAGGATGAAGATGGGTACTTCTTGAGGATTGATAGGTTTTTCAAAATCAATTTATTTTAATATGTGGGGTACACCTTGTATGTTGCTTAAATGGTACCTTCTAATCACATGAAATCTTTGTACAAACAAATGTTCGAGTTTACTTTGCACAAATATCAGCTATCTTCAGGGACTCACAGTTGTGAATTGCAAAAGGAAGTGTTTCAAGAGACTGACCAGATCTGATCTCATGTTGGATCTTTTTCAAGAAGAAAAGTGTAAATATCTTATGTATAATTTTATTTATATATCGAAACTAGTTGTACATATCGAAACTACTTTGAACTATCGAAACTAGTTGTACATATCGAAACTACTTTGAACTATCGAAACTAGTTGTACATATCGAAACTACTTTGAACTATCGAAACTAGTTATACATATCGAAACTACTTTGAATTATCGAAACTAGTTGTACATATCGAAACTAATTTGAACTATCGAAACTAGTTGTACATATCAAAACTAATTTGAACTATCGAAACTACTTTGTGCATATCGAAACTTCTTTGTACATATCGAAACTAGTTTGTCCTATCGAAACTAGTTGTTTCGACAGGGGCAATTTTGTCTTTTGTCTCACGAGAATTAAAAGTCTTCATAAGCAATCCCTCCCGTCATACTGATTCTTACTCGTATTTTTCAAAACCTTTTCGCCTTCTCCGTCATTCACACAATCTCTCAAATCGCCGGTCTGGGTTGCAAGATATCAACTGATTTTCTCCGTTGTCTCTATCGTCTCCATCATCAGGTAACGTCTCACTACCTCTGTTTGATGATTTATGCAAAACGACAGACCCAGGGTTTCAAAATTTAAAATTTTCGACTAAGTCTTTATAATAACAGTCATTTGTGTGCTTCTTTGTGTTTTCCTGCAGATAACGTCTCACATTCGGTAAGATGAAGTTCCGTCACTTACAGGCTACTCTAAATCTTTCTTTTAAAATTATTTATATTAAGTCTGAGTATAACGAATCAGAGGGGTTTGGGTTTCAAAACCAAGTAGTTTCGATAAAGGGGTTCAACACTTTCAAAATTATCTTAAAAGTTTTCAATCGAAACTACTAGTTTCGACACCCAAACTTGCCCTAGTATCTCTGATCGAAACTAGATAGTTTCGATAAGTTCATCTCCATCGAAACTAGTTGTTTCGACAGTTTTGATCTCCATCGAAACTAGTTGTTTCGACAGTTTTGATCTCCATCGAAACTAGTTGTTTCGACAGTGATTGATCTCCATCGAAACTAGTTGTTTCAACATTGTTGATCTCCATCGAAACTAGTTGTTTCGACTGTGTTGATCTCAATCGAAACTAGTTGTTTCGACAGTTAGGATTTCAAATTTTTTCTAAGTGTTGATATATCTTGTTTCGATTCAGTATTTTCAGAAATCTTACTTATTGTGCAAAATTGATAAACTTTACAGGTATGGATCTCTTATTTGTAAAAAGACACAATGTCTGTGCATTCCTCAATGCCAATGATCCTAAGGCTGTAGAGTTCATTCCTGTACTAAACTTCCTGGCAAACTCCAACATTAGCTTTGCCATCAGCAATAATCTGCCGGTGTTTGAGACAACTATAAGAGAATTTTGGGAGACTGCAGAAATCATCACTTTTGAGAATATAGAGCACATTAGAGCAACTGTGCGTGGCCAAGAAGTCTTACTTTCTGGAGCTACAATTAGAGAGGTGCTTCAGTTTAATGATAATCCAAATGCACCTATTGAATTCCCAATTTTCTATGTTAAAGAATGCTTCAGAAGGTTGGGTCATCCAGATGAATTCAAGAGTGGCCAGATAATCAAGAACTCCTTACCAAGCCACTGGAGATATATAGTGCACGTGTTTATTCACTGCCTATCAATCAGAAAAGGAGGGTTTGATTCAGCAAACAGCACTCTGGGCTCAGCTATTTTGGGGATAATCAAGGGAAGAGATTACAACTTTTCTGGCTTTATATTCAGACAGTTAAAAGACAATCTAACTGGAGCCGTGAAGGAGAAATTCTTGGCATATCCTAGATTTCTACAAATTATCATCAATCATATTCATCCTGAGCTGCAACAAGGTGGGAACACCTTTGTGTTCGATCACATGATTGCCAAGACTCTCAGCTATATGAGAAGTACTAACAAGAGAACCAACAGGGCTATAGCTGACGTTCCCCTGTTTGGTCATATTGTTGGTGAAGAAAAAGAATTTATCCCTGACATTGACCCTGATCTTGAAGAAGAGAACTCATCATCTGAAGAAGAAGAAATGGAAGTTGAGCAAGATCAAGGTAATGCACCTATTGATGAAGCTCAGATTGAGATAAACGTCCCTGAAGTTCAAGAACAAGAACAACTCATCATTGAGCCTGTGATAGAGGCTCCTTTTGTTGAACAAATTCAGATAGTTCAAGAACCAGCAGTTATTGTTGAGGCTGGCATGCATGGAGTTGAGGAGGAAGTCGCAGAATCAAGTGGAACTCTGGATGCAGGGATTTATGGATCTGACTACTACAAGTCTGATTCAGATGATAGAACAACGCATCCTGCATCTTCCTCTAAACGACAGGCTGAGTCAGGTTCTGATTTTGAGGAAGAAGAGCCTAAGGTAAAGAAAATCAAAACAGGATTTGAAGACTTGTCATCCTCGTCAGATTCTCTATTAGCCACTCCACAACCATCTCCACAACCATCTTCACAACCATCTCCACAACCCACTCCACAACCTACTCCACAACCCACTCCACAACCATCTCCACAACAATCACCCATCCATACTACTCCCACATCACCAACTCATGATTCAGCCTCTCCTGTACCAAGAGTTAAGACTCTAAGCCTTGAACTGAAGAAAATGCAGGATACGATTCAAAAGAAAGATGAAGAAATTGAAGGCTTAAAAAATAATTTGCATAATGTCCAGGAAGAGGTTAAAGACCTGAAGCTGGAAGTTGTGGGTTTACATACCCAAATTGTTGTCCAACAAACTCAACTTGAAACACATCAGAAACTAATATCAAAGCAAAATGAAGAATTCAAGGCTTTGGCTGAAGCAGTGGAGCAGCTCAAAGCCTCAATGGTTAAACCTGTGCAAAAACAACCAACTACTTCAACAGCTCAGGGGGAGACCACATCTGTAGTTGAACCCTCATCTCCAGACCTTGTGACTAATCCAGAGTCTGCACTAACTATATTTGCTGGGCATATTGAAAAGACAAAAGAGACGGTTGAAGTCAAAGTTGAAGGTACAGAACTAAACCTTCCCTCAGCTAGTGAGAGAAGAGAAGCAATGAAGAGAGGGAAAGGGACTTCCACTGAAATAGAGACCGTGATTCTTGATGAAGAAGACATCCCATATGATGATGAGCTGAATGCCCTTTTATAAGACATCGAAAACTTTGGGTATAATGATCTTTATCCAGAAATCCTGACCACTGAAGAAAAGGAGACTGAGCGAACTAGATACTTTACGGAAGACGGAGATGAAATTCAAACTTTATCTGACGAAGAAAAGGGTGAAGATGATGTTTAGATTAATCTTATCAAAACAGTCACTCCTGAACCAACAACTACAGTCTCCGAATCCGGTCCAGCACAAGATTCACCTTCGGTTGCTCCTGAACCTCCAATTTCAAGAAAGTCTTGGTTTAAGAAAATAATTCAGGAGGAAACCCCTAAGACATATGAATGGATAGCAGAGCATCAAGAACTGAAAAGACCTCCAATTGGCTGGAAGTATGATGCTGAAAGGAAGTTCTTTATCATAAGAAGATATAGATGGGGAGTTCAGCACTTTAAAATTATGACTGACTTCCAAACCCTTCCTTTCTATGACCTCAGGGATTTAGCCAAACTTCCACTTCAAAACCCTGGGAAGGTCATGATGGCTTATGACTTTGAGAAATTTATGCATTCTCAAGTCCATAATGATTTCAAAGGAATGAAGCCTAGGAAAACTCAAAAGAAGATCTCAAAGACTAGGTTTCATCCTAAGACTAACAAGCCATATGTGTTCTTAAGATACAAGCCTGCCCAAACACACAAGACCATCACCATTCCAAAATCTGTACCTGTCCAGCTACAAACTTTCAGAAAATGGTACTACGACCCAATTATTGGCAGTGCAGTGATCGAGTGTGAGGGCAAGGAAGACATCACCATCTTTGAGCCCATGGAGCTGTTGAAGTTTCAGCCTGAAGATCTGGAAATCCTTTTTCAGAATCACATTCAGGCATACAGTGATGAAGATGAAGCTGATGCTAAAGCCTACCAACGGGTTGTATCTCTCCATGTTAAACCTTTTATACCGAGGATAACAGAAGGACCAGCTGCTTGATGAAGAGCTGAAGACGGTAATGCAACAGCTTAGGGGGAGATTGTAGAGTCATATCTGAGATATAAGCTGTTGTCATTTATTGTTTGTTTAAACAGTTTTAGACTAGTTTACTTTCTGTCATTTCATTAAATGTAATTTCAGTTTTATGTAATTTACTGTTTTTATTTCTAAGTCTGGGCCATCGAAACTACTTAGTTTCGATTGAGTCTGTTCAATCGAAACTAGTAGTTTCGATTGAACATAGTTTCGATACTGTCACTACTATAAATAGCCTAGTTTGAGAATGTTTAGGGTGTGAGTAGCGGCTGTAACCCTGAACCTTCTCTTTAACATTTTTCCTGAATCAATACAATTTGCAGTTGTTTATTCACTGTGTTCTTACACTTTTATACTATTTGCGTGTTGATTCAAACTGTGGTTAGCCTGTTATCTTCACCAACACTGTTTCTATTATCTGTTTCACCACCATACACACAGTTTCCGCCTGTGTGTGTGCGTAATCGATCAAATCAGTGATTTCAAGAGAAATCTGGACCAACAACAACCCACTCCACAACAAACTCCACTACCATCTCCACAACAATCACCCATCCATACTACTCCTACATCACCAACTCATGATTCAACTTCTCCTGTACCAAGAGTTAAAACTTTAAGCCTTGAACTGAAGAAAATGCAGGATACGATTCAAAAGAAAGATAAAGAAATTGAAGGCTTAAAATCTAATTTGCATGATGTTCAGGAAGAAGTTAAAGACCTGAAGCTAGAAGTTTGGGGTCTACATACCTAGATTGACACTCAACAAACCCAACTTGAAACACAACAGAAACTAATCTCAGAGCAAAAAGAAGAATTCAAGGCTTTAGCTGAAGTGGTGGAACAGCTCAAAGCCTCAATGGTAAAACCTGTGCAACAACAATCAACCACTTCAACAGCTCAGGGGGAGACCACATCTGTAGTTGAACCCTCATCTCCTGATCTTGTGACTAATCCAGAGTCTGCACTAACTATCTTTGCTGGCCATACTGAAAAGACAAAAGAGGCGGTTGAAGTCAAGGTTGAAGAACCAGAGCTAAACCTTCCCTCAGCAAGTGAGAGAAGAGATGCTAGAAAGAAAGGGAAAGGGACTTCTACTGAAATTGAGACAGTGATTCTGGATGAAGAAGATATCCCATCTGATGACGAGCTAAATGCCCTTTTGGATGAAATTGAAAACTATGGGTATAATGATCTTTATCCAGAGATTTTAACTACCGAAGAAAAGGAGACTGAGAGAACCAGATACTTTACAGAAGAAGGAGAGGAAATTCAAACCTTATCTGATGAAGAAAAAGGCGAAGAAGATGTTCAGGTTAATCTTATCAAAACAGTCACCCCTGAACCAACCACTACAGTCTTCGAATCCAATCCAGCACAAGATCCACCCTCTGTTGCTCCTGAATCTCCAATTTCAAGAAAGTCTTGGTTTAAGAAAATAATTCAGGAGGAAACTCCTAAAACATATGAATGGATAACAGAGCATCAGGAACTAAAGAGGCCTCCAATTGGATGGAAGTATGATGCTGAAAGGAAGCTCTTTATTATAAGAAGATATAGAGGGGGAGTTCAGCACTTTAAAAATATGACTGACTTCCAAACCCTTCCTTTCTATGACCTCAGGGATTTAGCCAAACTTCCCCTTCAAAACCCTGGGAAAGTCATGATGGCTTATGACTTTGAGAAATTTCTGCATTCTCAAGTCCATAATGATTTCAAAGGAATGAAGCCTAGGAAAACTCAAAAGAAGATCTCAAAGACAAGGTTTCATCCTAAGACCAACAAGCCATATGTGTTTTTAAGGTACAAGCCTGCCCAAACTCACAAGACCATCACCATTCCAAAATCTGTACCTGTCCAGCTACAAACTTTCAGAAAGTGGTACTATGACCCAATCATTGGCAGTGCAGTAATAGAGTGTGAGGGCAAGGAAGACATCACTATCTTTGAGCCTATGGAGCTGTTAAAATTTCAGCCTGAAGATCTGGAGATTCTTTTTCAGAATCACATTCAGGCATATAGTGATGAAGATGAAGTTGATGCTAAGGCCTACCAATGGGTTGTATCTCTCCATGTTAAACCTTTTATACCAAGGACAACTGAAGGACCAGCTGCTTAATGAAGAGCTGAAGACAGTAATGCAACAGCTTAGGGGGAGATTGTAGAGTCATATCTTATGTATAAGTTGTTGTCATTTATTGTATGTTTAAACAGTTTTAGACTAGTTTACTTTATGTTATTTCATTAAATGTAATTTCAGTTTTCTGTAATTTACTGCTTTATTAGCTAAGTCTGGGCCATCGAAACTACTTAGTTTCGATTGAGTTTGTTCAATCGAAACTAGTAGTTTCGATAGATGGTAGTTTCGACAGTCTGTGTATCACCATGTAAATGGTCAATCGAAACTAGTAGTTTCGATTGAACATAGTTTCGATACCTGTCACTACTATAAATAGCCTAGTTTGAGAATGTATAGGGTGTGAGTAGCGTCTGTAACCCTGAACCTTCTCTTTCACATTGTTCTTGAATCAATACAATTTGCAGTTGTTTATTCACTGTGTTCTTACATTTTCATACCATTTGAGTGTTGATTCATAGTGTGGTTAGCCTGTTATCTTCACCAACACTGTTTCTATCATCTGCTTCACCACCATACACACAGTTTCCACCTATGTGTGTGCGTAATCGATCAAATTAGTGATTTCAAGTGAAATTTGGACCTACAATTCTCCTTTGCAAAAACTGAATATTGCAGATAGAAGTTGACAAGGGGTCCTTCTCCCAAGTTTTCTTTTAGATAGAAAGAGAAAGTGCAGATGAATAAGACGAAGACTATAGTGTGTTTGATGATATATGAAGACGGATGACAATCTTCTAAAGCTGTTGTCAAGGGGGAGTCTGTTGGAGCATATTCTGGTGACAACGAGCTTTGAGATATTATGTCTTAGTCTTAGAGTCTTTGACATGTAATTGATAGAATTGTTAGCAACAGTTAAAGGGGAGTCTGTTAGGACATGTTTTGTAAGTGTTTATAAAATTCTGTGTAAGTTCATAGAGAGGCGAACTTATCAAGTTCGCCTAAGCATCTTTAGGAGCGAACTTGTTAAGTTCGCCTAGCCTATTAGAGGCGAACTTAATAAGTAAGCCTAAGTATCTTTGGAGCGAACTTGTTAAGTTCGCCTATGGCAGAGCGTGTGTCTATAAATAGGAGTTCACAGTTTCAGAGTAAAAAACGAGAGCAGCAGAGGGACTTTGAACGAGTGTAATTCTGAGAATCTGTAAACTCTGTGTTTGTTGATATAAAAGAGGAAGTTTATTTACATGATTGTTTCTATTGTCAATTAGTATACATTCGTTAACACAAAGGATTCCGCACTCCGTGTTATCAAGACGTCTTATCACGAGATCGATCTGAGATGTGTAATGAGGACCTACATACCTTTTCATCCAAAACCTGAAAAACCCCAAAACGAACAAAAACTCATATCTAGGCCAGATCGTTACCTGTATCGAGCTTCTGATTCGGAGGTTCTTCTCATGAGCTATGGAGCAACACTTTGCTAGAATCTTGGGCCGATCCGTCCACTTTCTCTCTCTTCGGTTTCTTTCTCTAAAACTTGTAAAATGAGAGAAGAGAGATGGGCTAGGGTATTTATAGGGAGAGACTTCCTTAGAGCCCATACGCGCGCAAGCCCATAGCCGGCCCGTTCCACGCTCGTTTATTCCGTTCGTCTCGCGTTTAACCCGTTTCCATTTATTGTCGTTTATTATTTTTGGGATGTTACAAGTCTACCCCCCTACAATAGGTTTCGTCCCCGAAACCTATCATAAGTCAAATAGTTGAGGGTACGACTCCCTCATTTCTGTCTCCGTTTCCCAAGTATATTCCGATCCCTTTCGGTGCTTCCATTGGACTTTAACCAATCGAATAATCTTATTATGCAAACGCTTCTCCTTTCTGTCTAAGATGGCCACGGGTTCTTCGATGTAGTTAAGGCTGTTGTTGACCTCGATGTCAGTAAGTGGTACGTGAGCCGATTCATCCGCCAAACACTTTCGCAAGTGTGATACATGGAAGGTAGGATGAATCCCAATTAACTCATCTGGCAACTCTAACCAATAAGCGACTTCACTAACCCGTGCCATTATCCTGAATGGTCCGACAAACCTCGGACTTAACTTTCCTCTCTTCCTAAATCGTATGATTCCCTTCCAGGGTGACACTTTCAACATTACTCTGTCCCCAACATCAAACTCAATAGGCCTTCGTCGTATATCCGCATAGGATTTCTAACGATCTTGTGCGGCCTTCATTCGTGCTTTGATTTGATCAAACCTTTCCAACGTTTTCTCTTACGACTTCAAGACTTCCTAATTCCTTCTGTCCAATCTCACACCAACAAACCGGGGTCCTGCATCTTCTCCCATACAACATTTCGAAAGGCGGCATGCCTATCGTCGTTTGATGACTATTGTTGTAGGAGAATTCGGCTAACGGCAGATGACTGTCCCAACTGCCGCCAAAATCAATAATGCAAGCACGAAGCATATCCTCCAATATATGAATGGTGCTTTCGGACTGACCATCCGTTTATGGGTGGTATGCCGTGCTAACATTGAGTCTCGTGCCCATCGCCTCGTGAAATATTTTCCAGAACCTCGATGTGAATCGTGTGTCCCGGTCAGATACGATCGTCAAAGGTATCCCATGTCGTGCTACTACTTCGTTAATAAATACTTCCGCTAACCTTTCCGACGAGAACGTCTCGCAAATAGGTAGGAAAGGAGCACTCTTCGTTAAACGGTCCACAATTACCCAAATGGTGTCATGACCTTTAGCTGTGCGAGGTAGCTTGGTTATGAAGTCCATGGTAATGTGTTCCCACTTCCATTCTGGTATATCAAGTGGTTGAATCTTTCCATACGGTTTTTGGTTTCCAGACTTTACTTGCGAGCAACTCAAGTACTTGCTTACGTACTTTGTCACTTCGTGTTTCATTCCCGGCCACTAGTATTCCTTCCTCAGATCTTGGTACATTTTGTTGGTACCGGGGTGGATAGAGTACCGAGACTTATGAGCCTCATCCAAGATTTTGGTTCTAAGCTCGCCACCCATAGGTATCCATACCAGTCCAAAACATGTCCTAACACCAAGGGTGTTATATTCCAACTTGTCCTGTTGGCCAACCATTCTTTCCTTCTTTATGTTTTCTTCCTGAAGCGCTTCATCTTGAGCTCTTTAGATTTCCATCATCACATCTGATGTTACCACCAACTGGCAAGCTTTCACTCTAATATGAGCAGGCACATCCTTTCGGCTTAGAGCGTCAGCCACCACGTTTGCCTTTCCAGGATGGTATATGATTTCACAGTCATAATCTTTCAGGAGTTCCAACCATCGTCTCTGCCTCATATTAAGCTCTCTTGATGTTGTCTCGAATAACTTTATCTATTTGGTTCTCATTCATGTTTCATGGGTGTGACTTAACTTGAGTCCACTAAACACGTATGTGGATTTGACATGCGGAGCAAGCCACGTATTCCTTTCAACACTTAGGGGTGTCTCTTAGGAGCTTTAGTATGACGTTGAATTTGGCATCTTGGCATCTTCCATCCGAACCAAACCCTAGTCTGTAGATGTTGATCATTCCTCGTTTTCCCATTGATAGATTCTCGTGTAGTCTTGACTATACCTCTCTCGTTCTTGATTGACGTTATCTTTTTCAGCAGCGTACATCCCTAGTCGGTCCTTCACATCTAACCGTTAGGGTCCTTATCTCTTCATTTTACGTGAACTGTCTTATCAAACTCGGAGTCGTCCACCGAAGACTACATTGCCATAAATTCATCTCCTCGTTAAGTTTATCTATTCTGTCATCTAGACCGTTACTATTGATCATCTCTCGATTGTTTGGATCATTGTGTATACCTCATAAGCTATCCATGGTGCATTCGTCCTCGAAGGACCATACCATACCGTTCTCGAATGAATCATACCATCCCGTTCCCAAATGAATCCTACTATCAAGTTTCCAAAGGTACCGTACCATCTCATTCCCGAAGGAACCACATCGTCTCGTTCCCTAAGGAACCATATCTCTTCATTCCATAAGGAACCGTATCGCTTCGTTCCCGTAGGAACCGTATCGCTTCGTTCCCGTAGGAACCTTATCGCTTCGTTCCCATAGGAACCGTATCGCTTCGTTCCCGTAGGAACCGTATGAGGTATCCCCCAAACATATGAGGTATCCCTTATCACACTCAACTTGTCGGGAAGGTATTCATTCAGATGGAACACTAGTCACTCAAACTTTTCATTCATATTTTCATACACAATCTCCTTCTAGTCTTTCTTTCAAGCGTACTTGTCAGGTTTTACGTTTCACATCGTTGGTTCATTGAACACCATTCTTCCTACATATCACTGGATGGTCTTAGGGATTGGCATCCCATCTGATCGACAATATATATTCTCTAGCTACTCGTTTTCGTTAGCCTTTTCTGCATGCATTTCTTCTAAAGTCACATTCGTTGGTCTTATTATGGATAAATGACATGTGCGGTGACACTTGTACTTTCATTTCCTTTCTAGTTTCAGTGGGTCCTTCAACGGCTTTCTAATTCTAACAACACTCGCAGCTATTGAATAGACTTAGCCATAGTAGAGCGTTCTCTGAGTCGCCATGAATTTCTTCTTAGTGCCCATGCCTTACTTCACATTGTTGGTCAAAACTTGTCCTTCACATTCATTCTAGACAAACAATCCTTGGGTCGGATCTGGTTTGATTTGGTTTAGTCTGCACGCCCTAATTAACATCGCGGTTCCCGTCTCTTGTTGTTGGTATATCTATTTTCTCGTTTCAGGAGATACTCTAATTAGTTGTCTGGGACTGTCTTCTACATGGAAAGATGCCATTTGTGCATTCGTGCACTCATATAGTCTTTGGACATACACTTGTGTGGTTATTTCCTTCATGCTCATGCATACTTCAACAGTAGACCGATTCTTATTCATCATAACGCGTTTGTGCTAAGTGTAGTCCACACTAGCTCCATGGCATCCTTCATACTTATGCTCGTCTGACTTAGGTAAACCGAAGTTTCATTACTCCTCATCTTGCCCGTGGCTCATACTTGCTGACATCATTCACCGTTGTAAGGTACACCATCTTTTACATCGTTACTATTACTAATGATGTTCATCAATCTCCTTAATCGTTACTCGGGTGAATAACATCTCGAAGTCGTGGTTGAGTAATTGGATCAAATCTGATACGTAAGCATTAATCAATACCATAATATTCGCCATCATGCACACACCTATATATTCACAATTTCGCGGATCCAAACGAAATTGCCAATTTACCTCACTCGAGCATTCTAGTTCCTCTTATAACACTTCATAATACTCGCATATCTTCAAAGTTGAGATTTTTTCCCGGTATTCTCCTCGACACCTCTTACCACTTTCGCGCTAAGTCAACACAACAGAGGATATCTCGCATCACACTCGTACGGTCTCATGCACACTACCTTTCGGTTCCGCAAGAACACTTGCCTCTTTACTATAAACTTGGTGGGCGGGAATCCTACCGTGTCATCTGGTACGACCCCCACCATGCCTTCCGCCTATTCTACCCTCCATTTCGTTCTAAAAGACAAGGAATCCAATGTCATCACGCTAGTTAACAAATAGAATTCATCAAGTACTGTAAGATGTTAATATACACTGGCCATCTGCAATTAACCATTACACTACCTTTTGATTTCTATTTGACCACCTTTGTGATTCCATCAGACCACAAGTCCTTAACTAACCCTTTCTAAGGCATACTATATATGTAAATATATACTACCTACATACCTGATGCTGTGGCTCGAGTTAGCCGTACTGGCATCCGCTTACGGTCCCATTCACAGTTTAAGTTCGGGCACTGGGGGTGTCCGAATCTCTCAAACTATTGCTCTGATACGAACTTGTAAGGCCCCAAACCCGGGAGGCCTCACTCGTTGGATTTACTCATTCACAAACAGTTCTTAGACTTGAATATCAAAATAACGCAGCGGAAAATTTCATTAAAACATAATCGTGACATTGTTCAACATGCGGAAGCGTAACATAGTCTATTACATAAACATAACATAAGCTAATCATAACGGGATGCCAGTCTTCATATGATCCGGGTAACTCATCAAGCCGCCCAGCATCACCGTCCATCATCATAACCTGCCTTAACCTGAATATGCATACTAAAAAGTCAGCTACACTGGTGAGTTCTAGCTTTACATAAAACCTTAACACAAACATTTTGCCCAAAACATAACATACATTCGTTTAACAAAAGCGTACGTAAAACATGCAATAACTTAACATCATCAAAACATCGTAACATAGCATCATAACATAAGTCAACTTTAACCGAATCTGCGCCTTCTCGTAACCGTCAACTCCATACATCGCACACCAGCGGATAAACTTAAGGCTCGTTACCTCTAAGTCATCCGTCACCAGGTCTCCTAAGGCTCGTTACCTCTAGGTGGACCAAACATATGTCTCCTAAGGCTCGTTGCCTTTAGGAAGACAGAACATAACATAGGCACTATTTCCCCGCAAGGAATAGTACCTTCCATCGGGATCCCGGTAATCCCATGGGTGACCGTCGTCACCCCATCATCAACCAGTTGTACAACCGTTAGCTAGCCACAAAGGCCCCCCGTAAGGGTGAGGCCAATACATACATACATACCTTAGCTCCCGCAGGAACTCGTGGCAGATTCGTTCATTCGTGACTTTCATAAAACCTTTACCTCATTTTAGTTAAAGCATTTGTACGTTTTATTAAACAAAACATCATCTCTTTCGTAAACCTTTCGTAAACTTCATTTGGCAAAACATTTCATAAACATCATCTCGTAAACATCATTTCGTAAACTTCATATCGTAAACATCATATCGTAGACAACATATCGTACACATCGTTTCGTAAACATCATTTCGTAAACATCATATCGTAAACATCATTTCGTAAACATCATATCATAAACATCGTTTCGTAAACCTCATTTTAAAAACATCATTCCGTATGTATGCACACCAGCCTAAAAACATTTAATTAAAACATTTAAGAAGGGCTTCTAGAACTCTCCTAATAAGCTAATCTGGGTTGTCCTGAACAAAGGTCCAACAACGTCACTTCCGATCTGAATTGATTAGTTAAATACACATCAGACGAATCCCAACTCTAACGGTTTAACTATTCTGAACTAGGAGAACATACTGACTTTACTAACCAGCATGATGCTTGCGCACTTAGCAAGTGCGCAGGGCCTTGCTCTTGCGTACTTAATAAGTGCGCAGACTTCGCTTCATGCGTACTTGATAAGTACGCAGGCTTTGCTTCATGTGTACTTGATAAGTACGCAGGACCTGCTTCATGCGTACTTGATAAGTACGCAGGACCTGCTTCATGCGTACTTGATAAGTACGCAGGACCTGCTTCATGAGTACTTGATCTTCATGAATACTTGATAAGTACGCAGGACCTGCTTCATGCGTACATGATAAGTACGTAGGACCTTCTTCTCGTAAAAACCCTAACTTTTTGCATGCAGATCTGATCACGTCAAGATCCTGACTTTTTGTTCAAAACGTTCGTTTTTCCTTCTAGATGTTAGATCTATATTCATTTTCAAGTTTCATCCATAAAAACGTTACCTTTTCATCTAAAACCCGAAAAACCCCAAAATGAACAAAAACTTAGATCTAGGCCGGATCGTTACCTGTATCGAGCTTCTGATTCAGAGGTTCTTCTCACGAGCTATGGAGCAACACTTTGCTGGAATCTCGGGCCGATCCGTCCACTTTCTCTCTCTTCGATTCCTCTCTCTAGAACTTGTAAAATGAGAGAAGAGGGATGGGCTAGGATATTTATAGGGAGAGACTTCCCTTGAGCCCATACGCGCGCAAGCCCATATCCGGCCCATTCCACGCTCGTTTATTCCATTCGTCTCGCGTTTAACCCATTTCCATTTATTGTCGTTTATTATTTTCGGGATGTTACATTATCTTTCCATTTTATATCTTTGTTTTCTAAAAGAAGTATAACTTCTTTATGTGGACTTTGAGCCCAACTTTTTATATCATCTTCTGCTTCATTAGAAACAGTTTTAGCATATGATGCTTCAGAATCATTAGACTTCTCTTTTGAGGCTTTATAGGCTAGAAATTCCTTATAAAGGATATTATCTGATTGCGTAGTTGAACTAGATGACGAGGCAATATTCTCTGCTACAAGCTTTCGATTTCCAATTTGAGAAATGACCCTTGGATTTGAACCACCTCTTCCTCTATAAGAGGAAGATCTTCCTCTACCTCCTCTTCCTTGATCCCAAGGAAGCATTTCTGAAAAAATTATCCACATGAAATTATAATCATGTTATCACGAAATATTCGTGATCTTTTCCTTAAAGAAGCAATATAGATATTCTTATCATTAATATAATAGGATTTTGTCTTTGGGGATATGAAGGGGTTATTCTGGATTTCAATAATATGATTTTGTTGGTGTAAAATATAATAAGTAATTTCTTCTCTCTGGTGCTGAATATCAGAGAGACATCTTTGTAATGAGCCATCTTAGTTAAGATATTCCCTGGTAAGAAAATCAGGAAGACTATTATCACTACCTTTTTTATAAACAATATCAAAATCAAGTGGGGCTAAATGTGATTGCCATCTTGCAAACATTTGTTTTGAAACATCATGTTTGAAGTCTTTAGCGAACATAAATTTCGCTTCTTGACAATCGTTTTTTATAGTAAACTTTTGATTATATAAATCATCTTGAAATTTTAAAACACATTTTACTATTGTTAGAATTTCTTTTGCAATAGTAGCATAATTTTTCTGGCTTTTATTCCATTTTTCGGAATGGAATCTTACAAGATTTTCTTGTTTATTTATTGGTGAAATTTGTTTAAGAATTCCACCATAGCCTATATCAGAGGCATCTGTTTCAATAATTTTTTTTCAATCTGGGTTGGCTATCATTAAGCAAGGAAGATTTTGAACTTTCTGCTTAATTTTCTGGATAGTCATAGTATAGTTTTCAGACCATGGCTGAGGATTCTTTTTTAGTCTGTCATATAAGATGGCAGTATCCTTGGCTAAATTTTTATAATAAGGAAGAATATAATTTAGACTTCCTAAGAATCTTTGAAGTTGAGACTTATCATGAATTTCATCTGAAAATTTTGACCCAAATTCAATGCTTCTATTGATAGAAATAATGTTTCCAGTTTCAATATTATAGCCCAAAAATCTGATTTTTGTTTGGAAACACATCATTTTTGGTATAGAAATAACTAAACCACTATTTATGATAATATTCTTGAATATATCAAGGTGTTTAAAATGAGTTTCAATATCTTTCGAAAATACAAGGATATCATCGATATAAACTATTATAAAATCAATGTATGGAATAAAAATATCATTCATAATATTCAGGAATTCTAATGGGGCATTCTTTAATCCAAATGGCATAACATTCCATTCATAATGCCCGGTAGGTATTACAAAAGCAGTCTTATACCTATCTTTTTTATCAATTTGAATTTGCCAGTATCCAGATTTTAAGTCAAATTTTGAAAATATTATAGCGTTATGTAATTTATCGAGTAAATCTTTTTTATTACGTATATGATACCTAATCCATTTTAAAATTTTATTAAGAGGTTTGTAATTTATAACTAATCTAGGAATACCTCTTTCTTGTTCTGAATGTTTATTAACATAGAAAGCAGTACAAGACCAAGGAGATTTTGATCTTCTGATTAAGTTTTTGTCAAGAAGAGATTTGATCTCTTGTTTACATAATTCCATATAATCGGAATTCATTTGACAAGGTCTGGCCTTAGTAGTAATTTTACTATCATCAAAATCATTTTCATAGGGAAGAGAAATAATATGTTTCTTTCTGTTCCAAAAAGCATTTGGATGATCATTGCATATTTGCAAGATAAATTGATTATTAATAAATTTTATCTTATCCTGTAATTTTGAATTATTTATTATATCTTGAATATTTAAAGAAAATATTTCTTTTTATAAAAAACGAATTTGATTTAGTTTTGCCAGTAAAAGAGATTCTTTTACGTTATTTAAAGTTATAGAAAAAAGATTTGTAATGAATGGAAAATATATTTCTTTATTTTGGAAAGATCCAGTTATCCCTTTGTTATCAATATGTCTTAAAGGGAAAATTTTATTTAAGAAAGGGGTTCCAAGTATGGCTTGGCTAGTGAGATTTTTAACTAGAAGAAAACTAGTTTGAATACAGGTTTCATTATGACAGACATGAACCTGTGGTAATTTGTACTCAATTTTTAATCTTACTCCTCCAACAGAACTTAAATTATCGGAGGTTTTATGAAAATATTTTGTAGGAATAATTCCTTCATGTATACGGTTTAGATCAGCCCCACTATCAACCAATGTTGTAACAGTTATGAAGAAGTTGTCTTCAATAAGAAGTTTAACTTTGATGTTCCACTTCTGTGTGGTTATAATATCTATAATACTTTCTAAAAATATTCCTGAATTACTTTGAAGAATTTTTTCATTATTATTAATATTATTTTAGGGAATTTCAAGTCTTATGATTCTTTCTTCTAGATTTCTATTATCTTTTTGAAGTATTTTAATATCAATCTTTAGATTATCAATTTTAGTGTTTAGATCATGTATATTAATAGGTCTAGAAACTTGGTTTTCTTTCAACTAGCTGTCTTTTTAATTTGGCTATAGAAAAATGTTTTAAATCTTGCTAAGAATTGTTAGAGGAAGATGTTCCCTCAGATTTTTGTTGATTTAAATATTCTGAAATTAACTTTTCTTTGATTTGAGGATCATTTATAACCTTTAAGAGATCTAAAGTCTCATTGCTTAAAACATTAATTTCCATGTTTTGGAATTGAGAAATTATTTGATAAAGTCCTTCTTCTAATATATCAGAAGGGTTTTTGCAACAATCTTTTTCGCAATTTGTTGAACACTGATCTTCCTTTTCATCTGAGGAATAAAAGCTCTCATATTCTAAAATATTTAGATTTTCTTCTTCTGAGAATGATTGCTCAGAATCAATTTCTTCGAAGTTTTCATTTAATAAAACTTCATTAAATTTATCTCTTAACTCTCGATCTTCTATTTTGTTAAGTTTTTTCCTAACCCAACATGTTTTTGATTTGTGGCCTAATTTACCACACTTACTGCATTTTATTAATTTGTTAAATTCATTTGAAAATTCTTTCCTTTTTTCATATTTTTTCTCTTTATTATATTGGTTATCTTCTTTTCTGATTTTCTTTCTTTTAGAATGTCTCTTAGGAGAAGAATTTCTTTTCCTAGTTTTGGCTGACCTATCAAGTTTATTTTCTATCCCAAATTGATCACATAATTCTTCTAATTGTCTTTTTTCATTTAGAGAATGTTTTCTAATTTGTTGATTAAGTTTTATTTCATTGCATAAACTTAAACCTTCTTGAATACAGGTACCTATAAGTTTTACCGTAAGTGTAATTTTCATAATTTATGACTCCATCTATTCTTAGTTTGTTTCTTATTCTTTTAGCAAATAAATTTGGAAAGCCATCTATGAATTTCGACTTCCAATGTGGACTATTAGCCTCAGGGAGTTCCATGACTCTACATAAGAAAGTGTCTTTATACCATCTAAAAGACGTGAGAGTTCTATATCTTAAATTTTGTAGTAGAGTTCTTATATTTTCAGAGTCTTCAGACCATCTGCCTGTTAAGTGTTCTATAATGTTTATAATTAATGTATAAACTGCATTATTTTCAGTATTACTAGTTCCCTCTTCTTTTATGACACTGTTTAGGATTTTATTTTTATCATCTTGAGATAAATAATTATCCCACCATCCTTTTAGTTGGCCTGTAAACCCATATATAATCATGTTTGCTATGGTTGTAACGGAATTACTATTATTCTTACAAATAGTGTTATACATAAGCATTCTATGGACAATATTATAAATCTGTCTTTCAGTCTGACCGTCTATGTTTCATTCATAGATCATTTTTCCACTTTAAGAGTTATTAACAATATACTCTTGTTCTTCTATAAGAACATCTTGAGGAGTAGGTTTAGGATAATAATATTTTCTTTGGGTTGGCTTATCTTCCCATTTAGAAAGTTTGAAAATTTGATTATTTATTTTTTCTTGATAATTTTCTTCAGGAAATTCTATTATAGTACTAATTTTTAGATTTTTAAGAGCATTAATTGTATCATTCAAAGTTGTTATTAAATTGTCTTGAGATTTTAATTTAAAATCTGTTACTTCTAGAGGAAGTTGGATACTAGGAGTAGCAATTTTTTCTTGTAAATTTTTATTAGTGGATATGATTTTTTCTTTAAAATAGGATATAATCCTATCCATTTTATTAGACAAATCTAGTAATTGTTCTCCCAGAATAACTAAGTATAAATTCATGTAATTCTATTGTTTAATTAACTCATTTATATGAGAACCTGTAATAGGTAAAATATTTCCTTTTAATAATTTTTGAAAATTTGATAATATCTTATCTCATTATCTTTTTCTATCTTAAAAGATTGTGTAGGGGGAAAACCCTAGAGATTATATCTCCATTAATATTAAATTTTCTTTCAATAACAGAGATAATACTCGCAGTATAACTTTCTATAACCATGGAATAAAGGGTATAACTTCATTTTTTATGATCAGATCTTTATAATATTCATCTTTAAAGAAATTTATATCAATTTCTTTAAAATTTTCAAAAAACCAATTTCTAAATAATTCTCATTTGGGTAATTAGAATTTTTACTAATCTCTTTTCTTACCGGAGATCCCGGATTAAAGTCTATTTTTTCTTTAAAATCCAATAAACAAAATCGACTTCTGATTCGGTTGATTCCGGATCTACTTGGACTCCTGTAACTATATTATCAGAATTTATTCTTAATCTATTTAATGTTTCAGTTGTAGGGAAATTTTCCCTTATTCTTGAAGTGGAAGCTCTAGAAGGACATATATATATATATACATATATATATATATACATATATATATATTTAAATATATATATATATATATATATATACAGGGGTGAGTTCTAGATAAAACCAGTAGTTAGGAAAAAACTGAAAAAAACAATCTTAGTCGTTGATTAATAGTGATCAATTGTCAATATTATTTACGGGTCTAATTGTAAATTTAGTCAATAAATGATCAATATTTTAATGCTTGAAGGGTAAATATAGTATTTCATACACTCTTAAATTTGGAATTCCTATATTTCAAAATCAAAATCCCAAATTAATCCCCTTTCTATTTGTTAAACCATTTCATTCATCATTTATTAAATTGGCTCCCAAAAAATCAATCTTCAATCTTCAACTATTGCTCTTATTATGTTTACGATTACGAGTAGATCACCATTATGTTTCAGATTAGCAATGCCATGTTTAAGTATACGTATACATGAAACAACTACTGTTTACGTATACGTATATATGACATTGTATTAATAATTAAATGAAACAACTACTCTTATGTAATAGTGTATCTCTATTGACCAAAATGGATCATTTATTTAAATTTAATTTTCTAAATATAATAGTAAATGCATGTATAGTATTATAAATACCTGATTACGAGTAGATCACCATTATGTTTACTCATACGTATTCATGGCAATAATAAGCAGGTAAGTATTTGGATCCAATAATTCATAGTACCAAAAATACTAGTGAGAAAAATGTTAACTGATTATGATAGTAAATATATTAACAATGTTAATGATTCTGACCATATGATAGTCAACAACAAATGATATACACGCATGTATTATTGTTGATTAAAACACAAAAGAATTCGACTCCTCAAACGATTACTTCATTCAATTCTGTAACATCCCGAAAATAGTAAATAAGTAAATAATAATACGATAGAGATTTAAACGTCATAAAACGAAATAAGAACGGATGGGCTTGGGCTGGGCTCCAACGGGCCGAGGGAAGCCCAGGTATAAAAGGGGCAAGGCAGCCCACTAGCTCATTTCACCTTCATTTTCACCATCTTAGAGAGAGAAAGGGAGCTCGGGTCTAGAGAGAGAAAGTCGACGGATCGTCACGAGGTTAGAGGAGCACGTTACAGCTGAGCTCGTGAGCAAAACCTCCGAATCAGAACTTCAATCCAGGTAATGATTCGACCATAATCTGAGTTTTTGTTCACTTTGGGGTTTCTCGAGTTTTAGCTAAATAGATGATGTTTTTACGGATGAAACTTGATAATAAGCTTAGAAATAGCATCTAGAATGGAAACCGCACATTTTGATCAAAGAAAATTGTAAGATTAGCATGATCAGATTAACATGCAAGAATTCCGAAATTTTGGTCTATGAACCAGGTACTGCGTACTTACCAAGTGCGCAGGAAGGAATTTCTGCGTACTTACCAAGTACGCAGGAGGAAGTCCCTGCGTACTTACCAAGTACGCAGGAGGAAGACTCCTGCGCACTTGCCAAGTGCGCATGAGCAAGTCCCTGCGCACTTACTAAGTGCGCAGGCAGCGGACAACAGGTTGGTTAAGTAAAGTCAGTAAGTTTAGAATGATTAAACCATTAGAGTCGGGGTTGGGTCTAATGTGTATTTAACTACCTAATCCAGATCGGAAGTGACGCTGTTGGACCTTTGTTTAGGACAACCTAGAGTAGCTCATCAGGTGAGTTCTATGTGCCCCCTTTTATGTTATGTGCAAATGATTTATAAATGTTTTGGGGCTGAAGTGTATACACTAAATGATTAAATGTTATAAATGTCAATGTGATCATACGTATATATATAAATACTTATATATGAGAACGAATTATGAATAAAGAAAGAAGCGTATGATTTATAAAGAATGAATGATAGAAGGACATAACGTAAAGGAATGAAATCTTGCTTTATATTACATATATATTGCATGCTATGAATGAATGTAAACGTTATAAACCCTTCTATGACAACGGCTACTTCGGTAGACGGACGACCACGCGACTATTTTGCAACCGGGACAAAAACGTTCCTTCGCAAGCTAGGACGTATGAAAAGGTATTAATGGACGGTCGAAGCACATGCCTTAACTAATGTAGAACGGTTGCATACATAATGGTCACGTGGGAAACGGATGACCTAGGGCAGACGGACAAAAATGACGGACTACGACGGTAAGACGGTAAAGAGCGGACGGACAAAGGTTGCCGGACGGATTTACTGATATGACGGACGGTTTTCTAGAGCCGGACGGTAATGAAATGGGCTACGACGGTAGTTCTGACTGCGATGTCTTCGTGACATTCGCGACAAGTATGATGGGTTGATCTCCCTTAAGATTATGGCCAATAAGTGTTCTCTCAAAGAAAGTATGTATGTACTTATGTATATACCCTCAATGAATGTTATGTGATAAAATAAAGTAAGGAATATTTAAAGGTACAAATATACATATACACGTTATATTCATGAAAAGATAAGTATTAATTATGAATGTCTTTAAACTAGAACTCACCGGCGTTAGCTGACTTTTAGTATACATTTCAGGTAAGGGAAGAAAGGGTCGTGCGATGGCGTGAAGGTTACCCGGCACAAGACTGACATCCCACCTTTTTTTTTGTTAAGAATATGTTATGTTTTATTTGTAAAGACTTCCGCTGTTATGATTATGTAATTGAATGATGAATGTTTTAATTTAAGTTCAGTATCTATGACTATGTTTATGAGTAAATCCAACAAGTGAGGTTACCCGGAAAAAGGGGCCTTACAAGTTGGTATCGGAGCAATAGTTTGAGAGATTTAGACATTCCTAAATGTCTAGACTCAAACTGATTATGGGACCAACGCACGGATGTCAGTATGGGTAACCAACGCC
Organism: Smallanthus sonchifolius; assembly: GCA_023525975.1. Taxonomy (NCBI): domain Eukaryota; kingdom Viridiplantae; phylum Streptophyta; class Magnoliopsida; order Asterales; family Asteraceae; genus Smallanthus; species Smallanthus sonchifolius. The sequence continues at coordinate 34,588,272 of CM042046.1, forward strand.
AACGCTAGCACGGTAAGTAAGTCATAAAGTTAATGCTCTTGCATAGGAATAGATACCTTAACTTAGAACAAATAGATGTTAATGTCACGACTGACTTGAAGAGTTTCGAACCCGAAAAGCAGTGTAAATTAGTAATCACAAACCGGTCACTGTAATTAATAATTTACCTTGCTCGTACTGTTCCAAACTACGATCTAAAGAAATGACATTGATGTATTCCCTTTTTTAACCATCAGGAAATTAAGAACTATGGCTGGTGGAGGAAGAAAAGGACCTCGAGGTGGTCGCACTGGCCGACGAGGTAGACCTCCGTTGAACCCAAGATTTGAAGAAGAAGAGAGTGTGCACGCAGAGCACACCGAAAGTGTGCACGAAACAGAAGTGACCCCAATTAGGGACGACAGTCCAGGGCCTATACAGTTGGAACCTGAAGTCAGGGATGCTATTGCCCGTGAAGTTGTGCTCACTTTGAAGAAGGTATTGCCTGATCTACTATCCGAGGCAATAAAGAAAAGTAAAGAGGAGGATGAAGGAAACCATGAAGAAAAAGTATATGACAGCGACGGGGATGAGATAAAAGTGGGGTCAAGCACTAAAGGGTGCACTTATAAAGGTTTCAAAGATGGAGACCCACCAAAGTTTGATGGTAGCAAGGATTCGGTGGCTACTTTGGAATGGATTGAGAGAATGAACGCTGTAATCAACATCAGCGAGTGCCGACCAGACCAGGCGGTTAAATATGTTGCTCATTCTTTCACCAATGAAGCACTAGGTTGGTGGAGAAATATTCAAAGAACAAAGTCACCACATGCTCTTGCCAGAATGACATGGGAAGACTTGAAAAAGCTCGTAATCCAAAAGTTCTGCCCACAGAATGAGATTGATCGTGTGGAGAACGAGTTCCTAAACTTCAAAGCTGGCAACAAGACTCATCACCAGTATACTTCAAGATTCAACGAGCTGGCCCAACTGGTACCACACTTGGTGGAAACTGAAGAACGTATGATCAAATACTATGTCAAGGGTCTGCCGCAAAGGGTCCGTGTTCATGTAAAAGCTAATCTACCATCGACCTTCGAGTCGGTAGTCAACCTATCTGGAATCGTCTACGACGATTATGCCAATGAGGACCCGGCACCTGAGACACAAAAGAGAAAGTGGGAGAACCCGTCTAGAGGCACCAGAAAAGGGAAAGAAACAGCTGAAATTAAGAAACCAAGGTTGGACGGATATGAAACATGCAAGAGATGTGGAAAGCAACATCTGGGCGAGTGTCGAATAGGCACCACCGTGTGTTATAAGTGCGGGAGGCCGGGGCACTAATCCCGAGATTGTTTGAAGGACGTCAAATGTCAAGTATGTGGATTGTTTGGACATCTGACAAAGAACTGCAGTAAGGCCGGCCAATCTGGTTCGGGAAAAGAGAGGGAAAAGGAACAGCCGCAGGCTAGGACTCGGGCCTATGCCTTAACTGAGGAAGAAGCAAGGGGAAACCCTGATGTCGTGTCAGGTACATTTCTAGTTAATGATGAACGTGCTGTGATCCTATTTGATTCTGGTGCTAGTAAAAGCTTTATATCAAATGCATGTAGTCGTAAACTGGATTGCACAATCAACACCATAGTAAAGGCCTTTAGCGTACAAACTGCCGTTGGTAAAAATTCGGCAGTATTCCAAGTAACAGAGGATTGCATCATAGAAATAGAGGGTCATAAGTTTCCTTCTAGATTATTCCTTCTCACCTTAGGAGGATTCGATATAGTATTAGGTATGGATTGGCTAGCTGCCAACGAAGCCCAAATCATATGTAAACGTAAGAGGATACACCTCAAAGCCCCTAGCGGCAGTCCAATTACGGTTTATGGGGATTGGAATTGCACGATGCCGAGTGTCATCTCGATGATCAAGGCCGAAAGTTACATGAGGCGCGGTTGCGAAGCTTATCTGGCATATGTTATTGACGATAGAATGGAAACGAAAGAACTCAAGAATGTACCCGTGGTGTGCAATTTTCTGGAAGTATTCCCTGAGGATCTACCTGGGTTGCCACCCAATCGGGAAATAGAATTTCAGATTGATTTACTGCCAGGAGCTGAGACCGTTGCCAAAGCCCCCTACCGATTGGCTCCGTCAGAAATGAAAGAATTGATGTCTCAACTACAAGAATTAACAGAAAAGGGATTTATTAGACCGAGCATCTCACCATGGGGCGCTCCGGTACTATTCGTAAAGAAGAAGGATGGCAGCATGCGCATGTGCATTGACTACCGCGAGCTGAACAAGAGGACAGTAAAGAACAAATACCCACTGCCTAGAATAGACGACCTTTTTGATCAACTACAAGGCGCGAGTTGGTTCTCAAAGATCGATCTTAGGTCGGGTTACCATCAGTTAAAAGTAAGGGAAGAAGACGTACCAAAGACCGCGTTTCGCACGCGTTATGGACATTATGAATTCCTCGTGATGTCCTTCGGATTGACTAACGCTCCAGCAGCGTTCATGGATTTGATGAATAGAGTGTGTCGACCCATGTTGGATCGATCAGTAATAGTTTTTATAGACGACATACTGATATATTCGAAAAGCGAAGGTGATCACCACTGTCACCTAAGAGAAGTTCTAGAGGTGCTAAAGAAGGAAAAGTTGTACGCAAAATTCTCGAAATGCGCGTTTTGGCTTAGGGAAGTCCAATTCCTAGGTCATGTGATAAACCCAAACGGCATCATGGTAGATCCTGCAAAGATAGAGACAGTAAAGGAATGGAACATCCCAAAGACACCAACAGAGATACGAAGTTTTCTTGGATTGGCAGGCTACTATCGAAGGTTCATTGAAGATTTCTCAAGGATAGCCTCGCCACTAACTAAACTGACTCGGAAAGAAGTGAAATATGAATGGAGTCAAACCCAAAATAACGCGTTTGAGGAACTTAAGAAACGATTAACCCAAGCTCCAGTCTTGACTCTACCTGAGGGAAATGAAGACTTGGTAGTCTACTCTGACGCTTCGGGGCAGGGTTTAGGTTGCGTACTTATGCAACGAGGAAAGGTAATTGCTTATGCCTCACAACAACTAAAGATTCACGAGGTTAACTACCCAACGCACGATCTTGAGTTAGCAGCAGTAGTTTTCGCATTGAAAATATGGAGGCACTATTTGTATGGAGTTAAATGCACCATCTACTCCGATCATAAAAGCTTGAAGTACTTTTTCGAGCAAAAGGAATTAAACATGAGGCAAAGGAGGTGGTTAGAGCTACTGAAAGACTATGACTGTCAGATATTGTACCATCCAGGCAAGGCAAACGTAGTAGCTGACGCTTTAAGTAGAAAGGAAGAATCGGCACCCATCCGGATCAAAGCGTGTCAACTGATTATAACACCAGATTTGATGGGCGAAATAACAAAGGCACAAGATGAAGCACTGTTAGAAAGAAATGTGAAACGGGAAAGAATAGTAGGACAACAAGGGAACTTAAGTGCAAATACATACGGTGTACGAACTAGGTTTGGCCGGATGTGGATACCTAAGATTAGCGAGCTTAGAGCCAAAATACTCGATGAGGCCCATAAGTCTCGTTATTCTATCCACCCCGGGACAAACAAAATGTATCAAGACTTGAAGAAAGAGTACTGGTGGCCTGGCATGAAGAATGATGTGACTGAATACGTGAACAAGTGCTTAACGTGTTCACTAGTTAAGGCCGAGCACCAGAAACCATGCGGTAAAATGCAACCTTTACCTATACCGGAATGGAAGTGGGAAGAGATCACAATGGACTTCATTACCAAGCTACCGCGAACAGCTAAAGGCAATGATACCATTTGGGTGATCGTCGACCGTTTGACGAAAAGTGCTCACTTCTTGCCAATACGTGAGGCTTCTTCGTCGGAAAGACTAGCAGAAGTATTTATAAAGGAAATTGTGAGTAGACATGGTATGCCACTGTCGATTGTGTCCGACAGGGATACTAGATTCACCTCAAGGTTTTGGAAGAAATTCAATGAAGCGATGGGAACCAGACTGAACATCAGCACCGCTTACCACCCTCAAACCGATGGTCAATCTGAAAGGACCATTCAGACCTTGGAGGACATGCTCCGGGCATGTATCATTGACTTCGGTGGGAGCTGGGACAGCCATCTACCATTGGCAGAATTTTCATATAACAACAGCTATCACTCAACTATTGACATGCCGCCATTTGAAATGTTGTATGGGAGGAAATGTAGGACCCCGGTTTGTTGGGGGGAAATTGGACAAAAGGATTTTGCAAGTCTCGAAGTGGTCAAAGCTACTTCCGAGAAATTTGATCAAATCAAGGCTCGGATGAAAGCCGCAAAGGACAGACAGAAATCATACGCGGACAAGCGAAGAAGGGATTTAGAGTTTCGGGTAGGGGACATGGTACTGTTAAAGGTATCACCATGGAAAGGAATCATCCGATTCAGAAAGCGTGGCAAACTAAGTCCAAGGTTTGTCGGACCTTTCAAGATTCTAGCAAGAGTGGGTCAAGTTGCTTACAGACTCGACCTTCCCGTCGAGCTTAGTGGAATACACCCTACGTTCCACGTGTCGCACTTACGCAAGTGCCTAGCTGACGACACAGCTCACATACCTTACGACGAGATCGAGGTGGATAACAGTTTAAATTATGTAGAGGAACCGATTGCCATTCTTGACCGAGCTGAAAAACGACTACGCAATAAGTCGATACCTTTAGTCAAAATACAATGGAAGCACAGAAAAGGGTCAGAAGCTACATGGGAAAAAGAAGACGAGATGAGGGGACTATACCCTCAATTGTTTAACGTATAAACAGTTTCGAGGACGAAACCTCTTTAAGGAGGGTAGACTTGTAACATCCCGAAAATAGTAAATAAGTAAATAATAATACGATAGAGATTTAAACGTCATAAAACGAAATAAGAACGGATGGGCTTGGGCTGGGCTCCAACGGGCCGAGGGAAGCCCAGGTATAAAAGGGGCAAGGCAGCCCACTAGCTCATTTCACCTTCATTTTCACCATCTTAGAGAGAGAAAGGGAGCTCGGGTCTAGAGAGAGAAAGTCGACGGATCGTCACGAGGTTAGAGGAGCACGTTACAGCTGAGCTCGTGAGCAAAACCTCCGAATCAGAACTTCAATCCAGGTAATGATTCGACCATAATCTGAGTTTTTGTTCACTTTGGGGTTTCTCGAGTTTTAGCTAAATAGATGATGTTTTTACGGATGAAACTTGATAATAAGCTTAGAAATAGCATCTAGAATGGAAACCGCACATTTTGATCAAAGAAAATTGTAAGATTAGCATGATCAGATTAACATGCAAGAATTCCGAAATTTTGGTCTATGAACCAGGTACTGCGTACTCACCAAGTGCGCAGGAAGGAATTTCTGCGTACTTACCAAGTACGCAGGAGGAAGTCCCTGCGTACTTACCAAGTACGCAGGAGGAAGACTCCTGCGCACTTGCCAAGTGCGCATGAGCAAGTCCCTGCGCACTTACTAAGTGCGCAGGCAGCAGAGAACAGGTTGGTTAAGTAAAGTCAGTAAGTTTAGAATGATTAAACCATTAGAGTCGAGGTTGGGTCTAATGTGTATTTAACTACCTAATCCAGATCGAAAGTGACGCTGTTGGACCTTTGTTTAGGACAACCTAGAGTAGCTCATCAGGTGAGTTCTATGTGCCCCCTTCTATGTTATGTGCAAATGATTTATAAATGTTTTGGGGCTGAAGTGTATACACTAAATGATTAAATGTTATAAATGTCAATGTGATCATACGTATATATATAAATACTTATATATGAGAACGAATTATGAATAAAGAAAGAAGCGTATGATTTATAAAGAATGAATGATAGAAGGACATAACGTAAAGGAATGAAATCTTGCTTTATATTACATATATATTGCATGCTATGAATGAATGTAAACGTTATAAACCCTTCTATGACAACGGCTACTTCGGTAGACGGACGACCACGCGACTATTTTGCAACTGGGACAAAAACGTTCCTTCGCAAGCTAGGACATATGAAAAGGTATTAATGGACGGTCGAAGCACATGCCTTAACTAATGTAGAACGGTTGCATACATAATGGTCACGTGGGAAACGGATGCCCTAGGGCAGACGGACAAAAATGACGGACTACGACGGTAGGACGGTAAAGAGCGGACGGACAAAGGTTGTCGGACGGATTTAATGATATGACGGACGGTTTTCTAGAGCCGGACGGTAATGAAATAGGCTACGACGGTAGTTCTGACTGCGATGTCTTCGTGACATTCACGACAAGTATGATGGGTTGATCTCCCTTAAGATTATGGCCAATAAGTGTTTTCTCAAAGAAAGTATGTATGTACTTATGTATATACCCTCAATGAATGTTATGTGATAAAATAAAGTAAGGAATATTTAAAGGTACGAATATACATATACACGTTATATTCATGAAAAGATAAGAATTAATTATGAATGTCTTTAAACTAGAACTCAACAGCGTTAGCTGACTTTTAGTATACATTTCAGGTAAGGGAAGAAAGGGTCGTGCGATGGCGTGAAGGTTAACGGCACAAGACTGACATCCCACCTTTTTTTTTGTTAAGAATATGTTATGTTTTATTTGTAAAGACTTCCGCTGTTATGATTATGTAATTGAATGATGAATGTTTTAATTTAAGTTCAGTATCTATGACTATGTTTATGAGTAAATCCAACAAGTGAGGTTACCCGGAAAAAGGGGCCTTACAAATTCCAATCGATTTGAGATTACAAACAAGAAATTGAATAAATTACAATGCACGAACATGAAAATCAAGATCTGAACTATAAAAACAGAAAAGCCTGTTTTTTCCCCAATTTACCTAATCGGCTATTAACAAACCATTAACAACTAATTTGCAACTAGACCCTCTCAACTATTAGTTGATACAGAAAACCCCCCTGAACTTTAGAGAACTTGTTATAATAATGAAAGAAGAACCATGTTGACCCACTATACAATTGACTAATTGCATTGACTGTTGTTGACTTTTACTTAAACTTCAACAATCTCCCCCTTTTAAGCAAAATCAACAACCCAATCAATCAATCAACACCCAAAACCTTCAAGCACCTTTCAAATGAAGATCCAGGCAATGACTTTGTCAACATATCTGCAGGATTGTCTTCCAAGTTAATTTCTTCCACTTTGACCTCCTTAGAACTTATTACATCCCTAATGAAATGCAATTTCACATTGATATGCTTGGTCCTCTCATGGAATACACTATTTTTACACAACTTCACTGCCCCTTGATTGTCACACATCACCAAGGTATCCAGAACCTCAACTCCTAGTTCTGTGATGAACCCTTTGATCCATAAAGCCTCTTTTACAGCCTCAGTTAGAGCTATGTACTCAGCTTCTGTGGTAGATAAGGCTACCACATGCTGAAGTGATGCCTTCCAGCTTACCAAACTGTCTAAAACCTTAAACACATAACCAGTTAAGGACCTGCCTCTATCCAAATCTTTGGCATAGTCTGCATCCACAAATCCCAGCACTAACCCAAGCTCATCTTAACTTTCACCAAAGGTTAAACCCAGTTATTTAGAACCACTTAGGTATCTTAAAATCCATTTCACTGCAGCCCAGTGATTTTTACCTGGATTTGATAAGTACCTACTTACTAAACTCACTGCATACCCCAGATCAGGCCTAGACCAGCAGGTACATCAGACTTCCCACTTCACTTGTATAAGGAACATTCTCCATTCTGGATTTTTCTGCTTCTGAATTAGGATAGTTCATTATGGACAGTTTGAAATGTTGAGCTAATGGAGTTACAACAGGTTTACACTCATCCATACCAAAGTTATTTAATACCTTTAGTACGTAGGAACTCTGAGTTAATCTTAACAGCCCTTGTTCTCTCTTCCTTGTAATCTTCATCCCAAGTATTTTCCTTGCATCTCCTAACTCTTTCATTTCAAATTCCCTCATTAACATATCTTTAGTAGCTTAAACCTGACCCTTATCTTTGCAAGCAATGAGCATATCATCAACATAAAGTAACAAATAGACAAATTCACCCTTTGCATACTCCATGTAATACACACAGCTGTCATAACTGCTTCTTTTAAAACCATTCCTAATCATATGATCATCAAATCTCTTGTACCACTGCCTAGGAGATTGCTTGAGACCATAGAGAGATTTACACAACAAACATACTTTCTCTTCCTCTCCAGTTACCTCAAAACCAGTAGGTTGCCTCATATAAATGCTTTCTTCTAAGTTCCCATGTAAGAAAGCTGTTTTGACATCCAATTGCTCTAATTCATAATCATTTGAAGCTGTTAAAGACAATATAATTCTGATTGAGGAGTGCTTTACCATAGGAGAAAAAATTTCATTATAGTCAATCCCAGCCTTTTGAGTGAATCCCTTAGCAACTAGTCTGGCTTTGAACCTTGGTTTTTCAACCCCTTGTATTCCCTCCTTCAATTTGAATATCCACTTACAGTCTACAAGCTTCTGATTCATAGGTTTATCTACAAGTATCCAGGTTTCATTCTTGTAAAGAGAATCCATTCCTTCTTCCATTACAGAGAACCACTTTTCTTTATGCACTGAGTTAACTACTTCAGTATAAGTAAGAGGTTCTTATGTGCACTCTTCCTCAGCTGTTATGAAGACAAAAGCTGAAATGTCTTCATTATCTCTATATCTTGCTGGTATTTGAATGTTTCTCCTTGGTCCTCTTTTGCCAAACTGTAATTTCTGTTATCTATTCCTGAACCTTGATCATTAGAATCAGTTGGACATTCACTTACAATAGTCTCCACCTCAAGAAGAATACCATCTTGATCTTCATTAATTGATTTCTGATCAATATTTTCACCAACTTAATCTCTATACATAATGTCTTCTTTAAAAACCACATCCCAGCTTAGTATCACCTTCGGACTGACTTTATCCATTCTCCACAGTCTGTATCCCTTAACTCCTTTAGGATATCCAAGCATTACACACTTTTGAGACCTAGGTTCTAGCTTTCCTTGACTTATATGAGCATAAGCCAAGGCCCCAAATACCTTCAAATTGCAGTAATCAGTCTTATGCCCAGACCATTTCTCCATAGGAGTTAACATATCATTAGTAGAAGAAGGGGATCTATTAATCAAGTATACAGCTGTAGTGGCAGCCTCTTCCCAGAACTTCTTAGGTAGCCCTGATTCACTCAACATGCACCTAACTTTCTCAAGTATAGTCCTATTCATCCTCTCCACCAAGCCATTTTGCTGTGGTGTTCCAGGAATTGTCAAATGTCTAGCTATACCTTCTTTCTTACAAAAGTCATTTAACTGCCTACTATAGAACTCCAGACCATTATCAGTCCTCAACTTTTTCAATTTCTTTCCTATTTGATTTTCTACTAGAACCTTCCATTCTTTGAACTTCTCAAAAGCCTCACTCTTATGCTTAACCACATACAACCATACCCTTCTTGAGTAGTCATCAACTATTGATAAGTAATAAAGAGCTCCACCTAGTGACTGTCTTCTAGCAGGCCCCCACATGTTTGAATCTCCTTAGACCTATGTGTATATATATATATATATTTATATATATATATAATGGTGAGTTCCAGATAAAACCAGTAGTTAGGAAAAAACTGAAAAAATCAATCTTAGTCGTTGATTAATAGTGATCAATGGTCAATATTATTTACGGGTCTGATTGTAAATTTATTCAATAAACGATCAATATTTTAATGCTTGAAGGGTAAAGATAGTATTTCATACACTCTTAAATTTGGAATTCCTATATTTCAAAATCAAAATCCCTAATTAATCCCCTTTCTCATTGTTAAACCATTTCATTCATCATTTATTAAATTGGCTCCCAAAAAATCAATCTTCAATCTTCAACTATTGCTCTTATTATGTTTACGATTACGAGTAGATCACCATTATGTTTCAGATTAGCAATGCCATGTTAAAGTATACGTATACATGAAAAAACTACTGTTTACGTATACGTATACATGACATTGTATTAATAATTAAATGAAACAACTACTCTTATGTAATAGTGTATCTCTATTGACCAAAATGGATCATTTTTTTAAATTTAATTTCCTAAATATAATAGTAAATGCATGTATAGTATTATAAATACCTGATTACGAGTAGATCACCATTATGTTTACTCATACGTATTCATGGCAATAATAAGCAGGTAAGTATTTGGATCCAATAATTCATAGTACCAAAAATACTAGTGAGAAAAATGTTAACCGATTGTGATAGTAAACATATTAACAATGTTAATGATTCTGACCATATGATAGTCAACAACAAATGATATACACGCATGTATTATTGTTTCACAAAGGAATTCGACTCCTCAAACGATTACTTCATTCAATTCCAATCGATTTGAGATTACAAACAAGAAATTGAATGAATTACAATGCACGAACATGAAAATCAAGATCTGAACTATAAAAACAGAAAAGCCTGTTTTTTCCCCAATTTACCTAATCGGCTATTAACAAACCATTAACAACTAATTTGCAACTAGACCCTCTCAACTATTAGTTGATACAGAAAACCCCCCTGAAATCTAGAGAACTTGTTATAATAATGAAATAAGAACCATGTTGACCCACTATACAATTGACTAATTGCATTGACTATTGTTGACTTTTACTTAAACTTCAACAATCTCCAACTTTTAAGCAAAATCAACAACCCAATCAATCAATCAACACCCAAAACCTTCAAGCACCTTTCAAATGAAGATCCAGGTAATGACTTTGTCAACATATCTATAGGATTGTCTTCCAAATTAATTTCTTCCACTTTGACCTCCTTAGAACTTATTACATCCCTAATGAAATGCAATTTCACATTGATATGCTTGGTCCTCTCATGGAATACACTATTTTTACACAACTTCACTGCCCCTTGATTATCACACATCACCAAGGTATCCAAAACCTCAACTCCCAGTTCTGTGATGAACCCTTTGATCCATAAAGCCTCTTTTACAGCCTCAGTTAGAGCTATGTACTCAGCTTCTGTGGTAGATAAGGCTACCACATGCTGAAGTGATGCCTTCCAGCTTACCAAACTGCCTAAAACCTTAAACACATAGCCGGTTAAGGACCTGCCTCTATCCAAATCTTTGGCATAGTCTGCATCCACAAATCCCAGCACTAACCCAGACTCATCTTTATCTTCACCAAAGGTTAAACCCAGTTATTTAGAACCACTTAGGTATCTTAAAATCCATTTCACTGCAGCCCAGTGATTTTTACCTGGATTTGATAAGTACCTACTAACTAAACTCACTGCATACCCCAGATCAGGCCTAGTACACACCAGCAGGTACATCAGACTTCCAACTTCACTTGTATAAGGAACATTCTCCATTCTGGATTTTTCTGCTTCTGAATTAGGATAGTCCTTCATGGACAGTTTGAAATGTTGAGCTAATGGAGTTACAACAGGTTTACACTCATCCATACCAAAGTTATTTAATACCTTTAGTACGTAGGAACTCTGAGTTAATCTTAACAGCCCTTGTTCTCTCTTCCTTGTAATCTTCATCCCAAGTATTTTCCTTGCATCTCCTAACTCTTTCATTTCAAATTCCCTCATTAACATATCTTTAGTAGCTTGAACCTGACCCTTATCTTTGCAAGCAATGAGCATATCATCAACATAAAGTAACAAATAGACAAATTCACCCTTTGCATACTCCATGTAATACACACAGATGTCATAACTGCTTCTTTTAAAACCATTCCTAATCATATGATCATCAAATCTCCTGTACCACTGCCTAGGAGATTGCTTGAGACCATAAAGAGATTTATGCAACAAACATACTTTCTCTTCCTCTCCAGTTACCTCAAAACCAGTAGGTTGCCTCATATAAATGCTTTCTTCTAACTTCCCATGTAAGAAAGCTGTTTTGACATCCAACTGCTCCAATTCATAATCATTTGAAGCTGTTAAAGACAATATAATTCTGATTGAGGAGTGCTTTACCATAGGAGAAAAAATTTCATTATAGTCAATCCCAGCCTTTTGAGTGAATCCCTTAGCAACTAGTCTGGCTTTGAACCTAGGTTTTTCAACCCCTTGTATTCCCTCCTTCAATTTGAATATCCACTTACAGTCTACAAGCTTCTGATTCATAGGTTTATCTACAAGTATCCAGGTTTCATTCTTGTAAAGAGAATCCATTTCTTCTTCCATTGCAGAGAACCACTTTTCTTTATGCACTGAGTTAACTGCTTCAGTATAAGTAAGGGGTTCTTGTGTGCACTCTTCCTCAGCTGTTATGAAGACAAAAGCTGAAATGTCATCATTATCTCTATATCTTGCTGGTATTTGAATGTTTCTCCTTGGTCTCTCTTTTGCCAAACTGTAATTTCTGTTATCTATTCCTGAACCTTGATCATTAGATTCAGTTGGACATTCACTTACAATAGTCTCCACCTCAAGATGAATACCATCATGATCTTCATTAATTGATTTCTGATCAGTCTTTTCACCAACTAAATCTCTATACATAATGTCTTCTTTAAAAACCACATCCCTGCTAAGTATCACCTTGGGACTGACTTTATCCATTCTCCATAGTCTGTATCCCTTAACTCCTTTAGGATATCCAAGCATTACACACTTTTGAGACCTAGGTTCTAGCTTTCCTTGACTTATATGAGCATAAGCCAAGGCCCCAAATACCTTCAAATTGTTGTAATTAGTCTAATGCCCAGACCATTTCTCCATAAGAGTTAACATATCAATAGCAGAAGAAGGGGATCTGTTAATCAAGTATACAGCTGTAGTGGTAGCCTCTGCCCAGAACTTCTTAGGTAGCCCTGATTCACTCAACATGCACCTAACTTTCTCAAGTATAGTCCTATTCATCCTCTCCACCAAGCCATTTTGCTTTGGTGGTCCAGGAATTGTCAAATGTCAAGCTATACCTTCTTTCTTACAAAAGTCATTGAACTGCCTACTACAGAACTCCAGCCCATTATCAGTCCTCAACTTTTTCAATTTCTTTCCTATTTGATTTTCTACTACAACTTTCCATTCTTTGAACTTCTCAAAAGCCTCAATCTTATGCTTAGCCACATACAACCATACCCTTCTTGAGTAGTCATCAACTAATGATAAGTAATAAAGAGCTCCACCTAGTGACTGTGTTCTAGCAGGCCCCCACATGTCTGAATGAACATAGTCTAAAATCTCCTTAGACCTATGTATACTTCTTTCAAATTTTACCCTATGAGCCTTTCCCATTACACAATGTTCACACAGCCCCAACTTGCAATCTGTGATGTCTTTAATCAAACCCTGCTTCTTTAATTCACATAAACCCTGGTCACTTATATGACCTAGCCTTTTATGCCAAATCTTAGCTCTATTTGATCCATTATCTTGAGCTATCATATCAGTACCTAGTACTACTTAGCCATTCAATATATAAATATTGTTGTCCCTTCTAGTACCATATAACATCACCATTCAACCCTTTATTACTTTAGCTTTACCATTCGTCAAGCTAACCACATACCCATCCCTTTCATAAGTCCCCAAAGAAATCAAGTTTCTAGTCAAATCAGGAATGTACCTCACCTTATCTAGAGTTGTTTCTGACCCACTTTCTAGCTTTAGAATTACAGTTCCATATCCTTCTGCAGTCTCTATCATCTCCCAACTTGACTGTTCCCAAATCTTCCATAACCAATTCTTTAAAGAATTCTTTATGGGGTGTCATGTGGTAAGAACACCCAGAGTCCATGACCCAATCCCCACATTTCAGCCCCTTTGCAACCATCAATACATCAGCAGATTCATAACCATTTGTTGACCCATCAGTTTGATAGTTACCTTGACACTTTGAAGCATTTGAATCAAACTTCTTCTTCTTGTTTTCTAGACAATCTTTCTTAAAATGTTTCTCAGAATTACACAAAAAACACCTTCTTTTGAACTTGGATTTGGACCTTGAATGACTAGGCCTTTCTTTCTGCTTAAAACCTCTTTGTTCTGACCTACCCCTAACAAACAAACCATCAACAGTGTCATCTCCCACATTCCCTCTCTTCTTTAACTCTTTAGAGTTCATGGTAGCCAACACTTCCTCCGTAGATAATGACTCTCTACCATACATTAGAGTATCGACAAAATGATCATATGATGGAGGCAATGATGTAAGAAAAATAATTGTCTGGTCCTCATCATCAAGAGATACATCAATGTTCTCTCAATCTATTAAAATCATCTGTGTGATCGTCAAGAGTCTTACCAGCCACCATATGGAAAGTGTATAACAGTTTCTTCAAATACAGTATGTTTGCCAAAGATTTGGTCAGATAGAGACTCTCAAGCTTTGACCATATCCCAGCCGCAGTGGATTCTTTAGACACTTCTCGCAAAACACGATCTCCAAGGAAAAGAATCAAAGCACTGTGTGCTTTCTCCATGACATCTTTCTTTTCTTTGTCAGTCATCATGACTGGCAAATTTGCCTCCCCTGCAAGTGCATCCACTACGCCCTGATGTTACTAATCTGATTCGGTTTGGGTAATCGCCACAAGCCAAAATCATTCTTCCCGTCAAATTTCTCAAGATCAAACTTCGTAGAGACCATCTCTTTCACCGTTCAATTCAACTTCAACTTCTATATCGATCGATTCCTTCTAATTCACGAGCACGAGGCTCTGATACCAATTGTTGATTAAAATTTATATCACTTTCTTTAAAATTTTCAATAAAACAATTTCTAAATAATTCTCATTTGGGTAATTGGAATTCTTTACTAATCTATTTTCTTACCGGAGATCCCGGATTAAAGTCTATTTTTTCTTTAAAATCCATTAAACAAAATCGACTTCTGATTCGGTTGATTCTGGATCTACTTGGACTCCTGTAACTATATTATCAGAATTTATTCTTAATCTATTGAATGTTTCTGTTATAGGGAAATTTTCCCTTATTCTTGAAGTGGAAGCTCTAGAAGGACTTATATATATATAAGGGTGAGTTCCAGAGAAAACCAGTAGTTAGAAAAAAACTAAAAAAATCAATCTTAGTTGTTGATTAATAGTGATAAATGGTCATTATTATTTAGGGGTCTGATTGTAAATTTGGTTAATAAATGATCAATATTTTAATGCTTGAAGGGTAAAGATGGTATTTCATACACTCTTAAATTTGGAATTCCTATATTTCAAAATCAAAATATCTAATTAATCTCCTTTCTATTTGTTAAACCATTTCATTCATCATCTATTAAATTGGCTCCCAAAAATTCAATCTTCAATCTTCAACTATTGCTCTTATTATGTTTACGATTACGAGTAGATCACCATTATGTTTCAGATTAGCAATGCCATGTTTAAGTATACGTATACATGAAACAACTACTGTTTACGTATACGTATACATGACATTGTATTAATAATTAAATGAAACAACTACTCTTATGTAATAGTGTATGTCTATTGACCAAAATGGATCGTTTATTTAAATTTATTTTTCTGAATATAATAGTAAATGCATGTATAGTATTATAAATAGCTGATTACGAGTAGATCACCATTATGTTTACTCATACGTATTCATGGCAATAATAAGCTGGTAAGTATTTGGGTCCAATAATTCATAGTACCAAAAATACTAGTGATAAAAATGTTAACTGAATATGATAGTAAACATATTAACAATGTTATTGATTCTGACCATATGATAGTCCACAACAAATGATATATACGCCTGTACTATTGTTGATTAAAACACAAAGGAATTCGACTCCTCAAACGATTACTTCATTCAATTCCAATCGATTTGAGATTACAAACAAGAAATTGAATGAATTACAATGCACGAACATGAAAATCAAGATCTGAACTATAAAAACAGAAAAGCTTGTTTTTTCCCCAATTTACCTAATCGGACATTAACAAACCATTAACAACTAATTTGCAACTAAACCCTCTCAACTATTAGTTGATACAAAAAACCCCCCTGAACTCTAGAGAACTTGCTAAAATAATGAAATAAGAACCATGTTGACCCACAATACAATTGACTAATTGCATTGACTATTGTTGACTTTTACTTAAACTTCAACAACTATGTATATATTTTGAGAGTAAAATTTAATTTCTTTTACAGTGGATATATGTTGTTAGCTTGTGTTCGTGTGGACTGTGGGTACATATATTGATATGGTTAAAATATATTGAAGCGGTAATGTTGTTTCCAATTAATTCAACCTTTAAATGGTTTGATTACGTATATGTAATCAATGGTGTGAATAACCATAAATTTACAATGACAATGGTTGATTAGCTGGATGAAATATGTAAATATTTGAAATCGTCACTGAACTCACAAACATAAAAACAATTAATGATATGAACGAAAGACCAAAACAACATACAACACTGATTAAAGATAGGATCGTGAAGATGGATTTCAGATGAAAATAATGATTTATAGTTGTACCTTGAAGAAGAATTGAAGAATAAAAAATCGTTGATTTGGGGATGAACGAAATCAAAATACGTAAATATATAACTGACCATATCGAATGTGACAATCCGGACTTTTCCAGTTAACACAGTTAGCAAAACTAGTTAAATCCTAACCTATTTAACCAATCTCAAACTTCAGGGACTGTTTCTATCAATATTCCAAATTTAAACTCCAGGGACTAGTTATGTAATATCTCTAAATCATCCCATTGACCTTACAAAGTCAAAATTGAAATCTTATTGACTTTTGATAGTCAAACTAACCCATTCTTAACTCAAACTCTAACCCTCGGGACTGATTCTGTCAACTTTGAAACTCCAATTCACATGAAACTTCAGGGATTGAATCTGCCAAGTCTCAAAACCCAATCAGTTGACTCCTCAAAGTCAAAATCATATGAACCCCGTTTTGTTGACTTTTACAAGTCAAACCGGATACAATCCTCATTCAAATTTGATTCCAAACATCAAATTCGTTCGAATTGTAACTGTCTTGCACTATCAGTGTCATTAACGGTCATAACCAAGTAGTTAATCGTTTTCAAATTTAAAGCATAACCATAGTCCATGATCGTAATTAGCATCGAATTTGTTAAAATCCTATGATAATCTCGCAAACGAACTATCTGCACACCTCAAACGAATACTACTGTAGCCATTGCACGCACTAATTCCACCGGAGAAGCAGTCTAGGTCGCCGAAAATCAAACTAGTCGTGGTCGGCTGCTGATCTAGTCGATCTCAAACAATTCAACACCTGTTCTGGTAATTATCTTTACCCATAGCTTCATGTTTACTTGTTGAATGAAAGCCCTAAACCAATTAGGGCTTACAACATCAATTCGATCAAGAATCTGATTCTAGGGTTCATCATAAACTGGGCTAGTCGAACTCTAACCTAAACGCCATCTAAATTCAATTAAATGGTATGGTTAGAATGGCAACTTCTCACTTGTTAAAATCCCTATGAATCTAACCCCTTCCAGCATCGAATTGATCAAGTTCAAAGATCTAGGGTTCATGAGTTTCCTGTTTAATCGAATCCTAATCCACACGCGTTTTAAATCAAATTAATTTATGCTAACAGTTTCGCAATTGCATTTTTGATAAAAGCCATATAATTCTAACAAGTTTTAACATCAGAATCATTCGATTTGGTTATGGGTTCATATCTAGGGTTAAGTGATTCCAAATCAAGAATTAACCGACCCAGACTAGTTGTTTTTGCAATTAAACTCTCACACATGTTCGCAAAACCCCGATAAACAAAACCCCTATGAATCTTGGATCTATCGTAATCGAAATTGAATGAATCGAGACTGATCTGATTTCGGCTTCGATGGGGTATTAGAACACAGGGGATTTAGTGAATAAAACCAATTCAAATCGGATTCTATCGTGATACCCTACCGGGCTGACTTGGTAAACCTCACGACCCACACGCAGGAGACCCGGGTTCGACTCCGATCTCCTGCATCCTTATTTTTTGGGCTTTTTCCACCTTATTTTTTTTATAAAAATCAACCTTTATATTATATTGATAATATATTAAAATGTGTTAACCCCACAACCTACCCGTGGACTCGGGTTTGATTTTATATCTTATAATTAATATTATATCCACTTCTAAAATAATATATTTATATTATTTTCAAACCACGACTTCGTATAAAATAATATGTTTATATTATTTTCAACCCGTGACTCCTAGTATAAAATAATATATATTTTATATTATTTCGCCTCGTTTATTTTCCTGGTGTAACGTTTCAAACTTATAAATAATGTAATTATTTATATTATTTACCCGGTTTTTATGCTCAAATAAAAATAATATATTTATTATTTTGTCACGAAATTGATTATCGTATATTCCATACGAGTTCAAAAATAATATATATGTTATATTATTTTCTTAGATCATTATTAAATGATACAAACACATGAATCTATTTATTTATTTAATATTATTCATTATTAATGTTCGACACGTAACGCATTGATCTTAATTATTATATTAAGAAATCTATATTTCCGTAGACACGTTCGTCTACTCACTAATCCTTAGAATGCGTTAAGACGTTCTAACCTTCCGTGTCGTCATCACAAATCCCAATGTGTCCCTAACTGTTATGTTTATAATTCTAGGGCATACGTGAGTCGTTTCAGGCTAACACTTGTGGTTTCAATCTCATACTTGTGTGATTCAACCTACTACTCAACCCATGTGAGTTTCACGGCCCCATTTTACTTGTTTCCCTGTTAGGGGAGAAACATTCATACTCACAAACATTATTTTAATTGTTTTCCCGTTGAGGAGAAACATGCTACTCACAAACATTATTTTACTTGTTTTCCCGTTGGGGAGAAACATGCATACACATAAACAGTATTTTACTTGTTTCCCGTTGGGGAGGAACATGCATACAAACCAATATCATTTTACTTGTTTTCCCGTTGGGGATAAACATGCGTACAAACAAACATCATCTTACTTGTTTTCCCGTTGGGGAGAAACATGCATACGAACATGCATCCGTTACTTGTCTCCCAGCCAGGGAGAGACATACACACGGACATGGATCACATAGTATTTCATTACCACTTGTGTACTTAAGCGTAAACACTATCATGAAAGTCCTCACATCGAACCGTTAATATGGACTTAACAAGGTAATTTTAGTAGTACTACTTGGTTTGACAAACCCCACCCGGGCTATTCGTGCTAGCACGATTGGAGGCCGAACGGGTGTAGATTGGCCTAAACATATTATTCAGACCTGGCTGGAGGCAAACAAACAAACAAACAGTCAGTTTCGGTTGCGAGCGCTTAGAGTAACTTTTACATTGTCTAGCTAGAAATAGGTGTGACTTACGTATGTGGATCCAGCAACACTCAAACAGATTATCTACATACAAACTTGTGAACTCACTAACCTCGTGTTGACACTTTTTCTTACATGTTTCTCAGGTCGCTTTGACACAGGTTGCACACTTAGGACATGCATGGAGTCCTACTGTCATATCATTCATTTCAAACACTTTAGACAGTTTTACTTATTTACATTAATTGGCGCTTGTTGCGTGTAATTACTTTTGATTTCATTCTAACGTTTACGCTTTCGCATTTAACTCTGAACATTTATGTTATGACTTTTTAAGTCTCATATAGTGTCGTTTGATTTAACTAATGACCGAGGTTCTGGTTTGTCACGCTCCTAACGGTAGAACTCCGTTAGTGGATTTTGTGGGTGTGACATCGAAAATTAGGGGATGAAATAAGATTAAAAAAATCAAAGATTGATGAAAATCTTTGAGTGTTCACAATTGAGTATATCTTCAATCTTCATCTTCACACTTGGTTGTATTAGCAATAAACGTATGAATGTGAGTTATTTTAAGGATCAAAATTGAATAAGAATATAATTATAATATATTAAATACATGTAATTTTACACAAATACCCTTTAGTATTAAAAGTAATTGATTAATTTATAAATTCACTGATTGGCTGAGACTGGTTTTCTTGGTTTTCGCCTAACATAGTGGTTTTCTCTTGATCCTCTCCATATATATATATATACACACACACACACACACACACACATATATATATATATATATATATATATATATGAATGTGTTTGTTTTATAAATGATATTGGTTAATATATATTCATAGAAATCGATGGATGTTTACATATATATGTATATGTATGTCTTTCATTATTTGAAACAAATGAATGTTTATAAAGTTAAATAATTACATGTTTAAGATTTTTATAAATGGTCATTAAATCATGACTTTATAAATTAAATAGGGGGTGGTTATAATAAAAAAAACCCACTTGAGTTGAAAAAACCTTACAAACCCTGTTTATATATGTAAAAAAACTTTTTTTATTTTTGGGATTGAATCTACATTCAATTTTATCACTTTTGAAAAAATTATAAAAAAAAACCGAAGGGTTTTTTAAATATATATATTTTTTTTAAATCTGACGTTTATTATATATGTAAGTTCTAAGGTCTGACGTTTTTTACATATGTAAATGCTGACGTATTGCATACGTAAGCCAAAAAGGCATTGATTTTTGCTATTTTTTTTGCATATTATTTATTTGGCTTTTTTTTTGCGTCTAGGGCTTTTTTTATATAAATATTCAATCCCAAACTTTTAAAAAAAAATTGTAATTTTTTTCAAAGGTTTACCAGAGTGGGTTTTTGTTTTACACTTCCCCTAAAAGTCTATATGTAACATCCGGCCTCTCGTACCAACAATATTGTCCGCTTTGCCCCCTAAGAGCTCACGGATTTGTTTTTGGTTGCCCGGGTGAAAACTTCTGAGGGGTCACCCATCCCTGGATTACTCCCACCCGAGCACGCTTAACTGTGGAGTTCTCTCATCCACTACATTAAGCCCCAAAACGCATTGTTGATTTAAGAGGCGGGGCATTTCTTATGAACCCAGCATCTCTCCCGTGGACAGAATAAAACAGAACGATATGGGATTTGCCTAAGGTGTTACAAACCCTCCCCCCTTGGGACTCATCGTCCTCGATGAGGTTTAACCCACTATCGTAAACAGAACAGAACGGGAGTGGCTGTGGTACCATTTGTAACATCCGGCCTCTCGTGCCAACAATATTGTCCACTTTGCCCCCTAAGAGCTCACACATTTGTTTTTGGTTGCCCGGGTGAAAACTTCCCAAGGGTCCCATCCCTGGATTACTCCCACCCGAGCACGCTTAACTGTGGAGTTCTCCTCTCATCCACTACATTAAGCCCCAAAACCCGTTGTTGATTTAAGAGGCGGGTCATTTCTTACGAACCCAGCATCTCTCCCGTGGACTGAATAGAACAGAATGATATGGGATTTGCCTAAGGTGTTACACTATATATATTTATTCATATATATATTAAGTGAATCCATATTAGTGGTGGTGTATCTCTTGGAAATTGTAAACATGTATGATGTCATGAAAGCTTAATGTATTGTATAGCATTATGTATATATGTATTTCAAATGCTCAAAATATATGTGTAACTATACATATCAAGTATAACTGTAGGGTATTCATGTACTGTATTATTGTATAACTAAGTCAGCTTAACTTAGTCTAAGTCCAAAGTGTCAAATCAAAGTATTTGTAATGTATTCTCAAGTATGAACAAAGTAAAATGTTTAGAATGTTTGACCTTATTTTTCATGGGTGTTACAACAAGCTTTCCTTGGCCGGCAAACCCGTGATTGATCCTACTGTCTATTGTAGTCTTGCTGGTGCATTGCAGTATCTGACGTGACTCGTCCAGAAATTGCATTTGCTGTTCACCAAGTTTGTCTATTTGTGCATGACCCTCGTGAACCCCACCTTCATGCCCTGAAGCGTATTCTACGCTACATTCAGGGTACTCTTCAGCACGGTCTTCAGTTGCGTCCGTCTTCTGTTGACCGTGTGGTTGTTTACACTGATGCCGACTCGGTGGGGTGTCCAGATACTCGTTGGTTTATATCAGGGTTTTGTTTATTCCTTTGTGACAATCTTGTGTCTTGGTCTTCCAAACATCAACATGTTGTCTCTCGGTCCAGCGCTAAAACTGAGTATCGTGGTGTCGCCAACGTTGTTGCTGAGGCAGCTTGGCTTTGTAATCTCCTTCTTGAGTTACACCGTCCAGTGTCTCATGCCACACTTTTGTTCTGTGACATTGTCAGTGCCGTATATTTAGCGTCCAAGCCTGTGAAGCATCAAAGAACCAAACATGTGGAAATAGATTTACACTTTGTAAGAGAACATGTTGTCGTTGGTCAAGTTCGTGTGTTGCATCTTCCCTCTGATCAGCATCACAACTTTTATATATAGTGGTGCCCAATACAAAGAACCCTCATTGTGAGATTTCCTAAACCCTAATAACCTCAATTAGTCCTCTTCACAAGGAGGACGGATATTTAAGAGCTATGGAGGAGCACAAAGTAAGTTACATGTATCGATTATTTCACCGAACTGTTCAATCTACAAATAAGGGTATGGAGCAAATTACTCGTAAATGTGTACAAGCGATCCTCGGGAGCCTAACACGAGCAAGAGCTTGATATGAAGCAAGTTTCACAAATTATGAAGATTCTTGTAAATCCAAATATCAGAACCGGGGATGGAATGATAATTGGACTACGATAGCCTAAAAGAAACGCCGTCTTGATGGATATATCTTCTTCACCTTACTCCACGACCTGCACATGAACCAGACGCGTTAAGGCGTTACAGGGTGGGGGTTCCCCCTGTATCGGCCCTCCGACGTGAGAATCAGTTCTCCAGTCAGAATAATTAATTTGTGTATGTGTATTAGTGATGATATCATACCTCATTGCCTCTGTCCTTTTCTCTTTATATATGCTGTTATAGGTGATCATTCTGTTAGCCTGTGGGACCAGTGGGGTCCAATGTGGTTCATGCAAGAGAAGCCTTATTCCCTATTGGCCAGGAGGAATTTAACCAATCTCTGGTTGCCATTTGTCATAACCGTATTATCTATGGGCTGTGGGCCTTTTTACCGGGCCTAGGAGGGATATTCCCTCTTCAAGTCCCCCCTAGTCTAATCTTTCCAAGGTCAAGAAGTCTTGGTGATATTAGACTCAAAGTTGTATTATGCGCGGGAACTGTTTGAATCTTTGGCGTTTTATTTTTATTTTATTTTTTATTTTTATTTTTTTGAATTTGAAAATGTACCGTCTTGATTGGACAGGTGTGGGGAGAAACAATAGTAGGGTTGTAGGTATGATGAGGGTATCTTTTGTGGGTATATATATATATGGGCTCTCCGGGCGGTGATACATCACTCTTCTAATTTGAAACTGTTTCGAAAATTTCTATTTTGATTATGCGGCGTCTTCGAGTAAAGGATCCCACGGAGAGGGCAGCTCTGTGTATGATGTGGCGATGAAGTGGAAGGAGGCCGATTTCAAGGCGTTTCTGTTGGATTACGAAATTTCGTCGAAGTGGAGACATGAGCTTCCGGCTGCTAAGCGTCACGCATTCAACCCCCCTGCTGGGAAGATTTCTTTGTACGCGGATTTCTTCAAGTATTGTCATTGTCGTATCCCTACCTCCCGATTTTGCCTGGAATTGCTAGAAGCATATCAACTTCATATGTCGTAAATCCATCCTCTAGGTTTGGTGAAAGTTACTCATTATGAGTTTGTGATGAGGAGTTTGAAACAAATCCCTTTTTTTGGTCTTTTTAAGGCGTTTTTTCAGGTTGCCAAGAAGGGCGATTGGTTCTCTTTTGACAAGCGGAAAATGGCATCACATTTTTTGGCGGAGGTTCCCTCCAGTTCGAAGGACAAGAATTGTAAACAAAAGTTCTTTTTTATTGATGCGCGCGTTCTGCCTGTCAACATGGTGTTCCGGCGGAAAAACGAAGATGTGGTAGATTTGAGTCCTATAGGGTATTATTAAGGCTGACGCTTACCAAAATAATCAAGATTCAGACGAAAGATCAAGTTCAAGTAAAAATCAAAGATCGATCGAAAGTTCAAGGTTCAATCGCAAGTATAGTTTCGATTGTCGTGCGTGTTTCGATTAACAGTGGCAGTTGGGGTTAAATGAAGATTTAATAGTTTAGTGACATTTTTGTAATATTGTCAAACCTAGCCTAGATCTATAAATAGAATAGTTTTTTCTAGGGTTGAGGGAGTACACACATCAGAGTTTTTCTCAGAGATTATTGTTTCATCGTCATTATGAGCACACATTCAAGAGAGATTTAAGGGTTTTCATTGTAATATCTTTTGATTCAAATCAATACAAGAAGGTTTTTTTCTTGTTCATCTATTGTTCTTTGTGTTTACATCGTCAAATCAAGAGATTCCGCCTCTTGATTTGGGTTTCTACAGATTCGTGTTATATTTTTTGGACCTCCAATTGGTATCAGAGCCACGGGGCTCGTTTTTGCTGATTTTCATCATCAAATTCTTTTTCGGATCTGTTGTGGTGAACAATTTCTAGAGAGAGAGGCAGAAGTTCAGTGAGAGAAAGTGGATCTGGGTTGAAGTTATCTTGTCATTATCAAATACTAATTCATTCCCATTGTTACAAAGAACTAATACAAGGTAAAATACATCAGATTTTCTTCCATATCGTGATTTTTTTTCTTCTTTTCACTAAGAACACACGTAGTAGTGTGTGAGAGAGAGTAGGGAGAGAGAGCTTGCTTTTGTTGCCATCATCGAAACTAGGTTGCCATCGAATCTAGGCCATCGAAACTAGCTTTCCATCGAAACTAAAATCTGTGAATCTCCAATCAAAACTACAATCTGTGAATCTCCAATCGAAACTACATCAGGTATCGAAACTAGAAATCATCGAATGTACTAAACCTCATGAAAAGGTATTCGTTCTGTTTGTTTGGGATGAAGAAGACAAAGGTTGTGTTTGGTTTGCGTTCATGAGCTTGTGTTAGTGTAAAACGAAGAAGAAGAAGACGAACTTGACGGCTGTAACTGAGTATTTTAAGATTGCTTGTGGCTTGTTTTCGCAAAGTAAAGGAAGAAAAGAAAGCGGCTGGTTATGTGTTAGGGTTTGTGTTTTGGTTCTATGGTTGCATAAAAGGAAAAAGTAGACATGATGGAAGTCAACGCAGCACAAGGTTTTTGAGATCCATTTTATTCTAATTTGAAGTCCGAGAAATGTTGAAGATGGGGCCACCTGTTGATATCAACGCAAAATAAATTTTGAAATCCGGAGTTTTGTTTGCTTGAGTTCTGTGTGGAGAAATTAGAAAATTTAATTGTGTATTGTGTCATGCTTTTTAAAAGATGGGCCTAATTATTTTTTTTAATCAACGACTGATTAGGCCACAAGCATTTAATTAACTTGGAAATAATTTGGGACGATGGATTTTTTATTACAGAATTTACAAGTTTGTCTCCCAGATTAATTTTCAAGTGACTCAAAACTGTTACGGTTGGATTCAAATATTATATGGGTTCTTCGGGTTGAAACGAGAAGGCTTTGGTGATTAATATTTCGGATATCATTTTCGGTGGTTCAGATTTGGTTTCGTTTAAAACGGATTGGATTTTTGTGTCACGGACATGGTTACTTTCAGTTCGAGACCGTTTCGGTTAAGTTCTAAATTGGTCTATAAGTGATCTCAGGTTCATTCTAAATCATTTTTGACTGGCTTGGAATTATTTTTTAGGAGTTTTGAACTTGTTTGCAGTTGCTTTCGGACATCGTTTCGAGTAATTTGAAAGTGATTTTAATTGACATGGAGTCAATTTTTAGTGATTAGAAACTATCTCGGAAGCGGTTCGGGTTGATTCACGGCTACGTTATCAATTAATTTGGACCGTGATCTCTGGTTGGTACGGGAAACATTTTTTTTTCTCGAACTCGTGCTCATTTGATTGGGATATTATTTTTGGTTATGGGCTCGTCTCCGATAGTTTTCGATACAATTTTTGATCAGTTAGTGTCGGCAAGTCCAGTTGGTGAATATTATCTATTGGTCGAACTCA
This sequence comes from Smallanthus sonchifolius, assembly GCA_023525975.1. Classification (NCBI taxonomy): domain Eukaryota; kingdom Viridiplantae; phylum Streptophyta; class Magnoliopsida; order Asterales; family Asteraceae; genus Smallanthus; species Smallanthus sonchifolius. The sequence continues at coordinate 34,614,348 of CM042046.1, forward strand.
AGACTGCAAGATGACTCTTCTAAGTTCAGTTGAAAGAAAAGTCATGTTAATGCTAAGATATCAACAGTTTGCACGTGCAGAAGGAGAATGTTTGACTGATCAATACAACAGATATACAAGATTGATTAGTGAACTTCAAGATATTGGTGTCAAGATTGAGAATATAAGTGTACAAATAAAGACTGATGGCTACAAAATTCTCTAAGTACAAATGCTGCTGATCTCAGAGTTTGCTGCTGACCAACAAGCTGTTGCGGATAAGCTCATCTGCAGCGGATACTTGTTCTTCTGCTGAAGAACAAATCTGCTACGGATAGTCTTCTCTACTGAAGTCCAGAGTTGCTGCGGATAGGCTTCTCAACAGCATCAACACTTGATGCTGCTGATAGGCAAATCATCAGCAGCTTTGGGTGGTTATGTCTTGCTGCTGATCAACAACGCTGCTGCTGATAGTTATACATCCATTGAAGATCAAACGTTGCAGCTGACCAGCCTTGCAAAAGCAAAAGCAACAATAACCACTGACAACTTTCTGCTTCACCACTACCACACTCCACGCAGAAAGAGTGTCACTGGTGCAGACAATAAAGCACCACAACGCTCTTCTCCAAGCATGCAAGCAATAATGCCTAAGAAGACGTTTGAGAAAAGTTAACTAGCATAGTTATTATTATTGTCTGTACATGTAGAATAGCTTCAATACAAGATCAACGATTTGTGTTAGATCTGATCCTTAGAATCAAGGGTCTGTCGTGATTCTAAGTTACTATATAAGTAGTACTTAGAGTCATTGTACCTCAGTGCTTTTCTTAGAGTTTTCTCTGTAATATTGTAACCATTGAAGCTTAATACAAATTGCATTTATCAGTACTCCTTGTGTTTACTTGTTACTTTGATTAAGTTGTGATTATTTCCGCCAATTTCAACTGGAATAGAACCATCTTGTATTTACCAATCCTACAAGTGGTATTAGAGCTTTGGCTCACAAATTAAACAAACTCACACTTGTTTAATCATTCTTCGGTTCTATTCTAAACTATCTCTTTGTTAAAGTCTCTCACTATCACAAATCAAACAAAATGGCTCAAAACAATGGATTTGAAGATATCGGAAGCATCAACAGGCCACCAAGACTGGTGTCTGGGGAAGACTACGATATGTGGAAGAACATAATGGAAAGCTTCTTCTGTTATCAGGAATATGGGATGTGGAAATCCATTAAAGATGGACCATACATACCCATGGTGTCCTTAGCTGATTCCGGAGGTACACTGGTTCCCAAAGAACCCTCCAAGTACTCTGATGAAGACATCAAGAAAATGGAGGTAGACTTCAAAGCCTTGGGAGCCATCCAGATGTGCTTACCAAATGAAGTTTTTCATAACTTCAGAGGTTATAAAACTGCAAAGAAGCTATGGGAGGCTCTTGAAAAGATGTTTGCTGGTTCCGAAGAAGTCAAAGAAAACAGAAGAGACATTCTGAAGCAGCAGTATGAAAACTTCGTCCGGAACGAAGGTGAGTCTCTAATGGTTTTATATAACGGATTTACCTATCTTGTAGGTGAGCTGCAGTGCTCAAAGGTGAAGCTAGAGAATGAAGATATTCTTAAGAAGTTCATCAGGTCTCTACCGAGCTGCTGGACACTTTACACAATGTCCATCAGAAGAACTAAGAATCTGAAGACTCTCCAGATGACTCAGCTCTTTGGAATGCTAAAAACCTATGAACTAGAGATAATTCAGGCAAAAGAAAGAAGCTCAAGCTACCAAACAGCCTCAACATCCACAACCACTTCCTCTGCCCTCCATTCTGACCACTCAGGTCCTAGTTTAAGCAACTATTATCCTCTCATCATCACTCATCCCCAAACTCCAACATCTCAAACAAACACATCACCATTCCTCCTAGAAGCCCCTCCTCAAACCTCAACCTCTGCTGCTTTTGTTTATGAAAAATCAAGCAACATGTCCTTTATCAAGGAGGATCTGGAATGCTTCCATCCAGATGACTTAGAAGAAATGGACATACAACACTCATATGCCATGCTATCTATAAGAGCAAAAAGGTTCTACACTAGAACCGGAAGACCCATTCCAAGCAACAACTCCAACACAAGAGTTGGCTTGGATAAAAGCAAATTGAGATGTTACAACTGTAACCAACTAGGTCATTTTGCTAGAGAATGCAAGGCACCTAGGGCAAACCTAACAGCTCCTCAACCAAGACAACAACAGCAACAAGCTACTCCTCCAACTCAAACTGCAGCTTGTGCAGCTGTTGGAACTTCTGACTTTGACTGGAGCTTCCAGTATGAAGATCTGCCTGCTAAGAACTAAGCTCTTATGGCAGACACAACTGAGATACCGCTTCAGGTATATGAACATCTCTGTTCCCAAGCTTGTATTGATAAGGTGTTAGGCTACAGAAAGCATAATCAAAACCTTATAGATCAAAATGAAGAGTTTCATCAAATGAAATCTGAATTCACAAAAGTAGAAAACAGTTATAAAAAAAATTAACTACCTAAAGAAAGAGATTTCATTACTAAAACATGAACAAACCAATCTTGAAACTCAGATTGATGATCTACTGGCTAGATTAAAATCAGAGCAGAATTGGCAGAACAGAAAGTTCATGTTGACAAATATGAATTTGCATCTAAAAAGCTGCAAAGACTTTTGGATGCTCAAATTCATGACAAGGTAAAAACTGGTCTGGGGTATCATGCTGAACAATATCAAGCCGTTGCACCTCCTGCTGACTACGTTGCCATCCATGAACCAAGCTTCAATCTCTCAAATCCTGAAAAGGCCAACCGAGATCTTGATCCTTCAAGACATGAACCACTAGTGCAAGAATGCACTACCTCGTCAAAATCTGAGTCAACTTGCTCAGAGTCCACTAAAACTGAGGAGGCCTCATCACCAGTACCAGTACCAGTACCAAAACTGCCTGTTCTTAAATTCATTCAAACAAGTGCTCATGTCCCTTTACCAGCTGTTCCGGTTCCTATGCCTTTCAACCAAATCAAAATCAACTATCCTCTGGAAGGAAGAAAGCTAAATGTTGAAAAGGGGCAGTCTTCAACCTCAAACAACTCAAAGCCTCAAAGAAAGGTGTTTGACATATGTCATCCGCCTGGAGAAAGCATTCCATATGTTCAAAAGACATTGGAAGAAGCCACCTTTGAGCACAAAAAAGCTCACCCCTGGAACTTTAAAGACCTATTCAAAAGAAAGGACTATGTTTACCTTTTAAGGGACAAACTGGCCAAATCATGCTTTGTCTGTGGAAAATACAACCACACTGCCAGCACCTGCTTCTACTACCTTCAGCGGCAAAGAAACCTCAAACAACATGCTTTTGAGAAGACACACAAGAACAGAAAGCTAAGAAGTTTTGAAGCCAAGGCAACTCATTTCAGAAACTCTCTTTCCCCACCAAGGAAGCAGCTGCCAAAGCCTCAACAATCTTGCATCATCTGTGGCAAATCAGGCCAATTTGCTGCAAATTGTGACTTTAATCCCTTCAACCAGATCCTTCATCAAGCCCCTCCTAAACAAAAGCCTATCAGCATGAGAACCTCTACAGAGAAGCCCTCCATCAACAAGGTAAAGAAGGATAAGCATACATTGGTTGTTGAACCATCAGCAGCCAGCAAAAATGTTGGTAATCAAGCCAAGCCAAAGAAACCAAAGGACAAGCCTTCAGCAGCAACCAAGTCTGCTGCTGCTCAAGCAAAACCATCAGCAGCAAAAAAATCTACTGCTGATAAGCCAAAGTCCTCAGCAGCAACAAAATCGGCTGCTGATAAGCTAAAGTCATCAACAGCAAAATCTGCTGCTGATAAAGCAAATTCATCCGCAGCCAAAGCAACATCAGCTGCTGACAGAGCAAAGAGAACTGGAAAACCATCTCCTCAGCAATGGAGCGCCAAGATCCTAGTTTTTATCCCTCCAAGAATCATCATTGGTTCGGTTGAATGCACACATGCTGAATCTGATATTTCAAGAACCCTTTTCTTCAAGGATACAAGCTCTTGGATTCTTCGTACTAACTAGATCTCTCTCATGTGTAGGGGCAGCCAGGTCACAAGAATAACACTTGGGTGGTTGACAGTGGTTGTTCCAGGCACATGACAGGCAACAGATCAATCCTCTCTAACTTCAGACACTTCAATAGAGGATATGTTGCCTTTGGGAGTGACTCAAAATGAGGATCTATTACTGGAAAAGGGACTGTGAAATGAAAGAATGAGTATTGATAAGGTCAACTATGTCAAAGAATTAGACTTCAATCTCATGAGTGTTTCTCAGGTCTGTAATCAAAAGCATTGGATGCTCTTCACAGACAAAGAATGCTTTGTACTATCTCCTGGCTTATCCAAACCTCCTCCAAAGAAGATTTTATTAACTGCTCAGAGAAAAGAAAATCTCTATGTGCTTGACATGAATGAGGTCACTCCATTTGGGAGTGTATCCTGTTTTCTGTCAAAAGCCTCAGTTGATAAATCAGCTCTCTGGCACAGGAGACTAAGCCACGTTAACATCAAAACCATCAACAAATTGGCGAAGGACAATCTTGTCAGAGGGCCTCCTGATAAAGAATTCCAGCTAGAAGATCACTGCATTGCTTGTTAGAAAGGGAAGCAACACAAGAGTTCTCACAAGCACAAGACTTTGAATACAAATGATACTCCACTACAACTGCTGCATATGGATCTCTTTGGTCCTACAAATATTATGTCAATGGGTAAGAAGTCATACTGTCTGGTGATAACTGATGACTACACCAGATTCTCATGGGTATACTTCTTGAGAACTAAAGATGAAACTGCTGAAACTCTCAAATCCTACATCCTTAAGGTAGAGAATCAAAGCAATCGGAAGGTGAAGATCATAAGGTGTGATCAGGGCATAGAGTTCAAGAACCACACGTTAAACTGTTTTTGTGAGAGTAAGGGAATTGAAAGGCAATACAGTGCTCCAAGAACTCCTCAACAAAATGGAGTTGCTGAAAGAAGAAACAGAACTCTAATTGAGTCAGCAAGATCTATGTTGGCTGACTCAAAACAGCCTCTCACATTTTGGGCAGAAGCAGTAAGCACAACCTGCTATGTGCAAAACAGAGTTCTCATAGTCAAGTCTCTCAACAAGACACCCTATGAACTGTGGTTCCAAAGAGTTTCATACATTGGATTTCTAAAACCTTTTGGATGTCCATGCACAATTCTGATCACACATGGGGTTCTTCCTAAGTTTGGTGCTAAATCTTATGTAGGATATTTTATGGGCTATTCCTCTCAATCCAAGGCCTACAGAGTATTCAACTCAAGAACAAGAATTGTGGAAGAATCAGCCAATGTAGAATGCAGAGAACACATTGTCTGTGAATAGGGAAAAGGCCCAAACTGGCTTTTTGACATAGACTCCTTCACCCAAATATTTGAGCCTCTCATCTCCTCAAATATGGAGTCTTCATTTTCTCAAGCACCTGCCTCCACCTCCTCTGACTACATACTGAATTTTCTAAAATCTTCTATCAGTCTGAGAAGACCATCGATTGATCCTCCATCTGTTATGGAAGCCATTGAAGCAAGTGTAGCCAGAACAACACTCTCTAATGTTACCAGCAGCAGCCTGTGTGAAAATGAAAACTTGAATGAATACTCTTCAGTAAATGTTGTAGATGCTGCTAATACCCTTCTTGATAATACTGATGTAGCTGTTGATCTTGAAGACTCTTCAACCATGAATGAAGAAATCCCTGATCAAAATCAAAGCAATCTTGAGCAAGTGATACAGCGAGAGGTGGTACCAGCACAAAGAATCAACAAGAAACATCCTCTGGAAAATATTATTGGCCAAGTTCACCAAGGAGTTCTAACAAGGAGCAAATCTCATGAGGCCAATATATGTTTGTTTTCATGTTTCTATCTCAGGTGGAACCCAAGAAGATAGATGAAGCTCTACAACACAGCATTTGGATTGAGGCAATGTAGGAAGAGTTACTGCAATTCAAGAGACAAGATGTCTAGAAGCTTGTTGATCTTCCACCTGGTCAATCTACCATTGACACAAGATGGGTATTCAGGAACAAGCAAGATGAGAGAGGCATTGTAGTGAAGAACAAAGCCAGACTTGTAGCTCAAGGCTACACTCAGGAAGAGGGAATTGACTATGATGAATTCTTTGCTCCTGTTGCCAGACTAGAGGCCATCAGAATCTTCCTGGCATATGCTGCATCCAAGAATTTCATGGTCTATCAAATAGATGTCAAGAGTGCCTTTCTGTATGGGAAGATTGGTGAAGAAGTATATGTCAAACAGCCTCCAGGCTTTGTAGATCCTACACATCCTAACCAAGTGTTCAAACTAGACAAAGCTCTATATGGCTTACATCAAGCCCCAAGAGCCTGGTATGAAACTTTGTTTGGATATCTACTAAGCAACAACTTCAGAAGAGGTGCCATTGACCAGACCTTGTTTATCAAAGATGAAGGGGGAGAAATCTTACTGGTTCAAATCTAAGTAGATGATATCATCTTTGGATCAACAAGGGAGAAGCTGTGTAAAGACTTCGAGATCCTAAGGCACTCAAAGTTTGAAATGAGCTCAATGGGTGAGCTAAATTTCTTTCTGGGTCTTCAAGTCAAACAAGTCCAAATGGAATCTTCATCAGCCAATCCAAATATGTCAAGAGCATTCTGGAAAGATTCAAGATGGCTGACTGCTCTGCTGCAAGAACCCCTATGCAAGTGCACCATCAGCTGACTCCAGACAAAGATGGTCAAGACACTGATCAACATCAGTACCGTGCAATGATAGGGTCTCTCATGTATCTCACTACCTCTAGGCCAGATATCATGTTTGAAGTATGTCTCTGTGAAAGATTCCAAGCAGCTCCAAAGATTTCACATCTTCAAGCTGTCAAGAGAATTTTCAGATACCTAAAGGGAGCCCCAAGACTTGGGATGTGGTAATAAAAAAATGATAAGTTTAATCTGTATGCATACACTGACAGTGATTATAGGGGATGCAACTTGGATAAAAAGTCCACTTCAGGGGGATGTCAGTTTCTGGGAGGGAGACTGATTTCATGGCAGTGCAAGAAGCAAACATGTGTTTCAACTTCTATAGCAGAAGCAAAATACATCGCAGCTTCAAGTTGTTGTGCACAAGTTATCTGGATACAAAATCAAATGCTGGATTATGGGATGACTTTCATGGCAACTCCCATTCACATTGACAACATGAGTGCCATATCAATCACAAACAATCCGGTGCAGTACTCCAAGACAAAGCACATTGACATCAGGTATCACTTTATAAGAGATCAAGCTGATAAAATGAGAATTATTTTAACCAAAGTTCATACTAATGAGCAATATACTGATTTGTTTACAAAATCGTTTGGTGAAGCTAGATTTAGATATTTAGTTGAATCTATTGGTATGATGAACTTTGATTAAAATATGTCTCTAAAATTTTTTTATTTGTAAATATGTTTGTCCTTTGTTATAAATAAAAGTTACAAGTCAGCAGCATCCATTTTTGCTACTGACAGGTATAATAATCAGCAGCAAAGATTTTGCCACTGACTGCTTTAAGTTATCAGCATGAACAAGTTTTCTGCGGATAGCTTTAAGGAAGTCAGCAACAACTCCCTTGTTGTGGATCAATGCATCCATCAACAGCAATAGTGTTTGCTGCTAACAGACTTAACTATCCGCCGCAACCAAGCTTGCAGCGGATAGGCTTAACCATCCGCAGTAACCAAGTTTGCTGCTGATGGGTAAAAATAAGTCTAAATTAACTTTTACCCGCTGTAAAAATTCCTTTTAGTCTTTACCATGACTGCTATAGTGTATTACAGCTGTAACAGTAAAAGGTGAATAAGGTTGTACTGTACAAGTCATTTTGCTTTTCCCTCCACTGCCGTTATAAGAACAAATCAAATTCCTTCATCACCCCTTCACATTCAATTTCGCCTTAACTCCCATCACTTTCTCTCAAGTCCCCACAACATTCAAAGCCTTTCATTCCTAACCACCCTTCAAAATCTTCCCATTTCCCTCCAAACCAACAAAAATGGCAGACATAAACAATCCTGGTGATAAGTTCTTCCCATATCACAACCTCACAACATACTTAACCAAAGGAAAGAAGTCCGAGGGATTCGATGATATGATCGATTTTCTGTGCCGATCAAAGATACATTTTGCACTAACAGTCAACCCTACCATTTATATTCCTCATATGGAGGATTTTTGGAGCACCGCCGTCAACTCTATCGAACAGGGGATTCCCCAAATAAAAGCCAAGGTAGACGGCAAAGACATCATCATCTCTGAAGCCACTCTCCGAAAACATCTTCAGCTTCAAGATGAGGGGGCAGCCATCTCATACTCAAAGGAAGAATACATGAGGACCTTTGTATCCATAGGGTACACTAGAAATCAAAATGAGTACATAATAGAGAAGGCACCAATGGGCCCTCCATGGAAGTATCTCTGCCACACTCTTCTACAATGCATATCTCAGAAGAGAAGTGGATGGCATCAAGTGAGCTTTGCACTTGCTTCTGCTGTTCACTGTATGATTACTTGCCAAGGTTTCAACTTTGCACACCTCATCTTTGAGGGTTTGAGATATAACCTTCAAGAGGGTGCAAAGCAACAATTCTTTATGTACCCCAGATTCTTGTAGGAGGTTTTCAACCAGGAACTAAAAGATCTCTCAAAACCTGCAAGAATCTACATCATGTTGGGTCATAAAAATAATATTTTTCAAAGTATGAGAACTGTTTTCAAAAAGTTCTCAGGGGTCAATGTTCCATTGTTATCTACAATGCTGAACATACAAAGTACCCAGGGTGACAGTTCAACAATCCCAACTGATACTGATCCCACACCCTCCACTTCAAATCTTGAATAACAAGATGCTTCCATTGCTCGAACCCCTGTGCAAACTACTAAGGATGCACAGGTACAAAAATCACTTACATCTGTTTTGGATGTTATCGTTTAACTAGAACAAAGGGCCCCAGTTGCAACGGCATACACTAGAAAAAGGAGCAAGAAGAATCCTTCTCTTCTTGTCTCACAGGCCCAATCCCAACCTAAAAGCCCTCATTCAGAATCCCAACATTCTGATGAGAATATCAAAAGGGATAGCCACACCATTAGAGAGACTTCCTTGGAAGTTTCTCTATTAGGATCAGGATCACATACCGAACCCATAGATCAACCCGCTAAGCCATATCATTTCTCTTCTCTGAACTTAAGTGCAGAGGCACCTAGTCATGATGATATACCTTCTCCAACTACCACTATCTCGGAGGTATTGATTGACTTGGCTGCTGGTGCACCTAACCCAAGTTCATCACCCAAGAAGGTTCACTCTAGTGGTACTGACAGAGTGAATGTGGAAAGGGCTGTCACTACTCCTGGTACATCAACTGCCCAAGAGGACAGTGACAACATCACTAAGACCCTAACCACGACAACTCACAGTGAGGATGTTTCCTTTGAAACACTCTTCACTTAGAGGAATCCCAGGTGACAAGATAACCAGGGTGATGGGGATGCAGATGCTAGGCCTAAGGCCCCATCTAGCTCCAAGGATTCCACAACTGTGGATGAGGACAGACTGAAACTTCATAATATGGAATTGAAGGCCAGGGTAGCTATGCTAGAGGCTGAAGTGTTCAAACTAAGGCACCAAGTCTCTATGCATGAAGCCCATCAATGCCCAACTGTGCCTACTCCATCCCTTATATCAGTGGGCACTCAAAAGATAACACTCTATGCACTGATGCAACCAAAAAGGGGGAGGTAGTTACCAAGGAAGATGATGCGGACATCCTAGAAGAATGGATACAGGAGCAAACTGTGTTTCAAAGTTCACTATACAAACCTGCTTTTGTACAAATCCATGACTTGCCAGACTCAGTAGATGAAGAGGAAGATATCACTTAGGATTGGAAGTTAGTTGTCCGAGCTGTTGATGAGGTGCTGCAAGATGAAACTCTCCATGAAGACACACCTCCATCATTCAGCATACTTCGTGAAGCTGCAACCATAATAAGTCAAACATCTACTCCCCAACTCTCACTAACTTCAAACAAGCTAGAATTCGACTCCATTGTAGCTTGGGGGTATGATGGCATAGCTGAGAGATTCTGGATTGGATGGGAATTTAGTGGAGTAGAAGAGCTAAACTGGAACATTCTTAATGCTCTCCAAGTTCTTAATCTGTATCTGACAAGATGTATTAACACATCATTAGATCTCTCAGCAGAACTTGCAATCAGCAGGTTCTATGACTTAATGGAGGATAATATGCCCTGGTTTGAAAGACTACTAAAAGAAGCACATAGGGTGGCTTATCCTGAATCTTCATCAATAGCAGAACAAAGACTGGCTCCAAGAAGACTTGACTTAATCGTGAGCAGTGCTTTAACTGAAGAAGAAGTTAGCTGCTAGCGAAGATTCCTGTACAACATCATGGTCAGGGACTTGGAAGTGCTAGGATGGGTGAACACTGAGTCCTCTGATTTCACCTTCTTCCTAAGCAATTGATCTTCTCTCTCAATCAACATCAAAGAGATCTTACTTCTACCTTCAGACTTCCTACACAAGGTCTTTGAGCTCAGATCACTCATCTGCAACATAAACTCCTTAGAAAGTCAAGAAATGATCAAACTCATCAAGGCTTCTCTTTATAAGGAGGAATCGCCTTCAATGAATGACTCTGACTCAGATCTATCCCTTCCCTCCTCACCAACTGTCATACTGAATGCAGCAGAAGGGTCAAGAAAAGTGGCTGCTCAGAATGTCAAAGAAGCCTTTAAAGCTATATATGGGAATGAATGGGAAAAGGAAGAGAGTGAAGCAGTCCCTTCCTCTGTGTCTACTCCTCATCATGCCAATGAAGCTGAAGCTGAGATCCCAACAACATCTCTTACATATGCTGTTGTGGTCCATGAAACTGAAGCAGAGGCATCCAGCAAAGACAAGGGGAAAAGACCTATGACAGAAGAATATGAAGAAAAGTTATTGAAAGAGAAGAAGGAAAGGGAGGAAAGAAGAAGAAGAAGAGAAGAAGAGGAGATGGCTGAACTAAGAAAAGCTCAAGAAAGAAAAGCGGCCATTCTCCTCAGAGAACAACAGATCCAGCTGTATGCTAAACAACTGGATGATCTGAAAGTCAAGATTCCTGTTGTCTATCAAATTCAAGAAGATGAAGCTCTTGCTCTTCAACTGCAGGAACAATTTGATAAAGAAGAAGAAGAAGAAGAAGAAGAAGAAGGAAGAGGCTAAGTTCAGAATAACTGATTCTGAGCTAGCCAAAGAAATGAGAGAGGAGTGGATAGAAGCTCTGATTTCTCAAGGTGAGGATGCAGACTACCTTGAGAAACTATCAAATAAAGAGATTTACAGAGCCTTCATGGGTTAGCAGGGTCAATTGGGAAACAAGAAAAGGGCTGAAGAAGAAGAAAAAGCCAAACAGAAATCCAAGAAGACCATTTCCTTCAACAAAAGAACCCATGAAGAAAGGAAGGTCATGATTGACTTCCTAAAGGCTAGAGGAGAAAGTGGAAAAAGGCTGGGTCCCATGAATTTCATGAACCTGCAAGCCCTTTACCTTAAAGTCAAAAAGGAAAAGGAAGAAAGACTGGGGAAGAAAGGCTCAAAGAAGAGGGTAATCAATCAAGAAGGAGAAAAGAAACCTATGAAACCCAAGCCTTCTCCCTCATCCACCACTTCCTCTATCCAACAACCTTCCTCTCTCCATCCTAGACCTCCCTCCTCTCCACTTACAAAGTCTAAATCCTCCCACCCTGCTCCTACTCATCAACAATCTCCCAAGAAGAAAAGCAAACCTACTACTAAACCAGAAGACTCAAGAGAAATTATGAACTGGTCCTATAGCACTCAAGATCAAAGGTTTAAAGTCTTCAGAGGAAGAACAGAAGAAAGAAGATCACTCTATGCAACTATTGATGAGATATTACAACTTCCAGATTCAGATCTAAGAAGAATAATGGAGTTGGGTGAAGCTCATGAGCCCGAGAATGAAGGTGGGAGACATCTGTTGCTGGTGATCAAACATCACTTCAACCCCAGCAAAGATGAAGCTATTGATGCAAAACCTCTCAAATCCCACTCTCCATTCATCAGTTGGTCCTACAATGCTGAAGAAAATGAGTTCACCTTGACAGACGTTAAAGGACAGAAGATGAGGTGTCTAAGTAAGGCTATCTTCAAAATGCCAAGCAAAGATATCAAGACTCTATCTGAGCTTCCTCTTAACAATCCCAGCAAGGACCCAAGAGACTATGAGGTTGCAAGAACCGTCAGCCACATGCAAAATCTTCAGCAACAAAAGCAGCAACAGAGTTTTTGTAGCATCAGTCTAGGGGGAGTTTGTATAAATAAAGACTGATGGCTACAAAATTCTCTAAGTACAAATGTTGCTGGTCTCAGAGTTTGCTACTGATGAACAAAATGTTGCGGATAAGCTCAACTGCAGTGGATACTTGTTCTTCTGCTGAAGAACAAATCTGCTGTGGATAGTCTTATCTGCTGAAGTCCAGAGTTGCTGCGGATAGGCTTATCAGCAGCATCAACACTTGATGCTGCTGATAGGAAAATCATCAGCAGCTTTGGGTGGTTATGTCTTGCTGCTGATCAACAACTCTGCTGCTGATAGTTATACATCCATTGAAGATCAAACGTTGCAGCTGACCAGCCTTGCAAAAGAAAAAGCAACAATAACCACTGACAACTTTCTGCTGCACCACTGCCACACTCCACGCAGAAAGAATGTCACTGGTGCAGACAATAAAGCACTACAACGCTCTTCTCCAAGCATGCAAGCAATAATGCCTAAGAAGACGTTTGAGAAAAGTTAACTAGCATAGTTATTATTATTGTCTGTACATGTAGAATAGCTTCAATACAAGATCAACGGTTTGTGTTAGATCTAATCCTTAGAATCAAGGGTCTGTCTTGATTCTAAGTTACTATATAAGTAGTACTTAGAGTCATTGTACCTCAGTGCTTTTCTTAGAGTTTTCTCTGTAATCTTGTAACCATTGAAGCTTAATACAAATTGCATTTATCAGTACTTCTTGTGTTTACTTGTTACTTTGATTAAGTTGTGATTATTTCCGCCAATCTCAACTGGAATAGAGCCATCTTGTATTTACCGATCCTACAATAAGGATAATAGCAAAGTATTTGAATTCTCAACCGGCTTCATGGTCTTAGACAATTGAGGACCTCATATGGAGTACGGATCCAAGGACTATTCCATTGAAAGAAATGCATGAGAAGCTTCAATTAAAAGAAGAACTCTTGGATCAACATTTAGTAGTGATCAAAGGAGGATATGGATACGATTCCAACGAAAATTGTGTGCGTATTGAATCAAATTTGGTCGCTTGCGAAATGGAGAAATCAAATATGCATGAAGAGCATTCATCACTAACCAAAGATTACATGCAACATAGGCCAGCTACCTCGAAGTCAATAGAAAGTGAAAATCAAGCCTCAACCTCCACATCCACAACAGCACACAATCATGCACTCACGACAGATGTTGAAGATGGAGATCGACTTGTTATCATCCAACTAGCTAAGGATCTCACTGCTTTTCCAGCTAAGGTAATTTCTAGACTGTGCAAATCTCGATCGTGTTTAAAAGAAATTCAAAAATATAGATTCATCAATCAAGCCTTGATTGATGAACGAGATCACATTAAGGTCATGTATGATTCTGTGGCTAAGAATGAAAAACTTTATTTAAAGAAAATTCATGACATTTCTGCTGAAAACCGATCCTTAATTGTGACACTTACCACCCAAAAGAATAATAATCAAAATTTTAACTAAGAAACTTCAAAAGGTTGAAAAAGCAAAATTTCAAGTTGAAAACATGGGTATGGATCAGAAAATTTTATTTGGAATCATTGATAAGCAAATCCATAAGAAGGTCATAGAAAGTATTGGATATAACACACATCCTCCGCCTTATTCCAAGTCAGGTAGATTTGCTGATATGCCAACTCCTCATATTCCCACACCATTTGTTTGTACTTTATCCGCTGATGATTATTTTAAAACTTCAGATGATTTTGATAGTTCTGCTTCACTTGTAGAATCTGGATCCTTGAGCTCATCCGAGGATGATTGTGATGAGAGTGATAAACCCGAGAGTGTTAAGAGTGTTAATGATACTTTTGTGACAAAACCCGATTTTGAAAACAATGTTGGTTCGTCGTGTGTCACACAAGAAGCTTGTTTCAAAACTAATAATGTGTTGCCATGTGTTCCTAGATATGTTAATCCAAAAGGAGTTTTCACTAACTTCATAAGTGCAGGAACTGTTGTCACCGATGTTCCTCATGAAAGCATGAGTAATAGAGAATTCTTTGATTGAAACAGAATCAATCACAACAACAAGTTTGTCAAAATCAGAGTATTCAACAGGTTAACATTGAAGAGAATATTGTAGTTACACGATCTTCATCAAGGGCCTCAACATCACAGTCTTCATCATCATGTTGTGACAATTTCTCTCAACAGGATAATCAAAGACGATTCACTCGGGTCAAGGCATGTTTTGCTTGTGGAAAGGAGGGAAACTTAGCAAAGAAGTGCATTTATTCCTCCATAAAAAAGAATGGTGACAAGTGTAAAGTGAAACCAGGGATGGTTTCAAACAAACCTAAAGTGACTCATAAATCACCAGCTGTATATGTGTCAGATATTCAGGGTTGTGCTTCACAAGAAAGCAGACATTATACTCCAAAATATAATGCACCAAAGTTGAAACAAAAGAATTTTACTAGACCAAAGGGGGAAGACAGAAATTTGTAAAACCTAAGCAAATTTGGCAAGTAAAAACTCCACCAAATCCACATATTTCAACTAAACCGACAAATTTCTTTGATAATGTAGGAGATTTTGGTTATCGAGAAGTTACCATCTTTGATTCTCAAGGACAACCCAAGATCATCATGGCTTGGGTTCCACTCTCTAACTGATTTGTTAATGAGTGCAGGAACAACCTAGGAGGTTTGTTATTAACAACGGTTTTTGAAAATAATTGTTCCATGTACATGTTTGAGGATGTAACATCACACGTCATAGTATTATTTCATATTTTGCCGCACAATCACAAACTTTCATGACACATTCACTATAACTTTTCTTGATAACATTTCTTGAAAAAAATTGTTTTTAGTGTGGTAGAATTTGCCTTGGTAAATTTATGTTTTGTGTATTATTTTTTATGGTTATACAAAAACAAAAATTTAGGGTGAGAGTATAGGAAAAGAACAGAAAATGACAAAAAGATTTTATGTTTGTACAGTTTGAGAAAATGATTAATTGAGAAGATTGATTTGACTATATGAGAAATGATAGGAACTAGACTGATACTTCTAGCACATGAATAGAGTAGAACAATGAAAGGTAGACTCGATATGTGATATGTCAATAGGCTTAGCATCTAATTTGAAAATTTTGCTGAGTGATAAAACTTAAAGCCTTATGAATGAGTGGATTAGTCATCTCTGTTTTCGCGGTTTAAGGCCGACTCTTATCCAACAATAGATTGAGAGTTATATTCTTGTCATACACACACCAGCTTCCATCGATATATACTCTTTCCATTTATAGATCATACATATATAGAAAATAAAAGACATGCAATGACATGCAAAATACAAAAACACATGCAATGACATGCAATAAGTATTTAAAAAAAAGAGCAAAAACACTTGCAATGCCATGCAATAGGAATAAATTTAAAAAAAGATATGCAATGCCATACACTAAAAAAAGATATGCCAATGTTGCATACATATATATATATATATATATATATATATATATATACATATTTCTTCCTTTTTGGGTATCTGTGTCTGGTCATGCAATTCTTATAAAAAAAACATGGCTTGTAAGTCCGGCGTGACTGTAAGTCCAATTATTTCATAAAGTTGGGCATGTAAGTCCTATGTGCATTTAAGTCCCATAACAAAATTTCAAGTTTCCATGACCGGTTCATAGTAACAAAAATACCCTTGCTAGGTATATCTTAAGATTTTTGGTATTTTATTATCAATGGTTGGTGGCCAAGTCAAGTTGTGATGACTTGAAATCTCAAAACATCTAGAGGATGGATAGGTTCTTGTTGTGGCTTCTTGAACGTGGGAACCACTAGCTTCATACTAAAATTACCAAAACATGATAAACTATCACAAAGCATTGAAAGAAACAATTGTGCTTAAGTTTAAAATGGACACAGAATATTGGCAATCGCTTTTGACCTACTTGTTCAGAGTTCAAAATTGAAGTGTGACTTAGGATGTTAGCCTAGTATGATCTCATGTCAGATCTTTTCTCTCAAAAAGAAGCAAGTTGTTCATTTTGTGATATATTAGATAGTTTCAAAGTTAAAAGAATTAAAAAATTAAAAATTAAATTAAAAAAAAATCTTTGTTATATACAATTTTGTTATTTGTTTTTCGTCTTTCACATTGAACTGGTTTTGAGAAATCATCATGGTATTGCAGATGAATACAGTTTTATCTTTAATTTGAACTGTCTAAAGGGAATTCAGAGTTGTGTTAGTGACCAGATTTTGTTGACAAAGTCATGAGGTGCGGTATTCTAGAAGCTGACCGGTAGCTTCACCACCTCACTTGAAGAATTTGCTGCAATGATGGCCGATCATCAGTTGAGCAAAGTTACCCTATCAAAAGAACCTGTTGCTTAGTAGTGCAGAAGATAACATGCTAGGAAACCTCCTCCTAGGTCTTCTGATTCATCAAGCAAAAGAGAGATGGAAAGTTTATCGAGAATCTACAAACGCCAATTCAAACTCCACTCTCATAAGGATCTGCTTCGTAGGGGGAGTAACCGCAATGTTCGTCTGATTACAACTATAACATTTGATGCAACCATAAATGGGGGAGATTGTTGATACTGAAGTTGTTGATCAGAATGAGAATGATAATGAAAGATTTTGGTAACATCAGCCTAGGGGGAGATTGTAGGGTATTATTAAGGCTGACGCTTACCAAAATAATCAAGATTCAGACGAAAGATCAATTAAAAATCAAAGATCGATCGAAAGTTCAAGGTTCAATCGCAAGTATAGTTTCGATTGTCGTGCGTGTTTCAATTAACAGTGGCAGTTGCGGTTAAATGAAGATTTAATAGTTTAGTGGCATTTTTGTAATATTGTCAAACCTAGTCTAAACCTATAAATAGAATAGTTTTTCTAGGGTTGAGGGAGTGCACACATCAGGGTTTTCTCTCAGAGATTATTGTTTCATCATCATTGTGAGCACACATTCAAGAGAGATTTAAGGGTTTTCATTGTAATATCTTTTGATTCAAATCAATACAAGAAGTTTTTTTATTGTTCATCTATTGTTCTTGTGTTTTTATCGCCAATCAAGAGATTCCGCCTCTTGACTTGGGTTTCTACAGATTCGTGTTATATTTTTTGGACCTACAAGTCCTGATCCCAAGGTGTGCCTGGATAGTACATATAAGTGGCTCTGCCGCCATACAATTCCTATTCAGCACTGGAAGAGCATGCTTTAGTGGCCCTAGGAATGAGCCGCTTGTGGAACAAAAAGGTCAAACCTTTTTACCATCATATTGAAGGCGGTTAGTAGGAATGTGCAAGTTGGATTTCGCAGATCTATTATTATTATTATTTAATATATAGATATATATATATATATATTTTGTTTGTAATCATCCTATTCATTCTTTGGCAGATGCCATTGGTGTTATAGAGTTGCTGTTTTCCGTCAATCGAGCAAAATTGAGAGCTGTGGATGTGGAGTTGGAAACCGGGGAAAGAGAGATTTTGGACAGGACGCGGTCGTGCTTTGTGTATTATGATGCGGCGTTTCACGTTAAAGTGGCGTAGGAGCGAACTATACAGGTATGTTTGTAGTGGTTTTTTAATGGCGTATGAAATTATGAGATGATCGTTGTGTTTTTGTTATTTGTAGGCGGACAAGGTGGCGGAATACAACCAACGCGAGTATACTGAAGAGTACATTTTGGGGGCGGATATCATGGACGTGGATGTAGCCGAAGGTGGTTCTGAGGCGGAACAGTTGGAGTTGGAGGAGCCGGGAAAGAGAAAGGCAAGGGTATTGTGGACACTTCTCTTGAAAAGGGTGGGAGGAAGCGGAAGGGGCGTGCTGTTTTAAGAACCATGTCCCCAGGTGGACAGAAGAACCTAGTGGATGAATTCTTTCAGCGGCGGTCTAGGGGCGGGAGTAATGAGAAGAAGGATGCTAAGAAGATGGGAATTGTTGATTTAGAAGAGCCTGAGATTCAACCCAAGCGTATTAAAACCTTAAGAGAAAGAGAAACTGAGATGCAGCAGGGTATAAGAGAGATTAAAGAGCAGGGGCGCGGTACTGTGAAGGTGAGTATGGAAGGAGATATCGGTAAATCTGTAGATGAGAAGGAGCGTTTGTCTAAAGAGAAAGGTATTGCTGGAGTTCATGTAGAGAAGTCCCGCGAGGCGGAGGTTGTGCACGCAGAGGCAGGTACCAAAGAGGAGGAAGAAAAACAGCGCTTACTTACGCGGGTAAAATTGAATTATCCTCCTTTTACTTGCTGGGATGGGAGTAATTTCTGTCAAACTTACCGCCCTAATTGGCAAATTGTGCAGGGTAGCCAGTTAATTAATCCGGACATCTGCCGGGACTGGATGGTGCAATCGGTTCCTTTGGGCGAGCTTTCCTATCTCCAATCAATTGAAACTCGTCAAGTGGATGATAACTTGGTTACCTCTGTTGCTGCCCTGATTAGCAACACGGTGGAGGCGCGAAGCCTTGCACGCGATGAAGAAAATGGAAGTTGATATTGCTGATTTAAAAAAGGTGATAGAGAAGGTGAACGGTGAAAAAGATGCTTTGGAAAAGCAGAGAGTAGGAGAGGTGTCTGGGTTGCAAGAGCAAGTGGAACAGCTGGGGTTATCTGTCCAGCAATTGAAGTTGGAAAAGAAGAGGTTTTTGGAGGAAGGTTGTGGGTTGGTTTATGAGGCGTGTCGCCTGGATGAAAAATATAGGGAAGCGCTGTTGGAGTTGATTACTGAAGCTGATCGAGTAGGCCGGTATGAAGGAATGAAGGATGGTTATGCGTACGGGAGTGAGGGGGAGGTGTTGGAGAGGCATCCTTGTTTGTGGAAGCGTCGCGAGATACTTTGAATGCTGCTATGGATGCTTTGAGCGACGTGAAGCCGGAAGTGCTGGATCGAATATATGACTTGGCATCGGAAGAGGGTTTTGGTGGGTTGAAGGCGCTGCTTGAAGTTACGGATACCAGCGGTAGTGGCAGGGGTGATGGTGAGGACTGAGCGTCTTTGGTTGTAAGTGGACGGGTGGTTTGGTGATGGTGTAATATGCAAGCCTTGTCCATTTTTTTTATTTTTGGCAGTTTGTTATATGTAATAGCGTAGGGGCGATATAAGTGAATTTGTTTATGTAATGGCAGTTTCCTTTCCTAATGTGCACCCCATACTTTTTCTAAGTGTGTTTTGCCAGAGTCATATGTACTTACTGTTTTGTGTATCATTTTCATAGCGTATATCATTGCGTTCTTGATGATGTGTTGACCGTCTTGGGCTTTTACTGTTATGGGCATAAGGACCTTAAGTCCTGCGCGCTCCTGTTTGTTAGGTGGTGTATTAAGTGCTTTAGCTTTTGCCTTTAGGGGCATAAGGACTTAAAGCCTTGCACGCGCCTGTTTTTCAGGTGGCGTGTTGAATGCTTTAGCCTTTGCCATTAGGGGTAAACATCAATAAGAGTCGTAGAGGTAAACATCAATAAGGTGAAGGGGGCACCATACCCGGATACAATCGAGTAGAAGGGAGTTGGCCGGGTAAGTAGGGGCACACTGCCCCTTTAAAATTGAGTTAGACGAGTAGGGGAGTCGGGTTGTTTGAACGAGTAATTTACTCGGAGAGGGAGAGAGCCGTTGGTGGGTGGGGGTGGGTGCTTTAAATTTTTTTTTATTAATCTCAATTCTAATAAAAAAAACTAATTTTTTTGTCACTTATCATCACAATATTCATCCTCACAACATTTTCCCCTCTAAAACCACATTTAAATCCACTATTCAATCTTTCCATATTTTGCTTAACTTTTTTAAAAAAACTACATAAATAAACATTTTACCAAATTAATTCATCATTATTACCATTGACTCAAATTTATTTTTAAATTATCATTAAAAGTGAGTATTAAAAAAAATAAAGAATTAAAAAAATAGGAGATTTGAAAAAGACTACTTTTGTATTTGAATAAATATATGTTAAAATAAAGTTTACTAATATTTAATTAGTAGTTTTTTTAATTAAGTTTAATATTTATAAATAAGTTTTTTATTTTGATTTTAAAATTTTAATAGTTAGTTTTTAATTAAAACAAGAATAATATCCCGCGCGTCACGGCGGGTGGCGTGTTGTGACGATTTGGTTACGATTGAATCGAAACGTAGTTAGAAATAAGCACGTCAACCCTCACATTGTGACGTCATTGAGCTTATTTTAGACTTTAAAACATATTATAAATTTTTTTCCGATTTGCTTTGTGTTAAAGCTTGAAAATAAAATAACGTTCTGCAAACTTTATATAAAAAAAAGAGAACCTAAACCGTGAAATAAATCAAAATAGATGGAAAATAAGTTATAAAAAAACAACAATTTTTTTCTTTAAATATATAAAGAGTACGTCAGCAGAAAGATTTGGAGCTACGATGGCCTCATACTTGTTCAAACATAAGTTGAATATTTCTTATATATAGGATGCTTCATGGTCTTGTATCATGGGCATTGAAAATTGTATATTTTGAACAGTACATTTTGTCTCTTACCCTACTTTTACCTTTTAATATATATATATATAATTAAGAAATTTAGAAATTTTTATTTTTCAAAAAAATATGTTTGGTTTCGATTCTAATTTAACAGTTTTAATTTTTTTTCATATTTAATTTTGGAGTTTTAAATTTAAAATGTGTCGATACATTAAGGAGTACGATTTTTAAATTTTGGAGTTTAAAATTTTGAATTTAAAAGACGATATATTGTTAAAATTTAAATTTTAAATGAGAGATTAAATATTAAATGTTTAGCGAGATTTTCCGTATAAAATACGAGATTTTAAAAAAGTAACTTAAGTTTGATACGTAAATTTAATTACAACTTAAGCATTTGTAAATATGTTATAAAATCAAGGTTAAAGTTTATACAAAAAAGCTGATAGATTTCAAGTAACTAATAAAATGAAGAAACAACATATGTAAGGAAATTGTTGACCAATTTGATTATCTTCGATTTCTTTGACTCACTACTGGCTTCAATCAGATTCTCACCGTTTGTGCCTTATTTTTTTTAATGGTTTTGGCTATTTTATGGTTTCAGTCATTGAGGAAAAACTCTATTCTTTGTTGCATTTAGTGAGTGTTAAACAATGAAAAGTTACAAATATCACGTCAAATGTTGTATACAATGAAGTATTTTCAAATTTGTAAATCATCATTTTAAGGTTTAATTTGACATGTAATTTAATGTATTGTAAAAATACACCACTTATGAAATGTATTTTCGTGTATTTTTTTTTATGTTTTGATTACTATCATCCATATAATCTTATCATTTAACAGAATGAAAAAGTTACCTATACAATATCAAATTTGTATAAAAAAATGCGTTGAGATAGTTATCAATGTAATGTTAACGTTTCACCCCATGTAAAGCTAGTTCTTTATAAATCTCTCATCTATATATATCTTACTTTCCTCTTTAAAACAAATGACTCTTTTCCACCCACATATTTTTGTAAAACTCCAAAAAAAAAATTTAACAAAATGTCTTCATCTGATTCTAGCATTCGGAAGACGATTATGTTTAATTTATCGAGTTTTTTTTATTTGTAACTTGTTATTGTATTTTGTTATTTTTAGTGGTGTTTTGTATTTTTAATTAATAAAAAAGTATGTTTTTGTATTTAAATGTTTTTTTTTAAATGTTGGTGAGTAAATAAGTAAAATGAGTAGTTTTAAGGTGGTAGAATTGTATTGGACAGTTTTGATGAGTAAATGGGTAAATGGCTTGGATGCCCCCCTTCACCCTAAACATGGAATTACAACAATGAAATGGTTAAATTACTTGGTTTTAGATTTCATGTCGTTGAAGTTAGATGTTGTCAATATACATGTCTTATGGGCCCTAATGCTTCTGGTGTGATTTTGGTCAACCTTTTGTAGGGACTACCCAAGGATGAAATTTACATGTTTCAAGATGAAGTACAAATATATTTTGAATGATGTAGGTTTATGAAGTCACTATAAGTTGATGTTTTTTTTTATTTTGGAACACACATGTCAAGTGGTCAATAGTATGGTCGATTAGAGAAGGCTTATAGCTCATGTATTTCCGCAACGGTAGATCTAGTAGTAAGGGATGACAAAATAACTCGAGTACGACGGGTATACCCGAAAACCGATGGGTACGGGGTCGGGTATGAGATTAATTTTAAAAATTTTCATGGGTTTGAGACGGGTATGAGATTAGGTGATACCCGGTCCGATTACCCCAAACCACGTACCCGAACCATATACCCGAAAATTTTTAAAATTTTATTTTATTTTCCCTTAACACATGCTTATTAATGCTTCATTTTAGGAGGTTTATTATGTGGAAATTTTTTTTTTTGAACTATGTATTTATAAATATAAAAAAATAGAATAATAAAAAAGTACACGACACACCCGACAGGTATTGGACGATAACCGATGACCATCAATTCCCGGTTTGAAGTTTTGAAGACGTGAAATAACAATAAGTCCTGATGTGCGGTTATAGTCACAATGTTTTGAATACATTAAGATTTAAGTTTTTTTCTTTTATTGTGGTTCAAACTAGGTATTTAATAAAAAAAACTATTGTTTAAGTTTCCATTGTGTGTTTCTGATGATAAACCCGGTTTGACGGGTGTGACACAAACCTATTTCATGTTTTGATCATACTTATAGCCAACTTAACTTAAATTAATGCATGTTCATTTAAATAATAAATATGGTGAGGAATGCTCTATACTAAGATTGACATTATCATAACCACTGGCTTTGGTCCAGTGGTATAGGCGATGAAGATTTAACCTGCCCACGCAGGTTCGAATCCGAGCCGAACCGGGTTTTAGTCCGGAGTGCGTTACGCTAGCGGGGTTTGGCCCGTGTAGCGGCGCAACTGCTATCAAATGGCAGCAGGCTCCATGGTTTCCCGGTGAAAGCCTAGCCTCTCGCTCTGAACCCGCGGGCCCGGTTTAGACAACGTAGTGGTCAGGTTGAGGGGTAATGGGTCTCCGACTTGTCGGAGATGCGACTGCCACTTAAAAAATGAAAGTCGCCTTTCAAAAAAAAAAAAAAAAAAAGATTGACATTATCATCTAACAAACTTTGACGAAGTGATCTGAATTTGTCCTCTTCGCAAGAAAAACTTATTATATTTGTGTTTCAACAGGAAGGATGACAAAAGTATTTTTTGTGTAGGGCTTCCACATACTTGGAATAAAAATAAAATGACTAAAATTAAAATTAGGAAAGCTAATACTATAAACTGTAAAATCTCGAAGAGAATCTGTTTATCAAACTTTCTGTTATCCCTTAATACAACGGAGACCTCCTAATAAATAAGAAGGTCAATGCAAGAATTAATGGGAATTACCCCAATACATGGAAAGTAAATAAACCAATACATGGAAAGGAAAATATGGTGGAAATATGTGGACGTGAATATCTCAATCTCCAATACTCCTCAAGTTGGAGCATGAAGGTTGCAAATGCCCAACTTGTCCAGAAGGAACTGTAATTGCTTTGACCCCAACGCTTTGGTAAACAAGTCTGCAATTTGAAATTTTGTGTCAACATGAACCGGTTCTATCTCCTGAGATTCAACACGTTCTCTCACAAAGTAGCAATCCATCTCCACATGCTTCGTTCTTTCGTGAAAGACTGGATTGTTTGCTATGTGCTTAACTGCAAGTTATCACAGAATAACTTAGTTGGGCTATGTTGTTCACATCCCAGGTCTCTCAATAGCCAACGCAACCACAAAACTTCGCTGACGGTGGTAGCCATGGCTCGATATTCTGCTTCAGCGGAAGATCGTGACACGACCGATTGCTTTTTAGATTTCCATGAGACGGGCGCACCTCCCAGAAGTAACAAATAACCACTTCTTGATCTTCTTGTGTCTGGACATCCAAGCCAGTCGGAGTCGGTATAAGCCACCAAATTCATTTCGCCCTCATTTGGAAGCAAAATCCCTTGTCCCACTGTAGCCTTTAAGTACCTTAAGACCCGAATGGCTGCATCCATATGACTCTGTCGAGGATCTGCAACAAACTGGCTGAGGAGATTGACAGAGTAAGTGATGTCTGGTCGGGTAGCTTGCAAGTATAGAAGTCTTCCAATGAGTCTTCGATACTCACTTGCATCCACCAAGATGTGTTCATCATCCCTTTTTAACTTAATGTTTTGTTCCATGGGAAAGGCACTTGGCCGACACCCCATCATGCCAGCGTCCTCAAGTATATCCAGAATATATTTTCTTTGATTAAGAACTAACCCATTTCGTGTTCGTGTCACTTCAATGCCCAAGAAGTATTTTAAGGGACCCAAGTCTTTAATGCTAAATTTCTCATCCAAAAAAGCTTTGGTGTCGTCAATTTTTCTTTTGTCATTCCCCACAATAATGACATCGTCAACGTAAATGAGAGCTACAACAAAGGAATCACCCATTTTAAAAATGAACAAGGAGTGGTCGGCCTTTGATTGGGTAAAGCCGACTTCGTGAAGTGATGAGGTGAACTTTTGATACCAATTTCTCGAAGCTTGCTTGAGACCGTACAATGACTTTCTTAGTCGACACACTTTGTTTTCTTTCCCTTTTTCAAAACCTTGGGGGATTTTCATGTAAACTTCTTCGTTTAACTCGCCATGCAAGAATGCATTGTTGACATCGAGTTGATTGATAATCCACTTTCTTTTGGTGGCAACTGCCAGAACAGTTCGAACCGTAACTAACTTCGCTACTGGAGCAAATGTGTCATGGAAGTCCACACCTTCCATTTGTGTGAACCTTTTAGCCACAAGTCTCGCCTTGTGTCTTTCAATGCTCCCATCGGGTTTGTATTTTATTTTATAAATCCATTTCGAATCAATGGCACGCTTCCCTTCGGGCAAATCCTCTAGGGTCCATGTACCATTTTGTTCGAGGGCTTGTATTTCTTTCTTCATGGCTTCTATCCAATTTTCATCCTGCATGGCTTGAGAAAAAGTCTTTGGCTCATCGGTTAGACTGATGGCCGCTAGGAAAGCTTTGTGAGTTTTAGTAAAGTTTTTATAAGTGATGAAATTAGAAATAGGGTGTACCGTCGAGGAGAATTGCTCGGTGACGGGTAAGCTTTGCTGCAAGGAAGGTGGAAGATCAACAATGTAGTCTTTGAGATAGCCTGGACGACTTCTGTTTCTAGCTTCTCTTGTAAGTTGTTCATTACCGACGTCGATAGGGGTTGGGTTTTCAAGAGGAGTGTTACTTGTTCCGACGTTGATATTGGTTTCAATTGTCTCTTCAACCTATTCATCATCGTGCTCACTTGTTCTGACGTCCTCATCAGTTTGCATGGGAGGGGTATTCTCATGCACGTCTTGATTTTCATTGTTTTGTTCGACGCTTCCTTCACCGGTGTTTTCTTCATTTTCAACTAATCCCTCTTGAATGAGATCATCACAATTATTTGGTATTCGATTGAATATTTCTGGTTCACTGTCATAACTTGTCTTCAATTTCTCATATGGGAAGTCACTTTCAATGAATTTTACATCCCTTGATACAATGATCTTGTTGTTTTTCACATCGAATACCTTGTACCCTTTAGTGCCACCTGGGTAACCCACGAAAATACCTGGTCTCCCCCTTACCTCAAACTTATCCCCCTTCGCTTCAACGCTTCGGTAGTAAGCCAAGCAACCAAAAACTCTCATTTCTCCATAGTCAGGCTTTTGATCGTACACCATCTCATAAGGGGTTTTATTACCAATAGTCTTCAAGGGCAATCTATTGATAATATATGCGGCTGTCATAACACATTCTCCCCAAAATATTGTTGGCAACTTGGCTTCGAATCTTAAGGCTCTGGCTGTTTCAAGCAGATGTCGGTGCTTCCGTTCCACCACCCCGTTCTGTTGTGGGGTGTGTGGGCAGGTAGTTTCAAGCGACATGCCATGTTCGGTGTAGAAATTCATCATACGGTGCGACGTGAATTCTCCCCCATTGTCGCATCTCACTTTCTTTACATTCTTGTTGAATTGAGTTTTAATCATCTTACAAAAACCGATCAAGCAATCGCTTGCTTCAGATTTGTATTTTAACAGAAATACCCAAACCGATCTGCTATAATCATCAACTATAGTTAAAAAATAGTTTGCACGACTCAAGGAAGGCCTTCGATACTTTCCCCAAATATCGCAATGCAAAAGATCAAAACATTCTTTTGATTTAATATAACTATCTGGAAAGGGCAATCTTGTAAACTTAGCTTTTAAACAAGAATCACAATGAGCACTGTTCGAGTTTGATGAGACAAAATCAAGGCATGAAATTTTACTATGCGAGGGGTGTCCTAACCATCGATGCCAAACTTCACCACTAACCGCCATTGCCTTCCTTTTATTTTCTTCCATCTTCATGCGATAAAGTCCTTCCTTGCACTTACCCATCCCAATCAATCTCCTCGAGCTCAAATCCTGCATAACGAAGAAATCCGGGAAAAAGGTTACGAAACAATTGTGACTTTTAGTAACTTTGCTTATGGAAAGCAAATTGTATGAAAAATCTGGAACATATAAAACTTCCTGTAGCTTAGTTCCATTGGGCAATACACACTGCCCTCTCCCTTTAACAGGAATCGAGTCTCCATTCGGTACAACGACGGGTAATTCCTGTGAAGTTTTAACCTTTCCTTGAAATAAACCCAGATCATACACAATGTGGTCGGTACAACCCGAGTCAGCGATCCACTCGTTCCCTTTTTCTGCCATGTTAGCAACGGGTTGAGTGTTCTGCACGTTTGAGCCGTTCTTCATGTTAAAAAGATTCAAGAATTGATTGTACTGGTTGTTGTTGAGACCCTCGATTGGGCTTGGTTCGTCTCCTGATGAACCGGTTTCACCGAAGGCTACCTTCGGTTTGTTTTTTTTTTCTTTTGCCTTCCCTGGCCACCACTCTGGATATCCAATAATCTTGAAACATCCACTGCGATTGTGACCGTCTCTATTGCAGAAATCACAATGTTCTTCGCCGCCGGCCATGGTTCACGGTTTAGGTGAGAAACGAATTTTAGGGTTTTGGGGTTTCGGTTGAGCGGTAAACGACCCTCTCTGATACCATGTAAAATCTCGAAGAGAATCTGTTTATCAAACTTTCTGTTATCCCTTAATACAACGGAGACCTCCTAATAAATAAGAAGGTCAATGCAAGAATTAATGGGAATTACCCCAATACATGGAAAGTGAATAAACCAATACATGGAAAGGAAAATATGGTGGAAATATGTGGACGTGAATATCTCAATCTCCAATATAAACTACCTTACTATTTCTTCGATCAACTACTTCTTTCTCAATTACTCATACCCAACTGGTACCATTGACTGCCAATGCCAATGATTCCAGGTATATCCATATTTTCTCTTTTCATATTATTCATATTTTATCTGTAATGTATATTTTAAATCATATTAGGTTGTCACAAATTTAATTCAAAACTTACTGGTGTTTTAAAACACGGCGACTTATGTATATTAAACTGATTAAAGAATTTAGGCTCCTCGAAAGACCTCAAACTAAAAGTTTTTAAAAATCACTTTAAATTAATAATTTAATGAAAAAACTGAAATTCTTTAAAACCTTGAAAACATATATACCTACCACATTAATCTGCTAGTATATATGCATATCGATACAACTATCATATACACACGTACATACTATTAAACATTATATAAAATTTCAATTATACATACACATACACAAAGTGTTTTATACAAACTAGAGATCAGAGGAATCATTCGATCATTCAATAAAATTCTATCTTTGCGTATTCAAGTGTTCTTGTTTATCAATTCTTGTTCATACCCTCGGCAACACATTTGATTCTGCTTGTTCAAATTTTAAATCATGAACAAGTTTTAGACCATGTTTCTTTTTCTAATACAACAATATGAACACAATGTTATTATACTCTACCTAAGTATTTGTTTCAACCGCTTCTTTTTCAATTACTCATAGCCAACCTGTACTATAAATTATTATATGAATGTCGTCGAGTAATATATAGTTTAATCTACATCCATCCTAATCAAATGAAACAGACGTAATTTTACTAACAGAAATCCTTGCTATATAAGGTTTCTGAGGAAGCTACCTCAAACATGCAGCTTCTTCCAACCAAGGTTCTTCCTAACATAAATCCATTCTGTGTTAATAATTCATTTTAAATACTTCTAATGTCTGACAAGTTTTATTCTCACTTAAATTTGTAGAAATATCTGAGGGCTCCGCATTCAGGATCTGTTATGGCCACCGGACATAAGGTTCAAGAATCCATCAGAATATTGATAGAAGGTGAATCATCAAGACCGAATCATTCCAAGCAATCTAATGTGATGATTTGTATGGTACCTGATTCACTTCGAAAACTAAATCCAGATGCTTACACACCTCAAATAACCTCAATTGGTCCTCTTCACAAGGAGGACGGACAAAGTAAGTTACATGTATCGATTATTTCATCGAACTGTTCAATCTACAAACAAGGATATGGAGCATATTACTCGTAAATGTGTACAAGCGATCCTTGGGAGCCTAACACGAGCAAGAGCTTGCTATGCAGCAAGTTTCACAAATTATGAAGATTCTAAATTGGATGAAATGATGGTTATTGATGGTTGTTTTATACTTGAGTTACTCTACAGGTTCAAATATGGAATTGGGGAGGGCGATCCAATATTTGATAACATTTTGGTGACACGTGACATTCAAAATGACCTGCTACTGCTAGAGAATCAAATCCCTTTCTTTATTCTTGAAATATTGTTTAGTCTCACTGTGAAAGAGGTCTTAAAACACGTGGTACTAACTGATTCACTAACTGACCTTGTCTTCTATTTCATAAAGGATATGAATATCATGAATGGCAGAGAACTTACCATGACAGATGAAAAAGTGGAGCATTGTCATATCCTTGGGTTTTTCCAAAGCTGCTACAGACCTAGAGGTACACAACGCGGCCCAATCCCAACCATCTCATATTCGGCGACAGAAATTGCTGGAGCAGGAGTCAGATTCAAGGCACAACGCGATGAGAATTCCCTACTTGCAGTGAAATTTAAACACTCGTTTTTTGTTCCCGGGTTGGTTAGTTTATGTGTTAGAGATACATGTTTCAAAATTCCAGTATTAAGCATCAAGAACTCCACTCCCTCGTTGTTGAGGAATCTGATTGCCTATGAGCAGTGTTACCCATTAAGCCGTCATTATATTACGTCGTTTGCCTTTCTCATGGACAGGCTCATTGACACTAAAGATGATGTTTCATTGCTTGTAAGGTCCAAAGTCCTCCAACATAACCTGGGAGCTAGCGAAGATGTCACAAGTCTCTTCAACAATATTTGCAATGGTGTTGTCCTTAGAGATTTTTATTACACGGACGAATGGAGAAAACTGGATGAATACTGCAACCAGTTCTGGCCTAGTATATTGATTTCATTGAGATGCCTTTATAGAAGTACTACCTGGAAGACATTGACGGTTTTGCCGCAATGATAATATTCGCCGTAACAATATTCCAGACCATCTATACAGTTCAAAATGATTGACTCGTTGGAGTATGATTCTAAGCATGACTGAAGTAATTGTGTTGTTGGTGTTATTTCCTGATATATTTTTTGTTTTATGTTCTGAATAAATGTACCAATAATGACACAGAAATATCATTATTCATATGTTATTTTTGTTCAAGGTGCTAGTATGACGTTTTTACTTTTTTGCTACACGGCATATGACATGTCATATTATATTGAACTTCAAATGTAAGTTTAAATTAATAAGATTCGTAGAGGTAAACTTCAATAAACATGTAATTACAACAATGAAATGGTTAAATTACTTGGTTTTAGATTTCATGTCGTTGACGTCAGATGTTGTAGGTTATATACATGTCTTATGGGCCCTAATGCTTGTGGTGTGATTCGGGTCAACCTTTTGTACTAAGGATGAAATTTACATGTTTCAAGATGAAGTACAAATATGTAAATATGTTTTGAATGATGTAGGTTTATGAAGTCACCAACATAAGTTAATGTTTTTTATTTTGGAACACACATGTCAAGTGGTCAATAGTATGGTCGATTAGAGAAGGCTTATAGCTCATGTCTTTCCGCAACGGTCGATCGGGTACCCATGACTTGTGGGATGTTTGAAAACATGTGAAATAACAATAAGTCCTGATGTGCGGTTAAGTCACAATGTTTTGAATACATTAAGATTTAAGTTTTTTCTTGTATTGTGGTTCAAACTAAAGGATTAATCTTGATTAAAATAAATATTTGTATTAGTTTATTAATTGTTTATTTAAGTTCGTATTAGATTATGATTGATTATTTAATTTGAGTTTGGTTAGGATTAAATTAGGAGGATTATTCTGTTACCATATTAGAATAGCTTGGTGATCAAAGTTTAGTTTTTAGTATAAATATAGGGGTTATAGGACATTGTAAAGCGTGGTTTTGGTTTTCAATATTAATAAAAGAGTCGATCTTGGTTGAGATCAAATTTTGTGTTCGTGTTTTTGGGCCTGATTTCCAATAACTAGTATCAGAGCTTAGTTAAAGTTCTGCGGTTTTGAGAGTCATAACGTGGAGTCGAGAAGGCAGCAGCCTTTAGGTTCTTGTAACAGTTTGTGGCGGTGATTGATGCCGTGAAAGTAGGACATCAACTTCAGAGGCAGTCAAGAATTTGAAGGAAGCACAACAATTAAAAAGGAGATAAAGGTGAGCAGGTCCGATTAAGCAATCGTGTGTTTGTGCGACCTGAAATTTTTTTTGGCGGCGTCGGTTTAGGTTGTAATAAGGAGAAATCGATGAAAAGTTTTAGAGGCAGTTGTGAATTATTCAAGCTTCACAAATAGAATGATTTTTATGTACATGGCCTAAATGGTAGTTTAACTTTCAAAATTCATGGGTTTATTTTGGAAGTCCACGATGGACCTCTTTGTGGTCAGCATATCCTTAATAATGGATGTTGAGTCAGTGAGGTTGGATAAAGTTTTTTTGGGCTGTGAGGTGTTAGTATAACAGCGACGGTCATGTGTGTGTGATGGTTCTCTTGTGTTGTTGATCGAGAAAAAGAAGCGGCACTCAGGTTGCGTAGTAGAGGTTGTGACAGCCAAGCAAACAAAGGGTTGTGCTAGTCAACCAAGGAAGATATCAATATGAGCGATTCAGATTGAATGAATGATCAACCAAATGGGAAGGGTGTAGAGATCTGCAGAGTGTTTACCTGTATGATTTAGGGTGGTACGGTGTGATACCGGTGAAGAAGTCTTAGAACCTGTGAGCGGTTCGAACGAAGTGAGGAATAAATTAAATCTGTGAGAGATTGTTTAAAAAGTTGGGAGAGTTGCGTGGAAGAAGATCTGTGATAGATCAGGAACGTTCTGTGTGAAACAGGATTGAAGACCGTGTGAAACGGGGTGAAGAATTTGAGTGATTCAAATTGCGGATGAAGGTGTGATACATGTGTCGAAGAAAGTTGTGAAGATGATTAAACTTGAGTGATTCAAGTTGGTGTGAAAGACCTGAGTGATTTGGGTTATTCATAAAAAAAATTGAAGATCATGATTGCGATTATCATGATGGTGTTGAAAGTTACGGGTCTTGCTGGGAATTCAAGATCTAGAAGATACAAATCAAGATTAAGGGGGAGAATGAAGGATTAATCTTGATTAAAATAAATATTAGTATTAGTTTATTAATTGTTTGTTTGAGTTCGTATTAGATTATGGTTGATTATTTAATTTGAGTTTGGTTAGGATTAATTTATGAGGATTATTCTCTTACCATATTAGAATAGCTTGGTGATCAAGTTTAGTTTTTAGTATAAATATAGGGTTTATAGGACATTGTAAAGCATGGTTTTGGTTTTCAATATTAATAAAAAAATCAATCTTGGTTGAGATCAAATTTTGTGTTCATGTTTTTGGGTCTGATTTCCATCACAAACTTGGTATTTAATAAAAGACTATTATTTAAGTTTCCGTTATGTGTTTCTGATGATAAACCCGGTTTGGCAGGGTGTGACACAAACCTATTTCATGTTTTAATTATACTTATAGCTAACTTAACTTAAATTAATGCATGTTCATTTAAATAATAAATATGGTGACGAATGCTCTTAACTAAGATTGACATTATCATCTAACAAACTTTGACGAAGTGATCTGAATTTGTCCTCTTCGCAAGAAAAACTTATTATATTTGTGTTTCAACAGGAAGGATGACAAAAGTTTTTATTGTTTAGGGCTTTCATATACTTGGAATATAAAGATGACTGAATTATCTTAGAATTATCCTACAATAGTTGAATGTCCTGAGTACGCCATATAGCCTTGTTTTTGTTGGTGAATCAAGAGGGCATAATCAAGATCACAAGAACAAGAATTAGCATAAACTTGAATCAAAACAATCTGATCATCGAAACCAATTTTGTTCATCTGATCGATGTATAAATACCCTACGAACCGTGCCTTCATTGAATACGTCGTTTGATTGACACCGTTAATCTATTGGCTAATTACATGTAACACCTTCTAATTACAACATTTACAAGTTTGACACTAAACATACTTTAAACTAATGACACTTATAACCCTTACACTTTTTAACACCTTCTAATTACGACATTTACAAGTTTGACACTAAACATACTTTAAACTAATGACACTTATAACCCTTAAACTTTATAATTTAGTTTAATTTTCAATACTTCCTGTCAAACTAAATTATCTAAGAGAGGTCTTCATCTTTTTTAGCTTCGGATCAACCCTCTTTGATCCGTTCTTCCATCCTAACTTTTCCCGGACTTCCGATCTCTACCCCAGCCATGTCCAAAGTTATTTTCTTCATGGGTCGTAAGCCACATGCTATCGACCACCAACAGGTTTCTTTAGGGGTCCCTAGTTCTGATTAAACCTTCTTTATTGCTAATGATCTTAATCCCCTGACCAAAATCCTAAACCGTCGTTCTTTTTGGTTTCTAGTTTTTTTCCCTTTCATGTACAGCCCACTGGTCTTTCGGTCTACACTGGATTTGAGCAAACCTCTGCGAAATTGCTGTTGATCAATTTCTTCCTTGATCAATTATCTGACCTCCTCTTACTTGCTAGAACAGCCCACTGGTCTTTCGGTCTACAATGGATTTGAGCAAACCTCTGCGAAATTGTTGTTGATCAATTTCTTCCTTGATCAATTATATGACCTCCTCTTGCTAGAACAACCCACTGGTTTTCGGTCGCCACCGGATTTTATCAAACCCGCCAAACTGACGTTGGTTAAGTTCTTCCTGAATCGAAATTTCAAACCTCTGTACTTTGACCATATTTCCTTCTTTAATCTATTTTGGGATCCAAAATGATACTTCGCATCGAATTTCATTGTATTTCTTTTTGGTCTTGCCGCCTTGATATTCTCCATCCTTTTTATTTGTTTTTCAAAGATCAAGCCCATTTGATCTTACATACCTCCTGTTGTTTTTTTTTCTTGCACTATGTACAGAATTGCATATCCATGTTCTTCTATTTTGACTTTAAATATGATCTGTAGAACTTCAACGAACCACCTCAGATAATCTCGCTCGCCCATTATTTCTACTTCATCCAACGCTTGACATGATGCATTATTTACATTATGGTGAACAAAGACTATCTGGTAATAAGTTTACAAACTGCCTGCAGTAAATTTCCAATCTGCAGAACTTCCAAGGTCCCATAGAACATGACGGCGAGATGACCGGCGGATGAAACATTTGATTGGTCATAACTGAATACATTTTCGCCGCTGGTAACAACCTCCGATGAGAAAACACGGTCATTCTGCATCATGATCTTTGCATATATCATACTCTTCTTCAATCCCTTGTTGCCTCCACCAAGGACACGTTCTTTGATTTGTTCTTGATTCAGTTTGATCAAAAACTTCAGATTTCAAAAAAACGATCTTACAACTCTTTTGTCTCTCTATGGAGAAAAGCGATTATGCAAACCAGTTTCAATTCTTCAAAAACGAATCTGCAGACCAATTGATGATTATCGCATCTGTAAATTTAATTTTCACTCGGTTCCAAATTAATACCGTAGGTTTTTTAATGTTCGTCGATTATATTTTTAGTTCAATTCCCCAGTCATTTCTGATTGCAAAAACTGATTTGAAATAATCAAGGCTTCAAAGTTCAATCAATCGGACGATTTTGAATTACCCTCCGGTGTAGCACGCGGTTTAACCACATTTGGTTTAACCTAAGCAGGTTTTACCAAAGATTTGGGTACAGTCGATCTCACAAAAGTAGATTTATGCACAGCAGTAGGCTGAGCCTCAACAGGTCTCTTCAAAATCTGTCACCTGTGGAACTTTAGAACTCTGTGGTTTATTATTCACCACTACTTTCCCAACAGACTATACAACTGGTTGAATCTATTTTCGGATATAAGGAACTCTCCTTGAACTAGTAGGACTTCCAAATGAGTCACCAGCATGAAATCCTGACTTCTTTTGACAAAATGAACTCCCAGAAGATTCATCAACCTTTTGAGATTTAGGATGAGCCGTCTTGGACTGTTCTAAAATAACCTTTTGTTTAACAAAATCTAGTGTTGTTATTTTAGAATTTTTTGAAATTTTAGAAGTTATTTCACAAGTTTTAACAAAAACATTTTGTTTCAACATTGGTTTTGACTGCTCTGGCTCATATGGTTCTGTCAAAATACACCGATCACGCGTGCACCTGTTTTACCACTTTCACCTCTTCGATCTTTACTCCCTTAGGAATACCTTCAACTTGAGATCACCAATCTCATCCTCATACTATAACAACCCCTAATTTAGGGCCTGATTTTTTACGTGTTATCCATTATGATACTTGAACTACTGGATAACAAACTCGAACAATTTGGGCTACCAATTAGAACCCAATAAACATATTGTGCTTACACAAATGAACTTGACCCATTGGGCTTGGCCCAACCGTAGATAAACAATCTTGGCCTATTAACGGCCCAACTAAAGGCCCAGTATATGAAACAAACTCAAAACGAACTAATAAACATTGTTTGACGGATCATTACACGATTCGATATAATTTATAATAATTACGAACTAAACTATTTATGAAGATAGTTGTTAGAATGATTAACGCGCTTACACGGGTTATTCATCCGACGTAATAAAATATTTAGACGTCAAACCCCAAATAAATAGTATAGATAAATACTAGTATTTAATTCGGGTGACTGATTAGGAGTTTACGCGAGAAATGCAACGTTGGACGCGCGACTGCAACAAACACCGGTGTGGACATCAGCGGGTCTTGCTAGATCCGGTATAACTAAATAATATAAACAAGTATTTATTATATACCTATCGTATTAAAATATTAATATAATTATTATTTAGCACGTCATAACTAACTATGGAACGCGGCACATTTTATCCGGAGCGGACGCGTGTGGAGACGTGGTACAGGACCATTATCAGTCTATTCTAGACGTGGCAATTATGTAAATAAATTAAATGTTTATTTATATTTATTAGTCATTAATAATAATAACAATATTTAAACGGAGTGCGGGAACGTTTATCTAGGCAAACACGTAGACACGCGATGTCGACACGTACCGGCTTGAACAACAGCCAGAATAGGAATTGTACGAAATAAATAATTAATCTATATTTATTACCGCATCCTATTATTATATAGTTATTAAACAAAAAAATAGGATTAAATTAAATGACAGAGACTCGAAAGGACATGCGATATGCAGAAGTCAGTCCAGTTTACACCGGTAATTGTCTATCTCTTCTATAAACTTTATATAAATAATTTATTTAATTATTAATTCTTTAAAAGTTCGAAATTCAGATTTGATTTTACAAAATCTTCAGAAAGATTTTAAAAAAGACCTATTATACACACCCACATGTCACTCCACACACCCTAGTAAGGTCTAAAAAAACATCTAGCTATGTATCATGTCCCATCTCTTAAATTCCCAATAAATTTATTCTTTTTTTTGAACATACGATTTTTTTTCAATATGGATCTAGTTGTTCCCATTTTTTTAAAGACATAAATTAACTCTTTGTTGAGTTTTTTTTTTAAATGGGGTATTTAAAAACTTATTTATCAAAAGAGTGTTATCTTAAAAATATTTATTAAAATAGTGTTTTTTGAAAAACTTGTTTGTCACTCTCCTAATCTCATTGGATAACTTTTGTTTTAGAATTTTTTTTTGAAAAATAAAGCATTTAATAAATATTAGAAATCTGAAATATTTTTTTGATAATAATTATGGAGTTAGGGTCGAGTACTAACATATTTAATTATTTATTGATTTACGCAATTTTTTAAGAAATCAACCTATTTTAAATAATATTTTCTGTAGCAAAATTTATACAATTTAAAATTACACTGTAAATATTTAAAATTCCTATAAGTTGTTTTCTATAAAATAAAAGAATTTCATATATATAAATTTTCTTTTCCAATAAGATAAAAAATTAATATAATCCATAAAAATGTTTGTTAAATTTATTTTAGAACTAATGATATATTGCCATGCACTATGGCTAAAACTTGTAATGCTCGGTTTTGACGACCTTATTCACCCAAAAATAATGACGTCGAAACACTAATAAAAATAAGCACGTTTTTTCTAATGAAATTTATATCAGAACGTAGATATAAATAAGCATGTTGGAACGATATATTCGAAATTTTATAAATTATCATATTTTAAAAGTTATAAAAGAAATATTAACTATAAAAATTTAAATAATAAAAAAGTTAAAGTAATAGGAAAAAAAACAAATGTCACTATAAAAAGACTAAGAAACTAAAAAAGTTACTGTGTAAATGTGTGTAATCGCTTTCAAACAAAAAAATCTCTACTATAAAATAGTTCTTAAGAAGTTCAAATAAAATAGTTCTAAAATGTTACTGTGCAAGTGCAATGCTGTGTTCAAGCAAATAATAATAATAATAATAATAATAATAATAATAATAATAATATTTGATGTAAATTTTGTGATAAGTTCAAGAAAACATGTTTGATCAACATTTGTTGGGATAAATCGAAACCCTTTGTATATATAATCGGATGATTTAAAGTATTGATTAAAAAATAAGTGGATGTTTTAAAAATTCTAATTCTAACATTTATTAAATGCTTTATTTTTTAAAATATTGATTATCCAATGAGATTAGAAGAGAGACAAATAACTTTTCTTAAAATCATTATTTTGATAAATATTTTAAGACAACACTTTTTGGTAAATAAGTTTGTTAAGTACACCATTTTGGAAAAAAAAACTCCTCCTTGTTTTCTTCAATTATATTAATCTTAGAAAATATAATTAATTGGTTTTAAAATAATTAAATATTTGTTTTATTTCTTAAGCAACACTATTTTTTATAAACATGCAAGTAGAACAATTATATAAATGGTTAAGTCCGTAAAAATTAATATATTTTTCTTACTTCTCATAAAAAGTCTTTAAATTAGTTTTAATATATTAAAATTACTCAACTTATAAAAAATATTCAAACTTATTTTCATAGACTGAAGTTTTTAAACATGTAATTAACAAAACCAATAATTTACATGTTTTTTATATAAAATTACAATACTAATCTATATTTACATGAGCAGGGCTACATTTCTTATTCATGAGGGCTTCATACATTTGTACTTGTGACATGTATGTTGTTTTCCAATGTTCAGCATCCGGATGTCTATTCATTTCCCATAAAAAATTAACCGTCGGCATCGGATATATTCCTTTTAATTCTACCATGATGTAATGGATAGCATGAACGCTGCAAATTGTAACTGTTCGATGAGGCACAAGATGCTCTGGACGTGTCCATAGCGGAAAAACAGTCGAGCTACCATTGTACATACCTGTTAAAGAG
This sequence comes from Smallanthus sonchifolius, assembly GCA_023525975.1. NCBI lineage: Eukaryota > Viridiplantae > Streptophyta > Magnoliopsida > Asterales > Asteraceae > Smallanthus > Smallanthus sonchifolius. Next base: position 34,652,706 of record CM042046.1, read on the forward strand.
ATGATAATCACACCGAACCTATTTGCGATCAAGAATCTGGTGTATGGCATAAGCATCCAATAATCCTAAGACGCAGCACCTGTTCCAAAATAACTTAAGGTCCGAAGTAAATCGTCATATATTAAATCAAAAACCCTTCTGTATGTAGCTTCATTTTGGATTAGCTCACTTCAAAGTTCAATCCTGATAAAGAACCATGATTCCTCACCATAACCTAGAGCAACGGCTACAGACCGAAATCCACAGTTTCCATCACCTCACCATAACACGAGACACATACGGATGGAATTTGAGACTTATACTTATTAAAGGAACATAGACTTCATGGACTAAGCGTGTTGTCCACATTAACGACTGAATCGGCTTCCCCGCATCCCATGAAATCAATTTCGTTTGATGTAAGATTCCGAGAGTTCACGAATGAACTATATCCGAGATCTTGGTAGTTCACCGATGAACTGTGTCCTGGATCTTGAGAGTTCACAAATGAACTGTGTCTGTCGGGCTCTAGAGAGTTCACGAATTAACTTTGACCGGGATCTTGGGAGTTCATGTATGAACTGTGTGTTGCGGGCACTTTGTTCTTCTATTGCTTCATCTTTAAATTCGGACGCCCACGGATTTTTTCCTGAACTACAGGCTCTTGAACATTTGTTTGGATTGGATTGATCATGTCTTTCATCTTCTTGAACCAATTTCTTTTCACGACTGGTGGTTGACCTTTAATATCCGGTTTCAATGCTTCAAATTCTTCATCGGTATCGATATCATCATCCGGGTGAACAAATGACGATGTGAAATCAATCTTCCGCCGGAACACATCTATCGAATCCAATGGAATTGGTTCACCTACATGAGATAATGTGCAATAATACAAGCGCATGGCAAACCAAAACTCGTTTTAAGTCGAAAACCACACCGGGTACTAGGCGAGTCTAACAAATCATTTAACCGCCCAATCTCTTCATATATTAAATCTAAAGCTGTAATTGAAACATTACCTCGTAAAAGCTTGAACATAAATGTCATATGATGATTGTATACTCTGATTCGACTTTTTCAAAGCTTTCATTTATTTTTATTTCCTGATCTTTTATGAGTTTATTAGTACCTTCAACCAACTCATGTAGACGAGACTTAGGACCACTCGAGTATTTCTTGAAAAGTGAATGTTAGATCTCAACTCTGTTGGTTGTTCGATTTCCAAAATTAAGCTTTTCGTCAATCCAAGCAGAAACAAACATTTCTTTATAATTTGACAGCCATGTATTATCCAGGTAATCAACAACTTCTGCATTGGATAAAAAAAGGTCAAAACCACTTACGTTATACAAAAGGGATACACAAACAGTAAAAGTGAGAAAGAAGATTATTACTATGATGGGGAGGTCTGAATTGATGTTTAAGTAGCTTGTAGTTGTAATTGTATACGTCAGGTGTTAGCGAATCAATTAGTACAACCCACATTCTTTGAAGGATAGCCCATCCATGTGCATCGAGACCTTGCTTGCGGTGCTTATCAATATTCTGAGATATGTGCCATCTACATAATAATTGGGCGGCTTCCGGGAATACACATTTACAAGCATTCATTAGAGCAAGATCTCTATCGGTAACTATTACACGTGGCTCCATAATCTTATTCAGTGTTTTCTTTAGGTTATTTAACACCCAAAGAAAATTATCCTTATTTTCTTTACTAATTAAGGCAAAAGCAACACAATAAGTTTTCTTTGTGGATGTTACACCAACAATCTCAACAAATGGCATGTTGTACATGTTGGTTTTGTAAGTTGCGTCTATTAGTAACACATGTGGGAATGCACGCCACATCTTATACGAATTTCGATGTATAAAGAACAGCTGCTCCAAGACACCGTCAGATTCTTCATGTTCCCAAATATATTCTTCCTGGTGCAAGATTGAGAAAATAATCTACATTGGAGTTGATCCAGTTTCTCTATCTTTACGTATCTTTCGGAGTGCATTGTACACGGTTATGAGCGAAGACACGTTTTTGGGGTTCTGCTCCTTTAGTGTTGCTAGAATGTTACGCGTCTGAACATCATACCTGCTTAGTGGAAAACTCTGATAAGCACCCGTAACATCCAACCTTTCTTTTCTTGATAAGCACCGCAAGCAAGGTCCTCTACCTGCTTAGTGGAAAACTCTGATATGTTCCGCATGTCCTCTACCAAACGTGCTTAGACATGTCCTTAGAATATTGATAAGCACCGCAAGTGGAAAACTCTAACATCGTGCTTAGACATGTTCCGCATGTCCTCTATCATGGATGGGCTACCAAACTCTGATATGTATCATGTCTAACATCGTGCTTATCAACATCGTGTCTAACATCATGTCTAACACTGAAGGTGAACTTTGAAAACTTCGTCGCTAGTGTTTTTCTTCGATCTTTCTTTGACTATGACATAACCATGCTTACGTCCAGTTTCTTGCACCCAATGCATCATGTCCGAGAGAGACATGAACACCTATAACAAAATAGTTAACAATGGTTCAGTTAGATAACGACAGTTAAGGACGATATAATTAAGCTAAAACAAACATAATCGCGAACATCATACCTGCTTAGTGGAAAACTCTGATATATTGTTAGACATAGTTAACTCGATTTGGAGACTTACTTCAAAGATAATTTAGAGAGAATTCATATAAAATTGTATGAAAAAATGAAAGAAAATATAACCATATATAATATGTTTTCGAAGAATCTTATGTCGTATCAAATAATTTACAGAATCTCATGTGGTTTCAAATTATTCCACACATCTCGAGGAATCTTGTGTCTTGTCAAACTGTACGCGCGCATCTCGAGGAATTTTCTGTCGTGTCAAAGGGTGTGCAATTAGTATGTCAGATACTTTCACGCATCTCGAGCAATCTTGTGTCGTGTCAAATAGAAGAGTTAATGGGAAAAATAAAAAAAAACACAAAATTATAAAACATAAAAATACTGAATATAGTTTTAAATTACGGGTTCTAGTCCCATGGATGACAAAATTATAAAAATTTAAACATGACATAATATTGTGCAAAATTATAAAATTTTATTTAGTAGACATGAAATAATATTGTGTAAAATTATAAAAGTTATAAAACTTGATTTTATAAAATTATAAAAATTTAGTTGGGTGTAAGAATTGACGAATAGGATGTGAGGGTGTGTAAAAATTAGGTTGGGTGTGTGATTAGATGGATGTGATGTGAGGGTGTGGAAAAATTAGATAGAGAGTGTATTTAGTTGTTCCCTTTTAAAATCTTCTAAAATCTTGTACAACCCTTTCAATTATGAGATTCTCTGTACAAATCCTATGTAGCTTCTACACAAAATCTTCAACCCAATTCTCCTACATGAAAACCAATAGTTACCGTCATATTTTTTTTCTCATGTTGAACCAAACACACATATCCTTATAGAGAGATGAGAGCACAAGAGAAAGAGAGGGAAGAGGACCAGGCGACCTCCGGCAGCCCTCTCCCGGCCAATTTGTGGCGGAGCTCCAGTGGTATAGGCGTCCAACGGTGGTGACATCCCACCTTCTTGGTTGTCACTTCGTTTTTTTGGCCACCCTCACCTTCTCGACGAAGCCAAACGAGTTGACGGTGGCGGCAGCATTCGGGTGGAGAGGAAGACCAGCGGCTGCGTCCTAGTGGAAGGGAGGTCCCGCGGCTCTGGTCCAGATGTTAGGGTGTGCCAGAGGGCGGTTAGGGTTCCAACGAGACCAAGAAACGATTGTTGTTTAAGAACTGTTTTCCGGAAATGGCGGCGATTTGGGCTCCGTCGTGGCAGGCCGTGGTGACGAGTGTGTTATAGACAACGTGGGAAGAGGAGAGAAGCCCCCGGAGTGGCATACGTTATTCCAACGATACCCGTCTTTCCGGTGAGTATTCGTTTCCAGTTTCGTGTCATCTCTGGATGTAATTTTTGGTGTTAAATTTTCTGTTTAACGTTTCCGACTAGGCGGGTGAATTAGTGGCCTGATTTCATTCGCGGGCGTCAAATGATGGATTGGGCAGGTTATGGAGCCGGTCCTGGGTTTCGGTCAACTAAGATCAACAAAAGTCAATAGCAGTCAACACGGGTCTTTAAACGAGCGGGTTCACAAACAAGTAGTGAGGTATAAACGGTCGCCAAGTTTTTTTTTTGTATTTGTTTAGTATGTAAACGTGTGTAATAGTCTAGTTGAGCTAAACCGACTCGATCCCAACCTCTCGGGATTATGATATAACACCGAACCTTGTTCGTGAGATCATGTTTGTAAATCGGGTTTCCGTCCATACAAAAAGAAACATATGAAATATATTTATATAATACATCTAATTATAAATCTTTATAAATCTAAAACGTATTACTTATTTACAATTATATAGTTAATTAGAAACCAAAACTTATAAAAACCGTCGAAATAATAGATGTGAGTTAAAAACGAGTATTTATAAAATATACAAATTTATAATAGCATACAATATATATAGTTATATTAAGAAACATATACTTACTTACGGATACATATATATATTATTATTTTATACACATGTTAAAACTTACGACCCCTTTTATTTTATATGAACATATTGATACAAATATTATGACTTAAATATCGTATTATTATTACTATTAGTGTTATTGTTATTATTACTAACATTATTAAAAGATTTATATTATTATTATTTTATATTTAGATTAAGTTTTATAAATATTTGCTTAAAACTAAATAATAGTTATGTAAAAGTCATTTTTTTAATTATTTATTTAAAAGTAATATGTTTATCGTTATTATTATCATTACTATAAATGTATTTATAGTAAAACCTTATTAACCGACACTTTCTTTACCAAAACTGTTACGTCATTATTAATGCTACTACTTTTATAATTACTAAAGACATGTTATTAATTATTACCATTACTTCTATTAGTTATTATTATAAATATTATTATGATTACTACTAACATGGATTTTAACATTAAATACTAATTTCTAACATGATAGTACGAGTACTAAATTTTTCTCATAAACTTATTAGTAGCATTACTATAAACCATTATCGATATTATTTGTATCTTTATTATTACTAAAATTCATGATATACATTACTTAAATAATACTAATATCATAATTATTCCCATTCTTATTATTATTACTTGAGTTTACTAATACTAACATTATTTAAGTCGTTACCACTACTAAAAATGTTATTATCATTATTATTATTATTATTACTACTACTACTATTTGAAATTTATTATGATATGACTTTATAAACTGATAATTTACTTTGGTACCTAGTTATGTTATTATACTTACTTTTATATTTATTATTAACCAAACGCATGATTATAAACCATAAACACCTATTTCAAGGAAGACATATTTATATAAGTAAAATACATTGTTCGAGCCAAACATAAGCATAATTATAATTGACATATACATATACATGTATAACCTTGTTTTGCTTACATATACATACACGCTTACTTAACCTCATTTTATTTTACTTAGCATTAATTAACGAAAACGAGATTTGTCAAGATATTTTATACATTATATATATTCATATGTACAAACATTTTATAAACGTCACATTTACTTATGATACAAATATATGTTTATGTGGCTTTATGTAAATACAAATGTAGACATTACCAACATTTGTAAACTAATCACTATAATTATGTTTTACTATTAGACGAACATAAATAGTTTCGTCAACCCTTATTATTTACATTGTATGAGTACATTTTGAACATATGTATATGCGTAACTATAGAATGATTATTATCTTCTAAACAAATATAACTACTTGTATATATATTTAGTTATTTATACATATATAAATACATCACGTATGTAAATAATGCCTAGTGTTACCTTATTTGAATCGAACCATTATTATAATACTTAGTATTACTTTGATTCGGGTCGAAACATTATTTTACTACTTTCATTAGAACATATACACAAGTATTACCATTATACATGAATACTAAGTCAAACCAACAGTTTTATAGTACAACTATTAGAATAATAAATGGAGGTTTACAACCCGAGACTTTTACCAAACGACCCTAACACTTTAATGAATCGGTTGAGCTCAACCACACGATTAATGACATTACTCTAGTACAATATACTAATGTCACAATTATAATTAGGATTTGTCTTAATGTTTACACACACGATAACAAGCTCGTAACTCTAGCACATTGTTTGGACACATACAAGATTACCAGGTGAGTTCATGTGTTTTTCTCCCTCTTTTACTTAAACTTTTTGGGGAGATTACATGCTTCTATTTTGTTTACATACTTGGTGTATTAAATAAATAAGGTCATTTTTAGCTGCCATAACGAATTCCCAAACTTTAGCACACAATCATTAACTACTTTAGAGCCAGCGAATATATGGGTAGTACTATCTGGTGAAACCCCCGCATACCATGGGCCCGACGTAACCGGGACAACCTCTCATGGAATGATAATCATATAATGATGATAAATATCTTGTGACATATATTCGTCTAACAGTTTTGAACTTATGTTGACAGGCATGAGTAATTAGACTCATAACAATAAGGGGTATGGGTTAGGAGAATATTATTATTTCTAGATATCCACAGGTTATGGGCATAGGGTTGATTGTGAACTTGTTTAATTTACACCATACATATTTGGATTCTCAATATAAATGTTCTATTAACTAAACTCGTGAACTCACCAACTTTTTAGTTGACACAATATTTTTAAGCATGTATTCAGGTACCTTTTCGAGTTTGGAAATTAGCAACTTAGACAAGAACTTGCTTGAAGATAGTTGACTACTTTTAGAAGACTTATGTCGAGCTGATGTTATGCAAAGCACACATCTTTATTTCGTTGTTTTAGAGTCGTTTTACTTAGTTTTGTATTTGTTTTGAGTCATTTTTGGTTTGTATTGAGTCTACTTTATGTTTACAGGTGCTCGTGGTAATAATGAGTGAAAACCCGAAGAAACCGAGCACAAGAATGAAGCCCGGAGTTCAAAAGTCAAAAATCTGGAATTTAAACTCTTCGCGGTACGCGAAGATAAGAGGTGCATGTCTCGCGGTATGGGAGAAGTTCCAAATCCGGGCGCGACTAAATTGTCCCTCGCCGTACGTGAGGGACTTGACCACATTCCTCGCAGTACGCGAGAGACTTAAATTCCGCAAAACCCTAAAATCGAGAATTAAAAGAATTGTAATCTCATAATCAAAGGAGTTCGATTTCCAACCGTCTAAGGAGAGTCCAAAGGCGATTTTGGGAGCAAGGAAGAAGAATTAAGCATAAAGTTGAAGCATTTGGATTCCAGGTTTGTTAATTTAGCATTCTAGGGTTTCAAGATTCGATTTTTATTGTTTGTTTCTGAGTTGGATGACTGTGCTAATGTTTGATACTTCTATTCTAGTTGTTTTGAGCATGATCCTAGGCTAAACTCATATACTGCCTAGGTCACGTGATGAATATTTGTTAAAGTTTCAGTTTTTACTGGTTTTTGGATTTAATTGATGGTTTAATGATTTTGTAATGATTCTAATTTGATTAATTATGATGTACAAGAATGTTTAATTCTGTTCTTGTGATTAATTATTGATTCCTTGCGTTGATTGTGGTTGTCTGCCAGTTTGATTAGCGTATCTAGGTCATAGATCTTAGGGTTTTTGATTTCGGTGGTTTACTAAACGTAGTGACCATAGGAGTTATGATTGATTACTGATTAGAGTTAAGTGTGTATCCTAGTTCAATACGTGAGACGTGAGAATTAGTCGTTTAGTCTTCGTCATTAGGAATCCGATTGTCAACTGTCTGAGAGGAAGTTAGTTGAGGTGTCTAGTGATTGTTGCTATTCTGAATCATAGTTGTTAACATCGGATTACCCAGTGAAAATCAGCTTTCTTCTCTGATTCGTGAAAATCAGCTTCTCTCTTTGGTTCAACTATGACAGACTCTGCATCAACTTTCGCCTCTGATTCACTCTGATCCTCTTCAACTGTCTGAAGCTTTCTTCAATCAAAACATCACTCTCTCTAGACTGAGTGCTTTCACCATATTGAACATTTTCACCATCACTTGATTCCGTAAAAGAATCACTTTCAGAATCACTATGCTTCGCTAAATCTTCTGTGATCAAGGCCAAGAACGCTTGAGTAGTAACTTCTTCCTTGGTTATAACCTTGACACTCTCTTCGTCACCTATGTCACTAACTTAAGTCACATCACCTTCTTCGTAAGATTGAACTTTAACAATCATGTCCAAAATAGATGTATCGGCAAACTTCTCGTTTCGCTTGATGTGTACTTCTCAAACTTAGGTGAGAGATGTCACACCCCTCCAAGGCGGAAGTACGATATGTAACCGGTATATCGCATTGAACACAAGTACAAGAGAAACTAAAACGAAAATTGTGCATTACATTGAAACATACTACATGCTTCTAACAAAAGTACAAAAACAAAAATCCCATATCGGTACAATGTATCTAAAATGTCTGGCTAAACCAAGTACATATTCAAAACTAAAAACAATAATTATAATCCAAAAGCGAGCCCCCATAAAAATCTCTTCTTCAATTCTATTTACCTGAAAGCATGTTTCGACAACGGGTTAACTATATAAATAGCTGGTGAGTTCGCAGGTTTGCGACACAACAAAAAGTTTATGATAAAATTCTAAAAGTTAAGTCCACATGTATTAGATAGCATATTACCATGAGCTGCAATCAACGCATCGACAAAATAAAATAAAGTACCCCATACAGAAGTCTAATGCAAACAACTGCCTAAAAATTGGCTAACTTTGCGCCCAAGTGACCCTACAAGTCCGGTTGGCACGACCAAACCATGAGTGGGGGTGTCAACCCAAGTAGTGCTACTCAAAATTCCCAACGACTACGCTCAGCTAATTGATTACCCAAAATTGGGGACTTTAAGGCGTTAAAAATAAATTAACTCATGTGTCAATTTATCATGTAATATGTGACTAATAATAAATAAAGAAACAGCTTTTCCTCAAAAACAGTAAACAGTAAATAAAGTACTCACCTGGACAATGCGGGCGAGTGATGCGACACAGTCGACAAAATCCGATATAATCCGAGTCCTAACAAGGTCCTACTAGTCAATTGGACACAAACAATGCATTTAGGACTCCTAAAGGTTGTGACCAAGTCAACAAAACAAACCGTTGCTATGTAATCGGTTGCATATCTAAAACCCGTGCATACGGGTACAAACTGTTATAAATTGTAAAACCGACTTTTATATAAATTCGTGACCTTAAAACCTTAAGTTTTAGATTTTAATAAAGAAAAGCAGTAGTTATAAAGTCATATATAAAAAAGTCTCAAGTCACGGTTTCATTTGATAAAAAATGCGGTTACGCGCGTAAAGTCCGGTTACGATTTAAATCCGATCCGTCCGACATTAGGGTTTTAGTGTGACATTAGCACCCAATTTAAAAGTCCAAATTTATGTTTTTAAATGTGATCATACTTCTGTTCAAAATCCCTAGAACGTTTTTATAAAAAACAATTTATACAAAAAAATTCAAAAATAGTAACTTTTTATAACGTTTTAATGGACCAAAATTCTAAAACCATACATAGAAAAAAAAAGTTACTACTTGAAACTTTCACCACTTGAGCATATACATAAATAAGAATTTCTTACCAATTTTCATGATTTTTAAATATCTAGATAATTTATTATGAATATAATATGGTTAAAACGTAACAAATTCGGAAACAAATAGTTAAACTTCTCCAAAGTTTTACAAGATTAGTTTTAGGTACATATGCGATTCCATACAAAATTTTAAGTCCAGAAGTATATGATCCTAAATTCATTTGTTAAAAATTTATAAATACTAAACACCTACTTAAACAACTCCAATTTTCACGCAATTTGGACAAGAGTCATCATTTATAATATACTAAACACTGTCCAAATTCCAGATTTTTCTAATACTCATTGGTATTTTTCACAATTTTCATATATTAATCTTATAGTAATTTTAATAAATAATCCATAAAGAGTTTGTTACCAAAATTTCCAAATCTTCATTTTAAAACACATCCTACTGTTTAAAAACAATTTTGGGTGCCAAATCAACATTTTTTAAAAACAAAATCCATCAAAAACAATTGTTGTATAAAAATAAATATATTAGTTTCATTATTTATTACACGTGAACCGGGGTTGGGTATATAACCTAATAACCACTCAAAATAACAAATATCTAAATACTAAATATTTTGGGTTCAACTCCCAACTAATGACTTATAAAACTATTATAACATAAAATCTAAGCTTAACGGGTAAATTTATACATTTCGTATATATGGTTCGTGTACGCGGAACCACCCATATTTCACATGCAATACGAACCAAATCACCACTAGGATCGTTTTTATCTCCCGAGCATTTCCATATGCTCAAAATCAACATGCAATGCCGTTTGGATGGCCATGCAACCCGATCAATTTCCTGTTTTCGATCCTACAAACTGTTACAATCTGTTCGTATTCAAAATTATAGTTTCCAACATCTGATCGGAATTTCCTTCAGTGAAAACATTCATATATATGTTAAAAACTACTATCCAAATATCGTCATGATCCAACGGTCGGATCTCAAGGGATCGACGATTCTTTAAGACCCAGTTTTTCAAATCCGAAAGTCCTACCAGTCGCATTCGAGGGTATGAAAAGCATACCTAGAGAGCACTGATAAAAAAATTCTCTAGTATGGTTTTGCGTCTACGTGTTGGCAACATTGTATCCAAAATTCATGCATTTCTAACGGTCGGATTTCCGGGGATCATCCGATCTTTGACCCATTTTCTAAACAAAAGTTCTAAACCTTCTGATCCTAAATCTTCTAAGGATTCACCCATTTTTGACAGTCATAATTGTGAATTAATAGAGGTTGTTTATTTTGAGAAAGACGGACGACCCAAGAGCACTATGGCTTGGGTCTCCAAAACTAACTAATTTGCTTAAGGGAACTATCTCTAACCGTTGGTATGTAGATAGTGGATGCTCCCGGCACATGACAGGAAACATAGCCCTGCTTTAAGATGTTAAACCATTCAGAGGCGGTTATGTGGCCTTTGCAGGAGAGAAGGGCGGTAGTATCACTTGTCAATGCGTCGTTACAAATGGATGCATTAGCTTCGACAATGTCAACTACTGTGAGCAGCTGAAGCATAACCTGTTGAGTGTCTCTCAGATGTGTAACAAGGAGTACTCGGCTATGTTTGATAAGTCTGAATGCTTGATTCTCAAGCCTGGTTTTGAGGTTCCTGAAGACTGGATTCTGATGAGAGCACCAAGAACAAACGATACCTATCAGATCGATATGAGCGTGGCGACAACCACCTCATCAGTTGCTACTTGTTTGCTTACAAAAGCGAAAGAGCTTGACTTAATCTTGTGGCATAACAATGCAATGTGTAGAAGATAAGCAAAAGGTAGTATACAATGCACACATAATTCCTCAGGTTCAATGCAATAAACTTAAGAGTTATAGTCTAGGTCTAGTCTCGAGTAAACCTAATTCTCTATAACCAGTGCTCTGATACCAAGTCTGTCACACCCCGCCAAGGCGGAAGTACGAGATGTAACCGGTATATCACATTGAACACAAGTACAAGAGAAACTAAAAGAAAAATTGTGCATTACATTGAACCATACTACATATTTCTAACAAAAGTACAAAAACAAAAATCCCAAATTGGTACAATGTATCTAAAATGCCTGGCTAAACCAAGTACATATTCAAAACTAAAAACAATAATTCTAATCCAAAAGCGAGCCCCCATAAAAATCTCTTCTTCACTTATGTTTACTTGAAAGCATGTTTCGAAAACGGGTCAACTATATAAATAGCTGGTGAGTTCGTAGGTTTGCGACACAACAAAAAGTTTATGATCAAATTCTAAAAGTTAAGTCCATATGTATTAGATAGCATATTACCATGAGCCGCAATCAAAGTCTCGACAAAATAAAATAAAGTACCCCATACGGAAGTCTAATGCAAGCAACCGCCTAAAAATTGGCTAACTTTGCGCCTAAGTGACCCTACAAGTCCGGTTTGCGTGACCAAACCTTGAGCGGGAGTGTCAACCTAAGTAGTACTACTCAAAATTCCCAACGGCTATGCTAAGCTAATTGATTGCTCAAAATTGGGGACTTTAAGACAATAAAATTAAAATAACTCATATGTTAATGTATCATGCAACATGTGACTAAAAATAAATAAAGAAACACCTTCCCCCCAAAAACAGTAAACAGTAAATAAAGTGGGGGCCGCGAAACTCACCTGGACCATGTGGGCGAGTGATGCGACACAGTCGACAAAAAAATGATAAAATTCGATTTCTAACAGGGTCCTACTAGTCAATTGGACACAAACAATGCATTTAGGACTCCTGAAGGTTGTGACCAAGTCAACAAAACAAAACGTGGCTATGTAATCGGTTGCATACCCAAAACCCGGGCATACACGTACAAACTGTTATAAATTGTAAAACCGACTTTTATATAAATTCATGACCTTAAAACCTTAAGTTTTAGATTTTAATAAAGAACAACAATAGTTATAAAGTCATATATAATAAAATCTCAAGTCACGGTTTCGTTTGATCAAAATGTGGTTACGCGCGTAAAGTTTGGTTTACGGTTAAAAATCCGATCCGTCCGAAATTAGGGTTTTAGTGTGACATTAGCACCCAATTTAAAAGTTCAAATTTATGTTTTAAATGTCATCATACTTCTGTTCAAAATCCCCTAAAACGTTTTTATAAAAAGAATTTATATAAAAATTTTCAAAAATAGTAACTTTTTATAACGTTTTAATGGACCAAAATTCTAAAACCATACTTCGAAAAAAAGTTACTACTTGAAACTTTCACCAATTGAGCATATACCTAAATAAGAATTTCTTACCAATTTCATGATTTTTAAATATCCAGATAATTTATTATTAGTATAATATTGTTAAAACGTAACAAATTCGGAACAAATAGTTAAACTTCTCCAAACTTCACCAAAGTTTTACAAGATTAGTTTTAGGTTCATATGAGATTCCATACAAAATTTCAAGTCTAGAAGTTGTCCAGAAGTATATGATCCTAAATTCATTTGTTAAAAATTTATAAATACTAAACACCTACTTAAACAACTCCAATTTTCACGCAATTTGGACAGGAATTGAACCCAAAATATTTACTAAACATCATTTATAATATACTAAACACCGTCCAAATTCCAGATTTTTCTAATACTCATTGGTATTTTTTACAATTTTCATGTATTAATCTTGTAGGAATTTTAATAAATAATCCATAAAGAGTTTGGGTACCAAAATTTCCAAATCTTCATTTTAAAACACATCCTACCATTTAAAAACAATTTTGGGTGCTAAATCAACATTTTTTAAAAACAAAATCCATCAAAAACAATTGTTGTATAAAAATAAATATATTAGTTCCATTATTTGTTCCATGTAAACCGGGGTTGGGTATATAACCTAATAATCACTCAAAATAACAAATATCTAAATACTAAATATTTTGGATTCAATTCCCAACCAATGACTTATAAAACTATTCTAACATAAAATAAAAGCTTAACGGGTAAATTTATACCTTTCGTATAAATTGTAGAGTCATGTTATTCTATTTAAGCTGTTGTCATTATTGTATCTTGAACAATGTTAGCTTAGTTTACTTTCTGTCATTTCTTTATTGTAATTTCAGTTTATGTAATTTACTACTTTAATTAGTTTAAGTCTGGGCCATCGAAACTACTTAGTTTCGATTGAGATTTGTTCAATCGAAACTAGTAGTTTCGATAGATAGTAAGTTTCGACATGATATTCAATAACTTGTAAATTCTCAACCGAACCTAGTAGTTTCGGTTGGTATAGTTTCGATACCTGTTGGCTTAATATAAATAGCCTAGTTTGAGAAATTTTAGGGTGTAAGTAGCGGCTGTAACCCTGAATTTTTCTTTCACATTGTTCTTCAATCAATACAACTTGCGCACTTGTTTGATGCATTTTTCTTACATTTTCATATCATTCTTGTGTTGATTGTGAGTGTGGTTACCCTGTTATCTTCACCATTTCCGTTTCTACCTTCTGTTTCACCTCCATACACAATGTTTCCGCCTTTGTGTGTGGAGAATCGATCACCTGTGAGATTTCACGTTGAAATCTGGACCTACAATTGATATCAGAGCTTTATGCTCTCGTTTCTGAGTATTATCAGGTTTTTGTGATCGATTCTAGGTGTTTTACTGCGTTTTGTTGAAGTTTTCTGCATCTGGACTCTACGAGCACTGTTTCATCGCTATCAGTACTGTTTCATCGATATCCGACGTGTGTTGTTAGTGGCTTCAAAATCAGAGGTTGGATTTGTAATCAGGAGCTTTAGACGAGATTTTTTGCTGGATTGGGTTGGTTTTTTGGAGATATTGATTTCTGTGATTGATCGTCAATGGAGGTTTTCTAACTTGGGGAAGAAGACATCGAAACTACTCTAGGGAACATTCAGTTGATCATCGAATCTCTCTGTCTGCACCTTTTCTGGTAAAGGTACAATCAAAACTAGATTTGTTGTCTTATTCTAATCGAAACTACTGTGTGCAGCATCTCAACCGAAACTTGGACATCGAAACTAGTTATAATCGAAAATAGGTGTTTTTACGGGGACTCTGCTTATTTTTTACCAAGGGATTCATCATCGAAACAAGTTGTTTCAGGTTCTATTCTTCTATCGAAACTAGATGTTTCAGGCAGTTTTTCTTCAATCGAAACTAGGAGTTTCGATCAAGTGTTTCTCTACCGAAACTAGTAGTTTCGATCAAGGTTATTCACCCGAAACTAGTTACTGTTTTAGTTTTGATTACTGATAAGATGGCAACTTTAAGTTCAAATGAGTACTCTGCTCTTGTGTCTACAAGGGAATTTGATGACTGGACATAGAAGATGAAGCTTTTCTTCTAATTTCATGATCATACACTGCTGAACTCTATCACTGATGGTCCTCACAAGCCTGTTATCACTGCTGCTTATGTTCAACGTCCTAAGACAATAGCTGAATATGATGAGAAAGACCTTGCTTTGATTGCCCAAGACAACAAGGGTTATGGGACTATTGCTATGGCTCTTCCTATGGATAACTTCAACATCTTTGCTGAGTACACTACTACCAAAGACTTGTGGGTAGCCTTGTGCACCAGATTTGAGGGTAGTGCTGATGTTAGGGAGAGTAAGAGAGATCTGATCAAGAAGCAGTATGAGATGTTCAGTAGTGTCAGAGGTGAATCAATGTCTGATTTGATCAACCGTTTCTCAAGCATCGTATCTAGGTTGAAAGTAATGGGTGTTGAGTACCCTACTCTGGAGCTAAACAAGAAACTCCTAGATGCTCTCCCTGAGGAATGGAATATGTATCGTATCACGATCAAGAAGACTGAGAATCCGAGTGCCTTGTCTCAACAAGAAGTCTACAACATCCTTGAGTCTTATGAGATTGAGATCAAGTAAGAAGCAGTTACTCCCACCAATTAGTATGGAAACACAACTCTTATTGCTGGATTAAGTTCTTCCAGTAGCCCATTCTTCCAGACTGATGTTCCTCCTTCTGATGCTGCAATTCAATATACCAGCTCCTCTACTCCTCAGAAGCCCATTACCATGATTTCTGATGAATATGTCCCAATCATGACTGCTTTCATGTCGTGCTATGATGCACTGATTTCTGGAAACCTGACACCGGTTAGCTTTCAACCTGATGACTTGGAATAGATCAATCCTGATGATTTGGAGAAAATGGACATTGATTGGTGTATGGACATGCTGATTTTAAGAGCCAAAAAATTCATCAAAAGGACTGGTTTAGACAGATTCAAGTAGGGGAAGACACTTGGGTTTGATATCAAGAAAGTGAGATGCTACAATTGTGATCAGCTGGGTCACTTTGCCAGAAACTGTAAGGAGCCGTCCTCCAAGGACCAGAAAGAAAAGAAGTCTTCCTCTGGAAAGCAAGCTGCTAATCCTCCCAAGACTAGCACATCTTCAAGTTCCACAGCTTTTGTTTGTCAAGCTGATGAACACTATCACTGGGGAGAACAAGCTGAGGAAGCTGCTGATAAAGCCTGTATGGCTGATGTGGAGGACAAGGGCAAGTGTATCATGATTGAGCCAGCCGAGGATCTCACTGTTATACCTGCTGAGGTTATTTCTAAACTTTGTAGTGCTAGATCTTGCTTAAATGAAATTCAGAAATACATATTTATCAATCAAGCTTTGATTGATGAACGAGATCACATTAAGGTGATGTATGACTCTGTGGCAAAAAATGAGAAATTATATAATAAAATTCGTGACATTTCTGGAGAAAACCGTTCTTTAATTGTGCAACTTAATACTCAAACCATTAATAATAAAATTTTGAGTGAAAGAGTCCAAAAGGCAGAAAAGGCTAAATTACAAGTTGACCACATGGATATGGATTAGAAAATTTTGTTTGGTATAACTGATAAACAATTTAATAGAAAAGGCACAGAGGGTCTTGGTTATAATTCTCATCCACCACCTTATTCCAAATCAGGAAGATATGCTGACATGCCTGTTGCTCATGTTCCTACTCCTTTTTTGTGTACCTTATCTGCTGATGATTATATTACATCCTCAGATTCTGACAGTTTTGCTTCATGTGCAGAGTCAAATTGTGTAACTTCAGAGGATGATTGTGATGAGAGTACTTGTTCTAGAACTGTTTTAAATGAACATGTGTCAGATGAATGTAATAATATTTCCGTGTCTAAACCAGATATTTATGAACACGTTGAAAATTTGTATTTTGATTCTATGCCTTCTGAGCATATGGGCTTGGGATGTGACATTTCTAAATTTAAAAATGCTTTACCTTTTATTCCTAAATCTTTGAATGATGTGCCATGTGTTACCAAGTTTAAAAGTGCAGGAATTGTTGTGAATGATGTACCACGTGAAACCATGAGCAACATGGAATTTTTCAGATTAAAGGAAGAACAGCGTCTACAAGATAAAGTTATTGTAGAAAGAATCATACCATATTCAGATGCCTCAACATCAAAATCATCTTCATCTTGTGATGACAATTATCAGGCTAAGACGTCTTGTGATAAAGTTTGTTTTGGTTGTGGTGCTTCAAATCATGTTTCAAAAAGTTGTAACTTGACAACAATTGATTGTAATGAAAAATCATCTCCCAAAATTTCATTAAATTCAAATGTGTCGTTTAAGTCTTATCATAGTAGAAAATTTAGGTGTAAAAGATAAATTACTTGAAAAGGACCTGGAAAATTAAAAACAATGTTTTATTTGATGACCATGCTTCATCTAAGGAGGATTCGGATTATGATTCCAATGTGATGTTCTATCCTGACAAGACACTTCTGGATAGCAATGGTATTCTAGACATATGACTGGTCAATTTAACTTGTCAAAATATCTAAATGAGTTGTTGTGTATAGGGTTAACCAGGAAGAACTGGAAATAACATTTGGCATGTAGATAGTGGATATTCCAGACATATGACTGGTCAATTTAACTTTCTATAAGAGTATCATCCCATGGATGGAGATTATGTAGCTTTTGCTGGCAAGTCAAGGAACAGTCTCGAATGGTGTAAATAGTCTGGAATTTGTTAACTTCGTTCCTCAATTAAAGTATAATCTGATTAGTGTCTCTCAGATTTGTGACAAGGATTTATGTGCCTTGTTCAATTCTAAAGAATGTCTAATCTTGAAGCCTGGAGTGCTGATTCCAGAAGAACTCATTCTCATGCGTGCTCCTAGAAGATACAACACCTATAGCTTGTATATGAACAACCTATAGCTTGTATATGAACAACCTATAGGGAATTGAATCGTGCTTTCTTTTAAAGGTTTCTGAAGATGAATAATTTTTGTGGCACAAAAGGTTGGGACACGTAAACATTAAAACCATGAACCGCCTGGTTCGAGGAAACCTTGTCACCGGATTGCCTCTCAAAGATTTTTCTCCTGTGGAACACTTTATCTCATGTTCCAAGGGAAAACAGTACAAATCTTCTCATAATCCCAAAACCACAAATTCCATTGACTCCTCTCTTCAATTACTTCACATGAATCTCTTCGGTCCTGTGAGTATCATGAGTCTTGGACGAAAATCGTACCGTTTGGTGGTAACCGATGATTTCTCTCGGTTTACTTGGGTGTTCTTCCTAGCTAAGAAAGATGAGACGCCAGAAATTTTGAAAACTTATCTGCTTCAAATTGAGAACCTTTTCAATCTAAGTGTTAAGACTATCAGCAGCGATCATGGAACAGAATTCAAGAATGCCACTCTTGATTCCTTCTCTGAAAGCAAAGGAATTTCTCTGCAATTCAGTGCACCTCGTACTCCTCAACAAAATGGTGTAGTTGAAAGGAGAAACCGCACTTTAATTGAAGCCGCATGAACTATGATCGTTGTTTCCAAGCTTCCTGTCATGTTTTGGGCCGAGGCAGTGAACACCACATGTTTTGTGCAAAATCGGGTTCTCATCACCAAAAGCTGCAACAAGACACCCTATGAGATCATGTACAAGCGAAAGCCAGTTATTGATTTCTTTAGAAAATTTGGGTGTGTATGACGATGCTGAATACATCAGATCAGCTAAACAAGTTTGAAGCCAAAGCTGATGAATGCTATTTTGTGGGATATTCATCAAATCAACGAGCTTTTCGTGTTTACAACAAGCAAAGAAGGATGGTGCCGGAGTCCACTGATATCAATTGGCATGAAAGCAATCATACGGACGTTAGGGACGGTCCTGATTGTCTTTTTGATGTTAAATCCTTGTTTAAATCATTTAATCTTCCTGTGTTTTCAAATGAATCAACTCCCGCTAATCCTTACTTCTCTGTGAACAATCTAGGAAACTTTAATGATCAAGGTTCCTCCTCATCCTCTCATATTGAAATCCCTGTACCTGCTAATGCTGAATCTAATATGGAGTCTTCCGGTTCTGGTGCAACAAGTGAAACTGTTGAAGACAACACCATTCCAATAGTAGATGTTGCCCCACAATCAACTGCTGAAGATCCTATTATTGATGAAGCTGGTCCTTCTGTTGATAATATCACAAATCTAGATGAACTCTTGGAAGAAGATGAGATTCCTCAGTTGAGAATTCACAAGAATCATCCCACCGATAACATCATTGGTCCGCTCAATGTGGGTGTTCGTACCCGGAGTGCCTGTGATGCATTGGAAAACAGCATGTTCTCGTGCTTCATTTCTCAAGTTGAACCTAAGAACATCAAAGCAGATTTGCTTGAGACAACTGGGTGGAAGCAATGCCAGAAGAATTACAACAATTCTCAAAGCTGAATGTGTGGAATCTGGTAGATCTTCCCAAGAACAAAGTACCAATCCGCACTCGTTGGGTATTTCACAACAAAAAGGATGAAGGAGGAATTGTGGTTCGGAATAAAGCTCATTTGGTGGTTCAAGGATTCTATCAAGAAGAAAGGATTGACTTTGAGGAAGTCTTTGCACCAGTGGCTCGCTTGGAAGCCATCAGAATGTTTCTCGCCTATGCAGCCTACATGGACTTCACTGTTCATCAAATGGATGTCAAAAGCGCATTTCTGTATGGAAAAGTTCAAGAGGAAGTATATGTCAAGTAGCCACCGGGTTTCATTGATCCTAACTTTCCAGACCGTGTCTACAAGTTAGACAAGGCATTGTATGGTCTTCATCAAGCACCTCGTGCGTGGTATGAAACATTATCAAAGCATCTGCTTGAGAATGGTTTCACACGAGGAGCAATTGACCAAACTTTGTTCAAACGGAAGGATGGAAAGGATACAATCATGGTGCAAATTTATGTGGACGATATCATTTTTGGATCTACCAATCCTCGTCTTTGCAAAGAATTTGAAGAAGTGATGCGTTCTAAGTTTGAAATGACCTCTATGGGAGAAATGAAGTTCTTTTTGGGACTGCAAGTTGATCAGTCTGAGTCAAGAATCCTCATCCATCAAGAGAAATACGTGAAAGAGATCCTGACCAAGTTCAAAATGGCTGATTCCCATCCAGTCAAAACTCCCGTGGAAGTTCGACATTGTCTGTCTCCTGATCTGGATGGTGAAAGCGTTGATCAGCACCTCTATCGCTCTATGATAGGTTCTCTCATGTATCTTACTGCAAGCAGACCCGACATCATGTTTGTTGTGTGCTTGTGTGCACGCTTTCAGGCTAATCCTAAACTCTCTCATTTATCTGCTGTCAAACGTATTTTGAGATATTTAAAGTATAAGCCAAAATTGGGTCTTTGGTATCCTAAAAATGATTTGTTTGATCTTGTGGCTTATTCAGATTTAGACTACGGGGGATGCAACTTAGACCGAAAATCCACTTCTGGAGGATGTCAGTTCCTTGGCAACCGCCTTGTCTCATGGCAATGTAAGAAATAATCCACTGTTTCACAATCCACCGCCGAAGCCAAATACATTGCCGCCGCCCTCTGTTGTTCCCAAGTCAGATCGATACACCATCAGATGCTTGACTATTGGATCGCATTCCATGAGACACCCATTCTGTGTGACAACACCGCCGTTCCCCATATCACCAAAAACCCAGTTCAGCATTCCAAAACCAAACAAATTGAAATCAAACATCATTTTATCCGTGATTGTGTTGAAAAGAAGCATTTTCAAATCGTTGAGATCAAAACCGACAAGCAAACCGCAGACATCTTCACAAAAGCTTTTACTCTACCAGATTTGCCCAACTGGTGGAAATGCTTAGCATGATCAATTTTCAGTAATCTTTGTGAATACTAATGTGTTTCATGTTTATGGTTAATTGTCAAGAAAATTCCAAAAAGATTTTATTTTTCTGTACAGTTACTTTCCATTACAAGCAACTCTTTTGGGGGAGAAATGGGAATTTAATATGTCAAAAATTGAAAAGAATTGCTTTGTATATAGTCTTACAAGTGGTTTTGTTACAAGAAAATTGAATCTGACCTTTAAGAAATGATAGGGTCTGATCTCATCTCTTGGATATGGAATGGACCGAAAGCGATGGTGTTTACTGAGGTATAGCTGGTAGGCCTGGCATATGGTTAAAACTTGTAAGTAGTGTGAAAACCTAAAACATATCTCATACTTGTGTGTTTGAACCCATTATTGAAACATCTAACGCACTTTATATATCTAAGAAAACCCATTCAATCAGATACAGTCTTACGTGTTGGATTCCTATTCATACGCCAAGTGACCGTCAAAGTAACGATATTTACCACCGATGACCCCATATGTTTTCCTTACGTAAAGATCTCGGGTGTTTATCCCTTTCCCATCCACTTGGATGATTTGACCCCGTCTGTTTTGCTTACGCAAAGATCTCAGGTGTTCAACATTTTTCTATCCGCTTGGATAATTTTACGACTTCTTTTGTTTTGCTTACGCAAAGATCTAGAATGTTTGTATCTTTTTAATATCTACTTGGATATTTTTCATTTTAAAATCTTCTAATCCACTTGGATTTCTTATTTTTCTTTGGTGGTACTCTGAAATTACTAAGATGGTACCTTGGTTAATCAGAAAGAGATGATAGGATGAAGATGGGTATTTCTTGAGGATTAATAGGTTTTCAAAAACAATTGTATTTCAATATGTGGGGTACACCTTGTATCTTGCTTAAATGGTACCTTATAATCACATGAAATCTATGTACAAGCAAATGTTCGGGTTTACTTTGCACAAATATCAGCTATCTTTAGGGACTCACAGTAGTTGATTGCAAAAGGAAGTGTTTCAAGAGACTGACGAGATCTGATCTCATGTTGGATCTTTTCCAAGAAGATAAGTGTAAATATCTTGTGAACAATTTGTTTTATTATTTTAATTTTTATCTATTCTTTGCTTATCGAAACTCTAAAGTCAGCCGAAACTATCTTTTGCCTATCGAAACTCCAAATCACCCGAAACTTCTTTTGCCCATCGAAACTAGTAGTTTTGATAGGGGCAATTTGGTCTTTTACCACATGGGAAAATTAAATGTGTTCATAATCAAGATTCTTCGTCGTCAAGGGTCACTTTACAATATCCGATCACTTTACACTTTCTCTCACACACACACAAAACCTCTCAAGCCATCAGTCTAAGTTTGCAAAATCGGTGTTTTTCATCTGATTCCTCCGTCGTCTCCATCATCAGGTAACAATGTTTGAGGTTTTGCTGTGAAATTTAAGTCGAACTCACCTAGGGTTTGATTTCGAAAAGTTTACGACTGTTACATCTCTGATTTTGAAGATTAGGGATTTTATCGTATTTGCAATCTTACCATTGTCAATATCTTACATCTTTGTGACATATTTGTAGTTTATCCGTGAATCATTGGTAAGAAAAAGTTTTGACTGTTACAGGCCACTCTTAATCCCTATTTTTTATGTTTCGTCATTTTCTGTTCATAATGAGTTTGTATATATGAGTCTGATGTCTGGGCATGTTAAGTATGTTCAAGGGTTTGGGCATCGAAACTAAGAAGTTTCAATAAACAGATGATTATCTTTCAAAAAATGGCCTTTTTAAAAAATATAAACAGTTTTCAATCGAAACTAGTAGTTTCGATACCCAAACCTGCCCTAGTCTCTCTGCCCAAAACTAGTTGTTTCGATCGAAACTAGAAGTTTCGATAAGTCTTCTATGAAACTGTCTAAGTGTTGGTCGAAACTTATTGTTTCGATCGAAACTAGTAGTTTCGATAAGGCCTTTCTCTGGAATTTTTCTCAGTATTGATCTAGACTTGTTGTTTCGATCGAAACTAGTAGTTTCAATAGGGTTTGACTCAGAATTCGTCTAAGTGTTGGTTTGAAGTAGTTTCGATAAGGTTTTGATCTGAAATTTTTTTTAAGTATCAAGCTTGATTAATCTTGTGTGTTTGCAGATATGGATCTGTTATTTGTAAAGAGGCACAATGTCTGTGCATTTTTTGATGCTAATGATCCAAAGGCTGCAGAGTTCGTTCCAGTCTTAACTTTCCTAGCAAACTCCAACATTAGCTTCGCCATCAGTAAGAATATACCTGTCTTCGAAACCTCAATCATGCAGTTCTGGGAGCCTGCAGAGATCATAACTATTGACGATGTGGAGCACATTAGGGCTGTTGTTCATGATCAAGAGGTTGCATTTTCTGAAGCAACTGTTAAAGAAGCCTTGCACCTAAATGATGACCCTGCTGCACCAATTGAGTTTCCAAACTTCTATATCAAAGAATGCTTCAGAAGAATGGGTCATCCTGACGAGTTCAAAAGTGGTAAGATTATCAAGAACTCCTTGCCAAGTCACTGGAGATATATAGTGCATGTGTTCATTCACTGCCTATCAATCAGAAAGGGTGGCTTCGATTCAGCAAATATTACCATGGCTTGAGCAATTCTGGGTTTAACCAAGGGCAGGAACTACAATTTCTCTGGTTTAATATTCAGACAGTTAAAGGACAACCTGACAGGAGCAGTCAAGGAGAAATTTCTTGCATATCCAAGATTCCTGCAGATTATCATCAACCACCTTTATCCCGAGCTTCAATAAGGTGGGAACACTTTTGTGTTCGATCATATGTTAGCCAAGACTCTCAGTTATATGAGAAGTACAAACAAGAGAACCAACAGGGCTATTGCTGACATTCCCCTGTTTGGTCATGTCATTGGCGAAGAAGAAGAGTTCATTCTGGATATTGACCCTGATCTAGAAGAAGAAGATATGTCATCCGAGGAAGAAGAAATGGAGATTGAGCAAGATGAAGGGAATCAACAAGAGGCTGAGGCTGAAGCTGAGGATGATGTTGAAATGGATATTCCTCATGATCAAGAAAAGGAACAACCTATCATTGAACCAATTATTGAAGCTCCTTTTATTGATCCTGAAATTATTGTTCAAGAAGAAGAGGTACAAGTTCAAGATAAACCTGAGATTAGTGTGGAAGAAGAAGCTGCAGAGTCAAGTGGAACTCTGGATGCAGGCATTTATGGCTCTGATTATTACAAGCCTGAGTCTGATGAAAGGACTGAGCCTCCTATATCCTCCTCTAAAATACAAGTTGATTCCGGTTCAGACTACGAACTGGAAGAACCAAGAAGATCAAGACGGGACTTGAAGACTTGTCATCTTCTTCTGACTCAAGCACTGACACTCCAGTACCAACATCTGCACCATCACCACAATCAACACCACAACCCACACCACCTCCATCTCCACCACAAGCACCTATCCCTACTCCACCACCATCACC
Source organism: Smallanthus sonchifolius (assembly GCA_023525975.1). Lineage (NCBI taxonomy): Eukaryota > Viridiplantae > Streptophyta > Magnoliopsida > Asterales > Asteraceae > Smallanthus > Smallanthus sonchifolius. The sequence continues at coordinate 34,677,070 of CM042046.1, forward strand.
TTAACAGGTTCATATCCCTTCACCACCACCATCACCTCAACATGAACATATTCCAACTCCACCTAGCTCACCATCCCATGAACCAACATCTGGAGTACCAAGAGTGAAATCTTTGAGCTTGGAAGTAAAGAAATTGCATGATCACATCCTAGAAAAGGACAAAGTGATTAAAAGCTTGACGACTGAGTTAAATGGATGCAAAGAGGAGGTCAAGGATCTGAAACTAGAAGTTGGGGGTTTGCACACCCAACTTGATGTACAACAGACTAAGCTGGAAACTCAACAGAAGCTCATTTCAAAACAAAAAGAAGAGTTCAAAGCTTTGGCTGAGATTGTTGAGCAACTCAAGGCATCCTTAGTCAAGCCTGTTCAGCAACAAACAACCACTTCAACAGCCCAGGGGGAGACTACATCTGGTGTTGAACCCTCATCTCCTGCCTTTGTCACTGATCCAGAGTCTGCAATGACTATCTATACTGTCCATGTTGCCAAGACAAAGGAGGCTGTTGAAGTTAAGGTTGAAGAACAAGAGTTCGACCTTCCCTCAGCAAGTGAGAGAAGAGAAGCAAGGAAGAGAGGGAAGGGAACTGTGGCTGAGGTAGAGACTATGATTCTGGATGAAGAGGATGTACCATCTGATGATGAGCTTAATGCCCTTCTTAATGAAATAGACAATTTTTGGTACAATGACCTTTATCTAGAAATTCTACCCACTAAGGAAAGAGAGACTGAAAAGACAAGATACTTCACAAAGGAGGGAGATGAAATTCAAGCCCTGTCTGATGAAGAGAAAACAGAAGAAGATGCTCAGGTTAACATTGTTAAGCCTGTTATTCCTGAACCAGCCACCACAGTATCTGAAACAGCATCTGAAACTACTCAAGCTTCAACTCAACCTCCCATTGATCCTGAATACCCAAACTCGGAGAAACCTTAGTTGAGAAGGATTATACCAGAGGAGAGCCCACAAACTTACGAATGGATAGATGAACACCAAGAGCTTAAAAGGCCTCCTGTTGGGTGGAAATATGATGCAGGAAGAAAGTTATTCATAATCAGAAGATATAAGGGAGGAGTTCAGCACTTCAAGAATATGACTGACTTCCAGACTCTCCTTTTCTATGACCTTAGAGATCTAGCCAAACTTCCCCTTCAAAACCCTGTGAATGTCATGATGGCCTCTGATTTTGAACACTTCCTGCACAACCAGGTGAACTGTGACTTCAAGGGGATGAAGCCAAGGAAGACCAAGAAAAAGATTTCATAGACCAGGTATCATCCCAAGACAAAGAAGCCATATGTCATCCTGAGGTAAAAGCCTGCCCAAACGCACAAGACCATCACTATTCCCAAGACCGTGCCTGTTCAACTCCAAACTTAAAGAATATGGTACTACATTCCAAACATCGGAAGTGCCATGATCGAGTGTGAAGGCAAGGAAGATATTGTCATCTTTGATCCTATGGAGCTATTAAAGTTTCAACCTGAAGATCTGCAGGTGCTGTTCCAGAATCACATTCATGCATACGTTGATGAAGATGAGGAGGATGCCAAGGCCTATCAACGGGTTGTGTCTCTTCATGTCAAACCTTACATTACAAGAACCACTGAAGGTCCAGCTGCTTAGTGGAGAGCTGAAGACAGTAATTGAACATCTTAGGGGGAGATTGTAGAGTCATGTTATTCTATTTAAGCTGTTGTTATTATTGTATCTTGAATAATGTTAGCTTAGTTTACTTTCTGTCATTTCTTTATTGTAATTTTAGTTTATGTAATTTACTGCTTTAATTAGTTTAAGTCTGGGCCATCGAAACTACTTAGTTTCGATTGAGATTTGTTCAATCGAAACTAGTAGTTTCGATAGATAGTAAGTTTCGACAGGATATTCAATAACTTGTAAATGCTCAACCGAAACTAGTAGTTTCGGTTGGCATAGTTTCGATACCTGTTGGCTTACTATAAATAGCCTAGTTTGAGAAATTTTAGAGTGTAAGTAGCGGCTGTAACACTGAATTTCTCTTTCACATTGTTCTTCAATCAATACAACTTGCGCACTTGTTTGTTGCGTTGTTCTTATATTTTCATATCATTCTTGTGTCGATTGTGAGCGTGGTTACCCTGTTATCTTCACCATTTCTGTTTCTACGTTCTGTTTCACCTCCATACTATTTCCGCCTTTGTGTGTGGAGAATCGATCACCTGTGAGATTTCACGTTGAAATATGGACCTACATAAATGGTTCTCATACGTGGAACCACCCATATTTCATATGCAATACGAACCAAAATCACCATTAGGATCGTTTTTATCTCCTGAGCATTTCCATATGCTCAAAATCAACATGCAATGCCGTTTGGATGGCCATGCAAACCGATCAATTTCTTGTTTCGATCCTACAAACTGTTACAATGTGTTCGTATTCAAAATTATAGGGTTTTGCATCTATGTGTTGGCAACATTATATCCAAAATTCATGCATTTCTAACGGTCGGATTTCCAGGGATCGTCCGATCTTTGAGACTGCGCACGCAACAACATTCTGGACAAATTCGTATTTGTCATTTTTAACGAATTTAAGCAAAGCTTACCATTGCGCTTGTAGCGTCGAGAAATGGTTCCAGGTGAAAAACCACATCTCCGGCCACCTTCGGCCACCGCCAGATCGCCGTCTTCCGCCACCGGACCACCGCCGAACCAACCCCACCACCTGAATTCTCAGCCCTCTCTCTCTCTAACTTTCTCTATCTAAAAGGTGCAAATGAGAGATTTAGTGGGGGTGACCCACTATATATAGTGTGGTGGTGTTGTACCGCGTGTTGTGATGACGGTATACCGCTGAACTGAACCCGATAAAAATAACTCGTTATAATTTATTATTTTACCTAGAGTCCTTGAGTCTCGTAAATATATATACTTTCGGATTTAATTAAAATTTTACGAAACGCTCGACTCGGGTGTTAACATGTATAGACCTGAACTTGATCAACTTTTTGACATTATAACACCAAAATAAATTTTGCTATTATCTTTCGTTCACTAACGAGTTTCTTTCGTATGAAAGTATATTTCAACATAATAATACTATTATTATTATTATACGAACTCGTCAAACACAGATGTTGACCATAAAAGTCGCGGTTGTCACAAGAGAGCATCCAACAACTTCTCGTTTATCTCAATATTCTTGTAACAATCATCATAGTTTACCAACTCACCCAAGAGATGGTAGTATCTCGTAACGATATCATCAACAGTTTCATTCTCCAAGTACTTAAAAACCATGAATTGTTTCATCAACACCTTTCTCCTACTCTTTGTCACATCAACATTTCCTTCACACTTCTTCTTCAATGCTTCCTATAGATCTTTTGAGTAAACTTCTTGAAGTTATGGTATGCTGGAGCACATAAGGAAATTCGACCTAAGGTAAAAGAGTATCCAAATTACCTCCAAATTCTATCACACAAGCCCTGATCATATCCTCCATTGTATGAATAGTTCGTTCACTTAGACCGTCAGCTTGAGGATAGTAAGCGGTGCTCGTATCTAAGCACATTCTCAAAGTTTTCTGTATCAGAAATGGGATATAAAGCGACTATCCCTATCGGAGATAAAGGAAACAGGCACTCCATGCCTTGCTCAAATTTCACTACTATACTATCGAGCTAGCTTTACTATCTAGAAGTTCTCTTGGATAATTAGGAAACGTGAAGAGTTCGTTAATTGGTTAACAATGTCCCAAAATGAATCATAGCCGCCCAATGTTCTAGGCAGGCCTAGTAACGAAATCTATTAAAATTTGTTCCCACATCTCTTTATGGAATCTCGGGTTGTTGTATCTACTTATTTATAGTAATAGTAATTACTCAAAAAGGACAGTACATTGTTGCGGCATAAGGTGACACAACATGGTTGGTGTGAATACAACATAACCGTAAAAGTAGATACAAGGAAATTTTGAAAATCAACAAAACAAAAGGACGAGATTCACACTTCTTGTACAAGAATTGAAGAGTGGCTCTTAGTCATTAGAGAATGATTTAATAAAGAGTAATCCAAGCTTAAAGCTTTACAAAGAAAGTATATATTGAGTACCAAACTCGAGTCGTGAAACCGAAGATTAACAAACATAGGAGATTATACTAAGATTCTGACGAGAAAAATTTGCTAAGAGTCAAAGTTACTTAATCCTATCAATGGTACAGGAAATGAGTCATCATAAAATAGATGTTACCGATGACCCGGTCCTATATAACCTCATCACAAAGCATTGGGATTGATACTAACACGTGTGTTAGTCTCGATATAATATAACCATGTTTGATGATTTTCAACTAAAGGTTCATATACCTATTACCGAAGTTAGCAATGGGTTATATGATCATCAAGTCACCATAAAATCTAGATAGAGAAAGTGACTAAAAATCCAGAATGATCTAATCAAGTAGATTAGTTAAAAGACCAGGTGCAAGTTCAATATTTGGACATTGAATTGACTACCAGCAGAAATCGAATTTGATTAACGGTTAGAAAAAGAATTCTGAAATTTTAACAAGAAGTCCATATAAAAAAATGGTCTACTCCACAAATCGAGTCGTCCAAATTTGATACGATAACATTAGATGTCTACATCTTTCTTGATGTGTATTGAAATGATTTGGAAGTAATACGCTATTCATCTAGATGAGGAAATAAACAGTCACGTTGTGGAGATAATCACATAATAATTATGTCCCTCGAAAATGATTATGAGATTGCTAACCCACAAAATGGGTAGACTTTGATGTATTGTCAATTTAGCCTGGGGTTTGATTCTCATAAGGTAGACGTCAGAAAATAGAGAGAGGATCAAGTAAACTTTAGGAATTTGCCAAATGTGAGGACGTCATGCTCATAGGTCCCTTAAAGATAATGCAATCCCAAGCGGACCTTCAAGAGAGCAAAGTCAACTATGATTCGTCACGTGTTCCTCTTCCTGGTAGCGTACTGCTTTAATCGGTTAAGAATCGTAAAACACATAAATAAATTCAAAATTGCACTCTAATTTTAGAACACATCTTTCAAATGATAAGGTTTTCAAATTTCAACTTAGGTCCCCGCTTTCAATTAAAGTCGGTGAAAATGGACCATAAGGTTTAAGAGTTTGTCCTTAGATATCGCGTTGAAGAGGGTCGAATTGATTATCTGTCAATAACTGGTAATACAGTATGCCTACAACTTCCTTGGCTTTCAAACGGTACCATTATGACTTGCCATTTCGTATTTCACCCATACCGGTTATAGCCTTAAAATCTTTTGCATAAGGGTTTAAGCCATAAAGTTTATAGAATGAGTGTTTGAATGTCATAGATTTGTATTCCCTCAGGGCATGTGTTAAGAAGTCGTTTCTAAACAGTAGTTGCTCTAAGGCTTTCTAGTTACAGGGGATTGAGAATAAGGGATGCGTATACGTCTCTACCTACTTGGAAATCAGAAAGTCAATCAACAAAGTGACCTTTGAGATAGAGTAAGTACAAAAAGGATATGAGACTATCCTATTCGGAACTATTAGGACAGTATACGAAGAGTAACAAATAGGGATAATCACCATAAATAAACTTTAAAAGATGACTAAAATTTTTTTCGCTACACAAAGAATCATTCCAACATAAAGTTTCATTTTCTCCATCAAAATTGTTTTCAATAAGAAATCGAAGCACAAGGAGAATTCAAAATTTGCAAAACATATGTGGCAATGTTCACCAAAAAGGGCATTAGTTTCATACTAAGCCATATATATTTCAAACATGAAAGGAAATTTTTTTTAAATACAACCAAAAGAAACTTGAGCACAAGCTGCTCAGTGATCATAGTAAAAATACAACATGATAGAAATAAACGTGACAATGAACGTCGTAGAGATGGCTCCTCCCAAGTAAACAAATTTTTCAAGTCATATTGCAACAATATGAGTGTCGCGGTTAAGAGAATCAGGATTGAGTGTACCAAATTTTCATAGTGAGTGCAGAGCAATCGAAATGGGAATTTCAAGTAGGTATGAAACTGAATTACTAAGAATATATATATCATGAGTATAGTGAGAATGACAAACACTAAAATGAGGATTTATACGAATGATCGTATAGAAAGGTTGTATTGCTCAAGAAAAGAAGCTTAAATTGCTTTAAGGAATTTCTCCATCCTATTGTTATTCCATCGATGTTAGAGTGCGCTTGGATTATAAGATAGAATCCAAGATTATGTGATAGTTGTACACTTATTGCAAGTGTCAAGCATTGTAAAGACCCATATTGAATTCATACGGAGAGTAAAATCTCAAAGGATGTGATTTAGCAAGTAAAAAAAGGGATGAGATATAATCTTCGTTGCTCAAGGTTCACTAAGGAATCGATTAGATCAAATTCGAATTTCTCTTGTTCCTTAAGAACTGCGAGAACAGTACAAAAAGATCCATTAGGGGAGTCAGAAATGTCGAGGTCTGATTCACGCTAGACCGAGAGTCGGTCACATGTGTCGATAGACAAGTAACGAAATCGAAAACATAAAACTCTTCAGCTGGATCTCCAAGGTGAAGCAATACATCATCCTAAGATCTATGACCTAGATACGCTAATCAAACTGGCAGACAACACAATCAACGCAAGGAATTGAAATCAATCACACGATCAGATTCAAACATGCTTATACATCATAATTAATTAAACTAGAATATTTACAAAATCATCAAACCATCAACTGAAATCCAAAACCGATAAAAACTGAAACTTTAACAAATATTCATTGTTAACCTACATAGTATTAATGTTTTAGCCTAGGATCATGCTTAAACAACCAAAACAGAAGTAAATAACATTCACTGTGGTTTCAAACACACAAAACAAAGATAAAGATTGAATCTTGAAAACCAAATAAGCTACTACACCGAACCTGGGATCCAAAAGCTTCAAACTTGCACTTCAATTGCTTCCTTTAGCCTCAAAATCGCCTCTGGTAATGCTATGGACGGCTAGAATACGAACTCATAACCTAATGGTATTAAAAATCTATTTAATTTGATTTTTACAAAATTTCTCGAAACACGACTCTCTCGCGTACCGGGAGAGAATTAGGCAAGCCCCCCGCGTACCGCGAGGGCCAAAACAGTCGGGTCCGGTTTTATTCTCTCTCGCGTACTGCGAGAGATTGTCTTCGGGTCTTCGCATACCGCGAGAGGATGAATTTCCAGATTTTTGTCTTTTGTTTCTTGGACTTTATTCTTGTGCTTGGTTTCTTCATGTTTTGACTTGTAATTATCACGATCACCTAGAAACATAAAGTAGACTCAATACAAACCAAAAATGACTCAAAATGAATAGAAAACTAATTAAAACGACTCTAAAACATAGGAATAAAGATGTATGCTTTGCATAACATCAACCATACCTGGAGCAATTCTGGGAAACTACTGATCACAACTGTACGGTGACCCCGAACGTCATTTAGGCTACTGTAGCAGATCGAGAGATAGCCATTTCAGAAGACGCCATTCAGAGAGTTCTATAATTTAGGGATCTGGCCACTGGCCACTCACTTACCCTGATTACTTTGTGGATGGGTGCTGGAGACAGCGAATAGGATACGTTGGTGCAAGAGACTATGCCTCGTATAAGAAGATGGGCTACTAGATCAGTGGAGGTACTTTGCCCACGTCATGATCATATGCATCTCCTCACGAAAAGCAGGAAAGGATGCCATGGGTCACGACTTGGCAGCTGCAATGGTTAGGTTGTCTCTCAACAAGCGCTACAACTTCTCCAAATACATCTACAAAGCCTTAACCGACCAGATAAATACAGCGGAGAGGTTTAGATTCTTGTTGTACCCAAGATTTGTACAGTTTCTGATAAATGATGCATTGCCAAATCTTCCGGCAATTGGTGAAAGATTACAGGTCAAAACAGTGGCCAAAAGAGTTTTTTCTCAATTACTCCTCTCTTTGGCCACTGGTGTACCATCATTTATACATGTTTTACATGCACAGTTATCCCCATAAATAGAAAAAAATTATAGAGAATATGATAAGATGTGATACTTAATCCACTTATTTGTGTTACAACAGGACAATTAACCCTTGCATACAAAAACATGAAGAAAACACCCAAAAACAAGGCAAAATCAGCATTCGGAACCCAATTGAACGAAACCGGACGCATGGAGTCAACCCAGAAGGGAAAAATCAAGCAATAGTCAAAATTTGACTTTGCATGGCCGTGAAAATGGTGACACGTGGCCCCGTCCTTTCCTGCTCTGCTAGATTCCCTCACGTGCAAGAGATGTGTGCTTTGCAAGACCGTGCATCCCAATGCACGGCCGTGCATTACCAAATTCAGAGTCTATAAATAGCAAGCTCATTTTAGTGTTTTAGGTGTCCAAGATCAAGAGGTGTGAAGGCCTTAGTGCTCTGCTAAGAGCCGGAACTCTCTCAGTTTTGGTCCATTTAGCTTTTTCTTCTTATTTTCTTTACTAAGTCTTGTAATATGAACTTATTCTTGTCATTCGAGTGAAACAAGAGGCAACCTATACCCACTCTCCCTTGGTGTTGGAACACTTTAACACATTATCTAAGGGTTAGTGGAGTCACTTGTATGGTCATTCATGGCTAGTTCTCTTGTGTTGCTCGAGTTAGTTGAACTTTAACTAATTAATGAAGTAATTTTAGTAAGTTATGTTTTTAAAATCTTTACTATAAGTTATCTAAAAAAGACCAGAATAAGTGATCTTTAAATCAATCTAATAACCTTTTATCTTGTGAGTTACTCAAGCAAGACTTCTTGTTTGGTAAGCTTATTCGAAGTTTGTATGGTCTATATAAAAATCTTGGTGCTAGTCCGGCCAGTTAGTGTAGATTTAATATTATGGGTTGATTGGAGGTTTGGGTATTCAGCAGGCCGTTTGAGCCCTAACCAGACCAGGCGGTTTGTGTCGGTATTTCTCTACTTCTCTGGTATCGGCTTGTAGAGGACTTATAGCGGGATCCATGGGGTTCGATCTTTAGAAGGAAAGTCTTATTTATTTGAAATAATATTATAATTAAATACAACTATTTAAGCACATAATTAGTTAGGTCCGAAGCGTTCATAAAGTACATTTGGAGGAAGTCATGCATTCCGACTTACCGGAAGAAGTTACAAGACCAGACGTACGTCAGTCACAAGGATAATAAGTCCGAATAATGAATTGTGATGATACCGACGGACTTGACACCCCGTTTAGGGTCCGTTATATTCATTAAGGAACAGTAGGCCGACCGTATCCACTGTTCCGTTACGACATACTAACTCCCCTATCAAAAGGGTTAGTACTAGTAACTATGACCAACCTTACTTTAAATACAACATTAATTAACAAGGGATAATAACTAGAGTAACACCTTAAACGGAATAATAGTTCTAATTACATTTCTTAACTTTTTATTTTCCTTTTAAACAAAACCCATTTTCCAACTTATTATTCTAGTCAGACAATAGCGAGGGTTGAGTACGGGATCCGTGTCCATGGTTCGATACTTGGTTCTTTCCTCAACTATATTACGCTGTGATAGGTATACTTGCCTATTGTGTGTGTTTTAAGTTAAAGTAATTATCATTTTATAAATTTAAAACCTGATCTTGTGAAATCATCTTAAAAATATATTTATTTATATTCTTATATTTAAACACACGCTATCAGCCACCTAATCAATTAAGCATATGTGGCCCCTCCATATCTAAGATGGTTTAGTGCAGAGTCTGAGCCTGAACTGAGTGAACACTCAAATGAACAAATAAAGGAAGAAGCAGAAGGAGATGAAGAATCTGAGAGTGATGATTCTGTAGAGGGCGGTGATAAAGAACTATAAGGAGGAGATGGTGCTGAGGGGTTAGATTCTGAAGCCACTGAAACTGATTCATCTGACTCTGATGATGCACCAGATTAATCACATCCAAGGAGGACGGTGAAGGTCTCCCTTCCCGAGTCGTCTTCGAAGAGACAAAGACAAGAAAGTACTGGCAGCGAATATGAACCCGATTCTGATTCGGATGCTGAATTGCAAAGACAGAGACGAGAAAGAAGTGTAAAGCGTCCAGGGGATAGGCCAGAAGCGGAAGCTAGTGCTGCACGACAACTAGTCACTGAGGCCGTGAGTACTGCTTCAAACTCTACTTCAACTTCTAGTCAGCTGTATCAGCGACAACAGAGGAGGCAGCCACATGTTAGTGCTTAGGTGGCTGCCACAACTATCACAAAGGAGGTTCTTGTGATAGTATCCCTCCTGTTCCATTCTGTCCAACAGGTTATGGTGTCGAGTCCAATTCAGACGTAGTCGATTACCATCACCCCAACCACCTTTGAAACCATTACCATCCTAACTTCCATCCCAACCACCTTACAACGCTTAGTCAATCCTTTGAGTTTGGTGATTTTACTCATGGGTTTGACTTTGATGAGATCTTTACTTTCCCTCCCCATACAACTGAAGCTTCTTCATCCAAGGGTCCTGACCCTCGTGATGCAAGGATTGCTACCTGGAGACTCAAGTAGCTGGTCTACTTGAAACGGTACGAAAGTCTAGGGAGGAGTCTTATAAATAAAAAGGTCAGATCAATTCTTTGATTAACGAAGTAGCCCTTCCAAGGAAGTCAGAAGAAGGTTGATGATCTTCAAAGACAAGAGCATGAGGTGATGGTCAAGTTGGTTTGTGACTTGACCAACGCGCTTGCTGCTCAGGGGGAGAAGATTAAGGAACTGTTGAAGGAGAAGGAGATGCAATCCAATCCTAGTGCTGATGAGGCTTGTCACCTAGTCGATCTAACTAAGGATGATGACACAGAAAAGGATCCTGAAGCCGGTCCTAGTGGAAGTAGTGAGCAACAAGCGCTAGCTATTATACCTATCTATGTTGTGCCTATGGCTGAGGGGGAGTCTGCTAAAGGTGAGGCATCTGGTAGTGGAGGTAATAAAGGAAAGTCTCCGGCTGATGTGCTTTATGACCTATCTGATGAGGTTATACTTATGATAGAGCCAGACTATTCTAAAGAAGCTCAGATCGATGCTCTCAGCAACATTGAAGAATGAGAGATCGAGTCTGATGAAGAATGGGATGTTGAAGATGAAGATGTTGTGGTGGAGTTTCCCAAAGGGGAAGGTGAAGGAGTTTACGAGCTTGAGGATGGAGAGATTTTTGAAGCTCCAGCCTTAGAAGCTACTTCTAACACAGGTTCAGTCAAGCCTGAATTTGCTGCTGAGGCTAGTGGTGTGGCAACCTCAACTGAAGCGTTTCCCACCGATCCCCAACATGTTGATCCGGAAGCGTGGAAGATTAAATATCCTTGTGGATGGTTTACTAAGGATCAAGCTCCTATCTGGCAAAATACATCCATAATAGACAAACATGGAGCTACATGTATGATCTTGTCTGTCAAGTTCGACGACGACAAGAAGTTGTTCGCCATCAAAAGAGCGGGTGGGGTTTAGTACTTGAAACCTACAAGTGAGGCGTTCAGCTCCCTGCCGAAGTACGATCTGGTGAATCTTGTAAACCGAGAGCTGCTTGGTAATTCTAAGCATGCAGTAGCAATGGGTTTGTGGAGTACACTACAGCGAGAGGGAAGATCAGGTAACTTTGAAGTTTTCAAGCCTCAAATGCCCAAGAGAGTCCGGGATAAGACTGTCAAACATCCCATGACTAACTGAAGCCTAAACAAGCTGGTTTACAATCCAGTGTTGTGTGAAAACAAGATTCCCCTGAGCAAGTTATCTCAGGATATCCTTGGTAACATATGGTGCTGGTACGTAGACCCAAAGACGGGAGAGGCAGTGGTGATTAGAAGAGTGAGGTCCGCAAGTGGAAGCTTGGAACCGAAGGAACTGATCAGGGTCTTTGATGAAATCACTTTCATCAACTTCTCTGTGAAACATTTGACGGCTATTAATGAAAGATATTGCATCTACACGGAAGAGTGGACAAAGCTTCAAGCATCAAGGTACGAAAAGCTAGTCAAGTACTGTCTTGACTACAACCTGAAGATGAGAAGCTAGAGCTGCAGGAGGTTGAAGACCGATGACAATCCATAGCTGTTGTCAAGGGTGAGTTTGTTGGAGCACGTTTGTGTGACAGACACTCTAGATGTTGTCTTATGCTTTTGTAGTTTACTTTCTATACTTGTAATTGTATTTAGTATCTGTATGTATTGGTTGATCGAGTTGTAAACGTATATGTAGGTACTTGCACTTAGTTTGTCTTTGTAAAATGTTGTGCGCACTTAACAAGTGCGTGGGATGTATGTTCTGCGTACTTAGCAAGTACGCAAGAACAAAGTCTGCGTACTTGCTAAGTACGCAGGAGTTAATTCTTGCGCATTTGACAAGTGCGTAGGTAACCGGTCTTAGTATAAATAGCTGGTCGTGACAGAAAATATGTACGCACTCATTCTCTGTAACCGGCTGTAATTATCAATAGATGAAGTTTGAATTATTTCGTGTTTTGTTGTCGGTTTACTTTGTTGTGTTGTCTGATACTCCACCTAGTCACGGGCATTCCGCACCCGGTCTGACTAGCCACACACGCTCGCACATAACGATCCGAGACACCTAGGGACCTACATGGTAGAATTCTTTTGGTAAGTACATTTGTAGAGTTGTAAGCGTCTTCATCTCTCGATCATATATCTTCTTTTCTCTTTCAGTAAAAGTTGACACTGATTTAGGAACATTATTTTGACCCATAAACGAATATGTAAGGTGTGTATATTCTTCCAAGATGGGTATCCATAAACTTGTATCAGTGTGTGATATGCTCGGTATGGTATATTAAAAACTAACAAAAACTAACCTAGACACTCTTGTTAAACTTTATAAAACCTTTAAACTAGACCACAAGGGAAGTGTACGTATCAACTGTAATACAGCCTAATGGAAGTCCGGATATCGAACCCACGAGACATTGACACTAACTAAAACTAGACTCCGACATGTAACTAAAATATTTGGGTTGGGGGAATTCTATGAACTAGATTTAAACTAATTGAAATTAAATTAAATGAAGAACTAACGAATGATAACTAACTATCACATAGGAGAATTGGATGAAATCAAGAATTGGGAAAGCACTACCCAGGTAAGATGTCACACCCCCGCCAAATCGGAAACACGAGGGGGAGACGAAATTGAATCATTACACATGATCAAAACAAATTTTCATGAATAGTTTATTACATTGATTACAAAGAAATCAAACATACAAGTATAATAAATAAATCTTCTTTTTATTAATATCTAGCTAAGTTCACTAAAGCATGAGTTCCTATCGTAATCGAAGCATCAACTTAGTTTCCATTACCTGAAAAACATGCTAAAATAGGTCAACTAAAAAGTTAGTGAGAACAGGTTTAAGTAGATACATAGTAATAGATAACAAGGATTTGCAAATCATAAACAAATCTCAATAACTAGTAAACCAACTTTTATACATCGATTCAACCAAACCTAATGACAAGATTGGGTTCCCATTGTATTGATATAGCATGAATAACAAGTTTTGCAGTTTCTGTATTTCTAGTTTCAAGTTGATATCGTATCTTGTCAACTCAAAAACAAGGTTTGCTTATCAGGCCCATAGATCTATGACTTACTCTCGTTGGCTTATCCCAAGTTAATGGTTGTAGAGTGTGTATAAAACTGTTTAAGTTTACAAGTATAGAAAGTTGTTATTGAAATTGAAAAAGTAGTATTTGAATTTGATATAGTTTGAACAACATTTGATATACGAGCATGTTTTCCACCCCCAAAGATAAAAAGTAAAAGGGGCTATGTATCTCACCTTGCAAGTGAAAGGGTTGAACTTGAACTTGTATTAACTTGGATTTCAATGTCTTAAGGATTCCCTAAGTACGTTTGTTAAGTTAATTAGAAACAAGTATAGAATAGTAGAGGGGTTGTTATTGTAATTAATTGAAAGTGGTTGTTGTACACTAGACTGGTTATCATTCCAGAATAGTACCTCCAACAGTAAAGTTCCTAGGAAAGAGTTGGTCGGACAAGAACCTAGTCTTTTCCTAGCCATAACTTTAATGTTTGTTAGATAACTACATACCGGTTCGAAAGTTACTTTATATGTATGCAAGACCAAGTTTAGGGTGTAAATTGTAAAGCTGGAAAGTGGAAGGGTTAAAGTGTAAATACGAATTTAGGAGGGATTGAAATAAATAATTTGAATATTAGAGAATTTTATATGAAATAAGGAGTTTTAGTAGAAACATATTTTAGAAATTGAAAGGAAACAATAAAGATCAAAATGAAGTTTTTAAATAAAAGTTTGAACAAGTTTGATTAAATAGGGCTTTTGATCTTGGATTAGGTCTATGATTATAACACAAACATGTTAGGGAATCATAGATCTAGCTAGTTATGAAAGTTTTTGAAATAAAAAAGTATGAACAAACAAGAACATAAGAAGAACTTCCAGAAGATGAGAGTAACGACATTTAGTAGCTAGAAAACCCTAGAGGATTGTTAAGGTGCGAAAAATAAATGAGGAATAAGGGCTCTATTTATAGGGTGAGATTAGGTACTTATTCGTAAAATTAAATAGTTATTTGGACTAGGATTGCAAAATAAATAGATAAAAAAATTTTATATTTAATAAAATTAAATTTCAAAAATGTGGATATAGGGAGGGTTTCACGGCAAAAACAAAAAAAAAAACAAGATTGGAATGAGTTTAAATTCTAATAGTTATCTTGATATTTAGGATTAGATTAGTTTGAAATAAATAAAATAGTTTTTTATTTATTTAGGATAAGTTTAAAGGTTTTAATAAATTAAATAATAATAATAACATATAAATCTGGAAATTATAATAATAATATATAATTGAAGTTAGAAAAATTAACTAGATTTCGAAGAACGTTTACAAAAGAAGCCCTGAAATTTATGTAAGCGTAACTTTTATCCTTGAAATTTTATTTTAACCAAACGAAGTTATAAACTTGAATTGTTTTGATTAGGTTAGAGTCTAAGGCATCCAAAGTTACCATAAGTAGCAAGTTCGAGATTGGATATGAGAATCAGAGATATAATCACAATAATTAAGCCGATCTAAAGTCCAATAGAATACTCACATTAGAGAAGGCTTAGTAGATTAAATTTAAATAATATCACAAGTGATATGAGACATCAAAATGTACATATATAGTATAAGAACTAAATCAAGGTTTAAAGGTAGATTCATAGAATCAGACATAAAAATCAGGGTTGTCACATAAGAATTCTATTTGTGAATCTCGGTTTTCTCTCGGCTATGGAAAACTATGATGGAAATGGGATTGTAAAGTATGTCACCCTTAGTCAACCTAATGGATCTTTGATCAATCTCCGGGTGTGACTAGAAGGAAACTCTATAGAATATATAATGCACACCAGTTCGTTAGATTACCTTTCAGTCTCTCCAACAATACTAAAGTACCAAAAAGACATATTACCTCTCAGTATCACTATCTCAGTACATCCGAGCATGCAGGGGGTAACCTGAAAACTCTCGATAAGACACGGGATAACAAATAATACTAGGAAACCTAGGGAAACCTCCTTTTAGAGCCCTTACACTTGAATACCTAACACCAAGGACAATCTGACTACTTCTCACCTCTCAACTATCGGGAAAGCACTACCCAGGTAAGAACCCTATATATGAATCTCATTTTTTTCTCTCGGCTATGGAAAACTATGATAGAAATGGGATTCTAAAGTATGACACCCTTACAAAACCTAGTGGATCCCTGATCAATCTGCATGTGTGACCAGAAGGAAACTCTAAAGAATGTATAATGCACACCAGTTCGTTGGATTATCTTTCAGTCTCTCCAACAATACTAAAGTACCCAATAGACATATTACCTCCCAGTCTCACTATCTCAGTACATCCGAGCATGCAAGGGGTAACCTGAAAACTCTCGATAAGACACGGGATAACAAATAATACTAGGAAACCAAGGGAACCCTCCTTTCACAACCCATACCCTTGAATACCTAACACCAAGGATAATCCGACTACTTCTCACCTATCAGGAAAGCACTACCCAAGTAAGAATCCTATTTGTGAATCTCGGTTTTTCTCTCGGCTATGGAATACAATGATGGAACTGGGATTCTAAAGTATGACACCCTTAAACAACCTAGTGGATCCCTGATCCATCTATAGGTGTGACCAGAAGAAAACTCTAAAGAATGTATAACGCACACCAGTTCCTTGGATTAACTTTCAGTCTCTCCAACAATACTAAAGTACCAAAAATATATATTACCTTTCAGTCTCACTATCTCTGTACATCCGAGCATGCACGGGATAACCTGAAAACTCTCGATAAGACACGTGATAGCAAATAATACTAGGAAACCTAGGGAAACCTCCTTTCAAAGCCCTTACAGCTCAGTTATCAAAGTGGGTAGAATATTTAAATCCTTTAAACTTTCAATGACCATTCCTATGGATTATGATATCAATAAATCATACACAAATCACAACACACAGTAAGTGACCTAACATGCACCTATAACTTAAAGACATTCAACAAGACATATGTGAAACAATAATTGATCATAAATCAGAGATAAACAAGCACACACATCAAACCAATTTTAATCAAGTTTGCTACTTTAACATAAATCCATCAACAAGAATCCAGAAACCAAGAGATTACCAAACATTCAACAAATATTCATCAAAACCTAGGTAGCTACTAGTAGTTTAGCCAATAATCATGTTCAAAAACAGTAAATCAGTAATAAAAATCATGAACATGGTATCAATTAAACTAACTGAACACAAGAAAACAAATAGCATAAGTCGAACGATTGATATCTAACCAATGTGTCCTCCTAAGCTTCAATCCCTTGCTTCAAGTATCTTCACTGCCCCCAAATCTCCCAGAAGATTTGATGTGAGGACTAAAAGTCGAACCCTTGAAATAATGGCATTCAAATGTTTAAATAATCGAAATTCAGGGTTTTGCCGTAATTAGACTTTTTCGTGTGTCGCAAAAACATGAATGGACATCTTCGCATGGCGCGAAGTAAAAACTTGTCAGGCTCATGATTACAGGTCTTGGCGTGTCGCCAAGACCTGTGCTCCCTTCTTCGCGTGGCGCGAAGGCTTGAAATTCCATGATTTTTTATTTTTCTTTTTTCTTTTCTTCACCTCTTCTCGTGTGCTCGGTTCCTCCAGGATTTATATCTCGATTTCTACTACTTTTGCAAACATGACCCAAACTCAGAACGAACCAAAAACGAATAGAAACAAACAAATAACTAGCTAACATGAACATAAACGAAAGAAAAAAGCATGTGTTTTACAACACATCAAACATCTCAACACTTAACCATTTTTCGTCCTCGAAAAATCTGCAATGGAATCATAACTGGAACAACTAGCTTTCAAATTCTTATTATTTAATTGGATAATATAATCACGCGCTAATTGCAATCATCGGCATTTATGTTCGATTAAACCACCAAGTAATCAAGCCCTCGGTTGTGTTTTTTATCACGTTACAAAGTTATCATTCTATCTATGAGTCTCACACTCAGAAAGTCACACTTCAGCCTAATCCCATCTCAAGGTACGTCAAGGCCCGGGTTAAGCCATATTGATTTCCCAACACTATAAACAAGGATTTATATGTTTTAAAAAGTTGATTTAGATAAATAATGGATGAATGATATGAGCAATTATAATCAATTTAATTGAACCTTATCTAGTGGTGGTTCAACCAAGTTGTAATTCGGTGTGTGGCACATAGACTGTAGTTCTAGCAATGAAGTACATAAGAATCTAAACCGGTTCAATCAGGTTGCAACTCGACGTGTGACACATAGGCGAAACTTAACTTTCTGAATTAATTAAGCTCACAAGAATGGAATTATGGAATTTTAGGGCGCCACCAACTCTCGGATTTATTTTCATAAAAAGAAAACGGTGTGCCAAAACATTTAAAAAAAATAAATTCATAAACTTACCGTGGTACCTATCATCCTATATTGACAGTTCCAGCTTTACCGTTTCACTCAAGATGAAAACCCACAAGATATCATGGTTCAATTACTAGATTAATTTATTTAGCACTCGCAAGATATTTAAGCTTTTCAAAGTTGGTTGGATCTACCAAAACATCACAATTTATAGGTGTTTTCTATTGTTATTATTATTTCATTTTTATTCAACAGCCAGTTCCCAGTTATACCAATCATTTCCCATGAAGTTGCATTTAATTCCAAGGACAATTTTTTTTTGAAAAATTTTCAAATTCTACTTAAATATACAAAAATAAGACTCAAATTACAAAACTTAGACGACTGCCTCCCATCCCCACACATTGTCCCCAATGTACAATGAAAGCCGACTAAAATTAAAAAGAAATAAAAGTACAAAAAATAAAGAATACAAAAATAAATTGGACAAGACTTAGCTAGTTTATTTAGTGGTAATCCTGGCCAGCTTTGTTCTTCCATGACAAACTCATACAACCATATAGCATTTTATTCGCGGTTGCAATCAAAACTCTTCATGGTGCCCTCTATATGTAGATTAAGCTCGGATCTTTATTGCTCGATTGGAGATTGAGTACGAACAAATCGATCCAAACCTGCAAAATTAAACTCAAGCAAACCCCAAACAGACATCAAACAAATTCAAGGTACACAAATATAAAGCCACAATACACAGACTTAATTAAAAATAGAAACCAAACGAATCAGTGACTCAAAATACACGACTCATTTACAAACCTAACAGCTACTGACACGACATAAACCAAAAGACACTGAAACAGACTCAATGTACAAAAGTCAGGAAACATACCTGATCGGCGAAAATCACATAGACATGAAAGTTAAAGTGAGACAAAATCGAATGCGAACGTCTCTGAGGTATCCCATGGTGGTTAAGGTTTGGTGAATGGTTGTGGAAAGTGAGTGATGAATGTGTTTTGATTGATGGAAAGTGTGGGATGATAAACGGTATAATGGTATGTGAAGATGAGTGAAAATAGTGGTGAATGGTGTTAGATATGGGGGAAAAGGGTTATTTGGGAGAAAAGGGTTTCCCTCGCGCATGTCGAAGAGCAATAAGACCCTCCTCGCCTGGCGCGAGGAGGTGAGTATGACCCGGTCAATTCTATTTGTTTTTGTGTGTCGTAAAGGGGATATGGATGGTCCTCACGTGGCGCGAGGAGGTGATATTCATAGAACGCTTTGTTGAATTTATACTTAGAAATGTTTTTGCCATACAATCTCATATTCTCCCAAAAACCTCTAGAAATGTGTTTCCAATATTAAATCATATAAAAACTTACCTGGAAATGTGTTCTTGATGATCTTCCCTCTCCGAAAAGCTTGCGAATTTCATAAAAAACAAAAGAAAACAATCCGCACCGAAAACACGAAGATAACATGAAAAAAACACATAAAGACTTATACAAACTCTACACTCGGGTTCTAACCCGAGAAACAAACAAACCTAATTAGGAGGCTCCCCCTTAATCCTCCTTGGCACCGCCTCCATCCTACACGGTTTACCAAATATCATCAGCAAACAATCACCAACAAACCTCAAACAACTCCCAATACTATCTCTCAGATCTGCCCCCGGTATTTAAACCTACCGGGCTAAAAAATAACATGTAACATGTATCCTAGCGATCGCTCACCCCTAACAATCCCCACACTTGGAGTTTGCACTAACCTCGAGTTACATACGTCTCCTAGCTCTCGCATCATCTTACGTGGGGGCCTAGACATAGGAAGCGACTCAGTGTATGCCTCTACAGAATCGTAGACAATAACATGCAAAGGCTTAGGAGATGGTCTCTCAAATGGTATGTCTAGTGCCATGTCCTCTGACTCCTCCTCCACATCTGTCGGAGCATCTGCAATCTCCTCCGTCGCCACACTTGGGGTTTTCACTATATTCCCCTCGAATTTTTCCATCATATTCTGCAGATCATTAGGCATATCATCAACGTCTTTAACAGTGAATCTAGTAACTCTTCTATCATCAACGTCTTTAACAGTGAATCTAGTAACTCTTCTAACTCAATCATCCGTCTGATAACTCTCCTGGATTCAGCGCGGGACCTCCAATACTACTCTCGACTAGATCACTCGGGGTCTCTCTAACCTCACTCTCTCCTAGACAATAATCATGAGGACCATCCATGAAAACACCAAAGTATTGATAAAACAAACCGAATCGCCATGCTCACTTGAGTCTTCCACGGATTTTATGGCACCGAAAGTAAAATTCGCATCCCCTACACGAAGTATGATCTTCCCATCAAAATCATCAATCAATGCCTTAGCGGTGCGCAAGAAAGGGCGTCCTAAAATGAGTGGGACCCTGTCATCAACCTCCATATCAAGAATAACAAAATCCACGAGGGAAAAAATATTATCCACCTTAACCAACAAGTTTTCCATCACTCCCCGCGGATATTTGACTGAGCGGTCCACTAAAGATATGCTCATGCGCGTCAGCTTCGGATCTCGTAGGTCCAGTTGCTTATAGATAGAATAAGGAATCATATTGATGCTAGAAACTAGATCGGCCAACGCATGGTTCACACGGGATCGTGAAATGACCCGGATCTGGCAATTTCTCAGGCAGCTTGTTCAGAACTACTGTAGAACACTTCTCACTAAGAGAGACTGTCGAGATCTCCTCCAGCTTCTTTTTGTTAGAAAGAAAATTTTTCAAGAACTTAGCATGTTTAGGCATATGATGGAGTACCTCGACAAATGGAATATTGACTTTGAGTTGTTTGAATTAATCCATAAAACGCTTGTATTCCTTAGCATACCTCTGCTACATAAGGCGAGCAGATATGCAACACGACTCAGATCAACATCGGGAATCTTCTTCTTCCCTTCATTGTTCTCCTCTACTACTTTCTCAACTGGAGACTCACTGGTAGGCACGGTACTTGTTGGGACTCGCCTCTTATGCACTCCCCCAGAAGTCTCCATCTCTATCTCCTCCTCCACCGACTCTTCATCATCCACCGGTGACTGTTCCTTCTCTCATCCTTTGCTACTGCGGGTTGTCACTGCCATCAAGGTTGCATTAGAGCCCAAAGATGAACCTCCCTGCTTGTCCTTCAGATGCTTTGCAATGTCTCCTACTATGCGCTGCAAATCTAGAAATGCATATTACTGATTTCTCAGCAAGGTATCATACGCACCCGACATTTCCATGTCGATATCCGTACATAACATAAACGCATTTATATTTGCAAGTTTCTTGATTGACTTAATTTCAATAATTAGGTCGTAAAGTCTAGAAATTTCCATACATTGATTTGTTCCTTACCTTGGTAAATTTAGGAATTACCGGGTCATGTATACGCATAACACAACTAAAACGAACGTTGGTGATTAGCCTAAATGTACAAAATAATGTCCAAAGATCCATAATACATGAAATATATGTTTATACATTCAAATAAATATTTCAAAGTCCGCATTTCATTAAACGATTCGAAACGGCATAAATCGAAGGTTTCATCGCCTACCGTCAACCCTAAATGTAACTACACGCAATAAATCATATCTATAACCCATACAATACATGAATTAAGTATTTTTCACTAAACTAGTTACAAACTAGTTAACTATAATTTAAGATGTCATTAAAGAACCTAAAACCGAGTTAAATCACCGTTTCGAACCTTAATCGAGATTAATACGCCTAATGACCAAAATATCTACACTAATTAATCATCTAACCATCTAACTACCCCAACCCACCCCTTTGACTCATTCTTGGCCGAAATCATCTTGTGGGGCCCTCCTCACACTCTAGTTTTCTTCATGTCTTGACTTTCTTACCCCACACCTTACTTCCTTATCTTATAAGTCTTCCATCCCACCTTTTCATTCACTCCAACACTTCAAGATAAAACTAAAACACTCTCCCTCATATCTCCCTCTCTTCTCACGACAATATCAACACCCACCCACACATTCCATCTTCATTCAAGTTCAATCCAAAAATCCAAGGATTTCAAGAAGATTAAAGTATTTCAAGGAGAAACTTCAAGACATTCAAGCTTAGAACTTCCTTCTATATCTTCTCCTAGCTTGCTAAAGGTAAAAACCCCCTTTCATACTTTTTCTTTTTTCATTCTTTCAAGGTAAAATAAAAGGATCATCCTGTAAAATTCACCATCCAAGAGTTTACGCGTAAAAATAACTAAATTCATGGTCTAAATCTTTTGAACACAAGATTTCTTTAAAAGCTCATAGATCAAGGGGTTGTAATTGACAAATATGGACAAATGGACATTAGAACATGTCATACCTAACATAAACATCAACTAGTTTGGTAAACAAGAGTCAAACAAGTAGAAAATTTGAGTAGTTGATGATTTTGAGTGATCTAGAACCAAAACAGAAAATTGGCAGATTCTTTAGTCCGAATTTGGAGGACCATATCTCAACCAAAAACTAATAAAAAGGACGAGTATTAGGTCTAAAACCATTTACAAAGAGTCAGTAATCCAACCCAAGTGATTTCACAAAATTTCGTTGTGTTTTGATGCCCCAAAAGCCTGTATTTTTTGGCATAATTTTTGTTTCAGGTTTGAGGGTCATAACTTGGTCATAACAAGTCCAAATTAGTTGATTCCACTTTATAAAGTTAGCATTTTAAGTATAGAGCAAACGTTGTAGGTTCTTGAGTCATGAGAATAGATTTAGGTCAGTCAATTAAAAGGAAATCCCCAAGACACTCCTGAACCGAACCCTGCTGCCCTCTCTTGTCCGAATAAATATTTAAAAATACTTAAACATGTCATAAACTGTTGACTAATACATCCTTGTAATCCTAAGACACATATGTATCTTTGTATAAAATTTTGTGACTTGACGACATCATTTGGTTAATCAAAAGGATGACGCACGGATGCTTAAAATTATGGAAATTTCGATAAACAAGGGTTTACTTTAATACTATAGCTTAAGGTAAACACCTATCAAAACTCTAACACGACCTATATAAGAAAACTTATGGAGAAGTATTTATACTTATGAAATCAGTAATATATATTTGTATATTTGACTAAATATGTATACATATCATGAAACTCAAAGACAGGTCACCAACGGTTCATCAGGTCACATTTTCTAAATATGACACTTACGTTTTTGAGTCAAACATATTGGATGGGCTTTTTACATGACCGACTTGTATGACGACACTAAATCTTAAGGGCATAAGATAATCGTCACTATTTAGGTCATGGTTAGGACAGTCTTGCATACACATCGGGCTTGCTAGCACTTACACATTGAAAGCTCATCAGGTGAGTTCACGGCCCCCTTTTTGCTTTTTAATGTTTTGTAAAATGTGGGGGAGAAACATACTTACATATCATGTTTTACGTTGTTGTTTAACACATTTGGAACCATTGTTGTTTCATACACTTGAGAAAACATTGCAAACATTTTTATATGATAACAAGAAAACAAGACACTAACATTATGTTGTACATTAGGAGGGCTCTTAATGTCCCCTGAACATCAATAACATTTGTAACCATTAACTATGGACTTAGCCTAGGATTCTATGAATAGTACTATTGGGGGTGATGCCCCCGGTCATGGTTAGTCACGCTAACCGGGACCTGAAGGGTCAAATGGCCGCATATTGTCATGTTCCGTTCTCGTGGTAAAGCGAGGAGGGGCATTCACCAGTTAGGTTTGGTTACGGTCTCATGTATGAACATAGTATTTGTAAGACTAGCTAGCTTACAAATGGATCAATAACACTTGTTTTGTTTATCATATGCAATTGAAACTATTTGTTTACAAGGAATTCATTATCATGTTTTCGGGGAAAACTACTTATTTAATGACGGTAATGTCATGTGCATGTTTTCGGTAACAACTACTTATCTAATGACGGTAATGTCATGTGCATGTTTTCGGTAATAACTACTTATCAAATGACGGTAATGTCATGTGAATGTTTTCGGTAATAACTACTTATTTTATGACGGTAAGGTCATGTTCATGTTTTCTAGGAAAACTACTTACTTTATGAAGGTTAAGTCATGTATATGTTTTCGGTGAAAACTACATATTTTATGACGGTAAGGTCATGTACATGTTTTCGAGGAAAACTACCTGCACTAAAATAACTAACTCTGTGAACTCACCAACCTTTGTGTTGACACTTTCAAGTATGTTTCTCAGGTAACCCTTAGCCATGGCGCGGTTGGAATAGGCTAGCTATGTTGGATCAATTCCTAGTCGCTAGAACGGCATAGATTATCAAGTCTCAAGTCTATCGTTGATCTAGAAGAACTTAGATCATTGTATTACTTAGTCTTAGTAATTGTAAATGTAGTCAAGTCTTAGAAATCAATATTACAACTTCCGCTATTGTGTAATGAACCAATCGTTGCAACCTTTATTTATTTATTAAGTAAATAAATTTGGGGTGTGACAAGTGCCCAATCAGAAAGGCCATGCTGAGGGCATCTACTCAATAGTGTGTTGAACCGCTCCCAAGCCATATGGTAAGGCTTATCATGGTCCATGCGAAAGGAGTGAATGTGGTCGCTCAGACGGGCGGCCTTAGAAGGTAGATAGTACTTTGTCATGAACTTGGCCCGCAGATCTTCCAAAGTGGTAATGGAGTCCGGAGGTAGGGTATCCAACCAAGTGTTAGAACGATCAAAGAGTGTGAATGGGAAAAGACGCAAATAGATGGTGTCCTCAGTAACACTAGTAATGCGAAAGGTATCGCAAATACGCGCAAAGCGGGACAAATGTCCTTGTGCATCCTCATCCTATAGGCCATGGAACTTTGTAGAGTTAGTGATGGTATTCATAACTTGAGACGGGATTTGCCAATTATTGGTGTTAGGCACATTTTGGCGGGTGATGGAAGACCTAGCCCCTGCAAATCCTTCACAAGCTCTCTAGTGAACGGTACATCTAGCAGGTGGATTAGCATCACCTATGTTAACAGTAGGAAGAGGACTACGTACCGGACTCTCACAAATAACTCTCAAACGCTCGCGAAGACTACGACTGCGCTCGTGAACATCTCAATCGGGCTCTAAAGAAGCAGCAAATTGGGGTGATCCCTGCGAACGAGTATGTTGCATAAACTGGAAAGGAAAACAAAGGAAGCATGACTAATGACATAAGAAATGACTCAAACTATGACACACAAACAAAAAGAAAATAAAACAAAAGTAACACAAATAACCAAATAAAGAACTAATCGAAGATAATTTCGCTATTTCCAAAGTGTCCCCGGCAACGGCGCCAAAAACTTGATGTGCTCGGTATGCTCTATTAAAAACTAAAAAAAAACTGACCTAGACACTCTAGTTAAACTCTAGAAAACCTTTAAACTAGACCACAATGACAGGCAAGTGTACCTATCAACTGTAATACAGCCTAATGGAAGTCCGGATATCGAACGTACGAAACACTGACACTTACTAAAACTAGACTCCGACAAGTAACTAAAAGATTTGGGTTGGGGGATTCTATGAACTAGATTTAAACTAATTGAGATTAAAAAAATGAAGAAGAGCTAACAAATGGCAACTAACTATCACACAGGAGAATTGGATGACATCAAGAATCGAAAAGCACTACCCAGGTAAGAATCCTATTTGTGAATCTCAGTTTTTCTCTCTGCCATGGAAAACTATGATGGAACTGGGATTCTAAAGTATGACACCCTTAGAAAACCGAGTGGATCCTTGATCAATCTCCAGGTATGACAAGAAGGAAACTCTAAAGAATGTATAACGCACACCAGTTCGTTAGATTTCCTTTCAGTCTCTCCAACAGTACTAAAGTACCCAAAAGACATATTACCTCACAGTCTCACTATCTTAGTACATCCGCGGATACAAGGGGTAACCTGAAAACTCTCGATAAGACACATGATAACAAATAATACTAGGAAACCTAGGGAAACCTCCTTTTAGAGCCCTGACACCTAAATAGCTAACACCAAGGACAACCCGACTACTTCTCACCTCTTAGCAATCGAAGTAGGTTGAATATTTAAATCCTTTAAACTTCAATGACCGTTCCTATGGATTATGATATCAATAAACCATACACAAATCACAAACACACAATAAGTGACCTAGCATGCATCTATAACTAGAAGACATTCAACAAAACACATGTGGAACAATAATTAATCATAAATAAGAGATAAACACGCATACACATCAAACCAATTTTAATCAAGTTACCTAATTTAACATTAATCCATCAACAAGAATCCAAAAGCCAATAGATTACCAGACATGCAACAAATATTCATCAAAACCTAGGTAGCTACTAGTAGTTTAGCCGATAATCATGTTCAAAAATAGTAAATCAATAATAAACATCATGAAAATAGTATCAATTAAACTAATTGAACACAAGAAAACGAATAGCATAAGCCGACCGATTGATATCTAACCAATGTGTCCTCATAACCTTCAATCCCTTGCTTTAAGTATCTTCTCTGCTCCAAAAATCGCCCAAAAGCTCTACTGTGCTCCCTTCTTCGTGTGGCGCGAAGGCTTGAAATTCCATTATTTTTTAATTTTCTTTTTCTTTTCTTCACCTCTCCTCGTGTGCTCGGTTTCTCTAGGATTTATACCTCGATTTCTACTACTTTTGCACACAAACACCTACAAACATGACCCAAACTTCGAACAAACCAAAAACGAATAGAAACAAACAAATAACTAGCTAAAACGAAAGGATAAAAGCATGTGTTTTGTAACACATCAGTGTGTGACATGAACTGCTCCAACCGGACTTTTCGGTTAGAGTAATCTTCTATGCGCATAAGCCTCGGTGGTTGTGTTCCGATCTCATTATCATAGTTTAGCATAGTCGAATCATTAAAAAAATTCGACATCTCGAGAATTTTTGAAAAAATTACAAAATGTTAAACATACTCTTAGTGAAGAAATTAAAAAATGTTACACATACGTAAACTATGTTATTGTGACAAACAAATTTCTCATATCATCATTTTCTTAATGGCCCAAAACATATGTATAAACAACTGCCAAATTAATTAAATTTTTTATTTTTTTTAAACAACGCTTGAATAGCAGCTAACTTGAAACTCTTCAGAAAGAACAAGCGAAGATATCTAGTGAACTTAATAGATTCGCCTGAATAAGTTCATCTGTAACTGAATGATAAGTTCGCCTGCAACAGCTGAACTTCAGGAAGAACAAGAACACAATAATCTTCACGAACTAACAACTGTGAAAATCAAATTTCTCTCAGATATGATCGAATTTGAGGAAATGGAACCGTAGGAATGAATAGAAGATGATTAGGAACAATCCTATCAGATCAAAATATTCAAATGAATCCAAAATCAATCCAAACCGATCAAAGACCCGTCCAACTCTGTCAAACTTCGAAAATGATGAAAAAGTCTTGAAAACAATGAACTTTGATGTTGAGTGTACACGAAAACACCACGAATCTGCTGCTAATCGTGGGCAAAAGCTCTGATACCACTTGTAAGTCCCCCAGGTGTGACAGATCTCTAGATTCGCGATACAACATGGTGATGATGTGCGAAATCCATGATCATCGTGCAACGTGTAAAGCAATCAACACAACAGGTAAATAAACTTTCTTTGTATTTCCACTCAAACACTGTTTACAAGTTCTCTTGTTCTTTAACTCTCAACTCAGACATGTAAACACCTATTTATAGGAAACCACAAAGACCAAACGAACATAGCAAGTTCACCTCTCAAGATCCTTAGGCGAACTTGACAAGTTCGCCTATACATTCCATTCGACGAACTTGACAGGTTGGCTAACTTACAACACATAATTTTAGCTACACTTACAAACCATGTCCTAACAGAAAATAATGCTTGCTTCATTAAAACAACAAATATTTTGCACATGATAAACGAGAGGACTGTTCACAACTAAACAGGGGCGGAACCACAAGGGGGTCCGGGGGGTCACTTGACCCTCCGGTCGACGAAATTCTGTTAATCGGAGTATTCAACGAAAAAACTTTTTTTTAAGTTTGAGAGTTTAAAGCTAAAAGAGAAGTACATATGTGTTTGAAAATTTTCCGGCGAACGGTGGAGGACGGTGGTCTGTTAGTTCGGTGAATGTGAGAAAGAAGAAGATGATGGGTGTTGACTGGTGACTTCTATAGATATATACATAAAATACACAGTCTTTCTGAAAGAATAATAATTATTTAATAAGATAGTACTAAAAGGTAATAATTTATTATTTTTTAATCTTCTTTTTCATTATTACCAGTACCGTATTTTTTTTTCATATAGAGGAGACATCACACTGACTCTACCCATCTAATGCTATCTCAGCCTTCATATCTTTTTTTTTTCTAAATGAAGTACTTGAATCAATTAGTCAAAAACGTAACTTTTTTAGTTTTTTTTTAATTTTTGTTTTGTTTTTTAATTGTTTATTTTATTTGGATAATTGTATATGGGCAATCACTGCCCAGAATCATTAAGATCCGGGTGGTTTCACGCTCACTATTTAATTTTTCATCATTAACTAATTATTTGACTAAAATACAAATATTTATTTAAAATAAAGATAACAAAATACAAATTTATTTAATTAAAAAACAAACATATTAAAAAACAAAAGATCAGTCGTCACTTGGACGATTACTCCAAATATACTTCGTCAAATCACTGCATAGGCTTAGATGTGTTTCCCTGTCACGTATTGTGTTATGATTTGCGTGTTTCCCTTTTTAGCTTAGTTGTGCAGGCGGCGTCTGCGGGTTCTATCATAGTTTTGGAAAATGGCACAACTTTTCTTATTTTATCTTTGGACCAAATATGACACAGATTTTTAATCATAGCCCATTTTTTTTAGAACTCCAAACGCACGTTCGATATCATTTCGTGCCGACTCTTGTGCTTTTTTGAAAAGTTCTATTTTCCCACCAATTGAGCTAATATATGCTTTGACAAACGTGACATACTGTAGATATATACCGTCAGCAAGATAATACTCGTGCTCGTATTCGACATCATTAACAATTAATAAAGAACTAGGTGTGACTCCGTTTGTGATGTCATCGAATATAGGCGATTGATCCAAAACTTTGATATCGTTGTTTGCCCCCGCAACACGAAAGAAAGCATGACAAATCCAAAGATCATATGACACAACGACTTCAAGCATTAAGGTCGGATGTGGATGGTCCCCTCACTGGTGTTGACCTCGCCAAGCAGTAGGACAATTTGCCCATTCCAAATGTGTGTAGTCGATGTCACCAACCATCCCGGGAAATTCATGTACGGCTTCATGCACCTCATATATTTGTTGAATGTCACTAAAATTCAGTCTTTTTAAATATATCTTGCCGTAAAGATTAATCACACTTAAAATAATGATAATGATAATAATAATAATATTACCTTCACAAAACATATGTAGAGTATCTCGTGCGGTTTAATCAGACATCTTTAAATATTCATCCCATGAATCACTGGAAGTACCATAAGCTAGTTGTCGAACTGCAAACGTGCATTTTTGTAATGCAGTAAATCCAAGCTTGCGTCTCTCGCGTCTTTCATGTGTTGGAAATATTTGATAATCTCTTTTTAAATCACCACATATTCCTAAGAAAAGTTTTCGTCTCATACGAAAACGGATTCGAATTTTTTTTCATCATACATGGGATTCTCACTAAAGTAATCATGTATTAGACGTTCATTCATGTGCGAAGCTTAGTAAGGGCCCGGGGGCATGGGGCCCCCTGATTTTTCGCTCAGTAGTGTTAATTTATAGGTATTCGGCTGAAAATTTTATAGTTCCGGCCCCCCTGATAAGGAAAAAATAATTCCGGTTGAAAATTGTTTAATCCCGGCCCCACTGTGTTTTTCTTCAAGCTTCACCACTGCGTTCATTAGCAACTTCCCGATCCCGCATTACTTGAACTCGTCGTGTTACCCTTCATGAATTCTCGGCTTCTTCGACTAGTTCGTACGTGCAACGAATCGCTTCAATTTATCACATCATCTTCTTTCGTTAAACCCGATGACGTAGATGACCATTCCATTTTAAATTGGTAGAGAAAATACGAGAATGGGGTGTTATTGGTTGAGAAAATATAAGCTTGGAGTGTTATTGGTTGGGAGGATGAAATATATATAGATTAAAATTAAAATATGATTTTTTTAAATTTCTAACGGCTATAAACAGATAATTTGACCAAGTTTGACTCCCCCCTTCACCGTAATCCCCTCCCCTGCCAGAATCACGCCAAGGAGGCGATATTCCAGACGTGAATTGCCTATGTCAAAACCCCCCCCCCCCCCCACCCCACCCCACCCCATCCCATCCCATCTTCACGCACTCCACTTACCGTAGTATAGTTTATATTCCGACATGACAGCATCGCCTCATTAATCCTCCGTACGTAGTTTCAACTACTACATTGTCAATTACTCATTGCCAACTGGTACCATTGACTATCAATATGAAAGTCTTCAGGCATAATATTTTAATATATATCCAATCCTATTGAAATTAAATAGTCATTTGTTTTATACTACTACAGTGGAAAGTCGCATTCTGTGAAATTATATTGAATAGCAAATATAGTAGAAGTTTGATATTCCTCCATCACTTGAATATTGTTTACCTTAAACTAATTTTTTCTCACTCATTTTGTTGGTTATATTTTGAACTTACTACCGAGTGTTTATTCTGTTTACACTTTATATTCTTATATTTCTGTTGAAAAGAAGGACGATTATAATAAAATGACAGGTAAACGGGCAACAAGTTGTGCTGCAACCCCCTTTTGAATAGCAAAATCGATCCTACTAAAAACAAAGCTTTGGTCTTAGAGGCCGAAATATTACTATGCACGACTCGTTAAACCCTGTTTAGGAATTCCACTGCCTCCGGTACTAGGAACCCAAAAGTATTAAAAGCAAAAGGGATAAACACGTGTTGGTTCTCTAAACAAGTTTTCTCATGTTTAACAACTTTGCATGATTCCGCCTTTAAAGCAGCATGGCCTGCCACAACCCCATTGTCCCTGAGCCCCACAAGAGGGGACACTCCTGTAAGGTCCATACAAACGTGTTTCCCCTTTGCCAAACCAAACACAAGAATATCAGCCGGCCGTAGAGTAGACCTCCCTTCAAGCGGATCTGTCAGAAAGTTCACGGGGGCCTCTTTTTTAGCAGAAATTTCTGCCCGTTTGAGAACATCACAAAGAACATCCCTAACCAAATCATGCATGTCTTTAAACCCGGGTAACTCTTTGCAATAGACCGTATCCTTGCCAAAAGAATCAAAACAAGCCTTGCGGCAAACTAGGCAGGGCTCATCAGTCGGAAACAAGGGGATCATTAGTCGATACTTGAGGATAGCCCGGTACTCCACAACCGGCATATGCTGGCCTTCAATGGGGATAACTGTTAGAAAATCTTGAGCCCGAGGAGCCCGGAGACATTCAAACACCGCTTTTCGACGAGTTGATAAATCAAACTTTACTCCTAAATTCTGGACGATTCTACTAACTAAGGCATTAGCCAAAGCATGTTGGGCTTTAGGGGGGTGGTGTCCTTATTAGAGAAACCGCTAAGATCGAAATCAGGAAGGGACATGCGCAAGCGATCCATCGCACGCCCATAATCAGAGTCTAACCCATCAATATCACAACCCCAAATAATGTGGTCCTGTAAACTCCAAGATTGTGCCCTCGAGGCCATAAATGCATAAGCAGATACATCCTTAGCCGCACATAAACCCAAACCCCCAAAACGGGTTAGAAGTGATGCCAACCTCCATTGAAAATCCCCAAAAAAAAGCAACACCACAAACCACGATATCCTCGATCGCACCCCGGAGGCCCTTCTCAAAAATTGAAACAGCTTCCCTCACATACATAGGCTGGCATGTTTTAAGGCCGAATAATAGCTTTGCTACTCCCATACACAAGCGGAGCAAAAGGAGCTCGCATTGAGGGTCCTGCAAACGTGGGAGACAGCTCATCAGTTCCACCGCACAAGAAGCCCTTTTCACAACCAAATTACTGATGAACTCTGCATCTCTGCTAACGGCGCCCCTAAGGAGTTTCACACCCAGCACTGGCCTTCCAATCTCACAAGGGAACAATCCATCTTGTACCTTCACCCCATTGCACGACGGCCAAAAAACTTCCGTTTTCTTGACATTAAGTTCAAGGCCCAAACATGGCCCCTCCGACCTGATAATAGATAGGGCTTTAGCCACCTCTTTAGCGTCTCCGATAATCGTACCATCATCTAGGTACCAAGCATTGAAGAGAAGCTTGCAGCAATCCATGATCTAATAAACCAGCAGATGCAAAACTAAGGCAAAAAGGAGAGGCCCCAAAGGTCCCCCTGTTGAAACCAGTGGTGGACCAAATATAGTCATCACCTACATATAACCTAGCCGGGTGCCCATATAAAAAATCCACCCATAGCGAAATGGACGGGCACCGGGTCCGAACCTCTTGCAGGAGGGCAGTCCTATCCACTAAGTTTAAAGCATTGGAGAAATCGACAGTAAGCATAGCCAACGATCCATCCGAGTGAAACTCATTTAAGAACATGTTTGCGCTATGGAGCACAGCCTCTGCCCCGTTGGGAACTCCCACCCCAAATTAAAAGTCACACAGATATTTAGCCATCTCCTTCCCAACACCCCTCATGGCCACCTTAGAGACCAATCTCCTCCAGATCGCACCTACGGCAATAGGTCTAATCCTGTTGTCCGGTTTGAGCAGCGGTGTGAGAGGGGCCGAGGCAACGAACTCTGCCAATCCCCTAGGGCATCTCCCCCCGAAACATAAATTAACCACCACAGAAATAACCCTGAGCAATTCAACGGCGATCGTAGACCCCTCTCCACAAAGAGCATCCAAAATATGTTGGGCTCTCAATCTGTCCCTCCCACAAGAGGTCCCTTTGGGGAAAGCTTTAATGCATTCAAGCACGACATCATTATCCACAACAAGAGGAGGCTCATAAAGTAAGGAAACAGGCATAACCGGAGGGGGCATGATGGGATGCTTTGCTACCAACACTTTCATAGTATCATTACCGAAAGGTGCAACCCCTGAAGAGCATAGTACTTTGACCGCAGCAGTGAAATGCCCATCCGCAACTTTCCGCAAACATTGTTTAACATTGTTGCACGCCATAGAATTATCGGACCTAGGGACAAGCTCTACACGACACGTGGTCGGCCCCAAAGGTTGGGCAAAAAGCGATAGGATGAGCTCTTCGAAACCATCCCCATCACGCCAAGCTGCCAGCGACCGTTGAATACTATGACATTGCAAAGACGTCCTATTACCAGACATGCGCTCCTGAATGGTTGGTGAGTGATTCAATAATGGAAAGTTTTTTGGTGAGGCAGGACATTAAAAGGGACTTGTTGCTGCTAGAGAATCAAATCCCTGTCTTTATTCTTGAAATATTGTTTGGTCTCACTGTGAAACAGATCTTGAACTATGAATCGCTAACTGGTCTCTTGTTTCATTTCTTCAAGGATATGCATATCCTGATCAGTAAAGTTAAGATTTGCAATGAACCAACAGAACATTATCACATCCTTGAGTTTTTCCATAGCTGCTACAAACCTACAGCTACAAAAAGTGGCCCAGTCCCCACCAGAACATATTCAGCCACCAAACTTGCCATCGCAGGAGTCAGATTCAAGGAACAAAGCAATCTGGTTTTCCCGCTTACAGTGAATTTTAAACAATCTCCGCTCCCTAGACAAACAAGTTTGGAAATTCCTGTATTACACATCGAGAACTCCACTCCCTCGATATTGAAGAATATGATTGCCTATGAGCAGTTATCCCCGTTAAGTCGTCAATATGTTACCTCTTTTGCCTTTCTTTTGGACACTGATGATGATGTTTCATTGCTAGTGAAGTCAAATGTCCTCAAAACACCCCCTGGGAGCCAGAGAAGATGTCACATATCTCTTCAACACTATTTGCAATGGGGTTGTCCACCGGGAATTTTCCTACCATGAGGAATGGGAACAACTGGAAAAATACTGCAAACGTTTCTGGCCTCGTATATTCATTTCAATGAGGGGCCTTTATAAAAGTACTACATGGAAGACATTGACAGTCATTGCTGGAGTGATGATCTTCATCCTAACATTAATCCAGACAATCTATACAGTGAAAAATGCTTGACTCGTTGGAGTATGAGGATTTAAAGAATAACTAAAGTAATTGTGTTGTTGGTGTTATTCCTTGTTTTCTGTTTGTTTTATGTTCTGAATGTAGCAAGTTACTGCCAAGATTTTATATTTCCTTTAGTTTCTACAATGAGTTTGTTACTTTAAAGGATCTGAAATGTCATGTCTTGAATCTGAATAAGTGTGCCCATAAAAACACAGCGGGTCATGCATAGTAATGTTATGACCCCAAGATCTGTAGATGTAGTTTTTAAAAGACTTGGTTTTGCTATTCAAAAAGGGTTGGCGGCGCAGCTTGTTGCTCGTTTGCCTTCTATCTCTATATAATCAAAAATCAATTTGATTCACATTATTTACTTATATAAAAGTTCAATATTTTATTTACTTTGAAACACATGTTATTTACTTGTTACGATTTCCATTATCAACACTTGTAGCAAGCTCACAAGGTACCATGAATCCAACAAAATACTGCTATGCACCAAGTTTCACAAATTATGATGATTTGAAATGGGTTGAAATGATGGTTATACATGGCTGTTTCATATTTGAGTCACTCTACAAGTTCAAACATGGTAAAGCAAAGGGTGATCCAATATCTGAACATTTTCTTGAAATGTGACATTACAAACAACTTCCTGCTGCTAGAATCAAATGCCTTTCTTTAATCTTGAAATATTGTTACGTCTAAAGAAACACAGCATTTTCTTGAAATATGTTGTTTACATGACATATAAATATCTAGACCATAGGGACAAACCGATGTCTTATTTGTGAATCGTTGTATCCCTTCAACGTACGGTATCTAGGTTTAATAGTTACATGCTACACCCTCCTATTAATTACATTTACATTATTACATAAAACACTAAAAATGTACTTTAGACTAATTACAAACTTTATCCAAATTTGATTAACAATTAAGGCTTACAATCACTCCCTAATTGTTGATCCAAATTTGATTTTTCATCTCCAATGTCTTCACTGTGCTTGTTCCGTGTCTGTAGCTTTTTCTTTGGTCAAACAATTTTCCTCTCACATTGTCTTCAACTGCTTCATTGGTTTGTCCTGTATGAACATTACAACTAGAACCCAAACGCAAGTTAATGAGATCACCTATGATCCCTCTTGATTTGCTTATTTTCCCCTCTAGTACGTTCAAACAAATGCAAGTTTGCAACTCTAATCATGATACCATTTTACCCAACTAGTCTGATCCCATCTAGATTGAATACTCTTTCGCTAGAACACGCACAACGACATCAAAACAACTTGAGTTTGATTGTTTAGCTCGTTCCACCTGAACGAAAATAGACAGCTAAGACTTTGTGATTTGAAAAAAACGAACAACTTCTTTGATTCTTGTATGCTTCCTGATCAAATTTGTTAGATAATTTGAAAGAAACAAACATCCAAGTTGTTTTGTTCTTTTCGATGATTTGAACGGCAGTTTGATTTTGATTCCTTTAATTTGTTTCTGACTTCTTCGAGTATATTGAAATCAATTTTGTTTTCTGAAATTCATTTTTCTCTGGCTTCGTGATCCCTAGGTCTGAATCAATTTTATTCTTAACTGATTTTCACTGAATTGATTTTATCTGAATTGATTTGATGATGATGATGATGATCACGGCTTCTTTCAAAAACGACTCTGATTCCTTGATTATAGATTGCAACAATGATCTTGATTTTCTTTGAGCCTTGGGATCTGATACCACTATAGAAACATAGGGATAGCTGAAGCAAATCTATAATTAACAATCAAGAATCAAATAACAAGAAAAAAAGGGATTAATCCTTTTCTTTTTACAAACCAACACAATATGTTGTTTACATGACATATAAATATCCAGACCTCAAGGACGAAAACGATGCCTTATTTATGAATCGGCGTATCCCTTCAACATACAGTTTCTAGGTTTAATAGTTACGTACTAGACCATCTTGTTTATTACATTTACATAAATCATTAAAACTATACTTTAATAGTTGCTCCTATTGCAAGAATTTCCACCATTTGATTGCTATTAGCACTTTCAGCTATACACAATCTTGTAATTCATCAAATGGATGTGAAAACTGATTTCTTGAATGGTGAATTAGATGAAGAAATTTATATGAAACAGTCTGAAGGATTCGTTATGCCTGGCAATGAAAACAATGTCTGTAAATTAATAAATCTCTATATGTTTAAAACAAGCACCTAAACAGTGGCATCGAAAATTTGATGATGTATTTTCAGGAGGTTTTGTTCTTAAACAAGCTGATAAATGTTTATATAGCAAATTTGACTCTTCTGGTAAAGAAGTTATAATTTGTCTATATATGGATGACATGCTGATCTTTGTAACTAATCAGGATTAAGTTGATAAAACCAAGAACTTATTATCATCTAAGTTTGCCATGAAGGACATCGGGAGGCAGAAGTGATTTTGGGAATAAGAATCACATGTGGTAACAAACGTATCTCAATCAATCAATCTCATTACATTGAGAAGATTCTGAAGAAATTTAATTTTCAGGGTTGTTTACCTGTTGGGACCCTTATAGAAACTAATAATAGACTTATACCTAATAAAGGTAATCCTATCTCTCAGCTAGAATATTCAAAGGCAATAGGATGTTTGATGTATGCTATGATGAGCTCAAGGCCTGATATAGCCTATGTTGTAGGTAAGCTAAGTCGATATACTAGTAATCCAAGCACACATCATTGGCAAGTTGTGAACAGATTATTCAAGTATCTAAAAGGAACCATGAACTATGGTTTGTGTTATGCTTTCCTTCAATTTAGAGGGATATTCTGATGCGAGTTGGATAACTAATTTAGAAGATCATTCTTCTACACGTGGATGGGTATTTCTACTCGGAGAAGGTGCAATCTCCTGGGCTTCAAAGAAGCAGACTTGCATCACAAAATTCTACAATGGAATCTAAATTTGTAGCATTATCAGCAACTGCTAAAGAAGCTGAGTGGCTAAGAAATTTTGTATGTCCCGGGAGCCTCGTCGCGCAGCGAATTTACACGGACCTGTTCTGTGATTTGTGTGGGAACAAAGAAACGAGACAAAGAAAACACGAACAAAGACAAAAGATAATGAAACGACACGTAATCCATAACATAGAAGTCATCCCGTATTACAGACTACATACCGAAGGAGCTCACATCTCTCATCTAAGCTCATGGTCTAGGGGTCGGGAGAGCTCGTCCCGACCCGGACACCTCTCGACCTTGTTCCAGAGTTCCACCTACAAACGAAGACAAGTCTTCTATTCATAGGGGAAGGAACATTACCTGCGTACTTGTCTAAGTACGTAGGGTTTGGTCATGCGTACTTGACAAAGCCTTGCGTACTTACTAAGTACGTAGGACCAAACTGGTGTGCAGGCTAAGTACTCAGGAACACCCTCCTGGGTACTAGCCACGTACACCGATACATAGAATTTTATCTATAGTTACAAAAACATGCTTCTACAAATTTGATCTTTGAGATTCCTTTGTAGCCAAAGCCGATATCACCCATCTCTATCAGATGTGATAGTGAAGCTACATTGGCTAAGGCATACAGCTAAGTGTATAATGGGAAGTCTAGACACTTAGGTGTTAGACACAGTATGATTAGATAATTATTCATGAATGGAGTGATATCTGTTGATTTTGTATAATCTGAGTATAATATAGCTGTTCACCTAACTAAAGGGTTAGGAAGAGATCTCGTGAATAAATAAACCATAGGGATAGGTTTAAAGTGTTGGATATAGGGTGTCCGATCGTCAATTAAGTCAACGTTACTATCGAGGTACGATCCAAAGAGTTACACCTTGGGCAACGAGCAATTGATAATATTTAATTGTTAAATATTATAGTTCACGATAAATATTTAGAGAAATATTTATCTGTGTATGCGTTAATTAATTATTTAGAGAAATAATTAACTACGAGAAATTAATGTTTAAGTGTTAAATATTTAATAGATTAATTTTTACTCATTATCTGTAATTGGTTAAACTATAAGGGTTAATAATAATTAAGAGTTAATTAGTTGGGGATTAAATGTTAATACCCCAGGGCCCAGTTTGTAATTAAGGAGGTTATAAATACAACCTTAAACTGAAACCCTAATCACTTTTAATTGCCTCCACTAAAACCTGTGAGCCCCCTTGTCTCCGGTTTCTGTCCGACGCAAGCCACCGCCAAGCGGCTGCCAATCGCCGGCCACTGCCGGGCAGCTGCACCCACCTTGATGTCGCCGCTCCCACCGCTAGTTCCTTTTGCGTGCAATTCGTTGTCGTGATTAGTCACTAGCGAGTCGCCCGATGTACCAAAGTGTTGATCTTTCGGTTGATCGTCAAAGGTATAATTATTTACTCGCTATGGTTAGATTTATATTTATTGTTTATACGCGTGTAATCGGATCACTGGCGGGATCCCGATTTAGAACCGTTGATAGTACTAAATGCTTCCGATGTGTAAATCTGATTTATTTATTTAAAAGGTTTAAATATATTTTTTTTAAATTAAAAAACTGGTACGAGCATTCCCAACATAAAGTGCATATGAAATATCTTATGTCAAGACACTCAATTCCCATCTAATACAACGTTAGATGTTGAATTAAATGTGGAAAGCTTGTCATGATGATATTAGAACACATCATTATATAATCCCAAGGTTTGTGTTCAGACTGCAAGATAAAGTAGGTTGAAGTTTAACTTCTTAATAGTTCTTTGACAAATTGCATTTGCAGGTGTAAGGATAAAGAGACTACCTATAAGAGTATGAAGTTTAGCTGCTTCAAGAAGTTGGGACATGACTTTGATATATTCTTTGAAGGATTAGAACACTGGCTAGTAAAATATTGTGTCATGTAAGAAGTTTGAATTTGTAAGCTTATGTGTATATTATCTTTAGGTATTTAAATGGATAGAAAGGGTTCAATCATTATGATGCCCTGGTATTCTAATATTTGGATCATATAATACACTAAGATGGAAATTCAATCCTAAGGACATTTCCGTTTATGCATATGCTTGTGTTTCTTTAGAGAAGAAATTTAAGTTAATCATGGATATCAATAAAATGGAGGAATGTTGGTAATTTTAGTGTAAATTGGGTTACCTTTATGAATGTATAAATATTATTGATTATTAAACGAGTTAGGAGATGCGAGAATGGCATTTAAAACAATTGTATTTGGTGTGTTTAAATTGAGTTTTGTATATTCATGTTGGGCCATAAATTTGTTCTCAGTTATTAATTGTTCACTTGGGCTGTGAACCAATTCTACTGGACTTCGAACATAATTGTTCACGAATTGGGCATCGACCCAGGGACCCGAAATTTGGCCTGTGCAGAATTGTATTTGTGACTTCAACATTTCATATACACACAGCCGCATACGATCTAGTTGGAAGTTTTTTTTCTACCTGGTACGGTTATTTTCTCTAAAGAAATTTAGATTCAATCTTCATCCTTTTCTTTTTCTTATCTGATTAATCTTTGAGGCGTACCCTTAAAAGGTTTAATCTGATAGTTATTACAACGATTCTAAGATTAATCCGAGACAGGTCCGGTCCCGAGAATCATCAAAACGTTTTGGGCCCGGGACATGTAAAAAAAAGTGGGGTCTATAATATAAACTCAATAATCATATATAAAAAAAACATAATACGGGCTTATATATATATATATATATATATAATTTTAAACTGGGCTTATATATATAGATTTTTTTTTTGGTTTTCGATTTAGATTTATAAACAATTGGACTTATATATATAGATTTAAAAAAAACACACACTTATATGTAATATAGAAAAATTAAAAACTTCAGGCCTAGGGAGTAGGGGATACCGTGCCCGGACCATCGCCTCCTCACCCTCCCTCTGGGCCAGCCTTGATCCGAGATTTAAGTTCAAGTATTTCGATTGATGTTTTGTTTGGTTCACGAAATCTGATTCTGAGATATCTATATTTCTTAATCGGACGGGCTGAACAGAGCCTGCGAAAATTCTAACCACGTACTCAGAGGTTATTATTGGCAAGGTATTTATACCAACTCAAGGCGTCTCCCGTGAAATAAAATTGGGCCAAGGAGAGGCGTTTGGTAGGTTGGATGGAGTAATAATCAAAGTAATTGTTGGCTTGGAATATCCAATCAAGGGGATTGGAATGGAACCATCAAATGTGGAACTTGGGTTGACGGGGTTAGATCCAGTCTCTCGGGCCTGCTGTTCAGCCCACTAAACACTTGCTGGCCCGTATCAGGCTATTTCTGAAAACCACTTTCTGATTTTTGGTTATCAGTTACCCTCGGTTGACTGTATTCGTAGTTCTGTATTACATGTGTTGAATGTTTGGTAATAAGTTATCTGCTCCTCGTTGGATTGTGAGTGTATTGTTATATGGTTATCAAAACCATACCCATATTGACTACTATACTACAAACTAAACACCACTCTAACGGGTTATATATGTAGAAATTGACATTAAGTAGGTTGCTGCCTTGTGCAGTTATAATAAAAATAATTAACAGACAAACTTTGGCATCTAACACTAACAACAACAGCTCTTGTCCTGGAATTCTTCTTTCATTTCTCCGCCTTCTGCTTCATCATCCTTAGCCCCATCAACCGGTGGTTCCTTGTACTTGTAGAAGTACGCAACAATGACATAGATAACAAGATTAACCGCACTTAACGCAGCCAACACCCAATAATATCAATCCAAACGGCTCTTATTTAACGTATACTGGAACCAATTCGCCTTCCCATTTCTCTCACTCACCTTCCCCACCACATAGACCGACAAAACACTAGCCATGGTTCCTAACCCCAACACACCCTTTGTGAAATGATTCAAATACTTTTGCATAGATTCAGGGGCTTGGTTCTTAAAGAAACCCGAGATACTATTACTAGCAATCCCATCAACGGCTGCTAAGAGCATAAACTGTGGAAGCAGTGCAAATATACTCATTGGAATCTTCTCATCGGGTCTGTCTAGCAAACCATGATCCCTAATCCGATGTAGTCTTCGAGTTTCCACTTTTGCAGCAGTAATGCAACATAATACTGAGAGAAACATACTTGTGGTGATCCCAATTGGTGGGGCGTACTTTTTTGTATAGTTTTTTAAGGATGAATAAAATTGTGCGAATATGGAGCTTGTGGTGTTATAGAACACAAGGAAGATTGGAATGGAGATCTTTATTCTTCCAAGCTTCCTGTCCATGTGATTAGCTTGCTCTAAATAGTAAGTGTTTCCAATAGATAGCACGATCCCGACCACAATGAAGGTTAACCACATTGGGAGCATACGAATGCCAATCTTGGTCTCTTCTACTTCCTGCACGCTGCAAACCTTCCATTTGTCCGATTGTTGCCCGTCTGGTAACTTAATAGCAGCCTACCTGTGTTCAATTATAAAGGTGTAAGAATATTATGGTTTTAATTTCAAATGGAAGAGTGATCAAAAGAGACCTGAGGCTGCTAGTGGATGGAGTATCATCTACATTGTTGATGTCTAAAAGATGAGGGATAGATTGTGAAATGTTATGAGCAGCTGCCACAAAAACTCTGACAGTGGTTGTTAACGGACTCCCCTCTGGATCCTCCCGTTTGTACTCTGTCTTTACCCATCCTGTAAAGAACAAAAGTGTTGCGACCAGTGAACATATTGCTGGAATCCCAAACCGGAGTGACAATGGCTTTATGTATGGAAGCCCGATATCTCCGGCCATTACTGCAATCATCACGATAATCAAACCCGGTATTTTTGCAAATATTTTATCTTCCTTTACTTTCTCATTGTCCTTCTCCTTATCAATTTCACATGTTTGTAGATCCAAAAATGGTGCTAACTAGACCACATGACCGGCCATCCCGACTGCGATCAACGGTAACGCTATATAGAACAAGACCTTTTGTGTGTGCCCAATGCATTCCTCCTTGTAGTCTTTACATGGACCAAAAACAGGTGGTGTTGACATGCTTAGTAATCCTAGTCCCTGCGTTGGTTTTATCTCTAATTTCAGAATCTCTTTTATCTTTATATTTATTATACAGACAGGAATTGCAGCATGGTTAAATGATGAATTTTTTGGTTCTACAGGGGATTTAGGAAAATCCATTTGGTTTATAGGTATTCGGCTCCTTGAGTAGCGAATTCAATGATTTCTGGCAAGAATCCGCTCACAACCACCGTTAGAGGATTCTCTGCCACCTCAGCATTTTTACCTAATCCGCTTGCCACGTGAGCCGATTCCTACCCGAAATCATTGAATCCGCCACCTCAAGGAGCAGAATACCTAGAAACCATTTCCATTTCAAATCGCTTTTCCTAAATCCCTTATAAAACCTAAAAGTTTGTGGAATGACTTACGACACAGTAGGCAATGCTCGATACTACAAGCATATAAAAGTTGCCCATGAAAGCATCGGCAAAAAAGGCAGACGCGCTGGCCAAAACCGGTGTGATTCCATTCCAAATGTTTATGATTCCCGCAGCATGTGTAGTGCTTAGGTTCCAGACATTTGTTAAGTAATTCATCATCACATACATTACAAATGCAGCTAACGTCTCCGCCACTGTCAGTGCTGCAAAATAGACGCTGGGGATCATTTTTTATGAACACCGATTTTTTTACTACTAAAACCACCTAAACATGCACCTGGAGGATTTGAACTCACACCACTTTTGCGGGGGACAAACTCCAATGTCAGTAGGCTACAAGCCATAGGCACTAATGATAACTGACTACAAATGTTAAATGTAAACTGTCACCAGTTTCTGTTATAATATAAATGTAACACTCCAATGTTAAACAAATAACTAAAAGTTGAGGTTTTGTTTTAACCAAAACATGTCGGTGTCATAGTTTAGTAGTTTCTGACTGTTTTTGTAAACCTATTTTAGGGTTATGTCTCCCACGGCTGAGGATGTATCCCTTTGGGGCCTCTTCTTTTTGTCTTAATTTTGCATCCGCTTATTCACCGGATCAGGGACTGCTGCAAGCTTCTCTTCCACGCTTGGTACCTCAATAATGGTACGATTATC
This sequence comes from Smallanthus sonchifolius, assembly GCA_023525975.1. Taxonomy (NCBI): domain Eukaryota; kingdom Viridiplantae; phylum Streptophyta; class Magnoliopsida; order Asterales; family Asteraceae; genus Smallanthus; species Smallanthus sonchifolius. The sequence continues at coordinate 34,720,406 of CM042046.1, forward strand.
AGAGACGCTAAAGAGGTGGCTAAAGCTTTAGCTACTATCAGGTCTGAGGGGCCCTGTTTGGGCCTTGAACTCAACGTCAAAAAATCTGAAGTTTTTTGGCCGTCTTGCAACGAGGTGAAGGTGCCGGATGGTTTGTTCCCTTGTGAGATTGGAAGGTCGATGCTGGGTGTGAAACTCCTTGGGGACACCGTTAGCCGGGATGCGGGGTTCATCAGTAGTTTGGTTGTAAAAAGGGCATTAATGCGGTGGAACTAATGAGATGTCTCCCATGCCTGCGGGACCCTCAATGTGAGCTCCTTTTGCTCCGCTCGTGTATGGGAGTCGCAAAGCTGTTGTTCGGTCTCAGAACGTGCCAGCCTATGTATGTGGGGGAAGCTGTTTCTGTGTTTGACAAAGGCCTCCGGGGGGCGATCGAGGATATCGTGGTTTGTGGTGGTGCTTTTTTGGGGGATTTTCAATGGAGGTTGACATCACTTCCGACCCGTTTTGAAGGTTTGGGTTTATGTTTGGCTGAGGATGTTTCTGCATATGCTTTTGTTGCCTCGAGGGCACAATCTTGGAGTTTGCAGGACCACATTCTTCGAGGTTGTGGAATTGATGGTTTAGACTCTGATTATGGGTGTGCGATGGATCGCTTGCACATGTCCCTTCCCGATTATAATCTTAGCGGTTTCTCTAATAAGGACACCGCCCTCCCCTAAAGCCCAACATGCTTTGGCGAGTGCCCTATTTAATAGAATCGTCCAGAGTTTGGGAGCGAAGTTTGATTTATCCCCTCGCCAAAAAGCGTTGTTTGAATGTCTTCGAGCACCTCGGGCTCAAGATTTCCTAACAGTCATCCCCATTGAAGGATTAGGCCAACATATGTCGGCTGTGGAATACCGAACTATCCTTAAGTACCGGCTAATGATCTCTTTGTTTCCGACTGATGAACCCTGCCCTGTTTGCCGCAAAGTTTGTTTGGATTCTTTTGGCGAGCATGCAGTTCATTGTAAAGAGCTACCTGGCTTTAAATACATGCATGATTTGGTTAGGGGTGTCCTATGTGATGTTCTTAAGCGGGCAGGGATTTCTGCCAAAAAGGAAGCCCTCGTGAACTTTCTGACAGATCCGCTCGAAGGGAGGTCTGCTCTACGGGCAGCTGACATTCTTGTGTTTGGGTGGGCAGGGGGGAAACACGCTTGTGTTGACCTTACAGGAGTGTCGGCTCTTGTGGGGCTTAGGGGCAATGGGTTTATTGCGGGCCAGGCTGCGTTGAAGGCGGAATCAGGCAAAGTTGCTAAACACGAGAAAACTTGTTTAGAGAATCAACACATGTTTATCCCTTTTGCTTTTGATACATTTGGTTCCCTGGCTCCGGAGGCAGTGAAATTTCTTAATAGGTTTCAGCGGGTCATGCACAATAATATTTCGGCCCCTAAGACTCAAAGCTTTGTATTTAGTAGAATCGGGTTCGCTATTCAAAAGAGGGTTGCGACGCAGCTTGTTGCCCGTTTACCGGCCACTTCATTGTAATTATCTTTTTTATCTCTAACAAATGGTTATCATGTTCGTGATAAAAAAAATATTTATAAAAGGTTCCTTTTAAATGATAAATATGGTTCATAAGTAGTATATATATAGATACATAATTAAATATTTTAAAAATAATAAAAGTTAAATAAACTAATCGGTTTAAACTAACTTTGGTTTTTCAAACTATAAATTGTGGATTGAACTGTATAAGTATCAAACTGGCTTAACCTGTTAGCATTAATTGTTATACCCAAGTTTAACGGGTCAAGAATGTATTTAGTCTAAAGTCATAGTTTGAGTCATATATGTAAATTATATAACTAGGAGGGTCCTTTGTGTCAAAAACCAAATATGTTAACTGGTTTGAGATAAGGGACGCGTCTGTAATGAACGTATGCGACGTTTCTGTTTAGGTTTATAAAACCCAGTCGCAAATTAAGCATGTAATCATCACAATTTGATTGATCAATTCAAGTTTCGTTTGGGTTAATCCCTTGTTCTTCTTTGTATTCCTTGTTTGAATGGGTTGAACATAAGACCTGGGATCTAAAATGGTATCAGAGCAACAGGCTCGGAGGATTCAATTCATGTTCATCATTCAAAAAACTGCGGTTGATTGCAATGGTGCAATCATGTTTTGTTTTTCGTTCAGATTACTTCGGAATCAAGGGGACGAACTTGAGAAGGGCAGAAATATTCCGTCTCTGTGATTATTTGTAGTCAAGGATCAAAGGTGTGATCGACGAACCCTATTCGATCTATGCAATAAACAACGTTCTTGAAATCTATGTTCGATTCGATCATGTGGAGATGTAAAACCTGTGTTCTACATCACCGACCGATTAGCTTCGGATTGGGCGGTCTCATTAATTTACAAAATCTTAAGGTATTAAATGGGTTGAGTTCACATGAACACGACACAAACCTAATATCGAATCAAGCACGTGAATCTGAACATGATAATATATCCATTCATTGACTCAAAATATCTGAAAAAAACTCATTTTATATTACTTTACATATTAATACATTAAAATTACAAACTTACAGCAAAAAAAATGTACAAATATGTATAAAACAATTACAATTAAACAAAAAAATCTAACATTAAATTCTCTTTTAATTCAAAAAAATCACATAAAATATCCTACCATTAAAAGTTATAATAAAAAATATAATTATAAAAAATAATAAGTAAACCCAGAGACTCACTAGATTAGCCTTATCTCGACCCATTTATCTAAATATGTTCCCAAATTCTTCACGACTCAAACCGGTTTACAATAAATCCAACCCACCAAACTCAAGTTAATGTGGTATAAAAATTTCTAATTGCTACTAGAAACTCTCCTATAATACTTTGTATAAATCTAAGAAAATCATCTCGGCTTGAATTTAAAGAACGCATTTGATATACCAATGTTACAAACCAAACAGCAAAACTCAACTCAAAATACTAGTGGGATGAATGAGAGAGCAAATTTGGGTTATAAACCCACATAGGTTGCTCATGCAACCAATGTGGGACAAGTCCCTTACCTATGGGCGGAACATTTAAGGGGCCAGAGGGGGCCCAAGCCTCCCCATCTCCCCACATTTTTTTGTAATCTAGATTAAAAGCTTAAATCTGTTCTACAAATACACAAAAAAATTGATATTTTAGGAGTAATATTTTCGACTCCCAATTTATTTATTCAAGTTCCGTCGCTTATCTTGCAATGGTTCCGGTCGGTGACAACAAGAGCAAAAGAACAAGCGAAGGGAAATAATTCAAATCAAAGGTTGTATTTCATAATTATCATAGAAGAAAATGTGAGTCACCTGAAATCCTGACAAAGTTTGCCATTCCTGTGTTGACTTCGAAGCTCACACTTTCCCCTGCAAACAGACATTCAAATCCAAGTTATATGACGAAACGTGCAGATTCAGATGGAAAAACGAAGGTAGAAACCTGTATTGGGGAGAAATAATTTATCTTCTTCTGATTCGTCGTTTCTGCTTCGATCGAAATGTGGCCATGTGTGAGTCTGTTTGTTAGGAAATATATTCAAACACTCGGTCTATCAATTAATGAATCAAGTACAGACCAATACAATCAATGCATAAAGAAAGACCATTCATTGACTTTCCGCCAAGTTCTACCATTGTTTATAAGTTAACAAACTTAGTTACATGGATTAGAGGTGTACAAAAAAAACCGGTTTTTTTTTCTATCCGGTCCAAACTGGCAAACCGGTTATGGGCAAACCGGTTCGGGTTAAGCTAAAACCGCCGGTTATGAACCGGTTTAAAGCATTCAGGAGTCGACCGGGTTGAGGACCGGTTTGTGTGAACCAGTTCGGAAAACCGATTTAAACCGGTTTTGTCGCTGAAAAAACTAGCCGTTATTCAACTGCTTTATAGCCGTTAGGGTCGAATTTGACCGTTTTTTTTTGTCTTTTTTCACCTATAATTCACTATAAATAGGTGGGGGTGTTTCGGTTTAATCACACCTCTTTCTACACTCTCTAATCTCTAAAACCGCTCAAAAACGCTCTCTAAACTCTCTCAAAGAAAATAACCATGTCAAGTGTTGGTGGTTCCTCAAACGAAATTAGCGTTGTGGAAATTCGACCAACAACGAGAAATCCGGCAATTTGGTGCAATGACGATTTATGTTTGTTGTCAAACGGGAAGGAATCTGCGTTTTCTTTTAGTGCAGGGTCTTATCGATACGAAGGACTAGACTCACCCCCCAGCGATGGAAATGTGCATTTGCTTGAAGGACCATTTGGATGCAATGGATAGGATACAAGACCAAACTTCTCTCGAAGACGAAATTCAAGCCGAATAAATCAAACTCAACAACGAGGTTGATCTTGGAATATCCGAACCAGTCACCGATGAAGAACTAGCCGAAGATGCAAGGCTACGAAGCTCCAGTTCCGAAGACAACGCACAAGAATAATCAATCAATATTCCAAAAAATAAAAATATATATTGTCATTTGTAATGTTTTACAATTTTATAGTTTTATCTTCTCATGTTTTTTAATTTCCGAATTTTCCAAATATTAATAAACGTTGCACTTTATGTTTTATATTTGTTATATTTTTTTTTTATTAAAAATATCGAATTTATTTGAATTTATTCGATTTTTTTAATTAAAACCGGTTTAACACACAAACCGGTTTCAAACCAACCCTAACCGGTTTAATAGGTTAGGGAATTCCTTGCCTCCAAACTGGGTTAACCCGAACCGGTTTAGGGCCAAACCGGTTTTGACTTTCCGTTGACCAAACCGGTTCGGGTCGGGTTCGAACCGGTTCGGGTTAAAAAACCCTTTTGTTCACCTCTAACATGGATGGTTGCATGCTTTGGTTAAATTACGGATTTAATTTCTAATTTTGAGAAATTATAGATTTGGTCTCTATTATTTGCCTACTTGTTTCACTGACGGTCCCTAGCATGAATGGAGGTTAACTTATTATGTTAAGTGGTTATAAAATGATCAAAATATCCCTCTTTCACAAATAAAACAATAATAAAAATAAATACAAATTAAATATTAAAAACATGGGATCCATATTCCGCCCCACCCATCTTCTCTCTCGCTCTAAACCTACAACTACACTTTTCTTCTTCTTCTCTCTCTCTCTCTCTAAACTTACGATCACCGTCACTTTCGGCCACGGATCTGCCCCCTCTCCTAAAAATGGGCGGTCACTTCCGGCCACGGATCTGCCCCCTCTCTCCTAAAAATGGGTGTTGTATTGTTCGTCACTGCATCATAAAAATGAATGGTAAATTAAAAAAAAATAAAAGTTAAACGTTAGAAAAACGAAACATAAAACTAAAATATTAAATAAATGAAAAAAGTAGTATTTTAAATAAAGTTTGAATAATGATAAACTAAAAAAGAAAGGTAAATGTTAATAAAAATAATACCTAAAACTAAAATATTAAAGAAAAAACAAACTAAGTTTTGAATAAAACTTATACAGATACGTACATGAAATTATACGGATATGTAGATGAAAGGAACACTAAAACATATAGTGTTTAAATGAAACATGAAGTATAATTTTTGCATAATGTGTGTGTTATGTGAAAATGTCAGTTGATTAAGATAATGATCATAAAAGTAATAATAAAATAAAGGGAAAACATCATAGAATATTAACAAAATTTTAAAAGCGTTACAATTAGATCACTAATCAGTGACGGAACTATGTAGTTGGGTATGGGGTCAAGTTACCCCACTAAATTTTGCATTCTATGTGTAGCGTATAAAGGGAAATTTTATTTGACTCCATTCTTTTTTTAAGTTTGACCCCATAAAGAAAACCTCCATGAAGATATCAACAACTATATGTTCTACTCAAGTGGTTTACATCTTTGTTTCCTTGTCTCTTATGGTAATTATTTCGCATATTCAAACCCTTTCTCTTGCTGTTTTTTTTTAAATTGATTTTTTTGTTGGGAATTTTTTATACCGGGTTGAAAGAAAGAAATTAGGGCTGTGTGAACTAGTGAATGAGTCGACTGGAAACTTGGCGTTCTTTCAATGCAGGAATGGAGGAATGAAACGTTTGTGTCGGATATGGAGGAGATTAAACGACAAAGGGCTAATCGACTAATCCTATCGGTTATCACAATTAAAGGTAAACAAAATCAAACTCTGATGGTTAATGGTTTATAATTGTACAAGGTTAAAATCACATGTATTACACGGGTTTGATAAAATATAGAGTTATATACCGAGTAATAAAAAGTTTATACCTTTAAAAACCCTTAGGGTCTGTTTGGTATGAGGTAATGGAATGGATGAGAGAATGGAATGAACGAGGTAATAGAATGGACAAAGTAATGAAATGGATCATTCCATTCCATTGTCTTGTTTGGTTACCATGAGGGAATAGAATAAATCATTACTTTATGTTTTTTGGTAGGCTAGAAAAAAAACGAAGGAATAAAATCGATGGTGAGTGGCGGTGGTGGTGGTAGGTGACGGTGGGTGATGGCGGAGATGCTGGCGGTGGTGGGTGGTTGTGGGTGGGAGTGGCGGTGGTAGAAGGTGGTGGTGGTGGGTGGTGGGTGGTGGAGGTGGCGACAATGGTGGTGGTGGGATGGGCGGTGCGTGGTGGTGACGGTGGCGGCGGTGGGATGGGCGGTGCGTGGTGGTGACGGTGGCGGCGGTGGGCGGTGGGTGTAACATCCATGATTTTTTTTCTCTAATATTATTCTATTTTAAATTATACAATAACGACATTCTCATTATACGTATGTATATTTATATAGAAATATAAATGTATATATATATTTTGTCAGGATAATTAAATCAATAAAACTTATGAGCTTTATAAATGTAGTCACATCTTTATATATATATATATATATATATATATATTTAATTATATTAAATGAACATTATATAAGTGGTAAGTTTATAAAAAAAATGGAAACCTTTTCTTTTATAAAATATTGATAACTAAGACAATAATAATTAGATTTTTATAAAAACAACTTTTAAGTAATTTTAAATTAAGTAGTATGAGTATTGGACCCCCCACCCCCTCTAAATACCCTTGAACCTCTCACCTTAATTTGAACCTTCCCTTGAAAATTGGACTCAATTTTTACCCCATTCAACATCTTGACCTAGTTTGATTTTTAGAAAGTCAAACAGTCCAAGTTAGTACAAATCCAACACCCTAATCGATCAAACTCGACTGATATGGACGTTCCATTCGTACTTAATTGTTTCAAGACCACATCCAAGCCCATTTACAGTTTCAATTTGATCAAATTCGCGGCCATAATTCAAATTTCAAACAGTTTGACCCTGCAAAGTCAAACCGCGTTCAATCCGGTTCTCAATCATGGAATCAGACGCAATTAGCATCCACAAATCACGCACAATCAAGCCTATCATGAATCCAGACTTGATTCGTGACCCAATTCATCCCCAATCGACCTAATTAACGCGTAAATCCATCGAACAACTGTCACGGTCAAGCCTTAGTCGAATCCTATATTTTAAGTGAAATTGGTCCTTTTGAATCACTCCCACACTTGCGCAAACCCTCTCACAAACCTTCTACACCTCTGCAACCATCACATTTCTTCTCCCGAACTCCGACGAGCTCAAGGATTTCCGATTCGGTTGTTCTAGCCGTTCCCCCTCAATTTGCGACCATTCGAGGTAAAATTGGTGTTTTAGTTTCGTTTTGATACGGGGATTAAAAGCCCCATGATCCCGTGGTCGATCTGTATCGAATCGGGTAAGATTGTGGTTAGGGCTTGGGACGGTAATGATTGGGGAAGGAGACGAACGTGGGCTGAGTATTAAAACCATTTCGTGTGTGTAAATCAACAACGGAACATGCCTAGGTCCATTGGTTAAAGTGTTGTCCATATAGGGATGAGGTCGCGGGTTCGAGACTAGCCCCACACCTCATTTCTTCCTTTTTGGCGTGCCACTGAACCCAGTTCCTTTGCTCCTCTAGTTTAAAACACTGCAAACAGATCCTAATAGCACTACCGGACCACTGGTCCAGTGGTAAGCCTCTATGCACGCTCCAAACAGACTCGAGTTCTAGTCCCTTAACCTGTTTTATTTTTTAAACCATTTTTAAGTCCTTATTTCTTTAACAAAAAAAAATACTTTATAACACCTATAAAACTCGAAATGATTCTAATAAATCTAATTATTAATTTTTCAAGGAAAAACAATTCATTTCGTATGATTAGGTTTTAAAATCTAATAAAATCAATCAAATTATTTTTAACCCTTAATTTAAATAAAATGGTATATTTTTATAATAACATAAATAAATAACGTGTTTCCTTTAAATAGCATAAATAAATGATGTTGTTTCTTATTTTTATAAAAGATTTCGTGAGAAAACAATTAAAGTTACGTTTATATTTAAAACTAATAACGTTATTTAAACTAGAAGCTATTTATATTTTATTAAACGTTATTTAAGGTCTGCGTTTTCTTCTTTAAAACACAAGAATTATAAAATATATTTTATAAACCCTTAAAAACTGGCTCAACGTTCTATTTACAAACTTGATTTTCTTAATTCCTTTGTACGTCTAAAACTATATCTTACTATAACTCTTGTTTTCCTATTTCAACCCTCTATTATTCAACTTATTTCAATCTTTATTAAATGTACATTTACACTTTAGTCCTAATACTTTCCCAGACTTACCAGACACATCCTAAACTCGGTTAAAGTATACGAATAGAGTGACCTTCAAATTGGTATGTAGTTATCTGACAAACAGTAAGGTTCTGGCTAGGAAAGACGGGGTTCTGATCCGGCCAACTCTTTCCTGGAAACTTTTCTGATTGAGGTACTACTCTTGTATGATAACCACTCTAGTATACGACAACCACTTTCATCTAATTCCCATGCAACCCCTCAACTTTCCACAATTCTATAAACTAACTCAAACTCGAACTTATTTAGGGAGTCCTTTAAGCATCTCCTAAACCAAGTTACTTCAGCAATCAAGACCAACCCACCTACTGCAAGGTGAGTTTACATAGCCCCTTTTTCGTATTTACATATTTGGTGTGAAACATGATTACATTCAAATACTATTTGCAATTACACACGTACAATTCTACAATATGATCATATGTGTTTATTTGTGCTTTATGCTTGAATGCTAATTGTTAAGGCTACATATACATGATATACACGTGCAAACACAAATACATTACTTCAGGCTAACATGTGTTGTTAGGCCCTACATTAGGATAACATGTGTTGTTATGCCCTACATTAGGATAACATGTGTTGTTATGCCCTACATTTCCATCAGGATATCATGTGTTGTTATGCCCTAATTAGGATAACATGTGTTGTTATGCCCTTCAATTACAAAGTTTCATTTGTGCATCTAGCTTAACTTAGATTCTCCATAAATGCTTTATAAACCATGCATCATATGAATTGTACACAAAACATTTGACCTTTACTTATGGTGTCAAAACCGATGTATGCTCACCAACTATTTATAATTGACCCTCTCATTTTATCATGTTTCAGGTACAGTGTTTGAGTTAAGATTTCAAGTCGCTTCACTTAGGATTAAGGACCTAGTTTTAAATTTAATAAAGTTATTCATGTATTTTTATTCTTGTAAGAGTTGTACTTGATTACTTGAGCTATGAAATGAAAGTTATTGTTTAATTATCACAACTTTAGTAAACTATGAGCTTATGAACAGTCTACATGTCCTGACCCGACGTTTCCGTCGTCGGTTGGGGTGTGACAGATTGGTATCAGAGCCTTGGTTATAGGGAATTAGGTTATTAGACACTTTTGACCTAGACTATAACCTTAGGACACCCATACCATGCCACTCTACTAAATGCTACATGATTACTACTTTATATGAATATTTTTACATGTTATTCTAAGTGTTATACAATATCTGATAGCCTACGTACTACACTACTTGATAACCCTTATGCTTATAAGCATTACTATCTACATGCTACCTTTTTGATTAGGTGTTATCCTAAGTCTTATCACACACTATTTCACACCTAATCCTTTATACACCATCATTATTATACACATGTCACCATCATCATTTGTGAATAAAATTTTATTTATTTAATTAATTAATTAAATTCTTAGGCCTAAAGCCTATTAAAATTTTAAAAACCCATCAAAGTTTTGGGTTCTGAAAACATGTGCAATCCAGAAGGGTGAGTGCCTGTACTTTGGGTCTTATGTCTAGGAAAGCATTTCATATAAATCCAAATCAACCGAAGGATCCGTATGCTTTCCTAGGAATTCCCGAAGTGAGTGTTCACCTATAGGTTAAAGCATGTCTTCTTGAAAGTATAGGAACTTGAATTACTTTGATTTGTCAAAGTACCCATTTGGTTATGTTACCAAATGAGTGCAACCTAAACACCATCATTTTGTCTGTTACAATTTGGTACACACCTAAGCCTACTTTGTAAACTAATCATTTTCTTATCGGATTTAAACAACATCGTTATTTTGGTCCAAACAAAGTATTTATCAAACCCTTAGTTTATAAACAGTATTTGAAATATAAACTTTCTATAAACTTTTTCACCTTTTTAAGGAAACCTAATACAACTTGTTTTATAAAAACATTGTTTTAATTAATAATTAATTATTTTCTCATTAAATTAATTAGTATTAAACTTTGTCTTAATTATTAAATAATTTAGTAATTATTTTTTTTCTTTAAATATTCTCTTTTATAACAACTTAGAATTAAATAAAAAGATTTTTATTTAATTATCCACATAGTTAATTATTTAACTCTTTTTCACCATTTTATTTACAAACAAGAATAAATTGTAACTACATTTTATTTACAAACAAAGAGCACAAATCAGTATTCGTAAACACACTGCTCTAAATATCTACACGACCTTCTCGTTATATTACTTCTCCAGAAATGTATGAACGAACAAGGCACTACAATGAGATGAATCATTTCACGTAGGCATTAGCCATCCTTATAAACCTCAACAAGATTTTTTTTAAAATTTAAAAATCCAACTACCCACGTTATAAATTAACGCCAAACAACACGCTTGTCTGCAACACTCGACTACCTGCAAAGTTCGATAGTTTACATTACTCATGAGATCCAATAACTTACATATGAACATTCACATGATACATGAAACTTAGTTATTACAATATGCATGATACTAGGTTAATCGCATGATACATGAAACTTGTTAGTTTGATACATGATACTAGATTGGACACATTATACGTGATCACATGATACATGAAGCTTAGTAGTGGCAACATACATAATGTTACACTGATCACATAATACACGAAATTTGTTTGCAAAATACATGATACATGATTGTTCACACTATACAGTATACATTGTTTACAACATATATGAAGCTTGTATGTTTAAAAAATACATAAATACTAAAGTGTTCACCTTATACATAAAACTCATTTGTTTACTATATACATGGTGCTAAACTATTCACAGTATACATGCAACCTATTTGCTTACAATGTACATAACATTAGATCACGCATGGAAACTTGAGTGTTTACATTATACATGGAATTAGATTATTTACATTGTTTCAATTGATTAAGTACATCATACACAAAGCATGACTATTCACCTTATCCATGAAAGCTACTCGAGTTTGACGTATTCTTGTTCAAACACGAGGAAGCTATGTGACCCTAAATTATTCCACGTTATTACTCTTTAGTACCTGATTGACTCTACTATCTATGAACATAGTTATTTGTTAGCAACACATACGTGAAAACAATAGTTACAAATTAAGTGATTTTGTGTTACCCCCTGGACCCACATACACAACGGGATGAACTATACGGACCATGCGACGATTTGGATAATTACGGGTGCACACGTAATTATAAAAATCAGCGCATGGAAAACATAGTGAATTATGTCGTGTGTTATGACATAGAACCTATCCTGATATATAATAACGAAACTAACGAGATATGACAAGGGCATGGTGGATACGCCGATGGTACTTCCTATATATAAGTGTCTTTGTTATATTATCAGAAGTAGCGTTATTCGTGTCACGTAAAGTTTTATGTTGTTTAACGGGTCAATTTTTGTGAAATATCTTATCCATTGACAATTCTTGAGCAGATTAGACTACATCTAAAACAAACCCTGATTATCAAATTCCCATCGTTCTCATCTCAAGTGATGCAATTCTATCTTCGGAATCCAAAACAATCTCTAACAGTCTCCTCCTTAAATTCTCTTAAACTAAACCCACTATCATCATTCATGCCGGACCTTGAGAAACATACCTAGATCTTTTCATCAGTTATACTCCTCAAACCAACGATCAAAGTTCATTGAGAATCCAAACTCACCTCTTTACTGATTTAGTAGACCCCACTAGTTAAATTTCGGGACGAAATTCCCTTAACATGGGGAGACTGTAACATCCATGATTTTTTTTCTCTAATATTATTCTATTTTAAATTATACAATAACGACATTCTCATTATACGTATGTATATTTACATAGAAATATAAATGTATATATATATTTTGTCAGGATAATTAAATCAATAAAACTTATGAGCTTTGCAAATGTAGTCACATCTTTATATATATTTAATTATATTAAATGAACATTATATAAGTGGTAAGTTTATAAAAAAAATGGAAACCTTTTCTTTTATAAAATATTGATAACTAAGACAATAATAATTAGATTTTTATAAAAACAACTTTTAAGTAATTTTAAATTAAGTAGTATGAGTATTGGACCCCCCACCCCCTCTAATTACCCTTGAACCTCTCACCTTAATTTGAACCTTCCCTTGAAAATTGGACTCAATTTTTACCCCATTCAACATCTTGACCTAGTTTGATTTTTAGAAAGTCAAACAGTCCAAGTTAGTACAAATCCAACACCCTAATCGATCAAACTCGACTGATATGGACGTTCCATTCGTACTTAATCGTTTCAAGACCACATCCAAGCCCATTTATAGTTTCAATTTGATCAAATTCGCGGCCATAATTCAAATTTCAAACAGTTTGACCCTGCAAAGTCAAACCGCGTTCAATCCGGTTCTAAATCACGGAATCAGACGCAATTAGCATCCACAAATCACGCACAATCAAGCCTATCATGAATCCAGACTTGATTCGTGACCCAATTCATCCCCAATCGACCTAATTAACGCGTAAATCCGTCGAACAGCTGTCACGGTCAAGCCTTAGTCGAATCCTATATTTTAAGTGAAATTGGTCCTTTTGAATCACTCCCACACTTGCGCAAACCCTCTAACAAACCTTCTACACCTCTAAAACCATCACATTTCTTCTCCCGAACTCCGACGAGCTCAAGGATTTCCGATTCGGTTGTTCTAGCCGTCCCCCCTCAATTTGCGACCATTCGAGGTAAAATTGGTGTTTTAGTTTCGTTTTGATACGGGGATTAAAAGCCCCATGATCCCGTGGTCGATCTGTATCGAATCGGGTGAGATTGTGGTTAGGGCTTGGGACGGTAACGATTGGGGAAGGAGACGAACGTGGGCTGAGTATTAAAACCATTTCGTGTCTGTAAATCAACAAACGAAACATGCCCAGGTCCACTGGTTAAAGCGTTGTCTATATAGGGATGAGGTCGTGGGTTCGAGACTAGCACACACCTCATTTCTTCCTTTTTGGCGTGCCACTGAACCCAGTTCCTTTGCTCCTCTAGTTTAAAACACTGCAAACAGATCCTAATAGCACTACCGGACTACTGGTCCAGTGGTAAGCCTCTATGCACGCTCCAAACAGACTCGGGTTCTAGTCCCTTAACCTGTTTTATTTTTAAAACCATTTTTAAGTCCTTATTTCTTTAACAAAAAAAATACTTTATAACACCTATAAAACTCGGAATGATTCTAATAAATCTAATTATTTATTTTTCAAGGAAAAACAATTCATTTCGTATTATTAGGTTTTAAAATCTAATAAAATCAATCAAATTATTTTTAACCCTTAATTTAAATAAAATGGTATATTTTTATAATAACATAAATAAATAACGTGTTTCCTTTAAATAGCATAAATAAATGATGTTGTTTCTTATTTTTATAAAAGATTTCGTGAGAAAACAATTAAAGTTATGTTTATATTTAAAACTAATAACGTTATTTAAACTAGAAGCTATTTATATTTTATTAAACGTTATTTAAGGACTGTGTTTTCTTCTTTAAAACACAAGAATTATAAAATATATTTTATAAACCCTTAAAAACTGGCTCAACGTTCTATTTACAAACTTGATTTTCTTAATTCATTTGTACGTCTAAAACTATATTTTACTATAACCCTTGTTTTCCTATTTAAACCCTCTATTATTCAACTTATTTCAATCTTTATTAAATGTACATTTACACTTTAGTCCTAATACTTTCCCAGACTTACCAGACACATCCTAAACTCGGTTAAAGTATACGAATAGAGTGACCTTCAAATTGGTATGTAGTTATCTGACAAACAGTAAGGTTCTGGCTAGGAAAGACGGGGTTCTGATTCGGCCAACTCTTTCCTGGGAACTTTTCTGTTGGAGGTACCACTCTTGTATGATAACCACTCTAGTATACGACAACCAATTTCATCTAATTCCCATGCAACCCCTCAACTTTCCATAATTCTATAAACTAACTCAAACTCGAACTTATTTAGGGAGTCCTTTAAGCATCTCCTAAACCAAGTTACTTCAGCAATCAAGACCAACCCACCTACTGCAAGGTGAGTTTACATAGCCTCTTTTTCGTATTTACATATTTGGGGTGAAACATGATTACATTCAAATACTATTTGCAATTACACACGTACAATTCTACAATATGATCATATGTGTTTATTTGTGCTTTATGCTTGAATGCTAATTGTTAAGGCTACATATACATGATATACACGCGCAAACACAAATTACTTCAGGCTAACATGTGTTGTTAGGCCCTACATTAGGATAACATGTGTTGTTATGCCCTACAGTAGGATAACATGTGTTGTTATGCCCTACATTTACATCAGGATAACATGTATTGTTATGCCCTACATTAGGATAACATGTGTTGTTATGCCCTTCAATTACAAAGTTTCATTTGTGCATCTAGCTTAACTTAGATTCTCAATAAATGCTTTATAAACCATGCATCATATGAATTGTACACAAAACATTTGAACTTTACTTATGGTGTCAAAACCTATGTATGCTCACCAACTATTTATAGTTGACCCTCTCATTTTATCATGTTTCAGGTACAGTGTTTGAGTTAAGATTTCAAGTCGCTTCACTTTGGATTGAGGACCTAGTTTTAAATTTAATAAAGTTATTCATGTATTTTTATTCTTGTAAGAGTTGTACTTGATTACATGAGCTATGAAATGAAAGTTATTGTTTAATTATAACAACTTTAGTAAACCATGAGCTTATGAACAATCTACATGTCCCGCCCCGACGTTTCCACCGTCGGTTGGGGTGTGACAGTGGGGGTGGGTGGCGGTGGTGGGGTTGGGGGGTGGCGGCGGTGGTGGCGGCGTGAGGTGGAGGCGGCAACGACAGTGGTGGTAGGTGGTGGAGTGTAACGAACCAAAATTCAGGTTTCGTTTTCAAATAAATAAATATTTCTAATAAATATTATGATGAAAATGATATTTTAGAAATAAGTTAAAACAAGTGGGTTTCAAGTTAGTAATGAGGTTTTACTAGTTTTTAACTAGTTTTGGAATGAAATGGGTGAAATGAAAGTTGAGGGGCTAAAGGTGTAATATGGCAAATCTGCCATTTTGACTAAAAGAAGTCAAAATTAAGTTTTTCTCATTATTGTTGGGTCGTTCATTTCAAGAGGAGAAAAAGGAGAAAACGATTTTGGAGCTAAATCTTGCATTTGAGCTTGAAATTGTGAAGGTTTTGGCTCACACAACACCTTCCTAACATCAAGTAAGTGTTAATCATCCTTTGATTTCACCTTTGAATGTGTTAGATGGTGGGTTTTGTATAAATCCAGAAATTATGAATGCATGTGGTTAATTGGTGTTAGATTATGGATAATCTAGTTAAACTAATGGTAAAGAATGGTGATTAACATCCTAGAACCCTTTGATTTTGATTATGAGAAGTTAGGGTTTATATGGAGAAAATTGAGGGTGTTTGGATTATTGATGATTAAGTGTTTATACGGTGTTAGACACTTGAATAAACAACAAATTAACCTAATGAAAAATATTGAATGAAAAATTAGTGTCAAGGAATTGGAAAGGAAACTCAAGTAGATGCGTTTGGATTGAAAGAGGGTGTTTGGTTATGGGAATAACCCAAACGGGTCAGTTTGGGTTGGAAATGGAAATTGGGTTGTGAACTCAATTATAATGTGATTTTGATGTATGTTAGATTACTAAACTAGATGTATATATTTAGGTAATCAAATTGTGAACCGAGAAGGTGGTGCGGGATCTTCTAACCCAAAAGGTAAGTGTATTTGCACTTACTTAGTATTGATGATAATGGATGGTATATGTGTTATGTTGCATACTATGTTGTTGAAATGAATGTGAATGAACTAGTATGTGTAAATGAATGAATGTAGTTATAGTTGTAATACTATAATGGAGATGTGTAAATGAATGAATATAGTTATAGTTGTAATACTATAACTGATATGTGTAAATGAGGTTATGATCTAAGTATCATAATGGAAATGAGGTTATGGTTTAAATACCATAATGAAAATGAGGTTATGATCTAAGCATCATAATGGAAATGAGGTTATGGCCTATGTGCCATAATGGAAATGGAAAAGTGTAATCAAAATGTTAATTATGATTGACTAATGAAAAGAAAGGAACTAGTAAGGTGGAATGCAAGTTAATTGTAGCCTAATGACAAATTGGGTGCAAACTGGTCAAATGGGTGAAAGCAAGTTGTATTTGTTTGTTAGATATGTTTATCTTCATTACTAACGGTTGTTACATGTGGTTATGTAGGAAAAGCTCCGATGTAGTCCGAGTCAAGTCCAATTGGCGAAAGGAAGATTCTCGTATGCGTTTTTGGTGTTTTTGGGGGTTTAAAGGAAAATCCTTAAAATGTTGTGTAATTTGATACCTGAATTGGTTTTTTGGTGTTTATAAAGGGTGTTTTGATGTTGCAAATGATGTTTGAAATGTTTGGTCAAAAACCCAAGTGTTGGGGATTTTTGGTGTCATGTTGATGGATTGAAAAATTGAAAAATTTGGTTAAGTATGGAACTGGGCAGAAAAATGTAACTCTCTGTTTACCGGGCGTCTTCGCGCCAAGAGAAGATCAGGAAGGAGTTCTTCGCGCCACGCGAAGAACCAGGATTACGGCCTGGCAAAGTTGAGGCTCTTCGCGGCACGCGAAGATGTCTGTCTGGTTTTTCACGACACGCAAAGGATATAAAAAACAATTATTGGGATAATAGCTTCTGCGCGTTTAAATGTTTTATTAATTGGTTTTCCAATTAAGGGTGTTACAACTTGGTATCAGAGCAATGGTTTGAGGGATTTGGTGTGGGTGGCACCAAACCAAATCGGATGCTCTTGATATGGGGGAAATGATACGAGAATCCAAGAAGGACTTGACTAAGACTCGGAGTTTTCGAAAATGAAAGGTTAGTAATTGAATTGATAATGTGATTATATATATATGGTATATGTATATGTATGACTGAATGACAAGGTGTTATGTGTGCTGAAATTTGTTTTGTGATTTGTTATATGGAGACGATAATTACACTTAGGCATAGCGTATTATTAAACATGTCTGGCCAATATGATTAATAATACGAAATGTGCATGGGTCTTTATGATAACCATATAACAATGAACATTTGCAAGAATTAGGTGAAGGTGATTGTATGTGTATGTATGTATATAGGTAGGTATATATATTCTTAATACATATAATAGTGAATGTGTGACGGATACCTAGGGTATTGAAAGTGTAAGGGTATTGAAAGTGTAAGGGTATTAAGGTGTTTTTGTTCTATTTCTCAGTTTAGAGATGACAGACGAAACGAGCAATGAACTATTGGATCCAAGAATCCAAGAAATGATTAAGGAAGAAGTGGCCAAAGCCTTTGAGCAAGCCACATCTTTGCTTATGGAAGAAATGAGAGGGGCTATTAAGCTCACTCTTGAGGAGGTCATGAAGGACAAAGAGAGGGAACCACAGGGTTGTACCTTAAAGGAATTTATGTTGATTAAGCCTAAGGAGTATGATGGGCAAGTGGACCCGATTCTTAGCCACAGGTGGATGGTGGATATGGAGTCTAACTTCAAAACGACTAGGTGTAAGCTCGAGGATAGGGTTATGTTCAGTGTGCCTCTACTGGCGGGAAGGGCGAAAGGGTGGTTGTTGAATCTCCTAAAAGAGAGAGGTGAATTGGGGGTAACCTCCATGACTTGGGAGGAATTCAAGACGGCCTTTCTGAAATATCATTGCCCACAGGCCGCAGTGGATAGGATAACTTAGGAGTTCCTCCTCGTGAGGTAAAAGAATGAGTCAATAGACAAATTGGCTGGGGCTTTCTTTGATCGTGCCAAGTTCTGTCCGGACGTGGTGTCGACTGAGAAGGCGAAGATTGACAGGTTTTATGCTATGCTGACGGTGGAGTTCATAGATAGCATATCTCCATCCTCTTTTACCACTCTTGTAGATTTGATAAACAAGTGTCGGGAAAGGGAGGTGGAATTGAGGAGGCAAGAGACTAGAGGGGAAAAGAAGAATAGGGAAATTGTGGACCAGGTTGTGAAGAAGATAAAGGGCGGGAGGCCTAGTAAGAAGCCTTTTAGCAAGTTCTCTCCCCGGGGGTGGAAAGTTTGTGGGAAAGAATATTTCGGGGAATGTAGAAAGGGGACTTTGAATTGTTATAAATGTGGGAAGCCGGGGCATATGGCTAGCCAATGTACAAGCCAAATACATTTGTGCTATAACTGTTACAAGCCCGGGCACAATGGAGTGGAGTGTCCCGAGTTGAAACAAGGTGGAAGCGAGAAGAAGGTAGATATACCAAGGCCAAAAGGTAGAGCTTTTCACATATCGGCGGAGGAGGCAAAGACAAGCACGGATGTGGTGTCAGGTACATTCAAGATTAACTCTTTACCTGCACTACTTCTTTTTTATTCGGGGGCTAGTCGTTCGTTTGTGTCTTTGAAATTTGTTAAGCATTCTTTGTTTCTAAGTAGCAAGTTAGATGAACCCTTATAAATCGAGGCGGCAAATGATAAGAGTTTCCTAGTATTTGATATTTATAGGAATTGCAAGTTAAGGGCGGGGGTGAAACGTTCCTTATAGACTTAATTCCTATGACCATGGGGGATTTTGATGTAATAGTGGGAATGGATTGTTTGTCGAAGAACAAAGCGAATATTCTATGTGGACCTAAGGCGATACAACTCGATTCTCCATCGGGTGAGTCCATTTACATAGAAGGTGAAAAGAAAGGCAAGGTAAGATTGTGTTCTTTTGTGAAGGCAACGAAGTACATGGTACGTGGGTGCAAGGCATACATGGCTTGTGTTGCGGATGTGATTGAGAAAGTGAAGGATATTCGTGATGTTCCGGTTGTAAATCAGTTTGTGGACGTGTTTCCATATGAGTTACCGGGAGTTCCATCGGAGAGGGAAGTGGAGTTTGGGATTGATTTGATACCGGGTGCCAAGCCGGTAGCCAAAGCACCTTATAGGTTGGCCCCGCCAGAAATGAAAGAGTTAATGGAGCAATTGCAAGAGCTACTGGATAAAGGTTTCATACGCCCAAGTGTCTCACCTTGGGGTGCACCAGTTCTCTTCGTTAAAAAGAAGGACGGAAGCATTAGAATGTGTATGGATTATCGGGAGTTGAATAAGTTAACGGTGAAGAATAGGTACCCGTTACATCGGATTGACGACCTATTCGATCAATTGCAAGGGGCGTCTTGGTTCTCTAAGATATATTTGAGATCCGGGTACCATCAGTTGAAGATAAAAGAAGACGATGTTCATAAGACATCTTTTTGCACTCGTTACGGTCACTATGAGTTCACGGTTATGCCATTCGGTTTAACCAACACGCTCGCGGTTTTCATGGATCTTATGAACCGGGTGTGTAGACCGTTCGGTTATTATGTTTATATATGATCTTCTCATCTATTCACGAAGTGAAAGTGATCATGCCTTTCATCTTCGTGAAATTCTTGAAGTGTTGAAACGGGAGAAACTTTATGCTAAATTCTCTAAGTGCACATTTTGGTTGCGCGAGATCCAGTTCTTGGGCCATGTGATTAATGAGGAAGGGATTACGGTCGACCCATCCAAGATAGTGGCGGTAAAATATTGGTCATCACCGAAGACGTCTTCGGAGATTAAAAGTTTATTGGGGTTGGCGGGTTATTATCAGCGATTTATTGAGAACTTCTCTCGGATTGCCTTTCCGATGATGAAGTTAACGCGTAAGTAGAATAAATTTGTATGGGGTTCCAAGCAAGAATCTGCCTTTCAACTCTTGAAAGAAAAGTTGACTAAGGCGCCTATTTTATCCTTGCCGGGCGGGACTGAAGATTTTGTGGTGTATTCGGATGCCTCGCATTCGGGGTTGGGTCGTGTTTTGATGCAAAGGGCGAAAGTAATTGCCTATGCGTCTAGGAAATTGAAGACTCACGAGGTGAATTACCCTACCCATGATTTAGAGCTTGCGGCCGTGGTTTTCGCGCTCAAGATTTGGAAGCATTATTTATATGGGGCTAAGTGTACGATCTACATGGATCACAAAAGTCTCAAGTATTTCTTTGACCAAAAAGACCTCAACGTGAGGCAAAGGCGGTGGCTTGAATTTGTCAAGGATTATGATTGTGAGATACCTTGTCATCCGGGTAAAGCGAATGTAGTGGCGGATGCGCTTAGTCGGAAGACGAGCCATACACCTATCAAGGTGAAGTCATTTAAGATAACGGTTTTATCATCTCTTATTGATGAAATCCGGGAGGCTCAAATGTTAGCACTTGGTGGGGATTTGAAGAAAGAGCGGATGGTTCATTATGTTGACAAGCTTGGGGAAAATAGCTCGGGGTTAAAGACATGCTTTGATAGAATTTGGATTCCTAGGTTATCAAGTGTTTTGACAACACTTCTAGACGAGGCGCATAAATCCATATATTTTATGTTTTATGATTTGAGGTGTCATTTTTGGTGGCTGGGTATGAGGCGTGATATTGTTAAGTATGTGGAAAGATGTCTCACATGATTAAGGGTAAAGGCGGAGCACCAAAAGCCGTATGTAAAGCTTCAACCGCTTGAAATACCACTTTGGAAATGGGAGAATATAACCATGGATTTGATCACTAAACTACCAAAGCCTCGAAAGGGATATGATGCGATATGGGTAGTAGTGGATCGGTTGACAAAGAGTGCACATTTCCTTCTAATAAAGGAAACGTATTCATCGGATAGGTTGGCGGAAATGTATGTGAAGGAAATTGTGTCACGTCATGGTGTACCGGTGACGATTATATCGGATCGTGATACGAGATTTATTTCTCGTTTTTTGGAAGAAATTCCATGAGGATATGGGGACTAGATTGAATCTTAGCACCACTTATCATCCACAAACGAATGGTCAAAGCGAGCGAACGATTCAAACGCTCGATGATATGTTGCGAGCGTGTGCATTGGATTTTGGGGGTAGTTGGGACAACCATTTACCGTTGGCGGAATTTTCTTATAACAATAGCTACCATTCTAGTATTGGTATGCCGCCTTTTGAAGCATTGTATGGGAGGAAGTGTCGGACACCCATGTGTTGGGGTGAAATTGGTCAACGGGAACTTGGTAGCAAAAATGTGGTAAATGAAACTATTGGTAGTATTGACCAAATAAGGGCACGCTTGAAAACGGCTCAAGATCGCCAAAAGTCCTATGCGGATAATAGAAAGCGGGCGATCGAGTTTCAAGTGGGGGACTTTGTGCTTTTGAAAGTCTCTCCTTGGAAAGGGGTGATACAGTTTAGGAAACGGGGGAAGCTAAGTCCACGTTTCATCGGACCGTTTAAGGTGATAGCAAGGGTGGGTGCGGTAGCTTACCGTTTAGAGCTACCGGAGGGACTAAGTAGACTTCATAACACGTTTCATGTGTCCCATTTGCGAAAATGTTTAGCGGATGAGTCTACTTTTGTTCCATTGAATGATATTGAATTGGATGAAAGGTTAAATTATGTTAAGGAACCGGTGGCAATCGTGGATAAAAAGGTGAAGCGTTTGCACAATAATAAGACTAGCCAAGTTTTGGTGAGGTGGAAACATAAGAAGGGAGCGGAAATGATTTGGGAAACCGAGGAAGTGATGCTCAAATATTATCCGAACCTTTTTATGTGAAGTCAGGTTTCGGGGACGAAACCCAAATAAGGGGAGGTGATTTGTAACGAACCAAAATCTTGGTTTCGTTTTCAAATAAATATATATTTCTAATAAATATTATGGTGAAAATAATATTTTAAAAATAAGTTGAAACAAGTGGGTTTCAAGTTAGTAATGGGGTTATACTAGTTTTTAACTAGTTTTGGAATGAAATGGGTGAAATGAAAGTTGAGGGCTAAAGATGTAATATGACAAATCTGCCATTTTGACTAAAAGAAGTCAAAATTGAGTTTTTCTCATTATTGTTGTGTCGTTCATTTCAAGAGGAGAAAAAGGAGAAAACAATTTTGGAGCTAAATCTTGCATTTGAGCTTAAAATTGTGAAGGTTTTGGCTCACACAACACCTTCCTAACATCATGTAAGTGTTAATCATGTGTTAGATGGTGGGTTTTGTAGAAATCCAGAAATTATGAATGCATGTAGTTAATTGGTGTTAGATTGTGGATAATCTAGTAAAACTAAAGGTAAAGAATGGTGATTAACATCCTAGAACCCTTTGATTTTGATTATGAGAAGTTAGGGTTCATATGGAGAAAATTGGGGGTGTTTGGATTATGATGATAGGATGTTGAATTAGTGATGATTAGGTATTTATATGGTGTTAGACACTTGAATGAACACCAAATTAACCTAATGAAAAATATTGAATGAAAAATTAGTGTCAAGGAATTGGAAAGGAAACTCAAGTAGATGAGTTTGGATTGAAAGAGGGTGTTTGGTTATGGGAATAACCCAAACGGGTCAGTTTGGGTTGGAAATGGAAAGTGGGTTGTGAACTCAATTATAATGTGATTTTAATGTATGTTAGATTACTAAACTAGGTGTATATGTTTAAGTAATCAAATTGTGAACCGAGAAGGTGGTGCGGGATCTTCTAACCCAAAAGGTAAGTGCCTTTGCACATACTTAGTATTGATGATAATGGATGGTATATGTGTTATGTTGCATACTATATTGTTGAAATGAATGTGAATGAACTAGTATGTGTAAATGAATGAATGTAGTTATAGTTGTAATACTATAATGGATATGTGTAAATGAATGAATGTAGTTATAGTTGTAATACTATAACTAATATGTGCAATGAGGTTATGATCTAAGTATCATAATGGAAATGAGGTTATGGTTTAAATACCATAATGGAAATGAGGTTATGATCTAAGTATCATAATGGAAATGAGGTTATGGTTTAAATACCATAATGGAAATGAGGTTATGGTCTAAGAACGATAATGGAAATGGATATGAGGTTATGATCTAAGTATCATAATGGAAATGAGGTTATGGCCTATGTGCCATAATGGAAATGGAAAAGTGTAATCAAAATGTTAATTATGATTGACTAATGAAAAGAAAGGAACTTATATGACAAATTGGGTGCAAACGGGTCAAATGGGTGAAAACAAGTTGTATTTGTTTGTTAGATATGTTTATCTTCATTACTAATGGTTGTTACATGTGGTTATGTAGGAAAAGCTCCGATGTAGTCCGAGTCAAGTCCAATTGGCGAAAGGAGGATTCTCGTATGCGTTTTTGGTGTTTTTGGGGGTTTAAAAGAAAATCCTTAAAATGTTGTGTAATTTGATACCTGAATTGGTTTTTTAGTTTTTATAAAGGGTGTTTTGATGTTGCAAATGATGTTTGAAATGTTTGGTCAAAAACCCAAGTGTTGGGGATTTTTGTTGTCATGTTGATGGATTGAAAAATTGAAAATTTTGGTTAAGTATGGAACTTGGCAGAAAAATGTAACTCTCTGTTTACTGGCCGTCTTCCCCCCACGCGAAGATCAGGAAGGAGTTCTTTGCGCCACGTGAAGAACCAGGATTCCGGCCTGGCAAAGTTGAGGCTCTTCGCGGCACACGAAGATGTCTCTCTGGTTTTTCACGACACGCGAAGGATATAAAAAACAATTATTGGGATAATAGCTTCTGCGCGTTTAAATGTTTTATTAATTGGTTTTCCAATTAAGGGTGTTACAACTTGGTATCAGAGCAATGGTTTTAGGGATTTGGTGTGGATGGCACCAAACTCAAATCGGATGCTCTTGATATGGGGGAAATGATACGAGAATCCAAGAAGGACTTGACTAAGACTCGGAGCTTTCGGAAATGAAAGGTTAGTAATTGAATTGATAATGTGATTATATATATATGGTATATGTAAATGTATGACTGAATGACAAGGTGTTATGTGTGCTGAAATTTGTTTTGTGATTTGTTATATGGAGACGATAATTACACTTAGGCATAGCGTATTATTAAACATGTCTGGCCAATATGATTAATAATACGAAATGTGCATGGGTCTTTATGATAACCATATAACAATGAACATTTGCAAGAATTAGGTGAAGGTGATTGTATGTGTATGTATGTATGTATATAGGTAGGTATATATATTCTTAATACATATAATAGTGAATGTGTGACGGATACCTAGGGTATTGAAAGTGTAAGGGTATTAAGGTGTTTTTGTTCTATTTCTCAGTTTAGAGATGACAGACGAAACGAGCAATGAACCATTGGATCCAAGAATACAAGAAATGATTAAGGAAGAAGTGGCCAAAGCCTTTGAGCAAGCCACATCTTTGCTTATGGAAGAAACGAGAGGGGCTATTAAGCTCACTCTTTAGGAGGTCATGAAGGACAAAGATAGGGAACCACACGGTTGTACCTTAAAGGAATTTATGGCGATTAAGCCCAAGGAGTATGATGGGCAAGTGGACCCGATTCTTAGCCACAGGTGGATGGTGGATATGGAGTCTAACTTCTAAACGACTAGGTGTAAGCCCGAGGATAGGGTTATGTTCAGTGTGCCTCTACTGGAGGGAAGGGCGAAAAGGTGGTTGTTGAATCTCCTAAAAGAGAGAGGTGAATTGGGGGTAACCTCCCTGACTTGGGAGGAATTCAAGATGGACTTTCTGAAATATCATTTCCTACAGGCTGCAGTGGATAGGATGACTTAGGAGTTCCTCCTCGTGAGGTAAAATAATGAGTCAATAGAAGAATTGGCTGGGGCTTTCTTTGATCGTGTCAAGTTCTGTCCGGACGTGGTGTCGACTGAGAAGGCGAAGATTGACAGGTTTTATGCTATGCTGACGGTGGAGTTCAGAGATAGCATATCTCCATCCTCTTTTGTGCTTAAAATACAAATACTTGATAATTGCAGGTTATTCGCTGTTAAAAATACACATCAAGCTAAATCCTATCAAGAACACCAAGAATTTTTTTTTTCTAGAAGGTTCATTCCCGGAGCATTGACCCCCAAGAAGTCAAAATTGGTCAACAATAGTCAACAAGAAGCTACAAGACAAAGCTGGGGAGAAAAGGTGGGTTGCAAGGCCGTGCATCCCAATGCACTTGTCGTGCATTGCCCATCTCTGCTCCCCACGGCCCGGTACCGTGTCCTCTGTACCCTGTTTGATTCCCAGGGCCTTTTCACGGCCGTGCATTGCACATTTTGAGGCCTATAAATAGGAGGCTTGGGTTCTTCATTATACACACCAATCCAGAGCAAAATTACACTCAAGAAGAGAGCATTCTCGTAGTTAGAGTAGAGAGTAGAGGTGCTCTTCCTCTGTGTTCCACAATAGGGGGGCCTATGAAACTCATCATTACGCTAGTCGTAATGGCCATTCGTGGCTAAAACTTCTTTTATTTGCTAGGGTGAAGATGATGTTTGGTGCATGTTAATGTTTAACATATTAATGAAGTGGTATGTTTATGTCTTTAACTAATTCGTCCTCAAAAAACCATCTTTTGATGGCCTTTTATTATTGTATAAATCCGTCTTTATATTTGTGAGTGTCTTGATTTAAAAGAGTAAGATCGTAAAACCTTTTTTAATCAAACTTCCTTTGAAACTCGTACGTCTTTATATGAGCAGAGATTGATAAGCCAAGGCTTGGTATATACTTCTAAGATCGTACGTCTTTATATGAGATTATTATGCGACCAAGAATTGGTGAACTCATGTTGAGAACGGTACGTCTTTATACTTGGTCCCATTGTTACACCGCCTCCTGGTGAGTAAAATATAATCACCTATTTAACTTAATATAAAGCATTTTGAGTCCGATGTCTTTATCCAACCCGGATATGACCATTCGATGGGTTGAGGGTAAATTTTGTCCTTAACGGGAGGCACTACCACTTTTTAAAGATTATAATTTGCAAATCAAATGTCGTGAGGACGAGGCTCTAGCGGTGACCCGGGTCACAAATTTGTAGTTGTCATACCACTGAATTAGTTAATCTAACATTATCATGTACCAAGCTGATTCGAATCCTGAAGCAATACATCTCGTAATCTGATCATTTTCGCCTTATTTACTTTTCTGCTATTTACTATTCTGCTAGTTACATTTCTGTTAAACACTTCACGCACATTTTTACTTTTATGTTATTTACTTTACCGCCATTTACTTTTCTGCTTCACAAGCACACAAAACCCATATACTAATTAATCCGGCTAAACGATAACAAAAGTTGAGTATTGGAACTCGACCGTGTCCATTGGTTCTTGCCTGACTATATTACGCTGCGATAGGTACACTTGCCTATTGTGTGTGTTTTAAGTTAACGTAATTATCATTTTACTTTTTAAATTTAAAACTTGATCTCGTGAAATCAATTAACCTAAAAATATATTTATTTATATATTTATATACTGAAACAGACACATCAAGTTTTTGGCGCCGTTGCCGGGGACACGGTGATTTCAAGAAAAATTCGAGTTAACGGATTAGCCTTTTTTTTCCTTCTATTTTTCTTTCTAGCATTGTTGCAGGTAGTGTATGATCCAAAGTTCTACTACTGGTTTATATCAACCTTTAGCAGAACCTGAAATATTTTTTCACCGTCGAGTTCGAGAAAACCGTGCTAGAAAAATGGCCGTAGAAAACCGCACTATCGCCGAATTTGCAAGACCGTCACTAGACGCGTTGGGGTCTAGTATCACAGATCAACCGTCGAACCTAACAACTTGGAGATCAATTCTCATGTCATCCACATGATCCAGTCATCATGCACATTTAACGGATTACCCGATGAGGATCCACATGCCCACATCGTAAATTTGCTCGAGATTTGTGACCTTTAAACTGAACGGGGTGTCGAATGACGCTATTCGCCTCCGTGTGTTCCCTTTATCCTTAAGGGAATGAGCTAAGGCATGGTTGAATTCTCTCCCTACCGGGTCAATCATCACTTGGGACGATCTCGCCCAGAAATTCTTATCGAAGTATTTCCCACCGGCAAGACCGCTAAATTAAGAAATGATATCACCACTTTCACTCAAGACGATGGTGAATCACTATATGAGGATTGGGAACGCTTCAAGGACATGCTAAGGAAATGTCCTCACCATGGGTTAGAGGTTTGGCTGCAAGTATCATCTTTCTACAATGGGTTACATAATCAAGCCCGTCAGACACTTGACGCTACCGCGGGTGCCATATTTGGGAACAAAAGGCCACAAGAGGCTTATAACCTAATTGAAGAGATAGCTATGAACATCTATCAATGGTATAACCCACAAACTAGTAGAGGCACAAGGCAAGGAGTTAACACCGTCGACGCTGTCACATCATTATCTGCTCAAGTAGACGCCCTGACCTCAAGATTAAACCAAATTAGTAAGGGCAAGGAAACACCGGAAACAATGGAAGAAGTGAAGAGCATCACAGCCGACGTCGAACAAGTTGACTTTGTCAGAACAAATCGGCCTCAAAACAACCCTTACAGCAACACCTACAACCCTGGATGGAGGAATCATCCAAACTTTAGCTGGAAAGACAACAACCAAGGACAATCTGGTTTTGGACAACAACAGTAGTTTCAGCAAAGGCCCCCACAGAACTTTCAACCTCGTCAACAATTTCATAGACCAAACAAGATGAGCAATGAGATGAGCTTGGAGGATGCGGTGACTAAGCTAATTTCCATTACCGAAAGTCAATACGAGGAAAGGTTTAGTCTACATGAAGCTGAGTTCAAGACGCAGAAAGCTACCCTTCAATCCATTGAAACGCAATTAGGACAAATAGCAAAACTATTGTCCGAAAGGCAACCAGGATGTCTCCCGAGTAACACTGAGACTAACCCAAAGGCCAACGTAAGTGCTATTACTCTAAGGAATAGAAAAGTCTACCCAGAACCACCTATGCCAGAAGAAGAAGTCCAATCAACTAGGAGAGAGATATTCACCGGAGTGCCACTCCGACCATAGCCCGCAAGTTCATCCACTCAGAAAGCACAACCTAGTGTAATTCAACCTCCTACGATGGACCTTCCTACAAAATCTCCACCAAAAAGAACGTTCACTTCCCACATACCATATCCAGGGAGGCTGGTTAAGCAGAAAACTGATGAGCAATATGACAAGTTCATAGAACTCTTGAGCCAAATCCATGTCAACATTCCCTTCTTGGATATCATACAAAAAATGCCAAAATATGGACGGTTCTTGAAGGCTTTCCTCACAAACAAGAGAAACATGGAAGAAGCGATAAAAAGAACAAATTACTGTGTCGCTCTTATCGAAAGGAATCTCCCGAAGAAACTTTCAGATCCGGGAAAATTCTCTTTACCATGTTCTATAGGGCCACTACTAGTTACATATGCGCTCGTTGATCTAGGAGCAAGCGTAAATGTTATGCCCTACACTATGTTTCAAAAGCTCGACATTGGGCAACCGCAACCGGTTAATGCAACCATTGAACTCGCAGATGGATCAGTCAAAACACCTATAGGAGTGGTCGATAATTTATTGGTGAAAGTTGGCAAGTTTGTCTTCCCTGCCGACTTTATGGTTTTAGAAATGGGACAAGATTTCTCCGTACCACTAATCTTGGGTCGTCCATTCTTAGCCACCGCCAGAGCCGTCATCGACATGAATGAAGGAATTTTAACGCTCCGTAATGGTAAACAATCAGTAACCTACAATATCGGAGGATATGAATGCATGTCAAGTGATCCGCTTGAAATATCTCACTTTATCGATTCCACTATGGACTATTAACTACAGAAAGCAAGGGACTTGAAAAAAGGAAAAGCACCTAATCTTACCAAGCCGAAGGCACCAGATTTTACGGCAATAGGTCTCACCAAAGATCTTGACAACACTAATTGGATCGATGAGTACTTTAATAAATTACCGAAACTGAACAAAGAAACAGGAGACACAGGGGATGTTGTTCACTCCCACCTGAATATAGACTGATGCAACACGTACGGGTCGGGCTAAAGACCCATAAATAAATGTAGCGCTTCCGGGAGGCAACCCGATGATCATGAATAAATTGAGAAGTTGGTTCATACGGCATAAAGCATGGACCTCAGGTTTGGTTTCTCCAAATTTTAGTTTTAATTACTTCAGCCCCAGGTATGCCTTCTCGATACTAGGACCTTAGTAGCTTAACTACTACATTTTATTTTCCTTGTTTGTTTTTATGTTTTATTTTATGTTTCAGGTAGAATAACATCACCAGACCATCTCTCTACTTTGAGGAGTTACATTCCAACTCTACAAGCCTGGAGCCGGAAGCCACATCAAATTTCTGAGAAATTCGATGAAGTCTCTAAAGTAACAAGTTGACAAGCAGTTGATAGGCACAGCCTGACAGCAACAATAAGATTTGGCCTTAGGTTATACACTGAATTGATCGGGGGAGTACCAGGTTCTTTTCCCTTAAAACTCCATGCATTTAAATTCTTGCATAGCATTTCATTACATGCATTTGTACATTGAGGGCAATGCACAATTTTAAGTGTGGGGTGGGGAATTAGAGATTCAGGACTGTTAAACACAAAACAGTAAAATTTAACTCGTGATTTTCTACCCATTTGACTAAAACATTACAAAAACTTACCTTTTATAAAACCTGAAAAATTTTCAAAAAATATTTAAACCCTTTTTAAACAAAACCTCTTAGAGTTTGCACCTAATTAAATAAAATGAAGACATGGCAAGTAGAAACAAACGGAAATTATGTATAACAAATCACTAAACCCTATCCCATCCGTTTCAATGTGAGAATAATCTGAGTCTTTTCACAAGCATTATTATCATTATTTTTGCATACTCTTTCTTTTGGCATATTGTGTGTTTATTCGATTGAATTTTATGCATAATTAGAACTTGTATGGCTTATACATATCAAGACCATGAACTAGTGGAAGTATGAAAATGATTGAGGCACCTAAGATCGTTATCACCCTTGTTATCCAAAAACCACAAAAATATTATCCCCCTAGATAACCCTCTGAGCCTTAGCCTTTTCTTTTCTAAACTCATACTTATCACCCAACCAGCTTTTCACAAACACCGGTTATTGGCTAACTGTCTTCGAAATGGGAAAATTATCTTATGTTATCATTGCAAGTTCATCGGGACAACTTTGGAAAGAACCCGCCCTACTCAGAAGAATTAGATTATACAAATGGTCGATGTATTAGGAAATTATCCGAACTATCTGTTGGAAAATTTAAGGAAATATTATTTCAAGGAAATTGAGAAAGGAGGAATGCTGAAGAAGTTATCTTGATTTAAAAAAAGAGAAAAAAGGGTTGGTCTTTTACCGGGAGACCTAAAAGAACCGGACATGCATTCTTCCGATTTCAATTTGCTTTCCTGCCTTCATTTCGCAAAGCCTGAATTACCAACCGAACTCCGAGAAAAGATTTTTCAAGCAACTAGTGATGAAAGAAAATGGTGGCGCAAGCAAGAACAATTTCCACCATTTTTCGGTTTGTCAAAAAGTGCCGCCAAAAGATACGACAGATGTAGAAAGTGTGGCAACTTGAGCCACGATGGAAAATGCAGCAAGAATCAAACTCACGCCCAAAGCGAGTATACATACCTAACGGAAGTAGGTGCTGTTAGGCGACTAATCGCAGGATCCGTACGAAAAGACAGTAATATGTATTACGCAATAAGGGATGAGTTGAACCTGATAAGAGATCTTGTTCTTGGAAATCTGACCATAAACGAGCCCTCAGATTAGTTATACCCTCATGATCTGAGTACTGTAGAGGAAACTTTAGTATTTACCATTTTAAGCCATGAGGTCGTAGCTGAGTGTTTCGCGATAGCTGCAGCCCTTCAAACCCCTTTTAAAACCCCTACAAATCCAAAAAAAAAAATCATTTTCACCCTTAGTTTTTCTTTAGCCACATTACAACCCTTTAAAGTCCCCTTGATTCATGCATACTACGTAGTTAGTTGGTGGAGACTTGATTTGCATACAAGCTTATGACCATTGCATAATTCAATTCGAACTCGAGTGTCCGACTTAGCTTACATTATCCATATATATAACCCTAGAGTTGAGTGAACATTGTGAGTAGTAAGGAGTTTTTGCATAATCGACGTTCTAGTAGGCTTGTCATGGATTCCATCATCTTAAAACAAGAAAAACACAAAAATAGAAGCAATTCAAGAATTATCCCGAGGTCTCAACACTAGTTGAAATTCCATTACCCTTGTAAAGTTTTTAGTTATGGGTGTGATCATGCATGAGTTTTCTTGAGGACAAGCAAAGTTTAAGTGTGGGGTGTTATGATATGTCATCATTTATACATATTTTACATATATAATAATCTCGCATTATGGTACTAAATTGAATAATAACCTTGCAATTTGTGCTTGAAATACAAATATTTGATAATTGCAGGTTATTCGGTGTTAAAAATACAAATCAAGCTAAATCCTATCAAGAACACCAAGAATTCAAGCCTCCAGAAGGTTCATTCCCGGAGAATTGACCCCCAAGAAGTCAAAATTGGTCAACAATAGTCAACAAGAAGCTACAAGACAAACCTAGGGAAAAAGAGGGGATGCACGTTCGTACATTGCCCATCTCTGCTCCCCACGGCCCGGTACCGTGTCCTGTGTACCCTGTTTGATTCCAAGGGCCTTTGCACGACCATGCAACCCAATGCAAGGCCGTGCATTGCACATTTTGAGGCCTATAAATAGGAGGCTTGGGTTCTTCATTCTACACACCAATCCAGAGCAAAATTACACTCAAGAAGAGAGCATTCTCGTAGTTAGAGTAGAGAGTATAGGTGCTCTTCCTCCTTGTTATAACAATAGGGGAGCCTACGAAACTCATCATTACGCTAGTCGTAATGGCCATTCGTGGCTAAAACTTTTTTTATTTGCTAGGGTGAAGATGATGTTTGGTGCATGTTAATATTTAACATATTAATGAAGTGGTATGTTTATGTCTTTAACTAATTCGTCCTCAAAAAACCATCTTTTGATGGCCTTTTATTATTGTATAAATCCTTCTTTATATTTGTGAGTGTCTTGATTTTAAAGAGTAAGATCGTAAAACCCTTTTTAATCAAACTTTCTTTGAAACTCGTACGTCTTTATACGAGCAGAGATTGATAAGCCAAGGCTTGGTATATACTTCTAAGATCGTACGTCTTTATATGAGATTATTATGCGACCAAAAATTGGTGAACTCATGTTGGGAACGGTACGTCTTTATACTTGGTCCCATTGTTACATCGCCTTCCGGTGAGCAAAATATAATCACCTATTTAACTTAATATAAAGCATTTTGAGTTCGATGTCTTTATCCAACCCGGAGATGACCATTCGATGGGTTGAGGGTAAATTTTGTCCCTAACGGGAGGCACTACCACTTTTTGAAGATTATAATTTGCAAATCAAATGTCGTGAGGACGAGGCTCTAGCGGTGACCCGGGTCACAAGTTTGTAGTAGTCATACCATTGAATTAGTTAATCTAACATTATCACGTACCAAGCTGATTCGAATCCCGAAGCAATACATCTCGTAATCTGATCATTTTCGCCTTATTTACTTTTCTGCTATTTACTATTCTGCTAGTTACATTTCTGTTAAACACTTCACGCACATTTTTACTTTTATGTTAATTACTTTACCGTCATTTACTTTTCTGCTTCACAAGCACACAAAACCCACCTACTAATTAATCCGGCTAAACGATAACAAAAGTTGAGTATTGGAACTCGACTGTGTCCATTGGTTCGATACTTAGTTCTTACCTGACTATATTACGCTGCGATAGGTACACTTGCCTATTGTGTGTGTTTTAAGTTAACGTAATTATCATTTTACTTTATAAATTTAAAACCTGATCTTGTGAAATCAATTAACCTAAAAATATATTTATTTATATTTTTATATATTGAAACAGACACATCATACCTTAAAGGAATTTTTGGTGATTAAGCCCAAGTAGGATTCCGGCCTGGCAAAGTTGTGGCTCTTCACGGCACGCGAAGATGTCTGTCTGGTTTTTCGCGACACGCGAAGGATATAAAAAAAAATCTTGGGATAATAGCTTCCGCGCATTTAAATGTTTTATTAATTGGTTTTCCGGTTAAGGGTGTTACATGGAGGCGATGGTAGGAGGTGGTGGTGGTGGTGAGTGGTGGTTGGTGGTTGGTGGTGGTGGTAGGAGGGTGTGGTGGTGATTAAGGGTGAAAGAATGGATGAAATGAAAAAAAACAAAGGGGTGGATGGAATGAATTTGAGGTGTTTAGAGGGAATGACATTCCTTGTGGAATGGATCATTCCATTCCATCGTCCAACCATACACCATTTTTTTTCATTCCATCATAATTGTCCATTCCATTCCACCTCTCATTTCTGCATACCAAACGTTACCTTATATTACATAGTTTGAATACAATAATTTTCATTTATATATATAATTTGACTTACATCATTATTTAGTTAAAAACAAAAGTTATATAACTAAATTTCAAGTTTTCTTAAAATAAGAAATAATTTAAAATAAATGTGTTTTATTAGTATAATATTTTTCTTTAAATATAAATTATTATTAAAAAAGTGAGGTGTATTTAATAAGAGAGAGAGACGGGAAAAAAATAGTGAGAATAGATGTGGATGCGATACGTGGCATAAATGATTTTTATTTATTATATAGTATATATATAAATATAGATACAGATAAAGTAAACATTTAATAATAAAGTAAACATTTTTAAGTTTTTTTTGAACGGCAATTTGGATTACTGACGGGTCACTGGCCCACCCGATCATCTCAACCATCACAGGAGAAAACCCACCATAGGTGAAAAAAACCCTGGCCTAACTTGGACCCTATTTTTATTGTCACAAGTGAGACTTGAACCTAAGACCACATCATTTTTGGTGAAATCTTGTGGATACACCTTTGCCACTAGACTAAGATAGTGGTTGCAAAGATTTTTAAGTGAGTCATACTTTGTGTCAATAATTTCACACGGATAGTTATGAGATATATGAATATTTAATCGCATATCTATTTTTACTTGATTAATCTCTAAATATTTTCGTTATGTACGTGAATTGTATTGGTCGTGTTCGGATTGACCGACACAAATAGATTTACACATAACATGACTTAAAGGATCTGTACATTAATAGTGTCACGTAAGTCACCTATTCATAGCATTTTAATATATTTGTTTTACTATTTGATCGTGGCATTGGTTTAATTTTATTATTACAAGACTAAAGAAAACTTTTATATTACAAGACTGTGTAGTACACGGGTCTCTAATCTAGTGTTTAATTTACAAATTTGATAAAGAATGGAGATGAAGAGAAGAATTTAGAAATTTAATAAAAAGAATGACTAACTTTAGTACTATTATATAACGGTCTTTTATCTATGTTTCGATATCCCCAACCGAGTCACCGTAACTTTATACGTTTCTTTTATGTATTTAACCACGTTTTCTTTTTGTATTTAGCTACATTAATGTCACCGCCTCAATAGTTTAAGTTCCGCCTCCCGTCGCGAAGTGCGGGGCTAATTTTCTCGTTTATACTTAGTAGTTACTACTTATTAATTAAGATTAGTTTTTTTATATTTTATATAAAAGAAAAAATGTTACTGTTATTATGACATGAGATGGGAAGAATATAATATTTTATTATTAAGTTGGAAAATAAATTTTACTTCTCCATGAATTTTTAAATTAAATGATAAATACACTAAATTTTAACATGATGAAAATAAAAATGACATCATAATAAATAATAATAATAATAAGTCCAAATTCCAAAATTTAATAAAAGAGAAGTTTCAAATTATTTTATATAATGAAATGGATATAGTAGTAGACAAAAGGTGTTTGAGTATAGTAAATGGGTATGAGTGATACTTTGGGGGGGAAATAGGTGAAGATACATCACAAATTGACAAGTGTCCTCTCAAAATATTATTGTTTTATGTTAAGAAGTGTGTATCAAAATAATTTAAACAAAAAATCCAGCCAAGTTTTACAAACTGGTATTCATTAGTTAATTACCAATTGATCAAGAATGACAAACACATAGGAAATATTTTTTTCAAGAATTTTAAAGATTTCAAAGAAGAAAATGGATGGGTTTCACACACAAGCAATTAAGGGAGATTTTAATTTGATAGTCATGTTTACAGAAGACTATATCTCAATTTTAATATTTTGATAATTACTTAGGGATGAGCATAAAAGCCTTCATCCAAAATGTTAATATTTACCTGAATCAAAAAATCAAAACAACGATGTTAGATTTATCTATTTTTTTGTCTTACGTTGTTTTACTTACAATCTTGTTCGTTTTTTATAATTGATTTTAGGAAATAAAGACATGATGTGCTACATTACCTATACCAGGAGAAGGAGACACTAACCTCATATGAGGTTGTTATTAGTGACATTTCAACTCGTTAGGTATCTTTTTCTTTACTATAACTTTTAGATTTTTTTGCAACACTTATGAAAAATTGTGTCTGTTTTTTTTAATTTTAGTGTTACACACTAGTTTATTAAATACTAGGTTAAAATCTCGTGTATTACGCTGGTTGAATAAATAAAATGTTATATACCTAGTAATAAAAAATTTATAATTTTAAAAACTCGTGTATCACAATTTATAATTTTAAAAACCCGTGTGATACACGAGTTGAATAAACCGGTATCTTACATCGGTTGAACTATTTATAATTAAATAATAAGTATCCGTAATTAGATTTATATTAAAAATCTAAAAATAAATTCTTTTAATATCATTATTCAATATAAGAGAGAGATGCGGAAAAAATGATACAAATGAACCAGAAAGTAACACATGTCCATATAATTTTATTTATTAACATAAATATTATTATTTGATATTATTATTTAAAAGGAGAGAGAAACAGAAAAAAATAATATTTAATAGGAGAGAGATGCGGGAAAATAAAAGTGAGGAGTATCCAGAAAGTGACACGTGTCCCCCATGGTTTTCCTTTATTATATAGTATAGATTAACTTGTTAGTTGTTAACTTTAGTTAATAATATGAAAATCATGACCCGACCCGATATGATAATAAACATTCTGGTGACCTGATCCGGTCAAAGTACCTCTATATAAACAAGCGTAGCTTGAAAAATTATGACCCCAGTGAAAAAAATTTATGGCCGCCCCGCCAGTGTCACTAACCATAGTATACTCGATAATGTATACCGTGTAAAATATGTAATGAGTGACCTAATTGAAACAGTTTTGAAACTTGATTATTATTATACAAAGTTATCTCTAAAATAAATAATGAAAGCTAACGTTCATTGAAGTTCTGTATCATATGATATATAATAGTATTAACTAGGAATCATAGGTATTTCTATTACATTATTATTTATTAGTTTGTTATATTATAGGTAGTAATATCAACTAAAGTTTTCTTAAAATGATTAAAAAGGTTATTTTAGACAAAATTGATCCCAAGTGATCAAAAGTTGGTTTGTATCGAAGATTGTAAACTGATGCCGAAGGACAACTTGATGCTTAAATCATGTTTGGTACCAATGTTGATGGTTGGTACCGAGGTACTGATTCACACCGGTGATGTTCTACAATGTGCAAGTCGAAAATACCGAAGATCAATCACGATGATTTAGAGATCTTATCTCTAACTATTTCCCTTGTATTATTGTAAATGATTATACACATAATTATTGTGTAGTTAGTTTTTTTTTAAACAACAACAATGAGAAGGCTCATAGAAAGCTAGCGAGAAACTAGCAATACCCCAATTACACCCGGCCATACTGGGCATGCGCCACAACACAAATATACAATACGAGTTTAAATTCAAAAAAAAAAACTTATCAAAGACAGAAACAAACGCCTCATGGAAGCTTGATTTTCCATTCCTCCCAATTACACATTACATTTTTTCCTCTTAGATGCCTCCAATTGAAACTTTGAATCTTTATGTCTTCCACCATGCTGTCTATCAATTTTCTCTCCAGCGAAAATACCCACTTGTTCCTTGTTTTCCAGATTACCCATAATGTGCAGTACCCAATAAGGCACCTAGCCTTCTTACTTTCCTTCGGCCCAGCAGCATTTTTAAAGAATTGAAGCAGTTCTTTGACCGAATGCAGAGGGGTTAAGTTCATTTCAGTCCAGTCTCCAATCCTGCGCAGCACCTCCTTAGCCACAGGACAACGAATAAAGGTGTGGTCAGTCGTCTCCTCTTCTCTTCGACACATCGAGCAGAACGATGACTAGAGAGTAACACCTCTAGCCACCAATGGGCCGGCCAGTGGGAGACGATATTGGGCCAGTTTCCATATGAAGCACCTGATGTTCAGGGGAATCCAATTTAACCAAGCAATATCCAGTTTGGTGTCCATCATTGTTCTTTTTGTAATCCAATTCCGACATGATTCGGTGGTGAATTCACCATTCCGATCACCAGCCCAAACCCAAATATCATCGCTGTCTTTGAATTTGTATGATAGCA
Source organism: Smallanthus sonchifolius (assembly GCA_023525975.1). Lineage (NCBI taxonomy): Eukaryota > Viridiplantae > Streptophyta > Magnoliopsida > Asterales > Asteraceae > Smallanthus > Smallanthus sonchifolius. The sequence goes on from CM042046.1 coordinate 34,758,656, forward strand.
CCATCTCCTCCAGGTCACTAATTTCATCCTTCCTTAGCTCCGCCACCTTTTTATTTACCCATTCCCATTTGAATTCGATCCGGCCGCCATCTAGTTGTTGAACCCTCTCCGCAATACTACATTCTCTCTTTTTCTCAATTTTATATAGGTAAGGAAAGTGAGTTTTGAATGAACCGTACCCGAACCAACTTGTCCTCCAGAATGAAGAGCTACATCCATTCCCTATTTGCTTCCGAATTTGGTTATCAAGATCGGACCCCAAGTCGCCCAATTTCTTAGCCGCCACATTAATCGAGGACCAAACATCTCTCCTTGAATCTCTATATAGTTCCTCCACATACTTGAGAGAAACATTATGTATAGCTTTGATGCATGATGCCCAAAGACTATAGGGGTCATTTAAAGCCTTCCATTTCCACTTTGTAAGTAATGCTTGATTCATGGAATCCAAGCTTGCGACACCCAAACCACCCATTTTTCGTGGCTTAATAATCTTCTCCCATGTCACCCAATGGATTTTTTTTGATGTTGCACTTCCACCCCAAAGAAATCTTAATAGCCTCTAATTCTTTCAACACCCTACAAGGAGCATTAAACATGGATAAAAAATAGAGTGGAAGGCTGCCCAAGACAGCCTTAACAAGAGTCAAGCTTCCACCGAACGATAGATTTTTTGCTTTCCACCCACTTAGCTTTGCTTTGAACTTGTTAACAATTGGCGTCCAATATTTATATAACTTCATATTAGCCCCTATAGGCATTCCCAGGTGACTAATAGGCAGCGATTCATCTAAACATCCAACTCTAGACGCCATGGATTTAACTTCATTTTCAGAGACTCCCACCCCCAAAAGTACACTTTTGTTGAAATTAATTTTTAAACCGGACACCAAGTAAAAACATCTAAGAATCCGTTTGAGGTTCCTAATGTTTTCTTCGTCCCATTCTCCTAGGAAAAAAACATCATCTGCATACATGGAGTGGGAAACAACCGGCCCACTATTTGGTAATGCAATACCTTTATATAGACCACCTTGGCAAGCCGATTTCATCATTGCCGAAAGCCCCTCCATGGCTATTATAAATAGGAATGGGGATATTGGATCGCCTTGTCTCACCCCCCTTTTGATAGGGAATTCATCCTTCGGGGATCCATTAATCAACATTGATGCCCTCCCAGACCTGAGGTATCCTCTAATCCATAATCTCCACTTTTGCCCAAAATTCATTTGTTCCATAACGGTGTCCAGGAACCCCCAATTTAACGAGTCAAAAGCCTTCTCAAAGTCCACTTTGAATAGCATTAGATTGGTGGAAGACTTTTTGGCCCAAGCATGAATAGAGTTTACTAAAATATGAACATCAAAAATGTTGCGACCTTTTAAAAATGTCGTCTGCTCTACGCCGATGACTGAGGGGATGACCTTTTGAAACCTCATCGCTAACATTTTACCGAGAGATTTAGGCATCACTCCAATGAGTGAAATAGGCTGAAAGTCGTTGATAGTTTTCGGGTCCTTCCCTTTCAGGGCAAGGGTGATGAAGGAAGCGTTACACCCTTTAGCAATAGATTTTCGGGCTTCAAAATGTTTCATAAACTTAACCATACCCTTCCGGATAATGCCCCAAAATTGCCTAATGAAATCAAATGTTAATTCGTCTGGGCCCGGAGCTTTACCCCCCGCACAACTCCATATTGCTTGTTTAATTTCCGTCTCCATAAAACTTTCCTCAAGACCAAGCCGTTCCTCCTCCGACAGCCTTCCCAGATTAGAGTTACAGAACTCCAATCTTGATGGGGTACCTTCCTTGAATTTTCCTTAAAAATTGTTGAATATTTCCGCCTTTATTTTCTCCGGATCAGCTATCCAATTACCTTGAATATTCAGCCCATTGATTATGTTCGTTCGCTTCCTGACATTGATCATACCATGAAAGAATGATGAGTTTTCATCTCCATCCACAAGCCACTTCACCCTAGCCTTTTGTTTCAAATCTGCCCCTTTCGCAGCCTGAATTTCCAGTAATCTTTTTTTATTCTCCATTCTCCACTCTTGCTCCTTGTTGCTTAATCCCTACAACTCAGCTTTTGTATCTAAGGCATTCATCTCGGCTTCAATCTGATTGGACTCCAAATCTCTTTCTCTCTTCTTAATTCTGCACCAATCTTTTAGGGCATTCTTTAGAGAGCTAATTTTCTTAGCAAGGGAATAGTCTGGTCTACCCTGGATGGATGAGTTTGACCATAATTTGTGAACAATCTTAGGAAGTTCATTATGAGACAGCCATGAGTTATATAGTCTAAATGGACATGGGCCATAATCATGTTAATTACACAAAAGAATCACCGGTCGGTGATCAGACCATCTTCTGCCCAAAGCCAAAACAGTTGCAAGTGGCCATATACCATGGAAGGAATTGCATACATTAATTCTGTCTATTTTACTTGACACCGATCCATCGTCTCGCATCCAAGTGAATTTTGCACCACCCATGTGATACTCCACCAACCCAGCTTCATCACAGAAGCTGTTGAAATCTGACATACTAAGGTCCATCTGAGGCAGGGAAGATCTCTCCACCCTGCTTCTAATGGAATTAAAATCTCCCATGAACACGAACCTGCCATTGAACCCCAATTTTATTCTCAACAGCTCCTTCCACAGCTCTTTCTTAGCGTTACATCCTTGTGGACCATAGACATTAATCATATGAACCTCCCCATCAATTCCTTTCCAACTTCCAGATACCCATATGAAATTTGACGAGGATATAATGTTTGTAACCTTATATAGATTTCTGTTCCAACAACAACATAACCCACCTGATCTTCCAACTGAACCAATACCGATTGAGTCATAATTCTTGTCACCCCAAATTCTTTCGAATGGAATCTTCTCACTATTTTCAAGTTGAGTTTCTTGAATACTGAATGCCATGTTTCCTTATGATTTCCTTGATCCACCCTGTTTTCATCGATCCCCCAATTCCCCTACAATTTATGGTTAAACAATTCATTGATAACCTTTTAAATTCTCCTCACCTTGAATTGCAGCTTTAACCATCTCTTCCTTATTTCTTAGGTCAATCCCCAATTTTCGACCAATTTCAATCGTAGCTTGGATTTCTTTCTCCACTTCCTCGTTACCTACAAGGTCTTCCCCCAGATCAATGCTGTTCCCGAGCTCCTGATTTATCAACGGATCTCCAGAGGTACCTCCCATGGCTGAGTTAAGATCCGGAATTGGGGAATTAGCGCTACTTTTGCCAGAAACTTTATCCCTAATTCCGATCTCCTTAATTATATCGTCAATCAAGAATGGGTCACTGTCTATTTCTTCCCTTCTGGGCCGCTTCCTTGACGTTGGCCCAACCGGGATAATTATTCTTTGGGCTATTACCTGGATGGTCCATCTCTGTTTTACTCTCACCAGACTCAAACCAAAAGACTTTGTTTTTATTTCTTTCACACGTTTTTTCAGCTTTTTCCCTTTCTCCCATGCAACTCGATTCCCATGCATCGGGAAACCCTGGATTGTGTTATTGGCCGCCACTTCCACTTCCATCTTTTCGTTTTCCTTCCGGTGAGGATCCGCCGTTATCGGAGGTTCCTCCTCCTTCCCCGATGCCGGCGTATTACCACCCCATTCTGGACACCAAGTTAGGTTTAATAAGTGCAATCAATTAAGATAACTGATGGCAATAATCTTGAAGCTAATTCCGTGATTGGTTTGACCTCTTAGTATATGTGTTATGTGACTTTTTTATTACTGAAATTTATCAAATATACAAGAGGTTGAATGTGATATTTGTACCTGTGTTCATATTTCATATTCAACTGTGAGCATGACGTGTGTCTGGTTAGACTAATTCCGCCAATCTAATCAAGGTATACCCGCTTGATTGATCCTCACAAAAACCGAACCAAATAAGAATCCAGTTTAGTTGTTTTAGGTTTTGATTTGGTTTAGTTTTCGGTTTACTAGGTTTCTAACTGAATAATGAACAAAAAAATTGGGATTTTATGGAATTGAATTTTTTTTAATAAGGAAAGGGTATATTTGTCATGTTATAAGTTTAGCTTTAAAAATAAATGAACATCCGTTCTAAGGACCATCTTTGTTACCCGTGAGCAAATAGTACAAATAGTAATTTTCCATATTTAAGAAACAAATTCGTAAAACAGGAATAGCATATAAAACATATGTACAATTAAGTTTATATATTATTGGCACGTATTGCGAATGTGAATGGTAAAGATAGGATTGGCTTGGTTTAAGATTATAAACCATTAAATTACGAATGCTTTTGAATTATAGGTAATGACATGCTAAAATCAATATCAAATTATACGAGTATCAAATAATACAGTATTAAACTACCAATATACAAAGAAACTAGATAACTTATACGAGCCAGCAGACAAGTTACTGGAGCCAAATCGCCTGAAACTCGGCCTTACCATTTACACGAGCCAATGAGCTTGATTCAAAATCAATCCAAGTTTTTATCAAGATAGCAAACCAAACATCAGTTCTAGGATTTGATACCAAACCTGATTTATAAACCAAACAGTAGATGTAGATTGCAGGTAATCATATCCCTTCCAATTCCTCTAATGATTCCCATTCCCGTTTCAACAAGCCATACCCATAGTGATTACCTTACAACAAACCAAACGCCAACGCCAACGCCACCACTGGTTATGCAGTAGAAATAACAAACAGACAGATAACAAGTAACACAATCTTTGACATCTAACCTCAGCAACTACAGTTCCTCTCCTGGAAATCTTCCTTCATTTCCCCGCCTTCGCCTTCATCATCCTCGGTCAGTGATTCCTTGTACTTGTAGAAATACGTAATAATGACATAGATAACAAGATTAACCGCACTTAAACCAGCCAACACCCAATAATATCGATCCAAATGGCTCTTGTTTAATGTATACTGGAACCAGTTCGGCTTCCCATTTCTCTCACTCACCTTCCCCACAATGTAGACCGACAAAACACTAGCCATGCTTCCTAACCCCAACACACCCTTTGTGCAATAAGTCAAATACTTGTGCATAGGCTCAGGGGTTTGGTGCCTAAAGAAACCCGTGATACTGTTATTAGCAATCCCATCAACGGCTGCTAATAGCATAAACTGTGGAAGCAGTGCAAATATACTCATTGGAATCTCCTTGTCGGGTTGGTCTACCAAACCATGATCCCTGATCCGATGTAGTCTTCGCGTTTCCACTTTTGCAGCAGTAATGCAACATAATACTGAGAGAAGCATACCAGTTGCGATCCCAATTGGTGGCGTGTACTTTTTTGTAATGGTTGTTAAGAATGAATAGAAGTGTGCAAATATGGAGCTTGTCGCGGTATAGAACAGAAGGAAGATTGGAATGGAAACCTTTATTTTACCAAGCTTTCTATCCATGTGATTAGCTTGCTCCAGATAATAAGTGTTTCCAATAGATAGCACGATCCCGACCACAATGAAGGTTAACCACATTGGGAGCAGACGAATACCAATCTTCGTGTCTTCTACTTCCCGCACGTTGCAAACCTTCCATTTGTTCGGTTGTTGGTCTTCTTGTAACTTAATAGCAGCCTTGTCAAAGAGCCTATGTTCAATATAAAGGTGTAAGATTATTTCAAACCATACTAAAAAATGACCCATTCCAACTCGTTTGACCCACCCATACTCCCCCTTCTATACAGAATCCATGTAAAAACAAAAAGTCTCTCTTTTTGAAAGACAGACCCACACACCTATGGTGCTAAACAGGTCGTGTTCGTGGGTTGACGGGTCCAACCCAATACGAACCTTGAAATCATGACAGACATATGAACCCGAACACAACACGCGTTGACACGAACATGACCCGTTTGGCCCAATTGTTATTATTATTCTTTTTGCATTTTAATCCTCTAAGACTATAAATTAATAACAAAAAACACAAGGGTGTATAAAATAGTTACATTTAAATTATAAAGAGTATTGTCAATTTCCTTTTTAACTTCTAAATTTTTGCATAAAAATACCTAACCATGACATAAAACACAATTAAAAATAATAATAGTAATAATAATGGGTTAAACGATTCAACACGTGAGCCCGCCAGGTTGACCCGAACACGACCCGTTTAGCTAAACGTGTTCGCGGGTTCGAGCCGAAACTGACCCGTTTAGACTAAACCCAAACCCATGAATTTCATATTAGAAATTCACACCCATTACACATTTTTAATGCACGCTTGTCTCATATGGGACCTGAACCAAAGACCTCCTGCTTGTTCGGTCACCTAGTCACGGCTAGGCCAAAATCCATGTTAATTCCATTTTTCACTTTCAAAACAAAGAATTGAAGAGAGACCTGAGGGTGCTGGTGGTATGAGTATAATCATCATTGTTGAGATCTTTTGGGTCAGGGGTCGGTTTTGAAATGTTACGAGCAGTAACCACAAAAACCCGGACAGTGCTTGTTAGCGGACTCCCCTCTGGATCCTTCCGTTCGTAATTTACCCATCCTATAAAGAACAAAAGTGTTGCCACCACAGCACTTATGGCCGGAATCCCAAACCGAAGTGACCATGGCTTTATATATGGAAGTCCAATACCTCCAGCCATTACTACAATCATCACCATAATCAAACCTGGGATTTGCACAAATATTTTATTTCCCTCTTCATTTTCCTCTCCAGATTTCTTTTCCTTTGCTTTCTCATTTTCATTTTTCTCTTTCTTTCTCTCTTCATTTTTCTTTTCATTTTCATTTTAATTTTTCTCTTTCTCTTTCTTTCTCTCTTCATTTTCACTTCTTGTTTGTAGATCCAAAAAGGGTGCTAACGAGACCACATGACTGGCCATCCCGACTGCGATCAACGGTAACGCTATATAGAACAAGACCTTTTGTGTGTGTACCCAATGCATTCCTCCTTGTAGTCTTTACATGGACCAAAAACAGGTGGTGTTGACATGGTTAGTAATCATAATCCCTGCATAGGTTTAAATTTAATTTCAGAATTTTTTTTATATTTATATTTATAGGGGAGGGTTCAAATGATAACCAATTTTTTATGTGATAACCACTCTCAAACAATCGCATAATTTATAAATTATTTCTTTTCTAATTATTAAAAGAGTGTTGATGTATATTGAACATATATCTTGAACATAAATACGGAAATGAGGAGTTACATATACGTACCACATAATGTTACATATATGTGACACATAGTGTTACGTATATGTAACACTAACAGAATGATAATTGTTACATATACATAAGTGGGTATCACATAAATATTGGTTATTATTTGAACCGCACCCTATATTTATATTTATTTTATACACACAGGAAGTGCAGCACATTAAAATGACTTACCACACTGTAGGCGATGCTCGAGAGTACAAGCATATAAAAGTCGCCCATGAATGTATCGACAATGAAGGCAAACGTGAAGGCCAAAACGGGTGTGATTCCATTCCAAATGTTGATGATTCCAGCAGCATGTGTAGTGCTTAGATTCCAGACATTTGTTAAGTAATTCATCATAATATACATTGCAAATGCAGCTAACAGATCCGCCCATATCAGTGCTACCAAATCCAAATCAAAATCAACACTTGTTATTCAATAAATTCGGAATTTAATAATTAGTTATTCGCTAGTTTCATCATGTAATAATTAACACAAAACTTATAGTTTACACTCATATGTTTTTAAATTAGTTAGGTAAAACAACTAAGAATTATATAACTGAGAAGATTTACTCAATATCTTTTAAATGACCTAAAATTAAATAATAATAATGTTTATACTATTTTTAAAAAACCCATTGTGAATACTCTTATTAACTACAAATCGACTTTACTTTATTTTCATATAGTCCTTAGATGTTTTGGTTATAAATATAAAAAATTATTTTATTTTCTAAGATATTAATACTTTAAAGAGTAAACTTTGTTTTTGCTACCTGTGGTTTGACCATTTTAATCATTTTGCTCCAATAGTTTGAAAATGACCATTTTGCTCCCTGTGGTTACAGTTTTTACCCTAATATTCTCCCCGCTCTTAACTCCATCCATAATTTCGGTTAAATGTTACCCATGTGAGCGGCATAGACAAGACAGAAAATGCCCCTCATGTGAGGGGCACGTGGGTAACATTGAACCGGAATTACGGATGGAGTTAGAGGCGGGGAGCATATTAGAGTAAAAACTGTAACCACAAGGAGCAAAATGGTCATTTTTAAACTATTAGAGCAAAATGGTTAAAATGGTCAAACCACATGGAGCAAAAACAAAGTTTACTCTACTTTAAAATTACAAACCTACTGTGTAAAATTTAAAATTTTAACATTAAATACCCATTAAGTTATTAAATAAAAGAAACTATAAATTATAAACAGGTAACCCGTGAACCGGCTAGGTTAACCCTAACAAGACCCCTCTAGCTAAATGTGTTCTCGGCTCAACCCGGACCCTAACCTGTTTACACTAAACCCAACCCCGTGTTATGTTGTAAATTAAAACCTCTAGAAACACCCTATAATAGTTGTAAACCCTTTATATAAATCTAATAAAAACTACTCAGCTTCAATTTAAAGCAAGCATCAGATACCAAAGTAAGAACAGAGCAAAACCAGATAATCAAAAAAGTTCGTAATTCAATCGAACAAAATTGCAACATCGTATTGAATCAATGACCTGAAATCCTAACAAAGGTCGCCATTCCTGCATTGACTTCAGAGGTCAAAGTTTCCCCTGCACAGAGATATTCAGATCCAAATGTGTCAGTAAATTATGTGATGAAACCTGCAAATTGAGGTTCGAAATCGAAAGGAACCTGAATTGGGGAGAAATGGTTTACGTTCTTCTTTTCATTGGTCGTTGATTCTGCTTCGATGGAAATTTGGGGGCCAATTTGTTGTTAAATATATTTGAACACGCTGTCTATCAATTATGAATCAAGTAGATAATAAATAAAGGCCGATTCTAACCACACACGGAATATTGTTAATTGGACCCGTCGTTACGCGATACGCCCTCGTATAGGTCAATACGAGGGCGTATAGGGTTTAGTCTCTGACACCAGAATGACACGTGTCATTCTCTGTGTCCCATACGATTCGTATTGCCCTATACGCCTCGTATGAGGCAGGGCTCAATATTTTTCTTCAAAAGTTGGAAGATTTGGTGTTAAATAATCCTATACGTGGCGTATAGACCTATACGCCACGTATAGGATTATTTATTTAATTATATTTTTTTTATAATAATATATTATTTTGTATTTTAATTTATATAATTTTGTTAATATAAGTTAGTTATAAATTTTCTAAATTTTATATATTTTAAATTTTTTTTAAACATTTATTATATTTTTACAGTATAATCAAACAAAATATTAAACATTACACACCAAACAAAATATTAAACATTACAAACCAAACAAAATATTAAACATTACAACCAAACAAGTAAACTAAACATTATATACATTACATCATAAAATTAAATATATACATCAAAATGTTTTACATACATAACAACGAAATAAACAAAATACAAATAAAAGAACTAAACCTAATCGGCTCCGGCGTCACCCTTACCTGCCCCGCCCTCACCCTGAACGGGGTCGTCCGGATAATGACGTGGCGGTGGTAGTGGGGGTGGTTCGATGCCGGCGGCTCGTGACTGATTCACGAGCTGTCCAACCGCCCACGTCATCAGGTCCTCCATGCGATCGAGTTGACGACCCTGTCGCCGTGAGTCGGCAACAAGGCCATCAAGCAATGCCTGGGTAGCCCTATCCAGCCTAACAGACCGACGTACGTGTCGGGGATGCTGTGGCGGATGCTCGTGGACCTGCTCGACGTGTGGCGGCTCGTCCTCAATCGCCATACCCTGCAGCGGCTGAGGCATAGGTGGGTCCCCCTGTCCAGGCATCTGCGGCAACGGCACGGGGACCCAAACCTGGTCCTGGACGGCCCCTACGAACCGAAGGCCCTGCGGGAATCGGTGCGTGATGCGCATGCCGCTCGTCGTGCGACGATCTAATCGGACAGGGAGAATGGCCGGTAACATCTGAGGCTCATGGTGGCCAAATGGTATGACCGACCGCATGATATGCGTGATGAATGCACCGCCATATAAAAGTCCACGCCTCTGTCGCATATAGGCTGAAGCAAAATAAAGCGCCATGCTCGTGGACAGGTCGCACCGCCTCCCAGTAAGCAGGCAGAAAAGGAAGAAAAGATCTCTATCAGTGCACCACTCACGGCTATTCAGACGCGGTGCGATCGACGTCGAAATAAGCCGGTGCAGATATCTATACAAAGGGTCTCAAATACCCGAGACCCTCCCCTTGGTACCCAACCAAGGACTATCTGAAATCAAGCCCCAAAAAACAAGGAGTTCCTCCTTGTCAACCTCCGTCACCGCCTCGGTGAATAGCGGCGAGACCGTCTCAGGCTCGTGGTACAAGCCCGTCGTGACGGCCCACTGACGGAGGGTCTGACGGTAAACGACCCCAAAAATAGAAAAAGAAATACGATCCGGGTCCTCAATATCCGGCGCCTCCCCGGGTAGAGGCTGCAGCCCAGTCTCTGAATAGATGAACGTCGAAAGAAACTCGACGACAAGCTCTCGGTATGTCTCCTCAAAAGAAAGGTCAAAAAGACGCGACCATGGCGTGTCCTCACCGATGATGGCCCTAGCTCGCTCGGCCTCATGCACCTCCTCGAGGAGGGCCCAATCCACCGCCGTACCCGGACCCATCTGCACCTCCCGGAGCTTCTGGAACCGGGAATAAGCCTCTGTATCGGGCGGAAAATCTAGAAAAGGATAGTGCGCAAAATCGTCTAGCTGATCCATCTGAATATCATCATCATAATCCGCCATATCTGATAATAATTAATTGTTTTTAATATTTTAATTTAAATAATAAATAATAATAATAATATATTGTTTAAATTTTATATAATAAATAATAATAATATTTTTTTTTAAATAATAATAAATAATAATAATAATAATAATAATATATTGTATTTATTTTAAATAGAAAATAATAATAATAATAATATATTGTTTAAATTTTAAATAATAAATAATAATATTTTTTTTTAAATAATAATAAATAATAATAATAATATATTGTATTTATTTTAAATAATAAATAATAATAATATATTGTTTAAATTTTAAATAATAAATAATAATAATATTTTTTTTAAATAATAATAAATAATAATAATAATATATTGTATTTATTTTAAATAATAAATAATAATAATAATAATATTAATATATTGTTTTTATTATATTTTCTTTAATTGAATTAATTTATATAATTAAAATTTTTTTTAAATTAAAAACCTATACGCCACGTATAGGCTTATACGTGGCGTATAGGCGGTTGCCGGGTAAACAAAGTCATACGCAGGCCAAATAGGCCATACGCGGGCGAGTTTCCGGGTAAACTAAGCCATACGCGACCAAACTAGGCCATACGCAGGCATGTGACCGGGTAAACTGAGCCATACGCAGCGTATAGGTTTATACGTGGCGTATGGCTTCATCTTCTTCCTTAGATCAATCCAGAAGAACTATACGCCACGTATGGTCCTGTACGTGGCGTATAGTTCTTAATTTCAAAACTAAAAATCGCTAATCTACCCAGTTTTACCCGCTAATATTCAATAAAAACCTAACATTAATGATCGTGGGTTAAGACACGTACCTTTTCAAAGTTTTTTTGATGGCACAATCCAAATCAACGAGCGTTTTATAAGCGGGTCGCGTATGGCTTTGTGTTTGTTTTTTTGGTTCGTTTTGTACAATACGGGGACAAAACCAGATAAATCAAATATATATACGCCACGTATAGGGCAATACGTGGCGTATAGAATACCAAAGGTTAGGGAAGATACGCCACGTATTGATCTATACGTGGCGTATAGAAATTTGAATTTTGAAAAAAATTGAATTTTGAAACATTTGAATTAAAATTAATTATTATTATATTTAATTAACATTATAATTAGTTATAATTAAATAAAAATATTTAAAATGACAATAAAATTAATTTAAAAAGAATTACAATACAATTTTAAACAAATATCATCCGAGATTCGTGAAATATTGTGGAAAACTAGATCTATTAGTGGCCATTATTTTCTTAAATCGTTCTATACGATCATTGTATATATTTTCCCATTTTGCTGCATCATCATTTCGGTGCAAATTCCAAAGTGCATTCGGCGTAGGAATCGGAAATTCTCCGTCTAACTTGACGTGGATGAAATGAGCATTTTTGACGTGAACTAACGATAAGACTTGATGTTGAGCGTGAACGTTAGGACCAAACCACAATGGAAAAAATGTTTGATTACCGTTGATGCTTAAAAGATGAACAATCACCCCAAATCTTTGAGCAATTAGGAGTCCTGTGTATGGCATCGACATCCAACGACTAACTGGTGCGGCTTTCACATCCTGCCAATCTATTGTGTGACGTAGCTTATCATACTCTTGAAAGGCGACTCTGTCAAAAACAGTTCTCCACCATTCCTCTTTATTGTCCATCTCATGTAGAAGTTGTTGTCGGACAAAGAGCCACCGGTTTTCATTTAACCCTAAGCCCAAAGCTACCGATCGAAAACCACAGTTACCGTCGGGTTTTACATCCTGTATATGTGAAATGTACGGATAAAATAAAGAGGGTATCGAATCCTTAAAACATTTTATATTGTTAACCGCATCATTCCCCGTAATCAATGGAAACCCAAGATGGGCGTAATCATCTTGCGGTTGCTTTCCTTTACCCTTAGTTGAACGACTGTGTTGAAAGACCGAACTCGCTTGTATAGAGTCTTGTGACGCAATATACGAGCTGTGTCTCGCAGGGTCACATTTGCTTTGTTGGGATCCTGTGAATGAGTTGTTTCTCGCGACATCCTGTTTCCTTTGTTGTTGCTTTTTCAAAGTTGGACGACCGCGAGTATCTTCTTGTACCATAGGCGCTTTCTTGTTACTTTTGCTCGGAAAGACAACCCCTGCAATTCTCGACAGCATACTTCTTTTGACCTGATCGGGTTGTGACATAATTTTGTTTCTCACTTGACCCAGTACCTTATCCACGTCTACATTTTCATCATCGACAAACGACGGTTTTAAATCAAGTTTCCTCCAGAAGACGTCCACTGCATCTAGAGGGATTATGCCACCTGTATAATAATAATAATATATTGTTTAAATTTTAAATAATAAATAATAATAATATTTTTTTTAAATAATAATAAATAATAATAATAATAATATATTGTATTTATTTTAAATAATAAATAATAATAATAATAATAATAATATTAATATATTGTTTTTATTATATTTTTTTTAATTGAATTAATTTATAATAATAATAATTAAATAGTCAGAACAGTTTACCTGTAGCTTCGATATTTGCTAGACGACAAGCACACGGCAACCCACAACTACTGAAAAGTTGGCACCCACACGTTGCATTTTGTTTCCGTATATTTGATAACTTGTACCACTCGTTTTCTATCAAATCTAGAGCTTTATGTGAAACTTTACCGTGCAGGATATCAAACAATTGAATAGCTATGTGGCTGTCCATTTTCCTTATGATGCTTGTTCCAAACCCAAACTGTAAGTGATAATACTGATCTGATACAATTTCATCAACAAACCCAACAAGTCTATCTAGCGAGCTGTTAGCGTTTCTAAGATAGCTCTTTAAGAGCGAATGCTGGCTCTCGACTCGGTTCGTTGTATGTTGACCAAAATTGAGGTTTTTGTTGGACCACGCGGATACAAACTTTTCTTTATACGGGTCCAGCCAATTTTTAGTCACATAATCAATAACTCCTGGAAAAATATTTAATATTGAATAAATATTTAAATACTAAAAATATTTAATATTTAATATTTAAAACTTACTTCCTCGTTTGGCTGCGTACAGACGTTCGTAAAGTCGGTTGAAGTTGTGCTGGTATATATCTGGCGTGGGAGACTCACATAATACCGACCATGAATACTTGAAATTTTTCCAGTCTTCGTCTGTAAATGATGCCCTGCAATGTTTTGCGATATTCTCGTGTACGTGCCACCGACATAGGTTCTTGGAACAGCTCGGAAATATTTTATCACACGCGTTCATAAGAGCTTTGTCCCTGTCTGTTACTATCACACGCGGCTCCATACACTTTTGCAACATTGCTTTTATTTGAAGTAACACCCAGACGAAGTTTTCCTCCCGTTCTTTTGATATAAATGCATGAGCGACGCAAAACGACTGGTGTGTGGAGGTCACACCGACCACTTGGACAAATGGAAGTTTGTACATGTTTGTTTTGTATGTCGCGTCGATCATCAACACGTGCGGGAATGCACGCCACATCTCGTACGATTTAGGATGAACAAAGAATATCTCCTCCACACTATTTGTGGCAGGATCTTCTCGAGTATAGTAGACGTATTTTTTTGAAGAAAGCAGGTTTTCCAGAATCTGTATTGGAGTTTCACCGACTCTCGTTTCGTTTTTTATCTTTTGTATTGCATTATAAATGTCTTTTTTAATGCAACTACTCTCTGGATTTTGTTCCCTTATAGTTGCTAGAATGTTTCGTGGCAACATGTTTTGCGAATACAACTTCCCCACCAAAAGTTGTTCCGACTGAGACAGTCTCCTTGCAAACGAGTGCGCCTCAAGATGTTGACTATTATCGTGGTTATGACTGTCATCCTTCACCGTTAATTTCCAATCACCAGTATTTTCTTGGTACTCTCCTTCCAATTTAAAGGGACAACCAATTTTCTTGCTACTGGCACGTCTAACCGTGGCAGTAGACGCACGTTCTCCGTGACAGTCACACACAAGCCACACCTTGATAAACGGTTCCGTCGGATCGTCGCCTTTTCTCCTCGATTGTCGGGTGACAATGACGTAACCATTGTCACGTCCTCTCCGGATAGCCCAATCAACCAACTGTTCACGAGACTGAAAATTCTGGTTAGTTTTATAAGACATATTTTGATTATTTTGTTCTTCGTCTTCGGAGTCGTCGGTTTGTTGTGTCGGGTAAGAGACTTCATCGTATACGTATTCGCTCGTGGGTTGTGTAAGGTAAGACGGTTCACCGTATACGAACTCGGGATTGCTTAGTGGCTCGTTCAAATCTGGAAGCCTTACCCGTTGATGAGAATAAACGTTGGACGAGACCTCCTCCTGGTTCACCTCTTGAACGCCAAAACTTTGCGGATTGTTTTCCACCGACTCGTTAGAATATACCTGAAAACCGTAGTTACCATCCCACCACCAAAACATGTTTACAATTTTTGAATTTTGAAAGCATACGTTCGGTTCGAATGAGAATTCTGCATGGTTAAATACACAAAATTTGGGCCCTATACGCATCGTATAGCCCAATACGATGTGTATAGGGTACGAGGTGATGTGACTAGTGGCAGAAGGTACATTGTACCCTAAACTGCAGCGTATTGCCCTATACGATGCGTATACGATGTTTGAATGACCAGGTTGTAAGAGAATGTCGGGCATGGGAAATTATGAAGGGCTATACGCATCGTATTGCCCTATACGATGCGTATATGGCCAAGTCCGATTAGCATTCTCCGTGTGTGGTTAGTAGTCCCCTTAAATAATTGTTACTATTTCAGAAAGACTATGTATTTTATGTATATATCTATAGAAGCCAGCAGTCAACACCCATCATCTTCTTCTCTCTCACATTCACCGAACTAACAGACCACCGTCCTCCACCGTTTGCCGAAAAATTTTCAAACACATATGTACTTCTCTTTTAGCTTTAAACTCTCAAACTTAAAAAAAAAAAAATTCGTTGAATACTCCGATTAACAGAATTTCATCGACCGGAGGGTCAAGTGACCCACCGGATCCCCTTGTGATTCTGCCCCTGTTTAGTTGTGAACAGTCCTCTCGTTTATCGTATACAAAATATTTGTTGTTTTAAGAAGCAAGCATTATTTTCTGTTAGGACATGGTTGGTAAGTGTAGCTAAAATTATGTGTTGTAAGTTAGCCAACCTGTCAAGTTCGTCGAATGGAATGTATAGGTGAACTTGATTGGCGAACTTGTCAAGTTCGCCTAAAGATCTTGAGAGGTGAACATGTTATGTTCGTTTGGTCTTTGTGGTTTCCTATAAATAGGTGTTTACATGTCTGAGTTGAGAGTTAAAGAACAAGAGAACTTGTAAACAGTGTTTGAGTGGAAATACAAAGAAAGTTTATTTACCTGTTGTGTTGATTGCTTTACACGTTGCACGATGATCATGGATTCCGCACATCATCACCATGTTGTATCGCGAGTCTAGAGATCTGTCACACCTGTGGGATTTACAAGTGGTATCAGAGCTTTTGCCCATGATTAGCAGCAGATTCGTGGTGTTTTCGTGTACACTCAACCTCAAAGTTCACTGTTTTCAAGACTTTTTCATCATTTTCGAAGTTTGACAGAGTTGGACGGGTCTTTGATCGGTTTGGATTGATTTTGGATTCATTTGAATATTTTGATCTGATAGGATTGTTCCTATTCATCTTCTATTCATTCCTACGGTTCCATTTCCTCAAATTCGATCATATATGAGAGAAATTTGATTTTCAGAGTTGTTAGTTCGTGAAGATTATTGTGTTCTTGTTCTTCCTGAAGTTCAGCTGTTGTAGGCGAACTTATCATTCAGTTACAGGTGAATCTATTAAGTTCGCTAGATATCTTCGCTTGTTCTTTCTGAAGAGTTTCAAGTTCGCTGCTATTCATGCGAACTTATCATGTTCGCTAGAGTTGTTTAAAAAAAATAAAAAAATTAAATAATTTGGCAGTTGTTTATACATATGTTTTGGGCCATTAAGAAAATGATGATATGAGAAATTTGTTTGTCACAATAACATAGTTTACGTATGTGTAACATTTTTTAATTTCTTCACTAAGAGTCTGTTTAACATTTTGTAATTTCTTCAAAAATTCTCGAGATGTCGAATTTTTTTAATGATTCGACTATGCTAAACTATGATAATGAGATCGGAACACAACCACCGAGGCTTATGTGCATAGAAGATTACTCTAATCGGAAAGTCCGGTTGGAGTAGTTCATGTCACACACTGATGTGTTGCAAAACACATGCTTTTATCCTTTCGTTTTAGCTAGTTATTTGTTTGTTTCTATTCGTTTTTTGTTCATTCGGAGTTCGGGTCATGTTTGTAGGTGTTTGTGTGCAAAAGTAGTAGAAATCAAGGTATAAATCCTAGAGAAACCAAGCACACGAGGAGAGGTGAAGAAAAGAAAAAGAAAATTAAAAAATAATGGAATTTCAAGCCTTCACGCCACACGAAGAAGGGAGAACAGTAGAGCTTCTGGACGATTTTGGGAGCAGAGAAGATACTTAAAGCAAGGGATTGAAGGTTACGAGGACACATTGGTTAGATATCAATCGGTCGACTTATTCGTTTTCTTGTGTTCAATTAGTTTAATTGACACTATTTTCATGATGTTTATTATTGATTTACTATTTTTGAACATGATTATTGGCTAAACTACTAGTAGCTACCTAGGTTTTGATGAATATTTGTTGCATGCTTGGTAATCTCTTGGCTTTTGGATTCTTGTTGATGAATTAATGTTAAATTAGGTAACTTGATTAAAATTGGTTTGATGTGTATGCGTGTTTATCTCTTATTTATGATCAATTATTGTTCCACATGTGTCTTGTTGAATGTCTTCTAGTTATAGATGCATGCTAGGTCACTTATTGTGTGTTTGTGATTTGTGTATGGTTTATTGATATCATAATCCATAGGAACGGTCATTGAAGTTTAAAGGATTTAAATATTCAACCTACTTCGATTGCTGAGAGGTGAGAAGTAGTCGGGTTGTCCTTGGTGTTAGCTATTTAGGTGTAAGGGCTCTGAAAGGAGGTTTCCCTAGGTTTCCTAGTATTATTTGCTATCCCGTGTCTTATCGAGAGTTTTCAGGTTACCCCTTGCATCCGCGGATGTACTAAGATAGTGAGACTGTGAGGTAATATGTCTTTCGGGTACTTTAGTACTGTTGGAGAGACTGAAAGGTAATCTAACGAACTGGTGTGCGTTATACATTCTTTAGAGTTTCCTTCTTGTCACAACTAGAGATTGATCAAGGATCCACTCGGTTTTCTAAGGGTGTCATACTTTAGAATCCCAGTTCCATCATAGTTTTCCATGGCAGAGAGAAAAACCGAGATTCACAAATAGGATTCTTACCTGGTAGTGCTTTTCGATTCTTGATTTCATCCAATTCTCCTGTGTGATAGTTAGTTGTCATTTGTTAGTTCTTCTTCATTTTTTTTAATTTCAATTAGTTTAAATCTAGTTCATAGAATCCCCCAACCCAAATCTTTTTGTTACTTGTCGGAGTCTAGTTTTAGTAAGTGTCAGTGTCTCGTACGTTTGATATCCGGACTTCCATTAGGCTGTATTACAGTTGATAGGTACACTTGCCTGTCATTGTGGTCTAGTTTAAAGGTTTTCTAGAGTTTAACTAGAGTGTCTAGGTCAATTTTTGTTTAGTTTTTAATAGAGCATACCGAGCCCATCAAGTTTTTGGCGCCGTTGCCGGGGACACTTTGCCAATAGCGAAATTATCTTCGATTAGTTCTTTATTTGGTTATTTGGGTTACGTTTGTTTTATTTTCTTTTTGTTTGTGTGTCATAGTTTGAGTCATTTCTTATGTCATTAGTCATTCTTCCTTTGTTTTCCTTTCCAGTTTATGCAACATACTCGCTCGCAGGGATCACCCTAATTTGCTGCTTCTTTAGAGCCCGAGCGAGATGTTCACGAGCGCAGTCGTAGTCTTCGCGAGCATTTGAGAGTTATTTGTGAGAGTCCGATAAGTAGTCCTCTTCCTACTGTTAACATAGGTGATGCTAATCCACCTACTAGATGTACCGTTCACCAGAGAGCTTGTGAAGGATTTGCAGGGGATAGGTCTTCCATCACCCGCCAAAATGTGTGTAACACCAATAATTGGCAAATCCCATCTCAAGTTATGAATACCATCACTAACTCTACAAAGTTCCATGGCCTATAGGATGAGGATGCACCAGGACATTTGTCCCGCTTTGCGCGTATTTGCGATACCTTTCGCATTACTAGTGTTACTGAGGACCCCATCTATTTGCGTCTTTTCCCATTCACACTCTCTGATCGTTCTGAAACTTGGTTGGATACCCTACCTCCGGACTCCATTACCACTTGGGAAGATCTGCAGGCCAAGTTCATGACAAAGTACTATCTACCTTCTAAGGCCGCCCGTCTGAGGGACCACATTCACTCCTTTCGCATGGACCGTGATAAGCCTTACCATATGGCTTGGGAGCGGTTCAACACTATTGAGTAGATGCCCTCAACATGGCCTTTCTGATTGGGCACTTGTCACACCCCCAAATTTATTTACTTAATAAATAAATAAATGTTGCAACGATTGGTTCATTACACAATAACGGAAGCTGTAATATTGATTTCTAAGACTTGAGTACATTTACAATTACTAAGACTAAGTAATACAATGATCTAAGTTCTTCTAGATCAACGATAGACTTGAGACTTGATAATCTATGCCATTCCAGCTACTAGGTTTTGATCCAACATAGCTAGCCTATTCCAACCGCGCCATGGCTAAGGGTTACCTGAGAAACATACTTGAAAGTGTGAACACAAAGGTTGGTGAGTTCACAGAGTTAGTTATTTTAGTGCAGGAATTTTTCCCCGAAAACATGTACATGACCTTACCGTCATAAAATAAGTAGTTTTCACCGAAAACATATACATGACTTAACCGTCATAAAGTAAGTAGTTTTCCTAGAAAACATGAACATGACCTTACCGTCATAAAATACGTAGTTATTACCGAAAACATTCACATGACATTACCGTCATTTGATAAGTAGTTATTACCGAAAACATGCACATGACATTACCGTCATTAGATAAGTAGTTGTTACCGAAAACATGCACATGACATTACCGTCATTAAATAAGAAGTTTTCCCCGAAAACATGATAATGAATTCCTTGTAAACAAATAGTTTCAATTGCATATGATAAACAAAACAAGTGTTATTGATCCATTTATAAGCTAGCTAGTCTTACAAATACTATGTTCAACATGAGACTGTAACCAAACTGTTGATGCACTTTCCTGTGACAACACTCTGGATAGAGTCTTAGTTTGTATGTCTAATGTTTGAAGTGTATAAGATTCTGTGAGAGGTTATTCATTTCTAACGCCCTCGTCATATAGATGGAGGTATATATGGACTTCAATGGCAAGTCTCAATTTAAATCTCCATGAACTATGGTATCCGCTTTGGACACACACCCATTGAATGATGTCTAGTTGGATCCAAACAATATGAAGGAACACAACAAATCTAAAAACTATGACATCTTATTAGCATAGTGGTTAAAAAACTTAAATCTCTCTCATTGAATGTGATAAGAAACCAAGTCATTCCTATGACAAAGATGTAAATCAAGGAACTTTGGTTGTTTTGATTCAACCTTCATGGGTCCATGGGTCTACTAATGTTTTGTCCTATTTATGAAACCGATCGGCACCATATCCACCACTACCACTCTTAGTCCACAATTGAAATTCGATTTAGGGTTAAAAAAAACAACACGCCTCTTTGATTTCTAAAACATGTTGTATACTACAACAAATAGTGAGTGATTAGAGAAATATGTGTAGTTTAAAGAAGAGAACGTAGGGAACACGTGATTGTACTGCCTATGCGTATCAAGTCCTTGAAACCTGAACTCCATTGTATAGCGAATAGAACAATTATTTATCACGGTTTTATAGGAAAGCTTGATTATTTTTTCACATTTAGATTGGTCGTAAGTCAAACACCATGTCTTTCACTTGTGAAATAGGCTGATTTGTTTTAGTTTTGACTTGAAAGCGTCAGGTTGATCACAATGCAATGTAAACCAGTGTTTTGTCATCATCATGCCATGACCAGGGACAAAAAAGGCTATAGTAAACAACTTCATGTGTTGAAGTTTCTTATTAAGCAATGCAGACATTCAGTGCTTCCTATCATCATCTTCTTACCATATTTAATTGTGAGACTTGATACAAATACTGATGGAGTCATATTTCTAGTGCAATCTTTCCATGACATTTCTTTTTCTAATTATAAATACCTCTCACGGATATGCATTTGTGGTTTTGATTCAACCATCACATTTCTCTTTCTCTAATTATAAATTGAAACATTTAACGAAGAAATTAGTAGGTGATTTTAGTGTAAGCAGAGAAAGTAGTAGGGATTTTAAAGTAAATTGTAACGCCCGTAAAACCACGACATCCTTTTATTTGGGCCAAGTAAAGGAAAAAGAATGTATGAGGGTGGGCTTGTGGGGAATGTGCTTGGCCCATGAGGGTTCCATAAACCCTACACACCCTGATTCTAGCCCCATCTGCATCAAACTTACACAAATCATTTAAAGAGAGAAAGGGGTGTTCTAGAGAGAGAAAGTTCAAGAAAAGGGTTCTTGTTTGCTCAAATTTGTTCCAATCTTCATCTTTGTGGATTGTAAGCAAGAAAACATGAAGAATCATATCTTTGAGGTATGGATGGAACCTGAATATATGTTTTGTTCAAAAATGGGTTTTTGAGGTAAAACTAGAGTTTTCATCTCAAATGTGGGATTTTACGTGTAAAATGAATTCTTTTCACGGGGTTTATACTAGTGTCACACCCCCAATTTCAACTAACGGAGTTTTATCGTTCAGAAGTTGACACACCATGATCTCAGTCATTAGTTACAACAAACAACACTATATGGGACTTGAAATGTCATAACATAAAAGTTCAGAGTTAATGCGGAAGCGTAAACGTTAAAATGAAGTAAAAATAATTACACGCAACGAGCGTCAATTAATGTAATTAAATAAACTATTTAAAATATTTGAAATGAATGATATGACAGTAGGACTCCATGCATGTCCTAAGTGCGCAACCTGTGCCAAAGCGACCTGAGAAACATGTAAGAAAAAGTGTCAACACAAGGTTGGTGAGTTCACAGGTTTGTATGTAAATAAACTGTTTGAGTGTTGCGGGATCCACATACGTAAGTCACACCTATTGCTAGCTAGACAATGTACAAGTTACTCTAAGCGTTCGCAACCGAAGCTGACTGTTTGTGTTTGGGTGCCTTCCGCCATTGCTAACATCAACAATGGCAAGTGTTAAGGACAATTTACACCCGTTAGACCTCCAATCAAGTTAGCGTGACTAACCCGGGTGGGGTTTGTCAAACCCAGTAGTACTACTCAAATTTCCTCGCTATACTCCATATATTAACGGTCCGAGTGTGTAAGGACTTTGCATGTTATGTTTGCACTTAGG
This sequence comes from Smallanthus sonchifolius, assembly GCA_023525975.1. Lineage (NCBI taxonomy): Eukaryota > Viridiplantae > Streptophyta > Magnoliopsida > Asterales > Asteraceae > Smallanthus > Smallanthus sonchifolius. The sequence goes on from CM042046.1 coordinate 34,781,112, forward strand.
TACACAAGTGGTAATGAAATACTATGTGATCCATGTCCGTGTGTATGTCTCTCCCTGGCTGGGAGACAAGTAACAGATGCCTGTTCGTATGCATGTTTCTCCCCAACGGGAAAACAAGTAAAATACTGTTTGTGTGTATGCATGTTTCTCCTCAACGGGAAAACAAGTAAAATACTGTTTGTGAGTATGCATGTTTCTCCTCAACAGGAAAACAAGTAAAATAATGTTTGTGTGTAAGCATGTTTCTCCCCCAATAGTAAAACAAGTAAAAAGGGGCCGTGAAACTCACCTGTTTGGCGTTGAAGGTAGTTTCACACTAGAAGTAAGTTGGAACCACAAGTGTAAGTCTCAACAGACCTACGAATGTCCTAAAATTATAAACATATAAATTAGGAACGATAATGGGAATTGTGACTGTGACACGGAAGGAACATTTTAAAGAACCGCTCCAATGAACGAGAGTGGACGAACGTGTCCACGGGTTTAGGAATTACTTTACGCGACGAACGACATAAGTGGTAATATATATATATATATATACGAGTGGATAATATAATTAGTTATATTATTATTTAGACTCGATTGATTTACGGCGTTATAAAATGATTTGAAATAATATAAATATATATTATTTAATAATATGGGTCACAATTTGAGAATAATATAAACATATTATTTTACACGAGTTTACGGCTTAAAAATAATATAAATATATTATTTTTACTTATTAATAATAACAATGTATAAATTATAAAAGTGGGTGTAATTTATAAAAACAAACTAATATTTCAAACCTGAGCCTACGGGTTGTTTTCCGGGTTAAAATCCATTTATATAATAATACAATATTAAAAGGTTTGATTTTTATTAATTTAATAATCTAGAAAAATGTTTTAAAAATAATTGTGGGAGCCCGGTCTCGAACCCGGGTCTCTCCCACACACGCACAAGCCATTAACCAGTCCCGCCCGCTAGGGTATCGCGACTGATACCCGGTTTGAATTCTTTTAACATCCAGGCTCAAGTGGTTTTACTCCCAAACCAACTCGCGATCTAAACCCGGCCCTGATCCATCCTTTCCGGTGGTAATCGATCGAAACAGTAGAGGGGTTTTGATAATCGGTTTGAGGCGGTCCTGTGGTTAAGTTTAATTTCAAAATCTTCAAGTTTAAGTTTGTTTAATTTTAGAATTAGAGGCCGTAACCCTAGATTATGAACACTGAATCAATTTGAGATATTCTGATAATAAGATTTGATAGGATCATAGGGCTTTTAACAAAAAAAAGATATTCGAATCTGATTGTGTGGTTTAATTTTATTTCTTTTGAGTTTAAGATTGAAAACCCCAAATCGTTTTCAGGATGAACCCTAATTACTGGATCAACATCAATTCGATAATGGAAGCCCGATATTTCATAGGGCTTTCACTCTACAGACGATTACGAGTCTAATGATGTGATTTAATTTGATTTAAACTCGGTTTAGAGTTGAATTTGACAATCTGGTTTCATAAGAACCCTAGATTACGGGTTACAACAATTTGTATAATAAAACATCGAGTTGACAGAGGGCTTTCAATGAAAATGGTATTGCGAATCTGACTGTATAGGTTAATTGTATGTTGATTGGGTCTAGACTAGGGTTCCATTAAATCGGTCAGAGATGAACCCTAGGTTACAGATTTCGATCGAATTGATAATGTAAGCCCTGGTAATGATAGGGCTTTCATTCTATGGGTAAAAACGACAGTGTGAGTGCAAGAAATTACTAGAAATGTTGTTGGATTGATGGTGATCGAGTAAAACGGGGTTCGACGGCTGTGGGTTGATCCTCGGCGCTTCTGGTTGCCTCTCCGGCGCGGCTGGTGTATGGGAATTCTTCTGGGTGACTCGTACAAGGTTTGCAGGTGGATAATTTGTGAGAAGAATACAAGAATTAGTCGAATTTGGTGATCGATTAAGATGAGGTCGACGGTTATGAACATAATTGTCATAATTTGAGTTCAATTCGATTGATGATTACGATTAAAGTTCCATGATGAACGATTAAGGCATTTAGGTGATAATCAATTACAGAATTCAATTAATTTCTGTTATCAATCGCGGATTGGAAATCAAAGGGTCTCGATTTTGACTTTTAAAAGTCAACAGAAGACCAATTTGTCATATTTTAACTTTGGGGAGTCAAATTATTCAATTTGGCATAATTACACAATTAGTCCTTGCAGTGTTGAGTTGAATTTGTGACCGAATCAGTCCCTGGGGTTAGATTTAGTTAATGGGGTTAAGTTTTTAATAGGAAACTTAACGGAATAGTTAACGGGGTTAACCTAAAAAGTCGAATTGTCACATTATCCCCTAGTTGAAAGAATTTTCGTCCCGAAAATTAAATGGATAAATTTTTTTTTCTGGGGTGTCACATCATCCCCTAGTTGAAAGAATTTTCGTCCCGAAAATTAAATAGTACCTTAAGGATTTGGCGCGGAGTGCTTGAACAGATTAGGATATTTGCGCATCATCTGATCCTCGCGCTCCGAAGTGAATTCCGATCCGCGTTTCGAGTTCCAACGAACTCTGACAATAGGAATTTTACTGTGCTTTAACGTTTTGACTTCTCTATCCATAATTTCCACAGGTTATTCGATGAAACGTAATTGTTCATCAACGTGTAGTTCCTCAAGAGGAACTGCGAGTGATTCATCTGCCAAGCATTTCTTTAAATTTGAGACGTGAAAGACGTTGTGCACACCATTAAGTCTTTCAGGTAGGTCCAGTTGATATGCTACTGGTCCGATTCTCTTCATTATCTTGAATGGTCCAACATAACGAGGATTCAGCTTGCCTCGTTTCCCAAAACGAATGACACCCTTCCAAGGTGAGACTTTTAACAAGACCATATCCCCTACTTGGAATTCTAACGGTTTACGACGCTTATCGGCATAGCTCTTTTGATGATCACGAGCTGCTGCCATACGGTTTCTAATCTGTATGATTTTCTCAGAAGTTTCAAGTACTAGTTCAAGACCTGTAAGTTGACTATCCCCAACTTCAGCCCAACAAATAGGAGAACGGCATTTCCGTCCATACAGTGCTTCAAATGGAGCCGCCTTAATGCTAGTGTGATAACTGTTGTTGTAGGAGAACTCCACCAACGGTAGGTGAGACTCCCAAGTGTTACCGAAATCAATCACACAAGCTCGTAACATGTCTTCCAGAGTTTGAATAGTACGTTCTGTTTGACCATCGGTTTGAGGATGGTAAGCTGTGCTCATATCTAGACGCGTGCCTAAAGCTTTATGTAATGACTGTCAGAAACGAGAGGTGAATCGTGCATCACGATCCGAAATGATATAGATTGGCACCCCGTGCCGAGATACTACTTCTTTTAAGTAAATACGAATAAGCTTTTCCATCTTATCGGTTTCCTTGATGGCTAAGAAATGGGCGGATTTTGTTAAACGATCAACGATTACCCAAATGGTATCGCATCCGGTAGGAGTTCGTGGCAATTTTGTGATGAAGTCTATGGATATTTGTTCCCATTTCCACATAGGAATTTCTGGTTGTTGTAGAAGACCGGATGGTTTTTGATATTCAACTTTGACCTTCGCGCAGGTCAGACACTTACTAAAATAGGTGGCTATATCGGCCTTCATCTTCGGCCACCAATATAGTACTTTTAGATCATGGTATATTTTATCGGAACCCGGATGGATGGAGTAACGAGATTTATAAGCTTCATCCATGATTAGTTCCCTTAAATTCCCGAACACTGGAATCCATATTCGTTCGACGAAGTAACGAATTCCGTCAGATTTTACTTCAAGTTGTGCTTCCATGCCGCGTGTACCTTCTAACGGTAGGTTATCTTCTTTCAAGGCCTCAAGTTGAGCAATACGGATTCTGTCAGACAATCCAGGGTGAATAGTAAGTTGTAACGCTCAAACTCGTTTGGGTTTCGTTTCCTTTCGGCTTAGTGCATCAGCCACAACGTTAGCTTTACCCGGATGATATCGGATCGTACCGTCGTAATCATTCAAGAGTTCAACCCAACGACGATGTCTCATGAACAGCTCTTTCTGCTCGAAGATATGCTGAAGACTCTTGTGATCGGTGTAGATGGTGCACTTGGTACCGTACAAGTAGTGTCTCCATATCTTAAGTGCGAAAACTACAGCTCCCAACTCTAGGTCATGAGTGGTGTAGTTTTCTCGTGAACCTTTAACTGACGTGAAGCGTATGCGATTACTTTTTCACGTTGCATTAAGACACATCCCAGGCCTTGAATGGATGCATCACAATACACCACAAAATCATCGATTCCTTCCGGGAGAGCTAAAATAGGTGCACTGCAAAGTTTCTATTTGAGGTGCTGGAAAGCTGACTCTTGGTTATCGCCCCAATTATAGGCTTTTCCTTTTTGAGTTAGGGCGGTGAGAGGTTGTGCAATCTTTGAAAATCCTTCGATAAAACGACGGTAATATCCAGCCAATCCCAAAATTGTCGCACCTCAGTCGGAGTCGTCGGTGCTGCCCAATTCTTGATGGCTTCTATTTTGGATGGGTCGACATGTATCCCTTTCTCGTTAACCACATGCCCTAGAAACTGAACTTCCCGGATCCAAAATTCACACTTGGAAAACTTAGCATACAGTTGTTCTCGCTTAAGTAGTTCCAAAATTAGGCGTAGTTGTTCCTCATGTTCCTCCTTGTTCTTGGAATAAATGAGGATGTCGTCGATGAAAACGATAACGAACTGGTCAAGGTAAGGCTTACACACACGGTTCATGAGGTCCATGAATACCGCAGGTGCGTTGGTTAATCCGAAAGGCATGACCATAAACTCGTAATGGTCGTACCTCGTTCTGAATGCCGTCTTAGAGATATCTTCTCCTCGAACTCTTAACTGATGGTAGCTGGAACTAAGATCTATTTTGGATTAGAAACTTGATCCTTGGAGTTGATTAAACAGATCATCTATGCGGGGTGGAGGATGATGATCCTTGATAGTTACTTTGTTCAGCTCACGGTAGTCGATGCACATGCGAAAAGTCCTGTCTTTCCTCTTGACTAATGGGACTAGAGCTCCCCATGGCGATGAGCTAGGTTGGATGAAACCTTTATCCAACAAATCTTGCAATTGAGTGGACAACTCTTGTAATTCACTGGGTGCTAATCTGTAAGGTGCCCGAGCGATCGGTGCCGCTCCAGGTGCTAGATCGATTTGGAATTCAACTTGACGGTACGGTGGCAGACTAGGCAAGTCCTCGGGAAATACTTCTGGATAGTTACGTACGATTGGGATATCATCAATTTTCTTCTCCTCAGATGACTGCTCGGCGACGAGAGCCAAAATAGTAGTATGACTTTTTCGAAGACATTTCTGTGCTTTAATGAAGGATATGATGCCAACGACTGAACCACTCCTTTTGCCTTGAACAGAAAGGATTTCCCTTCTAAGGAGAGGAAGGCAAACATTTTGTCACAACAGATGGCCTCAGGTTGGTTCTTGGATAACCAATTCATACCGACAATAAGGTCGAAACTGCCAAGTGTAATTGGCGTGGGGTCAATGTCAAACTTATGACCAGTAAATCTTAGTTTACATCTCTCAAGATTTTTAGTTGCTTCTATATTGTACTAAATATCCAATAGAGTTGGTGTATGACTTCACCAGCAGAAAATTATGAGGTCACGATGAGACTTCTAGTGAGACCTGCGCTTATAAGGTAAGCGTCGGTCAACACAAAGGCTGAGGAAAGAGGTTCACATGAAGGAACAAAAATTTAATGAGATACGGATTTAGTAACCTAAGGGATAGGATGTCTGTTTAAGTAGTCGCGTTCAGCTGATGGTTGGTTAGATCAAATCCCCATTTCCTAATGTCATTGAAATATCTGGATATGCTGGGCTACAAATCAAGTTAGACTCAGGATTAGTCACAGGATAACGCAATAGAGTCAAAGGGAAATTATTGTTGAAGTGTAAGGAGTAACGTGTTAGCAGGAAAGAATTCTTCCAATTCCGCTTACATAGATGGAGTCGGTGGGTTTACCATGAGGTTCCATTAGAGTTTCAGTCCAGATGGTTTCCTTGAGCAAGTTTGAATGAGAGTCTTATGGTCACTAAGACTATTACATGAGTGAAAATAATATGATGGATTCCATTAATGATAGTTCAGTGTGTCCGTAAACATTTTCAACCTGATAGTCGCGTCTATCGGCTGTTAAACGAGTTTAACGATACCAACTAGTCGTTGAGTGGGTTATGAGAGTCTCTACAGATAGTGGAAACTTAAGTCTGTAAATCACTGATCAGGACAATTCATCCACACACTAGGTTTCACCAGGACTTACATGCACCTCAAATTACTATTACGTGTGCACCCGTAATGATAATTTGCTTTGCATGCTCACCCTAGTTCTCCTTGTCCTGTGTCATAATGTCCTTTAGCATGTATTGATGAGTATAGAGTGTTGTCAGATATGATAAGTCATTGAGAATCTTAGTCATCAATCATAAGTTGATCAACTAGGACTCATATCAGGATGAGTTGTCGAGGATGGTTTAATCCGAGTATTCACTCGAGTGAAACACAATACAGGAGTCCAATCCAGCGGATTGTAAATGAGAACATGTAACAAACATGTACATGAGATGCGACTTCGAGAAATGAAACTAATTCATGAATACAAGTTACAGAAAGCAGCAAGGTAGCCGTCCTTTCAACTTAGTCAAGATAGGGTTTGAGTATGCATTGAGCAATGCGTTCTCAGATTTGTGGTCAATCTATTCTCAACAGAATATCGAACAAAGATGCGAGCCCATGGTTCGGGAAAGTGATGACATCTACGTGTCAATAGATTCTGCAATAATGCGTGTAACGGTCTGCCTTCAGTCGGCGTATTGTTGATAGTGGTTACAAAAGGGGCTCGCCTCCGACGATCCCAACTCCCAAAGAGATATGCGTTAGTGCTGAGTGTCGTCCATAACATGGACCTAAGAAAGCCCACCATACCCAACAGGTGATGGTGATGTAAGTGACTCCTCCGAAGGCTTCGTCTCGTTGCCCTCGGACGGGAGTGGATGATGTTCTGGTGATTCCCCGAGTGTCGCCACTGGGAATGATGATGCAATGAAAATGATGTGCCCCTCGCCAACTGAGGGTGATACGGATGGTGTTACATGCCTGCACTACAAGTTATGTATAGGTGCTATATGTATCAGGTATGAGTGTCTGTGCCGTGTAACTAATGTGTGAGGTTATAGTCTAGTATGCAATCTTAGTTCTCTATAACCAATGGCTCTGATACCAATCTGTCACACCCCCAATTTCAACTAACGGAGTTTTACCGTTCGGAAGGTGACACACCATGATCTCAGTCATTAGTTACAACAAACAACACTATATGGGACTTGAAATGTCATAACATAAAAGTTCAGAGTTAATGCGGAAGCGTAAACGTTAAAATGAAGTAAAAATAATTACACGCAACGAGCGTCAATTAATGTAATTAAATAAACTATTTAAAATATTTGAAATGAATGATATGACAGTAGGACTCCATGCATGTCCTAAGTGCGCAACCTGTGCCAAAGCGACCTGAGAAACATGTAAGAAAAAGTGTCAACACAAGGTTGGTGAGTTCACAGGTTTGTATGTAAATAAACTGTTTGAGTGTTGCGGGATCCACATACGTAAGTCACACCTATTGCTAGCTAGACAATGTACAAGTTACTCTAAGCGTTCGCAACCGAAGCTGACTGTTTGTGTTTGGGTGCCTTCCGCCATTGCTAACATCAACAATGGCAAGTGTTAAGGACAATTTACACCCGTTAGACCTCCAATCAAGTTAGCGTGACTAACCCGGGTGGGGTTTGTCAAACCCAGTAGTACTACTCAAATTTCCTCGCTATACTCCATATATTAACGGTCCGAGTGTGTAAGGACTTTGCATGTTATGTTTGCACTTAGGTACACAAGTGGTAATGAAATACTATGTGATCCATGTCCGTGTGTATGTCTCTCCCTAGATGGGAGACAAGTAACGGATGCCTGTTCGTATGCATGTTTCTCCCCAACGGGAAAACAAGTAAAATACTGTTTGTGTGTATGCATGTTTCTCCCCAACGGGAAAACAAGTAAAATACTGTTTGTGAGTATGCATGTTTCTCCTCAACAGGAAAACAAGTAAAATAATATTTGTGTGTAAGCATGTTTCTCCCCCAATAGTAAAACTGTCACACCCCGCCAAGGCGAAAACGCGAGGCGCGACGTTCATGGTTTTTCAAAGCATATAATTATTGCAAACGCATACATACAACCGGATACATAATTTAAGTTTAAGGTTTTACAGCCCAAAATAGTATATAAAATTACAAAATATTAAGATTTTGCAAATATGACCCAATACATTTTAGGTTATACAAGAAAAATCTTCAAAAGTAGTATCCGCCATGTATGCATGATCCCTACGTAGTATTACCCTTGTTGCCGCGATTAATTTCCTGAAAAACTGTCACAACCCCGGGCTACCCCTGCCCGGGCGTCGCGAGACAATGCTGGTATCTGAATGAGGTCCCATAAATTTGGACAGCGGAAGTCTTTGTTTTTACTTGATGCCCTTTTTGTAATGAAATGTCATGTAAATAACCTCAAGGGTTAATTCTGTACTTTTTATCAAAACTTGGGATCCACGTCCCTTTTCATTTCATGATAATAGACATTCAAAAGTCTATTATATAATGTACATCTGCTGAATTAATTTACATAATACAAGCCATTTAAAATGTTTAGGATCTACGTCCGTTCCAACATTTGGTCTTGTATTAGTCTGCCACAGGGATTTAAATATGCCTAAAGATCTTGTCTTTACTGCACCACCCTGAATTTAATGATTTCTTTCACTACCTGTGAAAAACGTTTTGAAAATGAACATCAGCATAAAGCCGGTGAATCACATTTAACTGACACGAAAATGATTTCTAACATAAACCAAATTAAAGCCTTTAAGCACGTTTCTGTATGGTAAATCTACACATTCAGCAGTCTTTTTCACCTGAAATATATACCACCTACATACACTGGGTTAACTGCCATGGGGTCAACTGGCTGAGCTCTATGTCTCAGACTGATAGCCTATTCCCAGGGTCGTGATGCTAAGAACCTTGTTCTTAGTCTTATATGATACTCAGGAACTCGTCCCTCGTATAATCTGCTAAGGAACCATATCCTCAGTCTTATGATACCCCCTTTCATGATCTGTACCCAGCCACGGACCGGACTTTCACCCGTCACATGTATACCATTTGATCAAATCTACGTATGCTTATGGCCTGAATGCTATCACGTAGATTACCCTTATGATTAAAGCATTTAATTTGTTTCATGCCGTTTTCGTAAATAAAATGGTTTTATCGTTTGAAAAGCGTTGAATGTGTTCACCTTGATTTTGATGGCTGGTAGGGTTGTAGGCTTCGGAATTTGAGCAGAACCTCGACACGTTTCTTCCTAGGGAAGACACGATTAACGAGAATATATATGAGAGAATATATATATAATTGCGGCTATATATATATATGAATAGTTTTAATAATACCTACTTCGCGGGATTTGGACGGAACTACGGCTTGAGCAGGGTTTCGTAGGATTCTTGAACAGCGCTTCGGGACGTTGTGGAGTTTTGAGAGATCGGGTTTGTGTGAAACGAATGTTTGGAAACTGTACAGAATTTCAATCCCGTTGAAGGCCTTTTATAGGCTGATTTTCCAGTCTCTCGCGTACCGCGAGACTGGCCAAGGAAATCTCTCGCGTACCGCGAGAGGATGAGGTGTCACGAACGGTGCTGAGTCAGTATGACACGTGTCGGCTGGTGGCAAGGGTGAATGACACGTGTTTTCTGGTCCTGACGCGTGTACTATTCCCTCGCGTACCGCGAGGCTTGGTTGGAAATCTTCTCGCGTACCGCGAGAAGATGATTTTCTGGCGCATAAGCAGTCCCCTCGCGTACCGCGAGGTTTTGTCAAAATCTCCCTCGCGTACCGCGAGGGAGTGAAATTTTGAATTTTATTTTCTTTTTATTTTGGGTGTTACATCCTCCCCTCCTTTAGAATAATCTCGTCCTCGAGATTCATTGAAAGAGATGTAGATACTTTTTGCGCATTTCTGACTCAAGTTCCCAAGTATATTCTGGGCCACGCCTGGAGTCCCATCTTACTTTGACCAATACCAATTGTTTCCGTTTAAGCTTTTTGATTTGTCGGTCTTCAATTTGTAACGGGCGTTCGATGAATTTGAGCTTTTCATTTACTTCCACATCTTGTAAAGGCATAAGCAAGGATTTATCAGCTAAACACTTACGTAGGTTTGATATATGGAATACATCGTGTACCCCACCCATCTCTACTGGTAGTTCAAGCTGATAGGCAACAGATCCGATTCGTTTAATGATTTTGAAAGGTCCAACAAAACGTGGACTTAACTTTCCTTTCTTTCCGAAACGAATAACACCTTTCCAAGGTGAAACTTTTAATAACACCTTGTCACCGATTTGGAATTCTAACGGCTTTCTTCGTTTATCTGCATAACTTTTCTGTCGATCTCTAGCCATTTTTAGACGTTCTCGTATTTGCAAGATTTTATCGGTAGTTTCTTGGACTATCTCTGGTCCTGATAGTTGATTTTCTCCGATATCTGACCAACATACAGGCGTTCGACATTTCCGTCCGTACAATGCTTCAAATGGTGCGGCCTGAATACTTGTGTGATAACTATTGTTGTATGAGAATTCCATTAGAGGTAAATGATCATCCCAATTACCTCCAAAGTCTATCACACAGGCTCGGAGCATATCTTCTAGGGTTTGTATAGTTCTTTCGCTCTGCCCATCAGTTTGTGGATGATAAGCAGTGCTAAGATTCAATCGAGTTCCTAGAGCTGTTTGAAAACTTTGCCAGAATCGAGATGTGAAGCGACTATCTCTATCTGACACTATGGATAGAGGCACACCATGTAACGTTACAATTTCATTAACGTAAATTTGTGCCATTTTGTCCATACTCATGGTGTCTTTGATAGATAGAAAGTGAGCTGATTTGGTTAAACGGTCAATGATAACCCAGATTGCATTATTTCCACGAGTGGTTCGAGGAAGTTTTGTAATAAAGTCCATAGTTATCAATTCCCATTTCCAAACTGGTAATTCTAACTGTTGCAATAATCCAGCTGGCTTTTGGTGTTCAGCTTTGACTTTGGAACAAGTCAAACATTTTGCTACGTAGATAGCAATGTTCTTTTTCATACCAATCCACCAGTAACTTTCTTTAAGGTTCTTGTACATTTTATCACTTCCTGGGTGCATGGTGTATTTGGACTTGTGTGCTTCTTCGAGGATTCGCTCTCGAAGATCACCTGTAACTGGTACCCAAATACGTTTATTCATGCGAAGGATATTATCTTCACCTTTGATCAGTAAATCAAGCATTCCTTTCATTCCTTCTTTTTCAAAGTTACCTTCCTTCAAAGCTAACTTTTGTGCCTCTTTTAACTGACTTACAAGATCAATTTGTAGTTCAAGTCTGAGAGAACGTACTCTCTTTGGCTTGACGTTTTCTTTTCGGCTCAAGGCATCTGCTACTACATTTGCCTTTCCTTCATGATAACAAATTTCACAATCATAATCATTCAGGATTTCCATCCATCTTCTTTGTCTCATATTTAACTCTTTCTGGCTAAATATGTACTTGAGACTTTTATGATCAGTGTAGATTGTGAATTTAATCCCATAGAGATAGTGTCGCCATAATTTCAAAGCAAAGATTATAGCGCCTAATTCTAGATCGTGGGTTGAGTAGTTTTTCTCATGAATTTTCAACTGACGAGATGCATAAGCAATGACTTTCTTGCGTTGCATTAATACGCAACCTAAACCAGTATGTGAGGCGTCGCAGTAAACTACGAAATCTTCAATACCATCTGGTAAAGATAGAATAGGTGCGTTTGTCAGTTTTTGTTTCAAAGTTTCAAAAGATTCAGATTGTTTGGGTCCCCATTCGTATTTTACAGATTTCCGAGTTAAGGATGTGAGTGGGATTGCTATACGAGAAAAATTTTGAATGAACCGGCGGTAATATCCCGCTAATCCCAGAAAACTACGAATTTCGGTGGGTGACTTGGGAATTTCCCATTTGGATATAGCTTCGATTTTGGAAGGATCTACTTGAATTCCGTTCATGTTGATGACATGACCAAGAAATTGTACTTCTGTTAACCAAAATCCGCATTTGGAGAACTTAGCATATAGTTTTTCCTTTCGAAGAAGTTCAAGTATGGTTCGAAGATGAGTTTCGTGTTCAACTTGGGTTTTGGAATAAATAAGTATATCATCAATAAAAACTATGACAAACTTATCCAAGTAAGGTTTGCAGACACGATTCATCATGTCCATGAATGCGGCAGGAGCATTTGTAAGTCCAAATGGCATAACCGTGAACTCGAAATGTCCATACCGTGTTCGAAATGCAGTTTTCGAGATATCGTTATCATGCACTTTCAACTGATGATAACCTGAACGAAGATCGATCTTTGAAAAATGACAAGCTCCTTGGAGTTGATCGAATAAATCGTCAATCCGTGGAAGCGGGTATCGGTTTTTGATGGTAACTTTATTCAGTTCCCGATAATCAATACACATGCGCATTGATCCGTCTTTCTTTTTAACAAAGAGAATTGGAGCTCCCCAGGGTGAAGAACTTGGTTGTATAAAACCTTTCTCAAGAAGTTCATCCAATTGTTTCTTGAGTTCTGCCATTTCTGTGGGTGCCAGTCTGTACGGGGATTTGGCAATTGGAGTTGCACCAGGTACAAGGTTGATTCGAAATTCTACCTCTCGTTCTGGTGGTAATCCAGGCAGTTCTTCAGGAAAAACGTCTGGAAATTCAGATACTACATGTACTGATTCTATCTTCTTCTCCTTTTCCAAGGCAGTAATTGATACCAGACATGTCAGATATCCTTTTCTTAAGCACTTGGTTGCTTTAAGTATGGAGATTATCTGGATAGGTTTTGTGGGTTTATCACCTTGGATAGTTAGAGTTTTGTTTGTTGGTGAAATGAGTTTTACAACTTGTTGATTACAAAGGATTTCGGCTTGGTTATTGGATAACCAATCCATCCCCAAAATAATGTCAAAGCCAGTTATTGACATTGGTAACAATTGTACTGGGATAGTGAAACCAGCCAATGTAATGTAACAATTGTTCAGTGATTGGGATATTTTTATCAAATCACCGTTCGCTGTTTCTACTTCATATGTTTCAGCTAAGGGACTTAATGGTTCATTTAATAGATTACAAAAATTATAATCTATAAAACTCCGGTTCGCACCCGAGTCAAATAAGACCTTAGCATAAACATTATTAAGAAGAAATGTACCGGTAATTACGTCCGGCGTTCTCTCAGCTTGGTTAGCATTCATAACAAAAGCTCGTACGGTCTTTTTGTTTTCTGGAGTGATCTTGGCTCCTGATCCTCCAGCTTTTCCGGTCCTTGCAAACTTAGGGCAATTAGTGCTGATGTGCCCCAGCTCTCCACAACTAAAACAAGTTATTCCCTTTTTCTTGAAGCAATTCTCAGTAGAGTGACCTGAGACCTTGCAATAATTACAGAATGGAGTTTCAAAAACACACTTTCCACTATGCCTGCGTCCGCACGTTTTGCATGATGGATTGTTAAATGGTAACCCCTTTTGCCCAAAGTTCTTGCTAAATCTTTTGGCCTCGGGTTTTGATTTTATAGAGGATTCGACTTTCTTCTTTTCCTCTATATTTCTGATTAGTCCAGCCGTCATGGTACCGGTCAATTCTACGGTGGACTCAATGGTTTTTGGTGAGACAACCTTCACCAAATCACGGATCTCTGGAACTAAACCGTAAATATATCGAGTTATGAGAACTGACTCAGGTTTAGCCAGGTGAGGTGCCAAACGGGCATATTCAAAAAATTTGGTGGTGTACTCTCGATCGTTGGTACCCACCATTCGGTGCTCCAGAAATTTTCTTTCAGCTTGTTCTTTTTCAGTCTTGGGGCAGAATTTCTTTTTCACCTTTGCCCGAAATTCTTTCCAATCCATAGCATTGGTCTTTCTCCTCCCTTTGGCAGAAATGATTGAATTCCACCATTCCAACGCTTCATTTTTGAAGGAGTTTGAAGCATACAGTACTTGATCTTTCTTAGCACACTTGCTAATTGCTATTACTGACTCCATCTTCTCTAGCCAGTGAAGAGTAGCAATACCGCCTTCGGTGCCCTTAAATTCATAAGGTTTACAGTCCTGAAAGGTTTTATAAGAACACCCTTTGTGTCTATACCTTTTTGTTTCATTCTCTTCTTCTGAGCTTTCACTGCTTAGATTTAACGATTCTTCAGATTCAGAATACTTATTGCTTGATGTTCTGGATCTTTTCGAGGTTTGAGTTCTACGAGAGCTTGCTACTTGCTCTGTGTGGGTTTTCGAAGGGTTTTCCATTCTTTTTGAAGGAAGAGTTACGTGGCTTGGAGTTTTGATGTTTTCTTGTACTTCCTTTATTATGGCAGGAAGCATTTCTTTAATGCTTTGTTTGACCAGTTGTTGCAATTCTGGTTGTTGAGTAGCTATTTCAGGATTATTATTAACTTCTTTTCCTTTTTCCTTGATAATGTATGTAGATGGACTGCTATTGTCATTGTTTTGTTGAGACATCTAAGAACACAAGCACGAATTTGGGTCAAAATTTGAAGTTTATTATCGCTTAAACTTCATCTATTTGTTATAAATACAGAAATGTAGATATGCATCTATATCACTTAAAGTTAGCTAATTATACAAATACTATCATTAACTTTAATCGAGAAGCACATCTCCCAAATCTTGATAGAATCTCCCCAGGGTCTCGGTCATAGCACCTTTCTGGATCAACTGATCTGCCACCCATTGTTCTGCGTACTTCCTGTCTTCCTGGGCTAGTTCGTAGTCAAATATAGTTTGTTCGTTTTTAACTACGACTTGTCTGGTGAAGAACAGCTCAGCACGTAGATCGTCAGCTTCCCTAAGAGCACGATCAAGGTGTTCATCAATTGAATTTGGCAGTTCATCATGGTATCCATAACAAGGAGGTGGTTCCCTGTGTCCCATCCTAAGATCGTGATATGCTGAGTTAACAGACCACACGACTTTTCCGTCGGTTGCATACTGACGTCCATCGGAGGGATCTACATAGAAGAAAGGTTCCTTGAAAACGGGATGTTCTGGAATAGGATCAAAGAAATACTTTCCACCACTGCCTTCACAAACGGCAGCCTTGTCGGATTCAGAAATCGAATGTGGAGTTTCTTCACTTGGACTGGGTGGATGTTCTTGAATTGTTCCGGTATGATCTACCACGTCTAATGATTGAGGTAGTGGCATAGATGTCATAACAGGACGTAAAGATTCTCTTGAATCTTCCATTTCCACTGAATACTCTGATTCTTCCCTCAGAGGTTCAAGCCTTGCTTGAGTCTGCTCCACTTGTTCTGCGACCATTCTGTTCCAATTCTCCGGGGTCGGTAGATAGTGGACATAATCATCATAGCTTGGTACTACTTGATTAGATGATTCTCCAGGGAAGTAGTTTGGGTAATTATAAGGATAATAGTATGGATCTGACATCCTGTAATTTATTGTTTATGTTAAAGGCATTTTCCTACCGTTCGTTTAGTAGGCACAACTATTGGTTAAAGCTAAGATACTATCATACAAGTATCTAATTTTGCTAAAACCCTTAAATGCGGCTCTGATACCAACCTGTCACAACCCCGGGCTACCCCTGCCCGGGCGTCGCGAGACAATGCTGGTATCTGAATGAGGTCCCATAAATTTGGACAGCGGAAGTCTTTGTTTTTACTTGATGCCCTTTTTGTAATGAAATGTCATGTAAATAACCTCAAGGGTTAATTCTGTACTTTTTATCAAAACTTGGGATCCACGTCCCTTTTCATTTCATGATAATAGACATTCAAAAGTCTATTATATAATGTACATCTGCTGAATTAATTTACATAATACAAGCCATTTAAAATGTTTAGGATCTACGTCCGTTCCAACATTTGGTCTTGTATTAGTCTGCCACAGGGATTTAAATATGCCTAAAGATCTTGTCTTTACTGCACCACCCTGAATTTAATGATTTCTTTCACTACCTGTGAAAAACGTTTTGAAAATGAACATCAGCATAAAGCCGGTGAATCACATTTAACTGACACGAAAATGATTTCTAACATAAACCAAATTAAAGCCTTTAAGCACGTTTCTGTATGGTAAATCTACACATTCAGCAGTCTTTTTCACCTGAAATATATACCACCTACATACACTGGGTTAACTGCCATGGGGTCAACTGGCTGAGCTCTATGTCTCAGACTGATAGCCTATTCCCAGGGTCGTGATGCTAAGAACCTTGTTCTTAGTCTTATATGATACTCAGGAACTCGTCCCTCGTATAATCTGCTAAGGAACCATATCCTCAGTCTTATGATACCCCCTTTCATGATCTGTACCCAGCCACGGACCGGACTTTCACCCGTCACATGTATACCATTTGATCAAATCTACGTATGCTTATGGCCTGAATGCTATCACGTAGATTACCCTTATGATTAAAGCATTTAATTTGTTTCATGCCGTTTTCGTAAATAAAATGGTTTTATCGTTTGAAAAGCGTTGAATGTGTTCACCTTGATTTTGATGGCTGGTAGGGTTGTAGGCTTCGGAATTTGAGCAGAACCTCGACACGTTTCTTCCTAGGGAAGACACGATTAACGAGAATATATATGAGAGAATATATATATAATTGCGGCTATATATATATATGAATAGTTTTAATAATACCTACTTCGCGGGATTTGGACGGAACTACGGCTTGAGCAGGGTTTCGTAGGATTCTTGAACAGCGCTTCGGGACGTTGTGGAGTTTTGAGAGATCGGGTTTGTGTGAAACGAATGTTTGGAAACTGTACAGAATTTCAATCCCGTTGAAGGCCTTTTATAGGCTGATTTTCCAGTCTCTCGCGTACCGCGAGACTGGCCAAGGAAATCTCTCGCGTACCGCGAGAGGATGAGGTGTCACGAACGGTGCTGAGTCAGTATGACACGTGTCGGCTGGTGGCAAGGGTGAATGACACGTGTTTTCTGGTCCTGACGCGTGTACTATTCCCTCGCGTACCGCGAGGCTTGGTTGGAAATCTTCTCGCGTACCGCGAGAAGATGATTTTCTGGCGCATAAGCAGTCCCCTCGCGTACCGCGAGGTTTTGTCAAAATCTCCCTCGCGTACCGCGAGGGAGTGAAATTTTGAATTTTATTTTCTTTTTATTTTGGGTGTTACAAAAACATACTTGAAAATGTCAACACGAGGTTGGTACAGGTTTTACATATGAATATAATGAGCAAACCAATTGCATGAAAATGATTTTTACGTATATGATAAACAAAACAAGTAATGTTTGACCCATTTGTAAACTAGCTAGGAATATAAATAATATGTACATACATGAGGCATAACCAAACCAAGACCAGGTGTTTTGCCCCTCACTCGTACCTCACGAGCAATATTAGAACACTATGCAGTCATTTGACCAGAGGGACCCATGGTTAGCGCGACTAACCATGACCGGGGGTGTCAGACCCAATAGTACTATCCATAGAATCTCAGGCTAATCTATAGCTAATGGTTATAAATATGAAGATCAGGGGACTTTACGAGCTCCAAATGTAACAACTCATGCAAACATAAAGGTCGGGTCTTGTTTTCTTGTTATCATATAAAAATAGTTATAAGTATGTTCTTCCCCCAATTTATACAAAACAGTAAAAAGGGGCCGTGAAACTCACCTTGAGTTTGTGTATGCTTGCTATGATATTTGATAGAGTCAACTTGACTATTCGTACCCTAATTACAAAAGGGTAATTCTTGTTAAGACCGAACGTCTTATATGTAAATTGTTCACCGACTTAGCAAATCTGATTGCTTTTGTTTAAATATCTTTTTAGTTTCTCAACACTTGTTTTGTTATAAAACAGTTCTAAGTTACTGCTAAATGGGACTGATGACCAGGTATCGAAACTACATAGTTTCGATTGAACAGAACAGGAGTCGAAACTACTTAGTTTCGATTGAGCAAACTGAGTATCAAAACTACCTAGTTTCGATTGAGCAACCGGTATCGAAACTACTAGTTTCGATTGAGTAAACATGTATCGAAACTACTTAGTTTCGATTGATTAAAAGGTATCGAAACTCCTAGTTTCGATTGAGTAATAAGTATCGAAACTCCTAGTTTCGATTGAGCAATAGATATCGAAACTCCTAGTTTCGATTGAGTAAAAGGTACCGAAACTATAGCTTCGATTACTGGACTTTGATTGACAGAACCAGTCCAGCATATTTTTATGTTTTAAATCTTGAATTCGACACACTTTTCTTGTTATCTTACTTGCGTTGGAATATTTTGTATGTTTAGCTGCGGTTTTAAAGAAAATATTGTGAATGGTATCGAGTTTTTACCTCTGGACAGAGACGACGATTTTGAGAGAAACAGAGAAGGGTCTTGAACTCCTTAGCTTGATTCTTGAGAAAAACACTTGGAATTCTTCTTATAACACCGAAATATGGTGGATTTTTCCCTAAAACTTGGATTCAACTTGAAGAGGAATGAGGAAAGTTGCCGTAAGAAAATGAGGAAAATGAGAGGAATTGTGAGATTTTGAGTGAAGGGGTATGGTGTATATCTGATTCTCCAAGGCATGGGGTATGGGTCGCAGGAAATGGGAATGGAGTATTCCCTGGGATTTTGGTCGAGAAAGTCAAGGGTGGTTTGGGTTAATAATAATTAGATTTAACCATTAATTTATTAATGGTTTTAGTATCAATTAGAGTTCCAAAAGGTAATTTAATTCGGTTTAGATTCTTCACGGTATTATAAATTTAGTAAGTTTATGGTTCATCAATGAAAAATATCGAAATCTTGGATTGTATAATTCGTTGGGGCGATTATTTGTAGGTATAAATACCTAAAGGTGAAGCTATACGATAGCATTTTCGAAAGAGTTCGTTAGTTTACTTTTACGTATTTTTATATATATTTTAGTCTAAAAATGAATTATTGTCCAACGTAAAGTTCGTGTAATATATATGTCTAGATATTTTTCTTGGTTATTTAATTTAATCGCTAACGTTCGTATTTAGTCGGGTTATACGGGTATGTGAACCTGTAACTCTTAGAATTACCAAAATATGAAACGAACAATGTATGGCTTTTCTTAGACTTTAATGTCCTAATTTATGCAATTAGGTAAACCACGAAAACAAATATAATATAAACTCCTTTATATCGTGTACGGATATTGACCTGAAATGTCGGGTGTCACATTCTCCCCATGTTAAAAGAATTTCGTCCCGAAATTCAATTTGTGCCATCTTGAACTGGTGTATCCTTAAACAAGGAGGGGTATTTCGTTTTCATTTGATCCTCTCGTTCCCATGTATACTCAGGACCACGTTTTGAGTTCCAACGTACTTTAACTAGCTTAATTCGACTACGTCTCAGCCTTTGGACTTTCCAATCCGAAATCTCAATCGGTTCCTCGATGAAATGCAACCTGTCGTCTATGTGAATCTCGTCAGGCGGTATAATTAATGTCTCGTCTGATAAACACTTCTTGAGGTTTGATACGTGAAACGTATCATGTACATTGCTTAGTTCTTGTGGCAACTTGAGCTTGTAAGCTACAGGGCCAACCCTAGCCAGTATTTCAAACGGTCCAACGTATCTAGGGTTGAGCTTACCACGGTTACCAAACCTTGCAACGCCTTTCCATGGTGAGACTTTTAACATTACTCGGTTACCAATTTGAAATTCTAATGGTTTCCGTCTGTTATCAGCATAGCTCTTTTGTCTGTATCGGGCAGCTTTCAGACGGTCCTTAATTTTGAAGATCTTATCAGTGGTTTCCTGGACAATCTCAGGACCTGTCAAATGTTTTTCACCAACTTCCGCCCAACATAGCGGTGAGCGACATTTACAACCATATAAAGCTTCAAACGGAGCTGCCTTGATGCTTGTGTGGTAGCTGTTATTATATGAAAACTCCGCCAATGGTAAATGAGTATCCCAATTTCCTCCGAAATCAATTACACACGCACGGAGCATATCTTCTAATGTTTGGATAGTCCTTTCACTTTGACCGTCCGTTTGTGGATGGTAGGCTGTGCTCATGTCTAGGCGCGTGCCTAGGGCTTCTTGTAACGACCTCCAAATCCTTGACACAAAACGACTATCCCTATCAGAGATAATAGAAACTGGCACTCCGTGTCTTGCCACAATTTCTTTAATGTAGAGTCTTGTAAGTTTCTCTGTCTTGTCGGTTTCTTTAATTGGCAGAAAGTGAGCAGATTTCGTTAAACGGTCGACAATTACCCATATGGTATCATAACCACTGGACGTCTTGGGTAATTTCGTGATGAAATCCATAGAGATATGTTCCCATTTCCATTGGGGAATTTCGGGTTGTTGTAACAAGCCAGACGGTTTCTGATGTTCAGCTTTTACTTTTGAACACGTTAAGCATTTACTGACATATGTGGCAATATCTCCTTTCATATTGGGCCACCAATATAATTCTTTTAGATCCTTATACATCTTATCTGAACCCGGGTGAATGGAGTACCTGGACTTGTGGGCTTCATCCATGATCAACACACGTAAGTTACCGTTATTCGGCACCCAGATTCTGTTCATGAAGTAAAACGTATCATCCGACTTAGACTCCAATTGTTTGATCATTCCGCGTAGTGCCTCTTTTTGAATGTTCCTTTCTTTGAGTGCCTCTTGTTGTGCTATTCGGATTTGAGTAGTAAGACTCGTATGAATTGTTAATCCTAGGGCACGAACACGAAGAGTTTTAACTCGTTCCTTGCGACTTAAGGCGTCTGCTACAACATTGGCTTTTCCGAGATGGTACTTGATATCACAATCATAGTCGTTTAGTAGTTCTACCCAACGACGTTGTCTCATGTTAAGTTCCTTTTGATCGAAGATATGTTGAAGACTCTTGTGATCAGTAAAGATAGTGCATCTTGTACCATAAAGATAATGTCTCCAAATCTTGAGTGCAAATACAACTGCGCCCAACTCCAAGTCATAGGTCGTATAATTATTTTCGTGCACCTTTAGTTGTCGTGAGGCGTATGCGATGACTTTGTCTCTTTGCATTAACACACAACCAAGTCCTTGGTGTGATGCATCGCAGTATACGACAAAATTGTCGATTCCCTCAGGAAGGGATAAGATCGGTGCACTACACAGCTTCTGCTTAAGTAATTGAAAAGCTGACTCTTGCTTGACACTCCAATCAAACTTCTTTTCTTTCTGGGTTAATGTGGTTAAAGGTAGGGCTATTTTTGAAAAATTCTCGATGAATCGTCTGTAATAGCCGGCCAAACCCAAAAATTGACGCACTTCGGTTGGAGTCCTTGGTACTTCCCAGTTTTTGATCGCTTCTATCTTAGATGGATCAACATGAATTCCTTCCTTATTGATGACATGTCCAAGGAAATGCACTTCTCGGATCCAGAACTCACACTTAGAGAATTTAGCGTAAAGTTTCTCGTTTCTGAGTAGTTCCAAAATTAATTTCAGATGATGTTCATGATCCTCCTTGGTTCGTGAATATATTAATATATCATCAATAAATACTATCACGAATTTATCCAAGTATGGCTTGCATACGCGGTTCATGAGATCCATAAAAACAGCTGGTGCGTTCGTCAAACCAAACGGCATAACTAGGAATTCGTAGTGGCCATAACGAGTCCTAAATGCCGTCTTTGGTACATCTTCTTCTTGGATTCTTAGTTGATGATACCCCGAACGTAGATCAATCTTAGAGTAGAAGCTAGAACCTTGTAGTTGATCGAACAAATCGTCTATTCGGGGAAGTGGATATCGGTTTTTGATTGTAAGCTTGTTTAATTCCCGGTAATCAATACACATACTAAAGGTTCCATCCTTTTTCTTTACGAACAAGACCGGAGCTCCCAGGGTGAGAAACTCGGTCTTATGAAACCTTTATCAAGCAACTCCTGGAGTTGATTTGATAATTCCTGCATTTCAGAAGGTGCTAATCGATACGGTGATCGCGCAACCGGGGCGGCTCCTGGTACCAAGTCGATTCGGAATTCGACTTGCCTCGGTGGTGGTAATTGATCGGTGTCGAAGGGACCGGTCAAAGATAAAGAAATAGAGTGTCCTAATCACCTTAAACTAGTTAGGGTAAGAAGGGTGTCGAACCACGAAGAGTTTGTGGTCGGTGCTCAACTTCAATTAACAATGCAAATTATGAAGTTACAACGGGTCTTTCTGACCAAACACAATCAATGATTTAAGTGAAAACTTTATAAACTCAACAAACAAATCAAGTACCAAACAAAATGGTTTAAGTTGTAAACAATAATTAAAAAGGGTATCACACCCGGGTTTCAAGCTCACAAATAATTAGGGATTATCACACCAACATTTGAGTTCAAACAATCGAATGGTTATCCAAATCTAATTAACCAAATCTAACCAAGAACATCAACATTCATACATCATCGGCAAATAGTGTAAAACAATATTCACGAATGAAATCGAGACAAATGTATGCAATATAGAATTAGATTAATCAATAGATTCAACATAAATCAAAGTTCATAGCAATTATCATCTAACGGGGTCAATGGTGCAAGAATTTATCGACTCCCGTGAGTTCATAACCATACTAAACACAAAGATTCAAGTGTTTCAAACCAAACGATTACAAGAATTGTTTCTCAAAGCTAGCACATAATAAAACCCTAAAAACTTACAAACAATCCACCCGGGAATGATTACCGGTGGATTAGCCGCTCATGGTTATGGAATGCATCTTCAATTCTTCAATATTTCGAGTATCAATCTTCACTTGCATGTTAGAATCGTGTTCCTTAGCCTCCTAGAATGACCAAAATCGCCCAAGAACTGTGGTGTAAAATATGGCCTCGATTTGGGGAAGAAACCCCCAATAAAACCTAAAAATCGGCTATTTTCCCGAAGTTCCGCGTCTGAAACGTACCCGGCGTAAGCTTACGCCGAGGTGGCGTAGGCTTACGCTGGGGGCCTGAAGGCTGCTGTGAAGAACACACTCAGGCGTAGGCCTACGCTGATGGGGCGTAAGCTTACGCTGGTGGCGTAGGCTTACGCCAGTTGGCGTAGGATTACGCTGGATCTGTATTTTGCCCCGTTTTCTCCGTGTCTCTTCCGACTCTTCCATCTCTCGTCTAATATCTTCCAAACTCATACTTTAAGCGTCCAAAACCTGCACATGCACAACTACACAAAACCTTTGTATTCCACATATTAATTTGCATAAATATAACATATTGCACCTTTTAATACATGAAACTTTGGCCACTTATCATATCCCCACACTTACTCTTTTGCGTCCCGAAAAAGAATTATGCAATGGAATCATAATTGAAACCTGCTCTCATAATCTCATACAATTAAAACATAATCACGCATTGACTGTAACGATTGGTATTTCTATCCGACTAAACCCAACCACCGATCTATTGAGCCCCCGATTATGTGATCTACTATCCTATTTATTACCAAGCAACAGTTTCTCTATGGGTCTCACATTCAGGAAGCTACAACTTAGTCTAATCCCAACTCAAGGTCATGTTTAGGCACGGGTTAAACCTTATAGATTTCCCACCACTATAAACACTAATTTACGAGTTTTTGAAAATTATGGGAATATGGATCGATGGATACATGTTTTTGAGATTTTATTATTATTTTATGAATGAACCTAACCCAGTGGTGTTTCAATCACGCTGGAACACGATATATGACACGTAGGCTGCAGTTCTTAAGCCATGAAGTACATAAGCTTCGGAGCATGGGTGTATCCTTCAAGTCACCATCCCGAAGGGAAACACGTACTCCTAACTTAGTCATCAAATATTGATCACTTAAGTCCCGCCCATGGGTGTATCTTTCAAGTCACCATCCCGAAGGGAAACACGTAGGCTGAACTCAAGCTCTCAATTTTGTTTAATTAAGCTCATGCAAGATGGATTATGGATTGCGGGCGTCACCAATTTTCGGATTTATTTTCATAAAAAGAAAGTGGTGTGCCAAGTAATTTTAAAAACTTATAAATTTTTGCTTATAGTGGTACCTATCACCCTATGATGACAGTTTCAACCTTGCTGAAGCCCCTAAGATAAGAACCCACAAGATATCCTGAATTAATTGTCAATTAACCCTAGATACAATATCAGGATATTTAAGCTCTTTAGATCGGTTGGGCCTACCAAAACATTACAAATCAAACGCGTTTTCTATTTATTATTGTTTTTAATCACACAAGCATAGTTTCCAATTATATCTATCATTTTCCATTTAGTTACAAAAATTCTGATCCAAGGACATTTTTGAAAATTTTTAAATTTTTATGGATTTTTCAATTTTTATATATATATATTTTTTTCTATACAAACTTAGTCTCCCATCCCCACACTTAAACTCTACATTGTCCCCAATGTAGGATGAGAGACGATGAAAATAAATATGCAAAAATAAAACTATATACAGAATTGGAAAGCACGCACACTCACTTGACAACCCATGAAAATTCCCCACACTTGGTCGGCTCACACACAAAACACAGAAAACAAAGAAATAATTTCCTAACTCACTTTCGTAGGAGTCACGGATGCATTTAGCATATGCATCAAGCCTTTTAAACCCCTCGGTAGCCCGAGTGGACGAGTTGAGTCTCGTGAGGGTTTCTATTGAACACACCCGCAAAGTTCATTTAACTAGACATGAATGTAAAACATACCTTAGGCTACCTCCTAAAAGTGCTAAGTTTAACGTTCTCAGCCCACGGAGTGTAACTTACTTCGGTCATGGCGGTCGGGTGGGATGCTTGCAGTCCTCCTTCCCCACACTTAAATTCCTCTCATCATCCACTTTTCTCCAAGCCTTCATAAACAGAGAAAAGAGTTCTTGATCTACATCATGAACTCGCGGTTTCTTCCCTTTCCGCTTTCTCTTTCTGACCCTTTTCTTCCCATTGTCTGGAGTCTGACCATTCTTCATCTCAGCTGACCTGTCAAACACAACACAAGCATTCTCGACTGTGTGATTCACCTTTTCAGGTGATCCACATTTGTTAGCTTTCGGGGTTGGCAAGTTTGAAAAAATTTTAAGACTCATTTTCTGAGCCCCAAACCTCATTCTTACCGTTCCCTCAGCACAGTTAATATTTGCCTGAGCAGTGGCCAAGAACGGTCTACCCAAAATAATAGTTGGCTCTGTGTTCTTGACACAATCCAACACCAAGAAATCCACTGGGTAATAAAACTCTCATACCTTCACAAACACATACTTTACAATCCCCCGAGGATGTGCGGGAGTCTGATCAGCCAACACCACGGTGGTGTTAACTCTCTGTAATGGACCAAAATCGTGCTGATCATACAGACTCCCTGGAATTATACTCACAGATGCTCCAAGATCCAGCAATGCTCTATCCATTTTAATTTCACCTATATGTATAGAAATAATAGGTGTCCCTGGATCTTGGAGTTTTGGGGGAAAGATACCCGTAAACACAACATTCACATTAGCACTTAGCTTTACCTGTTTGGGACATTTGTGCCGTCGTTTATGGGTACTCAAACCTTTCAAGCACTCAACACTATCAGAATTTTCTTTAAGTTCTTTTAAAAATGGTAGATTAATTTTATGATTTTCA
The DNA here is from genome assembly GCA_023525975.1 of Smallanthus sonchifolius. NCBI lineage: Eukaryota > Viridiplantae > Streptophyta > Magnoliopsida > Asterales > Asteraceae > Smallanthus > Smallanthus sonchifolius. The sequence goes on from CM042046.1 coordinate 34,806,970, forward strand.
AATTTCTCCCATCTTTCATCTTGTGTTGGATCCCGTTCACTTAACACTGGTGGGAAAACTGGTGGTAACAAAGCCGAAGGGAATGGAATTTTCAGAGATTTATTCACATTTTTATTTTTCAGATTATTTTGTGAAATTAAATCCTGATTATGATCAGATTCAGACTCACTATACTCCACCACTCTCTCTACTACCAGCGGTGGAGTATGTTCAACATCAGAAACATCAGATGAGGGTTGAAGACTTACATCATTTAGGTGTGCGCTGTTTATGGTTTGGAAACTTGAGGACTGATGTGAACAGCGAGGCTTACCTACTTCCTTGATGAGTGACCCGACAATCCCAGATAGGTTGGCAACTAGATCTACCAAAGCTTGATGAGCTTTGTCCTGGCTCTCCTGTTGCTGCACCACTGCTTGTATCACTTTGGACATCTCCTTCATATCTGATCGGATGACATCCAGTTCAGATTGATAGTTGTCTTGTTCAGGTGGCCTGCTTGGGTGGTAGTGTTGGTTGTAATCGTCCTGATAGTTTGGGTACTCAGGACCACCACCATATTGATTGTATCTTGGGCAATCTTGTGCCCAGTGGCCAGTGATGCCACAGTTGTTGCATGGTTCATAGTAGTCTTGGTCACCATAATAATTACTGTCCATGTCAACCTGCACAAATAACACACCCAAGTAGTTCTGAACGATAAAAATAAAACAAAATAAACAAAAAAATAAAAACAAAAGTAAAGAATATCTTTTTGGGTGTTTGATAAGAAGTTTGATAAGAATTAAAATCAACTAAAGACAATAAACTAAAGCAATAGAACTAAGCGCACCGATTCCCCGGCAACGGCGCCAAAATTTGATCGGTGTCGAAGGGACCGGTCAAAGATAAAGAAATAGAGTGTCCTAATCACCTTAAACTAGTTAGGGTAAGAAGGGTGTCGAACCACGAAGAGTTTGTGGTCGGTGCTCAACTTCAATTAACAATGCAAATTATAAAGTTACAACGGGTCTTTCTGACCAAACACAATCAATGATTTAAGTGAAAACTTTATAAACTCAACAAACAAATCAAGTACCAAACAAAATGGTTTAAGTTATAAAAAATAATTAAAAAGGGTATCACACCCGTGTTTCAAGCTCACAAATAATTAGGGATTATCACACCAACATTTGAGTTCAAACAATCGAATGGTTATCCAAATCTAATTAACCAAATCTAACCAAGAACATCAACATTCATACATCATCGGCAAATAGTGTAAAACAATATTCACGAATGAAATCGAGACAAATGTATGCAATATAGAATTAGATTAATCAATAGATTCAACATAAATCAAAGTTCATAGCAATTATCATCTAACGGGGTCAATGGTGAAAGAATTTATCGACTCCCGTGAGTTCATAACCATACTAAACACAAAGATTCAAGTGTTTCAAACCAAACGATTACAAGAATTGTTTCTCAAAGCTAGCACATAATAAAACCCTAAAAACTTACAAACAATCCACCCGGGAATGATTACCGGTGGATTAGCCGCTCATGGTTGTGGAATGCATCTTCAATTCTTCAATATTTCGAGTATCAATCTTCACTTTCATGTTAGAATCGTGTTCCTTAGCCTCCTAGAATGACCAAAATCGCCCAAGAACTGTGGTGTAAAAGATGGCCTCGATTTGGGGAAGAAACCCCCAATAAAACCTAAAAATCGGCTGTTTTCCCGAAGTTTCGCGTCTGAAACGTACCCGGCGTAAGCTTACGCCGGGGTGGCGTAGGCTTACGCTGGGGGCCTGAAGGCTGCTGTGAAGAAAACACTCAGGCGTAGGCCTACGCTGATGGGGCGTAAGCTTACGCCGGTGGCGTAGGCTTACGCCAGTTGGCGTAGGATTACGCTGGATCTGTATTTTGCCCCGTTTTCTCCGTGTCTCTTCCGACTCTTCCATCTCTCGTCTAATATCTTCCAAACTCATACTTTAAGCGTCCAAAACCTGCACATGCACAGCTACACAAAACCTTTGTATTCCACATATTAATTTGCATAAATATAACATATTGCACCTTTTAATACATGAAACTTTGGTCACTTATCAGTAATCCAGGTAAGTCTTCAGGAAAAATTTCGGGGTAATCCTTAACGATTGGTATGTCTTCAAGTCGACGTTCCTCGGGTTTCTTCTCGACGACGTGAGCCAGGAATACGCAATAGCCTTTACGTAGGTACTTACGAGCTTTCATGCAGTTAATCATCCTAAACATCACTCCACTCTTCCCACCTTGAACCGAAAGAACTTCTCCGTTCGGGAGTGGAATATGAACAACCTTCTCAAAACATACAATCTCGGCGTGATTCCTCGACAACCAATCCATACCAATAACAACGTCAAAACTTCCCAGTTCAATAGGTAACAGGTCTATATTAAATGTGTGGTCTTTCAAACATAGAGTACAACCCTGAATGACTTCTTCGGTTTTAATTAGTTTCCCATTTGCTAATTCAATTGTAAAATTTTGGTCTAGTTTGCTGGGCTTAATACCGAGTAGGGACTTAAAGTCATTTGACACAAAAATCATATCAGCACCCGTATCAAAAAGTATAGAGGCATAATGATTGTTTATCAGGAACGTACCAGTGACAATGTTAGGGTCCTGGCGTGCGTCCCCATCTCCCATCACGAACGCTCTTCATCGGGCCTGATTGTTATTCTGATTATTCAACTTGGGGCAATCTTTCCTGTAGTGCTTCAGGTCTCCACATTCATAGCATCCTTGCTTACTCTTATCGGTGGGGTTGGCATTGAGTCGGCATGACTGCGCTCGATGTCCAAACTTTCTACACCTTTCACATTGAGTGCATTTTCCCACATGGTGATACCCGCACTTATCACACCTCGGTTGGGGGCCAGCATAACCCCTTTTCTCCACAGTGTTAGCAGCAAAAACTTTCACAGTCTCCTGTCTCTTAAAGGCTTGATTCCTAAATTGGTTATTTGGTTTTCCCACCCATTTCCTCTTTTCTCCTAACTTTCTTTCCTCAGTTTCCTTCTTCTCGAACAAACCATTACGAACAACATCATCCCTTAGTTTGTAGGCTAAGACTATGGCACTCTTGGCATCCATGGGGTTCGACGAAGTCACCATACTACGAATTTGGGGTGCAAGTCCCCACAAGTACCTTTCAACCCTTTTGTACTCCGGCGTAACCATGTGTGGCACCAAGATTGCCAGCTCATTGAACCTGTCAGTGTAACCAGCCACATCATCTCCTATCATTTGAAGGTTCCACATTTCAGTTTTGATTTTCTGTAATTCGTTTTGAGGACAGTACTCCTCGATCATCATGGCCTTTAGATCATCCCAAGATAGCTGGTAGGCAGTCTGTCTTCCCAATGTTTTCATCTGAGAATTCCACCAGGTTAATGCTTTGTCAGTAAGTGTGCAAGTGGCATATTTCACCATACAGTCAGCTGTGCATTCACTAATATCAATCACAGATTCCATCTTCTCAATCCACCTCATCAGGCCTACCGCACCCTCGGTGGCATTGAAGTTGCGAGGGTTGCAGGACAGAAAGGCCTTATAAGTGCATTTCTTGCTCGGCGTATCTGTGGGGTCACAAGTCAATATTTTAATAATGTTGTTAACTTGATCGTGACTGTGTTACAGAGGTGTTTACTCATTCTATTACCTCCAGAACCTCCAGCAGTGCCACTGCCTCCTGCACCTCCTCCGCTACCACTACCATTTCCTCCGTCGTTATTTCGATTGACTTCGTACTGCTCCAAGGCGGCGGCTACACGTTGTGATATGAGTTGCTCAACTTCTGCGAAAATCATCGTGTTGTTTTCACCAGTAGTGTCACGCGGTGTCCTTCTTTTGGGTGCCATGGGTCTGAAGTCGAAATGGGGTTAGTGTGTGACTATATTTAGTGTTTACGATATCCGTATAATATGATGATAAGTTATGAAATGCATATGCAATGAAAAACGTCTCAGCGAGTCATTTAAATTATAGACTAGGTTCGATTTTTAGACTCCTAGTTCGCTATAATTAATGGCTCTGATACCAATCTGTCACACCCCGCCAAGGCGGAAACGCGAGGCGCGACGTTCATGGTTTTTCAAAGCATATAATTATTGCAAACGCATACATACAACCGGATACATAATTTAAGTTTAAGGTTTTACAGCCCAAAATAGTATATAAAATTACAAAATATTAAGATTTTGCAAATATGACCCAATACATTTTAGGTTATACAAGAAAAATCTTCAAAAGTAGTATCCACCATGTATGCATGATCCCTACGTAGTATTACCCTTGTTGCCGCGATTAATTTCCTGAAAAACATACTTGAAAATGTCAACACGAGGTTGGTACAGGTTTTACATATGAATATAATGAGCAAACCAATTGCATGAAAATGATTTTTACGTATATGATAAACAAAACAAGTAATGTTTGACCCATTTGTAAACTAGCTAGGAATATAAATAATATGTACATACATGAGGCATAACCAAACCAAGACCAGGTGTTTTGCCCCTCACTCGTACCTCACGAGCAATATTAGAACACTATGCAGTCATTTGGCCAGAGGGACCCATGGTTAGCGCGACTAACCATGACCGGGGGTGTCAGACCCAATAGTACTATCCATAGAATCTCAGGCTAATCTATAGCTAATGGTTATAAATATGATGATCAGGGGACTTTACGAGCTCCAAATGTAACAACTCATGCAAACATAAAGGTCGGGTCTTGTTTTCTTGTTATCATATAAAAATAGTTATAAGTATGTTCTTCCCCCAATTTATACAAAACAGTAAAAAGGGGCCGTGAAACTCACCTTGAGTTTGTGTATGCTTGCTATGATATTTGATCGAGTCAACTTGACTATTCGTACCCTAATTACAAAAGGGTAATTCTTGTTAAGACCGAACGTCTTATATGTAAATTGTTCACCGACTTAGCAAATCTGATTGCTTTTGTTTAAATATCTTTTTAGTTTCTCAACACTTGTTTTGTTATAAAACAGTTCTAAGTTACTGCTAAATGGGACTGATGACCAGGTATCGAAACTACATAGTTTCGATTGAACAGAACAGGAGTCGAAACTACTTAGTTTCGATTGAGCAAACTGAGTATCGAAACTACCTAGTTTCGATTGAGCAACCGGTATCGAAACTACTAGTTTCGATTGAGTAAACATGTATCGAAACTACTTAGTTTCGATTGATTAAAAGGTATCGAAACTCCTTGTTTCGATTGAGTAATAGGTATCGAAACTCCTAGTTTCGATTGAGCAATAGATATCGAAACTCCTAGTTTCGATTGAGTAAAAGGTACCGAAACTATAGTTTCGATTACTGGACTTTGATTGACAGAATCAGTCCAGCATATTTTTATGTTTTAAATCTTGAATTCGACACACTTTTCTTGTTATCTTACTTGCGTTGGAATATTTTGTATGTTTAGCTACGGTTTTAAAGAAAATATTGTGAATGGTATCGAGTTTTTACCTCTGGACAGAGACGACGATTTTGAGAGAAACAAAGAAGGGTCTTGAACTCCTTAGCTTGATTCTTGAGAAAAACACTTGGAATTCTTCTTATAACACCGAAATATGGTGGATTTTACCCTAAAACTTGGATTCAACTTGAAGAGGAATGGGGAAAGTTGCCGTAAGAAAATGAGGAAAATGAGAGGAATTGTGAGATTTTGAGTGAAGGGGTATGGTGTATATCTGATTCTCCAAGGCATGGGGTATGGGTCGCAGGAAATGGGAATGGAGTATTCCCTGGGATTTTGGTCGAGAAAGTCAAGGGTGGTTTGGGTTAATAGTAATTAGATTTAACCATTAATTTATTAATGGTTTTAGTATCAATTAGAGTTCCAAAAGGTAATTTAATTCGGTTTAGATTCTTCACGGTATTATAAATTTAGTAAGTTTATGGTTCGCCAATGAAAAATATCGAAATCTTGGATTGTATAATTCGTTGGGGCGATTATTTGTAGGTATAAATACCTAAAGGTGACGCTATACGATAGCATTTTCGAAAGAGTTCATTAGTTTACTTTTACGTATTTTTATATATATTTTAGTCTAAAAATGAATTATTGTCCAACGTAAAGTTCGTGTAATATATATGTCTAGATATTTTTCTTGGTTATTTAATTTAATCGCTAACGTTCGTATTTAGTCGGGTTATACGGGTATGTGAACCGATAACTCTTAGAATTACCAAAATATGAAATGAACAATGTATGGCTTTTCTTAGACTTTAATGTCCTAATTTATGCAATTAGGTAAATCACGAAAACAAATATAATATAAACTCGTTTATATCGTGTACGGATATTGACCTGAAATGTCGGGTGTCACAAAAACAAGTAAAAAGGGGCCGTGAAACTCACCTGTTTGGCGTTGAAGGTAGTTTCACACTAGAAGTAAGTTGGAACCACGAGTGTAAGTCTCAACAGACCTCCGAATGTCCTAAAATTATAAACATATAAATTAGGAACAATAATGGGAATTGTGACTGTGACACGGAAGGAACATTTTAAAGAACCGCTCCAATGAACGAGAGTGGACGAACGTGTCCACGGGTTTAGGAATTACTTTACGCGACGAACGACATAAGTGGTAATATATATATACGAGTGGATAATATAATTAGTTATATTATTATTTAGTCTCGATTGATTTACGGCGTTATAAAATGATTTGAAATAATATAAATATATATTATTTAATAATACGGGTCACAATTTGAGAATAATATAAACATATTATTTTACACGAGTTTACGGCTTAAAAATAATATAAATATATTATTTTTACTTATTAATAATAACAATGTATAAATTATAAAAGTGGGTGTAATTTATAAAAACAAACTAATATTTCAAACCCGAGCCTACGGGTTGTTTTCCGGGTTAAAATCCATTTATATAATAATACAATATTAAAAGGTTTGATTTTTATTAATATAATAATCTAGAAAATGTTTTAAAAATACTTGTGGGACCCCGGTCTCGAACCCGGGTCTCTCCCACACACGCACAAGCCATTAACCAGTCCCGCCCGCTAGGGTATCGCGACTGATACCCGGGTTGAATTCTTTTAACATCCAGGCTCAAGTGGTTTTACTCCCAAACCAACTCGCGATCTAAACCCGGCCCTGATCCATCTTTTCCGGTGGTAATCGATCGAAACAATAGAGGGGTTTTGATAATCGGTTTGAAGCGGTCCTGTGGTTAAGTTTAATTTCAAAATCTTCAAGTTTAAGTTTGTTTAATTTTAGAATTAGAGGCCGTAACCCTAGATTATGAACACTGAATCAATTTGAGATATTCTGATAATAAGATTTGATAGGATCATAGGGCTTTTAACAAAAACAGGATATTCGAATCTGATTGTGTGGTTTAATTTTATTTCTTTTGAGTTTAAGATTGAAAACCCCAAATTGTTTTCAGGATGAACCCTAATTACTGGATCAACATCAATTCGATAATGGAAGCCCGGTATTTCATAGGGCTTTCACTCTACAGACGATTACGAGTCTAATGATGTGATTTAATTTGATTTAAACTCTGTTTAGAGTTGAATTTGACAATCTGGTTTCATAAGAACCCTAGATTACGGGTTACAACAATTTGTATAATAAAACATCAAATTGACAGAGGGCTTTCAATGAAAATAGTATTGCGAATCTGACTGTATAGGTTAATTGTATTTTGATTGGGTCTAGACTAGGGTTCCATTAAATCGGTCAGAGATGAACCCTAGGTTACAGATTTCGATCGAATTGATGTTGATCCATTTGTCAATTACAGAATTCAATTCATTTCTGTTATCAATCGCGGATTGGAAATCAAAGGGTCTCGATTTTGACTTCTAAAAGTCAACAGAAGACCAATTTGTCAATTTTGACTTTAGGGAGTCAAATTATTCAATTTGGCATAATTACACAATTAGTCCTTGTAGTGTTGAGTTGAATTTGTGACCGAATCATTCCCTGGGGTTAGATTTAGTTAATGGGGTTAAGTTTTTAATAGGAAACTTAACGGAATAGTTAACGTGGTTAACCTAAAAAGTCGAATTGTCACAACTAGTGTACAAGTTATTGAAACCAAGCCTTATAATTTTAACACTTCCACCAGAGCACATGTTTTGTGCATTCTATATTTATTCAAACTAGATGTTATACCCGCGCTTCGCGACGTAAGTAAGGCCTATCGTTAATAAAATTTAAATGAAAATGTATGTGCAACGGTAAAAACAATGTTAATAAAAAAGAAACATAAAATAAATAATAAAAAAGAAAAAAAAACAAAATTAAAAATCACCGGTTCGTGTCGTCGAAAACCATAAAGGCGAATGCTGATACGGGTTCCGATAATACCAATACCTACAATGATGTTGTTCGCTCATAATAGGTTCGGCTCACCACAATACCACAACGGTAACGACACTCGTTATAGGCAACGATACAAAAACAAGCTCGATTTTGAATACAACTATGTTTTAAAAAAAAATGTCGGAACGTTGACAAAAAAAAAACTAAAAACATTTGCGACCTCCGTATTTTGAAAAAAGTTAACGAACAAAAGTTATTAAAGGAAAACGAAATTAATAGAAAATGAAACGTAGCTAAAAACGTATATTATATATAGTATAAGTGCTAAAAATAAAAATATAAAAAAAACAATACAGTATATTATATATAGTATAAGAATTGAAAAAAAAAAAAAAAAAAAAAATACATGTAAGCTTTCTAATGGGATAGCCACTTCACTATGGGTGTTTGGGATTACTTATTTACCATACTTATTACCTTATTAACTTATATAAGTTAATAAGGTGTTTGGGAAAGCTACTTATTTGTCCTACTTATTTCATTTTCAAGAAATAAGTCCACCCTTACTTGTTACTTATAACTTATTAACTTATAGAATAAGTCAATAAGTAGATTTCATAAGTAATCCCAAACACCCCCTTAAGTGTCTTCTCTTTTAATCTTTATTGTAATGTAATTCCTTCAGACTTCCAACCAAACATATAACAAATAGGGAAAAATAAAAAAATGAACATTTGATCAAGAAAATACTTAAAATTGGACATCAATACTTAGCATATTGTTTCATGGGCATTGGTCATGACAGACGACTAAAGACGGCTAAGCTAGCCGGCTAAAATTTCTGTGCCAACATTCCATTTGTCAGAGTAAGAGCCAATAATCACGTGACACGTGGCAGGCTTAGCCGTCTAAATAAACAGTTATAGCCGTCTATTAGACGGCTAAGCCTCCGAAAATTTTCAAAAAATGTTTTCGGAGGCTAAGCCGTCTAATAGACGACTATAAGTGTTTATTTAGATGGCTAAATGCATTAGACGGCTAAAACTGTTTATTTAGACGACTATAGCCGTCACGTGTCGCCATATTATTGGTTCGTACTCCGACAAATTGAAATTTTGGCACGGAAATTTTAGCCGGCTAGCTTAGCCGTCTTTAGCCGGCTGTCATGATCAATGTACATAAAATAGTAGGCTAAATATGAATGTCCATTTTTAATAATATTCCTGGTCAAATGTCAATTTTCGTATTTTCCCTAATAAATAATTCTTTCGATAATCAAACCGAAAATTGAAAGGGTCACCTCATGAGGTGAACCTCTAGCAAGTGGGTTCCCATATTAATCTCACAAATCAAAACAAACAAATTGACTAAACCTAGCGGCTTTTGGTTTTGTATGAAATGAATTTAAACCACCTCTTTAACAATGATGTTATCTTGATATTTATCCGAGAACCTCGGATGAAATGAAGAGGAAATAATATTCTCAACTGGAAATCGTTTGGCTTTGCATGCGAACATTCAACATTTACTTCTTACATGGAACCAAACAATCATTGGAAGCACTTGTTGTTAGAGCATCTTCAACGATAGATGCAACAAACATCAATAAAAGCAACACTTTAATGCCAAATCATATTTTCACTCATGAGGCTTTGTAACTTAGGAGCCCCCTCCACCCTTAGTTATGAACACCGCACATAACCAATTTGGATCAAAATATCAAATAAGTAACCGTGATCACGTCAAATTTAGAGCTTGATCTTAAAAAAAAACTCGAGGTGCCCGATAAATATGAAAACCTCGACACAACCGATCAAGAAATATTGAGGAACTTGCCTGAAGATTGTTATGGGGATCAGTGGCGCAACTTAGTGATGGCCCGAGTGGGGCCGCCCCCACCCCCATTTTTCGCTCAGAAGTGTTAGTTTATACGTATTCGTTCGAAAATTTTATACGTATTATGTTCCAGCCCCCTGATAGGAAAAAAAACCACCTCTGCGTTTTTCTTCAAGGTTCGCCACTAATGAGGATCGTTTACTCATCGTAAAGATTGTTTTTTCGTACGTAGTTTAAACGAACCACCTCCAAAGCGGCTGCGGCCATCATATCAATTTTACGTCATTTACTGGTAGAAATGTAACATGAAACTAAACCCTAAACGTTAAACTTTAAAATAAAAAAAAATAAAAAAACTAGACTTACAATTAAAACAAAATAATGCAAAAGGGTATATAATATAAATCATTTCAAAAAAAACATCTTGGCAAAATCAAGAAACAAACAAAATAAACAACCCACCCTCCCTACATTTACAATTAATAAATTACGCCAAAATTAAAATACCCCTCACTTCACTCAATTCGGGTACCCACTAACTTTCTTGTAAGTGTAGCACTTAGCAATAAGCACATAAACAACCAAGTTAACCAAGCTCAAAACCGCCAACAACGCATAAAAATAATCAAGATGCCCTTCATTCAAATTATCCGCTATCCACCCAGGCTTCCCATCCTTCGTAGTCACCTTCGCCACCACAATCACCAACACCGTACTCAGGTAATTCCCCAACGCGATCGTCGTCAACGACAACGCCGAACACAAACTCCTCATCGCGTCAGGTGCCTGATCATAGAAAAACTCGAGTTGCCCGATAAATGTGAAAACCTCGGCACAACCAATCAAGAAATACTGAGGGACTTGCCAGAAGATTGTTATGGGTATCGTTTCCTCGTCGTAAAGATTGTTTTTTCGTACGTAGTTTAAACGAATGACTTCCAAAGCGGCTGCGGCCATCATGGAGAATAAGGAGATGAGGAGGCCGATTCCCATTCGTTGGAGTTGCGTGAAGCCTCGCTCGTGGCGTGTGTACCTTCGGGCGATGGGGATGATTATGCGTTCGTAGACGGGGGCCCAGAAGATGACGCTGAGAGTGTCGAAAAGGGAGAGGGAGGCTGAGGGGATTTTGAAGTTAGGGCCGATGTTTTGGTCCATTGTGTTGCCTTGGAGGACGAACATGGTGCTCATTTGGCTGTAGACGGCTGCGAATATGATCCCGGATGCCCAGACAGGGAGGAGTCCGATGATGGACTTGAGCTCTTCGACTTGAGTGATGGTGCATAGTTTCCAGGGGTTGTTCTTGCTCTTGCCGCTATCTGAGTCGGTCTCCACTGCAGCCTTGTCGAAAAACCTGGCTCGATTTATACAAGTTTAAACCAAATACAAACTAATTCAATTTTTTTGTTTGTAAGGATCTTGAAATCAATTTGATTTCTAGGTAATCTACTTAGGCCATGTTTGGAATTACTTTTTGAGCTCCTTATTAACCTTTTTAAAAAAGTTAATAAGTTAAAAGTTTGTTTAAGTAATCTAAAAGGAGATAAAAAAATAAAAGACAAAAAAGAGTTTTCAAAAAGTAAGTATTACTTACTTTTCAAAACTACTTATTAATTTTTTGCATAAGTTAATATGGGGTTTTCAAAAGTAATCCAAAACATGCCCTCAATACAAAACATATTAATTTATTTTCTTTTTCTCTTTTTCAATAATTCATTAACATATAATTGATTTTTCTAATAACATGTAATATTTAACTGTTTTTTAAATGTAAATACTTTTTTGTTGACACATTCTGATATAAATTCTATTGAAAATCGAGTAACTTTCAAAATACAATATTTTTTAGTCGCGTAAAATAGTTTTTGTACAAAAAATTGATTTTCAATAAAATTATATTGGAATGTTAACAAAAAGGAAATTAAATAAATCGGTATATGTAGATTTTTTTTAAAGTTGAATATTATGAGTTATTATTATTTTTTTTTCAAAACAACTTGGTCTTTAATAAAATTTATATTGGAATGTCCAAAAAAAATAAATAAATAAACATAACGGTGTATTTAAATTTTTATTAAGTTGAAATGTTGAATATTATGAGTTATAGTTATTTTATTTTCAAAACGTGTTGTTTCTTAATAAAATTTATATTAGAATATTAAAAAAAATTAACAAAACCGTGTATTTAGAGTTTTTTTTTACTTTAAACATTATGAGTTATTATTACTTTATTTTCAAAACAACTTGGTTTTTAATAAAATCTATATTTGAATTTCAATAAAAAAAGGAAATCAAATAAAACGATATATTTAATTTTTTTAAAAGCTGAATATTAGGATTATTAGAGAAAAATCTAAGTACTCCTTCGTGTGTGAATATATCAAGAAATAGTCTAAAATTGATCAATCTGTTCATGTGATTGATATAGTACCTTAACTTCTCGGTGTGTTCAAGCTTTCGGCATCCAACAATCTGGGATTCGGCATCAGTGGTCTCGAAAAGAAGTGACTTATCCTTGGGCACTTTAACATTAAACTTTCTGAACGAAGCGATTACCACTTGACAAAGCCTAACGAAAGGACTACCCGAAGGCTTTTGAATCCGATACAAAGGACTCCCCGAGAAGAAGAACACAACTGCTATCGCCATAGCAACAGCCGGGACACCGAACCCCCATCCCCACCCTACATTCATTTGTATCCATACCAACACAGATGACGCGAAAAGCGCACCTATGTTAATGGAAAGATAGAACCAATTGAAGAATGAACTCTTCCTTTTTCTCTCCTTTACATCAGTTTCATCAAACTGGTCAGCCCCAAAGGATGACACACATGGTTTGATGCCACCGGTTCCTAAAGCGATCATGTAGAGGGCCACAAAGGTGATCGCGGTTAGGGTTGAGGATGGGTGGCAACTGTCAGCGTCACAGAAAGGTTGGAGTTCTTTCAAGGAGGCGGATAGTGTTAAGAGTGCCATTCCCTACGCAAAGTTGTCTTTTTTACATTTGTGATTTGAACATCAAAGAATTAACTTTATCAACTATTCAAGAACTTGATACAATAGAATCTTGAAAAACATGTTTTGGAAAACAAATACTGACGGCACTAATACGTTTTAGTCGGAGGGTCATTATAAAGTTATCTTTTCTACCTTACTTTGGTCTAACTCATATTTTTCTTAAAAAAAATCTCATATATATATAATTGGACAAATTCTAGTGACTATGGGTCATTGGACCATCTTGACCCCCCTTTGGTTCCGCCCTTAAACAAGAAACGAACTTACAAAGAAGTAGATAATGGAAAAACTCGCAATCGTCCAGTATCGTCCCAAGTACGCATCGGCTAAGAAAGCCCCAAGCAATGGTGTTGCGTAGCACGTCCCTGACCAATTCGAAACATTGGTAGATGCGCGTACACTTCCTTGGTTAAGGCGATCCGAAAGATAGTTCACCAAATTGGTACTCATTCCATAGTATGCCAACCTTTCACAACATTCATTACCTATACAAGAATTAAAACATTTATAAAAACTAAGAAAAGAAACAAGACTAACCGTAAACGTGATCTCAAATAGGTATGAACCGATATATATCTTACCAAGAATGAACGGGCAAGCCTTCCAGTTTCCGGTTTTGCTCCTAATAGCACGTTCGTTTTTTATGGTAATTGTTCCATCATTCGTATAGATATCGTTGTCTGTCATTGGATCTTCGTTTTCTAGCAAAGCACTAAAAGTTAGCTATATTTACAACTTTTCGTATGCGTAGACGTAGAAGAACGAAGGTGATAGAGGAGAGGCCGGGAGGGGGCTATATCAATGGAAGTAAGGGGTCAAGAGGGTACACTGACGTGATTTCGTTGTATTTTTGTTACAAAATTAAGTTTTTTTCAAGTAAAGTATGAATCTGAAACTTTAATTAGTTGTAGTTGTTAGAGAAGAGAGCTTATAGTTACCCAATCATTTGGTTTATCCTCACCTAGAGAGTTAGCTTGAACAAGTTAGGTACAAGTCAAGTACAAAAAAAGAAAACACAACGCCATGAAACACTACAAGTTAGTTGAGATTTAATATTTGCACACAAACAATATAATTACCACAATAACTTATCACATAAAATTACAAATATAATGAGAAAAAAATACAGTTTGTTACCGTCTCCCCGCAAAATACTAACAACCCAAAACAAATTCTTCAAAAACAATAACCTACTTTTGATGATTGAAACTCCTCTAAATGTTTTAATACAAGATAAATTACCAACATTTATTCAAGTTGATGATCAATATTAAATTTTCAACGTAAGATGCATTATTCCATGTTCAAACCCAAGAGATAATCTCCATCTTTATCGTACACAAATATTAATTTCCAGATCTACTTATAATAGGAAGAACAGATCATTAAATATGGAACAAATTAACACATGCACGCCTCACATGCATATGCAACAAAACAAGAAGAATATGCATTGAGGTGACTGAAAGAGATCCATAATTCTTGAAGACCCACCGTAACGGATCCATTAATTAAAAAACTAACCTTTAATTACTGGATCACAAAGCGTTAGGCTGCGAACTGACCACGGTGATCGGCGGAAAACCTATGGGGGAGAAAGAGAGACCCAAGTGGTTGAGATGTGTAATGCATGTATATGTGTATATATAATGCATGTGTGTGATATATATATATATATATATATATATATATATATATATATATATATATGTATATGAGTTATCTTATGCATTAATTTAATTATGTATATGATGGTCGATAAGTACTACTTTTGTTAATAATAGCCTTTTATCTCTTATCAATGTATTTTATTTATACAGAATAAATCTTATTATTGTTACTTTTTTTTATTAATTTGATGTAATGCACTTATGTCCTTTTATGCAACGTAACAACATACCAATAATATTTGTGATTAATTGGGATTTATGTATTTTGATTCTTCAACCACCTCCACACCAGCAAAAACAAGGAGACACTGTTTCACGCTCCAAAATGAATGAGTTGGCTTTCACACCCTCAATTGCATGCCCATTACACTTGATCTCAAACTTTATTGGTCAATCCAACTATAATTGTCGTATATACTTAATAATAAATTTTCTCTTTTGATCTATTTTAGAAGGGATGAATTCCTCTGCATAATAATTTAACTAAAAAATATATATAAGACTATGTGTAGTGAAATAACTAAAAAGTGATTCACATCCCGTCATATTACTGTCACGTCAGCATGGGACAATAACCAATTAGAATCACTAACGTGTGTAATTGCTTCAGCCTTAAATTTTTAATCATTAAATAATCATTACTTAAATAGTTAATAAAATAATAATAATAGAACATAAATAAAACTTGATAGTGTGTATTGTGTTGTTAGTTGTGCTATATTTTTATGGTTTATTTTAACATAGTTATCAGATTTTAAATTTATAAAAATGATTAATACTTTAACTAGCTACACACAAGAGGCAAGTGCATATATCGTGGCGTAAGAGCATTCACATCAGTGTCCCCATATGTTTGTGAGTGGATTCTGCATATTTTATGGATTGGTTTAAAGTGGTTGTGAGTGGAGGAGAGAGAAAATGCATATTTTTTTTTGTATATTTGGGGAAAACATTGTTCACCCCTATTAATTTTTTAATATTTTTTAAAGTGGAGGAGAGATAAAAGGTAATGATAAAGGTATAAAAAAGTATTATTTAATTGAAAATGAGAGAAAAAAGTTAGTGATTTTTAGTGTAATTATAGAGATGAGGATGGAGAATCTGATGAGAATGCTCTAACATAGTTTAGGTAAGAAGTCAGTTTTAAACAATGGACACGGTGGCTTTCAGTACTCAACCGTTATCTTTCTTTAGTCTAATAATGAAGATAGTAGTTTTATAATATAAATGTAAAGACAAGTGAGGCAATAAAATGAGACAGAGGATTGAGAGGTAATCTGGTCAACGACATATCACTTGGACTATAATCCACTTGGGCTATAATCCACATGGTAGTAATTCAATAGTTTAGAAATAGGTCAATGGCGTGGTCATAATTAGTAAAGGGGTGAATGGCTCCTTGGTCGAGTTACCGTTCTCAATAACCGCTTGGAAGGCTAATAGGCTCATGCAAGTGCTACGCTTCCTCTGGCTATTATTCAAACTAATATTATCCAGTTGGCGTGGCTCCCAAATAGAGTTACCACTCTGTATGACTCATTGAAAAGTTGGAATGCGTAACCACCTCAAAGCCACTCTATAAAAATATGAAAAATACTAAAATTAACTAGTTTATGCTTTTAGTAATAAAATGGAAGGGCTCCCATCTAATGTTATCACGACTTTCAACCGATTGGAAATCTAGAATGATAAGGCACCCTAGCCACCAAAAGATGGGATTACAGACATCTTGTGTCACACCTTGAAATTCCACAATGGGTTACCCGCGGGTTATGACTGTCAAGGATCATCAGTCCCGGAATTCCATATGATAACGGTTTGGGTTAATAGATAACCCAAATCCTTAGTGAAGGAGGTGGTTAGTTTATATTTTCGTGTGAAACTTAATTTACCGAGAATTAGAGGAAACGGTTAACTATTTAACACACGGTTTGAGATCGAAAAATGTAAAAGAGGAAAGGGGGACCTATATAAACAACTTAAATGCAAACCCTATGGCCATTATTGACCGTAGGTGTGCGACAACAGCCAAGAGTAGCTGCATGGAAGAATCCGACGACAAGGATAATCGGACGGGAAACAGAGGCGGTGGAGCGACGAAATTTGAACGGGAGTCTCCGAAATACATTAAGGTAATCCACGTTATGTTTAGCTATGATCGTATTCTCGTTTCTTGCATGTTTTGTTATGGTTTCGGGTTCGTTGATGGTGTGATGGTCGGAAGAGGTGACCACAATTGAAGTGGAGTTTGACGAGGATGATGACGCTTAGGGTTCCAAAGTCGGTGGTTGACATTGGTGGTAACGATGAGGGAAAACCGGAAAGAGAAGGAAACGAGGAGACCCGTTAGCTGTAGTGATCAGTTGCGGTGAAGAAGAGAGAGAGGGAGAGGGGACAGGATACAAAGGTTCGAGGAGGCCGTGTTGGTGGCTGACCCATCGGTTATGGAGGGGTGCGGCTCGGCTAGTTGGAACAACAAGCGATCCGAAGAATGTCGGTAGAAGTTGGTGAAGTTCATGGTAGAAGCTGTGGTGGACGGTTATGGCGGCTATGGGTGGTGGTGGCTATTACCGGAGTTAGTGGAAACCGAAAGCGGGGAACGAGAGTGATGATGGAAGCTGGCTGGGACAAATACGGGACATGTTGGTGGCCATGGTGACGACTAGGTGGTGCATGGATGAGCTCGGATGCGGGTTCGTGACGAGCTAGGTTTGCATGGCGAGGTAAAGAGAATTAAGGTTTACATGAGTATGCCTGTACAGATGCATGAATAGGAAGAGAAAGGCTTGGGTACAAGGGTTTTAAACGGGTAAATTACGATCCGATTCGTGTATCTGTAAAGCTAGGGTTCGGGGAAATCGGAATGACAAGCTGATGAGACGAGCGTCGGGGTTCCATTACATTTATACTTTATTCGGTGTATGTTTTGAACGTGTTTAATCTTTGGATCATATGTTTGACATTTTTGGGTTTCGAGCAGGAACGGACAGGTTGTAGAGAAAGGACTGGGACTCAGCGTGACCAGTGATTTAATAATCCCCTCTTTAATGTTTTTACTGTTTTTGAAGCTATCGTACATACCTGCGTATCACTTCGCTAATTGAACGTGTTATGAGTTTTGATTAAACCTGAAGAGTTTTCTAAGTTAAATATTATACAACGAACTTAAGGGTCTATGTGGTGTCTTTAGGTTGTGTGGGCTGGTAGTCGGTGTGATACTTAGGTGTCGTGTAATGATATATTTGGGTTGAGGGCCTTACAATAACTTGTATGGTTAGTATGCACATTCAACAGGACTATTTCATTTGACGGTATGATTATTGTGTACATCGGTTTACTTGCTCATGATAGGCCTGCTATGGGACATCCCCAATTTTTCACAGCTCCTATCACTGAGGTTTTAACCAGCCCCATTATAGGAATTTCAATTACTGTGTATACACTTGGTGTCTTGTCTCAAGTAGGTCGACTACTGAGAGTTACGTCCCAATTTTACGTCTGTTGCGGGTAACTCCTGTTTTACGTCTTTCCTACTGAGTACCTGAATGATAACCAATGCATACACTAGCCTCTTTTCTCTAATAAGTCGACTGCTGAGAGTTACGTCCACTTTAATGTCTGCTACGGGTAACCTCGTCTTACGTCTTTCCTACACAGCACCTATTGCTTTTCTTTTACATTTATTCGTTTGTTCAAACTATGATTATAATCATGGCCTGAGTATTTGTCAATGGAAAACATTTAATAAGTATTTATCACACGTTTTATTTGCATAAACATTTCATAGCATGCTTTGCATACCAGCTCAAACATTTTAAAATAGTTTAAATGTGAGCAAACATTTTAAAATAGTTTAAAAGTGAGCTATCCGTTTGAAAACATTAAAATTATTCACATTTGTATAC
The DNA here is from genome assembly GCA_023525975.1 of Smallanthus sonchifolius. NCBI lineage: Eukaryota > Viridiplantae > Streptophyta > Magnoliopsida > Asterales > Asteraceae > Smallanthus > Smallanthus sonchifolius. Next base: position 34,825,762 of record CM042046.1, read on the forward strand.
CGACCTAAAAACAGTAAAACAATTTTAAAGTGGGCTTTTGTGAAGATATTAAATATATTCACCTTTTGAGAGTTTAACAAAGACTCGGACGAGTAGCTTCTAAGTGAGCAACACTATGACTCTAGATCTTAGACCTGAGCGTAGCGAAGGAATGATTAAGGAGTGTGTGGTTTATTAAAAACGACAGATATTTCAAGAGTGTGGTGCATTAAAAAGTTTATGGATTCATATTCCAAGAATTGTGGAATGTGAAATGGTTTTAGACGCATACGAAAATGGTGATGTTCCGTGATAGGTTTACACGCGTCAAATCCATCTGGTGAGTCATAGGGACATGTGTCGGCCTCAGATCCCTTTCCTTCCTCAGCCCGTGACGGATCGTTACGGTTGGTGATGGTCCGTTACCGTCTTATTTTTCGAAAAAAATGATATTTGATCATTTAGATTTGATCTATTTACACTCTCAACCCTTGTCGTTTATTCTTGTTTAAATTAGGACCAATTTTTGATGAGTGTTACAGAGAATAACCTTTTACTTAATCAAGTTTCAAGTATGCATCTTCGAACTGAGGATACAAGAGACAATGTTGTTTCAGATAGGTTTACACACGTCAAATCAATCTGGTGAGTCACAGGGACACATGTCGGTCTCAGATCCCTTTCCTTCCTCAGTCCGTAACGGGCCGTTACAGTTGGTGATGGTCCGTTACCGTCTTATTTTCCAAAAAAATTGATATTTGATTCTTTAGATTTGATCTATTTACTCTCTCAACCCTTGTGGTTTATTCTTGTTTAAATTGGGACCATTTTTTTATGAGTGTTACAGAGAATAACCTTTTGCTTAATCAAGTTTAAAGTATGCATCTAAGGACTGAGGATACAAGAGACAATGTTGTTTCAGAATCTACTCACGACGACAATCCATAAAGTAGTTCTGAAACAAGCCACGTCCAATATTTATCACTCTATAAATATCTATAAATCTTAGTTACAACATTTTGTCAATTCTCAATGATAATGACTCTTATAAGCTCTATGATTGTATCATGGAGCAAGCATAGACAAATAGTTCTACCCTTTTTGGCCCAATTTATGAGTCCCGCTAAACTAAATATATACCCAACCCAACAAGTAGGATCCATATCATTATCCATACATAGACAACTAAGTTTGCTGTCTGACGCATCATTTCCAGCCATTAAGTTACGGGAGGCATTGCATAGACACAAAAAAGTTATGTTCAAACTTCAAATACATTTTATAATTTCAATTTTTATTTAATTATTAAAGGTTCGTTTGATATACGGATGTTTAAAAAGCTCGCAACTCCTGACGGCAGTAATGGTGAACTAGCAATTATTAAAACTTGGTTTTGCATTGAACTAGGATTATAAATTATGTACTTTATAAATTACGCATATTAAGTATGTTAAAAATATGTTTTTTTGTTTTTACATAAAAAGTATAAAATTTAAAAAAAATTAAAAAATAAACTAGCCGGCTCGACGAGCCACGAGCTGGCTCGATCTCTTAACAAGCCGAGGTGAAGCTTAATATGTTTCAGCTCGTAAAGATAAACGAGCCAAGCAGTTTTTAAATGAGCAAAACGAGCCGAGTCCGAGCCCAACGAAACTTGATTCCACTAGGCTTGTTTATGTTGGATTTTTTTTTGTGAAAATAAAATATAAATTATATTTACTTGAATTCTTTTTTAGTTGAAACACCTTATTTAACTAATTCAAATTCATTCAACATGTCTTTAAAAGTTGGATGTTTAGTGCAATATGCTGATAAGTTTTGGTTCAGAGAACATATCGTTTGTTTAAAAAAACTTCGGACTCATGGTTGATCTTTAGAAGATTAGGTCCAAATATGTGGCCAAGAAGGATAAATAAGTGCAATTAAAGCAAGTATAGTCGGTCGGTTTAGAAAATTTAAAAACGGTTTAGTCGAAACTGGTCGATAAATACCAAACCAGCCAGGCCATAGGATTTTGGTTTATCGGTTTTTTGAAAACCTACAGTATCACTTTTGTTTTTTCCAAAATAATTAATTCATAAATAAAACATTTTCGCATGTACTCATAAATCAGTAAATTGTTGAGATTGTTGGTTTCAGGTGCTTGAAAGCGTGCCTTAGTTTTGTTTCACCCAATTTCGAAACCTGTGGTTTGTTATTTTTTTGTGTTTTTCTCGATATAATTAATTGACAAACAAATTTTTTTTCCACTACAACACAAATGAGGAAGTGAATGAAACGGTTGACTTGAGGTGCCTGAAAGGTTTGCTTTGTTTAGGGGTGAACGGAAAACCGAATTAACCGACAAAATCGAACAAAAATAACTGAACCGAACAAAAAACGGGCAAAAACCGAACCGAAAATAACCGAAACCGACATTTTCGTTCGGTTTCGGTTATTCATTTACCCATAACCGAATTAACTGAACCGAACCGAATGACATCAATTTGTAATATTTTTATAATAGCATCCATACTCCTATAACATTCTTAATTCACACAAACTTAAGAACTCCATATTCATATCGACTTTTAATGCAAATTATACAACTATCTTCTTTTGGTGTCTTATTTATGTAGCATTTTCAATGTCTTTACCATTACAAATGTTAATTTACTTGAGACTGACGAGAAAAATATTTAAAAAAAAGGTTTGTGTCATCTCACATTGGATGGAAGAGAAATATAGTTAAGGGAAGTATGTTATAAATAAAGAAGGGATGACACCTAACTAGAATGAATAAAGCTTGAAAGTCTTTTTTTGAGACTTTGGCATTAGTATTTCATGTTTTTTAAGTTTGCTTTTGGTTAATAAATGTTATCTTACGCTTTGTTTGCATTGGTTAGACTAATAGGTGGTTAACCGAACCGAATGCACTTAGGTAACTGACTAAATGAAACCGAATTAACCGAAACCGATTGGTTATTAAATTTCATTAACCAAAAGTTTCGGTTTCAGTTAGAGGTGAAAACCGAACCGAACCGTGCATACCCCTAGCTTTGTTTGGTTTCACCCAGGTTTAGTGGGTTTATTTTTTTTCTTTTGTTTTTTTAATATAATAAATAAACACCAAAAATTTGCCAATAGAACACGAATAAGAATATGGTTCATATGGTTTAGTAGAGGTGCTACCTTTGTTTCATTTCAACCAGGTTCGAGTTCTTGGGTTGACTTTTTTTCCAATTTCTCTCCACTTTACTTATATATTTTTTTTTCACTCATTTACGTTTAGTTAAGAACGTTATGGGTTTACTATTTTTGCACTTTTCGTATTCCTTATGTTTTTCATGCACGTGTTTTGATATTTTATGCCTTCGATCTTTTAAACACGCGCTTAGATGTTCTAGTTAATATTATTATACATGCAATGTACACATTTGAAATCGAATGATTCACACTAGTTGAACGTAAGCATTATAAATCTATAACAGAAAAAATAAACCTAAAATATATTTTAATATTTTACGATAAAAAACAGATTTTCTCCTTGTAAACATTGAATTTCCCTTGTCAATATTTGAATATAAAATCATAATGTATGAATCGATGATAGTGGAATAATACTGTTAAGAGCCTAAAGATGTATGAAATAAGGGCTAAGGTTCTGATGGGGAAGAAATATGTGGCCCGCGTCAAACAAAAGAGAGAAGTGTGTCGATGCAGTGACGGAGTCATGTTGGGGGTGAACGGATTCTCCAACACCAATGAATTTCATGTTTAATATGTAAATTGTAATAAGGAAATTTCGAGTGACACCATTGTTTTTTTTTACGATTAACACTATTGGTTTTATTAAAACATGAAAACACGTAGAGAGCAACTATAAAATGAATTTTTTTATATATTTCAAATTACTTTGTGTTTTTTTTCAATTATATTATACTGTCATTACGATATTAACTTTTATCATGTGATTCGACTCGACCCGATCCGAAAATTTTGATTCGGAGTTATAACCTGAGTATATCAAAAATAAATGAGACCAAGCGAAAAAACTTTTGGCTATGCCACTGTTCAAAAAAGGAGAGATAAGCTGAAGTGGAGGAGAGTCTGCCCCAATTTTTAAAGGTATTATCTAAAAAAATTAAAACTAAAACTTTCAAAATAGGTTTTATCTAAAAGGGTTAGATGTGAAGTCTTATTCCATATACTATAATTTTAATTTGTGTTGAATATCATATCAACTATAGGTCAAGGATATAGACAATGATTTGTTTCATTAAAATGATTTACTATGTTAAAATTGCCTACTAATTGTCTTTAACTTTTAAACCAAAATAAGTCAAAGTATTTGGTTGCAATCAATTTTTTTTTCTTTAAAAAAATTTGTGGCTATAAAGAAAAGGTTAGGGTGTTGGTGGCATTGGGTAATGGGTTTGGCTCTTTTTCTTTTTTGATTTATTACAAATAACAATGTTTTTAGAATCGCACCGGACAATGAAACGGACGTCTTAGAGGTTCACTGGTCGGACCGGTCAGATCGGATTCAAGAACCGGATGACACAATAAATAATATAAATATTCATAAAAATACATAGAAAAATATAAAAAAAATCCAAATGCTATATATACAACCATTTAAACAATTTTGACTCAAGGACGAGGGTTGTAGGTCTGTAGAAATTTTGATTCTTTTGAATCTTTAATTTTGATTTTGATTAAGGTTTTAGATTACCTGGGGTAACGTATAAGCTAAAAGGAAAGAGACAAATTGGGTTAAAATTATAAATATAAGTAAGTAGGAGGACTGTAGGATAAAAAAATAAAAAATAGTAAATTTAAACTACTCGGTTCGACCACCGGTTCACGGTTCGACCGCTGAATCGCTTGGACCGCCCGGTTCAACCAGTAAACGGTCTCAGAGCATGTAACCGGACCGGTGGAAGTCACGGTTCCCGGTCTGACCGGCCGGTCCGGTTTTAAAAACATTGACCAATAGTACAGTTTCGGTTTTTGATTAACAACGGACATTATAGATTTAATATTTACTAGCTTAGTACCTAGTGTTTACACACGTGATGAAAAATATTAATAAATAAATTTTTTTAATTTTTTATGTATATATTTTACATGTGTAAAAATGTATTACATATACGAATGATCGAAAAACAAAATTTAAAATATGTAAAAATTAATATATAATTGGGTTTCGAAAATACGTTAATTACTATTTAATACAAATTGATTTTAATTAGTATTTGATTCAAAATAAAAGTTACATAATTATATTTTAAAATTTCATATAATAAGAGATAATTTATAATAAATGTGTTTTTTAGTATAATTGGTATTTTTTTTAAAGATATATTATTATTAAAATATAGTGGTGTATTTAACAAGAGACAAAAAGACGAAAAAAATGATTAGAATGAATATGTAGATGACTCGTGGCATATAAAAACATTTATTTATTATATAGTATAGATTTGTTTTTTCACAACATGTTACACGAATAATAAAAATATACTTAAATATTTATCTGAAATTATAGTTATGTAATGAGTGAGTTTGACTCTCGTCACTATCAACTCAGACTCAAACCACTAATAATACGAGTCGAGTGAGCTTAACTTGGTATTTCTAACTGAGCTAGAAACCGATCTCGTATTTGGCTCACCTTCGACGTGGCTTGTTTCTTTTCAGTTTTGGTAATTTTCTGTGTTTTAAAAAAAATTCAAAAAACAAGTTAACAATAATCTCAAAGTATACACAAGTATCAAATAAACAAACTACCAATATAAGAAAACTGGCTGACCTATACAAGCCAACAATTAAATTACCCGAAACAAATCAACTTGAGTTTTTTTATAAACGATCTACCTTTACATTGAACTTGGCTCGTGCATTTATAAGAGCTGGTGAGAGCTGAAGTCAAACCAACTCACGCTTAATTGAGTTAATTTATACAACTAGACAAACGAATTATTAAATAAAATAGATTTAAATCATACGAATATATAATTAAATAAATTAAATATACTTTGTGCATCAATTTTCATTATACAAGTACTAAAATAGTTTTTTTTTTTGTTTTTGTTTTTGTTTTTTATTGATAGGGTGTTTCTTTTTCATACCAAAGAGGAGCATGAGCATGTTGAGTGTGACTTTTTGACTTTATTCACTTGCCACAGAATTATTGTGTTTCAATCTTTTTGATTTTATGATGGAGATCTCAATGTAATCATGTTGTAATGGGATATTGATCTAATCAACCATCCTTCTTTTTCCCTCTCTTATTCATACTACTATGTTTTTCTTAAATATAAAAATACCCAAAAGGGAAAATTATTACACAACTAATGTTAAAAGTGCATATTCATCTACAGTAAAACTTCAAAAAACCTTAAATGTGATAAAGTTTTATATTTTCAATCCTTAAATTATTTTTTATCACGAGTTATTGGATCTCATTAATATTCCATTAACCAACCAGATCACTCAACTGTCTACGAGTATGTGATACCCGACAATTTCAGGTTAATATTCATTCTCGACCATTACTTGATTTCATATGATTAAACGTGCATCATACTTGATTATAGAGTAATTAAGTACATATTTCATATAGCAAGTCCATTCGTTTCGTTTCATTTCAATTTATGCATCGGTAATCTGGAGGATTACCGGGTCACACACGCGTTCTGTCACACGATCGTTAGTGAATTATAGAAATAATACTTAGACATATATTTGGTGTGTATAAATTGCATGTAATACTGTGATTTATTATTTCATGCTTAGATTAATTTTTTCGAAAATTTTAGAGCAACTTTTATTTTAACACTTTTTAAGCGAATACGCGATATGTGTCAACAACTTTAAATTGGATTTTATAAAAATGATTGTTTTATACCTTGGGCCAACTAATTCAGCTTTTTTACTTACTAATAACCTATTAGGAGCCCAATTGCTAATACAAAGCCTTAAAAGAATGATTAAGCCCAACACCATTTCATTAAAACTCCCTTATACCCACCCTTAATCTATTTTCACACAAAAACCCTAAACCTAAATCCCCCACCCTCTCTCTTTGGTTTGACCGCCCCCTCCCACTCCTAGTCTCCACTCTCTCAAATTCTCTTCATCCATTCTGAGAATTCTAAGTCCAATCCAAAGTGGTTTCAAGTGGATTAGTGGTGATTCAAGCTAGTGCAAGACTATACCAACATCATATCTTGATTTTGTAAGCTCCTCATTCATATATTCTTGTTATATTTCGGCCATATGGTGAAACCCACCTATCCAAACAAATTTCTATGTTACAAGGTCTTTATTCTATGTTTTTAACAAAGAGTTTTCATAATTAAAGGTTGTTGACACATATTGGTACTTATGGTGGTTTGAAATGCTTGTTTGTGGTGTATATTGCTCGTTGTTATTTATAGAAACTTTATTTCTTATGATCTTGTAGAAATGAGCATATGACATGTTTGAATGATACTTATGTTAGTAGATTGAGTAAGAAATATGAATTTTTTTTGTTGAAATGTTTGGTATACACTATGTTATAGTTGTTCTATAAATAGAAACTTTATTGTTTGATATTTTGAGTTATTGAGTATCATAGCATGCTAAAATGGTTGTATAATATCTATTAAAATGGTATACAAGGTTATTTGAAGTTACACATGTGTAGAAGGTCGTTTGGACAACTTTCCCAAAGAGGAAACTTTAATTGAACATATTTTGTATGTGTATACTATAAATGTCCAAAATAGGTTAAATGACTTTATTATCATACTACGTTAGAATCCCTTGTATTACACGGGTTGAATAAATGTAATGTTAAATACATAATAATAAAAAGTTTATGTTTTTAAAACTCATGTAATACACGTGTTGAATAAACTCGTGTATTACATGAGTTGAATAAAATTTAATGTAATCTTTTAACACATACACTCGTCAAAATGGAACAATGTGAAAATGTAAATATATGATTAAAACCTTTTTATTTGAATCATAGCGTATAAAATTGTTTTCAGTTTGTAGAATTCATAATTGAACAAATTAACTGATGATAAACACATTTTTAAATTAAAAAATGTGTAAACAAAAATTTAAACAAATAATTAATTTAGTTGCCTAAAATAGTGGAGTTGATTATTAATAGGAGAGAGATGATGAAAAATAAGAATGAGGAGGCCTAGAATTGTGACAAGTGTCCTCCTATTTTATTTGTTTATTACGTAGTATAGATGTATAAATGACCTATGCAGGAATATGTGATTTAGAGTTTTGTTATGACATGTTTTGGAAGACCTTACTAATAAAAGAAACTTTATTGGTTTGAAAACTCCACATTTGCTTTAAATAAAAAGTGTATGTATAGAATCATGTTTATAGCATTTTACTAGTATAATTTCATGTATAGTTTGTCTATTTGAGCTATGACACATAAAGAGTACTAAAACCTTAATTGTTCAAAAAGGGAAACTTTGTTATGTTATGTACTATTGTACAAAAATGCCATGTTATGTTAATTGTTCAAATGAGTTGAAATGGTATTATTAGATGACTAGTACAATAGCATGATTTATGTGGATTGTTTTGTTAACATGTATGGAATATGTTGTAAGGATGTACAAATGTCATGTTACTTATTATATGCTATTTACTTATGCAATTACTTGAAGCATGTGTTTTATGTCATAAGGTGTTACTTATGTGTTACTAGTACATGTCTTCACCATATGTCACCAACGGGTCGTCGTGTCACATTTGGTCAAGGTTGGTCAACATTGGTCAAACTTAGTCCAACTTGGTCAACATTGGTCAGACTTGGTCAAACTTAGTCAAACCTTGGTCAAACCTTTTCAAAAACGTCAATATAACCATTCAACATTGAATCATTTGGATTAATGTGGTTACATAAACCACGTTTACCCTTCATAGTCCTTATAGACTTAATTTTTCTAGGGCTCGGATAGGTCGGTTGTCCGGACTTTGCTAGTTTTCTCATATTGCTTTCCATATCACATCACCTCATTTCCAAGTGAGTTTTCACGGCCCCGTTTAACTTACTTTTCCATTTGAGGGAGATACATGCTAAATCATTTTCTTTCTTAGTCGTATGACATTACTTTGATTTCTCTTTAATATATATATATATATATATATATATAAGTGGGTGCATTTCCCGCACAAAAAGTCCTCTCTTAGTCGAACCGTTAATTATATCACAAAGAGAGGTGATCATGAATAGTACCATTGGGTTTAACTACCCCCACCCAGGTTAGTCGCGCTAACTCTGATTGGGAGTCACACGAGTGCATCATTGACCTAATCCATTGCGTGTTGGACACGTAAGAGGCAAAATGCTAGTTTCTGCATTCCTTCGTTGAGCTTTGGTTTCGATGATTGCTTATATGGTTAATGTTTATTGTCTGATCAACGATCAAATCACTAGTATACATGTGTACTGTTTCATTTTTGTTACTGTTACTTAAACATGTTAACTCACCAACCCTGTGTCGACACTTTTAAGCATGTTTATCTCAGGTCGCTAAGCATTCACATATGTACTAGGGTGCGCTTCAAGAGTCTCACAATATGTTTTCATTTAGAAGCTTAGGTTTATGGGAACCTAATTATTTATGCTTCTGTATTTTGTTACAATTAATGTTGCTTCCGCACTTTACATTCCGCCTTTTCAACTATGTATTACTTATTAATTTTATATGATATTCAAACGGAATGTCTTTTCGAAAACCATTTTGAGGTCGTTCGAAATGACTGGGACTGATAATCCTTGACAGTCACAACCCACGAGTAACCCACTATGGAATCTCAGGGTGTGAAAGAGTAAAACAAGCACAAATCGATCTAGGCCAAATCCATAGATCGCCGACAAGGAGTCTAGATGCAAACAAATAATTAATAAATCAACCGTACGGTTTTTAGGGTTATACCATTTGAGAGTAGGAAACGTCTACCGAAGATGAGATACCACGTGACAACAATCAGGTCGCTAGATCTGGCTCCGCGAACTAAAACCCAAAGCTTTAATACACCCGTACGGACTCGTATCTCTATCTGTATCGTCTTTAAATCTCCCGACCACCAAAAACTATCCAGATCTCTATTCAGATTTCCTCCTCCGATCATGGCGGCATCCGTGGAAGCTCACGACGATGATTGACGATGAACAACCGACGGCGGCCCGCTTGCGGGGGCGACGTCTCAAGGCGGTGTATGGCGGAGAAGTTGCAGTCGGCGACAGCCTTTGCAACTTTTCGGTGACATGGAACAGGGTAGGAGAGGACGCGCACTGCTGCCGGTCAGCAAACGGCAGTAGGCGTTGGTCCGATACGGTGGCGCTAGGGCCGGCCAAAGGGAGGTGGGGCGGCAATTTGAGAGATCGTGTGGGGATATAGGGTTTTCACTTTTTAATCAAAATCAATCTTTTAATCCTTGTCAAGACTTTTGTATTTATAGATGGCTAATAACTTAACCCACCAAGTTTAGGGTTTAAAGTTACTATTTAATCCCATGTGCTTATCCAATAATCAATAATTAACCTACACTATTTGGTTAACCAAATTTATAACTCTTATATATTTATAAATATAATTTAGTTAACTTTTATAATTAATCATAGACATATATCTATTATATATAACTTAATTATTCCGTAACTCTTGTTGGAGAACGTTTGTGTGACAAACACTTTGGATGTTGTCTCTACTTTTGTATATGTTCATTATGTATTTGTATTTCAGTATCTATATGTAGTGGTTTATCGAGTTGTAATCATGTATGTATGTACTTAGTCTTGGAATCGTCTTTTGTAAGTGTTGTGCGCACTTAGTAAGTGCGCAGGTTGTATAACCTGCGTACTTAGCAAGTACGCAAGAACATGTCTGCGTACTTGCAAAGTACGCAGGAACAAACCCCTGTACACTTAGCAAGTGTGCATGCATCAGGTCTTAGTATATATAGCTGGTTTGTGTTGTTGTTAAGTACGTACTCATTATCAACTTGTAACCGGCTGTGATTATCAATAGACAAATTTTAAAGTGAATCTTGTTTGTTGTCGGTTTACTTTGTGTTGCTTGATACTCCAACTAGTCACGAGCATTTCACACCCTGTTTGACTAGTCACACACTCGCACGTAACGATCCGAAACACTCGGGGACCTACAAGTGGTATTTGAGCATTGGCTCTTGATTTCGAGTGTTGTGAGTGTGTTAGGAGAATTTTCAACAGGACAAGTGCTTTGATTAGGGTGTTCATCTGGAAGATGCCATACTTGCATATACGCAAATAGGTATGAAAGCATAGATTGTTGGGATGGTGGAAGTTGAAGAAAGGGAAGTGTCTGTTGCTGACCAACCAGAATCTGCACTTGCTCTCATGGCTATTAGAGAGGCTTCCAGTACATCAATTGAGGTAGATTCTAACTCTTTTACTATTATTTCTTGTTCTAAATGTTTAATCTTAAAAGACGAGAATGATCGAATCCATGATCAACTCGAACCCCTATGTAGTGCAGCTGTAAACCAAAGGTAAATGAAAAATGTTTTAAAGATTCAATTGAAACTCTTAAGAAAGAAAGACATGATTTTTCAATTAATATCAGTAAACAACAGTTTCATTTGGACGTTGCTTATAAGGGGTTAGAGAAAAGAAATGTTGAGATTGCCAGACTTCAAAATGAGATCCAGCAGTTGAGTTGTAAAATTTAGAAGTTGAAAAACTCTTGCTTTGTGGTGGAACACTACCAGTCTATAGTGAGGAAAATGAGTGGCAAAGGTTTAGGTATTAATGTCATTCCTCTACCAGTCAGCGGGAAGTTTGTCAACGGGCCGGTTGACGTTGATTTGTCAGTTCTTGATTAATCCTCAAGTAAGGATGATTCCTCTAACAAGGATGATTCCTCAAGTAAGAATGATTCAACTTCTGATGAGGAGTTCTTTTCTGATGAAGGCTCTAAGAACACCAAAGTTGAGGGTGTTGTCTCAGAGGAGTTGATTGGGGAACATAAAAGGAGAAAAATACTGTCACTGATCGTGATAATTGCATTTTAACTGAACCTGATACAACTGAGTCCAATGATAAACTAAAATTGATGCTTTATGGAGGTTTCAAAATCATAAATAAAGTTATGAAAGAAGCCTTTGCTAATCATTTGGGTAAAAATTTTAAAGAAAACATTGACAAATATTACACCCAAAAGAGTCAATCTAAATTAGGTCAAGCACAAGATGCTTGTTATGTTCACCAAACTACTCATGTTACTCATTAAGCTGAGTCATCTGCATCCAAAAGGAGAGAGCCTTATAGGAGGACGTACAAGGAAAGAAGAGCTTGCTTTCACTATGGTACGGTCGGTCATATTCTGGTGAACTGTCCTGATAAGAACCAAAGGAAACGACCAATTATTCAACAACAAGTGAAGCAACCCAAGAATCCCAAGTCAAATGTGGTGAAAACACCGATGAAACCAATGGTTAAGCCACCAGCAAAACATGTGGCCAAACCATTTGTTCCAAAAAGGGAAAAGCAATCTGCTAAACCCAGTGTATCTACCTCTGGTAGTACACAAATTCGTGAGAAACCTGTGGTGAAACTTTCTAAGCCACAGAGGAGACGAAGGAATAAAAGATTGAGAAAACTTGAACATCAACTAGCTGGTAGTCAACCAGGTGAAGCTTCCTCTAGTTCACCTAAGGTTGAGACAAGCAAGCCTATTATTCAAAAGAAATAGAGAAAAAGATCCTGGAGTAAGAAAAACAAAGTTCTCAATCTTCTGATCCCAAATCTTCTAAGGATTCATCCATTTTTGACAGTCATGATTGTGAATTAATTGAGGTCGTATACTATGAGAAAAACGGATGACCCAAGACCACTATGGCTTGGGTCTCCAAATCTAATTAATTTCTTGTGACTCGTGTAGGGACATCCAAAGGGAATAATCCCTAATCGTTGGTATGTAGATAGTGGATGCTCCCGGCACATGACAGGCAACATAGCTATGATTCAAGATGTTAAACCATTTAGAGGTGGCTATGTGGCCTTTGCAGGAGAGAAAGGCGGCATTATCACTTATCAAGGCGTGGTTACAAATGGATGTATTAGCTTCGACAACGTCAACTACTGCGAGCAGCTGAAGCATAACCTGTTGAGTTTTTCTCAAATGTGCGACAAGGAGTACTCGGTTATGTTTGACAAGTCTGAATGCTTGGTTCTCAAGTCTGGTTTTGAAGTTCCTGCTGATTGGATTCTGATGCGAGTGCCAAGAACAAACGACACCTATCAGATTGATATGAGTGTGGCAACAACCAACTCATCAGTTGCTACTTGTTTGGTTACAAAAGCGACAAAACTGGACTCAATCTTGTGGCATAGGAAACTCGGACACATTTCTTATCGTAAAATGAATCATCTTGTCCGAAACGGTTTTGTAACCGGGATTCCTAAGCTGAGGTTTGCCGTTGCAGATGACTGTATGTCTTGTAAAAAGGGCAAACAGCAACGGAAATCTCAAAAGATCAAGATCTAAAACTCTATTGATACCCATTTGGAACTCCTACACATGGGTTTGTTTGGACCCATAAGTATTAGGAGTATTGGATGTAAGTCATAATATCTAGTTGTAACTGATGATTTCTCACGTTTTTCTTGGGTGCATTTTTTAGGTACAAAGGATGAGACTGCTCAAATTCTTCAATACCTGATCTTGACCCTGGAATCTTTATGCAAGCTGGAGGTTAGAAGAATAAGGAGTGATAATGACACGGAGTTCAAGAACAACATGATGGAGCTTTTCTGTCTCAAGAAGGGTATTCGTCATGAATTCAGTGCGTCGTATACACCGCAGCAAAATGGAGTTGCAGAAAGGAAGAACATAACGTTGATTGAAACTGCAACGACGATGCTGTCAGATGCAAAGCTTCCTGTAACTTTCTGGGCGGAAGCAGTCAACACAGCTTGTCAAGTTTTGAACAGAGTTCTGGTGGTGAAACGACACAGCAAAACATGTTATGAGTTGATCAACAATCGACCTCCCAACCTTGACTACCTAGTCCCATTCGGTAGTCCCTGTTCCTTATTGTTACAATACAAGGATCGCAAATCCAAATTTCATGCAAAAGCGGTGGAAGGCATTTTCTTAGGATATGTTGCCAATTCACCATGCAAGAGAATGTACAATATAGGAAATCATTCAGTTGAAGAATGGTTCGAAGTGGACTCCAGTAAACACAGCATTCCACCAGAACCAACAGGTCTAGCTTGGGGATTCGATTATGATGCTCTCTCCAAGTCTTTTAACCTTCCTGATTTATCTGCTGAAGATGCTGCACATCTGTATGAGTTCTGCAGTGACGGCGATGATTCAAATTTCTCAACCAGATCAACTGTACCTATTCCAACTCCCAATTCCATTGTTGCATATGCATCTGGAACTCTTGACTGTGACAACGAGGATGAGGTTCATGTTGAAGGAAATGATGCTCAAGTTGATCCTCATACTCATGTGGGAAATGAAGCTCCATTTGATCCAATCAATATTGAATCCTCTTCAGGTACACATGATATGGGGGAGTTAAGCACAAACCTCGATTCAGATATCCAAGAACCCAACATACCAAAGATGAGAGTGCATAAGAATCATCCAATTGACAATATCATTGGTGATCTTGATGCTGGTGTTCAAACTCGTCATAGAACCATTACTGAGAACACCAGTCTGTACGTTGAGATACTTGACACAGGTATCATGGAAACATGTTTTCATGTTGCATTTGTATCCCAATTGGAGCCTAAGAATGTGAAAGAGGCTCTCGCTGACAACTGCTGGATAGAGGCGATGCAAGAATAACTGTCTCAATACCAAAAGTTACGTGTGTGGGATTTGGTTGATCTTCCGAAGGGTATGCATCCAATTGGAACCAGATGGGTATTCAAATGCAAAACAGACGATCTACATGTTGTGGTGAAAAATAAAGCAAGGTTGGCTGTTCAGGGTTTCTATAAAAAATAGGGCTTGGATTACACAGAGGTATATGCCCCAGTTGCTAGACTTGAAGCCATTCGACTGTTTCTAGCTTATGCCTCCTTTGTCGGTTTCAAGGTCTACCAACTTGATGTGAAAAGTGCTTTCCTGTATGGAAAAGTTCATGAAAAAGTCTATGTCACTCAACTACCAGGTTTTAAAGATCCGCATAATATCAATAAAGTTTACAAGCTGGATAAAGCACTTTATGGTCTTCATCGAGCACCTAGGGCATGGTATGAGACTTTATCAAAACATCTATTGTCCAATGGTTTTGACCGTGGAAAAATTGACTCGACTCTCTTTATACGGAAAGCAGGAGGTGATATTCTACTTGTGCAAGTGTATGTCGACGGCATTATCTTTGGGTCTACCAATGAAGAAATGTGTACGGAATTCGAAAGGGTGATGAAGTCCAAGTTTGAAATGAGCAACATGGGTGAACTGTCATTTTTTCTGGGTCTGCAAGTTAGTCAAAGGGAGGATGGCGTTTATCTACATCAAACTAAGTATGTACAGGACATTTTTTCAAAATACAAAATGAATGATTGTAGTACTTATCGCACACCGATCCCAGTCAATCATGGTTTGCATCCAGACAAAGATGGAAATGATGTAGACTGTAGATTGTATCGTGGGATGACCGGATCTCTTATGTATCTCACAGCTTCAAGGCCCGACATTATGTTTGTCGTCTGCTTGTGCTCAAGGTTTTAGTAACAACCAAAGGAATCTCATTTGATAACTGTAAAGAGGATCTTCAGAAACCTGAAAGGGAAACCCCGATTGGGTCTTTGGTACTCCAAGCAGCAGTCTTTTGAATTCAAAGCCTATACCGATTCTGATTATGGTGGTTGTAGCCTTGATAGAAAATCAACTTCAGGTGGATGTCAACTCTTAGGAGACATGCTGGTCTCCTGGCAGTGTAAGAAGCAGTCAACGGTTCTGTCTCAACATGTGAAGAAGAGTACATTGCTGTCGCGAGCTGTTGTTCACAGATATTATGGATCCAATAGCAATTGAGATATTATGGCTTGAACTATACTGGAACCCTCTTATTCATTGACAACAATGCCACCATGTCTATCACAAATAACCCGGTGAAAGATTCCAAAACTAAACACATTGATATTCGTCACCACTTCATCCGTGATTGTGTTGAAAAGCGCTTGGTTGAACTTGTAAAAGTTCACACGGATGACAACTTTGCTGACCTTTTCAGTAAGGCGTTTTGATCTTATCCGTTTTGAACATATCGTCAACATGATCGGAATGTTCAATCCTGAGTGAAAATTCTTTTTCAAATCAAATATTTTCATGGAAGTTAAATTTTATTTGTTTTTAAATTTTGTATAGTTTGTTTCATTTTCAAAATATTTCAGAAAAATCCAAACAAAAATAGAAAATAGAGAAAATGTCAAAGATCATTTGAGGAAAAAAAAGGGAAACGATAGTACATTAGTAAATGATCTAAACGTCTTAGATTACACATATGGGAAATGATTGCGTCATGCTTACTTAAATGTTTTAACTGTTCTCTGTTGATAATTTGAATATCTGCAAGTAAGTTGCATTGTCAGTAGGCTATAAGCGTTTTTGAATCATTAGTAGTGTGAAAACTAAATCAATATACTACAACTGTGATTTGAACCCATGTTTGCAAGTGTGTATGTGTGTGTGTAAAAGAATACAGAAGATCATTATCAGATAAAGGATGTAAGACTTTGGCAAGTATTTTCTTATAAGACCAGTTCCGGGTTATGTCTTTAGCACAATTTTTCGATTTACTTCACTGCCCATACTCAAAAGTATGCAATGGGGAAGTTGGGCTAAGATATGTCTTGACATCAACCGTTAAGCATATACTATCCTTGGATCACATCTGATTCATTGAACAAATTCAGATAACAGTTGGATACCCTTACCTAAATCCTCATACACCATACTTATTATCCTGAATCATCAATCAGATATTCACAGAAGAAAATCCAATTAAACCAAGACAAATGAATCACTCGATTCTGAATCTTATGATTCCTGATAATCCTTATGGATTCTGCTTGATTTTTCTGTGCTAAATGGTGTAACTTCATTCTGGAAATTATGAAAATCATTGGGAAAATATTAGATACCTTGAGATAGTGCAATTTAAATTTATGTAGCATAACTGTGGGGTACACATTGTAGATCTACAATTTATACTTTAAGTCACAAGAACGTGATACAAAAATGTTTATGGTTTCAAATCTTATAATATTGCCAACTTGATTTGACTTGCTTATGCTGCATATTACGTATGAATAAGTAGTAACCCATGACATGATCCCATATTCTTTGATGTTTATTTTTTATCATTTATTTTCTTATAATAGCCTGACATGATCCCTTGCTCATGATTTTGACCAAAAATAGCTAAGCTTGTATGAATATTCCTGTATATCTTTATTCAGAAAGCAACCAAAAAGATTTTTCGTTTGTGTGCAGTTCAATTATTATCAAAAATGACAAAAATATTTGAAGTACGGTTTATCAACACTTAAGAAAAGCCAAAAAAATATTTGTGTTTAACTTCCTTGAACTGTTTTTGAAACCTCTTGATTGAACGTTCATGTCCAGTTCGCTATTTGGCTTGACAATCTTCATAATTTGAGTTGAACTTTGAGTGCACAAGGGTCCCTGCATACTTGTCAAGTGCGTAAGAGGTAAACTATGCGTACTTAACAAGTACACAAGACTTAAGTCAAGCATACTTAATAAGTACGCAGGAGTTAAGTACTGCGCACTTGATTAGTACGCAAGACTCGTGTGTCGGGGTATATAAACAAGTGTTAGACTTTTTCTTCAGTTATCTCATTCAAACGCCTATTCACTGTTTCATACTCTCGGACTAACTTTTACTCAAAATTTCGTGTGTTTCAAAAGAGATTTTTTGTCCCATTTCTAGTTTCAACATCATCTAACAAACTTTTGGTGAGAATCTCTGAACATTTCATCCACAAAATCACTAGTTTTGGACCGATTTCTTGAACTTTAGAACTTAGGGTTTTGATAGTGAAATTTTGACCGATTTTAGATGTTCTTGATGAAAATTAAGACCTAAAACTAGTTGTAAATCACTAATCGAAACTTCTTGACACCAAAATTGTCTTTAACATGGTTTGATTTTGACTTTGACATCTTGGTAGGCCGTAAGTTTGGGTCGGACCATGTTTAGGTAAAAATGATCAAATTTTAGCTTGATATTGCTGATGGTTTAGGTCCCATAGGCTCCAAACTTGCTCTTCGACCAAGTGGTGACCACAATCCTCAACAAAATCGCTCATCTCTGAATTCTGGAATTTGAAAAACTTCTAAGTGCACGCCTGCGTACTTAGTAAGTACGCAAGAGGTAACTCCTGCGTAGTTACTAAGTACGCAAGATCATTTACCTGCGTACTTGTCAAGTACGCAAAGGGAGCATTTTTGAAAATTTTCTAAGTCTGGAAATCAGGTATAAGTGCAAGTGCTACACCAAGTCATGTTTGTTCCTTCCAATGATTCTATTTGTTCTTATTGTGTTCCTCTTGTGTTTTTGTAGTGATGGCTTGTGCATTTACTAGTGAATTCAACATGTTAGCATTGACATACCTAGAATGGAAGGGTGTTGCACTTGAGTATCGGCAGATAGTGGATTTTGTTAACAGATCCAATATCAGCTGTGCTATATCTGCTGATCCTATTGTCTCAAGACCATACATGGAGCAGTTCTAGAACTCTGCTGATCATGACTGCACCGTAACCCCAAATGTCATTAGGGCTACTGTGGCAGGTCATGAGATTGCCATTTCTGAAGACACCATCCGACGGGTTCTACAGTTCAGGGATTTACCAACTGATCCAGTAACGTATCCTGATTACTTTGTTGATGGTTACTGGAGACAGAGGATGGGATATGTTGGTACAAAAGACTATGCCTCATATAAGAAAATGTGGGTACTTGATCAGTGTCGTTACTTTGTACATTTCATGATTATGCACCTATCTGTAAGGAAAGGCAGGAAAAGATGCTATGGGTCATGATTTAGAAGCAGCAATGGTTGGCCTCTCTCTGAACAAGGGTTACAATTTCTCCAAATACATCTACAAATCTATGACCGATCAGATCAATGCAGCTGAGAGGTTTAGATTCTTATTATACCCAAGGTTCATGCAGTTGTTGATTAATTATGTTGTACCCAATCTACCTCAGAATGGAGAGAGACTGCAAGTCAAACAGGTGGACAAGAGGGTGTTCGTCTAATTCTTAAAGCCATGCAGTGTACCCCAGAGCGCACGCCCCTCTTCGGCCACCTGATTAATGAAGCATATGCGGCCCCTCCTAATTTCAGATGGTATAGTGTTGAATCTGAGCCAGAGCTGAGTGAACACTTAGATGAACATGTTGAAGAGAAAGTAGAGGAGGAAGAGGAACAAGGAGATGGTTCAGATGATGATGAATTTGGAGATGGCGGAGATGAAGAAGTAGAAGGAGAGGGTGCTAAAGAGTCGGATTCTGAATCAAGATAATCTAATTCATCTGACTCTGATGATGCACCCAACCAAACACACCCCTGGAGAGTGGCGGAGGTATCCCTTCCCGATTCGTCCTCCAAAAGAAGACGAAAAGACAGTACCGACAACGAGTATGAACCTGATTCGGATACTGAGATACAAAGACAAAGAAGAGAGAGACATGCAATGCAGAGGGAGGACATGCCCTTTATGGATATACTACGGGAAGTTGAAACTCGTGCTCAATGCCAAGCAACCACTATGGCTGCGAGTACTGCTTCAACCTCAACTTCTACCTCAACTCAGCGTTATAGAAAGAGGAGGCAACCACGTAGTACTGTTGAGGTGGCTGCTACTACTGTCTCAGAGGTAGTGCCTGAGATAGTATCCCTCCCACTTCAAATTGTCCAGCAGGTGTTAGTGACGACTCTCGTTCAGACTGAGTCATTAATTAATGTGTGACGTGTTAAGGGTTGGTCTGGGAGAGTCGGACTTAAAGTTAAATGGTCATGATGGTATGTGGTATATGTTGTTTTAGGGTCGTGTGTAAGGTGCAGGTGCAGGTGTAGTTAATGAGTCCTGTACTTGATATGGGATATGATATTGTTATATTCGTGTTGTATGTTTGGTGTCATGGTCCTTGTGGCATGGCGGTTATTGTGTTTGTATCATTGTCATCACGACATGACAAACGGGATCATGTAGGACGAGGTCCTTCGGGAAATCACCAATGGTGACATTTATCTAACAGGATAATGATGAGCTCAGGGAATGTTAATACCCTGACGAGGTTAACCCTGACGAGTGTGCAGTGATAAGGTATGTGTTTGCATGCGTATATATGTGTTAATTTGCATGCTAGTAATGAGTTATATTTATTGTGTGTGAGATAGCGTTAATGTGATGGGTTGTTGATAGTAAGGTTATATGTGGAGTTAGACTGACCGTTGAGTCAGGACTTGTGACGTGACATGTATAAGAATCGTTTCAGTTAATTGTGGGAGCCTTGGTTAAGGTCGGATGTGTTAATGTCTAGAGTGGGTTGTGTTAACCCAAAGTCGATTTAATGCGTATTCTTGAGTACGAGTTGTTAGCATAGTATGTTGAGTCTATGTCGATGTGACTCTAAGGTTATTATTATTATTATTATTGGTAGTACGGGCTGAGTCTCGGGTGATGAACGGTTAAGGGATGCCGTGGGATGTCAGGGGGTTAATTAATCGTGAATAAATTATAAAACTTGTCACACCCCCAATTTCAACTAACGGAGTTTTATCGTTTGGAAGGTGACACACCAGGATCTCAGTCATTAGTTACATCAAACGGCACTATATGGGACTTGAAATGTCAAAACATAAAAGTTCAGAGTTAATTCGGAAGCGTAAACGTTAATATGAAATCAAAAGTAATTACACGCAATAGGCGTCAATCAATGTAAATAAGTAAACTGTTTCAAATGTTTGAAATGGATAATATGACAGTAGGACTCCATGCATGTCCTAAGTGTGCAACCTATGCCTTAGCGACCTGAGAAACATGTAAGAAAAAGTGTCAACACGAGGTTGGTGAGTTCACAGGTTTCAAGTTTACAATAAGAGTGTGATTGCCAGATTATGTACATTCAATATGCATATCTATAGGTAGCTAACCTATGTTCATGTTTTACTAAAGCGCTCGCAACCGAAGCTGACTGTGTTTGTATGCCTCCTGCCAGGTCTATCAACTCTGGCAAATGTGAGTAGGCTAACATTTCCCCCATTCGATATCCAATCGAGTTAGCGCGACTAACGCGGGTGGGATTTGTCAAACCCAGTAGTACTACTAAACATTACCTCGCTAAGATCCATATTAACGGTTCAATGTATGATGAGGACTTTCTGTGATAGTGTGTCACGCTTAGCCTCAACAGTAATGACATATGAATTACAATAATCTAAAATAGTTGTGTCATGTTTTCTCCCCCAACGGGAAAAACATGTAACATAATGTTTGCCTGCGTATCTGTTTCTCCCTCACGGGGAAAACAAGTAAAAGTATGATAGTTTGTGTACGCGTTTGTTTCTCCTCAACAGGAAAACAAGTAAAATATATTTGTGTGTAAGCATGTTTCTCCCCCAATAGTAAAACAAGTAAAAAGGGGCCGTGAAACTCACCTGCGTTGCGTAGTAGGTAGTATCACACAAGTATGAGATTTAGAACCTCAAGTGTAAGCCTGCACGGCCTACGTATGCCCTAGAATCATAAACATATAAGTTAGGGACACACTGGGATTTGAGAAGACGACACGGAAGGATAGAACATCTTAACGCATTCTAAGGATCAATGAGTAGACGAACGTACCTACGGGAAATAGGGGTTTCTTAATTTAATAATTAAGGTAAATATGTTGCGTGTCGAACGTTTCTATTTAAGAATAATAAATATATAAATATATACATCCGTGTGTTCGTACCAAACATGGTCTAGAAGAATAATATATAATAAATATACTACTTTTAAGTTCGTAAGACCAATATAATAAACATTTGCGTGAAAAAAATAATAATAAATATATTATTTTTAATCGAATAAATAGACGTGAGTAAAAATAATAAATTATATTATTTATAATTTTTGAATCGTTTCCTAAAGTTTATAATCGCGGCGAAAATATAAAAATATATATATTATTTTTAATCTAGGTCACGGGGTCGGAAATAATATAAATATATTATTTTGTTTAGAGTGGTGGTTTGAAAATAATATAAATATATTATTTTTAAAAGTGGGAATAGTATTAAATACGGGTTATGAAACTAAACCCGAGCCTATGGGTGATTTTCAAGGTTAAAACTCATTTATATATCAATATAATATTATGGGGGTGGTTTTTATATTAAAAATATTCCTTAAAAATCGGTTTAAAAAGAAAAGGGTGTAGAGAGACTCGAACCCGGGTCTCTCCCACACCAGCACATAGTCTTAACCAGTCCCGCCCGCTAGGGTATCACAACCAAACCCCGACAGAAATGGTTTTAACCTTTGATTCTACCGTGTTCGTCCTCCACATACGAATTCGATCGAAACCAGTCCCAATACCATCAGATTCGATCACGATTGAAATCAATGCTTAGGGGTTTTGTTAATCGGGTCATGGTGAACCTGTATGAGAGTTTAATTTGAAAAGCAACAAGTTTAAAATCGTTAATCCTTGGTTTGAAAGCCAAAACTCTAGTTTTAAGAACACGATTTTAAATCGATCAAATTCGATAATGGAAATGTTTGAATTCATGGGGCTATTACTGATTTGACCATTACGAATCTTATGATGTGGTTTAATTTCATTTAGATTAAGTATAGGTATGGATTTGATTAAACCGAAAAGAATAAGAACCCTAGATTAGATCCGGTTTCGATTTGATGATATAAACCATGGATTTCATAGGGCTTTCAATGGATAGATGGTTTCGAAGCTAACCATACTAATTGATTGCATTGAGATGACCCGAATTCGATTAAACCGTAATTGGGATGAACCCTAGAATTGGTTCTTGTTAAATTCGATAATGAGAGCCCCAATTGGCATAGGGCTATCGATCCAGACATAGACACGAAACTAAGGAAATGATTGATTACCAGAATTGAGTTCCAATTGATGGAGATCGACCAAAATGGACTCCGTCGTCGCGTGGTTTGATCTCCGGTAGTATAGACTTCGTCTCTGATGGAATTGGGGTGAGGGATTTCTTCTGAGAGGTGCGATAGAGGTGTGAGAGCGTTCAATTCGTGCGAATAATGATGGTGATAGACGAACATGATAGTGGTCAATGATAGAGTCGACAGTTATGGGTTTAATGATCATTATAGGAGTTTAATTCAACAATGATGATGATAGACTCATCAACTATGATCGTTTATTGCAATACTATGACATTCAGTTACAAAATTTGATCCATTTCGGTTATCATTCGCGAATTGGAATTAAGAAGTCCCGATTTTGACTTCCAAAAGTCAACAGAAGCAACATCAATTGATTTTGACCTTTTCAGAGTCAACAGACTTAACTTTAGGCTAATTACAGCTTTAGACCCTGCAGTTTGAGTTTCATTTATGACAGAATCAGTCCCCGAGGTTTAAGATTAGGTTAACTAGGTTAGGGTTTAACTGCAATTGGTTAACGGAGTTACCCTAGAAAGTCCGTGTTGTCACAAAACTATTTTGTAAGGACCGAAGGGTCCGGAGTGGATTAAGCTAATGAATGTATCGTGATGGTTTTCGTTCAAACTAAACTATTAGAACTCACTCAGCGTAGCTGACTTTGTGTGTACGTTAGATTGTTTTGCAGGTAAGCATCTTGTTGACGTATCTTGGCTTCAGAGCGGTAATACTCGAAATGGTGTGCCGACATTCGTGAGGTATGTTGAGTAACATTAAATACTAATAAATGATTTTAGAAAGACTTCAGCTGTAGTTTGAATTACAATAAATGCGTTTTTAATGAAAATGACTCGTTATGAGAACCAACTGTAGAATGCCCGAGTTGGGGTCTTACACTCATCCATCTGATAGTTTTGGTCATAGCACTATGCGGAACGCCACTATCCTCAGTCCACGCTATGCTTGTTACAAGAAACGCCAACACTATTCCCGTGTCACTGACCATTTTATCAACGACAACCGTTGGTTCGTCCTGGCCGTCTGCCCCATCCTAGCCAGAGCTCCTCACCTGACCGATCCAGTCTGCCTTTTCTTAACCATCAGTACCTGCACAAGATAGAATGTTGGAGTGATTACTATGGGTTCAAATTCAGAATATGAGAGTAATCATAGACTGCCAAATTACGGTGATCAAATGCAATTTGGTGGTCCACATTACTGCTCGTACTCTAAACCTTTCCCATTATATTCACACTAGCTTTCTATCTTTCCTACACGCCAGATGCACATGCATCCCACACCACTCACTTAACACCACACAATTATATAGCAAATCATCATATATATCACACTTACACATTACATGTAGTCGCACACAAATTCACTACACTATGCTAGCACACCAAGCTATGTCACATAATGCAATTAATGCTACTCTACATTAATTAGCTCACAAAACATGATTTCGCAGAGTTACACCACACATTTTAGTTAGTTACTATTACAACATATAGCACCCATCATGTTCCCACACGGAACCATACATCACTTACTCACACCAATCACTTTACCTAGTGAAATACTACGCAAAAAGGTAATTAATAATTACTGCTTAACTCGAAAGGCGTACCTCTTGGCTCGCGGTTACTCGTGGTGGCATTCGTTTCACCCTCGTCTCATTCTCAGTTTAAGTTAAAGTATTTTATTTGTTTAAAAATACCAGTTTTCTCTTAAACTACAACTCTGATACCAACTTGTAAGACCCCAACCCGGGCATCCTAAAGTTGGATATCATAACGGGTCATTTTCATTCAAAGACGCGTTTATTTCAATTCAATCTACAGCGGAAGTCTTTCATAGCTCATTTATTACCATTTAACGTTATTATACTTACCGTACGAATGTCTGCACCCAAATTCGAGTAACACCGCCTCCAAGCCAAGATACGTCAATGCTACGCCTACCTGCAAAACAATTGTTTATGCTGAGTATCGCTCCTTACTCTGCAACTCGTTCGTCCGAGCTCAAACCCCAAACCTTGACGTTGCGTGAATTTCCCCGCTACAAACCATCGTCGAACCGTTGTCTCCGGCTTCCTCTGATCGTCCGCCGTGTCCCTTCTTTCCGTCCACTGCTTCCGTCGCACACCTAGGTCGAGTAATGACCTAGGGTTTGCGAATAAGGTGTTTTATATGGCCACAAGTTTCGTATCGGGTCCCTCCTAGTTCAATTGACGCGTTTCTTCCTCGAAGTTTCGCAATAACGGCTAACCGACTCTCCCAGTGTTGTTAAAACGTACCTTTCGTGACAACTCTTTCTCCTTATAACGAATTAATAAAGATTCGGGTCGTCCACTAACCCGAACCAACAACTTATGGATTTTTGGGATGTTACAGGTAGCGAAGGGTTTATGGGGTGCACTGCAGAGAGAAGGAAGATCAGGGAGCTTTGAAACGTTTAAGCCTCAAATGCCTAAGAGAGTCCGGGACAAGAATGTCAGACATCCCGTGACGAACAGAAGTCTAAGGAAACTGGCCTACAACCCAGTGCTATGTGAAACCAGGATTCCCCTGAGCAAGTTATCTCAGGATATCCTCGGTAACATGTGGTACTGGTACGTGGATTCAAAGACGGGCGAGGCATGGTGATGGGCAAGTCCAGGTCCAAAAGTGGAAACTTGGAGCCTAGTGAACTTATCAGGGTATTTGATGAGATCACTTTCATCAATTTCTCTATGAAAGATCTGATGGTTCTGAATAACAAGCGCTGCATCTACACAAACGAATGGACGAAGCTTCTAGCATCAAGATACAACAAGTTAGTCAAGTTTTGCCTTGACTACATGATGAAGATGGGAAGCTAAAGCTGAAGGAGCCTGAAGACCGGATACAATCTAGAGCTGTTGTCAAGGGGGAAACACTCTGGATGTTGTCTCTGCTTTTGTATCTTTTCTTTATGTATTTGTATTTGTATTTCGGTATCTGTATGTAGTGGTTTATCAAGTTGTAATCATGTATGTATGTACTTAGTCTTGGAATCGTCTTTTGTAAGTGTTGTGCGCACTTAGTAAGTGCACATGTTGTATAACCTGCGTAATTAGCATGTACGCAAGAACATGTCTGCGTACTTGCTAAGTACGCAGGAACAAAGCCCTGCGCACTTAGCAAGTGCGCATGCATCAGGTCTTAGTATATATAGTTGGTTTGTGTTGTTGTTAAGTACACACTCATTATCAACTTGTAACCGGCTGTGATTATCAATAGACGAAGTTTAAAGTGAATCTTGTTTGTTGTCGGTTTACTTTGTGTTGCTTGATATTCCAACTAGTCACGGGCATTCCGCACCCTGTTTGACTAGTCAGACACTCGCACGTAACGATCTGAGACACCCTGGGACCTACAATTCTACATTACGGATTAGTTAATTTAGTCATTCGTAATTTCAACTTACAGTCTCTCTTTGCCAATTATTATCCGGAATAATCTTTAGATAATTATTTCATAAATAAGCATTCGCCTTCCGATTTAGCTTCATGTTAAGCCCGTTAACTCTTAAATGTCTTTTAATATATATTGTTGTTCGTGATACAACTCTTTGGATCTTATCTCGATGACAATGTTGTTGAATGTCGTCCCTCGGACAGATATATCCAAAAATCTCCGACTTGCATGAGTCACGATCATCGTCAACACAGACAGTGGTGGACGTTTAGCTACATCTCACTGTCCCCATTAAGATACGACATTTTATAAAATCATCTCCTATTCCTGAGTAGTGTGAGTACCCTTACTTAGCTATTCATAATAGTCATGATAATCTGTAAATTATCCTTTCTATAATGGACATTCATCGAACATGAGCTGTGGATCACATCATCATTCTCATATAGTGTTCGACCATTCTCCTTCTCGATTTCATAATCAAAGTGGTCTATCTAATTCTCAGTTTAGGCATCGCCATATACATATATACCAGTTTCAATCAACGAGGGAGCCAGAGAAGTCTCCCACTTACTAGAGTAAGGGAACGGAATTCCATATTGACTACATACAATCATCACTAAACTCCAGACATGCTCTCCCAAGAGATAATCCTTATTACTTCCTAGTCAAAGAACAGCGTTAGACTATGTCAAAGAACAATCCTCCGTAGGATCAAATTCCAGTATGTATATCAGGTCTGAGAATATAGTGACAATATCATATTCAAGTCTACTTATGATTGTAATCCATGAAGTATCTTGAAGTGAGTTACTTCCAATATTCATTCTCTAATTAATATCATGTGAACTTGGTTTCCAACTATTTGGACTTTCATTCTTAAAGAACAAAGCAACTGATTCATGCTAGGATTTCAAAAACTATTTTAAAACGCGCAACGAAAAAAAACAAGCACAAACTGATCTAGGCAAAAACCCTAGATCGCCCACCGGGAGTCCAAATGCAAACAAATAATCAATAAATCAATCATAGATTGTTTAGGGTTATACCTTTTGTTAGTAGAAGACGTCTACAGAAGATGAGACACCACGTGACAACAATCCAGTTGCTAGATCCGGCTTCATGAACTAAAACCCAAACCTTTATCCACTCGTACGAACCCGATCTCTATCCGCCTCGTCTCTAAATCTCCCAATCACAAAAAACTATCTGAATCTCTATTAGGATTTCCTCCTCCGATCACGGCGGCATCCGCGGAAGCTCACGGCGATGATTGACGACGAACACCCGATGTCGGCTCAAGGCGGAGAAGCTGCAGGCGGCAACAGATTATAAAATTGCATTGATAAGTATGCACAACTTCGGATAAAGACTATTATATCCGGAGTTAGCTTTCAGAAGGATTTCCTGTGTTGGAAACTCCGGATGAGTAGTTGTTGACCGAAGTTAAGGATTGTGTAATCCGGAGTTATTATATTGTTCGGACTTGGGAACGCCGTCACAGAGTTATTCGGACTTAGAGAATCTTCTAATTCAAGATAACTCTGGATGAAGATGTAAAAAATTCGGATGAAGAGTGTCAACGCCGTCACAGAGTTATTCGGAACGTTAGATACTCAGGATAGCTTGGATATACTTCGAATGGTTTCTTGTGAAGATTTCAAGTGTTGGCAAATCCGGATGAACAAAGACAAACTCCGGATTTGCACACTTATTATAGACCAAGTCAAGACAATTCCGGGTGAAGTGAGAACAGAATAACTTCAGATGAATGAGAAACAAGACTTTATGTTTGTATTTCGTATGTCTATAAATAAATAATCAATGTAACAGTGTCTAGATACGCATGAACAATTGAGTGAGAGTGCATGTATTGTGAGTTGAAAAAGTTTCAGTGATTCTCTATATTTTCTCATTCAATCTTGTATTTTTCATATTGATAATGAAAGTAAATAATTTATTTACCTGTGTGTGTTCGATGATTCGTGATTCTGGATTGGTTCTTGCATTGGATTAGACATTGTGTATGAATTAGGAGATTCCGCATTCTAATTCATCATCAACACTATTATTCTTGTAAACTACAGATCCTGACTCCTTGATGATAAAGGGGGCGGTGTTACCCACGAAAACGACATGACACGACACCATCCTTTCCGTGCCATGTCGCTCCCCCGCCCACATTATTACACTAAGGTTGGAAACACCACACCATCCTTGCAGCTCTCTTTGTCGATGTGGTACATTTACCGCAACGATACCTAGTCGATACCCTCCGGCCAACTTCAAATTACAACACTTTTCATGGATTATTGGTAATTTTTATGTGGTTTCAACACAACACATACTTTGATATAAAGCATGCCAAATTCATTTTGGTACTAAAATGTAGGTGGGATTAGTCGTGGTCGTAACGGACCATTACACGTCGTGATTGTCCCTTATAGCACCTTTTTTTCAAATTCTCCTCTTCGAGGCACCCAATATTCATGTATTATGGCTCCGGTAACTCATCTTCTGGCCCGAGATATGCTAATGAGAAGTTTTTGGCTATTTCCGAACAAAACTGTCTTTTGGTTTCACATCCGGTTACGTTCAAGTGTTATGTTTTGTTCAAGTGTTATGTTTCTTAACCGACACTCGTCCTAACTTATGTTTATGATTTTAGGGTGTTGCAAATATTTTTAAGATGGGGGCCTAAAACGAGTGTTTTAAGGCTTGGCCCATTAGGCCACTCATGCTTAATATAAATTGCTTAATATAAATTGCTTCTTTTGTAAAGGAAATTGAATTTTAATAATTCAAAGTATGACCCACTGACCAATAATAATCTATAACGGCTAACCATAATTTTCACTTTCGTAGCTAAAAATAATACTAACGTCTGTCTTGATGACATGACGTATGCCTATGTAGGTGATGTTAATACACCACGTCTGTCTTGATGACGTGACGTTTGCTTATGTAGGTGATGTTAATACACCACGTCATAAGCCACATCATTAGAGGCACACAAAGTTATTTATTCGTTAAAGTGAAATTGTTTTTGACAATGAAATTAAAAGTTAAGAATACTTTTGATTATCATAGTTTAAATTATTAAAATAGAATTTTGTGATATTAGTTTTTCTTGTTTTAGTTTTTGCTTAAAAGAGTAATTATTATGAATGCTGAAGGTCAAAAGTAGAAATTATTGATAGGAGAAATGTGTAATTCTCAAGTTAAAGGATCATCTACAAGTCTACTACTTTCAAATCAGAGCCCAGCATTAAAGACTGAAACACAACTTTATTCACTTTTATAATTTAACAAAAAGAGATTTATAAACTACTTGAAAGATTCAAAAATATTTGGTGAAAATCACATAACGGTCACTTTATCAAATAATTTACCTAATTTTATTCATCTCATAGTTCACAGAACAATTTCTATAAAAGTTCATTTAATCAGAAATCATCCTGTCTTATAAATCTTCCTATACACATCCTAAATCCAACCATGATTCGCACACAAAATTCATGTAACTTATCACTTCTTGGAATTTCTTTAAAAAAAAAATACTTGGACAGTGACGGAACCAACCACGTTACCACAAAATTCACGATACTTATCACTCCCTTGAGGCATTCTTGACAAAAGTCACGCGTCCAAAGATGACACTTATCACTCTCACAACGCATGCTCTACAAAATTTCACTCGCCCAAGGATGAAACGAACCAGGTGTCACATGACCATGAAATTCACTCTTTTTACGGACTACCCGGCAAAAGTTACATGACTAAAGACTGATTCTTGCAGTTTTAGCCCAAATCGTGAGATGTTCGTGCAATGTTTTGATCAAATGTGCCACATGACCACGAAAGTTGTTTTCGGACATCCTGGCAAAAGTTACGCGATAAGGACAGATTATTACCGTTTTAACCCCAAACCGTGAGATTTTCATTTTTAGGCTGAGGTGTAACGTTCTGATTAAATGGACCACATGACCACAAATTTCATGTTGTTTACGGACATCGGGGCAAAAGTTACTCGACGATGGCGGATTCTCATGGTTTTAACCCGAAAGAGTGAGATTTTATTTTTAAGCTGAGATGTAATAAATGAAGATAAAATTTATAACAAAAATGGATTTACCCAAAAGAAAAAGGCTGAAAGCAACAAATGACCTAGATTCATGATAAAACTGTTTTCTCAGAAAAAAAAAAACCACTATGCTGTGTCTTGTCATCTTTTGATTGTTTCTTTCACCAACATAGTATTCTTTAAATTTATATATTTTACCTTCTTGTTTTCTCTATGCTCATCTTTTTCTACAATCATGTAATTTTACAATGAATTTACCAGAGAGATTTGAATTTTGAGAGTAAAATCATGGCCACATTTCTCAGTTGGAAAATGACACAAAAGACAATAACTAACAACAACATAAAACAAAGAAAAATTTGCAGAGAACTTCAATAGCATTTAACTGAAATCAACCAAATTGGTAAACACATAAACATCAAAGCAAGAATGGTTACATTACAACCTTCTTAGTATGAATTCAGTACAATCGCGACACGTTTCTAGAGTTACTCGTCGTCTTGTTTCTTCGACTGCCTCTCAACGGCGTCAAGTAAAATCGCAACAGACCACTATCTGCGTGATTCGGTGAATACTTGGCACTTCGATTCCTCTCAAGAACAAAATCATCCCCCCCAATTCTCCTATTCTTTCCAGATCCATTGATCTCATAATTTGATTTCTTCACATTGTATGATGAATTCCTGCAACTAACAGTACTATTGCTTCTGAACAGTCTGTTATTGATCCCACTTTCTTGCCAGGATTCGGAGTATGATCTCTCCACACCATTAACTCTACCATACACATCATCCTCCTCCTCGTCTTTGTGGGCCCCGCGGCGGTGAATAAGCCCCCATAGCTTCCATCTCCACCGCCGCGCCTTCTTACCATCCTTTTTCTCTCCCCTTAACCCTAACTCAAACGTTTCCGAGCAATCGTCTCGTAACGAAGTTGAATTTGAATCTCTAGCTAATTCTCGCTCACCTCCGATGCTCGGAAACCTTATCCCTCCATGGCCGTAGTTGTAATCAATAGATGCAGGGGACACTTTGGCGTTTGAGACTGGCGTTGTGGTGGTCTTTGTTTCATCCATTTCTGCAACTACTGCTGCGGCCATTTTCCGGATTGAGTTAGACCTGTCGAGGCTTTTTCGTCTCTTGGAAGAAGAATCTGTGTAATATTCTCTGGTTTGGATAGATCCACCGGGGATAAGGTCGTCTGTTTTCGTAGGTTGTTCGACGGAGATTTGCATATCGGAGCGGGGTACATGAACCACCGGAGCATCTTCTACCATCGGAGGAAGCCGAGGGAAAGTCCGGCCGATCATATACCCATCCCAAGAAGCCCTAGGTTCGTCAAACGAGTGCCCCGGGTCATCAATCGAGATCCGACCCGCATCCAGTGAAAATCTCGGGTCAATATCACAGGATCGCCGGCCGAATCCGTAATCGGCGATTTCTGACCTTGTCTCACGGTACTGACGCGAAATAGGCTTCTCTACTGGTAATGTAGACAATGAAACGACGTCGTTGCTGTTGCTGTTGCCGTCCACGTCACTCTTCTTCTGCTTTCGCCTCCATTTTTGCCATTTTTTCCCTAAAACCGACGCGGCTGACCAGAAATTCGATCTGGATGACTTTTTTGAATGTGAGTCGAGATCTATGTGATCCTGCATGGTCTTCAACTCTTCCACAATTGCATTATCTACTTCTTCAATTTCAGTACTCTCTTCCTTTATCTCAAAATCAGTTACATTTGGCTCGTCTAGATCTTTATAAAGTTCAATTTCTTCGTCTTCTATGTTTGTTTCGAGAACGGTGCCGGTGTTTCCTAGGGCAGAGGAAAGCCTAGGCTTGTTTTCGTCGTCAATGGAGAAGAGTGTCCAAAGCGTGTTACGTCCTCTGACGTCACACGATTTCCGTTGCGGTTCGGCGAAGGATCCTAATCCTTCGTTTTTCGAAGCGGAGAATGACTTTGTGCGGCGGAGCTCCGGGAAGAATGAGGATTTGGATGAGGAAGGAGGTTTGAACAGTGATTTGATGACGGCGGCGGAGGAGGTGGAATTTCGTCGGGAGGAGGAAGGAGCGGCGGCGGAGTTAGCGGATTGATCTAGTGTGGTTAGACGTTCGCAAAGGCATAACGGACAAAAGCCGGAGAAGTTTTCGTCGGGATGGCGGTCGCAGCTAAAGGAGGAACGCGGTGGCAGTAATGGTAGCACATGTGGTGGCGGTGGAGGTAGTTGGTCGGTTGTGGGATTCATAACCGGCGGTGGTGATAGTCGGAATGGTGCGCAGTACGCACTCTACTCATGTTAGCATTAATGGACTAGAATAACGTTAAATGTGAGAGAATAAGGCATTCAGCTGTACCAACGGACACTAAAGAAAGCCGTAGAGAAAATCGAGAATCCTTAAACCACTCTTTATTAAAATCACTAGTTTGGATCCCCTATTTATACACGGGTTGAAATATATCAATAAAATTTTTAAATTTTTATATATATATTTTAAATGTGTAAAAATTCATTACATATAATAAAATATATAAAAATTGGTATAAAATTGAGTTTCGAAAATACGTTAATTACTATTTTTTAATATAATTTGACTTTGATGTACTATTTGATTGAAGATAAAAGTTATATAATTAAATTTTAAAGTTTCTTATGATAAAAGATAATTTAAAATAAATGTGTTTTATTAGTATAATTAATATTTTTTTCTTTAAATATATATTATTATTAAAAGATAGAAGTGCATTAAATAGGAGAGAGAGTCGGGAAAAAAATGATAAGAATAAATATGGAGGCGACACGTGACATCCAAAAACCTTTATTTATTATATAGTATAGATTACAATGACATTTCTACCCTCAGTTTCACAACTAAACAAAAAAGGTAAAATGAAAAAGGAAACTCAATTTATTTTCATGTTTTAAGGGTGAAGGAGCGGTAAACAAAAAATTCATGGAATCCTTTTTTTTTACCCAATTAAAATGTGTCATGTTATTTTTATCCTTTTGAACCATATTCAACCTTAAGATGAGGGTGTGGAACCAATAAGCCGTAGAATATTTTTTTATTAAAACAATATTTCATTAAAAAAACACATCTCATTAAATAAATATAAATGAAAACACAATTAATAAAAAAGATACAATCAATAAAAAAACTATAAAAAAAGTACAATTAATAAAAAAATGGGCAATTTCATATATACCCTTACAAACAAGAGAAAATATCATATATACACAACAAAAACTAAAAATATCACATATACCCTTACAAACATGTATAAATATCATATCTACCCATTTTATTAAAAACAATTTAAGAATTAACCATTTTACCCTTATTTTTCTAAAACTTTAAAATCTCATATTTACCCATCATTACTTTTAAAATTTCATATTTGCACATTTTTAATTTAAATTTTTATACCTTCCCTAAACTTGCTTCATTCTTCCGTCAGTTATTTAAAAGATTTTTGTGTACATAAGTTTGTCTCCGTGAATTTTCAATTCACATCTTTTTTTTTACAATTTTTTGTATGTTTTGAAACAATCAAATTAAGTTTGCCTTTTTTTAAATTCTGCAACATACCACTATTGATTTTGAATTAAACAATAATTTGTTAACTGCTTCTAGTTTTTACTCTATTATTTTTGCTTGATAATTACAAAGTGTCATGATTTAATTGTTATTCGTATTCTTGAAATGAATGTTAATATTTTTATAAATAGGGCTAAAATAGTCATAAAGTAAAAAATTCATTTAATCTGGGTATTTTTAGTTTTAGTTGGGTGTTTATGATATTTACCCATGCTTATAGGGGTATATGTGATATTTTCCCAAAAAAAACTACTCGTCTTCGTCGTCCGTTAGATGGATGTCCAAGTTTGTGGCAACATGTGTCGTAAGATCAAACTTCAAATGAAAGTGCGTGGTTTCGTTCCGCAATTTCATTATAATTTTATCGGAAACAACTAGATTGGTAGGCGGATCGACAATGTGAACCGGTGAGATTGCATTTCCGTCATCTTTTAATATCATATTGTGTAATATGATACACCCGTACATCATGTTCTTCAACTTCTCCACCTTCATTTGACGTGTCGATCGTGCAATTATAGCCCATTTAGCCTTCAATACGCCGAATGCTCGTTCGACGTCTTTCCTTGAACTTTTTTTTTATTCACGTCGGTTGGATAAGAATATGATTTCACACACGTGGACCAAGAAGGGTATGTCATTGGCAAGATAGTAACCCCGCTTGAATTGATGGCCATTAACAAAAAATGGGCACCTAGGAGCTGTTCTATGCAACTCATTTGTGAACAATGGAGATTGATTGAGGACGTTTATATCATTGTTCGACCCGGCAATACCAAAATATGCATGCCAAAACCACAAATCATTTGACCCAACTGCTTCGAGTATGACCGTTGGGTACTCGTGATCACCTCGGTGATATTGACCCCTTAAACTAGTGGGACAATTTCTCCAAACCCAATGAGTACAATCGATACTACCAAGCATCCTAGGAAGCCCGTGCTTATTACCGTGTGCTTGGTATAAAAGTGAAATATCTTGACTAGTTGGTGTACGCAAGTATTCATGACCATATAGAATAACAATAGCATTGCAAAAATACTCAAGACATTCCCTAGAGGTTCTTGCGAACATACATAAATATTCTTCGTATGAATCGGGAATATTACCTTTTGCGAGTTGTTTTATGGCCGATGTGCATTTTTGAATTGGAGTGAAAATTTGTTTCTTTCGTGTGTCTTGACTAACTTGAAAGTATTCAAAATTTGCGTTAATGTCGTCAACTATTTTTAAAAATAGTGTCTTTGACATGCGGAATCTATTTCTAAAAAGTCCTCGCTGAATTTCGGATTCTCAACAAAGTAATCTGCCATTAGAATTTCATATGCTTGGACACGATCACGTTCCACATGTCGGCGAGTCGATCTTGTAGTGTCTTCAACCTCGGTTGCTTGAACAACGAGGTTTAAAAATTCAAGACTACTCGAGTCAGACGACGACGAACTATTAGATGATTTCCGGGATGTAAATAGCGCGCCTAAACATTTTGAATTTTGTGAGATTTGAGATATATTTGATGTTTTGAGAAAAGGTTATTGTATGTGGAAGATATTTTTTGGGTAAATATATTTGATGTTTATTTATAGGAGGAATTTTTTTTATTGAAATCGACCCCCCAACAGTCAAATCCAACGGTAACATCTCACGGCTTCCAACGGGTTAAAATACCCGTGACAAACCCGTAATGGTTGCGGCGGTGTTACCCGTCCAACCCGTGAAACCCGCCCTTAACCCGTGCCTCTGCTCCGTCCGCCCTAAGTTTCTTAGAGTAATTAAATAATTTTAGAGAGTATCAAATAAATATTTGTATATGTTTGTAGAAAAATGTATACTATAAAACAATTTATTTTTATAAGTATTATGTTTAACTAGCTTTAACCCCATGTGTTACACGGGGTGAAATGTTAAAATTATATTGATAAATATCTTAATAACCTTTTTTATAAAAATTTGATATTGTATTTGTAACTTTTTCATTTTGTTATATGTTAAGATTATATGGATGAAAACAATTAAAACATCAAAAATACATGAAAATTCATTTAATAAGTTGTGCACTTTTTATAATACATTAAATTACATGTCAAATGAAACCTTACAATTATTTTTAAAAATTTGAAAATACTTCATTGTATGTAACATTTGACGTAGTATTGGTAATTTTTTATGTTTACCAAAAATTAATAACTTGATTTCATCTCTACTTTTAACTTTTGATAATGCAACATACAGCTGATCATGAATAAACACCGGATCTTTCGATACAAACCACGAGGTCATTGCAAAAATACAACAATTTTATATTTTTTTTAAGTTTTAATGAAATTCTTTTGTCTGAATATGTTAACCCAATTATAGGGATAAAATTGTGAAGATCAATGTTGCTTCAAAATATAATCTTTGTTTCTATAACGCGATTACCTTGTGATTTGACCTAACGACTTGTTACATTATCTAAACCATTTTTTCATCAGTATTTATTAATAGTAAAACTAGAACACTGATATTTAAAACTAATTTATGGTTTGACAAACCTGATAATGTAATTTCATTTAAAAATCAAAAGATTATAAACTTTCATCAAAATCATCATCAAGCTGCTCTAATTGACGGATACTATTTGTACTTGTATACGAAAAATCTCTCTAAACTTTTAATACTAAATATCTCATTAAAAAATAATAAAAAAATACAAATAAAATTTTATTTCAACAATATATCTTCTTTTTAAATTCAAAATTTAAACCTCTAAATTTTAAAAATTTCACTCCTTAATATTTCGACACAATTAAATTTAAAATTCCAAAATTAAATATGAAAATTTTAAAACTAATAAATTAGAATTGAAACTTGCTAACATGTTTTTTGAAGAAAAAAAAAATCTCGTCATTTAAAAAAAAATAAAGTTTAAAGTATAATACACTTTTAAATATAAATATTTGTAAGTTTCTTAATTTTATTAAAAACTAAGTATTAAAATTATAAAACAAAAAATATGTTTATAAATATCAAATTTAATTAAAAAACTATTAATTAAATATGAATAAACTTTATTTTAACACATATTTATTTAAAATACAAACGTAGTATTTTCAAAATTTATATGTAAAATTAAAAAAATCTTGTTTTATGATAATAAAATGTTAAAAAATTGTTTTTTCAATAATAAAACTTTAAAAACTAGTTTTTTTAAATCTTTTGTTTTTTAATTCTTGATATTTTTAAATATTAACTTTTGATGATAATTTTTAAAAAATGTGAGTCAGTGGTAATAATGATGAAAATTTTGATTTATGTAATTTAAAAAAAAACTAAATATGAAAGTATTAAATAAAAGGATATAAATGTGGTTTTAGAGGAAAAGTTGTGAGATAGAATATGTTGATGCCAAGTGACAAAACCATTTAGTTTTTTTATTAGAAAAGAGATTGGATATAAAACTTTGTCGTGTAACTAAAAAGTCGAATATGTAGTTTCACGGTTTAGAAAATATATATATCGAAACGTAGATAAAAATAAAATGTCAAAACGATATTTTCAAAATTTCACAAAACATTATATATCAAAAGTTATATGAAGAAAACAAACTTGTATATACGACACGACTACGTTTTGAAGAAATTTTGTGGCGGTTCGATTTTGAAAAAAAATTATATCGAAACATAGTTATATCTGCGTGTTGCGACAGTTCGATTTTGAGTAAAGTTTATACTAAATATAGATAAAAGTAAGCAAGTCGCAACGGTATATTTAGAATTTTATAAAAGATTATATTTGAAAAGAAACAAAATTTATTATATCGATCGGAAATGATAAAAATGAATACCGGTACCGGTTCTCATAATACCGATAGCGCAGCCGATTGTGTTCAGTCGGTATCGCTTCGTTTCGTCATAGTACCGATACGATAACAAAAGAAGACCATATTTCGAATACAACTCCGTTTTTAACAAAATTTATATCGGAATGTCAAGAAAAAAAAAGTTAAACAAAGTTGTGTCTTAAGTTTTTATTAAAAATTTAATGAAACAAAGTAATTAGAGAAAAATTAATTTATAAAAAAAATAAATGAGCTAAAGATGTATATCATATATGGTATAAAGGGTGAAATTGAAATTAAAAAAAATAAATACATACAAACTTAAACATGTAGATTATTTTTTGAACGAGAACAATTAAATATTTTAAGATAATTGGGTTTCACCGAGACAACATATAGAATATACAAGATAGCTCATACCAGGAGAAACCCTCAACTGGGTAAAGCCCTGACATGGCCCCAGACCCATTTTTTTGCTATGTTCCAGATTCAAACTGACGACATTGTGTTTGAAAGTTACCAGGGTACCGTCAGGACGACGCCCCTTTGATACTTAAAACATGTAGACACAATGGAAAAGTTTGAGAGATATCAACTCTTCCCTCGTTGGTTTTTTGTTAGTATGTATAATTGTGATATAAAATACAATAAGCGTATAATTCACTCGTTTAATAGTTGATTAATATTAAGTATACATGTTTATATTGGGGTGTCAATTTCTGGTACGGCCTGAACAAGACCCGAACACAACATGAAAATAATCAGGTTTTGGTTATCCTTTTTAACTCGTTTTTAGAAACCGGCCGTGTTCGGGTTGACCCGTTTAATAAACATATCGGGTTCGGGTTGACCCATCTAAAAACGAATAGACTCGTTAAGCCGTTTAAGTTACAAAGTATATTTTTTTTTATTTTTCTACTTTTGTATTTAGTGTTGACCATAATTGAACGAAATTATACCAAAACTTTTCTTTGTTTCCTTTCCAAAGATAACTATTAAATTACTTTTCGGTTTACCTTATATGAATTAGATTTTGTATTTAGTAGTTTATGATTTTGATTTAGATAAATGGGTTAAACGGGTCAGTTTTGAGTTGACCCGAATTTATGTGTATCCATGTTAGGGTTGAAGTTTTGACACAAATAAGAATATGGGTCGTGTTCGGGTTGCATAACTCAACCCGTCAACTCGCAACCCGTCAACCCGACATAATTGACACCCCAGTTTATGTATATTTATGATTCTCTGTTTAGAATTAGTTTTTTCATTAAATACGATTCTATAGTCAATAGATATGGTCTATGAATGCCAAAGTTTTGATGAAAAAAATCTTCTTAAGGTAAAACTAGAATATGAGCCCCGCTCTCCGCATCAGTAGGCGTTCGGGCGATGCGGTGGGAGGCGGATCTTAAACGCCTGATACGGTGGCATTAACGTGACTAAACACAAAAAGAAACGTGGTTAAGTACATAGAAGAAACGTATAAAGTTACGGCGAATCGGTTGGGGAGATCGAAAGGTCGATAAAAAACAGTTATATAACAGAATCGATGTTTTTTAACCCACGGTACCAATACGTTACCGTCAGTTGATATAACCCACGACACCTAAAAAATACCCTACATTTAATATGACTCTGTTTTTAACAAAATTTATACCGGGACGTCAAGAAAAAAAATTAATTAACGAACGAATGTTATTATATATACTACAATGTTCGTTCGTTTACATTCGTTCATTAAAGAAATTTTGTGGCGGTTCGATTTTGAAAATACAATTATATTGAAACATAGTTATATCTGCGTGTTGCGACAGTTCGTTTTTGAGTAAAATTTATATTTAAATATAGATAAAAATAAGCAAGTCGCAACGGTATATTTAGAATTTTATAAAATATTATATTTGAAAAGAAACAAAATTTATTATATCGATCGGAAACTATAAAAACGAATACTGGTATCGATTCTCAGAATACCGATAGCGCAGCCGATTGTGTTCAGTCGGTATCGCTTCGTTTCGTTTCGTCATAGTACCGATACGATAACAAAAGAAGACCATATTTCGAATACAACTCCATTTGTAACAAAATTTATATCGGAATGTCGAAAAAAAAAAGTTAAACAAAGTTGCGTCTTAAGTTTTTATTAAAAATTTAATGAAACAAAGTTATCAGAGAAAAATTAATTTATAAAAAGATAAATGAGCAAAAGATGTATATCATATATGGTATAAATGGTAAAATTGAAATTTAAAAAAATATACATACAAACTTAAACATGTAGATTATTTTTTGAACGAGAACACTTAAATATTTTAAGATAATTGGGTTTCATCGAGACAACACATAGAACATACATGACAGCCTATACAAGGTGAAACCCTCAACTAGGTAAAGCCCTAACATGGCCACAAACCCATTTTTTTTGCTATGTCCCAGATTCGAACGCACGACATTTTGTTTGAAAGTTATCAGGTACCTCCGGGACAACGATACTTAAACATGTAGACACAATGGAAAAGTTTGAGTTATATCAACTCTTCGGTCGTTGCTTTTTTGTTAGTATGTATAATTGTGATGTAAAATACAGTATGCGTATAATTCACTCCTTTAATGTTTTGGAATCATCGGTTCTAGGTGGAGTTTCTTGAATATGAAGAGTTAGACCTGCTGATGCACATCCAGTGATTAGTATCAGTGCAAGGTAATAATGAATAAGTTTATTTGTAATTTGGTTTCCGTTGCTCATATTACTCTATTTGATTCAAATCAATATAGTACAAGCTAGTAATCGATCTCAACATAAGAGCGGACTACACAAACTAAAGTACCATGTTACGATCAACGAGTATATGAAAGACTTCACGACCCTTATTCTTGAGATCCCGAATCTTTTGGATAAGGATTCTCTTTTCTACTTTCTCGATGTGCTATATAACAATAGGCAAAGACAGAGCTCATGAAGAGGGAGTACTCCTTCTTAAAAGATCTGTTTCGTTTAAACTTTACTCCTAAAATACATAACTCATGAAATTTTGTGAATAAGAGGTTGTGATACCAAGTTTTTTTATTATTGAAAATGTATTGTTTTTTGGTGAATTATTACTACAAACAGAAAAACAAAGATTCCTGCGAGTAAGAAAAAGCAAAAGCAAACGCATTGAAGACGGTCTCTCATTTCGCTTTCTACATCTCCCTTTTCTCTAGATTTTGTTTTATTTATAAGCGGATTTTTATTTATTTTATTTTCCATATTCCTACGCGTCGTTTTCAACTTACAACTCAAATCATGCCAACATGCATTCATTTTATGTTTGTTTTGTTATTTTTTATATGACTATTTCGTCTCAATATTTTGATGTTTTTCATTTTATTTTCTTTTAGATATATATTTTGATAAATTTTAATAATTTTTTACTATGCAACTTTACTATTTGATAAAATATTTTATTTTATGTAACAATATTAATATTACATATTTTCTAGTAATTCCATTTTTTCACCTATTAGCTAATAGTAAATTCTCTTCGCGCGATGTATCAGGAACAATGTATAGTGCTCCATTTAACTAAAAGATATATTCGTAAAAATAAGTTATTTAATACTAATACGTCAAACTATTTTGGTTAGAACATGTTACAAAAAAGAATTTCATTAAAAAGTTTGGGATTTTAAAACGGAAAGAATTTAAAAATATCTTTCTTTCCTTATATCTCTTCTCATATTAGTGTGGTATTACGTTATCAGCACGAGTTGCTTTTTAAGTTGGATTACATTAGTATAAGTCTCCTGCCGTCTCATCTACACAACAGTCCCAAGAACAAAACCCTCACTTATTCGGAAGGTAAGCATATCCTCGTCCAGGGGCGAATTTATGTAGCCTCCAGTGGGGGGCGAGGCACCCGCTGAGATTCATCTGTGTAGTGGGAAATTTTCAATCTCTCTTAGTAGGCACCTTCCTAAATATGCTAAGAGGCACCCGTCATCCAATTTTCAACAAACAAGAGAGAAAGAAACCAAAGAGATTGATGAGAATTTTAAATAAAGATGGTAATTTTATATAAAAAGCCATGAATGCTTAAAACTTTAATGGAGAAAAAAAATTATAGAGAGAGAGAGGAAAAGAGAAGAAGAAGATGATGAAGTGACATGAGAAAATGAGAAAGTGAGAGAGTGAGAAACCAAAATGTTCGTTGATAATTAAAAGAATAAATAAAAATTTCATATAAACTCTTGTAATAAAACTAAATTTACACATTAAACCTTTTACTTTTATTTGATTTTTACATAGTCTTATATTAAACATCTAAACAATAGACATTAATCATAACAAATTAAATTTTATAGATAAATAATATGTTTTATTATTAATTATTCAACTGATTTATAAGTTTTTTTTCTTCTTATTTATGGTTTACAGTTGTTTTTTTTTTCTTATTGTGTCATATTCATGTGTTTAATCAGTTATATGTACACGTTTAAGTAATAAGTATGAATAGTTTTACAATATCTTTAAGTAAATAGGTATAAATATTTTTATTGTATCATTATGTAAATAAGTATTTGTTTTTACCCGACCCATTTTGAACCAATTTGTTATGACCAAACTCGTTTTGATACTTTATGTACCCGCTCACAAAAACTTTTGGATCTGCCATTGTCCTCGTCTTCTATTTTTTTACTTGAATTTGATTTTTCTGGGTGATTTGGTATAAAGTTCACCGGCTATGGTTATTAGGACGTGGAGACTATGAGGGAAACAACCAATATAATAAAAGAAAGTTGTTTTAGAATAATTAAACAACCAAGAAAATCGATGGATGATTTTATTTACATATAAATCTTTATTTGTATGATAATACCATTGAAAG
This sequence comes from Smallanthus sonchifolius, assembly GCA_023525975.1. Classification (NCBI taxonomy): domain Eukaryota; kingdom Viridiplantae; phylum Streptophyta; class Magnoliopsida; order Asterales; family Asteraceae; genus Smallanthus; species Smallanthus sonchifolius. Next base: position 34,868,750 of record CM042046.1, read on the forward strand.
GTTTTATGAGTATTAATCTCCTGAGAAAACTTTTGGGAATTTTGCTGGTGATAGTTACTATTGTTCCCCGATCCCGAGTCACCTTACTTGTTCGATTTATCAGAAACATTTTTAAAATTTAAAAGTTTCTTTCATTACAGTAGGAAAATAAACATCCTTACGTCATTTTCAAATTGTCAACCAACTAAAACATTAAAACATTGTCACAACTATTACAACTTTCATTCAAAACACACGGGATGTCAGAAGCCTTCGATGACAGGTAACTCTAGCCAGCCAAGCAATCCAAAGCTATCTCCATACCTATACATAACCTGGTATGCATACTAAAAGGCCAGTTGATGCTAAGTGAGAGCTTTACATAAAACATACATTCGTACAATTTAATAAAAAAAAGAAGGATTTACACAATTACACACGCTATCACACTCGGCGTAAAGGCATAACATTCACAAACTTTACTTTACAAGTCATACATTATAATGTCTAATCTGCTTTCACACACACATTGTTCAAGTCAATACTATCCATGAGACCATGGCTATTGCCCATGGAATGAATACCACGTATGTCAATTCACACTAGTTACTATCTTATGTGACGACCGTCCATGGGAATACGCAACGCTCATGACAATCGTCCATGAGACATACATATTGTCTTTATCATGACGACTATTCATGATACAGACTCACACATGAAGGGTCGCATTAACCCTATGAGAAACCGTCGTTACCCTTACACACAAACCAATTGTAAAACTGTTAACGAACCACAAAGGCTCTTATAGAGGTGGCAATTAAGACGAGATTTAATATGTGGCTCTTATAATCATTTATCTAATAATTAAATTGTAAGGCCCCATACCCGGGAGGCCTCACTTGTTGGATTTACTCATTCACAAACAGTTCTTAAACATGAATATCAGATAACGCAACGGAAAATTTCATTCAAACATAACGTCATCATTGTTCTTACATGTGGAAGCGTAAACATTGTTTAAAACATAATTACATCATAACTAAACATAACGGGATGCCAGTCTTCAAAAGCAGTCGGGTAACTCTTCATCTCTAGCCAAGCATCACCGTCCATCCTCATAACCTGCCTTAACCTGAATGTGCACACTAAAAAAGTCAGCTACGCTGGTGAGTTCTAGTTTTCGTTCGATTTAATAAATGGTTCATCATTCAAAACATTCATTAGGGTTTAACATCACGTATAAGAAAACAGGGCCTTTCATTCATAAACCTTCAAACATTTAAACACATTGAACGGATCATTTGTTTAAAACATTTAACATTCATTTAAGTCATACATTACTATCTAAAATCTGTATCGTTACGCGTCTCTGTGTCCCCGAAGGAACCCTGCATGTCGTGGTCAACCGTTACGTATCACCGTCGTTGCCACAACATTCCGTCAATTCTCTTTTTGGTATTGCCCCCAAGGCTAACTGCACGAGGACCGACAATACCCATTCAGTTGCCCCCCTATGGCTCTCAGCCATAGACCGACAACCTCCATTGAAGGCTATGGCTCTCAGCCATAAACCGACAACTTCCATCGACGGTTATGGCTCTCAGCCATAACACTGTCGGATCATAATTTAACCTCACGTGGGGTCACGTTAACCCATGAGTAACCGTCGTTACTCCATACCAGTTGTACAACATCAAACCATTGGCAGGCCACTAAGACACTGCCCCTGTTGTTCTTATGGTAACTATGGCTCGCTGTCCATAATCTACCACAAGGCTGGGAATCTCATTCCCAGACTTCATTCGTCAATTCCATTCATTCGACAGATTAGAATTGTAATGACTTCTTTAAAACATTTGCCCTTTTTCTTTTCATTTCACAAACCTTTCCTTAACTTTCAAAACCCTTTACCTTTACTTTAAACCATTTCTTATTAAACATTCGTTCGTAAACATTCCGTTCATAGAACTTTCTTTCCATAAACCGTTCATTTCAAATCATTTCATTTCGTAAACATGGTTTCATAAACATCATTTTATAAAACAACATTTCATATGTATACACACCAGCCCGAAAACATTATATAAAACATTTAAAAGAGGGCTTGTAAAACTCACCTTATAAGCTAGTCTCGGTTGTCCTAATCAAAGGCCCAACAACGTCACTTCCGATCTGAATTGGTTACAAAACACATATATCAGACCTAACCTAAATTCTCACTTTTACTCAGCTGATATAGGCGAACTTAATGCTAACTTCGCCTCCACTGGCCTAGGCGAACTTATAAGCGAACTTAATAAGTTCGCTTACCCTTGGCCAGGCGAACATAATCAGGCGAACTTGATAATTTCGCTTCCACCAAGCGAACTTAACAGGCGAACTTGCTAAGTTCGCCTGCACCAGCAGCCATCTTCCCAAACAGTCCCGAAATTCACGGATTTGAGTTCGATTATGTCAAAACTTCAACTTTCTTTGCTCAAAACAACCGGTTTTCATTCCAGATACTAAACCTAAGCTTATTCTCAAGTTTCATCCTTAAAAACGTCCTATTTTCACCCGAAAACCCGGAAACCCAACTTAAGCAAAAATCTCAATTTTAGCTCGAATGGTTACCTGGATGACGATTCTGATTTGGAGGTTTCCTTCACGAGTGCAAGATACACGAGTTGATGCAATATTGTGTGATTCTGACACTTTCTCTCTCTACGGGATTTCTCTCTCTAGAATTGCAAAGAGGAGAAGTGAGGGGCCTTGGGCTATTTATAGGGGAGACCTCCCCAAGCCCGGTTCGCGACTGACCGACTTTGGCCCGCTTGAACTCGCTAACTTTATTTCTCGCCATTTTAGGATGTTACATAAATGATCAAATATAATTATTTATCTATTTATTAACTTATGGCTAGTAATTAGTCGATGGGCATAATTACTCTTAATGGGCCACTAATGGGTTTCCCCTTGGGTGTACATATAAATAAAGAGTTTTAAATAGAGGGAATAGACTAATCAATCATTCTATTCCATCACCACTAAATCATCCCTCTCTCTCTTAAACTGTGAGCTCTAACCATCTCACCTAATATCATCCTAATCGTACACCCTAAACGGGAACCCGATCCAGATCAGAGATCATGTCGTCTTCCCTATCATCGGTGAACTTAGCAGGTATGTTATTATTATTGTTTTCCATTATATAGTTGCAAAAACTGATCAACATGTGGTATCAGAGTAGATGTTGATAAATCAGTTCTTGTTTCTTCCCCTTGTCTGGAATTAGAATCGGAGAACAAAAGTTCTGCAAAAATCCATAAGAAAATCGTTTTTACTAACTTCACGGTTTTCTGTTTTATTAAAAATATCACATTTTTTGATCTCATAAAATTTGAGATCCATTAATATTTTCGAAATCTGTTAAATATTAATGTTCAAGATTTCGATTCCAGTCCTTAATCTGATATTATTGAATAACAGTTCATAAACTGTTCTTCGTGTTCAACCTTAATTTTGATGAAATCCCCTTAATTTGGGATGAATAATGAATTTGATTATGTTTTCTAAAATTGTGTATCTTTATCTCCAAGTTTCACATTAAAATATTAATTTTATTATTTTAAATTACGAAACTTGGATATACTTAACACCTAAGATATTTTCGAAATCTAAAATATAATCAAATCCCTTAAATTGCTCACATAACTTAACCAGATAGATCTTCACGATTTTTGGTCTCCACGGTCCATGTTTCACGGGTATGGTTTATGGGTCTTAAATTTCACGGTTTAACTGTTCACGGTTTAAACAGTTCACGGGTATCTCAGTTCACGATTTAAACAGTTCACGGGTATCTCAGTTCACGGTTTATAATTCACGGGTTCTACAGTTCACGATTTACCTTCTGGATCCGTGAACCTTATAGAAGACGTGAACTTATGATGAGCCGTGAACCCCAACTGCCGTGAACCCTAACTACCATGAACCCTAATTGCCGTGAACCCTCACTTTGTCGTGAACCCTTACTTTGCCGTGAACCCTAATGGAACCGTGAACCTAGCATTACTTATGTGCCTAAATTATTTTTTCAGCGAACTTGGTTTGCTATTAGGGGGTTTCGCTATTAATAAATTCTTTAGTTTTGTTAAACCTTAAAATTAAATGTTTTCAAAACTTTTAAAACTTACTTGATAACACATAATGCTCCACTTCTACCCAAATGTGATGTGATGTGATGCATGCGTATACTTATTCAAGCTTAAATAAGCCTTACAACGTAGTGCTTGTCATGATATTAACTTAGAAAAACATGATAAACTTAAAAACACCTAAAGTTTCACTTCTGCCCAAAGGTGATGTGTCACGCTTGTAAAGTTTTTAAGTCTAATTAAGCACTACTTTTCCTAATATGACTAAGTGTTTCTACTTCTGCCCAATGGTGATGTGTCACACTTGGTTTTCGCGAAGCTAATTATGTGCGTACTAAACAAATGTTTCACTTCTGCCCAAAGGTGATGTGTTACATTCTTACTGAACATACTTAATCTTAAAATTGTTTCTAATACTAAACAACTGTTTCACTTATGCCCAAAGGTGATTTGTTACATTGTTAAGTAGAACCTAATTAATCTATTATTTTGGTGATTATAATAGATATTTATCACAGCTTCATTAACATAATGGTCCTTATTTTCGGCTGCCTTAGTTTAAGTTACCCCATAGACACTCTAAGTTCTTCTTTACAAATTAGTATCTTAATTTTTCTCGTATAAAATCCACTACAGCCCCTAACTTGGGAATCGAAACTTTGAATGGCATAAACTTCTCTACTTGGAAAGATTCCCTGATGCTGTCTCTCGGCTTGATGGAATTCGATCATGCACTTGACAAGCCTGCAGCTGCTGAACTTACTGAGAAAAGCACTGCTCAAGACATTATCAAACATGAGAAGTGGTCAAGGTGTAACCGCATGGCTCTTGTCCTAATGAAGAACTCAATCAGTCCGATCATCAGAGGAGCTATACCTGATTCTAAAGATGCCAAGACTTATCTAGCTTTTGTGGAGGATCAACTCAAGGGAACTTCTAAGGCGCATGCTAACTTTAATTCTGAAGCTGGTGACTGCAAAGTATGACGGGATCAGCGGTATTCGTGAGCACATCATGATGATGAATGACATGTCCCATAAGCTCAAGGGATTAGACATGGAAATCAGTGACGGCTTTCTAGTGCACTTTATCATGACTTCTCTTCCTAAGTCTTTGGAAGCTTTCAAGATCAACTACAACACACAGAAAGAAAAGTGGACGATGAGTGAGTTGATTGCAATGTGCGTCCAAGAAGAAGAGCGTCTGAAGCTAGATAGACCGGATGTTGCTTATCTCATGTCCGCTGATTCAAAGAAGAGGAAGGGCAATTTTCGTAAGAAGGAATCTTATAAGGTCCAGAAACAAGATGCAAATGGTGCTTCCAGCTCTAAGAACTTCAAAGGGAAGTCTCACTCCAAGTTCTGCCGCAAAGCTGGATATAGGCAGAAAGCCTGTCCGGACTTTAAGGAGTGGCTGAGCAAGAGAGGTAATCATCTTTATATGATACTTGAGTCCTATAATTTAAATGTTCCAACTAATACATGGTGGTTTGATTCTGGTTCTATGGTTCATGTAACCAACTCTTTACATGGATTCCTTACAATCCAGAAGCTGGAAAGAAATCGAAAAACACTTAAGATGGGGAATGGAGAAGAACTAGTTGTCAAAGCTGTGGGAACCTTAGAATTAATTATGAAAACTGGTTTATGTATTAAACTTTATGATACCTTATATATTCCTGAGATTACTCGGAATCTTGTATCAGGACCAAAGTTAGACATTGACGGTTTTGTTTGTTCTCATGGTCATGGAAAACTTTCTATTATGTTAAATTCTCATGTGTTTGGATGTGGTTATCTGATGATGGTCTCTATAGATTAAAACTAGATGATGATTTTTCCAAGTCTTTTCTATCATATAATATTAATGAAAACTTAACAAAGACTAAACGAAAACGAGACTTAGAAGCTTCATCTATGTTGTGGCATCAACGCTTAGGACACATTTCACGAGATCGCTTATCTCGTCTCGTGAAGGATGAAGTGTTACCATCTCTCGATTTCAATTATTTTGGAACATGTGTCAAATGCCTTAAAGGTAAAATGACATCAGCAAATAAGAAAGGTGCCACTAGGAGCTCTAATTTATTAGAACTCATTCACACTGATATTAGTGGCCCTTACCCCGTTGCTGGTATAACAGAACATACTTCATTTATCACTTTCATTGATGATTATTCTCGTTATATGTACTTGTATCTTATTAAAGAAAAATCTGAATCACTTGCGACTTTTAAAGATTATAAGACTGAAGTTGAAAAACAACTTGATCTTCAAATAAAATTTGAGAGATCAGATAGAGGAGGTGAATATTATGGCAGACATACTGATGTGGGTCAGGCTCCTGGTCCATTTTATGAGTTTTGTAAGGGCTAGGGGTTCGTGAACCAGTACACTATGCCCGGTACTCCTCAACAAAACGATGTTGCTGAGAGAAGAAATAGGACCCTAATGAACATGGTACGCAGTATGTTAGCCAACTCAGGTTTACCTCATTCCTCTGGACCGAGGCCTTAAAAGCAGCTGTTCATATACTCAATATAGTTTCTTCAAAGTTTGTTCCTAAAACTCCTTATGAACTCTGGACAGGAAGGAAACCGAGTCTTAGATATATGAAAGTATGGGGCTGTCTTGCCGAAGCTAAACTCTATAATCCTTTCTTAAAGAAACTTGACATGAAAACTGTCACTTGTTACTTCATCGGTTATCCCAATCACTCAAAGGGTTATAGATTCTACTGTCCTTCTCACGTCACTCGTGTTGTAGAAACCAAGCATGCCAAATTCCTTGAGGATTTTAAGGTCAGTGGGAGCAGTGAAAATCCTTATCCAGATTTAGAAGAAGTACAAGACGTGGGGGGGGGGGGGGGAGATACGTCGCTTACCTTAACTCCGATTACTCCTCTTGTACACCACACTGCACCGCACGCCACTTCACCACTTCCTCCTCCCTCAGATCTTAATGCTACTCCTTTTATACCAGAGAATGAAGGCACATCAAACGACCGACATGAAGACAATGCCGAACCCGATAATCAACTCAGGAGGTCGTCTAGGTCCAAAAGGCCTACTAACTTTGATGACTTTGTTACCTACCTGAATGAAGCTGAAATGGATGCCGGAAAGTTTACAGATCCTACTTCTTACCATGAAGCCATTAGCAGTGATCAATCTTCTGAATGGAATAAATCTATGATTGACGAGCTTGACTCCATGAAGAAAAATGATGTTTGGGATTTAGTTAAATTACCCAACGGTGCTAAACCCGTAGGATGTAAATGGGTATACAAAACTAAACTAGATCCGAATGGAAACATTGAACGCTATAAAGAGAGATTGGTTGCAAAGGGTTTCACTCAGAAAGAAGGAATCGACTATCAAGAGACCTTCTCTCATGTTTCTCGAAAGGATTCATTAAGGATCGTGATGGCCCTAGTAGCTCACTCTGACTTAGAGCTACATCATATGGACGTCAAAACCGCTTTCCTCAATGGCGAATTGAATGAATACGTGTTCATGAAACAACCTGAAGGTCAAGAACATTTAGTATGTAAGTAGAAGAAATCCATATACGGGTTGAAGCAGGCATCACGTCAATGGTACCTAAAGTTTGATGAAGTCATGAAGAAACAAGGTTTCCAGAAGAATCAAGTGGATCAATGCACCTACCTCAAGATGAGTGGGAGCAACTTTACTATACTTGTCCTTTACGTAGATGACATTCTATTGGCAAGTAATAGTTTAGATATGTTGCATGAGTCGAAGCGTTTACTCTCGCATAACTTCGACATGAAGGATCTCGGAGAGGCTTCTTATGTTATAGGCATCGAAATACACTGAGATAGATCTAAGGGCATTTTGGGATTATCTCAGAAATCCTACATTGAACGGGTTCTCACACGTTACAATATGTAACACTGCTCTCCTTCTGTAGCTCCAGTAGTTAAGGGAGATGTTTTCGGTTCTTTCCAATGTCCGAAAACAGAGGTTGAGAAGGAGCAAATGAGAATGATACCTTATGCATCAGTAGTTGGGAGCCTCATGTATGCTCAATTCTATACTCATCCGGATATCGCTTATATTACTGGAATGCTAGGTCGTTATCAGACTAATCCTGGCCTTGATCACTAGAAAGCAGCTAAGAAAGTACTACGATATCTGCAAGGGACAAAAGACTATAAACTGACTTATAGAAGAAGTGATAATTTAGAAGTGGTTGGTTATTTCGATTCTTACTTTGCTAAGTGCAAAGATGACAAGAAATCCACTTCGGGGTACATCTATATGTTAGCCGGCGGACCTATCTCTTGGAAGAGTCATAAGCAACAATTGACCACAACATCCACTATGATGGCAGAATACATAGCTGTGTATAACGCGACCTGTCATGTAATATTGCTAAAGAATCTGATCACTAGACTCGAAATAGTTAATTCCATTTCTAGACCATTGAAGCTTTATTGTGATAACTCAGCTGCCGTTAGTTTCTCGAACAGTAGCAGTTCGACGGGAGCTGAATTATATTTTGATACAAAGTACTTGTTCGTACGTGAGCGAGTTGAGGAAAATAATCTTTGTATTGAGTATATAAGTACGAAAGTTATGCTTGCGGATCCGATGACTAAAGGTCTCCCACCTAAAGTTTTCGAAGATGGGATTTTCTAAAGACCTTATTTAGTAGCATAATGTACTTACTTACGTTTATTAATGAAATTTCCTCAGTTATTTGAATTTGTTTGTCTCTAAATATGTTATGCATGCCTAACGACATAGAGACACTGATTATACAAATCAACGTTAAAGGGCTTACTTGTAAATTTGATCATAAATTTACTTAAGTTTTAAATTGGGATTGTAATATGATTAATGGGGATCTTGAGTTAGATATTGATTCAATGACTGTATTTCTCTACTACAGTTTTGGTTTAAAACTAAAATGAGTATTAAATCTGCAGACTTACTAATGCTAATAATAAATTATTACTCAACCAAGTGGGAGAATGTAAGACGAGATTTAATATGTGGCTCTTATAATCATTTATCTAATTATTAAATGATCAAATATAATTATTTATTTATTTAATAACCTATGGCTAGTAATTAGTCGATGGGCCTAATTACTCTTAATGGGCCACTAATGGGTTTCCCCTTGGGTGTACATATAAATAGATAGTTAATTAGAGGGAATAAACTAATCAATCATTCTATTCCATCACCACTAAATCATCCCTCTATCTCTCTCTCAAACCGTGAGCTCTAACCATCTCACCTAATACCATCCTAATTGTACACCCTAAACAGGAACCCGATCCAAATCAGAGATCATGTCGTCTTCCCTATCATCGGTGAACTTAGCAGGTATGTTATTATTATTGTTTTCCATTATATAGTTACAAGAACTGATCAACAGGCAAAGCTCGTAACTGTCCTAGCACTTGTTCCTATATGTAGCCTCCTTCCCTTCCCAAATTTAGAAGTTGTAATGACTGCTTAAAACATTTAGCTTCTTAATTTATTGAAAACGTTATTTAAACACAAGTTTTGCCTCTTTTCAATATTTACTTAAAAACTTTACTTTACTTTCATTTACTAACACATAGTTATAGTAAACACTTAACTTTCATTTACCAACACACAATTATGGTAAATACTTCACACACTTTTATTTATTAACACACGTTTATAATAAACACACAGTATGCACACCACCCCAAAAGCATGCATAAAAGGGGTCTAGGACTCACCTGGTCGTTGAATAACTAACCCTGAACGTAAGGCCTAAGTTAGGCTGCTTGGCAATCAATCTACATAAGAGTTAACACGCGAAACTATCAAAATCTGACTAGTGTCGCATATAGCGTCTCCTAACACCTTAGTGTCGCCCAACACCCAATGTCGCTAACACTTAGTGATGCCAAGGCAATGTCGCCGAGCTCACTATCAGTGTCGCCAGAACTTGCGTTCTGGAATTAAGTGTCATGGAACACATTGTCACCCACTCTAGTGTCGCCCGAACATGCGTTCTAAACTTAGTCTCGTGGAACACATTATCACCCACTCTTAGTGTCGCCGGTGACTGACACGTATCACAATCATTAGAACACCTCGGGGATCACACCCTTCTTCTCTGATATTCCGGACTAGTATCGCCAGATGCATGTGGCTCACCGCACAAATCTCAAACAGGCTCGTTTTAATTCCAAGATTGCAAATATTTACGTCCAAAACATTTATCCAGCTTCCATGAAGCTAGATATGTGTTTAAACTCCATATGACACATAAAAATCCATACTTTGAGTTCAAAACCCTAGTTTTACCCCAAAACTCATTTAAATTAAATTTCGAAGGTGTTAGATTCGATTCTTACATCAAGTTGTGCGTTTCTTCGTGTGATCTTCTTCACAAACACTAGATATACAACTTGGAGCAGATCTTCAAACTTTTTAAAGCTTTTCTTGACTTTCTCTCTCTATAATTGCTCACTATCTCTCTAAACGAAAATGGTGAAGAATGGGGAATTGGGGCTGCCATGGAGCTGATAAGGGTTTATTCCCCCCCCCCCCCCTTCTTCCCTAGCCCGCCAACAGGCCCAAGCACAAAATCTTCCTTTTTGTTCCTTTCGGTCCAGTTACGCGTATCGGGGTTTTCAGATGTTACATAAAATATGATAATGATCGAAAAAACAAATTAGGGTCGAAGATAAATTTTATTTCCTAAAATATATTTTACGAGATATACGATCATTTTAAAATAATAGGAACGGTATCATTGTGAAACGGGGACAATTTAATAATTATCCATATTGAATGTTTGTGTATTAAATAATGTTAGTGATTTTAGTGTCATCAATCTATTTTAAGATAACTAGATTTACTTGGTGATCAAATGAGAAGTTATGTTGAAACATCAAACAAGTTAGAATGTGTGAAATTCACACTTATTTGATAATTTTATAACTTCTGGTGCTAAGCCCACTGAACAACAAGGACTAGGGGTAGAGCTGGTGGTTAGTAGGGTCCTAGGGGCAACAGCCCCTAGTAGAGTCCAAAGGGCAACGCCCCTGGCTGCGGTCGAGCTTGGAAATTTTTATTTTCCATGGTTATGCATAGGAAAATGATCATGTAAGTGAAAACTTATAAAGGATGGTCTTTCGGGCTAGTCTGGTCATGCTGACCAGTTTATTACTTGGTAGTAAATATTACACTTCCTGAGTATATTTGCTCTCCTGAGTAGGTTTGCCTCTCCGGAGTAGTTTGCCTCGATCTCCAAAGTAGATTCCCTCTCCTGTGTAGTTTACCTCTACAAAGTAGTATGACTTAGTAGTTAGGGATTGATGGTTGTGGAGGCTTTCAGCCAATAACCATCATAATATTCCAGTATATCTGTTACCCCATAAATACATGAGAATTTGGTCATTGCAAATGCACAGAAAACATATTCGTTCTTGTTTTTTCTCTGAGTCTTATCCGATTGAAAGTTCAAAAGTACCATCGAATTATTTCAATATGAAAGTGATACACGGTTCTCAGAAATATCTAGGAAGCCGATATCGATTTACTATAAATAACTTATATTTCGGCAAATTTAAACAATGAACATCTTTTGAAATATATTTTTTTAAATATTCTGAAATAGTAAACAATAATAATCTTTATCATATATATAATAAACTAAAACTAGTAAGTGTTACCTGCGCGTTGCGTCGGTTCGGTTTTGAACATTAAAACATAGATAAAGAACATGTCAAGATGGTATATTTGAAAATCACAAAAATGTCATGTCGTAAAATTGAATGTTAAGAAAACACAAAAAACAAACTTAAAAAAACGTATTAGTAGTTTAGATCGACTTGAGCCTAGAACAAACTCGTTTAAGCTTTACTTGAATCAAAACTTTAAATGTAACGGTTTTAAATAACTCCTGAACGGTTCATGGGGCAAATTTTATGTAATTAACTTTAATACTGTTGTAAAATAATTTTTTTCATTTTCTAATATAGGTTTCAAGTTGTGTCATGTGGGGAGAAATAACTTGTTTATCTTAATAATAAGGTCATTTAGGCTAGCAAATGAGATTTAATTTAGATTTGAGGTTGGATCAAAGTCGTTTAAGCTTTCCTCGAATCAAAACTTTTAACATAACGATTTCAAATAACTCATGAACGGGTCGGCTCGTTTTCACCGTATAATCTAGTTTAAAATCATTTGATAACCATTTAAAAGTCAACAAAACATGCCAACCTTCTTTATTTATTACTATTACTAGGTTACCGGTGTACTATACGGTTGATGAAAAAAAACCTATATTACTTATAATTGTCTAAGACAATCTCATAAATAAAATGAAAACTTAATTTACATAGGGAAAAAAAAATTCAAATTACAATAACATTCACAAAATTAAATATTATTTCATAAATCTCTAAATATTTCCACACAACAATAGGTTTCTTAAATGTTTTTAGGTATATGTATAGTATTGTTGCTGTGGCAATTTAAAGTTTTGACAAAAATAATTCTCAAATGTTTTGAGGTTATTTTTTTACCAAAAACAATGGTTACTATTTTATGCAATTTGACATTCATTTGATATCAAAAGTCAATAAATCAAGTTTTATAATTAAGAAAACAAAAACTAAAATCACAAAGCAATGACTGAAATCAAATCATTACAACACATTGTTAGAACAAAACAAAAACAAACATAATATTACATGTACATTATATAATAAATAAAATACAATTTGGCTGATATCATTGGATTTCAGGGCTAAAATTATTGCAAGAAAGAAAGTTGACTAAGTTTTTGATAATCTAAGAAAAAAATAACATTCAAGAACCTGAATTGAGATTAAAATAGCAGGAACATCATAATTTGACTCAATTTATTCTGAAGTGTGTCCAAGCATATGCTTCCATTTGCAAGTGCAACAACATTCATATCTAGACCTCTTACAAGAAAGATCAAAAAAAGGAATGGAGACTAAAGTACCAACAAGTGCAGCAAAATTCATATCTAGACCTCTTATAGACAATGCTTTTTGCAGAAGTTCAACATCATCTTTTTCAACCCAAAATAATTAAGCACATGGCATTAAATACCTGATGATAACGGCTTTATTTATTTTTATTTTTTTTTAAAGGCAAATTTTTTTATTCCTATGGGAGTAGGACTTGAACTCATGACCTCCTCAATCCTTAGTGTTCCTAGAGGATTTTCCTCTATCAATGGGCCACCAAACCCATTGGCCATGACAAGGGCTTTATAACTTCACATTTCAAGTACCAAATGCATAACCGCTCTTTTGCAGCAATTTTTTCAAATGAACCTTTTACTGTAAAGAGTGTTGATCAAAATACCTGAAGAAGAGTATTACTATGACTTCATAAGTTACAACCAGACTTATATGAAAGCTTGATTGTTGAATGTAGATAGAAAATAGCTCAAATCTGTAGTCTCAACAAATAAATCATATAATGGCATCAGCATGTCATATCATTTAGAAGACATGTTGTAGATTTGTAATACAGAAACTTTGGATACTAACCATCCATAAACCAGAAAGATCATACACATTAGAAAGGTTATAATAACTATTATGTTTTGACCTTTGGTATGAATCACAATTCACAACAGTAGACCAAAAGCTCAAACATAAGCTGTGCTTATCTTAATTAATAAAAAAATACAAAAATTGATAAAACAAAGATCGGTCGATTACAAAACCTAAAAACAAAAACCGGATGAAAGTGAGGCAATACCTGATGAAACAAAGACCGGTCAATTCATCAAGGTGACTGCTTGATTCGCAAAAATTACAAATGCTGATGAAACAATGATCTGTCATTAATCAAAAATTACAAAACATGATGAAACAAAGGTCAATTAATTACAAAACCTAAAAACAGACTTGTCTGACAAACGAATACCTCCCACAGAATCAAGTTATTATCGAACGTAAAAGATACGTAAAGAAACTGGAATAGTGGAATCAATTACCAAAGAACTCCACGGATGACAATGTAACAACAATTTCGAACAACTTCCAGCACCAAACTGATAGATCTGCAACAACAGTAATCTCCCAGTGATCATGCCATGAACAGTTCGGATGATGATACCTGACCATTGAAAAACCTCATCGATCTGCAATAAGATATAACCTTGCAGTCAAAATTAAATTTATCATGAACAGTTCGGATGATGATACGATAAAGAAACATATAGCCGGTTATCATGAACTCAAACAATATGTAAAACATTTAAAAAACAGAATTGAAAATTTACTCAAACAATATGTAAAACATATGTAACAGATTATTAGTTAAACCACTTGGATGATTCTCTCCGATATGAAAAATGAGAAGAACTAAATATCATAATTAACCAAAAAATACAAAACATGATGAAACAAATATTGGTCAATTACAAAACCTATAAACAAAACCTAAAAAACCAAAAACGGAAGAAAGTTATGGGAAACCTGATGAAAAAAAGCTTCCCCCAATTCATGAAGGTTCAGGATTGATTTGACCTAGACGTGGTGGAACCGTCGGCCATTATAAAAAACCGGCGAATTTTCCAGTCGTGGAGAAGGAATGGTATGGTGGTGGCGCCGTCGGCCATTACAAAATCCAGCGAAATAGAGGTTGATGAAACTGATCCGAATAAAAGGATAATGAAACATCATCGAAATAGAAGTGGATGGAATTCAGGCGACATACAAATTTTGAATCTGGATTTCTGCCGAAATAGAACCTAGGGTTTTCGTGGGAGAATAATTAGAGAGAAGAAGAAGAAGAAGATTGGGTAGAATGAGAAACGATTGTGTAGAAACGGATGGATCATAAATGGGTAGACCCGGATTCGGATCCGCGTGTGGAAAAGGCCGAAATTTTGTTTAGTGAAATGGACGGGAAAAGAGAAGAGGTCCTTTGTCAAAAAAAAAAAATGACATGCGGTCAAATTTATTTTTATTTATTAGATTAGTAAGATAAAATTATCATGTCTGATTATTAGAAACTAAGTTTAAAGAGGAACGGCTAACTCCTCTAATGGGGAAGTGCCACATAGCAACTAAAAACTTTTTTTATATTTTTATTTTTTACTCTTATAGTATATATAATATACGTTTTTATTCCGGTTCATTTTCTATAAATTTTGGTTTTCTTTAATAACTTTCGTTCGCTAACGTTTTTCAAAATATGTAGTGCGCAGCTATTTGTAGCTTTTTTTGTCAACGTTTCGATATAATTGTTTTTAAAATGGAGTTGCATTAAAAATCCAGTTTTTTTGTTGCCTATAGCGAGTGTCGTTATCGTTGTGGTACCGTTACGAGCCGCACCTATTATGGGCGAACAACATCATTGTCGATATTGGTATTATCGGAATCCGTATCGGTATTCGCCTTATGGTTTTCGACAACCCAAAGCTATATTTTTTTAATTTTTTTTCCTTTTTTTATTATTTAGTTTTATGTTTCCTTTCTATTAAAATTATTTTTACCATTGCACCTACATTTTTTATTTATTTTATTAACGATGGGTCCGACACCATTTTCTATGATAACTATCGTTAGTTAAGTTTTTTAAATAACGAAATGCCGTTTTCTTAAACTTTTTTTATCAACGTTCTGGTTTAAATTTTATCGAAAACTAAGTTTAATTCAAATTCGTGTGTTTTTTTGGTATCGTACGTTATAACGAGTCAGAGATTTGATGTATCTTTTATTCACGCAAACAAGTCAAACCAACCCGCTGAGAAACACGGGGTAAAAACTAGTTAAATTTATATTTAAACGTACCCGTTATCTATCCAACAAAACAATTTTTCTATAATAAAGAAATAGAAAAAGTGTGTTCTGGCCCATAGGAAAAGTGTGATCTGGACCATTTAAGTTTTTTCTCAAACTTAAAAATATATATAAAAAAAACGTTGGACTCGAACCCGGGTTAAAGATAGCAAAGGGTCCTTGCTCAACCAAGCCAACCACCATAATTGCAAAATGATATTTAACAAAAACAATTTTATGCTTTTCCCAAAATAAAAATAAAAACCCGGCCAATAAGAAACATGTAAGGTGTTGCCTTTTAAATGGTTTGATAATAGTAATAAATATTTAAAAGACTTAACGAATGTGAATAGTCATGGCTATATGGAAGTTGGCCTTTTCTTGTTATTTATTATCGAAAGTCATGTCTCTTTAATACTTTAAAAAAATATAAAATTATATTTTTATAAAGAAATGGAAGGAGGATGTGCATCAGAGAACTGGGAGTTTTTTAATGGTCTTTTTAAGACCAATATCTTTCTTACAGAATTAATCAGCTTATTATTGATGAGGGGTTTCCAAAAATCTCTGGCCGCGAGGCGATCTCCATTGCTGGGGCCTTCTCTATACATAGATAATTAAGGCAGTGTGGGACTGTGGTTCAGATATGGCGTCGCGTCCTAACGAGTTTTCTTTTAAATTCTTTAAACGGTTTTGGGGTCTTTTTGAGCCTGACTTCAAAAGCATTTTGGATAACTTCTTTTTGCATGATGAGACTAGCAGGGGCGTTGGCTCTTCTTTTATTACTTTTTTTTTATTCCTAAGAAAAATGACCGTTGCTTCTCTCTGATTATCGCCCCATTAGTTTGGTGGGAATAATGTGATTTCAAAAGTTTTAGCAAAGAGATTAAGTTTGGTTTTAGATTCGATAAATCTTAGAGCCTCAACAAGCTTTTATTTAGGGTAGAAGTATTCTTGACGGGCCTTTAATTATGAGCGAGCTCATTTCTTGGCTTAATAGATCTAAACTGAAGTATTTTATTTTCAAAGTTGACATAAAGAAAGCTTTTAATAGCCTCAATTGGGATTTCCTTCTTTCTGTCAATGCTTAAATGAATTTTCCCGCTAATGGATTACATGAAGGAAGGGTTGCTTGGCTTCTTCTAAATCTTTTGTGCTTGTTAATGGGACTCCCACCAAAGAATTCCAATGTGCTTGAAGTCTTACACAAGGAGATCCTCTCTCCTCGTTCTTGTTTATCATTGCTATGGAGGCTCTCAGTTCTATTATAAAGAGGGCGTCTACTCTTGGTATTTTTCACGGGGTCTCTACTCCCAATTTCGGCCCCACCTTGACCCACTTACTATTTGCGGATGATATGGTGTTTATTGGCAAATGGTCGGCTACCAATGCTTTAAATCTCGCTCGTACCACGAAATGTGTCCGTTTGATTTCCGGTCTCAAGATAAATCTTGATAAAAATATGTTGTTTGGTTCAGGCGTAGATGTCAGGAATGTTAATATGCTCGTTAATTTGCTTCACTACAAAATTGGTTCGTTCCCATTCACGTATATCGGTCTCCTTATTGGTGCAAACATGAACCTCTCCAAAAATTGGATGCCGGTGATCGATGCTTTCCAAGCCAGACTCTCGACATGGAAATCGAGGACCCATTCAATTGATGGTCTTCTTACAATGATAAAATATCATATGATGTATTTTCTTTTGAAATATTCATGTAATTTTGCATATGAAACCAGGAAATTCTTTCGGGTCAGTGGTAACTTGAAAAAAATGTATTAAACTTGACATGGGATTTACTTTATTTCTAAATATAAGTGAATATAAGCATATCTTTTGAAGCATGAGTTGATTTATTCTAAAATTGATATGTCCAAAGGATGTCTTTGAATATAATCTATTTAAACTAAAACTTATTTATTGTTGTCCACTGTAATATCTATACTATATAATAAATAAAAGTTTACATGCTACATGTCGCCATCATATTCATTTTCGTTATTTTTTTCCCTTCTCTCTATCTTATTAAATACACCTTTATATTTTAATAATAATATATCTTTAAAGAAAATACTAATTATACTAATAAAACACATTTATTTTAAGTTATCCCTTATTTATTTTTAAGAAACTTTAAAATATAATTATGTGACTTTTATTTTGATTCAAATAGTAATGAAGCCAAATTGTATTAAATACTAATTAACGTATTTTCGAAACCCAATTATATATTAATTTTTACATATTTTGAATTTTGTTTTCTGTTATTCGTATATGTAATACAATTTTACACATGTAAAATACGTACATAAAAAATTAAGAATTTTATGTATTGGTATTTTTCATGTCGTGTGTAAACACGGGATACTAAGCTAGTTCTATAATAAAAATATAATGCCTGGTTGGCTTTTAGTTCATGTGCCTTTAATCATTCTAAAAGTATTTGTTTTTATTATATTTTTTTTCAGGTTTTTTTATATATTTCTCCCTACTAAACTTCTAAATTACATATATCTCCAACCCATAACTTTAGTTACATATTTTTCCAATTAACTTAAAATTACACAGTTGTCCCTCACAAATAATGAAATGTAAATGGTACTTTAATTGGTTCATTAAGAGTAAAATGGTAATAAAATAAGTTATTTTAAATGAATTGGATAAATATGTAATATCTATGTTTTAGAAAGAGAAAATATGTAACTAAATTTTAGGGTTGAGTAAATATGTAATAAAGGAAATTAAAAATGGGATATATGTAAATGTCCCTTTTTTTATTGTATTCATAAATCAATAACTTTAAACAAAAACATATTAGGAAAAGAATGTATAATGGTTTTTATTGCAGGATTATCACTATTGTAGTTTTATTAAGGGCATTATATAACTTGTTTTTATGTATGAGTATGTTGCAATGTTAAAAGTTCGACAATTTAACTTTGCATTGTATATGTCTTCTGGATGCTATAATTTATTGATATAGATACTGATGCATAAATTAACTAAACCAAAGTTGCGGTTCATAACGACTCATAAAAAACATAAATAATCTTAGATACGACACCTGAAGTGTCGTACTTTGTTAATCTTATTACCAATTTACAAAAGGTTATAAGATTTAAAATTAATAAGATCTACATGAGTCGAGTATGTAACTATTTCTCAATTTATACAAGAAGAATATTATTTATAAGGGAAATCCATATAGGATTAAAAATGCTAGAAGCATTAAAAGCAATACCCCAGATGTGTTTTATATATCTCCGGATATTTCTATGTAGTATCAAGAACTGGTCGTATATATACATTTGACTCGGTGGATATTTTAAAAAAGAGGGTATAAGTTTGATAAAATCAACCATGTCTATTTATCAAAAGTCCACTATTAAAAGTTCAATATAATTGCAGTTTACAAAGATAACCTAAACATCAATGAGAGAAATTGTCGAACTATTAGAGAAAATTTTGAAATGTATTCTTCGACTTGCAATTCGAGTATATATGTATTTATCAAAACTGTCACAGATCAAATATGCTCTTTAAGTAACAATATTATGAAAAGAGTATGAAGGGTTTGAAGTGACTTCATAATTGTATGTGCGGAAAAATAATGAAAAACCAAGAAACTTTCATGTTTGTACTTTATTCCCTGAAATGAATGTGACTGCATATTAATTAATGTACAGGTAATGATCATGAACATAACTTAGAAATTTGTATTGACGGTCATGAGAAACTAAAAGATTGATTATATGAGAATAAAATATTAAAAGCAAAAAATTGATATGACTTGTTTGAAATAATAGTACACTATTATCTCGTATTTTATGTTGTGTATTAAGCACACACGAGTGCAGCTAAAGCATATATGATCATAACAGAAATTTATGGATCGTGATTTATGTAATTGTTTAGCATGATTGGTTAGACCACACCAAATCAATGATTAAGTGAAATGTATTGAATAACTGGAAGATTCTTTCTGATAATTAAACATGCAAATTTGGTTTCACGACCGCCTATAACCGACATATTGTCGTTAATTTCTGAAGGACTTGTCTTTATGTGATGATGCGTCGTCCGTATGTGAAATATTATTAAGAAGTGAAAGGAAACGCAATTATGACTATCGCTCCGTGGTACTTATATGATATAATGTATGTTCATAAGTATTGGATAGTAGTTGATACACAAAAAAATTATGAAGTGAAGTGGACTAATGCTTAGAGCATTTAGAATGAGTTTTATAAATCATGCATTATCTTTGTATTTTAAGGTAAATTTTTAAAAAAACTTTTAAAAAAAGTTATTAAGATGTAAAAATTAAAGAAGAGTTTTTTTTTGTTTTCTCATGAAAATAAGTTGTTTTATGAACCCAACCCTAATAAATTATTCTCTTTAAATCAAACGTATACACATAATTTATATAAGACAAAAGGTTATTGACCGCCCTAAAAAAATTATTTCTTTGAGGGGTTATGTTTTTTCGGATGTAGAAGGGTTTTTTGAGGCGGTTTTATACATAACCGTGATACAACTGCCATAAAAAATGACATGTGTAGTAGTGGTTTGGGCACAAAAGATCAACATGAAATCTATAGCATGGACATTCAAGACATGTATACAATATATATAAAAGAATGCGCAACATATTTAAGAAAAGGTAATTTTGTAGTTGACGTGAATATAGATAAATACAAAACATATATCATAATTAAGTTTACAACATAATATTAATCATTTGAGTGTGACATTTATTTGGGAGATTATAAAATTATTTGTAAAGAGGATTACATGATTGATGATGATGGTAGTGAAATAATGGAAGACAATAAAAAACGCACGCTTATACACTTGGAATTTTGTCAATGCATTTGTAATTATAACGAATTATTATGTTTTCATAATTATTATTTATCATTATTATAAAAAATAATACATACAGACACATATATATAGAGGAAGGGGAGCCAAGAAAAAAGAGGTAACCAAGGAACACGTAAAAAAGTTATAAAAAACTCAATTTTATATGTGAAAAACTCACTTTTATAAAATTATTGTGATTTGTGGCTGAGATTAACTCAATGACAAAATGGTAAATAATATTAAATTTGAATCCACCTAGAGGGGTATAATGAGAAGATCCAACCAAAAACTGCGCATACTTGTTACATGTCATTTCTCTCATTTTTTTTAAACTTTCATAACTTTTTTATACGTGATATTTTTTTAAATTGCACCATAAAATCGAGCATTTATTTTATCTTTCCAACGAGAATGGTATTGATATGGTTAAAAAAACGACATGAACCAAGTATTTATGAAAGTGAGTATTTTTATGGTGTGTTTTGAAATGTGTGATTTTATGGTGTTTTTGGATTGGACAATTTTATAGTGTCTTTTGAAGTGGACTATGTGTTTTTGAACTCTGCAATTTAACTAGTCAATTTTATGGTGTTTTTTCGAGTATTTGTATATTACGTTTTTTCGAGCGGTTGTATAAGATTATGTGTTTTGGTGATGTTTTTTTTTCGAGTATTTGCAAAAAACAAAAAAAAATCATCGTTTGTATTCAAAGTTTTTATAGTGTTTTTTCGAGCGTTTGTAAAAAAAATATGGGTTTGTATGACGTGTTTATGGTGTGCGTTTGTATTTGACATTTTATGGTGGTTTTTCGAGTGTTTGTAAAAAAATGCAAAACATAAAACAATCGATCGTTTATATTTAAGGTTTTTATGGTGTTTTTTCGAGCGTTTGTTAAAAAATGCAAAACATAAAACAATCGACGTGCTTATGGTGTTTTTACGGTGTTTTTTTCATACGTTTGTATTTGACATTTTATGGCGTTTTTCAAGCGTTTATATATATATATATATATATATATATATATATATATAAGGAGAAGTTCATTTCAGAACATTTAAATATTGCGAGAACAGAGGGAACAAAACTAAATTGTTTATATTTTTTATCCATGGTAAAAAAAATATTTTTCTTGAACTAAATTGTTTATAAAAATTTTATGTGATAACCGTGCTAATCACTATCAAACAATCATATATTTTATAAATAATTTTTTCTTTTAATTCTTAAAAGAATACTTAACTATCGTGAACATATATCTTGAACATAAATACGAAAATGTTGAGTCTTACATATACGAACCAAATAATGTTACATATACGTGACACATAGTGTTTACGTATGTGTAACATTATTTGGTACGTATACATAACACTCTGTTTGAGAGTGTTTATCATGGTTATCACATAAATATTGGTTAGCATTTGAACCTCACCCTATATATATATATAGAAAACCACAAAGTTAGGCGAAAACCGAGAAAACCACTAAAACAATGAGTAATACTATGTGTTACGTATACGTAACCGCAATTTTTTTTGTTTTCTGTTTACGTATACGTAACACTATGGGTTATGTATACGTAAGCCAATGTTTAAATAATTTTTTGATAAAAATGTGTAATATTATATTGATACTCTTATAAAAAAGTAAAAATAAAATAAAAAATAAATATTATTATATTATTGGTTAAAATTGGTTTTTTAGTGATTTTCTCAGTTTTCAACTAGCTATGTGGTTTTCTCTGAAACCCCCCTATATATAGGGCATGGATTATTTGAGAAACAAAGAAAAATGGTTTTAAATTATTTTTTGACGAGTTCTCAAGAGTTTTTAAGTATTTATGAGTTCTCATTTGATCCTAACCCTATATATATATATATATATATATAGAGTAGTAACCCTGCGTGATGCAGCGATGGCAACAAAAATGTTCTTTAATACCAAAAGTTCTTCCATAATTAGAACTTCTCATTTGACAAATAGACTCATTTTACTACAAAGTAACAAATCAGGAAAACTGAGTTAATTCAGGAGCACTGATTTAAGTGTCAAACACCTTAAATTTGAATAAAGTTCCAAATTTTGAATTTATTCGGATTATATTTATTTGGGAAATGGTATATGTGAAAGTAATAATAAGACCTCTGATCCATTTAGCATTATTTTTACATGACCCTTTGTTAAAATATAACATAAATTGGTTGATTACGTAAACAGAAAAAATATTAACGTCCTTGAAGTTTTATAAACTAAAATCAAAACCTTTACATAAACACACTCCACGTTTGTATATAACGAGATGTGTATCTGGTGAATCAAGTGGCACCACATTCATCACCCAAACTTTTAGATCTCTCAATGCAGCAACAAATCTAGAAATATTTGACAACAATTAACAACAAAACAACTCAGACCCAGTAACATTACGGGGTGTTTAAATGTTATCAGGAAATCAATATTAATGGCACATCCAAACACCCTTATTGGTTTGACTTTGACTTACCATGCGTAAAGGGATCTCATGTCCACGACATTTATGATAGAAGACCAATCAATTCCTAAGCCATTTATGTATGATTTGGAGACAACGTGTCTTGTGGACATCGTCAGATGTGGAGTCATCGGGAGCTGGTTTTCCATAAATTCCATTATCCGTGCTCTTCAACCAGTATGGTGTTGAGCCCAACCTTTCAGGCCACATGATGTTGGGTAACTGGGGCTTTATGCATGCATGCTTCTAGTTCTACATTCCTGTGGCATAATAAATAATGCCAAAATTTTAACAGAATTTACTCTTTATTTTTCCTTTTTAGGACTCAAATCAATATGTAGTTATAACACGAAAACTTCCTAAAAGGTGGGAACTTTTACCTATTTACTTATGAATGAGTTTACTTGAGTTTTGTTTTCTCTCAAATGGGTCAAATGAAAACAATTAGCTCAAAAGGGAACGGTTTGAGAGTTTCCCAAAGTCTATTTTAATGAATACAACATCCTAAATTGTTTTGTTTAAATTTATATTATTTTTTAATCATATTTGACATTTAAAAAGAAAAAGACAAAACATGTTTGCGGGTCAAACCACCCGACCCATTACGACACGCATGAAAAATGGTTTGTTTTCCTTTTTTTTATGCTATGATCATTTCTCGCATAAGCATTTGATGAAATTTCAAGAAAAATTAAAAAATCTTACCAGATTGTCTGGATCATCGTTGCTTTTGCACATAGATGGATCATTTTTTTCTCTGTTTTCATAGCATTCACTGGAAGTTGGCTTTTTGTATATTGCTGCACTACTTCATTCAGTAATGATAAACCACCGCAAGCTCCTAGCACATAGCCTTTGTCAATTTAGACATTGCTGGCACATGATTTCACATATGAGATGGGAAACAAGAGGGGGAATTCATAAACCTGAATACAATTATAATTTTTGAAATATTAAAAAAAATCATGTAAATTTTAAATTAAATTCAACAGAAGTTTAAACTCTGATGTATGCTCACATTAAAAATAACACAAAAAATTCAAGAACGTTGAGTTTGCTAGAATACATACTCATCTCCTATTTGCAGCTTCTCAATTTGTAAAATGTCATAACTGAAAAAGAAAAAAATTCACAAAAAAGACAAAAGTGACATGCTAAAGCAAGTAATTGTAAAACAGAAATACTAAATCTATAAGGGCATATGGATATTCATATTCAAGTTAATGCTATCATTTTGATTTTTGAGAAAAAAGGTGCATACCAAATATGTTCATCATATAACCACAGAAACCAAAAATGTCAAAATAATGTGTGAGGACACGTAATTGATACACACACCTATGCAGAAATGTATTGTAGGGGCAGGCCTAGGGGGCGGTCTCCTAAGGGGCCCGTAGTTTTTAAAAAAAATTACTTGAGTTTGACCCTCTAGATTGTCTCCACCAGTTACATATTTCATATTTTAGAATATTACAAAAGCTTGAGTTAGATGGGTTGGTTTTAAATTACATGTTAATGCTCTTCCACTCAAGGAGGTTGCAGTTTCGATTCTTGCAGCCCTCCTTTTTATTTTTCTTCTTTTTTAAAATAGATCATTGCTCCCCCTAACTTTAGTTAAATTACAAAAGTCACCCACAACTTTGTAATTATTAATCTGACACCCCTGACTTTACGAAATGGCATAACTAATCCCTAACTTTATAAATTGGTAATTTGACACTTCTTTCCCCAATTTGGTAAAATGGCAAAACTCACCCCTAGCTTTGTAAATTGTTAATTTTACCACCTCAAGTTTAACAAATTTATCGTTTCAATGTTAACTCCTATTCGCGCCACAGTTTATCTATTTTTCGAACTCCATGACCGAGTCAGGGCAACTTCATACGTTTCTTTTATGAAGTTAGTGACGTTATTGTTCTCGCCGCAATGCGCGTAACGAGGTTCGCAAACCCGCCGCAACGCGCGGGTCATATTTTCTAGTATATACATATTTATAAAAGGTCCAACTTGTATTATCCATTTATACTATTAACCCACTTATAAATAAAAAAATGTCCACTACTTGTATTATCCATTTATCTTATTAACCCACTTAGAAATTAAAAAAAGGCCACTAGATTTTCAAACTTATTAAAAAATAACAAAATAATCGTTATTCGTTTGTTATATTTTTTATTATGTTATTATGAGTTTATATTATGGGGCCTGTTTTTTTAAATTTCCCGGGCCCAAAACATTTTGAGGAATCTCAGGACCTGCCCTGATGTATTGCATTGCATAAGTTTGGAAACATAATTATGTAAACTTATACCTTAGATCTACACTTGTTTATAATATCGATAAATTCATTTCTGCCTATCCCAGTGAGTCGCAACACTAAAATTTGGGATGCGGTCATAAGACTGTTCTGCATTCAAAACCAACATCAGTCTGCCTGGAATAAAATGCAAGATAACATTTGGAAACAAATTATATTTATTTCATATTTGTTTCCTTTGAAAGTGCCATCGGACCAGAAAACTTAACCAGTACTTACAGCTGCTTGAAAACTGGAGTGTCTACATGGCTGTCTCCCTCCCTTTTTGAGTACCCTGATTGAAAAGCAAACTATTAACAGAGAACAATTTTTAAATTTTTTTTTTTTTTTTTTTTTTCATACTAATTTCAATCGAATACAAGATGACCGCCACAATTACAAACTAATGGCAGGTAGACGGGCAACAAGCTGCGCCGCTACCCCCTTCTGAATAGCAAATCCTACTCTACTAAACACAAAGTTCCCCCCATTTTTAATTATTTTACAAAATATTTATCATGTTAATTTTGATGTCATGTTAAAAAATATTTAAATAAAAACTTAACATATAATTATCAGGGTACAGAACTACCTGTATGCTTCAGCAAGAACTTTTCCAATGTGTGTAACATTCCTAATACCGAAAGCAATAGTATAACCATCCATTGAATCATCCTTAAAAGTAAGCTTTTCTGCATCACCCTCGACCCCATACGAGGGACCCTGGATCTCCAAGCCCTAAAATTGTTGGAAGGCAGTTATTAAAGCTGCATCATCTCTAGTAATCTCTGATAATAATGTATATGGACAATAAAATTTTACTTTAACCAATTAATAACGCTTACCTCTTTCCTGGCTCGCTTCTTACTAACATTTAACATATTTGGATTAACATCTCAAACATAAATCTGGGTTTCTTCCTGCAAATCATCTTCAAGGGTATCTTCTATGGCTATGTAATTAACACTTTTAATAGTTTCAAGAATCCTGAAAGAAACATCACCTGTGAAATTTATTAAACATCAGATTCTTTAAATTCAGCTTTATAAAATTAAAAATAAAAACGAACAAAATACCAACATGTCCCGCCAGCTACATCAACGATGTATTCAAAATACCTAATCAGTTAAAACCAAGAATGGAATTACCTCTTTTGAGTATCCCTGGATCAGAAGGGAAGAAGCCGAGAATCGCATCATCAATGTTCTGAATTAGGGCTTGATGACTTGAACACAGGCATTGAATGGTTTTATGGCGGTTACCAATGAAGCTTCTACGGCGAGAGGAGATTGATGGCCGGCGATGTCTCGCGTCTTCCGGCGTCTTAAAAAGGGTTATCACAGGTGTCTTAATAATAGGGTATATACTAGGTTAGAACTTGTGTCAACACACGAGATAAAAAATATTAATACATAAAATTTTTAAATGTTTATGTATATATTCATAAAATACATTAATTACTATTTAATTTAATTTGACTTTTATTACTATTTAATTGAAAATAAAATTTATATAATTAGATTTTAAATTTTTTTATAGCAAGGGATAATTTAAAATAAATGTGTTTTGATTTGTAGAATAAGTATCCTCTTTAAAAATATATATTATTAGTAAAAGATGAAAGTGTATTTAATAAGAAAGAGAGGCGGGGAAAAAATGATCGCCATGTACGTCGTGGCCATCGCCGAATCCACAAACCCTGACCACCGCCATTGACGGAGCACCACACGACCGTCGTAAACCCCGGGCGTCATGATTGCCATGTACGTCATGACCTAATCAACCCCAAGGAAGGCGTCCGCCTTCGTCGCCTGCATCGCTTTAACCGGAGAAGGTGTTTTTGCCTTGGGATTTCTCTTAGAAGACCCTATCCCTAGTGTGTGTGAGAGAAGTGAGAACCAAGGGTGAGAGCCTCCACTTTTTGAATTATCCGGAATAGGGGAAGGCAAAGAAACAAAGTGGATGTCTCTTGGATTCCATTCGGGTCTCTCAAGATCTCTGAACGGCCCGTCCGCCTCAATGGGTACCCGCCTCTTCTGAAGCCAAATAAAAAGAATGGGCTCCTTTTTTTCTACTGTTTTGGTATGTGAGAGGCCAAAAACACTTAACCTAACAAGGTCAACACTAGTGAAATGACAAGCACAACCAAGTTGGATATTCACAAGCCTTATTAGTCACCATCTCCTCTGTAAACCTTTCCCAGGTCCAAATCCAATACAAACCCTTGCTAGATAAACAACCTCAGAAGTAGTCGTCAAATCCGACTTCTGGACCCAATTACCTATCCCATGATGCCACCAGATGGATTCCTACGCGACATTGACCTTGTGTCACTGTCATGTGACAATGCGCCCATATGATGGTTCACTCTCTTGAAAAAATGACCATGCTCATGCCTTGGTAACCCATGCACAACTGTCACTTAATTCTTGTTCGTTCCCACATTCATCTACCTTGTCATCAGTTTCATCTTCATCAAACAAGGGCTCATCTTTCGAGTCACCCATGTTTTAACTTTGATCCTTCCTTGTATTTGTTGTAACACCACTCTATTATCTCCAGATACCTGTTGTAAATAATCTTCATCACATGCTCCATGTCACTTTGATATCCGAGATCTATTGCCACTAAATTCCATTGCCATTTGTTTGTAAGTGTCATTGATCCTCCATGATGTTGGACCACCATATAGAGGTCCAAAAGTTTTATTTTTCTACCCATATAGTCCCTTTGGGTAATTGTAATCTTGTATTTGCAAAGATTCTTCCAGGAACCTTTTTACCAAAACCTCGATTTCTATCCCAAACTTGTATTTTATCTTATCAATCTGAAAGGCTACACTTATAATATCTAGAAATACCATGCAATCCTCTATAGAGTTAATATGGTTTGGGTAAACCATTTGACCTTTTCCTTCATTCTTCCTGTTCAAATTTCTTTCTATCCCATCATCCATTTCCTTGAAATGATTCCATACTTTATTGGTCTTGCTCAATTCTTTTACATCCTTTGAATTTATATCATCTTCTTTAGCCTGCTCCTCTATGTCTTCGATTTCTATCAAATCATTTTCTGCCATCTCCTCTATATTCCTACTTTTGTCCGTTTTG
Source organism: Smallanthus sonchifolius (assembly GCA_023525975.1). NCBI lineage: Eukaryota > Viridiplantae > Streptophyta > Magnoliopsida > Asterales > Asteraceae > Smallanthus > Smallanthus sonchifolius. The sequence goes on from CM042046.1 coordinate 34,897,422, forward strand.
TTTTCTTCTTGCAATGTCCTTGTGATATAGCATATTGTCCCTTCAAACGTGATCTCAAAACCTTGAGAGGCTTATTGTTCAAGGCTTAGGATGTTTTTCTTCATTGTAGGGATGTAATATACCGAGTTAAAAGTGTAGTAAGAATCTTTACAAAAGAGTTCTATTTGACCCTTGCCTCTATAATATTCTTTAACAAACCTGCTCACATATGCTTCAATCCCGAACGATTTTCTGAACTTTCGAAACAACCTTTTACTTCCGCAGGCGTGATTCTTTCGGGTCATGCTCACATACCAAATATCATTCCATGAACCCTCATCCGTCCCCTTGACAAGGAATTCAGAAAATTTGATTCGATTGTAGCATATGGTTTTGAACTTACCCGGACGATTGCAATATGTATGGTTATGGCTTCTCTGATTACGCCTCCCATGCTTTCCTTTGGCAAAGTTTCGGAATTTTGTTACTCCTCCTTTGGCCTGCAACAGCCCTTCGTTGCCTGCCTTCTTCATTCCATTGTTCTAACCCCATGTCATGTACTTGGACGCATAAAGTTTCTGCGCTTGAATCCTTGCTTTCTTTCACGATTGAAATCACTTGGGTCTTCAGTTTCATTCTGGCCAAATCCCAGTGTCGGATTTAAGGCAGAATTGTCTATGCCATCCTTCTCTTCAAACATATAAAAATCTTCCATTGAAACTTTGTTTTGTCTGTTAATATAGGGGCTTCTTGTTCATGGTACCAGTTTTAAATTTTTAAAACAATAATTATTTAAACCTTTTAAATAAATAAATCAGATATATTTTAGCGGAATCAATTTAATAGTACCAATACCGGATCAGATCTGGATTCCATTCAGTGATCCGATTACACAACGTTTAGACAATAATAATAAATAATAAAACAAACACAACTATAGGGTGTTTAGGGTTTTATACCTTTGACGAAACAACCGGTTCGTAACACTCGGGTACAAAGAAATGTCACGCTAAATGACTACAACGAGCTTGTCACACGAAAACCACCCGGTTCTCTCCTTTTCGGTTCGGCTCGCGCAGAAGAGACACGACGACGAGGTGGCCAGCTTCGGTGGGCTGCACAACACACGACAGCGGTGGCAGCGCGTCATGGTGGTGGTGGTGGCGGCGCACGGCGGCAGTTGGTCTGGCCGGCCGATCGCGACGGGACGGGGGGGTTTGGGTTCGGCGTTCGCAAGAGGGTAGAGAGGCCAAAAACATATTAGGGTTTTGAGGGGTTTTGAGAATATGCATGTATATATAATTAGAATATTTATATCTTTAAACCCGTGTAATTAATATTTAATTACTAACTAATTAACCCTTAATCAGTTCTAGTCCTCGTAGTTTATAACTACACTGATTATAAACTAAAACTTGCGTAAACCGAATATATATATTTAACCATTAAATATACAACTCGTTTAATATATATAAAACCTCATTATGACTATCGTTATATTTAATTATTCTAAATAATTAAATACGATGTAACCAATAAATATCTCTCTAGATATTTAATCCATCGAATTCTTAATCATTGTTTCATGTAGTAACGTTTAACAATTAAATTGTATAATTTGTTATTTGCCCAAAGTGTAATTCTTCAGATCGTACCTCGATAGCAACGTTGATATTATCGATGATCGGACATCTAATAAAAATTAAAGTCGATTGCAATTCAATGGTCACAGACATATCCAGACTTCTATACTTTTCTTGAAACTAATTTATTACAAGAACATTCTAGTATACATGTTCGTTTTGATTAGTTTATTCAACTGTTCAAAAACTTGTAATATGTTTCCTTTTAAGGATACTAGGAATCCAGTTCCTATTTTCATCAACCTTTGATAATCTTTTAAGCTTCTAGTATTAACGATCCATTTGTTGTTTCAAAACAACTTCTACACCTAGATGAATCTCATTCACGTGTAGTCTGATCAAAACTTTATTTGTCATAAAATGGATTGCGTGTCTGGATCATCATCAAATGATTTAACAAAAGAATCTCATTCTTGTAGTTAGAGTAGAGAGTAAGGGGCTCTTCCTCCTTGTTTCACAATAGGGGAGCCTAATCATTACGGTAGTCATTATGACCATTCGTGGCTAAAACTTCTTTGTGTTGGTGAAGATGATGTTTGGTGCATGTTAATGTTTAACATATTAATGAAGTGATATGTTTATGTCTTTAACTAATTCGTCCTCAAAAACCATCTTTTGATGGGCTTTTATTATTGTCTAAATCCGTCTTTATATTTGTGAGTGTCTTGATTCTAAAGAGCAAGATCGTAAAACCCTTTTTAATCAAACTTCCTTTGAAGCTCGTACGTCTTTATACGAGCAGAGATTGATAAGCCAAGGTTTGGTCTATACTTCTAAGATCGTACGTCTTTATACGAGAATATTATGCGACCAAGAATTGGTGAACTCATGTTGGGAACGGTACGTCTTTATACTTGGTCATATTGTTACACCGCCTCCCTGTGAGCAAAATATAATCACCTATTTAACTTAATATAAATCATTTTGAGTCCGATGTCTTTAACCAACCCGGAGATAACCATTCGATGGGTTGAGGTAAATGTTGTCCCTAACGGGAGGCACTACCACTTTTTGAAGAATATAATTTGCAAATCAAATGTAGTGAGGACGAGGCTCTAGCGGTGACCCGGGTCACAAGTTTATAGTAGTCATACTACTGAATTAGTTAACTTAACATTATCACATACCAAGCGGATTCGAATCCCGAAGAAATACATTTCGTAATCTGATCATTTTCGCTTTATTTACTTTCCTGCAATTTACTATTCTGATAGTTACATTTCCGTTACACATTTCACGCACATTTTTACTTTTATGTTATTTACTTTATCATCATTTACTTTTCTGCTTCACATGCACACAAAACTCACTTACTAATTAATCCGTCTAAACGATAACAAAAGTTGAGTATTGGAACTCGACCGTGTACATTGGTTCGATACTTGGTCCTTACTTGACTATATTACGATGCGATAGATACACTTGCCTATTGTGTATATTTTAAGTTAACGTAATTATCATTTTAATTTATAAATTTAAAACCTGATCTTGTGAAATCAACCATCCTAAAAATATATTTATTTATATTTTTACATACTTGATTCACAAACACACCATGTTTTTGGCGCCGTTGCCGTGGACACGGTGATTTCAAGAAAATTTTGAGTTAACGGATTAGCCTTTTTAACCTTAACATTTTTATGGTTTGTTTTGATTATTCTTTACAACAGCTTTCATGGATGGCAACTAAGAGAGTTGTTATGGAGGATACCAAAACGACTATGAGTACCATTATTCGGAGGTTTGGTGTGAGATTTGTGGGGAACCATACTACACCCAAGATTGTTATCACTATCAAGGGTATTTCACAGATTTTCACCAACCCTACTGGCAACCATATGAGGAAACCACACCGCCCTAAGAAATTCAACACTCAGCTCTAGATTCTGACTCATGGACCCCATGAAATCTCTTTCGTCATTTGGAAGAAATTAAGGTTCAACTCCTGAAGGGCTCTCCAACTGAACAACAAGTGTTTCGTCATTTGGAAGAAATTAAGGTTCAACCCCTAAAGAGCTCTCCAACTGAACAACAAGGGTTTCGTTATTTGGAAGAAATTAAGGTCCAAATCCTAAAGAGCTTTCCAATTGAACAACAAGATGATTCCTTCAAAGTCCAAGAATCGGAGGTTATAGTTTCAACATCTTTAGTAGGGTCAAGTGACTCTAACGAGCAAGAACCTTCCAACTTCACAAGCATGGATCAGTCGAAGGTGAGACCAGATGATTTAGAAGAGAGGGCTACTGCAACTTTACAATCACTTCCGGACTTCTCTGAGAAGCTTGAAGCAAGACAATCAAAGGAGCCAGAAAAGCGAATATCTAAAGAAGAACTGGTGGGAATCCTAAATATGGAAGCACAGGAAGATGTAATCACCAACAAACAAATGATAATGGTGGCACCTCTTCCTTGCAACAGTGATTGCTGACCTGTGACCAAGCATATCAGTGAATCATTTCATGAATTACATATGCCGCAGGAAAAGGCACATCACTTTGAGGACCACTTATCATGGAAGAAGCAACGTTCATCCAACAAAAATTATGAGAAAAAAGAATCATACCGGGGTGACCGTCTCCTTCACTACATGGGTTTCTTGAAGTTTAGTCCAGGAAATTTGTCACACCCCCAATTTCAACTAAAAGAGTTTTACCGTTTGGGAAGTGACAAACCAGGATCTCAGTCATTAGTTACATTGAACGACACTATATGGGACTAAAATGAAAATATATCATAAATGATCAAAGTAAGTGCGAAAGCGTAAAACGAAAGTAAATGCGCAAAACAAACGCGCCCAAGAAAAGTCCCAAAGTGTTCAGTCCAAACAAAGTACAAATCAAATCAACAATAATAATTTATAATTTAATCATAAGACTCCATGCATGCCCTATGCGTACACCTGTGTCTTATTTTAAGCGACCTGAGAAAACATGTAAGAAAATGTTAACACGAGGTTGGTGAGTTCAAAGGTTTCAGTTTGTAAGAAAGTTCAATAGGTTAATGTACATTCAATATATAAATCAATAGGTAGCTTACCCATAAGCATGTTAACTAATGCGCTCGCAACCGACAGCTGACTGTTTATGTTTTTGCCTCCCACCAGGCCTATTGAAGTGTGTAAACTATATATATATATTAATAAAGATTTTTACACAATTAGTTTTAAAAAGGGTTTTCACCAAAGACTAATCACACACACACCGGGCAGTGTACTCGTCGGATAGCAATATAGTAAAGGTAAGAACCGAATATCAATCCGTGGACACGGTGGAATGCAATAATTGACCGGAACTAAGATTCAATCAAGTGATGGTAAAAATATATTTTGAAGAGTTTGTTTTACTTAACTAGCATGCAAATATATAAACTAAGCTAAAATCACAAGTCAAACAATCAAGGAGAAAATATCACTTCGTTGTCGAATCCATCTAGAATACATTTAATACACTCATAGAAGCATGGCAAATACACGAAATATAAATTGACTAAATTCTCGTCAAAGATATCTAATCAAATCACCATTCGGAAAGCTAGCATGAATTATACAAACCAACCACCTAAAGTCATACAATGAAGCTCACGTGTTTAACAATTATGTCAATGTTTATAAAGATTGAACTAGCTTCCGATTAAGGTACACTAATCCAACAACTAGTTCGAAAGATAATATGAACAACACACTACCCACCTCATGTTGATTAAATTAGACAACAATATGCACTTCTTCAACATAAAATGTTCATACAAAGGTTATATAAATTAGGAGGATGTGTCAACAATTCCTAGATAACACATAAAACTAGGCATGAAACATCATAACAAACACTTTGTCTTTCCAAACATAAGCATAGGGATACACATACAAATATAATGATTCATAAACAAGACTTCATTCACCATTCCTAGTCAAATGCCAAAAGCTAGTATAAATACATACACCAACCCATAAATATAAGCCTAAACCACAAGTTTTTCAACATAATACGGCATACACAAATACAAGTCTTGTAAACAACTCAAAATACTCGAATATATAATTTCATCAAAGAATAATCATACGGTTGTCATAACATTAACATAATAATTGCCAATAATCCATGAATGTTGTCAAATGTATCTAAATTTCATCTAAACCAAAGTGAACAAGAGTTTTAGCTCATCATGAGCATCAAAATTACAAATAAGCAGGGAAAACTAGTGAGAAACATGATATGAAAACAAGAATCAAACCACTCCTCCAAGCCTAGATGTTGTTGTTGATGTATGGTGATCCTCTTGATGTTGTATCCTCTCCAAGAAGCTTGAAATGTGGCTGGAACAAAGGGTTTACGAGCTGGAACAATGGGTTTTTCTCTCTGGTTGCTGAATGTCTGGGTGAGAGTTTAAGTTTTGTTTAAATAGAAAAGGGGAGGCACGACCGTGCCAAGAGAGAAGGTACGACCGTGCCTGGTACAAAGGCACGGTCGTGTCTAGGTCTTGACACACACGACCGTGCGACAGAGGGTTGACTGATCCGGAGCTTCTATTGGGTACCACTGATCGAGGACGTACGGCTGTTCAAACTCACGAGGTGACACGCGACAGTGGGGGGCCAAGGCACGGTTGTGCCTTGGATTTTGGCTTGGCGCGGTCGTGCAAGATGTGGGTGCGACCGTGCCTAGGGTTTATAAGCTTGGCACGGTCGTGCCAGATAGGGGCACGACCGTGCCTCCATCACAGAAACCCTAAAACTTCACTTTTTATCCTGGAATCTTCTTGTTTGTTCACCAAGCTTCACAAAAACCTACAAAACAGGAAATAAAGCAAATAAGTGTCTAAACGTTGAATATAACCAAGAATTGATCGTTAAATGAGCGAAGTTTTGTGCCAAAAAGATGTGTAAATACTAACACATCACCTATCAACCATGGTGCATGTTTAGGTCAAGAATGCACCCGTTCGACATCCAGTCGGGTTAGCACGACTAACGCGGGTGAGGTTTGTCATACCCAGTAGCACTACTCAACTTACCTCGCTATGTTCATATTAACGGTCCGATGTGAGGACTTAGTGATAGATGTGTCGTATAGTTAAACAAGTGATAACATATATGAATTACATAACCAAAAATGTTTACGTCATGTTTTCTCCCCTAGTTGTTAAACAGTAAAAAGGGGTCGTGAAAACTCACCTGATTGCGTAGGAAGTAATCACACAAGTAATAGACTTGGTACGCAAGTGTTAGCCTGCAACGGCTTACGTATGCCTTAGAATTACAAACAACAATTAGGGACTCATTGGGATTTGTGACGACTTACGGAAGATTAGAACGTCTTTAAACATTCTAAGGATTAACGGGTAAACGAACGAGTTTACGGGAGTATGGATTTCTAAATTAGGATGAATATGTTTCGCGTCTAAGGATTCAAATAATAATATATAATAAATATATTCAAACATTTGTACCATTAAACTAATGGCCTAAAAAAATAATATAATATATATATTATTTTTAGATTTCACAAAATATCACAATAACAATTGTGCACTTAAAATAATAATTCTATTATTTTTATTCGAGAATATAAACGAGTGTAAATAATATAGTTAATTATATTATTTATTTGTTAAAAATATTACACGCGATTTATAAATGAGATGATAATAATATATAAATATATTTTATTTTTAATTGAGATCACGAGGTGAAAATAATATAATATATTATTTTATAAACGACGTTTAAATAACGAATATGGGCTACAAGACTAAACCCGAGCTTACGGTGCTTCCGGATTTTAAAATACGCTTTTACATTAATATAATAATATAGAGTGGGTTTTTAATAATGAAAATAGTGAAAATAAACCTTTTAAAAAAATAATGCAGGAGAGCGGATTCGAACCCGGGTCTCCTGCGCATGAGTCCACGACTTTAACCACTCAACCCGCTAGTGAATCACGAACAAGGACGGACCAGAATGGATTTTATCGGTCCTAGACCTGTGTCCTCCCCCCCCCCCCAAATCACGACCGATCCCAAACTCCAGCCCCAAAACCAACCCAAACGATCGCGATCAAACACGAATTCATAGGGTTTTGTTAGTCGGTCTATTTCAAATCTGCGGGTATCTTTAATTGCAAAAACAACGAGTTTTAAATCCTTAATTCCCGTTTTGAAAACCCGAACCCTAGTTTCAAGAACACGGTTCAATTTGATCGAATTCGATAATGATTTCAGTTGAAATCATGGGGCTTTTAATGAGTATGAGATTGTAAATCTACGCATATAATTTAATTACATTGAGACTGAGTTTAATTTGAAGTTCGATTAAACCCTAATCGGATGAACCCTAGAATCTGGTTCGAGTAGAATTCGATAATGTAAGCCCCAATTAGGTTAGGGCTTTCAATATACAAACCAAGACGAGTATGAGGAAAGCTTCAATTACCAGGTTCGACGACGGATTGATGGTGCTCGACTAAAAGTCAGTCGCGACTAGCGAGGCTTGGCCTCCGGCAACTCCGGCTTCGACTCCGGTCAGATTATGATGTGCAAAAGACTCAGATGGATTCGTCTAAGGTGTGCGGGTGATTATGAGAGAAGAGGGGCTCTTCCTCCTTGTTTCACAATAGGGGAGCCTACGAAACTCATCATTACGCTAGTCGTTATGGCCATTCGTGGCTAAAACTTCTTTGTATTGCTAGGGTGAAGATGATGTTTGGTGCATGTTAATGTTTAACCTATTAATGAAGTGGTATGTTTATGCCTTTAACTAATTCTTCCTTAAAAATCATCTTTTGATGGGCTTTTATTATTGTCTAAATCCGTTTTTATATTTGTGAGTGTCTTGATTCTAAAGAGTAAGATCGTAAAACCCCTTTTAATCAAACTTCCTTTGAAGCACGTACGTCTTTATACGAGCAGAGATTGATAAGCCAATGCTTGGTCTATACTTCTAAGATCGTACGTCTTTATACGAGATTATTATGCGACCAAGAATTGGTGAACTCGTGTTGGGAACAGTATGTCTTTATACTTGGTCCCATTGTTACACCGCCTCCCAGTGAGCAAAATATAATCACCTATTTAACTTAATATAAAGCATTTTGAGTCTGATGTCTTTAACCAACCCGGAGATGACCATTCGATGGGTTGAGGGTAAATGTTGTCCCTAACGGGAGACACTACCACTTTTTAAAGAATATAATTTTCAAATCAAATGTAGTGAGGACGAGGCTCTAGCGGTGACCCGGGTCACAAGTTTGTAGTACTCATACCACTGAATTAGTTAACTTAACATTATCACGTACCGAGCTGATTTGAATCCCGAAGCAATACATTTCGTAATCTGATCATTTTCGCTTTATTTATTTTCCTGTTATTTACTATTCTGCTAGTTACATTTCTATTACACATTTCACGCACATTTTTACTTTTTTGGTATTTACTTTACCGTCATTTACTTTTCTGCTTCACAAGCACACAAAACCCACTTTCTAATTAATCCGGCTAAACGATAACAAAAGTTGAGTATTGGAACTCGACCGTGTACATTGGTTCGATACTTGGTTCTTACGTGACTATATTACGCTGCGATAGGTACACTTGCCTATTGTGTGTGTTTTAAGTTAACGTAATTATCATTTTAATTTATAAATTTAAAACCTGATCTTGTGAAATCAATCATCCTAAAAATATATTTATTTATATTTTTATATACTTAATTCACAAACACACCAATAATCTAACCATCATCGAGAGACTATCGAATTACTGGAATGAGAATTTTCACATGACTAAATTATTCCTCGATCTGATGATCGAGTATATATGAGATTGTATATATGTCCAGAAATCAAATTACGTCTAGAAGACGTTAACATATTCTAATATGGACAAAATTTATCCGCTAAGCACACCCATGATTGTCCGATCGTTAAACATACACGAAGATCCTTACTTCCCCAACGAAGAGGGCGAAGAAGCACATGGTCCAGGAATGTTTCTAATGGTTTTTTTCCCATTGGGTTTTCTTAGCAATTTTTTTAATGAGCCAGCATAGCTAAGCACAATAAAGGATAAGTTAATATCCATGCGGGACTCGAGATACGGGATTTTTCTATGAGAAAATATGGTGTCCCAAACTAGTTAGCTATACAAATGCAGGATACTTATCAGACTTGCACAAAGTTCAATATCAATATAGATACATTTTGCTTGTGGAGGTCAATGATTCAGTATATTCAAGAAGAGTGCAGATCGGAGTCGATGAAGCCCGAGTACACTATGAAGACAATGTAACACACGTCGCTCAAATCAAAGAAGATTGCAAGAAGATTACATCAAAGATCAAATCAAACAATTGTCACGTAAGATTATACTCCGCATGATGAAAGATATATATTTGTTAAATTGAGGGGGAGCATTACACACGTTGCACTCTTTTTCCCTTGACTAAGTTTTTTTCCCATCGGGTTTTCTTGGTAAGGTTTTTATTGAGGCAACATAATTGATCTAGTAGTATTAGTTTATTTTCTAGATCCTGAAGTACACGTTTAACATCCTGAAAGTATGTTGTTAATAATGTATAATGAGTAGTAATATGTCTGAGAAAGGAGTATTATAAAAATGTTATAATAATAGCCATTTACTCTCATTTACCCCCTCATAATTTCACTTATGTTTCATGGTGACTAGTTCATGTTATCACATTGTATATATGTATCACATCTTGTTGAATCATGTTATAATAACAGCCATATACTCTCATTTACCATTCTCATTTACTCCGTCATAATTTCATTTATGTTTTATGTTGACTAATTCATGTTAACTCTACCACATCTTGTTGGATCAGAGGTTGGACTGATGATGGTTTATTCTAAATTCAAACTTAAAATTTCCGACTTAAAAAATACACATAACAATATGTTCAAAGATTTCATCCAAGTATCTAATAAACATAATTTAAACTTAGAAACCCAATAAATATAATCCCAAATGGAGACTTTCAGAACATAAAAAAACCGAAAAACGATATGAAAAACCGGTCCCACAGCCGAACTGGTCTATCAGTTTTCTTGCCGACCGGCCGGTTATTTTGCAAGCCGTTTAAGCTATTAACCGGACAGCTACAATGACCGAACCCCGGTTTTTTATGAGTGCAACTTTGCACAATAATATCAATTAGTCACTCTTTTTTCCATCAAAATCATCTCCTCTAGAGGTGCACAAAAGAACCGGAACCGATCCGATGGATTATCCGAAACCGGATCCGGCTAGAACCGGTTTTTTTAGAACCGGTCCGGATATTTTGAGAACCGCCGGTTCCGGGACCGGTTCTGGGTTTTTTGACGGACCGGATAAAAATCGGATATTTTGGAACCGGTTTTTTTCGGACATTTTGGAACCGGTTCCGAACCGGTTCTAGCCGTTGGGGTTAAAAAAAAACGGCTATATAGCCGTTTTATGCCCGTTTTTTTTGTTTTTTTTTGTTTTTAAAGATTGAAATTTAGTATAAATAGGTATTGGGTGTATGGGTTAGTTCACCACAACATTCTAGCTCTCAAAACTCAAAAACGCAAAAAAACACTCACTTTAAGCAAAAAAAAAACGCTCTCATGGCTTCCGCTTCCGCAAGCACTCAAAATTCGGTTGGTGGTTCTACTAGCGATGTTACGGCTGTGTCAATACTTCCTTGCTCCCGACACAAGAAATATGGGCTTATTTCGATTTATGCGAAATGTCGAACGGTTCGCAAAAGGCTCGTTGCAAACGTTGTGGTAGACTTTTGGGTGCGGCGGGAAATAGCAGTTTGAGGAAACATATTGCTAGTCACGCAAGACACACTCAAGAAGGTGAAGATCAAACTCAAATTGGTAGGGATGGAGGAGTTTGGCAATACAATGTCGAGAGGGTTCGTGAGAGAATGACACATTTCGTCATTCAAGAAGGCTTGCCTTTTGATCATTTTGATAATTCGCGCTTGACGAGAATGATACAAGAGACGCTTCAACCGAGTTACACAAATGTAAGTTGTTCTACTTTGAGAAGAGATTGTTTAAAAATGTGAAAAAGAGCTAAAAAAGAATTAATTTTAGGTTTTGAAAATTTAAATACCGACATTAACTTAACAACGGACGTTTGGTCCGCTCCACATGGTTTACCCGAATCGTACCTTTGCGTTACCGCACATTGGGTTCAACCGGAGTCGTGGCAAATGATGAAGCGTACGATTGCGTTTTATTATTTTGGATATCCACATACCGGTGAAAACTTATTTTATATTTTAGACTCGGTAATTCAAACTTATAAAATTCAACCAAAAATATTTTCAATATCTTTTATAACGCTTCAAATAACACAAACGCGGTCGAAAAATTAAAAATAAAATATGAACCGCCTTGTAACGGTGTTTTTTTTCATAGTCGATGTGTTGCACACATCATTAACTTGGTTGTGCAAGACGGTCTAAACGTCCAAGAAATAAGAGACGTAAAAGAAAATTTTAAAGTGATGTTACGTGAAGTTTTTAGCACAAGCAAAAAAAGATATATAAACTATAGAAACTTGTGCCAACAAACGGATTCCATCTTTTTAGGTCCGAATTGGGACGTACCTACTAGATGGAACTCGACTTGGAAAATGTTTGAATCGGCCTTAAGGCAAAGAATTACTTTAAAACATTTCCATGATGAACTTGTACAAAAGAAACGTTGTTTACAAAAATTTGATAATATAAGTTGGGATATGATCGAGAAACTAACTAATTTGCTTGAGGTTTTTAAAAATGCAACTACATGTTTATCGGGAGTTTATTATCCCACGTCTTCGCTAATACTTCAACAATTATACTTAATATGTAATAAATTAAAAGAGTTTGAATATCACGGCCCTATTTTTGAAAAAATGGTAAAACCTATGAAAGCTAAATTTAAAAAATATTTTTTAGAAATGCCGGCCGTTGTTACATGTTCGGCCGCCTTAAACCCAACGATTAATGTAACCGGTGTTGAAACATTAATTGGATCAATATCGGATGATTTAAATATGTTCGAGGAAGACCCAAATTTTGAATCAAATGCAATAAGGGATTTCAATTCGGCTTTTAATAATATGTTTGATTATTATTTACGCAAATATGGTGGAAGTGGTGATCCATCAAACATACGTGAATCAATGGGTTCGGGTTCAACTTCTAGTAGTTCAAGGAACCCGATGCTAAATTTATTTAACACTTTAAGAAACGAAAATACTAAACGAGCTCGTGGAACCACACCAAGTAGCGAGCTTGGGAGATATCAAGCAACCGACTTTATTTCTACTCTAAGATCCGAAAAGTTTGAAAACTTTGATATTTTGAGTTGGTGGCAAGGAAGGGAATCTCAATATCCCGTTCTAGCCGCAATGACCCGTGACCTACTAACCGTCCAAGCTTCCAAGGTAGCATCGGAATCCGCTTTTTCTCTTAGTGGCAGGGTTTTATCTATTCGAAAAACGAGGCTTACACCGGAATCTATGGAGATGTGTATTTGCTTGAAGGACCATTTGGATGCCGCCGAACGTGTACAACATGTTGCAAAACTAGAAGGCGAGCTTAACATTGAACAAGAAATACATGAATTCAAAGTAGAACATGGGGCGGCGACTCCACTTTCGGACGAAGAACAAGCTTACGATGAAACCCAACGTATCTCAAGCGAAGAAGAATGAAAACCGATGTTACAAAGACTACGACGAAGAATATTGAAAACATAATAAATAATTAATGCTTTGTGATTCAATTATGTTTTTTGTATTTTTTTTGTACGAACTATTGTTAAATAACTTAAAAAAATCTACAAAATAAATAAAACATGTATTTTATAGTGTATCTTTGTTAATTTTTAAAATTTTTTTTTTCCGGAACCGGTGGAACCGGTTTTTTTTATCCGTTCCGGTTCTAAATATCCGATCCGGTCCCAATAGGTTCCAAGTCTCCACACCCGGAACCGGATCCGATCCGGAACCGGTTCTAATGGATCCGGTTCTTGACCAACGTTGACGGAACCGGTCCGGATCCGAACCGGATCCGGTTCCCAAAAAAAACCGGTTTGTGCACCTCTAATCTCCTCTATCAAGTATTATTAACCATGGATTGAAATTTGAAAGCAAAAAGGTCTGAATAAATACCAACTTCCTTTAAAGAAAGTAGCCAACTAAAACCACATATATCTAAAACTAAACAGTAACCTGCTTTTAACAACTCTTCCCAACTCAAAACTTGATCCAACATCATCCAATCTAAGATAATGACAACACAAAAAACAACAAATGCCGACTTGTTTCCGACTTATAAATCTGTGTTGCGTGAGAAGGACGGTAATGGAACGGATTCCTGTGGACGAAAGATGACGAGAACAGCAAACATGCCGATCATCGGAAGCACCAGAAGCCATTTTAGCAGTTTGTAATAATGGAGATGAAAGGTCAAAGGGAATTCATCAGTAAAGTATAACCCGTTCTTGTCTGTCATTTCCACCACCACTGTTCCTGTCGTTCTAACGCCGACTGTTGGCAACTTTATCCTGTATTTTCCAGGTTTATCATAAATCTGGTTGCTTTTGATTGTTCTTTCCCCTTGGTAATTTCCAGGAACTAATAATGATGTCTGAAATGTTTGGAGCAGGAAAAACCAATTTAGATCATAGTGATTCAGTGAATGCATCCGGTAATACAAGTAGAGGCGTAGCTTTGACCCGTTTACTTATGAACGGGTCCATTCTGGTTATCTTTTATATCCAACGGTCGTAATTTTGACCCGTTTACTTATGAACGGGTCCATTCAGGTTAGATTGCAATCTTGAACCGTTTACTCATGAACGGGTCAATTCAGGTTATCTTTTACATCTAACGGTCAAACAGTTGAAAGAATAGTTAGCTAAAATGGAAATGGTTAAAGGGTGTGGAAAGTCACAAAATGTATTTTTAATGCATAAACCTCCAAAATCATTTTATTCAAAAACCATATATATCATAGAAATATATATCTAAAGAACAGTAGGATTTTTATAGTAACTCTTAAAAATCCATCATTATATAAACGAAATATTAAAAGCATTGATTGTATAGCTAGAAACCAAACACTTGTGTTTAAAGGTGGGGAAATGGGTTGGCGGGCGGGTTCGGATCATTAGTAATTTCAATATGGGTCAAAACAAGAGTCTGGTTGGTCAGGCCAACCCGCAAACACTTTTGGTGTTCTCGTTTCGTTTCTTAAAACTATAAACAACTATTGTCACTCTATATAACTAAGATATTATCTTGCTACAGTGATAATCCATTTTTTAATAAAACGAGTCAGGAGGCTTTATTCACTATGAATACAAAGCCAAATTTCGAATTTTAGCCACTTTACTGTATCAAAGACAAAGTATAACCTAAATGAGTCAGAATTGTGACCTCTAGTTCTTTTGAAACAATGTAAATGATCAAAGTTGCATTCCTTAAAGAAATGAGTCAAAATTACCGTGACATTATAAGGAGCTTGATATCCAGATGGTACCCTGTGTCTATCTACAATCTCTATTTCAACCCAGAAATGTTTTCCTTCTTCATCACGGAATGTTCTAGACGAAGGTGTAACATAGACACCTTCACGGTCAACACGAGCTGCAACATTATTTCGTCCTTGATTATGTGATCTCCATGCCTAAAAGCAAAACATAAAATAAATGTATTAAGAATCAACAAGTGGAAGGAGTAATATGGTAACAAAATCATATCATGCCTTGAGAGGATGATATGGGGCAGGGGTTGAAAAACAAAAGACATTGCCATTCATGGTTGTCACAATAAGATCAAGATCATCTCCACCATCAGCGTTGTCGGCCAACACCATGCTATACCTGTTAATTAAATAATTCACCGGTTTGAGCTAAACATTATCGGAAACAAGGCAGAACATGTAATATACAAGTGAAAAGACCAAACCAACAAAAGCATAAATTCTTAGCAATTCATCTTTTTTAGATTAATATCAGAAAACCGAACTGGGAATCTATCTTAAGAGGTAATATTACAATAAAAAAAATAGTGTACAACAATAAGAATTACGGGTAGTATTACACGCTTACAATACAACTTGTATACAGTATCATTTATTATAAGCATATATTTCCCCTTTCACCTCCTTCCCTCTTGCAGGAAAAAAGGGCGTGTTTTACTTGTATTTTATAGCCTTATTGTCTAAGTTTGTAGAAGGCAACTCTTCGTCATTCTATTTATTGGAAAAAAAAAATTATCCCAAGTACCCATAGTCAACAATTTGGTCATAGAATAAAAGCCACATCACATACAAGGCCGATCAACCCCTAACGAACTGCACAAGTGCCTATTGTGATTAGAAGTGGCCAAATTGGAGAGTCGGGTCATTTGGAAAATGAGACAAGCCAGGTTTGGGTCAAAATGGGTAATTTTAGAACAATTAAGTTCGGATTTGGTTGACCGGAACACTTTTTGTCGAAAAATTGCAATTTTAAATAATTAGTTATTTTATTCCAATTTAAAATAATTTATGAGGCTTTATGCAAATACGATTTTGCAATATTCAACCCATTTGGCATGATTCCTTTTAAGTAAATTTTGTTTTTCCTGATTTTACCCGTTTGACCTGTCACAGACAAAACATAGCAATCCACTTGTTCATGATTGAAATTGGCATTGCTAGCTGTGGTAAATGATAATTCAAATATTCAATGAAGGGTAGAATCAGCCCTAGCTTGTAGAAAGAGAGACTTACGATGTTTCACCGATATCCACAACATCAGCACATGAAGTGGGACCATCAATGAGATACAAGTAGCCATCAAATGATGTTGTGACAATGGTAAGTCCTTTCTTCTTTTCCCTGCGCTTGCTCAAATCAACCAGCAGGACTTGATTCATCACTCTCCCATGAGTTCTGTATGGATATGGGCGCACATACGAGCCATCTTTTCCACTAAGCACATAAATATTTCCTGATATTGTTGGAATAACCACATCCGTGTGCCCGTCTCCATCAACATCACCAACACTTGCACCCTACGAATGGATAAAAAATGTTAGTGGGTCAACCCAGCTTGCCCATTTCAACTCATGGCCCACCCATGTTTCATTACCTGAGAAATTAAGCTCTTAAGATGGACTTCCCAAATTTCTACACCTTGAGGAGTCCATGCAGCAACATTTCCATGTGTATCAGTAGTAACCAATTCAATCTTCCCATCATCATTAATATCAGCAGCTACTACAGCTCCCTGAATTTCAGCCATCTCAAGAGGAAATTTCTCCCTTACCTTCCCTGAATTACAATTAAAATTAAAATATTTCACATTAATTTCTCAATGAATATATGTATTACCTTTATGATCAAGGACATAAAATGAGCCATACGAAGTGCCAACAAGGATGTCTAAGTATCCATCACCATCCAAATCAACCACTGTTGGAGATGAATATATATAAGCACGGTACTTCGCAGTATCTGTACTTAGATCCAGCTCAGCAGTCCACTTAACTTGTTTGGTCTCGAGGTTAAATACGACAATTCCACCACCAACATATTTTCCAATTTCAATATCACCAAGCTCCTTCACACGCTCTGGGTTATCATAGTACCTGTAAAAGAATACCCAAGGTGAAAAAAGCAACCATGATTAAAACCAGATATAATAAAATGGCACTCACTCCTGGTCAAAGAAATATGAGACTGCAACAATCATCTCTGAAACCCCATCCTTATCAATATCAGCTATTACCTGAAAATAACAAGAAAAAGCAATATTTCTTAATTCATTCCAATATCGCATAACCTAAGTTGGTATAACTCATTATATATGACTTACAGGAGTACACAAAATGTGTGAATCAACATGCACATAACTTTGAGATGCCTCATGTTGTGCTTCATTCCACTCCTCATCTCCCCACATTGTTTCATCAACATAATCATCATAGTCATAGTTATACTCATCCGCCAGCTCATCACTGTCACGGAGTAACTCAAAAGATGAGTCAGCATCAGCTTCAAGGCCTTCCTCATTTTCCACAGTTGCAACAGGAACATCCTTCTGATCATTGTTCTCTTGTGGTTTTTCTTCAAGAAGCCGCCTTCTAGTGCTTGTTCGATTATTAGTACCATGTGCATTGTCTGGTGCAGTATTTGATGAGGTATCTTGATTGTTCTTGGGCAACTCGATATGTGGGCTAGTTTTATTTTCTGCATTATTGCTCTCCTTTGGCAACTCAATAGGTGGACTAGTTTTATTTTCTGCATTATTGCTGCCCTTTTCCAATGAATCTGTACTAGTATCTCTCTCCTTATGTGAATTTTTTACATGTTCAACCAAAGAAGTATTTTCTGTATTATTTGGCGATTCAGGTTTCAAATGCATTTCAGTCTCTTTCCCCTTATTCTCCTCCAAACCAGATGTATGATTAGCTCCTGTGGGGGCTGGGGAAATGTTTATTCAAGTGTAGGCTGGTTAGATATCTCTGGTACAGTTTACAATTTTGAGTTTTGACGATTATAAAAGAAGGCCAGTTAAAAAAATTCATTGTTAATCAAACTCAATACCGGATACACTCAATGTTATGCTTGATTGATTTACAAAAGTAGAAAAAATATTTTGACCACCAAAGAGATCTTATAAGTGACTTACACTTAACAGTTACTCTTATAGCAGTATGTAACAAAAACTTTAAATAAAAATAAACTTAGAACTTGATTAACGTATGAACAACTAACTATGCAAGAACTATTACCTTCCCCTAAAAAAAGAATTATTTAATTCTATACTGTTGAGTAGAATGTCTTTTGTCCACTTTACTAATAAAAAATATATTTATTTTACCAATGCAACATGTGTCAACCACCTGTTCCCCACCGGTGCAACTTTTTGACAAAATGCAAACCAGTTGACAAAAAGTAACTGCAAACCGATGAAGCGACTCTTTTAGACAAGTACAAGGGGAGAGAACATGAGTGAAGAATCAAGAATCCTAAAAAGAATCTCTTGTAGTGAAGTGGCCAAAAAATATTTACTCAATTGCAGGAGCCAAAAAATATTTACTCAATTGTAGGAGCCAAACAAATATTTTCCATGATTATTGTATAAAACATGATGACGTACGAGGTATAGAGTGCATAACAGCCTCCTGAATGAGTAGATCATCATGAACATCTGGATGAGAGTGGTCAACTGGTTCTGGGTGCAACCCCACATACCAATCTTTTTTAGCTTTTAGCCTAGGAACCTCCAGTTTATCTGACATCATATAACCTGAAGCCCTGCATAAAAAGATAAGACACTGGAATCTGGATGTCCAATAAGAAGAGAAGAAAAGGATAAAAAATCTCCAAAAGCTAATAAAACGGTCGTACCTGAAAAATAGCACCTCGCCATTGTATGTAGCAAGAGCAATTTCTCTCACACCATCCTTGTCAATATCATACAAGAGTGGACTTGCATGAACAGTAGACTGATGGAAAGCAGGCCATCCTGATAAACCAAAAAAAACATAACTTAAGCTCAATCAAGTAATCATATTAATTGTTTAGTTGTTTAGCATCTTATTATGCTACTAGAAGTTTAAAACCACGATAATTGTGTTCTATCAACATTTTCCCTGTGCGGGCATGCTCACAATATCATTCCAGATACGGGTATAGGATTCATAAAGGTAAAATATTATAACTGAAACTAATCTTATATATAATGTACTTCCCTTCACTAGTCATTCGACCATTTTGTTACAAGTTTCATGATATCACACGATTGCTACAACTTACATATAGACAACTACAAAAGTAGGGTAGATACATAAACAAGAATCAATTAATTCTAACTGAATGGCACACCTGGCATTTTGTCTCCATCAGAACCTTCCAAAACTTCCAGGTAGTGAACAAAAGATGGAACAACAACATCAAGTTTGCCATCACTACGAGAGAAGTCACCACGAGAGAATCAATAATTATAGAATGCAAATTTTTCAACAATTAAATAAAATAATGGACAAGGCATAAACTCCTCGTAACTTCCAAGAATAACTCTTCTATCCACGAAAGAGTAGATAGCTTGAAATACAACATAACATGGAATATAGACCAACAGAACATGGTATAACCCTACATTCAGAATACAGTTTTCAACTTTCTTTTACCTGTTAATATCAGCAATCAATGGTGTTGCATATATGCTAGAACTAACTTCCGTCTGCCATCTTAGCTCCAAATTCTGAGGGCATTGTTTATTCAACAATTCATCCTCATCACTATAGACACCAAACAAATAAAAGTTAGCTATAGCACCAACCATACAAGTTGTACATGGTTAGACATACATACCAAAAGCACTAAAAGAATAACACTTTAAATTTCACCAACTCTAAGCCCCAAACATACTATCATTCTTCCCATTCTTATATTCTAATTTATAGACGAAAAACAAATAAAATATTACACTACCTGCCTACCTGTGAACAACAATATAACTGCCGCTTATACAGCCATCAAAAACCTAAACATAAACTTCATCGATTTCGTAAAACAAAAATCAAAATATTGGCTCATTTTAACTCTTGATCTAAAAACTAGTATTTCTCAAATGCATAATTGTTATGGCCTATGCAAGGTTTAAAAGAACGGAATCGCGCCTCGAGGCGTTTTCCCTTCGCCTCACGAGGCGTAAGCCTCGAGGCGAGACGAGGCGTAAGCCCGAGGCGGAATTAAAAAATAAATATAAAAATTATATATCTTATAAAAAATAAAATATTAAATGTTTATATATATAAAAATTATATATTCATCATCAGGTTTAAATTTTATTAAACCTATAACATTAAGGATGAAAATGTAATTTTCTGAAAACCTATAACCTTTAAGGATGAAAATGTAATTTTGTGAAAACCTATAACTTTAAGGATGAAAATGTAATTTTGTGAAAACAAAAAAAATAAAAGGGTGTAAACCCTAAACTGTCCAGCCGTCATCTGTTTCTACATCTCGTCTCCATCTCCCTCCCTGTAAACCCTAAAAAGTTCAAGTCTCATGAGTTTTTCATCTCCTTCTCTATGTAAACCCTAAAACAGGTAAGTCTTACTTCTATTTCATCTCTATCGCAGTCGTCACTCTATTTCATCTCCATTTCTGACCCATTAGAAATTCGCACAGTACAAGACCGCCTCGGATCAGAAACGACCGCCTCGATCAGAAACGACCGCCTCGATCAGAAACGACCGCCTCAGACCAATGAGGCGTACATTTAAAAATACCCAGTGAGGCGCCGCCTCATATACGATTTCTTGCCGCCTCGCCTCGAGGCGCGCCTCAATACGTGCGCCTCAACCGTTTTTTTAAACCATGGGCCTATGGGGTATGCTTCAACTAGAAGAACAGAATTATACAAATTGTATTACTTGTCATTATGTTAAGTGATGTTAGGCTGAGCCATTACAAACAAACGTACCCAGTAAAAGCCCCACGCATAGCAAAATCTATTTGTAGGGTCTGGGGAGGGTAGGATGGAGGCAAGCCTTTCCTCTATCCTGAAAGACAAAGAGACTGCTCCTGTTGAGACCCCCTAGGCCGAGCCATTATGTAAAAAATAATTATATATACATTCCAATTAAAGTATGAAATTCCCCTTAAGTAAAGTGTCGTGCCTAATCGACTTGTGAAGACATGGCATTTCAATAATGAACTACAAGATGTCAAGATAAAATTATCAATCAAAAACATTGTAATTGTCCTCCCAACCACAATGAGAAACGGAGACTACTAGTAAGCCTTAACCAAGAGCTCACAAATGACTCACAACCGATACCAGGTTTCCCTAATTGATGGCCAATAAGAAGCCAGAAAACAGCCCAAAAATCATGATCCTGACCAAATAACTCTCAAATCAGCAAAAACCATGGTAAAAATTACTTCTAGGCCTTTAATAGGAGCTCACAATACAGAAACAGAATCAGATGATGCTCCAAATAATACAAAAGTAGCAAAACAACAAAGCAAAAGATCATCCATACAAAAACAGATGAAATTCACCACAAAAAGTAAGAAGACTTACAAATTAGGATATCCTAAGTTATCGTCAGTGGCTTCACGTTCACGAAACTTGTTCGATTTTGCTTCCTCTCCATCTATAACAATCAACGATACAGAAAAGACAAGTAACAGAAATAAAACCCTAATTTTCATGAAGACCTTGATCTTACTGAGTTCACTACAAGATCAAAGTATGTAAAATGAGAGAAAGCGAATACGAATGGTGGATCGATCAAAAAACCCTAGGGGACTTCGTAACAAAGATCTTCGCAAGTAGTATCGATGATCCGTGACCGTGACGGACGACGATAGTGGTCACCGTCTATAAGACCTGAATTGGAGTTACAGAAGACGCTGCGGAGAATTGAGGATTTAATCACACCTTAGGGGGTGTTTGGGATTACTTTTCAAAACAACTTATTATCTTTTGAAATAAGGTAATAAGTTATAAGTTTGTTTGGTAAATTCAAAATAAGATGGAAGATGTGAGAAGGAGAAGTCAAAATCCAAAAGTAAGAAATTCTTACTTTTGAAAATGACTTTTGGAAAAGTAATAAGTAGCTCAAATAAGTAATCCCAAACACCCCCTTAATTCTACAAATTTTTCTATGTAATTTCCACCCTCTTTGCACTACTGTATTTGGCAAATTTGATATGATTTTATGTTTTTCAATCAAAATAATTAAAAGTTTTCTATGAAAAAATTAATTTTAAGAATAAATATGACATTATTAGGTTGTCCGATATAAATAACTTTAAATATATTACCATAAAATTATTTAAATTATGATATTTAATACAATTACATAATCTTCTCACCTTGGTTTTAAAATACGTGTAGCGCATACAAGTGAGGGTATCCAGAGTCGAGGCGTAAAGCGTAAAAGTGTACTGTTTTAAAAGTACCTTGGTTTTGTATTTCTCGTATGTTTCCAACATCACATGTTATAAAATTTTGATGTAAATAAGTTAAATATATGGTTATATATATAACTTACAAAAGAAACACAAAATCTCTATGATACAATCAATGAACGACTAACAAAGCTATAGGTATTATAAATAAAATTTAAAAAACAAGAAAAGACAAAAAAACAAATTAGAAAAAGTTTTGGATCAAGTTTAATAAAAACCACAACATCAAGGATGAATGTAATTCAGTCAAAGGAAATAAAAAGAATATAAAATGCCAGTCTTGTTAACCCTAAAGACATGCCATCACTTTCTTCCTCTCTATCGCATATTCACTGTCCTCTTTGTAAATCCTAAAAATCCTAAAATGTCGTCACTTTCATTTCTCTCAATCGAAGGTCTTCATCTCCATTTGTCACTTCGAATTCTCTCAATCGAAGGCCTACATCTTTATCTCCATATCCATCTCTATAAATGTGTCTATTTCCATCTCCCTTCTAGAAATCGACCTGTACAAGAAGCCCTAAAGCGATCTCCACTTGCCTTCCCAAAAAAGCTCCATAGGCGCACGCTTCCGGTTCAGCCCTCGCCTTGTATCGTCTATAGTGCAGGTAGGTGCGCCTAAATCTTTTTTAAACCAAGTTTGTCACTGTGACAATCCAAAATTATAATGTTATTTTTATAAATAATATTATAGGGGTGAAAGTAGAACAAAGCAAATTTGAGGGTTTGTTTTAAATGGTGCATTCTATTAAACTTTGAAAGAAATGAGACAATTTTGCAAGTGTAGGGGGTAGATTTGTAATTTGACAAATCTGATTATATGGTGGGTGTAGGTGGCGACACACACGCTTCAACTGAAGAGCTTGTCTGTCGTGGATTGCAAGAGAAAAGGGGGAAGAATGAGCTAAGATATGAAATTGAAGAGTTGCATGAGAAATCTGTTTGATTTATAGCATTCATCTTCATCAAGGCTTCAAGTATGTAATCATTTTATCTTTCAAACCTCCATTGTAGGTGTTCTTGATGGTTTTGTGTGAATCAAGCATTAGGGCTATTTTGGGTAGTTTAAATGGTAAATAACTTGATAAAAGTTATAATTTAGCTTGACTAAAGGTTTAGGGTGGTAAATAACATCATTTAAACATTCAATTTGATGATTTGAAAATTAGGGTTCTTGAGGTGAAAATTGGGGGTTTTGATGTGGGGATGTTAAAATGATGTATTGAGGGTTTGTAAGTGTTTATGGTGTTGGTAAACACAAAATCAAATGAAAATCTTACACAAATTGGTGAATGTAGGATTTGGGGATTTTTGAAGAAAATTGGTTAAGACCTTAACGTGTCAAATGGGTTGGAAGATGGTTGTTCGGTGTTGGAGGTTTGGTTAATGTTGAATTAATCAAATTAAGTTGGGGTGTTGATATTTAGATCATAGGTGTGTGTTGAATCTCAATTTGATGAATGAATTGAGATCACTGGAATTCTAAACATGGGTGGATTGTTTAGGTAATCAAGGTGATAAGAGTGCTAGAATTGAAGCTCAACTGGAAATGTATATAGCTTAAGGTATGTGTCTTTACACTTACTTAGTAATTGATATGTGAATAATAATACATATGTATGTCTACTTATGTGTATGATGTTGGTTTAAATTTGTATGTCTACATATACATAATGGGAACTGGTAAAATTGGGTGAAATAAAGTCTATGGACTTCACAATAGTCGATTGTTTTTATTATGTAACATCCGACCCCTCATACCACCAATATTGTTCGCTTTGCCCACTAGGAGCTCACGGATTTTTTTTGGTTGCCCGAGTAACAACTTCTCAGGGTTACCCATCCCTGGATTACTCCCACTTGAGCCGCTTAATTGTGGGGTTCTCCTCTTATCTACAGCTAATGCGCACAAAACACGTTGATGGTATTTGAGGCGGGACATTCCTTATGAACCAAGAATCTCTCATGGTTACGGTCGATGTGGGATTTGCAGTCATTAGTTACATTGAACGACACTATATGGGACCAGATGAAAATATATCATAAATGATCAAAGTAAGTGCGGAAGCGTAAAACGAAAGTAAATGTGCAAAACAAACGCACCCAAGAAAAGTTCCAAAGTGTTCACTCCAAACAAAGTCCAAAACAAAGTACAAAGAAATCAACAATAATAATTTATAATATAATTATAAGACTCCATGCATGCCCTATGCGTGCACCTGTGCCTTATCTTAAGCGACCTGAGAAAACATGTAAGAAAATATCAACATGAGGTTGGTGAGTTCACAGGTTTCAGTTTGCAACAAAGTACAATAGGTTAATGTACATTCGATATATAAATCAATAGGTAGCTAACCCATAAGCATGTTAACTAATGCGCTCGCAACCGACAGCTGACTGTTTATGTTTTTGCCTCCCACTAGGCCTATCAACATTGGTGCATGTTTAGGTCAAGAATGCACCCGTTCGACATCCAGTCGGGTTAGCGCGACTAACGCGGGTGAGGTTTGTCAAACCCAGTAGTACTACTCAACTTACCTCGCTATGTTCATATTAACGGTCCGATGTGAAGACTTAGTGATAGATGTGTACGCATAGTTAAACAAGTGATAACATATATGAATTACATAACCAAAAATGTTTACGTCATGTTTTCTCCCCCAAATTGTAAAACAGTAAAAAGGGGCCGTGAAAACTCACTTGCGTTGCGTAGTAGGTAGTATCATACAAGTATGAGATTTGAATCTCAAGCGTTAGCCCAAAACGGCTTACGAATGCCCTAAAAGTATAACATAATAATTAGGGGTATAATGGAATATAATGATAAGAGACAACGACACGGAATGTTGAACGTCCTAAAAGAAACGCTCTAAAGATCAAAGAGTAGACGAACGTGTCCACGGTAACTGAAGGATTTCTTAACATCACACGACGATTGACAAAAGTAATATAAAGTATATTCGCACGCTGCACAATTAAACTAATGGCCTAAGAAAATAATATAATATATATTATTTTTAGATTTAATAAAATATTACAATAAACAATTGCGTGTTAAAAATAATAAATCTATTATTTTATCCGAGGATATAAACTAGTGTAAATAATATATATAATTACATTATTTATTAGTTTAAAAGGTTACACGAAATTTATAAACGAAACAATAATAATATAAAAATATTTATCGTTTTTAACTGAGACTAAGGGTTGAAAATAATATATTATTTTATAAACGAGGTTTAAATAACGAATATGAGTTATAAGACTAAACTCGAGTCTACGGGTGGTTTTTCGGTTTTAAAACATATTAATATAATATAATAATTATTGTTTTGAAAATATAAATATTAATCAAAACATTCGGGCAAAAGTTTTACTCACACACGACCACGCCTAAGGCAAGACACGACCGTGTTAGAGTCACAGGCGCGACCGTGTTGATCAAACAGAAGACACAACAAAAATGATCACTAGGCACGACCGTGTCTGAGTCTGGCACGACCGTGTCTAGGGTTCTGAGGCACGACCAGGTCTAGTCAAGAGGCACGACCGGGTCAGAGTACGAGGCACGACCGTGCTAAAACCTGGCACGACCATGTCTCCTGGATATACAGACACAGTGTTTAATAGAATGAACCAATAAATCCAAATCCGTTTGGTTTCGATCGCGATTGACCAAAAGGACATGTGGGTTTTGTAAATCGGGTATGGTCAATTTCGTGGTTAAGTTTAATTGTAAAATCATCGGGTTAGGATGGTTTAATTACTTAAGTTAGAACCGGAAACCCAAGATTAAACTTGAAATCAAATTGATCAGATTCGATAATGGGAATGGTTGGAATCATAGGGCTTTCATTGGGTAGATGATTGCAAACCTAACCATATCAGTTAATTGGATTCATAAAGTTGATAATGTCAAAAGCCCCAAATCGATTTATGAACGAACCCTAGGATTGGGTTCGTCTCCAATTCGATGTTAATAGATCGAATTGTCATGGGGTTTTCAATCTATGAATAAAAACGAAGCTGAGGGAATGTTTAATTACCAGAATGATGTACGAATTGATGGTGATCGATCAAACGCAGGTCCGACCATGACTGGCTCGAACTCCGGCGACTCCCGCAACTTTTCCGATTGAATTGGTGTACGTAGCAGGTTCTCACAGATGCGGATAAGGTGTGTGTGTGTTCACTTTGTGAAAACAATACAAGGATCCGTCGAATTTGATGAATACTTGAAGTCGGTCGACGGTTACGACAATAATTCGCATTATTTGATTTGAATTTGACCATGATGATGATAAACTGATCATAAATGACCGATTATTGCATTAGAGTGCAATTCCGTTACAAATTTGGATAGGGATCGGTTAATTAGAGGAATTATTGCTTTAATTCGTGTCATAACTGCACGAGACGCGACCGTGCCTTCACACCGGGCACGACCGTGCCAAAACATGGCAAGACCGTGCCTAGTAGGTTTTCTGGTAAATTACAAAATCAGTCCTTGCAACTTCAACTTTAACAGAATTGATCCCTTGGCTTTAGAATCGAGTTAACTTGGTTAGGATTTAATATAATATTTAACGGAATTACTAACTGAGTTAGCTGGAAAATTCGGATTGTTATATCATCCCCTAGTTGAAAGAATTTTCGTCCCGAAAATTACAATAGAATAAATAAAAAAAAATTCCCGGATGTCACATCATCCCCTAGTTGAAAGAATTTTCATCCCGAAAATTAAAATAGCACCTTAAGAGATTGACGTGGAGTGCTTGAATAGATGAGGATACTTGCGCATCATCTGATCCTCACGCTCCCACGTGAATTCCGGTCCGCGTTTCAAGTTCCAACGGACTCTGACAATAGGGATTTTACTGCGTTTTAGCGTTTTGACTTCCCTATCCATGATTTCCACAGGTTATTCGATGAAACGCAACTGTTTATCGATGTGAAGTTCCTCAAGAGGAACCGTGAGTGACTCGTCTGCTAGACATTTCTTCAAGTTTGAGATGTGAAAGATGTTGTGTACACCACTAAGTCCTTCAGGTAGGTCCAGTTGATACGCTACTAGACCAATCCTCTTCAATATCTTAAATGGTCCAACATAACGAGGATTCAGTTTGCCTCGTTTCCCAAAACGAATGACACCCTTCCAAGGTGAGACTTTTAACAAAACTATATCCCCTACTTGAAATTCTAACGGTTTACGACGCTTATCGGTATAGCTCTTTTGACGATCATGAGCTGCTGCCATACGATTTCTAATTTGAACGATTTTCTCGAAAGTTTCAAGTACGAGTTAAGGACCTGTAAGTTGACTATCCCCAACCTCGGCCCAACAAATAGGAGAACGACATTTCCGCCCATATAATGCTTCAAATGGAGCTGCCTTAATGCTAGTGTGATAATTGTTGTTGTAGGAGAACTCCACCAATGGTAGGTGAGACTCCCAAGTGTTACCGAAATCAATCACACAAGCTCGTAGCATGTCCTCCAGAGTTTGAATAGTACGCTCCATCTGGCCATCAGTTTGAGGATGGTATGTTGTGCTCATATCTAGACGCGTGTCTAAAGCTTTATGTAACGATTGCTAGAAACGAGAGGTGAATCGTGCATCACGATCCGAAATGATAGAGATTGGCACCCCCTGCCCAGATACTACTTCTTTCAAGTAATTGCGAGTAAGTTTTTCCATCTTGTCTGTTTCCTTGATTGCTAAGAAGTGAGCGGACTTTGTTAAACGATCAACGATTACCCAAATGGTATCACATCCGGTAGGAGTTCGTGGAAAATTCGTGATAAAGTCCATGGATATGTGCTCCCATTTCCACATGGGAATCTTTAGTTGTTGGAGAAGACCAGAAGGCTTTTGATATTCAACTTTGACCTTCGCGCAAGTGAGGCACTTGCTCACATAGGTGGCTATATCGGCCGTCATCTTTAAGTTTTCGGATACTAGAACCCATATTCGCTCTGCAAAGTAGCGAATGTCATCAGATTTGACCTCTAGTTGTTCTTCCATACCACGTGGACCTTCCTGCGGTAGGTTCTCCTCTTTCAGGGCTTCGAGTTGAGCACTACGGATTTTGTCAGGTAATCCGGGGTGGATAGTAAGCTGTAATGCTCGAACTCGTCTGGGCTTGGTTTCCTTTCGACTTAGGGCATCAGCTACCACATTAGCCTTGCCCGGATGATACTGGATTGCACAATCGTAATCATTCAAGAGCTCGACCCAACGACGATGTCTCATGTTCAGCTCTTTCTGCTCGAAGATATGCTGAAGACTCTTGTGATTGGTGTAGATAGTGCACTTGGTACCGTACAAGTAATGTCTCCATATCTTAAGTGCGAAAACTACGGCTCCCAACTATAGGTAATGACTGGTGTAGTTTTTCTCGTGAATCTTTAGTTGACGCTAAGAATATGCGATCACCTTTTCTCGTTGCATCAACACACAGCCCAAACCCTGAATGGATGCATCACAATACACCACAAAATCATTCGTTCCCTCCGGAAGAGCTAGAATAGGTGCACTGCAAAGTTTCTGCTTAAGATGTTGAAATGCTGACTCCAGGTTATCACCCCTTTTGAGTTAAAGCAGTGAAAGGTTGTGCAATTTTTGAAAATCCCTCGATGAATCGACGGTAATAACCAGCCAATCCTAGAAACTGTCGCATCTCAGTCGGAGTCGTCGGTGCTACCCAATTCTTGATGGCTTCTATTTTTGATGGATCAACATGTATTCCCTTCTCGTTAACCACATGTCCTAAGAATTGAACTTCCCGGATCCAGAATTCACACTTGGAAAACTTAGCATACAACTCCTCCTGCTTAAGTAATTCCAGGATTAAACGTAGATGTTCCTCCTTGTTCTTGGAATAAATGAGAATGTCGTCGATGAAAACGATGACAAATTGATCAATATATGACTTACACACACGGTTCATGAGGTCCATGAACACCGCGGGTGCGTTGGTTAATCCAAAAGGCATGACCATAAACTCGTAGTGGCCGTACCTTGTCCTGAAAGCAGTCTTGGAGATATCTTCATCTCGGACTCTCAATTGATGGTAGCCAGACCTAAGATCTATCTTGGAATAGAAGCTTGATCCTTGGAGTTGATCAAAGAGATCATCTATACGAGGCAGAGGATAACGGCTCTTGATTGTCACTTTTGTCAGTTCACGGTAGTCGATACACATACGGAAAGTCCCGTCCTTCTTCTTGACAAACATAAATGGAGCTCCCCATGGCGATGAGCTAGGTCGGATGAAACCTTTATCCAACAATTCTTGTAACTGAGTGGACAACTCTTGCAATTCACTAGGTGCTAATCTGTAAGGTGCCCAAGTGATCGGCGCCGCTCCGGGTGCTAGATCGATTTGGAATTCAACTTAACGGTGAGGTGGCAAACTAGACAAGTCTTTGGGAAATACTTCCAGAAAATCACGAACGATGGGAATATCATCAATTTTCTTCTCTTCCGATGGTTGCTCGAAAACGAGTGCCAGAATAGCAGTTCTCCTCTCATCCACATCCAATGCGCCCAAAACGCGTTGTTGGTATTTGAGGTGGGGCATTCCTTGTGAACTAAGAATCTCTCCCGGCCACAGCCGATGTGGGATTTGCCTAGGGTATTACAATGGGTCACGTTAATCTTCTCTGTATCATTACATATTATGTATGAACACTTATGTGTATGTTGATATGATGATAAATTATATGTGTTAATTATATATAATGGTGCAAATAGGTGTGAACATGAAGTATAATACTTCATGGGTGTAATTGGGCGTTAAACTATGTATGTATGATTATGAGTGGTGAATTGATGGAATTTTACTTAAATATGGTATGAGTCCATTAAATATACAAATTGATGTGTGTTAGGGGTATTTAACTTGAATATGTGTTAGTCAATTACATATGCATAATGATATGTTTAACTTGAATATGGTATAAGTTAAATAATACTGCAAATTGGTGAAATTGGTGAAGTTGATTAATCTTGAAGTTAAAACACTTCATGGGTGACTTGGAATCAAACATTTTATAGGTGTACGTGAAGTCAAATACTTTACGGGTGGTTGTGAGGTTTAAAATTTCACGGGTGATTGTGAGGTCAAATATTTCACGGGTGAATGTAAGTCAAATACTTCACATGTGAACATGGAGTCAAATACTCTATGGGTGAAAATGAGTAGTGTTCCTCGTGATTGGCTAGACATAAGTCTCTTAATAAATGATGGCCGGGTGGTATAATTTGTATGGTGGTCAATTACAAGTAAACACGTTGTTTGTTGCACGAAAGTGTAAAAGAAGGATGGTTGGAAAGCTGTAGGAGGTTGGAAATCAGCCAAAGGTTGAAATAACACAAGGGTAGCGTAGGTTGTGCCAACCCTAGCGTAGCCTACGCTAAAGCAAGTTTGCATACGCTATGGGCCTATGCTACGTTGACCCAACGTTGACTTTTGATTTTGAGGTTTTTGAAGGGTTTTAGCCCACGGGAGACTATGGGAGATCAACTATATCATTACTAAATTATCGTGGGATGTTTGTGGTGTAGGTAAGGCTCTAATGTAGCCGGGATGCTCCTTAAGCGGAATTGGATTCTCAAGATGTTTTGGTCTGATTTTGGTGATCATTTTGATTAAACCTCCTAGTGAGGCTTTTGTAAACAACGTTTTGATGTATAAACAACCTTGTTAACTTGTTGTTGGTAGTTTAAACTATTTTGACTTCCTTTCTTTCCAAAGGTCAAGTCATTTGGGTGTCGTTTTGTAAATAAAACTTGTTGTCTTTGTTGGTTGTTAAAGGAGACCAAACTTCTACATGTTTAAAAGTTAAAACTTGTGAAAATCCAGGTGTTACAAATTTACAATCACTATGTCTATAATATTGAAAATCGCATAAACAAGTATATATTATTTAAATTTCAATCAAAATATATTATATAAATCAAAAAACGTATAAACACGTATATATTAGTTAAAATAAATAACTTTATTTATAATGATCATTTTAACCTTATACTTAAAAAAACAAAAAAAGATGACTCATTAATAGCACTAATCTTCGAGTTTAAAGACAAATATAAAGGTAGGCGTATTGAAAAGGGTGCCAACTCATTAGTAATGGTAAAGCATGCATGGAATAAGGTTATAATGTTTGCTGTTGCATCTTCATTTTTAAGAATTTGTATTTACGTATATATATAGGTGTACTATAAGAACGACAAGTCTGAAGTATTAATAATCGAATATAGATAGAAGATGAGGAAAACCATGACTTTATGCAACTGGATACCTTCGCTTAATCACCCTAAATGAAAAGAGCCTAACTGAAAGGCTTGAAGGGTACGCATGATGGAACAGAGTGGTTAAGCCAAAGTTTCTGTTAATAGGGTAAAAACGGATGAGCTTCCTTGTAGAGTGATTAAACCACGTGACATAACAACCTAACTAGTTTCTCTGTAGTCGGTTGATCTTCGGAGTATGCCTTTTGATTGTGTGTTTATTTTCTAATGACAACATATTTTTATTATGGTATTGTTATGTATTATGTAACCTGACCTAACCTAACCCGACCCCACCCAAAAATTATGACATTGGGTTGTTAGAAATCCGCAAAATACTAACCGATAGAAAAAAAATGGCCCCACCACTGTTAAGAAGAAGCAGGTAATTTGTAAGTAGTGATGAGTATGCAATCATCTTGTCATAACAAGGTCTATGACAAAAGTTACCATCTATAATCAAACAATCCACCGGATAATTCTATTTTCATGTTGTCGAATATTTTGGGTAATCATTTAGTTAGCGGTGTACACGATATTTAAGAGTTGTTTGAAATCTCATAGTTAAAATCAAAAGATTTAGATACTTGTTGAACCTTGCACTTCAAAGTTTACGTGGATCTTAAAAACAATAGTGATCTTTATTTGTAGTATATCTTGCTACTCATAAGTTGTTTATCTAAGATGTATGTGTAATCATAAACTTAATTTTTTTGTTAGAGAAAAACAACTGGCACCTTAAAGTTAATGTGAATCTCAAAAAACAATAATGTTATTTGTTTATAATGTAGTAGGTTAGAATCTCGTGTATTACACGGGTTGAATAAATGTAATGTTAAGTACCTACTAATAAAAAGTTTATGTTTTTAAAACTCGTGTAATACACGGGTTGAATAAATCCGTGTATTACACATGTTGAGTAAAGTATAATGTAATTTATTAACACATACACTCGTCAAAATGAAACAATATGAATATGTAAATATATAATTAAAAGTTTTTTTTATTTGAATCCTAGATGGCTATATAATTAGTTTCTGTTTGTAGAGTTCATAAAAATATGATTGAACAAATTAATTGATGATAAACACATTTTTAAATTAAAAAATGTGTAGATAAAAATTGAAACAAATAATTAATTTTGTTGCCTAAAATTATGGAGTTGATTATTAATAGGAGAGAGAGACGGGAAAATGAGAACGGGGAGGCCGAGAATTGTGACAAGTGTCCTCATATTTTACTTGTTTATTATGTAGTATAGATTATAACACAAAATGTATTTAGATATTAGGTGAGGGTTAGCTTGGTAAATAGTGAAGTATAAATATATTCTTTTGTAACCCTATCCTTAAATATACAATACACAAAATTTATACACTCAACTTCTTCTCTCTGGTTTGGTATTAGAGCCCTCACAAGGCTCTACCACCATCGTCGCACAAACCGGCCACCACTATCGCCGCACAACCGGTCATCATCAAAACCTCCTAGTGTCGCCAAGCCACCACCACCGTCGTCGCACGTCCGTTGTCCCGAAGCTCTCGCACACCGTTGTCGTTGTTTTCTCTAATGTTCCAAACACCGACAATCGGCTTCCTCTCAAATAGATGAAACACAAAAGTAAAAAAAAAACTTTCGTCCGACGCTTCAAACTCTCGTCTGACGCTTCAAACTCTCGTCCGAAACTTCAAAACTTTCTTTCGAAACTTAAAAATTTCATCCGAAACTTCCAAACTTCCGTCCGAAACTTAAAATTTTCGTCCGCAAAAATAAGTAAAAAAAATTTCCGAAACTTATTTCCCACCAAATGGCTCATACACAAGTTTTTAGCTCAACAAAAAAAACATACCCATAACTCTTACAAGTTTGTCTTTACTCTATCTCCCACCAATTATGGCTATTAGAAGACCATGATTGGGCATTTCACGCTTACCAATACCTTTATGGATATGTTGATGGATCCATACCTTGCGCAGACAAACAGTTGCCATCTAGATCTGATACTACCACACCTCCATAGTTGAATCCAAGCTACTCAACATGAATTCTGAATGATGCACATGTTCAAATGGTCATCATCTCCACCATCTATGAGGCATCTTTCTCTCATGTCCAAGGTACCACATCTCGTATACATGGGATTCTCTTGCTCGTGCTTATGCTCCAAACACCGCCTC
This sequence comes from Smallanthus sonchifolius, assembly GCA_023525975.1. Classification (NCBI taxonomy): domain Eukaryota; kingdom Viridiplantae; phylum Streptophyta; class Magnoliopsida; order Asterales; family Asteraceae; genus Smallanthus; species Smallanthus sonchifolius. The sequence continues at coordinate 34,931,490 of CM042046.1, forward strand.
TCGTAAATACACGCTTAAGACAACTTCTTAATATGCAAATGAAAGGTGACGAAACACCCCTCTCTTATCTGAGCAAAGCACATGAGTATACTTCTACACTCCCCAACATTGGCGAACCCATCAAGAACAAAAATCTAGTGCTCTATGTTATCTCTAGATTGCGTGCTGAGTATAATGGTTTAAAGTCCACAATTCTGGCTCACTCATCTCCCTTGACATTTAATGACCTCTATGGTCTTCTTAGTGACCATGATTATATGGTAACAAGCCCATCACAACATGTTGAAGCCAATGCTTTTCTTTCTACCACACATTATGCCACTAGTTCTTTGCCAGCCACTTCTCACTCACCACAACAACTTCAGGCTTTTCACCAGATGGCATCCAACCTTGGCTATCAACTTATGCCAACTGTTCAAGTTATGACCACAACTCCTCAGGCCTTCTATGCCTCCCATCCCTCTTATAACCGGGGTGACAATTTCAGATGACGACACTGATCTCATCGAAACAACAACAACAACAATAGCTACAACAAAAATGGTAGAGGGGACACTCATAGTCCATTTGCTTGGGCTTCAGCTCAAAATACAGTACACAGTACATGTAATCGCTACAGGACTGGTCACATCCAAACAGATTGTCCCAACCGTGATCCCTCCACCATCAGAAACTGTCATGTTGCAAACAATACTGACACTCACTCTACCACTAGCATCACTTGGTACCGAGACACGAGATCAAATAATCACGTTACACCAAACATGACAAATCTTGACATCTCTGAGGCATGATAATGACTCTCTTCATGTTGATAATGGTAAAGGACTTCCTATACTTCATATTGGCTCCAAAAATTTCTTATCTCCAAATAAATCTTTTACTGTGTCTGACATTCTTCATGTTCCCGAAATCAAAAAGAATCTTTCATCTATTCAAAATTTTTGTTTATACAACAAAGTTTTCTTTGAATTTCACTCTTCTTTCATTGTTGTAAGGATGAGTATACACGCACTACCCTCTTTTCATGCCCCAATGAGCATGATCTATACTCTTTGCGTCTACCTCAGCTTCGTTGACTCAATAAGATAGCTTTCTCTGCTACACGTGCTACATCCACTGTTTGGCATAGGAGGCTTGGTCACCCACATCACCTTTTGTTACGTTTTATGCTTTTAAAATGTTTTCTTCCTATTAACAAGAACTCAACTTAAGTTAATTGTTCTACTTGTTATGTAGCAAATCTACTCGACTTTCTTTACCTAATTCAAATTTTCGCAATCATCTGTTCTTGACTTAATTTATTTAGGCCCCGACATTTGTATTATCATCTTATGGCCATAATTATTTCTTACGTTGTGTTGATCATTATTCTTGTTATATACTTTACCATTTGAATCAAACCACCACTTATTTCTTACGTTGTGTTGATCATTATTCTTGTTATATACTTTACCATTTGAATCAAACCACCACTTCGTCCTCTTCACCACTCTCTGAGTCAACATCCTTTACCATTGAAAACTAACACACGGAGTGGCATCACGCCATGGGCAAAGAGTTTCATGCACTTGTTCAAAACGAGACTTGGTCGTTAGTTCCTCCTTTTCCCAACACTAATGTTATTGATTGTAAGTGGGTTTACATGATAATGAAGGACCAACATGGTGTTGTTACTTGAAACAAGGCTCGCCTTGTGGCAAGGGGTTTTCGTCAACAACCGGGCATTGACTTCAATGAAACTTTAGTCCAGCTGTTAAGTATACCACTATCTTAGTGGTCTTATCCCTTGCAGTTGCAAAACAGTGGCCTCTTCGTCAGTTGGGTGTTCATAATGCATTCTTAAATGGTGGAAGAGTTGGTTGTTCACAATGCATTCTTAAATGGCGATCTTAAAGAGACAGTCTATATCAAGCATCCACAAGGTTTTGTTGATCCCAAACATCCAGATCACGTTTGCTTGCTACACAAGTCCCTGTACGACCTCAGACAGGCTCCTCGTGTTTGGTTTCATCGGCTATCACAAGTGCTCAATACCTTGCGCTTCATTGGATCAAAGACAGATCCATCTCTCTTACATACAAGTTCAGGACCACTCTCTTGTATGTTCTGGTCTATGTGGATGACATCATCATTATTAGCAACAACATAAATGCGGTAAATCGAGTTACAACAACTCCGCAAAGATTTTCTCTCAAGGATCTTGGTAATCTTGACTAGTTTATGGGTCTTGAGAATTTCCCACAGCAGAAGGATATTTTCTTCTCCAAAAGAAGATACATACTCGTCGTCATCTAGCGAGCCGACCTTTCTGATTGTAAACCGGTCTCCTTTTCTAATAAGCACATCCCAAACCTTATCTCTTGGGGACAGTGCCCTACTTTCTGACCCAGTCAAGTATTGTCAGACTGTTGGTGCCTTACAATACATCACTTTATCCAGACCAGACATTAGTACATTACTTTTGTTGTGAACAAGGTCTGTCAGTACATGCACGCCTCGTCTGAAAATCACTGGGTCAAACGCACACTTTTTTTTACTTAAAGAGCATTATTCATCATGTCCTATTAATTCGTCACAACTTAGGGTCACACCTATAGGCATTCACTGACGTTCATTGGCAAGGATCTTCTTCCCTTACTGCCTTCTCCGATGCAGACTGGCACGGTTGTCCCGATGACCATCGGTCCACGGGGAGATTTTCTATCTACTTGGGATCCAATCTTATCTCCTGGACCGCACGAAAATAAAAGACAGTTTTTTGATCATTTATAAAGCCAGAATACAAAGCTATGACATATATTGTTCTTGAACTAACCTGGCTAGAAGCTCTGCTCAAAGAACTCGGGATATACACAACAACTGCTCCTACTCTCTGGTGTGATAATCTTGGAGTCACGAATCTTGGAGTCACGTATCTTGTAGCTAACCCGGTGTTCCATGCAAGAACAAAACATGTTAAATTGATTTCCACTTTGTAAGAAAAAGAGTCGCACAAGGAAAATTGCTCGTTCAGTTTTATAGCCACGTGAGATCAGATTGCATACATATTCACAAAAGCTTTACCAACTCATATTTCTATTTCTACGTTACAAGCTACAGGTCGCTCTTCGCCCTTAGCTTACAGGGGAGGATATTGGAACACAAAATGTATTTAAAATATTAGTTGAGAGTTAGCTTTGTAAATAATGGAGTATATATATTCTCTTGTAACCCTATTCTCAAATATACAATACACAAACTTTATACACTCTCAACTAGTTCTCTCTGGTTTAATGTATCCTGCAGTCATAAGTAATTTAACACAATAATCTAAAACGTATAAGCAATCATAAACTTAGTTTTAGAACCTGAAAAGAAAAAAAAGGAACATTATCACTGCGAACTCGTCTTTCACAACCAAGCATTATGAATGCATTCTTTCTATACAATGTGTATTTTTTACTTTCAGTTTATTTAATCTAATATTTATTAGTATAAATATAAACTTCAATTTGTATTCGATCAAACAAGAATACAACATCAAACCCATACCTAAATCTTAGTAATCACATTTGTAAGGATCATCAATAGCATCATCATTTTGCACCATATTTTACCCCTAACCTTTTAGTTATGGGATACACAACTTAAACCACCAGGATGTTCCCTTGATGACGCAAAATTATGTTTGATAATAAGGTTATAAGCAAGTGGATAATGTAAACCCCAACAAAATCCGCCGTGACCACTGCATTGCGGGTGCTCTAAGCATTTTGATTCGTGGGTTCAAATCATTGATGCAACAAAGTGACCCATCAGGTACATGATTCGATTTAATACTCGATAGAATACCGTTCATAGTTGAACTGGATGGAGGGAGAAGGGTTAAAAAAACACCACAAGAAAGCCATGAAGTCATGAAGGACTGGAAAGTAAAATATACATTTACTAATCCTTGTGGTTAATAATAATAAGAATACCTGAAAACCAAGCAAAAGGCTTCTTCATATGATATCCATAGCTAGATTAAGTGCAGCAACTGGGTCATGCAATGCAAACTCACCAGACAGCACAATTTACAACAATATTAAATCACTCGCTCGCTCCCTAATTACATAACATTCTCTGTTATCCTTTTTTCCTACGCTAAACTCGATTCATTAATCTCTCATTTAGGTCTTGAACTTGAGTGGTGGTGCCCTTTGCTGTCCTGTTTTATCCTATCTGCATACATTGGCAACTGAATTATCTCGTTTATCTCGTCCAGTAACACTTCCTCCGTGATGTTGTCCTTTATGCTCCGCATCACCTGTGTGTTTTCGTGTGTGTTTACACACAGTTAACATACCCATTGTTAGATATGACTCGAATAAATATATACTAGGGTAGAAATGTCTTTCACTTTCGTAATCATGAATTAATCGATCATTAACAACTTCTTGCAAGGATGTGTGTGTGTGAGAGAGAGAGAGAGAGAAGCACCTTTCTATACGTGTTGAACTCATTTGGTGTAGCTTTATCTGTCCTGACACGCATGCAGACCCATACTTCTTCCTCTGAATTCCAAGCACACTCGATAATCTTACCCGAGTATGATGTAGGATCAATATCATCTGCTGGTTCACAAGAAACTAGATCAAGAAACCCAAAACTTTCAAAATGGAAGGGTCAGGCGGGTTGGAATGTATCAAAACGGGTAATATTTGATACCTACCGGCCAACACTGGTTGGCATGGCCCCTAACTCACTTTATCCGATTTTAGATATTTTTTGTTAAAAAATGGTGATGAATATGATTACTAAAAATATAATAATCTAAACTTCTGAATAAACCGGATTTAGTAGGCTGTATGCACTAAGAATAATCTTTTGGCTACTTCTGAACCATTTAACCTTTTCCATCCAAACTGACCAAATTTGTAAGTGAATGGGCCAAAGTTGCAACATCTAATTAGTTATTTACTGACCACCAAATTCAATTCTGTTCCCCTCCATCAGCTTCTTCTTCCCTCGTTCAAAAAGAAAAAGTAGTTGGCGATCTTCAGCCATCTATGGGCAAGCATATAACGATTAGTGACCTATAAGAAGATGACAACTCTAAATAAACGAAATATAAAAAAAGTTGATAGTCAAACCTCAAAAAGAAAATCAACGGAGTTCATTGATGCATATTTCCACTTCAAAAGTCCTTCATGTGTACGGGGGACATACGGATCATCCCAACCCTGCCCACATAGAAATAAATATTTACCAAGATAATAAAACATATACAAAACTACGGCAAATACTATAAAAAACCAATATACTTTCTATTTTTTTCTAACAAAAGTCCCTCAACAATTTTTTACAATTAAAAAACCAACATACTCTCTTTTTCTCTCACAAAAGTCCCTCAACAATTTTTTGCAATTAAAAAACCAACATACTTTTTTGTTTTTCTCAACAAAGTCCATCTGACAACTATAATCATGTTAAATTTACATTCTTTGACAACTTTCTGCTAGAGTAAATAGTTGTTGAGGGATTTTTGTGAGACAACTAGAAGGTATGTTAGTTTTTTATGTGCAAAAATTTGTTGAGGGGCGTTCGTAAGAAAAAAGAAAGCGTGTGTTGGTTTTTTATGTGCAAAAAATTGTTGAGGGACTTTTGTGAGAAAAAATAAAAAGTATGTTGGTTTTTACTGGTGTTTGCCCACAAACCTAAGTTGAAAGTACTAATATGAAAAACAAAATAAATATGTATGTGTGTGGATTTAGTAGGGGTGGCAATTCCAACATATGGAAATAATTAGGTTGTGTTGTCATATCTAACCTGTTTAATAAACGAGTCGTGTTCGGGTATGACATGTTTAACCCGTTTAATTAAACGGGTCAATCCACCAACCCGTCAACCCATTTGACAAGTTTAGATAAATGGGTTAAACGAGTCATATTCGGGTTACACGATTTTAAGTGTTTCTGTGTTAGGGTAGATGATTTTGAAACGAATAAATATATGGGCCGTGTTCGGGATAAACAATGCAACTCGTCAACCCGCTGACCCGACACGATTCACACCCCTAGGATTTAGAACCTGAAAAACAAGGCCATCTGCATCATGTGAAAGCCTTGGAATGAACTCCTTCAAAAGCTTAGTGACAGTAGAAAGCAACCAAAAGTCCTTCCTCCTTACCTATAAAAACTTCACAACATAAGCAACGAATTTGACCAAGAAAATAAAAGGAAAGTCAGTTTTAATCATAAACTTAATTAATTAGTGTGAGCGAATAATACCCTGAATGGCTCCAAGTCATATCTATACAAGGAATTTCCATGTTTGTATATATTATGGCGTTCACGGTTTCGAGGTTCAACCACTTCCTTCTCCAGCATTTTCCATCGTTCATAGAAAGGTCTCTGTATCAAGTTTCATAAAAATAAATTTGAATTGAATTATTTTTATCAACTAAATGTACATGTTATCATTGTTGTAAAAATTGCTAGGCGCTAGTCGGGCGTTGGGGTACCGACTAGCGATTAATCGGATTGGAAATTTTATATGTTTTTATAATTATTTACCAAAAAATTAGCTATAAATAAGCTTTATATATGTTTTAATATATAAAATATAAATATGTACAACCTAGAAACCTATATGTACAACATCTTGATGCACACACATGTAAAAGTCTTGATCAATTTTGTTAAAACTGTAACTTTGAGAATGAAACTTGTAATTTTATTAAAGAATAAGTGATAAATGAAAAAGATTGTAAAAGTCTTGGTCAATTTTGTTAAAACTATAATTTTGAATATGGAACTTGTAATTTTATTAAAGAATAAGTGATAAATGAAGAAGAAAAATTCTTTGGGCCGATTTGGACGGCCTAGAACCGACTAGTGATTAGTGGACCGATTACATAAAAATTCCAAGTTGATTCTCCGATTAGCGATTAATCGCAGATTCCCGATTTTTGCAATACTGCATGTTATAATGCTCAAATGGATTGAACAAGGTAAAATTTAAACCTTGTGATTGTGAATGTATTAGAATGTATGATTAGGGTTACACAATGAGGTGTGCTTATATAGAGCACACTATTTCAAGTCCAGTCCCTATACTATTACCTAATAACATTGTGGTCTAATAGTAAAGAAGGGCAGTATTCTAATAATATAGTTTTCATGATCATATGTCATACATTAAATATTTTTAAAATGTAAAAGGGGCAGAAAATGTCTCTGTCAGCCCCACCAATCCGTATTAAAAATTACATATTCTGACACACGCCCGTTTCAACCATTTCCCAACCCACCCATTTTGCCACATAAATATAAACATATCATGACCAAGAGCACAAGGTTGATCAAATTCATCATTAAACTTACCTCAATGACAGAGATTTGATTGATTGCCATCAAATCATAAATCAGGTAACGTCTTTCTTGTTTCCGAGTGTCTGGTACGGTATCAATTATCATCTCACCATCGAGCAGTGTGTAGTGGTGAAGCTTCTCAGCTAAACCCTTGCGAAAAAATGATTTTTGTGTGACAATGAACATTTAATATGAGGACCTATAAAACAAGAATTTCTTAGAGTAGACTCATACTTCATTATTTAGTTTCCAAGGAAATCTCATCTGGACCCTTCGGAAAACAAAATTTCTATCAATTAGATAACATCCATCCATAGTAATTAACATCATATATCTTGTTCCATCAGCTTTCCATGTAGCATAATAGTAACGCTGCCTAAGAAGTTGCAAATTCTCCCTGCACAGTATATGATCATTATATTATAGTAAAATTAATATACCAAAATATAAGATTATGATCATAAAGAAAGGTTAAGACATCAGACCTGTCCAGAGAAACTGGATGTGACCCTGGAAACTGATGGTTCCCTCTAGCCTGAGAAGCAAGAAATCATAAAAATAAAAATAAAAAGTTCATAAATGAGATGTCTGAGAAAGCGGAAACGAAAGAAGAAAACTTAAATTATTGAGAATAGTTGGCTTTTCTATGCTAATCTGATACAATTGTTTGTAGTAAACATTTGAAAATGTAGCATGATACAAATGGTTCTCAAGTAAAGGGAGCAAGGTAAGAGTCTGATGTGAAAACCTTTTAAGTAAAGGAAACTGATGCTCTTTGAAAATCAAAAGAGCCTGGAACAAACACCCCTTCAATAGAATTACAAGATAACCTTAAAGCAAACAGCGATTTGACCCATTTACACATGAGTGGGAAATTTTGGTTGTGTTACCATAGTTGTCAAGGCGCATAGGCTTACTCAAGGCACATAGGCCGAGCCCGGACCTAGTCGCAAGGCACAAAAAAGAGGTTTTTTTTAAGTTAGGGGCGTAGTATAAGAATACCATTTTCAGGGGTTTTAAACTTGTTTTAGGCTAGTTTAGGCTTTTTTTTTAGGTTGATTCCAGGCTTGATTAGGGGTTTTAGACAAGTTCTGGCCTGGGTTTAAGAAAAACAGCTAAAAAGCTTAAGAGAAACCATATATTACATATAAAAAAACCTATACCTAACAGGGGAATGGATTGAAAGTCACCAAAGGTCTGTAATTTTAATGTATGCAATCTCCTAAATAGCAAATTCTTCTTATTCAAAGATTTCATTTTTGTTATTGAAATAATATTGCTTTTCTAATCATAACTAATGCATTAACTATTTATAAAAAGATACAAACGGACAAAAAAGTTGTTTGTGGATCAACCAGAGGACATATTTTAACAATGCCGAGAAATGACCCATTTCAAGCCCACCCATCTTGCCACCTCTATCCATCAGCTATTCCACCACCACTCCGGAGGCACACGCAGAACAAGTGGTCCATTAATAGCAAACAAAACAATTGGGAACGACAAATTTCTTTCAGATTGGAGATCGATAATGCCCATTTAAACCAAACAAATTAAGCCCTAATTTGATTCAGAGTGCAGCTGTACGCAGTTTATTTCTTTCATACAAGACCTTGGTGGCACAACATCAACATAATAGAAACATTAAAAAATCCTCTTATTGGAGTCTACAAATGATAAACTAGTTCTACTTACTCACCTTTTAAAAGTTTCAGATGCAGCGTATCTTAAAATGGTTGGCGTTAAGTTAAAGGCAGTGTGAGTTGGGTAATGGGTTAAACGGGCATTCATAAGATCAAAACCGTTTGGTAATTCGGAATTGTGGACAAGCTAAAATGTTGTTGATGCTCTAGCTAATAAAGCACAATCGCATAAAGATAGGTTGTATACCTTTTTAACTAGTTTTAGATAAGTGGCTTGCCAACGCAAATGTTGATGTTTTTTATTTCTATTTGAATATGAGGACCGTTGGCCATCTGGTGCAATGGTAGCCCCAAGACTTCCAATAGAGGAGGTCTTGGGTTCGAATCCTGGCCACAACAAAAAAGGGGTCTGTGGCCAGGTCAGGGGGTTTATCCAGTTGGGGGGTTCCTCCTGGGGTGGGCTGCCCTGGTTGTTCTAGGTGTTGCCCCGGGGAAACCCAATTATCCTAGAATATCTAGGTGTTGTCGTTCAAAAAAAAAATTGAATATGAGGTTGTTATAAAAGAAAGAACATACACAAAAGATGGTCTATTATACCAAACCCAACATTCAAAAAGACCTGGTGTGATCTCAACATTGAAGTGAGGTCATAACAAGGGTCCTATAATATTAAGTCCGGATATTATTCTTCCAAATTCTAAAATATTCAAAGAGGAAATAAACTACGTTCTCCATTGTGCTTCTAGAGACTGAGAGACATATAAATAAGATACTTCAGATTTTGCTGGAGTAAAGACATGTGAACAGAACTACAATGGTTTCAAACCAGGGACGCTAAACCCTTAATGTTTTGTTCTAGAAGAACACTACAATAATTTTACGGATGAAATATTATACACTAAAAGTTGATGTAAAACAAGGGCCTACAATTACATGGCCTATACTGACTATGTACTGTATTTACGCAGCTTGTCATCGATTATGTACTATATTTACGGGAACATTAAAAACAATGAAGGGATTATTACTTACCCCTGCACTTAATTTTAATGCTTGATAACAGAACAGTCTGAAAGAATCTTGCTGATCTTGAGGGATACTATCACCCAAAACATCATCATTTGTCATGACACCCTCTGCATCATGATTACTCTCCTGATACAAATAAAAATATTCTTAAAATTAATGTCGTGATCAACTGATCATAGAATGTAAACAATTAGTAGAAGGGAAAAGTGTACATTCGGAGGATCCAAAGGTACTCCATCATCATCTTCATCTGGTAATGCCTCTCCATTCAGATCAAACTCAGAAGATCTTTTCCACTCAGGAGTTGGAGGGCAAGTGACCATATCAGGTTTTCTTTCATGATAGAAGGCATATAAGGCATCAATATAATCTGGTTTATATATTCCAGGAGGTCGTGCTTCAGAAAATATTCTTATTGCCTGTAGCACGAGTAATTAGTAGAAGTCCATAACATAATACAAACTTACAGAACAAAAAACCAGCTCACCAAATTAACTGACCTGAGTTACAGATATTGGCAATGTTCGCATGAGATGATGAATAATCATATATCCTGTACGGTTATGCCCATGTGTGCAATGAACAAGAGCATACTTCTTTGAGTTCTTCTGTCGAGCTAGAAATTGAGAAACCTGATGAGGATTAAATTTATTACGCATTCTTTCATTACTTATTTTGTAATTTGGAAAGTGGTAGGACACATTTGAACAGACAACAGGTATTTATAACTTGTAAGAGTAACTTGCCTCATACACAAACTGATTTACGGCCTCGTTCTCTGGTACTGAGTCACGCCCCTTGCAGTTGATCTGAATCAAATAAATAATTACACAAGAATAAATGAATTATATCATTATTTGATAAAAAAAAGATACAAAAAAAGACTTAGAATCCATTTCTCAATACTCCAGAAATTGATTTAAAGTATTTGGAAACTAACCTTAACGTACTTGATGCCTTCTTTCTTCCAATCATTTACAGAATAGTAACGAGATGTATTTGTAAGATCAATCACCAAGCCCAGCTGAAAAGGTACCAAACCAAAAATCAAGGTCACAAGTTTTATAATAAGAAAGGGCTACATACAATTAGTATCATTTCTATTTGACTTGCACACACATACCTTCCGGCCCAAAACTCTTTGTTGGTGAACGACTTGTCTAAATGAGTATCTTTTACCAGGAACAATACAGTCATTAAAAGACTCACCAAGAGGAACTTTAGAAGGAACAATACCACCTATTTCTTGACCAAATGCTGGGCAATCCAACCATCCTATAACACAAAAGTTTAATCAAAATGTAAATTTAACAATTTGAAATATATCAACCTAATTTTAATTCTTGAGATTGAAGTTTACCTGGAGGAAGCCTGCTCTTATCATAAGTTCTCTGACTCTTTGTATGAAACAAATGATCATTCATAGACTGGTAAGCCTGATGTTTTGGTTTGTCATCTGGGCGTTCTCGTTTCAATCTTTGCTTTCTCTCTTCACGCTCCTGATTCAAGAATATGAGTGGATGTAAACACATGAAAATTGCATATAATGTTAGCTTTTATTTGTGACAAATAACATTAAACATTAGTGAAGTACCCGACGCATAATATCCACTGCTGTCTCTACATGTTCTACATGATGATGATGATGATGATGATGGCTATGTTTTTCTTCCGGTGCACTGTCTTCACTTAAACTTGGTTCAAAAGTCTCTTCATCTTCTTCAGGTTCTGGAGATGCATTTAAATCCATGCTTACGTTCATTCAAGGCACACTATTCCCTTGGGTAAACCAAATAAAAGGTAACAAATATGAGTGGATTGGAGAGACGTGCATTAAGCAAAACAAAATAAACGATTAAAAACCAACTAGCATTCAATTCAATCATATTGGTTTAACTTTTCAAGTTTTTTGCTAAAATCATACGATAAGAAAGTTTTGTTATGAAAATGCTTGTCTATCTTAGCAACTGTAACAAGATTGTGATAATTAAGCAGATTTTTACTCTAACATAGTGTTGGGTTGAAGGCTTTTGGGCCGGCTGTGTTGGACCCCTTTTGGGCTTGTTATGGATGGAACACAAGAAAAGGGCAGTCGGCCCTAGTTTGCTTAGTTAGTGGTTGCCTAATTTAATTAACCCTAATCTTGGTATTATATATACCCCTATGATGTAATTGTAATCTTGAGCACCTAATAAGAATAAACCCTACTTGCAACAGTGGATGTAGGTCACCTTGACCGAACCACTATAAATCTCTCGTGTCCTTTTATTTTATGTCTATTGAGTGTGTGTTTGTGTGTGATTGTTTGTTTGCTTCCATGGGACGGCCTCTGATCTAATACCTAACAAGTGGTATCAGAGTCTCAGTTCAGTAAACACACGGTTCTACACTGGGGATCAATCGCACAAAGAGAATAGGGCTGTTATGAAATTTCCGGAAAAAAAACTGGGCTGCTGGGTTGCGACTGTTTGCTGGTGGAAGGCTGATCGCGGGCTGGTTTTTTTTGCTACTTTTGTTGTAGCGATTAGGGTTAAAGAAACCCTAGGAGTTGTCGCAAGTGGGGACAGCAGGGGCTGTTCGGAAACTGATTTGGAAGTTTTTTTGGGGTGTTTTGCGATTAGGGTTCTTGCTTGAAGTTGCTGGTTACATTCGGGTTGCAGGAGAAGTTGCCTGGTTCGGGTGCTTTGGATTTTAGGGCTTCTTTGGAGGTATGCTTGGCTTCGGTTAGTTTTTTTTGGGTTTTGCTAAAGTTTAATCTTTGTTGGCTGTTTCTTATCAACTGCAATTGGGGTACCGGATTTTGTGAACGACAACAGTGGGTCGAGTCCTTGACAGTGTTCAGTAGATGAACTGTCAAGTTCTTTAGGCCCGAGCAATTGTTGAGTCTGTTCACTGTTTCTTGATTCTATATGTTTCTCATTTGCAATGGCCGAAGACGAGAGGGTTCCGATTGAAAACTTTAACAGGGCCGATTTCGTTTGGTGGAAGATGCAAGTAGCATTGCTCAGTCAAAAGGATTTGAATATGGTATTGGAAGAAAAACCGGATAGAATGGAGAGAGATGACGAAGCGATTTGAAATTCCAAGGAAAGAAAGCTAAAGGGGTGATTACATTGGCTTTGACGAGGAGTGTTGCATTTAACATTATGCAAGAAACCACGACTCTATGTTGACAACTCTGTCAAATATGTATGAAAAGCCATCTACAGCTAATAAGGTGTTCTTAATGAGGGAATTGTTCATGACTAGGATGCATGAGGGAAGCTCAGTCACGGGTCACATTAATGATCTTAACTCGATCATGTATCGGCTGTCACAAAGTTTGATGATGAGACTCAAGCTGTGATACTGCTATCTTATTTCCTGATAGTTGGTCCAGATTTGTGACAGTTGTTACCAGCTCCACGGGGACAGGTGGTATGACATTTGAAGGAACCCGGGATAGGGTACTAGGTGAGGCCAGAAAAGCACTAGTGGTGGACCATCTTCTGAGATGTTTCATGTCAACAGAGCAAGGGAAAATAACAGGAGCAGTGGGAGTCGGGAGAGGAGTTCATCTAGAACTCGGATGAATGTGAAGTGTTGGAGCTGTAATGAAGTTGGGCATGTTAAGAGTCAAAGTCTAAGTAATGTGGAAAAAGTGGTTGTTCGCTATGATGATGCACTGGTCTGCAGTGTAGAATCTGCCACCGGCTTTTGAGTTATGGATTCTGGATCTTCATTTCATGCCATACACAGCAAGGAGATGATGCTGAATCTGAAAGTTGGTGACTTTGGGAATGTACGATTAGCCAATGATGAGATTCTTGAAGTAACGGGCATGGGGGATATTAATCTGGTTACTCCATTGGGTACTACTTGGAATTTGAAGGATGTCAGGGTGATTCCAAGGCTGAAGAAGATTACTCCTGTCGATAAGTTGGATGAACAGGGACTGGAAGTAAAGTTTGTTGGTGGTATATGAAAAATGATTAATGGGAACCAGGTAGCTCGTGAAAAGAAACGGGGGTCATTATATATGGTTGAGGTATCCATTGAGGGAGTAATTGTCCCAATTAAGCATGACAAAGTCGGGTTCGTTGAATCTAGAGCTAAGCTGGTTCACTTTGCAAACGTGAAACCTAGAGCTACAGGGATATCAGTTGAATCGGTTTGGAGGTCTAAACTAGTCAGGGGATTTGGTGACAGCGGGAGCAGGGACGTGTTCCATATATAGTTACAAAGAGTCGTTGGGTATTGAAGACAAAGGGTCCGACCGAAGGAAAATTCTCTCCTAGGTTGTTTGCTGAATTTGGGGAGTGCTAATGGTTCTCTATGTATTTCTAAAACTGGTGGAACATGTAAACCAGTTGAGACAGAAGATGAGTCAGTAATGGCTGTTGGGTTGGAGCTCGGGGAGCTTCAATTGTCCCTTCATGTACTTGATGAGAGTAGATGGTTGCAACTAGGGGAACACGACTGTTGTTGAAGTCTTAGCTAATTTATGGGAATTGAAGCTTGGAAGACTTGGATATGAATATTTCTAGAGTTTCTGGATCTGAATTTACTTGGATGGCGTTTGTGGATTATACAAAGCCTTCAAGTGGGAGATTGTTGGGTTGAAGGCTTTTGGGTGGGCTGGGTTAGGCCCCTTTTGGGCTTGTTATGGATGGAACACAAGAAAAGGGGCAGCAGGCCCTAGTTTGCTTAGTTAGTGGTTGCGTAATTTAATTAACCCTAATCTTGATATTATATATAACCCTATGATGTAATTGTAATCTTGAGCACCTAATAAGAATAAACCTTAGTTGCAACAGTGGATGTAGGTCACCTTGACCGAACCACTATAAATCTTTCGTGTCCTTTTATTTTCTGTCTATTATGTGTGTGTTGATCTAATACCTAACACATAGGGATGTTAAATCATATTCAACATGGCCAAATGCAAACAATTTGACACTGTGATATGGCAACGAAGTCAAAATAGCACATTTATGAGAAACAACTCCAAAAGTTTTGAAGGGAAATAATAGTTTACAACAGCCTTTCATCATAATTGCACACAATACCTAATAAAAAGAGCTTACATGAATCGAAAACTGAAAAAGGGCTACACTTGGACATCAAATATCAAACTGGCCCCTTTTCAACTTCAGTGTTGGGAATTTTAACCTATTCTAGGTGAATTTGCTGGCTGAATCGAAAACAGGATAATGTTGGTGGCAGTTTTGCAAACTCATTCACACCAATTTTGTGTTTGTGAAGTAGTTTCACTTCAGAAATAAAACGCCTCTATTTCTAGTAACTAAATGCAACCTTAATAGCTCTCGAAGCTAATTTTCTGTAACTCTAAACAACCAGTACGATCAAAACCACAATCAGCCCTATTATCCTAGACTCAGAGAAAAACCTAACTTACCAATCCAACAAAAAATCACAAATAGTGTCTGCAAATTGATTTCGCAGAAGAAATGCAAGCAAAAAGGTGGATAATGAAGAAGTTTACGAGAAACAGCTCAAACCTCGTGTAAAAATGGGGCGAAATTCACCCTAACTGCTCCATGAACCATGCAAATACAGAATCCTCGAAGCCGGAAGCGGTTTTAATCGGAAGGATGTCTGGGAAGACGAAAGATTGCTTGACTCATAAACCCTAGAGTGGGAAAAAATGGAAAGAAAAAGAACAGAGATCGTAACTTTAGATACCAAAGAACATGACGATGACCGAGTATTAAAGAGCATCGAAGGAGTTGGAGAAGGAGCGAGCTATCACAAGATTCCAATCTTCATTTAATTTTACTTCAATTAATCTTAAAAAATAAACCTAATAATGTAATCTCCAAAGTTTAAACCTATAATTATTCTCAATATAATTTACTCTGGTAATGTGATATGCAATTTATTAACTCAAGCTTCAGTTTTTACATAAAAATCTAATTATACATAATTATAAATATTAAATCAGGAACAAATACAAGATTTTTCATTGATGAGGATAAAAACAAACTAATCAAAACGAATCAAAAGCAATTTTTAAGGAATGAAAGGAACAAGTAAAGGAAAAAAAAACAACAAAAACCGATGAAAGTGTTAATATTTGTGATTTGAAATCAAAGATCAGACAAAGCAAAAAAAAACAAGATAACTACATACAAGAAAATTGATAAAATGCAATTAGTGGACATTTTTCTCACTAGATGAAGTACAAAATGATCTCAAATGTTTCATGACATACCACCCTACATGTTAAACATATTTATTTAAGGTTTAATTCATGTGTGAAGAGTAGTCCAAATGAAAAGACATTAAATAACACGAAGCAAATACTTAATGTACAGACGAATTATGGTTGGTGTAGCAACTACCGATGACTAGAAGACAATACCGCTTGACAACTAGGGTGGCGCAAATGATTCCTCAAGAGTTGGTGCCCATTGTTTCTATTCCAAGGCTACTATAGGGTATAAAAGTGTTGAATCTAAGCCTTGGTATTGTTGGTGCACATCCTCTGATCAAATATCCACTAATCAATATTAGTGAAAGGTAATAAAGAAATAAGTTCTAGTTGATATAAAGTACAACTCAAGATCCCCGAATGAGAAACACTAATGATCTAGATGCACTGAATCTACAAAGCAATACAAAGATCAACTTAAGTAAAGATCCACTAAAGATGGTGTCTGGGAATTTAACGATTCGAAGTTTGCTATATCTTTCAATTTGTAATCATTTCATAGTAGCAATTCGATAGAGCATCTATGTGCCATCTTAGTGCGTGAATTGCTAATTGAGAGATAGAGAGATTTAGAGTTAAGGGGGAGCTTGTAAGTTTATGATATTCAATCAATGATTATGGTTCTTATCTATTTCTGAATGTTTGCAATATCAATTAATTTATGTTTTTATTATATTCTATTGACATACTACTGTGTTTGATTCAAGTCAATTGAACACAAGCTAGTAATCGATCACAACAATTGGGATTAGAGCAAGTTTCATCAATTTTGATTTCACGATCAAAGTTTGATCTCTGTTTTATCGATTAGCTTATTTTTTTCACTCAAAGTTCATCTCAAATCTTAAAAACCCTTTTTAATATCTCTCACAACTATGTTAGAATGGCTATTCATAACACTGGTTCATCCAATAAACCTCTAATGTTGGTTCACTATGAATTCATCATCTGGAAGAGATGTATGAAACACTTTTTGCCCATAAACAATGTCGGGTACTAGCGGATTGTAATCTATAGCCCTTATGTACTCATGGATATCCCCTTGTTAGGAGGAAACCCTGTACCAAAAAAGTTGTAAAATACATAGAATATGATTTCAAAAAAACTTAAGCCGGACGCCAAAACTTTTAGGTTTTTGGCTATGACAGTCCCCAATGAGATATATTAGGGACTGTTACATTGTAAAAATGCCAAGCAATTATGGGATTGTCTCTCTTAATAATATTCGATGGTACATAGGAGGTTATTGCCAATAAAAGTTGAAGTATTGGATCAATATTACGAGATGTTCTATCACTTCAAATCCTAACTCAGCAGTAAGAATGATTCTATTCTTTAGTTTCTAAGCTAAGGATGCATGGTTAAGAGTACAAGAATGAACTTATGCTACACAAATTTCTGAGATCCCTACCAGCCCATTAGGACACTCATGCACTGGTCATTCATACCTCAGTCGAATTCAAAACCATGACTCTCACACATCTCTATGGCAACACATTTGAAAGAGAAAGTAACCAGAAGAAGAAACCCTTGAACCAAGGCAAATCTATTGATGAATACTCTCAAAGGAATGCAGTCTTAATTGGCCATGATGCATATAGTGTTAATTCTGATAGTTCCATTCTAGCTCTAGCTATTATTTACACATTGACATCACCTCTGGCTTTGAAAGGCCCCAAACCGAGTACCTAAAGTTGGTTCTCACTATTGGTTATTTTCCTTAAAAGTACTCGTTTATTTAATCAAACATACAACATAAGTCTTCCTAAAATAATAATCATCTTTGAAAGTCATCATCGTTATTAACTTTGCCTTACGAATGCATGCACACCAATCCGAGTAGCACCGCTCCCAAGCCAAGATATATTGTCATACAATCTCACCTGCCAAACAACCTAACGTACATACAAAGTCAGCTACGCTAAGTGAGTTCTAATAGTTAATTTAAGTAGAAACCATCCCGTCTCAAATATCATTTATGTCAACTTCGGACATCCCAGTCCTTATAAATATAGTTTTGTCATTTATTTACATATAGATAACCCACTGGTTATCTTACAATATCCCATAAGGGTTCACCACCTAAGACTTATCCCATAATTGTAATCCAGTAAGTCTCACCGACATGGATAGAGCTTACTATACTAATAACTTGTAATCTACCACACGTATCAACCCAAAATGCGGTTAACACAACCAACCCCTAGATACCAACCTAACAAGCCTTAATCAAGACTCATACAAGGTCAACTGACACGACAGTCGTAAACACAATGTCATCATTTAGACACAACGGTCAATCTAATGCTTAACACCACAACAATATCTTCTCAGCACAATAAATATGAATCAACACTTGCATGCAGTTAAAACATGCATAAATCTTGCGTCGGCACAATACCAACTGGTGCATCGGAATCCATTTGTAACACGCCTTCAATTTCGTATACACTGTTGTGTTCATTACTCTTCAACACTGTCACCATCCTTGGTAAGGCCCCTTGCCTTTCATAATTAGGATCATTCGTCGTCCTTCTCGTCTCATACCCTAATCACTATCCAGCGATGATTCCTCAAAACACAAGGACCACTGCCTTACTCATAAATGAGCTACATCGGTCATTCTCAGATGATCTCCAAGAGCTTGTGCAAAGCTTCGCTGATATCCTCGAATGTTCCGCAGAAGCTTACCCCTTTTAACTTAGTCATATGTGTACCAACATAGGCATTTGTTTTTCAGTCACTTATGTGCAATCCCGCACTTACTCTTCCTTCGTTTCACTTTCCTCGTCGTTGCTCTATCATTACCACGCGATCACCTACCGCGTCTCATTTATCAAATGCGAGCATGAAGTCCGTCTTATAACAAGCCTCAACCACCCCTTGTCTCATTTCGAGAAACATTCCCATTCCTCTTGTATCTTGCATCGACATAATTCTTCATATGGAACATATTCCTTGGAGACCCTATCGTCAGTGCGTCCACTCCATGTTGAAGTCTTCAGCTTCGTCATCTCAATCACGTCCTAACTATCTTCGATCATGCGTCCACGTAACGCTTTCGTCATTAACTTTCATAGCTCCCCCATTGGCTTCGTGTTCCGAATTCCCGAGATATAAGCATAGGCATCTTCTAAAAGCACCTCACCGATCGTCTAGAAAGATGTCAAAACTCCTCGCATCACCTCGACTAATCATATATTACAAGGACACATACCAACACAACACACAATGTTTTACTTACGTAATAGTAACCCAACTTTCTAACTCGCACAAAGTGCACACACAACTAGCTAGACCTGAGTAAATCTACGTGTATACAATATGACCTAGTCATTTATAGACACACAAACTCCTGAACTCCATCTTATATTCATCACAACGATGGCCCCTGCCACACGTCATCATTTACTCACACCGAGTTCACACGGTTGTGCCCCATATGGTCGTACCAATGGTTCAGGACGACACACTACTCAGGCTAGACACAAGACATCATCTCATGGGTTACAAATATAGGTGTCATACACTAGATATCATCCTAATTATTCATACACACAAGATATATAACCACAATTTCCCACAGGATCTCGTCCTAAACATTTATACATACACAATATCTATATCCATGACTTCCCACAAGATCTTGTCCTGAACATTTATACATACACAAGATGTGTATCCATCACTTCCAATAGGACCCCGTCCTAAACATTCATACAAGGTGCAATACACCCAATGCACTACAAATATCACCTAAACATTTGCACATAGGTGACACTATCTAAGAATGTAGACACAGAACAAATTCAAATTTATGTTTATAAAAGTCTACCTACACAACCTACTCACCCATGATCTCTAAGAATCACATTTAACATGAACTCATATCATTTAACAATGTAATCACATAATCACACATTACCATGCATGCACGTACACCATGCAAACCAAGCCCCGCGTAACTCGTGTATTCGAATCGGCTATTCATGCATGTATGTAAACCATGCCATGAAAACCCTAGTCGGGTGCACCTTAACCGACTCGGTTCTCGTCATCACCTTCTCCATCGAGAACGCCATCATCTTCTTTTTCATCGTGAAAACCCAAACGACTACATCACCAAAACCAACACCATTGGGCTCCAATCGAGTCCTTTCTCCCCGTCGGAAGCATCCCTCACTATCCTCGTCGTTTTCTACAGTAGAGCATCACAACCGCCACACCGTCGTCGCTTCCTATCATCCCCGGGCATCACCGTGAGCACGGTGCACCTCCACACCTCATCCCCTCTCTCTCTTATTTCCTCGGCAATTTTCCACCACACAAGCCGGGTTGTGCTGTGACCCGGCTACCTCCACGTCGGGCACCCCTCTCCGTCCGTACATCACCACCCCTAACACCCTCTTCTCCACTGTGACCGCCGCTACCACAGCCGGCCACGCCTTCATCTTTGTTACTGCCGCCAGCCTTGACCAATAACCCTTACCCTTAATCGGGTTTTATGCAACACAAACATAAGCCAACGCATAAAAGATTAAATAAGAATCACTACTAGAAAACTGGGCATTTGCCACCGTTAATGACGGTCGCAAAATTAGCCACCGATTTACCACCGATCCAGATTTGCCACTGTGTGCCAGTGGCAAAAACCTTTTGGGCCTTTTATTTACGAGATAATTTACATCTGTTTTGGGCTTCCCCTTTTCCTTTTATCCTCCTCCGCCTCTTCCACATTTTCAATATATTGCTCGCACGCTAACATCCTCCGCCAGTTTCATATGTAACTTTACGGTGATTTCAGATCCGCCACTAACCATCCATTTTACAGGATTCAATGGAGTCGAAATCCAAAGAGTAAACGGTATCGAACGAAACTAGTATCAGGTCCGCTTGTGATTCTAGACCTAATCTCACCTCATCTACGGCGATTTCAGGTCTCTTTCTCACTGTGTGCTTTTGATGTCGTGTAAATTAGGACTAGGATTAGTATATCTTTTTTTCGTAAGCTATAGAGTTCGTAAGTTAGGGTTAGGGATATTCATGTTTCTATTGAGAAAATTACAAGTAGCGATAATTTCTTCAACAATTGATGTCATTGGTGCTTAATTCGGGAATTACGGTTTCGTATTTCTGAATTTCGTTAGGAATCGTTCAACATTGGAACATTGTGGTATAGGTTGAATTTTTCTTCAACAGAAACATGATTTTTTTTCATTTATCCTTTTGTTTGTGGCCAAACCGCACTGACAGGCAAGTGAACCTATCGAATGTAGCACAGCTTAATGGTAAACTTGATTATCGAACCCTAGAGACACTACGATAACAAAACTAGACTCGGACTAAAGAATGATTTGGTTGGGGGGTTTACCACACTACTGATTATCACTAAGAATGCAATAAACTAAGGTCGAATCAAACTATCAAGAGATAAGACAAAGGTGAAATCAAGATTAGGAAGAACACTACCTAGGTCAGAATCCTACTTGTAAAGAACAACTTCTACCGGTTATAGAAACTATGATGGATCTGGGTTTCTAAGGATAACTGCTAAAGACAACCTAGTTGATCCCTAATCAATTTCAGGGTGTCACCAACCAAGCTACCTAGAGTGTACTAAACTCACCAGATTATTGGATCACTTCTCAGGTATTTCGAACTATGATCAAGTACCCAAATGAACGGATTACCTCTCAGTCTCACCGCTCACAATACATTCGAAGAATGCACGGGGTAATCCTAGGATAACAACTATGATTCAGAATAGCAAAAACCACTAGACACCTAAAGCAACTTCCTCTCAGACAGTTGACACTCGGATTCCTAATGACGAAGACTAAACGACTAATTCTCACCTCTCGGGTATTGAACTAGGAAGAACACTCAACACTAATCAGCACATAACAATAACTCCTATGGTTACTACGTCTAGCAAACCACCGAAATCACAAACCCTAAGATCTATGACCTAGATACGCTAATCGAACTGGCAGGAAACCACAATCAACGTAAGGAATCAAAATCAATCACAAGACCATAATTATAGCATGCATATACATCATAATCATCATACTAAGATCGTTACAAATCATAAATCCATCAATTAAATCCAAAACTAGTAAAAATCATAACTTTAACAAGCATTCATCGTTTAGACCTAGGCAGTATTAAAGATTTAGCTAACACACATGCTTAGAACATTCAAGACAGAAGTAAAAGACATAATATTGGTTTCAATTAAACAAAATAAGAACAAACGAAAGAGAATTGAAACCCGGAGAAGCTATCTCTAACCACCACGGATCCAAAAGCTCCAAACTTTGATTCCAATTAACCTCCAAACTCTCAGAATCGCCCTAGAATGGTCTCTTGACGGCCAAGATACGAACTCCCTTGATAATGGGATTACAAATCTATTAAAATCAAAACTAGGGTTTTTTCTCGGAAATTAGGGCCCTCGCGTACCGTGAGAAAAGTTGGCCAGTCCCTCGCGTACCGCGATGGACAATTTAGTCGCGCCCGATTTCTCGAATCTTCGCATACCGCGAAAGGTATCCGTCTGGTCTTCGCGTACCGCGAAAGACAGGATTTTCAGGTTTTTGGAATTTTAATTCTTGGGCTTCAATCTCGTGCTCGGTTTCTTCGGGTTTTCACTTATAATCATCATGAGCACCTGAAAACATAACAAAGACTCAATAGATACTAAAAACGACTCAAAAGAAATACAAAACTAGTTAAAACGACTCTAAAACGATGGAATAAAGATGTGTGCTTTGCACAACATTAGGATGTTACAGGCTTCAACACTAGAAACCCTAGTTTCAACAACAAGCCTACACTATACAAGGTATTCGGTTATGAATCAAGCTAGTGTTAGAACAAATAGGCTTCACAAGCGTACTTGGAGAACATTCCATGTCTCCATGGCAAAACCAAGGTTGGATTGGATAGGTCAAAGATCAAACATTATAACTTTTTTACACCTACCCAACTTCTAGGCCACAACCTCATCAAATTCAGTACAGACCCAGTTTACTCAAAACCAACACACTGTTGGGCTAGTCTTTTTACCAATGAGGAGCCCATTTATTTAACCCAAAAATTAAACAAAAGTGGATTAGTTTTGTGGTCTTGAATGCTTCTGCCGTTGAAACAAATGAGTTTGGTGGTAGATAGCATTAAATTGGCCACCTACCATTTTTTAGACAACAACATCAAAAGTTGTTTTGGTCCGGGAGTAGCTGTTGTCTTCTTCGAACAACAGAGAGCAAAGAAAAGGGTTTTGGGAGGTTTTCCTTTATGCCATCATACTTTAGAGACACGATTGAGTGTGGGTTCGTTTGACAAAAAGAAGAAACGGGGTACTCAAGATCGAGCCTTTTTAGTAACTCTATTGGTGATCCCTCTCCTTTGTCGTTATTTATGTTTCCATATGCTTGATGTTAGTGATTCCAAGTATATGATGTTTATTGTATGCCTCTAGTTTACCTAGATAAGACTTTGTATTGCTCTTGATTTTGGTGATAGTGGATTTGAAGCGGCTCTAGTAGTCCCGTGGTTTTTACTCTCGTTCGAGGGGTTTTCCACGCTAAAAATTCCGGTGTCTCTGTATTTTATTTGCATAGTGATTTGGGGATGTTTTGGTTATTTTGGAATACCCTACTTGTTTGCATCCTAACAGGTTCATTTGGGTCGGGAAAGTTTTGACCAAACGAAGATTAATTCCGCATTTTGTTGTTTACCGTTTGTGGGCGGTTGCGCTTTTCCATCAGAATGGTATCAGAGACATTGGCACTTGTTATTGGGTTTAGAATTGTTTGAACAATGGAAGCTAATACAAGTAGGATTGTGAATCTGAATTATTCTAATTATCATGTTTGGAAAGGCAAGATTGAAGACCTTCTTTATGTGAAGGATTATTATTTGCCTGTGTTTACCACTGATAAACCTGAAGATAAAACATATGAAGAATGAAATATTTTACATAGAAAGGTTTGTGGGTATATCCGACAGTGGGTTGATGACAATGTTTTGAACCATATTAGCGGGGAGACTCATGCTCGTACCTTGTGGAACAAGCTTGAGGAGTTGTATGCTCGGAAGACTGGGAACAATAAATTGTTCTTGATTAAGCAGTTGATAAACTTGAAAGACCATGATGGTAGTTTTGTTACTGATCATTTGAATGTTTTTCAGGGAATTGTTAATCAGCTTGCAGGAATGGGTATCAAGTTTGAAGACGAGTTACAAGGTTTATGGCTCCTTGGCACTTTACCAGATTCGTGGGAGACTTTTAGGACATGATTGTCCAACTCTGCAGCAAATGGTGTTATCACTATGGACTTGGTTAAAAGCAGTATTTTAAATGAAGAGATGAGAAGAAAGTCACAAGGTTCCTCTTCACATTTAGATGTTTTAGTCACTGAAAACAAGGGGAGAAGTCATAGTAGAGGTCCAAGTAACAGAGGGAAACATCGTAGTAAGTCTCAAGTGAAGTTTGCTAACTTTGAGTGTTATCATTGTGGTAGGAAAGGACACAC
Organism: Smallanthus sonchifolius; assembly: GCA_023525975.1. Classification (NCBI taxonomy): domain Eukaryota; kingdom Viridiplantae; phylum Streptophyta; class Magnoliopsida; order Asterales; family Asteraceae; genus Smallanthus; species Smallanthus sonchifolius. Next base: position 34,956,253 of record CM042046.1, read on the forward strand.
AATTAAATTCTACAGACAATGGAAGAAGGAGAACAAGAAAGCTAATTACAACAATCAAAAGAACAACCATAAGAAAGATGATGGTGGTAATGACACCGCTGAAGTTAACACAGCTACGTAAGAGTTCTTTATTTGTTGTGATTATGATATGGTTAACCTTGCACATGATGATTTGAGTTGGGTTAGGTTGGGTTGTTGACAGTGGTGCTACCTGTCATGTGACATCACAAAGGGATTTTTATTCATCTTATACTCCTGGTGATTTTGGGAGTGTTAAGAAGGGTAATAATGGGCTATCTAAGATTGTTGGTGTTAGGGATGTTTGCTTGAAGTTTGATACTGGAATGGAGTTGGTTTTACACAATGTAAAACATGTTCCAGATATTAGACTTAATTTGATATCCACAGGCTTACTTGACGATGATGGCTACCACAGTAACATTGGTGATGGAATGTGGAAACTCACTCGTGGTTCTTTGATCGTGGCAAGAGGTAAAATAAGTTCAAAGTTATACATGACACATCCGAAGATCTCTAGAGACTCGGTCCACTCATTGATGAATTATGATATGACCAACTTATGGCATAAGAGACTTGGCCACATGAGTGAAAAGGGGATGTCTCTATTGTTGAAGAAAAATGTCTTGTCTGGTTTGCATGATGTTCATTTGAAGAAGTGTTCTCATTGTCTGGAAGGTAAGCAAACTAGAGTTTCCTTTAAGAGTCATCCACCCTCTAGAAAAGAAAATATACTTGATTTAGTGCATTCCGATGTATGTGGTCCCATGAAGACTAGATCACTTGGTGGTTGTTTATACTTTTTCACATTCATCGATGATCATTCAAGATAGGTTTGGGCTTATTCCTTGAAATCTAAAGATCAAGTATTAGATGTGTTTAAGCAATTTCATGCCCTAGTTGAGAGACAAACTGGGAAGAAGCTTAAGTGCATTCGCACAGATAATGGAGGTGAGTACATTGGTCCTTTTGATGCTTATTGTAGAGATAAAGGTATTCGACATCAAAAGACTCCTCCAAAGACACCACATTTGAATGGTTAGAACATTGGCTGAGAGGGTTAGATGTCTGCTCTCGCATGCAAGGTTGCCTAATTCCCTTTGGGGTGAAGCTTTGAATACGGCGGTACATGTTATTAATCTAACTCCTTGTGTTCCTTTGTCTTTTAATGTTCCTGACAGGGTTTGGAGTAATAAAGATGTTTCGTATCGTAATTTGCGGGTCTTTAGATGCAAGGCTTTTTTTGCATATTCCCAAAGATGAAAGATCAAAGCTTGATGTGAAGACCAAGCCATGAATATTCCTTAGTTATGGGTAAGATGAGTTTGGATACAGGTTATATGATCCGGTTCTAAAGAAACTTGTAAGAAGTCGTGATGTGGTGTTCATGGAAGATCAGGTTTGAAAGATATTGAGAAGACAAAGATAGTTCCTCAACAAACTGATGATCTTACTGATTTGGATCCGGTTCCTCCTCAGCAAACCGAGACACATAATCGAGATGATGTTCAAAATGGTGAACAACATGGTACTGATAACGTTGACATTCGAGAGCAGTTAGAGTCGGGTGAGGATTTCCACCCTGAACTACCAGTACCGGTAATATTCCAGCATTTGTCCCACTCAGGCGGTTTACAAGAGATCGTCATCCTTCCACCCATTTTTCTGCTGATGAGTATGTGTTACTCACTGATGGGGGAGAGCCCGAGAGTTATACAGAGGCCATGGAAGATGAGCATAAAAGGGAGTGGGTTGAAGCCATGCAAGATAAGATGAATTCCTTGCATGAGAACAATACCTTTGAGTTTGTGAAACTGCCTAAGGGCAAGAGAGCTTTGAAAAACAAGTGGGTTTCAAAGTGAAGACTGAAGAACATACATCACGGCCTAGGTACAAGGCTAGATTGGTGGTCAAAGGGTTCTTTCAAAGAAAGGGTATTGATTTTGATTAGATTTTCTCTCAAGTCGTGAAGATGAGTTCCATTCGGGTAATTCTTGGTTTGGCTGCTAGTCTTGATCTTGAGGTTGAGCAAATGGATGTTAAGACAACATTCCTTCATGGTGACTTGGACAAGGAAATCTATATGGAGCAACCTGAAGGTTTTCTGGTTAAGGGTAAAGAAGACTATGTCTGTAAACTTCAGATAAGTCTTTATGGGTTGAAGCAAGCACCAAGACAGTGGTACAAGAAATTTGAGTCAGTCATGGGGGAGCAAGGCTACCGAAAGACCACTTCAGACCACTGTGTTTTCTTTCAGAGGTTTGGTGATGATGATTTTATCATCCTATTACTCTATGTTGATGACATGTTGATTGTTGGTAAGAATGCAAAGAGAATTGCTCAGCTGAAGAAAGAATTGAGCAAGTCATTTTCTATGAAAGACTTGGGGCCAGCAAAACAGGTTCTTGGCATTCGGATTACTAGAGATAGAGCTTCAAAGAAGCTACACATGCCACAAGAGCAATACATTGGAAGGTGCTTTGTAGATTCAACATGGCTAAAGTCAAAGAGGTCAGTTCACCTCTAACTCCGAACTTTAAGTTAACTGATAAAGATTGCCCTTCTTCTAAGGAGGAGATTGAAGAAATGGATAGAGTTCCATATGCCTCAACAGTTGGAAGCTTAATGTATGCAATGGTGTGTACTAGGCCTGACATTGCCCATGCAGTAGGGGTTGTTAGTAGGTTTCTGTCAAATCCGGGTGGTACTTCCAAATTGGGCATCGCATTTGGAAATGGAGAGCCGATGTTTGTTCGTTATACAAATTCTGATATGGCAGGAAACAAGGACAACATGAAGTCTACTTCTAGATATTTGATGACATTTGCAGGGCACTATAAAAAAAGTGACCATTAGGTACTAAAGTCTTAGGGACTGATTTAGCAGTCTCAAATTTAGGGACGGATTTATCAGTTGCTGATGGTATTTGAGACTAATTTTATGCAACATATTTTAGTAACTAATAATCAGTCCCTAATATCTAGGCCCCTTATTTGAGACTAAACTTCAGTTGTAAATATGTTTGTGTTGTATAGTTTTTTAGAGGCAAACTTATTGGCTACTGAATTTCAGTCCCAAATATATTCCATGTAGAATGAATAATGATGCAATTGTGTTAGAGACTAATCTTCAACCTCAAATATAGAGTGAATGTATTAGGGACTGAATATCATTCCTTAATATTTTCAATACTGACCGAATTAGGGACTGATATTCAGTCTCGAACGCCTTTTGGTATAGGAAATGCTCAGTGACTAATTTTGAGTCTCCAACAATGTTACGCAAATTCTACCATTTGATGGGAGGTATCCGTGGCTGAAAATCAGTGTCAAAGATCTTTTTCCGTAACCTCTTTTGGGGCTGATATTTAGTCTCCGACATGTTATACAGACGAAAGAACTAGAGACTTATATTCAGTCTCTAATAATCGATACATATTCACCAATATTAAGGAAATTCGGGGGCTGAAAATCAGTGTCAAAGATCTTTTTTCGTAACCTCTTTCGAAACTGATATTTAGTCTCCGACGTGTTATACAGATGAAAGAACTAGAGACTACTATTCAGTCTCCAATAATCGATACATGTTCACCAATATTAAGGAAATTCGGGAGCTGAAAATCAGGGTCAAAGATCTTTTTTCGTAACCTCTTTCGGAACTGATATTTAGTCTCTAACGTGGTATACAGACGAAAGAACTAGAGACAGATATTCAGTCTCCAATAATGGATACATGTTCACCAATATTAAGGAAATATATTATTGAGTCAAAATCAGTCCTCACAATGCTTGAAACAAACAATATCGGGAACTAAGATTAGAGACTGATTTATCGTTTGTCATCGGTCATCGTCAATTTAACCATTATAAACGAATAATAAGAGGCTGAAAACCAGTCTATAAAATTGAATTACTTTAAACACAAGACTATTTATGAAACCTATTGGTTGCTACTAATTGTCGAAACAAGAAAATTCAATACACACCTTTCAAGTTTAATAGTTTGTTCAAAAGGTATATGCATTATAAGTTCAAAAAAATATATAATATGTCTGAGTCAAGTCTAACAAAATAGCAAAAAAAATAATAAGTTCAAAGTTCAACAAATAAAAAAAACGTTCGTTAGCATCCAAATCAACATGCAGCAGCATCATATCAACATCCTATTTATGCCAAGTAACATAAGCCTCTAAAATAAGTTCTTTCGAAATTCAACCTTATGATAGATCTGAAAATACATTTTAGTCAAGTTAGTTAAATCGTTAAACATAAGTGCTTCAAAAGAATAAGAATAATTTGTAAATTTCAAGTTTTAAAGTATTAATATTCAACAAAAAGAAAAGTTAAGTAATGTACATATTTGGGTTTAAAAGGCCGTGTTCATGTCATCCTACAAATTACATGTCATGTATGGGTTCATGTAGACTTCTAATTCCCAGGTCAAACGGTACATATGCTAAAAAGAAAAGGACATTCAGAATTCAAAACACCGTCAAAAATTTAATAATACCGAAGTTCGAATCCAAAGATAGAAAATGGTCAGTAACTTTTCAGTAAAGAGTTAGCATCCGATGAAAGTTATTACATTGATCTAAAAAAGTAGAAGTTATGAACTACTCATAGTTTCATGGCAATCAAGGCTTCAAAAGTGTGTTGTTTTGTCCACTACCGAGGTTGAGTATATGGCAACAACAGAAGCTTGCAAAGAACTATTGTGGTTGAAAAGATTTTCGCAAGAGCTTGGCTTTATGCAACAGCGCTACGTGATTCTTTGTGATAATAAAAGTGCTATTCACCTAGCTAAGAATTCTATGTTCCATAAAAGAACAAAACATATTGATGTGAGGTATCATTGTATTAGAGATGGACTTGAAGACAAGTTGTTTGAACTTGATAAATTTCACACCGATGATAATTGTTCCAATATGTAGACCAAAGCTTTGGCAAGGGAAAAGTTGAAGACCTGTTGCTCGATCGCCGGGATGGCGAACTCTTCCTCATAGACCAAAAAGGGGGAGATTTGTTGGGCTAGTTTTTTACCAATGAGGAGCCCATTTATTTAGCCCAAAAATTAAACAAAATTGATTAGTTTTGTGGTCTTGAAAGCTTCTGCCATTGAAACAAATGAGTTTTGTGGTCTTGAATGCTTTTGCCGTTGAAACAAATGAGATTTGTCGTAGATAGCATTAATTTGGCCACCTACCATTTTTGAGACAACAACATCAAAAGTTGTTTTGGTCCGGGAGTAGCTGCTATTTTCTTCGAACAACAGAGAGAAAAAGAAAAGGGTTTTGGGAGGTTTGCCTTTCTGCCATCATACTTTAGCGACACGATTGAGTGTGGGTTCGTTTGACAGAAAGAAGAAACGGGGTACTCAAGATCGAGCCTTGGAGTAACTCTATTTGGTGATCCCTCTCCTTTGTCTTTGTTTATGTTTTCATATGTTTGATGTTAGTAATTCCATGTATATGATGTTTATTGTATGCCTCTAGTTTACCTAGAAAAGACTTTGTATTGCTCTTGATTTTAGTGATAGTGGATTTGAAACGGCTTTAGTAGTCCCGTGGTTTTTACTCTCGTTCGAGGAGTTTTCTAAAAATTTCGGTGTCTCTCTATTTTATTTGCATAGTGATTTGGGGCTTTTGGAATACCCTACTTGTTTGCATCCTAACAGGTTCATTTGGGTCGGGAAAGTTTTGACCAAACGAAGATTAATTCCGCATTTTATTTTTTACCGTTTGTGGTCGTTTGCGCTTTTCCCATCACACACATCATCACAAGATCAACATAATTCCGCTGCTAGAGCTCATATTGCTCAAAGTTCAACCCCAACTTCATCTGCTCCAGCCATTGTTGAATAGAGCTTGTTTCAAGTGGTTATGTTGACTATATTAGTCTACCTGAAGATGGTAGTCATGCATTAAGGGCAAATGTATATGAGGAAGCCGCAACTATCACTGTAACTCCTCAGATATTAAAAACTTTATGTACAAATGACCGCATTAAGTCATTTGTTAAAACAATCAAATGCTTTCAAATAACAATCAAATGCTTTCAAATCAACATGATGAGGGGTTATTTTTTCACAAGTTGAGAGTTTAAAACATGAAGCAACAATCTATTAAACAAAACTAGATGATTTGCTCAAAAAATATAAAAGGAGTTTAGAAGACCAGAGTAATTCCAATTTTTTTATTCAAAAATGGGCAAAATCATGCATTTCGAAAACTACTTAGTACTCAAATTTATAGCAATTTGAAGTTTGGTGTAGGTTACAATGCAACTGAACCACCATGCAATTATACTCCAATTGTAACACCAGGAGAATCCGAGAAAAATAAAAGTATAAGACTAGAACTCTACGCAACAAAAGCCCAGGGACCAAAAGTGAAAAATATGAAAGTTAGGTTGGTAGAGGACCGCTACCCATATTTTTGCGGTCCGCTACGTGTTCAGGAAGGGTACAACCAGAGGGTGACTCATGGCAAAGCTAACTCGCTGGCAAAAAAGAAAACGGATGGGTTATTGGGTGGTAGTGGTCCCATACTGCCTGCATAGCGGTCCGTTAAGGGTCCAACATTCAGCCTATAAACGTATGAGAAACAAGAGCTCACTTGACACAAACAACACACACACACGTTTACACACACACACACACATACACACACACTCTCTAAGAAGATTTCCAATCCCCCATTATGCATCCGCAAGTATGATTAGCTAGTAATTCGTCATCAAACGCAGTAGATAGTCCAGAGGTAAGGTTCTGTCTGATTATTTAAGATTGATCATTTACCACTAAGTTAGGTATACTTAGCTAGAGAATATCGATATAATCTAGGATCTTGAGTGAGGTGGTTGTGCTATTTCAGTGGGACGAAGTTGAGATACCATTTGAGGTGAGTTCATCTAAATTGAGATGTGTATTTAAATTGTTTTCAATTTATTTACAAAATGGGTATTTTGAAACAAGTGTTGCTCCATTGGTTGTAATTCCATATTCCATGTATATATAACACGTAAGTAGTGCTTATTACGTTTCAAAGTGGATGAGACTTACGGGTGGGACTGATGCTCCTATTATGTTGTGCTATGTGTTGCCGGTGGCAGAAAAGTTATCAGATATATATATATACCTCAAAAGATCATAGCCGTCATGATAATAGGTGGGAATTGGGAAATTACTATAGGGTTTCAAGATACAATTGGTTTAAATGCAAATTTAAACATTTGTTTATTTATAAACTCACCAACTTATGTTGACCCAGTTTCTTTTAAACCTTTTGAGCACACATGTCAGCTGAATGATAGTGAGGTTAGTTGGCATTCCGGATTGGACATGTGGTTAATGGTGGAAGGCATGTTGATAACAATAAGTCTTGTTATGTTGATAACAATAAGTCTTGTTGTTTTAAAGTTCTTTGATACGAACTAGATACATGATGCAATTGTCTTTCAAGTTAAGATTGTAAACATGTGGTTTATTAATAGAAAGACTTGTGGTTTTAGTTTTCGATGTGTGTTCTATACCATTTGTCACGTCTGACCAGTACCTGGGACTTGGGTGTGACAAGTTGGTAGCAGAGCCTCAGGTTAAGGGATAGATTAGGAACCTTACCAACAGAGTCTCTTAGGAAGTCAAACACATTATAGCTCTGAACACAGTTCATCCTGAAAATGAATAAAAAAACGTTAATGAATCAGCATAAAGTTTATGATGATGACAACTTAGTGGTGGATCAAGTATGTTGTACTTACAAATTACATACGTTAAATCACAGAGATCCTGTAGATATAGTTCCAAACCTTTAGCTGCATTAATCAACCAAAAGTATCACAATACTTCCATAAAAGTATGAAACATGCATGATCTTCTAACTGGCCACATAATGAACCTTTTACATTACAACAGTTTGTATAATTTTGTGGAGATTGGTGTGAATTGTAATGCGGTTATTGTAACATACATCGTATAGGGTAAAATCAATAGCCTAATAATTACTTATAATATCACTTCCTAATTGTCAACTTCTGATAGCATATCATGTCCTAATGAATTGCCATAATGCATCACTAATTGAATAAAGAACATTTAAATTTAAGGGTTTCTGACAACCAGGCAACATCAAAACCTTATCCACCATCACTAATTGAAGATCATGCATACTTTTGAAATTTAGATTGAAAAAATGAAAGGAAAGTTAACCTCTATACAACTTCAAAGCAACGGGGAGAGTTTTTTTCTTAATCCCCCACCATATTTATAATTTATTCGAACTTTTTAAGACCCGGGTCAATCATTATTGACTTCCCTCTCTTGTTTCGGTAGAAGTCAATGCTGAACATTAAAGAACTGAACTAAGAACTTAATGTTGGAATACTCCTTGCGTGGAATCAAAGGAACTTGTGGAGGAAGTCTTGGATAAGATAGAGTCTAATTAGTTAATTTTGAATTTTGAATATCAATTATGTTTAGAGTATGATTAGTATTAGTTGTTTTGTTCCCTATAAATAGTATAGGTTTATTTGTAATTCTTTTGATCATTATTATTGAATAAACAGAAAAGAGTCGGGTGTTCCCAAAACCGTGTGTGAAGTACGATCCAATTTTGGTTAATACCAACAATTGGTATCAGAGACAGGTTGGTATTTTCGTGAAGATCAAACAGCGATTGGGGTGGATAACCAATCACACCAGGGCCGACGAGTTTGCAGGAGATTTAAACTCAACTTCTGGGCTGTTTAGAGATCAAACAGTTTCGCGACTTACAAAGCTTGCTGATCAAGGTACTCATCAAATCGGAGCCGACGAGTAGGCAATACTCAAACTTCCGATTCAGTTTGTATTGATCACAGAATACTTCAAAAACCTTTATCATGGGAGACGAGGTTCGAGGAGAACAAAATCAGGTCGTCGTGCAGCAAGATTCCAGCCCGACATCGTTGGTGTGTCCCAGATTAACAAACACTAATTATGTAACATGGGCAATCTTGATGGAAGCTTTACTCGATGCGAAGGGCTTGTGGGAAGCTATTGATCCGGTGACCGGTGACCAAGTGGAGGAGAAGAAGATTAAATATGCACGGGCTTTGATCTATCAATCCCTACCCGAAAACATTCTAGCCCAAGTAGCTAGAAGCAGAAGTGCACGGGATATCTGGGAGTCTCTTCGGGTAAGATTTTTGGGGGCTGAACGTGTTCAACAAGCTAAACTACAAACTCTTCAAAGAGAGTTTGCAAGTCTCAAGATGAAAGAGAAAGAAACAGTTGAAGATTTTGCCGGAAAGATGTCCGAATACGTGCAGAAAATCAATAGTCTTGGGGAAGACTTGGAAGACAAGGTAGCCGTTAAACGTTTGCTTGATGCCATGCCACCCCGCTTTATCTTTATTGTGGCTACCATCGAGCAAGTGGCTGACCTGAACACACTCACATTTAAAGACTGCATTGCCCGACTTAAAGCGTTTGAGGAGAGAATAAAAGGCAATGAAGACCTTGTTGACAAAGAAAGCAAACTGTTCTACACGAGGACTGACTCCCATCATCAAAGACAAAGCGACCAGCATAGAGGCCAAGTACGGGGTCGTGGGGCGCACAACCACGACAACCGGGGAAGAGGAAGAGGCCGTGGTCGTGGTAATGGCCGAGGAAGAGGAAGAAATCACCAAAGTAATGAAACCCGTAAAGACGAGAATCAAGGGTGGAATACGAATCAAAGTCGGAGCCGTGACAAAACGAATGTAAGGTGCTATAATTGCAATACTCATGGACACTTTGCATGGGAATGTACCAAGCCTCAAGATAATCAAGAGGCCCATCTCAATCAAGTGAATAACACCCATGGAAACAAAGGGCCAACCTTGATGATGGCATCTGTGGAGAAACTTGGAGATGAAGTTTTGCTAAATGAAGACAAGGTTCACCCAAATATCTATGCAAGCGAGCCACAAGACTCATCAGTGTGGTACCTAGACAATGGGGCATCAAACCACATGACCGGATGTGTCGAACACTTCGCTATTATGGATCATAAGGTTAATGGGCTAGTTCGTTTTGGTGACGGGTCAAAAGTACGAATTGAAGGAAGAGGAACCATAGTTTTTTATTGCAAAAACGGAGAACAAAGAGTTATAGATGACGTATACTACATACCCGATTTATGTAGCAACATCCTTAGCCTTGGCCAAATGACAGAAAATGGTTGCAAGGTGTGGATGGATGAGGATCAACTATGGCTTTATGAAGAAGGATACAAGTTGATGATGAAAGTTCAAAGAAGTGCGAACCGTCTCTACAAGATCACTCTCAAAATCGGAACACCGATATGTTTGCTAACCTCAATAAATGACCAAGCTTGGCTTTGGCATGCAAGACTTGGTCATCTCAATTTTAAATACATGAATGACATGAAGGTTAAACACTTGGTACATGGAAATTTAACCAGTATGCAAGGTGAACAAGTTTGTGATGCTTGTATGTTGGGAAAGCAAAATAGAAAATCTTTTCCGAAACAGTCCATGTACCGAGCCTCGAAACCACTTGAACTTGTTCACACCGACTTATGTGGACCGATATCACCCCCTACACTTGGAGGGAATCGCTATTTCATGCTATTCGTGGATGATTACACACGCTACATGTGGGTTTATACTATCAAAATCAAGAGTGATGCACTTGGTATTTTCAAGAAATTCAAACAGGAGGTGGAACTAGAACACAATTTGAAGGTAAAAACTTTAAGAAGTGATCGGGGTGGTGAGTTCCTAAACGGGTTGTTCACCGACTTTTGTGACCAAACGGGTGTAAAAAGATTCTTCACCGCCCCCTATTCCCCTCAACAAAATGGGGTGGTGGAACGACGCAACCAATCGGTATTGAACGCCACAAGAAGCATGATGAAGGCGTTAGAACTCCCTCAAAACCTATGGGGTGAAGCGGTGAGACACGCCGTTTATGTGTTGAACCGAGTCACTACTAAAGCCCTAAAGAATGTCACTCCATATGAGGTGTTGAAAGGAAGAAAGCCAAGTATTGATCACCTAAGGGTATTTGGTTGTCTAACTCATATGAAGGTCCCGACGATCGGTCTTAGAAAGCTTGATGATCGAAGCAAGCAAGTGGTTCATCTCGGCATTGAACCCGGAACTAAAGCATACCGACTTTATGACCCACTCCAAAACAGAATTTATGTGAGTCGTGATGTCAACTTCGAAGAAAACAAGACGTTGGAATGGGAAAAGATTAGCGAGACAATGCGTATTGGAAAAGGGCCCGAATGGACAGAGTTTATAATTGATATGGAGGCTGAATTCGGTAGTGTACCTGCAGCAGTCCAACAGGAGGAAAACGCGGGCCTGCAGCAGCCCATTGCGCAGGCCGAGAGCACCAGACAGCAGGCCGAACAAACTTCTGGGATGCCAAGCCCAATCAAAGCAGCCGAACAAACTTCTGGGCTGCCAAGCCCAATCAAAGCAGCTCATATTGATCCATTACAGTCCACACCAGAACAGTATGTACAGCCTATTTCGGATCCGGTTGAAAATCAGAGTGTAGGTTCTGAGAATGCTAATCTCAGACACTCAACAAGGGAGTTTCATACTCCCAAACACCTTGAAGATTATGTTCTAATGCAAGAAGAATATATACCACCAGATGATGAACCAATCAATTACAATGAAGCAAAGAATCATAGAGAATGGTTGGAGGCGATGAAAGACGAGTTAATGGCTATCGAATTTAACAAAACCTGGGAACTGTGTTGTTTGCCAAGTGGAACAAAATCAATAGGTCTCAAATGGGTGTACAAGATCAAGAGACACGCGGATGGAACGGTGTCAAAATATAAAGCACGGTTGGTCGCTAAAGGCTATGTTCAAGAACAAGGTGTTGACTTTGACGAGGTGTTTGCTCCTGTTGCACGCATAGAAACCATAAGGTTAATATTAGCCTTAGCAGCCCGAAACGATTGGCCAGTTTACCACTTGGATGTCAAATCGGCATTCCTAAACGGTGACTTGAAGGAAGTTGTCTATGTGAAACAACTGGAAGGCTTTCTAGTTCCCGGAAAAGAAAACATGGTCTATCGTTTAAACAAAGCGTTATATGGGCTACGCCAAGCTCCACGGGCTTGGAATGAAAAATTGGATAGGACGCTAAAGATGATTGGCTTCAATCGATGTCCTAGAGAATCAGCGGTGTATACTAGAGTGTCAAAAGGAGAATTAATTATAGTCGGAATTTATGTTGATGACTTAATTATTACCGGCTCTAGCTCAAAGGAGATCGGAAATTTTAAATCACAAATGAAAGATCAGTTTGAAATGCAAGATCTCGGATTGCTTACCTATTATTTGGGTCTAGAGGTGTTACAAAAGGCTGGAATGATAACTCTAAAGCAAGAGGGTTATGCTAAGAAAATATTGAACCTTAGCGGGATGAACTCATGTAATCCTACTCGGTACCCTATGGAGTCAAGGCTACAACTATCGAAGGATGAAGAAGGCCAAGATGTGAATCCCACTGAATATCGAAAACTCGTGGGAAGCCTAAGATACTTAACTCACACAAGACCCGACTTAAATTTTTCCGTGGGGATGGTTAGTAGGTTCATGCAACAACCAAAACAATCACATTGGCAAGTGTTAAAACAAATTCTTAGATATGTGAGAGGAACAACAAGTCATGGGTTGTGTTATACAAAGGAAGGATGCAATAAACTTGTAGGGTTTTGTGATAGCTCACACGGAACCGACGCAAGTAATGGTAGGAGTACTACCGGCATGGCATTTTATTATGGAAATGCATTGATATCTTGGAACTCACAAAAGCAACAAACCGTTGCCTTATCCTCGTGTGAGTCGGAGTTCATGGCGGCAGCATCAGCGGCATGCCAAGCTATTTGGCTAAAAGGATTGCTAAGTGATCTAACGGGATGTGAGGAAGAGAAGGTGATACTATGGATAGATAACCAATCGGCGATAGCTTTAATCAAAAATCCGGTTTTTCATGGTAGGAGTAAACATATTAACACCCGCTTTCACTTCATAAGAGAGTATGTTGAGAAGGGAGAGATTCAAGTTGAACATGTTCAAGGTTGTAAGCAAAAAGCGGATATACTCACGAAAGCATTGCCAAGGCTCAAGTTTGAAGAAATGAGAAAGTTGCTCGGAGTGGTGGATTTGGGAGGTACGAGCAAGGAGTAAGGAGGTGAATGTTGGAATACTCCTTGCGTGGAATCAAAGAAACTTGTGGAGGAAGTCTTGGATAAGATAGAGTCTAATTAGTTAATTTTGAATTTTGAATATCAATTATGTTTAGAGTATGATTAGTATTAGTTGTTTTGTTCCCTATAAATAGTATAGGTTTATTTGTAATTCTTTTGATCATTATTATTGAATAAACAGAAAAGAGTCGGGTGTTCCCAAAACCGTGTGTGAAGTACAATCCAATTTTGGTTAATACCAACACTTAATCACTACATTTACTAATACATATTCAGGGCCGGCCCAATAAGGTTTCAGGCCTGATATGCAAGTATGTGTTGACCCACTGTTGGGCTATTGTAAATGTGATGGCCAGGTTTTTAGATGGGATTAAACCTTAAAAGCCCTTTGTGTGACTTGTCGCTTGCGTCTGCTGAAATGGGGTGGCTGAAAATAGGGGCAGCCAGGAGCCTGGATGAGAGCAATCGACGGAGCCGTTAGTGGCGCTAACTGGCCTGCGACCTGCGTGAGAGGTATCGATGATTGCTTTTTCTTTATCACCAAGTTCTGGTTAATCTGATTTGCTTTGTTTTAATCCATCGATTTTTGATTGCTTTTTCTTCAATCGACTTTGACTATGGTCGAATCAGGTGAGGTGAGGCAAGGCAAGGTCGCAAGGCAGTGGTTCGATTTTGACTGTAATACATCAAGGCAGTGGTTTGAATCAGGTAAGGCATACTGTTGCTCGAATCAGGTTAGTCTATTACAGTATTACATCATCTGCTCATTGTGATTTACTTGTGGTTTCTTTGTTTAATTGCTCATTTAGATTTACTAGATACTACTTTTTGTATTTAGTTCAAGAAAGAATGGTGAAGACGATGCTTAAAGGTGCATCACGAGCTCACTTCATCACCTGCAACAGTTAGATGCAAATTGGGTTCTTGTTCTTCTATCAGGTGACCTGCTTGGCTGCTTTGCTTTCTTTGTTTCTTGTTCTTCAATCAAAAGCTTTGATTCAAAACGAAAGTTGCTTTTGGGACGCAAATTGGGTTCAGATTCAGTCATTTATACTCTTATTCAGATTTTTTTTAACTCTGCCAGTTATAAAATTTTAGTTATTATTGCCGGTCTCAAGCCGGATAACAAAGAGGAGGGTTTTTTTTTTTATAATTTGACTTTTGAAAAAGGGCCTCAAAATCTTTAGTCCGATTAGGGTCACCAAATACCTTGAGCCGGCCCTGTACATATTTGATCATGATGGTGCTATAAAATGGATCTTCCAATAATGAGCAGTATATAGCAATTTGGCTATATAGTTATTTCATCAAATAGTTTTGTGGCACCCAGAAAAACTCAACTGTAAACAATATGTATTGAAAACCTACAACTTGAAACAACCACCTTAAAGAAAATCCTACAACTTGAAACAATCACCTTAATGAAAATCTGCTCAAAATAATGCAATAATTAAAAAAAGAAATAATAGCCTAAAAATCAAAATCAAAATCATAGCTTGAGAATAGAAAATTCTTTACCTGATGAACTTATAATGTTTGTTCTAGCACAAATGCCATCTTGCTTGCTTGAATATTATTTTGCAACATAATTCATCCTGTTATTATTTGAGTAAGAGAGATCCATCACTCAAAAGTTTCAAACCATGGAGATTTTGTAATCAACATAAGATTTTTAGACAGACACGACCAACCAATTGCCTCAAAAAAAAGTTTTAAAATCATTAACGGATTCGCACTGAGTGCGACCCAATCAACAAATTGAACATGTTGTGGTTCGGTTTTCTTGGCTAGATTTGGGGTAGGCGACACGGGTGGTGTGGATGACGCGGCTGAGGCTTGTTTCTACTTCGATCCGGTTGGATCCAATCCTAGTGCCAACATTATATGTTCTTGTTGTTTCATCGCTTGCTCCTGTTGTTTCATAATGGCGGCTAGGGTTGCCCAGAGGTTAAAAATCGCCTTGTCATGATCCTTGAGAGCCTTGCCTACATCTTGATTACGGGTGTTCGTCATGGAAGCGATAGCAAATCCGACTAAGATCGCCTAGAGAAAGCTCTGATACCCTTGATAGGGTTAAACCATAATTGGAGAAGAAGAAACTAAAAGATGGAAGGAATTGAATTCAAAATCTCTACAAATCCATTCCATAGCTAAACACCCAAATAAATAGTAATACAAATTACATTAAGCACCCCCTAATATCCTAAATAAAACATACTTCCCCTTGACCTAATTGACTAAATAATAAAAATAAATAAATAAAAATAAAACGTAACTGATGTCGCTTGGACGTTCTATAAAAATTAATATAAAAACCTAACCTAGACACTCTAGCTTTAAATTTATAAATCTAGCTCAACCTAATACTAGACCACACAACCGGCAAGTGTACCGATCAATGTAGTAAAGTCTAATGTAAGTCCGGATATCGAACCCACGAGACACTAGAGACAACTATATCTAGACTCTGACTTAACTAAGTGAACTGAATTATATGAGGGGAATTGTATGAACTAAGACTAAACTAATCAAAAGTAAATGAAAACCAGTTGACAACTAACTATCAAACAAGAGAATCAGATGAAATCAGGAATAGAGAAAGCACTACCTAGGTAAGAATCCTATTTGTAAGACTCAGACTTCACTCAGCTATGGAAACTATGATGGAACTAGGGTTTTTAAGTATGACGCTCTCAGATAACCTAAGGGACCCCTGATCATTCTCCAGGTGTGGCCTAATAGGAAACTCTAAGGAATGTATAACGCTCACCAGCTAGTCGGATTACCTTTCGGTCTCTCCAACGACACTAAAGTACCCTAAATATAGATCACCTTTCAGTCTCACTATCACAATACATCTCACTATCACAATACATTCGAAGAATGCAATGAGTAATCTCAGAATAATCGAAAAGACACGGATTAGCAAAGATACTAGGAACATAGGGGAAACTTCCTTTCAGAGTCTTTACACCTAGACACTTAACACCAGAGACTAACCGACTACCTCTCACCTTTCAACTATCGAGATAGGACAAACACTCAACTCTAAAAAACCATCAACTAATGCTCCTATGGATCACCACGTCTAGCAATACCATAAACACTCACAAACACAAAGTAAGCGACCTAAACATGCATCTAAAACTGAAAGACATTTACAAGACACATGTGGAACATAAATCAACGATTAACCTAATACTAAGCATGCATATACATCAGATCAATTGAACCAAAATCCTTTACAATAGAGTCAACCCATCATACGATATCAAAAACCCATAAAAGTCCAAACTTTAACAAATATTCATCATAACCTAGGTAGTATAAACAAGTTTAGCCAATCATGAGAAAAACATAACCCACAAAGTTAATAATACCGTCCATCGTAAAACAAAAAATAATTAAGTTACCTGCTAGCTTAAATTAATTCACATGCCTGCTAAGCTTAATTAAATCACCTACTTGCTTCAATAAATTCTCACGTGTGTGCTAGGTTGCTTGATTCTTGATTTCACGCAAAACAGCCGCAAAAGAATACAAATGTGTTCCTACTTGTTTCTTTATTCCTTCGTTGATACTTGTGAACTCCCGAGCTCCTGATTCTCCTTTACTTTTTGTTCCACGCTTCCTTTCTGTTCGACAAAAACAACTTCAAGCTTCTCAATTGTCGTTCCATAATTTTTCTTTCATGGCACATCCTCAAAATCCATATTTTTTTTATGGGGAAAGTGAATATGGGGTTGTTAAGCATCTAACTTAGATGCGAAACCCACCAAAACGACGTAGTTTTGGTTAAAATCAATTATATCCTTTTATTCTAAATCATTTTTAATTTGGAAATTAATTTCTATCTCAATCAAATATTCAAATTCGTCAAACCGACCTGCAAAAGCCTTCTTCGAATTGATCCCTCTACAATGCCTCCTCCTGAATCTGGTTTTTGATCAATTTCTAAAGAGATTAATTTTGTTGGATCAAGTATCTGATATTTGAATTAAAATATAATATGAGATTGCAACGATAAAGGTCCCATCTATCATAAATAGACAAAATTTAATCATATGATATGTGCCTCCAAAAATGCTCAAGTATGCCATTTAAATGTTCATCATACTTGTCACAGTAGGTTGGTATGAACAATATAAACAATAACCATAAAACAAAAGCACCTCGGTAGGAATCGAGTAGTAGATTTCCATGGCGAGAATTCTTTGATTACAAATGTTCTTTGATCGTCAATGAAACTAAAAACCGAGAAAAAATGGCTCACCATTGTGATAATTAGGGGATCCTTTGCGAAATTAATCAGAATTTGCAAGTTGCTTAATTGCTAGTCGATTCCCGATATCGTCTTCTTGAGAGCATGTTCTTGGTTTTTGCAAGAAGATGAGAAATTCATGAACATGTTCTATTTTTAATATCTTTTTAATGAGGGAGCAATTTGAAGAATGAAGAGAAAAGAAAGAAGGATGCAAGTCGGTTTTGACGAGTTTGATAGAGATAGAGATTAGTTTCCACATTAAAAAAGATTTAGAATAAAAAGATTTAATTGATTTTAGCAAAAACTACGTCGTTTTGGTGGATTTCACATCTAAGTTAGATGCTTAACAACCCTATATTCACTTTCCCCTTTATTTTTATTTTTTTTTATTCTTTTATGACCTAGCCCACTCAACCAATATGAGCCCAAGTTGTAATTCTAGCCCAACTTGTAATTCTGGTCCAACCCATCAGTTAATTTGTTTGCCCACATGCTAATTCTTTTTCCATAGTCCATCTAATTCTTCAGTGTCTAAAAAGTTATATCATCTCTCCATATTCTTCGTTTGAGCTCGTTTACGTTCCTTTCACTCACAAACACCTACAAAACAACTCAATACTAAGTATTAACTATAACGACTCAAATCTACTCTAAAATCATACGGAAACGCTACGAAATACAAGGGAATACTAGGTGTACTTTGCAACACATCAGTAACATTTTTGAATATGCTTGAAAATCAAGAACTAATCATGCTTAACAAAGAAGGTTTAGATAAGGAGTTCAACAATATGGTTGAATGGTTTTACCTAGAACACGTAAGGTTTTGGTTTGATAGGCCATGTCCAGTTATTATCAAAAGTACTTAAGAAATAAATCTCTTCGTTCTATATATGATTGTCATACATATCAAAAGTACTCTAAAAACCTACCCCCATGGCAGGAGATAACAATCAAGATGGGGTTACCTTACCATTTAGATATAAATCTAAGAATCACTTACATGCAATTCTTAGACGGACTTAACTGATTGTTACTTTCAAACCACAAGAGATGTGAAGAAACAGAAAGACAATGCTAGCCCAATCAGGAACGAAAGTTCAAAAGAGGAAAGGGTTCAAGCCATTAGGGACTTTCCACCTATGTGTGGACTAAATTTCGGTTTTGCAAAGGAAATAAGTCGAGAGGAGCAGATTATGAATCTGATCCCGAAGAAGATTTCAAAGAATATGAAGATACTTGCTTAATTGAAAACAACAATGAAGAACCAAGGGAAATCTCGGATAAGAACAAAGAAGAACGAGAAGATAATTCTGAAGAAACTGAAAGCAGCGAAGAACTTGTCATCTTCACTGAGAATGATGTCTTGCAACTTCCTGATTAAAGCTGGATGTTGTGATTAAAGTTTTAACGGGGAGAATGTTGGGTCTTTACAACCTTAATCACAAAACATTGGGTATTGTTACTGGGTCAGACTTAGCAGTTTATGTTTAACTGGCGGAAAAAGACATGTTTTTTGTAAATTAGGCTAGCTTGTATGTACGTTTAGCCCAAGTTCAAGTCTGTTTAAAGTCTAAAGTCTGGTCCATTGGGTCTGTTTAGGTTTAACACAGGTTGGAGGTTTCAAACGTTGTTTAGGAGTTCTAGATGGCAACCGCTCTCACCAACTGTTGCGACGTTTCAGCCTCATTACCGGAAGTATAAGTATGTGTGTTGATTTGTAATCCATACTTTGAATACAAATCAAGTGTTATTCTAAGTTCTCATTCCTTTATTTCAATTCTATTTTGTGGTCATGGATTCTTGCATTTCATCGTTCCAGAAGGGATACCCACTATACAAAACGTTAGACTCGCATCAAACCATGCAACAAACACATGAGAATATTATTCCAAGACCAATACCATTTGCAGTCTCTTGAAATTTTCTTGACATCTCAATATACTAGCTCTAAACAAAGAATGGGAATAGAGATAGTACAAATCTTGGATCTGAGATGAATGAAAATAAATACAAGAATACAAACTTACATCTACAAGAAAGAAAATAAGTACAATAACTGTTTGTTATTTTAGTGTTATGAAGATAATTTTGGTATAATTGGATTTACTTAAGAACAATTGAGATATAAGAAGATACATTACACTCTCAATCAATACTATTCTAATATTGATCACTATGGAACATAAACTTTCATTACATAGCAGAAGTTCAAATACACGGGACAAAGTCCCTAAACCATAGGGGGTTCCAAGAGGGCAACGTCCCCTTGGTGGGGTCCGGAAAAGCACCCTTCCGAGGGGTCGGGGGTTGGCCTTCTATGGGGTTGATGGGGCAACGCCTGTGACGGGGTCGAAGTGAGCATCAGAAGTTGCTTCTGCTTATCGTAGTAAATACTGATCAATGGTAGCAAATTAGTAGCAAATGCCCACCTGCTAACAACTATGTAGATCGGTTGTAAGTATGTACATCGGTTGTAAGTATGTATTTCGGTAGAAACTGAGCGACCAATAGTCAACTGATGGTCGACAGTAACCTTGTTACCACTCATGGTCGGTAGTAACTTAATTCCTGTTGTCTACTGAAGTTCCTACACCAGTTACCCTTTCATAAAAAGTTTCAACCATTCACCCCTATAGTTGTGATGGTTCGTCCCCTGTATAAAGGGATTGTATTGAAATTGTGATAAGCGACCAAAGTTTTGTGCATTAAAGGGTGCAACGTGGTATATTTATGCAAATTAATATGGGGAATGCAAAGGTTTTGTGTAGTTATGCATGTGCAGGTATTGGAAGCTTAAAGTATAATTTTGAAAGATCTTATGCGAGAAATGCAAGAGTCAGAAGGGAAATATTGGAAAAGAGGATAGGAAGCTCTTTACTGGCGTAAGCCTACGCCACCCAGCGTAAGCTTACGCCGGGTTATATTTCAAGGATGTGGAGAAAACAGAGGGGCGTAAGCCTACGCTGACCATTTCTTTGAGAGAGGCTTCAGGGCAACGACGTAAGCTTACGCCGCCCCAGCGTAAGCTTACGCCAGATACGTTTTTTAG
This sequence comes from Smallanthus sonchifolius, assembly GCA_023525975.1. Lineage (NCBI taxonomy): Eukaryota > Viridiplantae > Streptophyta > Magnoliopsida > Asterales > Asteraceae > Smallanthus > Smallanthus sonchifolius. The sequence goes on from CM042046.1 coordinate 34,976,809, forward strand.
AAGCGGATTTTCGGGAAACTGCAGATTTTCAGAGTTTAATTGGGGGTTTCTTCCTCAATTTCGAATTCAACTTTTTGGAGTGCAGTTTTGGGCGATTGGGAGTGTTCTGGGACGCTAAGAACCATATTATGGAAGATTGATATCAAGGAATTGAAGAATCGAAGATGATTTCCACAACCATGAGCGGCTAATCCACCGGTAATCATTCTCGGGTGGATTGTTTGTAGTTTTTAGGGTTTTATCATGTGCTAGCTTGAGAAACAATTCTTGTAATTGTTTGGTTTGAAGTACTCTAATCTTTGTGTTTAGTATGGTTATGAACTCGCGGGAGTCGATAAATTCTTGCACCATTGACCTCGTTAGATGATAATTGCTATGGACTTTGATTTGTGTTGAATCTATTGATTAATCTAATTCTATATTGCATACATTTGTCTCGATTTCATTTGTGATTGTTGTCTTGCACCATTTGCCTATAATGTATAAATGTTGATGTTCTTGGTTAGATTTGGTTAATTTGATTTGGATAACCATTTGATTGCTTGAACTCATATCTTGGTGTGATAATCCTTAATTGCTTGTGAACTTGAAACCCGGGTGTGATTCCTTTTTAATCATTGTTTACAACTTAAACCGTTTTGTTTGCTACTTGATTACTAGTGATCGTTTGCACGTCATTGCTATTTGATAATCATTGTTTGTTGGATTTGATAATTACCACCTCAATCATTGCTTGTGTTTGGTTAGAAAGACCCATTGCAACTTCATAAATCACTTTGCCAATTGAAGTTAAGCACCGACCACAAACTCTTCGTGGTTCGACACCCTTCTTACCGTAACTAGTTTAAGGTGATTAAGACACTAATTCTCTATCTTTGACCGGTCCCTTCGACACCGATCAAATTTTGACGCCTTTGTCGGGGAGTGTGTGCGCTTGGTGTTTTATTTTAGTTGACTTTTGTGACTATTTGTTTACTTGTTTTGTTTGGTTAATCTTCTTCTATTTTTGTGTTACGCGTGGGTTGTTTGTGTGTGCAGGTGACAGGTTAGTGCATGAGTACTTGTTCATCCGGGAGGACTTCACCGCTCGTTTTTGAGTCAGAGATTGAGAGGATAGCAAGACAAAACCGAACCCGACAACAAAACCTACAACCCATTTCATCTGAACCATCATCCATGGATAGCCGAAACAGTCATTCTGGAACTAGCATTAGAAACCGTGGCCCAACTCCAAACAGAGGCTCAATTCCAAACCGCCCACCAACTCCACCTCACCGATCCCCAACCCCATCCATACCTATTAATAACAATCAACCCCGAGGGTCAGGTCCAGTTCAACAAAACCGACCTGTTAACATCCGTACTAATCCCGCTTACTAAGGAAGGAGGGGACCACAACAACAAACCCCTCCTAGAAACATCTTTGGAGCCCAACCAATAAACAACAATGATGACGGTTGGGAGGATGACGATGGTGAATATTTTGGGTATGATGATAATGAAGATGTCGGGAATGGTAATGGGTTTGGAGACTATGAGTATGAAGATGGTGAGCATAGTCAATTTGAAGAATATCATGAGGGACCCGAGAGACATGCTTATCCTCCTAGATAAGAGGGGAAGATATTTAACGGGGCTACAACAATGAAAACCGAAGACAACCAGTAGTCCCTATGGGTGGTGTTAATGGTCGATTTCGGCCGGCTATTTCGGAGAATGCTTCTCCAATCGTTCCACCAATTCCCGGAATGAAAAGGTTCAAGTCAAGGCCAAATTATATCAACGTTCTCACAATTTTTCATGGCATGGTTACCGAAGATCCATACACCCATCTAGCTGAGTTTGCCGCCATTTGTGGCACTACTAGGGATGAAAATTTTGACCAAAATGAGGTCAAACTCCGACTTTTTCAGTTTTCACTCAAAGATCGGACAAAGCAATGGTTCATCACATTACCGGCTAATAGCATCCACACATGGGATAAAATGCAACAAGTTTTCTTAGATGAATATTACTCGATTGCAAAGACGGATGATTCCCGAATTAAGATTCGGAGCTTTCAACAACAAACGGGTGAACCTTTACGTGAAACATTTGCACGGTTCAAAGAGCTATTGAGGAAATGCCCGCATCACCAAATTGAATTATGGGAGTTAGTGAAGTGTTTTGTGGACGGTCTAACCCAAGAGGAGAGGAAGTATTTGAAGTCCACAAGTAATGGAACATTGTTGTCTAATCCCGAAGAAGATGATTGGGATTTATTAGAAAGGATGAGCCAAAACTCTAAAGCCGAAGAACTAAACACACGATTTCTAAGTCTGTCCCGGATTATGAAACAAAATAGAGGTTGGCATCCATGGAGAGAGTTGGCATTGTTGAGGAAAGGCGAAAAAAAGAACTGGCGGGAGTAAAAGCTCGATTTGATGTTTGTGAAGATTGTGGAGATTTGGGCCACAAAGCTACGAATTGCCCATTCCAAGACGGTAAACAAGAAGAAGTGAATCAAGTTTATAGTGATAGGAAACCATATGATACAAACTCAAATTCCTATCACCCGAGCTCAAGAAATCATCCCAACTTCAAATATGGGGATGCGTCAAACCAATTGAACCCAAACTTCCAAGGTGTAAATCAAGGTATTTCGTCATACCAACCTCGTCAACAAAGAAATTATAATTCCGGTGGTTACCAAAGGAACTCTTATAACAATAACCGAACACAAATTACCCCTTGAGGAATTACAATCAAGATCATCAACAACAAGGTGGATCATCGAGGGGTGATGATGCGGTTAATTCAAAATTGGATGCACTATTGGAGATGATGAAAGAACCCAAGAAGGATAATGAAGTGAGAGACAAGTCTCATTCGGCATTGGAAAGACAAGTGGGGCAATTGGCCGAAGAAATAGCTTTGTTAAAGCAAAGTGGGGGGAAGCTACCAAGTAACATCACTTTAAACCCGCAACATCAAGGGTCGAGTTCGAAGAGTGGCACCAATGCAAATGTGGGAGAAGTACCTTGTTGTTAATCATCAACTCAGCTAGATGGGTGTATGGATCTTCGGTAACCATGCCATGAAAATGTGGGAGAACGTTGATATAATTTGGCCTTGACTTGAACCTCCTCATTCCGAGAATTGGTGGAATGATTGGAGAAGCATTCTCCGAAATAGCCGGCCTAAATCGACCATTAACACCACCCATAGGGGCTACTGGTTGTCTTCGGTTTTCATTGTTGTAGCCCCCGTTAAATATCTTCCCCTCTTGTCTAGGAGGATAAGCATGTCTCTCGGATTTTGACCTCATTTTGGTCAAAATTTTCATCCCCAATAGTGCCACAAATGGCGGCAAACTCAGCTAGATGAGTGTATGGATCTTCGGTAATCATGCCATGAAAATGAGGAGAACGTTGATATAATTTGGCCTTGACTTGAACCTCCTCATTCCGGGAATTGGTGGAACGATTGGAGAAGCATTCTCCGAAATAGCCGGCCAAAATCGACCATTAACACCACCCATAGGGGCCATGAAAATGTTGACACCGATGTACAATAAACTTCGCTTCCAATGGAAGAGTTGGAAAGACTTGCTCAAGAAGACTTTAACCCGTTTGAAAATGACGATTTTAATATTGATTCTCTAGACCAACAAGTTCATGAAGAAGAACAAGAAACTTTGGACTGAAAAGGAACATTTTGCTCTACCTAAAGCAATGGATACATCTATCCGAGAACCCAACAATTGGTGATCAACAAAAAGTCAATCATTTTGGCAACGTGTGCTAGATCATTTCGACGGGCTAATGGGTGGAACCACCTGTACTAGAGAACAATTGAATTAGTGGACGTCAATGAACACAAAGATCAACAATTTCAACGGCTTATACACTCAAGCGGCAAATTTAAGAATGTCCCTTTTAATTATTGCTTATTTTTTGTAATGTATTAACGTATTTTTTTAAATTTATGTTTTTTTAGAAAACGTCATTGGTGTAGTGGGATGTCTGATGCGAATATCATAAATGAAGCACAAAAAATTACCGAAACCTCTACGAGAGGAAAGGTTTCACCTTCGTCGAGGCATGAGAAATTCTCAAAGACCGTCCCAAATGGAAAGCCGTCGCGGTTATGAGTGAGGAGTTTGAACAACAATCGTCCAAGAAATTAAAAAATCCAACTCCGGAAATGAAGGTTCAAACAACCCTTCCTCGAGAGATCTCCCCGACGTAAACGAACAATCCCTACCGACTCAACCGACTCGCAAAAGCAAAGGAAAGAAAACCGTCGAGTCTTCCCACAAAAGTTTGGTGGAGGTTCTTTCTGAATTGAAGGCGTCTAAAGATGTTGAAAGAGAGAAAAAAATGGAATACCGCAAGAAAAAGGAGGAAACAAAACAAAGACGGGATGAACTCGCGGTGCAACTTTTGAAGAAACAACAAGAAAATGCTTTCAAAAGAAGAACATGACCAAGACTTGGAATACTTTCTAAAAAACATGACCATATCTCCGAAACTTTTTTTTTGATCGTACTCCAACGTAAACAGGAAATTGCGGTAAAATACAATTGACCGTGTAATTTTTATGTTATTTTAGTTTTTTTATTTCGATGTTTCATGTTTTTAGGTTAATAATCTTATTTTTTCTTTTTATTATTTTTAAACTTTAGGTTTTTGATATGTATCATTTTTATTTTTATTTAATGAAATGTGGTTTTTTTATTTTTTTTTAATAAAATAAAAAAAAATACAAGGGTTTCTTGGTTCCACACCCTCCTCTTAGGGTTGGAGAGGATTCAAGAGGGTAAAAATAACATGACAAATTTTAATTGGGTAAAATGAGAGGGTTACACGGGTTTCATGAGTACCACTCTCTCCACCCTAACAATAAAGATAAAAATTGAAGAACCTTAATTGTAAAATCGTAGAAGACACAAAGATCCTACTACTAGAAACTTGGGCATTTGTGACCGAAATTTTGTCACCGTTAACGACGGTCATAAATCTAGCGACCGGTTTGCCACCGCTTCGTAAAATTAGCATTGCCACCGGTGCGTCAATCACAAAACTTTAGGACTTTTTATTTTTCTTTTTATGTCGATCACAAAATTAGTGTGTGAAGCCTTAACTGGCGCCAAACGCTTCGCGACAAGCTTAATACGAAAGTGCCTCTCGCTTCACAGGTAAAATATTATTACATTTTTCTTTTTCATTTTTATCAAGGAATTGATTATATTTTATGTGCTATTGAGGTGATTGAGGAATTATAGTGGTCAGGGTTAAGTTTTGTGGAGAGCTAAGAGAAGGTAAAAATTAGGGTTTCTATCAACTGGTGAGTTTAGATCACGGTGGCTCCATATTTTTGTGGTGATTAACAGGACTTGACTATCAAAATACAGATAATTAATTTGAATATGTTGTTTGTAACAGGACTTATAAGGCCATATATTAACCTGTTAAAAAACGAAGTTCCTACTACAATTACCAATTCATGAATACACCCCAATATTTGTGTTGGTCCATCCCCCAAAAAAATTCCCAACTTTGGTTTTTATAGAAAATATATACTTTTTCTTTGGAAGTAATTTTATGTTTTATCTGATTCAATATTTTGAATACACACAAAATAATTTAACCTGAAAGTAATATTTAAACACGGTTCAGAAAGCTATTCAAGTTAATCTTAAAATAAGAAAAGGGTCATTTACATATATCCTCTTCTTAACTTCATTTATTACATATTTACTCAACTACATATTTCCCCTTCATAAAACATAGATATTACATATTTACCCAATTCATTTAAATTAACTTACTGAATTACTATTTTACCCTTAATGAACCAATTAAAACAATATTTACATATATCTCTTCCTAAATATATCATTAATAGGTTTTAAAATATAAGAAGGTAAATATGTAATTATATAAGGATTAGATAAATATGTAATTAAGTTTTATGATTTGATATATATGTTATTAATAGGATTAAGAACAAGAAATATATAAAAAACTTAATAGAAGGAACTATGAAAACAAGTCAAGTTGGATATATCATATATAATAAATAATTGGCCAAAGTTGCAATATTTTAAAAAAGTTGATTGCTTAGTCTTATGATAAAAGTACAAAACACATTTTAAATATGTTTTTATATAAATAAATATTCTTGGACCGACTCTATTGAATGCAAATACAATCCACATTTTCATACCTACCTTGATTTAACCTTTGGGCATTTTACTTGCGATTAATAACAACCAGATGAATTCACGTGCTTTGCGGTGGGCGTCACAGTACCATAACGGTAACGTAACTCGATATGAACTATGATATGAAAAAAAAAACTTGATTTTGAATACAACTTCGTTTTCAAATAAATTTATATAAGAAAGTTGAAAACATAAAAAATAAAGGGAAAATTACCAAAATGGACATTTGATCAGACAAATTTATCAAAATGGACAAACTTTTTCAGCCTACTAAGTTGTGGTCATTTAGACCAATAGTCGGCTGAAGTAGGCTAGTTCAGCCGGCTCCAAATTCCGTGCCCACCAACTTTTGGTCAGAGTTTCAACCAACCAGAAAACGATACGTGGCGGCACTGACTTCCAAGCTGGCTGAAGCCTACTAAATAGTAGGCTTAGCCGGCGCGTTTTTTTTGCTCGATTTTAGCCTGCTATATGACTTTCCTTAGCCGGCTATTTGCCTTTGTTAAACCTTCTATTTGACTATCCTTAGCCGGCTATTTTTCTTAAAATAAACACAACAATCATATAATAAGTAGTAAAAAACAATATAAGTTTAATGTTTTAAAATAAACACAACAATCATATAAAAAATAGTGATCAAATACAATATTGTTGTATTTGATATTGTATTTTAATGGCTCAACCGACGCGTTATTTTTTTGCTCGATTTTAGTCTGCTATATGATTTTCCTTAGCCGGCTATTTGCCTTTGTTAAGCCTTATATTTGACTATCCTTAGCCGGCTATTTTTTTTAAATAAACAAAACAATCATATAATAAGTAGTCAAAAACAATATATGTTTAATGTTTTAAAATAAACACAACAATCATATAAAAAATAGTGCTCAAATACAATATTGTTGTATTTGATATTGTATTTTAATAGGCTCAGCCGGCGCCTTATTTTTTTGTTCGATTTTAGCCTACTATTTGACTTTCCTTAGCCGACTATTTGACTTTGTTTAGCCGGCTATTTGACCTTTCTTAGTCGGCTATTTTTCTTAAAATAAACACAACAATCATATAATAAGTAGTCAAAAACATTATACGATTGTTTTTCTTAAAATAAAACATCAAACTTATATTGTTTTTGACTACTTATTATATGATTGTTGTGTTTATTTTAAGAAAAAATAGTCGGCTAAGAAAAATCAAATTGCCGGCTAAACAAAGGCAAATAACCCGCTAAGGAAAGTCAAATAATCGGTTAAGGAAAGTCATATAGCAGGCTAAAATCGAGCAAAAAAAAGCGTCGGCTAAGACTACTATTTAGTGGGCTTCAGCCGGCTTGGGAGTCAGTGCTACCACGTGTCGTTTTCTGGTTGGTTGAAACTCTGACAAAAAGTTGGTGGGCACGGAATTTGGAGCCGGCTGAAGCAGCCTACTTCAGCCGACTATTGTTCTAAATGACCACAACTTAGTAGGCTGAAAAAGTTTGTGTATTTTAATAAGTTTGGCCGGTCAAATGTCAATTTTAGTAATTTTCCCAAAAATAAAAACTACCTCGCAAGGCGTTTTTTGTAAAAAGTTAAAAAAACAAAAGTTGTTAAAGAAAAACAAAACTAATACACACGCTCGGTTGCGGGGTGACTGGCGGATAGGCGGAAGGAGGTTGGTTGTTATCGGCTCGGGTCATCAAAAATCTTAAAAGCGAATACGGAGACCGGTTCTGATAATACAAATACCGACAATGATGTTGTTCATTAATAATATGTTTGGCTCTTAACGGTATAACAAACGTAATGACACTCGCTATCGGCTACGATCACAAAAATAACCCGACTTTAAATAAAACTCCGTTTAAAAAAAATTATATCAGAACATTGACGATAAAACTAAAAACATACGCGCACTCTGTATAAAAAAAATTAGCGAACGAAAGTTGCTAAAAGAAAGTGAAATTAATAGAAAAAAAAAACGGGTTAAAAACGTATATTATATATAGTATAAAGGGTTCGAATGTAAGTATATAAAAACCTAAAAAAAGAAAGTTTACGTGTCACAAATCTACGGTTGTAACTATGCACTTCGGTAGCAACTGAGTGATTCGTAGTTAACTGATGGTCGATAGAAACCTTTTTACACACATAGTCGGTATTAACTTAGTTCCATCTAATAGTATTGTCTACTGAAGTTCCGATTACAGTTTCTCATTCATGAAAAATTGGAACCACTCACCCCAATAGTTGTGATGATTTATCCCCTTTATAAAGGGATTAAGTTGGTCCATTTCAACAAAAAAAAGTTCCAAACTTCGTTTATATAGAAAATATATACTCATTCTTTGGAAGTAACTTTATGTTTTATCCGATTAAATATTTTTAGTACACAAAATACTTTAACCTAAAAGTAATATTATTCGTACACAATTTAAAAAGCTAATCAAATTAAACTTTAAAATAAAAAAACCTATGATAACAAGTCAAGTTGGATATATCATATATAATCAATAATTGGCCAAGTTGCAACATTTAAAAAAGTTGACTGCTTACTTGTCTGATAAACGTACAAAACGACCTTTTATTTTAAACTAGGTTTTTCCACTCCGCGGGGAAATCTGGTATGATACTCGTGCGCATCTACAATGAAATACCAAGATTCAATACATTCATTCTACGTATACATACTGCTATTTTCCTTTTACTAAAATGGTATCAAATTGAATTACGAAAACAAACAGAAAAGTGCCAACAATCGATCCTGCACTAAATTCACCCATGAAAAACAATAGCATAACATACGTAAATCAGTTGCAATCTAAAGATTTGTGAAACTTGCCTTGTAAAACCACATTCTCAACAATACAAAGATCTTTGGCAAGATACTCAAGTGTACCATTAATCACCCTGAAACATATATAATTTGGAAATTAATCAACTATACACTTAAATCTTATATGATATATAGAAGGTATAAAGTCAGGTACCCTAGATGATAGCCGAATAATATACAATCTTCATCACATTTCACCCAAGTTTGTTCTCTTTTTCCTTCACCTGATGATACCAAGCCACAACAATTAGGCATACAGGGCGGTAAAACTTGTATCTTCTGTCACCGGTGAGCCGTCACTTCAATAAACAAAACGAAACACCATCAGCCTCATCGTGATTTCTATTTCTTTGTTTCTTTCTCGACTTCTCTCACTTTCTCTCGTCCCGTGTTTTAAACGCAGATGGTAGTTTTGAATACAAACACCATGTTGATGAATAGTAACATGGCGTTTTGGTGATTTCTTTGAACTCTAGGGTTTTCTTTGTGTAGGGTGTTTCCTTCAGCCACCACCCCCTTTCTCTCTCGCCAGAACAATCGCAACCATGATCTGTGACTGAATCCTCTTCTTCATTCTGTTCTTCACTTGATAAGGGGAGCTAAATTCTTGAATTACAACAATCTAAACTGTAAAAATGGTGCAATTAGACATGTGGCTTTAAAGAAAACCCAAGAGTATGGTAAGAAATAATTAGTTGACAGAGGCGGTACCTTGTACACATGGTGCTAATTGTGGTCGGTTTCAGTTAACCTCGTCCATAAGACATTCATAACCATCTGACTTTCAGAGCTAAAATACATAACATTGAACCAAAAATTATATAGTTTAGTAAGATACTTTATTATACATAAATATAAAACAAATATTTAAAAAAAAATTAGTTCCATGTGCAATCCCCGCTTATGCAGTGCCATGTGGACCTCAAGATTTGTCATCAGTTACATCTAATACTTGTGTTAATATCACCGAGGTTAAGTAAATGAAAAGATCTACAAAAGCTATCTAATCATAATTATTTGTAGACCTTGGCTAATGAAGTTTCAAAGTGAACAAACTGATTCCATGATGCCTGAAACAAAGTGTTTAGGTAAGCAAATGACCAAAAGTTATAAAACAATCATATTTTCAATTATTTCAATGACAAAATCTTCACTGAAGTACCTATATACAACCCTTTTAACAACCAATCCTGCAAATTTCCCTTCAAATCAATCATGGCTTCAGAACAAACATTTTGTAGAGTAATCCATAAAATGCTATACATACATATTATTCAATAAACAAACAAACTACTCATCACAACAAAACATTATTATTTTTTCTTTCAATTTTGGCAAACAACAACAAAACCTACTGGTTACTAATAAGCTTTGAATAAATTAAATCAAGTAAAAACATACTTTAATATAACTTAGTCCACTATTCCACTAATCCAATGGATAACAGTCCCTGTATCAAACTTTGTGATGCTATTACGATGCCAAATCATGCTACTTTGATAAATCCATAAATTAAAATTAATTTGATACAACCGCAACCATAGAAGAGTTGATCATCAGAAAACGACCATTGATGCTTTGTTGAATAAAATGTCTAGTAAACAGTTATACTTTTTCCTATAAATTTTGGTTCACTCTGAATAATATGAGACAAAAGAGGGAAAGAGTTTCACTCAAATTAAAATTAATTTGATACAACCGCAACCATAGAAGAGTTGATCATCAGAAAACGACCATTGATGCTTTGTTGAATAAAATGTCTAGTAAACAGTTATACTTTTTCCTATAAATTTTGGTTCACTCTGAATAATATGAGACAAAAGAGGGAAAGAGTTTCACTCAAACATAGAGCTCCTGAAACATGATGCTATAAAGGACATTACATGATTAAATCCAAAGCAACAAAGATTTTCATATTTCTTGATTTAAACCCTACTAAAGAATCTGACCTGGGTGAAAGTTGTTAAGAACACTAATTTTTATTCAGTTAACCGCAAACCACCAAAATCAAAAGGAAAACAACAGAAAAAGAAAACCATAAGTATCAAACTTGAAATAAGAGAACAATTATTTGATGCTTCACTCCTAAAATAAACTGAATAGACGTACCCAGTGAGGAGACAGACCTTAGGATCACCGAAGGAGTAAAAACCGAAGCATCAGATCGTCGTTCAAATCTGAGCCATCATCATCTGAACCATATTCCTGACCGTGGCTCAAATCTGAGCATCACATCGGCGAACGATCTTCTGGGAAACCCTAATCTTGTTACCTGGTTGAAAAGGGGAAAAGAAAAGAAGCGAGAAAGGAAAAAACAAACGAAGAAGATGAAGGCCGATGCGAGAAATGGGGTGAAGCATCTTCCGATAGTCATGTTGAAGATGGCGATGATAGTGGCAATCGATGGTCCGTCAATCGCCACGCCGAGCGGCCGTGGTTGTTCGGCGTTTCGCTTCCGTCTGCTGAGCTGTTCCGCCGCCTCCGCCATTACGTTGCTCCCTCTCTCTCAATCTCTACATATAGCAAGTGTATGTATGTGTTATGTGAGGTAACACTATTCACCAACATGCTAAATGTATTAGTTAACTAGTAATTTTTCCGCCCCGCGCGTTGCGGCGGGGAATCTATAAATAGAAACCAAATTAAAAACAACCATGCATTCATATCATGTGTTCGATGTGTTCAATGAATCTATAAATTGAAAGCTGATTGAAAACAACCATGCATTCTGTTGTAACAATTCATGCTTTTAGTTCTATGTGAGCATTACAGTAAAAATTAGTAGAAAAAATATGGTCATGTTCCACATACTCATCAGCCTTCTAATATGTAATGAAAGAGCAAAGTTCATAGAAACTGATATTCAAAGTTCAGTTCTTACAGTTTAAATATGACAAAGAATACCTTGAAGTTCCAAAGTTCAGACGTTGAGTTTAACGCACCTGCTTGATCATTAGTGGGGTCTGAAAAATCTGTCTCCAATCTTGAAGTAGCACAACTTTAAAACGTACCTGAAAATTAAACATGTTTGGACAATCTTACATTTTCTTTTTAACTTCGACTTGCCTCTGTTTGCGCTCATATTCTTGGCAAATTTTCTTCTTCTCTGCCTCCATTAATTGCAATTTCTCAATGTTCAATTCCTGCAATAGTTGATTAAGTAAACAAATTATTTTTGTGTGTTTACTCGTGTAATAAATGGAACCACATTGTGTAATATTTCCTTCATTTGACTTCAATTGGTAATTGCAATTTCATAACAACAAACCCAAAAGAAAACAGATATATGATATATCCATGAACATTTGATCCTTACAAAGGACACTGTAGTTATATTGCATAAAGTGAACTTCACTTCGTCTAATTTGATACAATTTGCTAATTGCAATTGTTTGATCCCTACAAAAAATCACCTAAAAAACAACTAAATCTGTGATCACATTCTCAGCATGCATAACTTTAAACACAAATTAAATTATAACTAAAGCGAATAAAATTACATTGATATGATTTTTATAATTTCATAACAGAAAAATGATATGAATCCTGATCATAGTTTTCATAACCCTAGTTAATTTACTACAAGCAAGATTCAGAATCAAATCACATAATATTGACCTGATTGCATTTATTAATTGAAACATCACAATATTAGTAACCTTGAATATACCTATAGATCATAAAATCGAATAAAAGTTTATAAAATCATTAAAAGAACTAACCCATGTTTGAGTTGCATGATGAAGAGGAATACCCATTTACATTTGCAACTTACACTAAAATAAAGTGAAAAAACCCTTGACAGACAAAACTTTGCAACTGAAAAAACATGGATGATTACATTGATATTACATATCATGATACAAAACTCAAAAGAACTTAGTTGTTTCGTCAACTTTATAGCTATACTCTTCTATTGTTACTTACTCAAAGGACACAATAATTATAAAGTAAAAACAGTTAATAACATATTATTATAAAGACATTACCAAAATACAGCATCATTGATTGCATCAATACATCAAGAATCATTCAAATTGATAAATTCATCAAAAATAAATTACAATGGTAAAAGATAAGGGTGTATACATCCTGTTAGAAGCTGACCAAACCGAACAAAATCAGTCGGTCTAAGATCTATATGGTCCAGTTCACAGTTTCAAAGGAATGGTTTTATCGATTTGATTCAAAGAACCGGTTGTGTAAGCAAATCAGCAGTTTACCTTTACTACTTGTTTTTTAAACACTTTTGGAAGGTGCAATTATGCATATGTATAATAATGAGGAATCTTTATCATTTAAAACTAAAATTTTGTAACAAACACTTAACCACAAACATAAATTAAACCCAAATAACTTTATTACCTTTACGAATTGACGAAATCCACCTAGGCATGCACCGTATGCAGCTGCCCCTGGATATATCCCTTTCTCGGCACCAATAACCGAGGTCATAAAAATGATGGATCCCTCTGTTTTGTTATGGCTCATTCTCTTTGCAAGTTGCAACAACTTTCAACACATACAAAGCACCCATGACGCTTATCCGCACCGCCTTATTGAACTCAACTTGATACATCTGCAATGGGCCTTGCATCTTTCCTGTAAGTTGTATTATGAAAATAAACAAACAGTTTTTTAAAAATTGTAGGATGATTTACCTTCATAATTGTAGCAGTTAACTAAAGCGTCCACTTTCCCCAAAAAACATCCAGGTTCAGTATACAGCTTCATCAAAAACCGCTCCTCTCTCATCTAAGCAATTCATCGTGAACCCTTTGAGGGCGTCCGGCACCAACACCACAGCCAACCACCGCTAGCGGAACCGACACAAACGTCGTCTCCATACGTTCACCAACACCTTAATAATTCAAGAAACATCACTGTTTGATTAAATAAAAATCAACCTTTGATTTGAACAGAAGAAGCCAACCACCGAACTTACTCTTCCTAACCATCGCCGAGCGTGGGTTTGGTAACCACTGGTGTCACGTTTGATTCCCTGTTCTCCGCCGATCCAATCGCCGCCGAATTCGATTTAGGTTTTGAACTCCGCTTGCGTCGATAACGATCTCGGCAAAAAAAAATTCGTCCTTATACTCTGAGCGTAAAGCCTAGCCAAGAAAATCGAAAAATGGCAGCGTCTCGCTGAGCTTAAACCCTAGGCAAGAAAATCGAAAATGGCGAGCGGCGCCAGTACCCTGCTCCCTTTCTGTCGATGACATATACATACAGCAAGTGTATGTATCGATTGTGTGAGAGGATACTATTCATGAACATGTCTTTTGTATTAGTTAACTAGGTTAGAATCCCGTGTATTATACGAATTGTATATTGAAAATGATATAACTTATAAATTTGTAAATACGTCCTAACTTGTCAGAGTATTTATGATCACATAACTTGTCAGACTATTATGATCGTCTCAAGATATATCAAGTGGAAATGTGTGTATATAACAAATTAGTATTTTTTTCTTTAATTCGTTATATTTTGATTTTCTATTATATATATATATATATATATTCTTATTTAATATAATTAGTATTTTTCTTTAATAATATATTTATAATATCATTATTATTTAATAAGATACATGTATATTTATTATGAGAGAGAGGCGAAAAAACTGATGTGAAAAGCCTTAAAAAAGTGACAAGTGTCCATCTCAAAACCTTTATTTATTAGTATGCATAGATAATAATATGTTTTGATATAAATAAATATTCTTGGACTGAGTCTATCGAATGCTAATACAGTCTACATTTCCGTACCTACCTGGACATTTTACGGGAATACAAAGTAATTTTACTTGCTATCAATAATAAGCATATGAATACACGCGCTTCGCAACGGGCGTCGGGTCAACTAATTTGCAGATAATAGGTTCGGTACGTCACGGTACCGCAATGGTAAGTCGATATAAACTATGATAAGAAAAAAAAACTCGATTTTGAATACAACTCAGTTATCAAATAAATTTATATCAGACGTTGAAAAAATAAAAACAACCGCGCAAGCCGTTTTTCGTAAAAAGTTAAAGAACGAAAGTTATTAAAGAAAAACAAAACTTATACACCCGCTCGGTTGCGGGTAACTGGCGGATAGGCGGCAGGAGGTTGGTTGTTATCGGCTCGGGTCGTCGAAAACCTTAAAAGCGAATACGGAGACCGGTTATGATAATACCAATACTGGCAATGATGTTGTTCGTTAATAATATGTTTAGCTCGCAACGGTGTAACAAACGTAACGGCACTCGCTATAGGTTACGATCATAAAAAAAAACCTGACTTTAAATAACACTCCGTTTTAAAAAATATTATATCGGAACATTGACAAAAAAACTAAAAACATATACATTCCCCGTTTAAAAAAACGTCAGCAAACGAAAGTTATTAAAAGAAAATGAAATTATTAGAAAAAGAAAACTGGTTAAAAACGTATATTATATATAGTATAAATAGTTAAAAGGAAAATATATAAAAAAATTTAAAAAAAGAAAGTTTATGTGGCACAAATCTACGGTTGTAATTATTTACTTCGGTAGTAACTGAGCGATCAGTAGTTTATTGATGGTCCATAGTAATTGTAACATATGTGCCATTTTGGGCCTAACATATCATGTACCCGGCCCATTAAACCTTATATAACATGCTTTCATCATAGTCAATTGATACTTGGTAGCCCATAAAACAATACATTTCATAGTAAAAAAGGCCCAATTTCATTATTTGGCAATATATGGGCCCAATGGGCCAAACAAAGCCCAATAATGATCAAGAGAGAATCCAATAACACAAAACAAAGTTATCATATCTTAAAACATGTAAAAATACTTTACAAGACTCATGGTTTCATGAGTTAGACCTTTTATAACACGAAACCCCTACTAACGACCCGTTTTGATCATACCAACAACTGTTAACTAAATACGTAAAACTTAACTTAATCCATGCATACATATACTTTTTAGATGCGTTTTAATATAAGGAACAACATTCGTGAAGAAAAGATTTGCTAAAACCGCTTAAAACGATCAGAAAACGCATATACAGATTATCGGGCCATGGCATGGGCCAAAATGACCCATGAGCCATGACCCATGGAGTGTTGCGACCCAACCCAGCCCCCTTGGCTGCAAATTTGTGCAAGCAATCCCTCCCCATGTCTAGAATGTTCTGGGCTTGTTGCCCACTCCAAGAAAAATCATAAAAGATCCCATTTCCTTAAATAAATCCTTAATCACCTAGTAAAAATAGATGCATTCATCTCCCATAATCTTCATGTAGGTCCAGATTTCGCTTGAAATCACTAATTTGATCGATTACGCACACACACAGGCGAAAACTGTGTGTATGGTGGTGAAGCAGATGATAGAAACAGTGTTGGTGAAGATAACAGGCTAACCACACTATGAATCAATACGCAAATGGTATGAAAATGTAAGAACACAGTGAATAAATAACTGCAAATTGTATTGATTCAAGAAAAATGTGAAAGAGAAGGTTCAGGGTTACAGCCGCTACTCACACCCTAAACATTCTCAAACTAGGCTATTTATAGTAGTGACAGGTATCGAAACTATGTTCAATCGAAACTACTAGTTTCGATTGACCATTTACAAGTGATACACAGAACTGTCGAAACTACCATCTATCGAAACTACTAGTTTCGATTGAACAAACTCAATCGAAACTAAGTAGTTTTGATGGCCCAGACTTAGAAATAAAAACAGTAAATTACAGAAAACTGAAATTACATTTAATGAAATGACAGAAAGTAAACTAGTCTAAAACTGTTTAAACAAACAATAAATGACAACAGCTTATACATAAGATATGACTCTACAATCTCCCCCTAAGCTGTTGCATTACCGTCTTCAGCTCTTCATCAAGCAGCTGGTCCTTCAGTTGTCCTCGGTATAAAAGGTTTAACATGGAGAGATACAACCCGTTGGTAGGCCTTAGCATCAGCTTCATCTTCATCACTGTATGCCTGAATGTGATTCTGAAAAAGGATTTCCAGTTCTTCAGGCTGAAACTTCAACAGCTCCATGGGCTCAAAGATGGTGATGTCTTCCTTGCCCTCACACTCTATTACTGCACTGCCAATGATTGGGTCATAATACCACTTTCTGAAAGTTTGTAGCTGGACAGGTACAGATTTTGGAATGGTGATGGTCTTGTGAGTTTGGGCAGGCTTGTACCTTAAGAACACATATGGCTTGTTAGTCTTAGGATGAAACCTAGTCTTTGAGATCTTCTTTTGAGTTTTCCTAGACTTCATTCCTTTGAAATCATTATTGACTTGAGAATGCAGAAATTTCTCAAAGTTATAAGCCATCATGACCTTCCCAGGGTTTTGAAGGGGAAGTTTGGCTAAATCCCTGAGGTCATAGAAAGGAAGGGTTTGGAAGTCAGTCATATTTTTAAAGTGCTGAACTCCCCCTCTATATCTTCTTATGATAAAGTGCTTCCTTTCAGCATCATACTTCCAGCCAATTGGAGGCCTTTTTAGTTCTTGATGCTCTGCTATCCATTCATATGTCTTAGGAGTTTCCTCTTGAATTATTTTCTTAAACCAAGACTTTCTTGAAATTGGAGGTTCAGGAGCAACCGATGGTGAATCTTGTTGATGTATTGCAAAATACATCCGTTTTACTGTCTATTTTATTCCCACTTTGTGTTTGTTTTGCGTCGGTTTTCTTCTATAACTGCTTGTACTTAATATTTCTATATATTTTGGTTGTTAGGTCACAAAGGAAGCGGATATGATTGAAAACGAAGAAGAACGAGTTTCCGGTTCGTGCGAGAGGGCTGTGGATAAAAAGAAAGGAAGATTCTGGATTTTTAACCCCGTCGCGCTACGCGAAAGGTCTTGAAATTTCGTCGCGCTACGCGAGGAATGCAAAATGACAGAATTGCCCTTTTTTTTATTGCCGACTATTTTGTCTTTTCTGGGGCCCTAGCGCTACGCGAGGATGAATCAAGATCCCGTCGCGCTACGCGACGGGTGGTTTTTCGCAGAAACCTCTTTTTAAGCCAAAAATTAGAAAACCTTAAGGGGGGGGGGGGAACGAGCCTGGAGCGGCTGGAGGCGACGAAAAGTGACGGAAAAAGGTATTTTCAAGAGGAATCAAAGGCTGGGAAGGTATAGGATCGAAGAATCAAAGCATTGGATCAAGGATATCGGGTGTTCATCGTTCGGTTTACCATGATTCTTTGTTTCTCTTTGATTTCTTGTTCTTCCTTTGTTATTAACAGATTATGAATTGTATTTATATGATGTTTCTTGGCTAAACTTTTAGAACTACCTAGGTTTAGATGATTGCACATGTTTGACATTGGTTTTTGTTGGTCTTTGGAACTTTTGAATGTGAAGAACTCATGATGTAACAAACTTGGTTTTGATCATTGGATGTGTATGCGTATTTAGTATTATCAATTGAATGATTTTTCAGTCCTCATGTGCTTTGATGAATGTCTTTCATATAATAGGTGCATGCTAGATCAATTGCCGTGTGTTTTTGATTATTGGATGGTTTGCTAGACGTAGTATTCCATAGGAATGAAATTCGTGAATTGGTAAATCTAAATATTCAACCAATCTTAATAGCTGTGAGGTGAGAGATTGTCGGTTTATCTCGTGTGTCTGATCGCTAGTTTAGAATCTTTGTGAGAAGGTCTGTCTAGTTCGTCGTTCGCATCTTGTTTACCGAGTCCAATAGGAAATTCTTAGTTATCCCTTGCACTTAGGTGTATTGAGACTTTCGCGCTGTGAGGTAGATTGTCTAGCGGATACTTCTTGAGTAGACTGGATGACCTGTGAGGGGAACCCGTCCAGCCGGTGGTTTAACGGCTTTTAGGTCTCTTAGTTGACAATCCTTGAGAAGGGTTGAGGGTGCTCTAGGTTCCCTTTGAGTTTAGTATTTTAAGATCCCGGTATCACATCAGTTCCATTACCGATAGAACCTTCATCAGACACGTGTAGGATTCGGGCCTAGGTAGTGCTTTCACCCTATCTGTTTTCGTTCCGTAGTTATTCTCACGCTAGTTTGTTTGTCCTCGTCTTTTCCTTTATTTTCTATAGTTTATTTATCTCTTAAATAGAAGAAACCCCCCTTTTTGTAATTAGTTATCCTGCATCTGAGTCAGTATTTCGCTGTACATACAGTGTCCGTAGGTTCGATACCCGGTCTTATCTATCTATTCTGCAAATGATCGGTACACTTGCCGTATTGTGCGCGTTAGTTTAGGTTTGTCCGTTTTATTATTAATATTAGAACTTGTAGGTTTTTGCGTATAGTTCGTAGCACACCAAGTTTTTGGCGCCGTTGCCGGGGACACTTGGCAATAGCGAAATTGACTTTGATTTTAGGATTTGTGTATATTTTCTTTTATTTGGGTGTTTTAGATTAGGTTGTATTTCTTTATTTTTCTCTTTATTTTTATTTTTATTTATTTTGAAAGAAGAGGAAGATGTGGTGCGAGAATTGTGGTGGACCCCATTGGACGCAGCAATGTCAGCATTTTTATTCATATGGGTATTCTGCGCACCGGTACGATGAGAGATATTAGGAGGATGATGCGTTGGCGAGATCGTACCATTTGATGGAGCTGATGGAGAAGGAAGCGAGAGCCAAAGATATAAAATGGAGAGCTGAGATGGATCTTCTGACAAGTCAGATTGAAGCTCTTAAACTTGAAATGGCTACATCTATGAAGCAGATAGAGGATCCTGTGATTGATGATTCATTAGAGCCGGAGACGAGAACGGACAGCGGAGTTTTTGCTATTTCCGATAGTTCTTCCCAAGTCCCACCTCCGGCTCGGCATATATTTGATTTTGAGGATCCGGATGTAGAAGAACACATCCAAGCTTATTTGAGGCACGATCTGCAGGCGGACAGACCAGCTGATGTGGAGAGAGTCGTCATTTTTGCTGTAGAGGATACACTTGTTCCGAGTGTAGATGAGGCTGTAGTTGCTCACTTCCGAGCGCAGGAGGAGAGTCTTCACATCCCATCAGCAGAAGAAGTCAGGCAGATTGATTGGAGTGCCCGGTTTGCTGAGATGGAGGCCCGGTGGGCAGAGGAAGGTGAAGTATTCGACACACCAGGACCAGAGACGTTAATGGACGAGTCAGTCCCACCTCTGGTTCAGCAGGATGTCCCAATTCAGACGATTTCCGCATTGTGGGCCGATTCTGATGATGAGTTGGAGTTTTCATCTGATACCGTGACCACAGAGCATCCTAATGATCAGATTGATGAGGAAAGTGAGAAAGCCAGGATAGAGGATGACATGACGAAGGAGGAGGAGCATGTACTATCCTGGGAGTTTGAGTTTGGTGACGAGTTGGTTGGTTTTACAACTCAAGAGGCTGATGAGGTGTTTGACCCTGTTGGTGACATTACTACCCTCGAGTCATTACTTTATGGAGAGCCAGCAGCGGTTATCGAGCAGTCACCAAACCGAGAGGATGAAGAAGAAGTGATGGAGATGGAGCGACCACTTCTTGTTGAGGATGAGCAAACCCCAAGTGTGGGGATTGCTGATGATGATAGCCGGCCCGTGGATGACGACGATGATTATGGATCGCCATCCAGATCCAACGTGCCACGGGATGGGGCGAGAGAGCGCCTGGACCGGCGCATTTCAAGGACACAAACCTGGTCGATTAGAGGCCCTGCAGTTGTTCCAGACTGCAGAGATGACCATGCTCCTCATTACATGCATGGCATACAGTTCGGTCCAGGAAAATTCAAGTCTTGGTGGCCCGACTCGAGTCTGTTTTGAGTCTTCTGGGGCCTGGTTGTTGGATTCTTCCCGTCCATCGACAAGAGAATGAGATTGAGTAAAAATGATGGGAAGAGGATTAAGGAGAAGCCTCCTGATTGAGTTTACTTGCGAGGCACGAGTCTGGCTGAAGACTCTTCTGTAAACTTAGCGCTACTGGGAGGCAACCCAGATTTTCGCTTTAGTTATTTATTTGCTTTATTTTAGCTGTCATTGTGTTTGTTGCTTCTCCTGTTCTGTGATTCATCCTCATTATTATGGCTGCTTGTATTTTGTACATTATCTGTTTAGTTTAGTTTTATTTTTATTCTATTATTTGTGTCAGTATTATGCTGCTCGGGTTTTGCTTGTTTTTGTTTTGCAGGTTTGGTTTTTCATAACCCGTACTCAATCTCCATTCGGGTTGTGGAAAACCAGTTACATATGATTGGAGGTGCCCGACAACTGGTTTGGAGCACGATCGCGAATGGAATGCTATACGATCGTGCAGCGAGATTTGGATCAAAGGAATACATTGCTAACCAGCTAAGTCTTTTCCTTTTCTCCTTATCTTGTCTTTTTATTTATTTTTCTTTTATTTTTATTTTTCCAGACTGTCTTCTGATTCCACATTGGGGACAATGTGTTGTTTTAAGTGTGGGGATGGGAGACTCCGTCTGGGTTTTTGTATTTTGAGTCTGTTTTTGCCTTATAGCTTAAAAAAAAAAAAAATTAGCAGCGAGAACACAACGAGAGCGAAGTGTGGGGATGCTGAATCCTCAACAAAGCTTTGGGATCTGCCGCATGCTTGGAGCATATTGACCCGCCAAAATACCAGCTAAGTCTTTTCCATTTTCTTTTACTTTTCCCTGTTTTTGTTTTTGAGTCGTGTTTCCATTCCTGCATTGAGGACAATGCAAAGTTTAAGTGTGGGGATGGGACACTGTCGTTTAGTTTTGTTTTTTTTTTTCGTTTAGAGTGTGTTTTTTTTTATCTGAAAAAAAAAAAATTTGAAATTGTTTTCTGAATTGATTGTGAATTTATGAGAAAAATAATTTAGCAGTTCGTTGATTATCATTTAATTAAAACTTGTGGGAAGGAAATCATAGCAAACTTGTGATGTGTTGGTAGGTCTAGTTAGCTAGCAAGCCCTTGAAAAATTTAATTAAGAATAATATTAACTTGTGGTTTCTACATTCCTTTAGGCCGATAGTGTAATTCCAACCGGTAGGGTGCGGTAGGTAAAGTCCTGATTTGCTCGAATCTTGTGTCTATAGAATCTCTAGTTTATTTCCCCCTTTTCCTCTGTTCTGCGATGGCAGAGACCTGGGAAAGGAGCGCGTCGCCCTGTTGCTATAGACGCATAACGGGTTCACGCTGCTGATCACAATTAAAAGATGCCCAAAAAGCTATAAGCTTGTCAAAAAAAATAATAATAAAAAAAAAATAATAATAAATAAATTTAGACCAGCTGTAAATTATTGCAAGTGTTCTGATGGAAAAAACATAAGAGTATTTTATATTCACGAGTTAATTCGTTAAAATAGCTTATCATAACTAATCCTTGCCAAGCCTGAAAGTAGGTAGCTTAGTGTCAAGAGGATGTGAGTCACGGTTAATTTGGTAAATATATAAAATATTTTTGGCTTGTTTAGTTTCCTAGATTTAAAATGGACCAGTATACCAGCAATCATGGTTTCTATGTCGGTATTTCCCCTTGTTAATATGAAATGATTTAATTCGGGCTGGCTAATCTTTGATCTCTTTATTCTAATCTTTTTCAGGGACGAAAAAGAGTTAAGTGTGGGGATGTGATGTATTGCAAAATACATCCGTTTTACTGTCTATTTTATTCTCACTTTGTGTTTGTTTTGCGTCGGTTTTCTTCTATAACTGCTTGTACTTAATATTTCTATATATTTTGGTTGTTAGGTCACAAAGGAAGCGGATATGATTGAAAACGAAGAAGAACGAGTTTCCGGTTCGTGCGAGAGGGCTGTGGATAAAAAGAAAGGAGGATTCTGGATTTTTAACCCCGTCGCGCTACGCGACAGGTCTTGGAATTTCGTCGCGCTACGCGAGGAATGCAAAATGACAGAATTGCCCTTTTTTTGATTGCCGACTATTTTGTCTTTTCTGGGGCCCTAGCGCTACGCGAGGATGAATCAAGATCCCGTCGCGCTACGCGACGGGTGGTTTTTCGCAGAAACCTCTTTTTAAGCCAAAAATTAGAAAACCCTAAGGGGGGGGGGGGGGGGAACGAGCTTGGAGCGGCTGGAGGCGACGAAAAGTGACGGAAAAAGGTGTTTTCAAGAGGAATCAAAGGCTGGGAAGGTATAGGATCGAAGAATCAAAGCATTGGATCAAGGATATCGGGTGTTCATCGTTCGGTTTACCATGATTCTTTGTTTCTCTTTGATTTCTTGTTCTTCCTTTGTTATTAACAGATTATGAATTGTATTTATATGATGTTTCTTGGCTAAACTTTTAGAACTACCTAGGTTTAGATGATTGCACATGTTTGACATTGGTTTTTGTTGGTCTTTGGAACTTTTGAATGTGAAGAACTCATGATGTAACAAACTTGGTTTTGATCATTGGATGTGTATGCGTATTTAGTATTATCAATTGAATGAGTTTTCAGTCCTCATGTGCTTTGCTAGATCAATTGCCGTGTGTTTTTGATTATTGGATGGTTTGCTAGACGTAGTATTCCATAGGAATGAAATTCGTGAATTGGTAAATCTAAATATTCAACCAATCTTAATAGCTGTGAGGTGAGAGATTGTCGGTTTATCTCGTGTGTCTGATCGCTAGTTTAGAATCTTTGTGAGAAGGTCTGTCTAGTTCGTCGTTCGCATCTTTTTTACCGAGTCCAATAGGAAATTCTTAGTTATCCCTTGCACTTAGGTGTATTGAGACTTTCGCGCTGTGAGGTAGATTGTCTAGCGGATACTTCTTGAGTAGACTGGATGACCTGTGAGGGGAACCCGTCCAGCCGGTGGTTTAACGGCTTTTAGGTCTCTTAGTTGACAATCCTTGAGAAGGGTCGAGGGTGCTCTAGGTTCCCTTTGAGTTTAGTATTTTAAGATCCCGTTATCATATCAGTTCCATTACCGATAGAACCTTCGTCAGACACGTGTAGGATTCGGGCCTAGGTAGTGCTTTCACCCTATCTGTTTTCGTTCCGTAGTTATTCTCACGCTAGTTTGTTTGTCCTCGTCTTTTCCTTTATTTTCTATAGTTTATTTCTCTCTTAAATAGAAGAAACCTCCCTTTTTGTAATTAGTTATCCTGCATCTGAGTCAGTATTTCGCTGTACATACAGTGTCCGTAGGTTCGATACTCGGTCTTATCTATCTATTCTGCAAACGAACGGTACACTTTCCGTATTGTGCGCGTTAGTTTAGGTTTGTCCGTTTTATTATAAATATTAGAACTTGTAGGTTTTTGCGTATAGTTCGTAGCACACCACTTGTGCTGGACCGGATTCGGAGACTGTAGTGGTTGGTTCAGGAGTGACTGTTTTGATAAGATTAATCTGAACATCTTCTTCACCTTTTTCTTCGTCAGATAAGGTTTGAATTTCATCTCCGTCTTCCGTAAAGTATCTAGTTCGCTCAGTCTCCTTTTCTTCAGTGGTCAGGATTTCTGGATAAAGATCATTATATCCAAAGTTTTCAATGTCATCTAAAAGGGCATTCAGCTCATCATCAGATGTGATGTCTTCTTCATCAAGAATCACGGTCTCTATTTCAGTGGAAGTCCTTTTCCCTCTCTTCCTTGCATCTCTTCTCTCACTAGCTGAGGGAAGGTTTAGTTCTGTACCTTCAACTTTGACTTCAACCGCCTCTTTTGTCTTTTCAGTATGGCCAGCAAATATAGTTAGGGGGTGTTTGGGATTACTTATTATTTTCTACTTTTGACTTCTTGCAAAAGTAACAATTTCTTACTTTTCAAAAACAACTTTTCATCCCTTATAAAACTAACTTTTTCATCAATTATCCAAACAAACTTTTAACTTATTACCTTTTTGAAAAAGGTAATAAGTTAATAAGTTGTTTGAAAAGTAATCCCAAACACCCCCTTAGTGCAGATTCTGGATTAGTCACAAGGTCAGGAGATGAGGGTTCAACTACAGATGTGGTCTCCCCCTGAGCTGTTGAAGTAGTTGGTTGTTTTTGCACAGGTTTAACCATTGAGGTTTTGAGCTGCTCCACTACTTCAGCTAAGGCCTTGAATTCTTCTTTTTGCTGTGAAATTAGTCTCTGTTGTGTTTCAAGTTGAGTTTGTTGAATCTCAATCTGAGTATGTAAACCCCCAACTTCCAGCTTTAGGTCTTTAACCTCTTCCTGGACATCATGCAAATTAGTTTTTAATCCTTCAATTTCTTCATCTTTCTCTTGAAGCTTATCCTGTATTTTCTTCAGTTCAAGGCTTAAAGTTTTAACTCTTGGTACATGAGAGGTTGAATCATGAGTTGGTGATGTGGGAGTAGTATGGATGGGTGATTGTTGTGGAGATGGTTGTGGAGATGGTTGTGGAGTGGGTTGTGGAGTAGGTTGTGGAGATGGTTGTGGAGTGGGTTGTGGAGTAGGTTGTGGAGATGGTTGTGGAGTAGCTAATAGAGAATCTGATGAGGATGACAAGTCTTCAAATCCAGTCTTGATTTTCTTTGCCTTAGGCTCTTCTTCCTCAAAATCAGAACCTGACTCAACTTGTCGTTTGGAGGAAGATGCAAGATGCATTGTTCTATCATCTGAATCAGACTTGTAGTAGTCAGATCCATAAATTCCCGCATCTAGAGTTTCACTTGATTCTGCAATTTCCTCCTCAGCTTCATGCATGCCAGCTTCAACATTAACTGCTGGCTCTTGAATTATTTGTATTTGTTCAACAAAAGGAGCCTCTATCACAGGCTGAATTATGGGTTGTTCTTCTTCTTGAATAATAGGAATGTTTATCTCAATCTCAGCTTCATCAATAGGTGGATTACCTTGATCTTGCTCAACTTCCATTTCTTTTTCTTCTTCAGATGATGAGTTCTCTTCTTCAAGATCAGGGTCAATATCAGGGATAAATTCTTCTTCTTCTTCACCAATAATATGACCAAACAAGGGAACGTCAGCTATAGCCCTGTTGGTTCTCTTGTTAGTACTTCTCATATAGCTGAGAGTCTTGGCAATCATATGGTCGAACACAAAGATGTTCCCACCTTGTTGCAGCTCAGGATGAAGATGATTGATGATAATTTGTAAAAATCTAGGATAGGCTAGAAATTTCTCCTTCACGGCTCCTGTTAGATTGTCTTTTAACTGTCTGAATATGAAGCCAGAAAAGTTGTAATCTCTTCCCTTGGTTATCCCCAAGATAGCTGAGCCCAGAGTGCTGTTTGCTGAATCAAACCCTCCTTTTCTGATTGATAGACAGTGAATAAACACGTGCACTATGTATCTCTAGTGGCTTGGTAAGGAGTTCTTGATTATCTGGCCACTTTTGAATTCATCTGGATGACCCAATCTCCTGAAGCATTCTTTAACATAGAAGATTGGGAATTCAATGGGTGCATCTGGATTATCATTAAGCTGAAGCACCTCTCTAACTGTAGCTTCAGAAAATAAGACTTCTTGGCCAAGCACAGTTGCTCTAATGTGCTCCACATTTTCAACTGTGATGATTTCTGCAGTCTCCCAAAATTCTCTTATAGATGTCTCAAACACCGGCAGATTGTTGCTGATGGCAAAGCTAATGTTGGAGTTTGCCAGGAAGTTTAAGACAGGAATGAACTCTGCAGCTTTTGGATCATTGGCATTGAGGAATGCACAGACATTGTGTCTTTTTACAAATAAGAGATCCATACCTGTAAAATTCATCAATTTTGCACAATAAGTAAGATTTCTGAAAATACTTAATCGAAACAAGGTATATCAACACTTAGAAAAAATTTGAAGTCCTAACTGTCGAAACAACTAGTTTCGATTGAGATCAACACTGTCGAAACAACTAGTTTCGATGGAGATCAACACTGTCGAAACAACTAGTTTTCGATGGAGATCAACACTGTCGAAACAACTAGTTTCGATGGAGATTAACACTGTCGAAACAACTAGTTTCGATGGAGATGAACTTAGATACTAGGGCAAGTTTGGGTGTCGAAACTAGTAGTTTCGATTGAAAACTTTTTAAGATAATTTTGAAAGTGTTGAACCCCTTTATCGAAACTACTTGGTTTTGAAACCCAAACCCCTCTGATTCGTTATACTCAGACTAATATGAACAATTTAAAAGAAAGGTTTAGAGTGGCCTGTAAGTGACGGAACTTTATCTTACCGAATGTGAGACGTTATCTGCAAGAATACACAATAATCGTGAGTTCTAAGATGATTGAAATGTATGCAAACACAGAGAAGCACACAAACGACTGTTATTATGAAGATTTAGTCGAACAAATTTTAAATTTTTGAAACCCTGGGTCTGCCGTATTGCAAAAATCATCAAAAAAAGTAGTGAGACGTTACCTGATGATGGAGACGATAGAGACAACGGGGAAAATCAGCTGATATCTTGCAACTCAGACCGACGGTTTGAGAGATTTTGTGAATGACGGAGAAGGCGAAGAGGTTTTTGAAAAATACGAGTAAGAATCAGTATGACGGGAGGGATTGCTTATGAAGGCTTTTAATTCTCGTGAGACAAAAGACAAAATTGCCCCTGTCGAAACAACTAGTTTCGATAGGACAAACTAGTTTCGATATGTACAAAGTAGTTTCGATATGTCAAAGTAGTTTTGATATGCACAAAGTAGTTTCGATAGTTCAAATTAGTTTCGATATGTACAACTAGTTTCGATAGTTCAAAGTAGTTTCGATATGTACAACTAGTTTCGATAGTTCAAAGTAGTTTCGATATGTACAACTAGTTTCGATATTTAATAAATAAAATTATACACAAGATATTTACACTTTTCTTCTTGAAAAGATCCAACATGAGATCAGATCTGGTCAGTCTCTTGAAACACTTCCTTTTGCAATTCACTACTGTGAGTCCCTGAAGATAGCTGGTATTTGTGCAAAGTAAACCCAAACATTTGTTTGTACAAAGATTTCATGTGATTAGAAGGTACCATTTAAGCAATATACAAGGTGTACCCCACATATTAAAATAAAATGATTTTGAAAACCTATCAATCCTCAAGAAGTACTCATCTTCATCCTATCATCTCTTTCTGATTAACCAAGGTACCGTCTTAGTAATGTCAAAGTACCACCAAAATAAAATAAGATATCCAAGTGGATTTAGAAAATTAAAATAAAATATATCCAAGTAGATATTAAAAAGGTACGAGCATTCTAGATCTTTGCGTAAGCAAAACAGAAGAAGTCGTAAAATTATCCAAGCGGATAGAAAAATGTTGAACACCCGAGATCTTTGCGTAAGCAAAACAGACGGGGTCAAATCATCCAAGTGGATGGGAAAAGGATGAGCACCCGAGATCTTTGCGTAAGCAAAACATACGGGGTCATCGGTGGTAAATATCGTTATATTGACGGTAACTTGGCGTATGAATAGGAATCCAATACGTAAGCCTGTATCTGATTGAATCGGTTTTCTTAGATATAAAAATGGGTTAGATGTTTCAATAATGGATTCAAACACACAAGTATGAGATATATATTAGGTTTTCACACTACTTACAAGTTTTAACCATATGTCGGGCATACCAGTTATACCTCAGTAAACACCATCGCTTTTGGTCTATTCCATGTCCAAGAGATGAGACCAGACATTATCATTTCTCAAATGTCAGATTCAAATTTTTTTTTTTGCAACTTGTAAGATTATATACACAGCAATTCTTTTCAATATTAAAATATTATATTTCTCCCCCAAAAGATTTGCGTGGATACTGTACATAAAAATAAAATCTTTTTGGAATTTTCTTAGACAATTTAAACAGAATAAAAAAATTATTTACACAACTTACTGAAAGTTGATCATTCCAAGTATCTCCACCAGTTGGGCAAATCTGGTAGAGTCAAAAGCCTTTGTGAAGATGTCTGCGGTTTGTTTATTAGTTTTGACTTCAACAATTCGAATATGCTTCTTTTCAACACAGTCACGAATAAAATGATGTTTAATTTCAATGTGTTTGGTTTTGGAATGCTGAACGGGGTTTTTGGTGATATGGGGAACGACAGTGTTGTCACACAGAATTGGTGTCTCATGGAATGTGATCCCATAGTCAAGCATCTGATGGTGTATCCATCTGACTTGGGAACAACAGAGGGCTGCGGCAATGTATTCGGCTTCGGCGGTGGATTGGGAAACGGTGGATTGTTTCTTACATTGCCATGAGACAAGGCGGTTGCCAAGGAATTGACAACCTCCAGAAGTAGATTTTCGGTCTAAGTTGCAACCCCTGTAGTCTGAATCTGAATAAGCCACAAGATCAAACAAGTCAGTTTTAGGATACCACAGACCCAATTTTGGCTTATACCTTAAGTATCTTAAAATACGTTTGACAGCAGATAAATGAGAGAGTTTAGGATTAGCCTGAAAACGTGCACACAAGCACACTGCAAACATGATGTCGGGTCTGCTGGCCGTGAGATACATGAGAGATCCTATCATAGAACTATAGAGATGCTGATCAAAGCTTTCACCATCCACATCAGGAGTCAAACAATGTCGAACTTCCACAGGAGTTTTTATTGGATGGGAATCAGCCATTTTGAACTTGGTCAAGATTTCTTTTACGTATTTTTCTTGATGGATAAGGATTCCCGATTCAGACTGATCAACTTGTAGTCCCAAAAAGAACTTCATTTCCCCCATGGAGCTCATTTCAAACTTAGATCACATCACTTCTTCAAATTCTTTGTAGAGACGGGGATTTGTAGATCCAAAAATGATATCATCCACATAAATTTGCACCATGATTGTATCCTTTTCATCCTTTCGTTTGAACAAAGTTTGGTCAATTGCTCCTCGTGTGAAACCATTCTCAAGCAGATGCTTTGATAAAGTTTCATACCATGCACGAGGTGCTTGGTGAAGACCGTACAATGCTTTGTCTAACTTGTAAACACGGCCTAGAAAATTAGGATTAATGAAACCCGGCGGCTGCTTGACATATACTTCCTCTTGAACTTTGCCATACAAAAATGCGCTTTTGACATCAATTTGATGGACAGTGAAGTCCATGTAGGCTGCATAGGCGAGAAACATTCTGATGGTTTCCAAGCGAGCCACTGGTGCAAAGACTTCCTCATAGTCAATCCCTTCTTCTTTATAGAAACCTTGAACCACCAGACGAGCTTTATTTCGAATCACAGTGCCGCCTTCATCCTTTTTGTTGCTAAAAACCCAACGAGTGCCGATTGGAACTTTGTTCTTGGGAAGATCTACCAAATTCCACACATGCAGCTTTGAGAATTGTTGTAGCTCTTCCTGCATTGCTTCCACCCAACTGTTTTCTAGTAGAGCTGCTTTGATGTTCTTTGGTTCAGTTTGAGAAATGAAGCAAGAAAACATGTTGTTTTCAAATGCTTCACAGGCACTTCAGGTACTAACACCTACATTGAGTGGTCCAATGATGTTAGTGGTGGGATGAATCTTGTGAATTCGCAGTTGAGGAATTTCATCTTCTTCCACGACTTCTTCCAAATTGGTAAGATTTTCAGCAGGAGGATTGGCAATATCATTAATAGGATCTTCAGCAGGTGATTGTGGTGCAACATCTACTATTGGAAAGGAGTTGTCTTCAACAGTGTCACTTGTTGCACCAGAACCGGAAGACTCCATATCAGATTCAGCATTAGCAACCACAGGAATTTCAACCTGAGCAGATGAGGAAGAGCCTTGATCATTTATGTTCCTTAGATTGGTCACAGAGAAGTAAGGATTAGCATGAGTTGATTCAATAGAAAAATCAGGAAGATTAAATGACTTAAAAACTGAATCGATGTCAAAGAGCCAATTGGGACCGTCTCCTGCGTCCGTATGATTGTTTTCATGCCAGTTGATATCAATGGACTCCATCACTATCCTTTTCTTCTTATGGTAGACACGAAAAGCACGTTGATTGGATGAGTAACCAACAAAATAGCATTCTTCAGCTTTGGCTTCAAACTTGTTGAGCTGATCTGAAGTGTTCAGCATTGTGCACACACACCCAAATTTTCTGAAGAAATCAATAACTGACTTGCGCTTGTACATGATCTCATAAGGTGTCTTGTTGCAACTTTTAGTGATAAGAACCCGATTTTGCACAAAACATGCAGTGTTGACCGCCTCAGCCCAGAAAGTCACGGGAAGCTTAGAGTCAACAATCATAGTTCGTGCAGCTTCAATTAAAGTGCGGTTTCTTCTTTCAGCTACACCGTTTTGTTGAGGAGTACGAGGTGCACTAAATTGTCGAGAAATTCCTTTGCTTTCACAGAAGGAATCAAGAGTTGCATTTTTGAATTCTGTTCCATGATCGCTGCGGATAGTCTTCACACTTAGATTGAAGAGGTTCTCAATTTGAAGCAGATAGGTTTTTAAAATCTCTGGCGTCTCATCTTTCTTGGCTAGGAAAAACACCCAAATGAATCGAGAAAAATCATCTGTTACCACCAGACAGTATGACTTTCGTCCAAGACTCATGACACTCACCGGACCAAAAAGATCCATGTGAAGCAATTGGAGAGGAGAGTCAATGGAATTGGTGGTTTTAGGCTTATGTGAAGATTTGTGCTGTTTTCCTTTGGAACATGAGATACAGTGTTCCATAGGAGTGAAATATTTGAGAGGTAATCCAGTGACTAGGTTGCCTCGAACCAGTAGGTTCATTGTTTTGAAATTGACATGTCCCAACCTCTTATGCCACAGGAAAGATTCATCTTCGGAAGCTTTTGAGAGAAAACACGATTCAATGCCCGATGGATTGTTCATATCCAAGCTATATGTGTTGTATCTTCTGGGAGCACGCATGAGAATAAGTTCTTCCGGAATCACCACTCCTGGCTTCAAGATAAGACATTCTTTTGAATTGAATAAGGCACAAAAGTCCTTGTCACAAATCTGTGAGACACTCATCAGATTGTATTTCAACTGAGGAACAAAGTTGACAAATTCCAGAATATTTAATCCATTTGATACTGTTCCTTGTCCTTCAATCTTTCCTCCTCTTGGGTTTCCAGCAAAAGCAACATACTCTCCATCAATTTGATGACAACCTTGTAGCAAGTTAAAGTGCCCAGTCATATGTCTTGAACATCCACTATCTACATGCCAGATGTTATCGCCGGTTCTTCTTGATTGTCCCTATACACAACGAACCATTTATACGTTTTGTCCAAAATTGTTTCAATCAAGAGATCTTAGTGTCAGGATATGACATCTCATTGGAATCAGAATTACAACCATCCTTTGAAGAAGCACGGTCATCGAATAGAACATTATTTTTAATTTTCCACGTTCGTTTTAAATAATTTTTAGCATTTTTAATTCTTTTACGCCTAGATTTTCTACTGTGAGAAGACTTAGGCAACACGTATGAATTTAATGAACTTTTGGAAGACGATTCTTCATTAGAATTTGTGGTTGTCAATTTACAGCTTTTTGAAACATGATTTGAGGCACCACAACTAAAACAAACGTTTTCACAAGATATCTTAGCCTGATAATAGTCATCACAAGATTAAGATGATTGTGATGTTGAGGAATCTGAACATGAGACAGTTCTCTCATCAATAACTTTGTCTTGAAGACGATGTGCTTCCTTTAATCTGAAAAATTCCATGTTGCTCATGGTTTCACTTGGTATATCATTCACAATAATTCCTGCATTTTTAAATTTGGTAACACATGGCATAACATTCAAAGATTTAGGAACAAAAGGCAAAGCATTTTTAAATTTAGAAATATCACATCCCAAACCCGTATGCTCAGCAGGCATCGAATCAAAATACAAGTTTTTAACGTGTTCACACAAATTTGGTTTTGACACGGACATATTATTACATTCATCCGACTCAAGTTCTTTTAAAATAGTTCTATCATTAGCACTCTTATCACAATCATCTTCGGAATTTACACAAGTTGATTCTGCACAAGAAGCAAAACTGTCAGAATCGGAGGACGTAATATAATCATCAGGAGATAATGTACAAACAAAAGGTGTGGAAACATGTGGAGTTGGCATATCAGCAAATTTCTCTGATTTAGAATAAGGAGGTGGATGAGAGTTATACCCAAGACCTTCTGTGCCTTTTCTATTAAATTGTTTATCAATTATTCCAAACAGAATTTTCTGATCCATATCCATGTGGTCAACCTGTAATTTGGCTTTTTCTGCCTTTTGGACTCTTTCAGTTAAAATTGTATTATTAATGGTTTGAGTATTGAGTTGCACAATTAAAGAGCGATTTTCACCAGAAATATCACGAATTTTCTTTAAGTAAAGTTTCTCATTTTTGGCCACAGAGTCATACATCACCTTAATGTGATTTCGTTCATCAATCAAGGATTGATTGATGAATCTGTATTTTTGAATTTCATTTAAGCAAGATCTGGAATTACAAAGTTTAGAAATAACCTCAGCAGGCACAATAGTGAGATCCTCAGCAGGTTCAATCATGACACACTTGCCCATGTCTTCCACATCAGCCATCAAGGCTTTATCAGCAGCTTCCTCAGCTTGGTCTCCCCAATGATAATGTCCATCAGCTTGACACACAAGAGCTGTGGAACTTGAAGATGTGTTTGTCTTTGGAGAATTGGCAGCTTGTTTTCCAAAGGAAATCTTCTTTTCTTGCTGATCCTTGGAGGACGGCTCCTTGCAGTTTCTGGCAAAGTGACCCAGCTGATCACAATTGTAGTATCTCACCTTCTTGATATCAAACCCAAGTGTCTTTCCCTGCTTGAATCTGTCTATGCTAGTTCTTTTGATGAATCTTTTGGCTCTTAAGGTCAACATGGCCATGCACCAATCAATGTCCATTTTCTCCAAATCATCAGGATTAATCTGCTCCAAGTCATCAGGTTGAAAGCTAACCGGTGTTAGATTTCCAGAGATCAGTGCATCATAGCACGACATGAAAGCAGTCATGATTGGGACATATTCATCAGGAATCATGGTGACAGTCTTTTGAGGAGCAGAGGAGCTAGTAGAATTGATTGCAGCAGCTGAAGGAGGGACATCAGTCTGAAAGTATGGGCTACCGGATGAGCTTGATCCAGCAAGAAGAGCTGTGTTTCCAGACTGATTTGACGGGGTGACTGCTCCCTTCTTAATCTCAATTTCATAAGATTCAAGAATGCTATAGACTTCCTGTTGAGACAGAGCACTCAGATTCTCAGTCTTTTTGATCATGATTCGATACATGTTCCATTCCTCAGGAAGAGAATCTAGGAGTTTCTTGTTTAGATCAAGAGTAGGGTACTCAACTCCCATTACCTTCAACCTTGATACAATGCTTGAGAAACGGTTGATCAAATCAGATATTGATTCTCCCCTTACACTGCTGAACATTGCATATTGTTTCTTGATCAGATCTCTTTTGCTTTCCCTGACATCCTCACTTCCCTCATATCTTGTGCACAATGCAGACCATAAGTCTTTGGCAGTTGTGTACTCGACAAAGATGTTGAAAATATCCATAGGAAGAGCCATGGCAATAGTCCCGTAGGCCTTGTTGTCTCAGGCAATCAAGGCAAGATCTTTCTCATCATACTCAGATACTAACTTAGGACGTTGAACATCAGTAGTGGTAGTTACGGGTTTATGGGGACCATTGGTGATAGAACTCAATAATGTATAATCGTGAAATTGAAAGAAAAGCTTCATCTTTTTAGTCCAGTCATCAAACTCTCTTGTGGACACAAGAGCAGGTGGTCTATTTCCCCCAGAATGTTCTGTTGAACTTGAAGTGGCCATGATATTCGGAATCGAAACTAAAACAGTAACTAGTTTCGATAGAACAACTTCTATCGAAACAATTAGTTTCGATAGAACAACTTTTATCGAAACAACTAGTTTCGATAGGACAACGTTTATCGAAACAACTAGTTTCGATAGGACAGCTTTTATCGAAACAACTAGTTTCGATACTGAAAATTTTCCAGGCAAGTTTCGATAGAGATAAGACAAAAATCTAGTTTCGATAGTACCTTATCCCGACAAAATGTAGACAAGAAGTTTCGATGATCAACAGAAATCAGAAACTGTCCCCAGTAGTTTCGATGCCTTCTTCTCCAAGCTTAGAAATACTCCATTAATGACAAGCTCCAGAAATTGATAGTTCAGAAATGACAAACCAATCCAGCGAAAACCTTCGGCTAACACTCCTGATCACTAATCCAACCTCTGATTCTTGAAATCACGAACAAAAATCCTTGAAACCGATGAAACAGTACGTCTGAGATGTTATATGCAGATTTCAACAAAAACCTCAAAATACCTCACAAATCACCTGGAATCGATCACAAAACCTGATAACACTCAAAAACACTAGAGCATAATGCTCTGATACCAATTGTAGGTCCAGATTTCGCTTGAAATCACTAATTTGATCGATTACGCACACACACAGGTGGAAACTGTGTGTATGGTGGTGAAGCAGATGATAGAAACAGTGTTGGTGAAGATAACAGGCTAACCACACTATGAATCAATACGCAAATGGTATGAAAATGTAAGAACACAGTGAATAAACAACTGTAAATTGTATTGATTCAAGAAAAATGTGAAAGAGAAGGTTCGGGGTTACAGCCGCTACTCACACCCTAAACATTCTCAAACTAGGCTATTTATAGTAGTGACAGGTATCGAAACTATGTTCAATCGAAACTACTAGTTTCAATTGACCATTTACAAGTGATACATAGAACTGTCGAAACTACCATCTATCGAAACTACTAGTTTCGATTGAACAAACTCAATCGAAACTAAGTAGTTTCGATGGCCCAGACTTAGAAATAAAAACAGTAAATTACAGAAAACTGAAATTACATTTAATGAAATGACAGAAAGTAAACTAGTCTAAAACTGTTTAAACAAACAATAAATGACAACAACTTATACATAAGATATGACTCTACACTTCACACCAAATCAAAGCAAGAGAAACTATCCCTTAAAGCCTAGAAGTCGTGGATGTCCCCTTCCCCCCCTCTCTCCTTGAAGTTTTCAAGTAAGAATCCAAGATCTAGTTAAGTTCCTTTCTAATCTTTAACTCTGTCCTACAATTTTAACCGATCATATCTCGGTCATAAACAAACCAAAGTCTACGTTTTCTGAGTCAATATCTAAGTTTAAAGAGTCTACTTTCCAAAGATTCTGACCGTATAATTTTTCGATAAGTATAGGTCATTCAAATCTCAAAAACAAAATCAAAGTTGAAGTCTAATTTTCTTGACAAAGACAAAGGTCGATTTCCTCGGATATATATTCATCATAACAAAGTATTTTTGAGAAAAACTCAGATTACACGATTAATTACGTCGAATCCTCTTTCCAATAATGCTAAATAGATCCTTAACTCTTTCGTGTGGCTTCACAATAGCTAATACAAAACCGGTGCGAAGATCCGGACCTTCTGTTTTGCATCGCGATTTTCACCACCTTAGAGTCCGAACCAAGAGAAAGTTATTTTCATGAAAGTTTTAGTTCGGTTCAAAATAGGTCCATACCAAATTTCAAGTCAGTTTTCGAATCCGTTTGATATTTTTTAAAATTCATTTTCTCAACAGCAACAAATCTTCCAAATCTAATATTTATGAAAACTAAATCTTTCCAACTATTAACATATAAACCCTAATCTAGTATCATAATTATAATCAAACTCCTATTATTTTCCATTTATAAGCCTTCTATTATCATATGTTATCTATCGGTCCCTCAAAGATTTATATTTACACTTTTAGTCCATATACTTTTCAATGTTACCAAATGAACCCTCAACTTTTAAAACTTACAATCTAACCCTAGATCAATTCTAATCAGGACTCTCTTGAATCGTTAGGGCATCAACTCTCAAGTAATCACCAGTCTTCATCAAACTCTCAAGGTGAGAACATAACCCCTACTTTCCCTTTAATTATTTTGGGGTGTCACATGTAAACATGTCAAAAACACGTTTTCTATCAAATACAATTCAAACATAACAAGACGTTCAACTAAACTTATTATTAACAAGTTCAACATGATAATGATAATCTTTCGCAAACATTGAACTACTCGAGGTTTTGACGTATTCTTGTTCAAACACGAGGGAGCTATAAAGTTTTGGATAACTCGGGGTTTGACATATTCTTGTTCAAACACGAAGGAGTTATAAACTTTATGGGTAATCTTGAGGATTATGTCATCTATATCTAGGACAACCATGAGGTTGTGCCACATTGTTACTCTTTTGGTATTCTTTGATTGATTTTATTATCTACATACGTGCTTGCTTGATAATGTGTTTATTTGAATCATGTTAATGAATTGTATAAAATCTTTTATTATGATTTTATCTAAACCTATTTAGTTGACCCATTTTTTCACATGTTTTAAGTAATCAAGATTTAAGATCACGATTCAAGATGACATAGGATTGGATATCAAGATTAGAACTTAGTCATTTATTTTGTTTGAACGATCTGTTTATTTGTTTTATATGTAATTAACATTGTAAATTCAATTATTCAATTAATAGTAAGTTTCTTTATTCCAATGGTTCTTTGATCAAATCATGAGGTCACGCACTACGGATTCTATACGCGAAGAGAGTGTGACAGTAATCTTGTTACCACTCATGGTCGGTAATAACTTAATTTATACTAATAATGTTGTCTATTTAACTTCCTACTGTATTTATCCTTTCATGAAAAGTTGCAACCATTCACCCCAATAGTTGTGATGGTTCGTCCCGTGTGTAAAGGGATACAGTCCATTTCAACAAAAACAATTCCCAACTTTGTTTTCATAGAAAATCTATACTCGTTCTTTGGAAATACTTTATGTCTTATCTGATTAAATATTTTAAGTATACAAAAAATACTTTATCCTGAAAGTTATATTCGTAGTCTATTAAGAAAGCTTTTCAAGTTAACATTAAAACAAAAAAAACCTATGATAACAAGTAAGTTGGATATATCATATATAATCAATAATTGGCCAAGTTGCATTATTTAAAAATGTTGACTGCTTAGTTGTATGATAAAGGTACAAAACAACCTTTTAAACTTGTTTTTATATAAATAAATATTCTCGGACTTAGTCGATCGAATGCAAATACAGTCTACATTTTCATACCTACGCTGATTAAACCTTTGGGCATTTTACATGGAATACAAAAAGTAATTTTACTTACGGTTACTAATAACTAGATGAATACCATGCTTGACGACGGGCGTCAAGTCATCTAATTTACTCATAATAGGTTCGGTTCATCACAAATCAAAAACATAAACTTTTTTTCGATAAATATCATCAAGTTAATATGTAAAATGATAATAAAAAAATTGATGGATTTTTCAACTTCTTAATACATTATACACGCACACAAATTTTATATAAAATGATTAAAACATAAAATATCAATTTTGTCATATAACATGTTTGAACATATATTGGGTGAGATTCCTAGTGGAAAAGTGTGTGGTGTTACGGCATAAATTGTAGCCACGTATTGCATATATTATGATATTCACAGCAGAAAATAAAGTCTCCTGTGAAAAGTCTTCGTAGGAAAGTCATAAGAAACTGCAGGGTGTTTCTATAGCTAAAATGGTCCAAAGAAAAGGGAGAAGATAGTTTTACTTAACCGTTGATAGATAGACATATATATTTCACTAAATCATGATGTTGAACAACGTTTATTAAAACTTGGACTTGATAAGAAATATTACAAACGCCTTGAATATAGAAACCGTAATGATATCTCATTTTAATGCTCAGATGGTAAAAATAAAATTCACAGCTCAACCTTTTTCAACATCTTCTCAATGTCATCCTTGGATAACTTTCCACTGTCAGCAATGATTATACTTTTCGTATCACCGGTAGATTCCAACTCAGCCGATACATTGAGAATGCCATTGGCATCTATGCTAAAGCGAACCTTCATCTTCTCTTTACCTGCGGGTCCAGGTGGAACGCCATATAGAGTGAATTCATCAAGGAAGATGTTCTCCTTCACCTTGCTGCACTCACCCTGATACACTGGGACACGGATAGACACTTGGTTGTCGTAGAGTGTTTGATAAGGCTTCTCTCTAGTCATGGGTATTGGTGTGTTCCTTGGGATTATAACACTCATATCTCCTTCGTTGACGTCTATACCAAGGGACAGAGGGGTCACATCTAAAAGAATCAAATCCTTCACAGTTTTATTACCATTACCACTTAAGTTTGCAGCCAAGACCGCTGCGCCATAAGCAACAGCTTCATCGGCATTAATGCTCTTGCAAAGTGGTTTCCAGTCGAATAATTCCCTGAGCATTACTTGTACCTTAGGAATACGGGTCGAACCACCAACAAGGACTATATCATCAACATTATTTTTGGGCATATTCCCATCTCTTAAACAACTTTCAACATGCTCCATGCATTTCTTAAAGAACCCAGAATTTAACTCCTCAAATTTTGCTCGTGTAAATTTCATTGAAAAGTCAATGCCCTCATACAACGAATCAATTTCAATTGAAGTTTGAGTCGTTGAAGACAGATCTCTTTTTGCCTTCTCACATGCAACTTTTAATCTTCCCATAGCTTTTGCATTTCCACTCATATCTTTCTTTTGTCTTTTCTTGAATTCTTTTACACAATATTCAACCATAGCCTTGTCAAAATCCTCTCCACCCAAATGAGTATCACCCCCAACCGCTTTAACATCAATGGTGCCCTCCTTGCTGATAGTAAGAAGAGACACATCAAACGTCCCCCCACCCAAATCAAATATGAAAACAGTTTTCTTTTGCGGGTGGTTTCTGTCTGCAAGCTTGTCTAGACCGTAGGCAATTGCAGCTGCGGTGGGCTCATTAATCAAGCGCAAGACGTTAAGGCCAGCCAGTGTACCAGCATCCTTCGTTGCTTGTCTTTGCTTGTCACTGAAATATGCAGGGACGGTAATAACCGCATCTGTTACCGTTGTTCCAAGGTACGCTTCAGCAGCCTCTTTCAAGTTTTTTAGAATTATGGAAGATATTTCTTCCGGTGTAAACTCCTTTTCTTCACCCTTATGTTCAAGTACAATAATTGGCTTATCCGCGGACCCTTCTATTATCTTAAAAGGCCATGACTCTATGTCCTGCTGCAAACTGTCATCACTGAATCTGCTTCCCATTAAACGCTTAACATCTGATGATTACGGAAAACATAAGTACATGAAGTTTATTAATTGAGTAAAGTGTCATTTTCGTCCATGTGGTTTGACTATTTTAGCCAGTTTCATTCAAAAAAAATTCTTTTAGCTTTTTCGTCCCAGAGTTTTCAAAATCTAGTCATTTTCGTCTAACTGACTAACTTCGTCTATATTTTAACGTTAAATCAAGGGAAATTTTGCTTAAATCAGGGGTAATCTAGTTAGATTTTAACATATGAAGTTCAAACCGACCTTTGATTTAGCGTTAAAATGAAAAAGCTAAAAAAGAAGTTTTTAGTTGAAACTGACTAAAATGGCCAAAACATAGGGACGCGGTTTACTCTTATTAATTAATAGATTGGGTAAATGAAGTATGCAAGATGTTGATGAAGAAATAAGCATACCAAAAACGGTGTTGGTAGGATTCCTGGTGATTTGATTTTTTGCACCCTCACCTACTAAAAGCTCAGCTTCATTACAAGCTACACATGATGGGGTAATGTTGTTACCCTGTTCATTAGGAATGATTTCAACACGATTATGTTGATCAAACCATGCAGCAACACAAGAGTATGTTGTTCCAAGATCAATACCGATTGCAGTAGTTTGAACTTTTTTCGACATATCAAGATACTAGCTCTAAACAAAGAATGGGAATAAAGGCAGTATAGATTTTGGATCTGAAATAAAGTTATTCACTAAGTTGCAGAAACAAGAAGTCAAGTTGGATATATAATCAATAATTGGCCAAGTTGCATTGTTTAGAAACGGACATAGACTTTTTAAATTTCTCCTATATAAATAAATATTCTAGGACTTGGTCTATGTGGATATAAATGCAGTACATTTTCAAACCAACATTCATTAAAACTTTTGGCTTTTTAGGTACAATACGAAAAGTAATTTTAATTGTTACAATTTATAATGCTTTTTACCGATGAGTTATTGAAAGATCATTTATTTCATTATTAGCTGGTTATAATGACTTTTTCAAATAGTTTTATAACGAAACCAATATGAAATTTTGTTTGAATATGTAAACCATCAAACTACTTGATGAAGCTTATTTCATTCTCAAGGAGTAAAATGTTTATAAAATATTAACTTTAGTTTGATGAGGGGAATTAAGGGGTTGAAGGCCCAAGCGTCGTGAGTTTAAGTATCTATTTAGCGCTCTTCAAAAAACTCACAGCTCACTCGAAGCACAAATAAAGCTTGAAAAAAGCTCGGTTGAAAACGAGCCGAGCCCGAGCCAGGGCAGGCTTAGCATGTGGCTCGCTCAATAACCGGCTCGTTGGCTCGCTCATTAGCTCGTTTGAAATAAGCGTACTGATAATAATCATAATAATATATAATATTTTGAATCTAACTCGTTGTATCTCAATCTTTAAAAAAATATATAAAAAAATGATTTTTTTTATAACCTTAATACGATTTTATTTACTCTTTTATTAGTTCTAATAATAATGTTTTTTTATTTCATATATATTTTAAAATGTCCAAAAACTACAAAATAAAAAAAATCAATTATTTTTAAATATAGAGCTGACTCGAGCTTTTCACGAGTTGAACTCGAGCTCAACTTTTCAGCTAGTTAGAATTTTCGAGCCGAGCCGGTTCACTCGAACCTTTTACGATCTATTACCACTTGTTGATTTTAGAGCTCAAATTTTTTATGTAAATGTTTTGAAAAATAATATTTTCCCCTACAAGTGAGTCTTGGGAGGAAAAGTCTTTAGAAGGAAAGAGAGAAGAAATTAGAGTGTGTTTCCATTCTCCAAGTCTCAAATAAATACAAAACACATCTCATATAAAAAACTTAAAACTAATTCGTATATTTTTCCATGAATCAGTTTATATATACATATATATATATACATATACATATACATATACATATACATATACATATACATATACATATACATATACATATATATATATATATATATATATATATATATATATATATATATATATATATATATATATATATATATATTGAACTCTTGATTGTGGATTTCCATAAACGCAACCTAAATTAGAATTTGGAGGGGATAAGACATATTACAAACATATTTAAAGTATAGTAACAAATTGTTTAATTTGTATGTATAAATTCCTTAAAATGAAGAAAGAATAAAGTAGATGGATAGTAACATCAAACTTTTTCATACCGTCTCTCTCGTCAATGTGGGACTAACTCATTTGGTAGAGGCATATGTCTCTTAGAGGGGAGGTCTCAGGTTCAAACCTAGGCAAGTGAGTAATTTAGGATTATTGGTGTAAAATTAGAGTAGAACTAACGTTTGCCGTTCAAAAAGAAAAAAAAGTAAACGGTCTCTCACCTGGTTTTCCGGCCGGCAAACTCTCTCTCATGCGTTGAGAAGAATGGTTTTCGCTTTTCAGAAGTAATGTTAATAGAGTAAAAGTATTTACATAACTAAAATTTATCTATATTAAAAGGCAAAATGTGAATGTGTGTGTGATTATATATTAAAAAGGCAAAATGTGAATGTGTGTGTGATTATATATTAAAAAGCAAAATGTGAATGTGTGTGATTTACTGTAAGTTTACAAATAGGGATGCAAGATGTACAAGTGATTTTTGCTTCATGTTTTTGTTCTCTGATTGGCCTTACAAAAGTGGTTGGTTAGAAACATTTCCGAGTGTTCCCACTATCATTTTTATCTCTTTTCTTTTTTACCTCCCATCAAATTTTATAATAAAAGTAGTACCATTCTCATAATTTATGAAGTCTTCCTTAATTACGCTTCAATTAGGGCTGTAAATGAACTGAACGTTCAACGAACAGTTCATGAATCGTTCGGCGTTCGTTTACGTTCGTTCGTTTAATAAATGAACGAACATCAACAAGAAATTTCGGTCGATTAACTAAATGAACAAACATGAAAGAGGTCTCGTTCGTTCAATTGTGTTCGTGAACGTTCGTTAATCTGTTCGTGAACGTTCGGTAAGCTGTTCGTGAACGTTCGTTCATTTATGTTCGTTTATGTTTGTTCATTTTCGTTTATTTAAGATGTTCATTAAGATTTTTGTATATTTCTATTTTATTTTATCTAAACATTTTATATTCTATAATTTTTAAAATTTTTATGCGTCATTTCCCTATCCACTATTACTCGATTAGGGCTTCTAAGTTCTCAATTCTAGATAATGTAAGCTTCCCTTAATACTAAATCATGTAAGCATTAGGGTAGATATCAAAAGTCCTAAACAGCCCTCCGTTCGGTAACGTCCGTGAACCGTTCGTGAACAAACTCATTTCCTTAATGAACGAACATGAATATGAAATTTCGTTCGGTTAGTGTTCGTGAACTGTTCATGAACAAATTCAATGCTTAACGAACGGACACGAACAAGGCTTCGCTCGGTTCGTTTACCGCCCTAGTTTCAATAGTTTATAATTATATTTACCATATTAAGTTAATTAGTTTAAACTTATTTAATAAAATTGATTAGTTGAAAACAAAAGAAAATGAGAAAATTAATATATTTTTTAGCTAAATGATTATAATTTAGTTTTTTTAAAGAACTTTTAAAAAAGAATTATTTAAAGTAGAGAATATGTGATTGATATAAGAATAAAAAGTTAAAATTATTTTTTTATTTATTTATCACTATGAAAACACTTATTATCATTTTTATCGTAAATAACGTATTCATTATCCGTATTCATTATCCGTATTGTACGATAAAACATTAGTCT
Source organism: Smallanthus sonchifolius (assembly GCA_023525975.1). Lineage (NCBI taxonomy): Eukaryota > Viridiplantae > Streptophyta > Magnoliopsida > Asterales > Asteraceae > Smallanthus > Smallanthus sonchifolius. The sequence goes on from CM042046.1 coordinate 35,020,670, forward strand.
AACTAAACCGAATTAGGATTTAATTTTTATTTTTTGGATCGGCTTATCATGCGAACTGAAATCTGAAGTCGGTTTTAAAATCAAATTCAAATTTGTAATTGTAATTCAGTGTAGCAAATTTACAAGTGGGAAGACAAGATGTATAAGTAGATGCTGCATGATTTTTTCCTTTTTTAATTTTCTCAGGTTAATGTTATCTTTAAAATTGAGCTGCAGCAAATGGAAAACAAGTGATGGCTTGGAGCAGTGGTTGCAGACTTGCAGTGGTTTACGTCTTTGCCATCGACGCGTCGAAACCGGCAACCTTTGCCTTTTAATTTATAACCACAAATCTTATACACTTTTCTCACGCATAGTGAGTTTACCTAAAAGTTTTGACTTTATTTTATAAGCTTTGTAGGACGTTAATTTCTTTGTAGTTTAACACACCACACCACGCGTGGGTAAAAGCTAGAACTATCGCTTGAAAACCGCCGCAACGTGCGGGGCATATTTCTAGTTTAAATTAATATTTAAGTAATTTATTTTTTTCTACCGTATAAGAAAAGGAAAAATAAATTACTTAAATATTATTTGAAATTTTAGTTATTTAAATATATGGGTGAGGGTTGGATTTAATGGTAAAGTAATTTGTAGTTTCGTGATTAAGTTTTCCTTCAGGGTTCGAACGCCGCCATAAACGGATTGACGTAAATTATTAGAAGACCCTTAAAACATGGTATTTACGGTTAGGCTATCCGTAATGGGAGCGTGGAAAGGGGGCGTGAATGCCACATCACCCTTTCATGCCCAGGAACACCGCCCCCTAGGGGTGAAAGGGGCGTGGGGCAACTCACGGGCGTTGTAGCAATAATTCAACCATTTCTAAGATTAACATTAAAAATAATTCAACCATAAATATTGAGAAAATTACCAAAATGGACATTTGACCGGTCAAACTTACCAAAATGGACAAACTTTTCAGCCTACTAATTCGTGGTCATTTAGACCAATAGTCGGCTAGAGCCGGCTAGTTCAGCCGTCTCCAAATTCCATGTCCAACTACTTTTTGTCAGAGTTTCAACCAACCAGAAAACGACACGTGGCGGCACTGACTCCCAAGCCGGTTGAAGCCCACTAAATAATAGGCTTAGCCGGCGCGTTTTTTTTGCTCGATTTTTGCTGGCTATTTGACTTTCCTTAGCTGACTATTTGACTTTCCTTAGCCGGCTATTTGACTTACTTTAGCCGGCTATTTGACTTTACTTAGCCGGCTATTTTTCTTAAAATAAACATAACAGTCATATAATAAGTAGTAAAATATAATATAAGTTTAATGTTTTAAAATAAACACAACAATCATATAAAAAATAGTGCTCAAATCAAATATTGTTGTATTTGATATTCTGTTTTAGCACTACTTTTTATATGATTATTGTGTTTATTTTAAGAAAAATAGCCGGCTAAGGAAAGTCAAATAGCCGGGTAAAATCGAGCAAAAAAACGCGGGCTTCAACCGGCTTGGGAGTCGGTGCCGCCACGTGTCGTGTTTTGGTTGGTTGAAACTCTGACAAAAAGTAGTTGGGCACGGAATTTGGAGACGGCTGAACTAGCCGGCTCTAGCCGAATATTGGTCTAAATGACCACAAATTATTAGACTGAAAAAGTTTGTCTATTTTGATAAGTTTGACCGGGCAAATGTCCATTTTGATAATTTTCCCATAAATATTACAATTAATATTAAAACTATTACAATTAATATTAAAAAAATCTATTATAAATACCAACTATTTTTTAATCAATAACTCATCAAACCATCTTCTCATTTTCTTTTCCAAACATCACATTTTTCTTTCACACATTTTACTCAACAATGAATCAATCGAACCCAAATAATTCATTTTTTGCAAATATGGACGGTCCTTTTATCTTAAATGAGATTGTTGACTATTACAAAAAGAAGAAAAAGTCCATGATGCTTTTTAAGATTGATTTCGAGAAGGCATTTGACTCGGTCAGTTGGGATTATTTGTTATCCATTCTTTCCTTTATGGGATTTAGTTCGAAGTGGACCAGTTGGTTAAAGGTGTGTCTTTTCTTAGCAAAATCTTCTGTTTTGGTCAAAGGTAGTCCTTCCTTGGAGTTTACTTTGGAACGTGGGCTTAGACAAGGAGATCCTCTATCTCCTTTTAGGTTTATCATTGCCATGGAAGGTCTCAATAGTTTCAAGATCTAGTCCATTTAAATCTCTTTAAAGGCGTTAAAGTTGACCAAAAGGATATCTCGATCTCTCACTTATTTTTTGCTGATGATGTTATGGTAGTTGGCGAATGGTCGACGAATAATATTGTTAATGTGGTTCGTGCTCTGAATTTCTTTTATCTAGTGTCTGGTTTAAAAATAAATCTCCACAAATCCCGTCTATTTGGTATTGGTATAGACTTCTCAGAGATAGAATGGAGTGCTACTATCATAGGTTATAAAGCAGATAAGCTTCCTATCTCCTACTTGGGCATTCCAGTGGGCTCAAAAATGAATAAAGCTGGATGGATTATCATTATAGATAGATTATGTTCCAAACTCTCCCATTGGAAAGCTAAAATGCTTTCAATAAGTTGAAGATTCACCTTACTTTCATCGGTTTTGGTCTCCTAACCCATCTTTTATGTCACACACCAATCAACGACGGAATACGTCAGGGCGGAACATGTAGACTGTTCATGAGCTCAAGGTTGACTAAATTGTAATATATTAATCATTAAATTTCATTTCAAATCAAACAAACACAAACCAAATTCAACCGGTACATAAGTGAAATACAAATCGTTCTTTAATTAAAATTAACTAGGTCCAAAACTTATGTGTAGCAAGTCTTGATCAAAATCACATATTAGCACATGCAACATGAATAAAATAAGGTCAACTAAAAAGTTGGTGAGCATACACAGGTTTGTACATAGATAGTATATAGATGTGAATAAACAAATCCTTACATAACATGATAAAATAAGACATTTATGGGGAGCTACTATTGTGTAACCAAAGTACAATCAAACCTTTGTAACTAGCATGCAAATTGTGTTGTCGGTAACAATCACCCCAATCTGGGTGGGTTTGTCAGACTCAATAGATCTATCATTTTTAACCGTCAGCTTGAATAGTTAATGATTGCATATAAATTGCACACAAACAGTTAACACACCTAGTACTCAAACATAAAGCTCAAATTTGCATACATGAATGTAAAGAGGATTTGTGTTTGTGTAGTTTGTGTAAATGTAAATAATTGTATGTATAGAGTTCATGTTTCACCCCAAAAAGTGTAAAAGTGTGAAAAGGGGCTATGTAATACTCACCTGATTCAAAGGTGTTTGCTAGCACGAGAGACTAGGTTGCAAAGTGATCCTTGTAACTCACCACGTTAACCTAATGTGTAATGTATGTTGTATTAATAATGTGTACAAATGTCTATGTCTAAATCTATGATTGGTTTGGATGTGTGGACAAAGAGTGGTGTTGTAGTATGTGAAGGAGTGTAGGAAATTGTGGTTTGTACTTAAAAAGGGGGGTGTTGTATAAAATGAAACGTTTGAAAAATATATAATCTAGGGTTAGGGTTAAATAACTAAATAAATTAAATATTTGTTATTTATTTATTTAGTTACAAAAATAGTGTGAGTTATATTAGATGTATAAATTAATTAAATAATTTAGTTTATTTAAGGAAAAAGGACGTCATCTTTGGAGTGATTAAGACTGCATGGTGGGTAATTTGGAAATTTAGAAACGAAGCTGCCTTTATCTCATCTTCTTGAAGAAAATTTTTAATTTTTTATGACGGAGTTTCTCTTACTTGTGGTTTTTCAATAGGTCTAATAAAACGTCTTTTGCTTGGGTGGATTAGGTTAAAAATCCCCTAATATTTTTTGTAAATTTTCTTTTGCTCCATCTAGCTTCTTGCTATGCGTGTTGTGTTTTATTAATATATGTTGTTAAAAAAAAAGTAGTTAACTGATGGTTGATAGTAACCTTTTTACCACCCATGGTCGGTATTAACTTAATTACTACTAATAGTGTTGTCTACTGAAGTTCCTACTACAATTACCCATTCATGAAAAGTTGCAACCATTAACCCAAATAGTTGTGATGGTCCGTCCCCTATATAGAGAGATTCAGTTGGTTTATTTCAACAACAAAAAAATCCCAATTTCGTTTTTATAGAAAATATATACTCCTTCTTTGGAAGGAACTTTATGTTCTATCCGATTCAATATTTTGAATACACACAAAATACTTTAACCTGAAAGTAATATTTGTACACGGTTGAGATTGTTATTCAAGTTAATCTTAAAATAAATAAAAAACCCTATGATAACAAGTCAAGTTCGATATATCATATATAATCAATAATTGACCAAGTTGCAATATTTAAAAACGTTGACTGCTTAGTCGTCTGATAAAGGTACAAACCGACCTTTTAAATATCTATATCTATACATACTAATAAATAAAGGTTTTGAGAGTGACAGCTGTCATTTCCTCATGCTTTCTCACATTAGTTTTCTCGTCTCTCTCTCCTAATAAATACACATGTATTTTTTAAAATAATAATCTTTATTCTAATAAATGATTATAAGAATGCCACGTGTCATCATCATATCTTTTCTCACCAAAATCTTATAATTTTCTCTATTTTAAGCAAGTTTGAATTTTGAAAATTAATTATGTTAATGTTTTATTTTGTAAGGCCCCAAAACCGGGTAACCTCACTTGTTGGATTTACTCATAAACATAGTCATTAATTACTGAACTTTTAATTAAAAACATTCAAACACAGCGGAAACATTCAACATTTAAGTATATTACAGCGGAAGTCTTAACATTCAAAACATTAACCATTGTCTAATCAAAACATAAGGTGGGATGTCAGTCACACGCCGGGCAGCCTTCACGCCTTCGCACGACCCTTGCCTTTGTTACCTGAAATGTATACTAAAAGTCAGCTAACGCTGGTGAGTTCTAGTTTAATGCGATTAGATATAAACATTCTTATCTTTACTTTATAAGTATGAATTATTATAAGGTCATTCATATAGATACGTATTCATAACTTTTGCTTTTCTTTCATCTTTCTTTTCTTTATTTTTGTGATTACATATATATATATGCATTCACCCTTTTCTTTTCTTTATATTCCTTCTTCAACATTCTTATGTGATTACATAGATATGCATTCACCTTTACTTTCTTTACCATTTATTGGTCATACACATATGGGTGATCAACCCGTCATTTACTGCGTATATCACAAAGATATACGCCCTTGAGCTACCGTCGTAGCCCTTTTACTCGTCCGGTCCTAGAAACCGTCCGCCTTAACTTTTGGTCCGGCCACCCTTCGGCCGTCCGAAATAACTTTAGGTCCGGCCACCCTTCGGCCGTCCGACATAATCGCCCGTCTGCCATAAGGCATCCGTTTCCCACTTGAACTAATTATACAGCCGAATTATTGACTTAGCGACTTACTCCACCGTAGTGGCCTTTATTTAGTCTACCTTTCTAGACTTACTGTTTCTGGCTGCATAATAGTCAAGTGGTCGTCCGTCTACCGTAGTAGTCGTTAGCTTCGTTTTCGTCCATAACGTATACATACATTCATAACATGCAATATATATTTATAAAGCAAGATTTCATTCATTTACGTTATGCCATTCTTTCATTCATTCTTTGTAAACATACGTTTCGTTCTTTATTTAATATTTATACTTCCTTTTTTCATATGTATCTACACATATACCTTAATATATCACGTATGATCACATTGACATTCATATCGTTTATTCATTTAGTGTATACACTTCAGCCCCAAAACATTTATAAATCATTTGCACATAACACAGAAGGGGGCACATAGAACTCACCTGATGAGTAGTTTTTGTAATACACTAAGCTGGCTACTGAGCTTCACTAATGTCACTCACGATCTGTATAATAAAGTCATACACATAAGATGGTGCTCCTAGATGACACTAGACATTACTATACTTGATCTTAGTAGTTTCGATGGGTTTACTTATATCGAAACTTGATAGTTTCGATAGATTGCCTCTGTCGAAACTTGTAGTTTCGATAGGTTGCCTCTGTCGAAACTTGTAGTTTCGATAGGTTGCTTCTATCGAAACTTGTAGTTTCGATGGGTTGCTTCTGTCGAAACTTGTAGTTTCGATGGGTAGTTTCGATAGATAGTTTCGATAGGTAGTTTCGATAGATAACCTATGTATTATCTTAGCTTCGGATCGGGGGCTCATATCGAAACTATGGTAGTTTCGATTGGGTCTGCATATATCGAAACTGGGTAGTTTCGATAGGTCTGCACACATCGAAACTAAGTAGTTTCGATGGGTCTGCACATCGCCTTCCCCAAAAATCCGAATGTTCTGCATGCGAATCTGATCATGTCGATATCTAAGTTTTCTTTGATCAAAACGTTCGTTTTTCATTCTAGATGCTATACCTAAGTTCACTTTCGAGTTTCATCCGAAAAATCGTTATCTTTTAGCCAAAACCCGAAACTACCCAAATCGAACAAAAACTCATAATGTGATCGAATCATTACCTGGATTGGATTTCTGATTAAGAGGATATGATCACGAGAATAGCAGCAATGTTCTCCTGAATTCCCGTGTTGATCCGTCACTTTCTCTCTCTAGACCCGAGCTCTCCTTTCTCTCTCTAAAAGTTGCGTGAGTTGGGGAAATGAGCAGGGAAGAGGGCTGCCTTGCCTCTTATGCGCATGGGCTTCCCTCGGCCCATTGAAGCCGGGCCCAGGCCCGCTCCCTTTTTATTTAAATATTCCAACTAAATCACCGGTCTTGTTATATTTATTCGTTTTATTATTTTTGGGATGTTACATATTTTTAAAAAAAGATAGTATAAAATTTTAATTCTATTTATATCTTAACTAAGAAAACAAAGAATTTTATTTCTTATTTTACACATTATTTTTTTACACATTATTATACTTTTATTTTTCTATTAAACAAACTCATGTATTACATGGGTATATAACCTAGTGATATTATAAATAGGGAATAAATCATTTGAGAACTCTTAAATATCTTGAGAAACTCCGAGAACTCCAATCAATGGTTTATATTTTTTAAATTTTGTATTTTTTATATTTTGTCGTGTATGTTTATGTACATAAAAAATAATTAAACTAATTTTTACATATGTTTTTACATTTTTAAATTTTTTCCTACACATGTGTAGTCATGTGTAGGTTTTATTACTTACACATGTATAGGTAAAAGTTTAAAAATGTAAAAACATATGTAAAAATTAGTTTGATTGTTTTTATGTACAAAAACACACATGACAATATATAAAAAATATAAACTATTGATAGGAGTTCTCAGAGTTCTCTAGATATTTAGAGTTCTCAAATGATCCTAACTCTATAAATATATTATTAAAAAAAAATATTAATTATATTAAATAAGAATATATATATATATATATATATATATATATATATATATATATAAATATAATAGGAAATCTGTAACGAACCAACTTTCGATTTTATTATTATTATATGATCATTCATTTTGTAAGGGTGTAAATAAAAAAAATGGAAGTTGTAGGTTTGTTGCAAAAGTCAAGTTTTAACTAGTTTGGGTGTAAGGGGTTATTTTTAGAACTCCAAGGGCTGTTTTGTAAGATTTCCAAATCTGGCCAAAAAAAGGTGAAGGGGGTTGCAAATCACACACATTGTGTGTGTTCTTGTTTTTTTTTCTAGTGGAGAAGAAGAAGAGTGGAGCTAAGATCGAAAATCCTAGTGATTGCATGTGAGATTAGAGTATCTTGGTGTGCATATCTTCTTCTATCTATCAAGTAAGTAATCTTTCATCACTTGAATCCACCATTTGAAGTGTTCTTGGTGGGTTTTAAGTGAAATCCGAATTGCGGCTGTTAGGGGTGAATTAGATGGTTAGAAACTTGAAATATATAGTTATCTAGCTTGACTACAAGTAATGAGAGGTAGATAACATCACCTAAACATCTAATTTGATGATTCAAAAATTAGGGTTCTTGACGGTGATTTGGGGGTTTTCAATTGATTGATGTTAGAATGATAAATTGAGGTGGGATAAGTGTCTAGGGAGTTGATAGACACATTTTTATGTAAGAAACCTCATCCAATTTCATGAATTGAAATTTAGGGTTCTTAAGAACCTAAATTTGGGGTTTTCTAAATTGAGGGTTTTGAATGATGTTTGAAAGATGAATGATGTTGTGGTGTGTCTATGAACACTAAAACAAGTATAAACCATTGTTAAATATTGGGTAAATTTGGGTGATTCCCGAACGGGTTGAAAGGATGAATGGAGTATTAGAGGTTTGGTTAAGGTTGTAATAACCAAACTAATTTAGAATGTTGATCTTTAGATCATAAAGGTGTGTTGGATGTCAATTGGTGATCAATGGATTACTAATTGTAAATGGGTTGTATAGGTGATCAAGTGGTAAGGAAGCTAGCTTGGAAGATCAAGCGGGGTCATCTTTAGCAAAAGGTAAGTGCTTTGCACTTACTTAGAAATGATAGGTGATGGTAATTGCATATATTTTATTTACATGCTGGTTGTTCAAATATCTTGTATGTGTTTAATTGTATGTTGAGAATTAAGGAAATTGCATATGGTGAAAATATGCAAGGGTGGGTGCGTGGTGTTTGAGGTCTAAGAACCTCGCCTTGTTGTTTGATGAATTAAGTTAATAAACTTATATGGTGTATTGGTGTAAAATTGACTTGTGTGGTAAAAGTCAAACTTGTATGCATAATGTAGTTTGAAATTGGTGTAGTTGACTATGTGGTAGATAGTCAAACTAAAACGTAGAATATGTTAAATTGGTGTAGTTAACTATGTGGTATATAGTTAAACTAAAAAGTAGAATGTGGTTATTTGGTGTAATTGACTTATGTGATGTTTAGTCAAACTAGATGTGATAAATTGGTGTAATTGACTTATGTTGTGTAAAGTCAAACTAAATGTGGTAATTCAGAGTAGTTGACTTATGTGGTATATTAGTCAAACCATTGTTGAATATTGATGAAATGGTGTAAATTGACTTAATGTGGTATAAGTCAAACCATTGTGGAATAATGGTGAAACTGGTGTGAATAAGTCAAACCATTATTGAATAATGATGAATTGGTGTAAATTGACTTAATGTGGTATAAGTTAAACTATTGTGGAATAATGGTGAAATTGGTGTGAATTGACTTATGTGGTATATAAGTCAAACCAATGTGGAATAATGGTTAAATTGGTGTGAATTGACTTATGTGGTATATAAGTCAAACTATTGTGAAATAATGGTGAAATTGGTATGAATTGACTTATGTGGTATATAAGTCAAACCATTGTGGAATAATGGTGAAATGTTATAAATTGACTTAATATTGTATAAGTCAAACCATTATGGAATATTGTTGAATTAGTATAATACTAGGACTTGTATGATGTCAATACTTGTCTAAATGTCGGTCTTGGAGTCAATTACACAATGACATAACTTAATGAGTGTGGTAAACTCGGGTGGTAAGCTTGTGGTCAAAGACTCCAAATAATAACGAATGATTCAGATTGGATAAGGGGTAAAAACGAGTTGTGGTTCTCGTATGAGAAGGTTAAAATATTTATAAAATGTTGTTGGTGGTTTAAAACGAATGGGGGTCGATTCGGGAGGGTCGACAAGGTCGAAAACTGAAAATCTGGGTGTGCAGGCCTGAGACCAGCGTTCAGAACGCTGGCTCAAACGCCAGCTGCTGAATTTGGGAATTTTTGGAGTTTTGGGGAGTTAAGCACTTGGGGATTGTTATGCAATCTTATATCATTACTAATGGTGTTTTAAATGGTGTTCTTGTAGGTAAAGCTCCGGTTTTAAGTCTCGGGTCACGCTTTGTGGTGGATACGGATTCTCATTTGTTTTGGTGTATGATAATGTTTGGAATTAGAACTCCTTGTTGGGTTTCATTATAATTGTTTTAAATTATCCTTTGGAGGCTTAAACTTGTCATTTTTTTAAGTGTCGGTAGTTGTTTTTCTAAAACAAAATCTACCTTGTTTGTCTTATTATTGCTTTTGGCATGTGTTGATTAATCAAGAGTGTTAAATGAGACCTAATTCCGCATGATTTTGAAAGTTAAAATCGTTCAAAAATTTTGGGTGTTACAAAATCAAAATATAACTAATTAAAGAAAATATTAATTTGTTATATACACACATTTCCACTTGATATATCTCGAGACGATCATAATAGTCTAACAAATTAGACGATCATAAATAGTCTGACAAATTATGACGTATTCACAAATTTATAAATTATAACGTTTTCAATATACGACTCGTGTAATACACGGGATTCTAACCTAGTGTTTTTATATAAATAAATATTCTTGGGCTGAGTCTATCGAATTCAAATACAATCCACATTTTCATACATACTTTGATTAAACCTATGAGCTTTTTACGTGGAATACAAAAAGTAATTTTACTTGCGATTAATAATAACCAGATGAATACACGTATTTCGCGGTAGGCGTTTGGTCAACTAATTTGCACATAATAGGTTCGGTACGTCACAGTATCGCAATGGTAACTCAATATAGACTACGATATGAAAAAAAAATTCAATTTTAAATACAACTCAGTTATCAAATAACTTTATATCAGAACGTTGAAAACATAAAAACAACCGCGCAAGCCGTTTTCTGTAAAAAGTTAAAGAACAAAAGTTATTAAAGAAAACCAAACTTATACACCCGCTCGGTTGAGGGTGACCGGCGGATAGACGGCACGAGGTTGGTTGTTATTGGCTCGGGTCGTCGAAAACCTTAAAAGTGATTACGGAAACAGGTTTTAATAATACCAATACCGGCAATGATGTTATTCGTTAATAATATGTTTGGCTCGCAACGGTATAACAACGTAACGTCACTCGCTATAGGCTAAAATCATAAAAAAAAACCCGACTTTAATTAAAACTCCGTTTTAAAAAACATTATATCGGAACATTGATAAAAACAACTAAAAGCATACGCACACCCTGTTTTAAAAAAAAACGTTAGCGAACAAAAGTTATTAAAAAGAAAATGAAATTATTAGAAAAAAACGGATTAAAAGAGTATATTATATATAGTATAAATGGTTAAAAGGAAAATATATAAAAAAATGAAAAAAGAATGTTTACATGTCACAAATCTACGGTTGTAATTATGCACTTCGGTAGCAACTGAGCGATTAGTAGTTTATTGATGGTCGATAGTAATCTTGTTTTACCCCTCATAGCCGGTAATTTATACTAATAATGTTGTCTAATGAATTTCCTACTATATTTATCCATTGATAAAAGTTGCAACCATTCACCCTAATAGTTGTGATGGTTCATCCCGTGTGTAAAGGTATATAGTTGGTCCATTTCAACAAAAACAATTCACAACTTTGTTTTCATAGAAAATCTATACTCGTTCTTTGAAAATACTTTATGTCTATCTGATTAAATATTTTAAGTATACAAAAAATACTTTAACTTGAAATTTATATTCTTAAGAAAGCTTTTCAAGTTAATATTAAAACAAAAAAAACCTATGATAACAAGTAAGTTGGATATATCATATATAATCAATAATTGGCCAGGTTGCATTATTTAAAAATGTTGATTGCTTAGTCGTATGATAAAGGTACAAAACAACCTTTTAAATTTGTTTTTATATAAATAAATATTCTCGGACTTAGTCGATCGAATGCAAATACATTTTCATACCTACGTTGATTAAACTTTGGGCATTTTACGTGGAATACAAAAAGTAATTTTAGTTACGGCAACTAATAACCAGTGGCGGATACAATAAATTTTTCTAAGGGGTTTACTGTTTTTAGATGCTCCAATTTCACAAGACTGGACATAAAAAGTTTTGGGTCGGATCGATGGTTCGGGTAAGGTTCGTCACATAACAAAAATACGATACAATAATAAAAAAAGATCGTCATTAGAAATTAAAAAAACACATAATATAAATAAAATAGTCTTTATGAATTAAAAAAAACTAGAGTTGTTCCCTGGTTCGGGTCGGGTTGTTCATAGGACTGGACATAAAAAAGTTTTGGGTCAGATAAGATTTATCTTTTAAAATCATTGCATTACATCTTCGTCCGAAACTTGTTGAAGCCCTTTTTTTGAGAAAAACTGGAATTGGTAATCTGATTGTGAAGAATCTTGATTCATTTGTTCATGATGCTAAACGACAAGAGGTGTTTGGGATGATTCTTTCTTTAATAATCTTTTGCAAGAATTATTATCAATTAACTAGACTCCAATTTGTATACCAAGACATCTCTAAAATAGAGAGTTTTTGGGTTCAAGTCACACTTGTGACAAAAAAAGGGGGGGGGGGGAGGTCCAGTTTGGGCCAAGAGGTTTTCTCTCCTATCATGGGTTTCCTCTTAAAGGTGGTGGAGATGATCGGGAGACCAGTGACCCGTCAGTGATCCAAATTGTTCTTCAAAAAAATTAATTAGACTCCAATTGAAAACTTCTAAGTTGTATTGCATGTGATATAGAGAAAAACCAAAGGCCAAAATGGTAGTTTTCTTGCTACTCAAACTTGAACTCCAATTCCAGTGTGTTTTCTCATCAACGTTAACAAAAGATTAAACTGGCACACAACCCAGCCATTTTAAGCCTACATAGATACTAAAAAAAAAGGTTTAAAAAAATGAGAGTGAGGGGATTCAAACCAAAGACATCTAAATAATGCCTAAACCACTACACCACTTGTTGAATTTGTATATGGGTTCACCATCTGATTTATTTAGGGGTTAACCCTAGTTTTTTTACATACTGTTCTATTAAAATTTCGAAACTCTGGGTTCGGTGAACCCCCTCGGGCCTAAGTAGGTCCGCCCCTACTAATGACTAGATGAATACCTATGCTTGACGACGTGCGTCAGATAATCTAATTTGCTCATAATAGGTTCGGTTCATCACAAATCGAAAACATAAACATTTTTTCGATAAATATCGTCAAGTAAATATGTAAAATGATAAAAAAAATGTTAGGATTTTTCAACTTCTTAATACATTATACACACACAAAATTTATATAAAATGATTAAAACATAAAATTCCAATTTTGTCATATAACATGTTTGAACATATATTGGGTGAGATTCCTAGTGGAAAGGTTGTAGTGTGTGGTGTTACGGCATAAATTGTAGCCACATATTGCATATATTATGATATTCAGAGTAGAAAATAAAGTCTTCGGGTGAAAAGTCTTCGTAGGAAAGAGATAAGAAATTGCAGTGTGTTTCTATAGCTAATATGGTCCAAAGAAAAGGGAGAAGATAGTTTTACTTAACCGTTGATAGATAGACTATATCATAAATGCACATATATATTTCACTAAATCATGATGTTGAACTGAATAGATATACATAAAAGCAACGTTTATTAAAACTTGGACTTGATAAGAAATATTACAAACGCCTTGAATATAGAAACCGTAATGATATCTCATTTTAATGCTCAGATGGTAACAATAAAATTCACAGCTCAACCTTTTTCAACATCTTCTCAATGTCATCCTTGGATAACTTTCCACTGTCAGCAATGATTATACTTTTCGTATCACCGTAGATTCCAACTTAGCCGATACATTGAGAATGCCATTGGCATCTATGCTAAAGCGAACCTTCATCTTCTCTTTACCTGCAGGGCCTGGTGGAACACCATACATAGGGAATTGATCAAGGAAGATGTTCTCCTTCACCTTACTGCACTCACCCTGATACACTGAGACAGCGATAGCCACTTGCTTGTCCATACGTGTTGCATAACCACCCATCTCTCTAGTCGTGGGTATTGGTGTGTTCTTTGGGATTATAACATTCATATCTCCTTCGTTGACCTCTATGCCAAGGGAGAGAGGGGTCACGTCTAAAAGAATCAAATCCTTCACAGTTTTATTCCCATTACCACTTAAGTTTGCAGCCAAGACTGCTGCGCCATAAGCAACAGCTTCATCGGAATTAATGCTCTTGCAAAGTGGTTTCCAGTCGAATAATTCCCTGAGCATTACTTGTACCTTAGGAATACGGGTCGAACCACCAACAAGGACTATATCATCAACATTATTTGTGGGCATATTCCCATCTCTTAAACAACTTTCAACATGCTCCATGCATTTCTTAAAGAACCCAGAATTTAACTCCTCAAATTTTGCTTGTGTAAATTTCATTGAAAAGTCAATGCCCTCATACAACGAATCAATTTCAATTGACGTTTGAGTCGTTGAAGACAGATCTCTTTTTGCCTTCTCACATGCAACTTTTAATCTTTCCATAGCTTTTGCATTTCCACTCATATCTTTCTTTTGTCTTTTCTTGAATTCTTTTACACAATATTCAACCATAGCCTTGTCAAAATCCTCTCCACCCAAATGAGTATTACCCCCAACCGCTTTAACATAAATGGTGCCCTCCTTGCCCCTCCTTGCTGATAGTAAGAAGAGACACATCAAACGTCCCCCCACCCAAATCAAATATGAAGACAGTATTCTGTTGTGGGTGGTTTCTGTCTGCAAGCTTGTCTAGACGATAGGCAATTGCAGCTGCGGTGGGCTCATTAATCAAGCGCAAGACGTTAAGGCCAGCCAGTGTACCAGCATCCTTCGTTGCCTGTCTTTGCTTGTCACTGAAATATGTAAGGACGGTAATAACTACATCTGTTACCGTTGTTCCAAGGTACGCTTCAGCAGCCTCTTTCAAGTTTTTTAGAATTACGGAAGATATTTCTTCCGGTGTAAACTCCTTTTCTTCTCCCTTATGTTCAAGTACAATAATTGGCTTATCGACAGACCCTTCTATTATCTTAAAAGGCCATGACTCTATGTCGTGCTGCAATCTGTCATCACTGAATTTGCTTCCCATTAAACGCTTAACATCTGATGATTACGGAAAACATAAGTAGACGAAGTTGAAGCCATCCTTGGAGCAACCCTCAAAGGTCGAGTTGAAGGAGTTGCCAAAGAATCTCAAATATGCGTTTGTGGGAGAAAATGACACCCTCCCGGTAATCATTTTATCGAATTTGACAAAGGAACAAGATGACGCTTTGATGAAAGTGTTGGCCGCCCATAAGGAGGCAACTGGATGGAGTATTGCGGATTTGAAGGGTATTAATCCCTCGGTAGTTATGCATAAGATTGTCACGAATCAAGCCGTCGCACCATCTCATGATGCACAAAGGCAGTTAAATCCAAATATGCGTGAAGTTGTGAAGAAGGAGGTTCTCAAGTGGTTGGACGCCGGCATCGTTTACCCAATTTTTGATAGTACATGGGTGAGTCCAACACAAACCGTGCCTAAAAAGGCGGGCATTCAAGTCGTCAAGAACGACTCAGGTGAGGAGGTAGCCACTCGACCGGTAACCGGGTGGCGAATTTGTATTGATTATAGGAAATTGATTGCGGCTACTTCAAAAGATCATTTCCCATTACCGTTCATTGATCAAATTGTGGAAAAACTCGCAGCTCATAAATATTATTGTTTTCTTGATGGTTATTCGTGTTACAACCAAATGCTATACATCCCGAGGATCAACATAAGACAACAATTACTTGTGTATATTGTACTTTTGCGTTTAGGTGAATGTCGTTTGGACTATGTAATGCCCCCGCCACCTTCTAAAGGTGTATGATGAGTATCTTTTCAGATATGGTGGTGAAGTCTTTGGAGATTTTTATGGATGATTTTTCCATTTTTAGTACATCTTTTGATTCATGTTTGAATCAATTAGAAAAAAGTTTTAAAAAGATGTGTTGAAACAAATTTGGTGTTTGAGTTAGGAAAAGAGTCATTTTGTGGTCCAAGAAGGGATAGTTTTGGGTCATGTGATTTCGAGTCGCGAGATTGAGGTAGATCATGTGAAAGTTCAAGTTATATCTACTTTACCTCATCCCACGAATGTTAATGGCATTAGATCATTTTTGGGACATGCGGGATTTTATAGGAGGTTTATTAAAGGTGTTAGCTCGATCACAAAACCATTATGTAACTTACTCTTAAAAGATGCACCCTTTGTTTTTGATGATGAATGTATCCATGCTTTTAATGTTTTGAAACAAAAATTGGTGGAGGCCCCAATTGTCACACCCTAACCGACGGCGGATTATACGTCGGGGCGGACACAGTTGTTCAAAAAGCACAAGGTTGACTATTAAAGTTTAAATAGTTTCATTAATAACTTTCAAGGTTACATTACAAAGAAAAGAACAAAGCATAACAAGAATACAAGGTTTAATTTGGTAAGTATTCTAAGTCCAAAGCATCCTATGTGATCACAAATAAGTCTCATGCTGTTGTACCTGAAACATGTTGAGTAAACTGTCAACTAAAAATAGTTTGTGAGATACAAATGTTTTGACACAGTTTAACAAAGTCTTTGAAAAGTTTTACAATTCACTATGTCATACATTCTATAGTCTAAGTGTGAGAACAAACAAGTTAAACATTGTGCATATCAACCCTCCAACCAAGTTTAGGCATAACCCGTAGATTACCCTTAAAGTTTAAATCCAGCAACAATCACCATGGGCTCCCCCCTAAGGGTCAATCAATCTAGGTGGATTGGTCAAATACAATAGATCTATCATTGCTACTGTAGGCTTGATCAAAGTTAATGAATATGCTAGTTTTAAGTTTAATTTAAGCATGCAAGTCTCAAAAGCACATAACACAAGAATAAGCATATATGCATAGTTGTACAAGAATTGTATAAGTTTGGAAGTTTGATACATGTTCCGCCCCAAGTTTATAAACAAAGTAAAACGAAAAGGGGCTAAGTATACCCAGTTGGAATGATGAAAGAGTGTTCAACAAGGATTAAGTGTAGCAAGACTTTGAGGGAGAATATCCTCACAACAAGCCAAATAACAAGGTCTAAAGTTTAAAGTTTGATCTTATAAGTCTCTGACAACGGATCTAGGATTCTAAGATTATCTTAGGTTCCAAAAGGTAGGCAGGAATGATTGTGTTTATAAGGTTTAAATCAAGTTTCAAATAAGGTTTTAAATAAATAATACAAGGCTTGAATATCAAAGTTTAATAAGTTTATGGTCTAGAATAATTATTAATTAAAATAATTATTTAAAAAGCTTTATTAATTAAACAAAGTTAAGTAATAATAGTTTAAAATAGTTTTCTAAGTATTTGTAAATGAGGTTGTAACAATAGTTAAGTGAAAGACTAAATAATTATTAGTGGTTAACAATAATTATTTTAAAGAATAAAGAGTTATTAAAGATTAATAATAATTTCTTAAAGAATAAATAATATTTAAAGGTTAATAATAATTATTTAAAGAATAATTAATGGTTAAAGATTAATAATAATTATTTCAAGATTAAATAATTATTAAGAAATAGTAAATAACTATTAAGGGTAATTAATTATTTAAAAAGGATGATTACTTTAACTAATTAAAATAATCAATATAAATTATTTAAGATTTATTAAAGTATTTAAGTATCAAGCATTTATTTTACAAATTAACATGTAAATAAATAAGGTTTTAAAATGTTTTCATAAGTTTAAATAAATGACGTTATAAGTTTAAACAAATATGTTTAAATAGAATTTCTTATAAGGTTTATATTTTAAATATAAGTTTATAAATGTTTTTAATGTCAAATGAATTTATAGGGTCTTAAACAGAGTTTCTTTTAATTAATAAGTTTATAAGTATTTAATAAAGTTTATGTTTTAAAAATATTAGTTTATAAATGTTTTAAAGTTTATATTTTATAAAGTTTATAAGTTTATAAGCATTTAGGAAAATTAATACATATATTTGTTTCTCTTGTTTTAAATTTATATAAATTTCTGTTTATATAAACTACAAGTTGTTTGAGTTTGAAATTTATTAAATTAAAGTTTCTGTTTTAATTTAAATAAATAAATAAGTCTTGAATTAAATAAATATAAATTTTACAAAAATGCATAATTCTTTAAGTTTCCTGTTTCCTATTTCCTAAATAATATATAAGTTTTTATAAATTTTTCTGAGTTTATATGATTTATAAGTTTTTCTGTTTAAATGAAAGTTTAGTAATTTAATTTAAAGTTTTTAAACAAAATAAGTTTATTATTTCAGAAAAGAAATAACAACTTAAAGTTTCTGAGTTCATAAAATAATTTCTATTAAATGTATAAGTCTTATAAAAGTTTAGAACATTTTTTTTATAGTTTTTAAGTATTTAAAACTTATTTTAAAGAGTTAGTTATTATAATTTCTAATTAAGTTTAATTTAATTAAAATATTTGTAGAAGGTAAAAGTGTAAATAAAATTCATCTTTATGTTTATAAAGGTTTAACAGAATTTATAAAAATTATTAGAAAGTATAAAACTGATTAAAAAGAATAAAATAGTAAAACTCAAGCCGACCAGATTCGAACCCGGGCCGCCTGAGTCCGGACACGAACGAACCAACCACCCGGCTACGGGCCTCGCTAGTGTTTTATATGGAAAAAGAAATCGATAAACACAATCCCAAACCAACCCCCAATTCCGTATGAACCTTAGAACTTAAATCCTTAAATACGAATCGAAATTCTCTCTGTCATTACAAATTGACAGAGGGCTTTTGATTCTTGATTGAAAACGATGAATTTGGCCATTCGAATTACCTTAATTGGTATAAGATTGAAGGAGAACCGGTTTGAGTTCAGGTCGGCTGTCCCACGAGTTTTTAATCGTCAATGCAAGTTCGAATTGATGCAATTGAGGGTTCTGAGAGTTTGAGGGTGATATCGTTGAGGTTTCTGAGTTGGTTTTTATAACCAATTTCGTTAATTAATGCTAGAACAGTTGGGAGTTTTATGATTGAGCCGAAAGAATTCAAACTCGAGCCCACGCGTTGTTACAATTGAAATTAAGCATTGATTCACCTCGGGTTATGGTCGCATGTGCGAAGGGAAACTCAAGGTGCGATGAACCCGGTCGGAAACGCGTTTTTGGTGATTCGAGGGTGAAAACCGGTTTGTGCAAGATTCGAACTCGGGATCGATTTCAGATTCTGGAAGTTTGGCTCTTTTTCACTTTTAGTCCCTGATGTTCCAAGCTTTTAATATTTTATGTTAAAACTTAGATTTCCATTTAAAATAAGTTTCAAAGAGTGACAGTTTTAGTCCCTTGCCTTTTTATGAAAATAAATATGTTTTATTTCTATAAAAACTAAATAAGTTTTATATTTTATAATTCTATAAAATAACTTTTAGGTTTATAACTTATAAGTTTCAAGGTTTAAATACTAATAAAGTTTATTATTTATATATTAATAATTATAAACTTTATAAAGTTTTAATAATTTATAAGATACACATATATATTTATAAATAGCCTCATATATATGTATATATATGTATACATATCTCAAGTATAGTTGTCTTTCTTAAATAATTAAACTAATAATCATTGTTTAAGGAAATAATTTTAATAAAATTTCAAGTTTTGGATTAATGATACGTGCAAGGGTTTAGGAATCGATAGGTCGGAAAATCCTGGATATTACGCCAATCTTTCAATCACCAAATTGGTCACTTACATTTGAAATCATGTGTGATGCTAGTGACTATGCGGTTGGGGCCGTGTTGGGACAACGGGTTGAGAAGAAACTCGTTGCCATATATTATGCAAGTAAAACTCTTTTTGATGCTCAATTAAATTATACCACAACCGAAAAAGAATTACTTGTGATAGTATATGCGTTAGAAAGGTTTAGGTCCTATATATGGGGAAGCAAAATTATTATCTATTCTGATCACAGTGCTATCAGGTACCTCATGGAGAAAAATGATGCAAAACCGAGGCTCATAAGGTGGATTTGTTGTTACAAGAATTTGATGTGGAGATCCGTGATAAAAAGGGAAGTGAGAATGTGGTAGCTGACCACTTATCAAGAATTGTGGTTGATGATGAAGAGCCCACGACAATGATAAATGAATCATTCCCTGATAAATATATTATGTCTGTTTCATCGTTACCTTGGTTTGCTAACATTGTAAATTTTTTGGCAATATGTGTAATTCCAAGCCATTGGGTGAAAAAGAAGAAAACCCATTTTTTATCCCAAGCAAAGCAGTACATTTGGGAAGAACCGGATTTGTTTAAAGTGGGAACGGATCAAAATGATAAGAAGATGTGTGCCGGATGAGGAAATTCCAAGTGTGATAGCACATGTGCACTCTTATGCATGTGGAGGCCATTTCAGTGGCCAAAAGACAGGATACAAAATTCTTTCATGTGGTCTTTTCTGGCCAAGTTTGTTTAAGGATGCGTTTGAGTTTGCGAAACATTGCATCAAATGTCAACAGTTAGGGAGTGTCTCCAAAAGAGACGAAATGCCCATGAAACCAATTCTTGTTCTTGACATCTTTGATTTTTAGGGAATTGATTTTATGGGACCTTTCCCAAAAACTTTTGGCAATTTGTATATCTTGGTGGTGGTCGACTATGTATCTAATTGGGTCGCGGCGATAGCCAATAAGACGAACGATCTTACCGTTGTGTGCAACTTTGTCCAAACAAACATTTTCTCAAGATTTGGCATCCCGTGTCATCATAAGTGATGGGGGATCTCACTTCAAAAATTTTAAATTTGGCAAATTACTAAAACGGTATGGCGTGGATCATAGAATAGCAACTCCTTACCATCCCCAAACAAGCGGCCAAGTGGAAGTGTCTAATAGGCATATAAAAGATATTTTACAAAAAACCGTCCGGACAGACCAAAAGGATTGGTAAACCAAATTGACCGATGCTTTATGGGCATACTGATGAGTGGTTAATTTACCGGTGCTAATTGGATATAATTATATGTTTTTAACCTTGAATGTGTGAAGAAACAATTACTTTAACTTGTTTTTATATTTTATAGGTTTGAATATAATATGAGTTAAAAATAATTAAATTTATATGAACTAAATTAGAAAATGATTAATATAACTAATTTAAGATTAATTATTGTTTGATCATACCTTTATTTCAAATTGGTAACAGGAGATTCTCGTGTTACCAATGGAGGCTTTCATTTGGCTAAACAAAATTAAAAGGAATTGTTAAATGTGCTGATGTGAACAAAGCAGTAAACAAATGAAAAGATGGAGTGGGCTTGTGACTAGAGGTGCACAAAAAAACCGGTTTTTTTTACCCGTTCTAAACCAGCAAACCGGTTTGGGATAAACCGGTTTGGAGCAAACCGGTTCAGGTTAGGCTAAAACCGCCGGGTTGAAACCGGTTTGAAGCATTTAGAAGTATACCGGGTTGGAGACCGGTTTGTGTGAACCGGTTTGGAAAACCGGTTTTTAAACCGGTTTGAACCGGTTTTTTCGACTAGCCGTTGGGGAACGGATTTATAGCCGTTGGGGTCGATTTTGGCTGTTTTTTTGGCCCCATTTGCACTCTTAAAACACTATAAATTGATGTGGGTGTTTAGGGTTGATCACACATCTCTTTACACTCTCTAATTTCTAAAACCGCTCAAAAACGCTCTCTAAACTCTAAAAAAAAAGCATGACAAGTTTTGGTGTTGGTGACACAAGCAGGGGGTTTTTTCTAGTGTTGATGGCTGCGCAAGAACGAATGCAGCAGTGGTTTCCTCTGGGTGGACGGTTCGTATAGGTTTTATGTTTTGATTTAGTTTGTTTATGTTCTGGATCTATTTAGTTTCTGACAATAACGGAGTAGATTGATGTATTGGTTGAATTAAATGATTTATGTGATGCTTTGAGTTTCTCGTTTACGATTTTGTTCAGTTGATGATAAAACCTAAAAGCAGGGTTGAGTGACTAAAGGGGTAACTTGGTATTCTTAAATTGGGTAGTTGAATTATACTGGTTTGTGACGAAACTGGTTGTATAGGTTGCTGACAACAATCTATCTTCAATTATTATTTTAACTAATTTTTCAACACTATGTCTATGTGGTGTCCAATTAAATAACTGATTGTCTTGTATCTTTTGTGCGTTTTGTATTCGTGTATTACTCTGGTTATTTGTTAATATTTGTAACACCTGTCGAAATACGTCCCCAAAGAATAAAATTATAAAGGTCCGAAATGTCAAAAACCTAAAGACAAGGTTAAAAAATGAGGAAATAGAAAATCAATGGGTTGGGGACCTCTACCCATGGGAGAACGGTCCGATATGGGCAACCAAGGAATTCCCCGTCAGTATCCTGGCGGACCACCAACAAGTCGATCAGTAATGGTTCACTAAGGGATGCTTGATGAAAAAGAAAAAATATGGTGTTTTTTGGTATAGAAAAGCAGTGATTATCATCAAATTACAAGAGATCCTTGATATGAAAAACATATCATCTTAACATCAAACATTATCTTTGATGGTGTTTGGATCCATCTTCTGAATTTTGAAGCTGATGAACTCAAATTCTGCTCTTCTTTTGATATATAAAATTAAAAAACATAAAAGATCTCTAATCCCATGTTGATGGCGGAGCAGCAATAAAAATATGGCTTTCGTAACTTCTTGCATAAATAAGAGTTGAAATAACAAAACAGTAAACACAATCAACATATATATATGGCGATAGTCTTGAAACAAAATGAGCTCACACACACGTACTAAGGATGCAATTAACCACTGAAAAATGACACAGCAGCACCAACAAGACCCAAATGGTTTCCGGTTAACGTGTGAAATATGATTCTAAGAGAAGCTTTCGCGTACTTCTTTCTGTTCCTGTCCTTCTCTGCCACAACTAGATGATGCATCCTATCCATATCTTCCGGAAATTTTTGTTTAATGGTCACAAAAGGATCACTTTTGCCAGTGAAAAACCCATACCTCCAGTTCTTATTAATGATTTCCCTCACACATGAAACATGATAGCTGTAACTCCCACATGAAGATACATAAGCCCATCCACGAACCTTATAAGAGAGATCTTTAGTATCACAGTGCAAACACTTTGATGCAGCTGTCTTCTGAAGGTGCAACGTAAGGCCATATGCAGCTTCTAATGTTGTTTCATAACCAAGACAACCTGGGTGCAGATTACGCTTCTGAAATGAACACGTACATCTGTAGTGAAGCCCCTTTATTTTCTTTCCACACGCATCACACTCGGAGTCAACCCCAGATCCTCCATTCCGAAATGTGAGAACACATTTGTCGGAAAAAGGGTATCTAATTAGGGCAGTTGGCTTCCCACATTGTTTGTGAAGAAAGAAGTTGCAGCCGTTGCTGCATACGTAACTCAATCCGAAACCTAGTTGGCCACATCCCTTACAGTAATAAGGGCAGTTGGCGTATTTTAGTACAAGTTTGTGGTGATGGCTGGAATGAGATATCTCCATGATCCTGAGAGCATATCATGAGTAAACATAAGATAAACTTCAACAAACTAATTAACTAAAAAAACATCTAATGTTTTTAGAACTACCTTGATAAGTGTTTCACGTGATAAGATGAAGGAATCTTTGTGCTTGCTGAAGATTACAACTTGAAGTGAGATGAAGTTGTTAGTTGTGTTAATTTATTGACATCCACCAGTATTTTTTTCTATGAAGGTGATAAAATGTTGACTAATTCAATGTTCACATCCAAGTCTTCGTCAAGATGGATAATAATTTAGTTTGAGAGCATTAATTATAAAATCGTAGAAGACACAAACATGGCATTGCTAGAAAATTGATCATTTGCAACTAAAATTTGATCACCGTTAACGACGGTCATAAAACTAGCGACCAATTTGCCACTCTTCATAAAACTAGCATTTGCCACCGGTCGTCAATCACAAAACTTGAGACTTTTTATTTTTCTTTTTATGTCAATCACAAAATTAGTCTGTGAAGCCTTAACTGGTGCCAAACGCTTCGCGACAAGCTTTATACGAAAGTGCCACTTGCTTCACAGGTAAAATATTATTATTTGCTTTTTTTTTATCAAGGAATTGAATATATTTTTTGTGCTATTGAGGTGATTTAGGAATTATAGTGGTCAGGGTTAAGTTTTGTGGAGAGATAAGAGAAGGTAAAAACTAGACTTGACTATCAAAATACAGATAATTAATTTGAATTTGTTGTTTGTAGGACTTGACTATGAATACAAGGCCATATATTAATCTGTTAAAAACGAGAAAAATCGTCCTGGTAAGCAAACTGACCTCTTTTATTCATACCTGATGATGATTCTGTCGAGTATTTGTGAACATCAATATTGGGATTTAAATTCATAATATACATCAAAATAGTGAAATACTAAAAAAAACTCTATCTTTAACAAGATCTATTAGATATGGTACTTGTTTGCATGTAGATATACTAGCTCATAATTACTTGTATTTTGTACTTGACTATGAATACGTGCATTCTTAAAAAAAAATTATTAGAAAATTAAACGTGTTAAAAAATATATTATATATAGTATAAGGGTTAAAATAAAAATATTTAAAAAAGGTTTACGTGTCTCAAATCTACGGTTGTAACTATGCACTTCGGTAGCAACTGAGCGATTAGTAGTTAACTAATGGTCGATAGTAACCTTTTTACCACACCTGGTCGGTATTAGCTTAATTCATACTAATAGTGTTGTCTACTAAAGTTCCTACTACAATTACCATTAATGAAAAGTTACAACCATTCACCTCAATATTGTAATGGTTCCTCTCGTGTGTAAAGGGATTCAGTTGGTCTATTTCACAAAAACAATTCCAAACTTCGGTTTTTATAGGAAGTATATATATTTTCTTTGGAAGTAACTATATATTTTATCCGATTCAATATTTTGAGTACACAAAATATTTTAGCCTGAAAGTAATATTCGAACACGGTTCAGAAAGCTATTCAAGTTAACCTTAAAATAAAAAAAAACCTATGATAACAAGTCAAGTTGGATAGATTCAACTAGGAATTTTGTCCGCCTCGCGTTGCGGCGGCGTCGAATTTATACGGCAGGAAGCTTAACCTAAACGGTTGAGTAAAAAAATTACTATTTAGAAAATGAAACGGGTTAAAAACGCTCGCGTTGCGGCGGCGTGGAATTTAAACGGCATGAAGTTGAACTTAAACCGTTGAGTAAAAAAAATTACTATTTAGAAAATGAAACGAAAAACGAATTAAAAACGTATATTATATATAGTATGAGGAGTGTAAATTTTTTTTTAAAAAATTAAAAATAACTATTCAAAACCTATTGTCATTCAATAAAGAGGATAATGTCTTTCAACAAAGAGGATAATAATTGGCCAAGTTGCAATATTTAAAAAAACTTGACTGCTTAGTCTGATAAAAGTACAAAACGACCTTTTAAATATGTTTTATATAAATAAATATTCTTGGACTGGCTCTATTGAATGCAAATACAATCCACATTTTCATACCTACCTTGATTAAACCTTTGGGCATTTTACGCGGAATAGAAAAATTAATTTGACTTTCGATTAATAACAACCAGATGAATTCACATATTTTGGGGGAGACGTTAGGTCAACTAATTTGCACATAATAAATCCAGTACGTCAAAGTATTATAACGGTGACGTAACTTGATATGAACTACGATATGTAAAAAAACTCAATTTTGAATTCAACTTCGTTTTCAAATAAATTTATTTCGGAACGTTGAAAACATAAAAAATAAAAACAACCGCACAAGCCTTTTTTTGTAAAAAGTAAAAAAACGAAAGTTATTAAAGAAAAACGAAACTAATACACACGCTCGGTTGCGGGTGACTGGCGGATAGGCGGAAGGAGGTTGGTTGTTATCCGCTCGGTTCGTCGAAAATCTTAATGATGTTGTTCATTAATACAGAGACCGGTTATGATAATAACAACATCGGTAATGATGTTGTTCATTAATAATATGTTTGGCTTGCAACGGTATAACAAACGTAACGACACTCGCTATAGGCTACGGTCACAAAAATAACCCGACTTTAAATAAAACTCCGTTTTAAACAATATTTTATCAGAACGTTGACAATAAAACTAAAACATACGTGCACTCCGTTTTAAAAAAAACATTAGAGAACGAAAGTTATTAAAAGAAAATGAAATTATTAGAAAAAGAAAACGGGTTAAAAGCGTATATTATATATAGTATAAAGGGTTCAAATGTAAGTACATAAAAAACCTAAAAAAAAGAAAGTTTACGTCTCACAAATCTACGGTTGTAACTATGTACTTCGGTAGCAACTGAGCGATTAGTAGTTAACTGATGGTCGATAGTAACGTTTTTACCACACATGGTCGGTAGTAACTTAATTCCAATTAATAATAATGTCTACTGAAGTTCCTATTACAGTTACCTATTCATGAAAAATTGGAACCATTCACCCCAGTAGTTGTGATGGTTTGTCCCCTTTATAAAAGGATTAAGTTGGTTAATTTCAACAAAAAAAATCGCAACTTAGTTTATATAGAAAGTATATACTCATTCTTTGGAAGTAACTTTATGTTTTATCCGATTAAATATTTTGAGTACAAACAAAATACTTTAATCTGGAAGTAATATTATTCGTACGCGGTTCAAAAAGATAATCAAATTTTAAAATAAAAAAAAACCTATGATAACAAGTCAAATAATCGGCCAACTTGTAACATTTAAAAAAGTTGACTGCTTAGTCGTCTGATAAACGTACAAAATGACCTTTTAAATATGTTTTTATATAAATAAATATTCTTGGACTGAGTCTATCGAATGCAAATACAGTCCAGATTTCCGTACCTACCTTGATTAAACCTTGGTGCATTTTACGTGGAATACAAAAACTAATTTTATTTGTGATTAATAATAACTAGATGAATACACGCATTTAGCGACGGGCGTCGGGTAAACTAATTTGTAGATAATAGGTTCGGTACGTCACAGTACCACAACAGTAACGTAACTCGGTACAGAGTACGATATGCAAAAAAAAACTCGATTTTGAATACAACTCCGTTTTCAAATAAATTTATTTCGGAACGTTAAAAAAATAAAAAATAAAAACTACCGTGAAAGCCGTTAACTTTTTGTAAAAATTTAAAGAACAAAAGTTTTTAAAGAAAAACGAAACTAATAACACGCGCTCGGTTGCAGGTGACTAGCATATAGGCGGGAGGAGACCGGTCGTTATCGGCTCGGGTCGTTGAAAACCTTAAAAGCGAATACGGAGACCGGTTTTGATAATATAAATATCAGCAATGATGTTGTTCGTTAATAATATGTTTCGCTCGCAACGGTTTAACAAATGTAACGGCACTCGCTATAGGATAAGATCACAAAAAACCCGACTTTAAATAAAACTCCGTTTTAAAATAAAATATGTCGGAACGTTGACAAAAAAACTAAAAACATATGCGCACTTCGTTTAAAAAAAAAGAATTAAGGGTTTTCTTTTAATGAATATACTAGAAAAAGAAAACGGGTTAAAAGCGTATATTATATATTGTATAAAGGGTTCAAATGTAAATTTATAAAAAAACTAAAAAAAGAAAGTTTACGTGTCACAAATTTACGATTGTAAGTATGCAATTTAGTAGCAACTAAGCGATTAGTAGTTAACACACGAGTGCATCGAAATAATAGGAATTTCTCTTTTGATCGGGATCTGAGGGATACGTTGCAGATTTCAGATTCGTTTTTCCTTATGAATTTCCATCCAGCAGCAACGCAAAAGGATTTATGGACACAATGTGAACGATTTGGGAGAGTCATTGATCTTTATATTGCGAAAAAAAAAATCTGCTTCGGCCAGACTTTTTGCTTTCGTTCGGTTTATTCGAGTAACAGATCAACGTAAAAGGTTGCATTTGGTAAAAAGGTTGCATTTGGAAAAAAACAGTTGCATCTGTAACAACAAAGGTTGCATTAGATCCATTGGCGGACCTAGCCTATTGTCGGCGGGTCGACCGACACCGGTAATTTTTTTTCTTTCTTTGTTATATATATGGTATATTTCCGAGCGACCCCTATAAAATTTTGACACCGACCCCTATAAAATTTTAACGCCGACCCTCAAGAAATATTTTTTTAGGATTATAGATTTTTATAAATAAAAACCAATTAAATCAAACCTTTAACCCTATAAGAATTGACCCATAACCCATTAATTATAAAACTTTTAAACCAAACCTTTAATAGTTTAACCCAATAACCTTTAAACAAAATAGGCTCAAATAAAAAATAAACCCAATACCTATCTAAATATTTTAAACCTAATTAACTATTGAAAAAAGAGTTAATTGTGTTTTTTATATTGAAAAAGAGTTGCTTAGAAAAATTCTTATACATGATGTAATGGTTCAGTTTCAAAAATTGAAAACCCGTAGAGAACAATTATAGCGATATTTTTTTTAATTATGCATTTCTAATGACAAACATCTTATTATTATTGTTCGTTTATAATTTTGTTAGTTTTCATCGTTTTGTTGTGTTACCCGACTCGACTCGGGCCAAAACAAAATTTAATTATTGACAATCGACCCCAAAAAATCTTCGACCCCCATAAAAAAATTTCTTGGGTCCGCCACTGATTAGATCTAATGCAACTTCACATAATGCAACGTTTTTCTGACAAAAAAAGTTGCAAAAATCAGACGCATGTTTTTTCATTTAATGCTATGATCTGGTTTAAACAGAAACTAAAAGGCTTAAAGTTGGTTATTAAAGAGTGGAATAAAGCTAGACTTGGGAAAATAAATCAAGATCAATGTAATCTTGAGTCTAAGATTAAGGAAATTGACATCGCTTGTGAGGATGGAATGGTTTTGGCCGATCTTTTGGTGGAAAGGAAAAAGTTAATGCAAAAGATAAATAGCATGAATCGATTAAAAATATGGATCTCATTCAGAAGGCAAAAATTAAGTGGGTTGTGGACGGAGATGAGAACTCCAAATTCTTTCATGCAATTGGCTATTAATGGAGTTAAGTCTAATGGAGACTGGTTGACTCAGCCGGATCATGTTAAAGACTTTGACTTCTTCAAATCAAAGTTCTCTAAATTTCATGGTATCCCTTATGTTACAAACAATGGTCGATTCCTACCCCGGATGGATTCACTATTGGGTTTATTAAAGCTTTCTCAGATATTTTAAAAAGTGATATAATCTCTTTTGTTCAGGAATTTTTTGCCTCTTCTCATATTCCTGTTGGATGCAACTCGTCATTTATTTCTCTTACCCCGAAAGTTACTAACCCTCTTCTTGTTACAGATTACAGACCTATCAGTCTCGTTGGTCATCAATACAAAATCATTGCCAAGATCTTGGCAATCCGGATTTCTCTTATCATTGACTCCGTTATTGGGATGCATCAATCTGCTTTCATTAAATATCGCCAAATTTTGGACGGTCCTCTTATCTTAAATGAGATTGTTGACTATTACTAAAAGAAGAAAAAGTCCATGATGCTTTTTAAGATTGATTTCGAGAAGGCATTTGACTCGGTCAGTTGGGATTATTTGTTATCCATTCTTTCCTTTATGGGATTTAGTTCGAAGTGGACCGGTTGGTTAAAGGCGTGTCTTTTCTTAGCAAAATCTTCTGTTTTGGTCAAAGGTAGCCCTTCTTTGGAGTTTACTTTGGAACGTGGGCTTAGACAATGAGATCCTCTATCTCCTTTTAGGTTTATCATTGCCATGGAAGGTCTCAATAGTTTCAAGATCTAGTCCATTTAAATCTCTTTAAAGGCGTTATAGTTGGCCAAAAGGATATCTCGATCTCTCACTTATTTTTTGCTGATGATATTATGGTAGTTGGCGAATGGTCGACGAATAATATTGTTAATGTGGTTCGTGCTCTGAATTTCTTTTATCTAGTGTCTGGTTTAAAAATAAATCTCCACAAATCCCGTCTATTTGGTATTGGTATAGACTTCTCAGAGATAGAACGGAGTGCTACTATCATAGGTTGTAAAGCAGATAAGCTTCCTATCTCCTACTTGGGCATTCCCGTGGGCTCAAAAATGAATAAAGCTCAAGGATGGATTATCATTGTAGATAGATTCTGTTCCAAACTCTTCCATTGGAAAGCTAAAATGCTTTCAATAAGTTGAAGATTCACCTTACTTTCATCGGTTTTGGTCTCCTTACCCATCTTTTATGTCACACACCAATCGACGGCGGAATACGTCGGAGCGGAACATGTAGACTGTTCATGAGCTCAAGGTTGACTAAATTGTAATATATTAATCATTAAACTTCATTTCAAATCAAACAAACACAAACCAAATTCAACCGGTACATAAGTGAAATACAAATCGTTCTTTAATTAAAATTAACTAGGTCTAAAACTTATGTGTACCAAGTCTTGATCAAAATCACACATTAGCACCTGAAACATGAGTAAAATAAGGTCAAATAAAAAGTTGGTGAGCATACACAGGTTTGTACATAGATAGTATATAGATGTGAATAAACAAATCCTTACATAACATGATAAAATAAGACATTTATAGGGAGCTACTATTGTGTAACCAAAGTACAATCAAACCTTTGTAACTAGCATGCAAATTGTGTTGTCGGTAATAATCACCCCAATCTGGGTGGGTTTGTCAGACTCAATAGATCTATCATTGTTAACCTTCGGCTTGAATAGTTAATGATTGCAAATAAATTGCACACAAACAGTTAACACACCTAGTACTCAAATATAAAGCTCAAATTTGCACACATGAATGTAAAGAGGATTTGTGTTTGTGTAGTTTGTGTAAATGTAAACAATTGTATGTATAGAGTTCATGTTTCACCCCAAAAAGTGTAAAAGTGTGAAAATAGGCTATGTAATACTCACCTGATTCAAAGGTGTTTGCTAGCATGAGAGACTAGGTTGCAAAGTGATCCTTGTAACTCACCACGTTAACCTAATGTGTAATGTATGTTGTATTAATAATGTGTACAAATGTCTATGTCTAAATCTAGGATTGGGTTGGATGTGTAGACAAAGAGTGGTGTTGTAGTATGTGAAGGAGTGTAGGAAATTGTGGTTTGTACTTAAAAAGGGGGGTGTTGTATAAAATGAAACGTTTGAAAAATATATAATATAGGGTTTGGGTTAAATAACTAAATAAATTAAATATTTGTTATTTATTTAGTTACAAAAATAGTGTGAGTTATATTAGATGTATAAATTAAATAAATAATTTTTTTCTCTATTTATTTATTTATTTGTTAAATAATATTTATTTATAAGATTATTCTTAAAAATTAATTTAAACTCTAAGTGTAAAAGTAATTTATATAAATAACAAATAAATTTACTTATTTATTTATCATTTAAAATAGTTATGTGAAAATGAATAAATTTAATAAAAAATTACTTGAACTATTTAAGTATTTGAAACTATATATATATATATATATATATATTTAGATATAGTTTTATTAACTTTAAATATAACTTAAATTTTATAAACTTTGTATAAAGTATTTATAAAATTTGTCACGAAAGTGATACATTAGGTAAAATGAATTATTCGAAATGAATAATATAATTTAAATTGGTTGTTTGACAATTAATTTATACAAATAGTGATTTTTATGCAAAAATTGTAAAACTTGTTTTATTATGTTATAATAATTGTAGGGTTTATAAAAATAATTTTTTTATAATTTTTGGAGCTTCAAAACCGTTCTTAAAAAAATAACAGACCACAGGGACTCGAACCCAGGTCTCAGCTGTGGAGGCCGGATGAATAAACCACTGGGCTATCTGTTAGGAGTCGGGTCTTGATTCATTTTAACACCGCGTTGGGTACAGGCCGGTCTTGGGTTTGATGTTTGCGCAAAAAGGCAGGCTTAGTGGGTTTCGAACCCACACCACCTGGTTCGGCGGCGTAGTGGCTTGCCGGCCGATCAGGTGGTTTCACTGATAGTTAACACATCCTAAAAGATTAAATACTGAAATTGAAATGAACAAAATCCCCAATTATTAACTCGTATGAACAGACCACGAATCCCCCTTGAAATCGAATCCGATGCAACCCATTGTTATGAATCGATATGGGGCTTTCGTTGAGCACTCGAAAAAATGAACCGAACGATGTAAAACTTACTTGAAGTGGTTAGGGCACGAATGCAGACGGCTACGAGATTGTTCTGACTGTTCTTGGTGACTCGACAGGAATCCAGAGGTGAAATCTGGTTCGATTAAGGGTTGGGAGAGTTTGAGTGATCGTTTACGAGAGTGGGAGGGTGATTTAATTTGACTAATTTCGTTCGTAATAGTCAATTCGGCTTCAAATTGACCGTGATGTTTGCGGGTCTGATTACACGCTAATTCACCGGATTGGGAGTGAATTGGGTCTTGATACAGGTCCAGGTACACTCGAGATTGACTGATGCGTGATTTCCGGGATTGATTACGCGTCAATTACACGAATTGATTAGAGATTGATACGGATTTGACTATGCGAAGTCAAACCCTTTTGAATTTGAATTGGCTGCATGTTTGATCGAATTGGTTCGCTGACTGGGTTTGGATTGGGCCGATTTATGATTGTACACGAGATGGAAACCCACAGGAAATCGATTGGGTCGATGAGAAGCTTGAATTGAGAGAATTTGGCCCTGTTTGACTTTTGAAAGTCAAACAGACGAGTTAATTTGACTTGCCTTGGTCAAATTTCAATTTAAATATCAATTTTTACAATTGGTTCAAGTTAAGGTGCAAGGTTCAAGTGTTAAGGTTTTGGAAGGATCAAAACGATGAGGGGGAAAATCAAATGAAATAAACGAGGTTCAAAAGTACTGAATGGGGTTTCAAATCAAGTTTATTTGATTTAAAAAAAAAGAATCCATTTTAATTATTCATAACATTTATAGTAAAAATATCCAATTGTCATTATTTTATAAAAGAAATAGATTTCATCACAAATTGTGTAAGTGACATATTTAATAACATCAAATGTATGTGTATTTATACATTTATTTATAATTAAATACATGTATGTGCCATATATAGAAGAAGGTAGGATGTAAATGTGAGGATGAAATAACAATTACGTGTTTAGAACAACAAATAATTGTGACATATTGGGTTGAACAAGTAAAGGAGTTGAAGTGGATTGTGAAATAAAATAAAAATTAAGCCACAAAAATCATAGATGTTACATTTTATATATCTCTATTTCTCGTCCCTAGTACCGTAAATAAGTTTTTAGAAGGTTGTCGAACTCGTTTCTTCTGGGGAGGAGATATGGATTCTTCGAAACTTCGTTGGATCAAATGGAAGACGGTTCTAGCTTCCAAAGATAAAGGTGGTCTAGGAATTGGATCATTAGAGGCCCTTAATCTCTCTCCTCATGGAAATGACGATTTGTTACTTCTCCAGATAGTTTATGGGTAAAAGTTATTTATTCCATTTATGGCTCCAATGCAGGTATTAATGGTCCTATTAGACCGATTATTGGGAAAATCTATGTGGTATCAAATTTCAAAGCCTTTTTTGGCCCTGCATGACAAAGGTATTGTTCATTTTGAATCTTTAAAAAAGAAAGTTGGTTAAGGTCAAAACACGTTTTTTTGGAAAGATATGTGGTTAGGAGGAGTTTCTTTTCAGAAACGTTTCCCTCGAGTGGGGGAAGAAGACTCTCAACATCAATTTTGTAGGGTCTCTGACAGATTTGGTTCTGGTTCTTTTTTGGGCTCTTGGCGCCAAGGTGTTCGAGTGGGGGAAGAAGACTCTCAACATCCAGCCCTATGTTCAATTCTAGCTTCCTTTGAAATTACTTCCTCACCTGATTCATGGAGGTGGTCTTAAAAAGAGAAAGATGAGGTTTTTATTATCAAGGATGTCCGGAAGGCTATAGATTCTTGTATTCTCCCGACTGGTCCAGATGTACCTTGTGGATTCGTGAGGTTCCCAAAAAAGTTAACATCCATTCTTGGAGAGTTCTGCTTAATCGCATTCAAACAAGACCTCTCTTCTTTGTCCGCTTTGTAGTTCAGATATTGAAGATACAACTCATATTCTCGCTTCTTGTCCAATAGCTTATGATGTTTGGTCTCTAATTTGGCGTTGGCTTGATCTTCCTATGCTCTCTGGTTCTGATCCTGTCGATTTGGATGATTATTTTTCCACGTTTCACACTAGCTCAAGGAAAAAGGACGTCATCTTTGGAGTGATTATGGCTACATGGTGGGTAATTTGGAAATTTAGAAACGAAGCAGTCTTTATCTCATCTTCTCAAAGAAAAAATTTAATTTTTTATGATGGAGTTTCTCCTACTTGTGGTTTTTCAATAAATCTAATAAAACGTCTTTTGCTTGGGTGGATTAGGTTAAAAATCCCCTAATATTTTTGTAAATTTTCTTTTGCTCCATCTAGCTTCTTGCTATGCGTGTTGCGTTTTATTAATATATGTTGTTAAAAAAAAGTAGTTAACTGATGGTCGAAAGTAACCTTTTTACCACACATGGTCGGTATTAACTTAATTACTACTAATAGTGTTGTCTACTAAAGTTCCTACTACAATTACTCATTCATGAAAAGTTACAACCATTAACCCCAATAGTTGTGATGTTCCGTCCCATATATAGAGAGATTCAGTTGGCTTATTTCAACAAAAAAAAATTCCCAACTTCGTTTTTATAGAAAATATATACTCCTTCTTTGGAAGGAACTTTATGTTCTATCCGATTCAATATTTTGAATACACACAAAATACTTTAACCTGAAAGTAATATTCGTACACGGTTGCGATTGTTATTCAAGTTAATCTTAAAATAAAAAAAACCCTATGATAACAAGTCAAGTTCGATATATCATATATAATCAATAATTGGCCAAGTTGCAATATTTAAAAACGTTGACTGCTTAGTCGTCTGATAAAGGTACAAACCGACCTTTTAAATATCTATATCTATACATACTAATAAATAAAGGTTTTGAGAGTGACACCTATCATTTCCTCCTAATAAATACACATGTATTTTTCTAAATAATAATCTTTATTCTAATAAATGATTACAAGAATGTCACGTTTCATCATCATATCTTTTCTCATCAAAATCTTATAATTTTCTCTATTTTAAGTAAGTTTGAATTTTGAAAATTAATTATAAATGTTTTTATTTCTAAAAAAAGATAGTATAAAATTTTAATTCTAATTATAACTTAACTAAGAAAACAAAGAATTTTATTTCTTATTTTACACATTATTTTTTTTTACACATTATTATACTTTTATTTTTCTATTAAACAAACTCATGTATTACATGGGTATATAACCTAGTGATATTATAAATACAGAATAAATCATTTGAGAATTCTTAAATTTCTTGAGAAACTCCGAGAACTCCTATCAATGGTTTATATTTTTTAAATTTTGTATTTTTTATATATTGTCGTGTATGTTTATGTACATAAAAAACAATCAAACTAATTTTTACATTTTTAAATTTTTTCCTACACATGTGTAGTCATGTGTAGGTTTTATTACCTACACATGTATAGGTAAAAGTTTAAAAATGTAAAAATTAGTTTGATTGTTTTTATGTATATAAACACACATGACAATATATAAAAAATATAAACTATTGATATGAGTTCTTAGAGTTCTCTAGATATTTAGAGTTATCAAATGATCCTAACCCTATAAATATATTATTAAAGAAAAATATTAATTATATTAAATAAGAATATATATATATATATATATATATATAAATATAATAGGAAATCTGTAACGAACCAACATTTGATTTTATTATTATTATATGATCATTCATTTTGTAAGGGTGTAAATAAATAAAATGGAAGTTGTAGGTTTGTTGTAAAAGTCAAGTTCTAACTAGTTTGGGTGTAAGGGGTTATTTTTAGAACTCCAGGGGCTGTTTTGTAAGATTTCCAAATCTGGCCAAAAAAGGTGAAGGGGGTTGCAAATCACACACATTATGTGTGTTCTTGTTTTTTTCTAGTGGAGAAGAAGAAGAGTGGAGCTAAGATCGAAAATGCTAGTGATTGCATGTGAGATTTGTGACATTCCGGATTTTTAATCACGCATTTGTAATATAT
The DNA here is from genome assembly GCA_023525975.1 of Smallanthus sonchifolius. Taxonomy (NCBI): domain Eukaryota; kingdom Viridiplantae; phylum Streptophyta; class Magnoliopsida; order Asterales; family Asteraceae; genus Smallanthus; species Smallanthus sonchifolius. Next base: position 35,056,728 of record CM042046.1, read on the forward strand.
ATATCATGTAATCATTTTCAATTAAATGAAATGCAAGTGTTTTTATTTAATTTTGTACAAAATATATATATATTTATTTTATGGATTTAAAATAATCAAAATTTTATTAGTTTTAAACTTAAATAAAATTTTATATAAAAATCTAAATTTAAAAGGGTCAAACATAAATATGATAATCTATCTAAATAATAATTAACATTTATAAAAATATATTTATAATAATAATATAAGTTTATAAAATATAATTGAAATTAAAAAGAAATCTAGTTAGGTATTTTTATAAAAGATGAGGGTCTGTTTTGAAAATAATAAAACTACAAGGTTTTAAAACAGAAATTAGTTAAGGGACTAAATTTGGACAAATCAAACCACAAGGACTCATCCGTAATTATCTCAGGGACCAAATAGATTCAGAAGTAAACTCCAGGGACCAAAATTGCCAAACCCCAATTCGCGTTTCCGGTCGTCTCCCACATTGACCGGCGGTCCAAACCATTTTTCCGGTGACTCCTTGACACGCCTGTCCCCTGCACCTCGACAGCCGAAACTGGTATCCCCGACCTCGTCGTTCTCACGCGAACAAAAGCCCTCGACCAATTTGTCTCCCCGACATACAAAAAGCCTGATCGTGTTTGTGGCCGAAAGTCCACGCCACGAATTCGGCCCCGACAGTCAACCTCCACGCCTGCAAGATGGCTCGACAGTTTCGTCTCGTCTAGACGAGTGTCGAGACATGCTCAATTGCTTGTCTCATTATCAGGATCGAGCTCGGCTATAAAAAGCCATTACCGAACCTGCACGAGCTCGCCATCCCCTCTTCACCCACTCTCACTCAAAATTGAAACTACCATTGTGATCGTCGTCTCTGAGAGAAGCTGTGACCAGAATATCAAAGTCTAATTCCATCCCGGAGTTTGATTCCCATTCTTGACATTCTCGGATTTAGGACCCTGCCGACCAGACCCTTCGCGACCATGTTCGAGCCTCAAATTGGTTCTGTTATCTTCTATTATCATCAGGCAATCTATCCCAATCGAAATCTCGGCCTCAGACCATCGATCACCGGGGAAACCAATATCCTCGGACACTGGTTTGCCGGTTGCCGAGAACCAGCGACCAATTCGCATATGTGTTATGTATTAAACATCACACACATAACCAGCGATGGGCGATAGCCCGGCTGGTTATGCGTGTGTGTGTTTGTGTTGTAGGTCGCGGGTTTGATTCTTGTGGCCTCCGGCCCAACCCATTTTTCTTTTGTTTTTATTTTATTTAATTATTTTATCTTATTTTAATATTTTCCCTATACAATGAAAACTATTACGAGTCGGTTTACTCGTTCGTTTATTTCGGAAACCATTAAAATTCTTTTATACATATTTAACCTACCCAAATTTTTATAAAATAATAAACACTATATTTTTATAAATTTGTTAAAATAGTTTTAACTTACAAATAATATATATAAATAATGATAAAAAAAATAAATAAATAAATAGAAACTTTTATAAATACATAATAACTACTTATTTAAAAATGTAATATTTTAACAATATATATATATATATATATATATTTATAAGTTAAAGTTTTACAAAACCATTATCATTTTCCTACCATATTTTATACAAATAAATATTAAGGAATATTATTATAAAACCTATATACATTTAAATACGAATACGCACATACAAACATACAATAATACCTATTTATCCACATAGGGTTCCAACACGCTTAGGTTTCAACATCCGTATCACCTTCCCTCGTGGATTAAAAACATCCACTAGCCAGGTGAGTTACATAGTCCCTATTTTACATTTTTACGCATTTTGGGGTGAAACATTATACATGCTACTCACTTTGTTTATACGTGTTATACATGTGGACTATATGCTTATTATCTTGGGTGTACATACATTTACTTTAAACACAAGAAAACCAACAGTAATATTAATAGATCTATTGTGCCTGACCAGCCCACCCGGTTAGGGTGTTTATTACTGCATACTCGGATATAGCCGCGTGTTATATTCAAACATATCGGATATAGTGGGTAACTATATTCAAACATACCAGACTTAGCTGTTGTGCTATGTTCAAGCGTCAATCAAGGTTTGAATTGTGATTAGATAAATGATACACCATATATATACTATGTTTAACAAGATAAACAATGAGTTGCCAAACGTTTTTATCTACTACTTATCGGAACTACAAAACCTATGTACTCACCAACTTTTTAGTTGACACTTGATTTAAATAATGTTTCAGGTTTGGATATGTGATTGCTTGCCGAAGATTCCTCCACTTAAGAACTATGGACCTAGTTAAATAAATCAATGTTTTGAACTAGACTAGGTTATTTGAAATGCATTTGGATATTTGTTATCTTTAAATTTAATTAATGGATTATGCAACATTTTAGTTATCATGTGCTTTTGAACAATCATTCCATTGTCGGCCTCGATGATTCCGCCATCGGTCGGGGTGTGACAGATTGGTATCAGAGCCATGGTTATAGGGAATTAGGTTATTAGACACAATGACCTAGACTATAACCCTAGGACTCCCTTTTATGTGTTATGTGCTAAATGATTAATTGTTATGTGAATTATTTGTAGTTAGGTATTATTTTAATTTTCCCAAGTTTGGTACATGAGACTTATACATACAAGGCTTAAATACATGATACATACTTGACAAACAAACTTATGCAAACAAATACACTACCCATCCTTATCCATACTCTTTCCTAATCCATATTAATTGCAACATTCCTACACATTTTATACTCATAGACTCTCAAGTCTATTAAAATCTTGAAAATCTCGTCAACGACTTAATTTCTTGAAACCAGTAAAGGACACGTGCAATCTGGAAGGGTGACACCTGTACATTGGGTTTTCTGTCTAGGAAAGCATTTCGTATAAATCCAAATAAACGGACCCGTATGCTTTCCGGGGAATTCCTGAAGTGAGTGTTTACCTATAGGCTAAAGCATGTCTCCTTGAAAGTTTTGAGGAATTATTTAACGTTGATAAGTTAATGTATTCGCAAGGATACGATCCAAACTTAAACTCAAAATTTGGGGACATTATAGCAAGATAGGAAGAACTAGACGAACATGCAAAGCAAATCATTATTACGGGTGCACACGTAATAACGATTTATAGTGCATGCAAGTCCCGGCAATTCCTATTACGCGAATAATGATCTATAACATCATGTTCTATCCGGAATAGATGGCTTAGTTTCCCCCATCAACTTTGAATAAATACACATGCACTGGCACGCGTCATGATGAATCCCGCTTTTCTGCTTACATTATTTCCCACTATAACTCGTATATATCCATCTTATCTAAAATATCATTGTCTTTTCTTATGGTGTTATAATGCCTCCTCGACGTGCAAACTCTAGCACTTCCAACCCGGATCTTGCTACTCTCCTTGCCCAGCTGGTGGGGCAAATGACCCAAGCCAATAACAACAGTGACAGGTCTCACAACATCCAAGGAAACGGTGGTACCAACCCGCCTCAATGCACGTTTAAGCACTTTAACTCGTGCAATCCTACAAAATTTTTCGGGACTGAAGGTGCTACCGGCCTACTGCAATGGTTTGAAAGCATGGAAAGCACATTCCTAAACAGTGACTGTCCCGATAGTCTTCGGGTTCGCTATGCCACAAGTGTACTTCAAAAGAGAGCCCTCACCTGGTGGAACGGTGAGAAACGCACACGTGGTGTTGAGGTTGCTACATCTTTATCATGGGATGATCTGAAGAAATCCATGACTGATGAATTCTGTCCTCGAAATGAAATGAGGAAGCTCGAGACTGAGTTTTGGGATCTTGCCCAAGACAGCGGGGATAATCTGGCTTACACCACCCGATTTCAAGAGATGAGCCTATTGGTGCCTCATATGATCACTCCCCTTGCTCGTGAAATTGAAAAATACATAGGCGGGCTGCCTATGCAAATTCAAGATGCTGTGTTAGGAAGCAATCCTCCTACACTTGAAGCTGCTATCCGTCTATCCGCTACACTATCCGACAACCATGTCAAAGCCGGAACCTTAACAAGAAAGGGTTCCAAGAAGGTTGTCTCCACTCTTGCGGCCGTCAAAGATGTAAAACCCGAGTCTTCTAACCGCAACAAGAAACGAAAAGGTCGAAACTTCACAGCCGTAACTCTCGCTGTACCTGCTATTCAAGTGGCCCCTTTGGGTCAAAACCTGAATCCTTATCTGGGCCCGAATCCCCAATGCCAGACCTGCAAGTACCATCATCCTGCCAACTTACCATGCCGATTGTGTTCAAGCTGCGGACGATATGGACACGTGGTCACTCCTTGCCGTACCCGTCCTCCCGTCCATCAAGCTGCTCCATCCAACCGTCCAATCTATCCGGCACCTCTCAATGGTCGGGCATGTTACGAATGTGGAGATCCAAACCATTTCCGTGACCGGTGCCCAAAACTTCATCATCAAGGTGGTCCTCAAGGACGAGCGTTTAATATAAACGCTAATGAGGCACAAGCAAACAACGACGTGATAAACGGTACGTTTCTCGTAAACAATCATTATGCATCCATTTTATTTGATACCGGTGCCGATAGGAGTTTTGTGTCTCTTACCTTTGAATCTCGACTTGCTAAACAAAGAACGAAACTTGACAATTCTTATTCCGTGGAAATAACAAACGGAAAATCTATTACTATAAATTCTGTTATCCGTGACTGTAATCTCGAGCTTAATGATCATGTGTTCTCTGTTGATCTCCTTCCAATGCAATTGGGAAGCTTCGATGTTATAATTGGCATGAATTGGTTATCCAAGCACCATGCCGAGGTTATTTGCTACGAAAAGTGCATTTGTATACCTCTCCCTTCGGGCGACACGTTAGTTATTTTCGGTGAAAAACCATGTCGTGGTCTTCAACTCATGTCTTGCACATTGGCATAAAAGTACTTACGGAAAAAGTACGTTGCCTTCTTAGCCCACGTAGTTGACACGAAAGAGAAGGGTAAGAAATTGCAAGATATTCCGATCATTCGAGACTTTTCCGAAGTATTCCCCAAGGATTTACCCGGCCTTCCTCCTCCTAGACAAGTAGAGTTTCGTATTGACCTAGTGCCCGGAGCAACTCCCGTGGCAAAATCTCCCTATCGTCTTGCACTTCCGAGATGAAAGAGGTCGCAAGTCAATTACAAGAACTCTCATCCAAAGGATTCATCCGACCAAGCCATTCACCTTGGGGTGCTCCCGTGCTGTTCGTAAAGAAAAAGGATGGATCGTTTAGAATGTGCATTGATTATCGTGAACTCAACAAGCTTACAATCAAGAACCGTTATCCTTTACCCTGTATCGACGATCTTTTCAATCAACTTCAAGGTTCAACATGTTTCTCCAAGATTGACCTTCGTTCCGGATACCATCAACTTCGTGTTCTCGATGAAGACATTCCAAATACTGCCTTTCGAACTAGATATGGTCACTACGAGTTCATGGTCATGCCATTTGGCTTGATTAATGCACCTGCGGTTTTCATGGATCTCATGAACCGTGTATGCAAACCTTATTTGGACAAGTTCGTGATCATTTTCATTGACGACATTCTCATCTATTCTAAAACGAAAGCGGAGCATGAACAACATCTTCGTTTGATTTTGGAGCTCTTGAAGAAGGAACAACTATACGCCAAGTTCTCCAAGTGTGAATTCTGGCTAAAGGAGGTTCAATTTTTGGGACACATAGTCAACGATAAAGGGATTCATGTGGACCCGGCAAAAATCGAAGCGGTAAAGAATTGAAGTACTCCTAAGACTCCTACCGAGATTCGTTCCTTCCTTGGACTAGCGGGTTACTATCATCGCTTCATCTCAAATTTCTCCAAGATTGCGGTCCCGCTCACTGCCTTGACTCACAAAGGTAAACCTTACGAGTGGAGACCCAAGCAAGAGGAAGCTTTTCAAACTCTCAAGCACAAGCTCTGCAATGCTCCTATTCTAACTTTTCCTAGTGGTAATGACGACTTTGTCATTTATTGTGATGCATCCAACCAAGGTCTTGGTTGTGTTCTAATGCAACGTGGCCAAGTAATTGCATACACATCACGTCAGCTCAAAATCCACGAGAAGAACTATACGACCCATGATCTCGAGCTTGGTGCTGTCATTTTCGCCTTGAAAATTTGGAGACATTATCTTTATGGCACCAAATGCGTGGTTTTCACCGACCACAAAAGTCTCCAACATATTTTCAATCAAAAAGAGCTTAATATGAGGCAACGACGATGGGTTGAACTTCTTAACGACTACGACTGCGAGATTCGCTACCACCCCGGCAAGGCAAATGTTGTAGCCGACGCCTTGAGTCGTAAAGAACGTATCATGCTTCATAGTGTTTGTATTCATAACGATATCCAAGCCCGTATTCTTCAAGCACAACACACCTCAGTTACCGAGGGAAACATGTATCAAGAGATGGCATGTGGTGTAGAACTCTTACTAGAAACCAAAGCCAACGACTTATTGTATTACTTGGACCGTATCTGGGTTCCCGATCGCGAAGACCTTCGTATATTTTTGATAAACAAGTCCCACAAAACTCGATATTCGGTACATCCCGGAGCTGATAAGATGTACATGGGTCTTCGTCAGCAATATTGGTGGCCCGGCATGAAAAAGGATATTGCCCTCTTTGTGGCAAAATGCTTAACTTGTTCTAAAGTGAAGGCCGAACACCAAAAGCCTTCCGGACTCCTCGAACAACCTGAAATTCCCATGTGGAAGTGGGAGAACCTTGCTATGGACTTCATCACCAAACTCCCACGCACTTCTAGTGGGCACGATAGTATCTGGGTTATTATCGATCGACTCACAAAGTCTGCTCATTTCTTGCCTATTCGTGAGGACTATCGAGTCGAGAAATTGGCTCGGATCTACATTGATGAGATCGTAAGTCGTCACGGAATCCCATTGAACATCATCTCCGATTGTGATTCGCGTTTTACTTCCCGATTTTGGCAATCATTACAATCGGCGCTTGGTACTCGTTTGGACTTAAGCACGGCTTACCATCCCCAAACCGATGGACAAACCGAGCGAACAATCCAAACTCTCGAGGATATGCTTAGAGCTTGTGTCATTGATTTTGGTGACAATTGGAATTCTCACCTACCACTGATCGAATTTTCCTACAACAACAGCTACCACACAAGTATTAACATGGCACCGTTTGAAGCTCTTTATGGACGAAAATGTTGTTCACCAATTTGTTAGAACGAAATTGGTGAAGCACAAATCACCGGTCCCGAGCTTATCCAAGAGACCACCGATAAAATCTCCCTTATTCGTGACAGCATTCGAGTAGCATGGAGTCGGCAAAAGAGCTATGCCGATAAATGATGAAAACCCGTGGAATTTCAAGTTGGGGACATGGTTCTTCTAAAGGTATCACCTTGGAAAGGCGTAGTCCGATTTGGAAAGAAAGGAAAACTTGCACCTCGATATGTGGGTCCATTCAAGATACTCGAGAGGGTAGGAAAAGTGGCCTACAAACTCGATCTTCCTTTAGAACTCAACAACGTTCATCCGACCTTTCATGTATCTAATTTGAAAAAGTGTCTAGCCGACGAGAATCTCCACATCCCTCTTGATGAAGTGCGCATTGACGAAAAAATGCACTTTGTTGAGAAACCCGTGGAAATCATGGGCCGTGAAGTCAAGAAACTCAAACGTAGTCGCATCCCCATTGTCAAAATCCGTTGGGAGTCTAAACGTGGACCCGAGTTCACTTGGGAACGTGAAGACCAAATGAAGACCAAATATCCGCATCTCTTTTCATAGCCTCCATTAATTGCGAAATTCCTTTAACATGGGGAGACTGTGACATTCCGGATTTTTAATCACGCATTTGTAATATATATATCATGTAATCATTTTCAATTAAATGAAATGCAAATGTTTTTATTTAATTTTGTACAAAATATATATATATTTATTTTATGAATTTAAAATAATCAAAATTTTATAAGTTTTAAACTTAAATAAAATTTTATATAAAAATCTAAATTTAAAAGGGTCATAACATAAATATGATAATCTATCTAAATAATAATTAACTTTTATAAAAATATATTTATAATAATAATATAAGTTTATAAAATATAATTGAAATTAAAAAGAAATCTAGTTAGTTATTTTTATAAAAGATGAGGGTCTGTTTTGAAAATAATAAAACTACAAGGTTTTAAAACAGAAATTAGTTAAGGGACTAAATGTGGACAAATCAAACCACAAGGACTCATCCGTAATTATCTCAGGGACCAAATACATTCAGAAGTAAACTTCAGGGACCAAAATTGCCAAACCCCAATTCGCGTTTCCGGTTGTCTCCCACATTGACCGGCGGTCCAAACCATTTTCCGGCGACTCCTTGACACGCCTGTCCCCTGTACCTCGACAGCCGAAACTGGTCTCCCCGACCTCGTCGTTCTCACGCGAACAAAAGCCCTTGACCAATTTGTCTCCCCGACATACAGAAAGCCTGATCGTGTTTGTGGCCGAAAGTCCACGCCACGAATTCGGCCCCGACAGTCAACCTCCACGCCTGCAAGATGGCTCGACAGTTTCGTCTCGTCCAGACGAGTGTCGAGACATGCTCAATTGCTTGTCTCATTATCAGGATCGAGCTCGGCTATAAAAAGCCATTACCGAACCTGCACGAGCTCGCCATCCCCTCTTCACCCACTCTCACTCAAAATTGAAACTACCATTGTGATTGTCGTCTCTGAGAGAAGCTGTGACCAGAATATCATAGTCTAATTCCATCCCGAAGTTTGATTCCCATTCTTGACATTCTGGGATTTAGGACCCTCCGACCAGACCCTTCGCGACCAGGTTCGAGCCTCAAATTGGTTCTATTATCTTCTATTATCATCAGGAAATCTATCCCAATCGAAATCTCGGCCTCAGACCATCGATCACGGGGAAAACCAATATCCTCGGACACTGGTTTGCCGGTTGCCAAGAACCAGCGACCAATTCGCATATGTGTTATGTATTAAACATCACACACATAACCAGCGATGGGTGATAGCCCGGCTGGTTATGCGTGTGTGTGTTTGTGTTGTAGGTCGCGGGTTCGATTCTTGTGGCCTCCGGCCCAACCCATTTTTCTTCTGTTTTTATTTTATTTAATTATTTTATCTTATTTTAATATTTTCCCTATACAATGAAAACTATTACGAGTCGGTTTACTCTTTCGTTTATTTCGGAAACCATTAAAATTCTTTTATACATATTTAACCTACCCAAATTTTTATAAAATAATAAACACTATATTTTTATAAATTTGTTAAAATAGTTTTAACTTACAAATAATATATATAAGTAATGATAAAAAAAATAAATAAATAAATAAATAGAAACTTTTATAAATACATAATAACTACTTATTTAAAAATGTAATATTTTAACAATATATATATATATATATATATATATTTATAAGTTAAAGTTTTACAAAACCATTATCATTTTCCTACCATATTTTATACAAATAAATATTAAGGAATATTATTATAAAACCTATATACATTTAAATACGAATACGCACATACAAACATACAATAATACCTATTTATCCACATAGGGTTCCAACACGCTTAGGTTTCAACATCCGTATCACCTACCCTCGTGGATTAAAAACATCCGCTAGCCATGTGAGTTACATAGCCCCTATTTTACATTTTTACGCATTTTGGGGTGAAACATTATACATGCTACTCACTTTGTTTATACGTGTTATACATGTGGACTATATGCTTATTATCTTGGGTGTACATACATTTACTTTAAACACAAGAAAACCAACAGTAATATTAATAGATCTATTGTGCCTGACCAACCCACCCGGTTAGGGTGTTTATTACTACATACTCGGATATAGCCGCGTGTTATATTCAAACATATTGGATATAGTGGGTAACTATATTCAAACATACCGGACTTAGCTGTTGTGCTATGTTCAAGCGTCAATCAAGGTTTGAATTGTGATTAGATAAATGATACACCATATATATACTATGTTTAACAAGATAAACAATGAGTTGCCAAACGTTTTATCTACTACTTACCGGAACTACAAAACCTATGTACTCACCAACTTTTTAGTTGACACTTGATTTAAATAATGTTTCAGGTTTGGATATGTGATTGCTTGCCGAAGATTCCTCCACTTAAGAACTATGGACCTAGTTAAATAAATCAATGTTTTGAACTAGACTAGGTTATTTGAAATGTATTTGGATCTTTGTTATCTTTAAATTTAATTAATGGATTATGCAACATTTTAGTTATCATGTGCTTTTGAACAATCATTCCATTGTCGCCCTCGATGATTCCGCCATCGGTCGGGGTGTGACAAGATTAGAGTATCTTGGTGTGCATATCTTCTTCTATCTATCAAGTAAGTAATCTTTCATCTCTTGAATCCACCATTTGAGGTGTTCTTGGTGGGTTTTGAGTGAAATCCGAATTGCGGCTGATAGGGGTGAATTAGATGGTTAGAAACTTGAAATATATAGTTATCTAGCTTGACTACAAGTAATGAGAGGTAGATAACATCACCTAAACATCTAATTTGATGATTCAAGAATTAGGGTTCTTGAGGGTGATTTGGGGGTTTTCAATTGATTGATGTTAGATTGATAAATTGAGGTGGGATAAGTGTCTAGGGAGTTGATAGACACATTTTTATGTAAGAAACCTCATCCAATTTCATGAATTGAAATTTAGGGTTCTTAAGAACCTAAATTTGGGGTTTTCTAAATTGAGGGTTTTGAATGATGTTTGAAAGATGAATGATGTTGTGGTGTCTATGAACACTAAAACAAGTACAAACCATTGTTAAATATTGGGTAAATTTGGGTGATTCCCTAACGGGTGAAAACGGGTTGAAAGGATGAATGGAGTATTAGAGGTTTGGTTAAGGTTGTAATAACCAAACTAATTTAAAATGTTGATCTTTAGGTCATAAAAGGTGTGTTGGGTGTCAATTGGTGATCAATGGATTACTAATTGTAAATGGGTTGTATAGGTGATCAAGTGTTAATGAAGCTAGCTTGGAAGATCAAGCGGGGTCATCTTTAGCAAAAGGTAAGTGCTTTGCACTTACTTAGTAATGATAGATGATGGTAATTGCATATATTTGATTTACATGTTGGTTGTTCAAATATCTTGTATATGTTTAATTGTATGTTAAGAATTAAGGAAATTGCATATGCTGAAAATATGCAAGGGTGGGTGCGTGGTGTTTGAGGTCTAAGAACCTCGCCTTGTTGTTTGATAAATTAAGTTAATAAACTTATATGGTGTATTGGTGTAAAATTGACTTGTGTGGTAAAAGTCAAACTTGTATGCATAATGTAGTTTGAAATTGGTGTAGTTGACTATGTGGTAGATAGTCAAATTAAAACGTAGAATATGTTAAATTGGTGTAGTTAACTATGTGGTATATAGTTAAACTAAAAAGTAGAATGTGGTAATTTGGTGTAATTGACTTATGTGATGTTTAGTCAAACTAGATGTGATAAATTGGTGTAATTGACTTATGTGGTGTAAAGTCAAACTAACTGTGGTAATTCGGAGTAATTGACTTATGTGGTATATAAGTAAAACCATTGTTGAATAATGATGAATTGGTGTAAATTGACTTAATGTGGTATAAGTCAAACCATTGTGGAATAATGGTGAAATTGGTATGAATTGACTTATGTGGTATATAAGTCAAACCATTGTTGAATAATGATGAATTGGTGTAAATTGACTTAATGTGGTATACGTCAAACCATTGTGGAATAATGGTGAAATTGGTGTGAATTGACTTATGTGGTATATAAGTTAAACCAATGTGGAATAATGGTTAAATTGGTGTGAATTGACTTATGTGGTATATAAGTCAAACTATTGTGAAATAATGGTGAAATTGGTATGAATTGACTTATGTGGTATATAAGTCAAACCATTGTGGAATAATGGTGAAATGTTGTAAATTGACCTAATGTTGTATAAGTCAAACCATTGTGGAATATTGTTGAATTAGTATAATAATAGGACTTGTATGATGTCAATACTTGTCTAAATGTCGATCTTGGAGTCAATTACTCAATGACATAACTTAATGAGTGTGGTAAACTCTGGTGGTAAACTTGTGGTCAAAGACTCCAAATAATAACGAATGATTCGGATTGGATAAGGGGTAAAAACGAGTTGTGGTTCTCGTATGAGGAGGTTAAAACATTTATAAAATGTTGTTGGTGGTTTAAAACGAATGGGGTCGATTCAGGAGGGTAGACAAGGTCGAAAACTGAAAAACTGGGTGTGCAGGCCTGAGACCAGCGTTCTGAACGCTGGTAGGCTTCTCAGCTGCTGAATTTGGGGATTTTGGAAATTTGGGGAGTTAAGCACTTGGGGGTTATTGTGCAATGTTATATCATTACTAATGGTGTTTTAAATGGTGTTCTTGTAGGTAAAGCTCCGGTTTGAAGTCTTGGTCACGCTTTGTGGTGGATACGGATTCTCATTTGTTTTGGTGTATGATAATGTTTGGAGTTAGAACTCCTTCTTGGGTTTCATTATAATTGTTTTAAATTATCATTTGGAGGCTTAAACTTGTTGTCATTTTTTTTAAGTGTTGGTAGTTGTTTTTCTAAAACAAAATCTACGTTGTTTGTCTTATTATTGCTTTTGGCATGTGTAGATTAATCAAGAGTGTTAAATGGGACCAAATTCCGTATGATTTTGAATGTTAAAATCGGTCGAAAATTTTGGGTGTTACAAAATCAAAATAAAACAAATTAAAGAAAATACTAATTTGTTATATACACACATTTTCACTTAATATATCTCGAGACGATCATAATAGTCTAACAAATTAGACGATCATAAATAGTCTGACAAGTTATGACGTATTTATAAATTATAACGTTTTCAATATACGACTCATGTAATACACGGGATTCTAACCTAGTGTTTTTATATAAATAAATATTCTTGGGCTGATTCTATCGAATGAAAATACAATCCACATTTTCATACCTACTTTGATTAAACCTATGAGCTTTTTACGTGGAAAACAAAAAAGTAATTTTACTTGCGATTAATAATAACCAGATGAATACACGTATTTCGCGGTAGGCGTCAGGTCAACTAATTTGCACATAATAGGTTCGGCGTGTCACGGTATCGTAATGGTAACTCAATATAGACTACGATATGGAAAAAAACTCGATTTTAAATACAACTCAGTTATCAAATAAGTTTATATCGGAACGTTGAAAACATAAAAACAACCGCGCAAGCCGTTTTCTGTAAAAAGTTAAAGAACGAAAGTTATTAAAGAAAAACCAAACTTATACACCCGCTCGGTTGAGGGTGACCGGCAGATAGGCGGCACGAGGTTGGTTGTTATTGGCTCGGGTTGTCGAAAACCTTAAAAGTGAATACGGAGACAGGTTCTAATAATACCAATACCGGCAATGATGTTGTTCGTTAATAATATGTATAACAACGTAACGGCACTCGCTATAGGCTAAAATCATAAAAAAACCAGACTTTAACTAAAACTCTGTTTTAAAAAACATTACATCGGAACATTAACCAAAAAAACTAAAAGCATACGCACACCCCGTTTTAAAAAAAAACGTTAGCGAAAAAAAGTTATTAAAAAGAAAATGATTATTAGAAAAAAACGGATTAAAAGCGAATATTATATATATAGTATAAATGGTTAAAAGGAAAATATATAAAAAATTGAAAAAAGAATGTTTACGTGTCACAAATCTACGGTTGTAACTATGCACTTCGGTAGCAACTGAGCGATTAGTAGTTTATTGATGGTCGATAGTAATCTTGTTTTACCCCTCATAGCCGGTAATAACTTAATTTATACTAATAATGTTGTCTAATGAACTTCCTACTATATTTATCCATTGATAAAAGTTGCAACCATTCACCCTAATAGTTGTGATGGTTCATCCCGTGTGTAAAGGTATACCGTTGGTCCATTTCAACAAAAACAATTCCCAACTTTGTTTTCATAGAAAATCTATACTCGTTCTTTGGAAATACTTTATGTCCATCTGATTAAATATTTTAAGTATACAAAAAATACTTTAACCTGAAAGTTATATTCTTAAGAAAGCTTTTCAAGTTAATATTAAAACAAAAAAAACCTATGATAACAAGTAAGTTGGATATATCATATATAATCAATAATTGGCCAGGTTGCATTATTTAAAAATGTTGATTGCTTAGTCGTATGATAAAGGTACAAAACAACCTTTTAAATTTGTTTTTATATAAATAAATATTATCGGACTTAGTCGATCGAATGCAAATACACTTTACATTTTCATACCTACGTTGATTAAACTTTGGGCATTTTACGTGGAATACAAAAAGTAATTTTACTTACGGCTATTAATAACGAGTGGCGGATACAGCAAATTTTTCTAAGGGGTTTACTGTTTATAGATGCTCCCAGTTTACAAGACTGGACATAAAAAGTTTTGGGTCGGATCGATGGTTCGGGTAATGTTCGTCACATAACAAAAATACGATACAATAATAAAAAAACATCGTCATTAGAAATTAAAAAAACACATAACGTAAATAATATAGTCTTTATGAATTAAAAAAAAACTAGAGTTGTTCCCTGGTTCGGGTCGGGTTGTTCACAGGACTGGACATAAAAAAGTTTTGGGTCGGATAAGGTTCATCTTTTGAAATCGTTGCATTACATCTTCGTCCGAAACTTGTTGAAGCCCTTTTTGAGAAAAACTGGAATTGGTAATCTGTTTGTGAAGAATCTTGATTCATTTGTTCATGATGCTAAACTACAAGAGGTGTATGAGGTGTTTGGGATGATTCTTTCTTTAATAATCTTTTGCAAGAATTATTATCAATTAACTTGACTCCAATAACAACCGCTAGCTTAGCCTAGTGGCAAAGTTGTATACCAAGACCTCTCTAAAATAGAGAGTTCTTGGGTTCAAGTCACACTTGTGACAAAAAAAAGGGGAGAGGTCCAGGTTGGGCCAGGGGATTTTCTCTCCTATGGTGGGTTTCCTCTTAAGGGTGGTGGAGATGATCCGAAGACCAGTGGCCCGTCAGTGATTTAAATTGTTGTTCAAAAAAATTAATTAGACTCCAATTGAAAACTTCTAAGTTGTATTGCATGTGATATAAAGAAAAACCAAAGGCCAAAATGGTAGTTTTCTTGCTACTCAAACTTGAACTCCAATTCCAGTGTGTTTTCTCATCAACGTTAACAAAAGATTAAACTGGCACACAACCCAGCCCTTTTTAGCCTACACAGATACTAAAAAAAAGGTTTAAAAAAATGAGAGTGAGGGGATTCAAACCAAAGACATCTAAATAATGTCTAAACCACTACACCACTTGTTGAATTTGTATATGGGTTCACCATCTGAACCCCAGTTTTTTTACATACCGTTCTATTAAAATTTCAATTGATTGATGTTAGAATGATAAACTCTGGGGTTCGGTGAACCCCCTCGGGCCTAAGTAGGTCCGCCCCTACAAATAACTAGATGAATACCTATGCTTGACGACGGGCGTCAGATCATCTAATTTGCTCATAATAGGTTCGGTTCATCACAAATCGAAAACATAAACTTTTTTTCGATAAATATCATCAAGTAAATATGTAAAATGATAAAAAAAAATGATAGGATTTTTCAACTTCTTAATACATTATACACACACACAAAATTTATATAAAATGATTAAAACATAAAATTCCAATTTTGTCATATAACATGTTTGAACATATATTGGGTGAGATTCCTAGTGGAAAGGTTGTAGTGTGTGGTGTTACGGCATAAATTGTAGCCACATATTGCATATATTATGATATTCAGAGTAGAAAATAAAGTCTTCGGGTGAAAAGTCTTCGTAGGAAAGAGATAAGAAATTGCAGTGTGTTTCTATGGCTAATATGGTCCAAAGAAAAGGGAGAAGATAGTTTTACTTAACCGTTGATAGATAGACATATATATTTCACTAAATCATGATGTTGAACTGAATAGATATACATAAAAGCAACGTTTATTAAAACTTGGACTTGATAAGAAATATTACAAACGCCTTGAATATAGAAACCGTAATGATATCTCATTTTAATGCTCAGATGGTAACAATAAAATTCACAGCTCAACCTTTTTCAACATCTTCTCAATGTCATCCTTGGATAACTTTCCACTGTCAGCAATGATTATACTTTTCGTATCACCGGTAGATTCCAACTGAAGTGAATTGTTATAAAAGATAGAGAAAGAGATGAATTAAGTGGAAGTCAACACAGATTCATTAATCAAACAAGGAAGAAGGTGATGGGAAATACAGAGAATTAGGATGGGAGACTAGAACATTCATACACAAGTTCATTCATACCCTACACTCTCTTCTACCCTTCTTTATATCCTGCGATCGTTTCTTCTCAGTTCCATTCATCTTGTTTGGGCCTTTTTCTAACTCTGGAGATGGGCTGCCTGATTGGGTCCATTGTGGTGGTGTTGACATTAGTTGGGCTTAGGTCCATCGTATTCACAACATTACCCTTCCCTTTCAAATTCACCTTGTCCTCAAGGTGCAAAGATGGAAAATGTTTGAGCCTAACGATATCTTTCCCCATAATCGCCTGCGTTGCCGTTATTCGTGTTTGAGCTAAGGTCACGGTGCATTTGATAAGAGGGAGCGCACCAGCTCGAGCCAATTGTAGAGAATCTTGGCCTGGGTACGGAGATGATTTAAACTGTTTCATCTGTCTCCAGATGATTGTACCACTCAACAATTGGTGTCCTAGCGTGTATGTATACACTTGAGTGGGCCATAAGTCTTGCAAGAAGCTAGTATGAATATAACCAGGATCATGCCAACCCACGGTTCTTGCTGGTACGCCACACATGCTACGGTGGTCAAAAGTCAAAGTTCCAGCATAAGATTGCCTCTGGTCTCCACCTATCTTACCCATAGTTACCGAATTCGCTCAGGTAGCCGCGATCCACGAATTGGTTCGCGCTGTACCAAATCGAAAATCGTTTCGATCCAATTCGCTATGGTACGGCGTACCAAATCGATATGGTACGGCGAACCATTTACCTAAATTCGCTGTACCAACTTCTAATTCCAGTCGTTCCGAACACTATCCAATTCGCGATTTTGGTCAAGGAATTCGCTGGTTGTAGAAATTTAGGGTTCGCAATTTTGGCGGGAAATCTACTTACGGGAACAGCGACTGCCCGCCACTGTTCCAGCCGTAATTCACCTGCAATTCCAACTTCCAAGTACCTAATGTCTGAAATTAGGTCTGAAATTAGTATAATTACGGTCCTCACTAACCAATTTCATCACCAATTCTACTTCAATCTCAGAAATTAGTAGAATTGTTATGTTTATGTTTATGTTTTTGTGTTTTTTCTATTTTGGATTAAATGGTATTTGAATTTTGAAGTTATGTTATTATTTGGAATTTGGCAAATATTATATTCTATTTGAACTTATGTTTTATTAGGGTACATCGAACCGAACTACATGGTATACCGTACCGGTTCGTACCGAAATGAACCTACCCCCCTCCGTACCGAATACGTTAACTCTAGCGAATTGCGTACCCGAACCGCGTACCCGTACCGGAGCGAACCGCGAATTCGGTAACTATGATCTTACCCCATTCAAAAAAAGGCTCTGATTCAGTGATTCCATATCCACTTGGCCATGTTACAATCATTTCATCCCACATCTTTCCTTGAGCTAATCGTGGGTAATTTGGTGCATTTGGGTGCTCAAAAGCAATTGTATTTGAAACTGCCACCAGTTGGGCTTCAAAAATGGTAATGGCGGGACAATCATGGATGGAACAAGTGGTTTCTAGTGACTTATGTCCATACAAGGCATCAAGGGATATTATGTGACGGGACAGTTTTGCAATAATTGGTGTTGTAAAGTGGAAGTAATAGAAGGTGCGAACCGAGTTGGGTAAAAGAATTATGTATAACCCAAGATTTCGGATAAAGTGAAGGGTTATGGAACCTGCAGTTGTGAACATACCGGAGGCGAAACGGTTATTGAAAGACTTGAGTAAGAACCGAGTAACAAGATGATCAAAACCGAGCTGGAAAACTTGAATTAACAGAATTGGAACCCGTATATCCTTAGACCCAGTTGGGGCATTACTCTGTGCTACTTTGACATTAGCCGGTAAAGTTCGTACCATCCAATATAATGAACACCAAGGTGGCTTCCATTGAAATTCCACTGTTAAGGAAGCTATTTGTCCCATATTTAGGGACTTAAACTTAAGCATATCAGAAGCATTTGTCACTTTGGAGATTGAAATAGGTTTACCGTCAGAAACGACATCGGCAAGACAACTTGCAGTTGCGAAACCGAGGCCGATTACTTCGTCGTCAGCGACATCAGAAGAAAATAGAGCTCGTTGAACAGTCTTGCTGATGGCGAGCCACCAAATACCAGTTGACAATTGCGCAACGCGTTTTCCTTCTTTCAAATATTGTTTAGTAATGACTTTAGGGTATGACATGCTGTGGTTCTCTGCAATACAAGCAATTGTATCGATGATGGAATTCGGTTCCAAAAGAAAACTTTTTGCCATCGTTGCACTCTTGAGTTGTACACCACTTATCATCTTGGTCTGGAATCTTTGAAATTGTAATAGAATTTTAAGCGCACCTTTAGTACCCGTATTGACAATAATGTCATTCAATTGTAATAGAAATTTTTTTGTGGTGTAATTGAATTTTGGTGTCCACTTATGCCACCTAAACACCAGGACCTGTAGTATTGCAGTAATTAATATGGAAACCTTGTTTATCACATTGGTTGTAGGCAGCCTTTCCTCGAGTGAAAGTCGAGTTGTGTTCTGTGTTTTCACCGTGATCGTGTCACCAGCATCAACTAGCAATATAGCACCATCAACGAGCCTAAAAGCAGTTGTCCAGCCATTAGAAACAGACATATGGCCCGGTTATTCATGGTATGACACATATAAGAATTGGAATTGCTATCTCCAAGAATTAGTGACATGGAAACTGCCTGAAGTGGTATTGTGCTTACATGATACAAACAGACCAACCCTATTTGCAGAAAAAGGTGTGGTGTCACCTTCGTTGTTAACATTTTTCGAGTCAGGAAAGTTGTATCCGAAGCAGTAGTTGGAGGTGATGTCCCGCCTTTCCAACAAATGCGCTTATCCCCTATTTGAAACTTAAGCACCCCGTTATCAGCTCGAAGCTTATTGACCCTTATAACAGTGTGTACACGAGTGTTCGTATCCTTTGATTGAACAACAGTAGTGAGTTGTGTAGCACATAACGCCCAAATAAGAGGTTTAGAATTCTGCAATACATGGGCAGTAACAGCAGTAGTTGGGTCTAAAAGCGACTGAAATGCTCGCGCAGTCGCACGAATAGGCGCCATCGTTCCACAACCCAAATCCATACCATGCAAATCAATACCAAAAGGCAAACTAGGGTCAAGCAATAAAGGAGCAGCTTGTAACTGTTGTAAATCAGTCGTCGGTGCCTCATCTAAGGTTATGCAATTGTTTGGCATTTCATCGAATAGTTTATGTGCATTATTGACGTTACCCAAGGATGGAGCATATATTCTCAGCCCTTGATTAGAAGCCCTACCCAAGGTTGTAGCAGGCCGATTAAGTGTAGAAAACTGTTGACAAATAATAGTATCAATGTGTGTATATCTAGATGATACCCGAACATGATTCTGTGAATTTCGAAGGTATTGTGTAATGCTACCATCAACAGCGAGAGTATGGTGGTGATGAAAGGCGTTGAAATCAGAGGTAATAACCTCAATCGAACCAGTTGAAATCAGAGGAGCGGTAGTCATGCTTGGTGCGTGAGCGAACCCTCGATATGGTTCCTGAATAGGATCGATTGCAGCTTGAGTTTGGTGAATCGAGTATGCCTCAACGACAATTGGATCGACGAAACTAGCGTGGAATTGAGTAAACATTGCAGTAGTGAAATCATTCCAGGTGATGAAGTCTGAACTCCGATGCCAACCATTAAACCACCAGAATGGTTCATCAGCAAATGATTCAATGACATAGGGAAACCGCTCGTCACCATAGATCTCGTAAAAGAGAAAATAGCGTTCAGCTTGAGAGATCCATAGGGCGGGATTAGATCCAGTGAAACGAGGTAATCGTGGATGTTCCTGCAAGAGTTCTTCCAAAGCCATCTATGCTAAGGATCAATGAAAGCACCAATGAAGTGAATTGTTATAAAAGATAGAGAAAGAGATGAATTAAGTGGAAGTCAACACAGATTCATTAATCAAATAAGGAAGAAGGTGATGGGAAATACAGAGAATTAGGATGGGAGACTAGAACATTCATACACAAGTTCATTCATACCCTACACTCTCTTCTACCCTTCTTTATATCCTGCGATCGTTTCTTCTCAGATCCATTCATCTTGTTTGGGCCTTTTTCTAACTTTGGAGATGGGCTGCCTGATTGGGTCCATTGTGGTGGTGTTGACATTAGTTGGGCTTAGGTCCATCGTATTCACAACACCAACTCAGCCGATACTTTGAGAATGCCATTTGCATCTATGCTAAAGCGAACCTTCAACTTCTCTTTACCTGCGGGTCCAGGTGGAACGCCATATAGAGTGAATTCATCAAGGAAGATGTTCTCCTTCACCTCGCTGCACTCACCCTGATACACTAGGACACGGATAGACACTTGGTTGTCCATACGTGTTACATAACCACCCATCTCTCTAGTCGTGGGTATTGGTGTGTTTCTTGGGATTATAACACTCATATCTCCTTCGTTGACCGCTATGCCAAGGGAGAGAGGGGTCACGTCTAAAAGAATCAAATCCTTCACAGTTTTATTCCCATTACCACTTAAGTTTGCAGCCAAGACTGCTGCGCCATAAGCAACAGCTTCATCGGCATTAATGCTCTTGCAAAGTGGTTTCCAGTCGAATAATTCCCTGAGCATTACTTGTACCTTAGGAATACGGGTCGAACCACCAACAAGGACTATATCAACATTATTTTTGGGCATATTCCCATCTCTTAAACAACTTTCAACATGCTCCATGCATTTCTTAAAGAACCCAGAATTTAACTCCTCAAATTTTGCTCGTGTAAATTTCATTGAAAAGTCAATGCCCTCATACAACGAATCAATTTCAGTTGACGTTTGAGTCGTTGAAGACAGATCTCTTTTTGCCTTCTCACATGCAACTTTTAATCTTTCCATGTCTTTTGCATTTCCACTCATATCTTTCTTTTGTCTTTTCTTGAATTCTTTTACACAATATTCAACCATAGCCTTGTCAAAATCCTCTCCACCCAAATGAGTATCACCCCCAACCGCTTTAACATAAATGGTGCCCTCCTTGCTGATAGTAAGAAGAGACACATCAAACGTCCCCCACCCAAATCAAATATGAAGACAGTATTCTGTTGCGGGTGGTTTCTGTCTACAAGCTTGTCTAGACCGTAGGCAATTGCAGCTGCGGTGGGCTCATTAATCAAGCGCAAGACGTTAAGGCCAGCCAGTGTACCAGCATCCTTCGTTGCTTGTCTTTGCTTGTAACTGAAATATGTAGGGACGGTAATAACTGTATCTGTTACCGTTGTTCCAAGGTATGCTTCAGCAGCCTCTTTCAAGTTTTTTAGAATTATGGAAGATATTTCTTCCAGTGTAAACTCCTTTTCGTCAACCTTATGTTCAAGTACAATAATTGGCTTATCTACAGACCCTTCTATTATGTTAAAAGGCCATGACTCTGTCGTGCTGCAATCTGTCATCACTGAATCTGCTTCCCATTAAACGCTTAACATCTGATGATTACGGAAAACATAAGTACATGAAGTTGAAGCCATCCTTGGAGCAACCCCCAAAGGTCGAGTTGAAGGAGTTGCCAAAGAATCTCAAATATGCGTTTGTGGGAGAAAATGACACCCTCCCGGTAATCATTGTATCGAATTTGACAAAGGAACAAGATGACGCTTTGATGAAAGTGTTGGCCGCCCATAAGGCGGCAACTGGATGGAGTATTGCGGATTTGAAGGGTATTAATCCCTCGGTAGTTATGCATAAGATTGTCACTAATCAAGCCGTCGCACCATCTCATGAAGCACAAAGACAGTTAAATCCAAATATGCGTGAAGTTATGTAGAAGGAGGTTCTCAAGTGGTTGGATGCGGGCGTCGTTTACCCAATTTATGATAGTACATGGGTGAGTCCAACACAAACCGTGCCCAAAAAGGCGGGCATTCAAGTCGTCAAGAACGACTCAGGTGAGGAGGTAGCCACTCGGCCGGTAACCGGGTGGCGAATTTGTATTGATTATAGGAAATTGAATGCGGCTACTTCAAAAGATCATTTCCCATTACCGTTCATTGATCAAATTGTGGAAAAACTCGCAGCTCAGAAATATTATTGTTTTCTTGATGGTTATTCGGGTTACAACCAAATTGCTATACATCTCGAGGATCAACATAAGACAACATTTACTTGTCCATATGGTACTTTTGCGTTTAGGTGAATGCCGTTTGGACTATGTAATGCCCCCGCCACCTTCCAAAGGTGTATGATGAGTATCTTTTCAGATATGGTGGGGGAGTCTTTGGAGATTTTTATGGATGATTTTTCCATTTTTGGTAAATCTTTTGATTCATGTTTGAACCAATTAGAAAAAAGTTTTAAAAAGATGTGTCGAAACAAATTTGGTGTTGAGTTGGGAAAAAAGTCATTTTATGGTCCAAGAAGGGATAGTTTTGGGTCATGTGATTTCGAGTCGCGAGATTGCGGTAGATCATGCGAAAGTTCAAGTTATATCTACTTTACCTCATCCCACGAATGTCAAAGGCATTAGATCATTTTTGGGACATGCGCGATTTTATAGGAGGTTTATTAAAGGTTTTAGCTCGATCACAAAACCATTATGTAACTTACTCTTAAAAGATGCACCCTTTGTTTTTGATGATGAATGTATCCATGATTTTAACGTTTTGAAACAAAAATTGGTGGAGGCCCCAATTGTCACACCTTAACCGACGGCGGATTATACGTCGGGGCGGACACAGTTGTTCAAAAAGCACAAGGTTGACTATTAAAGTTTAAATAGTTTCATTAATAACTTTCAAGGTTACATTACAAAGAAAAGAACAAAGCATAACAAGAATACAAGGTTTAATTTGGTAAGTATTCTAAGTCCAAAGCATCATATGTGATCACAAATAAGTCTCATGCTGTTGTACCTGGAACATGTTGAGTAAACTGTCAACTAAAAATAGTTTGTGAGATACGAAGGTTTTGACACAGTTTAACAAAGTCTTTGAAAATTTTTACAATTCACTATGTCATGCATTCTATAGTCTAAGTGTGAGAACAAACAAGTTAAACATTGTGCATATCAACCCTCCAACCAAGTTTAGGCATAACCCGCAGGTTACCCTTAAAGTTTAAAGTTTAAATCCAGCAACAATCACCATGGGCTCCCCCTAAGGGTCAATCAATCTAGGTGGATTGGTCAAATACAATAGATCTATCATTTCTACTGTAGGCTTGATCAAAGTTAATGAATATGCTAGTTTTAAGTTTAATTTAAGCATGCAAGTCTCAAAAGCACATAACACATGAATAAGCATATATGCATAGTTGTACAAGAATTGTATAAGTTTGAAAGTTTGATACATGTTCCGCCCCAAGTTTATAAACAAAGTAAAACGAAAAGGGCTAAGTATACTCACTTGGAATGATGAAAGAATGTCCAATAAGGATTAAGTGTAGCAAGACTTTGAGGGAGAATATCCTCACAACAAGCCAAATAACAAGGTGTAAAGTTTAAAGTTTGATCCTATAAGTCTATGGCAACGGATCTAGGATTCTAAGATTATCTTGGGTTCCAAAAGGTAGGCGGGAATGATTTTGTTTGTAAGGTTTAAATCAAGTTTCAAATGAGGTTTTAAATAAATAACACAAGGCTTGAATATCAAAGTTTAATAAGTTTATAGTCTAGAATAATTATTAATTAAAATAATTATTTAAAAAGCTTTATTAATTATACAAAGTTAAGTAATAATAGTTTAAAATAGTTTTCTAAGTATTTGTAAATGAGGTTGTAACAATAGTTAAGTGAAAGACTAAATAATTATTAGTGGTTAACAATAATTATTTTAAAGAATAAAGAGTTATTAAAGATTAATAATAATTTATTAAAGAATAAATAATATTTAAAGGTTAATAATAATTATTTAAAGAATAATTAATGGTTAAAGATTAATAATAATTATTTCAAGATTAAATAATTATTAGTAAATAACTGTTAAGGGTAATTAATTATTTAAAAAGGATGATTACTTTAACTAATTAAAATAATCAATATAAATTATTTAAGATTTATTAAAGTATTTAAGTATCAAGCATTTATTTTACAAATTAACATGTAAATAAATAAGGTTTTAAAATGTTTTCATAAGTTTAAATAAATGACATTATAAGTTTAAACAAATATGTTTAAATAGAATTTATTATAAGGTTTATATTTTAAATATAAGTTTATAAATGTTTTTAATGTCAAATGAATTTATAAGGTCTTAAACAGAGTTTCTTTTAATTAATAAGTTTATAAGTATTTAATAAAGTTTATGTTTTAAAAATATAAGTTTATAAATGTTTTAGGAAAATATAAGTTTATAAGCATTTAGGAAAATAAATAAATATATTTGTTTCTCTTGTTTTAAATTTATATAAATTTCTGTTTATATAAATTACAAGTTGTATGAGTTTGAAATTTATTAAATTAAAGTTTATGTTTCAATTTAAATAAATAAAAATCTTGAATTAAATAAATATAAATTTTACAAAAATGCATAATTCTTTAAGTTTCCTGTTTCCTAAATAATATATAATTTTTTATAAATTTTTCTAAGTTTATATGATTTTATAAGTTTTTCTGTTTAAATGAAAGTTTAGTAATTTAATTTAAAGTTTTTAAACAAAATAAGTTTATTATTTCAGAAAAGAAATAACAACTTAAAGTTTCTGAGTTCATAAAATAATTTCTATTAAATGTATAAGTCTTATAAAAGTTTAGAACATTTTTTTATAGTTTTTAAGTATTTAAAACTTATTTTAAAGAGTTAGCTATTATAATTTCTATGTAAGTTTAATTTAATTAAAATATTTCTAGAAGGTAAAAGTGTAAATAAAATTCATCTTTATGTTTATAAAGGTTTAACAGAATTTATAAAAATTATTAGAAAGTATAAAACTGATTAAAAAGCTTTAAAAAAAAATAAATAGTAAAACTCAGGCCGGCCGGATTCAAACCCGGGCCGCCTGAGTCCGGACACGAACGAACCAACCATCCGGCTACGGGGCCTCGCTAGTGTTTTATATGGAAAAAGAAATCGATAAACACAATCCCAAACCAACCCCCAATTCTGTATGAACCCTAGAACTTAAATCCTTAAATACAAATCGAAATTCCCTCTATCATTACAAATTGATTGATGGATTTTGATCCTTGATTGAAAACGATGAATTTGGCCATTCGAATTACCTGAATTGGTATAAGATTGAAGGAGAACCGGTTTGAGTTCAGGTCGGCTGTCCCACGAGTTTTCAATCGGCAATGCAAGTTTGAATTGATGCAATTGAGGGTTCTGAGAGTTTGAGGGTGATATCGTTGAGGTTTCTGAGTTGGTTTTTATAACCAATTTCGTCAATTAATGCTAGAACAGTTGGGAGTTTTATGATTGAGCCGAACGAATTCAAACTCGAGCCCACGCGTTGTTACAATTGAAATTAAGCATTGATTCACCTCGGGTTATGGTCGCATGTGCGAAAGGAAACTCGAGGTGCGATGAACCCGGTCGGAAATGCGTTTTTGGTGATTCGAGGGTGAAAACCGGTTTGTGCAAGATTCAAACTCGGGATCGATTTCAGATTCTGGAAGTTTGGCTCTGTTGCACTTTTAGTCCCTGAAGTTCCAAGCTTTTATTATTTTATGTTAAAACTTAGATTTCCATTTAAAATAAGTTTCAAAGAGTGACAGTTTTAGTCCCTTGCCTTTTTATAAAAATAAATATGTTTTATTTCTATAAAAACTAAATAAGTTTTATATTTTATAATTCTATAAAATAACTTTTAGGTTTATAACTTATAAGTTTCAAGGTTTAAATACTAATAAAGTTTATTATTTATATATGAATAATTATAAACATTATAAAGTTTTAATAATTTATAAGATACACATATATATTTATAAATAGCCTCATATATATGTATATATATATGTATACATATCTCAAGTATAGTTGTCTATCTTAAATAATTAAATTAATAATCATTGTTTAAGGAAATAGTTTTAATAAAATTTCAAGTTTTGGATTAATGATACGTGCAAGGGTTTAGGAAAGGATAGGTCGGAAAATCCTGGATATTACGCCAATCTTTCAATCACCAAATTGTTCACTTACATTTGAAATCATGTGTGATGCTAGTGACTATGCGGTTGGGGTCGTGTTGGGACAACGGGTTGAGAAGAAACTCGTTGCCATATATTATGCAAGTAAAACTCTTTCGGATGCTCAATTAAATTATACCACAACCGAAAAAGAATTACTTGCGGTTGTATATGCGTTAGAAAGGTTTAGGTCCTATATATGGGGAAGCAAAATTATTTTCTATTCTGATCACAGTGCTATCAGGTACCTCATGGAGAAAAAGGATGCTAAACCGAGGCTCATAAGGTGGATTTTGTTGTTACAAGAATTTGATGTGGAGATCCGTGATAAAAAGGGAAGTGAGAATGTGGTAGCCGACCACTTATCAAGAATTGTGGTTGATGATGAAGAGCCCACGACAGTGATAAATGAATCATTCCTTGATAAATATATTATGTCTGTTTCATCGGTACCTTGGTTTGCTTACATTGTAAATTTTTTGGCAATATGTGCAATTCCAAGCCATTGGGTGAAAAAGAAGAAAACCCACTTTTTGTCCCAAGCAAAGCAGTACATTTGGGAAGAACCTGATTTGTTTAAAGTGGGAACGGATCAAAATGATAAGAAGATGTGTGCCGGATGAGGAAATTCCAAGTGTGATAGCACATGTGCACTCTTATGCATGTGGAGGCCATTTCAGTGGCCAAAAGACAGGATAAAAAATTATTTCATATGGTCTTTTCTGGCCAACTTTGTTTAAGGATGCGTTTGAGTTTGCGAAACATTGCATCAAATGTCAACAGTTAGGGAGTGTCTCCAAAAGAGACGAAATGCCCATGAAACCAATTCTGGTTCTTGATATCTTTGATGTTTGGAGAATTGATTTTATGGGACCTTTCTCAAAAACTTTTGGCAATTTGTATATCTTGGTGGTGGTCGCTATGTATCTAATTGGGTCGCGGCGATAGCCAATAAGACGAACGATCATACCGTTGTGTGCAACTTTGTCCAAAGAAACATTTTCTCAAGATTTGGTATCCCCGTGTCATCATAAGTGATGGGGGATCTCACTTCAAAAATTTTAAATTTGGCAAATTACTAAAACGGTATGGCGTGAATCGTAGAATAGCAACTCCTTACCATCCCCAAACAAGCGGCCAAGTGGAAGTGTCTAATAGGCAAATAAAAGATATTTTACAAAAAACCGTCTGGGCAGACCGAAAGGATTGGTTAACCAAATTGACCAATCCTTTATGGGCATACTGATGAGTGGTTAATTTACCGGTGCTAATTGGATATAATTATATGTTTTTAACCTTGAATGTGTGAAGAAACAATTACTTTAACTTGTTTTTATATTTTATAGGTTTGAATATATAATGAGTTAAAAATAATTAAATTTATATGAACTAAATTAGAAAATGATTAATATAACTAATTTAAGATTAATTATTGTTTGATCATACCTTTATTTCAAATTGGTAGCAGGAGATTCTCGTGTTACCAATGGAGGCTTTCATTTGGCTAAACAAAATTAAAAGGAATTGTTAAATGTGCTGATGTGAACAAAGCAGTAAACAAATGAAAAGATGGAGTGGGCTTGTGAGTTGTGACTACAACAAAAGAAATTAATTTGGGATGTGTGTAGTGGTGCACAAAAAAACCGGTTTTTTTTTAACCCGGTCCAAACCGGAAAACCGGTTTGGCTTAAACCGGTTTGGGCCAAACCGGTTCGGGTTGCCCAAAAACCGCCGGTTTGAAACCGGTTTGGAGATTTCAGGAGGCGATCGGTTTAGGGACCGGTTCAACCAAACCGGTTTGATAAACCGGTTTAAACCGGTTTTCGAGCTGGGCAAAAACTAGCCGTTGGGTCGATTTTGGCCGTTTTTTTGGAGTTTTTTGCACCCTTAAAACACTATAAATAGGTGGGGGGTGTTTAGGGTTGATCACACCTCTCTTTACACTCTCTAATCTCTAAAACCGCTCTTTAACCGCTCAAAAACGCTCTCTAAACTCAAAAAAAAAAAAAGCATGGCAAGTTTTGGTGTTGGTGGCTCCTCAAACGAAGTTACCGTTGTGGAAATTCGAGCAACAACGAGAAATCCGACAATTTGGTGCAATTACGATCTATGTTTGTTGTCAAACGGGAAGGAACGTGTTCGGTGCAAGATGTGTGGTGCGTTTTTGGGGAAAGATTCAAACACTAGTTTGAAAATGCATATGGAAAAATCTTGCCCGTCATTGAAGGGAATTCCAAGTGAAGGTCAAGCCTCGATGACAAGCGAAGGAGGAATTTGGAACTTTGATCCAAATATTGTTAGAGATCGAATGGTGAGGTTAGTGATTCAAGAAGGATTGCCGTTCAACCACTTTGACAATCCGTGCTTGACAAAGATGATTCAAGAGACACTCCAACCTCGTTATCACCAAGTAAGTCGCACAACCCTTAGACGAGATTGTATAAAAATGTGGAAAAAAGCAAAAAAAGAATTAATTTTGGGTTTTGAAAATTTGCAAACCGGTGTAAACTTAACCACCGATGTTTGGTCGGCTCCACATGGTATACCCGATTCATACCTTTGCGTTACCGCGCATTGGGTTGATCCCAATACGTGGCAAATGATGAAGCGTACAATCGCTTTTGACTTGTTTGAATATCCACACACCGGTGAAAATTTATTTTATATATTGGATGGTGTTATTAACGAATTTAAATTACAAAATAAACTTTTTTCAATGTGTTTTGATAATGCATCTAATAATACAAATGCGGTTCAAAAACTAAAAATTAAATATAAACCCGTTTGCAACGGCGTTTTTTTTCATAGTCAATGTGTCGCACACATCATTAACTTGGCGGTGCAAGCCGGGCTTGCAATTGAAGAGGTTTCAAACCTAACATATACTTTTCGACAAATGCTTAAAGATATTTTTAGTAACAGAAAAAGATACCATATTTATATTAAATTTTGTCGTGATACGAATAATCTTTGCTTAGGCCCGAATTGGGACGTCAAGACAAGATGGAACTCGACTTATATTATGTTTTATAGCGCTTTACGACAAAGAGAAACTTTAGAACTATTTCATGATATGCTTGCCTCAAAACCTCGTCGTAAAATTCAAAAGTTTCCGTCTCCAAATTGGGATATTTTAAAAGACGTAACCGAATTGCTTGAAGTTTTTAAAACCGCCACCACTTTTTTATCCGGTGTTTATTATCTCACAAGTCCATTAACACTAAAACAAATATATTTAATGGCTAACAAGTTGTCTGAGCTTGAAAATAAAAGCGATCTTTTTACAAAAATGATAGAACCGATGAAAGAAAAATTAGTGAAATATTTTAAAGAAATGCCTCCCGTTATAACTTGCACCGCCGCGTTAAACCCTAACATAAATGTTTACGGGGTTGAAACCTTGATTGATAGAATTACTTACGCTTTGAATTTGGATAATGAAGATATCCATTTTGCACAAGGCACAAAAACATATTTTAACAAATGTTTACAAGATTTATTTGATGTTTATTTACATAAATATGGTACAACTCCGACTCCACATGATACAATGGGTACATCATCAAGTGGTACCTCGAGAGATGTTAATTTGAATTTATATAACGAAATGTTAAATGAATTTAGTAAACGGGCTCGAGGTACCACCCCGAGTAGCGAACTCGGAAGGTATATTGGCACAAACTTTTTAGCGTTTATGCCTCCAACCGTTTTTGAGGTGTTTGATATTTTGGCATGGTGGAAAACAAACGAAGCTTCGTTTCCGATTCTTTCCGCCATGGCCCGTGATGTACTAACCGTCCAAGCTTCCACGGTAGCTTCGGAATCTGCGTTTTCTTTTAGTGGCAGGGTATTATCGATACGAAGGACTAGACTCACACCCCTAGCGATGGAAATGTGCATTTGCTTGAAGGACCATTTGGATGCGATGGATAGGATACAAGACCAAACTTCTCACGAAGATGAAATTCAAGCCGAAGAAGTCATACACAACAACGAGGTTGATCTTGGAATATCCGAACCCGTCACGGATGAAGAACTAGCCGAAGATGCAAGGCTACGAAGCTCTAGTTCCGAAGACAACGCACAAGAATAATCAATCAACTTTTCAAAAAATAAAACGTTGAACTTAATGTTTTATATTTGTTATATTTTTTGTAATTTTTTACAATTTTATCTTGTCATGGTTTTTAATTTCCGAACTTTCCAAATATTAATAAACGTTGAACTTTATGTTTTAATTTTGTTATATTTTATTATGGATTTTATATTAAAAATATAAAATTTATTTGGTTTTTTTTTTTTTATAAAAACCGGTTTAAAGGACAAACCGGTTTAAAACCTACCCGAACCGGTTTGACCGGTTTACATATTTCCATTACCAAAACCGGTTTAACCCGAACCGGTTTGGGCCCAAACCGGTTTTGACTTTTCGTTGACCAAACCGGTTCGGGTCGGGTTGAACCGGTTTGGGTTAAAAAACCGATTTGTGCACCAGTAGATGTGTGTAGTAGTTATTTGGAGATGGCATGGGCCGAGTTCTGGGCTCAAACATCAGCCCACGCAAAAGAAAGAAAAGGGATTAAAAGGGCAAGCATATGACACAAGCAGGGGGTTTTTTCTGGTGTTGACGGACGGCTGCGCAAGAACGAATGCAGCAGTAGTTTCCTCCAGGGGGACGGTTCGTATAAGTTTTATGTTTTGATTTAGTTTGTTTATGTTTTGGATCTGTTTAGTTTCTGACAATAACGGAGTAGATTGCTGTATTGGTTGAATTAAATGATTTATGTGATGCTTTGAGTTTCTCGTTTACGATTTTGTTCAGTTGATGATAAAACCTAAAAGCAGGGTTGGGTGACTAAAGAGGTAACTTGGTATTCTTAAATTGGGTACTTGAATTATACTGGTTTGTGACGGAACTGGTTGTATAGGTTGCTGACAACAATCTATCTTCAATTATTATTTTAACTAATTTTCCAACACTATGTCTATGTGGTGTCCAATTAAATAACTGATTGTCTTGTATCTTTTGTGCGTTTTGTATTCGTGTATTACTCTGGTTATTTGTTAATATTTGTAACACCTGTCGAAATACGTCCCCAAAGAATAAAATTATAAAGGTCCGAAATGTCAAAAACCTAAAGACAAGGTTTAGGTTAAAAAATGAGTAAATAGAAAATCAATGGGTTGCGGACCTCTACCCATGGGAGAACGGTCCGATACGGGCAACCAAGGAATTCCCCGTCAGTATCCTGGCGAACAAGTCGATCAGTAATGGTTCGCTAAGGGATGCTTGATATGAAAAAGGAAAAAAATGGTGTTTTTTGGTATAGAAAAGCAGTGATTATCATCAAATTACAAGAGATCCTTGATATGAAAAACATATCATCTTAACATCAAACATTATCTTTGATGGTGTTTGGATCCATCTTCTGAATTTTGAAGCTGATGAACTCAAATTCTGCTCTTCTTTTGATATATAAAATTAAAAACATAAAAGATCTCTAATCCCATGTTGATGGCGGAGCAGCAATAAAAATATGGCTTTCGTAACTTCTTGCATAAATAAGAGTTGAAATAACAAAACAGTAAACACAATCAACATATATATATGGCGATAGTCTTGAAACAAAATGAGCTCACACACATGTACTAAGGATGCAATTAACCACTGAAAAATGACACAACAGCACCAACAAGACCCAAATGGTTTCCGGTTTGTCTTTTCAAATAAGGTGTGAGGTGAGAGATTGTCTTTTCAAATAAGGTGAGGATTGAAAAATGTCAGAATTGCCCTTTTAATGATTGCCCGACTGTTTTGTCTTTTCTGGGGCCCTCGCGCTACGCGAGGAGTGTGCAAGATCCCGTCGCGCTACGCGACGGGTGGTTTTTCGCAGACATCTCCTTTTAAACCAAAAATTAGAAAACCCTAAAGAGGGGAGACCACCTTGTGACGGCAAAAGACGAAAAGGAGGAACATTCTAGCCTCAAGAAGGTGATTGTGGACTAAAATCGGAGGAGAAGTGGATATTGATCAAGAACAAGCGTTGGGATCGAAGAATTGAAGCCGGATTCACCTCGGGTTACATATTTTTGATTCGTTCTTGTTTTCTTGTCAATTCTAACATGATGAACAGCCTAGTTACTTATTGTTTTATAATTTTGAACATGTTACTTGGCTAGATTCTTGTTGTCTACCTAGGTTAAGATGATTGCACATGTTTGACATTGGTTTTTGTTGGTTTTTAGAACTTTTGAATGTGAAGAACTCATGATGTAACAAACTTGGTTTTGATCATTGGATGTGTATGCGTATTTAGTATTATCAATTAAATGATTTTTCAGTCCTCATGTGCTTTGATGAATGTCTTTCATATAATAGGTGCATGCTACATCAATTGCCGTGTGTTTTTGATTATTGGATGGTTTGCTAGACGTAGTATTCCATAGGAATGAAATTCGTGAATTGGTAAATCTAAATATTCAACCAATCTTAATAGCTGTGAGGTGAGAGATTGTTGGTTTATCTCGTGTGTCTGATCGCTAGTTTAGAATCTTTGTGAGAAGGTCTGTCTAGTTCGTCGTTCACATCTTGTTTACCGAGTCCAATAGGAAATTCTTAGTTATCTCTTGCACTTAGGTGTATTGAGACTTTCGCGTTGTGAGGTAGAATGTCTAGCGGATACTTCTTGAGTAGTTTGGATGACCTGTGAGGGAAACCCGTCCAGCCGGTGGTTTAACGGCTTTTAGGTCTCTTAGTTGACAATCCTTGAGAAGGGTCGAGGGTGCTCTAGGTTCCCTTTGAGTTTAGTATTTTAAGATCCCGGTATCACATCAGTTCCATTACCGATAGAACCTTCGTCAGACATGTGTAGGATTCGGGCCTAGGTAGTGCTTTCACCCTATCTGTTTTCGTTTCGTAGTTATTCTCACGCTAGTTTGTTTGTCCTCGACTTTTCCTTTATTTTCTATAGTTTATTTCTCTCTTAAATAAAAGAAACCCCCCTTTTTGTAATCAGTTATCCTGCATCTGAGTCAGTATTTCGCTGTACATACAGTGTCCGTAGGTTCGATACTCGGTCTTATCTATCTATTCTGCAAACGATCGGTACACTTGCTGTATTGTGCGCGTTAGTTTAGGTTTGTCCGTTTTATTATAAATATTAGAACTTGTAGGTTTTTGCGTATAGTTCGCGCCAACATCAACAAGACGTTAAGGCCAGCCAGTGTACCAGCATCCTTCGTTGCTTGTCTTTTCTTGTCACTGAAATATGTAGGGACGGTAATAACTGCATCTGTTACCGTTGTTCCAAGGTACGCTTCAGCAGCCTCTTTCAAGTTTTTTAGAATTATGGAAGATATTTCTTCCTGTGTAAACTCCTTTTCTTCGCCCGTATGTTCAAGTACAATAATTGGCTTATCGATAGACCCTGCTATTATCTTAAAAGGCCATGACTCTATGTCGTGCTGCAATTTGTCATCACTGAATCTGCTTCCCATTAAAAGCTTAACATCTGATGATTACGGAAAACATAAGTACATGAAGTTGAAGCCATCCTTGGAGCAACCCCCAAAGGTCGAGTTGAAGGAGTTGCCAAAGAATCTCAAATATGCGTTTGTGGGAGAAAATTACACCCTCCCGGTAATCATTTTATCGAATTTGACAAAGGAACAAGATGAAGCTTTGATGAAAGTGTTGGCCGCCCATAAGGAGGCAACTGGATGGAGTATTGCGGATTTGAAGGGTATTAATATCTCGGTAGTTATGCATAAGATTGTCACGAATCAAGCCGTCGCACCATCTCATGATGCACAAAGGCAGTTAAATCCAAATATGCGTGAAGTTGTGAAGAAGGAGGTTCTTAAGTGGTTGGACGCCGGCATCGTTTACCCAATTTCTGATAGTACATGGGTGAGTCCAACACAAACCGTGCCTAAAAAGGCGGGCATTCAAGTCGTCAAGAACGACTCAGGTGAGGAGGTAGCCACTTGGCCGGTAACCGGGTGGCGAATTTGTATTGATTATAGGAAATTGAATGCGGCTACTTCAAAAGATCATTTCCCATTACCGTTCATTGATCAAATTGTGGAAAAACTCGCAGCTCAGAAATATTATTGTTTTCTTGATGGTTATTCGTGTTACAACCAAATTGCTATACATCCCGAGGATCAACATAAGACAACATTTACTTGTGCATATGGTACTTTGGCGTTTAGGTGAATGTCGTTTGGACTATGTAATGCCCCCGCCACCTTCCAAAGGTGTATGATGAGTATCTTTTCAGATATGGTGGGGGAGTCTTTGGAGATTTTTTGGATGATTTTTCCATTTTTAGTACATCTTTTGATTCGTGTTTGAATCAATTAGAAATTTTTTTTTAAAAAGATGTGTTGAAACAAATTTGGTGTTGAGTTAGGAAAAGAGTCATTTTATGGTCTAAGAAGGGATAGTTTTGGGTCATGTGATTTCGAGTCGCGAGATTGAGGTAGATCATGTGAAAGTTCAAGTTATATCTACTTTACCTCATCCCACGAAGGTTAAAGGCATTAGATCATTTTTGGGACATGCAAGATTTTATAGGAGGTTTATTAAAGGTGTTAGCTCGATCACAAAACCATTATATAACTTACTCTTAAAAGATGCACCCTTTGTTTTTGATGATGAATGTATCCATGCTTTTAAAGTTTTGAAACAAAAATTGGTGGAGGCCCCAATTGTCACACCCTAACCGACGGCGGATTATACGTCGGGGCGGACACAGTTGTTCAAAAAGCACAAGGTTGACTATTAAAGTTTAAATAGTTTCATTAATAACTTTCAAGGTTACATTACAAAGAAAAGAACAAAGCATAACAAGGATACAAGGTTTAATTTGGTAAGTATTCTAAGTCCAAAGCATCCTATGTGATCACAAATAAGTCTCATGCTGTTGTACCTGAAACATGTTGAGTAAACTGTCAACTAAAAATAGTTTGTGAGATACGAATGTTTTGACACAGTTTAACAAAGTCTTTGAAAAGTTTTACAATTCACTATGTCATGCATTCTATAGTCTAAGTGTGAGAACAAACAAGTTAAACATTGTGCATATCAACCCTCCAACCAAGTTTAGGCATAACCCGCAGGTTACCCTTAAAGTTTAAAGTTTAAATCCAGCAACAATCACCATGGGCTCCCCCCTAAGGGTCAATCAATCTAGGTGGATTGGTCAAATACAATAGATCTATCATTGCTACTGTAGGCTTGATCAAAGTTAATGAATATGCTAGTTTTAAGTTTAATTTAAGCATGCAAGTCTTAAAAGCACATAACACAAGAATAAGCATATAGACATAGTTGTACAAGAATTGTATAAGTTTGGAAGTTTGATACATGTTTCGCCCCAAGTTTATAAACAAAGTAAAACGAAAAGGGGCTAAGTATATTCGAGTGTTCAACAAGGATTAAGTGTAGCAAGACTTTGAGGGAGAATATCCTCACAACAAGCCAAATAACAAGGTCTAAAGTTTAAAGTTTGATCCTATAAGTCTCTGACAACGGATCTAAGATTCTAAGATTATCTTAGGTTCCAAAAGGTAGGCGGGAATGATTTTGTTTATAAGGTTTAAATCAAGTTTCAAATAAGGTTTTAAATAAATAATACAAGGCTTGAATATCAAAGTTTAATAAGTTTATGGTTTAGAATAATTATTATAATTATTTAAAAAGCTTTATTAATTATACAAAGTTAAGTAATAATAGTTTAAAATAGTTTTCTAAGTATTTGTAAATGAGGTTGTAACAATAGTTAAGTGAAAGACTAAATAATTATTAGTAGTTAACAATAATTATTTTAAAGAATAAAGAGTTATTAAAGATTAATAATAATTTCTTAAAGAATAAATAATATTTAAAGGTTAATAATAATTATTTAAAGAATAATTAATGTTTAAAGATTAATAATAATTATTTCAAGATTAAATAATTATTAAGAAATAGTAAATAACTGTTAAGGGTAATTAATTATTTAAAAAGGATGATTATTTTAACTAATTAAAATAATCAATATAAATTATTTAAGATTTATTAAAGTATTTAAGTATCAAGCATTTATTTTACAAATTAACTTGTAAATAAATAAGGTTTTAAAATGTTTTCATAAGCTTAAATAAATGACGTTATAAGTTTAAACAAATATGTTTAAATAGAATTTCTTATAAGGTTTATATTTTAAATATAAGTTTATAAATTTTTTTAATGTCAAATGAATTTATAGGGTCTTAAACAGAGTTTCTTTTAATTAATAAGTTTATAAGTATTTAATAGAGTTTATGTTTTAAAAATATAAGTTTATAAATGTTTTAAAGTTTATATTTTATAAAGTTTATAAGCATTTAGGAAAATAAATACATATATTTGTTTCTCTTGTTTTAAATTTATATAAATTTCTGTTTATATAAATTACAAGTTGTATGAGTTTGAAATTTATTAAATTAAAGTTTCTGTTTTAATTTAAATAAATAAATAAGTTTTGAATTAAATAAATATAAATTTTACAAAAATGCATAATTCTTTAAGTTTCCTGTTTCCTAAATAATATATAAGTTTTTATAAATTTTTCTGAGTTTATATGATTTTATAAGTTTTTCTATTTAAATGAAAGTTTAGTAATTTAATTTAAAGTTTTTAAACAAAATAAGTTTATTATTTCAGAAAAGAATTAACAACTTAAAGTTTCTGAGTTCATAAAATAATTTCTATTAAATGTATAAGTCTTATAAAAGTTTAGAACATTTTTTTTTATAGTTTTTAAGTATTTAAAACTTATTTTAAAGAGTTAGTTATTATAATTTCTAATTAAGTTTAATTTAATTAAAATATTTCTAGAAGGTAAAAGTGTAAATAAAATTCATCTTTATGTTTATAAAGGTTTAACAGAATTTATAAAAATTATTAGAAAGTATAAAACTGATTAAAAAGAATAAAATAGTAAAACTCAGGCCGGCCGGATTCAAACCCGGGCCGCCTGAGTCCGGACACGAACGAACCAACCACCCGGCTACGGGTCTCGCTAGTGTTTTATATGGAAAAAATTATCGATAAACACAATCCCAAACCAACCCCCAATTCCGTATGAACCCTAGAACTTAAATCCTTAAATACGAATCGAAATTCCCTCTGTCATTACAAATTGACAGAGGGCTTTTGATCCTTGATTGAAAACGATGAATTTGGCCATTCGGATTACCTTAATTGGTATAAGATTGAAGGAGAACCGGTTTGAGTTCAGGTCGGCTGTCCCAGGAGTTTTCAATCGGCAATGCAAGTTCGAATTGATGCAATTGAGGGTTCTGAGAGTTTGAGGTTGAGGTTTCTAAGTTGGTTTTTATAACCAATTTTTTCAATTAATGCTAGAACAGTTGGGAGTTTTATGATTGAGCCTAACGGATTCAAACTCGAGCCCATGAGTTGTTATAATTGAAATTAAGCATTGATTCACCTCGGGTTATGGTCGCATGTGCGAAGGGAAACTCAAGGTGCGATGAACCCGGTCGGAAACGCGTTTTTTGGTGATTCGAGGGTGAAAACCGGTTTGTGGAAGATTCGAACTCGGGATCGATTTCAGATTCTGGAAGTTTGGCTCTTTTGCACTTTTAGTCCCTGAAGTTCCAAGCTTTTATTATTTTATGTTAAAACTTAGATTTCCATTTAAAATAAGTTTCAAAGAGTGACAGTTTTAGTCCCTTGCCTTTTTATGAAAATAAATATGTTTTATTTCTATAAAAACTAAATAAGTTTTATATTTTATAATTCTATAAAATAACTTTTAGGTTTATAACTTATAAGTTTCAAGGTTTAAATACTAATAAAGTTTATTATTTATATATTAATAATTATAAACTTTAAAAAGTTTTAATAATTTATAAGATACACATATATATTTATAAATAGCCTCAAATATATGTATATATATGTATACATATCTCAAGTATAGTTGTCTTTCTTAAATAATTAAATTAATAATCATTGTTTAAGGAAATAGTTTTAATAAAATTTCATGTTTTGGATTAATGATACGTGCAAGGGTTTAGGAAATGATAGGTCGGAAAATCCTGGATATTACGCCAATTTTCAATCACCAAATTGGTCACTTACATTTGAAATCCTGTGTGATGCTTATGACTATGCGGTTGGGGTCGTGTTGGGACAACGGGTTGAGAAGAAACTCGTTGCCATATATTATGCAAGTAAAACTCTTTCGGATGCTCAATTAAATTATACTACAACCGAAAAAGAATTACTTGCGGTAGTATATGCGTTAGAAGGTTTAGGTCCTATATATGGGGAAGCAAAATTATTATCTATTCTGATCACAGTGCTATCAGGTACCTCATGGAGAAAAATGATGCAAAACCGAGGCTCATAAGGTGGATTTTGTTGTTACAAGAATTTGATGTGGAGATCCGTGATAAAAAGGGAAGTGAGAATGTGGTAGCCGACCACTTATCAAGAATTGTGGTTGATGATGAAGAGCCCACGACAGTGATAAATGAATCATTCCCTGATGAATATATTATGTCTGTTTCATCGTTACCTTGGTTTGCTAACATTGTAAATTTTTTGGCAACATGTGCAATTCCAAGCCATTGGGTGAAAAAGAAGAAAACCCACTTTTTGTCAAAAGCAAAGCAGTACATTTCGGAAGAACCGGATTTGTTTAAAGTGGGAACGGATCAAAATGATAAGAAGATGTGTGCCGGATGAGGAAATTCCAAGTGTGATAGCACATGTGCACTCTTATGCATGTGGAGGCCATTTCAGTGGCCAAAAGACAGGATACAAAATTCTTTCATGTGGTCTTTTCTGGGCAACTTTGTTTAAGGATACGTTTGAGTTTGCGAAACATTGCATCAAATGTCAACAGTTAGGGAGTGTCTCCAAAAGAGACGAAATGCCCATGAAACCAATTCTTGTTCTTGACATCTTTGATTTTTGGGGAATTGATTTTATGGGACCTTTCCCAAAAACTTTTGACAATTTGTATATCTTGGTGGTG
Organism: Smallanthus sonchifolius; assembly: GCA_023525975.1. NCBI lineage: Eukaryota > Viridiplantae > Streptophyta > Magnoliopsida > Asterales > Asteraceae > Smallanthus > Smallanthus sonchifolius. Next base: position 35,096,332 of record CM042046.1, read on the forward strand.
GTCGACTATGTATCTAATTGGGTCGCGGCGATAGCCAATAAGACGAACGATCATACCGTTGTGTGCAATTTTGTCCAAACAAACATTTCTTCAAGATTTGGTATCCCGTGTCATCATAAGTGATGGGGGATCTCACTTCAAAAATTTTAAATTTGGCAAATTACTAAAACGGTATGGCGTGGATCATAGAAGAGCAACTCCTTACCATCCCCAAACAAGCGGCCAAGTGGAAGTGTCTAATAGGCAAATAAAAGATATTTTACAAAAACCGTCCGGGCAGACCGAAAGGATTGGTCAACCAAATTGACCGATGCTTTATGGGCATACTGATGAGTGGTTAATTTACCGGTGCTAATTGGATATAATTATATGTTTTTAACCTTGAATGTGTGAAGAAACAATTACTTTAACTTGTTTTTATATTTTATAGGTTTGAATATATAATGAGTTAAAAATAATTAAATTTATATGAACTAAATTAGAAAATGATTAATATAACTAATTTAAGATTAATTATTGTTTGATCATACCTTTATTTCAAATTGGTAACAGGAGATTCTCGTGTTACCAATGGAGGCTTTCATTTGGCTAAACAAAATTAAAAGGAATTGTTAAATGTGCTGATGTGAACAAAGCAGTAAACAAATGAAAAGATGGGGTGGGCTTGTGACTAGAGGTGCACAATAAAACTGGTTTTTTTTACCCGTTCTAAACCGGTAAACCGGTTTGGGATAAACCGGTTTGGAGCAAACCGGTTCGGGTTAGGCTAAAACCGCCGGGTTGAAACCGGTTTGAAGCATTTAGGAGTATACCGGGTTGGAGACCGGTTTGAAAAACCGGTTTTTTCGACTAGTCGTTGGAGAACGGATTTATAGCCGTTGGGGTCGATTTTGGCTTTTTTTTTGCCCTATTTGCACTCTTAAAACACTATAAATAGATGGGGGGTGTTTAGGGTTGATCACACATCTCTTTACACTCTCTAATCTCTAAAACCGCTCAAAAACGCTCTCTAAACTCTAAAAAAAAAGCATGGCAAGTTTTGGTGTTGGTGGTTCCTCAAACGAAGTTACCGTTGTGGAAATTCGAGCAACAACGAGAAATCCGGCAATTTGGTGCAATTACGATCTATGTTTGTTGTCAAACGGGAAGGAACGTGCTTGGTGTAAGATGTGTGGTGCGTTTTTGGGGAAAGATTCAAACACTAGTTTGAAAACGCACATAGAAAAATCTTGCCCGTCCTTGAAGGGAATTCAAAGTGAAGGTCAAGCCTTGATGACAAGCGAATGAGGAATTTGGAACTTTGATCCAAATATTGTTCGAGATCGAATGGCGAGGTTAGTGATTCAAGAAGGATTGTCGTTCAACCACTTTGACAATCCGCGCTTGACAAGGATGATTCAAGAGACACTCCAACCACGTTATCATCAAGTAAGTCGCACAACTCTTAGACGAGATTGTATAAAAATGTGGAAAAAAGCAAAAAAAGAATTAATTTTGGGTTTTGAAAATTTGGAAACCGATGTAACTTAACTACCGATGTTTGGTCGGCTCCACAAGGTATACCCGATTCGTACCTTTGCTTTACCGCGCATTGGGTTGATCCCAATACGTGGCAAATGATGAAGCGTACAATCGCGTTTGACTTGTTTGAATATCCACACACCGGCGAAAATTTATTTTATATATTAGATGGTGTTATAACCGAATTTAAATTACAAAATAAACTTTTTTCAATGTCTTTTGATAATGCATCTAATAATACAAATGCGGTTCAAAAACTAAAAATTAAATATAAACCGGTTTGCAACGGCGTTTTTTTCCATAGTCGATGTGTCGCACACATCATTAACTTGGCGGTGCAAGCCGGGCTTGCAATTGAAGAGGTTTCAAACTTAACATATACTTTTCGACTAATGCTTAAAGATATTTTTAGTAACAAAAAAAGATACCATGATTATATTAGATTTTGTCGTGAAACAAATAATCTTTGCTTAGGTTCGAATTGGGACGTCGAGACAAGATGGAACTCGACTTATACTATGTTTTATAGCGCTTTACGACAAAGAGAAACTTTAGAACTATTTCATGAAATGCTTGCCTCAAAACCTCGTCGTAAAATTCTAAAGTTTCCGTCTACGAGTTGGGACATTTAAAAGACGTAACCGAATTGCTTGAGGTTTTCAAAACCGTCACCACTTTTTTATCCGGTGTTTATTATCTCACAAGTCCATTAACTCTAAAACAAATATATTTAATGGCTAACAAGTTGTATGAACTTGAAAATAAAAGCCCTCTTTTTACAAAAATAAAAGCCCTCTTTTTACGGGGTTGAAACTTTGATTGATAGAACCGATGAAAGAAAAACTAAGGAAATATTTTAAAGAAATGCCTCCCGTTATAACTTGCGCCGCCACGTTAAACCCTACCATAAATGTTTACGGGGTTGAAACTTTGATTGATAGAAATTACTTACTCTTTGAATTTGGATAGTGAAGACATCCATTTTGCACAAGTCACAAAAACATATTTTAACAAATGTTTACAAGATTTATTTGATGTTTATTTACATAAATATGGTACAACTCCGACTCCACATGATACAATGGGTACATCATCAAGTGGTAGCTCGAGAGATGTTAATTTGAATTTATATAACGAAATGTTAAATGAATTTAGTAAACGGGCTCGAGGTACCACCCCGAGTAGCGAACTCGGAAGGTATATTGGCACAAACTTTTTAGCGTTTATGCCTCCAACCGTTTTTGAGGAGTTTGATATTTTGGCTTGGTGGAAAAAAAACGAAGCTTCGTTTCCGATTCTTTCCGCCATGGCCCGTGATGTACTAACCGTCCAAGCTTCCACGGTAGCTTCGGAATCTGCATTTTCTTTTAGTGGCAGGGTCTTATCGATACGAAAGACTAGACTCACCTCCTAGCGATGGAAATGTGCATTTGCTTGAAGGACCATTTGGATGTGATGGATAGGATACAAGACCAAACTTCTCTCGAAAACGAAATTCAAGCCGAAGAAATCATACACAACAACGTGGTTGATCTTGGAATATCCGAACCCGTCACCGATGAAGAACTAGCGGAAGATGCAAGGCTACGAAGCTCTAGTTCCGAAGACAACGCACAAAAATAATCAATCAATATTCCAAAAAATAAAAATATATATTGTCATTTGTAATATTTTACAATTTTATAATTTTATCTTTTCATGTTTTTTAATTTCCGAACTTTCCAAATAGTAATAAACGTTGAACTTTATGTTTTATATTTGTTATTTTTTTTTTATATTAAAAATATAAAATTTATTTGAATTTATTTATTTATTTTTAATAAAAACCGGTTTAAACCGGTTTACCACACAAACCGGTTTGTAACCAACCCTAACCGGTTTGACCAGTTAGTCATTCTCCACCTACGAAACCGGTTTAACAAGAACCGGTTTAGGCCCAAACCGGTTTGACTTTTCGTTAACCAAACCAGTTCGGTTCGGGTTAAAAAACCGATTTGTGCACCTCTACTTGTGACTACAACAAAAGAAATTAATTTGGGATGTGTGTAGTAGTTATTTGGAGATGGCATGCCGAGTTCTGGGCTCAAACATCAGCCCACGCAAAAGAAAGAAAAGGGATTAAAAGGGCAAGCAGATGACACAAGCAGGGGGTTTTTTCTAGTGTTGACAGCTGCGCAAGAACGAATGCAGCAGTGGTTTTTTTCAGATGGACGGTTCGTATAGGTTTTATGTTTTGATTTAGTTTGTTTATGTTTTGGATCTATTTAGTTTCTGACAATAACGGAGTAGATTGCTGTATTGGTTGAATTAAATGATTTATGTGATGCTTTGAGTTTCTCGTTTACGATTTTGTTCAGTTGATGATAAAACCTAAAAGCAGGGTTGGGTGACTAAAGAGGTAACTTGGTATTCATAAATTGGGTACTTGAATTATACTGGTTTGTAACGGAACTGGTTGTATAGGTTGCTGACAACAATCTATCTTCAATTATTATTTTAACTAATTTTCCAACACTATGTCTATGTGGTGTCCAATTAATTAACTGATTGTCTTGTATCTTTTGTGCGTTTTGTATTCGTGTATTACTCTGGTTATTTGTTAATATTTGTAACACCTGTCGAAATACGTCCCCAAAGAATAAAATTATAAAGGTCCGAAATGTCAAAAACCTAAAGACAAGGTTTAGGTTAAAAAATGAGTAAATAGAAAATCAATGGGTTGCGGACCTCTACCCATGGGAGAACGGTCCGATACGGGCAACCAAGGAATTCCCCGTCGGTATCCTGGCGGACCACCAACAAGTCGATCAGTAATGGTTCGCTAAGGGATGCTTGATATGAAAAAGGAAAAAAATGGTGTTTTTTGGTATAGAAAAGCAGTGATTATCATCAAATTACAAGAGATCCTTGATATGAAAAACATATCATCTTAACATCAAACATTATCTTTGATGGTGTTTGGATCCATCTTCTGAATTTTGAAGCTGCTGAACTCAAATTCTGCTCTTCTTTCGATATATAAAATTAAAAACATAAAAGATCTCTAATCCCATGTTGATGGCGGAGTAGCAATAAAAATATGGCTTTCGTAACTTCTTGCATAAATAAGAGTTGAAATAACAAAACAGTAAACACAATCAACATATATATATGGCGATAGTCTTGAAACAAAATGAGCTCACACACACGTACCAAGGATGCAATTAACCACTGAAAAATGACACAGCAGCACCAACAAGACCCAAATGGTTTCCGGTTAACGTGTGAAATATGATTCTAAGAGAAGCTTTCGCGTACTTCTTTCTGTTCCTGTCCTTCTCTGCCACAACTAGATGATGCATCCTATCCATATCTTCCGGAAATTTTTGTTTAATGGTCACAAAAGGATCACTTTTGCCAGTGAAAAACCCATACCTCCAGTTCTTATTAATGATTTCCTTCACACATGAAACATGATAGCTGTAACTCCCACATGAAGATACATAAGCCCATCCACGAACCTTATAAGAGAGATCTTTAGTATCACAGTGCAAACACTTTGATGCAGCTGTCTTCTGAAGGTGCAACGTAAGGCCATATGCAGCTTCTAATGTTGTTTCATAACCAAGACAACCCGGGTGCAGATTACGCTTCTGAAATGAACACGTACATCTGTAGTGAAGCCCCTTTATTTTCTTTCCACACGCATCACACGTGGAGTCAACCCCAGATCCTCCATTCCGAAATGTGAGAACACATTTGTCGGAAAAAGGGTATCTGATTAGGGCAGTTGGCTTCCCACATTGTTTGTGAAGAAAGAAGTTGCAGCCGTTGCTGCATACGTAACTCAATCCGAAACCTAGTTGGTCACATCCCTTACAGTAATAAGGGCAGTTGGCGTATTTTAGTACAAGTTTGTGGTGATGGCTGGAATGAGATATCTCCATGATCGGCCAACTTGCAACATTTAAAAAAGTTGACTGCTTAGTCGTCTGATAAACGTACAAAATGACCTTTTAAATATGTTTTTATATAAATAAATATTCTTGGACTGAGTCTATCGAATGCAAATACAGTCCAGATTTCCGTACCTACCTTGATTAAACCTTGGGGCATTTTACGTGGAATACAAAAACTAATTTTATTTGTGATTAATAATAACTAGATGAATACACGCATTTAGCGACGGGCGTCGGGTCAACTAATTTGTAGATAATAGGTTCGGTACGTCACAGTACCACAACAGTAACGTAACTCGGTACAGAGTACGATATGCAAAAAAAAAACTCGATTTTGAATACAACTCCGTTTTCAAATAAATTTATTTCGGAACGTTGAAAAAATAAAAACTACCGTGAAAGCCGTTAACTTTTTGTAAAAATTTAAAGAACAAAAGTTTTTAAAGAAAAACGAAACTAATAACACGCGCTCGGTTGCAGGTGACTAGCATATAGGCGGGAGGAGACTGGTCGTTATCGGCTCGGGTCGTTGAAAACCTTAAAAGCGAATACGAAGACCGGTTTTGATAATATAAATATCAGCAATGATGTTGTTCGTTAATAATACGTTTCGCTCGCAACGGTTTAACAAGCGTAACGGCACTCGCTATAGGATAAGATCACAAAAAAAACCCGACTTTAAATAAAACTCCGTTTTAAAATAAAATATGTCGGAACGTTGACAAAAAAAACTAAAAACATACGCGCACTTCGTTTAAAAAAAAAGAATTAAGGGTTTTCTTTTAATGAATGTACTAGAAAAGGAAACAGGTTAAAAGCGTATATTATATACCGAGAAGCCCAAGTTGGGGCTGGCCCAGGTAGCCTTAAACAAGATGGTTTGGGCTAGGGGATTAGGGTTAATTAGTTTACTTGTTGATCAAGTTGGGTTAACATTATAAATACCATAACCGTGTTTAGGGTTTGGTATGAGTGTTTATTGTATTGTGGTTTTGAGTTATTTTCCATAATATAGTAAAGCGAGTTCTCTTAAATTGTGTGTTATTGTGTTTTGTTTGATCACGATTCTGAACTTGAATTGGTATCAGAGCCGGTTCAAGATCTAGATCAACAAAACACCACCAACAGCTGCTGAAGGAGTCACGTTCGAAGGAGGAAGCCGCCTCCGATCATCCAGCACTAACAGCCGAGCCAGAAGCTGTCGGCGCTGCCTGGCGACCACCGAACAAGACGAAGACTGTTGTTGCTGTCCACCGTGCGTTCAAGGAAGTCCAGTTTTAATCAAAAATCTGCTCGAGGTACTGGATCAGGAAGCACCTTTTAACCATGGGAGATACCGTACCACCACCGAAAGGAAAAGAAATAGGGTCAACCTCCGTCCAATGTCCGATGCTCACACCCACTAACTACACGGTGTGGGCAATGAGGATGAAGGTTGTTCTCAGGATTCATAAGGTCTGGAATGTTATTGATCCGGGTTCCACCGACGTTGAGAAAAACGATCTTGCCATGGGTCTGTTATTTCAATCGGTACCGGAGACATTGATCATGCAAATTGGAGATCAAGATACAGCCAAGAAGAAGTGGGACGTAATCAAAGCACGTCATGTTGGTGCTGATCGAGTGAGGGAAGCCAGGCTACAGACCTTAATGTCGGAGTTTGATCATTTGAAGATGGCAGATTCAGATACAATCGACGACTACGTCGGAAAGTTGTCCGGAATAGCATCTAAATCTGCTGCGTTAGGGGAAGTTTTAGAGGAGTCAAAACTTGTAAAAAAATTCCTCAAAACCCTCCCACGAAGCAGATACATTCAGATAGTTGCATCATTGGAACAAGTCTTGGATCTCAATGTCATCGGATTCGAAGATGTCGTAGGTCGGTTAAAGGCCTACGAAGAACGTATCCAAGAAGAGGAAATCCAAGAAGGTAATCAAAATAAACTTTTGTTTTCTAAAGGTGAATCATCATATACCCGCAGGAACTATGAGAGTTCAAGAGGACGTGGGAGAGGAACCAGGGGGAGAGGTCGAGGCCAATCTAATGGTCAAGATCGAACCCCTTTAGCCGGTGAACAGTCTACGCAAAACCGAGGAAAAGAAAAAGTAAAGAAGGACCGCTCCAAAGTTAGATGCTACCATTGTGACAAGATGGGCCACTTCGTATCTAACTGCCCCGATAGAATTCAAAAGTTACAGGAAGAAGCAAACCTGAATGAAACCGAGGAGATCAATGCCTCAGTCTTCATGCATGAAACGGTGTTCTTAAATGAAAGTAAGGTGGTACCAAAGGAACTCGAAGCTGATTCGGTGGAGAGTGACATTTGGTACCTCGATAATGGGGCAAGCAATCACATGACTGGAAACCGGTCATATTTTTCTGAGCTTAATGAGAAGATAACCGGGCGGGTCAAATTTGGTGATAATTCGCGTGTTGAAATAAAAGGAAAAGGATCAATTCTTTTTCAAGGGAAGAAGGGACAACATCGTCTGTTGCCGAGATTTATTATATACCAGATTTAAAAAATAATATAATTAGTCTCGGTCAAGCCACAGAATCTGGATGTGATGTCCGGATGAGAAATCATTCATTAACTATGCATGATGCTAATGGCAGGTTATTGATGGAAGTTCAGAGATCACCAAACAGGCTTTACAAAATAAAGCTAAGAGTTGGAACTCCTATTTGCTTACAGTCAAAGATCGACGATGCTGGATGGCTTTGGCATGCAAGGTTGGGTCACATCAACTTCGAGACAATGAAGGCGATGAGTAGAAATAGCCTTGTCATTGGACTACCACAAGTGCAACACGAAAATCAGTTTTGTGAATCGTGTTTGGTGGGCAAGCAAACGAGAAACACATTCCCAAAATCAACATCTTTTAGAGCCAATCGATCTTTGGAGTTGGTCCATGGTGATTTATGTGGACCAATAACCCCATACACTTTGGCAGGTAACAGATACGTCTTTGTTTTAATAGATGATTTCTCACGATATATGTGGACGTTTTTGTTGAAGGAGAAAAACGAAGCTTTTGCAGCCTTCAAAAGGTTCAAAGCTTTGGTGGAGAAAGAAACAGGAAAAGCTTTGAAGACTCTCCGAACCGATAGGGGAGGAGAGTTTACCTCACTTGAGTTCAAACGGTTCTGTGATGATCACGGAGTTCATCGCCATCTCACTGCTCCGTACACGCCTCAACAAAACGGCGTTGTGGAGCGGAGAAATCGAACCCTAATGGGGATGACAAGGAGCATCATGAAGACTATGCAGGTACCAAATGTCTTATGGGGAGAAGCAGTTCGTCATTCAACCTACTTGATTAATCGAGTGTTCACACGAGCCTTGGTTGATCAAACACCCTATGAAATGTTCAAAAAGAGAAAACCGAATATTGAATATTTATGAGTATTTGGGTGTCTTGCTTATGCCAAAGTAGAGTCTACCAACTTGAAAAAGTTGGATGATAGATCAAGACCGCTTGTACATCTCGGATCTGAACCGGGTTCAAAAGCATACCGGTTGTTTAATCCTACGACCCGGAAGATAATTATAAGCCGGGACGTTGAGTTCAATGAAAACAAAGGGTGGGTTTGGGATAAAGAAATCGGATCAGAGGATAGTGCACCTGGATCATTTGTTGTAGTTTGGGGGGGTGTGGTTGAAAATACTCCAAACGAGTCCAGTGATGATAGCCTAGTTCAAAGTGGAACTAATAGCAATACAGATCAGTCAAGTGCAAGTACCGAAGACGTGCCAACCGGACACGACTCGACTAAGTCCAACTCTGGCTCAGCTAGCAACTCAGCCCATTCGACAGCCCAGTCAAGCCCAACCAGCTCCACATCCCAAAACAGTGAAACCGAAGACCAAACCGGCCCAAGAAGATCAATGAGGGTGTCGGTCCTACCTAAAAGGCTTCAAGATGATTTCATATTGTTTTCTAACCTCAATTGTGAGGAGTTATTGTTAGCATTAAATGAAGAACCGGTCTCATATGAAGAAGCAAAGTCGAAGATGGAATGGGTGAAAGCCATGAATGCCGAGATCGACTCCATAAATAAAAACAATACATGGAACCTGGTTAAGTTACCAACAGGGGTGAAGCCTATTGGTTTAAAATGGGTCTTCAAGGTGAAAAAAAATGCAGACGGATCGATAAATAAACATAAAGCTCGGTTGGTTGCAAAGGGCTATGTGCAACAACCCGGGATCGACTTTGATGACGTGTTCGCTCCGGTAGCCAGGATCGAAACAGTACGCCTCCTCATTGCCTTAGCTGCTACAAATGGGTGGGAACTCCATCACTTGGATATCAAAACGACATTCTTACATGGCGAACTAAAGGAGACAGTTTATGTTACGCAACCGGAGGGGTTCAAGAAGAAAGGCGAGGAGAATAAAGTATATTTGTTATCAAAGGCTTTGTATGGTTTGAGGCAAGCGCCTCGGGCCTGGAACACTAAACTTGATTCTATCTTGAAGGATATGAAGTTTCAAAGATGCTCCAAGGAGCAATCGGTTTACCGAAAGACATGTGGTAAGCATCTTTTGATATTAGCCGTTTATGTGGATGATTTGCTCATCACCGGCACAAGTTTAAGCATCATCAATGAGTTCAAGAAAGGAATGGCTACGAAATTTGAGATGTCCGATCTTGGGCTACTTACTTATTACCTTGGCATCGAAGTAAGTCAAAGTGATGTCGGGATAACAATAAAGCAAGAAAGTTACGCTCAACGTATACTGAAGGAAACTGGAATGCTAACTTGCAATCCAACTCAAGTTCCAATGGAGCCTGGAACGAAGCTCTCTAAAGCCAAGAAGGAAGATGAAATCGACCCGACTCAATACCGTAAGGTAGTGGGTTGTCTGCGCTATCTTTTGCATACTAGACCCGATATGGCATACTCGGTGGGTGTGATTAGTCGCTACATGCAAAACCCTCGTGAATCTCATGGTGTAGCAATCAAACAACTCTTAAGGTACCTACGAGGAACTATGGGGTACGGGCTTAGATATGAAAAAAATGGTCTGAAACATCTTGTTGGGTATAGTGACAGCAGTCACAATGTTGACCCGGATGACGGAAAAAGCACGACAGGTCACATATTCTACTTTGCATCTTCTTCTATTACATGGTGTTCACAAAAGCAAGACACAGTGGCATTATCCTCATGTGAAGCTGAATTCATGGCAGCCACTGCTGCTGCATGTCAATCAATTTGGCTTCAAGAGTTGTTGAGTGAAGTAACAGGTTGGAATCAGGAAAGGGTGACTATCCGGATCGACAATAAATCCGCAATAGCCCTCACCAAGAACCCTGTATTCCATGGAAGGAGCAAGCATATACATACCCGATACCACTTCATTCGAGAATGTGTTGAAAAGGACCAAGTTGAGGTCGAGCATGTGCCTGGGGAAGAACAGAAAGCGGATATACTAACGAAGCCACTAGCCCGAATCAAGTTTAAGGAGATGAGGAGCTTGATTGGAGTTGAAGACCTTCCTAAATCCGACTCGAAAATTAGGGGGGTGAATGTTGGACGCTAATTACCGAGAAGCCCAAGTTGGGGCTGGCCCAGGTAGCCTTAAACAAGATGGTTTGGGCTAGGGGATTAGGGTTAATTAGTTTACTTGTTGATCAAGTTGGGTTAACATTATAAATACCATAACCGTGTTTAGGGTTTGGTATGAGTGTTTATTGTATTGTGGTTTTGAGTTATTTTCCATAATATAGTAAAGCGAGTTCTCTTAAATTGTGTGTTATTGTGTTTTGTTTGATCACGATTCTGAACTTGATAAATGGTTCAAATGTAAATTTATAAAAAAAACTAAAAAAAGAAAGTTTACGTGTCACAAATTTACGATTGTAAGTATGCAATTTAGTAGCAACTAAGCGATTTGTAGTTAACTGATAGTGTGATCAAAATCATTAAAACTTTATAGATCAATATGATGGGGTCTGCGGCGATCCGTCAACAACCCGCCGCTCAACATTCCGGCCACAAGATCTCTACACAGGGGAACTTCGCCGATCTCGAGAGACTTCAACAAACACGCGAGTGCATCGAAATAATAGGAATTTCTCTTTCGATCGGGATCTGAGGGATACGTTGCAGATTTCAGATTCGTTTTTCCTTATGAATTTCCATCCAGCAGCAACGCAAAAGGATTTATGGACACAATGTGAACGATTTGGGAGAGTCATTGATCTTTATATTGCGAAAAAAAAATCTGCTTCGGCCAGACTTTTTGCTTTCGTTCGGTTTATTCGAGTAACAGATCAACGTATAAGGTTGCATTTGGAAAAAACAGTTGCATCTGTAACAACAAATGTTGCATTAGATCCATTGGCGGACCTAGCCTATTGTCGGCGGGTCGGCCGACACCGTTAATTTTTTTTTGTTTCTTTGTTATATATATGGTATATTTCCGAGCGACCCCTATAAAATTTTGACACCGACCCCTATAAAATTTTGACGCCGACCCTCAAGAAATATTTTTTTAGGATTATAGATTTTTATAAATAAAAACCAATTAAATCAAACCTTTAACCCTGTAAGAATTGACCCATAACCCGTTAATTATAAAACTTTTAAATCAAACCTTTAATAGTTTAACCCAATAACCTTTAAACAAAATAGGCTCAAATAAAAAATAAACCCAATACCCATTTAAATATTTTAAACCTAATTAATTATTGAAAAAAGAGTTAGTTATGTTTGTTATATTGAAAAAGAGTTGCTTAGAAAAATTCTTATACATGATGTAATGATTCGGTTTCAAAAATTGAAAACCCGTAGAAAACAATTATAGCGATATTTTTTTTTAATTATGCATTTCTAATGACAAACATTATATTATTATTGTTCGTTTATAATTTTGTTAGTTTTCATCGTTTTGTTGTGTTACCCGACTCGGGCCAAAACAAAATTTAATTATTGACAATCGACCCCAAAAAATCTCCGACCCCCATAAAAAAATTTCTTGGGTTCGCCACTGATTAGATCTAATGCAACTTTACCTAATTCAACGTTTTTCTGACAAAAAAAGTTGCATTAAACTTATTTTTTTTAAATCAAACGCATGTTTATTCATTTAATGCTATGATCTGGTTTAAACAGAAACTAAAAGGCTTAAAGTTGGTTATTAAAGAGTGGAATAAAGCTAGACTTGGGAAAATAAATCAAGATCAATGTAATCTTGAGTCTAAGATTCAGGAAATTGACATCGCTTGTGAGGATGGAATGGTTTTGGCCGATCTTTTGGTGGAAAGGAAAAAGTTAATGCAAAAGATAAATAGCATGAATCGATTAAAAATATGGATCTCATTCAGAAGGCAAAAATTAAGTGAGTTGTGGACGGAGATGAGAACTCCAAATTCTTTCATGCAATTGGCTATTAATGGAGTTGTCTAATGGAGACTGGTTGACTCAGCCGAATCATGTTAAAGACACTTTCTTTGACTTCTTCAAATCAAAGTTCTCTAAATGTCATGGTATCACTTTTGGGTTTATTAAAGCTTTCTGGGATATTTTAAAAAGTGATATAATCTCTTTTTTTTTAGAATTTTTCGCCTCTTCTCATATTTCAGTTGGATGCAACTCGTCATTTATTTCTCTTACCCTGAAAGTTACTAACCCTCTTCTTGTTACAGATTACAGACCTATCAGTCTCATTGGTCATCAATACAAAATCATTGCCAAGATCTTGGCAATCCGGATTTCTCTTGTCATTGACTCCGTTATTGGGATGCATCAATCTGCTTTCATTAAATATCGCCAAATTTTGGACGGTCCTCTTATCTTAAATGAGATTGTTGACTATTACAAAAAGAAGAAAAAGTCCATGATGCTTTTTAAGATTGATTTCGAGAAGGCATTTGACTCGGTCAGTTGGGATTATTTGTTATCCATTCTTTCCTTTATGGGATTTAGTTCGAAGTGGACCGGTTGGTTAAAGGCGTGTCTTTTCTTAGTAAAATCTTCTGTTTTGGTCAAAGGTAGCCCTTCCTTGGAGTTTACTTTGGAACGTGGGCTTAGACAAGGAGATCCTCTATCTCCTTTTATGTTTATCATTGCCATGGAAGGTCTCAATAGTTTCAAGATCTAGTCCATTTAAATCTCTTTAAAGGCGTTACAGTTGGCCAAAAGGATATCTCGATCTCTCACTTATTTTTTGCTGATGATGTTATGGTAGTTGGCGAATGGTCGACGAATAATATTGTTAATGTGGTTCGTGCTCTGAATTTCTTTTATCTAGTGTCTGGTTTAAAAATAAATCTCCACAAATCCCGTCTATTTGGTATTGGTATAGACTTCTCAGAGATAGAATGGAGTGCTACTATCATAGGTTGTAAAGCAGATAAGCTTCCTATCTCCTACTTGGGCATTCCCGTGGGCTCAAAAATGAATAAAGCTCAAGGATGGATTATCATTGTAGATAGATTCTGTTCCAAACTCTCCCGTTGGAAAGCTAAAATGCTTTCAATAAGTTGAAGATTCACCTTACTTTCATCGGTTTTGGTCTCCTTACCCATCTTTTATGTCACACACCAATCGACGGCGGAATACGTCGGGACGGAACATGTAGACTGTTCATGAGCTCAAGGTTGAGTAAATTGTAATATATTAATCATTAAACTTCATTTCAAATCAAACAAACACAAACCAAATTCAACCAGTACATAAGTGAAATACAAATCGTTCTTTAATTAAAATTTACTAGGTCTAAAACTTATGTGTAGCAAGTCTTGATCAAAATCACACATTAGCACCTGAAACATGAATAAAATAAGGTCAACTAAAAAGTTGGTAAGCATACACAGGTTTATACATATATAGTATATATATGTGAATAAACAAATCCTTACATAACATGATAAAATAAGGCATTTATGGGGAGCTACTATTGTGTAACCAAAGTACAATCAAACCTTTGTAACTAGCATGCAAATTGTGTTGTCGGTAACAATCACCCCAATCTGGGTGGGTTTGTCAATTGTTAACCTTCGGCTTGAATAGTTAATGATTGCACATAAATTGCACACAAACAGTTAACACACCTAGTACTTAAACATAAAGCTCAAATTTGCACACATGAATGTAAAGAAGATTTGTGTTTGTAGTTTGTGTAAATGTAAACAATTGTATGTATAGAGTTCATGTTTCACCACAAAAAGTGTAAAAGTGTGAAAATGGGCTATGTAATACTCATCTGATTCAAAGGTGTTTGCTAGTACGAGAGACTAGGTTGCAAAGTGATCATTGTAACTCACCACGTTAACCTAATGTGTAATGTATGTTGTATTAATAATGTGTACAAATGTCTATGTCTAAATCTAGGATTGGGTTGGATGTGTGGACAAAGAGTGGTGTTGTAGTATGTGAAGGAGTGTAGGAAATTGTGGTTTGTACTTAAAAAGGGGGGTGTTGTATAAAATGAAACGTTTGAAAAATATATAATCTAGGGTTTGGGTTAAATAACTAAATAAATTAAATATTTGTTATTTATTTATTTAGTTACAAAAATAGTGTGAGTTATATTAGATGTATAAATTAAATAAATAATTTTTTTCTCTATTTATTTATTTATTTGTTAAATAATATTTATTTATAAGATTATTCTTAAAAATTAATTTAAACTCTAAGTGTAAAAGTAATTTATATAAATAACAAATAAATTTACTTATTTATTTATCATTTAAAATAGTTATGTGAAAATGAATAAATTTAATAAAAATTTACTTGAACTATTTAAGTGTTTGAAACTATATATATATATATATATATATATATATATATATATATATATATATATATATATATATTTAGATATAGTTTTATTAACTTTAATTATAACTTAAATTTTATAAACTTTGTATAAAGTATTTATAAAATTTGTCACGAAAGTTATACATTAGGTAAAATGAATTATTCAAAATGAATAATATAATTTAAATTGGTTGTTTGACAATTAATTTATACAAATAGTGATTTTTATGCAAAAATTATAAAAATTGTTTTATTCTGTTCTAATAATTGTAGGGTTTATAAAAATAATTTTTTTATAATTTTTGGAGCTTCAAAACCGTTCTTAAAAAAATAACAGACCACAGGGACTCGAACCCAGGTCTCAGCTGTGGAGGCCAGATGAATAAACCACTAGGCTGGGGCCTGTGGGTCTGTTAGGAGTCGGGTCTTGATTCATTTTAACACAGCGTTGGGTACGGGCCGGTCTTGGGTTTGATGTTTGCGCAAAAAGGTTGTCTTAGTGGGTTTCAAACCCATGCCACCTAGTTCGTCGGCGTAGTGGTTTGCCGGCCGGACCAGGTGGTTTCGCTGATAGTTAACAGATCCTAAAAGATTAAATACTGAAATTGAAACGAACAAAATCCCCAATTATTAACTCGTATGAACAGATCACGAATCCCCCTTGAAATCGAATCCGATGCAACCCATTGTTATGAATCGATATGGGGCTTTCGTTGAGCACCGAAAAAAAACGAACCGAACGATGTAAAACTTACTTTAAGTGGTTAGGGCACGAATGCAGACGGCTACGAGATTGTTCCGACTGTTCTTGGTGACTCGACAGGAATCTAGAGGTGAAATGTGGTTCGATTAAGGGTTGGGAGAGTTTGAGTGATCGTTTACGAGAGTGGGAGGGTGATTTAATTTGATTAATTTCGTTCGTAATAGTCAATTCGGCTTCAAATTGACCGTGATGTTTGCGGGTCTGATTACACGCTAATTCATCGGATTGGGAGTGAATTGGGTCTTGATACAGGTCCAGGTACACTCGAGATTGACTGGTACGTGATTTTTGGGATTGATTACGCGTCAATTACAGAATTGATTAGAGATTGATACGGATTTGACTATGCGAATTCAAACCCTTTTGAATTTGAATTGGCCGCATGTTTGATCGAATTGGTTCGATGACTGGGTTTGGATTGGGCCGATTTATGATTGTACACGAGATAGAAACCCACAGGAAATCGATTGGGTCGATGAGAAGCTTGAATTGAGAGAATTTGGCCGTGATTGACTTTTAAAAGTCAAACAGACGAGTTAATTTGACTTGCCTTGGTCAAATTTCAATTTAAAGATCAATTTCTACAATTGGTTCAAGTTAAGGTGTAAGGTGTAACATCCCAAAAATAAAACGACAGTTATAATAACGGAATAAATGAACGAGGCATAACGGGCCGGGCCGGATGGGCTGGCGGGCTTGAAGGGGAGCCTCCCTTATAAATAGCCAAGGTCACCACCCATTTCTCTCATTTGCAAGTTTTAGAGAGAGAAATCGTAGAGAGAGAAAGTTGGCGGATCGACCCAAGATTTGAGAAGTGTGTTGCTCCAGAGCTCGTGAGAAGAACCTTCGGATCAGAAACTTGATTCAGGTAACGATTTGGCTTAAATATGAGTTTTGTTCGTTTTTGGGTTTTTCGGGTTTTGGTTGAAAATGTAACGTTTTTACGGTCGAAATTGGAAGGAAAACATATATTTGGATTCCTTAATGAAAAGCAAACGTTTTGAAGTAAACAAGTTCGGGATCTTAACATGATCAGACCCGAAGGCGAAAGTTAGGGTTTTTGCGAAGAAGCAGTTCGTGCGTACTTATCAAGTACGCATGAAGCTGATCCTGCGTACTTACCAAGTACGCAAGAAGAGGATCCTGCGTACATATCAAGTACGCATGAAGAGGGTCATGCGTATTTATCAAGTACGCATGAAGTAGGTACTGCGTATTTATCAAGTACGCATGAAGCAAAGTCTGCGCACTTATTAAGTATGTAAGAACAAGTCCCTGCGCACTTGCTAAGTGCGCAGGCATCAGGCTGGTTAAGTAAAGTCAGTATGTTTAGAATGGTTAAACCGTTAGAGTCGGGATCGGGTCTTATGTGTATTTAACTAATCAATTCAGATCGAAACTGACGTTGTTGGGCCTTTGTTTAGGACAACCGAGACTAGCTTATAAGGTGAGTTCTAGAAGCCCTTCGTTAAATGTTTTAATTAAATGTTTTTGGGCCGGTGTGCATACATACGGAATGATGTTTTGAAATGAGGTTTACGAAACGATGTTTACGATGTGATGTTTACGAAATGATGTTTACGGGATGATGTTTATGAAATGTTTTGCCAAATGAAGTTTACGAAAGGGTTTACGAAAGAGATGATGTTTTGTTTAATAAAACGTACGAATGTTTTAACTAAAATGAGGTAAAGGTTTTATGAAAGTCACGAATGAACGAATCTGCCACGAGTTCCTACGGGAGCTAAGCTATGTATGTATGTATGTATGGGCCTCACCCTTACGGGGGGCCTTTGTGGCTGGCTAACGGTTATACAACTGGTTGAGGATGGGGTGACGACGGTCACCCATGGGATTACCGGGATCACCATGGAAGGTACTATTCCTTGTGGGGAAATAGTGCCTATGTTATGTTCTGTCTACCTAGAGGTAAGGAGCCTTAGGAGACATATGTTTGGTCTACCTAGAGGTAACGAGCCTTAGGAGACATATGTTGGGTCTACCTAGAGGTAACGAGCCTTAGGAGACATGTTTGGTCCACCTAGAGGTAACGAGCCTTAGGGGACATGTGTGACGGATGACTTAGAGGTAACGAGCCTTAAGTTCATCCGATGGCATGCGATGTATGGAATTGATGGTTACGAGAAGGCGCAGATTCAGTTCATGTTGACTTATGTTATGATCCTATGTTATGATGTTTTGAGGATGTTAAGTTATTGCATATTTTACGTACGCTTTTGTTAAACAAATGTATGTTATGTTTTTGGCAAAATGTTTATGTTAAGGTTTTATGTAGCTGACTTTTTAGTATGCACATTCAGGTTAAGGCAGGTTATGAGGATGGAAGGTGATGCTTGGCTAGCAAGATGAGTACCCGGCTGATCATGAAGACCGGCATCCTGTTATGTTTTAGTTATGATGTATTTATCTTTTAGACAATGTTTACGCTTCCGCATGTTGAACAATGTAATGGTTATGTTTAATGAAGTATTTTCCGCTGCGTTATTAGATATTCAAGTTTAAGAACTGTTTGTGAATGAGTAAATCCAACAAGTGAGGCCTCCCGGGTTTGGGGACTTACAAGTTGGTATCAGAGCAATAGTTTGAGAGATTCAGACACTCCCAGTGTCAGAACTTAAACTTTGAATGGGACCGAAGCGGATGCCAGTACGGGTAACTCGAGCCACAGCATCAGGTATGAAGGTAGTATATATTTACATATACAGTATGCCTTAGAAAGGGTTAGGTAAGGACTTGTGTTCTGATGGAATCACAAAGCTGGTCAAATAGAATTCGAAAGGTAGTGTAATGGTTAATTGCAGATGGCCAGTGTATATTAACATCTTATAGTGCTTATTGAATTTTATTTGTTAACTAGCGTGATGACATTGGATTCCTTGTCTTATAGAACGAAATGGCAAGGAGAGGAAACGGAAGACGTGGTGGGGGCCGTACGGTGGTGGTACCGGCGGTCGAAATGCTGGGCGTGGCAGGACCCCTGCGCGCCAAGAGTATAGTGAAGAAGGAAGTGTTCACACTGAACCGGCGATTAGTGCGCACGGAACTGAGCAGACACTGGTTGAAGAACAACCCTTCACTTTTGAACCAGAAGTGAGAGCAGCTATAGCTCGAGAGTTCACAGAGTTGATGAAGACTTCTCTGCCAGGTCTATTGGCAGAAGCATTGAAGAAGGTTAATGGGGAAGGTGGGTCTAGTGCGGCAATTGGTGCCCAGAACAACCAGACCGACAACGCACCGCCTGCACGCGGATGCGACTACAAGTCATTTAAAGCATGTGACCCACCGGTCCTCACTGGGAAGAAAGACGCGGTGGCTACGTTTGATTGGGTGATCCGTATGGAAGCTGCCATTCGACTGAGCGAATGTCGAACAGATCAAGTTGTAAAATTCGCTGCTAACTCCTTTAGAGAGGAAGCATCCCATTGGTGGGAAGGTGTACGTCAAGCAAAAGGGAGCGAGGTTGTGGATGCGATGATGTGGGCTGACTTGAAAACTTTGGTGATCAAGAATTTCTACCCAAGGAACGAGATTGAGAAGGTAGAGAGGGAATTTCTGGGTTTGAAGGCCGGGAGCATGACGCACCGGCAGTACACCACACGGTTCAATGAACTGGCACGTCTGGTGCCACATCTTGTCACGACTTAGGAAAGAAAGATTGCATGATACATTCAAGGGCTGTCGGACCAGGTCCGCACCTATGTTAAAGCAAACGCCCCTACTACCTACGATTCGGTAGTAGAACTGAGCGGCGTGGTATTTGATGACCTGGCGCTGAATGTCGTTGCCATTGAAGAGCCTAAGAAGCTGAGTTTTCCCGCTAAGCGATCGGGTGGGAAGTTGTTTGGGGCTCGGGACAAACAGGCCAGGGTAGGCTAGAGGGCAGTCTGTGGAAAATGTGGGGTAAGGCATACGGGTGAATGTCGGCTAGGGACAAATCTGTGCTACAAATGTGGCAAGACTGGGCACTACTCCCGTGAATGCAGGCAAGGCATAAAATGTTATAATTGTGGTGAAAACGGTCATATGAGCCGGAATGCACCAAGCCCAGGATGGGTGAAGCCGCAAAAGGGAAAGGCCCGGAGAAGAAAGAAGAGAGGCCCCGAGCAAAGACTCGTGCGTACGCACTGACGCAAGAACAAGCCAGGGCAGACCCCGATGTGGCGTCAGGTACGTTCATCCTTGACAACACTTTTGTTTCTGTGTTATTTGATTCGGGTGCCAGTAAGAGTTTTATATCTGCGACTTTTTGCAAACGAGTGAAGTACACTGTCAGTAAGCTAGAAAGGGCCTTTAGCGTAGAAACCGCTAAGGGTAGAACTGCGAGAGTGACCGATGTATTTGACAACTCCACGATAAAAATAGAAGGTCATAGGTTCCCTGTCAGATTGTTTTTATGGTTTTGGGTGGGTTCGATGTCGTGTTAGGTATGGATTGGCTAACTGCCAATGAAGCACAAATTATATGTAAACGAAAGATAATCCGACTCAAGGCTCCGGATGGTAGCGAAGTCGAGGTTTTGGGAGATCGTGATGCCCCGATGCCAAACGTTATCTCGATGATTAAGGCAGCAAATTACTTGAGACGTGGATGCGAGGCTTATCTGGTGTACGTAATTGACAAGTGTAAGGAAGTGAAGGAACTAGATGATGTACTCGTGGTACGTGAGTACCCGGAGGTGTTTCCAAAGGATTTGCCTGGAATACCACCCGAACGAGAGATTGAATTTTGAATCGACTTAGTACCAGATGCCCAGCCCGTGGCTAAGGCTCCATATCGACTAGCACCAGTGGAGATGAAAGAGTTAATGGCACAACTAGACGAGTTACTTGAAAAGGGATTTATCCAACCGCCGTGGGTGCTCTGGTGTTGTTTGTAAAGAAGAAAGACGGTTCGATGAGAATGTGTATTGATTATCGCGAGTTGAATAAATGTACGGTGAAGAACAAGTACCCTTTACCAAGGATCGACGACCTATTCGATCAATTGCAAGGCGCAAGTTGGTTCTCAAAAATCGACCTTCGGTCCGGGTACCATCAGTTGAAGGTGAGGGAAGAAGACATACCGAAAACTGCATTTCGCACGCGTTATGGACATTTCGAGTTCCGCGTAATGTCTTTTGGATTGACGAACGCTCCCGCAGTGTTCATGGATCTGATGAATAGGGTGTGTCGACCGATGCTGGATCAATCGGTAATCGTGTTCATCGATGATATCCTCATCTACTCCAAGAATGAGGGTGATCACGCGTGTCACTTGAAGGAAGTATTGGAAGCTCTGAAGAAGGAAAAGTAGTATGCTAAGTTCTCCAAATATGTGTTCTGGCTTAGGGAAGTCCAATTCCTAGGTCACGTCATTAACCCGAACGGCATTATGGTTGACCCAGCAAAGATAGTGACGGTAAAGGAATGAAATATTCCTAAGATGCCAACTGAAATCCGCAGTTTCTTGGGATTGGCAAGCTACTATCGGAGATTCATCAAGGATTTCTCAAAAATAGCTTCACCATTGACAAAGTTGACTCGAAAGGAGGTAAAGTACGAATGGGGTTCGACCCAGGATGAGGCATTTAAGGAATTGAAGGGGAAACTAACCCAAGCTCCAGTCCTGGCCCTTCCCGAGGGCAATGAAGACTTAGTGGTATACTCTGACGCTTCGGGTCAGGGATTGGGATGCGTGTTGATGCAATGCGGGAGAGTGATCGCGTATGCGTCACGGCAGTTGAAGATTGACAAAGCTAATTATCCGACTCACGATTTGGAACTTGCTGCTGTCGTATTTGCATTGAAAATCTGGAGGCACTACCTCTATGGGGTGAAGTTTACTATTTACTCCGACCACAAAAGTTTGAAGTACTTCTTTGAACAAAGGGAACTTAATATGAGGCAGAGACGATGGTTGGAACTATTGAAAGACTATGACTGCGAAATCATGTACCATCCTGGAAAGGAAAACGTGGTGGCTGACGCTCTAAGCCGAAAGGATGTGCCTACTCCTATTAGAGTGAAAGCTTGCCAGTTGGTGGTAACATCGGATATGATGAGAGAAATTGAAAAGGCTCAAGATGAGGCACTTAAAGAAGAAAACATAAAGAAGGAAAGGATGGTTGGCCAACAGGACAAGTTAGAATATAACACCCTTGGTGTTAGGACACGTTTTGGACGGGTATGGATACCTATGGGTGGCGAGCTTAGAACCAAAATCTTGGATGAGGCTCATAAGTCTCGGTACTCTATCCATCCTGGTACCAATAAAATGTACCAAGACCTAAGGAAGGAATACTGGTGGCCTGGAATGAAACCCGAAGTAACAAAGTATGTAAGCAAGTTCTTGACTTGCTCGCAAGTAAAGGCAGAACACCAGAAACCATACGGAAAGATTCAACCACTTGAGATACCGAAATGGAAGTGGGAACACATTACCATGGACTTCATAACCAAGCTACCTCGCACAGCTAAAGGTCATGACACCATTTGGGTAATTGTAGACCGTTTAACGAAGAGTGCTCATTTCCTACCTATTCGCGAGACGTTCTCGTCGGAAAGGTTAGCGGAAGTATTTATTAACGAAGTAGTAGTACGGCATGGGATGCCTTTGACGATCGTATCTGACCGGGACACACGATTCACATCGAGGTTCTGGAAAAGATTTCACGAGGCGATGGGCACGAGGCTTAATAGCAGCACGGCATACCACCCATAAACGGATGGTCGGTCTGAAAGGACCATTCAGACATTGGAGGATATGCTTCGTGCTTGTATTATCGATTTCGGCGGCAGTTGGGATAGTCATCTGCCGTTAGCCGAATTCTCCTAAAACAATAGTCATCACACGACGATAGGCATGCCGCCTTACGAAATGTTGTATGGGAGAAGATGCAGGACCCCGGTTTGTTGGGGTGAGATTGGACAAAAGGAATTAGGAAGTCTTGAAGTCGTAAGAGAAACGTTGGAAAGGTTTGATCAAATCAAAGCAGGAATGAAGGCCGCACAAGATCGTCAGAAATCCTATACGGATAAACGACGAAGGCCTATCAAGTTTGATGTTGGGGACAGAGTAATGTTGAAAGTGTCACCCTGGAAGGGAATCATACGATTCAGGAAGAGAGGAAAGCTAAGTCCGAGGTTTGTCGGACCATTCAGGATAATGGCACGGGTTGGTGAAGTCGCTTATCGGTTAGAGTTGCCTGATGAGTTAAGTGGGATTCATCCTACCTTCCATGTATCACACTTGCGAAAGTGTTTGGCGGATGAATCGGCTCACATACCACTTACTGACATCGAGGTCGACAACAGCCTTAACTACATCAAAGAGCCCGTGGCCATCTTAGACAGAAAGGAGAAGCGTTTGCGTAATAAGATTATTCAATTGGTTAAAGTCCAATGGAAGCATCGAAGGGGATCGGAAGCCACTTGGGAAACGGAGACGGAAATGATGGATTCTTACCCTCAACTATTTGACTTATGATAGGTTTCGGGGACGAAACCTATTGTAAGGGTGGTAGACTTGTAACATCCCAAAAATAAAACGACAGTTATAATAACGGAATAAACGAACAAAGCATAACGGGCCGGGCCGGATGGGCTGGCGGGCTTGAAGAGGAGCCTCCCCTATAAATAGCCAAGGTCACCACCCATTTCTCTCATTTGTAAGTTTTAGAGAGAGAAACCATAGAGAGAGAAAGTTGGCGGATCGACCCAATATTTGAGAAGTGTGTTGCTCCAGAGCTCGTGAGAAGAACCTTCGGATCAGAAACTTGATTCAGGTAACGATTTGGCTTAAATCTGAGTTTTGTTCGTTTTTGGGTTTTGGTTGAAAATGTAACGTTTTTACGGTCGAAATTGGAAGGAAAACATATATTTGGATTCCTTAATGAAAAGCAAACGTTTTGAAGTAAACAAGTTCGGGATCTTGACATGATCAGACCCGAAGGCGAAAGTTAAGGTTTTTGCGAAGAAGCAGTTCGTGCGTACTTATCAAGTACGCATGAAGCTGATCCTGCGTACTTACCAAGTACGCAAGAAGAGGATCCTGCGTACATATCAAGTACGCATGAAGAGGGTCATGCGTATTTATCAAGTACGCATGAAGCAGGTACTGCGTATTTATCAAGTACGCATGAAGCAAAGTCTGCGCACTTATTAAGTACGCAAGAACAAGTCCCGGCGCACTTGCTAAGTGCGCAGGCATCAGGCTGGTTAAGTAAGGTCAGTATGTTTAGAATGGTTAAACCGTTAGAGTCTGGATTGGGTCTGATGTGTATTTAACTAATCAATTCAGATCGGAAGTGACGTTGTTGGGCCTTTGTTTAGGACAACCGAGACTAGCATATAAGGTGAGTTCCAGAAGCCCTTGTTTAAATGTTTTAATTAAATGATTTTGGGCTAGTGTGCATACATACAGAATGATGTTTTGAAATGAGGTTTAAGAAACGATGTGTGATAACACGGACTTTTTCAGTTAACTCTGTTACTATAATCCAGTTAAATCTTGACTTAGTTAAACTTAACTCAAACTCCAGGGACTAGAATTGTCAGCTTTCAAACTCAAACCTCAAGGACTAATTGTGAAATTAGCCTAAACCCATTTCTATTTGACTTGGTAAAGTCAAAATTCACAAAATGGTATTCCTGTTGACTTTAGAAAGTCAACTAACCCGATTCTTAACTCATTCTAACCACAAGGACTTGTTCTGCCATCTTCTAAACTCAGAAACTTGAAAACAGAGGGGCTAAATTTGTAAATAGCTCATTCTTGATTTTATTTGACTATTGAAAGTCAAACTTACGGCTTTGATGCAATTCAAGTCCCGTAACCGATATTTGTTTGGAATTAGAAATCGTTATGCACGATTAAGTTGTTAACGACCGTCATTAACACATTAAACTCAGGCATTAATCGAATTAAACTCAAATAATGAGAACTAAAACTATAACCGTTGACTATTATCTTGAATCCATCGAATTCGATCATTTTAACAGTTATTCTCGCAACCCAAACCTCTGAACACACTAGACGAAATGCCTTGTTGCTTCTACACGCTTCAATTCGATCGGAGGGAGAGCCAGACTCGTCGGAGACCAACACAGCCATCGTCGGCACCTGTTTTAGTCGTACTCTATCAATCCAGTATCGTTTCAGGTAATTGGATGCACCTACAGATTCGTTTTTATCTCTTATATAAAAGCCCTAACCTAATTAAATCTTCCATTATCGAATTCGACTCAAATCAGAACCTAGGGTTCATGTAAAACCGATTTACTCGTTCACCACCTTAAACCTTGTTTAAATCAAATTAAAGTATACCATTCGATTCGAAATTCCCTTCTTAATGAAATCTCTATGTTAATTTTATCTAACAACATCGAATTGATCTTGATCCGAATTTTAGGGTTTGTTCATATTTAATTTGGGGATTTCAATCTAAACAATTTTATAAATCCAATTAAATGGCATAGTTAGATTCGCAATCATCAAATTAACAAAAGCCCTATGATTTCAACCAATTCTATTATCAGTTTTAGATAATTCTATCCCAGATTCGTGATCTAGGGTTCGGCTTTCAATCGAATGATCTACCCATCAAAAACTCGATTATTTTGAAATTAATTATACCCACAGGGTCGTTTTGCAGTGATTAACAAAACCCCTATGATGTTTTGACTGGGTTCGATTGAATTCGTGAGTGTGGGACTAGAGTTTGGATCGGTTTGTATGGGGGGAAGAACTCAAAGGGATTAAAGATTAAAACCATATGGAACCAGGTTTGTATGCGATTCCCTAGCGGGCTGTGATGGTTAAGGGTGTGTGCTGGTGTGGGAGAGACCCGGGTTCGAGTCTCTCCACACCCTTTTATTTTTAAAATCATTTCTTAATTACTATTTTATTTTAAAAACCATTCCACTATTATTATTATACTATATTAAGGTATTTTTGCCCGGGAAACAACCCGTAGGCTCGGGTTCGGTTTCATAACTATTAATTTATATTATTTCCACTTCTTAAAATAATATATTTATATTATTTTCAAATGACGAATTCGTATAAAATAATATGTTTATATTATTTCAACCCGTGACCCTTCGTATAAAACAATGTGTTATTATATTATTTCCGCCTTGTTTATTTACCGCGTGTGATGTTTCAAACTATTTAATAATGTAAATTTTTATATTATTTACTCACGTTATTATCTCGAATAAAAATAATATATTTATTATTTTGTCACGAAAATGATTACTGAGTATTTTCTACGAGCTCAAAAATAATATATAGGACATATTATTTTTTCTTAGATCATTATTAAATGATACGAACGTACAAATTTAATTAATTGTTTAATATTATTCGTATTAGAGACTTTCGACACGTAACACGTTGATCTTAATTATTATATTAAGAAATCTATTTTCCCGTAGACACGTTCGTCTACCCGTTAATCCTTAGAATGTTTTAAGACGTTCTAATCTTCCGTGTCATCGTCACAAATCACATATGTCCCTAACTTGTGTGTTTATAATTCTAGGACATACGTAAGCCGTGAAGGCTAACACTTGAGATTTCAAATCTCATACTTGTGTAATACTACCTACTACGCAACGCAGGTGAGTTTCACGGCCCCTTTTACTTGTTTTACTATTGGGGGAGAAACATGCAAATACACAAACATCATTTTACTTGTTTTCCCGTGGGGGAGAAACAGGTACGCAAGCAAATATTATTTTACATGTTTTTCCCGTTGGGGAGAAAACATGACACAACTATTTTGATTTTGGTACCTTATATGATATCACTGTTGAGGCTAAGCGTAACACACTATCACAGAAAGTCCTCATCTTATATCAGACCGTTAATATGGATCTTAGAGAGGTAATGTTTAGTAGTACTACTGGGTTTGACAAATCCCACCCGCATTAGTCGCGCTAACTCGATTGGAGATCGAACGGCTGAAATGTTAGCCTACTCACATCGCCAGTGTTGATAGACCTGGCATGAGGCAAATAAACAAATAGTCAGCTTCGGTTGCGAGCGCTTTAGTAAGACATGAACATAGGCTAGCTACCTATAGATATGCATATTGAATGTACATAATCTGGCAAACACTCTCTTATTGAAAACTTGAAACCTGTGAACTCACCAACCTCGTGTTGACACTTTTTCTTACATGTTTCTCAGGTCGCTTTGGCACAGGTTGCACACTTAGGACATGCATGGAGTCCTACTGTCATTTCATTCATTTCAAACATGTTAATACCATCCGTATCACCCTCAGTTAACAAGGGACACATCATTTGCATTGCATCATCATTCCCAGTGACGACACTCGGGGAATCACCAGAACATCATCCACTCACGTCCGAGGGCAGCGAGACGGAGCCTTCGGAGGAGTCACTTACACCACCATCACCAGTGGGGTTTGGTGGGCATTCTCAGGTCCATGTTATGGATGACACTCAGCACTAGCACATGTCTTTCTGGTAGTTGAATTTCGTCGGAGGCGAGCCCCTCATGCACCCACTAACAACAATACGCCGTGTGAAGGCAGACTGTTGCACGCATTATTGCAGAATCCACTGACATGTAGAGGTCATCACTTTCCCGAGCCGTGGGCTCGCGCTTTGGTCGATATTCTGTTGAAGAAAGTTTGACCACAAGGTTGAGAACGCATTGCTCATTGCATACTCAGACCCTATCCTGACTCAGTTGGAAGGACGGCTACTTTGTTGCTTCCTGTAACTTATATTCATGAATTAGTTTCATTTCTCGAAGTCGCATTTCATGTACATGTTTGTTACATGTTCTCATTTATAATCCGTTGGATTGGACTCCTGTATTGTGTTTCAACTCGAGTGAATACTCGGAGCAAACCATCCTCGACTACTCATCCCGATATGAGTTCTAGTTGATCAAAGTATAGTTTATGACTAAGCCTTTCGATGACTTATCATATCTGACAACACTATGTACTCAACAATATAACCTAAAGGACATTATGACACAGGACAGGGAGAACAAGGGTGAGCATGCAAAGCAAATTATCATTACGGGTGCACACGTAATAGTAATTTGAGGTGCATGTAAGTCCCGGTGAAACCTAGTGTGTGGATGAATGGTCCTAATCAGTGATTTACAGACTTAAGTTTCCACTATCTGTAGAGACTCTCATAACCCACTCAACGACTAGTTGGTATCGTTAAACTCGTTTAACAGCTGATAGACGCGACTATCAAGTTGAAAATATTTACGGACACACTATATTATCATCAATGGAATCCACCAATGTTATTTTCACTCATGTAAGATTCTTAGTGATCTTACGACTCTCATTCAAACTTAATCAATGGAACCACCTAGAGTGAAACTCTAGTAGAACCTCAGGGTAAAACCACCGACTCCAAGTATGTAAGCGGAATTGGAAGAATTCCTTCCTGCTAACACATTATTCCTTACACTCCAACGATAAATTCCAATTGACCCTAATGCATTATCCGGTGACTAATCCTCAGATTAATTTGATTTATACCACGGGGCATCAAACTCTGTGAACGGGCTCCTCCTTTCACAAAATGATCCAGTTGTTCTAATGACATTAGAAAACAAGGACCTCATCTAACTGATCAGCAGTTGAACGCGAATACTTAAACAGACGTCCTATCCCTTATACTCCTAATATCTACATCTCATTAAAACCTTTCCTACATGTGAACCTCTTAGCCTTTGTGTTGACCGATGCTTACCTTATAAGCACGAGTCTCATTAGAATTCTCAGCATGACTTCACAATTTTCAAGTTGGTGTCGTCGTACTCCAACTCTATTAGAAACCAAGTATACTATTGAGATAGCAGACAATCAGATAATTGAAGCGACTCACATTCTTAAGAGATGTAAGAACGGATTGGTTGGTCATAAGCTTGATATCGACCTTATGCCGGTCACGCTCAGTAATTTTGATGTAAATGTCGGTATGGATTGGTTATCTAAGAACCAAGCCGAAATTATTTGTCGTGAGCAAATTTGTTCGCCTTCCTCTCCCTAGTGGAGGAACCCTTTCTGTCCAAGGAGAAAAGAGTGGTGCTATTATGGGCATCATATCTTTCATGAAAGCGCAGAAGTGTCTACGTAAAGGTCATACTGCCCTTTTGGCTCTCGTCACTGAGCAACTATCTGGGGAGAAGAAGATTTACGATATCCTGATCGTTCGTGACTACCCGAAAGTATTTCCGAGGATCTTCCTGGTCTTCCGCCACATCGTCAAGTTGAATTTCAAATCGATCTAGCACCTGGAGCGGCACCGATCGCTCGGGCACCTTAAAGGTTAGCACCTAGTGAATTACAAGAGTTGTCCACTCAATTGCAAGATTTATTGGATAAAGGTTTCATCCGACCTAGTTCATCGCCATGAGGAGCTCCGGCACTGTTTGTCAAGAAGAAGGACGGTACTTTCCGTATGTGTATTGACTACCGTGAGCTGAATAAAGTCACAATTAAGAATCGCTACCCTTTGCCTCGTATAGATGATCTCTTTGATCAACTCCAAGGATCAAGTTTCTATTCCAAAATAGATCTTAGGTCCGGCTACCATCAGTTAAGAGTCCGAGAAGAGGATATCTCTAAGACTGCATTCAGAACGAGGTACGGTCATTACGAGTTTATGGTCATGCCTTTCGGATTAACCAACGCACCTGCGGTATTCATGGATCTCATGAACCGTGTGTGTAAGCCATATCTTGATCAATTTGTCATCGTTTTCATCGACGACATCCTCATTTATTCCAAGAACAAAGAAGAACATGAGGAACATCTACGCCTAATTTTGGAATTACTTAAGCGAGAGCAACTGTATGCTAAGTTTTCCAAGTGTGAATTCTGGATCCGGGAAGTTCAGTTTCTAGGACATGTAGTTAACGAAAAAGGAATACATGTCGACCCATCAAAGATAGAAGCCATCAAGAATTGGGCAGCACAAACGACTCCGACTGAGGTGCGACAATTTCTGGGATTGGCTGGATATTACCGTCGATTCATCGAAGGATTTTCAAAGATTGCTCAACCTCTCACTGCTTTAACTCAAAAAGGAAAGCCTATAATTGGGGCGATAGCCAAGAGTCAGCATTCTAACACCTCAAACAGAAACTTTGCAGTGCACCTATTCTAACTCTTCCGGAAGGAACCGACGATTTTGTGGTGTATTGTGATGCATCTATTCAGGGTCTGGGTTGTGTCTTAATGCAACGCGAAAAGGTGATTGCATACGCTTCACGTCAACTAAAGGTTCACGAGAGAAACTACACCACTCATGACTTAGAGTTGGGAGCCGTAGTCTTCGCTCTTAAGATATGGAGACATTACTTGTACGGTACCAAATGCACCATATACACCGATCACAAGAGTCTTCAGCACATCTTCGAGCAGAAAGAATTGAACATGCGACAACGTCGATGGGTCAAACTCTTAAACGATTATGACTGTGCGATCCGGTACCACCCGGGTAAAGCTAATGTTGTAGCTGATGCCTTAAGTCGAAAAGAAACAAAACCCAAACGAATTCGAGCATTACAGCTTACTATTCATCCCGGATTAACTGAAAAAATCCGTAGTGCTCAACTTGAAGCCCTAAAAGAGGAAAACCTATCACTGGAAGGTACACGCGGTCTGGAAGCACAGCTTGAAGTCAAATCTGAAGGTATTCGCTACTTTGCCGAGCGAATATGGGTTCCAGTATTCGGGAACCTAAGGGAACTAGTCATGGATGAGTCTCATAAATCTCGTTACTCAATACATCCAGGTTCTGACAAAATGTTCCAAGATCTAAAGGTACTATATTGGTGGCCTGATGTATTGTAAAATACATGCATTTTACTGTCAATTTTATTCCCACTTTGTGTTTGTTTTGCTTCGGTTTTCTTCTATAACTGCTTGTACTTAATATTTCTATATCTTATGGTTGTTAGGTCACAAAGGAAGCGGATATGATTGAAAACGAAGAAGAACGAGTTTTCGGTTCGTGCGAGAGGGCTGTGTATAAAAAGAAAAGAAACTTTCTAGATTTTTACCCCTGTCGCGTGACGGCAAGAGACGAAAAGGAGGAACATTCTAGCCTCAAGAAGGTGATTGTGGACTAAAATCGGAGGAGGAGAAGTGGATATTGATCAAGAACAAGCGTTGGGATCGAAGAATTGAAGCCGGATTCACCTCGGGTTACATATTTTTGATTCGTTCTTGTTTTCTTGTCAATTCTAACATGATGAACAGCCTAGTTACTTATTGTTTTATAATTTTGAACATGTTTCTTGGATAGATTCTTGTTGTCTACCTAGGTTTAGATGATTGCACATGTTTAACATTGGTTTTTGTTGGTTTTTGGAACTTTTGAATGTGAAGAACTCATGATGTAACAAACTTGGTTTTGATCATTGGATGTATATGCGTATTTAGTATTATCAGTTGAATGATTTTTCAGTCCTCATGTGCTTTGATGAATGTCTTTCATATAATAGGTGCATGCTAGATCAATTGCCGTGTGTTTTTGATTATTGGATGGTTTGCTAGACGTAGTATTCCATAGGAATGAAATTCGTGAATTGGTAAATCTAAATATTCAACCAATCTTAATAGCTGTGAGGTGAGAGATTGTCGGTTTATCTCGTGTGTCTGATCGCTAGTTTAGAATCTTTGTGAGAAGGTCTGTCTAGTTCGTCGTTCACATCTTGTTTACCGAGTCCAATAGGAAATTCTTAGTTATCCCTTGCACTTAGGTGTATTGAGACTTTCGCGCTGTGAGGTAGATTGTCTAGCGGATACTTCTTGAGTAGACTGGATGACCTGTGAGGGGAACCCGTCCAGCCGGTGGTTTAACGGCTTTTAGGTCTCTTAGTTGACAATCCTTGAGAAGGGTCGAGGGTGCTCTAGGTTCCCTTTGAGTTTAGTATTTTAAGATCTCGGTATCACATCAGTTCCATTGCCGACAGAACCTTCGTCAGACACGTGTAGGATTCGGGCCTAGGTAGTGCTTTCACCCTATCTGTTTTCGTTCCGTAGTTATTCTCACGCTAGTTTGTTTGTTCTCGTCTTTTCCTTTATTTTCTATAGTTTATTTCTCTCTTAAATAAAAGAAACCCCCTTTTTTGTAATTAGTTATCCTGCATCTGAGTCAGTATTTTGCTGTACATACAGTGTCCGTAGGTTCAATACTCGGTCTTATCTATCTATTCTGCAAACGATCGGTACACTTGCCGTATTGTGCGCGTTAGTTTAGATTTGTCCGTTTTATTATAAATATTAGAACTTGTAGGTTTTTGCGTATAGTTCGTTGCACACCAAGTTTTTGGCGCCGTTGCCGGGGACACTTGGCAATAGCGAAATTGACTTTGATTTTAGGATTTGTGTATATTTTCTTTTATTTGGGTGTTTTAGATTAGGTTGTATTTCTTTATTTTTCTCTTTATTTTTATTTTTATTTATTTTGAAAGAAGAGGAAGATGTGGTGCGAGAATTGTGGTGGACCCCATTGGATGCAGCAATGTCAGCATTTTTATTCATATGGGTATTCTGCGCACCGGTACGATGAGAGATATCAGGAGGAGGATGCATTGGCGAGATCATACCATTTGATGGAGCTGATGGAAAAGGAAGCGAGAGCCGAAGACATCAAATGGAGAGCTGAGATGGATCTTCTGACAAGTCAGATTGAAGCACTTAAACTTGCAATGGCAACATCTATGAAGCAGATAGAGGATCCTGTGATTGATGATTCATTTGAGCCGGAGACGAGAACGGACAGCGGAGTTTTTGCTATTTCCGACAGTTCTTCCCAAGTCCCACCTCCGGCTAGGCATATATTTGATTTTGAGGATCTGGATGTAGAAGAACACATCCAAGCTTATTTGAGGCACGATCTGCAGGCGGACAGACCAGCTGATGTGGAGAGAGACATGATTTTTGCTGTAGAGGATACACTTGTTCCGAGTGTAGATGAGGCTGTAGTTGCTCACTTCCGAGCGCATGAGGAGAGTCTTCACATCCCATCAGCAGAAGAAGTCAGGCAGATAGATTGGAGTGCCCGGTTTGCTGAGATGAAGGCCAAGTGGGTAGAGGAAGGTGAAGTATTCGACACACCAGGACCAGAGACGTTAATGGACGAGTCAGTCCCACCTCTGGTTCAGCAGGATGTCCCAATTCAGTCGATTTCCGCATTGTGGGCCGATTCTGATGATGAGTTGGAGTTTTCATCTGATCCCGTGACCACAGAGCATCCTGATGATCAGATTAATGAGGAAAGTGAGAGAGCTAAGATAGAGGATGACATGACGAAGGAGGAGGAGCATGTACTATCGTGGGAGTTTGAGTTTGGTGACGAGTTGGTTGGTTTTACAACTCAAGAGGCTGATAAGGTGTTTGACCCTGTTGGTGACATTACTACTCTCGAGACATTACTTTATGGAGAGCCAGCAGCAGTTATCGAGCAGTCACCAAACCGAGAGGATGAAGAAGAAGTGATGGAGATGGAGCGACCACTTCTTGTTGACGATGAGCAAACCCCAAGTGTGAGGATTGCTGATGATGATAGCCAGCTCTTGGATGACGACGATGATTATGGATCGCCATCCAGATCTAACGTGCCACGGGATGGGGCGAGAGAGCGCCTGGACCGGCGCATTTCAAGGACACAAACCTGGTCGATTCGAGGCCCTGCAGTTGTTCCAGACTGCAGAGACAACCATGCTCCTCATTACATGCATGGGATACAGTTCGGTCCAGGAAAATTCAAGTCTTGGTGGCCCGACTCGAGTCTGTTTCGAGTCTTCTAGGGCCTGGTTGTTGGATTCTTCCCGTCCATCGACAAGAGAATGAGATTGAGTAAAAATGATGGGATGAGGATTAAGGAGAGGCCTCCTGATTGAGTTTACTTGCGAGGCACGAGTCTGGCTGAAGAATCTTCTGTAAACTTAGTGCTACTGGGAGGCAACCCAGATTTTCGCTTTAGTTATTTATTTGCTTTATTTTAGCTGTCATTGTGTTTGTTGCTTCTCCTGTTCTGTGATTCGTCCTCATTATTATGGCTGCTTGTATTTTGTACATTATCTGTTTAGTTTAGTTTTATTTTTATTCTATTATTTGTGTCAGTGTTATGCTGCTCGGGTTTTGCTTGTTTTTGTTTTGCAGGTTTGGTTTTTCATAACCCGTACTCAATCTCCATTCGGGTGGTGGAAAACCAGTTACATATCATTGGAGTGCCCGGTTTGCAGGTTTTGTGTTTTGATGTTTGCATGCAGGGATTATAATTGATTTTTGGAAGAGCTTTTTAGCAGCAGAATGTGTTGGAAAATTTCAAAACTTTCTGTCAAATTCCACCCCTCGCGCTACGCGACGCTTTGCTCGTCCCCCGTCACGTTACGCGTAAAAAAAAAATTAGCAGCGAGAACACAACGAGAGCGAAGTGTGGGGATGCTGAATCCTCAACAAGGCTTTGGGAGCTGCTGCATGCTTGGAGCATATTGACCCGCCAAAATACCAGCTAAGTCTTTTCCATTTTCTTTTACTTTTCCCTGTTTTTGTTTTTGAGTCGTGTTTCCATTCCTGCATTGAGGACAATGCAAAGTTTAAGTGTGGGGATGGGACACTGTCGTTTTGTTTTTTTTTTGTTTAGAGTGTGTTTTTTTTTATTTAAAAAAAAATTGAAATTGTTCCTGAATTGATTTTGAATTTATGAGAAAAATAATTTAGCAGTTCGTTGATTATCATTTAATTGAAACTTGTGGGAAGGAAATCATAGCAAACTTGTGATGTGTTGGTAGGTCTAGTTAGCTAGCAAGCCATTGAAAAATTTAATTAAGAATAATATTAACTTGTGGTTTCTACATTCCTTTAGGCCGATAGTGTAATTCCAACCAGTAGGGTGCGGTAGGTAAAGTCCTGATTTGCTCGAATCTTGTGTCTATAGAATCTCTAGTTTATTTCCCCCTTTTCCTCTGTTCTGCGATGGCAGAGACCTGGGAAAGGAGTGCGTCGCCCTGTTGCTATAGACGCACAATGGGTTCACGCTGCTGATCACAATTAAAAGATGCCCAAAAAGCTAAAAGCTTATAGCAAAAAAAAAAGTAAAAAAAAATAAATAAATAAATAAATAAATAAAATAATAAATATGGGCCAGCTGTAAATTATTGCAAGTGATCTGATGGAAAAAACATAAGAGTATTTTATATTCACGAGTTAATTCGTTAAAATAGCTTATCATAACTAATCCTTGTCAAGCCTGAAAGTAGGTAGCTTAGTGCCAAGAGGATGTAGGTCACGGTTAATTGGGTAAATATATAAAATATTTTTGGCTTGTTTAGTTTCCTAGATTTAAAATGGACCAGTATACCAGCAATCATGGTTTCTATGTCGGTATTTCCCCTTGTTAATATGAAATGATTTAATTCGGGCTCGCTAATCTTTGATCTCTTTATTCTAATCTTTTTCAGGGACGAAAAACAGTTAAGTGTGGGGATGTGATGTATTGCAAAATACATCCGTTTTACTGTCTATTTTATTCCCACTTTGTGTTTGTTTTGCGTCGGTTTTCTTCTATAACTGCTCGTACTTAATATTTCTATATATTTTGGTTGTTAGGTCACAAAGGAAGCGGATATGATTGAAAACGAAGAAGAACGAGTTTCCGGTTCGTGCGAGAGGGCTGTGGATAAAAAGAAAGGAAAATTCTGGATTTTTAACCCCGTCGCGCTACGCGACAGGTCTTGGAATTTCGTCGCGCTACGCGAGGAATGCAAAATGACAGAATTGCCCTTTTTTTGATTGCAGACTATTTTGTCTTTTCTGGGGCCCTAGCGCTACGCGAGGATGAATCAAGATCCCGTCGCGCTACGCGACGGGTGGTTTTTCGCAGAAACCTCTTTTTAAGCCAAAAATTAGAAAACCCTAAAGGGGGGAGACCACCTTGTGACGGCAAAAGACGAAAAGGAGGAACATTCTAGCCTCAAGAAGGTGATTGTGGACTAAATTCGGAGGAGGAGAAGTGGATATTGATCAAGAACAAGCGTTGGGATCGAAGAATTGAAGCCGGATTCACCTCGGGTTACATATTTTTGATTCGTTCTTGTTTTCTTGTCAATTCTAACATGATGAACAGCCTAGTTACTTATTGTTTTATAATTTTGAACATGTTTCTTGGCTAGATTCTTGTTGTCTACCTAGGTTTAGATGATTGCACATGTTTAACATTGGTTTTTGTTGGTTTTTGGAACTTTTGAATGTGAAGAACTCATGATGTAACAAACTTGGTTTTGATCATTGGATGTGTATGCGTATTTAGTATTATCAGTTGAATGATTTTTCAGTCCTCATGTGCTTTGATGAATGTCTTTCATATAATAGGTGCATGCTAGATCAATTGCCGTGTGTTTTTGATTATTGGATGGTTTGCTAGACGTAGTATTCCATAGGAATGAAATTCGTGAATTGGTAAATCTAAATATTCAACCAATCTTAATAGCTGTGAGGTGAGAGATTGTCGGTTTATCTCGTGTGTCTGATCGCTAGTTTAGAATCTTTGTGAGAAGGTCTGTCTAGTTCGTCGTTCACATCTTGTTTACCGAGTCCAATAGGAAATTCTTAGTTATCCCTTGCACTTAGGTGTATTGAGACTTTCGCGCTGTGAGGTAGATTGTCTAGCGGATACTTCTTGAGTAGACTGGATGACCTGTGAGGGGAACCCGTCCGGCCGGTGGTTTAACGGCTTTTAGGTCTCTTAGTTGACAATCCTTGAGAAGGGTCGAGGGTGCTCTAGGTTCCCTTTGAGTTTAGTATTTTAAGATCTCGGTATCACATCAGTTCCATTGCCGATAGAACCTTCGTCAGACACGTGTAGGATTCGGGCCTAGGTAGTGCTTTCACCCTATCTGTTTTCGTTTCGTAGTTATTCTCACGCTAGTTTGTTTGTCCTCGTCTTTTCCTTTATTTTCTCTAGTTTATTATTTTTAGTTTATTTCTCTCTTAAATAAAAGAAACCCCCCTTTTTATAATTAGTTATCCTGCATCTGAGTCAGTATTTCGATGTACATACAGTGTCCGTAGGTTCGATACTCGGTCTTATCTATCTATTCTGCAAACGATCGGTACACTTGCCGTATTGTGCGCGTTAGTTTAGGTTTGTCCGTTTTATTATAAATATTAGAACTTGTAGGTTTTTGCGTATAGTTCGTAGAACAACAAGTTTTTGGCGCCGTTGCCGGGGACACTTGGCAATAGCGAAATTTACTTTGATTTTAGGATTTGTGTATACTTTCTTTTATTTGGGTGTTTTAGATTAGGTTGTATTTATTTATTTTTATTTATTATTTATTTTGAAAGAAGAGGAAGATGTGGTGCGAGAATTATGGTGGACCCCATTGGACGCAGCAATGTCAGCATTTTTATTCATATGGGTATTTTGCGCACCGGTACGATGAGAGATATTAGGAGGATGATGCGTTGGCGAGATCGTACCATTTGATGGAGCTGATGGAGAAAGAAGCGAGAGCCAAAGACATCAAATGGAGAGCTTAGATGGATCTTCTGACAAGTCAGATTGAAGCTCTTAAACTTGCAATGGCTACATCTATGAAGCAGATAGAGGGTCCTGTGATTGATGATTCATTAGAGCCGGAGACGAGAACGGACAGCGGAGTTTTTGCTATTTCCGATAGTTCTTCCCAAGTCCCACCTCCGGCTCGGCATATATTTGATTTTGAGGATCCGGATGTAGAAGAACACATCCAAGCTTATTTGAGGCACGATCTGCAGGCGGACAGACCAGCTGATGTGGAGAGAGACGTGATTTTTGCTGTAGAGGATACACTTGTTTCGAGTGTAGATGAGGCTGTAGTTGCTCACTTCCGAGTGCAGGAGGAGAGTCTTCACATCCCATCAGCAGAAGAAGTCAGGCAGATAGATTGGAGTGCCCGGTTTGCTGAGATGGAGGCCAGGTGGGTAGAGGAAGGTGAAGTATTCCACACACCAGGACCAGAGACGTTAATGGACGAGTCAGTCCCACCTCTGGTTCAGCAGGATGTCCCAATTCAGCCGATTTCCGCATTGTGGGCAGATTCTGATGATGAGTTGGAGTTTTCATCTGATCCCGTGACCACAGAGCATCCTAATGATCAGATTGATGAGGAAAGAGAGAAAGCCAGGATAGAGGATGACATGACGAAGGAGGAGGAGCATGTACTATCCTGGGAGTTTGAGTGTGGTGACGAGTTGGTTGGTTTTACAACTCAAGAGGCTGATGAGGTGTTTGACCCTGTTGGTGACATTACTACTCTCGAGACATTACTTTATGGAGAGCCAGCAGCGGTTATCGAGCAGTCACCAAACCGAGAGGATGAAGAAGAAGTGATGGAGATGGAGCGACCACTTCTTGTTGAGGATGAGCAAACCCCAAGTGTGGGGATTGCTGATGATGATAGCCGGCCCGTGGATGACGACGATGATTATGGATCGCCACCCAGATCAAACGTGCCATGGGATAGGGTGAGGGAGCGCCTGGACCGGCGCATTTCAAGGACACAAACCTGGTCGATTAGAGGCCCTGCAGTTGTTCCAGACTGCAGAGACGACCATGCTCCTCATTACATGCATGGCATACAGTTCGGTCCAGGAAAATTCAAGTCTTGGTGGCCCGACTCGAGTATGTTTCGAGTCTTCTGGGGCCTGGTTGTTGGATTCTTCCCGTCCAACGACAAGAGAATGAAATTGAGTAAAAATGATGGGAAGAGGATTAAGGAGAAGCCTCCTGATTGAGTTTACTTGCGAGGCATGAGTCTGGCTGAAGACTCTTCTGTAAACTTAGCGCTACTGGGAGGCAACCCAGATTTTCGCTTTAGTTATTTATTTGCTTTATTTTAGCTGTCATTGTGTTTGTTGCTTCTCCTGTTCTGTGATTCGTCCTCATTATTATGGCTGCTTGTATTTTGTACATTATCTGTTTAGTTTAGTTTTATTTTTATTCTATTATTTGTGTCAGTGTTATGCTGCTCGGGTTTTGCTTGTTTTTGTTTTGCAGGTTTGGTTTTTCATAACCCGTACTCAATCTCCATTCGGGTTGTGGAAAACCAGTTACATATCATTGGAGTGCCCGGTTTGCAGGTTTTGTGTTTTGATGTTTGCATGCAGGGATTATAATTGATTTTTGGAAGAGCTTTTAGCAGCAGAATGCGGGTCCCCAAGTATGTTTGTTTTTTTAAATGGTGGTTGGAAGGTTTGAGAAATAAGGTGTGAGAAAATTTGACTAAGTGTTGGAAAATTTCGAAACTTTCTATCAAATTCCACCCCTCGCGCTACGCGACGCTTTGCTCGTCCCCCGTCGCGCTACTTGAAAAAAAAAATTAGCAGCGAGAACACAACGAGAGCGAAGTGTGGGGA
The DNA here is from genome assembly GCA_023525975.1 of Smallanthus sonchifolius. Taxonomy (NCBI): domain Eukaryota; kingdom Viridiplantae; phylum Streptophyta; class Magnoliopsida; order Asterales; family Asteraceae; genus Smallanthus; species Smallanthus sonchifolius. The sequence continues at coordinate 35,135,748 of CM042046.1, forward strand.
TGCTGAATCCTCAACAAGGCTTTGGGAGCTGCTGCATGCTTGGAGCATATTGACCCGCCAAAATACCAGCTAAGTCTTTTCCATTTTCTTTTACTTTTCCCTGTTTTTGTTTTTGAGTCGTGTTTCCATTCCTGCATTGAGGACAATGCAAAGTTTAAGTGTGGGGATGGGACACTGTCGTTTAGTTTTGTTTTTTTTATTGAGTCTAGTTAACTTTGAGTGCATTTAGTTAGTTTAAATTTTATCTATTTATTTATGTTCTTGAAAAAAAAATGTTTAAGAAACTTGATGATTGCATTTAAAAGCAGGAGATGATAGGAAATTGGGCCCTGGTTTTCATTTAATATTTATAAGACATTAAAAATCAGATTACACACTTAACTCGGGATATGTCTGGTAGGCCCAACTGACGATAAAAAGCCCTAGGAGTATTTATAATACACTGCACCTTAAATCACAACATCCGTGGGTTCTCATCTTAGGAGAAGCGGTGAAGCCGAAACTGTCGAATAGTATAAGAGGTACCATTGTAGGTTAAAACCCGTATGTATTTAAGATTAGCAGATTAGTTAGCACACCTTACCTTTTTATGAGAATAAATCCGGGACTGGTGGCGCTTTAGGAAATTTCATCGTATCATTGCGTGAGCTTAAAAATAACTTAAGAACGAAGCCTATGTGTTTCCCACTGGGATGGTAACTTGGTGGATACACCCATGGGCTAAGTGCTTTAAATATTATAACCTAAAGCTTATGTGTTGCCCGCTGGGATGGCGACTTGGTTGGCAATACCTCTGAGTTAAGGTTACAATTATGTTATATAAAGCTCAACATGATTAAAAAAAAAGATGCAAAAAAAAAAAAAGATGCAAAAAAAAAATATATATATATATATATTTATGCATCCATCCATCATTAGTTAATTTAAATACATCTGGGTATTGGGTTACAGTGGAAGAAAAATCATGAAACAAATGATTTAATCAGTGCTTCGAAAACTTGAGATGGGATTAGGTAGAACTGTGGATACCTTAGTGTGAGACCCTAGACCTAGTGTTCACTTGAAGATAACAAAATATGATTGGGGAAAATCCGTTGGTGGTTGGGTTTAGAAGGACAAACATACCGACAATCGCAGTTTTTGTGTTTTCGTGTCTAATAAGATAACCCATAAAATGTTGAAGACCTTATGCTTGATTATGATCCTGTTTTGCATGAATTTTTCAGGGACGAAAAAAAGATAAGTGTGGGGATGTGATGTATTGCAAAATACATGCATTTTACTGTCAATTTTATTCCCACTTTGTGTTTGTTTTGCTTCGGTTTTCTTCTATAACTGCTTGTACTTAATATTTCTATATCTTATGGTTGTTAGGTCACAAAGGAAGAGGATATGATTGAAAACGAAGAAGAACGAGTTTCCGGTTCGTGCGAGAGGGCTGTGTATAAAAAGAAAAGAAACTTTCTGGATTTTTACCCTTGTCGCGTAGCGCGACAGGTATTGGAAGTCCCTTGCGCTACGCGAGGATTGAAAAATGTCAGAATTGCCCCTTTTAATGATTGCCCGACTATTTTGTCTTTTCTGGGACCCTCGCGCTACGCGACGGGTGGTTTTTCGCAGACATCTCCTTTTAAACTAAAAATTAGAAAACCCTCAACGAGGACGAGCCTGGAGCGGCTGGAGGCGACGAAAAGTGACAGAAAAAGGTGTTTTCAAGAGGAATCAAAGGCTGGGAAGGTATAGGATCGAAGAATCAAAGCATTGGATCAAGGATATCGGGTGTTCATCGTTCGGTTTACCTTGATTCTTTGTTTCTCTTTGATTTCTTGTTCTTCCTTTGTTATTAACAGATTATGAATTGTATTTATATGATGTTTCTTGGCTAAACTTTTAGAACTACCTAGGTTTAGATGATTGCACATGTTTAACATTGGTTTTTGTTGGTTTTTGGAACTTTTGAATGTGAAGAACTCATGATGTAACAAACTTAGTTTTGATCATTGGATGTGTATGCGTATTTAGTATTATCAATTAAATGATTTTTCAGTCCTCATGTGCTTTGATGAATGTCTTTCATATAATAGGTGCATGCTAGATCAATTGCCGTGTGTTTTTGATTATTGGATGGTTTGCTAGACGTAGTATTCCATAGGAATGAAATTCGTGAATTGGTAAATCTAAATATTCAACCAATCTTAATAGCTGTGAGGTGAGAGATTGTCGGTTTATCTCGTGTGTCTGAACGCTAGTTTAGAATCTTTGTGAGAAGGTCTGTCTAGTTCATCGTTCACATCTTGTTTACCGAGTCCAATAGGAAATTCTTAGTTATCCCTTGCACTTAGGTGTATTGAGACTTTCGCGCTGTGAGGTAGATTGTCTAGCGGATACTTCTTGAGTAGACTGGATGACCTGTGAGGGGAACCCGTCCAGCCGGTGGTTTAACGGCTTTTAGGTCTCTTAGTTGACAATCCTTGAGAAGGGTCGAGGGTGCTCTAGGTTCCCTTTGAGTTTAGTATTTTAAGATCCCGGTATCACATCAGTTCCATTACAGATAGAACCTTCGTCAGACACGTGTAGGATTCGGTCCTAGGTAGTGCTTTCACCCTATCTGTTTTCGTTCCGTAGTTATTCTCACGCTAGTTTGTTTGTCCTCGTCTTTTCCTTTATTTTCTCTAGTTTATTATTTTTAGTTTATTTCTCTCTTAAATAAAAGAAACCCCCCTTTTTGTAATTAGTTATCCTGCATCTGAGTCAGTATTTCGCTGTACATACAGTGTCCGTAGGTTCGATACTCGGTCTTATCTATCTATTCTGCAAACGATCGGTACACTTGCCGTATTGTGCGCGTTAGTTTAGGTTTGTCCGTTTTATTATAAATATTAGAACTTGTAGGTTTTTGCGTATAGTTCGTAGCACACCATGGCCGAAGATAAAGGCCGATATAGCCACCTATGTTAGTAAGTGTCTGACTTGCGCGAAGGGTACTTACTTGAAAGAAATAGTCTCTCGGCACGGGGTGCCAATCTCCATTATTTCAAATCGTGATGCACGATTCACTTCTCGTTTCTGGCAGTCGTTACATAAGGCCTTAGGCACGCGTCTAGATATGAGCACAGCATACCATCCTCAAATTGATGGCCAAACGGAACGTACAATCCAAACTCTGGAGGACATGCTACGAGCTTGTGTGATTGATTTCGGTAACACTTGGGAGTCTCACCTACCGTTGGTGGAGTTCTCCTACAAAAAAAACTATCACACTAGCATCAAGGCAGCTCCATTTGAGGCACTTTATGGACGGAAATGTCGTTCTCCTATTTGTTGGACCGAGGTTGGAGATAGCCAACTCACAGGTCCTGAACTTGTATTTGAAACTTCCGAAAAGATCGTTCAAATTAGAAACCGTATGGCGGCAACTCGTGATCGTCAAAAGAGCTACGCCGACAAGCGTCGTAAACCCTTAGAGTTTCAAATAGGTGACATGGTCTTACTCAAAGTCTCACCTTGGAAAGGTGTCATTCGTTTCGGGAAACGAGGCAAACTAAATCCTCGCTATATTGGACCATTCAAGATAATGAAGAGAATCGGGCCAGTAGCTTATCAACTGGACCTACCGGAAAGACTTAGTGGTGTGCATAACGTCTTTCACGTCTCAAATTTAAAGAAATGCCTAGCAGACGAATCACTCGCAGTTCCTCTTGAGGAACTACACATTGATGAAAAGTTACGTTTCATCGAAGAACCCGTGGAAATTATGGATAGGGAAGTTAAAACGTTAAAACACAGTAAAATCCCTATTGTCAGAGTTCGTTGGAACTCGAAACGTGAACCGGAATTCACATGGGAGCGCGAGGATCAGATGATACGCAAGTATTCGCATCTACTCAAGCAATCCACTTCAAACTCTTAATGTACTATTCTAATTTTCGGGACGAAAATTCTTTCAACTAGGGGATGATGTGACACCCTAGAAAAAAATTTATTTATTTATTTTAATTTTCGAGACGAAAATTCTTTCAACTAGAGGATGATGTGACATCCGGAAATTTTTTTTTATTTTATTTAATTTTCGGGACGAAAATTCTTTCAACTAGGGATGATGTGATAACCCGGACTTTTTCAGTTAACTCCGTTACTATAATCCAGTTAAATATTGACTTAGTTAAACTTAACTCAAACTCCAGGGACTAGAATTGTCAGCTTTCAAACTCAAACCTCAAGGACTAATTGTGAAATTAGCCTAAACCCATTTCTATTTGACTTGGTAAAGTCAAAATTCAAAAAATGGTATTCCTATTGACTTTAGAAAGTCAACTAACCCGATTCTTAACTCATTCTAACCACAAGGACTTGTTTTGCCATCTTCTAAACTCAGAAACATGAAAACAGAGGGGCTAAATTTGTAAATAGCTCATTCTTGATTTTATTTGACTATTGAAAGTCAAACTTACGGCTTTGATGCAATTCAAGTCCCGTAACCGATATTTGTTTGGAATTAGAAATCGTTATACATGATTAAGTTGTTATCGGTCGTCATTAACACATTAAACTCAGGCATTAAACGAATTAAACTCAAATAATGAGAACTAAAACTATAACCGTCGACTATTATCTTGAATCCATCGAATTCGATCATTTTAACAGTTATTCTCGCAACCCAAACCTCTGAACACACTAGACGAAATGCCTTGTTGCTTCTACACGCTTCAATTCGATCGGAGGGAGAGCCAGACTCGTCGGAGACCAACACAGCCATCGTCGGCACCTGTTTTAGTCGTACTCTATCAATCCAGTATCGTTTCAGGTAATTGGATGCACCTACAGATTCGTTTTTATCTCTTATATAAAAGCCCTAACCTAATTAAATCTTCCATTATCGAATTCGACTAAAATCAGAACCTAGGGTTCATGTAAAACCGATTTACTCGTTCACCACCTTAAACCCTGTTTAAATCAAATTAAAGTATACCATTCGATTCGAAATTCCCTTCTTAATGAAATCTCTATGTTAATTTTATCTAACAACATCGAATTGATCTTGATCCGAATTCTAGGGTTTGTTCATATTTAATTTGGGGATTTCAATCTAAACAGTTTTATAAATCCAATTAAATGGTATAGTTAGATTCGCAATCATCAAATTAACAAAAGCCCTATGATTTCAACCAATTCTATTATCGGTTTTAGACAATTCTATCCAAGATTCGTGATCTAGGGTTCGGCTTTCAATCGAATGATCTACCCATAAAAAATTCGATTATTTTGAAATTAATTACACCCACAGGGTCGTTTTGCAGGGATTAACAAAACCCCTATGATGTTTTGACTGGGTTCGGCCGAATTCGTGAGTATGGGACTAGAGTTTGGAACGGTTTGTATGGGGGAAGAACTCAAAGGGATTGAAGATTAAAACCATATGGAACCGGGTTTGTATGCGATTCCCTAGCGGGCTGTGATGGTTAAGGGTGTGTGCTGGTGTGGGAGAGACCCGGGTTCGAGTCTCTCCACACCCTTTTATTTTTAAAATCATTTCTTAATTACTATTTTATTTTAAAAACCATTCCACTATTATTATTATACTATATTAAGGTATTTTTGCCCGGGAAACAACCCGTAGGCTCGGGTTCGGTTTCATAACTATTAATTTATATTATTTCCACTTCTTAAAATAATATATTTCTATTATTTTCAAACGACGAATTCGTATAAAATAATATGTTTATATTATTTCAACCCGTGACCCCTCGTATAAAACAATGTGTTATTATATTATTTCCGCCTTGTTTATTTACCTCATGTGATGTTTCAAATGATACGAACGTACAAATTTAATTAATTGTTTAATATTATTCGTATTAGAGACTTTCGACACGAAACACGTTGATCTTAATTATTATATTAAGAAATCTATTTTCCCGTAGACACGTTCGTCTACCCGTTAATCCTTAGAATGTTTTAAGACGTTCTAATCTTCCGTGTCATCGTCACAAATCCCATATGTCCCTAACTTATGTGTTTATAATTCTAGGACATACGTAAGCCGTGAAGGCTAACACTTGAGATTTCAAATCTCATACTTGTGTAATACTACCTACTACGCAACGCAGGTGAGTTTCGCGGCCCCTTTTACTTGTTTTACTATTGGGGGAGAAACATGCAAATACACAAACATCATTTTACTTGTTTTCCCGTGGGGGAGAAACAGGTACGCAAGCAAATATTATTTTACATGTTTTTCCCGTTGGGGGAGAAAACATGACGCAACTATTTTGATTTTGGTACTTTATATGATATCACTGTTGAGGCTAAGCGTAACACACTATCACAGAAAGTCCTCATCTTATATCGGATCGTTAATATGGATCTTAGCGAGGTAATGTTTAGTAGTACTACTGGGTTTGACAAATCCCACCCGCGTTAGTCGCGCTAACTCGATTGGAGATCGAACGGCTGAAATGTTAGCCTACTCACATCGCCAATGTTGATAGACCTGACAGGAGCCAAATAAACAAACAGTCAGCTTTGGTTGCGAGCGCTTTAATAAGACATGAACATAGGCTAGCTACCTATAGATATGCATATTGAATGTACATAATCTGGCAAACACTCTCTTATTGAAAACTTGAAACCTGTGAACTCACCAACCTCGTGTTGACACTTTTTCTTACATGTTTCTCAGTTCGCTTTGGCACAGGTTGCACACTTAGGACATACATGGAGTCCTACTGTCATTTCATTCATTTCAAACATGATAAACTGTTTACTTAATTATATTAATTGACGCTTGTTGCGTGTAATTACTTTTAATTTTATATTAATGTTTACGCTTCCGCATTAACTCTGAGCATTTATGTTATGACTTTTAAGTCCCATATAGTGTCGTTTGATGTAACTAATGACTGAGATCCTCGTGTGTCACCTTCCAAATGGTAAAACTCCGTTGGTGGAATTTGGGGATGTGACACAATGTTTACGATGTGATGCTTACGAAATGATGTTTACGGGATGATGTTTATGAAATGTTTTGCCAAATGAAGTTTACGAAAGGGTTTACGAAAGAGATGAAGTTTTGTTTAATAAAATGTACGAATGCTTTAACTAAAATGAGGTAAAGGTTTTATGAAAGTCACGAATGAACGAATCTGCCACGAGTTCCTACGGGAGCTAAGGTATGTATGTATGTATGTATCTATGTATGTATGGGCCTCACCCTTACGGGGGGCCTTTGTGGCTGGCTAACGGTTGTACAACTGGTTGAGGATGGGGTGACGACGGTCACCCATGGGATTACCAGGATCCCGATGGAAGGTACTATTCCTTGCGGGGAAATAGTGCCTATGTTATGTTCTGTCTACCTAGAGGTAACGAGCATTAGGAGACATATGTTTGGTCTACCTAGAGGTAACGATCCTTAGGAGACATATGTTGGGTCTACCTAGAGGTAACGAGCCTTAGGAGACATGTTTGGTCCACCTAGAGGTAACGAGCCTTAGGGGACCTGTGTGACAGATGACTTAGAGGTAACGGGCCTTAAGTTTATACGCTGGCATGCGATGTATGGAATTGACGGTTACGAGAAGGCGCAAATTCGGTTCATGTTGACTTATGTTATGATGCTATGTTACGATGTTTTGAGGATGTTAAGTTATTGCATGTTTTACGTACGCTTTTGTTAAACAAATGTATGTTATGTTTTTGGCAAAATGTTTATGTTAAGGTTTTATGTAAAGCTAGAACTCACCAGCGTAGCTGACTTTTTAGTATGCACATTCAGGTTAAGGCAGGTTATGAGGATGGAAGGTGATGCTTGGCTAGCGAGATGAGTACCCGGCTAATCATGAAGACTGGCATCCCGTTATGTTTTAGTTACGATGTATTTATCTTCTAGACAATGTTTACGCTTCCACATGTTGAACAATGTAATGGTTATGTTTAATGAAGTATTTTCCGCTGCGTTATTTGATATTCAAGTTTAAAAACGGTTTGTGAATGAGTAAATCCAACAAGTGAGGCCTCCCGAGTTTGGGGCCTTACACAAGGTTCAAGTGTTAAGGTTTTGGAAGGATCAAAACGATGAGGGGGAAAATCAAATAAAATAAACGAGGTTCAAAAGTACTAAATGGGGTTTCAAATCAAGTTTATTTGATTTAAAAAAAAAGAATCCATTTTAATTATTCATAACATTTATAGTAAAAATATCCAATTGTCATTATTTTATAAAAGAAATAGATTTCATCACAAATTGTGTAAGTGACATATTTAATAACATCAAATGTATGTGTATTTATACATTTATTTATAATTAAATACATGTATGCGCCATATATAGAAGAAGGTAGGATGTAAATGTGAATAACAAATAATTGTGACATATTGGGTTGAACAAGTAAAGGAGTTGAAGTGGATTGTGAAATGAAATAAAAATTAAGCCAGAAAAATCATAGATGTTACATTTTATATATCTCTATTTCTCCTCCCTAATACCGTAAATAAGTTTTTAGAAGGTTTTCGAACTCGTTTCTTCTGGGGAGGAGATATGGATTCTTCGAAACTTCATTGGATCAAATGGAAGACGGTTCTAGCTTCCAAAGATAAAGGTGGTCTAGGAATTGGATCATTAGAGGCCCTTAATTTCTCTCTCCTCCAAAAATGGAAATGACGATTTGTTACTTCTCCAGATAGTTTATGGGTAAAAGTTATTTCTTCCATTAATGGCTCCAGTGCGGGTATTAATGGTCCTATTAGACCGATTATTGGGAAACTCTATGTGGTATCGAATTTCAAAGTCTTTTTTGGCCCTGCATGACAAAGGTATTGTTCCTTTTGAATCTTTAAAAAAGAAAGTTGGTTAAGGTCAAGACACGTTTTTTTGGAAAGATATGTGGTTGGGAGGAGTTTCTTTTCAAAAACATTTCCCTCGCCTTTACAGATTGGAGACAGATCAATTTTGTTAGGTCTCTGACAGATTTGGTTCTGGTTCTTTTTTGGGCTCTTGGCACCGAGGTGTTCGAGTGGGGGAAGAAGACTCTCAACATTCAGCCCTATGTTCAATTCTTGCTTCCTTTGAGATTACTTCCTCACCTGATTCATGGAGGTGGTCTTTAAAAGAGAAAGATGAGGTTTTTATTATCAAGGATGTCCGAAAGGTTATAGATTCTTGTATTCTCCCGACCGGTCCCAGATGTACCTTGTGGATTCGTGAGGTTCCCAAAAAAGTTAACATCCATTCTTGGAAAGTTCTGCTTAATCGCATTCAAATAAGACCTCTCTTCTTTGTCCGCTTTGTAGTTCAGATATTGAAGATACAACTCATATTCTCGCTTCTTGTCCGATAGCTTATGATGTTTGGTCTCTAATTTGGCGTTGGCTTGATCTTCCTATGCTCCTTGGTTCTGATCCTTTCGATTTGGATGATTATTTTTCCACATTTCACACTAGCTCAAGGAAAAAGGACGTCATCTTTGGAGTGATTATGGCTACATGGTGGGTAATTTGGAAATTAAGAAACGAAGCAGTCTTTATCTCATCTTCTCGAAGAAAAATTTTATTTTTTTATGACGGAGTTTCTCCTACTTGTGGTTTTTCAATAGGTCTAATAAAACGTCTTTTGCTTGGGTGGATTAGGTTAAAATCCCCTAATATTTTTGTAAATTTTCTTTTGCTCCATCTAGCTTCTTGCTATGCGTGTTGCGTTTTATTAATATGTGTTGTTAAAAAAAGTAGTTAACTGATGGTCAAAAGTAACCTTTTTACCACACATGGTCGGTATTAACTTAATTACTACTAATAGTGTTGTCTACTAAGTTCCTACTACAATTACTCATTCATGAAAAGTTGCAACCATTAACCCCAATAGTTGTGATGGTCCGTCCCCTATATAGAGAGATTCAGTTGGCTTATTTCAACCAAAAAAAATTCCCAATTTCGTTTTTATAGAAAATATATACTCCTTTGGAAGGAACTTTATGTTCTCTCCGATTCAATATTTTGAATACACACAAAATACTTTAACCTGAAAGTAATATTCGTACACAGTTGAGATTGTTATTCAAGTTAATCTTAAAATAAAAAAAAAACCCTATGATAACAAGTCAAGTTCGATATATCATATATAATCAATAATTGGCCAAGTTTTAATATTTAAAAACGTTGACTGCTTAGTCGTCTGATAAAGGTAAACCGACCTTTTAAATATCTATATCTATACATACTAATAAATAAATGTTTTGAGAGGGACACATATCATTTCCTCATGCTTTCTCACATTAGTTTTCTTGTCTCTTTCTCCTAATAAATACACATGTATTTTTTTAAATAATAATCTTTATTCTAATAAATGATTACAAGAATGTCACGTGTCATCATCGTATCTTTTCTCATCAAAATCTTATAATTTTCTCTATTTTAAGTAAGTTTGAATTTTAAAAATTAATTATGTTAATGTTTTTATTTTTAAAAAAAGATAGTATAAAATTTTAATTCTAATTATAACTTAACTAAGAAAACAAAGAATTTTATTTCTTATTTTACACATTATTTTTTTTACACATTATTATACTTTTATTTTTCTATTAAACAAACTCATGTATTACATAGGTATATAACCTAGTGATATTATAAATACGGAATAAATCATTTGAGAACTCTTAAATTACTTGAGTCCGAGAACTCCTATCAATGGTTTATATTTTTTAAATTTTATATTTTTTATATATTGTCGTGTATTTTATGTACATAAAAAACAATCAAACTAATTTTTACATTTTTAAAATTTTTCCTACACATGTGTAGTCATGTGTAGGTTTTATTACCTACACATGTATAGGTAAAAGTTTAAAAATGTAAAAACATATGTAAAAATTAGTTTGATTGTTTTTATATACATAAACACACATGACAATATATAAAAAATATAAACTATTGATAGGAGTTCTTAGAGTTCTCTAGATATTGAGAGTTCTCAAATGATCCTAACCCTATAAATATATTATTAAAGAAAAATATTAATTATATTAAATAAGAATATCTCTCTCTCTCTCTATATATATATATATATATATATATATAAATATAATAGGAAATCTGTAACGAACCAACTTTTGATTTTATTATTATTATATGATCATTCATTTTGTAAGGGTGTAAATAAATAAAATGAAAGTTGTAGGTTTGTTGCAAAAGTCAAGTTCTAACTAGTTTGAGTGTAAGGGGTTATTTTTAGAACTCCAGGGGCTGTTTTGTAAGATTTCCAAATCTGGCCAAAAAAGGTGAAGGGGGTTGCAAATCACACACATTGTATGTGTTCTTGTTTTTTTTCTAGTGGAGGAGAAGAAGAAGACCGGAGCTAAGATCGAAAATCCTAGTGATTGCATGTGAGATTAGAGTATCTTGGTGTGCATATCTTCTTCTATTTATCAAGTAAGTAATCTTTCATCTCTTGAATCCACCATTTGAGGTGTTCTTGGTGGGTTTTGAGTGAAATCTGAATTGCAGCTGTTAGGGGTGAATTAGATGGTTAGAAACTTGAAATATATAGTTATCTAGCTTGACTACAAGTAATGAGAGGTAGATAACATCACCTAAACATCTAATTTGATGTTTCAAAAATTAGGGTTCTTGAGGGTGATTTGGTGGTTTTCAATTGATTGATGTTAGAATGATAAATTTAGGTGGGATAAGTGTCTAGGGAGTTGATAGACACATTTTTATGTAAGAAACCTCATCCAATTTCATGAATTGAAATTTAGGGTTCTTAAGAACCTAAATTTGGGGTTTTCTAAATTGAGGGTTTTCTAAATTGAGGGTTTTGAATGATGTTTGAAAAATGAATGATGTTGTGGTGTGTCTATGAACACTAAAACAAGTACAAACCATTGTTAAATATTGGGTAAATTTGGGTGATTCCCTAACGGGTCAAAACGAGTTGAAAGGATGAATGGAGTATTAGAGGTTTGGTTAAGGTTGTAATAACCAAACTAATTTAAAATGTTGATCTTTAGATCATAAAAGGTGTGTTGGGTGTCAATTGGTGATCAATGGATTACTAATTGTAAATGGGTTGTATAGGTGATCAAGTGTTAAGGAAGCTAGCTTGGAAGATCAAGCGGAGTCATCTTTAGCAAAAGGTAAGTGTTTTGCACTTACTTAGTAATGATAGGTGATGGTAATTGCATATATTTGATTTACATGTTGGTTGTTCAAATATCTTGTATGTGTTTAATTGTATGTTGAGAATTAAGGAAATTGCATATGGTGAAAATATGCAAGGGTGGGTGCGTGGTGTTTGAGGTCTAAGAACCTCGCCTTGTTGTTTGATAAATTAAGTTAATAAACTTATATGGTGTATTGGTATAAAATTGACTTGTGTGGTAAAAGTCAAACTTGTATTCATAATGTAGTTTGAAATTGGTGTAGTTGAGTATGTGGTAGATAGTCAAACTAAAACGTAGAATATGTTAAATTGGTGTAGTTAACTATGTGGTATATAGTTAAACTAAAAAGTAGAATGTGGTAATTTGGTGTAATTGACTTATGTGATGTTTAGTCAAACTAGATGTGATAAATTGGTGTAATTGACTTATGTGGTGTAAAGTTAAACTAAATGTGGTAATTCGGAGTAATTGACTTATGTGGTATATAAGTAAAACCATTGTTGAATAATGATGAATTGGTGTAAATTGACTTAATGTGATATAAGTCAAACCATTGTGGAATAATGGTAAAATTGGTGTGAATTAACTTATTTGGTATATAAGTCAAACCATTGTTGAATAATAATGAATTGGTGTAAATTGACTTAATGTGGTATAAGTCAAACCATTGTGGAATAATGGTGAAATTGGTGTGAATTGACTTATGTGATATATAAGTCAAACCAATGTGGAATAATGGTTAAATTGGTGTGAATTGACTTATGTGGTATATAAGTCAAACTATTGTGAAATAATTGTGAAATTGGTATGAATTGACTTATGTGGTATATAAGTCAAACCATTGTGGAATAATGGTGAAATGTTGTAAATTGACTTAATGTTGTATAAGTCAAACCATTGTGGAATATTGTTGAATTAGTATAATAATAGGACTTGTATGATGTCAATACTTGTCTAAATGTCGGTCTTGGAGTCAATTACTCAATGACATAACTTAATAAGTGTGGTAAACTCGGGTGGTAAACTTGTGGTCAAAGACTCCAAATAATAACGAATGATTCGGATTGGATAAGGGGTAAAAACGAGTTGTGGTTCTTGTATGAGTAGGTTAAAACATTTATAAAATGTTGTTGGTGGTTTAAAACGAATGGGGGTCGATTCGGGAGGGTCGACAAGGTCGAAAAATGAAAAGCTGGGTGTGCAGGCCTGAGACCATCGTTCTGAACGCTGGTAGGCTTCTGGTGAACGCTGGCTCAAACGCCAGCTGCTGAATTTGGGGATTTTTGGAATTTTGGGGAGTTAAGCACTTGGGGGTTATTATGCAATGTTATATCATTACTAATAGTGTTTTAAATGGTGTTCTTGTAGGTAAAGCTCCGGTTTGAAGTCTCGGGTCACGCTTTGTTCGAATTCTCATTTGTTTTGGTGTATGATAATGTTTGGAGTTAGAACTCCTTGTTGGGTTTCATTATAATTGTTTTAAATTATCCTTTGGAGGCTTAAACTTGTTGTCATTTTTTTTAAGTGTCGGTAGTTGTTTTTCTAAAACAAAATCTACGTTGTTTGTCTTATTATTGCTTTTGGCATGTGTTGATTAATCAAGAGTGTTAAATGGGACCCAATTCCGTATGATTTTGAAAGTTAAAATCAGTCAAAAATTTTGGGTGTTACAAAATCAAAATATAACAAATTAAAGAAAATATTAATTTGTTATATACACGCATTTCACTTGATATATCTCGAGACGATCATAATAGTCTAACAAATTAGACGATCATAAATAGTCTAACAAGTTAGGACGTATTTATAAATTTATAAATTATAACGTTTTCAATATACGACTCATGTAATACACGGGATTCTAACCTAGTGTTTTTATATAAATAAATATTCTTGGGCTGAGTCTATCGAATGCAAATACAATCCACATTTTCATACCTACTTTGATTAAACCTATGAGCTTTTTACGTGGAAAACAAAAAGTAATTTTACTTGCGATTAATAATAACTAGATGAATACACGTATTTCGCGGTAGGCGTCAGGTCAACTAATTTGCACATAATAGGTTCAGCACATCACGGTATCGCAATGGTAACTCAATATAGACTACGATATGAAAAAAAAAACTCGATTTTAAAAACAACTCAGTTATCAAATAAATTTATATCGGAACGTTGAAAACATAAAAACAACCGCGCAAGCCGTTTTCTGTAAAAAGTTAAAAAACGAAAGTTATTAAAGAAAAACCAAACTTATACACCCGCTCGGTTGAGGGTGACTGGCGGATAGGCGGCACGAGGTTGGTTGTTATTGGCTCGGGTCGTCGAAAACCTTAAAAGTGAATACAGAGACAGGTTCTAATAATACCAATATCGGCAATAATGTTGTTCGTTAATAATATGTTTGGCTCGCAATGGTACAACAACGTAACGGCACTCGCTATAGGCTAAAATCATAAAAAAAAACCCAACTTTAATTAAAACTCCGTTTTAAAAAACATTATATCGGAACATTGACAAAAAAAACTAAAAGCATACGCACACCCCGTTTTAAAAAAAAACGTTAGCGAACAAAAGTTATTAAAAAGAAAATGAAATTATTAGAAAAAAAACGGATTAAAAGCGTATATTATATATAGTATAAATGGTTAAAATGAAAATATATAAAAAATTAAAAAAAGAATGTTTACGTGTCACAAATCTACGGTTGTAACTATGCACTTCGGTAGCAACTGAGCGATTAGTAGTTTATTGATGGTCGATAGTAATCTTGTTTTACCCCTCATAGCCGGTAATAACTTAATTTATACTAATAATGTTGTCTAATGAACTTCCTAATATATTTATCCATTGATAAAAGTTGCAACCATTGTGATGGTTCATTCAGTATGTAAAGGTATACAGTTGGCCCATTTCAACAAAAACAATTCCCAATTTTGTTTTCATAGAAAATCTATACTCGCTTTTGGAAATACTTTATGTCTATCTGATTAAATATTTTAAGAATATAAAAAATACTTTAACCTGAAAGTTATATTCTTAAGAAAGCTTTTCAAGTTAATATTAAAACAAAAAAAACCTATGATAACAAGTAAGTTGGATATATCATATATAATCAATAATTGGCCAGGTTGCATTATTTAAAAATGTTGATTGCATAGTCGTATGATAAAGGTACAAAACAACCTTTTAAATTTGTTTTTATATAAATAAATATTCTCGGACTTAGTCGATCGAATGCAAATACACTTTACATTTTCATACCTACGTTGATTAAACTTTGGGCATTTTACGTGGAATACAAAAAGTAATTTTACTTACGGCTACTAATAACCAGTGGCGGATACAACAAATTTTTCTAAGGGGTTTACTGTTTTTAGATGCTCCAATTTCACAAGACTGGACATAAAAAGTTTTGGGTCGGATCGATGGTTCGGGTAAGGTTCGTCACATAACAAAAATACGATACAATAATAAAAAAACATCGTCATTAGAAATTAAAAAAACACATAATGTAAATAAAATAGTCTTTATGAATTAAAAAAAACTAGAGTTGTTCCCTGGTTCGGGTCGGGTTGTTCACACGACTGGGCATAAAAAAGTTTTGGGTCGGATAAGGTTCATCTTTTGAAATTGTTGCATTACATCTTCTTCCGAAACTTATTAAAGCCCATTTTTGAGAAAAACTGGAATTGGTAAATTGTGAAGAATCTGGAGTCATTTGTTCATGATGCTAAACTACAAGAGGTGTTTGGGATGATTCTTTCTTTAATAATCTTTTGCAAGAATTATTATCAATTAACTAGACTCCAATTTGTATACCAAAACATCTCTAAAATAGAGAGTTCTTGAGTTCAAGTCACACTTGTGACAAAAAAAAAGGGGGGGAGGTCCAGTTTGGGCCAAGGGGTTTTCTCTCCTATGGTGGGTTTCCTCTTAAAGGTGGTGGAGATGATCGGGAGACCAGTGACCCGTCAGTGATCCAAATTGTTCTTCAAAAAAATTAATTAGACTCCAATTGAAAACTTCTAAGTTGTATTGCATGTGATATAGAGAAAAACCAAAGGCCAAAATGGTAGTTTTCTTGCTACTCAAACTTGAACTCCAATTCCAGTGTGTTTTCTCATCAACGTTAACAAAAGATTAAACTGGCACACAACCCAGCCATTTTTAGCCTACACAGATACTAAAAAAAAGGTTTAAAAAAATGAGAGTGAGGGGATTCAAACCAAAGACATCTAAATAATGCCTAAACCACTACACCGCTTGTTGAATTTGTATATGGGTTCATCATCTGATTTATTTAGGGGTTCACCCAAGTTTTTTTACATACCGTTTCTATTAAAATTTCGAAACTCGGGGGGTTCGGTGAACCTTCTCGGGCCTAAGTAGGTCCGCCCCTACTAATAACTAGATGAATACCCACTTGTTGATTTTAGAGCTCAAATTTTTTAAGTAAATGTTTTGAAAAATAATATTTTCCCCTACAAGTGAGTCTTGGGAGGAAAAGTCTTTAGAAGGAAAGAGAGAAGAAATCAGAGCGTGTTTCCATTCTCCAAGTCTCAAATAAATACAAAACACATCTCATATAAAAAACTTAAACTAATTCGTATATTTTTCCATGAATCAGTTTATATATATATATATATATATATATAGAACTCTTGATTGTGGATTTCCATAAACGCAACCTAAATTAGAATTTGGAGGCTGGGATTAGCAGTTGAAGTGGATGAAACAATTTTAACCATGAATGGGTAGTTTCGGTTTACATATTTACATTTTATATTCAACGGGTCAAGCAAGTAAAATTCAAAAACTAAGAGAAAACATAACAAATGGGCTGAACGGGTTGAAAGACACCCAAAGTTTCAACTTGACCCATACATAAATAGCCCTTTTTAACCTGACCCTTATTGACCTGTTACCAAACCCATCAATTTTGCCACTATTAGTTTTGACCCATACATTTTGCCACTATTAGTTTGTAGGTACAACTAAAAATAAAGAAAGTTAGTTTCAGAAGTAATGTTAATAGAGTAAAAGTATTTACGTAACTAAAATTTATCTATATTAAAAGGCAAAATGTGAATGTGTGTGTGATTATATATTAAAAAGGCAAAAATGTGAATGTGTGTGTGATTATATATTAAAAAGCAAAATGTGAATGTGTGTGAATTACTGTAAGTTTACAAATAGGGATACATGATGTACAAGTGATTTTTGCTTCATGTTTTTGTTCTCTGATTGGCCATACAAAAGTGGTTGGTTAGAAACATTTCCGAGTGTTCCCACTATCATTTTTATCTCTCTTTTCTTTTTTACCTCCCATCAAATATTATAAGTACTACCATTGTCATAATTTATGAAGTCTTCCTTAATTGCGTTTCAATTAATGAACTAAACATTCAACGAACAGTTTATGAATCGTTCGACGGGAAGTTTGTTTACGTTCGTTCGTTTAATAAATGAACGAACATAAACAAGAAATTTCGTTCGAATAACTAAATGAACGAACATGAGCAGATGTCTCGTTCGTTCAATTGTGTTCGTGAACGTTCGTTCAATTGTGTTCGTGAACGTTCGGTAAGCTGTTCGTGAACGTTCGATCATTTACGTTCGTTTATGTTTGTTCATTTTCGTTTGTTTAAGATGCTCATTAAGATTTTTGTATAGTTCTATTTTATTTTATCTAAACATTTTATATTCTATAATTTTTATAATTTTTATGCGTCATTTCCGTATCCACTATTACTCGATTAGGGCTTCTAAGTTCTCAATTCTAGATAATGTAAGCTTCACTCAATCCTAAATCATGTAAGCATTAGGGTAGACATCAAAAGTACTAAACATCCCTCCGTTCGGTAACGTCCGTGAACCGTTCGTGAACAAACCCATTTCCTTAATGAACGAACATGAACATGAAATTTCGTTCGGTTAGTGTTCGTGAACCGTTCATGAACAAGTTCAATGCTTAACGAACGAACACGAACAAGGCTTCGCTCGGTTCGTTTACCGCCCTAGTTTCAATAGTTTATAATTATATTTACCATATTAAGTTAATTAGTTTAAACTTATTTAATAAAATTGATTAGTTGAAAACAAAAGAAAATGAGAAAATTAATATATTTTTTAGCTAAATGATTATAATTTAGTTTTTTTAAAGAACTTTTAAAAAAGAATTATTTAAAGTAGAGAATATGTGATTGATATAAGAATAAAAAGTTAAAATTATTTTTTTATTTATTTATCACTATGAAAACACTTATTATCATTTTTATCGTAAATAACGTATTCATTATCCGTATTCATTATCCGTATTGTACGATAAAACATTAGTCTAACTAAACCGAATTAGGATTTAATTTTTATTTTTTGGATCGGCTTATCATGCGAACTGAAATCTGAAGTCGGTTTTAAAATCAAATTCAAATTTGTAATTGTAATTCAGTGTAGCAAATTTACAAGTGGGAAGACAAGATGTATAAGTAGATGCTGCATGATTTTTTCCTTTTTTAATTTTCTCAGGTTAATGTTATCTTTAAAATTGAGCTGCAGCAAATGGAAAACAAGTGATGGCTTGGAGCAGTGGTTGCAGACTTTGCCGTCGACGCGTCGAAACCGGCAACCTTTGCTTTTTAATTTATAACCACAAATCTTATAAATTTTTCTCACGCATAGTGAGTTTACCTAAAAGTTTTGACTTTATTTTATAAACTTTGTAGGACGTTAATTTCTTTTTGTGGCGGTACTGACTCCCAAGCCGGCTGAAGCCCACTAAATAATAGGCTTAGCCGGCGTGTTTTTTTTGCTCGATTTTAGCTGGCTATTTGACTTTCCTTAGCCGGTTATTTGACTTACTTTAGCCGGCTATTTGACTTTCCTTAGCCGGCTATTTTTCTTAAAATAAACATAACAGTCATATAATAAATAGTAAAATACAATATAAGTTTAATGTTTTAAAATAAACACAACAATCATATAAAAAATATTACTCAAATAAAATATTGTTGTATTTGATATTATGTTTTAGCACTACTTTTTATATGATTATTGTGTTAGTAGTCTTGCAGAGAACTCCATAACTCTAAGTTTCAATTATGTTTTACTTTTTATACTTTTATTTTGTTGAATTTGGATTGAATTTACTAGACCTCCGTATTTTAGATTGAACTAGTTTTTTTATCCGCGCTTCGTGACGGGAGTTTGGTCGTTTTTACCTTGTGCCACGCGGCAGGAGTTTGGTCGTTATCGGTTTGGCACGTCGAAAACCATAAAAGCGAAAACCGATACCGGTTCCGATAATACCAGTATTGGCAAAGGTATCTTAACCGTCACGACACTCGCTATAGCCTACAATCCCAAAAAATATACTCGATTTTGAATACAACTTCGTTTTAAAAAATATTTCAAAATGTTGACAGAAAAAACTACAGACATTCCGTTTTTAAGAAAAAGTTAACGAACGAAAGTTATTAAAGAAAAACAAAATTATTAGAAAAGTAAACGGACTAAAAACGTATATTATACATAGTGTGAAAGGGGAAAATGCGAAAATATGTAAAATTTTGGTGGCCAATCTACAAAAGTTCGGAAATCAAGGAAAATGTGTGTCGTAAAAATAAGCGTTAAAGATATATGAAAACATATGTTAGAAAGAAAAGGAAGTAAAAAATAAATAATATTCAACCCGGTTCGGTTTTGAATAAAAAATATGTCGAATCGTGTACCGACTCGGTTTCACCAATAAAATTGATATCGAGATAAAAATAACACGTCGCAACGTTATATTTCGAGTGTACGAAAACCATGTATTTCAAAAGTTACAATTAAAAAAACATAATATGATTTTAAAAAAACTAATTAGGATTTATAAATAAAACTAATCCTTAAGTATAAATTAGATTTTTTTTACAGACAAGTATAAATTAGATAAAGGCATTTTTGTTTAAAACACTTAATAAAGTTAATAAATGATAAAACTGAAAAGTTACTAAAATTTTGCGTAAACCTACAAGAGATGAAACTTGAGTTTGAGAACAAAGAAAAAGAACGACTAACAAAATTGCAAGTGTCATAAGATGAATGGGACAAGTAGTATTCCCTCCCGTTACCCTTTAATCTTTAGTATAATTTTGAATTTAGTCACTTATCTATTTAATAATAAAATAACCTCTATTTTTATTTATTATGATTTTCAATATTCAAATTATCATTTTCAATATTAAAAAAAATTATAAGAGCATTCATAACCGGTTTGGTATATGTTTGTGAGTGGATTTGTTATATTTTAAAAAGTGGTTTAAAGTGATTGAGTTGTAGAGAGAAAAAATGTATAAATTTTTTGTATATTTGTAAAAACACTGTTCACGTATAAATTTTTAAATATTTTTTGAAAGTGCTTGTTAATGAAGGATAGAGAAAAGATAATGATAAATGTATATAAAAAGGTATTATTATTTTAATTGAAAAGATGAGAGAAAATATATTGATTTTAGTGTAATTATAAGGATAAGGATATGAAGCCGGCTGTGAATCCTTATTCTAATAAATGATTTCAAACAATGTCACATGTAATCATCATATTTTTTCTCACCAAAATCTTTTAAATTCTCCTATTTTTAGTAAGTTTGAGTTTTGAAATTTAATTATGTTAATGCTTTTATTTTTCAAAAAAAAAATTATATAAAATTTGAACTCTAATTATTACTTAATTAAGTTGATAAAGAACTTTATTAAAAAAAAGAACTTTACTTCTTGTTTTAGACATTATTTTAAATTTTTTACACATTATTGTACTTTCATTTTTGTATTAAACAACTCATGTAATATATGAGGATATAATCTTGTACTCTAATACATTCTTATTTACACTTATCAGAGAACATATTTTTTTTATAAATACGTAAGAAAAGATAGTTTAATTAAAAAAACTCAAATCAACCATTGAATTTTCATAAACTTGTTAAATACTATTTATTCATTATTTAGTAAATATTTAAAAGAAAGAGTAAACTCCGGTTTTACTCTCTGAGGTTTGCACCAATTCCCTATTCTAGTCCAATAGTTTAAATTTCTCTTTTTTAATCCTTGTGGTATCCAATTTATCCCAATCAGCTACCCTTCATTAACACCGTTAAAGTTTTTTGTTAACTTTTTTATGAAAAAACTAAAATTTCCCTAACAATAAAAAAAGAAAAAATAAATAAATTCAATCTCTCTTTCCCCTTTTCAACCCCTTTTCTTCCTTCATCTTACCAACCAATTTCAGACCCGTCACCTTCAAATCAACCAATTTCACAGTTGGGTTTTGCAAAACCCTAGTTCATGAAATCAAAGATCCCATCGAGTTAATTAGAAAATTTTGAAATATAGGGATTTGGGAAAGATGAGAAACGAAGTGCTATTACATCGTTGTCGCCGCCGGAGCTCATTAATACGAAGTCGTCGATTTCATCTAGGTTTTGTGAAGAATAAGCCTCCAAGATGTACAAGGGAGTGCTATTATATGAATTTTTTGGTTGGATAAAAGAATACAAAGGGTAACGTGGGTGGGTGTTTTTGTGAGAGAAGGAGAAAGAGATACGTCGGAAAAAGGGGGGTTTTGATTCGTCGGAAGTTGCAGAGTCGTAGGAGATCGGTGGTGGTCGTTTTTTCTGGGTGGTGGGTGTGGCTGTGAAACGAACTATATGTGTAACTTTTATTTCCTTTTGATTTTTACTAGTTCTTTTAACCCCCTCGCGCTTCGCGGCGGATGTCGGGTCCATCGTTAATAAATATTAAATGAAAACGTATGTGCAGCGGTAAAAATAATGATAATAAAAGAGAAACATAAAACTAAATAATAATAAAGGAAAAAAACAAATAAAAATATTACCGATTCGGTCATCAAAAACCATAAAAGCGAATACAAATACGGGTTCCGATAATACCAATACCGATAATGATGTTATTCGCTCATCATAGGTTAGGCTCGTCACCGTACTACAACGGTAACGACACTCGCTATAGGCAACGATATAAAAAAAACTTGATTTTGAATACAACTCCGTTTTAAAAAAGTTATATCAGAACGTTGACAAAAAAAAAAAACTAAAAACAACCGCGCCCTCCGTATTCTAAAAAAGTTAGCGAACAAAAGTTATTAAATGATAGTTATTTTAGGGTTTTAGAAGGTTATTGTTATTGTTATTTTAGGGTTTTAGAAAGACAAAGGAGGTGGAGGTGATGAAGGTTATTGTTATTCTAGGGTTTTAGAAAGACGAAGGATTGTGGTGGTGGCCCGTCGACAGCTGAATGTTTTTATCTAGTTCGATTCATGGTCTCATCTTATAATACCTAAGGAGCTAATGAAACTATTTTAGTAAAATGAAACTGTCTCAATTCCCCGGCAATCGCACCAAAAAATCGACTTCCTTTTTTTATTTCCTTCTTGATCAATGACAACCGGAAACACCACTTCCCGTCCGACTTGCATGTGTTAAGCATGCCGCCAGCCATCTGGCTTTATAGAGAAAATCAAACGGTGTTAGCCATTTGGCTTTAATCGAAATAAAAATGAAACCACCGTGACTAAAAAGAGAAATTTAAACTATTTGACTAAAATAGAAAATTGGTGGAAACCACATTGATTAAAAGAAGAGTTTACTTTTAAAAGAAAGTAAGTAGACATGTAACCAGGAAAGTTTGTGAACCAAAAATAATATTTCCTTTGTGGATGAGTGAGAAAAATATTTTCCAACGATAGAAATAGCAATTTATAACGGTTTCAAAACATACTACTTAATTGATTGATTGATAGAAAATCAATTTGTGTAAATTATATCTTAAAAAAATTTCTCGTTTATTAGTTAACTACACACGAGATGAAAAATATCAATAAATAAATTTTTTAAATCTTTATGTGTATGTTTTACATGTGTAAAAATGTATCATATAGTAAGGATAAAAACACAAAACTCAAAATATATAAAAACTAATATATAATTAAGTTTTAAAAATACATTATATACTATTTAATGTAATTTGATTTTCGTTTATTATTTAATTGAAAATAAAAGTTACATAATTAAATTTTGAGAAAACTTCACCAAATAGTAACCAAGTTTTCTAAGTGTTCCATTTAAATCACTCAAAGTTTTTTTGTTCTTCTAAAGTCACTCAACTTTTACCAAGTGTTCTAATCCTATGTAATACTTTTATAAATGTGTAATTTTTTTTTGAAATTGAATGAGGCAAATCTATACATATTAATAAATAAAGGTTTTATGGAGCACACATGTCCGATTTCTAGAGCAGTTACGTTCCTTTTCCCCGCCAAAAGTCATTTATCCGACAACATTACTTCGCGGGTCATATAACCCTGTTTGGTCCGAAAATCCACTACTAGAAAACATGCATATTTCCTACAAAAGTTTACGACAAAAGAAATTTTCCACAAGTTTGCGACAACTTTCCGACAAACAAAAACAAAAAAGTAACCATAAGATTTTCTACAATTTTCCGACAAATTTATTAAGTAAGTTAACATATTTATTTACTAGAATCGTCGGAATATTGTTGAAAATTATATACGAAAGGCTTTTGTCGCTAATTCGTCGGAAAATTAGGCGGGACTTTGTCGGAAAATACATTTCCTACGGGGTTTTTTTCCAACAAACAATTTTTTGTCAGAAACTTGTCGCTAACGGTCAAATCCGACAAATTTCCTACAAAACTGTTGTCGCAAATTTTTCATTTTTTAGTGGTGAGATTTCGTAGGAAATTTGTCGGAATTGGTCATTAGCGACAAATTTTTGACAAAAAAGTGTTAGTTGGAAAAAATCCTGTAGGAAATGTTTTATCCGACAAAGTTCCGACTATATTTCCGACGAATTAGCGACAAAAGCATTTCGTCGGTAATTTCCGACAATATTCTGACGATTATAGTAAATAAATAAGTTAACTTATTTAATAAATTTGTCGAAAAGTTGTAGGAAATCGTATAGTTACTTTTTTGTTTTTGTTTTGTCGGAAATTTGTTGCTAACTTGTAGGAAATTTCTTTTTTTAGTAATTTGTCAGAAACTTTTGTAGGAAATATATATGTTTTCTAGAAGAGATCTTAACCCGGATACTTCAACGTTATTTTCTCAATTTTTAGGGTTTCAGTTTCTCCTTCACTGTCTGCTTCGCCGCCGCACCTCTCAGGTCCGAAAGTCGCCGCTGCACATCCATCTTCTTTAGATCATCACTGAACATCCATCTTCATTCGATCGTTGTTGCACTGGCTACGTAAGTTACTTTCTTTCGAACTCCAATTTATGTTCATCCGTATTTGTGCTTAAGCATTCTTTTCTCATTACTTAGGGTTCCGGCAGATCTTCGGATACCATATCCTCCACCGTATGCTTGCACTCTAGCACCATAAGGTATGTAATTCTTTGCCCCTCTTTCAATTTTGCACAAAAAATTGATTGAATCCATACCAGTGAACCACTATTTGACGATTTTGATGTCCGATTTAAACTCCAATTGCTACTGTATCTTAATCCTAATGTTTATTTTTTGTTATTTCAAAAGGATTCAGACCCGTATTTGCTACTGTTTGTGTATGGTTTCAATGAATTATTGATTATTTGATAAATATAGATGTTAAAGGTTTATTAACAGAATGACTGTTGCTTTGATCACAAATATGTTTGTAATGTATTTTTTTTCAACTTTCTGATAGATTAACAAGGGAATACCTTCAAGTTATTTAAAATATGCAAGTTATCTTTACATACCAGGCCCATAAAGTCACTAACAGGTAATAACGTTAAGCTGTTGCTGTTTATTATCTAAAGTCCGCTTAAAATCTGTATGTTAGAATAGTACAACAAAGTCCATTTGGTTTAAAAAGCTGTTACTGTTTGTGTATGGGCTACAATCTTAAGTCCGTTTGGTTTAACTTACAGTATGTGCAAAAAGGGTATAACTTTATTAATCTGCTTACTCTTAGAGTTCCACATTTTGTTCTTATGTTAATTGTATCTAGGTATTTTATAAAAATTCATGACATATATCATTATTCTTTACAAAATTTGGTTTAATTTATAAGTCAAACTTAAACTATCAAGATATATTTTTTTACAATCTTATGTCCATTTGGTTTATTTTACAAGTCAAACTTAAAATTTTTAACACATTCTTTTGGTAAAAATGAACACACTCAAAATTCTAGGCTTTCTAATTCATCTAACAATTACATAGATCCTCTTACACATGCTTTAATGATCTTTGACAAGGCTCAAAGCATGGAGTGCATTTATGAAGATCTTGCCTACCAACACGTTTTTATTTGTTACAACTTGGAAATCAAATGATGCTAGAAATTTGGTAGAAAAACTTTGCAATAGAAGACTCTCAGAAGCTATAAATCTGTGTTTTACACCTTTTCATGGAGATGAAACGAATTAGGAGACCAAGCAAAGCTGATTAGTCATATGTGTTTGATCTCTTGCAAAATCCTCTGAATTTTTTTTTCTGTCTTGCAAGCTGAGTGCCTGTGGCTTATGGTATGTGATTAATGTGAAAATGCCATTGTTCTCATTCCCTCATTATCAGTAGCTATAGACTAAAATAGCATTTAAAATTATATCTGAAATCTTGCAATTTTAAGGATGTAAAGCTTGCTTAAGATTTGTTTGCATCAATTATGGTGTAACACAGGAGAATATGGTGTAGGGATGCAAATATGGGTTGTTAAAACCTCCAAACTTTTAACTGTTTTTGTGTTTAAAAGAGAGTGATTTGATGTTACGTCACATTTTGAAAAAAAGTGCTTGTATGTTGTCCTAGATTGATACATGTATGACTTTTTTTAATCATATGCAGTCATCTATCGTTTCTACATGTCTTTGGGTTTGTTTGGATTCACTTTTAAAATGTAAACTTTGAACTAAATGTTAGCTTAAAAGTGATTGTGATTATGGTTTTCTAATTATTTAGTATCAAGATAATACGATCTTGAAAGACGTGTGAGACGTTGATGCAAGAAAACAGAGTATTGGAAAAAATGAAATATTATTGGCCTATCATTAGCTTTAGTTGTACTTCATTCTTATTCTAAATTTAAGAAGTATTAGTTTCGACATGCATAATAACACATGCATACCTTGAAATTTGTAGGGCATTATAGTGTATAAAAATTATAAAATGTTACTATAGTGTATCCGTGACAAAAATTGAAGATTAAGTTGTTTGCCTAGCTGGACTTTCTGGTTACTATTTTCTCTTTCAGGGTTGGATTGGTTTTCTGTGGCAGACAATCTACTTTTTTTGAGTAAATTACAGAAATCGTCCTTTATGTTTATACCATTTTTCACTGTATGTCATTTAGCCCAAAAAATATCAGAGATCATCCTTTACATTTAAATTTGTTGCGGTTTACGTCCTTTAGCCTAATAGACGTTAAGTTTTTCAGTTAACTCCAGTTATGTGCTTTGCACATGAGGGTGTTTTGGTCCTTTTACCCTCAAATTAAAATTTAAAACCCTAATTTTATGTTTATCCACCACCACAAAATCCTCCACATCTACCCACTCAGACCCACCATCAACACCACCGCCGCCGCCACTACCACCCCCACCTGCCGCCGCCGACGTCCATCACCGCCACCGTCGCCGTCCACCACCATCGCTCTGCATCTTCTTTAATCCCCTTCCTATCTTCGTCGTTTCTTCATCCTCACTAACACCGCCACTTTACATCTTCAAACACACGCCGGCGTCTACGATGGTGGTGGTCGGCACCATCATCTGCACCTCTGGGTGAGAGGATCTAACAAAAAGTCGATTAACGCGGATAAGGGGATTGTAGATCTGGAAGAGGAAGATAGGGCGAATAGATATGGTGATATTGATAAAAAGATGGGGAAAGGGTGGTGGAGTCGATTGAAAAAACCCCATTTACAGTGACGATGAGTTCGTACAAAACCCCACCATTATGACTTCACCTTCTTGGAAAAACCCCATTTTGATTTCACCACCATTAAAATATCTTATCCCAAATTGACGCGGCTTCCTTCCGACCCTCATCTTCCACACCGCCGTCGGCTTCCTCCCAATTTAACATCTTCACCGCTTTCTTCCAAATCCATTCTCTAACAGTCTCTTCCACAACCTAAACTCTCAGATCTCGCCTCCGATCCTTGGTCCGTTATCCGCCAACACCGAAATATAGTGGGTCGATTGGAAGTTGACAGATGATGGTGGCAGATTATGTGTCGATTGGGGACGAATGTCAGTTCCAGTGGGGTCGATTGGGGACGACCGTCAGTTCCATTGGGATCGTGGTCGTGGTAGTGGCAGATGATTGTGGCAGATTATGGGTGTCGGTGGCGGTGGTGGTGATGGCAGTGTTGTTGATGGTGGGTCTGAGTGGGTGGATGTGGAGGATTTGTGGTGGTGGATAAACACAAAATTAGGGTTTTAAATTTTAATTTGTGGATAAAAGGACCAAAACACCCTCATGTGCGGAGTTAACTGAAAAACATAAATCATCCGTTAGGCTAAAGGACGTAAACCGCAACAAATTTAAACGTAAAGGATGATCTCTGACATTTTTTGGGCTAAATGACAGAGAGTGAAAAATGGTATAAATATAAAGGATGATTTCTGTAAATTACTCTTTTTTTTAACAGAAATTTGGATCATTGACGGGTCACTGACCCACCGGATCATCTCCACACCAACATGAGGAAACCCATCATATGTGAGAAAACTCCTGGCTCAACTTGGATCCCTCTTTAATTTTTATCACAAGTGAGACTTGAACCTAAGTCGACAATCTACTTGAGGACATAATGTTGTATGGGGTTTTCATGAAGCTCCCAAAATTCACAACCCTATACTTTGGTTGGATGTCTACGTAAACGTAATACTTTTTTATACTCCTTTTGAAATAATCCAAAAATATTAATCTTAGAAATAAAAATAAATAACAATAATAAATTAAATATAAAAAAAAACCCTAAATAATGGTAATTAATTATGATAGTTTTAAATTTTTGATAATTATCTCCTTCAACCATATTCCACCCACGTTTAGCAAAACCCCCCATTTTTCCTTCTTCCACCTATGATTCTTTTCACCAAATTCGGTTTGTTTCTCCCTTATCTCCACAAAAATCGAACTGATCGCCAACAAAGCGTAGCAATTATAACCCTTCTGCTCGTTGATTCTTCACATCTGTTCCTCTGTGCTATCAATCATCGCGAACGACGACTTCTTGCTACCGCTAATCAACTCGTATTCACACCATATTAGTTGTTTTTGTGTTAGAAATATGAAGAAGTCTTACTCAATTTGTCAGCCCTAATTACCGTCACTGATTGAATAATAGTACTGAAGGGCTCCGTCACCGCCTGAGTTGTTGCAGCCACTGCTGTGAAGAAACCTACTAGGCAAGTTTCTGATCCAGAACTCCATTCGATTTTACAAGCAAGGTAAATCGCCGACCCTTGGTTCCTGTTCTATTCTTTCTTGTCTGTCAATTTTGTTTGAGTCACTAAACCCATGCCCAATGATTTTAAATCTGCCAGGTCAAAAAGGACTCGAGATGAAATTCAATTACGAACAAAGGTACATAAGCCTAGAAAAAGGAAGAAAATAATGCAGATGCAGAAAAAATATACGTGGCTTCTAAAAATTGGATTTTTTTTAGTGTAAACTGGATTTGTTTACTTTTACGTAATCTTTCAAATCGGTTTAAGAACATTTTGAGATGATTTTGTTTGGTTGTTTGTAACCAATGTATGTTAATTTTGTGAAATTACAAATCTTACTTATGTTTGTCATTGTTCACACCGCTAATCTTATGGTAATGTAGGAAACATTTTATTCATTATTCAATTGTTAATCATCATTTTGGTCTTATTACATATCCTTTTGATCTAAACATATTCAACAAAAAACCTAAAACCAATGTCAAGAAAACATGGTTATTATATCAATCACATTTACAAAATGTTTTTGTATGGCATCCAGACACTTTGTTTTGTGTTGCATATGTAGTATCATCAATTTTAAAAGATTTTATATGTGTAACCATATCCTGTATCATTAATTTTAAAAGATTTTGTATATGTAACCATATCCCATATCATCAATTTTGCATAAAACTAAAAGATCAAGTATACACAATTTACATATACATATAAATCAAAGATCAAGTTTACATACACATATACATTCAAAGATCAACTATTACTATGACATATTATAATTATCTTATTACATTAATGTAATTGTTGATATACACAAAATTAAAAGATCAAATACATAAATACATCAAAAATCAAGTTTGTCACATATACATTCAAAGATCACCTATTATTATGACATATTATGAATATCTTAATACATTAATGTTGTTCATATTACATACATGTAATATCTTGTTATATATATGCAATGTAATATTACATATATGTAATATCGTATTACATATATATAATAGGTACGTAACATATTATATAATATATAACCATGTCCATAACATCATTTTTAACTAAAAGATGCAAAAAATTGATACAATTTATATATACATATGCATCAAATACGAAGTTTCTGTACATATTTTACATAGGAATATTAATCCGGATTATTTCTTATATAAAAAATAAAACTCACTTCAAAAAAATAAAAACCCCAAGTTATTTCTGTTCTAGATTATTTATGTATCTAAACAAAAAAACCCCACTAGAATTGCTTCTTATTCATATGTAATTTGTTCTTAGATTAAAAAAACCACCAGGTTGATAATTGATTGCTCTACATATAATGTTATACATATGAAATATCATATCACAATAAATTACAGAAAAAAAAACCACTTGCTTGTTTTTGCATCATGTTAAAAAAATAACACACTTGCTTGTTCTTGCTCCATCATCATCCTAAAAAAAATCCACTTCAAGAAAAATCCCACTGTCAAGATAAAAACTTGGCATTCTAAATTTTTTGTAAGACCACCTAGATTTCTCTTCACCAATTTTTATGGTGAGGACAGAGAGAGAAAGATAAACAAGAGAGAAAACCTTCATCATCGATCTTCATATTCATCGATATCCATCTGTAATTTTTATGGTGATAGTGAAAAAACCTTCATCTTCATCGATCATTTTCAACTTTATCCAAGGGCGGAGGATATAAGGGGCCCGAGAGGGCCCCGCCCCCCCCCCCCCCCCCGATTTTTCGCTCAGAAGTGTTAATATATACGTATTCGGTCGATTTTTCGCTCAGTAGTGTTAATTTATATGTATTCGGCCGAAAATTTTATAGTTCCGACCCCCCCTATATGAAAAAAAAATTCCCGACCCCCCGCGAAAATTTTCAAGCTCCGCCACTGACTTTATCAATCTTCTAGATTTTTTATGGTGAAAAACCCCTATTGGTATATGATGAGGTGAGAGAGAGAAAAACTAAGAGAAAAATTTAGATTTTAAAATGATAATGATTATTACTTCAAGATGACTTTATTGATTTAAAAAAAATCAATTTATCAATTTACCCTTCTGGCCACCAAAAAGTCTTGAACATATGAATCATCTTATTGATTTAAATGGTTTTAAATGGTTTTTTGGTTTACACGTAGAAAAAGGATTTACAAAAGATCCTTTTCATATATATATATATATAGTATGAGGTTAGACTAGAAATAAAAAAATGTGTAGAAAGAAATCTCAGCTATAAGATATTTGTGTTTTGTGACTGAGATTCACACGGTGGTATTTTGGTAAATAAATACAACTTAGAATTAATACGGAAGGGACCAGGAGGGTTGAATGGTAAGATTCAACCAAAAAGCCTCACATGTAACTTCCCTTCTAATTTTTAAACGTCCATAACTTTTTTATACGTTATTTTTTTTTTAAAATCACTATAAAATCGAGTGCTTTTTTATCTTTAGTATGAGTATGATATTGCTATGTTTTGTTTAGAAAAAAAAAACATATTTTTTTTAAACTATGGTGTTTTACTTGAACACCATGAGTTTAAAGTATGGTGTTTTTCTAGTTATGATGTTTTACGCATATTGGTCAATTTCAACATGGTGTTTTAGTTTTATTGTCATGGTGTTTTCAAGTAAGTGTTTTTCAACATAGTGTTTTTCTATATATGGTGTTTTACACATTCGGGATCCATTTTAACATGACGTTTTAGTTTTTTTGGTCATGGTGTTTTCAACTTGAGCGTCAACTTTCAACATAGCGTTTAAGATTTTTGATCATGATGTTTTACTCCATAACTTTAAACTCATGGTGTTCAGGTAAAACATTATAATTTTAAACACATTGTGTTAAAGTAAAACACCATAACTTTAAACACATTGTGTTCAAGTAAAACACTATACTTTAAACCCATTATATTCATGTAAAACATCATACTTTATGAGCTACTTTATAAATACTAAAACAGTAATTATACATGTCTATATAAATTCATTTAAAAAGTGAAATACTAAATTGAAAATGGTGTTTTATTTTTATTTGTTATGGTGTTTTTCAACATAGTGTTTTTCTGGATATGATGTTTTAAACATGCGGGGTCCATTTTAACATGGTGTATAAGTTTTTTTGGTTATGGTGTTTTCAACTTGAGCGTCAACTTTTAACATAGCGTTTTAAATTATTTGGTTATGGTCCATTTTAAATCGTTTTTATTTAAATAAAATTAAAGTGAGTTTTTTTAAACATGGTGTTTTAGATTTATGGTATTTTTCAACATAGCGTTTTATATTTTAGATTTATGGTTGTTTATGGTGTTTTTAACATAGTGTTTTAGATTTATTGTGGTTTTTTTAGCATGGTATTTAATATTTTAAATCGTTTTTCAACATAAAGTATTTCCCATCATGGTGTTTTACACATGGGGCCATTTTGAACATGACGTTTTAGCTTTTTAGGTCATGGTGTTTTCAACATTACGATTAGTTTATTATTATATATATATATATACACACACACTTTTAATCATTTTTATTTAATTAACATTAAAATGGGGGGTTTTTAACATGGTGTTTTAGATTTATGATGTTTTAGAGCTATGATGTTTTTAACGAAGTGTTTTTCAACATAGTGTTTTCCGGTCATGGTGTTTTACACCTGGGACCAATTTCAACATGGCGTTTTAGCTTTTTTGGTCATGGTGTTTTCACAATAACAAATTTCAACATGGTGTTTGTGGTCATGGTGTTTTAGTTTCTTTTTTTATCATTGTGTTTTACAGTTGTGACGTATAATTTATGTTGAACTAGACGTTTTAAAAAAAAGGTAAAACACCATAAACACAAACATGGCAAAACACCATGTATATGGAAGTTAAAGTATAAAACACAATGAAAAACTAATCTTCGATTGAAATTTTACGCCAAAAGTGTAAAACACCATGACAAAACAAAAACGCCATAAACATAAATATCATAAAATACATGTATATGGATGTTAAAATATAAAACACCATGTGTAAAATAATTACGTATAACACCATGACAAAACAAAAACGGCATAAACATAAATATCATAAAATACATGTATACGTTGTTTTGACGTGTTTTATGTTTATGGCGTTTTGCTTCAGTCATGGTGTTTTACACTTTTAGCTTAAAATTTCAATACCATAAACATAAACTTGGTTAAGGCTGTGTTCAAATTAAAATGAGTTTTCAACATGGTGTTTTACATCTATGGTGTTTTCAACCAGGTGTTTTTCAACATTGAGGTTTTCTAGTCATTGTGTTTTTCAACATGGAGTTTTTTGGGTCATGGTGTTTTACATTTAGGTGCCAATTTGAATATATTGTTTTAGTTTTTTTTGTCATGTCGTTTTCACAATGACAAATTTCAACATGGTCTTTTTTTGCCTTTTTTAGTTATGTTGTTTTGACGTGTTTATTTTTATGGCGTTTTGCTTCTGTCATGGTGTTTTACACTTTAGCTTAAATTTCCAACATCATAAACATAAAACTCCATAAAACACTATAAAAACACCAAATTTCAAACAACACCTAGTTGGTATTTTTTTTTTTAAAATATAGCAATACCATACTCGTTGGAAAAATAAAAAAAACGCTTAATTTTATGGTGAAACTTTTTTAAAAAAATAATGACGTATAAAAAAGTTATGGGCGTTTAAAAAATGGGGGGTAAATGGCATGTGACTTGCATATGCATTGTTGATTCAAGGGATGTTGTGTTTGGAATCAATTGCTCTTTCCCTCTTTTTTACTTCTTGGATACGTGTCATGCTTAGAATTCTACCTACACTTTCTATGGTTTTGTCCCTTTGTAACCTAACCCTCCTCTATATAGGTAGAGGTTAGACTAGAAAGGAGAAAAAGTGTAGAAAGTGTAAGAAAGAATCTCAGTCACAAGATATTTGTGTTTTGTGGCTGAGATTCACACGGTGGTATTTTGGTAAATAAATGCAACTTAGAATCAATACGGAAGAGATCAGGAGGGTAGAATGGTAAGATTCAACCAAAAAGCCTCACATGCAACTTCCCTCCTAATTTTTAAACGTCCATAACTTTTTTATATGTTATTATTTTTTAAAAAGAAAATCACCATAAAATCGAGCGTTTTTTTATCTTTAATATGAGTATGATATTGCTATGTTTTGTTTAGAAAAAAAAACATCTTTTTTTAAACTATGGTGTTTTACTTAAACACCATGGGTTTAATGTATGGTGTTTTACACATGTTGGTCAATTTCAACATGTTGTTTTAGTTTTATTGTCATGGTGTTTTCAAGTAAGTGTTTTTCAACATAGTGTTTTTCTAGATATGGTGTTTTACACATTCGGGGTCCACTTTAACATGACGTTTTAGTTTTTTTGGTCATGGTGTTTTCAACTTGAGCGTCAAGTTTCAACATAGCGTTTAAGATTTTTGATCATGATGTTTTACTCCATAACTTTAAACTCATGGTGTTCAGTTAAAACATCATAACTATAAACACATTGTGTTCAAGTAAAACACCATAACTATAAACACATTGTGTTCAAGTAAAACACCATACTCTAAACCCATGATATTCATGTAAAACACCATACTTTACGAGCCACAAATACTAAAACAGTAATCATACATGTCTATATAAATTCATTTAAAAGGTGAAATACTAAATTGAAAATGGTGTTTTAGTTTTCTTTGTCAGGGTGTTTTTCAACATAGTATATTTCTGGATATGGTGTTTTAAACACGCGGGGTCCATTTTAACATGACGTTTTAGTTTTTTTGGTTATAGTCCATTTTAAATCGTTTTTATTTAAATAAATTTAAAGTGAGTTTTTTTTAACATGGTGTTTTAGATTTATGGTGTTTTTCAACATTGTGTTTTATATTTTAGATTTATGGTTGTTTATGTGTTTTACCTTGTTTTACGGTGTTTTTAACATGGTGTATTAGATTTATTGTGTTTTTTTTTATCATGGTGTTTTATATTTTAAATCGTTTTTCAACATAAAGTGTTTCTAATCATGGTGTTTTACACATGGGGCCATTTTGAACATGACGTTTTAGCTTTTTAGGTCATGGTGTTTTCAACATTACGATTAGTGTTTTTTTTATTATTATATATATGTACACTTTTAATCGTTTTTATTTAAATCACACTGAAATGGGGTTTTTTTAACATGGTGTTTTAGATTTATGATGTTATAGAGCTATGGTGTTTTTAACGGAGTGTTTTTCAACATATTGTTTTTCTGGTCACGGTGTTTTACACCTAGGGCCAATTTCAACATGCGTTTTAACTTTTTTGGTCATGGTGTTTTCACAATAACATATTTCAACATGGTGTTTTAGTTTCTTTTTTTTGTCATGTGTTTTACAGTTGTGACATATAATTTATGTTGAACTAGACGTTTTAAAAAAATGGTAAAACACCATAAACACAAACATGGCAAAACACCATGTATATGGAAGTTAAAGTATAAAACACAATGAAAAACTAATCGTCGATTGAAATTTTACGCCAAGAGTATAAAACACCATGACAAAACAAAAACACCATAAACATAAATATCATAAAATATATGTATATGGATGTTAAAATATAAAACACCATGTGTAAAATAATAGCGTATAACACCATGACAAAACAAAAATGACATAAACATAAATATCATAAAATACATGTATATGGTGTTTTGACGTGTTTTATGTTTATGACGTTTTGCTTCAGTCATGGTGTTTTACACTTTTAGATTAAAATTTCAACTCCATAAACATAAACTTGGTTAAGGCTGTGTTCGAATTAAAGTGTGTTTTTTAACATGGTGTTTTACATATATGGTGTTTTATATCCGGGTGTTTTTCAACATATAGTTTTTGTAGTCATAGTGTTTTTCAACATTAAGTTTTTCTAGTTATGATATTTTTCACCTGGGCCCAATTTGAACATGACATTTTAGCTTTTTTGGTCATGACGTTTTCACAAAGACAATTTTCAACATGGTCTTTTTTGGCTTTTTTGATCGTGGTGTTTTGACGTGTTTATGTTTATGGCGTTTTTGCTTCTGTCATTGTGTTTTACATTTTTAGATAAAAATTTCAATACCATATACATAAAGTTGGTTAAGGCTGTGTTTGAATTAAAGTGAGTTTTCAACATGGTGTTTTACATCTATGGTGTTTTCAACTGTGTGTTTTTCAAATTGAGTTTTTCTAGTCATTGTGTTTTTCAACATGGAGTTTTTTGGGTCATGATGTTTTACATTTAGGTGCCAATTTGAATATGACAATTTAGTTTTTTTTGGTCATATCGTTTTTACAATTACAAATTTCAGCATGGTCTTTTTTGGCATTTTTAGTCATGTTGTTTTGACGTGTTTATGTTTATAGTGTTTTGTTTCTGTCATTGTGTTTTACACTTTAACTTCAATTTTCAACACCATAAACATAAACCTCCATAAAATACCATAAAAACTCCCAATTTCAAAAAAACCCGGTTGGTTTTTTTTATTTTAAATATAGCAATATCATACTCATTGTAAAGATAAAAATATGCTCAATTTTATGATGAAACTTTTTTTTAAAAATAATGACGTATAAAAAAGTTATTGACGTTTAAAAAATGGGGGGGGGGGGATGACATGTGACTTGCATGTGCATTGTTAATTCAAGGGATGTTGTGTTTTGACTCAATTACCCTTTCCCTCGTTTTTAATTCTTAGATACGTGTCATGCTTAGAATTCTACCTACACTTTTTTATGATTTTGTCCATTTGTAGTCTAACACTCCTCTATCTCTCTCTCTCTCTCTCTCTATATATATATATATATATATATATATATATATATATATATATATATATAGGGGAGTGAGATTCTAAAAAAATGTAGAAAGTGTAGGAAGTCACCATGGAGTGACATGTGTCCAAGAAGAGGGACGAAGAAGCAAGGGCAAAATCGTGAAAAACACGCGCTTGATTTTTTAAATGCACAAAATATGCACATGCGAGTCACATGAATATTCCCTCATATTTTTTAAACGTTCATAACTTTTTAATGCGTTATTATTTAAAAAAAAATTACACCATAATAACGAGCGTTTTTTTAATCTTTAATATGAGTACACTATTGTTTTATAAAATTTTAAAAAAAATTACGTGTTAAGTGGGGTTTTTTATTCATGGTGTTTTTGCACTATTTTGTACAAACTTTATAAAAACATCATAAAAAACGACGTACAAATACCATAAAAAACGTCATAAATTAAAAAATCATAAAAAAACATTTAAACGGGACATTTTATGATGTTTTTGAAGTGAACGTGTTATGATGTTTTTTGAACTGGGCAAGTTTTTGGTGTTTTTGAACCGGAGAAATTTATGAAATTTTAAAAAAATCTTGTTTCATCTGGAAAAGAAAAACAACATAAATAAAACACCTAAAACCATTATAGTAATGGCGTCCATAACTTTAATATGAGTATGATATTGCTATATTTAAAAAAATGTCCTTTTTTTAAAGTATGATGTTATACCTGAATACCATGTGTTTAAAGTATGGTTTTTCACCTAAACAACATGGGTTTGAATTTATGATGTTTTACCTGAACACCATGTATTTAAAGTTGTGGTGTTTATCTGAACACGAACACTATGAGTTTAAATTTATGATGTTTACCTGAACACTAATATCATGAGTTTAAAATTATGGTGTTTTATCCGAACTTCATGAGTTTAAAAGTTATGGTGTAAAAACACCATAACTAAAAACTTTAAGATATAACTTTAAACACATGATCTTCTAACTGAATTAATACCCACTGTCGTTTTTAGTACTACGGCCATCTATGTGACAAACTCCATAAAACGATAAACACCAAGGGTTCATTTCCATGACAAATTAGCTAAAAGGATGTACACCAAGGGAGCATTTCTATAAACATCAACCACGAGGCCGGCTGGAAGGAACAATTAAATCACTGTGGGCCCCTAAGTAATACAATAACAACCAACGTAAGTAAACTAACATCTAAAAATTTTAATTTACAACGCAGTGACGCACTGATGCACAACTATTGTTTACATCCACAACCTTCTATCTCCAAAATTAATGGCTCAAATCTCTTCCTACACTTTTTATCCTTTCTAGTAGAACCCTATACTATATATATTATATATATATATATATATATTATATGTATATTATATATATAGATATATAGAGAGGAGGGTTAGGCTACAAAGGGTTAAAACCCTACAAAGTGTAGGAAAAAATTACAGCACGACACCTGTACATTAGGGGAAAAGGAGGTAAATGGCAATTGGATCAAAAGTCTTTAAACAAAGGGAGGAATCTGCACATGCAAGTCACATGCAATTTCCCTTATTTTTTTAAAACGTCCATAAATTTTTTATATGTATTTATTTAAAAAAAAATTTCACCATAAAATCGAGCGTCTTTTTATCTTTCCAACGAGTACGGTATTGCTATATTTCAAAAAAAAAAAGACCAACTAGGTGTTGTTTG
Source organism: Smallanthus sonchifolius (assembly GCA_023525975.1). Classification (NCBI taxonomy): domain Eukaryota; kingdom Viridiplantae; phylum Streptophyta; class Magnoliopsida; order Asterales; family Asteraceae; genus Smallanthus; species Smallanthus sonchifolius. The sequence goes on from CM042046.1 coordinate 35,173,905, forward strand.
AAATTGAGAGTTTTTATGGTGTTTTATGGAGTTTTATGTTTATGGTGTTAAAATTTAAGCTAAAGTGTAAAACACCATAACAGAAGTAAAACGCCATAAACATAAATACGTCAAAATAACATGACTAAAAATGCCAAAAAATACCATTTTGAAATTTGTCATTGTGAAAACGTCATGACAAAAAAAAGCTAAAACGTCATATTCAAATTGACATCTAGGTGTAAAACACAATGAACCAAAAAACTCCATGTTGAAAAACACAATGACTAGAAAAACTCAATTTGAAAAACATAAAGTTGAAAACACCATAGATGTGTGTTGTTTGAAATTGAGAGTTTTTATGGTGTTTTATGGAGTTTTATGTTTATGGTGTTGAAATTTTAAGCTAAAGTGTAAAACACCATAACAGAAACAAAACATCATACACATAAACACGTCAAAACGACATAACTAAAAAAGCCAAAAATTACCATGTTGAAATTTGTTATTGTAAAAACGCCATGACAAAAAAAAAACTAAACCGCCATATTCAAATTGACATCTAGGTGTAAAACACCATGACCTAAAAACCTCTTTGTTGAAAAACACCATAACTAGAAAACTCAATGTTAAAAAACACCTAGTTGAAAACACCATAGATGTAAAACACAATGTTGAAACCTCACTTTAATCCGAACACATGCTTAACCAAGTTTATGTTTATGGCATTGAAATTTTAAGCTAAAAGTGTAAAACATCATGACAGAAGCAAAAACGCCATAAATATAAACACGTCAAAACACCATGACAAAAAAAGCAAAAAAAAGAACATGTTGAAATTTGTCTTTTATGAAAACGCCATTACCAAAAAAGCTAAAATGCCATGTTCAAATTGGCCCACAGGTGAAAAATACTATGACTAGAAAAACTCAATATTGAAAAACACAATGACTACAAAAACTCAATATTAAAAGACACTCGGTTAAAAACACCATAGATGTAAACACATGTTGAAAAAAACTCACTTTAATTCGAATACAGCCTTAACCAAGTTTATGTTTATGGTGTTAAAATTTTAAGCTAAAAGTGTAAAACACCATGACTGAAGCAAAACGTCATAAACATAAATATGTCAAAACATCATGACCAAAAAAGCCAAAAAAGATCATGTTGAAATTTTCCATTGTGAAAACACCATGACCAAAAAAACTAAAACACCATGTTCAAATTGGCCCCCAGGTGTAAAACACCATGACCTTTAAAACTCCATGTTGAAAAACACTATGACTAGAAAAAAAAACTCATTGTTAAAAAATACCTAGTTGAAAACATCGTAGATGTAAAACACCATAGATATAAAACACCATAGATGTAAAACACCACAAATATAAAACTTTAATGTAATTTAAACAAAAACGATTTAAAAGAAAATATAACAACATAGATGTGAAAAACCACATATGTTTGTTGAAAAACACCATGACTAGAAAAAAAACTCAATGTTAAAAAATACCCAGTTAAAAACACCATAGATGTAAAATACTATAGATGTAAAACACCATAGATATAAAACATCATAGATGTAAAACACCACAAATGTAAAACACCATGTTGAAAAAACATACTTTAATGTAATTTAAACAAAAATGATTTAAATATATATATATATATATATATATATATAGCAATACCATACTCGTTGGAAAGATAAAAAAACGTTCGATTTTATGGTGAAATTTAAAAAAAAATAATAACGTATAAAAAATTTATGGACGTTTTAAAAAAAGTGGGGAAATGGCATGTGACTTGCATGTGCAAGCTTTGGGGTTGAATCTTCCTATTCTACCCCTCCCAGTGGTTTCCAAGTTCCAGCTATTTACCAAAATGCCACCGCGTTAATCTCCACCACAAATGACTATGATCTAATGGCCCAGATTCCTTCCTAGACTTTGTACGATTTTATCCCTTTCTAGCCTAACCTCTACCTATATATATATATATATATATATATATATATATATATATAATCTATAAATTCAAGAAACAAATATAAATTAGAGTAAAGTGCTATTTTTGTCCATGTGCTTAGGCCATTTTAGCCACTTTTATCTAAATTTTTTTTTAGCTTTTTCGTCCTTTAATTTTCAAAATTTATCCATTTTGATACAATTGACTAACCCCGTTAAAATCTTACCGTTAAATCAGGGGCATTTTCGTCTTTTCTAAATTCCTTTTTTTCATTTCCCTCTCCAATCGCCTTTTTCTATATATATATATATAATCTATAAATTCAAAAAACAAATATAAATTAGAGTAAAGTGCTATTTTTGTTTATGTGCTTTGGCCATTTTAGGCACTATTATCCCAAAAAAAATATTAGTTTTTTTGTCCCTTACTTTTCAAAATCTATCAATTTTCATACAATTGACTAACCCCATTAAAATCTTACCATTAAATCACGGGCATTTTCGTCTTTTCTAAATTCCTTTTTTTATTTCCCTCTCCCCCAATCCCTTTGTTTGCCTCGTCTTCGGCATCTCACTTGACGAAAAGCTTCGGTTGCCAACCACCATAGCATCTCCGGCATCTCACTTAAAATAAAAATCCTTTTTTTATTCTCTTTTATTATTTCCATCCATAGTATCTCCGGCAAAAAGCTTCAGTTGCCGACCACCACCATCTCCGCTCGTTGGGTACGACTGCTCGTTCTGCTCACCACCATAGATTCGCCAACTGTTGATCATCCTCACCACCACCACAGAGCCGACGACTGTTGATCTACCAACACCGGTCTTCCTCACCACCACAATACAACCACACACTATTTTTTAGGCAATTACATTCTTAAATGATTTTCAGGCAAGGGAACCACAAGGATGATTTTTTTAGGTCGATTGCAGATTCAGGAAATTACACCCCCATCGTTGGTGGTGTTAGTGTACCAGGAAAGCAAAGAGATGGTGGGTTCGAATTTGACCGTTGGAATGATGTCGCCGCCGCCGCCACTGGTATCTCAACAATGATCACCGACACTTCAGATCAAGTTCACCATTGAAACCGATCGGACCAGATGCAAATTGATACATGAACGAGTGTTGGATTTTAACTGTAAGAAAATAATCGAAGGAAACCCAGCATGAACATAGCCACCACCAGCTTCTTCTCCGATCAACCTCAAGAAAGTTCTGGTTAGGGGAAAGAAGGAAACAATAAAAGAGAATAAAAAAAGGAATTTTGAAAAGACGAAAATGTCCATGATTTAACAGTAATATTATAACGGGGTTTGTCAATTGGATGAAAATAAAAGATTTTGAAAAGTCAGGGACGAAAAAGCTAAAAAAAACCTTTTTGGATTAAAGTGATTAAAATTGCCAAACTACATGGACGAAGATAGCATTTTACTATATAAATTATAACCTACTATTAATGTAAATAGATGTAGCACAAATCTGTATACATTTTTAAATACAAGCATACAACACAATATAAATATATTATGAAACGTGCACATAATATATGATTAAAGTTAATATGTATATGTTCGGTTCGGTTTTTGTGGTTTTTGAAAATTTAAAACCGAAACCGAACCGTAATTTTCGGTTTTCAAAAAATATAAAACCAAACCGTCGGTTTTTAGTTTAGGTCGTTTTTTGGGATAATTCGGTTTCGGTTCGGTAACCGTCGGTTTTTAGTTTAGGTCGTTTTTTGGGATAATTCGGTTTCGGTTCGGTTTTTTACTCACCCCTACCCCGGAAAACAGATCATCCTCTCGTCCGAAAAATAGAAGTGTGCTGACCCGGTCCCACACCACCCAGGAGGAAATCCACAACTACGAAAACCTCCTTGCTCAACCTAGAACCTTTTGTTTCAAACGAGACTCGTAACCATTACTTTTTTATCATTCAAACAAAAGGCTCAATAAGGGTGGACGGAGTCGTGGTGCGGGCTTGGCACGGGTTGCCAGGGTTTCACGGGTAACACCGCCGCATGCTTTGCGGGCTTGGCACGGGTTAATATACTCGTTGAAGAATATAGCTTTGAGTAAACTTCAATTTGCACCCTTGTGGTTTAGGCCTGCTGACATTTTGCAACCCTGTTTTAAACAAAGTGCAATTTGCCCCCCTGTGGTTTGGTTTCTCTCTCTCTTTACACCCCTGCCGTTACAAACACCGTTAATATTTTAACTCCGTTAGAGGTACTAACGTCATTGCACCTAAAACATAAAACCTAACATAATATGCACCCCTCTGGTTTGGTTTCTCTTTCTCTTTGCACCCCTCACCCCACCCTTCCCGTCTGCCGCCCCCCTTCCCCTCACCCTCACCCAAAACATAAAACCTAACATAAAATCATTTGTCCCTTGATCATAATTTACGAGTAGATTGAGGGTCAAACCTAAGGGTCAAACTATCGATGATGCCGAAGATAATGTAAAACATTTGACTTGTTAAAGACAAACTCTGCTCGGGTTTGGCTGTTGAATATTGATTTCTCTTTGACCATTTGCAGACAACGTCCTCCCTTGAACACAAGTTATTAGTTGGAGGTTTTTCAGATATTGAGGTGGTTCGGATGGCGGAGATGTTGTCTGAAGGTGGGTAGTCTTTTGGGGTGAGCTAATGGGACCTGCAATTGCTTTTATAACTTCTTACTCAACTGAGATAATGAAATTGTTAATTGAGTTTGGTTTCAGTGGCGGATCTAGGAAAAAAATCCAGGGGTATCTAAAATTTCGTTCAGGGGTATCTGGATACATAAAACGGTAAAAAAAAAAAAAAAATTCCCGCTGCGCGTCGAAAATTTCCACTACGCGTCGAAAGTTGAGGGGTACCTGACGGTACCCCTGGGCTCCTCATAGATCCGCCCCTGTTTGGTTTTATCGTCAATAGGTTAAGGGAAAGAAGCCTTCTTGGAAAATCGGTTCATTTTTTTCTCTTAAGAAGCATGTGAAAAACCTACCAAAAATCCAGGTTGTTGATGAGACAGATCTTATTGATGAAGATAGTCTATTATCTGAATAGGATTTGAAGAAAAGGTGAGATACAATCGATTGATGATTGTGCACTGTATCCTATCTCATTTATGTTCTGAGAATATGTTTGTCGGTATAGTTCATCGGAGAAGAGGGTGTTCACCGGAGAAGAAGAAGGTAAATTTGGGGTGAGGTCAGGGGTATGATTGTCTTTTCATTAGAAAAAATAATGGCATGGGTGCAAAGAGAGAGATTGAGAAACCAAACCACAGGGGGAAAATTGCACTTTGTTTATAACAGGGTTGCAAAGTGTCGGCGGACGTAAACGACAGGGGTGCAAATTTCAATTTACTCTATAGATTTTGGGACTTGGGGGACCGTTGGGGGGGGGTAGGTGGGTTGGGTAATTAAATAAAAAAACAAAATTTCACCTATGAATATACATTTTACACAAATAATTTTGTACACCTTCTCTCAATCTCATTCACTCTCTAAAAAAATGGATTCACCCTCCTCCAAAAAATACCGAATCCTTTTGGCAACGTGTGCTAGATTATTTCGACGGGCTAATGGGTGGAACCACCCGCACTATAGATCAATTGAATTCTAAGTGGATGTCAATGAACACAAAGATCAACAATTTTAACGGGCTATACACGTAAGCGGTAAATTTAAGAATGTACCTTTTAATTATTGCTTATTTTTTGTAATGTATTAACATTTTTTTTAAATTTATGTTTTTTTAGAAACGTCGTTGGGGTAGTGGGATGTCTGATGCGAACATCATGAATGAAACACAAAAAAATTACAGAAACCTCTACGAGAGGAAAGGTTTCACCTTCGTCGAGGCATGAGAAATTCTCAAAGACTGTCCCAAATGGAAAGTCGTCGCGGTTATGTGTGAGGAGTTTGAACAACAATCGTCCAAGAAATCAAAAACATTCGACTCCGAAAATGAAGGTTCAAACAACCCTTCCTCGAGAGACCTCTCCGACTTAAATGAACAATCCCTACCGACTCAATCGACTCGAAAGAGCAAAGGAAAGAAAACCACCGAGTCTTCAAGCAATAGTTTGGTGGAGGTTCTTTCCGAATTTAAGGCGGCTAAAGATGTTGAAAGAGAGAAAATAAATGGAATAACGCAAAAAAAGGGAGGAAGCAAAACAAAGACGGTATGAACTAGCGGTGCAACTCTCGGAGAAATAACAAGAAATGCTTTCAAAAGAAGAACATGACCGCGGGAATACTTTCTAAAAAAACATGACGATATCCCTGAACCTTTTTTTCGATCGTACTCCGATGTAAACGGGAAATTGCGGCAAAATACAATTGTCCGTGTAACTTTTAGGTTATTTTAGTTTTTTTTATTTTGATGTTTCATGTTTTTTAGGTGAATAATATATTTTTTTCTTTTTATTATTTTTAAATTTTAGGTTTTTAATATGTATCATTTTTATTTTTATTTAATGAAATGTGGTTTTTAATTTTTATTTTAATGAAATAATAAAAAAAAATACAAGGGGTTATTGGTTCCACACCCTACTCTTAGGATTGGAGAGAGTTCAAAAGGGTAAAAATAATATAACAAATTTTAATTAGGTAAAATAAAAGGGTTTCATGGGTTCCATGAATACCACTCCCTCCACCCTAATAAACTAAAACCACCACCACTACCACCACCCTAATAAACTAAAACCACCACCACCACCACCACCACCGTAAAATCAATGAAACTGTTTCCTCGGCCAACCACATTGAGCCACATTACAACCCTTTTAAAATTCCTCTTGATTCACGTATACTACTTAGTTAGTTGGTAGAGACTTGATTTGCATACAAGCTTATGACCATTGCATAATTCGATTCGAGCTTGAGTGTTCCACTTAACTTACATTATCCAAACATATATAACTCTAGAGTTGAGTGAACATTGTGAGGAGTGAAGGTTTATGCATAATTAAAGTTCTAGTAGACTTGTCATGGATTCCATCACCCAAAAATAAAAAAGCACAAAAATAGAATAAGCGACTCATGAGTTATCTCGGAGTTTCCAACTTTTTGGAGCTCCATTACCTTTTGTAAAGTTTTTAGTTATGGATCTGATCATGTATGAGTTTGCTTGAGGACAAACAAAGTTTAAGTGTGGGGTGTTATGATTTTCCATCATTTATACATCTTTTGCATGCATAATAATCCCTATATTATGGTAATAGTTAAATAGTAATCTTGCAATTGATACTTCAAACATTTATATTTTGTAATTGCAGGTCATTCGGTGTTTTAAAGATAAACCAGGATAAAACCTTTCAAAAGCACCAAGAAACCAAGCTTCTAGAAGGATCATTCCCGAGCTTTCACCCTAAGAAGTCAAAATTGGTCAACAAAAGTCAACCAACAACTAAAAGACAAAATTGGGTAGCATGGAGGGGATGCACGGTCATGGTCGTGCATTGACCCTCCTTGCTCCCCACGACTCCCAGTACATTGCCACTCGTACTCTATGATTCCCTAGGTGTTTGCTTGCCCATGCAATCCAATGAACGGACGTGCATTGATCAGTCTGAGGCATATAAATAGGAGGCTTGGGTTTTTCATTCCACACACCTCAAGCATTATCAAGACACTATCCAGAGAGAGTATTTAGTAGCTTAGAGTAGAGAGTACAAAGGCTCCTCATCCTTGTTCCGCAATATGGAGCCTACCAAACTCAATGTTACTCTAGTTAGTATGACCATTCGTGACTAAACTCTTTATATTGCTAGAGTGAAGATGAAGTTTGGTGTATATTAATGTTTGACGTATTAATATAGTGGTATGTTTATGTCTTTAATTATTCGCTCTTAAAATCACCTTCTTGGTGGGTGATGTGTTGCAAAACACATGTCTTTTATCCTTTTGTTTACGTGCGTTTTAGATAGTTTGATTTTCATTTTTATTAGTTTTTGGTTCGTTCTGAGTCTGTCAGTGTTTGCAGGTGTTCGTGTGAAGAAGTAGAATCAAGTGTTTAATCATGAAGAAATCAAGCACACGAAGTGGAATCATAAAAAGAAATCGAAAAGTTGAAATATTAGATCTTTGCGGTACGTGAAGTTGGTGGATCAAAGGTTCGCGACACACGAACAGGTTAATTACCGGGCCTGACTATTGGCGCCACGTGAAGGGCTGCTATCCTTAGTTCGTGACACGCGAACTTCCTGAAATCCGGCAAAAACCTTAAAATTGAATATTTAATTGTTTTGAATGCCATTATCAAAGCGGTTGGAATTTTAGCCATCAAGACTGAAGCTTTAGGCGATTTTGGGAGAGGAGGAGGCTAGTGGAGCAAGGATTTGGAGCTGTGGAACCCGTATTGGTTAGCTTGTAATTATCCGGTTCTTGTTCTTCGATTCTTTGTCTTTGATTTGTTTGATTGACAACATGTTTATGGTCTTTATTACTGTTCTGATGTTATTAGACATGGTTGTTGGCTAGACTTTAGTAGCTACCTAAATTTTGATGAGGATTTGCTGAATATTGGATTTTTATCGGTTTTTGGCATCATGTGATGGTTTGACTCTATTGTAAACAATCTTAGTGCAATTGACCTGATGTATATTAGTATTGATTTATCGTTGATTTGTGTTCCGCATGTGTCTTGTTGAATGTCTTTCAGTTGTAGATGCATGTTTATGTCTCTTACCTTATGTTTGTGACTATTTATGGTGTTGCTAGACGTAGTGATCCATAGGAGCATTAGTTGGTTATTCATTAGAGCTGAGTGTTCTTCCTATCTCGATAGCTGAAAGGTGAGAGATAGTCGGTTAGTCTTTGGTGTTAGGTGTCTAGGCGTAAAGACTCTGAAAGGAGGTTTCACCTAGGTTTCTTTAGATCTTTGCTAGTCCGTGTCTTATCGATTGTTCTGAGATTACCCCCTTGCATTCTTTGAATATATTATGATAGTGAGACTAAAAGGTGATCTGTCTTTAGGGTACTTTAGTTTCGTTAGAGAGACTGAAAGGTGATCAAACTAGCCGGTGATCGTTTACATTCTTTAGAGTTTCCTTCTCTTCACACCCGGAGATTGATCAGGGATCCATTTGGTTGTCTAAGGGTGTCATAATTTAGAACCCCAGTTCCATCTAGTTACCATAACCTAGAGAATTTTGTTTTCCCCGTGGATTTCGTGATTCTTGATATGGAGGTCGATGATAGAGTTCCACTCATCCTAGGACGCTCCTTTCTGCGTACCACCAAGGCATTGCTTAATGTCTTTGACAGAAAGCTCACACTTCATGTGGGGGATGAGAAGGTTACCTTTGATGCTATGAAGAAGTTTAGTGAGCAGAGCAACGTGATTTGTTTTGTTGACACCTTCATGGATAACCATCAAGATTCTTGTTTAGGAGAGAGTGGAGTTGAAGATACCTCGAAAAATTTGGTTAATAGAGATGTTGTAGAGCCCGCTCCTAATCCAGGAGAGTTATCAGACTGGGCGCTTGAATTAGAGGAGTTACTGAATTCGCTGGATGAAGATGATGATCATATGCCTAGTGATCTGCAGGATATGATGGCAGAATTAGAAGAAATGATATGGAAAATCCCAAGTGTGGGGACGGGAGAGAAAGTAGAGGATCCAGAAGATCCGGGAGAGAAGCCAGAGGACACACCATTGGAGCCCCTTCCTGAGCCCTTGCCTATTATTGCTTTTTTATTCAGTGGGGAGATATGCAGAGTCACCCCTTAAGTCTAGGCCCCCCACATAAGAAATGATATGGAAAACCCCAAGTGTGGGGATGTTTAAGGGTGAAAGATTACTTGGATACATGCTACATGTTATTTTTGGACGTTGTAGATTTAATTGATGGTGGATAGATTTGAGAAAGATTATTGATGGTTGTTTGGGAATCGTTTGTGGTTGTTTTGTGATGAGAGTTGGTGCACCGCGGAAGAGGAAGGCGGTGCCAAGGAGGATAAAGGAGAAGCCTCCTGATTAGATTGATATGTTACTCTAGTTAGAACCCGAGTATAGAGTGTGTATAAATCTTTGTGTTTATTTTCGTGTTAATTTTTAGTATTTTTGGTTTACGTGTTTTGTTTTGCAGGGATTCGCATTTTATTCGGCGTGGAAAATCATGAAGAACGAAGTTCCAGGTACGCATGCATTTGATTTTGTGGTTGGAATAGGTTTTTAAAGGAATTGGGTGCATGAGGAATTGGGGGTCAAAAGTTTTCAAGTATAAAAAAATGCCCAAAACCTTCTGTGAACAACAGGTCCTCGCGCCACGCGAGGATGGTCTTCAGGATTTTCACAACACGCGATATTCCCCTTTTCCTCCCCCTTTCCTTTGTTTCCACACCCGACACCATTCTCCACCCATCCCATTCACCTTCACCTACCATTATATCGTCTATCATCACACCAACACCCATCACCATTGACCACCATGGGAAACTTCTCAGTCGTTCGCGTTCGATTTTACCTTGCTTTGACATTCATGTCTATGTGTTGTTAGCCATCAAGTATGTTCCCCTACTTTATCTTGAGTCGTGTCAAGTCAGTAGAGTAGTTTGATCTTTATCGAGTTTGTGCATTGAGTTAGTTTGATGTTGTTTTGGGTTGCGTGAGTTTAATTTTACAGGTTTGAATCGAATTGTTCGTACTAAATCTCTATTCGAATAATGAAGACCCGAGCATGATTTATGTGTAAAGAGAACCCTAAAGAGTCATGACTGCAACCGCGAATGAAATGCTATGCAGTTGTACGAGTTGATGTGGAGGGACAAAACTGGCCAAGATCATTGCTACATTAACCAGCTAAGTCTTTTCCAATTTATATTTGTATAGTTTATTTTCTTTTATTTTGTTACTTTATTTTTGTTTTCCGTCGTTTCTTCGTTCACATTGGGTACAATGTGCGTTTCAAGTGTGAGGATGGGAGACTACGTCTATTAGTTAGTTTGTTTAGTTTAACTTCGTTTGAGAAAAATATATACAAAAATACAAAAAAATTAAAAATTTTCAAAAAAATGTCCTTGAATTAGAGTTTTTGCAATCAAAATGTAAGATGATAGGTAGAACTAAAATATGTTTGTTGAATTTAAATGAAATAATAATAAAAAGCGCGTATAACTTGTCATGTTTTGGTAGACCCAACCAACTTTGAAAATTTTAAATATCCTACGAGTGTTAAATAAATTAATTTGAATGATTAAATCAGGATATCTTGTGGGTTCTCATCTTATGAGAAATGGTAAAGCTGAACTGTTAATATAAGGTGACAGGTTCCATGTTAAATTTAAAAAAATTATATGTTTTTGAAATTCTTTGGCACACCACTTTCTTTTTATGAAAATAAATCAGAGAGTCGGTGGCGCCTGCATTCCATGATTCTGTTATCATGAGCTTAATTAATTTGGAAATTTAAGTTTCGCCTACGTGTCACACGTTGGGTTGCAGCCTGATTGAAACACCACAAGGTGGAATCCTAAGTACTTCATTGCTAGAACTGTAGCCTATGTGTCACACGCCGAGTTACAGCTTGGTTGAAGCACCACTACGTAAGGTTTAATCATTTTGTTAATAAATGCTCATATCATTCATACCATTTATCCATATTCCTTAATTTTTAAAACATATAAGTTTTTATTCATAGTGGTGGGAAAATCTAAATGGTTTGACCCAGGCTTTGATATACCTTGAGATGAGATTAAACTGAACTGTGACTTTTTGAGTGTCAGACCTATAGATAGAATGATATCTTTGTAATGTGATGTTAGAACACAATCGGGGGCTTGATTAGTGGTGGTTGGGTTTAGTCGGATAGAATTACCAATTGTGGCGGTTAACGCGTGATTATATTTTAGCTAATAAATTAATGAGATTGTGAAAGCTTGTTTTCTAGTTATGATTCCACTGTAGGTTCTTTTTCGAGGACGAAAAAAGGTTAAGTGTGGGGACGTATGATGTGTTGCAAAACACATGTCTTTTATCCTATTGTTTACATGCATTTTAGATAGTTTGGTATTCATTTTTATTAGTTTTTGGTTCGTTCTGAGTCTGTCAATGTTTGTAGGTGCTCGTGTGAAGAAGAAGTAGAACCAAGAGTTTAATCATGAAGAAATCAAGCACACGAAGTGGAGTCATAAAAAGAAATGAAAAATTTGAAATATTGGATCTTCGCGGTACGCGAAGTTGGTGGATCAAAGGTTCGCGACACACGAACAAGTTAAATACCGGGCCTAACTGTTTTGGACTTCGCGCCACGTGAAGGGCCGCTATCCTTAGTTCGCGACACGCGAACTTTCTAAAATCCGGTAAAACCCTAAAATCGAATATTTAATTTTTTCTAATGCCATTATCAAAGGGGTTGGACTTTTAGCCGTCAAGACTGAAGCTTTAGGCGATTTTAGGAGTAGAGGAGGCTAGTGGAGTAAGGATTTGGAGCTGTGGAATCTGTATTGGTTAGCTTGTAATCATTCAGTTCTCGTTCTTCGATTCTTAGTGTTTGTTTTGTTTGATTGACAATATGTTTATGCTCTTTATTATGGTTCTGATGTTATTAGACATGGTTGTTGGCTAGACTTTAGTAGCTACCTAGGTTTTGATGAGGATTTTTTGAATACTGGATTTTTTTTATCGGTTTTTGGTATTATATGATGGTTTGACTCTATTGTAAACAATCTTAGTGTGATTGATCTGATGTATGTGCATTAGTATTGATTTATCGTTGATTTGTGTTTCGCATTTGTCTTGTTGAATGTCTTTCAGTTATAGATGCATGTTTAGGTCGCTTACCTTGTGTTTGTGAGTGTATATGGTGTTGCTAGACGTAGTGATCTATAGGAGCATTAGTTCATGATTCATTAGAGCTAAGTGTTCTTCCTATCTCGATATCTGAAAGGTGAGAGGTAGTGGGTCAGTCTTTGGTGTTAGGTGTCTAGGTGTAAAGACTCTGAAAGGAGGTTTCACCTAGGTTTCTTAGGATCTTTGCTAGTCCGTGTCTTATAGATTGTACTGAGATTACCCCTTGCATTCTTTGAATGTATTGTGATAGTGAGACTGAAAGGTGATCTATCTTTAGCATACTATAGTATCATTGGAGAGACTGAAAGGTGATCCAACTTGTCGGTGAGCGTTTACATTCTTTAGAGTTTCCTTCTGATCACACCTGAAGATTGATCAGGGATCCATTAGGTTGTCTAAGGGTGTCATAATTTAGAACCCCAGTTCCATCATAGTTACCGTAACCGAGAGAAGTCTGAGTTTGACAAATAAGATTCATACCTAGGCAGTACTTTCTCCATTCTCGAATTTATCTGATTCTTCTATTTGATAGTTATTTGTCGTTAGAAAGTTCTTAGTTTAGTTTTGATTTAAATAGTTAATCTTAGTTCATAGAATTCCCCCCAAACCAAATAATTCATTTAATTGCCGGTGTCTAGTTTTTGTTATATGACATCCGACAATTCCAGGTTAACTCCGTTAACACAAACACTATTATCTCAAGCATTTATTTATACACACTCTGTTATCTCAGTTAGTCATTTGTACATTGCATTTAATTAGGATTAATTAAATGCAATAATTATTGCACAAACACTCAAGCAGCGGTAACTCAGAGAATTACCGGATCACACACGAGTCTAACCCGGAACATTGGTGAACTAATAAAAATAATTGTGAACTATTATATTAATGTAAATTATGTGAATTTACATGTTATGTGACTTTTATGTGAAATATGTGAAACTTCGTGAAATCACACATGTTGTCAAAAATTAATTGTGCTTGTTATTTTTATAAACGTTAAGTTTTATAAAAATAATATTTATGGGTTTTAATTGTTATTATTGAAATTTAAAATAGTAAATACAAGTAACTCCTCAATAATGAGGGGAATACAAAGAGTATGTAACAAATGAACTAAATAAATACAAGAGTAATTCTATACTTATGATACATTAAAAATAACCCACGGGTTCTCTTGATAAACCATGGATTACCCATAACCCATGTTTAAACCCATGCTTGTATATATAGAATTTATAAAAAAAAAATCTCTAGCCTCTTTTTCTCTCCTCAAAGCCATCGATCCCAAACCCCCACCCCCTTGAAGCCGACGCAATATCAAACACCATCCATTTGACTTTGATTCTTGCAATTGAACGCGTATTTGGTCTATCCTAGGCATTGCTAACACTCCTACGTAAGTTATTCTATCCGATTTCGTCACTTTTATGGTTTCAAGTTTTATAATGAAACCTAGTTCTTCCAAACATGAAATTTTGTAATAAAGTTGGTGACTTGTTACTTGTTTGATATTATTGTATCTATTTGATTGTTAATGATGAAACCCTAAATTTGTATGATCCATAACATGCCTAAAGAGGAAACTTTTTGATTATGTGAAGTTGTAGAATTTTATGTTAGATGTAACTGATGATGTTTATGATTGTAATTATGCTAGGTAAGTTGCATGTAATTGTTGTGATGCGTTGAACCTCGTTAACAAAGTTAGTAATCATACGCTTTTCTAAAGAGGAAACTTTGTTGAAAGGATTGTGTTCATACATGAGTAGTACACGTGCATGATGTTGTAGGATGATGCTAGCATGTTATTGTGAATGTATTAAAGCATGCTAAATTATTATTTTGTAGAAGTCGCGCAAATTGACCATGAGTTACTAAAAGTAGAAACTTTTAGGTTTTGAAACTTGGTTTCTAGACTTGAATTACATGTTGTAATAATCTATTATACATTCGTATGATTATATAAACATGTTAGGATCATGCAAACATGTTATAGTAGATTAACTTGTGGAAATCAAACCCGCAAACATGTTATAGAAGATTAACTTGTGGAAATCAAACCACGTGTTCGTACATTACTAATAATAGTAACCTTATTGATGGAAATACATTGAGTGTTCATAGCTTGCCATGTTAGGAAGTTTTGTGAATCGTGTATGTATCGTGGAACATGAACTACTTGTATATTATGTGTATTAGTATTAGAGGTGTCAATCGTGTCGGGTTGGCGAGTTAACACGTTGAATTATGCAACTCGAACCCGACCCATATTCTAATTCGTGTCAAATATTTCAACCCGAACCTGACCCGTTTAACCTATTTACCTAAATCAAAATCATAAAGTACTAAATTCAAAATCTGATTTATTTAAGGTAAACCAAAAATTAATTGATTAATTATCTCTAGAAAGGAAAAAAAGAAAAGTTTTGGTATAATTCAGTTCCTTTATGGTAAACATTATATACCAAAGTAAATAAACAGTCGTTTCTATAATGTGAAAAATAAAAAAAATATATTTTGTAACCTAAATGGGTTAACGGGTCAACCCGAACCCGACCCGTTTATTAAATGGGTCAACCTAAACCCGACCCATTTTTTTTTAAACGGGTTGAAATGGCCAACCCAAAACCTGATTATTTTTGTGTTGTGTTCGGGTCGTGTCAGGAATTCACACCCCTAATTAGTATACTAAACAAACATTAAGTCACTATTTGAGTCACCAACCGGTCGTCGGGTCAACTTGGTCAACAAAAGTCAAACTTGGGCAAACTAGTCAAACATGTTAGTCTTTTTCAAAACCTATAAACAATTTGGATTGTTTGGATACTAAGGGTTCATATCAACCTACACGAACAAACACACTCATAGACCTATGTTAATAGGTGGCAGTTAGAGATTCACCTTTCTTTACTTAGATATTTATCTGCACGCATTCTAAGGTGAGTTTCACGGCCCCTTTTACTTTTTTTCCTATTGGGGGAGAAACATGCTCACAAACAAACACGGATCACATAATATTTCATTACCACCTGTTTACTTAAGCGCAAACATAACATACTAAGTCTTTACATTCTTGAATTGTTAGTATAATGTATATAGCGAGGAAATTTGAGTAGTACTACTAGGTTTGATAAACCCCACCCGGGCTAGTCGCGCTAGCTCGATTGGAGATCGAACGGGTTAAATTGGCCTAAACATTTGACCATTGTTGAGGTTAGCAATGGTGGAAGGCATTCAAACAACAAACAGTCAGCTTCGGTTGTGAATGCTTAGAGTAACTTGTACATTTTCTTGCTAAAAATAGGTGTGACTTATGTATGTGCATCCTGCTAACACTCAAACAGTTTATTTACTTACAAACATGTGAGCTCACCAACCTTGTGTTGACACTTTAAGCATGTTTTCTCAGGTCATTATGGTACACATCAGGACTAGGATGCATCATGAAGTCGCATTGGTTTTATCAATAAATGAATAATGTTTTTATTATATATCATTTACATTAATTGACACTTTGTTGCGTGTAATTACTTTTGGATTTTATATTAATGTACGCTTCCGCAACTTAAACTATGAAACCGTGTTTTACTCATGTTGAATGTGCAAACTCAGTATTTTAAATCCATATAGTAGTCGTTCAACATGACCGATGACTACAATCCTGGTTTGTCACGCACGTCGCGGTAGAACCCCATATGTGGAATTTAAGGGTGTGACAGATTGGTATCAGAGACAGCGGTTATAGTGAACTTGGTTTGCATTAGAGAGTAGACTTAGTCTATAGCCTTAAACATTGTATTAGTCCTATACCAACACAGAGACTCATACATGACACACATACACACGTAGCATCCATACATACATTGCATTGCGGGCATGTTGACATCATCGATGTCACCCTCTGCTGACAAGGAACACGTCATTCTCATTGCACCATCATTCCCAGTGGCGACACCCATGGAATCGCCAAAACTTCATCCACTCCCGTCTGAGGTCAGCAAGACAGAGACTCTGGAGGAGCGTTAGAGCATGAATTTGTAACTGTAGCAAACAATATGTGTAAGTTCGTAGAGAGGCGAACTTAACAAGTTCGCCTAAGAATCTTTACGAGCGAACTTGTTAAGTTCGCCTATAGTGCTGTGTGTTCCTATAAATAGGTGTTTACAAGTCTTAGTGTTTAGGAGACTTGGAAAACTTCAGAGAGAGATCAGACCTGAGAATCTGAGATAGATTGTAATCAGTGTCTGATAAGGAAATAGAAGAGAATATTATTTACACTGTGATTGTTATCGTTTCTACTGTCATCTATTGTATACATACGTTGATACGGTTGGATTCCACACTCCGTGTCTTCTATACGTTACTTCACGAGATCGATCCGTAGTGGAGTCATGTGTACTTTCAATTGGTATCAGAGATACGGTTCAGAACCGAGGGACTAATCGCCTGTCGGTTCACAATTACTCATGATTTGATGTTTAATTCCGCATATTCATCATTGAGATGTTAAAAGAACGAGTTTTTACGGTGGAATTTGTCAAATTCAAAGTATTTTATGAGTTTGATGATTCCAGAGGTGTTAGAGCTTGAAGAGATGAAAGTTTTACCGCCAAAACAAGAAGATTCGGCAATTTTTGCTGTAACAGCGCGTCAGGCGAACTTGTTGTCTGCTGAACGGTTACGGGCGAACTTATTATGTTCGCTGGAAGATTCTGTTTGTTCTGAGACGAAGTTGGTATGTATGTTGTACTGTTCAGGCGAACTTGTTATGTTCGCTGACAATGTTATAAGCGAACTTGTTGGATGAGTGATATTAAAAAAAAAACGGTTCAAGTGATCAAGATCGTCAAAATGATTCGACATGATTTGATTATGGTTTGATTTCTCATTTGGGATCTGGGCGGAATCCAGATAGACAACCTATTGTATGAGGTGTCAGGAATGAAAATCAGATTGAAGATAGTTGGATTCACGATGATTACTACATAATGTTTGTGTGAGACTTAGTCAAGTATGTTTGAAATGAAGCTGGTTATTTGTTGTTAACTAGTTGAAGATGGAACCTTTATTATATGCCGGTTAAATAAGAAATGCCCTTCTGTTCTGGTTTAATGCGGAGATGCTTGTGTCATGAAGGGGAGATCGGATATGAAAGACTTCGGGTAATTGGTTAAGTGGAAAAGGTACGAGACAAAGTCAAACACTTCTGGTTAAGATGAAGATCAATGAAAAGATTGGTTTTTGCACATTATCTTAGAGTTTCAGTTTGTTTCAAACTGGGATTCTTGTCTTTGTGAAAGTTGATTAGTTTGATGCTGATTTTTGGAAATTTGGAATCTCTATCTTATGCCGGTTGGTTTATTGAGGTCTAAGCAATGTGGGTTAGATTCTTGAATCAATACGGAGGTGGTTAACGTTGAGAGGATGGACTACAATGAAAGGTGTTGGATTCGTCAGTTTTCATGAAGAGGCCAAACAAAATTGTTCTAAACCGGATGCATTAGTTTAGAGGGAGCTTGTTTTATCAAACTAATTGAACTCAAGATTGAAGCATTGCAGGTTGAAGATCAAAGTGCAATTCCAAAGATCAAGTCTTACCAGGTAAAGTGAAGAACCAGGATCATCAGTCAAGGGGGAGTCTGTTGAGACACGTTTTTATGACTGATGATTTATCAGTATTTTGTATAGAATTGTTTGCAACAGCTAAGAAGGAGTCTGTTAGAGCATAAATTTGTATCAAGAGCAAAAATTCTAAGTGTATATGTAGCGAACATGTTAAGTTCGCCTAAGGGAATGTTTAGGCGAACTTAACAAGTGAACTTACTAAGTTCGCCTATAGAGTTATGGGCGAACTTGTTAAGTTCACCTCGAGACTCAGTTTGCCTATAAATAGGACATTAAGTTGTTCATTTGTAGTCATCAATGCTAGAGTTAGCATACACAGAGTTGGAGTGATTCTCTGTGTGAAGTGAGTCACAATCCCTAGGTAGAGCTCACCTAGGGATTGCAATTGGAGCTTAAACATAGAGATGTACACTTCTTCGGTATTGTAATATGTGATGACGAGTTCGTTATCGATTATATGTACGAATCGATTCTGTTTCATCTATGTTCTGTATTCGGTTTTATGTTTGATTCACTTCGTGCTTCCGTCTCAATGCGAATCATCGAGTAATTCGTTGTGATCGTGATCGTCTTGCTCTTTAGAAGACGTCACATGAACTTTCAATTGGTATCAGAGCCAGGTTTTCTTCTAGATAGAAAGAGAAAGTGTGTAGATGAACAAGACGAAGACTACAGTGTGTTTGATGATATATGAAGACGGATGACAATCTTCTAAAGCTGTTGTCAAGGGAGAGTCTGTTGGAGCATATTCTGGTGACAACGAGCTTGAAGATATTATGTCTTAGTCTTACAGTCTTTGACTTATAATTAATAGAATTGTTTGCAACAGTTAAGGGGGAGTCTGTTAGAGCATGAATTTGTAACTGTAGCAAACAATATGTGTAAGTTCGTAGAGAGGCGAACTTGTCATCTTTAGGAGCGAACTTGTTAAGTTCGCCTATAGTGTTGTGTTTTCCTATAAATAGGTGTTTACAAGTCTTAGTGTTTAGGAGACTTGGAAAACTTCAGAGAGAGATCAGACCTGAGAATATGAGAGAGATTGTAATCAGTGTCTGATAAGGAAATATAAGAGAAGATTATTTACACTGTGATTGTTATCGTTTCTACCGTCATCTATTGTATACATACGTTGATACGGTTGGATTCCGCACTCCGTGTATTTTATACGTCACGTCACGAGATCGATCCGTAGTGGAGTCATGTGGACCTACAAGGAGTCTCTCACTCCATCATCATCTGCACCCCTTTCCACACCACCATAGCCGAAGTTGACACTGTTTTGACCCTATCAATGACACCTTCGGGTATGGTGGGCCTTCTCAGGTCCGTGTTAGGGGCGACACCCAACACTGGCATGTATCTATTTGGGAGTTGGGTTTGTCAGAAGCGAGTCCCTCCTGCACCCACTAGCAACAATACCCCGACCTCACTAGCTTTACTCTACTTCAAGCCCGAACCCGTGGACTTCGCGTGAGGTACACCATGTGGAGGCAGACCGTCACACGTATTATTGTAGAAATCCATTGACACATAGATGTCATCACTTTCCTGAGCCAAGAGTTCACGTCTTTGGTCGATATTCTATTAAAGATAGATTGACCACAAAGTTGAGAACGCCTTGCTCATTGCCTACTTGAACCATATTCTGACTCAGTTGGAAGAATGGCTACTTTACTTCTTCCGGTATCTCATATCCATGAACTAGTTTCACTTCTCAAAGTCGCATTTCATGTGCATGTTTCCATCTACAATCCGCTGGATTGGACCCTCGTAGTGTATTTCAAGTCGAGTGAATACTCAGATCAAACAATTCCCGACTACTCATCCTGATATGAGTCATATTTGATCAATTTATGGTTGATGACTAAGCCTTTTGATGACTTATCATCTCTGGCAACACTCTATACTCGACAATAAAAACCGAGGGACATTTTGACACAGGACAGGGAGAACTAGGGTGAGCATGTAAAGTAAATTATAATTACGGGTGCACACATAATAGTAATTTGAAGTGCATGCAAGTCCTGGTGAAACCTAGTGTGTGGATAAATGCTCCTAATCTGTGATTTAGAGACTTAAGCTTCCACTGTCAGTGGAAATTCTCATAACCCGCTCAGCGACTAGTTGGTATCGTTAAACCTGTTCGCCAGTTGATAGACGCGATTATCAGGTTGAAGATGTTTACAGGCACACTGAACTATCATCAATGGAATCCGCTATTTTCTTTTCACTCATGTAAGAGTCTTAGTGAACTTAAGACTCTCATCCAAACTTGGTCAAGGAAACCATCTTGATTGAAACTCTAATAGAATCTCATGGCAAATCCATCGACTCCAAGTATGTAAGAGGAATTTGAAAAATTCCTCCTAAGCTAACACTTTATCCCTTACGATCCAACAATAAATTTTCTTTGACCCTATTACTTTGTCCTGTGGCTAATCCATAATCCAATTTGATTTATACCCTAGCATATCCAACTCTACAATCGGATTTTTTTTGTCACAAAATGATCCAGTTGTCTCAATGACATTAGAAAACGGGGATTTAGTCTAACCAACCATCAGTTGAACGCAATGACTTAAACAATTATCCTATCCCTTATATTGTTGGAATCGTTATCTCATAAGATTTGTTTTCCTACATGTGAACCTCTCCCTTAGCCTTTGCGTTGACCGACGCTTACCATAGAAGCGCGGTTCTCACCAGAAGTCTCAGCGTGACCTCACAAGTTTGCCTACTAGTGCGGTCGTACTTCGACTCTAATGGAAATTGATAATTTAGTGATGAAACCCCTAAACATGTATGGAAACATTCCCTCGACCTCGATGGTTACGTGACCCAAATCGTTAACGGTACCTCCACCTGTGATTAAGGATTCCTTATCCTCTTTTCCTATGTAATTTGTTTATTTTTTATTTCGGATCAATGGTTGATAATCGCCCGAGGAACACCTTAGTTGATCGAGAAAGCGAATGATATAACTCATCCCATATGCTTATTGTAACAACAATTCAGTACTTAATATAAAAGCTCTATCACCGACACACCTCAGCCTGATTTCAACCACTAATGGTTCAAGTAATTATTGAATACCTTTTTTGGATAAAACAACCCGACTTACCAAATTTTCGCCGGTATAAAATCAAACTCACTATTACCAATTGTTTGCGCACGCATAATGACGTGGTAAATCTCGAATCTTTTCCCCGATTAGAACGATGGAGAAACTTGACTCTAGCAGGGCGATTGAATAGACTTTTCTTTCAAATAAGCAATAAATGAAGTTGTTGATGCAATTTCGAGTAACCATTCAAGCTCCTGAAATGATATTACCCGTGATGACCACATTTTCCCCTTGTTTCATCTTTACACCATGAATGGTTTAACACTCTTCCTATCCCGTCAGCTCGCTACGTGACTACAACAATGGACTCATAGTGGATAGAGTATAAAACCCTATCAACGCCGCAGACTTACCAATTCCAAATCACCCTAGATTTTCCTGGTGTTTCGTACATCGGCCGTACACCTTCACGCTTGAACTTAGTACTCTTGATCACAACATGAGCCAATAACCTTTGAAGACACATCCTTAAACTTAAGGTGTTGAACCCCCCCCCCCCCATTGAGATATTTTCCGAATGATTCTTTCATTAACCCTTGCATCAGTTGTTACTTTCCCTAGATAAATCCTAACAGAAGTCGACATGTCCTACAAGGTGGTTCACCCCGAATGCAACATACTCTCGTGTCTTCCATTGCTCCTCAGTATGGTACGTAGAGTTGAAGCTCTTTTCGTACAAGAAATTGTTTCTAAACTCAAAGTATCCTATTTCACCAAGACTAGATATGTAACACAAGCATCTAGAAAACCCGCAACCCTTTCCAATCAACGTAAAGCATCCGATCTTCAAAACTCTTCTTCAATTCTAACCAAAACTATTAAATCTGTAACTTACGATACCCAATGACTTAGTCGACAAGGCAATTATCCTCATGGATACATTGCGGTTTACCCTTGATGAAATATCTAAGCTCAATCTCTTTGGCAAAAATCTGATAAAATAATTAGAATATTCTATTCTTCGCCCGTTATATCTGACACTTACAAAGTAATGGTTGGTTATGAAAGGTGATGAGAGCTACCTTTTGACACTGACCGACCCGCTTGGGTTAATGAATAAATTCTCTTGGCAGCCTTGCCCGATGCCAAACACGAACCCGAATTTAGGCCCATGTCAATGGATCAACCGTCGTAGAACTCGAGCATGCAACATCATACTCTGATGCAAAAGGTTTAACCAGCTTAAGCACTACTCACGTTGTCTTACTCTGAAAGCACACTTGGCCTATTGACTAAACTGTTGGAATAAGTTAGTTCATACCCTCACTTGCTTGCCTTACCTAGACCTTGACATGACTCAATCCTGTCATTAAATCTTCCACTGTAATTGGACCATCTATCGCTAAAAGTCGTCACATTGAACTATGTCTCTTATTCTCGGTGATAGTGACTAACTCACAGACTACAGTCGTGTCTTATACATTGTATCAATGCAAAGTCGACTATGAAGAGCCGCCTGGCTTGTTTCTGCAACCAGAAATTCCGATGAAAATGGAAGCAGATTTCTATGGATTTCATCACCAAGCTAACCCGAACTCCTGGCGGATGCGACACCATTTGGGTAATAATAGAACGCTTAACCAAATCCACACATTTTCTAACAGTCAAAGAGACTGACAAGATGGAGAAGTAAACTCGCATCTACATCTAAGGAGTAGTCTCTTAGCACGGAGTTCCAATCTCTATCATCTTGGATCGAGGAACTCGATTCATTTCACATTTCTAGCAATCGATACAAAAATCACTTGGCGCAATGTAACATCCCCAAAATGATGGTCAGAGTGAACGTATGATTCAGATCATTGAAGACATGTTACGAACTTGTGCAATGGAATTCTCCTACGATAACAGTTGCCACACCAAAATCAAAGCAGCACTGTTCGAGGCGCTGTATGGACGCAAATGTTGATTACCTATCTGACGTGAAGAGAGCTATTGGTGCACACAATGTCTTTCACATTTCTAACCTAAAGAAATGACTATCCGACGAGACACTCTTTTTTCCTTTGGGATAGTTACAAGTGGATGAACAGTTGTGTTTCATCGAAGAACCGGTCAAAATCATGGACC
The DNA here is from genome assembly GCA_023525975.1 of Smallanthus sonchifolius. Taxonomy (NCBI): domain Eukaryota; kingdom Viridiplantae; phylum Streptophyta; class Magnoliopsida; order Asterales; family Asteraceae; genus Smallanthus; species Smallanthus sonchifolius. Next base: position 35,197,464 of record CM042046.1, read on the forward strand.
GAGAGGTCAAAACGCTCAAGCATAGCAAAATCCTAATTGTTAGAGTTCGCTTGAACTAGAAGTGTGGATCGGAGTTCACGTGGGAGCGCGAAGATCAGATGATGTGAAAGTATCCTCATCTTTTCAGATAGTCAACGGCAAACATGAAAAGTACTAACTAAATTTCGAGACGAAATTTCTTTCAACAAGGGGATGATGTGACAATCCAAACCTTTTATTTCAGACAACTAGTGACTTTACTTAATTTTCGGGATGAAAATTCTTTCAACAAGGGGATAATATGACATCCGACAATTTCATGTTAACTCCATTAACACAAACACCGTTATCTAAAGCATTTGTTTAAACAAACTAGGTTATCTCAGTTAGTCATTTGTACATTGCATTTAATTAGAATGAATTAAATACAATAATTATTGCACAAACACTCACGCCGCGGTAACTAGTGACTTTAGTTAATTTTCGATACAAAAATTCTTTCAACAACATCCGGCAATTTCAGGTTAACTCCATTAACACAAACACCGTTATCTCACGCATTTGTTTATACAAACTCTGTGATCTCAGTTATTCATTTGTACATCTAATTAGGATTAATTAAATGCAATAATTATTGCACAAACACTCACGCAAAGGTAACTAGTGACTTTACTAAATTTTCGAGATGGAAATTCCTACAACAAGGGGATTATGTGACATCCGACAATTTCAGGTTTACTACTTTAACACAAACACCGTTATCTAAAGCATTTGTTTATACAAACTCTGTTATCTCAGTTAGTTAATTATACATTGCATTTAATTAGGATTAATTAAATGCAATAATTATTGCACAAACACTCACGCAGCGGTAACTCGGTGAATTACTGGATCACACACGAGTCTAACCCTGAACGTTGGTGAACTAATAAAAATAATTGCGAACAATTATATTAATGTAAGTTATGTGAATTTACATGTTATGTGACTTTTATGTGAATTATGTGAACCATCCTGAAATCACGCATGTTGTCAAAAACTAATTGTGCTCGTTATTTTTATAAACGTTGGAGTTTTATAAAAATAATAGTTACGGGTTTTAATTGTTATTATTGAAAATTAAAATAGTAAATACAAGTAACTCCTCAATAATGAGGGGAATACAAAGAGTATGTAACAAATGAACTAATAAATACAAGGGTAATTATGTACTTATGATACATTAAAAATAACCCACGGATTATCTTGATAAACCATGGATTACCGATATGCCAGGTTTAAACCAATGCTTATATATATAGAATTTATATAAAAAAATTTACAAAACTCTAGCCTCTTTTTCTCTCCTCAAAGCCATCGATCCCAAACCCCCACCCCCTTGAAGCCGACGCAATAATCACCCCTAAACACCATCCATTCGACTTTGATTCTTGAAAATGAACGCGTATTTGGTCTATCCTAGGCATTGCTAACACTCCTACGTAAGTTATTCTATCCGATTTCGTCACTTTTATGGTTTCAAATTTTATAATGAAACCCTAGTTCATCTAAACATAAAATTTTGTAATAAAGTTGGTGACTTGTTATTTGTTTGATATTATTGTATCTATTTGATGATTATATTGTTATTGATGAAACCCTAAATGTGTATGATCCATAACATGCCCAAAGAGGAAACTTTTTTATTATGTGAAGTTGTCGAATTTCATGTTAGATGTAATTGATGATGTTTATGATTGTAATTATGCTAGTTAGGTTGTATGTAATTGTTATGATGCGGTGAACCTCGTTAACAAAGCTAGAAATCATATGCTTTCCTAAAGAGGAAACTTTGATGAAAGGATTTTGTTCATACATGAGTAGTACACGTTCATGATGTTGTAGGATGATGCTAGCATGTTATTGTGAATGTATTAAAGCATGCTAAAGTATTATTTTGTAAAAGTCGCGTAAATTGAACATGAGTTACTAAAATTGGAAACTTTTAGGTTTTAAAACTTGGTTTCTAGACTTGAACTACATGGTGTAATAATATATTATACATTAGTATGATTATATAAGCATGTTAGGATCATGCAAACATGTTGTATAAGATTAACTTGTGGAAGTCAAATCCCATGTTCATACATAACTAATAATAGTAACCTTGTTGATGGAAATAGATTGAATGTTCATATCTTGCCATGTTAGGAAGTTTTGTAAATCGTGTATGTATCGTGGAACATGAACTACTTGTATATTATGTGTATTAGTATACTAAACAAATATTAAGTCACTATATGAGTCACCAACGGGTCGTCGGGTCAACTTGGCCAACAAATGTCAAACTTGGGCAAACTAGTCAAACATGTTAGTCTTTTCAAAACCTATAAACAATTTGGATTGTTTGGATACTAAGGGTTCATATCAACCTACACGAACAAACATACTCATAGACCTATGTTAATAGGTGGCAGTTAGAGATTCACCGGTCTTTACTTAGCTATTTATCTGCACGCATTCTAAGGTGAGTTTCACGACCCCTTTTACTTGTTTTCCTGTTGGGGGAGAAACACGCTCACAATAATACGGATCACATAATATTTCTTTACGACCTGTTTACTTAAGCGTAAACATAATATACTAAGTCCTTACATTCTCGAACCGCTAGTATAAGGTGTATAGCGAGGAAATTTGAGTAGTACTACTGGGTTTGACAAACCCCACCCGGGCTAGTCGCGCTAGCTCGATTGGAGGTTGAAGGGGTGTAAATTGGCCTAAATATTTGACCATTGTTGATGTTAACAATGGTGGAAGGCATTCAAATAACAAACAGTCAGCTTCGGTTATGAACACTTAGAGTAACTTGTACATTGTCTTGCTAACAATATGTGTGACTTATGTATGTGGATCCTGCTAACACTCAATCAGTTTATTTACTTACAAACCTATGAACTCACCAACCTTGTGTTGACACTTTAAGCATGTTTTCTCAGGTACACATTAGGACTAGGATGCATCATGGAGTCGCATTGGTTTTATCAATAAATGAATAATGTTTTTATTATATATCATTTACATTAATTGATACTTTGTTGCGAGTAATTACTTTTGGATTTTATATTAATGTACGCTTCCGTAACTTAAACTATGAAACCGTGTTTTACTCATGTTGAATGTGTAAACTCAGTATTTTAAATCCATAGTGGTCATTCAACATGACCGATGACTACGATCCTGGTTTGTCCTGCACCTCACGGTAGAACCCCGTAGGTGGAATTTGAGGTGTGACAAGTTAGTGTATGTGTCTCGTGGGTTTGATATCTGGACTTCCATTAGGCTGTATTACAATTGATCGGTACACTTGCATGTCATTGTGGTGTAGTTTATAGGATTTCTAGAGTATTACTAGAGTGCCTAAGTTAGGTTTTTGTTAAGTTTTTATAGACCATTCCGAGAACATCAGTGGGCTTTTTATTATTATCTAAATCTATCTTTACACTTGTGAGTGTTCTTGATTTCAAAGCGTAAGACCGTAAAACCTTTTTAATCAAACTTCTTTTAATACTTGTACGTCTTTATACTAGTAGAGATTGATAAGCCAAGAATTGGTCAACACTAGTAAGGTCGTACGTCTTTATACGAACTTATTATGCGACCAAGAATTGGTGAACTCATATTGGGAACGGTACGACTTTATACATGGTCCCATTGTTGCACCGCGCCTCCCGGTGAGCAAAGTCGAATCACCTTTTTAATAATAATAATTAAGAATTTAAGTTTGATGTCCTAAACCATCTTGGAGATAGCATTCAAAGAGTTGAGGGTAACGTTGTCCCTGAATCATTATCAATTTATTATTAAAGATTATAATTCGTGAATCAAATTTTGTGAGAAGGAGGCTCTAGCGGTGTATCGTTCACATGTTTGTAGTAGTTATACCACCAGAATAGTCAACTTAACATTATCATATACCAAGCGGATTCGAAACTCAAAGCAATAATCTTCGCGGCCTGATCATTTCCGAGATATTTACTTTTCTGCTATGTGCTATTCTGTTATTTACATTCCTGTTACACTCATCACACACGTTTTTACATTTATGTTATTTACTTTACCGTTATTTTCTTTTCTATCATTACTTTTCGGCTTCACAAGCACACAAAACTCACTCACTAATTAAACCAGCTAAACGATAACAAAAGTTTAGTATTGGAACTCGACCGTATCCATTGGTTCGATACTTGGTTATTTCTAAAACTATATTACGCTGCGATAGGTACACTTGCCTATTGTGTGTGTTTTAAGTTTGAGTATATATCATTTTATAAATTTAAAGTTGATCTCATGAAACCATATCTTAAAATCTTTTTAACTTAATCACGACACGCTATCAATGTCTTTTTTATATTAGTTGACGAGTCGAGAGATATATATATAAAGTAACACGTAGATTTGGTTTTAAGATATGTTGATAGTTTTGGAGTTTTTATAGAGCGATTTACTGGTCTTATTCATGTTACGGAAACAACTTATTTATCTCTTAAATGTGCTATTGATGATTTATTTGCTCGATACAATTTGAGTTTGAGTAGGGTTAGAGGCCAAGGATATGATGGTGCGAGTAATATGGCTGGTGAGTTTAATGGTTTGGAAGCTGTACTTTTGAAATAAATTCATCGACATATAATATAACATATTATGTACATTGTTTAGCCCTCCAACTTTAACTACTTGTCGTGGCTCTTGCAAGAGCCGGAGATACAATAGGGCCTACTACTTGTCTTCTCCTTAGATAGTATAAACATTCTCGTAAGGAATCTCCAACTTTCCCTCATTATAATTATAAGGGCTAATAGGAGTGTAGTTATGGCTTCCAGCCGTAGGAGCAGAATGAATACTCATTGAAGGTATACAAGGATGATTAATCGTTTCTAAGTCCTGGACTTCTGAAAGTAGAACTTTCAGTATCTATATCGGGTTCATAACCGGTTCCATTGGTTATTTATTCATTATAATTTGGTGGAGCATGTCTACGAATGAAGCTCGAACCTTTACCCTTTCCTAGCATTCTATAGAGAAGAAAATATTTTATTTTTATAATATATAAAATATACAATTAGGAAAAGAAAGTTACAAAATATATTAATCTTTCATTAATTATTTTCCTAATTTCTTCACTTCCTTCTCGTATTCTCGGAGTTTTGCTCCTAATGATTTCCTCTTATTATTTTCTTTCTACAATTCCTTTTCACTTCGTCTGTCTCGATCATTCTTTACACGAGACAGACGACGTGAAAAAGGATTTGTCGAAAGAAAAGAAGAAGAGGAAGCTTATATTGTGGAGGAGGATCTCATACTCCCATCACAATATCATTATATACATTTTGATACGGGTCAGATGGTTCTAAAAGAGGAAAATTATGTCGATAATGTTCATATGGATCAAAATCCATGGAACTTCCTGATTCAGGGAATATATATTGATCATTCAGTACATGTGGAGATTCATAATTATAAGTAGAATAATCATCCGGATTCTTAGATATCGGAATCATATTTGGGTTAATGTTGTAACAGGTTCTTCTTTGGAATTCTCCCCCACCTGAGGTAAGTTAAGATGAATTCTTTCATCCCTTCTGATAAGGGCATGGATACTGTTTTCATGGGCCATACTACCCGTATTCTTGGATTTGTGGCCCTACTAGGTCCAACTTGATCTGTTCCACCTACCCTTGGTGGCGGAGTATCCGGTTGCCAGTTAGTTATGTTTGAACCCCATCATGTCCTGAGCAATCAGATCCATAGTCTTGTATAGTGAATTCTGGTTTTACATTTTATGAGGAATGAAGATTCCACTCAAACGTAAGCGGATAGTCATTGTATAGAATATTAATCGGCATTTTTCAAGGGCCATAGGGATTCTCTCCCATTTCTTGTTTTATAGGACGATTAATATCATAATAGTTATTATAGTAACTATTATTAGACATCCTGCAATTCCATAAATATCAATAACTACCTGCTTTCATCTTAGTAGGTATTTTTTTGGTTAAATATTAGATACCAAATCAAGTATCTAACTAAAACCTGAGGTATCAACAAGGTTAAAGCTTAGATACTATCTCAAGTATCTAATTCGCTAAACTTGTGGTTCTGATACCAACGTGTCACACGACGAATTCAAGACACCCTGGGCTTGTGATCGATTGGCATTTCCAATTCTTATTAAGATTATCCCTTTGATTCATCAGTGTATTGTGGCAACGGAAAAACATTTGTATTGATTCTTTTCATAAATGCTCAACCCGAGGGTTGATATCGAACACTTCCAAATTCCTTTGGAATAGAACAATCTATTATAAGGAATTTCATTCGTCCATTTTCGTGACACACACTCAAGGTGTGAGAGAGTATTTATCTCTCAAACTCAAGCACTCCATCCTTTCTTGGCCGATTTCTTCCTTGATCTCCATTGCCTTAGGTTGTTTTCGTGTATCCAGAATTAACCTTCGCCACATTCTTGCAATGGCTGATCTTACTATTTGGAAAAAAATCGATTAGGTAAGGTTTGGGTGTGAAGGCGACAACTTTGTTGCCTCCTAACCGATTCTTGTTGGTCGCATTCATATTTGGATGAATGGTCAATCGATTCTTTGTGGATTGTAACCCGATTCAAGTTGTTCCGTGTGCATGGATTGGTGCTAGACAACCTTAATGTGTACTTGTGTTGTTCTTCATGGTGAAATCAATCCTCTCCCTACGACTCCCCTTCATATCCAATTTTTTTGGATATTATGGTTTCCAATCCTAATATCCTATCTGTTGGGATTGGATTTGGTTGATTCTTTGTGGATTAATCCCTCCTACCATCTTCCTAGGACGTCAATCAATCTTCTTGCAAGATTGAAGGGGTTCCACCCCGAGCTGGTGATTGTTTCGGGTTGATATGGTTTGGAATCATACGCGTTAGTTTGGTTGGGGATGATTTGATCGATTCTTTGGGTTTAGTTGTTGTCCGGTGTTTACAGTCATACGCGTTAGTTTTGAAGTTCTTGAAAGATTTTTAAATTGTTGGTGTTTGATCCGAGAGGAGGGTGGCACGTTTGTGTTGCCATGTTTGTAGGGATGGTGATTGAGTTGCCTTACTTGTTTGATTGGATTGGAAATTGTGATAATATCAACACCAAATGATCTCAAATGCGAAATTAAGAACACAATTATAGCCAAACGATTACGAGCTTTATTACCAACTACTAAACGATTACAATCGGAAATTGAAACGAGAATCCTACCAATTGAACTACAAGAATGAATCTAGAACTGAATACAAGAATGAATTAAGAACCGAAGAAGTAAACCCTAATCCCCAAATCAACTTATATCAAACTTTTAACGGTAGTTGAAACTTAACACCGAAATGGCAAGAATACCCCCTGTAGTTCCAAACCATATCAACCTTCAACTATGAACACTTGTCACTTTAGGAACAAAAATTTAGAATTATCATTGATCTTTACTTAAAAATCTCCACCTTGAAGATCAAACATCAATTGTCAACCAACTCTTAACTCATCAAGACATCGATCAAATACGGTCCCAGTAAGACCTTGGTAAACATATTAGCCGAATTATCACAAGAATCAACCTCTTTCACTTGAACTTCTTTTGCATTCACCACATTTTGAATAAAATGCAACTTCACATTTATGTGCTTAGTTCTTTCATGAAACATGGCATTCTTTGACAATTGCACTGCACCTTGATTATCACAAAGAACAATTACTTCTGTGATACCAAAACCTAACTCCTACACAAACCCCTTTAACCACAGAGCTTCTTTAACTGCCTCTGTCAAGGCTATATACTCAGCCTCTATAGTAGATAATGCTACTACATGTTGCAGTGTTGCCTTCCAACTCACCACATTCCCCAATACCTTAAAATCATACCTAGAAATTGATCTTCCCCTATCCAAATCCTTAGCATAATCTGAATCTGCATACCCAAGGATTAAACTGTCTTCTTCAGCACAATGAGTATATATTAAACCATAACTTCTGGTTCCATTCAAGTATTTCAATATCCACTTCACTACTTCCTAGTGACCTTTACCTGGATTTGCAAGATATCTGCTAACAATGCTTACTACATAGCTAATGTCTGACCTAGTACATACCATTAAATACATAAGACTACCAACCACATTTGCATAAGGGGCATTTTTCATTCTCTCTCTTTTTGCATCATTAACTAGGGAATCTTTGTTTGACAATATGAAGTGTTGTGTAAGTGGAGTCTTCACTGATTTACTCTCATCCATGGAATAATTCTTCAACACTTTTAATAAGTAAGAACTTTATGTCAACCTTAATAGTCTCTTACTTCTATCCTTGGATATTTCCATCCCAAGTATCTTTTTAGCCTCACCCAATTGTTTCATATCAAACTCTTGCATTAGTAACTGCTTTATACTTTCAATCTCTGCTTTATCAGCACAAGCTAGCAACATGTCATCCACATAAAGCAGTAGGTAAACAAACTTAGTTTCAGCATATTCCCTGAAATATACACAACTATCATAGATGCTTCTGTTGAACCCATGGGTAACCATATAGTCATTAAATCTCCTATACCATTGCCTAGGAGATTGTTTAAGGCCATACAATGACTTCTTGAGTAGATATACTTTATCTTCCTGCCCTTGTTCTATAAACCCCATAGGTTGTGCCATGAAAATTTGCTCATCTAAGTAGCCATGTAAAAATGTTGTTTTAACATCCAGTTGTTCCAATTCTAGATTTAAAGAGGCAATAGATGATAGTATTAACCTAATTGAAGTATGCTTTACAATAGGTGAAAAAATCTGTGTAATCCACACCAACCCTTTGTGTAAACCCCTTTGCCACTAGCCTTAGCTTTGTATCTAGGTCCTTCAACCCTTAGAATGCCTTCCTTTAACTTGAATATCCATTTACATGACACCAATTTCTGATCCTCAGGTCTGTCTACTAGTTCCCATGTATTATTTTTATGCAGAGATTCCATTTCATCTTTCATAGCCATTATCCATTTATCTTTGTGTTCAGAACAAATGGCCTCCTCATAAGTGATTCTGCTGGAACAAATGCCACTGCAGAGATATTGTCACCATCCTTGTACCTTATAAGAGGTATAACATTCCTCCTAGGTCTTTCTCTGGCCAACCTATACTCAAGCTCAGTCCTTCTTCGGCTATTACTGGATTCTGCCTCATCACTACCCTTTTCTTTACCAACTTGCTCCACCTCAATCAAGACCTCCTCATTGTTTCCATAAGTAATACTTTTATTCTTGTCTAACAAAAGATCCTTGTACACAGTATCTTCTTTAAACACAACATCCCTGCCGAGTATAGCCTTTGGATTTGTTAACCTCCAAAGTCTATATCCTTTGACACCTTCAGGGTATCCTAAAAAGACACACCTTTTTGCCCTAGGTTCCAATTTTCCTTGATTGTTATGAGCAAATGCTAAAGATCCATAGACCAGTGTAGTCTTGTGGATGTCCAGACCAAACTTCCATTGGAGTTCTTTTGTTTAAAGCTGCAGATGAAGATCTATTCACAAGATAAGCAGCAGTTGTCACTGCCTCTGCCCAGAATTTCTTAGGCAGCCGAGAACTAGCCAACATGCACCTCACTTTATCCATTAAAGTCTTATTCATTCTCTCCACTAAACCATTCTGTTGTGGAGTACCTGGAACAGTCAGATGCCTAGCAATCCCAAACTTTTTGCAATATCTGTTGAATTCTCCATTACAAAACTCCAACCCATTATATGTTCTTAATTTCTTAACCCTTCTTTCAGTCTGTCTTTCTACCAAGGTTTTCAAATCTTTAAATTTCCCAAAAGCTTCATCCTTACCTTTTAATACATATACCCAAACTCTTCTTGAGAAATCATCTATTATTGACAAAAAAAAAAATAGTATGATCCTCCTAAGGACAAGGTTCTTGCGGGGCCCCATAAGTTAGAATGAACATAATCAAGCAATCCCTTAGTTGTGTGCACACTTTTGTTGAATTTGACTCTGTGAGATTTCCCAAGTACACAGTTCTCACAAAACCCTATCGCAGTTTTTAACATCACCTAGCACCCCTTGCTTATTTAACTCTACAAGACCTTGGTGACTTATATGTCCCAACCTTTTGTGCCATAGTAAAGCTGCACTTTCTTGACTGCTTGTTACAACTGATACATCCCCTACTACAACCTCACCATCCAGTAGGTAAATGTTATTGTCTTATCTTGTGCCAGAAAACACCACCATAGAGCCTCTAATCACCCTTGCTTTGCCATTATTTAAACTAACATGATACCCAACCCTTTCAAATGTACCCATAAACACTAAACTTCTTTTCAATTCAGGAACATACCTTACATTCTCCAAGACCAATTCAGTGCCATTATGCAACTTGAATGTGACTGACCCACTGCCAAGAATATTACAGATTCTATCATCTCCTAGTTTGACAGTCCCCATATGTTCCCTTTTTAATTCTTTAAAGAAATCTATAGTAGGTGTCATGTAGAATGAGCAACCTGAGTCCATTACCCATCCTTCCTTTATATCATTTTGAGTAACTACCAACAAATCAGCACTTTCATACCCATGAGAGGCTTATTCATTCTGTAACTGACTCCCTAAACTTCTGTAATTATTAACATCACTTTTCTTCTTTCTTTTATCCGGACAATCCTTCTTCAAATGTTTTGTTCTGAATTACATATGTAACACTTCCTTTTGAACTTAGACTTGGATCTTGAACCCATTTTGGACTTAGGGTTCCTTTGTTCTGACCTGCCCCTCACAAATAGTCCTTCTCCACCTTCATCCCTAACATCAGTTCTCTTCTTGGGTTCTTTTGAGTTAAGAGAAGCCATGACTTCATCCATAGACAAGGTCTCCCTTTCATACATTAATGTATCCACAAAATGCTCATTGTTTTGTGGTAATGAAGTCAAAAATATGATGGCCTGGTCTTCATCATCAAAGGGAAACATCAATATTCTCTAAGTCTAATACTAATTTGTTAAATTCGTCCGTGTGATCTTCAAGAGTCTTGCCATAAATCATCTGAAAAGTATGAAGTCTTTTCTTCAAGTACAGTCTGTTAGCCAATGATTTGGTCATGTACAAGCCTTCAAGCTTTGACCAAATCCCTGCAGCAGTGGTTTCCTTGGACACTTCCCTTAATACCTTGTCACCGAGACTAAGAATTATGGAACTATGTGCCTTCACCATTATCTCTTTCTTTTCTTTCTCTGATAAATTCTCCGGCAGTCGCGCTTCACCGGCCAGTGCATCAACTAAGCCTTGATGCATAAGAAGCGCCCTCATCTTCAACCTCTAGAGCCCAAAATCATTTTTCCCATCGAACTTCTCCATTTCGAATTTAGTCGATACCATCTTGAATCAATCAACTCCATTGTGTTCACCGAGATATCTGAATTGAGCCGTTAACTCGAGCTCTGATACCAATTGTGATAATATCTACACCAAATGATCTCAAATACGGAATTAAGAACACAATTGTCGCCGAACGATTACGAGCTTTATTACCAACTACTAAATGATTACAATCAGAAATTGAAACGTGAATCCTACCAATTGAATTACAAGAATGAATCTAGAACTGAATAGAAAAAATGAATTAAGAACCGAAGAAGTAAACCCTAATCCCCAAATCGACTTATAACAAACTTTCAACGGTTGTTGAAACTTAACACCTAATTGGCAAGAATACCCCATGTAGTTCCAAACCATATCAACCTTCAACTATGAACACTTGTCACTTTAGGAACAAACTTTTAGAATTATCATTGATCTTCACTTAACAGAAATACAAAATTTGAATTATTCGTTTGGATTTGAATTTTGAAATTTAGAATATTTGGTAAGTTTGGATTGCATGGGATTTGATTTGCATGAAGCTAGTCAACCTAGAGGTCAACAAAAAAATCAGAACCGGAACCGGAACCGCTCATGGAACCAGAATCGGTTCTTCCAGAAAACCGGTTCTTCCGGAACCGAACCGGTTCTTGAAAATCGGAACCAGGTACATAGGTTCCGGTTTTTCAACCAAGAACCGGCCTGGAACCGGAACCGGTAAGAACCGGAACCGGTTCTTGAGAATACCCGATTTGTGCACCTCTACCCTTGTGTCTTGTGACACTAATCCATCTATGTTTTACAGATTCATGACGCGTATATGCTTAAAATTTTAATAATGGTAAAACTTAAGTTGGTTAAAACTAAAAGTGAAAAAAAGGTTTTATGAGTCAAACGGGTCAGACAATCTATTTTTTTATATATAATTTATCTATGTTTTATGAGTTTATGTTTTAAACATTTATCTATTTTGTAACATGTGAAGTTTTTAATGTTATTGGACTTTTTAAGTTAGTTATTTATATGTTTAATTAATGTATTTATATGTTTAACTAAGTTTTTCGAATACCCGAAAAAACGTTTTTGAAATACCAGTCTTGAATTACCGGAACCGGTAGGAACCGAAGCCGGTAAGAACCGGAACCGGAACCGGGTACATAGGTTCTTGTTTTTCAACAAAGAACCGACCTGGAACCGGAACTTGTAAGAACCGGAACCGGTAAGATCCCGAATCGAAACCGGTTCTTGAGAAAAACCGATTTGTGCACCTCTAATAAGTTAACCACGTCTGCTAAATGGGCCAGCTTAATTTGCATGATGAGTTAAACTGGGGAGTGCTTGCATGGACCATTGGATTTACGTATGCATGAGGTAACAAAATGGAAGGCCCACCCATGTTGCATAAAAATTATAGTGGGCCGGCCGGTATATAATAAGTGGGCTCGTATGGACCATTGCATTATGTTTTAACAGATTGGATTCTATTTGGGGTTTGGCTCTTGATTTCGGATGGTGGAGTAGTGCATGGGGATTTGAGTGGATGGTGACTTATATTGTGTGATAGTCCTAGTATTGGACCTCAATGTTGGATGAATCATTACGGGAGTGAGTCTAAGTATGGGATTGGACTAATGGTGGACGGTGGACAGGTTTAGTGACTAAGGGCCTAAGTATGGGATTGGGCAGACCCATTTGCTTTGCTACTCTTGGAACAGGTCTACTTCTTGCGTGGTTACACTAATATGGGCTATTATCTCATTAAATATCCATTATGTATTGGTCTATTTTGGTTTAGTATGTCTTGTGGATTGGGCTTGGCCCACTATTTATGTTTTCAATTGATTGTGTGGTTCCCCCCTCCATGGTACAAAGGCCCAAGAGAAAAGGGGGGGGGGGGGGGAAGGGGGAGATGCACTTTGTTTGAAATCTTACCATTACTTTTAATAAATATTTACCAAGGGCATTGCCTTTTTTCCAAAAAAAAAAACAACCTTTTATATATATTGGGATTTAAATGCCCATTTGTTTACAAAATATGGTTAAAATCGTTACATAATCTCCATGCATTACAACAGGTATTTCTGAGTCACAAGGTAGGTTTTTATATGCCTAGGGAGTTTAGCCTTTTAGCACCAAGCTTTACACATGATATCTAAAGAGTTTATCCTTTGGGCACCTAGCCTTGTAACATAAAGGGAGTATCATGTGTCTAGGAAATCGCCATCTAAACACACACCCTCTTGATCTATATCCTGCGGGGCTAATTCATGTGCGTAGGGAGCCAGAATCCTTTCAACATATAATCCTGTTGAAAACAAATTTACAATTATCTTAGAGGTCTAGCCTTGACATGCAATTAACATTTCATGGTTTCCTACAAATATTTTGAAAATAAAACGTCAGCACGAACGCATGTGATTACATTTATCATGAGATGAAAATATTTTGGCATGAACAGTATTAAAGCCGTTTATCATGATATTCTGTGGACAGAGTACACATTCAACAAAGTATTTCATAGAGCGTACAACCACGGCAAACACTGCATCTCCCTCTGTAATTTGATTGCTAGGGCCACTGCCCCGGCCTGACTTATTGTGTGGTATACCACCTACGTCTTACATCACATACAGATTCGTTGCCAACCCTCTTAAAGGAATTTCACCCATAAGACGTGTATCCATTGATCAAGTTTAACGTATACTTATGGCCCGAATGCCAATCAATAGCAAGCCCTTCACCTATTAAAGTATTTAATACATGGTTTACCATTTTCACGAACGTGAACAGTTTGAAAGCAATAAATGTAATCACCTTAATAGAAAGGTAGCAACGACTAGGGCTGGTAGTCCCATAATAACGTGGCACTACAACTCTAGCACCTTATCTTGATTCCAAAGCGTTTCCTTATTTCCTGAAGCTTTCTTTTGAGAGTGTGACGCTTAATCGATACTCAGATATTTCCCTCGGAGTTCAGTATGTATACGGAAGTGAGGTATGGACTTAGATATTGAAGATTTGTTTTAATTTGGGATGTGGAAATAAACGGGATTGAGGTCAAATTTATAGGCTAAAATAGGGTGGTTATCGGACCGCTAAGGTAGTCTGTAGCTGTCCGCTAACACTTTGCTTGCGTCAACCCTACACTTGTCACATTTCTAGCGGACCATCCCGTAGCGGACCACTAAGGGAATGGGTAGTGGTTCGCTACCCTTGACACGCGTAAGAACATCATCATTAGTCATCATACACGTGGAATCACTAGATTTATTCTTTCTCCGCTACTTCGCGAACTACTAGGGTTTCGATAGTGGTTCGCTATGGAACCCTTTTTCTATATTTTTTCATTTTTCAACCCCAGCTTTTGGTATTTGACACTTTTAGTCCTAGGGTTTCATTTTTGGCATAATACGTACATTGAATTTGACTGGTGTTACATATAAGAACACAAATAATCTTATATACATCAAAATAAAAACCCTATTCAGTAAAAATGTCTTGAATCAACACTTGAGACCATGTACCTGTTCGCAATGTGAAGATGAAGCAAAATATGTGTGTTGAAAAAGGACGATGATTGAACATAATTTAGATGAAGAAAAACCACTCCGTCAATTAGTGTGTGAAAGTGAAGGTGTAATCTCAAAAGGCAGAGAATCTATAAAGTGGTAGTTCAAACATTCGTTAAGGGGATTTAAACAAGTTGCGAAAGACAAAAATGCCCCTATCGTAACTATACTTACGATCGCATATGTACATGCGATTGACATACCCACTTACGATTGACTATGTATTTACGATACCAATATGTACATGCGATTGACCAAACTTAATAAAATAAATTAAAATATAAGAAAAGTTACGTCAAGTCAAAAAGGAAGATTATTTTGTAGAAAAATTAACTAATTAAAAACCAAACCATACACTAAAATCTTTTTGAACTTTTCATATTTTCAATGACTAAACGTAAATACATACTCATAAATAACGGATAATTCAACTTTTTGCAGAAAAGATCTAACGTAAGATCATGTCCAAACTAAACACATTAGAAACACTTTATTTTTCAATCAACTACTTTGAATAACTGATGATATCCATTATTTGTGCAAGGTTGTAACATCCGAAAATCTCGACTCTCCTAGTGGACCAGCCACACTAAAAATGTCTAGAGAGAGAAAAAGGAGAATTCTAGTGAGAGAAAGCCAAGATCCATGTTGTTTTTCTCTAAGACTTGCTCCAATATGTTTCTCTGTCGTAGAACCAACAACCACACTAGCTACTTTCTCGGATGTCGACGGGCTCGAAGTATAGGTCCATCTCCCAATTGAAGTCATCCACAACCCTCGCCTCTCGTTTTCCGACAAAAGGCGATGGTTTAGGAACGTCTACCTTTAATGGAGTAAAGCTTGTTGTGGCGTTGCCTTTATTCACCAACGCTTGCTTGCTTGCAAACGCTTAACTTCGTTTGCAAGTTACTTTTTACTCTCTCCATCTTGTCTTTCATATGCTCCATCTCCTCCATGAAGAAGTCCTTTAATTCATCTTGCATGATTACAATAGCGAATTTGAATCATTTCTAAGTTCGACAACTGCATTGCTTAGTGGCTTCACTTGTTGCAGCGAAGCGTCGATGTTGGTCTTGAATATGTCGAATTCAGCCTTAAATTCGTTGATGGTTGTCTCTATGTCTTCGAATCTCTTGTCCATTCCGGTAACTGTGTCTTTGGACATGCTTCGAGTATTTTTGTCACCTTGACGAACATCATCCCTTCCACGGATATCGTCTCCGGCGGTGTTGATGCTCACAATCTTCGTCGCATTGGATGTCATCCTTATGAATCGTTGGTCTCTGATACCACTTTTCACGGAGTGATTATTTTAGCTCTCTTGCGGCGCTTAGTCTTGATCTAAGTTAAGCCTTTGATGCTTGATCAAAGTTGTTATGTAGCGGAAGACTTGAATAAGGGAACGCAGATTGCGAGTTTACAAGATTACAATGCTTTGATGTTGTGTGGAACTTGGGTGATTACAAATGACCATCCTATCATCTATTTATACTAGTACAACTTGTCTAGGTCATTCTTGATCTAGAGAGTTCTATACATAATATTTTTGGGAGTAAATTCTAGAGATCTCCAAGTAAATATCCAGCCATGTTAAGACTGATCTAGAAGCATCTTTGGTGTGTCTTTAAGCTGATCTTTGTAGTCCTTTCAAGGTTGTTTCGGAATCTTCTTTGCAACCCTTATGATCACTTTTTCTAGCCTCTTGAAAGTTGTCTAGAGCCTTCCATACAACCTTTAGTAGTACAAAATATTGTAGCAAGTTTCAGATAATTACGATCAGCACTTATGTCTCTTGAGCGTCCTAGAAAACTCACTTTCTAATTTATTCATAACAATCGAATATGGTAACTTAACCTTTTATTATATGTACTCCCACTTCCCACCCCTCAAACCCAACAAAACATTACCGTTTAAGGCTATTTTTTTATTTTAGTTTTAACTTTCAAAAAAGAGTTGGTAAACACAAATTTTCTTACCAGAAGAATAAAAGCATTCTAAGGACAATTATTTGCATGAACAATTATATGGTTGTTGAATACTCTACAATTTAATTCAACGTCTACCAACTCAATAATTAACGAAGAATCTTTGTATTTCAAACATGAATAATAAATCTTTTGAGTCGATGAGTATTTTGTAATAAACAAATAACCATCTTTTGTTAAATAAGAAACAAAAATAACTATATACAGTAGCTTGTATCTATAGCATACTTTCAAGTTGTTTCCGGTAAAGATTATGAAACAATAATTAAGTTTTAATATTTTTTATTCTTAAAAACTAAGGTAGCGTTTGATATTCATGAATGAGAGGTGGAATGGAATGGAACGGACGATTACAAGTGAATGAAAAAAATGGTCTTTGGTTGGACGATGGAATGGAATCACCCATTACACAAGAAATGTCATTCCCTTTAAATCCCTCAAATTCATTCTATCCACCCCCTTGTTTTTTTTTCATTCTATCCCATCTTTCACCCTTCACCACCACCACACCCTCCTACCACCACCACCACCCACCACCACCCACCACCACCGCCTCCACCGCTATCTCTCGCCGCCACTCACAACCACACCACTGCCACCCAACGCCACCACCCACCCCCACCTACCACCGTCACCACCACCGTCGTCGCCACCACCGCCACCACCCACCGCCAGCTCCCGCCACCGCCACCCACCGCCACCTCCCACCACTGCCACTGTCACCACAACCCACCGTCACCTCCCACCACCACCACTGGTCATTTAGGTCATCCTCGGTGATTTCGCGCCCCCCTTTTTCACGTTCGGCCATGTCACTGTCACATCAGCACATGCGTAATCACTGCCCAAAATCTTTAAGGTGCATAGTGGTTTCTCATCCCGTATTTATTTTTTAGTCATTAACTAATCATTTAATTAAAATGCAAGTATGAGTTTAAATAAAGATGACAAAATATAAATTTACTTAATTAAAAAACACACATATAAAAATAGAAAAAAAACGTCACTTGGACGATTATTCCAAATATGCCCCGTCAAATGACCGTGTAGGTTTAGATGTGTTTCCCTATCTCACGTTCGATATGGATTTTTAATATTATGCAAGTTCGTTATTCTGTCTTTGGACCAAATTCGACGTGCGTTTTTAATATTATGCAAATTCGTAATATTATACAAGTGTACATAATATTTCTTATTTTATCTTTGGACCAAATTCGACATAGATTTTTAATCATAGCTCATTTTTTCTTTAAAACTCCAAATGCACGTTCTTTATCCTTTCGTGCCGATTGTTCTTTTTTGAAAAGTTCTCTTTTCGCATTATTTGAGCTAGTATATATTTTGACAAACGTGGCGTACTCCAAATATATACCATCGACAAGATAATACTCATGCTCGTACTCGACATCATTGACAATGAATAAAGAACCATGTGCAACTCCGTCTAAGATGTCATCGAATATAGGTTGATTGATTCAAAACATTGATGTTGTTGTTTGCCCCACAACATCAAAGAATGAGCATTGCAATTTTAATTGGTTAAGAGAACAGATTGGTTGAGAGAATATAATTTTATTGGTTAAAAGAATAGATAGTGGTGTGTTATCGGTTGAGAGAATATGGTATATATATATATATATATTAAATATTAAAATTATATATATATATATATATATATATATATATATTTAAGAAACTAGCCGTCAGCACGTGAATTCCCCCACGGCCCCCATGCACACCCTTCTCACGTCCAAGTGGCGGCATTCCACATCCATGAAGAGGCTAAGTGGATCCCCCCCTCCCCTTCCATGCTCTCACTACACACACTCGTAATTATTTGAAAAATATTAAACTCTAATAACAGTTTTCAAATTTTTTATATATTTTAGCAATAATGATAAATTTGCTTATATATATATATAGAGGTTTATTGGGGAACCATTACAAAATGGAAAACCGGATATAATGTGTTTTATATGTGAAAAACATATAAAAACACATTTTTACGTAGTTTTCATTCAGATATTTTGAATATAAACACATGAAAAAGTCGTCTTAACAATAAAAAAAATTCCTAATTTTTTTTTCTTTTAGTTTTTCTATATTTCTTAATTTTTTTATTAGAACGACTTGTAAATGTATTTATATGCAAAAGATTCGAAACTAAGTTTCTCACATGTGAAAATTAGTTATTATGAGTTTTTCACATATTAATCTAGACCACTCATTTTTTTAATTTAATTTTAAATTTTGAAAATAAGTAAAAGGATACAATAGTAACATTAAAAATTCATCTCTCTAATTAATTAGTACTCTTTTATTAATTATTTTCTCTTTTTTTATCTCTAAGTAGTTAGAATAAATATGATATTTCACATATTGAAAATTATTATATTTTGTGTTTTCAGTTAATTAGTTGAAGTAAAAGGATACAATAGTAACATTAAAAGTTCATCTCTCTAATTAACTAGTACTCTTTTATTAATTATTTTCTCTTTTTTATCTCTAAATAGTTAGAATAAATATGATATTTCACATATTGAAAATTATTATATTTTGTGTTTTCAGCACATAAAAAAAAGTTTTTATACACATAACAAAATGTATCATATATTATATGTAGGTTTAAGCTACTTATTTTAAGTTAAAACTTTTACAAGTTACACATTTTAGGTGAAACTCTCACATGTTGAAATTATCATATTTTGTGTTTACCATTATCCGACAAAAATTAGGATTCATATTTTTTAAAATTTCCAACTATAAACACACATTAATATCGCTATACTAGAAACTCTTTCGTTTGTATAAATTTATATCTAATAAATAAGTAACTGGTTACGCCATGTGTAACAATTATGTGCGTTCAAGATTCTTTTTGATAGATATTTTTTCTTCGTTACTAATTATTTAATATTTTCTTTATTAATTCATAAATATTTATTACCATTTAATATATTTTCTTTATTAATTCCTTCATGTTCATTATTATTTAATATTTGCACGTGGCCTTATGGCACAGTGGTTATGGTGATTATACCCGATAAAAGTGGTGTATGGATGGCAACAGGTCGGGTTCGGACTGGGGCATTGGTAATCCCAGACTCATGTCCGGTTATAAAATCGTATCCCATGCCCGGCCCATTACCCGTTGGGTTTGTGTCGGGGAACTATCCATCGGGTTTCGGGCATACTCGCGGTTATCGGTATACCCGTTAGTATCGCGTATCGGCATACTCGCGAGTAACGGCCAATACTCGCCGGTTATGTGTCGTGAACTTTTCTATAACTCTTTTTTATTTATATTTATAATAACATATTACATATAAATAAATTACATATATTAATATCAACGAATACATATTATAAAAGAAAATTTAATTTTTCACATAATGAACCTACTAAAATTTAATAAATTACCCGTTATCTGTCCTGGATATTTCAGGTTACGAGTATATCCGTCGATTGGGATTATTTGTCATCCCTAAAGTGATGTGGATTCAAATCATACTAAATTTATTTAAACATAAATTAACAAATAAGTTTATTTGGTGTTAGAAGTAAAAAAAAGTTATTTAATAAAAAATTGTATTCCTTTTATGATTTATAATTTTTTATTAATAACTATTTAATATATTTTTATTTATTTGGTATAAAACACATTCTAACCTAGTATATATTAAAATAATTTCATATTACATGTTGGCCATCGATCTTGAAGCAAAATTATTTTATCTTGTGGCTTTCTTTGTCATGTCCTAATCAAATTGTAATCTTTAAGAATCATCCGATCACTGCCACCATGCACGCGCTCTCTCTCTCTCTCTCTCTCTCTCTCTCTTCTTATAAAAGCTTCTCTTCCACCCTGTTCACCATCTCTCCTCACTTTCTCTCTCTAAACAAACACCCACTTCTCCCTTCAATTCAATCATGTACAGTTGGAGTCATAAATCAGTCAAAGAAACCAAACCCACAAAAAAAACACAAAACCCATCCTTCTCTTCAACCCTTCTCGATGAAATCTACCGTTCTATGGACGCCGGAGATGAGAAACAAAGGATAAGTGGCGGCGGTGGCCGCATTGCGGTGGAGGACGAAAGAATAGCAACTCTCCGGAGAGCATTTTTGGTTCAGAAATGGATGGATATGAAAGTAAACGCCAAAAACTTTACACACCGACGTAAGCCTTCGTCATCGCCGGAATATTCCGACCGGAAATCGGTGATCGACGATGACCCGTTTTTCGTTACGTCACAGAAACCTTCTTGTTTCGGTCCTTTACGACCGAAACCGATTAAAACCGAACCGTTTCCGACAAAACATCATCAACCAATCTCACCGGGAGGTAGACTAACAACCTTTCTCAACTCTCTTTTAACAAACGTGCATCTCAAGAAACCAAAAGATTTGAAAAATGTAAAGATTGAAAAGACATCAAAATCGGCACATGGATCCACGTGTTCATCGGCTTCTTCGTTTACAAGGTCATGTTTAAGCAAAAACTCTCCAAGATCAAGGGAGAAGCTTAACAATGGGATTAGAAGAACCGTTAGATTTTACCCGGTGAGTGTAATCATTGATGAGGATTGCCGTCCATGTGGCCAAAAGTTTATTTTTGGGGAGCAAGATTTTATGAAGGTACATGTGACAAGAATGTGTGAGGGTAAGTTCGATGATGACGAAGAAGAAGACGATGATTATGGTGATGACGATGATGATATGAGAAGTGATGTAAGTTCGGACTTGTTCGAGCTTGATCACTTGTCTGTTTTGAAAGAATGTGATGAACTTCCGGTGTATGGAACCACTCATTTTGGGGCTAATCGTGCTATTGCTAAGGGGTTAATTTGTTGATCTTGTTATACATGTTTATGAGATTGAATTTATATATTCATTTGTAGGTTTTGAGTTGTTAGGGTTTCTATTTAACACTTTTATTGAAAAATGTAACTATTATTTTAAAGTTATTACATTATTGAATAAATATTATTTCTGATATATTATTTTCAGCTCTTTAAAGTATTGAACCAATTCATTCAACCCGTCGATTGAAAAGACTAAAAAATGCATGTAAGTTCGTGACTTAATTTGAATATGACTTGAAAATAAGTAGGTTTTGAATAAGCTAATATAACTCGTTTGATAAACATATTGTAATTGTGCAAGTATGTCTAACTCATGATAAACGGGTCGTGTAAGGGTTGCATTGTTATCGACCCATACCCCGTTTAAAATTAAAATAAAAAATTAACTTGTTTGCAACTTTATTTGAAACTGTTTAGAACTTACAACGGCATGTTTACAATGTCTAAGTAAACACATGTGTTCATGTTGCATGGGTTTAAGCGTGTTTAAGTTATAGTTGGCGTCAAATCGATAATATATGGGTTGTATTAAACTTAATCAGTTTTATCCCGTCAAACCTGAAACATGTTAAATTTTCAACCCAACAAGATTGCTAGCCTTCGTTTTCTTTAATCTACCTTCTCATATAAGACAAGAACCGTTAGACGCAATCTCTTTGGTTTTACAAGACTTAGTTTATAATCTTAAAGTTCAATTCTATGATCGAACTCCAAAGATTAATTTATAAAGACAAAACAATAATAATAATTGAGTTTGTTGGATATTCTATGGAAATGATTACAAGGAAGAATAGTTTGAATAAAATAAAGTTAACTAAATAAAGAAACATGTGGGAATTTTGTGCTTTTTAGGTGATTCTTTACATGTCACAAAATTAAAAACCTTTATTATAGTTTAATCCACAATATACCTGAAGAGAACACTAAAGACTTTGTGGAATATCCTCTCATTGATCATATCTATGATTTGAAAATGACGTAGCTTGCTATATTTGATCCTAGATCCTCCAACTAATAGCACTACAAAATAAAAGACCTTTACTTGTTGAATCGATAATCCATGGTGTGGTTTGTTGTTAATCCGTCGATGAAGATACATGGAAAAACTCGGTATGAAAAAACTAGGCGTGGATAATAGTTTTAGCAACATGTTACCTGTATATATTTAGTGACGAATTATATCGATAAAGATCTATTTTCTAGCGGATTAGAATAACAACTTCGACTTGTACATTTATGAGCGATTTTCATATATTTTTCTAAACTTGTAATATATTATATTTTACAGTAAAGTGTCATTTTCGTCTCTATGGTTTGGCTATTTTAGGCACTTTCATTAAAAAAAACTTTATTTTAGCTTTTTCGTCCATAACTTCTGAAAATCTAAGCATTTTCATCCATATGACTAACTCTTTTTATATTTTAACGTTAAATTGGGGGTTGCTTTGGAATTCTTAGGCTAAAATCAAACCAAATTGCTCCTAATTTAACCAAAATTGCTCATGGTTTAACGTTTGTAGACGTAGTTAGTCAGATAGATGAAAAACTGCTAGATTTTGGAAATTCAAAGACGAAAAAACTAAAAAAAAATTTATAAATGAAAGTAACTAAAAATGGTTAAACCAAAATGACGAAAATAGCTCTTTACTCTATATTTTATAACATAAGTTTTCAATGAATAATATATAGTTCTTTTAAAACATGTTTTAAAGTTATGTATTTTATCATTTTACTTATAGATATATATTTTTTAAGTTTATGAATAGAGGAATTTGAAATTGAATGGTGAACATGGGGAAATGGGAAGAAAGCTAAAGGGTGAGAAATTGGGAGTAGAGACAACTGTTAGAAAAGAAGAGAAGAAGGGGAATCAGATGTTTGTTGTTCTTTTTGGTTTTGTTTGATCCCAAGTTGATGGATGGATGGATGGATAGATCGGAGAGCGACAGTTTGTGAGATAGAGAAAGAAAGAAAAAGTAAAAGAAGGGGGGATGATGAGAAAAGAAAAATAAAGGAGGAGTGAAAGTGAAAATCAAGATTCCAAGATCGGAATTAGAAGCAAAGCCAAGAGAATTAATAGTGACGTTTTTGTTTTCTTTCTTATTATCATTCTAACGTTACTATGTTGGAATGTATGATGTTTGATAGATATGAATAAATTGCAATTAGTGATCCATAACGACATAAAATGCTTATAACCTCACTTTGAAAGACATCACTCTTTTAATAAAAAAAAACTAAAAGAACTATCATTTGTTAAAACCACATTCATTCTCACAACATTTTTCTCTCCAAAACCCTTTATAACATATTTCCTTTTTTATATTAGGATTTCAAAATTTAAATATTGATAATAAATTTTTGGAAATTTCATTCAAACCTTGAAGGCATGTTATCAGTTCCATTCAAATTTGAAACTTACGTTGACCAATTTAATAAAAATCTTAGAAGAGTATTGGTAAGTCTTCGATTTATGTAAAATAAATTCCATATAACCATATTAATTTGCTTATGGATGATTAAATGTTTCATTCTCTAATCAAGCAATTCAGAAGAAACACATAACACGCTAACATTTGCCCACCGTGCAAAACACATTGAAATTTAGGCTGCTTAAAACAAGGTATGTTCATTTAATTTCTTTGTAATTAATCTGAGTTGCAGCGCATGTAATTTCCGAATCAAATTAGTCGGTTAAGTTGGTGGGGGCTTCTAAATATCAAATTAATGTCTACTTTGTTAGTTATACCCATATTTACAACGCCATGTATGATCATAAAATCCTTGACAAGTATAATTATTCATCTGATTCTTTGTATTCATGTAATGTGTAAAACTAGAAGATGATGGTGAAGTCGAGTTGCAGTCTAGACTGAACAAGAAGAAGAAGCTAAAGAGGTTTTGTTAAGCCAGATACAAAGATTGATAAAAGATTTTTTTTTTGTAGGCTTTAGAAATTCAAGGAAATTACCTTAGAAAGTTTCATGCTATCAAGTAGTATTTAATAATGGTCTATAACCTAAAGTTAAATGCAATCAACAATATTTTTAAAACAACTTGTTTTCATACATGGCCAGCTCTACGTGGTATTTTCTAAAGTTAAAAAACATAGACGAAGTTAAACTATTAGTTGTTGATAAAGATGGTGAAGTTACGAATAAAACATTAAATGTTGTATACAAAAAAATATTTAGAGATATTTGAATTGTATTTTTATTATTATTTTATTATTTTATTTGTAATTGTAATGTAATTTGTAACTCCATGTATACATTTTTCATATATTTTATGTATATCATTTCGATATAATCTTAACGTTTAGAAAAGATAGAAAAACTAACAATACATCAAATGTTGTATAAAAAGAAGTGTTAAGATATTTATCAGTATGATTTTAACGTTTCACCCCATGTAATACATGGGTTTAAAGCTAGTTATTTTATAAAGGAAAACCTTCATAGAAATGTAACTAACTATTTAAACTGTTCCAATATATTCATTCAAACTTTTTTTGTCCCGATTTAATTACTCAACTTTCAACTAACCTGTTAATCAGATACTTTTTACCTATTTAACAGGTTTCCATGTTGATATGACATTTAAATGCTCACGTGACATTTATTTTTTGTTTTTTTTAATAAGCTAGCGTGGAATTAAAATATATATATATATTTTTTAAAATTTCAAACAAAATCTTTCTTATTCTTTCATACACTCACGTCTCACATGATGTTTCAAAAAAAAAATTCTATTAAGATTTTTTTTTAATTTTAATATAAAAAAATATACTAATTCCACGCTAGCATATTAAATAAACAAAAAATAAATGTCACGTCTGCATATTAAATGCCATGTTAGGATAGAAACATGTTAAGCATGTAAAAAGTATCTAATTAATTGGTTATCTAAAAGTTGAGTGACTAAATCGATAAAAAAAAAATTTAAGTGACTTAATTGAAACAGTTTGAAAAGTTGATTACATTTCTATAAAGTTCTTCCTTTAATAAAAAACAATGTATATATTTAATTATAATCATCACATGTCACAGAATTTCACACACTAAAATCCTCATGCGTCTAAACATATTTACACGTCTTCCTCACGCGTCTTAACATATTTACACAAAAGTACATTAAAATCAACCAAGAGGAAATCAAACAAGAGCATATCGAAAGACAACAACTTGAAGGAAAAAGTCAAACGCGTCTAGTGTATGCAACAATGTATACACTAAAGTATTCATTAACATATATGTAGTCGTAACAATCCATACACTAAAATATAATATATAGCACATGGTATTTTAATCATAAGTGTATACACTACACCAATATTAGATATACACTGTATGCATCATTGCAAACATTAAAGTTTCATTAGTAATACGTTCAATATATACATCAATGCCTATACTAAAATATAATTGGTAATACGTGTAGTGTAATCATTAATTCACATATTATATTACAAGTGTGTATGTAATCACACTAAAGCATAAGCAATAACACATGTAGTGCAATCAGCAAATGCATGCACTATATTGTTAATGTTTTACTTATTATTTATAAGGTTGCCATAACGAAAAATTCTATAGCACGTACTATAATCGTTAATGCATACAATATATTATTAAAACTTCACTTAAATACGATATTATCACCACGTTATTTCTTTATGTTTTTAGCGATTTACTTGCACGCAATGTTTCAGTTAATTATAAAAATGTTATCACATGACGCTTTTAAAAGGGAAGCACATACACCACCTATGCTCTCAACTATTTTTGAATTTAGGATGTTCTGATTTAGACCCAAACCTAATAATAATAATTATTATTATTATTTAAAATATTCATGAAGTAATTTTAATGATAGTATTTTTCATCTACACCGGTGATCAATAATCATGAAAATGCTCATCATTGTGAGGCAAGTATATATATATATATATATATATAGGGAGAGTATCAAGAGAAAACCACAAATTTAGACGAAAACCAAGAAAACCACTAAAAACATGTGTAATACTATGAGTTACGTATACGTAACCGCAAATTTTTTGTTTTCTGTTTATGTATATGTAACACTATGGGTTACGTATACGTAAACCAATATTTAAATGATTTTTTAGTAAAAATATGTAGTATTACATTGATACTCTTATAAAATAAATAAATAAATAAATATTATTTAATTATTGGCTAAAATTGGTTTTTTAGTGGTTTTCTCGATTTTCGCCTATATATATATATATATATATATATATATATATATAGTAAGGATCAAATGTAAAACACCCATTCATGTGTAAACCAAATAACACAATTAGAAAAATCCACCTATTAATTATTTTCTTTTTTTTAAAAGGTATTTTGGTAAATGAAACAATCCCTATATTTTTTTAATAATAAAGATTCCATCTTTTCAATTTTCCCCCTCTTTTTTTAAACATTTATAACTTTTCTATAAAATATTTTTTTTATAAAAGTTACACCATTAAATAGAGTTTTTTTACGTTTAATTCGACTATAATCTTGAAAAAATTTTTAACGTCAGTTGTTACATGTATGTAATGAACAATTACGTATATGTAAATATAAACATAAATATTGTTGTTCCAACTTTATCCCATCTTTTTTAAAATGATTCTCCTTTTTATAACATTAATAGCTTTTTATCTAAAACCCGGATATAAATGCGTTAATCTAACTTATTCATACAAAAAAAAACCTAACACGGAAATTTGTACAATCAAGAAATAAAAAATTAAAACTCATAACTTTGTTTATTTAAAAACTTAATTAATTTATTTTTGTTAAAAAATACTTATAACTATGTGTTAATATGATTAATTTTCTTTAAACTAACTTCACCCTGTTTTTTTTAACTTTAATAAATTTTTTGTATAATGTTATTTTTTTTACAAATTAATTTTAGCTTTCTTAAAAAAAATTATAATTAGTGATTTTTAGTTCGATTTTTTGAAGAAAGCCACACTAGTGATTTTTAGTTTTCTTTAAAAAAAATAAACAAATTAGTTAATATAATTAGTTTTCTTTAAAAAAATTATATCAATTTTTAAAAAAATAAGCATATATGTAATATCATATTACACATATGTAAATATCATATTACACATATGTAAATATCATATTACATATATGTAATATCTTATTGTTACATATATGTATATAATGTAGTCTCACATTACATATATATAATATTGAATTACATATATGTAATAATACAAAATGTAACTTGCTATTACAAGTTTCTATATAAATTTTACGTATAAATGTTAATTTACAACCAATTTTACAAACATAAAAAAACATCAAGATAAAAAAACGTCATTGAATAAAGTCGTTTATGTAATAAATGTTTACGTGATTTTTAAATTTAAATAGTCAATATGTAAATAAAAAGTTGGATAAAAAATATAAATAGATACAATAATTGATCTTGTGGTTTAGGGTTTTTGGATGAACAATATCATGTATGTTCATATTACGTGTAAAAAAATCAGGATAAAAAATATAAATAGTACATTAATTGATCTCATGACACTGGAAACTATCCTAAAACAATTACATGATTCTCTATTTAAAAGATATTGAGATTTTTAAATTATTACGTGTAATGAATCTTAAATTTAAATAGTTAATCTGTAAAAAAACTATCACCCTGAAACAATTACTTGATTCTCATACATTTATGTTTTTAATACACATATGTAAGTTTTTGTTACATAAATGTAATAAAAAAACGTTAAAAAAACAAAAAAAAACTTCGAGACTATAACCAAATTAAAGATAAAAATGCTCATTTTTATGGTATATTTTATTTTAAAAAAATACAAATGTATAAAAAAGTTATTAAAGACTAAAAAAAGAAGGGGGAATTACTTTTAAAAAACCATAAACATAATTAATCTTATACCATTTGAAGAATCTCAATCACTCATTTATATAAAAAAAAGTTAGAAATAATCTCATCCACTAATTATTATAAGTTGAAATTAAACTAGTGACTTAATTTTGGTTTTTTTGTTTACACAATTAAATTGAGTTTACACATGATCCTTTTCATATATATATATATATATATATATATGGGGAAGGGATAATATGGAAACTCTTTCTACTTGAGAAAACCTTGAAAACTTCATACTAGCCCTTGATCTATGGATGTGATTAAATATAGATTTTAACTTTATTTAAATGTTGTCCTTTTTTCTTTAAAAGGTACATGAAGGGTAGTTTGGTAATTGATATGTAAAAGAAAGAGAAAAATATTAATCTTGATCTATTAAATTGCTTTGGGAATATGAAAAAGAAATCATTTTTTTCTTGAAATTGAGTTTCTCTCTCCACATCACATCAAATTCAAAACCATCATCTAAATTTAATGTAATTATAATGTTTTATTAAGTTTTTTTTAAATGTGAGGAGATTTTTTAATACGGGATTTATTGAGTTTTTTAATACGATATTTTTTCGTTTTCCTTTTTTCAAATTGTTCAAACAGATATGACGATTGTTACATATGTAACTATACTGAGAAGGAGTGAAAATAAAGAGAGATGGACAAATGATTATTACATATGTAGCTAATCGAACGAAACTGAAAAAAGAAACGCAAATGAACAAATATTACATGTGTACTACGGTTGTTACATATGTAACTATTATATGTTGTTACATAAATTGTCTGAAATAGTGGAAATACAGAGACAACGACATGAACAAATTATTATTACATATGTAGCTAATCGAACGAAACAAAAAAGAGCGTAAATGAATAAATATTACATGTGTACTACATTTGTTACATGTGTAACTATTAATGGTTTATATTTTGTTATAACATTGAAGTACCAACATGAGATAGTTTTTTATATTAATGAATCTTTAGGGGAGTGAACTTCGCTTATAACTTGGTCAACTCAACCAAAAAGTTGAACAAACATATGTAAAATATGTATCATCGCTAATTACACATGTAACTTTATCAGCTACACATGTAACATTTCACCAGTTACTTATGTAACAAACAGTTCTCGGAATCCCGTAACCACACAGAACATGAAAATTATCAAGCAAAAGACCATCATACCCCAAAAATACTCAAACTTGAAAATTGCAAAAACCTTTTGATAATACCGAAACCAGAACATCGCAACCAAGATCCCAAGTTACAACAACAGAATATCTAGTTTGATTTATACCTTCAAGAGATAGAAAAATTGAAAATAAGTTTTGCCTTATAGAAACAAAAATTTAACACAATACATGAAAAAGCTAATGAAGACAAAAAGCTATTGTATAACAACCTCAAAAGAACATGGGCAATGAATACCTCTATTTGACCTATGTTTCGTATAAGACCATTAAAACTCCAATCGAAGACAATGAATATACCTATTGGACTAATAAAACTTCAATCGTATGAACATAAACAAAAAAGATTTAAACTAAAATCCAAAACCCCCAAATCTTAAATTTGAACTAACAGAGAGAAACACCTACAAATATAAATTGAAATCAACCTAACATAAATGATGCCAATTTCTTAATGAACTCGAAACATAGCCTATAAGACAGATTCAGAAACAGGTTTCCTTTCTTCTTGTTCCGTCCCTGTTGAACCTTTTCCGGCGTTCATCACTGAAAATATTAACTACAGAATCAAACAACTGAAAATTAAAACTAACAAAACAAAACCATTACTAAGAGTTTTATTTTTTCATTAAAATTAAAAAAAAAACTATTGGAATAAAAATTAAACCACTAAAAGGTAAAATTAAAATTAAAACCCTAATTTAGTTTCATCGTAACCACCTCCAATCTTTCGGTTTATCTCACCTTATCTGTATTTTCCCTGAAGATCCTACGAATTCTTCCCGATGTGTATTTGATCCACAAAATTTGGCATGGTATAATCTCCTTGTGATGCCATGTGTAACCCTCACGTAATGGGATGTAGTATGAAGATGATAGAAGTAATAAAAAGGCATTAATGGAGATGATGTTCAAATGGTTGAATGGATAAGAAATTGTGGAAAAGAAGGGAGTAATCAAGAAATGGAAGAGAATCTAGTTCATGTACCATCAAAAGTGGTGGCATTAATATGGAAACTTGTGAAACATTTAATGAAAGTAATGATGTATGTGAAATCATGTGTAAGACTTTTCAATTGGTAAAGGCTTGAACAATTATAAGATTACGATAATACCCATAAATGTGTATTTCTAGAATTGTGGGAAAGGTGTATGTGGCAAACTAAGGGTCACGTGTTAGGTTTTAGAGTTTGCTTAAGAGTTTTTATTTTATAGTTTCCATATATATATATATATATATATATATGGGAGAGTTCCAGATAAAACCACATAGTTAAACGAAAACCGAGAAAACCATAAAAAAACCAACTTTAACCAATAATATAATAATATTTAGTTTTAATTTTATTTAATTTATATTTTTTTATAAGAGTACCAATGTAATATTACACATTTTTACCAAAAAATAATTTAAATATTGGTTTACGTATACGTAACCTATAGTGTTACGAATACGTAAACATAAAACAAAAAAATTGTGGTTACGTATACGTAACCCATAGTATTACACATTGTTTTCGTGGTTTTCGCCTAACTTTATGGTTTTCTCTTGATCCCTCCCCTATATATATATATCAATGGTTTATATATATATCAATGGTTGATAACATCCAATATATTAATTATTGTTTATTTACTAGTGATGTCCAAGATATAAATGACTTTTCGCGTCATGAAATAATATTCTTCATGAAGCTAGGCAAATTAGGATTACAACTTCTATATAATCTATTTTGATGGTTGGAATATGTTTTTTTTTCATTTTAGTTTAATTATCTTTTTTCATAAGTTATACTAGTTTTCTTCTAAAATAAAGTTTCACTTAGTCAAATGTGTATAAAATTAAATGTGAACTTATGGAATAAATTATTTACCTAAAGTGAAATATTTTTCATGTAGAAGTTATCTTTTTATTCCTTTAATACATGTTTAAGTGTTGAAATTTTCTATTATTTACTTAACTACGAGATCCGTTATCGAAAAACTAACTATCAATAAGAATTTACAAATTGGTCATTACAAGGACTTATTTAATGGATTACCATGAGTTATAAAGTTAAAACAAACAACTATATTAGGACTTATTTTCTATATTAGGATTACCTTGAGTTAATCTTAAAGAGACACTAGAGATATAACCAATTTTAAATATGTTGCTGAATGATTTACATGGACACTTATATTTTTTACTTTAAATGTGATACGTTGTCTAAATCATCTTTTTTTCTCTCTTTCATACATGTGATTAAATATTCATGCTTTGTATACAAGTGATCATTACAGTTCTACCTAGGGGTGTTAAACGGATCATGATCATGGGTTGATCGGTCGAACCTTGCACAAACCCAAAAAAATCGTGTTACCTTAAAATTGTGTCAAACACATGAACCAAATACGACACGTGTATTCATGGGTTAAATGGTTGTGTTTAACTCGAAAAAACAATTTTATTGTCTTTTACATATTACTGCTATATAATTAAAATTTACAACAAAAAATACATATCTGTATAAAAAAATTTACTTTTAACTATAAACATTACATAATGCTCATTTTCACTTCTACTTTCTTAAAATTCGACATTGAATACAAGATTAGTTTAAATTATGTCATAAAATACATTTAAAAGAATTAAAAGAATAACTAGAAAAAATGTACATTTAGTTCATCAAAGTGCACAACGTATTTTTTTTAAGAATTAAAAGAATAAGTAGAAAAATTAAAACACCAATAAAAGAATGGTATTTTGGATTTGTAATATTTTAGTGTGATTGAGTTGGTTTGGATGATAGCAATGATTTACAGAATAAACTAAGTTGAAGAGCGGTTTGCTACAACTTCTAGGAAAGTAGGTGTCCAATACTCCAATCATACAATCCTACGCGTTTATTCCTTTCATGATAAATTTATTTAATTTTTAATGATATTTTTCCAAATATATTTTATTAAGCCTTTCAATGTAAAAAGTCTATACTTTGTAAAAATATTACATAATATTCTGTCATGCACGTTCGATATATTGTGTATATAAATTACTTTTTAAATTTAACTAGAAAATACAACTCTGCGTGTTGCGGTGGGGCTATACGGTGACATTAACGTGTTTAAGTACATAATTAAAGCCTATGCGATGTGACGGGTTTGTGAACCTCGTTACGTGTGTCGTGACGAAGACAATAACGTGCTAAGTACATAAAAGAAACATAAGAAGTTGTCACAACTCGGTTTTGAAGATCGAAAAATAGATAAATTATGGTGCGAATAGAAGTTAACATTGAAACGAAAAATTCATAAAAGAAGAATATAAAGAAAAGGTAAAAGAAACGAAATTTGAGGGTAAACGATAATGAGAAAGGTAATCCTCTCCGGGGTTTAGGTATGCAAACACAAGTCACTTCAAGATAATTAGCAAGGGATTACATAGACATAATCATACGGTTCAATTGAATTCAGTGATAATGTAAGAGCCCGTTGTAAATAAAACTTATTCTCACATAATCATCAATGATTAACCAACTATAATCCAACCCTCAAGTTGTCCCCAATGTAAAGAAACCCGAGACTATTGAGACTTGAACAACAATTCGAAATCAATCCATGAAGTTTAAAGCATTCAATCAATAAATGAAATCATTTGGCTTAACATGCCAATCAAGATTACAAACAAAGCAAATCATTCCATAAATTACAAGTGTTCAACAAAACCCTAGACCCGGAGAAGACTACAAGAGATTTAGCCACTCATACTCATGAAAATAATCAAAACTAATGTACTAGGACTTACAATCATGAAAGATTAAGAACAATCGACCTAAAAATGGTGGAAATCGCCTTCTTGGAGCTCAGGAACGGCTGGTATCGAAGATAGATCGGAATGGAGGCTGCTAAAGATTAAAACCTGATTTAGGTTAACTTTTCTGTAAAAACATATCTTCGCGTGTCACGAACATCCTGGCCAAGTCCTTCGCGTGGCGTGAAGGACAAACTACTCGGGCGCACTTCTTTAATTCTTCGTCTGTCGCAAAGATTGAAGCCCAGGTCTTCGCATGGCACGAAGACCAGAAAATCCAAGAAACTTGATTTTTTTATCTTTTTAATCCCGTGCTTCGCGTCCGACTGCTTCGCTTCCGTTTCTTGCTCTTTTAGCACATAAAACCTAGGAGGTAGACACAACTACAAACACAGATAAAACCGAACAAAGATACATACTAAAACAACTAAGACGCACACAAAACGACATATAAAATGGGGTTATTAAACCCTACATCACATCCCCACACTTCCTCTTTTGCGTCCCGAAAAAGAATTATGCAATTGAATCATAATTGGAACCTGCCTTCACAATATTATTCATTTAATCATTCAAATATAATCACGCATTTACTGGAAAAATTGGTATTTCTATCCGACTAAACACAACCACCGACCTATTGAGCCCCCGATTTTGTGATCTACTATCCTATTCATTACCAAGCAGCAGTTTGTCTATGGGTCTCACACTCAGGAAGTTACAACTTAGTCTAATCCCATCTCAAGGTCATTTTTAGACACGGGTTAAAACATATAGATTTCCCGCCACTAGAAACACTAATTTATAAGTTTTTTGAAAATTATGGAATTATGGATCGATGGATGCATGATTTGAGCTTTGATTAATACTTATATGAATAAACCTCACCCAGTGGCGTATCCCTCAAGTCACCATCCCGAGGGGTAACACGTAGGTTTTGGTTTGCACGCAATGATGTTCATAAGGTTCGGAATAGTGGTGTATCCTTCAAGTCGTCATCCCGAAGGGAAACACATAAACCTAACTTATTCATCCCATTTTTTATCACTTAATGTAGAAACAAAGACTGATGACTACAAAATTCTTTAAGTACAAATGCAGCTGATCTCAGAGTTTGCTGCTGACCAACAAACTGCTGCGGACAAGCTTATCTGCTGCGGATACCTGTTCTCCTGCTGAAGAACAAATCTGCTGCGGATAGCCTTATCTGCTGAAGACCAATGTTGCTGCTGATAGGCTTATCAGCAGCATCATTCTCATTCTTGCTGCTGATAGCTATGTTCCTTGAAGACAAATCGTTGCAGCTGACTATCTATGCCAAGCGTCACTGACAACTTTCTGCAAAAGCAACTGACACACTCAAAGCAGAAGGAACCTCAATGGCACAACCAATAAAACCCAGCAATGCTCTTCTCCAGACATGCAAGCAATGATGCATAAAGAAGACGCTTCAATAAAGTTAGTTAGTTTAGCTTTAACGTGTAAAATTAGCTTTTGTATAAAAGATCAACGATCTGTGTTAGATCTGATACTTAGAATCAAGAGTCTGTCCCGATTCTAAGTTAGTATAAATATTGTGTAAACACTTCATTGTAAGGGTGCTTTTTGTGCTTCTTCACAGAGTTTTCATTTGTAATCGTTTATTCACTAAGCTTAATACAACAGTGATCTTACTAGTATTCTTTCTGTCTGTTCGATTACATTTGTGTAGTTGTTATTGTTTCCACCAATTTCAACTAAGAATACAACCATCTTGTAATTTCACGATCCTACAAGTGGTATCAGAGCATTGGCTCAGATTAAACAAACGCACACTTGTTTAATCACTTCTGGTTCTATTCTAAACTCTCTCTCTCTCTCATCAAGTCACCAAGAACAAAAATGGCACAAAGCAACGGGTTTGAAGACATCCTGAAGCAGCAGTATGAAAACTTCGTCTGGAAGGAAAGTGAGTCTCTAACTGTTTTATACAACAGATTTACCTATCTTGTAGGAGAGCTGCAGTGCTCAAAGGTGAAGCTAGAGAATTAAGATATTCTCAAGAAGTTCATCAGGTCTCTACCAAGCTGCTGGACACTTTACACAGTGTCAATCAGAAGAACGGAGAATCTGAAAACTCTCCAGATGACTGAGCTATTTGGAATGCTAAAAACCTATGAGCTAGAGATGATTCAGGCAAAAGAAAGAAGCTCAAGCTACCAAACAGCCTCAACATCCACCACCACCTCCTCTGCCCTCCATTCTGAGCACTCGGGTCCTAGTTCAATTCAAACTGCAGCCTGTGCAACTGTTGGAACTTCTGAGTTCGACTGGAGCTTTCAATATGAAGAACTGCCCGTCAACAATCAAGCTCTAATGGCAGACACTACAGAGATACCACCTCTGGTATTTGAACATCTTTGCTCTCAAGCCTGTATTGATAAAGTTTTGGGTTATAGAAAGCACAACCAAAACCTTATAGATCAAAATGAAGAGTTTCATCAGATGAAATCTGAGTTCAAAAAGGTTGAAAATACTTATAAAGAAAAGATTAACTGCCTTAAGAAAGAAATTTCATCGCTAAAACACGAACAAACTAATCTTGAAACTCAGATTGATGATCTACTGGTCAAACAAAAAGCTACCAGAGCTGAATTGGCAGAACAGAAAGTTCATGTTGAAAAATATGAATTTTCCTCCAAAAAGTTACAAAGACTTTTAGATATTCAAGTCCATGAGAAGGTAAAATATGGACTTGGGTATAACAATGATCAGTACAATGCTGTTCCTCCTCCTGCTGACTATATTGCCATATACGAACCAAGCTTCAATGTTGAAAATCTTGACACTGCAAACCGAAACCTTGATCCTTCAACGGATGAACCTTTCATCGAAGACTGCACTACCTCATCGGAATCTGAGTCAACTCACTCAGACCATGATGAAACCAGTGCAGTCTCATCTGAAGATGTTCTAAATAGAGTTGCAGTTCCTGCTGTTCTTCCAGCTTTTCCAGCCCCTGTACCATTCAAACAAATCAAGATTAGCTATCCTCCAGATGGAAGAAAGCTAAACATTGAAAAGGGACCGACAGCAGAACCCACAAACCCCAAGCCTCAGTTAAAGCCAATCACAAAGAGAAAGGTATTTGATATATGTCGTAAGCCTGAAGAAAAAGTTCCACATGTTCAAAGGACCCTAGAAGAAGCCACCTTTGAACATAATAAAGCTCATCCATGGAACTTCAAGGATCTGTTCCAAAGAAAGGACTATGTCTACCTTCAAGAGACAAACTGGCAAAATCATGCTTTGTGTGTAGCAGATATAACCACACTGCCAGCACCTGCTTTCATTACCTGGAATACCAAAGAAATTCAAAGCAACATGCCTTTGAAAAGACTAACAAAAATAAGAAGGTAAGAAGCTACAAAGACAAAGCAACTAAGTTCAGAGAGTCTCTATCTCCCTCAAGAGTGAAGCTGCCTAAATCTCAACAAACTTGCATCATTTGTGGTGAATCAGACCACTTTGCTGCAAACTGTAAGTTTAACCCTTTCAACCAGATCCTTCATCAAGCCCCTCAAAGACAAAGGGTAAAGAAGGATCAGCATACATCGGTTGTTAGTCCAGTTAAGCCCAAGAAAACAAAGCAGAAGCTTTCAGCAGCAACCAAGTCTGCTGCTGATAAGCTAAAATCCTTCGCAGCAAAATCTGCTGCTGATAAGGCAAAGACATCAGCAGCAAGAGTGTCCACTGCTGATAAGGAAAAATCCAAGGCAAGGCCTTCAGCAGCAAAGTCTGGAGCTGCTCAAGTAAAACCATCAGAAGCAACAAAATCTGCTTCTGATCAGTCAAAGCCCTCAGATGCAGCTTCCACTGCTGAAAAGGCAAAGAGAGCTGGAAAATCACCAACTCAACAATGGAAGGAAAAGAAACCACCAAGCATCATCATCGGTTCAGTTGAATGCGTCTATCCTTTGTTGTAAAAATCAAAGAGGGAGATGGTCCCAATGATAGAGGCACATCAATGCCCAACTTTTCTTACTCCCTCCTTTGTATCAGTGGGCACCCAAACTGATGCACATTTGTCCACTGATGCAACCAAAAAGGAGGAGATGGTCCCAATGGAGAAAGACTCAGACAGCTTTGACGACTGCAGGCTGTATTTCAAAGTACAAGGTGACTGTTTTCGAAGCTTTTTCCTTTGGTTGAAAAGATAGTCAGAAATGTGCAAAAGCTTCAGCAACAAAGACAGTAAGAGATTTTTGGTAGCATTAGTCTAGGGGGAGTTTGTAGAAACAAAGACTGATGACTACAAAATTCTTTAAGTACAAATGCAGCTGATCTCAGAGTTTGCTGCTGACCAACAAACTGCTACAGACAAGCTTATCTGCTGCGGATACCTGTTCTCCTGCTGAAGAACAAATCTGCTGCGGATAGCCTTATCTGCTGAAGACCAATGTTGCTGCTGATAGGCTTTTCAGCAGCATCATTCTCATTCTTGCTGCTGATAGCTATGTTCCTTGAAGACAAATCGTTGCAGTTGACTATCCATGCCAAGCGTCACTGACAACTTTTTACAAAAGCAACTGACACACTCAAAGCAGAAGGAACCTCAATGGCACAACCAATAAAACCCAGCAATGCTCTTCTCCAGACATGCAAGCAATGATGCATAAAGAAGACGCTTCAATAAAGTTAGCTAGTTTAGCTTTAACGTGTAAAATTAGCTTTTGTATAAAAGATCAACGGTCTGTGTTAGATCTGATACTTAGAATCAAGGGTCTGTCCTGATTCTAAGTTAGTATAAATGCTGTGTAAACACTTCATTGTAAGGGTGCTTTTTGTGCTTCTTCACAGAGTTTTCATTTGTAATCGTTTATTCACTAAGCTTAATACAACAGTGATCTTACTAGTATTCTTTTTGTCTGTTCGATTACATTTGTGTAGTTGTTATTGTTTCCGCAAATTTCAACTAAGAATACAACCATCTTGTAATTTCACGATCCTACACTTAAGTCCCGCCCATGGGTGTATCAACCAAGTCACTATCCAAGAGGGTAACACGTAGGCGAAACTCAAGCTTTCAATTGATTTAATTAAGCTCATGCAAAATGGATAATGGATGTGGGCGCCATAAACTTTCGGATTTATTTTCATAAAAAGAAAGTGATGTGCCAAGTAATTTTAAAAACTTATAAACTTTTGCTTATAGTAGTACCTATCACCCTATATTGACAGTTTCGACCTTGCTGACACCCCTAAGATAAGAACCCACAAGACATCATGAACTAATTATCAATTAAACCTAGATACACTCTCAGGATATTTAAGTCAGTTTGGCCTACCAAAACATTACAAATCAGACGCGCTTTCTATTATTTATTTAATTCAATCACACACACGCAAAGTTCCAATTATACCTATCATTTACCATTTAGCTGCACAGATTCTAATCCAAGGACATTTTTGAAAAAAATTAGATTTTTATGGACTTTTAAAAAATTTTAAACTATACAGACTCAATGAAAACTTAGACGACAATGTCCCTCTCCACACTTAAACACTACATTGTACTCAATGTAGGAAGAGAAACGAAAACGAAAAGACAAATACAAAAATTAAAGAACTTAGATGGATATGCGATCGTATAGCATTTCATTCGCGATCGTGCTCCACAGATGCAAGCGGGTAGCCATGTACAAGAATCAAGCGGAAGTCGGAAATCATCACCCGAATAGAGATTGAGTACGGGCAAGTAATTCCAAATCTGTAAAATTAAGCTCAAAGCACACCCACAAGCATCATATCGACTCAATAACAAGACTCAAATAAAATAAAAGGCAAAACGGGCTCACATAAATAAAACATTTTTTTGGCGTGTCGCGAAAGGCTGGGCAGGAATCTTCGCGTGGCGCGAAGGTCAGAAAAAACTGTCGGACGACTAAATTGTTCACGTGTCGCGAAGAGTTAGGCTTCAGTTTTCGCGTGGCGCAAAGAGGGGCCGGTGACAGAAAGATAAGTTAGAAAACTGGGTTTTTGCCTTAGAAAAATTTTCAACTCCTAAAAACTCAAATTTTTTCAACCTCTCCAAAACTTGTTCCAACACTTTATTTAAGTACTTACATACCTGGAACGTGATTCCCCATCGTTTCTCTTGCCAAAATCGACACGAAAACCTACAAAACTTTGAAAAACTACAAAAACATACCGAAAACATCAAAAATTGCAAAACTCTACAAATGATGCCCTACCCCCAAAGAACGTGTGCATTGCCCTCAATGGCACATAGATGAGCTCAAAACACCTCAAAGGCTTCCCCACACTTGGTCAAATGCACAAAAACAAAGAAACAAAGCAATAAAGTTCTAACTCACTTTCATAGGCATCATAGATGCAATTAGTGTATGCACCAAGCCATTTAAACCCCTCGGTAGCCCGAGTGGATGAGTTTAGTCTCGTGAGGTTTTCTAGGAACACACCCACAACGTTCATGCACTAAAACAAAACTAGACAAATGTAAAACTTAGGTTGCCTCATAAGAGCGCTAAGTTTAACGTCTTCAGCCAGACGCGGTGTACCAGAGGTTAGTTATGTGTCTCCATCTTCTAGAGTGCTCAAGAATAACATCTCAACTTGCTTTCCTGGACCATTGATGTCATTAGGCTCTAAGTACGGCTTTAGCCGATGGCCATTCACTGTTTGCCTCAAATGGTCCTCAAAGTCCTCTATCTCAACATCACCCGAGTGTCCCACTTTGGTCACCAGATAAGGACATGTCCACTTGCTCTTCAATTTGACAGGGAAGAGCTTCAACCGTGAGTTGAACAACCACCCCTTTTGCCCAATTGCAAAGGTTTTCAACTGGATCTTTGCATCGTGTACCTTCTTCATTTTATCTTTGTAGGCCGAGGCACTCTCATATGCATCATCCTTTAATTCTTCTAACTCACTCAAGCACAACTGTCTTTGCTTACCTGCAGAATCATAATCAAGATTAACAATTTTAATAGCCGATAATGCTCGATGAGCCAACGCCACAGGTAAGTCACATCCCTTCCCATAGACCAACCGGTATGGAGTAGTGCTAATAGGTGTTTTGTAAGCAGTACGACATGCCCACAAGACATCATTTAGTTTGCTTGACCAATCCTTGCGGTCAGACCATACTATTTTCTGCAAAATTTCTTTGATTTTCCTATTGGACACCTCCACTTGTCCACTTGTTTGTGGATGGTAAGGTGTGGTAATCCGGTGGTCTACACCATAACGTTTCAGAAGTTTGCCAAAACGAAAATTCTTAAAATGGGACCCCCCATCACTTATGATCACATGGGGAAGCCCAAATCTAGAAAAAATATTTAATTGCACAAATTTACAAACCACGTTATGGTCATTGGTCTTGGTGGCAATTGCTTAGACCCATTTTGACACATAGTCAACGGCCACCAAGATGTACAAATTGCCAAATGAATTTGGGAATGGGCCCATGAAATCAATCCCTCAAACGTCAAAAATGTCAACAACTAAGATTGGTTGCATGGGCATCTCATCCCTCTTAATAATATTGCCCATCTTTTGGAAATTTGTACAAGTTGTAGCAAACTAAAAGGCATCTTTAAAAATAGTGGGCCAAAATAGCCCGCAAGATAAGATTCTATGCCCTGTTTTCTGGCCACTAAAATGGCCACCACACGCAGATGCAAGTGCAAGTTCCAACACTGCTGGAATTTTTGATTCATGAATGCAACGCCTGATGTGTTGGTCTGCTCCCACCTTGAACAAGTCCGGTTCATCCAAGATATACTGGTTGACCTTTGTCAAGAAGTAGTTCTTCTTCTTCTTGGTTCATTCTTCAGGAATAGTACCTGTAACTAAATAGTTAGCAATACCAGCATACCAAGGATCAGAAGAAGTAATAGACATTAAACACTCATTAGGGAACTGTTCATTGATTTTAGGAGTGACATCCTCCTCTTCCCTCTGAATTCGTGACAGATGGTCAGCCACAATGTTCTCACAGCCTTTCTTGTCCTGGATTTCCAAATCAAATTCCTGCTACAAAAGGACCCACCTGATTAACCTAGGGTTGGCATCCTTCTTTGCCATCAAGTATCGGACAGGTGCATGATCAGAATAAACAATTACTTTGCTACCCCAAATATAAGACCTAAACTTGTCTAAAGCATAGACAACTGCAAGCAACTCCTTCTCCGTTGTGGTGTAATTCAACTG
Organism: Smallanthus sonchifolius; assembly: GCA_023525975.1. Lineage (NCBI taxonomy): Eukaryota > Viridiplantae > Streptophyta > Magnoliopsida > Asterales > Asteraceae > Smallanthus > Smallanthus sonchifolius. The sequence continues at coordinate 35,239,398 of CM042046.1, forward strand.
AGCACCAGAGAGGGTCTTGCTTGCATAGTAAATGACAACCGGTCGTTTGTCTACCTTTTGACCCAAAACAGCCCCAACTGCATAATCACTAGCATCACACATTATTTCAAAAGGAAGACTCCAATCCGGTGATTACAAAATTAGGGCTTGTACCAATTGATCTTTTAAGACATTAAAAGTAGTTAAACATTCTTTATAAAATTCAAAAGCCACATCTTTGAGAAGTAAGTTACATAAAGGTTTTGTGATGACACTAATTAATAAACCTACGGTAAAACTCGGCATGCCCTAGAAAAGAGCGCACACCTTTGACATTCATCGGGGGAGGTAATGTTGAAATGACACTAATTTTAGCCTTGTCTACCTCAATCCCCTGACTTGACACCACATGACCCAACATAATACCCTCTTGAACCATAAAATGGCTCTTTTCTCAGCTTAAAACCAAATTAGTTTCTAGACATGGTTGAAAAACTTTAGATAATTCAAGTAAACACACTTAAAACGATGAGCCAAAAACTGAAAAGTCATCCATAAAGACCTCAAGCGACTCCCCGACCATGTCCGAGAAAATACTCATCGTACACCTTTGAAAGGTGGCCGGGGCGTTGCGCAACCCAAATGGAATCCGCCTAAAGGCAAAGGTGCCATAAAGGCTTGTGAAGGTGGTCTTTTCCTGGTCATCAGGATGGATGGCTATTTGGTTATACCCTGAGTAACCATCTAGAAAGCAGTAAATTTTTGACCTGATAGTTTCTCAATGATTTGGTCAATAAAGGGCAAAGGAAAGTGATCCTTTGATGTGGTAGAATTCAACTTCCTGTAATCAATACACACACGCCACCCGGTTACCGGCCGAGTGGAAATTTGCTCACCATCATCACCTGTTAATATCTGTATACCTGCTTTCTTGGGTACTGTTTGGGTTGGACTCACCCATGGACTGTCAGAAATGGGATAGATGATCCTGGCGTCCAACCACTTCAAGACCTCCTTCTTGACAACCTCCCACATGTTGAGATTCAATCGGCGTTGTGTATCCCGTGAAGGTCTTGCATCTGTGTCTGTGATGATCTTGTGCATCACAATGGAGGGACAAACACCCTTCAAATCAGCAATGGTCCAGCCAATTGCAGCCTTGTGATCTTGAAGCACCTTCAGTAGTGCCTCATCTTGCTTGTCATCCAAGTTGGATGTGAAACACCATACTTATCTTATTATTATTTTATAAGAGTTTAATGCGGAAAACATGTCCCACGTTAACAAAACCTTGCCATAATGGCTAAGGCAACTTTTTTTCATTTATAATAATATAGTGTTTTACAAAAGATAATATAATTACATCTTTGTACATAGGGATTTTCCAACTCCGATAGCTCTGTCCACAGGAAGCTTTATTCCACGTGCTTTTTTCCTATAGTGTTTGAAAAACGTTTTTGAATTAGCTTACGCTAATTAAGTACACTGCATCATTCATTTTTTTATGAACCCTTTAGGTTCTTATTGTTCAAGTTTTTAGGGGCTCTGGAGCCCACGTGACCATCTCCGGACGTACCTCCGGCCACGCTTTTGTATATTTTATGGGTGTGCTAACCCCTTCGCAACCATCACAGGCCGTAGCTCCGATTCGAGCATTGGCAAGGTCCTTATACTCGTCAGTATAGGCATTCTCGCATTTGTCACGAAGACTCATTCATTCCTCAGCCCCGTAGGCTTGGAATCCTTTACTCTTTCAGCCCCAAAGGCTTAGACTTTACTCTTTCAGCCCCGAAGACCTAGAGTTTCCTTTTCCTTTTCTTTTCTTCTTTATTTATTGAGATCCACCTTACAGACCGGGTATCTCATTTCATTTGGGAACTTGAATATCTTTGACTCATAGCCTCCCAGATGTATCAAGCATTTGTTTTCATTTCATGTATATGCTTGATTTACTCATCAACCAGTCCTCACCTTAAAACTTCGTAACGGTTTCTTCACGATGCATTAGAAGGGCTTATATACAGGAAGTACCAGCGGCGTATCCACCACCCCTCTAACTCTTCGTGAGTACTCTGTTATTCCATTTTAGGGTTTAGACTCGTTTCATCATACTCATTCATGTTTGCACGTATCATCATGCATTTGTATATTCATCATACATTTCATGTGTTCATAATCATCACGTCTTCACATTCGTTATGCATGGTATATTCGTATTCGCCATATATTGTAAACTAGGGTGATCTTCCTTCGAGAGTAGTACCTCCAACAAAGATGTCCCAAGGAAAGAGCGACGGGACTAGGAGAGATTTATACACCGCACTTTCCTAGACAGGACATCTCGTACGTTTAGTATATTTCTTTATTCTTTATTAGTCTATACCCCTAAACATTTATAATGGTTTCATGTGGAGTGGTGGTGTGGTGGTGATTGGTGGTGTTGTTGTTTCAAATGAACAACAATGTTCAACTATTTATAGGGCTGGGACACCACCCGTAGCGGACCGCTAAGCTAGGCGGTAGCGGTCCACTACTGCCTCACTGCCAGCTGTCTTGCGTGCTGCCCACATAGCGGACTGTTAGTGGCTGGGATAGCGGTCCGCTATCCACTTTGCGGCCGGTCCGACATAGGGCTGAGTCATCAAACACGTATCTGCCACGTGTCATTCTCTCCTCATATCCTTAACGAACACATAACGGACCGTTATGGACCTGATAGCGGTCCGCTATCTGTCTAATTTTCATAATTTTTCACTTTTGGTCCTCAAACTTTGGGGTAATTGCATTTTAGCCCCTAGACTTTTATTTTCTGAAATTTTGGGATGTTAGAACTCTCTCCCCCTTTATTTAGGTTTCGTCCTCGAAACATGTTAATCCTTAAACAATTGAGGATAACTCTTCCTCATTTCATCCTCACTTTCCTAGGTCATCTCCAACCCTTTTTGGTGCTTCCATTGCACTAACACTTTTTTAATCGTCTTATGATGTAGCTGTTTCTATTTTGTGTCTAGAATCTTGATAGGTTCCTCAACGTATGTTAAATTATCATCAACTTCTATTTCTTCTAAAGGAACGTGTGCAGCTTCATCTGTCAAACATTTCCTTAAATAAGATACATGGAACGTGTTGTGTATCTTATTTAATTCCTCAGGTAGCTCTAACTGATAAGCTACTTTCCTACTCTTTTGATGATTTTGAAAGGGCCTATGAATCGTGGACTTAGCTTTCCACGTTTCTTGAATCGGATTAGACCTTTCCAAGGAGATACTTTCAACAAGACATAATCTCCCTCTTGGAATTCTATTGGTCTACGTCTCTTTTCTACGTATGATTTCTGTCTATCTTGTGCAGCTTTCAAACGGGCTTTGATTAAGTCAAGCTTTTCTGACGTGGCCTGAACTATTTCTTTGTTGCCCAATTCTTTCTGACCAACTTCTCCCCAACATACTAGAGTTCTACATCTTCGACCATATAACATCTCATATGGTGGCATACCAATACTGGAATGGTAGCTGTTATTGTATGAGAATTCTGCTAATGGCAGATGATTATCTCAACTTCCATCGAAATCTATTATACAAGCACGCAACATATCTTCAATAGTCTGAATCGTCCTCTCACTTTGACCATTGGTCTGAGGATGATACGCTGTGCTGATCAATAATCTAGTTCCCATCTCCTCTTGGAACTTTTTCCAAAAACATGAAGTGAAACGAGTATCTTGATCAGAAACAATCGAGACTTGCACTCCATGTCTGGAAACAATTTCTTTGATGAACAAATCAGCTAACTTTTCTGAAGAGTACGTCTCACGTATTGCTAAGAAATGAGCACTCTTAGTTAACCGATCTACAACTACCCAGATGGTATCATAACCCCTAGCTGTCTTTGGTAGCTTGGTTATGAAGTCCATATTAAGATGTTCCCACTTCCATTCTGGGATTTCTGGTGGTTGTAATCTTTCGTATGGCTTCTGATGTTCTACTTTAACTTGTAGGCAAGTTAAGCATTTAGCTACATATTTCATGATATAAAATTTCATTACGGACCACCAATAATCCTTACGCAGATCTTGGTACATCTTTGTAGTACCCCGATGAATAGAATATGCTGATTTATGAGGTTCATCGAGAATCTTAAGTCTAAACTCACATGATCGTGGTATCCACATACGACCAAATCGAGTCTTGACTTTATACTCATTTTCTTTTAGATATTTCTCCTGACCATCAATTATTTCTTTCTTAACATTCTCATCTTTTAATGCTTCGATTTGTGCGTCTCGAATTTGTCTCATGAAATCAAGAGTTATTATTAACTTATATGCTTTCACTCGAATAGTACGATGCTCTTCCTTGCGGGTTAGAGCATCGGCTACCACATTAGCCTTTCCGGGATGATACAAGATCTCACAATCATAATCTTTGACCAATTCTAACCATCGTCGTTGCCTCATATTTAATTCTTTTTGGTCCAACAAATACTTAAGACTTTTGTGGTCTGTGTAAATTGTACACTTCGTGCCATACAGATAATGCCTCCAGATCTTTAGCGCAAATACTAATGCAGTTAATTCCAAATCATGGATTGGATAGTTTGCTGTGTCTTTAGTTGTCGAGAGGCATAGGGTATCAACTTTCTTTTTTGCATTAGAACACACCCTAACCCAAGTTTGGAAGCATCAGAGTATACCACAAAATCTTCTACTCCTTCTAGTAATGCCAGAATCAGAGCTTGTGTCAATCTTTCTTTCAATATCTGAAATGTTTTCTCTTGTGCCGCATTCCATTCGTATTTCGAGTTCTTTCGAGTTAGTTTAGTTAATGGGGTGGCTATCTTAGAGAAGTCCTGAATGAACCTTCTATAATCGCCAGCTAATCCCAAGAAACGTCTAACTTCTGATGGATTCTTAGGTGGAGACCATTTCATTACAACCTCTACCTTTGTTGGGACTACTGAGATACCTTCTGCGTTTATAACATGACCCAGAAATTGAACTTCTCTCAACCAGAATGCACATTTTGAGAATTTAGCGTATATTTTTTCTTTCCGTAAAGTACTAAGTACTTTCCAAAGGTGTTGTGCATGTTCTTCTTTATTCTTTGAATAAATTAAAATGTCATCAATGAAGACAATAACGAATTTGTCTAACATTGGCCGGCATACTCTATTCATGAGATCCATAAAGACTGTCGGAGCATTTGTCACTTCAAATGGCATTACTACAAATTCATAGTGTCCATAACGAGTTCCAAATGTTGTCTTAGGTACATCTTCTTCCTGTACCTTAACTTGATGATAACCGGATCTTAAGTCAATCTTGGAAAACCAACTTGATCCTTGCAATTGATCAAACAGATCATCAATTCTAGGTAAAGGATACCTATTCTTGATAGTCAATTTGTTCAGTTCGTGGTAGTCTATACACATCCTCATACTACTGTCTTTCTTCTTTACAAACAGAATTGGTGCACCCTAAGGGGATACATTTAGACGTATGAATCCCTTGTCTAAAAACTCTTGCAGTTGTCACATTAATTCCTTCATCTCTGTTGGTGCTAACCGATACGGAGCCTTAGCTACCGGCTTAGCTTCAGGGACTAAATTAATCTTGAATTCGATCTCTCTCTCAGGTGGAGCACCTGGAAGATCGTCTGGGAATACTTCTGGAAATTCTTTCACTACCAGAACTTGATCTAGTTCGTTTCCTTTCATCTTCCCATCAGCTACGTAGGTTAAGCAGACTTAATGACCTTGTCGCACGTAGCTACTTGTCTTAGCCATCGTACATAACGTGATCTGGTTTCGTCGTTCACCGATGACACTAACTTCCTTTCCTGTAGGCGTCATGAATCGTACAATCTTCCGATTGCATATAATCGTTGTAGCATGTGCAGATAACCAGTCCATTCCAATGATTACGTTGAATTCTTGCATTGGCGTTGGAATTAGGTCTACAGGATATTCTTCTTCTTCTATCAGTAGTCGGAAATCTCGGCATATTTTAGTTACTACGCAGTTTCGATCACTCGCGATTTCAACTTCTAATGCCTTAGCCAACCTACTTCTATTGAATTTTCTAGAGTTTGCATATTTTAAACAAATAAACGATCGACTAGCTCCTGTATCGAATAAAACACAAGCAGGTAGGGAATTCAAGAGGAATGAACCTGATACAACGTCAGGAACATCTTTTGCTTCCTCTTTAGTGATCTGAAAAGCCCACCTCTTGGCTTTGGAGCTTCGATCCTCTTGACTTCATTTTCTGCTACTCTTGACCCTTCTCCAGTCTTCTCTGTCTAAATTTTCAGCTCAGGACATTCCCTACTGAAGTGTCCCCGCTTATAACAGTTGTAGCACAGTCGGGTGCCACTCATACACTGCAATGCAGTGTGTCCTGACCTCCCACACTTGTGACAACTCGTCCCTTTTAGTCGACACTCTCCCGGGTGCCTCTTGCCACAAGTCTTACAACTCTTAAAACCTTTTCTTGGGGAGGAACCGCCTCCCGATTTGTTGAACTTAAATCTTTTAAGAGGCATAGGAGAAGGATAACTTTCTCCTTCCCTCTTTCCGTCTCTTTCTGCTTGTCTTTTGAGCTCAGTTTCTTGTTCCCGAGCTCAATCAATCATTTCCTCCAAGTTCGCGCACTTGGACGGATGGATAAATTCTCTAATTTATGTTTTTAGAACGAGATGATATCTCGTATTCACATCTCCGGGGTTGTTAATAATGCCGGACAGAATCTGGCTTTGTCATAGAAGATCCCCGTGATCTCCTCCACGGTCTCTGGTGTTTGACGGAGTTAAAGAAACTCCTCAGTAATTCTTTCAATTGCCGCTCGAGGGCAATAATGTTTTAGGAATATGTCCTTGAATTCTTCTCATCTCATTTCCTTAATTTTTTCTCTACCTATCTCTCTCTCTTCACCACTCCCCACCAGTCGTCAGCTCGTTCTTTCAGCTGATTGGTGGCGAAGGTGACCTCGTTCTCTTTCTCACAGTGACATGTATCGAATGTCGTTTCTATCGAGGTGATCCACCTCTGACTTTCTAATGGATTAACTGCTCCTTTAAATTCTAATGGCTTACACGTCATAAAATCTTTGTACATGCAACGAGTTGATTTCATATCAACTTTGGGATTCCCTCCTTCTCCATTATGAGTAACGTCTCTCTGGCTTTCGAACCAGCTTTTTAAGGAGTTCTGTAAATCGGCTTGTAAGATCGAAAAGTTCGCATCGAACGCTTTTCCTACTTCTATTGCGATTTGTCTCCGGATATTCTCCGGGACTTGTTCCACCTCGTTCTCATCATGACGTGGCGATTCAGTTCTCCTGTGACTTCCCTCGTCACGTATTTCATCATTCTGATGTTCAGCCATTTGCTGAAACACGATATCGTTTAATCTCACATTCGTTTTACCCTAATCGTAGTCTAGGGTTTTATACTACAGGCCTCGTATTAATTTAATCCTATTCAAGGATTTCACATAAAGTTCATACTCATGTATTCGTATGTATGCATATATCATAATCATGCATATTCGCATCCCTGGCATACTATCTGATGACATAAGTTATCATATGGTGTTTGGGATATCATGATGGTCCCATGCATTAACTCTTATACTGGCCAGACATAAGGTAATGTATATTACCATCCTGATACTCCCAACTATCATATGGAGCTTATCCCATACAAAGTTCTGCCCACGTATACTCATGCATTTCTGTTTAAGCACTAGAATTTAACATACCTGCTTCCTTGGACGGCTTCGGATTGAATCCCTATTTATATCATGAGCACTTATGGTTTGAGTTTAAGTACCATTTCTGATAGTTAAATCCCTCAAACTGTGCTCTGATACCAACTTGAAACACCCTACTTATCTTATTATTATTTTATCAGAGTTTAATGCGAAAAACATGTCCCAGGTTAACAAAACCTTGCCATAATGGCTAAGGCAACTTTTTTTCATTTGTAATAATATATTGTTTTACAAAAGAGGATATAATTACATCTTTGTACATAGGGATTTTCCAACTCCGATAGCTCTATCCACAGGAAGCTTTATTCCAAGTGCTTCTTTCCGTAGTGCTTGGAAAACGTTTTTGAATTAGCTTACGCTAAGTAAGTACACTGCATCGTTCATTTTATTATGAACCCTTTAGTTTCTTATTGTTCAAGTTTTCTGGGGCTCTCGAGCCCACGTGACCATCTCCGGACGTACCTCTGGCCACGCTTATGTATATTTTAAGGGTGTGCTAACCCCCTCGCAACCATCACAGGCCGTACCTCCGGCCCGAGCATTGGCAAGGTCCTTATACTCGTCAGTATAGGCATCCTCGTATTTTCCACGAAGACTCATTCATTCCTCAGCCATGTAGGCTTGGAATCCTTTACTCTTTCAACCCCAAAGGCTTAGAGTTTACTCTTTCAGCCCCGAAGGCCTATAGTTTCCTTTTCCATTTCTTTTCTTCTTTATTTATTGAGATCCACCTTACAGGCCGGGTATCTCATTTTATTTGGGACCTTGATTATCTTTGACTCATAGCCTCCCAAATGTATCAAGCATGTGTTTTCATTTCATGTATATGTTTGATTTACTTATCAGCCAGTCCTCTCCTTAAAACTTCGTAACGGTTTCTCCACGATGCATTAGAAGGGTTTATATATAGGAAGTACCAGTGGCGTATCCACCACCCCTCTAACACTTCGTGAGTACTCCGTTATTCCATTTTAGGGTTTAGACTCGTTCCATCATACTCATTCATGTATACACGTATCATCATATTTACCAACCAGTGTTTACCTTAAAACTTTGTAATGGTTTCTTCATGATGTATTAGAAAGGCTTATATATAGGAAGTACCATCGGCGTATCCAGCACCCTTCTAACACTTCATGAGTACTCCGTTATTCCATTTTAGGGTTTAGACTCGTTTCATTATACTCATTCATGTTTGCACGTATCATCATGCATTTGTATATTCATCATGCATTTCACGTGTTCATAATCATCACGTCTTCACATTTGTTATGCATGGTATACTTTTATCTCATATTCATATTCGTCATATATTGTAAACTGGGGTGATCTTCCTTCGAGAGTAGTACCTCCAACAGAGATGTCCCCAGGAAAGAGCGACGGGTCTAGGAGAGATTTATACATCGCTCTTTCCTAGATAGTACATCCTGTACGTTTACTATATTTCTTTATTCTTTATTAGTCTATACCCATAAACATTCATAATGGTTTCACCACAAAATACACAAGAGGTTTATATATAGGAAGTACCAGCAGCGTATCCACCACCCCTTGGATACGTCATGACTACTCAATTATTCTCGTTTAGTGTTTAGACTAATCCGTCATTACCCCATACCCTCGTCATATCACATATGACATAATCGTATCATATAAGCACGTATTTCACATAGTTGTGTTTAGGGTATGGGTCCAGTGTACTTACATTATTCTCGGGTAGTTCCTAAGGTCGTTCCTCGTCTAGACATTTCTCTAAAATCGCACCGCACTCATAACCACCGCGCTCGTAACCGCCGTTCGGGGCTCCTCGGAGTCGTGTGAAGTGGTGGTGATTGGTGTTGTTGTTTCAAATGAACAACAATGTTCAACTATTTATAGGGCTGGAACACCACCCGTAGCAGATCGCTAAGCTAGGCGGTAGCGGTCCGCTACCGCCTCACTGCCAGCTGTCTTGCATGTTGCCCACATAGCGGACTGTTAGTGGCTAGGATAGCGGTCCGCTATCCACTTTGCGGCACGGCGGACCGTTATGGATTGCATATCGGTCCGACATAGGGCTGAGTCATCATACATGTATCTGCCACGTGTCATTCTCTCCTCATTTCCTTAACCAACACATAGCGGACCGTTATGGACCTGATAGCGGTCCGCTATCTATCTAATTTTCATAATTTTGCACTTTGGTCCTCAAACTTTGGAGTAATTGCATTTTAGCCCCTAGACTTTTATTTTCTGAAATTTTGGGATGTTACAGGATGCAATGATAACAGGTAGAGTCTCATCCTCCCCTAGAAATGCATATTTTAAATTTTTGGGGAGGTCCTTCAACTCTACCTTTAGGGGGGCTGATAAGTGATGGTCTCAGCCCCGAGTCAATTTCTGTTGGTAGACTCTCCACATGATGTGTCTTTGGAGGCCTACCATCCCTCATAGCTAATGCTTCAACAGTCTTTTCCTGCTCTTGCAGATCAAGCTCCTGTTCCTGTTCCATCCTGTCACACACAAAACACTCCTCTGTGGACTCATCCTCAGAATGAGGATAAAAATCCTTCAATGATGTCTGCTATAAAGCATTCATCTCTGGGCAGGGGGTTAGATATTTGAAAAGATATTTAGACAGACCCTTCTATTGCCAAATGTCATATCAATTGTGCCTAGGCGACAGTCAATCAAAGAGTGGGATGTGGCTAAGAAGGGTCGACCCAAAATGACAGTTGGTTGAGTGACCTTTTCATATTGTACATAGTCAAGAACCAAGAAATCCACCGCATAGTAGAATTGATCCACTTTAACTATCACATCACGAATAATCCCTCTTGGGAGTTTAGGGGTCAAATCTGCCAACACCACAGTAGTATTGGCTCGACGCAGTGGACCAAAGTCATATTTGTTATACAAACTCCCAGGAAGGATGCTCACACTTGCTCCAAGATCCAATAGCGCCTTGCTCATTTAAAAATCACCAACTTGTATAGAAATTGTGGGGGCTCCTGGATCTTGGAGTTTAGGTGGAAGAGCACCAGTCAAAATTGCACTGACTCGTGCATTCAGATCAAGCTTTTCATGAATTTTATTATGCCTTTTCTGAGTGCACAAGTCTTTCAAGTACTTAGCATACACTGGTATTTGTTTAATTGCATCAAGAAGAGGTATATTAATTTTTACCTGTTTGAAAAGCTCCCAGATTTCCTCCTATTGAGGACCTCTCTTCTTGACTGCCACCTGTTTACCTACATTCACTAAAGAAGCAGGGAATGGCACCCTTGGGGGCACCACTCCCCTATTGTTAATAGTATATGATATTTTAGGAAAAGGTGTTTCATTTTGACAAGGAAAAGCAACCCGTGTAACCAGAATCGGTTCGGGTTCAACATCACTGGTAGCATGCTCATCAGTGTCCTCCACCGCACCATCAACAAAGGTTGGTGGAGGTGCAACCTTGTTATCACAAGTCTTACCACTTCGAAGAGTACTAACCTTGCCCACGTGGCTGTTCTTCATGTTTCTGTTCCCCGAAGTGTGATGGGATGGATTGGTCACCGTATCACTTGGAAGCTTGCCACTAATCTTCCTCAACTCAGCTATCTAAGTGGCAAACTGCCCCATTTGAGTGGTCAACACTTGCACGGCTTTATCGCACACATCATCAGCTGGACTTCAAGGTGTCCAACATGACATTCTCACTAGTCTGATTAGAGGATCCAGATGATCCTCCTTGCTCATTTCCCTTTTGATACCCCCTTTGGTTGTTGCTTTGAAAATAATTATAGTTTCGGGGTGGGAATGGTTGTTGAGCTCTTTGACCACTACCATGGAAGTTGGGGTTATCTTGATTGGAGGCATCCCCATATCGAAAGTTGGGATGATTTCTAAGGTCCGGGTGGTAGTTGTTGGAGTTCATGTTATAGTTCCTACCACCCCCTTACACATAATTCACATCTTAAAATGTACATGTGCAACTGGCACCATTATGCCCCAATTCTCCACACTGATCACAAACTTCATATGGTTGGCCTCCCGTGCTCATATTTGTCACCTGCTTCTCTAGCTTCTCTAACCTGTTTGTCTCAGCTCTAGGGCTGTCAACTACTCTAACCACTTAGTGCCTTACCCGTATTGAAGATTGGGCTTTCCTCTTAGATGTCACTGTCATCCTCTCCAAGTAATCCCAATCAACATCCTCATAGTTAGTACCAAAGGTACTATTAGAAATAGAGTTTAGGTCCCGGGCATCATCATCTTTCAAGTCCTCATGAAAGGCATTCAGCATCTCCCACATTTGCAAACCATGGTGTGGGCAGTTCTTGATTAACATCTTGAATCGAAGGAAGGCCTCATGAAATAATTCCCCTGATTGTTGTTGGAAATTCCTGATGTTCTTTCTTGCATCACTAGTCCTCTAATTGGTGTAGAACTCATCTAAGAACTGTTGTTGCATGTCACCCCATGTGTAGATGGATGTAGAAGGCAAAGAATGAAACCATTGTTGAGCCTTGTCTTCTAGGGTGAACTAGAAAAACACCAACTTCACATCATCAGGTGTGAATCCCTGTCCCCCAATAGTGTTGTACCTAGCATCATAGGCACTCAAATGCAAGTAAGGCTCCTCTGTTCGCAGACCATGATACTTGGGAAAATTTTGAATTGCCTGGGAACGAACCTCAAATGATCTCCCATGTTTTTGTGGAATGAAAACTAGGGATGGGTTATATGCAATGGCGGGATGAAAGTGGCTCTCAATCCCTCCAACAGGACCCCTTTCATACCTCTTAGGAATGCCTCCCTGGTTGTCAACATGAGGGACTGCATTCCTAGGGCCAGGTCTTCTTTGCCTATTTACCGGCTGCTGCTGTGTTGGAATTGGTGCAGGAATGTCTTGCTGAGGTGGTTGCTGTGGCAACCTCTGATCAAATTGATGCTCATTCGTCCTTTCAAACCGAACACCTGTATCCTATCTCCTGTGCACTGGTAACCTAACCTTATGTATTTCCCTTCTGTCGCCATCATGTGTATCATCCTCATACTCATCAAACTCATCATCAAAGCCATCTACCTCATCTTCATAATCTAGACCTGAAGTGTACAGATGGAAACCCGATGGTGGGGTTGAGTGGAATATAGAAGGCTTTGTGATTGGTTGTTGTGAGGCGGGTGGTATGGTATTTGTATCTGGTACTATCCTCACATATGGTGAAGAATAGTGAGAAGCAGGTTTGAACTCAAAGGGTTGGTTTACTTGTGAAAGAGGTTGGCCAAATTTGGGTAATGGTGAAATTTGGCTAGTGGATTGGTTGAGGTTTCCATCTATCCTAGGTGGAGGAATAGATGATTAGACCACACCAGAGGAGGGCTGCTGTTCTGGTGGTAACTAACCTGCATGAGGCAAATCAGACTGCTTCCCATGATCCGGTTTATTCTCCATGTGAGTTGGAGAAGATACTACCCTGTTTGTTCAGTGAAAGATTCTGTTCAGTCTGGCAGTCTTCTCAATTTCTGGATCAAAGAGCAATGGAGATGATTTGTTGGAGTACCTTGTATGATGCATACAACTGATGAATCACCTGCACAACACAAACAAGAGAACCCGTGTAATATTGAACAAAGCAAAAAAATAAGACAACAAGTTTAAATAAGAAATTTTGCTTTTGTGTGATGTGGCAATCAATAACAAATTAACACTAAGTGCACTAACTCCCCGACAACGGCGCCAATTTGATCGATGTCGTTTGGTCGGTCAAAAACAATCCTTAAACACCTTAACTAGTAAGGGCAAGTAGAGTATCATATCCACGAGGAGTTTGTGGGAAGTGTCACTTTGTTACAAATGATGAAAGACAGAAAAACAATAACAATTGATTTGGATTTGGATTTAAAACAATAATGAGAAAGGTAATCCTCTCTGGGGTTCAGGTATGCAAACACAAGTCACTTCAAGATAACTAACAAGCGATTACATAGACATAACCATACGGTTCAATTGAATTCAGTGATAACGTAAGAGCCCGTTGTAAATAAAACTTATTCTCACATAACCATCAATGATTAACCAACTATAATCCAACCCCCAAGTTGTCCCCAATGTAAAGAAACCCGAGACTATTGAGACTTGAACAACAATTCGAAATCAATCAATGAATTTTAAAGCATTCAATCAATAAATGAAATCATATGGCTTAATATGCCAATCAAGATTACAAACCAAGCAAATCATTCCAGAAATTACAAGTGTTCAACAAAACCCTAGACCCGGAGAAGACTACAAGAGATTTAGCTACTTATACTCATGACAAGAATCAAAACTAATGTACTAGGACTTACAATCATGAAAGAGTAAGAACAATCGACCTAACAACGGTGGAAATCGCCTTCTTGGAGCTCTGGAACGGCTGGTATTGAAAATAGATTGGAATGGAGGCTGCTAAAGATTAAAACCTGATTTAGGTTAACTTTTCTGTAAAAACAGATCTTCACGTGTCGCGAACATCCTGGCCAAGTCCTTTGTGTGGCGCGAAGGACAAACTACTCGGGCGCGCTTCTTTAATTCTTTATGTGGCGCGAAGATTGAAGCCCAGGTCATCGCGTGGCGATGTTGGAGCATTTTATGTGACAACAAGCCTTTGTAATAGATTAGTCTTTATGTTTATGTTTGTCTTGTAATTAGTTAAGTTTGCACATACGAACTTAACATGTTCGCCTGATCTAGTTGTGGCGAACTTAACAAGTTCGCCTAAACTAAAGTCGGCGAACATGATAAGTTCGCTTATACCAGTAGTATTGCCTATAAATAGTGCAGTAGTTGTTCTCATTTATAGTGATCTATAATTCTAGAACTACTACGTGTGTACTGTGTACAGAGTGAATACAAGAAGCTTTTTATGAAATCTTGTCTTGCGTGTGATTGTATCGTGTGTGTGAGTATTCGAGACGTGTATACGTTAGGATTCCGCACTTCGTGTACGTATTGCGTGTTTTACAGCAGAGATCGATCAGTAGACCCTACCGGGACCTTCAAGTGGTATCAGAGCCATTGCTCTTGATTTGCTATTGTTGTTTGACAACGTTTCAATCGATTTCACACAAAAAGATGAAGATTTTTTAAGTTTCTGTGTTCTTGAAGATGTTGGCGACTTTTGAAGAGAATTTTGATTGATTTCTTCATTTTTGGTGTTGTTTTACCAAAATTGAACCGATAGAAGTGTTCTAAATCATCATTTGCAGATTCCTACGGAAAGAATTTGTCTAATTCCTTCAAATCGTGAAATATAGAAATTTTTCAGATCTCTTTTAATTCTTGCAATCTAACGTGCCTTCCATACTTCATATTCTCTCCTACTGTAAGACCCCGACCCGGGTATCCTACAGTTGGTTCTCATAACGGGTCATCGTCTTTTAAATATAACTATTATTAATCAAATTACAGTGGAAGTCTTTCAAAAATCTTTAAGTATTATATAACATCATTATCGTCATGAATTACTTACGAATGCCTGCACACCAATCCAAGTAGTACCGCTCTCAAGCCAAGATACGTCAACACAAAGCTCACCTGTAAAACAATCTAACGTACGCACAAAGTCAGCTACGCTGAGTGAGTTCTTAATTTAATTAAAAGTTAACTCATCACAAAAATTATTTAAACTTTACTCAGGACCCTCGGTCTTTATAAAAAAATAGTTTCATAATTCATTAACAAATAGATAACCCCTGTTATCACACGATATCCCATAACCGTTCACCACCCGAGACTCATCCCATAATAATAATAATCCCACAGTCTCATCAACATAGATCGAACTTACTACACTAATAACTCATACTCTAGTACACATATTAGCTCGACTCTTGGTTAACACAACAATTCCCTAGACATCGTCTTACTCAGCCTTGGCTAAGGCTCTTACCAATCAACCGACACAACAGTTATCAACACCGCATCAAAATATTGATACAACGGTCAATCTAACTCTACTTGCCATATTAATATCATCTACACATCACATTACTACTATCTCACGCACAATAAATGTAACTTATCACTTGTATGTAAAGTAACACATATATAAGCATGCAAACACATAACTTATCACTGCACCCTCGTCAGGGTTATCCTCTTCAGGGAGTTAGATGCACCCTGAGCTCATTATTAACCTGTTAAATAAATGTCACCGTTGGTGACTTCCCGAAGGACCTTGTCCTTCACAATCCCGTTTGCCGTGTCATCAAAATGACTATGCAAACACATCACCCGTCGTGCCACATGGACAACGACATACAAACACACAATTCAATTATAAACATGCAATATCACACTACACGTAGATGACTTGTTAACTACCCTGCACCTCACACATAGCATTAGAACAATACATATATCCTACCCGTAGTCATAAGCGTTTAGCTTATATCCCGACTCTCCCCGACTAGCCCTTAACAAAATACACACTATTATAGTGGCACACACACAAATACGACTTCTCGTTACCTAAACACATACCCACCTTTAAGCTACACATCTCATGGACAACACCTAGTCCCTTAGCCCCATATTTGGATACTTAAGTTCATAAACTCATTGGGTTAAACCCCAAAGCTCATCACATATTTAACATAATAAAACACAACTTGTAAGTATGTACGATAGCCCCAAAAATAGTAAAACGTTTAAAAAGGGGAATTAGAAACTCAACGGTTGCGAAGCTTTCTTTCCGTAAGCCGCATACCCGTAAACTCGTAGTCCAACGCGAACCTGTCGTCAAACGAATTACCCAGATCAAACCTCTTACCGCAATAACACTAACCCACCTACTCTAGACCAGCAGCTACAAGCTCGGTCGAAATTGTCCCAAACCGTACAACCGACGCGCTCGATCGCTTACAAAACCCTTAAATTAACGTTACCGAAAAACGTTCCCGAATACCGTCCTCGGAAATTTTCTCATATCCAAAAATGGTCCCCAACAGTGAATATAAACTTCTATGGGGTCATACCTTTGCGTACAAGCCGTTCTAGGCGGTTTTGTACGAAACTGTTGAGCACCACGCAAGAAGAAAATTTGGCTTGCTCATATCTCGACCATACGGGCTCCATTTCGCGTGATCCACCTATCCACACGTTTTTCTCAACATGCCTGACCTCAGAAAAATATTGGTGTCGGCCGCTGCCACCACCGTTGCTGCCCAAACTCGGATTCGTCATTCAGCACGCTCGGTTTTCTGCGTCAATATTCGAGTAGCTTAAAACTGAACCAAATGAACCCCATTTTAAGCGAATTATATGTCCACGCGTCCGTATCTCCGAACTCTTTCAGAAGAACCAGTCGCCGGAAACCATCGCCTACGTCTCCAGAAAACCAAACAGTAGCCGGAATTCGCCCTCTTCGCGCGTCCGTCTTTGCACTACTCGTATCCCTATTAAACGAACTCGGAATTGGACAAATAATATATCCACACGACCGTGTCACCAAACCCTTCCACCTCCTACCATTGTCGCAGCCTTCCGCCGCCGGAATCGCAACAATGGCCGAAAATCTTCGTCGGATTTTCGTTTTCGCTCATCTCCTTCATTTACATGACCGTTCATGACCACCACATGTCCTTCAGCCCTTACGGTACCTGATTATCACCAAAACAACCCCTACTCGGAACCTTAACCCAAAAATCCCAAGCACGACAAGTATAGATTTTCAAACGAATGGAAACCGATATTACCTGATCGTGTTCCTAGCCTCCGTTGTGCGTACACTACCCAGAACCACCGTGACTACCTCTCTCTGATGGCCTCTCCCTGCCCTCGTCTTCCTCTCATCTGTCGCGCATACACCTAGGCTGAATGGCTAGGGTTTGCGGTTAAATGGTTTATAAACCACCAAAACTTACGTTCGGGTCCCTCGTTTTCCTCTTTTATTCTTTTGGATCACAAACCATGCGTTGAATGATTAACCGGTTCCTCTAATTCTCGTGGATCCAAACTTTAATCGGTGATTCGAGTTAACTATGTCATTTATTAGAGCTTCGGGTTACCCATCAACCCGACCCATTTGCTATTCGGTTTTATGGATGTTACACCTACTCCTCTTTCTGTCTCGATCTTTTACGTCATTTATGTCACCACCATTGTGATCTCTCTCAGCTTCTCTATGTTTGAAGATTGCTTGGAGAAGAAGATTTCGTGAAGAAAAAGGAGATAATTGTTGAGTCGATTTAGGATTGTGTTTCCTAGTTTAATTTTATTTTATTTAGTACATTTATGTCTTATTAGCTTGTAGACAAAGATTAGGATTTATAATTCTAGTATAGACAGGGAGTCATGTAATTGGTTTTATGTGGTTTTTTGATTAATAATTATATAGAAAGAGTCAACCTAGACTTCGATAAAAATCAGTTTGTTTGTGTTGCTGATCCAATCGTAGGATTTTGGGTTATGTAACCTTTTATATTTAGTGGGCATTTAATTATTTTAGGTTAAAAATGTGATTCAAGGAGTTTGTCTTTTAAATTTTAACCGTTGGATTGGAGCATTATGCTCTCTCTTTTTAATCATATTTAATGTACTTTTTATTTTATTATAAATGGTCAGCAAACCCAACCCGTAAAACCAATCTGGGATCAAACCATTAGTGACGGTTTGATTCGGTTCGGTTTTATTTTTCAACGGTTTGGTTTTAGTTTACAGTGGTTAAAAGTTGTTAGTAGTAGTTTGACTCAACTTCACTTAAAACTAGACCGTGAACGTTAGGGGGCTAAAACTAGACTGTAGTTCCATGAATGACTCGTCATTAATGGTAGCCTCGAGACTTCCCATAGTGGAAGTCTTGGGTTTCGAATCCTGCCAACAGCAAAAAAGGGGTATGTGGCCAGGTCAGGGGGTTTACCCAGTTGGGAGGTTCCTCCTGTGATGGGCTGCCCCAGATGTTCTAGGTGTTGCCCCGAAAAAACCCAATTATCCTAGAATATCTAGCGTTGTCGTTCAAAAAAAAATTAGGGGGATAAAAACCAGTATAGGACAACCGAAAAACCTAACTGCTGACTCAGAATTGGCCCAACCAGAAACCACCTATTACAGACAAGGATTATAAGTTGCTGATCTATAATTGATTTGTCTATATACTGATTAATAGTTATTAAAACTTTTCTTATTTCGTTAACCAAATGTGTTTACAGTTTATAAATCCATGAAATGCAAGTAAAACAAATTGGCAAGTCTTTACAACAAAGCAGATGGTCTTTTTCAACAAAACAAAGTACATGTGCACACATTGACCAAGTCACTTATCTTGCAATGCACTCTTCTTATTTTCATTTTCCAAGGTGCCATCTTCATCACCGGTGGCGGGAGTCACTGGTGGTGTAGCATCAGTCACGGTGGCCACCGCCGGCGGCGCAGTTGCAGCATTAGCATCTTTGTTTACCACCGCTGGCGAAGAATCCTTCAAACTAGCAGCTATGGCGGCCTCCAGATCATCATCATGGTCATTCCCAGAGGTCCCAACTTCACCAGCGTTGTCTCTCAAACTAGCGGCTATGGTAGCATTTAAGTCATCATCTTCTTCAATTGGCGGAGTTCTAGGCGGCTGTTGGTGGTGTTGCTGCCGCTGCCCGGAATTGCATGACTTTATAATACGTTCAGCGTCTTCGGGCAGCAACCACTGACCGTAACCATTAGTAGCTTCGCCAGATGTCATCGGGCACTCTTTCGGGAAGCTACCCCGGACCAAAAAGATACTCCACCCGAAACCTTTTAATGTGTCAAGATAGGCAGAAAGGTAAAATTTGGAAAGATGTTCAGGAGCTGCATATAAGCTGTCAAAGTTGTACCATTCACCGTTGACTTTTCTGATGCAGAACCAATGGTCTTGCAAATGACATATAAATGCGTTTTCGAGTTCCGGGTCTACCTGCGCTGGCTCGGCTACTGGACTGTGGAGGGGAATCACTTGTAGGTCCCACACCTCTAATGCCTTCTGTAGCACCTGCAAACATTTATTTTTCGTTTTATGTTAGATAGACTATTGCAAGCCAAGATAAAATAGGAGGCATACAACAAGCTATGTGAACCGGGATTACATCTAGCTAATTGTAAGAAATGAACCAAAAGAAAATAGGTTTAACAGTAAACCTCTAAGAAACAGGATAACCAGTTTGTAGTGGATGTGAAATAATCAACATTGGCACATGTTACATGCATACAAGTGAGATGTAGAGGAGATACATTGGCATATTTATACAAGCAGGATTTTTAATATGGAAGTTTGGGATTAGAAAACATCTTACACGACATGCGTTCAAAAAACCATAGCATATTAGAAAAATACTATGTAATGAATTGTGATTTCAATGAGTGGTAAGTGTTCATAGTCCGATTTAACCGCCAAACCTTGGTTTTGTAGTCAGTTTTTGAGATCATAGATGGGAATGTTAACTTCACCGACCTCCGCATGCCAAATTCATCCACCTTTTATGATAGTGTACAAAGTACTGTAAAACATCAAAGCATTATGCAAGTCTTATACGAGCATTTGAAAGGGTGTCTCCAACGTATAAGCTGAAGACGAGATAATTAAAACGCAGGAGTAGGGATTCGCTAATAATTAATTTACAAAAATCGGTGTTTATTGATGATGGTTTGACAAGATATAATTATTAGTGAATCCCTACCTAATCCTTTCTTTTCTATCACCTTTCTCCTCCACATCAGCTTCGTGTTCAACCTAAAACGTAGAATTCAAGTCGCATCGTCCATAAGAACGTGCATGTCACTCTTTTTGAAGATATGTGCCTTGTGTAAGTCTACACCTAGGCCTCGCCTCGATTGAGCTCCTAGGTGTGCGCCATGTGCCTTTTTGACTACACAGGATTCGAGTCTATAACCACACGTAGTGTAGGTTTAAACAAAAAAAATATGTGATCACATAGTTGACCTAGTAACAGTGCCCCTCGAATAAGCATCATCTTTCTATTTCCTCTCAAATACTTGACAAAAAAATTTGAGCCACATTGCTGCTCTAACACCCTTCATATGACCTAACACCTTTATGACCCATGGCCTATCACCTATCTAAATGAATCATGATGTGACCCATTAGCTAATGGATTATGAGGTGACCCATGACTTAACTAATTAAAATAGATCAATCACCTCCAATCTATTTAGTTTTTATTTCCTTAACCGCTCATGACCTTAGTTTTAAAAGGAGAGACTCGAGAGAGGCATTCCAAGGCGCGTAGGGTCCTCGAAGCCGAAATGTGAAGCGAAGACGCTAGTTTCACATACTCGAGAGTCGAGACACCCGATATTTATAAAGTACTTATAAATTAAATCTAGATAACATTCTCCATATTGTTAATTCCAAACCATCAACAAATAAGATAGTGAAAAAATGCACAGTATTTAATGAAAGAAAATGTATGAACTACCCTAAGAAAAACCAAATGTTAGCCATATGCACTAGCTACTTAAACCACTTGAACAATCAACAAATATACTTCTTATATTAAGAGAAAAATAAGAACCTTTGTACAAAAAGAGGGCATTTATTTTCTTTACACTTTAAAGCATGGGATACAAGTAGTCTACGCATGGTTCTAAAGTAGGCAATGGGCAGAATCAGATAGGCAATCTGTGGTTGCAAATCAAGATTAAAGAGCCCATATAACCGTAAAAGAAAAAATAGGTGGTTAGTAGTCTTAGCATATTAGGGTTTTGTTTGTTTTGGTGGAAGGGTGGTCCGACAGCCTTCGCCCACGTCTCCCTCTTGCATAATCGTTGCGCTTCACCAACACTGAGGCATTTTCTGAGTCGCCTCACACAACTGAGGCGCGATTTTTAAAAACCAAGATGACTACCCCGAGTGGTGTGTCAAGGCACCTTATACACAAAACAACATCAAGCTGCGCCTCAGGCAAAAAGTGACCACCTCATGCCACTTCACGAGATCGCACCACATCTTACAGTTTAAAGCCAGGGTTGCAAAAATCGCGACTCGTCGCCGATTAATCGGCGACTAATCGCTAGTCAGGCATCTTTCTAGGAATTTTCATCAAATCAGCCAATTAGCGCTAGGCGGTCAAAAGTGGGCCTAGTCAAAATCGGCGGCGAGTTTCGGCGAGATTCCGCAAAACTTAGGAAATTCCGACGAGATTAAACTAATTTCTTTATTAGACTAATTTCTCATATAAAAATGTGTATACATATATAATTTCGTAAATTACACATAAAAATGTGTATATATATAAGTATTAAGTTTTAAAAACTACATATAAAAATTACAATCCGATTGATCTCTAGTTGGTACCCCACCGGCCGACTAGCGCCTAGCGATTTCTACAACACTGTTTGAAGCAATTTCCAAAACACCTCCTGCTTTTTTAAAACCAAGCTCACAACACCCACCCCACCAAACGTCCACAATCCCTCAACCAAGCACCGTGAACCTTCCTCACTCTATTTGTACAATACTTCTAGTCTTTAATTGATTCCTCTATTTCTTTATTGTAAAACTACGTTAAAATCCCGTGTATTACACGGGTTGAATAAATAAAATGATATATACTTAATTAGTAATAAAAAAATATATTTTTAAAAACATGTGCAATACACGGGTTGAATATACCGGTGTATTACATCAGTTGATTAAAATATAATGTAATTTTTTAACACACATTCGTCAAAATGTCTTTAAAAAATGTAATTTGTCATGACAATTATAAGCTCAGTTAATTCATATTAAATTCAATTGATTGATGATTCAATAATTATTTATGATGAAATAATAACTATCTGTAATTAGATTTATATTAAACATCTAAAAATAAATTCTTTTGATATCATTATTTAATAGGAGAGAGGGGCGGAAAAATAATGATAAAAATGAACCACAAACTGACACGTGTCCATAGGATTTTTATTTGTTAATACAAAGATTATTACTTAATATCATTATTTAATAGGAGAGAAAAGCGTAATAATTAATAATTAATAGGAGAGAGAAGCGGGAAAATAAGGATGAGGAGTAACCAGAGAGTGACACGTGTCACAAAAGATTTTTATTATTAGGTTAGTAAGATAAGATTATATAATTAAATGACAATCATAAAAGCTTTTTTTTATTAAACTTGACTATGTAAGTAGTCATTTAAATTTCTTGTCATAAATCTATCAATTTCTTGTCATAAGTCTATCATTATCTAAATATGTTTGTTTTTACTAAATCCCGTCATGCAAAACATAAATAGCCTTAAAAAATTATCTTAGTAAAATCACTTGCTCGCTCTTAAAAATAATGGTAAAGTGACATCATGAAATGAATCAAACTTTTAAGCCGTCAACTTTTTGTTAGGTTCTAAGATTTTCCCTACCAAAAAAACATTTTTCCAACAAAATATAATGTTGTAAGTTGTAACATATCAAATTTCAAAAAGTATGTCTTCAATTTAAGTAAATTTCTTTAGTAACTTCTTCAAAAAATGTCATGGAATATAATTTTACACTTAAGAGAAGACACAAATAATATAGAATATTTATATCATCAGAAAAATACGCAAATTTAGAAAACTTATCATAGTAAAACCACTCATATTTTTAAAAATATGGCTACCTGAAAATATAGTAAAATTCAAAAAATTTATCGTTAATCGACATTAAGAAGAAAGAAAGAGAGGAGAATGAGGAAGGTGCTGAGGAGGGGAGTTGGAGTAAGGTGAAGGCAAAGTAAGAGTTCAATAATAACAAGTTCTAGAAAAAAAATATATTTTCTTACTTTTAATATCTAATCAAACAACCTCAAATAGATCGTATCTCGACCTACATATTGAACAGCCTAATAAAGACCTGATGGATCAATATATTTGTCGGTAAAGATCAGATCTAGACCACGACCTAAACCATTGACACGGCTTAAATGAACTACACGAATAAGTTATTAAATCAGATATAGCAAGAAGAGTACAAGGAAACATCATTCCTCTTTAGGTGAACATAATAGGAGATGTTCACATCAAACCAAAGTGTTAGGGCGAAGTAAGTTTTAAAGATACGAGTGGCTAAACCTTTAGGGTTTCATAATATATAAATGAAGATCTTAATCCATTTGGAAGGTCACATCATTGGCTATGTGATATGAATAAAGAGTATCTTGATCCACACATAGAATATAGGAACATGAAATGTAGCACAAGTAAACTATAAAGATCAGGATGTCCAAAAATCAATTCAGTTTCATTTCGATCAAAACTTAAACTTATTTCTCTATTAAAAATAAATATGCATTGAATGATACAAACTAAGGCAATGGTAAGGATAACTATACAACAAATGCAGCAAGTTAAAACACTCTTAGCAATAGCATTCTTAATCGAATAACATTAGCCAATGGAATGCTTCATAGGCTAATACCTAAATCATGGACTGTATATACTTTGTAGAGCTGCACCATGGTATAGCACTCGTTGGGTAAAATGTAGGATTTGAGTAACTTTACATTGACATATTGGTTAGCAATATTGCTAGTAAGTACTAGATCTAGAAATTTCAAAAGTCGTCAAGTTTGTTATTATTATTATTATACATACAATCAGAACAGAATTGGCAACTAGACCATTCTGTGAAGAGTTGATATTGATAATTTTAGATGATATCCCATTATCCCAGGTAATGTTTTCTTAACCAATTAAAAGGGTTAGTTAAGGCATAATGGGCAAAGGTTGAAATCTCAAATACACCACATAATTAAATGTGTATTATATACATGGGTTTCCATACAAATATATCTTCGCTAACAGAACTAAACAATTATTTACGATTTTGGAAATAAGAAAACCTCTTGTAATCAAAACAAGATAGTCCAAAGTCAAATGGATGAACACTTATATTAAGAAAAAAGATTAACATACACAATTATTAGTATCAGTATGATCAACCACTTAAAATGGGTAAAAAAATGCATACATGGAACTAGGTGTGTGGTGCCCTAAAAAACATTGCCAAACACTAATGCAAAAAACCAGATATTAAGGGCTTCACAAGCCAATTGTTCTCGTTTGTATAAGACTGAATTTTATATCATTAAGGAAGTGCAACACAAATTTTCCTGGCCTTGAAAAATCCATGCGACTCTAAGATAACATACTCTTCACTCGTATGTAAATAGAGCGAAGTTAGTAAAGTTTTGGCTGAAGCATATTTTTGGTTTATCCTGAACTAAAGCAAATTCTGTGTAAGAATGCGCCCTTAGAGGTATAAGGAATAACATTCGCTCCATGTCTCAATAATTGCATTATTTATCTTTACAAGATAAAATGCCCCTTTCAATTGAATGCTAAATAAACTAACATTAAATAATCACAAGTCTTGTTACTTGGCAATTTCTAGCGACTTGTTTTAGAAGTCCTTCAATAGACCAGAAATCCTGTCCCACAGCTCAACGTCCAACTAAAACATCCACGCATATCTTTTATGTTCCATATGCCTATCTCAAGCATCGATAATGACCTTTTAAAAGGTGGTTTATACTAGAGTATAATTTTTTTTAACCTTTTATGTTTAGCAAGTATCATCATCATCCATAGAACCATTTTAAAATCTATATTTCAATAGACGCCAGAAATTAGTATTTGTTTCCAGCCTCTTGAAAGTTACAAATAAACCCATATAGTAAGGTGGTACTTATTAAGAACTATGTTACACTCAATAACTGATATAAATATTTCATTTTCGCTACCACCGAATCTCATTTTTATGTGCCCCTTGTCACCTTAGCAAGTATATTCTAGCCTCCTTATTTCCAAAAATTCTTATATGAGATAGATATTACAAAAACTCTTCTAATGAAAATTATATAAGATCATCTCTAAATATGCCTGCCAATAACCATTCCTACACTACAGAGTAAAGTCCACATATTGTTAAGTGAAGATAATTGTTATCCTCTCACATAAATTAAGTATACATAAATACATAATATACAACCTGGTATATATATCAAGTAGACAAAGCACACAAATTTACAGAACCTTAGGCAAGCAGATCCTCGTTAAACCAACTCCCTTAGCTTTCAAACTTCAGTATGTTGGCTTTCCTGAACCATTCCAGTGGTTGGTTAAACCTATGTTGTCAAAAGCGCGCGCAGAACCGCAGCATATGCGCCTCACCTAAATAAGCGCAGTCTCAAGCACTCAGGCGCATTCTCAGGCCAAGTTCAGGCTAAATTCCGGGCAAAAATCGTCAAAACAGGTCTAAACTGTTAGGTGTGGAGTCTCGTTTAGAGGCGGCCGGCCCTAACTAGGGTTAGCCGGCCCTAATGGGCCTATCTCTACGGTTTGGGCCTAACTTGGAGAACAAGTTAGGAACCCTAGTTTTAATCTATAAATACCCTATGTTGTAACTGTAATCTGTGTGCCTAGAGCTTAATGAAATAACCTAGTTGCAGCCCGTGGACGTAGGTCCCCCACTGGGACCGAACCACGTAAAATTCTTGTGTCGTTTATTTTTCTGTACCGCGTGATTATCGTTTGTGCATGTGTGTGTGTTGATTCCGCTGCGCCACGTTGTTCCTAACAAGTGGTATCAGAGCTTTGGCTCGTTATTTACACACGGTCTGCACGGTTTTCAATCGAGAAAAAGGGTAGAGGCTGATCGAGGGTTGATTAAGATCTGCTGCTACAATACCGCCGCCGCTATAATACCGCCGCCGCGTGAACAGTGTTTTCCGGCATGAACAGTGTTTCCTGAAATTTTTTCGCTTTTCTGCTGCTGTTCCAGGGCTGATTCGCAGCCTGGTTTCTTGTTTTTTGGGCCGCCGGACTTAGGGTTTTTTCAAACCCTAGGTTGCGCAAAAAAAAAACAGGGATGTTTTGGAGAAAACAGGGCTATTCGGGACTGATTTGGAGTGATTTTGCAATTAGAGTTTCTGTCGTGGATCTCTTGGAGTTGCTGGTTTCACTCGGGTTTGCAGGTGAAGCGTCGGGTCAGGTGTCTCGGGTTATGATATCGCAAGTATAAATGGTTTTGTTTATAGTACCGGGTTAAACTCTTTGAAGCCGCCGATTAGGGTTTGGTTATAAAGCTCTTGGATTCGTCGGGTAAAGGTTAGAGTTTTGTTTAGTTCTGTTTGACTGTTTATTATCAACTATTTGGGAACCGGGTTATGTGAAATTCAGTATTCGGGTTTAGATTTGTCTACGAGGTTTATTGCAGGAGCAGATCGGTTTATTGACAGTGTTTGGTAGAACAACCGTCAAGTTCAGGCCCGTGACATTACAGTGTTTATTTCACGGTTTCGATATGTTTTCTGTTTGCTATTGTTATGGCTGAAGACGGGATGGTTATTATCCAAAGGTTTGACGGTTTGGAGGTTGGTTGGTTTTGTCAAAAGAACTTGAGTGTGGTACTGTGGGATAAAACCGGTGAAAATGGAACCAGCAGGTTTGGAATGCTTTGGGTTTTAAGTATTCCGGTTCTGGTGTGCTGGTGACGACATAAGTGAAGATAAAAAGGAAGTCAGGTGATATTGCTCGGTTGAAAGATTTTTCGGTTAGAGTTAGCCGATCGGGTGTACGGTCGCGGAATCCTTGGTACCGTTTGCTTTCATGAAAGCTCTACTGTTGTTATAACCATTTGCCGGTTAGCTGGTCTGGAACTGGGAAGCTATTTCTTGTTCGGTAGTGATCAGTGGTTCGACATTTGAGGGGATCCGGGATCTTGTGCTGGGTGAAGATGTTTGCCGGGAAAGTACGATCGGGGATAATCTCATGGAATGTTGGTGTTGGTAATGGGTTGGGATAACAGGGACAGTGGGAGCTGGGCATAGTTGACTTGGTGGAGTTGCATGGAGGTATGTGGGACATTCTTTAGAGTCGATGTCAAAGATAGTAAATTCTGCTTCTGAGAATGTGTCTGGGTTGATGCATTGGGACTCAGTGAAGGCAGTGGAGACTCTTGGGTTCAAGATTCTGGTATGCTTCATTACTCACTTCTGTGAAGCATTGGTGAATCTATTGTTTGAAGACTTTGGGAAGATACAGGTTTATGTATCGCTGGAAGAAGGGAACCAACTTCCGAGTATTAAAGTCTTGGCTCGCTGTATCGGGTTGAGCTAAGTGGATTCATTTTGCAAGTGTGAATCCTAGAGCCACGAAGATGTTAGCTGAGTGCATTCGGAGGTTTAAACCAGGTCAGGGGTTTTGGGAATAGTGGGAGCATGGGACGTGTTCTGGGTACAGTTCAAAACACCGTTGGGTTTTGAAGACCGGAATTCCGAATGGGAAAATCTCTCCATGGTACTTGCAGGTTTTGGAGAGTGGTGTTTCCTCTGGAAGTCTCTGGAGTCGGTAGTTCGAGTGAGTAGGTGCCGGTTGAGATTGAGGATGAGTCAATGGCGGGTTTTGCCATGGCTGGGTCAGTGATGACTGCTGGGTTGGAGCTCAGGGGAGCTTCAACGGGCTCTTCTGGTAATTGAGGAGTTGGCTGCTGCAACTAGGAGGATTGGATTGAAGTCTTAGCTTGTTTATGAGAACTGAAGGCTTGGAGGACTTTTGTTATTTGAAATCTTAGCTTGTTCTTGGGAGCTGGAGGCTTGGAAAGTTCTAATAGTGAAGTGTTAGCTTGTTCTTAGAACTGGAGGCTTGGAGGATTTCTGTTATTGAAGATTACTGGAGCTACTGGTATAGGGTCTGCTTGGATGGTGGATTGAGGATTGCTCGAGCCTCCAAGTGGGAGATTGTTAGGTGTGGAGTCTCGTTTAGAGGCGGTCGGCCCTAATTAGGGTTAGCCGGCCCTAATGGGCCTATCTCTACGGTTTGGGCCTAACTTAGAGAACAAGTTAGGAACCCTAGTTTTAATCTATAAATACCCTATGTTGTAACTGTAATCTGTGTGCCTAGAGCTTAATGAAATAACCTAGTTGCAGCCCGTGGACGTAGGTCCCCCACTAGGACCGAACCACGTAAAATTCTTGTATTGTTTATTTTTCTGTACCGCGTGATTATCGTTTGTGCATGTGTGTGTGTTGATTCCGCTGCGCCACGTTGTTCCTACCATAAACAGCCTAAAAAAGCCTACACTAGCCCTAAACAAGCCTGAAATCAACCTAAAACAGCCTAAAACATGTCTAAAACCCCTAAAAATGGTATCTTTATATTATGCACCTCGCTTAAGCAAATGATTTTTAAGCCTAGGCTCCGTGCGAGGCCTATGCGCCTTGACAACACAGGGTTAAACATAATATTATATTCTTTGAACATCACAATTCAATTTCTCTTTACGAGAAAAGATCCACACAAAATAATGTTTGTAAACTACTATACTACTTGGTATAACAATGAACTTTAAGCTATAAACTCATAGTTTACTTCCATTTTATGTCGTCTAATTCTCAATTTCATAACTCAAAAAAATAGATGGAGAGATCATAAACCCTTGACCGTAAAAAATTAACCACCGCTAGTCCACTAGAATACCCAACGCCCATCTGATCAAGATCAGTCCAGCAGTATGAATGTATGACCAAAAACTTTCATTTTATATCTACTTAATGTAAGTGCTTCATTACAAAATACACTTAAAAAATATAACATTCTAAATACAAAGTTAATGAAAAGAGAATTTGTTAAAAACAAAAGGATCCTAGCAACAGAACCAGTTAAAAACCTTCAAAGACCGTGAAAGCGGAACCTTATTTGTTAAAATCTTTAAAATACCCTTTTGAATTGTCAATGTAGACATTTAACTTGGAAATAGAAGTGCATTTGCATATCAGGCCAAAACTACTTGTTAAAATCTTTAAGCCTCGCTGCTATCATCTTATCCACAAACTCTTTTCAATTTATTCCAGAAATTTACAAACAAACCTATGCAACACCCCCCCCCCCCCTCTTTTTTTAACAGGTTCCCATATGTCCCCTTTTTAATCTCAATCTTCTCCGTTTACAATTTTCGTGTGCACATTGCAAACTTTATATATCTAAACATATTCCCTAGGTGTCTTTCTTAAACAATAATTGGAAATACAGAATCAAAAATCATTAGATTATCTTGATACGAGAAATAATAAAGAATTTTGGGGATAAAAGCGACCTGGATACTGAAATCGCCATCCATGGAGACATTAAATGATGCCTCCGACAAGAAAGCATCTCCTCCGGTAGCGGCGGAGCCTTCAAGCATCATCTGTTGCTCCCTCCGATCAAGATCAGAGGCCAGTGCAGCCAAATCGAACTCGGAGAAGAAGGGGCCCTGCAACACCGTGTTTACACAATGAACGGCGCATAGCTTTGATTCTTGTACCTCGTGGTACAACATTCCTCCGTTGATCGGACCTTCCATTGCTAATCGCAAAACCCTAGTTTCGATTAGTTTTCCGTCACCTTGATGTTGAAGAAATGATTTTGATTTTTGTGAAGATTTTGACCTCAGGATAAGGGATACGCCGGGTTGCGGTAATTAGGTCACCTGTTTTTGCCGTGAACCTGTTGAACACGATCCTCCTAGACGGTCCGGTTTATTATTTATTTATTTTTAATTTTTTAAGTAAACTAAATTCTTTTTTGAATTAATTGCACGGCTGATCCATGTGGTTTGGTCAAATTTCGGATTTCGTCACTAGAATTTAAAATTTACAGATTTGGTCTAAAAAACTTTGATTTTGTTACACCCATGGTCCCTAAATTGAATAAAGGTTAAGTTTTTCAGTTAAGTAAGCGTAAAAAGATTAAATTACCCTTCGTTTAAAAAGAAAATAAAAATAATAATAAAGATACAATTTAATATTAAAAGGATATTTAATCAAGTGGGCCCCACTTCTTATTGTTAATTAAAACCTTGAGTTTAAACCAAATTTTTTGAAACCCGGACCGGACCGGGAACCGGTGGTCTGACCGGTCCGGTTACATGTGTTGAACCGTTTCTGCAGCGAACCGGTGGTCGGACCGGTTGAACCGGCGGTTGGACCGGAAACCGGGTGGTCGGACCGGTTGATCCGCTTGACTATTTTTTTTTTTTTTTAATCTTTTTTAAGTCTCTTTGCTTCTTATTTCGTAGGTAATTGTTAGTTTAAAATTATTGGAATTGACTTGTTGGTGGTTTTTGAAAGGATTAAAAGCTATTTAGACTGATATATTTTTATAATATTTATGACGTCGTCCGGTTCTTAAATCCGGTCCACCAGTCCGACCAGTGGACCGGTAAGGAGACCGGTTCGACGTCCGGTCCGGTTCTGAAAACATTGGTTTAAACTCTCCCTCGTCTGTCTTCTCCGGCCAACCACCGCAGCCCCTAGCCTTCACCCCCTTTGTCTTCTCCGGCCAACCACCGCAGCCCCTAGCCTTCACCCTCTTTGTCTTCTCCGGCACAACCACCACAGCTCCCTAAAATTCCGGCAACCATTGACCACAAATCACATGCGAAGAACTGTCTTCTACACCGACAGTGGGCTTGAGCCGGCCGACCCCCACCCCTCCCCCTTTCTTCCCCGATGAGAAGTCACAGCCGGAGTAGCACCGCACCAACACAGTCACGATTAGGAAAAAAAAGCCATTTGCGATTTTCATAAACACAATCAGAATTCCGTCTACCGGGTTCGGAGTCCAAAGATTCTTAAGATTCATCATCCAAGGTTCATTAATGGAGTTAAAATCAGCAAGATTGGTACCTGTAAAGACTTAAGAATCATCAATACAGTGTAAAGATTCAAGATTCAAAATCCAAATCCAAGGTAACGATGCCCCCTTACCGGTAAGATCACCTATGAATCTAAACATCCAATCTTCGTATGCTACCTCCGCGAAGACCGTCGTGACTTTTTCTGCTTGATTTTGTCCAATTGTATATTGTTTATGATTAGGGCTTTCAGTTTTCATGACAAAAACCCACCTGCAACCCATAAATTTGAGGCACAGAATATTGCAACCCATCTGTGGGGTTTGGAGTTAATTGACGGGGAAGGTGGGGGTTCAGGTGATAAGTGGTGGTGAAGATCGTCGGAGATGAGTGGCGGTGACAGAGTGGGTGCGGTGGCCGGGGGTAGTAGGTTTCCTTGAAGAGGGGCTGTATTTTGTAAGGGGGTATGAAGAAGAAGAAGAAGGAGGTGTGGGTCCCACCTTTATTATTTCTTTTTTATATGTTTTTTTAACATTAGGGGTATTTTCGTCATTTCTTAAAAACTTAGCAGAAAACTTAACCTCCATCCACTTTAGGGACCATAGGTGTAACAAAATCAAAGTTTTTTAGACCAAATTTGTAATTTTTAAATCTCAGGGACGAAAACCATAATTTGACCAAACCACAAGGACCATCCGTGTAATTAATTCTACTTTTTTCTTTCGCGTTTCGCTGCGTGAGTCTGGTCGTTATCGGTGTCGGCTCATTTTGGTGGATAAAACTTATGTCGAAACGCAGACTCGTTATAGCACACAATAGAAAAAAAACTATAATTTTAATATAACTTCGTTTTTAATAAAAGTTATACCTGAAGGTTGAAAAAAAATAATGAAGAAAAACCCGCATTCCGTTTTTTAAAAAATTGACGAACGAAAATTAGCACAGAAAAACGAAATTAATATAAAACTAAACAAGTTAAAAGCGTATATTATATATAGTATGAGGAGCGAAAATGATTCTCCCTCGCAAAGCGGCGGAGACGTGGTTGTTATTTGTTCAACTTGTTTGCGTGGCTAAAAGCCTAAAACCTACGTATAGTCGCTATAGCGTAAGATAAAAAAAATACTCTTTTTGAATACAACTTCGTTTTCAATAAATTTATACCAGAACGTCGACAAAAAAAACTAAAGAAAACCGTGTTTTTCGTTTTTAATAAAAATGTCAAGAACGAAAGTTATAACAAAGAAACGAAGTTATTAGAAAATTATACGGGTTAAAAAGGTATATTATATATAGTACTAGCTTAAAATTCCGTGTATTACAATGGTTAAATAAATATAACATTATATATTAAATAATAAAAAATATATTTTTTGAAAACTCGTGTTTTATACGGGTTGAATAAACCCGTGGAAAAAATATAATCTGTTAACACATACACTCGTCAAAATATGTCAGGAGATTTATTAATATAAAGATTAGTATTTTCTTTATAAATATATTATTATTAAAAGATAAATGTTTATTTAATAGGAAAGAGAGCCAAGAAAAAAATTATGAAATTGAATATGGAGGCGACACGTGGCATAAAAAACTTTTATTTATTATATAGTATAGATATAGATGTAGATTAGTGTTAAAAAAACCTAACAAAAAGATGTTACACGTGTCACTCCCCCATAGTGGGAGTTACTATTCACTCAGGTTATGATTTAAATAGGGTTATTAATTGTATTTTACATCGATTAAGTTTTCATCAAGTTTTAGTTTCTTATTCTTAAAGAACTAAGGTAATTATAAATTGTTATTTATGTTTAAACTATGTTAAAATCTCGTGTATTAGACGGGTTGAATAAATAAAATGTTATATAGTTAGTAATAAAAATTGTATATTTTAAAAAACCTGTGTAATACACGGGTTGAATAAACCAGTATATTACATCGGTTGAATAAAATATAATGTAATTTGACACACTCGTCAAAATATGTTTTAAAAAATGTAATTTTTCGTGACAGTTATAAGGTCTATTAAGTTAGTTTTTAAAACATTTTTTTTCAACTGAGTATTAATTTTTTAATTTAATTGATAAATGTTAGTTTATATTAAGTTCATTTCAATGATGATATAATAACTATTTATAATTAAATAATAAGTATCCGTAATTAGATTTATATTAAAAATCTAAAAAAAGTTTTTTTAATATCATTATTCAATATGAGATACAGAGAGGCGGGAAAAAAATGATACAAATGTACTAGAATGTGACAGGTGTCTATATAATTTTATTTATTAATATAAAGATTATTATTTAATAGGACAGAAAAACAAAAAAATTAATATTTAATAGGAGAGAGAGGCGGGAAAATAAAGGTGAGAAGTAACCAAAGAATGACACATGTCCTTCATGGTTTGCTTTTATTATATAGTATAGATATAGATATAGATTTATTAACAATTTTCGTCTTTTCTACCAATGGCCGTCTATTTTTGACGTTAAGTGCAGCCATGTGCCCCTTATGTGAAGGCAAAATCGTATTTTGTCATTAATATAAAGAACAATTTACACTTTTCGTTCTTTATATTTATATCAAATTTCTGTTTTCGTCCTTAAATTAAGTAAATATCAGAAATTGTCATTTATGTTTAAATTTCTTTGCGCGTTTTGTCTTCTATGCCAACTTAACGCCCGTCTATTTTTGGCGTTAGATGAAGTCATGTGCCCTTCACCAAACACGTGGAATTGCGGGCCAAACTCCATCCCCACCTTTTTAGGTCAAATAAAAAGGGGGTATCGGTTTGCTCCAACGATTGAAAATAAATAAAAAAGGAAAGAAGTTTCGGTTGAACATTTAAGTAAACTTATTTGAAATAGATAAAAATGAGGTTTCGGTTTGATTCGGCCATTGGATTTCTAGGTATAGTGAAGAATACAAGGCATGTGATTGCTTTCTCTTTAATCATCAACTCGAGCTATAGGGTATAGCGCCTTAAGTGACGACCGTCGTGTTTACGATATAGTGATATTTTGAGAATCCAAAAATAAAAACTAATTATAACATTGGAAGTAATTCAAACCAAAGTGATTACTCTTGTTATCTGTAACATTTCTAAAATTCTATTTTATTTTACTTGTTTGACTTCTATAATTCTATTATGATGCTATACTTAAATCTTGTCATTGTTGGTAACTTGGATGCCCTAGTTTCAATCTGCATCAAAACAATCTAAGTTAGTGGTCTTATTGAGCTATAATAAAACTTAATGGACCAAAGTTACATATATGTAAACTTAAGGTTCATATATGTAACATTTTATAAAACCATAGATAATTAATGATTTAATTATCTATTATATTTTTATTAAAACTTTTGAAAATAATGTGATTTTAAAAAAAAAATAACATTAGTAATTATCTTGAAGTTTTACCAACTTGATAATACCCATTGTAACTCTATCCCTCTCTAATTGTAACACCCTTATTTGAAACACCGATTATTAAATCAACGAACATGCAGAAGCATAAGTCCCAAGAAATTTTTATTTTTTTTATATGTCCTTCGCCCAGACCCCCATATTCGCGTACCGCGAAGGAACCCCAAAAAAGCCTGCCCGAGAAACAGCGTGAGGCACCTGAGTAAACAGTTGCCCAGCTCCAACACTTAGCCAAATTTTTCATCTTTTACCATTTCAACATTGACACAAAAATTTCCAAACACTTGGGTTTTTGGTTAAAACATTCGAACGTCATTCCCTATACCAAAAACAACATATAACAAGTATCATTAACATCCATTTAAAGGATTTCTATTTACAACCCAAGCATCAAAATGCATACGAGAATCCGCCTTTCGCCAAGGACTTAACTTTAACTACATCAGAGCTTTTCCTACATAACACCACATATTATCACCATTAGTAATGAAGATATAACATAAAACAAGGTAAAATCATTCTATTTTACCCATTCACCCATTTGACATGTTTTACCCAATTACTCATTAGGCTACATGTCACTTGCATTTCACCTTACAAATTTCATCCTTTCCTTATAACCATCATAATTAACTCATTTTCATTTCCAGTATGGCACTCGACCATAACTTCTTTACATTTCTAACATGATACATTGATCATAACTTTCATCACATTTCCATTATGGTACTCAGACCATAACTTCATCACCACATTTCCATTGTGATACTTAGATCATAACTTCATCACCTTAGACCATAACTTCATAATTACATTTCCATTATAGTAATACAACTATAACTACATTCATTCCCATATTCATACACATTCATACAACTTCATAACACATAACATAATATGCAAACATATTACACATATCACCATTTATCAACATTACTAAGTAAGTGCAAAAGCACTTATCTTTCGGGTTTGAAGATCCCGTTCCACCTTCTTGATTGACAATTTGATTACCTAAACATATACACCTAGTTTAGTAATCTATCACACATAAAAATCACATTTTAATTGGGTTCACAACCCAATCCTCTATTTCCAACGCAAACTGACTCGTTTGGGTTATACTCATATCCAAACACTCTCTTTCCACCCAAACTCACCTACTTGAGTTTCATTACCATTTCCTTAACACTAATTTTTCATTCAATCTTTATTATTAGGTTAATTTGGTGTTCTTTCAAGTGTCTAACATCATATAAACACTTAAGCATCATTAATTCATCATCCTATCATCATAACCCAAAAACCCCCAATTCTTTCCATATGAACCCAAAATTCTCAGAATCAAAATCAAAGGGTTCTAGGATGTTAATCACCATTCTTTACCTTTAGTTTAGCTAGATTATGAACAATCTAACACTAATTAACCCCATTCATCATCAATTTTTGGATTTCTACAAAACCCACCTACTAACACATCAATGGTGAATTCAAATGGATGATAATCACTTACTTGATGTTTGGAAGATGATGTGCAAGCGAAAACCTTCACAAATCAAGCTTCAATTGCAAGATTTAGCTTCAACATCCTTTTCTCTCTTTTTCTCTTGCTCAAGTCAATCCTCACACTCCCAACAAAATCTGAATTTTGACTTCATAATAGTCAAATATGGCAGATTTGCCATATTTATAATTTCAGTCCCTCAACTTTCATTTCATCCATTTTCATGCCAAAATTAGTTAAAAACTAACATAACCCCAACATTAATTTGAAATCCACTTGTTTTAACTTATTTCTAAAATTTTATTTCCACCATAATATTAATTAGAATATTTATTTATTTAAAACGAAACTCTGATTTTGAATCGTTACAAATCACATCCCCTTATTTGGGTTTTGTCCCCGAAACCCGACTTCACATAAAAAGGTTCGGATAGTATTTGAGCATCTCTTCCTCGGTTTTCCAAGTCATTTCCACTCCCTTTTTATGTTTCCACCGCACCAAAACTTGGCTAATCTCTTTATTGCGTAAACGCTTCACCTTTCTATCCAAGATTGCCACCGGTTCCTCAACATAATTCAAATTTTCATCCAACTCAATATCATCCAATGGAACAAAAGTAGATTCATCCGCCAAACATTTTCGTAAATGAGACACATGAAACGTGTTATGAAGTCTACTTAGTCCCTCCGGTAGCTCCAAACGATAGGCTACCGCACCCACCCTTGCTATCACCTTAAACAGTCCGATGAAACGTGGGCTTAACTTCCCCCGTTTCCTAAATCTTATCACCCCTTTCCAAGGAGAGACCTTCAAAAGCACAAAGTCTCCCATTTGAAACTCAATCGCCCACTTTCTATTATCCGCATAGGACTTTTGGCGATCTTGAGCCGCCTTCAAACGTGCCCTTATTTGATCAATACTACTAATAGTTTCCTTGACCACCTCTTTGCTACCAAGCTCCAGTTGACCAATTTCACCCCAACACACGGGTGTTCGACACTTCCTTCCATATAACGCCTCAAAAGGCGGCATACCAATGCTAGAATGGTAGCTATTGTGGGAAGAAAATTCCGCCAACAGTAAATGGTCGTCCCAACTACCCCCAAAATTCAATGCACATACTCGTAACATATCCTCGAGCTTTTTAACCATCCGTTTGTAGATGATAAGCGGTACTAAGATTCAATCTAGTCCCCATATACTTATGGAATTTCTTCCAAAAACGAGAAGTAAATCTCGTATCACGATCCGATATAATCGTCACCAGTACACCATGACGTGACACTATTTCCTTCACATAGATTTCCGCCAATCTATCTGACGTATACGTTTCCTTTATAGGAAGGAAATGTGCACTCTTTGTCAACCGATCTACTAGTACCCAAATTGCATCATAACTCTTTCGTGTCTTAGGTAGTTTAGTTATTAGATCCATGGTTATGTTCTCCCATTTCCAAAGCGGTGTTTCAAGCGGTTGAAGCTTTCCATATGGCTTTTGGTGCTCCGCCTTTACCCTTAAGCACGTCAGACATCTTTCCACATACTTAAAAATATCACGCCTCATACCCGGCCACCAAAAGTGACACCTCAAATCATAAAACATCTTTGTGGCCCCCGGATGGATAGAATACTTGGATTTATGCGCCTCATCTAAAATAGTTGTCAAAACACTTGACAACCTAGTTATCCAAATCCTATCAAAGCATGTCTTCAACCCCGAACTCTTCTCCCCAAGCTTATCAACATATGGAACCATCCGTTCCTTCTTCAAATCCCCACCAAGTGCTAACACTTGAGCCTCTCGGATTTCATCAATAAGAGATGATGAGATTGTCATTTTGATTGACTTCACCTTAATAGGTGCATGACTCGTCTTCCGGTTAAGAGCATCCGCTACTACATTTACTTTACCCGGATGATAAAGTATCTCACAATCATAATTCTTGACCAATTCAAGCCACCGCCTTTGCCTCATGTTGAGGTCCTTTTGGTCAAAGAAATATTTGAGACTTTTGTGATCCATGTAAATCGTACATTTCACCCCAAACAAATAAGGGTCATTTACATATATCCTCTTCTTAAGTTCATTTATTACATATTTACCCAACCCCTAATTTTAGTTACATATTTCCCTTTCCTAAAGCCTATATATTACACATTTACCCATTTCATTTAAAATAACTTATTGAATTACTATTTTACTCTTAATGAACCAATTAAAGTACTATTTACATATATTCCCTTCCTAAAACATATAAGGGTTAATAGGTAATTGTGTAAACATTGGGTAAATATGTAATTGATTTTTATGGTTGGGTATATACGTTATTAAGGAGGTTAAGAGGGGGAAATATGTAAAAAACTCTACAAATAATGCTTCCAAATTTTGAGTGCGAATACCATGGTTGCAAGCTCAAGATCATGGGTAGGGTAATTCACCTCATGAGTCTTCAATTGCCTAGACGCGTAGGCAATCACTTTCCCCCTTTGCATCAAAACACAACCCAACCCCGAATGTGAGGCATCCGAATACACCACAAAATCTTCGGTCCCGTCCAACAAGGACAAAATAGGTGCCTTAGTAAACTTTTCTTTCAAGAGTTGAAAGGCAGATTCTTGCTCGGCATCCCAAACAAACTTAGTCTCCTTACGCGTTAACTTCATCATAGGCAAGGCAATCCGAGAGAAGTTCTCAATAAATCGTCGATAATAGCCCGCCAATCCCAAGAAACTCCTAATCTCCGAAGGCGTCTTCGGTGATGACCAATCTTTTATCGCCACAATTTTGGATGGGTCTACTATAATTCCTTTCTCGTTAATCACATTGCCAAGAATTGAATTTTGCGCAACCAAAAGGCTCACTTGGAAAATTTAGCATAAAGCTTTTCCTTTTGAAGAAATTCAAGAATTTCACGCAAATGAAAGGCATGATCAACTTCGCTCCTTGAATAAATGAGAATATCATCAATAAATACAATAACTGAACGGTCGAGGAACGGTCTACACACCCGGTTCATAAAATCCATGAAAACCGCGGGCGCGTTGGTTAAACCGAAAGGCATAACCGTAAACTCATAGTGACCGTAACGAGTGCGAAAAGCTGTTTTAGGAATGTCGTCTTCTTTCACTTTTAGCTGATGGTACCCGGATCTCAAATCAATCTTAGAGAACCATGACGCCCCTTGCAATTGATCGAAGAGGTCGTCAATCCGAGGTAACAGGTGCCTATTCTTCACCGTCAACTTGTTCAACTCCCGATAATCCATACACATCCTCATGCTTCCGTCCTTCATTTTAACGAAGAGAACGGGTACACCCTAAGGCGAAACGCTTGGGCGAATGAAGCCTTTATCAAGTAGTTCTTGCAACTACTCCATTAACTCTTTCATCTCCGGCGGTGCCAACATATAAGGTGCTTTGGCTACCGGCTTAGCACCCGGTATCAAATCGATCCCAAACTCCACTTCTCTCTCCGGTGGAACCTCCGGTAACTCATCCGGAAACACATCCTCAAACTGATTCACAACCGGAACATCGCGAATTTCTTTCACTTTCTCGATCACATCCGCAACACAAGCCATGTATGCCTTGCACCCACGCACCATGTACTTTGTCGCCTTTACATAAGAACACAACTTAACCTTACCTTTCTTCTCACCTTCTATGTAAATGGACTCACCCGACGGGGAATCGAGTTGTATCGCCTTAGGTACACATAGAATATTCGCTTTGTTCTTTGACAACCAATCCATACCCACTATTACATCAAAATCCCCTATGGTCATAGGAATTAAGTCTATAAGGAACGTTTCACCCCCCGCCCTTAACATGCAATTCCTATAAATATCAAATACTAGGAAACTCTTATCATTTGCCGCCTCGATTTCTAAGGGTTCGTCTAACTTGCTACTTAGATATGAAGAATGCTTAACAAATTTCAAGGACACAAATGAACGACTAGACCCCGAATCAAATAGAACTAGTGGAGGTAAAGAATTAATCTTTAATGTATCTGACACCACTTCCGAGTTTGTCTTTGCCTCTTCCACCAATATGTGGAAAGCTCTACCCTTCGGCTTTGACATCTCTATTCTCTTTTCGCTTCCACCTTGATGCTTTAACTCGGGACAATCCGCCCTATTGTGCCCGGGCTTATAGCAATTATAGCATATATGAATTTGGCTTGAGCGTTGATTAGCCATGTGCCTCGTCTTCCCACATTTATAACAATTTGACGTTCCCTTCCTACACTCCCCAAAATGATCCTTTCCACATATCTTGCACCCCCGTGAAGAGAACTTGCTAAACGGCTTCTTGCTAGGGCTCCCGCCCTTTATCTTCTTCACTACTTGATCCATAATTTCCCGTTTCCTCTTTTCACCTCTGGCTTCTTACCTCCTCAACTCCACCTCCCTTTCCCGAAACCTGTTTATCAAGTCGACAAGTGTGGTAAAAGAGGATGGAGATATGCTATCCTTGAACTCCACAGTCAACATAGCATAAAATCTATCGATCATTACCTTCTTGGTCGACACCACGTTCGGACAAAACTTGGCGCGATCGAAGAAAGTCCCTGCCAATTCATCAATTGACTCTGTCGTTTGCCTCATGTCAAATGCGGCTTGTGGGCAATGGTACTTCAGAAAAGCCGTCTTAAACTCCTCCCAAGTCATGGAGGTAACACCCAATTCTTCCCCTCTCCTTTCGGAGATTCAATAGCCATTCCTTTGCCCTTTCAGTCAACATTGGCACACTGAACATCACCCTATCCTCGGGCTTACATTTTGTCGTTTCAAAGTTCGATTCCATATCCACCACCCACCTGTGGCTAAGGATCGGGTCCACTTGCCCGTTATACTCTTTGGGCTTGATTACCATAAACCCTTTAAGAGTACAACCTTGTGGTTCCCTATCATTTTCTTTCATTACCTCTTCGAGAGTAATCTTAATAGCCCCTCTCATTTACTCCATTAACAAAGATGTGGGTTGCTTAAAGGCCTTGGCCACTTCTTCCTTTACCATCTCATGGATTCTTGGATCCAACAGTTCGTTGTTCGCATCGTCTGTCATCTCTTAGCTGAGAATTAGAACAAAAACACCTTAATACCCTTATACTTTCAATACCTTAGGTAACCGTCTTACATTTACTCCTATATGTATTATATATATATATATATATATATATATATATATGTGTGTGTGTGTGTGTACCTATATACATGCATACATATATAATCACCTTC
Organism: Smallanthus sonchifolius; assembly: GCA_023525975.1. Lineage (NCBI taxonomy): Eukaryota > Viridiplantae > Streptophyta > Magnoliopsida > Asterales > Asteraceae > Smallanthus > Smallanthus sonchifolius. The sequence continues at coordinate 35,280,912 of CM042046.1, forward strand.
ACCTAATCCTTGCATATGCTCATTGTTACATGGTTATCATAAAGTCCCTTACACACACTGTCTTATTAATCACATTGGCCAGACATGTTTAATATTACAATATGCCCAATTGTAATTATCATATCCATACAACAATTCACAAGACAAGTTTCAGCACACATAACACCTTGTCATTCAATCATACATATACATATACACCATATATGTAACCACCTTTATCATAACATTACTAACCTTTCATTTCCAAAAAGCTATGTTATTTTACTTGTTTGACTTCTATAATTTTATTATGATGCTATACTTAAATCTTGTCATTTTTGGTAACTTGGATGCCCTAGTTTCAATCTGCATCAAAACAATATAAGGTAGTGGTCTTATTGAGCTATAATAAAACTTAATGGACTAAAGTTACATATATGTAAACTTAAGGTTCATATATGTAATATTTTATAAAACCATTGGTAATTAATGATTTAATTATCTAGTTATATTTTTATTAAAACTTTTGAAAATAATGTTATTTTATACATTTATTTATTCTAATTATCCTTATCCTTTTAAATCTGTTGATTTTTTTTTTAAAACAACTACTAATTATGTTGAAGTTTTACCAACTTGATAATAACCATTGCAACTCTATCCCTCTCTAATTGTAACACCCTTATTTGAAACACCGATTATTAAATCAACAAACATGCGGAAGCATAAGTCCTAAGAAATTTTTAGTTTTTTTATATGTCCTTCGCCCAGACCCCCATATTCGCGTACCGCGAAGGAACTCCAAAAACGCCTGCCCGAGAAACAGGTTCTTCGCGTACTGCGAAGAACCCCCATCCGATCTTCGCGTACCGCGAGGCACCTGATTAAACAGTTGCCCAGCTCCAACACTTAGCCAAAATTTTCATCTTTTACCATTTCAACATTGACACGAAAATTTCCAAACACTTGGGTTTTTGGTTAAAACATTCAAACGTCATTCCCTATACCAAAAACAACATATAACAAGTATCATTAACATCCATTTAAAGGATTTCTATTTACAACCCAAGCATCAAAACGAATACGAGAATCCGCCTTTCGCCATGGACTTGACTTTAACTACATCGGAGCTTTTCCTACATAACACCACATATTATCACCATTAGTAATGAAGATATAACATACAACATGGTAAAATCATTCTATTTCACCCATTCACCCATTTGACCTGTTTCACCCAATTACTCATTAGGCTACATGTCACTTGCATTTCACCTTACAAGTTTCATCCTTTCCTTATAACCATCATAATTAACTCATTTTCATTTCCATTATGGCACTCGACCATAACTTCTTTACATTTCTAACATGATACATTGATCATAACTTTCATCACATTTCCATTATGGTACTCAGACCATAACTTCATCACCACATTTCCATTATGATACTTAGATCATAACTTCATCACCACATTTCCATTTTGGTACTTAGACCATAACTTCATAATCACATTTCCATTATAGTAATATAACTATAACTACATTCATTCCCATATTCATACACATTCATACAACTTCATAACACATAACATAATATGCAAACATATTACACATATCACCATTTATCAACGTTACTAAGTAAGTGCGAAAGCACTTACCTTTCGGGTTTGAAGATCCTGTTCCACCTTCTCGATTGACAATTTGATTACCTAAACATATACACCTAGTTTAGTAATCTATCACACATCAAAATCATATTTTAATTGGGTTCACAACCCAATCTTCTATTTCCAACCCAAGCTGACTCGTTTGGGTTATACTCATATCCAAACACTCTCTTTCCACCCAAACTCACCTACTTGAGTTTCATTACCATTTCCTTAACACTAATTTTTCATTCAATCTTTATCATTAGGTTAATTTGGTGTTCTTTCAAGTGTCTAACATCATATAAACACTTAATCATCATTATTTCATCATCCTATCATCATAACCCAAAAACCCCCAATTCTTTCCATATGAACCCTAAATTCTCATAATCAAAATCAAAGGGTTCTAGGATGTTAATCACCATTCTTTACCTTTAGTTTAGCTAGATTATGAACAATCTAACACTAATTAACCCCATGCATCATCAATTTTTGGATTTCTACAAAACCCACCTACTAACACATCAATGGTGAATTTAAATGGATGATAATCACTTACTTGATGTTTGGAAGATGACGTGCAAGCGAAAACCTTCACAAATCAAGCTTCAATTGCAAGATTTAGCTTCAACACCCTTTTCTCTCTTTTTCTCTTGCTCAAGTCAATCCTCACACTCCCAACAAAATCTGAATTTTAACTTCATAATAGTCAAATATGGCAGATTTGCCATATTTACAATTTCAGTCCCTCAACTTCCATTCCATCCATTTTCATACCAAAATTAGTTAAAAACTAACATAACCCCAACATTAACTTGAAACCCACTTGTTTGGTCAATACTACTAATAGTTTCCTTGACCACCTCTTTACTACCAAGCTCCCGTTGACCAATTTCAACCCAACACACGGGTGTTCGACAATTCCTTCCATATAACGCCTCAAAAGGCGGCATACCAATGCTAGAATGGTAGCTATTGTTGTAAAAAAATTCCTCCAACAGTAAATGGTCGTCCCAACTACCCCCAAAATCCAATGCACATGCTTGTAACATTTCCTCGAGCGTTTGAATCGTTCGCTCACTTTAACCATCCGTTTGTGGATGATAAGCGGTCCTAAGATTCAATCTAGTCTCCATACTCATATGGAATTTCTTCCAAAAACGAGAAGTAAATCTCGTATCACGATCCGATATAATCGTCACCAGTACACCATGACGTGACACTATTTCCTTCACATAGATTTCCGCCAATCTATCTGACGTATACGTTTCCTTTATAGGAAGGAAATGTGCACTCTTTGTCAACCGATCTACTAGTACCCAAATTGCATCATAACTCTTTCGTGTCTTAGGTAGTTTAGTTATTAGATCCATGGTTATGTTCTCCCATTTCCAAAGCGGTGTTTCAAGCGGTTGAAGCTTTCCATATGGCTTTTGGTGCTCCGCCTTTACCCTTAAGCACGTCAGACATCTTTCCACATACTTAAAAATATCACGCCTCATACCCGGCCACCAAAAGTGACTCCTCAAATCATAAAACATTTTTCTGGCCCCCGGATGGATAGAATACTTGGATTTATGCGCCTTATCTAAAATAGTTGTCAAAACACTTAACAACCTAGGTATCCAAATCCTATCAAAGCATGTCTTCAACCCCGAACTATTCTCCCTAAGCTTATCAACATATGGAACCATCCGTTCCTTCTTCAAATCCCCACCAAATGCTAACACTTGAGCCTCTCGGATTTCATCAATAAGAGATGATGAAATTATCATTTTGAATGACTTCACCTTAATAGGTGCATGACTCGTTTTCCGGTTAAGAGCATCCGCTACTACATTCACTTTACCCAGATGATAAAGTATCTCACAATCATAATTCTTGACCAATTCAAGCCACCGCCTTTGCCTCATGTTGAGGTCCTTTTGGTCAAAGAAATATTTGAGAATTTTGTGATCCATGTAAGTCGTACATTTCGCCCCAAACAAATAAGGGTCATTTACATATATCCTCTTCCTAATTTCATTTATTACATATTTACCGAACCCGTAATTTTAATTACATATTTCCCTTCCTAAAACATATAAGGGTTAATAGGTAATTCTGTAAACATTGAGTAAATATGTAATTGATTTTTATGGTTGGGTATATATGTTATTAAAGGGGGAAATATGTAAAACACTCTACAAATAATGCCTCCAAATATTGAGCGCGAATACCACGGCTGCAAGCTCAAGATCATGGGTAGGGTAATTCACCTCATGAGTCTTCAATTGCCTAGACGCGTAGGCAATCATTTTTCCATTTTGCATCAAAACACAACCCAACCCCGAATGCGAGGCATCCGAATACACAACAAAATCTTCGGTCCCGTCCGGCAAGGGCAAAATAGGTGCCTTAGTCAACTTTTCTTTCAAGAGTTGAACGACAGATTCTTGCTCGGCATCCCAAACAAACTTAGTCTCCTTACACGTTAACTTCGTCATTGGCAAGGCAATCCGAGAGAAGTTCTCAATAAATCGCCGATAATAGCCCGCCAATCCCAAGAAACTCCTAATCTCCGAAGGCGTCTTCGGTGATGACCAATCTTTTACCGCCACAATTTTGGATGGGTCTACTATAATTCCTTTCTCGTTAATCACATGGCCAAGAATTGAATTTTGCGCAACCAAAAGGCTCACTTGAAAAATTTAGCATAAAGCTTTTCCTTTTGAAGAACTTCAAGAATTTCACGCAAATGAAAGGCATGATCACCTTCGCTCCTTAAATAAATGAGAATATCATCAATAAATACAATAACTGAACGGTCAAGGACCAGTCTACACACCCGGTTCATAAAATCCATGAAAATCGCGGGCGCGTTGGTTAAACCGAAAGGCATAACCGTAAACTCATAGTGACCGTAACGAGTGCGAAAAGCTGTCTTAGGAATGTCGTCTTCTTTCACTTTTAGCTGATGGTACCCGGATCTCAAATCAATCTTAGAGAACCATGACGCCCCTTGCAATTGATCGAAGAGGTCGTCAATCCGAGGTAACAAGTACCTATTCTTCACCGTCAACTTGTTCAACTCCCGATAATCCATACACATCCTCATGCTTCCGTCCTTCTTTTTAACGAAGAGAACGGGTACACCCCAAGGCGAAACGCTTGGGCGAATGAAGCCTTTATCAAGTAGTTCTTGCAACTACTCCATTAACTCTTTCATCTCCGGCGGTGCCAACCTATAAGGTGCTTTGGCTACCGGCTTAGCACCCGGTATCAAATCGAACCCAAACTCCACTTCTCTCTCCGGTGGAACCCCTGGTAACTCATCTGGAAACACATCCTCAAAATGATTCACAACCGGAACATCGCGAATTTCTTTCACTTTCTCGATCACATCCGCAACACAAGCCATGTATGCCTTGCACCCAAGCACCATGTACTTTGTCGCCTTTACATAAGAACACAACTTAACCTTACCTTTCTTCTCACCTTCTATGTAAATGGACTCACCCGATGGGGAATCGATTTGTATCGCCTTAGGTACACATAGAATATTCGCTTTGTTCTTTGACAACCAATCCATACCCACTATTACATCAAAATCCCCCATGATCATAGGAATTAAGTCTATAAGGAACGTTTCACCCCCCGCCCTTAACTTGCCATTCCTATAAATATCAAATACTAGGAAACTCTTATCATTTGCCGCCTCGATTTCTAAGGGTTCGTCTAACTTGCTACATAGAAATGAAGAATGCTTGACAAATTTCAAGGACACAAATGAACGACTAGACCCCGAATCAAATAGAACTAGTAGAGGTAAAGAATTAATCTTTAATGTATCTGACACCACTTCCGAGTTTGTCTTTGCCTCTTTCGCCAATATGTGGAAAGCTCTACCCTTCGGCTTTGACATCTCTATTCTCTTTTCGCTTCCACCTTGATGCTTTAACTCGGGACAATCCGCCCTATTGTGCCCTGGCTTATAGCAATTATAGCATATATGAATTTGGCTTGAGCATTGATTAGCCATATGCCTCGGCTTCCCACATTTATAACAATTTGACGTTCCCTTCCTACACTCCCCAAAATGCTCCTTTCCACATATCTTGCACCCCCGTGAAGAGAACTTGCTAAACGGCTTCTTGCTAGGGCTCTTGCCCTTTAACTTCTTCACTACCTGATCCATAATTTCTAGTTTCCTCTTTTCACCTCTGGCTTCTTGCCTCCTCAACTCCACCTCCCTTTCCCGAAACCTATTTATCAAGTCGACAAGTGTGGTAAAAGAGGATGGAGATATGCTATCTCTAAACTCCACAGTCAACATAGCATAAAATCTATTGATCATTACCTTCTTGGTCGACACCACGTCCGGACAAAACTTGGTGCGATCGAAGAAAGTCCCTGCCAATTCATCAATTGACTCTGTCGTTTGCCTCATGTCAACTGCGGCTTGTGGGCAATGGTACTTCAGAAAAGCCGTCTTAAACTCCTCCCAAGTCATGGAGGTAACACCCAATTCTTCCCTCTCCTTTCGGAGATTCAATAGCCATTCCTTTGCCCTTTCAGTCAACATTGGCACACTGAACATCACCCTATCCTCGGGCTTACATTTTGTCGTTTCAAAGTTCGATTCCATATCCACCACCCACCTGTGGCTAAGGATCGGGTCCACTTGCCCGTTATACTCTTTGGGCTCGATTACCATAAACTCTTTAAGAGTACAACCTTGTGGTTCCCTATCATTTTCTTTCATTACCTCTTCGAGAGTAATCTTAATAGCCCCTCTCATTTCCTCCATTAACAAAGATGTGGGTTGCTTAAAGGCCTTGGCCACTTCTTCCTTTACCATCTCATGGATTCTTGGATCCAACAGTTCGTTGTTCGCATCGTTTGTCATCTCTTAGCTGAGAATTAGAACAAAAACACCTTAATACCCTTATACTTTCAATACCTTAGGTAACCGTCTTACATTTACTCCTATATGTATTAAATATATATATATATATATATATATATATGTGTGTGTGTGTGTACCTATATACATGCATACATATATAATCACCTTCACCTAATCCTTGCAAATGTTCATTGTTACATGGTTATCATAAAGACCCTTACACACACTGTCTTATTAATCACATTGGCCAGACATGTTTAATATTACAATATGCCCAATTGTAATTATCATATCCACACAACAATTCACAAGACAAGTTTCAGCACACATAACACCTTGTCATTCAATCATACATATACATATACACCATATATCTAACCACCTTTATCATAACATTACTTACCTTTCATTTCCAAAAAGCTATGTTATTTTACTTGTTTGACTTCTATAATTTTATTATGATGCTATACTTAAATGTTGTCATTGTTGGTAACTTGGATGCCCTAGTTTCAATCTGCATCAAAACAATCTAAGTTAGTGGTCTTATTGAGCTATAATAAAACTCAATGGACCAAAGTTACATATATGTAAACTTAAGGTTCATATATGTAACATTTTATAAAACCATAGGTAATTAATGATTTAATTATCTAGTTATATTTTTATTAAAACTTTTGAAAATAATGTTATTTTATACATTTATTTATTCTAATTATCCTTATCCCTTTAAACTTGATAATAACCATTGCAACTCTATCCCTCTCTAATTGTAACACCCTTATTTGAAACAGCGATTATTAAATAAACAAACATGCGGAAGCATAAGTCCCAAGAAATTTTTATTTTTTTATATGTCCTTCGCCCAGACCCCCATATTCGCGTACCGCGAAGCAACCTGTGACAACTGCGGTTTTTCAGGTCCTAACGTTTCTTGACTTTTATACGTTTATATTTTTAAATTTTACGGTTTTATATATTATTAAGTGTTTCTATGGATTATAGGAACTTTTCCTTAGACAAACACTAAGGTCCGAACTAGAAAACCCGGTTAAGTGAATACACTGCGTATACTGCGAACGCGTTAAATAATCGGTAAAAATTAAATTCTTGAAAATAATTTTTATATTTTTATTTTGGTTAAGAATAATGTTTTATAATATTTTATGTGCTAACTTTTGTGTGTCTTGATTTAAACTAACGATCACAGGTGGTTCTTCCGTTAAAAATCCGGTGTTTACACGGTATAACATTTTGAAAAAAATTGAGTTTTTATGTTTTAAAAATATCTAAAATTCATTATTTTGGATACAAGAATTTTATGTTTGGATAAAAATGTTTATTTTAGTGTTTAGGGGTATATTTTTTTTTTTTTATAAAAGTGGGTAATTTTTATAAATCTTTCTTTTAAAAATCAAGAGATTTCACTCTCCCCTATAAATACCCTACTCTACCCCCATTTTTTCTCTTCCTCCTCCTCCCTCTTTGCCGTAAATCACCACCACCACATCCAAACACCCCTATTTTGAAATTCTACTTCAAGAACACTACCATCCACCCTTAATTCTTGGTTTCTAGATGTTTATGAGCATCATTCCAGGGATTTTAAGGTATTTCATCATAGTTTTTATGGTTGATTTTTCTGTTTTGGTCTTGCATGTATTCTCAAGAACACCAAGAACACACACACTCACTTTGATTTTCAAGTTTTGTTGTTTTTAAGAGTTTTTAGCTTGAATCTTATGGTTTTAACAAGGATTTGTGGATAAAAACTAGTTGTAATCATCCACAATGAGTTTTCTAGTGAAAAAATTGCAAGATTTGATGATCAAAGTATATGAACACTTGGGTGTTCATATTTGTATTTTCTTGAATTAAAAGAGCATTTTGTTAATTTTTGAGTCTTTGATCTTGGAATTGAACCACATTGTGATTGTAGGTTGTAAATCAAGGAAAAATCAGTAGCTTAGCATCAAATTTCATCATTATTTGTTGAATTTGGAAGGTATAATCCTTGATTAAACTTGTTAGTTGTTGAATGTTCAAGAAAAAGCATGTTCTTGATGAATTTTTAAAAATTATTGATCCAGCACCCAAAAGTGATTTTCATCAGTAGAATATGTTTTAAAATAAGTATCTGGAAAATTTGGTTATCTAACTCTTTATACATTATTTATTAAAATTCACACAAGTTTAATACCTGGAAATTTGGGAAAAATACTTCTGAGTATTGAAAAATTCTGGAAATTGAACAGTGATTGTTATATGATGAATTAAGACTCCTGTCGAAAATTTATGAAACTTTGAGTTGTTTAAGTGTACGTTTAGCATTTATAAAGTTTAAACGGATGATTTAGGGTTTTGTATACTTCTGGATAAAATCAGGACTTGAAACTTGGTATGGGATCTTATATTGACTTAAAAATAATATGGTAAAAATTTGGTGAAGTTTTGATGTGTTTAACTATTTTTCCCGAATTTGTAAATTTTTAACAATATTAAATTCATATTAAATAATCTGGATATTGGAAAAATATGAAAATTGGTCAGAAATTTTTATTTATATATATATGATCAATTGGTATAAATTTCAAGCAGTAACTTTATGTCTAAGTATGATTTTGGAATTATGGTCCATTTAAATTTTATAAAAAAATATTAATTTTGGAAATTTTTATATAAAAATGATTTTATAAAAATTTTAGGGGATTTTGGACAGAAGTATACGCTTAATTAACACTTAAATTTGGTCATATAATTTAGGTGCTTAATATCACACTAAAACCCTAATTTTGGACGAATCGTATTTAAACCGTAAACCGGACTTTACGTGCGTAACGGCGTTTTTGGACAAAGCGACACCGTGACTTAAGATTTTTTTTTATAATAAACATTATAACTACTGATATGCTTTAATAAGATATTAGTTTTAAAGTTTAAAGTCACGAATTTATAACTACTGATATGCTTTAATAAGATATTAGTTTTAAAGTTTAAAGTCACGAATTTATATAAAAGCCGGTTTTATAATCTTAAGCGGTTAATACGCGTATGCACTGGTTTTTCGGTATGCACTACTTTGAATAGCCACTTTAGTTTGGCTGAACTAGTCACATATTTTAGGAGTCCTAAAATGTGTTTTATGTCCATTTGCTTAGTGGGACTTGAATAGGACTCGATATTTGTCTGTATTTGTCGATTTCGTCACACATCTCACCCGCTTTATTCAGGTGAGTTTTCGCGGCCCCCTTTTTACTTACTGTTTTACTGTTTTTGTGGGAAAGCTGTTTCATTTTTTTTTATTTAGTCACATGTTACATGATACATTGATTACATGAGTTATTTTTATATTTATGCATTAAAGTCCCCAATTTTTTTTTGTAATCAATTAGCTGAGCGTAGCCGTTGGGAATTTTGAGTAGTACTACTTGGGTTGACACCCCCGCTCATGGTTTGGTCGCGGCAACCAGACTTGTAGGGTCACGTGGGCGCAAAGTTAGCCAATTATTTTTTTTAGGCGGTTGTTGGCATAAGACTTCCGTATGAGGTACTTTATTTTTATTTTGTCTAGGCTTTAATTACGGCTCATGGTAATATGTTGTCTAACACATGTGTACTGACTTTGGAGTTTTATAAAGTTTTATAGAGTCGTAAAACTTGCGATACTCACAAACTATTTATATAGTTGACCCGGTTTTGAAACATGCTTTCTGGTAAACAGAAATGAAGATAAGGTTCATTGGGGCACACTTTTGTTTAGATTTTGTGGTTTCACATTGGAACAAACTTAGTACCTATGACTTTGGTTGTTTATAAGACGCTCATTTTATTGTTTGAATTTCGGATGTTGTATGACTTCTTTTAATTTTGGGTTTAGTAATGGTTCTTTTGTAATTTGCGATGTACCAGTTAGCATTCTCTTGCGCCTAAGTGTTCAATGCACCGCTCTCGTCTCACCTCCGTGTTTCTGCCTTCGGCGGGGTGTGACAGACTTGGTATCAGAGCACTGGTTATAGAGAATTAGGTTTACCCCAGACTCGAAGCTAGACTATGACCTTAAGAAACATTGCAAAGAACCTTAGGAACTATGTGTGCATTGCATATCATTTTGCATTTCTTATTCTTACCAGCTTTACGTTCTCCGTCACAGCATGTCTTCGTCTTCAGCATCTTCATTTCAACAGTACTTCTCAGACGATGAGGCTGATAGCTTCAACAGTTTCCCTCTTGTACCTGTCCCTACAGCATCAGGTGATTGGAGTGAGCCCGAGCCAAGTCATACGTCAGAGGAGGATCCGTCGAAGCACTATGTGCCCGGTGAGTCTAGCTACGCCACCAGCTCAGAGGATTTAGGGAGCCGTCAACCCTCACCTACTTCGGTCCTACCCCTTTCCAGGGTAGCACCAGTGACTGTTGTTCTACACCCTGCTACTCCCACTATTGGACGGTCACTGTTTCCTGGATCGACCTTCGAAGTCGGAGGATCATCTACTAGGACTGCACCTGTTATTATAGAGTTATCATCAGATGAAGAGGAGGAGCCAGAGGACACCATGACTAATAGGGAGGTACAGATGGATGAGTTAATGGAGGATTACGCTAGACACGAGACGAGACTGGATCATCATCATACTGTGTTGGAGGATGTTCTAGAGAGGATACCGGAGCTATATCAGTATGTTACTACTCTTCAGGCGTCAGATCTGAACAGGAACCGGCGCATGGATCGATTTGAGAAGAGGGTCTACTCCAGATTGGCTATTTTTGTGGCTTTCTTTGTTTTACTGGTTGCTGTTGTGTTAGGTTTCTATTTCAGACACTGAGCGTCATGTGCTCAGGTCCTTTTGATGGGTTAAAAAAACTTTATTTTTGGGGTATTGGCTTAGTTCTAACTAATGCCTAATTTTGTAAAATTATTACTAACTCTTGTAAACCCTAGCTACTATCTATGCTTTATGAAGCATTTTTATAAATCTTTTGATGATGGAATGAAACAATGTTTTGGATAATTATTTGTATGCTATAAACTTCATTTGGTTATTGTTTGTGTATTGTTACCATCCTTATTTGTTACCTTGTGTACATGATTCGGTTAAAAATTTTATTGTCATTCTCAAAAACATATCTTTTATATATGGTTTGTTTACTATGTTTTGAGTGATTTTTAATCAAGTATTTTCATTTACTCAAACTCTCATCAAGTTCCTGTAGGTTTCCGTTTTTAGAAAATGCCACCGAGGAGGAATCCTCAGCATAATGAGACAGAGAATACTCAGCCGGATTTGGAACAGCTGATAAATAAAGGGATAGATGCGGCTATACCAAGAATAGTGGCACAGATCACCGCAGGGTTAATCAGGAGTGCTGGCGGCACTAGTGGTGGTGCTTCTGGTAGTGATGGAGCCGGTGGTGGTGCTGGTGGTGGCACAAATACCGGTAACACCAACCGCGGATGAACTTTTAAAGACTTCTCTACAGGAAAACCTTTGGATTTTTATGGTAGTGAGGGAGCAGTTGGGATTGTTCGTTGGATAGAAAAGATGGAGTCTGTCATAAAAATCAGTAACTGCTTGGATAATCAGAAGGTTAAGTATGATGCTTGCTCTCTGCAGGGCGAAGCCCTAACATGGTGGAATTCTCAAGTTGATGCGTTAGGAGAACAGGTTACTGATAACCTGACTTGGGACGAGTTTAAGAAAATGTTGATTGAGGAATACTGTCCTCGAAATGAAATAAAGAAGATTGAAGTTGAGTTTTGGAACCTAGAAATGGAAGGAGCTGAAATCTTGGTTTACACAACTCGATTCCAAGAGTTGTCCCGTTTGGTGCCACATCTGGTGACACCCGAGTCTAAGAGGATTGAAAGGTATATATGGGGATTGGTTCCCCAGATTCGAGGAATGGTTACTTCAGCCAAACCTTCTACTATGTAAAGTGCGATCCAATTGGCAAGTGAATTAACTGATGAGATGGTGAGAAATGGAATTTTGGTTAACAAAGGAACAATTGGAAAGAAACCAGAGGAGAAGGCTATGAAGAAATCTACTGGTGGTCCAAGTAAGAAGCGTAAGTTTGTAAAGAATTATGTGGTGGTGACACCACAGAAAAGGGCAAACACTGGAAATCCACCTCTTTGCGCCAAGTGCAATTCTCAACACTTTGGGTCTTGCGAGCAGTTCGTGTGTGCAAAATGTAAACGAGTGGGGCATACAGCGAACTACTGCAGATTCAACCCTAATGCACCAAGGGGTTGTTTTGAATGTGGGGCAACTGATCACTTCAGGAACAAATGTCCCAAATTGGGGAGAATTGGTGGGAACGCAGCGAATCAAGCTAAGGGTGGAGCTTTTGTGATTGGGGCTGCAGATGCACGTCAGGACCCGAATGTGACGACGGGTACATTTCTTGTCAACGATCTTTATGCATCTATACTTTTTGATACAGGGGCTGATAAAAGCTTTATATCTTCTGAATTTAGATCATTGATCAAGTTAAAATCACAGAAATTGAAAGAGGCCTATACTATAGAACTAGCTAATGGTAAATTGATTAAAACTAGTGACATTATCCGAGGTTACTCTATGAAGCTAAATAATCACCAATTTAATGTAGACCTTATCCCAATAGAGCTCGGTAGTTTTGATGTTGTTATTGGCATGGATTGGTTATCCAAAAACCGAGCCGAAATTGTTTGCTCAGAAAAGATTGTTCGAATTCCGCTTTCAAACGGTGAAGTACTGAATGTCCAAGGCGATAAGCCCGGGAGGAGTTTGAACATTGTGTCTTGCATGAAGGCATGGAAATACCTTAGAAAGGGAAGCTACGCGTTTCTTGCTAATGTCATTGAGAAGAAATCAAAGGAGGTTAAGATTCAGGATATTCCAGTTGTACGCGAGTACCCAGAAATTTTTCAAAAGGATTTGCCTGGATTACCCCCTCCACGACAAGTTGAGTTCCGGATTGACTTGGTACCCGGTGCCGCACCTATTGCTAGATCCCCATACCGTCTGAATTACAAGAGTTGTCGAATCAGTTACAGGAACTTTTAGAGAAGGGATTTATTAGACCGAGTTTCTCATCTTGGGGAGCTCTGGTCTTGTTCGTGAAAAAGAAGGATGGATCATTTCGAATGTGTATTGACTACCGGGAATTGAATAAATTGACGATTAAGAACCGATATCCACTCCCGAGGATCGAAGATTTGTTTGACCAGTTACAAGGATCGACTCATTTTTCTAAGATCGACCTCAGATCTGGTTATCATCAATTAAGAGTCCAAGAGGATGACATACCAAAGACAGCGTTCAGAACTCAGTACGGTCATTACGAGTTTTTGGTTATGCCTTTCGGGCTAACCAATGCCCCGGCGGTATTTATGGATCTGATGAATATGGTGTGTAAACCCTATTTAGACAAATTCGTGATAGTCTTTATCGATGATATTCTGATATATTCTCGAAGTAAGGAAGAGCACGAACATCACTTGCGGTTGATTTTGGAATTGCTTCGAAACGAGAAACTATTCGCCAAGTTTTCTAAGTGTGAGTTTTGGCTTAGATAAGTTCACTTTCTAGGTCATGTGATTAATGAGAAAGGCATTCATGTGGATCCAGCCAAAATTGAGGCGAAAAAGAAGTGGGAAACGCCTAAGACTCCAACTGAGATTCGTCAATTTCTTGGTTTGGAGGGTTACTATAGGCGATTTATAGAAAATTTCTCAAAGATAGCTCAGTCTTTAACCCTCTTGACTCAGAAAGATAGAAAGTTTGAATGGGGTGACAAGTAGGAAGAGTCATTTCAATTATTAAAGTAGAGATTATGTAACGCTCCGATTCTAACTCTTCCTAAAGGTACGGATAGCTTTGTTGTATATTGTGATGCATCTCACCAGGGTCTTGGTTGTGTGTTGATGCAAAAAGATAAGGTTATTGCTTACGCATCCCGACAATTGAAAGTGCACGAAAAGAATTACACAACTCATGACCTAGAGTTGGGTGTTGTTGTCTTTGCACTCAAAATTTGGAGGCACTATCTTTATGGAACCAAATGCACTATTTTTACCGACCACAAAAGCCTTCAACATATATTTGATCAAAAGATGTTAAATATGAGACAAAAGCGATGGGTTGAGCTTCTGAATGACTATGACTGTGAGATCCGTTATCACCCTGGGAAAGCAAATGTGGTGGCAGATGCTTTGAGTAGAAAGGAAAGAATAAAACCTTTTCGAGTTCGTGCTTTGGGGATGACAATCCAAACGAGCTTGAAAGCTCAAATTTTCGAGGCACAAAAGGAAACACTACAGAGAAATAATTGGAAAGATGAACTTTTATGTGGTGCTGAGAGAAAATTTGAACAGAAAACTGATGAGTTGATTTATTATTTGGATCGAATGTGGATTCCGGATTCCCATAAATTTAGGGAACTGATTTTTAATGAAGCTCACAAATCGAGGTATTCTGTACATCCCGGAGCCGACAAGATGTACAAAGACTTGAAAGAATTTTATTGGTGGCCCAGAATGAAGAAAGATATTGCAAGGTATGTTGGGAGATGCTTGACATGTTCTAGGGTCAAGGCGGAATACCAGAAACCGTCGAGACTTTTGCAGCAACCCGACATCCCTCAGTGGAAATGGGAGCAGATTGCTATGGATTTCGTCACCAAATTACCCCGAACTTCCAGCGGTTATGATTCAATTTGGGTCATTGTTGACCGGTTGACAAAATCTGCTCACTTTATTCCCATCCGAGAGGATTATAAGATGGAAAAGTTAGCCCGTTTGTACATTGGTGAGATTGTTTCTAGGCATGGAGTGCCCGTTTCCATCATTTCGGATAGGGATTGTCGTTTTACTTCCTGATTTTGGCAGACACTACAACGAGCTTTGGGAACGCGCTTGGATATGAGCACGGCTTATCATCCTCAGACTGACGGTCAAAGTGGGCGGACGATTCAGACCATGGATGATATGTTAAGGGCATGTGTAATAGATTTTGGTGGTAATTGGGATACACATCTACCGTTAATCGACTTTTCTTATAATAATTTTATCACGCTAGCCTCAGATGTGCACCGTTTGAAGCTTTGTATGGACGTAAGTGTCGATCACCACTTTGTTGGGCTGAAGTTGGTGACAATTGTTTGACGGGCCCTGAAATAATTCAGGAAACTACGGACAAGATTTTTAAGATTCGTGATAGACTAAGAGTCGCGTGGGACAGACAGAAAAGCTATGCCGATAATCGAAGAAAGCCCTTGGAATTTCAAATTGGTGACAAAGTACTTTTAAAAGTTTCACCTTGGAAGGGCGTTATTCGGTTCGGAAAGAGGAGTAAACTCAATCCGAGGTATATTGGGCCGTATGAAATTGTGGATAGAATCGACCCCGTGGCGTACAAATTTAAATTGCCTCAGGAACTCAGTGGTATACACGATACTTTTCATGTATCAAACCTCAAAAAGTGTTTAGCTGACGCGTCCTTAGTGATACCACGAGGAAGTTCGTATTGACAAGAAGCTTCATTTTATCGAGGAACCGGTTGAGATTTTGGATCGCGAGATCAAGGCGCTTAAGCACAGTCGTATCCCTATTGTGAAGGTCCGTTGGAACTCGAAGCGTGGACCCGAATTCACATGGGAACGCGAGGACCAAATGAAGCAAAAGTATCCTCATCTCTTTGAGAAGGAAGCGGTTACTACTGTCACCAGTTGAATTTCGGGACGAAATTCCTTTCAACTGGGGGATAATGTGACAACTGCGGTTTTTCAGGTCCTTACCGTTTCTCGACTTTTATACGTTTATATTTTTAAATTTTATGGTTTTATATATTATTAAGTGTTTCTATGGATTATAGGAACTTTTCCTTAGACAAACACTAAGGTCCGAACTAGAAAACCCGGTTAACTGCATACACTGCTTATACTGCGAACGCGTTAAATAATAGGTAAAAATTAAATTCTCGAAAATAATTTTTATATTTATATTTTGGTTAAGAATAATGTTTTATAATATTTTATGTGCTAATTTTTGTGTTTCTTGATTTAAACTAACAATCACAGGTGGTTCTTCCGTTAAAAACCCGGTGTTTACCCGGTATAACATTTTGAAAAAATTTGAGTTTTTATGTTTTAAAAATTTCTAAAATTCTTTATTTTAGATACAAGAATTTTATGTTTGGATAAAAATGTTTATTTTAGTGTTTAGGGGTGTATTTTTTATAAAAGTGGGTAATTTTTATAAACTTTTCTTTTAAAAATCAAGTGATTTCACTCTCACCTATAAATACCCTACTCCACCCCCATTTTCTCTCTTCCTCCTCCTCCTCCCTCTTTGCCGTAAACCACCACCACATCCAAACACCCCTATTTTGAAATTCTACTTCAAGAACACTACCATCCACCCTTAATTCTTGGTTTCTAGATGTTTATGAGCATCATTCCAGGGATTTTAAGGTATTTCATCATAGTTTTTATAGTTGATTTTTCTGTTTTGGTCTTGCATGTGTTCTCAAGAACACACACTACACACATTCACTTTGATTTTCAAGTTTTGTCTAATTATGATTTTGGAATTATGGTCCGTTTAAATTTTATAAAAAAAATATTAATTTTGGAAATTTTTATATAAAATTGATTTTATAAAAATTTTAGGGATTTTGGACAGAAGTATACGCTTAATTAATATTTAAATTTAGTCATTTAATTTAGGTGCTTCATATCACACTAAAACCATAATTTTGGACGAATCGTATTTAAACCGTAGACCGGACTTTACGTGCGTAACGGCGTTTTTTGACAAAGCGACACCGTGACTTTAGATTTTTTTATAATAAACATTATAACTACTGATATGCTTTAATAAGATATTAGTTTTAAAGTTTAAAGTCACGAATTTATATAAAAGCCGGTTTTATAATCTTAAGCGGTTAATACGCGTATGCACTGGTTTTTCTGTATGCACTACTTTGAATAGCCACTTTAGTTTGGCTGAACTAGTCACATATTTTAGGAGTCCTAAAATGTGTTTTATGTCCATTTGCTTAGTGGGACTTGGATAGGACTCGATATTTGTCTGTATTTGTCGATTTCGTCGCACATCTCACCCGCTTTATTCAGGTGAGTTTTCGCGGCCCCCTTTTTACCTACTGTTTTACTTTTTTTGGGGGAAAGCTGTTTCATTTTTTTTATTTAGTCACATGTTACATGATACATTGATTACATGAGTTATTTTTATATTTATGCATTAAAGTCCCCAATTTTTTTTTTTGTAATCAATTAGCTGAGCGTAGCCGTTGGGAATTTTGAGTAGTACTACTTGGGTTGACACCCCCGCTCATGGTTTGGTCGCGGCAACCAGACTTGTAGGGTCACGTGGGCACAAAGTTAGCCAATTATTTTTTTTAGGCGGTTGTTGGCATAAGACTTCCGTATGGGATACTTTATTTTTATTTTGTCTAGGTTTTAATTACGGCTCATGGTAATATGTTGTCTAACACATGTGTACTGACTTTGGAATTTTATAAAGTTTTATAGAGTCGTAAAACTTGCGATACTCACAAACTATTTATATAGTTGACCCGGTTTTGAAACATGCTTTCTGGTAAACAGAAATGAAGATAAGGTTCATTGGGGCACACTTTTGTTTAGATTTTGTGGTTTCACATTGGAACAAACTTAGTACCTATGACTTTGGTTATTTATAAGACGCTCATTTTATTGTTTGAATTTCGGATGTTGTATGACTTCTTTTAATTTTGGGTTTAGTAATGGTTCTTTTGTAATTTGCGATGTACCTGTTAGCATTCTCTTGCGCCTAAGTGTTCGATGCACCGCTCTCGTCTCACCTCCGTGTTTCCGCCTTCGGTGGGGTGTGACAGACTTGGTATCAGAGCACTGGTTATAGAGAATTAGGTTTACCCCAGACTCGAAGCTAGACTATGACCTTAAGAAACATTGCAAAGAACCTTAGGAACTATGTGTGCATTGCATATCATTTTGCATTTCTTATTCTTACCAGCTTTACGTTCTTCGTCACAGCATGTCTTCGTCTTCAGCATCTTCATTTCAGCAGTACTTCTCAGACGATGAGGCTGATAGCTTCAACAGTTTCCCTCTTGTACCTGTCCCTACAGCATCAGGTGATTGGAGTGAGCCCGAGCCAAGTCATTCGTCAGAGGAGGATCCGTCGGAGCACTATGTGCCCGGTGAGTCTAGCTACGCCACCAGCTCAGAGGATTTAGGGAGCCGTCAACCCTCACCTACTTCGGTCCTACCCCCTTCCAGGGTAGCACCAGTGACTGTTGTTCTACACCCTGCTACTCCCGCTATTGGACGGTCACTGTTTCCTGGATCGACCTTCGAAGTCGGAGGATCATCTACTAGGACTGCACCTGTTATTATAGAGTTATCATCAGATGAAGAGGAGGAGCCAGAGGACACCATGACTAATAGGGAGGTACAGATGGATGAGTTAATGGAGGATTACGCTAGACACGAGACGAGACTGGATCATCATCATACTGTGTTGGAGGATGTTCTAGAGAGGATACCGGAGCTATATCAGTATGTTACTACTCTTCAGGCGTCAGATCTGAACAGGAACCGGCGCATGGATCGATTTGAGAAGAGGGTCTACTCCTGATTGGCTATTTTTGTGGCTTTCTTTGTTTTACTGGTTGCTGTTGTGTTAGGTTTCTATTTCAGACACTGAGCGTCATGTGCTCAGGTCCTTTTGATGGGTTACAAAAACTTTATTTTTGGGGTATTGGCTTAGTTCTAACTAATGCCTAATTTTGTAAAATTATTACTAACTCTTGTAAACCCTAGCTACTATCTATGCTTTATGAAGCATTTTTATAAATCTTTTGATGATGGAATGAAACAATGTTTTGGATAATTATTTGTATGCTATAAACTTCATTTGGTTATTGTTTGTGTATTGTTACCATCCTTATTTGTTACCTTGTGTACATGATTCGGTTAAAAATTTTATTGTCATTCTCAAAAACATATCTTTTATATATGGTTTGTTTACTATGTTTTGAGTGATTTTTAATCAAGTATTTTCATTTACTCAAACTCTCATCAAGTTCCTGTAGGTTTCCGTTTTTAGAAAATGCCACCGAGGAGGAATCCTCAGCATAATGAGACAACGAATACTCAGCCGGATTTGGAACAGCTGATAAATAAAGGGATAGATGCGGCTATACCAAGAATAGTGGCACAGATCACCGCAGGGTTAATCAGGAGTGCTGGCGGCACTAGTGGTGGTGCTTCTGGCAGTGATGGAGCCGGTGGTGGTGCTGGTGGTGGCACAAATACTGGTAACACCAACCGCGGATGCACTTTTAAAGACTTCTCTGCAGGATAACCTTTGGATTTTTATGGTAGTGAGGGAGCAGTTGGGATTGTTCGTTGGATAGAAAAGATGGAGTCTGTCATAAAAATCAGTAACTGCTTGGATAATCAGAAGGTTAAGTATGCTGCTTGCTCTCTGCAGGGCGAAGCCCTAACATGGTGGAATTCTCAAGTTGATGCGTTAGGAGAACAGGTTACTGATAACCTGACTTGGGACGAGTTTAAGAAAATGTTGATTGAGGAATACTGTCCTCGAAATGAAATAAAGAAGATTGAAGTTGAGTTTTGGAACCTAGAAATGGAAGGAGCTGAAATCTTGGTTTACACAACTCGATTCCAAGAGTTGTCCCGTTTGGTGCCACATCTGGTGACACCCGAGTCTAAGAGGATTGAAAGGTATATATGGGGATTGGTTCCCCAGATTCGGGGAATGGTTACTTCAGCCAAACCTTCTACTATGCAAAGTGCGATCCAATTGGCAAGTGAATTAACTGA
The DNA here is from genome assembly GCA_023525975.1 of Smallanthus sonchifolius. Lineage (NCBI taxonomy): Eukaryota > Viridiplantae > Streptophyta > Magnoliopsida > Asterales > Asteraceae > Smallanthus > Smallanthus sonchifolius. The sequence goes on from CM042046.1 coordinate 35,301,281, forward strand.
TGAGATGGTGAGAAATGGAATTTTGGTTAACAAAGGAACAATTGGAAAGAAACCAGAGGAGAAGGCTATGAAGAAATCTACTGGTGGTCCAAGTAAGAAGCGTAAGTTTGTAAAGAATTATGTGGTGGTGACACCACAGAAAAGGGCAAACACTGGAAATCCACCTCTTTGCGCCAAGTGCAATTCTCAACACTTTGGGTCTTGCGAGCAGTTCGTGTGTGCAAAATGTAAACGAGTGGGGCATACAGCGAACTACTGCAGATTCAACCCTAATGCACCAAGGGGTTGTTTTGAATGTGGGGCAACTGATCACTTCAGGAACAAATGTCCCAAATTGGGCAGAATTGGTGGGAACGCAGCGAATCAAGCTAAGGGTGGAGCTTTTGTGATTGGGGCTGTAGATGCACGTCAGGACCCGAATGTGACGACGGGTACATTTCTTGTCAACGATCTTTATGCATCCATAATTTTTGATACAGGGGCTGATAAAAGCTTTATATCTTCTGAATTTAGATCATTGATTAAGTTAAAATCACAGAAATTAAAAGAGGCCTATACTATAGAACTAGCTAATGGTAAATTGATTAAAGCTAGTGACATTATCCGAGGTTGCTCTATTAAGCTAAATAATCACCAATTTAATGTAGACCTTATCCCAATAGAGCTCGGTAGTTTTGATGTTGTTATTGGCATGGATTGGTTATCCGAAAACCGAGCCGAAATTGTTTGCTCAGAAAAGATGGTTTGAATTCCGCTTTCAAACGGTGAAGTCCTGAATGTCCAAGGCGATAAGCCCGGGAGGAGTTTGAACATTGTGTCTTGCATGAAGGCATGGAAATACCTTAGAAAGGGAAGCTACGCGTTTCTTGCTAATGTCATTGAGAAGAAATCAAAGGAGGTTAAGATTCAGGATATTCCAGTTGTACGCGAGTACCCAGAAATTTTTCCTAAGGATTTGCCTGGATTACCCCCTCCACGACAAGTTGAGTTCCGGATTAATTTGGTACCCGGTGCCGCACCTATTGCTAGATCCCCATACCGTCTGAATTACAAGAGTTGTCGAATCAGTTACAGGAACTTTTAGAGAAGGGATTTATTAGACCGAGTTTCTCACCTTGGGGAGCTCCGGTCTTGTTCGTGAAAAAGAAGGATGGATCATTTCGAATGTGTATTGACTACCGGGAATTGAATAAATTGACGATTAAGAACCGATATCCACTCCCGAGGATCGAAGATTTGTTTGACCAGTTACAAGGATCGACTCATTTTTCTAAGATCGACCTCAGATCTGGTTATCATCAATTAAGAGTCCAAGAGGATGACATACCAAAGACAGCGTTCAGAACTCAGTACGGTCATTACGAGTTTTTGGTTATGCCTTTCGGGCTAACCAATGCCCCGGCGGTATTTATGGATCTGATGAATATGGTGTGTAAACCCTATTTAGACAAATTCATGATAGTCTTTATCGATGATATTCTGATATATTCTCGAAGTAAGGAAGAGCACGAACATCACTTGTGGTTGATTTTGGAATTGCTTTGAAACGAGAAACTATTCGCCAAGTTTTCTAAGTGTGAGTTTTGGCTTAGTGAAGTTCACTTTCTAGGTCATGTGATTAATGAGAAAGGCATTCATGTGGATCCAGCCAATATTGAGGCGATAAAGAAGTGGGAAACGCCTAAGACCCCAACTGAGATTCGTCAATTTCTTGGTTTGGAGGGTTACTATAGGCGATTTATAGAAAATTTCTCGAAGATAGCTCAGTCTTTAACCCTCTTGACTCAGAAAGATAGAAAGTTTGAATGGGGTGACAAGTAGGAAGAGTCATTTCAATTATTAAAGTAGAGATTATGTAACGCTCCGATTCTAACTCTTCCTAAAGGTACGGATGGCTTTGTTGTATATTGTGATGCATCTCACCAGGGTCTTGGTTGTGTGTTGATGCAAAAGGATAAGGTTATTGCTTACGCATCCCGACAATTGAAAGTGCACGAAAAGAATTACACAACTCATGACCTAGAGTTGGGTGTTGTTGTCTTTGCACTCAAAATTTGGAGGCACTATCTTTATGGAACCAAATGCACTATTTTTACCGACCACAAAAGCCTTCAACATATATTTTATCAAAAGATGTTAAATATGAGACAAAAGCGATGGGTTGAGCTTCTAAATGACTATGACTGTGAGATCCGTTATCACCCTAGGAAAGCAAATGTAGTGGCAGATGCTTTGAGTAGAAAGGAAAGAATAAAACCTTTTCGAGTTCGTGCTTTGGGGATGACCATCCAAACGAGCTTGAAAGCTCAAATTCTCGAGGCACAAAAGGAAACACTACAGAGAAATAATTGGAAAGATGAACTTTTATGTGGTGTTGAGAGAAAATTTGAACAGAAAACTGATGAGTTGATTTATTATTTGGATCGAATGTGGATTCCGGATTCCCATAACTTGAGGGAACTGATTTTTAATGAAGCTCACAAATTGAGGTATTCTGTACATCCCGGAGCCGACAAGATGTGCAAAGACTTGAAAGAATTTTATTGGTGGCCCAGAATGAAGAAAGATATTGCAAGTTATGTTGGGAGATGCTTGACATGTTCTAAGGTCAAGGCGGAATACTAGAAACCGTCGGGACTTTTGCAGCAACCCGACATCCCTCAGTGGAAATGGGAGCAGATTGCTATGGATTTCGTCACCAAATTACCCCGAACTTCCAGCGGTTATGATTCAATTTGGGTCATTGTTGACCGGTTGACAAAATCCGCTCACTTTATTCCCATCCGAGAGGATTATAAGATGGAAAAGTTAGCCCGTTTGTACATTGGTGAGATCGTTTCTAGGCATGGAGTGCCCGTTTCCATCATTTCGGATAGGGATGGTCGTTTTACTTCCTGATTTTGGCAGACACTACAACGAGCTTTGGGAACGCGCTTGGATATGAGCACGGCTTATCATCCTCAGACTGACGGTCAAAGTGAGCGGACGATTCAGACCATGGAGGATATGTTAAGGGCATGTGTAATAGATTTTGGTGGTAATTGGGATACACATCTACCGTTAATCGACTTTTCTTATAATAATTGTTATCACACTAGCCTCTGATGTGCACCGTTTGAAGCTTTGTATGGACGTAATTGTCGATCACCACTTTGTTGGGCTGAAGTTGGTGACAATTGTTTGACGGGCCCTGAAATAATTCAGGAAACTACGGACAAGATTTTTAAGATTCGTGATAGACTAAGAGTCGCGTGGGACAGACAGAAAAGCTATGCCGATAATCGAAGAAAGCCCTTGGAATTTCAAATTGGTGACAAAGTACTTTTAAAAGTTTCACCTTGGAAGAGCGTTATTCGGTTCGGAAAGAGGAGTAAACTCAATCCGAGGTATATTGGGCCGTATGAAATTGTGGATAGAATCGACCCCGTGGCGTACAAATTTAAATTGCCTCAGGAACTCAGTGGTATACACGATACTTTTCATGTATCAAACCTCAAAAAGTGTTTAGCTGACGCGTCCTTAGTGATACCACGAGGAAGTCCGTATTGACAAGAAGCTTCATTTTATCGAGGAACCGGTTGAGATTTTGGATCGCGAGATCAAGGCGCTTAAGCACAGTCGTATCCCTATTGTGAAGGTCCGTTGGAACTCGAAGCGTGGACCCGAATTCACATGGGAACGCGAGGACCAAATGAAGCAAAAGTATCCTCATCTCTTTGAGAAGGAAGCGGTTACTACTGTCACCGTTTGAATTTCGGGACGAAATTCCTTTCAACTGGGGGATAATGTGACAACTGCGGTTTTTCAGGTCCTTACCGTTTCTCGACTTTTATACGTTTATATTTTTAAATTTTATGGTTTTATATATTATTAAGTGTTTCTATGGATTATAGGAACTTTTCCTTAGACAAACACTAAGGTCCGAACTAGAAAACCCGGTTAACTGCATACACTGCTTATACTGCGAACGCGTTAAATAATCGGTAAAAATTAAATTCTCGAAAATAATTTTTATATTTATATTTTGGTTAAGAATAATGTTTTATAATATTTTATGTGCTAATTTTTTTGTTTCTTGATTTAAACTAACAATCACAGGTGGTTCTTCCGTTAAAAACCCGGTGTTTACCCGGTATAACATTTTGAAAAAATTTGAGTTTTTATGTTTTAAAAATTTCTAAAATTCTTTATTTTAGATACAAGAATTTTATGTTTGGATAAAAATGTTTATTTTAGTGTTTAGGGGTGTATTTTTTTATAAAAGTGGGTAATTTTTATAAACTTTTCTTTTAAAAATCAAGTGATTTCACTCTCCCCTATAAATACCCTACTCCACCCCCATTTTCTCTCTTCCTCCTCCTCCTCCCTCTTTGCCGTAAACCACCACCACATCCAAACACCCCTATTTTGAAATTCTACTTCAAGAACACTACCATCCACCCTTAACTCTTGGTTTCTAGATGTTTATGAGCATCATTCCAGGGATTTTAAGGTATTTCATCATAGTTTTATGGTTGATTTTTCTGTTTTGGTCTTGCATGTGTTCTCAAGAACACACACTACACACATTCACTTTGATTTTCAAGTTTTGTCTAATTATGATTTTGGAATTATGGTCCGTTTAAATTTTATAAAAAAAATATTAATTTTGGAAATTTTTATATAAAATTGATTTTATAAAAATTTTAGGGATTTTGGACAGAAGTATACGCTTAATTAACACTTAAATATAGTCCTTTAATTTAGGTGCTTCATATCACACTAAAACCATAATTTTGGACGAATCGTATTTAAACCGTAGACCGGACTTTACGTGCGTAACGGCGTTTTTTGACAAAGCGACACCGTGACTTTAGATTTTTTTATAATAAACATTATAACTACTGATATGCTTTAATAAGATATTAGTTTTAAAGTTTAAAGTCACGAATTTATATAAAAGCCGGTTTTATAATCTTAAGCGGTTAATACGCGTATGCACTGGTTTTTCGGTATGCACTACTTTGAATAGCCACTTTAGTTTGGCTGAACTAGTCACATATTTTAGGAGTCCTAAAATGTGTTTTATGTCCATTTGCTTAGTGGGACTTGGATAGGACTCGATATTTGTCTGTATTTGTCGATTTCGTCGCACATCTCACCCGCTTTATTCAGGTGAGTTTTCGCGGCCCCCTTTTTACTTACTGTTTTACTGTTTTTGGGGGAAAGCTGTTTCATTTTTTTTTATTTAGTCACATGTTACATGATACATTGATTACATGAGTTATTTTTATATTTATGCATTAAAGTCCCCAATTTTTTTTTTGTAATCAATTAGCTGAGCGTAGCCGTTGGGAATTTTGAGTAGTACTACTTGGGTTGACACCCCCGCTCATGGTTTGGTCGCGGCAACCAGACTTGTAGGGTCACGTGGGCGCAAAGTTAGCCAATTATTTTTTTTAGGCGGTTGTTGGCATAAGACTTCCGTATGGGGTACTTTATTTTTATTTTGTCAAGGCTTTAATTACGGCTCATGGTAATATGTTGTCTAACACATGTGTACTGACTTTGGAGTTTTATAAAGTTTTATAGAGTCGTAAAACTTGCGATACTCACAAACTATTTATATAGTTGACCCGGTTTTGAAACATGCTTTCTGGTAAACAGAAATGAAGATAAGGTTCATGGGGGCACACTTTTGTTTAGATTTTGTGGTTTCACATTGGAACAAACTTAGTACCTATGACTTTGGTTGTTTATAAGACGCTCATTTTATTGTTTGAATTTCGGATGTTGTATGACTTCTTTTAATTTTGGGTTTAGTAATGGTTCTTTTGTAATTTGCGATGTACCTGTTAGCATTCTCTTGCGCCTAAGTGTTCGATGCACCGCTCTCGTCTCACCTCCGTGTTTCCGCCTTCGGCGGGGTGTGACAGACTTGGTATCAGAGCACTGGTTATAGAGAATTAGGTTTACCCCAGACTCGAAGCTAGACTATGACCTTAAGAAACATTGCAAAGAACCTTAGGAACTATGTGTGCATTGCATATCATTTTGCATTTCTTATTCTTACCAGCTTTACGTTCTCCGTCACAGCATGTCTTCGTCTTCAGCATCTTCATTTCAGCAGTACTTCTCAGACGATGAGGCTGATAGCTTCAACAGTTTCCCTCTTGTACCTGTCCCCCAGCCGTTCTTCGCGTACCGCGAGGCACCTGAGTAAACAGAAAGTTTACTCAGTTGCCCAGCTCCAACACTTAGCCAGAATTTTAATCTTTTACCATTTCAACATTTCCACAAAAATTTCCAAACACTTGGGTTTTTGGTTAAAACATTCAAACGGCATTCCCTACTCCAAAAACAACATATAACAAGTATCATTAAGATCCATTTAAAGGATTTCTATTTACAACCCAAGCATCAAAACGCATATGAGAATCTTTCGCCATGGACTTGACTTTGACTACATCGGAGCTTTTCCTACATAACACCACATATTATCACCATTAGTAATGAAGATATAACATACAACATGGTAAAATCATTCTATTTCACCCATTCACCCATTTGGCCCGTTTCCACCCAATTACTCATTAGGCTACATGTCACTTGCATTTCACCTTACAAGTTTCATCCTTTCCTTATAACCATCATAATTAACTCATTTTCATTTCCATTATGGCACTCGACCATAACTTCTTTACATTTCTAACATGATACATTGACCATAATTTTCATTACATTTCCATTATGGTACTCAGACCATAACTTCATCACCACATTTCCATTATGATACTTAGATCATAACTTCATCACCACATTTCCATTATGATACTTAGATCATAACTTCATCACCACATTTCCATTATGGTACTTAGACCATAACTTCATAACCACATTTCCATTATAGTAATACAACTATAACTACATTCATTCCTATATTCATACACATTCATACAACTTCATAACACATAACATAATATGCAAACATATTACACATATCACCATTTATCAACATTACTAAGTAAGTGCAAAAACACTTACCTTTCGGGTTTGAAGATCCCGTTCCACCTTCTCGATTAACAATTTGATTACCTAAATATATACACCTAGTTTAGTAATCTATCACACATCAAAATCACATTTTAATTGGGTTCACAACCCAATCTTCTATTTCCAACTCAAACTGACCCGTTTGGGTTATACTCATATCCAAACACCATCTTTCCACCCAAACCCACCTACTTGAGTTTCATTACCATTTCCTTAACACTAATTTTTCATTCAATCTTTATCATTAGGTTAATTTGGTGTTCTTTCAAGTGTCTAACACCATATAAACACTTAATCATCATTAATTCATCATCCTATCATCATAACCCAAAAACCCCCAATTTTTTCCGTATGAACCCTAAATTCTCATAATCAAAATCAAAGGGTTTTAGGATGTTAATCACTATTCTTTACCTTTAGTTTAGCTAGATTATCAACAATCTAACACTAATTAACCAGATGCATCATCAATTTTTGGATTTCTACAAAACCCGCCTACTAACACATCAATGGTAAATTCAAATGGATGATAATCACTTACTTGATGTTAGGAAGATGATGTGCAAATCAAAACCTTCACAAATCAAGCTTCAATTGCAAGATTTAGCTTCGACACCCTTTTCTCTCTTTCTCTCGCACAAGTCGATCCTCATACTCCCAACAAAATCTGAATTTTGACTTCATAATAGTCAAATATGACAGATTTGCCATATTTAGGCTTTTTGTGGTGGGGTTGGAGGGGGGTTAGGTTTTTGGGGGTGCGGGTGGAGGGGGTTTGGTTCCCGATGATGGTTCGATGAGACGGTTTCAACGTCGCTGGAGTGAGCTCAATCGGAGTTTGTTTGACGCACTTCTTAGCGTTTCTTAGCGAAAACCCACTTCTTAGTGGAACCTTCCCCTATATATATAAGTATTTTTCAAACAATTATAGTTTTAAAATGGGTTTTCACCAAAGATTAACTACACACACCGACCAAGTGTACGCGTTGGATAGAAATACAGCAAAGGTAAGAACCGAATATCAATCCGTGGATACGGTGGAATGCAATAAACCGGAAATAAGATTCAATTAATTGATGGTAAAAGATATTTTGAAGGGGTTTTTAAATAACTAGCATGCAAATATATATGGGAGCATCACAAATACATGAAACATAAGTTGCCATGCCAACCCGTTCTAAGAAGAAAGGTAGAAATAAAGGAAGAAAAATATCTAGAAGTGGTTCATTACGCCATGAGGAGAGGGCATACCTTGGTTCCGACCAGGAAGTCACCAAGCCTGCCTCATTGATTGTCAAAATTCGAAGAGAGAATAACAAACCAACCCGTACAAGGAAAAGGACTTTAATCGAATTAAAGGGTATATTTTGTTTGTATGGATTTTTATCTATGTAGGTTTTATATAAAGTATCCAAACAAACCAACCCTAAACCCTCCGATACTAACCAATCCGAAACTAGTAAAAACAAACAAAAAAAATGTATGAAGTGTATATTTTGTTTAAAGATAGGTGTACTTAGTTATGCTCGTTCGTATGGGCGGTTAGGCTATCTAACATTTAGGGATCCCAGATTATAGCCACGTATCCTGCGTCTTCTACTTTTCTCCTCTTCAATCGATACAAGAGGTTTCCCAACAATTGCGAGCGGTGAAGGAGTGTGATGTGTCTATGAATTAAGTATATAAAAATATAAATAAATATATTTTTAGGATGATTTCACAAGATCAGGTTTTAAATTTATAAATTAAAATGATAATTATGTTAACTTAAAACACACACAATAGGCAAGTGTACCTATCGCAGCGTAATATAGTTAGGCAAGAACCAAGTATCGAACCAATGGACACGGTTGAGTTACAATACTCAATTTTTGTTATCGCTTAGCCGGATTAATTAGTGAGTGGGTTTTGTGTGCTTGTGAAGCATAAAAGTAAATGACGGTAAAGTAAATAGCATAAAAGTAAAAATGTTCATGAAGTGTGTAACAGGAATGTAAATAACAGAATAGTAAATAGCAAAAAAGTAAATAAGGCGAAAATGATCAGATTACGGAATGTATTGCTTCGGGATTCGAATCAGCTTGGTACATGATAACGTTAAGTTTACTAATTCAGTAGTATGACTACTACAAACTTGTAACCCGGGTCACCGCTAGAGCCTCGTCCTCACTACATTTGATTTGCAAATTATATTCTTTAAAAAGTGGTAGTGCCTCCCGTTACCCTCAACTCATCGAATGGTTATCTCCGGGTTGGTTTAAGACATCGGAATCAAAATGATTTATATTAAACTTAAATAGGTGATTATATTTTGATCACCGGGAGGCGATGTAACAATGGGACCAAGTATAAAGACGTACCGTTCCCAACATGACTTCACCAATTCTTGGTCGTATAATAATATCGTATAAAGACGTACGATCTTAGAAGTATAGACCAAACCTTGGCTTATCAATCTCTGATCGTAGAAAGACGTACGAGTTTCAATGGAAGTTTGATTTAAAAGGGTTTTACGATCTTACTCTTTAAAATCAAGACACTCATAAATATAAAGACGGATTTAGACAATAATAAAAGCCCATCAAAAGATGGTTTTTGAGGAAGAATTAGTTAAAGACATAAACATACCACTTCATTAATAGGTTAAACATTAACATGCACCAAACATCATCTTCACCCTAGCAATACAAAGAGGTTTTAGCCACGAATGGCCATAACGACTAGCATAATGATGAGTTTCATAGGCTCCCCTAATGTGGAACAAGGAGGAAGAGCCCCTCTACTCTCTACTCTAACTACGAGAATGCTCTCTTCTTGAGTGTTCTTTAGGTCTTGATTGGTGTGTGTGATGAAGAACTCAAACCTCCTATTTATAGGACTCAAAATGTGTAATGCACGGCCGTACAATGGGTTGCACGGTCATCCAAAGGCCCAGAGAATCAAACAGGGTACAAAGGACACGGTACTGGGCCGTGGGAAGCAGGGGACAGCAATGCACGATCGTACATTGGGATGCACGGCCGTGTATCCCCCTGCTTTCTCCCATTTTTGTCTTTTGGCTGCCTTGTTGATTTTTGTTGACCAATTTTGACTTATTGGGGGTCAATGCTTGGGAATGAATCTTTTAGAAGCTTGAATTCTTGGTGTTTTTGGTAGGATTTATCTTGATTTATATTTTCAACACCGAATAATTTGTAATTACAAAATATAAGTATTTTAAGCACAGATTGCAAGATTATTATTCAATTAGTACCATAATGTGGGATTATTATGCATGTAAAATATGTATAAATGATGACATATCATAACACCCCACACTTAAACTTTGTTTGTCCTCAAGCAAACTCATGCATGATCACACCCATAACTAAAAAGTTACAACGGTAATGGAATTTCAACTAGTGTTTAAACTCTGGTATAACTCTTGAGCTGCTTATTTTATTGTGTTTTTCTGTTTTAAGATGGTGGAATCCATGACAAGCCTACTAGAACTTCGATTATGCAAAAACTCTTCACTACTCACAATGTTCACTAAACTTTAGGGTTATATATATATATATGGATAATATAAGCTAAGTGAGACACTCGAGTTCAAATAGAATTATGTAATGGTCATAAACTTGTATACAAATCAAGTCTCCACCAACTAACTAAGTAGTATGCATGAATCAAGGGGACTTTAAAGGGTTGTATTGTGGCTAAAGTAAAACGAAAGGTGAAAATGAAAATATTTTTGGATTTTTAGGGGTTTTAAAGGGGTTTGGAGGGCTGCAGCTATCGTAAAACACTCAGCTACGGCCTCGTGGTTTAAAATGAAAATTGCTAAAAGGGTCCTCTACAGTACTCAGATTATGAGGGTATAACTAATCTGAGGGCTCGTTTATGGTCAGATTGCCAAGACCAAGTATTCTCATCAATGCTAACTCGTCCCTTATTGCATAATACACATTGCTGCCTTTTCGTACGGTTCTTTTGGCTCGTAGCATAACAACGCCTACTTCGATCAGGTGTGTATACTCACTTTGAAAGTCAGTTTGATTCTTGCTACACTTTCCATCGTGGCTCCAGTTGCCGCACTTTCTACATTTATCGTATCTTTTGGCTCTTCTTTTGGCGGCACTTTTTGACAAGCCGCAAAATGGTGGCAATTGTTCTTGCTTGCGCCACCGTTTTCTTACATCACTGGTTGCTTGAAAAATATTTTCTTGGAGTTCGGTTGGTAATTCAGGCTTTGCGAAATGAAGGCAAAAAATAAAATTGAAACCAAAAGGATGCATGTCCAGTTCTTTAAGGTCTCCCGGTAAAAGACCAACTTTATCTCTTTTTTTTTAAACAAGACAAATCATTCAATAATCCTTCTTCCTCAATTTCCTTGAAACAATGTTTCTGTGAATTTCCTACAGATAGTTTGGATTTTTCCTAATGCATCCACCATTTGTATATTCCAATTCTTCTGAGTAGGGCAGATTCTTTTCAAAATTGTCTTGATGATAATACACTCGAAATGACAAGATAGGATAATTTTCCCATTTTGAAGACAGTTAGCCAATAACCGGTGTTTGCGAAAAACTGGTTGGGTGATAAGTATGGGTAATAGAAAAGAAAAGGCTAAGGCTCAGAGGGTTATCTAGGCGGATAATATTTTTGGGATTTTATGGATAATAAGGTGATAAAAGTCCTAGGTGCCTCAATCATTTTCATGCTTCCACTAGTTCATGGTCTTGATATGTATAAGTCATACAAGTTCTAATTATGCATAGAATTCAATCGAATAAACGCTCAATATACCAAACGAAAGAGCATGCAAAAATAATGATAATAATGCTTGTGAAAATGCTCAGATTATTCTCACATGGAAACAGATGGAATAGGGTTTAGTGATTTGTTATGCATAATTTTCATTTGTTTCTACTTGCCATGTCTTCATTTTATTTAATAGATGCAAACTCCAAGAGGTTTAGTTTAAAAAGGGTTTAATTTTTCTGAAAAGTTTTTTTGGGTTTTTATAAAAGGTAAATTTTTGTAATGTTTTAGTCAAATGGGTAGAAAATCACAAGTTAAATTTTACTGCTCTGAGGTTACAAGTAGTTCTGAATCTCTAATTTCCCACCCCACACTTAAAATTGTGCATTGCCCTCAATGTACAAATGCATGTAATGGAATGGTATGAAGGAATTTAAATGCATGGAGTTTTAAGGGAAAAGAAACTGGTACTCCCCCGGTCAATTTAGTGTATAACCTACGGCCAAAACTTATTGTTGCTATCAGGCTGTGCCTATTAGCTACTTGTCAAATTGTTGCTTCAAAGACTTAATCGAATTTCTCATAAATTTGATGTGGTTTCTGGCTCCAGGCTCGTAGAGTTGGAGTGTAACTCCTCAAAGTAGAGAGATGACCTGGTGATGTTATTTTACCTGAAACATAAAAGAAAACATAAAAACAAACAAGGAAAATAAAAGATAGTAGCTACTAAGATCCTAGTATCGAGAAGGCATACCTGAGGGCTGAAGTAATTAGAAACTTAAATTTAGAGAAACCAAACCTAAGGTCCATGCTTTTTGCCGTATGCACCAACTTCTCAATTTATTTATGATCATCGGGTTACCTCCCGGAAGCACTACGTTTATTTATGGGTCTTTAGCCTGACTCGTACGTGCTTCATCAGTCTTTCTTTAGGTGGGATTAAATAACCTCTCCCGTGTCTCCTATCTTTTCGTTTATCTTTGATAATTTATCAAAGTACTCATCGATCCAATTAGTGTTGTCAAGATACTTGGTAAGGTCTATTGCCGTAGGATCTGGTGTCTTTGGTTTGGTAAGATCAGGTGCTTTTCCATTTTTCAAGTCCCTTGCTTTATGTAGTTGATAGTCCAAATTGGAGTCAATAAAGTGAGAGATTTCAAGAGGGCACTTGACATGCATTCATATCCTCCGAAGTTGTATGTCACTGATTGTTTACCGATACGAAGCGTTAAAATTCCTTTATTTATGTTAATGACGGCTCTTGCGGTGGCTAAGAATGGACGACCCAAGATTAATGGTATGGAGAAGTCTTGTCCCATTTCTAAAACCATAAAGTCAGCAGGGAAGACAAACTTGCCAACTTTCACCAATAAGTTCTCGATGACTCCTATAGGTGTTTTAACCTATCCATCCGCGATTTCAATGGTTGCATTAACCGGCCGCGGTTGTCCAATGTCGAGCTTTTGAAACACAGTGGAGGGCATAACATTTACGCTTGCCCCTAGATCAGCGAGCGCATATGTAACTGGTAGCGGGCCTATAAAACATGGTAAAGATAATTTCCCAGGATCTGAAAATTTCTTCGGGAGATTCCTTTCGATAAGAGCGATACAGTTCTTTTTATTGCTTCTTCCATGTTTCTCTTGTTTGTGAGGAAATCCTTCAAGAAACGTGCATACTTTGGCATTTTTTGTATAATATCCAAGAAGGGAATGTTGACATGGATTTGGCACAAGAGTTCTATGAACTTGTCATATTGCTCATCAGTTTTCTGCTTCACCAGCCTTCCTGGATATGGTATGTGAGAATTGAACGTTCTTTTTGGTGGAATTTTTGGAGGAAGGTCCGCCGTAGGAGGTTGGATCACACTAGGCTGCGCTTTCTGGGTGGATGAACTTGCGGGTTGTGGACGAGGTGGCATTCCGGTGAACATCTCTCTCCTAGGTGATTGGACTTCTTTTCCTGGCATTGGTGGCTCTTGGTAGACTTTGCTATTCCTTAGAGTAATAGCACTTATGTTGGCTTTTGGATTAGTCTCGGTGTTACTCGGGAGACATCCTGGTTGCCTTTCGGATAATAGTTTTGCTATTTGTCTTAATTGTGTCTCAATGGATTGAAGGGTAGCTTTCAGCGTCTTGAACTCAGCTTCATGTAGACTAAACCTTTCCTCGTATTGCTTGTGAAGAGAATCTACTAGGAGGGCTCGACTTTTAGTAGTGGAGATTAGCTTAGTCACTGCGTCCTCTAGGCTCATCCCATTACCTATCTTGTTTGTTCCTTGGAATTGTTGACGAGGTAGAAAGTTCTGAGGTTGCCTTTGCTGAAACTGTTGTTGTTGTCCAAAACCAGATTGTCCTTGGTTGTTATTGTCTTTCCATCTAAAGTTTGGATGATTCCTCCATCCAGGGTTGTAGGTGTTGCTATAGGGGTTGTTTTGTGGTTTACTAATTTGGTTTAGTCTTGTGGTAAGGGCGTCTACTTAGCAGATAATGATGTGACAGCATCGACGGCGTGAACTCCTTGCCTTGTTCCTCTACTAGTCCTTGGGTTGTACCATTGATAGCTATTCATAGCTATCTCTTCAATTAGGTTGTAATCCTCTTGTAGCCTTGTGTTCCCAAAGATGCCACCCGTAGTAGCGTCAAGTGTCTGACGGGCTTGATTATGCAACCCACTGTAGAAGGATGATACTTGCAGCCAAACCTCTAACCCATGGTGAGGACATTTCCTTAGCATGTCCTTGAAGCGTTCCCACACCTCATATAGTGATTCACCATTGTCTTGAGTGAAAGTGGTGATATCATTTCTTAATTTAGCGGTCTTGCCCGGTGGGAAATACTTTGATAAGAACTTCCAGGCTAGATCGTCCCAAGTAGTGATTGACCCGGTAGGGAGGGAATTCAACCATGCCTTAGCTCGTTCCCTTAAGGAAAATGGAACATACAGAAGCGAATAGCGTCATTCGACACTCCGTTTAGTTTGAAGGTATCACAAATCTCGAGGAAATTTGCGATGTGGGCAGGTGGATCCTAATCGGGTAATCCGCGATGACTGGATCATGTGGATGACATGAGATTTGATCTCGAAGTTGTTAGCGTCAACGGTTGGTCTTGTGATACTAGACCCCAACACGTCAAGGGACGGTCTTGCAAATTTGGCAATATTGCGGTTTTCGACAGCCATTTTTCTAGCACGGTTTTCTCGAACTCGGCGGTGAAAGAATCTCTCGGGTTTTGCTAAAGGTTGATATAAACTAGTAGTAGAACCTTGGATCATACACTACCTGCAACAAAGCGTGAAGGAAAAATAGAAGGAAGATAAAAGGCAAATCTGTTAACTCGAATTTTTCTTGAAATCACCGTGTCCCCGACAACGGCGCCAAAAACTTGATGTGTGTGTGAATTAAGTATGTAAAAATATAAATAAATATATTTTTAGGATACTTTCACAAGATCAGGTTTTAAATTTATAAATTAAGATGATAATTACGTTAACTTAAAATACACACAATATGCAAGTGTAGCTATCGCAGCGTAATATAGTTAGGCAAGAACCAAGTATTGAACCAATGGACATGGTCCAGTTCCAATACTTAACTTTTGTTATCGTTTAGCCGGATTAATTAGTGAGTGGGTTTTATGTGCTTGTGAAGCAGAAAAGTAAATGACGGTAAAGTAAATAGCGTAAAAGTAAAAATGTTCGTGAAGTGTGTAACAGGAATGTAAATAACAGAATAGTAAATAGCAGAAAAGTAAATAAGGCGAAAATGATCAGATTACGGAATGTATTGCTTCGGGATTCGAATCAGCTTGGTAAGTGATAACGTTAAGTTTACTAATTCAGTAGTATGACTACTACAAACTTGTGACCCGGGTCACCGCTAGAGCCTCGTTCTCACTACATTTGATTTGCAAATTATATTTTTTAAAAAGTGGTAGTGCCTCCCGTTAGGGACAACATATACCCTCAACCCATCGAATGGTCATCTCCGGGTTGGTTTAAGACATCGGACTCAAAATTGCTTTATATTAAAGTTAAATAGGTGATTATATTTTGCTCACCGGGAGGCGGTGTAACAATGCGACCAAGTATAAAGACGTACCGTTCCCAACATGAGTTCACCAATTCTTGGTCACATAATAATCTCGTATAAAGACGTACGATCTTAGAAGTATAGACCAAGCCTTGGATTATCAATCTCTGCTCGTATAAAGACGTATGAGTTTCAAAGAAAGTTTGATTTAAAAGGGTTTTACGATCTTACTCTTTAAAATAAGACATTCACAAATATAAAGACGGATTTAGACAATAATAAAAGCACCTCAAAAGATGGTTTTTGAGAACGAATTATTTAAAGATATAAACATACCACTTCATTAATAGGTTAAACATTAACATACACCAAACATCATCTTCACCCTAGAAATACAAAGAGGTTTTAGCCACGAATGGCCATAACGACTAGCGTAATGATGAATTTTGTAGGCTCCCCTATTGTGGAACAAGGAGGAAGAGCCCCTCTACTCTCTAATCTCTACTCTAACTATGAGAATGCTCTCTTCTTGAGTGTTCTTTAGGTCTGGATTGGTGTGTGTGATGAAGAAACTCAAGCCTCCTATTTATAAGCCTCAAAATATGCAATGCACGGCCATGCAATGGGTTGCACGGTCGTGCAAAGGCCCAGAGAATCAAACAGGGCACAGAGGACACGGTACTGGGCCGTAGGAAGCAAGGGACAGTAATGCACGACCGTGCATCCCCCTGCTTTCTCCCAATTTTGTCTTTTAACTGCCTTGTTGATTTTTGTTGACCAATTTTGACTTCTTGGGGGGTCAATGCTCGGGAATGAATCTTCTAGAAGCTTGAATTCTTGGTGTTTTTGTTAGGATTTATCTTGATTTATATTTTCAACATCGAATAATCTGTAATTATAAAATATAAGTGTTTTAAGCACAGATTGCAAAGTTATTATTCAATTAGTAACATAATATGGGATTATTATGCATGTAAAATATGTATAAATGATAACATATCAGAGTGTCACACCCCTACAACAAAAGGAACGGTTCATTGGGAAAAACTTTGGATCTTACGCCGGTGCATCGAAATCAAAAAGTTTCACCGCCGGCGATTTCTTCCTCAGTCACCGGTAATCGTCTTTGAAAGTTAAACTGACATGAACAATAATTTTATGTTGAGTGTCCTTTTCTTTTGTTTTCTTCACGTTTTTTCTTTTCTTCCACGAAGATATTCACTGTGCTCTCGAAGGCGATGACGAGACCACCACCTCCTCCTGCTCCACCGTTGTTTCGCCTTCACCTTTTGTAGACTTCTGAGGTCCATCGTTGATAATGGAGGTATGTTGTTTCTTGAAATTAGCTTCGTCTGTGTATGTGTTCAATTTTTGTTCTTGATGTCGACTTCTTTATTTCTGCCATTCCATCAACATCATCTCCAATTTGATTCTTGGTTTACTGTGTCTATAAACTTCTATAAAATTGATTCTAGGGTTACGACAATCAATTTGGGTGTTGGCCGCCGACTAGGTTTTGCTAGCTTTCATCATTAGAGATTTATATGTTAAGTATGGTTTTTCTTTCAGTTTTTAACTTCTTGATGCTTTGTTTTTTTATTTATTACGATCATCTTTTTTGGGGGTTTATTAGTATGTAAGCCTAAATTTAATTTGAAAGCTGATTGGCCTTTTCTTTTAGAATAAATCAATTATTTTAAAGAAAAAAATATTAAACATGATCACATGCCAGCAGTCGAAAAGGACGAATGAAAAAAAGTAACTGTTCATATCATTCTGAATTATAGGATATGTAATATTAATAATAATAATTATTATTATAATTAAAAACTAAGTTTAAATTATAACTTACGTGAATAGTGTAAAACATCCATTTAAATTTTGTCACATACTTTATTTTAAAATATTTTTATTTTTAACCCTTATATTATATATAATATACGTTTTTAACTCGTTTTATTTTCTGTTAATTTCGTTTTTCTTTAATAACTTTCGTTCGTTAACTTTTCTTAGAATACGAAAAACACGACTGTTTTTAGTTTTTTTGCCAACGTTCCGATATAATTTTTTTTTAAACGGAGTTGTATACAAAATCGAGTTTTTTTTATATCGTTGCCTATAACGAGTGTCGTTACCGTTGTGGCACCGTGACGCGCATAACCTATTATGAGTGAACAACATCATTCTCGATATTGGTATTATCGGAACCAGTATTTGTATCTATTATGGTTTTCGACGACCCGAAACGGTAAATTTTAAAATTTTATTAAAATAATAAAATACAAAAAGGAAATAGTGGATGTGATGTGCGTTTGGGTCAGTCGAACCGATAACGACCAACCGTGTGACACAGGAGAAAAATGATCAAACTCCCGTCACAAAACGAGGGTTAAAAGAACTCGTTAAAATTATAGTTATAAATATCAATATACTTAAATTGTAGTGTTTGTTACTTTTTTTAATTTAACTTTAGCCCTCAACTTTAATAAATGTCAAAAGTGACCCTTTAATTTTATAAATAACTTTTTTAATTTAACTTTCGCCCCCAACTTTAATAAATATCAAAAGTGACCCTTTAATTTTATAAATAACTTTTTTAATTTAACTTTAACCCCCAACTTTAATAAATGTCAAAAGTGACCCTTTAATTTTGTAAGACATCATTTTAACCCTTAAAGTTTTTAAAGTTTCAAGTTTACCCCTATAATATTTATAATTTGATTTTTTCATAAAAAATTTAGTTTGGGTGTTTAGTTTTTTTCTTGGCGTTGCGCTATATTTTTTTATTGAAATCGGAGTCGTATTCAAAATAAAGTAATTTTTATGTAGCGTGGGTTATATCGACTGACAGTAACGTGATGATACTGTGAAGAATGAGACAGACACCGACTGAAAAACATCGGTATCGTTATATAACTGTCTTTTTATTGAAATCGGAGTCGTATTCAAAATAAAGTATTTTTTATGTAGCGTGGGTTATATCGACTGACAGTAACGTGATGATACTGTGAAGAATGAGACAGACACCGACTGAAAAACATCGGTATCGTTATATAACTGTCTTTTATCTATGTTTCGATATCCACAACCGAGTCACGTTATTGTCACTGCATCAACCGTTTAAGGTCCGACTCGCGCAGAACGATGAGCAAAATTTATTTAACCACGTTTCTTTTTGTGTTTATCCAGATTAATGTCACTGTCTTAACTGTTTAAGGTCCGTTCTCCGTCGTGGAGCGCATGACAACATTTATAGTTATCATTAGAAATTGAGAATTTAATGTTTTTGTGAAACTCTTGGAAATTTATAAAGGGGATTAAATAAATGATTATTGGATTTTAATAATCTCCCCTTTTAGCAATTGGTCAATAATAATCCCAACTGAAAATATTCTTACCACCGGTCCCTACTTTCAAGCTATTTTTTTTACATTAGACCCTGTTAAAAAAACTTAACGCCGTTAGAGTTTATATGGCGTGGACATCTACAAACCGCCGGAAAGTCGAGCCTATCTAGCAGTGGTCTCGTGGTGGCTTTTGAAATTGGATCTGTTGGTGTTTAACTGGTCTCGTTTGTCCGGAAAGTCCAAACAGAGACAACAGTGGTGTTCCACGTCGTATTCATCACTAAGACGGGAGAGCTCCGTGTTGGTCATTATTATTAGAGTCCAGCTATGTTGATTTTCAAAGCTTTCCGTTTCAGAAGTCATCAACGTCTAGACACAAGGTGCAATTCGTCAAATGAGTACTTGTATAAGTTCATAAAGTTTCAATCATAAAGTTCATAAAGTTTCCATCATCGAAATCAAATCCACCAAACTATAACTATAGCATGACTAACAGAAGATAAATTACAAAAGAACGAACCTTAAAAGAGCGAGCAAAATGATCATCACTTGCATTCAACTCAGCTGTAACAAAGAAAAAAAATTTAAGAGAAACGGATATATCCGAAAAATAAATCAAATTGGGTTCACTCCAAACCTGACCAGAACCTAAGCATCTGTTACTGTTTTAAAATGTTAAAATCAATATGAATCTTTTTTCTATCATTTTCAAAATTTAATTCAAACTCACAAATTGTTAAACACACAACCAAACAAAAGCTAAAAATAATTCAAGGTAAAAAAAAAAACCAAAGCACATATAAACAAACATGCATACAACACGAATGACCCGCTGCAACTAATGTATATTTTACAAAGCGGGAGATACGAACCAACAAACCTGCAGAGTAGAACCCAAATTCAGGAAAAATAATACGATGTTAACGAACGTAATTTACTCAGAAATACTGAACATAAAAAGGAGATTCAAAGCACACGCGAACGAATCCTCATACAACATAAATAAGCAACCCTAGCTCACTTCAATTCAGTAGATCACTATAGGACAACAAAGAAACCTAGAAAAAAAAGTTTACAACCCCATGAAAATTTATCATTAGGCTTAAGAACCCAAAACACACCTTAACGGGTCATCCAAACGGAACACAATTCTTTGAAAGTAACACTTATATCATATATCCAATAAAAACCAGTAAGAAACATCTTCACCAAGAGGAATATTTGAAGATAATTAAAACAATCAACTTCAATTTCACAAATACGATGGAAATCGATGAACTCAAGTAGGCTGAAAAGGGGAAATTGGACTTACCTGAGTACCCCCATTGACCCTAGGACATGATTCCAGTGAAATCCGCCAGTCACGTCTAAAAATTCTTCAATTCACATAATAATTGGTTATAAGGCTTAACATCAAAATGCAAATTAACTGGTCGTACAAATAAAAATGATAAAATGCAAACAACAGATAATACAAAACCAGATACAGTTGCAAAAACAATAACACAGAGAGACCTTGGTGATTTTCAGTTTCTTCAAAACATCCACAACAACCTTATAGTTCTGAACACACCTGCATCAAACCAGATTCATTCAAATCGCTAAAATAAGATAATTTATTACCAGGCTCATCTGCAACAACAAAAACCATAGGATATCAATCAATATTAGCCCTAGAATTACTCCTTCATGCCAAATACCTAATCACCACTTAAGTTTCAGATTATCATCAGTGAACAAATTATCTATCAAACATAGAAACATCAAACGGAGATGTAACCCTAAATAAAAACGGTAGAGCTTCAAATAAGGGTTTAAGATCGTAAAAAGCGTACCTGAGCGGAGTCACGTACCTGATCGCTGGAGGAGAAAGCTATCGCCAGTTCACCTGAAAAGGCCATCTCCTTCCTTGAAATTAATGAACTAATCAAAGAAATCATGTCAGTTAACCAATCGATGAAGTATATGAAACATTGAAGAACCGATCGATGAAGCGACGACGATCCGGATAGCGAAACAGAAGAGGGCGGTGCCAATGGAGAGAGTAGGATGAAGAACCAGAAGAGGGTGAGAGGGAGGCGGAGGAGGTTGCTCGCTCACCGCCGGTCAGGGGAAACCCTAGTTTGGGTCTGGTGTGAACAGAAAAACGTGTATATAGGTAAATGCCAGAACTAATCCCTACTTGTACATGATGCATTATCCCTTGTACATCCATGTTTTACTATTCCTCCCCATCCTCTTTAAATAGAGTTAATAATTGGGAGCTTTTTAATGGAATTAAAGAACATTAATGGGGGGTTTTGCTCGGTTTGTAACCGGCGACTCCCCCATTACGGGTCATCGCCATCACCTATATATCTCCCATCTCTGGCAATCCATCTCATCACCGAGACAACCACCACTGCAACCTTTGCCTCTGTTCGTTTCCCCGCATGCAACCATCGAGAACCACCCAACCTTTGTCTTTGTTTCCGGCAGCTGCCTCGGATCGCCATTTAGCCACAGCCAACCATCACTTTGTATCATTTTTGAACTCTATGATTTTCTTTCTTGTGTTACATTATGATTTGTTACTTTCTGTGTGGGGATTTTTTTGATTCGTTACTTGGTCTATATAAATTTGATTGTATGGACTTTTAACGTTTTCTTTTTAACAAGACACTCAAATATGAAGGAATAAATGGTATGTGACGAAGGTTGTTGGCCACTTTTAATCCAGAAAACAACACCCGTATTGTATGCCGGTCATGGGGGTATGAATTTATAGTTATTAATTATGATCAGTTTTATTATAACGCATAAAAAAATGTATAATTCAATGCAATTGGAATATCTTGTTATTATGCTTACTTTAAAGTATTAAATTAAAATAGTTACATGCTTCACTTAATGATTAAGTAACTACCTCCTTATTTTAAATGCGTTATTATGCTTATTTTAAAGTATTAAATTTAAATGTTCACATGAGTATTAGGTTACTATTCAACAATTCTTATGAGGTACATATAATTAATATGTGCGTATATATAAAGAGAATAAATTACCAAATCAGTCGATGAATTATTAGATGTATCTCATAAGAGTTGTCCAATAGTGACTTAATCTTGATGTGAAATATATAAATATTTGACTTAATCTTGATGTGAAATATAGAAATATTTGAATTAAAACAAGATAAGTAACGCGTTTAAAACATCATTAGGCAATATTCCAAATGCACCTAATCTTATATTTTGTTGTATTTATTATAATAAGTTTGTTGGCAATTAATGACTATAAACTCAAACCACTATGATTAGTATGACACAATTGCATTGCGCAAACCCTCTATACAGTGATGTGCAACATTTCCTTCTTCTCTATTTTCTGGAATAAAAGTGACCAATAACCTTTGATATATCTATCATCTATTTCTACATGATTGGAGTTATATAATATTAACGTAAAAGAAATTAGTTAGTTGTTGAATTATGTTTTCTATATCTAGATCTTTGATCTTTTAGGGTGAAACAAAGTGTCCTTGTATTAGTCCCTTATGGTTTTATATTTTACTCTCAAAACTTTTACAAGCAGTGGAATCTTGCACCTCTTTTTGTTAGTAACTTGATGAAGTGTGTTACTAAAATATCATCATTTTTGTGCAAAAACTGATGAAAAGACGGTCCAGTTTTTTCTATTAAGGCTTCCATAGAAATGTAGGTCGCTAATCCCTCGAAAAATTGGAACTTCTTGTAGTGTCTTGTTATTGTATTTCAAAGAAAGGATAAAGAAATAGAAGAGTGTGTGTTTTAGGCGTTTAGGAAACTTTTGTTTTCTTCACTATAATGTATGCTTCATGCATCTATATTGTTTGTCAATTATAAATAAATCAACAACTAACACCGATGTTGTTGCAAATACACGAAGCCAAAAAATGGAGAGTGCCCAACCGAGATCATCACAGCAGAGGCACTACCATGGTGGAAACCAAAAGAAGTACAAGGTGTGCGCGATTGAGGTAATCCTTAAACACTATGAGTTATTGCATATCATCATTATTAATAACAAATATGTTAATAGATGTTCTCCTCAAAATAGCAAACACGTAAAGTAATGATAGTTAAGTTGATATATTTCAATTAAAATCAAACATAATTGGATGGGAGTAAGTAGAGTTCCAGGTGTGTTATATCTTTGATCATAGAACTATTTGAGAAATAACTTTAGTTAACAGTGACCTTTATACAACAATTAATATTAGCATATACACTTCATACATATTATCCTGTTGTTTCATGAAAATTTGAGTATTCAACGTGTACGGAAATTTGGATATTCTAGCCTCCACCATATATAGTGTGAGATTTACACACCAGAAGAATAAGTTTTGAACTGTCACAAGTTGGACTAAGACATATTAATTACTTGCGTTCTTGTTATCTATTGTTTTGCATTTGCATACTACTTATGTACTCTCTCTTTGCATGTTATATATATATATATATATATATATATATATATATAGGGGTATGTTCTTTTGAGAACCAACAAAATGTTAAGAACCGTGAAAACCGCATTAACTCTTGCTCTATTTATAATATAAATTGACTAGAATTCATGTACATTTCAATATGTTTAAGGTTTGGTTTTAAAAGACCTCGAATTTATAGTCGTTTTTTTAAATACATATATGCACTCACACTATATGCACAAATGAATGCATATATGCATATTTTTATACTTTTCTTAAAAAAATTCAGGAGAGAGGAGATAAACTCAAACTAAGAGTGAGAAGAGATAAATAAAACATTGTTGTTGAATTTTACTTTTTTCACTAAAGCGTTATGTACACGTTTTGTGCGGTTCTTTCGGTTCTTAACATATAGTTGGTTCTCAAAAGAACATGCCCCTATATATATAGTATAGGATTTCGCTAAAAAGTGTAGGAAGGAATCGTAGGGTGACACGTGGCAGAGCCTCAAATTCACGCGGATGGGTAGAAAAGTCTTTGCAGTCATTACGGTTCTTATTGCGTGTAGGATTCATTTCGTTTTTTTTGTGCATCTGGATCTCGTACAGGTATAAATATAATTCTTCGTGTTTTTTGTATCAATTAATTAAGGTTTTGTCAATTAATTAGGGTTTTGTGATTTTGCGAACACCGATTTAATTTTCCTTTTTCTTTTGAATTTATCATGTCAGATTCTTCTGTTCCTGATATCCAAGGTATTACATACTGATTCGTAATTGCATTATGCATCTAGATGGTATAATTAGTTGATTGATTATGGTGTTTTAGTTTTATATGGTATTTGAGTTACTGTTTTACGGCATGACGTTTTAATTAATTGAATGATTATGTTGTTTTAATTTTATATGTAAGTTGAGTTACTGTTATACGGCATGACGTTTTACGTTTGTGTTGTTACATTGAATGTAATTTTTGTATATGTATGGTGTCTTTATTCGTGTGTATCGTTATGAGTTGTATGGGTATCGAGTATTTTAAACTGTTATTTGTTTTGTTGATTTTTGTATGGCGTTTTACATTCTGTTTTTAATTTTTTAGAATATATTTGAAATTGTAATTTTATTATATACTGTATGGCGTTTTAGAATGATAGCTGTTATGTTAGTGTGACAATGATTATTTGTTATTGCTTTTTTTGTAGTATCATTACCTATGATGTTTTCTATTTTGTATGGTTTTTAAATATTTGGTATATTTTTTATGGCGTTTTATAATGATACTAACTTTAACCCCATGTGTTACATGGGGTGAACGTTAACATTATATTGATTATTATCTTAACACCTCTTTTTATACAAATTTGATATTGTGTTGGTAACCTTTTCATTTTGTTAAATATTAATATTATATGGATGATAGTAATCATGTAAGGCCCCAAACCCGGGAGGCCTCACTCGTTGGATTTACTCATTCACAAACAGTTCTTAGACTTGAATATCAAAATAACGCAGCGGAAAATTTCATTAAAACATAATCGTGACATTGTTCAACATGCGGAAGCGTAACATAGTCTATTACATAAACATAACATAAGCTAATCATAACGGGATGCCAGTCTTCATATCACCCGAGTAACTCATCAAGCCGCCCAACATCACCATCCATCATCATAACCTGCCTTAACCTTAATGTGCATACTAAAAAGTCAGCTATGCTGGTGAGTTCTAGCTTTTCATAAAACCTTAACTTCAAATATTTTGCCAAAAACATATCATTTAACTTCATTAATAAAAGCGTACGAAAACATGCAATAACATAACATAACATCATAAACATAAGTCAACGAACATATCGAATCTGCGCCTTCTCGTAACCGTCAAATCCAAACGTCACATACTAGTGGAATAACCTAAAGATCACCACCAGTAGGCCCATCAACACCGTATTGTTCTTCGGGTGAAGAACTCCTAGGGATCGATACTTATTCAACACCAAACTTCAAGCACATCATCACAAGGATGACTCGTACCAAACTTCAAGCACTGCACCCCGTAAGGCACAAGTACCAAACTTCAAGCACGACTACCCCGTAAGGTAAATCGTACCAACTTCAAGGATCACGATAATCCCCTTGGTGACCGTCATCACCCCAGTTGTACAACAGTTGGCCAGCCACAAAGGCCCCTAAAAGGTAAAGGCCCATAACATACTTCCCATACCCATAACCTTCATTCCCTAAGGAATATTAGCAGATTCGTTCGTTTGTGACTTTCATAAACATTCACTTCTTTTACTTCAAAACTTCAGTTAAAGCATTCGTACGTTTTATTAAAAATCATTCCTTCATTCATAAACACTTCATAAACTTCTTTTGGCAAAATATTTCATAAACACTTCTTTCCTAACCCTTCCTTCCAAAACATCGTTCATAAACATCATTTTATAAAACGTCACATACAACATTCATAAACATCGTTTTATAAAATAGTCACATCGTTACGTATGCACACCAGCCCAAAACTATTACTCAAAATATTTAAAAGAGAGCTTCTAGAACTCACCGGATAAGCTAATCTGGTTTGTCCTAAACAAAGTCCAACAACGTCACTTCTGATCTGAATTGATTAGTTAAATACACATCAGACCAAATCCCGACTCTAACGGTTTAACCATTCTAAACATACTGACTTTACTTAACCAGCCTGATGCCTGCGCACTTAGCAAGTGCGCAGGGCCTTGTTCTTGCGTACTTAATAAGTGCGCAGACTTCGTTTCATGCGTACTTGATAAGTACGCAGGCTTTGCTTCATGCGTACTTGATAAGTACGCAGGACCTTCTTCTTGCGTACTTGATAAGTACGCAGGACCTTCTTTTTGCGTACTTGATAAGTACGCATGACCTTCTTCTTGCGTACTTGATAAGTACGTAGGAAATGCTTCTTGCGTACTTGATAAGTACGCAGGACCTGCTTCCCCGCAAAAAAACCCTAACTATCGTATGCGGATCTGATCACGTCAAGATCTTGAACTTGTTTACATTCAAAACGTTTGCTTTTCGTTTAAGAACTCAAATCTATGTTTTTCTTCCAGTTTCATCCGTAAAAACGTTACCTTTTCATCCAAAACCCGAAAAACCCCAAAACGAACAAAAATTCAAATCTAGGCCAGATCGTTACCTGTATCGAGCTTCTAATTCGGAGGTTCTTCTCACGAGCTATGAAGCAACATTTTGCTGAAATCTCGGGTCGATCCGCCAACTTTCTCTCTCTACAGTTTCTCTCTCTAGATGTTGCAAATGAGAGAAAAGGGTGGTGACTTAGGCTATTTATAGGGGAGGCTCCCCTATGTTCTCCCCTTCTAGCACGCCGGCGCATCCGGCCCGGCCCGTCATGCCTCGTTCATTTATTTCGTTCGTTCTTTCATTCTAACCCGTTATTATAACTGTTGTTTTATTTTTGGGATGTTACAAGTCTACCCCCTTACAATAGGTTTCGTCCCCGAAACCTATTATAAGTCAAATAGTTGAGGGTACGACTCCCTCATTTCCGTCTCTGTTTCCCAAGTAGATTCCGATCCCTTTCAGTGCTTCCATTGGACTTTAACCAATTGAATAATCTTATTACGCAAACGCTTCTCCTTTCTGTCTAAGATGGCCATGGGTTCTTCGATGTAGTTAAGGTTGTTGTCGACCTCGATGTCAGTAAGTGGTACGTGAGCCGATTCATCCTCCAAACACTTTCGCAAGTTTGATATATAGAAGGTAGGGTGAATCCACTTAACTCATCAGGCAACTCTAACCGATAAGCGACTTCACCAACCCGTGCCATTGTCCTGAATGGTCCAACAAACCTCGGACATAACTTTCCTCTCTTCCGGAACCGTATGATTCCTTTCCACGGTGACACTTTCAACATTACTTTGTCCCCAACATCAAACTCAATAGACCTTCTTCGTTTATCCGCATAGGATTTCTGACGATCTTGTGCGGCCTTCATTCGGGCTTTGATTTGATCAAACCTTTCCGACGTTTCTCTTACGACTTCAACACTTCCTAATTCCTTCTGTCCAATCTCACCCCAACAAACCGGGGTCATGCATCTTCTCCCTTTACTTGCGAGCAAGTCAAGCAGTATTCCTTCCTCAGATCTTGGTACATTTTGTTGGTACCGGGGTGGATAGAGTAACGAGACTTATGAGCCTCATCCAAGATTTTGATTTTAAGCTCGCCACTCATAGGTATCCATACCTGCCCAAAACGTGTCCTAACACCAAGGGTGTTATATTCCAACTTGTCCTGTTGGCCAGCCATCCTTTCCTTCTTTATGTTTTCTTCCTTAAGTGCTTCATCTTGAGCTCTTTCAATTTCCCTCATCACATCTGATGTTACTACCAACTGGCAAGTTTTCACTCTAATAGGAGTAGGCACATCCTTTCGGCTTAGAGCGTCAGCCACCACGTTTGCCTTTCCAGGATGGTATATGATTTCACAGTCATAGTCTTTCAATAGTTCCAACCATCGTCTCTGCTTCATATTAAGTTCCCTTTGTTCGAAAAAGTACTTCAAACTTTTGTGGTCAGAGTAAATAGTAAACTTCACCCCGTAAAGGTAGTGTCTCCAGATTTTCAATGCGAATACGACAGCAGCAAGTTCCAAATCGTGAGTCGAATAATTGGCTTCATGAACTTTCAACTGCCGCGACGCATATACAATCACTCTACCGTATTGCATCAACACGCACCCTAATCCCTGACCCGAAGCGTTAGAGTATACCACAAGTCTTCATTGCCCTCGGGAAGAGCCAAGACTGGAGCTTTGGTTAGCTTCTCTTTCAATTCCTTAAACACCTCATCCTGGGTCGAACCCCATTCGTACTTTACCTCCTTCCGAGTCAACTTTGTCAACGGTGAAGCTATTTTCGAGAAATCCTGGATGAATCTCCGATAGTAGCCTGCCAATCCCAAGAAACTGCGGATTTCAGTTGGCGTCCTAGGAATATTCCATTCCCTTACCGTCATTATCTTTGCTGGGTTAACCATAATTTCGTTCGAGTTAATGACGTGACCTAGGAATTGGACTTCCCTAAGCCAGAACGCACATTTGGAGAACTTAGCATACAACTTTTCCTTCTTCAGTGCTTCCAATACCTCCTTCAAGTGACACGCGTGATCACCCTCATTCTTGGATATCCGATTACCGATCGATCCAGCATTGGTCGACAAACTCTATTCATCAAATCCATGAACGCTGCGGGGGCGTTCGTCAATCCAGGAGACAGTTGTATTCAAGCAAAAGTCTTCTTAGGAATCTTTCCAGGAGACTTAAGAAGTGGTTTGTCTTTAATCATCTGCACCAATAACATTCCTTCTGCTGATAGATGTGTCAGTGTTGTAGCAGAGGTGTTAGTAGCAAAGTCAAAGTTGCTGATGATTTGCCTATCAGCAACATCAAGTGTTTGATACTGCTAAGAAGCCTATCAGCAGCAACTCTGGACTTCTGCAGATAAGGCTATCCACAACACAGTTGTTCATCAGCAGGAGGACAACTATCCGCAGTAACTAGCCTTATCCGCATCAGCTTGTTGGTCAGTGGCAAAATTGTGGAGTCCGCAGCAGTTGTACTTAGAGAATTTTGTAGCCATCAGTCTTTGTATCTACAAACTCCCACTAGACTGATGCTACCAAAACTCTCTTACTGTTGTTGTTGCTAAAGCTTTTGCATGTTTGCAACAATCCTTGTTGTCTCATAGCCTCTAGGGTCCTTGCTTGGATTGTCAAGAGGAAGTTCAGATAGATACTTGATGTTCTTGCTTGGCATGCTAAAGATGGCCTTGCTAGAACATCTCATCTTCTGACCTCTGACATCTCTTACAGTGTATTCATTCTTCTCATCATTGTAGGACCAACTAGTGAATGGAAAGTGGGATTGGAGAGGTTTAGCATCAATGATCACATCTTTGCTAGGATTTAAGTGATGTTTGATCACTAGCAACAGATGCCTCCCACTTTCATTCTCAGGCTCATGAGCTTCAACCAGCTCCATCATTCTCTAAAGATCAGAATCTGGAAGCTGCATCACCTCATCAACAGATCTGTAGATTGATCTTTTCACCTCTGTCCTTCCCCTGAAAACCTCAAACCATTGATCTTGATTGCTGTAGAACCAGGTAACAATTTCTATTGAATCTTCTGGTGTGGTAGTAGGTTTGGTTTTCTTCTTAGGAGGCTGTTGATGAGGAGGAGTTGGGTGAGAGGATTTGGACTCTTTGGGTGGAGAGGAGGGAGGTCTAAAAGGGAGAGTGGAAGGTTGTTGGATAGAGGAAGGAGTGGATGAGAGAGTAGGCTTTGGTTTCTTTTGTTTTCTATCATCAGTTTGAGTGTTTACCCTTTTCTTTGAGCATGTCTTCCCCAATCTCTCTTCCTCTTCTTTCTTGACTTTGACATATAAGGCTTGCAGGTTCATGAAGCTCATGGGACCTAGCCTCTTTCCACTCTCTCCTCTAGCCTTCAGGAAGTTCATCATAACCTTCCTTTATTCATGGGTTCTTATATTGAATGCAATGGTCTTCTTAGTTTTCTGTTTGGCTTTTTCTTCTTCTTCAGCCCTTTTCTTATTTGCCATTTGACCTTGCTGACCCTTGAAAGCTCTATAGATTTCTTTATTTGATAATTTCTCAAGGTAGTCTGCATCCTCACCTTGAGAAATCAGAGCTTCAGTCCACTCCTCTCTCATCCCTTTTGCTAATTCAGAGTCAGTTATCTTGAACTTAGCCTCTTCTCTTCTCTTCTTCTCTCTTTCTTCTTCTTCTTTATTAAGTTATTCCTGCAGCTGAAGGGCTAGAGCTTCATCCTCTTTTAATTGTTCAGCTGCATAAACTTTGACCTTTAACTTATCCAGTTGCCTAGCATGCAACTGGATCTGCTGTTCTCGGAGGAGTATGGCAGCTTTTCTTTCTTGGATCTTTTTAAGCTCAGCCATCTCCTCCTCTTCTCTTTCTCTTCTTTTCTTCTCCTTTTCTTTCTTTTCTTTCTCTATTCTTTCTTCTTCTTCTTCTTCTTATTCTTTCATGATGCCCTTCCCTTTGTCTTTATTGGATGCCTCAGCTTCAGCTTCATTGATCACAACAGCAGATGTGAGAGATGCTGTTGAGATCCCAGCTTCATTGGTAATCTGAGGAGCAGACAAAGTGGAAGGGACTGCTTCACTCTCTTCCTTCTCCCATTCATTCCCATATGCAGCCTTAAAAGCCTTTTTAACATTTTGAGCAGCCACTTTTCTTGACTCTACTGCTGCATTCAGTATAACAGTTGGTGAGGAGGGAAGGGATAGGTCTTAGTCAGAATCATCCATTGCAATCCATCCCTCCTTTTCAAGAAAAACTTTGATAATCTTGATCATTGCTTGACTTTCTAAGGAGTTGATGTTGCAGATGTGTGTCCTGAGCTCAAAGACCTTATACATGAAATCTGGGTTGAGGAGCGGGATTTCTTGAATGTTGTTAATTTTGAAGGATGATCCATCACACAAGAAAAAATGAAAACCAGAGGACCCAGTGCTTGACCATCCTTGCACTTCTAGGCCCCTGACCACTTCATTATAGAAGAATCTTCTGAATTACAGTACTTGTTCTTCTGTTAAGACCCTGCTCCCTATCAAGTCAAGTCTTGGAGCTAGTCTTTGTTCTGCTGTCCTTGAAGACTCTGTATTGTTTGGATAAGCCAACTTAGTTGCTTCTTGTAGAAACCATTCGAACCAGGGCATATTATCCTCCATCAAAACACAGAATCTATCAATTGCAAGTTCAGCTGAGAGATCTGTGGATGTGTTAATGCATCTTGTTAAGTATAGATCTAGGATTTTGAGTGGATTCAGTTTATTCTAATTCAGCTCTTCTACTCAACCAAATTCCCATCCAATCCAGAATCTCTCAGATAGACCATCATACCCCCATTCTAGAATAGATTCAAACTCTAGCTTATGTGCAGTCAGTGTGAATTGAGGGGCAATGATCTGTCTTGATATGCTTGCAACAGTTGGCAGTATGTTGAATGATAGAGGTGTGTCTTCATCTTCACTTTCATTTTCCAAGACCTCATCAACAGCTCTGACCACTAACTTCCAATCCTCAGAGATATCTTCCTCTTCATCTACTGAGTCTGGCAAGTCATGGATTTGAACAAAACCAGGTTTGAAGAGTGTACTTTGAAAAGCAGCCTGCTCTTGTATCCATTCATCAAGGTTGTCAGCATCATCTTCAGCAGTAACTATCTCCGCCTTTTTGGTTGCATCATGCATAGAGTTTCATCTGTTTGAGTTCCTACTGATACAAGGGAATGAGTAGTCACGGGTGGGCATGGATGGGCTTCATGCATAGAGACTTGGTGCTTTATTTTGGACACTTCAGCCTCTAGCATAGCCACCCTGGCCGTCAATTCCATGTTATCCAGTTTCAGTCTGTCCTCATCCACAGTTATGGAATCCTTGGAACTAGATGGGGCCTTAGGCCTAGCCTCTGCATCCCCATCACCCTGGTTTTCTTAGCACCTGAAATTCCTATCAGTGAAGAATGTTTCAAAAGAAACATCCTTACTGTGATTTGCCGTAGTTGGGGACTTAGTAATGTTATCACTGTCTTCCTGGTCAATTGATGGACCAGTAGTAGTGAAAGCCCCTTCTACATTCATTCTATCATCACTCCCAGAATGAACCTTCTCGGGTGATGAACTTGGGCTGGGTACTTTGGCAGCCAAGTCAATCAGTACCTCCGAGATAGTGGCAGTTGGAGAAGGTACATCATCTTGACATGGTGCTGTAAAAGAAAAGGAAGAGTGTATAGGCTCAAAGGGTTGTTCTATGGATCCGGGATGTGATCCTGATCCTAATAGAGGGACTTCCAAGGAAGTCTCTCTAACAATTTGGCTATCCCTTTTGATATTCTCATCAGAATATTGGGATTCTGAATGAGGGCTTTAAGGTTAGGATTGGGCCCGAGAGACAAGAATAGAAGGAGTCTTTTTGCTCCTTTTTTCTTTTTCTGGTATAACTTGCCTCAACTGAGGCCCTGTGTTCCAGTTGGGCTTCCAAAACAGGTGTAAGTACTTGTTGTGCCTGTGCACCCTCAATAGGATGCACAGGGGTTCGAACAATGGAAGCAGTTTGATGTTCAGGCTTTCAAGTGGAGGGTGTGGGATCAGTATCAACTGGGATTGCTGAACTGTCACCCTGGGTACTTTGTATGTTCATCATTGTAGATAAAAATGGAACATTGACACCTAAGAACCTTTTAGAAATAGTTCTCATGCTTTGAAAAATGTTGTTTTTATGCCCCAACATCAGGTAGATTCTTACAGGTTTTGATAAATCTTTTAGTTCATTATTGAAAACCTCCTGCAAGAACCTTAGGTACATAAAGAATTCTTGTTTTGCACCTTCCTGAAGGTTATATCTCAAACCTTCAAATATTAGATGTGCAAAATTAAATCCTTGGCCAGTAACCATACCATGGACAACAAAGGCGAGAGCAGCACTCACTTGATGCCATCTACTTCTCTTCTGGGATATGCATTGAAGAAGAGTGTGGCATAGAAACTTCCATGGAGGACCCATCAGCGCCTTCTCAATGGTGTACTCGTTTTGATTTCCAGTGTACCCTATGGATACAAAGGTCCTCATATACTCTTCTTTGGTGTATGAGATGGAGGCTCCCTCGTCCTGAAGTTTGAGGTGTTTTCTTAGTGTGGCTTCAGTGACGATGATGTCTTTGCCGTCTACCTTGGTTGTGGTTTGGGGAATCCCCTGTTCGGTAGAGTAGACGGCTATATTCCAGAAATCCTCCATATGAGGGATATAAATGGTAGGGTTGACGGTGAGTGAAAAATAGATCTTTGATCGACAAAGGAAATCAATCATATCATCAAACCCTTCGGACTTCTTTCCTTTAACTAGGTATGCAGTGAGATTGTGGTAGGTTGAAAACTTATCGTCATGATGGTTTATATCAACCTCTGCCATTGTCGTTGGATTTGGAGGGAAGGAGGAAGTTTTTGAAAGGTGGTTAAGTATGAAAAGCTTTGAATGCTTGAGAGAAAATGGTGAGAGTTAGGTCGGAATTGAATGTGAAGAGGTTAAGGAGAAATTTGATTTGTGTTATAACGGCAAAGGAGGGAAAAAGTAAAGTTACTTATACAGTACAACCCATTCACTTTTCACTGTTTTACAGTTGTAATACACTGTAGCAGTCATGGTAAAGACTGAAAGTACTTTTTACAGCGGGTAAAAGTTAATTTGGACTTATTTTTACCCATCAGCAGCAAACTTGGTTTGCTGCAGATGGTTAAGCCTATCAGCTGCAAACTTGGTTGCTGCGGATGGTTAAGTCTGTCAGCAACAAACTCAATTGTTGCTGATGGATATAGTGGTCCGCAACAAAGATGTTGCTGCTGATTGCCTTAAAGCTATCCGGAAGAAACTTGTTCCTGCTGATAACTTAAAGCAGTGAGTGGCAAATTCTTTGTTGCTGATGATTAGACCTGGCAGCAGCAAAAATGTTTGCTGCTGACTTATAACTTTTATTTACAACAAAATACAAACACATTTTATTCAAAAAAAATTTAGAGACAGATTTTAGTCAAAGTTTATCATACCAATGGATTCAACTAAATATCTAAATCTAGCTTTATCAAAAGGTTTTGTAAACAAGTCAGCATATTTCTCCTTGGTATGAACTTTGGTTAAAATAATTCTCTTTTTCTCAGCTTGATCTCTTATGAGTGATACCTGATGTCAATGTGCTTTGTCTTGGAGTGCTGCACAAGATTGCTTGTGAATGATATGGCACTCATGTTGTCAATGTGAATGGGAGTAGCCATGAAAGTCATCCCATAATCCAATATTTGGTTTTGTATCCAGATGACTTGTGCACAGCAACTTGAAGCTGCAATGTATTTTGCTTCTGCTGTAGAAGTTGATACACAGGTTTGCTTCTTGCACTGTCATGAAATCAGTCTTCCTCCAAGAAACTGACATCCCATGATGTGGAATTTTTGTCCAAGTTGCATCCTCCATAGTCACTGCCAGTGTATGCATACATGTTGAACTTATCATTTTTAGAATACCACAGCCCAAGTCTTGGGGCTCCCTTTAGGTATCTAAAAATTCTCTTGACAGCTTGAAAATGTGCATTCCTTGGAGCTGCTTGGAATCTTGCACAAAGGCATACTGCAAACATGATATCTAGCCTTGAGGCAGTGAGATACATGAGTGATCCTATCATTGCACAATACTGATGTTGATCAGTGTCTTGACCATCTTTGTCTAGAGTCAGTTGATGGTGCACTTGCATAGGAGTTCTTGTAGTGGGCAGTCAGCCATCTTGAATCTTTCCAAAATGCTCTTGACATATTTGGATTGGCTGATGAAGATTCCATTTGGAACTTGTTTGACTTGAAGACCCAAAAAGAAATTTAGTTCACCCATTAAACTCATTTCAAACTTTGAGTACATCAGGACCTCAAAGTCTTTACACAACTTCTTCCTTGTTGATCCAAAGATGATGTCGTCAACATAGATTTATACCAGTAGGATTTCTCCCCCTTCATCTTTGATAAACAAGGTCTGGTCAATGACACCTCTTCTGAAGTTGTTGCTTAGTAGATATCTAGACAAAGTGCATACCAGGCTCTTGAAGCTTGATGTAAGCCATAGAGAGTTTTGTCTAGTTTGAACACTTTGTTAGGATGTGCAGGATCTACAAAGCCTGGAGGCTGTCTGACATATACTTCCTCACCGGTCTTCCCATACAGAAAGGCACTCTTGACATCCATTTGATAAACTATGAAATTCTTGGATGCAGCATATGCCAGGAAGATTATGAAGGCCTCCAGCCTGGCAACAGGAGCAAAGACTTCATCATAGTCAATTCCCTCTTCCTGAGTGTAGCCTTGAGCTACAAGTCTGGCTTTGTTCTTAACTACAATGCCTCTCTCATCTTGCTTGTTTCTGAATACCCATCTTGTGCCAATCGCAGTTTGACCATGTGGAAGATCAACAAGTTTCCAGACATCCTGTCTCTTGAATTGCAGCAACTCTTCCTGCATTGCCTCAATCCAACTGATGTGTTTTAGAGCTTCATCTATCTTCTTTGGTTCTACTTGAGATAGAAAGCAAGAATACAGACATATATTGGCCTCATGAGTTTTGCTTCTTGTTTGAACTCCTTGCTGAACTTGGCCAATGATATTTTCCAGGGGATGTTCCTTATTGACTCTCTGTGCTGGTATAACATCTAACTGTATTCCTTGCTCGAGATAGCTTTGATTCTAATCAGGAAACTCTTCATTCATGGTGGAAGAGTCTTCATTATCAGCAGCAGCATCAGCGTCATCAGCAGCAACATCAGCAGCAGATGCCTCTACATCATTTATAAATGTGTCTTGAAGTTCATTCTGATTTTCATTCTCAGAAAGACTACTGCTGGTGACATTTGAGAGACTGGTTCTGGCTTCACTAGCTTCAACTGCTTCCACAACAGATAGAGGATCAATAGATGGCCTTTTTAGTCTTATAGAAGGACTAGTGAATTCCAATATGTAATCAACGGAAGAGGTAGACTCCATATTTGAGAAGATGAGAGGCTCAAATATTTGGGTGAAAGAGTCTATATCAAAGAGCCAGTCTGGGCCTTTACCCTGTTCACATGCAATGTGTTCCCTATATTCCACATTGGCTGATTCTTCCACAATTCTTGTTCTTGAGTTGAATACTCTGTAGGCCTTGGATTGATAGGAATAGCCCACAAAGTATCCTTCATCAGATATGGGACAAAACTTAGGAAGAACCCCATGTGTGATCAGAATGGTGCATGGACATCCAAAAGGTTTTAGAAATCCAATGTATGGAACTCTTTTGAACCAGAGTTCATAAGGTGTCTTGTTGAGAGGCTTGACAATGAGAAATCTATTCTGCACATAGCAAGTTGTGCTGACTGCTTCTGCCCAGAATGTGAGAGGCAATTTTGAATCAGCCAACATTGATCTTGCCGATTCAATTAGAGTTTTGTTTCTCCTTTCAGCAACCCCATTTTGTTGAGAAGTTCTTGTAGCACTGTACTGTCTTTCTATGCCCTTGCTCTCACAAAAATAGTTCAAGGTGTGATTTTAAACCCTGTACCTTGATCATACCTTATAACTTTCACCTTTTGATTGCTTTGATTCTTAACTCTAAGAATGTAAGATTTAATAATCTCAGCAGTTTCATCTTTTGTTCTCAAGAAGTATACCCATGAAAATCTGGTATAATCATCAGTTATCACCAGACAGTATGAATTCTTGCCCATTGACATGACATTTGTAGGACCAAAGAGATCCAAATGCAGCAGCTGTAATGTAGTGTCATTTGAATTCAAAGTCTTGGGCTTGTGATAAATCTTGTGTTGCTTCCCCTTCAGGCATGCAATGCAATGATCTTCAAGTTGGAATTCTTTGTCAAGAATCCCTCTGACAAGATTTCCCTTCACCAACTTGTTGATGGTTTTTACATTAACATGGCTTAATCTCCTGTGCTAAAGAGCTGATTCATCAACTGATGCCTTTGACAGAAAACAAGATACACTACCATATGGAGTGACCTCATTCATGTCAAGCACATATAGGTTGTCTTTTCTCTGAGTAGTCAATAGAATCTTCTCTGGAGGAGGTTTGTTTAAGCCAGGGGATAACATAAATCATTCTTTATCTGTGAAAAGCATCCAATGCTTTTGATCACATATCTGAGACACACTCATGAGATTGAAGTCCAATTCTTTGACAAAATTTACTCTTTCAATACTCATTCTCTCATTAGACACAGTTCCTTGTCCAGTAATTGATCCTCCTTTTGAATCACTCCCAAAGGCAACATATCCTCCATTGAAATGTCTAAAGTTGGAGAGGATGGACCTGTTGCCGGTCATGTGCCTGGAACAACCACTGTCTTCAACCCAGGTGTTATCCTTGTGACCTGGTTGTCCCTGCACATAAGAGAGATCTAGTTAGAGGGAGGAACCCAAGAACTTGTAGACTTGGGTAAGTGTGTCTTTGGATCAGCAGCATTAGTATGTTTGCACTTAATGGAGCCAATGATGATGCTTTGAGGGATAGAGGCAAGTGTCTTGGCTTTCCATTGTTGGGATGGTTTTCCATATCTTTTTACTCTGTCAGCAGCTGATGTTACTTTGGCTGCTGAAGGTTTTGCTTGATCAACAACAGATTTTGCTGCTAAGGACTTTTGCTTATCAGCAGCAGACTAGGTTGCTACTAATGGTTTTACTTGATCAGCAGCAGACTTGGTTGCTGCTGAAGGCATGGTTTTTGATTTCATAGGCTTCTCATGATCAGCAGCAGTTTTGCTGGTTGCTGATTGTTCAACAACAGATGAATGCTTCTCCTTCTTTACCTTTCTATTAAAAGTGGGCTTCTCTGTGGGAGTTCTTCTATAGACTGGTTTATGCTTTGGAGTAGCTTGAGCGGGTTAAAAGATCTGGTTGAAAGGATTGAACTTACAATCTGCATCAAAGTGGTTTGATTCACCACAAATGATGCAGAATTGTTGGGGTTTTGGGATCTGCTGCCTTGGTGGGGAGAGAGATTTTCTAAAATGAGTTGTCTTGGCTTCATAGCTTCTTACCTTTTTGTTTTTGTTTGACATCTCAAAAGCATGTTGCTTGAGGTTTCTTTGCTGTCGAAGGTAATAGAAGCATGTGCTACCAGTATGGTTGTATTTGCCACAGACAAAGCATGATTTAGTCAGTTTGTCCCTTTGGAAGTACACATAATCTTTTCTCTTGAACATATCTTTAAAATTCCAGGGATGAGATTTGTTGTGCTCAAAGGTGGCTTCCTCCAATGTCTTTTGAACATATGGAGCTCTCTCTCCAGGTGCATGACAGATGTCAAACACCTTGCTTGGTTGGATGGATTTAGATTGGATATTGCAGCAGCTGGGATTGGTGGAGGTTGAACACTATCCCTTTCCAACATTTAACTTTCTTCCTTTGGAGGAAAGCTAATCTTGATTTTTTTTATGGTGGAGGTACTGGTACTGAAGCAGCTGGTACTGGTATTGAAGGAATGAAAGGGCTTGGGTCATTTGTTTGGATCACTTTACCAGATTTGGTTGTTTTGAGAATTACTTCATTTGTGGGAAGTAATGGGGCTTCACTTGTTTCAGTGGAGTCTGAGCATGTGGACTCAGACTCAAATGAAGTAGTGCATTCTTGCACAGAAGGATCAAGATCTCGGTTTGCTAGGTCAAGATTGGAGAGATTGAAGTTTGGTTCATGGATGGCTACATAGTCAGCAGGTGGTGCAACAATTTTGTACTGGTCAGCATGATACCCCAGACCAGTTTTTACTCTATCATGAACTTGGACATATAAAAGTCTTTGCAGCTTTTTGGATGAAAATTCATATTTCTCAACATGAACCTTCTGTTCTGCCAATTCTGCTCTGGTAGCTTTTAACTTAATCAATAGTTCATCAATCTGAGTTTCAAGATTTGTTTATTCATATTTTAATGATGAAATCTCTTTCTTTAGACAACTAATTTTTTCTTTATAACTGTTTTCAACCTTTTTGAATCCAGATTTCATTTGGTGAAACTCTTCATTTTGATCTATAAGGTTTTGATTATGCTTTCTGTACCCTAGAACCTTATCAATACAAGCTTTAGAACAAAGATGTTCATATACCTGAGGTGGTATCTCTGTTCTGTCTGCCATGAATGCTTGGTTGTTGGCAGGAAGATCTTCATACTGGAAGCTCCAGTCAAACTCAGCTGTTCCAACAGCTGCACAAGCGGCAGTTTGAGCAGGGGGAGTAGCTTGTTGCTATTGTTGCTGTCTTGGCTGAGCTTGGCTTGGCTGGGCTAAGCAGCAGCTGGGTTTGCCTTTTGTGCCTTGCATTCTCTAGCAAAATGACCAAGTTGGTTACAGTTATAACATCTCAGTTTGCTTTTGTCCAATCCAACTCTGGTGTTGTAGTTGTTGCTTGGGATTGGTGTTCCTGTTCTAGAGTAGAATATTTTTGCTCTAAGAGAAAGCAGGGCATAGGAGTGCTATATGTCCATTTCTTCTAGATCATCTGGATGGAAACATTCCAGATATTTCTTGATAAAGGATATATTGCTTGAGTTTTCAGAGACAAAGGCAGCAGAGTTTGTTTGAGGTGGGGCTTCAAGAAGAAATGGTGAGTTGTTTGATAGTGAGGTTGGAGTCTGGGGATGGGTAACAATAGGAGGGTAGTAGTTGCTTGAACTGGGAACTGAGTGGTCTGAGTGAAGTGCAGAGGAAGTGGTGGTGGATGATGAGGCTGTTGAGTAACTTGAGCTTCTCTCTTTGGCTTGAATCATTCTAATTCATAAGTCTTCAACATGCCGAACAGCTCAGTCATCTGTAGAGTCTTCAAATTTTCAGTTCTTCTGATTGACACTGTGTAGAGAGTCCAACAGCTTGGCAGAGACCTGATAAACTTCTTGAGAATGTCTTCATTCTCCAGCTTCACTTTTAAGCATTGAAGCTCCCCCACAAGATAAGTGCACCTGTTGTACAGAACAGTAAGGGTCTCACATTCCTTCCAGACAAAGTTTTCATATTGTGGCTTCAGGATGTCTCTTATGTTTTCCTTTACTTCTTCTGAACCAGCAAACATCTTCTCAAGAGACTCCCATAGCTCTTTTACAGTCTTGTATTCTCTGAAGTTGTGGAAAACTTCGTTTGGCAAGCACATCTGGATGGCTCCCAAAGCTTTGAAATCTACCTCATCTTCTTGATGTCCTCCTCTGAGTACTTTGAGGGTTCTTTAGGGACTGATGGACCTTCGGAATCAGCAGAG
This sequence comes from Smallanthus sonchifolius, assembly GCA_023525975.1. NCBI lineage: Eukaryota > Viridiplantae > Streptophyta > Magnoliopsida > Asterales > Asteraceae > Smallanthus > Smallanthus sonchifolius. The sequence goes on from CM042046.1 coordinate 35,341,749, forward strand.
GCCACCATGGGTACATATGGTCCATCTTTTATGGATCTCCACATCCCATACTCTTGATAGAAGAAGAAACTTTCCATCTTGTTCTTCCACATATCATAGTCTTCTCCAGACACCAGTCTTGGTGGTATGTTGATGCTTCCAGTATCATCAAAACCATTGTTTTGAGCCATTTCAGAATAAATGGTTTTTAGTAAATAGATAGTAGTAAATAGAACCAGAGAGTGATTAAACAAGTGTGAGTTTGTTTAATCTGATAGCCAAAGCTTTGATACCACTTGTAGGATCGGTGATTACAAGATGGTTCTATTCTAGTTGAGATTGGCGGAAACAATCACAACTATGCAACGTAAACAGATAAACAAAGAGAATACTGATAAATGAAAATTGTATTGATCTTTAATGTTTTCAAGATGACAGAAAAACTCTCAGGAAGCACACACGTACAAATGTAAGATACAATACATATAAAGAAACTTAGAATGAAGACAAACACTTGATTCTAAGGATCGGATCAAACACAGACCGTTGATCTTGGACAGTTACAAGCTATACTACTATTGGTAGACAACTAAAAGACAAACTACAGCAAAAAGTTGTATTCAAGTCAAAAGTCTTCTTAGGAATCTTTCCAGGAGACTTAAGAAGTGGTTTGTCTTTAATCATCTGCATCAATAACATTCCTTCTGCTGATAGATGTGTCAGTGTTGTAGCAGAGGTGTCAGTAGCAAAGTCAAAGTTGCTGATGATTTGCCTATCAGCAACATCAAGTGTTTGATGCTGCTGAGAAGCCTATCAGCAGCACCTGTGGACTTCTGCAGATAAGGCTATCCACAGCATAGTTGTTCATCGGCAGGAGGACAACTATCGCAATAACTAGCCTTATCCGCAGCAGCTTGTTGGTCATTGGCAAAATTGTAGAGTCCGCAGCAGTTGTACTTAGAGAATTTTGTAGCCATCAGTCTTTATATCTACAAACTCCCCCTAGACTGATGCTACCAAAACTCTCTTACTGCTGTTGTTGCTGAAGCTTTTGCATGTTTGCAACAATCATTGCTATCTCATAGCCTCTGGGGTCCTTGCTTGGATTGTCAAGAGGAAGTTCAGATAGAGACTTGATGTCCTTGCTTGGCATGCTAAAGATGTGTCACACCCCAACCGACGGCGGAATACGTCGGGGCGGGACATGTAGACTGTTCATGAGCACACTGTTGACTAGATTGCAATATACTAATCATCCAAATTTCATTTCAAACAAATCAAACATAACCAAATTCAAACAAGTACGTAAATGAAATACATAATATTCTTTATTTAATTTAAATTAAGTCCAAAGCCTATGTGTAACATGTCTTGATCAAACTCACACATTAGCACCTGAAACATGAATAAAATAAAGTCAACTAAAAAGTTGGTGAGCATACACAGGTTTATACATAGATAGTGTATAGATGTAAATAATCAAATCCTTAAATAACATGATAAAATAAGGCATTTATGGGGAGCAACTATTATGTAACCAAAGTACAATCAAACCTTTGTAACTTGCATGCAAATTGTGTTGTCGGTAACAATCACCCCAATCTGGGTGAGTTTTCCAGACTCAATAGATCTATCATTGTTAACCGTCGGCTTGAATAGTTAATGATTGCATATAAATTGCACACAAACAGTTAACACACCTAGCACTCAAACATAAAGCTCAAATTTTGCATACATGAATGTAAAGAGGATTTGTGTTTGTGTAGTTTGTGTAAATATAAGCAATTGTGTATATAGAGTTCATGTTTCACCCCAAAAAGTGTAAAAGATTAAAAGGGGCTATGTAATACTCACCTGTGTATATTGTGTAGATAGCACAAGCAAGTATGAAGCACAAACGATTCTTAAATCACAAGTTAACCTAGAGTGAAATGTATGAACTTGTATTAATAATGTGTACAAAGTCTAGGTCATGTTCTAATGCTCATCGGGCGGGGGTTTGTATGTTGACATATGTATTTAGATAAACGGATTTGTTATGAAGATGTAAGTTCAAAGTAGGATTGGAAAAATAATAATGGTTTCGGGGTTTAAGTTTAGATAATTTAAATAAATAAATTTCTTTTAATTTATTTATTTAAAATAGTACGTCTTTAAAGAGTGGTGTGATATTATATTTATTCGAATATAGTTTAAATAAGTAAATTTATTTTATTTATTTATTTGTAATCATGTGTCAAAAATATATATTAATCATATATATAAAAGGAAAAGGGGTTTTATTTGTTTGATTAGGGTGTAAATCTTAATAAAAATCACCAAAGTCTTATATTTAAAATTGTTTATTATTGTACCGGTTAGTTCCAAATAGTATAAACTTTTATAAAAGAACTTTTAAAACACAAATGGAGTTGTAAAAAATATTTTTTAAAATCATAGTGGCTTGCAAAGGTCGAACCCGGGTCTACCTAGTTAGGGCTGAGAGCATAAACCGCTGCACCAGGGGCTGGTATTTGAAATAAACGGGTTCGAATTTATTGTTAACATGCAATTGCAAAGGATCCGGATTTGGTACTACCATTAAGCAAAAAGGGGCAGGCTGTGTGGGTTTAGAACCCGCGACCAGACGTATATGGGTCACGCGTTTTAACCGGTGGAACTGGGCGGAGGCCTTGACAGATAACCCACCCGCTATACATAAATAAGCAAACCCAAATCGCCAATTTGCCATCATCATCCCAAACCCAAAACCTGATTCCCTAATCAAAACCCTAATCGATCATCGATGAGTTTAATTAACGAAAAGGGTTTAGGGTTTCTGATAATCAAAGGATTCTGAATTTAATGATGTAACTTAATTGGATTTTTGTGTTCGTTTGATGTGTGCTTGACCGATTCAAAGAAAACAAACCCTAGATTGTTCTTGAGCAAATCAGATTAACATTCGATTGTAACAAGGCTCGGAATCATGGGGCTTTTTAATTGGGTATTAAAACAAGTTTGAACAACATATGAATTACCTGGGATGATGGTGTATGGAGAACGAACGACTAATGACCCAAACTTGGTGTTCTTCGATCCTGTTAGCGCTTCAGTGGCGGAATGCAGGAGTCGTGAGAGGTTAGGAAGTTTGAAATAGGGTTTACGAAGGTGCGAGGGTATCTTAATCGGATTGATTTCTCCGTAACAGCCCTATCCAAGTTGCTTTGACAGGAACCAACTGTCAGCGTGATTTGCGCATGGATTCATTTGATTAAGGACGAATTGGGTCACGAATTCGGTTTGTATACATGCAATAAACGTCTGAGCGTGATTTGCGGCCCTAAACATGATCCAATTTCCCGATTTGAAAGCTAATTGAACTTGGTTTGACTATGAGAAGTCAAACTGTTTTGAGTTTCAAATTTGGCCGCGGCATTGATTGAATTGGGTATTAATTGGTTCTGGATTTGATCGATATTAGCCTAGGTATACGTGGGATGTCCAAAACAGTTGGAATTGATCGACGAGAGCCTGGAATTGCAAGTATAATAGGGTTGTTTGACTTCAAAAGTCAAAATAGGTCGATGTGGTCAAAGGTCCAAGTCAAAGGTCCAATTTGAGATAAAAGGGGTTCAAGGTTGAGGGTTCAAATGGCTAAGGGGGGATTTCTTTGAAATTTGGTTATAATATATATATATATATATATATATATATTTAAAGCTTGTAAACTAACACATTATTGATTTTATTTTCAAACTATTTTATATGGAAATTCTATTTTATAATATTACTAACTATATAAAAGATTAATATATATATATATATAAAGAACTGTTAATACGTGGCTTGAAGCTCATAATTATAACCAAAATATACATGGGTTACATGTATAATAGTAAATAAATTATTTTTGAAAGGTTGAAAATTGGACATGACATAAGGTGTTGAGCAAGTACGGGTTTTGAAATGAAGTGTCATTAAAAAAATAAGATAAAAATTCCACCGAAAAATCATGGATGTTACAGTCTCCCCATGTTAAAGGAATTTCGTCCCGAAATTTAACTAGTGGAGACTAATGAATCAGGAAGGAGATGGGTTCTAAATGTGTTCTGACGGTTGGTTTAAGAAGTATAACAGGCGACGAGTTTTAGGTTTTGATACTCAAGTTCAGCTATGAATGATAATAATGAATTCTTTTTTTTTTGGAATGAATTAAAGGTGAAAACAGTTAAATAATATTTTGGATTGTAAAGATGTAATGCATTACTTAGAATGGATTTGATGAGAATTTGATGATCAGTGTTTGTTTAAGATGTTGTCAAATATGCTCAAAACTGTTAGTGGACACGAGGTTACTCAAACATTGGTCTAGGTCAAAACTTCACGTGACACGAACAACGCTACTTCTGATAATATGATAGAGCACTTATATATAGGAAGTACCATCGGCGTATCCACCATGCCCTTGTCGTATCACATTAGTTTCGTTGCTATATATCACGATTGGTTTTAGGTCGCAACACACGACATAATTTACTATGTTTTCCATGCGCTGATTTTTATAATTACGTGTGCACCCGTAGTTACTCAAATCATCGTATGGTCTGTATAGATCTTTCCGTTGTATGCAGTGCAAGAAGGGGCACAAATTTACTTAGTTCATGTCTATTGTTTCCACATATGAGTTGCTAAAAGTAACTATGTCCTTAAGTAGGCAGGTCAGTTAGCAACTAAAGAGTAATAAGGTAGAATAACTTAGAGTTTCATAGCTTACTCGTGTTTGAACAAGAAAACGTCAAACACCGAGCTGTTTTAAAGTGTTACAGCTTCCTCAGGTTTGAACAAGAATACGTCAAACCCCGAGTAGCTTCAATGTGTTATGGTTTTCAACTTTGGTGAACAAAGCGTATGACCATGCCTTGTGTATAATGTAATCAATTAATTGCAACAATTGTAAGCAATTTAGTTTCGTGTATAATGTAGCACCCAAGTTTCATGTATGATCTAGTGTCATGTAGCTTGTAATCAAATAGGTTTCATGTGTAACGTGAACAACTTAGCATCATGTATTTTGTATATCAATAAGCTTTCATGTGTAATGTAAATAACGTAGTATCATGTGTATTGCAAGAAATGAATTTCATGTATGGTGTTAACAACTTAGTATCATGTATTTTGTACCCAAATAAGTTTCATGTTTAATGTGATCAATCTAGTATTATATATCAAACCAACAATTGTTATGTATCATGTATATTACAAACAAATAAGTTTTCATGTGTTATGTGATAGTGCTGTGTATCTTGTGAACGTGCATACGTAAGTTTATTGAATTTTGTGTGTGACATATACTAACGAGTTTCGTATGTGATCAAGTGTTGTGGAGAAGCGTGTTGTTTGGCGTTCATATATAATGTGGTAGTTAGGTTCTAGCTCTTTAAATCTCATTTAGGTTGATGGGGATGGTTAACGTCTACGCGGTATGGATCGTCTCTTGAAGCGGAAAGTGAAAGATAACGAGGAGGTTCTGAAAACATTCGGGGAAATGTGTTTACAAATACTGATCTTCGTTTGAAAATAGAAAATTGTAAATTGTTCTTGGTTGTAGATATATAAAGTAGTGAAACCATTGAGTTACATAATCTAAATAAACAGACAGTTTATAGGAAAAAACTTTCTTTAAATTTTCAGTTATTATAAGGAGAATATTTTTAAGAGAAATTATTGGCTAATCAAGTAGTTGTATATTAATTTCGTCAGGTTTTAGAAATAGTTACTTTAATGAGGAAAATCATACTTATCTATCAATTTGAAGTAATATTTTTATAAAATAGGTTGTATTAAGTTCCCTTGCAAAGTGAAAATATTTATGGGGAATTTACATTTCTGATACTCTTTTAAAAGTTTGATAAATGTTTGGTTTGAAAATAACGAGGTTGTTTAAATAATTTGTTTATGAAGGAGATTGTCGGTAGTGTACTAAATCGTGTTGAATGAAGAAGGTGATACATGGAAAATTTTGATGAAAATATGATGGGTGTAATTTACACTCAACGTGTCGAATCAATGAATAATAACTTTAGAGTTAAAAAATATATATAAAATTTATTAAATGCTGAAATGGTAACCATTATTCAAAACATAGGGGAAATGGTTCTCAAACTAAAAATTTAAAGACCCTAAATATAAATTTATGTTAACGTCTCTGGTAGCTTCCCAATAAAAGGAAGATAATTCCCAAGACGAGCACCGCTATGGTCACTCGGGTAGCCGACCTGGTTTCAACTTTAGTTGTCTCCGTGTAATGCTCCAGTATTTCTTTTTCGGGGATGGAGATTGATTCTTTTTTATACCCTAATTGGTTTGCTAGGCTATCCATTCTTTGTCCTTGTAAGTCGTGCATTACCTCACGCTCCATCCTTTGCCTCTCAAACTCTACGGTCCTCACATATTGGTGAATGTCATTGATTGGAATTCCCAAAGCACTAGTGGGTGCCATGGTATTCCTTACCCAAGGGTTAGGATGATACGGGTCGGGCATTAGATATGGGTCTCTTAGTGGGGGTGATAACTGATTGTGGAGATGGGGTGTCTGATACGGGTTCCTGGGTGTGGGTGATCCAGACATTCGAAATCTTAGGCCGGTGTTCCTAATCCAATCTGCCCTTACATCAAATCTTGGTCTAGTAGTTGGGGGTGTTGGTGACCGATACACGGGTGACCTAGTGTCTTCTTCCCAATCAGATTATGCTCTGGGATGGTATACCGGGGAGGATGGAGAGTAGGAGTCCATGTCTAACATAAAAACAATGAAAAGGTTGTAAGCGATAATAAAATACTGAGTGTCAAATATAGGAGTTCTCATAGGTTTAGAGTTTGACTAGTCATAACACCGAGTCTTCACAATAGTATTTTAGGAATACACTTGACCTATAAGCAATGCATCCCTGAGGAGAATTCCCAGGAAAGAGGGGTGGGTCACTAAGACACACTTAAGTACCCTGTCTTTCCTTAGCCAGAATCTCTCATGGGCCTACACACTCTTCCAGCCATCATGTATTAATAACACTATTGTTGGGCTCATGGTCATGATGAGAATTGTTGTGGACTGGGTTTTGAGGCCCGAAAGTGAGGCTTATATATTGTAGTAGGCTTCTTCTTCTTGGAGGGTAAGTGGGCTTCTAGTTTATTATTAATGGGCATTAGACCCAATTAGGCCCAATAGTCTAGATTTTGATCACAAGAGATGGTGATATTTTGTGTGTGAGGTTAAGGGTGCATGTAGAACTAAGTATGTATGAGTGTGTGTGGAAACTTAGGATAGCACTTCAAATCAATCAAATAGGTAGCAATGACTAGGAGACAAAAGTTGGAAGGTAATGTGATACATAGACTATTAAGTATTTGTATCATATGATGTAATTATTTAGTATAACATGTAAAAATATTCACATAAGAAATAATCATATAGCATGTAGTAGCATGGCATAGTATGGGTGTCCTAAGGTTATAGTCTAGGTCGAGAGTGTCTAATAACATAATTCCCTATAACCAAGGCTCTGATACCAATCTGTCACACCCCAACCGACGGTGGAATACGTCGGGGCGGGACATGTAGACTGTTCATGAGCACATGGTTGACTAGATTGCAATATATTAATCATCCAAATTTTATTTCAAACAAATCAAACATAACCAAATTCAAACAAGTACGTAAATGAAATACATAATATTGTTTATTTAATTTTAACTAAGTCCAAAGCCTATGTGTAGCATGTCTTGATCAAACTCACACATTAGCACCTGAAACATGAATAAAATAAAGTCAACTAAAAAGTTGGTAAGCATACACAGGTTTATACATAGATAGTGTATAGATGTAAATAATCAAATCCTTACATAACATGATAAAATAAGGCATTTATGGGGAGCAACTATTATGTAACCAAAGTACAATCAAACCTTTGTAACTAGCATGCAAATTGTGTTGTCGGTAACAATCACCCCAATCTGGGTGGGTTTGTGAGACTCAATAGATCTATCATTGTTAACCGTCGGCTTGAATAGTTAATGATTGCACATAAATTGCACACAAACAGTTAACACACCTAGTACTCAAACATAAAGCTCAAATTTTGCATACATGAATGTAAAAAGGATTTGTGTTTATATAGTTTGTGTAAATGTAAGCAATTGTGTATATAGAGTTCATGTTTCACCCCAAAAAGTGTAAAAGAGTAAAAGGGGCTATGTAATACTCACCTGTGTATATTGTGTAGATAGCACGAGCAAGTATGAAGCACAAACGATTCTTAAATCACAAGTTAACCTAGAGTGAAATGTATGAACTTGTATTAATAATGTGTACAAAGTCTAGGTCATGTTCTAATGCTCATCGGGCGGGGGTTTGTATGTTGACATATGTATTTAGATAAACGGATTTGTTATGAAGATGTAAGTTCAAAGTAGGATTGGAAAAATAATAATGGTTTCGGGGTTTAAGTTTAGATAATTTAAATAAATAAATTTCTTTTAATTTATTTATTTAAAATAGTACGTCTTTAAAGAGTGGTGTGATATTATATTTATTCGAATATAGTTTAAATAAGTAAATTTATTTTATTTATTTATTTGTAATCATGTGTCAAAAATATACATTAATCATATATATAAAAGGAAAAGAGTTTTTATTTGTTTGATTAGGGTGTAAATCTTAATAAAAATCACCAAAGTTTTATATTTAAAATTGTTTATTATTGTACCGGTTAGTTTCAAATAGTATAAACTTTTATAAAAGAACTTTTAAAACACAAATGGAGTTGTAAAACATATTTTTAAAAATCATAGTGGCTTGCAAGGGTCGAACCCGGGTCTACCCGGTTAGGGCTGAGAGCATAAACCGCTGCGCCAGGGGCTGGTATTTGAAATAAACGGGTTCGAATTTATTGTTAACATGCAATTGCAAAGGATCTAGATTTGGTACTGCCATTAAGCAAAAAGGGGCAGGCTGTGTGAGTTTAGAACCTGCGACCACACGTATACGGGTCGTGCGTTTTAACCGGTGGAACTGGGCGGAGGCCTTGACAGATAACCCACCCGCTATACATAAATAAGCAAACCCAAATCGCCGATTTGCCATCATCATCCCAAACCCAAAACCCGATTCCCTGATCAAAACCCTAATCGATCATCGGTGAAGGGTTTAGGGTTTCTAATAATCAAAGGATTCTGAATTTAATGATGTAACTTAATTGGATTTTCGTGTTCGTTTGATGTGTGCTTGACCGATCCAAAGAAAACAAACCCTAGATTGTTCTTGAGCAAAATCATATTAACATTCGATTGTAATAAGGCTCGGAATCATGGGGCTTTTGAATTGGGTATTAAAACGAGTTTGAACAACATATGAATTACCTAGGATGACTGTGTATGGAGAACGAACGGCTAATGACCCAAACTTGGTGTTTTTCGATCCTGTCAGCGCTTCAGCGGTGGAATGCAGGAATCGTGAGAGGTTAGGAAGTTTGAAATAGGGTTTACGAAGGTGCGAGTGTAGCTTAATCGGATTGATTTCTCCGTAACAGCCCGATCCAAGTTGCTTTGACAGGAACCAACTGTCAGCGTGATTTGCGCATGGATTCATTTGATTAAGGACGAATTGGGTCACGAATTCGGTTTGTATACATGCAATAAACGTCTGAGCGTGATTTGCGGCCCTAAACATGATCCAATTTCCCGATTTGAAAGCTAATTGGACTTTGTTTGACTATGAGAAGTCAAACTGTTTTGAGTTTCAAATTTGGCCGCGACATTGATTGAATTGGGTGTTAATTGGGTCTGGATTTGATCGATATTAGCCTAGGTATACGTGGGATGTCCAAAACAGTTGGAATTGATTGACGAGAGCCTGGAATTGCAAGTATAATAGGGTTGTTTGACTTCAAAAGTCAAAATAGGTCGATGTGGTCAAAGATCCAAGTCAAAGGTCCAATTTGAGATAAAAGGGGTTCAAGGTTGAGGGTTCAAATGGCTAATGGTGGATTTCTTTGTTTCAGAAAAGTCCTAGACTTGAAATTTGGTTATAAAATATATATGTATATATATATATATTTTTAAAGCTTGTAAAATAACACATTATTGATTTTATTTTCAAACTATTTTATATGGAAATTCCATTTTATAATATTACTAACTATATAAAAGGTTAATATATATATATATATAAAGAACTGTTAATATGTGGCTTGAAGCTCATAATTATAACCAAAATATACATGGGTTACATGTATAATAGTAAATAAATTATTTTTGAAAGGTTGAAAATTGGATGTGACATAAGATGTTGAGCAAGTACGGGTTTTGAAATGAAGTGTCATTAAAAAAATAAGATAAAAATTCCACCGGAAAATCATGGATGTTACAAGATGGCATGCTAAAGATGACCTTGCTAGAACATCTCATCTTCTGACCTCTAACATCTGTTACAGTGTATTCATTCTTTTTATCATTGTAGGACCAACTAGTGAATGGAAAGTGGGATTGGAGAGGTTTAGCATCAATGATCACATATTTGCTAGGATTGAAGTGATGTTTGATCACTAGCAACAGATGCCTCCCACTTTCATTCTCAGGCTCATGAGCTTCACCCAGCTCCATCATTCTCTAAAGATCAGAATCTGGAAGCTGCATCACCTCATCAACAGTTCTGTAGATTGATCTTTTTACCTCTATCCTTCCCCTGAAAACCTCAAACCATTGATCTTGATTGCTATAGAACCAGGTAACAATTTCTATTGAATCTTCTGGTGTGGTAGTAGGTTTGGTTTTCTTCTTGGGAGGCTGTTGATGAGGAGGAGCTGGGTGAGAGGATTTAGACTCTTTGGGTGGAGAGTAGGGAGGTCTAGGAGGGATAGTGGAAGGTTTTTGGATAGAGGAAGGAGTGGATGAGGGAGTAGGCTTCGGTTTCTTTCGTCTTCTATCATCAGTTTGTGTGTTTACCCTTTTCTTTAAGCCTGTCTTCCCTAATCTCTCTTCATCTTCCTTCTTGACTTTAACATAAAAGGCTTGCAGGTTCATGAATCTCATGGGACCTAGCCTCTTTCCACTCTCTCCTCTAGCCTTCAGGAAGTTCATCATAACCTTCCTTTATTCATGGGTTCTTATATTGGAACTTAGAATCAAGACAAACCCTTGATTCTAAGGATCATATCAAACACAGACTGTTGATCTTGGACAGTTACAAGCTATACTACTATTGGTAGACAACTAAAAGATAAACTATAGCAAACAGTTGGATTCAGGTCAAAAGTCTTCTTAGGAATCTTTGCAGGAGACTTAAGAAGTGGTTTGTCTTTAATCATATGCACCAATAACATTCCTTCTGTTGATAGATGTGTCAGTGTTGTAGCAGAGGTGTCAGTAGCAAAGTCAAAGCTGCTGATGATTTTCCTATCAGCAGTATCAAGTGTTTGATGCTGCTAAGAAGCCTATCAGCAGCAACTCTAGACTTCTGTAGATAAGGCTATCCGCAGCATAGTTAGTCTTCAGCAGGAGGACAATTATCCACAGCAACTAGCCTTATCCGCAGCAGCTTGTTGGTCAGTGGCAAAATTGTGGAGTCCGCAGCAGTTGTACTTAGAGAATTTTGTAGTCATCGGTATTTATATCTACAGTGATAGTAAGTAAGTGCGTTGCGTTTAATTGGTAATATTAGGCAATGGTTGTTAATTGAATATATGCATAATGAATAAGTTGATAAATTATGTGTATATGAGTGAATGATGATATGTTTAAGAATGAACGATATGTTGAAAAGTGGATATGGTTTAAGAACCATACAATGGTGGAAAGTTGTGGATATGGTCTAAGAACCATAAAATGGTAGAAAATTGTGGAATGGTCTAAGAACCATAAATAATGTGGTATTATTGTTGTATGAATGTGGTATGAATATGTGTATATGTGTAGTTATAGTTAAAATACTATAATGGAAAAGTGGTGAAGTTATGGTCTAAGTATCATAATGGAAACGTGATGAATTTATGGTCTAAGTATCATAATGGAAATGTGGTGAAGTTATGGTCTAAGTATCATAATGGAAATGTGGTGAACTTATGGTCTAAGTATCATAATGGAAATGTGGTGAAATGGTGGTCTAAGTACCATGTTGAAAATGTAAAGGATTTATGGTCTTGTGCCATAAGGGAAGTGAAATATGACCAAATAATGGTGATTATTTAGGAAAGAAAGAAACTTTTATAGTGTTATGCAAGTGTCAAATTGCCTAAGGAGTAATTGGGTGGAAACGGGTCAAATGGGTGAAATTGGGAATGATTTTACCTTGTTGATATGATTGGTCTTCATTACTAATGGTGAATAATTATGTGGTGATATGTAGGAAAAGCTCCGGTGTAATCAAGGTCAAGCCCATGGCAAATGTTGGATTCTCGTATGCGCTTTTGTTGGTTTCGGGTGAAATTAGATGTTCAACAAATGGTTGTAAAAAATACATGAAATTGTAATTTTTGGTTCATTAATATGGTGTTTTGAATGTTTGAACCCAATCCTAAGTGTTGGGCAAATTTTATGGTAAATGGGTAAAAGTTATGAATTTGGCTAAGTGTTGAAAACTGGACAGTTCAGTAAACTTTCTGTTTACTATCGCCTCGCGGTACGCAAGAACTAGGGGAGGTTCTCTCGTGCTACGCGAAAGACCTGTTTCCCGGACGAGCCATTTTGGGACTCCCTCGCGGTACGCGAAGAAAGAGGCCTGGCGCGAGTGACATAAATTTAAAAAAAAAACTTTTCTTGGGACGAATGCTTCCGCGTGTTTAATGATTTTAATAATCGGTGATTGAAATTAGAGTGTTACAGAATGCAAGAGGAATTATTATGTATTTGGGGATGTGATGTCTTTTGATGCTACATACCGGTCAAACAGGTTTGTCTGTCTATATATATATATATATATTGTGTTATACATATTTTTGTTTTGTTTCAAATGTAGTGTTTTTAGTCAGGTATTCTATGGTGTTTGTTCCATTTACTGGTATAGACAATTACAGTAACAATATTACTTTTGGGGCTGCTCTTTTGGGATCAGAGACAGCTGAGACTTACAATTGGTTGTTGACTGTGTTTTTGAAGGCTTTTGGTAATGCTCCTAAAGTTGTTGTGACTGATAAGAGCCAGCTATGAGGAAAGCTATTGAAAAGGTATTTACAGACACCCATCACAATGGTGTCTGTAACAATGGTGTTTTTATATGAGTCAAAGTGTTTATGGTGTTTATATTTGTTTATTATTCTAATTAGTACTTTTTTGCATCACATATGTATGGTGTTTTTATTCAAATAATTTATGTTTTTATTTGTTTTGTATCGTTATGTGTAATTGTATGGATATCGAGTCTTTTAAACTGTTATTTGTTATGTTTATTTTTGTATGGCGTTTTACATTAGGTTTCTAATTTTTTAGAATATATTCGAAATGGTAGTCTTATTATATAATGTATGGCGTTTTCTAATAATAGTTGTATGGATACCGAGTCTTCAAAACTGTTATTTGTTATGCTTATCTGTTGTTGCTTTTTTTTTGTAGTATCATTACTTATGCCGTTATCTATTTTGTATGGAGTTTATTTTATGTTAGTCATTTTTTCAGCATATATTTTTTATGGCGTTTTATAATGATATTTGGTATTTTTAGTCTGATTATGCTTATTTGTAATTGCGTTCTTCATTATTATTTCTAATGGCGTTTTTTAAAAATATCTTAACATTGAAGGTTGGTCATCAACTATGTAACTCGACTGATTTTAAACAAGATATTTGTAACATAGTTTGGACCGATGCTCTCACGCCACAAGATTTTGAAGAAAAATGGGTAAATGTTATTGAAAAGAATGATATTTCTGAAAACAGTTGGTTGTCTGATATATTTGGTTTGAGAGAATCATGGATACCAGCTTATTATAGGGATGAGATTCTTTCTGGTCTAATGAGAATGACGTCGAGGTCTGAAAGTGAGAACCATTTCTTTGGTCAAGTTTGCAATTCGAAATCTACTTTGGTGGAGTTTTTGTCTCATTTTGAAAAAACGATTGAATCTCAACGTCATACTCATATGAAGAACGACCATGATACTCGTTATACATGTCCTCAATTTAAAACAGATAATGTTCTTGAGAAGCAAACTTCTGAAATTTATACAAAAACAGTGTTTTTTGATGTTCAACATGAGATTAAAAAACTACATAAATGCTTGAATGCAAAGTATGAAGAAGCTGGTGACTCTGTTAGGTTTTTTATAAAGGATTTTGAGCAACCATGTTCGTCATTTTTTCAGGTACATGGTGTTTATTTATTTTTATATTATGGTGTTTTTTTTTATGAATTGTGTTATCTAAAACAAAATATTTGTTGATGTGAGTTATTTATTTTTACTAATTTGTTATGTTTGTTTTCCTTTCACATGGCGTTTTTGACAGAAACATTTTATTGTTTTTCAGGTTATGTTTCGCAAATATGATTGTACTATATATTGTAGTTGCAAAAGCTTTGAACAGTTTGGGCTTTTGTGCAGACATATTTTTTATGTTTTGAAGTTGACTGATATTAGGGAATTTCCCAAACAATACATTCTCCGTCGTTGGACTAAAGATATTGTCCCAAATAGTTTAAAACTTTACACATCCAGGCATGGTGTTATTTCAAGTGATAACAAATGTGTTCAATCTTTAATGCGGGATATAATGTTTGCAACAGAATACAACATTAATCGTCTCTCCCACAACCTTGGGGAACATTCTTTGTATAAGAAACATTTGTAGAGTTACATCTCTAATCAGATGATCTTCAAGTTAATGTCACTGCTCCTAGCAAAAGGGATAGGATTGCTTAAATGGTTGGCCATACTGTAAATGAAAAGTATCTTGTAAGAGTACCTGCTGGAATCAAGACCAAAGGATGTGGTGCGTATAAACGCCTAAAATCAAAGCATGAAGAAGCTATGATCAAGGCTGGTAAGAAATCTAGACAATGTCAAAAATGTTTTGAATATGGCCATTATTCATCCATTTGTTCCAAAGAAATTATAAAGACAACACCTGGTGAAGGCTCATCCCGGTCATTAAGATCTTCTTTGAAGAAATCTTAGCATATTTTTCTATTTTAAACTTTTAATTGAATGTTGGTGCTATGTTTATGGCATTTTTTTAATGGTGTTTAAACACTGATCATTTTGAAACAGTTGTTTATGGCGTTTACTATTTTTCTGGTGTTAATGATGTTTAATATTAAATTTTGTTACTTACCAAACATTATGGCGTTTACTAATTGTCTGGCGTATATCATGTTTATGGTGCTTATGATGTTTAATAAAATAATTTTTATGGCGTTTTAATATTGCTTACGTAATACAAGAAAAACATATAAAACCATTCCAAGTTTTAATATATCCCATTTTAATATCATCCATCATCATACATATGAATCCAAAAAAGTTAAAACAAACACCTACTTAACCATACTTACTAAACATTCACATAAAAACTTCCAAACACATCAACCCCAACACATACCCACTCCATCACCACCTAAATCTTCTTCAAAATCTCCACCTTCTCCTCCAACTTTTTCAAGACACTCTCATTCCTATCCAACCCCACCTTTATCTGGAAACTGACTGAGTCATCTGCACCTGCTTGTTGGTAAAAGTAATCCAGGGTAGCATCCCTTTCTGATGTCTTTTCCATTTCCAAGAGCTTGTTGATCACCTCAGCTGATTTTTTTTCGTTTGAACATGCGAGGTAATATAAATCTGTTACCTCTTTTTAACAGATAGGTGAGCCTCTTCTCAGCAAAGTTATCCTCTAACATTTTGTTCTTAATTTCTTGGTTGTTTGAAGATGAAGACGCCATTTTTTTAAGGTTGATTTGGTGTTTTTTTGTAGGTGAATAAAGTGTATCTTTCATGCATGCACATATATATAGAGGAATAATTAATATGTAACTACATGGTGTTAATTTATTACCACGCGTATTTTTAACTTCTCCGTTAAACGTTTTACCATTTGTATCGATTCGTTTTCACTACAATGCCATTAATACATATTAAATGTTTGGTAGGCGTATATTCATGGTGTTAGTTGCACCGCTTGACTTTAATAGGTAATAAATGTTATGAGTATAAATAACACTCTAAGGTGTTAACTTCTTCTCATTATTTCACCAAGCACATCACTTCATCTTACACAAAATCATATTGAATTTTATGGCGTCTTCATCACACAATACAAACAATGACTCTGACAAATTGTTTGATTTAATTATCAAACAATACAAAAGAGACGTGGTGTTTGTGGAAAGCCTAGGTGGTATGAAAAAAAAACTTAGCTAAGAGAATAAAAGATTCCAACATCATTTTGGTTGAGCTACGTAGTCTTCCCGAAAATACCATCAGAGATATGGCACTCAAGTTTAAAGTTGAAGCGTTTCTGATTATGCTAAACTTGTGAAAATTTTAACCAGCATAATTCAAGGAATAAGTGTCTCAATGGAGACCAAAATTGATTTTCTTAAATCCCTAAGTTAATTTACTATTTAAAATAATTGTTTGTTGTTTTATGTTTTATTTGCATGTATGTTTACTATTTTTTATTGTCATGTTATGTTATTTGTTATGTTATAAGTAATATGTTTTTGTATTATTAAGTTATGGCGTTTTAAGAGTTCAACAATTAATTGTTATGCATAAGTTAATTAACCATAAATGCATGTTGTTGTATTTTATTGTATTAAATTTGTTAGTTGCACCAAACGAATTTAATGTATTTATTACTACTTGTTAATTGTTAAAGTATATGAAAAATATATCATCAAATTTTGTAATTCGAAATAACGTAATAGGATAAAAAAATTAATTGTAGACTAAAACGAAATAAAAAACATAAAACCCAAATCATGATGTATTTCATAGATGTGGTAACTAATTAAATTCATTTATATGGTGATATTATTTTTTTTATGTTTATTAAATAGTAATTTTTATTTTTTGCAAACATGACGTTTTATGGTTACATTAACTACTTTTTGTATCAAATTGTTATGTTGTTCATATATATGAAAAAAATATATATCAATTCTTCTAAATCCAACTAATATAACACGGAAAAAGATTAATTGTAGACTAAAACGTATTAAAATACATGCAACTCACCTCATGGTGTTTTTCACTAAATTGTTAAATTTTACTAATCATTTAATCTATATTTTCGGTCATTATTGCTTCTAATTTTTTGTTTGTTGTTTCATGAAGTTTTTTCCTTTCCTCTAATTTCCCTGTATCTTTTGAAATATTTCATCATTTCTGCCTTGAACTCGTTGAGATTATGAAGCACAATCTTCGCTGCATATTTATATCTTAAATCGTTTATTTGTTTCTGTTGGGCGTTGTTCTCTTCATCCTCCTAACAAAAACCAATTTTCCATTTTGTTATTTCTGTACCTTTGTATGTTTTCATGTGCCTCGTAGCAAATAGTCCACAGTTTATTCCATTCTCTTTTGTCCTACATTCCATCGGGACTCTTTCAACTTTTGCTACCTTTATCAGCTTTCCACTAGGATGACATTGTTTAATCAAATAATGTCCAAAAGCATCCCGCTGTCAAATAGCATTTTTTTAGTACCAATTTATGGTGTTTATCTTTGTATAGTATTGGTTTCATACCATAATATTTGGCCATCATTCATATATTTTACCCGGTGCTATTTTTGGCTGCATAACATTGTTGTCAATTACCTCCACTTTATGGTTTTTCAGATTTAAGCACATCACATAAAAATGTGCTTGGTGTATAATTGGAACGAAAACAAGATCGAATCCAACCAAATTTGTCCTCTTCACCTCTTTTAGCATTGTCTGCATGTTTCTATTGAATTCTTGATTTATATATTCAGCACCTTTCTTTTAAGTGTCTCTATGTTGTGTAATCAAATTAATTTCATTACTATATAAAAATAACATTATAATATTTATGGTGTTTATAAAATACTTACCAACATAATCTCTGTGCAGAACAATCTTGACAATGATTCCTTTGACCTGTACCTTTCATCGTGATTTAGGATGTGTGCCCACACATGAATAATGTTGATGTGAATGAAATGTCCAGGTCTCAAACTTTCAAACATCACTCTTAGAATTTCAGAGACCCCTGTCTTTTTGAAAAGGATGTCCCTGCAAATAATACATGGTGTTATAATCGTGATCAATATTACTAATAACTTTGATGTTTATGAGTATGGTGTCTTAGTAAAAAATAAATATTAATACCATTCGGACGCATATGCAGAGAACAGATAGTTGGCAATATTTCCCTCCAATCCTGTTATCTTCTCTGTCAGACTAACATCTCTATCAACATATGGTGAGTAAAACTTTTCCGACAATTTTCTTTTTCTTTCTTCTCTTTGTTTCTTGCCCATATCATCTTCTACCTTTTCCACAACGGTTATTGTTAATGGAGATAACACATTTGATACTCCTATCCTTGATCCAGCTAGTGTTTTTTCAGATTCTTCGTCCAAAATGTTGTTTTCTTTTATCAATTTGTTTATATCAACTTCTCCACTGTCTTCTTCTATTTCATTCTACATTGGTTCAACTTCTTTGTATCCTTCTGGTGTTAATTGTGATATCAATTTAAATGATGGTGGGTCAAATGACATTTTCCCCAATATTTTACCTTCAACCTTCTCTTTATTACATTGTTTTGAATCTAACTTTTCATCATTATTGATAAATTGATGGAATTGTTTGTGGTGTTTCATCATATACCGGCTCATCATCATGGCTTACATCATGTGATATCTGTGAACTAAAATTTTCTTTAGATTTTCCGAATGTGTCAGTATTTGGTGTCTGGTCATAATGAGGTTGTATATTTTCATCAGCAAAAATCAAATTCCTCTTTATACATAATATGGTATCTTGTTCTTTGCTTGATATATTTTTTTCATCATCTTTTAAATGTATCATCTGTTTTATATCTCCAATTGGAAGATCCAACACTTCCTTAATACTATTCAAATAAAAAAGACTCACATTTCTCCTTTTCATGCAAAAACGATTGGTCTTATAATTGAAAGTCCACTCTTCAATCCATTGTGCATCTGATTTCTCAACTGATTTACTTTCCAAATCATCATTACACAAATTATTAATATCATTTTGAAGATCTCTTTCAAGCTGCAGTTGTTTCAACATATTTTCCAACTCTTCATTACGCTGCATTACCATGTCACGCTCCGATTTTATGTTGGTGTTTTCCTTCACCAATGTTGTTTCTCTCAATTTTGATGCTTCCACCTCGTCTTTCAAACGCTTAATATGATATTCCAAGTTCATAATTATTACCTCTGAGTCCACAACTTCTGGATTTTTCATGGTATTTTTTCCCCATCCATCTTCCATTTTCCTTCCTCCTTTACTGTTGATATGCTCCATAAACGTAACACAACAATCATATGTTTTTTTAAGTAGAATATTCCACTCATTTTCCTTATGTTCTAACTTGTTACTGTTAGGGTATTCTTCCATAGCCTTTGAAACTAATATGTGAACCCTATTGAAATATTCCTCATATTCCACTAATGCACCGGATAGTAAACATGTCCTTTTCTGTTTTTTCACATAAACAAAAAAGATGAATATGGTGTTTTTATTGTTTTTATAAATGTAAAACGTAAAGTATTTTTTCACCTCTTCATTGTCGAATTCACAATCTTCATTCTTATCTTTCACAATAACAATCTGAAGGTTTACTGCATGCAGTTTTGTATATTAAATTATTTATTTGGATTACTTTTCTAAAAAATTGTGTTCATGGTGTTTTTTTTATATAATACCTATGTTGCTGATTCCTCATGGATTAATTTTCATATACATTCTGTTCTGCTTCATGGTCTGTTTCTGTTGCCTCTGACGAAACATTGTCCTCATTATTTTCAATTTCATTTTCTGTTTCTTCCTTTGCATCAAACTTCATAAATCAATTTAAACATGCATTATAACTACAATTTCATGGCGTTATATATATTTATATAGAATTACTTACCTGTACTTTGATATATTCATCATCATCTTCAGGAGGTGTGCAGTTGTTCAACCAAACTTGTAAAACTGCAGGTAAAATCAAGTGGTTTCCAGATTCTGATATCATGATATCATTTTCTTCATTCTCCATGTATTCATTACAAATTGCCAAATATTGTTTGGTGTTTGATTCTATATTTTCTACCAATTTTGTACCAGCCTTTGCTTGTTTGGATTTATTTTTCATGTCTTTGGTTTTTTTCTCCACTTTTGTTTTGCCTCTAGGTTTCATATAGTTTTCAATGTTTTTTAGATGTGTTTTACAAACCCATTCAACTGCATAACGATCACTTTTCCTTTTTGCTCTTTCATTTATATCATTCACCACTACAAACTGCAATAATTAGTAACACATTATTAGATCATGGTGTTTATTCGAGTTATATACATACCGCGAGCAGAGCCAATGGATCATTGAAATGAGTGCTTGGATTCCATGCTATTTTACTTTTGTTCAAGCATTTGATTATGTAGTCACACCATTTGAGTTCTTTAATATCAACCTTTTTTTAAAAAATGTTAAAAAACCTTGATTTACCACACTATTATTATTGGTTTCCCCAATAACAGTGAAAAATCCCACCAAAAAATTCAAAACGAACTTTCTCCCAGAACTTTACATTTCAGCCACCTTCTAAAAAATTCTAGTACAAAAGGTCTTTTTATCCATGTGGTGTTTTTGTAATAACTTATCCATTCTGCCACAACTGCATCCTTACCACCGGGTCTCTTTTCCTGTATGGGTATAGTACCAAGTGGAATTCCTATAACTTTGTGCACAACATCTGGTGTTATATGAATCACACGTTTCCCAACATTTAACGTGCTTGTATCTGTGTTGTAGTTTTGAACCATCCAGAATGCAAGTTCCGTTGGGATACTGTCTAATTTTAGATTCAATATTGATTTAAATCCCATTTCGTTGACCGTTTACTTTTGATCATCGTTAAAAGTTGCAAACCAGTTGATTAGGTTTGAGGGAGCTATTCTTGGTAATATTTTCTTACGAGTGAACTCATAATATTGATTCTCAAGTTGTGCTTATGTTTCTTTACCACTCTTATTTCTAGAGATTTCTTTATGTGTCTATTTTTGTTTTGGTGTCTTTAGTATGGCTTTTGATGGTGGTGGCGTCACAAAGTCATCATCATCTTTGTCTTCAGGGTATATGTTAGCCTTTTTTCCACCAACAATTTCTGGTTAAGCAGAAGTCTTTGGTGTTATTTTGGAAACAACCTTTGTTTTTTGGGCAAATTCTGGTTGAACTGCATTCTTTGGTGGTTTTTTGGAAACATCCTTTGGTATTTTCAATTTCAATTTCTTGCTACATGGTAAACATATCTGATTTTCTTCTTCGACCATAGCCCTTTTTAGTTTCAATTTCAGTTTCTTTCTTGGTGGTTCATTAATTTCTTCATTTGTTTATCACAAGAAAACATAAAGGTGCCCTATTAGTTACCCCTATAAAATAAGGTAACTCTTATAGTGAATATATATTAACCTGGTTGCTGCATTTCTTCTGTTTCCCCTTCATACAAAATAATTGGTGTTTCTTAGTCGTTTGTGAATTTGCTGAATGAAGTTCGCAAGGCAACTCTATAACTTTTTCTTTTCCCTGCATATACACACAAAACCATATTGACACCATACATAAGAAAACGCCATAATCAGAAACACCAGACACACATAACAATATAAACACCATAAATATAACAATTGACACCATTCATCAGAAACACATAATTCTAGTTGCCATATAAACACAATACAATCCTGGTTGAAAAAACATATAAACACAATACCTTTGAAAAAAAGGAACATACAAAATCGACACCATAACCGGTTAGAGTAGTACATGATAGAAAAATGAAAACGTCATAATTAGAAACATATAATTCTGGTTGAAGAACCATATAAACACAACACCATTCTGGTTGAAAAAAACATATAAACACCATACCTTTGAAAAAAAGAAACACATAAAATTGACACCATACATTTATAACACCAGACACACATAACAATTGACACCATAAATCAGAAAAATAACACCATACATCACGATACATCAGAAACCCTATATGTCAGGAACACCATACATTATAAACAAAAAAACAATAAAAACACCGCACACATAACCACATAAACACCATTAATCAGAAACACAACAATTTGAACACCATACATCAGAAACACTTATCAATTCACATAACAAAATAAACACCAAGTTTTATAAACACAAAACAGTTTAAACACCATACAAACTAAAACCCCCAATTTTGGATATATTGCATGTTATGAAACTTTAGAGACCAAAATATAGTGAAGTATTAAGTCGGTGACACCATAATTAAGTTCGAAGTATCTAACTAATTGCAAACGCCAATTAGTTGTAGTCGTTTACCTTTTTTGGAGCTTGAAGAAACACTCGATATTTCGTCTTTCTTTCGATTAGGAGTTCCTGAATCAGTTAAAACAAACAATTACAAATGCCATAATATTATTATTTTGCATTAAACTGAAATGTTACATACGCTTATATGTTAACTTGTAATGATCATCAGACGTCATTGTTGTAGAAGAACAGTTGAATCGCGAAATCGAAGGAGCGTTTAGGGTAATTTTTTTTATTTCTTTTCCGTTTGAAAATATTACGTATGTTGGCTGTTACTATATTACCCTCACGCGGTGAAAATAATTGGACCTAATTACGAAAACGCCATCGCGTGTTTTCATCCGTGGATCATTTAATCTAATGGTTCAAAACCCTTCCTACACTTCCTACACTTTTTTCACTTCTTAGAATATCCCTCCCCTATATATATATTACCTTTTTAACATAAATTTGTTCATCATAGATGGAGAAATTCGTGAAACTATTTTAGGTCCCCAAGAACTACTCGAAAATTTTAAAGGGTGACAACTGAAAAAATAAAGCTATAGAAAAAGAATGAAAACCATATAACCGACCACGCTGTATAGTAGAAGGTATAGCAAATTGACATTTGAGTGCATGTTTAAATGAAGTGTAGCGTGAAGGGGCACTAAGCTAATGGTCTCGAGCTGTCATATAACAACAGTTATCACACCAACATTCAATGTGCACCCTTTGAGGTCTTATACGGAAGAAAATGCCACACCCCTGTTTGTTGGACTGAAATCGAAGACAATCAAATAATTGGTCCGGATAATAGATCATTAGAAGAGTTATGCGGATAATAGAATAAAACCTCTTGAATTTCAAATTGGTGATCGTGTTCTACTTAAAGTTTCCTCCTGGAAAGGAATTGTCCGATTCGGGAAGAATAGTAAACTAGCTCCTAGGTATGTTGGACCATTCGAGATCCTTGGAAGGATTGGTCCAGTAGACTACAAACTTCAGCTACCGCAAGAACTTAAGTCTATCCATGACACTTTTCATGTGTCTAATATGAAGAATTGTGCAGCTGACGAAACTTTACACATTTCTTTGGATGAGATCCGCATCAATAACCAACTACACTTCGTTGAAGAACCTATTGAGATTGTGGATCGTGACATCAAGAAACTGAAGCGAAGCCGCATTCCATTTGTTAAAGTTCGTTGGAATTCTAAACGTGAATGTGAAGACCAGAGATGAAACTCAAACACCCTCATCTATTTCAGGATAACACAAACTCTACCAGTTGAATTTCAAGGATGAATTTCCCTTAACTAGGGAAGAGTGTAACATCCTTGATTTTTCCATGCTATTTATGTAGCCTTTTGGTGATACTATTGATTCATTATGTATTCTTGAAACAACTTTTATCTATGAAAACTTTAACATGATTAAATTTCAAATACATTTTGATTTTATAAATTATCGTTTACTATGGGTGTTCTATGAGATTCTATGTAATACGATACTATACTAATATACTCTATCTTGTCTAAAGTAGTAACTTGAATGCCTTTAACCCTAATTAAAATAAATTCTATGGAAAGTTTCTATCTTTAGAAACCTAATTTCAAACTTGTCTCCCGTCATAAGTAAGTAGATATAATATTATTTTTCATTTTTTTATTTAAATCTCCATCTTTCTTGTGTTATGTCATTAGTAAGTAGATATAATATTATTTTTTAATAAATAAGTAGAAGTATATATTCAACAAATTGTAGTTCCTTTAGAATTCTCAACATTACACTAATGAAAACTAGTTTACACTACTGTAACTTAGTGTGAGTCTTAAAATATTCTTTTACTTGTTTTCGGTTCATCTTGTGTAAGACCAATTCTAAAACTTGGTGCACCAAGATTCTCACTGTTCAAAGTTCCCCCCCCCCTCCCCAATTTCTTTTTGTTTAAATCCTCTCCAACGTCTTGAACCTCGCCTGTGAATAAGTATAGGTATATATTCAACAAATTGTATTTCTCTTAGAATTCTCAATTACGCTAATGAAAACTAGTTTACACAACAAATAGTACTTCCCTTATAATTTTACATCATTAGAGCATTCACGGTAGTATCCTCATCCCCATCCTTATAATTACACTAAAATTACTATATTTTCTCTCTCCTTTTCAATTAAATAATACTTTTTTATACCTTTTCTTTCTCCTCCACTTACAACCACTTTTAAAAAATATTAAAAGCTTATGTGGGTGAATAGTGTTTCCCCCAAATATACAGAAAATTTATATTTTTTTCTCTATCATTCACTCACAACCACTTTAAACCACCCCCTAAAATATAGAGGACTCACTCACATAAATTTACAGGACCGGCTGTGAATGCTCTTACACTAAGGAAAAATAGCTTACACTAATGTAACTTAGATGAAGTATTATCTTATATTATATTTGTTTTTGGTTCATCTTATGTGAACCCCATGCTAAAAGTTGGTGCATCTAGATCCTCATTGTTCAAAGCCCCCCCTCCCTTTGCTCTTTTGTTAAACCTTATCCAACGTAACGAATCTCGCCTGTAAATTAATACCGGTATATATTCAACATATTCTACATACCTTGTAAATTTTCAACATTACACTAATGAAAATTAACTTACAGCGATGTAACATATTGTAACTACTGTATTATGTTTATCTGTTTTTGGTTCATCTCGAGTGAACCCCGCCTTAAAACTTGGGGCACCTAGATCCTCATTGTTCCGTTTTTTCTTTCGTTTTGTATCTTCCTCCTCTCTTTTATGCCTACGAGCATTATTGAGTAACACGGGGTAATGTATATACCATAAGTCAACAATACCATAGTATTCTAATTTACAATAGTGTAATACCCAAAAAAAAAAGACAGGTTACATTTGTCGAAAGTTACATTCTTAAATTTTTCAACTTATAAAAAAATTAAATTTTTTGAACTCTTCAAAAATATCAAAAAATCACCTCCATCATTTCCTCCCACTCTATCCCCTTGTTGTTCGTTATCTATATGGTGTTCCTCTTCTTCTTTTTCCAGATTTTCTACTATTCTTCCAACTTCCATGCAAATGTCCATGATTATTTCATTAATATGTTGCCCCGTTTATTTCAGTTACATTGTTTTTTTTCCTTTTATCTTACTTAACTTTGCTTTTTTGCTTACTACCTTCAAGCTTATTTTCTTCTCTACCAATAGGGTTCTCTTTAAAAACACTCTCAAATATAGAAATCAATCCTTTAATTTCTACATTTGTTGGGTTTTCACTATAAATTAAGCCTAGTGCATTTTCCAAATATTCCTTATGCCTTCCATAGACCGCCAAAAGCTTTTCAATTTTTTTAATCTTCACCGGTGTAAAAAACAATATCAGAGAATATATATTTATCTAACTTTTGTATTTTAATAAAAATAAATAAAAGGTAATGTTACCACTAAATCACTAAAGTCTAGGTTTTCCTTTAAATATTTGTCAGCGTCGTCATAATTTCAACAATAGGAACGGACATTCCCAAGAGTTTACCCCTCCCAAACCCGCCACTTCGAATCTCCCGTGCTTCTCTCTCTTGTAATAGGTCAACATCCCATAACTCTATAGGTGATACTGAACGATCCGAAGTCATTCCGTTACATTGAATGTAATCAACGTAAAGAAGCTGTTTGAAAAACAAAACTGTTATTTTCCAGTACATTTACAATGGTGTAATATTTTCTATTTTACTAAATAAATTTGCATTGGTATAAAAAATAACATACCGTTTGTATTGTCAGCGCCCTCTTAAACGGACTTTTTGTATTTCTGGCCCAACCGTTCTTACTAGTTTTAATGCACCTAACTACATACGCATACCAATTAAACTTACTAATATCTGTTTCACTCCTGAAATAATACAGTACATCAAGTTTACATTTACCATGAAAATAACAGTCAACCATGGTTGCCAGAAACAACACCAAGAAATGTAGTTGAATAAAAAATGAATCATCACCACTGTTCTTAATAATCTTTGACATTATTTTAAATGATGAGATGTAATCATTCTCATACATATCCTTCCACGCCACCAAAAGTGTATCAATATCCTTAGTTGGAATAATATTTTCTGAATCAATTTCAGAGTTGGGGATTCAAATCAAATTATAGATAGGCTGCTCACTAACTTGATTGGAATCCCCAAATAAGTACCTGGAGTGATAATAAAAGTTAGTGAGCAGTCTATCTATAATTTGATTGGAATCCTCAATTCTGAAATTGATCTATAAAATATTATTCCAACTAAGGATATGGATACACTTTTGGTGGCGTGGAACGATATGTATGAGAATGATTACATCTCACCATTTGAAAAAGTGTTAAGAATTATTAAGGACGGTGATGATGATTCATTTTTTTTCAACTAGATTTCTTGGCGTTGTTTCCGGCAACCATGGTTGAGTGTTATTCTCATGGAAAATGTAAACTTGATGTACTGGATTATTTCATGGGAGAAATAGATATTAGTAAGTTTAATTGGTGTGTATATGTAGTTAGGTGCATTAAAAATTGTAAGAATGGTTGGGCCAGAAATACAGAAAGTCCGTTCAAAGGGGTGCTGGCAATACTAACGGTATGCTATTTTTTATACCAATGCAAATTTATTTAGTAAAATAGAAAATTTTACACCATTGTAAATGTATTGGAAAATAACAATTATGTTTTTCAAACAAATTTTTTACATTGACTACGTTCAATGTAACGGAATGACTGTGGATTGTTCAGTATCACCTATAGAGTTCTGGGATGTTGACCTATTACAAGAGAGGGAAGTACGGGTGATTCAAAGTGGCGGGTTTGGGAGGGGTAAACCCTTGGGAATGTCCGTTCCTATTGTTCGAAATTATGACGAAGCTGACAAATGTTTAAAGGAAAACCTAGACTTTGGTGATTTAGTGGTAACATTACCTTTTATTTTTTTCTTATTAAAATACAAAAGTTAGTTAAATATATATTCTCTAATATTTATTTTTACACCGGTGAAGATTAAAATAATTGAAAAGCTTTTGACGGTCTGTGGAAGGCATAAGGAATATTTGGAAAAGGCACTAGGCTTAGTTTATAGTAAAAACCCAACAAATGTATAAATTAAAAGATTAATTTCTATATTTGAGAGTGTTTTCAACTATTGGTAGGGAAGAGTTAAAAAAAATTAAATTTTTTGTAAGTTGAAAAATTTAAGAATGTAACTTTCGAAAAATGTAACCTGTCTTTTTTTTTTGGTATTACACTATTGTAAATTAGAATACAGCGATATTGTTGACTTATGGTACATACATTACCCTGTGTTACTCAATAATGTTCGCATATGTATAAAGGAGGGAACTTTAACAGTAAGGATCTTGGTCCATCAAGTTTTAGCATTGTTCTCACACAAGATGAACTGAAAAAAAGTAAAAAATATTTTAAGACTTACATTGAGTTACGGTAATGTAAACTAGTTTTAATTAGTGTAATGTTGAGAATTTTAAAGGAAGTACTTTTGTTGAATATATACCTATACTTTTTTATTTAAAAATAATATTATATCTTACTTACTATTGATAGGAGCAATGTTTTCAAACCCGGACCGGACCGGCCGGTCGGACCGGGACCCGGTGGCTTGAACGGTCCGGTTTTGTGTGCTGAAACGATCCTGCAGAGACCCGGCCGGTCGAACCGGGAACCAGTGGTCGAACCGGGAACCAGTGGTCGAACCGGGCAGTAGCTATTTTAATCTGATGTTTTTGGACGAAATCTGATCAGAGGAGCACCAGAGGGCAACCATCACAGCTAGAAAAGTGCCGTTCCGTTGACGATTTTTCAGATGGAGCAATTCCTTCATGTTTGGTTGTTTCAGGTGCTTCGTAGAAATGGAGACGAAAGAGGAGAAATGGAGACAGTGAAATGGAGATTTGTTCACAAACAAAAAAAGATAAATGGTTTATTTAGGGATATGATAAGTTTTCTTGGGAATAGATATGTTCTTGGGAATTAACATACAGAAAGTAAAGAGGATATATTTTAAAATCTTAATTTTTTATTTTTATTTGTGACTATTATTCAAAAGGCTATTTAGGAATTTTATTAGTTGTATGTAAATTTAGTTTTATTTATATAAATATGTTTTTTTTCCTATATAATTATTAAATTAATTTTGACGTCATCCGGTTCTTGAATCCGGTCCGACCGGTCGGACCGGTCCGACCAGTGAACCGGTAAGAAGACCGGTTCAACGTCCGGTCCGGTTCGGTTCTGAAAACATTGGATAGGAGAGAAGAAAGATGATGACGAATCAAATAAAAAAAATAAAGAAACAAACAAAAGGCCTAGATTTAGTATCTTGGATGCAGTTATTAAATTAGGTAACATTTAAGAAGCGATACAAATCTTTTTAAAAACTATTACTAGTTGTTGATAAAACGATAATTATTTTTGCTTTATGTAGAATCACGGCCATCACTGCTACATTAGAACCCGAAGACGAGCCTCCCTGCTTATCCTTCAGATTCTTTGCGATATCTCTTAACATGCGCTGCAGATCTAGAAATTCAGAATGTTGATTTCTCAACAAAGTATCATGTGCATCCAACCTTTGTCGGGGCTCCTTATCATTCACTATCAACTGGGCAAACATCTAAGTCTAATTCTCCAACATCTCCTCGATCTTCATATCTTTAGCACTGCTTCCCGAACTCGCTCCTACATCTCCTCCACCAAACTGATTACAGCTCAGCTGAAACCCAGGTGGGTTCCCGCCAGACCTCCATCCTGAGCTGTATGAATTGCCAAAGGTGTTATTAAATCCTTGGTTCGGGTTTCCGACAAAATCCACATGCTCCTGTTGACTAACAGGGCATTTTTTGGTGTCGTGGCCTCCTATGCACACCTCATACCTCTGAGCGCTTAACTTTAGCTCCTTTATCTCCTTCGCCATAGGCGCAAGTGCAGCTGCCACGCTAGCATCGGGGGTGACTTGATGAACACCTCTAGAAGAAGATGCGGGTGTCCAAGCACTAGGAAAGGAAGTCCTAGTATATGGCTGCTGTTAGGGATGAGATCGGTGCCGTACCAAAAATACCGGTACCGAATTTATGGAAAAGTGGGTACCGGTACCGAATTTATCGGTATGGAACCGGTTCGGTTCGGTACGGTACCGGTATTCGTTACAAAGTGTTCATCTTTTTCGGTACCTGTACCGTACCGGTACCAAAAATACCGGTACCGAATTTATGAAATGCTCATCCCTAACTGCTGTTGCTCGGCCAAAGCAAAGCTCTCAAACATCTCTTCACACTCAGCCGACTCCTTCTTGTCCATGATATGCCCTCCTACAGCAGTATTGAACATCTGTTGTTTCTCCATCGTCAGACCATTATAGAACTTCTCCACGAATGCCCAATCAGAATGGCCATGTTGGGGCATCTACTCAACAGGGTATTAAACCGCTCCCAAGCCATAAGTCAAGGTCCATGCGAAAGGAGTGGATATGGTCCCATAAACGAGCGGCCTTGGAAGGTTGATAATACTTCTTTAGGAATTTGGCCTGCAGATCTTCCCAAGTGGTGATAGAATCATCTGGCAGGGTATCTAACCAAGTGGTGGAGTGACAGAATTGAAAAAGACGCAAATAAGTTGCGTCCTCAGACACACCAGTAATGCGAAAGTTATTTCAAATACGAACGAAGCGGGACAGATGTCCAGGGGCATCCTCATCCTCAAGTCTGTGGAACTGAGTGGAATGGATGATGGTATTCATGACGTGAGATGGAATTTGTCAATTGGTGTTGTTCGGAACGGCTGGGTCGGTGATCGAAGATCTAGCCCCTGTAACTCCATCACTGGCTCTCTGGTGCATGGTACGGCTAGCATGTGGATTAGCGTTACCCATGTTAGGAAATGGAATAGGGCTAGGACTACGTACCTGATTCTTGCACAAAACTCTCAAACGATCATTAGAGTTATTGGTGCGCTCGTGAAGCTCTCGCTCGAGCTCTAAAGAAGCACCAAATTGGTGTGATCCCTGCGAACGAGTATGTTACATAAACTGGAAAGACAAACAAAGCAAATGAAAACTGACTAAAAACAAAAAAAAAAGACTCGACCTAAGATTAAGACACACAAATAGCAAACAAGATAAATCACACACTTAAGACCTAAAAAAAGAACAAATTAAACTAAAAAGAGAAAATAAAACAAATAACCAAATAAAGAACTAATCGAAGCTAATTTTGCTATTGCCATGTGTTCACGGCAACGGCGCCAAAAACTTGATGTGCTATAAGCGGTCTATAAAAACTATATAAAAACCTATCATAGACACTCTAGTAATCCTCTAAATGAACTAAGATTAAACTAATGAAATCAAAGGAACTAAGAACTCGCTAACGATAGCTAACTATCAAGCAGAAGAATCAGATTATATAAAGAATGAAGAAAGCACTACCTAGGCATGAATCTTGTTTGTAAAACTCAAACTTCTCTCAGTTATGGTAACTATGATGGAACTGGGGTTCTAAGTATGACACCCTTTGACAACCTAGTGGATCCTTAATTAAACTCAGGATGTGACCAAAAGGAAAATCTAAAGAATGTAAACGCTCGCCAGAAGTTAGATTACCTTTTTGTCTCTCCAACGACACTAAAGTACCATATAGATATATCACCTTTCAGTATCACTATCATAGTACATTCAGGGAATGCAAGGGTTAATCTCAGAACAATCGACAAGACACAGACTAGCAATGATACTAAGAACCTAGGGGAAACCTCCTTTTAGAGTCTTTATGCCTAGACACCTAACACCAGAGACTAACCGACTAGCTCTCACCTTTCAGCTATCGAGATAGGAAGAACACTCAGCTCTAATGAATCACCAACTAATATTCCTATGGATCACTAGAATGGGCTCCCACGTTTTAAATAGTCAAATTAGGTTAAAAACCCTGTAATTGCATGTTTTCGCGTGTCGCTAAGCCCAAAAGGCCGGACCTTGAGGTGTTGTTAAAGACAAATTAGTCGGGTAAAATTTCCTAGATGCTCACTCTTGGCGTGTCGCAAACGGTGGGCCCACAGTCTTTCGCATGGAGCCAACACCCCTAAATCACAGAAAGTTTTCTCCTTTCTACGTTGTTGCCTTGTGTGTTCCTGCCTTCACAACTCTTGATCGTTTAAGCTCCATTTACTCCCGAACACCTACAAGACATAAAATAACTAAGTACAAGCTATAAATGACTTAAATCTATTATAAAACTATACAAAATACAAGGACAAAGAGATGTGTTTTGTGACACTTCACTGGTACACCAATTTCTCTCTGGTCATAAAACCACCTGTTTTTTACCACCAACCAAAAGAAAATAAGTGAACCGAGCCTCATGATCCTAACGTCCCTTTCTTTCACCCGCTAAGTATGACCCCATTCAAAGCCTCATGTTTAACGAATCCTTCCTGTTCGCTTCTTCCACACTATCGGTTGGAACCACTTTTCGAGTTCTATTACCATCAAATCACCACCAATTTTAGCCCTGGTATACCTCCCACGTGTCTGCCAAACACGTTGTATTGCAGTTGCTCTGTATGCCATGATTCAGCCCCGAAACCTCACCCGAACGCACATCAATGGTATCCTGTTCTGGTAGCCCAATACTGCTGCATTTTGGGGACTGTTTGAGCATCGAAACAGCCCCTAAACACCCCTAGATCCACAACCCAATACTAATAGACCATTGCTTCTCCAACAACCATTCCCCGCGATGTTGGCTGACCGTACAATACTTCACAGTACCCTAGTCATTTGAGGTTTTTCAGGCTTTCACCTTCAATTGAACAGGACAACATTAACAGTGGCGAAACCAGAAATTTTTAACCGGAGGGTCGTAATAGAAATGTTTAACGTCTTCCATATTAGGCATATGAATTTCACAAAAATGGTCAAACCGTGATTCTTGAAATTTTCTCACACATCCACAAATTTCTGTTTTGAGAAAAAAAATTTCATTTGACAAGAGTCTTTTGTTATATACCGTCTCCTTACTTCCTCTCAAATATTAATCGAATAATCATTAATTGGTTTGCGTAAGGCCGGGTCACCAACAATTTCGTCTTCAGACAATTGACCTTCTTCTCGACTTCTTTTATTATTACTTTCATTGTTATTTAACGGATTTGATGAAGTTTCAATGTTTGATTTAGGAATTTTACCAAAGTATCTTTCTAAAGATGCGTTTGTACATATAAAAATAAAAATAAAAATAAAAAACTATGACAAACAATTATATAAAATAATAGATTCTAAATTAAATAACATATAATTTAACATAATAAAATCAAATTATAAAACAAAATTCATAAACAATTAATTTATTAGAATAGTAGTAATCATTAGGATTTAGAAAACAAAATTAAAATTAATATGTATTGGGTTTTGTACTAACCTCATCTTTGAGTATTTGACTTTCAAATGACGTGGAGAGATACTGAGACACAGAAACAGCAAGTCGGCAACAAGTAAACCACGCGTTATGCAGTAGCGATGTATAGTCAGTGTCTGTGTTTGGCTGCAAAAGTTACTGTAAGAGAAAAAAAAAATCAATATAAAACTAGGTTTTAATGTGAGTATTTGGGCCTATTAACTAGTCTAAATTAAACTGGTTTCTCTTTAAAAAAAAAAGCCATAGTGGTATATTAACCCAATAAAATGTATTTAAATATATTGCAGTCTTCCCTGATTCTCTTTGGACTCCGTTCCTTCAACAGCCTCGCCGCACCGCCGCCGCATTGGAAAAGTTTCAGAATTCTGTTTTTCAGTTTTAACTTAAATTAATCTAAAGGGTCAAAACATAAAAAAAAAAAAAAAATTTTAAGCACTCCAGTCAACAGAAAATTTCGTCAACCGGAGGGTCAAGGGACTCCGGACCCCCCACCCCCCCTAAATCCGCCGATGAACATTAACGTATTAGTTAATGTTTGATCAAAAGTTATAAGAAATAAGTTAAGGTTTTGAAATTGAACTTTGGTAATTATTAAATCTTTATAAGTTCATAATTATCATATAATTAATTTTATTAATTGATATTATAATTATCAACTTGTTTGATAATTATAAATAATTAATTATTATCAACAATTGATAATTCACTAATTAATTCGTAATCAAATTACAATTAATTAAAGCACTTACTTTTGTTAGAATATTTATTAAATATTCGTTTGTTTGTTGCTCGAGTTGTAACTATTTGGATCGTACCTTATTAGTAATGTTTGACGAATGTTCTTACATGGGCATATATGTCCAGCAGTTGTTAAACTTAAGACGATTAACAACAAAAAAAACACAAATACATTAATCTTCGTTTTTCAAGGTGGTTTACCATGCAATAATGGGAAGACCACACACGCGAGGATTTCTAGACCACCATTGTAGGGTTTTGTTTAAAAAGTGAAGGTTCTTGCCTAGGAATTGATGAACACACAATTGAAAATCAGTTGGAACTTTGAATTGATAATATGCCAGGATCAAATGAAACCTTGGCTTGTTCTTTAAATGAAACCTTGGCTTGTTCTTTACAATGATGTATATATATACATACAGGGATGGAAATGACACGTCCATTTACTAAACATCGTATCCTTAATTCCTAGTTTAGAGTTTTAGATCTCTGACCCTTCTAGTATATTTCATAAGACACGTAAGCCTAACTATTAACTATTTACAATCTTGACCCATTAACTTTCAAACACGGGTTAAACAATTATGACACTAACAATCACCACTCTATTTGTTGATCCAAGTTTGAGTCTTCTCTTATTGATCTCCTGTCAATTGTTCCATACTTATTGTTCCACATGGTTCTTTTTATTGACATGCTTCACCCGAACTTGCTCTTCTATTCTGACTGCACGCGGTTCGTATCACATTAACTTCTTCTTGTGTAGTTGTCTCACACAACTTCACTAGATCTTGATTGAAATGTATGGCCATCATTTGTTTTGATTTGATCACTTCGCGTGATTCTTCATTTTGGTCGCCTCATTTGTACATGTAGTCATCAAAAGAGTGGGTTATTTATCTTCCGTTTCAATAAAAAGTGATTTACCATTATTCTCGTGTTTACTTGACATTCATAAGCATTGTGTCCAAATTTCTTACATTGGTAACACTTGATTTGAGACTTATCTCTCATGCCCGTTTCTTCTTGATGATTGTAATAGACAACACTAATCCTTTTATTTTTTTTCTCATTTACAAGACCGAACAACCCTAAACATTCGTCTTCTACTTAAACAAGAACGAATATGTTAGGAATCAGAGTCGGTAACGCAGCGAAAAACCAAACACAAACACGCACACACGGTAGCAGAAAAGTAAAGACACGAGAATTACAGTGTTTTAGCCAAGATTGACCTACGATCACTTTGCTACTAGGATTTATTTTTTATTAGGTGCTTAAAGATACAATTACATCATAGGGGTATATATAATACCAAGATTAGGGTTAGTAAATAAGGCAATAACTTAGGATACAAGAAAACATAAAAACACAGCCACCCTAGGGTCGGCTGCCCTATGCTTTTGTCGCCAACAAGTCCAGCCACAACTAGGCCCAAAGGAAGCTGGCCGCAGGTGGCCCAAGGCCTAGCCCGAAACAGCCGAACCGACGCTTTACCTCCAAACAGAAAAAAACCAAAACAAAAAACAACCAACCCGAAACACCCAATCCGGCGCTTCACCTGCAAACCTGAGTGGAATCAGCAACTTCAAGGTTCCAAAACCAGGAAAACCTAATCGCAAAACACCCCCATATCAGTCTCGAACAGCCCTGCCTACTCCCTCCTTTTGCGACAATACTAAGGTTCTTGAAACCCTAATTTTCGACGGTACTAGCAGCTAAATCAGACTATAATCAGCACCTTCCATTGACAGACCAACCGCAATTAGCAGCAAAAAACAGCAGCAACAGTCTGCGATCAGACCTATTATTGGCAAACTACAGTCACAGAGCAGAGTCGTAGCCTAGCAGTGAGAATCTGGAGACATCAGCCCTTCCTTGCGATACAGTGTAAAGACTGTGTGTAATGATCGATACCGTTTGGTCAATCAAAAAATAAGAATTTAATAGTTAGTGGAAAGTTGAGTCGTCTCTACGAGAAATTGATGGAAATAATAAATTATGATAGTTTAGAAAATTCTTTTAATTAAAACTCAAATTAAAATGAAAAATGTAACCTCCTTGCGTCCCAAGCCAAAATCTCCTTCGTGACTCGTCTGCCCTCTTAATTCTTTGTCACGTGGGCTTGCTTTTTTTTTTCTTCCGTGATAATTAGTAGGCCAACCTCAAGCCCATTTTAATTCTTGTTCTTTATTCTTCTCAGAGGTGTACAAATCGGTTTTTTTTAACCCAAACCGGTTCAACCCGAACCGAACCGGTTTGGTCAAAGAAAAGTCAAAACCGGTTTGGTCCTATACCGGTTCGGGTTAAAACGGTTTCGGAGGTGAAAAATGTCTAACTGGTCAAACCGGTTAGGGTTGGTTACAAACCGGTTTGCCCTGTAAACCGGTTTTTATTAAAAAAAAATCAAATAAATTTTATATTTTTAATATAAAAAAAATATATATATATAACAAATATAAAACATAAAGTTAGACGTTTATTAATATTTGGAAAGTTCAGAAATTAAAAAACATGACAAGATAAAATTATAAAATTCTAAAACATTACAAATGACAATATATATTTTTATTTTTTGGAATATTGATTGATTATTCTTGTGCGTTGTCTTCGGAACTGGAGCTTCGTAGCCTTGCATCTTCGGCTAGTTCTTCGTCGGTGAATGGTTCAGATATTCCAAGATCAACCTCGTTGTTGTGTATGATTTCTTCGGCTTGAAATTCGTCTTCGAGAGAAGTTTGGTCTTGTATCCTATCCATCGCATCCAAATGGTCCTTCAAGCAAATGCACATTTCCATCGCTAGGGGGGTGAGTCTAGTCCTTCGTATCGATAAGACCCTGCCACTAAATTGCCGGATTTCTCGTTGTTGCTCGAATTTCCACAACGGTAACTTCGTTTGAGGAACCACCAACACCAAAACTTGCCATGCTTTTTTTTTTGAGTTTAGAGAGAGTTTAGAGAGCGTTTTTGAGCGGTTAAAGATCGGTTTTAGAGATTAGAGAGTGTAAAGAGAGGTGTGATCAACCCAAAACACCCCCACCTATTTATAGTGTTTTAAGAGTGTAAATGGGGCAAAAAAAACAGCTAAAATCGACCCCAACGGCTATATAGCCGTTTTCTAACAGCTATTTTTTGAAGCCCAAAAACCGGTTTAAACCGGTTCACACAAACCGGTCCCCAACCCGATCACCTCCAGAATGCTTCAAACCGGTTTCAAACCGGCGATTTTAGCCTAACCCGAACCGGTTTGAAGCAAACCGGTTAATCCAAACCGGTTTAGACCGGATAAAAAAAACCGGTTTTTTTGTGCACCTCTACTTCTCATGGCTAACATCAAATATATTTGGATGGATCACATCATCAGAGTTTACAAAAGAGCAAATTAATTCATTTTAACCCATTTAATTTTTCCATACAATTCACGTGGTGATTTTTCTATTTAATTCAAAAGCTCATCAACTCCTTTTAATTATTTTAACCTAGATGATATTTATTTTACAAACGGAGAATGGAATTCAAATACATTTAAGAGCATTTAATTTCTTCTTTAACTTGATGTCCACAATTTCACCTATAAACAAATTAATAATGTGATCACTAGATAGCAAACTTTAACAGTTAAACACGTCGTGTTAGTTCATTTTCTCCAATATACCATAAACATAAAAATACTCTCAAAGTAGATTGTTTCATACATAATTAAGGTTAAAAGCATATGATTATATATAATTAACACGTGTTAATTAACCCCCATCATGTAACAACGAGCCAAAGCTCTGATACCAGTTGTTAGGAATCAGAGTCAAGAATTATAGTGGTTCAACCAAGACTGGTCTACCTCCACTTTGCAACTAGGTTTATTTTTTATCAGGTGCTCAAAGATACAATTACATCATAGTGGTATATATAATACCAAGATTAGGGTTAGTAAATAAGTCAATAACTTAGGCTACAAGAAAACGTAAAAACACAGCCACCCTAGGGTCGGCTGCCCTATGCTTATGTCGCAAGTCCAGCCACAATTAGGCCTAAAGGAGGCCAACCGCAGGTGGCCCAAGGCCTAGCCCGGCTCAAAACCTTCACAACCCAACATAATAGTGCTTTCTTTTGGAAACTTACTAACAAAAATCAGACAACAATAATTCCATATTTATTCTCGATGATAATACAATCTCAACCAAAGAGACACCAATCACTCTTGATTTCAGTTTCTGATTGCAAAACTTATTTGACAATAGCCTTCACTCGGCCATGTCCTCCTATGCCTTCGACAAACCTACCAACAACGAACCAAGCTTAGTCTATGTCTCTAGTCAGTCGAACCAAAAATCAGTTCCAAACACCTTCTAATTTGCGACTTGTTTCAATTTTCGAGTGCCCATTGGTTCTCAGTTTTGATTGATACAAACGCAGCCAAATCATTTGGTTTATGATTTGTTTTTTGATTCTGTTTTCTTGACCGAGAGGAACACCATGCAACCAAATCAGATGTTTTTAAACTCTCTGCCTTCTGTTACTTTGGTGTTTAAAAGTTGTAGCGACTAGAAAATTGAATCAACCTTCACTGGTAGATTTTGAACAAAACATTAATGAATTCTTGAAGAACAAAGAGCTTTAGGCTATGATACCAATTCTTGCCCAAAACTTGATGAACACACAATTGAAAATCAATCGGAACTTTGAATTGATAATATGCAAGGATCGAATGAATCCTTAGCTTGTTCTTTACATCGATATATGTCAAAAATGGTAGAATAAATTCAGAGAGAACATTAACAAATTAAACATAAAGATGATGAGACGATTACAATTCTAAGAAACAACTCAAACAAAGATAAAAATCGATCATTATGAAGTTCTTGTTGCTTGATTTCTTCGAAGCAGAGAGACGAGATTAAATAAGGGAGCAGGCCAACGGTAACAAGGCAATCAAGCACAATCATCGGGACCTTCCATCTTGAGAGACCGAACAAAGAAACCCTAGTTGCAAGGGATGGAGACGACTTCAGACTGAATATCAATTTTGGGGTAGAAACCCTCTTTTTCTTCTAGTTAAGCAATCTGATCAAATGGCCCAAGACCCAACCTTTAATGAATCCAAAAATAATTGGAGAGGCCCAATATGCAAAGAAAATGAAATAAATAGATTAGCAAATTGGAAATATTTTTAACACACACCCTCAATTTGATAATCCAAACATATCTATCATAAATAATTTATCAATTTATAAATCATATTGAAAGAGAACAAACCTTTAGAGAAGCCCTAGAAAATGTACGTTATTTGAGAAGACTTGAACCCATATAGCAGAACCAATTAAACGAGAATGTACCTAAAAACTATCTACGAAATTTTGATTTAGAGTCTCCCTATTCGTGCTCCAAAATAACTATTAACAATACCCAATGAGGTATTGAGGATTCAGGATTGTCTTTATAATAGAGCGTTCCCAAAAACTTATATTTCAAATAATTGATGTGTACCTCTATTTATGCTGAAGGTTGAATGCTTCCGTTTCCTTATTCTTCAATGTGGGATTCTTAGAGTCACAAAGGACGTAATACTCACGCACACACATATCTCAAATCTTAAAGTTATTTTTATTTATTATTATTATATTATTCTAATTAATTCAGCTGGTTAACTCGTTTTTCTCTTATAATTTCTATAATATAGCGTTTTATAAAATTATGAATATATCGTTGAGACGAGCTTATTTTTCTCTACGTTTTGACTTAAGTTTCATTAAAAATGGAGCACGTTTCAAAAATGATAATACTTTATTATTATTATTATTATACGATTTCTAAAATGTCATGTAAACTTCAAATTTTGAGTAATCATTTTACTCGTTTATGATTACGAGTTCGAGCATCATAAAAATATTCAGGGTATTACACTTTTATTATTGTCTAAATCCGTCTTTATATTTGTGAGTGTCTTGATTTTAAAGAGTAAGATCTTAAAACCCTTTTTAATCAAACTTTCTTTGAAACTCGTACGTCTTTATACGAGCAGAGATTGATAAGCCAAGGCTTGGTCTATACTTCTAAGCTCGTACGTCTTTATACGAGATTATTATGCGACCAAGAATTGGTGAACTCATGTTGCGAACAGAACGTCTTTATACTTGGTCCCATTGTTACACCGCCTCCCAGTGAGCAAAATATAATCACCTATTTAACTTTAACATAAAGCATTTTGAGTCCGATGTCTTTAACCAACCCAGAGATCACCATTCGATGGGTTGAGGGTAAATGTTGTCCCTAACGTGAGGCACTACCACTTTTTAAAGAATATAATTTGCAAATAAAATGTAGTGAGGACGAGTCTCTAGCGGTGACCCGTCACAAGTTTGTAGTAGTCATACCACTGAATTAGTTAACTTAACATTATCACGTACCAAGCCGATTCGAATCTCGAAGCAATACATTTCGTAATATGATCATTTTCGTTTTATTTACTTTTCTGCTATTTACTATTCTGCTAGTTACATTTCTGTTACACACTTCACGCACATTTTTACTTTTATGTTATTTACTTTGCCGTCATTTACTTTTCTGCTTCACAAGCACACAAAACCCACTCGCTAATTAATCTGATCATTTTCGTTTTATTTACTTTTCTGGAGTATTGGAACTCGACCGTGTCCATTGGTTCGATACTTGGTTCTTACCTAACTATATGATAGGTACACTTGCCTATTATGTGTGTTTTAAGTTAACGTAATTATCATTTTATAAATTTAAAACCTGA
The DNA here is from genome assembly GCA_023525975.1 of Smallanthus sonchifolius. Classification (NCBI taxonomy): domain Eukaryota; kingdom Viridiplantae; phylum Streptophyta; class Magnoliopsida; order Asterales; family Asteraceae; genus Smallanthus; species Smallanthus sonchifolius. The sequence continues at coordinate 35,382,206 of CM042046.1, forward strand.
TCTTGTGAAATCATCTTAAAAATATATTTATTATATTTTTATATACTTATCTCGCGACACATCAAGTTTTTGGCGCCGTTCAGGGGGACACGGTGATTTCAAGAAAAAAATCGAGTTAACGGATTAGCCTTTATTTTCCTTCTGTTTTTCTTTCACGCTTTGTTGTAGGTAGTGAAATCCAAAGTTCTACTACTGGTTTATATCAACCTTTAGCGGAACCTGAAATATTCTTTCACTGCCGAGTTCGAGAAAACCGTGCTAAAAAAATGACCGTAGAAAACCGCACTATCGCCGAATTTACAATACCGTCACTTGACGCGTTGGGATCTAGTATCACAAGACCAACCGTCGACGCTAACAACTTTGAGATCAAATCTCATGTTATTCACATGATCTAGTCATCATGCACGTTAACGGATTACCCGATGAGGATCCACATGCCCATATCGCAAATTTCCTTGAGATTTGTGATACCTTTAAACTAAATGGGGTGTCGAATGACGCTATTCGCCTCCGTATGTTCCATTTCTCCTTAAGGGAACGAGATAAGGCATGGTTGAATTCTCTCCCTACCGGGTCAATCACCACTTGGGACGATCTCGCCTAGAAATTCTTATCGAAGTATTTCCCACTGGCCAAGACTGCTAAGTTAAGAAATGATATCACCACTTTCACTCAAGACGATGGTGAGTCACTATATGAGGCATGGGAACGCTTCAAGGACATGCTAAGGAAATGTCCTCACCATGGGTTAGAGGTTTGGCTGCAAGTATCATCTTTCTACAATGAGTTACATAATCAAGCCCGTCAGACACTTGACGCTACCGCGGGTGGCATCTTTGGGAACAAAAGGCCATAGGAGGCTTTGACCCAATTGAAGAGATAGCTATGAACAACTATCAATGGTACAACCCACGGATTAGTAGAGGAACAAAGCAAGGAGTTCGCACCGACGATGCTATCACATCATTATCTGCTCAAATAGACGCCCTGACCACAAGACTAAACCAAATTAATAAGGGTAAAGCGACACCGGAAACAATGGAAAATGTGAAGAGCATCACAGCCGACGTCGAACAAGTTGACTTTATCGAAACAAATCGGCCTTAAAACAACCCTTATAGCAACACCTACAACCCTGGATGGAGGAATCATCCAAAATTTAGCTGGAAAGACAACAACTAAGGACAATCTGGTTTTGGGCAATAACAACAGTTTTAGGAAAGGCAACCTCAGAACTTTCAACCTCGTCAACAATTTTAAGGACCTAACAAGATGAGTAATGGGATGAGCCTGGAGGACGCAGTGACTATGCTAATTTCCACTACTGAAAGTCAAGACCTCCTAGCAGATTCTCGTCACAAGCAATACGAGGAAAGGTTTAGTCTACACGAAGCTGAGTTCAAGACGCAGAAAGCTACCCTTCATACCATTGAAACTCAATTAGGACAAATAGCAAAACTATTATCCGAAAGGCAACCAGGATGTCTCCCGAGTAACACCGAAACTAATCCAAAGGCCAACATAAGTGCTATTACTTTAAGGAATAGCAAAGTCTACCCAGAGCCACCTATGCAAAGAGAAAAGTCCAATCACCAAGGAGAGTGATATTCACCGGAGTACCACTCCGTTCACAACCGCAAGTTCATCTACCTAGAAAACACAACCTAGTGTAATCCAACCTCCTTCGGCAGACCTTCCTCCAAAAATTCTACAAAAAAGAATGTTCAATTCTCACATACCATATATAGGAAGGCTAGTTAAGCAGAAAACAGATGAGCAATATGACAAGTTCATAGAGCTCTTGAGCCAAATCCATGTCAACATTCCCTTCTTGGATATTATACAACAAATGCCAAAGTATGGACGCTTCTTAAAGGATTTCCTCACAAACAAGAGAAACATGGAAGAAGCGATAAAAAGAACAAATTACTGCGTCGCTCTTATCGAAAGGAATCTCCCGAAGAAACTTTCAGATCCAGGGAAATTCTCTTTACCATGTTCTATAGGGCCACTACCAGTTACTTACGCGCTCGCTGATCTAGGAGCAAGCGTAAATATTATGCCCACCACTATGTTTCAAAAGCTTGACATTGGGCAACCGCGACCGGTTAATGCAACCATTGAACTCGCAGACGGATCGGTCAAAACACCTATAGGAGTCATCGAGAATTTATTGGTGAAAGTTGGAAAGTTTGTCTTCCCTGCCGACTTTATGGTTTTAGAAATTGGACAAGATTTCTCTTTACCATTAATCTTGGGTCGTCCATTCTTAGCCACCGCCAGAGCCGTCATTGACATGAATGAAGGAATTTTACCGCTCCGTATCGGCAAACAATCAGTAAAATACAATATCGTAGGATATGAATGTATGTCAAGTGATCCGCTTGAAATCTCTCACTTTATCGACTCCAATCTAGACTATCAACTACAAAAAGCAAAGGACTTGAAAAAAGGAAAAGCACATTATCTTACCAAGCCAAAGACACCAGACCCTACAACAATAGACCTTACTAAGGATCTTGACAACACTAATTAGATCGATGAGTACTTCGATAAATTAACAAAGCTGAACGAAGAAATAGGAGACACATGGGAGGTTGTTTACTCCCACCTGAAGAAAGACTGATGCAACACGTACGGGTCGGGCTAAAGACCCATAAATAAACGTAGCACTTCCGGGAGGCAACTCGATGATCATAAATAAATTGAGAAGTTGGTGCATACGGCAGAAAGCATAGACCTCGGGTTTGGTTTCTCCAAATTTAAGTTTCTAATTACTTCAGCCCCTAGGTATGCCTTCTCGATACTATGACCTTAGTAGCTTAACTACTATCTTTTATTTTCCTTGTTCGTTTTTATGTTTTCTTTTATGTTTCAGGTAGAATAACATCACCAGATCATCTCTCTACGTTAAGGAGTTACACTCCAACTCTACGAGCTTGGAGTCGGAAGCCACATCAAATTTCTGAGAAATTCGATGAAGTATTTGAAGCAACATGTTGACAAGAAGCTGATGGGCACAGCCTGACAGCAACAATAAGTTTTGGCCTTAGGTTATACACCGAATAGATCGGGGGAGTACCAGTTTCTTTTCCCTTAAAACTCCATGCATTTAAATTTCTGCATAGCATTCCATTACATGCATTTGTACATTGAGGGCAATGCACAGTTTTAAGTATGGGGTGGGGAATTAGAGATTCAGGACTGTTAACCTCAAAGCAGTAAAATTTAACTTGTGATTTTCTACCCATTTAACTAAAACATTACAAAAACTTACCTTTTATAAAACCCGAAAAACTTTCAATAAAATATTTAAACCCTTTTTTAAACAAAACCTCTTGGAGTTTGCACTTATTAAATAAAATAAAGACATGATAAGTAGAAACAAATGGAAATTATGCATAACAAATCACTAAACCCTATCCCATCTGTTTCCATGTGAGAATAACCTGAGCCTTTTCACGAGCATTACTATCATTATTTTTGCATGCTCTTTCGTTTGGTATATTGAGTGTTTATTTGATTGAATCCTATGCATAATTAGAACTTGTAAGACTTATACATATCAAAACCATTAACTAGTGGAAGTATGAAAATGATTGAGGCTCCTAGGACTTTATTACCCTTATTATCCAAAAATCACAAAAATATTATCCGCCTAAAAAGCCCTCTGAGCCTTAGCCTTTTCTTTTCTAAACCCAAACTTATCACCCAACCAGCTTTTCGCAAACCCCGGTTATTGGCTAACTGTCTTCAAAATAGGAAAAATATCTTATGTTGTCATTTCAAGTTCATTATCATCGGGATGACTTTGGAAAGAATCTGTCCTACTCAGAAGAATTGGAATATACAAATGATGGATGCATTAGAAAATTTTCTGAACTATCTGCAGGAAAATTCAAGGAAATATTATTTCAAGTAAATTGAGGAAAGAGGAGTATTGAAAAAGCTGTCTTGTAAAAAAAAGTTGGTCTTTTACCGGGAGACCTTAAAGAACTGGATATGCATTCTTTTGATTTCAATTTGCTTTCCTGCCTTCATTTCGTAAAGCCTGAATTACCAACCGAACTCTGAGAAAACATTTTTCAAGCAACCAGTGATGTAAGAAAATGGTAGCGCAAGCAAGAACAATTACCACCATTCTGCGGCTTGTCAAAAAGCGCCGTCAAAAGAAGAGTCAAAAGATACGATAAATGTAGAAAGTGTGGCAACTAGAGCTACGAGGGAAAGTGTAGCAAGAATCAAACTCGAGCCCAAAGTGATTATACATACCTGATGGAAGTAGGTGTTGTTAGGCGACTAGCCGTAGGACCCGTACGAAAAGGCAGTGATGTGTATTATGCAATAAGGGACGAGTTGAACCCGATGAGAGATCTTGGTCTTGGCAATCCGACCATAAACGAACCCTCAGATTAGTTATACCCTCATGATCTGAGTATTGTAGAGGGACTTTTAGTACTTTCCATTTTAAGCCATGAGGCCGTAGATGAGTGTTTCGCGTTAGCTGCAGCCCTTCAAACCCATTTAAAACCCCTAAATAACCCAAAAATATTTTCATTTTCACCTTTAGTTTTACTTTAGCCACATTACAACCCTTTAAAGTCCTCTTGATTCATGCATACTACTTAGTTAGTTGGTGGAGACTTGATTTGCATACAAGCTTATGACCATTGCATAATTCGACTCGAACTCGAGTGTCCCACTTAGCTTACATTATCCATATATATAACCCTACAGTTAAGTAAACATTGTGAGTAATGAGGAGTTTTTGTATAATCAATGTTCTAGTAGGCTTGTCATGGATTCCATTATCTTAAAACAAGAAAAACACAAAAATAGAATAAGCAGCTCAAGAGTTATCCCGGAGTCTCAACACTAGTTGAAATTCCATTACCTTTGTAAATTTTTTAGTTATGGGTGTGATCATGCATGAGTTTGCTTGAGGACAAGCAAAGTTTAAGTGTGGGGTGTTATGATATATCATCATTTATACATATTTAACATACATAATAATCACACATTATGGCACTAATTGAATAATAACCTTGCAATTTATGCTTAAAATACGTATATTTTGTAATTGCAGGTTATTATGTGTTGAAAATACAAATCAAGCTAAATCCTATCAAGAACATCAAGAATTCAAGCTTTTAAAAGGTTTATTCCTGGAGCATTGACCCCCAAGAAGTCAAAATTGGTCAACAATAGTCAAGAGCAAAATAACACTCAAGAAGAGAATATTCTTGTAGTTAGAGTAGAGAGTAGAGAGTAGAGGGGCTCTTCCTCCTTGCTTCACAATAGTGGAGCCTACGAAACTTATCATTACGCTAGTCGTTATTATCATTCGTGGCTAAAACTTCTTTGTATTATTAGGGTGAAGATGATGTTTGGTGCATGTTAATGTTTAACATATTAATAAAGTGGTATGTTTATGTCTTTAACTAATTCGTCCTCAAAAACCATCTTTTGATGGGCTTTTATTATTGTCTAAATCCGTCTTTATATTTGTGAGTGTCTTGATTTTAAAGAGTAAGATCGTAAAACCCTTTTTAATCAAACTTACTTTGAAACTCGTACGTCTTTATATGAGCAGAGATTGATAAGCCAAGGCTTGGTCTATACTTCTAAGCTCGTACGTCTTTATACGAGATTATTATGCGACCAAGAATTGGTGAACTCTAGTTGGGAACGGTACGTCTTTATACTTGGTCCCATTGTTACACCCCCTCCCGGTGAGCAAAATATAATCACCTATTTAACTTTAATATAAAACATTTTGAGTCCGATGTCTTTAACCAACCCGGAGATAACCATTCGATGGGATGAGGGTAAATGTTGTCCCTAACGTGAGGCACTACCACTTTTTAAAGAATATAATTTGCAAATCAAATGTAGTGAGCACGAGACTCTAGCGGTGACCCGAGTTACAAGTTTGTAGTAGTCATACCACTGAATTAGTTAACTTAACATTATCACGTACCAAGCTGATTCGAATACCGAAGCAATACATTTCGTAATCTGATCATTTTCGTTTTATTTGCTTTTCTGCTATTTACTATTTTGCTAGTTACATTTCTGTTACACACTTCACACACATTTTTACTTTTATGTTATTTACTTTATCGTCATTTAATTTTATGCTTCACAAGCACACAATACTCACTCACTAATTAATCCGGCTAAACGATAACAAAAGTTGAGTATTGGAACTCGACCGTGTCCATTGGTTCGATACTTGGTTCTTACCTAACTATATTACGTTGCGATAGGTACACTTGCCTATTATGTGTGTTTTAAGTTAACGTAATTATCATTTTATAAATTTAAAACCTGATCTTGTGAAATTATCTTAAAAATATATTTATTATATTTTTATATACTTATCTCACGACACATTAGTAAACACTCGGTATTTGTCAGCAAAACCCACGCCACACCTTATACCGTTAATGTTGAAACATAAGGGTTGTATATGAAAGTGGAAGTTTATTATTTGAAAATTTTTAAACATGAAGGTCGCGGCGGGAGGCCCTCACGCACCGAGGCGCGATGCGGATCTTAAACGGTTGAGGCAATGACATTACCGTTGTTAAACACAAAAAGTAACTTGGTTAAATACACATAAGAAACGTATAAAGTTACTGTGACTCGGGTGTGTCGGTCTAATTTTTCACGGTACCATCACATTAGCGTCAGCCGATCTAATGTACCTAAGTGCGTCAAAGAAATGTACAAATTTGAGGCGGTTCCGTTTTGGAGGTCGAACCACACAAACGTACTTCAGTACGTAAAAGAAACATACGAATTTGAGACGGTTCGGTTTTGAAGATTGAACCATAGATAGAAAAGGATATTGCGCTTCTCACATTGCGGCCTAATAGTTTAAAAAAATAAAAATAAAAGAAAAAAAGTAAGAAACCTAAAAGAAAAAAAAAACAACAAAAATAAAAGAAATAATAGTTATAAGAATTAACAAGTCAAGAATTCAAATTATTAAAAACATTACATGTCTTTGTTGGATGCAGGAAGAATAAAGGGAGAATAAAGGGAGAAAAAAATGGTTGTAAGGATTTGATCCTGCGCCAAGATAACTTGAACCCATTTTAACCAAGCCAACTTAAACAACTCACCTAGGCCTTATCTTTATCTGATTTTGAAAAGTAAATATATAACACAAAAGTGGGCGTTTGTCGGTGGCATGGATTGGACACCGACGTTGGTTTTTGAGGTTTTGTTAATCACATGTAAGTGTCGAAATCATTTGTTAACGAACTGGTTTAGAGACCGTCACTCTTTATGAGAGATATAGTTAAATAAAAGTAAATATTTAGAGGGTGTTTGGGATTGATTATTTAACTCGAAAAGTGTTTTTTTGTTAAAAATGTTTACTGACTTATTACTTTTTTAAAATGAGTTTTTAAAGAAGTGTTTGGATTAGCTTTTATGGTGGAAAAAACCATTAAGTCAATAAGTTGTTTTTAAAAATTATTTGGCTTAACTTATATTTATTGTAAGGTAAATGGTGGGTAGATTGATAATATTTTATTGTAAAAGCCAAAATACATTTGAAAAACTAGGAATTAGTGGCTTTTTAAAAAACAACTTTTTAGCTTTATCAAAAAGTTAAAACAAAAAGTGTTTTTATGTTTGTCAAACACTTTTTTTAGCTTATTGGCTTTTGAAAAAGCCAATAAGTTAATAAGCAGTTTTCTAACACAATCCCAAACACTCTTTTATAGAAACAGCAACAATCTTACTACTATAATAAATGAAAATATCTTCATGACACTATCTGGTTACTTCTAATCTTTATTTTCACGCCTCTCTCTCTTATTAAATATTAGATTTTCTATTTCTCTCTCCTATTAAATAATAATCTTTATATTAATAAATGTAATTACAAATACTTATTATTTAGTTATAAATAGTTATTGTATCATCAATCAAATGAACTTAATATGAACTAATATTTATCAATTAAATTAAAAAATTAATACTCAGTTAAAAAAAATATTTTTAAAACTAACTTAACAGACCTTATAACTGTCACGACAAATTACATTTTTTTTAAACATATTTTGACAAACGTGTTTGTTAACAAATTACAATATATTTTATTTAACCGATGTAATATACTGGTTTATTCAAGTCGTGTAATACACGGGATTTAACCTAATATAATATAAAATATAAAAAAAAGTAGATTCAAATTGACCCCTTTGCCCTCCAAATGTGAACTGACCCCTTCCAAACCAAATGGCCAAAACGTTTGGCCGCGAAATCTATTTCCACCCCCTCATATTCTTATTATAATGGCACCACTCTCATACATACTTCCTACAAGTCCAAATCACCAAACAAATCTTTGACTCTTCCCACTCCACCACCACCAATAATCTCCCCACTGCCGCCGGCCCTCCGCCGCCACAAACTACCAGAAAGATGAGTATGGGGCTGGCGGAGGAGTCAAGAATAGAAATACATCTTCCTGATGACATCCACTGGGAAATGCTTGATTAATCCAAGTTTTTCTTCCTTGGCGCCGCGTTGTTTTCTGGTGTTTCCACCATGTTATATCCTGTTTCCGTGTTGAAAACACGGCAACAAGTACTCGTACAACACACACCGTGCTTCAAGATGGCTGTTTTGATTCTAAGACACGAGGGTTTCAAAGGTTTATATAGGGGATTTGGGACATCTCTAATGGGTACTATTCCGGCTAGAGCTCTTTACATGGGTGCTTTAGAGACCACCAAGAGTAATCTAGGTTGTACCACGGTGAAAGCGGCGGCTATCGCGAATGCGGCAGCTGGATTAACCGCAGCCATGGCTTCACAATTGGTGTGGACACCGATTGATGTAGTTAGCCAGAGGTTAATGGTCCAAGGAGGAAAAGGTAGTTCAACCATGATTAATTACAATGGAGGCATAGATGCTTTCAAGAGAATTATTCAAAGAGATGGTGTTAGGGGATTGTACAAGGGTTTTGGTATTTCAACCTTGACATATGCTCCTTCGAATGCGGTTTGGTGGGCGAGTTACTCCATGGCGTATAGATCCATTTGTGGTTTGAAGAAAGAGGGAACGGTTGGTGGTCCAATGGCAGTTGTGGCGGTTCAAGGGCTAAGTGCGACGATTGCGAGTGGGTTGTCCGCGTTGGTTACAATGCCGTTGGATACGATCAAGACAAGGGTGCAAGTTTTAGAAGGGGAAGGTGGTAATGGGAAGGGAATTGTTGTGAAGACTGTTGGGAATTTGGTGAAAGAAGGTGGATTGAGTGCTTGTTACCGGGGATTGGGGGCAAGATGGGCTTCAATGTCTATTCCGGCAACTACAATGATCACTACTTATGAGTCGCTCAAGAAGATGTCTGCTAAGAACCAAGATTTCTATGGGTTTCTTCACTGATCAAAGACCATTTGATTGTAAATATGTAAATATATATAGGTGTAAGTAGGAGTAATCAAGGATATTATTATGTAGGCTATATTAATGTTGTAATCTTATTCCTCAGCTCTTTCTGTAGAATAATAAAAAATGATTTATGATAATATTTAAGTTGCTTGGGTGATGAGACGAGCTTTGATCTATGAAGTGCAAGAATAATTAACATTCCACATTGCATTATTGAACATCTATAAAAATGTTAGTTTTTAACAAGGTTTAGATTGATTATGCATGAGGACAAGATTGAATTCAAAAAAGGGCAATCACTGAATTCAAAAAAGGGCAATCACTACACATACCATTATGTAGAGTTTAAATAGAGTTTAAATACTAAAATCAAACCGGCCCTTTTTAAATATCAAAAACAAAAGATGGCTTAGTACTAAGCCAAAGAAAATATACACTTGACATTTTAGAAGATTGTGGTATGCAGGGTTGTAGACCAAGTTCCTTTCTAATGGAACAAAACTTGAAGTTGAGCAACATCGTGTTGATGCTCACAAGTATTGAAGATTGGTAGGACGACTTCTTTATCTTCAAGCTACTAGACATGATATCACCTATTCAGTGAACATCTTGAGCCAATTTGTTAGTGACCCGAGACAAACACACATGGATGCCGCCGCTCGTGTTTTGAGATATCTTAAAACTACAGCTGAGTATGGAATCCTTCTTCCTAAGGAAGGAGGAATGAACCTTACTGCTTCTTGTGACTCCGATTGACTTGGTTGCCCTCTTATTAGACGATCAAGAATTGGTTATTTACTCTTGCTGGGAGGTGTCCTGGTTTCTTGGAAATCAAAGAAACAAGCAGTCGTTTCTCGCTCACCGACAGAAGTTGAATATCGTGTCATGGCCATCACTGTGAGGGAAGTTTTTTGGATGAGGTGGCCCATGACGAAACTTGGAGTCCCACCTAATGGTGTGACCCCCCTTTTTTGTGAAAACATTGAAGCTCATCATATTACAAATAATCCGGTATCCCATGAACGGACCAAACATGTTGAGATGGATTGCTATTTTATCAGGGAAAGGGTGGAATCAAAAGAAATATGGCCCGTTTACATAGACACAAAATTGCAGATTGCTGATAACTAAGCCTCTTGGTACATTTCAATTTCGCACCCTTCTTGACAAGTTGGACACTTTTGATCTTTATGCTCCAACTTAAAGGGGGTATTGAATATAATTTTTAGACTATATCTTTTTCTTAATTTAGTTATGGTAGTCTGTTACCATATTTTGGCTATTTAGTCTTGTAATTCAAGTTTGAAAATATAAAACAGAGAATCAAATTTCTCACTGCCCACTCTTTAACTTCTCTCTCTAGAAATGAGAAATGACGGGTAGCCGTCACTTGGTGTATATATGTGTGGATAGTGGCGAAGCTTGAAGAAAAACGCAAGAGGGACTGGAAGCACTCCAATCACATGACGGTTTTGTCGCTTAAACGAACTCCATAAAAAACGACATTACAACTTCAAAAGGTAACTCTTTTTAATTTATTATTCATCATCGCGTTATTTTATTTCATTAATATCTCCCAACGAATCGAAAAGTATTATTTTACGAACCCTCATGTGTTACAAAAACTAATAAGAAACCTAGAAAAGCAAATTTACTTTGGTTCAAATTTTAGTCCGTTCGAGCTTCATTCGCATATAGAACACGTCTAAATAAGTTATTGTAATAAAAGATATTCAATTTATTTCATTTAACTTGTTACATATAAATACATATACATATCACAAACTAATTAACCTACTTAATCAAAAATTTACATTCGATGAGTACTTTTGACCAGGTGAATAGTTTTCGGGAATCACATTATTCGCTACCACGGTTTTCCCATCACCAGATGTGAGCTTGAAAGAAAATGGAGGTTTAAATGATGCAGCAATGTCTTTTTTCCAAACTGCACCCCATGTGTTATCCATCGTAGAAAATTTTTTGGTACCACCGTCTGCTATCTCCACATGACTCAAAGCACCATCCCCATTTGTATATTCTATTGCTGTCGCGAACCAGTTTGGGTTGCTTTTCGGGCCAACTTTGAATGCTATCTTCGTGACACCATAGAGGCACGGCACTCTACAACATGACACGGTTCTTCTTTTCAGCAATCAAAACGTCACATAGATGATAAAAGTAGCAATCTATAGTCTTATAATTTTGTGATGTAACTTTTACTAGAAAAAAGGACTATTACCGACGGATATTTACTGACGGAACAATCAGGTGGAAAACTACAGACGGATCACCGATGGAATCCATCAAAATCAGTATTTTAATTATTTTATCTTTTGGATTTTTGTGGACCGCCTATAATTTCCGACAGATAAATGGCCCGTCGCAAATCCACTGGTGATCTCAGACTAGTAATTTCCCAACATAGCCTTTTTCAGAAACATTCCACTCGTTTGTCTAGGATGTGATTTCCGACTGGCTATTCGTATTTCGTTGGAATTTTTTTAAACTTGATTTTCGAGAATATTGTGCCCAGACTTTTCAGGTGATTGTCCTCGGTATATGTCACACCCCCACCGATGACGAAATTTACGCTAGGGGTGACGAATTGAAATCATCACAATAATTAAAAGAAATACTATTAAATTAACTGAATAATTGCATTACATACAACCAAACAAAATAGATAAACAAATAGTCTTTATTAAGCTTTATAAATAACTAAATCTCCTAGAGCCAAGTCTCGAAATCCTAGCGTGATTGTAACAGCAACCTAGTTATTACTACCTAAAAAACATGCTAAAATATGTCAGCTATAAAGCCGGTGAGAACATAGGTTTAAGTAATTACATAGTATAGATAACGAAGATTTTTGCAATTCATAAACAAGATTCAATAACAAGTAAACAAACTTTTATATATCGATTCAACCAAACCTAATGACAAGATTGAGTTCCCATATAATTGATATAGCATGAATAACAAGTTTTGCAGTTTCTGTATATCTAGTCTCAAGTTGATATCGTATCTCGTCAACTTAAGAACTAGATCGGCATGTCAGGCCCATAGATCTATGACTTACTCCCGTTGGCTTATCCCAAGTTAATGGTTGTAGAGTGTGTATAAAACCGTTTAAGTTTACAAGTATAGAAAGTTGTTATTAAAATTGCAAAAGTAGTATTTGAGTGTGATATAGTTTGAATAACCTTTGATATACGAGCATGTTTTTCACCCCAAAGATAAAAAGTAAAAGGGGCTATGTATCTCACCTTGAAGTAGGTGGGTAGAATCTTGTCCTGGTAGTAACTTGGTTATGAGAATGCTTTAAGGATTAAACCCTAAGTAAGTTATAGTGCAAGTTAGTTTTAGAATTTAAGTTTATAATAAATAAAGGTTGATATTGTAAATAGAGGAAAGTGGTTGTCGTATATTAGACTGGTTATGAGTAGTACCTACAACAGAAGCGTTCCCAGGAAAGAGTTGGTTGGATAAAGACCCCGTCTTTCCTAGCTAGAACTTTCTGCTTGTCAGATAACTACATACCGATTGGATGGTTACTCTATCGATATAAAAACTTTGAATGCGATTAAAAGATTTATAAGTATCATAAATTTTTGTATTTTTATAACTTATAACATGTTAAAATCACTTATTTTATAATAAAATTCGTATCTTTTATAAAAATTATGAATATCATGAAAGTTTGCAAAAAGGAGGGTTTTTGACAGCTTTGCGCACCGATCTTGCACGGGATGTTTGAGGGACTTAAAATATGAACCAGAAGACGAGCGAGTTGGCGTTTCGACCGTGATACCTTAAACTTGATTTTCATAAAAAGAAACGCTTGAAAAAGTTCTGTTTTAAGTGAGTTATAGCCCCGATAAGATAGGGTGACGAATCTGTCAAAAATTCAGCATTATAGTTTTTATGTTTTAGAGAAAAGTTTTTATTTTTATTGATTAAATCAAGCTTTGATAGCCTAGATCTATGATTATAACATGTAAGCGTTAGGGACTCGTAGATCTAAAGTTGTTTTTGTAAAAACATTGAATGAATTAAAGATAAAAATTTAATAACACCAATAACATGATGACTAGAACTTACTTGTAAATAAGGAACAACTTTGGATCTTCAAAGAGGGGGCAAGGGAAACGACTTTGGGCAGCCTTGGGGCTCTAGATTTCACAAGAATGGTGTAAAGAAAAGGGAGAAACAAGGCCTCTATTTATAGGTTAGGATTTAGAGAAAAAGAAGGAGTTCTAGTTGGATTAGGATTAGTATTGTATTAGGAGCTAAAAGATACTAGCAAATAGGCTTAGTTAGTTACTAGGATTTTTATAAAAAAAATAGGTTAATTTTTATAAAATTTCGATGGATATGGGGAGATTAGGATAGAATCATGAGTTGTTAGTTAGGATATAATTGTAGTTGGTTAAGTTTTAGATAATTACTAGTTAGCTTTAATAAAAGGTTTAATAATATTCAAGGATAATTAAGAGGTTTAATTCCCATCAATTTATATATGTATAAAAGAATCGTAAGTTTTTTAAAAAAATATGGACATTTATTTTTAAGGATTTAAGAACATTCATGACTAGATAATTACAAGTCCATAATGATTATAAGTGTTAGTTATATGTTGAATTATATAAAATGTTTAATAGGTTTAGGATAATTATTGTTTAAAATAAAAGAATATATATATTAATATAGAGTTTTCAACAAATATAAAATCTCGGTTTCATAAAAAGATTTAAATAAATAATCATTTAAGTATTGGATTTTATAAAATGTTACACAATGAACCTTGTAGTTACAAATGTAAAATTTCTAAATTTGAATTTAGGTTTATAAAGATAAAGACTTTCCATAGAATTTATTTTTGATTATGGTTTAAGGCATCCAAGTTACTACATTAGACAAGATATATGATAATATAGCATTGAATCACGTAGAATCACCATAGTAAATGACAATATATAGAATCACAATGTATTGAAATTGAATTATGCTAATGTTTTCATAGATCGAAATAGTTGCAGGAATGCATAAGGAATCAATAGTATCACTAAAAGGTTACATAAATAGCATGGAAAAATCAAGGATGTTACAGTCTCCCCTAGTTAAGAGAATTCCGTCCCCGAAATTCAACTTGTAGAGTTTGTGCTATCCTGAAATAGATGAGGGTATTTGAGTTTCATCAGGTCTTCACGTTCATAGGTGAACTCAGGATCACGCTTAGAATTCCAACGAACTTTAACAATTGGAATACGGCTTCGCTTCAGTTTCTTGATGTCACGATCCATAATCTCAGTAGGTTCTTCAATGAAGTGAAGTTGGTTATCGATGCGGATCTCATCCAAAGGAATGTGCAAAGTGCAGTCAGCTAGACACTTCTTCAGATTAGACACATGAAAAGTGTCATGGATAGAGTTAAGTTCTTGCGGTAGCTGAAGTTTGTAGGCTACTGGACCAATCCTTTCCAGGATCTGGAATGGTCCAACATACCTAGGAGCTAGTTTACCCTTCTTCTCGAATCGGACAATTCCTTTCCAAGGTGAAACTTTAAGTAGAACACGATCACCAATCTGGAATTCAAGAGGTTTTCTTCTATTGTCCGCATAACTCTGCTGACGATGTCGTGCGGCTTTAAGTCTATCTTGAATTTGAAATACTTTATCTGAAGTCTCTTGAATAAGTTCCGGACCATTTATCTGATTGTCTCCGATTTCAGTCCAACAAACAGGGGTGCGACATTTTCTTCCGTATAAGGCCTCAAATGGTGCACACTGAATGCTGGTGTGATAACTGTTATTGTATGAGAATTCTATCAGAGGTAAGTGATTATCCCAACTTTCACCAAAGTCGATGACACAGGCTCGAAGCATGTCCTCAAGAGTTTGTATGGTTCGTTTGCTTTGGCCATATGTCTGAGGGTGATAAGTCGTGCTAAGATCCACACTTGTTCCCAAGGATTTCTGTAAAGATTTCCAGAACCTGGACGTAAACCGACTGTCTCGGTCAGAGATGATGGATAGTGGAACACCATGACGAGCTACGATTTCATTGATATAGATCTTGGATAACCTCTCCATTTTATAGTCTTCTCGGATCGGTAGGAAGTGGGCGGATTTAGTCAGGCGATCGACTATGACCCAAATTGAGTCATGCCCACCGAAGGTTTTAGGAAGCTTAGTAATAAAATCCATGGAAATCTGACCCCGTTTCCATTGAGGGATTTTGGGTTGCTGGAGTAGGCCTGATGGTTTTTGGTGCTCAACTTTGACTTTTTGACAGGTCAAACATCTTCCAACGTACAGAGCTATGTCTTTCTTCATTCCAGACCACCAATAACATTTCCTCAGATCTAAGTACATCTTATCGGAACCTGGATGAATAGAATAGTGAGACTTGTGAGCTTTATTTAGGATAAGTTCTCGGAGATTATCAAAATTAGGAACCCACATTCGACCCATGAAGTAAAGAATTTCATCGGTCTTGGACTCCAACTGATGATCAGCAATACTTGCCAATTCATCCTTTAGATTCGTCCTGACAAGTGCTTTCCTTTGGGCTAGAAGGATTTGGGCTTTGAGACTAGTATGTATAATCATTCCCATTGCAAGAGTGTGTGAGGGTTTGATTCTTTCCTTTCTGCTGAGAGCGTCGGCTACTACGTTAGCTTTACCCGAGTGATAGCGAATCTCGCAATCATAGTCATTTAGTAGTTCCACCCAACGCCTCTGTCTCATATTTAACTCCTTCTGATCGAATATGTGTTGTAAGCTTTTATGATCGGTGTAGATAACACATTTCGTACCGTATAAGTAATGTCTCTAGATCTTTAAAGCAAACACTACAGCACCTAGCTCAAGATCATGAGTAGTGTAGTTCTTTTCATGGATCTTAAGCTGTCTCGATGCGTACGCAATGACCTTTCCTCGTTGCATAAGGACACAACCTAGGCCTTGGTTGGATGCGTCACAATACACAACAAAGTCATCGTTGCCATCTGGTAAAGTCAGAATGGGTGCATCACATAACTTCTGCTTAAGCAATTGGAATGCATCTTCCTGTTTTGGTCCCCAGTCAAAAGTATGGTTTTTCTGAGTCAGAGTAGTCAGTGGCAGAGCAATTCTCAAAATGTTCGAGATGAACCTTCGATAGTACCCCGCTAGACCCATAAATGAGTGAACATCTGAGGGAGTCTTTGGTGCATTCCAATTCTTGACTACTTCAATCTTGGCAGGGTCAACATGGATACCCTTATCATTGATCACATGATCTAAGAATTGAACTTCACTAAGCCAAAACTCACACTTAGAGAACTTAGCATAGAGTTGCTCTTTCTTTAGAAGCTCAAGGATAAGTTTGAGGTGTTTCTCATGATCGGTCTTGGTTCGGGAATAGATCAAGATGTCATCTATGAAAACAATGATGAATTTATCTAGGTAAGGTCGACAAACACGGTTCATGAGGTCCATGAATATCGCGGGTGCATTGGTTAGTCCAAATGGCATAACTACGAACTCATATTGTCCATAGCGGGTTCGAAAGGCGGTTTTGGGTATGTCTTCTTCATTCACTCGAAGTTGATGATAACCAGAGCGTAGATCAATCTTTGAAAAACAGGCGGCTCCTTGTAATTGATCAAACAAATCATCAATCCTCGGTAGTGGATATCGATTCTTGACGGTTAGTTTGTTGAGCTCTCTATAGTCAATGCATATCCGAAAGGATCCATCTTTTATCTTGACAAATAAAACCGGAGCTCCCCAAGGTGAGAAACTCGATCGGACAAATCCCTTGTCTAATAATTCTTGAAGCTGACCGGATAGCTCCTTCATTTCTAACGGGACTAAGCGGTAAGGGGATTTAGCAACAGGTATTGCACCAGGTACAAGGTCATTCCGGAACTCGACTTGTCGGATAGGAGGTAGTCCGGGCAAATCGTCAGGAAAGACCTCTGGGTAGTCTTTAATGATAGGGACATCTTGCAATTTCTTTCCTTGAGTCTTCTTTTCCACAACGTGGGCCAAGAATGCCATAGTTGTGGGTTTTCTCAGCAAGCTACGGGCTTTCATAGATGAAACGATCTTTAAGTTCTTCCCATACCTCTCTCCATGGATAGTCAAAGTATCTCCATATTTAAGTGGAATACGGACTAGTTTCTCAGCACAAATGATCTCAGCATGGTTGGTGGATAGCCAATCCATTCCTACCACTATGTCAAAGCTTCCAAGTTAGATAGGGATAAGATCGGTTGAGAACGGATGATCGTCAAGTGTTAAAGTACAACCTCGAAAAATAGTATTGGTATGTATTAGATCTCCATTAGCTAACTCAACAGAATAAGTAGTATCTAGTTTAATAAAGTTGGAGCTAAGCAAAGATTCGAACTCGGTTGAGACAAAACTTTTGTCCGCTCCGGAATCGAATAGGATAGAAGCATAGTGTGATTGAAGAGAAACCTACCCGTAACAACGTTTGGATCCTGACGAGCTTCAGTTGCTCCAATAGAAAAAACTCGTCCATTAGCAGTTGGGTTGTTGGCAATGTTCGGATGCAGCTTAGGACAACGATTCCGGAAATGACTTGGGTCACCACATTCATAGTAAGCTCGAATAGTGTTATTTCTGGTAGTAGCAGCAGTGTTGGCTACCATAAGAGTATTATTGTTAGCCGTGACAGCTGGAGCTTTGCTAGTCTGGAATACGTGACCAAGTCGGCCGCAGTTAGTACATTTGTGACACTCTCCGAAGTGATGAAAGGGGCCTTTAGGACACTTAGGCATACTCCCTGTATATGGCTTCTTCACATAGGCCTGAGGAGCAGGAGCAACTTGGTTTACCGGTGTAGCAGGAGTTACCATAGCAAACCCTTTGGCAGTCTTTTGTTTCTTGTTATAGTTACGGTCAGGCTTCTTGCTTTCAACATTCACCTTCTTAGAACCCTTCCTAACCAGAGCTCCCGACTTAACCAGATCGTCGGTGATAGTAGCAGAGAATAGGATTGCTGCCTCCAAAGTAGTGGGTGAACTAGATAAAGTAGGGATTCGGACTAGAGGGCTCAAACCAGTAATGTACCGGTCAATCTATCTGCTAACCGGTGTAACCATATGTGGCACTAGAATACTGAGCTCATGAAAATGCTCGGTGTAGGCTGCATGCTCACCACCATCCATCTCATGGTTCCAAAACTCAATCTCTATCTTCTTGAGTTCATTACTCGGGCAGAATTCCCTAATGAGCAACTCCTTAAACTCATTCCAAGGCAAGGCTAGAGCTACGTTTCTTCCCCTTGCCCTGATTTGGGCATTCCACCAAGTAAGTGCCCGTTTCTGAAATGTGCTTGCGGCAAACTTCACTTTCAGATTTTCTGGACTCTCAGCCATGTCCAGAGCGATTTCAACTTTTTCAATCCATTGGAGCAGCCCAGTTGCTCCTTCAGTACCATTAAAATCAGCGGGCTTGGAGTTAGTGAACTTCTTGTAGTGGTCAGTGTTGTTATTATCAGCTCTAGAACCGCCAGTGTTACGGAGCGAGTTACTGACTTGGGTAACCATTTCAGGAAGGACATCCCTTAGTTGTCGAGTGATGATAGAAGCAATCTCATTGATCTCGGTAGTGTCACGACGAGGAGGCATTCTACAAGATAGAGTATAACTAGATAAGTTAATAAACGATAGATAGAGTCGCAAGATAATCAAAACAGGAATTTTATTCATAATCAAGTTGTTTAATTACAAATAAGGAAAGATAAAGACATAAGCACATATAACCACTTAATGTCCCGAATTGAAAATAATAAGAATTAATTGACTAATCAAAACTCTAGATCTGCATGGTAGATGGTAGGAGAGTGTGTTTTAGCCTATAAGCGATACTCACACCAAGATTTCCCAGGAAAGAGTGACAGGTACAAAGGGATTTCTGCGCCACGCCTTTCCTAGACAGAGCCATTCGTATACAGGTACCCACTCTTCCAGATTACACACTGTCCTTCGATCCACCAATTAGACCCTTGGTCTTGAAGAGAGTGATTTAGGAATCGTCTCGGCTCCGTCTTCTATGTCTCGGATGATCGAAGACTTGGTAGTTCCAGCTCTAATCTCCTTAGGTTCCACCAGTCGTGTAAAGCGTACGTTCTCCGGGCGATAACGACTAGTTGCGTCAGACCGCAGCTCCGGGTTGTTCATGTCTCGAGCTTCTTGTGTCCACTTGATTGAGCTTGGGGTTGCTATACTTTTCCTTGTTAGTTCGATGAAGTTATCCATGGCTAGAAGAAGTGAGGTTAGAGATAAGTTAAACACATAAGGTTAGACACAAAGAAAAAGTAGCTTCCTAATAGGGAAATCCTAGGGTTATAGACTAGGTTTATTCTAAAGCAACCGAATTCTCTATAACCTGGCTCTGATACCAATCTGTCACACCCCCACCGATGGCGGAATTTACGCGAGGGGTGATGAATTGAAATCATCACAATGATTAAAAGAAATACTATTAAATTAACCGAATAATTGCATTACACACAACCAAACAAAATAGATAAACAAATAGTCTTTATTAAACTTTATAAATAACTAAATCTCCTAGAGCCAAGTCTCGAAGTCCTAGCGTGATTGTAACAACAACCTAGTTATTAGTACCTGAAAAACATGCTAAAATATGTCAGCTATAAAGCCGGAGAGAACATAGGTTTAAATAATTACATAGTATAGATAATGAAGATTTTTGCAATTCATAAACAAGATTCAATAACAAGTAAACAAACTTTTATACATCGATTCAACCAAACCTAATGACAAGATTGGGTTCCCATATAATTGATATAGCATGAATAACAAGTTTTGCAGTTTCTGTATATCTAGTCTCAAGTTGATATCGTATCTCGTCAACTCAAGAACTAGATCGGCATGTCAGGCCCATAGATCTATGACTTACTCCCGTTGGCTTATCCCAAGTTAATGGTTGTAGAGTGTGTATAAAACCGTTTAAGTTTACAAGTATATAAAGTTGTTATTGAAATTGCAAAAGTAGTATTTGAGTTTGATATAGTTTGAACAACCTTTGATATACGAGCATGTTTTCCACCCCAAAGATAAAAAGTAAAAGAGGCTATGTATCTCACCTTGAAGTAGGTGGGTAGAGTCTTGTCCTGGTAGTAATTTGGTTATGAGAATGCCCCTAAGTAAGTTATAGTGCAAGTTAGTTTTAGAATTTAAGTTTAGAATAGATAAAGGTTGATATTGTAAATAGAGGAAAGTGGTTGTTGTATATTAGAGTGGTTATCGTACCAGAGTAGTACCTCCAACAGAAGCGTTCCTAGGAAAGAGTTGGTTGGATCAAGACCCCGTCTTTCCTAGCCAGAACTTTCTGCTTGTCAGATAACTACATACCGGTTGGATGGTTACTCTATCGATATACTAGACCAAGTTTAGGGTTTATTTGGTAACTTTAGAATGTGTAGGGGCTAAAGTGTAAATATAATTTTAGTTGGGATTAAAATGAATAAGTTGAATATTAGAGGATTATAATTGAAAAAGTAGAGAGTTTGAATACAAACATGATTCAAGAATGGATAGAGAGTAAAAATGAATCAAAGCTTAGATTTTTATATAAAAAGTTTGAATGCGATTAAAAGACTTATGAGTATCATAAATTTCTGTGTTTTTATAACTTATAACATGTTAAAATCACTTATTTTATAATAAAGTTCGTATCTTTTATAAAAATTATGAATATCATGAAAGTTTGCAAAAAGAGGGTTTTTGACAGCTTTTGACAGCTTTGCGCACCGATCTTGCGCGGGATGTTTGAGGGACTTCAACTATGAACCAGAAGACGTGCGAGTAGGCGTTTCGACCATGATACCTTAAAATTGATTTTCAAAAAAAGAAACGCTTGATAAAGTTCTGTTTTGAGTGAGTTATGGCCCCGATAAGATAGGGTGACGAATCTGTCAAAAATTCAGCATTATAGTTTTTATGTTTTAGAGAAAAGTTTTTATTTTTATTGATTAAATCAAGCTTTGATAGCCTAGATCTATGGTTATAACATGTAAGCGTTAGGGAATCGTAGATCTAAAGTTGTTTTTGTAAAAACATTGAATGAATTAAAGATAAAAATTTAAGAACACCAAGAACATGATGACTAGAACTTACTTGTGAATAAGGAACAACTTTGGATCTTCAAAGAGGGGGCAAGGGAAACGACTTTGGGCAGCCTTGGGGCTCTAGATTTCACAAGAATGGTGTAAAGAAAAGGGAGAAACAAGACCTCTATTTATAGGTTAGGATTTAGAGAAAAAGGAGGAGTTCTAGTTGGATTAGGATTAGTATTGTATTAGGAGCTAAAAGATACTAGCAAATAGGCTTAGTTAGTTACTTGGATTTTATAAAAAAAATAGGTTAATTTTTATAAATTTTCGATGGATATGGGGAGATTAGAACAGAATCATGAGTTGTTAGTTAGGATATAATTGTAGTTGGTTAAGTTTTAGATAATTACTAGTTAGCTTTAATAAAAGGTTTAATAATATTTAAGGATAATTAAGAGGTTTAATTCCCATCAATTTATATATGTATAAAAGAATCGTAAGTTTTTTAAAAAAATATGGACATTTATTTTTAAGGATTTAAGAACATTCATAACTAGATAATTACAAGTCCATAATGATTACAAGTGTTAGTTATATGTTGAATTATATAAAATGTTTAATAGGTTTAGGATAATTATTGTTTAAAATAAAAGAATATATATATTAATATAGAGTTTCCAACAAATATAAAATCTCGATTTCATAAAAAGATTTAAATAAATAATCATTTAAGTATTGGATTTTATAAAATGTTACACAATGAACCTTGTAGCTACAAATGTAAAATTTCTAAATTTGAATTTATGTTTCTAAAGATAAAGACTTTCCATAGAATTTATTTTTGATTATGGTTTAAGGCATCCAAGTTATTACATTAGGCAAGATATAGGATAATATAGCATTGAATCACATAGAATCACCATAGTAAATGACAATATATAGAATCACGATGTATTGAAATTGAATTATGCTAACGTTTTCATAGATCAAAATAGTTTCAGGAATGCATAAGGAATCAATAGTATCACTAAAAGGTTACATAAATAGCATGGACAAATCAAGGATGTTACAGTATATATGGCCACGTTACCGAATTCGGTCTATAAAACCTTCTATAAATTAACAACCGGTTGTTTCTCAAAATAAAAATTGTTAATATTTTCTTTAAATAACGAATATGGTAACCATAATCCAACCTCTCAACCCTAAAAATGACAACCTTCATGACTGCATAGTGGCATGACACTCTATAGCGTGGCACACTTATTCTCAGCAATCAAAAAGTGATCACAGGGGCAAGCCGCCCTCCATGAAAAAAAATCATTTAGTATTATGTATAGGGTTCTAAACGAACCGAACGTTCAGCGAACTATTCGTGAACCGTTCGACGGGAAGTTTGTTTACTTTCGTTCATTTAATAAATGAACGAACATGAAGAAAGAATTCCGTCTGATTAGCTAAATGAACGAACATGAACAAGGAATTCCGTCCGATTAGCTAAATGAACAAACATGAACAGAAGTTTCGTTCGTTTAATTTTGTTCGTGAACGTTCGGTAACGTGTTCATGAACGTTCGTTTATTTATGTTCGTGTTTGTTCATGTTCGTTTGTATATATTGTTTATTAAAGATTTTTGTATATTTCTGTTTTATTTTATCTAAACTTTTTATATTCTTTAGTTTTTATTTTATTTCCTTAATGAACGAACACGAACATAAAATGTCGTTCGGTTAGTG
Organism: Smallanthus sonchifolius; assembly: GCA_023525975.1. NCBI lineage: Eukaryota > Viridiplantae > Streptophyta > Magnoliopsida > Asterales > Asteraceae > Smallanthus > Smallanthus sonchifolius. Next base: position 35,405,459 of record CM042046.1, read on the forward strand.
TTCGTGAACCCATTATGAAAAGGTTAAATGCTAAACGAACGAACACGAACAAGGTTTTGTTCGGTTTGGTTTGGTTCGTTTACAACCCTAATTATGTAAGCGTTAAATTCTCGATCGCCCGATCGCCCCCATGATATTTTTTCAGGGTTATATACGCGTTATATATCGTTAGTCAACCGACCTCAAAAATTTCAAACTCAAAAAAAAAAAATTTGGGTTCGCCACTGCATACAATGGCGGAACTTGAACAATTAAATTTTTTTTTTGGGGGGAGGGTACTACACGTCAAAAAAACAAAATTTTAGTGGATTTGTGGAGCAGATTTGTGTTTTGTTCTGGATTAGGAGGGGATCAAACATTATAACTAATATGAAATAAACCTAGTAGACCGAAATCAATATTTCTGAGCAAAAAAAGTCGGAAAAAACCAATTTTTTGGGATTTTGTTCTGGATTAAGAGAGGTCCAAACAATATAACTAATATAAAATAAATCTATTGAGAAGAAATCATTACTTTTAAGAAAAAAAAAATGCGTCCTCCCCTTACTGAATATATAGTATTATAATTTTGGGATTAACCTTTTGTGCTCGATGTCAACTTGTCCAAGCATTCTTAGATTGTGCTCTTCTCCATGATTGGCCATCGCACCAAAAGCATACCCACTTAAATCAAAATGATAAGGTATATTATCACATGCCCCAGGACACTGATCACTGATCGTCACACTAATTGGTTTCCCTGAACAATGTGGTTTTTTGAAACAAAATATCTGTATTTGAAAGTCATCATGCATGAGTTTAATTTTTTTATTTATTTACATTAAACCATGAACAACATTAAAATGAAATAACCAATTACCAGAAAACAATGTCCGCATCCCTTTCCTTTCAAAAAGATATTTGAATTTCCTGCTGCTATCATCGAGTTGAATGGAGGATCATGCACTCCGCAAGCTGCCCCTGCTCATCATAAGGACAACTAAAATCACTATATCGAAATAAGTTGTTGCTTTAGGCACATATCTAATGTGCTGTACATTATTTTTAGGGTTTTTACATTAGTAGAAAAATAAACTAAACCCAAACATTCATTGTCGGATCAATGGTGAACCGGTCAATCCTTAAGTACCGTCTGATGATCCCCATGTTCCCGAATGATGAAACTTGCCCAGTCTGCCGTAAAGCATGCCTAGATAAATACGGGGACCATGCGTTACACTGTAGAGAGCTGCCGGGGTTTAAGTATCGCCATGATTTTGTTCGAGACGCGTTAATGGATATTCTCAGACGAGCAGGGATCTCGGCAAAGAAAGAGGCACCGGTTAATTTTCTTACGGACCCGGCGGAAGGGAGGTCCACCCTACGCCCGGCGGACGTGCTAGTTTTTGGTTGGGAGGGCGGGAAACATGCTTGTGTCGATCTCACAGGTGTATCCCCCCTAGCTGGGTTGCGGGAAAATGGGTTTGTGGCGGGGCAAGCGGTTATGAAAGCAGAGTCAAAGAAGGCGGAAAAGCACGCGAAAGCTTGTGAGGATAATCAGCATGCCTTTGTCCCCCTGGCGTTTGACACGTTCGGCTCCTTGGCGCCGGAGGCGGTTCGGTTCTTGGCTAGAGTTCAGCGTGTGGTCCACAGCAACTTTACGACTCCTCAGGGGCGAGGCTTTGTTTTTAGTAGATTAGGGTTTTCCATTCAGAAGGGGATGGCGGCGCAGTTTGTTGCCCGTCTACCTGCTATCCTTATGTAATTTGCCTTGTTGAATGACTAATATAATTTATAAAAAAAAAAAAAAAAAAAATTTAATGGTGAACAAAACATCAAGGGAGGGGGGGGTGGGGGGAATAACTGTTCTTGGCATGCTCTCGCTTCTTGCTGGCAGCTGTCGGTTTCTTTGTGAGTGTAAGCAGTGTTTTGAAACCCGGACCGGACCGGCCTGTCAGACCGGGAACCGGTGCTCTGACCGGTCTAGTTACATATGTTGAAACGGTCATGCAGCGAACCGGTGGTCGGACCGGACGAACAGGCGGTCGGACCGGAAACCGGGTGGTCGGACCAGGCGAACCGCTTGACTATTTTTTTATTTTTTATCTTTTTAACTCTCTTGGCTTCGTATTTCGTAGGTAATTTTTAGTTTAAAATTATTGGAATTGACTTGTTGGTGGTTTTTGAAAAGATTAATGGTTGTTTGGATTGATATATTTTTATAATATTTATGACGTCGTCCGGTTCTTAAATCCGGTCCGATGACGTCGTCCGGTTCTTAAATCCGGTCGGATCCGGTCGGACCGGTCCGACCAGTGGACCGGCAAGGAGACCGGTTCGACGTCCGGTCCGGTTTTAAAAACATTGGCAGTGTTTTGAAACCCGGACCGGACCGGCCGGTCGGACCGGGAACCGGTAGTCTGACCGGTCCGGTTACATATGTTGAAACGGTCCTGTAGTGAACCGGTGGTCGGACCGGACGAACCGGCGGTCGGACCGAAAACCGGGTGGTCGGACCGGGCGAATGCTTGACTATTTTTTATTTTTTTTATATTTTTTAAGTCTCTTGGCTTCGTATTTCGTAGGTAATTGTTAGATTAAAATTATTGGAATTGACTTGTTGGTGGTTTTTCAAAGGATTAATTGTTGGTTGGATTGATATATTTTTATAATATTTATTACGTCGTCCGGTTCTTAAATCCGGTCCGACCAATGGACCGGTAAGGAGACCGGTTCGACGTCCGGTCCGGTTTTAAAAACATTGGCAATGTTTTGAAACCCGGACCGGACCGGCCGGTCGGACCGGGAACCGGTGGTCTGACCGGTCCGGTTACATATGTTGAAACGGTTCTGCAGCGAACCGGTGGTCGGACCAGACGAACCGGCGGTCGGACCGGAACTCGGGTGGTCGGACCGGGCGAATGCTTGACTATTTTTTATTTTTTTAATCTTTTTTAAGTCTCTTGGCTTCGTATTTCGTAGGTAATTGTTAGTTTAAAATTATTGGAATTGACTTGTTGGTGGTTTTTGAAAGGATTAATAGTTGTTTGGATTGATATATTTTTATAATATTTATGAAGTCGTCCGGTTGTCGGACCGGTTCGACGTCCGGTCCGGTTCTGAAAACATTGAGTGTAAGTGAGTCTCATATCTTTTACAAATGGGTAATTAAGCTTATCGATTAGAATATTTGGTCAACTTAAGTTTCTGAAGGGGTTTAACCCGTTCAAACCCCAAAACAAAACAACCATTCACACTTGAGCAGCGGCTCAAGGCCTGCCCCGGCATCAAGTGAGTCACGACGGCCGAGTCACAGCAAGCTTAAGTTCGGGTTGGGTTTAGTCCCGACCACCTCTATCTCTACTTGTTGCGACGCGCGTTACCGACAAGGACTTGACAGGTGATGGGTATTAGTCGGTACACGACTAATAACCCCTGAGGTGGCCATTAAAGGTCAAGGAACGGAGTAAAGGACCCAGTCGCGACTCAGTCCCAGTCCTGGCATCGAGTCATGGTCGCCACCTGTTTGCCTGCTTCGACACACACCTTGTCATGGCCACCTCCCATTTAGCCTGCTTCGGCTCCTAGTCATGGCTAGGAAGAAGCAGCAAGGGGATACCGGTCACGACTGAGAAAGAGTAGGGTAAGCCCAGTTCCGGCTCGTATCCAATCCCGGTCCGTGTCCACCCCGGTTCTTATCCAGTCCCGGCTCACTAGCCTGCAGCGGCCCGAACCAAAAAGGAATTCGAGATGCGTTAAGCTGTCTCTTTTTCGTTGACACAAACACTAAGCAAAATATAAAAGGGAAACACAAAACTATGTTAGAGAGACAAGTCAACAAGGGAGACAAATAACATTAATTGTGCTTGGATCCCTTAAACAAAAGAGTGTACTATGGTTAAAATAAGCATAATCAGGTACGGGTCATTGAGGACAGATTACCCTTGGCCTAGACATCTCAGCCCTTAGCCATGATACCTCAATCATAAGAGCCTTATAAATAGCCTCCTCAAACTCAATGGTATTCATTCTCTCTCACTTTTACTCACTATTTCACTTCACCATAATTTCCTTCGTGTTCCTATCATCCAACAAATACTTATTGTCACACCGGATGGTGGTCACGTAAAGAAATCCCTTCTATCCGTGGCGAGACTCACGGTGTTTACTTATTTTGCAGATCTGTCTCCAAGATCAAGCCCAGAACAACACAGCTGAAGACTCTCATAGTCCAAGCTTCACCCTCCAGCTTCCACTGCTTCAAGACTTATAATTGATCGATTTAATTGATTTTGTTTTTAATTTTCGTTCTGAAAACATTGTATGTCGATCTAATTTATTCGTCTTCTTTTACCATCGGATTAGTAAACAACTTAAATTATGGTCCACAACATGACATAAATGACAAAAGAATGAAATTAAGAACAAAACATGACATTCTATTATATGTTTGGTTACCGAGTAAAATGATGTGGTGCATATTTGCATCAACATAAACCGCTATTTGTAACCTGAAATGATCATTTCATTACCTTTTCCGGAGCTTCTTCGGGCCAGTACCAAGTTGCTAAACCAGTATTATTGTTGAACATGTGGTCATAACACAAAATATAAGAGATGTTTCCTAGAAAAATGGTAACTACAATTAAAGAAATAGAAACCATTATATTTAACACTGCTGAAAATAGAGTTGTTTCTAGTTATCTTAGAACAAACTTATAGCACAATAACGGTATTTTGTAATCGTACACGTCATTTTTTTATGTATAACCAAAACCCTGACTTTGATACTGCTTACTTTCGAAAATTGTATATAGATAACAAATTCATTTTTCTATAGTATCATATTTATTTTGCTCCACTAAATCCTTATAATAGTTTTTAGTTTAATTAAAATAAAAGTTATACTTTTAAGACTTGCCTCAATTTTACCAACTAGTGAGTTACACCGGGGGGGGGGGGGGGATTTAAAAAAAATAAATAAATAGAAAAGTAAACGTAATACTAGAAATACCGTTACGTGGTGGGACGAACCCAAAAAAGATCAAAAATAAGTTAAAAAAATCAAATAAAAGTTATAAACATAAACAAAGTTAAAAAGATAAAAAAAATCAATTAAAAGTTAAAAGAAAGCAATACCTGTGCATTTGGAACATAAATATAAGTCAAAAGTAAATATAAAAATTTAAATTATAAAAAAACATATGTTTTTAAGTTACACAATAAAAAAAATATAAACAAATTTAGTTATAACTTAAAATATAAGAAAATTGTTGAAATGAAATATTTAATTATCTCTTGAAATTCAAAAAAACAAAAAAAAACTTTTTCATCTATAAAACGTACATGTGTGTTAGCTATATTACCTACACATGTATAGATAAACGGTTTACATATGTATAGATAAATGGTTAAAGTAAAAGAAAAACATATGAACAAATTATTTTAAGAATTAATTACACAGATGGCCCCTGTGGTTTGGTTAAATTATGGTTTTGGCCCCTGGGAATGAGAAACTATAACTTTGGCCCAATAGTTTGCACGATTGTAACACATTTGGCCCCTGAAGTGGATGCCAGTTAAGTTTTTCAGTTAAGTGTATGTGAAATGACTAAAATACCCTTACATAATAAAATAATAAAAACAAAAATATATATATACACACATATACACATATATACTTATAATCTTGAGAGGAAGTCCAGAGGTTTGCAAGTCGTCCAGCACCGCCGCCGACCACTGCCGCCGCCGCCGTCCACAACCAGCACCACCAGCACCACCACCATCGTTGCAGCCGTCCACCACCGTCGCCGCCGTCCACAACCAGCACCACCACCACCATCGTTCGTCTCCACCATCAGCCACCACCATCATTCGTCTCCACCATCAACCACCCTCTGCGACTTGCGGTTTGCTCCTGGACCATTAAACAACGGTCTTTTTTGTCGTCCCTCCACCCCCCCACCGTCCTTCGCTTCCACCCCGGTTGGTCCGTGTTTCAGATTTGGGTGGTGTTTGCACGAATCTGATTTTGATTTAGGGTTTGGAGGAGAAAGGGGGGTAAACGAATATGTTGAATCTGATTTTGATTTTGTGTGAATCTGATTTTGATTTAGGGTTTGAAGGAGAAAGGGGGTAAACAAATATGTTGTATCTGATTTTGATTTTGGGTGGTTTTCAATGTTTGGATGTTAAAATCAAAGATGGTCCCTGTTTTGGTTTGAGGACGGTGGTGGGGGTGGTTAGAGGAGTACGGTGGAGGGGGTGGTTAGAGGAGGTGGTGGGTGGGTTCAGGTGGTGGCCGGCGGAGGTGGTGGCAGGCGATGGTGGTGCTTGGCCGTGGTGGTGGTGGACGGTTATATGTGTGTATATATTTTATTATGTAAGAGTATTTTAGTCATTTCACATACGCTTAACTGAAAAACTTAACTGGCATCCACTTCAGGGGCCAAATGTGTTACAATCGTGCAAACTATTGGGCCAAAGTTGTAGTTTCCCATTCCCAGGAGCCAAAACCATAATTTGACCAAACCACAGGGGCCATCTGTGTAATTAATTCTTATTTTAATGGTTTTTTTATGTATAAAACATACACATTTGGATGTAAGAAGTAAATATTTGTGTGTTTCAACTTTATAAAGCTATGAAAATAGGAATACAAATAGTGGGAACTTGTCACACATAGGAGGGTGGAATATTAGAGTGATATACAATTGAGAGCGTTCCTTATTAATTGTTTCCTTAAAAAGAGACCTAAATGGGAACCTAAGGGGTACACATTGCTTCGACTATTGTACCATGTATTATTGAAATCATATTAAACACGAATCCTTAGCCACACCATCCTAGTTTTCATCATTTTTATTATATTTTCTTTATTTTAGCTGTAATCAAATACTCAATATTGTAATTGCAGTTCAAAAGTGTTTGATATTAGCAGTTTAAGAACGATTCTCTTACTGGAGATGGTGATAATGGGTAAAATTCTCATACTACACATCTTTTCTTTTCTTTCCACTCGTATATCATAAATAAAGCAACAAGTATAATACATAACTAGGTTAAAATCTCGTGTATTACACGGGTTAAATAAATAAAATGTTATATATTTAGTAATAAAAATTTTATATTTTAAAAAACCTGTGTAATACACGGGTTGAATAAATCAGTATATTACATCGGTTGAATAAAATATAATGTAATTTGTTAATAAACACATTTGTCAAAATATGTTTTAAAAAATGTAATTTATCGTGACAGTCATAAGGTCTGTTAAGTTTGTTTTTAAAATATTTTTTTTTCAATATGAAATTAATTTTTTAATTTACTTGATAAATATTAGTTCATATTAAGTTCATTTTATTGATGATATAATAACTATTTATAATTAAAAAATAAATATTCGTAATTAGATTTATTAATATAAAGATTATTATTTAATGAGAAAAAGAAATAGAAAATCTAATATTTAATAGGTAAGAGAGGCGGGAAAATAAAGATGAGGAGTAACCAGAGAGTGACACGTGTTCTGAAGAGATTTTCATTTATTAGAGAAATAAAATAAGATGTTGTATTTAAAAATTAAAACCCGTATAATACAATAATCGTGGTAAGTACCATTAACACGTAAACTCACAAGGGCACACAGGTAACACATGATCTATAATCGTCTAACCGAAACGTGGTACGTAAATATTAACCAAAAGTAATAGAACATCCTAACCATGTCACAACATATCGATGAACTAATTTAGATATTTTAAAGAGTTAAATATGGTTTTAGTTTTTATGGTTTGACAAAAATAACAATTTTAGTTTAAAAGTTTAAATTTAACCTTTTTAGTCCAATAATTTCAGTTTTGTAACAATTATAGTCCAATCTATTAACCCGTTAGTATTTTTCTATTAACTTTTTTTAATTGACAAATATACCATAAAATTAAATATACCCTTCCATTCCTTTCTCTACTGCACCTTATCCTCCCTCTCCATCCACTCCAACCTCCACCACTTTTCCATCAAAAAAAAAAAAAACAAAAACAAGAGTTCTAGCAGCAAAAAAAAAAATTTATTTTTAAGATCAGAGCTGTAGAAAATGAATATTTTTCATTTTTGATTCACTCGGAGTGTTACTTCCCTTCAATAGCTTCTTTAATATGAGGTTACACAACCAAAGAAATAAGGGGTCTGGAACAAGCAACTCCAAATTGTAGATCACAGCAAACATGTAAAGAGAGAGCTGAGAGAGATTGCAAACATACAGCCTTCTGGCTTCACCATCGCCACCACAGCTCCGATCTGCGTGAAACCACCGTCGCCGCTGCGTGAAACCACCACCACCACCGCTACCTTGAAATCTTCACTGCCCTGATAATCAACCTAGGGTTTTGACCCAGATTTGCACGAAACAAGCTCACATAAATTCGCAGGTTTCAAGGGGCTTTTAGTATCTACATATTTGCAGGTTTCATTCCGACCTCGGGCTCAACCTCGCCAGTAAAGCTAGAGAACAAAGAAGATAAATGGAGACGGAAGCTAGAGAAGATGTGTCGGGGAAGAAGGATAAATTTGGCTTGGCGGTGGAGGCAAGGGAGCGAGCGAGTGGGGAGGAGGACGAAGGTGAAGGGGCGGTGCGGGTGGTGGCCTGAGGTGAAGGGGGCGGTGGAGGTGGCGTGAAGGGGGCGGTGGAGGTGAATTGGGCGGTGGAGGTGGCGTGAAGGGGGTGGTGCAGATGGTGGCTGGTGGTGGAAAGTTTTCTTACATCGGGGGAAATGGGAACATACTTTAGGGGGTGGGAGTGGAGTGCGGGTAGGGAGGCGGGAGTGGCGGGTTGGCAGGTTCACCGCCGCATCTATGGAGGGTTCAGCGGGTAGAGGTGGCGGGTATATGCAATGTTTTAAAAACCGGTTCAAACCGACCTGTAATACCGGTTGAACCGGGTCTCGGTCAGTAGCCCGGTAAGTTTGAGCCCGGTAAATTGAACCATATGTATTACCGGTAATACCGTTGTACCGGTTTTAGTTACAAGTAAAATTTTATGTTTAAACTTAAAAAAAATGTGTTTGCCGGGATACACACAAAGTCACAAACAGAAAACTTTTTGATCAATTACTTTACCTACAACCCAGTTTAGAAAAAAAAAATTAATTAATCTGCTGCTCTTCAGAAAATAGCAGCTCATGTAAAAACTATGTTTAACCATCATCCTACTGCTTGCCGTTAAAAATATTTAAGCGATAAAATTCTTATTTAATATTGTAGGAAACAAAAATAGTTATACTATTGTTAATGAGAATGACGATGATAGTGGATTTTTATCTTTTAAACAATCATGAAATTAATACATTCAACACATCAATAACATAAAACAATTATTCATTTTTATTTAAAAAAATACTTTATTGAAAAATTGAGTGCTTTTAGATTATCTTTTGATTATGGATTAACGTTTTGATTAATTTTATTATGGAATCATGTATTTTTGGATTATTTTTTAAGTTAGAGTTGTAGTTTTATGAAATTATAGGTTTAATAGTTAACCCGGTTAAACCATCCAGTACAACCTGACACAACCGGTTGAACTATTTCTGATTCTAATCCGATAAAATTTAAAAACCGGTTTTTAAAACATTGGGTATATGTACCCGTTAAAATGGTATTTTGAAGCCGCTAAAGGAAGTGAAAATGAAGAAGAAATGTAATCTAGACTTTTCAGTGGGTCTCCTTTAATTTAAATATTAAATACTATGCTTTCTTATTTATTGTTTTTAAATATGAAAGAAGTAAATAAAAAAGAAAGTGTAATACTCATAAATAAACATGATTTTAAAATTCTATAGGTGTTTTTTTAATTTATTTTTATTTATTGTTATGTATTTTTATTTAATTAATTAATTTTTTTTTTAATTTTTAAATTTGGTTATTGAATTAGTTTTAATTTAAAAAAATAAAAATAAGAGGGTTGAAGGGTACTTGAAGGGTAACACTTTTATTATAGAGGGTACTTTGGGATGGTAGTTTGACTAAGTGAGATGATATCTTCTAATTGATCTAATTTAGGAGGGTAGTTTGATTGAGAGGGTACCACTCCCACCCCCTTAGTGGATTTATAATTTAAAAATAATTTATAATAATTTTTAACAGAGGTATTATAGTCCTTTTATATATACTTAACAGAAAAATACTAACGGAGTTAGTGGACAGTACTTTAATTGTTACAAAATTCAAACTATTAGACTAAAAAAGTCAAATTTAAAATTTTGAACTAAAATGGTTATTTTTGTTAAACCACAGAGACTAAAACCGTATTTAACTTTATCTCTTTTCTAACAAAAAACTAAATAGTTTTACCACTTGGCATGACTATATTTCATCTCACAATTTTTCCCTCAAAAACTACATTTATATTATCAATTTAATACTTTGATATTTAGCTTTTTTATTTTAAAATTACATAAATAAACAAGTTCATCATTATTACCACTAGCTTACATTTTTTTTAAATTATCATCAAAAGTTAATATTTAAAAAAATCAAAAATTAAAAAATAAGAGATTTTAAAAAAGCGAGTTTTTAAAGTTTTATTATAAAAAAATAATTTTTTAAAATTTTATTATAAAAAAACAAGATTTTTTTAACTTTACATATAAATTTTTTAAAAACTACGTTTTTTTTAAATAAATATGTGTTAGAATAAAGTTTACTAATATTTAATTAGTAGTTTTTTAATTAAATTTGATTTTTATAAATAAATTTTTTATTTCGATTTATAAATTTTAATACTTAGTTTTTAATAAAATTAAGAAATTTGCAAATATTTATTTTAAAAAGTGTATTATATATCATACGTTATTTTTTTTAAATTATGAGATTTTTTTTTTTCAAAAAACATGTTTACAAGTTTCAATTCTAATTTATTAGTTTTAAATTTTTCATATTTAATTTTGAAATTTTAAATTTAATTGTGTCTAAATATTAAGGAGTGAAATTTTTAAAATTTAGAGTTTTAAAATTTGAATTTAAAAGACGATATATTGTTGAAATTTAAATTTTATTTGTATCTTTTAATTATTTTTTTATGAGAGATTTAGTATTAAAAGTTAAATGAGATTTTTCGCGTACAAGTACGAATAGTATCTGTCAATCAGAGCATCTTGATGATGATTTTAATGAAAGTTTATAATCTCCTGATTTCTAAAAGGAGTTACATTATTAGGGTTGTCAAACATAAATTAGTTTTAAATGTCGGTGTTACAGTTATGTTATTAAGAAATATTGATGAAAAAATAGTTTTGGTAATCTAAAAAGTCTTTAGGTCAAATCACAAGGTAATCGCGTTATAGAAACGAAGATTATATTTTGAAGCAACATTGATCATCATAATTTTATCCCTATAATTGGGTTAACATATTCAGACAAAAAAATATTATTAAAATTTCAAAGAGAAAATATAAAATTGTTGTATTTTTGCAATGACCATGAATAAAAGTTTAGGACGATACCTTTTAAATATTGATTTGTATTGAAAGATCCAGTGTTTATTCATGATCAACTGTATGTTGCATTATCAAAAGTTAAAAGTAGAGATGAACTCCAGCTATTTTATTTGGTAAACATGGAAAAATTACTAATACCACGTCAAATGTTACATACAATGAAGTATTTTCAAATTTATAAATAATCATTGTAAGGTTTATTTATCATGTAATTTAATATGTTATAAAAAATGCATAACTTTTTAAATAAATTTTCATGTATTTTTTAATATTTTAATTACTCTCATTCATATAATCTTAACATGTAACAACATGAAAAAGTTACAAATACAATATCAAATTTATATAAAAAAGTTGTTAAGATATTTATCAATATAATCTTAACGTTTCACCCTGTGTAACGCACAGGATTAAAGCTAGTTTTAAATGTACACTAAAATATCATGAATGAAATGATAAGCATGACGGTTAAAAACATGTTTCTTAAAAATATAGTTTTTGGTGGCCATTTGCCAATAGTTCACTAATATTTTTAAAAAATTCATTAGAACTCTCAACACTCAAAACATATCGGGGCATTTATAACACATTACTCACGGGTGAAAACATCCAACTTTTAAAACCTATAATATTTACTTATTAAAATAAAACTAAAACGATAGAGCAAAACGTATAGATACTAAAATCTAGCCTAGTTTCGCTTTTGTTAACTTTGAGTATATATAAGCAATTTTGTAATCATTATTTTATTTATCCAACAAAATTCTAATTTTCCTCCAATTATATATTAGAACATTTTTACTCAATTGTGTGATTTCATCTTCTTTCATATTCTTTGACAAAGTTTACACTTGAATCTTTTTGTTTTAGTGATTTCATCTTCTTCTATCACGTTTTTTGGCTATTTTTTGCTCATTTTCTTCTCGATTTCACCTAGAAATCGATCTTTTCACTCGTTATTTTTGGTTTTGATCATTCCTATCAAAGAAATTCTTCTTTTTCGTTTCTTTTTGCTTGTTTGGATGATTTCTGTAACACCCAGATAATTCTCAAATAGTATAAGGGTTAAAAGTATAAAAATGTAAAGTTCGAGGGTTGAATTAGATGTTCTCCAAAGATCGAGGGCTAAAAGTGGAACTTTTGAAAACAGAAGGGGTAGCGGACCGCTAGCCTATACCTTGGCGGTCCGCTATGTGGGGACAAAGGAAACAATCGGGTATTGAAACGTGTTCCTGTGACTCACCGATTGAAATCTGACGCTTGGAAGGGTGGCAGACCGCTAGCCTGAGCCTGAATGGCCCACTACGTAGGCGCCAAGCGAACTAAGCCGCCTCAATGGGTGGCGGACCGCCACAGCCTTGTGTAGTGTTCCGCTAAGGGTCCGAAGTTGGCACTATAAATAGAACTTTGACTTCAGCTCATTTCACACCTTCAATTCACCACAAAACACACACTTACAGTGTAGAGACATGTTTTTCTATATAAGTTGTTGACATTATTATATCTTGAACAATGTTAGATTAGTTTCCTTTATTGTAATTTCAGTTTATGTAATTTACTGTTTTATTTAGCTAAGTCTGGGCCATCGAAACTACTTAGTTTCGATTGAGATTTGTTCAATCGAAACTAGTAGTTTCGATAGATAGTAGTTTCAACAGTTTGTTCTATCACTTGTAAATGCTCAACCGAAACTACTAGTTTCGGTTAGCATATTTTCGATAGCTATCTACTACTATAAATAGCCTAGTTTGATAAATTTTAGGGTGTGAGTAGCAGCTGTAACCCTTAGCATTTCTCTTTCACAGTTTTCTTTGAATCAAGACAATTTGCATTTGTTTATGCATTGTTATTACAATTTCATACCTATTTGTGTTGATTTCTGAGCGTGTTCAGCCTGTTAGATTCACCATTTGTGATTCTACCTTCTGTTTCACCTCCATACACACTGTTTCCGCCTTTGTGTGTGGAGAATCGATCACCTGTGAGATTTCAAGTTGAAATCGGGACCTACAATTGGTATCAGAGCTTTATGCTCTTGTTTCTGAGTATTATCAGGTTTTTGTGATCGATTCTAGGTTTTTTTCTGTGTTTTACTAAAGTTTTCTGCATCTGGATTCTACGGTACTGTTTCATTGATTTCCGACGTCTTTGGTTATTGGTTTCAAAATCGGAGGTTGGATTTGTAATCAGGAGTGTTAGATGAGACTTTTCACTGGATTGGATTGCTATCTCGGTGTTATTGATTTCTGAGGTTGATCATCAATGGAGGTTTTCTGACTTGGAGAAGAAGGCATCGAAACTACCTTGGGAAACATTCTGTTGATCATCGAACTTTCCTGTCTGTACCTTGTCTGGTGAAGGTACAATCGAAACTAGCTTTATTGTCTTGTTCTAATCGAAACTACTGTGTGCTGCATTTTCAACCAAAACTTGGTTATCGAAACTAGTTGTTTCTACTGGGTTTCTGCTTATTTTTTACCAAGGGATTAATCATCGAAACTAGTTGTTTCGGGTTCTGTTTCTCTAATCGAAACTTGAAGTTTCGGGCAATATTCCTTCAATCGAAACTAGGAGTTTCGATCATTGTGTTTCTATCGAAACTAGTAGTTTCGATCAAGTTTGTCCACCCGAAACTAGTCAATGTTTTAGTTTCGATTTATGATATTATGGCAACTTCAAGTTCAACTGAGTATTCTGGAGGGAACAAACCACCTGCTCTTGTGTCTACAAGAGACTTTGATGACTGGACAAAGAAAATGAAGCTTTTCTTCCAATTTCATGATCATACTTTGCTGAACTCTATTACTGATGGTCCTAACAAGCCTGTTATCACTACTGCTGATGTTCAACGTCCTAAGACAGTAGCTGAATATGATGAGAAGGATCTTGTTTTGATTGACCGAGACAACAAGGCTTATGGGACTATTGCTATGGCTCTTCCTATGGATATCTTCAATATCTTTGCTAAGTACACCACTGCCAAAGACTTATGGGTAGCCTTGTGAACCGGATATGAGGGAAGTGCTGATGTCAGGGAGAGTAAGGGAGATCTGATCAAGAAGCAGTATGAGATGTTTAGCAGTGTCAGAGGTGAATCAATGTCTGCATTGATCAACCATTTCTCAAGCATCGTATCTAGGTTGAAAGTAATGGGTGTTGAGTACCCTACTCTGGAGCTAAACAAGAAACTCCTAGATGCTCTTCCTGAGGAGTGGAATATGTATCGTATCATGATCAAGAAGACCGAGAATCTGAGTGCTTTGTCTCAACAAGAAGTTTAAAGCATCCTTGAATCTTATGAGATTGAGATCAAGAAAGGAGTAGTTACCCCAACAAATCAGTCTGGAAATACAGCTCTTATTGCTGGATCAAGCTCTTCCAGCAGCCCATACTTTCAAACTGATGTTCCTCTTTCTGCTACTGCAATTCAATGTACCAGCTCCTCAGAAGTCCATTACCATGATTCCTGATGAATATGTCCCAATCATAACTGCTTTCATCTCGTGCTATGATGCACTGATTTCTGGAAACCTAACACCTGTTAGCTTTCAACCTGATGCCTTGGAACAGATCAATCCTGATGATTTGGAGAGAAATGGACATTGATTGGTGTATGGCCATGCTGACCTTGAGAGCAAAAAGATTCATCAAAAGGATTGGTTTAGACAGATTCAAGCAGGGGAAGACCCTTGGGTTTGATATCAAGAAGGTGAGATGCTACAATTGTGATCAGTTGGGTCACTTTGCCAGAAACTGCAAGGAGCCGTCCTCCAAGGATCAGCAAGAAAGGAAGATTTCCTCTGGAAAACAAGCTGCTAATACTCCCAAGAAAAACACATATTCAAGTTCCACAGCTCTTGTGTGTCAAGCTGATGGACACTATCATTGGGGAGAACAAGCTGAGGAAGCTGCTGATAAAGCCTTGATGGCTGATGTGGAGGACAAGGGCAAGTGTGTCATGATTAAACATGCCGAGGATCTAACTGCTGTGCCTGCTGAGGTTATTTCTAAACTTTGTAATGATAGATCTTGCTTAAATGAAATTCAAAAATACAGATTCATTAATCAAGCTTTGATTGATGAACGAGATCATATTAAGGTGATGTATGACTCTGTGGCCAAAAATGAGAAACTATACTTAAAGAAAGTTCGTGATATTTCTGGTGAAAACCGTTCTTTAATTGTGCAACTTAATACTCAAACCATTATTAATAAAATTTTGAGTGAAAGAGTCCAAAAGGCAGAAAAGGCTAAATTACAAGTTGACCACATGGATATGGATCAGAAAATTTTGTTTGGTATAATTGATAAACAATTTAACAGAAAAGGCACATAGGGTCTTGGTTATAATTCTCATCCACCACCTTATTCCAAATCAGGTAGATTTGCTGACTTGCCTGCTGCTCATGTTCCTACCCCTTTTGTGTGCACTTTATCTCCTAATGATTATATTACGTCCTCTGATTCTGACAGTTTTGCTTCATGTGCAGAATCAAGATGTGTAACTTCCGAAGATGATTGTGATGAGAGTACCAATGTTAGAAATGTTTTAAATGAACTTGAGTCGGATGAATGTAATAATATGTCAGTGTCAAAACCAGATATTTGTGAACACATTGAAACTTGTATTTTGATTCTATGCCTGCTGAGCATATGGGATTGGAATGTGATATTTCTAAATTTAGAAATGCTTTGCCTTTTGTTCCTAAATCGTTGAATGTTGTGCCATGTGTTACCAAGTTTAAAAGTGCAGGAATTATTGTGAATGATGTACCACGTGAAACCATGGGCAACATGGACTTTTTCAGATTAAAGGAAAAACATCGTCTTCAAGACAAAGTTATTGATGAGAGAACCGTCTCATGTTCAGATGCCTCAACATCACAATCATCTTCATCTTGTGATGACAATTATCAGGCTAAGTTATCTTGTGAAAAAGTTTGTTTTAGTTGTGGTGCTTCAAATCTTGTTTCAAAAAGTTGTAAATTGACAACCACCGATTGTAATGAAGAATCGTCTCCTAAAATTTCCTTGAATTCAAATGTGTTGTCTAAGTCTTCTCACAATAGAAAATCTAGGCGTAGAAGAATTAAAAATGCTAAAAATTGAAAAGAACCTGGAAAAAAAAATAATTTTCTATTTGGTGACCATGCTTCATCTAAGGACGATTCCGATTATGATTCTAATGTGATGTCTTATCCTGACAAGAAACTTCTTGATAGCAATGGTATTGGTCAAAACGTCTAAATGGTTCGTTGTGTATAGGGTCAATCAAGAAGAACCGGCGATAACATTTGGCATGTAGATAGTGGATGTTCAAGACATATGACTGGTCATTTTAATTTGTTGCAAAATTATCATCTAATTGATGGAGAGTATGTAGCTTTTGCTGGCAATCCAAGAGGAGGAAAGATTGAAGGACAAGGAACGGTATCGAACGGTGTAAATAGTCTGGAATTTGTCAACTTTGTTTCTCAATTGAAGTACAATCAGATGAGTGTTTCTCAGATTTGTAACAAGGATTTTTGTGCCTTGTTCAATTCAAGAGAATGTCTAATCTTGAAGCCTGGAGTGGTGCTTCCAAAAGAACTTATTCTCATGCGTGCTCCTAGAAGATACAACACATACAACTTGGATATGAATAACCCATCGGGCATTGAATCGTGTTTTCTTTCAAAAGCTTCCGACGATGAATCATTCCTGTGGCATAAGAGGTTGGGACATGTAAATTTCAAAACTATGAACCGACTGGTTCGAGGAAACCTCGTCACTGGATTGCCGGTCACACCCCCAATTTTAACTAACGAAGTTTTACCATTTGGGAAGTGACAAACCAGGATCTCAGTCATTAGTTACATTGAACGACACTACATGGGACTCAAATGAAAATACCATATTAATCAGAGTTTAATGCGGAAGCGTAAAGAAAAGTAAATGCGCAAAACACACGCGCCCAAAAAGTCCAAGCCAAACATAATTCAAAACAAAGTCAAAACAATTTAATAAAACATCAATCAATAGAAGAATCCCATGCATGTCCTATATGTGCACCTGTGCCTTATTTTAGCGACCTGAGAAAACATGTAAGAAAAGATGTCAACACTAGGTTGGTGAGTTCATAGGTTTCAGTATATAAATAAACGTTTACCAGATTATCGATTATTCAATATGTATCTATAGGCAGCTAACCTATATTCACGTTTAACTTAAGCGCTCGCAACCGAAGCTGACTGTTTGTTTATTTGCCTCCTGCCAGGTCTATCAACCCCGTCGATGTGAGTAGGCTAACATTTCATCCGTTCGACCTCAAGTCGAGTTAGCGCGACTAACGCGGGTGGGCTTTGTCAAACCCAGTAGTACTACTAAACATTACCTCGCTAAGATCCATATTAACGGTCCGATGTGTGTTGAGGACTTTCAGTGATAACGTGTTACGCTTAGCTTTAACATTTATAACATATGAATTACGAAAATCTCAAAATAGTTGAACCATGTTTTCTCCCCCAAGTTAAAATAGTAAAAGGGGCCGTGAAAACTCACCTGATTGCGTAGGAAGTAATCACAAAAGAATGAGATTGAATTCTCAAGCGTTAGCCCGACACGGCTCACGGATGCCCTAGAATTACAACATAGTTATTAGAAATAAAATGGGATATGTGACGACGACACGGAATGAGGAACGTCATAAAAGAAACGCTCTAATGATTAAGAGTAGACGAACGTGTCCACGGGAATATGGATTCCTAAATTAGGATAAATAATGAGAGTGATTACGATGCGCGACGAAAGACGATAATTTCAATAAATAAATAAACATATTCAATCGTCTTCGTCATTAAATAATGATTTAGAGAAATAATATTATTATATTATTTTTAAACTCGCATAGCTACTACGATAACTATTAATGTGATAAAAATAATAATATACTATTTTTATTCGAGAATATGATTTCGAGTAGACGATATAAATAATTATATTATTTATAAATTTAAAATGTTTCCCAATACTTAGGAACATGGTGAAAATAATATATATATATATATATAAATATATTATTTTTAATAGGAGTTACGGTTTGAGAATAATATATTTTATATTATTTTATTCGAGATTATGAGTTAAGTAATAATATATACATATTATTATAAAAGTATGAAATATATAAAAGATGGTTTATAAAATCAATCCCGAGTCCACGGGTGGTTTTCCGGTCTAAAACTCATTTACATATTAATATGATAATATAGGAATTTATTTTATAATTAAAATCTCAATAAAATACACATTTAAAAAGAAAACAGAGGAGGAGGATTCGAACCCGGGTCTCCTCCCCATAAGCACACACACACTTAACCAGTCCCACCCGCTAGGGTAATCGCATACGTATCCGGACATAATTTGTTTTAATCAACAACCCAACGTGATCCCTCCTTCACATTAACCCGCGATCGATCCCCAACCTCAATCCCTCAAATCCGGTCGCGATTAGCCAAATTAGCAAATGGGTTTTGTTACTTGAGTATAGGCGATTCTGTAGACTGGTTTGATTGCAAAACTAACACGTTTATGATCGCTTGATTATAGAAAATGGGCCGAAACCCTAGATCAAGAACACCAATTCTAATTTGATAAATTCGGTGTTAAAACTTGCTAAAAGCATGGGGCTTTTACTCAATAGGATGGTGCGAAACTGTCCATGTGGTTTAATTTGATTCATGTTACGTTTAATGCCAAAATCCCCAAATTTGAATAAAAACAAACCCTAGATTTTGGATGGAGTTCAATTCGATGTTATTATATAAAATTATCATAGGGTTTTAAGAGGGTGACTGATTGCGATTCCAACCCTGTGATTTAATTGAACTGATATTGTGTTAAGAATAGGATTCGATCAAATCGTATTGGGATGAACCATAGAAATCGGTTCATGATTAATTCTATGTTATATATTTGAATTAGCATAGGGCTTTCAAAGGATGGATGATGGCGAGTCTCTCCATGAAGTTTAATTGAATTTAGATTGAGTCTAGGGTAGAGTTCGATCAAAATGTGAACATATGAACCTTAGATTCTTGATTTCAATCGAATTGATGTTATAAGCCCAAATTATCATAGGGCTTCTGTTCCAGAAATAAAAACGAAGCTAGAGGAGGGTTTAGTTACTAGAAACGAATTCGAATTGAAGGTGCTCGATCAAAATGGCAGCCGACTGCGACTAGCTTCAATTCCGGCGACTCTAACTGCTTTTCCGATCGAATTGATACTCGTAGAAGCTTGACAGCAATTTGTTTGAGGTGAGAGTATGCGTAATCGTGAGAATGATAACCGAAATGAACGAATTTGATAATGATATGATAATGGTCGACGGTTTTGGACTTAATTCCCATAATTGAGATTAATTGCACGTAATGAGGATGATTAAGACTATAATGGTGTTCGTTTAATGCATTAAGGTGTGCTCCAGTTACGAAATCAAATGAATTTGAAGTTATGGGATTCGAATTTGGGTTATATGATACGGGTTTGACTTTTGAAAGTCAACAGGATCGATTCCCCTTTGATTTTGACTTTGAGGGTTAACGAATCCAGTTTTGGGACTTGGCAGGATTAGTCCTCGGAGTTTGAGATCAAGAATGACATAAACAGCCCCTGAGATTTAATATTGGGTTAACTGGGTTAGGTTTTAACAGAATATTTAACGTGATTGTTAACGGAGTTACCTTGAAAAGTCGGATTGTCACATCATCACTTAGTTGAAAGAATTTTTGTCCCGAAAATTAATAAAATAATAAAAATTTTTTTTTGGATGTCACATCATCCCTTAGTTGAAAGAATTTTCATCCCGAAAATTAAAATAGTTCCTTAAGAATTTGACGTGTAGTGCTTGAACAGATTAGGATATTTGCGCATCATCTGATCCTCACACTCCCACGTGAATTTTGGTCCGCGTTTCGAGTTCCAACAGACTCTAACAATAGGGATTTTGCTGCATTTTAACGCTTTGACTTCACTATCCATAATTTTCACGGGTTCTTCGATGAAACGTAACTGTTCATCATTGTGTATTTCCTTAAGAGGAACCGCGAGTGACTCGTCTGCTAGACATTTCTTCAAGTTTGAGATGTGAAAGACGTTGTGTACACCACTAAGTCCTTCAGGTAGGTCCAGTTGATACGCTACTGGCCCGATTCTCTTCATTATCGTGAATGGTCCAACATAACGAGGATTCAGCTTGCCTCGCTTTCCAAAACGAATGACACCCTTCAAGGTGAGACTTTTAACAATACCATATCCCCTACTTGAAATTCCAACGGTTTACGACGCTTATCGTCATAGCTCTTTTGACGATCACGAGCTGCTGCCATAGGGTTTCTAATTTGAATGATTTTCTCAGAAGTTTTAAGTACAAGCTCCGGACCTGTTAGTTGACTATCCCCATACTCAGCCTAACAAATAGAAGAACGGCATTTCCGTCCATATAGTGCTTCAAATGGAGCTGCCTTAATACTAGTGTGATAACTGTTGATGTAGGAGAACTCCACCAATGGTAGGTGAGACTCCCAGGTGTTACCGAAGTCAATCACACAAGCTCGTAGCATATCCTCCAGAGTTTGAATAGTACGCTCTGTCTGGCCATCAGTTTGAGGATGGTATGCTGTGCTCATATCTAGACGCGTGCCTAAAGCTTTATGTAACGATTGCTAGAAACGAGAGGTGAATCGTGCATCACGATCCGAAATGATAGAGATTGGCACCCCGTGTCGAGAGACTACTTCTTTCAAGTAAATACGAGTAAGCTTATCCATTTTGTCGGTTTCCTTGATTACTAAGAAGTGAGCGGACTTTGTTAAACGATCGACTATTACCCAAATGGTATCACATCCGGTAGGAGTTCGTGGAAATTTTGTGATAAAGTCCGTGGATATCTGTTCCCATTTCCACATGGGAATCTCTGGTTGTTGGAGAAGACCAAAAGGATTTTGATATTCAACTTTGACCTTCGCGCAAGTCAGGCACTTGCTCACATAGTTGGCTATATCGACCTTCATCTTTGGCCACCAATACAACACCTTTACGTCATGATACATCTTGTCGGAACCTTGATGAATAGAGTAACGGGATTTATGAGCTTCGTCCATGACTAGTTCTCTTAAGTTCTTGAATACTGGAAAGCGAATACCGTCAGATTTGACCTCGAGTTGTGCTTCCATACCGCGTGTACCTTCCAGCGATAGGTTTTCCTCTTTCAGGGCTTCAAGTTGAGCACTACGTATTTTGTCAGGTAATACGGGGTGAATAGTAAGCTGTAATGCTCGAACTCATTTGGGCTTGGTTTCCTTTCGACTTAGGGCATCAGCTACAACGTTAGCTTTACCCGGATGATACCGGATCGCACAGTCATAATAATTCAAGAGCTCGACCCAACGACGCTGTCTCATGTTCAGCTCTTTCTGCTCGAAGATGTGGTGAAGACTCTTGTGATCGGTGTAGATAGTGCACTTGGTACCGTACAAGTAGTGTCTCCATATCTTAAGTGCGAAAACTATAGCTCCCAACTCTAGATCATGAGTGGTGTAGTTTTTCTCGTGAATCTTTAGTTGACGCGAAGCATATGCGATCGCCTTTTCTCATTGCATTAGAACACAACCCAGACCCTGAATGGATGCATCACAATACACCACAAAATCATCTGTTCCTTCTGGAAGAGCTAGAATGGGTGTACTGCAAAGTTTCTGTTTAAGGAGCTGAAACGCTGACTCCTGGTTATCACCCCAGTTGTAGGCTTTACCCTTTTGAGTTAAGGCAGTGAGAGGTTGTGCAATCTTAGAGAATACCTCGATTAATCGACGGTAATATCCAGCCAATCCCAGAAATTGTCGCACCTCAGTCGAAGTTGTCGGTGTTGCCCAATTCTTGATGGCTATTATCTTTGATGGATCGACATGTATTCCTTTCTCGTTAACCACATGTCCTAAGAATTGAACTTCCCGGATCCAAAATTCACCCTTGGAAAACTTAGCATATAGCTTCTCCTTCTTAAGTAATTCCAAAATTAGGCGTAGATGTTCCTCATGTTCTTCCTTGTTCTTGGAATAAATGAGAATGTCGTCGATGAAAATGATGACAAATTGATCAAGGTATGGTTTACACACACGGTTCATGAGGTCCATGAATACCGCAGGTGCGTTGGTTAATCCGAAAGGCATGACTATAAATTCATAGTGGCCGTACCTTGTCCTGAAAGCAGTCTTAGAGATTTCTTCATCTCGGACTCTCAATTGATGGTAACCGGACCTAAGATCTATTTTGAAATAGAAAATTGATCCTTGGAGTTGATCAAAGAGATCATCTATACGAGGCAAAGGATAACGATTCTTGATGGTGACTTTATTCAGTTCGCGGTAGTCGATACACATACGGAAAGTCCCGTCCTTCTTCTTGACAAACAGGACTGGAGCTCCCCATGGCGATGAGCTAGGTGGGATGAAACCTTTATCCAAAAATTCCTGTAACTGAGTGGACAACTCTTGCAATTCAATAGGTGCTAGTCTATAAGGTGCCCGAGCGATCGGTGCCGCTCCGGGTGCTAGATCGATTTGAAATTCAACTTGACAGTGTGGTGGCAGACCAGGCAAATCCTCGGGAAATACTTCAAGAAATTCACGAACGATGGGAATATCATCAATTTTCTTCTCTTCTGATGGTTGCTCGACAACGAGTGCCAAAATAGCAGTATGACTTTTACGCAGGCACTTCTGCGCTTTCATGAATAATATGATGCCTACGACTGCACCACTCTTTTCGCCTTGAACGGAAAGGATTTCTCCACTAGGGAGAGGAATGCGAACAATTTTCTCACGACAGACAATTTCAGGTTGGTTTTTAGATAACCAATCCATACCAACAATTACATCAAAACTACCAAGTGTGGCCGGCATGAGGTCGATATCAAGTATATAACTAGCCAGCTCAAGTTTACAACCCTTAAGAATGTGAGTTGCTTCAAGTATTTGGCCATCAGCTATCTCTATTATATACTTAGCTTTTAATAGAGTTGGAGTTCCTTTTATCATATCACTAAGTTTCTTAGATATAAAACTCCTATCAGCACCAGTGTCAAAAAGGACAGAAGCAAAGTAATTATTTAAGAGAAACTTACCGGTGACCACATTATGATCATAACGAGCTTCTCCAAATCCTAGCACGAAGGCTCGTCCCTTTGCACCATTTCCTCCACTATTGCCGTTGTTGCCACCGTTGTTTTTATTCTGATTAGGGTTGTAGTTTCCATTACCTCCCTACTTTAACTCAGGACAATTCTTCCGAAAATGTCCCTCCTTCCTACACTCGAAACAACCCTTTGTAGACCCAGGCTGTTGAAAAGGCTGCTTGGCTTGCAACTCACCCCTACAATCTTTGGTAGCATGGCATATTTTGCCACACCGCTGACAACGGTTGCAAATCCCGAAGTGATGGAAGTTGCACTTGTTACACTTAGGGGATTTTCCAGCTTAACCACCCTAATTTTGACTTGAAGAGGTCGCCTGGTTAAAGTTCTTAGCAGGCTCAAACTTTCGCTGCTGCTGCTGCTGGGGTTGGTTGGGCTGGGATCCTTTGGAGCTGGAGTGAGAGTTGGAGTGGTGATCAAACTTACGCTTATGATTGTCGGTGGATTTAGAGACTGAACCCCTCGGAGGTAGAGTCCCTTGAGTCACCGCCTGATCGGTTAACTTGTGGGCTATTCTGATCGTCTGCTGGATGGTAGTAGGGTTGGATGAAGTAACCATACTCTGAATCTGAAGTACTAAACCTCCAATGTATAGTTCAATCCTTTTGTAATCCGGAGTCACCATGTGTGGGCACATGGGAGCGAGTGGTATACAACTCAATTTCAGAACCTTCCATCTTTAGGTTCCAGAATTCTCCTTCCAACTCATGAATTTCATCATGAGGACAGTACTCCTCCATCATCATCATCTTAAACTCCTCCCACGGAAGTCCATTTGCCATGGCCAGACCTGTAACATCCCAAAAATAGTAAATAAGTAAATAATAAAGCGATAGAGATTTAATCGTCAAAAATGAAAGAAAATGGATGGGCTTGGGCTCGGCTCCAACGGGCCGAGGGAAGCCCAGGTATATAAGGGTCGAGGCAGGCTTAGACTCTCATTTTTCACCAACACTTGCAATTTAGAGAGAGAAAGGAGAGTCGGGTCTAGATAGAGAAAGTCGACGGATCGACACGAGATTGAAGGAGCACGTTACTGCTGAGCTCATGAGCAAAACCTCCGAATCAGAATTCCAATCTAGGTAACGATTCGACCATAATCTGAGTTTTTGTTTGTTTTGAGGTTTCTCGAGTTTTAGCTAAATAGGAGACGTTTTTATGGATGAAACTTGAAAATAAGCTTAGAACTAGCATCTAGAATGAAAACCGCACCTTTTGATCAAAGAAAATTGTAAGATTGGCATGATCAGATTAACATGCAAGAATTTCGGACTTGTCCAGGAAGCAGGTCTTGCGTACTTATCAAGTACGCAAGAAGGATGTCATGCGTACTTATCAAGTACGCATGAGGAAGATCATGCGTACTTATCAAGTACGCAAGAAGAATGTTCTGCGCACTTGTCAAGTACGCATGAGCAAGGCCCTGCGCACTTACTAAGTGCGCAGGCAGCAGACCAGTTAGTAAAGTCAGTATGTTCGCCTAATTCAGTATGATTAAACCGTTAGAGTCGGGATTGGGTCTGATGTGTATTTAACTACCTAATTCAGATCGTACGTGACTTTGTTGGGCCTTTGTTTAGGACAACCAAGACTAGCTTATCAGGTGAGTTCTATGTGCCCCCTTCTATGTTATGTGCAAATCATTTTAAATGTTTTGGGGCTGAAGTGTATACACTAAATGAATAAATGCTGTGAATTTCAATGTGATCATACGTGGTATACAAATATATATATATATATATACTTATATATGAAAATGAATTATGAACAAAGAATGAAACGTATAATTATAAAGAATGAATGAAAGAAGGACATAACGTAAATGAATGAAATCTTGCTTTATATTATATATATTGCATGTTATGAATGTATGTAAACGTTATGAACCCTTCTATGACAATGGCTACTTCGGTAGACGTACGACAACATGACTATTTTGCAACCGGGACAAAAACGTTCCTTCGCAAGCTAGGACGTATAAAAAGGCACTAATGGACGGTCGAAGCAAATGCCTTAACTCAAGTAGAACAGTTGCATACATAATGGTCGCATGGGAAACGGATGCCCTAGGGAAGATGGAAAAAATGACGGACTACGATGGTAGGACGGTTTAAGAGTGGACGGAAAAAGGTTTCCGAACGGATTTAAGTTTCGACGGACGGTTTTCTAGAGCCGGACGGTTTATGAAAAGGGCTACATAGGTAGTTCTCACTGCGATGTCTTTGTGACATTCGCGACAATTATGATGGGTTGATCACTCTTAAGTTTATGGCCAAATGAATGTTCTCCCCAAGTAAGTATGTATGTACATATGTATATACTCAATATGAATGTTATGTGAGAACAGTAAAGCAAAGAATATGTAAAAGCTCGGATGTTAAGTATATTATATATATATATATATATATATAATACTTATGATAAGATAAATATTATGTATGATTGTCTATAAACTAGAACTCACCAGCGTTAGCTGACTTTTAGTATACATTTCAGGTAAAGGAAGAAAGGGTCGTGCGATGGCGTGAAGGTTACCCGACACAAGACTGACATCCCATTTTTTTTATATGTTAAGACAATGTTATGTATTTAATTGTTAAGACTTCCGCTGTTATGTCATGTCATGTTACGTTATGTATTGATTGAATTCGAATGTTTTAAATTTAAGCTTAGTATTTATGATTATGTTTATGAGTAAACCCAACAAGTGAGGTTACCCGGGAATGGGGCCTTCCAAGTTGGTATTAGAGTAATAGTTTGAGAGATTCAGACATCCCTAAATGTCTGGACTCAAACTGATTATGGGACCAATGCACGGATGTCAGTATGGGTAAACAACGCCAACGCCAGCCCGGTAAGTAAGTACTAAAGTTAATGCACTTGGATAAGAATAGATACCATAACTTAGAACAAATAGATGTCAATGTCACAACCGATTTGAAGAGTTTGAACCCGAAAAGCAATGTAAATTAGTAATCACAAACCGGTCACTTTAATTAATAATTTACCTTGCTCATACTGTTCCAAACTATGATCTGAAGAAATGACATTGATGTATTCCCTTTATAACTATTAGGAAACTAGGAACTATGGCTGGTGGAGGAAGAACAGGACGCCGAGGCGGTCACACTGGCCGAGTCGGTAAACCTCCATTGAATCAAAGACATGAAGAGGAAGAGAGTGTGCACGCAGAACACACTGAGAGTGTGCACGAAACAGAGGTGACCTCAACTGAGAACAACAATCAAGGGCCTCTACAGTTAGAACCCGAGGTCAGGGATGGTATTTCCCATGAAGTTGTACTCACTCTGAATAAAGTATTGCCTGATCTACTATCCGAGGCACTAAAGAAAAGTAGAGAGGAGGATGAAGGAGACCATGAAGAGAAAGTGTACGACAGTGATGGGGATGAAGTAAAGGTGGGATGAAGCAATCGTGGTTGTACTTACAAAGGTTTCAAGGACGGAGACCCACCCAAGTTCGATGGGAACAAGGATTCAGTGGCTACGTTCGAATGGATTGAGAGGATGAACGCTGTAATCAACATCAGCGAGTGTCGATCGGACCAGGCGGTTAAATATGTTGCTCATTCTTTCACCAATGAAGTACTAGGTTGGTGGAGAAACATTCAGAGGACAAAGTCGCCAAACGCTCTTGCTAGAATGACATGGGAAGACCTGAAGAGGCTCATAATCCAAAAGTTCTGCCCACAGAACGAGATTGATCGTGTGGAGAACGAGTTCCTAAACTTCAAGGCTGGCAACAAGACTCATCGCCAGTATACCTCAAGATTCAACGAGTTGGCCCAACTGGTACCACACTTGGTGGAAACTTAAGACCGTCTGATCAAATACTATGTCAAGGGTCTGCCGCAAAGGGTCCGGGTCCATGTGAAAGCTAACCTACCCTCGACCTTCGAGTCAGTAGTGAATCTGAGCGGAATCGTCTACGACGATTATGCCAATGAGGACCCGGCACCTGAGACACAAAAGAGAAAGTGGGAGAACCCATCTAGAGGCACCGGAAAAGGGAATGTAGCAATTGAAATTAAGAAACCAAGGTCGGATGAATATGAAACATGCAAGAAATATGGAAGGCAACATCTTGGCGAGTGTCGAATCGGCACCACCACATGCTATAAGTGCGGGAAACCGGGGCACTACTCCCGAGATTGTTTGAAGGACGTCAAGTGCCAAAGTTGTGGAAGATATGGACACCAGACTAGGGATTGCAGGAAAACCAGACAATCCTGTTCGAGAAAGGAAAAGGAAGCTGAAAAGGAACAACCACAGGCTAGGACTCGAGCCTACGCCCTGACTGAGGAGGAAGCAAGGGGAAACCCTGATGTTGTGTCAGGTACGTTCCTAGTTAATGATGAACATGCTGCTATTTTATTTGACTCTGGTGCTAGTAAAAGTTTTATATCTAATGCATTTAGCCGTAAACTAGGTTGCACTATCAACACCATAGTAAAGGCCTTTAGCGTACAAACTGCAGTTGGTAAAAATTCGGCAGTATTTCAAGTAACAGAGGATTGCATTATAGAAATAGAGGGCCATAAGTTTCCTTCTAGATTATTCTTTCTCACCTTAGGAGGATTCGATATAGTATTGGGTATGGATTGGCTAGCTGCCAACGAAGTTCAAATCATATGTAAACGTAGGAGGATACACCTCAAAGCTCCTAGCAGCAGTCCAATTATGGTTTATGGGGATTGGAATTGCACGATGCCAAACGTCATCTCGATGATCAAGGCCGAAAGTTACATGAGGCGCGGTTGCGAAGCTTATCTGGCGTATGTTATTGATGATAGAATGAAAATGAAAGAACTCAAGAATGAACTCGTGGTGTGCAACTTTCTGGAAGTATTCCCTAAGGATCTACCTGGGTTGCCACCCGATCGGGAAATAGAATTTCAGATTGACTTACTGCCAGGAGCTGAGCCCGTTGCCAAAGCCCCCTACCGATTGGCTCCGTCAAAAATGAAAGAATTGATGTCTCAACTAGAGGAACTAACAGAAAAAGGATTTATTAGACCGAGCATTTCACCATGGGGCGCTCCGGTACTATTTGTAAATAAGAAGGACGGCAGCATGCGCATGTGCATTGACTATCGCGAGTTGAACAAGAGGACAGTAAAGAACAAATACCCACTGCCTAGAATAGACGACCTTTTTGATCAACTGCAAGGTGCGAGTTGGTTCTCAAAGATCGATCTTAGGTCAGGTTACCATGAGTTGAAAGTAAGAGAAGAAGACGTACCAAAGACCGCGTTTCACATGTTTTATGGGCATTATGAATTTCTCGTGATGTCCTTCAGATTGACCAACGCACCAGTAGCGTTCATGGACTTGATGAATAGAGTATGTCGACCCATGTTGGATCGATCAGTGATAGTTTTTATAGATGACATACTGGTATATTTGAAAAGAGAGGGTGATCACCACTGCCACCTAAGAGAGGTTCTGGAGGTGCTTAAGCAGGAAAAGTTGTACGCAAAATTCTCCAAATGCGCGTTCTGGCTTAGGGAAGTCCAATTCCTAGGTCATGTAATAAACCCAAACGGAATCATGGTGGATCCTGTAAAGATCGAGACAGTAAAGGAATGGAACGTCCCAAAGACACTAACAGAGATACGAAGTTTTCTGGGATTGGCAGGCTACTATCGAAGGTTCATTCAAGATTTTTCAAGAATAGCCTCGATACTAACTAAGTTGACACGGAAGGAAGTGAAATATGAATGGGGTTCAACCCAAAACAACGCGTTTGAGGAACTTAAGGCACGATTAACCCAACCTCCAGTCTTGGCACTACCTGAGGTAAATGAAGACTTAGTAGTCTACTCTGACGCTTCGGGTCAGGGTTTAGGTTGCGTACTTATGCAACGAGGAAAGGTAATTGCTTACGCCTCGCGACAACTAAAGATTCACGAGGTTAACTACCCAACACATGATCTAGAGTTAGCAGCAGTAGTTTTCGTGTTGAAAATATGGAGGCACTATCTGTATGGAGTCAAATGCACCATCTACTCAGATCACAAAAGCCTGAAGTACTTTTTCGGGCAAAAGGAATTAAACATGAGGCAAAGGATATGGTTAGAGCTACTAAAAGACTATGACTGTGAGATATTGTACCATCCAGGCAAGGCAAATGTGGTGGCTGACGCTTTAAGCAGAAAGGAAGAATCGAAACCTATCCGAATCAAAGCATGTCAGCTGATTATAACGCCTGATTTGATGAGTGAAATATCAAAGGCACAAGATGAAGCACTATTAGAAAGAAATATAAAACGGGAAAGAATAGTAGGGCAACAAGGAAATTTGGATGCAAATGCATACGGTGTACGAACTAGGTTTGGCCGGATGTGGATACCAAAGATTGGCGAGCTTAGAGGCAAAATACTCGATGAGGCCCATAAGTCTCGCTATTCTATCCACCCTGGGACAAACAAAATGTATCAAGACTTGAAGAAAGAATACTAGTGGCCTGGCATGAAAAATGATGTGACTGAGTACGTGAACAAGTGCCTAACGTGTTCCCTAGTTAAGGCCGAGCACCAGAAACCATGCGGTAAAATGCAACCTCTACCAATACCGGAATGGAAGTGGGAGGAGATCACGATGGACTTCATTACCAAGCTACCGCGAACAACTAAAGGCAATGATACCATTTAGGTGATCGTCAACCGCTTAACGAAAAGTGCTCACTTCTTGCCAATACGTGAGACTTCTTCGTCAGAAAGACTAGCAGAAGTATTTATCAAGGAAATTGTGAGCAGGCATGGTATGCCGCTGTCGATTGTGTCCGACAAGGATACTAGATTCACGCCAAGGTTTTGGAAGAAATTCAACGAAGCAATGGGCACTAGACTGAACATCAGCACCTCTTACCACCCCCAAACCGATGGACAATCTGAAAGGACCATTCAGACCTTGGAGGACATGCTCCGGGCCTGTATCATTGACTTCGGTGGGAGGTGGGACAGCCATCTACCATTAGCAGAATTTTCATATAATAACAGCTATCACTCAACTATTGGCATGCCACCATTTAAAATGTTGTATAGGAGGAGATGTAGGACCCCGGTTTGTTGGGGGGAAATTGGACAAAAGGATTTTGCAAGTCTCGAAGTAGTCAAAGCTACTTCCGAGTAGTTTGATCAAATCAAGGCTCTAATGAAAGCCGCAAAAGACAGACAGAAATCATACGCGGATAAGAGAAGAAGGTATTTAGAGTTTCAAGTGGGGAACATGGTACTGTTAAAGGTATCACCATGGAAAGGAATCATTCGATTCAGAAAACGTGGCAAACTAAGTCCAAGGTTTGTCGGACCTTTCAAGATTTTAGCGAGAGTGGGTCAAGTTGCTTACAGACTCGACCTACCCGTTGAGCTTAGTGGAATACACCCTACGTTCCACATGTCGCACTTACGCAAGTGCCTAGATGACGACACAGCTCACATACCTTACGACGAGATCGAAGTGGATAACAGTCTAAATTATGTGGAGGAACCAATAGCCATTATTGACCGAGCTGAGAAACGACTACGCAATAAGTCGATTACTTTAGTCAAAGTACAATGGAAGCACAGAAAAAGGTCAGAAGCTACATGGGATAAAGAAGACGAGATGAGGGGACTATACCCTAAATTGTTTAAGGTATAAGCGGTTTCGAGGACGAAACCTCTTTAAGGAGGGTAGACTTGTAACATCCCAAAAATAGTAAATAAGTAAATAATAAAGCGATAGAGATTTAATCGTCAAAAATGAAAGAAAATGGATGGGCTTGGGCTCGGCTCCAACGGGCCGAAGGAAGCCCAGGTATATAAGGGTCGAGGCAGGCTTAGACTCTCATTTTTCACCGACACTTGCAATTTAGAGAGAGAAAGGAGAGTCGGGTCTAGAGAGAGAAAGTCGACGGATCGACACGAGATTGAAGGAGCACGTTACTACTGAGCTCGTGAGCAAAACCTCCGAATCAGAATTCCAATCCAGGTAACGATTCGACCATAATCTGAGTTTTTGTTCGTTTTGAGGTTTCTCGAGTTTTAGCTAAATAGGAGATGTTTTTATGGATGAAACTTGAAAATAAGCTTAGAACTAGCATCTAGAATGAAAACCGCACCTTTTGATCAAAGAAAATTGTAAGATTGACATGATCAGATTAAGATGCAAGAATTTCGGACTTGTCCAGGAAGCAGGTCTTGCGTACTTATCAAGTACGCAAGAAGGATGTCGTGCGTACTTATCAAGTACGCATGAGGAAGATCCTGTGTACTTATCAAGTACGCAAGAAGAATGTTCTGCGTACTTGTCAAGTACGCATGAGCAAGGCCCTGCGCACTTACTAAGTGCGCAGGCAGCAAACCAGTTAGTACAGTCAGTATGTTCGCCTAATTCAGTATGATTAAACCGTTAGAGTCGGGATTGGGTCTGATGTGTATTTAACTACCTAATTCAGATCGTACGTGACTTTGTTGGGTCTTTGTTTAGGACAACCAAGACTAGCTTATCAGGTGAGTTCTATGTGCCCCCTTCTATGTTATGTGCAAATCATTTTAAATGTTTTGGGGCTGAAGTGTATACACTAAATGAATAAATGCTATGAATTTCAATGTGATCATACGTGGTATACAAATATATATATATATATATATATATATATATATATATATATATATACTTATATATGAAAATGACTTAAGAACAAAGAATGAAACATATGATTATAAAGAATGAATGAAAGAAGGACATAACGTAAATGAATGAAATCTTGCTTTATATTATATATATTGCATGTTATGAATGTATGTAAACGTTATGAACCCTTCTATGACAACGACTACATCGGTAGACGGACGACCACGTGACTATTTTGCAACCGGGACAAAAACGTTCCTTCGCAAGCTAGGACGTATAAAAAGGCACTAATGGACGGTCGAAGCAAATGCCTTAACTCAAGTAGAACGGTTGCATACATAATGGACGCATGGGAAACGGATGCCCTGGGGCAGATGGACAAAATGACGGACTACGACGGTAGGACGGTTTAAGAGCGGACGGACAAAGGTTGCCGGACGGATTTAAGTTTCGACGGACGGTTTTCTAGAGCCGGACGGTTTATGAAAAGGGCTACGACGGTAGTTCTCACTGCGATGTCTTTGTGACATTCGCGACAAGTATGATGGGTTGATCACCCTTAAGTTTATGGCCAAATGAATGTTCTCCCCAAGTAAGTATGTATGTACATATGTATATACTCAATATGAATGTTATGTGAGAATAGTAAAGCAAAGAATATGTAAAAGCTCGGATGTTAAGTATATTATATATATATATATATAATACTCATGATAAGATAAATATTATGTATGATTTTCTATAAACTAGAACTCACCAGCGTTAGCTGACTTTTAGTATACATTTCAGGTAAAGGAAGAAAGGGTCGTGCGATGGCGTGAAGGTTACCCGACACAAGACTGACATCCCATTTTTTTTATATGTTAAGACAATGTTATGTATTTAATTGTTAAGACTTCCGCTGTTATGTCATGTCATGTTACGTTATGTAATGATTGAATTCGAATGTTTTAAATTTAAGCTCAGTATTTATGACTATGTTTATGAGTAAATCCAACAAGTGAGGTTACCCGGAAATGGGGCTTTCCAAGACCCAACATCTGGACCTGAGTGTTCCACCACGTGAGAGCCGGGCCCTCCAAATTTACAGCGGTAAACTTGACCTGATTGGCCACTGGGCAGTTGCACATGGAAATCACCGATTCTACTTTTTCGAACCACCGGAGTAGTCCGACAGCTCCTTCGGATCCACTAAAGGTGTGGGGCTTACACTCCATAATTGTTTTGAAGGTGAAGGCTGGTTGCTGATTCTGTTGACCTGGATTTAGAAACATAATATAGGATCGAGTTTATAAAGCTTGGGAAAGGTGCTTTGAGAGATGAATTGACTTCACTAGTCAAATAGTTATAACATTTACCTGCAACGTTCTGTGCTGCTAGAGCCTCAGCCGCACTATCGTTGATTAGTGCCGCCAGCTCAGCTACTGTCATGTTGATGATACCTCGGCCACCAGCACGACCTCCACGTCCTCTTCCCGACATGATTTTTCACATTCACAAATACAAAACAATGAGAAATATATCGCATATTAAACATTATTTATCTACAAGTAAGGAAATACAACATCTAACATTTTGAAAATTAAATAAATTGTAAGGCTACAAAATAAATAACTCAAACATTAAACTTCTCATGCTTTTATTAAATGGGAACAACCTTACCCATCTAGGTTTGAAAAGAGAAATAACATAAACGAAGCATGAATGAAAAAGGAAAGATAGAATAGAAGGATCATCAAGCATCCTCGTCATTGGAAGAAACGTATGATTGCGCATCATCGATCTCCACCGGTTCTTCCTTGGGTGGCTCCTCCTCTAAGGGCTCATCCTCGAAGGGCTCCTCTTCGTCGTCCGAAAGTGGAATGTCTTTCGGAAATAGGGATGCTTGCAGTTGGGCTTCTAAGTGTGTCACTCTCTCCCGAAGTCTTTCAGCAGCATGGTCCGCTAATTGTAGTTGGACTTCCATATGAGTTACTTTCTCCAGAATCCCTCCTACATCATGTTCCGATCTGTCCACCCTCGTCTCCCAATGTGTAACTCGATCCACCAAAAGGTTATGGACCTGATCTGTTACTGCTAGTTCAGCGGTCAGATGCTCTATTTTCTCCTTGTTTTCTTCCATTTGTAGCTCTTGCTCTAGAATGCTGGGTATCTCATCAGTGGAATCCTTCATCTCCTTTAACTCCTTAGTTATGATAAACACAAAAGCTGCAAAAGCTTGTTCCATGGTGCATGGCAAGCTTGGCAAAGTAGAGGATGAGGAAGTGGAACTAAAATAAGGCGATGGAACATTTCCCATCTCAATCCACCTATGGATCATCTTCGGATATGAACTCCAATTAAGTGTCGTGTTCCTTGCTCGTGCATTACTTAGTTCACCCTGTTCCACCGAGTTGTCACTAGAACTAGTCCGACGCCTTTTAGGCTCCGGGGATGATAACATAGGTGCCTTAGGTGATGATGGTGGGGTTGACGACATGTTCCTGTAATATAACATATAAGTGCCAAACATCCAATGTTTATGACATGTAACTAATATGTGAGGTTATAGTCTAGTATGTAATCCAAGTTCTCTATAACCAATGTCTCTGATACCAATCTGTCACACCCTCAATTTCAACTAATGGAGTTTTACCGTTTGGGAAGTGACAAACCAAGATCTCAGTCATTAGTTGCATTGAACGACACTACATGAGACTCAAATAAAAATACCATATTAATCAGATTTTAATGCGGAAGTGTAAAGAAAAGTAAATGCGCAAAACACACGCGCCCAAAAAGTCAAAAAGTCCAAGCCAAACATAATTCAAAACAAAGTCCAAACAATTTAATAAAACATCAATCAATAGAAGAATCCCATGCATGTCCTATATGTGCACCTGTGCCTTATCTTAGTGACCTGAGAAAACATGTAAGAAAAGATGTTAACACTAGGTTGGTGAGTTCACAGGTTTCAGTATATAAATAAACGTTTACCAGATTATCGATCATTCAATATGTATCTATAGGCAGCTAACCTATGTTCATGTTTAACTTAAGCGCTCGCAACCGAAGCTGACTATTTGTTTATTTGCCTCCTGCCAGGTCTATCAACCCCGACGATGTGAGTAGGCTAACATTTCACCCGTTCGACCTCAAGTCGAGTTAGAGCGACTAACGCGGGTGGGCTTTGTCAAACCCAGTAGTACTACTAAACATTGCATCGCTAAGATCCATATTAACGGCCCGATGTGTGTTGAGGACTTTCAGTGATAACGTGTTTCGCTTAGCTTTAAGATTGATAACATATGAATTACGAAAATCTCAAAATAGTTGAATCATGTTTTCTCCCCAAGTTAAAACAGTAAAAGAGGACGTGAAAACTCACCTGATTGCGTATGAAGTAATAAAAAAAGAATGAGATTGAATTCTCAAGCATTAGCCTGACACGCTCACGGATGCCCTAGAATTACAACGTAGTTATTAGAAATAAAATGGGATATGTGACGATGACACGGAATGAGGAACGTCCTAAAAGAAACGCTCTAATGATTAAGAGTAGACGAACGTGTCCACGGGAATAAGGATTCCTAAATTAAGATAAATAATTAGAGTGATTACGATGCGCGACGAAAGACGATAATTTCAATAAATAAATAAACATAGTCAATCGTCTTCGTCATTAAATAATGATTTAGAGAAATAATTTTATTATATTATTTTTAAACTCGCATAGCTACTACGATAACTGTTGATGTGATAAAAATAATAATATACTATTTGTATTCGAGAATATGATTTCGAGTAGACGATATAAATAATATAATTATTTATAAATTTAAAATGTTTCCCAATACTTAGGAACATGGCAAAAATAGTATATATTTAAATATATTATTTTTAATAGGAGTTACGGTTTGAGAATAATATATTTTATATTATTTTATTTGAGATTATGGGTTAAGTAATAATATATACATATTATTATAAAAGTATGAAATATATAAAAATGGTTTATAAAATCAATCCCGAGTCCACGGGTGGTTTTCCGATCTAAAACTCATTTATATATTAATATAATAATATAGGAATTAATTTTATAATTAAAATCTCAATAAAATACACATTTAAAAATAAAACAGGGGAGGAGGATTCGAACCCGGGTCTCCTCCCCATAAGCACACACTTAACCAGTCCCACCCGCTAGGGTAATCGCATACGTATCCGGATAGAATTTGTTTTAATCAACAACCCACCGTGATCCCTCCTTCACATTAACCCGCGATCGATCCCCAACCTCAATCCCTCAAATCCGGTCGCGATTAGCCAAATTAGAAAATGGGTTTTCTTACTCGAGTATAGGCGATTCTGTAGACTGGTTTGATTGCAAAACTAACACGTTTAGGATCGCTTGATTATAGAAAATGGGCCAAAACCCTAGATCAATAACACCAATTCTAATATGATAAATTCGGTGTTAAAACTTGCTAAAAGCATGGGGCTTTTACTCAAAAGGTTGGTGCGAAACTGTCCATGTGGTTTAATTTGATTCATGTTACGTTTAATGCCAAAATCCCCAAATTTGAATAAGAACAAACCCTAGATTTCGGATGGAGTTCAATTCGATGTTATTATATAAAATTATCATAGGGTTTTAAGAGGGTGACTGATTGCGATTCCAACCCTATGATTTAATTGAAATGATATTGTGTTAAGAATAGGATTCGATCAAACCGTATTGGGATGAACCCTAGAAACCGGTTCATGATTAATTCGATGTTATATATTCGAATTAGCATAGGGCTTTCAAAGGATGGATGAGAGCGAGTCTATCCATGAAGTTTAATTGAATTTAGATTGAGTCTAGGGTAGAGTTCGATCAAAATGTGAACATATGAACCCTAGATTCTTGATTTCGATCGAATTGATGTTATAAGCCCAAATTATCATAGGGCTTCTGTTTCAGGAATAAAAATGAAGCTAAAGGAGGGTTTAGTTACCAGAAACGAATTCGAATTGAAGGTGCTCGATCAAAATGGCAGCCGACTGCGACTAGCTTCAATTCCGGCGACTCTAACTACTTTTTCGGTCGAATTAATACTCTTAGAAGCTTGACAACAATTTGTTTGAGGTGAGAGTATGCGTAATCGTGAGAATGATAACCGAAATGAATGAATTTGATAATGATATGATAATGGTCGACGGTTTTGGACTTAATTCCCATAATTGAGATTAGTTGCACGTAATGAGGATGATTAAGACTATAATGGTGTTCGTTTAATGCATTAAGGTGTGCTTTAGTTACGAAATCAAATGAATTTGATGTTATGGGATTCAACTTTGGGTTATATGATACAGGTTTGAATTTTGAAAGTCAACATGACCGATTCCCCTTTGATTTTGACTTTGAGGATCAACGAATCCAGTTTTGAGACTTGGCACGATTAGTCCCCAGAGTTTGAGATCAAGAATGACAGAAACAGTCCCTGAGATTTAATATTGGGTTAACTGGGTTAGGTTTTAACAGAATATTTAAAGGGATTGTTTACGGAGTTACCTTGAAAAGTCGGACTGTCACATTGCCTCTTAAAGATTTCTCTCCTATGGAACACTGCATCTCATGTTCCAAGGGAAAATAGCACAAATCTTCTCATAAGCCTAAAACCATAACCTCCATTGACTCTCCTCTCCAATTACTTCACATGGATCTCTTCGGTCCTGTGAGTGTCATGAGTCTTGGACGAAATAATGCTTAGTGGTAACCGACAATTTCTCTCGGTTTACTTGGGTGTTTTTCCTAGCTAAGAAAGATGAGACGCAGAGATTTTGAAAACCTATCTGATTCAAATTGAGAACCTCTTCAATCTAAGTGTGAAGACTATCCGCAGCGATCATGGAACATAATTCAAAAAATGCAACTCTTGATTCCTTCTGTGAAAGCAAAGGAATTTCTAGACAATTCAGTGCATCTCGTACTCCTCAAAAAAATGGTGTAGCTGAAAGAAGAAACCGCACTTTAATTGAAGCTGAACGAACTATGATTGTTGACTCTAAGCTTCCCGTGACTTTCTGGGTAGAGGCGGTCAACACTGCTTGTTTTGTGCAAAATCGGGTTCTCATCACCAAAAGTTGCAACAAGACACCTTATGAGATCATGTACAAGCGCAAGCCAGTTATTGATTTCTTTAAAAAAATTTGGGTGTGTGTGCACAATGCTGAATACTTCAGATCAGCTGAACAAGTTTGAAGCCAAAGCTGATGAATACTATTTTATGGGGTACTCATCCAATCAACGAGCTTTTCGTGTCTACCATAAGAAGAGAAGGATAGTGCCGGAGTCCTTTGATATTAATTGGCGTGAAAACAATCATACGGACGCAGGAGACGGTCCTAATTGGCTTTTTGATGTCGATTCATTGTTTAAGTCATTTAATCTTCCTGAGCTCTCTAATGACTCGACTCCTGCTAATCCTTACTTCTCTGTGAACAATCTAGGGAACATTAATGATCAAGGTTCTTCCTCATCCGCTCATATTGAAATCCCTGTACCTGCTCATTCTGAATCCAATATGGAGTCTTCCGGTTCTGGTGCAACAAGTGAAACGATTGAAGAAAACTCAATTCCAATAGTAGATGTTGCACCACAATCACCTGCTAAAGATCCTACTGATAATATCGATAATCTTCCTGCTGAAAATGTTACAAATTTGGAAGTAGTCTTGGAAGAAGATGAGATTCCACAGTTGAGAATTCACAAGAATCATCCCACCGACAACATCATTGGTCCACTCAATGTGGGCGTTCGTACCCGGAGTGCCTGTGATGCATTGGAAAACAACATGTTCTCGTGCTTCATTTCTCAAGTTGAACCTAAAAACATCATGCAGCTTTGCTTGAAAACAGTTGGGTGGAAGCAATGCAAGAAGAGTTACAACAATTCTCAAAGCTGAATGTGTGGAATCTGGTAGGTCTTCCCAAGAACAAAGTACCAATCGGCACTCGTTGGGTATTTCGCAACAAAGAGGATGAAGGAGAAATTGTGGTTCGGAATAAAGCTCGTCTGGTGGTTCAAGGTTTCTACCAAGAAGAAGGGATTGACTTTGAGGAAGTCTTTGCACCAGTGGCTCGCTTGGAAGCTATCAGAATGTTTCTCGCCTATGCAGCCTACATGGACTTCACTGTTCATCAAATGGATGTCAAAACCTCATTTCTATATGGAAAAGTTCAAGAGGAAGTATATGTCAAGCAGCCACCGGGTTTCATTGATCCTAGCTTTCCAGACCGTGTATACAAGTTAGACAAGGCACTGTGCGGTCTTCACCAAGCACCTCGTGCGTGGTATGAAACTATATTAAAGCATCTGCTTGAGAATGGTTTCACACGAGGAGCAATTGACCAAACTTTGTTCAAACAGAAGGATGGAAAGGATACAATCATGGTGCAAATCTATGTGGATGATATCATTTTTGGATCTACCAATCCTCGTCTTTGCAAAGAATTTGAAGAAGTAATGCGGTCTAAGTTTGAAATGAGCTCTATGGGAGAAATGAAGTTCTTTTTGGGACTACAAGTTGATCAGTCTGAGTCAGGAATCCTCATCCATCAAGAGAAACACGTGAAAGAAATCTTAACCAAGTTCAAAATGGCTGATTTCCATCCAGTAAAAACTCTTGTAGAAGTTCGACATTGTCTGACTGCTGATGTGGATGGTGAAAGCGTTGATCAACATCTCTATCGCTCTATGATAGGATCTCTCATGTATCTCACGGCCAGCCGACCCGACATCATGTTTGCAGTGTGCTTGTGTGCACATTTTCAGACTAATCCTAAACTATCTCATTTATTTATCTCATTTATCTACTGTCAAACATATTTTGAGATATTTAAAGTATAAGCCAAAATTGGGTCTGTGGTATCCTAAAAACGATTTGTTTGATCTTGTGGCTTATTCAGATTCAGACTATGGGGCATACAACTTAGACCGAAAATCCACTCCTGGAGGTTGTCAGTTCCTTGGCAACCACCTTGTCTCATGGAAATGTAAGAAACAATCCACCATTTCCCAATCCACCTCAGAAGCCGAATACATTGCTGTAGCCCTTTGTTGTTCCCAAGTAAGATGGATACACCATCAGATGCTTGACTATAGGATCACATTGCATGAAATACCCATTCTGTGTGACAACACTACCGTTCCCCATATCACCAAAAACCCTGTTCAACATTCCAAAACAAAACACATTGAAATCAAACATCCCTTTATCTGTGACTGTGTTGAAAAAAAACACATCCAAATCGTTGAGGTTAGAACCGACAAGCAAACCGCAGACATCTTCACAAAAGCTTTTGACTCTACCAGATTTGCCCAACTGGTGGAAATGCTCGGCATGATCAATTTTCAGTAATCTTTGTGACTATTAGTGTGTTTCATGTGTATGGTTAATTGTCAAGAAAATTC
The DNA here is from genome assembly GCA_023525975.1 of Smallanthus sonchifolius. NCBI lineage: Eukaryota > Viridiplantae > Streptophyta > Magnoliopsida > Asterales > Asteraceae > Smallanthus > Smallanthus sonchifolius. Next base: position 35,446,241 of record CM042046.1, read on the forward strand.
CAAAAAATTTATTTTTCTGTACAGTTACTTTCAGTTACAAGCAAATCTTTTGGGGGAGAAATGAAAATTTAATATATCAAAATTTGAAAAAGAATTGCTTTGTATATAGTCTTACAAGTGGTTTTGTTACAAGAAAATTGAATCTGACCTTTGAGAAATGATAACGTCTGATCTCATCTCTTGGACATGGAATGGACCGAAAGCGACGGTGTTTACTGAGGTATAGCCGGTAGGCCCGACATATGGTTAAAACTTGTAAGTAGTGTGAAAACCTAAAATATATCTCATACTTGTGTGTTTGAACCCATTATTGAAACATCTAACCCGTTTTATATATCTAAGAAAACCAATTCAATCAGATACAGTGTTACGTGTTGGATTCCTATTCATACGCCAAGTGACCGTCAAAGTAACGATATTTACCACCGATGACCCCGTATGTTTTGCTTACGCAAAGATCTCGGATGTTCATCCTTTTCCCATCCACTTAGATGATTTGACCCCGTCTGTTTTGCTTACGCAAATATCTCGGGTGTTCAACATTTTTCTATCCTCTTGGATAATTTTACGACTTCTTCTGTTTTTGCTTACACAAAGATCTAGAATGTTCGTACCTTTTTAATATCTACTTATATATTTTTCATTTTAAAATCTTATAATCCACTTGGATTTCTTATTTTTCTTTGGTGGTACATTGAAATTACTAAGATGGTACCTTGGTTGATCAGAAAGAGATGATAGGATGAAGATGGGTATTTCGTGAGGATTGATAGTTTTTTAAAAAACCATTTTATTTCAATATGTGGGGTACACCTTGTATCTTGCTTAAATGGTACCTTATAATCATATGAAATCTATGTACAAGCAAATATTCGGGTTTACTTTGCACAAATATCAGCTATCTTCAGGGACTCACAGTAGCTGATTGCAAAAGAAACTGTTTCAAGAGACTGACCAGATCTGATCTCATGTTGGATCTTTTCCAAAAAGATAAGTGTAAAAATCTTGTGAATAGTTTTATTATTATTTTATTTTTCTTATATGATCTTTGCCTATCGAAACTCCAAGGTTAGTCGAAACTATCTTTTGCCTATCGAAATTACAAAGTCAGCTGAAACTATCATTTGTCTATCGAAACTCCAACTCACCCGAAACTTCTTTTGCCCATCGAAACTTGTAGTTTCGATAGGGGCATTTTGGTCATTACCGTCATGAGAAAATTAAATGTGTTCATAATCAAGTCTCTTCGTCATCAAGCCTCACTTTACCGTCTCCGATCATTTTACACTTTCTCTCACACACACAAAAGCTCTCAAACCTTTAGTCTAAGTTGCGAAATCAGTGTTTCTCACCTGATCCTCCGTCGTCGTCTTCATCAGGTAACGTTTCTGGTTCTTATTTGTATAATTGATCAAAATATAGACCTAGGGCTAGAATTCCGAGGTCTTTGATGACTAAATCTTCATGATCACGGTCGTTTTGGTTCTATTTACTGATTACATCATGTACATTATCTGTGTTTTAACATCTTTGTGTATATTTTTGCAGTTTTATCCGTGATTCATCGGTAAGATAAAGTTTCGACAACTTTTAATCCCTCTTTTATCTGTTTCATGTTCATATGAGTTTGTATATATTATTTGAAGTCTAGTGTCTGGGCTTGTTAAGTATGTTCAAGGGTTTGGGCATCGAAACTAAGGAGTTTCGATAAAAAGATATAGGTTTTTCAAAACATAAACAGGTTTTTAATCGAAACTTGTAGTTTCGACACCCAAACTTGCCCTAGTCACTTTGCCCGAAACTAGTTGTTTCGATCGAAACTAGTTGTTTCGATCGAAACTAGAAGTTTCGATAAGTCTTCTGTGAAAGTCTAAATGGTGATCAAAACTAGTTGTTTCGATCGAAACTAGAAGTTTCGATAAGATTTATCTAACTTTCCAAGTATCGATCGAAACAAACTAGTAGTTTCGATAAGGCAGTTTTTTGAAATTTTTAAGTATTGTATCGATCGAAACTAGTTGTTTCGATGGGGGTTGTCTCGGAAATTTGTGTAAGTGTTGGACTGAGTAGTTTCGACCAGGGGTTTCAGTTGAAATTCTTCTAAGTGTAAATATTTAATGAATTTTGTTTGTTTGCAGGGATGGATCTTCTATTTGTAAAGAGGCACAATGTCTATGCTTTTCTTGATGCTAACGATCCAAAAAGTGTCGAGTTCGTTCCAGTCATTAACTTCCTGGCTAATTCAAACATTAGTTTTGCCATAAATCACAACATTCCATGTAAGGCCCCTTTCCCGGGTAACCTCACTTGTTGGATTTACTCATAAACATAGTCATAAATACTGAATTTAAATTAAAAACAGCCAGGAGTAGCGAAAATCAAACATCATTCGAATACATGACATAACATAGCATAACATAACAGCGGAAGTCTTATCAATTAAACAGAAAATTTTCTTAACATATATAAAAGTGGGATGCCAGTCGCATGCCGGGTAACCATCACGCCTTCGCATGACCCTTCCTTTCTTTACCTAAAATGTATACTAAAAGTCAGCTAACGCTGGTGAGTTCTAGTTTAAAAACAATCAGACATAACATTTATCTTATCATTAAATAATATATATATATATATATACAAAATACGTACATTTGCATACTCTTTGCTTTACTGTTCTCACATAACATTCATACTGCGTATATATATATGTACATACATACTTACTTTGTGGAGAACATTCATTGGTCATACACATAAGGGTGAACAACCCGTCATAATTGTTGCGTGAGTCACAAAGACAAACGCCTTAAGAACTACCGTCGTAGTCCGTTTCATAAACCGTCCGGCCCTAGAAACCGTCCGTCGTAACATAAATCCGTCCAGCAACCTTTGTTCATCCGCCTAAAACCCGTCCTACCGTCGTAGTCCGTTCATTCGCCCGTCTGCCCAAAGGCATCAGTTTCCCACGCGGCTATTATTTATGCAACCGTTCTACATATAATAAGGCAATTGCTTCAACCATCCATTAATGCCTTTCATACGTCCTAACTGATAAAGGAACGTATTTGTCCCGGTTGCAAAATAGTCACGTGGTCGTCCGTCTACCGAAGTAGTCGTTATCCTTGTAGCGTCTATATCGTTTACATACATTCATAACATGCAATATATAAAATATAAAGCAAGATTTCATTCTTATACGTTATCTCATACTTTCATTTCGTCATTCATAAACATAATTGTCATATTTCTAAGCATCATGTATCTTCATATAACACGTTGACCAAACACATAACGTTCATATCATATCAGGTATACACTTCTGCCCCAAAACATTTATAAATCATTTTCACGTAACACATGGGGGCATAGAGAACTCAACTGATGAGTGGTTTCTGAATACACCTAGCTGGTCACTGAAGCTCACTAAGGTCACACACAATCTGTATAATCAGGTCATATAGTACAAGATAATTAACCTACACGACACTTAACATTTCTATTATTAAGGCTAGGCAAACTTAAGTAAGTTCGCAAGGTTTGGGTATAGGAGAACATGACAAGTTCGCCTATCGGTCGCTCGACTTTTCATAAGCATAGGCGAACTTAGGTAAGTTCGCCTCTTTTTATATATGGGCGAACTTAATACGCGAACATGAGTTGGCGAACATAGTCAGCGAACTTGGTGAGTTCGGCAAACTTGATCAGCGAACTTAATTAGTTCGCTTGTTGGGGTCCGTAAGTTCGCCTGTCGCGACCTTCTTCTCCAATCAGACCCCAGATCAGGTCGGCCCGACTCGAGGTGTTCAGACCTCAAACTTTTTCTGTTCAGATCGTTCCATTTTCAATCGTGAGTTCAAACATATGCTTTGTTTTGAATATTATACTTAAAAACCTATCATTTATTCATTTTTAACCCGAAACCCCAAAAGTTACAAAAACTCAGATTTGGGCATGGTGGTTACCTGTTGTCGCCTCCTTTTCGCTGTAAGACGGTTCAGAGATGATGGCAATCGATCACTGAGATTTTGAGCTTGATTCCCGATCTTTCTCTCTCTAGACCCGAGGTCTCCTTCTCTCTCTAAAAGTTGCGCAAATGAGGGTGGAATGGAGAGGAGGGGCTGCTTTGTCCTTTATATACCTAGGCTCCCTCGGCCCATTGAAGCCGAGCCCAAGCCCGCTCCCTTTCTCTTTTGTTTTTGCTTTTGCGTTTAAATATTTTGACTAAATCTCCGGCCTCACTATATTTATTCGTTTTATTATTTTTGGGATGTTACAAGTCTACCCTCCTTAGAAAGGTTTCTTCCTCGAAACCTAATAATCATTAAACAGCTGAGGGTGTAGTCCCCTCATTTCGTCTTCTTTTCCCAAGTAGCTTCTAAACCCTTTCTGTGTTTCCATTGTACTTTTACTAATGGGATTGACTTATTTCGAAGTCGTTTTTCGGCTCGGTCAAGTATAGCTATTGGTTCTTCTACATAGTTTAAACTTTTATCCACCTCGATCTCGTCGTAAGGTATGTGATCTGTGTCGTCAGCTAGGCACTTGCGTAAGTGTGACATGTGGAACATAGGGTGTATTCCACTAAGCTCAATGGGTAGGTCGAGTCTGTAAGCAACTTGACCCACTCTCACTAAAATCTTGAAAGGTCCGACAAACCTTGGACTTAGTTTGCCACGTTTTCTGAATCGGATGATTCCTTTCCATGGTGATACCTTTAACAGTACCATGTCCCCTACTTGAAACTCTAAATCCCTCATTCTTTTATCCGCGTATGATTTATGTCTGTCTTTTGCGGCTTTGACTTGATCAAATTTCTCGAAAGTAGCTTTGACCACTTCAAGACTTCCAAAATCCTTCTGTCCAATTTCCCCCCAACAAACCGGGGTCCTACATCTCCTTCCATACAACATTTCAAATGGCGGCATGCTAATAGTTGAGTGATAGTTGTTGTTATATGAAAATTATGCCAATGGTAGATGGCTGTCCCAGCTCCCACCGAAGTCAATGACACTGGCCCGGAGCATGTCCTCCAAGGTCTGAATGGTCATTTCAGATTGACCATCGGTTTGAGGGTGGTAAGTGGTACTGATGTTCAGTTTAGTGCCCATCGCTTCATTGAATTTCTTCCAAAACCTTGACGTGAATCTAGTATCCCTGTCGGACACAATAGACAGCGGCGTACCATGTCTGCTCACAATCTCCTTGATAAATATTTCTGCTAGTTTTTCAGACGAAGAAGTCTCACGTATTGGCAAGAAGTGAGCACTTTTCGTCAAGCGGTCGACGATCATCCAAATGGTATCATTGCCTTTAGCTGTTCGCGGTAGCTTGGTAATGAAGTCCATCGTGATCTCCTCCCACTTCCATTCCGGTATTGGTAAAGGTTGCATTTTACCTCATGGTTTCGGGTGCTCGGCCTTAACTAGTGAACACGTTAGGCACTAGTTCACGTACTCAGTCACATCATTCTTCATGCCAGGCCACCAGTACTCTTTCTTCAAATCTTGATACATTTTGTTTGTCTCGGAGTGGATAAAATAGCGAGACTTATGGGCCTCATCGAGGATTTTGGCTCTAAGCTCGACAATCTTAGGTATCCACATCCGGCCAAACCTAGTTCGTACACCGTATGCATTTGCATCCAAATTCCTTGTTGTCCTACTATTCTTTCTCGTTTTATATTTCTTTCTAATAGTGCTTCATCTTGTGTCTTTGATATTTCACTCATCAAATCTGGCGTTATAATAAGCTGACACGCTTTGATCCGGATAGGTGCCGATTCTTCCTTTCTGCTTAAAGCGTCAGCCACTACGTTTGCCTTGCCTAGATGGTGCAATATCTCACAATCATAATCTTTCAGTAGCTATAACCACCTCTTTTGTCTCATGTTTAATTTCTTTTGTTCGAAAAAGTACTTCAGGCTTTTGTGATCGGAGTAAGTGGTGCATTTAACTCCATACAGATAGTGCCTCCATATTTTTAATGCGAAAACTACTGCCGCTAACTCCAGATCATGAGTTGGGTAGTTAACCTCGTGAATCTTTAATTGTCGCGAGGCGTAAGAAATTACCTTTCCTCATTGCATAAGTACACAACCTAAACCCTGACCCGAAGTATCAGAATAGACTATCAAGTCTTCATTTCCCTCAGGTAGTGTCAAGACTGGAGCTTGGGTTAATCGTGTCTTAAGTTCCTCAAACGCGTTGTTTTGGGTTGGTCCCCATTCATATTTTACTTCCTTCCGTGTCAGTTTAGTTAGTGGCGAGGCTATTCTCGAGAAATCTTGAATGAACCTCCGATAGTAGCATGCCAATCCTAGAAAACTTCGTATCTCTGTTGGTGTCTTTGGGACGTTCCATTCCTTTACTGTCTCGATCTTTGCAGGGTCTAACATGATGCCATTTAGGTTTATCACATGACCTAGCAATTGGACTTCCCTAAGCCAGAATGCGCATTTGGAGAATTTTGCGTACAACTTTTCCTACTTTAGCACCTCCAAAACCTCTCTTAGGTGACAGTGGTGATTACCCTCGTTTTTCGAATAAATCAGAATGTCGTCTATAAAAACTATCACTGATCGATCCAACATTGGTCGACATACTCTATTCATCAAATCCATGAACGCTGCTGGTGTGTTGGTTAATCCGAAGGACATCACGAGAAACTCATAAAGCCCATAACGCGTGCGAAACACGGTCTTTGGTACATCTTCTTCTCTTACTTTCAACTAATGGTGCATTTGACTCCATACAGATAGTGCCTCCATATTTTCAACACGAAAACTACTGCTGCTAACTCTAGATCATGTGTTGGGTAGTTAACCTCGTGAATCTTTAGTTGTCGCGAGGCGTAAGCAATTACCTTTCCTCGTTGCATAAGTACGCAACCTAAACCCTGACCCGAAGCGTCAGAGTAGACTACTAAGTCTTCATTTACCTCAGGTAGTGCCAAGACTGGAGGTTGGGTTAATCGTGCCTTAAGTTCCTCAAACGCGTTGTTTTGGGTTGAACCCCATTCATATTTCACTTCCTTCCGTGTCAACTTAGTTAGTATCGAGGCTATTCTTGAAAAATCTTGAATGAACCTTCGATAGTAGCCTGCCAATCCCAGAAAACTTCGTATCTCTGTTAGTGTCTTTGGGACGTTCCATTCCTTTACTGTCTCGATCTTTACAGGATCCACCATGATTCCGTTTGGGTTTATTACATGACCTAGGAATTGGACTTCCCTAAGCCAGAACGCGCATTTGGAGAATTTTGCGTACAACTTTTCCTGCTTAAGCACCTCCAGAACCTCTCTTAGGTGGCAGTGGTGATCACCCTCTCTTTTCAAATATACCAGTATGTCATCTATAAAAACTATCACTGATCGATCCAACATGGGTCGACATACTCTATTCATCAAGTCCATGAACGCTACTGGTGCGTTGGTCAATCTGAAGGACATCACGAGAAATTCATAATGCCCATAAAACATGTGAAACGCGGTCTTTGGTACGTCTTCTTCTCTTACTTTCAACTCATGGTAACCTGACCTAAGATCGATCTTTGAGAACCAACTCGCACCTTGCAGTTGATCAAAAAGGTCGTCTATTCTAGGCAATGGGTATTTGTTCTTTACTGTCCTCTTGTTCAGTTCGCAGTAGTCAATGCACATGCGCATGCTGCCGTCCTTCTTCTTTACAAATAGTACCGGAGTGCCCCATGGTGAAATGCTTGGTCTAATAAATCATTTTTCTGTTAATTCCTCTAATCGAGACATCAATTCTTTCATTTCTGACGGAGCCAATCGGTAGGGGGCTTTGGCAATGGTCTCAGCTCCTGGCAGTAAGTCAATCTGAAATTCTATTTCCCGATCGGGTGGCAACCCAGGTAGATCCTAAGGGAACACTTCCGGAAAGTTGCACACTACGGGTACATTCTTGAGTTCCTTCATTTTCATTCTATCGTCAATAACATACGCTAGATAAGCTTCGTAGCCGCGCTTCATGTAACTTTCGGCCTTGATCATCGAGATGATGTTCGGCATCGTGCAATTCCAATCCCCGTAAACCGTAATTTGACTGCGCTAGGAGCTTTGAGGTGTATTCTCTTACGTTTACATATGATTTGAGCTTCCTTGGCAGCTAGACAATCCATAACCAATACTATATTGAATCCTCCTAAGGTGAGAAGGAATAATCTAGAAGGAAACTTATGGCCCTCTATTTCTATGATGCAATCCTCTATTACTTGGAATACTGGCGAATTTTTACCAACGGCAGTTTGTACGCTAAAGGCCCTTACTATGGTGTGGATAGTGTAATCTAGTTTACGACTAAATGCATTTGATATAAACTTTTACTAGCACCAGAGTCAAATAAAATAGCAGCATGTTTATCATTAACTAAAAACGTACCCGACACAACATCAGGGTTTCCTCTTGCTTCCTCCTCAGTCAGGGCGTAGGCTCGAGTCCAAGCTTTCGGTTGTTCCTTTTCAGCTTCCTTCTCCTTTCCCGAACCAGATTTTCTGGTTCTTCTGCAATCCCTAGTCAGGTGTACATATTTTCCACAACTTTGGCACTTGACGTCCTTTAAGCAATCTCGGGAGTAATGCCCCGGCCTTCCACACTTATAACTCATGGTTGAGCCAACTAGACATTCGCCTTGGTGTTTCTTTGAGCATTTCTTACAAACTTCATACTCTTCTACCCTAGGCTTCTTCACCTCAGCGGTGTAGTTTCCATTTCCATTGCCTTTGAACGAGTTCTCCCATTTCCGCTTCGAAGCTTCGGGAACTGTGTCCTTGTTAGCATAATCGTCATAGACGATTCCAGACAGATTGACTACCGACTCGAAGGTCGAGGGTAGATTAGCTTTCACATGAACACGGACCCTTTGAGGTAGGCCCTTCACATAGTACTTGATTAGTCGCTCTTCAGTCTCTACCAAGTGGGGTACCAGTTGAGCTAGCTTGTTGAACCTAGAAGTATACTGGCGGTGCGTCTTGCTGCCAGCCTTGAAGTTTAGGAATTCATTTTCCACCCGATCAATTTTGTTCTAGGGACAAAAATTTTGGAATATCAGCTTCTTCAGGTCTTCCCATGTCATTCTGCCAAGTGTTTTCGGCGACTTTATTCTCTGAATGTTTCTCCACCAACTTAGTGCTTCATTGGTGAAAGAATGAGCAACATACTTAACGACCTGGTCAGGTCGACACTCACTGATGTTGATTACGGCGTTCATCCTCTCAATCCATTCAAACGTAGCTACATAATCTTTGTTCCCATCAAACTTTGGTGGGTCACCGTCCTTGAAACCTTTGTAAGTACACCCTCGAGTGTTTGGTCCCACCATTACTTCATCCCCATCACTGTCATATACTTTCTCTTCATGGTTTTCTTTGTCCTCCTCTTTGCTTTTCTTTAGTGCCTCGGATAGTAGGTCATGCAACACGTTCTTCAGAGTGAGTACAACCTCGCGGGCAATAGCATCCTTAACCTCGGGTTCCAACTGTAGAGACCCTTGATTGCCGTCCCCAGTTGGGGTCACATTAGTTTCGTACACACTCTCAGTGTGTTCTGCGTGCACACTATCTTCCTCTTCACGTCTTTGATTCAATGGAGGTCTACCGACTCGGCCAGTTCGACCGCCTCGGCGTCCGGTTCTTCCTCCACCAGCCATAGTTCTTAGTTTCCTGATAGTTATAAAGGGAATACATCAATGTCATTCCTTCAGATCATAGTTTTATAACAGTACAAGCAAGGTAAATTTTTTATTACAGTGACCGGTTTGTGATTACTAATTTACATTGCTTTTCGGGTTAAAAACTCTTCAAATCGGTTGTGACATTGACATCTATTTGTTCTAAGTTAAGGTATCTATTCTTATCCACATGCATTAACTTTTGTACTTACTTACCGTGCTGGCGTTGGCGTTGGCTACCCATATTGACATATGTGCGTTGGTCCCATAGTTAGCTTGAGTCCAGACATTTAGGGATGTCTGAATCTCTCAAACTATTTGTAGGTCCCTTCGTGTGTGTCGGATCGTTACATGCAAGTGGTCTACTAGTCGGACCGGGTGCGGAATACCCGTGACTAGGAGGAGAGTCTAACTAAAACAAAGTAAACCAACACGAGAGTCACAATAAAAGCTCTTTCTATTATAAACACTCGATGGTTACAGAGATAATACAAATTGCGTACTTAACAAACTGAGTTCGTCTAAGATATGAGTTCTGCGTACTTATCAACTGTGAACCAAACCTATTTATACAGACCTGATGCCTGCGCACTTAGCAAGTGCGCAGGACCAAATGCTCTTACGTACTTAGCAAGTACGCATGGGTCTTCCTGCGTACTTGCTAAGTACGCATGAGTTTTCTCCTGCGCACATGTAAGTGCGCAAAACACTTAGAAGAAATGCAACATACACTATGTAAAAGTAAATACAACTCGATAAACTATTACATAACGACTCTTACAAACAAAGACAAATTACAGACATTAGAAATACAAACTAAGACTCTATCCAGAGTGTTGTCATAGGAAAGTGCATCAACAAACTCCCCCTTGACAACAGCTCAGGATCTTCATCGTCTTCAGTCTTCAATCTTCAGTCTTCACAGCATTGGTCCCTTAGCTTCCATCTTCTTCTTGTAATAAAGGCAGAACTTAATCACCTTGTCATATTTAGAAGCAAGGAGCTTTGTCCATTCGTCCATGTGGACACAGTAGCGTTCCGCTAGTACCTCCAGATCTTTCACAGAAAAGTTGATGAAGCAGACTTCATCAAAGATTCTGATCAGTTCTTTTGGTACTGTGTTCCCACTCTCGGAACGAACCTTTCCCATGATCACAGCCTCGCCCATTATTGGATCTACGTACCAGTACCACATGTCACCAAGAATATCCTGAGATAACTTGCTCAAGGGAATCTTAGTTTCACATTGTACTGGCTTGTATACCAATCTCTTTATGTGCTTCTTAGTCACAGGATGTACAGCGTGCTTATCCTTGACTCTTCTGGGCACTTGAGGCTTGAAATATTCAAATTTCCCTGATCTTGCTTCCCGCTGTAGTGTTACCCACAAACCCATTGCTACTGCATGACTCGAGTGACTCAGCAGGTCGCGGTTTGCGAGGTTCACAAGGTCGTACTTGGGCAAAGAGTTGAACTCCTCACAGGTTGGTTTCAAGTATTGAACCCCCCCCAGATCTTTTGATGGCGAACAACTGTTTGTCCTCCTCGAACCTAACAGCCAAGATCATACCTGTAGCTCAGTGCTTGTCTGTGATGGACGTCTTTTCCCACACGGGAGCTGGACCCTTAGATGATGCAGAAGGCATGTCTTTATCTTTTGGTGCCTCGGGGTCCACAGGTGTAGGGTCGACTGGGGAGGCTTCAGTTATAGCTTCAACATTACTTGCCATGTCAACTGAGCCTGTGTCGAGCAGAGATTCGAGCGATGGTACTTCAAAGATCTCACCATCCTCTAACTCGTACTCTCCTTCCCCGTCGCCCTTGGGAATCTCTATCACCACATCCTCATCTTCATCATTCCAGTCATCACCAGAGTCGATCTCTCCTTCTTCTAGATTGAAGAGAGCATCGATCTGTGCTTCTTTAGAGTAGTCAGGCTCTAGATATAGGATCTCATCATCAGATAAGTCCTTAAGTACTTCAGCCACTGACTTCTCTTTATCACCACCACCACCAGATGTATTACCACCCTCTTACTGAGTAGACTCCCCCTCAGCCATTGAAATAGCAGAGATGGGCACGATCGCCAAAGCTTGGTGCTCACCTCCACTAGGACCGGCTTCAGGATCCTTGTCTTTATCATCATCCTTAGTCAAGTCGACTGGATGACAAGGCTCAGCACCAGTGGATTTATTTTCTTTCTCTTTCTCCTTCTCTTTCTCTTTCTCTTTTTCTGTCTCTTTTTCTGTCTCCCCCTGAGCACCAAGCTTCTTGGTCAGTTCTTGAACTAATTTGACCATCGCTTCGTGCTCTTTTCTCTGCAAATCCATCCTTAGCTCAAGTGAAGTTCTGTGGCCTAGAATCATTTCATTGGTTTTCATCAGTAGCTCGTTCTGTGCCATAACATTCTTCAGTTGCTCATTTGTCCCTGTTCTCTGGCTGTGGAGAATCCTAACTTCATCGGCCAGGGAAATAATTTGTACTTGTTGAGCATCAGACTCCTCCTTTGACTTTTGAATGGTCTTCAACAGTTCAGCAACTTGGGTCTCTAGGACATTGATCCTTGCATCATACGGATCAGAATGCCTAGATGATGAGGCTTCAGCATTATGAATGGGGGAGGAGAAAATTGTGTCAAAGTCAAACCCTTGTGAGAAATCACCATAGTTGAAGGGTTGACCTGACGGCTCAGTGGTGTGATGTGGGAGTGGGGATGTAGTGATGGGAGTGGGCGTTATGGTTGGGGTGATGGTGACTGACTCCGTGAGAAGTGGAGTAGTCACTGTCACTTGGACGGTTGGAGTAGGGAGGGTCACCGTCACAGGAATCTCCTCTGTGATCGCCGTGACTGCCACATTATCTTGTATTCGTGGCCTTCTCCTCCTTCTGTACAGTTGTTGTGCTGGTGGGGTAGATTCTGACTCTGGACTGGCAGCCAGAGCTTGTACTTGCTGCACAGTCGGGATCTCTACAACCCTGGGGATAGCAACCTCTTGCCTATCGCCCCTCTTCTTATTGGCTTTCTCTCGCCTTTGTCTTTATAAAGTAGCGTCAGAGTTAGATGTTGGCTCATATTCGCCACTCGAGCTTTGTCGCTTTCTTTTAGAAGACGATGCAGGCAGGGTTACGTGTGCCAATCTCCTCGGGTGTGCCTGGGATGGTGCGTCATCGGAATCAGAAGAGTCTGATTCTGTTGCTTCTGAATCGGATTCCTCAGCACCACCATCACCACCTTCGTCATCACCTTCATCACTTTCATTCTCTTCTTCTTGTTGTTCATCAGAATCATCACTCATCTCTGGTGCCGAATTGGGACTATACCAATTCCAATCTTCTGGCGTGACATATGCTTCATTAAGCAGGTGGCCAAAGAGTTCAGTATGCACAGGAGTAGGATCTACACTACCTGGCTTTAGAAATTGAGCAAATACTCTCTTGTCCACCCGTTTTACTTGCAGTTTCTCCCCGATAGCACGTAGGTTTGGCAATGCATCATCAATCAAGAGTTGCACAAACCTCGGGTATAATAGGAACCTAAACTTCTCTGCTGTATTTATCTGATCATTGATTGCTTTGAAGATGTAGCGAGACAAGCCCACCATGGCTGCTGCAAGGTCATGACCCATGGCATCTTTCCCCGCTTTTCTGGACGAGATGCACACGATCATGATGTGGGCAAAATACCGCCATTGATCCAAAACCCACATCTTCTTGTAAGAAGCATAGTCCCTCGCTCCGACATATCCCATTCTATGCCTCTAACATCCATCCACATAGTAATCTGGATAGGATGTCGGGTCGGTAGCGAGGTCTCCAAACTGCAGGACCCTTCTTATTGTATCCTCAGAGAAAGCAATAGCCCGACCATCCACGGTAGCTCTTATGACATTAGGGGATACCGTGCAGTCGTGCTCTGCCGTCTCCCAGAACTGCTCCAAGTAAGGTCTTGAGACTGTTGGGTCAGCTGAGATTGCATAACTTATTTTTGATCGGTTCAAAAAGTCAATGATCTGCCGATACTGCAAAGCTGCCCCTTTCCACTCAGGTTGAGTGTTTGCTAACAAGTTGAACTCATCAGTGAATGCCCGAGCCATAGTCTGCAGAAACACACAGAAAACATAATCAGAACAACACGTATCATTGGAAAAGGATAAACATGACTCAGTATAGCAGTTACTCAATGAAGTGAATTTCAGACTTAGGAAATTTTGCTAAGTGTTGGTCCTGCGTACTTAGCAAGTACGCAGGAGTTTGTTCTTGCGTACTTAACAAGTACGCAGGAGTTACTTCTTGCGTACTTGTTAAGTGCGCAAGACTTGTACTTAGCCAAAATTCCAGAAGTCTCAATTTCAAACAGAAGTGAGGCATTCCCGTGGATTATGGTCACCACAAGGTCGAAATACTTGATTAAGACCTATGGGACCACTATCCACTGCAAGTAACTGTTAAACTCGTCAATTTTATGACCTAGATGACGACCCAGTGGAAACCACGGTCAATCGAGGGTCAAGGCCAAAATCAAACCATGTTAAGGACAAATTCAGAGTCAATAGGTTTCGATTAGTGATTATTAACAAGTTTTAGGTCTTAATTTGTATTTAGAACACCAAAATAGGTCAATAATTTCACACTCAAAACCGTCGATGAATCGGTCGAAAACTTGGGATTTAATGGATGATACGGACCGAGATTCTCACCAAGTAAATGTTTGATGATGATTAAACAATGAGTGGGACGAAAAATATGGTTGGAACACTCGAAATTTTTTGAGGAAAATGGTCGGAGGGAATATCACAGGAGAAAATGATTTGAAAGTGATAAACCCTAAAAAAATTTCTAAGTCCTGTATTTATACCCAACACATATTGGTCGTGCGTACTTACTAAGTGCGCAGGACTTAACTCCTGCGTACTTACTAAGTACGCATGACTTAGTCTTGCGTACTTGTTAAGTACGCAGGGTTTACCTCATGCGCACTTATCAAGTACGCAGAGACCCTTATGTGCGCACACTTTCAACTCAAATTATGAAGATTTTAAGTCAAATAACGAACAAGATAAAAGAGTTCAATCAAGAGGATTCAAAATCAATTCAGGAAGGTTAAATACAAATATTTTTGGCTTTTCTGAATAAAGTTGAACTATGCATAAATTTTTATCTTTTCTCATAGAAATATACAAGTATTCACACAAACTATTTTTGATCAAAGACACGAGCAGAGGATCATATCAGGCTATCTTTTAGCCAAAACGATACAAAATAAACATCAAAGAATATGGGATCATGTCATGGATTACTATTTATTCATACGTAATAAGCATATAGACAAGTAATTCAAGTTGACAATATTATAAGATTTGAAACTATAGGCATCTTTGTATCACATTCTTGTGTATTAGTGTATTATTTATAAGATATACAACGTGTACCCCACTGAAATGCTATTTTAACTTGCACTATCTCAAGGCATCTAAGATTTTTCCAATGATTTTCTAGATTTTCAGAATGAAGCTACATCTATTAGCACAGGAAAAATCAAGCAGAATCCATAAGGATTATCAGGAATCATAAGATTCAGAATCGAGTGATTCATTTGTCTTGGTTTCATGTGATTTTCTTCTTTGAATATCGGGATGATGATTCAGGATAATAGATTTGGTGTTTGATTATGAGGTAAGGGGATCCAACTTTTATCTGGATTTGATTTCAATGAATCAGGAGTGATTCAAGAGTGAATACATGCTCAACGGTTAATGTAGAGACATGTCTTGATTCAATCTCTCTTTGCATACTTGTGAGTATGGGCAGTGAGATGAACCGCATTAATTGTGCTAACGATATAACCCGAAACTGATCTCAAAAGAAAACTATTGCCAAAATCTAACATCCTTTATCTGATAATGATTTTTTTCTATTCTTTTACGCACACACGCTTGCAAACATGGGTTCACATCACGGTTGTAATTTAGAATTAGTTTCCACACTACTAGTGAGTCAAAGATGCATACATCCTACTGACAATTCAAATTACTTGTAAATAAACAGATTAAAAACATAATAATTTAGACAATTAAGTAAGCATGACGCAATCATTTCCCATATGAGCAATCTATGGTGTTTAGATCATTTCTGATGTACTATCATTTCCTCTTTTCTCAAGTTAACTTTGAAATTTTTCTCCATTTTCTATTTTTTTTTTTTTGTAAAATATTTTAAAGACTAAAAGAACTATACAGAAAATTTAAAAGAATTAAAAATTTAACTTTCATGAATTGAGTTGAGTTAAGAAAACTTAGTTTTCACTCAGGATTGAACATTCCTATCAAGTTGACAAGATGCTCAAAACGGGATCGATCAAATGCCTTTGTGAAAAGGTCAGCAAGATTGTCATCCGTGTGAACTTTTACAAGTTCGATTAAATGCTTTTCAGCACAATCACGGATGAAATGATGGCAAATCTCTATGTGTTTAGTTTTGGAATGTTTCACCGGGTTATTTGTGATGGACATGGTGGCATTGTTGTCAATGAATAGAGGAGTTCCAGTGAAGTTTAAGCCGTAGTCTCTCAACTGTTGCTGAATCCACAGTATCTGAGAACAACTGCTCGCTGCAGCAATGTATTCTGCTTCACAAGTTGAGACAGAAATCGCTGACTGCTTCTTACACTGCCAGGAGACCAGTCTGTCTCCTAAGAATTGACATCCACCAGAAGTTGACTTTCTGTCAAGGTTACAACCGCCATAATCTGAATCAGTGTAGGCTTTGAAGTCGAATGACTGCTGCTTAGAGTACCAAAGACCTAATCGGGGTTTCCCTTTCAGGTATCTGAAAATTCTCTTCACGGCTATCATATGTGACTCCTTCGGTTGAGACTGAAACCTTGAGCACAAACATACAGCAAACATTATATCAGGTCTTGAAGCTGTGAGATACATAAGTGATCCGATCATCCCTCGGTACAATCTGCTGTCTACATCCTTTCCATCTTTGTCAGGATGCAAACCATGATTGACTGGGATAGGTGTTCCATAAGTACTGCTATCATTCATCGTGTATTTTGATAAGATGTCCTGCACATACTTAGTTTGATGTAGATATATGCCATCCTCTCTTTGACTGACTTGCAGACCCAGGAAGAATGACAATTCACCCATATTACTCATTTCAAATTTGGACTTCATCACCTGCTCGAATTCCCTACACATCCCTTCATTGGTAGACCCAAAAATGATGTCGTCGACATATACTTGTACAAGAAGAATGTCACCTCCTGCTTTCCTAATGAAGAGAGTCGAGTCAATCTGTCCACGGTCGAAACCATTAGACAGTAAATGCTTAGATAATGTCTCATACCATGCCCGCGGTGCTTGATGAAGACCATAAAGTGCTTTGTCGAGCTTATACACTTTATTGATATTATGCGGATCTTCAAAACCGGGAGGCTGAGTGACATAGACTTCTTCATGAACTTTACCATAAAGGAAAACACTCTTCACATCAAGTTGATAGACCTTGAAGCCGACATATGTGGCATAAGCCAAGAACAGTCGAATAGCTTCAATTCTAGCAACTGGGGCATATACTTCCGTGTAATCCAAGCCCTCTTGCTGATAAAAACCCTGAACAACCAATCTTGCTTTGTTCTTCACAACAACATGACGATCATCCATCTTGCATTTGAACACCCATCTGGTTCCAATTGGCTGAAAGCCTTTTGGCAAGTCAACCAGATCCCACACGTGCAACTTTTGGAATTGAGACAGTTCATCTTGCATTGCCTCAATCCAGCAGTTGTCAGTAAGAGCCTCCTTCACATTCTTCGGCTCTAACTGGGACACGAATGCAGCATGCAGACATGTTTCCATAACACCAGTTTCAAGTATCTCTGTGTAAAGACTGGTGTTCTTAGTGATGGTTCGATGACGACTCTGAACGCCGGAATTAGGATCACCAATAATGTTCTCAATTGGATGATTCCTATGCACTCTCGTCTCTGGTACAATTGGTTCCTGAATTTCTGGATCAAGATTCGTGCTTAACTCCCCCATTTCCTATGTTCCAGAGGAAGAAGATTCAATGTTAATTGGATCAGCTGGAGCATCATTTCCTACAGTTGTGTTAGGATTAGCTGGAGCATCATCCCCAACGACAAGAACATCTTCACTGTTATCACTGTCATGAGTTCCAGATGCAGCATTGGAATCAGGAGTTACAATCGGTACAGTAGCACGAGTAGAGAAGCTGGAGTCATCGCCGCCACCCAATAATTCATAAACATTTGCGGCGTCATCTGCAGATATATCAGGAAGGTTGAATGACTTGAATAGCGCATCATAATCAAAACCCTAAGCTGGACCTGTTGGTTCGGGTGGAATGCTGTGTTTACTACAATCCACTTCAAACCATTCCTCGACAGTACGAGCTCCTATGTTGTACACTCTCTTGCAAGGCGAGTTGGCAACGTATCCTAAGAAGATTCCTTCCACCGCTTTTGCATGAAACTTAGACTGGCGGTCTTTGTACTGTAGCAACAAGGAGCAAGGACTACCGAAAGGAACTAGGTAATCAAGATTGGGAAGTCGATTGTTGATCAACTCGTAACAAGTCTTGTTGTGCCTCTTTACTACCAGAACTCTGTTTAAGACGTGACACGCTGTATTAACTGCTTCTGCCCAGAAAGTGACAGGAAGCTTTGCATCCGACAGCATAGTCCTTGCAGTCTCAATCAGTGTTATGTTCTTCCGTTCAGCAACTCCATTTTGCTGAGGCGTGTACGGCACGCTGAATTCGTGATGGATCCCTTTCTTGAGACAGAAAAGCTCCATCAAATTATTCTTGAACTCAGTTCCGTTGTCGCTCCTTATCCTTCTAACTTTCAGCTTGCAAAGAGATTCCAAGCTCAGGATCAAGTATTGAAGAATATCAGCAGTCTCGTCTTTAGTACCTAGAAAATGCACCCAAGAAAAACGTGAGAAATCATCAGTTACACTAGACAGAACGACTTACCTCCAATACTCCTGATACTTATGGGGCCAAACAGATCCATGTGTAATAGCTCCAAAGGGGTATCAATAGAGTTTTGGAGCTTGGGCTTGTGAGACTTCCGTTGCTGTTTGCCCTTTTTACAAGGCATACAGTCATCTACAACGATAAATCTCAGCTTAGGAACCCCGGTTACCAAACCGTTTCGGACAAGATGATTCATTTTACGATACGAAATATGTCCGAGATAGAGTCAAGTTCTGTCGCTTTTTTAAGCAAACAAGTAGCAACTGATGAGGTGGTTGTTGCAACGCTCATATCGATCTGATATGTGTCATTCGTTCTTGGTGCTCTCATCAGAATCCAATCTTCGGGAACCTCAAAACCAGGTTTGAGAATCAGGCATTCTGACTTGTCAAACATCACCGAGTATTCCTTATCACACATTTGGGAGACACTCAACAGGTTATGCTTCAGCTGCTCGCAGAAGTTGACATTGTCAAAGCTGACACAACCGTTTGAAACCACGCCTTGACACGTGATGCTGTCGCCTTTTTCTCCGGCAAAGGCCACATAGCCGCCTCTGAACGGTTTAACATCTTGAAGCAGGGCCATGTTTCCTGTCATGTGCCTGGAACATCCACTATCTACATACCAGCGGTTAGAGATAGTACCCTTCGGACGTCCCTGCACGATTCACAAAAGAATTAGTTAGATTTGGAGACCCAAGCCATTGTGGTCTTGGGTCGTCCGTCTTTCTCAAAATAAACTACTTCTTTCAACTCACAGTCATGATGACTGTTCAAAATTGGTGAATCCTTGGAGGATTTGGGAACAGGAGATTGAGAACCTTTTACTTTCTTGTTCTAGGATCTCTTTTGATTCTTAACCAGAACAGGAGACTTTGGCTCAACCACAGCCGGTGAACTTGTGGAAGCTTCACCAGATTGAGCTTTAGTCAGCTGTTCTAGCTTTCTCAACCTCTTATTCCTTCTTCTTCTCTGTGGCTTAGAAAGTCTGCCCACAGATTTCTCACCAGTACGTGTACTACCAGATGTAGACACACGAGGTACAGCAGGTTGCTTTACCTTTCTTGTAACAGATGGTTTGGCCTCAGATTTGATCTTTGGCTTTGCCATCGGTTGGACTGGTGGTTTCATCACATTCTGCTTTGGACATTTGGGAGATGGCTTCACTGGTGGCGACCTGGGGATAACAGCTGGTTGTGAAACAACTGGCCGTTTCCCTTGGTTCTTAGAAGGACAGTTCACAAAAATGTGACCAACCAAGCCACAGTGAAAACAGTTCCTCTTGTCTACATAAGTTCTCTTGTAAGGCTCATTGGATCTGGCCTTAGAAAACTCTCCATTATGAGCAGGAGGAGTTGGTTTCTGAACAGCAGTCTGAACCTTAGCAATTTGATTTTTGGGAGTATAGTATTTTTCTAAATTTTCTTTGTAACCAAGACCAAAGTGAGCTGAAAAAGCCTCTTTCTTTACTTGGTTAAGGTTTTTATACCCCTCATAAAGCATTACCTTAAGTTTATCATTTGATTCAATGACATCAGGTTCAGTTAAAATGCAATTATCACCATTAGTGATAATGTTTTTCTTGACTTTCTGTTCAGTCAACAACTCCTCAGATACTACTCCTTCAGGGCAAGAGTTAACCGACCCATCTTCAGAAGCAGTAACAAACTCCTTACTAGATGTGGAGTTAGCCTTACTTGAGGATTCATCCTTCTTAGGGGAATCATCCTTATCAGAGGACTCATCTAGACAAGTGAGATCAATGTCTATTAAGCTATTGACAAACGTCCCGCTCACTGGTGGAGGAATGGCATTTGTACCAAGACCTAGACCATTCATTTTCCTCACTACAGATTCGTAGTGTTCCACCACAAAGCGAGAGTTTTTCAACTTCTCATTTGTGCATTTTAATTGCAAGATCTCATTTTGCAATTTGTTGATTTCATTGTTCCGTTTTTCCAACCCCTTATAAGCAATATCTAGGTGAAGCTGTTGATCGCTCATTTTTAAAGAATACTCACGTTTTTCCTTTTTCAATGTTTCAATAGACTTTTTAAAACGTTTTTCATTTTCTTTATAGTTTAGAGCAGCCATACTTAGGGGTTCTATTTTGTCTTGGAGCTTAGAGTTTTCAAGTTTTAGCCCTAGACACTTAGAACATGAAATAACCGAAAAGGGATTACAATCTACCTCAGACGATGAACTTGTTGCTTCTCCAATGGCCATGAGAGCAACAGCTGTGGTTGATTCTTCTTCATCAGCTACAGAATCTTCTTTTTCTTCAGCTTCCTTTACCTTCTCTGTAGCAGCAGTTTCCCTTCTCTCTGCTTCCATCATCTCCATGATCTCAGCCATGAGACCAACCTGTGTTTGTGCGATGATGGCATCCTCAAGATGAACCCACCATTCAAAGCTTTCGTCCTGTTGGGTTACCAGTGCATTGGACGTTCCACCTAGGCTTTGATTGTGGTGGTTTGGATTGTTTTGGCCATGGCTGTTTCCTTGGCTGGGTCGGGTAAAACCAGAGGCAGGTGCTCTGTCTTTCTGACACTCACAAGCAAAGTGTCCATAGTTCAGACACTTGTAGCATTTGGCCTTGGATTTGTCAAACCCGACCTTGGCATTAGGATGCCCGCCAATAAACTTTTTTCCTGTTCTGTTTAGGAAACGTTTGGCTCTCCTCAAAAGCATGGCCATATTCCATTGAATATCCATGTCCTCCATGTCATCAGGATCCACTTAATTAAAATCTTCTTCAATTGTCTCTGGATCAGTAAGCTTCCCACCTATGAAATTTTCATATGCAAGCATACAGGATGAGAATAAAGCTACATGATCTTCAGCTATTATGGCTATAGCTGAGTTGTTAGCTGAAGACGTAGCAGGAGGATTTCTTGAGGTATTTTGATGATGAGACCCCAACCCTGATCCTGAAGCATAGCAAGCATGACCACCACATCCAGTTGAGTGGTCTTCTTCAGTAGGATTTCCAGTGAAGAGGGAAATTCCAGAGCCAGATGACTTGGATGTAGAAGTCGTCCCATGATACATAGAAGGGTCTTGTATCTGGGGTCTTCCAGAGCTCTCCTTTCTTTTCAAGTTCATTTCATGAGCTTGAATCTTTCCTATTGCTTCCTCTACTGTCAACTCATAGAATTTAGGATTTTCCCTCATCAGGGTTGTGTACATCTCAAATTTGGGTGGTAAGGCATCCAAAAACTTTTCCACCATCTCTTCATCTGGATACTTGAGGTCAAAAGCATTCAACTCAGTCTGTAAATGATAGAACCTAGAGATGAGGTCATCTAAAAATTCGTTCTCAAAGAATCTGAAGCACTCATACTGCTTCCTGAGAAGATCCCGCTTACTCTTCTTGATGTCACTATTTCCTTCGAATCTCTTCTGTAAGGCTTTCCAGAGATCCTTAGAATTGTCATACCCTCGGAAACTGTGGAACAATTCCCGAGCTAATGCCATAGTGATCGAACCAAGTGCCTTCTTTTCTCGATCATAAGCTTTCTTTTCTTCGTCAGAAAGCTTAGAGATAGGCTTGGGCAATTCATCATCAAGATAGATGTGTGTGGGATGCTTATATCCCTCAAGGATTGGTATCCATAATGATGAGTCGGTATATGAAATGTAGTGCTCAAAACGTGCTTTCCAATTAGAATAATCGTTCACGTTCAGCAACTTTTGTGGTTTCTGTGGTGTACCGATCTCATTATCATAATTTAACATGTTTCCCAAATTCTGAAGATTCGACATAGTGAACACTTTAGTCAAATTTCAGAAAAATCAGACACAGCTGTGCACTTGACTTTGGCCTTGCGCACTTGAGAAATGGTCTTGCGTATTTATATTTGCTCTTGCGTACTTGTAAGTACGCATGAGTAGATGTAAGTACGCAGGATATAACTTAAGTTCGCACAAGTTCAGTCTTGCGCACTTGTAAGTACGCAGTAGATAACTCTTGAGTATTTAGTAAGTACGCAGAAACCTGTACTTTTTGCCAGAAATGGTAAGTACGCAGGACACCTTTTCAGCAACTTTCACCAAACTTTTCCGGTGACCTGAAAATCGCCGGAGATGGTAAAAATTGGTCTGATAATTAATGCAAATGAGCCAAAGGGTCAGAAACTTGTTTCTAACCAACCTTTAATGCTCAAATAACTCAAATACATAACAAAAATTGGTTTTTTGAGAGATTTTTGCTTCTAAAAAAGTGCTCAAGAGCTACCCTTTTTTATCACAAAAATCAACAAAAATACCTCTTTTTGCTTGTAAAACTCAGTAAAAACGTCTCCAAACTCACTTACAACACTCGAATTCAAGAGCAATGCTCTGATACCACTTGTAGGTCCCTTCGTGTGTGTCGGATCGTTACATGCAAGTGGTCTACTAGTCGGACCGGGTGCGGAATACCCGTGACTAGGAGGAGAGTCTAACTAAAACAAAGTAAACCAACACGAGAGTCACAATAAAAGCTCTTTCTATTATAAACACTCAATGGTTACAGAGATAATACAAATTGCGTACTTAACAAACTGAGTTCGTCTAAGATATGAGTTCTGCGTACTTATCAACTGTGAACCAAACCTATTTATACAGACCTGATGCTTGCGCACTTAGCAAGTGCGCAGGACCAAATGCTCTTGCGTACTTAGCAAGTACGCATGGGTCTTCCTGCGTACTTGCTAAGTACGCAGGAGTTTTCCCCTGCGCACATGTAAGTGTGCAAAACACTTTGAAGAAACGCAACATACACTATGTAAAAGTAAATACAACTCGATAAACTATTACATAACGACTCTTACAAAAAAAGACAAATTACAGACATTAGAAATACAAACTAAGACTCTATCCAGAGTGTTGTCACAGGAAAGTGCATCAACACTATTGCTCTGATATCAATTTGTAAGGCCCCTTTCCCGGGTAATCTCACTTGTTGGATTTACTCATAAACATAGTCATAAATACTAAATTTAAATTAAAAACATTCAGGAGTATCAAAAAGCAAACGTCATTCGAATACATGACATAACATAGGATAACATAACTGCGGAAGTCTTATCAATTAAAACAGAACATTTTCTTAACATATATAAAAGTGGGATGCCAGTCGCATGCCGGGTAACCATCACGCATTCGCACGACCCTTCCTTTCTTTACCTGAAATGTATACTAAAAGTCAGCTAACGCTGGTGAGTTCTAGTTTAAAAATAATCAGACATAAAATTTATCTTATCATTAAATAATATATATATATATATATAATACGTACATTTGCATACTCTTTGCTTTACTATTCTCACATAACATTCATACTGCGTATGTATATATATGTACATACATACTTACTTTGGGGAGAACATTCACTGGTCATACACATAAGGGTGATCAACCCGTCATAATTGTTGCGTGAGTCACAAAGACAAACGCCATAAGAACTACCGTCGTAGTCCGTTTCATAAACCGTCTGGCCCTAGAAACCGTCCGTCGTAACATAAATCCATCCGGCAACCTTTGTCCATCCGCCTAAAACCCGTCCTACCGTCGTAGTCCGTTCATTCTCCCGTCTGCCCATAGGCATCCGTTTCCCACGTGGCTATTATTTATGCAACCGTTCTACATATAATAAGGCAATTTCTTCGACCGTCCATTAATGCCTTTCATACGTTCTAGCTGATGAAGGAACGTATTTGTCCCGGTTGTAAAATAGTCACGTGGTCGTCCGTCTACCGAAGTAGTCGTTATCCTTGTAGCGTCCATATCGTTTACATACATTCATAACATGCAATATATAAAATATAAAGCAAGATTTCATTCTTATACGTTATCTCATACTTTCATTTCGTCATTCATAAACATAATTGTCATATTTCTATGCGTCATGTATCGTCATATAACACGTTGACCAAACACATAACATTCATAGCATATCAGGTATACACTTCAGCCCCAAAACATTTATAAATCATTTGCACGTAACACATAGGGGACACACATAACTCACCTGATGAGTGGTTTCTGAATACACCTAGCTGGTCACTGAACCTCACTAAGGTCACACACAATCTGTATAATCATGTCATATAGTATAAGATAATGAACCTACACGACACTTAACATTTCTATTCTTAAGGCTAGGCAAACTTAAGTAAGTTCGCAAGGTTTGGGTATAGGCGAACATGACAAGTTCACCTATCGGTCGGTCGAATTTTCATAAGTATAGGCGAACTTAGGTAAGTTCGCCTCTTTTTATATATGGGTGAACTTAATACGCGAACATGAGTCGAAGAACATAGTCAGCGAACTTGGTGAGTTAGGCGAACTTGATCAGCGAACTTAATAAGTTCGCTTGTTGGGGGTAAGTTCGCCGGTCACGACCTTCTTCTCCAATCAGACCCCAGGTCAGGTCGGCCCGACTCGAGGTGTTCAGACCTCAAACTTTTTCTGTTCAGATCGTTCCATTTTCAATCATGAGTTCAAACACATGCTTTGTTTTGAATATTATACTTAAAAACCTATCCTTTATTCATTTTTAACCAGAAACCCCAAAAGTTATAAAAACTCAGATTTGGGCATGGTGGTTACCTGTTGTCGCCTCCTTTTAGCTGTAAGACGGTCCAGAGATGATGGCATTGATTCCTGAGCTTTCTCTCTCTAGACCCGAGGTCTCCTTCTCTCGCTAAAAGTTGCACAAGTGAGGGTGGAATGGAGAGGAGAGGCTGCTTTGTCCTTTATATAACTGGGCTCCCTCGGTCCATTGAAGCCGAGCCCAAGCCCGCTCCCTTTCTCTTTTGTTTTTGCTTTTGTGTTTAAATATTTCGACTAAATCTCCGGCCTCACTATATTTATTCGTTTTATTATTTTTGGGTTGTTTATTCGTTTTATTATTTTTGGGATGTTACATTCCAGTCTTTGAAACAACCATTAGACAATTCAGGGAGTCAGCTGAGAGTGTATCTATCGATAATGTGGAGCACATAAGGGCCACAGTTCATGGGCAAGAGGTTCTGTTTTCAAAAAATACTATCAGACAAGTGCTACATTTTGATGATAATCCCGAAGGACCCATTGAATTTCCAAGTTTCTATGTCAAAGAATGCTTCAGAATATTAGGGCACCCAGATGAATTTAAAAGTGGTCAGATTATCAAGAACTCTCTTCCATCACACTGAGATATTTTATGCATGTCTTTATCCACTGCTTGTCCATTCTAAATGGTGGATTTGACTCAGCTAATGCAATGGTGGCATTTGCGGTATTGGGACTGATCAAGGGAAGGGATTACAACGTTTCTGTTTGGTATTCAGACAACTTAAAGACAATCTGACTGGAGCTGTTAAGGAGAAATTTCTTATGTATCCAAGATTTCTGTAGATCATTATCAACCATCTTCATCCCGAGCTTCAACAAGATGGGCATGTATTTGTCTTTGACCACATGACCGCCAAAACCTTAAGTTACATGAAAAGTAGAAGCAAAAGAACCAACAAGGAGATTGCCAACATCCCTATGTTTGGTCATGTCCTTGGTGAAGAAGAAGAGTTTATACCTGATGTTGACCCTAATCTACCAATTGAAGAAGAACTGTTATCATCTGATGAGGAAGAGGTTGAGGTAGAACAGAATCAGGGAAACAAGCAAGAGGCTGAGGCTGATGCTGAGGTTGAGGTTGAAATGCCTCATATACAAGAAGAAGAACAACACGTTGATGAGCCTGTTCAAGAGACTATTTTTGTTGAGGAAGTTCAGATCCCGATTGATCCAGTGATTGGTGTAGAAGCTGGTGAACAAGAAGTTGAGGAAGAGGTTGTAGAGTCAAGTGGGACTCTAGATGCGGGAATCTATGGTTCAGACTACTACAAGTCTGATTCCGATATTCAGACTGAACCACATGCAATATCCTCCAAGAGGCAAGCCGACACAGACTCAGATTATGAACTTGAAGAGCCTAAGGCCAAGAAAATTAAAACTGGATTTGAGGATGTTTCATCCTCCCCTGGCTCGAGTGCTGATACACCACAACCAACACCTCAACCTACACCACCTCCATCTCCACAACAAGTACATATCCTAACTCCACCTACCTCACCATCCCATGAACCAACAACATCTGTACCGAGAGTCAAAACCTTAAGTCTAGAAGTGAAGATGCTGCAAGATCATGTTCAAAAGAGAGATGAAGTTATTGAAGGCTTAAGATCTAAGTTGAATGAGTGCAAGGAAGAGGTTAAAGACCTGAAGCTGGAAGTTGGGGGTTTACATACTCAGCTTGAGGTTTAGCAAGCTTGAAACCCAACAAAGAATCATTTCAAAACAGCATGAAGAATACAAGGCCTTAGTTGAAATAGTCGAACAGCTCAAAGCCTCTCTGGTAAAGCATGTGCAACAACAAACAACCACTTTAACAGCTCAGGGGAGACCACATCTAGTGTTGAACCTTTGTCTCCTGCCTTTGTCATTGATCCAGAGTCTGCAATGACTATCCATACTGGCCATGCTGCCAAGACAAAGGAGGCTGTTGAAGTTAAGGTTGAAGAACAAGAGTTCGACCTTCCCTCAGTTAGTGAAAGAAGGGAAGCTAGGAAAAGAGGGAAGGGAACTGAGTCTGAGATTGAAACGGTGATTCTGGAAGAAGAGGATATACCGTCTGATGATGAGCTTAATGCCCTACTAGATGAGATTGACAATTTTGGTTACAACGAACTCTATCTAGAGATCCTTCCTACAGAAGAACGAGAGACTGAAAAGACAATGTACTTCACAGAGGAGGGAGATGAAATTCAAGCCATGTCTGATGAAGAGAACACAGAAGAAGATGTTCAGGTTAATATTGTTAAGCATGTTATTCCTGAACAAGCCACCACCGCATCTGAAGCTACTCAGACTCCAACACAACCTTCCATTAATCCTGAGTTCCCAAACCCGAAGAAACCTTGGTTGAAAAGGATTGTACCAGAGGAAAGCCCACAAACATACGAATGGATAGCCGAACACCAAGAGCTAAAAAGGCCTCCTGTTGGTTGGAAATATGATGCAGAGAGGAAGTTGTTCATAATTAGAATGTACAAGGGAGGAGTTCAGCACTTCAAGAACATGACTGACTTCTAGACTCTCCCCTTCTATGATCTGAGGGATCTAGCAAAACTTCCCCTTCAAAACCCTGGGAATGTCATGATGGCCTCTAATTTTGAACGCTTCTTGCACAACCAGGTGAACTGTGACTTCAAGGGGATGAAGTCAAGAAAGACCAAGAAAAAGATTTCAAAAATCAGGTTTCATCCCAAGACAAAGAAACCATATGTCTTCTTGAGGTACAAGCCTGCCCAAACTCACAAGACCATCACTATTCCCGAGACCGTTCCTGTCTAACTACAAACTTTTAGAAAATGGTACTACAATCCAACCATTGGCAGTGCATGTGTGAAGGCAGGGAAGACATTGTCATCTTTGAGCCTATGGAGCTATTAAAATTTCAACATGAAGATCTGGAGGTACTATTCCAGAATCACATTCAGGCTTACAGTGATGAAGATGAGGCGGATGCCAAGGCCTATCAACGGGTTGTGTCTCTCCATGTCAAACCTTACATCCCAAGAACTACTGAAGGACCAGCTGCTTAGTGAAGAGCTGAAGACAATAATGCAACAGCTTAGGGGGAGATTGTAGAGACATGTTTTTTTCTGTATAAGCTGTTGACATTATTGTATCTTGAACAATGTTGGATTAGTTCCCTTTATTGTAATTTCAGTTTATGTAATTTACTGTTTTATTTAGCTAAGTCTGGGCCATCGAAACTACTTAGTTTCGATTGAGATTTGTTCAATCGAAACTAGTAGTTTCGATAGATATTAGTTTCGACAGTTTGTTTTATCACTTGTAAATGCTCAACCGAAACTACTAGTTTCGGTTAGCATAGTTTTGATGGCTATCTACTACTATAAATAGCCTAGTTTGAGAAATTTTAGGGTGTGAGTAGCAGCTGTAACCCTGAGCATTTCTCTTTCACAGTTTTCTTTGAATCAAGACAATTTGCATTTGTTTATGCATTGTTCTTACAATTCCATACCTATTTGTGTTGATTTCTGAGCGTGGTCAGCCTGTTAGCTTCACCATTTATAATTCTACCTTCTGTTTCACCTCCATACACACTGTTTCCGCCTTTATGTGTGGAGAATCAATCACCTATGAGATTTCAAGTTGAAATCGGAACCTACATACAGTCTAGAGAAGTATTCCCGAGCCGTGGTTCGCGTACGAGGGTCCGGTTTCTAGCAAAACGTCTGAAAATTGCTTTAGATAGTGTCAAGGTAAGGTTTCTGAACACCCTGAGGTTTCTTCTTTAAACATAAGATAGGGATGTTGATTATGATAGTGTCGGATATGATTTAGGATTCTGTCGAGGTGTTTATTGTTATAATTAATTCAGAAGGAGGTTCTGCTTATGGTGAGTTCCTCTGAACTAATAATCTTTGTATTAAGTATATAAGTACTAAAGTTATGCTTGTGGATCCGATGACTAAAGCTCTCCTCCTAAAGTATTCGATGAATATTTTTTGAAGATGGGCTTTTCTAAAGACCTTATTTAGTTGTGTGACACCCTAGAAATTTTTTATTTATTTATTTAATTTTCGGGACGAAAATTCTTTCAACTAGGGGATGATGTGACAATCCGACTTTTCAAGGTAACTCCGTTAATAATCCCGATAAATATTTTGTTAAAACCTAACCCAGTTAACCCAATATTAAATCTCAAGGACTGTTTCTGTCATTCTTGATCTCAAACTCCGGGGACAAACCCTGCCAAGTCCCAAAACTGGATTCGTTGACCCTCAAAGTCAAAATCATAGGAGAATCGGTCATGTTGACTTCCAGAAGTCAAACCCGTAGCATATAACCCAAATTCGAATCCCATAACTTCAAATTCATTTGATTTCGTAAGTGAAGCACACCTTAATGCATTAAACGAACACCATCGTAGTCTTAATCATCCTCATTACATGCAATTAATCTCAATTATGGGAATTAAGTCCAAAACCGTCGACCATTATCATATCATTATCAAATTCGTTCATTTCGGTTATCATTCTCACGATTTCGCATACCCTCACCTCAAACAAATTGCTGTCAAACTTCTACGAGTATCAATTCGATCAGAAAAGTAGTTAGAGTCGCCGGAATTGAAGCTAGTCGCAGTCGGCTACCATTTTGATCGAGCACCTTCAATTCGAATTCGTTTCTGGTAACTAAACCCTCCTCTAGCTTCGTTTTTATTCCTAGAACAGAAGCCCTATGATAATTTGGGCTTATAACATCGATTAGACCGAAATCAAGAATCTAGGGTTCATATGTTCACATTTTGATCGAACTCTACCCTAGACTCAATCTAAAATCAATTAAACTTCATGGATAGACTCGCCATCCATCCTTTGAAAGCCCTATGCTAATTAGAACATATAACATCGAATTAATCATGAACCGATTCCTAGGGTTCATCTAATTACGGTTTAATCGAACTCCAATCTAAACACGTTTATAATTCAATTAAATTACATCAGTAGATTCGCAATACTCTAAACAATGATAGCCCTATAATTTCAACATGTTTTATTATCTAGATTGATCAATTTGATTATGTGTCTTAACCTAGGGTTTCGGTATTTGAATCTACAATTAAACGCTCCAGGACTTGGTGTTTTTTCAAATTAAACTCTCATACATCTTCGGTATAAAACCCCTATACTTTGATTCCAAATCATAATCGAATTCTGTGGTTTTAATATGGACTTGTGGTCCGGTTTCGATAAAGGGATGAACCGGTGGTGCTTGTATGTTTTAAACGATTGAAACCGGATTATGTCGCGATATTATTATAATATTATATTAATATGTTTTAACCCGAGAAACCACCCGTAGGCTCGGGTTTGAATTTATAACCTATTTTCATAATTATTTTCACTTTTAAAAATAGTATATTTATATTATTTTCAAGCCATAACCTCGTATAAAATAATATATTTGCATTATTTTCAATCCGTGATTAATATTATAAAATAATATATAAGTTATATTATTTCGACTAGTTTAATTACCTCGTGTGACTTTTTAAAACTATAAATAATATAAATTGTTATATTATTTATCTACGTTTATGTTCTTGATTAAAAATAATATATTTATTATTTTTCCACACGAATGATTATTTAGAATATTCATGCGAACCTAAAAATAATATATTAAATGATATTATTTTCCTAATTTTTGTAAACGACTCGAACGTACGAATTTATGTATTTGTTTAATTATTATTCGTTGTTAACGTGCGACACATAACGCTTCGATCGTAATTTTTGTATTAAAAATCCTTATTCCTATAGACACGTTCGTCTTCTCTTAAATCCTTAGAATGCGTTAAGACATTCAAACTTTTCGTGTCGTCGTCGCAAATCCAAATTTGTCCCTAATTTATGTGTTTATAATTTTAGTGCATACGTAAGTCGTCTGAGACTTTCACTTGTGGTTTCAACTTATCTCTTGTGTGATACTACCTACTACGCAACGCAGGTGAGTTTTCACGGCCCCTTTTTACTGTTTTAACTTGGGGGAGAAAACATGATTCAACTATTTTGAGATTTTTGTAATTCATATGTTATCAATGTTAAAGCTAAGCGTAACACGCTCTCACTGAAAGTCCTCAACACACATCGAACCGTTAATATGGATCTTAGCGAGGTAATGATTAGTAGTACTACTGGGTTTGACAAATCCTACCCGCGTTAGTCGCGCTAACTCGATTGGAGATCGAACGAGTGAAGTGTTAGCCTATTCACATCGCCGGGGTTGATACACCTGGCAGGAGGCAAGTAAACAAACAGTCAGCTTCGGTTGCGAGCGCTTAAGTTAAACATGAACATAGGTTAGCTACCTATAGATACATATTGAATGATCAATAATCTGGTAAACATTTATTTATATATTGAACCTGTGAACTAACCAACCTCGTGTTGACATATTTTCTTGCATGTTTTCTCAGGTCGCTAAGATAAGGCACAGGTGCACACATAGGACATGCATGAGATTCTTTTTTTTATTTATGTTTTATTAAACTGTTTGGACTATTTTGAATTGTGTTCGGTTTGGACTTTTGGACTTTTTGGGCGCGTGTGTTTTGCGCATTTACTTTTCTTTACACTTCCGCATTAAACTCTGATTGATATGATATTTTCATTTGAGTCTCATGTAGAGTCGTTCAATGTAACTAATGACTGAGATCCTGGTTTGTCACTTCCCAAACGGTAAAACTCCGTTAGTTGAAATTGGGGGTGTGACAAGTTGCATAATGTACTTACTTACGTTTAATGTTAAACTAGGTTAGAAACCTTGTGTATTACACGGGGTTGAGTAAATGCAATTTTATATACTTAGTAATAAAGATTTACATATTACATATTTATGACATGTTATATAGTTTTTTAATACAAATTTTAGAAAAACGTCATATAGTTATTTTTTAAAAATGTTTTATAAAAAAATGAAATTTTTTTTATGAACAAACCTATTTTTTTTAAATAAAAAGCGTTTTATAAAAATCATTTTTATTTAATAGAAGAGAGGGGCGGGAAACAAAAAGTTATAAAAGAAAAACAATTAAAGAAAATTTGTGTAATTAATAAGAGAAAGAGGCGGGGAAAAAAAGAATGAGGATGCATAGCTGAGTGACATGTTTTCCACAAAAACTTTTATTTATTATAGAGTATATGTTTTTCTTACTTATTTGAATTTGTTTGTCTCTGAATATGTCTATGCATCTCTAAAGACATATAGACAATAATTATATAAATCAAAAGGGTTTAATTGTCAATTTAATCCTAAGTTTACTTAAGTTTTAAATTTAGGATTTTAGTATGATTAATGGGGGTCTTGAGTTGAATTTTAATTCAACGACTCTATTTCTTTGCTACAATTTTAGTTTAGAACTAAAATCAGTATTAAAAATCTGACGAGACTTACCTAATACTAATCATAAATGTTCACTCTGTCAAGTGTGAGAATGCAAGACTCATTATTATTTTGTAGTCTTTATTTTCATTTATTTATTAATTGATCATTGATTTAAATACCCCTATAGGTTAATTGGTAATTATTCGATATACATAATTACCCTTACTAGCATAATTAGGGTTTTCATTTGGGTGTATATATATAGTGTATTAGAGAGAATAAAGACTAATGGGTAATTGCCTACACCAACTTATAATTCGTCCATCTCTCTCTAATTCCCGAGCTTACTTCTCACGTAATACCATCCGAACTGATACAACTTAAACGGGAACCCGATCATCATTATCATGTCGACTTCCCTGACCATGGTTACTGGATTAACAGGTACATGTTTATTTATTATCTTGTTTTCCATTACATGTTAAAAAATTGATCAACATGTCTCACGATGGTTATAAGGTATGTATAACCTTACATGACTAATTAAAATTTACAAATGATGAATACTTTTGACCAAGTGCAAACTTTTGTGGAATCACATTATTTGCTACAATGGTTTTTCCATCAGCAGAGGTGAGCCTGAATGAAAATGGAGGTTAAATGATGGATCAATGTTTCTTCTCCAAACGGCACCCCATATGTTTTCCATGCCTACAAAATTCTGAGTACCATCTGCTGCTATCTCCACAGATCTAAAACCACCATCCCCATCTGCGTCCTCTAATGCCACGCCAAACCAGTAAGTGTTACATTTGTTGCTAACTCTAAACACAATCTTCTTATCTCCATAACTGCATGGCACCCTACACGCAACTTGTTAAGTCAGCAAACATGATGTTATTTGTTTCTATGAATGATCATAGACTCACCTTTTGTAACCAACGGTTACTTGCCCAAGTTGTCGTAGATTGTGATCTTGGCCAGGTTTCGCCATGGAACCAAAAGCAAACCCGCTTAAATCAAAATGGAATGGTACATTATTACATGCCCCAGGACACTCATCGGTGATTGTCACAGTAACTGGGTTACCTGAGCAGTATGGTGGTTGGCTACAAAATATCTGCGTATGTAAACATTTTATCACATGTTAGATGCTTAGAGTATCTACGATGGTTGATGAGGGCAAATACCAATAAACGTGATATATTATATTTTCAATTATCTTTTAAAAACTCTTATTTCTTCTTCAACACTACATCCATAAATTTTCTAATCACCACCAACTTTTACATTAATTTCTATATATACCAAATTACTATATTCCATATTTTTTAAAATAGTATAATATATTTTAATATAATTGAAAACAAAAAAGTATTATAAGAAAAAGTCACAAAAAATAAAATATTACAAAACGTAAAATTTAAATGGTTTTAAAAGATTTTAAAAATATAATATTTAATTGGTTTTAAAATGTTCTAAAATGTTTAAAAATAAAAATAAAGTAAAATTTAATAGGTTTTATAAGGGGCCCACCTGTAGGCGTTTCCTGCGTTCAGAATACCGGATGGAGGGCCATTGCCCTTGTTCGGTTTTGCCATTTAGGCTGAGGATGGGCTGCTCTCTTTAAATGATTTTAAAATAACTTATGAAACAACTAGTGTATGGAATGTACATGCCTGAAAACAATGTCCACATCCTTTGCCTTTCAAAAATATATTTGCATTTCCTGCAGCTATCATCGATGACAATGGAGAGTATTTGACATCATCATCCCAACCACAAGCTCCCCCTGCTCATAATCATAAAACTAAAATTAATTATATATAATTATATATGTATGTATATAATCAAATAATTCTTGAAATTATTTATTCATTACCACTTCCGGCACCTTTTTCATCCCCATACCATGTTGCCAAAGCAGACACGAAACCTTTTTGTCCGAAAGTATTATTGCTAACACACAAACAAGAAGAGAAATTTAGTAAAAGAATGGTAACAACAATTAGAGTATAAACCATTGTATTTTACAATTGGCTATTGGTGAAATGAAATGATTGTGTTTCAACCAAATGTTACAACAATTTATAGCACCTTACTTGTAATAATATAATGTTTAGTGTATTTAAAACATAATAATATGTAGATATGCAAGTATGAAAGCAATGTACATACATCATGAATACATAAAAGATAAGTATTTTTAATTTCACGTATTTTTATCATTGTTTTTTACTTAGTTAATACGATGATTTTGCATCGTCTTTACTTGCACAAATATGATTTATTTGCAAAAAGAAAAAAAATAACGTTTATTTCTGTGTATTTATTAAATATTGATCAACCAATACAACATTGTTTAAATTAATGTTATTGCATATATTCTATGAGAATTGTTAAAGCACAATACTACTAAAACGAGATATGACTCAAAATAGAACTCAAATTCAAAAGAAAACATGATCTAATATTTAATTTTTGTGTTTCAATATTGGGTTCTTTCTACGGGCCAAAAAAGCAAAAATCTATACTATATAATAAATAAATGTTTCTTAACGCCACGTGTCTTCTTCACATTAATTCTTATAATTTTTTTCTCGCATCTCTCTTTTATTAAATACACCTCATCTTTCTAATAATAATAAACAAATTATTAATTATATTAATAAAATACATTTATTTTAAATTATCTCATATTATAAGAAACTTTAAAATTTAATTACCTAACTTATGTTTTCATCCAAATAGTAAATCAAAGTCAAATTACTTTAAATAGTTGTTGATTTATTTTCAAAACTCAATTATACATTAACTTTTACATATTTTTAAAATTTATTTTCTATTATTAGTATATGTAATTACATTTTTCCACTTATAAGATGTATATAAATATTTAAAAAATTTATGTATTAATATTTTTTCATCCTGTGTAGTACACAAATTCTAAACTAGTAAAGTAATAAAAATTGGTTTTATAGTAAATCCTTTAAAAAATATCTAGTTAAATAAAATCCGAATTTACGTAAATAACAAGGCCGTATTTGCCCGTAAAATAAGGGTTCAAACCTAGTATTTTATTAAGAATCAAGCTCGATTCGAATGCTAAACCTTAAAATTATAACTTTTGCCATTTTTTACTTTCCTTAATATTTTCGTTACTACCGCATTTAGGTCAGATAGTTATGGTTTTGGTGTTTTGGGTGCAATGATCGGGTGTAATGGATAGAGGTAACATGTAACTCACCAATAGCCTGACTCACAGCAGCAGTATTTGAAGTATTATGAGTGGGAGGAGTATTTGGAGGAGGTGGATTGTTCCCTTGATCAACATTCATTTGGTGCATAAAGGTCTGGAAGATGCCCGACGCACAGCAGCAGGGAGAGCAGGATCGTTTAAAGTACCCTCAAAAGACATCTGAAATAGATCACTTAACATGAGAGAAATAGTGACGATTTTATCGAAAGATTAAAAAAATCCTAACCCCACTTCTACCCATTACCTCACAAGTTATAATTATTAAGTTTAAGTTTTCTACAGGAAAAAGTCTAAGCTCTGATACCATAACTGTAGCATTTTAACCCGGATAGGGCTGACGAGTCACTATGAGAAATCTGTACATAGCATAATTCTATAATTAATGTATTGACAAAGGAAATCTAGAAGACCTAATTACATAAATTATTATAATAATTTGGTTCTCTATACTCTCTAGCTCCTCTTCATACACCCAATGATTCCCTTGAGTACCTGTTATGGAAACAAAGAAAACAACAAAAAGAAACATGGTTAGCGAGAAATGCTCAGTAACGAAAAGAACAATAGTAGTAAAAGTGAAGTCAAAATAATGGAAAAGGATAACGAAGATAACAATGACAAACGACGGCAGAAGCATTACAATTAGTACTATCATGAACATAATAAACACATGCGAATCATAATAAATGTGAGAATATAATAACTATAGGAATAACTATTGCAACTAATACGAAACAAATATTTAGTCAAATAAGTCATACGCTAAGAAGTAATGCCTATTGAGCACAAAACAAAACAAATATTGTACACAAACCCGTCGGCCTGATGTACCAGATTGTGAGTTATATGTGGGCAAACACCATCACTCACTTGAACGAAACAAAAATACAAGGATCGATCCATATGTCTTCCCAGAATATTACTTATCAAGTACCAGAATATGGAGGTGTGGTGAACCAGTCACACCGTCATGGTAGGTACTATGCCAATGATGCCCTAATGACGCACCGACGGAATCAACCCACCGGAGGCTTGCTCATGTATCAAAGTCGAAACAAATTACAAATAAGATATGTCACTGTCATATGTCCAAACAAATGTCTAATGCAATAATCTCACAAGTCACAATAACATAACATGGAGAGAATGATTTAATGAGTACAATTCCAATAATTATATTGCATGCGTAACAAAGTCATAATCAAAATTTCTAATGAACATAACGGATTCCCGAAAGCCAAACGATTCAGACCAATAAAAGTAAGAATATCGTTACTAAAAGTAAAAGGTATACGAATTCATACCTTAACCAATATGCGAAATAGCCAAACAACCTAAGTCATCCATACGTAACTGCTAAAAACCTAAGTCATCCACAAATAACAAAGGCAAAGGGGAGAGTGATGAATCCCTTTAAAAATGGTTCTAGTGCTTATGATGAATCCATTTGTTGCTACAACAAGCTTGTATGGACGTCTCCGGGCTCAACGGCTTGTATGGACCTGCTAAGAACAAAAGCACCGTTAGTCTCACCGCAGAAGAGGGTCTCCTACGATCAGCCTCTGGCATAAGAATAAGTAGGGTGTTCTTGAGAGGTGATAATAAAAAAAGAGAAAGATTTTAGAGTGATTATTGGACCGATGGTGAATGAATCTGGATCTGAATATTATCTAAGACCCTCTTTTGTATTGGGAGGTTCCTGCCTGGGCTAAGTTTGGCGCCTAGTTGGCTGTCTAGTTTAGGACAGTTTCTCCCTTACTTTCTTGTAGCGCAGTTTGATCTTGCCTCTTTGGTGCAAGCACCAAGGTGTCTCTTCCCAAGGGTTGTGTTAGCCCTTTTCAAGACAGTCATAGGACTTTGTGTATTTGTCTCCGAGTGTTGCCTTCGGATCATTACATTGCTCAGTTACTGCAGCGAGATGGTCTTGACCATCTCACCTCTTGAGTTGTGTAGATATTGTGCTAAGCTACTTTGCTTCTTAGCTCTGTAGCTGGTAGGTTTTCCTACTGTAACACCCAAAATTTTCGACTGATTTTAACTTTCAAAACGCACGGAATTTAGGTCTCATAAAACGCCCTTGATTAATCAACACATGATAAAAGCAACAACACGGTCAACGACATAATGTAGTTTTAGAAATAACAATCGACAGCTCAAAATAACAATAAGTTTTAATCTCCAAAGATAATTCAAAACAAGTTTAATAACTCCCAACAAAGAGTTCTAACTCCAACCATTAACATCCACCAAAATGAATGAGAATCCAATCTACCATGAAGCTTGACATGAGACCTCAAATCAGAGCTTTACCTACATGGGAACATCACAAAACATGTTAGTAATGATATATGCAAGTTCTCATTGCCTCCAATGAGTTAAACATAAGAAAAACCCCAAAAACGGATTTCAGCGTAGGGGGAGGGCGTTTAGGGAGCGTAGCATAGGGCCGAGGGCGAAAGCAAAACCAACCCAGTGTGGACTAAGCCAGGTAGGGCGTAGCTTACGCCCCCACCTGCACAGAAAACTTCATTTTTAGCTTCCTCGCGTCGAGGCACCCCAAATCGATATATTATGACTTCCGTAACTCATTTTCTAGCTCAAGATATGCTTACTTCAAGTTTGGCATTCCTCTATTGCACCAACTTAGTGAAATTCTAATGATCCCAATCCCTCCCCTTTACCTCCTTAATGAAGTTCATAGACTTCAATCGCCCCATTATCCAACCCATACCAGTTAGCACCCAAAGACTCCAACTAACATATATAACTCCTTACATACATTACACCTATGTATGTATACACTAGTTAGTTACCCTCTCACTAACCCAACCATACTTCTTTGTGAGGTTCTAAAGACCTCAAACACCACAAAATAACTTTATTAAGTTCATAACCTCAATCAACTCCGTGTGAGGTTCTTAGACTTCAAACTCCTTTATATGAGGTTCTAAAGACCTCAAACGCCACAACACAACCTTGTGAAGTTCATGACCTCAAATTACTTTCGTGTGAGGTTCTTAGACTTCAAGCAACAACAACATTAGTGAAGTTCCAAGACTTCAAGCTACCACAACACAAGTGAAATTCAATGACTTCAATTCCACCAAATTTCATTTTACTTTGACTATTACCACATATTAGTCAAATTACACCAAATCACCACTTTTTACATATTAGTTTGACTCGTACTACACTAAGTTAAGTTACACCCATATAACACATTCCACAATTTAGTTTGACTCTTTACCACATAAGTCAAATTACACCAATACACCACATCCCACAATTTAGTTTGACTCTTTACCACATAAATCAAATTACAACAAATCAACATATTCTATATTTTAGTTTGACTATAAGCCACACTAGCCAACTACACAAATTTACCATATTCTACATTTTAGTTTGACTATATACCACATAATTAACTACACCAATTTCCAACCACATTATGCTATTTATTCGACAACACCATTCATCATTCACCAATACATAAGCATATATTAACCACATATAATATACTTATGTATTATTATTATACCTTATCATTACTAAGTAAGTGCAAGGCACTTACCTTTAGCTAGAAATGATTCCACATGGTCTTCAAGCTAGCTCCTTTAACGCCTTGATCACCTAGCAATCAACTTGCATTTAGAAATCTTATGATCTCAATTCATTCACCAAATTGATATTCAAGACACACCTAAGATCTAAAGATCAACACCCTAACTTAGTTTGGTTATCACAACCTTAACCAAACCTCCAACACCCAATTCAACATTTCAACCCATTTTGACCCGTTAAGGATTCACCCAAAACACTTTAATTTCATAAATCACCTATTGTGAATGTGGTTTCTACTTGGTCTAGTGTTCATGGACATGCCACAACAACCATACACCATTCAAACACCCCACAACACTCCTTTAACCCAAATGATTTGTTAAGGTTTTCACCCAAATTTCACAAATTCACCTATTTCATATTCACCAAATCAATTGAGTTTTCAACTTGAAAATGTGTTTATATAACACCATAAACACTTATCCACACTCAATTCACCATTTCAACACCTTCAATTGCAAAAATCCCCAATTTGAGTCACAAGAACCCTAATTTGTCAAAACTCCAAATTTAAGAAATTACATGAATTGATTACTCCTTTAGCTTTAGGTAAGCTAGACTAACACTCCTAACCAGCATTTAATCCACCTAAAGCAAGCATTTCTGGAATTTAGGGTTCATCACTCAAAACCCACCAAAGACACAACAATGGAGTTTCAAGGGATCAAAAAATTACCTACTTGATGATTAGAAGGGAATGAATCCATCAAAACCAACTGATTTCACATGCAAGCTCTCAATTTCAGATTTGGTCTCATTCTCCTCCTTGCTCCCTGATCATCCACGCTAAACACACACACCATTGTGTGTTTTATGCGTGAACCCCTCCCCCTTAGTCAAATCAGATTTGATTAAATTACATAACAGTCCCTGAACTTTCTATTTTAACTCTTTCTTCCAAAACTACTTAATTTCACTATTTAAAACAAACCCTCCACTTTGTTTTTATTTTACTTTCATCCATATAATATTATTTAGGAAATAACCTTATATTTTGGATTTTGGATCGTTACACCTACCCATGTCATTAGCCTCCCAAGTCAGAGGTAGCTATAACGAATTGATAGATAGTTATGACTTATTCTTCTATCTTTTTTTTTATTTTTAAACTTCTTTTGCTTGCCTGCTCATTCGCTTCTATGTTGTGTGTTGCTTTGAAGTCTGGAATGACTGACTTCTATGTTGCGTGTTGCTTTGAAGTCCGGGATCGTCCGATCTTTATTGCTAGGTATCCCAAAAATGATATTTACTTCTACTCTTCTTTCCCTCTTGCCCAAAACGACTTTACACAATAAAATGGGAGGGGTGGATTTTTAAAGACTTGGATTATTAGGGTAATAGAGTTTAGGTCCCAACACCACCTTTGGTCTCTCTTGTTCTTTGTTTTACGTTTTTCATCAAGACTTTGAAATAAATTACAATGTCCATCTATATTCACAAATATATTTGAAAACAATACGTTACATTCTTTAACTAAAGTCGTTACTTAAAACATTGTTATCACAATCTCATATCGAAGAGTCCAGGACTGGACTCATTTAAAGATTGTCATCGTACAAGGGCATATTAGATATCGCACCAATTGTGATCAGCCTCCAAACATGTGAAATTTATATTTTTCATATCCTCTATTTTTAGAAAGAATTATAATGATAAAAAGTTATTCATAGATATTACACATACACACAACACAACCACGTATTCCAAGTTATAAACCTACGTATTCTAAGTTACAAACCGTAAACCGAAATGTAAATCTGACTGTATAATCTGAAACCAGCCAAACCTGTCAATTTGCTTTAGTTTAAGCTATTCGGTTAGTTTTAACCGTTATGAAAACCCGTAATCAACATCATCATCACGCATCACGATGGTAAACATATGCTTTCAAATTTCAATAAAACAAAAACTGTGAAATAAGCAGAGTTCCCAAAACAGAAACATTCTACAATAATATCAAATGCTCACCAAAATCAAAATTCATTCAGGCATTAAAGTC
This sequence comes from Smallanthus sonchifolius, assembly GCA_023525975.1. Lineage (NCBI taxonomy): Eukaryota > Viridiplantae > Streptophyta > Magnoliopsida > Asterales > Asteraceae > Smallanthus > Smallanthus sonchifolius. Next base: position 35,487,766 of record CM042046.1, read on the forward strand.
AATAAAGAGAAGCTGAAGCAGAAAGCAAGTGACAACATGTATTGGGAAACTTATGTTCAATCCTTCCTACGGCCCACACGAGCCACAAACCCGGCTTTGATCTGAGCAACAGATCGACCTGAACCACACTGAAATGCAGAAAAAAAAGGTCAAGGAGGCTGATATCTCAATTAGATTATAAAGAATGAAATGCAATGAGAACACAACAGAAAAGGAAAGAGAGAAGGTTGGGTGTTCCGTTTTGCAGTATACCTTCTCACATCTGAGGAAGAAAAGACGGTTTTCCTTTGAAAGAATTGTTTCCGCACTTTTGCAACCATTGCAAATGACATACTCATCTGCAAACAGGACAAATGTTATTAATAGTTTGTGTTAAATCATTAGACTGAAACTGAAAATGATATAATTAAAAGGAGATTTCATATACTCTTAAAATTTACAAATCATATTTACTCAACCAAAAAAATTAATATTAGATATACACATTCAAAATACTTAAAATTTCATATTTACCAGTTTCATTAAATACAAATTATAATGACCATTATACCCTTCTGTTTCTCTTTACACTCCAGACTCTCGTATCCTAAGACGAGATTTGCAAGTTTTAAGGGGATTGGTATAAATGCCATACGTTTCAAAATATGTATATTTGATATTATATTTTTTGTTAGGTAAATATGATATTAGACCAAGTTTTGAGGGGGTATATGATGTTACAAGTATCTGATTAAAAAGTAATGACATATAGCCGCAAAATTATGGAAGTTCTAGAGGTGACTTACTGACATATCGCCGCAAAATTCCTTCAAAATTTTTGGGTGCAAATCTTCCCTTCACTACCAATCTTTGCTGTCCATCCAGAGAACCACTTGTACCCAATTCGGCTAGCAAGAAGGTCATAACATGCTCCGGTTGCCTATGCATCCTGCCAGAAGCAAAAAAAAGTGAATAACAAGGAACTTAGAAAATAATAATATACATAACCAATTTCAAGTTCAGAAACATGAGAACAGAAATAAACACTTGTACATAGTGCTGATCAGAAGTAACGGGAGAGAGCAACAGAGGCGGTTATGCGGTTACATGACCGTCTTTGTATACATTTAAAACAATACGTTGTTTACATGGTTCTCGTGATTCTGAACTTAAAACTGGTCCTGTATTAAGCGTCTCTCTCTCTATATACACACACACACATAACGAAAAAACAACTTAGACGTACGATTTGCAAAGATCCATGAAATTCACAAAAACTGTTTTCTTGGTTCCTTCACGAAGAACTTGTGGCGGCCTCATGACGGTTCTTCTTCTATCTCCAGCAAGTTCAGGATTGTTTTCACGAAGAATATTGAAAACTCGACCTAAAAGCTGAACCCAACATTGTCAAATAGCATAATTAAAAAATGAAACATGAAATTTAGTTTGCAATACTATATTATAAAATTATTTGTATGCTAGAATATTGTATACCTCCTCATACTTGTAGTCACGATCAGCTCCTTCCCATGGAAGTAGCTGTTGTTCCAAGACTATTCCTTTGCCTTGTTCGTCTTCTACGACAGGATCTACACCACACAAAAATATCAAATCAGCATGCATTTAAAAAAAATAAAAAGATTGATGAAAATAATAAGAAAGTAACAGAACTACTTACTATCTAAATCTTGATCACCATTTTCGTTATCCTCATCCAGGAGATCTGTTTGTAGCTAAAAGAATTTACAATTAAAAGAATTACATGTTAGGCATTTTCCAAACATTTTTATAGAACATTCTGAGTCTTAATATCCAACCGGTTTCTTCTTTTTCTTCTTCAAACCCGTAAAAGTGGGTTCAAGGCTCTCAGAAACTGCATGTCAGGCATGTTTTGATTATTATTCTTTCAAAAAAGAAAAAAAAAAGGATACAACAAATGGTATACTTATCTACTTCCACACACACACACATACATATATCTTTGTAGAATCTAGAAATCACATACCAGTTAAGCTTTCAGTTTTCTCAGCTAACTGTTCCATGGAATCATCAGCTGGATCTTGAATGACGACCTTCTTTTTCTTCTTCTTTTTTGTCGGGTCAAATGGTGCGAGCTGCATTATGGTTTGAATAACAAAAACAAAAACAAATACAGTATTACTGACCATTAATCAGGTTACAGTTAGATTTTTTATTGTTTTTAAAATGAACCGTTCTCTTATTATAGACATCCAACTACTGAAATAGGTGTTAGTTTTTATATGAACCATCTAAAGATAACAAAGGTTAGGGCATGCTAGAGGGTGAATACTACTATCTCATAAAAGATTCAAACAAACACTACACACCATATAGTTAGAACTAAGAATACAAATCTTCTAATAAGTCACGCTTGACAATTTATTTCTCACATCATTGGCTCTTGGTTTTAAAAAGATTGAGGAACACCAAGGCAATAGATCCCCAGAGCTGAACCGCAGCTTCGCGCCATGCATGTTTGTCGCCTCATGCAGTCCCCTAGCTTATGTATGATAACCATTTGGACTTTGGACCAATTATTATGACAAACAAAAATAGGTAAATTGGATTTAATAATCTACACTATCGGCCGAAAATAATCCATACTAATAGTTTACCGATGACACTCCTAACTTTCGCGTTTGTTGCCAAAGGCAATCCCACTCGCATCGATTTCACTCACAATGATTATCGTGAACAAAATGGAAAACATACTAGCGGAATCAAACAAAAATCAAGTGTAAATCTATGATGATTCTTGGCAACAAAAGCAAAAGTTAGGCAATCGAACGAAAATCATGTGTAAATCTATGATGATTCTTGGCAACAAAAGCAAAAGTTAGGCAATCAAACGAAAATCATGTGTAAATCTATGATGATTCTTGGCAACAAAAGCGAAAGTTAGGACTTAGAACTTAGAAGTGTCATCGGTCAGACAACCAATATAGATTATTATCTCCCATGGGTCAAAGTTTGGATTATTAAAATCCAATTTGCCTAAAAATATTACCCTCCATTATCAAGGATCACTACATATGTTCAGTACTCATAATCATAATAAATTTTACCTAATTCCCCAATGCTTGTTACATTTTACCTACTAGAGGGAAAGAAAATCCATACAATCCAACACAAACACAGAAGTAAACAGATAGAACAAAGAGTATAAGTGCACATACATTGGCCACTTCATCCTTCACCTCAAGCTGAACATCTTCTTCTGCCATTGTTATCAAATTTCAATGATCTCTTCTTGAAACTTCCCTGTTTAACAGAAATGTAAACCAAACTATATCGAAAAAAATAAACACTTGGAATCACAGTAAACTACGTATACCTAAATTAACATCAACTATCAAAAACACAATATTATCATATGGATTAAGAACTTTCATTGATCAAAATAATAAACCCTAAATTGTACATTTGACAAAAAGGCGAAAAAGAAACCCTAGAACTGATTTGACTGAATCTAAATAAATCAACAATCATATAGAAGGACGGATTAATTAGATCTACGAAGAAATGAAGTGATACGGAGTACCTTCGAGATCAAATCAAAATCTAATATATTCAACAGCCGAAAGCGTTGCTGGCTGCAACTAATGTTTAGCGGCTGGGGAGCCGATAATGGAGTCCATTTAGGGATTTCCGTTGGACTTAAATATTTTTCGTTTTTGTCATTTAATATTTTTACTTTGAAAAGGTGAATTTTTATTTTGAGTAAACTGTCATTTTCGTCCCTGTGGTTTGGTCAAAATTGTCACTTTCATCCAATAGTTTGTTTTTTTGTATCTGGGTTCTCGTGGTTTTAAAATATTGCCATTTTCATCCTCGTGGTTTTAAAATATTGTCACTTTCATCCAGTCAGCTAACACCGTCCATTTTTCTCAATTAAATGAGGGGTATTTCAGTCCTTTTACATATTTGTTTTATTTCTTCATCTTTTTTACTCTCACTTTTTAATCATAGAAACAAGCGACGGAGGTGTTCCAGTGGTGCTCGTCGGAAACTGGTCAGGAAAAGAGGAAGAAGGCCAGCAGGTGGATGATTAAATTAGAGGTTAAATTGGGGATGATTAAAAAGTGAGAGTAAAAAAGATGAAAAAATAAAACAAATAAGTAAAAGGACTGAAATACCCCTCATTTAACTGAGAAAAACGGACGGTGATAGCTGACTGGATGAAAGTGGCAATATTTTAAAACCACGAGGATGAAAATGACAATATTTTAAAACCATGAGGACCCAGATACAAAAAAACAAACTATTGGATGAAAGTGGCAATTTTGACCAAACCACAGGGACAAAAATGACAGTTTACTCTTTTATTTTTGTATAAACTAGCATAGAAATAGAAATCCTTCTGCTACGGCGCGTTAAGCCTTAAAAAAGCAACGTTGAAAGGTTGATAAAAATAACCATGTTATAACGGTAAATTCGGCATCATATTTTAAAAATCGTAAGAGCAAAACAAAAAGAACTTGAAAAAAAATCGACATCTTGAAACATTTTTTGACGGTTTGTACGTTTATGCATCGATATCTTGTTTATTATGACACACAACTCCGTTTTAAATTAAACTTATATTAAAAAGTAGATAAAAATAAGTTTGGCGTAACGATATATTCGGAATTTTATAATAATCATATTAAAAAGTTAGTAAATAATTGTGAGTGTGTGGAACTCTGACTAAACTTGAGGGGGGGTAAGTGAAAACTTTGTGTAACTATTATACATGTGAATCTGCGAGGAAAACAGCTTGGTTCGCTTGTCTTGCTAGTAAGATTAATATTTGTGGATGATGTGTTTTGAGAAATCGTCTCCTTATTCGGGTGAATCTGAATGCAAAGGGTATTGATGTTCCGTCTATCATTTGTCATTTGTGTCATGATGGGTTGGAATCAAATATTCATATTTTGGCCGAGTGTGGGTCGATTAAGAAGGTTTGAGATTTTGCTTGAAAGATGGCTTGAGGTTCATGTTCTAAGATTTCTTAAGGACCTTATGGATTGGCTTGATATCTCCTCTCACTATACACGTCTAAGCTAGTAAACGCAAACGTCATTTTCACAAACAATATACATTTAGAAATGGAACATAAATTACAATCATATTAATTTTAAACACTTAAAAATTCCCGATATGTAAACCAAATGCATATAGTTTAAGAAACTGAAATAAAATATAGATACCTTTGAGACGTTAGTTCAAGAAAAACGGATGGTTTGGATGATGATGAGCCAACATGAGTTCAAATAGGATAGATGATGTGTAAACAAGAAGAAAATGCAAATCAAAGATCCATTAATTATGAAAGAGAACTTTTCAGAAATCTTGTGTGTACATCATCCAGAGCAATCAGTTATTCAATTGATGTGGATGAAGTCAAATTGAGGGATTTGTCACAACACATTGAATGGGTAGAATTTTTTTTAGGAGAATAATTTAGTTGTAACTATCTAAACGATCTCAAAAGGGTATACATGTTTAATGATAACATGTACGGAGACAAAACGGCTAGGGTTCCTGGATGGGCAACCCATCGGGGGCAAAGCGGACAATATCTTGGTATGGTTTTCTTGGGCTGTTACAGATGGTATCAGAGCTAGGGGCCGGACTGGTGTGCCAGCGAGGACGTTGGGCTCCGTAAGGGGGGTGGATTGTAATATCCCACATCGGTTGAGAGGGAGAACAAAGCCTTCCTTATAAGGGGGTGGATACCTTCTCTATCAAGACGCGTTTTGCCTGGGCGAGCAACTCGTCAGGTGAAAAAAAAACCATGAGTTCCTGGATGGGCAACCCATCGAGGGCAAAGCGGACAATATCTTGGTATGGTTTGCTTAGGCTGTTACAAAACAAGAGGCTTTGAAACTGAGTACTACGAAGATACCTCAGAATACGAAGAATAGCTCCCCAGTGAAAAGAAGAAGGAGCAGTAACAAACTGACTCACCATATGAACAACATGAGTTATATCTGGTTGAGTAACTATAAGATAAACCAAACTGCCAACAATAGTACGACATAGGCTCGGATCTGATAAAGGAACACCGTCAGTAGGAGAATACCGTGCATTGGTTTCAAGAGGAGTGTCTACAGTCCTGTTTTCAGAAAGTCGAGCCCGCTGAAACAATTTAGATATATATTTTGTCTGCTAAAGGAGGTATCCTTTCTAAGACTGAGCCTCCTCAATACCCAAAAAAATAACGTTGCAAGCCCAAATCTTTCATGGCAAACCTATGAGCCAAATCACGCTTCAATGACTCAATGCCATCATAGTCATCACCTGTAATAACCATATCATCTACATACAAGGATAAAAGAATCCTCCATGTGCTCATGCATCTAACAAACAATGCTGAATCATGATTACTTGGAAGAAAACCAAGAGGAGTAATCACTGGAGAGAATTTCTCAAACCAAGCACGAGGGGCTTGTTTGAGACCATATAGAGCTTTTCGAAGTCGACAGACTTCACCCAGTTGGTGAGAAGATCACCATTCAGAAACGCATTCTTGACATCCATTTGAAAAATCTTCCATTTTCGAATTGATGCAACTGCAATAATGGTACGTATTGTCGTCATCTTTGCCACCAGGGCAAAAGTCTCCTCATAATCCATACCATACTTTTAAGAGTATCCTTTTGCACAAGTCTGGCCGTGTATCGCTCAACAGACCAATTGGACTTTGTTTTAATCTTATATACCCAACGACAACCAATTATATACTTACCAGGCAGAAGTGGAACGAAATCCCATGTGTGTGTCTGATAAAGAGTAGTAAGCTCCTTAGCCATAACATTCTGCCAAAGAGGATCAGAAACAGCCTCTCTATACGACTCAGGTTCAGATAAATGATGTATGTTTGCAATAAAAGAAGCAAACGAAGCCGAGTAAGTAGAGTATGCAAAATCTGGAAGTTTGGTATTCACGAGTGGACTTCCTCATAGGTTGAGGATCTCCGGGATTAATAGATGAAGTAGTTGTCTCAAACATGGTCGAAGCTGAAGTAGTATCTGATGTCGTAGACGTCTCATGAACTGGCACATAAGGGGTAGTAGATGTATTTGGGACTGTGACATCATTTGCAGTGGTTGTAAAAATGTCAACACTAAAAGGGTCGATAGCCTGAAGATCTAACTTCGTTACATTATGTGATTTAGCTGGAATTGAATAGAATGGAATATGCTCCAGAAAAGTAACATGTCGTGATACATATAGTTTCTGACTTATGGGATCAAAACAACGATATTCTTTCTATCCAATACCGTAACACAAAAATACACGTAGAGTTGATTTAGGAGACAACTTATTCCGTTCAACATGAGGACGGAGGACAAAGCAAGTGTTGGAACTATATGCCTAAGATACAATGTGTAACAAGGTTGCCATTGATATATGATCCCAAAAGGTCACACACCAAGCAAATATCTCACATACGCATTTAAACTAGCTTTAACGTGTACAACCACGTTATTATGTCAAGATTATTATTATCAAGTTTTAAAGATTAGGAAGTATAAAACTTTCTAAAGTTCATAAAACCAAAATTTAAACTTATTAAATAAATCAAAATGATTTAAATTAATAAGTATGCTTCCTTTTGTCCAACATGTATAATAGAAATTCGATTTCCTTACTTTGTTGGATTTCGGCCGAGAATGGGTCTTGAGGACCCAACCAAGACTTGTTTGACTTGCAAAAGTTTTGTAAGTTCCAAGTTAACACTTTTGTGAGGTTAAAAAGTAGGTTTTGAAAAACAAGATGATACCTTTCATATTATCTATTTCAAATACTTGGTTTCTTTTTCACTTGAACCTATCCCTTTTGGCCGAGAATTACAAAGAAAAAGGAGTTTTGGTTTTGAAAGATAAACTCCAAAAATAACATATTCAAACTACATATTTCATTAGTAGTTTGTATTTGTTATTGTGGTTAGTTTTGATTTCTACTTACACATATATATTCATCCTAAAAGAGTGGTGAAAGTAAGTGCGTTCTTGACATTGGGTTATTGACTAGCATCTAGGAGGAGCTTGCTTGGTGTGTCAACTCTTGGAGTGAAGACACTAGTGTTCATAGAATCCTCGTTGTAGCAACCACTTCTCTTCAAATGTTGTTATTTCTAACACCCTATGTATGTTGTCTTTCTTATGTTTCAAGAATGATGCAAATAGAAAAACCAGCCATGTGATGTCCACATCACAAATAGAAAAACCAACCATGTGATGTCCACCTCACGAGGAGATGTCATCGTTAGCAAAGTGCACACGGATGATAACTTGGCAGATCCTTTCACTAAGCCCATGCCTCAAGCTAAACATGAGGCACATGCTAGATCAATAGGACTTTGTATGTCTAGTGATTGGATCTAATTTGTAGTTTAGATATTTTGGAACTATATATCAGTATCCTTTTGTTTATCCTGACATATTGTCTCTTCATGCATATTGTATTCTATATTAGCATGATTACATCCATGAATAACTAAGTTATTCAAAATGTCCATAGCCAATTAATGTTATGGGAATACCTTTGAATTAAGACTATTATGGGTCGTTTAGTTTGGAGATGAGTAACTAAAGACCGCAAATGTTTATGGAAGGTAAATATTGGACGTGACCGCTTTCAAAGACACTTCATGGATCGGCGTCTTAAGTGTTTTGAAAAATGGTAATATCTTTGTATCCTTTGACCTGAGATACCTATTGGGGCTTGATTGCATAGAGCGTTGTTCTTTGATATTGCCTAACACTGTTCTCTGACCAGGCAGTAATAGGGGCTCTTGTTGGGAACAAAGCGAATTGTAGTAGGCGTATGTAGTCAATAAGGGATCTGTACCTTTACAAGGTTGATATCTTTGGGCCCCTCGATGATTCTGACTGATTCAAATGCATGTCCTCAAACTTATGTTTGATTTAAATAATGTTGAATCTTGATCGAGAAACATAGTGGTTGAACGATATATGAGATTGATGTGAATCCATGTCTCATGTTCAACTAGATATCTATTAAAGAGGGATAATTGATAGCTAACCATACACTATAATTATTAAGCTGAAGGCTTAACTAAATAGGTGTTGAGGATGACATTAAGTCTTATATCACTGGGGGCAGTGAGATGTTGCTAGACGTCCACCACTGTCTACATTGATGTACGTTGAATCTTGTGCAATTGGGAGATTGTTGGAACTATATGCCCAAGATACAACTTGTAACAAGGTTGTCATTGATATATGATCCCAAAAGGTCACACACCAAGCAAATATCTCACATACGCATTTAAACTAGGTTTAACGTGTACAACCTAGTTATTATGTCAAGATTATTATGATCAAGTTTAAAAGATTAGGAAGTATAAAACTTTCTAAAGTTCATAAAACCATAATTTAAACTTATTAAATAAATCAAAATGATTTAAATTAATAAGTATGCTTCCTTTTGTCCAACATGTATAATGGAAATTCAATTTCCTTTCTTTGTTGGATTTCGGCCGAGAATGGGTCTTGAGGACCCAACCAAGACTTGTTTGACTTGAAAAAGTTTTGTAAGTTCCAAGTTAACACTTTTGTGAGGTTACAAAAGTAGGTTTTGAAAAAACAAGATGATACCTTTCATATTATCTATTTCAAATACTTGGTTTCTTTTTCACTTGAACCTATCCCTTTTGGCTGAAAATTACAAAGAAAAAGGAGTTTTGGTTTTGAACGATAAACTCCAAAAATAACATATTCAAACTACATATTTCATTAGTAGTTTGTATTTGTTATTGTGGTTAGTTTTGATTTCTACTTACACATATATATTCATCCTAAAAGAGTGGTGAAAGTAAGTGCGTTCTTGACATTGGGTTATTCACTAGCATCTAGGAGGAGCTTGTTTGGTGTGTCAACTCTTGGAGTGAAGACACTAGTGTTCATAGAATCCTCGTTGTAGCAACCACTTCTCTTAAAAGTTTGTTATTTCTAGCACCCTATGTATGTTGTCTTTCTTATGTTTCAAGAACTACATATGGATCTTTGGTGGGTTTTGTTTTCTAAAAGATTTTAGATCTAACATGTTTAAACCACTTCGTTGCAAAATTATTTTAAAAGACATGTTAAAACCCAACAATTAGTATCTAGAGCCTCTTATGTTTGTTCTTGAAATTTTTAGACATATTTTGGTTTTAAAGTTATAAAACCAAAAGTATATTATTTTTCAAGTAAGAAAAATAATATATGAGGTAGCAACATTTATATTTTCAAGCTAGTTTTATGTTACCAACTTGCATCATGCTTGCAAGTAGGTAACAAGTGATGCAAGTTGGTAACAAGTTGCTAAATGTCAAGAATATATATCTTGTGTTGTTTGTAATGCAAAGCAAGTCATGACCCTTGTATGTTTGTGTTGGATTTTCGATTTGGTTGTAATATTATTTATTTGGGCATGTAACTATTTTTTTTCAAGTCTTGTATCTTTCTTTTGAAGATATAAAATATAGATTAGTTTGTATTTTTATTTCAAAATGTAATTTTGAAGACTTGAAAGATGGAGTTCAAAATAAGGTGCAACTAAAGAGTCCAACAAGGTGGTCATACTTGGATCTTGAAGCTAGGGGGAGCAAAAGTTCAAGATTTGTATATTGTTGTCCATAGACTTTCTTGGTGTTCTTGTTAGCTCACAAGAACACCATACTTTTTTGCTTGGCTTTGCACTTATATTTTTTACATGTTTATTATGTTTGGTGGTTGTGTTAAATTTAGATTTCAAACCATTTTAACAAAGTATAAAATGCAAAAATAAATGAATTTGATAAAATGACATTTTATAAACTCTAACACAAAATATATTTAAGAAACTAAAATAAAGATTATGTTGAGTTTCATAATTTTGGGTTTTAAAATAAAATAATACGGACTTTATTTTATAGAACTCAATGGCTAATAATAAGATGATTTATTAATAGCTAAAATCGGTGCGACGCGTTTAAATACCGACGTATTAATATCTAGGATAAAATTATATCGTCACAGTCCATAAAAATTAAACGCGAGACCAATATAATAAAACTCGGTTTTATTTTTAAATGTAACGATTTCAATGCATGAAAAATTTCGTTGCATAAACGTTTTTTCCAAACCCACTTCATCAAAAACGTCAAAAACCCTTTTTCAAAAGGATTATTGGATTTTAATAATCTCATCTTTTACCAATTGGCCAATAATAATCTTAAATGAGAATATTTTTACCAACGGTCCCTACTTTCAAACTATTATTTTACATTGGTCCCCCCGTTAAAAAAACATAACGTCGTTAGAGTTTATATGACGTGGACATATGCAAACCACCGGAAAGTCAAGTCAAGCTAGCAGTGGTCTTGTTGTGGCTTTTGAAATTTGCTCTGGTGGTGTTTAACTGGTCTTGGGGTTCCGGAAAGTCCAAACAGAGATAACGGTGGTGTTTAACGAGACCAGTTAAACACCACCAAAGCCAATTTCAAAATCCAACACGAAACCACTGCTAGCTTGGCTCGACTTTCCGGCGGTTTGCAGATGTCCACGTCATATAAAATCTAACGGCGTTAAGTTTTTTTAACGGGGGGTCCAATGTAAAAAATAGTTTGAAAGTAGCGACCGATGGTAAGAATATTCTCAGTTGGGATTATTATTGGGCAACTGGTAAAAGGTTGGATTATTAAAATCCAATAATCCTTTTCAAAATATAAGTTTATGCCACCATATTTAGAACACTTATGACGTTACTAAGGTATTCTAGTGGTAAATGCGCTCGGCTAAACACTTTATTGACCTTATAATGTGTATAAGGTGATACTTTGGGTTACCAAGAGTCTTGGACCAAATATCACACGTCTCTAAAGTAGGAAGACTTATAACTCGGCTTTGTGGTAAGTGCGCTAGGCCAAACACGAAGTGCGGATTGGCATAGTTCGGTATTAATCATGTCGTTTTAACAATTAAGTGTTATCGAATCCCAAGAGTCTAAGATTTGCAAGTGAGCTTTATACACCTACCGATCAACTTATTTCTTGTAACAAGTGCACTAGGCCAATTACAAGAAGTTAAGGGTGATGTAGATCTTAGCCTTTAACAAATTAAGATTTTAATTAATAAAACAAGGGTGCTTAATTATTAAAGGAATTAAAATATCAAAAGTACTAAAATCAAAACTTTGTTTTGTAGATGACAACAACACCTACTAACGCCATCGTTCCCACCTCAAACTCTTTCGCTCTCCGACCCATTTTGGATCGGGAGAAACTCAACGGCACAAACTTCATGGATTGGTATCGCAATCTTCGGATTGTGCTTACGCAAGACAAAAAGATGTACGTTCTTGAGGGACCCGTCCTCGAACCTCTGGCACAAAATGCTCCCAAAGCTATCAGGGAAGCATGGGCTAAACACTTTGATGATGCGTAAAGTGTAGCATGTCTAATGCTTGCCACTATGGAACCAAATCTGCAACACGATTTGGAGCACCAAAAGGCATTCAACATCATTGAGGAACTCAAGTTAATATTCCAAGATCAAGCCCGACAAGAGATCTATGACACCATGATCTCACTTACTAATTGTCGGATGCAAGAGGGAACTCCCGTAGGCCTTCACGTGTAAAAAATGAAAGGCTACGTGGAACGGTTAAAGAGACTTGGATCTCCACTTCAAAATGACCTATCCATCATCATGATACTAGGGTCACTTCCGAAGTCGTATAACCATGAATGGTTTTGAGAAATCCATCTTAGAGCTTCTTGGCATGTTTAGGGTTGCCAAGAAGAACATCACCACCAAGTCTCAACCGGTTCTAATGATAAGGGAGGGTCAAATCAAGAAGCCAACTACTCAAGGCAAAGGCAAGGGCAAGAAGCCGTGGGTGAGTCCAAGGGCAAAGCCAAAGGCTGTTATCAAATACAAGAGGCCGGTCCCTAAACCAACAGCAAAGGCACCTGCTAAGCCTCCAAAGAACCCAAACTGTTTCCATTGTGGGGAAGCGGGACATTGGAGGAAGGATTGCCCCAAGTTTCAAGCTGACATGAAGAAGAACCCCAATGGGGCTTCAACTTCAGGTATCTTTGTAACAGAGTTATATGCCTTCACTAGTAACTCATGGGTATTTGACACAGGTTGTGGTACTCACATTTGCAATGATTTGCATGGGTTAAGGAAGGTTAAAAAGCTGAGAGAAGGCCAATTGGTGCTCCACGTTGGAAACAGAGCAAATGTAGCGGTTGAAGGCGTAGGAGAGTACTCCATTTTGTTACCAACTGGCCTGTATCTTGTTTTGAACAATGTTTGTTATGTACCTAGTTTAACTAGGAATATTATCTCAGCTGCTCGACTATATGAGAAAGGATTTACTTTTGGTTTCCATGAAGGAAACATTTTGACTTTCAAATCCAACGTTATGTACTTTGAGGCTAGGCCTCATAATGGAGTTTATGAAGTTGATATTCATGGCTCGTGTAGTGATAACTCTATTTACACTCTCAACACTAAAAGATCAAAACCAAACTTTAACCAATCATATCTATGGCATTGTAGACTTGGCCACGTAAACAAGAAACATATGTCAAAACTCCAAACCGATGGAATCTTAGAGCCCACCGGTTCAGAATCCTTTGACATATGTGAATCATGTCTTTGTGGCAAGATGACCAAAGCACCTTTCACCGGTACGGGTGGACGAGATGCGGGTCTATTAGGACTTATACACACCGATGTATGTGGTCCTTTTAGAACAATGTCAAGAAGTGGTGAGAGGTACTTGATTACATTCACTGATGATTTTAGTAGATATGGTTATGTTTATCTCTTAAAGCATAAACATGAAGCATTTGAGGTTTTCAAAGTGTTTCAAAATGAAGTACAAAATCAGCTTGGGAAAACGATAAAAGCCATCCGTTCGGACCGTGGTGGTGAATATCTCGGTTACGACTTTGATGAACATCTCAAGAAATGTGGGATAGTTTCTCAACTCACTCCACCAGGAACACCACAACACAATGGTGTTTCCGAAAGGAGAAATCGGACTTTGCTTGATATGGTCCGTTCCTTGATGAGTCGTACGAACTTGCCTCACTCCTTTTGGAGCTATGCCTTGGAGACGGCTACTCGAATAGTCAACATGGTTCCAACAAAGAAGGTGGATAAAACACCATATGAATTATGGCATGGAAGAAATCCAAACTTATCCTACCTCAGGGTATGGGGTTGCGAGGCTTACGTTAAATGTGAACCTCCAACAAGTTAGATCCTAGAGGGGAGAAAGTAATCTTCATCGGATACCCTAAAGAAACAAAAGCATATTATTTCTACCATCCAATCGATAATAAAGTCTTTATTAGTCGACGTGGAATATTCTTGGAAGAAGACTTTCTTTCAAAAGAACCTAGTGGAAATAGTGTAGATCTTGAACAAATTCGGGAACAACACAATGCTGGACCTGAGATTGGAACCACTGCTAAACAAAATATTATTGAACCTGAACCTATGTTGGTTCAAGTACCTAATGTAACACAAGACGTCCGCAGATCATGTAGAATTCGTCAAGAACCTGAGAGATATGGCGATTATGGGGTATATAAGGTGGATCAGTTCGAACCTACCACCTACAAATCTATTATACCAGGCAAAGAATCTGATAAATGGCCTGAAGCCATGGACGCTGAGATGTAGTCCATGTATAACAACCAAGTCCGGGATTTGGTTGATCTTCCTCCTAATGGAAAGGCCGTTGGGAGTAAGTGTATTTTCAAGAAGAAAACTGACATGGATGGAAATATGCATACTTTTAAGGCACGGCTAGTTGCAAAGGGATTCACTCAAACTCAAGGAATTGATTATGAGGATACCTTTTTCTCATGTAGCCATGACTAAATCTATCAGGATATTGATTGCCATTGTTGCTTATCATGATTATGAAATATGGCTAATGGATGTCAAAACGGCTTTCCTTAATGGACATCTAACTGAGGATGTCTATATGGTTCAGAGAGAAGGTTTTTTCGATCCTAAACATCTTGATAAAGTATGCAATCTTAAAAGATCAATTTATGAATTAAAGCAAGCATCAAGGAACTTTAATCTTCGTTTTGATGAGAAAATCAAGGAATATGGATTTATCAAAAATGAAGACGAGCCATGTGTTTACATGAAGACTAGTGGGAGCACCGTTGCATTCTGATATGTCATCATTTATACATATTTTACATACATAATAATCCCGCATTATGGTACTAAATTGAATAATAACCGTGTAATTTGTGCTTAAAATACAAATATTTGATAATTATAGGTTATTCGGTGTTAAAAATACAAATCAAGCTAAATCCTATCAAGAACACCAAGAATTCATGCTTCTAGAAGGTTCATTCCCGGAGCATTGACCCCCAAGAAGTCAAAATTGGTAAATAATAGTCAACAAGAAGCTACAAGACAAAGCTGGGGAGAAAAGGTAGGTTGCACGACCGTGCATCCAAATGCACGGTCGTGCATTGCCCATCTCTGCTCCCCACGGCCTGGTACCGTGTCCTCTGTACCCTGTTTGATTCCCTGGGCCTTTGCACGACCATGCAACCCAATGCACGACCATGCATTGCACATTTAGAGGCCTATAAATAGGAGGCTTGTGTTCTTCATTAAACACACCAATCCAGAGAGAAATTACAATCAAGAAGAGAGCATTCTCGTAGTTAGAGTAAAGAGTAGAGGGGCTCTTCCTCCTTGTTCCACAATAAGGGAGCCTACGAAACTCATCATTACGCTAGTCGTTATGTCCATTCGTGGCTAAAACTTCTTTGTATTGCTAGGGTTAAGATGATGTTTGGTTCATGTTAATGTTTAACTTATTAATGAAGTGGTATGTTTATGTCTTTAACTAATTCTTCCTCAAAAACCCATCTCTTGATGGGCTTTTATTTTTGTCTAAATCCGTATTTATATTTGTGAGTGTCTTGATTTTAAAGAGTAAGACCGTAAAACGCTGTACGTCTTTATACGAGCAGATATTGATAAATCAAGGCTTGGTTTATACTTCTAAGATCGTACGTCTTTATACGAGATTACTATGCGACCAAGAATTGGTGAACTCATGTTAGGAACGGTACGTCTTTATACCTGGTCCCATTGTTACACCTCCTCCCGGTGAGCAAAATATAATCACCTATTTAACTTAATGTAAATGTTGTCCCTAACGGGAGGCACTACCACTTTTTAAATAATATAATTTGAAAATCAAATGTCATGAGGACGAGGATCTAGCGGTGACCCGGGTCACAAGTTTGTAGTAGTCATACCACTGGATTGGTTAACTTAGCATTATCACATACCAAGCTGATTCGAATCCCAAAGCAATACATTTCGTAATCTGATCATATTCGCCTTATTTACTTTTTTACTATTTACTATTCTGCTAGCTACATTTCTGTTACACACTTCACGCACATTTTTACTTTTATGTTATTTACTTACCGTCATTTACTTTTCTGCTTCCCAAGCACACAAAACCCACCTAATAACTAATCCGGCTAAACGATAACAAAAGTTGAGTATTGGAACTCGACCGTGTTCATTGGTTCGATACTTGGTTCTTACTTGACTATATTACGCTGCGATAGGTACACTTGCCTATTATGTGTGTTTTAAGTTAACGTAATTATCATTCTATTTTATAAATTTACAACCTGATCTAGTGAAATCAATTAATCTAAAAATATATTTATTTATATTTTTATACTTAATTCACAAAGCACATCAAGTTTTTGGTGCCGTTGCCGGGGACACCGTGATTTCAAGAAAATTTTGAGTTAACGGATTAGCCTTTTATTTTCCTTCTACTTTGCTTTCGCGCCTTGTTGCAGGTAGTGTATGATCCAAAGCTCTACTACTGGTTTATATCAATCTTTAGCAGAACCTGAAAGATTCTTTCACCGCCGAGTTCGAGAAAACCGTGCTAGAAAAATGGCCGTAGAAAACCGCATTATCGCCAAATTTGCAAGACTGTCACTAGACGCGTTGGGATATTGTATCACAAGACCAACCGTCGAAGCTAACAACTTTGAGAATAAATCTCATGCCATCCACATGATCAAGTCATCATCCACGTTTAAAGGATTACCCGATGAGGATCCACATGCCCATATCGCAAATTTCTCAAGATTTGTGATACCTTTAAACTGAACGGCGTGTCGAACGACGCTATTCGCCTCCGTATGTTCCCTTTCTCCTTAAGGGAACGAGCTAAGGCATGGTTGAATTCTCTCCCTACCGGGTTAATCACTAGTTGGGACGATCTCGCCTTAAAATTCTTATCGAAGTATTTCCCACCGGCTAAGACCGCTAAATTAAAAAATGATATCACCACTTTCCCTCAAGACGATGGTGAGTCACTATATGAGGCTTGGGAACGCTTCAATGACATGATAAGGAAATGTTCTCACCATGGGTTAGAGGTTTGGCTGCAAGTATCATCTTTCTACAACGGGTTACATAATCAAGCCCGTCAGACACTTGACGCTACCGCGTGTGGCATATTTGGGAACAAAAGGCCACAAGAGGCTTATAACCTAATTGAAGAAATAGCTATGAACAACTATCAATGGTACAACCCATGAACTAGTAGAGGCACAAGTCAGGGAGTTCACACCGTCGACACTGTCACGTCATTATCTGCTCAAGTAGATGCCCCGACCTCAAGATTAAACCAAATTAGTAAGGGCAAGGCAACACCGGAAACAATGGAAGAAGTAAAGTGCATCACAGCCGACGTCGAACAAGTTGACTTTATGGAAACAAATCGGCCTCAAAACATCCCCTACAGCAACACCTACAACCCTGGATAGAGGAATCATCCAAACTTTAGCTGGAAAGATAACAACCAAGGACAATCTGGTTTTGGACAACAACAACAGTTTCAGCAAAAGCCACCTCAGAACTGTCAACCTTGTCAACAATTTCAAGGACCAAACAAGATGAGCAATGGGATGAGCCTGGAAGATGCGGTGACTAAGCTAATTTCCACTATCGAAAGTCAAGCCCTCCTAGCAGATTCTCGTTACAAGCAATACGAGGAAAGGTTTAGTCTACATGAAGCTGAGTTCAAGACGCAGAAAGCTACCCTTCAATCCATTGAAACACAATTAGGACAAACAGCAAAACTATTGCCTGAAAGGCAATCAGGATGTCTCCCGAGTACACTGAGACTAACCAAAAGGCCAACGTAAGTGCTATTACTATAGGAATAGCAAAGTCTACCCAGAACCACCTATGCCAGAAGAAGAAGTCCAATCAACTAGGAGAGAGATATTCACCGGAGTGCCACTCCGACCACAGCCCGCAAGTTCATCCACTCAGAAAGCACAACCTAGTGTAATTCAACCTCCTACGATGGACCTTCCTCCAAAAGCTCCACCAAAAAGAACGTTCACTTCCCACATACCATATCCAGGGAGGCTGGTTAAGCAGAAAACTGATGAGCAATATAACAAGTTCATAGAGCTCTTGAGCCAAATAAATGTCAACATTCCCTTCTTGGATATCATACAACAAATGCCAAAATATGGACGTTTCTTGAAGGATTTCCTCACAAATAAGAGAAACATGGAAGAAGCGATAAAAATAACAAATTATTGTGTCACTCTTATCGAAAGGAATCTCCCGAAGAAACTTTCAGATCCGGGAAAATTCTCTTTACCATGTTCTATAGGGCCACTACCAGGTACATATGCACTCGCTGATCTAGGAGCAAGCATAAATGTTATGCCCTATACTATGTTTCAAAAGCTCGACATTGGGCAACCGCGACCCGTTAATGCAACCATTGAACTCGCAGACGGATCGGTCAAAACACATACAGGAGTCATCGAAAATTTATTGGTGAAAGTTGGCAAGTTTGTCTTCCCTGCCGACTTTATGGTTTTAGAAATGGGACAATATTTCTCCGTACCACTAATCTTGGGTCGTCCATTCTTAGCCACCGCTAGAGCTGTCATTGACATGAATGAAGGAATTTTAACGCTTCGTATTGGTAAACAATAAGTAACCTACAATATCGGAGGATATGAATGCATGTCAAGTGATCCGCTTGAAATATCTCACTTTATCGACTCCAATCTGGACTATCAACTACAGAAAGCAAGGGACTTGAAAAAAGGAAAAGCACCTGATCTTACAAAGCCGAAGGCACCAGAACCTACGACAATAGATCTCATCAAAGATCTTGACAACACTAATTGGATCGATGAGTACTTCGATAAATTACCGAAACTGAACGAAGAAGCAAGAGACACAGGGGGGGTTGTTCACTCCCACCTGAAGAAAGACTGATGCAGCACGTATGGGTCGGGCTAAAGACCCATAAATAAATGTAGCGCTTTCGAGAGACAACCCGATGATCATGAATAAATTGAGAAGTTGGTGCATATGGCAGAAAGCATGGACCTCAGGTTTGGTTTCTCCAAATTTAAGTTTCTAATTACTTCAGCCCCAAGGTATATCTTCTCGATACTAGGACCTTAGTGGCTTAACTACTACCTTTTATTTTCCTTGTTCGTTTTTATGTTTTCTTTTATGTTTTAGGTAGAATAACATCACCAGACCATCTCTCTACTTTGATGAGTTACACTCCAACTCTATGAGCCTGGAGCCGGAAGCCACATCAAATTTCTGAGAAATTCGATGAAGTATTTAAAGAAACATGTTGACAAGCAGCTGATAGGCACAGCCTGACAACAACAATAAGCTTTGGCCTTAGGTTATACACCAAATTGATCGGGGGAGTAACAGTTTCTTTTCCCTTAAAACTCCATTCATTTAAATTCCTGCATAGCATTTCATTACATGCATTTGTACATTGAGGGCAATGCATAATTTTAAGTGTGGGGTGGGGAATTAGAGATTCAGGACTATTAACCTCAAAGCAGTAAAAATTAACTTGTGATTTTCTACCCATCTTACTAAAACATTACAAAAACTTACCCTTTATAAACCATAAAATTTTCAAAAAAAAAAATATTTAAACCCTTTTTAAACAAAACCTCTTGGAGTTTGCACCTAATTAAATAAAATGAAGACATGACAAGTAGAAACAAACGGAAATTATACATAACAAATCACTAAACCCTATCCCATCTGTTTTCGTGTGAGAATAATCTGAGCCTTTTCACGAGCATTATTATCATTATTTTTGCATGCTCTTTCGTTTGATATATTGAGTGTTTATTTGATTGAAGTTTATGCATAATTAGAACTTGTATGACTTATACATATCAAGACCATGAACTAGTGAAAGTATGAAAATGATTGAGGCACCTAGGATCGTTATCACCCTTATTATCCAAAAACCACAAAAATATTATCCGCCTAGGTAGCCCTTTGAGCCTTAGCCTTTTCTTTTCTAAACCCATACTCATCACCCAACCAAATTTTTGCAAACACCGGTTATTGGCTAATTGTCTTCGAAATGGGAAAATTATCTTATGTTATCATTACAAGTTCATCGGGACAATTTTGGAAAGAAACCTCCCTACTCAGAAGAATTGGAATATACAAATGGTGGATGCATTAGGAAATTATCCGAACTATCTATAGGAAAATTCAAGGAAATATTATTTCAAGGAAATTGAGAAAGGAGGAATGCTGAAGAAGTTGTCTTGATTAAAAAAAGAGAGAGAGAGAGAGAAATTGGTCTTTTTACCGGGAGACCTAAAAGAACTGGACATGCATTCTTTCGATTTCAATCTGCTTTCCTGCCTTCATTCCGCAAAGCCTGAATTACCAACCGAATTCCGAGAAAAGATTTTTCAAGCAACTAGTGATGTAAGAAAATGGTGGCGCAAGAAAGAACAATTGCCATCATTTTGCGGTTTGTCAAAAAGTGCCGCCAAAAGAAGAGCCAAAAGATACGACATATGTAGAAAGTGTGGCAACTGGAGCCACGATGGAAAGTGCAGCAAAAATCAAACTCATTCCCAAAGCGAGTATACATACCTAATGGAAGTAGGTGCTGTTAGGCGACTAGCCGCAGGATCCGTACGGAAAGGCAGTAATGTGTATTACGCAATAAGGGGTGAGTTGAATATGATGAGAGATCTTGGTCTTGGCAATCTGACCATAAACGAGCCCTCAGATTAGTTATGCCCTCATGATCTGAGTATTGTAGAGGGAACTTTTAGTATTTACCATTTTAAGCCATGAGGCCGTAGATGAGTGTTTCGCAATAGCTGCAGCCCTTTAAAACCCTTTAAAACCCCTAAAAATCCAAAAAAGATTTTCATTTTCACCCTTAGTTTTACTTTATCCACATTACAACCCTTTAAATTCCTCTTTATTCATGTATACTACTTAGTTAATTGGTGGAGACTTGATTTGCATACAAGCTTATGACCATTGCATAATTCAATTCGAACTCGAGAGTCCCACTTAGCTTACATTATCTATATATATAACCCTAGAGTTGAGTGAACATTGTGAGTAGTGAGGAGTTTTTGCATAATCAACGTTCTAGTAAGCTTGTCATGGATTTCATCATCTTAAAACAAGAAAAACACAAAAATAGAATAAGCAATTCAAGAGTTATCCCGAAGTCTCAACACTAGTTGAAATTCCATTACCCTTGTAAAGTTTTTAGTTATGGGTGTGATCATGCATAAGTTTGCTTGAGGACAAGAAAAGTTTAAGTGTGAGGTGTTATGATATGTCATCATTTATACATATTTTACATACAAAATAATCTTGTATTATGGAACTAAATTGAATAATAACCTTGCAATTTGTGCTTAAAATATAAATATTTGACAATTGCAGGTTATTCGATGTTAAAAATACAAATCAAGCTAAATCCTATCAAGAACACCAAGAATTCAAGCTTCTAGAAGGTTCATTCCCGGAGCATTGACCCCCAAGAAGTCAAAATTGGTCAACAATAGTCAACAAGAATGTAACATTTCTGATTTTTGTTATCTGTATTTCAATTCAATATGACACGTTTCAAATTCAAATTTAGTACACTGACTTGTTCTATTCGTACCAACAATTAAATACTATGTTCCAATGCAAATCCACGAATTTTACTCGAGTATACCCTATTAAACTATACATAAGTCCATAGTTATATAAATCTGTCAATACTGAAACTTGCAAGGACTGATTTTTATAAATTAACAAGAAACCCTAATAGGCACGGTCACGCCTCATTCTGGCACGGTCGCGCCAAGTGCTATGGCACAGTCGCGCGCCTTGCTTCGGAACGGTCGCGCCCGGTGCCTTGGCACGGTCGCGCCTCATATGGGCACGGTCGCGCCTCTCGTCAGTTGAAACGTAAATGCAGCCTTTAATCACAGAATCGTTTGGTTTCGTAACCGTTCTGCACGTTTTCACCATTAACGAACCCAATTAAATATTTTAATCATCACAATTACAACAAATAAACTCAATTTCGTCGATTTATCTCATAACCGCCTAATCCTCTCACGAGACCATCGAATTCACCATTTTGATTTGCAATTCTACCAAGCAACCGCACTATCAATCCTCTCTGAAACTCCCGATAACACTGAGTCATCAGAATTGCAACAAAAGGGCACCGGAGATCAAACTGTCATCGTCGGAACTCGTTTCTATCACGCACTATCGATTAATCATCTTTTCGGGTAATTGAAATCTTCCACACTTTCCTTTTAGTCTATAGATCAAAAGCCCCAAACTAATTTGGCCTTACAATAGCGAAATTAACACGAACCCGAATCTTGGGTTCGTTCTAAAATGGTTTAATCGAATCATACTTCGTACGTGTTTTAAATACAATTAAACTATACAAAAAGACTAGTAATAACCTGATGGGTGAAAGCCCTATGATTCCTAACACTATTATCATAAGAAATGGCCAATTCGTTCCAGTTTTGGAACAAACACGGTCGCGCTAGTCTTCTAGCGCGGTCGTGCTTCATGAGACATGGTCGTGCAAATCCCAAGCGCGGTCGTGCCTCACACACTCAAACCCGGTCATGCCCCTTGGCTAAACTTAGTCGTGCCTAGTGAACAGCTTAGCTATACCCTCTGTATTGGTTAACACGGTCGCGTCCCTGGCTAGCACGGTCGTGCCTTGTCCAAGGCACGGTCGTGTGTGTGAGAAAAGTCTTGGCAGAATAATTATTTCCATATTTTAAAAACAATAAGTATTTCAGATTAATTTTTAAATAAAAAGAATTGATTTTATAAAGATTTATATTAACGTTATTTAAAAAGATCAAACTTCTATACTAAAATAAATTGAAATTATTTATTTAAAACTTACAAAATTTAATTTATATTTATTGTTAAACCCTACACTTAATTATTATTTACACAATTTATTTAAATATCTTTATGAAAATAAAGTAAAGAAATTTATATTTAATATAAAACATCTAATACATTTTTATAACCAAATGACTAAGTTACATATTTTATAAATAAATAAATAAGGTAACAATTATTTATTTAATTTACATTTAAACAAAAAAATCATTTATTTAGGTTATACTTACTTACCCCTAATACCTACATTATTTTTTTTATAACTAAGTAAATAAATAATAATTTTGTTTTGTTATTTAGTTATTCCAAACTTAAACCTTAATTTTATACAACACTATTCAAGTACAAACCACTAACACCTACAACTTCAAATTCCTTATACACACATCCAATTTAACCTTAGACTTAGACATAGACTATTGTGCATACTATTGATTCGATACATATTACACTCTAGGTTAACGTTATGCATTACAAGGACCTCATATTACTATCTAGTCTCTCGTGTTAGCTACGCCTTCAGACCAAGTGAGTATTACATAGCCCCTTTTACTCTTTTACACTTTTTGAGGTGGAACATGAACAATATACAATTTATTGCTTACATTTACACAAATTACACAAGTTCAAATCCTCTTTACATTCATGTGTGCAAATTTGAGCTTTATGCCTGAGTGCTAGTTGTGCTAACTTTTCTGTGCGATTTATGTGCAATCATTAACTATTCAAGTCGACGGTAAACAATGATAGTTCTATTGAGTCTGACAAACCCACCCAGATTGGGGTGATTGTTACCGACAACACAATTTTGCATGCTAGTTACAAAGGTTTGATTGTACTTAGTTACACAATAGCTGCTTTCCATAAATGCCTTATTTTATCATGTTATGTAAGGATTTTTTTGTTTACAATCTATATGCTATCTATATACAAACCTGTGTATGCTCACCAACTTTTTAGTTGACCTTATTTTATTCATGTTTCAGGTGCTAATGAGTGATTTTGATCAAGGCATGCTACACATAGGCTTTGGACTTAGTTAAACTGAAATAAAGATTATTATGTATTTCGTTTATGTACTTGTTTGAATTTGGTTGTGTTGAATTATTTGAAGTTAAATTTGATGATTAAAATATTGAAATCTAGTCAACCTTGTGCTTATGAACAGTCTACATGTCCCGCCCCGATGATTCCGTCGTCGGTTGGGGTGTGACAGATTGGTATCAGAGCCTTGGTTATAGGGAACTAGGTTATTAGACACATTTGACCTAGACTATAACTTTAGGACACCCACTTATGCCATGCTTCATGATTTCATGCTATGTGTTACATGCTTACTATGATTGATTAATATTTCATTTTTTATGCCTTAATTGTTAAAAATTTATGACTTATTAGACTATACTTAAATAATAAATTAAATAAACAATATCCCTACCCCTACCCTTACCCTAAGCCTCATAACCTTCTTATCTACTTCTCTATCATCATCTTCCTAGCATGTGAAAACTTCATAAATCTAAATCTATAAAAAAAAAATTTCTTTATTTCCCCATTAAGGTTTTTACACTTATTAATTATTTGAGGACACGTGCAATCTGGAAGAGTGACACCTGTATTCTGGGTTTTCTATCTAGGAAAGCATTTCGCACAAATCCCAATCAACCGAGGGACCCGTATGCTTTCCTGGGAATTCCCGGGATGAGTGTTTACTTATAGGCTAAAGCATGTCTCCTTGAAAAATTATATGAGTTTAATTAACCTTAATGTGTCATAGTATTCAAGTGATTATATCACTATTTGAGTACAATCCAAAGCATGATTAACTATTTTATTTGTTATCTTATTCTTTTAAATCCAAACAACATTCATAAGTTCTTACATATTTTCTTGTGTTGTGCAATTCTGTAGAATGCCTCCCCGTCGTGCTACCGTGACCAACAACAACACCGATATTGCTACCATCCTTGCACAACTTGTGAATCAACTCACTCAAGCTAATGGGGCCGCCAATGGTAACCATGGAGCTAATGGGGGTGGTGGTGCCAACCCACCACAATGCACCTTCAAGCACTTCAACTCATGTAATCCTCTTAAGTTCTATGGTACCAAAGGAGCTACGGGACTTCTTCAATGGTTCGAAAGTATTGAGAATACCTTTCTCAATAGTGACTGCCCCGATAACCTTCGTGTTCGTCATGCCACAAGTGTCTTACAAAAACGGGCACTCACGTGGTGGAATAGGGAAAAAAGAACTAGGGGTGTGGAAGTAGCAATGGCCTTACCTTGGGATGAGGTTAAAAGGCTAATGACCGAAGAATTTTGCCCTCGAAATGAAGTAAAGAAACTAGAAGCCGAGTTTTGGGATCTTACCCAAGATGGTGGTGAAAGTTTAGCTTATACAACTCGATTCCACGAGTTGAGTCTCCTTGTGCCCCATATGATCACACCTTTTTCCCGCTACATTGAGAAGTATATTGGTGGATTACCTAGGCAAATTCAAGATACTGTCCTTGGGAGAAACCCCGCAACACTTGAAGATGCTATCCGCTTATCTGCTACATTAACCGACAACCATGTGAAAGCGGAACTCTGACTAGAAAAGGCACCAAGAAAGTTCCCGACACCACAACTCCTCCCGTACACATCAAAGAAGCCACAACTGAACCCACCCGTAATAATAAGAAAAGAAAGGCTAGAAACTATGCTATGGTCACTCCTGCTATCCCTGTTAACCAAGCTGCACCTATGGTTCAAGCACTAGCCAAAAAGCCATATGTTGGAATCTACCCACTCTGTGCCACATGCAACTATCACCATCTCCAAAACATCCCATGTCGCCTTTGCACCCACTGTGGGAAATATGGCCATACAGTCAATGTTTGTAGAGCCAAAGCACTTGCAGGCCAAGTCAACCCACCAAACCGAACCAACCCTCAAGTGGCTAATCAAGGTGTTCCCGTTATTGCAAATGGGCGTGCCTGTTATGAATGTGGAAACCCAAATCATTTCCGTGATCAGTGCCCAAGGTTAATCAATGCTAGACAAGGCGGAGCTCGTGGGCTTGCTTTCAACATAAACGCCAATGAAGCTCAAGCCAACAATGATGTGGTCAACGGTACGTTCCTTGTTAATAGTCAATATGCCTCCATTTTATTTGATACCGGTGCCGATAAAAGTTTTGTATCACTTAAATTCGAGACACGATCCCAATTAGAGAAAACCTTCACCGTCGAAGTAGCAAATGGTGATTCGCTTACAATTGAGTCTGTTATCTATGACTGCTCTCTAGAACTTAATGAACATACATTTCCAATCAACCTTGTACCAATGTCACTAGGAAGTTTTGATATCATCATAGGCATGGATTGGCTATCAAATCATCATGCTGAAGTCATCTGTTTCGAGAAGTGCATCCGAATACCTCTACCATCGGGAGAAACGTTAAGAGTCTTTGGTGAAAAGCCTTGCAAAGGACTCAAGTTAATGTCATGCACTACTGCCCAAAAGTACTTACGAAAGAAATACGTAGCCTTCTTAGCTCATGTTGTTCAAAAGGATGTCAAGGAGAAGAGTATCCAAGACATTCCTATCATTCGGGATTTTCCCGAAGTATTTCCCGAAGATCTATCCGGTCTTCCACCTGTTCGACAAGTAGAATTTCGCATTGACCTTATACCCGGAGCTAACCCCGTGGCTAGAGCTCCTTACCGTCTTACACCCTCTGAAATGCAAGAACATGCAAGTCAACTCCAAGAGCTCTCCGACAAGGGCTTCATTCGTCCAAGTCATTCACTGTGGGGTGCACCCGTTTTATTCGTCAAGAAGAAGGATGGATCATTCCGCATGTGTATTGACTACCGCGAACTCAACAAGCTTACCATCAAAAACCGTTATCCCTTGCCTAGAATTGACGACCTCTTTGATCAACTTCAAGGTTCTACTTGTTTCTCGAAGATTGACCTTCGATCTGGTTATCACCAACTTCGTGTACAAGAGGAAGATATTCCAAAGACTGCTTTCCGAACAAGATATGGTCACTACGAGTTCATGGTCATGCCTTTTGGACTAACCAATGCACCCACGGTCTTCATGGACCTCATGAATCGTGTGTGCAAACCATACCTTGATAAATTTGTGATCGTCTTCATTGACGATATCTTAATCTACTCCAAGACTAAAGCCGACCATGAGCAACACCTTAGACTGGTTTTGCACCTTTTGGGGAAGGAACAACTATATGCCAAATTCTCCAAATGTGAATTTTGGCTAAGGGAAGTTCAATTCCTTGGTCATATCGTCAACGACAAGGGAATTCATGTTGACCCTGCTAAGATCGAAGCGGTTAAAAATTGGAATGCCCCGAAGACCCCCACCGAAGTTCGTTCATTTCTTGGTCTTGCGGGACATTATCGTCGTTTCATCTCAAATTTCTCTAAGATTGCTGTCCTTCTTACCGCTTTGACCCACAAGGGTAAAACTTATGAATGGGGACCAAAACAAGAAGAAGCTTTCCAAACTCTCAAGAAAAAGTTATGCAATGCTCCTATTTTGACTCTCCCTGATGGGAATGATGATCTAGTTGTCTACGGTGATGCTTCTAACCAAGGTCTCGGTTGTGTTCTCATGCAACAAGGCAAAGTAATCGCTTATGCATCAAGACAACTCAAGATTCATTAGAAGAATTATACGACACACGATCTTGAGTTGGGTGCGGTCGTATTCGCATTGAAGATTTGGAGACATTACCTCTATGGCACAAAGTGTGTGGTGTTCACCGACCACAAAAGTCTTCAACACATTTTCAACCAAAAAGAACTCAATATGAGGCAACGACGTTGGGTTGAACTCCTTAACGACTACGACTGCGAGATTCGTTACCATCCCGGCAAAGCGAATGTTGTAGCCGACGCTTTGAGTCGAAAGGACCATGTCATGCTTCAATGTGTCCGAATTCAAACCGACATTCAAAATCGCATCTTAGAAGCTCAACACGTCTCAGTCACCGAGGGTAACATGTACGAGGAAATGTCGTGTGGTGTTGAACTTCAGCTTGAATTAAAACCCAATGGCTTACTTCATTACTTGAACCGTATTTGGATTCCCGATCGCGATGATCTCTGTACATTTCTCATGAACGAGGCTCACAAGACTCGTTATTCTATTCATCCCGGTGCGGATAAAATGTACCAAGATCTTCGTCAACAATACTGGTGGCCCGGTATGAAGAAAGACATTGCTCTCTATGTTTCCAAATGCCTACCGTGCTCCAAAGTCAAAGCCGAACATCAACGTCCCTCCGGATTACTCGAACAACCGGAAATCCCCGTGTGGAAATGGGAGAACTTAGCGATGGATTTCATTACCAAACTCTCTCGTACTTTAAGTGGTTATGATAGCATTTGGGTGATTATTGACCGTCTCACCAAATCTGCTCATTTCTTGCCTATCCGTGAGGACTATCGGGTTGAGAAACTAGCCCGAATTTACATTGACGAAATTGTGAGCCGTCACGGTGTTCCCTTAAACATAATCTCCGATAGAGATGCTCGGTTCACCTCTCGTTTTTGGCAAACTCTCCAAAGTGCTCTTGGTACACGATTGGATTTGAGCACGGCTTACCATCCCCAAACTGATGGTCAAACCGAACGAACAATCCAAACTCTTGAGGATATGCTTAGAGCTTATGTAATTGATTTCGGTGGCAATTGGGATTCACATCTATCCCTAATCGAGTTCTCCTACAATAATAGCTACCATACGAGTATCAACATGGCTCCATTTGAAGTTCTCTATGGTCGCAAGTGTCGTTCTCCTATCTATTGGAACGAGATTGGTGAAGCACAAATCACCGGTCCCGAGCTAATTCAAGAAACATCCGACAAGATCATCCAAATCCATGACAACATTCGAGTAGAGAGAAGTCGGCAAAAGAGTTATGCCGACAAACGACGAAAACCCCAGGAATTCCAAGTCGGTGACCTTGTTCTTCTAAAGGTGTCTCCGTGGAAGGGTGTGATCCGTTTTGGAAAGAAAGGCAAATTAGCACCTCGCTATGTGGGTCCATTTAAGATCCTTGAAAGGATTGGGAAAGTGGCTTACAAACTCGACTTACATCCATCACTTGGCAATGTGCATCCTACTTATCACGTGTCTAATCTGAAGAAATGTCTTGTTGATGAAAACCTTCACATACCTCTTGATGATGTGCACATTGACGAAACGATGCACTTCGTTGAGAGACCAGTGGAAATCATGGATCGCGAAGTCAAGCAGCTCAAGCGAAGTCGTATTCCTATTGTCAAAGTTCGTTGGGAATCTAAACGTGGTCCTAAGTTTACTTGGGAACGAGAGGACCAAATGAAGCTCAAGTACCCCCATCTCTTCACTGATGCCGTCGCTTCCACTAGCTAAATTTCGGGACGAAATTCCCTCAACATGGGGATACTGTAACATTTCTGATTTTTGTTATCTGTATTTCAATTCAATGTGACACGTTTCAAATTCAAATTTAGTACACTGACTTGTTCTATTCGTACCAACAATTAAATACTATGTTCCAATGCAAAGCCACGAATTTTACACGAGTATACCCTATTAAACTATACATAAGTCCATAGTTATACAAATCTGTCAATACTGAAACTTGCAAGGACTGATTTTTATAAATTAACAAGAAACCCTAATAGGCACGGCCGCGCCTCATTATAGCACGGTCGCGCCAAGTGCTATGGCACGGTCGCGCGCCTTGCTTCGGAACGGTCGCGCCCGGTGCCTTGGCACGGTCACGCCTCATATGGGCACGGTCGCGCCTCATATGGGCACGGTCGCGCCTCTCGTCCGTTGAAACGTAAATGCAGCCTTTAATCACAGAATCATTTTCGTAACCGTTCTACATGTTTTCACGATTAACGAACCCAATTAAATCTTTTAATCATCACAATTACAACAAATAAACTCAATTTCGTCGATTTATCTCATAACCTCCTAATCCTCTCACGAGACCATCGAATTCACCATTTTGATTTGCAATTCTACCAAGCAACCGCACTATGAATCCTCTCTAAAACTCCCAAAAACACTGAGTCATCGGAATTGCAGCAAAAGGGCATCGGAGATCAAACTGTCATCGCCGGAACTCGTTTCTATCACGCACTATCGATTAATCATCTTTTCGGGTAATTGAAATCTTCCACACTTTCCTTTTAGTCTATAGATCAAAAGCCCCAAACTAATTTGGGCTTACAATAGCGAAATTAACACGAACCCGAATCTAGGGTTCGTTCTAAAATGGTTTAATCGAATCATACTTCGTACGTGTTTTAAATACCATTAAACTATACAAAAAGACTAGTAATAACCTGATGGGTGAAAGCCCTATGATTCCTAACACTATTATCATAAGAAATGGCCAATTCGTTCTAGTTTTGGAACAAACACGGTCGCGCTAGTCTTCTAGCGCGGTCGTGCTTCATGAGACACGGTCGTGCTAATCCCAAGCGCGGTCGTGCCTCACACACTCAAACCCGGTCATGCCCCTTGGCTAAACTTAGTCGTGCCTAGTGAACAGCTTAGCTATACCCTCTGTATTGGTCAACACGGTCGCGTCCCAGGCTAGCACGGTCGCGCCCGTGGTTCTAGCACGGTCGTGCCTTGTCCCAGGCACGGTCGTGTGTGTGAGAAAAGTTTTGGCAGAATAATTATTTCCATATTTTAAAAACAATAAGTATTTCAGATTAATTTTTAAATAAAAAGAATTGATTTTATAAAGATTTATATTAACGTTATTTAAAAAGATCAAACTTCTATACTAAAATAAATAGAAATTATTTATTTAAAACTTACAAAATTTAATTTATATTCATTGTTAAACCCTACACTTAATTATTATTTACACAATTTATTTAAACATCTTTATGAAAATAAAGTAAAGAAATTTATATTTAATATAAAACATCTAATACATTTTTATAACCAAATGACTAAGTTACATATTTTATAAATAAATAAATAAGGTAACAATTATTTATTTAATTTACATTTAAACAAAAAAATCATTTATTTAGGTTATACTTACTTACCCCTAATACCTACATTATTTTTTTTATAACTAAGTAAATAAATAATAATTTTGTTTTGTTATTTAGTTATTCCAAACTTAAACCTTAATTTTATACAACACCATTCAAGTACAAACCACTAACACCTACAACTTCAAATTCCTTATACACACATCCAATTTAACCTTAGACTTAGACATAGACTATTGTGCATACTATTGATTCGATACATATTACAATCTAGGTTAACGTTGTGCATTACAAGGACCTCGTATTACTATCTAGTCTCTCGTGTTAGCTACGCCTTCAGACCAAGTGAGTATTACATAGCCCCTTTTACTCTTTTACACTTTTTAAGGTGGAACATGAACAATATACAATTTATTGCTTACATTTACACAAACTACACAAGTTCAAATCCTCTTTACATTCATGTGTGCAAATTTGAGCTTTATGCCTGAGTGCTAGTTGTGCTAACTTTTGTGTGCGATTTATGTGCAATCATTAACTATTCAAGTCGACGGTAAACAATGATAGTTCTATTGAGTCTGACAAACCCACCCAGATTGGGGTGATTGTTACCGACAACACAATTTTGCATGCTAGTTACAAAGGTTTGATTGTACTTAGTTGCACAATAGCTGCTCTCCATAAATGCCTTATTTTATCATGTTATGTAAGGATTTGTTTTGTTTACAATCTATATGCTATCTATATACAAACCTGTGTATGCTCACCAACTTTTTAGTTGACCTTATTTTATTCATGTTTCAAGTGCTAATGAGTGATTTTGATCAAGGCATGCTACACATAGGCTTTGGACTTAGTTAAAACTGAAATAAAGACTATTATGTAATTCGTTTATGTACTTGTTTGAATTTGGTTGTGTTTAATTATTTGAAGTTAAATTTGATGATTAAAATATTGAAATCTAGTCAACCTTGTGCTCATGAACAGTCTACATGTCCCGCCCCGATGATTCCGCCGTCGGTTGGGGTGTGACAAAGAAGCTACAAGACAAAGCTGGGGAGAAAAGGTGGGTTGCACGACTTTGCATCCCAATGCATGGTCGTGCAATGCCCATCTCTGCTCCCCACGGCCCGGTACCGTGTCCTCTGTACCCTGTTTGATTCCCTGGGCCTTTACACGACCATGCAACCTAATGCACGGGCGTGCATTGCACATTTTGAGGCCTATAAATAGGAGGCTTGTGCTCTTCATTACACACACCAATCCAGCGAGATATTACACTCAAGAAGAGAGCATTCTCGTAGTTAGAGTAGAGAGTAGAGGCGCTCTTCCTCCTTGTTACACAATAGGGGAGCCTACGAAACTCATCATTACGCTAGTCGTTATGGCCATTCGTGGCTAAAACTTCTTTGTATTGCTGGGTGAAGATGATGTTTGGTGAATGTTAATGTTTAACTTATTAATGAAGTGGTATGTTTATGTCTTTAACTAATTCGTCCTCAAAAACCATCTCTTGATGGGCTTTTATTATTGTCTAAATACGTCTTCATATTTATGAGTGTCTTGATTTTAAAGAGTAAGATCGTAAAACCCTTTTTAATCACACTTCCTTTGAAACCCGTACGTCTTTATACGAGCAGAGATTGATAAGCCAAGGCTTGGTTTATACTTCTAAGATCGTACGTCTTTATTCGAGATTACTATGCGACCAAGAATTGGTGAACTCATGTTGGGAACGGTACGTCTTTATACTTAGTCCCATTGTTACACCGCCTCCCGGTGAGCAAAATATAATCATCTATTTAACTTAATATAAAGCATTTTGAGTCCGATGTCTTTATCCAACCAAGAGATGACCATTCGATGGATTGAGGGTAAATGTTGTCCCTAACGGGAGGCACTACCACTTTTTAAAGAATATAGTTTGCAAATCAAATGTCATGAGGACGAGGATCTAGCGGTGACCCGGGTCACAAGTTTGTAGTAGTCATACCACTGAATTAGTTAACTTAACATTATCACGTACCAAGGTGATTTGATTCTCGAAGCAATACATTTCGTAATCTGATCATTTTCGCCTTATTTACTTTTCTGCTATTTATTATTCTACTAGCTACATTTCTGTTACACACTTTACGCACATTTTTACTTTTATGTTATTTACTTTACCTTCATTTACTTTTCTGCTTCACAAGCACACAAAACCCACCTATTAACTAATCCGGCTAAACGATAACAAAAGTTGAGTATTGGAACTCGATCGTGTCCATTGGTTCGATACTTGGTTCTTACCTGACTATATTATGCTGCGGTAGGTACACTTGCCTATTGTGTGTGTTTTAAGTTAACACAATTATCATTTTATTTTATAATTTTAAAACCTGATCTCGTGAAATCAATTAATCTAAAATTTATATTTAATTCACAAAGCACATCAAGTTTTTGGCGCCGTTGCCGGGGACACGGTAATTTCAAGAAAAAACGCTTCTCAATGCAAAATGCAAAGAAATGTTTCTTACCTATGGCACATGGTACAGTTCTTGACAAATCTCAATGTCCTAGTTCGAACGAGGAGATTAAAAGAATGAAAGGGATTCCATATGCTTCGGCAATTGGATCCATTATGTATGCAATGTTTTGCACTAGACCAGGCGTGTTGTATGCTCTAAGCAAGACAAGCCGTTACCAGCAGAATCCTAGAGAAAGGCATTGGATTGTTGTTAAGAACATTCTCAAGTATCTTCGGAGGACTAAAGACATGTTCTTGGTATATGGAGGTGTGGAAGAGGAACTTACTGTGAGATGCTACACAGATGCTAGCTTCCAGACTTATCGAGATGATTCTAGATCCCAATCGGGATATGTCTTCACCCTTAATGGTGGAGCAGCTACCTAGAGTAGTTCCAAGCAAAAGGTGGTTGCACAGTCCATGACTGAATCTGAGTATATTGCTGCTTCGGAGGCGGCCAAGGAGGCTGCATGGATGAAGAAATTCATCACCGATATGAAGGTGGTGCGGAGCATCGAGAAACCTATTGAGATCTGTTGTGAAAACTATGGTGCTATAGTGCAAGTGAAAGAACCAAGGGCGCATCATAGAAACAAACACATTTAGAGGACTTTACATTATATTTGAGAAATAGTGGAACGAGGAGATGTCATCGTTAGCAAAGTGCACACGGATGATAACTTGGTAGATCCTTTCACTAAGTCCATGCCTCAAGCTAAACATGAGGCACATTCTAGATCAATAGGGCTTTGTATGTCTAGTGATTGGATCTAATTTGTACTTTATATTTTTGAAACTATATATCAGTATCATTTCATTTATCCTGACATATTGTCTCTTCATGCATACTGTATTCTATATTAGCACGATTACATCCATAAATAACTAAGTTATTCAAAATGTCCATAGTCAGTTAATGTTATGGGAATAACTTTGAATTAAGACTATTGTGGGTCGTTTAGTTTGGAGATGAGTAACTAAAGACCGCAAATGTTTATGGAAGGTAAATATTGGATGTGACCGCTTTCAAAGACACTTCATGGATCGGCGTTTTAAGTGTTTTGAAAAATGGTGGTATCTTTGTATCCTTTGACCTGAGATACATATTAGGGCTTGATTGCATAGAGCGTTGTTCTTTGATATTGCCTAACACTGTTCTCTGACCAGGCAGTAATAAGGGCTCTTGTTGGGAACAAAGCGAAGTGTAAGGAGAGGCGTATGTAGTCAATAAAGGATCTGTACCTTTACAAGGTTAATATCTTTGGGCCCCTCGATGATTCAGACAGATTCAAATGCATGGCCGTGCTCAAACTTATGTTTAATTTAAATCATGTTGAATCTTGATCGATAAACATAGTGGTTGAACGATATATGAGATTGATGTGAATCCATGTCTCATGTTCAACTAGATATCTATTAAAGAGGGATAATTGATAGCTAACCATATACTATAATTATTAAGCTAAAGGCTTAACTAAATAGGTGTTGAGGATGACATTAAGTCTTATATCAATGGGGGCAGTGAGATGTTGCTAAACGTCCATCACTGTCTACATTGATGTACGTTGAATCTTGTGCAAGTGGGAGATTGTTAGAACTATATGCCCAAGATATAACATGTAACAAAGTTGTCATTGATATATGATCCCAAAAGGTCACACACCAAGCAAATATCTCACATACGCATTTAAACTAGGTTTAACGTGTACAACCCTGTTATTATGTCAAGATTATTATTATCAAGTTTGAAATATTAGGAAGTATAAAACTTTCTAAAGTTCATAAAACCATAATTTAAACTTATTAAATAAATCAAAATGATTTAAATAAATAAGTATGATTCCTTTTGTCCAACATGTATAATGGAAATTCAATTTCCTTTCTATGTTGGATTTCGGCCGAGAATGGGTCTTGAGGACCCAACCAAGACTTGTTTGACTTGCAAAAGTTTTGTAACTTCCAAGTTAACACTTTTGTGAGGTTACAAAAGTAGGTTTTGAAGAAAACAAGATGATACCTTTCCTATTATCTATTTCAAATACTTGGTTTCTTTTTCACTTGAACCTATCCCTTTTGGCCGAGAATTACAAAGAGAAAGGAGTTTTGGTTTTGAATGATAAACTCCAAAAATAACATATTCAAACTACATATTTCATTAGTAGTTTGTATTTGTTAATGTGGTTAGTTTTGATTTCTACTTACACATATATATTCATCCTAAAAAAGTGGTGAAAGTAAGCGCGTTCTTGACATTGGGTTATTGACTAGCATCTAGGAGGAGCTTGCTTGGTGTGTCAACTCTTGGAGTGAAGACACTAGTGTTCATAGAATCCTCGTTGTAGCAACCACTTCTCTTCAAAGGTTGTTATTTCTAACACTCTATGTATGTTGTCTTTCTTAGGTTTCAAGAACTACATATGGATCCTTGGTAGGTTTTGTTTTCTAAAAGATTTAGATCTAACATGTTTAAACCGCTTCCGTTGCAAAATGATTTTAAAAGACATGTTAAAACCCAACAACAAGTACATCCAAAAACCCGTAATGAAGAGTAATCCGGTAGACGGCCGTATAAACGTTTAAACGGAGACATCCCTGAATTATGTGAAGTAGGGATTCAATTGATCACATATGCCGCAGTTAGGAGTGCTTCTCCCCAAAAGACATTAGGAACCTTAGCATATAAAAGCAAAGAGCGAGCCGTCTCAATAAGATGACGATGTTTTCTTTTCGCAACACCGTTCTCCTGAGGAGTGTCAGTACAAGATGACTGGTGTACGGTACCATCGGATGCAAGTAACCGAGTGAAATCATTAGAGGTATATTCACCCCTAAGTCACACCTGAAGCACTTTATCACAACCGAATTTTGTGTCTTAACAAGGGCTTGTTGTAGATGCAAAAGAAATCAGATCTGTGTTTCATAAGGTACACCTAGGTATAACGAGTATAGTCATCAATAAAAGATACATAATAGGTCGAGCCACCCTTCGTGGATACTGAGGATGGACCCCACACATCAGAATGCACAATATCAAAAGGCGTAACAGAACAAGAGACACTTTTATTAAAAAGTAAAGTAGAAAATTTTCCCAGCCACTACAATCAGAAATATCACAAGTGTTCAAATGACCCAAAACACCTGTAGAGACTAAAAACTGTAAACGTGACACGAGAACGCCAAACATAAAACATAGGAGACAAAGGACTCAAACTAAAAGAAGACAAATCAACACTTGAGGTAGCAATATCAGATACATTGAGTAGCTCCAAAACATATAGCTCGCCCAACCTACGGCCAATCCTAATCATCCTCTGAGTACGTTGATCTTGTACAATACAAACAGAATAAGAAAAGAACACCCAATGACCAGATTTACAAAACTGACTGAAGCAAGATTCAAAGCAAGTTTAGGAATATAATAAACATTTGTGAGGGACACATGATGGGTAGCAACATAACCAACGCCCTCTACTGACATTGATTCAACACTAACAGACATAACAGATACATGTGATATAGGGGACAAGGAAACAAAAGATGACAAATGAGGTGACATATGGTGAGATGCACCAGAATCCAAAATCCATAAAGATGACGGAATACCTGAGGTACTAGATAAAGATAGACTTGAATGAGACATGGATGCATACATGGCAGTTGGATTAGCAGCAAGAAACTATCTAAACTACTAAAACACCTGGGGATCTAAAGTAGAAGGCGGACGATGTGGTTCATTATCTACCGATGGTGCAACAGCAGCGAAATGTGGGGGACAAGGTGCCCATGAAGGAGGACTAGAAGGAGGACCAGAAGGGCGTGGCTGAAACTGACCACTAGATTTGTTTTGCTGTAAAGGTTTTTAGTGCTGTTTTGCCCTATTAAGTAATAGCGGGCACTGAGACTTCCAATGGTTTTTCTGTTTGAATAATGCACACTCATCAAAAGCAGCTTTAGGAGCTTGTCTGGATTGATTTGAAGCCAAAGATCGTTGTGGAACAGCAAACACAGAAGGAGTAGTAGTTTCCTTAGACTCTTTGTCCACCTTAGATTTGATACGGGTCTCCTCTGCAATTAGTTCATGAACAACTGAATCAACTGTGGGAAGAGGAGACCGATGAAGGATGGTTCCACGTAATCATTCAAAATCAGAACGCAATGCCATCAAAAATTGAACCAAACGCTGCTCTTCCCTCCTAGCAATGTATGGTTTAAACACTTTCAACTCTGCAGATTCTGTAAGAGCCAATTGATCTCATAAACCAGACATAGCACCATAAAAGTCCTGAATACTCTTATCATTCTGCTGAAGAGCACGAATATCATATTCTAACTGGTATTGCTTAGCAAAATGAGACTGGTTGTACAATCTTTCCAAATGATCTCACACTTCCTTGGCCGTGTCATACTTATCCAGTTGGATACCAATCTACTGAGTTACAGAATTGTTTATCCAAGTGATAACCTTGGAGTTATCAGTTTCTCATATATCAAGTAATAATGCATAATCTACAGCCTTTTTGCCTTTCGGCTGACCTTTAGTACCAGTGATATAACCCCACATATGTTTCTCACGAAGAAAGTTCTTCATCACATAACTCCAATACGCAAAGTTTTTACCATAAAGTTGGGTACTAATAGACTGAAGAGAATCGTCATTTCCGACCATATTACCAATAATCGAAACAAAGCAGATAACTAAATACCAATACCAAATACTAACTAAACTGTGGAATCAAATACGAATAGAAACCAATTAACTAATTCTTCACCGACTGAGTACTAAATAATTCATCATGCAAAGAATTTACCCACAAATAAAATCAAGTTATTGATGATGCAAATAGAAAAACCAACCATGTGATGTCCACCTCACGATAATGGTTACTATGGCAACCTTAATACCACATGCCAAAGTAAAAAATTATGTCATCCAAGGATCGCAAACTCCAGCCGCAATGTTTGAAAAAAAACTAATTGAAAGAAAGAGTAAACAATAACTAAATGGATGATCTTTGGCGCGAAACCCCACCACGGACGAACTTCTAAAACATAACCCCCAACAAATTCATCGTAAAATTCCAACTGTGAAACCAGTGCTGCTACAAAATCTCACGGTCATCAAATCAATAAACAATGATGGAGTAGAGCTCTCATACCATGTTGAATGATAACATGTACAGAAACAAAACGGTTAGGTTTCAATATTATGAAAAAGCATATATTACAATGAAAAACATAAAGGCTATATATAGCTATCTAGATAAACTTAATTAACAAGGAAGCCCAACCCAATACAAAAATAGTCCAATAACATATTATGTTAACAATACATACCTATTAGTCGCAAATCGTGTTCAGTTTGTATGCAAATACAGTTTTAAGTTAGCTATGTTGTAACCATGTATAAATTTGAAGATGTAAATGTTTAGATTATACCTAGAATTAGTTTTGATACACTATGTACTGAACCTGGTGAAAAGGTATTACGAAACGGAACCGTACCGGGACCCGTTAACACTGGCGCCTCGATGCATCTTCGAGAAACTTATAGTGTGACATGCCAGTTATGGCGGTCAGCGATTGAACCGGTTTGACCGAAAGATTGATGTTAAATGCCTAATAATCGGATGCGGATTCTAATTGCCGCATCTAATACGGCGTTTCCTAGCACAGCTCTCGTTCCTAGTCTTCACAGTTTAGCGTGCTCAAGTGAGAGTAGTACTAGAATGAGTGATCTCTTGTGAAGTCTCCAGCTTGGCAACCAAAAACAAATATGCGAACTCCTAGTTTGTGAAGCAGACAATATTATTGATATGAGAGCTGGATGTTACAAATTGTATCAGAGCAACACATATGTCGTTCAAGATGGTGGGGCAAACCTCACCAAGGATGGTGAGTTCCCGAGGCTGTTTAGAATGACACCTTAGGCATATCCCACATCCCTTATTAGGATGGTGGGGCAAAGCTCATCGAGGACGATGAGTCCAAAAAGGGTGTTTGTAACACCTTTAGGTAATCCCACATCGGGCGTAGATAAGAGATATGTTGGGTTCATAAGGAATTATCCACCTCAAATACCAACAACGCATTTTGGACGCATTAATTGTGGATGAGAGTAGTAGTAGGATGGGTGACCTTCTGGAAAGTCTCCACCAAGGCAAAACAAATCCGTGAGCTCCTAATGATAAAAACAAACAATATTATTGGTATGAGAGGGCGGATGTTACATCAGCTGTATTTCTTTTGTTGTTTTCTCTTGTTTCTACCACAGATACTCAAGGGAATCAGGGAAATGCATGAAGAGAGAAAATTAACTATCTAAAATGTGGAAGACGAGGGAATAAATAAAGACTTAATAATGATTGATTAAGACATTTGAGTAATGATTTCGAGACTAGACCGACCGGTTGGACCGGTCCAACAGGGAACCGGTGTCTCCGACGGTTCGTTTGTGTACTCTAGGGTCATTTTCGTTATAATCGGGTGACCCAAACGGTTTTGAGGTCAAACCGGGAACCGTGAACTGATGCTCGGACCAGATTCAACATTCAAGATGGAAGAAATCCAGATTCAGCATTCAAGATAGAAGAAAAATCGAGAGTAGACACTAGAGAGTGAAAAATGAGAGTAACGATTCAACATTGAATGCTTTGTGTGAAAAAAATTGTAAAGAACAAGAAGACGAATGAACCAAGAAGAAGATATAAGAGAGAGAGAGAGGGACATGGGGAGGAGGAGGGGGAGGGAGAGGGAGAGGGAGGGAGAAAGAGAGAGAGAGTTCTTAAAACAAAGCGGTGTTCATTGTCGATTATAAATTTATGGTTAAAACAATTGTTTCAATAAACCACTTTTAGATTATAGCTTTTAAGTTATTTTCTCCCTCAACTTTAGTTAGATACAATTTAACCATGTAAACTAACCAATTTATATAACAATAACAAAATTTATTTAAACTAATAATATGTATAGAATTGAATTCTAATATAAATTTAGAGCATTTTAACACTAATCTAGCCTTTCTATATTTTTGAAGTATTTATGTAATTTATAATATTCTTCGGTTTTTAAATTCGGTTCGACTAGTGAACCTCTAAGGCGTCGAGTTAGTTTTCCGGTCCAATCCAGAAAACACTACGTTTAAGTTTACGTTGTAAACGTTTTTGTAGGATTAACACGTTTGAGATTTTCTTTTTTAAACCGTTGAAAGGATTTGAATTTCAGTTATGTCCTTTAATTATGTCATTAATATTGTTCTGATTTATTTATTACGTGACAGTCAAACCATAATCAAATTGGGGGTGTTACATGTTAAGTATTCTGTATTCTATTTATTGACATTTAATTCGTCCAATAATCTAAATTTAAAGACAACACTTTGTGATTCAACCAACCATGGCAAGTCTAACATGATCATCTAGGGATTTAAAACGGATTGTTGAAAGCACAAACTGTATCAAATTAGTTAAATAAATAGTAAAAAGATGTCCATGTAGTCTTGAGCAAACACTATTTTAATCAAAGATATAGTTAAATGATGAATGATTCATAGTCTCACATTTAACTATATTCATGGATGGTAATCATTCATAGTCTCACATTTAACTATATACTTTAATCTTCAAGAACTAAAGTAATTTTCTTTATAAAAAATCTGATTTTTTTTCTTCTATCCAAAGACCAAAATCAATATGTTTGTGAGGATGACACCAACATTGTTAAAAACAATCAAGAAGACATTTTCTAATGACTAATTCCAATTAGTTGGACTATTTTTCATTTTCATATTTTAAATTTTAAGTAAATAAAATATTTAAAGGTTTAAATAGAAGATACATAAAATGCATCTCTTTTTTTTAATCTTTTTTAACTTGTTAGTTTTGTCTAACTAGTTATGATAACCGCGTTACCCGACAAGCACGAATTTATCCTCAAATCTATAGTCGTAAGTCGCGATTATACATTTTGAAACGTTGATACAATGGGATTATTAAAATTTGTAACATAAAAATATGAGAATGAGAAAAATAAAATGTTCTTGAATACTAAAATAAAATGTTAAAACCTAGGGAAAAAAACTAGAATAAAAAAATTAAAAAAAACTACATTAAAAAATAAAAATTAAAACAGAGTAATGTCACCCTCAAGGTTCAAACCGGGGTGAATGGGGACCACATAGCACGCCTTGCCGTTAGGCCACGAAATCACTTTTGTGTTTAAGCTTTTCCATTTACTCATTTATACAGAC
Source organism: Smallanthus sonchifolius (assembly GCA_023525975.1). Classification (NCBI taxonomy): domain Eukaryota; kingdom Viridiplantae; phylum Streptophyta; class Magnoliopsida; order Asterales; family Asteraceae; genus Smallanthus; species Smallanthus sonchifolius. Next base: position 35,529,841 of record CM042046.1, read on the forward strand.
ACACAATCATAGAAAATTAAAAAAACAAAAACGGTCAATAATAAACACGTGACACCACAACCTAAACCAACCAATCCCAAGTTAAAACGGTAGACCCCGTCAAATTGTATAGTTATGTAATGAACATAGTGGGAAAAAATCAATGTTTTCAGAACCGGACCGGACGTCGAACCGGTCTCCTTACCGGTCCACTGGTCGGACCGGATTTAAGAACCGGACGACGTCATAAATATTATAAAAATATATCAGTCTAAATAGCTTTTAATCCTTTCAAAAACCACCAACAAGTCAATTCCAATAATTTTAAACTAACAATTACCTACGAAATAAGAAGCCAAGAGAATTAAAAAAGATTAAAAAAAAAAAAAATAGTCAAGCGGTTCAACCGGTCCGACCACCCGGTTTCCGGTCCGACCGCCGGTTCAACCGGTCCGACCACCGGTTCGCTGCAGAAACGGTTCAACACATGTAACCGGACCGGTCAGACCACCGGTTCCCGGTCCGACCTGCCGGTCCGGTCCGGGTTTCAAAACATTGGAAAAAATATTAACTTTGAATATTCTTATTAAATTAAAAAAATTATGATTGAAAAAAGCAGGTGTAATGGGCGGCCGTGAGTGAGAATTGAGACTTTTAGTTAGGAGACATCGTCATCACTTCTTGTTGGTGGCCAACCGGGTCCCATGAAATCCACTCACGCTTTGACCTCAGCCCATAATTCACGCTCTCGTTTTTAAGATTATTAATTATTTATTAGATTTCATATTTTATCTTTAATCAATAAATTGTATTAATTAAGATAAAAATGTAATACGCTAATGTGGGGCTAGCGCATTTGGTAGAGGAATATGCTTCTTAGAGGGGAGGTCTCAGGTTTAAATCTGGACAAATGAGTAGTTTAGGATTATTGGTGTAATAGTATAACAGGAATAACGTTTGCCGTTCAAAAAAAAGATAAAAATGTAATTGAGTTATTATTATCTAATTTATTAATCATACTTTTTAAAATTATACGTCTTTAAATAAAAAAAACTAAATTATAATTTTTGTTTTTTATGTTTTACTAAATTATGGAATGAGTCATTTAAAAAATTGACTTTCACCCATTATCTTTTAATTGAAAAGTTCAACCATTTCTTGTCCTTTTCACTATCGGGCATTAAATTTTTCAGTTAAGGGCATGTTTGAGATTACTTTTGGAAAACAACTTTAAACTTTTTTGAAAAAGTAAGTCCACACTTACTTTTGGAAAACAACTTTTTCATCCTTTTAAAATCAACTTTTACACCTTTATCCAAACAAACTTTTGACTTATTTACTTTTTGAAGAAGTTTTTTTTTTCCAAAATAGTGTAGTTGGAAAATTTATTTACCAATTAGATGTAGTTGAAAAAATATTTACCAAAATAGATGTTTTTTCATTTTTTTTCTTTATTTCTTTATTTATTCCAATTCACTCATTTTTTTTCCAATTCACTCGTATTTACCGTCTTATTATAATTCTTTTTTTCAAATCTATAATCTAGCAACCTATTATATTTTTTCCAATTCACTCATTACATTATTATTATAATTCTATTTGTATCCTTTTAATCAAACTAATTTAAATGAATCATCCCAAAATTTTAAATACATCGAATCATCCTAAAATTTAAAATTGAAACAAGAATCATAAGAAAGCTAAACAAACAATTAAACTTGACGATCTTAATATGAAATACAATCAAAAGAGTTTCAAATAAAGTGGACATGCTTAGGCATTCTTCGAAATAAATATCAAATACAAATTAAAAGAAAATTTCAAAACAATTTTGCCCGCTTAGGCATCAACTCCCATTGCAATCATCATCTTGCCTTTATACTTACCGTACAAATGTGTGGCATCTATGCTAATCACGGGTCGACAATGCTTAAATCCCATGATAGAAGGAGCAAATGACCAAAACATACGTCTGAATTCCACGTGGTCTACACCGGTATGTCTCAAAACGCACCATTTAACAATAATACATGTATTGAACATTTGTAGTGCCTCTAGAAACTTAGGTAAAATAGTATAAGATTCTTCCCAATTTCCAAAGACCTGTTCAATTGTTTTCTGTTTTCCTACCCGAACCTTCTTGTACGAAGGAGTATAGCCTAACTTATCAATTACTTCGGCTCTTAAAGTTGTAATACTAATAGAGGGTTGTTCTTTGATAAGGTGTTGGATTTCTTGAGCGATGAGGCTTGCATCTAGGTTTGGGTGATCTTGAGTAATTTGAGAATGCAAACAAGTATGTGGACCTGTATACTTTGTTATTTCAAAAGATCTGCTACGTTTACGTTTACTTGCATGAACTTGCCATTTGCAACCTTATTTATGTAACTTACAATTTATGCACCACGTGGTTGGTCGTGATTCAACAACCTCAAAATGTTTATGTGCCCTGATATTGTAGAGCTTGATAGCTCTAATAAATTCTTCCTTGTCATGGAAAGAATATTTTCCTAACTCACGAGTGAAATCAAATTTACTCTCAGATGTTGACACCGTCCAATTGTCATAAATTGTCAAATCAGTTTCCTCTAAATTGGTGTAAGTTGAAGGTAGTTGAACGTTACCGTATGCTTGTGATTCAGTTTCGTCTCCAATTCCATCTTCTCCCGACACATCATCCCTGTTAACTTCAGCTCCAATTCCATCTTCTCTCGACATATCATCCCCATCAACTTCATCTCTAATTTCATCTTCTAGAATATCATCCACATCATCATTGTTCACAATAGCAATATGAGATATTATGATAAAATATTCTTTTTGAATCATATCCGATACTGCGTTAACATGGTTCATTCTTTGTATAAAAACAAAAAAAGACAATTAGAATTACAAGAAGAATTGATCTTCCAACACAAATCAAACTAATATAAATTTGATTTACAAAAAAGACAATCAGAATTACAAGAACAATAACAATAGCAAATATGATAATTAAGCGGAATGAATAAAAAAACATGAAATTAAACCTTGCAAAATCGCCTGAGAATGGTGCCAATGGAAACCTGCAAAATCGTGGAGGGTTTCTGCAAAATCGTGGAGTTTGAAAACCTGCAAAATCGTTTTGAAAACCTACAAAATCGTGGAGTTTGAAAATCGCAAAATCGATGAGAATGGTGGAGAAGCGCAAACCTGCAAAATCGTGGAAGGTAATGGCGCAAACCTGCAAAATCGATGAGAATGGTGGAGAAGAGGCTACAAAATCGCTGAGAATGGAGGAGAAGGGGACTACAAAATCACTGAGAATGGAGAAGGGGACTGCAAACCTGCTCTGGAGCGTGAAGATGTCCGTGAACGTCGTTTGGAGTACCAGGGTTTTTTTTATTATTTAACAAATTAAAAGAAAAATTAGGTTTTCACCCATTTTGGTAAATATTTTTTCAACTACACCTAAATGGTAAATAAGTTTTCCAACTACACTCTTTTGAAAAAAAAACTCCTTTTTGAAGAAGTTAATAAGTCAATAAGTAGGTTCCAAAAGTAATCCCAAACATGTCATAAGTCACCTCATGTGCAGTGCACTGCATATGAGGGTATTTTAGTTATTTTACTCATAAAGGACAAGTCTTGTAATTTAGTTTGATTTTATAAATTTAATAAAATCCTTTTACCAATTTGCTAGATTTGTTCATATCTCTATCTCTTTCTCTCTCTATACCTAGATTCTGTTCTTAAACACCAAACTTACCTCAAAGATGAAGATGCACTAGTGGCTAGAATATAAACTCTTGAATGAAATATTCAAAATATAACATGAAAACTCCTTTCTAAATCTTACTGTTTGAGAGAATAACCTCTGAATCCACCGATTCACATATAATCTCATGTGATTGTTTCACCCACATCTTTCAAAATATAACGTGAAAACTCATTCCATGTGATTGTTTCACCCACATCTTTCAATTAATAATTCATACATTCGTTAACATTATGAAATCCACAATGTTGATTACCTCCGAATCCACCGATTCACATATAATCTCATCCGACAATTATGTCAAAAGACTCTAGCCCCGTCTTTTTCTACAACAAGACTTGATTAACCAAGCTATACACAAGCTTTTAGTCCTACAAAACTGCAATTTATCCATTTGACCCATTATGGTCTACACCCAATATTTTCTATTTTCATCATCATCATTCCTTCTATCTCTATTTGAATATCCTTCGTCAGCCATTCATCGGCTGAGATTTAAAACAGGAGGGTTTAGATAACTTTCATACATATGCTTAAAAACATTCTTTCCAATATTCACATTAACATTTAACATTCATTCATGTATCTTTTTATACATATCTACATTCACATTTAACATTCATTCATGTATCCTTTCATACATAGTTACATTTAACATTTAACATTCATTCTTGTATCCTTTCATACATATTCACATTCACATTTAACTTTCCTTCATGTATCATTTCACACATATTTACATTTACATTTAACATTCATCCATGTATCCTTTCATACATATTTACATTTAATATTTAACATTCATTCATGTATCCTTTCATACATATTCACATTCACATTTAACTTTCCTTCATGTATCCTTTCATACATATTTACATTCACAATTAACATTCATTCATGTATCCTTTCATACATATTTACATTTAACATTCATTCATGTATCCTTTCATACATATTCAAATTCACATTTAATTGTCCTTCATGTATCCTTTCATACATATTTACATTCACATTTAACATTTAATATTCATTCATGTATCCTTTCATACATATTCACATTTAACATTCATTCATGTATCATTTCATACATATTCACATTCACATTTAACCACGTTCACTTACTCATTGTCGGTGTTCATTATCATATGGTTATCATGAAGGTATTCGTACATGTTACAATATGAATCACACTGGCCAGGCATGATTGATAATGTAATATGCCCAATTACATTCACTATCTCCAAATAACAAATCCCTTAACAAATCTCGGCACAAAAATTCACATTGGACACCAATTATAACGACCAACAACATTAATCAATACTAACATTTCGCCTTTAAGCTCCGTGTCTCGGTCTCGCCATTATTGGATTCTCATTTCTTCGACCATATCAAGAGCATTATAGGTTTGATTTCAGTGTTTCGCACACCAAATCCCTCAAACCAATGCTCTGATACCTAGTTGTAACACCCAAAAACTCAAACCAATTTAAACTTTTAAAACAATGCGAAAGCTAGGTCCCAACGATCATTCATATTTAAAATCATTGACAATCTATTCACATTAACATGTGAATATCATAAGTTTCACAAGGACATGTGTTTAAACTACTACAATTCCAAAATATACTTGTTAACATAAGTAATCCCTTCTAAGGGTTAGTTTTTAAAACAAGCAAACTTCCAAAGAAACAATGAGAATCCAATTGTCCATCCTTGGCGAGACCCGAGATCATGACAGAGCTTTTCCTACATTCACAACATCAAAATGAACAAGATTAGTAAAGGTAATTAGTCCTTGAGACTCCTAACAAGAACAAAAAACGAAAATCCCAACACACACTTTTCCCAGCGTCTCCCAGACTCATTTGGGTGTACCATAAGCTGGTGGGCGTATGGGACGCTAGTCCCAGTGTATGGGACGCCGGCATCAGGTCAAATTGGCCCAAATTCATTTTTTCAGCTTTTGCAACTTTTCGTCGAGTGACCCGATTGCATTTTCAAACCAATATGGTACATATCTATATATTTAAGCATACATTAAGGTTACCCAACATCCCAACATGTAAAGTTTAGTATTTTGATTCCTCAAGTCCGAGTACTATGACCCGTTTCCACTTGTAAGAGTTTAACTTCCATTTCCACCCATCAATTGTTTAAGCATACATTTAATTACTTCTTAAAATCAATAATCACATATTCATGGTTTATTGTTTATCTTTCTTTTATTTGACATATCCACATGTCTTGTGAGAGATCCACCTCTCGTTTTCTCCCATGGAGTATTTGATTCCATGTCAACTCACGAAATACTTGACTTCACGTCAACCGTGAAGTATTCTACTTCACTTCCACTTGTGAGACATATATTCTCACTTCCGTCTGTGAGGTGTTTTACTTCACTTATCCTCCTCATGAAGTATTCACACTTCATGTTATTCAACATCTTATCATTTTATCTAAATGTTCAACATAACAAGATATAAGGTCAAATACTATAGAACTAACACACACTTTACAATTTAGTGAGTCTATCCACTTTGAGTCTTTCATTCCTTATCATTATAGAAAATGGTCTAGATTAGTTAATTACCATTGCATTCAATTCCACATATACCCACACAACAATAGTTAAGTTTGACCTATTATCCACTTAAGTCAAACATATAGATTCTATCATATTATGCATACAAGTTTGACTATTAACACATAAGTCAATACACCAACATTCAAACCATAATACGCATACAAGTTTGACTTTTACCACGCAAGTCAATACACCAAGATTTAAACCACAATAAACATACTACTTTAACTTTTACCTCCTAGGTCATATTATACCATTCTACCACATTTAGTTTGACTAGTAATCACATAAGTCAACTACATCAACCCACCACTTTCAACATTTTAGAATGATTGTTAACACATAGTCAAATGCACCAATGCACCACATGCCACATAATGGTATAACTCTTTACCACCTAAGTCAAATTATACTAATTCACCACATACCACATTAACAATACATAAGCAAGTATTCCTTCAACATACTATCTACTTATACAACAACATTAGTTTATCAAATACTAAGTAAGTTCAAGGCACTTACCTTTGCCAATGAAGATTCCACTCGGTCTTCAAAGCTAATATCTTTAATGCCTTGATTACCTAAACATTCCACATGTTTTAGTAATCTAAATCACTCCAATACATACACTAGTTCGAGTTTAACACCCCACCCAAGATCTTATTGTAACATCCCGAGTTTTAGAGCACGAGAGAATTCAAGAGGAATTAAAACTTAAATAAAAAGAAAGGAATCGGGCTTGGGCCGGGGTGTATGGGCCGAAAGGGGCAAGGGTCGGGCCCTTATAAGTCTCAAGACCAGCCCCAAACCCTCATTTGCAACACCATTTTCGGAATTCTAGAGAGAGAAAGCGAGAGAGAGCCTAGAGAGAGAAAGTCCCGGTTTTCGGAGTGAGCTTCAAGGATCGTTAGCAAGAGTCTCGTGAGTGTTTATCAACGAAAAGGAAGCGTTTACAGGTAACCGATTCTCCTAGATCTGAGTTTTTCTTCATTTTGGGGTTTTTCGGGTTTTGAGTAAAAAGATGGTGATTTTGCGGATGAAACTGAAAGAAAAGTAAAGATTTGAGTTCTTAAACGAAAAACAAACGTTTTGAATGTAAAAAAGTCCGGATCTTGACAAGGTCGGACCTGCATGCGAAAGTTAGGGTTTTTCACGGGGAAGAAGGCTGGTCTGCGCAGGTCGAAACTAGAAGTTTCGATAGGTCTAGGACATGTATCGAAACTAGAAGTTTCGATAGGTCTGGGACATGTATCGAAACTAGGTAGTTTCGATAGTCAGCGTGTATCGAAACTAGAAGTTTCGATAGGTCTAGGACATGTATCGAAACTAGAAGTTTCGATAGGTCTGGGACATGTATCGAAACTAGAAGTTTCGATAGTCAACCTGTATCGAAACTAGGTAGTTTCGATAGTCAGCATGTATCGAAACTAGGAGTTTCGATAGGTCTGCAGGTATCGAAACTAGGAAGTTTCGAAGAGCCTTAAGTTCAGAAATAGTGAAACAGTTCAGTGTCGAGTTAAGTCTAATACGTGTCGAATTGTTATGATTGTTTAGATTGAGTGAGATCCGGTAGATCATACCAGCTAAGATACCAGGTGAGTTCTAATCCCCTTTTTGCCTTCTTTAGGGGTGGTGTGCATACTTAGTGTAAAGTGTTTATTATATTTTATATATTATAAACTGAGGAGAAAAGCTATGTTTTAGTGAAAGGTTTAAAAGAGGCAAAAGTATGTTTCAGTAAAGCAAAGATATATCATTTGGCAAGCGTTTACTATATTTTCATATACATAAACAAAGGCATGATATATATGATAAGCTATGTTTCAGAAAGTAAGATGTATTTTATGATAAGCTATGTTTCAGAAAGTAAGATGTATTTTATGATAAGCTATGTTTCAGTAAAAGCAAAGATATATCATTTGGCAAGCGTTTACTATATTTTCATATACATAAACAAAGGCATGATATATATGATAAGCTATGTTTCAGAAAGTAAGATGTATTTTATGATAAGCTATGTTTCAGTAAAAGCAAAGATATATCATTTGGCAAGCGTTTACTATATTTTCATATACATAAACAAAGGCATGATATATATGATAAGCTATGTTTCAGAAAGTAAGATGTATTTTATGATAAGCTATGTTTCAGAAAGTAAGATGTATTTTATGATAAGCTATGTTTCAGTAAAAGCAAAGATATATCATTTGGCAAGCGTTTACTATATTTTTATATACATAAACAAAGGCATGATATATGTTAAGTTATGAACAAGATTTACAGAAAGATTTATGAACAGTAAAGTGAACAGTAAAGTGAACAGTTTTCCTTCGGGAATATGTACCAGCTATAAAGGTCCTTGGGACAGATGTTACTTGTACAAGATGTCAGATATGGGTTCTACCCATTAGTAAGAACCTTTGTGGTTCGTTAACAGTTGTACAACTGGGATGAGTGACGGCGGTTGCTCGGGAGGTCCACGCAACCTCCCCTTAGCGTTAAGCGGTATTGTCGGTTCATGGACGTGAGCCATGGGGGCATTGACCAGGGTATTGTCGGTTCATGGATGAATCCATGGGGGCATTGACCAGGTACTCGTCGGTTCATGGATGAATCCATGGGGGCGGTACAGTAGTGACAAGGAATTGACGGATAAGCGGCATTGTCGGTTCATGGTCGTTGATCATGGGGGCATTGACCAGGTACTCGTCGGTTCATGGATGAAAGCCATGGGGGCGGTACAGTAGTGACAAGGAATTGACGGATAAGCGGTATTGTCGGTTCATGGTCGTTGATCATGGGGGCATTGACCAGGTACTTGTCGATTCATGGATGTAAGCCATGAGGGCAGTACAGTAAAGAGGAATTGACGGTTTATTATACGTTTTAAACTGTTTGAAAAGTAAAGTGTGTTAAGTTTAGCCTTAATGGCAGTATATATGTTTGAAAAGTAAAGTGTGTTAAGTTTAGCCTTAATGGCAGTATATATGTTTGAAAAGTAAAGTGTGTTAAGTTTAGCCTTAATGGCAGTATATATGTTTGAAAAGTAAAGTGTGTTAAGTTTAGCCTTATTGGCAGTATATGTGTTTTAGTAAATCTTTTGTAAAAATTGATTTAAAGTAAACGTTAGAACTCACTCAGCGTTGCTGATTTTTAGTATGCACATCAGTTAAGTGCAGGTTTAGATGATGGATGTGGATGCTTGGGCTTAGAGAGAAGAGTTACCCGAAGATCAGTGTCTGGCATCCCGATTATGTTTATGTTATGTTTTAGCTTGACGTTGTTAAAGACAAGTTATGTTTAGACATGTTATGTGTTTTCTGCTGCGTATGTTAAAGTTTTAAATCGTTTCCGCTGTGTTAAAGAATGTCTTATGATTAAGTTCTATTTGTTGATGAGTAAATCCAATACGTGAGGCCTCCCGGGAAAGGGGCCTTACAAGTTGGTATCAGAGCCATAGTTTGAGAGATTTGGACATCCCCGATGTCCAGACTTAAACTGAGAATGGGACAAGAAGCGGATGCCAGTACGGGTAACTCAAGCCAAAGCATCAGAAGCGTATAGTAAGTAAAGTTTAACTTTTAGAGTGTCAAGATAAGAATAGAGGCTTTAGTGGAATCATGAAAGCGAATAAATGGAAAACGAGAAGTGATGTAATGGTTAATTGCAGATGGCCAGTGTATATTAACATCTTACCTTACTTATTGTGTTCTACATATTCCCTAGCATGGTGAAATTAAATCTTTTGTTCTCTATCTTTCAGTTAGAAATGGCTAGACGTGGTGGGCGTACAGGCCGCCACGGTGGAGCTAGCACAAACCAAGTTTGAATGATTGGTTAGCCCCATCAGCTTAGGAGCCTTAGAACTAGATATTACCCGGATTAGATCCTCAGCGGTAGTTAATCACAATGGCCTTCATGACCAAGCTGCCTTGCATAGCTACGGTTTATGCCACCCATTCTGTGATTTGCTATCGGTATAGCTTATGGCAGGTTTCGAGGACGAAACCTATTGTAAGGAGGGTAGACTTGTAACATCCCGAGTTTTAGAGCACGAGAGAATTCAAGAGGAATTAAAACTTAAATAAAAAGAAAGGAATCGGGCTTGGGCCGGGGTGTATGGGCCGAAAGGGGCAAGGGTCGGGCCCTTATAAGTCTCAAGACCAGCCCCAAACCCTCATTTGCAACACCATTTTCGGAATTCTAGAGAGAGAAAGCGAGAGAGAGCCTAGAGAGAGAAAGTCCCGGTTTTCGGAGTGAGCTTCAAGGATCGTTAGCAAGAGTCTCGTGAGTGTTTATCAACGAAAAGGAAGCGTTTACAGGTAACCGATTCTCCTAGATCTGAGTTTTTCTTCATTTTGGGGTTTTTCGGGTTTTGAGTAAAAAGATGGTGATTTTGCGGATGAAACTGAAAGAAAAGTAAAGATTTGAGTTCTTAAACGAAAAACAAACGTTTTGAATGTAAAAAAGTCCGGATCTTGACAAGGTCGGACCTGCATGCGAAAGTTAGGGTTTTTCACGGGGAAGAAGGCTGGTCTGCGCAGGTCGAAACTAGAAGTTTCGATAGGTCTAGGACATGTATCGAAACTAGAAGTTTCGATAGGTCTGGGACATGTATCGAAACTAGGTAGTTTCGATAGTCAGCGTGTATCGAAACTAGAAGTTTCGATAGGTCTAGGACATGTATCGAAACTAGAAGTTTCGATAGGTCTGGGACATGTATCGAAACTAGAAGTTTCGATAGTCAACCTGTATCGAAACTAGGTAGTTTCGATAGTCAGCATGTATCGAAACTAGGAATTTCGATAGGTCTGCAGGTATCGAAACTAGGAAGTTTCGAAGAGCCTTAAGTTCAGAAATAGTGAAACAGTTCAGTGTCGAGTTAAGTCTAATACGTGTCGAATTGTTATGATTGTTTAGATTGAGTGAGATCCGGTAGATCATACCAGCTAAGATACCAGGTGAGTTCTAATCCCCTTTTTGCCTTCTTTAGGGGTGGTGTGCATACTTAGTGTAAAGTGTTTATTATATTTTATATATTATAAACTGAGGAGAAAAGCTATGTTTTAGTGAAAGGTTTAAAAGAGGCAAAAGTATGTTTCAGTAAAGCAAAGATATATCATTTGGCAAGCGTTTACTATATTTTCATATACATAAACAAAGGCATGATATATATGATAAGCTATGTTTCAGAAAGTAAGATGTATTTTATGATAAGCTATGTTTCAGAAAGTAAGATGTATTTTATGATAAGCTATGTTTCAGTAAAAGCAAAGATATATCATTTGGCAAGCGTTTACTATATTTTCATATACATAAACAAAGGCATGATATATATGATAAGCTATGTTTCAGAAAGTAAGATGTATTTTATGATAAGCTATGTTTCAGTAAAAGCAAAGATATATCATTTGGCAAGCGTTTACTATATTTTCATATACATAAACAAAGGCATGATATATATGATAAGCTATGTTTCAGAAAGTAAGATGTATTTTATGATAAGCTATGTTTCAGAAAGTAAGATGTATTTTATGATAAGCTATGTTTCAGTAAAAGCAAAGATATATCATTTGGCAAGCGTTTACTATATTTTTATATACATAAACAAAGGCATGATATATGTTAAGTTATGAACAAGATTTACAGAAAGATTTATGAACAGTAAAGTGAACAGTAAAGTGAACAGTTTTCCTTCGGGAATATGTACCAGCTATAAAGGTCCTTGGGACAGATGTTACTTGTACAAGATGTCAGATATGGGTTCTACCCATTAGTAAGAACCTTTGTGGTTCGTTAACAGTTGTACAACTGGGATGAGTGACGGCGGTTGCTCGGGAGGTCCACGCAACCTCCCCTTAGCGTTAAGCGGTATTGTCGGTTCATGGACGTGAGCCATGGGGGCATTGACCAGGGTATTGTCGGTTCATGGATGAATCCATGGGGGCATTGACCAGGTACTCGTCGGTTCATGGATGAATCCATGGGGGCGGTACAGTAGTGACAAGGAATTGACGGATAAGCGGCATTGTCGGTTCATGGTCGTTGATCATGGGGGCATTGACCAGGTACTCGTCGGTTCATGGATGAAAGCCATGGGGGCGGTACAGTAGTGACAAGGAATTGACGGATAAGCGGTATTGTCGGTTCATGGTCGTTGATCATGGGGGCATTGACCAGGTACTTGTCGATTCATGGATGTAAGCCATGAGGGCAGTACAGTAAAGAGGAATTGACGGTTTATTATACGTTTTAAACTGTTTGAAAAGTAAAGTGTGTTAAGTTTAGCCTTAATGGCAGTATATATGTTTGAAAAGTAAAGTGTGTTAAGTTTAGCCTTAATGGCAGTATATATGTTTGAAAAGTAAAGTGTGTTAAGTTTAGCCTTAATGGCAGTATATATGTTTGAAAAGTAAAGTGTGTTAAGTTTAGCCTTATTGGCAGTATATGTGTTTTAGTAAATCTTTTGTAAAAATTGATTTAAAGTAAACGTTAGAACTCACTCAGCGTTGCTGATTTTTAGTATGCACATCAGTTAAGTGCAGGTTTAGATGATGGATGTGGATGCTTGGGCTTAGAGAGAAGAGTTACCCGAAGATCAGTGTCTGGCATCCCGATTATGTTTATGTTATGTTTTAGCTTGACGTTGTTAAAGACAAGTTATGTTTAGACATGTTATGTGTTTTCTGCTGCGTATGTTAAAGTTTTAAATCGTTTCCGCTGTGTTAAAGAATGTCTTATGATTAAGTTCTATTTGTTGATGAGTAAATCCAATACGTGAGGCCTCCCGGGAAAGGGGCCTTACACTTATGATCTTCATATGTCACCTAATCTTGATTTATTAAGCTTCACACAAGCTTTCCACCATTCTAAACCAAATCCACCCATCTTGATCCGTTAAGGATTTCACCCAATTTTCACAATTTCATCAATTCATAAATCACCAAATCAATTGGGTTTTCTACATGAAAATGTGTTTATATTATACCATAAACACTTATCTATACTCAATCCACCATTTAAACACATTCAATTGCAAAACCCCCAAATTCCCCTCAAGAACCCTAATTCTTAAATCTTCAAATTAGATGTTATCATGAAGTTATTTGCTACTCTTAACCTTTATCAAGCTAGATTATAACTTTAAACAAGTTACTTACCATAATTAACCAACACTTCAGCCCCCAACATGATTTTGTATAAAACCCACCAAGAACACAATCTAAGATGAACCAAGGGTTAAGAAGGCTACTTACTAGGTGTTTGGAAGAAGCTAAATGCATAGAATCAACTGATTTCACATGCAACTCTTCAATCTCAGTTCTTGGCTTCTCCTCCCCCTTGCTCTCTCATTCACGACACACACATCATCTGTGTGTCGCCATTTTCTAATACATCCAAATCAAATTTGGGTTAAATGCAAGAGTAGTCCTTCTACTTTCCATTTTGACTCCTTGCTTCAAAACAACAAAATTCCACCATTTACAAAACTGTCTTCAACTTTAATTAATATAAATACACCCCCTACAATACAATTATTACATTATGGGGTAAACCCGAAAGTTGGTTCGTTACAAGTTTTGTAAACGAAAATTGTTTTATATAACTAAATGGATGTGTTACTAAATTTAAAACATAAATTTGTGTCATGAAGGACGTATTTGTCGGTTGTGGACGGTACAGAGTTAAACTGTGGTTTAGAAGGCGAACAAATTCGTATATGCACTAAGTAACGTACTAGGGCATCCGTTTGAATTTTGTGACGCCTTGAATGAGTTAAATAAATATGTTAGGCACATATGGTAGATACATTTCCTTTGAATTATTAGTGGGTGAGTTTTCATGTCAGTAAACGAGTTTTTTTTAAACATGTCCAAGTTGCAATTTAAGGCAATTCCAAGCATTGCAGTCAACATGTGACAATGTAATAAGTATAATGTGCATGAAATAGGTATGTTTCAAGTATGATGTGAACACAAGCTATGATGAGTGTTTCAAAAGCTTCATTAATTCACGAATATGGTAAGCGTTACAAGTACGCGAAAAACTAAAATGTTACATTTGTCAATAAAGAGACCTCATGTAGCAAAGCATCCATATCGCCAAGTTGACATGCTCCCTCCCCCCTCTTATGTCTCTTCTCAACAACCAGCTAATCCCACCGTCCCTTTGAGCTACCATGCAATCTTTGTCACGTTCCAATTCATATTGTCTCGGGAATCTACTTGCCAAAGACTCATTATTCACCCAATATTCCTTTCAAAACTTTGTAGAATTACCATCCCCTATCTTTTTTTTCAAAGAAGCAAGAGGAATAATACATTTCTTGTCCAATTTTAGATAACCTTTACACATATTAACCCACAACAACGATGACTTACCATGCATAACAATCGATCTTGCATTCGTCAGTGAACCATATAGAGCTGAAAGACTTTTAACTCACAAGGAATCTGATTCGTTCACAACTCGCTAACACCACTTCAAGATTAAAGCTTTATTTAAAGCTACTAATGAGCCAATGTCGAGACCCCCCCTTTTTTTTCCTTTGATTAAACATCTAGGAAAACAACTAAGGACACAAACCGAGAATGTGATGAATATCACATATCTAAAGCAACTACTAGGAAGAAATCCAACTAACATGCAATGACCTGACGGGAATGAAGTCAATGACTGTCTCTACATGTACGAATCTAGGTTAACTAAGTATTTTACTATTCTCTAAGAAAATAAAAGACACATATGAAGAACGGGACATGTCATTGTATGTTAGTTTGATTCTAAGATTAAAGCTTTATCGAAAACTTTATGGATACTACATATTTAATGTATAAATAGATTAGTTTTATATTCCATATACATGTGCATATCGGTATGGTTAAATTTTATTTTTTTAATTGTTTGTCTTTACAAGTATGTTTAAATTAACATTTGCATATTTGTGCACACGAAGTTTTTGTGTCTATATTTGGTGGGTAAATTGTTTAGATGTACAACATATATGCACAGTATTTTTGAGGTTTCTTTTAAAAATTGTTTAATATATAGTCTATTATCTATACACACATGAGCATGTTGTTGTAGTTTTTTTTAAAGAAACCAAGAGAGTGATCAGAGAATCAAACATGAGAGATGAGAGAGAAGAAAAAGAAGTGATAGAAAAAATAACATTCTGGATATCTCTATTATAATAAAACATTAAATAAGTTCACAAATGTATCATCATATTCCTTCTCATAAGTTTTTTCTAATAAAACTATATATGTTATAACATCAAGTATAAAGTTTCTATAAAAAAGATGATAGAGTTTCAAGAATCTAATAAAAAGGAGAAACGACGTATCTAAGGAAATCGTTGACCAATTTGATTATATTCGATTTTTTTTACTCTCTATTGGCTTCAATCAGGTTTACACCGTTTGCAACATTTTTTCTAACGGTTTTGACTATTTTGTGGTTTCAGTAATTGAGGAAAAAAAAACTCTATTCTTTGTTGCATTTAGTGGATGTTAAACATGAAATAGTTACCAATACCATGTAAAATTTGAATGTTTTATACAATGAAGTATTTTCAAATTGTAATCATCATTGTAAGGTTTCATTTGACATGCAATTTAATGTATTGTAAAAAAGTAGACCACTTATGAAATGTATTTTCATGTATTTTTTGATGTTTTGATTACTCTCATCCATATAACTTTAACATTTAATAAAATAAAAAACTTACTAATACGATATCAATTTTTTATAAAAAAAGGTGTTAATATTTATCAATATAATCTTAACATTTCACCACGTGTAACACATGGGGTTAAAACTAGTTTAATATAAATTAGTTAGTTGAAAAACTATCATTCAAGTCATACATGCAGGTATTTATGTGGTTCTCGCAAATCTTGACATAATTCTGTTTCTCAATTAACGAGCCCATATACACATAAGCAAAAAAAACACAAATATAAACAAACTCTAATGGACGAATGTAAACGAGCTTTCACGAATGTGAATGAAAGAACAAGATGTTAATTCGTGTGCATTCGTTTAGTTAGATGAACAATAAGTGTTGCTCATGATTGTTAATAATAAACTTTAAATCAAACGGTTTAGTGAACGTAAAGTTACTTTATAGCCTTAGTCCGTTAGCACTAAACCATAAGAGACTACTTTTCTTAAATTAACAGTTTAACTGAATGATTTAGCAGGATTATTAAAGATTGCAAACCGAGCTTTTAGCCCAATAATATTATGTTACCAACTTCAATAATCATTACACGGATTTGAAGTTTAAATTTTTTAAACCTTGGTCGCCTTAATTTGTACATATCAAATTAAGTTCATTTTTTATCCAAGCAGAAATGCCCAATTATCAAAATTCAAAATAATCAACCCAAATTCAAAATAAACTCAAGTCAGATCACGGTCTTAGGGACGCAATAACAAGTGTCACCTACTTTCATTTGACGTTAACATATTTTGTGACCTCTTTTAATATAATAATTTATAAATGAAACATGTAGGAAGTCAACATTTGAAGTTTATCATGTTTCCTAGTCACATGTCAACAAAACCATATATTCAAAGAAGGCAAAGGACGGTGTATGCATTCAAATTGCCTTCCTATTATTATTATTATTTTTTTTTTTTTAAAACAATTTCATATACATATATGGGCGGATTAATCGGGCCCTTATATTTATATAATTAATACAATAATTTTTTTTTAAATTTTAAACAATCTGATTCATATTTTTTATTTTGATTTGATATAAAATAATAAGCAGAGATCCACTAATTAACTAATAAACATAAGTCAAGTCTCGAATAAACAGAAATCAAGTCTCAAATATAACATAACCAAGCATAATTTTAGCAACAATTTAACACTTTAGCATAACTTTATAACTTCAGCACAAATCTAGCATAAAATTAGAAGAATTCAAGCATAAAATTAGTAGAAATCAAGCATAAAATAAGTAGAAATCAATTATTCAAGCATAAACAAAGAACTAAGAAAGAAATGAGTAATACTAATAACCCTTGGTCTTCCCTTGAATGGTGAGTGAGACTCTGTTAGTCAACCAATTGACACTACTAGTCAAATCCAGGACCGATCTCGAAAATCCTCAAAACGTTTTAGGCTCGGTACATCTAAAAAAACGAGCCCCATAATATAAACTCATAATAACATAATAAAAAACTACAACAAACGAATAACGGTTAACGAATCATACATATCGATTAATGAATCATGATGCATACCTCGAATAGTAGATTCGACGATTCCCAATCGGCTCTCTGCTCTACAGTAGCGGATACATAATTTTTTTATAGGAGGGGAAGAATACGGGTGGGTAAAAAAGGAACGTATGAGACGCTATATAAAAATATAGTTCATCAAATATTTAAACACAATATAAAAATACATCGATTACAATTGTCCTCTACGTGTTTTCATCTTTCATAAACACTCGATTACATCTTCATTAGTAACATTGAGAAGTTCATTGGTTTATTAAAACCCACTATTATTTTGGACCGGACGGTGGGCATTGACCCACCCTCATTTGGTGTTGGATCCGCCTCTGCTTACGGCTCCCATTCACAGCTTCCCAACGTAGTGTGGTGTGTGAGAAATCCGACCATTACCATTGAGCCAAAATGGGAGGCTTCTTGAAAACCCATGACCCAAAAGATTCATGGAACTTCAAGGCTTGGGTGTCCTCTCCACCCTTATATGCTCTATGTTATTTCCTTCTAAATAAGTTCATGAATAGTAATGATACAACTTTTATCAATCATCATGAATGTCAATGATAGTGTTCACGATAATAAGGATGTAGTCTAAACATGTGATTTTAATAGAGGTGGCAAATTCCAAGACAAATATAACCCGACACGAAAACAAAAGGTTTTGGGTCAGCTAACATGACCCGTTTAAAAAAATCGGTTAACCCGAACACAACTTGTTTAAAAAGTGGGTCAAACTGAACATGACCAGCTTAATAAGTGGGTTGACCTGTTAACACGTTTAATGGTTTTTAAAAAGTCAGGATTTATATTTTAGAGATGAAAAATTAAAATATTTAAAGTTAAATATTTTAATTTTTAATGTTTCCTCTAACTATTAACTTTTAAAATGAAACAAATTTTGTCTTTTGAATCATTTCATCAACTCTTCATTTCCAACAATTTTATTTTATTAGTTTTAACCATCCATTCTTAAATATTTCCATTCGTTTCTTCTTATCTCGAATTAAATCTTTAAACCCAAGTTTGTTCATTTAGAATGAAAGATAAAGAAACAAAAACAATAAAAAGGACACCAATTACAAAAATGTTTCATTTGAGTCGGAGTATTAATTGTTTAGATTGTTACTAAGTCGCTAAGTATTACTTATATTCATGAATGAAAACAAAACGTGTTAACCTGAAACATGACCCGATTTTAAGTGGGTTGACACAACACGACACGAATAATTATATGGGTTGGGTTAGGGTTGAAGAACTCAACCCGTCTACCCACCAACCCGAAACCCATCAAACCACTAACTCACCAACTCGACACGATTAACACCCTTAGATTTTAGTTTAATTGAATTTACTTAATATAAAAGAAAAATAAGTATAAACATTGTTATAAGATAGTAGGTGTGGAGTAGATACTCGTACAAGACTATGTTTGTTTCTATTACACAGAACTTCGCATTTCATGAGGCTTAAGCCCCCTAGTGACCGGGTGTTTCAAGGGAGCACCGTTCTGGTGGGGTCCAAGGGGCAATATCCCTGCTACCTAATCAGGTCAAAGAAAAAAAATATATTTTTCTTACTATTTATCACTATAAGTTGTTTTAGTTTTTCTTGAAAATTCTCTTTGTAGCAGCCAGTATCCGCACCGTGGGGTATTTGGATCTAAGTTGCTATCTTCTAGTATCTCCCGAAGATTACCTGCACAACAAACCACCGTTAACCTCGACGTAGGGACCCCGAAGGGGATCTCTACGACCAAGCTCGGACCTGAGAATAAGATCGGTTTCCCGGAAGGGATTCGGGCTTTTCCAGGGAGAAAACCCTAAACAGATTAAGGTAATTCGTTGTTTCTAGAGAGAGAGAGAGCGCGCCTGAATCCTCTCTTTTTGTTACCTTCTTCCTCTTTGTAAACGGTGAAGATGTTTGCATTCAATGATGGAGTCTTTGATGGGACGGGGATGTCCTTGGCAACGACTTCCGTCTGATGGGCAAACGGGCTTCGGTCCTTTCTTCGACGGGAGCCATTCTCGAAGCTGTCCTTTTTCCGGTTTTTCCATATGTTCATTAAATGAGCCTGTCATCTCTTCATTATATGAAGTAAGAGGTGAGTTCCCTTCTTTCGATTTGTCTCGGTTTGGGGGGTATCCTTATTTTGTCCTTTTCTGGGGGTTTCCCCTACAAGTCCCCTGAATTCGTTATCCCTTTTTATTCATAATGAGGGCTGAAGACTTTTAATTCTCCTTCGTTCGATGTTCTACGGGCCCTGGGTATCTTGGTTGGTTGGCCCCTTTTATTGTCATCAATTGTTTGGTTGTTGGGGATATTATCTCTGTTTTAATTACGAGGCCCACCTAAGATATTTGGGTTCTCCCAGCGGTACACGCGTCGGGCTCTTCGCTGCCCAGATGCATTCGCACGTGGGGATACGAACCGATCTCCTTGTGTCTATTCCCCTTTGTCTTATTAAATCTCTTTCCCCTTTTCTTTAGGGCTCACGCATTCTCACCCGATTTTCTTCTTTGTCACACTCCCAAATTCCACTAACAGAGTTTTACCGTTTGGAAGGTGACACACCAGGATCTCAGTCATTAGTTACATCAAACAACACTATATGGGACTTGAAGTGTCATAACATAAAAGTTCAGAGTTAATGCGGAAGCGTATAAAAAGTAAATGCGCAAAACAACGCGCCAAAGTCTAACAATAACTGTAACATAATAAATGATCAGTAGATTGACAATTATTAAATACATCATGTTGACACCATGCATGCCCTAACGTGCACCTGTGTCTTAGCTTAGCGTCCTGAGAAAACATGTAAGAAGAAGTGTCAACATAAGGTTGCTGAGTTCACAGGTTTCAGTATACAAATAAACGTTTACCAGATTTATTGTACAATCAACATATATATACCAATGAGTAGTTAACCCATGTTCATGTTTGCTATTACGCTCGCAACCGTAAACTGACTGTTTGTATTGCCTCCCACCAGGTCTATCAACCACGGTGCACGTTCAGGTCAATATTGCACCCGTTCGATATCCAAACGAGTTAGCGCGACTAACACGGGTGAGGTTTGTCAAACCCATTAATACTACCCAACATACCTCGCTATATTCATATTTAAACGGTTCGATGTGAGGACTTTCATGATAGAGTTTACGCATAGTCATAACAAGTGATATAAAATGAAGTACAAAAATCAAAAAAAGTTTGCATCATGTTTTCTCCCCCAGTTTAAAAGCAGTAAAAAGGGGCCGTGAAAACTCACCTGCGTTGCGTTGTAGGTAGCATCACACAAGTATGAGATTTGAAATCTCAAGTGTTAGCCTGTACGGCTTACGTATGCCCTAGAATTATAAACACATAAGTTAGGGACAAGTTTGAAATTGTGACGACGACACGGAAGACTAGAATGCCCTAACGCATTCTAAGATTTAAGAATAAATGAACGTGTCGACGGAGTTTTATATATATTTTTATATATATATATAAATATGTACATATCTTATTGTAATGATTTTAGAAAATTCACGTTACGCGTCGAATGTTGATAACGGATAATAATTAAATAATTATTTTAATGCGTTTGAGTTGTTTACAAAGGTTAGGAAAATAATATAATTTATATATTATTTTTAATACGAAGGATTTACTAAATAATTCTTGGAGTGGAAAAATAATAAATATATTATTTTTAATCGGGGTAAATAACGTAGGTAAATAATATAATATCGTATATATTATTTTTAGTTTTTAAAACAAATGTCACACAAGGAAATTGAATGAGTTGAAAATAATATAATTTATATATTATTTTATTAACATCGAATACGGGTTGAAAATAATATCATTATATTATTTTATACGAGATTACGGTTCGAAAATAATACGAATACGATATTTTTAAAAGTGGAAATATAATTGGTTACAAAATTCAAACCCGAGCCCACGGGTTGTTTCCCGGGCTAAAACACGTTTATGTAATTTTATAATGGTATAGGGTTTGATTTTTATTAATTTAATATAATAAAAAGTCACTCAAAAATTAATTGTGGGAGCCCGGTCTCGAACCCAGGTCTCTCCCACACACGCACAAGCCTCTAACTAGTCCCGCCCGCTAGGGTATCGCGTTAGATACCCGGATTAAATCGTTTTAACATACAGCTCTAGCGTGTTCTTCTCCCCCATCGTAACCGAGCCAAACCAGTCCCAAAACCAACCAATTCAACCACATTTGATCATAAAATCATATGGGTTTTGTTTATCGAACGATTTCGAGCCTGTGGGTTCAATTAATTGCAAAATCGTTAGGTTTAGGTTAGCTAATATCCTGTTCGTTCATTTGAAACCCTAGGTTATGAACACATGATCGAATCTGTCGAATTTGATATTAAATCTGGTTGGAATTATAGGGCATTTAAAGAGTAGGTCATTGCGAAGCTATCCATATCAATTAATTGGATTTAGATCGAGTCCAGGGTAGATTTCTATTAAACTCGAATGTTATGAACCCTAAAATCGGGATCTTGACCAATTTGATGTTTTAAGATTAAATTGATATAGGGCTTTCATTACACAGATGATTACGAGTCTAAAGATATAAGTTAATTGGATTTAAACACGTTTTAGGATAGGGTTCGATTAATCCGAAAATGATAAGAACCCTAGAATTCGATCTTGATCGGGTTGATGTTATAGCGTCGAATTAGCATAGGGCTAATGATCAGAAGATTAAAACGAAACTATGGATACAAGAAATTACCAGAATGGGTGTTGATTTGGTGGTGTTCGAATGAAACAGGCGCCGACTGTGACCCATTTGATCTCCGACGACTTCCGTTGCTTCTCCGATGAAGTTGAATTGTGTTACAGGTTCAGTGGAGTTCGTTCAAGGTGTGCATGTGTTTGATTACGAGTATAATGATTGAATTGATCCAATTTTGCTAAGGTTTCAATGGTTTCGGTTAAATGGGATTGATATGGTTTAATTACAACCATGATGGGTGTTAAAACACATTAAAACGATTCGTATAGGGTCGTGATTATTATTTCAATGCATAACCGTCACGAATTGAATAGAATTCGAATATTGGAATTCAATGTCAATCAAGAACATCACGGGTTGACTTTCAAAAGTCAACAAAATCAAAATTGGGTTAATTACAGGATTAGTCCTTTTGTTTTCATGCATTGAAGTTTGAAACTTGACAGAAATGGTCCCTAGGGTTTAGCTTTGGTTAACTAGGTCAAGGGTTTGGTTAATTTGACTAATAAAGTCAAAGGATTTGGATTTGGATTTGGACTTTCTAAAAGTCAACATAGAAGACTAGGGTTAGTACATAACTAATCCCTCGAGTTTAAGTTTGAAATATTGACAGAAATAGTCCCTTGAGTTTGAGTAAAGTTAATTTTAGTTAACTTTAACTGGATTTTGTTAACGGAGTTAACTGGAAAAGTCCGGATTGTCACATCATCCCCTAGTTGAAAGAATTTTCGTCCCGAAAATTAGAATAAAAAAAACTTTCTGGGGTGTCACATTATCCCCTAGTTGAAAGAATTTTCGTCCCGAAAATTAAATAGTGCCTTAAGAATTTGGCGCGGAGTGTTTGAACAGATTAGGATATTTGCGCTTCATCTGATTCTCGCGCTCCCATGTGAATTCCGGTCCGCGTTTCGAGTTCCAACGGACTCTAACAATAGGGATTTTACTGTGTTTTAACGATTTGACTTCCCTATCCATGATTTCCACGGGTTCTTCGATGAAACGCAGCTGTTCATCAATGTGTAGTTCCTCATGGGGAACCGCGAGAGATTCGTCAGCTAGGCATTTCTTCAAATTTGAGATGTGAAAGACGTTGTGCACACCACTCAGTCTTTCAGGTAGGTCCAGTTGATATGCGACTGGTCCAATTCTCTTCATTATTTTGAATGGTCCAACATAACGAGGATTCAGTTTTCCTCGTTTCCCGAAACGAATGACACCTTTCCAAGGTGAGACTTTGAGTAAGACCATGTCACCTACTTGAAACTCCAAAGGTTTACGACGCTTGTCGGCATAGCTCTTTTGACGATCACGAGCTGCCGCCATACGGTTTCTAATTTGAACTATCTTTTCGGAAGTTTCAAATACAAGTTCAGGACCTGTGAGTTGGCTATCTCCAACCTCGGTCCAACAAATGGGAGAACGGCATTTTCGTTCATAAAGTGCTTCAAATGGAGCTGCCTTGATGCTAGTGTGATAACTGTTGTTGTAGGAGAACTCCACCAACGGTAGGTGAGACTCTCAAGTCTTACCGAAATCAATCACACAAGCTCGTAGCATGTCCTACAGAGTTTGGATAGTACGTTCAGTTTGGCCATCAGTTTGAGGATGGTATGCCGTGCTCATATCTAGACGTGTGCCTAAGGCCTTATGTAACGACTTCCAGAAACGAGAAGTGAATCGTGCATCACGATCCGAAATAATGGAGACCGGCACCCCGTGCCGAGATACTACTTCTTTTAGGTAAATACGAGTAAGCTTTTCCATCTTATCGGTTTCCTTGATGGCTAAGAAATGGGCGGATTTTGTTAAACGATCAACGATTACCCAAATGGTATCGCATCCAGTAGGAGTTCGTGGTAATTTGGTGATGAAATCCATGGATATTTGTTCCCATTTCCACATGGGAATTTCTGGTTGCTGCAGGAGTAGGCCGGAAGGCTTTTGATATTCAACTTTGACCTTCGCGCAAGTCAGGCACTTGCTCACATAGGTGGCTATATCGGCCTCATCTTTGGCCACCAATACAGCACCTTCAGGTCATCATACATCTTGTCGGAACCTGGATGAATGGAGTAACAAGATTTATGAGCTTCATCCATGACCAGTTCCCTTAAGTGACCGAATGCTGGAACTCATATTCGCTCGGTGAAGTAGCGAATACCGTCAGATTTGGCCTCGAGTTGTGCTTCCATACCGCGTGTACATTGCAGCGCTAGGTTTTCCTCTTGCAGAGCTTCAAGTTGAGCACTTTGGATTTTATCAGGTAATCCGGTGTGAATAATATTTTGTAATGCTCGAACTCATTTAGGTTTGGTGTCCTTACGACTTAGGACATCGGCTACCACATTAGCCTTCCCTGGATGGTATCTGATTGCACAGTCATAGTCGTTTAAGAGTTCGACCCAACGACGCTGTCGCATGTTCAACTCTTTATGTTCGAAGATATGTTGAAGACTCTTGTGATCGGTGTAGATAGTGCATTTGGTACCGTACAAGTAATGTCTCCAGATCTTTAGTGCAAATACCGCGGCTCCCAACTCTAAGTCATGAGTCGTGTAGTTTTTCTCGTGGATTTTCAATTGACGAGAGGCGTATGCGATCACTTTCTCGCGTTGCATCAACACACAACCAAGACCTTGAATGGATGCATCACAATACACCACAAAATCATCTGTTCCCTCTGGAAGAGATAGGATTTGGTGCACTGTAGAGATAGGGTTTAACCTTTTGAGTTAAGGCTGTGAAGGGTTGAGCAATCTTGGAGAATCCTTCAATGAGACGATGGTAGTAGCCAGCCAATCCCATAAATTGACGCACCTCCGTCGGCGTTGTAGGTGCTGCCCAATTCTTGATTGCTTCTACTTTAGCTGGATTGACATGTATTCCCGTCTTGTTGACTACATGTTCTAAGAATTGTACTTCTCGAATCCAGAGTTCGCACTTGGAAAGTTTGGCATACAATTGCTCTTGTTTTAGCAATTCTGAAATCAAACGCAGGTGTTCCTCATGTTCATCCCTATTCTTGGAGTAGATGAGAATGTCATCTATGAAGACGATAACGAACTGATCTGGGTACGTTTTACATACACGGTTTATGAGGTCCATGAATGCCGCGGGTGCATTGGTCAATCCGAATGGCATGACCATGAATTCGTAGTGACCTTACATAGTTCTGAATGCCGTCCTTGAGATGCCCTCGTCCCAGACTCTCAGTTGATGATAACCGGATCTAAGATATATCTTGGAATAGAAGCTTGATCCATAGAGTTGATCAAACAAATCATCGATGCGGGGTAAAGGATAACGATCCTTGTTGGCTACTTTATTAAGTTCACGGTAGTCGATGCACATGCGGAAGGTCCTGTCCTTCTTCTTGACAAATAGGACCGGAGCTCCCCATGGTGATGAGCTAGGTCTAATGAAACCTTTATCCAACAACTCTTGCAGTTGTGTGGATAGCTCTGGCAACTCACTAGGTGCAAGTCTACAGGGTGCCCGAGCAATAGGCGCTGCTCCGGGTGCTAGATCAATTTGGAATTCGACTTGACGATGCGGTGGAAGACCAGGTAGGTCTTTGGGAAATAATTCCGGATAATCACGAACGATCGGTATGTCGTCAATCTTCTTTTCCTCATATGGCTGCTCGGCGATGAGAGCCAGAATCACAATACGACCTTTACGTATATGCTTTTGTGCTTTCATGAAAGATATGATGCCCACGACAACGCCACTCTTTTCGCCTTGGACAGAGAGGGTTTCTCCACTCGGGAGAGGTAGGCGAACAAATTTGCTCACGACAAATCATTTCGGCTTGGTTCTCAGATAACCAATCCATACCGACAATTATGTTGAAGTTGCCGAGTGTGACTGACATAAGGTCAATGTCAAGTTTATTACTAACCAATGCTAGTTTACATCTGCAAGAATGCGAGTTGTTTCGATTTTCTGAGTAACAGCCCAAGCAAACCGTACCAAGATATTGTCCACTTTGCCCCCGATGGGTTGCCCATCCAGGAACTCACAGTTTTGCTTTTACCCGACGAGTTGCTCGCCCAGGCAAAACGCGTCTCAATAGAGAAGGTATCCACCTCCTAATAAGGAACGTATTGTTCTCCCCCTCAACCGATGCGGGATATTACAGTCTGCTATCTCAATAGTATACTTGGCTTTTAATAGAGTTAGAGCACTACGCACTAATATGGAATTTGTGAAATCGTGCTGAGACTTCTAGTGAGACCCGCGCTTATAAGGCAAGTGTCAGCCAATACATAGGCTAAGGGAAGAGGTTCACATGTAAGGAAGAAAAGTCTAATGAGATATAGATTCCAGTAGCATAAGAGATAGGGTGTATGTTTAAGTAGTTGCGTTCAACTGATGGTTGGTTAGGTTAAATCTTCATTTTCTAATGTCATTGGATCAACGAGATCGTTTCGTGAAGAAAGAAATCCATTTACAGGATTGAATATGTTGGAGTAAAATTCGGAGTTAGACTAAGGATTAGTCACAGGATGAGGTAACAAGTTCAAATGGGATCTATTGTTGGAGTGCAAGGAATAACGTATTAGCATAGAAAGAATTCCTCAAATTCTGTGTACATAGTTGGAGGAGGTGGTTTTACTCTGAGATCCTACTAGAGTTTCACTCTAAGTGGTTCCATTGATTAAGTTCGAATGAGAGTCGTGAGATCACTAAGACTCTTACATGAGTGAAAATAACATTGATGGATTCCATTGATGATAATTCAGTGTGTCCGTAAACATTTTCAACCTGATAGTTGCGTCTATCAGCTGTTAAACGAGTTTAACGATACCAACTAGTCGTTGAGTGGGTTATGAGGGTCTCTATTGGCAGTGGGAATATAAGTCTGTCGATCATAGATTAGGACCATTTATCCACACACCAGGTTTCACCAGGACTTACATGCACCTCAAATTACTATTACGTGTGCACCCGTAATGATAATTTGCTTTGCATGCTCACCCTAGCTTCTCCCTACCCTGTGTCAAAATGTCCCTCAATTTGCATTACCGAGTACAAAGTGTTGTCAGATATGATAAGTCATCGAGAGGCTTAGTCATCAACCACAAGTTGACCAACTAGGACTCATATCAGGATGAGTAGTCAGGAATCGTTCGATCCGAGTATTCACTTGAGTTGAAACACAATACGGGAGTTCATTCCAGTGGATTGCAGATGGAATCATGCACATGAAGCAAACATGTACATGAAATGCGACTTCAAGAAGTGTAATTATTTCATGGATATGTGTTACTGGGAGAAGGAAAGTAGTTGTTCTTCCCACTGAGTCAGAATAGGGTTTGAGTATGCATTGAGCAATGCGTTCTCAAATTTGTGTTAATCTATTCTCAACAGAATATCGACCAAAGACACGAGCCCATGGCTCGAGAAAGTGATGACATCTACGTGTCAATAGATTCTGTAATAATGCGTGTAACGGTCTGCCTTCAGTCGGCGTATTGTTGCTAGTGGTTACGTAGGGACTCGCCTCCGACGATCCCAATTCCCAAAGAGATATGCGTTAATGCTGAGTGTCGTCCATAACATGGACCTGAGAAAGCCCACCGTACCCAACAGGTAATGGTGATGTAAGTGACTCCTCCGAAGGCTCCGTCTCGCTGCCCTCGGACGGGAGTGGATGTTGTTCTGCTAATCCCCCGAGTGTTGCCACTAGGAACGATTATGCAATTCAAATGATGTGTCCCTCACCAACTGAGGGTGGTAAGGATGGTGTTACATGCCTGCACTACAATGTATGTATGTGTGCTATGTGTATCAGGTATAAGTGTCTGTGCCATGTAACTAATGTGTGAAGTTATAGTCTAGTATGCAATCCTAGTTCTCTATAACCAATGGCTCTGATACCAATCTGTCACACCCCCAAATTCCACTAATGGAGTTTTACCGTTTGGAAGGTGACACACCAGGATCTCAGTCATTAGTTACATCAAACGACACTATATGGGACTTGAAGTGTCATAACATAAAAGTTCAGAGTTAATGCGGAAGTGTATAAAAAGTAAATGCGCAAAACAACGCGCCAAAGTCTAACAATAACTGTAACATAATAAATGATCAGTAGATTGACAATTATTAAATACATCATGTTGACACCATGCATGCCCTAACGTGCACCTGTGCCTTAGCTTAGCGTCCTGAGAAAACATGTAAGAAGAAGTGTCAACACAAGGTTGGTGAGTTCAAAGGTTTCAGTATACAAATAAACGTTTACCAGATTTATTGTACAATCAACATATATATACCAATGAGTAGTTAACCCATGTTCATGTTTGCTATTACGCTCACAACCGTAAACTGACTGTTTGTATTGCCTCCCACCAGGTCTATCAACCACGGTGCACGTTTAGGTCAATATTGCACCCGTTCGATATCCAATCGAGTTAGCGCGACTAACGCGGGTGAGGTTTGTCAAACCCAGTAGTACTACCCAACATACCTCGCTATATTCATATTTAAACGGTTCGATGTGAGGACTTTCATGATAGAGTTTACGCATAGTCATAACAAGTGATATAAAATGAAGTACAAAAATCAAAAAGAGTTTGCATCATGTTTTCTCCCCCAGTTTAAAAGCAGTAAAAAGGGGCCGTGAAAACTCACCTGCGTTGCGTTGTAGGTAGCATCACACAAGTATGAGATTTGAAATCTCAAGTGTTAGCCTGTACGGCTTACGTATGCCCTAGAATTATAAACACATAAGTTAGGGACAAGTTTGAAATTGTGACGACGACACGGAAGACTAGAATGCCCTAACGCATTCTAAGGATTTAAGAATAAATGAACGTGTCGACGGAGTTTTATATATATTTATATATATATATATATAAATATGTACATATCTTATTGTAATGATTTTAGAAAATTCGCGTTACGCGTCGAATGTTGATAACGGATAATAATTAAATAATTATTTTAATGCGTTTGAGTTGTTTACAAAGGTTAGGAAAATAATATAATTTATATATTATTTTTAAGTACGAAGGATTTACTAAATAATTCTTGGAGTGGAAAAATAATAAATATATTATTTTTAATCGGGGTAAATAACGTAGGTAAATAATATAATATCGTATATATTATTTTTAGTTTTTAAAACAAATGTCACACAAGGAAATTGAATGAGTTGAAAATAATATAATTTATATATTATTTTATTAACATCGAATACGGGTTGAAAATAATATCATTATATTATTTTATACGAGATTACGGTTCGAAAATAATACGAATACGATATATTTAAAAGTGGAAATATAATTGGTTACAAAATTCAAACCCAAGCCCACGGGTTGTTTCCCGGGCTAAAACACGTTTATGTAATTTTATAATGGTATAGGGTTTGATTTTTATTAATTTAATATAATAAAAAGTCGCTCAAAAATTAATTGTGGGAGCCCGGTCTCGAACCCGGGTCTCTCCCACACACGCACAAGCCTCTAACCAGTCCCGCCCGCTAGGGTATCACGTTAGATACCCGGATTAAATCGTTTTAACATACAGCTCTAGCGTGTTCTTCTCCCCCATCGTAACCGAGCCAAACCAGTCCCAAAACCAACCAATTCGACCACAATTGATCATAAAATCATATGGGTTTTGTTTATCGAACGATTTCGAGCCTGTGGGTTCAATTAATTGCAAAATCGTTAGGTTTAGGTTAGCTAATATCCTGTTCGGTCATTTGAAACCCTAGGTTATGAACACATGATCGAATCTGTCGAATTTGATATTAAATCTGGTTGGAATTATAGGGCTTTTAAATAGTAGGTCATTGCGAAGCTATCCATATCAATTAATTGGATTTAGATCGAATCTGTAGATTTCTATTAAACCCGAATGTTATGAACCCTAAAATCGGGATCTTGACCAATTTGATGTTTTAAGATTAAATTGATATAGGGCTTTCATTACACAGATGATTACGAGTCTAAAGATATAAGTTAATTGGATTTAAACACGTTTTAGGATAGGGTTCGATTAATCCAAAAATGATAAGAACCCTAGAATTCGATCTTGATCGGGTTGATGTTATAGCGTCGAATTAGCATAGGGCTAATGATCAGAAGATTAAAACGAAACTATGGATACAAGAAATTACCAGAATGGGTGTTGATTTGGTGGTGTTCGAATGAAACAGGCATCGACTGTGACCCATTTGATCTCCGACGACTTCCGTTGCTTCTCCGATGAAGTTGAATGGTGTTACAGGTTCAGTGGAGTTCGTTCAAGGTGTGCAGGTGTTTGATTACGAGTATAATGATCGAATTGATCCAATTTTGCTAAGGTTTCAATGGTTTCGGTTAAATGGGATTGATATGGTTTAATTACAACCATGATGGGTGTTAAAACACATTAAAACGATTCGTATAGGGTCGTGATTATTATTTCAATGCATAACCGTCGCGAATTGAATAGAATTCGAATGTTGGAATTCAATGTCAATCAAGAACATCACGGGTTGACTTTCAAAAGTCAACAAAATCTAAATTGGGTTAATTACAGGATTAGTCCTTCTGTTTTCATGCATTGAAGTTTGAAACTTGACAAAAATGGTCCCTAGGGTTTAGCTTTGGTTAACTAGGTCAAGGGTTTGGTTAGTTTGACTAATAAAGTCAAAGGATTTGGATTTGGATTTTGACTTTCTAAAATTCAACATAGAAGACTAGGGTTATTACATAACTAATCCCTCGAGTTTAAGTTTGAAATATTGACAGAAATAGTCCCTTGAGTTTGAGTAAAGTTAATTTTAGTTAACTTTAACTGGATTTTGTTAACGGAGTTAACTGGAAAAGTCCGGATTGTCACATTCTTCTCTTGCCTTCGTTCTCCAGGTTAGGCCTCCCTTCCTTCTGGTAAAGTTATCGCCATGGTTAGGGACGATCTTGCTCATGTTCGGCCGGTCTTGTCGGAGCAAGAGATTGCTTCATTTTGTCGACGTTACCGTCTGCCTTCAACCCTTCTTCCTAGGAGGCCCTCTGCTGATGACACTGCATTGGGGTTGAAGGGTTTTATGACCATTTATACTCGTAATTTCAACTATTCAAATATCTGGTATCCTCTTACTGAGTTTCAAATGTCTGTCTTCAAATTTCATCGCGCGCACTTCTCTCAATTCCACCCTTTGGGGTTGTTAAAATTGATGCATTTTGAAGTTTCTTGTCGAGCCCAGGGTGGAGTGCCTTTTGTGCCTCTGTTTCGTTGCTTTTATCAGTTGAGGGTGGATAGGGACTGGCTTACTTTCGGGAAACGTCGGGGTTCGGGCTATTGTTTTTCCCGTTTACCCACTTGTGTTCATGATTGGAAGGACCATTATTTCTTTGTTTCTGAATCGTTCCTTCGCGAACATCTACCCTATCGTAATCTAACTGCTCCTATTGATGATAAGGATCCTGGGCCTTCTGTTGAGAGAAAACTTTATGCCCTTCTTACCTCTAATCCTACCCTTGCCGGACCTCTACCTGAGGAGATTCTTATTATGGCTAAGATGAGTTCTTTGTGGGATGATCCTCTCGCTCGCCCGACAGTCTTGGAGCGAGGGGGTAAAGGTGGGTCGTCCGCGCTAGGGTTTGCTTATCTCTTTCTTAGTCACTGCTTTTCTTTTTTTCTTTAGTTTTCACCTAACACGTGCTTTCGTTTTGTTGTGTTTCTTTGCAGAAATGAAGTTTTCCTAGGTGTTGAATAAGGCTCACGAGAACCTGAAGTATGTTGCTCTCCCTATCAAATCGGCTGGCGCCTCTGATTCTGCTTTGTCTATGAAGATGGGAGTTTCCGCGTCTTCCTCTGTCGTTGTGACCACTCAGACGCTTGATGTTTCTGTTGGTGATCGCATGGATGTGGTCAGTGAATACTGTTCTGAGGATGAGCGTCCCTTGACCTTCCTTTGCAAGCGTCCTGCTCCTTGTTCTACTGTGTCTTCTCCTGAAGACCTTGGCTTGAAGGGGCATCTTAGAAGTGCTTCCAAGACCCCTAAGGTGCATTTTCAGTCTCCTGTTTCTTCTGTTGCTAGTCCACCTCGACTTTCCGAATATGTTTCGCTTTGCTTTCTGATTTGGACTTTGATTTCCCTGCTGGGAATTCTTCTGGGGTGTCACTGGATTTAGCTTTGTCTCATGTTCCTACTGTAGTTCCTTCTGTGCCCGTGGCCCTGGGGACTAATTCCCCTTTGATGTCTTCACCCTCCCCTCGGGTGGTCTCTTCCTCTGTTGAGAACGTTTTACCGGGTTTCTCTTCGTTTGCCTCTAGTTCCTTTGGGAAAGGTAAAAGTATTCATTTTTCTTCTCTTGCTGATTTGCCTATTGATCAGTTACCGAACACTTCCTCCCAAGCTCGTGACTTTCTAGAGAATATGTTATCACCTTCTTTGATTTCTTACTTTGATGGTCTAGAAACTTCTTCCTTGTCTGATCAATTTAACCTCAACCATCTGCGGTCGTTTATCGAGGGTGCTGGTCTTCGTCACAAAGTGATGTCCTTGGACACTGCTCTTTCCCGATCTCGTTTGTCTGTCCTCCGTCTGTAGGACGAGTTAGCTGAAGAGAAACAGAGTAAGTTGGTTTTGAGCAAAGCGAGTGCTGATTTTTCCTGTGAGCTTGGTCGTGTGAACCGAGAGCTTGAACACTTGGATCTCCAGGTTGCATCTTTGGGAGGTAAGCTGAAGTCTACTGAGACTTCCCTCTTGATCTGTCGTGATGAGCTTAGTGAGGCTAACACGTCCATCGATGCTTGATAAGCTTTTAATGCTGAGCGAGAGGTACTCTCCTTCCCCCTTCCTCTTCTCTTTTTTTTTTACTATTTAGTGATTAACTTTTATGGTTTTAGCCTTAGGGATTAACTTATAGGGTTTAGGTTTATTTTGGGGGTGGGGGTGGGGGGTTTAGGTTTTGGGGGGGTGGATGGGTGTGGGTTTAGGTTTTTAGGGGTTTTAGGTTTTCGAGGGTGGGGGTGGGGGTTTTAGGCTTTTCGGGGTTGGGTTGGAGGGGGAGTTTAGGTTTTTTGGGGTGCGGGTGGAGGGAGGTTTTGGTTTTTGAAGGCATGTTGGGGTTTGATAAGACGGTTCTAACGCCGCTGGAATGAACTAAATCAGAGTTCGTTTGACCCACTTGTTGACATTTCTTAGCAAAAAACCACTTCTTAGTGAAGTTCTCTAGTTCTCTCACCAGCGTGCAAGTTATCATTTTCACAGGTTAGATCTGATGTCTACATTTCATATTTCATATCAAGGGTCAGATCCTATGTCTGCCTGTATCCCATTCTCAATACTTTTTATTCATTACCTTAAAACATTTTGAAAATAAAACGTTAGCGTGAACGCCGGTAAATACAATTATCTTGACAGAAAATCGTTTAGCACAAACAATTATGACTTTAATAATCACAACCATGGTCGCAAAAGTCGCTAGGCGTTCCCTAGTCGTAGTCGGGAGTACTCGGGAAGTACTCGGCCTAGGCGGAGAGTACTCGGGCCTCGGAAACCTACCCTGTAGCGATTACTCGGGGAGTACTCGGGCTCGGAGACCTTGTTTTACAACCATGATCACAACTTTGTGTTCAAACTACACATTCAACATGCCTTTATCTCCAGGTCATATGCACCACTGTATACACTGACGTCATAGCTTATAACAATAGACAGGTCTACGCCTCCAGATTTGTTATAAGATAAACACTAGCCAAAATCCGGGATTTCACCCAAGACCCGTGTATCATTTGCAAGTTTTACGTATACCTATGACATGATTGCATGTTCGTAGAAGAACGTTGAGCATTATTTCGTTAACCTTTATTTGGCCATTTTCGTAAATAAAATGTTTGACACACATTTGAATGAGATAAGGTATTCACCTTGTTATAGGAATGAGCCTCTAGAGTTGAAAGCTTATGGACTAGCTTCTTATCTTGATTTCTCTAGCGTTTCGACCTTTCTACGAACGTTTCTTCCTTAACCTGGGCACTATGATAAGCGGGGATCGAGCTGGGATCATCGGGAGTTGTCTAAGGAAGCTACGGACCAAGATTGTGAAGAGTGAATTCGAGTTTGTATGTTTGAATGAGTTGAAATCGCTTATCTATTTATAGGGTGCAATCTGGCCCTGTAGTGGACCGTTACGTAGGCGATTTCTGAGAAGTTTGCGGATGGCGGACCGTTACCATCTGGCGTGGCGGTCCACCACGAGTACACACGCCAAAATTTTTGACCATTAGTCACTGGACACGTCGCACTTCTGGATTGATTGCTTAACCAACAAGTAATTGGAGACTTTGTTTCCCACGTCGTTCTCGTTCAAAAAAAAATAGTCGGTTTAGCGTTAGGGTTTAGTTTTTTGGGTTTAGCTCAACTTTTAGGTTGGGTTTTTTGAGGGGGGGGGGGGGTTAGGTTTTTGGTGAGGGTGGGGGGTTTAGGTTTTTAGGGGTGGGTGGGGTGGGGTGGGGTGGGGTTAGGTTTTCGGTAGTCGGCATCAGAAGAAGTGAAGAACTGAACGACAGTCAACTTTGCGTTCTGATTCAAGAACGACAACAGAAGAAAAAAGGCCATTAG
The DNA here is from genome assembly GCA_023525975.1 of Smallanthus sonchifolius. NCBI lineage: Eukaryota > Viridiplantae > Streptophyta > Magnoliopsida > Asterales > Asteraceae > Smallanthus > Smallanthus sonchifolius. The sequence goes on from CM042046.1 coordinate 35,564,756, forward strand.
GCCAGAAGTCGCAGGCCAAGGACTAGGTCTGAGGGACTAATCGAGAAGGTCAGAAAGGCAGAAACAAGAAGGCAATGGAGGGACTAATCGAGTAATCACTATTCAAGCCTTCATGGTATGATTCGTTAATCGTTATCGTTTGTTGTAGACTTGTAGTTTTTGATTATGGTTATTGTAGATTTGTTAATGATAAATGAATATTGATAGTTGATTAATGATTAATCGAGTAATCGAGCAGCAGAGGTGGATCCAACACCAAATGAGGCTGGGCCAATTAGGGGTGTTCAAATTCGGATATCCGAAAATTCGGATTCGGATAATGGTTCGGATATCCGTTTTTTTTTTCTTCTTATATTACAATACCTTAAACTGGAATGAATAAACATGTTATTGTTCAGTTTATTGATGGAAATTGCATATTAGTACATACATACACACATAATACCTTGAACTAATATTTGCACTAATATAATATCTTTCGATGGTGGTCTGAATAAGATGGAAATTAGCAAGCTATTCGAATGATTGACATTTGAATTATCGCATCAGTGTTGACCCCAACAAATTAGGAAAATGGGTGTGTGAATGAGATCCAAATCAATAAACCAAAGATACAAAGTGAAAATGGGCGGAGATGTGGAACAGTCGTCGCCGGCGGAGAGAATCACAGAGCCACCACAGCTACAGTCCACAGAGGCATCTTGGAGACCTGGATCGGGAGAAGGGCTGCAAGAGAATGAAAGAGGCGTAAATAGGGAAATGAGATTTATGGTTTCTCATGAGTGGCTTATATATTTAAATATAAATAAATAATTAAAAATAAATAAATTAAATATTTCGGATATCCGAATTATCAGAAAATTTCAAATATTACTTTAACAACCCTAGGGCAAATGCCCACTGTCCGGTCCAAAATAATAGTAGGTTTTAATAGAACAATGAACTTCTTAATGTTACTAATGAATATTTATTCGAGCGTTTCAGAAATATGAAATCACGTAGAAGACAATTGTAATCAAGTTATTTTTATATTGTGTTCAGATATTTGATGAACTATATTTTTATATAGCGTCTTTTACGTTCCTTTTTTACCCACCCGTATTCTGTCACTCTTATAAAAAAATTTTGTTTCCGCTACTGGCCGCAAGTCGTCATAATGGGGATGGCGGCGGTGTTACTGTTGAAGCCCTTGGAGCCGCACAACACCATAGCGGGTGCCCCTTTCACCGTAACTGATTACACAACAAGATACGGACTTTATGAATTTCGATGACGTATAAAGACTCGATCATGAATTTGATAGTTAACCAATAACCACTTTATGAGAAAACAAGAAGATAGCAAGAAATGTAGGAGAGAGAAATAATATTTAGAACCGTCACTTTCGCATACAACTTTCAATATATAAAAAAAACATTTAAATGTATCACGCGCGTGTACAAATGTCATGCGCATGTATAAGCTTTCATCTTCAAAATAAACAGTAGTTAAAATTTTTACAAATGCAAATATATTTAATTACTAACAAATGTCTCCGATTCACCGACAGAATACACAAAATTGCAATATACATGAACTCATATAATACACTCACACCCGTACACATCCGCAGCCGAATCAAATTTACCATACTGCCCCATGTTTCCTATAAATTAACACTTATACCGAACTTAAAAAAGATATACAATATATTTATATTTAATTTAATAATTTTCTCGAAAGTCAACGAGGAAATCATCGATATTAAAGTCACCAAACTCCTCGCCGCAGTAACTATCCGACCCCAGAAAATCCGGCAAGCTAAACGGCATATCCAAATCAAATGATTCAAATCCAAAAGGGTCCACGTCGACGGAGTTTAAACCATCAGACGTCGTTAACTCGCCGTTACCATGTAACACAGACGTAGGCGACATGCCGGCGTTATGTAACGGCCCTTCGCTACCGCTACTACTCGTTGTTGTAACCGTTTGACTTTGACTCTCAACAGTCACGTTTCTCGTAACATTGACACGTGGAAAGTTCGTAACGGCCGCATCACCTTTCAATTTCACAGCGGCGTCGTCGTACACCGTCGCAGCTTCCTCCGCCGTATCAAACGTCCCGAGCCAAACTCGCTTCCTCCGATGCGGATCACGGATCTCCGCAGCCCACCGGCCCCACGGCCTCCGGCGAACACCTCTAAACTTCTTCCCCGTCGATTTCAACGACGGTGTGCTGAAATCGATCACCGAAACGTGCTTCTTCACTCTCTTAACCGCTCGTTCCTCCTCGTCGTCGCCGGAGGAATCGGTGGCGTACGGATCCGTCACCGTGATCCGAACGATCCTTTGCTTAATCGACGGCGCCGGAGAACGATTCTCGCCGTGAACGAACTTACTGGTTGTTACAACGTGCTCAGAGAATTTCACCGCCGATCGTACGGACATCGTACGATCGACTTCCATACAAGATCTTCAGTTGAAATCGAACAGATCAGTGGTTGTTAGGGCTCTGATCTTCTTCCAATTGAGAAGATGAATCGAAGGAGTTGACTAGGTCAACTCAAGTGATGAGCCTTTTATTGTGTTTTGGCGGGAAGGTTTCCCTCCAATTCGGAGTGAGATCCCTGAGGGGAAGAAGAATCAAGAGTGGTGGAATTTGGGGGTAGGATTTGTTATATAAAGGAGAGAAGTGTGTGCACTCCAGTTGTTGCATTCAACCACATTCTTGTCTACATTCATAATGATTCAATTTGGTCCCTACACTTATCATTTTTGTTGTTTTAGTCCCACACAAACTTTATTCAACTAAACATTTTAAAATATGTATTTGCGTTGTCCCTATATCGGCTTGAAGTGTGTGTCCATGACATATTATACATATCTCTATTTGTGGTGACACGTGTATCATAGAAGTGGATGAGTGACCTCATGTGTTTATTTTGTTAAAAAAACTATGGGCGTACATAATATACGTAGTATTTAAATTTGATGAAAGAATTATATTTTAAAAGTTTTAGTTAAAATAATTATTTATATAAAAGAAAAAGACAGGTCAAAATGACTATTTCACGTGATTTTATTTTTCTTACAATTAATGTAAAAATGAACTTTTCAAAGTTTTATTTTAATCTCAACGAATGAATTTTAGTCTTCTGAACTTAAATTGTTGATTTTTCTTACAATTGTTATAAACGGTGAATTTTTAAAAGTTTTAGCCAAATCTCAACGATTTTTAGTCTTTTGAACATAAATTGTAATATAGTTTATTGTCATTCTATATGAGCAACTCATAGAATGTTAAAGGCAAAAGTCAGAGGTCAGAAAAGTCATTTACGAGAAGCATATGGGGAAAAGGTGTAAATTTTGTGTGAGCACTAATTACGGAAACAGCACACCTCTGTCTTTAGACGTTTGTGGTCGTGTCGGATGGGGAAAAAGAGGGATACTGCAGGCAGGTGGTGTGGAAAATCCAACGTTGTTTCCTCTAAGTTGGTCAAAAGCTATCTTTGACTCATGCTTTCAACCTTACAAATATTAATTCCAAATGTACTACACATACAAGACTATTCTTTGCTTCAAATTTCTCTTGTACTAAATCCTTATAATCGTATTATTAATTATGACTTCCATTAAAACATGATTTTATATCATGTTTCAATAGTATAAATCATTTTCAATTGGTTTTTTTTAATAGAGAACAGGGATGGTTTTATTGGACAATTAAATGCAACTGATTTAGACTCCTAAATTTAAAGAGCCGTAAAAACTATAAAAAAAACTATTTTAATTTGTCTTAACAACTTTTATATTTTAAAGAGAAATAATAATTTCATAATTTTTATGTCAACATTATACGTTTTGACGCTACATTAAATTACATTTTAAAATTTTTTTATATTACCAAAACTTTCACAGAAAGACTCAACTTTAACGTTCTCTTTAGTCCACAAAATATGTTGAGCCGGCCCTGATAAAGAACCATGAAACTAGTTATTTTTCAATCGAAATAATATGAGTATTCATGACCGTACGTCTAGTTTCGCTCATGTACAAGACTTTATTCTTAGTTTCGCTTAATACAAGACTTTTGATATGCCATCATTTATACATATTTTACATACATAATAATCCCCACATTATGATATTAATTGAATAATAACCTTGCAATTTATGCTTAAAACACTTATATTTTGTAATTACAGGTTATTCGGTGTTGAAAATATAAATCAAACTAAATCGTATAAAAAACCATAATAATTCAAGCTTCTAGAAGGTTCATTCCCGAGCATTGACCCCCAAGAAGTCAAAATTGGTCAACAAAAGTCAACCAAACAGCTAAAAGACAAAGCTGGGAGAAAACAGAGGGATGCACGGCCGTGCATCCCAATGCACGGTCGTGCATCAGTGTCCCTTGCTCCCCACGGCCCAATACAATGTCCTCTATACCCTGTTTGATTCTCTAGGCCTTTGCACGCCCGTGCAACCCATTGCACGGACATTGCACATTTTGAGGCCTATAAATAGCAGGCTTGAGTTCTTCATTAGACACACCCATTCAGAGCTCAAGAACACTGAAGAAGATAGCATTCTCGTAGTTAGAGTAGAGAGTATAGAGTAAAGGGCTCTTCCTCCTTGTTCCACAATAGGTGTAGGTCCCCGGGTGTCTCGGATCGTTACGTGCGAGCGTGTGACTAGTCGGACCGGGTGCGAAATGCCCGTGACTAGCTGGAGTATCAAGCAACAAAACAAAGTAATCCGACAACAAACACGAAATACATCAAACTTCGTCTATTGATAATCACAGCCGGTTACAGAATGAGTGCGTACATAATTCTGTCACTACCTGGCTATATATAATAAGACCTGTAGCCTGCGCACTTGACAAGTGCACAGGGCTTAACTCCTGCGTACTTAGCAAGTACGCAGCCTTTGTTCTTGCATACTTGCTAAGTACGCATGATCTACATCCTGCACACTTGTTAAGTGCGCACAACACTTTACAAAGACAAACCAAGTACAAGTACCTACACATACGGTTACAACTCGATAAAGCAATACATACATATACTAAATACAAATACAAATACAGAAAGTAAAGTACAAAAGCATAAGACAACATCCAGAGTGTCTGTCACACAAATGTGCTCCAAAAAACTCCCCCTTGAAAACAGCTCTGGATTGTCTTCGGTCTTCAAACTCCTGCATCTCTAGCTTCCCATCTTCAGCTTGTAGTCAAGACAGAACTTGACTAGCTTGTCGTATCTTGATGCTTCATCCATTCGTCCGTGTAGATGCAGTATTTCTCATTGAGAGCCATCAGATCTTTCACAGAGAAGTTGATGAAAGTGATTTCATCAAAGACCCTGATCAGTTCCTTCGGTTCCAAGCTCCCACTTGTGGACCTCACTCTTCCAATCACCACCACCTCGCCTGTCTTTGGGTCTACGTACTAGTACCATATGTTACCAAGGATATCCTGAGATAACTTGCTCAGGGGAATCTTGGTTTCACACAACACTGGCTTGTAAACCATTTTCTTTCGGCTTCGGTTAGTCATGGGATGTTTGACAGTCTTATCCCGGACTCTCTTGGGCATTTGAGGCTTGAAAACCTCAAAGTTTCCTGATCTTCCCTTTCGCTTTAGTGTACCCCACAAACCCTTCGCTACTGCATGACTTGTGTCACACAGCAGTTCACTGTTGGCAAGGTTCACCAGGTCGTACTTCGGCAGGGAGCTGTACGCCTCGCTTGTAGGTTTAAAGTACTGAACCCCACCTGCTCTTTTGATGGCGAACAACTTCTTGTAGTCATCGAACTTGACAGACAAGATCATACATGTAGCTCCATGTTTGTCTATTATGGATGTCTTTTGCCAGACATGAGCTTGATCCTTAGTAAACCATCTGCAAGTATATTTACTCTTCCACGCTTCCGGATCAACAGGTTGGGGATCGGTGGGAGAGGCTTCAGTCGAGGTTGCCGCACCACTAGCCTCAACAACAAATTCAGGCTCGACTGAACCTGTGTTAGAAGTAGCTTCAAAGGCTGGAGCCTCAAAGATCTCTCCATCCTCAATCTCGTAAACTCCTTCACCGTCCCCCTTTGGAAACTCCACCACAACATCTTCATCTTCAACATCCCATTCTTCATCAGACTCGATCTCTCCTTCTTCAAGATTGCTGAGAGCATCAATCTGAGCTTCTTTTAAATAGTCTGGCTCTATCATTAGAATGACCTCATCAGATAGGTCGTGAAGAACATCAGCCGCAGACTTTCCAGTACCACCTCCACTACCTGACACATCACCTTCATGCTGAGTGGACTCCCCCTCAGCCATATGCATAGCAGAAATGGGAAAAATCGCTAACGCTTGATGCTCACTTCCACTGGGACCGGCTTCAGGATCCTTGTCCGTGTCATCATCCTTGGTCAGGTCGACTAGGTGACAAGCCTCATCACTACTCGGGTTAGTAGGCTTCTCCTTCTCCTTTAGTAACTCTTGAATCTTCTCCCCCTGAGCAGCAAGTGTTTTGGTCATATCACAGACCAATTTAACCATCATTTCATGCTCTTTACGCTGCAACTCATCAGCAGCCCTTTGTTTCTTCAAAGCCGCTACTTCATCAACCAAAGAATTAATCTGACCTTGTTGCTTGTCAGACTCCTCCCTTGATTTTTGTATCGTCTTAGGTAAACCAGTAACTTGAGTCTCCAGAGTAGCAATCCTTGCATCCCTTGGATCAGGATCCCTAGATGTAAAGACTTTGGCTGTATGATGGGGAAAGGTGAAGATTTCTTCAAAATCGAACCCATGGGTGAAATCACCATATGAGAAGGGTTCACTGAGTGGTTAAAGGGTGGTAGTATAGGGGTTGGGATGATTGTGGTTTCAAATGTGGTTGGGGTGATGGTAATCGACTCCGTCTGAATTGGACTTGAAACCATCACCTGGTGGACAGATTGAGCTGGGAGGGAGACTACCACATGAACCTCCTCTGTGATAGTAGTGATAACCACTTCAGCAGTAACACGTGGATGCCCCCTTCTTTGGTATAACTGAGTTAAGGTTGAGGTAGAAGTTGAGGCAGTGCTCACGGCCTCAGTGATTGGCTGCCGTGACACACGAGCTTCAACTTCTCTGAGGATTGCCGCAAATGGCCTATCCCCCCGACGCTTTACACTTCTTTCTCTTCTCTGTCTCTGTAATTCAGCATCCAATCGGAATTGGGTTCATATTCGTTTCCTGTACTCTCTTGTCTTTGTCTTTTGGAAGATGATTCGGGAAGGGAAACCTTTGTCAACTTCCTGGGGTGTGAATGATCTGGTGCATTATCAGAATCAGATGAATCAAATTCAGTGGCTTCAGAATCTGACTCCTCAGCACCATCTCCTCTTTCTTGTTCTTCATCACCATCATCACCAGACTCATCACTCTCAGATTCTTCATTTCCTTCTTCTTCCTCCTCTAGTTGTTCATCTGAGTGTTCACTTAGTTCAGCCTCAGACTCAACACTAAACCATCTCAGATCTAGAGGGGCCACATATGCTTCATTGATAAGATGGCCAAAGAGAGGAGTGTGCACATGGGTAGGTTCTACACTGCCTGGCGTAAGGAATTGAGAAAACACTCTCTTTGTCACCGTCTTGACTTGAAGTCTCTCACCAATTGCCGGTAGATTTGGCAAAACATCATTGATCAACAGTTGAACGAATCGTGGTACAACAGGAATCTAAACTTCTCCGCTGTGTTGATCTTTTCGGTTAAAGCTTTGTAGATGTATTTAGAGAAGTTGTACTATAAGAACAAACAGACTCGTTGGAATTGAACAAACATGACTAGGTATAGCACTTTCACAAAGATCAGATTTCCAGACTTAGAAAAATTTCAGAAATACAATCCCTGCGTACTTGGCAAGTACGCAGGGTTTACCTCTTGCGTACTTAGCAAGTACGCATGAACAACCTCTTGCGTACTTACTAAGTGCGCAAGAACAAGCCCTTAGACAAAATTTTCAAAAATCCAAATCTGAAGAATGTGAGATTTTGTTGTGGATTATGGTCACCACAATGTCGAAAATAATGTTTAGGACTAATGGGACCAAAACCAACATCAATATCATGCTAAAACTGGTCATTTGTGACCTAACTTTGGTTCGACGTAAACCCACGGGAACCAAGAGGCCAAAATCAAAATCAAACCATGTTAAGGAAAAATTTGAGTTACTAGAGCTTAGATTAATGATATTAAACAGAGTTGAAGGTATAATTTCACTCGAAAACACCCAAAATCGGTAGAAATTTGATGATCAAAACCCTAACTTTTTCAAGTTCAAGAATCGGTCCAAAACACATGATTTTGTGGATGAAATCGTCTGAGAATCTCACCAAATGCTAGTTAGATGAAGATTAAACTAAGATCGGGACGAAAAACTCGTTTGGAAACATTGAAATTTTTGAGCAAAAATTCGAGTCGTGGGTATTCAACAGAGTATAGTGTTTGAAAGAGATGAACTGATGAAAATGACTAACTCCCGTATATATACCCCACACACAAATGGGTTGCGTACTTATTAAGTGCACAGGGAGTAACTCCTGCGTACTTACTAAGTACGCATGACTTAGTCTTGCGTACTTGGTAAGTACCCAAGGTTTAACTCTTGCGCACTTAACAAGTACGCAGAGACACTTGTGCACTCAAAATTCAACTCAACTTATGAAGAAATGTCAAGTCAAATAGCGAACCGGATATGAACGTTCAATCTAGAGGTTTCACAAACAATTCAAGGAAGTTAAACAAAAATATTTTTGGCTTTTCTTAACTTTTTGATAAATTGTACAGAAACATTGAACTGTTCATAAACTTAAAATCTTTTTGATCTTTTTTTGAGTGAAGATCTATGATGTCGTGTGTTTAGATATAAAAATATAAATAAATATATTCTTAAGATGATTTCACAAGATCAGGTTTTAAATTTATAAAATGATAATTAGTTTAACTTAAAACACACACAATAGGCAAGTGTACCTATCGCAGAGTAATATACTTTGGGTAAGAACCAAGTATCAAACCACGGACACGGATCCCGTACTCAACCCTCGCTATTGTCTGAATAGAATAATAAGTTGGAAAATAGGTTTTGTTTAAAAGGAAAATAAAAAGTTAAGAAATGTAATTATAACTATTATTCTGTTTAAGATGTTACTCTAGTTGTTATCCCTTATTAATTAATGTTGTATTTAAAGTAAGGTTGGTCGTAGTTACTAGTATTAACCCTTTCGATAGGGGAGTTAGTATGTCGTAACGGAACAGTGGATACGGTCAGCCTACTGTTCCTTAATGAATATAACGGACCCTAAACGGGGCGTGAAGTCCGTCGGTATCATCACAATTCATTATTCGGACTTATTATCCTTGTGACTAACGTACGTCTGGTCTTGTAACTTCTTCCGGTAAGTCGGAATGCACGAGTTCCTCCAAAGGTACTTTATGAACGCTCGGACCTAACTAATTATGTTCTTAAATAGTTGTCTTTACTTATAATATTATTTCAAATAAATAATACTTTCCTTCTCAAGATCAAACCCTATGGCTCCCGCTAGAAGTCCTCTGCAAAACGATACAAGAGAAGTAGAGAATTACCGACACAAACCGCCTGGTCTGTTTAGGGCTCAAACAGCCTGCTGAATGTCCAAACCTCCAATCAACCCATAATATTATATCTATACTAACCGGTCGTGCTAGCATCAAGATTTGTATATAGACCGTACAAATATCGAATAAGTTTCCCGAAAAAGAAGTCTTGCTTAAGTAACTCACAAGATAAAAGATTATTAGATTGATTTAAAGATCACTTATTCTGGTATTTTTTAGATAACTTATAGTAAAGACTTTAAAAACATAACTTACTAAAAATATTTCATTAATTAATTAAAGTTCAACCAACTCGAGCAACACAAGAGGACTAGCCAAGAATGAACATACAAGTGACTCTACTAAACCTTAGATAATGTGTGAAAGTTTTCCAACACCAAGGGAGAGTGGGTATAGGTTGCCTCTTGTTTCACTCGAACGAGAAGAATATGTTCATATTACAAGACTTAGAAAATAAAATAAAAATGAAAACCTAAATGGACCAAAACCAAGAGAGTTCCGGCTCTTAGCAGAGCACTAAGGCCTTCCCTACTCTTGATCTTGGACACCTAAAACTCTAGAATGAGTTTGCTATTTATAGACTCAGAATTTGGTAATGCACGGCCGTGCAAAGCACACATCTTTTGCACGTGATGGAATTTGGCAGAGCAGGGAAGGACGGGGACACGTGGCGTCATTTGCACGGCCATTGCAATGCACGACCGTGCAAAGTCATATTTTGACTATATGCTTTATTTTGACTTCTGGTTTGACTCCATGCGTCCGGTTTCGTTCAATTGGCTTTCGAATGCTGATTTTGCCTTGTTTTTGGGTGTTTTCTTCATGTTTTTGTATGCAAGGATTAATTATCCTGTTGTGACACAAATAAGTGGATTAAGTATCATATTTTATCATATTTTATATAATTTGTGTTATTTATGGGGATAATTATGCATGTAAAACATGTATAGATGATGGTATATAAATCTACAAGTATATACACACTATCTCTTTTTGGTCAAAGTCATGAGCAGAGGATCATATCAGACTATTAAAAGCAAAAATGATACAATATAAACATCAAAGAATATGGGATCATGTCATGGATTACTACTTATGCATACGTAATAAGCAATATAAACAAGTAATTCAAGTTGGCAATATTATAAGATTTGAAACCATAAGCATCTTAATATCACGTTCTTGTGTGTTAGGGTAATCATTAAAGATATACAACGTGTACCCCACAGTTATGATACATGAATTTAAATTTGCACTATCTCAAAGCATCTAAGACTTTCCCAATGATTTTCATAATTTCCAGAATGAAGTTACATCAGTTAGCATAGAAAAATCAAGCAGAATCCATAAGAATTATCAGGAATCATAAGATTCGGAATCGAGTGATTCATATGTCTTGGTTTCATAGGATTTCATCTGTGAATATCAGTATGATGATTCAGGATAATGAATATGGTGTCTGAGGATTTAGGTAAGGGGATCCAACTTTTATCTGAATTTGATTTCAATGAATCAGGAATGATTCAAGGGTGAATATATGCTCAACGGTTAAATTCAGGACATATCTTGGTTCAATCTCTCATTGCATACTTTTGAGTATGGGCAGTGAGATGAACCGTAATAATTGTGCTAACGACCTAACCCGAAACTGGTCTCAGAAGAAAATCCTTGTCAAAATATTACATCCTATATCTGATAGTGATCTTTTGCATTCTTTTATACACACACATTAGCAAACATGGATTCAAATCACAATTGCAGTATTGATTTAGTTTCCACACTACTAATGATTCAAAGACGCTCACAGTCTACTGACAATTTAGATTACTTACAAATATTCAGATTAACAGATCAAACATTTGAAACAATCAGGTAAGCATGACGCAATCATTTCCCATATGTGCAATCTAATACGTTTAGATCATTACTGATGTGCTATCCTTTACTCATTTCTTCAAATGACATTGAAATTTTCTTGGTTTTCTAATTTGTTTGGGTTTTTCTGAAATAATTTGAAAGACAAGCAAATTGTACAAAAATTAAAGAGAAATAAAAGTTAACTTCCAAGAAAATGTTTTGATTTGAAAAACAAGTTTTCACTCTGGATTGAACATTCCTATCATGTTGACAAGATGCTCAAAACGAGTACGATTAAACGCCTTAGTGAAAATGTCAGCAAAGTTTTCATCCGTGCGAACTTTTACAAGTTCAATTAAGTGCTTTTCAGCATAATCACGGATGAAGTGGTGATGAATCTCAATGTGTTTAGTTTTGGAATATTTCACCGGGTTATTTGTGATGGACATGGTGGCGTTGTTGTCAATGAACAAGGGGGTTCCAGTGTAGTGTAAGCCATAGTCTCTCAATTGCTGCTGGATCCACAATATCTGAGAACAACAGCTTGTGACAACAATGTACTCTGCTTCACATGTTGAGACAGAAACCGTTGACTGCTTCTTGCACTGCCAGGAGACCAGCCTGTCTCCCAAGAATTGACATCCACTTGAGGTTGATTTTCTATCGAGATTACAACCACCATATTCAGAATCAGTTTAAGTTTTGAATTCAAACGACTGCTTCTTGGAGTATCAAAGACCCAATCGTGGTTTCCCTTTCAGGTGTCTGAAGATTCTCTTCACAGCTATCATATGAGATTCCTTCGGTTGTGACTGAAACCTCGAGCACAAGCAGACGACAAACATTATGTCGGGCCTTGAAGCTGTGAGATACATAAGAGATCCGATCATCCCACGGTACAATTTACAGTCTACATCCTTTCCATCTTTATCTGGTTGCAAACCGTGATTGACTGGGATTGGTGTGCCATAAGTACTACAATCATTCATTTTGTATTTTGACAAAATGTCTTGTACATACTTAGTTTGATGTAGATAAATGTCATCTTCCCTTTGACTGACTTGCAGACCCAAGAAAATGACTGTTCACCTATGTTTCTCATTTCAAACTTGGACTTCATCACCCTTTTGATTTCCCTACACATCTCTTCATTGGTAGACCCAAAGATAATGTCGTCAACGTACACTTGCACAAGTAGAATATCACCTCCTGCTTTTCGTATGAAGAGGGTTGAATCAATTTATCCACGATCGAAACCATTGGACAATAAATGCTTGGATAAAGTCTCATACCATGCCCGAGGTGCTTGATGAAGACCATAAAGTGCTTTATCCAGGTTATACACTTTATCAATATTATGCGGATCTTCAAAACGGGTGGTTGAGTGACATAGACTTCTTCATGCACTTTTCTATATAGGAAAGTACTCTTCACATCAAGTTGATAGACCTTGAAGCCGAAAAAGGAGGCATAAGCCAGAAACAGTCGAATGGCCTCAAGTCTAGCAACTGGGGCATATACTTCAGTGTAATCCAGGCCCTCTTACTGGTAAAAACCCTGAACAACCAACCTTTCTTTATTCTTCACTACAACGTGTCGATCGTCCGTCTTGCATTTGAACACCCATCTGGTTCCAATTGGATGCATACCTTTCGGAAGGTCAACCAAATCTCACACATGCAACTTTTGGAATTAAGACAACTCATCTTGCATAGCCTCAATCCAGCAGTTTTCAGTGAGAGCCTCTTTCACATTCTTCGGCTCTAATTGGGATACGAATGCAACATGCAAATATGTTTCCATGACACCAGTTTCAAGTATCTCAGCATATAAACTCGTGTTCTCCGAAATGGTTCTATGATGAGTTCGAACACCCACATTAGGATCACCAATAATGTTGTCAATTGGATGATTCTTATGCACTCTCGTCTCTGGTACATGCGGTTCCTGGAGATTTGTATCAAGATTTGTACTTAACTCCCCCATATCTTGTGAACCAGATGAAGACGATTCAATGTTGATTTGATCAACTGGAGCGTTATTTCCATCAACATGAACCACTTCATCGTCATCACTTGCACGAGTTCCAGATGCAGATGTAGCATTGGAATCGGAAGTTACAATTGCTACTGTGGTACGGGTTGAGAAATTGGAGTCATCACCGCCATTAAAGAATTCGTACAAGTGGCGGCATCTTCGGCAGATAGATCAGGAAGGTTGAAAGACTTGAATAGAGCATTATAATCGAATCCCCACGCTGGACCTGTAGGTTCTGATGGAGTACTGTGTTTACTGCAATCCACTTCGAACCATTCTTCAACTGAGCGTGTTCCTATATCACTCTCTTGCATGGTGAGTTGGCAACATATCCTAAGAAGATGTCTTCTACCGCTTTTGCATGAAATTTGGATTTGCGATCCTTGTACTATAACAATAAGGAACATGGACTACCAAAGGGGACTAGGTAGTCGAGATTTGGAGGTCGATTGTTGATCAGTTCGTAACATGTTTTGTTGTGCCTTTTAACTACCAAAACTTTGTTCAAAACATGACAAGCTGTATTTACTGCTAGAAAGTTACAGGAAGCTTGGCATCTGACAGCATTGTCCTTGCAGTCTCAATCAAAGTTCTGTTCTTCCTTTCTGCAAAACCATTCTGTTGAGGTGTGTACGGTGCACTAAATTCATGACTAATGCCCTTCTTGAGACAGAAAAGCTCCATCATGTTATTCTTGAACTCCATTCCGTTATCACTCCTTATTCTTCTAACTTTCAGCTTGCATAAAGATTCCAGGCTCAAGATCAGGTATTGAAGAATTTCAGCAGTCTCGTCCTTTGTACCTAAGAAATGCACCCAAGAAAAACGTGAGAAATCATCAGTTACAATTAGACAGTATGACTTACCTCCAATACTCCTGATACTTATGGGTCTAAACAAATCCATGTGTAGGAGTTTCAAAGGGGTATCAATGGAGTTTTGGAGCTTGGGCTTTTGAGATTTCCGGTGCTGTTTGACCTTTTTACAAGGCATACAATCATCTGCAACGACAAATCTCAGCTTAGGAACCCCGGTTACCAAACCGTTTCGGACAAGATGATTTCTTTTACAATAAGAAATGTGTTCGAGTTTCCTATGCCACAAGATTGAGTCAAGCTCTGTCGCTTTTGTAAGCAAACAAGTAGCAACTAATGAGGTGGTTTGCGCCACGCTCATATTGATCTGATAGGTGTCTTTTGTTCTTGGTGCTCTCATCATAATCCACTCAGCAGGAACCTCAAAACCATGCTTGAGAATCAAGCACTCAGACTTGTCAAACATAACCGAGTACTCTTTGTCGTACATCTGAAAAACACTCAACATGTTATGCTTCAACTGCTCACAGTAGTTGGCGTTGTCGAAGCTAATACATCCATTTGTAACCACGCCTTGACAAGTGATACTGCCGCCTTTCTCTCCTGCAAAGGCCACATAGCCGCCTCTGAATGGTTTAACATCTTAAAGTAGGGCCATGTTGCTTGTCATGTGCCGGGAGCATCCACTATCCACATACCAATGGTTAGAAATAGTTCCCTTTGGATGTCCCTGCACGAGTCACAAGCAAATTATTTAGTTTTGGAGACCCAAGCCATAGTGGTCTGGGGTCGTCCGTCTTTTTGAAAGTATACAACCTCGAGCAATTCGCAATCATGACTGTCAAAAATGGGTGAATCTTTAGAAGATTTAGGATCAGAAGGTTGAGAACTTTTGGTTTTCTTGGTCCAGGACCTTTTCGTTTTAGCCTTTTGAACATCAGGCTTGCAAGTCTCAACAATGGGTGAACTAGTGGAAGCTTCACCTTGTTGACTACCAGCTAGTTGCTGTTCAATTTTTCTCAACCATTTGTTCCTTCTTCTTCTCTGTGGCTTAGAAAGTTTCACCATAGGCTTCTCACTAGACTGTGTACTACCAGAGGTAGATACACTGGGTTTAGCGGGTAGCTTCTCCCATTTTGGAACAAATGTTTAGCCTCTGACAATGTCTTTGGCCTCACCATAGGTTTCACTGGTGGTTTCACCACATTTGATTTGGGATTCTGGCGTTGCTTCACGGATGGTGTCTTGGGAGAAACAGCTTGTTGATGAACAACTGGCTGTTTCCCTTGGTTCTTGTCAGGACAGTTCAGAAGAATGTGACCAACCATACCACAGTGAAAGCAAGCACGCTTTTCTTGGTAAATCCTCCTTTAAGGCTCTCTGTTTTTGGATGCGGATGACTCAGCTTTAGGAGTACCTATAGTTGTTTCGTGAACATAACAAGGACCTTGTGCTTGTCCTGATTCAGATTTATTACCATGAGCATAATATTTATCTATGTTTTTCTGAAAATTTTTACCCAAGTCATCAAGGTCTGGGACTGGCTTTATGGTTTTGAAACCTCCATAAAGCATCAACTTAAGCTTCTCATTTGATTCAACAGTGTCAGGTTCTGTTAAAATACACTTATCACGATCAATGACACTGTTTTTCACAACTTTATGTTCACCAATCAATTCCTCTGAGACAACACCCTCTAAATTCGTGTTCTCAGAGCCCTCATCTGAGAAGAACTCATCAGAAGCTGAGTCAGCCCTACTTGAGGAATCATCCTTGTTAGAAGAATCATTCTGACTTGATGATTCATCTAAGCATGACAAGTCAATGTCAATCAATCCGTTGACAAATTTCCCGCTCACTGGTGGAGGAATGGCATTAGTACCTAAGCCCAAACCATTTACTTGCCTCACTATAGATTCCTATTGTTCCACCACAAAACGAGAATTTTTCAACTTCTCAATCTTGCCACTAAACTACAGAGTCTCATTTTGCAGTTTGGCAATTTCCATGTTCTTTTTCTCTAACCCCTTGTATGCAACGTCCAAATGAAACTGTTGCTCACTGATTTTAATTGAAAAATCATGTCTTTCTTTCTTAAGAGTTTCAATTGATTCTTTAAAGCGTTTTTCAATTTCTTTGTAACTTAACGCTGCAATACTGAGGGGTTCAACTTTGTCTTGAAGTCGAGAATTTTCTTCCTTCAATCCTAAACATTTGGAACATGAAATAACATCAAAAGAGTTGAAATCTACCTCAGTTGACGTGTTGGATGTCTCTCCAATAGCCATGAGTGCAACTGCAGATGTAGATTCTCTTTGGTCAGCTACAAAAGCTTCCCTTTCTTCTACTTCCACCATTTCAACAATCTCATCCATGAGACCCATTTGAGTCTGAGTAAGAATGGCATCTTCCAGATGAACACCCCAATCAAAGTTGTCGTCCCGCTGAACCACTAGAGCACTGGACGTTCCACTTTGACTCTGATTGCGGTTGTTCTGATTGTTGAAACCTTGGTTGTTTCCTGGACTGCTTCCCTGGCTTGGTCTGGTGAAACCCGAAGCTGGTGCTTTATCCTTTTGACATTCCCTTGCTAAATGTCCAAAGTTTTGACATTTGTAGCACTTGGACTTGGATTTATCAAATCCCAACTTAGCATTTGAATGCCCACCAATGAACTTCCTACCAGTTCTGTTCAGGAAACGTTTAGCCCTTCTCAAGATCATGGCCATATTCCACTGAATATTCATGTCCTCCATGTCATCTGGATCCACCTGATTGAAGTCTTCCTCAATGGTCTCAGGATCCGTTAGCTTCCCACTAATGAAGTTCTCGTAGGCAAGCATACACGACGAGAACAAAGTCACATGATCTTCAGCATCTTGGCTATGGCAGTCTGGTTGGCTGAAGAGGTAGATGTAGTGTTTCTTGATGAAGGTTGATGGTGTTGACCAGATCCTGAAGCAATAAATCCAGTATGATTACCACCACCAAGTGCATGTTCTTCTTCATGAGGACTCCCAAGGAATAAGGCAATTCCTGAACTAGATGACTTTGCGGTAGAGTTCACCCCAAAATACATGGAGGGATCTTGTATTTGAGGTCTACCAGAACTCTCTTTCTCTCTCAGGTTCATATCGTGTGCCTGAACCTTGCCTACAGCTTCTTCAACAGTCATCTCATAGAACTTTGGGTTCTCTCTCAGCAATGTGGGATATATGTCAAACTTGGGTGGTAAGGCATCCAGAAACTTCTCCACCAACTCATCAGCAGGATACTTGAGGTTATACGACTTCAGCTCAGTCTGAAGCTGATAGAATGTAGAAATAAGTTCATCAGTTGATTCATTCTCCAAGTATCTGAAACACTCATATTGTTTCCTCATAACCTCTCTCTTGCTCTTCTTGACGTCACTGTTCCCCTCAAACCTTTTCTGAATGGCCTTCCATAGATCTTTAGAATTATCATAACCCTTGAAGCTATGAAAAAGATCTCTATATAATTCCATAGTAATAGACCCATTAGCCTTCTTTTCACGGTCATATACTTGCTTTTCTTCTTCGTCTAGCTTAGAAATAGGTTTGGGAACAGTCTCTTCAAGAAATATGTATGTTGGATGTTTATATCTCTCAAGGATAGGTATCCACAACGAGGAATCAATATATGAAATGTACTCCTCAAAGCGTGCTTTCCAATTCGAATAATCATTTACATTAAGCAGCTTTGGTGGTTTATGAGGAGTCCCAATCTCGTTGTCATAGTTGAACAGGCTACTGAGGTTCTGAAGGTTTGCCATGGTGAAACACTTAGACAAAAATCAGAAAATCAGCACAACTTGTGTACTTAGAAACTGGCCTTGCGCACTTAATAAGTACGCGGGAAGTAATGACAAGTACGCAGGAAAGAAACTTAAGTACGCACAAAGTTGGTCTTGCGTACTTAACAAGTACACAACAACAGTGTACTTTTTGCCAAAAATGGTAAGTACGCGGTTCACTTTATCCATCTGCTCCACCAACTTTTTCTGATCGCCGAAATATGCTCAAATCTTCAAAAATTAAAGTTTTGAACAAACTGATCAAGCCAAAAGGTTAGAAACTTGTTTCTAACAAACCCTCGGTGATCAAAACCCTCAAACAAACAACAAAAATGTCGGATTTTGACTGATTTTTTAGTCTAAAACAGCTATCAAGAGCTATGATATGTCATCATTTATACATGTTTACATACACAATTATCCCCATAAATAGCACAAATCATAGAGAATATGATAAGATATGATACTTAATCCACTTATTTGTGTTACAACAGGATAATTAACCCTCGCATACAAAAACATGAAGAAAACACTCAAAAACAAGGCAAAATCAGCATCTGGAAGGCAATCGGACGTTCGTGCACCCAAGGAGTCAACCCATTAGGTCCAAATCAAGCAAAGGTCAAAATTAAGGGTTGCACGGTCGTGCATCTCAATTCACGGCCATGAAAATGGTGAAACTGGGCCCTGGGCCTGCCAGACCTGACAGATTCCCTCACGTGCAAGAAATGAGTGATTTGCACGACCGTGCATCCCATTACACGGCTGTGCATTGTCCAAATCTTTGTCTATAAATAGGAAGCTCATTCTAGTGTTTTAGGGTCCAAGATCAAGAGGTGTGAAGGCCTTAGTGCTCGGCTAAGAGCCGGAACTCTCTCAGTTTTGGTCCATTTAGGTTTTTCTTCTTATTTTCTTTTCTAAGTCTTGTAATATGAACTTATTCTTCTCGTTCGAGTGAAACAAGAGCCAACCTATACCCACTCTCCCTTGGTGTTGGAACACTTCCACACACTATCTAAGGGTTAGTGGAGTCACTTGTATGGTCATTCTTGGCTAGTCCTCTTGTGTTGCTCGAGTTAGTTGAACTTTAATTAATTAATGAAGTATTTTTAGTAAGTTATGTTTTTAAAGTCTTTACTATAAGTTATCTAAAAAAGACTAGAATAAGTGATCTTTAAATCAATCTAATAATCTATTATCTTGTGAGTTACCTAAGTAAGACTTCTTGTTTGGGAAGCTTATTCAATGTTTGTACGGTCTATACACAAATCTTGGTGCTAGTCCGACCGGTTAGTGTAGATTTAATATTATGGGTTGATTGGATCTTTGGGTATTCAGCAGGCCGTTTGAGCCCTAACTAGACCGGGCGGTTTGTGTCGGTAATTCTCTACTTCTCTCGTATAGGCTTGCAGAGGACTTCTAGCGGGAGTCAGGGGTTTGATCTTGAGAAGGAAAGTCTTATTTATTTGAAATAATATTATAAGTAAAGACAACTATTTAATAACATAATTAGTTAGGTCCAAGCATTCATAAAGTACCTTTGGAAGAAGTCGTGCATTCCGACTTACCGGAAGAAGTTACAAGACCAGACATACGTTAGTCACAAGGATAATAAGTCCGAATAATGAATTGTGATGATACCGACGGACATGACACCCCGTTTAGGGTCCGTTATATTCATTAAGGAACAGTAGGCCGACCGTATCCACTGTTCCGTTACGACATACTAACTCCCCTATCGAAAGGGTTGGTACTAGTAACTATGACCAACCTTACTTTAAATACAACATTAATTAACAAGGGATAACAACTAACACCTTAAACAGAATAATAGTTCTAACTACATTTCTTAACTTTTTATTTTCCTTTTAAACAAAACCCATTTTCCAACTTATTATTTTAGTCAGACAATAGTGAGGGTTGAGTACGGGATCTGTGTCCATGGTTCAATACTTGGTTCTTACCCAAACTATATTACGCTGCGATAGGTACACCTGCCTATTGTGTGTGTTTTAAGTTAAAGTAATTATCATTTTATAAATTTAAAACCTGATATTGTGAAATCATCTTAAAAATATATTTATTTATATTTTTATATATTTAAACACACGACATCAAGCTACCTCTGTTTTATCAAAAAAATCACCAAAATAGGTCACTTTTGCTTGTAAAAAGGCTGTAGATTGTGTCAAAAATGCTCCTAACACACTCACAACACTCGGAATCATGAGCCAATGCTCTGATACCACTTGTAGGTCCCCGGGTGTCTCGGATCGTTATGTGCGAGCGTGTGACTAGTCGGACCGGGTGCGGAATGCCCGTGACTAGCTGGAGTATCAAGCAACACAACAAAGTAAACCGACAACAAACACGAAATACTTCAAACTTCGTCTATTGATAATCACAGCCGGTTATAGAATGAATGCGTACATAATTCTGTCACTACCTGGCTATATATACTAAGACATGTAGACTGCGCACTTGACAAGTGCGCAGGGCTTAACTCCTGCGTACTTAGCAAGTATGCAGCCTTTGTTCTTGCGAACTTGCTAAGTACGTAGGATCTACATCCTACGCACTTGTTAACTGCGCACAACACTTTACAAAGACAAACTAAGTACAAGTACCTGCACATACGTTTACAACTCGATAAAACAATACATACAGATACTAAATACAAATACAAATACAGAAAGTAAAGTACAAAATCATAAGACAACATCCAGAGTGTCTGTCACACAAACGTGCTCCAACAATAGGGGAGCCTACGAAACTCATCGTTATGCTAGTCGTTATGGCCATTTGTGGCTAAAACTTCATTGTATTGCTAGGGTGAAGATGATGTTTGGTGCATTTAGTGTTTAACGTATTAATTTAGTGGTATGTTTATGTCTTTAACTAATTCGTTCTTAAAAACCATCTTTCGGTGGGCTTTTATTATTGTCTAAATCCGTATTTATATTTGTGAGTGTCTTGATTTTAAAGAGTAAGATCGTAAAACCCTTTTTAAGCAAACTTCCTTTGAAACTCGTACGTCTTTATACAAGCAGAGATTGATAAGCCAAGACTTTTTCTATACTTCTAAGATCATACGTCTTTATACAAACTTATTATGCGACCAAGAATTGGTGAACTTATGTTGGGAATGGTGTGTCTTTATACTTGGTCTCATTGTTACACCGCCTCCTGGTGAGCAAAATATAATCACCTATTTAACTTTAATAAAGCATTTTAAGTCCGATGTCTTAAACTAACCCGGAGATAACCATTCGATGGGTTGAGGGTAACTGTTGTCCCTAACGGGAGGCACTACTATTTTAATTTAAAGAACAAAATTTGTGAATCAAATGTAGTGAGTAAGAGGCTCTAGCGGTGACCCGGGTCACAAGTTTGTATTAGTCATACCACTGAATTAGTCAACTTAACATTATCACGTACCAAGCTGATTCGAATCCTGAAGCAATACTATCCGTAATCAGATCATTTTTGCTTTATTTACTTTTCTGCTATTTACTAGTATGCTAGTTACATTTCTGTTTCACACTTCACGCACGTTTTTACTTTTATTGTTATTTACTTTACCGTCATTTAATTTTCTGCTTCCCAAGCACACAAAACCCACTCACTAATTAATCTGGCTAAACGATAACAAAAGTCGAGTATTGGAACTCGACTGTGTCCCCTGGTTCGATACTTGGTTCTTACCTAAACTATATTACGCTGCGATAGGTATACTTGCCTATTGTGTGTGTTTTAAGTTAAAGTAATTATCATTTTATAAATTTAAAACCTGATCTTGTGAAATCATCCTAAAAATATATTTACTTATATTTTTACTATATCAAAACATTTACATCAACTTTATTCTTAGTTTCGCTCATGTACAAGACTTTTATTCTTATTAAGTTATTAGAGTAAATTACACAGGTTGTTCTTTAATTATATAAGAAATTACACTCCCTATCCTTTGACTTCAATAAATACACCACATGTCATTTTTTTAGTTACTTTTGCATGCTCTATGTCTTTTACGCTAACTGGTGTTAAGTTTTTTAGTTAAAATTTGATATGTGCCTTGCACATGAGGGTATAATGATATTTTTATCCATTAAAGGACAATTTATGTAATTTCTAAAAGCATTCCTCCCATCCCCTTCTTCTTCCCTAAACCTTCCCCCCATCCCCTTTCAAAGATTATACAAATTATCCTTTAATGGGTAAAAATAGCAGTATACCCTAATGTGCAAGGCACATGACAAAACTTAACTAAAAAAACTTAATACCAGTTAGTGTAAAGTACATAGAGTGTGCAAAAGTATCTAAAAAAAACTTTTGGTATAGTTATTAAAGTTAAAAGACATAAAGTGTAATTTCTATAATAATTAAAGGAAAATCCATGTAATTTAGTCAAATTATTAGTATGGATGTTTATGACATTTGTGAATTGCATTTTATATATCATACTAGTTTAAAACCCGTGTAATACATACGTAGTGAAAAATAATAATATATAAAATTCTTAAATCTTTATATGTATATTTTATAAGTGTAAAAATGTATTACATATTTGAAGGATGGAAAACAAAATTCAAAATATGTAAAAAATTAATATATAATTGAGTTTTAAAAATACTTTAATTACTATTTAATTTAATTTGACTTTCATTTACTATTTAATTAAAAGTAAAAGTTATATTAGATTTCAAAGTTTCTTATAATAAGGAATAACTTAAAATAAATGTGTTTTATTAATATAATTAGTATTTTCTTTAAAATATACTATTATTAAAAGATAGTGGTGTATTTAATAGGAAAGAGAGCCGAAAAAAAATGATGAGAATAAATATGAAGGTAACACGTGGCATAAAAAAACATTTTAGTCACTCAAATTTTTTTCTCATATGTTCCATTTAAGTCACTCAAACTTTTTTTCCTTATTTTAGTCACTCAAGTTTTTCGTCTGTTCCATTTTAATCACTCAAACTTTTTTCGTCTCATTTTAGTCACTCAAGTTTCACATGTTGTTCTAATATTGCATGATTACCAGGTTAACATGTTACTTTTTTTATTTTGTTTTATGAATATGGTGAAAATGTTGGTTTACTCTTTTTGAATTTCAATTTCACCATATCCATAGAATAAAATACAAAAAAAGTAACTCGTAACATAGTAATTTCACAAGACTGGAACATGTGAAACTTGAGTGACTATATTGAGACAAAAAAAAGTTTGAGTGACTAAAATGGAACATATAAGAAAACTTGAGTGACTAAAATAAGACAAAAAAGTGTTTGAGTGACTAAAATAGAACATATGAGAAATTTAGTTACTATCGTGTAAAATTATCTTTTTAAACAATAAGCAAAACATGATACATTTATTTAATATAATGGATATCCCAGTTGATGTTAAATTAGTATAATAGTTGTCGATGATTATTTTTGTTGATTCTATATATAGTATTTTTTTTATTTTTGTTTTCATATAACACATCGTTGGAGCTATGAGAACGACAATACATACTCTAATACAATGTTGAGGGACATGTTGCGTTATGGTGGTAGCGGTCTAAAAGGAGATGTTATAAATTCTTTTATCAGTTTTAATTTTTAAAACATAAATCATTTAAACCTTTTAAATAAATAAATATACTAAATTATAATTTTTGTCATTTAATTTGCCTAAATTATGGAATAGGTCATTTAAAAGTTTGACTTTCACTTATTGTCCTTTATTTAAAAAGTTTCATCGTTTTTTGTTCTTTAATCTAACTGACGTTAAGTTTTTCAGTTAAGTCACCACATGTGCAATGCACATGATGGTATTTTAGTCTTTTTACACTTAAACGACAATTCTTGTAATTTAATAAGTTTTTTTTATATTTAATAAATTATTTTATTTCCAAAATTACATCACTAAGCCTAAAAAACATATCCACAAATTGCTTCAGCAAAATGGTGGGCCCGAAGATCTGCAATCTAGATTTTATAAGAGCACCTACAACGTGGAGATCCGCGGGACGCGGACGACAGGAGCCGTTGGAGGAGTTGTCCGGTTGCGTTCGGTTTAGCTCCTCATCCACTCTCCAATTTAAACTAATTTATTATTTAAATTAAATTTTAAACTATATATATATATATATATATATATATATATATATATATATAAATTATATTAACTTTTTGATTCTAATTTATTTAAACTAAATTTTAAACTATATAAATATATATATATATATATATATATAATTATTTTAATAATTTATTTAAATTAAATTATAAACATTTAAATTTATTTTTTTATAAATTGTAGTTAAATTATATATATATATATATATATATATATATATATATATATATAACTATGAATTTTTAAATTATATATAAATTATTTTTAAATCATTTAATTTTATAATATTATTTATAACGGCTAGTTTTCTAACGACTATTTTTTTAACGTCTAGTTTTATATCAGTAAAAATGAAGCTTGTTATGCGATTCGAGGCGATTTAGTGGAGGATATATGTTCTACTACACAATAGTTGGTTTATGTTTTTATTTGTGTTATTTTAATTTTTAGGTTATGTCATTTTTAATTTTTATGTTATGAAATTTTAAATTTTTATGAAATTTTTTTATTTTCGTTTATTTTTATTTATTTTGGAATATTATATTATTTAAAATAATACAAAATATAAAAATAAGATTCTAATAAATAAGTTTATTGGTATATAGAATATAAATGTAAAAGTAGGTGATGATGTGAAAATTTAGGTGTTTGAAAATGTATAAATGGTTGGAGTAAAAAAGTGGGGTTATGAAGGATGAGTGAAAATCTTATGTGGCAGCTCATGTGGCGTGTTTGGTTTGATGGATGCATCCACCATTGTGGATGCTCTAAGAGCACCTCCAACGCGGAGATCTGCGGGAGGCGGACGGCGATGCGGACGGCGGAGCCGTTGGAGGAGTTGTCCGGTTACGTTCGGTTTAGCTCCTCATCCGGAAAAGCGGATGAAGGTGAACGACAGTGGTGGGGCCATAGTGGGCCATCCACTCTCCAATTTAAACTAACTTATTATTTAAATTAAATTTTAAACTATATATATATATAAATTAAATTAACTTTTTTATTCTAATTTATTTAAATTAAATTATAAACATTTAAATTTATATATTTTTTAAATTGTATTTATATTATATATATATATATATATTATTTTTAATTTAACTATGAATTTTTAATTGTATATAAATTATATATAAATTAACCACCTCGAAGATCAATTGCACCTTCATCACATTTTAGTTAACCACCTTCACTCCGTTCATCAGCGACTCCCGGCGAGTTAGCTAGTCTCTCCACCGGCGACTCATGGCGACGGTGAACGATCGTTCACGTCACCCTACACCACCATCATCCTCCCATAGCAGCGGCAGTGAATGCAGATCAGATGTGTCTGTGCTGTTCCGGTGGTTCCCGACCACCCAAAAAGGGTGCTTTCGACACCAATGGTGGTGGCCTGTGACCACGAAATCAAAGACCCGAAGAAGAACAAGAACTATTCCGGCGACCCTGAAACTCATTGAGTTCTCGGTGAGTTCTTCAGCGACCCGACGAAGAACATGAAAGGGGAAAGGAGGATGGAGTAGATTTGGGGTCGATTTGTTTCAGATCTGTTAAAGAGTTGTAGATTTGGGGGCATATATGTTTCAAACTTGCAAAAAAAAACTAGAGAGAGAGGATGGAGTAGAGGCGGTGTTGGTGCGACGGTGTAGGTGTGGCAGTGCGGGTGTTGTGGCCCCGTGTAACATCCCAAAATTTTAAAGAAATGAAATTCTAGGGGCTAAAATGTAAATACCTCAAAGTTGATGGTTCAAAATAAAAAAAAATTGGGAAATGAAGGTGGTAGCGGACCGCTACCAGGAGTGTAACGGTCCGCTAGCCGCAATTGGCCCGAACAACAAGGAGATGACACGTGTATAAGTGACTCACCAGAAGGGATTGAATAGCGGACTGCTACCCAGAACCTTTACGTTGGACAGCTAGAACAAGGCGGTAGCGGACCGCCACTGCCTAGCTTAGCGGTCTGCTACGGGTGACAGTTTCACCCTATAAATAGTTGATTTTGTCGTTCAAATGGAGAAACAACAACAAAAACACAACCACCACTCCACACACACGACTCCCGAGGAGCCCCGAACCACAGTTACAAGCGCGGTGGTTACGAGTGCGGTACGCCGAGAGTGCGGTTCGAGTCAGAGAAACGTCTAGACGAGGAACGAACTTAGGAACTATACGAGGATAAAGTAAGTACATTGGACCCGTACCCTAGATATGATTATGTGAAATACGTGCTTATATGATATGATTATGTGATATGTGATATAGCAAGGGTACGGGGTAATGACGGATTAGTCTACACACTAAACAGGAGTAATGGAGTAATCACGACGTATCCAAGGGGTGGTGGATACGCCGCTGGTACTTCCTATATATAAACCTCTTGTGTACTTCGTGGTGAAACCATTATAAATGTTTAGGGGTATAGACTAATAAAGAATAAAAAAATATAGTAAACGTACGGGAGAACAGCCAACCGGTATGTAGTTATCTGATAAACGGAATGTCCTGTGTAGGAAAGAGCGGTGTATCAATCTCTCATAGACCCGTCGCTCTTTCCTGGGGACAGCTCTGTTGGAGGTACTACTCTGGAAGGGAGATCACCCTAGCTTACAATATATAACGAATACGAAGATGAGATAAAAGTATATCATGCATAATAAATGTGAAAACGTGATGGAGATGGAATCATGAAATGCATGATAAATATATGAATGCATGATGATACGTGCAAACATGAATGAGTATAATTAAACGAGTCTAAACCCTAAAACGGAATAACGGAGTACTCACGAAGTTTTAGAGGGGTGGTGGATATGCCACTCGTACTTCCTATATATAAACCCTTCTAATGCGTAGTGGAGAAACCGTTGCGAAGCTTTAACGGTGAGGACTGGTTGGTGAATAAATCAAGCATATATATGAAATGAACGCATATGTTTGATACATTTGGGAGGCTGTGAGTCAAACATACTCAAGGTCCCAAATGAAATGAGATACCCGACCTGAAAGGTTGATCTCAATAAATAAAATAAAAGAAAAGGGAAACTCTAGGCCTTCGGGGCTGAAAGAGTAAACTCTAGGCCTGCGGGGCTGAAAGAGTAAACGATTCCAAGCCTGTGGGGCTGAGGAATGAATGAGTGTGCGTGACAAATGCAAGGGGTCTATACTGATGAGTACAAGGACCTTGCCAATACTCGAACCGGAGGTACGGCCTGTGATGGTTGAGAGGGGTTAGCATACCCATAAAATATACGAAAAGCGTGAACGGATGTACATCCGGAGATGGTCACGTGGGCTCGAGAGCCCGAGAAAACTTGAGCACGGTTTGAGGGATTTAAGTATCAAGAAAGGGTACTTAAACTCAAATCATAAGTGCTCGTGATATAAATAGGGATTCAATCCGAGGCCGTCCAAGGAAGCAGGTATGTTAAATTCCAGTGCTTAATCAGAAATGTGTGTGTATATGTGGGCAGAACTTTGTATTAAATAAGCTCCATATGATAGTTGGGACTATCAGGATGGTAATATACATTACCTTATGCCTGGCCAGTATAAGAGTTAATGCATGGGACCATCATGACATCCCAAACACCATATGATAACTTATGTTAGCAAATAGTAAGCCGGGAATATGAATATGCATGATTATGATATATATGCATAAGTACATGAGTATGAGCTGTAGGTAAAAACCTTGAATAGGATTAAATTGATACAAGGCCTGTAGTATAAAACCCTAAACTATGAATAGGGTAAACGAATGAGAGATTAAGCGATATCGTGTTTCAGCAAATGGTTGAACATCAGAACGACGAAATACGTGACGAGGGAAGCCACTGGAGGACTGAATCTCCACGTCATGATGAAAACGAAGTAGAGCAAGTCCCGAAGAATATCCGGAGACAAATAGCAATAGAAGTAGGAAAAACGTTCGATGCGAACTTTCCAATCCTACAAGCACATTTACAGAATTCATTAGAGAGTTGGTTTGAAAGCCACAAGGTTATTACTCACAATGGAGAAGGAGGAAATCCTAAAGTTGATGTGAAGGCAACTCGTTGTACATATATGGATTTCATGACCTGTAAATCATTAGAGTTTAAGAGAGCGCTAAACCCTTTAGAAAGTCAGAGGTGGATTGCCTCAATAGAAAGGGCATTCGATACATGTCATTGTGAGAAAAAGGATGAAGTCACCTTCACCACCAATCAGCTGAAAGAACGAGCTGACGATTGGTGGGGAGTGGTGAAGAGAGAGAAAGGTAGAGAAAGAATTAAGGAAATGAGGTGGGAAGAATTCAAAGATATCTTCCTGAAACATTATTGCCCTCGAGCGGCAATTGAAAGAATCACTGAGGAGTTTCTTCAACTCCGTCAGATGATAGAGACAGTAGACGAGGTCACGGGGATCTTCTATGACATGGCCAGATTCTGTCCAGCATTGTTAACAACCCCATAAATGTGGATGACAAGGTATCATCTTGTTTTGAAAACATATATTAGGGAGTTTATCCATCCATCCAAGTGCGCGAACTTGGAGGAAATGAACGATTGGGCTTGGGAACGAGAAACTGAGCTCAAGTGGCAAGCAGAGAGAGACGGAAAAAGGAAAGGAGAAAATTTTCCCTCTCCTATGCCTCTTAAGAGGTTTAAATTCAACAAACCGGGAGGCAGTTCTTCCCCGAAGAAAAGTTTTTAGAGTTGTAAGACTTGTGGAAGGAGGCACCCAGGAGAGTGCTGATTCAAGTATACGACTTGTTGTAAGTGTGGGAAGATTGGACACATGGCATTGCAATGTAGGAGTGGCACCCAATTATGCTACAATTGTTATAAGCCATGACACTTTAGTAGGGAATGTCCTGAGCTAAAATCCCAGACTGAAGAAGGGTCAAAAGTGGCAGAGAATGAGATAAAGAGGATCGAAGCTCCAAAGCCATGGGGCAGGGCTTTTCAGATCACTACATAGGAAGCGAAAGATGTTCCTGACGTTGTATCAGTACATTCCTCTTAAATTCCCTACCTGCTTGTGTTTTATTCGATATAGGAGTTAGTCGATCATTTATTTCTTTAAAGTACGCAAACGCTAGAAACTTTGATAGAAGTAAGTTGGCTAAGGCATTAGATGTTGAAATCGCAAGTGATCGAAACTGCGTAGTAACTGAAATATGCCGAGATTGCCGACTACTGATAAAGGAGAAGGATATCTTGTCAACATAATTCCAATGCCGATGCAAGAATTCAACATGATCATTGGAATGGACTCGTTATCGTCACATGATGCAACGATTATATGTAATCAGAAGATTGTACGATTCATGACGCCTACAGGAAAGGAAGTTAGCATTATTGGTGAATGACGAAATCAGATCACGTTATGTACGATAGCCAAGATAAGTAGCTACATGAGACAAGGCCACCAAGCCTTCTTAGTCTACGTAGCTGATATAAAGATGAAAGGGAAATAATTGGATCAAGTTCCAGTAGTGAGGGAATTCCCAGAAGTATTCCCAGACGATCTTCCAGGTGCTCCACCTGAGAGAGAGATCGAATTTAAAATTAATTTAATTCCTGAAGCTAAGCCGGTAGCTAAGGCTCCGTACCGGTTAGCACCAAATGAGATGTAGGAATTGATGTCACAATTCCAAGAATTGTTGGACAAAGGATTTATACGTCCAAATGTATCCCCTTGGGGTGCACCAATTCTATTTGTTAAGAAGAAAGACGGTAGTATGAGGATGTGTATAGACTACCGTGAATTGAACAAATTGACTATCAAAAATAGGTATCCCTTGCCTAGAATTGAGGATCTGTTTGATCAATTACAAGGATCAATTTGGTTTTACAAGATTGACTTAAGATCCGGTTATCATCAGGTCAAGGTACAAGAAAAAGATGTACCTAAGACAACATTTAGAACTCGTTATGGGCATTACGAATTCGTAGTAATGCCGTTTGGAGTAACAAATGCTCCGACTGTTTTCATGGACCTCATGAATAGAGTATGTTGGCCAATGTTAGACAAATTCGTTATTGTCTTCATTGATGACATCCTGATTTATTCAAAGAATGAAAAAGAACATGCGCAACATCTTCGTGAAGTACTTAGTATTTTACGGAAAGAGAAATTGTACGCTAAATTCTCAAAATGTGCATTTTGGGTAAAAGAAGTTCAGTTTCTGGGTCATGTTATAAACGCAGAAGGTATCTCGGTAGACCTAGCAAAGGTAGAGGCTGTAATGAAATGGTCTCCACCTAATAATCCATCGGAAGTTAGAAGTTTCTTGGGTTTTACTGGCTATTACAGAAGGTTCATCCAGAACTTCTCTAAGATAGCCACCCCATTAACTAAACTAACTCGAAAGAACTCGAAATATGAATGGAATGCGGCACAAGAGAAGGCATTCTAGGTATTGAAAGAAAGATTGACACAAGCTCCGGTTCTGGCCTTGCTAGAAGGAGTAGAAGATTTTGTGGTATACTCTGATGCCTCAAAACTTGGGTTAGGATGTGTTCTAATGCAAAGAGAAAAGGTGATAGACTACGCCTCTCGACAGCTAAAGACACATGAAATAAACTATCCAACCCACGATCTTGAATTAGCTGCAGTAGTGTTTTCGCTAAGGATCTGGAGGCATTATCTATATGGGACTAAGTGTGCAATTTACACATACTACAAGAGTCGTAAGTATTTCTGTGACCAGAAAGATTTGAATATGAGGCAACGACGATGGTTAGAACTGGTCAAAGATTATGATTGTGAAATCTTATATCATCCTGGAAAGGCTAACGTGGTAGCCGATGCTCTAAGACGTAAGGAAGAGCATCATCCTATACGGGTGAAAGCATATAAGTTAGTCATAACTCCTGATTTTATGATCCAGCTTCGAGACACACAAATCGAAGCATTAAAAGGTAGAATGTTAAGAAAGAAAGAATGGCTGGTCAGGAGAAATTTCTAGAAGAGAATGAGTATAAAGTCAAGACTCGATTTGGTCATATGTGGATACCACGATCAGGTGAGTTTAGACTTAAGATTCTCGGTGAAGCTCATAAATCAAGATATTCTATTCATCCGGGTACTACAAAGATGTACCAAGATCTGCGCAAAGATTATTGGTGGCCCGGAATGAAATTTGATATCATGAAGTATGTAGCTAAATGCTTAAATTGCCTACAAGTTAAAGCAGAACATCAGAAACCATACGTAAAATTACAACCATTAGAAATCCCAGAATTGAAGTGGGAACATCTCACTATGGACTTCATAACCAAGCTACCAAAGCCAACTAGGGGTTATGATACCATTTGGGTGGTTGTTGATCTGTTAACTAAGAGTGCTCATTTCTTAGCAATACGTGAGACATACTCTTTAGAAAAGTTAGCTGATTTGTTTATCAAAGAAATCGTTTCCAGACATGGAGTGCCAGTCTCTGATCGAGATACTCGTTTCACTTCACGTTTTTTGGAAAAAGTTCAATGAGCAGATGGGAACTAGGTTATTGATCAGCATGACATATCATCCTCAGACCGATGGTCAAAGTGAGAGGACGATACAAACTCTCGAGGATATGTTGCGTGCTTGCATAATTGATTTCGGTGGAAGTTGGGATAGCCATATGCCATTAGCAGAGTTCTCATATAATAACAGCTACCATTCCAGTATTGGTATGCCACCCTATGAGATGCTATATGGTAGAAGATGTAGGACTCCTGTATGTTTAGGAGAAATTGGTCAGAAAGAATTAGGCAGCATAGAAATTGTTCAAGCCACATCATAAAAGCTTGACACAATCAAGGCACGTTTAAAAGCTGCACATGATAGACAGAAGTCATACGCGGACGAGAGACGTAGACCAATAGAATTCCAAGAAGGAGATTATGTCTTGTTGAAAGTATCTCCTTGGAAAGGTCTAATTCGATTCAAGAAACGTGGAAAGTTAAGTCCATGATTCATTGGTCCTTTCAAAATCATCAAAAGAGTCAGAAATGTAGCTTATCAGTTAGAGCTACATGAGGGATTGAGTAAGATAAACAACACGTTCCATGTATCTTATTTAAGGAAATGTTTGGCAGATGAAGCTACACACGTTCCTTTAGAAGAGATAGAAGTTGATGATAAGCTAACGTATATCGAAGAACCAATTAAGGTTCTAGACACAAAAGAAAAGCAGTTACGTCACAAAACAATCAAAAAAGTATCAGTGCAATGGAGGCACAAAAAAGGGTCAGAGATGACCTGGGAAAGTGAGGATGAAATGAGGAAAAGCTATCATCATTTATTTAAGGATTAACAGGTTTCGAGGACGAAACCTAATTTAAGGAGGGGAGAGTTGTAACATCCCAAAATTTTAAAGAAATGAAAGTCTAGGGGCTAAAATGTAAATACCTCAAAGTTAAGGGTTTCAAAATAAAAAGAAATTGGAAAATGAAGGTGGTAGCGGACCGCTACCAGGAGTGTAACGGTCCGATAGCCACAATTGGCCCGAACAACAAGGATATGACACGTGTATAAGTGACTCACCAGAAGGGATTGGGTAGCGGACCACTACCCAGAACCTTAGCGGTTCGCTACGTGTGCATCACGTTAGACAGATGGAACAAGGCGGTAGCGGACCGCCACTGCCTAGCTTAGCGGTCCGCAACGGGTGGCAGTTTCACCCTATAAATAGTTGAGTTTGCCGTTCAAATGGAGAAACAACAACAACAACACAACCACCACTTCACACACACACGACTCCCGAGGAGCCCCGAATGACGGTTACAAGCGCGGTGGTTATGAGTGCGGTACGCTGAGAGTGCGGTTCGAGTCAGATAAACGTTTAGATGAGGAATGAACTTAGGAACTATACGAGGATAAAGTAAGTACACTGGACCCGTACCCTAGATACGATTATGTGAAATACGTGCTTATATGATATGATTATGTGATATGCGATATGTGATATGACAAGGGTACGGGGTAATGACGGATTAGTCTACACACTAAACGGGAGTAATAGAGTAATCACGACGTATCCAAGGGGTGGTGGATACGCCGTTGGTACTTCCTATATATAAACCTCTTGTGTACTTCGTGGTGAAGCCATTATAAATGTTTAGGGGCATAGACTAATAAAGAATAAAAAATATAGTAAACGCAGGGGAGAACATCCAACCGGTATGTAGTTATCTGACAAACAGAATGTCATGTCTAGGAAAGAGCGATGTATAAATCTCTCCTAGACCCGTCGCTCTTTCCTGGGGACATCTCTGTTGGAGGTACTACTCTGGAAGGGAGATCACCCCAGTTTACAATATATGACGAATACAAAGATGAGATAAAAGTATATCATGCATAATAAATGTGAATATGTGATGGAGATGGATACATGAATATGTGATGGAGATGAATATGTGATAAATATCGTCTAAATAAAATCTCATGCAAGAAGACGAGGAACCAAATCTCGTAATGGCAACTAGTAAAGATTGTAAGGATCATCAAGAGTTTTCCTTACACGATGAGGAAAAAGAATCTAGCAATTATTGGTTCCTATTGTCTAAATACTTCAATCATGAAGAATCAAAATGGACCTGATCATTCACTAAAAGGAGTTAACTTCTAGAAGAAGACAAATTGAGAAGTCTTAGAGTAGAGACAGAGACTGACATGAACAAATAATTAGAGTCTTGGAGTTTAGGAATGCTTCATAATTTTGAAGTAAAGAAACAAGAACTCGAGACTGATTTGAGAAATAGAGAAATACAATTTGAAAGACAGATGCATGAAAGAGAGAAAACATTTGCTAACAAGTTAGAAAGTGAGATGGCAAGTATAAGATAGTTGAGGAATGCTACAAGTAGAGAACTGGAAGAATTGAAGTTAGAAAATGAACAGTATGATGTGTATGTTCAAAAAGAAAAGAGACGCAAGGGATATGAAGAGACGTCATCAAAGGATGTATTATCACAAGATAGTAAGATTGTTAAAGAAATTGAGCTACCTTATAAGAAAAGGAAATTGAAAGAAGTTGGTGATATGCCACCCAAAGATGGGCCAGTGCCATTTCAAGATGGAGTTGCACAAGTGGAAGAAAATAGGGTACATGCTAAAGCTGATGATATTCAAGGAGAGTGCAGAGACATGTAGGAGTTTGTTCATGTTCAAGACAATGATCATGCAACAATTCATGAAGATTTGGATCAAGAAATCAAGCAAGAAATGGACAACAAACCAAAGTTCAAAAACATGTATCTTCTGCAACATGCACGCGATAAAATGGAGTGTAGAAGGAAAAGTAAAGGCACGGTTTAAGGAATTTGGGGGAATGTTGAATTATAATTCATTAATCCATGTTGGTCAAACTTAGTGGGTTGTTTATGTAATTAGTCATAAGTATACTTTGGATCAGTTATGTATTATGTATAAGTCCATGGGATCCGTGAGTTAAGGTTTAGACTTGGAAACTAATCCAAGAACTGTCGCGTATGTTTTATGGTTATAAAATACCAGGACCGCAAACACAAGTATGTAAGGGTGAAGGGGGCGTACGCGGTAAAGGGCTTCGGGTATGAGGGTACATGCGGTTCACCGCTGCCGACCAAGTACCCGAATGAAAAACTTGGCTTTTGCGGGTACATATACCCGAGTCGGGTTTGTCTTCAAGAAAGGAGGAGAGCTAATGATTAGATGGAACAAATGGATAAAAGGGTTAGGGTATTAGGGTTGTGCTCCCAACCCTTTAGGGGTATTGGGGTTAAATTTGGGTAAACATGAGGTGGCACGCCCTCATTGGATATTTTTATTAGGGTAGTTTTTTTGTGAGGGTTATGCCCCCTTCACCCTAACATTCATACGATCTTTGATTAATTTAGACTTTGGTTTGTGTTTATCAATTGTGTTCTTAAAGATCTTCGACAACACTTCGGCAACACGTATACTAGTAAAACAACCCTGAAAAGTAGTTGGACAACCCTTATACGGGCCGTATAGCCCAATAATACCCGTATAGGGTTTCATCAGCATTAAATGCACACCTTATACGACCCCGTATAGGTACGATGTACGATGCACTAACCAATGATTGACTGATAATTAATGAACCCTATATGACTCGTATAGCCCTATACGGCTCGTCGTATAGGGCACCAAGATGTCCAAATAGAATCAAGAGATGTCCAAATAGTCACTTCCTTTATTAAATGGCTAATTCTATTTATATCTTCTGTAAGTAACACTTTTTATTTACTAATTATTTTTAGAACTTTATTTTAGTTAAATAATTTCTAGATGGTATGCATGATTATCTGACACTTCAGGTATGATTATTGGATTTTTTAATAATAAATCCCAGGAAATAAGGTTGGAGGTTTGGCGTGAAGAAAAGGCAAAGGGCAAATGGAAGAAGACCGACCCACACCACAAGAAGGATGTAATGATTAAATATCACATTGTGCGTCCTACATAGCCATACATAAAGAATTCAATTATAGACTTTTTTGTCGCTTGTCAACCAAGGGATGACAACCATCTTATTCTGAGAAGATTTTGATACATTCTCTAGGGGCGGCTCAATCATTTTGTTGGTTTAAAGCGAACTAAAAATTTAAGGCTACTTTTCATGTTTATATGTTCGTCTATATCTAGAGGTTAGTCTATATCTAGAGGTTGTTTTTCAAGTCAACTCTTCGTCTATTGCACTAAATCCCTTCAGATGTTGGGCGTTTTGTCGTTCCATAATCATTGCTACAGCCTTTAGCGAATAAGTCATCAAGTACTAGAATACAGGCCGATACTTGGTTTTGTTCAGTCGTTCCATTAAGCCCAACCCAAACCACACACATGTATATAAAAAAAATTAAAGCCCTTATTATTTGGTAACCTAAAGATAGAGTTTTAATTGTTTTACCCAAAAGACGGCCCAGTCATTGTAGAAGATATTTATAGTCATAGTGTTTTCATGGTTGTCATGAGAGTTTGTTAGTGAGTTGCATCTTATAACTTTTAATCTAGTAAGTTTTAAGAGAATATAAATTACATATATATAAAAAATACAATTTAAACCATGAAAAATATAAGTAAACAAAATTGAAAAAAAAATGTGAAGGGGGAATAAGGGGGTGTTTGGGATTACTTATTAAACCTACTTATTGACTTATTATTTTTTATAATAAGTTATAAGTGCGTTTGAATATGGTAAAAAAACTTTTCAAAATAACTTTTAGAAAATGGATAATAAGTTGTTTTTGAGAAATAACAATTTTTAACTTTTCATTTCTTCTTATTACTTTTAGGGAGTCATTTTCCATTAATAAGTCACTGTGCATTAATAAGTCAAGTCAAACACTTTTAAAAAAAAATAACTTATTGACTTTTTCAACCACATAAGTTAATCAAAACACTTTTTTTAAAAACTCATTTTCAAAAAGTAATAAGTTAATAAGTATTTTTGATAAAAAAAACTTTTGGGGTTAATAAGTAATCCCACACACCCAGGAGGACGGATCTATCACAAAATTCTTTCTATGTGATTTATGATCTTGAATTACCACCATAAATAATTGTTGCGACATGGATTAAGTAAGTTAATGCTTTCACGATGGTAGAAATTTGGTTGTGACCAAAATAATCTTTGTCAATTTTAAATTAGGTAAGTGGCATGTATATGTAACTCATATTTATTTATAAAACATAAAGTTTTTAATATTGAATATATGGTAACTTTCTACTAATAAGTGGTTTTTCGCTAAAAAACACTAAGAAGTGGGTCAAACGAACTCCGATTCAGTTCATTCCAGCGACGTTGGAACCATCTCATCGAACTCTAATCCAGACCCAAATACCTACACCCCCTCCACCCGCACACCAAAAACCTAAACCCCCCTCCAACCCAACCCTAAAAAGCCAAAAACCCCCACCCTCACCCCCACCCCCTACAAACCTAAACCCCCACCCCCACTCCCCAAAAAATCCTAAACCCTAAAAGCTAAACCGTAAGGCTAAAACCATAAAAGTCAAACGTAAAATCTAAACCTTAAAAGCTAAACTCTAAAAGCTAAGATGATAGAGTTCGACGAGACGGTTCCAACGCCGCTGAAATGAGCTCAATCGGATATCGTTTGATATCGCTTCTAAGCGTTATGGTCATTTATTAGATTTTTTAGCAAAAACTTAATTATTATTTGAACCTCCACCATTATAAATACTATACTTTTTTTGTTTTTTGTCGAATTGAATATAATTTTTTTTTTGCATATTGACCACAACATTATAAATAATATATTTTTGAGTAAACTTTGTTTTTGTCCCATCTGGTTTGGTCTGTTTAACACTTTTAGTTTAAATAGGAATTTTTTTAACATATTAGCCCATAAGATTGTATTTTTATAACCATTTCAGTCCATGACACTAACGCTGTTAACTTTTCTGTTAAGTATAGAAGCATTTTATTCATTTTATTTCTAAGTAAACTAGTTAATTTTTTAAGTTGAATAAAAAAAAATTTAGATTTTTTCATAAAAAAAATTTCTACTTTTTTTAAAAACGTTTTTTTACTTTTAAAAATTATTTTTTTAGTTCTTTTTTCCGTAAAAACGTCTTTTTTGAATCTTTTTAAAAACATTTTTTGATAAAAAAATAATTTTAAAACTTTTTTCATAAAAAACGATTTAAAAATATTTTTTAGTTTTTTTTATAAATTTTTTTTAGCTTTTTATAAAATGTTCTTTTAACTATTTTAAAAACTTTTTTTTTACTTTTTTGAGTGAACTAGTTTTAAAAATAGTGAACTATTTAAAAAAATACGTTTATAAAATAGTTAAAAAAATATTTTACGAATAAGCTAAAAACGTTTTTATAAAAAAAACTAAAAAATGTTTTTAAAAACGTTTTTTATGAAAAAAAGTTTAAAAAAAATATTTTTTAGAAAAGTGAAAAAACGTTTTTAAAAAGATTCAAAAATGTCTTTTTTTAAAAAAGTAAAAAAAAACGTTTTTAAAATAGTTAAAAAGACATTTTACGAAAAAAGTAAAAAAAAAATTTATAAAAAAACTAAAAAAATGTTTTTAAAAACGTTTTTTTATGAAAAAAAGTTAAAAAAGTGTTTTTTAGAAAAGTGAAAAAACGTTTTTAAAAATATTCAAAAAAGACGTTTTTACGAAAAAAACAAAAACAAAAAAATTGATTTTAAAAAATAAAAAAAAAACGTTTTTAAAAAAATTAGAAAAAAAGTTTTATGAAAAAGCCTAAAAAAGTTTTTATTAAACTGAAAATATTAACTAGTTTACTTAAAAATAAAATAACTAAAATGTCCATATTTTTAACAGAAAAGTTAACAGAGTTAGTTTCATGGACCGAAATGGTTACAAAAATACAATCTCAGGGGCTGATATATTAAAAGATTCTTTTTTAGACTAAAAGGGTTAAACAGGCTAAACCACAGGGGCCAAAAACAAAGTTTACCTTATATTTTTTATATTTTACAACTTACCCACAAAACTTTTATACTTTGAAGTTTGGCTACAATTTTTTTCTTTGAGTTGTTAATCACAAGGATGGTCCATGTAGTATGTTGAGATTGTACCTATATATGGTTTTAACTTTGAGATGTTACACTTGTGGTTCTTGTTGTTTACAAAAGTATAACAACGGTAGTCCCTTGAGTGGATGACCATTCAGTTTTCTGACAAACTTTTAAAAAATACCAAAATATCCACTTAATACAAATTTAAAATAGATAAGACTCACTTAATATATATATATATATATATATGTGTGTGTGTGTGTGTATGTGTGTGTATAGGGGAGGGTTCCAGAGAAAACAACAAATTAGGCGAAAACGAGAAAACAACTAAAAAACTCAATTTTACCTAATCATATAATAATATTTATTTTTTTTATTTATTTTTTATTTATTTATAAGAGTATTAATGTAATATTAAACATTTTTACCAAAAAACATTTTTACACATAGTGTTACGTATACGTAAACATAAAACAAACAAATTGTGGTTACGTATACGTAAATCAAAAAAAATTGTTTTTTGATATGTATACGTAAATCAAAAAAAATTGTTTTTTGATATGTATACGTAAATAAAAAAATTGTCTGAAATGATGTAGTTTTCTCGGTTTTCGCCTAACTTTGTGGTTTTCTCTTGATCCCTCCCCTATATGTATATATATATATATATGTGTGTGTGTATTTATATATATTACAAAACACACATTCATCTCTCTTATTCATCCATTCACCAGAAACCGTCGCCGCCATTCCCACCTGTTTTCTTCCCTGCCACGATGAAATCGGGGACATTCCCATTCATCTTCTTTATAGAAAGAGGGGGGGGGGGGGTGTTAGTGGGTTTTCTTAAATATTTGTTTGATTAAACACTAACTTGTATGATATAACACTTGTTAAAACTTGATAAATTAAACAAATAATAAAGTAAAGAATTTAAGGATTGGAATGACAAAACCGAATTTATAGAGATTCACGTATATATTAACTAATACACTCTACGTCCTCTCCCTGATTCGAAAATCAAGAGTTGCTGCGTTAAAACGTTTCTCTTGAATGGAAGAAATCATAAGTACACCAAGTGTTTCACTTGTCACACACAGTTATTACCTTGTACAACGTCTAATTAAACAAAAGTAATGATCACCATCTTTGATTAACTACATCAAGATAGTGGTCTTTATAATCTCACAAATATGTACTATCTAGTGTATAGCCTCACAAATCAACACTATGTCAAGATAGTGTCACCCAACCCAACCATACACTATATCATGATAGTGATGATAACTGAGTCACATACACATGTATGATGAGCACCCCTTATA
Source organism: Smallanthus sonchifolius (assembly GCA_023525975.1). Taxonomy (NCBI): domain Eukaryota; kingdom Viridiplantae; phylum Streptophyta; class Magnoliopsida; order Asterales; family Asteraceae; genus Smallanthus; species Smallanthus sonchifolius. The sequence continues at coordinate 35,604,863 of CM042046.1, forward strand.
AATTTCTCTCAACGAGGTAGTAGCACACTATAACACAAAATACAAGCTCAAGAATAATTATATATGAAAGTAGTTGTAGCACATCTCTTATATTTTGTTCTTTGATCTTTGAACTTCAAGCTCTGTTGAAGAATGTTAGAATATGATGAAAACTAAAGAGATATAACAGATGTGTATTTGAAAGAGTTAGATCAAAAGTGGTGAGAATAAAAGTTGATTAAGGGCCTATATTTTTTGGCAAGCACAAGAGACAAAAAGTGAAGTGAGGAGAAGGGAAGCTTAATAAAGTGGCCCCTACAAATTTTATATTTTTTTATAATTATTTTGTCTTTTAGTTTAATAGTAATTAAGTCATTTCACTCCAACTTAATAAAAAAAAACTAAAAGTCCATCCAAGTTAAGGACACTTGGTGTTCCACTTACGTGAATGGTTAGGACCTTATGTACAATCTGGACATACAACATGGACCTTATGTGTAATTTGGACATACAACATGGACCATCCATATAACTAACTCTTTTTTTAATAACTATCATATAGCCTTCTCAACTTTAATTAAACTTACAATATACATTTATTAACTTGTTATTTTATAAAAATATTTAGTGGGATGTTTTTAAATAAAGAAATACAATTCTTTGTTTCCTTGATTAAGTAATAATTAGAATTAATATTTTATATTATCTTTTTTTGAAAAATGAAAACATTAACATAATTAAATTTTAAAATTCAAACTTACTTAAAATATGAAAAATTAGAAGATTTGTGAGAAAAAATATTATGATTACACGTGACATTCTTTCGAATAATTTATTAAAATAAGGATATCTCAAAGTTTTTTGTTCTTTGAAATTCGGCTACAAAGTTTTTGTTTGCCGCCTCAACTCTAGTTAAACTTATAGTGGGACTCTTATCATGCGTTTCAACGTTAATTTTAATCGAACCACACACATACAAATTATCGAAACTACTTCACGATTTTTTATATAAAGTGACGTCCTTTATCCTTCTCATTTATAAGACGTTCTTCTTTTTATCTAAGTCTCGACATATGTTTTATACGTAACCTAGCGTTACAGATTTCACGCAACATTAACACCATTGCCGTAACGTCCAGATTTATGTCTACTAGTTGTCTTTAAAACCAAAAGTACTTTTACGTCGGTTTATTGGCTATGTATGAAGCGAGAGAGGAGAAAGTCCCTTATAAAAGGGCGGCTCTGCATTAGGTCAAGAAAGTTCCATTTATACAGTTAGAAACTTAAATTAAACATTTTGTCTGGTCTCACATTTGCTTATATATGAACTATCATGCAAAGAAATAAGCTCTTTGGTTTTTGTGTTGGTTTCTCTTGAAAATGATGTGTTTGAATATGAATCTTCATTTTAAATTTTTTATTTCATAGCACAAGTAAAGGACATAAAGGATTTATAAAACCATTATAGAAATCTTTTACTATGGATATCCATTTACAAGCAAAAGAAACATGAACAAAGGTCACAAAAATTGAACCTTATGTAATAGGATAGGGTACTATAGGAATTAATATCACAATTATCTTTCCAGGTATATGAATTACTCTGTTGTATAATCATTAGGTCTCATTGTACTGTTCCTAGAGTCACGGTTTCAAACATCAAGAACGTCATCCCCATCACTTTGGAGATTGTTACGGACGAGTACCCCTCCTGGGGAGATCTTTTTAAAAGGGATAATCACCAAAATGGCCATTTGATCAATTGGGATTAACAATTTAGCCTTTGACTTTTATCTTTATCAATATAGCCATTTTGACGAAAAATTGGCATAATATTTCGCCGGACTCACCTTTTTCTCACAGCTAAATAAAAAAATTCAAACTTTTTTTGTAATATATCTGATAATGGCGAAAATTTGAGGCGAAAGTATGGAATAGTAGCGAAATATTGAAAAAAGAAGCGAAATTTTGAAAAAAGTAGCGAAATTTTCTGAAAAGTCTGAAAAAGTATTGGTGAAAAATCAGTAAAACACGACGAAAACATTTAGTAGGTAGACAGAAAACACAACGAAAATATTTTTCAATCCAACATAACTAATACTAGTAGGTAGACAGAAAACATGACGAAAACATTTAGTAGGTAGACAGAAAACACAACGAAAATATTTTTCAATTGAACGTAACTAATATTAGTAGGTAGACAGAAAACACAACGAAAACATTTTTTTGTATTCGAACGTACTCCTCAACACCGTTAACTAACATCCATTTTCCACGTGTACATAAAATAATATTACAAGACATTATTTAAAAATAAGTTGTAATTTGGTAAGGTTTATTAGAGAAGTTTGATAGTAAAATGGAGGGATAACTTTATAGAATAGTAACCAAATTTCTCCTCTGTTCTGTTTAAATACCTTAAATTTTTTTTTTTTTTTTTAAGATCACTCAACTTTGATTCTTTGTTCCAATATTACGTAACTAACAGGTTACCACTTGATAACATGCCAACTAACATTTATTTTTTATTTCTAATACTTACGTGGATTAATTTAATAATAGTGACAGTTTTTTTAATAAAAAAAATTTAAAGAGTTTTATTTCGAGTACAGAAATATAGTTTTTTTTCATTCAAATAAATATATATATATATATATATATATATATATATATATATATATTCATCATATCTATATAATAGTTTTATTTATTTCTTTTTTTTAGTACAATGTAAAACTTATAAATAAATAACAAAAAAAAACATTGTAAACCAATAATTGCATCATATCTATATAATAATTTCATCAATAATTTCATAACCCCATATATATATATATATATATATATATATATATATAGGGGTGAGTTCACTACAAAACTCATTTTCATAAGAAAATCAAAAAACTCCTACTGTATATGTTTAATACATCAAAAAACTCAACCCACCACCAAAAACCTAACCCCCCCACCCCACCCCCACCCAAAAACCTAAACCCCCCATCCCACCCCACCCAAAAACCTAAACCCACCCACCCACACCCCAAAAACCTAAACCCCCACCCCTACCCCCAACCCAAAAACCTAAACCACTCACTCCACCCCCACCCAAAAACCTAACCCCACCCCACCTACCCCCTCACCACCCCCCAAAAACCTAAACCCTCCACCCACCCCCAAAAAACCTAAACCCACATCCCTCCAAAAACCTAACATTAAAGCTAAACTATATCCAAAACTACACCCAAAAAACTAAACCCAAAAGCTAAACCCACTACTTTCTAGTTTTTTTAACGAGGACGACGTGGGAAATAAGGTCTCCGAAGCAGTTTTTTAATTTTTGATTTATTTTTTGAGTTATATTTTTTAATTATTTTTTTTACCTTAAATAAGTAGTTTTTTTGTTTTCTCATGAACATTGAGTTTTCTTATGATCCTTCCCCTATATATATATATATATATATATATATATATATATATTTGAATGAAAAAAAACTATATCTCTATACTAGAAAAAATAAAATAAAATACTATTTTTCTAATTTTTTAAATTAAAAAAGCTATGTCACTATTATTAAATAAATCCACATAAACATTAGAAATAAAAAAAATGTTAGTTGACATGTCATCAAGTAGTAACCTGGTAACCTGCTAATTACGCAACATTGTAACAAAAAATCAAAGTTGAGTAACCTTAAATAGACAAAAAAAGTTTGAGGTATTTAAACGGAACAGAGGAGAAACTTGGTTACTATTCTGTGAAGTTTTCCCTAAAATTGATGGATAAATTGATGAAGTTTGATGATAAATTTGATAGAGTGAGAGAAGTTTGATATAAATGGTAAAGAAAAAATGAAAGGTAGAGAGTGGTATAAATATTTATTTGAAAATAATATTTAAATAAATTTTGTTTTCTTTAAAAAATTTAAAATTAATGATTAGATTACAATTGTAAAAAAATGACGAAATTTTGCCATAATTTTTCGCACGAAATTTTGAATTTTTGACTAAAAATTCCCATAAAATTTCGCATTTTTGCTGAATGTAATTTCTCAATGGTTAGAATATTTTGGTAAACTTAAAAAAGCATGGCTATATTGTTAAATCACATTTGACTAGGTGATTAACCCTTTTTAAAATCCATTGTCGGATACCCCAGTCTAAGCCACAACAGGAACCTCAACAGCCTCCCAAAGCTAATTACCAACAAAGGAATGACTATCGCCAAGGTGATCACCGCGGGTACCAGGAACATGGTCGGGGTTGCGGCCGAGGCAGAGGTCGTGGCCGCAAATCTGGTCGTTGTCGTGAGGTTACAACAATGGCGCGTGCAATAATACCTAGGCTTATCCATAGTGGGTTACAAACAATCAGCCGACATGGGTTTCGCAACAACGGGCTTCCCCTCCATGCCCATATCCAACACTTGGAAGGCCCGCAGGTACCAGGACCGGGCATTCTTGGCCCACGGCTCAATCAAGCTTATCAGCCCAACAGTTACTCTTATGCACCATCATACATTGATCAAGCCCTCTATACTATGTCACTCAACCTGCCTGATCAGAACCGGTAAAAGGACACGGGGACAAACTCTCACATGGATTCTCCATTTCGATTCGATTTTTGAGTGTTGCGTGCGTTGTGATGCTTCCACCCAATCGGTTTATAGCTGACAAGTTTAACCGAAATGGGCATTAAAATCGGGTTAATTATTTGTTGTAAAAAGCTTTATGTTAATCTTTGATAATTTTTGAAGAAACGGACGAATGGTGGTGGTTGTCAACTTGTCGGCGGCAGTGACAGAAGAGGAGGAGAAGCGAGGCCACCGGAAGGAACTTGAGGGCTAGGGTACCGGAAAAAAGTCGACAAAGAGAGGTGGAGAAAAAAGGTGGCTTTGGTAGTTCGGTTTGGAGAAGAAGGGTGATTTTTGTTTTTTTATATAAGTGATATTTTGGTCTTTTTATCTTGACTTAACAGAGTTTTTTTAATGGCCTTTAGTGCAGAAACTAAAGGTATTACTTTTTTTTAAAACGCTTGATCCAAATTTGTAATTTTAGAAGTTTATGAATGAATAGTGAAATTTTGGCAAACCACATGGACGAATGGTGTAATTTACTCTAAATTTGATAAACATTCGTCGTGTCGTTGATCTATCGGTAATTAATTACTGACAAAACACCTAAGGCTACTACATTCATCTAAGGAAATTTTCAATGGATGTTTCCATGACTATAAAACCGTGTTTCGAACTAACAAGGGTGGACGGAGTGGCAGGGCGGGTTGCTCACTCATAGGACGGGTTCCACAGGTAACACCGCCGCAACCATCGAGGGCTTGGTGAGGGCTTCTTCATACGGGTAGTAAAGCCCGTTCAAACCCGCTCAAAAACTCTAGCCGTTGATATTTTTGTAGCCGTTGGTGTGTGTGTGTTCACGGTGGAGCTAAAATACATACACAGCCGCCAACATTTTTTCTTCTAGTTTTGTTCCCCGAAGAGTGAATCGGCAACTATGAAGTGTTTGTACAGAGGGTGTTCACGGTGGAGCTGAAAATGGTTGTGTGTCGGAGGGTGTTCACGATGGAGCTGAAGATGGTTTCAAGAGGAGGGTTCCAGTGGGTGTGGATATGGTGTTACGGGTGTTGCTGGCGGTTGACGGGGAATAATAACATCGATGGAAGGTGATGGTGGTTGCTATGGTGGTGGACGGAATTTTAAGGGTGGACGGAATTTTTGCTATCAATAGCCTTAAGTTACCCGACAGTGGCTCCATGAGATGGAAGGTGATGGTGGTTGCTGTGGTTCCATGAGATGTGGTTTTTTATAAAAAAAATTCTAGGGTTTATTGGTTCCACACCCTACTCTTAGGGTTGGAGAGGGTTCAAGAGCATAAAAATGACATGACACATTTTAATTGGGTAAAAGGAGAGGGTTTCATGGGCTTATTGTTAACCACTCTCTCCACCTTAAGTACAAAATATAAAGAACAACACAACCGTTCTCTTGATTATTTTCTTAACAACATAAAACATAATGATACAGAAGACTTCTTTCCTTTCTCTTTATCAGTTGGCCCCAGCTCTTTCATTTCAAACTTCTTGGATTCTCCATTTGAGATCTCCATCACCTCCATTGAAGCTTCAATCAAGTTCCTTTATCAACTGCAAACAAGATTACACTCCAGCTAAAACTAATGACACATGTAGAATATTTCTTTTAATAGTCATCGTAGTATCTTGTGATTCCAGAATATCTGCTAAAATGATTTTCATTTTGGTTTTTGTGTTGAAAACAAAAACAATTTTGTTTATGAAGAGTCTGCTATCTACAGGACTTTTAGCCAATGATCCGCACACATGGCAAGTGGACTCAAACAAACCATGAAGCTCATAAACCAAATTACTTTATTTTCACGCACTTTGCTCGAGTCCGCTTGCCAGTGCCACGTACGCGGATCATTGTCAGGAAATCTTCAGTCCGCTCGTGAAGATAGCAGACTCCTCGTAAACCAAATTGCTTTCCTTGATTACTGTTCTTATTATGTTTGCATTAGCTTTGATCAAATTCAAATATACCCAAAAAACTCTAACTTGACATTGCAATCACCAGGGAGTGATTGATCAATCCTAGCCTGTTCAACACCTTCACACGAAACCCTAAGATATAACTTACTCAACATCCTCCCTTTGAACCAAAACTCAATCTTCCCTTTCATCTTCAAACTCACCACCATCTCATGCAAATCTGCACTCAACTTCAACTCTTTCCCATCACCATCATTCACTGCCGATCTCATCTCTCGCGGATGAATCTTCAAATCATTCGCAGTCATCGGCATCTGCCTGAATCCATCCAAACTCACATCATGCAACGAGAATCCCTCGATCTTCGTCTCCACGTCCAGTTTCCCGTACACCAACGTCATCTTGTTGTTGTTTGCCACGTTAACCATCATCTGAACGTCGATCGTTAATTGCATATCCTTGTTGTTGTTGTTCTTTGGTTGTGTGATGTTAAGCTTGTAAACATCGAGTTGATGGACTTTAACTTGGGGTAGATTCGATCTGAGGAAAGCGAAGAAGGCAATTCCGAAGATTAGGAGTAAGATTAGGGTTGTCCAGATGAGGAAAGAGGCCCATGCGTAGCATATGGTACAGCAGGTGGCTGGAGCCCTACGGCGTCGACGGTGAGGGTGACTGCGCTCGAGGTCGTCATTAGGGGAGTGCATTTGATTTGATTTGGTTGAAAATGGAGATTGAGAAGTTGATAGTCCGCCATTGCAGAGAAATCGATGGGACAAGGAGGAGAGGGAATAAGGGGAAATTGAGAAGAAAAAGGAAGAAGGGAGATGAGTTTGGGAGAGTGAATGGTGTTCTAAAATATAGGAGAACCCTACATCTAGTTAAGTGACATTAGCGGTAAACAATTTAGGGTGATAATCAATGTATTTGAACCGGATCGGATGGCTGAGAGGTTCAGTGATCAGGCCGATCAGACCGGATGAAACAGATTTAAGAATCGGATGAGTTTCTAATATATATTTACCTTTGTATGTAGAAATTATAAACTTTATAATATAGAAAGTCAGGATTATCACCAGCCATTCTGTTAGTTTGAATTATTATCAGTTAATAAGTCATAATTTGGATTATTAAAAATCAATTTACCTTTTTTTAATTCCTAAATTGATTCATTAAATTTAATAGGTTAGAAACCCGTGTAATACACGGGTTGAATATAAGAAATATTAAATAATTATTAATAATACGAAATAGTTGAGAAAGAAAATATTACCTAAATAAAATATTAATACTGTAAATATTAAATAATTGAGATACAATAAATGGGAAAAACGAATTTTAAGCTTACAGAATTGTGACGCGTGTCGCAACCATATACTTATTTATTAGGTATAGCTTACTGTGTCAAATATGGCTAAAAAGTTATATTATAATTAATAATTTGAATATAATTATTTGCACAAAATTTAAACTTAGAAGACTTTCAACTTTTAACATTTTAGACTACTTTTATTTAGTTTTTAACTGTTTGACCCATTAGAGATAAAACATAACCAAATCAACCCGTTTATAAGAAAAATAGGTCGACGTTGTCACATCTACAAAACATATGTAAGCATACGCAAAGAGTTAAAATAAGTCATGATATAAACTCTTCAAGCAAAGCCTCAAGTACCACTAAAGTATATATTTGTTGACGTAGTATTTAAAAAACCTAGCAAGCAATTTCCAACCCTCTTCAATTCAATATAGACTTCAGATACTGTTTAAGTCTATAAAAAGTGTATTTTTAATAATTTAAGTTGGGGTATATTTTTTTTACTTGTAACGAAAATAATCAACAGTTAAATATAAAACTTGAATTAGAGCCTGTATAGTTTCATATGTTAAGTTAGTTTTGCTACATATTCATCGTTGCTAAAAATCAAAATCAAAATTTTGATTTTTATTTTCAATTGTCTATTTTATTTTAATTTTTTTATTCTTAAATTGATTCATTAAAATTTATACGTTTTCATATTTGTTATTATTTCAAATTTTAAATCTTAAATAACGGAGAACGGTTGTTATATAAAGTAGAGTAAACTCCTTTTTTAGTCCATGTGGTTTGCACCAATTTCCTATTTTAGTCTAATAGTTTAAATTTCTCTTTTTTAGTCACTATGGTTTCATTTTAGTTTTAATTAAAGCAAGATGACTAACACCGTTTGATTTTTTGTTAAGTTTTTTTACAAAATGACAAAAATACCCTTATGGCCCACCACCACTATCCTCATCATCACCACCCACACTACCACCACCCCAAACCACCAACGCCACTGCCACCACCACACCCCCACCACCGCAACCGCCACTGCCACCCTCCACTACCCCCACCACGTTTTTTCGGCCACACGCACATGTGGATGCCTAAATCAGATCTGAAAAACCCAGATCAGTTGCCCCACCCTTTGAAAGCCACCGCCATGCGCCACCATCCCCCACCATGGTCTGTTTCTTCAACAAGATCTGTTTCTTCACCCAGATCAGTTACCCCACTTCTCAATCGAAATAAAAATCAAATGTTTGAAAATAAAGTCGGATTCTTGATTCTTGGTAATTTCCTCGCATCAGATCCCATGTTGGTAGTTTTATCATCAATCCATCTACTGATTCCTTCCTCCGTTGCCACCAAGCTACTCAACATCACCTTCGCCTTCTCTGCCATCCCTACATCGCCCCCTGTTCCTTAGCCGCCTCTCCGGCAACCACCACCAATCACTTCACAATGTCGCCGGCAAAAAGCGATTGGGGGTAAAGGGCAGCAAGAAATGGGTTGAGGGGTTTGCACTTTCCACATTGATGGGTTAGAGGATGGGGATGTGTTGAGAGAGGTTTTTTTAAAAGTAATTAGGGTTTTTTTGGCACCAGAGATGGAAGCAGCAGGGTCGCAGACGGTGGGAGGCAGCAAGGCGACGGTGGTTGTGGCCATGGTGGTGGCAGACGGTGGGAGGCAACAGGGCTTTTTGGTCTCTCTCTCTAACTTGTGTGCTAGGGTTTTTCAAAATGTGGGGTTAGGTTTTTATTTTATTAATAGGGGTATTTTGGTCTTTTCAGTTAAAACTTAATAGAAAATTAGATGGAGGTTAGTGGATTGGCTAAAAAGGAGACAAATGGTGAAACTATTGAATATAAGGGATTTTAAAACTATTAGATTAAAATAAGGAATTGACCCAAACCACATCGACTAAAATGAGAGTTTACTCTATAAAGTATCTATTCTCTTTAATAGAATTAGAACAAAAAATTAATTATATTTTAGAACATTTTTTTCTAAAACTTAATTTAATGAATCAATCAAAATAGGAATAAAAGAAAATAAACTACTTCAAAACTTTCGACTACAATGATATAAAAAAATATACCGTGAGATCTAACAAATATTAGATATTTGTATATGTAAATATATGATTAAAAGTTTTTATTTAAATCATATCTGGCTATAAAACTGTTATCAGTTTGTAGAATTTGTAAAAGTATGATTAAACATTTTAACTGATGATAAACACAATTTTAAATTCAAAAATATGTAGATAAAAATTGAAACAAATAATTAATTTAGTTACATAAAATAGTGGAGTTTATTAATAGGAGAGAGACGAAAAATAAGAATGAAAAGATCAGAAATATGACAAGTATCCTCTAATTTGTTATTTACTAGTTTAGTGACCCGTGTACTACACGGGTTTAATATAGGAAACGATGTCAAGTAAAAAATAATGTTCATAATACGATCTAATTGACCGGTTGAACATTGGATACAATGTGAAATAAAAAAGATAATCATAATATTGTTTTAGGTTACAAAGTGAAGTAAAAACTAATATCAAACTTTTGTGTGTGAACAAATAAACAATCATTATTAAGAAAAATCCAGAAGTCAATGTTATATATACACTTCTCATAAAAAAAATTACATAGAACAGTCATTCAATTAATCCAAATTGACAATTACCCAACCCAGTTTCACGTGTCATAAAAGTGAATCCGTTTTGAGTCGTCCGACCCAGACATTTGCCACCGACAGTATCCATCACCAAGATAAAATATGTATATAGTAAAATAAAGCTCACCATTTCATGAACTTTCTTGCTCAAATAGCTTGGAATCTAAGATGAGTTGCAATGGTGCTCAGCATTCCACGAGTAAAAAACTGTAATCCCATACAAGGCTGCAAAAATAAAGCTCACAAAAATGTTGATTGCTATTGCAAAAATAGGAATAGTAAGAGACTTGTATCCAAAGCAAGGCCGAATATAACATTGGTTGAAGCTCCGGTCCTACATGAATCAACATCTTGCATCGGGCTGCAAAAACAATACAAAAATTTGGATCTATTCGGATAAAAATGACATGTTAGCAATACCGGTACATACCTATATGCATTGCTGGTGTAATACTCAGTCACAAAACCAATTATAAGTCCAACCCAAAGACCAACACACGTACAAGAAAAGTTTCCTGCAAAAGGATTTTTAAATTTTAAATATGAAAAAGATTGCAACTTGCAACTAACCCTTGAAGGATTTTACTAAATTCATCAAAAGAAAACATTTTTTGTCCGGTTAATACATGGTTGCAAAGACAAAGCTCACAAAAATGCTTATTCCTATTGCAATGAAACACCCTACTTATCTTATTATTTTTTTTATCAGAGTTTAATACGAAAAACATGTCCCAGATTAGTAAAACCTTGTCATAATGGCTAATGTTTATAATATGATTACATTATCCTATATAGGGACTTTTCATCTCCGAGTAGCCTCGTCCTAGGAAGCCCTATTCCATGTGTTTCTTTCCTGCAGTGTTTGGAAAATGATTTTGAATTAGCTTACGCTAATTAAGTACACTGCATCGTTCATTTTATTATGAACCCTTTAGGTTCTTATTGTTCCAGCTTTCTGGGGCTCTTGAGCCCACGTGACCATCTCCGAACGTACCTTCGGCCACACTTTTCGTATATTTTATGGGTGTGCTAACCCCCTCGCAACCATCACAGGCCGTACCTCCGGTCCGAGAATTAGCAAGGTTCTTATACTCGTCAGTATAGGCATCCTTGCATTTGTCACGAAAACTCATTCGTTCCTCAGCCCCGTAAGCTGGGAATCCTTTACTCTTTCAGCCTCGTAGGCCTAGAGTTTCCTTTTTTTCTTTTCTTTTCTTCTTTATTTATTGAGATTCACCTTACAAGTCGGGTATCTCATTTTATTTGGGACCTTGAGTATCTTTGACTCACAGCCTTCCAAATGTATCAAGCATTTGTTTTCATTTCATGTATATGCTTGATTTATTCACCAACCAGTCCTCACCATTAAAACTTCGTAACGGTTTCTCCACGATGTATTAGAAGGGTTTATATATATGAAGTACCAGCGGCGTATCCACCACCCCTCTAACACTTCGTGAGTACTCAGTTATTCCATTTTAGGGTTTAGACTCGTTCCATCATACTTATTCATATTTGCACGTATTATCATGCATTCATATATTCATCATGCATTTCACGTATTCATACTCATCATGTATTCACATTCATTATGCATGGTATACTTTCATCTTGTAATCGTATTCGTCATATATCGTAAACTGGAGTGATTTTCCTTCCAGAGCAGTACCTCCAACATAGATGTCCCCAGGAAAGAGCGACGAGTCTAGGAGCGATTTATACACCGCTCATTCCTATACAGGACATTCCGTTTGTCAGATAACTACATACCAGTTGGATGTTCTCCCGTACGTTTACTATATTTCTTTATTCTTTGTTAGTTTATACCCCTAAACATTTATAATGGTTTCACCACGAAATACACAAGAGGTTTATATATAGGAAGTACCAGCGGCGTATCCACCATCCCTTGGATACGTCGTGACTACTCCATTACTCCCGTTTAGTGTTTAGACTAATCCGTCATTATCCCGTACCCTCGTCATATCACATAGCACATATCATATATCATGTATTATTTTAACACATAATTCACGTATTTTTGTCTACGGTACGGGTTCGGTGTACTTACTATAACTTCGGGTCGTTTCCTACACTCGTTCCTTGCTTAAACGTCCCTCTGAATACGAACCACACTCGCAGCGTACCACACTTGCCTATTAACGCGTCGTACCGGGTCTCCTAATCCACCTTAGATTGTATGTGTGTGTTGTGGGGTTTGTGTGTGTTTGTTTTCCCCTTTGAACAGCCTTAAGAATCAATTTATAGGCCTTCTGGGGGGCCCTTAGCGGACCGTTAAGGGTTCTGGTGGCGGTCCTCCACCGCCTCAGGGTGATTAGTCAGCATTCCATGCGTCAAAATCAGGATTTTTGCTTACTGCGCACGTAATGGACCGTTAAGCTATAGGTAGCGGTCCGCTACCGGCTTAACTTATATGATTTTCATTTTTTCCTCGCCGAGAAACGTCGTTTTCATATATTATGGTTTCCGTAACTAATTTTCTAGCCCGAGATAGGCTTATGCGAAGTTTTGGGCTATTTCTGGGTGAATAGTCTTCCAGTTTCGAACCCGGTTGGGTTCTTTGGCCACGTTTCTCAACTGACACGTGTCCCATCTTATGTTTAGAAGTTTTGGGATGTTACATGCAAAGGTAGGAATAATAACAGATTTGTATCCCAAAGCAAGCTCGAAAATAATATTGGTTGCAGCTCCGGTCCTACATGAATCAGTAAATTTATTCTATAATCTAAATCAAGAACTCAGATGCTGATACGGATGGTCGGATGGATTTTTCATGGAGATTTCAATGCAGATTTTCCCCTTTTCCTCATTGATCAAACATGATCTTCGTCTGTTAGGAAAATGAAAACACACAGACATACGCACAAAAACCTAGATAGTAAACATATAGTGCTGTAAATTGAGACTCGCTAACCATGTCCTTAAAAAAATCAAATCAAATGATTTCCTAATAAAAAAGAAAGATTTATTAAATCAAGGAAGATCAAAATTGAAGAGTGATGAATTTACCTTAAGAAGAACACAAAATCAAGTTCTTCAATCACAGCTTATTCTTTGACTTGTTTTTCTGTGTAAAAAATTCCAAATAAATACAAATAGAAAAACATTTCAGTGACAGTCATCAGTTAAGATTCTAAGCAAAACCTCAATAAGTATAGCCAAATATAACCTAATTGCACAAACTATTGAAAAGTGAACTCTCAGAACTACTATTTTCTAATTTTTAAACACAGTTTTAGTACCCAAATTATCATCTACCAACTTGGATTTTAAAAAATATAGTGCAAAAAGTCAAGAAAATCAGCAATCCTAGTAGCAGGTATAAGTATTTTTACTTAATAGTTACTACTAATTAATTAAGATTAGTTTTTTTTCCATTTTATATAAAAGAAAAAAAGTTACTGTTATTATGATATGAGATGAGAAGAATATAATGTTTTATTATTAAGTTGAAAAATAAATTTTAATTCTCAATTTTTTTTTTGTATAATATAAGATCTCATTAGAATTAAAATAGGACGATTACAATACAGTGACAGGTAAACGGGCAACAAGTTGCGCTGCAAATATTCTCAATGAATTTCTAATTAAATGATAAATACACTAAATTTTTTACCGATGGAAATAAAAATGACATCATAATAAAAAATAATAATAAGTCTAAACTCCAAAATTTAATAAAAGAGAATTTTCAAATTATTTTATATAAGAAAATGGGTATAGTAGAAGACAAAAGTTCTATGAGAATAGTAAATGGGTATAAGTTATCTATTAGGGGGGAAAATAGGTGAGGATGTACGTAAATTGACAAATGTCCATTCAAAGTATTCTTTTATTAGATAGTAAAGATTATATAGTATATAGCATAAATAGATATAGATATGTATATAGATAAGGAACGTCCAATGTGTTATAGATTGTTAGGCTAGATTATGATTTTTTTCTCTATTTCGCTTTTTAATTCGGTTGTTTGTTTATTTTGTAAAATAGATTTGTAATCTTATTACTCTTAATAGGAAGTAGGAGGTGTAGGTGGTCTTTGCCACCGACACATTCCACCCCTTAACTTTTAAATAACTTTAAAATTTATCTTTTAGTTTTGTAAATTATCACTTTGACTCCCCTCAAGTTTATAAGTTTAAAAGTTTACAACCTATAGTATATATAATCGGATTTTTCCTTAAAAATTTTTGTTTGTTTGTTTAGTTTTTGTTGACGTCCCGGTATAAATTTTGTTAAAAACATAATTGTATTCAAATTTAGGTATTGTGGGTTATACCGACTGATAGTAATCTGCTGGTACGTGTAGAATGAAAACGGCACCGACTTAAAAGCATCGGTACCGTTATATAACTGTCTTTTATCTATGGTTCGATCTCCACATCAGACTCGTCGCATGTTCATACGTTTTTTTTATGTATTTAACCATCATTTTTTTCTTAGACACGTTAATGACACCGTCTCAACCGTTTAAGGTCTGCATCATGCCACAAAGCGCCGGAAAAAAAATTCATTCGTAGCATTCATCAATTATATTATAGGCGAAATAGATATGTAATTCTTAGCATTCATTTGTTAGAATTATAATCGTTTAAGTAGTTGTTTGATATATAAAAAAAAATAGGATATTTCATATATCCACGTATAAACTTTATAAATTACGTATATACCTAGTCTAAAATTTAATTTACATATATCACTTTTTTAAAGTTAAAAATATCAAATATACTCATTTTAATATGTTTTATTTAAACTTAAAATTTTATCATTTTTTAATAAAACTTAAAATTTTCAAATTTACCCATTTTTAACTATTTTTTTCTGGCTTTTTCCATATTTTACTTCTTTTTTTTTCTTTATCATTTTTTACATCGGTGAGGCTTGCAAATGGGATCAATGGAATCACTGGCGAGAATTAGATGGTCGTATCGCGCCGATTAGGTTTGCAACTTGATCGATGGAAACAAAATAATCGTGTTTTTTTGTAAGTTTAAAAGGTGCATTTTTTTATAATGTGTAATTCAATAAAAACAAAAGGGATATATGTAATTTAAGTTTTAAATTAGATATACATGTAATTAAGTTTTGAAATAAAATGATATATATAATTACCTTATAAAAATAGTATTCAACTCTTCACGCTTGCCCGTATCGTTCTCATTTATGATTTACAAATATCATTCGTAAAATTCAAGAAATTAGACAATTTCTATCCCAGTTTTTATCCTTATAATTATATTAAAAATCACTATATTTTCTCTCTTCTTTTAATTAAATAATATTTTTTATACCTTTATTATTACATTTTCTCTCTCCTCAACTCACAACCAATTTTAAAAAATATTAAAAAATTTAGACTAAATTACAAATTTTGCCCTTTATGTTTTCCAAAATTATGGAAAGAGTCATTTAAAACTTTTATTTTCACTCACTCTTCTTTATTTGAATAGTTCTCTCATTTATTGTCTTTTTTACTAACTGAAGTTAAATATTTCTATTAAGTCAATGACATTTT
Organism: Smallanthus sonchifolius; assembly: GCA_023525975.1. Classification (NCBI taxonomy): domain Eukaryota; kingdom Viridiplantae; phylum Streptophyta; class Magnoliopsida; order Asterales; family Asteraceae; genus Smallanthus; species Smallanthus sonchifolius. Next base: position 35,620,879 of record CM042046.1, read on the forward strand.
TGTCCTTTTAGTCCTAACTGAAGTTAAAACCTTTATTTATATAGTATAGATTTGCTCGACTGAAAACAAAGTCAAAAGGACAAAAATGCCCTTGACTTAATAAAAATATTTAACTTAAGTTAGTCAAAAGGACAAGAAATGAGATAACTTTTCAAATAAAGTACACTGAGTGAAAGTAAAAGTTTTAAATGACTCATTCCATAATTTTAGAAAACATAAATGACAGAATTTGTAATTTAGTCAAAAATTTATATAGGTGAATAGTGTTTTTCACAAATATACAGATGAATAGTAACATTTTATCTCTGCTCAACTCACAACCACTTTAAACCATTTCCTAAAATATATTGAAACCATTTACAAACATATACAAAACCTGTTATGAATGCTCTTAAGCAAGTTTGTGAGGTTTCTAGAAAGATGAAAGTTTTAAATATACTCTTTTTGCTTATTGAAGTTCTTTTTAACAGAAACTAGCATACCCATCTACTCTTAATTTTAAAGTACAATTTTATTATCCGTATGTTAGAATTTGAACCTTAGTCTTCTCCAAAAAAGTATCACTCTTTTCACTGGACTAACAACCCAAGTGGCGCTCATTAAAGTATTAGTGTATACTATTTGTTTATATTCTAGTACTATAACATAACGATGGATGGCTCCCTAGTAGAGATATAGAAACACAAGCTATCCAAGAAAAAAGAAAACCTAATCCTACAAATAATCATAAAATATAACCAAATCAAACAAATTCAATCTTGCTCACAAGTAGCATGTACACATCAAATGGGGTAGTAGCTAAAATGTAACTAACACAATCAAATAAGTTTATTCGTTCTTCTTTCTTCACAAACTTACACTTTCAATCAAGGGGTTGCCACACGTGATTTGTTATCATCAGATGAAGGCCGGTTTTCCGAGTCCGATGTCCGCACCTCTTCGATCATTCTAACAACTTCATCCATTGTGGGTCGCATATCTGGGACACGCGCCACACAAGCCATCCCGATCTGCAACATCTGCACCATCTCCTCTTCAATGTTCTGATACTTCATCAGCTCAACGTCAAAAACCTCAGCGGTCCATTCTTCACGCACCACCGACTGGACCCACCGCGGGAGGTCCACCATGTCTTCTCTCCCTGGAGATTGGATCGGTTGTTTCCCGGTTAGCATTTCAAGGAGGAGTACTCCGAAGCTGTAGACATCTGCTTTATGAGTGTATTTTCGGGTTTCGAGGAGTTCTGGGGCCCGGTACCCGACAGCATGGCGGGAGGAAGGAGACGGGAAGTTCATGAGTGGGGCCAAGCCAATGTCTGAGATGCATCCGGTTGCGTCTTGGGTGATCAGGACATTTGAGGATTTGATGTTTCCATGAGTGAATTTTGGGCCTCCAGTTGAATGGATATGGGCTATGCCTCTTGCTGCTCCCAAGGCGATTTTGACTCTGGTTTCCCAGTCAACCACAGCTCTTTCAGATCCCCTGTTTCCTGCATTTTCATTTTAAAGTAAAAAGGTTAAAAAAAGACTATAGCTTAAGATGGGCGGGTGGGCGGGTTGGCTAAAGGCTGAACCCGTTGGGTGGGACCCACAAAACCTTTTGTGTTCAATTTTATATGAATAACTTATATTACAAAAACACTACGATAATAACCTAAATCTTTGACAAAATGTTTTAGGAGGTTGTATGTATTAAAGACAACTTTGGGCGACTATCAAACCCGTTCAACTCATTTGACCCCCCTTTTACCTTCTTCATTTTATTTTACCCGTTTGAGATAGAAACACAAAAATCAAATCAAACCACTCAAAAGCAAACGAATCAAAATTGCGAGTTCAACGTTGCATACCATGAAGGAGTGTCAATAAGCTACCAGCTGAAATATAATCATAAACAAGTAGCTTCTCGTCCTTTGAATAATAATAAGCACGAAGAGGGACAACATTTTTATGCTGCCCAACTCTCCCGATAATCTCCATTTGTTGTTCAAACTCTTTCTTCCCGACCACTACTTCTTTCAACCTTTTAACCACAACAGTTGTTGATTCTTCAAGAACAGCTTTATATGCAGTCCCAAAACTACCTTTTCCAAGCACCTCAGCAGAAGCCCGTAACAAGTCCTCAAGATCAAAGTTATAAGAACACCCTTCAAAGAAAACCAGCTTGTTTTTATCGGGCTCTTGAACCCCACTACCGAATTCTTCTCTGGGCTTTTCACCCCTTCCACCAGTAGATGTCTTTGTTTTTGTCACACGACGCGGGTCGCTACTCTTTTTCTTCATGCAGCAGAAAATTATAATAATAAATGAAACAAGCAGTAAAATACCACCTCCAACCGCAATCGCTAAAATGGCCCACAAGGGGAATTTCTTTTTGGAGCTATGTGTTTTTGGGCCAACGGGTGGGGAAGGAAAGGGAGGTAGTGAACAAGGATTCAAGGGCAGCCCACATGAAAAAGAGTTCCCAAGAAATGATGAACTCGGGAATGCTTGGAGGGAAGATGGAATCGACCCGTTAAGTTGATTGTAGCTTATGTTTAAATGTTTTAGGCCCGAGAGTGTAACATTTGGAATGGGCCCGGATAGGGAGTTATTTTGGAGGTTCAATCCAGTTAGCTGCGTTAAGTTCTGAATTGACTCTGGGATATTACCAGTAAAAGAGTTAAACGACAGATCCAAAACAATCAACTGGGGAGGAAAAGAAGCTGGAACCTTACTAGTGAAGTTATTTCTTTGAAGGAACAGATAATGGAGAGAAGGGAGAGAAAGAAGATCATATGGTAAATTTCCATTCAGGCGATTTGATCTGAGGCTTAGAGTTTGTAATGAATCCAGTTTTCCGAGTGTGTTGGATGGGATTGGGCCTTTAAGCCCAACTGCAGGAAGTCGAAGAGAAAATACGCGGGTCCCATCTGAAGTACAGTTGACGCCTACCCAAGAAGTACAGATGGCGGTATTGTTGCTCCAGTTGAGCTTTGGACCATGTGGTACAGCATTAGCAAATGCAAGGAGAGCTTGTTTATCTGACTCCAAGTCAGCATATGCAAGAGGAAGAAGGAAAACTATGAAGAAGATTAACTTGAGCAGTTGATCAGAGTAGAGTTCCATGAAAAATGGTTCACATGTACAAAGTTGATGTAATTTTCCTGTTTGGACATTATGAACAGAAATATCAGAAAAACAAATCATACAGCAAACAATCATGCAAGATAAAATGACATCATGAATCAATTTATCCGATATATGGTGAGGGACATTCTTCCATGTTATGTCCCTGGTTTCACCATGTACACACAACAGTGCCAGAAATCCTGGTGTCTTGCATATTAATAAAGAACTCAACAAAATTAGGATAAATTGGTAAACAGTTGACTAATTCAAGGAAATGAAATTATTATCTTATTGCAGTTCTCTTCCCAAAGCATCTATTGCTCCACAAAGAAAACTAAAGCTGGGAAAAGGCTGTCAGCATAGAAAGCAAGAATCATAAAAGGTATAAAGAAGCAACACTTTATACTTCATACACCTTTCTAAAATCAACCAAAGGAAAAAAAATAACAAAACCAAACAAAGGCATGTATTGTTTTTAAAACAGTAGTGGGTTCAGGATTCAATAATGTTGTTAACCAGATAGCATTATTTCACAACACTGGTCAAATGAACAAAACAAGATTTAAGGCGAAAAATCTGCAAATAGACAACATCCTCGGTTGCTACAATTCTAATCGTGTGAAAAACCATATCACCTAGCAAAAAAACGCTGTAATTCCATTGCATACATTATAGATATTAGAATAAGACTGAAAAATTGTACTTGCCTTCAAATTTTCTATGCCATGCTAAGTGTGAAAGGGAATATATTTCAACTACATATCAAACTTATTTTGTAAAATTAAACTATAGAATGTAAATTAGGGTTTATTTTAGTTGGATCTGGTGATCTACCAAATTTAACCCCAGTTCAATTAAGCTTTATTGGTTGCCTTGTAACAAATTACCTCTGTTTCACTACAGCAACAATTTACCTAATAACTTATGAGGAGAAACTCAAGCTTTAAGAAACACTAGTTTTAATCCTAATTAATCTTTCTAAAATAAAAGCATAAAAATTCCAGAAGTTTTAGCTACCAGATTTCATCTCAATTTATTAAGATCAAACATTGCCTATTTGCACCCCACCGCCAAAACCCCAGCCAGGCAACCAAAATCACAAGCACAATTTTATCCTTGAATATTCCAACTGTAAAAGCAATCTCACGCACAATTTTGACCTTGAATATGTAAATTCTAAAATGCACAAACAGATTTTAATCCAGCATAATCAATTTACAATACAGATACATGAATATCTAGCTAGATAAAACTGTTAACGCACACACATTTGACCTAAAACAACAAATTCATAAAAATGCTTGTATGTAACAAATTTCGCACAGATTTGACCTAAATATGTAAATTCTAAAATGCACAAACAGATTTTGACCTAGTATAATCAACTTACAAACTGCATACAGATACATGAATAATTGAATATCTAGCTAAACAAAAACGTTAACGCACATGCATTTGACCTAAAATAACAAATTCATAAAATTGCTTGTATGTAAAATGAAACTCTTCGTCTAACATACATAAACTGCAAATAAATTTAATAAAATTGAAGGCAATGCACCTTGATATATCACGAGAGACTTCACCGGAGAAATTCTTAGGTTCGAGAATTGAGCTCCATCAGAGCTTCAAACTACCTAGCGCAACTGAAATTTTCCGGACAACGTGTCGGAAAAACTCTCCGGCGAAACTCCACCGGCATTATCTTCACGAAAGTTCTTCAAAACAGAAAACGATAACAGATCTCAAATTGAGAGATAACTACTGAAGAGCATTTAAAACGAAGAAATCTCATCTAGCATTTAATTTTGCACACGCAAACATCATATACTCCACAGTTGAGCTGGATAGCAAATTTAATATTCAAAATGCACTGCCAAGAACACACAGAATGTGTGTGTGTGTGTGAGAGAGAGAGAGAGAGAGAGAGAGAGAGGGAGAGAGTGTGAGTGTGTGTAGTGCAGATGAAGATAATTCGTTTTAGAGCGGGGCATTTAAGTAAATAATTAATTCTCACATGAGGACATTGTGTTTTATAGAACATTGTGTTTTACACAGGGGAATGATATTTGGACATCCCTTAATTTTATTTGAATATCTTGGTGTCTTATACGGGCCGTATAGGGTTATACGGGCCGTATAGCCTTCATTAATTACCAATCAATTATTAGTAATTTAATGTTAATTAAACCTTATACGGGCCGATAGGGCTATGTGACGTATAGCCTTCATTAATTACCAGCCAATCAATGATAATTTAATGCTGATGAAACCTAATACGGACCGTATAAGGGTTGTCCAGCTACGTTTTGAAGTTGTCCAAATAACATCACCCTTTAGTTATTCTCATTATTGCCACTGTGTCAGTATAGTTGTATTCTTGTGCTTGTTATATTGCGGTCGTCTTCTTAATTAAAAAATATTACCCTACGGTTTTTAATAATACAAAATCACAAAAGTATTTTTGGCTGTGTTGTACTTCTATTAGTCAATTTGCAATTTGTTACCAAGAGAATGAAAAGTAGCTACTTTTAGGTTGTCATATCTGATTTGATATATAGTTCAAATGGAAAGAGTTAAAAAAAAACAAATAGTTAGACAAAAATTAAGAAAAAAATTAAAAAATTAATTTTAATCAATCATATAATAATATTTATTTTTTATTTCATTTTTAGTTAATTATAAGGATATAAATTAACGTAATATTATAAACCAAACGTACATATTTTATTAAAAAAATCATTTAAGTATTGGCTTAGGTATACGCATGTGTTACGTATACGTAAACAGAAAACCAAAAAACTATGGTTACGTATACGTAAAACACAATAGGTAAAAAAATTTTGGTAAATTGTTTAATATTATATTAATACACTTAGAAATAAATTAAAAAAATAAAAAATATATAAATTATTTGATTGCTTTTAGTGGTTTTTCTCAGTCGTATAAATTTGTGGTTTTCTCTTGATCCCTCCCCTAGTTCATATTTACTAACATGTACAAAAATATTTTATAAGATAAACGTGTCACGATATGTTTAATTCATTTATTATAATCCGTTTAACACATTTACAACTCGTCAACACGTTTACAACATGCCTCCCCATTTAATCGTTAAGATAAATGGGTTAAATGGGTTGTGTTTTAGTTACACGATTTTAAATGTATGCAAGTTAGGGTTTATGTATTTAGCATGAATAAATATATGGGTCATGTTCGAATCCATCTATTCAACCTGATACTCACCAACCTGACACAATTATAATCCTAATCTGTAGTTATCTAGAGAAAGAAATAACATTTGAGTCATGTGTTGCGCAAACCCTTGGTCACATGTCTACTATACTCGTGTATATGATTTAGTCCCATAATATTTTTCATGCAAAAATGCATGTTTATATCATATGTGAAATACATTATCTAGGTTATATGTGAATCTAATGTCATGTATCTTTTACTCATGTATTATAATGTTTTTCATGCTAAAATACATGTCTTCTACGTGCTTCTTATTTATTATGATTTAATATACTTTTTGTTTTACCTATTGTTCAAAATTTCTCATCACTTATTGTTAGATATAGATTGAATGTAGTTAACTTTATACATCCGAACCAAAATATATTGTTTTGACTATTTTACTATAATCAGATTTACTATTTTACTAGGAAAATTATAATAGGGAAAATTACCAAAATGGATATTTGACTAGCCAAACTTACAAAAATGGACAAACTTTTTCAGTCTACTTCGATATGGTCATTTAGGCATGAAACCGGCTGAAGTAGGCTAGTTCAGCCGGCTTCAAATTCCGTGTCAAACCAGCATTTTTATATGTTCAGCCAGCCAGAAACTGACACGTGGAGGTGCTGATTGCCAAGACGACTAAAGCCCACTTCCAAGCAGGCTAAGCCGGCGTGTTTTTTTTGCCTGCTATATGACTTTTCTCAACCCACTTGATTTTTAGCATGCTATATGACTTTCCTTAGCCGACTATATGCATTTTTTTAGCCCACTTGAATACATAAAAAATAGTATGACTTTGCTATATGACTTTTCTTAACTCACTTGATTTTAGCTTACACAGTTAATGTTTCACTATTTTTTAGTTAAAATCAAGTGAGCTAAGAAAAGCTATATAGCAAAGTCATACTATTTTAATATGGAAACCTACAACTCCCTCTTTATATTTGCAAACCGAATGTGATGTCATTGTTATTTATGTCATGAAGCAATTGAGTCTCACATGCCAAGTTACAATTACTCAATTTGTTGCCTATACATCCCTCATTTTTATTTGGGAAAATTATCAAAATGGACATTTGAACTATACAAACAAATGCTAAAATTAAGTGGGCTATGAAAAATCATATAACAAAGTCATACTATTTTTTTATGTATTCAAGTGGGCTAGACAAAGGTAAATAGCTGGCTAAGGATAATCATATAGCAGGCTAAAATCAAGTGGTGTAAGGAAAAGTCATATAGCAGGCTAAAAAAAACAAGTCGACTTAGCCTGCATGGAAGTGGGCTTTAGCCGCCTTGGGAATCAGCACCTCCACGTGTCAGTTTCTGGTTGGCTGAACATCTGAAAAAAAGCTAGTTTGACACGGAATTTGAAGCCGGCGAAACTAGCCTACTTCAGCCGGATTCATGCCTAAATGACCATATCGAAGTAGGCTGAAAAAGTTTGTCCGTTTTTGTAAGTTTGACTGGTCAAATGTTCTTTTTGGTAATTTTCCCATCCTAATATGTATCAAACAAGACATGAGGTGTAGAGTGCATGTTTTTAGGATGAAGGGGGCACAATCCTCATAAAAAAATACCCTAAAAAAAATACCCAATGATGGTGTACCACCTCACTTTTACCCAAATACTACCATAATACCTTAAAGTATTGGCGGCACAACCCTATTACCCAAATACTACCCTAAAGTTGTTTGCCAACGTTCGAATTCAACAAACCACACTCGGGTACATATACTCGCAAAAGCATACCCGAATCGTCGGCGGCAGTGTACCCGTGAACCCGCAAGCCACTACCCGAGGGCGCCCCCTTCACCCTTTTGATTTTAAGTATATACTTTGGAACCTAATTGGTACTTAGGGGCGAAGCCCCTAAGCAATGGGGTTACAAGGGGCCAACGCCCCTTGGCAAGGTCCGAGAGCAGTGCCGGGTCCAAGGGGTGTCAGCCCCTAACGGGATGCAAGGGGTCGAACATCTTTATCTTTTATTATACATCTAGGTTAACCACCTTTCTAAGAAGACAATAACAACACTTTTACACCGGACAATGGTTGAACATCTTTATCTTTTATTATACTGACAATATGTGTAAATTGTTGCCGTCTTAATAATTTAGCAATGGTTTTAACAAATAACACAAATTTGATAGCATAACAAAAATTGAATGTGTTGAATGTTTTATCAAAAGAAAGATGCGCTAGCAGTAGAATATCAAAATTAAGCACTTTAGTATGTGTCGAACCGACTTATTTAACATAATAGAAACCGTTACTAAAATGATTATTTTCGGTCTTTTCCCTTGAACCACTATTTACCGGAAAAACATGATTACAAACAAGTATTATAGGAAAGGATAGTTATATGAAAATTTACCAAGTTTGACACACGTATTGTAATTATGCATATCTTACTATAAAAAATCTCTATGTTCAAATGTACTGTATTTGAAAGATTTATCAATCACCTATTATAATTGCCGGATTTTAGTAATTCAAAAGTAAAAAATACCAAAGAGAAATTGATTTTATTATTATTGTTATTAATAGTTTCATATTTTATATATACTCCTATAATGTTAGAAAATATTGTATATACCTAACCAAATTTGAAAATGCCAAATATTTTATTTAACTTGTTTGTTTTCTTTTATACTTTTACCAAATTTATTTTATAGCATTTATATATCTTACATGGAGGAACTCGTTTTATTTTATAACTATATAATAGTTGTCGTCAAGTAAATTCTAGTTATGTCAGTAAAAAGTGCTCAGCCATTCACTGAGACATGGGAAACTGAGATCTCATTCGTAATTATATTATTTAGCAATTGGGTTACAAAATTTAAATCAGGAAATTATACATGAAAATACTAAAACCTTTATTTTGAATATTGTATATGTGTATCAAAATCAATTAAGACTCCATTTTTTCTCTAAGATCTATGCTCTATCGAAACATGCTCAAAGGAGGAAACTTCTCTGAGTGGTACCGTATCTTGAGAAATGTTCTCAAGGAAGAAAAGATATCCTATTTGTAGACGGCACATTGAAGATTCTAATGAGGCATCATTTTTTATGTTATCTACGATGTGTGACGAACTTCGTCATGAGCTGGAATATCGCTCTGCATATGATATGGCTTGCGAACTGAAGAAAAGGTTTCATCAAAATTGCATCGAGCATCTTAATGTGCTTAAGTCCTTATCAAGCAACATGGAAAGGGGAACAGGAATGAGCTCACATTTCTCTAAAATGATGAAACTCACTGACAGCCTGAAAGATCTTGGTTCACCTATCAATCAGGATATGAAATAGATTTCATACTAATGTCTTTGTCGATTGAACACGAAGAGTTCGTTGATTACTACAAGTTGTATGGAGTGGGAGAAACCTTATAAGATTTACGAGGGTCGGTAATGGCTTTTCAAATGACTTTGGGATAAATGGACACTCTGATTTCTAAACCAAGAATATGTGGCAAGAAGAGAGTTGTTTTCAAGAGTTATGACACCTGTCAGTACTATGGAGAAATAAGATATTGGAAAATGTACCTGTCCTTCATACCTTGCTAAGAAAACCAAAGCTTCGGAAGCAGGCTCTTCAGGTATGTTTGTTATTGAGATCTTCTCTCTGTCTAGCAAATCTTGGGTGTTTGACACTGGATGTGGTTATTAAATTTGTAATGGTTGCAGGGACTAAAGAAGGTTAGGAGGCTGAAGCAAGGTGACCTAGAGTTCCGTGTGGGAAATGGACAAAAGGAAGCTATGAAGGTTGTAGGAAAATACACTCTTTTACTTCCTTCTACTTTACAACTTGTTTTGAACAATGCTTATTTCACTCCTAATTTAACTAGGAATATTGTTTCAGTATCCGCTTTGCGGGAATAAGGATTTAATTATTCTTTTAACAATGATTTAATTTATGTGTATTTAAAATTGTTTGTTTTATTTTTCTCCATAGCCTCACAATGGAATCTATGAGATCGAAGTCCATGATAATAACGTTCTATTTAATATCTCCTCCAAACGTACAAACTATGATTTCAATGATACGTATCTATGGCATTGTAGACTTGGACAAATAAACAAGAATCACATGAAGAAACTCCACACCGCCGGAATTCTGAATTCTACTGGTCAAGAGTCATTTGATGATTGTGAATCATGTTTAAGTGGAAAGCTAACCAAGGCTCCTTTTACCGGTATCGGTCAAAAGGCTAAGGATTTGTAAGGACTTGTACATAATGATGTGTGTGGTCCATTCAGAACAATGTCTAGAAGTAGAGAGAGATACTTTGTGACATTTACTGATAATTTCAGTAGATACGGTTATGTTTATCTTATGAAGCATAAACATGAAACGTTTGAAATGTTCAAACAGTACCAGAACGAAGTACAGAATTGGCTTGGTAAGACAATTAAGATGTTTCGATCTGATCAAGGTGGTGAATATCTTAGTCAAGAGTTTGACGAACATCTAAAGAAATGTGGGATCAATCGAACTCTATTAGAAATGTGGGATCAATCGAACTTAACGGTGTGTCCGAAAGGATAAATCCAACTCTATTAGATATGGTTCGATCTATGATGTGTCGTACAAACCTCCCACACTCCTCTTGGAGTTTTGCTCTTGAGACTGCCACAAGAATCATAAATCTAGCTCCTACAAAGAAGGTAGACAAGAATCCTTATGAGATATGGCATGGGAGAAACCCAACGTGTCCTACCTTAGGATTTGGGGATGTAACGCATATGTTACAAGTGAATCTACGGATAAGCTAAACCCCCGTGGCGATAAAGTTGTTTTCGTTGGATACCCGAAAACAATCGGTTACTACTTCTACAATCCTGCTAAAAACCGAGTTTTCATTAAACGCAGAGCTACTTTCTTAGAGAAAGAACTTCCTATGAGAGGGATTTCAGATAACCATGTGGATATGGATGAGATACAAGAACCACAAACTGAACCTGTCGTTAAGCATTAGACTAGTGAAACCGAATCTAGAAATGTTCAAGATTTCATGAACCCGACCGGTATATCGGGAGTCACCAGATTGACGATATGATAGTTAATCAAACTGAGCCTACTAATTACAAATCTGCAATATTAGATTCTAAATCTAAGAAATGGCTTGAAGCCATGGTTGCTGAAATCCAATCCATGTACGACAACCATGTATGGGACTTGGTTGATCTTCTTCCCGAGATTCGGACCGTAACAGAGGATCTTTGCCTATGGCACATTGAACCATACTGAATAACAAACAGTGCCCTCGGTCTGAGGAGGACAAGAAGAAAATGGAAAAGGTTCAATATGCTTCTGTAATTGGTTCAATCATGTATGTCATGCTATGTACTAGACAAGACGTTCTATAGTTTATATGTTTTAGAAATCCTTGAATATTTTATTCTAAATGTCCGTAGTCGATCAGATTTATGGGAATCAATCTGAACGTAAGACTGCTGTGAATCGGATGGTTGGGTCATTACTAATGAAAGACCACAAAGATGGAAATCATATTCACAGATAATTATTAGAGAATAAATATTGGACGTAACTCGTTTCAAAACTATCTTCATGGATCAATGTCTTGAGATGTTTTGAATATGGTAAGATCTATCGATCCTCAACCCGAGGCACATACTAGAACTAACTCTAACTAAAGTTTGTTCTTTGATCTTATCTAACATTGTATCTTAACAGGCAGTAATAAGGATATGATCAGGAGTTATCTGAAGTTCAGTGGGTGTTGTACGTTTCCAAAGGAATTTGGTTCTTCTTTCATTAAGAGTTGGATTCTGGCGCCCTCGTTGATTCAAGCTGGTGTAAAATGCGTGGCCATGCTCAAACAAAAAAAAAGAGTAGTTTGATTAGACCATTTTGAATTGGAGAACGATAACAAGAATAGTTGAATAACATATGAGAAGTGAATTGTATCCGTGTCTCATGTTCAATGGATGCCCTAAACAGAAAGGATAAATAGATATGCTGTCTAGGACTGTTACACTTGGTAAAGTAAAGGTTACTTGTACATAAGGAAATAGTTTGACGATTGTAAATACGTCATACCTTGCTAGGGGCAGTGAGATGCAGCTAAGAATCCACCACTGTCTATGTTATACTGATTAATTGATGAATCGTCTAAGTGGGAGATTGTTGGATATATGATGTCAGATCGTCAATTAAGTCAACGTTACTAACAAGGTATGATCCAAAGAGTTACACTTTGGGAACGAACACATACATATATATATATATATAATGTTTAATTATTAAATATTATAGCTCACGAAAGACGGATATAATAAACCGTGAATAAATATTTAGAGAAATATTTATAGGTGATTGAGTTAATTAATTATTCAGTGAAATAATTATTAACGGGGAATGAATGTTTAATCTGTTAAACATTTAAAGATAAGATTTTTCTGATTATTTATAATTAGTAAAATACAAGGGTTTAACAATTAATGGTTAATTATTACTAGGGTATTAACGGTAAATACCATAGGGGACCAATGTGTAATTATAATGTTTATAAGTATAACATTATGATCAAAACCTAAACCCTAATCACTCCCACTTCAAAATCAGCGCCCCCTTCTCCCTTGCGCGTCCGAAGCCGACCGAACCACCACCACCAACAGCCGCCGCACGTCGTCGCTGGCCACCGCTGTCGTCACCACCTCTGCGCCACTGCCACCTTGTGCAGCTGTCTTCCCCGCAAGTCCGTGTGACGGGTGTAACATCTGCCATGAAAATGTCCAAGATTTGACAAAAAGGTAAAACCCTAGGGACTATAAGTGTATAAATACCAAAGTCTAGGGTTAAAAGTGAAAAATTGAGAATTTGGGTGGATATCGGACTGCTATAAATTCCCATAACGGTCCGCTATGAACAAGAATTGGGTGGCGGACCGCCATCGCTTGGATAACGGTCCGCTACTTGGTCACTAAGCAAACAATCCCGTTAAGCCACGTGTATAGTGACTAATGGTCACTTATTGTGACACATGTACTCGTGGCGGACTGCCACGCCAGGTGGTAATGACCCGCCAGCCGTAATGTGACCAGAGGATGCCACGCGTACTGATGGTGGACCACTACGCCTAGCGTTAACGGTCCGCTAGCGACAAAACTAGGTTTGGTCCAATTAGATTTCGACGTGTAGAGCTGACGTCATGCAAGGGCGGTAGCGAACCGCTACGCCCAAGCATAACGGTCCGCTACAGACCCTAGTTCACCCATATAAATAGTTGGACCATTTCAACCGTTTTTCTCATCCCAAACACAAAACCAACTTCCAAAACCTGTTCCCAAGCACTCTTAGACGACTCCCGACGATCTCGGTTCGATTCACGCTCCTCGTAGTACCCGGTTAAGCAATAAACGCTTGTAGAAAGGTCGGAATGCTAGAGAAATCAGGATAAGAAGCTAGCTTATAGGTTTTCAACTCTAGAGGCTCATTCCTACTACAAAAGTGAATATTTGTGTCAAGCATTTTATTTACGAAAATGGCCAAATAAAGGTTAACGAAATAATGCTCAACGTTCTTCTACGAACCAAGCATTCAGGCCATAGGTATACGTAAAACTTGCAAGGGATACACGGGTCTCGTGAGAAATTCCCAGATTGTGGGTGGTACTTCCCTTTATAACAAATGAGGAGACATGGAGTCCCCGTTGTTATAAAGACATACTACCAGTGTATGCTGTGGTGCGATTGAACAGGACGAGTCTGCTGAGTGTGTAGACTGAACATAAAGTTGTGATTATGAAATTAATACTTATTTGTGTCAAATGATTTTAATGTCAAGATATTGTATTTACCAGCGTTTTATTTTCAAAATGTTTTCCAGGTAATGAATAAAATGAGAAAGGAATATGGGCAGACATGATATCTTACCCAAGAAAAGAAAGGAGGGAATGCACGTAGGATTCTCAGGCCTCGTGTAAAGGGAAATCCTAAAGAAAGGAGATAGGACTAGAGAATTGATCAACCATGTGTTGTACTATTTCTAGTGACTTATGATGTACTTAATTTCAAACACTGTTTTGTAATCAAATGAGAAGAGTATTGAAACCCTGTGTTTATGAAGTAAATATAAAACTTTTGTCTTCCAACTGAGTTTTGATATTTACAAATACAACCCTCGAGGTTGAAATAATGATGAAACGATACTTTTGAAAAGACTTCTGCTATATTTTATAAAACTCTAAAATCAAAGAACCAATGATACCAATCGGCCTCGCACACGTCCGGTGGGTGCCTAAGGCGGAGTGTAACAACGGGTTTGCTTGTTTGCTGGTTTTTCGAGATCGTGTCATCTAGTGTGAAGTTCGTTGATCCGAGGTGTTCTGATCTGGTTATCGTCAAAGGTATAATCCTTGAATACCCTATGGTTGGTTTATATTATATTGTTTATACGCGTGTAATCAGATCACTTACAGAAATCCAGATTTGATATGTTTTTTGTACCATAAATCGTCTCCGCTAAATATATCTGATTTGTTTATTTAAAAGGTTTAAATAATTAATGTTTTAAAAAGTTAAAAACTGGTACCTGATTACCAACAAAATGTTGGTAGTAAGTAGACATAAGTCTGAAATTGACAATACTATAGATATGCTGATGAGAGAGTTTTATATGAAGGACTTAGGGATGGCTAGAAAGATCCTAGGGATGGAGATATCAAGGGATATAAACCTTGGCTTAATCAGACTTACTCAAACCTCTTACATCAAGAAGGTGTTGAAGAATTATGCTATTGATCAAAGTAAGTCAGTTTCTACTCCGTTTGCACCTCATGTTAAGTTGTCTAGCAGGGATTGTCCCAAGTCAGTGAGTGAAGAGGAATGAATGCAGCATGTGCCTTATGCTAGTGCTATTAGGAGTCTCATATATCTGATGGTGTGCACCAGACATGATAGTGGCTATGCAGTCAGTGTTTCGAGTAGGTATCTTAGCAAGTCTGGTAAGCTGCATTAAGAAGGAGCTAAGTGGGTTCTAAGGTACTTAAATGGTACTAAAGAAGTTGGTCTGTGTTTTGGACAAGCTGCTAAGTCTGAGTTCAAAGTAGTTGGTTATGTTGATGCTGACTTTGCCAAGGACTTAGATAAAGGCAGAACAATAACTTGTTATAGGTTTTTGGTAGTTTGGTAAGCTGGAAGTCTTCACTTCATCATGTTGTTGCCTTATCATCAATTGAAGCTGAATATATTGCACTTACAGAAGCTGTGAAAGAAGCCTTGTGGCTAAAGGGTTTTGTTATTGATCTATGTATTAATGTTGATTGTGCCATGATATGGTGTGATAATCAAGGAGCAATTCAGTTAGCTAAGAATCCAATATTTCATGAACGTACTAAACATATCAATGTATGGTTGCATTTTATTAGAGAGGTCATAAATTTTAAGCGGCTCAAGGTTTGTGCAGTTGATACACTTGACGATGCAGCTGATATGTTTACTTACTAAGCCATTGGGTGGATGCAAGTTTGTGAATTGTTTGAAGATTTTGGGTGTTACTTGATAAAGGATGTTGCTATTTGAAGAATCTTTCACTAAGGTGGAGATTGTTAGGTTAGTGACAAGTTCTTACAAGTTGAAGAGTCTATTATGTATGTTTTCTAGTGCAGGGCAGGGTAGTTTCTGTCATTTGTCATTTGTCATGTGTTGAGGGTCTGTATGGTAGTTTCCTTAATTACCATGCATTGAGATTAGTTTATTAACAATCTGTTAATAGTTTGTTAGGGTTATAGATAGTTCATTCAGTTCATCTTCGTTGTTTGTAATCGTTTCCTTTGTTCTTTGTAATCGTTTTCATAAGATCTTGAGTAATAAGATAGAGTAATCGTTTGGCTATTAGTCTTTATTCAGTTCGTATGAATTCCAATTGATGTTTTAGTATTTAATTTCGCATTTACATTAACAGTATTGAAAGCGACTCAGTTAAGTAAAAAACTATATAATAAAACACATATATATTTTTTGCTTGCTAAAAAACGAGTGTAGAAGAAATGAAATCTTTAAACTATTTTTACATTTTTTTACTTTTAAACTTCCATATCACAAGATCCCATAAATCATTTTGTAATAACTGCACCATGCCGCTAGAGGTGCACAAATCGGTTTTTTTTTCGGATCTGGATCCGGACCGGATCCGTCAACGCTGGTCAAGGACCGGACACGTTGGAACCGGTTCCGGATCGGATCCGGTTTTGGGCATGGATAGTTGGAACTTATTGGGACCGGACCGGATATTAGGAACCGGACCGGACAAAAAAAAACCGGTTCCACCGGATTTAAAAAAAACATTTTTAAAAAAATTAACAAAGATACACTATAATATCCATATTTTATTTGTATTTTAAGTGATTTAACAATAGTTCGTACAAAAAACATAATGGAATCACAAAATATATATTATTTATTGTGACTCGTTATTCGTCGTCTACTCGTCTTAGTCTTCGTAACTTCGGTTTTCAATCTTTTTCGCCTGAGATACGTTGGGCTTCATCATAAGCTTGTTTTTCGTCCGAAAGTGGAATCGCCGCCCATTGTTCTACTTCGAACTCGTGTATTTCTTGTTCAGTGTCAAGCTCGCCTTCTAGTTTTGCAACATGTTGTACACGTTCGGCGGCATCCAAATGGTCCTTCAAGCAAATACACAACTACATAGATTCTGGTGTAAGCCTCGTTCAACCCTGCCACTAAGAGAAAAAACAGATTCCGAAGCTACCGTGAAAGCTTGGACGGTTAGTAGGTCACGGGCCATTGCGACTAGAACAGGATATTGGGTTTCCCTTCCTTACCACCAACTCGAGATATCAAAGTTTTCAAACTTTTCGGATCTTAGAGTTGAAATAAAATCGGTAGCTTGATATCTCCCAAGCTCGCTACTTGGTGTGCTTCCACGAGCTCGTTTAGTATTTTCGTTTCTTAAAGTACTAAATAAATTTAATATCGGGTTCCTTGAACTACTAGAACTTGAACCCGAAGCCATTGATTCACGTATATTTGATGGATCACCACTTCCACCATATTTGTGTAAATAATAATCAAACATATTATTAAAAGCCGAATTGAAATACCTTATTGCCTTTGATTCAAAATTTGGGTCTTCCTCGTGCATATTTAAATCGTCCAATATTGATCCAATTAATGTTTCAACACCGGCTACATTAATCGTTGGGTTTAAGGCGGCCGAACATTTAACGACGGCCGGCATTTCCGAAAAATATTTTTTTAAATTTATCTTTCATAGGTATTACCATTGTTGCAAAAATAGGGCCATGATATTCAAACTCTTTTAATTTATTACATATTAAATATAATTGTTGAAGTGCTAGCGAAGACGTGAGATAATACACCCCCGATAAACATGTAGTTGCATTTTTAAAAACCTCAAGCAAATTAGTTAGTTTCTCGATCGTATCCCAACTTATATTATCAAATTTTTTGGAACAACGTTTCTTTTGTACAAGTTCCTCCTGTAAATGTTTTAAAGTAACTATTTGCCTTAAGGCAGATTCAAACATTTTCCATGTCGAGTTTCATCTAGTAGGTACGTTCCAATTCAGACCTAAAAAGATGGAATCCGTTTGTTGGCATAAGTTTCTATAGTTCATATATCTTTTTTTGCTTGTGCTAAAAACTTCTCGTAACATCACTTTAAAATTTTCTTTCACGTCTCTTATTTCTTGGACGTTTAGACCGTCTTGCACAACCAAGTTAATGATGTGTGCAACACATTGACTATGAAAGAAAACACCGTTACAAAGCGGTTCATATTTTATTTTTAATTTTTCCACCGCGTTTGTGTTATTTGAAGCGTTATCAAAAGATATTGAAAATATTTTTGGTTGAATTTTATAAGTTTGAATTACCTAGTCTAAAATATCAAATAAGTTTTCACCGGTATGTGGATATCCAAAATAATCAAACGCAATCGTACGATTCATCATTTTCCATGACTCGGGTTGAACCCAATGTGCGGTAACGCAAAGATACGATTCGGGTAAATTATGTGGAGCGGACCAAACGTCCATGGTTAAGTTAATGCCGGTATTTAAATTTTCTAAACCTAAGATTAATTCTTTTTTAGCTCTTTTCCACATTTTTAAACAATATCTTCTCAAAGTAGAACGACTTATATTTTTGTAGCTCGGTTGAAGCGTCTTTTGTATCATCCTCGTCAAGAGCGGGTTATTAAAGTGATCAAAAGGCAACCCTTATTGAATGACGAAATGTGTCATTCTCTCACGAACCCTCTCGACATTGTATCGTCAAACTCCTCCATCCCTACCAATTTGAGTTTGATCTTCACCTTGAGTGTGTTTTGCGTGACTACCGATATGTTTCCTCACTATTTCCCGCAGCACCCAAAAATTTTTCACAACGTTTACAACGAGCCTTTTGCGAACCATTCGAGATTTCACATAAATCGAAATAAGCCCATATCTCTTGGTTTCGGGAGCAAGGAAGTACTCTCACCACCGTGGCATCGCTAGTAGAACCACCAACCGAATTTTCAGTGCTTGCGGAAGCCATGAGAGATTGGGAGCGTTTTTTTTTACGTAAAAGTGAGCGTGTTTTTTGCGTTTTTGAGTTTTGAGAGCAAGAATGTTGTGTTGAACTAACCCATACCCCCAAATACCTATTTATACTAAGTTTCAAGTCTCAAAAACCTCAAAAAACCCAAAAAAGGCTAGTTAACGGATATATAAACGGTTTTTTTTTTTCAGCCCAACGGCTAGAACCGGTTTTTTTGTCCGATTTTGTCCGGATCTTTTTTTTCTGGTTTTTGTCCGATTTTTATCCGGTCCATTGAAAACCCCGTAACCGGTTCTGGATCCGGCGGTTCCAAAAAGATCCGGTCCGGTTCTTTTTTGTCCGGTTCCTTCCAGGGCCGATTCCGGATTATCCGCCAGATCGGATTTGGATCCGGTTCTATCGAGCCCCGTCGTTCACGTTAATTCAGAGTTTCTTCATTCCCTAGTGTTTTTCCTGGTTTTATTCCCCCTTTCACTTATTTTTAGTTATTGCCCACTCTCTAAGTTTTTAAATTCAGGGAAAATACGAAAATTGACATTTGATCAAGAAAATACTCAAAAATGGATATCCATATTTAGCCTACTGTTTCATGGACATTGGTTATAACAGACGGCTAAAGACGGCTAAGCTAGCCGGCTAAAATTTCTGTGCCAATATTTCATTTCTCAGAGTACGAGCCAATAAGCATGTGACACGTGACGGGCTTAGTCGTCTAAATAAACTGTTTTAGCCGTCTAATGCATTCTAAATGCATTAGGCGGCTAAAAGAGTTTATTTAGACGGCTAAGCTGCCACGTGTCGTCATATTATTGGTTCGTACTCTAACAAATGGAATTTTGGCAAGGAAATTTTATAATATTCCTAGTCAAATGTCCATTTTCGTATTTTTCCCTAAAATTAATATAATTCTAACATTTTTGTGTTTTTTTTTACTTTTATCTTCTCGTTAGTTGGTCATTGTTGGTTAAAAATTAATTTTTTCTTGGGGTATGTATAACATGATCCGTTTTAGTTTTATAAAAAGTGCTTTTAAATTTAAATAACAGTTTTATAAATAATAATTATTCGAAGAGGGTAAAATGGGGGGTGGGGGTACGACAAGTAGGAGGGGGAAGGGGTATACGTTTTATTTTATAGAAAGTGTTTTTAAACTTAAAAGAACGGTTTTAAAAATCATGATTTTTCGAATATGGTAAAATGACAAGTTTAAAAGTTATTTTTCAGGGGTGCGACAAGTAGGAGGGGGAATATGTATGACCTAACCCGTTTTTATTTTATAGAAAGTGCTTTTAAACTTAGAAAAAAGTTTTATAAATAATGATTACTAGGTTAGAAACTCCGTGTATTACGCGAGTTGAATAAATATTTACATACTACATACTAGCTTAGATCTTGTGTATTATACGATAGAGTGAAAAATATCAATATATAAATTCTTAATTTTTTATGTGTATATTTTACAGAGGTAAAATTGTTTCATATACTAATGATATAAAACAAAATTCAAAATATGTAAAAATTAATATATAATTGAGTTTCAAAAATACGTTAATTATTATTTAATGTAATTTGATTTACCATTTTTATTTGTCTGAAAACTAAAGTTATATAATTAAACTTCAAAGTTTTTTATAATAAAGAATAATTTAAAATAAATATGTTTTATTATTATAATTAATATTTTCTTTAAAAATGAAGGTGCATTTAATAAAAGAGAGAGGCGGGAAAAAAATTAATGAGAATGAATACGGAGGCAACATGTAGCCTTAGAAAACCTTTATTTAGTAGATAGTATAGATTTATGACATATTACATAGTTCTTTAATACAAATTTTAGAAACTTCATATAGTTATTTTTTAAAAGATTAAACTTCGTTTTTGCTCCATGTGGTTTGATCATTTTAACCATTTTGCTCCAATAGTTTGAAAATGGCCAAAACACTCCTTGAGGTTACCATTTTGTTGCCATTTTACTCCGTTAAATATTTCAGGTAAAATTAAGGGCATTTTGGTAATTTCACGATGTAAGATTACACTTTCACTCTCTCTTTCAAACCCCAGCCACCAGTGCCACCTTCGTCGCCACCACCACCGCCGCCGCCGCCGCCGCCACCACCACCACCACTACCTCCTATCTACCTCTTTCACATATACCGATAACACACCTTTGTGTTTTATTTGTTTCTTGTAAGGCCCCAAACCCGAGAGCCCGACACGTTGGCATACACGTAATCACAGTAGGAAATGACATCAAATTGTCTCAATAAATGCAGCGGAAATTAAACAATCAACAGTAGTCAACGACCCAAATCTCAAACACAATCTAAACAAGTAATAATATCCAAATCATTCAACATCATAACGGAAACTAAATGTCATCACAACGATCACGGTAACCAAACGCCATCCAGAAGCCGCCAACTTACGCTTTCTCCTTACCTGAAATACATGCTAAAAGTCAGTTATGCTGAGTGAGTTCAATAGTAAATTCGTCAGTGATAATAAGTCCCGAACCTTTATTAAAAACGATTTACGTCACAAAGGTTTTCCCATTACTTAACCGTTTAATCAAATATATATTTTTATTGACATACACGAAATCATGTCGACAAGTCTACGGACTCGTGCGATCATGACTCGTTGACTGATCATTTTCAGTTATAACCACACACCGACTTACCATCCTGCTTAAGCAACCCATTTAATCTGACTAAGGTCAGACTCAATTCCCGTCAACTAGATTCGACCCGATAACAAATAATCTCATAATATCAAAGCACCGCCACGGTCACCCGCGAGCCCCACCGTCCTCTTCGCCTCGTCACAGCCGTGAACCACCCCAATCGACGGGCTATCTTCGCCTCCCCGTACCTGCGCCGCCGTGGACAGCTCCTTCGGGGGACTGACGTGTCCTCCCAGCGCCACCGCAGGCTGCCTGGCGCGCATCCTCTGCTGCCGCAGCCGCACCCCGCCTCCCTTCGTCTCACTACCCTCGCCCGATCTTCGCCGGTCCCTACTCGAAGTTGCTACACATGCCGGCCAACCATGGTGGGTTTGGCCGAACCTCCCTAAATCCGAAGACGCTAAAAAATGACAATAGCATTAACGCGTAAGATTAACAAGATTATACCTCAATTCCGGGTGACTTGTGTGGATCGAATCACCAACGAACTCCTTCGTCTCGGCCTAGGTCTTTGCGTGAAACCTTAATACAGCAAACGCGTTAACAATGGTTCAACGAATGAATACACGAAACGAGGGACAAAATATTGAGACTTTTTTACCTTGAAATTGCCTTGGAAGTTCTAAACCCTCGTCTCGCCTCTCTCTCTCGATCACGGCAACCGCAAACACAAGGAATGGAGACCCCCCCTTCGTCGTAACCCTATAGGGGTGTTTGCCGGACTGGGCTCGGCCCCTACGTGCTACCGGACTCTACACTCTGGCTTGACCCGTCTTAATTCTTTTATAAAATGCACATTGGAGTCTCGATAATTACACAATAACCCTCGCTTAATTATTTACAAACAATAAGGCACTAACCCCGTCAAGTTTCCTTCCCTCGCGGCCCGTTATTTACAAAAATTACAAACCCACTTTCTAAATGAGAAACAGGGATGTTACAAGTCTTCCCGCTTAAAGAGGTTTCGTCCTCGAAACCTGGGTCATCTGGAAACAAATTCGGATAACGTTCACGCATATCCGCTTCCGGCTCCCATGTAGCTTCGGATCCCTTACGATGCTTCCATTGCACTTTAACAATAGGGATCACTTTCCTTCGCAGCCTCTTTTCCTTTCTGTCCAGTATAGCCACTGGTTCCTCCACATAATTAAGCTTGTCGTCCACTACAATGTCGTCTAACGGTACGTGTTCCGTAGCATCTGCCAAACACTTCCGTAGATGTGAGTAATGGAATGTTGGGTGTATCCCTGCCAAAGTATCTGGCAATTGCAGTCTGTAAGCGACACTACCAACACGTTCTTCTACCATAAACGGTCCAATATATCTCGGACTAAGCTTTCCCCGTTTCTGGAAACGAACAATGCCCTTCCAGGGCGACACCTTAAGCATCACATAATCTCTTTCGTTAAATTCTATAGGTCGCCGTCTCTTGTCGGCGTAAGACTTCTGCCGATCATGAGTGGCTTTCAGCCTTTGCTTCACCAATTCAAACTTCTCGGAAGTTTCTTTCACAACATCTAAGCTTCCTAACTCTTTCTGTCCGATCTCTCCCCAGCATACCGGGGTTCTACATCTTCTCCCATAAAGCATTTCATACGGCGGCATCCCAATAGTCACATGATAACTATTGTTATAAGAGAAATCCGCCAACGGTAGGTGACCATCCCATGCACCTCCGAAATCAATCACACATGCCCACAACATGTCCTCCAATGTTTGTATCGTCAGCTCCGACTATCCATCAGTCTGAGGGTGGTACGCAGTACTAATGTGCAATCTCGTCCCCATGGCCTCATTGAACCTCTTCCAAAACTTGGACGTGAATCTCATATCCCGGTCGGATACAATAGAAACCGGCATCCCATGCCTAGCAACGATCTCATTAATAAACACTTCGGATAACCTTTCCGATGAGAAAGTTTCTTTAATCAGTAGAAATTGAACGCTTTTCGTCAGCCGATCCACTACTACCCAAATAGTGTCGTGCCCCTTACCCGTCATAGGTAATTTTGTAATAAAATCCATTGTGATGTGCTCCCACTTCCACTTCGGAATCTCTAAAGGTTGAATTTTTCCATAAGGCTTCTGATGTTCTGCCTTAACTTACAAACACGTCAAACACTTGCTCACATACTGGATCACATTGCTTCATTCCCAGCCACCAATAGTTGCCCTTCATGTACTGATACATCTTTGTCGTTCCCGGATGTATTGAGTACCTTGACTTGTGTGCTTCGTCAAGTACCTGCTCTCTAAATCCACCAAAGCTTAGTATCCAAATACGGTCATCTTTGACTCACACCCCTTGACTGTTCTCAGTCAACAGATCACGCTGTCCAAAAATCCTTTCTTCTTTTATCCTTTCATCTCTCAAGGATTCCTTTTGCACATCCTTTAATAATGTCAAGAAATCTGGTGTCACTACCAGTTGACACGCTTCAACCCTAATTGGCGTGTGTTCTTCCTTTCGTCTTAACACGTCAGCCACTTTATTTGGCTTTCCCGGATGGTAAAGGGTCTCACAGTCGTAGTCCTTAATTAGCTCTAACCACCTTCTTTGACTCATGTTCAACTCTTTTTGTTCGAAGAAGTACTTCAAGCTCTTATGATCTGTGTAGATTGTACACTTGATTCCATACAAGTAGTGTCTCTACAACTTGAGTGCAAACACCACCGCCGCTAACTCTAAATCATGAGTATGGAAATTCACTTCATGCGTCTTCAACTGCCTCGACGCATACGCTATCACTTTCCCTCGTTGCATTAACACGCAACCTAACCCCAAATAAGACGCATCCGAATACACCACTAAGTCGTCTGTTCCTTCCGGTAATGTTAACACTAGTGCTTCAGTCAACCGCTTCTTTAGCTCTTGAAATGCACCTTCTTGCTTTGGTCCCCAAGCAAACTTCACTCCCTTTCGAGTCAATTTAGTTAATGGTGTTGCCAGCTTAGAGAAGTCCTTGATGAACTTCATGTAATAACCGTCTAACCCTAAGAAGCTACGCACCTCCGTTGGATTCTTAGGAGCGTTCCACTTCACTACTGCTTCAATCTCTGCAGGATCCACCATGATCCCTTCTGGGTTAATGACATGTCCCAGAAACTACACTTCCCACAGCCAAAACGCACACTTTGAGAACTTAGCGTAAAGCATTTCTCGTCTCAATGTCTCTAACACTTCTCATAGATGATCTCCGTGATCCTCCTCACTCTTAGAGTAAATTAGAATATCATCGATAAACACAATCATTGATCTATCCAGCATTGGACGGTACACGTGGTTCATCAAGTCCATGAATGTTGTTAGAGCATTCCTCAATCCAAAGGACATAACCAATAACTCATAATGTCAATAGCGTGTCCTAAATGCCGTCTTCGGAATATCTTCTTCCCTAAACTTCAGCTGATGATATCCTAACCTCAGATCTATACGTGAAAACCACTTTGCTCCTTGCAGTTGATCAAACAAGTCATCGATATGCGGTAACGGATACTTGTTCTTAATCGTCAACTTATTGAGCTCTCGGTAATCAATGCACATGCGCATGCTACCATCCTTCTTCTTCACAAACAAGACCGGTGCACCCCATGGTGACATACTTGGTCTTATGAATCCCTTGTCCAACAAGTCTTGAAGTTGCTCCATCTTTCTTCTTCACAAACAAAGTTTGGTTTTGTGTTTTTAAAACCGTTCGATTTCGGTTTTTTCGGTATTCGGTTTTGGTTTTTTCGGTATTAAAACCAATTTGGTTTGAATTTTTTGGGGGTAAAAGAAAAATAGCCCAAAATAATGAACTTGTTTTGAAATTTTGGGCCTAATTTTTTTTTATTAACTAAGGATTATCACACATTTGAGCCTAAATATTTTAGAGTTTGGACTATAAAAATTATTAGTTTATTAAAAAATATTCAACATAAAAAATAAACATTATAATCTATAAATTCAATAAATATAAATAATAAACTATTATTAATGCAAATACGTGTAACATAAATATGTATGCACTTTTAAAATACAAGCAAACAACATAATATACTATATATTATGAAATATGAATGCACATAATATATAATTAAATTATATATATGTTCGGTTTGGTTTTTTCGGTTTTCAAAAGATACAAAACCAAAACCGCCGGTTTTAGTTGATGTCGGTTTTTTCGGTGCGATTTTTCAGTTAATTCAGTTTCGGTTCGGTTATTTTGGTTTTTTTCTCACCTCTACCTCTAAGAGCATCCTGTATGGTTCAAGTGATCTCCTCAGGTGAAAAATATTTAACTAAATATTACATCACAAAGGGAAGAAGGGTGGTGTATCACTCAAGTTAAAAATAATCGTACTCAATCACCCAATTCCACCTCACCACCCCCACTATCACACCACTTGTTCTTCTCCTGTAATTTTTTTTCACTCCAAAAAATCACACCAACTATCACATCACAAGAGGGTCGTGTATCATTCAAGTGATGATGCCACCTAGGATCACGGGAGAAGATGAGAGGGGTATACCGCTTCCTCTAATCCCATGACATTCTAACCTACTTGTAATTAATTACATCAAACCCTTGGCACTTTATAATTTACATCAAACCCTTAGCACTTTATAATTCCCTACCAACTCCACTTTTTGGCCACCTAGTGTAATGAAAGTAATTGTTACTTGACATCTATTTTCTAAAAAAGAAGGAATATGAGATTTGGTTACAAGTTAGTGCCCTTTGAGTCATAGAATTCTTTAAAGTTTGGAATTAGTATCGGAATTAATTTAATATAAACTCATGTTTGATTGGGATATGATACAATTAGAACAAATATATGTTTTCTTTTGGTTCTTTTATTTATAGATTTCAAATTTCATTCACATTTTGATGGAATTTCAAATTCCATTCTAACGCTACACAATGGCTAGCTCTGTTCCGAATCTCCTCACATCCGGATAGCGACGATCAGAGGCGAAGCTTGAAGAAAAACACAGGGGCTGGAACTATAAAAATTTTGGCCAAATATGTATAAATTAACGCTACTGAACGAAAAATTAGCCGAATACGTATAAATTAACACTACTGAGCGAAAAATCGGGGGAAGGGGGAGGGGTCGGGGCCCCCCCGAGCCCTCACTATACTTCGCCCCTGGCGACGATAGAAACCCAATTTCCCTAATTCTAACTGGATTTTATGCTTTTGTGTACAAGTTTAACTAGTTATGCAATCTCACTTGCGAAACGAGTTTCAAATACTTCATTCCGTTGGTGAGCATGAGCAAAGTCATGCGTAGCAACTAAGGCAAGCTGCGCATGAGGTGTTGGTGCGCATGAGCAAAGTCATGCGTAGCAATTGGTACGCATAAAGTGTATTTAATTTTTTTAGTTTGTATAAATAGTTAGTTTTAGTAATAAACTAGTTAATCAATCAACGAGAATTAGAAAATTATCCAAACACACTGTCTCAAGTTACATGATATAAGAGCAGTAATCCTACTCAATTTGTCTCTGTTATGTTTTCGATTCGATTCAAATCTGTTCTTCAATTTTTCTTTTTTCGCTTGATATGTTCCTTGTTCTCAATTTCAGGACTGTTGGATCTTCTTCTTGATTGTTCTTCGACCTAATTGCGTTCATATGTGTTTGTCTTCGATTCAACTTTATTCTCAAATCGAATCATCTTGATTTTATTTTTATTCGATTTTTCATGTTATTTCATTTCCGCTTTGTTCTTTATTATTATTTGTTCTCTCTCTATTATGTTTCGATTTTGTTATCATGTCCAACAATCAGCAACCTGCTACTGTTTCTTCGATCAATACCTATAATCCACTGTATCTTCACCCTTCTGATCATCCAAGGATGATTCTTGTTTCTAAACAGTATGATGGAACTTGTTTTGCTGCATGGAAAAGAGGTATGCGTATTGCTTTATCTACCAAGAACAAGCTAGGTTTTGTTGATGATTCTATATCAAAACCTACATATCTGTATCTCCTTTCTCTTTGGAAAATGTTCAATGATATGGTTATTTATTGGATTTTCAATACCTTATCAAGGGAAATAAGTGAAAATGTTCTCTACACTGAATCCATGCATAATGAATTAATTAATCCATATGGTCAAACAGATGGAGCAAAGTTCTACCAATTACAGAAAAGTCTCTGTGAGATTCTCATGACAATGATGATATTGCAACTTATTTCAACAAGAACAAATCTATTTGGGATGAGTTGAATGCACTTAATCTTGTTCCGCCATGTACTTGTGGACACACATGTGTTTATGGCTAAACATAATGCAAGATTAATGTTTGACTCGGTTTTTTATGGGACTGAATTCTTGTTATACTAGAAACATCACACCCAACTTTTGTGTCGGTCCCTTTGACTCATGTTTTGTTGGAATCGACCACCATCCCTCCCTTTGACCAACTTTACGACCTTTATCTCAGCCACGTCCTTGATCTTAGGGTTCGAGCTTCCTTGAACACCTCTACCACAATGTTCACAAAATGCATCTTTGTCTTTCCCCTTGTCTTTCTCATCATACTTTGAGAATAACAACTTGCTATATTGATCCCTACCTTGATCAGGATCCTTGACCCTCTCTTCGTATGCCTTCAATATCCCAATGGCTTCATTGAATGGAACTTTATACAACTAGAAACACTACTCAATTGATGCTACGACTTGAATGAATGATATTAGCAACGAATCCAGTAGCTTTCTCACCATTTGGTCCCTCTTCCATAGTAGTTCTGAGACTCTTTGTCTTAGACACCACACCACATAGTTTTCCCACTAAAGTGTCATCAGAATCACCCTCGTTCATCTGACGGCTTTCGAAGTCCCTCCTTAAAGTTTGAAGACGTGCAGTTCTTACCTGATCCACCACCAAAAATCTTGTCTTCAATGCTTCCCATACATGTTTAGCTTCAGTGCAACTTGCCAATTGCAACCTAGATCTTCGGATATTTGACTTCTTTGGATCCATAACCTGAGTTTTACGTTCACCAACCTCCCAAAACCTATATGCATCCAAGCTCGTTCTAGCCTTTATCGCCCACACCAGATAATTTGAATTTGTTAGAACGGGACACTGATAGTTCATAGAGTCCGTCTCTTAAACTGGTACAGTTTTGCTTGTTGATCACCCATCTTATCTTTGTAAACATAACCGTTTATCACCCGAGACTCAGCCCGTGCTACCAATAATAATAATGATAGCCTTACCAACAAGTCGACATAGACTCAACATACTATACTAATAACTCATACCCGAGAACAAGTATTAACTCGACTCTTTTTTAACACAACCAACTCTAGACATTAACTTACCCGGCCTTAACCAAGGCTCTCACATTTAACTGACACGACAGTCATATACGTCACGTCACGTCACAATCCGGACACAACGGACAATCTACTCTACACACCACAATAATATCATCTACACATCACACAAACCTTACCACATTAATATCATCACATCTATACTATATAATAAATAAAGGTTTTTCATGCCATGTGTAGGCTGCATATTCATGTTTATAGAAAATTTATATTCCAGATAGTATTTATAAACTAAAGGTTTGATAAACGCTTTGTTTGAACAAAATAACGATGTTGTTTAAATTAGATAGTAAAATGATTAGTTAACAAAGAAGACTTATGTACGTGTATTATATTGTAATAAACAAAATGATGGTGTTTATATTGTACCCATTTGGTATCATAATCAAATGGGTATTTTGACAAATCAAAGTGATTTCTATTCTTATATTTTCAAAAAGACATGCTTTAGCCTATAGGTGAACACTCATTTCGGGAATTCCCAGGAAATCATACGGATCCTTGGGTTGATTTGGATTTATATGAAACTAGGTTAAAATCCCATGTATTATACGAGTTGAATAAATATAATATTATACATTAAGTAATAAAAAATTTATTTTTTAAAAACTCGTGTTTTACACGGGTTAAATAAACTAGTGGAATATAATATGAACTTTTAACACATGCACTCGTCAAAATAGGTCAGGGGATTTATTAATATAAAGATTAGTATTTTCTTTAAATATATATTATTATTAAAAAATAAAGGTGTATTAATAATTAATTATGAATTTTATTTCATTAAATTAATTATTTTTAAACCTTAGCTTAATTATTAAATAATTTAGCCATTATTTCCCTTTGAAACATTCTCTTTATTATAATTAAAAATTAAATAAAAGATTTTTATTTATTTATCCAACTTATTATTTCACTTATCTATATCTATATCTATTCTATATAATAAATAAAGGTTTTTCATCCTATGTGTCGTCTCCATATTCATTCTCATCATTTTTTTTCCCGGCTCTCTCTTATTAAATACACCTCTATTTTTTAATAATAATATATATTTAAAGAAAATACTAATCTTTATATTAATAAATCCCCTGACCTATTTTGACGAATGCATGTGTTAACAGTTCATATTGTATTCCACTAGTTTATTTAACCCGTGTAAAATACGAGTTTTTAAAAAATAAATTTTTTATTACTTAATGTATAATATTATATTTATTCAACTCATGTAATACACGGGATTTTAACCTAGTTTCATATAAATCCAAATCAACCGAAAGATCCGTATGATTTCCTGGGAATTCCTGAAGTGAGTATTCACCTATAGGCTAAAGCATGTATTTTTGAAAGTATAAGAATGGAAATCACTTTGATTTGTCAAAATACCCATTTGATTATGATACCAAATGGGTACAATCTAAACACCATCATTTTGTTTATTACAATATAATACACGTACCTAAGTCTTCTTTGTAAACTAATCATTTACTATCTAATTTAAACAACATCGTTATTTTGTTCAAACAAAGCGTTTATCAAACCTTTATTTTATAAATATTATCTGGTATATAAATTTTCTATAAACCTTTTCACCTTATAAGATAACTTAATACAACTTGTTTTATAAAAGTATTATCTTAATTAATAATTAATTATAACTTTTATTTCGTTAAATTAATTATTTTTAAACCTTGGCTTAATTATTAAATAATTTAGCCATTATTTCCCTTTGAAACATTCTTTTTATTATAATTAAAAATTAAATAAAAGATTTTTATTTATTTATCCAACTTATTATTTCACTTATCTATATCTATATCGATTCTATATAATAAATAAAAGTTTTTCATGCCATGTGTCGTCTCCGTATTCATTCTCATCATTTTTTTCCCGCCTCTCTATCTCTTATTAAATACACATCTATTTTTGAATAATAATATATATTTAAGAAAATACTAATCTTTATATTAATAAATCCCCTGACCTATTTTGACGAGTGCATGTGTTAACAGTTCATATTGTATTCCACTGGTTTATTTAACCCGTGTAAAACACGAGTTTTTAAAAAATAATTTTTTTATTACATAATGTATAATATTCAATTTCTTCAACTTGTATAATACACAAGATTTTAACGTAGTGCATAATAAATATAACTCTATGTTTGCATGCAATTAAACACCACCTAAATATACTCGCAACACATACCTCATCACTACACCCTCGTCAGGGCGTTCAACACACCCCGAGCTCATCGTTAACCTGTTAAATAAATGTCACCGTTGGTGACTTCCCGAAGGACCTCATCTTTCACAGTCCCGTTTTCCATGCCATAATGACAACGATACAAACACGACACATAAATATAAACACATAATTTCACATATCATTTATATGACTCATTAACTACACTTGTACCTCACGCATGACTCTAGAACCACATACATCCCACATAAACTCATAAGCATTTAGCTTGAGGCCCGACTCCCCCTAATCAACCCTTAACACATCACTCATTCATTACTAGTAACCCTAGATGTCACATTCACTTAACCACACCATAGACCCTACAATCCTTTAATACTCATTTTATTTTCAAAAGCACGTCGGGTTAGAACCCGAAACCCTTAACATGATTATTTGTAGTAACACCTCTTTAAAGTATGTACGATAGCCCCAAAACAGTAACACGTTTAAAAGTAGGGGATTAGAAACTCACTGGTTATGCTGAGTACCAGTTTTTACACTTCAACTCGTCTGTCCATTCTCGAACCTCAAACCTGACAAATGTGGGGTCACATGATCAGGAGATGTGTTACAAAGCACACTTGTATTTCCACCATGATTAGAGTCGTTTTTACATAGTTTTAGATTCGTTTTGAGTCGTTTTTGTTACGTATTGAGTCTATGTTATGTTTATAGGTGCTCGTGAGAATAACAAGTGAAAACCCGAAGAAACCGAGCACGAGAATGAGGCCCGAAGATTAAAAGTTAAAATTCTGAAAAAAATCAAGTTTCTCACAGTACGCGAAGACCCGATACAATTATTTCGCGGTACGCGAAGATCTCCAGAACCAGGCGCGACTGTTTTGTCCCTCGCGGTACGCGAGGGACTGGCCACATTTTCTCGCGGTATGCGAGGGGCCTGAGAAATCCGAAAAAAGCCCTAATCGACTTTTAAATCAAATTAGGATGCCATTATGCGGGGAGTTCGATTCTTGGCCATCATGGAGAAGTTCAGAAGGCGATTTTGAAAAGAGGAAGAGGAATTGAACATAAAGATTGAAGCTTTTGATTCCGGGTTTGTCTAATTTAGCGTGTTCGATTTTAAAGTTCGAATCTTTGTCTTTGTTTTCTATGTTTAAAACCATGGTGATGTTGATTACTTCTGTTATGGTTGTTTTAGACATGATCCTAGGCTAAAAACTTAATACTTCCTGGGTCTTATGATGATTGCTTGTTAAAGTTGCAGTTTTTATCGGTTTTGAATTCGTATGAATGGATTAATGATTTTGTAAAGATCCTAGTTCAATTAATTATGATGTATATGCATGCTTAATTCTGAGTTTGTGGTTGATTTTGATTCCTTGCGTTGATTGTGGTTGTCTGCCAGTTTGATTAGCGTATCTAGGTCATATATCTTAGGGTTTATGATTTCTGTGGTTTGCTAGATGTAGTAACCATAGGGATTGTCATTGATTGCTGATTAGAGTTAAGTGTGTATCCTAGTTCAATACCCGAGAGGTGAGAATCAGTCGGTTAGTCTTCGTTATTAGGAATCCGAGTGTTAACAGTCTGAGAGGGCGTTAGTATAAGGTGTCTAGTGATTGTTGCTAGTTGAATCATAGTTGTATTCTAGGATTACCCCGTGCATTCCTTGAGTGTATTGGTGATGGTGAGACTGAGAGGTAATCCTTTCATTAGGGTATTTTATCATAGTTGGAAATACCTAAGAAGTGATCCGACAATCTGGTGAGTTTAGTACGCTTTAAGTAGCTTAGTTGGTGACACCCTGAGAGTGATTAGGGATCAACTAGGTCGTCTTTAGTTGTCATCCTTAGAAACCCAGATCCATCTTAGTTTCCAGAACCGGTAGAAGTTGTGTTTGACAAGTAGGATTCCGACCTAGGTAGTATTCTTCATAATCTTGATTTCACCTTTGTTCTTGTCTTGATAGCTAGAGTCGTTCTTAGTATTGCATTCTTAGTTTAATAATTAGTGTAGTCAAACCCCCCAAACCAAATCATATTTAGTCCGAGTCAAAGTCTGTTTTGTTATTCGTAGTGTCTCTAGGGTTTGATAACTCGGTTTACCATTAAGCTGTGCTACACTTGATAGGTTCATTTGCCTGTCAGTGCGGTTTAGTTAGAGGGCATTCCTTTTATTACTTAGGAGTCTAGGTTAGGTTTTAATGTTAGTTTTTATAGACCGTCTGGACGACATCAAGTTTTTGCCGCCGTTGCTGGGGACACATGGCAATAGCAATATTAGCTTTGACTAGTTCTTTGTTTGATTTTTGGTTTATTTTCTGATCTTTGACTCCGTCTTGTGTGCTTTTCTTCTTTGTGCTATGTGTATGTGTCTAATCTAGGATAGTGTCTTTCTGTTCCTTGAGTCTTCCGGTTTCCTTCTATCTTGTGTCTTTCTGTTTATGCACAACACTCGCTCGCTGGGATCCCCATCTTATTCTTCTTTCTTAGAGCCCGAGCGAGAGCTACACGAGCGCACCTGCGACTTTCGGGAGCGTTTGAAACAGTTGTG
The DNA here is from genome assembly GCA_023525975.1 of Smallanthus sonchifolius. Taxonomy (NCBI): domain Eukaryota; kingdom Viridiplantae; phylum Streptophyta; class Magnoliopsida; order Asterales; family Asteraceae; genus Smallanthus; species Smallanthus sonchifolius. The sequence continues at coordinate 35,654,571 of CM042046.1, forward strand.
CGAAAACCAGGTACGTCCTATTAGCCCTATTCCATTTCCTACTATGGGGGACGCTGATCCACCAGCGAGGCATACAGTACACCAGTGGGCTAGTGATGGGGTCATGGGCGCGAGATCTTCGATCACACGCCCCGCTATTCCTAATGTCAATTCTTGGCAGATCCCATCACATGTTATGAGTACGATCATTCATGCCACCTAGTTCCATGGCCTTGAGGATGAGGATGCACCCGGACATGTTTCGCGTGGCTTTCATGTCTATGTATTTGCCACACATCGGGTAAGTGTCGTTGCATATCTATCCAGAGTCTTAGTGAGTCAGTTTGAGTCAGTGAGTCTTTTATTTGTGTCAGTTTAATGTTGCGGGTTTGTTGTGAGGTTTATTTTGCAGGTATTGTTCGTCATGCCCGTACTCAATCTCCATTCGGGTAGGACCGATGATTCTATCACATTGTAAAGGCAACCTAACAGTGATGCAACCGCGACCGAAATGCTATACAGTGCACATGAGGAAGAACGAAGCTGGATACATTTGTTTGCATCTACATTACCAGCTAAGTCGCTTCCTGTTTTTATTTTTGGATTTTTATTATTTTTAGTGTGTCTTGCTTCACATTGAGGACAATGTGTCTTTCAAGTGTGGGAATGTGAGTATCTTAGTTGTGTCTTTTATAAAAATCCAAAATACAAAAAAAAAAAAATTTGAAAAAAAATGTCCTTTGAAATCAAAAGTTTTGCATAATAAATGGAAAACGATAGTACAACTGGATTTACTTGTTTGTTTAAATGAATAAATAATAGAAAACGCGTCTAATTAGTGATGTTTTGGTAGACCCAGCCGACTTGAATAACTTAAATAGCCTGTGAGAGTTACTTAGGATTAATCACTTAAAATATTATGATATCTTGTGGGTACTCATCTTAAGGTAATGGTAATACTGAAACTATCAACATAGGGTGATAGGTATCACGTTAAGTTAAAATTCAGAGGTTTTTGAAAACTATTTCATGGCACACCACTCTCTTTTTATGAGAATAAATCCAAGTTTCGGTGACGCGCATTCCATAAATCCACAAATTCCATAACTATTAGCTTAGTTAATTTGAAAAATGAGTCTTGCTTATGTGTTTCCCTCTGGGATGGCGACTTGGAGAATACACCCCTAAGTGAGATTTATGTGCTTAAATGTGTAGAATCTAGTCTATGTGTTAGCTTTCGGGATAGTGACTTGGTTATTAACGCTCAGTTCCATCCATTCATTCCATAGTCCATTAATTTCTAAAAATCTGTAAATCTTAGTTTAACGTGGTGGGAAATCTACATGGTTTAACCCATGCCTAAACATGACCTTGAGACGGGATTAGGTAGAGTTGTAGCTTCTAAGTGTGAGTCACATAGATAGATTGATTGTTGTATAAATTGGAATTTAGAACACATCACGGGGGCTAGATAGTTGGTGGTTGGGTTTAATCGGAGAGAAATATTGATTGTTGCTCTTTAACGCGTGAGTATATTTAGCTAATTGGTAAATGTTTATAAAGTAAGATCTCAGTTATGATTCCATTGCAGACTTTTTCGAGGACAAAAAAAGGTTAAGTGTGAGGATGTTTGATGTGTTGCAAAGCACACATGTATTTTCACCATGTTTAGAGTCGTTTTTACATAGTTTTAGATTCGTTTTAAGTCATTTTTGTTACGTATTGAGTCTATGTTATGTTTATAGGTGCTCGTGAGAATAACAAGTTAAAACCCGAAGAAACCGAGCACGAGAATGAGGCCCGGAGATTAAAAGTTAACGTTCTGAAAAAATCAAGTCTCTCACGGTACACGAAGACCTGATACAATTATTTCGTGGTACGCGAAGATCTCCAGAACCGGGCACGACTGTTTTGTCCCTCGCGGTACGCGAGGGACTGGCCACATTTTCTCGCGGTATGCGAGGGGCCAGAGAAATCCGAAAAAAGCCCTAATCGACTTTTAAATCAAATTAGAATGCCATTATGCGGGGAGTTCGATTCCTAGCCGTCATAGAGAAGTTCATAAGGCGATTTTTAGCAGAGGAAGAGGAATTGAACATAAAGATTGAAGCTTTTGATTGCTGATTAAAGATAAGTGTGTATCCTAGTTCAATACCCGAGATGTGAGAATTATTCGGTTAGTCTTCGTTATTAGGAATCCGAGTGTTAACAGTTTGAGAGGGCGTTAGTATAAGGTGTCTAGTGATTGTTACTAGTTGAATCATAGTTGTTATTCTAGGATTACCCCGTGCATTCTTTGAGTGTATTGGTGACGGTGAGACTGAGAGGTAATCCGTTCATTAGGGTACTTTATCATAGTTGGAAATACCTGAGAAGTGATCCGACAATCTGGTGAGTTTAGTACGCTTTAGGTAGCTTAGTTGGTGACACCCTGAGAGTGATTAGGGATCCACTAGGTCGTCTTTAGTTGTCATCCTTAGAAACCCAGATCCATCTTAGTTTCCAGAACCGATAGAATTTGTGTTTGACAAGTAGGATTCCGACCTAGGTAGTATTCTTCATAATCTTGATTTCACCTTTGTTCTTGTCTTGATAGCTAGAGTCGTTCTTAGTATTGCATTCTTAGTTTAATAATTAGTGTATTCAAACCCCCCAAACCAAATCATCTTTAGTCTGAGTCAGAGTCTGTTTTGTTATTCGTAGTGTCTCTAGGGTTCGATAACTCGGTTTACCATTAAGCTGTGCTACACTCGATAGGTTCACTTGCATGTCAGTGCGGTTTAGTTAGAGGGTATTCCTTTTATTACTTAGGAGTCTAGGTTAGGTTTTTGTGTTAGTTTTTATAGACTGTCTGGAGGACATCAAGTTTTTGGCGCCGTTGTTGGGGACACTTGGCAATAGCAATATTAGCTTTGACTAGTTCTTTGTTTGATTTTTGGTTTATTTTGTGTTCTTTGAGTCCGTCTTGTGTGCTTGTCTTCTTTGTGCTACGTGTGTGTCTAATCTAGGATAGAGTCTTTTTGTTCCTTGAGTCTTTCGGTTTCCTTCTATCTTGTGTCTTTCTGTTTATGCACAACACTCGCTCGCAGGGATCGCCACCTTATTCTGCTTTCTTGGAGCCCAAGCGAGAGCTACACGAGCGCACCTACGACTTTCGGGAGCGTTTGAAACAGTTGTGCGAAAACCAGGTACGTCCTATTAGCCCTATTCCATTTCCTACTATGGGGGACGCTGATCCAACAGCGAGGCGTACAGTACACCAGAGGGCTAGTGATGGGGTCATGGGCGCGAGATCTTCGATCACGCGCCCAGCTATTCCTAATGTCAATTCTTGGCAGACCCCATCACATGTCATGAGTACGATCACTCATGCCACCTAGTTCCATGGCCTTGAGGATGCACCCAGACATGTTTTGCGCTTCGCGTGCATATGTGATACGTTCAATATCATGGGTGTGTCTAAGGACGCAATCTACTTACGTCTCTTCTCATTCTCGCTCTCTGGGCGTGCTTTTACTTGGCTTGATAATCTTCCAAACAACTTGATCACCACTTGGGAGGATCTCGAAGCCAAGTTCTTCAAGAATTACTATCCACCTTCCAGGGCCGCTCGCCTTAGGGATCAAATCCACTCCTTCTGGATGGATCCTGACGAGCCCTATCACATCGCCTGGGAGCGGTTCAACGTGATGTTTAGCCGATGTCCCCATCATGGTCTTTCTGACTGGGCGATAGTGGAGAATTTCTATAATGGCCTCACATTCGAGAAGTAACAAATGTTTAATACAGCTGCGGGATCATGGAAAAGTTTGAGCCAGCTGAGTGTGAGGAAATGTTCGAGAGCTTCGCTCAAGCCGAACATCAGTACCCATATTCTAGGACTTCCATTCCTAGTGCTAGATCATCCACCATACCTCCTAGAGGTGTGCTTCAGGTCACTCCTGATTCTAGCGTGGTTGCTGCCTCGCCTCTATGGCTAATGAAATTAAGGAACTGAAGCTCAGTGCTCAGCGGTATCAAGTGTGCAGGGGAGGCCACGACACTCGGGACTGTCAAGTCAAAAACCTAGAGCAGGTGAGTTATGCTGGTAACCACTACCAGAACCGAGGGTATAACAATCAAAATTCATTCGGCTCGGGATGGAGATTTGGAAACAACCCATCGAGGTTCAATGGTCGCCAGCAGTGTCAGCAGCACGAAGGAGGAGAGATAGGAGCGAGCTCGGGAAGCAGTGTCGACACGATGTCGATTAAAGAGATGCTTGAGATGCAGACACAGTTGCTTGCCCACTTAGTCCATCAGGACAAAGACGCTAGGCAGAGATTGGATGGCCATGACACTCTACTTAAGAATCAGCAGTCGGCATTCCATGATCTGCAACGCATGGTAGAGGACATGCTAAGAGTCTGAAGGGTCGACAGGGAGGTCAACATTCAAGCTCCAACGCTTCAGTGAAGGCCGTGTCGATGAAGAGTGTGGACGATACAGAGGTTGTAGAGGATGAATCCCACTCTAGTGAGTATAACATTCCGTCACCTGAAGAAGTAAAACAAATTGACTGGAGGGCTCGATTCGCTAAGATCGATGCCAAGATGGCCAAAGAGGAGGTGGACGAGGAGACAGTAGTTGATTTGCTGGCCGAGAAGGCAGAGGAGAAGAAGAAGGGGTGGAGATGTAGACCCCCGAGATTGACCCGACTCATGTTCCCTACCTAGTACGTTTGCTGTCATTCAAGCAAGCAAGGGAACACAGTCACTTCCTTAACTTGTTTAAACAACTAAAGGTCAATCTTCCGATGATAGAGACCCTCCAGCATATGCCAAAGTATGGAAAATTCCTAAAAGATCTTCTTTCCAACAAGAAGAAGCTCGAGGAGGTCTCTAAAGTCTCACTAAGTGAGCAATGTTCTGCGGTGGTGCAGAACAAACTGCCAGAGAAACTGGGAGACTCGGGTCATTTCACGATCCCATGTTTCCTAGGCGGTTTGCCCTTGCACCATGCGTTGGCTGATTTAGGTGCTAGCATAAATCTGATGCCTTATTCCTTTATATAAGCAGCTAGACCTAGGTGAACCTCGGCCGACGCGCATGAGCATTTCCTTGGCTGACCGCTCAGTCAAGTATCCACGGGGAATTGTGGAGAATCTTCTAGTGAAAGTAGGTAAATTTGTCTTCCCCGTGGATTTCGTCATTCTAGACATGGAAGTGGATATTCTTGCGCACCGCCAAGGAAGTGATTGATGTCTTTGATGGGAAGCTCACACTTTGTGTGGGGGATGAGTCAGTTATTTTTGATGCCACACAGTTTGTGGAGGATGTTGGCGTGCATAGCCACTCCGTGTGCATGCTTGATGCCTTCATGGACTACCATCAGGACTCCAATCCGGAAATAGAAATAGGTGAGCCAGCCCCAAATTTAGAAGAACCATCTGATTGGGCGATAGAGTTGGAGAAGTTATTAGAGGAGCCGGACGATTACGGCGATGAGATGACTGATGATCTGCTGGGGATGATGGCAGAGCTAGATGCGATCATAGGCAAAACCCCAAGTTTGTGGAAGTTAGAAGAGAATGTTGATGATCCCGAAGATCCCGGTGGAAGTGTAGAGATCATATCCATAGTTAATTACATTCCTAAACCGCTACTCTTTACTGTTGTGCCTTCTGAGAGGGTGAGTATTGACCCAACCATTAGTTCCACTACCCCTAGGTCTAGGCCACCCCGTGAGAGAATCTGTATGTTGAGAGACGTCGGTGAGTTAGAGAGAGTGAAAACCCCAAGTGTGGGGACGTCTAGGGAGGATAGACTACTTGGGTATTTGATGCATATTACATTCGGACCGGGTAGATATAAATTGTGGTGGAAATATTTGTGTGCAAAATGTGATATGAGTTCATTAGTTGTGAGGAATGTGCAGTTGCTGAGTTGGTGTAGAACCGGGAGACCGCGTAGAATGAAGACGGTTCCGGTTAGAATCAAGGAGAAGCCTCCTGATAGGCTTGTTTGATTCTCGGGCAAGTGCCTGGGATGTATAGTTTGTATGCTTACGTGGTCCGTGTCATTGTCTTTTTCTATGTTTTTCGGTACTCTGTTTTGTTTGCGTCATGTCTTGTAGGGATTCATGCTTGATTTGGCATGGGAAATCGTTGGGAACGAATTTCCAAGTATGTTTTACATTGGTTTGATCATTGGAACAAGGTTTAAAGGTTTTGGGTGAAAAATATTTTTAGGAGGTCAAAATTTTTCTAAGTATAAAAATTGAAAATTTTCTTAACTTTCTGTCACCAAGGCCATCTCGCGGTACGCGAGACTTGAGGAGAAATCCCTTGCAGTACGCGAGGGATAGCTAATCTGGCGGCTAGAGTTGTAAACTCCTCGTGGTACGCGAGGAGTTATTCCATCTCCTTCGCGGTACGCGGGAGAGGCTAGAATTCACCCTCACTCTTTTGTTTCCCATGGTTTCACCTCTCCGTATCCATCCACAATTACACCACATCACCCATACCCATCACCACCACCATCACTCATCATCATCTACCATCTACCATTCATCCAATACCATCTATCCATCACCATCCATCCATAATCCATATCATATCATTGACCGATCATGACCACCGACCATGGGAAACTTAGAAACTGATTCGTAACCGATGATCCACCTTGCCGTGGCTTTCATGTCTATGTATTTGCCACACATCGGGTAAGTGTCCTTGCATATCTATCCAGAGTCTTAGTGAGTCAGTTTGAGTCAGTGAGTCTTTTATTTGTGTCAGTTTAATGTTGCGGGTTTGTTGTGAGGTTTATTTTGCAGGTATTGTTCATCTTGCCCGTACTCAATCTCCATTCGGGCAGGACCAATGCTTCTATCACATTGTAAAGGCAACCCAACAGTGTATGCAACCGCGACCGAAATGTTATACGGTGCACATGAGGAAGAACGAAGCTGGATACATTTGCTTGCATCTACATTACCAGCTAAGTCGCTTCCTGTTTTTATTTTTGGATTTTTATTATTTTTAGTGTGTCTTGCTTCACATTGAGGACAATGTGTCTTTCAAGTGTGGGGGTGTGAGTATCTTAGTTGTGTCTTTTATAAAAATCCATAATACAAAAAAAAAATTTGAAAAAAAATGTCCTTTGAAATCAAAAGTTTTGCATAATAAATGGAAAATGATAGTACAACTGGATCTACTTGTTTGTTTAAATGAATAAATAATAGAAAACGCGTCTAATTAGTGATGTTTTGGTAGACCCAGCCGACTTGAATAACTTAAATAGCCTGTGAGTGTTACTTAGGATTAATCACTTAAAATATCATGATATCTTGTGGGTACTCATCTTAAGGTAATGGTAAAACTGAAACTATCAACATAGGGTGATAGGTACCACGTTAAGTTAAAAATTAGAGGTTTTTGAAAACTAATTCATGGCACACCACTCTCTTTTTATGAGAATAAATCCGAGTTTCGGTGGCGCCCATTCCATAAATCCACAAATTCCATAACTATGAGCTTAATTAATTTGAAAACCGAGTCTTGCTTGTGTGTTTCCCTCTGGGATGGCGACTTGAAGAATACACCCCTAAGTGAGATTTATGTGCTTAAATGTGTAGAATCTAGTCTATGTGTTAGCTTTCGGGATAGTGACTTGGTTGAGACGCTCCTAGACGAAAGTTCTTATGCTTTAATTAACGCTCAGTTCCATCCATTCATTCCATAATCCATTGATTTCTAAAAATCTGTAAATCTTAGTTTAACGTGGTGGGAAATCTACATGGTTTAACCCATGCCTAAACATAACCTTGAGACGAGATTAGGTAGAGCTGTAGCTTCTAAGTGTGAGTCACATAGATAGATTGATTGTTGTATAAATTGGAATTAGAACACATCACGGGGGCTAGATAGTTGGTGGTTGGGTTTAATCGGAGAGAAATACTGATTGTTGCTCTTTAACGCGTGAGTATATTTTGCTAATTGGTAAATGTTTATAAAGTAAGATCTCAGTTATGATTCCATTGCAGACTTTTTCGAGGACAAAAAAAGGTTAAGTGTGGGGATGTATGATGTGTTACAAAGCACACATGTATTTCCACCTTGTTTAGAGTCGTTTTTACATAGTTTTAGATTCGTTTTGAGTCGTTTTTGTTACGTATTGAGTCTATGTTATGTTTATAGGTGCTCGTGAGAATAACAAGTGAAAACCCGAAGAAACCGAGCACGAGAATGAGGCCCGAAGATTAAAAGTTAACATTCTGAAAAAATCAAGTCTCTCGCGGTACACGAAGACCCGATACAATTATTTCGCGGTACGCGAAGATCCCCATAACCGGGCGCGACTGTTTTGTCCCTCGCGGTACGCGAGGGACTGGCCACATTTTCTCGCGGTACGCGAGGGGCCTGAGAAATCCGAAAAAGCCATAATCGACTTTTAAATCAAATTAGGATGCCATTATGCGGGGAGTTCGATTCTTGGCCATCATGGAGAAGTTCAGAAGGCGATTTTGAAAAGAGGAAGAGGAATTGAACATAAAGATTGAAGCTTTTGATTCCGGGTTTGTCTAATTTAGCGTGTTCGATTTTAAAGTTCGAATCTTTGTCTTTGTTTTCTATGTTTAAAACCATGGTGATGTTGATTACTTCTGTTATGGTTGTTTTAGACATGATCCTAGGCTAAAAACTTAATACTTCCTGGGTCTTATGATGATTGCTTGTTAAAGTTGCAGTTTTTTATCGGGTTTGGATTTGTTTGAATGGATTAATGATTTTGTAAAGATCCTAGTTCAATTAATTATGATGTATATGCATGCTTAATTCTGAGTTTGTGGTTGATTTTGATTCCTTGCGTTGATTGTGGTTGTCTTCCAGTTTGATTAGCGTATCTAGGTCATAGATCTTAGGGTTTGTGATTTCGGTGGTTTGCTAGACGTAGTAACCATAGGGATTGTCATTGATTGCTGATTAGAGATAAGTGTGTATCCTAGTTCAATACCCGAGATGTGAGAATTAGTCGGTTAGTCTTCGTTATTAGGAATCCGAGTGTTAACAGTCTGAGAGGGCGTTAGTATAAGGTGTCTAGTGATTGTTACTAGTTGAATCATAGTTGTTATTCTAGGATTACCCCATGCATTCCTTGAGTGTATTGGTGACGGTGAGACTGAGAGGTAATCCATTCATTAGGGTACTTCATCATAGTTGGAAATACCTGAGAAGTGATCCGACAATCTGGTGAGTTTAGTACGCTTTAGGTAGCTTAGTTGGTGACACCCTGAGAGTGATTAGGGATCCACTAGGTCGTCTTTAGTTGTCATCCTTAGAAACCCAGATCCATCTTAGTTTCCAGAACCGGTAGAATTTGTGTTTGACAAGTAGGATTCCGACCTAGGTAGTATTCTTCATAATCTTGATTTCACCTTTGTTCTTGTCTTGATAGCTAGAGTCGTTCTTAGTATTGCATTCTTAGTTTAATAATTAGTGTAGTCAAACCCCCCAAACCAAATCATCTTTAGTCTGAGTCAGAGTCTGTTTTGTTATTCGTAGTGTCTCTAGGGTTCGATAACTCGGTTTACCATTAAGCTGTGCTACACTCGATAGGTTCACTTTCCTGTCAGTGCGGTTTAGTTAGAGGGTATTCCTTTTATTACTTAGGAGTCTAGGTTAGGTTTTCATGTTAGTTTTTATAGACTGTCTGAAGGACATCAAGTTTTTGGCGCCGTTGCTGGGGACACTTGGCAATACCAATATTAGCTTTGACTAGTTCTTTGTTTGATTTTTGGTTTATTTTGTGTTCTTTGAGTCCGTCTTGTGTGCTTGTCTTCTTTGTGCTACGTGTGTGTCTAATCTAGGATAGAGTCTTTTTGTTCCTTGAGTCTTTCGGTTTCCTTCTATCTTGTGTCTTTCTGTTTATACACAACACTCGCTCGCAGGGATCGCCACCTTATTCTGCTTTCTTGGAGCCCGAGCGAGAGCTACACGAGCGCACCTGCGACTTTCGGGAGCGTTTGAAACAGTTGTGCGAAAACCAGGTACGTCCTATTAGCCCTATTCCATTTCCTACTATGGGGGACGCTGATCCAACAGCGAGGTGTACAGTACACCAGAGGGCTAGTGATGGGGTCATGGGCGCGAGATCTTCGATCACGCGCCCAGCTATTCCTAATGTCAATTCTTGGCAGATCCCATCACATGTCATGAGTACGATCACTCATGATACCCAGTTCCATGGCCTTGAGGATGAGGATGCACCCGGACATGTTTCACACTCCGCGTGCATATGTGATACGTTCAATATCACGGGTGTGTCTAAGGACGCAATCTACTTGCGTCTCTTCCCATTCATGCTCTCTGGGTGTGCTTCTACTTGGCTTTATAATCTTCTAGACAACTCGATCACCACTTGGGAGGATCTCGAAGCCAAGTTCTTCAAGAAATACTATCCACCTTCCAGGCCCGCTCGCCTTAGGGATCAAATCCACTCATTCTGGATGGATCCTGACGAGCCCTATCACATGGCCTGGGAGCGGTTCAACGTGCTGTTGAGTCGATGTCCCCAGCATGGTCTTTCTGACTGGGCGATAGTGGAGAAGTTCTATAATGGCCTCACCTTCGAGAAGCAGCAAATGTTTAATACAGCTGCGGGATCATGGAAAAGTTTGAGCCTGCTGAGTGTGAGGAAATGTTCGAGAGCTTCGCTCAAGCCGAAAAACAGTACCCATCTTCTAGGACTTCCATTCCTAGTGCTAGATCATCCACCACACCTCCTAGAGGTGTGCATCAGGTCACTCCTGATTCTAGCGTGGTTGTTGCCCTCGCCTCTATGGCTAATGAATTTAAGGAGCTGAAGCTCAATGCTCAGCGGTGTCAAGTGTGCAGGGGAGGCCACGACACCAGGGACTGTCAAGTCAAAAACCTAGAGCAGGTGAGCTATGCTGGTAACCACTACTAGAACCGAGGGTATAACAATCAAAATTCATTCGGCTCGGGATAGAGATCTGGAAACAACCCATCGAGGTTCAATTGTCGCCAGCAGTATCAGCAGCACGGAGGAGGAGAGATAGGATCGAGCTCGGGAAGCAGTGTCGACACGACGTCGATTAAAGAGATGCTTGAGACGCAGACACGGTTGCTTGCCCACTTAGTCCAGCAGGACAGAGACGCTAGGCAGAGATTGGATGGCCATGACACTCTACTTAAGAATCAGCCGTCGGCATTTCATGATCTGCAACGCACGGTAGAGGACATGCTAAGAGTCTGAAGGGTCGACAGGGAGGTCAACATTCAAGCTCCAACGCTTCAGTGATGGCCGTGTCGATGAAGAGTGTGGACGATACAGAGGTTGTAGAGGATGAATCCCACTCTAGTGAGTATAACATTCCGTCACCTGAAGAGTGTGGACGATACAGAGGTTGTAGGATTCCGACCTAGGTGGTATTCTTCCTAATCTTGATTTCACCTTTGTTCTTGTCTTGATTGCTAGAGTCGTTCTTAGTATTGCATTCTTAGTTTAATAAGTAGTGTAGTCAGACCCCCAAAACCAAATCATCTTTAGTCTGAGTCAGAGTCTGTTTTGTTATTCGTAGTGTCTCTAGAGTTCGATAACTCGGTTTACCATTAAGCTGTTCTACAATCGATAGGTTCACTTGCCTGTCAGTCCGGTTTAGTTAGAGGGTATTCCTTTTATTACTTAGGAGTGCAGGTTAGGTTTTAGTGTTAGTTTTTATAGACCGTCTGGACGACATCATCAGGACACATCTATACATACGTCGTATAGTACAAAAATATATATGCATCTCTCCCAACTTCGTCTCGTCAACTCGTCCTTTCCTTCCACGAAACCTTAGTTCTATGTGCTCCCCAAACCGAATCGTCTCGAATTGATTAGAAACCGAATATCCAACTCGGGTTCCCATGCATGCACGTTAAGACCATGCAAACCCTAGTCCTTCGAACACGCACGTGCACGAGCCGGTTCTTTTCATGTTTGCATGCGTCCCATGCACGAAGGGGAAACCCTTGTCGGTCTTTCGCTATCGTCTACCTCTATCGCGGGCACCCCCACCATGTAACGACACTCCCCGCATCACCACCTCGTACGACCATCGTCTTCCAACCCTCACCGAGTAACACTCTCCTGCCGTCCTCCGCCGCCGCACCACCTTAGCTGCAGCCATGTGTCCTCTTCTCCGATCCACCTCCACAGCGCACCACCGTGGTCTCTCTTGCTCAGCCATACCATCACCGCCACCTCCTTGCTGCCGAGAAGTGTCACCTAGCGCCTCCACCTTTGCGTCTCCTCTTGCCACACTCGAGTCCGCCATCAAGCCGGTCACCAGCGCCGTCGCCCTCCCTCTCACCTCATCGCCACTTGCCACAGTGAAACTCCCAACCCCAAACGGTATCCCATGCACAAGCCGAAAGCAATACAAAAAGGAAAATAGTCTAGAACGGAGTTTACCTTACCGTGCAACGAAGCCCTCCCAATTGACACCGCCATAGCCGCCGCAGTAGCCACCCCCTGTCAGCGGGTTCTCCCCTTCCCTTCTTGCCGCTGCCGTTTGTGAACTCCCTAGGCCGAATAGGCTAGGGTTTTCCTCAAAAATCCTTTTTAAACCCTTAAAGTTTACATCCGGGTCCCTATAGTTCCGCACTCGTGCGTTTCGACCTTAAATCAGACATAACCCGGTTAACGGTTCCTTTTATGACCCCTTCACATGCAAATTCATGCGCCATCTATGCCAAAACATATGTTTAAAAGAGATTCGGGTCACTCGCGACCCGAACCATTAGCTTCTGAAATTTCGGGATGTTATAAATTGATTTCCGGCTAAGAAGTCCTCAAACCCAGGTTTCAGTCGAGACCTTTCCTAACACTGTCCTTATTGCTTCTGTCGCTTACTGATTCTTAAAAAAAAACTTGTGACCCCCTTTTTTCTTTTGTCATAACCCGTTAATCGACCTTTGGTACCGATTGAAGGTATCAGAGTCGCACAGACAGAATGAATAGAAAATCACATCAAAGAACTTGATTTGATCAAACACTTGATCGTCACTTTTTTTTTATTAATAAACTTGAATTGTTCGGTATATTTTTTTCTTAAACTTGAATTGTTTGGTATATACATACAGAAACAATCGACCCGTTAAGTAGCCCTCGAAATCTATTCTACTATGACTCAAACTTCCAAATAATAGATAAATAGTAACCCATAATTTTTTAGACCCATTCAAATAAATACTACTATGGGAAGAGTTCACGTCGAACAAGATGAATCATTCAAGTTTTCAATCTTAAAAATTTTAAAATATAAGAAAATTATATAAATGCAATGTTTATTCGTTTTTCATGAAATTTAAACTAAAAAATATAAATAAATTTAGTTTATATACATACCTACACATGTGTAATTCATGTGTAGGTTTTTTTTACCTACACATGTGTAAAAAACTTTTAAATATATAAAAATATTAAAAAAAACTAATTTAATTATTTTTTATGTACATAAACATACATATTTGTATGTAAAAAGTATAAAATTTTTAAGTTTTTTTACTATAGATCAAAAAATTAAACGATTTAGATATGTTTTTCTATGTTCTCACATAATTTTCTTTGTTCCGAAATAATTTTCCCTATGCTATACAAATATTAACCAATAATATTTCTTTCAAACTAATTAAAACACTCAATCACTTGATAATATCGTAGACTCCATAAGAAAACAAATTATAAAATTAACCCTCCAACTTTAAACTATTGACAAGATTAGTACAACGGGTAATAAACCTAACTTTCATATTGATATATGACATGGACCAATGAACATCTTCATCCTCCTCTCTATACGTTTGTTTCTAAGAGATTGATTGTATCAAAATGTATAAGTCAATTTGAACTTTATGCAGCGAATTCAATTTAGTAGTTTTTTTTTAACGTATGAATGTTACAAAAAAATTAGCTTTTATTTTAATATGAGTACATTTTGACTGTTTTTTTGTTAATACAAATGGTAATGCATGATACGGTTGGTTAAATCAAATAATAAAAAATAAAAGTAACTTACATCAAATTATAAGTTTTGAAATTTGAAACTTCACTACAATGCTTTAAACAATTGATAAAGTTGAGTTTCATACAACTTATCCTATTTTATATAGTATTAATTAAATTACAAAACATATATTTTAAAACGATACATTTTTCTCTCTTTTCCAACTACCATATATTAATTGCTAGTTTAAAACTCATGTTTTACATGGGTTAAATAAATATAATTTATTATAAAAAAGTATTTTTTATGAAGTTTTGTATGTTTGGTGTTATTAGTCATCTGTGAAATAAGAAATAATTAAAATTTTCTTATGATTTAGTAATTTTTAATAATATATTAGAATATATGTTAGATATTTAATTATTTAACATCATTGTTTAATAAGAGAGAAAGGGGAAAAACAAAAATCTAGATTTTATTAGAAGTCGACACGTAGCAAGTATATTTATTCATTTATTATAATATAGGTTAGAAACCTTGTATATTATACAGGGTGAATAAACGCAGTGTTATATATTACTTAGTAATAAAGATCTAATATTACATAATTTTTGACATATTACATAATTTTTTCACCATGTATATATAACACTACATTTATTCACTATATATAGTTATTTTAAAGATTTTAGAAATGTTATATAGTTATTCACCATGCATTTATAACATTACATTACATTGTTATTCAACATGTATAGTTATTTTTAATTCAAAATTTAGAAACATTATATAGTTATTTTTTAATAATATTTTATAAAAAAAATGAAAGAAATGTTTAAACTATAAAAATGTTTTATGAATAAAGATATTTTTTTAATTGAAAAAGGTTACATAAAAACAGTTATAAAAATTATTATTATTTAACAGGAGAGAGAGGTGGGAAACAAAAATTATAATTTTTTTATAGAAACTTGTATCATTAAATAGGAGAGAGGCGGAAAAAAATGTTAAGAATAAATATGAGAATGACATGTGCCACCCCAAAACCTTTATTTATTAATATGTATAGATAAATTAAACTTATTACAAACGAGCACTCACTAAATGGATTTAAAATTTTAAATTCTTAATAATAAATTAATAATATGGTTTAGTTCGCAGTCAAAGAATACACATTAATTAATTATTTAAAGACTATAATTAAAATCTGCACAAAAGTAGTATTATTTTATACATTCATGATTTATTTAGGCTTTTTCTAACCACACACGGAATATTGCTAATTGGACCCGCCGCCGATCTATACGCCCTCGTATAGGGCAATACGAGGGCGTATAGAATTCAGTCACTGCCAACAGAATGCCACGTGTCATTCTCTGTCTGGCGGCTGGTCCAATACGTGGCGTATTGACCTATACGCAGCGTATGAGGCACGGGTTATATTTTTGCTTCAAAAGTTGGAAGATTTGGAGTTTATGAATCCTATACGTGGCGTATTGACCTATACGCCACGTATAGGTATTTTTTATTTAATTATATTTTTTTATTTATTTATATTTTGTTTATTTTTATTTTAATTTATATAAACATTTGTATATTTTATTTTTTTTAAACATTTGTTAAATTTTTAAAGTATAACCAAGCAAAATATTAAACATTACAAACCAAACAAAATATTAAACATTACAATCAAACAAAATATTAAACATTACAACCAAACATAATATTAAACATTACAACCAAACAAATAAACTAAACATTATATACATTACATCAAAAAATTAAATATATACATCAAAATGTTTTACATACATAACAACGAAAGAAACAAAATACAAATAAAAGAACTAAATCTAACCGTCTCCGCCGTCACCCTGACCGGCTCCGGCGTCACCCTGACCCGCCCCGCCCTCACCCTGAACGGGGTCGTCCGGATAATGACGTGGCGGTGGTAGTGGGGGTGGCTCGATGCCGGCGGCTCGTGACTGATTCACGAGCTGTCCAACCGCCCACATCATCAGGTCCTCCATGCGATCGAGTTGACGACCCTGTCGTCGTGAGTCGGCAACAAGGCCATCAAGCACTGCCTGGGTAGCCCTATCCAGCCTAACAGACCGACGTACGTGTCGGGGATGCTGTGGCGGATGCTCGTGGACCTGCTCGACGTGTGGCGGCTCGTCCTCAATCGCTATACCCTGTAGCGGCTGAGGCATATGCGGGTCCCCCTGTCCAGGCATCTGCGGCAACGGCACCGGGACCCAAACCTGGTCCTGGACGGCCCCTACGAACCGAAGGCCCTGCGGGAATCGGTGCGTGATGCGCATGCCGCTCGCCGTGCGACGGTCTAATCGGACAGGGGGAATGGCCGGTAACATCGCAGGCTCATGCTGGTCAAATGGTAAGACCGACCGCATGATATGCGTGATGAAAGCACCGCCATATAAAAGTCCGCGCTTCTGTCGCATATAGGCAGAAGCAAAATAAAGCGCCATGCTAGTGGACAGGTCGCACCGCCTCCCAGTAAGCAGGCAGAAAAGGAAGAAAAGATCTCTATCAGTGCACCACTCACGGCTTTTCAGACGCGGTGCGATCGACGTCGAAATAAGCCGGTGCAGATATCTATACAAAGGGTCTCTAATACCCGAGACCCTCCCCTTGGTACCCAACCAAGGACTATCTGAAATCAAGCCCCAAAAAACAAGGAGTTCCTCCTTGTCCACCTCTGTCACCGCCTCGGTGAAAAGCGGCGTCACCGTCTCAGGCTCGTAGTATAAGCCCGTCGTGACGGCCCACTGACTGAGGGTCTGACGGTAAACGACCCCAAAAATAGAAAAAGAAATACGATCCGGGTCAATATCCGGCGCCTCTCCGGGTAGAGGCTGCAGCCCAGTCTCTGAGTAGATGAACGTCGAAAGAAACTCGACGACCAGCTCTCGGTATGTCTCCGCAAAAGAAAGGTCAAAAAGACGCGACCATGGCGTGTCCTCGCCGATGATGGCCCTGGCTCGCTCGGCCTCTTGCACCTCCTCGAGGAGGGCCCAATCCACCGCCGTACCTGGACCCATCTGCACCTCCCGAAGCTTCTGGCAACGGGAAAAAGCCTCCGTATCGGGCGGAAAATCCAGAAATGGGTAGTGCGCAAGATCGTCTAGCTGATCCATCTCAATATCATTATGATCCGCCATATCTGATAATAATTAATTGTTTTTAATTTTTTAATTTAAATAATAATATAATATTGTTTAAATTTTAAATAATAAATAATAATATAATATTGTTTAAATTTTAAATTATAAATAATAATATAATATTGTTTTTAATTTTAAATAATAAATAATAATAATATATTGTTTTTAATTTTAAATAATAAATAATAATAATATATTGTTTTTAATTTTAAATAATAAATAATAATATTATATTGTTTTTAATTTTAAATAATAAATAATAATAATATATTGTTTTTAATTTTAAATAATAAATAATAATAATATATTGTTTTTAATTTTAAATAATAAATAATTATTAATTTTTTAAAAACCTATACGCCACGTATAGGCTTATACGTGGCGTATAGGCGGTTGCCGGGCAAAATAAGCCATACGCAGGCCAATTAAGCCATACGCGGGCGAGTTGCCGGGTAAACCAAGCCATACGCGACCAGTTAAGACCATACGCAGGCTAGTGACCGAGTAAACCAAGCCATACGCAGCGTATAGATTTATACGTGGCGTATGGCTTCATCGTCTTCCTAGGACGAACTATACGCCACGTATAGCCCTATACGTAGCGTATAGCCCTTAAGTTCAGACCTAAAAATCGCTAATCTACCCAGTTTTACCCGCTAATATTCAATTAAAACCTAACATTAATGATCGTGGGTTGAGACACGTACCTTTACAAAGTTTTTTTGAGGCCACAATCCAAATCAACGAGCGGGTAGCGTATGGCTTTGTGTTTGTTTGTTTGGTTCGTTTGGGTCAGTACGTGAGGCAAAACTGATATAACAAAAGTCTATACGCCACGTATAGATCAATACGTGTCGTATCTTCAGCAACGTTTGGTATTCTATACGCCACGTATTGATCAATACGTGTCGTATATGTCAAAATTTTGAATTCCCTCTGATTTATATTCTATACGCTACGTATTGGACTATACGTGGCGTATAGAATATTGAATAAAAATTAATTATAATTATATTTAATTAAAATTAATCACACGTATTAGTAGTTTAATTATAATCAGCTATAATTAAATAAAAATATTGTGTGACGTAGCCTATCAGGAGTCCTGTGTATGGCATCGACATCCAACGACTAACTGGTGCGGCTTTCACATACTGCCAATCTATTGTGTGACGTAGCCTATCATACTCTTGAAAGGCGACTCTGTCAAAAACAGTTCTCCACCATTCCTCTTTATTGTCCATCTCATTTAGAAGTTGTTGTCGGATAAAGAGCCACCGGTTTTCATTTAACCCTAAGCCCAAAGCTACCGATCGAAAACCACAGTTACCGTCTGGATTTACATCCTGTATATGTGAAATGTACGGATGAAACACAGACGGTATCGAATCCTTAAAACATTTTATATTGTTAACCGCATCTTTCCCCGTAATCAATGGAAACCCTAGATGGGCGTTATCATCTTGCGGTTGCTTTCCTTTACCCTTCGTTGAACGACTGTGTTGAAAGACCGAACTCGCTTGTATAGACTCTTGTGACGCAATATACGAGCTGTGTCTCGCATGGTCACATTTGCTCGGTTGGGATCCTGTGAATGAGCTGTTTCTCGCGACATCCTGTTTCCTTTGTTGTTGCTTTTTCAAAGTTGGACGACCGCGAGTATCTTCTTGTACCATAGGCGCTTTCTTGTTACTTTTGCTCGGAAAGACAACCCATGCGATTCTCGACAGCATACTTCTTTTGACCTGATCGGGTTGTGACATGATTTTGTTTCTCACTTGACCCAGTACCTTATCCACGTCTACATTTTCATCATCGACAAACGACGGTTTTAAATCAAGTTTCCTCCAGAAGACGTCCACCGCATCTAGAGGGATTATGCCACCTGTATTTTAAACGAAATAGTCAGAACATTTTGAAAAGCACACGGCAACCCACAAATACTAAATAGTCAGAACAGTTTACCTGTAGCTTCGATATCTGCCAGACGACAAGCACACGGCAACCCACAACTACTGAAAAGTTGGCACCCACACGTTGCATTTTGTTTCCGTATATTTGATAACTTGTACCACTCGTTTTCTATCAAATCTAGAGCTTTATGTGAAACTTTACCGTGCAGGTTATCAAACAATTCAATAGCTATGTGGCTGTCCATTTTCCTTATCAGGCTTGTTCCAAACCCAAACTGTAACTGATAATACTGATCTGATACAATTTCATCAACAAACCCAACAAGTCTATCTAGCGAGCTGTTAGCGTTTCTAAGATAGCTCTTTAAGAGCGAATGCTGGCTCTCGACTCGGTTCGTTGTATGTTGACCAAAATTGAGGTTTCTGTTGGACCACGCCGATACAAACTTTTCTTTATACGGGTCCAGCCAATTTTTAGTCACATAATCTATAACTCCTGGAAAAATATTTAATATTGAATAAATATTTAAATACTGAAAATATTAAATATTTAATATTTAAAACTTACTTCCTCGTTTGGCTGCATACAGACGTTCGTAAAGCCGGTTGAAGTTGTACTGGTATATATCTGGCGTGGGAGACTCACATAATACCGACCATGAATACTTGAAATTTTTCCAGTCTTCGTCTGTAAATGATGCCCTGCAATGTTTTGCGATATTCTCGTGTATGTGCCACCGACATAGGTTCTTGGAACAGCCCGGAAATATTTTATCACACGCGTTCATAAGAGCTTTGTCCCTATCTGTTACTATCACACGCGGCTCCATACACTTTTGCAACATTGCTTTTATTTGAAGTAGCACCCAGACGAAGTTTTCCTCCCGTTCTTTTGATATAAATGCATGAGCGACGCAAAACGACTGGTGTGTGGAGGTCACACCGACCACTTGGACAAATGGAAGTTTATACATGTTTGTTTTGTAGGTCGCGTCGATCATCAACACGTGCGGGAAAGCACGCCACATCTCGTACGATTTCGGATGAACAAAGAATATCTCCTCCACACTATTTGTGACAGGATCTTCTCGAGTATAGTAGACGTATTTTTTAGAAGAAAGCAGGTTTTCCAGAATCTGTATTGGAGTTTCACCGACTCTCGTTTCGTTTTTTATCTTTTGTATAGCATTATAAATGTCCTTTTTAATGCAACTACTCTCTGGGTTTTGTTCCCTTATAGTTGCCAGAATGTTTCGTGGCAACATGTTTTGCGAGTACAACTTCCCCACCAAAAGTTGTTCCGACTGACACAGTCTCCTTGCAAACGAGTGCGCCACAAGATGTTGACTAGGATCGTGGTTATGACTGTCATCCTTCACCGTTAATTTCCAATCACCAGTATTTTCTTGATACTCTCCTTCCAATTTAAAGGGACAACCTATTTTTTTGCTACCGGCACGTCTAACCGTGGCAGTAGACGCACGTTCGCCGTGACGGTCACACACAAGCCACACCTTGATAAACGGTTCCGTCGGATCGTCGCCTTTTCTCCTCGATCGTCGGGTGACAAGGACGTAACCATTCTCACGTCCTCTCCGCATAGCCCAATCCACCAACTGTTCACGAGACTGAAAATTCTGGTCAGTTTTATACGACACATTTTGATGGTTTTGTTCTTCGTCTTTGGAGTCGTCGGTTTGTTGTGTCGGGTAAGAGACTTCACCGCACACGAAGTTGTTAGTTTGTTGTGTCGGGGAGGAGACTTCACCGTATACGAAGTCGTTCGTGGGTTGTGTAAGGTAAGACGGTTCACCGTATACGAACTCGGGATTGCTCAGTGGCTCGTTCAAATCTGGAAGCCTTACCCGTTGATTAGAATAAACGTCGGACGAGACCTCCTCCCAGTTCACCTCTTGAACGCCAGAACTTTGCGGGTTGTTTTCCAGCGACTCGTTAGAATATACCTGAAAACCGTAGTTACCATCCCACCACCAAGACATGTTTATAATTTTTGAGAGATTGTTTGAAATTTTTTTGAACGATACGTTCGAATGAGAATTTTGCATGGTTAAATACACAAAATTTGGCCCCTATACGCATCGTATAGGGCAATACGGTGCGTATAGGATTCGGGTCAAACCTGGTCAAACCTCGTATACGCATCGTATAGTTCAATACGATGCGTATAGCGTACGAGGTACTTTCTGCAACTAGTCAACATCACATCGCTATACGCTCCGTATAGATCTATACGTGGCGTATAGCGATGTGATGGTTGACTAGTAGCAGAAAGTACCTCGTACGCTATACGCATCGTATTGACCTATACGATGCGTATACGAGGTTTGAATGACCAGGTTGTACGAGGATGTCAGGCATGGGAAATTGTGAAGGGCTATACGCATCGTATTGCCCTATACGATGCGTATATGGCCAAGTCCATTTAGCAATTCCCGTGTGTGGTTAGTAGTCCCCTTTATTTATTCTTTTGGTTTTAACGAACGGAATGTTAATATCAATGATTAAAGCCAATATTATTCTAGAGGATGAGAGGTGGTTAAAATTGACAATTAGCCCTTTGGCTTTGGAATACAATATTTATATATGTTAAATACATGAGAATAATAACAACAATATGTTTAAAAATAAAATATAAATAATTCCAGCAATAATTATCTTTCTTTTGTCTTGTTTAATTGTTTTCCCACTAAAAAAAATGCAAAATCCTTCTAGATAACTTTACAAGAACTAAAATAGTTATTACTATGTTTTAATTGGTAGACTAGTATTTACCAAATAACACATACAAGACCAAAGAAATATATAATTTACCGACTGTAATAATATGTAGAGTAAATTACACTAATCGTTATTCGTTGCATGCTATTTTTAATAGACCCTATAAATTTTAAAAAATTACATAAATATCTAGTCTAAAATATAAATTACATATATTCAAAAATTACATATACCCCCCTAAACTTCAAAAACTAGATATATAATATACCTAGTCTAAAATATAAATTACATATATTTTTTTTATTAAAACTAAAATTATTAAATATACTTATTTTTATTGTTTTATTAAAAATTAATTATATAATAACTATTTTACCCTTTTTTCACTAAAACTTTAAATTTTCAAATTTAACCTTTTAACAGGTTTCTTTTTCTTTTTGTTTTTTATTACCTTTTTTCGGTTTTTCTTATATTTTCAGTTTTTTTTTTTCATTTTCTACTTCTTTTTTTCGCCTTTTTTATTGGTTTTTTTTCCCACAATCATCAAAATGTACAAAATAAGTGCCAATGTTTTGATATTAGATGATGGAATCGCAAAACATTAGAAACAATATAAATTCGATAAGCTAAATCAGCCGACCTATTTGGATGTTGAAATCGTAAAGAAAAACTCACGTGTTGGAATCAATCAACTTGGATCAGAATGTTGTATCATTGGTATCAGCCGACTTAGAATCAGTCGTTGTACTGGGATCGATGGAATCGAAATGCCAATCGTCGGTTAGGAAACAATCGTCGGTTGAATAGCAAGTTAGATTTGAACTAGAAGGTCGTATGTAATTATGTTTTAAAATAAGGGGATATATGTAATCCTCTCTTTAAAATAAGGGGACATATTTAATTTAAGTTTTGGGTTGAATATATATGTAATTAGGTTTTAAAATAAGGTGACACGTGTAATTCTGTCTTTCCATAAATATTAGAAACTAGTTTTAACCTTGTGTGTTACACGGGGTAAAATGTTAAGATTATATTGATAATATTTTAACAACTCTTTTATAAAAATTTGATATTGTATTTATAACATTTTCATTTTGTTACATGTTAGTACTATATGGATGAGAGGTATCAAAACATCAAAAAATACATGAAAATACATTTCATAATAGCATGATTGTTATATTACCTAAACCATTTTTTCTTCAGTATTTTCTTAATAGCATGACTGGAACACCGACACTTAAAACTAATTTATGGTTTGACAAAACTGATAATGTAAGTCCATTTAGAAAATCAGGAGATTATAAACTTTCATCAAAATCATCATCAAAATGCTCTGATTGACGGATACTATTTGTACTTGTATACGGAAAATCTCGCTAAACTTTTAATACTAAATATCTCATTAAAAAATATACAAATAAAATTTAAATTTCAACAGTATATTGTCTTTTAAATTCAAATTTTAAAACTCCAAATTTTAAAAATTTCACTCCTTAATATTTCGACACAATTAAATTTAAAATTTCAAAATTAAATATGAAAAAATTAAAACTAATAAATTAGAATTGAAACTTGTAAACATATTTTTTGAAAAATAAGTCTGGTCATTTGAAAAAATAAAAGTTTAAAATATAATACATTTTTAACAATAAATATTTGCAAGTTTCTTAATTTTATTAAAAATAAGTATTAAAATTTATAAATCAAAATAAGAAGTTTATTTATAAATATCAAATTTAAAAAAAAAACTACTTATTAAATATCAGTAAACTTTATTCTAATACATATTTATTTAAAATAAATATTCTATTTTTTAATTCTTGATTTTTTTTATAATTTTAAAAAAATGTGAGCCAATGGTAATAATGATAAATTGATTTGGTAAAATGTTTATTTATGTAATTTTTTATTTTAAAAAAGGCTAAATATAAAAGTATTAAATAGAGGATATAAATGTGGTTTTGAGGGGGGGGGGGGGATTTTGAGATGGAATGTGGTGATGCCAAGTGGCAAAAGAATTTAGTATTTTATTAGAAGAAGGATTACAATATTGTTCTACTGTCCCTCGACCGTCAAGCTTTTACTCCCTAACATGAATGTACGTTAGTTTTTCATTTTAGTTATTTAAAGGGAAAACTTCTTATTTCAGAAAACATTTTTACCGAAATACTCCTTATTCTTCTTCAGACTTGCATGTGCGTTCTTCAAGTGAACCATGCTTTTCTAGCGAATCACTATTTGTCCCCAAACAACGAACCGAAAATCAATTGCAACCGTCTCGACCCCGTAGCCATATTCCCATGACTTCATAGCCAACAAATGCAAAATCGCTTAATTCAGTCTCTCTTTCGCGTTATATCTCTTTCGCACATGTGACGATTCACTTGGTTATTTGCATGTCATTGACCGCGCTCCTATATACATAGCCGATTTTATGCAAAGAACCACAAGAATTGTCTAAACACTTGTACGTAGTGTTGTCTAGATATAATGGACGAGATGAAGACTGAATAGAGTGGATAACGTACCTTAGAGATGACCAAACAAACTAAACTGGTGGAAAACCTGA
Source organism: Smallanthus sonchifolius (assembly GCA_023525975.1). Lineage (NCBI taxonomy): Eukaryota > Viridiplantae > Streptophyta > Magnoliopsida > Asterales > Asteraceae > Smallanthus > Smallanthus sonchifolius. Next base: position 35,678,948 of record CM042046.1, read on the forward strand.
AACCAAAACATTTGAGAAGGGTATTTGGGTATGGATCATGTCGTGGGATTAACTATAAAATTTTCAAGGGTTTGGAACATGTATGATATTAAATGATTACATAAACTTATCTCATATTGTTTATCGGCATCCAAACATAATATGATATATATTTTTAGGAAATAGAAAAATAATATTTTGAAGTTGTGAAACTTTAAATTATTACAATATATAACTCTTAGAATTGTAGTTGAGTATCTGATACTAGGTTATATACCCATGTATTACATGTGGTTGTTTAATAGAAAAATGAAAGTGCAACAATGTGTAAAAAAATTAAAATCTTACTACTCTAATAAATGAAAATCTTTTCATGACACGTGTCACTCTCTGGTTACTCATCATCTTTATTTTTCCCGCATCTCTCTCCTATTAAATATTAGATTTTCTATTTTTCTCTCATATTAAATAATAATCTTTATATTAATAAATCTAATTACCAATACTTACTATTTAATTATAAATAGTTATTATATCATCAATCAAATAAACTTAATATAAACTAACATTTATCAATTAAATTAAAAAATTAATACTCAGTTAAAAAAAAATGTTTTAAAAACTAACTTAACAGACCTTATAACTGTCACGACAAATTACCTTTTTTAAAAACATATTTTGACAAATGTGTTTGTTAACAAATTACATTATATTTTATTCAACCGATGTAATATATTGGTTTATTCAACCCGTTTATTACACGGGTTTTTAAAAATATAAAATTTTTATTACTAAATATATAACATTTTATTTATTTAACCTGTGTAATACACGGGATTTTAACTAGTAATGTATAAAACAAAAAATAAAATTCTTTGTTTTCTTAATTAAATAATAATTAGGATTCAAATTTTATATTATCTTTTTTGAAAAATAAAAACATTAACATAATTAAATTTCAAAATTCAAACTTACTTAAAATAGAGAAAATTAAAATATTTTGGTAAGAAAAAATATGGTGATAACATGTGACATTTTTTAGAATCATTTATTAGAATAAGGATTTGAAGCCAGTTGTGGTGAGTTTAAGATCAGTTCTCGGTATCCTAATTGGTAACTTTTAACCATATAAGATTATAAACGAGTATACCCTACAAACCCGATGGATAATGAGTAACGGTACCCAACATGTATGAGATTAAGTATATGGACAAACTTTTATAATCGGGTATGATATTATAATTACCGAAACCCGTCTCGTATCCGATCCATTATCATTTATAATGTAGTTACATAATGAATTATATTTCATATCTAAAGCAATATGTAGATATGTGTACACAATTTCAAGTCTATTGATTGCGAAAACAGAATTGAACTAGTATTAAAGTATGTGAAATTTGTTTAAATATTCATTTCATAGTTTCATACAAGTAAAAACAAAATTAAAAATACGAAGCCAAAAATATATTTTACATATAAATAATTATTCCTGGATATATTTTTCTTTCTTATCCAATTTTCCTGATAAGCTTCTCTTATGTTGACCTTGCAGACTTCATCTATAGGTATTTTGTTCCAATTCATAATTTTTTCATCATTTGACCCGGTTGATTAAACCATAAAAAACAGGTTCACGTACAAGAAAACGAGTTCACCCTTAGACCCTTTTATAATACGACTAGTGGGGTCCTGCGCTACACGACGGGAATTCGATTGATGTGGTTCGGTTCGTTACGGTAACCGATTGAAACCGGTACACGGCATAACAAACGAAAGATATAACGTAAAAAATAAATTAGTTATATACCAAAGCCGGTGTTGAGGATTCAAATGCCCTACACGAGCCGAAAAAAAAGGCCCATAACGAATACATAATTTTATAAACTAATTTTTTTTAACGACAATTAATATTATAGCATAAACATAACAAAATCATAGTATCAGAATTGGATTCATGGGCCTAAACACATTTAACATTTTTAAACCTAACATACTTTTAAAAAGACTCAATTATTTTTTCTTGATATATTTGATCCAATAATTTTTTTTAAAATCCTTGAAAATTACTTCTTTAAAAAAACCCAATAATTTTTTTAAAGCCTATATATATATAGGGGAGGGATCAAAAGAAAACCACAAAGTTAGGCGAAAACCGAGAAAACCACTAAAACATTGAGTAATATGCAATTTTTTTGTTTTCTGTTTACGTATACGTAACACTATGGGTTACGTATATGTAAGCCAATATTTAAATAATTTTTTGGTAAAAATTTGTAATATTACATTGATACTCTTATAAAAAAAATAAATAAATAAAAAATATTATTTTATTTTTGGTTAAAATTGGTTTTTTTAATTGTTTTCTCGGTTTTCGCCTAACTATTGGTTTTCTCTGGAACCCAACCCTATATATATATATATATACATATATAAATTATTATTTTTGGGCCCCTCAAAATGTTTGGCCCACTACGGGTGTGTTGCCCCAGGCCTAATGGGTCGGCCCTGTTACATACCCAAAATGATATAGAAATGATTTTAGCATCAATCGAAACAACAAATAATGATAATGGTTCCGATAATACCTAGAGCGGTATCAATGTTGTTCAATCAATATCGATTAAGTTTTAAAATTTGCGACAATAATGTTGATTGAATATATTTTTGTAAGTTGGGTTCTAGTGTTACTTAGTGAATAAAAAGTAAAATGAGTAAAGATTTTGCAAAATAGAAAGTTTTGATGGTTAAAATAAAAATGATGAAACTTGTATATGAATTATTAGTGCTACATAAGTTGTTCATCTCCTTTTACCTAATCTTTAATGAAATGAGTTAAATGATAATTAATAGGGTTTATAATTATAAATAGGCTTTACAAGGTAATTATACATATTTGAGGCTTTGTCAATGTATACATTAGACAATAAAATATATACAAAGTGTCTTAATTTTTTAAGTAAATTATATGTCTATCCTTTTAATCTCTATTATATACTAGTATAGATATAGGTATAGATAATATGTTAAATTGATTAAAAAACTATGTTATTCTAATACTAAAGTTATTTTGAAAAAAAAAGAGATTTGTATATTACACCAAAGGCGGGGTTTGGAATTCAAATCTTTGAATTATCATTAGGGAAATATGGATGAATTGTAATTTGTAATTAGGAATATCCTAAATCTCATTAGGGAAATAGGGTAGCTCATATATCGTTGAAACATACTGAACTGTCTAAACTAAAGCAAGTCGATCGGTTTGACGAGTTCAGCTTTGAAGGTTTGTACAGTCAACTCTTTGGAACTCAAACCAACCATTTAAATTTTAATATATTTTTTTCATTTTTAGAATATGTATTATAAGGGTATCCAGTACTCATGTGAACATGAGAGTAAAGTAATGCCACCTAAGCTCTCACTCACCACTCGCTTATGAGGGGATTGGTATGCTAGTGAGTGTGAGAGAGGTGTTCCACTCACTCCACACTCACACGTGAGACTCTCACTCACCACTCACGAATGAGAAGCGTGGTGCTCGAGTGAGCGTGAGATAAGGTGGCTGACACTCATGTCCCCCGCACTCACGAACCAAACCAATTGCTCTAATAATGAATCATCTTTATATTTAAAAATTTTAATACAAACTAATGATTAAAAAAATGGTTCAATTCTTCAAAGCCGTTTGTTAAACCGCTAAAACCCAGCCAACCCAACCGGTTTGGCTTGTCGTTTTCCAATCCATAGTTACCGATTCGACCTAGAATTTAAGTCATACCGACAATACAGCCCATGAACACCCCTGATTTGTGATTCCTAAGAATTCCAAAACAAAAGACAAATTTCATAAAGTCCATCGTATAATTAAACGGCCACATGTGAGTCTTCTTTTTGCAGGGATTCCAATCATTCCATAAATACATAATAAAATGAAATCAATACCAAATGGTCCAGCCAACTCAGACATCACATTTCTAATACGATTACAAACTTTCTAAACCTAACCAGTGAACATATAAATGATCAAATAAAGCAAAGAAATGGGACCAGTAAACAATGTAGAAACAAAAAAGTTACGTCGGCTGCACTGATCTTGTCAGGTCAGGAAACGTAATCTTCCAACTTCCAAGTCAACTTCATCACTCAGGTTCATTTAAGCAGTACAAAACCTACACCACAATTCCCATCTTTTAGGACCACCACCTTATTACAATAATACAAAAAACAAAAGGAAACTGATACAAAATTTATGATGATCGGTGCTTTAGAGGACTGCCTTTATGAAGGGTAGAAGTGGGAAAACGGGTGGGTCGTTAACGGGTCAAACAGAAAAAATAAAATTAACGCCTGAAGCGAGTCGGGTTATGTTATGAGCAACACTGGACCAGCAAGGATAACGGTAATATTGAGACGAAACCAGGGCCGGAGCTGAGGATTTAGGAGGCCAATGGCGAGCATGAATAATGGGCCCCAAATGATAAATTTTTAAATAAAAAAGTTCATTATTAAGGCAAACAATTTCATAGAAATAAACATAACAAAATTATAGTTTTTGAAATGACATATTGTAGTAGTTAACCGATGAAACGTGCAGATCTCCTAGCATTTTTGTCAAAAACGGCTAGTCGAGTTACAGATTCACCACTCAATTATCCGTAGGGCAACGATTTATATTATCGGGTACAGGTTCACCGCCGATGAACAGAAACCGTGATCCTTTGATCACCACTCGAAGGCTGATTCGAGCTAGCAAGGCCAAGGACACAAAAAAGGATTCATGAACATGAAGCCAAAGACATAAAATTGTGTAAATTCTCTCTGCGTCATTCCTTTTGCCACCCTTCGATTACATAGAGGAAAATAAAACTAACTAGCCCACGTTGGGAAATTGAAAAATAACAACTGCTAACCACTAACATTAAAGAAATAAACATGGGATCACGTAAATAAACAAACACTAAATAAATAAATAAAAAGTATATAAAAAAAGAAAGAAAGAAATGCTAGAAATGAAGAACGTGGGGTTTGCAGGGGTCTTGCTTTAGCCACTATTGCGGGAATCCAGCCCAGCCCAGCTGACCCATGTTATTGTTGGGGCTGAACCAGAAACCGGTGACCCGACTGCAACGTTTTCAAATTCAACTGCTAGTGCATTCGAATTTCTAGCTGTGGGTCTATCAGGTTAGGTTTGACCCAAACCAAACCAAACGTACCCAGTATAATCCCACACATAGCTAACGCTATTAGTAGGGTCTGAGGAGGGTGTGATGAGAGCAAACCTTACCCCTATCCCAAGGGATAGAGAGGCTGCTCCCGTTTAGACCCCCGGCTCCATGGGAAAGAAAAAGATAAAAATATAAATAAAATTAATGAGTAATAAAGTAAAATAAATCTAACAGTAATCTAACAATTAGCAGTGTATGACTAGAGTATATTAGTCACAAGAAACACAACACCTACAAGAAACAAGACATACGCAAAATCTTTGCTAAACAACTCTACTCTCCCACACAACGGGTCACTCATCCTAAAACCCTAATACGACGTCTCCATGAAATCCTATCATTGATCATGGAGTAGTTAACCGATGAAACGTGCAGATCTACTACAGGTTTGACCCAAACAAAACCACCTTTTATCTAGATTTTTAGAAAAATATGTATAAATAGTTTATGTCTAAATATTGTGTTACATAATAATATTATTTCAATACAAATTAAAATTTTGAATAACATACTTGGGAGTTTTTATCAATGCTTCAGAATCGGGCAGGTCATCGACCCGACCGTACTGGTTAAACCGTATTTAAAAACCGGATAACGTCATAAATATTATAAAAGCTTAAAATACATATATATATATATATATACACAACCACGTGTTTATGCATATATACATATATTTAAATGGTTTAATTACACATATGTAGAGCATTTACATGTGTAAATGGTTAACGTACACATATATACAACATTTACATATATGTAAATAACTAACTTACACATATGAAAAACATTGATACACATATGCAACTTAATTCATTTTTCAAATGTGTAAGTGATGATTTGTAATGGTTACCCATTTTTACGTAAGTGCTCTTAATTTAAATAATGTAAATAAAGAGATACAAAAAGTTGATTTGATGATACGAGTTCTCGCAGATCTGAAGGTTTTTTGAAGTTCCGTTATGATCCGGATCCTATATATATAATTCCAAACAAAATATGAAAATAACTTATGTTTTGGAAAAAATTTGTACTTTTAAGACTTATATAACCGGCCAATTTAAATGGTAACGGTTTAAATAGGCATAACCGGACTAGTTTTTATGCCTAAAAGATTGCATTTTGGACGATTGGGCAACTTTCGGACATGTCTTATTTTTAGCTATTTTTATTTTCATTTTCCCCATTTGAACCATTTTAGATAAAACATAACAAAAAATCGACACATTCACAAGTAAATGGATCAAAATGACCGGATCTAGCTGTAAAATCTCCAGGCCTCGGGTTCTTTGATGTTGCGATAATCTTGATTGAACATGGTGATGGTAATGGCGTATGAATAAGAACAATTAAAACAGATGGATGATGATGGCTTTGTGTGTGCGATAATGAAGAACAGAAGCGTAACAATTCTGGACAGAAGGAATAATAAGAACTGGTTCAGAAACAAGATGATCGTATATAAGGAGGTGAAGGGGTGCGACGTTTCAGAGGTAACCGTCAATACACACCACTTCAAAACCTATATACTTGTTACAAATGAACGTACCCTTGAGGGCCATGTTTTTGTATCGGGTTCAGTGGCCTCCGGCCCATACAAACTAATTTAAAACTAAACTCAATATATGACCCATTAAGCTTAAACACATATTAAAAAGTCTTGACCCATTAACATCTAAAACACATAAATATAAAACAAGCTAATGAAGATTTAAGTCTAACAATCTCTCCCTCAATCTTCAATGCTTGTTTGAATCACAGCAGTCTTCATAGTTTCTTTGTCCCGGATGTAGTATCCGGGTTTTCTTCCATATCTTCACTCGGATCCTCCTCTTCATTGCTATCATCACTAACTCCATAGTCTTCGAGGTCTTCATGCATTCGAGGACCACATCCCCTTGGAAAGTCCCGAGTTGCATAAACAACATGGCTTTTAAATTTTGGTTTTGCTTGACTTGTTTCTCCAACATTTGTACTAACTTCGGCCATATCTTGATCTTCACTTTGGTTGCTTGGTTCCTTCTCGGTATAGTAACCTCTCTTTGTGAGCATTTTGTAATACCACTCAAACATGTCTAGGTATTGTGCATAAGCCTTTTTCACCTCTTGTGCTTTATTAGTTTCAAACCCAAGCTTTGCGGCGATTAGTGCCCACTCTTCATCCCTTGTTACCGATTGAAAACCGTCTTCTTCTTGTACATAGTTGTAGAGACCAAATAGATCAATTTCAACACCACTTTCAAGTGTTGGAGGAAAGTCTTGACCTTAGATGCTTAGGAAGTCTTTGGTAAACCATTTGACCAACTTTATGAACTCGATTTTGAAGGCAATTTTGTATTTCATAAATAAAGTGTGAACTTGGAGGATGTTGAGGAATGTGACACAACTTACAATTGTTGGTGTTGCAAATGTATCTCCTTTGCGTCTCATGTCAATGTAGTTCCAAATCCTATTCGCTTCTTCCTCCGTGTAGTTCAAACCTTCAAACTTAAAATCTTTCTTATCTTCTATGCCCTTATTGGTGTTAGGATCTAGATGCTCAAAGTATTCTTCAAGGTAAGCCTTTTCTTTTTCAAAGTATTCCTCATTCTCTTATTATTCAAAGGTTTGTACATGATCATCCTTAAACATTTTGGTGATTTCACATTTTCCATCTTTATTTGAAAACCTTGACTAACCAATTCCTTTAGACTTAAGATGTTTTTCTTTAGGGTAGGAATATGAAACACACTTGGCATCTTCCTAAATTTTTCACTAATGAAAATTCTAATATTCCCCCCACCCTTTGCAAACACAATTTCCCCTTCTTCTGTCATTGTTTCAACACCGAAAGTCTTAGCGAGATTTTCAAATAGTGATAGATTCCCGGTTATATGACGCTTGCTCGTAGTACTCACATACCATATTTTATCCCATGCTCCTAAATCAGTCCCCTTTACAAGATATTCCTTCCATCAATGTTATCAAGTATCAAAACTTTCGAAATAGACTTACGTGGACATTTGGATGCGTAGTGACCATAATCACTGCAACGATAACACATGATGCTTTCCATATTCTTGTTCCTCTTGATTTTCTGATCAGGGTGCATAGGGTTTGATTTATTTGCCTTGAAACTCATGCGACCAAGACCGGATTGTGTTCGAAGTTTGTAAAGTCTAGCCCTTTCGAGAGCCCTTCTTGCAGCCCTCTCTTTATTCTTTCTCCAATGGGGGCGAGCCCAAACTTCCTTTCCTCGTGATGATTCTTGTTTGATCCTCATGTTGGAAATCCCTCTAACAATTCTGCCATTCCCATAGCGACTTCGGTTGGGTGATTCTTCGACAGATTCCATGCTAGGGGCCTTTCCACGTGATGAAGAAGGGTGAGAATCATCATAGCGATTTTCAGAACCATTGGCTCTTATACCACTGTAAAATCTCCAGGCCTTGATTTTTGATGTTACGATAATCTTTATTGAACATGGTGATGGTAATGGTGTATGCATAAGAACAATTAAAACAGATGGATGATGATGGCTTTGTGTGTGTGCGATAATGAAGAAACAGGAGCGTAACAATTCTGGATAGAAGGAATAATAAGAACTGGTAACTTTATTCAGAAACAAGATGATCGTATATAAGGAGATGAAGGGGTGCGACGTTTCAGAGGTAACCGTCAATACACACCGCTGATCGAGGGGTAAAAACCCGAGCGTTAAATGATACAAATATATGGGTTTTAATGTGTTTTGTGTGTTTATACCATTTGAATTGATTAACTACAAGAACTTGTGGTTTTGTAGGTAAATCACACAAACCGAAGGTGTTAAGGCAAGTAGGAACGTAAGTTACGGTGAATCGAGCGTAACTTACGGTGGACAGGGGAGAAAAATGGACCGTAAACCAGAACCTAAAGACCGTAAGCTAGAAATTAGTTAAGGCTCACCGTAACTTACGGTTACAGCACCGTAACTTACGGCTCCTATGCCACAAAAGTCAATCCGCCGCCCCCCACTTGCTCCCACTTGATATATCATCTATCACCTTATCTTTTATACATTATCTCGGGCCAAGGAACTCGTTTTTAAAAGAAGAGAAAAAGAAGGAAGCTTGCAAGAGAAGAAGAGCCACCAAAATCATCATCCAACACCATGAAATCCTTTGATTTGAAGAAGATGGAGACCACATTGGAAGAAATGAGAGGCTAAATCCTTGATGGTTCTCCTAGGTAATGGGTTTGTTAATCTTGCTTGTATTTCTTGATTTGTAACTGATTGTGGGATTAGATTATAAACCATTTAAGTTTTATCTAATTCAATATGATGTGTTTGCTAGAAATCTGATTATGTTATGTGTTGTGATTAAACCTGTTAAGATTAATCCGTCATATATATGTTATTGGATTGTTTGTTGTGATAATCAAAAACCTGTTAAGTTTTGTTTGCAACACTGGTTAGATTCATCATTTGTAAATCTCCATTTAAGAGATTCCCACTAAGTTATTATCTGAAATGCTTGTGATTGGCAAACCCGGATCCGAAAGAGAACCATTGCTTTCTTTAATATTTTACAAAATCCGATTTTTAAGTATTGTGACAATTTATTATGCGCAACTCTGATAATAGATTAACGCTAGATCACGATTCCCTTGGATCGACCCCTTACTACCGCTGTCTACTTAAGAAGTGATTAAGGGTTTATAAATTACTTTTTGACCGAACCGACGACATTCGATCAACCGCTTCAAAACCTATATACTTGTTACAAATGAACGTACCCTTGAGGGCCATGTTTCTGTATCGGGTTCAGTGGCCTCCGGCTGATACAAACTAATTTAAAACTAAACTTAATACATGACCCATTAAGCTTAAATACATATTAAAAAATCTTGACCCATTAACATCTAAAACACATAAATATAAAACAAGCTAATGAAGATTTAAGTCTAACACTAGCTAGGCTACCTGAAAAACAAGTCTCTTTTCTCGTCTATCGGACAAAGGAAACTCAATTTTGCGGTCAAGCATGCCAGGATGGAGAAGTGCAAGATTCCAAAACAAGGGAGAACAGTTAACTTCATTAACTGGATTATTATGATATATTAGCAGAGTTGCATAGACCCAAATGACATTTTCACTCTTAAGCTAATACAGGCATTTCCTCAAAATTCAAAAAGCTTAAAAGTCTTCCACTATTATGTATAGGTTGCCTACCAAGAGATGACATTGGTTTTATTAATTTATTATCATCTGTAGATGTGAATACAAAAAGTGATTGTTATTGGTTTGAGACATTTCAACTGTGATTTTCAATGAGTGATAAGCTTGAATCTGATAAAGAAGCTCTCAAAGAGAAATAAAACTAAGGTACCTACTAGGATAAAGATAAATACATGATACCATAATTTCCATATAAAGTTGAACCATGTAGGATCTTTCACAAAAGAAGAATGCAATGTGCACTTTTATGTCGAAGGATGAGCATAACATGTGTACAAACTGATTGTTATTTTGTAGTAAGCATATGATAAACGTCATGTCTGTTATATGCGATCTGAAATTTTGTAGTGTAAAAACATGCAACAAAATCAACATTTAACTTAAGGTAATTAGCATATAACACTAGTGCTTGATTGCCTAACTCTTCAATATAAAACCTAGAGGTGAAGGGAAGCTAAGGAGATTAGCACAAGAAACTCTGTAGGTCCGTTTTTACTAGATCTCAATGCTAATGATAATAAAACACAATCAGATCCACAAATTACCAATAGAAGTGATGATTTGTAGATCATAGTTTAGAAAATAAGATTAACAACCAAGAACTCAAAGATAAACTTGAAGATCCATAGAATAATAGCCTAAAAGATTGATTACAATAAGATCCTGACTTTGCTAATACAAGAAACCCTAATCTCAGATCTAAAACACACACTTGAAGGTGAAAATGGACCAAAAAGCTTGAATACAATAAAGATGAAGAAGTATTTATAGACCTAGGCATAGTGTCGCAATGTTCCCATACGACACTATCCCGTAATGTCGCCAACAACAAATATTTGGTGAATTGACAGAAATAGTCCCTGAACTTAAAATAAATGGAATACAATGGCCTAAAGTGCTCCAAAAATATCAAACTTCATATACCACCTGTATTTAAACATAACAATTGCAGAGCATCTGGCTAATCAAAAGGTCACTTATTAGAAAATAGATGATGACTGTCAGGTGCAATAAAAAATGTCCTGAATTTCGGGAAAAGAAAATCAAGACACAAACTTAATACAGTCTGGAAATGATATGATGCGTGTTATCATGGAAAATTTATACATTACATGATGTCTATTTAATCATATTATCATCCTAGCTATATGCCACAAAAATCTCAACTGGTTGATCTGCTTTTATATCCTAGATTCATAAGTACTGCATCAATATTTCCACAAAGCCTACACCAAACCGGAGCCTAGTTTTTTGTTGAAAATATAAACCAAAATTATAGTTTGGGTCAAAAGTGTAAAAAGTATAAAGTATGTTTTAGTGTCATATGTATTTGTAAGAAGTCTAGGGGTCTGTATGTATTTTAGTCAAAGTCCAAACAGTTACGTTGTTTAGGAAAGGTCGCGTCTATTGAAATTAGGGTTATATAAACACCCTCAAACCGTATGTATGTAATTGATCGATTATATTCAAATACGAACAAATTAGTGAAATCAGAGAGCGAGTTCTTCAAATTCATTATTGTTTTGTTCATCAATTGTTCTTGATTGCCATCAGTTTTGCAACAATAAACATATTTAGTTCCGGATGATTATGATTAAAGCAGACCCTATTAAAGAGTATCAAGTTTCAAATACATGCAATAGATAAACTAATTGGAGGAAACCACCTTCTATACATACAACACTGTCAGTTACTGAAGTGTGTTTATGATAGACACATACTTTGTATGACAGGCAAGTCAATGTAGAGTCTTGGTGCAGTGACAAGATGGCATAAGAGCTTAGTGCACTAGAGCTCTTTATACCACCCAAAATTGTTGTCGATAGCGAATAGCGGTAAATAGCGACAAGCTACCTATATGTTACATAGCGATAGCGATGAAATAGCGCCCGCTATTTCATGTTTTGCGGTAAAGTAGTAGAAAGTTTTATGAAATAAAACCCTAAAGTAGTCAACTATTGTAGCAATTATAATCTACCAAAAAACAATCACACGGCCAAAATAGCTAAAATACGCTATCACTGATCATCTAATGAAATAAAACCCTAAATAGCTATTCGCTACTGCTATTTATATTAAAAAAATCGCTCTTTCGTATTTACAGCAATATTTTTTCTTTTAAAAATAGATATTGATGAAAAGGACTACAATTGATCCACCTATGGAAATTCACCGCTATTTCGTCGGCAAAAAGTCCGCCACCGATCCATCGGTGAAAAGTTTGTCGTTGTTCCGTTGGTGAAAAGTCCGTCGCTGATTTGTCCGTTATTTTACCACAACTATCAGACCATAACTTATTTTAGTAGTCCGACGGTGATCCCTTGGTACAATCTATCGTCGGTCCGTCGGTGAAGTCTTTACCCACGCCTTTTTTCTCACCAACCTTCACCGAGGGATCAACTATGATTGTGCCCATCGCTTAAGGTGCTTTGATTTGTAGAATTTGAAGATGCCACTTTTGCTAATGGTGTTTATAATCTGATTTTATTTACCATTCTTGTAAACTAAACAAATTTAATTATGTATTGTATTTCTACAAATGATCACGGTCTAGTTTTAGTAGTACTCTGCAAAACTTAAAAGATATCGACAAAACCAAACCATACCATATACGAATGGTTGAGTGACTTTAGTCTCATGATTTAGATGATTGGGCTTTTAAATAATTCATAATAAATTCCTCAAGATTCAAGCCCAAACATTCACATAAGTCATAAGTGGTTCGTGAATGAAAACTAAGGAGAACCATTTCTCAACAAGAAACATGCAAAATTTGAACTCCACACCAGAATTCATACACTACACTTTCAAACTAAAGCATGTAATAAAAAGTTTCTTAGATAAAGAAACACCAAGGATAAGAAGAAGAAGAAAAGGGATTGGGATTGTAAATAAAATCTAAAATCTCTTGTTATATAATGTAGGGCAAATATCATAAAAAACCAACATACTTTCTATTTTTTTTTCTTACGAAAGTCCTTCAATAATTTTTCGCATATAAAAAACCAATATATTCTTTTATTTTTCTCACAAAAGTCTCTCAACAAATTTTTACATATAAAAAAACAACATACTATTTGGTTTTTCTCACAAAAATCACTCAAAAACTATTTACTCTAGCAAATAAATCGACATAAGCAAGGTAAAGAAAATCAACCGACAAATTCATTCTACAGAGTGATTATTTGTAATCAAATTAAATCTATTTTGTAAAAATATCTATAAAATCTATGAAAACACATAAACAATCAAATCATTTTGGAATTGAATCGTTTGCTTTGCTCTTGATTCTGTTGGTGGATTTCCTTTGCCTTACTTTTTCCGATTCATTTGTTAGGGTAAATAGTTGTCGAGTGACTTTTGTATAAAAAAACAAGAAAGTGTGTTGGTTTTTTATGTACAAAAATTTATTGAGTGGCTTTTATAAGAAAAAAGAGAGTATATTGTTTTTTTATGTGTAAAAGTTTGTTTAAGAACTTTTATGATAAAAATAAGAAAGTATGTTGGTTTTTTATGTTATTGGTATGCAGACACCCCCTTAATCATTACATTCCTACAATTTATACACTAATTTGAGTTTTATATATAAATCATATTAAAAGCAAAAAATAATGAGCATGGATAGCTAAAAGGCTAGATTATTGTGATTTTGGGACTTGTAAAATGTGTTTATTGTAGTGCATACAACCATCCTATCATCCACTACTTTCTTAGAAAGTTGGATTGTGAGAATATCAAAATGAAGTGTGGTTGGATGAAAGCACTACACGTCAGTGTATTGGATTCATTCCAAATCTTCGAACTATTTAATCATTTCTTTTACAGTATCATAGCAAATGTTTGAGTATCAAGATTTGTATTTAATCTATAAAAAATTAACAAAAATCATATAAAAATTAAAAAAAAATTGTGATTTTCTTTAGGAATGGACCTGTTTGACGTTTTTGCTTCACATGAGGGGCATACGAGAACCGCGTAAGCACTTGTTTGTAATGATTTAGTGGGAGAGATAAAAGATAAACGGTTATTCAACTGTCTTATCACATTTAAAACAATAGATATAAGTGTTTATATGGTTCAAGTAGTTTGTTAGTTAAAATAAGTTCAAAATGAGCCTGTTACCAATATTAACAACTTTCTTGAGATGAAAGAAATGCATCACCCAATACAACCTCTATATAACCAAAAGGGTCTAAGAGATCCTCACCACAATCCTCTCCTTTAACAAATGGCTACCCATGTCAAGAACACCCACAGGCTTTCGCTTGCAATGTATACAACTGAACATTGGTAATGATCATCTTACTAAACACCAAATACCAGATTTGATTGCTGTCACATTTTAACCTCAAAAACTTTTGCTTTCTTGTTTCAGTGAAGATATCCCAACTGACATATTGGTTCAAGTTGGTGAAGCAAAGTTCCCTCTTCACAAGGTATGATTGTAGCATTATGGTTAGATATATAATAATCTATGTTATCAAAAGCCCACAAGGCGTGCGCCTAGGCTCCCAGGCGCAGCCCAGCGCCGCCTTGCTTCAAAAGCTCCAATTTTATGAATACGTCTGAAACAATTACACTAGCCCTAAACAAGTCTGGAATCAACCAAAAACAATCTAAACTAGCTCAAAACAAGCTTAAAACATGTCTATTACCCCTAAAATGGTATTTTTATACTATTTGCCTCACTTAAAAAAAACCATCGTTTATTAAGCGCCTTGCGGCTAGGCTGTAGGCGAGGCCTATACGTCTAGACAACATAGATAATAATGGGCATAACCGGTGCTTAACTTAGCTTCCGCATTTGCGCTGGGTCTAGGGAGGGGCCGATTCGCATTGCGATTTAATGTATGCAATTTTACCCTAGACTTTGTGCAGGAGGTTGTTTCCATGGCTCAAACCCGTGACCTCAAGGTCACAAAGCAGCAAACTCACAATTACTTGATTGTTATGGCAGATCATGCTAGTAGCAAAGAGTAACTACATAAGAAGATTAATTGTAGAATCAAAAGAGCCTGATTTGGGAAGGATTGATCTGTCTAATATCCCTGGAGGGGCAGAGATATTCGACAAATTAGCAAGGTTTTGCTATGGTGTTAACTTTGAAATTAGTGTGAATAACGTAGTGGCTCTGCATTGTGCTGCAGAGTACCTTGAAATGACTGATGAGTACTGTGAAGGCAACCTTGCTAACCTCACACATGGCTTCCTCACCCATGTAGCCCTAACTAGCCTCACTGGTGCCATCACTGTTTTGAAATCATGTCAACATCTTCTTCCTGTAGCCGAAAGGCTCAACATCGTCAACCAATGTGTCGATGTGGTTAGCGCAAAGGTAATTCTTCCGATTGTTTATTTCTTCATCTGTAGTATATAAGTATTTTATAATAACTTAAACAAACACTACTAAACTACTACTGAGCATCTCCTACGGACTATTCCATGGGTGATAGGTATTACCGAGGAGAATCTGTCGGTGATGTTCTTTAGAAATATGGTCGTGGTAATTTCATTTACGACGATCGGAAATAAGGTTGTGCTATTTATAGAAGGTTTTACCGATGGATTTTCGATGGACCATTTGTTTGTAAGTAGCACACACCAATAAATGTCTAAAAAACCTGGTGAATGTCTTGTCAAAATACCTATCCGAAACATTCCAAGGAATAGAGACATACTTTCTAAGCAATTGAGGTGGAATCTCTTCTGAAAAAGTCTCTGTGTGGGAATTATTAGCTTTATGTTACCTAAAGTGTATCAATCTATCAGTAATTGTAATTACTGATGGATCACCAACTAGGCCTACCAAAATTTTTTATAAAAAAAACCTGGATTTCGGTGGATTCTGTTGGTGATCCATCACTATTTTTTGACAGATTTTTCGTTGGTAAATATCCGTAGGTGATATCATATTCTAACAGATTTAAATTCTAGATTGAGAAATTGCAGAACCCTAATTATATGCTTGAATTACTACAGGCTTGTAACGAAGCCACTTTCCCTAGTTGTTCACCCCCAAATTATTGGGCAGAAGAACTAACAAATCTCCACATAACCTTCTTCCAAAAAATCATCGATTCGATGAAATCTCATGGCGCAAAGGCAATCACAATAGCTTGCGCAATCACAACCTACGCCAAGAGATCGCTACTGTACATCCTCTTCAACCGTTCTACCAACAGCATAACTAAATCTCCGATATCCGATCTCTCATTCACGTCAAGACACGAAAAACGAGAGATTTTAGATTCACTCGTCGCACTATTACCCGATGAAACTCAACAACAATTTATTTCAATCAACTTCCTATGTAGCCTCCTCCGTGTTGCCATTTTGCTTGAGCAAAATAGCGATTGTAGGAGGAGGCTCGAGAAGCAGATAACGGCCATGCTAGAGCATGCAACGGTCGATGATCTGCTCATAGTGTCGTTGAGGTTTGAGGAAGAGAAATCGCGCGATATGGAGAGTGTAAGAAGGATCGTAATGGGATTCGTGGAGAACGAGAAGAGTAGGTCTTCGGAGGCGATGCTTAGGGTTGCGAAGACGGTTGATGGGTATCTAAGTGAAATCGCGAGGGATAGTGAAGTGAGCATTTCGCAGTTCAATGGAATTGCTAATTTGGTGCCAAAAAATGTTCGGGAAGTTGACGATCGTCTCTACCGCGCCATAGATCTCTACCTCCAGGTAACTTTGTCCCCAACACATCCATTTTTAAATAGACATGCAAAAAAACTAATTGCTCTTTTTTTTAGCTATTTTAAAAAATAGATTACAATAACTGTGATCCAATTTATCAAAAAAAAATTAATGTTTTCATTTCAAATCACCACACCTATATTTCATAGTATTTAAGCCCACAACCATCTAATTAAAGGAAGTACACCATTAATATATTATTATAATTATAATCTCGACCTTCCAAACACAAAAGGACAAACTTAACAACCTTTCCAATACCCGCATAATTTTATTTCTAACATTTCTATATGTGACAAAAGATTTTCCTTTATATATGTTTGACCATAAAAAGTTATAGATACGAGTACTTTCTCATTTTTCACGAATTTAGTATACATGACATCAAATTAAAAGTAACCCTTTGGTAAACTTTTTGTTTATTAACTTATGATTAACCCGTCAGGCTCACCCGAACATAGATGAAATCGAGCGTGAGAAAGTTTGCAATGCAATGGATCCCCTAAAGCTATCTATGGAAGCAAGACTACATGCTTCCCAAAACAAAAGACTTCCCTTACAAATAGTTTTGCACACTCTTTACTTTGACCAATTACAAGTAAGAAGTGGGCAAAGCACACCAAGTGCTCAAAGCATGAGGCTTCAAGTAAATGCAGATGTGAGATTGGCTAAAGAAAATGAAGAATTGAGACATGAATTGATGTGGATGAAGATGTATGTATCTGATATGGAAAAGAACCAAAAGAAGGGTTCTAAAATGAAGAAACCTACTTTCTTCTCATCGGTTTCCAAAACTTTAGGGAAATTAAACCCTTTTAAACAAGGATCAAAAGACACTACAAACATTGATGATCGAATGGATCGTACCAAGCCGAAGAGGAGAAGATTCTCTATGTCTTAAGAACACAATGATTTGATCTAGGGTGATATTTGTTGATGAGAAGATTGATGAAGTTGCAAGTTATAAATGGTCTATGATAATCCAAGAACATGGTTGCCGATAATATTGTTTTCTTAACATCTGTTATGCAAAATAAACATATACTACTTACGTATAAGTGAAAACTATATGAAATGGTCAAGGTAATGGTCTATGATAATATCTATGCACTATTTGGTTCCATATGAGTAGTTTGTGAGCCTTGTACACCTGTCTTTTGACTCCCTACCCCAAAAACTAAAAAAAATCATTTCACTATTTTTTTGTCATATATGACACAATGTTTTTTAGCTATTTAAGTAGTAACTGATAAAAAAATATTTTGAACTTAGATAAAATATACATCTTGAACTTAAAAAGTAAGTTATAGCATAAAATTAAATATAAAGATTTAAATTATTATGCAGCAAATCAAAAACCTGGTAAAGGGGCTAAGATTTGAACCTGGGTCTTCTGGGTGAGCAACCAAGGTGTTTACCACCTGGGGGCGCACACCCAAAAAAAATTCAGAACCTATCAACTGAATACGTTGTTCTAATAAAGAACATTATACTCACTTCTTTCACTGAATCGCCATTTTTCCGCTCTACAATGTTTATTTAGTGGTTCTCTTTTAAAATGCACCCATACACACCCACATACTTTTATATATATATATATATATATATATATATATATATATAGAGAGAGAGAGAGACATATTCAATTGAGAATCATTATTTTGTCGAGAACCAAAAGAACCATTTATTTCTACATAAATACATATATGTATCCTTACTTTATTAATGCACAAATGCATACATACATCCTTATATTTGTGTAGATATACATGGTTCTTTTGGTTCTCGTCAAAATTTTGGTTCTTAATTGAACATGTCCCTATATACATATATATATATACACACACACACACACATATATATATATATGGTGAAATTCATAAGAAAACTAACATTTAGGAAGAGAACTAGAGAACTCCTCTTTAAAGGTAAAAAAAATAAAGAGGGTTTAGGTTTTTGGTTTGGGGAGAGGGGTTTAGGTTTTTGGGTGGTGGGGGGGGTGTTTAGGTTTTTGGGTGGGGTGGGGGTGGGGGTGGGTTTAGGTTTTTGGGGTGGGCGTGGAGAGTTTAGGTTTTTGGGTAGTAATGGGTGGAGGTTTAGGTTTTTGAGGTTGTGTTAGGTTTTGAAATGATATTACACATATACAATATTAAAAATAATAAGAAAAAAAAAACGACGAGTTAATTCTTATTTTTTATAACGTTATTTATACTCAAATGAAAGATAAAGAATATCTTGATTTAATGGTACAATTTTTTTAAAAAAATAATATTGTATGCAAAAGATAGAAATATTTAAAAATTTATATATTTTAAGTTCAAATTTTACCCTTTTTCTTTAAAATTTCATTCCTTCTTTTCTTATTGGTTCTCTAGTTCTCTCGTTAAAATAAGTTCCTTCATGAACTCAACCCTATATATATATATATATATATATATATATATATATATATATATATATATATATATATATATATATATATATATATATATATATATATATATATATACTCAGAATATATTATAAATCAAATTTTAACCAGAAATCAGCCATAGGAATGACAGATAAGAAAATAAAATTTGTCTTACCAAAAAGGTGACATCTGCAGCATACAACTTAAGATCACCCTTTTATATGTTCAACAGTGTTTTTTTAAAACCAAGAAATACAAATCCCATCACCATTTACCACAACACATTATTCTTCATCTCTTATCAATGAAGCCCAAATGGCTTGTGTGTTTCTAGTACCTGTGCTCCAACTTCTCTCTTTCCTGGTAACTCTTCACATACCTACAACAAAAACAAGCGTACCCAGTCAGCCGCTAAAAAAACCGAAAGAAGGAAAACACACTTCTAGAAGAACCCGTACAGCAACCACCAAATGTGCCAGCAGAGATTTCAACCCCCCATCCCCATGAATGGTGAAACGGTTCGTGCAACACGATTTATGTGACAAACTCCAAAATCACGACTTGTTACTAATAATATCACAAGACCATTAAAAAATCAATTACATAAAGCCCTATTTAAAACTAAAAGGAAACCTTGCAAACCATGACTTCTAATTTGATTCCAACTAGGAAACTTGACCTACTACTATGACTCAAAAACTAATTAAACAAACTCAAACTAGATAAGCACACCAAATAAATAAATTTAATAAACCAAAACTAATCTTTTTTTTTTACATGTGATTATCTTGACCCAACCAGCAAACTCGGTTCTCGTTGGTCATTGCTTGAACTAGGTCGACTCTCAAAACCTCTTCCTATTCCACGACTCGGCCGCTTCTACCATCTCGGTTAGCCCATCCCCTACCTTCACGGCCTTATTCACGATAATTACTATCGTTCCGTTGTTCATCATTATGAGTAAGCAATAATTTACCTTGTGCATCTTCCGTTGTGTCTTGGGGTTTTACCCGCTCGTTATAAACTTTTAGTTGCCACACCACTTCATTAAAAGGCATTAACTCAATCTCTGAATATTGCTCGATTGAGACGACTATTGGTAAATATTTTTCCACATGGAATCAAGTGAAAATCCAACCTCAACAGTAACTACTTAGTTTACTGAAAAGTCGTCAAAAAACTCGTTTTCTTCAACAATTCCCTTTGTTCCTAAGCGTTTGCAAACGTGCCTTTTGAACCCTCTCGACTCCCAAAATATGAACCCATAGTGCATCCCACACACCCTTTGGATCTGTATGTTTTGATACTTGAAGGAGAACGTCTCCGGGTAAAGCTTTTGCCAAGTACTACCTTCCTACGTCACGCCTCCCGTCACAGGATATATGGCATCTTGCAGACCATGAGCAGCTAGAAAGGTCTCCATCATAATCGACCACAAGGTGTAGTTAGTCGATGTCAACTTCAGGCATTGCAACGTCAGGTTGCTCGGTTCTCGAGCTTATACCATGCATAGTTGTCAATAGCGACCATAGCGCTCGCTATAGCGCGCTATGTAGCGAAGCGGCCTATGGTCGCTATATGGTAAATAGCGAGTGAAAAGCGAGTAAATAGCGAATATTCCCTTTTTTTATTTTTTTTTATGTTTTTAAACAGTTTTTTACTTGATTAATATAAATAGGGTTGCTAATAACCCTAATATATGAAGATTTAGATGATTATTGATTATAATTGCTATATATCCTACAATAGTTGAATATAAAATATTTTTAAAACTTTCTATTAGTGTATTGCTAAACGTGAAATAGCGCCCGCTATTTACCGCTATTCGCTACGTAGCGTATAGGTGGCTTGTCGCTATTTACCGCTATTCGCTATTGACAACCATGGTTTAAAAAAACGGTTGAGGCGCACGTATTGAGGCGCGCCTCGAGGCGAGGCGGCATGAAATCGTATATGAGGCGGCGCCTCACTGGGTATTTTTAAACGTACGCCTCATTGGTCTGAGGCGGTCGTTTCTGATCGAGGCGGTCGTTTCTGATCCGAGGCGGTCATTTCTGATCCGAGGCGGTCTTGTACTGTGCGAATTTCTAATGGGTCAGAAATGGAGATGAAATAGAGTGACGACTGCGATAGAGATGAAATAGAAGTAAGACTTACCTGTTTTAGGGTTTACATAGAGAAGGAGATGAAAAACTCATGAGACTTGAACTTTTTAGGGTTTACAGGGAGGGAGATGGAGACGAGATGTAGAAACAGATGACGGCTGGACAGTTTAGGGTTTACACCCTTTTATTTTTTTTGTTTTCACAAAATTACATTTTCATCCTTAAAGTTATAGGTTTTCACAAAATTACATTTTCATCCTTAAAGTTATAGGTTTTCACAAAATTACATTTTCATCCTTAAAGGTTATAGGTTTTCAGAAAATTACATTTTCATCCTTAATGTTATAGGTTTAATAAAATTTAAACCTGATGATGAATATATAATTTTTATATATATAAACATTTAATATTTTATTTTTTATAAGATATATAATTTTTATATTTATTTTTTAATTCCGCCTCGGGCTTACGCCTCGTCTCGCCTCGAGGCTTACGCCTCGTGAGGCGAAGGGAAAACGCCTCGAGGCGCGATTCCGTTCTTTTAAACCTTGTTGACAACTATGATACCATGACGCTGTGTGTTGCCATCTTCCAAATTCCTCCTTCCTTTTCTTCGACAATAGACAAGCAGCCCAAAATTAATTCCCCTTCTTTGCGTTTTTAACTTTTTTTCCTTCACTTTCAACACGGTGGCCCAAAATCAAGCCAAACAACCTTTTCGTTTCTTGCGAAGAAACCAAACAATATTTTTTGGTGGCCTCGCACCTTGCCTTAGATTGTTGATCTCCTTTGCTTGACCATACCTTCACGTCTTCTTCCACAGTTCTTGATCTTGACCTCACTCTTATGTTGGCATAGGCGCGCGCAAGCGAGGCGCAGTGCGGGAAAACGCCTTATGGCAGTCTAGGCGGGATTTCGGCAAAACTTATACATTTCTGCAAAATTCTGACAACCAAAATTTTCATGGAACCATCCTAAAACAACCTAAGTTGTCGGGGTTGCAAGTTGCTTGAGTGAGAGAGGAGAAGAGATCACAAAAAATATGAAAAGGGAATATTAAAGTCCTAGTCATCCTTTTGTGCAGTTCTGCAGCCTAGAGATGACCACACACTGCAGAGTGCAGAAAATTCAATGACTAGTGTTTCTTTTTTTCTTCTTATTCAGATTTGTTTTATATTCTTTTTTTTTTCAGTTTGTTTGCAACTTTCATATATTTAAATAGTTATACATTACGGTTATTTTGTGTATGAGAATTACCGATTAGCGACTATTATTTATACAGCCTAAAATATCTAAAACCCCAAAAAATGGTAAATTTAAACTATGTGCCTTGCTTAAAAAATCATTTTCTTTTTAAATGCCTTGCGCCTAGACCCAAGGCTCCCCCTTTGCGCCTTGAGCGTGCCTAGCGCCTTAGACAACTAACCTCACTCTGATACAAACTGTTGGAAATAATTGAGATCGAGCAACACGATTTATGTAATAAACTCCAAAACCACGACTTGTTATTATTTTCAAAAGACCACTAAAAAACCAATTACATAAAGCCCTATTTAAAAATAAAAAGAAACCTTGCAAACCACGACTTCTAATTCGACTCCAACTAGAATAGAAAATTAACCTACTATGACTCAAATACTAATTAAACAAACCCAAACTAGATACACACGGCACACCGAATAAATAAATAAACTTTAATAAACCAAAACTATACTTTTTCTCCTTGTGATTATCACAACCCAACCAACTCTTTTCAAGATTAACGCCTTCAGACAAGGCAAAACGGGCAGGGTGTTGGGTCAGACCCGCTGTCAGAAGGAGTCGCTTTATAAAATGATCAATCTAGTTCGGGTCAGAACAGGTTTTGACTATAATATGCACCGAGCGAAACAGGCCTTTTTAAGAAATAGCCAGTTCGGTTTAACTCTAGCTTTAGCTTGAAAACAATGTTATTCTACTGTGCAACAGATACAATTTTGGCTTCATTCCACAATTCAGTATTGATAACTGTATACATCTTTTGTTAATTGTTAAAGAAGTAACACAAATCAAATAAACGCGTTCATGATCAAATTGGAGTAATTTCTTAAAGTAAGTTGTGATCGATGTGAACGAGTAACAGATTATAGGGTGCCAATACCAGATCGATTGTGAAGGGTAAGCCGTTAAGGTGTGAATGTTGAGAAGATAATCCAATTGTTGTTGTGGAAACCTATGTTGTCAAAAGCACGTGAGGCACAAAAGCGCAGCGCCAAACAGTGCAGGCATTGCGCCTCGCCTGGAAAGGCGCACTGTCAAGCTATCAAGCGCTTTTTCCAGCCAAAAAATCATCTGAGCTTATTTGAACTTGTCTAAAACCCCTAATCAAGCATGGAATCAACCTAAAATACACTTAACTAGCCCTAAAGAAGCCTAAAACAAGTTACAACACGTCTAAAACCCCTAAAAATGTTATTTTTATACCATGCACATAGCTTAAAAAGCCCTCGCTTTTTTTGCGCGTTGTGACTAGGCTCCAGACGAGTCCTTTGCGCCTTGAGTGCGCTTATGCGCCTTGACAACTATGGTGGAAGCCATGACTTGATTAATCCTTGAGCTAAAGAATCAAAGCGTAGCCCGCGCCGCTAGGAATTCTGCTCGGGAGAGCAGTAATTTAATCAATTGTGACCCAAAATAACCCGTTGTGTTAAAAAGATCACCCAAAATTTGATTTATGGGTTTGTTTTGCCGTGTATAGGTGCAATCTAGCTTTAACGAGCTTGAAAAAACAAAACAAATAGCATGTCAATAACTAGTTTTTTTGAAAGGCGAACATTGAATGTTGTGACGTCGCACCCCCCGTCACATGGGAGAGTTTCGTCCAACTCCGGCCAATATGTTGTCTTAACCGGGCCCACTTGGCGTCAGAGTTGGAGAGCTTTCAAGGAAAAATCCCACCCAATACGGCTCCTTCCGGGCTTGAGGGAGAGCCGAGGCTCGAACCCTGGATCGGCGTGGGTAAAACCCTGGTGCATCAGCCTAAGAGCTAGGCCTCATTTGCGATGCCGCGGAAAATAATGGTGATGGCAGGTATCGAACCCGGGTCCCTTGGGACTCCGGGCCTTACCTCAATCACTACACCACAACCTCTTTGGCTATGTCAATAACTAGTTAAGGAAATATGCTACAATTTAAACGATATTACTCCCACAATATTCGCAAATTTACTAAATTCTAATGATGTCATGTCTTCCTTCTTCCTCCATCTTTATGACTCCCCATAAGAATCTCTATAATCCAGATGTATAATCCTATCAAATCTACCTAAATACAACTCAAGCTCCAAAAAAGCAAAATGTAATCGATTAAACTCCTAATTAAAAACACTATAAAAGACACAGATCGTTAATTAATTTAACCTAATCGAGTCACATGAAAACTCTCCAAATACTAGATTAAATAAAAAAATATATATCATTTAGAAACAAAATTGGATCTGTAATGTGACAGGTAACCGAGAATATATCATAGCATAGCGATTAATTCTGATCAGATATATAATCAAACTACGTGAAAGTAGAGGTTATGAGTTACGTGTGGACGCCGACAACGGGGCCGACGAGCAGGATGGCGCTAATCCAGTTCTCGGTGACCTTGTGCGTGACCTTGTGTGTGAAGTCCTTCCAGAGACCGGTCATAACCTTCTGCTGGAACGGAGATAGGGCGTAAGTGACAGCCTTTACCTTCACCGGAATCTTCCCCATCGTCGATTGCTCCGATCTGATAATTGAATTCTCTGATTGAAATTCGCAGAGTTTGACAAAGTGACAACCCTAGGTTTTTATCCAGGTCTTTGGAACATTCCTTATTTTTAGGCCCACTGGAGTACCGATAAATTAAGCTTTTCAGTTAGGTGTTAGCCCATAAATTTACTGTGTATGGTGGATTTTTCATGATCCATCGACCATCGCAGCCGATCGAACCGTTTAAAATGAAACAAGTGGATCACATTCATTTGTTTAAAATATATACGGTTTGATTCACAGTTTTTTTAAAGGTTTGATGGTATACGATTTGAAGCTTTGAACCGGCCGTATAAATTAAACTGATTATTTAACATTTATTATTTTTCTTTATTTTAAAAATATAAAGTTGTATGTATATTATTTTCACCAGCAACCTTATATTTTTCAAAATTTAATACAAAATTATGCTTTGGAGAAGAAATTTTTTTTTTCTAAAACAATCAAACCGTAAATAAGTGAAAAATGACCACTTTGGCCAAACCAATTGAGTCGGCTAGTTCGGTTTGGTTTTCTTTTAAACCGTAGTTAGTGGTTCGACTCAAAAATTCCGTCTACTTCAGTCAAATATGTTATGAAATTATACTTTAAGTTGAAAATAATGTAAATTTGATTGATTTTCAGATTACTAGTTAAGTTTGTTTCATAAAATTACTAGTCAATTATTATTATTTTTTCTAAATAAAGTTACTCAATTTATATTTTTTTTAATAAATTAATTCAAGTACAAGAAGCTCTGATTAAAACAAGATAAATTACATTTTATGTCTTTTAAATATTTACCAAATTTCAGTTTACGTCCTTAGTTAAAGTAATTACAGATTTTGTCATTTGTGTTTAGAAAAGTTTGCACGTTTTATCATTTCCACTAACGCTCGTTAAGTCCGGCGAGACACATTATGAAATTTAGATTTTTACCCTAAAGGGATTTTTTTCTGTAATTTACTAAATAAAAAGAGTTATTATGAAGTTACTTAAATGATTAAAAAATAAATAGAAAGCCTTGACTACACACTCTCTCTACCCTCTGTCTACCGGCGATCTCTACCGTCTACGGTGACTAGGGCTGGTAATTTTTTACAAGGACCTGTTAACACGACACGGCATTTAATTAACATGTCTAGTGTTTGAACTTAACAGGCTTCGTGTCTTAAACAGGTTGACACGTTAGGCACGGTTAAATTCGTGTCTAAACAGGTTAAAGACATGTTAACCTGTTAAGACCCGTTAGTGTGTTAACATTCTATTTGCATCCGGGCCCAACCCAAGTCCAACACTCCAACCCATCTTTAATACTTTTATTAGTTTTTGTGTTTAAAAATGTGTTAGGATTTATTATGTTAATGAATGTTATAATTCGACTTTTTAATCTTTTATGAACTTTTGACATTTTTTTTCATTACATATGTGATATTTATTCTCTATCTAAACAATTTTATAAAATGGTCTCTTAACAAGTGGGATGTTTCTAAACAAGTCGTGTTCGTGTCGGACACTACAGGTTATCATGTATTATCATGTCGTGTCTGACATGTTTTGTAACATCCGACCTCTTATACCAACAATATTGTCCGCTTTGCCCCATAAGAGCTCATGGATTTGTTTTTAGTTGTCCGGGTGAAAACTTCCGTGGGATCACCCATCCCTGGATTACTCTCGCCCGAACACGCTTAACTGTGGAGTTCTCCTCTCATCCACTAACATTAAGCCCCAAAACGTGTTGTGGTATTTGAGGCGGGGGCATTTCTTATGAACTCAGCATCTCTCCCGTGGACAGAACATAACGATATGAGATTTGCCAAAGGTGTTACAAATACCCCCCCCCCGGGACTCATCGTCATCGATGAGGTTTGCCCTCACCATCGTAAATAGAACAGAACGTGAGTGGATTTGATACCATTTGTAACATCCGGCCTCTTATACCAACAATATTGTCCGCTTTGCCCCCTAAGAGCTCACGGATTTGTTTTAGGTTGTCCGTGTGAAAACTCTTCAGGGGGTCACCCATCCCTGGATTACTCTCGCCCGAGCACGCTTAACTGTGGAGTTCTCCTCTACAACGCGTTTTGGGGCTTAATGTAGTGGATGAGAGGAGAACTCCACAGTTAAGCGTGCTCGAGTGGGAGTAATCCAGGGATGAGTGACTCCGTGAGAAGTTTTCACCCGAGCAACCAAAAACAAATCCGTGAGCTCTTAGGGGGCAAAGCGGACAATATTGTTGATACGAGAGGCCGGATGTTACATGTTATGTCAGCCGTACCAATGACCACCACAAACATTCTCTGATTAAAAAACTAGGGCTAAGCAATCATCAGAAATTTCAAAAGTATAGTCGATAAAACTAGCTGGATGCATCGAAAAACTCAATTGATGGTGGAGGAGGGGTGGGGGTATGTTATTTATTTATATTTTTAAATTTATTAAGCTTCAGCTATTCAAAAAAGGAGAAAAAAAACCATAATACCCTCACGTGCAAAGCACATGAACATACTTAATTAAAAAAATTAACACTCGTTAGTAGAAATGACAGAAACTGTTACAAAATTTAAACATAAAGAATAACTTGGTATTACCTTAGTTAAAAGACGAAAACTAAAATTTGGTAAACATCTAGATTACGTAAATTATAATTTACTCTGTGTTTTATGTTAGTATCCTTCTATTATTTACGTATCTGATATTTTAAATAGTAAAAAAAATCCTTACACTAAACAAAATCCTAAATCCATCACTAGGTTGCATACAGAATCAACAAGTTTATAAATTTGGTACCATCACTTACACTAATAAATATATTTCACACTAATAAACACAGGTTGATAACAAATAAATCCAATAACTGTTTCTTCTTTGGCAAGCAACTAAAGTCCCAAACGCTACAAAGCAACCAAAAAAAACACAAATTATTATAATTTTAAGGGAAAAAAAAATCCTACATCAAACTGGGTTTAGTAACCACTGTTTCATCTTTCAGTTAAAGTTCCGACTTCCGACCATGGTGTTGGGTTCCTCAAAAGCCGGTCTTGGCCCTCTTCATTCCGCTGGAACCGAAAGGCGACACACTGCCTCTAGGCTGCGGACTGTGCTCTCGAAAATTATTGTTTAGCATAGCTAACTCTCTTAACTGTTGCCTTTTGTACAGATCCTGAGATTCATCCTGTAATTCAAAGTAGGGTGTTCATAGACATTAGCTTATTGAACAGTCAACCAAACTAAATTGGTCGGTTCAACCGGTATGATATGTATATGGTACGGTCCATGGTTTACGGCGGGTTGGAAGGTCCGGCCGACCCAATCAAACCGTCCGTTTTGGTTTTTCGTTTTCCAAAATATTTGATACTTTGGCTCAAAATGTACGTCAAAACCGGCTAAACCAGACCGTAAACCAAAGGTGTTTATAGACCGTTGAAACCGACCGAGCCGCCCAAACCGAAGCAAATCGGCCTGTTTTTATACCATTTAATTCACGGTTTGGAATTCAGAACTGCGCGTAACTGAATTGTCTGTTTACCTTTATTAGTTAGTTAGGTTAGACCCGTGTATTACACGGCTTGAATAAAGAAAATATTAAATAGTTAGTAATAAGAGGAAATAGTTTAGAAAGAAAATATTAAATAGTACACAAAAAATATTAAATAGTTAAATAAAGAAAATATTAATAAAGGAAATATTAAATAGTTGAGAAAAATAAGTGAGAAAAAGAATCTTGGGCTCACAAAATTGTGACACGTGGTATAACCAGTTACTTACTTATTAGGTATAGATTCTTTTTTAATTATTGGAATATGCACTTGTGCATATGTTTATCATTTAAAAAAATTTAATACAAAAAATTGGTTCAAACCATCAAACCGAAACCGTTTTGGCTGGTCCATCCAACCCAACGGTGCTTGGTTTGGTTTGCCGTTTCTGGAAGCTGTAATTAGCAGTTCGGCCTAGGATTTTCATCAGAACCGATAAAACCAAACCGTGAACCTCTAATTTAAAAAAGTCTCAAATACTAGTTTATGCACACTGTACAAGTTATGCAGCATGTAAGAAAACATACCACGGGTTTGAGCAGCTCTTCAATGATTTCTTGTGCTTGTCTCAAACGTACATCGATTATACTTGCAGACATTTCTGCTTCTATTAAGATGTGTAGTGGTTCGTTAAGGTGCTCATAGCCCGGTCTCCCCCTCAAACTCTCCTCCTTTTCACACAACCGAGCAAATATAATTAATACTATAAAATGGTTAACTTAAATTATTAAGTCAGTCATCCAACTTCTTTTCATCTGTTTATTCTAAAAGTGGCAGAATGTATGGGTCAGGCAGGTCAAGAGTCAAGACGGGCTTGGGTCAAATTGGTCATTCTTAATCCAGGTTGAAACGGGTTGGGGTTAAGCAGTCATAAGATTTATGAAAATAATTAATGTGTTAAATTATTACAAGAGAAACTATATTTTCGTAATAATAATCTATGTTATTAAATAAAACGATTCATGAAGTTGTATGCATTACGAATACAGTTTGGATGGCTTCAACCCGTTCCATTTTTAGCTATTTTCTATTTCTCTTGTGTGTGTGAAAAAACATAATCCAAATCGACCCGTTCGAAAACAATCGGGTCGAAGTTTCCACATCTAATTTATTCCATTTACGTTTTGTGGTTCATTTTCTAAAGGTGACGCACAAACAAAGGGGAGAGTTCTGTTACCTTGTCAGGGTCTTTTATGGAACCTCTTCCTCTGATGAAGACACGACATCCGGTAGAAGCTTCGACGCGTTTTAAGGAATTGCCACGTGGACCTAAAAGCCTCCCGACAAAGTTGAACTAAATAAAAAAATCACAACTTTTAATGAGCTTTGGAGAAAAAATAGATGTCTGAAAAAAATTGGCCTTTGAGGCGTATAACATACATTAGGGAAGCTGTCAACAGGTATATCCAAGCGCAACACCCTCTTTGTATTAAAAGAACTCGGGCTCGCTGGTGCTGCATTCCAGTGATCAATCGGTGGCAAGCCTTGTGGCCCACCAAACCGCTGTGATTGAAGTCATAATCAAAGTTAGTTACATTTAAGCAATGGCATCTCATATGGGGCAAAAAGCATTAAAGTGTATCATGGAGACTTTAGTTTTATGTTTAAAAATTAAAATCATATGGCATTACAAGTCAATGAAAACAAACATATAACATCACAAACAAGATGTAAACACATTTCCTGCCTTAACCCAATGAAGGTCACCTGCACAGCGTAAGCTGCGCTTTACCTTGTCCCACTGGTTAGCTGGATATTGGTGGAACCCGTGAGTTTTCCCTAACGGGTTCTTATCATCACCAAACAGAAAAAAGATGTACACATATCAAAAACTAAATTTATGGTTCTTTAAATTTCTTTCAGAAACATGTTTTCTTTTAATTTCTTTCTAAAAACAACACTTTTTAATCCTTAAAATAGAATTAAAAATCTATATAATCAGATATTAGCATATGCCTACTCCCCTGATCAAGATGACAATCCTTAACAAGCTTATATGATTATAAATCATTTCTAATTGGAAATTTTGGAATAGAATACAGGAAATGGGAATTAAATACTATATAGCATAGCTTAGATGAAGTCACCTCATGTTGAAGAGGACTCCAACCCGCATTTCCATTCCAACGACCTAAACCTTTAGCAGCGACATCGGGCATAATATCTATAGGACTTGGGCTTCCACGTTGCATTCTGTCATAATCATTAAACCCTTGATTCGGTATCATTCCTGAAACCCTCAATATCTCTGTGGATATACCAATGTGTCATTCTTCTATACGTAAAAATCCAATTATATATTCAAACCGTTTAAATGCAAAATCAAATCTAGAAAATGGAATTATATGATATAAGCCGATAAACAAATCCAATAACTCTTCACAATTTCAACAACAACAACAACCATACCCAGTAAAAATCCAACCCACAACAAGGCTATTGGTAGGGTCCGGGGAAGGTGGGACGTAGGCAAACGGACCTTACCTCTACCCTTGGGGATAGAGAGGCCACTTCCATATAACTCTTTACAATTTCAAATGCTTCAAAATAGCATTAGCTCAAAAGTGTCTAAAGTTAATTAAACCACCTCCTAATGCCATCTCCATTTTCTAAAAGTGTCACGCCTTTTAAGCGGTCTAGCTTATCGACATCTCTCAAAATAGGAAAATGCTAACGCATTTTACCACCGCTACAACTAGCAAATTGTCGTTTCATGGTATTGTTCAAATCATTTACGTCTTCTCGGCATGAAAAATGCTAGCATACTCATCATAATCATAGTTGTCAATAGCGAATAGCGGTAAATAGCGACAAGCCACCTATACGCTACGTAGCGAATAGCGGTAAATAGCGGGCGCTATTTCACGTTTAGCGATACACTAGTAGAAATTTTTAGAAATATTTTATATTCAACTATTGTAGGATTTGTAGCAATTATAATCAATAATCATCTAAATCTTCATGTATTAGGGTTATTAGCAACCCTATTTATATTAATCAAGTAAAAAATTAAAAAATAATTAAAAAAAAAGAAAGAACGCTATTGGGTCGCTATTCACTCGAGAAATGGATGATAGCGGTGACTAATCGAATCGCTATGTAACATGCTATAGCGCCCGCTACAAGCGCTATTGACAACTATGATCATAATATATTAATATCCACATGTATATCACATAAAGCATTATAAAACAACCCCTTGAAGATCATCAGCATCACAATTCTATCTCCATCATACAACCAACATTGTAAAACTTCATCATCAAAACATAAAACTATGATTCAACTTCCAAATCACACCACACAATCAATCCATTTAAAGATTCGAATTCGAACAATCACTTGTCAAATGGTAATAAAGATCTTACAACCATCAACTAAATTCAAAATGTATGATTCAAATTTCAAACTCAAAAGTAAACACACCCAGAAAACAAATTAAAATTAAAAACTAGATCCAAGAAATGAGAAAGCATTAAACCTTGATTTAACAATCTAGTGCAAACAGGAAGAACTTGCACAAAAGGGGCTAACTTCTTCTTCTCTTCCAATAGTTCTGCAAGGTATGAGCTGCAAACACATAAAAAAAATATAATGTTTAAGTGGGTGACATCAAAAACAAACAAGACCATATTATTTTCTTGGTATGAAAAAAAAAGATTACCTTTCAATATCTGGATTAGTCCATATATGTGGAGAAGAAGGGGCTCTAGCAGGTGAGTAGTTCAAGTTTTGACCGTATAGACTTGACATGGCCGTGTGTGTGTTTTGCCCAAACAGGGCCGCCGCAAAGGAGACCAGAGTAGGGGGGGGGGGGGGTTGGTTGGTTGGGAGGCTAAGATAACAAGCTTTGATGGTCTGAGCAGGGAACCCTGAAGAAGAGAGAGAGAAAGAAACAAAAATTAGATGGGAAATTGGAAAAAAGATGGAAAATTGAGTGGCTTCTTTTAAAGGGGGGTTGGTGCTTAAACTTTGGGTAAATTAACATTTATGATCCTTGAACTTGTTTGGGTATTGGTTGTTGTTCTATCAAGTTTAAAAATAAATAAAGTGTTAGACGGGTTAGTGTTATGCCTTAAATTATACATGTTTTACGTTTGAATTTACATGTAAATTTGGTATTTTATGGATGAAAATGTTGAATTAGAGGCTTAATTGGTTTATGTTTGTTTTGCTAGTGTGTATTCTTATAAAATGATGAAAGAACGGAAAGGCGAAACTTATTGAAGGAAAAAATAAAGAAAACATGAGAAATGTAGATTCAGTTGCGGGAAAAGTAGTAACTTTGATGGTAACAACAAGATTCTCTAGTAGTAAATTTCTCCTCTCTTTATATAATCATCATGTTCAATTGTGGGAAAAGTTGTTACTTTAATTCAATGGGAATATTTGTAGTAGTCGGGGTGAATGTATGATGATCTTTGGTTGGAGAGATAATCTAAGCCTTTATTAGTTGAGAATGCTAAATCTTTTGATTCAGTGTTTTAGTCATGGTACTAGGTAGTGCTTTAATGTCGTTTATCTTTTTAAGAAGCAACTCGTGTTAAGCCGTCAATTCCTTTAAATTTGAACCATCACCCTCATGAGAGAGATCAAAAGATTCACTAACACGATCAGTTGTAAATGTTAACTTTGAGATAGATTCAAAGAAAACATTTGCCACTTGTTCTTAGTACTAGAGACTTCCAAACTCAAACTCAAACTCAAGGTTGTCATTGTTTGTTACCGCTGGTATGGTCTTAGTGCTAAGAAATTAGCCAGAACACAATTGAGAAAATCTAAGTATTTCCTTTCATGCCAGAGATTAACGTAGAAGAGCTCACCACCTCCTTAGATATTTGGGTTGATACTAGCTCTTCAATCAGTTTTTGCATAGTCTCATTGCTAGGTTTGAAGCTAGAATCATCATAGAGATAGAAGTAGTATCTAAGATCGTTGAATGAATAGGCATATGTATGTACTGTTTATCCGCAAAATTTTCATGAGAGATATGCCAATATTCCTTATGAAAATAAATATGATCCAGAAGAAGAAGAACGCGCTGATTTCAATATACCTTGTGTTCCATATTATGAGACTATTCATGTTCCTGCTCCGCATAGAAATGAGAATGCGTCAGGAAATGAGAGGGAGCAAATGCTGTTAAACCAAATAGTCGAACTGGAAAGAGAAAAGGCTGAAGTTGAAGCTCGGAATGCTCTACTAGTTCAGGCTCTTGAAGACAAGAACTTTAGAAATTTCTGAATATGTTTTCTATGAATTATCTAAGTAAAATATTATATTAATAAAAAGTTGTGTTTTACATTAATTCCTGTTCTCTTGATAGAATGTCGAAACAAACTGGACCTTCTCAAAACACAAGAGGAAAAAAGAAGTAAGCAGAAAACACTGCTGAAAATAATAATTCTCGTGTTGAACTTCAAAAGATGATAACGGAAGGAATCAAGGATTCTCTTCCGATGATCTTTACGGAGCTTGAAAAGAGACAAGCTGACCGAATTTCTATTCAACCTTCAGTTCCTTAATCTGTTCATTCTCATCAAACCCGAACAGTGAACCAGTCAAAACCTATTACTCTGGAACCAAAGGGTTCTGCTTCCCACAAGTCTAGGAAGACTAAAAAGGAAGAATACTACCATAACTCCTCGGAAGATGAGAGTATGGGAAATAATTATGGTCATGTAGCAAAGAAGAAAAAGGTAGTAGGTTGTACGTACAAGATGTTCCAGGATTGTAAACCTTTCAATTTCTCTGGAAAAGAAGGTGGAATAGCCACATTGAGATGGATTGAGAAGACCGATTCGGTCTTGGCTATCAGCAAGTGTGATGAGGAAGACAAGGTTTTATATGCCTCAAATTTATTCAAAGATCAAGCTTTAGAATGGTGGAACAACATCATTGCTGCCAATGGCAGAGATGCAGCCTACGCAATGGCTGGAGTGCCTTTAGGGCACGAATTGAAAAGAAATATGTTCCCCATAATGAACAGGAACAGATAGAAGGAAAATTTCTAAATTTAAGAATGATCGGAACAAACCATCAGGAGTATGCCACAAAACTCCTGGAATATGCTAGAATAGTTCCTCATCTTGCCACTCCTGAATCAAACCTGATTAAGCATTATATCTTGGGTTTGATTGGTGAGATCCACGACATGGTGAAAGTCATAAATTGTGAAAACCATGATGATGCCATAGATCTGGGGGCATTATTAACATCCAGCCTGATAAGAAACCAGGAAGAGGGAAAGAAGAAGAAGTAAGCTACTGGGCAAGGCCCAAGTGGAATCAAGAAGTCATCATTTGTTTCGTGGAATAACAATTATTTTATTCCTGAATGTCCAAGGTGCAGGCGGAGATATTTGGGACAATGTCGTACTGGAATTTTTTGTAACTATTGCAAAATGTCCGGACACAAAACAGAGGATTGCTTCAAGAAGAAGTCAATCACTTGTTGTAGGATCGGTGATTACAAGATGGTTCTATTCTAGTTGAGATTGGCGGAAACAATCACAACTATGCAATGTAAACAGATAAACAAAGAGAATACTGATAAATGCAAATTGTGTTGATCTTTAATGTTTACAAGATTACAGAGAAAACTCTAAGGAAGCACACTTGTACAAATGTAAGATACAATACATATAAAGGAACTTAGAATCAAGACAAACCCTTGATTCTAAGGATCAGATCAAACACAGACCGTACAGTTACAAGCTATACTACAATTGATAGACAACTAAAAGACAAACTGTAGCAAACAGTTGTGTTCAGGTCAAAAGTCTTCTTAGGAATCTTTGTAGGAGACTTCAAAAGTGGTTTGTCTTTAATCATCTGCACCAATAACATTCCTTCTGCTGATAGATGTGTCAGTGTTGTAGAAGAGGTGTCAGTAGCAAAGTCAAAGTTGCCGATGATTTGCCTATCAGCAGCATCAAGTGTTTGATGATGCTGAGAAGCCTATCAGCAACAACTCTGGACTTCAGCAGATAAGGCTATCCGTAGCATAGTTATTCATCAGCAGGAGAACAACTATCCGAAGCAAGTAACCTTATCCGCAGTAGATTGTTGGTCAGTGGCAAAATTGTGGAGTCCGCAGCAGTTGTACTTAGAGAATTTTGTAGTCATCAGTCTTTATCTCTACAAACTCCCCCTAGACTGATGCTACCAAAACTCTCTTACTGCCTTTGTTGCTGAAGCTTTTGCATGTTGGCAATAATCCTTGTTGTCTCATAGCCTCTAGGGTCCTTGCTTGGATTGTCAAGAGGAAGTTCAGATAGAAACTTGATGGCCTTGCTTGGCATGCTAAAGATGGCCTTGCTAGAACATCTCATCTTCTGACCTCTGACATCTGTTACAGTGTATTCATTCTTCTTAGCATTATAGGACCAACTAGTGAATGGAAAGTGGTATTAGAGAGGTTTAGCATCAATGATTACATCTTTGCTAGGATTGAAGTGATGTTTGATCACTAGCAACAGATGCCTCCCATTTTCATTCTCAGGCTCATGAGCTTCACCCAGCTCCATCATTCTTTGAAGACCAGAATCTGGAAGCTGCATCACCTCATCAACAGATCTGTAGATTGATATTTTTACCTCTGCCCTTCCCCTGAAAACTTCAAACCATTGGTCTTGAGTGCTGTAGAACCATACTACAATTTCTCTTGAATCTTCTAGTGTGGTAGTAGGTTTGGTTTTCTTCTTGGGAGGCTGTTGATGAGGAGGAGCTGGGTGAGAGGATTTAGACTATTTGGGTGGAGAGGAGGGAGGTCTAAGAGGGAAGGTGGAAGGTTGTTGGATGGAGGAAGGAGTGGATGAGGGAGTAGGATTGGGTTTCTTTTGTTTTCTTTCATCAGTTTGAGGGTTTACCCTTCTTTTTAAGCATGTCTTCCCTAGTCTCTCTTACTCTTCCTTCTTAACTTTGACATATAAGGCTTGCAGGTTCATGAAGCTCATGGGACCCAGCCTCTTTCCACTCTCACCTTTAGCCTTCAGGAAGTCCATCATGACCTTCCTTTCTTCATGGGTTCTGACATTGAATGCAATGGTCTTCCTGGTTTTCTGTTTGGCTTTTTCTTCTTCTTCAGCCCTTTTCTTATTTTCCAGTTGACCTTACTGTCCCATGAAAGCTCTATGTATTTCTTTATTTGATAATTTCTCAAGTTAGTCTGCATCCTCACCTTGATAAATCAGAGCTTCGGTCCACTCCTCTCTCATTACTTTAGCTAATTCAGAGTCAGTTATTCTGAATTTAGATTCTTCTCTTCTCTTCTTCTCTCTCTCTTCTTCTTCTCTATTAAGTTGTTCCTACAGCTGAAGAGCTAAAGCTCCATCTTCTTCCAGTTGTGTAGCTGCAGAAACTTTAACCTTTAATCTATCCAGTTGCCTAGCATGTAACTGGATCTGTTGTTCTCAGAGGAGTATGGCAGCTTTTCTTTCTTGAATCTTTTTGAGCTCAGCCATCTCCTCATCTTCTCTTTCTCTTCTTCTCTACTCCTTTTCTTTCTTCTCTTTCTCTATACTTTCTTCTTCTTCTTCTTCTTCAGTCATAATACCCTTCCATTTGTCTTTATTAGATGCCTCAGCTTCAGCTTCATGGATCACAACATCAGATGTGAGAGATACCGTTGAGATCTCAGCTTCAGCTTCATTGGCAATTTGAGGAACAGAAAAAGTGGAAGGGACTGCTTTACTCTCTTCCTTCTCCCATTCATTTCCATATGCAGTCTTATAAGCCTCTTTAATATTTTGTGCAACCAATTTTCTTGATTCTTCTGCTGCATTCAGAATGATAGTTGGTGATGAGGGAATGGATAGGTCCGAGTAAGAATCTTCCATTGCAACCCATCCCTCCTTTTCAAGAAAAGCTTTGACAATCTTGATCATCTCTTGACTTTCCAAGGAGTTGATTTTGCAGATGTGTGTTCTGAGCTCAAAGACTTTGTACAAGAAATCTGGGTTGAGGATAAGGATTTCTTGAATATTGTTAATTATGAAGGATGATCCATCACACAGGAAGAACTGAAAGCCAGAGGACCCAGTGCTTGACCATCCATGCACTTCCAGACCCCTGACCACTTCATTATATAAGAATCTTCTGATGCAAAGTACTTGTTCTTTTGTTAAAGCCCTGCTCCTTATCAAGTCAAGTCTTGGAGCTTGTCTTTGTTTAGCTGCTCTTTAAGACTCTGCAGTGTTTAGATAAGCCAACTTGATTGCTTCTTGAAGAAACCATTCAAACCAAGGCATGTTATCCTCCATCTAATCGTAGAATCTGTCAATTGCATGTACAGCTGAGAGATCTGTGGATGTGTTGATGCATCTTGTTAAGTACAGATCCAGGACTTTGAGTGGATTCAGTTTATTCCAATTTAGATCTTCTACTCCACCAAATTCCCATCTAATCCAGAATTTATCAGATAGACCATCATACCCCCATGCTAGAATGGAGTCAAACTCTAGCTTATGTGCAGTCAATGTGAATTGAGGGGCAATGGTCTGTCTTGATATGCTTGCAGCAGTTGGAAGTATGCTGAATGATAAAGGTGTTTCTTCATATTTTTTTTTCATTCTTCAAGACCTCATCAACAGCTCTGACAACTAACTTCTAGTCCTCATAGATTTCTTCCTCTTCATCTACTGAGTCTGGCAATTCATGAACTTGAACAAAAGCAGGCCTGAAAAGTGTACTTTGAAAGGCAGCCTGCTCTTGTATCCGGTCATCAAAATTGTCCTTTTCATCTTCAACAGTAACTATCTCCCCCGTTTTGGTTGCATCAGTGCATAAGGTTTCATTTGTTAGAGTTCCCATTGATACAAGGGTAGGAGTAGTCACAAGTGGGCATTGATGGGCTTCATGCATAGAGACTTGGTGCTTTAGTTTCGACACCTCAGCCTCTAGCATAGCCACCCTGGCCGTCAATTCCATGTTTTCCAGTTTCAGTCTGTTCTCATCCACAATTGTGGAATCCTTGGAGCTAGATGGGGCCTTAGGCCTAGCCTCTGCATCCCCATCACCCTGGTTTTCTTGGCGCCTGGGATTCCTCTCAGTGAAGAGTGTTTCAAGAGAAACATCCTCACTGTGAGTTGCTATGGTTGGGGACTTAGTGATGTTATCACTGTCCTCCTGGTCAATTGATGTACAGGTAGTAGTGATAGCCCCTTCCACATTCACTCTATCATCACTCCCAGAGTGAACCTTCTCAGGTGATGAACTTGGGCCGGGTACTTTGGCAGCCAAGTCAATCAGTACCTTTGAGATAGTGGCAGTTGGAGAAGGTACATCATCTTGACATGGTGCCTCTGTACTTAAGTTCAAAGAAAAAGAAGAGTGTATAGGCTCAAAGGGTTGTTCTATGGATCCGGGATGTGATCCTGATCCTAATAGAGGGACTTCCAAGGAAGTCTCTCTAATAATTTGGCTATCCCTTATGATATTCTCACCAGAATGTTGGGATTCTGAATGAGGGCTTTTAGGTTGGGATTGGGCATAGGAGACAAGAGTAGAAGGAGTCTTCTTGCTCCTTTTTCTTTTTCTAGTATAACTTGCCTCAACTGGGGCCCTGTGTTCCAGTTGGGCTTCTAAAGCTAGGGTAAGTATTTGTTGTGCCTGTGCACCCTAAATAGGATGCACAGGGGTTCGAACAATGGAAGTTGTTTGATGTTCAGGCTGTGAAGTGGAGGGTGTGGGACCAGTATCATCTGGGATTGCCGAACTGTCACCCTGGGTGCTTTGTATGTTCATCATTGCAGATAACAATGGAACATTGACCCCTGAGAACTTTTTAGAAACAGTTCTCATGCTTTGAATAATGTTAATTTTATGTCCCAACATTAGGTAGATTCTTGCAGGTTTTGAAAGATCTTTTAGTTCATTATTAAAAACTTCCTGCAAGAACCTTGGGTACAAAAAGAAGGCCTGTTTTGCACCTTCTTGAAGGTTATATCGCAAGCCTTCGAAAATCAGGTGTGCAAAGTTAAAGCCTTACCGTGGACAGCAGAGGCAAGCGCAGAACTCACTTGATGCCATCCACTTTTCTTCTGAGATATGCATTGAAGAAGAGTGTGGCATAGAAATTTCCATGGAGGACCCATCATCACCTTTTCTATTGTGTATTCGTCCTGATTTCCAGTGTACCCTATGGATACAAAGGTCCTTATATATTCTTCTTTGGAGTATGAGATGGTGGCCCCCTCGTCTTGAAGCTTGAGGTGTTTTCTGAGTGTGGCTTCAGTGACGGTGATGTCTTTGTCGTTTACCTTGGCTTTGATTTGGGGAATCCCCTGTTCGGTAGAGTAGATGTCTGAGTTCCATAAATCCTCCATGTGAAGAATATAGATGGTAGGGTTGACGGTGAGTGCAAAATAAATCTTTGATCGACAGAG
This sequence comes from Smallanthus sonchifolius, assembly GCA_023525975.1. Lineage (NCBI taxonomy): Eukaryota > Viridiplantae > Streptophyta > Magnoliopsida > Asterales > Asteraceae > Smallanthus > Smallanthus sonchifolius. The sequence goes on from CM042046.1 coordinate 35,719,255, forward strand.
AAAATCGATCATGTCATCAAACCCTTCAGATTTCTTTCCTTTAACCAGGTATGCGGTGAGATTATGGTAGGTTGAGAACTTGTCATTGGGGTTGTTGATATCAACTGCTGCTATTGTAGTTGGGTTTGGAGGGAAGAAGATATATTTTTGAAAGGTGGTTAAGTATGGAAAGCTTTGAATACTTAAGAGAAAATGATGAGGGTTAGGTCAGAATTGAATGTGAAGTGGTGAAGGAAGAAATTTGATTTGTGTTATAACGGCAAAGGAGGGAAAAGCATATTTACTTGTATTGTACAACCCATTTACTTTTCACTGTTTTACAGCTGTAACACACTGTAGCAGTCATGGTAAAGACTGAAAGTACTTTTTACAGTGGGTAAAAGTTAATTTGGACTTATTTTACCCATCAGTAGCAAACGTGGTTGCTGCGGATGGTTAAGTCTATCAGCAACAAACTCAATTGCTGCTGATGGATATAATGGTCCGCAGCATAGGTGTTGCTACTGATTGCCTTAAAGCTATCCACAGGAAACTTGTTCCTGCTGATAACTTAAAGAAGTCAGTGGCAAAATTCTTTGCTGCTGATGATTAAACCTGTAAGCAGCAAAAATGTTTGCTGACTTATAACTTTTATTTACAACAAACGACAAACACATTTTATTTGTTCAAATTTTAGAGACAGATTTTAGTCAAAGTTCATCATACCAATGGATTCAACTAAATATCTAAATCTAGCTTCATCAAAAGGTTTTGTGAACAAGTCAGCATATTGCTCATTGGTATGAACTTTGGTTAAAATAATTCTCTTTTTCTCAGCTTGATCTCTTATGAAGTGATACCTGATGTCAATGTGCTTTGTCTTGGAGTGCTGCACCGGATTTTTTGTAATTGATATAACACTCATGTTGTCAATGTGAATGGGAGTAGCCATGAAAGTCATCCCATAATCCAGCATTTGGTTTTGTATCCAGATGACTTGTGCACAGCAAATTGAAGCTGCAATGTATTCTGCTTCTGCTGTAGAAGTTGATACACAAGTTTGCTTATTGTACTGCCATGAAATCAGTCTTCCTCCCAGAAATTGACATCCCCTTGATGTGGACTTTTTGTCCAAGTTGCATCCTCCATAGTTATTGTAAGTGTATGCATACAGGTTGAACTTATCATTTTTAGAATACCATAGCCCAAGTCTTGGGGCTCCCTTTAGGTATCTAAAAATTCTCTTGACAGCTTGAATATGTGTATTCTTTGGAGCTGCTTGGAATCTTGTACAAAAAATTCTCTTGACAGCTTGAATACCATACTCGCTCGCAGGGATCACCACCTTATTCAGCTTTCCTAGAGCCCGAGCGAGAGCTTCACGAGCGCACCCGTGAATTTCTGGAGCGTTTGAAAGAGCTTTGCAAAAACTAGGTACGTCCTATTAGCCTAATTCCATATCCAAAAATGGGCGACGCTGATCCACCAACGAGGCGTACTGTACACCAGAGGGCCAGTGATGGGGTCACCGGGGTGACATCTTCGATCACACGTCCCGATATTCCTAATACAAATTCTTGGCAGATCCCGTTACATGTCATGACTAAGATCACTCATGCTACTTAGTTCCATGGCCTCGAGGATGAGGATGCATCCGGACACTTGTCCCGTTTTATTCGTATATGTGATTCCTTTAATATCACTGGTGAGTCTAAGGACGCAATATACTTGCGTCTCTTTCCATTCTCGCTCTCTTGGCATGCATCTACTTGGCTTGACACCCTCCCAGACAATTCTATCACCACATGGGAGGATCATCAAGCCAAGTTCTATAAAAAGTACTATCCACCTTCCAGGGCCATTCGCCTAAGGGATTAAATCCACTCCTTCCGGATGGATCCCGACGAGCCTTATCATATGGCCTAGGAGCGGTTCAACACGCTGTTGAGACGATGTCCCCAGCATTGTCTGTCAGACTGGGCGATAGTGGAGAAGTTATATAATGGCCTCACCTTCGAGAAGCAGCAGATGTTCAATACAGCTACGAGAGGCCATATCATGGAGAGACTCGAGCCATCTGAGTGCGAGGAAATGTTAGAGAGCTTCGTTCAGGCCGAACAACAGTACCCATCTACTAGGACTTCCATTCCTAGTGCTAGAGCATCCACCTCGTCTCCTAGAGGTGTGCATCAAGTCACTCATGATTCTAGCGTGGCTGCTGCACTCGCCTCAATGGCTAACGAGATAAAGGAGCTGAAGCTCAGTGCTCAGCGGTGTCAAGTGTGCAAGGGAGGCCACGACACCCGTGATTGCCCAGGGAATAATCAAGAGCAGGTGAGCTATGTTGGCAACCAATAACAGAACCGAGGGTACAAAAACTACAATTCATTTGGCTCGGGATGGAGATCTGGAAATAACCCGTAGGGGTTTAATGGATGCCAACAACTGCAGCAAGGAGGAGGAGATACAAGAGCTAGCACGGGAAGCAGTGTCAACACCAAGAAGATAGAAGAGATGCTTGAGACTTAGACACAACTGCTTGCCCACTTAGTCTAGCAGGACAGGGATGCTAGGCAGTGATTGGATATCCACGACACTCTACTGAAGAATCAACAGTCGGCATTTCATGATCTAAAACGCACGGTAGAGGACTTCGCTAAGAGTATGAAGGATCGACAGGGAGGTCCATCTTCAGGCTCCCACGCTTCAGTGATGGCCGTGTCGGTAGGGAGTGAAGAGAAGAAAGAGGTTGTAGAGGATGACTCCCACTCCAGTAAGTATAATATTCCGTCACCTGAGGAGGTCAAGAAGATTGACTGGAGAGATCGATTCGTTAAGATCGATGCCAAGATGGCCAAAGTGCAAGTGGACGAGGAGATAGATAATTAGAAGCCTGCCATGAAGGCAGTGGAGAATAAGAGTGGGGTTGAGATAAAGACCCCCGAGATTGACCCGACTCGTGTTCCCTACCCAGCACGTTTGCTGCCATTTAAGCAAGCTAGAGAATACGGTCACTTCCGTGACATGTTCAAATAACTAAAGGTCAATCTCCCACTCATAGAGATCCTCCAGGGCATGCCAAAGTATGGCAAGTTCCTAAAAGATCTTCTTTCCAACAAGAAGAAACTAGAGGAGGGCTCTAAAGTCTCACTAAGTGAGCAATGTTCTGCGGTGGTGCAGAACAAACTGCCCGAGAAATTAGGAGATTCGGGTCGTTTCACGATCCCATGTCTCCTAGGCAGTCTACCCTTGCACCACGCATTGGCCCACTAAGGTGCTAGCATCAACCTGATGCACTATTCACTATATAAGCAGCTAGACCTAGGTGAACCGCAGCCTACGCGCATGAGCATTTTCTTGGCTGGCCGTTCAGTCAAGCATCCACGGGGAATTATGGAGAATCTGTTAGTGAAAGTAGGTAAGTTTGTTTTCACCGTGGACTTTGTGATTCTAGTATGGAAGTAGATGATAGAGTCCCACACATCCTAGGATGCCCGTTCCTACGTACCGCTAAGGCATTGATCGATGTCTTTAACGAAAAACTCACACTTTGTGCGAGGGGTGAGTCAATCATTTTTATGTCACTAAGTCTGTGAAGGCTGTTGGCGAGCATAGCCACTCCATGTGCATGCTTAATGCCTCCATGGACGATCATCGGGATTCTAATCCAATAACGCAAGTTGTTGATGGAGATGAAGGGGAGATAATAGAGGAGCCTCCGGATTGGTTGGAGGAGTTTAAAAAAAATGGTAGGGTCCTCGTTCCTAAGTGCTGACGATTATGCATACAGTCTGAGTGAAATATTAGCACAAGTGGAGCAGATGGTTTGTGAGGCACCCGTTGTAGAGAGTGTTGAGGATACTGATTATCCGGGTGAAATTTTAGAGGTCGTTTCCATAGAAAATCCAATTCCTGAACTTCGGCTTACTCTGTGTTCTGAAGGGGGAGCTGTTGAGCCAACCCCTAACTCCATTTGCCCTAGGTCTAGGCCACTCCGGAAGAGAACACGTTCTTTGATAGAGTCATCTAGGTTGAGGGTAGTGAAAACCCCAAGTGTGGGGACGTCAAGGGGTGACAGTTTACTTGGTTATTTGTTGCATATCATTTTTGGACCAAGTAAATATAAGTTATGGTGGAAAGACTGGGGTGATAGCCATAAGGGATATTCGGTGATATTTTGTTTAGAGTTGATAGGAAAGACCGGTAGGTCGTAGAGGATGAAGGCGGTACCGGTTAGGATCAAGGAGAAACCTCCTGATAGGTTTGTTTGAATCTCGGGCAAGTGCCTAGGATGTAGAGTTTGTATGAATTCCTTGGTTGAGTTCGTGTCTTTTCTGTGTTTTTCGGTATGTGTGTTTTGTGTGTCTTGTTAGGATTCACACTTGATTCAGCGAGGAAAATCATTAGGAACGAAGTTCCAGGTATGTTTTTACATTGGTTTTTATCATTGGAACATGTTTTTTAAGAATTTGGGTGAAAAAAAATTATAAGAGGGCAAAAATATTCTAAGTATAAAATTGTAAATAAAATTTTCTTAACTTTTTGTCACTAGGGGTCCCTCGCGGTACGCGAGGTTTGGACTATGGTTTCTCGCGGTACGCGAGAGACAAAAGAACATGCCGGCTTGATTTTCAGCACCTCGCGGTACGCTAGGAGTGGCAACGATCCTGTCGCGGAATGCGAGGGCTTCCTGAACCACCCCTATTACCTTGTTTCCCATGGTTTTCCACACCGTTCACCGCCCACCATGTATCCATACCATCCACCATATCACTACATCACCATTACCATTATATACTTACATTATCTCATTCACTCATCACCACCGATCATGGGAAACTCGAGAACCATTCGATCTGATGATCCACCTTACTGTGGCATTTATGTCTATGTGTTTGCCACACATCGGGTACGTGTCCTTAGTGAGTCGGTTTGAGTCTTTTCTTTGTGTCAGTTTGATGATGCGGGTATGTTTGAGGTTTATTTTGCAGGTATTGATCGTCCTTTCCGTACTCAATCTCCATTCGGGCGGGACAGATGCCTATATTAGTTTGTAAAGGCAACCCGACAGAGTTGTGCAACCGCGACCGAAATGCTATACGGTGCACACAAGGAAGAACGAAGCTGCACATTTATTTGCATCTACATTACCAGCTAAGTCGCTTCCTATTTATTTGTGCATTTTTAATTTTAGTTGTGTCTTGCTTCACATTGAGGATAACGTGACTTTCAAGTGTGGGGATGTGAGTGTTTAGTTTGTCAAGTTTGTGTCTTTTATAAAAATCCAAAAATATAAAAAAATTGAAAATTTTGAAATAATGTCCTTTGAAAACATAAGTTTTGCATAATAAATGGAAAATGATAGTACAACTGGATCTGCTTGTTTGAGTTTAAATGAGTTAAATAATAGAAAACGCGTTTAATTAGTGACGTTTTGGTAGACCCATCCAGCTTGAATAGCTTAAATAACCTGTGAGTGTTACTTAGGATTAATCAATTAATAAAATCATGAAATCTTCTGGATACTCATCTTAGGGTGTCGGTAATACTGAAACTGTCAATATAAGGTGATAGGTACCATGTTAAGTTAAAATTTAGAGGTTTTGAAAATTCTCATGGCACACCACTCTCTTTTTATGAAAATAAATCCGAGTTTCGGTGGCGCCCATTCCATAAATCCATAATTATGAGCTTAATTGTTTGAAATATGAGTCTTGCTTGGAGGATACACCCCTAAGTGAGATTTATGTGCTTAAATGATTAGAATCTAGTCTATGTGTTAGCTTCCGGCATAGTGACTTGGTTGAGACGCCTCTAGACGAAAGTTCTTATGCTTTAATTGATGCTCATTTACACCTATTTGATCATTATTTTATTGATTTCTAAAAACCTGTAAATCTTAATTTAACGTGGTGTGCAAATCTATATGGTTTAACTCGTGCCTAGACATGACCGTGAGACGGGATTAGGTAGAGCTGTAGCTTCTAAGTGTGAGTCACATAGATTGATTGAGTGTTGTAAAAATGGAATTAGAACACATTACCGGGGCTAGATAGTTGGTGCTTGGGTTTAATCGGACAGAAATACTCATTATTGTTTTTTAACGCGTGAGTATATTTGTGATAATTGGTAAATGATGTTTACAAAGTTGTATCTGAGTTATGATTCCACTGCATAATTTTTCGAGGATGAAAAAAGGTTAAGTGTGGGGATGTTTGATGTGTTGCAAAGCACACATGCATTTCCGTCGTATTTTGTATTGTTTTCGTATAGTTTTAGAGTCATTTTGAGTCTAATATAGTGAGTACTTAGTCACACACGGTTTTGTAGGTAGTCGAGTCACTTTTGAGCTTAAACGAACAAGAACCGTGAAGAAACGAGCACACGATAACCCAGGATGAGAAACGAAAAAAGTCGGGAAATAGTCTAAACTACAAAGGGGCATATCTTAGGCTAGAAAATTAGTTACGGGGCCCATAATATATCGATTTGGGGTATTTCGACGAGGAGAGTTCAAATATAAGCTTGTTTCCCCCGCGGTACACGTGAGGATAGGCCGGGGGCCCTCGCGGTACGCGAGGGGCCCTAGAAACGCGAAAATTGACCTAATTTAAAGGTCTAGGACTCTCTGATTGTCACAATGATCAATTCCCAGCCGTTTCAAGACCAAAAAGTGGCGATTTTGAGAGAGGAAGAAGCAACGGGAGCTAAAGTTCGGATCTTTATCAATCGGGGTGGTTAATTCTTGCTCGTAGGGTTTCGATCTTAGTTCTTGATTACTTTGGTTTTTCTTGAATGATGTTTATTGCTTTTGAGATTTGTTTTCTGATTTTGAACATGTATCTTGGCTAGAATTTAGTAGCTATCTAGGTTTTCGATGATTGTTTGATTGATTCGTGGATTTCTATTAGTTTATGTAGGATTTTGATGGATTGATGTTAAAGTAAAGAATCTGATTTGACTTAGTATGATGTTTGTGCATGTTTAATCCTGATTTACAATTGATTCGTGTTTCACACGTGTTTGGTTGAATGTCGTTCAAATACTAGATGCATGTTAGGTTGCTTACTTTGTGTTTGTAACTAGTTGTGGATAATTGATTTGATCGTCCATAGAAACGCAAGTTAAGAGTGTCTTAGGATTGAATGTTCTTCCTACTTTAATAGTTTAAAGGTGCGAAGTTGTCGAGTATTCCTTGGTGTTAGGGTTCTTAGGTAGATTGCTCTGAAAGGAGGGTTTCCTAGGGTGTTTAGCATTATTTATATTCCGAGTCTAATGAGAGTGGTCAGGTTACCCCGTGTGTCTTAGGGCATATAGAGATATTTAGACTGAGAGGTAATTTATTTGTAGGGTACTTTAGCATTGATGGAAATAGCTGAGAGGTGATCCAATAACCGGTGAGTTTACACGTTCCTTAGGGTCTCTTATTAGGTCACACACAGAGAATGATCTAGGATCCTTAGGTTATCTTAGGGTTTCGTATAAAAAAGATCTCGGTTCCATCATAACTGTCATAGCCAAGAGAAGTTCATGTTTGTTAAACAGGATTCGTTACCTAGATAGTGCTTTCTCCTTTATTGATTTCATCCGATTAGTCTGTCTGATAGTTGGTGTCGTTAGTTAGAGCATTCCTTAGTTAATCCAGTAGTGTAGTAAACCCCCCAAACCAATTCAATCTTTAGTCCGAGTCAGAGTTTAGTATTGTTTCGTAGTGTCTCTAGGGTTCGATAACTCTGTTTACCATTAAGCTGTGCTACACTCGATGGGTACACTTGCCTGTCAGTGCGGTTTAGTTCATAGGTTTTCCATTTATTTCTTAGGAGTCTAGGTTAGGTTTAGTAGTTATTTTTATAGATTGTCTGGACGACATCACTATCATTGCTATAAATATCAATGGTGACTTTCACCGTAACATATAAATGGCATTCTGCACAATGTTTTTATCATCGGTTCTATACTGTATTTTCCTCAACTAGAAAGGATCAACATAACATCGACCCGTCCATACATCTCAATATGTGTCAAACTACTCTCCTTTTAAATGTAAACCATAAACCAAACAAGCCAATAAACCATATTTTATATTTCAACCGAATAAACCCAATAATCCAAGTTCGGTTTATTCAGTCAAAACCAAAAGTCGAATCAAATTCTAATTCTATTTTCGGTTTGGTTTTGAGCTACCTAAATTTGGTTAGGTTTACGATTTCAACCAAAAAGTTATCAAACCGATGAATAACCTTAGACAAAACATAACTGAAATAACCAACCGAAACTAATAACCAACGGTTCAATTTTGTATTTTTTTTTTAAACCGAAAATTATGTTTTAATTTCGGTTATACCTTGTTCTATCCCTAAACCTCATTGATATACCATCATTTATATAGGTTTTACATGCACAATTATCCCCACATATAGCACAAATTATAGAGAAAATGATAAGATATGATACTTAATCCACTTATTTGTGTTGTAAAAGGATAATTAACCCTTGCATACAAAAACATGAAGAAAACACCAAAAAACAAGGCAAAATCAGCATCCGGAAGCCAATCGGATGTTCGTGCACCCAAGGAGTCAACCCAAAAGTTTAAATCAAGCTTAAAGTCAAAATCTGGCTTTGCACAGCCGTGCAAAGGGTGACACGTGGCCATGTACCTTCCTGCTCTACCAGATTCCCTCACGTGCAAGAAATGAGTGCTTTGCACGATCGTGCATCCCAATGCACAGTCATGCACTACCAAATTCTGAGTCTATAAATAGCAAGCTCATTTTAGTGTTTTAGGTGTCCAAGGTCAAGAGTAAGGAAGGCCTTAGTGCTCTGCTAAGAGTCGGAACTCTCTCGGTTTTGGTCCATTTAACTTGTTCTTTTTATTTTCTTTTCTAAGTCTTGTAATATGAACTTATTGTTCTCGTTCGAGTGAAAAAAGAAGCAACCTATACCCACTCTCCCTTGGTGTTGGAATGTCACACCCCAACCGACGGCGGATTATACGTCGGGGCGGACGCGGTTGTTCAATAGCACAAGGTTGACAATTAAAGTTTCGATATTTCATTAATAAATAATTTAAGATTCAATACAAAGAAATATAACAAGAATACAACGTTTAATTGATAAGTAGTCTAGGTCCAAAGCATCCTATGTGATCACAAATAAGTCTCATGATGTAGAACCTGAAACATGTGAAAGAATCTGTCAACTACAAGATAGTTGGTGAGATACAAAGGTTTTGACACAGTTTAACAAGCATTTGAAAAGAATTACAATTCACTATGATATATGCATTCTATAATGTAAGTGTGAGAAACAAGTATCTTAAACATTGTGCACTTCAACCCTCCAACCAAGTTTAGGCATAACCCGCAGGTTACCCTTATAAGTCTCAAGTTTAAAGTTTAATTCAGTAACAATCACCAAGGGCTCCCCCCCGAAGGGGTCAATCAATCAAGGTGGATTGGTCAAATACAATAGATCTATCATTATTACTATAGGCTTGATCAAAGTTAATGAATGTGCTAGTTTTAAGTTTAATCTAAGCATACAAGTCTCAAGTTTAGCATAAGAATAAGCATCTAGTCATAGTTGTACAAGAATTGTATAAGTTTAAAGTTTTTGAACATGTTTCACCCCAAAAGTATAGAAAGGAAAAATGGGCTAAGTATACTCACTTGGATTTGGATGATGAGTATCCGACAAGAGTTTGCAAGAATTGGAGAGGGAGAATATCCTCACAATAAGCCTAAGAATATAAGTCTAGAGTTTAAGTTTGATCTATAAGTCTATGGCAAGGGTCTACGATTTCAAGATTTGACTAGGGTTCCAAATGGGAGACGGAAATGATTTGTGTTTATGAAGTTTAAATCAAGTTTATAATAAAGGTTTTGAAAGAATGATACAAGACTTGTATGTCAAAGTTTAATAGATTTATAGATTAGAATAATTATTAATTAAAATAATTATTTAAAAGTTTTACAATTATTAATTACACAAGTTAGGTAAAAATAATCAAAATAGTTTTCTAAGTATTTAGAAGTAAATAATTTAAGTGCAAGACTAAATAATTATTAAAGATTTATAATAATCATTTAAAGAATAAATAGTTATTAAGGATTTATTCAAGGAATAAACAATGATTAATAATAAAAGAACAATTATTAAGGATAAATAATTATTTAAAGTGTAAATAATGGTTAAAGTTTAATAATAATTATTTAAAGTATACATAATTATTAAGGATGAATAATTATTTTATAAGAATAAATATTTTGTTTAACCATCTATTAAAGTATTTAGGCATTCATTATCTTGTAGTTCAAATAAGATAAAACTTATATTTTAAATTTTAAGCTTTAAAGTGTACAAGTTTATAAAGGTTTAAAGTTTCTATTAAATCTTATAAAGTTTATAAATATTTAGGAAAATAAACAAAACATATTTATTTTCCCGTTTAAATTTATAAAACAAGATAAATACAAGTGTTATATAAGTTTGTAAACAAAATAAATGTTTATTTATTTTCTCGTAATAAATAATTAAATAATTTTTCTATTTTATTTAAATAAATATGGAAGTTCAAGTTAATATAAACTTTATATAAGTTTATAAGTTTCTTGCTTTAATTAAAGTTTATTAATTTTTAAAGCTTTAAACACTTAAATATATTATTCAGAAAATAATAACGAATTAAGGTTTCAAATTTTATAAAATATCTCTTGTTTAAAATATAAGTTTTGTAAAGTTTAAAAGTATTTTTATAGTTTTTAAGAGTTTAAAACTATTTTTAAAGTATTAAATATTACAAGTTTTAATTACATAAAAATGTTTCAGAATATAAAAGTATAGTAATAAATCCTAATTAAATTTATAAGAATCTAACCGATTTTATAAAATTTATTAGAATTTTTAAAGTTGGATAAAACCCCAAAAAAATACAAAGTCAAAAGTGGGGGGTCGGCCGGATCGAACCCACGCCGCCCCCGAGTCACAGCACACAGACACACTTAACCATCCCGACTTCGGGTTCGTTAGTTTAAAACATGTAAAAACAAATTGATAAATAGAATCTCAAACCAAACCCCAAATCCGTATGAACCCTAGAACCCAAATTCGCCAAATACGGCTTGATAATCCCTCTGTCATTGGAAATCGACAGAGGGCTTTCGATTATAGGACGTAAACGAGTTCTTTGGCAATTGGAATTACCTGATACGATGTCGAAATGAATGAGAACGAGTTCTGACTTGGAGTCGGCTGTCAAGGATCTTAGATCGGCAATGCAGGTTTGAATAGAGTGAATTGAAAGCTTACGAAGTTAGAGGGTGATGTCTTCGAAGTGTGGTAACGGGTATTTATAGTCGATTTTAGTCTTAAATGTCGAATTAGGTGGGGCGATTACGAATGGCCGAATGAGTTAAATCGCGGGTTTACGCGTGGTTTCAGTTTGAATCGAGCATTTACACACCTCGGGGTAGGGTCGCATGCGCGAGAGGATGCCCGAGGTTCAACGAATCTGGCCGATTTTGCGTTTTTGAAAAAAAGTGGTTGGAACCAGTCCTGGGTGGGAGTCGAACTCGGGACTGGATTCAGTCTCGAGAGTTGGGCCTTATTGCAAAACAGGTCCCTGTAGTTTGTAGTTCTTGTCATTTTATGTTGAAATATGTATTTAAGTTTGAAATGAGTTTCGGAAATGGGCAGTTTTGGTCCCCTGACTTTAAGAAAATAAATATACTTTTATTTTATAAAGCTAACAAATTTTATAGGAATTATAAGGTATGTGTACAAGTATATATATATATATATCATATATATATATATATATTTATAATTGAGACTCATATATTTATGTATGAAATAAGTTAACATTTATTATTTAAGAAAATTGTGTTTTTAATAAGTTTTAAGGTTTGAATTCAAAGTACGCGCCAGGGTTAGGGTAAGGACAGGTTGGAAAAATACTGGATATTACAGTCTCCCCTGCTTTAGGAAATTTCGTCCCGAAATTAAAGTAGAAGGTTCCTGTTTTCAAGATTTAAGTTTATGATACGCACAAGGATAATGAGAAAAGATACTTTACGTTCCCACGTAACCCTGGGTTACGTTTAGAATTCTTAAAGGGGAAGTATCTATAGGAATAAGATTTTGCTTGAGTTTATAAGTTTCACGACCCATGATTGTCAGAAGTTTCCCTAAGAAGCATATAGTTTCATTGAAATATATGAAGATTTGTTTTCATAAATGTATTTGAGAGGATAACTGATGAACTCCCATTCAAGATTTAAAGTGTGATGCATCACTCAGAATGGGTTCGACGATAGTTTAACGATTTGAGTTTGTAGACTATTACGTCTAAGGATTGCTACGGTACCCAAGTTCCGTGGCTACCTTTTACGATAAGTCTTGGATCATAGCACACGACAGAGTTTACTATGTCTTCCCATACGCTGATTTTCATACTTACGTGTGCACCCGCAAGCATGTAAATCGTCGTATAGTCTGCATAGGTCCTTCCGTTTGTGTGCGGATCAAGAAAGAGTACAAGAATTTGTTTAACACACGACATAAGTGTGATCATTGATTAACGAGTCCCTCAGAGAGAAGCGTCATTCAATGAGTAAAGAAAAGAATGTGACAAGATTTAGAGTTTCAAAGTTTCCTCATGATTGAATAAGAATACTTCAATCATTGAGTAGTTTAAAGTCTTTACACTTTCCTCGGGTTTGATCAAGAATACATCAAACCTTGAGTATTTTAAAAGTCTTATACGTTCATCATGTTTGAACAAGCATACGTCAAACATGGAGTAGTTTAAAGTCTTATACGTTCATCATGTTTGAACAAGCATATGTCAAACATGGAGTAGCTTAAAGTCTTATACGTTCATCATGTTTGAACAAGCATACGTCAAACATGGAGTAGTTTAAAGTCTTATACGTTCATCATGTTTGAACAAGCATACGTCAAACATGGAGTAGCTTAAAGTCTTATACGTTCATCATGTTTGAACAAGAATACGTCAAACATTGTAAGGCCCCAAACCCGGGAGGCCTCACTTGTTGGATTTACTCATTCACAAACAGTTCTTAAACATGAATATCAAATAACGCAGCGGAAAATTTCATTTAAACATAACGTCATCATTGTTCATACATGCGGAAGCGTAAACATTATTTAAAACATAAATACATCATAACTAAAACATAACGGGATGCCAGTCTTCATAGTCAGTCGGGTAACTTCTCTCGCTAGCCAAGCATCACCGTCCATCCTCATAACATGCCTTAACCTGAATGTGCACACTAAAAAGTCAGCTACGCTGGTGAGTTCTAGTTTTCGTTCGATTTAAGAAATGGTTCATCATTCAAAACATTCATTAGGGTTTAACATCACGTATAAGAAAACAGGGCCTTTCATTCATAAACCTTCACACATTTAAACACATTTAACGGATCATTTGTTTAAAACATTAACATTCATTTAAGTCATGCATTACTATCTAAAATCTGTATCGTTACGCGTCTCTGTGTCCCCGAAGGAACCCTGCATGTCGTGGTCAACCGTTACGTATCACCGTCGTTGCCACAACATTCCGTCAATTCCCTTTTTGGTATTGCCCCCAAGGCTAACTGCACGAGGACCGACAATACCCATTCAGTTGCCCCCCTATGGCTCTCAGCCATAGGCCGACAACCTCCATTGAAGGCTATGGCTCTCAGCCATTGACCGACAAATTCCATCGACGGTTATGACTCTCAGCCATAACATCGTCGGATCATAATTTAACCTCACGTAGGGTCACGTTAACCCCTGAGTAACCGTCGTTACTCCATACTAGTTGTACAACATCAAACCATTGGCAGGCCACTAAGGCACTGCCCCTGTTGTTCTTATGGTAACTATGGCTCGCTGTCCATAATCTACCACAAGGCTGGGAATCTCATTCCCAGACTTCATTCGTCAATTCCATTCATTCGACAGATTAGATTTGTAATGACTTCTTTAAAACCTTTGCCCTTTTTCTTTTCTTTTCACAAAACCTTTCCTTCACTTTCAAAACCCTTTACCCTTACTTTAAACCATTTTTTATAAACATTAGTTCGTAAACATTCCGCCCATAAAACTTTCTTTCCATAAACCGTTCATTCCAAATCATTTCATTTCGTAAACATATTTTCATAAACATCATTTTATAAAACAACATTTCATATGTATGCACACCAGCCTGAAAAAAATATTATATAAAACATTTAAAAGATGGCTTCTAGAACTCACCGGATAAGTAGTTTCTGAAATACTCTTAGCTGGCTACTGCGCGTCACTAATGTCACTCACGATCTGTTATAATAAAGCCATACGTGTAAGGTAGTGCTCCTAGATGACACTAGACATCCCTATGCTTAAACCTAGTAGTTTCGATGGATTTGCTTATATCGAAACTTGATAGTTTCGATAGGTTGTTTATGTCGAAACTTGATAGTTTCGATAAGTAACTTAGGTGTAATCTTAACTTCGGATCGTGGGCTCATATCGAAACTATGGTAGTTTCGATGGGTCTACACATATCGAAACTATGTAGTTTCGATGGGGTCTGCACATATCGAAACTAGGTAGTTTCGATGGGTCTGCACATATCAAAACTAGGTAGTTTCGATGGGGTCTGCACATATCAAAACTAGTAGTTTCGATGGACCTGCTCATATCGAAACTAGTAGTTTCGATGAGTCTGCACATATCGTCTTCCCAAAAATCTGAAGTTTTTGCATGCGAGTCTGATCGAGTCAGTATCCCAATTTTTCTTAGATCAAAACGTTCGATTTTCATTCTAGATGCGTAAGCTAATTTTCAAGTTCCATCCGCAAAATCGTTGCGTTTTTAGCCAAAACCCGAAAATCCCAAAAACGAACAAAAACTCAGATTTAGGCAAGATCATTACCTGTATCGAGATTCTGATCCGGAGGTTCTTCTCACGAGCTTAGCAGTAACGTGCTCCCTCAATTCCGGAATGATCCGTCAACTTTCTCTCTCTAGACCCAAGCTCTCCTTTCTCTCTCTAGAAGTTGCGTGAGTGGGGAATGAGCAGAGAAGAGGGCTGCCCTGCCTCTTATATAACTTGGCTTCCCTCGGCCCGTTGGAGCCGAGCCCAAGCCCGCTCCCTTTTGTTTAAATATTCCGACTAACTTGCCGGTCTCGCTATATTTATTCGTTTAATTATTTTTGGGATGTTACAAGTCTACCCCCTTACAATAGGTTTCGTCCCCGAAACCTATCATAAGTCAAATAGTTGAGGGTACGACTCCCTCATTTCTGTCTCCGTTTCCCAAGTGGCTTCCGATCCCTTTCGATGTTTCCATTGGACTTTAACCAATTGGATTACTTTATTACGTAAACGTATCTCCTTTCGATCTAGGATGGCCATGGGTTCTTCGATGTAGTTAAGGCTATTGTCTACCTCGATGTCAGTAAGTGGTACGTGAGCCGATTCATCCGCCAAACACTTTCGCAAGTGTGATACATGGAAGGTAGGATGAATTCCACTTAACTCATCAGGCAGCTCTAACCGATAAGCGACTTCACCAACCCGTGCCATTATCCTGAACGGTCCGACAAACCTCGGACTTAACTTTCCTCTCTTCCTGAATCGTATGATTCCCTTTCCAGGGTGACACTTTCAACATTACTCTGTCCCCAACATCAAACTCAATAGGCCTTCGCCGTTTATCCGCGTAGGATTTTTGACGATCTTGTGCGGCCTTTATTCGTGCTTTGACTTGATCAAACCTTTCCGACGTTTCCCTTATTACTTCCAGACTCCCTAATTCCTTCTGTTCAATCTCGCCCCAATAAATCAGGGTCCTGCATCTTCTCCCATACAACATTTCGTAAGGCGGCATGCCTATCGTCGTGTGATGACTATTGTTGTAGGAGAATCCGGCTAACGGCAGATGACTGTCCCAACTGTCGCCAAAATCGATAATACAAGCATGAAGCATATCCTCCAATGTCTGAATGGTCCTTTCAGACTGACCGTCCGTTTGTGGGTGGTATGCCGTGCTAATATTGAGCCTCGTGCCCATTGCCTCGTGAAATCTTTTCCAGAACCTCGATGTGAATCGTGTGTCCCGGTCAGATACGATCGTCAAAGGCATCCCATGCCGTGCTACTACTTCGTTAATAAATACTTCCGCTAACCTTTCCGACGAGAACGTCTCGCGAATAGGTAGGAAATGAGCACTCTTCGTTAAACGGTCCACAATTACCCAAATGGTATCATGACCTTTAGCTGTGCGAGGTAGCTTGGTTATGAAGTCCATGGTAATGTGTTCCCACTTCCATTCCGGTATATCAAGTGGTTGAATCTTTCCATACAGTTTCTGGTGCTCGGCCTTTACTTGCGAGCAAGTCAAGCACTTGCTTACATACTTCGTCACATCACGTTTCATTCTAGGCCACCAGTATTCCTTTCTCAGATCTTGGTACATTTTATTGGTGCCGGGATGGATAGAGTAACGAGACTTATGAGCCTCATCCAAGATTTTGGTCCTAAGTTCGCCACCCATAGGTATCCATATCCGTCCAAAACGTGTCCTAACACCAAGGGTGTTATATTCCAACTTGTCATGTTGGCCAACCATCCTTTCCTTCATCATGTTTTCCTCCTTAAGCGCCTCATCTTGAGCCTTTTCAATCTCTCTCATCACATTCGATGTTACAACCAACTAGCATGCTTTCACTCTAATAGGAGTAGGTACATCCTTTCGGCTTAGAGCGTCAGCCACCACGTTTGCCTTTCCAGGATGGTACATGATCTCACAGTCATATTCTTTCAACAGTTCCAACCATCGCCTCTGTCTCATATTAAGTTCCTTTTGTTCGAAGAAGTACTTCAAACTTTTGTGGTCAGAGTAAATATTAAACTTCACCCCGTAAAGGTAGTGCCTCCAGATTTTCAATGCAAATACAACAGCAGCAAGTTCCAAATCGTGAGTCGGATAATTAGTTTCATGAACCTTCAACTGCCGTGACGCGTACGCGATCACTCTTCCGCGTTGTATCAATACGCATCCCAATCCCTGACCCGACGCGTCAGAGTATACCACTAAGTCTTCATTGCCCTCGGGAAGGGCCAAGACTGGAGCTTGAGTTAGCTTTTCCTTCAACTTCTTAAACGCCTCATCCTGGGTCGAACCCCATTCGTACCTTACCTCCTTCCGAGTCAACTTCGTCAACGGCGAAGCTATTTTCGAGAAATCCTGGATGAATCTCCGATAGTAGCATGCCAATCCCAAGAAACTACGGATTTCAGTTGGCGTCTTAGGAACATTCCATTCCCTTACCGTTACTATCTTTGCTGGGTCAACCATAATGCCGTTCGGGTTAATGACGTGACCTAGGAATTGGACTTCCCTAAGCCAGAACGCGCATTTGGAGAACTTAGCATACAACTTTTCCTTCTTCAGAGCTTCCAATACCTCCTTCAAGTGACACGCGTGATCACCCTCATTCTTGGAGTAGATGAGGATAGCATCGATGAACACGATCACCGATCGATCCAACATTGGTCGACAAACTCTATTCATCAAATCCATGAACGCTGCAGGGGCGTTCGTCAATCCAAAAGACATTACGCGAAACTCAAAATGTCCATAACGTGTGCGAAATACAGTTTTCGGTATGTCTTCTTCCCTCACCTTCAACTGATGATACCCGGACCGAAGGTCGATTTTTGCGAACCAACTTGCGCCTTGCAATTGATCGAATAGGTCGTCGATCATTGGTAACGGGTACTTGTTCTTTACGGTACGCTTGTTCAACTCGCAATAATCAATACACATTCTCATCGAACCGTCTTTCTTCTTCACAAAACAACACCGGAGCACCCCACGGCGAGATGCTCGGTTGGATAAATCCTTTCTCAAGTAACTCGTCTAGTTGGACCATAAGTTCCTTCATTTCCACTGGTGCTAGTCGATATGGAGCCTTAGCCACGGGCTGGGCATCTGGTACTAAGTCAATTCGGAACTCAATTTCTCTATCGGGTGGTATCCCAGGCAAATCCCCTGGAAACACCTCCGGGTACTCGCGTACCACGTGTACATCGTCTAGTTCCTTCACTTCCTTACACTTGTCAATTATGTACACCAGATAAGCCTCGCATCCGCGCCTCAAGTAATTTATTGCCTTAATCATCGAGATGACGTTTGGCATCGGGGCGTCACGATCTCCAAAGACCTCGACTTTGCTACCATCCGGAGCTTTGAGTTGGATTATCTTTCGTTTACATATGATTTGTGCTTCATTGGCAATTAACCAATCCATACCCAACACAACGTCAAACCCTCCCAAAACCATAACAAACAATCTGACAGGGAATCTATGACCTTCTATCTTTATCGTGGAGTTGTCAACTACATCGGTCACTCTCGCGGTTCTACCCTCAGCGGTTTCTACGCTAAAGGCCCTTCCTAGCTTACTCACATTGTACTTCACTCGTTTACAAAAAGTCGCAGATATAAAACTCTTACTGGCACCCGAATCAAATAGCACAGAAACAAAAGTGTTGTCAAGGATGAACGTACCTGACGCCACATCAGGGTCCTTCATAGCCTGATCCTGCGTCAGTGCGTACGCTCGCGTCTTCGCACGAGATCCCTCTCCCTTCTTTTCCTGGCCCTTTCACTTCCCGGTTTCCCCCATCCATGGCTTCGAGCAGTCCCTACTCAGATGACCGAAATCCCCACAGTTGTAGCACTTGTAGTGTTGTGTGCACTCACGGGCGTAGTGCCCGGTCTTGCCACATTTGAAACACAAATTAGAACCCAGTCTACATTCACCTACATGTCTTACCCCACATTTCTTACAAACGGTCGGCTCATCCACCCGAGCCCTCTTATCACGAGCCCCAAACATCTTTCCCCCAGTTCGCTTGTTTGAGAAGCTCGGTCTCTTCTTTTGCTCTTCAACGGCAACAACATTCAGTGCCAGATCGTCAAATACCACGCCACTTAGCTCTACTGCCGAATCATAGGTAGTAGGGGCGTTTGCCTTAACATAGGTGCGGACCTGGTCCGACAACCCTTGAATATAGCAGGCAATCTTTCTCTCTTCAGTAGTGACGAGGTGTGGCACCAGACGTGCCAGTTCATTGAATCGGGTTGTGTATTGCCGGTGCGTCATGTTCCCGGCCTTCAAACCCAGAAATTCCCTCTCTACCTTCTCAATCTCGTTCCTTGGGCAGAAATTTTTGATCACCAAAGTTTTCAACTCAGCCCACATCATCGCATCCACAATCTCGCTCCCTTTTGCCTGACGTACACCTTCCCACCAATGGGATGCTTCCTCCCTCAAGGAGTTAGCAGCAAATTTCACAACTTGATTCGCTCGGCATTCGCTGAGATGGATGGCAGCCTCCATACGGATTATCCAGTCAAATGTAGCTACCGCGTCTTTCTTTCCAGTCAGGACTGGCGGGTCACATGCCTTAAATGACTTATAGTCGCACCCGCGAGCAGGCGGTGCGTTGTCGGTCTCATTGTTCTCGGCACCAGTTGCCGCACTAGATCCGCCTTCCCCACTAACTTTCTTTAATGCTTCAGCCAACAGACTTCGCAGAGAATTCTTCATCAACTCGGAGAACTCTCGAGCTATGGCTGCTCTCACTTCTGGTTCAAAAGTGAAAGGTTGTTCTGCAACTTGTGTCTGCTCAGTTTCATGCACACTAACCGCTGGCTCAGTGTGAACACTTCCTTCTTCGCTATACTCTTGGCACGCAGGGATCCTGCCACGCCCACCATTTCGACCGCCGGTACGACCACCGGTACGGCCACCATGCCTTCCGTTTCCTCTCCTCGCCATTTCGTTCTATAAGACAAGAAATCCAATGTCATCACGCTAGTTAACAAATAAAATTCAATAAGTACTATAAGATGTTAATATACACTGGCCATCTGCAATTAACCATTACACTACCTTTCGATTTCTATTTGACCACCTTTGTGATTCCATCAGAACACAAGTCCTTACCTAACCCTTTCTAAGGCATACTACATACACACACTCTACTTTTCATACCAGATGCTTTGGCTCGAGTTACCTGTACTGGCATCCGCTTTCGGTCCCATTCAAAGTTTAAGTTCAGACACTGGGAGTGTCCGAATCTCTCAAACTATTGCTCTGATACCAACTTGTAAGGCCCCAAACCCGGGAGGCCTCACTTGTTGGATTTACTCATTCACAAACAGTTCTTAAACATGAATATCAAATAACGCAGCGGAAAATTTCATTTAAGCATAACGTCATCATTGTTCATACATGCGGAAGCGTAAACATTGTTTAAAACATAAATACATCATAACTAAAACATAACGGGATGCCAGTCTTCATATTCAGTCGGGTAACTTCTCTCGCTAGCCAAGCATCACCGCCCATTCTCATAACCTGTCTTAACCTGAATGTGCACACTAAAAAGTCAGCTACGCTGGTGAGTTCTAGTTTTCGTTCGATTTAAGAAATGGTTCATCATTCAAAACATTCATTAGGGTTTAACATCACGTATAAGAAAACTGGGCCTTTCATTCATAAACCTTCACACATTTAAACACATTGAACGGATCATTTGTTTAAAACATTTAACATTCATTTAAGTCATGCATTACTATCTAAAATCTGTATCGTTACGCGTCTCTGTGTCCCCGAAGGAACCCTGCATGTCGTGGTCAACCGTTACGTACCACCGTCGTTGCCACAACATTCCGTCAATTCCCTTTTTGGTATTTCCCCCAAGGCTAACTGCACGAGGACCGACAATACCCATTCAGTTGCCCCCCTATGGCTCTAAGCCATAGGCCGACAACCTCCATTGAAGGCTATGGCTCTCAGCCATTGACCGACAACTTCCATCGACGGTTATGACTCTCAGCCGTAACATCGTCGGATCATAATTTAACCTCACGTAGGGTCACGTTAACCCCTGAGTAACCGTCGTTACTCCATACCAGTTGTACAACATCAAACCATTGGCAGGCCACTAAGGCACTGCCCCTGTTGTTCTTATGGTAACTATGGCTCGCTGTCCATAATCTATCACAAGGCTGGGAATCTCATTCCCAGACTTCATTCGTCAATTCCATTCATTCGACAGATTAGATTTGTAATGACTTCTTTAAAACCTTTGCCCTTTTTCTTTTCTTTTCACAAAACCTTTCCTTCACTTTCAAAACCCTTTACCCTTACTTTAAACCATTTCTTTATAAACATTAGTTCGTAAACATTCCGCCCATAAAACTTTCTTTTCATAAACCGTTCATTTCAAATCATTTCATTTCGTAAACATAGTTTCATAAACATCATTTTATAAAACAACATTTCATATGTATGCACACCAGCCCGAAAAAAACATTATATAAAACATTTAAAAGAGGCTTCTAGAACTCACCGGATAAGTAGTTTCTGAAATACTCTTAGCTGGCTACTGCGCGTCACTAATGTCACTCAAGATCTGTTATAATAAAGCCATACGTGTAAGGTAGTGCTCCTAGATGACACTAGACATCCCTATGCTTAAACCTAGTAGTTTCGATGGATTTGCTTATATCGAAACTTGATAGTTTCGATAGGTTGTTTATGTCGAAACTTGGTAGTTTCGATAAGTAACTTAGGTGTAATCTTAACTTCGGATCGTGGGCTCATATCGAAACTATGGTAGTTTCGATGGGTCTGCACATATCGAAACTATGTAGTTTCGATGGGGTCTACACATATCGAAACTAGGTAGTTTCGATGGGGTCTGCACATATCGAAACTAGGTAGTTTCGATGGGTCTGCACATATCAAAACTAGGTAGTTTCGATGGGGTCTGCACATATCGAAACTAGTAGTTTCGATGGACCTGCACATATCGAAACTAGTAGTTTCGATGAGTCTGCACATATCGTCTTTCCAAAAATCTGAAGTTTTTGCATGCGAGTCTGATCGAGTCAGTATCCCAATTTTTCTTAGATCAAAACGTTCGGTTTTCATTCTAGATGCTATACCTAAGCTCATTTTCAAGTTCCATCCGCAAAATCGTTGCCTTTTTAGCCAAAACCCGAAAATCTCAAAAACGAACAAAAACTCAGATTTAGGCAAGATCATTACCTGTATCGAGATTCTGATCCGGAGGTTCTTCTCACGAGCTTAGCAGTAACGTGCTCTCTCAATTCCAGGATGATCCATCAACTTTCTCTCTCTAGACCCGAGCTCTCCTTTCTCTCTCTAGAAGTTGCGTGAGTGGGGAATGAGCAGAGAAGAGGGCTGCCCTACCTCTTATATAACTAGGCTTCCCTCGGCCCGTTGGAGCCGAGCCCAAGCCCGCTCCCTTTTGTTTAAATATTCCGACTAACTTGCCGGTCTCGCTATATTTATTCGTTTAATTATTTTTGGGATGTTACAAACATGGAGTAGTTTAAAGTCTTTACACGTTCATAGTGTTTGAACAAGAATACGTCAAACATAGAATAGTTTAAATTGTGTTTGAACAAGAATATGTCAAACATAGAATAGTTTAAATTGTGTTTGAACAAGAATACGTCAAACATCGGATAGTTTAAAGTCTCTTAGTTCAGCCTCAGTGTATAGAAGTATACGATTACGTTTTGAGTATAAAGCGGTTATCTAAATACTCTAGTATTTAAGAGAGGTGTGGGACAACGTTTGGAACATGATTAACCGTTATACGCTTTCTCACAGAAGATTCGAGTTGTCCAGAAGATTAGTGGATTCCGATGTTTGGTTTAGATAGGAGTCAGGGGATGTACTCTGCTAAAGAAAGTAATGTCCTCCTTCCTGCTAGTGTCTAGTATCAAGAGTGAAGTTTTCTCGTATATATGGAATGTACGTTTATCAAGTCTTATAGGGTTTGGTTATGATGGACACACAAAGTTTTCAAAACTAAGAATCCAAGTATAAGTTTGAAAATAGGATAAGTCAGTTGATTTCAAGTTTCAATATTAAGCTTTACATGATCCTTTGTTCATGTTTGGTTTTAAGAATGCGGGTTTAAGTATTTGTATAAGTTTTTGCATGACTCAAAAGTTTCTGACCTCATAGTTGTGTACACGAAGTTTAATGTTTTTAATAACGTGCATTTAAGCTTTTAGTTTCCGTTGTGATTCATAGAAAATCTTTTATGTGACAAGGGTTGAATGAGGAAAGTTTCCTAGCATAGGGTAACGGGAAGAGTTTCGATAAGGTTTATGATAGTGTGTTTACAAATGATTTATCTGGATTCATAACAGAAAGTATAGTTTTCTTTTATATAATGTGTAATTAAGATGTTTCAAAATGACGAGTTAGACAATGGTAAGTAGTATAAGTAGGACTTATAAAAAGGTGTGTATGATTGTCAAACAAAAAGTTGGGCAAGTTTAGAAGTGTGAAGTCTATATAAGGGGTACGGATCATAGTTTATTACAGCAGTGGTTCGTAAGTCGTGTTGTTTTTAAAAGAGTGCTTACGAATTAGAAGGTTTGTTCAAGATTTATTTTTCAGTTTACGTGTTTCTTAGGATTTTTTTTTATAGTTTAATGCAACGTTGTTAATTATCTCAAGTACTAACGTGAGCTACTCTTGATGAAAGTGTTTGGGTAGAAGTGTTAAGTTTGTAGTGCTAGAAGGAAAGTCAAGCTAGTAAGTGATAACAAGATAAATTTCAAAATAACTTTCGTTAAATGTTTCAAAATTGGGACTTCTAGCCCTTACATAATACAATTTAAACGGAAAATTAAAGTGTGTAAGTAAGTTGATTTAATATGTTCAAAAGGTTTTTATTCATAATACTGAGTTATCACAGTAATACTTTCAAAAATGGTTTTGATTGGAGGTTGATGGGCTAACGAGGAGGATTCCCGAAAGAAGGGGTGGTCACAAGGACTCACTTAAGTACCCTATTTCCCTAGCCAGAACTTCCTCATGGGCCTACAACTTCTCTCAGTTGTTGTCACCGATGTTTGGGTTTATAGTACTATGTCGAGGTTCATTATGGGTTTAGAGTCTTAAACGTGGAGCTTGTTTGTTCTATATTAGGCTTCTTCCACTACAAGGAAATTACTCAGGTTACAAATTTCTTTGTTAACGTACTTTAGATTTTAAAAGACGTTAAGTTTTGTTTACAAGAAACGGTGATGTGTAAGTTTTAAATATGTAATGAAAGTTTTGAGATATAGAAGTGTGACAAAGTTTGAGTAAATCATCAAATGAAGTTTTGAGTGGTAAAATGAAAACACAAGAGTTTCCCCTTAGGTGTCAAGTTTATGAAGTTTGAAAAAGGACTTGTAGAGTAATATATAGTTTTAAACGTGTTGGTATTACAAGGATCATGAAGCTTAAGGACGTATGAAAGTTTTGAGATGTATAAAAGTGTAACAAAATTTTTTGAGTTAGTTATCAAATGAAACTTGGTTAAGTGCTAAGGAGGTAAGGTAAAAATACAAGGGTTACCTCTTAGGTGTCATATTTATAAAATAATGAAGTTTTGTAGAAGAATTTGTAGGGTAATACATAGTTCTAAGGGTTGTATTACAACGATCATGAAGCTTATTCGGTAGTATCTGCATAAATATAAGTTTATGTATATAGTCTTTAAGTATAGTCTCGTAAGAATTTCTTCTTGAAGGTAAATCCTTCAGGTCATGACGAGTAAGCATGCTGTCATGTGACAAGACGGGACTTAAGAATCATAGAATAAAGGTTATAGAGGAAAGTTTCGGATCATGAAATCTTGAAGTATAAAGCTTTTTAGATGGTACTCATTTAGTGCATATCACTAAGTGAGTACTTTGACATATCAAGAGAAATTAAAATTCCCGAATGTTTAGAGAAGTCGTGCATTCCTATAAGTGGATACTCATTCCAAGAATTCCCAAGAAAGCATACGGGTCCAACGGTTGATTTGGATTTGTACGAAATACTTTCCTTGACAGAATTTCACAGAATACAGGTATCCACCCTTCCGTTCCACACAAGTTCTCATACATTGTTTGGAACTTAAATACTCTTGACGAGAGTTTGTTGGTGGTTTAGACTTAAAGCCTCAGAGCGTATCCTCGATGTAGTAGACTCTTGTAGCACGTAGGTAAGTAGAAACGTAGAATCTCCAAGCGTTCACGTATAAGATTTAAGAATGAGGAGAAAGTTCCTAGTAAAGGACATGAGATAACTCATGTTTGGGTCTCCTAAGTTATAGTCTAGGTCATGTGTCTAATAACCTAATTCCTTATAACCAAGGCTCTGATACCAATCTATCACACCCCAACCGACGGCGGATTATACGTCGGGGCAGACGCGGTTGTTCAATAGCACAAGGTTGACTATTAAAGTTTTGATATTTCATTAATAAATAATTTAAGATTCAATACAAAGAAATATAACAAGAATACAACGTTTAATTGATAAGTAGTCTAGGTCCAAAGCATCCTATGTGATCACAAATAAGTCTCATGATGTAGAACCTGAAACATGTGAAAGAATCTGTCAACTACAAAATAGTTGGTGAGATACAAAGGTTTTGACACAGTTTAACAAGCATTTGAAAAGAATTACATTTCACTATGATATATGCATTCTATAATGTAAGTGTGAGAAACAAGTATATTAAACATTGTGCACTTCAACCCTCCAACCAAGTTTAGGCATAACCCGCAGGTTACCCTTATAAGTCTCAAGTTTAAAGTTTAATTCAGTAACAATCACCAAGGGCTCCCCCCGAAGGGGTCAATCAATCAAGGTGGATTGGTCAAATACAATAGATCTATCATTGTTACTATAGGCTTGATCAAAGTTAATGAATGTGCTAGTTTTAAGTTTAATCTAAGCATACAAGTCTCAAGTTTAACATAAGAATAAGCATCTAGTCATAGTTGTACAAGAATTGTATAAGTTTAAAGTTTTTGAACATGTTTCACCCCAAAAGTATAGAAAGGAAAAAGGGGCTAAGTATACTCACTTGGATTTGAATGATGAGTATCCGACAAGAGTTTGCAAGAATTGGAGAGAGAGAATATCCTCACAATAAGCCTAAGAATATAAGTCTAGAGTTTAAGTTTGATCTATAAGTCTATGGCAAGGGTCTACGATTTCAAGATTTGAAAAGGGTTCCAAATGAGAGACGGAAATGATTTGTGTTTATGAAGTTTATAATAAAGGTTTTGAAAGAATGATACAAGACTTGTATGTCAAAGTTTAATAGATTTATAGATTAGAATAATTATTAATTAAAACAATTATTTAAAAGTTTTGCAATTATTAATTACACAAGTTAGGTAAAAATAATCAAAATAGTTTTCTAAGTATTTAGAAGTAAATAATTTAAGTGCAAGACTAAATAATTATTAAAGATTTATAATAATCATTTAAAGAATAAATAGTTATTAAGGATTTATTCAAGGAATAAACAAGGATTAATAATAAAAGAACAATTATTAAGGATAAATAATTATTTAAAAAGTAAATAATGGTTAAAGTTTAATAATAATTATTTAAAGTATACATAATTATTAAGGATGAATAATTATTTTATAAGAATAAATATTTTGTTTAACTATCTATTAAAGTATTTAGGCATTCATTATCTTGTAGTTCAAATAAGATAAAGCTTATATTTTAAATTTTAAGCTTTAAAGTGTACAATTTTATAAAGGTTTAAAGTTTCTATTAAGTCTTATAAAGTTTATAAATATTTAGGAAAATAAACAAAACATATTTATTTTCCCGTTTAAATTTATATAACAAGATAAATACAAGTGTTATATAAGTTTGTAAATAAAATAAATGTTTATTTATTTTCTCGTAATAAATAATTAAATAAGTTTTCTATTTTATTTAAATAAATAAGGAAGTTCAAGTTAATATAAATTTTATATAAGTTTATAAGTTTCTTGCTTTAATTAAAGTTTATTAATTTTTAAAGCTTTAAACACTTAAATATATTATTCAGAAAATAATAACGAATTAAGGTTTCAAATTTTATAAAATATCTCCTGTTTAAAATATAAGTTTTGTAAAGTTTAAAAGTATTTTTATAGTTTTTAAGAGTTTAAAACTATTTTTAAAGTATTAAATATTACAAGTTTTAATTACATAAAAATGTTTCAGAATATAAAAGTATAGTTATAAATCCTAATTAAATTTATAAGAATCT
This sequence comes from Smallanthus sonchifolius, assembly GCA_023525975.1. Classification (NCBI taxonomy): domain Eukaryota; kingdom Viridiplantae; phylum Streptophyta; class Magnoliopsida; order Asterales; family Asteraceae; genus Smallanthus; species Smallanthus sonchifolius. The sequence continues at coordinate 35,746,403 of CM042046.1, forward strand.
AACCGATTTTATAAAATTTATTAGAATTTTTAAAGTTCGATAAAACCCCAAAAAATACGAAGTCAAAAGTGGGGGGTCGGCCGGATCGAACCCACGCCGCCCCCGGGTCACAGCATACACACACACTTAACCATCCCGACTACGGGTTCGTTAGTTTAAAACATGGAAAAACAAATTGATAAATAGAATCTCAAACCAAACCCCAAATCCGTATGAACCCTAGAACCCAAATTCGCCAAATACGGCTTGATAATCCTACTGTCATTGGAAATCGACAGAGGGCTTTCGATTATAGGACGGAAACGAGTTCTTTGGCAATTGGAATTACCTGATACGATGTCGAAATGAATGAGAACGAGTTCTGACTTGGAGTCGGCTGTCAAGGATCTTAGATCGGCAATGCAGGTTTGAATAAAGTGAATTGAGAGCTTACGAAGTTAGAGGGTGATGTCTTCGAAGTGTGGTAACGGGTATTTATAGTCGATTTTAGTCTTAAATGTCGAATTAGGTGGGGCGATTACGGATGGCCGAATGAGTTAAATCACGAGTTTACGCGTGGTTTCAGTTTGAATCGAGCATTTACACACCTCAGGGCAAGGTCGCATGCGCGAGATGATGCCCGAGGTTCAATGAATCTGGCCGATTTTGCGTTTTTTAAAAAAAAAAGTGGTTGGAACCGGTCCTGGGTGGGAGTCGAACTCGGGACTGGATTCAGTCTCGGGAGTTTGGCCTTATTGCAAAACAGGTCCCTGTAGTTTGTAGTTCTTGTCATTTTATGTTGAAATATGTATTTAAGTTTGAAATGAGTTTCGAAAATGGGCAGTTTTGGTCCCCTGACTTTATGAAAATAAATATACTTTTATTTTATAAAGCTAACAAATTTTATAGGAATTATAAGGTATGTGTACAAGTATATATATATATATATATCATATATATATATATATATTTATAATTGAGACTCATATATTTATGTATGAAATAAGTTAACATTTATTATTTAAGAAAATTGTGTTTTTAATAAATTTTAAGGTTTGAATTCAAAGTACGCGCCAGGGTTAGGGTAAGGACAGGTCGGAAAAATACTGGATATTACATGGAATACTTCCACACGATATCTAACGGTTAGTGGAGTCACTTGTAAGGTCATTCTTGGCTAGCCATCTTGTGTTGCTCGAATTGGTTGAACTTTAATTAATTAATGAAGTATTTTTAGTAAGTTATGTTTTTAAAGTCTTTATTATAAGTTATCTAAAAAAGACCAGAATAAGTAGTCTTTAAATCAATCTAATAATCTTTTATCTTATGAGTTACTCAAGCAGGACTGTAACATCCACGATTTTCGGTCCATAAATTTCTTTAGTCGTTTCATCTTATAAACTCTTGAAATCCCATACTTATTCCAAACCTTATATGTTATAGTAACTATTATTTTAACATACAAAATTTCCGCATACCTATTATTTCTTTACTATATACATATCACATGTATCGATACATATGTTTTAAATAAGCAAACAATTTCAAACATAAGAGTTTCATTTTAAACTATACTTTTTTTAAAACAGGTGTTTCGCATTATTTTTTTAAAACCGTTGTAAAACTCCAAAAATTTAATAAAAATTATTTTTATATCCTTGCAACCTTTTGGACAGAATAAAAAACGAAAACTTCCAATTTTGAATATAAATTCATTTTATTACAAATTGTTTTGTTAAAACTATATAGTAATTATTTTAAAACAAAATTTTAGATATTTAAATAATTAAAGGAAATTAATTTCCAAATAGGATATTTGTTTTATACAATATCTCTCAAATTTATAAGGTTTATAAAACTTTAACTTTAATTTCAAATATTTATTTTTTTAAATGGTAATTATTTTAAACTACACAAAAGATATATTAATTTTATACATCAACATTATTTACACATCTTTATAAATAAATAGATAAAGTAAGATTATTTATTTTATATCTAATATAATTCGCACATTATTTTTGTAACTAAATAAATAAATAACAATTATTTAATTTATTTAGTTATTCAAACTCAAACCCTAATTAAAATATTTTAAAACTATTCATTTCAAATCTTTCATTTTATACAACACCTTTTCAAGAACAAACCACAGTTTCCTACACTCTTATACATACTACAACTCTTTGTACACACATTCAATTAAATCCGAGACTTAGACCTAGACTATCGTACACACTATTAATTAAATATACATTACACACTAGGTTAACGTGGTGAGTTATAAGGATTACTTTGCCATCTAGACTCTCGTGCTAGCTACACCTTTGATTCAGGTGAGTATTACATAGCCCATTTTCACGCTTTTACACTTTTTGGGGTGAAACATGAACTCTATACATACAATTGTTACATTTACACAAACTACACAAACACAAATCCTCATTACATTCATGTGTGCAAATTTGAGCTTTTTGTTTGAGTACTAGGTGTGTTAACTGTTTGTGTGCAATTTATGTACAATCATTAACTATTCAAGCCGACGGTTAACAATGATAGATCTATTGAGTCTGACAAACCCACCCATATTGGGGTGATTGTTTACAAAGGTTTGATTGTACTTTGGTTACACAATAGTTGTTCCCCATAAATGCCTTATTTTATCATGTTATGTAAGGATTTGTTTATTTACATCTATATACTATCTATGTACAAACCTGTGTATGCTCACCAACTTTTTAGTTGACCTTATTTTATTCATGTTTCAGGTGCTAATGTGTGATTTTGATCAAGGCTTGCTACACATAGGTTTTGGGACTTAGTTAATTTAAGTGCTATCCTAAGTTTTAACACACACTTATGCACGGGTTAAACCATATAGATTTGCACATGATTTCTCCTTGTGTGAATATTCCTACATACTATCATAAATAAATACACTACCTGATACAATATTTAATAATTTATGTGTCACACTACCTATAATTGTTGTGCTATATTCATGCTATTTATTTTATTCATTTAAGTGTTATCCTAAGTTTTAACACACACTTATACACACTTAGCTTTTGATGCACCCTTAAACTCACACATATAATGTCACCACCTCTTGTGATCTAAATCTAAACTATTAGGCCTAAAACCCATTAATAATAAACAAGAAGCCCACTTACCCTCCAAGAAGAAGAAGCACACTACAATATATAAGCCTCACTTTTGGGCCTCAAAGCCCAGTCCACAACAATTCTCATCATGACCATGAGCCCAACAATAGTGCTATTAATACATGATGGCTGGAAGAGTGTGTAGGCCCATGAAGGATTCTGGCTAAGGAAAGACATGGTACTTAAGTGTGTCTTAGTCACCCACCCCTCTTTCCTAGGAATTCTTCTCAGGGATGCATTGCTTATAGGTCAAGTGTATTTCTAAAATAATATTGTGAAGACTCGGTGTTATGACTAGTCAAACTCTAAACCTATGAGAACTCCTATATTTAACACTCAATATTTCAATATCACTTACAACCTTTTCATTGTTTCTCTGCTAGACATGGACTCCTACTCTCCTTCCTCCCCGGTATACCGTCCCGGAGCAAAGTCAGATTGGGAAGAATACATCAGGTCACCCGTGTATCGGTCACCACCACCCCCAGCTGCCAGACCAAGGTTTGATGTAAGGGCAGATTGGGCTAGGAACACCGGCCCAAGACTTCGAACACCTAGATAAACCCCATTAAGAGACCCGTATCTAGTGCCCGACCCGTATCATCCTAACCCTTGGTTAAGGCATACCATGGCACCCACTAGTGCTATGGGAATTCCAACCAATGACATTCACCAATACGTGAGGGCCTCAGAGTTTGAGAGGCAAAGGATGGAGCACGAGGTAATGCACAACTTGCAAGGACAAAGAATGGATAGCCTAGCAAACCAATTAGGGTACCAAAAGGAGTTAATCTCCATCCTCGAAAAAGAAATACCGAAGAATCGCACGGAAATGGCTAGAGCTGAAAACAGATCGACTACCCGAGCGACCATAGCGGTGCTCGTCTTGGTGATTGTCTTCCTTCTAGTGGAAAGCTACCAGAGACGTTAGCAGAAATTTATATATATTGTCCTAAAATTTTCAGTTTGAGAACCATTTCCCGAAGTTTTGAATAATGTGTAACATTTCAGCATCTAATAAATTTAATATTTTCCAACTCTAAAGTTATTGTCCATTTGATTTGACACGTTGAGTGTGAATTACACCCATCATATTTTCATCAAGATTCCCCAAGTATCACCTTCTTCATTCACCATAATTTAGTACACTACCGACAATCTCATTCGTAAACCAATCATTCTATTATTTGATTTAAACAACCTCGTTATTTTGTTCAAACAAAACGTTTATCAGACTTTTTGATAATACTTGAAATATAAATGTTCTATAAACATTTTCACCATGTTAGGAAATTTAATACAACCCATTTTATAAAAACATTATTTCAAATTGATAAATAATTTTGGCTCTTCTTATTAAATTAATTATTTCTAAACCTTGGCTAGATTAATATACAACTACTTGTTTAGCCATTGTAATTTATGATTTAAGTTATTTAACCTCTAATTTCAAAAAAAAAAGGGGGGGGGGGGCTTTCGTGTAATCATCTAATTACTTATTCAACCCCTCACTTTCACCCTCCTATACATATACAAACAATTTCTTACTTACAAACAAGATCAGTTCTTTGTAAGCACACTTCCCGGAGTATTTTCAAAACCTCTTCGTTCTCTTTCACTTGATACATCAAGAGACGACCCATTTCGTGTAGACGTTAACCATCCCCACAAACCTCAACAAGATAGAACCTAACCACCACATTTTACCTAAACGCCAAACAACACGCTTCTCCGCAACACTTGATCACATACAAAACTAGTTAGAATATGCCACACACGAAACTCAATAACTTACGTATGCACATTTACAATATACACAACACGATCACCTAATACATGAAACTTAGTTATTTTCAATATATCCAATGCTACACTGACTACATAATACATGAAACTTGATTATTTGCAATACACGCTCTACTGGATTGATTACGGAATATATGAAGCATAGTTGTTTGCAATATACATACACTAAATTGATCACATGATACAGAACAATTTATTGTTTGATACACAATACTTGATTGATCACATTGAACATGAAACTTATTTTGGTTACAAAGTACATGATACTATATGATACTAAGTTGTTAACACCATACATGAAATTCATTTCTTACAATACACATGATACTATGTTGCTTACATTACACATGAGAGCTTATACATAATGCTAAGTTGTTTACGTTACACATAAAACCTATTTGATTACAAGCTACATAACACTAGATCATACATGAGACTTGTGTGTTTACATTATACATGAAACTAAGTTGCTTACAATTGTTGCAGTTGATTGATCACAATATACATGAAGTATGGTCATACACCTTGTTCACCAAACTTGAAAATCCTAACACATTGAAGCTACTCGGGGTTTGACGTATCCTTGTTCAAACACGAGGAAGTTGTAGCACTTCAAAACAACTCGGGGTTTGATGTATTCTTGTTCAAACACGAGTAACATATGGGACTTTAGGTAATACTACTTTATTACCCTTTAGTTGCTAACTGACTTGCCTATTTAAGGATATAGTTACTTATTAGCAACTCATATGTGAAAGCAATATACATGAACTAAGTGAATTTGTGCCTCCTTTTGTCCCGCACACAACGGAAGGGTCTATACGGACCATGCAATGATTTGAGTAATTACGGGTGCACACGGAATTATAAAAACCAGCGCATGGAAAAGATAGAGAATTTCGTCGTGTGTTGTGGCCTAAAACCTATCGTGATATATAACAACGAAACTAATGTAATATGACAAGGACATAGTGGATACGCTGATGGTACTTCCTATATATAAGTGTTCGGTCATATTATCAGAAGTAGCGTTGTTCGTGTCGCTTGAAGTTTTGACCTAGACCAATGTTTGTGAACTCTCTTATCCACTGACAACTCTTGAACACACCAGACTACATCATAAACAAACCCTAATTATCAAATCCTCATCAAACCCATTCCATGTAATGCAATTCACCTTTAGAATCCAAATTATCATTCAACAAGCTTTCTTCTTTAAGTTAACTTCAAACTAAATCCACATTTATTCTTCACACCTGATCTTAAGAAACAGATCTGAGTCTTTTTCATCAGTTATACTTCTCCAACCAACCAACTCAAACTCACCTCCTTCCTGATTCAGTAGTCTCCGGTAGTTAAATTTTGGGACGAAATTCCATTAACATAGGGAGACTGTAACATCCATGATTTTCGGGCCATAAATTTCTTTAGTCGTTTCATCTTATAAACTCTTGAAATCCCATACTTATTCCAAACCTTATATGTTATAGTAACTATTATTTTAACATACAAAATTTCCGCATACCTATTATTTCTTTACTATATACATATCACATGTATCTCTACATATGTTTTAAATAAGCAAACAATTTCAAACATAAGGGTTACATTTTAAACTATACGTTTACATCCTTTGATTAAACACATACACTTATTTGCAAATAAAAATGTAAACGTGTGGATTTGATATTATGGAATAAATCAACATTTCAACTTATAAATTTGCAAAAATGGAATTTTCATAAAGTTCTAAACCAAAAAGTTTAATTCATAAATTTATAAAAATGAATATATAAGTATGTACAATTTAAATAAAACTTTTAAAGAATCAATATATATATATATATATATTTAGTTTGCACCTCTAAACACAAAGAACCCTCAATTTGAACCCTTTACTCTTGAAATTTAACCCACAAATCCTCAATTTTGACCAAATTCAAACTTTCTAAACAGTTTGACTTTTAAAAGTCAAACATTCTAAGAAGTCTTGCAATTCAAGATCAAAATCGATCAATCTTAGCTGTCATGAACTTTCCTTGTACGCGTAACTGATTCTCAATCAATTTCTAATCGAATTAACATAACAATTTGACTAATTGAGCGGTCGGATTCAAATTTCAAATGTTTTGACCATTTACGGTCAAACCGAGTTCAATTTGTTACCAAATCATAGAGATTGGACGCGTTATTATCCGCTAATCACGCGAAATCTAATTTAGCTTGAACACAGACCCTATACACGACTCAATGCATTCGCATTCGAGCGAATTAACGCGTATTTGATGCTAAAAACTGTCATACGCGAAGACCAAATCAAGTCGAACCTTTAAGGTGAAATCAAGAAAATCAACTCGTTCACTCACCATCGCACCACCCCTCTAAAACTCCCTTGAGCACCAATCGATCGTCACTTCATCTCTGGAGCTCCGTCAAGCCCCACGAACACCGAGTTCTTGCATCCTATCGATCGCCTTGGATTAGTAATCATTTCAGGTAAATCTTATATCGATCGTTTCGTTTTAGTCCAAGGATCAAAAGCCCCATGCTTTGGGCATGCAATTTTGCGTAATCGGGTGATTAGGGTTGGGTGTTCTGCCTTCAGGGATGAAGGGGGGTTGGTCTTGTGAGTTTTGGATTAAATGAAACCCGATTCTAACAAGGCATATTCCCTGGACTACTGGTAAAACTCGTACCCTACTCGGGTAAGGTGGCGGGTTCGAACCTGCCTTGCACCACACCCTCTTGTTTTTTTTTTCAGCGACCCGACCCACTGTTTCAAATCTATATACCATTTGCAGATGATATTTAACCTGTAGGCAACCCTTGTTCCAGTGTAAAAACCTTTGATGCTACACCGGATCCACCCGGGTGTTCCGCGTTATTTTTTTAAAACCGTTGTAAAACTTCAAAAATTTTATAAAAATTATTTTTATAATCCTTGCAACCTTTTGGACAGAATAAAAATGAAAACTTCCAATTTTCAATATAAATTCATTTTATTACAAATTTTATTGTTAAAACTATATAGTAATTATTTTAAAACAAAAATTTAGATATTTAAATAATTAAAGGAACATAATTTCCAAATAGGATATTTGTTTTATACAATATCTCTCAAATTTATAAGGTTTATAAAACTTTAACCTTATTTTCAAATATTTATTTTTTTAAATGGTAATTATTTTAAACTACACAAAAGATATATTAATTTTATACATCAACATTATTTACACATCTTTATAAATAAATAAATAAAGTAAGATTATTTATTTTATATCTAATATAATTCGCACATTATTTTTGTAACTAAATAAATAACAATTATTTAATTTATTTAGTTATTCAAACCCAAACCCTAATTAAAATATTTTAAAACTATTCATTTCAAATCTTTCATTTTATACAACACCTTTTCAAGAACAAACCACAGTTTCCTACACTCCTATACATACTACAACTCTTTGTACACAAATTCAATTAAATCCGAGACTTAGACCTAGACTATCGTACACACTATTAATTAAATATACATTACACACTAGGTTAACGTGGTGAGTTACAAGGATTACTTTGCCATCTAGACTCTCGTGCTAGCTACACCTTTGATTCAGGTGAGTATTACATAGCCCCTTTTCACACTTTTACACTTTTTGGGGTGAAACATGAACTCTATACATACAATTGTTACATTTACACAAACTACACAAACACAAATCCTCTTTGCATTCATGTGTGCAAATTTGAGCTTTATGTTTGAGTACTAGGTGTGTTAATTGTTTGTGTGCAATTTATGTGCAATCATTAACTATTCAAGCCGACGGTTAACAATGATAGATCTATTGAGTCTGACAAACCCACCCAGATTGGGGTGATTGTTACCGACAACACAATTTGCATGCTTGTTACAAAGGTTTGATTGTACTTTGGTTACACAATAGTTGCTCACCATAAATGCCTTATTTTATCATGTTATGTAAGGATTTGTTTATTCACATCTATATACTATCTATGTACAAACCTGTGTATGCTCACCAACTTTTTAGTTGACCTTATTTTATTCATGTTTTAGGTGCTAATGTGTGATTTTGATCAAGGCTTGCTACACATAGGTTTTGGGACTTAGTTAATTTTAATTCAAGAACAATTTGTATTTCATTTATGTACTTTGGAATTGGTTTATGTTTGTTTGAATTGAAATGAATTTAACATATTACAATTTAGTCAACCTTGAGCTCATGAACAGTCTACATGTCCCGCCCCGACATATTCCGTCGTCGGTTGGGGTGTGACAAGGACTTCTTGTTTGAGAAGCTTATTCGATATTTGTACTGTCTATATCAATTCTTGATGCTAGCATGATCGGTTAGTATAGATTTAATATTATGGGTTGATTGGAGGTTTGGGTATTCAGCATGCCGTTTGAGCCCTAAGCAGATCGGGCGGTTTGTGTCGGTATTTCTCTACTTCTCTTGTATCGTCTTGCAGAGGACTTCTAGCGGGAGCCATGGGGTTTGATCTTGAGAAGGAAAGTCTTATTTATTTGAAATAATATTATAAGTAAAGACAACTATTTAAGAACATAAATTGTTAGGTCCGAGCGTTCATAAAGTACCTTTAGAGGAAGTCGTGCATTCCGACTTATCGGAAGAAGTTACAAGACCAGACGTACGTCAGTCACAAGGATAATAAGTCCGAATAATGAAATGTGATGATACCGATGGACTTGACACCTCGTTTAGGGTCCGTTATATTCATTAAGGAACAGTTGGCCGATCGTATCCACTGTTCCGTTACGACATACTAACTCCCCTATCGAAAGGGTTAGTACTAGTAACTATGACCAACCTTACTTTAAATACATCATTAATTAACAAGGAATAACAACTAGAGTAACACCTTAAATAGAATAATAAGTCTAATTACATTTCTTAACTTTTTATTTTTCCTTTTAAACAAAAACCATTTTCCAACTTATTATTCTAGTCAGACAATAGCGAGGGTTGAGTACGGGATCCGTGTCCATGGTTCAATAGTTGGTTCTTATCCAAACTATATTACGTTGCGATAGTTACATTTTCCTATTGTGTGTGTTTTAAGTTAAAGTAATTATCATTTTATAAATTTAAAATCTGATCTTGTGAAATCATCCTAAAAATATATTTACTTATATTTTTATATACTTATCACACGCTATCACTCATCATACCTGGGAACCGACCCGTGTGTTTAAACTGAAGTAGATTATCAAGGGATAACATTTTGTTTCTCATAAAACTTTAGATTTATCGAGTTAGTCAGTTAAAGCATTCACATCAGCTTTTTCATCTCCATATCTATAACTTAACTAAATTTTTACATTTTTTCAAATTTATCTTTAAATGTATTTTAACCTCCCATATCTATTCTCTATATCTATCTCTATCTCACTCACAAACACTTATTTTATTATTTTTTTCTCTTTCCTATACACTCACAAAAAATATAGATTTTAAAGAAAATGAATCTCTATATCTAGAGAATCTCTATTTACAAAACTATAAAATTTAATGATAGAGATGGAGATAAAGATGCTGATGTAAGTTCAAAATAGAAGAAAAAAATCTAAATAATAAAGATGGAGATAGAGATACTGATATGAATGCTCTTAGGACCTGTTTTTAGCGAATCAAAGTGTGGCTTAGAGCCACGTGGCCAATCTACCTCCTTTGTAATATAATCGCTTCTCCATAATCTTTCATTTTTAGGGTTATCTATTTAGACACCAGACGACAAAATCACGTAATATGACAACATCATGTTCCAAGTTCACCGGATCTCTGCGTAAATATAAGATTATCTATGACAACATCTCCAAGTAATTGTATCTGTACGGAATCGCACATCAATCGATAAGGTGATTGTATCTATTTAGAATCACGCTTTAGTCAAGTTTGTTTTTAGGGTTCCTTATGAACAAAGACTTCAATCATTTTTTATGAACTACGAATTCGTTGTCAAGTCCAAATGAAAACCAAAAAACTGAAATCGATCATTTTCATTCATTATTAAAAAAAAATTCGGTTTTAGTTCGGTTGGGGCTCAACCGAACGATGCATACCCTATACTCATTATCTAAATCTCAACATTTATGTAACACCTAGACTTGTTTTTAAATATGTAAAGTAGGTGGATAAAGTGGACATAAAGTATACATGTGCCAAGTGTAATTTAATTTATAAACTTTGAGATGAAGTTTAGAGAATTAAAAATCCTAATCCACCTCCATTAGTTAGTTATGTACTTTAAAAACTTCTGGAGTTCTATGAGAGGCAATCAAGAGGACTCAAGTAAGGATTTTTACGGGTTTGTTAAGGTATTCACCTATTCCCTTTAAATTCTCATTCATTTATCGATTCAATTACTAGTGGGATTCGATTTCCAATGCGTGTATGTGTACTTGAAATCGGCCTAGAGAGGGAGAGGGGCTGAAGACCCTGGTGGCGCAGATGGTGGGGGTCGATTGTAACATCTGCCCCAAAAATGTCCAAAATTTGGCAAAAGGTAAACCCTAGGGACTATAAGTGTAATTATACTTGGGTCTAGGGTTGAAAGTGAAAAATTAGGAAATTAAGACCATAGCGGACCGCTAAGGTCAAGCCTAATGGTCCGCTACGGGTGCTAGTTCATGATAGAGGTCCGTTAAGGAAGCTTCCACCCTGAGTAGTTGAGTGGCGAACCGCCACCATACATGGTAACGGTCCGCTACGTAGGGACTAAGCAAACAATCCGGGTTAGACACGTGTATAGTGACTAATGGTCACTTATTGCGACACGCGTACACGTGGCGGACCGCCACGCCAGGTGGTATAGTCCGCCAGCCGCAAAGTAATCAGAATTCGCCACGTATCAGGGTGGTGGAACGCTACGCCTCCGGGTAATGGTCCGCTAGCCATAAAACTATAAACGGTCTAATCGGTGAGTGACAGTTAGGGCTGACGCCATCCAAGGCGGTGGCGGACTGCCACCCGCCTGCTTAGAGGTCCGCTACGGACCTGTTTTTATTAATCCTATAACTCTGGAACTCCGGTCATGTATGATCCAGTCAAATCTAATCATCAGAAGAAGATCCTTCAAAAGATTCCCATTATCAAACCGCTTCTAAAAACCCTAATGATTATCCATTCAATAATCCTATTTCAAACAGTTCCGATTATTAATCCTATAACTCTGGAACTCCGGTCATGTATGATCCATATATGTTCCCCGAACCAACATATGGTAATCCTTACCAAGCTTATTTTCAATCACCACCAAAATATCAACATGCCTATAATGATATGTTGATGGGTATTCGTGAACCTCCTCCTAAATATGGTTATAAGTATAATATGTCTTCTTCCCATATCAAATGTCTAGATCGTTCGTTGCGCCAAATGGATGGAGTAACCAAGAAGAAAATCATGGACAAGGCAAGAACCAAATTTTATGGGAAATAGGTGTACAAGTATGGAAATGATCTAAAGACCTTGGGGAAAGAGTTGATAAAAGATTAAACCCTGTTGTACTTTGTTTCTTGTATTATAATATTTTCCCTATAATAATAATATAACTTTCTTTTTAATTTTCAAAATGGATGGAAAAGGCAAAGGTCCTAGTTTTCTTCGAAAATTCGCTCCTGCTAATTACTTTGATTGTAAAACAAATGAAACAACTATAGAACTTAATGAGAAAACTGAAAGTTCCACTTTCAGAAGCCTCAGAGAAATAGGAAACCCTAGTGTTACCTATAATCCTTCTATAAGTTTTCATTCTGCTACAACTGCTGGAAGCTATAATATCACTCCTCCTTATCCATAAAATTTTCATGAGAGATACGCCGAAAATAAATATGATCCTAAAGAAGAAGAAGAGCGTGTTGATTCTAATATACCATACGTTCCGTATTATGAGACAATTCCTATTCCTGCTCCGCATATAAATGAGAATGCATCAGGAAGTGAGAGGGAGCAAATGCTGTTAAACCGAATAGCTGAATTGGAAAGAGAAAAGGCAAAAGTTAAAGCTCAAAATATCCTATTAGTTCAAGCTCTTGAATAAAAGAATTTTAAAAATTTCTGAATAAATTATCCTTTGTAAATATTTTTTATATCAATAAAAAGTTTTGTTTTACATCAACTCTTGTTCTTTTAATAGCATGTCTAAATAAACTGGACCTTCTCAAAACATAAGGGGAAAGAAAAAGCAACCAGTGGAAAATGCTGCTGAAAATAACAACTCCCGTATTGAACTTCAGAAATTGATCAAAGAAGGAATCAAGGATTCTCTTCCACTGATATTTACTTATCTTGAAACGTGACAAGCTAACAGGATATCTGTTCAACCTTCAATTCCTCAATCTGTTCATTCCCGACAAACTCGAACAGTCACTCAATCGAAACCCGTTACTCATGAACCAAAAGGTTATGTTTCTCATAAATCTAAGAAGACGGAAAAGGAAGAACATTACCATAACTCCTCTAAAGATAAGAGTATGGGTAGTAATTATGGTCATTTAGCAAAGAAGAGGAAGATGGTCGGTTGTACCTATAAGATGTTTCAGGATTGCAAGTCTTTCAATTTTCTGGGAAATAAGGAGGGATAGCCACGTTAAGGTGGTTAGAAAAGACGAAATCTGTACTCGAAATCAGCAAGTGTGCTGAGGAGGACAAGGTTTTATATGCCTCCAACCTATTCAAAGATCAAGCTCTTGATTGGTGGAATAATATTATTGCTGCCAAGGACAGAGATACAGCCTATGTAATGGGCTGGGTGCCTTTAAGGCAAGGGTAGAAAAGAAGTATGTTCCCCAGAATGAACGGGAACATATCGAAGGAGAATTTCTGAGTCTGAGAATGATTGGAACTAATCATCAGGAGTATGCTACCAAACTCCTGGAATATTCTCGAATCGTTCCTCATCTTGCTACCCCTGAATCCAATCTGATCAAGCAATATATTTGGGGTTTGATTGGAGAAATCCGCGACATGGTAAAGGTCACAAATTGTGAAAATCTCTATGATGCCATGGATCTGGGGGCATCACTAACAACTAGCTTGATTAGAAATCAAGAAGAAGGAAAGAAGAAGAAGGAAATAGCTGGGCAAAGCCCGAGTGGATCCAAGAAATCTAACTTTACTTCTCGGAATAACAATTTTCCATCCCTAAGTGTCCAAAGTGCAGAAGGAGGCACTTAGGATAATGTAGATCTAGACCTTATTGCAACTTCTGCAAAATGCATGGACATAAAGCAGAAGATTGTTATAGAAAGAAACCAATTTCTTGTTTTGGATGTGGCGAAGCTGGTCACATCAAAATCAATTGTCCGAAGTTGAAGAAGACGGATGGGACGGGTCCCAAACCTGCAGATGGAGTGAAGAAGAATGTGCGAGCATTCATTCTCAACACACACGAAGCGGCAGGTATGCCCGATGTCATTACGGGTATTGTTATGCCTCAATTTTTACCCTATGGTATCTTGGATCCTCAGATAAGTATCGGTATCCCTGATCCTTACTATATTTCAGTATCCCGACTAACTGACCATTGTAATTATTAAAGTTACACGTTTACTTTGACTTAATCATGCAGGTAACGACTATTTTTCATTACTGTTAATTGAGGACGCGGGATGACATTAATACAACGGACATATTCATCAAACAAGATTTGTAATGGCTTAATAAAGACAAATCTTGGATATTAGCCTTTCATTTAATGACTTGTATTGTATATAAGGGGCAGAAAATGATCATTAGGACATGTGATGCACACCACACAATCACTACACTCGCACTACTCTTTGTAACACCTAGACACGATCGTTCTTGCTCTCTTTTTGTTGTAACTTTACCACTTTTTATAAGAACAAACGAGGCAGCCCGACCTTAGTCGGCTCCCGAGGTTTTATGCCGGAGATCCTCAAAGGATCAAGGGCTTTCCACGTATATCCCTGTGTCGATATCCTTATTTACATTATATTTCTTGTCCAATAACACAAGCACTCTACCTCATATACAAAGTTTGGCTACTTACTTATGTTGGGTAATTTTTGGCCGAAACAGTTTGGCGCCCACCGTGGGGCAAGTGGTGTTTTTTTCTTGAAAATCTTGTAACAAATTACAATCTATTTTTACTTCTCAAAATCCTTTCCATAAAATGGCGTCCCAATCCAAAATGGTTTCTATTTCAACTCCATCTTCAAGCTCTGGGTTGAATAACCCTCTTCCTCCTCCTCCATCGTTCCAGAAAAAGAATAATAATTTGCCGAAGAATACTACTTCTGTGGGTTTTTCAAGATCTGGGATACCTGTCGGAGGACCTGTGCTTGTTTCAAACAACGAAATCCTGACCTTGTTATCAGAGGTAAAGCAACAATTGGAACAACAGAAAAAGACCAATCAGATGTTGTTAGTGATTTATATAGAGTAGCTCAGAATGCTAATGAATCCCTTAGGGATTATGTAAGCACGTTTGGTCGGGAATCCTTAGATATCCCAAACCTTGACATTGCTACGGCAGTTCAAGCTTTCAATATGGGATTGTGTAACATCCCTAAAACCAAATAGCTAACGGTTCGTGTTGCGGGTAACCCGAATTTCTATTAAATGATATGGTTAGCAGGGATCGTTGAGAAAAAAACTGGGATTAATGGAAATTAGAGGACCCAGTTAGCCAAGTAGTGAACAGTTCGAAGTCGAAATGCGCAAGGGGTATCTAGGGGGCCCGAGTGTAAACCGGATGACTTTAAAAGCAACCTAAACGTAAACCCTAGGCCATTCAGCCTAGGTGTGTGTGCGCGTGTGTGCGACGGCTGGAATAAACCGCAAAGAAAAAGGGGTGGCGACGAGCAGGTGGTCCGGCAAAGCAGCTCCGAAACGCAATCATGTAATGCTCGTTCATTTATTCCCTTCATTTGCATATTGCTTACGGTTGTGCATGAAACTCGATCCGGGTTTGGTTCGGGTTATGGTTGATTGGAGAGGAAGGATTGGCAGAGACCGGTGGTGATGGCAGCGGTGGTGGTTGTTGAGTGAAGCAAGCAACGGAGTCATTGGAGGGGTGGCATACGACGGGGACTGTCGGCGGGGAGTAAAACGTGGAGACCACTAGGGTGGAATCCGGCTGGTGGAACGGCTGATTACCGAGAGAGGAGAAAGGAGAGAGGTGGAGGATGGCAGGTGCAAGGAGGCAGTGGTGGTGCACGGTGGCTGTCGAAGGTGGCTGGGCGTTGAATCACGGAAGCGGACGACGGGGTGGTAGGGGTAGTTGTGTTCCGGATTGAAAAGAAAACCCAGTCAGAGTTTCTATCGAGCGGGGGACGAGTGAAGATGGTGGTGACTACGGGGATAGCCGTAGGTGATCACGGTAGCGGGTGGTGGTGCCCGACGGTGGTGGTGAGTCACGACGGAAACCCGGTGGCGGTGGTTCACGGGAATGACGGGGGAGAGGGCGGATCTGGGTTTGCACCCGATTAGGGTTCTGCATGTGTATGAATGCACGCGTACGTGCATGCCTGGGAACCCAGGGTTGGGCATTCAGTTCCAACCAAGTTAAAGACGAGTCGATACGATTACCCAGCCTATCAAGCGGACTAGACGGTCGGGGTTTTATTTTATGTATGCATTATTCAACGTAGGGTTTTGAACGTGTCTGATCATATGATCGTACGCTGACAGGTTTGGACATCTAGCGGGTGATAAAGGTGAAAAGCAAGGAGTCGGACACGGTGTAAACAATGAGTTTCTAATCCCCCTCTTTTAAACGGTTTACGGTTTTGGGGCTAACGTACATATATTCATGTGGCATTCATATAATTAATCATGTTAAGGGTTTCGGGTTCTAACCCGCTGTGTTTTGAGTATAGAAAGATTATTAAAAGTCGTAGGGTCAATGGTGTGATAAGGGTAGATCGGAGGTATGAGTCGTTATTATGTGACGTAATAAGGGTGGATCAGGAGAGTCGGGTTTTAGGCTAATGCCTATGATTTTATGTGTGAGTTAAGGAAATGGGTTGTTAAGGCGTGATGTGTTAAGGGCCGAACGGGAATGGTCGTGTCCTATATTAAATGCTAATGAATTCATAATATTAAATATGTTATTCTAGGGTTATGCGTGAGATGCGTGTGTAGATAATGATTTATGTATATAATGTGGGATATTACGTGTCTATATTTAAGTGTCAGGTTTGCTTCATTTTCCTTATGACACGGCAAACGGGATCGTGGAGGACGGGGTCCTTCGGGAAGTCACCAAAGGTGACAATTATTTAACAGGTTAATGATGAGCTCGGGTTGTGTTGATCTCCCTGACGAGTGTAACCCTAACTAGGGTGCAACAATGAGGTATGTGTTTACATGTGTATATATAGGTAAGTGTTAATGTGCATGTTAATGATTACTTATATTTACTGTGTATGAGTTTGTGTTATCGTGACGTGTTGAATTGTGACGTGTAGAGTTAGACTGACCGTTGAGTCAGGACTTGTGACGAGACGTGTATAAGAGTCGTGTTAGTTATTTGTGAGTGCCTTGGTTAAGGCCGGATGCGTTAGTGTTCAAGGTTAGGTTGTGTTAACCCACAGTCGGGTCAATGTGTATTCTTGGATACGAGTTTATAGCATAGTATGTTGAGTTTATGATGTTGTAATTGTAAGGTTGTTATTATATGTGTTGGTAGTAAGGGTTGAGTCTCGGGTGGTAAACGGTTACGGAATGTCATGGGGTGACACGGGCTTAGTCATTCATTAATAAAGCGTAATTATATTTTATAAGCACCGGAGGGTCCTGGGTAAGTTAAACTGAAGAACTTGGTGTGATGTTTTTATCTAAATTAAACTATTAGAACTCACTCAGCGTAACTAACTTTGTGTGTACGTTAGATTGTTGCAGGTAAGCAGTGTATTGACAAATCTTAGCTTGGGAGCGGTGTTACTCGGATCGGTGTGCAGGCATTCGTAAGGTAAACTAATAATATTAAATGGTTATAAACGTTTTTAGAAAGACTTCCGCTGTAGTTTAAATTTCAATAAATGTGTTTTTAATGAAAAGGACCTGTTATGAGAACCAACTGTAGGATGCCCGGGTTTGGGTCTTACAAGTTGGTATCAGAGTTGTGGTTTAAGAGAAAACTGGTATTTTTAAACAAATAAAATACTTTAACTTAAACCGAAAATGGGACAAGTGTGAAACGAATGCCACCATGAGTAACCGCGAGCCAAGAGGTACGTCTTTCAAGTTGAGCAGTAATTATTATTTACCATTTGTGTAGTATTACGATAGGTAGACGGTTAGTGTGAATGAGTAATCTATGGTTCCGTGTGGGAACATGATGTGTGATATGTGTTATGGTAGTGTGTAGAATTATGTGAAATTGTGTGGGGTAATTGGGTGAAATCATACTTGTGAGTTAATTAATGTAGAGTAGCATTAATTACGTTTTGTGACATAGCTTGGTGTGTTAGCTTAGTGTAATGAATTTGTGTGTAACTACATGTGATGTGTAAGTGTGATATATATGATGATTTGCTATATAATTATGTGGTGTGGTATGCATGTGCACCTGACATGTGGGAAAGATAGAAAGCTAGTGTGAAGATGATGGGAAAGGTTTAGAGTACGAGCAGTAATATGGACCACCAAATTGCATTTGATCACCGTAATTTGGCAGTCTATTATTACTCTCATATTCTGAATTTTTGCCCATAGTAATCACACCAACATTCTACATTGTGCAGGTACTGATGGTTATGACGATCAGGACGAGGTGGATCAGACGAGGGGCTCTTATCAGGAGGAAGGCAGAGAGTCGAGCTAGACGTTTGGCTGCTACATGGATGATTGTTGTCGGCAGGAGGCGGATATTAGCACCGGTTCCATTGACAGTAGTACCACCGACAGTCGAGGAGTAGCTTGAGCTACAGACACAGGAGGTGACCTTGGCGCTCCCGGCGCCTAATGCACCCAGTGCTACTAGGGCAGTTGCGATGGGACTCACTAGTTCCTTCTACAGGACGAGCAGTTGGTTGGGAGGTAATGCATTTGCAGTTAGGCATCAACCACCGAGACATGATTCGGGGTTGAGCAATGGATGGCTTGAGGAGTCGGACGACGAGGAGCAGGTGGGCGACAACTTCGGGTTGTTCGAGGAGTAGAATGTTCATATATTTCCACGAGAGGGTTGTCATGTTTTGAGTAGTAGTAGTTTGATTTTGTGATGAGAAATTTGTTTTGGGTTTCTTATTGTGAATTAGATGCTTATGTGGTGCGGTGTTTGACTGGAATGTTGACTATGTGATTTTGATATTGAGTTTTGCCTTATGGTGATATGATTTAGGCGTGGTTAATGATAATTGTGTTCATGAATGTGTTGTATGGTGCTTGCAATAGGAAGCTATACACAGTGTGGTGTAATTTGATTTTGCATGGTGTGAGTCATATCAAAGTAAATGCCGATGTGATTGATTAGATATTGTGAGTATACTTGTGTAGCTATGGGTCATGAAATTATCTGTATTAACAAACGTGTGATAGTTTTATCTATGAGTTAAGGGCCAGGTGGGGGTGTAAAGTATAAGGGGTGTGTTACACCTTGTGTGAATGACCAGGGCAAGGCCCTATGGAAATTAGTGCTTATAAATATTGTATGCATGCATGTGTAGAGGGTTGATTTGTGTCTAGATCAAGTAGTGGGTTGCCTTAAATCATTAATGTTACCCGTAAAGGTACGACTGTGTGAATTTCGAGTGAATATGTGATGATGGGTGGCAGGGGCTACTGTTATAATAAATAGAAGGTAGAATTCAGAAGTTGTGTGTCTATAAATAATAAGGTTATATGGTAAAACACATAGATTTGCTCAGGTCTAGCTAATTATGTGTGTGCTTTGCACGAGTTAGAGAGTCGGGATACCTTATATAGAGAAATATATGTTGAACTTGTTAAGTTGTTACTTAGACATAACGTTATTTGTCCTTGTAGTACACGCTTAATCGTGCATAGGACGAATGGTCGGTGAGTTCAGGTATAGTGTTCCTACCTATATGATTTTCTCAACGGTGATGCATCGATGCGATACGCAGAGTTTTGACGATATTCGAGACGATCGACGGGGTGTTCTTATGAGATACCTATGCATATATCTCGCGAATTCCGAACACAAAGCCAAGTGGCGTAGCTGCGCAGGTTGATGATAAGAGCATTACGTGGATGCTTGATCGAAGCTAGTTATGACGTGATTGAGGTGACGACGCTAGAAATTTGAGCACAAAGTGAATGAAGTGACAAAGAGATCTTCAGGAGATACGTTCCGCATTGAGACTACTGCAGATATGAGATACCCGAGGATACGGATGTTTACTCGGAACGAGTCAATGAATAGCCGAAGCTCATGCTAGGGTGGATTTCCTATATGTACCCGATGGATGTGACGCGTGTGACAAATGACCGAGCAATGACGAGAACAATGGAGCGGGATAAGGGTAAGTGCAGGTTTGCACATAAGTGACTGTAAAAAGGGAATGTTTACGCTAGTACGCTTACGACAAAGTTATAAGGAGCAAGCTCCTGCGGAGTATCAACGGAGATAAATCCAAGAGTTTAAAACAAACGTGATTGATTAAGCAAAGTCATCGGAGGATGGTGGTCGAAGGCTATTGATAAGCGGCACGTGCTTACCAATTGGTGCAACGAGCACAAGGTAATGTAGTAAGAAGGTGTTGTAGTAGCAAATCCTGAGACGAGATCAGCAAAGCTTGGCATGAACTCTTTGTGATCACATGAGAGGGATATATGTCTAGCATCTATGAGAAAGACTGTGGTGCCTGAGTTTTAAGGGATCGTCGCAAGGTGGCGATTGGGATAGGAGACGTGAAGGACGGTGAATGAACCACTAATGGAATAATAAAGGACCCTACTAGGGTATGACCGTCGGAGTAACGAGGTCACCCTAGATTATAAAAAGAAGTGGCGTCATGTATGATGCGAGCGGATCAATGAGTGCAATGAGTAAGAAACTAATTGGCAAGGAGAGCCTTAGGAATACCGGCTGGGAAGGCGAGTACTAAGGGGATATGTAAGTGATCCTACAAGTCCCAAAGTTGAAAACAAGCAATAAGGAAACCACTTCGAACACCAAGAGGGTGGTCGAAATGCAAGCAAGTGATAGAACTGGGAAATGTGAAGACAAATTCTAACTCGAGAAGGAGCTGGTGCACAGGTGGGAACGAAAGGATAAGTCGTGTGAGTTTGTTTCGACATAGGATTCGAGGACGAATCCTTTTTTAAGGGGGTAGACTTGTAACATCCCTAAAACCAAATAGCTAACGGTTCGTGTTGCTGGTAACCCGAATTTATATTAATGATATGGTTAGCAGGGATCGTTGAGAAAAAACTGGGATTAACGAAAATTAGAGGACCCAGTTAGCCAAGTAGTGAACAGTTCGACGTCGAAAGGAGCAAGGCGTATCTAGGGGGACCCGAGTGTAAACCGAAGGAGTTTAAAAGTAACCAAAACTTACACCCTAGGCCATTCGGCCTAGGTGCATGTGCATGTGTGTGCGACGGTTGGAATAAACCCGTAAGGAAAAAGGGGCGGCGACGAGCAGGTGGTCCGGCAAAGCAGCTCCGGAACGCAATCAGGAAATGGTCGTTCTCTTATTCCCTTCATTTGCGTACTGTTTACGGTTGTGCATGAAACTCGATTAGGGTTTGGTTCAGGTTATGGTTGATTGGAGAGGAAGGATGGGCGGAGACCGGTAGTGATGGCATCGGCGTTGGTTGTTGAGTGAAGTAAGCAATGGAGTCATCGGGAGGGTGGCGTACGACGGGGACTGTCGGTAGGGAGTAATACGTGGAGACCCGTAGGGTGGAATCCGGCTGGTGGAAAGGCTGATTGCCGAGAGAGGAGAAATGAGAGCGGTGGAGGATGGCAGGTGCGAGGAGGCGGTGGTGGTGCCCAGCGGCTGCCGGAGTTGGCTGGGGCGGTGAATCACGGCAGCGGACGACATGGTGGTAGGGGTAGTTGTGTTCCGGCATGAAAAGAAAACCCGGTCAGGGTTTCTGTCGAGCGGGGGACGAGTGAAGATGGTGGTGACTACGAGGATATCCGGAGGTGATCACGGTAGCGGGTGGTGGTGCCCGACGTTGGTGGTGACTCACGGTAGAAACCCGGTGGCGGTGGTTCACGGGAATGACGGGGGATAGGGCGGAATTGGGTTTGCACTCGATTAGGGTTCTGCATGTGTATGGATGCACGCGTACGTGCATGCATGGGAACCTAGGGTTGAGCATTCAGTTCCAACCAAGTCAAAGACGAGTCGATACGATTACCCAGCCTATCTAGCGGACTAGACGGGTGTCGGGGTTTTATTTTATGTACGCATTATTCAACGTAGGGTTTAGAACGTGTCTGATCATATGATCGTACGCTGACAGGTTTGGACATCTAGCGGGTGATAAAGGTGAAGAGCAAGGAGTCGGACACGGAGTAAACAGTGAGTTTCTAATCCCCCTCTTTTAAACCTTTTACGGTTTTGGGGCTAACGTACATACATTCACGTGGCGTTCATATAATTAATCGTGTTAAGGGTTTCGGGTTCTAACCCGCTATGTTTTGAGTATAAAATGATTATTAAGAGTCGTAGGGTCAATAGTGTGATAAGGGTAGATCGGGGGTATGAGTCGTTATTATGTCAAGTAATAAGGGTGGATCGGGGAGAGTCGGGTTTTAGGCTAATGCCTATGATTTTATGTGTGAGTTAAGGATATGGGTTGTTAAGGCGTGACGTGTTAAGGGCCGAACGGGAATGGTCGTGTCCTGTATTAAATGCTAATGAATTCATAATATTAAATATGTTATTCTAGGGTTATGCGTGAGATGCGTGTGTAGTTAATGACATATGTATATAATGTGGGATATTACGTGTTTATATTTAAGTGTCGAGTTTGCTTCGTTGTCCTATGGCACGGCAAACGAGATCGTGGAGGACGGGGTCCTTCGGGAAGTCACCAAAGGTGACAATTATTTAACAGGTTAATGATGAGCTCGGGGTGTGTTGATCACCCTGACGAGAGTAACCCTGACGAGGGTGCAGCAATGAGGTATGTGTTTGCATGCGTATATATAGATAAGTGTTAATGTGCATGCTAATGATTACTTATATTTACTATGTATGAGTTTGTGTTATCGTGACGTGTTGAATTGTGACATGTAGAGTTAGACTGACCGTTGAGTCAGGACTTGTGACTTGACGTGTATAAGAGTTGTGTCAGTTATTTGTGAGAGCCTTGGTTAAGGCCGGATGCGTTAGTGTTATAGGGTAGGTTGTGTTAACCCAGAGTCGGGTCAATTTGTATTCTGGGATACGAGTTGTTAGCATAGTATGTTGAGCCTATGATGTTGTGATTGTAAGGTTGTTATTATGTATGTTGGTAGTACGGGTTGAGTCTCGGGTGGTAAACGGTTACGGAATGTCATGGGGTGACATGGGCTTAGTCATTCATTAATAAAGCGTAATTTTATTTTATAAGGACCAGAGGGTCCTGGGTAAGTTAAACTGAAGAACTTGGTGTGATGGTTTTTATCTAAATTAAACTATTAGAACTCACTCAGCGTAGTTGACTTTGTGTGTATGTTAGATTGTTGCAGGTAAGCAGTGTATTGACATATCTTGGCTTGGGAGCGGTGTTACTTGGATCGGTGTGCAGGCATTCGTAAGGTAAACCTAATAACATTAAATGGTTATAAACGTTTTTAGAAAGACTTCCGTTGTAGTTTGAATTGCAATAAATGTGTTTTTAATGAAAACGACCCGTTATGAGAACCAACTATAGGATGCCCGGGTTGGGGTCTTACAGATTGCTAAAAGACTCCCCCTTCTACAAATATCTCGTAATGAATCCTTGCATGAACTTGGGCGAAGTCAGGAATTGGGCTATGAGGTTCATGAGACTCGAAGATGACGAGAAGAACAAGAAAAGGATTAATGTGCCTTCCAACTATGATTATCTCAATCAGAAATCAGAATGATCATCTTTCAAGACTCATAGATCAAAGTCTTACTCGAGAGATGACATTCACAGATTCAACATTGTGAAAGGTGATGAGGAAGAAGAAAATTATCCGAAACTGACCGACTATTGTTTTTTCTGTTGATGTTTCAGGACTCATGTATGCTATGCAGGATCTTAAGAACAAGGCCAGATGGCTGAAGAAAACTGACAAGGGATCCATATGGAAAGACAAATCCAAATGGGCAATACAAGGTTGGGAGGATGTAACGCCTAGCCCAAAAATGTCCAAAATTTGGCAGAAGGTAAACCGTAGGGACTATAAGTGTAATTATACTTGGGTCTAGGGTTGAAAGTGAAAAATTAGGAAATTAAGACCTTAGCGGACCGCTTAGGTCAAGCCTAACGGTCCGCTACGAGTGCTGGTTCATGATAGAGGTCCGTTAAGGAAGCCTCCACCCTGAGTAGTTGGGTGGTGGACCGCCACCATACATGGTAACGGTCCGCTACGCAGGGAGTAAGCAAACAATCCTAGTTAGACACGTGTATAGTGACTAATGGTCACTTATTGCGACACGTGTACACGTGGCGGACCACCACGCCAGGTGGTACAGTCCGTCAGCCGCAAAGTAATCAAAATTCGCCACGTATCAGGGTGGTGAACCGCTACGCCTCCGGGTAACGGTCCGCTAGCCATAAAACCATAAACGATCCAATCGGTGAGTGACAGTTAGGGCTGACGCCATCCAAGGCGGTGGCGGACCGCCACCCGCCTGCTTAGCGGTCCGCTACGGACCTGTTTTTCAGCCTATAAATACTTGATCGATTTCATTCGGATTTTCACATCCAAACATGATCCTCACTTCACACATTCGTTCCAGAGCACTCTTAGACGACTCCCGGCGATCCCGATTCAATTCCCGCTTGTTCTAATGCCCGGTGTAAGAAGAAACGCTCATAGAAAAGTTGGAACGCTAGAGAAACAAGACTAGGAAGCTAGCTTATAAGTTTTGAACTCTAGAGGCTCGTTCCCACTATAAAGGTAAATACTTTATCTATTTCAAAACTTGTGTCAAATATTTTATTTGCGAAAATGGCCAAATCAAGGTAACGAAATAATGCTCAATGTTCTTCTACGTGTAAGCATTCAGGCCATAGATATACGTAAAACTTGCAAGGGATACACGGGTCTCGGGTGAAATTCTCGTATTACGGCTGGTACTTCCCTTTATAACAAATGAGGAGACAGGAGTCCCCGTTGTTATAAAGATATACTACCGGTGTATACTATGGTACGATTGAACAGTGCTGAGTGTGTAGATTGAACATGAAATTGTGATTATGAAATTAACACTTGTTTGTGCCAAATGATTTTAATGTCAAGATGTTGTATTCACCGGAGTTCGCGCTGACTTTTTGTTTTCAAAATTTTTTCCAGGTAATGAATAAAATATGGTGAGAAAGGAATATGGGCAGACATGAGATCTGACCAAGAAAAAGAAAGGGTGGAATGCACGTAGGATTCTAAGGCCTCGTGTAAAGGGAAATCCTAAAGAAAGGAGATAGGACCAGAGAATTGATCAGCCCTGTGTTGTACTATTTCCAGTGACTTATGATGTATTTGATTTCAAACTCTGTTTTGTAATTAAATGAGAAAGATATTTGAAACCCTATGTTTATAAAGTAAATATAAAACTTTTGTCTTCCAACTGAGTTTTGATATTTACAAATACAACCCTTGAGGTTGAAAGAATGACGAAACGATCCTTTTGAAAAGACTTCTGTTGTATTTTATAAAAACCCTGAAATCAAAGAACCAATGATACCAATCGGGCTCGCACACGTCCAGGGGGTGCCTGAGGCGGGGTGTGACATCAATTGGTGACCACAGATGGTGGTGATTGACTAAGACGTCGAGGATGGACGGTAAACAGCCGACGACAAGTGTTGGTGGTGGTGTTCACGGTTTGGACGACTGTGATGTGATCAAGGATAATGGTAGTGGCGCAGTTCAACGCCACAATGGTGGCAACAGGTGGTTCGGGTTGTTAGTGGCGGTTGACCCGACAACAACATATTGGTGGAAACGGTCAACAAACGCAGACAAGTGGCAACTAGTGGCTACGGTGGTGGTGAACCGGCGAAGACGGGGAAGTGTAGATGTGTTCATACGGGTTGGAGTTACCTAAATAGAACAAAGACAAGCCAGGTCTTTCACTCGTGTGTGTGTGTGTGTGCGTGCGCGCGCACGTAACAAACTGTGTGACGAGTCGTGTGAGTCTGACGAGTCGAACTGAATCCCAAGGTTTCACAGATTGTGACCCCATATAGTGCCATTGTGGGTTTTTATAAAGTTGTGAACTTTATAATATTATAACTATTTTTACAAATAGTTTTTTTAAAAATAAACAGAGGTCTAGAAAGTAATGTGAGTTAACTGGTGGGCACGTTACAAATTTATAATCTAGTGAGTTGGACTGTGAAATGAGTCGTTTCATCCGAGTGATTGTGTTAGATAATAATGCAGTGTGAAACACTATTATTATAGATGTATTATCTTTTGACAAGCAAGGAACGGGGGTTAACCTGATTAATAGTGTCGTGTAGTGTGTTTTGAAAGTGTGAGTCGTGTCTATTACTTGTTTGTTATATGTTTATGTTTATTGTATGTACACGTGGCCTTTTGACAGTTGGACCTGATCAGTGTGATTCCAAAGTGAGATGTGTGATGTTGCAATGCAAACATAATTGGTAGAAACTTGTAATGGCATGAAATCTTAGTTTTGTAAAGTTAGCATTGAACTCACCAACATAAGATGACTTGTTTTCACGTATATTTTAAGGTTGTTTGAGGCCTCATATAGTAAGGGGAAGGGTCATGCTTGACCAGTGGCATTGGATCGGCTTGGCTTTGATGAAGACTTGGCATGGACGTTGTTATGAACATTTTGTTTATGTTTCATTTTAGACATTTGTTTGGTTAAACATTTTATAGCAAGACTTCCGGTGTGGTGTTTGGTTTTTGAACGATGGTTTCTTGTATAATTTCAATAAAGTCACGTGTCCGGATTTTAGGGTGTGACAATTTAGGGAACACATCATCATTCAACGCGTCTCACAAATAATTAAATTTTCAAATTTTGGAATATATATTTTTAAAAAACTATAGGAAAGTGTCTTGGACATCCATTTCGAAATGAGTCAAGTCTAATAAGTAGCATATTCAGTTCCACAAATAATGATCTCTATGATTAATAAGTTATACTTTCGGTGGTTCTAATAATCATTCACGTGTTAGTCTTTGTAATGTTGTTTTTTTATCATTAAGAAGTAGGGCTGTAAAGCATCAAATCAAGCCGACGTTGTTCGTGTTCTTTTGTTTAGCATCGAACTTGTTCACAAACACTAACCGAATAAAATTTCATGTTCGTGTTCATTCATTAGAAAAATAGATTTGTTCATGTTCGTACGTTAACTTTCTAAACGAACACATGCTAGTTTGAAAATTAAAAACAACATTGTTAATCCTAAACACACAACCATCCAATAGATAAATCAAGTTCAAGTACTTATAGATAATTATCCTAAAATACTTGACATATTACATAACCATAGTTATCCCAAAAAAATGTTTAAAAGGTCTATTGAATAATAAAATATAAATTAAAATATATAAAAATAATCTTTAATTAACGACATAAACAAACGAACATTCATAAAAGAATATAAATGAACAAATATAAATGAACGTAAATGACCGAACATAAGCGAACGTAAATGAACGAACCTTTACGAACACATTAACTAACATTCACGACTACAATTGAATGAACAAAATCTTTGTTCATATTCGTTTATTTAACTATTCGAATGGAATTCCTTGTTCACGTTTATTAAATTATTAAACGAACGAACATAAACAAATCTTACCAAACGATTTATGGATTATTTGATGAACGTTCGTTTCGTTTATAGCGCTTTAAGAAGAGTAAAAGAAACATGATTAATAAATTTTCAATTGTTTTATAACCTAGTTGTGAAATTTTCAAAATCTTGGACAGCAATGCAACTTTGATCGAACTTTAGGGACCTATAGAGTTTAATATAAAGCCTTTAAATTTTGTGGGGCCGTACGTGTTGGTGCGGTTTATGCCTTTATTTATTTACTAGGTCGAATCTTGTGTATTACACGGGTTGTATATTGAAACGATATGATTCATAAAAATATTTTTTTAACAGCAATTCATAAATATGTACATACATTTTTTTAACTTAATTCATAATGCTTGATACAACTTCAATTTTACAAATTAGAGAATAAAAAAATGAGCATCATTAGAACTTTTCGTAATATATTTAGTCAATCTTACTACTCTAATAAATGAAAATCTCTTCGGGACACGTGTCACTCTCTGGTTACTCCTCATATTTATTTTTCTGCCTCTCTCCTATTAAATAATAGATTTTTTATTTCTCTATACTATTAAATAATAATATTTATATTAATAAATATAATTAAGGATACTTATTATTTAATTATAAATAGTTTTTATGTCATCAATCAAATGAACCTAATATTAACTAACATTTAACAATTAAATTAAAAAATAAATACTTAGTTGAAAAAAAAATGTTTTAAAAACTAACATAACAGACCTTATAACTGTCACGACAAATTACATTTTTTAAAAACATATTTTGACAAATGTGTTTGTTAACAAATTACATTATATTTTATTCAACTGATGTAATATATTGGTTTATTCAACCCGTGTATTACACGGGTTGATAAAAATATAAATTTTTTATTACTAAATATATAAAATTTTATTTATTTAACATATGTAATACACGGGATCTTAAACTAGTTTCTTAAATATAGTTTGATATAACCTATTCTAATTTAAATATAAGATGAAATAAAAAAATCGATAATTTAAGTAAAATCTTCCCTGATTTGAAGGTATAGACAAGACAATTGATTAAATTTAAACAGATTTTTATCAAATATAATTGGTTCACCAAAAATAATTAAAATAAAATTTTTTAAAAAAGAAAAAAAATTAAAACAAATTAAAAATTTAATTATTTTAAATGATATCTATAATTATAGTTATGATTGGTAATTGATCTTTATGATTAATGTAATTATTCAAATTTACTCTCTTATTTCCTTATCTTCTTAATACTTCATATGAAAAATCTTGAAAAGATAATGTCTCTCATGGTACAACAGCCGAAGCAGGAAGTACTTTCAGGATTAGTCTAGCACCCAACACTACCTGAAACAAGAGCGCGAAGCTTGGAGAATGCCGGGAATTCTTCTTGAACTGTGTGTGTTTACATGTGCGTTTTTAGTTGTATCAAACCAGGAACCCAAGCCTTGTTTATATAGGCCGGAGACTTAATTTGCGATTGATGGCTACTCATAACTCTGGGAGTTAAGTTTGCAACTAATTCTAATCATAACTCTGGGAGTTAAGTCTGCAACTGATGGAATTCGAATAGTCTCTCGCAAGTGGAAGAAGTTGAACTAGACCCAAACCCGAGAGCCACCAGTCAAAAATACTAAGGCGACTTCGTGTGCGAAGTGAAAAGTTCGTCATCAAGACGCCACATTACGCACATCGCTCCACGGTCTCGTGTCCGGTGTCAGGCCCGGGCCTAGGCGAGTCGGGTGCTTCGCACCCTTGCTACTGGCACTGTGTGTCTTGGTATATAATAATACTCTTGTGTGAACTTTTACACTTATAAGCCAAGCAATAGTTTCTCATTCCTCCTATGTGAGACAAGATCAATTCTCAAGACATGTTTAGTTTCCAATGTCTCAACATTTCATACACACAGCTTTAAGGATCAATATCGCAATCATGTTAGCTCTATTTTGGACACGATTCGGTTCGTTGTGATCCTACGTAATAGAATACGAATGTAATAAATAATAATTATATTTGTAACAAATATAAATAATTATTCAGGTCCAAAATATGTGAAAAACATATTTTTACAAAAAAATTCCAACAATACATTCACGTATATTATAAAAGCATAAAAACAATTTATAATCATTTTTATAAAAATTAATTGATTTGCTTTGGTCAATAATGCATTTTGTTAAAAACTAAATTGTTTTTATAAAACTTTACTTAGTAATCATTATAACTCTTATTATATTTGAGATATTTTAAGAATTTGTAATTTTCCAAAATTGTTTTTATCACTATAATCTGGCTTTACCATTCTACTCTCTAAAGATGATCCTCAACACATGTATTTGTATTTGGTTTTTGACTTGTGTCATTCTTAATTTCTTATACCTATTTTTGTTAATTGATTTTTGTTGTTCTTTTATGTAATTTTGTTGATTGATTTGAACGTTTAATTACCTTTCTTTTGTGAAAGTCTTTTTGACCGGCATAAGGATTTTTCGGAGTTCTCTTATCGTAGATGGTAAGGAATCAGCTACGGAATTTCCTTTTGTTGGATGGAGTTTAAGAGGGAAATCTTTGACTTGATACTACTCACGCTAAACCATCTCCCGGTATTGGACCAAACATGACGCGATTTAACCCTCATAGCAAAACCAAAAATATCTAACAAAAGTAATTACATTTGACATCAAAAGACGACAAGTAACAAAATTCATATAGATTATATTGTTGGTGTTGTCTCGACACACATACACACACTAGCTTCATTCGTCCTTTTGTGTATTTGTAGTTTTAGCCAATATTTTATTTAGGTGCAAAAGTATCGAGTGATTTGGGTTTCTTTAATAAATTACCAAAATTATTTTAATGAACAATTTTCAAAAGGTGTCAACTTCATAATTGGAGTTCATCATTTTATTAAAAAATAGAACAATTTAATTTTATTATTTGTAATATAATTTAAGAAATTGATATGTAACTAATTAACTACCAACCAAGTAACCAAGCAAGCTTGAGTTCATAAAAACCAAAAAAATAATAATAATAATAAACGAGTCTTTACACAATTGCAGTATAATCTAAGTTGCTTAAAAAATTGAAGTAATGTCTTTTAAATGCAAAATATGCTTCTTAAAGCATTATTTTTTAAATGCGTTAGTGAATCAATGGTTTAATAAACATGTATAATATTAATAAAATCACTCTAGGTCGTTGATCACACTTCTGTCTCTCCCTCCAAATCAAAGGAATAAATTGGTGTAGTGGTTTCCGAGCTATGACAATAGGCAAATGACCTGGGTTGGGTTCAAGTATTTAGTCTTTCTTTTTGCATTTTTTTACGTTTTTAACTTACAACTAAAAATCTTACATATTCTTTTATCGCATGGTTAATTTACCTAAAGTTTTTTTGCTTTATTTTATAATCATTCAACGATGTTATTTTTTTCACGGTTTAAGACGGCGTAACACACGTGGGTAAAAGCTCACATTATCGTCCAAAACCATCGCAACGCGCGGGACATTGTTCTAGGTACAACAAAACGACAACATATGACACCCTTACTTATAAAAGTTTTTGAAGTATACCCTCTAATTTGACAAGTGATGGGTATAATTGCACTTGACATTTCGACTTGTGGGTTCTAATTATGTACGGCATCAAGACGAATGGGTGAAAACATAACTTGGACATTGGATTCTTCACAAGTACGTGGCATTTGTTTGTGACAGTTCATATATGTTGGGCCGGAGACAACGATGTGTGCGATGTGCATCACAATAGGAAAAAAAATAATATATATTGCCACATAAATGTCCATGTAAGAGAATCTTATGCACATATCGGGTATTCAATGCATTAAGTGTAACGTTAATATTGCATATGAACATGTAAAATAAATACCCTCCTAACGGGTAAAAGGGTGGGTGATTCATATTAAAACGGGTAAAACTTTTTTATCCATTTCGAAAATTTGTATGTAGTTAACGTAGTAGTAGATAAGATTGTAAAAGTCAGGCAAATTGGATTTTAATAATCCACACTATAAATTATTAACTGATAATAATTCATACTTGCAATTGAACTACTGATACGTCCTAACATCCATTTTTGTTATAAGGAGTCTGTCGCTCGAATAATCATCATAGATTTTATACTCAATTTACCTTTGATTTCGCTTACAAGGAAGGTGCGTTTCCCTATTCGCTAATAATCATCATTGTGAGTGAAACTAAGTAAGTATAAAGTGTAAATCAATGATGATTATGCGACTAGGATTGTCCTTGTCCACGAATGTAAAAGTTAGAATAGTCATCGATCAAATTACCACTATGGATTATTACCCGCTTATTGGTTAATGTTTATTATTAATATATATTGTATTTTCTCATTCAAAATAAGACATGTTTCAGAAGTTGTAAACATACAAAGAACATAGCATGACACTAATATTTTTTAGTAAAATTATCTAGCGTAACGCGTTTGGACCGTTATAAATAAAACATAACCCATATTAACATATTTGTAAGTAAATAAGTCCATGGTGTCGTTTTTAAGTTATCTGTTTGATCCGTTAAAAAATAAACCAGGCCGGTTATAACCTGAATATGCTCATGCATGTTACAAAGAGCTTATATAAGATTAATGACAATCTTCAACTTAAAGAGGCATGGCAAAATAGTAGCTAGTAAGCATTTTAAAGCATCTAAAACCGACAATAGGTCCAAATGGTTATAGTGTTCAAACTCTTAAATCTTATGGGATTCCTAGACAATGATACGGCTCTAGAAGCAAATAAAAAATGTATAAAAAACCCAAGTAGATATGTCAGTTTTATTTATAGAATTCTTTAAAAAAAAGAGTTTTAAGTAGTAATTTAAATTAGTTAGGCATTTAACTAAAAAAAATGTAAAAGTAAAAACAAAAATGTGCATTAGGTTTTTAGTTTAAATATAACGAGTTCTTTTAACCCTTGCTTCGCGGCGGCCCGGCGGGAGTTTGGTCGTTTTTCTCCCGTGCCACACGGTTGGTCGTTATTGGTTCGATTGACCGAAACGCACATCACATCCACTATTTCCTTTTTGTATTTTATTATTTTAATAAAATTTAAAAAATTACTGGTTCAGGTTGTCGAAAGCCATAAAAGGGAATACAAATACGGGTTCGGATAATATCAATACCAACAATAATGTTGTTCGCTCATAATAGGTTATACTCGTCACGGTACCACAGCGGTAACGACACTCGTTATAGGCAACCATATAAAAAACTCGATTTTGTATACAACTCCGTTTAAAAAAAATTATATCGGAACGTTGACAAAAAAAAAACTAAAAACAGCCGCGTTCTACGTATTCTGAAAAAAAATTAACGAACAAAAGTTATTAAAATAAAACAAAATTAATAGAAAATGAAACGGGTTAAAAACGTATATTATATATAGTATAAGAGTTAAAATTAAAAATATTTAAAAAGAAAATATGTGGCAAAATTTGAATGGATCTTACACTATTCATGTAAGTTGTAATTTGAAGTTAGTTTCTAATTGTTTTATAATTTTTTTATTTTAGAGTATTAATATGAAGAAAAAAAATATTTTTATAAGTTAGTATGGATGTTCATGTCAATCCATAAATACATGTATAAAATACTAGTATTGGCTTATAAAAAGTACTTTCGCTTAAGCATACTTTTGGCGAAACTTACGCCTCACCATAGTTTCGGCGAAATTTTCACCAAACCAAACTTTCGGCGATACTTTTGCCACTCTATATTTCCGCCTTCTAAACTTTCGTCTACCTTAACTTTCCAAACTTTGAACCATAGCCACAATCGCAACCGTTACCCCTCAAGAAAAAAATATCCCATAATTCACACAAGTTTGTTTTTATCTTATCCCTTACAAATTATGGCTATTGGAAGACAATATTGAACCCTTCCTCATCACGGAGTTTACTTGTATTCAACTTGTAACATCCCAAAAAAAAAAATAAATAAATAATAATAATAAAACGAATAAATATAGCAAGACCGGTGATTTAGTTGGAATATTTAAATAAAAAGGGAGAGGGCCTGGGCCCGGCTTCAATGGGCCGAGGGAAGCCCATGCGCATAAGAGGCAAGGCAGCCCTCTTCCCTGCTCATTTCCCCAACTCACGCAACTTTTAGAGAGAGAAAGGAGAGCTCGGGTTTAGAGAGAGAAAGTGACGGATCAACTCGGGAATTCAGGAGAACGTTGCTGCTGTTCTCGTGATCATATCCTCTGAATCAGAAATCCAATCCAGGTAACGATTCGATCACATTATGAGTTTTTGTTCGTTTTGAGAGTTTTCGGGTTTTGGCTAAAAGATAACGATTTTACGGATGAAACTTGAAAGTGAACTTAGGTATAGCATCTAGAATGAAAAACGAACGTTTTGATCAAAGAAAATCTAGATATCGACATGATCAGATTCGCATGCAGAACATTCGGATTTTTGGGGAAGGCGATAAGTGCAGACCCATCGAAACTACTTAGTTTCGATATGTGTAGACCCATCGAAACTATTTAGTTTCGATATGTGCAGACCTATCGAAACTACCCAGTTTCGATATATGCAGGCCCAATCGAAACTACCATAGTTTCGATATGAGCCCCCGATCCGAAGCTAAGATAATACATAAGTTACTTATCGAAACTACCTATCGAAACTATCTTTCGAAACTACCTATCGAAACTATCTATCGAAACTACCTATCGAAACTACCAAGTTTTGACAGAAACAACCTATCGAAACTACCAAGTTTCGATATAAGCTAATCAATCGAAACTACTATGTTCAAGCATAGTAATGTCTAGTGTCATCTAGGAGCACCATCTTATGTGTATGACTTTATTATACAGATCGTGAGTGACATTAGTGAAGCTCAGTAGCCAGCTTAGTGTATTACAGAAACTACTCATCAGGTGAGTTCTATGTGCCCCCTTCTGTGTTATGTGCAAATGATTTATAAATGTTTTGGGGCTGAAGTGTATACACTAAATGAATAAACGATATGAATGTCAATGTGATCATACGTGATATATTAAGGTATATGTGTAGATACATATGAAAAAGGAAGTATGAATATTAAATAAAGAACGAAACGTATGTTTACAAAGAATGAATGAAAGAATGGCATAACGTAAATGAATGAAATCTTGCTTTATAAATATATATTGCATGTTATGAATGTATGTATACGTTATGGACGGAAACGAAGCTAACGACTACTACGGTAGACGGACGACCACTTGACTATTATGCAGCCAGAAACAGTAAGTCTAGAAAGGTAGACTAAATAAAGGCCACTACGGTGGAGTAAGTCGCTATGTCAATAATTCGGCTGTATAATTAGTTCAAGTGGGAAACGGATGCCTTATGGCAGACGGGCGATTATGTCGGACAGCCGAAGGGTGGCCGGACCAAAAGTTAAGGCGGACGGTTTCTAGGACCGGACGAGTAAAAGGGCTACGACGGTAGCTCAAGGGCGTATATCTTTGTGATATACGCAGTAAATGACGGGTTGATCACCCATATGTGTATGACCAATAAATGGTAAAGAAAGTAAAGGTGAATGCATATCTATGTAATCACATAAGAATGTTGAAGAAGGAATGTAAAGAAAAAGAAAAGGGTGAATGCATATATATATATATGTAATCACAAAAATAAAGAAAAGAAAGATGAAAGAAAAGCAAAAGTTATGAATACGCATTTATATGAATGTCCTTATAATAATTCATACTTATAAAGTAAAGATAAGAATGTTTATATCTAATCGCATTAAACTAGAACTCACCAGCGTTAGCTGACTTTTAGTATACATTTCAGGTAACAAAGGCAAGGGTCGTGCGAAGGCGTGAAGGCTGCCCGGCGTGTGACTGACATCCCACCTTATGTTTTGATTAGACAATGGTTAATGTTTTGAATGTTAAGACTTCCGCTGTAATATACTTAAATGTTGAATGTTTCCGCTGTGTTTGAATGTTTTTAATTAAAAGTTCAGTAATTAATGACTATGTTTATGAGTAAATCCAACAAGTGAGGTTACCCGATTTTGGGGCCTTACAAGTTGGTATCAGAGCAATAGTTTGAGAGATTCAGACATCCCTAAATGTCTGGACTCAAACTGATAATGGGACCAACGCATGGATGTCAGTACGGGTAGCCAACGCCAACGCTAGCACGGTAAGTAAAAAATAAAGTTAATGCTCTTGCATAAAAATAGATACCATAACTTAGAACAAATAGATGTTAATGCCATAACTGATTTGAAGAATTTTGAACCCGAAAGGCAATGTAAATTAGTAATCACAAACCGGTCACTGTAATTAAGAATTTGCCTTGCTCGTACTGTTCGAAACTACGATCTGAAGAAATGACATTGATGTATTCCCTCTTTAACTATCAGGAAATTAAGAGCTATGGCTGGTGGAGGAAGAACAGGACCTCGTGGTGGTCGCACTGGCCGACGGGGTAGACCTCCGTTGAACCAAAGAATCGAAGAAGAAGAGAGTGTGCACGCAGAGCACACCGAAAGTGTGCACGAAACAGAAGTGACCCCAGTTAAGGACGACAGTCCAGGGCCGATACAGTTGGAACCTGAAGTCAGGGATGCTATTGCCCGTGAAGTTGTGCTCACTTTGAGGAAGGTATTATCTGATCTACTATCCGAGGCAATAAAGAAAAGTAAAGAGGAAGATGAAGGGGACAAGGAAGAGAAAGTATATGATAGCGATGGGGATGAAATAAAGATAGGATCGAGCAACCGTGGGTGTACTTACAAAGGCTTTAAGGACGGAGACCCACCCAAGTTCGATGGGAGCAAGGATTCAGTGGTAACACTTGAATGGATTGAGAGGATGAATGCGGTAATCAACATCAGCGAGTGTCGACCAGACCAGGCTGTTAAATACGTTGCTCACTCTTTCACCAACGAAGCACTAAGTTGGTGGAGGAATATTCAGAGAACTAAGTCCCCAAATGCTATAAACAGAATGACATGGGACGACTTGAAGAAGCTGATCATCCAAAAGTTCTGTCCACAGAACGAAATTGATCGAGTGCAAAATGAATTCCTAAACCTCAAGGCTGGAAACAAGACGCACCGCCAGTACACTTCGAGATTCAATGAGCTAGCTCAACTAGTCCCCCACCTGGTAGAAACTGAAGACCGTTTGATCAAGTACTATGTTAAGGGGCTGCCACAACGGGTCCGTGTTCATGTAAAAGCTAACCTACCCTCGACCTTCGAGTCGGTAGTAAATCTGAGCGGAATCGTCTACGACGACTACGCCAATGAGGACCCGGCACCTGAGACACAAAAGAGAAAATGGGAGATCCCGTCCAGAGGCACCGGAAGAGGGAACGTAACAGCTGAAACTAAGAAGCCAAGATTTGATGAATATGAAACTTGCAAGAAATGTGGAAGGCAACATCTTGGCGAGTGTCGAGTCGGCACCACCACATGCTATAAGTGCGGGAAGCCGGGGCACTTCTCCCGGGAATGTATAAGAAACGTCAAGTGTCAAGTATGTGGACTTTTGGGACATCTGACAAAGAACTGTAGGAAGGCCGGCCAATCTGGTTCGGGAAAAGATAGGGAGCAAGAACCGCAAAAGGCAAGGACTCGTGCCTATGCCTTGACCGAGGAAGAAGCAAGAGGAAACCCTGATGTTGTGTCAGGTACGTTCCTAGTAAATGATGAAAATGCTGCTATTTTATTTGACTCTGGTGCTAGTAAAAGCTTCATATCAACTGCATTTAGTCGTAAGCTGGATTGCACTATCAACACCATAGTAAAGGCCTTTAGCGTACAAACTGCCGTGGGTAAAAATTCGGCAGTGTTCCAAGTTACAGAGGATTGTATCATAGAAATAGAGGGTCATAAGTTTCCTTCTAGGTTGTTCCTTCTCACCTTAGGAGGATTCGATATAGTATTGGGTATGGATTGGCTAGCTGCCAATGAAGCTCAAATCATATGTAAACGTAAAAGAATACACCTCAAAGCTCCAAGAGGCAGTCCAATTACGGTTTATGGGGATTGGAATTGCACTATGCCGAACGTCATCTCGATGATTAAGGCCGAAAGTTACATGAGGCGCGGTTGCGAAGCTTATCTGGCGTATGTTATTGATGATAGAATGGAAACGAAAGAACTCAAGAATGTACCCGTGGTGTGCAACTTTCCGGAAGTATTCCCTGAAGATCTACCTGGGTTGCCACCCGATCGGGAAATAGACTTTCAGATTGACTTACTGCTAGGAGCAGAGCCCGTTGCCAAAGCCCCCTACCGATTGGCTCCGTCAGAAATGAAAGAATTGATGTCTCAACTAGAGGAACTAACCGAAAAAGGATTTATTAGACCGAGCATCTCACCATGGGGCGCTCCGGTACTATTTGTAAAGAAGAAGGACGGCAGCATGCGCATGTGCATTGACTACCGCGAATTGAACAAGAGAACGGTAAAGAACAAATACCCACTGCCCAGGATAGACGACCTTTTTGATCAACTACAAGGTGCGAATTGGTTCTCAAAGATTGATCTTAGGTCGGGTTACCATCAGTTGAAAGTAAGAGAGGAAGACGTACCAAAGACCGCGTTTCGCACGCGTTATGGGCATTATGAGTTTCTCGTGATGTCCTTCGGATTAACTAACGCACCAGCAACGTTTATGGACTTGATGAATAGAGTATGTCGACCCATGTTGGATCGATCTGTGATAGTTTTTATAGATGACATACTGGTATATTCGAAAAGCGAGGGTGATCACCACTGTCACCTAAGGGAGGTTCTGGAGGTGCTAAAGCAGGAAAAGTTGTACGCAAAATTCTCCAAATGCGCGTTCTGGCTTAGGGAAGTCCAATTCCTAGGTCATGTAATAAACCCAAACGGCATCATGGTGGATCCTGCAAAGATCGAGACAGTAAAGGAATGGAACATCCCAAAGACACCAACAGAGATACGAAGTTTTCTAGGATTGGCAGGCTACTATCGAAGGTTCATTCAAGATTTCTCAAGAATTGCCTCGCCACTAACCAAACTGACACGGAAGGAAGTAAAGTATGAATGGGGTCCAACCCAAAACAACGCGTTTGAGGAACTTAAGACACGACTAACTCAAGCTCCAGTCTTAACACTACCTGAGGGAAATGAAGACTTGGTAGTCTACTCTGACGCTTCAGGGCAGGGTTTAGGGTGCGTACTCATGCAAAGAGGAAAGGTAATTTCTTATGCATCGCGGCAACTAAAGATTCACGAGGTTAACTACCCAACACACGATCTAGAACTAGCAGCAGTAGTTTTCGCGTTGAAAATATGGAGACACTATCTGTATGGAGTTAAATGCACCATTTACTCCGATCACAAAAGCCTGAAGTACTTTTTCGAACAAAAGGAATTAAACATGAGGCAAAGAAGGTGGTTAGAGCTACTGAAAGACTGTGAAATATTGTACCACCCAGGAAAGGCAAACATAGTGGCCGACGCTTTAAGTAGAAAGGAAGAATCGGCACCTATCCGAATCAAAGCGTGTCAGTTGATTATAACACCAGACTTAATGGGTGAAATATCAAAGGCACAAGATGAAGCATTGTTAGAAAGAAATGTGAAACGGGAAAGAATAGTAGGACAACAAGGGAACTTAGATGCGAATGCATACGGAGTACGAACTAGGTTTGGCCGGATGTGGATACCTAAGATTGGTGAGCTTAGAGCCAAAATACTCGATGAGGCCCATAAGTCTCGCTATTCTATCCACCCCGGGACAAACAAAATGTATCAAGACTTGAAGAAAGAATACTGGTGGCCTGGCATGAAGAATGATGTGACAGGATACGTGAGCAAGTGCCTAACGTGTTCTCTAGTTAAGGCCGAGCACCAGAAACCATGCGGTAAAATGCAACCTTTACCAATACCGGAATGGAAGTGGGAGGAGATCACAATGGACTTCATTACCAAGCTACCGCGAACAGCTAAAGGCAATGATACCATTTGGGTGATCGTCGGCCGCTTGACAAAGAGTGCTCACTTCTTGCCAATACGAGAAACTTCTTCTTCGGAAAAGCTAGCAGAAGTATTTATCAAGGAAATTGTGAGCAGACATGGTATGCCGCTGTCGATTGTGTCTGACAGGGATACTAGATTCACGTCAAGGTTTTGGAAGAAATTCAACGAAGCAATGGGCACTAGACTGAACATCAGCACCGCTTACCACCCCCAAACCGATGGACAATCGGAAAGGACCATTCAGACCTTGGAGGACATGCTCCGGGCCTGTATCATTGACTTCGGTGGGAGTTGGGACAGCCATCTACCATTGGCAGAATTTTCATATAACAACAGCTATCACTCGACTATTGGCATGCCGCCATTTGAAATGTTGTATGGGAGGAAATGTAGGACCCCTGTTTGTTGGGGGGGAAATTGGACAGAAGGATTTTGCAAGTCTCGAAGTGGTC
The DNA here is from genome assembly GCA_023525975.1 of Smallanthus sonchifolius. Classification (NCBI taxonomy): domain Eukaryota; kingdom Viridiplantae; phylum Streptophyta; class Magnoliopsida; order Asterales; family Asteraceae; genus Smallanthus; species Smallanthus sonchifolius. The sequence continues at coordinate 35,786,789 of CM042046.1, forward strand.
AAAGCTACTTCTGAGAAATTTGATCAAATCAAGGCTCGAATGAAAGCCGCAAAAGACAGACAGAAATCATACGCGGATAAGAGAAGGAGGGATTTAGAATTTCAAGTAGGGGACATGGTACTGTTGAAAGTATCACCATGGAAGGAATCATCCGATTCAGGAAGCGTGGCAAACTAAGTCCAAGGTTTGTCGGACCTTTCAAGATTTTAGCAAGAGTGGGTCAAGTTGCTTACAGACTCGACCTACCCGTTGAGCTTAGTGGAATACACCCTACGTTTCACGTGTCGCACTTACGCAAGTGCCTAGCTGACGACACAGCTCACATACCTTACGACGAGATCGAAGTGGATAACAGTCTAAATTATGTAGAAGAACCAATAGCCATTCTTGACCGAGCTGAAAAACGACTACGCAATAAGTCGATACCGTTAGTCAAGATACAATGGAAGCACAGAAAAGGGTCAGAAGCTACATGGGAAAAGGAAGACGAGATGAGGGGACTATACCCTCAATTGTTTAACGTATGAACAGTTTCGAGGACGAAACCTCTTTAAGGAGGGTAGACTTGTAACATCCCAAAAAAAAATAATAATAATAATAATAAAACGAATAAATATAGCAAGACCGGTGATTTAGTTGGAATATTTAAATAAAAAGGGAGCGGGCCTGGGCCCGGCTTCAATGGGCCGAGGGAAGCCCATGCGCATAAGAGGCAAGGCAGCCCTCTTCCCTGCTCATTTCCCCAACTCACGCAACTTTTAGAGAGAGAAAGGAGAGCTCGGGTTTAGAGAGAGAAAGTGACGGATCAACTCGGGAATTCAGGAGAACGTTGCTGCTGTTCTCGTGATCATATCCGTTGAATCAGAAATCCAATCCAGGTAACGATTCGATCACATTATGAGTTTTTGTTCGTTTTGAGAGTTTTCGGGTTTTGGCTAAAAGATAACGATTTTGCGGATGAAACTTGAAAGTGAACTTAGGTATAGCATCTAGAATGAAAAACGAACGTTTTGATCAAAGAAAATCTAGATATCGACATGATCAGATTCGCATGCAGAACATTCGGATTTTTGGGGAAGGCAATAAGTGCAGACCCATCGAAACTACTTAGTTTCGATATGTGCAGACCCATCGAAACTACTTAGTTTCGATATGTGCAGACCTATCGAAACTACCCAGTTTCGATATATGCAGGCCCAATCGAAACTACCATAGTTTCGATATGAGCCCCCGATCCGAAGCTAAGATAATACATAAGTTACTTATCGAAACTACCTATCGAAACTATCTATCGAAACTACCTATCGAAACTATCTATCGAAACTACCTATCGAAACTACCAAGTTTTGACAGAAACAACCTATCGAAACTACCAAGTTTCGATATAAGCTAATCAATCGAAACTACTATGTTCAAGCATAGTAATGTCTAGTGTCATCTAGGAGCACCATCTTATGTGTATGACTTTATTATACAGATCGTGAGTGACATTAGTGAAGCTCAGTAGCCAGCTTAGTGTATTACAGAAACTACTCATCAGGTGAGTTCTATGTGCCCCCTTCTGTGTTATGTGCAAATGATTTATAAATGTTTTGGGGCTGAAGTGTATACACTAAATGAATAAACGATATGAATGTCAATGTGATCATACGTGATATATTAAGGTATATGTGTAGATACATATGAAAAAGGAAGTATGAATATTAAATAAAGAACGAAACGTATGTTTACAAAGAATGAATGAAAGAATGGCATAACGTAAATGAATGAAATCTTGCTTTATAAATATATATTGCATGTTATGAATGTATGTATACGTTATGGACGGAAACGAAGCTAACGACTACTACGGTAGACGGACGACCACTTGACTATTATGCAGCCAGAAACAGTAAGTCTAGAAAGGTAGACTAAATAAAGGCCACTACGGTGGAGTAAGTCGCTATGTCAATAATTCGGCTGTATAATTAGTTCAAGTGGGAAACGGATGCCTTATGGCAGACGGGCGATTATGTCGGACAGCCGAAGGGTGGCCGGACCAAAAGTTAAGGCGGACGGTTTCTAGGACCGGACGAGTAAAAGGGCTACGACGGTAGCTCAAGGGCGTATATCTTTGTGATATACGCAGTAAATGACGGGTTGATCACCCATATGTGTATGACCAATAAATGGTAAAGAAAGTAAAGGTGAATGCATATCTATGTAATCACATAAGAATGTTGAAGAAGGAATGTAAAGAAAAAGAAAAGGGTGAATGCATATATATATATGTAATCACAAAAATAAAGAAAAGAAAGATGAAAGAAAAGCAAAAGTTATGAATACGCATTTATATGAATGACCTTATAATAATTCATACTTATAAAGTAAAGATAAGAATGTTTATATCTAATCGCATTAAACTAGAACTCACCAGCGTTAGCTGACTTTTAGTATACATTTCAGGTAACAAAGGCAAGGGTCGTGCGAAGGCGTGAAGGCTGCCCGGCGTGTGACTGACATCCCACCTTATGTTTTGATTAGACAATGGTTAATGTTTTGAATGTTAAGACTTCCGTTGTAATATACTTAAATGTGGAATGTTTCCGCTGTGTTTGAATGTTTTTAATTAAAAGTTCAGTAATTAATGACTATGTTTATGAGTAAATCCAACAAGTGAGGTTACCCGGTTTTGGGGCCTTACACATTTATGAATATGCTATTTGTGAAACTATTAGAAACTAATATGTATTCACAAGCGTTTACTTGTTTCTACCACTTTGCCGGACTACACTAATTCTTAATCGTTTCTTATATATATATATATATATATATATATATATATATATATATATATATATATATATATGGAAATGATCTTATGTAAACCACTTTTTCATGTGTAAACCATTAAACCAAAGCTGGACCAATCATTAATTGTTACATATTTTATTTAGTGGCTCATATTTAACGTTGACTGTTTTAAGAAAATGTGTGATTGATATTGTTTCAAGGGTATTAAGCTAAATATGTTATTTTTGTCTTTTTTCTAAACAAAATAAAATAATATTTTCTTTTTAATGGCTAATATATTTTATTAATTTTATATAAAAATCCAATAATAAATAGAGAAAATTATTTTTTTTCCTCAAAATGAAACTATTTATATTTTTGCTTACACAAAAATAATTATGTTATCTTTTTTTTATCTGTTAACTCATTTAAAAAATATATAAATATTAGGCCTAGACTAATTTTATTTCAACGTTTTGGAATTCATACTTTTTGTATTTATTACTTTTATATCAAATATTTTTTTAAAGGCACTTTTGTATAAAATAATTTTGTGTAATTATTATGTATTAATAATATTCTTGTCTAAATTAATTGCTTATACTTTATATTTATACATTTTTAATATATAAAGAAATAATAATACGTTGTTTTGTTTAAAGAAAACTAAAAATGAATGTTACGGTACACGTCGTTGTAAAACAACTGTTAAGAAAAATAAAAAGAAAATATATTTTTAATATACAAAGAAAGAATAATACGTTGTTTTGTAAATTTAAACTATTAAAAATTATTTTCCAGTAACAAGCTGAGTTTGAGTTTAAAACTTTACTTTTGAGTTGAGCTCTACAACTAGAGCTTTAAACCAGACGAGCTGAGCTCGAGCTCGGATTTACATTGTTTCATCTTTGTTGACTGTTTTAGTGTATCTTAAACAAATTATTTAAGTATTTAAATATTTTTTTTAAAATATCTAATTATTAAATAATTTAAAAACTTTAAAGTCCACAAATATATCAGGTGGTTAGACGTTTTTATTGATCTGTATAAGGTTTTTATTGAAACTTATAAAATAATAAAACACCTTTAAAATTTAAAGATTTTACTAACTACAGAATATCAGATTTAAAAGTTCCTTATAAGAATAAATTAAATTTTATATCAAGTGAAATATAGTAACATACGAATTTTAAATAACATAAATATAAAAATGTTAAATGAAAAGTATTAAAATAAAATTGAAATCCATTTAAAAAATATGATACGAAAGCACGTAATAAAATAATTACATATATATAGTTATTTTGTTCTATTACATATAAGTAGTATGACATTACATATATATAATGTGATATTACATATATGTAACAATAAGATATTACATATGTATAATATGATAGTTTTTTTATTTTACAAAATATGAATAAATACATATATATTCATATTATTATGTAATTGTTCATTACATATAAGACATTACTTATATGTAATATATACAATATAAATTTATATATGTGGTTTTTTACCATTATGTATACTCGATTACGTGGTTATGTCTTGAACGTGTAGCTACGCACATTCTATTCTATTACATATATGTACTAAATTAATGCATATACGTAATTTGTTTTAAAAAAATACATTATATAAAAACTTTATTAAAGTTAAAATAAATTGGATGAAGTTAATCTAAAGAAAACTAATTAGATTAACACATAGTTATGAAATATTTTTTTAGGAAAACTAATAAGTTTAGTTTTCAAATAAACCAAGTTATGGATTTTTTAGTTTTTTTAAATGAATAAATTTCTTGGTTTTTGGTTTTTTTTTTTTTTTGCATTAAAAAGTTAGATTAACACATTTATATTCGGGTTTTAGATAAAAACTTATTAATGTTCTAAAGAGGATGAATTTTTTTGAAAAAATTAGATAAAGTTGAAACAACCACATTTATGTTTATATTTACATATATGTAACTGTTCGTTACACATATGTAATAACTGACGTTAAAAAAATAAAATAAAAAATTACAATATTATATTCGAATTAAAGATAAAAAAATCTCTATTTAATGGTGTAATTTTTATAAAAAAAATAATGTTATATAAAAAAGTTATGAATGTTTAAAAAGGAGAGGGGGAAATTGAATAGGTGGAATTTTTATAATTAAAAATTGTGGGGAATGATGCACTTACCAAATTGCCCTTTTTATTAAAAGAAATGATTAGTTAGGTGTCATTTTCTTATTGGGTTATATGGTTTACACATGAAGGAGTGATTTACATTTGATCCCTACCCTATATATATATATATATATATATATATATATATAGGGATCAATTGTAAACCATATTTTAATGTGTAAACCAATAAACTCAATGAGAAAAAGACACATATTAGTTTTTTTTCTTTATTTAAAAAGGTATTTTGGTAAAATGAAACATTCCTCACCTTTTTTTAATAATAAAAATTTCACCAATTCAATTTCCCCCTCATGTTTTTAAACATTCATAACATTTTTATAAAACATTATTTTTTTATAAAAATAACACCATTAAATAGAGATTTTTTTTTATCTTTAATTCGAATATAGGCTTGCAATTTTTTTAATTTTTTTTTGAACGTCAGTTATTACATGTAAGTAACGAACAATTACATGCATGTAAATATAAACATAATCATAATTACTTTTATTTAAAAAAAATTAAAGATTTTCTAATTATTGATTTTTAGTTTTCTAACTAGTAATTTTTAGTTTTCTAATTAGTCATTTTAATTCGATTTTTAGTTGAAAATCACAATGGTGATTCTTAGTTTTCTAATTAGTTTTCTTTTAAAAAATTATACAAATTTGCTAATTTTTTTAAACATATATGTAATTTTTCATATTATATAAAATAAAAAATTACATATGTGTAATATAATATTACACATATGTAATATCATATTACATATATGTAATATCTTATTGTTACATATATGTAGTATCACATTACATATATAGTATCATATTACATATATGTAATGGAACAAAACAAAATAAAAAACATCAAGACAAAAAATGTCATTGAATAAAGTCGTTTATGTATAAATGTTTACGTGATTCTTATAATTCACTATTTAAAGTTTATTTTGTATTGGATGAGCGTTATCTTTATTTTTATTTTTTTGGTTAATAAAAATCTACATAGTTTATTTAAAAGGTATTGAGATTTTTAAATTATTACGTAGAATGAAACTTTAATTTAAATAGCCAATCTGTAAAAAAAACTAGATCAAAAATATAAATACGACGATAATTGATCTCGTGGTTCAGGGTTTTTGGATGAACAATATCATGTATATTCATAATACGTGTAAAAGAAGCTGGATCAAAAATATAAATAGAACAATAACTGATCTCGTGACACTGGAGAGACCCCCTGAAACAATTATGTGATTCTCTATTTATAAGGTATTGAGATTTTTAAATTATTATGTATAATGAATTTTAAATTTAAATATCGAATACGTAAAAAAAGTTGGATAAAAAATATAAATAAAACAACAATTGATCTCGTGATTCAGGGTTTTTGGACGAACAATATCATTTATGTTCATATTACCTATACAACAATAAAAAAAATATTATACAGTAAAACTATACTCATATTAAAGACAATAAAGCGCCATATGTTATTTTGTAGTTTTTTCTTCATAAAAATGATATTGTATAAAAAGCTATTTGTGTTCTAAAAAATAAGAGAGTTTTTGAAAAATAGAGGAAAAGTTTGAACATTTATGTTTATATTACATATATGTAAGTGTTTGTTACATATATGTAATAAAAAATCTTAAAAAAATAAAAAATAAAATAAAAATTCGAGACTATAACCGAATTAAAGATAAAAAAATGCTTTTTTATGGTATATTTTATTTAAAAAAATAACAATGTATAAAAAAATTGTTAAAGTCTAAAGAAAAAGAGGGGAATTAGTTTTGAAAAAATTAATTAAAAAATTAATAGTCACAATGACTCTTATACCCCCTAAACAATCTCAACCACTCATTTCTAAAATAAAAAAAATCAAAATTAATCTCATCCACTAATTATTATATGTTAAATTAATTTAATGGCTCAAAATTGGTTTTTTTGTTTACACAATAAAATTAGGTTTACATAAGATCATTTTCATATATATATATATATATATATATATATATATATATATATATAAGTAAAAGAATGCAACCCTATCAACAAAACCACAACTCTAAGCATTCTCATCAGTTTCTCTATCACCATCTCTATAACTACACTAAAACCCATTATCTTTTCTCTTTCTTTTCAATTAAATAATATTTTTTTATACATTTATCATTACCTTTTCTCTCTCCTCCACTCACAACACTTTCAAAAAATATTAAAAAATTTATGCAGGTGAACAGTGTTTTCCCCAAATATACAAAAAAATTATGCATTTTCTCTCTCCTCCACTTTAAACCACTCCTTAAAATATAAGGAACCCCACTCACAAATATATGGGGAACCTGCTGTGAATGCTCTAAAGAGAATAAAATACTCGATTTTGAGTTTTGTCCAACTTCACATATCTGCTACCGACCACATGAAACCTTCTCTTTCTGTAGCTTGCTTCTCATTTTCCCTGTTGAACATTTGGTCCTCAAATCCTGCAAGGCAAGGAAAACAAATTGAACTCTTTCATTCATCCAACCATCCATTATGAAATCTGAAATGCTTATAATCGAATGAAAATATCTGAAACAGAAAGAAATACCCTTCATTGATTTGCAAAATAGTGTTTGTGAGTCGAATTGACCAGACCCATTTCGGCCCGTCCGAGTAAAATTACCTTGTTTTGACCCATTACCCAACCGGTATATTTTGACATTTCTCGCCTGAAATATGTTGTGTTGGCAATAAATAAAACAAAACAGGCTAAATATGATGTTAAAAAAACAGACTTACCATTACTGCGATCAACACCATCCCAATGTCGTCCTGGTTTGATACCATAGCGGTTTGGTGCAGCATCTAACTCCCTTTTCAACCAGCTGTGATATAAATCCAGATTCCTTCATCCTCTCACTGTCTCTTATGTCCGGAAGAACCACTTCAGAATGCTTCTTCTGAAAAGTTTGAGAAAAAAGTCCAGGTCAAAACGGGTTACTTTTGTTTGGGTTGGGGTGGGTTAAGTAGCTGGAAAAAACAGGTCAGGTCAGGTCAGGTCAAAACGTGTAACTTCTGTTTGTATCGGGTCAGCTTGGGTTGACCTGAAACACACTTTTTCGTCAAAAAAAAGTTAAGTTTTCTAATTAATTCAAATATGATTATGAAAACTATATTGATTCAATAACAATATAATTTTCTGAATAAAACGATTTAGCGGGTTGAATGCATAAAAAATATCCAAGCTTTGACACATTTGGCATATTCCCTTTTAAACTAACTTTTTTGTTTGAAAAGTAAACATGTCAAAACTGCAACCTCTAGTCATAACTAAGATGTTCGGTTAATGTATACCTTCACCAGATGTGCCATCGGGTCACCCCATCTCACTGTGTCCTTCTGCATATTGTTTAGATCAAGATCATCTCTGAAAACAAAAGATGCAACTACATGTTATATTTAAAAAAAAGTAAACATTTCATTGTTTAAGTCCACATTGGATATGTTACGGTCGTCAGTAAATAAAATAAATTTCATGATACAAGGTGTAGAAGTGATGGATTTTAAATTTGAAATGCAGGATTTACCTTGTCCTCGCAAATGGTTTGGCCTTCTCGAGTTCTAGTTCCTGCTCTCTTGCCTCTGCTTCCTGCTTTTGAGCCAGACCTTTGCCCCATTCCAGTTTTATTTCCTGCTCAAAACAATGTTGATTAAGACTTTAACTTAAGTAATCTTTTGCAACCATTTTGAGGTTGTATTCATTAGAAATACGCTTATGACGACTTTCAACCTGTTCAATCCTTTTCCTTTTCTACTAAGTCTTTTTACTTTACCCGTTTGACCCATTAGAGACAAAACATTACCTGAATCAACCCATCCATAAATAAATGAGTCAAAATTGCGACATCTACTTATAAATCCTCTTGAATACTTACTGGTGTCAGAGTACTTTCTCCTTTTATGAAACACCAAAAGACATTTTATTAAAACTGTCAACAAATGACAAACACAAACAACTTCCACAATGCTTGAACTATAGAATAATGAAAACCTCGTAAGGTATTGTATAACACTGATTAATTATTTATTGGATTACAATAAGGATAATTACATATGAAACCTAATCAAATCATATCTCCTAATTATAATAAAAATATTACAATAAACTATAACTAACCTATTCTCTCTAATATGAACATCAAAAGGCATTTTATTAAATCCAATCTTATATACATTGCCAGAATGCCAGCCTAGGGCTAATGAAAGATAGAAAGTTTGTCATAAATGATTCTTCCATGGAAGATAGTGAAAGCAGAAAAGGGGTCATATCATATAGGCATAGAGCAATGACTCATGCATTTGAGACATTTCAAAATGCAAAACTTCATATTTTTAGAGAATTGATGTAATATCAAACCAATTTATTTTAGAACCACCACTCGCACACTCATCCACACCTACTCCTAAACTACATCAATTCCTTCAAAAAGTCTTGGACTTTTACAACTAGGCTACCAACCCGAGCGGAAATATCAAAACAATTAGTACAAAACCCTTCACTTTTATAAAGTGATGGGATCTAAAATACCATCATATTTACATCCAATATTTCAAAATTAAACAACAACCATACCCAATAAAATCCCACCAATAACAAAGTTATCGGTAGAGTGTAGGAAGGGTGGGATGTAGGCAAGCCATACCCCTACCCAGTGTTGCAAAAATCCCGATTAGTCGGCGATTAATCGCCGAGTAATGGTTAATCTCCGTTTTACATAGGAATTTTGCCCCAATCGGACTAAAAATCGCTAATCGGAAAAATCTAGTCAAAATCGGGCGTAAGCGGTCCTATACATATATAAATATGAAAATTACATATAAAATTCAAATCCGACTAATCCCTAGTCGGTACCCACCGCCTTACTAACGCCTAGCGATTTTTACAACACTGCCCCTACCCAAGAGGATAGAGAGGCTGTTTCCTGGGAGACCGCAGCTCCAATTTCAAAAATAAACAAAGATATCAAATTTATTTTAAACTAATACCAGTGACAAATAAATTTGAACTAATATTTAAAACGAACGTAAACGGTCCAACGTAAGTAAACGAACGTAAATAAATGAATGTAAATGAACAAATGTAACGTTCACGAACGAGCGAGACATGTGTTCATGTTCAAACGAACTTCCCGTCTAAGGATTCACTGAACTCGGTTCGGGCAATACCTTTGGCTTCTCATCTTGCATTTGAAGTGATTTGATCTGCTCCTTTGACAAGCATACCCCCACAAAATGGAACCACATTATATTCAACAAAAAAACAGTTAAACAGGATTTGAAACCAACCAGTTCGTTTGTCACGACGTATGCCTTTAGCGTCTCGGCCACTAATAGAAGGATCCATATTTTGAAACCTACAAGCAATAACGTAATCCCATGTATGTATTACAATAATTGAGCATAATGATGAACATAGATGGTGATTACCTCAACCACTCTTCCTTCTTTATTTTACTAATTTCTTCTTTTAGATCTTCACCGCTGATTAAACCCCGCTGTGAATCCTTCATGGTTTTTCGTAGCAATTAAATGAGATAGAAACCCTAAATTCTGATGCTTTAGACAGTAGCTCTCATATCTCATCCTTATAATTACACTAAAATCACTATATTTTCTCTCTACTTTTCAATTAAATACTAATTTTTTATACTTTTATCATTATCTTTTCTCTTTTCTCCACTCACAACCACTTTAAAAAAATATTAAAAAATTATGCGGGTGAACAGTGTTTCCCCTAAATATACAAAAAATTTATACATTTTCTCTCTCCTCCACTCACAACCACTTTAAACCACCCTTTAAAATATAGGAAACTCACTCACATAAATATAGGGACCTACTGTGAATGCTCTTAAAAGGAAGACGGGGAAAATGAGACGAAGAGGATGTGGCGAATGATTTTCTCTTCGTTTGCGGTTTGTCCATTATATACTCCGGAGAATGCTTATTTACCAATATCAGCCCTTCATCTTTAGAGCATTCACATCAACTCCCCATCTTGACCTTTATCTCATGTCTACCCTTATCTTTAAATTATAAAGAAAACATTAAAAAATATACAATTTTACGCTCACATCAGCTCACTCATCCTCATCTCTATCTACTGTAATTTTAGAGGAAACTATAACTGCTCTTTATATTTTTAGGGGGTCATCAATCACCTCTTATTCATTATTTTATGCTTTTTATAAATTTGTGTGAGTGCAATAAAGATAAAAAATAATAATAAATAAATAAAGAAAATTATTTAACTAAAATATGTATGGGGAGTTTGATGTTGAAGTTTTTTAAAAAGTGATATATAAATTTAAGAAGTTATTATTTTTAATTAAATTATAGGATGGAGATAAGAAAGTTGATGTGAATGCTTCAATCGGAGTATTCATAGGCAAGAACCAACAAAATCAAATTTAAAAAGGAGTAAAGTTATATTTTCGTCTATGTGGTTTGGAAATTTTATTCACTTTCATTCAAAAAAATTTTTTTAGCTTTTTCGACTTTTCAAAATCTAGTCATTTTCATTCACCTGACTGACTCCGTCTACATTTTAACGTTAAGTCAGGGGCAATTTGGTCTTTTTAAAATCCTTGAATGTCATAGAGAGTAGAAGGCCTTTCAAAAGACCAAATTGCCCCTGATTTCACTTTAAAATATAGACGGAGTTAGTAAGATGGATGAAAATGACTAGATTTTGAAAATGATAGACGAAAAAGGCAAAAAAAAAAAAATTTGATGAATGTTGCAAAAATGGCCAAACCTGAATAACGAAAATGACACTTTACTCTTTAAAAGCTAACTCAAAACAATATTTTCTGTAATTCTTTAAGATAAAAATATAACTAATTTAGAAGTCAAGACTTCTATTCATAGAAAATACTTGACTTTATTAAATCGTAGATTGAATATAATTTAATTCATTCTATTAGGTTCTGTTCGGTATGGGGTAATGTAATGGACGAGGGAATAAAACGAACGAAGTAATAGAATGGACAAAGGAATGAAATGGATCATTCCATTCCATTGTCTTGTTTGGTTAACATGAGGGAATGGAATAAATTATTACTTTATGTTGTTTGGTAGGATAAAAAAGACGAACGAATAAAATCTATAGTGAGTGGTGGTGGTGGGTGACAGTGGGCGATGGCGGTGGTGGGTGGTTGTGGTGGGGGTGGCGGTGGTAGAAGGTGGTAGTGGTGGGTGGTGGAGGGGGCGACAGTGGTGGTGGTGGGAGGGGCGGTGGATGGTGGTGACGGTGGCGTGGAGGTGGGTGGTGGTGACGGTGGGTGGTGACGGCGACGAGAGATGGCGGTGAGTGGTGGAGGCGGCGGTGGCGGTGGATGGTGGAGGCGGTGGCAGTGGTTGATGGTGGTGGTAGGAGGGTGTGGTGGAGATTAAGGGTGAATGAGGGGATGTAATGGAAAAAAAAACAAGGGAGGTGGATGTAATGAATTCGATGGATTTAAAGGGAATGGTATTCCTTTTGGAAAGGGTGATTCCATTCAATCGTCCAACCAAACACCACTTTTTTCATTCTCTCGTAATCGTCCATTCCATTCCACCTCCCATTCCTTCATACCAAACGCTACCTTAGTGTTGTATCATTACATCTTGATTCAATTGTATTACTTACAAAACCCAAATCATCATCTTCTATGCATGTAACATTTTTTTATTATAATTAATTACTTTACTATTATAACTTATATGTCATCATTTATACATATTTAACATACATAATAATCCCACATTATGATACTAATTGAGTAATAACCTTGCAATTTATGCTTAAAATACGAATATTTTGTAATTGTAGGTTATTCGGTGTTAAAAATACAAATCAAGCTAAATCCTATCAAGAACACCAAGAATTTAAGCTTCTAGAAGGTTCATTCCCGAAGCATTGACCCCCAAGAAGTCAAAATTGGTCAACAAGAAGCTACAAGACAAAGCTGGGGAAAAGTTGAGAGATGCACGGTCGTGCATCCCAATGCACGGTCGTGCACTGCCCTCTCCTGCTCCCCACGGCCCAGTACCGTGTCCTCTGTACACTGTTTGATTCCATGGGCCTTTGCACGACCGTGCAACTCATTGCACGGCCGTGCATTGCACATTTTAAGGCCTATAAATAGGAGGCTTGAGTTCTTCATTCCACACACCAATCCAGAGCAAAATAACACTCAATAAGAGAGCATTCTCGTAGTTAGAGTAGAGAGTAGAGGGGCTCTTCCTCCTTGTTCACAATAGGGGAGTCTACGAAACTCATCATTACGCTAGTCGTTATGGCCATTCGTGGCTAAAATTTCTTTGTATTGCTAGGGTCAAGATGATGTTTGGTGCATGTTAATGTTTAACCTATTAATAAAGTGGTATGTTTATTTCTTGAACTAATTCTTCATCAAAAACCATCTTTTGATGGGCTTTTATTATTGTCTAAATCTGTCTTTATATTTGTGAGTGTCTTGATTTTAAAGAGTAAGATCGTAAAATCCTTTTTAATCAAACTTCCTTTGAAACTCGTACGTCTTTATACGAGCAGAGATTGATAAGCCAAGGCTTGGTCTATACTTCTACGATCATACGTCTTCATACGAGATTATTATGCGACCAAGAATTGGTGAACTCATGTTGGGAACGGTACGTCTTTATACTTGGTCCCATTGTTACACCGCCTCCCGGTGAGCAAAATATAATCACCTATTTAACTTAATATAAAGCATTTTGAGTCCGATGTCTTTAACCAACCCGGAGATGACCATTCGATGGGTTGAGGGTAAATGTTGTCCCTAACGGGAGGCACTACCACTTTCTAAAGAATATGATTTGCAAATCAAATGTAGTGAGGATGTAACATACCAAAAATAAAACGACAGTTATAATAACGGAATAAACGAATGACGCATGTCGAGTCGGGCCGGACGGGCCGGTGGGCCGGAAGGGGAGCCTCCCCTATAAATAGCCGAGGTCACCACCCATTTCTCTCATTTGCAACATCTAGAGAGAGAAACCGTAGAGAGAAAAAGTTGGCGGATCGACCCGAGATTTGAGAAGTGTGTTGCTCCAGAGCTCGTGAGAAGAACCTCCGGATTAGAAACTCGATTCAGGTAACGATCTGGCCTAAATCTGAGTTTTTGTTCGTTTTTGGGTTTTTCGGGTTTTGAATGAAAATGTAACGTTTTTACGGATGAAATTGGAAGGAAAACATATATTTGGATTCCTTAATGAAAAGCAAACGTTTTGAAGTAAACAAGTTCGGGATCTTGACGTGATCAGACCCGAAGGCGAAAGATTGGGTTTTTGCGAGGAAGCAGTTCGTGCGTACTTATCAAGTACGCATGAAGCTGATCCTGCGTACTTACCAAGTACGCAAGAAGAGGATCCTGCTTACTTATCAAGTACGTATTAAGAGGGTCATGCGTACCTAACAAGTACGCATGAAGCAGGTACTGCGTATTTATCAAGTACGCATGAAGCAAAGTCTGCGCACTTATTAAGTACGCAAGAACAAGTCCCTGCGCACTTGCTAAGTGCGCAGGCATCAGACTGATTAAGTAAAGTCAGTATGTTTAGAATGGTTAAACCGTTAGAGTTGGGATTGGGTCTGATGTGTATTTAACTAATCAATTCAGATCGGAAGTGACGTTGTTGGACCTTTGTTTAGGACAACCCAGATTAGCTTATACGGTGAGTTCTAGAAGCCCTCTTTTAAATGTTTTAATAATGTTTTTGGGCTGGTGTGCATACGTAACGATGTGACTATTTTATAAAACGATGTTTATGAATGTTGTATGTGACGTTTTATAAAATGATGTTTATGAACGATGTTTTGGAAGGAAGGGTTATGAAAGAAGTGTTTATGAAATATTTTGCCAAAAGAAGTTTATGAAGTGTTTATGAATGAAGGAATGATTTTTAATAAAACGTACGAATGCTTTAACTGAAGTTTTGAAGTAAAAGAAGTGAATGTTTACGAAAGTCACAAACGAACGAATCTGCCAATATTCCTTAGGAAATGAAGGTTATGGGTATGGGAAGTATGTTATGGGCCTTTACCTTTTAGGGGCCTTTGTGGCTGCCCAACTGTTGTACAACTGGGGTGATGACGGTCACTAAGGGGATTATCGTGATCCTTGAAGTTTGGTACGATTTACCTTACGGGGTAGTCGTGCTTGAAGTTTGGTACTTGCGCCTTACGGGGTGCAGTGCTTGAAGTTTGGTACGTGTCATCCTTGTGATGTCGTGCTTGAAGTTTGGTGCTGAATAACCTAAGTATCGGGCCCTAGGAGTTCCTCACCCGAAAGACAGTACGGTGTTGATGGGCCTAATGGTGGTGATCTTTAGGTTATTCCACTAGTATGTGACGTATGGATTTGATGGTTACGAGAAGGCGTAGATTCGATATGTTCGTTGACTTATGTTTTGTGATGTTATGTTATGTTATTGCATGTTTTTGTACGCTTTTATTAATGAAGTTAAATGATATGTTTTTGGAAAATATTTGAAGTTAAGGTTTTATGAAAATCTAGAACTCACCAGCGTAGCTGACTTTTTAGTATGCACATTCAGGTTAAGGCAGGTTACGATGATGGAAGGTGATGCTGGGCGGCTTGATGAGTTACCCGGATGATACGAAGACTGGCATCCTGTTATGATTAGATTATGTTATGTTTATGTAATAGACTATGTTACGCTTCCGCATGTTGAACAGTGTAATGGCTATCTTTTAATGAAGTATTTTCCGCTGCGTTATTTTGATATTCAAGTTTAAGAACTGTTTGTAAATGAGTAAATCCAACAAGTGAGGCCTCCCGGGTTTGGGGCCTTACAGGGGACGAGGCTCTAACGGTGACCCGGGTCACAAGTTTGTAGTAGTCATACCACTTAATTAGTTAACCTAACGTTATCAAGTACCAAGCTGATTCAAATCCCGAAGCAATACATTTCGTAATCTGATCATTTTCGCTTTATTTACTTTTCTGCTATTTACTATTTTGCTGGTTACATTTCTGTTACACATTTCACGCACATTTTTACTTTTATGTTATTTACTTTACCGTCATTTACTTTTCTGTTTCACAAGCACACAAAACCCACTCACTAATTGATCCGGCTAAACGATAACAAAAGTTGAGTATTGGAACTCGACCGTGTCCATTGGTTCGATACTTGGTTCTTACCTGACTATATTACGCTGCGATAGATACACTTGACTATTTTGTGTGTTTTAAGTTAACGTAATTATCATTTTAATTTATAAATTTAATACCTGGTCATGTGAAATCAATCATCTTAAAAATATATTTACTTATATTTTTATATATTTAAAATAAGCACATCAAGTTTTTGGCGCCGTTTCCCGGGACACGGTGATTTCAAGAAAAATTCGAGTTAACGGGTTAGCCTTTTATTTTCCTTCTGTTTTTCTTTCACGCTTTATGCTAGGTAGTGTATGATCCAAAGTTCTACTACTGGTTTATATCAACCTTTAGCAGAACCTGAAAGATTCTTTCACCGCTCAGTTCGAGAAAACCGTGCTAGAAAAATGGTCGTCGAAAAACGCACTATTGTCGAATTTGCAAGACCGTCCCTTGACGCGTTGGGGTCTAGTATCACAAGACCAACCGTCGACGCTAACAACTTTGAGATCAAATCTAATGTCATCCACATGATCCAGTCATCATGCACTTTTACGGATTACCCGATGAGGATCCACATGCCCACGTCGCAAATTTCCTCGAGATTTGTGATACCTTTAAACTAAACGGAGTGTCGAATGACCCTATTCGCCTCCGTATGTTCCCTTTTTCCTTAAGGGAACGAGCTAAGGCATAGTTGAATTCTCTCCCTACCGGGTCAATCACCACTTAGGACGATCTCACCCAGAAATTCTTATCGAAGTATTTCCCACCGGCCAAGACCGCTAAATTAAGAAATGATATCACCACTTTTTCTCAAGACGATGGTGAATCACTATATGAGGCTTAGGAACGCTTCAAGGACATGCTAAGGAAATGTCCTCACCATGGGTTAGAGGTGTGGCTGCAAGTGTCATCTTTCTACAATGGGCTACATAATCAAGCCCGTCAGACACTTGACGCTACTGCAGGTGGCATCTTTGGGAACAAAAGGCCACATGAGGCTTATAACCTAATTGAAGAGATGGCTATGAACAACTATCAATGGTACAACCCACGGACTAGTAGAGGAACAAGGCAAGGAGTTCACGCCGTCGATGTTGTCACATCATTATCTGCTCAAGTAGACGCCCTGACCACAAGGCTAAACCAAATTAGTAAGGGCAAAGCGACACCGGAAACAATGGAAGAAGTGAAGAGCATCACAGCCGACGTCGAACAAGTTGACTTTGTCGAAACAAATCGGCCTCAAAACAACCCTTATAGCAACACCTACAACCCTGGATGGAGGAATCATCCAAACTTTAGCTTGAAAGATAACAACCAAGGAAATCTGGTTTTGGACAACAACAACAACAGTTTCAGCAAAGAAAACCTCAGAACTTTCAACCTCGTCAACAATTTCAAGGACCAACCAAGATGGGTAATGGGATGAGCCTGGAGGACGCGGTGACTAAGCTAATTTCCACTACTGAAAGTCAAGCCCTCATAGCACATTCTCGTCATAAGCAATACGAGGAAAGGTTTAGTCTACACGAAGCTGAGTTCAAGACGCAGAAAGCTACCCTTCAATCCGTTGAGACGCAATTAGGACAAATAGCAAAAATATTGTCCGAAAGGCACCCAGGATGTCTCCCGAGTAATACTGAGACTAATCCAAAGGCCAACGTAAGTGCTATTACTTTAAGGAATAGCAAAGTCTATCCATAGCCACCTATGCCAGGGGAAGAAGTTCAATCACCTAGGAGAGAGATATTCACCGGAGTGCCACTCCGACCACAACACGCAAGTTCATCCACTTAGAAAGCACAACCTAGTGTAATCCAACCTCCTACGGCGGACCTTCCTCCAAAAGTTCCACCAAAAAGAACGTTCAATTCTCACATACCATATCCAGGAAGGCTGGTTAAGCAGAAAACTGATGAGCAATATGACAAGTTCATAGAACTCTTGAGACAAATCCATGTCAACATTCCCTTCTAGGATATTATACAACAAATGCCAAAATATGGGCGCTTCTTGAAGGATTTCCTCACAAACAAGTGAAACATGGAAGAAGCGATAAAAAAGAACAAATTACTATGTCGCTCTTATCGAAAGAAATCTCCCGAAGAAACATTCAGATCCAGGGAAATTCTCTTTACCATGTTCTATAGGGCCACTACCAGTTACTTACGCGCTCGCTGATCTAGGAGCAAGCGTAAATGTTATGCCCTCCACTATGTTTCAAAATCTTGACATTGGGCAACCGCGACCGGTTAATGCAACCATTGAACTCGCGGATGGATCAGTTAAAACACCTATAGGGGTAATCGAGAACTTATTGGTGAAAGTTGGCAAGTTTGTCTTCCCTGCTGACTTTATGGTTTTAGAAATGGGACATGATTTCTCTGTACCAGTAATATTGGGTCGTCCATTCTTAGCCACCGCCAGAGCCGTCATTGACATGAATGAAGGAATTCTAACGCTCTGTATCGGTAAACAATAAGTAACATACAATATCAGAGGATATGAATGCATGTCAAGTGATCCGCTTGAAATCTCTCACTTTACCGACTCCAATCTAGATTATCAACTACAGAAAGCAAAGGACTTGAAAAAAGGAAAAGCACCTGATCTTACCAAGCCAAAGACACCAGATCCTATGGCAATAGACCTTACCAAGGATATTGACAACACTAATTGGATCGATGAGTACTTCGATAAATTACCAAAGTTGAACGAAGAAATAGGAGACATAGGGGAGGTTGTTTACTCCCACCTGAAGAAAGACTGATGCAACACCTACGGATCGGGCTAAAGACCCATAAATAAACGTAGCACTTCCGGGAGGCAACCCGATGATCATGAATAAATTGAGAAGTTGGTGCGTACGGCAGAAAGCATGGATCTCAGGTTTGGTTTCTCCAAATTTAAGTTTCTAATTACTTCAGCCCCCAGGTATGCCTTCTCAATACTAGGACCTTAGTAGCTTAACTACTATCTTTTATTTTCCTTGTTCGTTTTTATGTTTTCTTTTATGTTTCAGGTAGAATAATATCACCAGATCGTCTCTCTACTTTAAGGAGTTATACTCCAACTCTACGAGCCTGGAGTCGCAAACAACATCAAATTTATGAGAAATTCGATGAAGCCTTTGAAGCAACATATTGACAATCAGCTGATAGGCACAACCTGACAACAACAATAAGTTTTGGCCTTATGTTATACACCGAATTGATCGGGAGAGTACCAGTTTCTTTTCCCTTAAAACTCCATGCATTTAAATTCCTGCATAGCATTTCATTACATGCATTTGTACATTGAGGGCAATGGACAGTTTTAAGTGTGGGGTGGGGAATTAGAGATTCAGGACTGTTAACCTCAAAGCAGTAAAATTTAACTTGTGATTTTCTACCCATTTGACTAAAATATTACAAAAACTTACCTTTTATAAAACCCAAAAAAATTTCAAAAAAAAATATTTAAACCCTTTTTTAAACAAAACCTCTTGGAATTTGCACCTAATTAAATAAAATGAAGACATGACAAGTAGAAACAAACGGAAATTATGCATAACAAATCACTAAACCATATCCCATCCGTTTCCATTTGAGAATAATCTGAGCCTTTTCACGAGTATTATTATCATTATTTTTGCATGCTCTTTCGTTTGGTATATTGAGTGTTTATTCGATTGAATTCTATGTATAACTAGAACTTTTATTACTTATACATATCAAGACCATGAACTAGTGGAAGTATGAAAATGATTAAGGCGCCTAGGATTTTTATCACCCTTATTATCCAAAAACCATAAAAATATTATCCGTCTAGAAAGCCCTCTGAGCATTAGCCTTTTCTTTTCTAAAAACTCATACCTATCACCCAACCAGCTTTTCGCAAACACCGGTTATTGGCTAACTGTCTTCAAAATGGGAAAATTATCATATGTTGTCATTTCAAGTTCATTACCATCGTGATGACTTTGGAAAGAATCTGTCCTACTCAGAAGAATTGGAATATACAAATGGTGGATGCATTAGGAAATTATCTGAACTATCTGTAGAAAAATTCAAGGAAATATTATTACAATGAAATTGAGGAAAGAGGAGTATTGAAAAAGTTGTCTTGTTTAAAAAAAACAAGTTGGTCTTTTACCGGGAGATCTTAAAGAACTGGACATGCATTCTTTTGATTTCAAATTGCTTTCCTGCCTTCATTTCACAAAGCCTGAATTACCAACCGAACTCCGAGAAAAGATTTTTTAAGCAACCAGTGATGTAAGAAAATGGTGACGCAAGCAAGAACAATTGCCACCATTTTATGGCTTGTCAAAAAGTGCCTCCAAAAGAAGAGCCAAAATATACGATAAATGTAGAAAATGTGGCAACTAGAGCCACGACGGAAAGTGTAGCAAAAATAAAACTCGAGCCCAAAGTGATTATACATACCTGATGGAAGTAGGTGTTGTTAGGCTGCGAGCCGAAAGAACCATACGAAAACGCAACAATGTGTATTACGCAATAAAGGACGAGTTGAACCTGATGAGAGATCTTGGTCTTGGCAATCTGACCATAAACGAGCCCTCATATTAGTTATACCCTCACAATCTGAGTACTGTAGAGGGACCTTTTAGTATTTTCCATTTAAAGCCATGAGGCCGTAGCCAAGTGTTTCGCAGTAGCTGCAGCCCTTCAAACCCCTTTAAAACCCCTAAAAATCCAAAAATATTTCATTTTCACCTTTAGTTTTATTTTAGCCACATTACAACCTTTTAAAGTCCTCTTGATTCATGCATACTACTTAGTTAGTTGGTGGAAACTTGATTTGCATACAAGCTTATGACCATTGCATAATTCGATTCGAACTCGAGTGTCCTACTTAGCTTACATTATCCATATATATAACCCTAGAGTTGAGTGAATATTATGAGTAGTGAGGACTTTTTGCATAATCAACGTTCTAGTAGTCTTGTCATGGATTCCATCATCCTAAAACAACAAAAACACAAAAATAGAATAAGCAGCTCAAGAGTTATTCCGGAGTCTCAACACTAGTTGAAATTCCATTACCTTTGTAAAGTCTTTAGTTATGGGTGTGATCATGCATGAGTTTGCTTGAGGACAAGCAAAGTTTAAATGTGGGGTGTTATGATATGTCATCATTTATACATATTTAATATACATAATAATCCCACAATATGGTACTAATTGAGTAATAACCTTGCAATTTATGCTTAAAATACGAATATTTTGTAATTGCAAGTTATTTGGTGTTAAAAATGTAAATCAAGCTAAATTCTATCAAGAACACCAAGAATTCAAGCTTCTATAAGGTTCATTCCCGGAGCATTGACGCCCAAGAAATCAAAATTGGTCAACAATAGTCAACAAGAAGCTACAAGGCAAAACTAGGGAAAAGTTAAGGGATGCACGGTCGTGCATTGCCCACTCCTGCTCCCTACGGCCCAGTACCGTGTCCTCTGTACCCTGTTTGATTTCCTGGGCCTTTACATGACCGTGCAACCCATTGCACGGCCGTGCATTGCACATTTTGAGTTCTTCATTCCACACACCAATCCAGAGCAAAATAACACTCAAGAAGAGAGCATTCTCGTAATTAGAGTAGAGAGTAGAGGGGCTCTTCCTCCTTGTTTCACAATAGGGGAGCCTACGAAAATCATCATTACGCTAGTCGTTATGGCCATTCGTGGCTAAAATTTCTTTGTATTGCTAGGGTCAAGATGATGTTTGGTGCATGTTAATGTTTAACCTATTAATAAAGTGGTATGTTTATGTCTTTAACTAATTCTTCCTCAAAAACCATCTTTTGATGGGCTTTTATTATTGTCTAAATCTGTCTTTATATTTGTGAGTGTCTTGATTTTAAAGAGTAAGATCGTAAAACCCTTTTTAATCAAACTTCCTTTGAAACTCGTACGTCTTTATACGAGCAGAGATTGATAAGTCAAGGCTTGGTCTATACTTCTACGATCGTACGTCTTCATACGAGATTATTATGCGACCAAGAATTGGTGAACTCATGTTGGGAACGGTACGTCTTTATACTTGGTCTCATTGTTACACCGCCTCACGGTGAGCAAAATATAATCACCTATTTAACTTAATATAAATCATTTTGAGTCCGATGTCTTTAACCAACCCGGAGATGACCATTCGATGGGCTGAGGGTAAATGTTGTCCCTAATGGGTGGCACTACCACTTTTTAAAGAATATAATTTGCAAATCAAATGTAGTGAGGACGAGGCTCTAGCGATGACCCGGGTCACAAGTTTGTAGTAGTCATACCACTGAATTAGTTAACCTAACGTTATCAAGTACCAAGCTGATTCAAATCCCGAAGCAATACATTTCGTAATCTGATCATTTTCGCTTTATTTACTTTTCTGCTATTTACTATTCTGCTGGTTACATTTCTGTTACACATTTCACGCACATTTTTACTTTTATGTTATTTACTTTACCGTCATTTACTTTTCTGCTTTACAAGCACACAAAACCCACTCACTGATTGATCCGGCTAAACGATAACAGAAGTTGAGTATTGGAACTCGACCGTGTCCATTGGTTCGATACTTGGTTCTTACCTGACTATATTACGCTGCGATAGATACACTTGACTATTTTGTGTGTTTTAAGTTAACGTAATTATCATTTTAATTTATAAATTTAAAACCTGATCTTGTGAATCAATCATCTTAAAAATATATTTACTTATATTTTTATTTGTTTAAAACAAGCACATCAATAACTAATTTTAAAATTATTTTGCTACGCATGTATTTTTATCAACGTTTCGGTGTAAATTTCATTCCAAACGGAGTTTGGCGTCATAATGTACAAAATCACAAACGTTATGCGTATGAGTCATCAAAGCTGCTTCAAGGTTTCAATTTTTTCATAGATTATTTTTTGTTTTACACTTACAACTTTTAAAATATGATGTTTTCTAATATTTCGAATTTGACGTTGCGACGTGAACTTTCGTAATGTCATTTTCAAACCGATCATTTTTTAAAATGTTTTTTAAACCATCTGGTTTTTCAAACCATTCAATGCTCATCTCCAAATATACCGTTGCGTAATTCCTCTTTTTTATTTTATCTACGTTACTCACCGCAATAATTATAATTTTTTTCTTAAAAAGAAACAAATAGTGTCCCTGCCCAGTGAGTGATTCACGTACGTACATGTACTACAACGCCATCTGTATATACATTTCGAACTCACCGTGGAATGCGTCATTTTAATAAAAAAAAAGAAAATAATTTACTCTTATAACTTTTACACTATTTACGTTTCGACATGAATTTTCAAAACATTATTTTAAACCATCCGGTTATTTCTAATGTTTTTTAAACCATCTAACGACCATCTCAAAATACACCGTTGTGACTTTTTTTTATCTACGTTTAAACCGGCCCACTGTAATGCGTCGTTGGCGTTCTTATTTTTATCTACGTTTCGGTGTAACGTTTATTCGAATAACTTCACTTTCGTATACCGTTGCAACATGTTTTTTGTTACTATCGAATATACCGTTGCAACATGTTTTTTTAACGTCACGTTGAATCACTGTCGCGATATGCTTATTTTTATCTACATTTCAAACCCGTGCGTAGAGCGCGGGTGGTAACCAACTAGTTACTCACAAACGTCAAAATTAGAATCGATTATGCATACTTTACGAATACGTAATGCATCGTGCCGCCGTTTTGTTTATTTTCTATAGTTAATTATTTTATTATTATAATTAATTTTGAAGTTATTTTGTTTTTCTTTTATAACTTTTAAAATATGATGTTTTATAAAATTTTGAATATGTCGTTGCGACGTGCTTATTTTTATCTACGTTTCGGTATATATTTCACTAGTTTAGATCCCGTGTCTACACACGGGGTGAAATATATCAATACATAAAAATTTTAAATCTTTACATATATATTTTACATGTGTACAAATTTATTGCATATAGTAAGGATAGAAAACAAAGTCAAAATATGTAAAAATCAATATATAATAGGGTTTCGAAAATACATTAATTACTATTTTTTAATATAAATTTGACTTTTTATTACTATTTGATTGAAAATAAAAGTTATATAATTAAATTTTAAAGTTTCTTATGATAAGAGATAATTTAAAATAAATGTGTTTTATTTGTATAATTAGTATTATTTTTCTTTAAATGTATATTATTATTAAAAGATTAAAGTGTATTAAATATGAGAGAGAAGCGGGAAAAAATGATGAGAATGAATATGGAGTCGACATGTGGCATGCAAAAACCTATATTTATTATATAATATAGATTCGAAATGGAGTTGGGCGTAATAATTTACAAGTCATCAAATATCAAACATTAAATGTATGAGTCATCAAAGCTGCTTCAAGATTTCAATTTTTTTATTTTCATATTTTATAAATTTAAAATTTGAGTTGTGTAACATCCCAAAAATAATGACGAAACAATAAGCGGAATGAGGATGCAATAAAGGGGTGCGAAGAGGATAAGGGCTTGGGGGCTGCTAGTTGGGCCGTGTCCATGGGCCGAGATGGGAAAGAGAAAAGGGGTGTAAACCCTAGCCTCCACACACACACATATTCCCCATTATTTTGTTCAATCTTCAGACCATTTCTAGAGAGAGAAAATCATAGAGAGAGAAAGCTTTGGATTGAAGTAAAGACCGATCCTCTACTTTGCTACACCACTCGAGTGAAGAGTTGCTGAAGGAAGGAGTCGATTTAAGGTAAGAAACTCTGATTTTTCTATGTGTTTTCTTGAAATGGGTTTTTATGGGTTTTGACTCATAAAGGTCGGGTTTTTATGGGTCAACGATGTCAAACTTCAGATCTGGAATCACGAGAGGAAAATACACCTTTTGAATGTAAAAAGTTCTAAACTTGACGAATCACTCGATCCAGATCTGAACCCATGCAAAACTAGGGTTCTAGGGGGTAAAAACTGAAGGTTCACGGCTGGGATCCCCAGTTAGGGTTCACGGCTTGGGATCCCGGATGTGGTTCACGACTTGGGATTCGCGGGTAAGGTTCACGGCTTGGGATTCCCGGGTAAGGTTTACGGCTTGGGATTCCCGGGTAAGGTTCACGGCATGGGATTCCCGGGTAAGGTTCACGGCATGGGATTCCCGGGTAAGGTTCACGGCTTGGGATTCCCGGGTAAGGTTCACGGCTTGAGTAGGGTTCACAGCTAGGATCCCTAGTAGAGTTCATGGCTGGGATCCCGAGCAGGGATCACGGCTGGGATTTCCGGGCCTAAGTTCACGGGTAAGCACCCGAGAACTCCCCTTGAATTGTGTACACCTAAGTTCACGGGAAGGAGCCGTGTACTCCTAGGTTCACGGTATGAAGGGCTAAATGTGATGACTTGTATGTGAAGCTAAGATTAGGTTGTGTACGCACAAGTTAAAAGATCCTTTGAGATCTTTGACCCTGTTTATCTCAGGTGAGTTCTAGAAGCCCTTCTTTAAATGTTTTAATTAATATTTTGGGTTGGTGTGCATACATACGAAACGATGTTTACGAAACGATGTCTACGAAATGAGGGTTATGAAATGATGTTTACGAAGGACGATGTTATGAAACGTTTTGCCAGAAGAAGTTTATGAAAGGTTTACGAATGAAATGTTATTTAATAAAACGTATGAATGCTTTAACTATAATGAGGTAAAGGTTTTGTAAAAGTAACGAATGAACGAATCTGCCATAAGTTCCTACAGGAGCTAGGGTATGTATGTATGTATTGGCCTTACCTTTATGGGGGGCCTTTGTGGCTGGCTAACGGTTGTACAACTGGTTGAGGATGGGGTGACGACGGTCACCCTGGGATTACCGGGATCCCAATAGAAGGTACTATTCCTTGTGGGGAAATAGTGCCTATGGTATGTTTGGTCTACCTAGAGGTAACGAGCCTTAGGAGACATGGGTGACGGATGACTTAGAGGTAAGGAGCCTTAAGATCATCCATTGGTATACGAGGTATGGACTTGACGGTTACGAGAAGGCGCAGATTCGGTTCATGTTGACTTATGTTATGATGCTATGTTACGATGTTATGATGATGTTAAGTTGTTGCATGTTTTACGTACGTTTTTGTTAAATAAATGTATGTTATGTTTTGGGCAAAATGATTATGACAAGGTTTTATGTAAAGCTAGAACCTAAGCAGTTAATGCAATAAAATATCGGATATCGGTCAAAAACCGATATTTGAGATATCGGTTATCGCGGTGAGATATCGGTAACCATAAATTTATATAAAAATTATATATTAATCATCAGATTCAATAGTCATAGACTAAAAACATAAAATTTATGTATAAAATTTTAAATTTATAAATATAACATTACTTTTATGCTTTTTATGTTTAAATTTATAAGTTTTAGGACCAGATATAAACTAGTAAAAATATAGAGGGGTTAAAAGTTAAAAATCCAAACTTAATAAACCCTAAATCCCTCCACACTGTTAAGTATACGTCGTTCTTCCCCTTTGCTCCACCATTCCCCCTCTGCCTCCACTCTCACGCACAGCAGCTCCAAAATCAGGTCGATTGGGTTTGAAATCGTGGATTGATGGGTTGATTTCCCACAATGGAGACACAAGTGGTTCGATTATTCTTCGAAATAAGGTAAGAACTCGTTTTACTTGCTCGATTTGGTCCAAACCGAGAATATCGGTGATATAACCGATATTTAAGACTCCAAATTTCGGCGATATATCGGTAATCTCGACCGATATTCTCGGGACCGATATTCTAACCGATATTTTAAACCGATATGCTAGCCTATGACCGATAACCGATATATCGGCCGAGTTAACTGCATAGGCTAGAACTCACCAGCGTAGCTGACTTTTAGTATGCACATTCAGGTTAAGGACAGGTATGGATGGACAGTGAAGCTTGGCGAGTGATGAAGAGTTACCCGGATGAAACAATGACCGACATCCCGTTATGTTTTAGTTATGATGTGTTTATGTTTTAGACAATGTTTACGTTTCCGCATGTTTGACTTTGTTGACATTATGTTTGAACGAAATTTTTCGCTGCGTTATTTGATATTCAAGTTTAAGAACTGTTTGTGAATAAGTAAATCCAACGAGTGAGACCTCCCGGGTTTGGTGTCTTACACGTTGCGACACGCCTACTTTTATCAACGTTTCGACGTTATTTTTCGTAACATCAATTTTAAACTGATCATTTGTTTTAAACGTTTCTTTAAACTGAATGGTTTTTTAAACTATTCAATGCTCATCTTCAAATATACCGTTGCGGGTTTTGTTTTATCTACATTATCCGTCGCAACGTGGTCCTTATGAATAGTAACTTGATTTTTTATTCTACTTTTTATTTTTAGTTAAATAAAAATTCTTTCATAAAAATAAAACAAATAACGTCCATGCCCAGTGATTCACGTATGTACACGTACTACAACCTCATCCGTATCTACATGTCGAACCCGCTGTGAAATGCGCCATTTTAATAAAAAAAAATGAAATGATTTACACTTACAACTTCTAAACTATGGTGTATTCTAAAATTTCGAAATTAACATTGCGGCGTACCTATTTTTATTTACGTTTAGACGTGAATTTTCGTAACCTTATTTTTAAACCAACCGGTTGTTTTAAACGTTTTTTAAACCGTCTGGCGCCCATCTCAAAATACACCATTACGACGTTTTTTTATCTACGTTTAACAGACCCGCCGTAATGCGCCGCTAGCATGCTTATTTTTATCTACGTTTCGGTGTAATTTTTTTAATAACTTCACTATCGTATACAACGAGGTAACTTTTCCATTACTGTCGAATATACCGTTGCAACATGTTTTTTTACTTCGTGTAAAATGTACCATCACGATTTGTTTATTTTTATCTACGTTTCAACAATGCCGCAAAACGCGGGTAATGAACCACTAGTTACTACAATATCATCAACATATACTGAATAACAAATATCACATTTTTCTTGGATCAAACAAATAGTGAATAAATACTTTCACTATGTTCAAACCCTACTTCCATCAAGGTTTTTGTATTTTTTTTTTCATTTCATTTTCTAGAAAATGTTTTAACCCATACAAATATTCTACCAATTTACACACTCAATTATCATTTTTGTTGAAATACAAGAAAACATTATTAACATGACGAGTTATTAATTCCTTATCATTATCAAAACAAGAGATTAACAATCTTAAATTAGCATTAAACCTTTATTATCCTAACATTTTGTTTCATACACTTATATAAGTTAATCCTCGTTTTTGGCATGACTTACAACTAAATCAATTTATATCAAACTATAATTTATAGTATGGTTGTTAATTGGCATTGCTATGATTAGAGTACATGTGGGTTACCTAAAAACCTTTTGTAAATAAAAACGAGTAAAATACAAGTGTTACCTTTTATTTGGACTTGATTAAAAATATTAACTTTTTTTAACACAAAATTTGATTATATAGAAGAGACCAGCAGTTACCAGGTGGATAACCCATAATTACACCAACATAGATGTCTATCTATCAAAACCAACCAAAATTATCAAAAAGATCCCTAGGTTTTATCCACCCATAAAAAATTACAACCAAGCTACACAATATTAAACCTACTTCGTTCCTCCCAAGTAACTGCTTGTATTCTTGACCAGTTCATAATCTATAGGAGACCTATTGATTTTATATCTTCAATTATCATAGCGAGAGATGTATGCTTATTATTGAACACCACTTCATTTCTCGCCTTCCACAAACACCAAAATGTTAGAATAATTAATAGTGTGCAGTATCTTTGCCATTTTTTAAGAAACCTTAAGTATCTTATGTATTTCCAAGAGATCCCGGATATAAAAGGCGTATATGGAAGGTATTTTGCACCATTGAGATATGATTTGCCAAATTGATTGGGCAAAGTGGCAAGAAACAAAAATGTGCTTCCACTGTTTCACCATAATCCCCACAATTTACACAAACCCGGGTTGACGACAATATTTCTCTTCATTAGCGAATCCAAAGTTGGTAATCTATCCATCTCGGTCCTCCAAGCGAGAATACCTACCTTCTTCGAAACCCAATTATTCCATGTCATCACATAATTAAAGCTCACACCATTAAAATCTTGAATTCGCTCCTTAATACTCTTGAGCGTAAAAAACCCAGAGCCATCCAATTCCCATGACCGTTTATCCTTGGCCGAAGACAAACCTATCGAACAAATGATCAATGACAACAAATCTAATTCCTGTTTTTCTACCGAAGAGATCAGTGGTCTGGACCAAGCCCAAACACCCACCAACCCAGTCAGATCTATATAAACTAACATAAATAAGTACCGCGTTATAAACAATTATCGTCGCATCGTGCGGGTTTCCACTAGTAACAAATATATAGAAATTTAACAAGATATCGGAAATTGAGAAAAGGAAGTTGGAAATTGCGCGCGCACAGGCATTGGGCCAAGGAGACTAGTTCCAAAAATTGTCAACCACCTTCCCCGGCGAAGCGATAACTATTTCACACTCAACCAACACCTTTCTCTATCACGCAAAACTCCCCTCACACACTCACTTCAGCTGATCCTTGTTCACCCTCCCCCCAATTTCAGACCACAATATCCTTACTCCTTATCAGATTCAGTTTCCCCCAATTTAACTCCTTCTTATAAACCAATCAATCGAGATCCACACTTTCCCCCAATTCATATAATTTCTTCTCAATTTCACTCACTTGTGTTTTAATTCTTCAATTATAGAGGCCGTGACGAGCTTTCCAAGTTCGTTCAACATTCTGGTCAAAATTAGGGTTTTGTTGTTGTTTGGTTGTTCAATTTTGTGATTCTTTTAAGTTTTTTTTTATTGTATTTGATAATTGACGGCTAGAAATGGAACCTCCTGCAAGTAATCTATCTTCGAACAGCAGTAGAATCGGTTTAGGGTTCAGATTACGCGATTTCGTTCGACCTCCATTGTTGTCGTTTCTGGAGCGATCTGGCGTTTTCCACACGAGATCGCAAGCGGTTTCTGGTTCTGATCTCGAGATGCAGCATGAGAATGCGGTTGCTGATGAAGTTTCTATAAGGATTACGAGTGGTGTGGAGGAAGAGCTGCTGCGTAATGTGGTGGCGGATGGTGATGAACAGATTAGTGAGAGGGGAGGAGAAGAGGTGAGGAGTGGGGATGCTGTTAATGGAGTTGATGAACAGACGCCTTCGCCTTCTTTGAATAATAATCGATATGATATTCAAAATGTGGCGCAATGGATTGAGCAGATTCTTCCTTTCTCTTTGCTTCTGTTGGTTGTTCTAATACGCCAACATTTACAAGGTAATATGTTTTACTTGATTTCCTTGTATGGACTGAATAGATTCTTTTAAGTTTTGTGTTTAGATGAAGGCGTAGGGGCGTAGAGGAAACGCGCCCCAGCTCGCCTAGCTCAAGCTTGGCTTGCGAGTATTTTTGGGTGGCTCTACAGTACAAGCAACTAAAGTAACCGTTTTAGGCCCCTAAAAAGGACCCAAAAAATTGAAAAACTACTTTAATTTGTATTCTCAGCTTTTGTGTTTTAAGAGAGAAATGATAATTTCACAACTTTTATGTCAACATTATACGTTTTGACGCTCTATTAAGTTACATTTTAATTTTTTTTTATATATTTACAAAACTCACATAAGGCCTCAATTTTAACGTTCGCTTTAAGCCACAAAATATGTTGAGCCGACCCTGTTTCAAGCCCGAGCTTGGTTCAGGCTCGACTCGTTTATTATTTATTAGTATATTATTTATATTTATATGTATATATTAGGTTAGAAACCTACGGGTTGAATAAATAAAACATTAAATAGTTATTAATGAATATTTAGGAATTATAAAAGAAATATTAAATAGTAAAGAAGATTTAGGAATTAATAAAGGAGATATTAATATTAACCATCGGGGTTGGTGGTCCAGTGGCAGAGGCAAAGCCTCTTAAATCACCTAACGTTATGGGTTCAAGTCCCTCTAAAAGAAATTTGTCGTTCAAAAAAAAAAATAAAGGAGATATTAAATAATTAATCATGAAGAAAAATAAGCTGGAAAAAGAATCTTGGTCTCATAGAATTTTGACAATGATGCAACTAGTTACTTATTTATTAGGTATAGAAATATAATTATAATTTATATTATAACATAAGGGTGCAGTTCAAATGATAACCAATATTTATGTGATAACGGTGATAACCACTCTCAAACATAGTGTTACGCATATGTAACAA
The DNA here is from genome assembly GCA_023525975.1 of Smallanthus sonchifolius. Taxonomy (NCBI): domain Eukaryota; kingdom Viridiplantae; phylum Streptophyta; class Magnoliopsida; order Asterales; family Asteraceae; genus Smallanthus; species Smallanthus sonchifolius. The sequence continues at coordinate 35,818,202 of CM042046.1, forward strand.
TTATCATTCTGTTGGTGTTATATATATGTGACACTATATGTCACATATATGTAACATTATGTGGTACGTATATGTAAGACTCCTCATTTCTGTATTTATGTTTATGTTACTTGGCTTGAGTGGTCGGATCATTTACACCCCTAAATGAAGGTGATCATTTGCAGGTTTTTTCGGGACGATTTGGATTTCTGCAGTCCTGTTCAAATCAAATGACATTCTGCAAAAGCAAACTGCTTTGAAGGTATGATTGAAGTTTATTTAGTCATCTTCTCCATGAAAGATGGTTTTAGTTTCTGTGTCTTTCATCGTATCGCGTATGCATTGTTCTTGAATCTTGATACTGATTTTTTATTAATGTCATTTTGGGCAGGGGGAGAGGAAATTTTTGGTTCTTATCAGCATCACTGTGATCTTTATGCTTCATATGGTTTTTGTTTACTGGTGGTACCAAAATGATGATCTTATGTATCCATTGGTTTTGCTTCCTCCAAAATCAGTCCCACCATTCTGGCATGCTTTATTCATCATCTTGGTGAATGGTAAGTTCTCCTGTGGGTCCCATCTACATTCAGTAAATGGGACCCACAAAACGAGAATTACAAATATCCAAGATGAGTACCACCTAATATGTTTTTTTACCTCAGATTCAATGGCACGACAGGCCGCAATGGTTTTTAAGTGTGTACTTTTAATGTACTACAAGAACACCGGAGGTCATAACTATCGAAAGCAGGTGATTCAAAAACAGTTGTTTGATGTTTTCTGAATCTTTTGTTCTCAAAGATAGTGATTGACACAAGGATGTATGTTTTTATAGGGTCAAATGTTGACTTTGGTTGAGTACATGCTACTTCTGTATCGAACGTTGTTGCCTACCCCTGTTTGGTATCAATTCTTCCTAGACAAAGAGTATGGAGGTATCTTTTCGTCGGTTACAACAGGCTTGTACTTAACTTTCAAGCTTACATCTGTCATACAAAAGGTATATTGTATAATGCATCTTTTTGTCAAAAACAGATTGTTGTTTGTTATTCAAGTTGGTGCCTGTTTTGTGTAGGCTCGGTTATTGTTTGCTGCATTAAGGGCGTTATCTCGTAAAGAGTTGCATTACGGATCATCTGCATCTGCCGAGCAGGTTAGCAGGAACTTTTCTTTTCTGTGAAAATTGAAATAATTTTGATCATATTATGTGGCTCTGAATTTGTAATCTTAGAAATTTTAGGGGAGGCAATTCCTGGACGATCTAAAACATGACATGAAAATAACCAGGCTTTAGGTTGTCATATAATTAACGCGTTTAATAAACAAATTGTGTTCAGGTTGATATGTCTAACCCGTTTAATTAAACTTATTTATGACCCATTTATTTTAAACCCGCCAACCCATTTAGCACGTTTACAACTCGTTTAGATAAATGGGTTAAACTGATTGTGTTCGGGTTACACGATTTTAAGTGTGTCCGTGTTACGCGAATAAATACATGGGTCAGTGATCGAGGTGAACGATTCAGCCCGCCAAGATTACCATCCCTAAGAAATTTTGTGGCACTCATCATCAATTCATAACCTTTTGGTTATTCTTTCCTCCACATGCTTCTTTGAAATCGGACAAACAAACATTCCTAATCACTTGTGTTCAGGTCACTGCTGCTGGAGATCTTTGTGCAATTTGTCAAGAAAAATTGCGGTCACCAATCGTTCTGAGGTGTAAACACATATTTTGTGAAGAGTGTGTATCAGAATGGTCAGTTTGCTTCTTTCTCTTTAATATAGTTTTCGAATCATATTTACCAAACTATCTGTCACCTTTTAACAGGTTTGATCGAGAGAGGACATGCCCGTTGTGTAGAGCACTTGTGAAACCAGCAGATATTAAATCATATAGTGATGGATCAACAAGTCTTTTTTTCCAGTTCTTCTGATGGTACTAAACAGTTTAAGAATATGTACAGCCTTAACAGCCATGGATATATCTCATCAAAACTTTAGTGTCATGAGTCAACGGTTAGGATTTTCTCATAGTATAGTGTGATGTTCATGTTGATGTTGAAATTGTATGTAATGATGTTCATATGACACCAGACTGTATGTATATGACATGCCTTGCATATATCTCTAACATCATGTATGATTTCCTAAAATACACATGCATACATACATGTACCTTAAAAGTATACATGATTTAAACAATTACATTCACCAAAAATAAATCATGTCCAGATGTGAAACAAAACAATTTAACAAAAAAGAACTCACATCTTGTGAGTTGGATCGTCTGCGTTTACAGAAAAGGGGCTCGTGGGTGTAACAGGTGGAGACGTGATATCTCCTATTACGTGCGGGTTTGCGTTGTGAAGAACTGGTGGTACCAAATTATTATTATTGGTTGTGAGGAAGTTGTTGATGGGGTATACTTCTGAAACTTCTTCTCTGTTCTCGTCTATGTAAACCACGTCCTGCATCGTTAGTTGGTGATATTCCACGATTTCTCTGAGGAATCGATTCTCCCTTGCATAAACCGAGTTCTCCTGTGCCAATCGTGCTTTCTCTGCTAGAAGTGACTCCAGTTGTAGTCGAATCTGCCACATAACAAAAGGTTCATCAAATTAAACCATAAATCCTAAACCTGGTAAAATATGCATATCAGACAGACACTTGACATCTGAATAACAGAAGAATGCTAAAGAATACCAAATCATCATCTTCAGGGCGGTCGCTTCCTCCACCGGTCTCCCTAAGGATTTTATTTTCCTCTTCTAACTGAGCACACCGCTCCTTTGCAAATGCAAGATCAGCCTTCACGGTTTTCAGCTCCCGCAGTAGAACCTTTGCTTTTGCCGCCATTGCCATTGACACCTGTCGTGCAGCCCCATACCAATATCATACATCTCATTTATTTCCAATCAAAAGCTATTTGGTGTTTTTCATTAAAAAAAATGGAATTTTAAGATATTTATTAACCATATCTAACACACTACTTGTTTATAAAAATTTGGACAAAAAATGTTTCAAGTCAATCCAACCTGACCCGTAACGGAAAACTGCCCAACCATTTTGCCATCTCTAACAGTAACATAAACATTCCACACCAAAAATAACCTAGAAATGCAAAATAAATTTATCATATGAAATTATGAACCAGTGACACACATATGCCACCTTACGTCTCGAGAGGCCTTCAATTGAATTTCTGTATCTGTCTTCATCTGTGGTAATTGCCTAACAGTTGAAACTGGAATTTCCTCAGATTTTTTCTTAGTATGTAGTTTGCGTGTTTCCTGAATGATTTCGACAGTTCGATTTTCCACAACAGTCATGCCCTCCTGTGAGAATATCATTAAAAAATCTCAAATAAACGCCAGAAATAATTTCTTGTAAGTGTAGCTTCTATAACTAACTGATTTTTCAAATCATGGACTGATTTAGCTAAAAAAACAGACACATCAGAAGATTACCTCAAGAGCATTACCAATGTAATTGAAAGATGATGTAATTGCATCTAGCCCCTTCTGCAATGCAGGATTATCTGCCTTCCGACGGTTTTCTGGCAACTATGAATAATTCAATTGGGTCATCGTAGAGGATATAAGAAGATGATGAACAAGAGTAAATTCACACTAGAAATCAGGACCAGTCCACAGCAAAAAGACACACATAATCAATTACGATAAAAAAAAGATAATAATAATAATAAAGTAACAAATAAATATCTCTGAACCAGATACAATCACTAAACACCAATAATTATGTACCCCCCTTATAAAAAGATAAAAGCTTTCGAATTAAAATGATTACCTGACTCTTGGCTTCCATATCAGACAGCTGCTGTCTCCTCCTTTCAGGTGTTTCATACTGTTGGACAACATCATCATCATCAATTATGGCTCTAGCTTTTCTAGCAAGAGCACCCCAAAATCCGCGTTTGGGTTCATCCAAATTCTTTGTTGATGGGTTATCATATCTTGTTGAATCATCCTACAAGGCTACAACCATGAGTAACCATCTGCTAAGGGAACTACATGATTACTTAAGCAAGGACAGTTACGTTTAATCTCCAATCAGTGAATGTAATTTAACAAAAAGAAGAAGAAAAAAGACTGTCAAACTCAAAAGAAAGAAAGCAGAAATAAAAGGTCAATCTTTTTCACGGAAGTTAAAAAAAAAGTCTGATTAATGAGGCTACAAAAGTCCCTCTTTGGGTGTATGTTCGTTGTCTACAACTGCAACACTGTACTTTTAAGAGACATCTACATAGCCAAACTGTGCATCCGGTTAAGCCAGGCCAATGCACATTAACCATAGTAGTCAAAGGCTCAAGGCGCAAAGGGTGAGCCTTGGGCCTAGGCGCACAGTATAAACAGCCCATATTTAGAGGTTTTAGACATGTTTTAGTCTGGTTTAGACTAGTTTAGACATCATTTTTAGATGTTTCATAACATTTATAGTTGTTTCAGACCAGTTTTGGCCGGAATCGTCGCCTGAGAGCTTTGATGGACCGCAAGGCGGTATGGCTGCACCTCGCATATTCTAGTAGGCCTCTAGCTTTAATGACGAGGATGCCCTTTCCTCCAAGACAATCCATTTCATATCAAACTAATAATAGTATCATCACCATCAAACCCACACCCTTGTAATTCTTAACATTTTGTCCAATTACATTGGTCTATATCCCTGTTTTCAAATCATGACTTGCGTCGGGAAGTGAATACAAAATAATTTATGTTTTACTAGTCATTATATTTATGCATAAACCTTCTTCTGTGTTCGTCAAAAATTACGGTTTCAACTTCCAGAATAGGGCTAGCAAAACAAGCCTAAACGTGTTAAACAGGTCAGACACAATTAACACAGGCACTAAACACGGACACAAACCTGCTTATATACGTGTTAGACGGCACGACCTGTTTAACACGATTAATGTCACCTAGACTCGACACTGAACATTTAACACGGTTAACAAACAACAAGACTTTTATCACCAAAAATTAAAATCCATAACAATAATATCCTTCAAGAACAACTCTTAACATATTAGTAATATACACATGTGCGAGGATACCTTAGCAGACGATGGATAAGAAGAACGAACTGGAATTGACTTGATTTGCCTAGGTGAAAGAGCGGATTCACCGTAAGCCGAAGAGAGAGACGAATCACGGTACGCGGAGGAGGCTCTTATCGCTTTGGCAGCCAGAGACTGTGAAGCAGAGGAGGATGATGATGAAATATCTTCCGGAGAATCATTAGGCCGTCGTAAATTAGGGTTAGGGATTGCAGACGTTGAATCGTTGACAGATCCTTGCCTCCGCCTATACGCCATAACAATTAGAGTTGAGATCTGAAGTAATTCGCCACCACCGCCGTGAAGATACAGACGCCGGTGGATCCAAAGCTACTTCCTTGTAGTCGCACACTGTCAGTCACTTGTCAACGTTTCATAAAAGGGCGTTTTTCATGGGCCTTTCAATCTTTAAAAAGAGCTATAGATATGGACAACCTGGGTTTGTTTAGTTAATAACGGGTCGAGTGTCGAATCGGTTTCAACATTAGTATAGCCCGGTTTTGGATTGGGTTCGAACCAGGTCGAGTCCCGAGCTGTTTTTGTTCAACCTTTTTTTAATTTTTAATTTGTTTAATAAAATACAACTAAAACAAAATTATTTAATAAAATACATAGTAGTCGTACTCGTAATACATTTATAAAAATGGTTACTCGCGGGAACCCAAGATTGCTCGTAGGTAATTGTTGAGAGCGGCTTCCTTATCAGTTAGTGGGTTCGTCAATCTTTCTTGTACCTCGTCCTCGTATATATCACACTCTACAAGTTTTTCGCCTTCAAGTGAAGATTTATCTTGTATCCGTTATGACATGTCCAAGCGACCCTTCAAGCAAATGCAAATTTCCCACCAATTGTGGACTGAGCCTTGTTCTTCGTAGAGAAATAACCCTGCTACTAAGGAAAAAAAAACAGATTTCGAAGCTACCAAAAAAGCTTAGACGGTTAGTAAATCATCGGCCATAGCATATAGGACCGGAAATTGGTCTTCCTTTCCTTTCCACCGAGCCAAGATATCAAAATTTTTAAATTTGTGGGGAGTCATACCGGATATATAACCTGTTCCAATATATCTCCCCAACTCGTTACTTGGAGTATTACCCCGTTGACGTTTAATATTTTCATTAATTATAGTATTATATAAACTAAACATTGGATTTCGACTACTACTTGCACTCGAAGATGATATAATTCGCATTGACTCGTGTATGGTAGATTGTGTACCACATTTTGCTAAATAAACATAAGCCAGACAATAGCGAGGGTTGAGTAAGGAATCCATGTCCATGGTTCGATACTTAGTTCTTACCCAGACTATACTACGTTACAATAGGTTCACTTGCCTATTGTGTGTATAGTTTGGGAAAGTGAACCTATCGCAACGTAGTATAGTCTGGGTAAGAACCAAGCATCAAACCATGGACAAGGATTCCTTACTCAACCCTCGTTATAGTCTAACTAGGAAAATAAGTTGAAAATGGGGTTTTGTTTAAAAGAAAGGAAAAAAGGAAAAGAAAAGTAATTAGAAACGCTTTCTCATTTAAGGTGTTACTATGGTTGTTATCACTTATTAATTAATATTGTATTTTAGTAAGGTCGGTCATAGTTACTAGTACCAACCCTTTCGATAAGGGAGTTGGTATTTCGTAACGGAACAGTGGATACGGTCGGCCAACTGTTCCTAATAATTCTCAGGATCCTAACGGGGTCTCAAGTCCTTCGGCTGTCCCGTGAGTTAATATTCGGACTAAGATTATCCTTTCGACTGGTGTTCACACACAACTATCCCACATAACGCAGTTAATGCTACTCTACATTACTTAACTCACACATAATCTCACTTAGTCATACCACACAACTCCACGTAGTAATGCACTACACAACTAATGCTCTAACAATTAATGCATAACTCAAAAGACGTACCTCTTGGTTCGTGGTTACTCGTGGTGTCATTCGTTTCACCCTCGTCCCATTTTCAATTTAAGTTAAGGTATTTTATTTTTGTAAAAACATCGATTTTCTCTTAAATTACGGCTCTGATACCAACTTGTAAGGTCTCCCACCGGGGCATCCTACAGTTGGTTCTCATAACGGTTTATTCTCTTTAAAATACATTTATTATTACTCAAACTACAACGGAAGTCTTACTAAAAACATTAGTTATTATCGTTATCAAACTTACCTCACGAATGCCTGTACACCGGACCCGAGTAACGCCGCTCCCAAGCCAAGATACGTCAATCACCAAGCTCATCTGCAAAACAACCTAACGTACACACAAAGTCAGCTACGCTGAGGGAGTTCTAATAGTTAATTTAATTAAAAGTCATCTTGTCATAAAAGTTGTTTATCTTTACTCGTGACCCTTTGGTCCTTAGGAAATAGTTTTATACTTGGTTATCATTTTGATCACGGTGTCAAGGTCAATCAAAAACATTTATAAAAACTACTACTTAGCTACCTTAGACTGTAGACAGGAAAGTAGAGTTGTCGAATCCACAGGAACCAGTGGAAAAATAACTTGCTTAGTTTAGTAAATTCGTTTAATTAAAACTCAAATTAAGTAAAGAATGCAACCTCCTCCAAACTTCAGGTTCTAGGTTTCACATAAAACTTAGTTGTTTAATTAGACAACACATAGACATAGTGTTGGAAAATTAGTTAAAATATAATTGAAGACATGTTGTCAGCAAACATATACAACTTGTTTCGTCACAAACCAGTATATTCTAATCACCCAATTTACCAGTGTCAAGTTAACCCTTTAGTCACCCAACCCGCTCTAGGTCTTATCATTAATCGAACAATATTGTAAAGAAAGAAAACTCAAAACACACAATATAAACTGTTTAAATTAACGAATACATCAATCCGTTCTGTTATTGTCAGAAATTAAACGAATGTAATATATAAACAAACTGAATTAAATATAAAACCTATACGAACCGTCCGCCCAGAAAAAACCACAAAAGAATTAGCCCCTCATACTTAGATTCTTTGACCTCGATGCCATGCCTAAACACCTCCTAATTCTCCCTCAATGTCTTGTGCGTGAACCCCCTTTAATTCCAGCCGTCAAGATGATTTTCAGCTTACGCCTTGATTCCCGTTTTAAATAATGTCAGCCTCAAATTGCTGTGAACTCCCCTAGCCCAACAACACCTACTACGTGCAGCCCAACCCCATTGATCATTTTTTAAGTCCACATTTCTTTTCTGTTGCATATCTTCTCCATCGTGGGCTCATGCTGCCATGTATATCCAGCCCATGCTATCATCTCTAAATAATCAATTGTGGCCTATCATGCTAACTTTTATTATTTTCGTTTCTGCATTACAAATTCACAAACTATTAAATTTGCTATTGAAACTAATTTAACTCTTGTAGTCATTTAATGGCATTCATGACTTTGTCATATGCTCCTACGTCACTCTCCCTCATCTCATTTAATTTTATTTTATACAAACACAAATTAATTAATTTTACAAACTATTAATACTAACATGTCTCAAGATATAAATTGATTATCTGCATTTCTATCATGTTCCTTTCTTCTTCTTCTTCTTCTTTTTTTATATTAATTCATCGTTTTAGCTCGTTATATCCAATATAACAATAACACATAACACGAGCTCAAAGTATACTGTTTCACACATAATCAAGATTAAGAACATTTAATTACATATAATTAACATATGTAAATCTATCACTCACCATTATCCCATGATACCTCAAAAGACTCATACCACAACTTTAACCCAGTAAGTTCCATAACATGACACGAACTTACAATACTAGTTACTCATAACCTACAACCGATGTTAACTCAAAAACCTGATTAACCCCACTAACCCCTAGACATTGACTTACTCAACCTTGACCAAAGCTTTCACAATTAACTGACACAACAGTTGTAAACACCACCTTAAAATCCCGACACCACAGTAGCTCTAACTCTACATGTCAAAATAAGGTCATTCACACTTCATATTAATATCAACACATTAGTATCATCTATATATCACTTTAATATCATCCCATGCACAACAAATAAAACTGTTTAACCAAATATACTAAGCATGCAAACACATACCTCATCAATGCACCCTCATCAGGGTTACCCTCGTCAAGGCATTAACACACCCCGAGCTCATCATTAACCTGTTAAATAAATGTCACCATTGGTAACTTCCCGAAGGACCTCGTCCTTCACAATCCCGTTTATCGTGTCGTAATGACAGCGATACAAACACAATACCAGCCGTGCCACAAGGACAACGACACCAAACGTACAACGCAAATATAAACATATAATATCATACTACAGTTATATGACTTGTTGACCACACCTATAACTCACACATAGCATTAGGACAATATTTATCCCACATGCAATCATAAGCATTTAGCTTAAAGTCCGACTCTCCGTGTCCAACCCTCAACACGTCATACATTATTAACTCGTATCTTTTGCTCACGTTTGCCTAAGAACACACCATTGACCCTATGAATCCTTAATAATCATTTTATATCAAAACCCATAGGGTTAGAACCCGAAACCCTTAACACGATTAAATATATTAACATCTCTTAAAAGTATGTACGATAGCCCCAGAATAGTAAAGCATTTAAAAGTAGGGGGATTAGAAACTCATCGGATATGTCGAGTCCGAGTCGTTCCTTGCAACTCGTCCATTTGCTCGAAATCCGAACCTGTCAAATATATGATCACATGATCAGAATGCGTCATACGCAAACGTCGTGTAATGCATAAATATAAACCCCAACGTCGTCTCGATATCTAGTCCCTTCATTCTACGAAACCCTAGTTCCACGTGCTTTCACCAACTGGATCGTCCTCGACCCGTTTAGAGACCGTACACCGAACTAGGTCTCATGCATGCACGTAACCATGCCAGGAAAAACCCTAATCACCGAATCGTCACCATGCAAGTCCAAGCCCTACGTAACGCGTGCACACGAGTCGGGTTTTCCATGCCTGTATGTAAACCACGCTATGCATAACCCTAACTGACGTCGTTAATGTCTTCCGACTCTCCCACCGTACACCACCGTGTATGCCGCCAAACGCCACCATCATCCCCGTCAGGAAAAACCTTAACATGTTCCACTGTTGTCTTCATCACTCTCCTCGTGCACCACCCGGCACCACCCCCATGTCGCCTTCGTCTTCCTCACCGTGAACCCTAATGACTAGAATCACCACCACCCACATCATTTTACTATGCTCGTGCCAAGCCACACACCGGAGGCAATACCCTTTTCGTCCTCCGTTGTTCACTTCCGTGAGGCACCACCATGGCCAACACTGATTTCCCTTTCGTCCTCGCGTACCCTTTCTAACTGCCTTCATGCGCCATCGAATCGCACCAAACCATACACGTCGGTTACCTCCTTCGGTTACTTTCCCTCCTCGAAATCAGCCGATGACCATCCCTACCACCTCATCGTCTTCGGCTTCCGATGGCAGCAGCCCCACCGTCCTCGCCGTCGCATGCCATCACTGGCTGTCCCATACTCACGTCGTCCACTTCTGTGCTCGACTTCATCTCCGACCACCATACACAAAAAAACCAAACCCTAGTCGGGTTTCTAAGCGAAAAGAAAGAGATAAGCAAAAGGATAGGGATAGAGGGTTACCATTACCTTTAGATTTTTTGGGATGTTACAAGTCTACCCCCATAAAGGAGGATTCGTCCTCGAATCCCGTGTCGACACAACCCAACACCACTCATCCTTCTAGTACTTCGGCGCATCCAAAATCCCCTGGTGTAATATCCTATATTTTCCGACGCACATTTTTCTAAACCTTTGAACGTATTCCCGACCACTTCCTAGATATTCGTTTAATCAATATAAAACATTTATACGCGAGAACCTATACATATATATAAATATATTTATGAGACTCATTGAAAGATACATGTATAAAATACTTTTGAAACTTTATAAGGTTAAACATATAACTACGGGGATTAGTTTACACAAGCTAAAAAAATAAAACTTATAAAAACCTTAAAGGGATTTTATAAATAGAAACATATATATTTGTTTTTATAAAATCTAGGGACTAAAAATGCCAACTTCAAAACTTGTCTTAAACTAAATCTATATTTTAACACAAAATGATAAAGCTTCAAACTTCAGGGACCGTTCGTGTAATTTCACCAAACACCCGAGACCCAAACCGGTCCCGAGTTCGAAACCCGCAAACACCCGATTTTGAACCCATTCCTTCAAAAACGCGAAAACGACCGGATTCAGTGAACCTCGGTCCTCGCCTCGCGCATGCGACCCGTCCCGTAGGTGTATTAACTTCCAATTTCGATCGAGGCCGCGCATGGAGTCGGAATTAACTCCGACCGGCTCAACCACCCATCCACTACCCGTTCGCGCATTTAAGGCCAAATTGCCTATAAATAGCGAATGCAAAACCTCACCAGAACCACACCAAAGCTACATGCACTCTCAATTTACCGATCTAGGACCTGCAAGTATCGATTCAAGCTCGTGACCGTCGAAGCCAAAACCAAACTCAAAATCGATCAATCCGATATCATTTCAGGTAAATCGTGCATCCATTTGCGTCGTTTTTACTCAAGGATCGAAAGCCCTCTGTCAAATTTCAATGACAGAGGCGAATTCGACATGTATTTAAGGATCGACATACTAGGGTTCAAACGGGAATTTGGGGGTCGTTTGAAACGACGATTAAAAACTTTATTCTTCGGTTATATTCTCAGCGAGGCCCGTAGCCGGGTTGGTTAAGCCTTGAGCGTGTGAACTGGGCGACCCGGGTTCGAATCCGGGCGACCCCAGTTTTGGTATTTTGATTCTTTTGCCACTTGTGATTAAGAGTAATTTTCCAAAAAAAAACTTTATAAAATCTATTAAAACTTTTTATACTTGAAATCGATTTTTTTTTTATGTTTATTCCAGAAAACGTTTTAATAAAAATCAAACTAAAATTTCAAGAATTAATATTTATAACCTATTATAAATACAAAAAAAAACTATAGAAACCTTCTTTAAGTTTATAAAACTTAATAATTAATAGAAATTTATTTAATTATTATTTTGTCTAATAAACAAAGAGTATTTTCGCCTAAACCTTAAATACTAATTGCATGTCCATTTGAAACGTATTAAATTATACATTTACTTTACTTGGTTATTTGAAGAAAATAAATACGCTCTAAATGGAATGCTTGGAAAAACCTATAAACTTTATGAAATTACGAAATATATATATGCTTGCACATTTATTTCTATAAATTACCTATTTAAAATGTTAACCAACATTTCAAATATTAATTAGTAAAATTACAATTTGTGATGAATTCTTAAATAAATAAATATTTTAGGGAATTATTTATTTAGCTAAATAATTATTCTTTTCTCCTAGATAAATTGATAATTATACTTAATAATAAAAATCTAAGAAACTTAATATCCATTTTACTAGATATCATCCTTTTAAAATAATAAATTTCTATTACTAAAATACTTGTTTACTTATTACTAAGGTAGAAACTCTAAATGCTTGGAAAGCTAATACCTAGCATACGTAAATAATGAGTATTTGTTTAAACTTCACACGTAACGATAATCTAAAACTTGTTATGAAGCTAAACTTTGTAACACGACTACTCCCACTTTCCAACCCAAGAACCCTAGTCGAATTTTGAAATCCTAGATCGTTTTCCATAGACTTGTAGGATCATACTTGAGATCTTATGCTTGTATTCTTAGGCTTATTGTGAGGGTATTCTTCCTCAAAATAGTGCTACACTTACTCTTGTCGGATACTCTTCATCAAATCTATGTGAGTATACTTAGCCCCTTTTTCCTTTCTATGCTTTTGGGGTGAAACATGTTCAAAATTCTTAAACTTATACAATTCTTGTACAACTATGACTACGTGTTTATTCTTATGTTAAACTTGAGACTTGTATGCTTAGATTAAACTTAAAACTAGCATATTCATTAACTTTGATTAAGCCTATGGTAACAATGATAGATCTATTGCATTTGACCAATCCACCTTGATTGATTGACCCTTCGGGGGGAGCCCTTGGTGATTGTTACTAAACCAAACTTTCAAACCTGCGGGTTATGCCTAAACATGGTTGGAGGATTGAATGTGCACAATGTTTAAGATACTTGTTTTCTCATATTTACATTATAGAATGCACAAATCATAGTGAATTGTAAATTCTTTTCAAATACTTGTTAAACTGTGTCAAAACCTTTGTATCTCACCAACTATTTTGTAGTTGACAGATTCTTTCACATGTTTCAGGTTTACATCATGAGACTTATTCGTGATCACATAGGATGTTTTGGACCTAGACTACTTAAATTAAATGTTGTATTCGTATTATTCTTCCTTGTATTGAATCTTAAATTATTCATTAATGAAATATCGAAACTTTAATAGTCAACCTTGTGCTATTGAACAACCGCGTCCGCCCCGGCATATAATCCGCCGTCGGTTGGGGTGTGACAGATCCCTTGGTGATTGTTACTAAACCAAACTTTCAAACCTGCGGGTTATGCCTAAACATGGTTGGAGGATTGAATGTGTACAATGTTTAAGATACTTGTTTTCTCATACTTACATTATAGAATGCACAAATCATAGTGAATTGTAAATTCTTTTCAAATACTTGTTAAACTGTGTCAAAACCTTTGTATCACACCAACTATTTTGTAGTTGACAGATTCTTTCACATGTTTCAGGTTTACATCATGAGACTTATTCGTGATCACATAGGATGCTTTGGACCTAGACTACTTAAATTAAATGTTGTATTCGTATTATTCTTCCTTGTATTGAATCTTAAATTATTCATTAATGAAATATCGAAACTTTAATAGTCAACCTTGTGCTATTGAACAACCGCGTCCGTCCCGACATATAATCCGCCGTCGGTTGGGGTGTGACAGATTGGTATCAGAGCCTTGGTTATAGGGAATTAGGTTATTAGACACATGACCTAGACTATAACTTAAGAGACCCAAACATGAGTTATCTCACGTCCTTTACTAAGAATTCTCTCCTCATTTTATTCTTAATTCTTATACGTGAACGCTTGGGGATTCTACGTTTCTACTTACCTACGTGCTACAAGAGGCTACTACATCGAGGACACGTTCTTAGGCTTCAAGTCTAAGCCACCACTAAACTCTCGTCAAGGATATTTAAGTTCTAGATAATGTGTGAGAACTTGTGCGGACCGGAAGGGTGGATACCTGTATTCTGGGAAATTCTGTCAAGGAAAGCATTTCGTATAAATCCAAATCAACCGTTGGACCCGTATGCTTTCCTGGGAATTCTTGGGATGAGTATCCACTTATAGGAATGCAGGACTTCTCTAAACATTAGTGAGCTCAAATTTCTCTTGGTATGTCAAAATACTCACTTAGTGATATGCACTAAATGAGTGCCATTTCAAATACTTTACGCTTCATAAATTCATGATTCAAAAACTTTCCTCTGTAACCTTTATTCTATGATTTTTAAGTCCCGTCTTGTCACATGACAGCATGCTTACTCGTCATGACCTGAAGGAGTTACCTTCAAGGAGAAATTCTTACGAGATTATACTAAAAAACTACATACATAAACTTATATTTATAGATACTACCCAATAAACTTCATGATCGTTGTAATACAACCCGTAAAACTATGTATTACTCTACAAATTCTCCTATAAACTTCATTATTTTATGAATATAACACTTAAGGGGAAACCCTTGTGTTTCATCTTATTTTCTTCACTCAATCAAACTACTCTAAATAACTCACTCAAACTTTTGCTACACTTTCATACACCTCAAAGTGTTTATACATCTTTAAACTTCATGATCCTTGTAATACCAGCCCATTTAAAACTATGTATTGACATACAAGTCCTTTTTACAAGCTTCATTATTTTATAAACTTGGCACATAAGGGGAAACCCTTGTGTCTCATTTCATTTTTCGTCACTCAAGCAAACTTCATCCTATGACTAACTCAAAAACTTTGTTACACTTTTAAAACCTTCATACGTCCTTAAAACTTACGCATCACCGTTTCTTGTAAACAAAACTTAACGTCTTTTAAACCTAAAGTACATTAACAAAGTGATTAGTAACCTAATCGCTTTCCCGCAAGGGAAGAAGCCTACTATAGAATAAACAAACTCCACGCTTAAGACCTTAAGCCCGCAATAAACCTCGACATAGTACCTTAAACCCAAATATCGGTGACAATAACTAAAAAGTTGTAGACTCACGAGGAAATTCTGGCTATGGAAATAGGGTACATAAGTGAGTCCTTGTGACCCACCCCTTCTTCCGGGAATTCTCTTCGTCAGCCCATCAACGTCAAGCCAAAAACCATTTTAATAGTACTGTGATGACTCAGTATTATGAATAAAAACATTTTGAACATATTAAATCAACTTACTTACACACTTTAATTTTTCCGTTTAAATTATATTATGTAAGGGCTAGGAGTCCCAATTTTGAAACATCTAAATGGAAACCATTTTGAAATTTCATCTTGTCATCATTTACTAGTTTAACTTTCCTTTCATCATTGTAAACTTAACACACCTACCCAAACACTTTCGTCAAAAACAACTTACGTTAGTACTTGAAATAATTAACAACGTTGCATTAAACTATAAAAATCCTAAGTGACACGTGTACCTGAGGAATAAATCTTGAACAAACCTTCTAATTCGTAAACACTCTTTTAAAAACAATACGAATTACGAACCATTGCCGTAATCAGCTATGATCCCTACCCCTTATATAGACTTAACGCTTCTAAACTTAACCAACATTTCGTTTGACAATCATACATACCTTTTCATAAGTCTTACTTATACTATTTATCAATGTCTAACCCGTTATTTTTGGACATCCTAATTACACTCTATATAAAAGAAAACTATACCTGCTGTTTTGAAACAAGATAAATCATTTATAAACACACTATCATAAACTTTATCAAAACTTTTTCCGTTACCAAATACTAGGAGACTTTCCTCATCCAACTCTTGTCACGTAAAAGATTTGCTGTAAATCACAACGGGAACTAAAGGCTCAAATACACGTTGATAAAACATTTAACTTCGTATACACCACTATAAGGTCGGAAAACTTTTGAGTCATGTAAAAACTTATACAAACATTCGAAACCGTATTCTTAAAACTAAACATGAACAAAGGATCATGTAAAGCTTAATATTGAAACTTGTGATCAAGTGACTTATCCTACTTTCAAATTCATATTCGAATTCTTAGTCTTGAAAACTTTTTGTGTTCGTCCTAACTGAACCTTGTAAGACTTG
Source organism: Smallanthus sonchifolius (assembly GCA_023525975.1). NCBI lineage: Eukaryota > Viridiplantae > Streptophyta > Magnoliopsida > Asterales > Asteraceae > Smallanthus > Smallanthus sonchifolius. The sequence continues at coordinate 35,834,627 of CM042046.1, forward strand.
ATAAAACGTTCATTTTCATATACACGAGAAAACTTCACTCTTGATACTAAACACTAGCAGAAAGGAGGACATTACTCTCTTTAGCAGAGTACATCCCCTGACTCCTATCTAAACCAAACATCGGGATCCACCTAATCTTCTGGACAACTTGAATCTTCTGTGAGAAAGCGTATAACGGTTAATCCTGTTCCAAACGCTGTCCCATACCTCTCTTAAATACTAGAGTATTTAGATAACCGCTTTATACTCAAAACGTAATCATATACTTCTATACACTGAGGCTGAACTAAGAGACTTTAAACTATCCGACGTTTGACGTATTCTTGTTCAAACACAAATTAAACTATTCTATGTTTGACGTATTCTTGTTCAAACATGATGAACGTACGAGACTTTAAGCTACTCCATGTTTGACGTATGCTTGTTCAAACACGATGGACGTATAAGACTTTAAACTACTCCATGTTTGACGTATTCTTGTTCAAACATGATGAACGTACGAGACTTTAAGCTACTCCATGTTTGACATATGCTTGTTCAAACACGATGGACGTATAAGACTTTAAACTACTCCATGTTTGACGTATGCTTGTTCAAACACGATGGACGTATAAGACTTTAAACTACTCCATGTTTGACGTATTCTTGTTCAAAGATGATGAACGTACGAGACTTTAAGCTACTCCATGTTTGACGTATGCTTGTTCAAACACGATGGACGTATAAGACTTTAAACTACTCCATGTTTGACGTATTCTTGTTCGAACATGATGAACGTACGAGACTTTAAGCTACTCCATGTTTGACGTATGCTTGTTCAAACACGATGGACGTATAATACTTTAAACTACTCCATGTTTGATGTATGCTTATTCAAACATGATGAACGTATAAGACTTTTAAACTACTCAAAGTTTGATGTATTCTTGATCAAACCCGAGGAAAGTGTAAAGACTTTAAACTACTCAATGATTGAAGTATTCTTAATCAATCACGAGGAAACTTTGAAACTCTAAATCTTGTCACATTCTTCTCTTTAATCATTGAATGACGTTTTCTCTCTAAGGGACTCGTTAATCAATGATCACTCTTACGTAGAAACACTAGTCATGAGTTAAACAAATTCTTGTACTCTTTCTTGATCCACACACAAACGGAAGGACCTATGCGGACTATGCGACGATTTAAATGCTTGCGGGTGCACACGTAAGTATGAAGATCAACGTATGGGAAGACATGGTAAACTCTGTCGTGTGTGCTATGATCTAAGACTTATCGTAAAAGGTAGCCACGGAACTTAGGTACCGTAGCAATCCTTAGACGTAATAGTCCACGAACTCAAATCGTTAAACTATCATCGAATCCATCCTAAGTGATGCATCTCACTTGAAATCCTGAATGGATATTCAGTAGATATTCTCTCGAATGCATTTCCGAAAATGAATCTTCCTATATACTAATGAAACTATATGTTTCGTAGAGGAAATTTTGGTAACCCTAGACTTTGGAAACTTAGAAACTTGAGCGTAATCTTATCCCTGTCATTCCAGTTAGGGTTCTAAAACGTAACCCGTAGTTACTAAGGGACGTAAAGCATCCTTTCTCATCATCCTTGTACGTATCATAGATTCAAATCCTAAACTAAACCCTTCTACTTTAATTTCGGGACAAAATTTCCTAAAGTAGGGAGACTCTAATATCCTATATTTTCCGATGCACATTTTTCTAAACCTTTGAACGTATTCCCGACCACTTCCTAGATATTCGTTTAATCAATATAAAATATTTATACGCGAGAACCTATACATATATATAAATATATTTATGAGACTCATTGAAAGATACATGTATAAAATACTTTTGAAACTTTATAAGGTTAAACATATAACTACGGGGATTAGTTTACACAAGCTAAAAAAATAAAACTTATAAAAACCTTAAAGGGATTTTATAAATAGAAACATATATATTTGTTTTTATAAAATCTAGGGACTAAAAATGCCAAATTCAAAACTTGTCTTAACTAAATCTATATTTTAACACAAAATGATAAAGCTTCAAACTTCAGGGACCGTTCGTGTAATTTCACCAAACACCCGAGACCCAAACCGGTCCCGAGTTCGAAACCCGTAAACACCCGATTTTGAACCCATTCCTTCAAAAACGCGAAAACGACCGGATTCAGTGAACCTCGGTCCTCGCCTCGCGCATGCGACCCGTCCCCTAGGTGCATTAACTTCCAATTTCGATCGAGGCCGCGCATGGAGTCGGAATTAACTCCGACCGGCTCAACCACCCATCCACTACCCGTTCGCGCATTTAAGGCCAAATTACGTATAAATAGCGAATGCAAAACCTCACCAGAACCACACCAAAGCTACATGCACTCTCAATTTACCGATCTAGGACCTGCAAGTATCGATTCAAGCTCGTGACCGCCGAAGCCAAAACCAAACTCAAAATCGATCAATCCGATATCATTTCAGGTAAATCGTGCATCCATTTGCGTCGTTTTTACCCAAGGATCAAAATCCCTCTGTCAAATTTCAATGACAGAGGCGAATTCGACATGTATTTAAGGATCGACATACTAGGGTTCAAACGGGAATTTGGGGGTCGTTTGAAACGACGATTAAAAACTTTATTCTTCGGTTATATTCTCAGCGAGGCCCGTAGCCGGGTTGGTTAAGCCTTGAGCGTGTGAACTGGGCGACCCGTGTTTATTCTTATGTTAAACTTGAGACTTGAGACTTGTATGCTTAGATTAAACTTAAAACTAGCATATTCATTCTTAAACTTATACAATTCTTGTACAACTATGACTACGTGTTTATTCTTATGTTAAACTTGAGACTTGTATGCTTAGATTAAACTTAAAACTAGCATATTCATTAACTTTGATCAAGCCTATGGTAACAATGATAGATCTATTGCATTTGACCAATCCACCTTGATTGATTGACCCTTCGGGGGGAGCCCTTGGTGATTGTTACTAAACCAAACTTTCAAACCTGCGGGTTATGCCTAAACATGGTTGGAGGATTGAATGTGCACAATGTTTAAGATACTTGTTTTCTCATACTTACATTATAGAATGCACAAATCATAGTGAATTGTAAATTCTTTTCAAATACTTGTTAAACTATGTCAAAACCTTTGTATCTCACCAACTATTTTGTAGTTGACAGATTCTTTCACATGTTTCAGATTTACATCATGAGACTTATTCGTGATCACATAGGATGCTTTGGACCTAGACTACTTAAATTAAATGTTGTATTCGTATTATTCTTCCTTGTATTGAATCTTAAATTATTCATTAATGAAATATCGAAACTTTAATAGTCAACCTTGTGCTATTGAACAACCGCGTCCGCCCCGACATATAATCCGCCGTCGGTTGGGGTGTGACAGATCCCTTGGTGATTGTTACTAAACCAAACTTTCAAACCTGCGGGTTATGCCTAAACATGGTTGGAGGATTGAATGTGCACAATGTTTAAGATACTTGTTTTCTCATACTTACATTATAGAATGCACAAATCATAGTGAATTGTAAATTCTTTTCAAATACTTGTTAAACTGTGTCAAAACCTTTGTATCACACCAACTATTTTGTAGTTGACAGATTCTTTCACATGTTTCAGGTTTACATCATGAGACTTATTCGTGATCACATAGGATGCTTTGGACCTAGACTACTTAAATTAAATGTTGTATTCGTATTATTCTTCCTTGTATTGAATCTTAAATTATTCATTAATGAAATATCAAAACTTTAATAGTCAACCTTGTGCTATTGAACAACCGCGTCCGCCCCGACATATAATCCGCCGTCGGTTGGGGTGTGACAGATCCCTTGGTGATTGTTACTAAACCAAACTTTCAAACCTGCGGGTTATGCCTAAACATGGTTGGAGGATTGAATGTGCACAATGTTTAAGATACTTGTTTTCTCATACTTACATTATAGAATGCACAAATCATAGTGAATTGTAAATTCTTTTCAAATACTTGTTAAACTGTGTCAAAACCTTTGTATCTCACCAACTATTTTGTAGTTGACAGATTCTTTCACATGTTTCAGGTTTACATCATGAGACTTATTCGTGATCACATAGGATGCTTTGGACCTAGACTACTTAAATTAAATGTTGTATTCGTATTATTCTTCCTTGTATTGAATCTTAAATTATTCATCTATGAAATATCGAAACTTTAATAGTCAACCTTGTGCTATTGAACAACCGCGTCCGCCCCGACATATAATCCGCCGTCGGTTGGGGTGTGACACCTGGTTCCATCCGTTCTCTTTCGTACACCTCATTCTTGTTACTTTACTCTACGAATCGGTCACCATCCTTGGTGTTCAAAGAAGTCTTCCCCATTGCCCGCTTTCGACTTTGGAGTTGTTTCCTTGTTTTTATTTTAAAAAAGAAAGCAAAGTGCTAAGTTGTGAATGAAGTTCCATTTGATTCTGATAATAATACGGCAGCACTTGCAAAAGACCGTATCAATGTATCCGGCAATATAAAAGCTCGGACCATGTGTCCGGCATCATAAAAAGATTGGATATTAATCCAACACTTTTAAATGACCGAATCAATGTATCCGGCAATAAAAAAAGCCCGAACCATGTGTCTGACATCATAAAAAGATTGGATTTAAATCCAACACTTTTAAAAGAACGGATCAATGTATCCGGCAATATAAAAGCCCGGACCATGTGCCCGACATCATAAAAAGATTAAATTTTTAATCTAACATGTTTTAAGACTGCAGGAACATGAAATGTACCATAAGCATAACAAAACAAGACAAGAAAGGGAACACATATAAGTATGACAAGTTACACATAGACGCAAATCAAGAATAAGAAAAAGAACGTGCCATTCATTTATACATACAAGGAGAAAAGAAATGTCAGTACAACGTTAAGATTACAAAGAAGAAACAAGCATTACAACCAAAAGATTACAGGCACGCAGGCCCAACTGCCAAATTATCATTCTTCAATTGACAAAACATCTCTTATCTCCTTGAGGTCTGGTTGATCAGCCAACGAAGCAAGAGTTTTGATAACCGGGAGCTCCATGGTATCAAAAGCATCATGCCTCTGAGCAAAGATAGTTCTAGCTTCAGGACTCCAACCAGGAAGACTTTCTAGGGAAAGACCAGTTTTTCCTGCTTGAAACCCCTTAGTTAAACCATCATTATACCCCGCGGCTTCTGCCGCACCATTCAGATCCACTATCCCGTCAATGAATTCATCACTCTCCCTAACTGCCTCCACCGCTCTAGTAACCCCCTCGGCCACCAACCATTGCCTATCTTCCTTCACCACCATTAACTCCTCCACCACCCCAGCCTTCTCTACCCCAATATCTTCTTTCTCTTTCTCTAAGACCACAACACGTCTTTCTAGAACCTCAACCTGCTCCCTCACTATTTTCAACTCATCCTCCTTCACAGCAACTTGGGATGCCAACTCCTCAGAACGCGCTTTTGCCTCCCGGACCATCTAGGAACGTTTTTCTAGTTCTTGATTGGTCCGGGACAAGCCTCAGTAAATTCAGCCCCCGGGCTTTGGCATGGGCGGCATCCTTCTTTTTTAATAGCCAGTCCAGTTTCTTCACCTCTTTGGTCAGGACAACCACCTTTCTGGCATCCTCCGACTCTTGGGACAGGTTTTTCTTCAATCTTTTAATCTCCCACCGTCCCTCATCCTACTGCCGACAAATCTCTAGCATTATAGCCATACTTTCAACCCAGCACAAGGCAGCTCGGTCAGATAAAATTGACGGGGAGCAAGTGGAATGACGCAACCTTTCAGCAGGAGGGAAGGCTTGTAACAAAAAAGTTCAGCAAAGGTCCGGGTCTGTTAAACAGTCACCTTGCAAAATATTCAAGTTCGAAACATGCTTTGAATAAGAATCAGCCAGAGTCCAGGGTTCGGATTGTGTGGGCATCCGAAAATCCGATTGACTCATAAGAACAGAGGACGACTTGGGAGAATGGACATCCCCCGTAGATGCAACCACCTTTTCCTTCCCTTTCCCTTTGTCCTTCTCAGCAGTTGGTTGTTCAGGTTGAATGACCACGGGCTCCGGGGGAGGAACCACATTGGTTTTAGTTGCCACAGAAGGGGCCGGTTTTTTAAGATCTCCAACAGACAGATCAACTTTAACTTTAGCTTTAACAGGGGAATTTGTTTTATTCATGTCCCGGGAAAGGGGACGGGATCCCTCACCAGATTTGGGTCCTACAAAGCACCAAGAAGAATAAATCAAGAAAACACACTGATATACCATCATTTATGCATGTTTTACATGCATAATTATCCTCGTAAATAGCACAAATTATAGAGAAAATGATAATATATGATACTTAATCCACTTATTTGTGTTATAACAGGATATATAACCCTTCCATACAAAAACATGAAGAAAACACCCAAAAACATGGCAAAATCAGCAATCTGGAAGCCAATCAAACGTTTGTGCACCCAAGGAGTCAACCCAGAAGTCAAAATCAAGCTTAAAGTCAAAATTTGGCTTTGCACGGTCGTTCATTCCATTGCACTACCTTCCTGCTCTGCAAGATTCCCTCACGTGCAAGAAATGAGTGCTTTGCACGACAATGCATCCCAATGCACGGCTGTGCATTACCAAATTCTGAGTCTATAAATAGCAAGCTCATTCTAGTGTTTTAGGTGTCCAATATCAAGAGGTGTGAAGGCCTTAGTACTCTGCTAAGAGCCGGAACTCTCTCGGTTTTGGTCCATTTAGATTTTTCTTTTTATTTTCTTTTCCAAGTCTTGTAATATGAACTTATTCTTCTCGTTCGAGTGAAACAAGAGGCAACCTATACCCACTCTCTCTTGGTGTGGGAATACTTTCACACATTATCTAAGGGTTAGTGGAGTCACTTGTAAGGTCATTCTTGGTTAGTCCTCTTATGTTGCTCGAATTGGTTGAACTTTAATTAATTAATGAAGTATTTTTAGTAAGTTATGTTTTTAAAGTCTTTACTATAAGTTATCTAAAAAAGACCAGAATAAGTGATTTTTAAATCAATCTAATAATCTTTTATCTTGTGAGTTACTCAAGCAGGACTTCTTATTTGAGAAGCTTATTTGATATTTGTACTGTCTATATACAAGTCTTGATGCTAGCACGGCCGGTTAGTATAGACTTAATATTATGGGTTGATTTGAGGTTTGGGTATTTAGCAGGCCGTTTGAGCCCTAACCAGACCGGGTGGCTTGTGTCGGTATTTCTCTACTTCTCTTGTATCAGCTTGCAGAGGACTTCTAGCGGGAGCCATGGGGTTTGATCTTGAGAATGAAAGTCTTATTTATTTGAAATAATATTATAAGTAAAGACAACTATTTAAGAACATAATTTGTTAGGTCCGAGCGTTCATAAAATACCTTTGGAGGAAGTCGTGCATTCTGACTTATCGGAAGAAGTTACAAGACTAGACGTACGTCAGTCACAAGGATAATAAGTCTGAATAATGAATTGTGATGATACTAACGGACTTGACACCCCGTTTAGGGTCCGTTATATTCATTAAGGAACAACTGGCCGACCGTATCCACTGTTCCGTTACGACATACTAACTCCCCTATCGAAAGAGTTAGTACTAGTAACTATGACCAACCTTACTTTAAATACAACATTAATTAACAAGGGGATAACAACTAGAGTAACACCTTAAACAGAATAATAGTTCTAATTACATTTGTTTACTTTTTATTTTTCTTTTTTAAACAAAATCCATTTTCCAACTTATTATTCTAGTCAGACAATAGCGAGGGTTGAGTACGGAATCTGTGTCCATGGTTCGATACTTGGTTCTTACCTAAACTATATTACGTTGCGATAGGTACACTTGTCTATTATGTGCGTCTTAAGTTAAAGTAATTATCATTTTATAAATTTAAAACCTGATCTTGTAAAATAATATTAAAATTATATTTATTTATATTTTTATATTAAAACAAGCACATCCCACATATATCACTCCTCACTCATTGATTTTCAACACATACCTTCAGGGCTTGATCCGGGAACCTTCTTGCCCATGGCATAAGCATCAGTTAACTTTCGTCTTTTCTTTCGAGGAGACACCACTCCCCTGGCAACACTTCTGGAGGTTTTGGTCCTTAGAAGGGGAGTGTCCTCAGGAGCATCCTCCTGGGCCCCGGATGCCCCATGATCTTCTGCAAAAAACAAGTGGGGTACATAAAAAAAGGGAGAGAGAAGCAGAAGAAGGAAATAATTTATGGATAACACCATATGTCACGTACCAATTTCTAGATCCATTGTTTCCTGCAGACTGGCCCGGTGGGAAGAAGAAGCGCTCGTGAAAGATTTCAAGCACATTCCTCTCACCCACCCCCACATTCAAATATGTCCGGGTGAGAGCCTTGAAAGTTTCTGGAAAAAGCACATCATAGTAACCAGCAACTGTTGAAGACAAGGGCAATAAACATAAGGGGGGCATCATGCAGAGAAAAAAGCAAACACTTAGTGACAATAGTATAGTGCAACATACACTTACGTTCTTTCCCAGTAGAGTAAACTGGGATCCGGTCAAGTCTCCCTTATTCCGGCTCATACCAATCTCTACCAGGGCATGTTCCGGAATTTCCTAGAATATTAGCAGGGCGGGAGGTCAAGAAAGTAAACATAGGAGTTTTCTTAAATCTTCCAAATTTGGGGGAACGTCCACCACGGCCAAACGAAGAGACCGAATGTGCATACTCGCAAGAACCACCCGGGCACTTACATAAAAAACCTTTCTTTCCATCCCCGGAAACCCTGAGGAGCATCTTTAGCATGAGGAGCTATTCCGGAATGTTTAGTAAAAGAGAACCAGTTGTCCTTCAAATAAAGTTTGTAGAAATGATGGAAGATAGTCACCGAAGGATCTTGCTTCAGAGTTATACAACAAAACTCAAAATGTCTAATCTGACACATCCCCAATAGGTAAAATTGAGACAGATGAACTTTGTAGTACTGAAGCAAGTCAATAATGAAAGAGGTAATAGGAAACCTAAAATTGGCTTAAGAGAAAAAAGTCAGCGTATAAGGTAATCTTGCCCGGAAGAGGTGTCACAGCTGTACTTCCTTGCGAAGGGTATTCAGGATCTATGTCATTTGGAATTCCGAATGAAGCCTTTAACTTCTCGAAGCGTTCCACATTCTAATTAATGGGAATCAAAGCAACATCAACGTTATCACCCATTAGTAGACAAAGGGAAAGAAAGGCCGGAAGAAAAGGAAGATGGCTCTACGGAGGAAGAAGATCGAAAGAGAAAAAGGCATAGTGAATAAAGAATAGGCTTCCCCCTTTTTATAAGGAAAAAATAGGGGGGGTAAAGTTGAAAAAGGAATAGGTAACGACGCCCAAGGAAGGTCATGAGTCTGCTTGATGGGACGTTCGGAAGACCGACAGAGTCTGCACCCGCATATCCCGAGGAACTAAGTAAAGGGCTTATTTGTCTCCTAAGAAAAAAACACTCATTGTGATCTCTATATATATGTGTAAAAAAAGGCCAATTTGATAGTCGATTTCATTTAAAATCAAATCGACTAGGGGTACTTGATGACGTATTATAAATACCTCATAACATATACTCGTATTGGGGGGGGGGGGGAAGGCCCTAACCGTGTAACCACAGGAGGGCCCACAAAAAGACTAAAGAATGAAGATGGACCAATGGGAGTTAACGCTGTCAACATCATTCGGTTAGAAGAGGGAGAATAGGAAAATCCTATAAATGAGAATGATCTCAAAGAATGTAGGCATGTAATCGACTAGGGGGACTTGATGACTTATTATAAATACCTCATAACGTATACCCGTATTGGGGGGGGGGAGGAAATACCGGCTCAAGAAAGGCCCTAACCGTGTAACCACAAGGAGGGCCCACAAAAAGACTAAAAAATGAAGATGGACCAATAGGAGTTAAGGCTGTCAATATCATTTGGTTAGAAGAGAGAGAATAGGAAAATCCTATAAATGAGAATGATCTCATAGAATGTAGGCATGTAATCGACTAGGGGGACTTGATGACGTATTATAAATACCTCATAACGTATACCCGTATTGGGGGGGGGAAGGAAATACCGGCTCAAGAAAGGCCCTAACCGTGTAACCACAAGGAGGGTCCACAAAAGACTAAAGAATGAAGATGGACCAATGGGAGTTAAGGCTGTTAACATCATTCGGTTAGAAGAGAGAGAATAGGAAAATCCTATAAATGAGAATGATCTCATAGAATGTAGGCATGTAATCTTTCATTCATGGCTATCAATTGATTGTATTCGGGAATTAAGCATTGAGGAGAGTTTTATAACTCTTCAATTAGATTTCAAAGTTTATTATAATAAGTGATAGTTTAAAATAAATGTGTTTATTAGTATATAATTAACTAGGTTAGAATCCCGTGTATTATACGGAGTTAATAAATGTAATGTTAAATACATAGTAATAAGAAGTTTATGTTTTTAAAACTCGTGTAATAAAATATAATGTAATCTATTAACAGATACATTCGTCAAAATGGAACAATGTAAGTATATAAATATATGATTAAAAGTTTTTATTTGAATCTTAGCTGACTATAAAATTATTTTCAGTTTGTAGAGTTCATAAAAATATTATTGAACAAATTAACTAATGATAAACACAATTTTAAATTAAAAAATGTGTACATAAAAATTGAAACAAATAAATAATTTAGTTAACTAAAATAGTGGAGTTGATTATTAATAGAAGAGAGAAACTGAAAAATTAGAATGATGAGGCATAGAATTGTGACAAATATCTACCTAATTTACTTGTTTATTAAGTAGTATAGATTGGTATTTGATTTTAAAATATAATATAATTAAAAGATATATGTATTTAATAAAAGAAAAATGCGAAAAAAATTTGATAAGAAATGGTAATAGACATGCCAAAAGTAATAGACATGCCAACTAATAAAAACGAAATGGTAGTAGAAAATGTCGGGGTAACGGTGGGGGCGGTGGCCTAATCTCTATAGGACAAGCAAACACAAGCAACCTCTTCTGACGGACGTGCCACAAAAGTTTGCTACACTAAAGCTTTCAAATATTCCTCATGTTTTCATAATTCAATAATAAAAAATAGTAAATTAATTTCTCAATTATTATATTTCCATTTAACAAAATTATTTATGATTTCATATGAGTGAACCGGTAAAAAATATATATATCATGTGTTATATTTGTATCTGACTTTTGAGTGACGCCGAGTATTTTCTAACGATCACACAATAAATCCGAAGTAAAAAGAGATAAAGAGATTTTGTAGTTGTTTTAGACTTTTAACATGAACTGAATCATGATATTGTTATATGATCATGAATGTGTATACTTCTGGATTCTAAAATGTAAATTATTGTTGAAATTTTGATCAATTTTGGTTAGTTTCGATGACCCGACGGACCCAGTTATAAATTTCTCGTTCATAGACCCGTAGACAAAAATATGATACATCAGTAAAAAAAAGCACGACTTAGATACCGCTAATAAATGAATGCATCATTCAAGAAATAATACTACTTATAGGAATTACTTTGGAAATAGGATCATAGTTATACACTCTAACGATAATTAATCTTGTTAGTTGAGCTTTTGTTGTGGTTTTTATATAGTTTTCAAAAGTTTTGATAACGAAAGTATAAATAACTACAACACGGTTTTAAATTCTATTAAAATCCCCCATCAATGGTTAATTTGCATTTTACTTGAAAAAAGAAGTGATGGATTTTGAAATTTAAAATATTTACTATGAGTTAGAATCCGGATTGGCTCACCCGATCATCTCCACCCCAATAGGTGAGAAAACCCTATAACCCAACTTGGACCCCCCTTTAATTTTTGTCATAAGTGGGACTTGAACCCAAAACCTCCTCATTTTGATGAAGTCTTGATATACACCTTTGCCACTAGAATAAACTAATGATTGAGTATATATGACTATTAATATGTGTGTTTCTTGATCGTAAAGAATACACTATTATTATTATTATTATTATTATTATTATTATTATTATTATTATATTGACTAATTTTGGTTACCTGGTTTTAAACCTTGACTTTTCTTTATAAATCTCTGATTTAGTTTAAAAGGATGTGTTTATAAGCTTAAAAAAAATAGTCATGTTAAGTGATCTTAAAGCTCAAATTAAACACACATAACTTATGCTTAGATTGATGTGTAGGATCCTTATTGACTTGATAATTTGAACTTTAACTTAATTAATTTGTCTTTGGCATGTCGCAAACGATTCACGCTCACTCCATCCCATAGACCACGGTTCTTGTGTTGCCTAGTTTTTCAAATTTGTTCAGCTCTTTACACCGTTTTGAAGTACACATTAGACGATCGATACACCACTCGCCGGATACTAGACCATGAAGCTTCTGTCCCGTATTTACTGATTAATTTGTTCCCAATTAGTATCAAGCTTTTATTAAATTTAGTATTTTAAATTAAAATATTATATATAGATTTCTAAGTTAGTGTAATTTTTGAAGTAGATGGTTAGAGTTGAGATATTGTGAAAAAGAAAATATTATCAAAACCATATTCTTTGTATTCTAAAAGAGATCAGGCAACTAGATAGCTTTATTCTTGACGTCATATAATAGCTATAGAGTTTATGTATTTTGAAGAGAAAATTATGAAAGTAGTATAAAAAAATTAGATGTATGGAACATATGAATCTTTAGTCATGTGTGTCGTCAGTGGCGAAGCTTCAATAAAAACCCGGGGGGGGCCGGGATTTTTTTTTCCTATCGGGGGGCCGGGTACTATAAAATATGCGGCCGAATACATATAAATTAACACTGTCGAGCAAAAAATCGGCCGAATACGTATAAATTAACACTACTGAGCGAAAAATCGGGGGGGGCCGGGGCCCCCCGGGCCCTAAGAAAGATTCGCCCCTGTGTGTCGTGTGTTACGCTTGCATTTCCTACGTTGTTATCAAATTACCCTCTTATTTAAATCTCATGGGAATGAATAGTAGGACCATTGATTTACAAGTTTAATAAAAAAAATTTGGATGTATGGAACATATGAATCTATAGTCACGCGTGTCATGTGTTACGCTTGCATTTCCTACGTTGTTATCAAATTCTCTTTAAACAACATGTTATTTCCTACTTGAGTTTGATTAATAGTAGGACCATGGATTTATAAGTTTTGTAAAAAAAATTAGATGTATGGAACATATGGATCTATAGTCATGCGTGTCGTGTGTGTATTTACGCTTGCATTTCGTACGTTGGTTGTTATCAAATTCTCTTTATTTAAACATGTTATTTCCTACTTGAGTTATATTCCTTGAATCAAACATGAGAATATGCTATTTAAACATGTTATTACCACTGCCTCCACCCTTAGTCGCACATAATATCTATATTATCTAATATAAATATTTTTTATGTTACATGTCGTCTCCATATTCATTTTTATCGTTTTTTTTGTCTCTCTCTCAATTGTAATTAACTTATTTTAGAAACCCAATTATATATTAATTTCATATATTTAGAATTTTGTTTTATATCATTAATATATGATACATTTTTATAAATATAAAATATATATACAAAAAGATATAACAATTTTATGTATAAATATTTTTCATCAAATATGTACTAGACGAGTTTCAAGCTAGTAAATGAATTTAGTTTACATAGAAATTTGAAATTTGGTTGTATATTTGATAAGTATATAAATATAATAGAAGATGAAATGTTTATTAATATACAACTAAAAATATTCATTTTAGAATTTTCTTTTAATTCAATTTATGATATGTGGAAAGAGGTTGAAATCTATACTATATAATAAATAAAGGTTTCTTCATGTCACGTGTCGCCTCCATATTCACCTTCATCATTTTTTTCCCGCATCTCTCTCTTATTTAATGTATTTATATCATTTACTACTAATATATATTTAAAGAAAAATACTAATTATAGTAATAAAAATATTTATTTTAAATTATCTCTTATTATAAGAAACTTTGAAATTTAGTTATGTAACTTCTATTTGCAATCAAATAGTAATTGAAAGTCAAATTATATTAAATAGTAATTAACGTATTTTCAAAACCTAATTATATATTAATTTTTACATATTTTGAATTTGTTTTCTATCGTAACTATATGTAATATATTTTTATAGTTGTAAAATATATACATAAAAATTTAAAAAATTTATATATTAATATTTTTTACCACGTGTGTATACACGGGATCTAAACTAGTTTAATCATAAAAAAAACGTATGTATGCGATTTATGCAGTAATGGAGTGAGGAGCGTGAGGGGTAGCGTAACAGAAATGTGAAAAGAAAACACCATCGCCCGTCGGTGTGTGTGAGGGGGCAACCTGGGAAATGAAGCAAGTCAGAAACAGTAGAAGTGCCATTAAATCCTAAAGAGAAGAAACAGTTGAGTAATTAAATGGTCAAAAATACCCTCGTCAGTCATTTCTAAAAGTTATTTTCCCATAAAGTATGATGAATGCACAGTTCACTCTACAGTTTACCCATTTTTATTTGACTCTGCTCTCTGTGTGTTTTGTCACCGTCTGTTTATAATCAATCATATGTGTTGCTGAGAAATTATTTCTAGAGGGGACACTAACGACATTATCTGGGCCCTATACGAGTTGTATAGATGTTATATGATTTATATAGTGTACGGCTTTTAGATAAGGCTATCACATTCCTCTAATTGATATTTTATACGAGTCGTATAAGTATCATACGACTCGTATAACCAGTTGCGGCCCATATGTGTTGAAATATAGTCGGTGGGCCTCAAAAATATAAAAGGCCCAAATTCTGAAATAGTATTATACATGTATATATTTATATTGGATGAGAAATTTTCAAGTATAATATGTGTTTTTGTCTAAAAAAATGTAGTAAGTAATTTATACATTTAATCAAACTAATTTAATGGCTAAAATTGATTTAAAAGTTAATTAATGGCTAAAAAGGTAAAATAGAGATTTTATTCTTGGGTTGACTTTTTTTTGCATTAAATACTAGATTAGATCCCGTGTTTACACACGGAATGAAAAATATTAACATATAACATTTTTAAAATTTTTATATATATATTTTACAGGTGTAAAGTATATTACATATACTAAGGATAAAAACAAACTCAAAATATGTAAAAAGTAATATATAATTGGGTTTTGAAAATACGGTAATTACTATTTAATGTAATTTGAATTTTATTTATTATTTGTTAAAATAAAAATTATATAATTAAATTTTAAAGTTTCTTATAATAACGAATAGTTTAAAATAAATGTGTTTTATTAGTATAATTAGTATTTTCTTTAAATATATATTATTATTAAAATAAGTGCATTAAATAAGAGAGAGAGGCGAAAAAAAATGATGAGAATGAATATAAAGGCGACACGTGACACTAAAAACCTTTATTTATTATATAGTATAGATTAGTTCCACCATATTTTTAAACTCAAATAACATTTTTATACAATTATTTTTTTTTTGAAAAAATTACACCGTAAAATCGAGCATTTTTTATTTTTAATTTGAGTCTAGTATTGTTATATTTTGTACATAAAAATGATTTTTTTAGAATAAAATAATGATTCTCGAAATTTGTGATGTTTACTATTATCAGCACAGTTATATTGTATAACAGCACATTTATAAAATTTAAAGTAACACAACATATATCATATAATCGTGTTGATTTTCTGCTCACATAAATGACACTAATACCCTGCACCCATAGAATCTGTACTATACAAGTGGCGTACGTTCTTTGCTTTTTAAATATTTTAGGCAAAACTTACTTTGAAGTGAAACATAAACATAATTGGATTTTTAATGATCCATAAACATAATCTAGCCCACTAATAACTTATAATTGGTTTGTATTCTATCGATCGATCGATCACATCTCTGTTCTAATTATTAATTCCCTAATTTCTAATTCTTAAATTACATGTAATTCCTAAATTAAAATCCAATCTCTTAGGTAGTGTTTGGTATGAAGGAATGAGAGATGGAATGGAACGAACGATTACGAGGGAATGCAAAAATGGTGTTTGGTTGGACGATGGAATGAAATCACTCATTCCACAAGAAATGTCATTCCCTCTAAATCCTTCAAATTCATTACATCTACCCCCTTGTTTTTTATTCATTCCATCCCCTCTTTCACTCTTCATCATCACCATTACACCCTCCTACCACCACCACCTCCCACCACCCACCACCACCACCCACCGCCATCTCTCGCCGCCACCACCACCGCCATCCACAACCACACCACTGCTACGCACCGCTACTCACCGCCACCCACCGCCGCCACAACCACACCACCGCCACCGCCACCCACCGCCACCACCGTCACCACCACCCACTTCCACCTCCCACCACCGCCACCATCACCACCACCCACCGCCACCTCCCACCACTGCCACCGTCACCACCACCCACCGCCACCTCCCACCACCACCACCACCACTGTCGCATCCTCCTACCACCGCCACCCCCACCCCCATCCACAACCACTCACCACCACCATCAACCGTCACCCACCACCACCACCGCCAATGACCACTTGTAACGAACCAAAATCCGGGTTTCGTTTTAAAATAAATAAAATATTTAATAAATATTATAGTGAAAATAATATTTATGAAATAAGTTAAAACAAGTGGGTTTCAAGTTAGTAGTGGAGTTATGTTAGTTTTTAACTAATTATAGAATGAAATGGGTGAAATGGAAGTGGAAGGACTAAATGTGTAAATATGGCAAATCTGCCATATTTGACCATGGGAAAGTCAAAATCAAAATTTTTACAAGTGTGGGTCGTTCATCTCAAGAGAGAAAAAGGAGAAATCTCAATTGAAGCTCAAATCGTGCATTTGAAGCTTGTTTGGTGAAGGTTTTGGCTCACACATCACCTTCCTATCATCAAGTAAATGATAATCTTCCTTTTGATTTCACCATGAATGTGTTAGTTGATGGGTTTTGTAGAAATCCAAAAATTGTGTATACATGTGGTAAATTAGTGTTAGATTGTAGATAATCTAGCTAAACTAAAGGTAAAGAGTGGTGATTAACATCCTAGAATCCTTTGATTTTGATTTTGAAAAGTTAGGGTTCATATGATGAAAATTGGGGGTGTTTGGATCATGATGCTAGATTGTTGAATTAGTGATGATTAAGTGTTTAGGTGGTATTAGACACTTGAGCAAACACCAAATTGACCTAATAAAAGTTATTGAATGAGAAATTAGTGTCAAGGTTTTGGAAAGAAAACTCAAGTAGGTGAGTTTGTATTGAAAGAGGGTGTTTGTTTATGGGAATAACCCAAACGGGTCATTTTGGGGGTTGGAAATGGAAATTGAGTTGTGGACTCAATTGTAACGTGATTATTTATGTATATGAGATTACTAAACTATGTGTATATGTTTAGGTAATCAAATTGTGAATCGAGAAGCCGGAGCGGGATCTTCTAACCGAAAAGGCAAGTGCCTTGCACTTACTTAGTATTGATGATAAATGGGTGAAATGTGTGATATGTATGCATACTATGTGTGGAATTGAATATGTATGATGATGGCATGATCTAGTATGTGATAAGTATTAATGTAGTTATAGTGCAATACTATAATGGATATGTATGAAAGAGGTTATGATCTAAGAATCATAATGGATGTGAGGTTATGATCTATGAATCATAATGGATATGAGGTTATGGTTAAAAATCCATAATGGATAAGAGGTTATGATCTAAGTATCAGAATGGATATGAGGTTATGGCCTAAGAGCCATAATGGATATGAAATGATGGAAATGAATGTTAAATGAAATAAATGAAACTTGTAGTAGAAATGCAAGTGTTATGATCCTTAATTGACCAAATGGGTGCAAACGGGTCAAACATGTCAAATGGGTGAATTGATGGAAACAAGTGATAAATACTTGTTTGTTATGTTTATCTTCATTACTAATGGTGAAATGTTCATGTGGTTATGTAAAAAAAGTTCCGATGTTGGTCAATATCAAGTCCGAGGCGTTGAAGGATTCTCGTACGCGTTTTGGTATTTTGGGGGTTTAAAAGAAAATCCTTAGTTAGTATGTAAATTGATACAAAACTTAATGTTTTGGTGAATTTTGATAATGTGTATATAATGTTTAAGTAATGGTCAAAATATCCAAGTGTTGGGAGTTTTTGGTGTTATGATGAATTGGTGAAAATGTGGAAATTTTGGCTAAGTATGGAACTAGGCAAGCTGAGTAAACTTTCTGTTTACTCAAGTTCTCGCGGTACGCGAGAACCAGGGTGGGTTCTCTCGCGGTATGCGAGAGACCTGGTTCTCGGCCGACAGTTTTGGAGCTCCCTCGCAGTACGCGAAGGGAGGAGCAGGATCCCTCGCGGTACGCGAGGGTTATAAAAAAATAAAATTTCTTGGGATAAAAGCTTCCGCGTGTTAAATGTTTAATTAATTGGTTTTCCAATTAAGGGTGTTACAATTTGGTATCAGAGCAATGGTTTGAGGGATTTGGTGTGGTGGCACCAAACTCAAACCGGATGCTCTTGATATGGGGGAAAATGATACTAGAATCCACGAAGGACTTGATTAAGACTCGGAGCTTGCAGAAATGAAAGGTTAGTAATGTTTTGATAAAGAGGTAATATATATATATATATGGTGTATGTATATATGTATTATTGAATGTTGTTAAGGTGTTATGTGTTCCGAAACTTGTTTTTGTGACTTGTTATATGGAGATGGTAATTACAATTGGGCATGACGTATTATTAAACATGTCTGGCCAATATGTTTAATAAGACGAAATGTGTAAGGGACTTTATGATAACCATATAACAATGAACATTTGCAAGGATATGGTGAAGGTGGTTATATATGTATATATGTATATAGGTAGGTATATATATACTTAATACATATAATAGTGAACGTGTAATGGATACCTAGGGTATTGAAAGTAAAAAAAGGATTAAGGTGTTTTTGGTTCATTTTCTCAGTTTAGAGATCGCGGAAGAAGCTAATAATGAACCATTGGATCCAAGAATCCAAGAAATGATTAAGGAAGAAGTGGCTAAGGTCTTCGAGCAAGCCACAAGCTTGTTGATGAAAGAAATGAGAGGGGCTATTAAGCTCACTCTAGAGGATGTATTGAAGGAAAAAGATAGGGTACCACAAGGGTGTACTTTAAAGGAGTTTATGGTGATTAAGCCCAAGATATGATGGGTAAGTGGACCCGAACCTTAGCCACAGGTCGGTGGTGGATATGGATTCAAACTTCGAGACTACTAAATGTAAGCCCGAGGATAGGATGATGTTTAGTGTGCCTCTGTTGACAGGAAGGGCAAAGGAGTGGTTGTTGAATCTCCGAAAGGAGATAGGTGAATTGGGGGTGACCTCCATGACTTGGGAGGAGTTCAAGATGGCTTTTCTAAAGTACCATTGCCCACAAGCCGTTGTTGATAGAATGAATGAGGAGTTCCTCCTCATGAGGCAAAAAATGAGTCAATAGATGAATTGGTTGGGGCTTTCTTTGATCGCGCCAAGTTCTGTCCGGACGTGGTGTCGACTGAGAAGGCGAAGATTGATAGGTTTTATGCTATGCTGACAGTGGAGTTCAGAGATAGCATATCTCCATCCTCTTTTACCACACTTGTAGACTTGATAAACAGGTGTCGGGAAAGGGAGGTGGAGTTGAGGAGGCAAGAAGCTAGAGGGGAAAAGAGGAAAAGGGAATTTGTGGATCAGGTGGTTAAGAAGATAAAGGGCTGGAGCCTTAGTAAGAAGCCTTTTAGCAAGTTCTCTCCTCGAGGCTGCAAAGTTTGTGGAAAGGAGCATTTTGGGGAATGTAGGAAAGGGACTCTGAATTGTTATAAATGTCGGAAGTCGGGGCACATGGCTAATCAATGTTCAAGCCAAATTCGTATACGCTATAACTGTTACTAAGGCTCCAGCTCGGGCTGGAGCCTTAGTAAAAAGCCTTTTAGCAAGTTCTCTCCTCGAGGCTGCAAAGTTTGTGGAAAGGAGCATTTTGGGGAATGTAGGAAAGGGACTCTGAATTGTTATAAATGTCGGAAGTCGGGGCACATGGCTAATCAATGTTCAAGCCAAATTCGTATATGCTATAATTGTTACAAGCTCAGGCACAATAGGGCGGATTGTCCAGATTTGAAGCAAAGTGGAAGCGAGAAGAAGGTAGATATACCAAGGCCAAAGGGTAGAGCCTTCTACATCTCGGCTAAAGAAGTAAAGACAAACTCGGAGGTGGTGTCAGGTACATTCAAGATTAACTCTTTACCTGCATTAGTCTTTTTTATTCGGGGGCTAGTCGTTCATTTGTGTCCTTAACATTTGTTAAGCATTCTTCATTTCTAAGTAGCAAGTCAGATGAACCCTTAGAAATCGAGGCGTCAAATGATAAGAGTTTCCTAGTATTCGATATTTATAGGAATTGCAAGTTAAGGTCGGGGGGTGAAACGTTCCTTATAGACTTAAATCAAGGCGACAAATGATCAAACTTGCGTTTATGATTGTCGGTGAATTTAGAGACCGAACCCCTCGGGGGTAGAGTCCCTTGAGTCACCGCCTGATCGGTTAACTTGTGGGCGAGTCTGATAGTCTATTGGATGGTAGTAGGGTTGGACGAGGTGACCATACTCTGAATCTGAGGCACTAAGCCTCCAATGTACAGCTCAATCCTCTTGTAATCAGGATTCACCAGGTGTGGGCACATGGTAGCAAGCTCATGAGAGCGAGTGGTGTATAGCTCAATTTCAGAACCTTCCATTTTCGGGTTCCAGAATTCTCCTTCCAACTTCTGAATCTCATCCCGAGGACAGTACTCCTCCTTCATCATCGTCTTAAACTCCTCCCACGGAAGTGCATTGGCCATAGCTAGACCCAACATTTGGACCTGAGCGTTCCACCATGTGAGAGCCGGGCCCTCCAAAGTACCAGAAGCAAACTTGACTTGATTGGCCAAGGGACAATTGCTCATGGAAAATACCGACTCCACTTTCTCGAACCACCGGAGTAGTCCGACAGCTCCTTCAGCTTCACTAAAGGTGTGGGGATTACAGTCCATAAATGTCTTGAATGTGCATGTTGGCTGCTGATTTTGTTGACTGGATTTAGAAACATAATATAGGATCGGGATTATAAAGCTTGGGAAAGGCGCTTTGAGAGATGAATTGACCTCATTAGTCAATGGTTATAGCATTTACCTGCAGCATTCTGTGCTGCTAGAGCCTCAGCCACACTATCGTTGATTAGTGCCGCCAGCTCAGCTGCTGTCATGTTGATGGTACCTCGGCCACCAGCACGACCTCCACGTCCTCTTCCTGACATGATTCTTCACATTCACAAATACAAAATAATGAGAAGTATATTGTATTTCAAACGTTATATGTACAAGTAAGGAAAAGATAACACAACATCAAATATTTCAAAATTAAATAAATTGTAAAGCTACAAAATAAATAACTCAAAACATCAAATTTCTCATTCTTTTATTTAATGAGAACAACCTTACTCATCTACGTTTGAAATAGAAAGAACATAAACAAAGCATAAATGAAAGGAAAGATAAGATAAAATAATCATCAAACATCCTCTTCATTGGAGGAAACACATGATAGTGCATCATCAATCTCGACCGGCTCCTCCTCGGGTGGCCCCTCCTCTAAGGGCTCATCCTCAAATGGCTCCTCGTCATCAGAAAGTGGGATATTCTCCGGCCAAAGTGCTGCTTTCAATTGGGCTTCCAGATGGGTCACTCTCTCCAGAATCCCCTCAGCAGCATGGTCCAAGGTGTCCACCCTCGTCTCCAAATGCTAAACTCTATCCACCAGGTGGTTATGGACCTGATCCGTCACTGCCAACTCAGCGGTCAAAAGCTCTATCCCTACCTTATTCTCCTCTATTTGTAACTCCCGCTGCAGAATGCCGGGTATCTCATCAGTAGCATCTTTCACAATGCTTAACTCCCTAGACATGTAAAATACAAAAGCCGTAAAAGCTTGTTCCATAGTGCATGAAAAGCTAGGTAAAGTAGATGATGAGGAAGTGGAACCAAAGTAGGGTGATGGGATGGGACATTTCCCATTTCGATCCATCTTTGGATCATTTGCGGGTATGCATTCCAATTGAGTGCAGGATTCCTTGCTTGCGCGTTACTCGGTTCACCCTGATCAACCGAATTGTCACTAGAACTAGTCCGGTGCCTCTTGGGCTCTGGGGATGGTAAGATAGGTGCATCATGTCCTGGTGCCTTAGGTGATGGCGGTGGGGTTGATGACATGGTCCTGTAACGTAATATATATAAGTGCCAAAACAAAACGTTTATGACGTGTAACCAATGTGTGAGGTTTTAGTCTAGTATGCAATCCTAGTTTTCTATAACCTGGCTCTAATACCAATCTGTCACATCCTCAATTTCACCTAACGGAGTTTTACCGTTTGGGAAGTGACAAACCAGGATCTCAGTCATTAGTTACATTGAACGACTCTATATGGGACTCAAATGAAAATATCATATCAATCAGAGTTAATGCGAAAGCGTATAAAGAAAGTAAATGCGCAAAACAAACGCGCCCAAAAAGTTCAGTCCAAACGAAATAATAAAACACAATTCAAAAGTAGGACTCCATACATGTTCTATATGTGCACATGTGCCTTATCTTAGCGACCTGAGAAAACATATAAGAAAAGATGTCAACACGAGGTTGGTGAGTTCACAGGTTTCAGTATATAAATAAACGTTTTCCAGATCATTGTACATTCAATATGCATATATAGGTAGCTAACCTACGTTTCATGTTTAACTTAAGCGCTCGCAACCGAAGCTGACTGTTTGTTTATTTGCCTCTTGCCAGGTCTATCAACTCTGGCAATGTGATTAGGCTAACATTTCACCCGTTCGACCTCAAATCGAGTTAGCGCGACTAACGCGGGTGGGATTTGTCAAACCCAATAGTACTACTAAACATTACCTCGCTAAGATCCATATTAACGGTCCGATGTGTGTTGAGGACTTTCAGTGATAGCGTGTTACGCTTAGCCTTAACATTGATAACATATGAATTATAATAATCTCAAAATAGTTGTGTCATGTTTTCTCCCCCAAGTTAAAACAGTAAAAGGGGCCGTGAAAACTCACCTGATTGCGTAGAAAGTAATCACACAAGTATGAGATTGGAATCTCAAGTATTAGCCCGACATGGCTCACGAATGCCCTAGAATTACAACATAATTATTAGGGATAAAATGAGAATTGTGACAACGACACGAAATGAGAAACGTCCTAAGAGAAACGTTCTAAAGATCAAAGAGTAGACGGACGTGTCCACGAGAATACAATATTCTTAAATTAATCAATTAAGAAAAACTACGATTTGCGACGAGTGACAAAAAGTAAAATGTAATAAATATATTCGCGAGTTATCGCCATTAAATAATGGCCTAAGAAAATAATATAATATATATATATATATTATTTTTAGATTTAATAAAGTATTACAATAAATAATTGCGCGACCAAAATAATAAATCTATTATTTTATTCGAGAATAACAATGAGCGTAAATAATATACATAATTACATTATTTATTATTTTAAAACGTTCTTTCGAGTTTATAACCGAAACGATATTTAAATATGTCATTTTTAATTAAAGTGACGGTTTGAAAATATTATATTATTTTTAAATGCGATTAAATTAAAAATACAAGATATGAGGCTAAACCCGAGTCTACGGGAGGTTTTTCGGCTTAAACACATTTATATATATAATAATATAATAATATAGAGATTTGTTTAAATATAAAAGAAATGGCTAGAAAAATGTTTAAAAACAAAACTGTGTGGAGAGACTCGAACCCGGGTCTCTCCCACACCAGCACACACTCTTAACTAGTCCCACCCGCTAGGGTAATCGCGACTGGTATGCTTCCGAAATGGTTTTAATGCTTCCAAACCCCAACCCTTTTTCCCTTAATCGCGATCCGAACACAAATCCCATCCCAAATCCATAGATTCCGACCACGATCGAACAAGAGAGTATAAGGGTTTTGCTAATCGAGTTATTACGAATTTGTGGCCTAGTTTAATTGCAAATCTAACAAGTTTTGGATTGATTAATAGAAAAAATACGGGCCGAAACCCTAGATCAAGAACACAAATCAAATCGTTCAAGATGGATGTTAAAACTCAACGAAAACATGGGGCTTTTACTAAACAGGACATTGCGAATCCAATGGCATGATTTAATTTGATTGAGATAACGTTTAAGATTGAAACCCCCAAATCTGATTTTGAAAAACCCCAGTTTATGAATCCTGAAAAATTCGATAATGACTGATTCAATTGATATGGGGCTTTCAAAGAGTAGATGATTGCGAGTCTAACCATATAAATTAATTAATCTCAGACTGAGTCTAGGATTAAAAGCCCCAAATCGTTTTATAATTGAACCCTAGATTACGGAGTTTGATCCAATCGATGATATTAGTTTAAATTAGCATCGGGCTTTCAATTTATGGGTTAAAACGAAGCTGAAGGTACAAGAAATTACCAGATTGGATGCTGAATTGATGGAGATCGAGTAATTGGGTTTCCGAGTTCGACGAGGTCGGTCTCCGACGTCTCTCACTACTACTCCGATGGAATTAACGTGCGAACAAGCTTCAGGGAAAGTCGATTTAGATGTGTGTAAACTCGAATTGTAAAAACAATACGCGGATTCTCCTGATTTGATGAAGGGGTCGACGGTTTCAACTTGAATTCCCATAATTGGGATTAAACTCAAATCAATGATCCGTTATTTGTCGGAGTAGTGGTCGATTATGGCAGTTAATGTGTTTTGCAGTTACGATTTCAAACGAAATTGAGTTGAAGGATGCGAATTTGAATCAAAGAACTCTTGGTTTGACTTTGTAAAGTCAACAGAAATCAAAATCCTTTGATTTTGACTTTTCAGAGTCAACAGGCTTGACTTTGGGTTAATTACAGCTTTGGTCCTTGCAGTTTTAGATTAAACATGTGTCAGAAACAGTCCTTGGAGTTTTAGATAAGGTTAACTGGGTTAGGATTTAACGAAATTTATTAACGGGGTTAATCCTAAAAATCCGGATTGTCACAAAAAGCTTTACGCAAAGTTTTCAAAGTGCGCATTTTGGTTGCGTGAGATCCAGTTCTTGGGTCATGTGGTGAATGAGAAAGGAATTACAGTCGACCCATCCAAGATAGTAGCGGTAGAAGATTGGTCATCACCGAAGAAGCCTTCGGATATTAGAAGTTTCTTGGGGTAGACGGGTTATTATCGGTGGTTTATTTAGAACTTCTCTCGGATTGCCTTGCTGATGACGAAGTTAACGCGTAAGGAGACCAAATTTGTATGGGTTCCGAACAAGAATCTGCCTTTCAACTCTTGAAAGAAAAGTTGACTAAGGCGCCTATTTTATCCTTGCTGGACGGGACCGAAGATTTTGTAGTTTATTCGGATGCCTCGCATTCGGGGTTGGGTTGTGTTTTCATGCAAAGGGGGAAAGTGATTTCCTATGCGTCTAGGCAACTGAAGACTCATGAGGTGAATTATCCTACCCATGATTTAGAACTTGCGGCCGTGGTATTCGCGCTCAAAATTTGGAGGCATTATTTATATGAGGCTAAGTGTACGATTTACATGGATCACAAAAGTCTCAAGTACTTCTTTGACCAAAAGGACCTTAATATGAGGCAAAGGCGGTGGCTTGAATTGGTTAAGGAATATGATTGTGAGATACTCTACCATCCGGTTAAAGCAAATGTGGTGGCGGATGCGCTTAGTCGAAAGACGAGCCATACACCTATCAAGGTGAAGTCATATCATCTCTTATTGATGAAATCCGGGAGGCTCAAGTGTTAGCACTTGGTGGTGATTTGAAGAAGGAAAAGATGGTTGCTTATGTAGACAAGCATGGGGAAAATAGTTCGGGGTTAAAGACATGCTTTGATAGAATTTGGATTCCTAGGTTGTCAAGTGTGTTGGCAACTATTTTAGATGAGGCGCATAAATCCAAATATTCTATCCATCCGGGGCCACAAAGATGTTTTATGACTTGAGGTGTCATTTTTGGTGGCCTGGTATGAGGCGTGATATAGTTAAATATGTGGAGAGGTGTCTCACATGCTTAAGGGTGAAGGCGAAGCATCAAAAGCCGTATGAAAAGCTTCAACCGCTTGAAATACCGCTTTGGAAATGGGAGAACATTACCATGGATTTGATCACTAAACTACCAAAGACCCAAAAAGGTTATGATGCGATATGGGTAGTAGTTGATCGGTTGACAAAGAGTGCACATTTCCTTCCAATAAAGGAAACATATTCTTCGGATAGGTTG
The DNA here is from genome assembly GCA_023525975.1 of Smallanthus sonchifolius. Lineage (NCBI taxonomy): Eukaryota > Viridiplantae > Streptophyta > Magnoliopsida > Asterales > Asteraceae > Smallanthus > Smallanthus sonchifolius. Next base: position 35,861,116 of record CM042046.1, read on the forward strand.
ACGGAATTGTATGTGAAGGAAATAGTGTGACGTCATGGTGTGCCTGTGTCGATTATATCGTACCGTGATATGAGATTTACTTCTCATTTTTTGATGAAATTCCATGAGGATATGGGGACTATATTGAACCTTAGCACCGCTTATCATCCACAAACGGGTGTTCAAAGCGAGCGGACGATTCAAACGCTCGAGGATATGTTGCGAGCGTGTGCTTTGGATTTTGGGGGAAATTGGGACGACCATTTACCGTTGGCGGAATTTTCATACAACAATAACTACCATTCTAGTATTGGTATGTCACCTTTTGAGGCATTGTATGGGAGGAAATGTAGAACACCCGTGTGTTGGGGTGAAATTGGTCAATAGGAGCTTGGAAGTAAAGAGGTGGTAAATGAAACCATTGGTAGTATTGACCAAATTAGAGCTCGCTTGAAGGTGGCTCAAGATCGCCAAAAGTCCTATGCGGATAACAGGAAGCGGGCGATTGAGTTTCAATTGGGGGACTTCGTGCTTTTAAAGGTCTCTCCTTGGAAAGGGGTGATACGGTTTAGGAAACAGGGGAAGTTAAGTCCACGTTTCATCGGACCGTTTAAAGTGATGGCAAGAGTGGGTGCGGTAGCCTACCGTTTGGAGCTACCGGAGGGACTAAGTAGACTTCATAACACATTCCATGTGTCTTATTTGCGAAAATGTTTGGCGGATGAATCTACTTTTGTCCCATTGGATGATATTGAATTCGATGAAAAGTTGAATTATATTGAGGAACCGGTGACAATCTTGGATAGAAAGGTGAATAAATTGCGGAATAAAGAGATTAACCAAGTTTTGGTGAGGTGGAAACGTAAGAAGGGGGCGGATATGACTTGGGAAACCGAGGAAGAAATGCTCAAATATTATCCGAACCTTTTTATGTAAAGTCGGGTTTCGGGGACGAAACCCAAATAAGGGGAGGTGATTTGTAACGAACCAAAATTCGGGTTTCGTTTTAAAATAAATAAAATATTTAATAAATATTATAGTGAAAATAATATTTATGAAATAAGTTAAAACAAATGGGATTCAAGTTAGTAATGGATTTATGTTAGTTTTTAACTAATTATAAAATGAAATGGGTGAAATGGAAATGGAAGGACTAATTGTGTAAATATGGCAAATCTGTCATATTTGACCATGGGAAAGTCAAAATGAGAATTTTTACAAGTGTGGGTCGTTCATCTCAAGAGAGAAAAAGGAGAAATCTCAATTGAAGCTCAAATCGTGCATTTGAAGCTTGTTTGGTGAAGGTTTTAGGTCACACATCACATTCCTATCATCAAGTAAGTGATAATCTTCCTTTTGATTTCACCAAGAATGTGTTAGTTGATAGAAATCCGAAAATTGTGTATGCATGTGGTAAATTAGTGTTAGATTGTAGATAATCTAGCTAAACTAAAGGTAAAGAGTGGTGATTAACATCCTAGAACCCTTTGATTTTGATTTTGAAAAGTTAGGGTTCATATGGTGAAAATTGAGGGTGTTTGGATCATGATGCTAGATTGTTGAATTAGTGATGATTAAGTGTTTAGGTGGTATTAAACACTTGAACAAACACCAAATTGACCTAATAAAAGTTATTGAATGAGAAATTAGTGTCAAAGTTTTGGAAAGAAAACTCAAGTAGGTGGGTTTGTATTGAAAGAGTGTGTTTGTTTATGGGAATAACCCAAACGGGTCAGTTTGGGGGTTGGAAATGGAAATTGAGTTGTGGACTCAATTGTAACGTGATTATGTATGTATGTTAGATTACTAAACTAGGTGTATATGTTTAGGTAATCAAATTGTGAATCAAGAAGCCGGAGCGGGATCTTCTAACCGAAAAGGTAAGTGCCTTGCACTTACTTAGTATTGATGATAAATGGGTGATATGTATGCATACTATGTGTGGAATTGAATATGTATGATGATGGCATGAACTAGTATGTGATAAGTATTAATGTAGTTATAGTGCAATGCTATAATGGATATGTATGAAAGAGGTTATGATCTAAGAATCATAATGGATATGAGGTTATGATCTATGAATCATAATGGATATGAGTTTATGGTTAAAATACCATAATGGATAAGAGGTTATGATCTAAGTATCACAATGGATATGAGGTTATGGCCTAAGAGCCATAATGGATATGAAATGATGGAAATGAATGTTAAATGAAAGAAATGAAACTTGTAGTAGAAATGCAAGTGTTATGATCCTTAATTGACCAAATGGATATGAATCATAATGTTTGACCCGTCAAACATGTCAAATGGGTGAATTGATGGAAACAAGTGATAAATACTTTTTTGTTATGTTTATCTTCATTACTAATGGTGAAATGTTCATGTGGTTATGTAGGAAAAGTTCCGATGTTGGTCAATGTCAAGTCCGAGGCGTTGAAGGATTCTCGTACGCGTTTTGGTATTTTGGGGGTTTAAAAGAAAATCCTTAGTTAGTATGTAAATTGATACAAAACTTGATGTTTTGGTGAATTTTGATAATGTGTATATAATGTTTAAGTAATGGTCAAAATACCCAAGTGTTGGGAATTTTTGGTGTGATGATGAATTGGTGAAAATGTGGAAATTTTGGCTAAGTATGGAACTGGGCAAGCTGAGTAAACTTTCTGTTTACTCAGGTCCCTCACTGTACGCGAGAAACAAGGTGGGTTCTCTCGCGGTACGCGAGAGACCTGGTTCTCGGCTGGCAGTTTTGGAGCTCCCTTGTGGTACGCGAAGGGAGGAGCGGGATCCCTCGCGGTACGCGAGGGTTATTAAAAAAATTCTTGGGATAAAAGCTTCCGCGTGTTAAATGTTTAATTAATTGGTTTTCCAATTAAGCGTGTTACACCAATGATTTTATTCCTTCGTCTTTTCTAGCCTCTCAAACAACATTAATGATTTATTCCATTCCATCATGGTAACCAAACAAGACAATGGAATGGAATGGTCCATTTCATTCCTTTGTCCATTACATTACCTCGTTCATTCCATTCTCTCGACTATTCCATTACCCATACCAAACATACCCTTAGAGCATTCACAATAGTTTTCTATATGTTTGTGAGTGAGGTTTCCTATATTTTAGGGAGTGATTTAAAGTGGTTGTGAGTGGAGGAGAGAGAAAATGTATAATTTTTTTTGTATATTTGGGGAAAACACAGTACACCTGCATAAATTTTTTAATATTTTTTGAAAGTGTTGTGAGTGGAGGAGAGAAAAAAGGTAATGATAAATGTATAAAAAAATATTATTTAATTGAAAATTAGAGAGAACATATATTGATTTTTAGTGTAATTATAGAGATAAGGATAGAGAAACTGATTAGAATGCTCATAGACATTGTAGAATTTACCTTCCTAAAAAAATGTAGATTCCAATTATCCATAATCCATTCCAACTCAATCGGCTCTCAACACTACAGGTCTATAATCCGCACAATCGACTTATGGCTATTCTCTCAAAATTGTTGCATCTAAGAGTTATTCAACACAATCGTTGCATTGTAGTACCATAATCGATTATTCACGAATTGGAATCATATTTCATGAGGTGTTCTACGGCATCGTCGATTTCACTAGGTTTTTCTCAACTCGTGTATTTTGATTTTTGAACCAGATTTAACGATGTGTTCTACTTGTTTACTAATTTGTGTGAAACTTGTTTAGTCGTTATGTTTCAAGTAGATTACAAGAACAAGACATATGTATTGATGATGCTACAAATCAACTAAAGGGGCTTATGTGTTCATTTAAAAAATATTGAGAAAATGGATTTAAAATACGTTGATTGACGCTAAAGAAATAGCTATAAAGATGAATGTAGAACCTAAGTTTTGTGATAAACGTATCATTCGTAGAAATAACAATTTGATTAAAATGTTGATGACGAAACTTTAAAAAGTCATATTGAATTATTTAAAACTAATTACTTTTTATATATTGTAGATCATGTTATTCTCTTCAATCAAAACTAGATTTGATCAACTTAAAGAGTTTGAAAGCATTTTGGCTTTCTATTTAGTATAAAAGGTTAAAGTCGTCTGATGATGATAGTTTAAAAAATATTGTATTTTTAACTCTGTCAAGTATAAAAAATCTCAAAAAAGTTTATTTTTAACTCCGTCAAATATAATTTTTTTTAGTTTATTATTATCGATTCCAACCTGGATAAAGTAGTAGGGTTTATATAGTTCCATTTAGAATGGTCCTCGTATTTTTAGTTCGTTTAGGGCCCCCAACACGGTTGAGTCGGCCTTGTGTATAACACAAAGTTATACGAGTCATATAGGTGACATACAACTCGTATAAAAAATGATAAAAGTCTTCATCATATGATTGTTTCCTCGTTTTATGTGCTCAGAAAGTTTTTCTCGTTATGCGTGCCTATTACTTAAAACAACACAAAATTTCGCCAATTATTTGATGCGACACAAGATTCTGACAATTATTTGATACGGCATAAGATTCCATTAAAAATACTACATAAACGACTATATGTTTCATTCATTCCTCTCTAAATCTGATACATTTCATCTCACGTGTTGTCAATTACATTAAAAAAAGAGTTAGCGATGTCGGGTTTTGATGAAATCTATTTATCGTTAGGTGGTGAATCTTCTAGCAATATATCTAAGTTTTCCACTAATCAGGTATAACATTCGTGATTATGCTTATTTTATCAAACTATACCAATTTTAACAATAACACATTTTGTTCCAAATCTTCATGTCTCTCCCAGACTTGATGCATTGGGTGCAAAACATTGGACGTCAAATATGATTATGTCATAGTCACCGAAAGATCAAAGAAAAACACAAGAAAATATGTTATCAAAGTGTATCTTAAATGTATCAGTGATGACGAATACAATAGAACATCAATAGTTAGATGTTCTTGTACAAAAAAAAAACTATGTGCTCGTTTCAACTAGTGAGAAAATACGAGAAAGAGTTTAATGGTTGGAAGTTACAGGTGAAACAAGTTGAACATAACCATACCGATCAACATTGGGAGGAACATCTATTTGCAATGAGTACCCGATCCAAAGATGCGTTTGGTGGAGGATCTGTCAAAGCACAATATTCAGCCACACAACATTTTATCAACAAAAAGGGACCATAACCTCGAAAATGTGTCTTCGCTGAACAACTTCAATGCGGGTTCTTTTCTTAATCTTACATTCTAAAGACTATGTTTATGAACATCATATAATGGTGTCTTGGAGGAGTTATTCTATGTACGTAAAAGCTCGTTTATGATGTGGTGTGCATTAACCTGTGTTGATAATAGATACAACTTACAAAATTGACAAGTACAAGTTAACATTTTTAGAGATTTTTGGTATAACTCCAACTAGAAAAACTTTTTGTGTTGCTTTTGCCTTTATAAGTCAAGAAAAGGAAGATACATTTGTCTGGGTGTTATAGAAACTAAAAGAAACACTGAATAAGTGTATGGAGTCACGCATCAAAATAACCGATAGAAATCTTGCTCTCATGAATGCCTGTAAATGTATAATCCCGGATACTGCTCCGTTATTATGTAGATAGAACGTATCTCAGAATATTGCTAAGCATTGCATGCAAGGCCTCGATGCACATGAATGGGTGTCCTTGATAATATGTGGGTATACTAATTTAGTCTCCTACCCCGGATGTATACAACTACAATTACGGGCGAATTCATCAAATGTTGATTAATACTTATCCAAGTAATTATATGATGTTTTGACCATTTTTTTTAATATATTTTCTTATTTCTCACATTTATTGTTTTTGTATATTATATGATGTTTTGACCATTTTTTTAAACTTTTTTCAGGAGCTCTTGATTACTTAAATAGAAACTAGTTGGAAAGTATAAAGAAATGTTTATGTCTGCTTGAATTGATACAACTCAATTTTAGAAATCGAACAACCAACAGAGCAGAGGGCCAACATTTACGTTTAAAGCTACACATGAATACCACTAACTCAACTCTAGATAGATTGGCGGAGATTAAAGATAAAATCGTAACCGAGCAGGAAGCATAAATTAATGAAACCTTTGAAAAAAGCAGAATTAAAATATACATCCAACAAATGATACCACTGTTAAACTTTTTACAATATAATATTTCTCTTGAAGCTCTAGATCTCATATCTGGAGAGCTTTACCGGTCAAATGTGCTCATAGAGTCGCATTCCTTGTGTGGATATCATTTACACACAAGTTGTGGTTTGTTATGTTCTTGTAATCTTTCAAATTTTTTGCATGTAGATTAACCCATTCCATTGGATTCAATAGATATCTTTTTGCAGAAGATTGATTTCTCACCGTCATTTCTCCACTAAGATAATGATATAGATATTGATGAAGAATTTGAAGTGGTGGCACATGAGATGAAAGCTCAACCAATATGTGTGAAAAGAACATGGTTGAAAAAGATAAAAGAAACGATGAATCCAAACAAAAAAAAAACCTTGAAGAGCTTATAGTTCAAACAAATACTCATGGGCGTCCATCTTTAAAGACGAAGCAACAAAACAACCAAGAGTCTGCTAGACACAGTTCATTCATGAACTCTTAGGACCCGTTCAAAACCGACAAGAGCATGAAACGTAATTGTTCAACCTCATAAAAAATAAGAGGCTTTAATTTCATGGAGAGACAAGAAAAGTCTTCTATAGATGATTCATTAGGTAATTCTCAAAATAATTGTCTCTTTAACATGTATAAGAAACAAATTCCATCCATATTTCATCCGTATGTGTCTCGTGTGCAAGAAGTTAACCCTAATGGAAATTGTGGATTTCGGTACTGTTGCTCTAGGTTATAATGAAGACCGGTGGTTGTTCATCTGTCAATAACTTCTAAACGAGCTTATTCAATATGAATATATATATGCAGGAGAGTTTTTTTTAATATAACATATAACAAGTTATGGCATTCCCTTCCCTATGTTATTCAGGACCATGTTTTGCGTCGAAACCACATTGGATGCTTATGCTGTACACGAGAGCCTTGATTGCTAACAAGTTTGGTGTCATTGTTCTCTCTTTAATATCTCAACATCACGGTAGCGTGACAATTTTCCCCATATGGACACGTCAAAAAGATATCGTGCCTCATCGAACAATTACAGTTTGCCACGTTAATACTAACCATCACATCATGATACGATTAGAATGAATATATACGACGCCGATAGTTAATGTTTTGTGGTCCATTAATAGGTTTCTCACTATCATACATATTCGGTTTGGTTTTAAACGGTTTCGGTTTCGATTCGGTTATCTGTTTAATCGGTTTGAAACCAAATACTGAATACCCATAGTTTATAACATGACTTTTGTAAAAAAAACCTCGAATTTAATTTTAGTTCGTTTGAGACCACTAAACATGTTAGGCAACCCCCTGTATGTCACAAACGTAATGACCCGAGGTGACACCCACGCCACTCCCTCCTACACCTCTATGCATACCCTAAGTTTTTTTTGGGTAAGAAAGAGAGCCACTCATCCATGTAAATGAAAACCATCCACAATGGGTTTGGGACGGGTATGGGATATGATGATATATCCGTTTACCCACCCTGATTACCCGATAAGATATACCCGATTATAAACCAGACATAGTTTTTTTTATTGATTTTAAGTATATATACTGTATATATTTTAAAGTATATATAATGTATTTATTTTAAATATATATCCCCGACATGATTTTCTTTCTTTCTTCTTTATTTTAATTACAATTTTTATATATACCCGACAGTTTTGGGTCGAGTATACCCAAAGGGTATATTTTTCACAAAGTAACGGGTTTACTCGAAACCCACGGGCATACCCGATACCCGACGGGTAATTATCTGATATAAATCCGAAGGGTTTGAGTCAGGTATGAGACAAACTTTTATAATCAGGTATGAGATTGAGATTACCTAAATCCATACCAAACCTAACCCATTATCCTTCTAGTACAGGAACTCCAATATTAGGTAACATATTTGTATACACGCGCGCGCATTCAATAAAAGCAGAAAATGAAAGTAACTTTTCTCTCTCTAGATTCGTAAAGATCTTGTTTCATGTGTCCTTTTAAAATTTAATTTTATTTATTTAATTTAATTAGAAAACTTCAAACTCTCATGAGGACAGCGACCCATCATCTTTCATCCTCTTCTATAAAACCCCAGGTTTCCCTTCCGTGATTTTTGCTTCTTCCTTTTTCTTCCCCTTCATCTCATCTCATCTCATCTCATCATTATTTTGCTATTTTAATTTCTTCCTTTTTACTCCAAATTTCATTTCTTTGCTGTTCATCTTCTCAAATCTCTCATGCCTGTTTCCAGATCTTCAAAAAAGCTGCATCAATGGCGGTTCAACCCATCAAAATCCCATAAATTCTCTTCTGTAAGCTTAAACTTTTTAAGTTTATTATATGCATGATCTTACGTGACATTATTTGCATAAATTTTCTAGACTTTGACCTTAATCATCCATGATCATTTTCTTTAATTATTTGTTGTTATGATATGTGTAAGCTTAAATTAAGTGTTTTTTATAGGATTTTTTTATATATAATGATTTTTAGTTCTTATTTTTTCATTAGGGTTAGGGTTTATTCACAGCTTTGTTTTCAAAGTTTAATTTTCTTTTAAAAATCACCGAATGGTTTTGAACTTTATTTTTGCAATTATTTGCTTTAACTTTATTTACAATAAATAATTATTATTTTAAGATTTAATTTCTTAATTAGTTAATTTCAAGACTTGGACCTTCCCCAAATTTATAGTCCATAATTCATGTTATAGGGATTATTTTCATTCTAGTTGAGTTAATTAACATGGATCTCTTAAGTTCTTTTGATTTTTTGGAACCCTTAATTAGGGGTATTGGTTTAGTTTTTGTTTTTAATTGTGCTCTAGGGTTGTTTTGTCACTATTTTATATTGTTTTCATTATATAACCCTAGGGTTAACCTCTTTATGAACTTGATTTATTTTGTAAAAATTGAAAATGGTTGAAAAGGAGCTTCCTTCAGTCCACTCATAGGTGGGTAGAGGGTACGGATTTGCTGCCGACTCATTCATACAAACACAGTAGGAAGGACGTCGTCCGTCGACCTATTGTGAATGCGTGAATGATGCGGGAGACAAATCTAATCCTTTCCTTTCTGTGCTTGGACTGAAGGGAGCTCCCTTTAACCATCCTTTTATTAAATCCATATGCCCATCACAAGTGGGAGTGGATCTTCATGTGTTTATGTGCTTTTCATACACTCATTGGTTAGATCTCTTTGTTGGATGCCCCTACTAGGATGCCTCTTAGACGAAAGGTCTTGTGTTCAAATCCATGCATGTGTGAATTATTTGGTGTAATTTAGGAGTAGGAGTATGGTAGATTTGACTTTAAAAAGGATACTCTTATTAATAGAAAGTTTAGTTGGACCCGGAGCTCCTCTCGTTCTGCTCTTTCAACCACAGGGTATGTACGTACTCCGGTGAGGCGGTGATTAGTTCCTTAGTGAATGAATGGTTGGTTTCACCTTAGTTGTATTGTATTGTAGGTTTGCTGAATTTTGATTCCTATTTAGTTACTTTTCAAATCTTTGTTGGTAGTTTTACTTGCAAAGAATATTTGCTTCTTGTCAATTTGACATAATTGATCATGATGAAAAACCACACTAGTTTCTTTAAGTTTTCTGTAGTTAGAACATCATACATTTCATGGTAGCACAATATTGACCCTTCTTGCCGGCTTCGATGCGAGCACATTGACCCTTTTAACATGCTTTTGATGGCAACACATTGGCCCTTCTTACCTGCCCTCTATGGTTGCACATTTTTGACGGTTGTTCATTGACCCTTCTCACCTGCCTTAGATGATGATGCACCTTTGATGGTGTTGATCCTTCCCACCCGCCTTTAATGGTTGCACATTGACATTTCTCACTGCTTTTCTTGTGCGACATTAGTTGCCGCAAGGGGGTGTTTTTCTTATTGTATAAGGACCTTTGGTTGGCTTTGTGATAGAAATCCTTGAGCAATGCCCTGAGTCAGGTAATCATGTAACTTTATCTTTATATTAGACTTAGGTTATGAACTATTAAAACTCCATATTTGCTTTTATATTTGAATTCTTTACATGTCTATAAGTTTGAATAAGGAACAAACTGTACATGCTCTATACTTCTATTGGACTTTTTACAAGTACACTTGTGCATATTGCAAATTGTTACTATTCTCTTCACTGAAACCGGATGGAGACTTTTCACTTGTTTATACCTATTTACCAACCATCTTGTTGGCCGACGGTTTTGTGTTTATGGGTTGAAATTGATTAATCGTTATCGATCTATAAACAAACCATCATATCCAACAAAGTCCCACTCAACAATACGGTCTGGGAAGGATGATATGAGGACAAACTTTACCTCTATCTCAAAAGATAAAGATACTGCGTTTAGCAAAATCGAAATCGACCTTTGTATTTATTTGTTTATTTATATCAAAAACATATTTAAGCATTTGAAAGTATATTGGTTATTTTCCTTCCTGTGTATGGGCTTACAAAAACAATACCTAATGACTTTTTATGCACTTCTGATTATTTATTTGTATTTTTAATTACATATAATTTCACAATAACTAATCTTATTCTTTTATTTATTTTTAATCGAATAGATCATTATAAATATTAGTTTTGGACATAATGAAGAACACATTAATATAATTTCACAATATTAATTAATAATCTTACAAAAATTTTCTGCGTTGTATATTTTGTTCCATTTCCTTCTGTGTTCTTTTTCGCTTTTCTTTTAAAAATGTAGTTCATCGTTGCAAGAGTTAATTTTTTATTGGATTGCACAAATCAAGAAACAGCCTTAGCCTCTCCCATGTTGGAAATTGAAGTTAATTTTAAAATACTCTTTTAAGATTTCTCTGTATCTACACTTTTCTTATAAAGCATTCTATTGTTTATTTCTCATTTTAAATTTTAATTAGAGAAGATGATATGTATTTTGTGAAGTAAATCATATGCTTCTAGTGGTGAAATGACAATGAGCTTCTACCTTATATTGGGTTGAAGATTACGAGTAGATACGGCTTGACTCGCATTATTACGAGTTATTGAACATTCTTAATATAGAATTTTGTGACAGACCTATCCGGTATAATTTCACTTATAGTAGAGCTATTAGTAGGATCTAGATAAAAAATGATGGAAAACGTGGCTTCTCGTTGAGAGACTTTCGACTCCAAAAACTTAATGTAGAATGTAGTATTTTGTGAGGTAGATACTCTTTTGCTACAAATTTTGTGAGGTAGATACTCTTTTGCTACAAATTTTGTATGTAGCTAATAACTTTCTGGCTATTTTTCATGTATATGTATGTTTCAATGTTTAACCTAAGAACATTTATAAAATTGAAGTAGCATTTATACAGATGGATATACATCGGACTATGGGAGTGTACTAAAAGTAGGCCTTATGAGTTATAGTCTGCAAAATGTGGTCTTCATGCATTTTAACCCCCCCCCCCCCACCCCCTCCTCCCTAGTCCACCACCACCTAGCGGCGTAGCGTACCCTCAATATTTTTCGCTCAGAAGTGTTAATTTATACGTGTTGACCGAAAATTTTATAGGTATTAACTTTTGCTCACTCCCCTTGACAGGAAAAAAAATCATGCATTCTAACCCTCCTCCCTTGTGCACCACCACCTAACGACGCATTCACATTTTTCGCTCAAAAGTGTTAATTATTTGCATGAAAATTTTTATAGGTATTAACTTTTGCCCCCCTCTCTTTACGTTTTTCTTTAAGCTTTGCTACTGCCATCACTCAATGGTGACCTTTGCAGCCTCACATTTTCTCCTTTCATCCCATCTAGCGTCCTTGCATTTCATCTTCTTTACTTTCATCCCCCGTAGTGACGCATCAACAAGCAGTGTTATAAAAATCGCGCCTAGGTGGCGTCTAGGCGCCGATTAGTCGCTAGGCGGCCCAGCGAGTACTAATTTTGGCCAAGTCGCTCCATTAATCGCTGGCGGTCCTAGTCGGTCCCAGGCGGGCCTAGACGGCCAAATTCCGGCGAACATTAAGGCGAAAACCTGAAATTTCCGGTCAAATTCCGGCGAAAACTTGAAAATTCCGACGAAAACCTTTGGTGTGGTTTAAAAATGAACATTTTTATAAAAATTACATATAAAAATGTGTGTATATATATAAAAAACTAAAAATTACATATAAAAATTTCAATCCGATTAATCCCGCCTAGGCCCTACCCCACCGTCCGACTAGTGCCTAGCGATTTTTACAACTATATCAACAGGTGTGACTTCATCATTGTCGCGCCCTGTGGCAAGACCATAACACATGGTCTCATTGTTGTACTTTTTGCTTCTTGTAAAACAATTATTATTATGTATCTTTTTCTTAATAGGTTAATTGAATAAAAAATGTGTACTTTTTTGTTTCTTCGCAATAAAGTATGTCGAAATATATTATTTTCATGATCAAACCTATGGCCTAATTGCAAAACACCGTTTAAAAAATTAGTAGGACTGCTGTTTGCTTGGTAATTATTTTAATTTTTAAAGTACACTAATAAAAACTTTGATTTAGAACCCAAGAAATAGCGGGCTAATGTGTTCACATTAATAGGATTTGTCTTTTCTTTAGTTATATAGTTCTATTATTTGAAGAATGCTAATTATACAATTTATTAGTTTATATCTATAGGTTATAGCATTTTCAAAAAATCAAAAAGAAAGGCAGCTTATTAGCATGTATTTCTTCCTTCTAGTGTTTAGGAATGATCTCATCATCCCTACAAATCAGCCTTTCCATTGGATGATTATAATTATTTATGTAATGTATTTACTTGTATCATTGGTCAATATTTTGTCTTAATGTTTTAGCTTAATTGTCTCTTATAATCATTCCTGTACATTGTATTTATATTATCATTCCATCAATGAGAATTATCAATTCGATCTTCATCCTTCTGCTAACTTGTCTGAACCTTTTCATGGTATCAGAGCAAGGCTCTAAAACCCCATCCACATATACATCTAGCTCTTCATCACCAGCCTCGTCTCGTTCTTCATCACCTGCTCCTTCTCGTCCAAACACACCAACATTCACCATGACAGATTCCAATCTCCTGCTCAACAATCCATCGATGAAAGATCTCACTGTTATCACATTGCCGGCCACACTAAAACTCACTGCCTCCAACTATCTAGCTTGGAAAACACAGATCGAAGCTTTACTCTATGGCCTTGATTTATTCAAGTTTATAGATGGATCTCATCGTGTACCCAAATCCACAACTGCAGAAGACGAAACTGAAACACCCCATGAGGATTTCCCAAAATGGTTCCGTCAAGACAAGTTATAATTATTTATGTAATGTATTTACTTTTCCACTCATCACTAGTGCTCCATCGTCCTATGAAGCATGGCAGATCTTAGCCAAAACATATGCCTCCCCTAGCCGAGGCCATATCAAACAATTGAAATACTGTCTCAAACAACTCTCCAAGACACCCACTCAATCCATAACTGAATACATGCAAGATATCAAAACTATTGTTGGTGAATTGGCTATACTAGGCAAGAAGATGGATGATGAAGACGTGATCGATGCCATTCTAAACGGACTCGATCAAACAGCCTACAAACCCATTCTGGATTCCATTCACGCCAGAGACTCCACCATCTCTTTTAATGAGTTACACGAAAAACTCATCAACCATGAATTATCTCTCTTACAACAAACTGCATCAAATGTTGCACATCAGCCTGCCTCTGTGTTCTATGCTCAAAACAGACCCCAGGGAAGATCTTGGGCAACTAAACAAAGCAACCAGTTTTTTCAACACAGACCACATAACAACACTTCTGGATTACTATCTACACCGCCGGCTACCAATGCTCAACGTCCTTACCTTGGCAAATACCAATGGTGTCACCAAAAGGGCCATTCTCTTACAAACTGTTCTGCCTTTAAACAGGTACATCCGGCGATTTCTATTCTTGTTTATAACCGTGGCTCACTGATTAGGATTGCGCAAGTAAACATGATGAACACAAATGGTGGAACCACCAACTGGATCTTTGATAGCGGTGCCTCTCACCACGTCACAAATGATTTGAACAACCTCTCTCTTCATGCCCCTTATGATGGAACGGAAGAACTCGTTATCGGAGATGGTTCGTGCCTTACAATCACTCATATAGGCTCTCTTGTTATTAATACTCCTAACACACCTCTTATTCTTACACATGTATTATGTGTTCCCTCCCTATCTAAAAACATTATATCTATCTGTAAACTGTGTTATGACAATAATCTTTCTATGAAATTTTACTCTTCTATTTTTGTCATTAAGGATCGGGTCACAAAACTCAAGATCCTTCAAGGAACAACAACCAAAGGAATGTATGAGCTTCGCTCAGCCTTCTCGTCTCCTCCATCGATCTTCACCATGCAAAGCATCAATTCTATAATTTGGCACCACCGTCTTGGACACCCACATAATAAAGTCTTTAAGCTTTTGTCATCTCTTATTTCTTTTAATTCCAGTTTTAATGAAAATTGTAATCCTTGTCAAATTAATAAGTCATCGACTAGCTTTTTCAACCTCTTCTCTCTCATCAAATGCACCACTTGATTTGATTTTCTCGGATGTATGGTGTTCCCTGGTTACTTCATTTGACAATTACAAATATTATATTATCTTTGTGGACCATTTTACAAAATACACATGGCTTTATCCTTAAAAAATAAAGTCCGATTCCCTATCTACATTCACTAGGTTTCAAAATCTAGTTGAAAATTTCTTTAACCGAAAAATAAAACAACTATTTTCTGACAATGGGGGTGAATACATAAAACTTTTACCCCATCTAATATCTCATGGCATCTCACATCTCACATCACCCCCTCACACTCCGGAACACAATGGATATGACGAACGACGCCACCGACACATTGTTGAAACCGGCCTCACCTTACTATCCCATGCCAAAATGCCCGTCACATTCTGGCCATTTGCCTTCACTACAGCAGCCTATCTCATTAATGGGCTTCCCACACACCCTCCATAACCAATCACCTTTCTACAAATTATTTCAAAAACATCCTAATTATACCAAACTTCGAAGCTTCGGTTGTTTATGCTACCCATGGCTTCGACCTTATTCCCCTCACAAATTACACTCACGATCTACTTCGTGCATTTTCGTTGGTTATTCTCCAACTCAAAGCGCCTACTATTCCTTTGACCCTTTAACCTATAAAACATATTCCTCAAGACATGTTTTTATGGAAAATAATTTTCCTTTTGAACGCCTTACCAAGTCTCCCTCCACCTCTTCTACCTCCTTAACTGATTGAGTCTTCATATCCCTACCCATTTCAACACCAAGTACTTCCAACACCACTCCTACCACACCTGTTTCCTCTACCAACGACCATACTTCTACTGCCTCCTATACTTCTACTGCCCAAAATTCACCCACCTCCCCTCCTGCCCAAAATTCCCCTACTTCACCTACTCTACCAAACCTTAATACTTAAACCCCACCTACGTCACCCTCCTCCACTACCTCTCCACTCAAGCAAACTAACTCCACCTCCAATCCACCTTCCCCTTCACAACATACTGTTGCACCCTCACCCTCTCTATCCGTTGAAACAGAAACCACACCTCTTCCCAAACTTACCACTTGTTCAATTCCCAAACCACACCCACGATACCACAACTCTGATTTCCAGTTATATACTACTAGTACTTCTGCTCCTATCGAACCACAAACCATTACTCAAGCCTTAAAACACCCGTCTTGGCGTCACGCCATGCAAGCCGAGTTCGATGCGCTTGAACGAAACAACACTTGGACCCTTGTACCATCTACACTTGCTCCTAATCTAGTTGGTTGCAAATGGGTATATCGAACGAAATACATAACGGATGGATCTGTTGAACGTCTTAAGGCTCGCTTGCTCGCTAAGGGATTTACTCAAAGACCAGGCATTGACTACATCGAAACCTTTAGTCCGGTCCTAAAACCGGCTACCCTTCGGCTTGTCCTTTCTTTAGCAGTTTCTCTAGGTTGGTCCCTACGCCAACTAGACATTAACAATGCCTTCCTCCAAGGGACATTAAATGAAGACGTTTTCATGTCTCAACCCATCTTTTCCCACTCATGTGTGCAAGTTAAATAAAGCCATATATGGGCTTCGCCAAGCCTCTCGCGCATGGTATGATGAACTCAAATCCTTCCTCATATCTCATGGTTTCAAACCTACCGTTTCTGACTCCTCTTTCTTCACCCTCACCATTGGCTCTTCACCCATCTTTATTCTTTGTTTATGTCGATGATATCATCATCACCGGTCCATCTAACACTCTTATAGCTCGCTTCATAAACCTACTATCCACCAAATTTTCCTTAAAAGATCTTGGTCCATTGTCTTACTTTCTTGGCATCGAAGTCTTGCAACATTCCCATGGTGTTCTTCTTTCACAAAAGAAATACATATCCGACATTCTTCACAAAGCAAATATGAGTGATTGCAAGTCTATTTCCACACCGATTACATGTTCTGAACCGCTTACATTGCATGGTGGCACTACTCACCCTAACCCAACAGAATATCGAACCATTGTAGGTGCTCTTCAATATGTCTCTTACTAGACCAGACGTGGCGTTTACTGTCAACAAGTTATCACAATACATGCATACACCTACATCTCATCATTGGGCAGCTCTAAAAAGACTTTTACGCTACCTACATGGGAAATTACACCACGGTATTTTACTTCGCTATAATTCCCCCCTTCACTTGTGTGACACCCAGCATTTCAGGTCAATATCTATATTACATAAATGCACGTTCATACTTATTATTTTCTGATATTTTATTTTGACTAAGTAAAGTCAAGAAGTCTAGCAAAGGAGTTTATTCCAAGTCTAGTAAATCCTAAAGAATTACTAGAAAAAGTAAGCAGTATAACCCGACTAAATACGAACATTAATGGTTAAATAGAATAACCAGAAATATATATATATATATATATATATATATATTACACAAAATTTACGTTGAACTATAATTTATTTCTAAGACTAAATCATATAATATACGTAAAAGTAAAATAATGGACTTTTCGAAGACGTTACTATGTAGCGCCACTTTTGGGTACTCATACCGACAAATAATCACCTCAACGAATTATACAAACCAATATTTCAATATTTTCTTCAACGAGCCATAAACTGGTTAAAATTATAATACCGTGAGAAATCTAAACCGAATTAATTTACCTTTTAAAAACTCTAAATAATATTAAGTTACACTTAAATCAAATTAATTGATTCAATTAACTCTAAACCTAAATAAATCAAGCGGCGAGACAAGTGGGTTTTCCCCCCAACTTCTTGACTTTCTTAACCAAGATTCAGAGAGGAACCATACCCTAATCGTGAGAATTCTGATATAAACCATACCTCTTCAATCACTTTTCTCACAACTCCTTTTATCTTCCTCTTTTCTTACGACAATCTTCCCAGTTTGCTACAATTCGAAGTCGAGTTTTAAGGAAAAATCCACCATAATTCGGTGTTTTAAGAAGAATTTCAAGTGTTCCTAAAGAGAGTTTAGCAAAAGATTCAAGACCACTTCTCTGTTTCTCTCAAAATCATCATCTCTGTCCAGAGGTAAAAACTCGATACCATCCATTTTATTTGCTTTAAAACCGTAGCTAAACATACAAATCGTTCAAACGCAAGTAAGATAACGAGAAAAGTGTGTCAAATTCATGATTAAAACATAAAAATATACAGGACTGATTCTGTCAATCAAAATTTCAGTAATCGAAACTAGAAGTTTCGATACCTGTTGTTCAATCGAAACTAGGAGTTTCGATACCTGTTGTCCAATCGAAACTAGGAGTTTCGATACCCGTTGTTCAATCGAAACTAGGAGTGTCGATACCCGTTGTTCAATCGAAACTGGGAGTTTTGATACCTATTGCTAATCGAAACTAGGTAGTTTCGATACTAATTTTGCCAATCGAAACTAGGTAGTTTCGATACCCAATTTACTCAATCGAAACTAAGTAGTTTCGACATCTTTTCTGTTCAATCGAAACTAAGAAAGTTTCAATACCTGTTCATCAGTCCCATTGGGCAGTAACTTAGAATTATTTTATAACGAAACAAGTGTTGAAAAACTAAAAAGATATTTAAACAAAAGCAATCAGATATGCTATGTCAGGTGAACAACTTGCGTTTAAGACGGGTAGTCTTAACGTGTATGTTATCCTTGTGTAATTAGGATACGGATAGGCGAGTCTGCTATTATTCAAATAATTGCTAGCATTCATACTGTCGAGGTGAGTTTCACTAATTCCCCTTTTTCTAAAGTTTTGAAATGATTTGGGGTGGAAACATACTTGTAAAAGACTATTGTATGTAAATGAATTGAACTAATGATCTGACCGTATGTGTGTATTGAGGGAAAAGTAAAGCGCTTAAAGCCCTCTGAATAAATTAGTAACCATTAGCTATGGACTTAGCCCGGGATTATATGAATAGTACTATTGGGGGTGACGCCTCCGGTCATGGTTAGTCGCGCTAACCAGGGGTCCAAATGGCCGAATGAGCGCATATCGTCTTACTCGCAGAAAGGAGGGGGGAGGCACAGAATGTTGGGGTTTGGTTACGGTCTCGTACATTACATACTATTTTGTATTCCTTGCAAGCTTACAAATGGGGTCAATAGATCGGATTAGTATTCATATTCATTGGTAATACATGCAAAAGGGTTCTGATCAGGTTAAAGTGATCAGGTTTTAAGTAAAAGAGTTCTGATCAGGTTAAAGTGATCAGGTTTTAAGTAAAAGAGTTCTGATCAGGTTAAAGTGATCAGGTTTTAAGTAAAAGAGTTCTGATCAGGTTAAAGTGATCAGGTTTTAAACAAAAGAGTTCTGATCAAGCTAAAGTGATCAGGTTTTAAGCAAAAGAGTTCTGAATAGGCTAAAGTGATCAGGTTTTAAACAAAAGAGTTCTGATCAGGTTAAAGTGATCAGGTTTAACAAAGAGTTTTGATCGGAAAATGATCAGATTTAAACATTGGGTTTATGATAACTCTTTATAATAACTTGTGAACTCACCAACCTCGTGTTGACATTTTTTAGTATGTGTTCAGGAAATTGAACGTGGCCATCAGGTTAGCAATGTAGGATACCTGCATGCACGTGGATACGGCTTTTGGGAGGATTTCTCTTGTATAACTCATGGTCTTGAGTCATATTTGCGAAATCTTAAACTTTTGCAAACTCAAGTTGATATTTTATGATGTAAATATTTTAAACTCGATTATGTATCCAATTACGTGTATGTGTTTGCGGTAATCATATGCTTTGGAAACCAGTGAATGTTACGCCTCGCGTTTCCGCCTAGGCGGGGTGTGACAGAAATTGGTATCAGAGCCATTGATTATAGCGAACTAGGTGTCTAAAACGGAACCTAGTCTATAATTTGAATGACTCACTAAAATGTTTTCATTGCATAAGCATTGCATAACCAGTCATCATGTCATATGGATATTGTAGTCACAAGCATGTCGTCACATTCACACTCTGATCCCGTCTCTGACTCTGAATCCAACGAGGAACTTTCCGCCACACGCCCCAAAAATCGAGTACAAGTTCGCAGCTCGACACCACCCGATGTTGCCCTGGGAGAACCGCCTATCGTCTATCGAAAGAAAAGCGGAGGGCCAATTATGGTAAAGAGTGCTAGGAAGAAGGTTCGACTTTCACGCAAAAGAACCCTGGCAGCCCGTGACCCGGAAAACTTGGAGATTGATGAGGAACCACCTAGGCAACGACCCTGTTACCACCCTACGGTGGGGACTATCCGTTGGATGCCCCGAACCCTGGCACGATGGAGGGAAATGGAGAGCATTCCATCTACTTTTGAGCTCGGAGAGTCCTCCAACTCCCCAACACCCCTACCCCACACTGGGGAAGCCATGGAGCTCACAGTGCCTACATTGGTAGCACGTGTTCATACGCACGAAGAGCGTCTTGATGATCTCCTAGATGATATTCGAGCACATGGGGATGCAGCCACGCGACTACATCAAGGGCTCGGATCTCGAGTACAGACTTTGGAGGATAGCACCCGAGACATACAGAGTGCCACTGACTACCTCGAGTTGAGAGCTGATATGGACTGGCAGTTCACTCTCACGGTCCGAGACATGGTGGAGGCGCTGGAAGAAAGGACTTTGGCTGCAGAATTTGTGGCTAGGGCTAGCTTTGTCATGGCGGGACTTGCCATGATGATTGGGTTGTACTCCCACTTCTTCTTTTAAAACCTATTATGGGCGGGTTGTGCCCATAGCACATTATGTAGTTTAAAACTTTAGTACTGATGTGGTCATGTGAACCCATCCTTTTTGTATCCTTGTCTTTTGGGAACAATGTACTATGTATGTTTTAACTATGTATGTGATGGTTTATGTTGTAATGATGGTTGTTTGTGTTTGATGTTGTTGTATCCCTATGTCATGATCTATCATTATTGTTATATAATGTTGTTTCTTTTTAATTGATATGTTAGAAAGAACGTCATGGAACCTAAACATGGGACACCTCGTAACACTACTGGTGACAACAACGAGACGATTTCCCCAAACGTGGAGCAACTCATAGCACAGCGAGTAGCTGCTGCCATGGAGTAGTATGAAGCAAACGGAAATAGTGGTGGAGGAAACGACAGCGGTACCGGCGGAGGAGGTGCAGGAGGTAGCGGTACAGCCGGAGGTTCCGGAGGTAATAAAAATAAATAAGCCATAACACATAGTCATGATCCGAATTAATGACGTTATGACTTGTGATTCTACAGATGCTCCAAATAGGAAGTGCACCTACAAGGCCCTTCCTATCCTGCAACCCCCGTAGTTTCAATGGCACCGAGGGTGCAGTAGGTCTGATGAGATGGATAGAAAAGATGGAGTCGGTGATTGATATTAGTGAATGCACCGCTGACTGCATGGTGAAGTATTCTACATGCATGCTCACTGATAAAGCTTTAACTTGGTGGAATACTCAAATGAAGACTTTGGGGAGAGAGACAACGCACCAATTGTCTTGGGAAGACTTGAAAAACATGATGATTGAGGAATACTGTCCTCGAAACGAATTGCAAAAGATTGAAACTGAGATGTGGAACCTACAGATGATAGGAGATGATGTGGCGGGATACACCGACCGTTTCAATGAATTGGCGATTTTAGTACCGCATATGGTCACACCAGAAAATAAGCGTGTTGAGAGGTATCTGTGGGGCCTTGCGCCTCAAATTCGTAGCATGGTAACATCATCTAATCCAATAGATGCCAAGAGTGCTATAACTTTAGCATTCAAGCTAAGGGATGATGTGGTACGTAATGAATTGTCTGTGAGGAAGGAGAACGAGGAAGGTAGATCTGGGGAGAAAAGGAAATGGATGGGAAATTCAAGCAACAAGTCTGAGAAGCAAGGGTTTAAGAAACAAGGAACTATGAAAGCTTTTGCAGTCAACACAGTGGAAATAAAGGAGTATGATAAGGGCCTACCGAGATGTAAGAAGTGTGGAAATCATCATGCCGGTGTGTGCATCAAGTGTGGAAAATGTGACAAGTTTGGTCACACCACACAAGCTTGTCGAACTAACAACCGAATGGGGAAAATTAAACCGGGATGTTTCATATGTGGTGACCTGAAGCACTTCAAGAGGGATTGTTCCAAGTGGAAGAATCAGAACAACGCTCAGGCACCAGGGAGGGCATTTGTGATGGGTGCAAGGGACGCACGCCAGGACCCGAACATCGTCACTGGTACGTTCCCGATAAATAATCACTATGCCTCTGTACTTTTTGATTCGGGTGCGGATATGAGCTTTGTGTCGAATGATTTTAAATCCTTACTCGGTATTAAGGCCAGCAAACTAGATCAAAGTTATACAATTGAATTAGCAAATGTGAAATTAATAGAAACCGGAGAGGTCATTAGGGGTTGTACTTTATGTTTAGAAAACCATACATTCAGTATAGACCTTCTACCCGTCGAACTAGGGAGTTTTGATATTGTTATTGGCATGGATTGGTTATCAAAGAATCGTGCCGAGATCGTATGCTTCGAGAAGATTGTACGTATTCCCCTACCAAGCGGAGAAATTCTTTCCATTCAAGGCGAAAGGTGTAGAATAATGTTGAAGACGATAAACTGCATGAAAGCTCATAAGTATCTACGCAAGGGTTATTGTGCATTCCTGGCTCACATCGTCGAGAAGAAACCCTAAGAACGTCGACTTGAGGACATACCAATCGTCAGAGATTACTCGGAAATATTTCCCGAGGACTTACCAGGAATACCACCATCAAGACAAGTCGAGTTTCGGATCGACCTAGTACCAGGAGCCGCACCAGTTGCACGATCGCCGTATCGTCTAGCTCCTTCCGAGATGCAGGAACTGTCGAGCCAACTACAAGAATTACTTGACAAAGGTTTCATAAGACCGAGTTTCTCACCATGGGGAGCTCCGGTCCTATTTGTAAAGAAAAAGGATGGAACCTTTAGAATGTGCATTGATTACCGGGAATTAAACAAACTGACAATTAAAAATCGGTATCCTCTTCCTCGAATAGACGATTTGTTTGATCAACTTCAAGGTTCCAGTTTCTATTCTAAAATTGATCTACGATCAGGGTATCATCAACTGAAAATTCAGGAAGAAGATATACCAAAAACGGCTTTTAGGACTCGTTACGGTCACTACGAGTTCCTAGTTATGCCATTTGGCTTGACTAATGCACCGGCTGTCTTCATGGATCTCATGAACCGCGTGTGCAAGCCGTACTTGGATAAATTTGTGATTGTGTTTATCGATGACATATTGATATATTCACGAACCAAGGAGGAACATGAACATCATTTGAAATTAATCTTGGAACTACTCAGGAATGAGAAGCTTTATGCTAAATTCTCTAAGTGTGAGTTTTGGATCCGAGAGGTTCACTTTCTCGGACACGTCATCAATAAGAATGGTATCCATGTGGATCCATCCAAGATTGAAGCTATCAAAAACTGGGAAGCACCAAGAACTCCGACTGAGGTGCGTCAATTTCTGGGTTTGGCAGGCTATTACAGGCGATTTATCGAGAATTTTTCAAAGATAGCCTTGCCTTTGACCACGTTAACTCAGAAGGACAAAAAGTTTGATTGGACTGATAAACAAGAATCAGCTTTTCAATTGCTGAAGCAAAAACTTTGCAGTGCACCGATCCTATCCCTTCCCGAAGGAACTGACAATTTCATCTTGTACTGCGACGCATCACACCAAGGTCTGGGATGTGTATTAATGCAGAGAGAAAAAGTCATAGCGTATGCATCCAGACAGCTAAAAGTACATGAGAAAAATTATACGACTCATGATCTGGAATTGGGTGCTGTCGTGTTTGCACTCAAGATTTGGAGACATTACTTATACGGTACAAAATGTACTATTTTTATAGATCACAAGAGTCTCCAGCACATCTTTAATCAGAAAGAACTCAACATGAGGCAACGTCGTTGGGTAAGCTACTGAATGATTACGACTGTGATATCAAGTATCACCCTGGTAAGGCAAACGTCGTAGCAGATGCCTTGAGTCGTAAGGAACGGGTTAAAACACTCCGTGTTCGTGCCCTAGAATTGACAATTCATACGAGTCTCACGACTCAAATCCGGATGGCACAACAAGAGGCAATTAAGGAAGAAAACATTCAGAGTGAAGCTTTACGAGGAATGATAAAGCAGTTGGAACCAAAATCAGATGACACTTTATACTTCATGAATAGAATTTGGGTGCCATGTTTTGGTAACATACGGGAGTTGGTTATGGACGAAGCCCACAAGTCCAGGTACTCCATTCACCCAGGTTCAGATAAAATGTATAAGGATCTGAAAGAACTCTACTGGTGGCCGAACATGAAAGGAGTAATTGCTATTTATGTCGGTAAATGCTTGACATGTTCAAAAGTAAAGGCAGAACATCAGAAACCGTCGGGATTGTTACAACAACCCGAGATACCTCAATGGAAATGGGAACAAATTTCCATGGATTTCATTACAAAGTTACCCAAGACGTCGAGCGGGTATGACACTATATGGGTAATTGTCGATCGATTGACGAAATCAGCTCATTTTCTACCCATCAAAGAGACGGATAAAACCGAGAAACTTGCAAGGCTTTATATCAAGGAAATTGTGGCTAGGAATGGAGTGCCAATTTTTATTATCTCTGATAGAGACAGCAGATTCGTGTCTAGAATCTGGAAATCATTACAAGAAGCCATGGGCACACGTCTTGACATGAGCACGGCATATCACCCACAAACAGATGGTCAAAGTGAAAGGACCATTCAAACCTTAGAGGATATGCTACGTGCGTGTGCAATTGACTTCGGTGGAAATTGGGATACTCATTTGCCGCTAGCTGAGTTTTCATACAATAATAGTTACCACACCAGCATCAAAGCCGCTCCGTTTGAGGCTTTGTATGGTCGAAAATGTCGTTCACCGCTATGTTGGGCAGAAGTTGGTGACAAGCATTTAATCGGTCCTGAGGTTATTCAAGAGACCACGGACAAGATTTTCAAAATCCAGGATCGTCTGAAGGCCGCCCATGACAGACAAAAGAGTTACGCGGATAACAGACGAAGACCTTTAGAATTCCAAGTGGGAGACAAAGTCATGTTAAAGGTCTCACCTTGGAAAGGAGTTGCAATATTTGGCAACCGTGGCAAGCTTAACCCTAGGTACGTTGGACCGTTTGAAATTTTGGCTAGGGTTGGCCCTGTAGCTTACAAGCTCAAGTTGCCGCAAGAACTAAGCAATATACATGATACGTTTCATGTATCAAATCTCAAGAAGTGTTTATCAGACGAGACGTTAATTATACCGCCTGATGAGATTCACATAGACGACAAGTTGCACTTCATTGAGGAACCTATGGAAGTCACAGATTGGAAGGTTCAGAGAACAAGGCGCAGTCGTGTTAAGCTGGTCAAGGTACGTTGGAATTCAAAGCGCGGCCCCGTGGATACGTGGGAGCGGGAAGATAAAATGAAATCCAAGTACCCGTCCTTGTTTTCAAACACTCCAAGTCAGAATGACAAGAACTGAATTTCGGGACGAAATTCTCTGTAACATGGGGAGAATGTGACACCAGCATTTCAGGTCAATATCCATATTACATAAATGCACGTTCATACTTATTATTTCCTGATATTTTATTTTGACTAAGTAAAGTCAAGAAGTCTAGCAAAAGAGTTTATTCCAAGTCTAGTAAATCCTAAAGAATTACTAGAAAAAGTAAGCAGTATAACCCGACTAAATACGAACGTTAATGGTTAAATAGAATAACCAGAAAAATATATATATATATATATATATTACACAAAATTTACGTTGAACTATAATTTATTTCTAAGACTAAATCATATAATATACGTAAAAGTAAAATAATGGACTTTTCGAAGACGTTACTATGTAGCGCCACTTTTGGGTACTCATACCTACAAATAATCACCTCAACGAATTATACAAACCAATATTTCAATATTTTCTTCAACGAGCCATAAACTGGTTAAAATTATAATACCGAGAGAAATCTAAACTGAATTAATTTACCATTTAAAAACTCTAAATAATATTAAGTTACACTTAAATCAAATTAATTGATTCAATTAACTCTAAACCTAAATAAATCAAGCGGCAAGACAAGTGGGTTTTTCCCCCCAACTCCTTGACTATCTTAACCAAGATTCAGAGAGGAACCATACCCTAATCGTGAGAATTCTGATATAAACCATACCTCTTCAATCACTTTTCTCACAACTCCTTTTATCTTCCTCTTTTCTTACGACAATCTTCCCAGTTTGCTACAATTCGAAGTCGAGTTTTAAGGAAAAATCCACCATAATTCGGTGTTTTAAGAAGAATTTCAAGTGTTCCTAAAGAGAGTTTAGCAAAAGATTCAAGACCACTTCTCTGTTTCTCTCAAAATCATCATCTCTGTCCAGAGGTAAAAACTCGATACCATCCATTTTATTTGCTTTAAAACCGTAGCTAAACATACAAATCGTTCAAACGCAAGTAAGATAACGAGAAAAGTGTGTCAAATTCATGATTAAAACATAAAAATATACAGGACTGATTCTGTCAATCAAAATTTCAGTAATCGAAACTAGAAGTTTCGATACCTGTTGTTCAATCGAAACTAGGAGTTTCGATACCTGTTGTCCAATCGAAACTAGGAGTTTCGATACCTGTTGTTCAATCGAAACTGGGAGTGTCGATACCCGTTGTTCAATCGAAACTGGGAGTTTCGATACCTATTGCCAATCGAAACTAGGTAGTTTCGATACTAATTTTGCCAATCGAAACTAGGTAGTTTCGATACCCAATTTACTCAATCGAAACTAAGTAGTTTCGACATCTTTTCTGTTCAATCGAAACTAAGAAAGTTTCAATACCTGTTCATCAGTCCCATGGGGCAGTAACTTAGAATTATTTTATAACGAAACAAGTGTTGAAAAACTAAAAAGATATTTAAACAAAAGCAATCAGATCTGCTAAGTCAGGTGAACAACTTGTGTTTAAGACGGGTAGTCTTAACGTGTATGTTATCCTTGTGTAATTAGGATACGGATAGGCGAGTCTGCTATTATTCAAATAATTGCTAGCATTCATACTGTCGAGGTGAGTTTCACTAATTCCCCTTTTTCTAAAGTTTTGAAATGATTTGGGGTGGAAACATACTTGTAAAAGACTATTGTATGTAAATGAATTGAACTAATGATCTGACCGTATGTGTGTATTGAAGGAAAAGTAAAGCGCTTAAAGCCCTCTGAATAAATTAGTAACCATTAGCTATGGACTTAGCCCGGGATTATATGAATAGTACTATTGGGGGTGACGCCTCCGGTCATGGTTAGTCGCGCTAACCAGGGGTCCAAATGGCCGAATGACCGCATATCGTCTTACTCGCAGAAAGGCGGGGGGAGGCACAGAATGTTGGGGTTTGGTTACGGTCTCGTACATTACATACTATTTTGTATTCCTTGCAAGCTTACAAATGGGGTCAATAGATCGGATTAGTATTCATATTCATTGGTAATACATGCAAAAGGGTTCTGATCAGGTTAAAGTGATCAGGTTTTAAGTAAAAGAGTTCTGATCAGGTTAAAGTGATCAGGTTTTAAGTAAAAGAGTTCTGATCAGGTTAAAGTGATCAGGTTTTAAGTAAAAGAGTTCTGATCAGGCTAAAGTGATCAGGTTTTAAACAAAAGAGTTCTGATCAGGCTAAAGTGATCAGGTTTTAAACAAAAGAGTTCTGATCAAGCTAAAGTGATCAGGTTTTAAGCAAAAGAGTTCTGATCTGGCTAAAGTGATCAGGTTTTAAACAAAAGAGTTCTGATCAGGTTAAAGTGATCAGGTTTAACAAAGAGTTTTGATCGGAAAATGATCAGATTTAAACATTGGGTTTATGATAACTCTTTATAATAACTTGTCACCAACCTCGTGTTGACATTTTTAAGTATGTTTTCAGGAAATTGAACATGGCCATCAGGTTAGCAATGTAGGATACATGCATGCATGTGGATACGGCTTTTGGGAGGATTTCTCTTGTATAACTCATGGTCTTGAGTCATATTTGCGAAATCTTAAACTTTTGCAAACTCAAGTTGATATTTTATGATGTAAATATTTTAAACTCGATTATGTATCCAATTACGTGTATGTGTTTGCGTAATCATATGCTTTGGAAACCAGTGAATGTTACGCCTCGCGTTTCCGCCTAGGCGGGGTGTGACAACTTGCATTCCTTTACAGATGCAGGCTGGGCCGGCGACAAAGACAATTACAGAAGCACTACTGGTTATCTCGTCTACCTCGGTGCTAATCCCATCTCCTTTAGCTCCAAACACCAAAGCACCTTGGCTCGTAGTTCCACAGAAGCGGAATTTCGAGCCGTTGCGTCCACCACCACCGAGGTACAATGGCTGCTCTCACTACTCTCTGAGCTAGGTTACAAGTCTTCCATTATACCTACCATCTACTGTGACAACCTAAGCGCTACCACTTACTCAGCAAACCGGGTTTTTCACTCTCGGATGAAACATCTAGCTTTGGATTTCCATTTTGTAAAGGAAAAGGTCCAAACTGGCTTGTTACGAGTAACCCACATCGCTGGAGATGACCAACTCGCGGATGCACCTACCAAGCCCCTATTACGACCCAGGTTCCACTCTCTTGTCACCAAGATTGGTCTCATATCTGGTTCGTCCATCTTGCTGGGGAATGTTAAGGAATGATCTCATCATCCCTACAAATCAGCCATTCCTTTGGATGATTATAATTATTTATGTAATGTATTTACTTGTATCATTGGTCAATATTTTGTCTTAATGTTTTAGCTTAATTGTCTCCTATAATCATTCCTATACATTCTATTTATATTATCATTCCATCAATGAGAATTATTAATTCGATCTTCATCCTTCTGTTAACTTGTCTGAACCTTTTCATCTAGAGCCTAAAATACATTATAATAAAATAGCTTACCTTTTTAGCACCAAAGGTCCGGATATCCGGGACCAGTCTGTCAAATGGATCACCTTTTCAGCCGAAGCGTGGTGACCTGAACTCACACCACATAGTAGGAAACCCACAACTCGAAAAACCTAGTTGTTCAACCTAGATGTATAACCTTTTCAGTCGAAGCGTGGTGACTCCGTACTCACACTACACCAACCCCCTTTTTAGATATTGAGCTTACTTTTTTTAACACCAAAGGTTCGGATATCCGAGACCAGTCTGCCAAATGGATCACCTTTTTAGCCGAAGCGTGGTGAACGCAACCGTAAGCCGCATGATCACTGTGAAACACCGCCCCCTCGAGGGCGTGAGCCTCTTGTGTGAAAAATCTCACAGCTCATTGAGTTCTCTCTCTCTCTCTCACACACTACAATCACACCACTCACTCACATGGGTATACCACATACAAAGTGAGAGTAGTGTAAGCAACCCAACTAGGCAATGTGATGTCTATATTACAGAAAAAATGTCCTCACTTGAATTTCACTCATTTGGGTATATCCCATGTCTTAAAGTTAAAAAATATTTAATCATATTTATTAGGATCATATAATATTTAGTGTATTATTATTTTTATTTTTATTATTATTCAATGGTTTAAATCTTATTTTAAAGTAATTAGTTTCATTTGTTTACTAAGATTTCAACAACTATTTAAGTGGGTTACTCCTAGTCATCTACAATCATTCTAATCATACAAATTTGAAAGAAGAAGGGGGGGGGGGGAATCTCTATTAGGGTTTTGTGATCCTCTCTCCACCTAAAAAGTCGATATGATAATGTTTGATTCTGACATTGATCATATGACATTAAGAACAAACATACAAACGTGAGTATTTTGTTTATTTTCCCGATTATTTCCTTCAATATTTAATTAAACGACCAGGCTTCTATCACTTATATTTGTATGTTTTCTTTTTTATGTTTTAAATATGCTCCTTTGTAAATGATTCTAGCATCCGGTTGTTGTTGAAGATGCAGAGGAGGATATTAACCTTGATATAGTTGTTAAGAGGTTGGTGTTAATCTTAGTGTTTTTAGTTTATATCTTATGCTTTTTGTATACTTTGATTATGATTTCTTTTTTACACTAAAGTTGAAATAAATATTCTTGATAGAATGAAAAAAAATCTTTGAAGTCTCTATTATTTTTATTCTTTTTATTTCTTATATGTTATTGTTTGAGTTCATATAATGTTGTTTTATTTGTTTTTAACGGTATAATTTTGGGTTAGACGATACAAGCTTGTTAATAAATATTTTCAATTAACAACAATCTATACAATATGGATTGTGTGTTTTTAAATGTAGATGGTATTCATTCTTAACCAATATGCTAGCAAATATGACAACCTTTGACATGGTTGGAATATAAAAAAACTCTTGTACTTATATTGTGACTTATAGAAAAATGAAGTTGTACTTCTCCCACTTCAATTCACCTTAACCACTAACCATGTATACCCGTCTACCAACATGGTGATAGCTCATAAAATTAGATCTACATCACCTGGATGAAATGATTGATCCAGACATCACGAACCAACCACGTGCAACAATTTATCTTGTCATCCAAAAGACAAGACATCCGCCAACATGGTGATAGCTCATAAAATTAGATCTACGTCACCCGGATGAAATGATTGATCCAGACATCACGAACAAACCATGTCCAACAATTTATTGTCATTCAAAAGACAAGACATCTGAACTTTAGTGGCTTTTAAGTACGATATGAGTTCAATGGACTCTCTAACAAACCGCTTATTATAAGTGTGTGTTTTAATTTATACGGGTTAAAATGACAAGTTTGTCTTTTTGATTCATGCCCTTATATTCTAACATAATGTTTTTGCTATTATCAATACTGATACGTGGCATGATCAATTCACAAGTCATAGTCACGTAGATGATAAATGTTCACACTTAACTACCACCCGAATATACGCCTTTTTATCGCGAGTGAAAGAATAATACCCGAGTTTTGAACGCGTAAAATATGCATTTATGATATCATAGTCTATTATGTGAACACAAATAGATGTGATTTCGGGTCGCTTATATGATATACTATAGAGCTATTAGTTATTTTTGCAATTTTTCTCTTTCTTTTAGTTACTTACATGATTTTCTCATATTAAGTAAAAGTTAATAAATTAAAAAAGGTTCCTTGTTCTTTTTTTTTGAAGACAAATTTCTTAATCTTGTTAGGAGTGATACTTGAACTCATGATCTTCTTCTAATTTTATTTAAATGTTAAATTGTTATACGAGTTTAAAGTTTATTTTGGAAAGGGTATGGTGTGATAGTGGTGAAACCCTAACGACGGGACCAATTTAAATAAGGTTGATACATTGGGGCAGTTAGCTAACCGTGGGTTCAACTTGTTTTTTCTGGTAAATGTTAATAAACAAGTACTTACAGCTACAGAACCTGAAGTACTTCTCACTTATCGAAACCACTTCCGTCTGTGCGCTTCGAGATTTCAAAGTACAACTTTTCAATTTCTTTAATTCATTTTCCCACTACTGGCCATAACTCGATGCACCCTTCTTTACATTATTATTTTGTTACTAATTTATTATTATTATTATCTTTTATTCTTAGTACTATTTTTATTAATTTTATTATTATTAACTATATATATACATATAGAGATGTGTTCCTTTGAGGAACAACTATATATATATATATTGAGAATCGGGAGAATGAAATAAAATGTGTACATATCTCTTCGGTGGAAAAGGTAAAACTAAAAATTAATCTTTAATTATGTCTCCTCACTCTTAATTTGATTTTATATTCTCTCATGATTTTTTTAAAATATAAAAATATACATGTATGCATATATTTGTAAATATATTGTATATGCATTTATGCATTTAGACAATGACTATAAATATCATGTTTTTAAAATCAAAACTTAAACGTATTGAATTTTACATGAATTCTAGTCATAGTATATGCAAAATGTTGCAAGTGTTAATGCGGTTATCACAGTTTTTAATATATTGTTGGTTCTTACAAAAATGTCTCCCAATATATAGGGTGAATTTCAAATGAGACCAGAAACTTATGTGAAAAAAAACTAAGAAACCAATCACATAATTTACGGTTTTCATTTTATGTTCACTATAATATACATATATATGAGTGCACGTTCTTTTAATAACCAACCTTATGTTGTGAAGCGAGAGAACCTCATAAAACGTGTACTATCGGGTCAATGAAAAAAGTACAAATGAAAAACAATGTTTTATATATCTATCCCACTCTTATGAAAAAGCGCAAAGGTTAACGTGGTTCTTAACATAATGTTGGTTCTTAAAATAATGACTCCTCATATATATGTATGTACACACGCATATAGGGTAGAGATCAAATGAAAACCAAGATTTTATGGAAAAATTAAGAAAATCAATTCTATCCAATCACAAAATTTAAAGTTTATTTATTTTTATTTTTTCTGAAAGGTTTTTTGGTAATTGTATATGCAAGCTAATTTTTATATTTATTTATTTTTAATTAAATCGCCCTTTTATCTCCTTTCAACATAAGATTTCTTTAAGCATTTGCCTATTACATATTCATAGCATTCGTCCTTCACCAATTCCAAAATCACTAGGGTTTTTTTTCCTACGTTGATTTAAACAAAGCAACCCAAAAATCATTTGCAGATTACCCATATCTTGATACAAAAAAAAAAGAGTTATGTAGTTAATACATTTATGTCGTTGAGTTTTGTAAGAAACATAAATAACGTCAACCCACCTAATTGACTTTTAACCAGACAAAACCCCAAAAAATAAGTACATAAGTCTTTAACAAGCCTGCATCCATCACCATTGTTTCATGCATAGAGTTAAGTCCTATGAAATCAAGTAGTATTTGATTACTTGTACCATCCAAGTTGGACGTTCCAAATCGTTTCTAATCTATTATCACACTACTCAAGACTCGAGATGAATATTCGTAGCCCCGTTTTCGTTTTATATATTTAGGGGAAATTCATTCTTGAAATACATTGTTTCACGTTATATAATTTAAGAAACCCGTTTATTTTATACTTTGCATCAGACACACGATGCGTATTACATGCGGCAAGATTATCACATTATGACCCTATGACAACATAACTAATTTTATCATGAATTTTGAGCCAATGGATACTACTATCGGAGTTTGACAAACTCCTATTCTTGGACGGGTCGCGCCTTTCCATTAACTACATTGTTATATGTTTTATATATCTATCCCACTATTACATATTAAAGCTTGGTCAGCTGCCAACCCCTAGCCATAACGGAATGGGATAGTCAAACGGTTGGCTCTACATTGCCTCAACTCTCCATAAGCCCGGGCATAGCAATCTTTGTGTTTTATCACACTGCTAGCTAAATCTAGTACCCAATCTTGCACCACTTTGCACTAATATTGTACAAAACATGTGTGCAACAGTTATACAATAACAAGCCCTTAATGTTGTTAAAAAACCAAAAGTAAAACATTGTCTAAAACAAAAACATGTTCAACATCCAACACGAAAGCGAAACTAAAACTAACATCCGGAAAGATACATGTTTCTTCCCAAACTTTATTGTTTATTTCGAAGCGATTAACTTTCAAAATCATTTCACTTATGTTTTTATCGCGCAGAAACCATTTTTCTAGTGAAAACACTTTTAAACATCATTCTT
Organism: Smallanthus sonchifolius; assembly: GCA_023525975.1. NCBI lineage: Eukaryota > Viridiplantae > Streptophyta > Magnoliopsida > Asterales > Asteraceae > Smallanthus > Smallanthus sonchifolius. The sequence goes on from CM042046.1 coordinate 35,894,530, forward strand.
ATAAAGTGTTTTGACCAGAAAAACAATTTCCCTGCAACAAATGCCAAGTATTTTGATTTAAAAAGTTAACAACTCCATCTCTTTTCCTGCAAATTGATCACATACCTGGTGGTGGATGTTGCATGTGGTTTCCCATTTGAAACCCAGCATCCTGTGGTGTACCAAATGGTAACGCGTCTAGCTCAGGGTTAGCTCCTGACATTACCATCTGAGACCAGAAATGTGGCGGCATTGGCATCAATAATCGCTCTTGTGGCTGCTGACGATCTTGTCCTCGTGGTGCCCACAAGTTTTGGGACCTAACATTTGATTCTTGATCTTTCTTTTGCATTTTAAGAGCCAATGCAAGCTGGAGTTCTTTTTCCTTCCAAAAACTATCATTTGCAAGTGAATTCATAGTGCTTGCAGATGGTGACAGACACCAGTTTCGCGGTGGCTGCATAGGACTATGCATTGGTGGCTGTAGGACCCATGAGATAGGATTGTAACTAGAAACATTCCGGGGGTGTGACGGGTGTGTTGCAGGATAAACAGGTGAGTTTAATTTTCCATAACTTGCATTCCAGGATGCTTCCTTTTGGCTACTAATATCTTCAATCCCAGAAATCTTGTTAATATTTTGATTCAAATTAACATTATAATTCGACCAACTCGAACCAATTTGGTTGATGGTCCTTTTGTTACCAACTTGGGCATAATCTTGATTCTTGTTACCAAAATTTTTATTGTCTAATGAGTCATTGCCAATTTTAATACCACCTTTTTGCTTACCAAATAAGAACTCCAAGTTATCACCAATATCCCATTTATTGCGCTTACTTTTGCCATCATCAACCATGATGCTTTTCCCTCTGTTATTTGCAATCGCGTCTGTATTAGAATTTACAGATTTGTGCAGTGGTTGATTGACTTGATTTGTTGTGGCGTTTCTGGCTGAACCATTGACAGAGTTTAGATCGATTAAATGTGGGCGCCGTAGAGATACTGGTGATCGAAACAATGGGTGGAGCTGGGGTTGAGCCTGGTCGGTCATGCCGTGTCGTTGCAGCATTCGACGAGCTACTTTTTGTGCAGTTGGACCCAAATTCTTGGTGAACTTCATCAGGCTTTCTCTGTAGCCAATACCTCCATTTCCCTGGTTAAAGTCCAATAAAGTGTTCTTTTAAAATATGGTATATATACAATGTGGCTCTCAGGATTATCCAAGAACACTATGGGAATTCAAAGGACTCATGAAAGGTATAAAATGAAATATTTTTTTTGAATGGCATCTAATAGGGGTGTTTTTCGGTCCGGTTACGGTTTTTTCGGTTTATTCGATTCGAGTTGATTTCTTTTGTTAGAACCATAATCTGAACCGAACCTAAAACCACTTTATAATCCGGTTTGGTTTTCAGTTTGAACCTAACAAACCGAATTAGCTAAAAAAAGACATTTTCTCTTTTCTTTTGAGTGGCCATAACAGGTTCTTCAAACAACACAATATTTTAGGAAAGTTTAAAAAAAAACATACCTTAATCAAGTAACAAGTTCGGTTCAAACAACACGAATAAACTCACAAGTACGGTAAATGTTATTTACATGTCTTAATTGGAACACTATCTAATTTTATTACACATTCAACAATCATTATATTTTCGATTATTGAAGGCTCAAAAGAATCAATTTAGGATAATCAACTTCATAAAAAAATATCCAAGGTAAAATTAATTATTTATAATCCATATATGTGTATTGGTTATTGGTATAAATGAATTGGGTTAACTATAAAATATGGATTAAAATAGTGGTATAACCTAATTCGGTTTTTTCGATTCAAACCGAATTCAAAATCTTGAAATTTAAACCAAACAAAAAACAAAATTACATATTCGGTTTTTGGTTTGAACCAAACTGAAAACCAAATATGTAATTCTGTTTAGTTTTAAATGGTTTCAGTTTCGATTCAGTTATCGGTTTAATTAGTTTAAAACCAAATATTAAAATCCCCTAGCAATGCTTGGGCCGGGTAGGAACCGGAACCGGTTCGCTCAGTTCGGGTCCAGGAACGAGCTACGATTTATTATAATTATTTTTATGATACAATTTGAATAGATTTGATTTGATTTGTAATTAATTTATTGTCCTTTTATATATAATTGATCAATAATCCATAATAACTTATAGATTTTTTATTATTTTATAAATTATACATTTTATCTTTTTAATCCAATTAAAAGTTAGGCACTTTAAAGTTGTATTACAAAATACACATATTTTTCTTAAGACTTACATTTCTTTCTTACTACAATATTTTTAAACTTTACATCCTCTTTTTATTTCTCCTCTTTCTTTCTCGGTTTTGTCATCATTTACTAGAAGGAGAGATAGAAGGATTTGTTATGACGATATATCGTTACTCTTTCTTAGAACTTCCAAAATTAATTTTGAATTTAAAATACAATATAATGAATCAACTCTTGTAATCTACCTGTTTATTTACAACTAGGTTAGAAACTCGTGTATTATACGGGTTGAATCATTAAAACAATACAAATGATAATACACTTATATAGTTCTTATTACTGGTACATTAATGTTTCACGTTTTAAAACTGATTTAAGAAATAAGTCACATTTTTTAGCTAAAATTAATTATTTACAAGTGTTTGCATTCATGTTTTCAAAGTGATTATTGTGAGTTTAGAAACATAATCTACAATCAAACAAAGTTGTTAAGTAATAGATATGGACAATAATCAATTTTCTTACAAAACTATAAAGTTTCTACACTCTTTTTTAATTCATTTGAAGAAAAATAAGGAAAACAAAGATTGAATGAAAAATAATTAATGAAATTAGGAGAAAATTTTAGGAATCAAAGGGATTGATTGTAAGGAGGAGAGAGAAACCAGAAAACCCCAAATTGGGTGCAGTGGCAGAGCTTGAAAAAAACATAGAGGGGGCCGAGATTTTTTTCCTATCAGAAGGGGCCGGAACTATAAAATTTTCGGCCGAATACTATAAATTAACACTACTGAGCGAAAAATCGGCCGAATACGTATATATTAACACTTCTGACGAAAAATTTGAGGGGGGGGGGCTCACTATCCTCGCCCCTGATTGGGTGCACAGAAAATGACACGTGAAATAATAGTTAGTGATTTATTATGATAACGATTTTTATGATTAAATGGTCTCTTTATTTACAATTTTCATTATCATATAAAAAATATGTATTTTCATACACAATATTAAATAAGTTTGTGCAACTTACAAGATGGAGTTGTTTTGGGCAGGCAAAGATTGTTTGAAATATTGGCTCATTGTTGAGAAGAAAGCTATTGTAAGATTCACGTCTTAGATTAGCATCTGCATATATAGTCAAAAGGACAAATTCATTACACATGTTAAAGTAAAGATCAAAAGAAACAAGTAAAAACAAATATCTTACCATAACCACCAACTTCTTCTTTGCATCTAGGATCTTTGTATTTCGCATTTGTTCTGCGCATCGATGGACATTTTGGTGATTTTGATTTAGGGGGACGCCCTCGCCGCTTTACAAGCATGTCATGACTTTTTTGGGGTTCGGAAGAGTCTGACATGTTATTTGATGAACCATTCAACGTCTGAGACCCAAGGCAATATAGCTCGTGTTATAGTAATAAAATGGATATAAAATTTATCATAATCAATAAAAACATATAAAAGTTAGTATGTACATATTATGATGTTATTTGTAATATAAATTTCATAAAATAGATTAATCTTATACTAGCAATTCGGAATAAATGATTGCCTGTTAACATTAAATTCATTTAATAAAATATACTAATTTTATTATCTTAATATGGATTATAGCTACAAAACTGAGTTAAATACTATTAAAAGATGCTTTTAATTAATCACAATAAATAATAATACTAATACTAAAATTAACAATATTATTACGATTTATTCTTAATTTATTTTCTGTCTTTAGGATTTATTGTTTCTTTCATATTACAATGAAAGAAAGTTATAAATAACATAAATGTTAAAGGCATATTATAACATGAGGATACGATATTAATAATGTAATATAATGTAATATGATATTATATAATATAATATGATGTAATATAATATGGGGAAAGTTTCACTAACAAGTGGTTTTTCTCTAAAAAACGCTAAAAAGTGGGTCAAACGAACTCCGATTGAGCTCATTTCAGCGGCGTTGGAACCGTCTTATCGAACTCGAATCCGGACCCAAAACCTAATCCCCCTCCACTCGCACCCCCAAAAACCTAAACCCCCCTCCAACCCCACCCAAAAATGCCTAAAACCACCACCCCCACCCCCCAAAAACCTAAAACCCCCCCCACCCCAAAAACCTAAACCCCCCACTCCCACCCCCACCCCCCAAAAAACTTAAACCATAAAACTTAAACCATAAAACCTAAACCCTTAAAGCTAAACCCTAAGGCTAAAACCTTAAAATTCAAACATAAAATCTAAACCTTAAAATCTAAACACTAAAAACTAAGATGATTGAGTTCGACGAGACGGTTCCAACGCCGCTGAAATGAGCTCAATCAGAGTTCGTTTGATATCGTTTCTAAACGTTTTGGTCATTTCTTAGATTTTTTAACGAAAACCTACTTATTATTTGATTCTTCCCCAATTTAATATATATAATATAAACATTTTTTGGTTTAATTTCTTTTAATTTTTTTTTCAATTTAGCATCATAATCTCCGAAGCTTTTCAAATGGATGCCATGCATTGATTGGTTGCTTGAAATCACATATTGTGCCCAACGCCCGAGGTTGGACTCACGCTGGCAAGGCAACACCCTCTAACGAAGGTGCGGCACGGTGTGGAACGACGTGACCGGCTGAGGTGGCTCTCACACCCCTCTCGTCACGGCTCCACTACACTTAACCCAAGGAAATTATGATTAGTTTGCAAGTCAAATTATTTGGACACAAAATCTATATTTAAACCTCTTCTTCTCTCTCTCTCTCTCTCTCTCTCTCTCTCTCTCTCTCTCTCTCTCTCTCTCTCTCACACATTTCAATCTTATATAAACCTGTGTTTCTCTCCTTCCCCTCTCACATTCACCTCACCTCTATGATTACCACTCCCAAATTATATTTGTTTTGATAGGTCAAAATATGAAGTGAACTAATAAGAGCAGAAATGAGAACTATATGTTTGGATAAACCAAGTACAACAGTGGTGTTCCAGACTTAATTGTTCCAAATTTTTAAATTTCAACAAAAACATTGTAAGACTCTAAGCAAATCCTACATTAGCCGTGGATAAGAGAGAAGTTTTGTTCATAAGGAATGATCCATCTCAAATACGAACAACACGTTTGGGCGCATTAACTGTAGATGAGAGAAGAACTTCACAATTAAGAATGCTTGGGTGGGAGTAATCCAGGTATGGGTGACCACTGAGAAGTTTTCAATTGTGCAATAAAAAACAAATCCGTGAGCTCCTTGTTGGCAGAGCGACCACTATTGTTAGTATGAGAGGCCAGATGTTACAAATGGTATCAGAGCCACTTTTGTGCCATTCGGGATGGTGGGGACAAACCTCATCGAGTATGGTGAGTCCCCGGGTTGTTCAGGAGGACACCTTAGACAAATATCATGTCCTTGATTGGGATGATACGGCAAACTTCATTGAGGACGATGAGTCTATAAAGAGGGGGGGTGTGATTGTAACACCCAAGACAAATCCCACATGGGACGTGAAAATGAGAGATGCTGGGTGCATAAGGAATGACCCATCCCAAACACCAATAATGTGTTTTGGACACATTGGTTGTGGATGAGAGGAAAACTCCACAGTTAAGTGTTCTCAGTTGGGAGTAATCTAGAGATAGATGACCACCTAGGAAATTTTCACCCTGGTAATAAAAAACAAATCCGTAAACTCTTATGGACAAAGTAGACAGTATTGTTAATACGAGATTTCAGATGTTACAAACATGAACTCTCAAAGTACCAACTCTTCAGATAAAAACATCATATATTATTCCTTTTACCTTCTATAAACATTTTAAACTACATTTAGTATGATAATATTGTATATTTGTTTATACAATTTTATAAACATTCAAACTTAATTAAATTTTAAAAAGTTCTCTCTTTGTGATACCCATGAGAAAGTACATATAATTATTCAAATATATTTATTTAAAATCAAACTAACATCTTCAATTTAAGAAATAAAAAAGTTACCTCCATAGAACCATAAACTTGATCCCTTGTCTTTTGTTTACGACCTCTCTGTCCCTCCATGTTGCTATCAGCAGTCGCAACATCAGATCGATAAAGTGGATATTTCTGTGCGTTGTCTTCAGCATTCTTCTTAATCCTCTTTGCAGCTTCGATTGCTGCCCTACGTCTACCCTTCCTCATAAAACAGTCATCATCCGACATTTTTTTTATCTATGTAACAAAGAAATGCAAATTAATAACAAAAATTCATGCAACAAACATTTGTAAAACAATTACTGATGTTAAGTTAAATAATTATTTACATTTTAAAAACAATTACTGTTGTTTATTTTTAGCATAATTAATTAATTGTTGTGTATTCATGCATATATGTAAAAGATAAAAGTGAAAGTGATTTTTATAGTTTAAATGTAATTACTTTATATACTTATATTATTTGTTGTAAATTTTTAACTTTGTCAAAATAAAATTAAAACTTTGGGTTAAGCTACTCCTGTTATTGTCAACCGGTGAAAGCTCGTTCAACGTTCATGTATGTGATAAGATTTTTGGATCATGTCCTGTTCGGATTCAGATCAAACTTTTAAATTCGTATATGATTCGACTTGTGAAACCATGAACACAACCTACTTTAAGAGCTGAACTTTTACTATTATGCATAGTAATATTATGACCCAACATCTATTAATATAGTTTTTAAAAACATAGTTCTGTTATTAAAAAAGTGTTAGCGACGTAACTTGTTGACCGTTTGTCTTCTATTTAAAACAAATAAATTATTTAAAATATTTTATAAGTGCTATATACAATCCATTTATTGAATTAGACGATTTGTAATTCAAGAAAAACAAATGTTATATAGTACTTTTCACTAAAAATTGAACCATAAAAACAGTTGTGATTTCTAAATTATAATTTTTCTAAACTTTATTTTGGAAATCTGGTTTGCAACCACATATATAGTAATGAAAATAAAATAAAAGTTAATTAATGTTTAAATTTACAAAATAAACACCCATTTCAATGAACAATAAATGCGATGAAAAAGCAAATATAAAGAATTGACCAGACTTGAATGAAAAAGTAATAATAAAATGGAAAAGGCAATAATAGTATCAAATTAATGCATGCAAATTGTATTTTAAAAAAAGAGGCCTTAAAATAGTAACTAACAGATGTAACAGGGACAGGTTAGTAATATCACCCCCTCAGAAATATTTTTAAGGTCGTCACCCTGGAAGAATTAAATAGGAAAAATCATATTTTTTTTCAATGTTAAAAAGGGAATTTTACTAATTTGACGAGTTAAAGAGTGGTGCAACAAGAAAAACAAGAAAAACCAGAGGCGTGGGAGGTATGTTTAGCAAAACCGAATGTAACAATACACTAATTATGAATTGTAATTAGGGGTGCAACTTATTGAGGCCAAGAGGGGCCCTGCTCCTCCCCTCCCCTCCCCTTCCCCCGATAGGAAAGAAAAATTATAGGTTTTTGTTGCGCCCCCCTTGCGTTTTTCTTCAAGATTCGCCACTGATTGTAATGAGAAATTAGTAGTCTGCTGTGGCCGTACGAGCGGACTAAGGGGTCCGTTAAACCTCCGGTAATCATTATTTTTCAAAATTTTATTTATAAAAAGTGAAAGTTTTAGAAAAATAAATTTGAGTTTTTTTCCTTAGGAAATCATAAGTTCTGCGTTCTGAATTATTGTTGGTTGAGAAAAAAAGTCTATGTTGCCGACTAAGAAATCTTGATTCCGCTAATAACAATTGATATGTAATGACCTAATTGCGATAATAAGAGGTTACTTATGGATAAATAATTAAGATTTATTATCGAAAGATACTCGATCCATATAAGAAAGGAACTTTGAAATTGATTACGGATGTGATATAAGAGATAAAGAATATGCATTTAAGGTAAATCGAAAAGTAGCTTACCGAAGACGGTATATTAGAGGCACACAATTTAAAGATCAATGTATCTTCTCCGGCTGGATGAGTTGAATAGAGAGAGTTTGGGGGAAGCCCCAAATTTTATTTTTATGCTTCAGTGTGTTTATGAGATTTTTTTAATGAAGATATAATCTTCGCGTTTTTATTACGTGGTAACTGCTACGTGGAACATGTGACATGTCACATGGACGGTGATTTATTGATACAACAACAAATCGTAGCGTCATCGCTTGAAATTTGTGTATGCCGGAGATGTGTCTTGTAATGTCTTGGTATATTGAAGTTTTAAATTGCTAAAATCAGTGATTATAAAATAAAGAGTTAATTACAAAGATAATCCATGTGTTTTGTACCTATTCAAAGTGTGGAATCTTTTTAAAAAGATTACATATTTGGTTCTCACTTAGTAGCATGTTTAGTCCTTTTCATTAACTAACAATAAAAAATTATATAGAATTCTTTTAAAATGACCATCATACCCCTTATATTAAAAAAATTACAAAAAAAAAGAAATATAAATTACCCTCCTTTCCAAGACATTCTTAGATTTTTTTTTAGATCGCTCGGTAGCTCCCCCTCTGTTGATCTTATTTGAGCAAAAATCAAACTTTGGAGAGTTTCAACATTTTTGAGAATGTTTAAGTTGGTAGTACAACAAGACATGAAGATGAGGCAAGGGAAAAAGCAAACTGAAGCATAAATTCTTGGTGCTACTACTCTAGTTGCACTATTAACTCCCTTGCAACCACAACCTTGTTGTCTGTAGACCTGTTGAAGAAGCATTTTTATCAACCTTTAGTGCTGCTCAAGACTCTATGAACATAACCCTTGAAGATCTGGATCAATTTAATCCAGATGATTTAGAGGAGGTTGATATTTTAAACCAGATGGTTCTCTTAAACCCGAGAATGATTAGGTTTATCAGAACAATTGGAAGGAACTTTTAAGGGTATCAAGGGACTGTGTATGTAACATCCCTGAATTTCCATGCTATTATACTTGTTTGAATTCTATTGATTCTATGTTTAATTCATGAATACATACTAAGATCTTGCCAGTGATAGTAACTTGGATGCCCTAATTTCAAACAAAAATCAAACTTTGGAGAGTTTCAACGTTTTTGTAATTCCATTAAAATTTAAGAACTAGTTTTGCATATATGAAAATCTAAAGGTTTATATGGAACCTTTTTATAAAACATTAAAGATTTAAATCTTTTAAACAAATATTTGTATTATTTATAAAAAAAAATCAGAAGTTATTAGTATTTAAATTTTCAGAAATATCAATATAAATAATTGTTTCATTAAAGATATTAAACTTAAGGATTATTGTGGTACTCTTCATGAAACCTTTCCTTTAAATCTTTGATCAAGTCATAAGCAAACCAATACCCTAGATAGATCTTAAGGTTAATGGATGCCAACATGAGGTTTGCTATGACTCCCACATCAGCCCGAATTTACTCCAGGCTTCCTTAACAAGTTTGTTGGCATGCCCATGCATTTGCTTAGGTACCGATATTTTTAAAACGTGCAACTTCTTATTGGTCTCTAGGATTTTCTTCAAGTTATAGTACTAATCCAAGAAGTTTGTTCCATTAGGTTTAATGTTTAATATATTAGTGATAGGTTCTAGCACACTCTCGGGTTTAGTTTGAGACATCAATAACCGAAGAATAAACGTTTTAGTATTTTCGATGTTTTAAGTAATCTTAACAAATAATGACCCTTTTAAAAAAAATTAACATTATTTACTTAAGAACTGAAGTCCATGTTTCACCATATCTCATCAATGGTTGAGCATTTTTCATGAGACATGGCTATGTAAGTAGGCAACGACTACCAATTGTATCCGATACAATTCTCAGAATTTATGGGGTCGTTTAGATAAACTGTTATCTAGGTTGGTACGTTTAACCCCATCTATGCCCACCCTTCCCCTGATAATTTGCCAAGGCACTTTTTATAGGGTTGAGCGATATGTCGTCCTATTTTAGCAGCATGTGGGTATCGGCTCAAGCCTCTCGGAAATCACAATACCACCTTATCCCCACACCAATAGGCCTAAATATAAGGTTGTACAGTTAGGGATTCGGGTATATCGGTTCAAGTTTCCTAAAAATAGGGTGGCATAAACATACCGATTAGTTTAGGGATTGATTTAGTGTTTTACCGGTTTTGGGTAAAAAAACACGCCGTTGCAACAATCCACGTGCAAGAATGTCGTTCGAGTTTGTAAAATTCTCAATTTTACATATTGGTTCATGATAATGATAAAACTCATTTTATCTATCGGGACACTTAATTTTAATATCCTATATTTATTAAGTGTGTCGATATAATCATGAATCAATTTTATCAACTGCTAATAAACTCTTATTAACAACCGAATGAGTTTCGAATAATTAAACCTCCATTTAACTTTAATCTCAAAAATCCAGTTTTACTTTTAAAGTAACTCTTTATTTTAAACAACCTTTCACGAGATAACTAAAATCACTATTTTAAAACCACTATTTTAAAACCTCGTTGTTTTAATCGTGTTGAATCATTTTAAAACCATTTTAAAACATATTTTTTTGTCATTTAAACATATGCATTTACTCTAAATGTCCAATATAAAGAAACACAACCAAACAAAAAGATAAATCAAGCCACTAAAGTGTTCTGTTTTTTCGAGCCAATGGGATAAAACTGAATGGGTCAAATGGGACAGACAATCTACATTCATACTCTTTGGTTAAAAACCTTGTCAGTGAAGTGACACAGGCATATTTTCATTATAATATTGTATATACATATAATATTCTATTATACATGATCTAGGGATTTTTCCACTCCAACTAGCCTTGTCCTCGGGAAGCTCTATTTCATGTGCTTATTTCCTACAGTATTTGGAAAATATTTTTTATATTAGCGTACGCTAAGTAAGTATACTGCATCGTTCTTTTTATTAGGAATCCTTTAGGTTCTTTTTGTTCAAGTTTCCTAGGCACTCTTGCCCCCGTGCCCATCTTCGGACGTACCTCCGGTCACGTCATTCGTATATTTTATGGGTGTGCTAAGCCCCTCATGACCATCTTAGGACGTACCTCTGGTCATAGTATTGGCAAGGTCCTTATACTCGTCAGTATAGACCCCTTGAATTTGTCACGGAGACTTATTGTCACGAAGGCTCATTCATTTCTTAGATCAGCCCTGTAGGCTTTTGATCTTTCCTTTTAGTTTTCTTCTTCTTTATTTTATTAAGATCCACCTTATAGGTTGGATATCTCTTTTCATTTGAGACCTTGAGTATCTTAGACTCATAGCCTTCCAAATGTATTAAGCATTTTTTTTTTCATTTCACGTATGTATGCTTGATTTATTCCCAACCAGTCCTCACCTTAAAACTACGTAATAGTTTCTCCACGATACACTAAAGAGGTTTACATATAGGAAGTACCAGCGGCGTATACACCACCCCTTTAGTATTTCGTGAGTACTCCGTTATTCCATTTTAGGGTTTAGATTCGTTCCATCATACACATTCATATTAGCACGTATCATCATGCATTCACGTATTAACTTTCATCATACATTCATATATTCGTCTTTTATCATGCATTCACATATTCATCTCTATCATGCATTCATATCATTATCCTTTAGTCTACACCCCTAAACCTTTGTAATGGTTTCACCCCCGAGATATTAAAGAGGCTTATATATAGGGTGTGCCAGCGGCATACCCACCACCCCTTTAACATTTCATGGCTACTTCATTATTCCAGTTTAGTGTTTAGACTAATCCCTTATTTCCTTCCTTTATTTCCCCGTACCTTAGTTTTACATATAACACATAACATGTAATCACATAATTCACATAATCATTATCTTAGGAATAGGTCCAATGTACTTACTTTATTCTCGGATAGTTTCCTAAGTTTGTTCTTCGCTAAAATGTGTCGCCGTTCCTTGCCAGTAACTTTAATGCTCCGCACTTGTCAACGTCGCGCTCGTAACCGTCATGATTGCTTCGTCTCCTCGGTTTGCATGTCAAAGTGATAGTGGTGGTGATGTTGTTGTTTCTCAAATGAATGACATATTGCATCTATTTATAGGCTGAAACTTGCATCGGTGGTAGACCGCTAAGATAGGTGGTAACGGTCCGCTACCGCCTCCTACCGGGTGTCTGGCGTACTCCGCACGCGGCGGACCGTCATGCGTTGGGGTAGGGTCCGCTATCCCTTTCTTTCACGTGAATCAGCTGACACACGTTTCATGCTCGTTGTCCGGCCCCCTTTTGCGGCTGGCAGACCGTTACCCGCCGTGGTGGGGGTCCGCCATAGGGCTGAGTTAGCAAAACACGACATCGCCACATGTCATTCTTTCATCATTTCCTTAGTCACCACGTAGCGGATCGTTAAAGAGCTTGATAACGGTCCGCTACTAGCTCATTTTTCCAATTTTCTTTATTTTTAACCCCTCAACTTTGGGTTGGTTACATTTTAGTCCCTAGACTTGTATTTCATTAAGAATTGGGATGTTACACTTGAATACTCCCACTTGCTTCAAGATCTCCATCTTCTTTTATGGGTCATCTAGGTTTATTTGTCTTTAAGTTCATCTTTTCTTTCACGTTCCGGTACAATTTTACAATAAATTAAAAATTGATGAACCTAGTCTATTACAACAAGGCTTCCAAAACAGCCAAAAAATATAAGATGAATTAAAAATACAAACATAAACCAAACAACACGCAACCACGAGTCTAGGCTTGATTTACCAATCAACACAATAACAAGAAACACAAAAGATGCAATCTTTTGTCAAATAACTTCAACAGAATAAAACCTTATTGCAATTATAAAATTGAACTATTTGTTTGCAAAAGTGACTCTGATACCACTATTGGGGTTTCGTGCATAGGTTTCAAAGCAATTTTAAAAACGCATAGCGGAAAAATAAGCACTAATTGATCTAGGACAAAAAGCTAGATCGCCCACCAGGAGTCCATATGCAAACCCAATATAATCAATTATACAACCATAAGATGTTTAGGGTTATACCTTTCGCGAGTAGGAGTGTAACATCCCGGGTTTTCGTTTAGAAAACGGGTTTGTAATTATTATATATAATTGTTCGCGAGGATAGGATACTTGACGGGATTAGTATGTTGTTGTTTTTATAAATAATTAGACGGGGTTTAGTGTGTAAATATCGAGACCTAATGGAAGGTTTTGTAAAAGCTTCGGGACGGGCCAAGCCCGAGAGGAGAGCCATGCGCACAAGGGCCGAAGCCCGACTCAAGGGTGTTGCACCCTAAATGGTCACCACACAAAGAGGAGACCCCATTGCGTGATCTGATCATCGGCCTCCAGGAGCAAGGAGGAAGGAAGAGGAAGCCGTTCGTAGTAGTTTGTGGCAAATCTAAGGTATTATCGTGATCTCTAATCCCCCGTTGCGTGATTTGATCATCGCATCATCGTTTTAATGTGTTTTATGGTTCTAGGGTTTTCGCAAGAGTTATTCTCGTAAAGAGTTGTGTTAGGTTGGGTATTCGGCTCGCACGAATCACCCGGTTGCAAGGTATAATCATCTATTCCGTCCTTATATTCGATTTTGTTTGATTCTTGTTTGTGTGGTGGTCGGGTTTTGCTTTGGCCGAGAACCCAAGGGTGTTCATAGGGGTGTTGCGTAGCCGAGAGGGGGAAGCAAGGAACTCGGCGCCACTCGGCGGTGGCCAGATGCGGCTGTGGTGGCGCAAGGATGTGCACGGCAGCAGCAGGGAGGACGGAGGACTGTTCGCGAGTGGTCCAAATGGCGGTGACGGGTCTGGGGTGGTTCGGTGAAGGAAAAGGCGGGCTGTGGTGGTTCCGGGAGACCGTGATTGCGGCCCTAGAAACCCGACAACGGTGGTGCGCAGCCGGCCGAGGACGGGGACGCGCGGGGAGAGGTGCCATGGCACGAAGCGGTGACCGGAGGTGGGACCGGAGTGAACGATGGTGGTGTTTGGTGAGTCGGAGGTCCGGAGGGAAGCCGGGTTTGTGAAGGATGCCGGAGGCCTGAACGGGGGTGAAGCCGGGTTTACGAAGGTGCCGGGGGCGTGAATAGGGTTTCACGTAGTGCATGAAGGCCATGCATGGTACGATGCATGTGCGCGCGGTCATGCGTGACGTAGGGTTATTTGTGTAGGTAAAAGTTTAATGCCGGGTTGTGTTATTGACTCGTAAATTGTATGTAATATAGGTGCGAGGTCGAAAGGCGAGCACGAGACGTTAGCGAGTTCTAGAGATCGAGGTGTGTCTAACAAAGGTGAGTTTCTATCGCCCACCTTTAACTGTTTTTATTGTTTTGGGCATGAATACATGCGAAACATGTTTAAGTGAATGCATGCATAAGAGGTGTTTTTGATGACAAAATATATGTTTTTAAATAATCGTTATGCTTGTATGTATGTATGAGTTTGGCGTCACGAACTTAATTGTCGTGGCGGGAAGTCAAGCGTATGTTTGATGATGTGTTGACTTTAGTCAACGGGGTTTTGAGTATGGTGTTAGTCAGGTGGGATATTAAGTGTAAGCTTGATTGTGTGTCGACGTTGGTCGGTGGGTTATTGTGTCTGGTGACTGTTAGGCGATTGATCATGATTACTTGCGTCCTCGGACTAGCAACATGATATACTTGTACGTCGATAAATATATTATTTGATTTGTGATGAATTATTATGATAAAACCTTTGCGATGTAAATCATTTTCATAACGGTTTTGGGACTTAATATCCCCAAATGAACTACTATAGAACTCACTCAACGTAGCTGACTTTTAAGCATGCATTTCAGGTAAAGAGAAAGTGTGAGCTGGTGGCTTCTGGATGGCAATTGGTTACCGCGGGCATTCGTGATGACATTAATTTTTAGTTGTGTCGTTGAAATATTCAAACTTTAGTACTTTATTTGAATTATGTTTGGGTCGGGTCGTTGACCTTTATTGACTATTTGATTTCTGCCGCAATGAATTGAGTTTGTTTGATGTCTTTGACTACTTTGCTTACATGTATGCCAACAAGTCGGGTTCGCGGGTTTGGGGCCTTACAAGGAGACGACAACCAAATCGGAACACCACTTGACACAAATCCGGTTGCTAGATCCAGCTATATGAACAAGAAACTCTAATCGTTGTACAAACCTGGGTCTCTATCCTGTTTATTTCCCAATCAACTGAACACCAAAAACGAATCTCTATTCATTTTTCTTCCATTCACCTAATACAACCAACAAAAGCGGTAACGATCGTAACAACAAATGGGCTCACGATCAACGATGCAACAGTGGTTTATGACAATAGGGACGGCTATGCAAAACCGGCAGGCAAAAGGGGAAGCAACGGCGTCGTCCAGCGTCTACGTTGGCGAAGGGCAGTGGTGGCAGCGGAGGGGGCAGCTGCTGGCGGCTATGACTTCTTAGGTTGGCGGCGACACAAGAGAGGGAGAGGGGAGATGATTAGGGTTTGCAATCTTAACTTCAAGAATGGTCTCACCCTTAATCCCTTGCTTACACTTTGTATCTATAGTTATCTAACTTGTTCCCCAAGTTAGGGCTTTACTATGGATTAATAACGTATTTAATCCTTGTGATTATCCTATAATCACTAATAACCAACAACTTTGATTAATTACATAAAAACACTTATAAATACATTTAATTAACGTTTATAGATAAGTAATTATATATATATATACATATAATTTAACTATTTCGTAATTCCAAATTATAAGATTAGTTAATTTAGTTACTTATTATTCCGAATTAGAATAACTAGCTTGCCCGCAATTATCCCAGACAATTTAGATATTTTTTTTTTCTCAAATAACTATCTTTCCATTTAATTCGTTTAACTCACAACCTCTTTTGTTATATTGTTGTTTGCGGTGTAACTCTTTGAATCTTATCTCGGTGGCTTTTTTGTCAACTGTCGTTACTCGGGTATACAATGTTGTAATTAATACCGTTGGCTATTTGGTGAAATTGTAGCCCCAAGACTTTTCAAAGTGGAAGTCTTGGGTTCGAGTCTCACCTGCAACAATTATTTGGTTGAGTCAGGGGTTTTTCCAGTTCTGGATTTCCTCCTGGGTTGGGGGTTCGATCCGAATTGGTGGGATAGTTGAACCCGATTTAGATAACATCTATCTTATAAGAGGATAAATATTCAGAGACTCGGCTAATGCTTCTAGGCCCACATTCTCGAAGGAGATGTTAAACAGAGCGGCTCCCGGGTATGGGAGGGAGAGTTAAAGGTGGTGGAGGTGCAACCTTGTTATCATAAACCTTACCACTTCGGAGAGTACTAACCTTGCCCACGTGGCTGTTCTTCATGTTTCTATTCCCCAAAGTGTGATAAGATGGGTTGGTCACCGTATCACTTGGAAGCTTAGTGTCTGATTTCCTAAAAAAATATTGCAATTAATGATATTAGAAGGTAGTATTATGTAAATAGGTTATTATTTATAACCCTATTCTAATTACAATTATCAACACAATCACATTTATGGGAGAGTTCAATTCAGAACACTAAATATTGCGAGAACACGCAGAATAAAACGAATCATTCACTTTTTCAATCTTAAAAGGTTTTAAAATATAAGAAAATTATATAAATGTAATGTTTATTTGTTTTTCATGAATTCAAACAAAAAAATATGAAAAAATTATTTATATACATACATACATATGTGTAATTCTTGTGTAGGTTTTTTTTACCTACACATAACCTACACTTGTGTAGGAAACTTTTAAATATATAAAATATATGAAAAAATTAGTTTGATTGTTTTTTATGTACATAAACATACATATTTGTATGTAAGAAGTATAAACTTTAATTTTTTTTACCATTGATAAAAAAAATAAACGATTTAGGTTTGTTCCCTTTATTCTCACAATATTTAAGTGTTCTGAAATAAAATTCTCCCATCACATTTATACACAAGGTTTATCTACGTTATAAATGTTTTTGTTAAATATATCTATATAAATGTCTTTCTTAACCTATACTAAAACAAAATGACATCTACAGTGTTTAAGTAATATTTTTTAATATTTTATTAAAGCAACAATTTCCTTTAATATTCTCGGTTATTGGTCCGACTTTTTTTTTTCGTAATATCCGTTTAGATTATCTAATTTTTGCCTTCCAAAAAAAAATATCCGTTTAAACTTCTTTTTTTAATTTCATTATATGAATTTCTTTTTTACCAATAATATCATGGACTTTTCTTTCTTTTGTTTTTGTTTTTTGATTCTAATATTTAATATTTTATAATTTATAAAATTTCAAATACAATGTTACGACATTCTTAATATTATCTACATTTCTCTATAAGGTTTGCTTAAAACGGATGGACGCGTGTTACTGTAAAATTTATCTAATCACTTACGTATTACGTCGTTATGTATTTTTTCTAACACTTGACTTTTTTTTAAATGGTTTTGTTTTTTTTAACACTTAACTTTTCTTAACGACTTTGTTACGGTTATGTTTTTTTATAAAGTTTTTGAAGTATTACTAACTATTTCGCTGCAACACGTGGGTTTGCGTTAAATTTTTTTTAATTTCATTTAAAGTTCAGAATACGTTTTTTTATATCATACAATATAACTTTTTTAACGGTTTCGTTTTCTTATAACTTTATTTTATAAGCTTTATAGGATGTTCATTTCTTATGTGGTTTAACGTGGTGCAGCGCGCGATAAATTTTTTGTAATGTTACTGTCTATTTCATTGCAACGCGCGCCTTTGCGTAAAAGCTTTGCTTTTTATATCGTAAACGATAATTTTTTTCATGGTTTAATTTTCCTATGCCTTTAATTATAAGCTTTCATTTTATGTCCAACATAATTTCCTTTTATATTTTACTTTTAGGTATGTTTTTTATTAACGTTTTTTTTCTGTTGCACATACGTTTTTATTTAAATTTTACTAAAAATCATCCCGACTCACCCCGCCGCAAAGCGCGGGTGTGCCCACTAGTTTATATTAAACTAAATTGTCCGAGCACCAATTTAATGAACTTGAGTTGGGGTGGGCAAAAATTGATGAACTAAATTGAAACGGGGTTAGGCTATACGTACCTCCCTCATACTTGTCGTACCCCTCCCCCCCTCCCCCGGTCTCCCCTAAAAAAATAATTTTTAAACTTGTCATATTTTCCCTCTTTGAAAAATTCATATTTTTTAAACCGTTCTTTTAAGTTTAAAAACATTTTTTATAAAATAAAGCGTATACCCATCCCCCCTGCTACTTGTCTTACACCCCTCCTACTTGTCGTAGCCCCCTCATTTTACCTCCTTCGTATAATCATTATATATAAAACTATTTTTTAAGTTTAAAAACACTTTCTATAAAATAAAAACGAGTAATGCTATACATAACCCCTTCTACTTGTCGTACCTTGTCTTAAAAAATAGCTTTTAAACTTGTCATTTTACCTAATTCAAAAAATCATTATTTCTAAAACCTTTTTTTAAGTTTAAAAGCACTTTGTATAAAATAAAACATATACCCCTCTCTCGTACTTGTCGTACCCCCCTCCCCCCATATTACCTCATTTGAATAATCATTACTAATAAATCTCTTTTTTAGTTTAAAAAACTTTTTATAAATTAAAAACCGGTTATAACCCCTTCTAATTGTCGTATCCCTATGAAAAAATAGTTTTTAAACTTGTCATTTTACCCTATTTGAAAAATCATTATTTCTAAAACTTTTTTTTAAGTTTAAATGTACAAAATAAAACGTATACCCCTCCCCACTCCTACTTGTCGTGCTCCCTACTATTCGTACCCCCTCATTTTACCCATTTGAATAATCAATACTTATAAAACTGTTTTTTAAGTTTAAATACACTTTTAATAAAATAAAAACAAGTTATGCTATACATAACCTCTCCTACTGGCCGTACCCCCCTGAAAAAATAGATTTTAAACTTGTCATTTTACCCTATTCGAAAAATCATTTTTAAGTTAAGAAACACTTTGTATAAACTAAAACGTATACCCCTCCCCCATCCTACTTGTCGTACTCCTCCTCATTTTACCTAATTAAAGCTTTCATATTAAAAAAAATAATACTCTTTATAAATATCAAATTCCATATAAATGATAGTTTACTAAATTCATAGTAAATAATAAATTCTCTACACTTCTATGATATCATCTTCGTTCGATAAACCATGAACAAGTTGAGTATACTTTTGTAGACGTGGTAGATACATCGATTGTCATCCAATTGCAAATGGATGTTTATATTGCTTCCATATGTACACAATAGTCGGCATTGGGTACTCTCCTTCTAATAGCACCATGATATAATGGTTATCATGACGTGTGCAATAGTAAGCGATCTATGGTCTTGAAACTCTTTATGTCCTTTCCAAAGGGGAAGCAAGTGCTGGAACCCTTTTTGATCAAGAAATGAACGATGACACCAAATCGATTTGCAATCAAGACACCTGTGCCAGACATAATCAACCAGTTTTTATCCGATGCATAGCCAGTTCCTACAAAATATATGGACCTATGCATATGATCAAAGTCAGTGCCAAACACATTTCTATACTGATCTTCTTTCAGATGTAGCTCCTCTAACAATTGTTGTCAAATATCAGGCCACTTATTTTCATTGAGCCCGAGACAAACAACTATTGATCGGAATCCACAATGTCAGATCCGACGTTTTGTATACGTGTGATGTAAGGATGAAAGATATCTTGGTTTTCTTCCATCAGTGGGCCATAGTTGCTCGTGCGTGAAGTATGCCTCGACGGTGATGGTTTCATGTCCATAAAATTATATTCAAAAACATTTGACGTGGTTGAACAAGTACGTTTACGAGGACGTTGAATAATAGGATCGACTCGACTTTTTTGTTATTGTTTCTTCAAGCGTGGTCGTCCATGAGTATTTTTCTTAACAGTAGGTTCTTCAACTAACTGTATACTTGGATCACATATTCCTTTTAGCTTTTCTAGAAGATTTTTCTTTCCGGGCTTGGACCGGTTGTCAAAGACTTTTTTAAATAATTCCAATTCAGCGTCACAAGTAATGTCATCATTTCCATCATGTGTTAACGGTAACATATCAAGTTTCCTCCAAAATATGTCAATTGAATCCAAAGGAATATGTTCATCTGCATTCACATATAAACTAGTTTATTTTTATTATATTTTAAAAAATAAATCAATCGATTGTATTTTAATCTACTAACCTGCATTCAAATGCATCGAAGCTTCGCAAGCACATGGTAAACCAAACATTTACGAACTTTACAACTACAATCTGAAGGGTTTAGCTGAATCTCTCCCTTTATTAAATCTAGCGCTTCATGGGAAACAAACCCATGTAATAGTGTCAAACCTTGTAAGCTGTGTTGATGTTGTATCTTAATTCTACTTATTTCAAAAGTAGATTTAATTGATGCATATTGTGATTTCACAATTTCATCGATAATACCAACAAACTTATCTAAGTTACAATTTGAAGAACGTAAGTATCTTTTGAGCTTGGCATGTTGACTCTCAACTCTATTGGTTGTCTGATTCCCAAAATGTAAACATTGATCAATCCAAACGGACACAAACATTTCTTTTATATTTGTCTAACCAAAATTCGTCCAAGTAACTTAACACACCTGAAACGAAATAATAATAAAAAAAAATAATAATAGTAATTAATAATAACAATAACATACCTTGATATTTGGTCAACATAGATTTAAGTTGCGCGTATTTTTTCTTGAATGATCTCTGATTTTGAGACTCAACTAGCGAATTCCACTTTGAAATAAATGAATCCCATTCATGTTTCCATTTGATAGATGGCTGACATTTCTTGATTTTACTTCGAGAAATATGCCATCTACAAAGTAACTGGGTAGCATTTGGAAAAACTCGTTGGCATGCACTTATCAGTGTCAACTCTCTGTCAGTAACTATAACACGTGGTTGCATACACTCATCTAGTGTTGACTTTAAACATTTTAATACCCAAACATAGCTCTCTTCCGTTTCATTACGCATAAATGCAAAAGCTATGGAAATGTTTTGTTGGTAGAAGTTACACCAACAATTTGAAGAAAAGGCAATTTATATTTATTTGTGTTACGTTGCATCCATTAACAACACGTGTGGAAATGCACATAATAGCTCAAATGATGTTGAATGAACGAAAAATAAGGCTTCTAACTCATTTGAAATACTATTGGTTTCCTTATTAAAAATATAACCTTTATTCTGTAAACGAGACATAAGAGCCCGCATTGGAGTTTTCCCTTCATGATCCGTCTCTCGAATTTTACTGCAAGCAAAGTATATGGTTTTAAGTGTAGAGAAATTATTTTCATTCTGCTCTTTTAAAATACCTAGAATATCCCGTGGAGCCACATGCTTCTTTGTCAACTCCGCCACCAATTCAGTTTCTTTTTTTGACAATCGTTTTGCGAATGGATGGCCCTCCATATGTTGTGCGGGTAGATGGTTATGATCACCGCATTTCACACTTAACGTCCAATGATCATCTTTTTTTAAGTATTTCCCTATCAATTCAAATGGACAATTATTTTAAACAAAAATAATCGTAGCTACAACTTTTAAACAAAAATAATCCCTTCTTGGTAGAAAATGCAGACATCTTACGTGCTTGTACCCACGAACCAAACTAGAAAAAAGCCACCCAAATAATAAGTGTGAACATAAAGGTTTTATTTACCAAATTACAATTTAAACATAAAGGTTTCAAACTACAATTTGAATTGCTGGTGTTCACGCAATTAATCAGAGAAGAAGCTTCCAAAAGAAACCTTTATGTTGAGAAGAAGCATTAAACTCTTTTACAAGTAATCGAAAAAGAAATCAAAATACCAATGTGAAAAATTCAAACGTATTGAGTTAATTGAAAAAGAAATAAAAAAAAGTCAGCTCATGCTTTCGTTAAATTAACCATAGCTAAAAACGAAGCATACCATATTAAAATTTAATGGAACATAGCATACCTTTGATCTCGTTTGACGTAAATAGTTGGGGGCGGTGATCACATAGAAGGAGAAAAATAGTAGAACATGCAACAAGAACCTATCTTGATTAAAATCTCTTCTGATCGATTTCTTTTAAATAATGAAAACTAAGTGTTGGACAAATATAATCATCAACCCATTAAATAAATTAACAATTTCAATCCCATGTAAACTCTAATTCCTAATAAGTAGAGAAATAAAATAGGTAAACAACTTGACTAATTAACGAAAAGACAAAAAAAAAGTTTAAATTGTATTTTTTTGAAAATTTAGGTGGATGAGGGGGGGTGCAATAAGTAAAAATCAGTTAAAGGGGGTACGTATAGCACGACCAATTGAAACGGAATTAAACGATAAAAATGAATCGAAATAACCGAACAAAACTAATAACCGACGGGTTAACCTTTTCTTTTGAAAGCTGAAATCATGGTTCGATTACACCTTGTTCCAAAAACCAACCGAACCTGGGAACCAATTAGCACCAAACTTGTTGAATGTTGTTATTCGGTTAATGATCGATCCAAATTCATTATTTTTGTCCCTAAGGTTTCATGATAACAGATCAATTTCTTAAAACCGAAGTTTCGGTTTTAGTTTGTTTTAAGCCCAAATCCTCCCGACCCATACAAACCCTATTCAAAAGTCTGAGATCAGAAAAACCTTTGTTTTAAAATCATAAATAATAATAATAATAAAAAATTAATTTTAATAATTCAAACTTTGACTTGACCTGTTAAATATAATAATCAATACTGACAGTTTTAATTTTAACCGGTGACACTCACTTTCATTTAAGTTGTCAAATACAATTTGACTCACAAAAGCATCATAGAATTCACAAAATCTTTATAGAATACATTTGTATAAAACAAATATAAAATAATATATCTGTCAAGAAATGGTAATCAAACGATTTTATTATTGAAAATCAACACAAAATACAGAGAAATAGAGACGAAGATAAAAGGTTTTAAAACCCTAAATAGACAATAGAAACAAGAAGCATAAACTTCAGAATTGTTCTTCGTTAAATCAAACGATTGAGGAGCGGGTCTTTAATAGGAGAAGGAGCCACACACGAACATGGAAACTTAATCATTCATAAAGAAATCATCGGAGTCCCGTTGAAGGAGGCAACAACCACTAGCAGCAATAGGGCACGATCCATTTGTGTTTGACTTGCAAGAGTCTGCAACTTCTCAAAAAATGAATAAAAGAAGGCTTGAGGCTACAAGGAATATAGCCCATGCAGACAAGGAAGAGGAAACCCAAGCGGGCCTTCGGCCCAAGCAGCATACATCCATAAAGCAAGAGCCCACAAATGCGAGGGAATTAAAGACGAGATTAGCTAATTGAAAAATATATAAAATATAATTTTAACAATATCTTAATAAATGTAAAACATTATAGAAAATATCCACCAACACAAACAACAAAACATATAGTTCCACATGTTGGCTCTTTTCACTAGAATTATAACTACCCACTAGTAACTTGTTAAACTTTTTTGCAACTCTAGAACACAAGGGCATAAGCGTAAAAAAATCAAATAAGCACCATAGAAACAGATAAGTACCCTTATCTTGTTTTCCACCATAGAACACCACCACATTCAATCCACTCATTTTCACATGTTTTCCAAAATGGCAAATTTCCACCCTCACACCCTACTACAGATTTTCAAAATATGGCCTGCTCTTACCATTCAGCCCTTCTACCTTCATCACACAATTTCAACCACCACCCTCTAGTAAACACAACAGTTTCAACTACAAAGAAGGGATTGTTACAAACCAAGTATAACAAGTTAGCCATAAAATGTGCTAGAGAATTTTCGGATTTCGTTGGAGGGGATCTTTTAAAGCCTGATCTTGGAAAATGGCTATCGGATGTCGAAGAACACAAAGCCATTGCCATATATTCTCCTCATGAAGGAGGTTATGAGGGCCGGTATCTTAACCAGCTTAGGTATCAAGGGTATAGGTTCTTGGACCTCTCGGCTCGTGGTCTAGGTGACCCTGAGACCACATTAACCAAGATTCATCCAGTTTGTCCTGTGAGTTTTTGGTTTTGTATATCATTCATGCATGAATTCTTTAAAGTTTTCAATATAAACTGTAAAACTTTATGTATATGAAATATTTGCAGCCTCATATAGGAAAGCAGCCGATTGCGAGGTGGTATTTTCCACCGGAGGTTGATTATCGCCTGTCGTTGCTTCCTCCGGATGCTAAAGGTCTTGCGGTCTGGATCCTAGAAGCCAAGGTTTGAACACAAAATTGTGATATATGTTATATTTCTCAAGAGAAGACACTTTCAATTCATTTAGAGTTAACTTATATTAATATTTTTAGTTAGGGCTGGGAAAACAGGTCTAAACGTGTTAAACATGTCAGGCACGACACGACTAACACGGTTGCTAAACACGGACATGGCACGATTAACTAATCATATCATTTTCTTCAAACATGAACCTGTTTATAAACGTGTTACACGACACGACCTGTTTAACACGATTAATATCACCTATTTAGTGCCATGACATGACACGATTGACCGACCCGACACAACATGACCCGACATGACACGACCCGGAACATTTAATACGGTTAACAAATAACAAGATAGAATAAATATCACCAAAAATTAAAATCAATAACAATAATATCCTTCATGAACAATCCTTAAGACATGTTCTAGTAATATAAGTAGGTATAATTGGGTCTAAACAGGTTAAGACCTGTATAGACACAATTTTATGACACGAAACCTATTAACCTCAAACCCAAACGTGTTTAGCTCCGTGTCATGTCGTGCCTACTTAACAAATCCGTGTTAGAAATTGCCAACCATATATTTAAGGGATATAACCTCCTAAATCAGTTTTCTAAAAGTTTAGATAAATGTTGTAACAATAGAGTTTTTATAATCACATCAATGCACTTGTTATTTGTAAAAGAAAAGATTGGATAAAAATCTTTTGGTTCAAAACAACTCTATTTGTTACAAAATGCTTGTTTTAACCCATTACCCAACACGCCCGACCCTGCCATAGATCAAGCACGAATACATGCCCGTTAATTGTTTTCTTGATGCAGGTTTTCTCCAAAGCAGAACTGCAGTTTCTTGCACTGCTTCCTACACTTCGGCCCAAAGTTAGGGTGATCGCAGAATGCGGCAATTGGTATGTTATTTTAGTAAATTCTTTGCATACACCTGTCATCTGGTCTGTAATCAATACTAACCCACCCCAGCCAGGTGTGATTTGTAGTCCTAGAGTATCATTCTAGGAATATGACCATAAACTGGTTAGCTTAAACAGTACTCGACCCACTTGTAGGTTGTATATAGAGTTGGGTCCGTCCAGTTGGGTAAGAGGTCAAAATAAGTTCGGGTCTAAAAATATCATTCTTTTAGTAATTACTGAAACGGCATGGGTCGGCTTTGCTAGGCTGCTAACAATCTTTTTTGTATTTTTCTTTTCAGATTTTTTTAATAAGCAGCGAGTGCGTTAGTCATAAGTTATAACTATACAAACAAAATCTTTGAATGGAACAATTACATAGGTTGGGCGATTTTCAACTCATTTAATCCGTTCTTTTAGCTATTTTTATTTGACCCATTCACGGTAAAAATAACCCAAATGGGTTAAAATTGACACATTTAGATTGCTCTTGGTAACACATGACAACTATGCTAGCTTATTTGAATCCACTATGATTTATAATCAATTTTTAATTTGGCAAAACTTGCAGGAGAAAATTTGTCTGGACACCACTAAAAGACATTGCTGGATTAACTGCAAATGAAGCTGTATGATCATATAGATCTAGCTGTGGATAAACCCATAAATACATTGTTCAAGATACTATACACAAAAAGTTATGAACAAGCAGTTTACATTGCCAATGATTCATTCTTAAACGCACGTAAATCTAGCATTATATCCAATGCCTGCAATCATATACTAGTGAAAGTAATGTGTAAAGACTTTATAATATGTAAGGGTGAAAGGGGCGTCTTCGGGTAAGGGCATCGGGTTCCCCTACTCGCGCAGGTACACCGCCACCGATCCCTTATCCGAATGAAATTGTTGTGTTTTGCGGGTATTCAAACAAAAAAACGGCATTATAGCGGTTGGGCATTTAATTTAAATAAAAAAAAAATTAAAAAAATTGGGTGTTAGGGTAGCATTTGTGTTTTATTTATTAGTTTTAACTTAAAAAAATAAAAAAATGAGGGTATTAGGGTTGTGCCCCCATCAATTTTGGGTGTTAGGGTAGCATTTGGGTAAAAATGAGGTGGAACACCCTCATTGGATATTTTGTTAGGGTACTTTTTTGGATGTGGGTTGTGCCCCCTTCACCCTAATGTTGTGTTGAAAGTGATCACCCTTAATTAGTTAATTCACATCCTCTATAACAGAACAGAGACAATTAAAGATATTCAAGCTAGGCTTCATTAGTTCCTAAACAACTATGCTTTCTATTTTTTTATTTTTTTTTATGTAAACAGATTGTAACTTCTGTGTTGCTAATGATAATGCATTTGCCATCTACTATACAAAGTAAAGATGAATGCTAAAAACTTATTGTAACCGAAAACAAGTGCCGACAGGCACATAAACAACAACTATACAAAGAGCTACTGCAAAAGTGCCTATCTAAGCATTTACAAATATGAGGACGGACCCAAGATCGATATAAGTATATATCCAATGACAATCCGGTAACATAATGCCAAACTTGAACAATAATCCATATGTTATAAAACTTCTAGTAACAAAACAATAACGCCTGTTAAAAAAGGGTTGTACTCGCCCACTACAAGAAAACAACACTATTGTTGGTCAATGCGCTTGGTTTACACACACTTTACATACGTATGGAATAAATTATCTAAAAACTTGTTGCACCCCTTTCATTAATGAATTACAAAGCATTTAAATAGTAAACATGCAACTAAGGTGCCTAAAATATGCAAAACAAATGCTACTAATTCTTCCACTACTCACCTACAAAACCGGTGCTAAATGACCATTTTACCCCTTATTCATTTGCTCTCCTGATCCGCAACCTTCTGACCCGAATTGATACCCGCGACCTGTGTGACCTTTGAACAAACTCGATTAACCCAACAATCACCCCCGTAATCGTTGTTTGTTCACATCAACATTCCTGTTGAAACAAGCCTTCAACTTGATCCATATTGATCATTCCCGGACACCCGACCTTCACCTCGGTCACGTCCAAAGTCTTCCCTCAACTCGACCTCTCCCAGACACCCGACCTCCACCTCGGTCGCGTCCAAATTCTTCACCCGAACTTTTTCCGAGAGCCTGCTTCAACCGATCAAGAAAACAAGCTGCAGTCTTTACCGTTTTCTTTCACCTGCCTAACGAATCGAATTAATGCCACCTACGTTAATTTTTCCTCCCCAGATCAAAACTTTACAACCGCTGACCTCCGATGTTCTAATAACCGGTCACCACCATCGTTCACCGCCGCTGATCTGAGCCACAAGTACCCCTTACCTCACTGTTGCCGTAGACACACAAGAACCATTTTGATACTACCTTTGATCATACGTTCCCAACTTACTGTTGATGTATACCACAACGCCACTCGCGGCCACCAACAGTCGCTGGAAACCCGCTTTAACATACATTGTTAGTCCCAATCGCCGCCCATCTCCGCCAATTGCCACCATCAAATCAGCAGCCGTTGAAACACCAAAAAAACAGAACAACTCCTGATCAGTTTATTTCCTAGCCCTTTTTTCACGCCTGACCGTCACAACATCCGGCGGAGGCTGCCTTTGATTTTCAAAACCACTCTGATACCAATTGTTGGTCCAACCCTTGGTTTACACACACTACACACTTTAAGTGCAGAAGGAAGAAATCTTCTAAAAACTTGTTGCACCCCTTTCATTAATGAATTTAAAGCATTTAAACAGCAAAAGAACAAGAAAAAAGCGTGCAGTAATCATACAACTAAGTTGCCTAAAAATAAGCAAAACAAATGCTACTAATTCTTCCAATACTCACGTACAAAACATGTGCCAAATGACCATTTTATTTACCCATGATTCATTTGCTCTCCTGATCGGTAACCTACTGATCCGAATTGAAACCCGCGACCTGTGTGACCCTTGAACAAAATCGATTAACCCAACAACTATCATCGACGGTCGTTTCTGACAGAAATCCGTCAGTGATTGTCCATAGGCAAAATGCATGTGGGAAATACTTTCACTGACGTAATGCTTTAGGATATTCCCGACGGATCCACTACCGACCGATTTTTCGCTTAGTAGTGTTAATTTATACGTATTTGGCCGAAAATTTTATAGTTCCCGCCTCCCTCTGATAGGAAAAAAAATCCCCCATGATAGGAAAACAAATCTCCCCCTGCGCGTTTTTCTTCAAGCTCCGCCACTGAATACAAATAATACAAATACCAAATATTTAAATTTATAAATCCAACAATACAAATGCCATAGTATCTTTTTTATGTGAGAAATACCACAAATCCAAAAAAAAAACCTAATCTAGAGGATTTGGCATGGGATCAGACTCCTACCGAGTTGCACGAAGCTTCTGTATCCCTGCCGACATATTAGCGATTATTTGACGGAGCTCAACGTACCGGGCTTTTACAGCGCGATCCTACACTGGTTAAACAAATTAATGGTAATAAGTTATTAATTCGTAATAGGGGTGAGTTAACTAGAAAACTCATTTTAATAAGAAAAACAAAAACCTCCTACTACATATGTGTAGTACACTCAAAAATCTAACCCACCCCCAAAAACCTAAACCCCCCACCCCACCTACCCCCCAAAAACCTAAACCCCACACCCCACCTCACCCCACCCCACCCTCTAAAAACCTAAACCCCCTACCCCACCCCCACCCAAAAACCTAAACCCCCTACCCCACCCCCACCCAAAAACCTAAACCCCCTACCCAAAAACCTAACCCCCTACCCCACCCCCACCCCCACCCCAAAACCTAACCCCCTACCCCACCCCCACCCCCACCCAAAAACCTAACCCCCTACCCCACCCCCACCCAAAAACCTAACCCCCTACCCCACCCCCACCCAAAAACCTAACCCCCTACCCCACCCCCACCCAAAAACCTAACCCCATCACACCTACCCCCTCACCCAACCCCCAAAAACCTAAACCCCCCATCCTACCCCACCCCTCCAAAAACCCAACTTAAAAGCTAAACCCACTACTTTTCGAGTTTTTTTTGAAAGAGGACGACGTGGGAAGCAAGGTCTCCGAAGAACTTTTTTAATTTTTGATTTATTTTTTGAGTTATGAATTTTTTATTATTTTTTTTACCTTTAATAAACAGTTTTTTGGTTTTCTCATGAACATTGAGTTTTCTTATGATCCTTCCCTTTCGTACATATCTAGCTATAATAACAACCAATTAATAACGATATGTACATAAAGTGAGCAGAGTGGGGGTGTATGATCTTCCGGTGCTCAGCGTCCCGGGCTATCCCGTAATGGTATAATGGGGACCGGTGGTGGTTTCGGCCCCGAATATATGACCCTTGGGACTCCTCAAGTACTCTGCACCCATAGGGTGGCCGGGTCAGTTTTGTGACGGAACACGCCACCTCCTCTTGTAGCGTGAGGCCTCCTGGGTTTGATGGTAAAAGCAGCAGTAGCATCAGAAGCAGTGGATATATTAGATAGAGCCATCAACGTAACCAAAGAGATTGTTTGTAGTCTGAAAAGGCTCAACCATAGTCTTCCTCAACCCGTAATTTGTTGGTGACAAGGTAAATGCAAACTTATGTGGGTTGTCGGATGCCCTTTTAGTGTGTGAAAGAGGAGTAATAGTTGCCATTTTTGAATACTTTTCTTGTGCGAATACTTTGCTTTTGTGAATACTTTCCTTTTGCGAATACTTTTCTTGTGAGAATACCTTTTCTTTGCAAAAACTTGATTGTGTGCGAGAACTTGCCTTGTCTGAATACTTTCCATTTGCGAATACTTTTCACCAATACTCTTGTGAGAGAGAATTGAGCAAAGTGATACTAGGGTGTGAGCAAAGCGATACTATGGGAGAGAGTACTTCGACTGAGCGAGTACTAATTTGTGAATACTAGGAAGAAAACCGTAGGTATGGCGGCAGTGGAAAACAAGCATGACAACATCGCCCGAGAGTGATTTCGGTGACTGTGACCGGAAAATCAAGCATCAAATGAAAAAAAAAACAGGTTGTAATCAGAAAAGTGACCGAAAAAAGATGGTCCAAACGAAAAACTAATCTGAAAAACAGGCTCTAGACGGAAAGGGACAGGTGATTGTGACCGGCTTTGAGAGATGAACACGACTAGGGGTGTTCATCGGGTTTTTTAATCGGGTTTCGGATTATTCGATTCGGGTTTTTTGTTATAAGAATCCTACCCGTTTACCGACCCAAATAAGATTCGGGTTAATCGGTTTCAGGTTATTCGGGTCGGGTTAATCGGTATTCGGGTTTCTAAATACAAGTTGCAACGCATACTTTATTATTTAACTTAACATTATATTTATTAAATAATAAGCATAGAATGTCAAATAAAAATTTTCTCAATATGATTTTTCATTCAAACCCATACACTAAACACATATTAACTAAAAAAACACCAAATAAAATAATCAAAAAACCAAAGTGTATCAACCAATCGTATAAACTAAAAAAAACGACAAATGGTATTAACCAACAAACTCGTTAACAATGTTCACTATTCAAATTCTCACATTCATGTCCGCTCGTACGTTTTCAATCATAATTTAAAAAAAAGTGAAATAAAATAAACATTAAAAATGGTTATATGTATACTGAGCAAAGATTACAAATAAATATTAATAATAAAATACCTTTTTATTATTATTCGGGTTAATCGGGTTAACCCGATTAACCTTTTTTTAACCCAATTACCAAACCGAATACTACCTTCGGGTTCGGGTTCCATCTTAAACGGGTTCAGGTTGTTCGGGTTCCATCTTAATCGGGTTCGGGTTAATTTGGGTCGGGTTCGGTATTCGGGTTTCGGGTAAAATGAACACCCCTAAACACGACGGTGACCATTGTAGAAACCAAATCAAGGTTCTTGGTTATGATACCAAGATAGAGCTCTTAAGTGTGTGAATGACATGTGTAAATGATAATTGTATTAGTTGTAAATGTAATTAGGGTTTTTACAAGAGAAGGGGTTAAATACTAACCCCATCTTTACATAAAGTACCTCCAACATTAACATCATTACAGTTGTGTCTAATAACCTTTTATAACTAAATCAGATACGCAAGTAAAAATCGATACACATTTTCATAAAACTGCAGTAACATAACTATATAGCTATAATGCACTCATAAAAAGTACTATTTTCTTGATCTTATCTTATAGTTTTATTGTTATTAAAAAAAAAATAAGTGCATTTAATATGTGTAGTGGTTTCACGTTTAGGGACTTATCCACCCTCCACGTACGCAAACAAACCCACACCACCGCCACACATGGGCGGCTCAACATTTTACAAGTTCTAAAGCAAACGATAAAATTGATGCCTTTTGGTATAAGTTATTGTTGGAATGTAGCAAAACTTTTTTTTAAAAAGAATCCTTATTTAAATAACATATAGACACAAAATAAGTTATAATCTAGTTTTTTTTATTTAACGTATTATTTAGCTTTCAACAATAACTTTTAATTTTAACATGTAAGTTAGATATAACTTTAAACATACCATCTTCTACATTTTATTATACATACTTTATTATAAAATAAGTTTAAAAATGTATTTAAATCAATATAAATATTCATAGGACCAAAATATATACACTAGAGACAACTTAATTTATAACAAACTTTCTAATTTCTAATACTCACACGAGGATGATATTCAAATTTACATAAGTTGTTATATATTAAAATTTATAAAAAAAATAAAATTATAAATATAAAACAATAAGATAAAAACAAAAGGACAAAAAGTATATCATGAGTCATTCTTTTGTCGTGTATCATTGTTAAAATAGTAAATTTCAATTGTTTAAAAAATTTCATTTCACTCCTCAATCTAAAAACATATATTACTTCATCAAATATATATTTGGCTTAGAAAGAGAGTAATAGCTCTCTAAAATCAGAGACCCTTAAAATTTAAAGGCATAAAACCCTTGCTTCACCTGCTTTATGATAGAGCCGGTCTTGCTTTCACATAGACGCATTTGCCCTCGTGTCATTGTCTGAACCACGCGTCCTATAATGCGCCACCGGCACGGTGTTCAAGCCCTTTACGCCCCCTCCCCCCAAAAAAAAGTACTGCCATGTTGGAGATCGTTGTCCACTTCACATTGCCTAACATAATACAATGGGTTGATAACAGACGCTAGAAAAAAAAAACTGAACGCTTCTGGCTAGTTTGTTTATATATCCTAATCCTATGGTAACTTAAAATGTTTAAACCTTAAAACACCAATAACTTTAAAATCAAAAATATAATAACTTGGCAAAAGAAATATAATTTTTTTTGACAAATCACATATAGATGGTTACGAATAAAAACGTTAGTTTGTCTAAATTATCAATAAACTTAAACTTTAAAAAAAGTGTAAATTTAAAGAGAAACGTCGGTGATTTTTGTTACTGACAATTTCTATCCCTTTATTTTTAAAAAAACTTTAAAACTCATCCCTCAATTTTATAAAATGTCACTTTCACCTCGCTCAAGTTTCTAAATTTTCAGATTTATTACTGTAGTATATATATAATGTATTTATTCCTTAATAATTTTTGTTTGTTTGTTTATTTTTTTTACATCTTGGAATAAATTTTGTTAAAAACAGGGTTGTATTCAAAATAGGGTGGGTTATTGACCGACGGTAACTTCAAAATAGGGTGGGTTATATCATTACCATCATATAACTGTCTCTTTAACTATGTGTCGATCTCCACACACGAGTAGCCGTAACATTATACGTTTCTTTTATGTATTTAAATATGTTTATTTTTCCCTAGCCACGTTAATATCACCGCCTCAACCGTTTAAGATACGCCTCCCGCCGCAGAGCGCGGGTAAAATTTTCCGTTTATATAAACAACCGAACTTTCATGTATAGTTCTATAATATGCTGAAATATTTTCAAAATATAATTTAGTTTCTCAAATCAAGGTTCAGGGACTTCTAGTGGCACAAACTAAAAGATCAAGAAGCCAAATTTACTGCTACCATAAAATTTACCCCGTATTATTTGGTTACATTTATGGTTAACATGCGTCCTATTATTATGGGTTAGTTTTCCCCCATTTTGCTCCTTGTTGAATTCCTCCGTTTAGAAACCTTCTGTTCGCCGGGAAAAAAAGGTCAGTCATCGAAACACCTTAACACATTCTGAATTATGTTAGATGCGGCCGTCGAAGATAAGATAATGGCGGCAACGGAGAGGAAGATCGAAGAACTGCCAGACGAACCAAAGCTTATTCCGGAGAATAACGAGAAGGAATCCGGTTCGAGAAGGCGACATCTGTTTGGTCGTCAGAAACCTCTTCATGCTGCGCTCGGTTCTGGCAAAAGTAAGTCTCTTCAATCTGTTCTTAATTTCTGATCAACTTGTATATTTTAACTGCTAATATGGTCTGGTCCTGTTGCATGTTAGTAAGATCAATGTGTATGTTTTAGTATACTTCGTGTATTTGTTGAATTTTCAACCGATTAGAGCACGGATGATATGTAAGGGTTGTTTGGTTGAATATAATTCACGATAATTCAATGGAATTGGAATTTTAATTTTATTTATTTGCATGTTTGGTTGGCTAAGAAAACAAATTGAAATTGAAATTGAAATTGAAATTGGAATTAATTCAAACCAAATCCTTCAATGGATGCAATTCATAATCCCTCAACATTTCAAATGAAAGCTCACGAATATTTATAATTACGTAATAACCCTAGCTGTTTTTCGTACTTTTAAACATATTTTTTTTTGAAGATATTTGATCTTTGTTTTATATTTTGGTAATTTTAAAGTGTAATTTTGTTATTTTAGATATTTGTATCGATCAAACACATTATGAATTTTCAAGTGAATACTTTAAGTTCCAATTTCAAAACATTTCGTGAACCAAATGTCCTGTAGTCTTATGATGCTGCATTTGGGGGAAAGTTGAAATCGAAGAGAATTTACCATAAAATGGATCACAACTCTGTATAGAGCATAGTACTAAATATCAATTAAGGTCTCATAAGGTTATATTGGTTTATCTGATTATCATTTTCTAGTATTTTCATTACACTTCAAACATGGAAGTGTTGGTTTATCACATACTAAGAATCAGAAAAGAATGTAAGTTGAGCGTAGGAGAATATGAGAGAAGAAGTTACATGAAATCCGGCTGATTATTGATCACATACGAAAGCCTTTAAATAGGCACATGGAATACAACGGAAAAAAGAAAACTTCAACAAACAAACTACATTTATTTAGCTACCGACTATCCATAAGACCCTTCACTTTCTTTGTTACATCAAGATCTGTAAATACCCACTTTGTCCTGTCAATGTCCAGAAACGAAACAAAACTTTGCTCATCATTATCAAACACCATGAAAAATCTACATTCCTCATCATCATCATCTTGTTCCACAACAGACTGTGCTTGTTAACCCAACAAACGGCTCGTACATGACCGAACCTATTACAGTTGTAGCACTGAATGCTACTCTTTCCTTGACGACATGTTCATCCACGTTCTATTCCATGGCTTCGAGGTGTAAATCAGCCTCGACCCCTTGACATAGATGCATACTCTTCTTCTTTGGGTTAGAAAACACGATCAACATCTCCTATTCCACTGTTGTGATTCACAAGGGGTTCATGGGATTGCAAAGAACCCATCAAGTGATCAGAAGTCATCTTAGTTTGTCCAAAGTTAAATATAAACTTAGTTGTTATTATTATTATTATTATGTCATTTAAATATTTAATTATATTTAAGTATCGGTCAAATAATAAAGTCATGGTAAAACGGTTGTGGTAGTTATTTTCCCAGCTAATTCGAAGGGGGTGTCGATTCCTCTGCACCGGTTCACTTAGTATTTATGTGTCATCATTGTAAACAAACCCTATGGTTTTTCAATGTGCGGTTATTAGTTTGTATCTCTGTATTTTTATTTACTTAAGTTCATATCAAATTAGTTTTACATTTCCTGTGACTTCGAATACTTCTTGATTACCAACAGTGGTATCAGAGCGTCAGGTTAGAGAATCCGAAGTTCATCAATTAAGAAGCAATCCATGGAAGGGTTAACCATATTTGATTTCGACAGTGTAAGCGCAAGACGAAGGACCGACCACGCTTCTAAGAGTCATAATGAAATCAGAAAGGGGTCTCTCGTTTGACACTAATTGTTGAACAAGTTTTTAGTAAAGAAGATCAAAAGAATAAAGAACCCATAAAATTTGAAAGTCAATATTCACAAAAATGTTGAAGGGCAACAAGAAGAAGAACAACCCAACATGATGTTACTACTGTCACAATTGGGGGCATATGAAACGTTGTACTCATAACAAACCGCAAAGGAACAATGGTGAGCAATCAACAACATATAAGTTTGAAATCAAATGCTATCAGTGTGAAAATTTAGGACATTTTTCATATGAATGCCCAAACAAATTACTAAAGAACAGTTCCACTAATTCATTACTACACAACAAAGAATATATGATTACCCCGAGCAACTCCCTCATTGTAGTAAACTTGACTCTTACTAATGCTTTTGTCATTATGTCTGCCCTTGCAACTCTCCACTAATGTGTTCTACATTGATGTGGTTGTCTTCAACACTCCTTTATGAAATGATAACGAGTGTCTATGTGCTTGCTCCTTCCATGAAATACTGGGTTTTTCATTAATGCTATAGCTGATATGTTCACGAGAGTATGCATACACAGAAAGAATATTGCACAGATTGAATGTAAGTATAATACTTTTATTTCTGGATGGATATGAACCCTTACATTCGACGCATGCTTATAGTTGATGAAACGACACACCGCTTCATCATTCATTCATAACCCAACTGTTATACGGTGTTTGTAACTACTAACACCGTTACCCTAAATCATACAATACGTACACTTTCTTTTATGGGCTTAATTTACAAGTCTTTATAGCCCATAATAATAACACACTATATTAATGTTTCTAACCCATTATGACCCAAACTAAAAACACAAACTAGTAATATGAAGCAAGAAAGATTATCAGCCAACAACTCCCCCTAATCTTCGTGCTTATGTCTTCTGCAATTATTCTACTCCAAGATGATGATGAACTCATCACCGGTCGAGTGGTCCTCAGTTTCCTTTGCTTGGTTTTTACTTGTGCTTGCTGCTTCAAACAGTTTGGTTCTTAGTCTTTCAACTGTCTTCAGGTTGGTTTCACTTTCTGCATCCGAGGCTTCACATTGATCTTCTCCTGCCACATAACTCTCTCCTGTTGCATCCTTTACACATAGACCGATCCCTTCTTGTCCAGCCCCACACATAACAACTAGGCCTGCCATTGTTTCATCTCCCCTTGATGAAAACTGGGTACTACCTGACCCAGTGCCTACAACACCACTCCCCTTTGGTAGCTTTTCATTGTCTCCTGCACTATCCTTATCTCCTGCAGTCTTCCCTTCACATTGTTCCTTATTTCCTTCATTCTCTATGCTAGCTTTGTAATAAGAGTCCAAAAGGCTTAAGTAATTTTCATAGATTAACTTGAACCTGTACCTCAACCCACTTGGGTAACCAAACCTTTGTGCTACTTCAGCCCATACGTCTGTTTCTGTCAGTTTCAAGTTCCCTCCCATACCCTCAACTAATTGGTAGAGGTCAAACAAACAAATCTCTTGCTCTCCAATCTTGGGAGGTATCGGTGTATCATAAGCACAACCCAGATAATCTTTGTAAAACCATAGTATGCTCATCATTTATCCTTTCCAGTTCCTTTGGTCTTTCATAATATGTATCCACTAATTGTAGATATTCAACATATATTGCTTCTATCTCATTCGCATATTTTGCCGGGTAACCCAAACACATGGCTACATAGTCCCATTGGTCTCTCACAAGTACTTTTCATGCTCCTCCAAATTGTTTAATGACCCTTAGTAGATCCATTAAACATAATTTCCTTCCATTCATGATTGGTGGTAATGTCTCAGGGTGTGGGCTCTTAATGTACTCACCATAGAACCATTCTATCATTTTCTCAAATGTCTTTACATAAAGCAATCTTAGATCATAGCGTAGCCTTTTTGTAAGAACATCGTCTATAAACCCAATCATCTTCCTCGGGTCTTTTGGAACAACAACATCTTGCTTCATATGCTTATCTCCATAAAAAAAACCTTTACCATTTGGTTCTCCTATTCGGTCACGGTGGTTTGATACGTATTCTTTCAATACCCTTTTGGTTATATCAACTAAAGCCTCTCATTCCAATTCTTCTAATTCCTCCTTGATTTTCTGTTTCTTAGTTACCTCTAATAGCTTGTTTGTGCTAGCAAACATGGGTCTAACATAGCATCTATCTCCATCTAGTTTGATTTCAAATCCTTGTGAAATTAGTTTTTCAAAACTAAGAATGTTTAGGCTGTTGTTGGGTATATACGAAGCATGTGGTATCAATAAATCATGTTCATATGTCTTTATTATGACATCCCCAACTCCTAAACTTGTTAGAAAAACACCTTTATTATTTTCATCTATCGGGTAAGGCTTGAAGTTATTGAATAGGTTTCTAACAGGTGTTATTTCTGTAGAGAATGATTTGCTTACATACCATATTGCATTCCAGTCTCCATTATCCATCCCTCCTCATTCACTGCTTTCTTCATGCACACCTATATCTTCTTTTGATATTCCTTTACCTTGGTTCAATCGCTGGTTCTTCAACATGGCTAGCAATTCCAATAGGTGTGCCCTTTTTTCAAACATACATAGCATCCTGAGCGTCTCATCTTCCGCGCCATATCCTGCCCTTCATCGTTTTGGCACCGGTTTTCGATCTTCAATTCTCCTGGTTTCCCTAACACCCCGCTCCTCTTTTCTTGCCATATAGTCTGTTTGAATAATATTGTCTTCTTTGTCGCTAACCAATTTGATTTGGTTCTTTGTAGTCTGCGATTTGCCTTCCATGTTGCTTGTTCGAGCCTATGGCTCTGATACCAATTCAATAACTTCAAGCCTTACCCGATAGATGAAAAGAATAAAGGTGTTTTTTTGACAAGTTTAGGTGTTAGGGATGTCATAATAAAGATATATGAACATGATTTATTGATACCACATGATTCATATATACCCAACAGCAGCCTAAACATTCTTAGTTTTGAAAAACTGATTTCACAAGGATTTGAAATCGAAATAGATGGAGATAGATGTTATGTTAGACCCATGTTTTCTAGCACAAACAAGCTATTATAAGAAACTAAGAAACAGAAAATCGAGGAAGAAATAGAAGAATTGGAACGAGAGGCTGCAGTTGATATAACCAAAAGGATATTGACAGAATACGTATCAAACCACTGTGACCGAATAGGAGAACCAAAGGGTAAAAGTTTTTATGGAGATAAGCATATGAAGCAAGATGTTGTTCCAAAAGACCCGAGGAAGATGATTGGGTTTATAGACGATGTTCTTACAAAAAGGCTACGCTATGATCTAAGATTGCCTTATGTAAAGACAATTAAGAAAATGATAGAATGGTTCTATGGTGAGTACATTAAGAGCCCATACCCTAAGACATTACCACCAACCATGAATGGAAGGGAATTATGTTTATGGATCTACTAAGGGTCATTAAACAATTTGGGGTTACACGATAGAGTATAGGAATGAGATAGAAGCAATATATGTTGAATATCTACAATTAGTGGATACATATTATGAAAGACCAAAGGAATTGAAAAGGATAAATGATGAGCATACCATCTCTATCTATTTCGATTTCAAATCCTTGTGAAATCAGTTTTTCAAAACTAAGAATGTTTAGGCTGTTGTTGGGTATATATGAAACATGTGGTATCAATAAATCATGTTCACCTGTCTTTATTATGACATCCCCAACTCCTAAACTTGTCAGAAAAACACCTTTATTCTTTTCATCTATCGGGTAAGGCTTTAAGTTATTGAATTGGTATCAGAGCCGAAGGCTCGAACAAACAATACTGAAGGCAAATCGTAGACTACAAAGAACCAAATCAAATTGGTTAGCGGCCAAGAATTAGAATGGTATTATCAAGTGATGAAGAAATGGAAGTTGCATGTGGTTGAAGAAGATGAATGACAAAAGGAAGAAGCTCTTGCAAATGCAGCAAATAAGAAAAGGAAGACATAAACATAGTTTATTATGTTTATGAAGAAGTTTATTATGAAGAAGCAGGTGGAACTATGGAGGAATAAGAGGATACCTCTCTTAGCTTAAGTTTAAGTTAAGGGGGAGTGTGTAAAGTTAGACATAAACATAGTTTATTATTATTCTTATTATGACATTTACATATGTAAATATATTGAAGTATGGGTCAAAGAACAAAGTCATGGTCAAGTCGGTGTGGCAGTTATTTTTCCCGCTAATTTGAAGGGATGTGTCGATTCCTAGGCACCGGTTCACTTAGTATCTATGGGTCATCATTGTAAATAAACCGTTAAGTTTTTCAATGTGCAGTTATTAGTTTGTGTCTCTTCATTTTGTTCTTCTACATTTTTGTTACTTAATTCGTATCAAATTAGTTTTACATTTCCTGAAATTTTGAATGTTTCTTGATTACCAACATAGTTAAGTCTTTTGATTCTTCAACTGTCTTCACAACATGATCCCACTTTATGGGAAGGCTTCTTAGCACTTTCTCAATCGCCATATGATCGAAGACATCGTCACCTTATGCTCTTTTTTTGTTAACAATCTTCATTACACGAGACAGAAAATCCGAAACAGGTTCCTGGTCCTTCATCTGTAAGGTCTCAAAGTCCCTTCTGAGTCCTTGTAACTTGACCTGCATGATTTTTTAGTCTCTTTGATACTCTGTTTGGAGTAAGGTCCAAGCTTGGCATGCTGTGGATGTCGCTGCAGTCCTGGAAAACACACTATCATGAACAACCATCTGGATCAGCGTCAAAGACTTGGCGTCCTTCATGTTGTTTTTCAGCTTCTCTGCATTTGCTTCGTTGGAATTAAACCCAGATTCAGTGTACTCCCACAAATCTTGAGACCGGAGCAAGGTCTTTACACGAATGCTCCAAAAATTGTAACTGTCACCTTTGATCACTGGGACTTGAGAGAGAGCAGTTCCAGATGTAGCAGTGGTCCTGGTAGCAGTGTATTCACAGCACGCTTGAGACAAAAAAAAATTAAAAAAAATCTCTAGGTATCACTCAGTGTATA
Source organism: Smallanthus sonchifolius (assembly GCA_023525975.1). Classification (NCBI taxonomy): domain Eukaryota; kingdom Viridiplantae; phylum Streptophyta; class Magnoliopsida; order Asterales; family Asteraceae; genus Smallanthus; species Smallanthus sonchifolius. The sequence goes on from CM042046.1 coordinate 35,935,194, forward strand.
GGTTGGCTCTGATACCAAATGTTGGTTTATCTGATACTAAGAATGAGAAAAGAATGTAAGTTGAGTGTATGAGAATATGAGAGAAGAAGGGTGATTATTTATCATATACGAAAGCCTTTAAATAGGCACCAACATACATAGGAAAAACAAAATTAAACTTCAACTAATAGACTTCATTTATTCTTGACCTAGATAATCTTTAAGCCAGCGGTTAACTAAAATTTATATTATATTTTAACAAGAAGGTTATATCTGACTTAACCTCACAAAGTGAACAAGCGCGATTATGTTTACACGATCTATCTCAATTATTCATTTTATGCTCTATTATGTTTTCAGCTGCTGATATTTTACTATGGAAACAAAAGCAGCTGTCTGGTGCCATTTTTGTTTCTGCAACTGTCATATGGCTTCTGTTTGGGTGGATAGGCTACCATCTCCTTCCATTTTTGTGCCACTTTCTGATACTTACTCTGGCCATATTATTCCTGTGGTCCAATCTATCTTCCTTTGTTAACAAGTGAGTTGATTAACTTTGTATCTGTAATATCTATTGTCATGTGAACATATTGACCTTTTGTTTTGATAGGTCTCCTCCAAAGTTTCCTGACATTAGATTGTCACAAGAATTGTGTGATTGTATTGCTATCCTTCTGAAAGACCAGATCAATCAGGCCTGCTTATTCTTGAGGGAAATGACTACTGGGAGGGACTTGAAAAGATTTCTAAGTGTATGTATCTTCCTAGTTAAAGTTCATCATTTGAATGCATCAACTCTTTTTCATCTTGTAACTGCTAAAACTACTTGTGGGCATGCAGGTGATTTTCACCCTGTGGGTGGTTTCAGTCATCGGCGGTTGGTTTGAGTTTTTGACACTTGTGTATATCTGTGAGTTCATTTCTTTCAAATCTTAAATGCATATTTGTGTGTTTGTGTTCGTATTGACTGGTTAGATGTCGTTGGCTAACTCACAAACACGTTTGAAATAATGATCTTTAACACATTTCATCTGGTGAAACACCTCAAGTGTGTGTAATTGTAAATTATATTGAAATAGTCTAAGGAATTAGGTTACAAGAGTAGGTTATATACTATAACCATATTTACACAAACTATCTTCTATTATCTCTAATTACAATTTATCTAATACATCTTTTAGTTAGATCCTTCAGTTTATTCATATGACTAAACGTAACCCAAACTGACTCGTTTATGTTCAAATGGGTCAGTGTTTGTGCTGATGCTGACTGCACCGTTGTTATATGAGCGGAATGAACGTATGGTGGATGCTTATGGTGAAAAGGCAGGAAATGAAATCATGGCAAGTCTAGAGAAACTCCCACTGCCCTTTGTCAAGAGCAACAAACAGCATTGATTCAAAAGAAACTACTATTAACTGTTTTGATTGTTTTTACCTACTTAAGCAGTATTAGCATCTGTTATTGTTTAGTATTTTTGGCTATCTTAGATTTGTAACTATTTTGCTATCTGTAACTAAGATTTAATCCTCTCAAGTGTATTCTGCATCAACTAATTAGACTTTTATGGTATGGCCATGACAATGTATTTATAGAACTTGTTTCATAGAATGGTGATAAGTAGGATAAATTAATATTGTTGCGCTTACTATTAAACAGAAAATAAATAATAAATTAGTAGTATCGGTTCATTCTCAATGGGTTATGATAACAAGGTTTGTTGATATCATCTAATGTTTGTTGGGATCGGTGGTGTTAGAGCTAAATCTACCACATATGTGTTAGTGGCAACTTCGAATATATGTTGGAAATGGTGTTCTAGAAATGCTCCAAAATGTTTCCACTTGTGTGCTCAAACCGTGTTAAACTAGAATTTCACATGTGATGTTAAACTAGAATTTCACGTGTGCAAGTGGTAACACTACAAGAAAGTTGGTCTGTAGCGACGACATTTTTCATCGTCATAGACCCATTGGCGAAGCTTGAAGAAAACATAGGGGAGGGGGCCGCAACGGAGTATGTATAAATTAACACTTTGGGGAAAATATCAGGGGGGAGGGGCGAAACTTAATACCTATAAAATTTTCGGCCGAATACGTATAAATTGACACTTCTGAGCGAAAAAACGGGGGGGCTAAAGTGAATGATTCGTTTTGTTCTGCATGTTCTCGCAATATTTAGTGTTCTAAATTGAACTCTCCCCTTTATACTAATCCTAACCCAACTCAAACTCATTTGAATAATCAAATAAATAAATAAACTCACTCCTACTCTAATACGAACTCAACTAAACAATTAATAAATTAATATTAATACTTATCTTTAATTAAGATTAATCTTTCATGTCTAACGTTACTAATGCTTAATTGCTAGATTAATCTTTCATGTCCAAGGGTGAAGGGGGCACAACCCTTACCAAAAAACTACCCTAACAAAAATACACAATAAGGATGTGCCACCTCACTTTTACCCGAATCCAACTCGGGTACTTTTACCCGCAAAATGCTACCCGTGAGCGAACCCGAAGTGACAGCGGCGGTGTACCCACACGGGTTCACGTACCCGATTGCGTTACCCTCATACGCACCCTTCACCCTAACGTTACTAATGCTTAATTGCTTATTCCAAGTCTTATTGATCACAAGGACCAATAGAAACTTATCAATACAAGAAACTTATTACTTTTTTTTTCTGAAAGGCAGAAACTTATTACTAACCTATTGCTGTTCATAATAGGTTCCTAACCTGCTAACATTTGTTTATTTATTTAACTTGATTTCTTTTAATTGAATACTTAATTTGAACATTTAACTATTTCTTATACATACCTCAAGATGATTGGAAGTGTTATGTATGCTCAATTAAAGAACAAATAGCCTATAAGTTGTGGCTATTCTAACTTATTCCTTTTATAAAGTGCAAATATAATAAGAAATTAACAAGGGAATGTTGTTTCATGTCAGCATAATATCACGGGGTCATCTCTCGATACTCCGTGTGGTGCCCTAGGTAGTCTCAGGGCCAGCCAATCCATCCCACTTATGATTTGGGTCTACCGGTTTCATCCTGCCTTGGACTCATTAGGCGAGCAGCAACAACTCGCTACCAATGATGCGTTTGGTATGCAAAACACTTAGGCATGTTCACGTCGTCTATCCCACTAAGGTCGTCCTCGCTGAAGTCCGGTCTAGCCAGCAAACCCAAACGTTAAAGTACAAACCATAGCAAAACGAACTTCCAATATTTGGTCTGTGACAATAAGACCTTATATATTGAAGGAGTCATAAGCAAACCTTAAAAGACGACATCAACCATGATGGTTGAATATATGGCATGGTATTATGCTATGTTACTAAAAGATTACTTAACGGGCTCAAAATTATAAACATCTCAAGGCTGTTAAAGCTTTATATCGACACAAAGTACATGTTTGTGCGAGAAAGAATAGAGTATATCACTACATCTAAAATATTAGCAGCCCTCTTAACTTTTAAAGAACTTGTAGTCAATATGGGTCTGCGACAATAGTTACTTACTTTAAAGCTTATTGATGTATCTTGTAATTGTCACTTAACTGGTACCATAGTATCCAAATGTGACTATGCTCATAATATGTCTATAAATATGTTTGTCTTTGTATATAAATATTAGTGCACATTAATGTAATTCTTAGACAAACTTTAGATTGAATAATTAATGGCAAATTGGATTACGTAGTCATAAGCTTCATAAGAGCGCTAGATTATAATTGGTACGAGTTTCATGTTGAAAGTAACCTGTCTGAACGTATATTTTTTACATTAGTTCTAATATGAAGCTTTGATGTAACAATTAAACTTCAACTTATTCTTAATCAATAGTCAACTGGCTAAGTAGTAGAATGTTGTAAATCTATAAATATGGAGGCTTATTCATTAATTCTTCTTAATGTCCAATCACATAACACACAACATGACATGTTATTTCTCTCAACTAAGTTTGTGAGAAAGAAAGAACACCATACTCATGAATTACAAAAGAAATATCAACCGACAATAGATCAAAGAAATTCAGGATCTCTAAATTTTGATTGATAATTGAAAACAATTACATGAATTACAAAAGAAATATCAGATTTAAGCACAATCTCAACCTGATACTAGATTGGCCAAAAAGAATTCTCATTTGGGATGAGACTGAAGAAAAATGACCGGACAATTAAAGTCCCGTAACTACCAAAATTATGACAATTACAAACAAATATGGACCCAGAATCTTTACATTTAAAATTAACGAATTTCCGTCTCATATCAAATGTTCGAATTAGAATTAACGTGTCAAACCCGTGGCACTCTCAGAAGACGATTTCCCCGTACAACACTGCAATAACCATTATAAGATCATGATGTACGAAATTGAAAATTGCCTAAATAAACAATGAGCTAGATAAATTATCAAAATAGACTTAGCCGGTCGACTTAGCATATGAATCCCTTTTAAAACCGTCGCCTAAGTCGCTCAGCTGAATCTATTTTGGTAATTTTGTTAGGTAATTATCACTTTATGAAAATATGATAATTTATAGTACGCAAAGTTACCTTTTCATATAATAATAACAAAAGTCTGACAAAATGAACGTTTGAAAAGTCTCTGCTACCAAAACCATCGGGACCCAAAAGTAGCCACGTCCCAGTAAAAACAAATATGCTTCTGTTGATTCAAATATCTAAAAAGAAAATATAATTAGTTTAAAAGGGAATTAGGGTATCATTATTATAATAAATAAATAAGTACTATGAGAACACGTGTCACTCTCTGCTGATTTATTACTCTTATTTTCACGCATCTCGCACATACTAAATGAGGAGACACAAGTTACTATCTGGTGACTTCCCATCCTTATTTTTCCACTTCTCACATATTAAATAATTATATTTAAAGAATACATTTTTAAATATTTAATATAAATTTAATTATAAGTAGTTATTATATCACTAACTATATAAATTTAATATGAAATTAATTATGGATAATTATAATTTCTGACGACATTTATTGATTTCGAAAAATAAATTTGTATTATGGATAGTTATTTTATACAATTAGATTTCTAATTCGTTTCACTTTTTTTTTATGAATTTTCAATTCAAAATTTTTTTATTATCAATTAAATTATTCGATCGTTTTATAATTTCTAAATCATCATTACTAATTATTATTTAATTTTTCTTTATTCAAGTCGTCTAATACATGGGTTTTGTAACCTAGTTCAAATATAAAATCATATCACTTTAATAACATTTTAACTTTTATATTTTTAAACTATGTTAGAATCTCGTGTGTTACATGAGTTAAATAAATGTAATATTATATGTTTAGTAATAAAAATTATGTTTTTAAAACCCGTGTATTACACGGTTTGAATAAAATATAAGGTAATATGTTAATAAATGCACTCGTCAAAATATTTCTTTAAGAAATGTATTTTGACGTGACATTTACAAATTATGTTAAGTTAGTTTTTAAAATATTTTTTTAAATGGGTATTAATTTTTTTATGTAATTGATAAATTTTAATTATTTTTAAATTCAATAACAATCAATGATTAAATAACAAGTATCCATAATTAGATTTATATTAAATATTTAAAAATATATTTTTTAATATCATTATTTAATGTGAGAAATAAGCGGGAAAAACATAATGAGAATGCATTAGAAACTGACACGTGGCCACTAATATTTATATTTATTAGTATTGATAGATAAATTTTCTAATCAAATAGCAATTAATGCTAAAAAAGATGTCAATTACATTATCTTTAAATATCTAATCATCATTTAATGAGGCTTATTTATTTCTTTAATTATAATATTTTATTTAATTATTAGACAAATAGTATAAGGAGGCCTATAAGAGTGACATGTGGTAACTCTAATTACTCTTTTATTAAGTAGTATAGATATAGATATAGATAAACCTATATTGGTTGTTGGAATAATTTGATTTTTATGTAAAGACAGAATCTAAAAACTTTTTAAAAAAATAAAAATATATGAATGAATAGTAACTTATTCATGAATTAAGGTATCTTATCTTTTAAAATTAGATTTCTCTATGTAATAATTTGATATTATATAAATTTGAGGCTTTAATCTGTTAAACTATGTTTTTTATAATTGGACCGGATATCTACGTTATAAATAAAATAATATATATAATATAGGTATATGTATATGTATATATAATTTTAAATAATATGAAATACTTTATAATTTTATGTGAATTTGTAATTTTAATAAAATGTGAGGACTTAAATAAATAAAATCCAGAGTTTGAGTAAATGATATTTTGAAGGGAAAAAAGAATTGAAATCCGGTCAAAACACCTGATCTGGTTCACTCGTTCATTGGTTTGATTGGTACATGGCCAATTCAACTGAGGAAGGTTCAAAGAGGCTTAACCGGACCCGATTCCCGACCCCACCGACGGTCTAGTCATAAAAACACTGCAGCTAAACCTTGTGGCCTCAAACAAAGGCTTTTATGCTTCAGCCTCTCATGTCAATGAACTTAAATATTCACTTTTGGTGGCTTTTGACCCGTTCATCTCATTTATTTTTAACTCTTAATCTTTAGTTAAATTGACTTATTTATAAGTAAACGAATCGAAATATGTCATTGTCCACTCCACATTTAATAAATTAAAGTGTGTGATGATGTTCCTGTAAAAATTGGTGTAATATATAATCAAAAACTAACCCGAAGAATCCAATAAGCAGCCTCAAAAAATCTTGACACTCCAAGTGCAAACACATAAAGTGCAGTAAATGGTTCAATCATCTGAAAATGCAACTCAGATAAACGATAAACATATTCGATTCTGATCATAAAAATGGAAACGAATGTTAACAATCTTCAAACCTGTGTTCTTTGCATCATATGAAGTTGCGGAAGCACTAGAATCGCTTCCAAATACACGCTAAACGCCCACATCATCTTGGTAAGAAGAGAAATAGAACTATTAGGATGAACAAGTACGGCCATAATAGCACAAGGTATCATCTGTATCAAACACAAAATTGCATGTTAGAATAATCAATAATGATCAATGTTTACAGAACCGAACTAAACAGTGAACTAATTGCTTTACCAATCCACTGGTCTGACCATATTTAAGAACCGGATGACGTTATAAATGATATAAAAGTTAAAACTGTATAGATGTACAAATATCAAAATATTTTATTTTTAACGTGAATTTACAATTTTAATGCATATGAAGACTTAAGTAAATAATATATGAAAATTAAAATAGCATATTATTTAAAAATGAGAATTTAAAAGAAAAAAAATCATACAAATGATGAAAATTCAATCCGACCACTGCATGGTTCACCGACCCGACTGGTAACCGACAGGTTCAAAGAGGCATAGGTTGGCCGGTCCGGTCAACACTGATAACGTTCAATGATTTGTTCTTCAACCAAATGATTAAGTATATCTAGATCATGATTACAATCTGAAAAAGTAGGCTAAATTATGATAAATGAAATGGATTTACCAAACAGAATTTGGGGGTTCTGTCCAAATGTTGATTATACGTCACATAGAGCTTAAATCGCATCATGTAGATAACCCAAGCAGTAGACAACAATGAAGCAAGATCGAGAAATGAATGAATGTTATGCCCAATTTCAAATCTACAACAAATTCTTACAGCTAAAACTAAAGCCGTGAGTTCTTGTGTCTGCAACGAAAGCCCTAGAAGAAAAGGTTAAAGTTAATTTCTACTCTACACCAAATGATTTGGTGAATTTTGTTACATATAACATTATCAATTTTAACATAATTTCTAGGTCGAATCAATACGGTTTTTAAGAAACGAAATTGAACCGGCCTGACAAGCCAAAGCGGTCAAAACAATTCGGTTTTGATGGTTTGCCTATTTGAACCATTTTTTTTATTCCTCTTTTTCTTTTACACACATAATTGTACAATTACTATCTTCAAAATTTTAGTAAATTTGTAGGTTTAAAAAATTCAAACTTTTTACGAGTTTTTTGGTTAAATGTTGTAGTTGTGGAAAATGAAATGCTTTTTAGGGTTTGCATGGAACCAATTTGGTAAATGGCTAGTCCGCTATGTCAACAAGCGGATTCTGATAAAGTACAATAGGGTCTGTTTGTATGGCAAGCAGATTCACTATTCTACCTCATCACCTACACAGTCTCCGACGGGTTATCAGCTTGAATCTGCTTTCTCCACTAGCGGATTACTGATCCGTCTGCCACATTAATGGACCCGCTTGTCCATTTATAAGAGTCTGCTATCTCAACCTTTAAATCCAAAATGCTTCCATACAAACACGAGAAACCATTTACTCTTTAACATTTACACCATTTTACCAAAAATTTCACGTTTTACCTTTACACTATTATATAGGGTTTACAAAATCCGAACCGTGAAACCCGGTTTTTCAAACCGTAAGCCAAACCGTTTCACTTGGTTCGAAAGGTTTCATACAGTTTTTAAACATCCCATCCCTAGTTTAATAATGTGTCCGTACCGGAACAAGTTTTTAGAGTTGTGAGCTTCCAAATTAGAGCAATTATTCCCACGGCGTGAACAGATTCCGAGGCAACAAAAAGATTATTGTAGTTTATGACGAAACTTCTGAGAGCAACGAGGGAGGAGATAAACGCCGTGACGGCTAAGAAGATCTTCACCTTCAGCGTTTGCCTTCGAACCAATGCCACGAACAGCGTGTTCACGGACGACGCGCTTTTCTTCCCCATGATCGATTGATCGCTAATTCGACCCCTCCGCCTCCTAGAAGGTTGCGTAATTCGCTCCTTCTATGTGCTTACCGGAGGTGGAGGGCGGTTGTTGGGAACAAAAATGGTCGAGCACGAACAGGCCGACGGAAATGATGGGAAATGATGGTGGTTTTCTCGGTGTGTATATATAGTTGGCTCCGGTTTGACATGGTGATGACACGTGGATATGTTTAAATTGTGTGGGTTCTATATATGGAATAAACTCAATGGTTTAGGTACAATGTTACGACAATGAAAGTTAACCACAAAGATATCCTGTTAGACAGTTCCCGCCACGTGGATATACTTTTAAAGAATAATAATTATGAAATCAAGTTAATTACATATATGGGTGGGATATTGATTGAGTCTCTTGCCTTTTAGATTAGAGGTTCTGGGTTTAAACTTAGTTATAAGGTGAATTATTTGATGTAATTTTAGAAGTAGCAGTATGATAGATTTGCTATTAAAAAAGTTAATTACACAGATGATACGATGATTTTTTTAAATAGAAAGTTTTTCTAACTGATGAGGGTTAACCACAAATTTTCTTCAGTTTTTATAGAATGACTATTATACTTTTATTAATAAGGTAAAAAATCTGGACTAGTTTCCTATTCCAGTTGTGTACAAAACTACAAATGGTTTGAAAATTTTGTACTTGTGTTGTGTATGCTGGACCAAAAGTATTAGACACGTGCAACTGAGATTTGCTATGATTCAACTTTTTTGAACCAGTTATGAGTTAAACTATTGTTCATGATGACCCACTAATATTGTTTAATTGTTGTTTAGAATAAACTATCATTTTTTTTTAAATGGTTTATTTATTTTTGTTAGTTTCATCCAAAAAAATTATTTTTCTTTTGTGTAAACTTGTCATTTTAATTAAATCAGTTAACCTCATTCATATTTTAACGTTAAATAAGGGGTATTTAAGTCTTTTTTTATATATTTTTTTATTTGACCAATATTTTAAAAATTAATTATTCCCCCATTCCCTTAAACCATATTTTAATTGGGTTGTTGACGGGCAAATACGACTGTAATTCAAGAAGGGAGCCGGACTTTGGGAAATCGGGAAATTGAAATTCAATTACGATCGACTTTGACTGGTTTTTGATTAGGGAAAGTGATATGAGTTTCATACACCACTTAAATTCAATTACGATCATCATCATTACATTCACATGTATATGTCACCTCATTGTCTTCACTCTATTTTAATTTTAATAAATAAATAAAGAGATAAAATACAAATCTCTTTATTTTATATTATTCATTTGATTTAAAAAGATTGTAAAGTTTGAAAAAGAGTTTTTTTTCTTTATTTTAGACTATTCAATTAATTATAATTTTATTTCGATTTAGGATTTATCACTACTATTTATTGTCGTACAATATTTCATTTAATAAAAATGTATAGTTAATCCTTTTTTTTAATTTTCGAACATATATAACTAAAAAAACTTTTTTAATATTTAGAAAAATGCTTCACTAGTGAAGGTTTTTGTGTAAATCGACAACTTTTTTTATGTTGACTATAGATTTTTTTTATTATCACCCCATAGTAAAAAAGTTCTAGTTCCATCACTAGATAAACGGATATATATTGTGAAAAAAATTGGTTTTTGAACCGAAACTGGTTTAGAAATGGAAACGAATTAAAAACAAAACCGGTTTGTAACTCTATAAGCTTAAACCGATCAAAACCTCCTAAAAATCGGCTCAGATAGACCATTATTGAAGTTTATATGTACTGAAATAAGTTTATATGTGGTAAAATAAGCATGTTAGGTGGTTTGGATAATGTGTGGAAACATGAACATCTAAGGTGGGCCAAAATGTGTGGTATGGAACATTTCTTTCTACTCATTATGGCATATTACATAAGGGAAGACAGAATCATCCACCACCTCCAAATCCCTTTTCACATTCTTTATTCTTTCTAAGATCTTGTATTCTTGAATAATCATCAAAGGAGGTCGAATACCAAGAGGTACTCTCTCTTTCTCTCTCTCTCTCTACACACACACATGCACACCCACACACTTTTATCATGAATTCGGCAAATTTTTTGGTAAATAGATTGCGAGAGAAATTCAAAATCACACTGCACAACTTGAACTTTGAAATTACACTACGCAACCGAACATAATGTCACCATTTTACAATGACCGGGTGTCCAGGACTCTTGAGGAGATGACGAAGTGGGTGAATACATTATTGTCACACAAAGAATGAAGAAGACTGTTGACAACTTCGTTAACAAGGCTCATCTTATGTGTGACAGTGGTGGTGAATACAAGTCAGCATCACAGTCGACAACACATTCAGGTACAAGGAAAACTGGATGTCCGTTTCAACTTATAACAAAATATAATCATGCTTGGTCAACAACACGTTCAGGTTGGAAAATTAAATTTAAATGTGACGAACATAACCATGATCCAACTATATTTTTGGAGGGACATGCTTTTGCAAAAAGGTTGTCCAAAAAAGAGTTTGAAAAGGTGGAGGACATGACAAAAAAGAATATGCTTCCTCGGGATATTCTTACTCAATTAAAGAAAAATGACGATCAAAATGTCTCCACAAAACAAACCATATATGATGCATGACAAAAAATACGTAAGGCCGAAAGAGTTGGACGAACCTCTATGCAATCAATGTTGAAATCTTTACACGCGGGTGACTACGTCTATCATATTCGTACAAACTACAAGATTTATTCTACATAAATCCAATTTCAATGAAGATGTTGCATGCATTCCCCCCATGTGCTCATTTTAGATCCCACGTACAAGACCAACATGTATCACCTGCCTTTGATTTAGATTGTTAGATTAACATCAACAAACAAGACCTTTTGTATAGCTTTTGCGTTCATATGAAATGAGCAGACCGGAAATTTCAAGTGGGTGTTACACTGTCTTCGATAGACACTAGACGACTATATGCTGCCACTTGTCATAGTCACAAATAGAGATTTGGCTCTAATGGAAGCATGCCAATATGTCTTTCCGGAGGCAAGCCGATTGCTTTGTAGATATCACATTTATGAGTATACCAGAAAGCACTGTAAGACATCCTTTGGTCCCTAAACCGACCGGAATAAATTCACTTGTTGGTGGTATCGCATATTTAATTCTCCAACTACTGACGAGTATGATCAAAATCGAACGTGGTTACAGTCAAAATTGATGGACAAGCAAAGTATTATTCTTATCTCTTAAATTCGTTTTTAAGTTTATCAAAATGTACATCTATTGAAACTAACATGTTTTTATCAACGTTTCATATGTATTTCCTACTTGGATGCAAACTGGTTAGAAAAATATAAGAGAATTTTTTGTCCGCTTGGATTGATCAACATCTCAATTTTGGAGAACGAACAACGAATACGGTAGAAAGCCAACATTCTTCATTAAAAAAATATTTGGATAATGAAAAGTCACATTTAGATAAATTTGTAGGAATTATAGATGACATAGTTCTTAAACAACGCACAGAAATAAAGGCAAGTTTCGAAGAAAGCATGAATAAGATAAAACATTTACACAGGAATAGAACATTTTCTTTATTACTAACAAAAGTTTTTATCGAAACATTAGATGTATTAACATGTGAGATGAAGCAGGTTAAATATATAAAGCAAAAAAAATAAATCATGTCGCTGTCAAATTCGTATAAGCTGCGGTTTACAATGTGCATGTGAAATCCCTCAATATGTCGATGCAGGTGTATCGATTCCATTGCATTCAATAAATGTCTTTTGGAAGAAGCTTGATTTAGAACCGACATTGTTGAACTAGGATGAAACAAATGAACCTAATTATCCAGATACTGACTTTGGTGAACAACTACATGCGTTTAAAGAGGCTTACAACAAAGAAAAAAGAGCAATGGTGAAAAAGAGCGGGCTACAAAAGATAAAATCTATATGGAATCCTAGCAGCAGGATTTGTGATAAGCCCATTGTGAAAAAAAAACTCGTGGAAGGCCATTTATAAAATCCAAACAACAAAAAAACGGACCTTGCAATAGCTAAACCTCCCCTTCAGCGAAGCTACTCCCATAAGCCTTTGATGCATGGTTCATATGTGACCTCCCAAGAACGTGATTACAGCCAAGAGCCTCCAAGACACAGTTCTTTCATGCACTCACAAGTGCATCCATGTCACAACCCGACCAGGGGGCTAGGCGTGATGATCGAATACCAAAACACAACACATCGGAAATAACGTGACATATATTTTATAAATGGCATGGGTCCAACTAAGTCAAAATATACATATCATCTATACACTAACTAAAAATAAAATAATAGATTCTATCTTCTCATCAATTTTTTCTCGGGTGGAATCTATGGCTCAACATAAGTCTTCTAACGGAATCATCTATCTTCAAGCAAGCTCGTGTCTAGGTTGCTAGTTTCCAAACTCGAGAATGGTACCTGAATACATGCTTAAAAATATTGTGTCAACTAAAAAGTTGGCGAGTTCACGAGTTTAGATAATAGAGCATTTATATTGAGAATCAAAATATGTATGGTGCAAATTAAACAAGTTCACAATCAACCTGTGCCCACGACCCGTGGACATTAAATAGAACCCCTTACCCACACCCCTTATTGTTATGGGTCATACTTATGTCTGCCCACATAAGTCAACAAAATGCGCCGATATATGTCACAAGATACCCATGTATCATGCAGCGAGTGGTCTCCCCGGTCAATTAGGCCCACTGTGTGTGGGGGTCTTCCCCAGATAGTACTACCCATATATCCCGTCGGCTCCTTATGGAGTTAATGATTGTGCTAAAAGTCAGGGTTAGTTGTGGCAGCAAAAATTGTCTTATTTAATTAATACACCAAGTATGTAAACAGTTTAGAAGCATGTAATCACCCCAAAAGTTTAAGTAAAAGAGGGGGAAAAGCGCATGAACTCACATGGTAATCTTGTATATGTCCAAACAATATAGTAAAGTTGCGAGCTTGCTATCGTGTGTGTAGGCTTTAAGACAATTCCTAATTATGATTGTGACATTAGTATATTGTACTAGATTAATGTCACAACCGTGTGGTTGAGCTCGACCGATTCGTTAAAATATTGGGGCAGTTTTGGTAAAATTCTCGGGTTGTAACCTCTATTTATTATTCTAATAGTTGTACTATAAAAATGTTGATTTGGTTTAATATTCGTGTATAATGGTAACACTTGTGTATATGTTATACTAAGAGTAGTTAAATGATGTTTCGACCTAAATCAAAGTAATACTAAAAATTATAATAATGGTTCGATTCAAATAAAGTATCACTAAATACTATTTACACGACGTATATGTGTATAAAAATAAATATATATTTGAGTAGTCATATTTGTTTTGAAAATAATAATCAAAGTATACAGTTATGTATATAAGTATGAAAGATTTCACCAATATATGTATGTGAAAATACATATATTCGAGTAGTTATATTTGTTTCGAAAATAATAAATATTTATAGTTGCATATATAACTAAGCATAAAAATCATCAAAATATACTTATAGATTATAAATCATAACTATTGAAGAAAGTAGTTATGACAGTCTTATATTAAAATATAGTCATAATGCTTGGTTTACAATTATTGGTAAAATGTCAAAGCTTTAAATTATATGACTTCTCATAAATACATACTTGTCTCGAGAATAAATAAATAAATATATATATATATATATATATAGTTTATAAAATGTTTGAGTATATATATACATATTATATGTATAAAGCATCGTGTCAAATCTCGTTTTTGAAACTAATGCCAAGTAAAATAAAATATGTTTATGTACGTATATCAAAACTTTATAATCTATGAAACTTTAATTATTATGCAACGAGTCCTACAATGTATATATAATATGTTTGTTATATAAAGTAGCTAATACTTAGTATTATTGAGTATCACGTTTATATTCAAACAAGTGTTTAAGACTCCTAATATAGGTGCGTGTGTGTGTATATGTATATATATTTTTTCTATAATATGCGTTTGGTACTAATAAAATGTAGTATGGCAATAACATGATGTATCAAAACTAAAATATTGTATTTTAATGATATTATTAGTAATGATAACAAAATTAGCATTATTATTGATAACTATAATAAATAATAAAAAGTAACATCATTACTTTAAGAGTAAACTGCCATTTTCGTCCCTATGGTTTGGTCAAAATTGCCACTTTCATCCAATAGTTTGTTTTTTTGTATCTGGGTCCTCGTGGTTTTAAAATATTGCCATTTTCATCCTCGTGGTTTTAAAATATTGCCACTTTCATCCAGTCAGCTAACACCGTCCGTTTTTCTCAGTTAAATGAGGGGTATTTCAGTCCTTTTACTTATTTGTATTATTTCTTCATCTTTTTTACTCTCACTTTTTAATCATCCCCAATTTAACCTCTAATTTAATCATCCACCTGCTGGCCTTCTTCCTCTTTTCCTGACCAGTTTCCGACGAGCACCACTGGAACACCTCCGTCGCTTGTTTCTATGATTAAAAAGTGAGAGTAAAAAAGATGAAGAAATAAAACAAATATGTAAAAGGACTGAAATACCCCTCATTTAATTGAGAAAAACGGACGGTGTTAGCTGACTGGATGAAAGTGGCAATATTTTAAAACCACGAGGATGAAAATGGCAATATTTTAAAACCACGAGGACCCAGATACAAAAAAACAAACTATTGGATGAAAGTGGCAATTTTGACCAAACCACAGGGACGAAAATGGCAGTTTACTCTTACTTTAAATATATGTTTCACGGCTGTGCAAATAATAGTAGTAATAATAATAAAAATTATTTGTAACTTTAATCATATTAATGGAAAACATAATATAAGTTTTAGTAGTTAAAAATGAATAATATAACATTAATATTAATATTAATACGTATAAATAGGTATAATATTTTGTTAAAAATAATGTTAGTGATAATCACAAAATAACTAATAACAATATAACTTTTGTAATTATAAAAGTAATAATATTAATAATAAGTGTAGCGTTTTAAGTAAAAATATCAATTTACATAATATTATTGTTGTTCGGTTCCAAGTTGTAATAAAAATATTTGTAATGTTAGTAATCGAAAGATGTTATCCTAAATGTATTCTTATTAATATTATAATATTAATTATAATGATAAAATATGACTCTTAATAACGATGATACTAATAGAAACTAGTTAGAGTTATATCCATAACAATTAGCCTTCAAATTAAACTACTAATACTTGTGGTTATAACGATAACAATAATAATAATATTATATTATCAAAATACTAATGCTTATAAACATATTTAAATAAGTTTGAGATCATATGCTTTAATATATACATGTATACATATGCTCATAATAAGGAAGTAAATATGGGTGTATGTTTATAAATGTGTTTGTATGTATAAGTTTTAGATATCGTATAATAACTCGTTTTTAAGTTGTATTTATTATTCGGTTTATATAAATATACTTATGACGGTTAACTTTTATTAAATCACATACTCTATAATATTTATATCTAAAGTTATGTATACGTGGGGTTAGGATCAGGTAAAAAGGGATTTTAATGTGAGAAGGGTGAGAAGGGCGCTGATAAGGACATCTGTCATTGCATTAAATTTGGGCTGAGGGGCACTTTTGGAATTTCATTTATTATATTGGGAACACAATCCCTGCTCTCTTTAAGGATTTGTGATATTGATTACGGTGGAGTCTGATTCCAAAATTCCATATTCTTTCGATTATTCCAAAATCGTTCTTAAATTCCATCATCTAATTCCAAAATCGTTCTTAAATTCCATCATCTGATTCTTTCGGTTTATTTAATGGCGATTGATGATGTTCAGTCTGGTACTTATTTAATTTGTTGTTTGTTGATCACCGATTGTGTTAGGATAAATTATTATAATTGTGTATTTTGTATCATAATTGTGTAATACAGATTGAGAATGTGTATTATAGTTTATCAGTGTGCATTATATAATGTTGAGACACGTGTGTAATACACAATGATGTGTATTACATATTGATAGACAATATGATAGACAATGATGTGTATTACACAATGATATATATTATATAATGTTGAGACATGTGTGTAATAGACAATGATGTGTACACAATGATGTGTATTACAGATTGATAGACAACATGATAGACAATGATGTGTATTACACAATTATGAGTATTATATAATGTTGAGACATGTGTGTAATACACATTACACAATGATGTGTATTACACATATTGTAATACACAATGATGTGTATTACCCAATGATGTGTATTACACACATTGTATTACAGATTGGATTATCATCATAGTGTATTACATAATTATGATACACATTGATGCTGTTACACAATGTATATAACATCATAGTGTTTTATACACAATGTATGTAATGCACAATGATTGTGTAATACACAGTCATTGTGTATTAAACACAATGTATATAACATCATAGTGTTTATAAACAATGATTGTGTAATCAACTATGATCAGAATCCAATCTGTAATATAATGTGTGTAATACACATCATTTTATAATACACAATGACTGTGTAATACACAGTCATTGTGTATTAAACACAATGTATATAAAATCATAGTGTTTATAGACAATGATGTGTATTACACACATTGTATTACATATTGATAGACAATATGATAGACAATGATGTGTATTACACAATGATGTGTATTATATAATGTTGAGACATGTGTGTAATACACATTACACAATGATGTGTATTACACACATTGTATTACAGATTGGATTCTGATCATAGTGTATTACACAATTATGATACACAATGATGTTGTTACACAATGTATAGAACATCATAATGTTTTAAACACAATGTGTGTAATACACAATGATTATGTAATACACAGTCATTGTGTAATACACATTGTGTATTAAACACAATGTATATAACATCACAGTATTTTATAAAGGTCGGAGTGTTGATCTGTTTATATATAACTGTATTTGTAATGTGTCTTATTTTATTCTGTTTATATGTTTCTGTCTCTTCGTTGTTTCTAATGTTACTTTTACTTATGTAGATGTCCAAATTTTCAATGAACTTGGTCAACAACGTGTATCACGAAATTCTGAAAAAAAGTATTACACACCTGTTGTGAGCCAGTCTGTTAAACATGTTGTTGGTATGGTGTTTGATTCTATTGAGCATGCCTTTTCCTTTTACGAAAAGTATGCTCTCTGTAGTGGTTTCTCAATTAGGAGGACCTCATCATACAATCCTAAGGGTGTTATCAAGTTGAAGTACTTTGTTTGTTTTAAGGAAAGGTTTTAAAAAAGGAAGATCGTTTGATAAATTACACGATGGTAAAGTGAAAAGGCGTAGGAAACCATCTAAAAGAATTGGATGTAATGCATACATTAAGTTGCGTTAAATGTTGATAAAAAGTATCAAATATATGGTTTTCAAGAAGAGCATAACCACAGTTTTGTTAAAAATAAGACATTCAATTTTTGACTTCTGCGAGAAAGGTTAATTATGTAAAAGATAGTGCAATTCAAGCGTTGTCTACCATTAATCTTGGGCCTGTAATACACAATGATTGTGTAATACACAATGATGCTGTTACACAATGTATAAAACATTATCACGATTGTGTATGTGGCACATATGATTAGTTATGTGACAATCTGACTTTTCAAGATAATCCCGTTAAGTTTTCTGTTAAATTCTAACCCGGATAACCTAATCCTAAACTTCAGGGACTGTTTCTGCCAAATCCTAAACTCATGTGCATGAAACCAGAGGAACTAATCTGGTAATTAACCGATTCTAAATTTCTATTTGACTTTAGAAAGTCAAACTCACGATTTTGCCCAAATTCAAATCCCATAATCGTTTCCTGTTGAAATCCGTAACTGTTAACAACGATTAAACCAGTAACGAGCATCTTTAACGCATTAAACACCATCATTGATTCGTAATCAAACCAAATTATGACTAATCAAACCGTAATTGTTGAAACCGTATAAAAAACTCCTCAATTTGGCAATTTGGTCTATCACTTTCGAAATCAACACTCTGCACATTGTATACAAACTCCCAAGAAGCTGTTTCACATCCCTTTACGACCGGAATTGAAGCAGGAGACACCGGAAAGCAAGAACAAGCCGACGGGTCTGGGTTTTACACGAACTCTATCAATCCGTTATCGTTTCAGGTAATTGGATTCACCTTTAGCTTCGTTTTTACATCAAGATCGTAAGCCCTAACCTAATTGGGACTTACATTATCAGATTTAACTCAATCGACATCTAGGGTTCATACGGTCTTCTTTTAGTCGAACCCTATCAATCCGATATCAAATAATAAAATTGAACTCATCCTTAGTGTCGTCTCAATGCCTGGATTGAAAGCCCTATGAAATCCAGGGCTTAAATCATCAAATTGAACCCAGATTGAATCTAGGGTTCATATGCGTTTCGGTTTAATCAAACCCTTGCTTACGATTGATCTTAATGAAATTAAACTACACCATCCTATCTGTAATTCTTCACTAACTGATAACCCTATGAAATCAAATCATTTCATTACCAGAATCATCCAAATCGATTTTAAACTCATACCTTAGGATTTCAATACTCAATCAACAAATAATCGATTCTGTGGTTGTTGCTTTTGCAATTAACTTTACCCGCAGGTTTGAATTACCCTAATGAACAAAACCACTGTGTCAATTGGATCAATCGTTATCGAAAATGATGGATTTGGTGGGGTGGGTTGGTTTGGTCTCGGGTTCGAAAGGGAGGGGGGATCTCAGGGGCGTGATGATTAAAACTATTCTGGGTTGGTTCATATCGCGATTCCCTAGCGGGCTGAGTTGGTTAAGTGAGTGTGCTTGTGTGGGAGAGACCCGGGTTCGAGTCTCTCCACACTATTTTTAATTTTAAATCATTTTTTACTAATGTTTTCAAATGAAAATCAATCCCTATGTTATTATATTATTTATTAGTGTGTTTTAGCCCAGGAAATCACCGGTAGGCTCGGGTTTGGTTCGTAACCCATATTTATGATTATAAATCACTAATAAAATAATATAGGATTATTGGATTTTAATAATCCCACCTTTTACCAATTGGCCGATAATAATCCCAACTGAGAATATTCTTACCACTGGTCCCTACTTTCAAACTATTTTTTTACATTGGACCCCCCGTTAAAAAAACTTAACGCCGTTAGAGTTTATATGACGTGGACATCTGCAAACCGCCGGAAAGTCGAGCCATGCTAGCAGTGGTCTCGTGGTGGCTTTTGAAATTGGCTCTGGTGGTGTTTAACTGGTCTCGTGGGTCCGGAAAGTCCAAACAGAGAAAACGGTGGTGTTTAACGAGACCAGTTAAACACAACCAAAGCCAATTTCAAAAGCCAACACGAGACCATTGCTAGCTTGGCTCGACTTTCCGGTGGTTTGCAGATGTCCATGTCATATAAACTCTAACGGCGTTAAGTTTTTTTAACGAGGAGTCCAATGTAAAAAAATAGTTGGAAAGTAGGGACCGGTGGTAAGAATATTCTCAGTTGGGATTATTATCGGCCAATTGGTAAAAGGTGGGATTATTAAAATACAATAATCCAATAATATATTAACATTGTTTTCAAGTATAACACAATTTGAAATATTATTTTCGCCACGTTAATAAACTTAATATAAAAGTTTGCAAATATATATATATATAATATAATTATTATACACTTTTATGTTCTCGAATAAAATAATAGATTTATTATTTTGGTCATGCAATTTTTATTGTAATACTTTGTTAAAATCTAAAATAATATATATTATATTATTTCCTTATGCCATTATTTAATGACAAAACGCTCGAATGTATTTATTATATATTATTTGTCATTCATCATGAAACGTATTTGTACTAATTAAGAATTCTCATTCCTGTGGACACGTTCTTCTACTCTTAATCATTAGAGCGTTTCTTTAGGACGTTCATTCTTCCGTGTCGTCGTCACATATTCCCATTGTATTCCTAATTGTTATATGAAACTACACACTCGAATGTGTGTAATACACAATGTTTATAATACACAATGATGATATATACATTGTGTATTATACACACTGTGTAATATTCCAATTAAAAATCAATTAAAAAAGAAGATTGATCACTTGAAATTGATTGAATATGAAAATCTACTTGAAAAATCAATTAAAAAATAAGCGAAGGAAGGAATGAAAAAAGAAGAACAAGAAAAGCTAAAAATGATAAAGAATGAAAAATCAAAGAAAAAGGTAGAGAATGAAGAGAAAAAAGAAGAATCAAGAGTGACATTGAAAGTAAAAATCAAAAAACAAAAAGATTGTCTAGAGTCTGAAGAGGAATGAAATATATTTGCATATTCTGAATTTATATTATACAAAATTCAAATGACACAATGTGTTATTTATATGTAATAATACATTGTGTATTACACAATGATGTGTATTATATAATGTTGAGACATGTGTATTACACAATCAATGTATAATAGTATCATTGTCTATCAGATTGATAGACAATATGATAGACAATGATGTGTATTACACAATGATGTGTGTTATATACACATTATGTAATATTACAAAATGTGTATTATACACATTGTGTATTACACAATCAATGATGTGTATTACACAATTAATGTGTAATAGTATCATTGTCTATCATGATTGTGTATCATCATAGTGTGTAATACACTGTGATCAGAATCCAATGTGTATCATCATAGTATGTAATACATTATGATCAAAATCCAATGTGTATCATCATAGTGTGTAATACACTATGATCTGAATCCAATGTGCATTATAAATAGTGTATATATTACACACATCATTGTGTAATAGTATCATTGTGTATAACACACATTGTGTATTACACACTTGATGTTATATATATTGTGTAACAACATCATTGTCTATCATGATTGTGTAATACACTATGATTAGAATCCAATGTGTATTATAAATAATGTATATAACATTATCGTGTATTACACACATTGTGTAATATTAAATCTACATTGCGTATTATAGACAATTATGTACTAGTTTTATGTATTTGCATATTATGAATTTGTATAATAACAAACAATTAATATTAACAGGTTAGAATGGAGAGAATAGAAAAGGAGTTGAAAAAAGTTAAAGAGCATGCAGAAAAATTGAAGATGTTGTTTTAGAAAGAAAGAAAAGATTATCCATCAAGTAATATAGTGATAGAAAAACAGAGAGAATGGGAATTGTTACTGAACAAATATATCCCAGTTGAGGAATTTTCAAAAGTGTCACACCCCCAATTTCAACTAACGGAGTTTTACCGTTTGGGAAGTGACAAGCCAGGATTTTAGTCATTAGTTACATTGAACGACACTATATGGGACTAAAATGTAAATATAACATAAATGATCAAAGTAAGTACGGAAGCGTAAAACGAAAGTAAATGCGCAAAACAAACGCGCCCATGAAAAGTCCCAAAGTGTTCAGTCCAAACAAAGTACAAAGCAAATCAATAATTTATAATTTAATCATAAGACTCCCTGCATGCCCTATGCGTGCACCTGTGCCTTATCTTAAGCGACCTTAGAAAACATGTAAGAAAATGTCAACACAAGGTTGGTGAGTTCACAGGTTTCAGTTTGCAACAAAGTTCAATAGGTTAATGTACATTCAATATATAAATCATTAGGTAGCTAACCCATAAGCATGTTAACTAATGCGCTCGCAACCGATAGCTGACTGTTTATGTTTTTTCCTCCCACCAGGCCTATCAACCATGGTGCGTGTTTAGGTCAAGAATGCACCCGTTCGACATCCAGTCGAGTTAGCGCGACTAACGCGGGTGAGGTTTGTCAAACCCAGTAGTACTACTCAAATTACATCGCTATGTTCATATTAACGGTCCGATGTGAGGACTTAGTGATAGATGTGTACGCTTTGTTAAACAAGTGATAACATATATGAATTACATAACCAAAAATGTTTACGTCATGTTTTCTCCCCCAAATTGTAAAACAGTAAAAAGGGGCCGTGAAAACTCACCTGAACGGCGTAGGTAGGTTCACACTAGAATAAGATTGAAACCACGAGTGTTAGCCTGCAACGGCTTACGTATTCCCTAGAATTATACACATAATAATTAGGGATATAATGGGAATATGTGACGACAACACGGGAGATTAAACGTCCTAAAGAAACGCTCTAATAATCAAGAGTAGATGTAACTAATGACTAAGATCCTGGGTTGTCACTTCCCAAACGGTAAAACTCCGTTAGTTGAAATTGGGGGTGTGACAGATTGGTATCAGAGCCATTGGTTATAGAGAACTAGGATTGCATACTAGACTATATCCTCACACATTAGTTACATATCATGAGCATTATGTATTGACACTTATGTATTACGTTACAGGACCATGTCGTCAACCCTACCACCATCACCTAAGGCATCTACTTTATCATCCCCGGAGCCCAAAAGGCGCCGGACTAGTTCTAGTGACAACTCAGTTGAACAGGGTGAACCAAGTAATGCACAAGAAGGAACACAACACTTAATTGGAATGCATATCCGAAGATGATCCATAGGTGGATCGAGATGGGAAATGTTTCATCACCCTATTTTTGTTCAACTTCCTCATCCTCTACCTTGCCAAGCTTGCCATGCACCATGGAACAAGATTTTGCAGCTTTTGTGTTTATCATAACTAAAGAGTTAAAAGCGATGAAGGAAGCCACTGATGAGATACCCGACATTCTGCAGCGCGAGTCACAAATAGAAGAAAATAAGGTAGGGTTAGAGCTTTTGACTGCTGAGCTAGCAGTGACAGATCATGTCCATAACCATTTGGTGGATCGGGTTGCACATTTGGAGACGAGGGTGGACACCTCGGACCATGATGTTGGAGGGATTCTGGAGAAATTGACTCATCTGGAAGCCCAACTACAAGTAGCAGACCATGCCGCTGAAGGACTTCGGGAGAGAGTGACCCACTTGGAAGCCCAACTACAAGCAGCCCTATTTCCAGAGGACATTCCACTTTCGGACGATGCGGAGGAGCCCTTCGAGGATGAGCCCTTAGAGGAGAAGCCACCCGAGGAGGAACCAGTGGAGATCGACGATGCACAATCATACGTTTCTTCTGAAGACGAGGATGTTTGATGATCTTTCTATGCTATCTTTCCTTTTCATTCATGTTCCATTTATGTTACTTCTCTTTTCAAACCTAGATGGGTGAGGTTGTTCCCATTCAATAAAAGCATGAGAAGTTTAATGTTTCGAGTTATTTATTTTGTAGCTTTACAATTTATTTAATTTTCAAAATGTTAGATGTTGTATTTCCTTACCTATACATAAATA
This sequence comes from Smallanthus sonchifolius, assembly GCA_023525975.1. Lineage (NCBI taxonomy): Eukaryota > Viridiplantae > Streptophyta > Magnoliopsida > Asterales > Asteraceae > Smallanthus > Smallanthus sonchifolius. The sequence continues at coordinate 35,959,414 of CM042046.1, forward strand.
ATGTTTAATATGCGATATATTTCTCATTGTTTTGTATTTGTGGATGTGAAGAATCATGTCATGAAGATGACGTGGAGGTCGTGCTGGTGGCCGAGGTACCATCAACATGACAGCAGTGGAGCTGGCGGCACTAATCAACGATAGTGTGGCTGAGGCTCTAGCAGCACAGAATGTTGAAGGTAAATGCTATAACCATTGACTAGTGAGGTCAATTCATCTCTTAAAGCGCTTTTCCTAAGATTTATAACCTCGAACCTATATTATGTTTCTAAATCCAGGACAACAGAATCAGCAACGAGCATGCACATTCAAAACATTTATAGACTACAAGCCCCACACCTTTTGTGGAGCCGAAGGAACTGTCGGACTACTCTGGTGGTTTGAAAAAGTAGAATCGGTTTTCGCTATGTGCAACTGCCCATTGGCCAATCAGGTCAAATTTGCTTCTAGAATTTTGGAGGGCCCGGCTGTCACTTGGTGGAATGCACATGTCCAGATGTTGGGTCTGGCTATGGCCAATGCACTGTCGTGGGAGGAGTTTAAGACAATGATGAAGGAGGAGTACTGTCCTCGAGATGAAATTCAAAAGTTAGAAGGAGAATTCTGGAACCTGAAGATGGAAGGTTCTGAAATTAAGCTTTATACCACTTGTTCCCATGAGCTTGCTACAATGTGCCCGCATATGGTGACTCCTGTTTACAAGAGGATTGAGCTGTATATTGGAGGTCTAGTGCCTCATATTCAGAGTATGGTTACTTCATCCAACCCCACTACCATCCAGCATACTATCAGACTTGCCCACAAGTTAACTGACCAGGCGGAACTCAAGGGACTCTATCCCCGAGGGGTTCAGTTTCTAAAGCTACTGATAATCATACGAGCAAGTTTGATCACAACTCCAACACTCACTCTAACTCCAAGGGATCCCAGGTTAATCAACCTCAGCAACAGCGTAGGTTTGATCCTGCTAAGAACTTCAACCAAACGACCTCTTCAGGTCAAAATCAAGGTGGTTATGTGGGAAGAGCCCCCAAGTGCAACAAGTGCAATTACCACCATGTCAGTGCTTGTAACCGTTATCAACGATGTGGCAAGATGGGCCACGCTGCAAAAGATTGTAGAGTTGATCTTCAAAACAAGCAACCATTCGACCGCAAGGGTCCACAAGAGGATGTTTTCAGTGCGGTAAGGAGGGACATATTCAGGGGGATTGTCCTCAATCGAAGAGGGGTGGTAATGGAAATGGTAATGGCAATGGTCACGGTAACGACAATAATCAGGGCAACAATGGTAAAAACAACAATCAAGGCAACAACAATGGTGGCAATAATGCCAATAATGGAGGGAATGGTACGAAAGGACGAGCCTTCGTACTAGGATCTGGAGAAGCTCGATATGATCATAATGTGGTCACCGGTAAGTTTCTCTTAAACAATTACTTTGCTTCTGTTCTATTTGATACCGGTGCTGATAGGAGTTTTATATCTAAGAAGCTTAGTGATATGATAAAAGGAACTCTAACTCTATTAGAAACTAAGTATATAATAGAGATAGCTGATGGCCAAATAATTGAAGCAACCCACATTCTTAAGGGTTGTAAGCTTGAGCTGGCTAGTCATAGACTCGATATCGACCTTATGCCGGTCACACTTGGTAGTTTTGATGTAATTGTTGGTATGGATTGGTTATCTAAAAACCAAGATGAAATTGTCTGTCGTGAGAAAATTATTCGCATTCCTCTCCCTAGTGGAGAAATCCTTTCCGTTCAAGGCGAAAAGAGTGGTACAGTCGTAGGCATCATATCATTCATGAAAGCGCAGAAGTGCCTGCGTAAAGGTCATACTGGTATTCTGGCACTCGTTGCAGAGAAACCATCAGAAGAGAAGAAAATTAATGATATTCCCATCGTTCGTGATATTCTGGAAGTATTTTCCAAAGACTTGCTTGGTCTGCCACTACACCGTCAAGTTGAATTCCAAATTGATCTAGCACAAGGAGCGGCACCGATCGCTCGGGCACCTTGCAGATTAGCACCTAGTGAATTGCAAGAGCTATCCACTCAACTGCAGGAATTGTTGGATAAAGGTTTCATCTGACCTAGCTCATCGCCATGGGGAGCTCCAGTTCTGTTTGTCAAGAAGAAGGACGGGACTTTCCGTATGTGTATCGACTATCATGAACTGAATAAAGTGACAATCAAGAACCGTTATCCTTTGCCTCATATAGATGATCTCTTTAATCAACTCCAAGGATAAAGCTCGTATTCCAAGATAGATTTTAGATCCTGTTACCATCAATTGAGAGTCCGAGACGAAGATATCTCCAAGACTGCTTTCAGGACAAGGTACGGACACTATGAGTTTATGGTTATGCCTTTAGGATTGACCAACGCACCCGTGGTGTTCGTGGACCTCATGAACTGTGTGTGTAAGCCATACCTTAATCAATTTTTCATCGTTTTCATCGACGGCATTCTCATTTATTCCAAGAAAAAGGAGGAACATGAGGAACATCTATGCTTAATTATGGAATTACTTAAGTAGGAGCAGCTGTATGCTAAGTTTTCTAAGTGTGAATTCTGGATCCGGGAAGTTCAATTCTTAGGATATGTAGTTAATGAGAAGGGAATACATGTCGATCCATCAAATATAGAAGCCATCAAGAATTGGGCAGCACCGCCGACTCCGACTGAGGTGCGACAATTTCTAGGATTGGCCGGTTATTATCGTCGATTCATTGAGGGATTCTCTAAGATTGCACAACCTCTCACTGCCTTAACTCAAAAGGGTAAAGCCTATAACTGGGGCGATAACCAAGAGTCAGCATTCCAACATCTTAAACAGAAACTTTGCAGTGCACCTATTCTAGCTCTTCCAGAGGGAACAAATGATTTTGTGGTGTATTGCGATGCATCCATTCAGGGTCTGGGTTGTGTATTAGTGCAACGAGAAAAGGTGATCGCATACGCTTCACGTCAACTAAAGATTCACGAGAAAAACAACACCACTCATGACCTAGAGTTGGGAGCCGTAGTTTTCGCACTTAAGATATGGAGACATTACTTATATGGTACCAAGTGCACCATCTACACCGATCACAAGAGTCTTCAGCATATCTTCGAGTAGATAGAGCTGAACATGAGACAGCGTCGTTGGGTCGAGCTCTTGAATTATTATGACTGTGCGATCCGGTATCATCCGGGTAAGGCTAATGTTGTAGCTGATGCTCTAATTCGAAAGGAAACCAAGCCCAAACGAGCATTACAACTTACTATTCACCCCGGATTACAAGACAAAATCCGAAGTGCTCAAATTGAAGCCCTGAAAGAGGAAAACCTACCGCTGGAAGGTACACACGGTATGGAAGCACAACTCGAGGTAAAATCTAACGGTATTCGCTACCTCTTCGAGCGAGTATGGGTTCCGGTATTTGGAAAATTAAGGGAACTAGTCATGGATGAGGCTCATAAATCTCATTACTCTATTCATCCAGGTTCCGACAAGATGTACCATGATCTACAGGTGCTGTATTGGTGGCCAAAGATGAAGGTCGATATAGCCGCCTATGTGAGCAAGTGTCTGACTTGCGCGAAGGTCAAAGTTGAATATCAAAAGCTTTATGGTCTTCTCCAACAACTAGAGATTCCCATATGGAAATAGGAGCAGATATTCATGGATTTTATCATGAAGTTGCCACGAACTCCTCCTGGATGTGATACCATTTGGGTAATCGTTGATCGTTTAACAAACTCCGCTCACTTCTTAGCAATCAAGGAAATAGACAAGAAGGAAAAACTTACTCCCAATTACTTGAAAGAAGTAGTATCTCGGCACGGGGTGCCAATCTCTATCATTTCGGATCGTGATGCACGATTCACCTCTCATTTCTGGCCATCGTTACATAAAGCTTTAGGAACGCGTCTAGATATGAGCACATCATACCACCCTCAAACTGATGGCCAGACGGAGCGTACTATTCAAACCCCGGAGGATATGCTACGAGCTTGTGTGATTGATTTTGGTAACACTTGGGAGTCTCACCTACCGTTGGTGGAGTTCTCCCACAACAACAGTTATCACACTAGCATCAAGGCAGCTCCATTTGAAGCACTATATGGACGAAAATGTCGTTCTCCTATTTGTTGGGCCGAGGTTGGGGATTGTCAACTTACAGGTCCTGAGCTCGTACTTGAAACTTCTGAGAAAATAGTTCAAATTAGAAATCGTATGGCAGCAGCTCGTGATCGTCAAAAGAGCTATGCCGATAAGCGTCGTAAACCGTTAGAATTTCAAGTAGGGGATATGGTCTTGTTAAAAGTCTCACCTTGGAAGGGTGTCATTCGTTTTGGGAAACGAGGCAAGCTGAATCCTCGTTATGTTGCACCATTCAAGATAGTGAAGAGAATCGGACCAGTAGCGTTTCAACTGGATCTACCTGAAGGACTTAGTGGTGTACACAACGTCTTTCACGTCTCAAACTTGAAGAAATGTCTAGCAGACGAGTCACTCGCGGTTCCTCTTGAGGAACTGCACATCGATGAACAGTTGCGTTTCATTGAAAAACCCGTGGAAATTATGGATAGGGAAGTCAAAACGTTAAAACGTAGTAAAATCCCTATTGTTAGAGTTCGTTGGAACTCAAAACGCGGACCAGAATTCACGTGGGAGCGTGAGGATCAGATGATGCGCAAGTATCCTAGTCTATTCAAGCACTCCACGTCAAACTCTTAAGGTACTATTCTAATTTTCGGGACGAAACTTCTTTCAACTAGGGGATTATGTGACATCCGAATTTTTTTTTAGTATTTTAATTTTCGGGACGAAAATTCTTTCAACTAGGGGATGATGTGACAATCCGAAATTTTTAGGAATTACTTCGTAAGTAATTTCCGTAAAATCCTAACCCCGTTAACTAAATCCGGTTAAATCTTAACTTATTTAACAAAATCCAACCTCTGGAACTAATTATGTCAAACTCTAAACTCCAGTTCACACAAAATTGTAGGGACTAGTTCTGCCAAGTCCCAAAACCCAATCCGTTGACCTACAAAGTCAAAATCGGGAGTAATCTGGCTTTGTTGACTTTTAAAAGTCAAATCCGCAACTTGTAATTCGAATTCAAGATCCTTAATTGATTCTTAGTTGAAATTTGTAACCGTTATGGACGTTACAGTCATTATCGATCATTGTAACATCCCAAAAATAAAACGACAGTTATAATAACGGAATAAACGAACGAGGCATGACGGGTCGGGTCGGGTCGGATGGGTCAGCTGGCTATAAATAGCCTATGCCACCCTTTTTCTCTCATTTACAACTTTTAGAGAGAGAAACCGTAGAGAGAGAAAGTTGGCGGATCGACCCGAGACTTCAGCAAAGTGTTACTCTATAACTCGTGAGAAGAACCTCCGGATCAGAAACTCGATTCAGGTAACGATCCGACCTAAATCTGAGTTTTAGTTCGTTTTTGGGTTTTTCGTGTTTTTGATGAAAAGGTAAGGTTTGAACGGATGAAACTGAAAGATAATCATGGATTTGAGTTCCTTAATGGAAAACGAACGTTTTGAATGCAACAGGTTCGGGATCTTGACATGATCAGACCCGAATGCGAAAGTTAGGGTTTTTCGCGAAGAACAGGTCGTGCACACTTCTAAGTGCGCACGGAGCAGGTCCTGCGCACTTGCTAAGTGCGCAGGAGGAGGGACCTGCGCACTTGCTAAGTGCGCAGGAGGAGGGACCTGCGCACTTGCTAAGTGCGCAGGAGGAGGGACCTGCGCACTTGATAAGTGCGCAGGCAGCAGGGTCTGCGCACTTGCTAAGTGCGCAGACAGCAGGGTCTGCGCACTTGCTAAGTGCGCAGACATCAGAACTGATTAAGTGAAGTCAGTATGTTAGAATGGTTAAACCGTTAGAGTCGAGATTGGTCTGATGTGTATTTAACTAATCAATTCAGATCGGGAGTGACGTTGTTGGACCTTCGTTTAGGACAACCCATATTAGCGTATCAGGTGAGTTCTAGAGCCCTCTTTTAAATGTTTAGTTAATATTTTTGGGTTGGTGTGCATACTTACGAAATGATGTTTAACGAAATGATGTTTAACGAATTGATGTTTAACGAAATGATGTTTTAACGAAACGATGTTTACGAAAGGAAAGGTTTTAAAGTGTTTTTGCCAAAAAGAGTTACGAATGCTTTATGAACGGCCTAAATGAGGAAAATTTTAATGAGAAGAGAAAGTGGTAAAGGTTTTAAAGAAGTCATTACAAATCTAATCTGTCGAATGAATGGAATTGACGAATGAAGTCTGGGAATGAGATTCCCAGCCTTGTGGTAGATTATGGACAGCGAGCCATAGTTGCCACAAGAACAACAGGGGTAGTGCCTCTGTGGCATGTCAATGGTTATGATGTTGTACAACTGGTAAGGGAGTAACGACGGTTACTTAGGGGTTAGCGTGACCCTATGTAAGGTTAAATTATGATCCGACGGTGTCATTGGCCGTGAGCCATGGCCGTCGATGGAAGTTGTCGGTTTATGGACATGAGAGCCATAAGGGCAACTGAATGGGTATTGTCGGTCCTCGTGCAGTTAGCCTTAGGGGCAATACCAAAAAGGGAATTGACGGAATGTATGGTATTGTCGGTCTTCGTGCAGTTAAGCCTTAGGGGCAATACCATACTGAATGACGGAACAAAGGGTAACACAGATTTAGATAATAATGTATGACTTAAATGAATGTTAAAAGTTTTAATGAACGATCCGTTTAACGGTGTTTATGATTATGATGTTGATGATGATATGGGTACGAAACCTTTTTAAAGATGTTAGATTATTACATGATTTTGTGAAAGGTTTTACTAAATGAATGATACGTTTTTGGAAAATGTTGATGTTAAAGTTTTTATGAAATGCTAGAACTCACCAGCGTAGCTGACTTTTTAGTATGCACATTCAGGTTAAGACAGGTATGGACGATGGACGGTGATGCTTGGCAAGCGAGAAGAGTTACCCGGTGGATCATGAAGACTGGCATCCCATTATGAGTTGTTTATGTTAAGCTTATGTAGTTATGTTTTAAACAATGTTTACGCTTTCGCATGTATGAACAATGATGACGTTATGTTTGAATGAAATTTTCCGCTGCGTTATTTGATATTCATGTTTAAGAACTGTTTGTGAATGAGTAAATCCAACGAGTGAGGCCTCCCGGGTTTGGGGCCTTACAAGTTGGTATTAGAGCAATAGTTTGAGAGATTCGGACACTCTCAGTGTCTGAACTTAAACTTTGAATGGGACCGAAAGCGGATGCCAGTACGGGTAACTCGAGCCAAAGCATCAGGTATGAAAAGTAGAATAAGTGTATGTATTATGCCTTAGAAAGGGTTAGGTAAGGACTTGTGTTCTGATGGAATCACAAAGGTGGTCAAATAGAAATCGAAAGGTAGTGTAATGGTTAATTGCAGATGGCCAGTGTATATTAACATCTTACAGTGCTTATTGAATTCTATTCGTTAACTAGCGTGATGACATTGGATTTCTTGTCTTATAGAACGAAATGGCGAGGAGAGGGAACGGAAGGCGTGGTGGCCGTACCGGTGGTCGTACCGGCGGTCGAAATGGTGGGTGTGGCAGGATTCCTGCGCGCCAAGTGCACAGCGGAGAAGGAAGTGTTCACACTGAACCGACGGTTAGTGTGCATGGAACTGAACAGACACAAGTTGCAGAACAACCTTTCACTTTTGAACCAGAAGTGAGAGCAGCCATAGCTCGAGAGTTCTCCGAGTTGATGAAGAATTCTCTGCCAAGTCTGTTGGCTGAAGCATTAAAGAAAGTTAGTGGGGAAGGCGGATCTAGTGCGGCAACTGGTGCCCAGAACAACGAGACCGACAACGCACCGCCTGCTCGCGGATGCGACTATAAGTACTTTAAGGCATGTGACCCACCGGTCCTGACTGGGAAGAAGGACGCGGTGGCTACTTTTGATTGGGTAATACGTATGGAAGCCGCCATCCGTCTGAGCGAGTGTCGAGCTAATCAAGTAGTGAAGTTTGCTGCTAACTCCTTGAGGGAGGAAGCATCCCACTGGTGGGAAGGTGTACGTCAGGCTAAGGGGAATGAGGTTGTTGACTCGATGATGTGGGCTGACTTGAAAAATTTGGTGATCAAGAATTTCTGCCCGAGGAACGAGATTGAGAAGGTAGAGAGGGAATTTCTGGGTTTGAAGGCCGGGAGCATGACGCACCGGCAGTACATAACCCGATTCAATGAACTGGCACGTCTGGTGCCACATCTTGTTACGACGGAGGAAAGAAAAATTTCCTACTACATTCAAGGGTTGCCGGACCAGGTCCGCACCTATGTTAAGGCAAACGCCCCTACTACCTATGATTCGGTAGTAGAACTGAGCGGCGTAGTATTTGATGATCTGGCACTGAATGTCGCCGCCATCGAGGAACCAAAGAAGAGACCGAGCTTCTCAAACAAGCGAACTGGTGGAAAGATGTTTGGGGCTCGCGATAAAAGGGCTCGGGTGGATGAGCCGACTGTTTGTAAGAAGTGTTGAAAGGAGCATGTAGGTGAATGTAGACTGGGATCTAACTTGTGCTTTATGTGTGGCAAGACCGGGCACTACTCCCGTGAGTGCACACAACACTACAAGTGCTATAACTGTGGGGATGCCGGTCATCTGAGCCCGGAATGCACCAAACCAAGAATGGGTGAAGCCGGGAAGGGGAAAGGCCCGGAGAAGAGGGAAGAGAGGCCCCGAGCAAAGACTCGTGCGTACGCGCTGACGCAAGACCAGGCCAGAATGGACCCCGACGTGGCGTCAGGTACGTTCGTCCTTGACAACACTTTTGTTTCTGTGTTATTTGATTCGGGTGCCAGTAAGAGTTTTATATCTGCGACTTTTTGTAAGAGAGTGAAGTACGCTGTCAGTATACTAGAAAGGGCCTTTAGCGTAGAAACCGCTGAGGGTAGAACTGCGAGAGTGACTGAGGTAGTTGACAACTCTACGATAAAAATAGAAGGTCATAGGTTCCCTGTCAGATTGTTTGTTATGGTTTTGGGAGGGTTTGATGTCGTGCTGGGTATGGATTGGTTAACTGCCAACGAAGCACAAATCATATGTAAACGAAAGATAATCCGACTCAAGGCTCCGGATGGTAGCAAAGTCGAGGTTTTTGGAGATCGTGACGTCCCGATGCCAAACGTCATCTCGATGATTAAGGCAACAGATTACTTGAGGCGCGGATGCGAGGCTTATCTGGTGTACGTGATTGACAAGTGTAAGGAAGTAAAGGAACTAGACGATGTACCCGTGGTACGCGAGTACCCGGAGGTGTTTCCAGAGGATTTGCCTGGGATACCACCCGACAGAGAGATTGAGTTCCGAATCAACTTAGTACCAGATGCCCAGCCCGTGGCTAAGGCTCCATATCGACTAGCACCAGTGGAAATGAAAGAACTTATGGTACAACTAGACGAGTTACTTGAGAAAGGATTTATCCAACCAAGCATCTCACCTAGGGGTGCTCCGGTGTTGTTCGTAAAGAAGAAAGACGGTTCGATGAGAATGTGTATTGATTATCGCGAGTTGAACAAGCGTACCGTTAAGAACAAGTACCCGTTACCAAGGATCGACGACATGTTCGATCAATTACAAGGCGCAAGTTGGTTCTCAAAGATCGACCTTCGATCCGGGTACCATCAGTTGAAGGTGAGGGAAGAAGACATACCGAAAATGGCATTTCGCACACGTTATGGACACTTTGAGTTCCGCATAATGTCTTTTGGATTGACGAACGCCCCTGCAGCGTTCATGGATTTGATGAATAGAGTTTGTCGACCAATGCTGGATCGGTCGGTAATCGTGTTTATCGATGATATCCTCATCTATTTCAAGAATGAGGGTGATCACGCATGTCACTTAAAGGAGGTGTTGGAGGCTCTGAAGAAAGAAAAGTTGTATGCTAAGTTCTCCAAATGCGCGTTCTGGCTTAGGGAAGTCCAATTCCTGGGTCACGTCATTAACCCGAACGGCATTATGGTTGACCCAGCAAAGATAGTAACGGTAAGGGAATGGAATGTTCCTAAGACGCCAACTGAAATCCGTAGTTTCTTGGGATTGGTGTGCTACTATCGGAGATTCATCCAGGATTTCTCGAAAATAGCTTCGCCGTTGACGAAGTTGACTCGGAAGGAGGTAAAGTACGAATGGGGTTCGACCCAGGATGAGGCGTTTAAGGAATTGAAGGAAAAGCTAACTCAAGCTCCAGTCTTGGCCCTTCCCGAGGGTAATGAAGACTTAGTGGTATACTATGACGCTTCGGGTCAGGGATTAGGATGCGTATTGATGCAACGCGGGAGAGTGATCGCGTACGCGTCACGGCAGTTGAAGATTCATGAAGCTAATTATCCGACTCACGATTTGGAGCTTGCTGCTGTCGTGTTCGCATTGAAAATCTGGAGGCACTACCTTTACGGGATAAAGTTTACTATTTACACAGACCACAAAAGTTTGAAGTACTTCTTCGAACAAAGAGAGCTTAATATGAGGCAGAGACGATGGTTAGAACTCCTAAAATATTATGACTGTGAAATCATATACCATCCTGGAAAGGCAAACGTGGTGGCTGACGCTCTAAGCCGAAAGGATGTGCCTACTCCTATTAGAGTGAAAGCTTGCCAGTTGGTGGTAACATCGGACGTGATGAGAGAAATTGAAAAGGCTCAAGATGAGGCACTTAAGGAGGAAAACATAAAGAAGGAAAGGATGATTGGCCAATAAGACAAGTTGGAATATAACACCCTTGGTGTTAGGACACGTTTTGGACGGGTATGGATACCTATGGGTGGCGAGCTTAGAACCAAGATCTTGGATGAGGCTCATAAGTCTCGTTACTCTATCCATCCCGGTACCAATAAAATGTATCAAGATCTGAGGAAGGAATACTGGTGGCCTGGAATGAAACGTGATGTGACGAAGTATGTAAGCAAGTGCTGGACTTGCTCGCAAGTAAAGGTCGAGCACCAGAAACCGTATGGAAAGATTCAACCACTTGATATACCGGAATGGAAGTGGGAACACATTACCATGGACTTCATAACTAAGCTACCTCGCACAGCTAAAGGTCATGACACCATTTGGGTAATTGTGGACCGTTTAACGAAGAGTGCTCATTTCCTACCTATTCACGAGACGTTCTCGTCGGAAAGGTTAGCGGAAGTATTTATTAACGAAATAGTAGCACGGCATGGGATGCCTTTGACGATTGTATCTGACCGGGACACACGATTCACATCGAGGTTCTGGAAAAGATTTCATGAGGCGATGGGCACGAGGCTTAATATCAGCACAGCATACCACCCGCAAACGGATGGTCAGTCTGAAAGGACCATTCAGACATTGGAGGATATGCTCCGTGCTTGTATTATCGACTTCGGTAGCAGTTGGGATAGCCATCTGCCTTTAGCTGAATTCTCCTACAACAATAGTCATCACACGACGATAGGCATGCCGCCTTACGAAATGTTGTATGGGAGAAGATGTAGGACCCCGGTTTGTTGGGGTGAGATTGGACAGAAGGAATTAGGAAGTCTCGAAGTCGTAAGAGAGACGTCGGAAAGGTTTGATCAAATCAAAGCACGAATGAAGGCCGAACAAGATCGTCATAAATCCTATGCGGATAAACGACGAAGGCCTATTGAGTTTGATATTGGTGACAGAGTAATGCTGAAAGTGTCACCATGGAAGGGAATCATACGATTCAGAAAGAGAGGAAAGTTAAGTCCGACGGACCATTCAAGATAATGGCACGGGTTGGGGAAGTCGCTTATCGGTTGGAGTTGCCTGATGAGTTAAGTGGGATTCATCCTACTTTCCATGTATCACACTTGCGAAAGTGTTTGGCGGATGAATCGGCTCATGTACCACTTATGGACATAGAGGTCGACAACACCCTTAATTACATCGAATTGGTTAAAGTCCAATGGAAACACCGAAAGGGATCGGAAGCCACTTGGGAAATGGAGAAGGAAATGAGGGAGTCGTACCCTCATCTATTTGACTTATGATAAGGTTTCGGGGACGAAACCTAATGTAAGGGGGGTAGACTTGTAACATCCCAAAAATAAAACGACAGTTATAATAACGGAATAAACGAACGAGGCATGACGGGTCGGGTCGGATGGGTCAGCTGGCTATAAATAGCCTATGCCACCCTTTTTCTCTCATTTGCAACTTTTACAGAGAGAAACCGTAGAGAGAGAAAGTTGGCGGATCGACCCGAGACTTCAGCAAAGTGTTACTCCATAACTCATGAGAAGAACCTCCGGATCAGAAACTCGATTCAGGTAACGATCCGACCTAAATCTGAGTTTTAGTTCGTTTTTGGGTTTTTCGGGTTTTAGGTGAAAAGGTAAAGTTTGAACGGATGAAACTGAAAGATAATCATGGATTTGAGTTCCTTAATGGAAAACGAACGTTTTGAATGCAACAGGTTCGGGATCTTGACATGATCAGACCCGAATGCGAAAGTTAGGGTTTTTCGCGAAGAACAGGTCGTGCACACTTGCTAAGTGCGCACGGAGCAGGTCCTGCGCACTTGCTAAGTTCGCATGAGGAGGGACCTGCGCACTTGCTAAGTGCACAGGAGGAGGGACCTGCGCACTTGCTAAGTGCGCAGGAGGAGGGACCTGCGCAAAGTGCGCAGGCAGCAGGGTCTGCGCACTTGCTAAGTGCGCAGGCAGCAGGGTCTGCACACTTGCTAAGTGCGCAGACATCAGAACTGATTAAGTGAAGTCAGTATGTTAGAATGGTTAAACCGTTAGAGTCGGGATTGGTCTGATGTGTATTTAACTAATCAATTCAGATCGGGAGTGACGTTGTTGGACCTTCGTTTAGGACAACCCATATTAGCGTATCAGGTGAGTTCTCGAGCCCTCTTTTAAATGTTTTGTTAATGTTTTTGGGCTGGTGTGCATACTTACGAAATGATGTTTAACGAAATGATGTTTAACGAAATGATGTTTAACAAAATGATGTTTAACGAAATGATGTTTTAACGAAACGATGTTTACGAAAGGAAAGGTTTTGAAGTGTTTTTGCCAAAAAGAGTTACGAATGCTTTATGAACGGCCTAAATGAGGAAAAGTTTAATGAGAAGAGAAAGAGGTAAAGGTTTTAAAGAAGTCATTACAAATCTAATCTGTCGAATGAATGGAATTGACGAATGAAGTCTGGGAATGAGATTCCCAGCCTTGTGGTAGATTATGGACAGCGAGCCATAGTTGCCACAAGAACAACAGGGGCAGTGCCTCTGTGGCATGTCAATGGTTATGATGTTGTACAACTGGTAAGGGAGTAACGATGGTTACTCAGGGGTTAACGTGACCCTATGTAAGGTTAAATTATGATCCGACGGTGTCATTGGCCGTGAGCCATGGCCGTCGATGGAAGTTGTCGGTTTATGGACATGAGAGCCATAAGGGCAAATGAATGGGTATTGTCGGTCCTCGTGCAGTTAGCCTTGGGGGCAATACCAAAAAGGGAATTGACGGAATGTATGGTATTGTCGGTCTTCGTGCAGTTAAGCCTTAGGGGCAATACCATACTGAATGACGGAACGAAGGGTAACACAGATTTAGATAATAATGTATGACTTAAATGAATGCTAAAAGTTTTAATGAACGATCCGTTTAACGGTGTTTATGATTATGATGTTGATGATGATATGGGTACGAAACCTTTTTAAAGATGTTAGATTATTACATGCTTTTGTGAAAGATTTTACTAAATGAATGATACGTTTTTGGCAAATGTTGATGTTAAAGTTTTTATGAAATGCTAGAACTCACCAGCGTAGCTGACTTTTTAGTATACACATTCAGGTTAAGACAGGTATGGACGATGGACGGTGATGCTTGGCAAGCGAGAAGAGTTACCCGGTGGATCATGAAGACTGGCATCCCGTTATGAGTTGTTTATGTTAAGCTTATGTAGTTATGTTTTAAACAATGTTTACGCTTCCGCATGTATGAACAATGATGACGTTATGTTTGAATGAAATTTTCCGCTGCGTTATTTGATATTCATGTTTAAGAACTGTTTGTGAATGAGTAAATCCAACGAGTGAGGCCTCCCGGGTTTGGGGCCTTACAATCATCATTACGGCTCTAATTATCATCATCGTTGTCAAATTAAACCGATTAATGAGTAATAACTCATAACCTTCGACCTCATTGCTAAATGCCATCAAATTCATCATTTACGTATACCAACTCACGAATTGAGTCTCTGCACACAATTGACGCAACCCTCTGAAGCTTCTTCAACAGCTAATTTGATCGGAGAGGCACCCACACTCGCCGGAGATCAACCCAGTCGCAGTTGACGTCGGTTTTGATCGAGCTCTGTTTATCCGAATCACATTCTGGTAATTTCATACATCATCACTTTTGTTTCAGTCTATGTAGCAATAACCCTAACCTAATTGGGGTTCACATTATCATATTTAACTCAATCGAAACCTAGGGTTCATACGAATTTCATTTTAGTCGAACCCTATCAATCCGATATCAAATAATAAAATTGAACACATCCTTAGTGTCGTCTCAATGGCTGGATTGAAAGCCCTATGAAATCCAGGGCTTATATCATCAAATTGAACCTGAATTGAATCTAGGGTTCATATGCGTTTCGGTTTAATCGAACCCTTGCTTACGTTGAATCTTAATGAAATTAAACTGCATCATCTGATTCGTAATCCTTCACTAACTGATATCCCCTTGAAATCAAATCCTTTAATTATCAGATTTGTCCAAATCGATTCAAGATCAAACCTAGGGTTTTCGGTTTTGAATTCCGTAATTTATCGATTTTAAACTCACTGATTTCACAATTAAATCTTACCTCATACTCGTAATAGGTTGTTTAACAAAACCCCTATGCCTTTGGTGTCAATCGAAATCGAATTCGGGGGGTTTAGGACGGGGATCGATCGCGAATGTGTATGGGGGAGGGACTCACTGAAGTGTTTGAGTAAAACCCATTCATGTGGATTACAGTCGCGATACCCTAGCGGGCGGAACTGGTTAAGGATGTGTGCGTGCGTGGGAGAGACCCGGGTTCGAGTCTCTCCACACCCTTTTGTTTTTAAAAACTGTTTTTATTATTATTTTAATATAAAATCAATACCCTATAATATTATATTAATATGTTAACGTGTTTTGAAACCCGGAAACACCCGAAGGCTCGGAATCTATTTTATAAAACATTTTAGAGAATTTTGGTGATATTAAAAATAATATATTAATTATATTATTTCACAAAATTATTATTTATAAACACGCAAGAAGTTGTGTTTATATTTATGATCGGGTTTAGTTTTGTAACCGTTTTAATATTATTTCCCATAATTAAAAATAATATATTTATATATTATTTTCGTCGCTTTAACGAGCGTTGTGTAACACTTCGAATTTATAAATAATATAACTAGTTATATTATTACCCTCGTTTATATATTCTCAATAAAAATAATATAATTATTATTTTTGACACATAAATGATTACCGTATTAATTCTACGAGTTTAAAAATAATATAATAATATTGTTTTTCTAAATCATTACTTAATGACGAAGACGATTGAATATATTTATTAATTATTGTAATTATTGTCTTTCATCGCGTATCGTAATCATTCTAATTATTTAACCTACAAATATGTATTCTCGTGGACACGTTCGTCTACTCTTGATTATTAGAGCGTTTCTTTAGGACGTTCAATCTCCCATGTTGTCGTCACATATTCCCATTATATCCCTAATTATTATGTGTATAATTCTAGGGCATACATATTCCCATTATATCCCTTATTCTAGTGTGAACCTACCTACGCCGTTCAGGTGAGTTTTCACGGCCCTTTTTTACTGTTTTACAATTTGGGGGAGAAAACATGACGTAAACATTTTTGGTTATGTAATTCATATATGTTATCACTTGTTTAACAATGCGTACACATCTATCACTAAGTCCTCACATTGGACCATTAATATGAACATAGCGAGGTAATTTGAGTAGTACTACTGGGTTTGACAAACCTCACCCGCGTTAGTCGCGCTAACCCGACTGGATGTCGAGCGGGTGCATTCTTGACCTAAACATGCACCATGGTTGATAGGCCTAGTGGGAGGCAAAAACATAAACAGTCAGCTATCGGTTGCGAGCGCATTAGTTAACATGCTTATGGGTTAGCTACCTAATGATTTATATATTAAATGTACATTAACCTATTGAACTTTATTGCAAACTAAAACCTGTGAACTCACCAACCTCGTGTTGACATTTTCTTACATGTTTTCTCAGGTCACTTAAGATAAGGCACAGGTGCACGCATAGGGCATGCATGGAGTCTTATGATTAAATTATAAATTATTGATTTTCTTTGTCCTTTGTTTGGACTGAACACTTTGGGACTTTTCATGTTGTTTTGCGTATTTACTTTCGTTTTACGCTTCCGTACTTACTTTGATCATTTATGATATATTTACATTTTAGTCCCATATAGTGTCGTTCAATGTAACTAATGACTAAAATCCTAGTTTGTCACTTCCCAAACGGTAAAACTCCATTAGTTGAAATTGGGGGTGTGACACTTTTGAAAATTCCTCAACTGGGATATATTTTTTCAGTAACAATTCCCATTCTCTATGTTTTTCTATCACTATATTACTTCATGGATAATCTTTTCTTTATTTCTTAAACAACATCTTCAATTTTTCTGCATGCTCTTCAACTTTTTTCAACTCCTTTTCTATTCTCTCAATTCTAACCTGTTATATAATATTAATTGTTTGTTATTATACAAATTCATAATATGCAAATACATAAAACTAGTACATCATTGTCTATAATACACAATGTAGATTTAATATTACACAATGTGTGTAATACACGATGATATTATATACATTGTTTATAATACACATTGGATTCTGATCATAGCGTATTACCCAATCATGATAGACAATGATGCTGTTACACAATATATATAACATCATAGTGTTGGGTATTTTGGCCAGTGGTGATCAGTTAGATTAGTTATAAAAAATGCGGTTGCTAAATAATTATAGATTAATAATAATTATTTAGTAATTATTAATACGCAGCGGAACGAAACCGATTCAACACAAAATAGAAACCCGACAGGATCTGGGTTACGAAAACATACGAACACGAAATAAATATTTAATCTACCAA
Source organism: Smallanthus sonchifolius (assembly GCA_023525975.1). NCBI lineage: Eukaryota > Viridiplantae > Streptophyta > Magnoliopsida > Asterales > Asteraceae > Smallanthus > Smallanthus sonchifolius. The sequence continues at coordinate 35,976,676 of CM042046.1, forward strand.
TGAGATTAATTATACCTTCGTGGTTAATGATTAACCGGTTGAGACACCGAGGTACAACGAACCGATGCTAGATCACGAACCGAATGCGAGAGAACGGGTGGCACCGAAGATCGCTGGACAGGGCGGAGGATGGTGTCGGTACAGGTAGCCGGAAGTCACAAAGCATAAACAATCCCTTTTGTGTGCTGCTTTGGAATTTGCCAAAAACAAGAAAATCGATTTCTTGTATATCCTTTTGATTGGAGTTGTTCGAAAGAGCCAAAAAGAAAAGGAAGAGTTTTCTTCTTTTTGCGGCTGTCAACCATTGTCGGTGTAGAACAAATAATAGGATTATTATATATATATATATAATAATTATAAACCCTATTAATTGTTTCCGAGCCCAAAATCCAATACGAGATAAAAAGCCTGTACCCATTTAATTGTTTTAATGAAATATTAAAACAATATATATATATATAATTATTATTTATATACTAGTACAAATAATAATTCCCGCCTAACGAATATATATAAAATATATCGTCTCGCTAACAGTTCGTAATTACCAGTTAAGCGAGTTAAGTGGATTTAATGTTCGTTGCCCTAGGTGTAACTCTTACGGGTCACAACTCAGTTAGCAATGTTAAATAATCGGGACCGGACATATAATTCCAACAGTCTCCCACTTGGGCGTCCTTCGATTAAGTTTCTTAACGCAGACAGCCAGCGGTGTTCTAGCTACACATGGTTGCCCCTAATAAGGTATGACACTTTAAAGTTATTAACCAAAACATCTTGCTATTGCAAGACAATAGACTTATGGTAATAATCGTCATTTATCCTTTCTGTAAAAGACATCAATTGAATCAATGAGACATAGATTAGATTCATTCTCATATAGCGTTCAATCATTATTGTTCTCGTTCAAGATTCATAGTGGTCCAATCAAACACACAGTCAGTTTGGGTAAGGCCTTACACTTCACCAGTTTGAATCATGAGGGCGCCATGACGTCTAACTGTTACATATCATGTAAGAGTACAGAATCCCTTATCGACTACATACAACTCCCACTGAACTTCAGATCTGTTCCTAACCAATGCCTTTATGACTGGCAGTTACGCGACATCGGTTGACAGTGATTAAAGAACAGTCCTTGGTAAATGAAAGTTCTAGTATGCAACTCAAGTCAGAGGATACTAAATGAGTATACCAATATCAAAAACATATTATGTTAAAATCCATGAAGATGATTTGAAACGAGATACGTCCAACGTCATCCAAGATGAGGTCTGTGAAATTGGAAGTCAACTACTTGAGTCCAAGTTCAGAATAATCTTAATTCAGAGTCGTTCCCACGATTCTGATCGACTACGGATGATTAAGAATACAAGATTCATGGATTAAACATATTAAAATCGAACACAGTTGTAAGAATTCAGAATTGCATTTAAATCAGTAAACCAAAAGAATTCAAAAGTACAACTGTTTAATTGTTCACACATTCAAAATACTAAATCAAAACATATCACTAGCAAATCTAAGACCAATAGCATCTCTGTGAAGATCATGCTTATCCTGAGTCATGGGCTTAGTAAACGGGTCCGCTAGGTTTTGATCTGTGTCTACTTTGCTTATCACGATGTCACCACGTTCCACAATTTCCCGTATATAGTGGAACTTTCTGAGAATGTGCTTGGCTTTGTGATGAGATCTGGGCTCTTTGGCTTGAGCTATAGCACCTGTGTTATCACAAAGTATCTCGATTGGTTGGAAAATACTTGGAACCACATCGAGGTCAATAATGAATTTCTTCATCCAAGCAGCTTCCTTTGCAGCATCTGATGCAGCTATATACTCATATTCGGTGGTTGAATCCGCCACCACACTCTGCTTGGAGCTCTTCTAGGAGATAGCTCCTCCGTTTAGAGTGAATACGAATCCTGATTGTGAGCGAGAGTCATCTCGATCAGTTTGGAAGCTGGCGTCAGTGTAACATCTTACAGTGAGCTCTTCTTCCACTCCTCCAAATATTAAGAACATGTCTTTAGTCAGTACTTCAGGATGTTCTTGACTGCAGTCCAATGGGCAATGTCAGGACTTTGCTGAAAACGACTGGTCATGCTTAAAGCATACGAGACATCAAGCCTTGTACATAACATAGCATACATGATAGAACCAATCACCGAAGCATATGGAATTGCTTCCATACGCTTGGTTTCAATGTCCGTTGAAGGAGATTGCGATTTGTTCAGCACGGTGCCTTTAGTCAAAGGGACACCTCCTTTCTTGGAGTTTTCCATATGAAAGCGTGCCATGACTTTTTCTATGTATGTGCCTTGACTTAGCCCTAAAAGCCGCTTAGATCTATCTCTGTAGATCTTGATTCCTAGAATGTAAGCTGCTTCTCCAAGATCTTTCATTGCAAAACAAGTTCCCAACCTGTGTTTAACATCGTTAAGCATAGGGATGTTGTTTCCAATGATAAGTATATCATCCACATACAAGATGAGGAATGATATAGTGCTCCCACTAGCCTTTCTGTAAACACAAGGCTCATCTTCATTTTTGACAAAACCAAACTCTTTGATCTTTTGGTCAAAACGAATATTCCAGCTTCGAGATGCTTGTTTGAGTCCATAAATAGACTTATTCAGTTTACATACCCTATTAGGATATTTTGGATCAACAAAACCATCAGGTTGTACCATATAGACATCTTCAGAGAGATGCCCATTAAGGAAAGCAGTTTTGACATCCATTTGACATATCTCGTATCATAGTACGCGGCTATGGCAAACAATATCCTGATCGATTTGATCATAGCAACGGGCGAGAAGGTTTCATCATAGTCAATGCCTTGAGTCTGAGTAAAACCTTTCGCAACTAGCCGTGCTTTATAGGTGTGTATATTTTCATGCATGTCGGTTTTTCTATTGAAAATCCATTTGCTCCCTACTGGCCGAGATTCGGGGGGTAGCTCAACCAAGTCCCAGACTTGATTATCACGCATAGATTGCATCTCGGCGTTCATGGCTTCTAGCCATTTTGCAGATTCTGGATCTGAAATAGCAGATTTGTAGTTAGTAGGTTCGTCATTAGACTCGGCTACTAATACGACCTCGGTACTATCAAGATGCCATATGTATCTGTCAGGTTCTTTGCGAGTCCTTACACTTTTACGAACGCTTATGTTTATGTCTGATTCACCAGCAACAACTTCTTGTTGTTCAGACGCTCCGACTTCATCAGCGGTTGTTTGTGGTTCTCGAATTTCTTCAAGATCCACTATATTATCTCCAGTTCCTCGTTCAAGAATTTCTTTCTCGAGGAAGTGTGCCTTCCTTTTGATGGAAATAACATTTGCATCAGGATGGTAGAAATAATATCCGCTTCTGTTATAGTATCCAACGAAAATGACCTTTTCGCCTCTAGGATCGAGCTTGTCATCAGAATCGCTGGTGACATATGCATCACATCCCCATACTCTAAGGTAAGACAGATTGGGTTTAGACCCATGCCATATCACATATGGAGTCTTGTTTACCTTCTTAGTCGGTGCCAGATTGACAATGCGGGCGGCGGTCATAAGAGCATAACTCCAGAAGGAGTGAGGCAAGTTTGTTCTACACATCATCGATCGAACCATATTAAGTAGGGTTTGATTTCTCCTCTCGCTCACGCCATTAAGTTGGGGTGTGCCAGGTGGAGTAGGTTGTGAAACTATTCCACGCTCCTTGAGATGATTTATAAACTCTGTGCTGAGATATTCACCACTTCGATCTGATCGAAGTGTCTTTATCGTTTTACCGAGTTGGTTTTCCACTTCGTTTTGAAACTCTTTGAACTTTTCAAAAGTTTCATGCTTGTGTTTCATAAGATAGACATAAGCATATCGACTATAATCGTCGATGAATGAAACGAAGTATCTTTCATGATTTCTAGACATGGTTCTGAAAGGGCCACATACATCAGTGTGTATGAGTCCTAGCAGATCCTTGGCTCGTTCACCAACGCCGGTGAAGGATCCTTTAGTGAGTTTGCCAGCTAAGCAAGACTTGCAGTCTTCAAAGGATTCTTGTCCGGTGGATTCAAGGATCCCTTCGGATTGAAGCCTTTTCATGCGGGCCTTGCTTATGTGACCAAGTCTACAATTCCATAGAAATGTATCATTAATGCTAGATTTGATACGTTTAGAAAGATTGTATATGTTATTATTAGTTTGAACATCAACCTCATAAATTCCATTTCGAGGTTTAGCCTCAAAATAGAAACAATCATTTAAGTAAGTAGAAATATTAATTCTATTAAAAACGTACTTAAAACCTTGTTCAAACAATAAGGAAACTGAAATAATGTTTCTGGTTAAAGCAGGTGCAAACAAACAATTATTTAAGATAACTACAAGGCCAGAAGGACATGAAAGGTGAAATGTTCCAGTTGCAAGGGTACTCTCTTCCCATCACCAACGATGAGTTCCATGTCGCCTTGTTTCAGCTTCTTCCATTTTTCAGGCTCGTGCAATACATTAACGATGTGATAAGCACATCCGGTATCAAATACCCATGTGTCGCTAGAGATAGTGAAAAGTTCAATAACATAGATAGAAATACCAGAAGAGATGCCTTCACCATTTGCTCTCTTCGATCTCAGCTTAGCTAGATATTCAGGGCAGTTACGTTTCCAGTGCCCCATATTGTTGCATTCAAAACACTGATGCTCCTTGGGAGGGGGTGCTTTTGCAACTTGCTTGTTTTTGTTGGTGGCATTCTTGGCAGCAACACTAAATTGCTTCTTACCTTTGTTGTTATAACCCCTTTTCTTGGTTTTGGGCTTGTTAACATCAGCAGATTTGACCATCAACTCTTGATTAGTCTCACTTGATATTCTCATCTCGGCCGTTTCCTGCATGCCGTGCAGTTCGGGCATAGTCTTCTCCCATGTGTTCATATTTAAGTTCATTACGAAGTTGTCATAAGAACTAGGGAGAGAGTTCAAGATGAGGTTGGTGTCATTCGGTTTTTCATTCTCAAGCAAAGACTTGAGAGAGAATGAGAAGTGGGATTCTTTTTCAGTAGACATCTGTTAAATAAGCAAATTAAATTTTAATTAGTATTTTGGATGTAATAAATTCTTATATTAATGACCCATGGCAAGAATAGAATAAGAATAGAGAATCTGGTTATGTCAATTAGTAATGGCGGCTGTGGCACGCAACATTAGTAAGTGATTTAGGCAGACTGACAATAATTGTCAATTGTGGAAAAATGCATAATTCTCGAGTATGAGGTCGCTAAGACAACTCTTGTCTATGCATTGATACGTTTAGCCTCATCTATGCCCACTTTTGGTCTCCATACAGCTGGGGCATGTAATAGAGAGAAAAGTAATAGTCGCCCTAGTACAGGTACATGTGGAAGGGCAGGATGTGTCAACGAAACCCATGCACCTTGGAGGGATAGGTTACGCACCAAGTGCGGTGCTGTGGATCCAAACACTGGTGTTTCACGTTACGCCCCAAGTGTTCCTTATAGTAAGATGGCATAGACTAAAGATTTTAAATATGGGATTTAATTTTAGTGTTTACCGAATAGGGTCAAACACAACGAATGATAAATCATACGTGTGTTGTAAAATCCAGTTTTACTATATATTAGATCGTGACAACGTGATGAACCCTTACATCTCTCAGGACACTTAATTTTAAATATGTAAGGCCCCAAACCCGGGAGGCCTCACTTGTTGGATTTACTCATTTACAAACAGTTCTTAAACTTGAATATCAAAATAACGCAGTGCAATCATTCATTCATCATAATTAAAACTTGTTCATACATGCGGAAGCGTAACGTTATCAAATACATAAACAACTCATAACGGGATGCCAGTCTTCATATCATCCGGGGTAACTCTTCTCTCTTGCCAAGCATCACCGTCCATCACCATAACCTGCCCTTAACCTGAATGTGCATACTAAAAAGTCAGCTACGCTGGTGAGTTCTAGCTTTACATAAAACCTTAACATAAACATTTTTCCAAAAACATAACATACATTTGTTTAACAAAAGCGTACGTAAAACATGCAATAACTTAACATCCTCAAAACATCGTAACATAGCATCATAACATAAGTCAACATGAACCGAATCTGCGCCTTCTCGTAACCGTCAATTCCATACATCGCATACCAGCGGATGAACTTAAGGCTCGTTACCTTTAAGCCATCCGTCACACAGGTCCCTAAGGCTCGTTACCTCTAGGTGGACCAAACATATGTCTCCGAAGGCTCGTTACCTCTAGGTAGAACCAACATCTCCTAAGGCTCGTTACCTCTAACTAGACCAAACATACGTCTCCTAAGGCTAGTTACCTCTAGGTAGACCAAACATAACTTAGGCACTATTTCCCCGCAAGGAGTAGTACATTCCATTGGGATCCTGGTAATCCCATGGGTGACCGTCGTCACCCCATCATCAACCAGTTGTACAACCGTTAGCCAGCCACAAAGGCCCCCGTAAGGTGAGGCCAATACATACATACATACATACCTTAGCTCCCGTAGGAACTCGTGGCAGATTCGTTCATTCGTGACTTTCATAAAACCTTTACCTCTTTTTAGTTAAAACATTCGTACGTTTTATTAAACAAATCATCTCTTTCGTAAACTTCATTTGGCAAAACATTTCATAAACATCATCCCGTAAACATCACATCGTAAACATGAATTCGTAAACCTCATTTCGTAAACCTCGTTACGTAAACCTCATTTCAAAACGTCATTCCGTATGTATGCACACCAGCCCAAAAACATTTAATTAAAACATTTAAAGAAGGGCTTCTAGAACTCACCTTATAAGCTAGTCTCGGTTGTCCTACACAAAGGCCCAACAACGTCACTTCTGATCTGAATTGATTAGTTAAATACACATCAGACCAATACCGACTTGAACGGTTTAACCATTCTAAACATACTAACTTACTTAACCTTCCTGGTGCCTGCGGACTTAGCAAGTGCGCAGACCCTGCTGCCTGCGCACTTAGCAAGTGCGTAGACCCCTCTTCCTGCGTACTTGATAAGTATGCAGAACCTGCTCCGTGCGCACTTGGTAAGTGCGCACGACCTGTTTCTTCGCAAAACCCTAACTTTCGCATTCAGGTCTGATCTCGTCAAGATCTCGAACCTGTTTGCATCCAAAACGTTCGTTTTCCATTAAGGAACTCAAATCTATGTTTATCTTTCAGTTTCATCCGTAAAAACGTTGCCTTTTCACCCAAAACCCAAACAAAACCCAAAATCGAACTAAAACTCAGATTTAGGTCGGATCGTTACCTGAATCGATCTGATCCGGAGGTTCTTCTCACGAGTTATGGAGTAACACTTTGCTGAAATCTCGGGTCGATCCGCCAACTTTCTCTCTCTACGGTTTCTCTCTCTAGAACTTGCAAATGAGAGAAATGGTGATGACCTTGGCTATTTATAGGGGAGGCTCCCTTTCCAGCCCGCCGGCCAATCCGGCCCGACCCGACATGCCTCGTTCGTTTATTCTGTTATTATAACTGTCGTTTTATTTTTGGGATATTACAAGTCTATCCCCCTTACAATAGGTTTCGTCCCCGAAACCTATCATAAGTCAAATAGTTGAGGGTACGACTCCCTCATTTCCATCTCCGTTTCCCAAGTGGCTTCCTATCCCTTTCGATGCTTCCATTGGACTTTAACGAATTGGATAACCTTATTATGCAAACGCTTCTCCTTTCTGTCTAAGATGGCCACGGGTTCTTCGATGTAGTTAAGGCTGTTGTCGACCTCGATGTCAGTAAGTGGTACGTGAGCCGATTCATCCGCCAAACACTTTCGCAAGTGTGATACATGGAAGGTAGGATGAATCCCACTTAAATCATCAGGCAACTCTAACCGATAAGCGACTTCACCAACCCGTGCCATTATCCTGAATGGTCCGACAAACCTCGGACTTAATTTCCTCTCTTCCTGAATCGTATGATCCCTTTTCAGGGTGACACTTTCAACATTACTCTGTCCCTAATATCAAACTCAATAGGCCTTCGTTGTTTATCCGCATAGGATTTCTGACGATCTTGAGCGGCCTTCATTCTTGCTTTGATTTGATCAAACATTTCCGATGTTTCCCTTACAACTTCAAGACTTCCTAATTCCTTATGTACAATCTCACCCCAACAAACTGGGGTCCTACATCTTCTCCCATACAACATTCCGTAAGGCGGCATGCCTATCGTCGTGTGATGACTATTGTTGTAGGAGAATTCGGCTAACGGCAGATGACTGTCCCAACTGCCGCCAAAATTGATAATACAAGCACGAAGCATATCCTCCAATGTCTGAATGGTACTTTCAGACTGACCATCCGTTTGGGGGTGGTATGCCGTGCTGATATTAAGCTTCGTGCCCATCGCGTCGTGAAATCTTTTCCAGAACCTCGATGTGAATCGTGTGTCCCGGTCAGATACGATCGTCAAAGGCATCCCATGCCGTGCTACTACCTCGTTAATAAATACTTCCGCTAACCTTTCCGACGAGAACGTCTCGCGAATAGGTAGGAAATGAGCACTCTTCGTTAATCGGTCCACAATTACCCAAATGGTGTCATGACCTTTAGCTGTGCGAGGTAGCTTGGTTATGAAGTCCATGGTAATGTGTTCCCACTTCCATTCCGGTATGTCAAGTGGTTGAATCTTTCCATACGGTTTCTGGTGTTCAGCCTTCACTTGCGAGCAAGTCAAGCTCTTGCTTACGTACTTTGTCACTTCGTGTTTCATTCCAGGCCACCAGTATTCCTTCCTCAGATCTTGGTACATTTTGTTGGTACCGGGGTGGATAGAGTATCGAGACTTATGAGCCTCATCCAAGATTTTGGTTCTAAGCTCGCCACTCATAGGTATCTATACCCGCCCAAAACGTGTCCTAACACCAAGGGTGTTATATTCCAACTTGTCTTGTTGGCCAACCATCCTTTCCTTCTTTACGTTTTCTTCCTAAAATGCTTCATCTTGAGCTCTTTCAATTTCCCTCATCACATCTGATGTTACCACTAACTGGCAAGCTTTCACTCTAATAGGAGCAGGCACATCCTTTCGGCTTAGAGCGTCAGCCACCACGTTTGCCTTTCCAGGATGATACATGATCTCACAGTCATAATCTTTCAGGAGTTCCAACCATCGTCTCTGTCTCATATTAAGCTCTCTTTGTTCGAAGAAGTACTTCAAACTTTTATGGTCGGAGTAAATAGTAAATTTCACCCCGTAGAGGTAGTGCCTCCAGATTTTCAATGCAAATACGACAGCAGCAAGCTCCAAATCGTGAGTCGGATAATTAGTTTCGTGAATCTTCAACTGCCGTGACGCATACGTGATCACTCTTCCGCGTTGCATCAACACGCATCCCAATCCCTGACCCGAAGCGTCAGAGTATACCACTAAGTCTTCATTGCCCTAGGGAAGGGCCAAGACTGGAGCTTGGGTTAGCCTCTTCTTCAATTCCTTAAACGCCTCATCTTGGGTCGAATCCCATTCGTACTTTACCTCCTTCCGAGTCAACTTTGTCAATGGCGAAGCTATTTTCGAGAAATCCTGGATGAATCTCCGATAGTAGCCTGCCAATCCCAAGAAACTACGGATTTCAGTTGGCGTCTTAGGAATATTCCATTCCCTTACCGTCATTATTTTTGCTGGGTCAACCATAATGTCGTTCGGGTTAATTACGTGACCTAGGAATTGGACTTCCCTAAGCCAGAACGCGCATTTGGAGAACTTAGCATACAACTTTTCCTTTTTCAGAGCCTCCAACACCTCCTTTAAGTGACATGCGTGATCACCCTCATTCTTGGAGTAGATGAGGATATCATCGATGAACACAATTACCGATCGGTCCAGCATCGGTCGACACACCCTATTCATTAAATCCATGAACGCTGCGGGGGCGTTCGTCAATCCAAAAGACATCACGCGGAACTCGAAATGTCCATAACGCGTGCGAAATGCGGTTTTCGGTATGTCTTCTTCCCTCACCTTCAACTGATGGTACCCGGACCGAAGGTCGATTTTTTAGAACCAACTTGCGCCTTGCAATTGATCGAATAGGTCGTCGATCCTTGGTAAAGGGTACTTGTTCTTCACCGTACGTTTGTTCAACTCGCGATAATCAATACACATTCTCATCGAACCGTCTTTCTTCTTAACAAACAACACCGGAGCACCCCACGGAGAGATGCTCGGGTGGATAAATCCTTTCTCAAGTAACTCGTCTAGTTGTGCCATTAACTCTTTCATCTCCACTGGTGCTAGTCGATATGGAGCCTTAGCCACGGGCTGGGCATCTGGTACTAAGTCGATTCGAAATTCAATCTCTCTGTCGGGTGGTATCCCAGGCAAATCCTCTGGAAACGCCTCCGAGTACATCGTCTAGCTCCTTCACTTCCTTACACTCGTCAATTACGTACACCAGATAAGCCTCGCATCCGCGCCTCAAGTAACCTGTTGCCTTAATCATCGAGATGACGTTTGGCATCGAGGCGTCACGATCCCCAAGAACCTCGACTTTGCTACCGTCCGGAGCCTTGAGTCGGATTATCTTTCGTTTACAAATATTTTGTGCTTCATTGGCAGTTAGCCAATCCATACCTAACACGACATCGAACCCACCCAAAACCATGACAAACAACCTGACATGGAACCTATGACCTTCTATTTTTATCGTGGAGTTGTCAACTACATCGATCACTCTCGTAGTTCTACCCTCAGCGGTTTCCACACTAAAAGCCCTTTCTAGCTTACTGACAGTGTACTTTACTCGTTTACAAAAAGTCGTAGATATAAAACTCTTACTGGCACCCGAATCAAATAACACAGAAACAAAAGTGTTGTCAAGGATAAACGTACCTGACGCCACGTCGGGGTCTGCCCTGGCTTGTTCTTGCGTCAGTGCGTACGCACGAGTCTTTGCTCGGGGCCTCTCTTCTTTCTTTTCCGGGCCTTTCCCTTTCCCGGCTTCACCCATTCTGGGCTTGGTGCATTCCCGGTTCATATGACCGCTTTCACCACAATTATAACATTTAATGCCTTGCCTGCATTCCCGGGAGTAGTGCCCAGTCTTGCCACATTTGTAGCACAGATTTGTCCCTATCCGACATTCACCCGTATGTCTCGCCCCACATCTTCCACAGACTGCCGTCTCGCCTACCCTGGCCTGTTTGTCCCGAGCCCCAAACAACTTCCCACCCGATCGCTTAGCGGGAAAACTCAGCTTCTTTTTGGGCTCTTCAATGGCAACAACATTCAGCGCCAGATCATCAAATACCACTCCGCTCAGTTCTACTACCAAATCGTAGGTAGTAGGGGCGTTTTCTTTAACATAGGTGCGGACCTGGTCCGGCAGCCCTTGAATGTAGCATGCAATCTTTCTTTCCTCAGTCGTGACAAGATGTGGCACCAGACGTGCCAGTTCATTGAACCGTGTGGTGTACTGCCGGTGCGTCATGCTCCCGGCCTTAAAACCCAGAAATTCCCTCTCTACCTTCTCAATCTCGTTCTTTGGGCAGAAATTCTTGATCACCAAAGTTTTCAAGTCAGCCCACATCATCGCATCCACAACCTCGCTCCCTCTTGCCTGACGTACACCTTCCCACCAATGGGATGCTTCTTCTCTCAAGGAGTTAGCAGCAAATTTCACAACCTGATCCGTTCGGCACTCGCTCAGGCGAATGGCAGCTTCCATATGGATTACCCAATCAAATGTAGCCACCGCGTCCTTCTTCCCAGTCAGGACTGGTGGGTCACATGCCTTAAAGGACTTATAGTCGCAACCACGGTTAAGCGGTGCGTTGATTGCCTCCGTGTTCGGGGTGTCAACCGCCGTGTTAGACCCACCTTCCCCATTAACCTTCTTCAATGCTTCAGCTAACAGACCTGGCAGAGAAGTCTTCATCATCTCGGTGAACTCTCGAGCTATAGCTGCTCTCACTTCTGGTTCAAAAGTGAAAGGTTGCTCTTCAACCAGTGTCTGCTCAGTTCCATGCACACTAACCGATGGTTCAGTGTGAACACTTCCTTTTTCACTATACTCTTGGCTCGCAGGGGTCCTGCCACGCCCACCATTTCGACCACCGGTACGGCCCCCACCGCGTCTTCCGTTTCCTCTCCTTGTCAATTCGTTCTATAAGACAAGGAATCAAATGTCATCACGCTAGTTAACAAATAAAATTCAATAAGTACTGTAAGATGTTAATATACACTGGCCATCTGCAATTAACCATTACACTACCTTTCGATTTCTATTTGACCACCTTTGTGAATCCATCAGAACACCAGTCCTTACCTAACCCTTTCTAAGGCATACTACACATGTAAATATATACTACCTTCATACCTGATGCTGTGGCTCGAGTTACCCGTACTGGCATCCACTTTCGGTCCCATTCACAGTTTAAGTTCAAACACTGGGAGTGTCTGAATCTCTCAAACTATTGCTCTGATACCAATTTGTAAGGCCCCAAACCCGGGAGGCCTCACTTGTTGGATTTACTCATTTACAAACAGTTCTTAAACTTGAATATCAAAATAACGCAGCGTAATCATTCATTCATCATAATTAAAACTTGTTCATACATGCGGGAGCGTAACGTTATCAAATACAGAAACATAACATAAACAACTCATAACGGGATGCCAGTCTTCATATCATCCGGGTAACTCTTCTCTCTTGCCAAGCATCACCGTCCATCACCATAACCTGCCCTTAACCTGAATGTGCATACTAAAAAGTCAGCTACGCTGGTGAGTTCTAGCTTTACATAAAACCTTAACATAAACATTTTGCCAAAAACATAACATACATTTGTTTAACAAAAGCGTACGTAAAACATGCAATAACTTAACATCCTCAAAACATCGTAACATAGCATCATAACATAAGTCAACATGAACCGAATCTGCGCCTTCTCGTAACCGTCAATTCCATACATCGCATACCAGCGGATGAACTTAAGGCTCGTTACCTCTAAGCCATCCGTCACACAGGTCCCCTAAGGCTCGTTACCTCTAGGTGGACCAAACATATGTCTCCTAAGGCTCGTTACCTCTAGGTAGAACCAACATCTCCTAAGGCTCGTTACCTCTAGGTAGACCAAACATACATCTCCTAAGGCTCGTTACCTCAAGGTAGACCAAACATAACTTAGGCACTATTTCCCCGCAAGGAGTAGTACCTTCCATTGGGATCCCGGTAATCCCATGGGTGACCGTCGTCACCCCATCATCAACCAGTTGTACAACCGTTAGCCAGCCACAAAGGCCCCCGTAAGGTGAGGCCAATACATACATACATACCTTAGCTCCCGTAGGAACTCGTGGCAGATTCGTTCATTCGTGACTTTCATAAAACCTTTACCTCTTTTTAGTTAAAGCATTCGTACGTTTTATTAAACAAATCATCTCTTTCGTAAACCTTTCGTAAACTTCATTTGGCAAAACATTTCATAAACATCATCCCGTAAACATATCGTAAACATCACATCGTAAACATCAATTCGTAAACCTCATTTCGTAAACCTTGTTTCGTAAACCTCGTTTCGTAAACCTCATTTCAAAACGTCATTCCGTATGTATGCACACCAGCCCAAAAACATTTAATTAAAACATTTAAAGAAGGGCTTCTAGAACTCACCTTATAAGCTAGTCTCGGTTGTCCTAAACAAAGGCCCAACAACGTCACTTCTGATCTGAATTGATTAGTTAAATACACATCAGACCAATACCGACTCTAACGGTTTAACCATTCTAAACATACTAACTTACTTAACCTGCCTGGTGCCTGCGCACTTAGCAAGTGCGCAGACCCCTCTTCCTGCGTACTTGATATGCAAACACAAAAATATGTAAATCATATGGCCAAGGAAAAAGTGTTTGATCTTGCTAGAGCCTAATAGCAAGACCAAACTAGGTCACGGGGTCACAACACACAAACAACCACAAGGATGAACTTCGTGCATGCATCTAGCTGTTCCGTATGACTCCCACTAAATCCAAGATCCTGTCTCCGACTTCTGTTTTGTCTTCGGGTCTTTATCTTTACAATATTTATATAAAATACAAAAAAATAAAACCCTAAGCTATTACAACTTTGAGCCATCAAAGTGGGCCAAAACATAAAAGCTAACCTATTACAATTTTGAGCCATCAAATGGGCCAAACCATAAAACCAAAAACAGAAAACAAACACAAGACATGGTCGGGCCAGATTTACATATTTAATACAATCAAATAACTGCCAATCCTTTTGGTCAATAAAATAAATAAAAACTTTGACCAAAATAAATAAATAAAAATTGCCCTAAAAAGATCTAGATCAGAAACTTTAAACAAGTTAAAGTTTGTGATATATAACCGGTTAAAAGACCGGATCCGATTCGTATGTTGTAACCAAGGCTCTGATACCACTGTTGGGTATTTAGGCCAGTGGTGATCAGTTAGATTAGTTATCAAAAATGCGGTTGATAAATAATTATAGATTAATAATAATTATTTAGTAATTATTAATACGCAGCGGAACGAAACCGATTCAACACAAAATAGAAACCCAACAGGATCTGGGTTAAGAAAACATACGAACACGGAATAAATATTTAATCTACCAATGAGATTAGTTATACCTTCGTGATTAATGATTAACCGGTTGAGACACCGAGGTACAACGAACCGATGCTAGATCACGAACCGAATGCGAGAGAACGCGTGGCACCGAAGATCGCTGGACAGGGCGGAGGATGGTGTCGGTACAGGTAGCCGGAAGTCACAGAGCATAAACAATCCCTTTTGTGTGCTGCTTTGGAATTTGCCAAAAACAAGAAAATCGATTTCTTGTATATCCTTTTGATTGGAGTTGTTCGAAAGAGCCAAAAAGAAAAGGAAGAGTTATCTTCTTTTTGCGGCTGTCAACCATTGTTGGTGTAGAACAAATAATAGGATTATTATATATATATAATAATTATAAACCCTATTAATTGTTTCCTAGCCCAAAATCCAATACGAGATAAAAAGCATGTACCCATTTAATTGTTTTAATGAAAGATTAAAACAATATATATATATATATATAATTATTATTTATATACTAGTACAAATAATAATTCCCGCCTAACGAATATATATAAAATATATCGTCTCACTAACAGTTCGTAATTACCACTTAAGCGAGTTAAGTGGATTTAATGTCCGTTGCCCTAGGTGTAACTCTTACGGGTCACAACTCAGTTAGCAGCGTTAAATAATCGGGACCGGACATATAATTCCAACACATAGTGTGTAATACACAATGTGTGTTATACACAATGATACTATTACACAATGATGTGTGTAATATATACACTGTTTATAATGCACATTGGATTCTGATCATAGTGTATTACACACTATAATGATACACATTGGATTCTGATCATAGTGTATTACACACTATAATGATACACATTGGATTCTGATCATAGTGTATTATACACTATGATGATACACAGTCATGATAGACAATAATACTATTACACATTGATTGTGTAATACACATCATTAATTGTGTAATACACAATGTGTATATAACATACATCATTGTGTAATACACATCATTGTCTATCATATTGTCTATCAATCTGATAGACAATGATACTATTACACATTGATTGTGTAATACACAATGTATTATTACATATAAATAACACATTGTGTCATTTGAATTTTGTATAATATAAATTCAGAATATGCAAATATATTTCATACCTCTTCAGACTCCAGACAATCTTTTTTATTTTTTGATTTTTACTTTCAATGTCACTCTTGATTCTTCTTTTTTCTCTTCCTTCTCTACCTTTTTCTTTGATTTTTCATTCTTTATCATTTTTGGCTTTTCTTGTTCTTCTTTTTTCATTTCTTCCTTCGCTTCTTTTTTAATTTATTTTTCAAGTAGATTTTCATATTCAATCAATTTCAAGTGATCAATCTTCTCAAGCTTGAGTTTTTCTATCTTCTGTAATACAGATTTTTTATATCTATGAGAAAGAGAAAAGAGAACAGAAGATAGAAAAACTCAAGCTTGAAAAGATTGATCACTTGAAATTGATTGAATATGAAAATCTACTTGAAAAAACAATTAAAAAGGAAGCAAAGGAAGAAATGAAAAAAGAAGAACAAGAAAAGCCAAAAATGTTAAAGAATGAAAAATCAAAGAAAAAGGTAGAGAAGGAAGAAGAGAAAAAAGAAGAATCAAGAGTGACATTGAAAGTAAAAATCAAAAAACAAAAAGATTGTCTGGAGTCTGAATAGGTATGAAATATATTTGCATATTCTGAATTTATATTATACAAAATTCAAATGACATAATGTGTTATTTATATGTAATTATACATTGTGTATTACACAATGATGTGTATTATATAATGTTGAGACATGTGTATTACACAATCAATGTGTAATAGTATCATTGTCTATCAGATTGATAGACAATATGATAGACAATGATGTGTATTACACAATGATGTGTGTTATATACACATTATATAATATTACAAAATGTGTATTATACACATTGTGTATTACACAATCAATTATGTGTATTACATAATCAATGTGTAATAGTATCATTGTCTATCATGATTGTGTATCATCATAGTGTGTAATACACTATGATCAGAATCCAATGTGTATCATAAACAGTGTATATATTACACACATCATTGTGTAATAGTAACATTGTGTATAACACACATTGTGTATTACACACTATGATGTTATATATATTGTGTAACAGCATCATTGTCTATCATGATTGTGTAATACACTATGATCGGAATCCAATGTGTATTATAAACAATGTATATAACATCATTGTGTATTACACACATTGTGTAATATTAAATCTACATTGTGTATTATAGACAATGTACTAGTTTTATGTATTTGCATATTGTGAATTTGTATAATAACAAACAATTAATATTACATAACAGGTTAGAATGGAGAGAATAGAAAAGGAGTTGAAAAAAGTTGAAGAGCATGCAGAAAAATTGAAGATGTTGTTCGAGAAAGAAAGAAAAGATTACCCATCAAGTAATATAGTGATAGAAAAACAGAGAGAATGAGAATTGTTACTAAAAAATATATCCCAGTTGAGAAATTTTCAAAAGAAACCCCAAGAATTAAGAGCAAAGACACTGTTTTATTGGACACACCTCTTATAGTTAGCCAAGACACAATGTCAGAGTTAATTGAGTTGGAAAAACAAGCCACAAAAAGGATTGAAGAAGTTGAAAATCAAAAAAAAAATCAGAATCAGTCAACAAGAATGATCCACCAAGCTTTCGTTTGTTATCACAAGATAGCAATGAAGGAAATCCTGAAATAGAAATTGGAAACATAGAGAATGTTGAAAAAGAGATTGTAGGAGAAAAAGAGATTGTAGAAGAGATGGTTGGAGAAAAACCTGTTGGAGGAACAGAAAAGATAGGAGAAGAGTTAGTTATAGAAAAAATGTTGGAAAAGAGATGGTTGTAGAAAAAATTGTTGGAGAAGAAACAAAAGAAGATGAAATCATCGAAGACACCATGGAGGCTGAAAGAGATAAGATGGGTGAAGAGAAGACACCAGCAGATGTTGAAGAGAAGAAACAAGAAAGGCAAAAAAGGAAAATAATCTTATCAGATGCATTATGTTCACCTTACAAGCAAAGAAGAGTTGGGATGGAAGAAAAATTGACGACTGTTGAAAAAAACATTTCATTATATTTATTTTCTGGGAATGGATATGTTTGGTAAAATAATTTTTTTAACTATTTAAAATATATGAAAAAAAAATTTTATTTAGTAACTATTAACAATTTTTTTTGCAGGGATTCATTGTTTGAAATTACTAATGTTATAACAACACCCATAATAGAACTAGAAACTTTGTCACCTGGGATAGAAGTACATGTCGATGTCATTAATACATGGGCTCATATATTAAATAATGAAGAGTTGAAGAAGAACAGAAACAATTTTGTTTTCAGACTGTTTTGTACAGCTCTTATGATTGTAAGTTAACAATATATATATATATATATATAAAAACTGTATTACACACAATGTGTATTACACAAAATGATGAATATAACATCACTATGATGTTATATACATTGTGTAATAGCATAATTGTTTAAAAGCATCATTGAGTATTAGCATAATTGTGTAATACACTATGATAAGAATCAATGTGTATTACACACATTGTGTATAAAACACTATGATCAGAATCATCATTGTTTGTTATACTACACACAATGTGTATAATTGTGACATCCAGCAAATTCAGGTTAACTCCGTTAACACAAACATCGTTAGTTCAAACATTGTTTATACAAACTCAGTTATCTCAAACATTCACTCATGCATTACATTTAATTAGGGTTAATTAATTGTGTCAGATATTGCACAAACACTCATGTAACGGTAATTCGGAGAATTTCCGAATCGCATGAGTCGATCCCTGAACGTTGGTGATAATTAAAAATAATATTTCGAATAATAAATAATTTATAATTAATATAAATTATGTGCTTTTACGTGTTATGTGATTTTATGCGTAAACTGTAGACTTTCGTGAAATCACGTACGTTTACGCGGAACGTTGTGACTTTTATTGCTTTAGTGATTTTTATAAATAAGTTTTATAAAAATATTTATTAGAAACTATTTTAATTAGTTACATTTAATTAAATATGTTTTAAATTCATTTAATTAGTCCATAGGCCATATAAATCAATTTTTAAGTCCATGAAGGGACCCATGGAGTGAGTATATAAGGATTTTATAAAAACCCTAACCCCATAACCCCAAAATTTTGAAAATAATCAGCCCCCACTCCCCTTGAGATTGCAAATCCCCTCTTCATCTCCAAACCATTCTTAGATCGATCTCCTTCTTGCAATCGTTGGTGTTCTTGAGCAATCCTAGCATCAGTCTTCGTTTCTATCGGATCAAGTAAGATTTCATGTATTTTTATTTATATATTTTTTGAAAATATGGTTATGTGAAACCCTAGTTTTCATCCAAACAAGAATCCATTCAATAAAGATGCAAACTTTGATAATTAATTATGTATTATGATGATAGTTGTTAGTTTTGTTGATTTGGTGAAAATGTCTAGAACCGAGAGTTACTATATAAGGAAACTTTTTATGTTTTCTATCTTTCATGTTAGACATTATTAGGATGATATGATGATATTTATACGTTACTTGATGCATGTTTAAGTGAATTGTGAAGTTAGATTTTGAATACCTAGTCCGGTTTTACAAACTTGCTAAATAAGGAAACTTTAATCGACTAAAGTAGTCATAACTTGCTAGTTTGATATGCATGTTAGTATATTATGATACTTGTAGGTTAACAATGATGAAATAACGTGTTGTAACGTGTTAAATATCAGAAACCATACATGTTATCTTTAGCCGACTATAAAAGGAAACCATAAACTGAAATGTGATCAACATATTAAAGATCCAGGTGTGTGTTACATGTTTAACCATCTAAGACGTATTAGATTCATATTAAGAACATAATTAGTAACGATAGTTTGTAGAAAACACGAGTCTCGAACATAACTGCCATTTATAGAAACCTGCTAATTATGGAAAGCTGCTAAATATAGAAACTTACTATATGTGGTAACTGTGCTAGCATACTAGAACAATAAGGAATTGTTGCTAAGTGTAACCTGCATGATCTTATGTGTGTAATATGGAAGTATTATATTAATCAAACACTATTTCATACATTGAGTCACCAACGGGTCATCGGGTCAAACTCGGTCAAACATGAGTCAAACTTGTAAACTCTTTTCAAACACATAAACAATGGGATTGTTTGGATGCAAGGGTCTTACGAACCAACACGAACACACACTCATAAACTTATGAAATATAGGTAGCCGTTAGCAGGTCACATGTCTTTCACTTGTCATTCTAGCACATACTCTAAGGTGAGTTTCACGACCCCTTTTCTTATGGTTTAAACTTAGGGGAGAAAACATGGGTACAAAAATTTAGATCTTACATTTCATTTATATCACTTGTTGTACTAAGCGCAAACATATCATGTAAGTCCTTACATATCGAACCGTTTAATATATGGGATAGCGAGGTAATCTTGAGTAGTACTACTGGGCATTGACAAGCCTCACCCGCGTTAGTTGCGCTAACACGACAGGAAGTTGAACGGGTGTAATATTGACCTAAACATTTACCATTGATCATGATAGTCATGGTAGGAGGCAGTTCAAACATAAACAGTCAGCTTCGGTGTCGAAACGCTTTAGTAACATGTAACTAGGTTAGCTACCTATGATATAAATTGTAAATGGTTTTATATAGTATTCTTTACAAGCATTGAAACCTATGAACTCACCAACCTAGTGTTGACACGTTTTAGCATGTTTTCTCATGTCATTAAGGTACAAGCACAAGCTAAGGCATGCATGCATTCGAAGTCCATCATTTTCAAACTCAAGAACTATTTATTTTATTTATTGTTGAATTATTTATTTTTGGCGCGACTGTTTTGGCGCATGCTTTTTATTTAACTTTTCGCTTCCGCAATCTTACATTAAATCAGTGTTTTCATTACTAGTGTTGCATCGTTACTATGCGCAATACTAGTGGTTTTCTTAAACTCGTATAGAGTCGTTCAAAGTAACTAATGACTGAGATCCTGGTATGTCACGCTCCTAACGGTAAAACTACGTTAGTGGATTTTGGGGGTGTGACAATAATACACAATGATGATTCTGATCATAGTGTATTATCAATGTGTATTATACATTTTGTGTAATACACATTGTGTATTATCAATGTGTATTATACATTTTGTGTGATACATATTGTGTATTATCAATATGTATTATACATTTTGTATTATCAATGTGTATATATTAAACATTGTGTAATACACATTGTGTATAATACACAATGGAATATTACACAGTGTGTATTATACACAATGTATATATCATCATTGTGTATTATACACATTGTGTATTACACACATTCGAGTGTGTAGTTTTATAATTCTGTTATTATGAAATTATTATTTGAATTACAGCACAGAGACACAATCAACAAATGTCCCGAGGAGAGAAAAAATGAGTTCAAAAAAAAATATGACCGAATTTTTAAAGAAGGAGAAATTGGATAACATCAAAGAGTTTGATTTGGTATTTTTCCCAATGATTCTATCCCAACACTTTTATCTCATGTGTTTCAACCTCAAAAAACCAAAGACAATTATAATTGACAACAGTGCCTTGGGTGAATATAATGCAAAATTCAAAGGCATAACTGAAAATTTTGTAAGTTCAGTAAACATTTATAATGTTAGTCTATAACACAATATCATATATTGACTTACACATTAGGATTAAATTTTTATTACAGAAAGAAGCTTTTGTATCATTCATTGCAGACTTTGCACATCCTAAAACTGATGAAATGGATGACATTGTGGTTAAAATATTTGAGATGCCTTGGAGAAAAAATGTAAACAATAAAGACTGTGGTATTTTTATGATGAGGTATATGGAAACATATATGGGAGAAGAAGAAAAAGCTTGGTTGTGTGGGTTTGGAGTGGAATCAGAGAATGTTTCCGGAGAAACAAATAGAAGATTTGCGTCGAAAGTATTGCGTAAAAATTCTGTTGCATGAGATAAATGAATTAAAACACTACATTGCTGAAGAAATGAAGAAATATTTTTAAATAGCATATCCATAAATAAAAATCTTGGAAGAAACTTCAAAAAAGAGAATTGAAGAATGGTTGAAGAGAGAACTTGATTAGACATTTTTCTTTAACATTATGTTGACAATATTGCTATGAATGTGTTTGGTGTTGGTTTTTTAAAACAATTTATGATGATCATGGTGATTTGGTTGACATTATTGTAGAAACAATACTCTTATTTTCTTATTTCTAATGACAATGGTTGGTATGGTTGTTTATGGCTATGAGAATCTTATATTGTTAATTCTCATGATTATAATGTTTATATTACAAAATAGGTTGTTTATATGTAATGATACATTGTGTGTAGTTTTATATCTACATTGTGTATTATAGACAATTATGTACTATATTATTCATTGTGTAATATCATGATTGTACATTTTTGTGTATAAAACACAATGTGTATTTCACAATGTGTATATACAAATCATGATTTATGAACATACACACACATACACATTGATAATATATACATTCTGTATAATACACAATGTGTAATACACATTGTGTAACACAAAATATATATTACACATTGTGTAATACACATTGTGTATTATACAGAATGTATATAACATCATTATGTATTAGACATTTTGTATATCATACAAAATTTATATATTACACATTGTGTAACACAAAATATATATTACACATTGTGTAATACACATTGTGTATTGTACAGAATGTATATATTATCAATGTGTATTATACACACACACATTGATAATATATACAAATCATGATTTATGAACACACACACATTGATCATATATACATTCTGTATAATACACAATGTGTATTATACATTTTGTGTATTATACAGAATTTATATATTACACATTGTGTATTATACAGAATGTATATAACATCATTGTGTATTATACATTTTATGTATTATACAGAATTTATATATTACACATTGTGTAATACACATTGTGTACTGTAAAAAAACACAATGATGATATATAGATAATTGTAATATATGTTTGTATAGATCTTTGTAATATTATTTCAAAATGGAATATTGTATCATAATGTAAATATAACACCATGCATATATGTTTGTATAGATGTTTGTAATACAATAGATTCTGATCATTGTGTATTACAAACATTTTGTAATATTATACAAAAATGTGTAATACACACATTATATAATACACATTGATAATACATACATATTGTATTACACACTTTGATAATATATACATTCTGTATAATACACATTGATAATATTTAAATTCTGTATAATAAACAAAATGTATAATACACATTAATAATATATACATTCTGTATAATACACAATGTATTTTGATCATAGTGTTTTATACACAATGTGTATGTAATCATTGTGTAAAATACACAATATAACACAAATGTATTGATTTTGTAACACAACAGGTTATTCTCAATCTATATTACACAATTTACTAATTCTGTAATATAACACAGTGTGTAGGATAATACACATTGCCATGATATATAACACAAAAATATATAATATTACACACTGATGATAGAGCAACTACTGAAAATTACAGAAAATAACATTATTTCAATATGAAATATTCATTTCTTTTACCTGATAATAGAATATAAGGTAACAATCAACTGTTAGAAACACAATATTTTCCAAAATATACGCAATTAACCAAAAGACACAATGTCTCATATTTTTAAAGATAAAAAAGTATAATAAAAAAAATAATTCTCTAAACTTGAATATTATCAACTCCTAAACTAGCTGATGATTCTTTCTCTTTAAGATTTGCAATGTATAGCTTGCAAGTGCGAAGACTGTGACCTGCAACTTTGCAAAACCGCATTCCTTTGTTTTTTTCCCCTGCTTGACTAATTGAAATCTCACGCGCTGACTTCAAACGTTTCTGAGTCCCATAACCTTTCGTTCTTGTTCTAATAGGGTTTCGAACAGTAATAGTGCATGGTTCTTTCATTCCAGTCATTTCTGCAAATCTATCTCTCCTGCTAGGATGCGGGGCAACGAATTGAACCTCATTAGCCTTAGCCATGTAACCTTTGACATAATCTCTATAAAGACACAGCTGATCTATGTCCATAACCAATCGATTTATAGAATACTCATTTGCAAACCAAATCTCACAAAGAACAGCTTCAACAACATCACCATTTGTTTCGACATCGTTAGAACTAACAGATTGAATTGAAGTACTTGGAACGACTTCCCTTCTCCAACGCCTAACAATATACTTCTTCGGGAACTCTTTTACAAAACAAAGTCTAAGAACATAGAAAATATGTCTACATAGCAACCCAAACTATTCAAACCTTCTGCAACTGCATGTTATGGTTTGATCTTCATTTCGAAACATAACCTACAAAATAATAGATAATACATAACCAACAACACATAATACAGAAGACACAATGTGTAATATAACCATTGAGTAATATATTACATTGGATTCTGATCATTGTGTAATAGTATCATTGTCTATCATGATTATATAATACACTATGATCAAAAACCAATGTGTATTATACACAATGTATATAACATCATTGTGTATTATATTACATTGGATTCTGGTCATTGTGTATTACACAATCATTGTATAATAGTATCATTGTCCATCATGATTGTGTAATACACTATGATCAGAATACAATATGTATTATACATAATGTATATAACATCATTGTGTATTACACACATTATGTATTTTTATATCATTGTCTATCATGATTGTGTAATACACAATGATCAGAATTTAATGTGTAATATATACAATGTATATAACATCAGAATCCAATGTCTGTAATACACAATGTATATAACATCATTGTGTATTACACACATTGAGTATAAAACACTGTGATGTTATATTGTGTAACAGCATCAATATGTATTACACAATCATTATGATTGTGTAATATGTAGCACACCTAATTTCTATATTACACAATCATGCTGATGACTGTGTATTACACTATGATCAATGTGTATTACACTATGATCAGAATACAATGTGTATTATACACAATGTATATAACTTCATTCTGTATTACACACATTGTGTATTTTTAAATCATTGTCTATCATGATTGTGTAATACACAATAATCAGAATCCAATGTAATACACTATTATAGTGTATTTTGTATCACCATTGTGTAATATACTATCCATTATGTAATATAGATTGAGAATGTGTAATTAAGACACAATGCAGTCTTATTCTATATATTGTTATATGGTTGTCTATTATACAATGAAACAGTAAGATAAAAAACACAATCATATAATAATTCAATTGTGTATGCAGTCTAACTGTTATATATTGTGTAATATAGATTGAGAAACAGTAAGATAAAAAAACTAATACCTCAAAATGTGATGTGCATGGTTGCAAAAAATCCTCAATTTTAAACTTCATAAAATCACCAACTTTTTGCCTGGTAGCAGAAGCACAACTATTAATAGCATCATCTATCTCCAACTGCTGATCCAAAAAAATTGTTCGTGTATAGATTTGTGCAGCTTGTTTTTCAAGAACAAATTTACTCCACATACCAGGTTCAGTGTATCGAGATTCATGATCATTTTTTCTATGCTCATACCTTTGAGCCTCGATTGCTGTCTCAAAGTGACTAAAAAACTCAACTAGAGTCGACTTTGGATTACGAAATTGATTAAAAAAATGATTCTCGCTTTCTGATCTTGACGTAGTACGCATAAGCCCAGACAAATTCTCCTCAAGATAAAACGCAGGTATCCAGTCTTGTCTAATATTATAAATATCAGACAACCAAACATGATCACTTAAACTATAATGAGAAAGAATTGAATGCCATCTCTCCTCAAACTCAACACGTGTAATAGAATCTGTCCATGCGATCCCAGCCAATTCTTTTTTGAAATCTATGGTATTACACACAACTAGTCCAAGCTACAAAAATGTGAAAATGAAAAAATTAAGACACAACGTAGATACAGTAGCATAAAACACAATCCAAAAAAAGTAACATAAGACACAATACATTGTGTATTTCATAAGACACAATACATTGTGTATTTCATAAGACACAATACATTGTGTATTTCATAAGACACAATGCTAATGTAAATACAGTAACACAAGACACAATCCATTGTGTCTTTCATAATACACCATGCAGATACAGTAAAATAAAGACACAATTTAAAAACAGTTACACAAGACACAATGCATTGTGTTTCTGGTAAAACACAATGCATTTTGGCTTTCATATACACAATGCAGATCCAGTAACTAGTCATATGTGCCACATACACAATCATGATAGTGTTTTATACATTGTGTAACAGCATCATTGTGTATTATACAATCATTGTGTAAAAGCATCATTGTGTATTACACACATTGTGTATAAAACACTATGATGTTATATACATTGCTGTTACATAATGATTATGTATTACACAATCATTGTGTAATAGACACAATATAGAATCAATAACTAATTAAAAGAGCATACATAATCTGTGATAGTGTTTTATACATTGTGTAACAGCATCATTGTGTATTACACACATTGTGTATAAAACACTATGATGTTATATACATTGATGTTACACACTCATTGTGTATACGAATTCAATGATTATGTTTTATACACAATGTGTTGTGTATTACACAATGATTGTGTTTTATACACAATGATTGTGTATTACACGATTACCATCATTATGTATTACACACATTGTGTATAAAACACTATGATGTTATATTCATTGATGTTACACAATGATTGTGTATTACACAATCATTTTGTATTACACAATCATTATGTAATAGACACAATATAGAATCAATAATTAATCAAAACAGAATAATGATATCTTGGCAGACAGTTTCTCCCATATGTGCCACATACATAATCTATGACGACTATTTGGTAAAACTTCTTGAATAGCTTTCTTCATAGCAGGATCTTGGTCAGTAACAATTACTTTAGGAGCACAACCAAACGCCTTGACATAAAACCTCAATAACCAACTATATGACTCAGCAGTTTCAGATCCAAGAAGCGCAGCAACAAGGGTAACATTCCTTTTGTGGTTATCTATACCAGTGAAGGGAACAAACACCATATCATACCTGAAAACAAAAAGTTAAAAGAAATGTCATATATTACACAGTTATTACTAAAACAAAGTGAAGATTTAAATTTTACTTATTTGATCGATAAGTGGCATCAAATCCTACAACATCACCAAATACCAAATAATTGCTCTTCGAAACCTCATCAGCCCAAAATAAACCACCTAAATTTCCGTCTTCTTTAATAGTATAATCAAACGAAAAATTGGGACAATACTGTTTTTTCCTCTCAAGACGTTGAATAACCATCTATGCATCATACTCACCAATATATACATTTAGATCCCTCTTGAAATTCTTAAAATCATTTTTTGTTGCACCTAGATCCTCATAACCACCATACAAACTCTTCAAAATGTTAAATGCTCTTACAGGTCCAAGATTAATGGTAGACAACACTTGAATTGCACTTTCTTTTACATAATTAACCTTTCTTGCAGAAGTCAAAAATTGAATGTCTTCTTTTTTAACAAAACTGTGGTTATGCTCTTCTTGAAAACCATATATTTGATACTTTTTATCAAAATTTAACTGCAACTTAATGTATGCATTACATCCAATCCTCTTAGATGGTTTCCTACACCTTTTCACTTTGCCATCGTGTAATTTATCAAACGATCTTCCTTTTTAAAAACCTTGCCTCAAACAAACAAAGTACTTCAACTTAATAACACCCTTAGGATTGTATGATGAGGTCCTCCTAATTGAGAAACCGCTACAGAGAGCATACTTTTCGTAAAAGGAAAAGGCATGCTCAATAGAATCAAACATCATACCAACAACAGGTTTAACTGACTGGCTCACAACAGGTGTGTACTTTTTTCCATAATTTAGTGATACATGCTGTTGACCAAGTTCATTGAAAATTTGGACATCTACATAAGTAAAAGTAACATTAGAAACAATGAAGAGACAGAAACATATAAACATAATAAAATAAGACACAATACAAATACAGTTATATATAAACAGATCAACACTCTGACCTCTATAAAATATTGTGATGTTATATACATTGTGTTTAATACACAATGTGTATTTCACAATGACTGTGTATTACACAATCATTGTGTATTACACACATTGTGTATAAAACATTATGATATTATATACATTGTGTAACAGCATCATAGTGTTTAATACACAATGACTGTGTATTACACAATCATTGTGTATTACACACATTATGTATAAAACACTATGATGTTATATACATTGTGTAACAACATCATTGTGTATCATAATTGTGTAAGACACTGTGATCAGAATCCAATCTATAATACAATGTGTGTAATACACATCATTGTGTAATGTGTATTACACACATGTCTCAACATTATAGAATACACATCATTGTGTAATACACATCATTGTCTATCATATTGTCTATCAATCTGTAATACAATGTGTGTAATACACATCATTGTCTATAAACACTATGATGTTATATACATTGTGTTTAATACACAATGATATGTATTACACAATCATTGTGTATTACACAATGATGTGTATTACACACATTGTATTACAGATTGGATTCTGATCATAGTGTATTACATAATCATTGTGTATTACACAATCACTGTGTATAAACACTATGATGTTATATACATTGTGTTTAATACACAATGACTGTGTATTACACAATCATTTTGTATTACACACATTGTGTATAAAACACTATGATGTTATATACATTGTGTAACAACATCATTGTGTATTATAATTGTGTAATACAATATGATCAGAATCCAATCTGTAATACAATGTGTGTAATACACATCATTATGTATTACAATGTGTAATACAATGTGTGTAATACACATCATTGTGTAATGTGTATTGCACACATGTCTCATTAATTTCCCACACCTGTCCCAACACATGACAGAAAACTAGAAAACATAAAAATAAAAAAAGGTACATTTTCTACGAATACACTAAAACGACACATAATCGGTTACTTTTCCCCGAACAAAGAAAGGAACTGCATGTCGTTTGTCCACAAAAAAAAATAATACAACTCAAAATGCATACACTTACCTTCGCAAAAACAACATGTATCTTCAAATAGTTGAAAACGTATGTCCAACTCAAAATCAAGAATGAAAAGAGTGACCGGTGAAAGTATTCTCAAAACCCCATATATTCATCCCTAATTCGAGAACGTAACGAGACTGTAACTCTTCTGGGCAAAAATTATGATCCTTTGATAGAACAATTTTGGATGTGATTGGATTTGGTAAGAGATATGCGAAAGTAGCAAGGAGAGAATCATGGGAAATTGATTCTCACTATTAAATTAAATTAATTAACCTACACCGTAAAAGTTCTAAAATACCCTTCTGTGTATTAAATTTAGTAACAATTAATTCAAAAATTTACGAAATTACCACCTTAATCTTCCACCCTTGAATCCATCTAATGAAGGGTTGAGATTAGTTCTCTTTGTTCTCGCATAAATCTTTGTTCTGAATTGAACCCTCCCCTATATATATATATATATATATATATATATATGTGTGTGTGTGTGTGTGTGTGTGTGTTAAATTTGCATGCAAGTGTTGAGTTTTATATATTTTGCGTGAGATAATATTAATTTGTTGTATATATGATATTATTATACGTGTAGACGATTTTATTGTAGTGGGTAGAGTTAGACCGACAGTTGTGTCGGGGTTGTGATGTGGTGTTTACGACTATGGTGTCAGTTAATTTGGTGAAAGCCTTGGTCTAGGCTGAGTAAGTTGATGTTTTGGGATTTGTTGTGTTAACCTGGTGTCGAGTTAATACATGTACTAGAGTATGAGTTAGTGTAGTAAGTTCACCCTATGTCGATAAGACTACTGGATGGTAATTATGGGATAAGTTTTGGGTGGTGAACCGTTATGTGATATCGTATGATAACATGGGTTATTTATGGGTTAATAACTGTTAAAAACTATTTTATTAAGGACCGTAGGGTCTTGAGTGGAAATAAATATAAAATGTGATGAATTTGTGGTGGTCGGAAAATCGATATAAAGGTCCCCCTTTTAAATCATCGAAAAATGAGTGGCGGTGAGCGATAGTTACAGTGCCCCCCTTTTAAATCGATGGTAGATCTTGAAGCTTGAAAGCTATTGAGGGTGTTTCTGAATCTGTGGCTTTACCAGAGAAGATGATGGCTGTAGCCATGTGGTGATGGGGTTTCCATTGGTTTTAGATCTAGG
This sequence comes from Smallanthus sonchifolius, assembly GCA_023525975.1. Classification (NCBI taxonomy): domain Eukaryota; kingdom Viridiplantae; phylum Streptophyta; class Magnoliopsida; order Asterales; family Asteraceae; genus Smallanthus; species Smallanthus sonchifolius. The sequence continues at coordinate 36,006,825 of CM042046.1, forward strand.
GTTTGTGTTAACATAAATGATTTTTTTTTTAACTTTTTTAATATAAGGGTATTTTGATATTTTTTTAAATATTTAACAGAATAGTTAACCCTCATTCAAATTAAGGACCCAACTTGTTACATGTGTGCAAAAGTTTGAACTATCTGTGTACTTTTTCATACCTAAGGACCAAATCCAAAATTTGTGAAAATCATACGAACCATCCGTGTACTTTACTAATTAAAATAAAAACTTTTTCTATAAGTTATTTTTGAAGTGTAGAAAAAAATATTAAAAATACACCTAAATTTACTCCTCTTAGAACATATACATCACTTTTTTCATCTTTATTTCTATAATTTAATTAAATATCACATTTTTTAAATTTATCTTTAAATTTAGTTTAATCTCTCACGTCTTATTCGCATACACTTATTTTATTATTTTTTTCTCTTTCAAACACACTCATAAAAAATATAGAGATTTATAAAAATTGATCTTTATATTTAGAGAATCTCTATTTACTAAACTATAAAATTTAAAAATAGAGATGAATATAGAGATTCTGATATAGATCAAAATAAAAGAAAACTGTAAATAATAAAAATAAAAATAGATCTAAAAAATCTGATTTAAATGCCCTTACATATATCTTTCTCTTCTAAAATCTCTCATAGAGGTGGACATTATAACCGGATCCGGATCCGATGGATTATCCAAAATCGGTTTTTTTTTAACCGGATTTTTTGGAACCGGATCGGATATTTTTGGAACCGCCGGATCTGGAACCGGTTATATGGTTTTCCAAGGGACCGGACAAAATCGGACAAATTTGGAACCGGACAAAAATCGGACACAAAAAATCCGGACAAAATCGGATAAAACCGGATAAAAGGTTCCAATAGGTTCCAAACCTCACACCCCAAAACCGGATCCGATCCGGAACCGGTTCCATCAGATCCGGTCCTTGACCAACGTTGACTTATCCGATCCGGATCGGATCCGGACCGGTTCCGTCAACGATGGTCAACAACCGGATCCAATGGATCCGGTTAAGAGAGTGGAGACTTGGAACCTATTGGGACCGGACCGGATTTATGGAACCGGACCGGACAAAAAAAACCAGTTCCACCGGATTTTTTTTTTTTAAAAAAATTAACAAAGATACACTATAAAATACATGTTTTTTTTTTGTAGCTTTTTTTAAGTGATTTAACAATAGTTCGTAAAAAGTAAATACAAAAAACATAATTGAATCACAAAATATATATTATTTATTATGTTTTCAATCTTCTTCGTCGTAGTCTTCGTAACATCGGTTTTCATTCTTCTTCGCTTGAGATACGTTGGGCTTCATCATAAGCTTGTTCTTCGTCCGAAAGTGGATTCGCCGCCCCTTGTTCTACTTCGAATTCATGTATTTCTTGTTCAATGTCAAGCTCGCCTTCTAGTTTTGCAACATGTTGTACACGTTCGGCGGCATCCAAATGGTCCTTCAAGCAAATACACATCTCCATAGATTCCGGTGTAAGCCTCGTTCTTCGAATAGATAAAACCCTGCCACTAAGAGAAAAAGCAGATTCCAAAGCTACCGTAGAAGCTTGGACGGTTAGTAGGTCACGGGCCATTGCGGCTAGAACGGGATATTGGGATTCCCTTCCTTGCCACCAACTCAAGATATCAAAGTTTTCAAACTCTTCGGATCTTAGAGTTGAAATAAAGTCGGTTGCTTGATATCTCCCAAGCTCGCTACTTGGTGTGGTTCCACGAGCTCGTTTAGTATTTTCGTTTCTTAAAGTGTTAAATAAATTTAGCATCGGGTTCCTTGAACTACTAGAACTTGAACCCGAACCCATTGTGTAAGGCCCCAAACCCGGGAGGCCCCACTTGTTGGATTTACTCATTCACAAACAGTTCTTAAACATGAATATCAAATAACGCAGCGGAAAATTTCATTTAAACATAACTTAATCGTTGTTCATACATGCGGAAGCGTAAACATTGATTAAAACATATTTACATCATAACTAAACATAACGGGATGCCAGTCTTCATGATCAGCCGGGTAACTCTTCTCGCTTGCCAAGCATCACCGTCCATCCTCATAACCTACCTTAACCTGAATGTGCACACTTGAAAACGTCAGCTACGCTGGGGAGTTCTAGTTTTAACATAAAACCTTAACTTCAAATAAATTGCCAAAAACATCACTTCATACTTCATTTAATAAAAAGCGTACGTAAATAATGCAATAACGAACATAACACTTCATAAGTCAACGAACATATAGAATCTGCGCCTTCTCGTAACCGTCAAATCCAAACGTTACATACTGGTTGAATAACTTAAGGATCACCACCACTAGGCCCATCATCACCGTACTGTCCTTCGGGTGAGGAACTCTTAGGGCCCGATACTTAGGTCATCCAACCCTTCAAGCACGGCGTCCCAAAGGATAGCGCGTACCAAACTTCAAGCACTGCGCCCCGTCGGGCGTAAGTACCAAACTTCAAGCACGACTACCCCGTAAGGTAAATCGTACCAAACTTCAAGGATCACGATAATCCCCTTGGTGACCGTCATCACCCCAGTTGTACAACAGTTGGCCAGCCACAAAGGCCCCTAAAAGGTAAAGGCCCATAACATACTTCCCATCCCTTAACCTTCATTCCCTAAGGACTATTGGCAGATTCGTTCGTTTGTGACTTTCGTAAACCTTCGCTTCTTTTACTTCAAAAACTTCAGTTAAAGCATTCGTACGTTTTATTAAAAACATTCTCATTCGTTAAAACACTTCGTAAACTTCTTTTGGCAAAATATTTCATAAACACTTCCTTCATAAACCTTCCTTCTAAAACATCCTTCATAAACATCATTTTATAAAACGTTACATACATCCTTCGTAAACATCGTTTCATAACATCGTTTTATAAAATCATCACGTGTGCACACCAGCCCAAAAACATTATTAAAACATTTAAAAGAGGGCTTCTAGAACTCACCTTATAAGCTAGTCTCGGTTGTCCTAACAAAGGTCCAACAACTTCACTTCCGATCTGAATTGATTAGTTAAATGCACATCAGACCAATACCGACTCTAACGGTTTAACCATTCTAACATACTGACTTTACTTAATCAGTTCTGATGTCTGCGCACTTAGCAAGTGCGCAGACCCTGCTGCCTGCGCACTTAGCAAGTGCGCAGGTCCTTCCTCCTGCGCACTTAGCAAGTGCGCAGGTCCCTCCTCTTGCGTACTTAGCAAGTGCGCAGGTCCCTCCTCCTGCGCACTTAGCAAGTGCGCAGGTCCCTGCTCCGTGCGCACTTAGCAAGTGCGCAGGACCTGCTCCGTGCGCACTTAGCAAGTGCGCACGACCTGCTCCGTGCGCACTTAGCAAGTGCGCACGACCTGTTCTTCGCGAAAACCCTAACTTTCGCATTCGGGTCTGATCATGTCAAGATCCCGAACCTGTTGCATTCAAAACGTTCGTTTTCCATTAAGGAACTTAAATCTATACTCATCTTCCAGATTCATCCGTTCAAACATAACCTTTTTACCCAAAACCCGAAAAACCCAAAAACGAACAAAAACTCAGATTTAGGTCGGATCGTTACCTGAATCGAGCTTCTGATCCGGAGGTTCTTCTCACGAGTTATGGAGCAACACACTTCTCAAATCTCGGGTCGATCCGACAACTTTCTCTCTCTACGGTTTCTCTCTCTAGAAGTTGCAAATGAGAGAAATGGGTTGTGACCTTGGCTATTTATAGGGGAGGCTCCCCTTCTAGCCCATCTGACCCGACCCGACATGCCTCGTTCGTTTATTTTCATCATTTTAACCGTCGTTTTATTTTTGGGATGTTACACATTGATTCACGTATGTTTGATGGATCACCACTTCCACCATATTTGCGTAAATAATAATCAAACATATTATTAAAAGCCGAATTGAAATCCCTTATTGCCTTTGATTCAAAATTTGGGTCTTCCTCGAACATATTTAAATCATCCGATATTGATCCAATTAATGTTTCAACACCGGTTACATTAATCGTTGGGTTTAAGGCGGCCGAACATGTAACAACGGCCGGCATTTCCGAAAAATATTTTTTAAATTTAGCTTTCATAGGTTTTACCATTTTTTTAAAAATAGGGCCGTGATATTCAAACTCTTTTAATTTATTACATATTAAGTATAATTGTTGAAGTATTAGCGAAGACGTGGGATAATAAACTCCCGATAAACATGTAGTTGCATTTTTAAAAACCTCAAGCAAATTAGTTAGTTTCTCGATCATATCCCAACTTATATTATCAAATTTTTGTGAACAACGTTTCTTTTGTACAAGTTCATCATGGAAATGTTTTAAAGTAACTCTTTGCCTTAAGGCCGATTCAAACATTTTCCATGTCGAGTTCCATCTAGTTTGCAACGAGCCTTTTGCGAACCGTTCGACATTTCGCATAAATCGAAATAAGCCCATATCTCTTGGTTTCGGGAGCAAGGAAGTATTGACACCACCGTAACATCGCTAGTAGAACCACCAACCGAATTTTGAGTGCTTGCGGAAGCGGAAGCCATGAGAGCGTTATTTTTTTGCGTAAAGTGAGCGTTTTTTTGCGTTTTGAGAGCGTTTTTGAGTTTTGAGAGCTAGAATGTTGTGATGAACTAACTCATACACCCAATACCTATTTATACTAAGTTTCAAGCCTTAAAAACAAAAAAAAACAAAAAAAACGGCTAAAGCAGTTTTTTTTTCTTCCAACGGCTATAACCGGTTCCAAATTGTCCGAAAAAAACCAGTTCCATTTTGTCCGATTTTTATCCGGTCCGTCAAAAAAACCAGAACCGGTTCTGGATCCACCAGTTCTCACAAAATCCGGTCCGGTCCCAAAAAAAACCGGTTCCAGACGGATCCGGTTTCGGATAATCCATCGGATTCGGTTCTTTTGAGCACCTCTACCTCTAATCTCTCACTAGAAATAGATATTTAGATTAGAAAATGAGTTGATGGTAAATTTTGGTGTCTAAAACCATTACTTCACGGTAGGGCACCCCTGACCAAATGTTTTATACTCGTAATCGAACATAAAAATAACATTATATGCTTACAATTAAGGGCCCGAACAAAATATAAGACAACCCTCTATACAATATTTTATGCATAGCAATGAGTGGTGACATCACAATTAGTCAATATTGCATATATATAACACACGTAAGCATAACATTACCATTCAAAATAAAATGTTCAATGGTCCAAAAAAGATACATAAATAGGCTTTAAAAATTAAAACTACAAATCAAAATTTCCATTCTCGTCGTCATAATGTAACACTTGGGAATTTGCACGACCCGAAACCTGCAAAACAATTATCAAGTCAACAATTAATGCTATAAATAAAATGTCATAAATATTTGGATACTTACTTGGATCTTCAGTTGTCTGGACCCCAAGCCCATTAAAGTAACAAGACCCACCAGACTTCCGAAACTGGGCCCAATACGAACTAAAAGCATAACTCGCATGCCACCTCAACGAATCGGGTTTGAAGCACTTCCCACCCGGTTGGATCGGGTCACAAGTCCCGTTACCCTGCCCACACGCATACGACAGAGCACCGCCGAGGACCATCGCATTCGCTCCCCTCTCCGCCATACACCAAATCTTCCCCTTGTACGGCTCGTTATTAGTCGGCACCGGCAACTTCTTCGTAAACTCCGACGTTTTACCCGATAAATCTATCTCGTAGATATTCGACCCGTTCGGATACAACAACCCAAAATGCCGCTCCGTACCCGGACCCGTTTTCTGATTTTCGTTATACAAAGCAAAAATAAACGACGGCAACACGACGCGGGGCTTCAACGGCGTACCCCTAAGCGGTTTTTCCGTGAATTTTTTAATTACATTCCGGTTGTACACCGCGGCGTTGTAAATATTCGCTCCGATTTGGTCAACATCACCACCGTTGGGCCAACCCGTTTCCGCAATGAAAAGTCGGGTATCGGGGTACCCGACCCGTTTCATAGCAAAGTATAACGCATCAAGCATCTGGTCCAACAAATTGGTATAAGTCAACCCGGAAACCGGGTCGGTGTAAGACGAAACATTCGGTTCAAGTAAAGCATAACCCAACTTAATATTAACCGGGTCGGATACCCAAGCGAAATAAGTGTAAACATCAATAAAGAAAAACGACTTGGTCCGGTTAATGAACTGTAATAACGGCGTTATAACAGAATCCGTTACAGTTGACCGGAACTTACCACTCGACGGCGGGAACGAAGCTTCCAAACAATCGATTGCCAGCGGGGTTCCAACTTTAATTTTATTTAATTTAAACAACTTCAACGACTTCCGGATCCGGCGCATCGCCGGAACGAGGTTGAACCAGGTTACGTTGTCCGGCAGCGAGAGGATCTCGTTGCCGACGAGGACGTAACGGATCATGGTTTGGGGGTAGAACGGGACGACGTTGGAGGTCACCCATTCGTCGGCTAGGGTTTGATTGGAAGCTATGGCGGTGATAATTTCATTGCGGACCATCACCGACACTTGAATGCCGGTGTGCTTCAACGCTTGAAGGATTTTAGGGTTTGTGTCGTAGATCTTAACGCGTGCGGCTTTTAGCGATTTGATTAGCTCGACGGATCTGTACGGCGGCGGGAGGTTGTTTCCGAGCTGGCCGTAGTTCACCCCTGGTTTGGCGGCAATCTCCGCACCTGTTGGTCAACAAACAATTTCCCCAAATTTATATTGAAGTATGATTATAAAATTATGAAACAATTTCATGAAATTTGTAGTTGAAAAACTTACTGGATGGAGAAAATAAGAGGCAGAAGAGGGGTATGAGAAAGACTGAAGCCATTTTGGTGGTTTGTTTCATCGACGAAAGGTTCGAAGAAGAAATAGGTAGAAGAAAGGGGTCTGGTTATCCGACCGTTGAAAGAATAAAGGTGGGGTAGGGTTTCTGATTGGTGTAATTGTGAAGCTGAAATCTCTTTTTATTTGGGTTTAAAGAGGAAAATCAGAAAAGTGTGTTGGTTGAAGGTGGAGAAAAGATAGAGAGAATCTTGTGGAAAAGCCTGAAATGAATGTATTGTTATGAGATGTATTTAGTTTTATCAAGAAGAAATTATAGAGAATGGTTAGATTTATAAATTTATAATCATGCTTCAATAATTAATATACATTTTTTTTTCTTTTTTTTTTAGTAAATTTCGTTTTTGCTCTTTATAGTTTGATCATTTTAACCATTTTATTCAAATAGTTTGAAAATCGTCAAAGGACTCATTGAGGTGATCATTTTGTTGTCATTTTGCTTCCTGTCATTAACTCCATTAAATATTTCAGTTAAAAATAAGAGTATTTTGATCATTTTTTAGTTATATATATATATATATACTTACATCATTAAATTACCAAAATACTTTTAATTTTAACTGAAATATTTAATAGAGTTAGTGTCAAAAAGTAAAATGGCAAGAAAATTTTAACCTCAACAAGTATTTCGGACATTTTCAAACTACTGAAGAAAAATGATTAAAATGGTCAAATCACATGAAACAAAAACGAAATTTACTCTTTTTTTAAAACGGGTATTCATTTTTTTTTTCCTAATCAAAGTTTTCAAATACGTAATAAATGCCCGAAGATCAAATGGTTCATATCAATAAATGTAAAGATGTCCGTACTTCAAATAGTTAACCTTCCTCAGTGGTCGAGATGACATATATAACCTTATCGATGCATGGGAGTCGATGAGAGATTCCTCGTGTCACACATTCGCTAAGACGAAAACATGATGGTGCGACGAAATTGAATCATAACACTTGGAATAAGGATAAAAACTAAGGTATTTCAATTAATTCAAATAATTGTTTTACGTAAGATTAAAATGTTCCGATAACAAGTATCTCAAGTTAATTATTATCTAGGTCCCTTCCATGCCTCCTAGTGTGCGAACAAACATCAAACATCAAGCTAAATTTCCATAACCTGAAAACATGCGAAAACGCGCCAACTGTAAAGTTGGTGAGTTCATAGGTTTCACACACACACACAAGTAAATGTTGCAAAGTACAATTCATAAACAAGTTTAGATATACAAGTTATTAAATTCAGATACATGAAATCCACAACCCTAGTGCCTAATATGCCCCCCTAGAGTTTGACCCCTTGTAAAACTGCGATGTTCTGAGTCGGATTTCGAACATCCAATTCCCTACATGGGAACCCCGAAGTTGGGTGGCATGCACCAACTTAATTGAGTATTGGATGGGGGTTGTCACACCAATAAATCTATCATTGTACTGCCATGGGCTTTGCAAAGTTAATGGGTGTGTATGGTGTTTGTGATGAGAGGGACTTTGATGAGTATGAATGATGCAACATGTATAAGCCATTTAATCTTAGAGTCTGACCCCTTGTCAAACTGCGATGTTCTGTGTCGGATTTTGAACATCCAATTCCCTACATGTGAACCCCGAATGCACCAACTTAATTGGGTATTGGATGGGGTTGTCACACCAATAGATCTATCATGGTACTACCATGGGCTTCGCAAAGTTAATGGTTGTGTATGATGTTTGTGATGAGAGGGACTTTGATGAGTATGAATGATGCAACATGTATAAGCCATTTAATCTTAGAGTCTGACCCCTTGTCAAACTGCGATGTTCTGTGTCGGATTTCGAATATCCAATTCCCTACATGGGAACCCCGAAGTTGGGTGGCATGCACCAACTTAATTGAGTGTTAGATGGGGTTGTCACACCAACAGATCTATCATGGTATTACCATGGGCTTCGCAAAGTTAATGGTTATGTGTGGTGTTTGTGATGAGAGAGACTTTGATGAGTATGAGTGATGCAACATGTATAAGCCATTTAATCTTAGAGTCTGACCCCTTGTCAAACTGTAATGTTCTGTGTCGGATTTCAAACATCCAATTCCCTATATGGGAACCCCGAAGTTGGGTGGCATGCACCAACTTAACTGAGTATTAGATGGGATTATCACACCAATAGATCTATCATGGTACTACCATGGGCTTTGCAAAGTTAATGGTTGTGTATGATGTTTCTGATGAGAGGGACTTTGATGAGTATGACTGTGCAACATGTATAAGCCACTTAGTCTTACAAGTATATAAAACAGTTTGTTTGAATTGTATGAAAAGTAATTGTGATCGTGATTATGATTGTGATTTGTGAGCATGTTTTCACCCCAAAGTACAAACAATGAAAATTGGGCTATGAATCTCATCTTGTGTTCTTGAGTGTGTTCTTGAAGCTTAATCGGTTATGGATGCCCTAAAGTGTTAATACCCAAGTAAGCTTATGAAATTAAAGTTGTATTGATATGAGGGAGGGTTTATGTAAAAGACAATAAAAAGAAAGCACTTATTGTATACTTAGAAAAATATGTATCAACACTTCGACAAGAAGTTCGTTTATGTTCGTTTGTTTAATAAATTAATGCACCCGAACAAAGGTCGTGTTCGTGAATGTTCGGTAATTTTTAGAGTATACCCCTAGATTCAAAGGGACACTAAAGAGAATGTAAAGTATACCCCTACATTGGTTTAGCCCAACAGTCTGGGGCTAACAAAAAGGCTCATGGAAACTCTAGCACATCCATCTACATATATATGGGGCACTCCATTATCATCGTAAGATCAATTCCAATCAATTTTATTTAACAAAATCTGATTGAAATCATTCTTGGTGGTAGCGAATGCCCCAACTCAAGAACTCATTTCCTCAAATTCACGAAACTCACTTTAAAACTTTCAATTTTCAATCTCTTATGCACCATTTAAAGAATTGGTTGAAAAAATTGACTCTTCCTAAGGTTAAACTACTAATTATCATCGTAAGATCAATTCCAATCAATTTTTTTAACAAAATTTGATTGAAATCATTCTTGGTGGTAGCGAATGCCCTAACTCAAGAACTCATTTCCTCAAATTCATGAAACTCACTTCAAAACTTTCAATTTTCAATCTCTTATGCACCATTTAAAGAACTGGTTGAAAAATTGACTCTTCCTAAGGTTAAACCACTAGTTATCATCGTAAGATCAATTCCAACCAATTTTTTTTAACAAAATCCGATTGAAATCATTCTTGGTGGTAGCGAATGCCCCAACTCAAGAACTCATTTCCTCAAATTCATGAAACTCACTTCAAAACTTTCAATTTTCAGTCTCTTATGCACCATTTAAAGAAATGGTTGAAAAAATTGACTCTTCCTAAGGTTAAACCACTTATTATCATCGTAAGATCAATTCCAATCAATTTTTTTAACAAAATTTGATTGAAATCATTCTTGGTGGTAGCGAATGCCCCAACTCAAGAACTCATTTCCTCAAATTCACGAAACTCACTTCAAAACTTTCAATTTTCAATCTCTTATACACCATTTAAAGAACTAGTTGAAAAATTGACTCTTCCTAAGGTTAAACCACTGATTATCATCGTAAGATCAATTCAAATCAATTTTTTAACAAAATCTGATTGAAATCATTCTTGGTGGTAGCGAATGCCCCAACTCAAGAACTCATTTCCTCAAATTCACGAAACTCACTTCAAAACTTTCAATTTTCAATCTCTTATGCACCATTTAAAGAACTGGTTGAAAATTTTGACTCTTCCTAAGGTTAAACCATTGATTGTGAGTCGTTCTCAGTGTTCACCAAACCACCGCCGGCAAGCTGCAAACTTCGGTAACGGCTTCACGTGGAAGTGAAGGTTAAACCCAGATAATCTAAACTAATTTGCATTCTCCTTTACTAAGAGCCAAATCACACATCAATTTCAAAGTTTCAAGTTTACTAACTAGAAAAGAAAACCAAAATTAAAAATTGCAGATTTTTGGTAGCAATGATTGAAGTGGAAAGAGAGACGGGTGTGTGTTTCGAACTCTCCGACACGACCAACGTTGACCGATGGTATGCAATTTGGTCGGAAGGGATGGAAGTGTTGACGATAACTAAGGTGGAGAGAAACGACATGCTGAATATCTTATTAGGTTTTTCTTTTATGTTAATTTTAATTTTATTACAATTAAGTAATTACACAAATAGTCCCTTAATTATAGACTTTTTTATTCTAAATGGAATATTTTTAATATTTTAAAAACTTAATAGAAAATTTAACATTAGGATGAAATTTGTTACAAATAACTTAAAATAAGAATGTCTAGTATACTTGGTAAAAATTAAGGATCCAACCTACATACAGCTTTTTACAAGTATACAAATAAAGAAGTGTTTTGAAATATTAAAAGATATGGATGAACATATTTTTCAACCTAGCTTCATACCTACATGTACTCCAAATAGTTTATCTTGTTTATTGATTTACCATGTAGTAACTTTTGTAGTATAAATATCACCTCAAAGTGAATGAGAAAGTGCACCTCTTGTATACACTTTTATAAAAGTCTATGCATTTCTCTACTTCTTATTCTTATCCCCTCTAAATTTCTTATTTTACAAACACTAATCTTGAGGTAATTCTAGTTATATTATAACACGTTATCAGCACGAGAGTTCTTATATCTTAATCAAGAAGATCATAAAAGCACAAAGACATCCATCATAAGTAAGGTAAACACTTCATTAATAAGAGTTCATAATATACATTGAGAAGACAAGTATTATGGAAAATGAAATAAGTATATAGGACATCTTATTATGGACATTTGCTAACTATGGGACTACTAACAATCTAACACTTTATTTATGCACACTAACATTTTATTTATATGTCAATCTAACTTTTATTTATGCATCTAACTTTTATTTATGTAACTAATCTTTATTTTATGTCAACTAACTTTTAATTATGTTTACTAACGTTTATTTATTCATACTGACATTTTATTCTTATGCTAACGTTTATTTATGCATACTAACATTTTTATCCTTTCTTAATTTTGTGCATACTAAATTTTATTCTTACGTATTAATCTCATAATTCATGTCTAAATTACTTTTTTCGCTTTTACAAAAGTAATTTTCAAACACACAACGGTAACATGACCGTTTGTAAACAGATATAATTTTTTACTATAAATTGACAATCTCTTTTCTCTTACAACAAACAGATTATCTAATTTTCTCAAATTCATCCAAGACAGTTTTCAAATATGATTCACCCAGCTTTATTATTAGCCACCATAATGCTTATTTTAGTTATTATCCCATTTTCTGAAGTCCCACCTGAAGAATTTAAACTTTTATTGTTTATATATTTGTTTATAGCTCTACCACTCTATTGTATCTCAATGCTTATTGATATATATGGATTCTAATATTTATCTTATTATTTGCTCTATTATGTTTAGCAACAAAATGTCAAACATTGCAAAAATTGAATTTCCAGCTCTTGAAATTACTGGAGAAAATTATATGCCATGGACGGCACACGTAAAAAGGCACTTAAAATCAACGGGAGTTCTTGAAACAATACAAGAAGAAAATAAATGCTCAGAGCAAGATAAAGCGAAAACTGATGTCTTCCTCCACAAACATATTGACAAAATGTTACAATTTGAATACTCAAATTGTGATGACCCACACATGTTGTGGAAAGATTTACAAAGCAGATTTGATCATCAAAAGGAAGTTTTGCTTCCTACTGCTAGAGATGAATGGAACAATCTCAGGTTCCAAGATTTTAAAAAAGTAAATGAGTACACATCTGCTTTATTCAGAATATGTTCAACACTCAGATTTTGTGGGCAAAATGTTACGGAGGAATATATGTTGGAGAAAACTTTCTCCACATTCCATGCATCGAATATAAACTTGCAACAACAATATCGATTGCAAAAGTTTAAAAGATATTCTGATCTAAACTCTTTTCTCCTCGTAGCAGAAAAAAACAATGAGCTATTAATGAAAAATCATGAAGCTCGTCCCACGGGATCACTAGCATTTCCAGAAGCTAATGCTGTTAACAATAATGATACTAAAAATTATGGACGTAAATGGGGACGAGGTCGTGGACGTAGCCATTTAGATAAAAACCATAATAATGGTCGCAACCATTCCTTCAAATGGAACAACAATTATAATCGAGGTAATTATCGTGATCGTGGCCGTGGTCCTATCCAAAGAGCCAACAATTACCACACTCCACAAAATGGCAATCCCAACCAACAAAATAAATCTAAAAATGAAATCGGAACGTCTCAAAATCATGGCAGTTCATGTTTTAGATGTGGAAGTTCAAACCACTGGTCAAAGGCTTGTCGTACACCTTCACATATGTGTAAACTATACCAAGCGTCCCTTAAAGGAAAGGAGAAAGAAGTGAACCATGTGGATAATTTTAACAATGCCAACACTGAGCTTAATAACTCAGACTTCATCGGTGACTTGGGACTATGAAATAAGTGTTACTAGTGATAATTATGTATTTTCTAAACTATGTTTGACTATGTTTCCCCTTTTCATGTAATATTTTATGTGTTTTCCTAATTATGTTTGACTATGTTTAATTAGTTTCTATTTCATGTAATATATTATGTATTTTCCCAAAGTATGCTTAACTATGTTTAATCTTTCATGCAATATATTTAACATAATGAATATATCTTATTGAAGATCTCGTAACGAATACTTTACACATTTATTATTTTTCTCTCTTAATTCTTTTATTCATATTTGAAGATTAAAATGAAAATCAATGGAGCGCGAGATCAAACAAAGGATGGAGATATGTGTATAGCGGATAGTGGTGCCACACACACTATTCTTAAGTCGAAGAAATATTTTTGTGAATTGAAACCAACAAAGGGAACTATTGATACAATATAAGGTCCTACAGATATAATAGAAGGAGTGGAAAAAGCTAATTTAGTATTACCAAATGGTACAAAGCTTTTAATAGAGAATGCTTTATTTTCCCCAAAATCAACGAGAAATTTGTTGAGTTTCAAAAACATATATCATAATGGATACGATACACAGTCAAGGACTGTTGATAATGAAAAATATTTGCATATCATGAATGAAAATCACATCTTGGAAAAATTACCAATGCTTCATTCAGGTTTACATTATACACATATTAATGTGCCTCAAGCGCATATGGCAATTAAAGAAAAATGTTGTGATCATGGTATATTCAACTTATGGCATGACAGATTGGGCCACCCAGGGTCTACAATGATGAAAAGGATAATTGAAAATACACATGAGCATCCCTTAAAGGATCAAAAGATTCCTCAAACGGATAAAATACATCAATGCGCATCTTGCTCACTTGGAAAACTGATTACAAGGCCTTCGCCGTTAAAAGTTGAAAAGGAATCACCTATGTTTCTTGAAAGAATTCAAGGTGATATATGTGGACCAATTCACCCACCATGTGGACCATTTAGATACTTCATGGTCTTAATAGACGCATCGAGTAGATGGTCTCATGTCTCTTTATTATCAACTCGTAATGTAGCTTTTGCTAAATTCCTTGCTCAAATTATTAAATTACGAGCACATTTTCCTGACTATACTGTTAAAAGAGTGAGACTCGATAATGCTGGTGAATTTACATCACATGCTTTTAATGATTATTGTATGTCTATTGGAACTGTTGTCGAACACCCAGTTGCTCATGTACATACACAAAATGGTTTAGCTGAATCGTTAATCAAACGCCTCCGACTAATAGCTAGACCATTAATATTCAAAACAAAACTTCCTGTGTCCATTTGGGGCCATGCAATTTTACATGCTGGATCATTGATTCGTATGAGACCAAGTGCAAATCACAAATATTCTCCTGTACAACTTGTGTCTGGCCAAGAGCCAAACATTTCCCACCTTAGAACTTTTGGATGTGCAGTGTATGTTCCTATTGCACCACCACAACGCACTAAAATGGGTCCCCAAAGAAGGTTGGGAATATATGTTGGATATGAAACAACTTCGATCATAATATATCTTGAACCTTTAACAGGTGATGTCTTTACAACACGTTTTGCTGATTGCCACTTTAATGAGACAATTTTCCCGGCATTAGGGGGAGAAAAGAAAAATCAAGAAAATGATGTCTCATTGTGTGATCCTTCATTGTTATATCAGGATCCAAGGACAAGACAATGTGAGACAGAGGTTCAAAAGATAATGCATCTTCAAGAAATTGCAAATCAATTGCCTGATGCATTTACCGATACAAAAAGGGTAACTAAATCTCATATACCAGCTGCTAATGCTCCCGCTCGAGTTGAGATTCCACATAAACAAGTAGATGATAACATGACTCATGAATCTCAGAAGCGTTTGAAACGCGGAAGGCCGATTGGTTCAAAGGATAAAAATCCTCGAAAAAGAAAAGGACTTGAAAAGGAAATTGATTCTAATGAAACGCCAAATATCAAAACCTTTTCTGAGGAAGAAGTGAATGATACCAACAAAGAGATGTCAATCAACTACGGTCATACACATATATTATGGAACCGAAATGAAATGGAAAATATTGATGAGATATTTTCTTATTCTGTGGCAAGTGAAATTATGAGCGAGGATGACAATCCTGAACCAAAATCTGTCAACGACTGTCAAAATCGACATGACTGGGATAAATGGAAAGATGCTATGCAAGCTGAATTAAATTCGCTTAATAAACGGAAGGTTTTTGGACCTATTGTTTTACACCTAAGGCCGTAAAGCCTGTAGGATATAAATGGATTTTTGTGCGAAAGCGGAATGAGAAAAATGAAGTTACAAGATATAAAGCGAGACTCGTAGCTCAAGGTTTTTCCCAAAGGCCAGGTATTGACTACGAGGAAACATATTCTCCCGTTATGGACGCAATTACCTTTAGATATTTAATCAGCTTAGCTGTCTCTAAAAATTTAGAAATGTGTCTTATGGATGTCGTTACAGCTTACTTGTATGGCTCACTTGATAATGACATCTACATGAAAATTCCTGAAGGATTTAAAATCCCTAAAGCGTTAAGCTCAAAACCTAAAGAAATGTATTCAATCAAATTACAAAGATCTTTATATGGATTGAAACAATCTGGAAGGATGTGGTATAATCGTTTGAGTGATTATTTGATAAGTAAAGGCTATACAAATAATCTTATTTGCCCGTGCGTCTTTATTAAGAAGACAACATCAGGATGTGTGATCATAGCTGTATACGTTGATGATCTAAATATAATTGGCACACATAAAGAAATCCATGAAGTGATTACCCTTTTAAAGAAAGAATTTGAAATGAAAGATCTTGGAAAAACCAAATATTGTCTTGGTTTACAAATTGAGCATACGAATAATGGAATACTTGTGCATCAATCAAATTATACTGAAAAGCTCTTAAAACGTTTCAATATGGACAAGGCAAATCCTTTAAGCACCCCAATGGTTGTTAGATCACTCAATGTCGAAAATGATCCATTTCGCCCTTGCGAAGATAGTGAGGAAATCCTTGGTCTAGAGGTACCATACCTTAGTGCAATTGGAGCTCTTATGTATCTTACTAACTGTACAAGACCTGACATTTCTTTTGCAGTTAATTTGTTAGCAAGGTTTAGTTCATCCCCCACAAAAGACACTGGAATGGGATTAAACATATTTTTCGATACCTTCAAGGAACTATTGATTTAGGTTTATTTTATCCTAACTATTTGAAAGAAGGTTTGGTTGGTTATGCAGACGCAGGTTATTTATCGGATCCTTATAAGGCGAGATCTCAAACTGGATACGTATTTATGAACGGAGGAACTGCAATTTCATGGCGTTCTCAGAAACAAACACTTGTTGCAACATCCTCAAATCATGTTGAAGTCATTGCACTACATGAAGCTTCCAGAGAATGTGTATGGCTGAGATCTATGACACAACTTATAATGACTTCCTGTGGACTAGAGAAAGATAAAAGTCCAACTCCAATCTACGAAGATAACGCGGCTTGTGTCTCGCAAATGAAAGAAGGATATATCAAAAGTGACAGAACAAAACATATACCGCCAAGATTCTTTTCATACACTCAGGACCTTATCAAAGAGAATCAGTTTGAAATTAGATATGTCCAATCTAGCAACAATTCAGCTGATCTTTTCACAAAGGCACTCCCTACAGCAATTTTTAGGAAACACGTTCATGATATTGGAATGCGACATGTACGGACTATATAGTGAGTTATAGATGACAACTTGAGGGGGAGCTATATGCTGCACTCTTTTTTCCTTGGCTAAAGTTTTTCCCACTGGGTTTTCTTTAGCAAGGTTTTTAATAAGGCAGTACTTCAAAATCTCCAAAAATTAAAAAAAAGTGGCATCCAAGGGGAGTGTTATGAAATATTAAAAGATATGGATGAACACATTTTTCAACCTAGCTTCATACCTACATGTACTTCAAATAGTTTATCTTGTTTATTGGTTTACCATGTAGTAACTTTTGTAGTATAAATATCACCTCAAAGTGAATGAGAAAGTACACCTCTTGTATACACTTTTATAAAAGTCTATGTATTTCTTTACTTCTTATTCTTATCCCCTCTAAATTTCTTATGTTACAAACACTAATTTTAAGATAATTCTAGTTATAATATAACAAGAAGTAACTTGTAATTTACTCTTTTCAGAATATAAAGAAGAATTTCACTTGAATTTTGACCATCTCTTGGATCGAAAATCATCAACACGACAACACCTTCTCATAGTCCCATACCTATTTGACATAAAGCTGCAATTTTGACTGCTTGCAAAACGTGGAGGGGCCATTTTCAATAACTATCTTTTCATGCTCATATGTTATTTATTTATAATTATAATATATTTATTATTATAATAAATTAACAAATTTATCTGACACGTGTTAACTTCTTATAAAATCTAGATTTTTGTTCTCGAATATCTCTCATAGTAACTAATAATAACTTTAAATAATTAAATATCTAGAATTTATATATTTTATTAAAAGCTTAATAAATCATAAAAAGATTTTAATTATATGTTATCTTAAAAAATAATTTTATAATTTTTAAATCTTTATTATTTGTTATTTATAATTACTAAATTTTTATTATTTTTAATTTTTAAATCTTTATTATTTATTATTTCATCAATGGCTGATCATATCAAACATAAAAATCTTTATGGAAACTACTGGTTTACAACAAGTTGGATTTATTCAACTCGTGTGATACATGTGTTTCTAACCTGGTATATGTTGGACTAGTATGCCCGAGTAACGGCATTTAACAATACTTCTAACGAAATAATAATCATTATTATTAACTGGATTAATAATAAGCCAATGAAAATATGTTTGTAACATATTCATTAATTACGATGTTATTGTAATTATAATTATATTGGATATGATTATAATTAAAATAACTAATTGTTAGTTAACTAAATAGTTAAATTAACGAGATCCATGAATGTAATTAGTTAGTAGAGTAAACTGTAGTTTTCATCCCTAACACCCTGAGTCCCTGATGTTATATTTTTTAACGCTTTTAGTCTAATTCATTAACTTCGTTAAGTTTTTTCAGTTAATTCTTTTTTCAGTTAATTCTTTTTTCAGTTAATTCTTGTTGAATGACCAAAATACCCCTTTTCTTCCCCACTCTACCACCACCAGCCGCCGCCACCACCTGCCGCCACCACCACCTGCCGCCACCACCACCTGCCACCACCTTCGCCGGAGTCCAGGGCTATGCCACCCTTCTCCTTTCTGTTGAAGGAGATGGAGAAACCAACTCCATGAGAACCCGATTTCCATGGGAGCTTCCAATCACCGTTCCTTGTTAGAACCCCCTTGGGACAAAAACTTACCTTTTTTTATGAAAGGCGAACATTGAATGTTGTGACGTCGCACCCCCCGTCACATGGGAGAGCCTCGTCCAACTCCGGCCAATATGTTGTTTTAATCGGGCCCACTTGGCTTCATAGTTGGAGAGCTTTTAAGGAAAAACCCCACCCAATACGGCCCCTTCCGGGCTTGAGGGAGAGCTGAGGCTCGAACCCTGGATCGGCTTGGGTAAAACCCTGGTGCATCAGCCTAAAAGGCCTCATTTGCGATGTCGCAGAAATTAATGATGGTGGCAGAGATTGAACCCGGGTCCCTTAGGACTTCAGGCCTCACCTCAACTACTACACCACAACCTCTTTGACGTGGGTAAAACCCTGGGACAAAAACTTACCTATTTCTTTAGGATTCAGTTTCCCCAACTAAAGTTACCTATTTCCGTTCTTGTTTCCTAAAAATAGCAACTTAAATAAAAAAAAAGTAGGTCAAATAGATATGTATGTCATATTTTGTACTTCTAGAATCATGGTCCTTTCATTTGTGTTGTGCTGTAATGGTTGAGGTATCCCTGTCACCATCATTAATTTCTGTGGCATTGTAAATGAGACCTAGCTCTTAGGTTGATACACCTGGGTTTTACCCACGCCGATCCAGGGTTCGAGTCTCGGCTCTCCCTCAAACCCGGAAGAGGCCGTATTGGGTGGGCTTTTTCCTTAAAAGCTTTTCAACTTTGACGCCAATTAGGCGCGGTTAAAACAACATATTGGCCGGAATTAGACGAGTCTCTCCCATATGACGGAGAGTGCGACGTCACAACATTCAATGTTTGCCTTTAAAAAAAACTTATGTTTGTTGTATTTCCCAAATTTAATTTTGGGTTTGTATGTTGCATAGCAATTAGTTCTTGTAATTATAAAAATCCATTTTTTTATTTTATTTGCAGTGACCTTATCATTATAAGAATAGCCTGAGGAGGTGAAAATTGGACATGAGTATGCTGGTGGGGGCATGCTCCATCCAAAGGAAACCGATTTACCAGGTCTATTTTTCGCGTTCATTGTGCTGCCGATTATTGCTTACATTTGGTTGGGAGTGAGGTTTCAAGAAGAAAGAAAGAAAAATTTAGGTTCTTGCTCAGATTGCTGCGCAAGAATCTTTAACGGCTGAGGCCATGGTTGTTGTCATTGATGTACCTTTTGTACCGGTATCATAGGTCGTCAATGGATTCCATGAATGTGCTAGATGTTTTAGCCCTGCAACCACTCGTTGCTCACGCCGCAAAGCTGTCACCGTTCCATTGATCTATGCCTTAGTATTTGCGTGATATTGAATGGTACAACAACATTCTTATTTGGGTGATATTGAATCTTGATCTATGCCTTAGTATTTCGGTAATATTGAATGGTACAACAACATTCTATTTGATCTTGTAATTAACTGTTAATTCTTTATCATTAATGATTGCTCAGTTCAATGTTTTAGTACGATTAATCCCCGAATAAAAAGTTATTCTAAACGTACGTAGTCGTTTGGATTTATGGGAATAAATCTGAAGTAAGACTATTGTGATTCGTTGACTTGTTCATAGTTATGAATTACTCATAATATGAAAGTTCAAGGAGTTGAAGGCCAAGTTCACATGCATTCATTAGAGAATGAGTGTTGGACGTAGCCTGTTTCAGAACAACTTCATGGATCATCGTCATAAGTAGGTTTTCAAAATGGTGTTGTTATTGTATCCTCGGACATGAGATATATACTAGAACTTGATTCTATGAAAGATTGTTTCTTGACATTGTCTAACGTTGTTCTTTGACCGGACAGCAATAAGAGCAATTGTTAGAAACTAATCTGAAGCTTAGTGAGAGTTGTATATACTCAAAATGGAATTATATCCACCTACTACTGTAAGTGAAAGATATATCTAGGCCCTCGTAGATTTAAACCGGTCGTGCTCGGACTGTGTGTCTGAAGGAACCACATTAAATCTCGATCGAGTAAAGAGAATGTTTGAACACTATATGAGAATGTATGAGATCCATGTCTCATGTTCAAATGGATATCTGGAACAGATAGGATAATTGATTGAGAAATGCCATGACAATTATGAATAGTTAAGTAAGAGTACTTAGACTAATCGGGAATAGCTGACTACCGGATAAAGTGTAAAACCCCGACTGTGACATCCCTGATTTCTATGCCTGATCCTATCAGTCTACCTTGTAACCTTGATTGAATTCTTATACTATGAACGTTTTGATGCTTGTTCATACTTTTTCATGGCTTCAGTCTTTCTTCACGTGTTCTTGCTTGTTCATACTTTTTCTTTCAAAATCCTTCATAACTAGCTAGATCTATGATTCCCTAACATGTTTATGTTATAATCATAGACCTATCGAAGATAAAAAGCCCTATTTAAATTAAATTTGTTCAAACTTTTATTTAAAAACTTGGTTTTGATCTATCTTTTTCCTTTCAATTTCAAAAATCATGTTTTTACTAAAACTCCTTATTTTCAAATTAAACCCCTTTAATATTCAATTACATTCATTTATATCTTTTCTAAACTCATAT
Source organism: Smallanthus sonchifolius (assembly GCA_023525975.1). Lineage (NCBI taxonomy): Eukaryota > Viridiplantae > Streptophyta > Magnoliopsida > Asterales > Asteraceae > Smallanthus > Smallanthus sonchifolius. The sequence goes on from CM042046.1 coordinate 36,028,160, forward strand.
TTTCACTTTAGACCTTATACATTTCAAACTTACCAAATAAACCTTAATCTTGGTCAAGTATACAAATAGAGTAACGTTCAAACCAGTATGTAGTTATCTAACAAACATTAAAGTTCTGGCTAGGAAAAGACGAGGTTCCGATCCAACCAACTCTTTCTTGGGAACTTTTATGTTGTAGGTACTACTCTGGAATGATAACCACTCTAGTGTACAACAACCACTTTCAACTAATTACAATGTCAACCCCTCGACTATCCTTAACTTGTTTCTAACGTAACAAACTTAAATTAGGCAATCCTTAAGGCATTCAATCCAAGTTACTACAAGTTCAAGTTCAACCCTCTAAACTTGCAAGGTGAGTTCATAGCCCATTTTTTACTTTCTACTTTGGGGTGGAAAACATGCTCATATATCAAAACGAAATCAAAACTATTCTTTTGCAGTCAAAAACATACTTTCTAATTCTAGTAAAACTAAACTTGTTTATACATATTACTATTCTTTGTCACTTTTAACTACAAAATCTCTCTTATTTTCTTAAACTTACACAACCATTAACTTCGGGGAAGCCACGGGAGTACGTAAATAAATCTATTGGCCTGACTAGCCCATCCGGTACTCGGGTTGATGCATGCCAATCAATTTTGAGCATCCTTCAAGTTGTGGATTCTGATCAACTTGGAAGGAGTTGGATGGTCAGAAACTGCATTCTTGACACTTACACTTAGTCTAACACCCTGACAAGGTGTTGGACGAGAGAGTTGTCGATCACTAGGGTTGGTTTTGGAATCATGTATAAAAGTTTATTACTTGGAATTTGATACTTGTTTATGACTTGCATCTTCTTATCTATTACTATGTAACTATCTAAACCTATGTTCTCACCAACTTTTTAGTTAACCTATTTTAACATGTTTTTCAGGTAATGGAAATTAAGTTGATGCTTCGATCACGCTAGGATTTCAAGGACTCATGCTTTAGTGGACTTAGCTAGATATTAACAAAAAGAAGATTTATTTCTTCTACTTGTATTGTTTGATTTCTTTGTAATCAATGTAATCAACTATTCAATTAATAGAAATCAATGTGACAGATTGGTATCAGAGCCAGGTTATAGAGAATCATGCTACTTTAGAATAGACCTAGACTATAAACCTAGACTATAACCTTATGAGTCTCCTTATTAGGAAACTATTTGCTTTATTTGTTAATTGTTTCTCTAACCATTATGTGCCTTCTTATTCCTCTTCCTCGAAAACAACACGCTTATCTTGATGAACCATCACACGAAACAGACGACCCAGAATTGAAGTCTAACACAGAGAGCCTTTATTAACCGAAGAATGCAGCATGGTACAGTCATCTAACCCTACACCATTGGAAGAGTAGCAGTGCGAAAAGCAGAGTTGGACACAACCCATTTGTAGTTGATCTACTTCTGAAGAGTCGATGACTAAGCAACAGTTCCGAGACGATTCCATAATTACTCTCGTCAGAACCAAGGTACGATTGGTGGATGATAGGAACATGCGTAATCTGGAAGAGTGGATACCTGTACACTAAAGATTCTGTCTAGGAAAAGGGTGGTGTATAAATCCCTAAATAAGGACCCGTCACATCTTCCTGAGAGTCTTTGGTGTGAGTATCGCTTATAGGCTAAAACACAACTTCCTAGCATCTATCATACAGACCCAGAGTTTTGATTTGTCATTATTCTCCTCTTTAAATTCAAACTCTAGACACAAACACATATATTGTGCCTTTATCTTTCTTCGTTTGCAACAATTTGATTATGAATGAAATTCAATTCTTCTTTGCTTTATCTTGTCACCTTAACTAATCTTGTCATCTTATCTAAACGTGCTGGAATGCCTCCTCATCGTGACACTACCAAAATCAACTAGATTGCCAATATTGTCTCCCAACAACTACCCGATGTCCTCCCTACTATAGTAACCCTTGCTGTTCCAATAAACATTGTTGTCCCAACCACCCAAACCACTAAAACCGTATTCACAATCACTACCTAAGCGCCCTAAGTGTCCACTGCATCACACTAGAGAGTGCCGCAAGTGCAACAATTGTGGCAAATTTGGAGACCTCGCTCAGAACTACAAAGCACCTCTTGCTACAACCAACACCAACAATACCGTGATAACTAACCCTGCTCACAATAACATTGTTAGGGCATGATATGAATGTAGTGGCCTTGACCTCCTTAGAAACCGTTGTCCCGAGCTACAACCTACCAACAATCAAGCTGCTCAAAGTCGAGTTTTTGTCTTAGGAGCACCTGAAGATCATCAAAGATCCAGCTATCCAGGATAACGCAGACTCCAATAGTTAAATTTTGGGATTGATTTTGTTTTTCTATTGATTCCTATTTATTACTTTGGGTTATCTTGAATTCTATGCGTACTTTTTTGGTTTCTATCTTGTAATCCGGATTAGAAATTTCATTGCTTAAATCTTAATTGTTTTAATGTCTACTTGAATATCAAACTAACATGTTCTATCAATTTCAATTGCATTTCAATGTGTATGATCTATCAATTTCTATTGTATATCCATGACTACTCTATGACATCCAAAACTTTCGCTTACATAACTATTATCATCTCATAGATGCATAATGGAAGGACATAGCACATCCGTGTAAGGTAAATTGACGACTGCGGTCCGAAACGTAATCGTGAATTTACAGGTGCATTGGTGTGTGTTGAAATTCCGTTGTGTAGCTAGTACCCAACAACCTTGACAAATTTTAAACTCAATTTATGCCACCAAAACAAGCCAAGTTAGTGAGTAATTTTGGTAGGTGACTAGTACGCTTTCGAGGTGCCAGAGGTGTGGTGGGTTAGCTGAGGCACACCCTATATTTAAACAAGGTAGGGTTATTGAAAGCCAACCATGGTTATGACTATAGATAATACCCCAACTATTTTAGGCCTTCTCATAAGATTGTTTTGGTCCTGAATAGTGACAAAGTTCTGAATAGTCATAATAATGTCAGAACGAAGGCTTGGCAAAAGCATTGGTGCATACAATCATGCAAGTAAAGTGGAACTCCAGACGTTACTACAATTAAGATATAGCTCCTATGAAATTACGATCCCTAAATTATACAAAAGTAGAACAAGAAGGGCGAGAACTGCAATTAAGTTAAAGTTCAGGGGCAAAAGAGAAAAAATTGTGAAAGGCCATCGTTAGCGGACCGCTACTGTATACCCTAATGGTCCGCTACGTAGCCCTAAAGGATACCACCAGGAAATAACGTGTGGCATGATGAGATATATAGGCTTTTTGACGCGTGTCATGGTAGCTGACCACTACCCATATGCTTGGTTGTCTGCTAGCCGCAATCCTCGCCGCCCTCGGAGAATCCTCATCGTGTCCCAGTTGACTCGATACGGCTGAGGCGGTAGCGGACGACTACCCCTCTACATAGAGGTCTGCTAAGGGTCACATTCCAGCCTGTTAGAAATTTTTGCTAAGATGATGTCCCATTATAGAGAAGCAACTTTAGAAGCTACAAAGCTTTTGTAAAGCAGAAATTCTATCAAGGTGAATACTTGTATTTTTATAAATGATTTCAAAACTATAAACTATTTTGAATTATGATGTGACTTAAATGAATTAATACAACCATTGATCCCTTAAGGCGATTTACTATATAGCATTCAGACCATAGAGTCACGTATGCATACACGTGTCACAGTTGAAACACTGTAACGAGGCTTAGGCTATGGCTTTGTTGTTCTAATACGTAAGACCTAAATCGCTTGAGGCGTAACGCGGGATCTCACTTAATGTAAAGCAATGATTATCCAAGAAAGTGCCTAGTGTGGCTAGTGGTTATACATTCGAGCCAAGTGGTCCGCTGGATGTGTAAATTGACCATTAAAACATGGGCAAAATATTCTATTTATTCACGCTTGTCAGATTATGATAAAAGTATGAATATATTCACCAGTTTATACTAACAAAATATTTTTAAACGTTTTTCAGGTAACCAAGGGTAAATTTGAATGCATGAATAAGCCGAAAGGACAATGAATCCTTGGCAAGAAAAATGATGTCATGAAAGGGAAAGTCCACCCTAGACATCACCTGAAATGAATGGTTCTATAAACCTTGGTGTTTCCATGTGATTGTGAAATAAATTGATTTGAGTTACGAAAACTCATGAACCATGTTCCGTTGTGGTTTATAAAACTCTGATGTTATAAAATAAGAAACATGTCCCAACTGTTGGTCGCACGCCCGGGAAGGCTAAATCCGGGGTGTGACAGGTTGGTATCAGAGCCATTAGTTTCAGCAAATTAGATACTAGAAATAGTATAGCTTTAATCATTTGATATCATTGGTTGTAGCAAGATACTTGATATAGTATCTAAGCCTTGAGCGGTACAAATGCCTTACTAAATAAAGGTAGGTAGATTTTTGTATATGAATAATTATATTTAAGTGAGCACTATATAAAATATCAAGAGATTATTACTTTACATATATCTTTAGACATTCAGATGAACGATGATCGCTTGTCGAAGGCTAATAAAAAACTACTCCTTAGCTACTTGGACTATAAATAAGGAAGTAGGGTTGTCGAATCCACATGGAACTCGTGGAAAATGCTATTTAAACTAAATCGATTCAATTACTACTAAAGGTTAAAACTTTATTACTTAAAACACCAGTAATTACAAAAATCACTTAAATTGAGTTGTAAAAACAATTGGAGAAGAATAACCACTCCGGGTTTCAGATTAAGCAAAACACACGCACAAGTTCAGTTTTAAATCAGATCAGAGATTGCATAGACATAACCTTGTTTAACTGTTTAATCAGATTATTCTCGATGCAAGAAAACCAATAAACGATGATAGATGTGATAAATTAAAAACATGCAATTGTTCATAAATCAAACACACAATTGAATTCAAAGAACTTAATAGGTTCACAAAACTTCAATCCAAACTGATAATTAATTAAATCATACGAATACATGCATAAATCGTTCACCCTGAGGGATCACGAAGAGCTTAGCCGCTTATAAACGTAGAAAACATCAAAGATTCAAACTTTAAACTTACAAGCATTGAAAACTAAGAACAATTGGCCAAACAAACTCTGAAATCGCCTTAGGGAAGCTCTGGGACGGCTAAGAAGAAGATAATTCGATAATGGGAGTCACGATGGGTTTATAATTGAAATTAGGTTTAATTTGCCGAAGCTCCAAGTCTTCGCGTGTTGCGAAGAATTTCTGCAAAGCCTTCGCGTGGCGCGAAGGCTAAAATAGTCGCGGGTACTTTTCTTCTTCCTCGCGTACCGTGAAAACTTTCCCCCCGGTACCGCGATGACCTAAAATTCCAAGATATTGACTTTTTGCTTTAATTTTTACTTTCTTTGACTTCTCAAGCTTTGTACCTTCTTATATATATCTCGTAAGATTCCGCTCTTTAGCACAATTACCCTGTAATACATCAAACTACAACACACACGTAAAATCGACTCGATAAACACAATTAAACTATTAAAATGCATAAAACTGACACTTATACATAGGATATTTGACCTTACATCAAACGACCTAGGGAATTATTTAACCTAATCATTACTAGCGAACTCCATATAGTAATTCCTGGTGATAATGACCCGATAATAATTTCTTCTGACGAGGAAACATATCATCTAATGGAGAAACAATTGGACCAGACGAGTGAATCCAATACTGCTTGGCCTAAAGCAGGTTTTAATAACTGGTGGACGGACACTCTACCACCACCGGTAAATCAAACGACTGTAGGAACGGCAGGAGCTCGACCTAGCAAAACAAGAAAACCATTGATGTGTGTACGTGCAAATGTCATAAGCGGCAGAAATAGACAAATTTATGAAAATTTACCGATGGAAGGAGAATCCGACGAATTTCAGTATTATTCCTTCAAGGAAAATCATACTCCTCTTATGATTATATTAGAAAACTATCTTTAACCCCATGTGTTACATGTGGTGAAACGTTAATATTATATTGATAAATATCTTAACAACTCTTTTTATACAAAATTGATATTGTATTTGTAACCTTTTCATTTTGTTACATGCTAAGATTATATGGATGAAATTAATTAAAACATAAAAAAATACATGAAAAATCATTTAATAAGTTGTGCATTTTTTACAATACATTAAATTACATGTCAAATGAAACCTTACAATGATTATTTGAAAATTATTCATTGTATTTAACATTTGACGTGGTATTGATAATTTTTTCATGTTTACCAAATATTAATATATTGAGTGCATATCTACTTTTAACTCTTAATAATGCAACATACAACTGATAATGAATAAATACTGTATCTTTCAATACTAACCAACATTTGAAAGTGATTGCGCTAAACTTTTATTTATAGTCATTGCAAAAATACAATAATTGTATATTTCTTCTTTGAAGTTTTAATGAAATTATTTTGTCTGAATATGTTAACCCAATTATATGGATAAAATTGTGATGATCAATGTTACTTTAAAATATAATATTCGCTTCTATAACGCGATTACCTTGTGATTTGACCTAAAGACTTGTTACATTACCTAAATCATTTTTTTCATCAATATTTCTTAATAGCATAACTAAAAACACCGACATTTAAAACTAATTTATGGTTTGACAAACCTGATAATGTAAGTCCATTTAGAAAACAAGGAGATTATAAACTTTTTTCAAAATCATCATCAAGATGCTCTGATTGACGAATACCATTTGTCTTGTATGTGAAAAATCTCGCTAAACTTTTAATACTAAATCTCTCGTTAAAAAAAATAAAAAGATACAAATAAAATTTAAACTTCAAAAATATATCGTCTTTTAAATTCTAAATTTAAAACTCCAAATTTAAAAATTTTAACTCATTAGTATTTCGTCACAATTAAATTTAAAATTTCAAAATTAAATATGAAAAATTTAAAACTAATAAATATAAATTGAAACTTGTAAACATGTTTTTTTGAAACTTGTAAACATGTTTTTTGAAAGAAAAAATCTAGTCATTTAAAAATAATAATTTTTCAAATATAATACACTTTTAAAAATAAATATTTGCAAGTTTCTTAATTTTATTTAAAACTAAGTACTAAAATGTATAAATCAAATTAAAAAATTTGTTTATATATCAAATATAATTAAAAAAACTACTAATTAAATATTAATAAACTTTATTCTAACACATATTTATTTAAAATACAAACGTAGTATTTTCAAATTTTATATGTAAAATTAAAAAAAAATCTTGTTTTTATAATAAAATAAAAAAAAAATATTTTTTAATAATAAAACTTTAAAAACTCGCTTTTTAAAAAATTTGTTGTTTTTTAATTCTTGATTTTTTTTAAATATTAACTTTGATGATAATTTTATAAAAAAATATGAACCAATGGTAATAATGATGAAGATGTTTATTTATATAATTTTTAAAATAAAAAAAAGGCTAAATATGAAAGTATTAAATGGAGGATATGAATGTGATTTTGGAGGGAAAAAGTTGTGAGATTGAATATGGTGATGCCAAGTGGCAAAACCATTTAGTTTTTTATTAGAAGTGAAATTATAATCCTCCAAGAGACAGGAACCATTGATTCGTATAGGAACGTTTATTAAGACACCCATCAATTGTCTTGACTGTGCCTTACGGAAGACAGATGAGGTGAAAACGGATCAGACAAAAGAAAAGAAAAAGAGAAAAACGATCGGAGAGAAACTCCAGAAGTATGGGAAGGAAGGAACTAGGAGATAATGAAAAACTAATCTAGTTATTTTATATCGATTTCCTATAATAAAAATATTTTCTTTATACAAAATGCTTGGAAAAAGAGGCCAAGGACCGAGTATTCATAGATTTGTAAGTGACAAATGAAACCGGTAATGAACCCGGTATAGATACAGAAAGTACTGAAGGGACTTTCAGAAATCTCGAAGAATTAGAAGCCGCGAACAATACACACACCCCTTCCATGAGTGTCCGTTAAGCCTTTACGGCTGAAAGTCATAATTATATTTATATAAACCTTTATGACTATTATAAGGGATTACCATAAGTTACTTAATGTTCTTATCCTCAAAGGAGAAGGAAGGGTAGATTTGAATAGGCCCGATAAATCGTAAGGACCAATAAGTATTCCTACTCCACGTGTTTAAGAAGAAAAACCTAGAGAGGAACATATAAGGACTTTGCAAAATAGAATGGTTAAACTCAAAGACGGAATGACAGAAGTAGAAGCCTAGTAAAGAGTAAAACAAAAAATTACAATAAAGAAAAACACTGAAAAATAATAGTATCAATAATAATAATAATAATAATAATAATAATAAAGGGTTAGAGAAATCTCTAAGAAGAACGGTAATGTTATAGCAAGGAATCTTATAAGGATAACATGTGTCAACAAATTGAACCAAGTCATCCAAGGATAAAACGAACTAATGAACAGTTATGTGATTAAGAGACGCATGAACTCAATAGAAAAATGAAAGAATATACTTTAAAATAAGTAACGACCTTAAGATTTATTGTTAAAATGAATTGGATAAATCGAATTTAAAGAAAGTCAAGCTAAAACTTTTGAAGACAGTCACATTAAGAAAGAAGAAAGGCTTGACAATTTAATCATATAAGATAATAACTCCCTAAGAAGACACAATCTAGAAGCTGGTTACTGGTAGTTTAATAAAGGATTAAGAAATGTACACTCCAAACAATGAGATAAACCTTGAAAGTAGATAGAGTGACCATCTACCCTCATAAGAAATTTTTATAAGTTATCATACAAAGCATTAAGGCAACGCCATTTGGAAATACTGTACAATAGGAAGTACATAAAGAAACCAATTATCTGGACGTAAGGGATATAGGAAATTACTAAATTGATTCTTATGAACCTGAAAAAAGATTAAAGACGGTCGGGATCAATAAAAGGATTATATTTATAAAAAGAAGAAGTCGTTGAAATTATATGTCAAGGATACGACGTTATTAAAAGTATCACATTGAAAATGTATAATTCAAATTTGAAGGAATGGGGAAATAAAGTCCACATTTAAGAACCAAGCAAACCAAAAACCCTTAACGCACGAATAAAAGATAGATACATCAATTGCAATGGATATTGCAATTAAAGGATTATCTTTATGAATAAGAGTTTGGATTCAATGTCTTAGGAAAAGATGTATATAATGCGATACGTGTAAAGGCAGTTCAAAGAATGCTAGAATACTTTTAAAAAGGGTTGAAACTCCTGTAATCAAGAAAATCTATTTAGGTAATAAGATACAAGTTTAGATCCCTGAATTGTCAATGAATAGGAGTTAAGAGATGAACAAACATGTATGAAGCACGATGGAAAGTAATAAGAACCTGGTTCGTTGATAAATGAGTATTAACATTATAGCAAGGCTACGTTATTATCCATTTATTTAACAAACTGATTTCATACTATTAACCATTATACGAATACTAGTATGCTCCGTATCTGAATTTTTGTCAACATAAGGACAAACGAAAAGTAGAAATTAGTAAAAAAGACCCTACAGATATAGAATCAACTAATAAAGAAATTTAAAAAGAAGAGACGGGTTGAACTCCCGACATATTTCTAATTACACATTAAGAAATGAAAAAGAAATACTCGCATATATTCTAACAAATCTCGAGTACGAGATTTAAATAAAGGTGGGGAGAATGTAAAACCCCAACCCTAGAGTTAACATACATACTCATAAGAAAGAAATAAAAGTTTTATGGCTCGTGTAGTCTCAATTGGGGATCTATAAATTAAGACGTTTGACCTAGAACTCATACACGAATGATTAATATTAATAATAACATTAAAATATATTATTTTGCTCCTACTCTGTTTCTGATGAAACTTAGGTTGAAACGTAGAGAAAAATAAACACGTTCCGACGACATATTCGAAATTTTATAAAACATGATATTTGAAATGTTATAAGAGAAAACAAATCATAGGCTAAATTAATTATAACAATATAATATTAAGTCAATCTCAAAATCTAACCAAATGAGTCGACGTATTCGAATTAATAAATATAAATTATAATAATCTATACGATATAATAAATAAATGTTTTTGCATATCACGTGTCGTCTTCATATTCATTCTCATCATTTTTTTCATGCATTTCTCTCTTATTTAACGCACTTCTATCTTTTAATAATAATATATATTTAAATGAAAATACTAATTATACTAATAAAACACATTTATTTTAAATTATCTCTTATCGTAAGAAACTTTAAAATTTAGTTATACAACTTTTATTTTCAATCAAATAGTAAATGAAAGTCAAATTATATTAAATAGTAATTAACGTATTTTCAAAACCCAGTTATATATTAATTTTTACATATTTTGAATTTATTTTCTATCTTTATGGTACGTAATATATTTTCACACATGTAAAATATATACATAAAGATTTAAAAGTTTTATGTATTGATGTATTTTACCATGTGTGTAGACACGGGATCTAAAGTATATAATATTAAATCAATCTCAAGATCTAACCAAATGATTCGACGTATTCGAATTAATAAATATAAATTATAATAATATAATATTAAATCAATCTCAAGATCTAACTAAATGAGTCGACGTATTCAAATTAATAAATACAAATTATAGTAATATAATATTAAATCAATCTCAAGATCTAACAAAATGAGTCGACGTATCCAAATTATCTACATGTATACTACAGGTGTTAAAAAAAATTCAAATTCGAATTCGAAACCAAAATATCCGAAAATCCGGTAAGGCCCCTTTCCTCGGGTAACCTCACTTGTTGGATTTACTTATAAACATAGTCATAATACTGAATTTAATTTAAAAGCATTCAAGAGTAGCGAAAGCGAACATCATTCGAATACATAACATAACAACGGAAGTCTTAACAATTAAAAACATAACATTGTCTTAACATATATAAAAGTGGGATGCCAGTCACATGCCGGGTAACCATCACGCCTTCGCCCGACCCTTCCTTTTGTCACCTGAGATGTATACTAAAAGTCAGCTAACGCTGGTGAGTTCTAGTTTAAAAACAATCAGACATAACATTTATCTTATCATTAAGTATTATATATATATATATATATAATACGTGCATTTGCATATTCTTTGCTTTACTGTTCTCACATAACATTCATATTGCGTATATATATATGCACATACATACTTACTTTGGGGAGAACATTCACCGGTCATACACATAAGGGTGATCAACCCGTCATAATTGTCGTGTAAGTCACAAAGACAAACGCCATAAGAACTACCATCGTAGTCCGTTTCATAAACCGTCCGCCCTAGAAACCGTCCGTCGTAACATAAATCCGTCCGGCAACCTTTGTCCGTCCGCCTAAAACCCGTCCTACCGTCGTAGTCCGTTCATTCTCCCGTCTGCCCAAAGGCATCCGTTTCCCACGTGGCTATTATTTATGCAACCGTTCTATATATAATAAGGCAATTGCTTCGACCGTCCATTAATGCCTTTCATACGTCCTAGCCGATGAAGGAACGTATTTGTCCCGGTTGCAAAATAGTCACGTGGTCGTCCGTCTACCGAAGTAGCCGTTATTCACGAAGCGTCCATAACGTTTACATACATTCATGACAAGCAATATAAATATATAATATAAAGCAAAATTCCATTTATTTACGTTACGCCATTCTTTCATTCATTCTTTGTAAACATACGTTTCATTCTTGGTTCGTAATTCACTTTATTATATATCTGTACCTATTACATATGATCACATTGACATTCATAACACTTATCCATTTAGTGTATACACTTCAGCCCCAAAACATTTAACAAAGTTTGCACATAACATAAAGGGGGCACATAGAACTCACCTCATAAGCTAGTCTCGTTTTGTCCTAACAATGGTCCGACGAGCGTCACACACGATCTGAATCGGTTAATTACACATACATCAGACCTAATCTAAATTATACACTTTTACTCATTTTGATATAGGCGAACTTAAGGCTAAGTTCGCTGCCCAAAGTCTAGGCGAACATATAGGCGAACTTGTCCTAAGTTCGCTTGACTTGACCAAGCGAACTTACCAGGCGAACATAACCAAGTTCGTCCCTTGTTGCCATAAGCGAACTAACCTGGCGAACATAACCAAGTTCGCCCCCCCTAAGTTCGCTTACTTCATGCTCAAAGCTAACTTGCCAAGTGAACTTGATAAGTTCGCCCCAACCTTGTCAGGCGAACTTGATAAGTTTGCCTGTTGGGCTATCTTCTTCCCCAACAATCCGAAGTTCTTGCATGTGAATCTGATCGTGTCAATATCTCAACTTTCTTTGTTCAAAACGTTCGGTTTTCCTTCTAGATGCTAGACCTAAGCTTATTTTCAAGTTTCATCCGTAAAAACGTTACCTTTTTAGCCAAAACCCCAAAACCTCAAAGTAAACAAAAACTCAGATTTAGGCCGAACCGTTACCTGAATCGGGCTTCTGATTCGGAGGTCTTGCTCACAAGCTCAGTAGTAACATGCTCCTTCAATCCCGGGTTGATCCGTCAACTTTCTCTCTCTAAAGTGTAGAAATGAGAGAATGTGTGAGTGAGGATGGAATTGAGAGGAGGGCTGTCTTGTCCTTTATATATCTGGGCTCCCTCGGCCCATTGAAGCCGAGCCCAAGCCCGCTCCCCTTCTCTTTTTTTTTGCTTTTGCATTTAAATATTTCGACTAAATCTCCGGCCTCACTATATTTATTCGTTTTATTATTTTGGGGATGTTACAAATCCGAATCCGAAAATTCAGATATCCGAATTTTCGGATTCGGATTCAGATAGTGATTTTCGGATATTTCGGATAATTCGGATATCCGAAATATTATATTTATATATATTTTTTAATTATTTAAAAATAAGAAAATTTGAATCAAAACCCGGTATATTATTATTATTATATATTTTTATATGTATATTTTTTAATGTTTTTAATTGTTTTTATAATTTAAAAATATTATATTTATATTTTTTTTATATTTTCCGATATCCGTTTTACTATCCGAAAATTTTGAATATACAACTTTGAACACCCCTAATCTATACTAAATAATAAATAAAGGTTTTAGAGGACACTTGTCAATCTTTTATGCATTCTCATCATTTTTTCCGTCTTTCTCTCCTATTATTTATACAATGTTTCTTTAATTGTTTTTTTGTAATTTTTTGTTTCACGTCCCTTTCTCTCCTATTAAATAATAATGATTTCTATAATTATTATTATAAAAAAATTTCATTTAAAAAAATAGGTTTGTTCATAAAACATTTTTAGAATTGAACATTTTTCATTATTTTTAAAAAACATTTAAAAAAAATAACTATATAACGTTTCTAAAATTTGTATTAAAAAACTATATAATATGTCATAAATATGTAATATGTAAATTTTTATTACTAAGTATATAATATTGTATTTATTCAACCCGTGTAATACACGAGGGTTCTAACCTAGTTGAATTAATAAATGCTAGTGAGGAACCCGTGCGCTGCGGCGGAGTATACAATTTACGGGGTTATACTCGCTTTTCGTTAGTTTATCAATTGGTTTTAAGTCAAGGGAATAGAATTTTACAACACATACCGTACTATCTATGATTGCTAAACATGCATGTTGCGACGGTGTTAAGTGGTTTACAATGTAATTTATTTAACTTCAAAAGTCCAAGACTGCAAAAACAAGATAAAAAGTATACTCTAATGTTTTAATAATTTATGGATCAATTTAATTTGATACAGAAAAGCAATCCAAACTAATGACATTACTATAAACAAAAATTCAAAATCTCGGAAAGTCGGAGAACATAGTTTAAATATACCGACTGTCTGGTGTAATGTTTGCATTCCTCCAAGCACCGGAAAAGACAACGATTCAAGTTAAAAACCAAGATATGAAATAAGTTAATTCAAGTTACAAGAACACCGGTCATATGTAACAAAGAAGAAGTTGTAAATAAAATCACCAACTAAACACCTAAAAAAACTCTAATGCTTTAGTGAAACCCAAACCCCATATCAAGTAATCAAGAAAATTTTAATCTGACGATGGATTATAAAAAACACCAAATGAGGTTATGTTACAATAAATGGGGAATCATCTCTAAAACCAAAAACAGAATTGCAAACCGAATTAGAATACACAATTTGAATCCATATTACACATAAAATAATCAAAATATCGTCAAATCATAGTGTTTGCAACACACAAATTAACTTTGACCCATTAAGCTGAATTATGTGAACTTAAATTCCCTCCAAAAAACAATAGTTCACAACTATTTTGGTGAACAAGTTAATTTCAAACAATCGAACCAACTATGCCGAAAAATACTAAGAATAGAGAAAAATGCAGTAAAAATACATTAAAAATGTAATAAAAGAAAGTGCAGAAAAAAATGCAGAAAAATACTACAAAAATGCAGTACAAAATGTAAAAACAATGCAGAAAAATGCATTCGGTTATAGTTTTAAACCTATAAACACAGGAGCTATTAAGATTGGGAGTGTCCACTAAAGCATCTCAATCCTGACAGCTTGTTTTTGAACATTTGTGCTCAAAAGCCGTTTGTCCAGATCATTTATTCCAAAAACATAGTGTCATTAGTTTTGAGACATAACATGAAGATCATAAATTTGTTTCAAATACAGTTGTTCAAACTTTAACGGAGTGGTTTCACATGAGAAAAATGACACCACCACACCAAAAAAACAATTCCTCTAGTTGTCAACAAACATGCACACTCCAAATACAATTGTTATATCATTATTAAGTTATGAGCCCAAGCTGATAATGAACGTGCCACACATATAAAAAGTTGCATTAGGCTCATTTTTCTAGTAGTGATTCCAACAGTTTCAAAATTACCTTGATCAAATAGTCTCAAAATTTTGAACCTAAAATCCAAAGACAATAACGGTTTCAAAATCACCTACATCGAATAGAAGAACATTAGATTATTGAAAACACATCTTGTGATGTCCCGTGCTGCACACACACATGAACAATACCTTTGACCTTGTAGATGTCTGAGTTGTTAAAACAGCA
The DNA here is from genome assembly GCA_023525975.1 of Smallanthus sonchifolius. NCBI lineage: Eukaryota > Viridiplantae > Streptophyta > Magnoliopsida > Asterales > Asteraceae > Smallanthus > Smallanthus sonchifolius. The sequence goes on from CM042046.1 coordinate 36,043,300, forward strand.
GTGAAACCATCTTGATGGTAAGGTCAAACGAAATCGTTGCGACGGGTCGTGACAAAATCAAACTTCTTTTTAATCAAGTCCAAACAAAAGGTAGCGTTTATATTTAACTGGTTTCTGTCTACAAAGAATTTCCAGGAGGCTTACAACAGAAATCTAAAAAGAAGTATATAACCCACATGTAGTCTACTCATACTCCTTATTTTTTTGTTTCTTCATACAAAACCTGCATATCAATGCCAATAATTAGCAACCACAATATAAATTACAGTTTGATGTGAAATTGATAATTAGCTATAAGTCATGCCAAAAACATGCCACGGGTTTTTTTTTCTGTCATTGTACCATTGTTATAAGTACATAACACATGCCAAATATATATATATATATATATATATATATATATATATATGTATATATATATCTATACATACTAATAAATAAAAGTTTTGGGGTGTCACATGTCACTCCCTCATGCTTCCTCATATTGGTTTTCCCGCCTCTCTCTCCTGATAAATGCACCACTATCTTATTAAATAATAATGATATTATAAATATATTATTAAAGAAAAATAATAATTATATTAAATAAGAATATATAATAAGAATTCAAGATATAACTAATTAAAGAAAAATACTAATTTGTTATATACACACACATTTCGACTTGATATATTACGAGACTATCATAATATTCTGACAAGTTAAGACGTATTTATAAATTTATAAGTTTTATCTTTTTCTAATATACAATCTCGTGTAATACACGGGATTCTAACCTAGTATATATATAGGGTTGAGTTCATTAGAGAACTCACTTTAATGAGAGAACTAGAGAACCACTAAGAAAAGAAGGGTGGAATTTTAAAAAAGGAAGGGAAAAATTAGAACTTACAAGCATTTCTATCTTTTGCATACATTATTATTTTTTTAAAAAAAATACACCATTAAATCAAGAATTTCTTTATCTTTCATTTGAGTATAAATAACGTTCTAAAAATAAGAATTAACTCGTCGTTTTTTTTTCTTATTATTTTCAATATTGCATATGTGTATTATCACCCCAAAAACCCCACCCCCACTCAAAAATCTAAACCCTCACCCCAGCCCAACCCAAAAACCTAAACCCCACATACCCACCCCCAAAAACTTAAACCCATCACACCCACCCCCACCCAAAAACCTAAACCCCCCACCCGAAAACCTAACCCCCCCACCCCCACCCGAAAACCTAACCCCCCCCCACCCCCACCCGAAAACCTAACCCCCCACCCCCGAAAACCTAACCCCCCACCCACCCCCACCCAAAAACCTAACCCCCCCACCCCACCCAAAAACCTAAACCCACCGCACCCACCCCCTACCCTCAAAAACCTAACCCTAAACGTAATACTGTATATGTGTACCACCCCAAAAAACCTAAACCCCTCACCCCACCCCCACCCAAAAACCTAACCCCACCCCACCCACCCCAAAAAAACTTAAACCCACCCACCCCTCATCCAAAAACCTAACCTAAAAGCTAAGCTAAACCCAAAAACTAAACCCTAAAACTAAACCGACTATTTTTTTTTGAACGAGGATGATGTGGGAAACAAGGTCTCCAACCACTTTTTTGTTTTTGATTTATATTTTGAGTTATGATTTTTTTATTATTTTTTAGCTTTAAAGAGGAGTTCTCTAGTTCTCTCCCTAAATGTTAGTTTTCTTATGAACTTCACCCTATATATATATACATACCAATTAAGAATGGGTACCAGATTTCATAAACTGAAAGTAATCTGAAATTTAAAATACTTACAATAAGCTGGTAACGAAAGCTGGTAGTGAAAATGGAGATATGCACGGCGGATGCGTATGATAATATTTGCAGCAAAAGGACTTTTTTTTTATATTGAGGGATAAGATATGAAGATCGATCAACGATTATAGTGCTAGAGCTAGGCTGAAGAGAACAGAAAAATTTAATGTGCCATAGAGAGGATTGAAAATTTTCTTATTAATATTTTTCGGTGTTATTACAACTGAGACTAATGCCTTCTTTTATAGGAATGGCAAACAAAAGACAACAAAAAAGAAAAGCGCAATAATGCGCACTATCTTAAAGCAAAGTAAAATAAACGGATACAAATTAAAGATGAGAACGACAAAAACTCTTTATAAATAATTATTGTATCGTGCTGTAAAGCTGTCGGGAATCTGCCTTTCCTGTGTAATCACCTGTCTTCTTTCAATAATTGGTCTTATACGTCATGGCTTACGTTTTAGAAGTCCCTGTGTGTACTGTCGATTGATGTTGGTGATCCTGGTACTGTTTCTTCACTTTCTTCGTCTAGATCAATAATATGATCTATTTCTAAGGTATCGCCTTCGCCTACGAATGGCAAAAGCATTCTCCAATTTAGATCTGAGTAAATCTGTATATAATAGCCTTCTCCTAATAATCTGAATCTTTCCCAAGGAAAATGACCTAGTATCTTAGGAGTTTGTTGATGCTTTTTGATAAATGATTCAAAGTCCTGTGTATGAGTATCTCTTTCTGTTAACCATGTAATATTGGCAAAATCTGGGTTTGGGTTAACAGCAATATTTTGTAGTTGGTTTTGTTAAGCAAAATTCGCAAAAATGTTTTGAGTATTTATTATGTGGTCTACGAAGATTCTTTTCCTTGCTGGTCTATATGTGTTTGAGGATGCAAAGGGAAATGATGCAAAAATTTTGCAACCGACTGTAGGGATTTTTGAATGAGAAGCTATGTTGCCTATGACCATTGAGAGTTTTGCTCCTAGTCTATCAAGGAGATTTTCGGTTTTGCTGTTTAGTCTGAATTCAAGAAAATCAATCATACCATGATGGTAAAATTGAACGATTTGGTCATCATACATTTGTGTAGGGTAACTAATCTGTAGAAGAAGAAGTCCCGTTCCTTCTCCTTCGTCATCTGTCCTTTCTACTATCCTTAATCCTGCGTTGGGTGTGTCTTGAAATGCAAGATCAATAATTTGTTGTTGTAAATTGTATAAAATTATTGGGAATTCTGAACAGACTTTTTGTGAAATAATTTGTTCAAATTCTGGGAATCTGTCAATAACTGGATGTAAGCAATGTTTCCATGGTGTATCAAGCATTCTTATTCTGAACGCTTCATAGCTTCTATTTTGAGGAACTGTTTTTTCTGTTTTCTCGAGCCTGTGTATATATTGTTTATTCTTTGCCTCGAGTATAGCCACTTTTTGTTTTATGAGGCTGTTTTCAATATGGGCTTGTATCTTGTCCCTTTTACATCAGTTGTTCCTGAAGCTTTACAATTACTTCTTCCTGAGCTTTGATTATTTGTTCAGGATTGGTCTTTGTTATTTCAGAAAATGTTTGAACTTCTTCTAGCTCAATATAAAAACTATTTGTACTAAAATGTTCCCTGGCTGTTTTCAAAGCTTCAGCGAAATTGTAAAAACCTTTGTAAATGGGATTTGGACATTGTATAAATTTTACAACCGTCTCCCATTTATTGAAGATACCAATCTTCGTTCCTCAAAAAACGATGTAGTGAGTAAATTTTGATTGTTGTTTTTCGGAGATTTTTGAGCTTTGCTCATGAAAGTAAATGCTTAATGCATTTAAAACCTGTACTTTGAATGTCGAAGCCTGTGACATGGTTTGGATATGGCAGAGGTTGTCTAATAAGCATTGTTGCTTATCTGTCAGTTTCATTCCACCAATTGGATGAAACTTTGTATTGGGGTCATTACATTGTTGTAAACCGTAATATCCAAATGTAATGACTGAACTTTCTATAAAATGTGTATCAGCCCTTTGTTTAGTGTGTATATTTTTTGGTCTCTGGTTAACAGAATCTTAGCTATTTACTGGGTTGTAATATCGTAGGACAGTGTCTAACCCAGTAATTGATGCTGGTAGCTTTCTAGAACTTTGTACTCTGTCAGCCTTTATAGCTTGGCTTAAAATCTTTTTTGTCTGTTCTTCTTCAGATGACATACTCATCGGAGAAATAGTTCTTCTAGGCTGTATAATCTTTGCTTTCCCTTATCTTTCTTTTCCATCTGGAAAAAAATATCTTGTTAATGTTTCGGGACAATATATCGGCTATCCCATTATTTTTTCATCTGATATGTTCAAACTCTATATGATATCCATGACATTGTATAGTATTTTGTAAATTGACCCACCTTGTTCTGTTTATCTTTTTACTCTAGTAATTTTTTATAAATTTTACAATTGCTTCATAATCTGTTCTGACTGTAAACTCATTATGTAAATAAATTTTGAATTTGTCTAAATCATTGATTAATGCTTGGATTTCAAATTCTATGCTTGTCCTGTTGGTTTTGTTTTGAAAATTTCCACCGGAGTACGCACAAATTTTTTCCTCTGTTTTAGGGCTATATTTAGTTGTTTTACAGAGGACGGCTCCCCATCCTTCTTTACATCCATCTGTTTTAACAATAATATAATCTGTAACTAGTGGTAATTCTAATGGACCAATAGTTTTATAGCATTTTTAACCTTTTAAACTAATTTAATATCATCTATGTTAAAATATCTTTACCCATTTTTGTGGTTTTACTGTATAATGGACCTACTAATTTTGATAGATTTGGGATAAATTTCTAGCATAATTTACTAGTCCCAAAAAGGCTTGTATTTGTTTTAAATTTTCAATTTTTTCTGAAAAATCTAAAATTTTTGTAGAAATGTGTGACTGTAATCTATTTTACCATTTGTTAACTCTAAACCAAGAAAAGATATTTTTCTTTTGAAGAGTTCCATTTTTCTTTTTGAAATTACTATACCATGCTTTTCTATTTCTTCAAATATCTGTTTTAGATGTTGCTCCTGCTCTTGTACTGTTTCACTTACAACTAAAATGTTATCAATGTATACTAAGCAAAATTCATATTTTAAGAATATATTATCCATAAATCTTTGAAAAATGGATGGAGCGTTTTTTAGTCCAAAGCTAAGGACATTCCATTCATATTGTACCTCTGAACATGTAAAGGCTGTCCATGGTTTAAAACTTTCTTCTAACTGTAATTGGTTATATCTTAATTTTAAATCGAATTTTGAGAAGACTTTCTTTTTTTGTATTAGATTTAGTAAACTATCTTTATTAGGGATGTTATAACCATCATCCTCTGTATTATCGTTTAGACATTTATAATTGTATACTATTCTTGCCTTTCCTCTTTTTATTTCCCTGTGATTTCTTACTAGAAACGCTGCTGATCTATGCGAACTTTCTGATTTTCTTATTAATTTTTGGTTTATCATTTCCAATATTTGTTGTCTAAATTCTTGTTTATCTAATGGACTGTATTCTATATTAGTTGTTCTGATTGTTATGTTAGGGTTTTTAAGTTTAAATTTGCACCTATGATTTACCCTCGACTTTGTTATATCTTCTTCTATTAACCCTATTTTTTCTAAATGTAGAATTATAGGATGATTTATACTCTTTGTTATATCTTTACATTTTTCAAGTTCATGACTTGAAAATTCTGTTAGTAACCTTATGCTTTCATTTTCTATTATACTTTGTTTGTTATGATTTTGTTTTAAGAATTCTAGGCTTCCATTTTTTTCTTGTTTTTGTACGACTTCTGTTGTATTATTATATCTGATTGTCGGGAATGTATATATATACTTGCTGAGTGTTATGAAGTTTTTTTGTTAATGTAATTGCTCCGTTTAATCCCAGCAAAAAGTTTAATCCTAGAACGAAGTCTTTAGATTTTATGTGTTGAGGGTTTATGTTAATTTGTGGTATTTCATATTTTATACTATAGTTTTTTGAAAAGTCTAAAAATTGTATTCCTACTTGTTCTAGATAATGTGTAATTGAGATTAATCTATTTTCAATTGTTCTGCTTACTAGCTTATATGTTAATTTTTTGTGGTATTCTATTGGAGCTATACTATGTGATATCAAGCTTTTAGTGGCTCCCGTATCTACTAATGCTGTTAAATCTATGAATTTATTATGGTCTAACCATAATCTACACTGTATATTTATCATGTTCATTGATCCTTGTGTTTGTACAAATACTAGCTCATTTTCTTCTGTTGACATTTGTACTATTTCATGCTGAACTTCCTTTTTCTTTTGGATATGATCTTTATAATTCTTATATTCTGTTTTCCATATTTTTTATCTTAAGATCATGTAATTCTATTATTAAGTCTAGTTTTTCTATTTTGTCTTCTAATTTTGTTGTACTACTACTTGCATTAATTTTTATTACTTCTTCTATGTTTTCATTGTATAATTTTTTGAGACATATACAACAAATTTCGTTAAAACATTTGTTACATTGTAGTCTTTTTTCTATGCTTGGATAATATCCACAGTTGTAACATTTTATATGGTTATTTCTTTTTTGGCTTATCCAGTTGTGTATACATTCTTCTGTATTCATATAGGTATATGTGACTTTTGTTATTGGCTTGTCATCTTCACTATAAATACTGTAAACGGACTCGTTTCCAGAATCACCTGTTTTTATAATTTCTATTTCATAGTCATTTAATTGTTCTATTAAGTTTAATCTTTCTGTGTTTTTATTTTTATTTGGGCATCTATTGGCTAAATGGTTTTCATCGCCGCAAATAAAACATTTGCATTTTCTCGTTTGTGGTTTTCGTACGTATTTATTTTTGTAATTGGACTTATACTTATAATTTTTATTATAAGTTGTACTCTTTCTTAATTTTTTCTTTTTATCATAAAATCCATAAGCTTGGGGAGTGTAAATTGCTGTTTTGCAAAATGCATAAGCATTTCGTTTAAGTTGTTCTTGTAGGGCTACTTCTTTACACTTATCTTCTAATACTCCGAATGTATAAGTTATTCTAGGTCCTATTCCTAGACCTAGTTGTGTACCATATGTTGATTTCCATGATTCATGTATACTTCTTCCTAAATCTCCTGGTAATTTTATAAAGAATTTGTCACATAAATTGTCTTCCATTGCTTGTCCTGTTTGTGATAGGAGCCGTGTGAAGTCTAATGTGAATTCATTTATATATTTCATATCTGCGATGCTTAACTGTTCTAAGTTTCTAATGACTGTATCTTGTATTAGGATATTATTCTTTGTTGGATCTACTCCTAGAATAAGAGTCCTAATTTGAGATGTGGGTTATCTCCTAAGGCTTTTAATGCATTTGTACTTTCTGGGTCTTGTGTTTTTTTGCTTTGCCATATGCCTAGAGTTATAGGTCCTAATGTGGTTTCTAAGTAGGCAAACATGTCCATACTATCTTTTTTGTTTGTTTCCCACATTTTAACTGTATTTTGTTCCCATGTTAAAATTTCATCTATCCATAGTTGTGGTTTTTTTTGTTCAAGTAGCAACATAACCACACTATGTATGTGTCCTATTGGTAGTCTACTATCTTTTCCTTTGAAATTTTATTCTTCTTGGTAATTTATGGTAGGGGAAAACCATGGTTCTCTTCCTGATGTTTCATGTGAAGATTCACCACTTGTTTGATTCCACATTATTCTTTTTAATGGATTTTTCATATCTTGATCCACCATAAAAGTTTGTTCTTGTATATAGAATTCTGTTAACATAGTTTTTTCTTGTAAAATTTCTTCAACTAGTGGTAGATTATAATAATTTTGTAGTTTTTTGTAACTTTCTTCATAAGTTAATCCTAATTCTGTTATACAATCTATTATCATATTGTCTACTTCTTCCTGTATATTTAATTCGATGAATTTTCTATCTATAATGTGTTCTATAGTTTTATTTGTTTCTTCTATTTTAAAAGCTGTTAATTTATTCTCTTCAAAATCATCTAAATAATCTATTATGCTGTAATCGGCTTCTTCTTCTTCGAAACGTAAGAATTTTGTTTTTATTTCTTCATCTTCTTCATCTTCTGTATCGTAGATGGGACCTTTGTCACTATCTTCTTCTAAATTCATAAAATTATTTTCTGTAGTGGTTTCATTATTTTCTTCATTTATATTATTTTTTTGTTCAAAATCTACGAATCTTATACTTTGTAATCCATCTGCTCCTTCATATATAAGACTCTTTTTTGGTACTAAGACCGCGTTTTCATTTTCCTGTAATTCATTTATATCTCATTCTAATCCTGCTAGTTCTTCAGGATTTATTGTTACTGGATCTATCATTTGTATAGATTTTGACGCTATTGATTGTACAATTCCCTCTATATTTACTTTATACTTCATGCCTGATCTGTTACTAGCTTTTCATAGCATTCCTATACTTATAACTATGTTATTCCCTTCATAATTTTTATAACCTTTGGTTTGTAAAGCTATTTTTAGGTTTTGTAGATCTCTAATGTCTTTTATAATTCCTGGTGTCAGTAGAATAGAGATGTATTTGACTAATGTCAACTTCCATTCATGATATTATAGCCTTTTTTTAATTCTGTTTTCCAACTTTTATCTAATATTAAAGCTAATAATTTTGTTCCTAAATTTTTTCTTCCTAAAGCTTTTATTCCTATGACTATTAATCCTAGCAGAACTGTAGACACAGATCTGCGGAGAAATTCTTCAAACATTCCGGATCGAGAGGCGGAATCTCTGGATCCGGTATCACTCTCGAATCAGAAATGGTAGAGACGGGTGCGGGAATCACAAACACGAACAGAAATATATAAAAGTGAAAAGAACAGATAATTAGAGCATAAAACGTATGATTCTTTGATTGATATGAAAATTAAAAGGCTCCTCACACACTCTATAATTATCTCACCCCAGGGTGAGCTCCCCCTGGGGTGGTGATTCCCTCTACAGATACACACTCACTCCTAGAGCATAATCTGCTATATATAGGAGGCCAAACACATGCGCCTTGTTTTCCAAGCCACCGCCCAATGGGTCTGAAAAACAGGTATCAAAACTACCTAGTTTCGATTGAACAAATGTTCAACCGAAACTAGTAGTTTCGATACTGTAATTTCGACTGACAGCATCAATCTCAAAATTATACCCAACAGTTTTTACCAGATTTCTTAATTTTTTGTATAGTTTCTTGTGAAATTAAGTCTATTGTTACTGTTTTATCTATAACCCTTAAGCTTTCTTCTCTACTGCTTCGTATTAATGTTGTATTGATGTTTAGAATTCCTGTTTGGTATAATATTTTTGGGTTTAGAATATCAAGTTGATGTTGATTGTATAGATTTATGTTTCTATTGAGATCTATTTCTTCTTCTAACTGTACTGTGGGTGTTGTGCTAGTAGATCCTGAGCCTTTTCTAACTATTCTGTTTAGAAAAGTGTCGGATGTTATAGTGTCTTGTATATTGCTTGTAGAATTTCTTGCTTCTTGCAGTATTCTTCCTTGTCCTAAGAAATTTCTATTTATCATTTTCTTGGTTGCCAATGTTTATAAGGTTTTGGTTGTATCTTTATATCTTCTAAACTTAACTTGTTTATGACTTCGGTAACTTTGTTTATGTCGTTATTTAAATCTTGCGTTTCTGAGTTATTCTTTCTAATTTCTTTTAATTCTTTAAAGATTTGGTTGTTTTGATCTTTAATGTAATCTAGATTTTCTATATATTTTTTATATTCTTCTGTTTTATTATTTATTTTAGTCTGTATTTTATCAAACACTTGTCTGTTAAAAATAGATTCTTTTTGTAGATTTATTCCTAAGTTGATTACTAGATCCGTTAAGGCGTTTAGATGCATATTATCTGTATGTAAACTATGCTCGTAATCTTTTTTGATTCTACATATTAAATTATAATTATTTGTGTTGATTGGTTTGTTCACTTTTTCAGAGAATTCTACATTTAAGAAATCGAGTTTTTTAGGTATTGAATTAGAGTTTAGAGGATCTATGATTGGAGAAATCCGCCTCTTTAGCTTCACTCTTCACACTTATTAATCCTTTTAATATTTTCTCATATCCCAATATTGATAATCATAAACTAATTTAACAATTTAGCATATTAACATAAAAGTCATGAATTCTGATAATTTATCTGAATTTATATCAAAGAAATTTTTTTTCCCTATTCTTCACCAAAGAGGGTTTCCATTAAAATAGGACTTAAGCATACAAAGCTGCCTTGTATGGACTTGTCTTTGTCTTTTAGAATTTAGAAAAGCCTTTGCTCTGATACCAATTAAGAATGGGTACCAGATTTCATAAACTGAAAGTAATCTGAAATTTAAAATACTTACAATAAGCTGGTAACGAAAGCTGGTAGTGAAAATGGAGATATGCACGGCGGATGCGTATGATAATATTTGCAGCAAAAGGACTTTATTTTATTTTATATTGAGGGATAAGATATGAAGATCGATCAACGATTATAGTGCTAGAGCTAGGCTGAAGAGAACAGAAAAATTTAATGTGCCATAGAGAGGATTGAAAATTTTCTTATTAATATTTTTCGGTGTTATTACAACTGAGACTAATGCCTTCTTTTATAGGAATGGCAAACAAAAGACAACAAAAAAGAAAAGCGCAATAATGCGCACTATCTTAAAGAAAAGTAAAATAAACGGATACAAATTAAAGATGAGAACGACAAAAACTCTTTATGAACAATTATTGTATCGTGCTGTAAAGCTGTCGGGAATCTGCTTTTCCTGTGTAATCACCTGTCTTCTTTCAATAATTGGTCTTATACGTCATGGCTTACGTTTTAGAAGTCCCTGTGTGTACTGTTGATTGATGTTGGTGATCCTGGTACTGTTTCTTCACTTTCTTCGTCTAGATCAATAATATGATCTATTTCTAAGGTATCGCCTTCGCCTACGAATGGCAAAAGCATTCTCCAATTTAGATCTGAGTAAATCTGTATATATTGGCCTTCTCCTAATAATCTGAATCTTTCCCAAGGAAAATGACCTGATATCTTAAGAGTTTGTTGATGCTTTTTGATAAATGATTGAACCGTAGGAAGGTGTAGAAACTGATTTGGAACACTTCTATCGGATCAATTTCATCAAAACAATTCAAAATCAATCCAAATTTGTCAAAATTCTTCCATTTTTATCATGAACACGAATTCATCAAAAATCTTCAAAATCTCTGAACTTTGATGTTGATTGGACACGAAAACACCACGAATCTTTTGTTAATCAAGAGCATAAGCTCTGATACCACTTGTAGGTCCCTAATTCGGTGTGTGACGGATCTCTAGACTCGCGGTACGACACGGTGATAACGTGCAGAATCCATGATCAACGTGCTCGTGTTACTCAATCAACAACAGCGGTGTAAATAAACTCTTTGTATTTCCACCACAATATCAGGTTACAAGATTACTCTAATCAGTTCCTCCTGATATTGTCTATTCTCTCACCCTCAGTTTCACAGACTCTGTTCTGTATATATAAGCAACTGTTCTGCACCAGTCGAACTTATTAAGTTCGCCTCTAACAGGCTAAGCGAACTTAATAAGTTCGCCTCTGATAGACTTAAGCGAACTTATTAAGTTCGCCTCTGATAGCCCAGGCGAACCTATTAAGTTCGCCTCTGATAGGCTAGGCGAACTTAGCAGAACTTACATAGAATTTTATCAACAGTTACAAAACATGTCCTAACAGACTCCCCCTTAACTGTTGCTAACAATTCTATCAAATACAAGTCAAAGACTCTAAGACTAAGACATAATCTTCAAGCTCGTTGTCACCAGAATATGCTCCAACAGACTCCCCCTTGACAACAGCTTTAGAAGATTGTCATCCGTCTTCATATATCATCAAACACACTGTAGTCTTCGTCTTGTTCATCTGCACACTCTCTCTTTATTTCTAGAAGAAAACTTGGGAGAAGGACCCCTTGTCAACTTCTGTCTGCAAATATTCAGTTTTTGCAAAGGAGAACAACCAAGAATAACCAACAATTAAAATTTCCATGGAAGCTGGAAAAATATAATCTTTTGGTGTTTCAAACATAAGAAAGACAAATCTTTTTGGTTTTTCTCTGTACAAACTGAAATGTAACATACAAAATCACATCTTTTTGGTCGAACATCACGAGTAAGAAGATCATATCAGTAAAACCAATGCATCAATCACACATTTTGGATAAACATCCCTAAACATTCTAAGGGTATCCTATCCAGATTCATCATTTCTTTTTATCAGATAAGATCAAATCTTTTAAGCTTCAATCAAAACATGTAATGATACGCGAAGAACTTTAAAGAAGATGAGATCAGATCATAACATGCTTATTACATACGAATTTGCAACACATAACATGTCAATCTAAGTTGTCAATATTATAAGAATTGAAACCATCAGTATCTTTGTCCCATGTTCTTGTGAATTAAGGTACCATTTATTTTGTAATACAACGTGTACCCCACAAATATGCCAACAGAAATTTAAATGTGCACTATCTTCAAGACATATAAGATCATTGCAAGATAATATTCAATCTCCAGGATGAATTATACCGATAAACACAGGATAATATCAAGCAGAGAATCAGAATGATTAAGAATCGAATGATTCAAATGTCTTGGTTTGGATGAAGTATCATGATTCATAGTAACAGAAAGATTGATCAAGGAATCGATTGATTCAATGACATAAGGTAGCGTGATCCAACTGTTATCTGGATATATTCAATGGAATCAGGATATTGATCCAAGGGTTAGTATATGTTCCAACAGATGTTGTCAGAAACATATCTTAGTCCAACAACACATTGCATGTTTTTCAGGGCATGGTCAGTGAAGTGAACTGAAAATTTTTGTTTAACGACATAACCGATACCGGTCTCATGAAGTACTTTAGATCTTATATTCTTTATCTGATAATGATCTTTTACACACACACCCGGCATACTATGGGTTCAAATCACAGTTGTCACAAAGATCATTATGTTGTCACACTACTAATGGACCAAAGATACTCATAGCCTATTGACAATTCAGACTACATACTAGTATCTAAATTAAAATATAAGCATCAAGCATCAATTTTTTTGTAACGCAAGCAGTTATGAAGCTATCATTTCTCATACTGTGCAGTCTAAGAAGTTCTCATCAAAACATTTATCACAGATATATTAGATAAGCATCATAAAGTCCAACTAAGGTCATGTGTGAAAGAACATCTACTGATATACTATCATTTCTCCTTTAACTTCAAGTAATGTCGATTTTATCTTTTTCAATTTGTTTGGCTTTTTCAAAATATTTTTCAAAGAAAGTAAAACAAACGAAAATAAACCTTCCATGAAAACATTTTATGAAAAACATTTTACTTGGTTACTCAGGATTAAGCAATTCAATCAATTAAAAACTCAAACCGATGTAATGTAATTGAATGTCATTGCCTCTGTCACCAACATAGTTCTGTACTCCCCCTGTCCTGTAGACTCCCCCTCAACTAGTCAAATGGTTGCATCAACGACTTTATGCTCACCATTGTCATCCTAAGTTTCAGCTTATCATTAGGACTTTGTAAAACACTTTCCAAAACATTGTGTGTGACATATTCTCCCCCTTGAGCATCAAGTCGTTGAATCAAATAGATTTCTCAGTTATCAACAACTCTTTACTCATGCAGATGTCATTCCCTGTCATGTGCTTAGAACCACCACTATCAACAACCAAAATGGTATTAATAGTCCCTCTTGGTAAATCCTGCACATCTAACAAGAAACATTAATTTGAAATTGGGACCCAAGCCATGGTAGTCATGGGTCGTCCATCTGTATCAAAATAATAAACCTCACTCCATTCACAATCGAATCTCTCATCGATTTTCGGAGATTGTTCCGACGAGTCAGAAACAGAAACTTTAGATTTCCAAACATAGTTCTGTTCATTAAGTTCTTTTTGCTTAAAATGTGAAGTGTTTGAACATTTTCTTTCATTTGAAAAATGTTTAGATTGTGAAAACTCTTGTTGTTCTAATAGTTTTCTCAATCTTCTGTTTCTCCTCCGTCTTTGAGGTCTAGAAAGCCTAACCTCAGATTTTGAATTACCCTTTGGTGTAACATGAGGTTTAACCACACTTGGGTTAACATAAGGCTTACCAGGAGTTCTTACCTTTTCTGGAGTAACATGTCGGTTACCTTTGACGTTGTGAGGACAAGCAATCCTAAGGTGACCCACAAGACCACAGTAAAAGCAAGATCTCGTCTCACGATATTCTCTCATATAAGGAATCTTCACACGATACGCTGCACTTGAAGAAGATTCTCCTACATGAACTTCTTTTGGAGTTTGAGACGGAACAAACTTTTTCTCAACAGGTTTTGATTCAGGTTTCATCTTCTCAGGAACTACATGCTTCTTCCCTTTATTTTTGTAAGGACAGTTCACCACAATGTGTCCTATCTCATTACAATGAAAACATGTACGCCTGTCTTTATAATCTCTGACATATGGAACTCTCCTTGAGTTTGAAGAACTTCCAAATGTATAATTTCCAGATGAAGTAGAATCAACCTTTGAGTCTTCTTTCTTAACATCTTTCGGTATCCCCTCTACCTTAGCTTCATCAAAATATTCATCATCACTCTCATCAGAATACACCATATCTTCACCTGTGACTGGATTCACCTTCAACACAGTCTTAGGATCTAAATCCTCATCGTGTATAATCTCAGGTGTAACAGAATAATTTCCGTTGAATGGTGGAGGAACATAGCCAATACCACTAGTTCCCTTCCCCTCTTCAGTATTATTATGATAATGTTCTAATAAAAATGATGAATTTGCAAAGCTTTCTAACTTTCTATGTAATCTAATCACCTCTGCTTTAGATTCAGCTAGGTCTTTATCTTTCTCAACAAGATCATCATTTCTTTTCTCAATTTCTACAAAGGACATATCTAGGTGATATGCCTGCTCTTTGATCTTCAAAGTCAGAGAACTTATATCCCTCTTCAGTGATTCTATTCTCTCAATACACACATTCTCATTATCTTTTAATTTCTGGTTTACCGTGTGCATGGATTTCATATCACAAATGAGGTTTACGTCGTAATCCATAACCCTCATCATTTTATCCTTAATTGAAACACATTTAGAACAAAACGTCTCAGAGTTAGAAAATACCTCAGGTTTTACTTCTGAAGAAGATGCACCAGGAGCCATGAAAACGTCATCATCAGCTTCACTCTTTTGATCAACAATGACAGGCTCTGCATCATTGTCTAATTCACTCAGATCATCTTCAACTGTCTGAAAACTTTCTTCACTCATCACATCAGTCTCGGTAGACTGAGTACTTTCACCAGAACGAATACTCTCACTATCAGTTAAATCTGCAGAAGAATTACTTTGAGAATCACCCTGCTTCTCCAATACATCATTGATCAAGACCACAAACGCTTGAGTAGTAGCTTCACCCTTTTTCTTCAAAGCTTCCCATAGATCTCTTGAAGTTGGACACTTCCCGAGACTATGAATGATTTCTTTTGGTAAAGACAACGTTAAAATTTTACGTGTTTTCATCTCTTGATCAAACTTCTGCTTTTCTACTTTAGTAAGAGCTGTCACTGGTTTAGGAACATCATAATATCCCATATAGTCATAAGTAGGATGCACATATCCTTCAAATATGGATGTCCAAAAGTTTTCATCAGTTTCTGATACGAACTGTTCGAACCGGACTTTCCAGCTACGAAAATCTGATATGCATAAAAGTCTCGGTGGCATAGTTCCAATATCATTATCATCACACAAAATTGACATTTTGAAATTTTTGCGAAAATATCCGGAAAAAATTTCCCGCCAAAATACTCTTTTTAAAAAATTTTGAAAATTCAAAATTTCAAAAATGATTCAAAACGAGCATATACTTTTTTTTTAAGAAGACTAGCTAAGTTCGCTGACTGAACCACCCAAGCGAACTTAATGAGAAGCGAACTTAATAAGTTCGCTTAAATCAGAAAATTTGAAATCAGATTAAGTTCGCCTACAATAAGTTCGCCTGCTGCTAAGTTCGCTTAATCCTGTGAGAAGCGAACTTGACAAGTTCGCTTGAAGCTAAGTTCGCCTGCACAGATTTCAGCAAGTTCGCTTGCTCCAACAGAATCAACTCAAGAACAGCTCAGAACCTTATTCGCGAACCAAAACTTCCGTAATTCATGATTTCTTGCTTAATTGATGGAATTTGATAAAATTGAACCGTAGGAAGGTGTAGAAATTGATTTGGAACACTTCTATCGGATCAATTTCATCAAAACAATTCAAAATCAATCCAAATTTGTCAAAATTCTTCCATTTTTATCAAGAACACGAATTCATCAAAAATCTTCAAAATCTCTGAACTTTGATGTTGATTGGACACGAAAACACCACGAATCTTTTGCTAATCAAGAGCATAAGCTCTGATACCACTTGTAGGTCCCTAATTTGTTACGTGACGGATCTCTAGACTCGCGGTACGACACGGTGATAACGTGCGGAATCCATGATCAACGTGCTCGTGTAACTCAATCAACAACAACGGTGTAAATAAACGCTTTGTATTTCCACCACAATATCAGGTTACAAGATTACTCTAATCAGTTCCTCCTGATAATGTCTATTCTCTCACCCTCAGTTTCGCAGACTCTGTTCTGTATATATAAGCAACTGTTCTGCACCAGGCGAACTTATTAAGTTCGCCTCTAACAGGCTAAGCGAACTTAATAAGTTCGCCTCTGATAGACTTAAGCGAACTTATTAAGTTCGCCTCTGATAGCCCAGGCGAACCTATTAAGTTCGCCTCTGATAGGCTAGGCGAACTTGTTAAGTTCGCCTCTAGCAGAACTTACATAGAATTTTATCAACAGTTACAAAACATGTCCTAACAATGATTCAAAGTCCTGTGTATGAGTATCTCTTTCTGTTAACCATGTAATATTGACAAAATCTGGGTTTGAGTTAACATCAATATTTTGTAGTTGGTTTTTGTAAACAAAATTCGCAAAAATGTTTTGAGTATTTATTCTGTGGTCTACGAAGATTCTTTTCCTAGCTGGTCTGTATGTGTTTGAGGATGCAAAGGGAAATGATGCAAAAAATTTGCAACCGACTGTAGGGATTTTTTAATGAGAAGCTATGTTCCTATGACCATTGTGAATTTTTCTCCTAGTCTATCAAGGAGATTTTCGGTCTTGCTGTTTAGTCTGAATTCAAGAAAATCAATCATACCATGATGGTAAAATTGAACGATTTTGTCATCAGACATTGGTGTAGGGTAACTAATCTGTAGTAAAAGAAGTCCCGTTCCTTCTCCTTCGTCATCTGTCCTTTCTACTATCCTTAATCTTGCGTTGGGTGTGTCTTGAAATGCAAGATCAATAATTTGTTGTTGTAAATTGTATAAAATTATTGGGAATTTTGAACAGACTTTTTGTGAAATAATTTGTTCAAATTTTTGGAATCTGTCAATAAATGGCTGTAAGCAATGTCTCCATGGTGTATCAAGCATTCTTATTCTGAACGCTTCATAGCTTCTATTTTGAGGAACTGTTTTTTCTGTTTTCTCGAGCCTGTGTATATATTGTTTATTCTTTGCCTCAAGTATAGCCATGTAACATACCAAAAATAAAACGACAGTTAAAATGATGAAATAAACGAACGAGGCATGTCGGGTCAGGTCGGGCCCGGCCGGATGGGCCGGCGGGCTAGAAGGGGAGCCTCCTCTATAAATAGCTTAGACCTCCACCATTTCTCTCATTTGCAAGTTCTAGAGAGAGAAACCGTAGAGAGAGAAAGTTGGCGGATCGACCCGAGATTTCAGCAAAGTGTTGCTCCATAGCTCGTGAGAAGAACCTCCGGATCAGAAACTCGATTCAGGTAACGATCGGGCCTAAATCTGAGTTTTTGTTCGTTTTTGGGTTTTTTGGGTTTTGGGTGAAAAGGTAACGTTTTCACGGATAAAACTGAAAGATGAACATAGATTTGAGTTCTTTAATGGAAAACAAATGTTTTGAATGTAAACAGGTTCGGGATCTTGACGTGATCAGACCTGAATGCGAAAGTTAGGGTTTTGCGAAGAAACAGATCGTGCGTACTTATCAAGTACGCACGGAGCAGGTCCTGCGTACTTATCAAGTACGCAGGAAGAGGGCACTGCGTACTTATCAAGTACGCAAGAAGAGGATTGTGCGTACTTATCAAGTACGCAGGAAGCAGGGTCTGCGCATTTGCTAAGTGTGCATGCATCAGGTTGTTTAAGTAAAGTTACTATGTTTAGAATGGTTAAACTGTTAGAGTCAGGATTGGGTTTGATGTGTATTTAACTATCAAATTCAGATCGGAAGTGACGTAGTGGGACCTTTGTTTAGGGCAACCCGGATTAGCTTATCAGGTGAGTTCTAGAAGCCATCTTTTAAATGTTTTATATAATGTTTTCGGGCAGGTGTGCATACATATGAAATGATGTTTTACGAAACGATGTTTATGAAACTATGTTTATAAAATGATGCTTATGAAACTACGTTTACGAAATGAAATGATTTGGAATGAATGGTTTATGGAAAGAAACTTTTATGAATGGAATGTTTACGAACGAAATGTTTTTAAAGAAATGGTTTAAATTAAAGGTAAAGGGTTTCAAAAATGAATGAAAGGTTTTATGAAAAGAAAAGAAAAAGGGCAAAGGTTTTAAAGAAGTCATTACAAATCTAATCTGTCGAATGAATGGAATTGACGAATGAAGTCTGGGAATGAAATTCCCAGCCTTGTGGTAGATTATGGACAGCGAGCCATAGTTGCCATAAGAACAATAGGGGCAGTGTCTTTGTGGCATGTCAATGGTTTGATGTTGTACAACTGGTAGGGAGTAACGACGGTTACTCAGGGGTTAACGTGACCCTATGTAAGGTTAAATTATGATCTGACGGTGTTATGGCCGTGAGCCATAGTCGTCGATGGAGGTTGTCGGTCTATGGACATGAATGGGTATTGTCGGTCCTCGTGCAGTTAAGCCTTGGGGGCAATACAAAAGGGAATTGACGGAATGTATGGTATTGTCGGTCTTCGTGCAGTTAAGCCTTAGGGGCATTACTATACTAAATGACGGTACGAATGGTAACACAGATTTAGATAGTAATGTATGACTTAAATGAATGTTAATTGTTTTAAACAAACGATCCGTTCAATGTGTTTCGGATGAGGAAAAATGTTTGAAGGTTTTCAATGATGAACGAAAGGCCCTGTTTTCTTATACGTGATGTTAAACCCTAATGAATGTTTTGAATGATGAACCATTTCTTAAATCGAATGAAAACTAGAACTCACCAGCGTAGCTGACTTTTTAGTATGCACATTCAGGTTAAGGCAGGTATGGATGATCGACGGTGATGCTTGGCAAGCGAGAAGAGTTACCCGGTTGATCATGAAGACTGGCATCCCGTTATGATTAGATTATGAAATGTTTATGTAAAAGACTATGTTACGCCTTAAACAATGTAATGGTTATGTCTTATTGAAGTATTTTACGCTACGTTATTTGATAATCAATTTTAAGAACTGTTTGTGAATGAGTAAATCCAACAAGTGAGGCCTCCCGGGTTTGGGGGCCTTACAAGTTGGTATCAGAGCAATAGTTTGAGAGATTCGGACACTCCCAGTGTCTGAACTTAAACTGTGAATAGGACTGAAAGCGAATGCCAGTACGGGTAACTCGAGCCACATCATCAGGTATGAAGGTAGTATATATGTACACGTGTAGTATGCCTTAGAAAGGGTTAGGTAAGGACTTGTGTTCTGATGGAATCGCAAAGGTGGTCAAATAGAAATCGAAAGGTAGTGTAATGGTTAATTGCAGATGGCAAGTGTATATTAACATCTTACAGTACTTATTGAATTTTATTTGTTAACTAGCGTGATGACATTGGATTCTTGTCTTATAGAACAAAATGGCAAGAAGAGGAAACGGAAGGCGTGGTGGGGGCCGTACCGGTGGTCGTACCAGTGGTCGTAACGGCGGTCGCGGCAGGACCCCTGCGCGCCAAGAGTATAGTGAAGAAGGAAGTGTTCACACTGAACCGGCGGTTGGTGTGCATGGAACCGAGCAGACACAGGTTGAAGAACAACCTTTTACTTTTGAACCAGAAGTGAGAGCAGCCATAGCTCGAGAGTTCACAGACTTGATGAAAGTTTCTTTGTCAGGACTGTTGGCAGAAGCATTAAAGAAGGTTAATGAGACGGGTGGGTCTAACACGGCGGTTGATTCCCCGAACACTGAGGCAATAAATGCATCGCTTAACCGTGGTTGTGACTATAAGTCCTTCAAGGCATGTGACCCGCTAGTCTTGACTGGGAAGAAAGACGCGGTAGCTACGTTTGATTGGGTGATTCGTATGGAGGCTTCCATTCGTCTGAGCGAATGTCGAACGGATCAAGTTGTGAAATTTGCTGCTAACTCTTTAAGAGAGGAAGCATCCCATTGGTGGGAAGGTGTACGTCAAGCAAAAAGGAGCGAGGTTGTGGATGCGATGATGTGGGCTGACTTGAAAATTTTGGTGATCAAGAATTTCTGCCCTAGGAACGAGATTGAGAAGGTAGAGAGGGAATTTTTGGGTTTGAAGGCCTGGAGCATGACGCACCGGCAGTACACAACTCAATTCAATGAACTGGCACGTCTGGTGCCACACCTTATCACGACTGAGGAAAGAAAGATTTCCTGTTACATTCAAGGGCTGCCGGATCAGGTCCGCACCTATGTTAAGGCAAACGCCCCTACGACCTATGATTCGGTAGTAGAACTGAGCGGCGTGGTATTCGATGATCTGGAGCTGAATGTCGTTGCCATTGAGGAACCGAAGAAGAGACCGAGCTTCTCGAACAAGCGAACTGGTGGAAGGATGTTTGGGACTCGCGATAAGAGGGCTCGGGTGAATGAGTCGACTGTTTGTAACAAGTGTGGAAGGGAGCATGCAGGTGAATGTAGACTGGGATCTAACTTGTGCTTTAAGTGTGGCAAGACCGGGCACTACTCCCGTGAATGCCCTCAACACTTCAAGTGCTATAACTGTGGGGATGCCGGTCATCTGAGTAGGGAATGCCCGAAACCAAGAATGGGTGAAGCCGGGAAAGGGAAAGGCCCGGAAAGGAAAGAAGATAGGCCCTGAGAAAAGACTCGTGCGTACGCACTGAAACAAGACCAAGCCAGGGAAGACCCCGATATGGCGTCAGGTATGTTCATCCTTGACAACACTTTTGTTTTTGTGTTATTTGATTCGGGTGCGAGTAAGAGTTTTATATCTGCGACTTTTTGTAAACGAGTGAAGTACACTGTTAGTAAGCTAGCAAGGGCCTTTAGCGTAGAAACCGCTGAGGGAAGAACTGCGAGAGTGACCGATGTAGTTGACAACTCCATGATAAAAATAGAAGGTCATAGGTTCCTCGTCAGGTTGTTTGTTATGGTTTTGGGTGGGTTCGATGTCGTGTTAGGTATGGATTAGCTAACTGCCAATGAATCACAAATTATATGCAAACGAAAGATAATCCGACTCAAGGCTCCGGATGGTAGCAAAGTCGAGGTTTTTGGAGATCGTGACGCCCCGATGCCAAACGTCATCTCGATGATTAAGACAACAGATTACTTGAGGCGCGGATGCGAGGCTTATCTGGTGTACGTGATCGACAAGTGTAAGGAAGTGAAGGAACTAGACGATGTACCCATGGTACGCGAGTACCCGGAGGTGTTTCCAGAGGATTTGCCTGGGATACCACCCGACAGAGAGATCGAATTTTGAATCGACTTAGTACCAGATGCCCAGCCCGTGGCTAAGGCTCCATATCGACTAGCACCAGTAGAGATGAAAGAATTAATGGCACAACTAGACGAGTTACTTGAGAAAGGATTTATCCAACCGAGCATCTCGCCGTGGGGAGCTCCGATGTTGTTTGTGAAGAAGAAAGACGGTTCGATGAGAATGTGTATTGATTATAGCGAGTTGAACAAACGTATGGTGAAGAACAAGTACCCTTTACCAAGGATCGACGACCTGTTCGATCAATTACAGGGCGCAAGTTGGTTCTCAAAAATCGACCTTCGATCCGGGTACCATCAGTTGAAGGTGAGAGAAGAAGAAATACCGAAAACCGCATTTCGCACGCGTTATGGACATTTCGAGTTCTGCGTAATGACTTTTGGATTGACGAACGCCCCCGCAACGTTCATGGATTTAATGAATAGGGTGTGTCGACCGATGCTGGACCGATCGGTAATTGTGTTCATCGATGATATCCTCATCTACTCCAAGAATGAGGGTGATCACGCATGTCACTTAAAGGAGGTGTTGGAGGCTCTGAAGAAGGAAAAGTTGTATGCTAAGTTCTCTAAATGCGCGTTCTGGCTTAGGGAAGTCCAATTCCTAGGTCACGTCATCAACCCGAACGGCATTATGGTTGACCTAGCGAAGATAATGACGGTAAGGGAATGGAATATTCCTAAGACGCCAACTGAAATCCGTAGTTTCTTGGGATTGGTAGGCTACTATCGAAGATTCATCCAGGATTTCTCGAAAATAGCTTCGCCATTGACAAAGTTGACTCGGAAGGAGGTAAAGTATGAATGGGGTTTGACCCAGGATGAGGCGTTTAAGGAATTGAAGGAAAAGCTAACCAAAGCCCTAATCTTGGCCCTTCCCGAGGGCATTGAAGACTTAGTGGTATACTCTGACGCTTCGGGTCAGGGATTGGGATGCGTGTTGATGCAACGCGGAAGAGTGATCGCGTATGCGTCACGACAGTTGAAGATTCACGAAGCTAATTATCCAACCCACGATTTGGAACTTGCTGCTGTCGTATTCGCATTGAAAATCTGGAGGCACTACCTGTACGGGGTGAAGTTTACTATTTACTCCGACCACAAAAGTTTGAAGTACTTCTTCGAACAAAGAGAGCTTAATATGAGGCAGGGACGATGGGTGGATCTCCTAAAGGATTATGACTGTGAGATCATGTACCACCCTGGAAAGGCAAACGTGGTGGCTGACACTCTAAGCCGAAAGGATGTGCCTGCTCCTATTAGAGTGAAAGCTTGCCAGTTAGTGGTAACATCAGATGTAATGAGGGAAATTGAAAGACCTCAAGATGAAGCACTTAAGAAAGAAAACATTAAGAAGGAAAGGATGGTTGGCCAACAGGACAAGTTCGAATATAACACCCTTGGTGTTAGGACACGTTTTGGGCGGGTATGGATACCTATGAGTGGCGAGCTTAGAACCAAAATCTTGGATGAGGCTCATAAATCTCGATACTCTATCCATCCTGGCACCAATAAAATGTACCAAGATCTGAGAAAGGAATACTGGTGGCCTGGGATGAAACATGAGGTGGCAAAGTATGTAAGCAAGTGCTTGACTTGCTCACAAGTAAAGTCGAACACCAGAAACCGTATGGAAAGATTCAACCACTTGATATACCGGAATGGAAGTGGGAACACATTACCATGGACTTCATAACCAAGCTACCTCGCACAGCTAAAGGTCATGATACCATTTGGGTAATTGTGGACCGTTTAACGAAGAGTGCTCATTTCCTACCTATTCGCGAGACGTTCTCGTCGGAAAGGTTAGCGGAAGTATTTATTAACAAAGTAGTAGCACGGCATGGGATGCCTTTGACGATCGTATCTGACCGGGACACACGATTCACATCGAGGTTCTAGAAAATATTTCACGAGGTGATGGGCACGAGGCTTAATATCAGCTCGGCATACCACCCACAAACGGATGGTCAGTCCGAAAGGACCATTCAGACATTGGAGGATATGCTTCGTGCTTGTATTATCGATTTTGGTGGCAGTTGGGACAGTCATCTGCCGTTAGCCAAATTCTCATACAACAATAGTCATCACAAGACTATAGGCATGCCGCCTTACGAAATGTTGTATGGGAGGAGATGCAGGACCCCGATTTGTTGGGGTGAGATTGGACAAAAGGAATTAGGGAGTCTTGAAGTAGTAAGAGAAACGTCAGAAAGGTTTGATCAAATCAAAGCACGAATGAAGGCCGCACAAGATCGTCAGAAATCGTATGCAGACAAACGACGAAGGCCTATTGAGTTTGATGTTGGGGACAGAGTAATGTTGAAAGTGTCACCCTGGAAGGGAATAATACGATTCAGGAAGAGAGGAAAGTTAAGTCCGAGGTTCGTCGGACCATTCAGGATAATGACATGGGTTGGTGAAGTCGCTTATCGGCTAGAGTTGCCTGATGAGTTGGGTGGGATTCATCCTACCTTCCATGTATAACACTTGCGAAAGTGTTTGGCGGATGAATCAGCTCACGTACCACTTAATGACATCGAGGTCGACAACAACCTTAATTACATCGAAGAACCCATGGCCATCTTAGACAGAAAGGAGAAGCGTTTGCGTAATAAGATTATTCAATTGGTTAAAGTCCAATGGAAGCATCGAAGGGGATCGGAAGCCACTTGGGAAACAGAGAAGGATATGAGGGAGTCGTACCCTCATCTATTTGACTTAGGATAGGTTTCGGGGACGAAACCTATTGTAAGGGGGGTAGACTTGTAACATCCCAAAAATAAAACGACAGTTAAAATGATGAAATAAACGAACGAGGCATGTCGGGTCAAGCCGGATGGGCCGGCGGGCTGGAAGGGGAGCCTCCCCTATAAATAGCTTAGACCTCCACCATTTCTCTCATTTGCAAGTTCTAGAGAGAGAAACCGTAGAGAGAGAAAGTTGGCGGATCGACCCGAGATTTCAGCAAAGTGTTGCTTCATAGCTCGTGAGAAGAACCTCCGGATCAGAAACTCGATTCAGGTAACGATCGGGCCTAAATCTGAGTTTTTGTTCGTTTCTGGGTTTTTCGGGTTTTGGGTGAAAAGGTAACGTTTTCACGGATAAAACTGAAATATGAACATAGATTTGAGTTCTTTAATGGAAAACAAACGTTTTGAATGTAAACAGGTTCGAGATCTTGACGTGATCAAACCTGAATGCGAAAGTTAGGGTTTTGCGAAGAAACAGATCGTGCGTACTTATCAAGTACGCACGGAGCAGGTCCTGCGTACTGTCCTGCGTACTTTTCAAGTACGCAGGAAGAGGGCACTGCATACTTATCAAGTACACAGGAAGAGGATCATGCGTACTTATCAAGTACGCAGGAAGCAGGGTCTGCGCACTTGCTAAGTGCGCATGCATCAGGTTGTTTAAGTAAAGTTAGTATGTTTAGAATGGTTAAACCATTAGAGTCAGGATTGGGTTTGATGTGTATTTAACTATCAAATTCAGATCGGAAGTGACGTAGTGGGACCTTTGTTTAGGGCAACCCATATTAGCTTATCAGGTGAGTTCTAGAAGCCCTCTTTTAAATGTTTTATATAATGTTTTCGGGCTGGTGTGCATACATATGAAATGATGTTTTACGAAACGATCTTTACGATACTCTGTTTATAAAATGATGCTTATGAAACTACGTTTATGAAATGAAATGATTTGGAATGAACGGTTTATGGAAAGAAAGTTTTATGAATGGAATGTTTACGAACGAAATGTTTACAAAGAAATGGTTTAAATTAAAGGTAAAGGGTTTCGAAAATGAATGAAAGGTTTTATGAAAAGAAAAGAAAAAGGGCAAAGGTTTTAAAGAAGTCATTACAAATCTAATATGTCGAATGAATGGAATTGACGAATGAAGTCTGGGAATGAAATTCCCAGCCTTGTGGTAGAATATAGACAGCGAGCCATAGTTGCCATAAGAACAACAGGGGCAGTGTCTTTGTGGCATGTCAATGGTTTGATGTTGTACAACTGGTAGGGAGTAACGACGGTTACTCACGGGTTAACGTGACCCTATGTAAGGTTAAATTATGATCCGATGGTGTTATGGCCGTGAGCCATAGTCATCGATGGAGGTTGTCGGTCTATGGACATGAGAGCCATAGGGGCAACTGAATGGGTATTGTCGGTCCTCGTGCAGTTAAGCCTTGGGGGCAATACAAAAGAGAATTGACGGAATGTATGGTATTGTCGGTTTTCATGCAGTTAAGCCTTAGGGGCAATACCATACTAAATGACGGTACGAATGGTAACACAGATTTAGATAGTAATGTATGACTTAAATGAATGTTAATTGTTTTAAACAAACGATCCGTTCAATGTGTTTATAATGAGGAAAAATGTTTGAAGGTTTTCAATGATGAATGAAAGGCCTTGTTTTCTTATACGTGATGTTAAACCCTAATGAATGTTTTGAATGATGAACCATTTTATAAATCGAACGAAAACTAGAACTCACCAGCGTAGCTGACTTTTTAGTATGCACATTCAGGTTAAGGCAGGTATGGATGATGGACGGTGATGCTTGGCAAGCGAGAAGAGTTACCCGGTTGATCATGAAGACTGGCATCCCGTTATGATTAGATTATGATATGTTTATGTAATAGACTATGTTACGCTTTCGTTGTTAAACAATGTAATGGTTATGTCTTATTGAAGTATTTTTCGCTGCGTTATTTGATAATCAAGTTTAAGAACTGTTTGTGAATGAGTAAATCCAACAAGTGAGGCCTCCCGGGATTGGGGGCCTTACAAGCCACTTTTTGTTTTATGAGGCTGTTTTCAATATGGGCTTGTATAGGATGTGTATCTTGTTCCTTTTTCATCAGCTGTTCCTGAAGCTTTACAATTACTTCTTCCTGAGCTTTGATTATTTGTTCAGGATTGGTCTTTGTTATTTAAGAAAATGTTTGAACTTCTTCCGGCTCAATATAAAAACTATTTGTACTAAAATGTTCCCTGACTGTTTTTAAAGCTTCAGCGAAATTGTAAAAACCTTTGTAAATGAGATTTGGACATTGTATAAATTTTGTAACTGTCTCCCATTTATTGAAGATACCAATCTTCGTTCCTCGAAAAACGATGTAGTGAGTAAATTTTGATTGTTGTTTTTCGGGGATTTTTGAGCTTTGCTCATGAAAGTAAATGCTTAATGCATTTAAAACTTGTACTTTGAATGTCGAAGCCTGTGGCATGGTTTGAATATGCCAGAGGTTGTCTAATAAGCATTGTTACTTATCTGTCAGCTTCATTCCACCAATTGGATGAAACTTTGTATTGGGGTAATTACATTGTTGTAAACCGTAATTTCCAAATGTAATGACTGAACTTTCTGTAAAATGTGTATCAGCCATTTGTTTAGTGTGCAAAGTTTTTGGTCTCTGATTAACAGGACCTTGGCTGTTTACTGGGTTGTAATATCGTAGGACAGTGTCTAACCTAGTAATTGATGCTGGTAGCTTTCTAGAACTTTGTACTCTGTCAGCCTTTATAGCTTGGATTAAAAGCTTTTCTATCTGTTCTTCTTCAGATGATATACTCATCGAAGAAATAGTTCTAAGCTGTATAATCTTTGCTTTCCCTTATCTTTCTTTTCCATCTGGAAAAAATATATTGTTAATGTTTCGGGACAACATATCGGCTATCCCATTATTTTTTCCTCTGATATGTTCAAACTCTATATGATATCCATGACCTTGTATAGTATTTTGTAAATTGACCCACCTTGTTCTGTTTATCTTTTTACTCTGGTCATTTTTTATAAATTTTACAATTGTTTCACAATCTGTTCTGAGTGTAAACTCATTATGTAAATAAATTTTGAATTTGTCTAAAGCATTGGTTAATGCTTGGATTTCAAATTCTATGCATGTCTAGTTGGTTTTGTTTTGAAAATTTCCACCGGAGTACGCACAAAATTTTTCCTCTGTTTTGGGGCTATATTTAGTTGTTTTACAGAGGACGGCTCCCCATCCTTCTTTACATCCATCTGTTTCAACAATAATATAATCTGTAACTAGTGGTAATTCTAATGGACCAATAGTTTTATAGCATTTTTAACCTTTTGAACTAATTTAATATCATCTGTGTTAAAATATCTTTGCTAATTTTTTATGGTTTTACTGTATAATGGACCTACTAATTTTGATAGATTTGAGATAAATTTTCTATATATATATATATATATATGAGTCGCTTCATATCAAGTTTTATGTATGTATTTGTAGCTGAAGTAGATCCGACCTGTGGTGAAGAAGTGATATTTTTCCTAACAATTTAAAAACTTTTTACTTTTTAAGATATAGATTAGTTGATTATGTGAAACATACCTAAGTACTTAGATACTTTCATAGACGTGGCTGTAAATATGACAGGATCGGGTCCTTGTGTAGCAGCTTCCTGATTAAAACCAGTAGCTATATCTTGCCAAAGAGTAACATCTATGAAACAACGAAATATGATTAGTGGCAAATAAATTCTTAAAGGTGGTGTAAGGTATTTGTTTAGGACACACCATTCCTCTTGTAGGCTGACACGTACCAACCTATTTTTGTTTTTACTTGGTGGCTCGGTAACCTCGACCACACGACCAATGAAGTCTAAAAAGTAAGAAAGTTGATGTTACATATCTTCAATAAAAATTATAAAAATCACAAGTTAAAAAATAAAAATGAAAAACATGATATTGTGCTCATTAAATTCCAAATTTTTTGAATGAACTTGTGAAAAGGAAGCAAACACCGCCTTCATTTAAGCACATATTGAGCACCAAATGGATATTTTACCACAGAATCAGAATGATGATGTGACTGAAATGATGATATAACAATAGAATTTAATCAACTTGGAGTGTAGGCAACTCACTATAAAGACCGGTGACTGGCAACTATAGCATATTTGTTGTAAAAAAAAGAGAACAAATAGCTTTGGAGCTACTGACAAAAGCTTAGATTTATAAAGCCACTCATTTTCATGGTTGCAGAAGTATATGTATTTCACAATTTTGTTCTAAAGTGTATTTCATTTGATGTGTTGTTTGTTTAAAGTCATTGTCTGCACAAGAAGGTAAAATAGCAAGTAATGGAATTTAACACAAAGATAATGTGATACCCAACAATTTCAGGTTAATATACATACCCGGCTATTAATTGACTCCATATGGTTACACATGCATCATACTTAATTATAGAGTAATTAAATACATATTTTATATAGCAAGTCCACACAATTCATTTCAATACAACATTTCTGCTTTTCACGTACTTGTAACGCTTACCATATTCGTGAATCAATGAAGCTTGACACCCTCATCATAGCACGTGCTCACATCATACTTTAAAACATACCTATTTCATGCACATTATACTTATTACATGGTCACATGTTGACTGCAACGCTTGGAATTGCCTTAAATTGCAACTTGGACCGTTAAACCATTTAAAAACTCTTTTATCGACACGAAAACGCACCCACTACTAATTCAAAGGCAATGTACCAACCATATGTGCCTAACATAGTTATTTAACTCATTCAAGTCGTCACATAATTCAAATTGATGCCATAGTACGTTAGTTAATGTCCATACGTATCCGTTCGCCTTCTAAACCGCAGTTTGACTCCGTATCATCCACAGCCGACAAATACGTCCTTCATGACACTAAGTTATGTTTTAAATTGACTAACACGTCCATTTCATTACATAAAACAATTTTCGTTTACAAAACTTTCCTTAAATAAATTCTGAATTTCAAAAACCGAACATTTGATGCACTTGTGCACCACTTGAATACTTGAGGGGCCAAGGTGTCCATCCTTAAACCTTAATTTCAAAATTTTGGCTGGTAAGGGGTGGTTGGAGGCTGCATTAGGGTTAGAAACCCTTGGCTTCTACTCCATGTTCTTTCCTAATATACTACCCTTCAATCTCTAGCATAAATAGGAGGTCTATGGTGCCTTATTCTTTGCTATTTACCCTCAAACCACCTCCAATACCCTCATTCCCTCCTTAGTTTAGAAATCCCTGCCCTAATCCTTGAATAATTCGTGAACCACAAGTGAAACAAGAGCCTACAAGGTTTGATAACCATTCCAAGTAAGTAACATCATCCTTTTCGATTCCGTTTCTTTCGTTCTTTGATTTTATCTTCTCTACACATCCAATCCTTTTTATTTCTTTCATGATCTTATGATCATTCAACACCAGTCTCTCAATCTCTAAACTTTCATGATCTAACTTCGTTTTAATCAAAAAGTCTCTTAAAAACCCTAAAAAGTTGCACAAGTGCAAGTCTTGATTTTGGACAGAATACTTGTGACGGCCATATCTTGGTCATCCTTAACCCAAAAAGGTCTGTTTTTAAACCAAAATCTAGTTCAAAGAATCTTCTTTCTATAAAATCTAACCTCGTAATTGTTCGACAAGTTTAAGGTTTTCAAACGTATTTTTTTAGAGGTAAAGGTCAATTCTGACTTTTTGACAAAATATTTGCCATTACTTTCCGAGACCATATCTCTCAATCTAAAAATACAATCATGTTCAACCTTTTTGTAAATCAATTTTTATTGAATATTCTTTAAAACCATGTATAATTGACATTCTAACTTTTTGTAATACTCCCTAAAATGACAAATCAAGACAGAAAGGTATATTATGGACCTCTGATCTTGTGTCATGATTTTGGATATTTAAGTTGCCCAAATTAAAATGATTTATTAACAAACATTGTTCATTATAACCTAAGTTAAAGATCCGAAGAATCTTAGAATTTTTGGAAATTTTTTAATATTTTTAAAACATGTCTAAATTTCAGCAACACAATCTGTCCAAATATGAATTTTACAAAACTAACCCTAACCTTCTAACATTTGAGCATCCTTATTCTGAACCCTGTCCGAACCTACGATGTATGTATATGACAAATGAACGGTTCTGGCTAAGAAAGACACGGTAATCTAAACGAGTCCTTTGCGACCGACCCCTCTTTCCTGGGAATCTCTTTCATTGGATGTACTACTGTAGGTGGATTATCATGTTCTATTATGCAACCACCTATCCTCCTTCGTCGTTCTCATCCAAACTTTCTCTTCGCGTAAGGATAATTCCTTAAACTTGTTCAATTCTTAAATTCTATGGGGCACGTCCGCTATGGTTGGTACACTCGCCTCTTCGTTAATCATCAAGGTGAGATCATGGTCCCCCTTTTCTTTATTCTTTGGGGTGGAACATGTAATAAGCAATATCAAAAAGACATTTTTATTACAATTCAAACAATTGGAAAATGTTTTCATACTCGGCGTTAAACATTATTTAACTATGGACAACATGACTGCATAAAACACGTTAAGGTCCTCTTTTTCAAACACATACACAATCACCAACTTGTTACAAGCCGACGGTAGTACAATTATAGCGCTATAGGTGTGAAAAACCCACCTATCTTCCTGGTTAAGGGTTTGGGTGATTGAAATCTGACACATATGCTTAGGTTAACCCGTGGGGGTTGAACCGGATAGGGCATGTCATTAGGTTTGGTTGCAGCTTCATGTTGTGACGTTTACTAATGTGAGTTACGTGAATTATTGCCATGAATTGTATACATCTTTCCATGTATATTTTATAAAAACCTATGCATCTTACCAACTATGTTTAGTTGGCCCATTTTATTACATGTTTCAGGAAATACCGCATAAGGATAGACTTTGGATTTGCTCACATAGGATGGCCTAGTTATCAATTGATGATTTATTTTAAAGTTGTTTTGTTTGATCAAGATTGTTATCTTTGGTTATTTTGAGACACATAATGTTTATGAAATCTTAATAGTAATTTTCTTCATTGTCGTGTGTTCTTTTATTCAATTTCTTCGCACTCCCGTGTTTCCGCCGCTGGCGGGGGTATGACATTATGACCCGTTTTGGAAGACCTTACTAATAAATGAAACTTTGTTGGTTTGAAAACTTCATAATTGCTTTATATTGATTGTACATAAATGAAACCATGTTAGTAGCATTGTATTAGGATAATTTCATGTATTGTTTATTATTTGGACCATGTTACATGAGGGGTACCCAAAACCCTAGTTTTCCAAAAAGCGAAACTTTATCGATGCATAAACTAGGTTACAAGATATCATGTTACTTTACGTGTTCTAATGTATTTGAAATGATGTTATTAGATGATTAGTACTATAGGACGAGTTATGTAAATTGTTTCTTTGTCATGTTATGGACTATATTATGAGTATGTACAAATGGTACGTATGCTTACTAGACTTTGTGACTTAGACATGTATAGTTTTTGTCATGGACTTATGCAATTACTTGGGGGTGTGTGTGTTACTACTTATGACATAAACCTATGCGTGATGTGTTACTACTTATGACAAAACCTATGTATAATATGTTACTACATATGACATGAATCTATGTATGCTATGTTACTTAGTATATGACATGTACTTGTACAATTACTTGAATATGTGTATTATGTCATTAGGGTCTACTTATGTGTTACTTGCATATACTTTCACCATATGTCACCAACAAGTAATCGTGTCACACTTGGTCAAGGTTGGTCAATATTGGCCAACATTGGTCAACAATGGTCAAAATTGGTCAAACTTGGTCAAAATTGGTCAACAATAGTCAAACTTGGTCAAATCTTGGTCAACTTTGGCCAAACCTTTTCAAAACGTCGATGTAACCTTTCAACATTGAGTCGTTTGGATGAACGTGGTTACATAAACCACGTTTACCTTTCATAGACCTTATAGCCTTAAAGTTTCTAGGGCATGGATAGGTCGGTCGCTCGGATTTTGCTAGGATTCTCACGTTATTTTCATACTACTATCATCTCATTCCCTGGTGAGTTTTCACGGCACCGCTTTACTTACTTTTCCTTTGGAGGAGATACATGCTAAAACCATTTTCTTAGTCGTATGACATTATTTTTTGATTTCTCTTTAATATATAAGTGGGTGCATTTTTCGCAAGTAATGTCTCATAATCGAACCGTTAATTATTTCCCAAGTGAGGTAATCATGAATAATACTATTTCCTTGTCCTCAAGGAAGTCAAGAATAAGAATAATCTATAAAATGAAAATAAGTAAAATAAAAGAAAACCTAGCATGCTTAAAGATTAGGCTACACCAATTCTTGTCCCGGGTAAAACCATGAACATGAAATCATATTATTATACCAATTTCACTTGACATGCATAGAAAAGACTTTGAAGATTTTTATGAACAACACGTAGCCAATTTGTTAGTTATGGTCCTCTAACCCTCGAATTCAAGATTTATTGCTTCATATGAATTAGTCCATGTTATGTTGATTAATTAAGCGCGTCAACACATTTCCTCCCACTGTGAAAACCTTCCTAACCTCAAGGACTATAGAGATCAAATGGTTAATTTAAACCACACAAGATGGCAAATATAGACCAAATATGAAGGGTAGACTCCAAATAATCAACAGATGGCCAATTTTCACCACACAAATGCTTTTTCTCTCTTTTTTTCCTTTCTTTTTCATTTTTTTCTTTCTTTTTCATTTTTTTCCTCTTTTTTTTCAGTTGTAAATTTTCAGAATGGGCAAAGGAGTGGATACGATTCTTTTTTTTTCACTTGTAGATTTTCAGAATGGGCTAAGGAGTGAATACGATTTATAAACAGGCAAGGCTCTCAACCAATTTTTGCTAGGTCTCGGAATTCTTATGTGATTGGATTAGTATTAGGCACAAAAGAACATTAAGTGTTTCGTCTTTGTAAATCTAAGAAAAGAGGGCACTAGCGTAATTGGGCACATATGTCTTTTATTACTATTATTCCTATCCAGCATGCAATCTATCAGTAGCAATGATAACTTACTATCACTCTTCATGTTGCTCTCACGAGTTTTTCCAGAACAATTAAGGTGCATACTAAATTGAAAACAACTTTTTTTTTCTTTTTTTGTTATTTTTATACTTTTTTTAACAACTTAAAATGAAATGCATAAAATGAAAAGACAAAATAGCTTGATTTTATTTTAAATTACATTCAACCGAAACTAATGCAAAGAACAAGTAAAGAATATACCTCTCGAATCTCCACAAGCTTAAAATTCAGCATCGTCCTCGAGGCCGGGAGAAAGACGTGGAATGCATCTACTAAGGTAGCGGAGGCGGTGGTGGTCAAGAGAGATGGAGAGTTTTTTTTATTTTTTTTCATTTTTGAGAAGACATGAAAAAGTGACAGAGAGTTAAACCGACTGGGTAGAAAACTGACGCGCCCAGGTCACGGTCCTGATCTTTTTTACACATATCAACCCGTTAGGGTCATTTTATGAAGAAATTTTAACACGACCGGGTCGCGGTTCTGATTGAAAATTTAATTTTCACCCGGTTGTGTCATTTTGATATATAAGGAGTTCCTCCCCCGATGCACCTTTCTTTATTTATCTTTAGCTAGACGTAGACCTCTTTCAATTCAATCTGGTGCCTGCTCAATAAACGGAAGAAGCTTTTTGTTAGCATTCAGTAATTCTATTTTTGGTTCTTCGTACCTTGTTTTTTTAGTGCATCAATGAAGGTTACGACTTCCATCAACTCTTCCAAAAGCTTGAATTTATCAATAAGTTCTTTTGATGCATCATCCACAATACTTATGTTTAACAGTGAATCTGTGAACTTTGAGGGCTCTACCTTATGGGATGTCTCTCCAAGATCTCTAATTCTCCTGTTTCCCTCTTTGTGCTTCATAGTCTTGCGAGGAATGGAGGAGGAGTAATTTTTACCTCACTTTCAATTGGCTTTGATACTTTCTTCTTTTCCTCGTCCCTTTTCTCAACAGTTATTTCTTCTTCCTCATCCTTCTTGTCAACAACGATTCTTTCTTGCTCGTCCTCTTCTTGTATGTTCAGGTCATTGTAGTTATTCACACTTCTCAAAGTAATTTACCCTGAGACTCTATCTTGCTTACTGAACTACCAAGTTGAGTCATTTCTTGCTCCAAGTTCTTAATGCTAGCCTTGGTCTCTTGTCGGAATGCTTGGGTGCTAGTGGCTAAGCGTTTCACAATATCTTCGAATGACATTCCCGAGCTACCCACTTGTTGTTGGTGGTGGTGGTGAGGCTGGAAATTATGTTGGTTCATTGCTTGGAATGGGGGTCGTGGCTGATGGTGTGTAGGTGGTATTTGATGGTTGTTCATGTTAGGAGGTTGCCCCCAATTTAGATTACCTCGAGGTTGTTCGTATTGTCTTGATCGTTGTCCTAAGTAGCCTCCCACTGCTTGTGTTTGTTCCATATCCTCTTGAAACATGGGACATATATGTCCGAATTGTAGACACACCCCACATGCTCGAACCGGTGATCTCATGTCTTTAGACTTAGTAAGTTCCATGTCCGCTTTCGTCAATTCAACAAGTTGAGTCTCAATGTGAGGAGTACTTATTTCCTTGACTCCCCATGGAGTAACAAGCTTCATTTTTTCCTTGATTGATCCAGATGATCTCTTTACGTTGTATTGAGGCTTTCAGTTCCAGAAATACTTGTCTAGGAACAACCTTGCAAGATAATTTCATGTGGTTACCAACCCCGATGGTAGGTAATATAGCCATTCTTTCGCTGACTCTTGGAGATCAAAGGGGAATGCCCTTAGCTTAATTTGATCTTCGGTAACATTGTGTGGCTTCATTCCAGAACATACAACATGAAATTCTTTGAGGAACTTATGTGGGTTTTCACTTTCTAGACCTCGGAAGTGGGGTAATAGGTGAATGAGCTCAGGTTTGAGTTCGAAATTCTCCATTGCAGGGTAGTTGATGCAAAGTGGTTGTTGAGTGACATTGTTAGTCGCCCACTGTCTAAGGGTTTGCTGGGCTGCCATTGTGATGGTGAGAGTTAGAAATTTGATGATCTCTTCTTCTAGAGCGGGTTCACGTGAGTTTGGTTCTTGGATGGTTAGTGTGGTGTACCTGTACTAAAAGATCTTGGCATAAAACAGTTAGAATTGCCTTATCCCCGACAACGGCGCCAATTTGATGGGTGTCGAATCCACCAAATAAATTGTGTAATAAACCTACTTGACACACTAAGAATAATATGAATGGAAGTAAGGTTCGTGTCCTCATGGATACAGATTAACTTAGTTATACCAAAAACGTTTAAGGGCAGATTCAATTGTTATTAAAATAAAATGGTTGGGAGGGGTGGTTTTGATTATGAAAAAGACTGATACTAAAAATGTTAATTAAGTTGTAGGTTGAATTCAAATATTTTAAAAACAATTCCAACACAAAGGCAATTTCTTTGATTTGATTTGGCTTACGATCATTAACAATTAAGGTGCAATGATCCTTTAATTTAAACGGTTTGTATCGATACTAGACACCGCGCCATTCAGATATCCACTCCGTCTAATTTCTAACGAAGCGCAATTCGTTGATTAGAGTTAACCCGCTACTCTATGTTCACGTCGTTTTGACCTTAGCGTGCGGGTTGCAATGACAGAAGTATCGATTATAATCAAACACTCATGCCGTTCGGAATGTTCAATTAGATTGAATGACTCTATAATGATTTTGGGTTCATAGACAAACACAAAATATTATTTGTTCCTTGAATCAAGAACTAAAATCTGATTAAGGTTTTAAAAAGTGAAGAACTTTATTAGAAAAATTAATAAATTGATCAGGTTTATTAACAATCTAATATATACCGGATTAGATCCGAGTGATGTCTTTGATTCGGTTATTATAGAGAAATAATTTAAAAATAAAATATACCCAGAAGTGATAAGTAACTCGTGCTTCCCGCGATACCAACTCTATCCACTTTTGGCTCAAACATTTCGGTTCATCAAAACCATGCGTAATCTTCAACCATTTCGATATCCGAATCGGCAGTTACATCATCACCCTGTTTGGGTATCCGGGTTCGGATTCTACAAACGCTGCGACAACAATTTCCTTCAAAATCGAGCTGTCGAAGGAGACTCAGAGTTTGAAATCGACCCAGATAAGGCCCGAGATGCCCTCCGGAAGCTTGACCAACAGCTTGATCTTCTCTCTCAGAAACAACCCAACCCTCTTCCTAAAATCAAAGGTAATTGTTTCCTTCTGATTATATTAATTAACTAGTTGGTTGTATAAACGACACTCGTGCCTCGGCGTGAAAGTCCGGTCGTTTCCGACAAAGCCCTACGGCAGGAGTTTGGTCGTTATCGGTTCGGGCCGTTGAAAACCATAAAAGCGAATACCGATAATGTTCGCTCATAATAGGTTGGTGTCGTCACGGTACCTTAACAGTAACGATAATTGTTATAGGCTATGATAGAAAGAAAATAATCGATGCTATGATAGAAAGAAAATAATCGATTTTGAAAACAACTCCGTTCTAAAATATAAATTAAAATATAAATTATATTGGAATGTTGACAAAAGAAAATAAAAGCGGCCGTGCAATCCTTTAAAAAAAAGTAAACGAACAAACGTATTGTAGAAAAACGAACATAACTAGAAGCGTTAGAAACGTAAATTATATATTATAAAAGGGGTGAAAATAAAAAAAGATTCAGCAGGTTTTTTAACTGTTCATAATAGTTGGTGCTTATAGTGTTATTACTAATGGGGAAATTAGCCAAAAATTGAACTAGTTGTTAATCTGTTGACAAATTGTTGCAGCTTCCAGCCCATATAATGCAAGAGATGAAGTGACAAAAGATACAGGATCATTTTTACCATATGCATTTTTTGGGCTTCTGATCTTCACCATAGTTTATAACATTCTGTTCATACAAGTAATAAAACCATCTATAGATGGACCACAAGTGGAGTTAGCTCCGGTTCGATCATCTATTATGACCCAGATTTTGAAAGCCGAGTGAGTGTTATAATTGCAATGTTTGAGACTGTTATAATTGTATCTCAATTTTGCTTATGGTATATGAGTATGTGGCAGGGTGTAATTGTTATAATTGACCCAAATTTATGTTTTGTATCTTTATTTTTTTCAATATTTTGACATTGATGATATCTCTACTCTTAAGGTTTCTTTTACTTGAAGAGTCTTAATATCAAGAATTTGCTAGACACAAAGTCAAAGGCAAAGGCAGTTACAAAATCTAATGCAGATAGTTTTGTAGTTATCATACTTGTTTCTAGTCATTCAGATTAATGTAATAAAACTAGCAGTTCACAAAGTCAAAGTCAATGGCATTTACAAAAACCAGTGCAGAATTTTTAAAAACATTACAGAATTAAAAAAAAAAACAATGCAGAATATAAAGACAGTGTATAGGGCACTTGGGTCCTTACTGGTTTAAATTGCAGATAGTTTTGTTTTTATCATGATTCATACTGGTTTATTGCTTTTACATATGCGTTTATGCACAAAGGCCAACGGGTCAATTACCTTTACCGCATGAAACATGTTAATGGGTGAACATGTCAAATTAATGTAATAAAAGTGGCAGTTCACTTAATGGGTCAACAAGTTAACTACTTTTAATGCATGAACCCATCTAAGGGGTCAACGGATCAAGTACTTTTAATGCATGAAGCCTTCTAATTGGTCAACGGGTCAAATTAACGCAATGAAAGTGGCTATTCACATAATGCAATAAAAAATGGCAGTTCAGTCCACATAATGGTTGACCCGTTACCCAAACTGCGCACTAAGAGGCATGCTTTTGATCAATTCAAGTCTTGTTACTGAACAATTTTTAATTGCTTATCAATCAAAATAATAAACCTATATATTGTTGGCTTTGAAGTCCAACAATAGACTCAACACTTTGAGGCAACAAATAAGTGGTCAAGCTTTAGTGATTTACATCCGTATTGGTTGAGTCATAAGCCCCTCTCATATGGAAAACCTCAAAGATCAATCTACTTTTAAGTCCAACAGTCTCGGATTAAAAAAGAAAAAGAAAAAAAAGGAGTTTTCCGGTGCTCACGTGCTGAATCTCAAAGTAATACCAACAAAAAGTCCTCTCCAATTCTGCTACTGAGTTGAGTTCCATTCTCTGTCAAAAAAAAAAATCTTTCCGGATCTGCATCTATCACTCGGGTTTATTTACTACTCGGGACTGCTGAAACTAGTTTATACCCCATTTGGCGCTGCAATATACTCTTTGTTACTGATGTTTGTGTCTCAAGTCCTGAACACTGATGGTAATTCATCTCACATGGTACTGCCCCAATCACTTTGTAGCTGATAAAGAGCAACTGCCACTCATTTGAAGGTTGCAAATCATTGTATTCTGCAATTCATTGCTGGTCAAGATCAGCCATCTTCGGTTACACCCCAATCTGCGACAAATCTGGTGTCCTCTGGTCGATGTGTTTAAGTTTAACATGTCATATGCACTTTGTTCTTTATCCGGCTAGTCACTTGATTGGTGCTTTCCTGTATCTGACTCTTGAGTGTATAGTCTGCATGCAGTGGTGAATACATATTTTTTTGTTAGGGGGAAAAATATGGGTCGGGTCAAAATGGACCGGTTTAAAAAAAACTACAGATAAATTTGAACTTAGTTAAATAAATAAAAACTTAACACAAAAGAATTCACCACCACCACCACCACAACACTGTAAATCTGCCACTGTCTGCATGCTGTCCTGCATATATCGATTTTGTAATTCTGGTGTATACTTTCTACTAGCAACCTGCTGGCTTTTTCTTTTTTAATGAAAGTTTCTCTATTGCTGTTAAAAAAAACGTAATGGGTCCCTGGGTAAAGAACTATTAATACATGAAACCTTCTAGTTGGTCAACGGGTCAAGTACTTTTAATGTCTTAAACCTGCTAATGGGTCAATGGGTTAAATTAATGCAATAAAACTGATAGTTCAAGTAATCGGTGAACGGTTCAAACACTTTTAATGCATGATGAAACCTTCTAATTGGTCAACGGGTCAAGTACTTTTATTGCCCTAACCTGCTAATGGGTCAATGGGTTAAATTGATGCAATAAAACTAGTAGTTCACGTAATCGTCAACGGGTCAAGCACTTTTAATGCATGAAACCTTCTAATTGGTCAACGGGTTAAGTACTCATAGTTGGCTGTTAATGACCATCATTATTGACCTTAGTTGGCTGCAATCAAGACCTTTCTGTGATCCTAGATGCGCTCTTGAGAACAAAGTCCCGAATAGTTTTGCTACAATAAGAATGGTATAGTTTTCATTGTTTCTTTCTATTATATTTATTAAAAATACATTTTCCTTTTCTGTTAATTGTTCTTTATGATTGTGTATTCTTTTTTCATGACTTTATAGGTCTGCAGATGTTGCACATTTCACTTAAATGTTACAGAAAGGTGTTCAATAAGACTCCAATACTGCGAAAGCTTCTTACGATAAATTTAACATAATCATAGATACTAAGTTGTTGAATGACTTGTTACCAAAACAAAAGCAGGAAAAAAGAATATAAAAAAAGAAAGCAGACACAATATAAAGAATCAACTGTGCATGTAAATTAAATCCATACAAACTTGCAGAAAACCAAACTTGAACCCATTTTCCCCACCAAATGTCACCAACTCAACCCGGACCTACTCAATCAAGATTCTAGCTGATAAAAAATTATAGGTCACATATTCATGAGTTTTAGGTAAACTGCATGATATAGTTTAGCGCCAAAAAAAATCTAGCACTAGGGATGCTTGCATAACAATCTCTGAAACACTATTTCTTGTTGATCTTTGTTGGATATGCAATTACGCATATAAATACCGATAAAAAAATCTTACTAAGCGTTCATGATCATGAATTGTTATGCAACTAAGAGAATAAAAATTAAATATTATACCAAAATGTTTTCTATAATCTTTTGTTACAAGGTTCAGTTATTTCGGTTACACACTTGCGTTTGACAGCAAGTAGTGTTGTTTGATAGTTGTATTTACACACTTGCGTTTATATAACAGTCCTATTTTCTAATCTTGTACGAACTGTTGGTGAAAAGTGCAAACTGTTTATAGGAGTCCATGCGTGCATTTATAGCAAACAAGTGATCAAATCGTTTTGACAATATTTTCTTAACATTTTTGTTGAACATTATTGTACGAACAAATAAAGAATTACAAACTTATAGAGGAGGGAAGTGCTTCGGTAGATCTTTTTCTGCTTGTAATAAAGAAAGAGAATTATGGATATCCACGACTTTATGGTAGTGGCGTTACAAATACAGTGATAAAAAAAGTAGATGTTGGTGACACATCATACATGATTCGGGGGAGTTTATGGAATCATTCAAAGCAAGTGTTTAATTTGAGAAAACCCATTGCTGGAAATGCAAAAAGAGACTGAAGAGGATCATGAAAGAAAAAAACCGATTTAGAAGCTATGCAAAAAAAATATTGACAACCAACAAGAAAACTTGGAAGCTATGATGCGGAAAGTCATGAAACAACTACCTGTTGGAGATCGAGAGTTTCTAAGATGAGTAGAATGTTTTCATTATTCTTTATGATTGTAATCAACACTTTGTGTTGACTATATTGTTACTTTGAGTTTGGACAGGTATGTTAAATTACACTATATGACTATCAATGATATCTATATTTTATTGTTTTGACGTAATTACAATTGAATGCATATTAATTAATAGCAAGTGAAGTGCTTCAAGCAATGATGTTACAAAGTTGCATTTTGGTGTAAAAAATGTTGCATTATATTTTTGTATTAAAAAGATAATAATTGTTGCATTAAGTTTAAAAAAAGTTGCATTTTGTAATTAAAGTATAAAAAAGTTGCATTGAATTATAGAAAAAATGGCATTTGACAATTTGAAGGCAGAAAATATTACATTTTTGTAATTAAACTATAACAAAATAACAAACATGTGGACAAGGAATATAGTTTTTCAAACTTGAGAGATCAAACTTGCAATATAAACATACAAAAGGCCATCTATGTAATTAAATCTAATATTTAAATGTGCATGCAATAGTGTTACTCGTTCAATATCTATACATACTAATAAATAAAGGTTTTAAAAGGGACACTTGTCACTTCCTTATGCATTCTCACATTAGTTTTTCCGTCTCTCTCCTGATAAATACGCATATATCTTATTAAATAATAATGATGTTATAAATATATTATTAAAGAAAAATACTAATTATATTAAATAAGAATATATATATATAATATAATTAAATTTAACAAACTTGAACCCATTTTCCCCACCAATATAATAAAAATAAAAAATTAATACCTATACGTGGCGTATAGGTCAATACGCCACGTATAGGATTCATAAAACTCCCAAATCTTCCAACTTTTGAATCAAAAATATAACTTGTGCCTCATACGCTGCGTATAGGTCAATACGCCACGTATTGGACCAGCCTCCAGACAGAGAATGACACGTGACATTATGTTGGCAGTGACTGAACTCTATACGAGGGCGTATAGGGCGGCGACGGGTTCAATTAACAATATTCCGTGTGTGGTTAGAATCACCGGAATGGATTTGAAGAATATTTTGGTGGGACATACTAGTCGATATCAGTCAGAATCATATATCATCAATATTTTGATGATTTTGATGTATAATACTTTAATTTATTAAAATTATAATATTTTTATCATTAAATTTTAGTTTTAAGAAAAAAATGTATTATACGTATAAATAGTTCCTAACTTTCACCGAGCTAAATAATTTATAAAGAAACATATACATCTTTATACTGATAAATAAAAATTTTAAAATGAAACATGTTAGTG
Source organism: Smallanthus sonchifolius (assembly GCA_023525975.1). Lineage (NCBI taxonomy): Eukaryota > Viridiplantae > Streptophyta > Magnoliopsida > Asterales > Asteraceae > Smallanthus > Smallanthus sonchifolius. The sequence continues at coordinate 36,085,771 of CM042046.1, forward strand.
TTTGGTGCATTCTCAGCCTACTTTTTTCGTCTATCTCTCCTATTAAATAATATCATTAAAAAAATATATTTCTAAATATTTAATATAATTTTATTACGGATACTTGTTATTTAATTATGAAGATTTATTATATCATTAACCAAATGAATTTAATATAAATTAATATTTATTAATTACTTAAAAAATTAATACACAGTTGAAAAAACAATGTTTTAAAAATAATCTTAACATAATTTATACCTGTCATGTCAAAGTATTAACAAATTATATTATATTTTAAATAAACCTGTGTAACATATGTGTTTTTAAAAACATAATTTTTTTATTACTAAATATATAACATTACATTTAAAAAACTTGTGTAATACACGAGATTCTAACCTAGTTGAATCTATAGTATATGATAAATAAGGTTTTCATGCTGCGTGTCGTCTTGATATGCATTCTTATCATTTTTTTCTTGTCTCTCTCTTTCTTATTAAAAACACTTGTATCTTTTAGTAATAATATATTTAAAAAAATACTAATTATACTAATAAAAACACTTTTATTTTAAATTATCCTTTATTATAAGAAACTTTAAAATCTAATTATGTAACTTTTATTTTCAATCAAATAGTAAAATGAGAGTCAAATTACATTAAATAGTAATTAACGTATTTCAAAACCCAATTATATATTAATTTTTACATATTTTGAATTTTATTTTGTATCATTAGTATATGTAATACATTTATACACCAATAAAATATATACATAAAGATTTAAGAATTTTATTTATTGATATTTTTCATCTCGTGTATAAACACGAGTTCTAAGCTAGTTTAATATAAATAACAAAGTTAAGAGTCAAACAAAACATATAAAAAATTGCACTAGATAACTTATTAGTAAGATCCAAGTTTGTATGTTTTCAAAACCCACGGGGTAAAATCATTACAATCTTCCTTATATTATTTATACTTTAGAGGTGGAAAACCGAGTGAATCATCGAATTGTTTCATAATAAAAGTGATATACGACTCTTAGAAAATCAGGAATTCAATACTCGAAAACTACACTTTCTTAGATACAACATATATCATATTTGATTAGTATATAACTATAAGTTTTTAACTCACCCTTGTTTCATATCAATTTTACAATCCTTTGGAGAACTTTTTTTTAATATTAGGTTTTAGAGTTCAATTAGGCTTGAATAATTACAATATATTGGTAGGTAAACGGACAACAAGCTGCGCCGCAACCCCCTTTTGGATAGCAAACCCGATCCTACTAAAAACAAGGTTTTATGTCTTCGAGGTCTTAAAATTATTATGCATGACCCGATGAACCCTGTTTAGTAATTTCATAGCCTCCGGAGCTAGGAACCCAAAAGTATCAAAAGCAAAAGTGATAAACACGTGTTGATTCTCTAAGCAAGCTTTCTCGTGTTTATCAACTTTGCCTGCTTCCTCCTTCAACGCAGCCTGACCCGCAACAAACCCATTGTCCCTGAGCCCCATAAGAGGGGACAATCCTGTAAGGTCCACACAAGCGTGTTCCCCCCCCTGTCCACCCAAAAACAAGAATATCACCTAGTCGTAGAGTAGATCTCCCTTCTAGCGGATCTGTTAGGAAGTTCACAAGGGCTTCCTTTTTAGCAGAAATTCCTACCCGTTTAAGAACATCACATAAAACATCCCTAACCAAATCATGCTTGTATTTAAACACAGGTAACTCCTTGCAATGGAGCGCACGTTCGCCAAAAGAATCCAAACAAACCTTGTGGAAAACTGGGCAGGGCGCATCAGACGAAAACATAGGGATCATTAGCTGGTACTTAAGGATAGCCCGGTACTCTACAACCGACATATGTTGGCCCAGTCCTTCAATGGGGATGGCTGTAAGGAAATCCTGAGCCCAAGGAGCCCGGAGACAATCAAACACCGCTTTTTGGACGATTCTACTAAACAGGGCACTCGCCAAAGCATGTTGGGCTTTAGGGGCGGTGTCCTTATTATAGAAACCGTTCAAATCGAAATCTGGAAGGGACATGTGCAAGCGATCCATCACACACCCATAATCAGAGTCTAAACCAACAATACCACAACCCCGAAGAATATGGTCCTGCAAACCCCAAGACTGTGCCCTCGATGCCACAAAAGCATATTCTGATACATCTTGAGCCGAACATAAACCCAAACCCCCAAAAAGGGTCGGAAGCGATGCCAACCTCCATTGAAAATCCCCAAAAAAAGCTCCCCCACAAACCACGATATCCTCGATCGCCCCCCGAAGGCCCTTGTCAAAAACAGAAACAACTTCCCCCACATACATAGGCTGACACGTTTTGAGACCAAACAATAGCTTAGCGACTCCCATACACGAGCGGAGCAAAAGGAGCTCGCACTGAGGGTCCCGCAGACGTGGAAGACAGCTCATCAGTTCCACTGCACGAGATGCCCTTTTCATAGCCAAACTACGGATGAACCCCACATCCCGGCTAACGGCACCCCCAAGGAGTTTCACACCCAGCACCAGTCTTCCAATCCCATAAGGGAACAAACCATCCTGCATCTTCACACCATTGCACGAGGGCCAAAAAACTTCTGCTTTCTTGACGTTGAGTTCAAGGCCCAAACAGGGCCCCTCAGACTTGATAATAGCTAAAGCTTTAGCCACCTTTTTAGCGTCCCCGATAATTATACCATCATCGAGGTACCAAGCATGGAAAAGAAGTTTGCAGCAATCCTTGATCCGGTGAACTAGCGGATGCAAAACTAAGGCAAAAAGAAGAGGCCCCAAAGGGTCCCCCTGTTGAACCCCAGATGTGGACCAAATATGACCATCACCCACATATAACCTAGCCGACTGCCCATATAAAAAGTTCAACCATAGGAAATAGACTGGCATCGGGTCCGAACCTCATGCAGGAGGGCTGTCCTATCCACCAAGTTCTCCTCTCGGATCTATGACCCTAATCTGAGGCGTTTCCCTTTTCTTCCTGTTGTATTCATATTAAGTTATAAAAGTATAACTTTATCAAATTTGTAAATGATACATACAAAATGATGAAGAAAATACCTTCACTAATGACGCCAAGATTCGTATATGTATCTAGGTGTCAAAATAGAAGTTGGTAGTTGTTGATTTGATATAGGGCTGTCATAACATGTCAGACACGACACGATAAGACACGACATGATAAGACACGATGACCTGTTGTGCTAAACACGAACACAATAACTAATCGTGTCATTTTTTTCGGAACACGAACAAGACCTATTTAGAAACAGGTCACCTGTTAAGGGGCCTATTTAGAGAGAGAATAAATATAACATATTTAATAAAGAAAAAATGTCAAAACTTCATAAAAACTTAAAAATTCGAATCATAACAGCCATTATAATAATAAATCATAAACCTTTTTAAAACAAAAACCATACAATTCAAATGAAAACATCCATTAAAGACAATTTCAAGTTCCAACGAGTCTTTCTTCTCATATCTTCAATTTTAGACATGCACACAATTGTAAATTGTTAACATATCTCTAATGGGTCTTAATAGGTTTAGGCTTAGGGACTTTCGAAAAGAAAAAGTGTTTGGGCTTGTGCTTGGGGTGGGTAAATACTAAATAGGATGTTAATTGTTAACATGTGACAATCCGGACTTTTCAGTTAATTCTGTTAGAAATTCCGTTAAGTTTCCTGTTAAAACCTAACCCAGTTAACTCAATATCAAATCCAAAGGACAAATTCTGCCTTTTCCTAATCTCCAACGTCGGGGACTGATCATGCCAAGTCCTAATACTCAAATTATTGACTCCCAAGGTCAAATCAATCCAAAATCGACCCTGTTGACTTTCAAAAGTCAAACTAAATTTATCCAAATTCAAATTCGTACCTATATCCAAAATTCGTTCGAAATTGTAACTGAAACGGTTAATTTACATCAGTTTCGATCATCATTGAAGTAATTAACATCTCCATTATTCACGAATAAATCTCAATTATGGTTATTGAAACCGTAACCGCCGACCCACATAAAGCATTCATCGAATTCGGCAAAACCTTGTATTACCCTCACGAATTAGAACTCTACATACTCGAATCGAATCCCAAAGAACCTGTTGCACATTCCAATTCAACCGGATTCAAGCCCGAAGTTGCCGGAGACCAACTCAGTCGCTGTCGGCATTAGTTTCAGTCGATCACCATCAATCCGACAACATTTTTGGTAATTGCTTGCACTCACACTGTCGTTTTCATCCATAGAATGAAAGCCCCTATCATTACCAGGGCTTACATTATCAATTCGATCGAAATCTGTAATCTAGGGTTCATCACTGACCGGTTTAATCGAACCCTAGTCTAGACCCAATCAAAATACAATCAACCTATACAGTTTGATTCGCAATACCATTTTCCTTGAAAGCCCTCTGTCAATTCGATGTTTTATTATACAAATTGTTATAACCCGTAATCTAGGGTTCTTATGAAACCAGATTGTCGAAGTCAACCCTAAACCATATTTAAATCAAATTCAATCATACCATTAGACTCGTAATCGCCTGTAGAGTAAAAGCCTTATGAAATATCGGGCTTCCATCATCAAATTGATTTTGATCCAGTAATTAGGGTTCATCCTGGAAACGATCTGGGGTTTTCAATCTTAAACTCAAAAGAAATACAATTAAACCACATCATCAGATTCGCAATGTCGTTTTTGTTAAAAGCCCTACGATTCTATCAACTTTTATTATCAGAATATCTCAAATCGATTCAGTGTTCATAATCTAGGATTACGGCTTTTCTTATTGAAATTAAACAAACTTAAACATGAAAACTTTGCAATTAAACTTAACCACAGGACCGCCTCAACTCGATTATCAAAACCCCTCTACTGTTTCGATCGATTAACACCGGAATCGATGGATCAGGGTCGGGTTTCGATCGCGAGTGGATTTGGGAGGAAAAATCACTTGAGCCTAGATGTTAAAAGAATTTAATCCAGGTATCCATCGCGATACCCTAGCGGGCGGGACTGGTTGGTTCAGTGTGCGTGTGTGGGAGAGACCCGGGTTCGAGACCAGGCTCCCACAACTATTTTTTGAACAGTTTTCTGTTATTATTAATTAATAAAAATCAAACTTTATAATATTATCTTATTATATAAATGTGTTTTAACTCGGGAAACAACCCGTAGGCTCGGGTTTGAATTATTAACCTATTTTTATATTATTCCCACTTTTATAAATAAGTTATTTATGTTATTATCAAATAAAAATAATAATACGTTTATATTATTTTCAAACCGTAACTTCGTATAAAATAATATGTTTATTTTATTTTCAAACCGTGACCCGTATTATTAAATAATATATATTTATATTATTTCGAATCATTTTATAACATCGTATATCGATTGAGACTAAATAATAATATAATTGGTTGTATTATTTACTCGTATATATATTATTATTTTCTCAATTTTTATGAATGACAAAACACCCGGTTATATTTATTATTATTTTTGTCATTCGTCGCGTAAAGAAATTCCTATCAGAGTGGACACGTTCGTCCACTCTTGAATATCAGAGCGTTTCTTTAGGACGTTTCTCATTCCGAGTCGCTGTCACAATTCCATTTTTATCCCTAATTTATGTGTTTATAATTTTAGGGCATTCGTAAGTCTTTTGAGACTTACACACGTGGTTCCAACTTATCATTTGTGTGATACTATCTACAACGCAACGCAGGTGAGTTTTCACGGCCCCTTTTTACTGTTTTAACTTGGGGGAGATATTTTGTAATTCATATGATATCGATGTTAAAGCTAAGCGTAACACGCTATCACAGAAAGTCATCATCTTATATCGGACCGTTAATATGGATCTTAGCGAGGTAATATTTAGTAGTACTACTGGGTTTGACAAATCCCACCCGCGTTAGACGCGCTAACTCGATTAGATATCGAACGGGTGAAATGTTAGCCTACTCACACCGCCAGTGTTGATAGACCTGGTAGGAGGCAATAAACAAACAGTCAGCTTCGGTTGCGAGCGCTTGAGTTAAACATGAACATAGGTTAGCTACCTATAGATACATATTGAATGATCATAAATCTGGTAAACTCTTATTTATATATTGAAACATGTGAACTCACCAACCTCGTGTTGACATATTTTCTTGCATGTTTTCTCAGGTCGCTAAGATAAGACACAGGTGCACATTAAGGCATGCATGGGATTCAACTATTTTGATTATGGCATATTTATGTTTGTTTGGATTATTTTGTATTGTACTTGGTTTGGTTAGACGTTTTGGACTTTTGGTTTGGGCGCGTGTGTTTTGCGCATTTACTTTCTTTACGCTTCCGCATTGAAACTCTGATTATTATGATATTTTCATTTGAGTCCCATGTAGAGTCTTTCAAAGTAACTAATGTCTGAGATCCTGGTTCGTCACTTCCCGAAACGATAAAACTCCGTTAGTTGAAATTTGGGGGTGTGACAGATTGGTATCAGAGCCATTGGTTATAGAGAACTAGGATTGCATACTAGACTATAGCCTCACACATTAGTTACATGTCATTTGGATGTTTGGCACTTATACATATTGTTACAGGAACATGTCGTCAACTCCACCTCCATCACCTAAGGCACCAGGACATAAGGCACCTATCGTTTCATCCCCGGAGCCCAAAAGGCGCCGGACTAGTTCTAGTGACCATTCAGTTGACCAAGGTGAACCGAGTAGCCCGCGAGCAATGGATTATACTCTCAATTGGAACGTATACCCGTAAATGATCCAAAGGTGGATCGAAATGGGAGATGTTCCATCACCCTACCTTGGTTCTGCATCCTCATCATCCCCACTACCTAGCTTGCCATGCACTATGGAACAAGCTTTCGTAGCCTTCGTATCTTACATGGCGAAGGAATTGAGCATTGTGCAAGATGCTACCGAGGAGATACCTAACCTTCTGAAGAATGGGCCTCAAATAGAGGAGAATAAGGTAGGAATAGAACTCTTGACTGCCGAACTAGCTGTAACGGACCATGTCCATAACCTTTTAGTGGATCGTGTGGCACATCTGGAGACGAGGGCCGACACTATGGACGATGATATGGAAGGAGTTCTGGAGAGATTGGCTGCTGTGGAAGCTCAGCTACATGTAGCAAACCACACTGCTGAAGGTCTTCAAGAGAGGGTGACTCACTTGGAAGCCCAACTACAAGCAGCCCTGTTTCCTGAAGAGATTCCACTTTCTGATGGCGAGGAGGAGCCCTTTGAAGAAGAGCCCTTCGAGGAGGAGCCCTTCGAGGAGGAGCCACCCGAGGAGGAACCGGTGGAGATGGACGATGCACAATCGTATGTTTCTTCCGATGACGAAGATGTTTGATGATCTTCCTATTCTATCTTCCTTTTCATGCCTGTTTTTGCTTATGTTATTTCTCTTTTCAAACCTAGATGGGTAAGGTTGTTCCCATTCAATAAAAGCATGAGAAGTTTAATGTTTGAATTATTTAATTTGTAGCCTTAAAATTTAATTAATTTTCAAAATATTAGATGTGGTATCTTCTTACTCATGCCTGAATAATGTTTAATATGCGGTATATTTCTCATTGTTTTTCATTTGTGATTGTGAAGAATCATGTCAGGGAGAGGACGCGGAGGTCGTGCCGGTGGTCGAGGTACCATTAACATGACGGTAGCGGAGCTAGCGGCACTAATAAACAATACTGTGGCGGAGGCCATGGCAGCACAAAATGCTGCAGGTAACACTTTGGCTATTGACTAATAATGTCAATTCATCTTTTAAAAACATCTTCCCAAACCCTATAATTCCAATCATATATTGTTTCTAACTCCAGGTCCACAAAACCCGCAACCAGCCAGCACCTTCAAGGCATTCATGGATTGTAAGCCCCACGCCTTTAGTGGAGCTGAAGGAGCTGTCGGACTACTTCGTTGGTTCGAGAAAGTAGAATCAGTGATTGCCATGTGCAACTGCTCAGTGGCTAATCAGGTCAAGTTCGCTGCTGGAACTTTGGAGGGCCCGGCTCTCACATGGTGGAACGCCCAGGTCCAGGTGTTGGGTCTTGCCATGGCAAATAGACTCCCGTGGGAGGAGTTTAAGTCAATGATAAAGGAGGAGTACTGTCCTCGCGATGAAATTCAGAAGTTAGAGAGAGAGTTCTGGAACCTAAAGATGGAGGGTTCTGAAATTGAATTTTATACCACACGTTCACATGAACTTGCTACTATGTGCCCGCATATGGTGACCACTGAGTACAAGAGAATTGAACTATATATTGGAGGTCTAGTACCTTAAATACAAAGCATGGTTACTTCATCCAACCCTACCACTATCCAGCAAACTATCTGACTTGCCCATAAGTTAACCGATCAGGCGGTGACTCAAGGGACTCTACCTCCGAGAGGTTCGGTCTCTAAATCCACCGATAATCATAAACGCAAGTTTGACCACCACTCCAATAACCACTCCAACTCTCACTCCAAAGGACCCCAGCCCAACCAACCCCAGCTTAATCAACCGCAACAGCGTAGGTTTGAGCCTGCTAAGAACTCCAACCAGTCGACCTTTTCTGGTCAAAATCAGGGTGGTTACATGAGAAAATCTCCTTAGTGTAACAAGTGCAACTTCCATCACTTAGGGTTTTGCAACCGTTGTCAGCGGTGTGGCAAAATAGGTCATGCTGCCAAGGATTGTAGGGGTGAATTACAAGCCAAGCAGCCTTTTCAACAGCCTAGATTTACAAAGGGTTGTTTTGAGTGTGGGAAGGAGGGACATATTCGGAAGAATTGTCCTCAATTGAAGAAAGGGGGTAATGGAAACCACAACCCTAACCAAAATAACAATGGCAATGGTGGAGGAAATGGTGCGAAGGGAGGAGCCTTCATGCTAAGATCTGGAGAAGTTCGTTATGATCATAATGTGATCACCGGTAAGTTTCTCTTAAATAATTACTTTGCTTCTGTCCTTTTTGACACTGGTGCTGATAGAAGTTTTATATCTAAGAAACTTAGTGATATGATAAAAGGAACTCCAACTCTGTTAGAAGCTAAGTATATAATAGAGATAGCTGTTGGCCAAATAATTGAAGTAACTCACATTCTTAAGGGATGTAAGCTTGAAATAGCTAGACATATATTTGATATCGACCTTATGCCGGTCACACTTGGTAGTTTTGATGTAATTGTCGGCATGGATTGGTTATCTAAAAACCAAGCTGAAATTGTCTGTCATGAGAAAATTGTTCGTATTCCTCTCCCGAGTGGAGAAAGCCTTTCCGTTCAGGGAAAAAAAGTTGGTGCAGTCATGGGCATCATATCTTTTATGAAAGCACATAAGTGCCTTCGAAAGGGACATACGGCTATTTTGGCTCTCGTTGCTGAGCAGTCGTCAGAAGAGAAAAAGATTGATGATATTCCCGTCGTTCGTGAATTTTTAGAAGTATTTCCTGAGGATCTGTCTGGTCTGCCACCACACCGACAGGTTGAATTTCAAATCGATCTAGCATCCGGAGCGACACCGATTGCTCGGGCACCTTACAGACTGGCACCTAGTGATTTGCAAAAGCTATCTACTCAGTTACAGGAATTGTTGGATAAAGGTTTCATCCGACCTAGCTCATCGCCATGGGGAGCTCCAGTCCTGTTTGTCAAGATAAAGGACGAAACTTTTCGTATGTGTATTGACTACCGTGAACTGAATAAAGTCACAATCAAGAATCGTTATCCTTTGCCTCGTATAGATGACCTCTTTGATCAACTCCAAGGATCAAGTTTCTATTCCAAGATAGATCTCAGGTCCGGTTACCATCAATTAAGAGTCCGAGATGAAGATATCTCTAAGACTACTTTCAGGACAAGGTACGGCCACTATGAATTTATGGTCATGCCTTTCGGATTAACCAACACACCTGCGGTATTCATGGACCTCATGAACCGTGTGTGTAAGCCTTACCTTGATCAATTCTTCATCTTTTTCATCAACGACATTCTCATTTATTCCAAGAACAAGGAGGAACATCTACGCCTAATTTTGGAATTACTTAAAAGGGAGCAACTATATGCTAAGTTTTCCAAGTGTGAATTTTGGATCCGGGGGGTTCAATTCTTAGGTCATGTGGTTAACGAGAAAGGAATACATGTCGACCCATCAAAGATAGAAGCCATCAAGAATTAGGCAGCACCGACGACTCCGACTGAGGTGCGACAATTTCTGGGATTGGTTGGTTATTACCGTCGATTCATTGAGGGATTCTCAAAAATTGCACAACCTCTCACTGCCTTAACTCAAAAGGGTAAAGCCTATAACTGGGGGCGATAACCAAGAGTCAGCATTCCAACATCTTAAACAGAAACTTTGCAGTGCACCTATTCTAGCTCTTCCGGAAGGAACGAATGATTTTGTGGTGTATTGTGACGCGTCTATTCAGGGTTTAGGTTGTGTGTTAATGCAACGAGAAAAGGTAATCGCGTATGCTTCGCGTCAACTAAAGGTTCACGAGAAAAACTACACCACTCGTGACTTAGAGTTGGGAGCTGTAGTTTTCGCACTTAAGATATGGAGACATTACTTGTTCGGTACCAAGTGCACTATATACACCGATCACAAGAGTCTTCAGCACATCTTCAAACAGAAAGAGTTGAACATAAGACAGCGTCGTTGGGTCAAACTCTTAAATGATTATGACTGTGCGATCCGGTACCACCCGGGTAAAGCTAATGTTGTAGCTGATGCCCTAAGTCGAAAGGAAACGAAACCCAAACGAGTTCGAGCATTACAGCTTACTATTCACCCCGGATTACCTGACAAAATCCGTAGTGCTCAACTCGAATCCCTGAAGGAGGAAAACCTACCGTTGGAAGGTACACGCGGTATGGAAGCACAACTCGAGGTCAAATCTGACGGTATTCGCTACTTCGTCGAGAGAATATGGGTTCCAGTATTCGGAAACCTAAGGGAACTACTTATGGATGAGGCTCATAAATCTCGTTACTCTATCCATCCAGGTTCCGACAAGATGTACCATGACCTAAAGGTGCTATATTGGTGGCCGAAGATGAAGGCCGATATAGCCACTTATGTGAGTAAGTGTCTGACCTGCGCGAAGGTCAAAGTTGAATATCAAAAGCCATCCGGTCTTCTCCAACAACCAGAAATTCCTATGTGGAAATGGGAACAAATCTCCATGGACTTTATCACAAAATTGCCACGAACTCCTACCGGATGTGATACCATCTGGGTAATTGTTGACCGTTTAACAAAGTCCGCTCACTTCTTAGCAATCAAAGAAACTGACAAAATGGATAAGCTTACTCGTACTTACTTGAAAGAAATAGTCTCTCGGCACGGGGTGCCAATCTCTATTATTTCGGATCGTGATGCACGATTCACTTCTCGTTTCTGGCAGTCATTAAATAAAGCTTTAGGCACGCGTCTAGATATGAGCACAACATACCATCCTCAAACTGATGGCCAAACAGAACGTACTATCCAAACTCTGGAGGACATGCTACGATCTTGTGTGATCGATTTCGGTAACAGTTGGGAGTCTCACCTACCATTGGTGGAGTTCTCCTACAACAACAATTATCACACTAGCATCAAGGCAGCTCCATTTGAAGCACTTTATGGACGGAAATGTCGTTCTCCTATTTGTTGGGCCGAGGTTGGGGATAGTCAACTTACAGGTCCTGAACTCGTACTTGCAACTTCTGAGAAAATCGTTCAAATTAGAAACTGTATGGCAGCAGCTCGTGACCGTCAAAAGAGCTATGCCGATAAGCGTCGTAAACCGTTAGAATTTCAAGTAGGGGATATGGTCTGATTAAAAGTTTCACCTTGGAAGGGTGTCATTCGTTTTGGGAAACGAGGCAAACTGAATCCTCGTTATGTTGGACCATTCAAGATAATGAAGAGAATCGGACCAGTAGCAAATCAAATGGACTTACCTGAAAGACTTAGTGGTGTACACAACGTCTTTCACGTCTCAAAATTGAAGAAATGTCTAGCAGACGAATCACTTGCAGTTCCTCTTGAGGAACTACACATTGATGAACAGTTACGTTTCATCGAAGAACCCTTGGAAATTATGGATAGGGATTCACGTGGGAATGCGAGGATCAGATGATGCGCAAATATCCTAATTTGTTCAAGCACTCCGCGTCAAATTCTTAAGGTACTATTTAATTTTTGGGGCGAAAATTCTTTCAACTAGGGGATGATGTGACAATCCGGACTTTTCAGTTAATTCTGTTAGAAATTCTGTTAAGTTTCCTGTTAAAACCTAACGCAGTTAACTCAATATCAAATCCAAAGGACAAATTCTGCCTTTTCCTAATCTCCAACGTCGGGGACTGATCATGCCAAGTCTTAATACTCAAATTATTGACTCCCAAGGTCAAAATCAACCGAAAATCGACCCTGTTGGCTTTCAAAAGTCAAACTAAATTTATCCAAATTCAAATTCGTAACTATATCCAAAATTCGTTCGAAATTGTAACTGAAACGGTTAATTTACATCAGTTTCGATCATCATTGAAGTAATTAACATCTCCATTATTCACGAATAAATCTCAATTATGGTTATTGAAACCGTAACCGCCGACCCACATTAAACATTCATCGAATTCGGCAAAACCTTGTACTACCCTCACGAATTAGAACTCTACATACTCCAATCGAATCCCAAAGAACCTGTTGCACATTCCAATTCAACCGGATTCAAGCCCGAAGTTGCCGGAGACCAACTCAGTCGTTGTCGGCATCAGTTTCAGTCGATCACCATCAATCCGACAACATTTCTAGTAATTGCTTGCACTCACACTGTCGTTTTTATTCATAGAATGCAAGCCCTATCATTACCAGGGCTTACATTATCAATTCGATCGAAATCTGTAATCTAGGGTTCATCACTGACCGGTTTAATCGAACCCTAGTCTAGACCCAGTCAAAATACAATTAACCTATACAGTGTGATTCGCAATACCATTTTCCTTGAAAGTCCTCTGTCAATTCGATGTTTTATTATACAAATTGGTATAACCCGTAATCTAGGGTTCTTATGAAACCAGATTGTCGAAGTCAACCCTAAACCGTATTTAAATCAATTTCAATCATACCATTAGACTCGTAATCGCCTGTAGAGTGAAAGCCCTATGAAATATCGGGCTTCCATCATCGAATTGATTTTGATCCGGTAATTAGGGTTCATCCTGGAAACGATCTGGGGTTTTCAATCTTAAACTCAAAAGAAATATAATTAAACCACATCATCAGATTTGCAATGTCGTTTTTGTTAAAAGCCCTATGATTCTATCAACTTTTATTATCAGAATATCTCAAATCGATTCAGTGTTCATAATCTAGGGTTACGGCTTTTCTTTCTGAAATTAAACAAACTTAAACATGAAAACTTTGCAATTAAACTTAACCACAGGACCGCCTCAACTCGATTATCAAAACCCCTCTACTGTTTCTATCGATAAACACCGGAATCGATGGATCAGGGCCGGGTTTCGATCGCGAGTGGATTTGGGAGGAAAAATCACTTGAGCCTGGATGTTAAAAGAATTTAATCCAGGTATCCATCGCGATACCCTAGCGGGCGGGACTGGTTGGTTCAGTGTGCGTGTGTGGGAGAGACCCGGGTTCGAGACCGGGCTCCCACAACTATTTTTTGAACAGTTTTCAGTTATAATTAATTAATAAAAATCAAACTTTATAATATTATTTTATTATATAAATGTGTTTTAACTCGGGAAACAACCCGTAGGCTCGGGTTTGAATTATTAACCTATTTTTATATTATTCCCACTTTTATAAATAAGTTATTTATGTTATTATCAAATAAAAAAAATAATATGTTTATATTATTTTCAAACCGTAACTTCGTATAAAATAATATGTTTATATTATTTTCAAACCGTGACTCGTATTATTAAATAATATATATTTATATTATTTCGAATCATTTTATAACATCGTATATCGATTGAGACTAAATAATAATATAATTGGTTGTATTATTTACTCGTATATATATTATTATTTTCTCAATTTTTATGAATGACAAAACACCCGGTTATATTTATTATTATTTTTGTCATTCGTCGCGTAAAGAAATTCCTAACTCCGTGGACACGTTCGTCCACTCTTGAATATCAGAGCGTTTCTTTAGGACGTTTCTCATTCCGAGTCGCTGACAATTCCATTTTTATCCCTAATTTATGTGTTTATAATTTTAGGGCATTCGTAAGTCTTTTGAGACTTACACACGTGGTTCCAACTTATCATTTGTGTGATACTATCTACAACGCAACGCAGGTGAGTTTTCACGGCCCCTTTTTACTGTTTTAACTTGGGGGAGAAAACATGATTAAACGATTTTGAGATTTTGTAATTCATATGATATCGATGTTAAAGATAAGCGTAACACGCTATCATAGAAAGTCCTCATCTTATATCGGACCGTTAATATGGATCTTAGCGAGGTAATATTTAGTAGTACTACTGGGTTTGACAAATCCCACCCGCGTTAGTCGCGCTAACTCGATTAGATATCGAACGGGTGAAATGTTAGCCTACTCACACCGCCAGTGTTGATAGACCTGGTAGGAGGCAATAAACAAACAGTCAGCTTCGGTTGCGAGCGCTTGAGTTAAACATGAACATAGGTTAGCTACCTATAGATACATATTGAATGATCATAAATCTGGTAAACTCTTATTTATATATTGAAACCTGTGAACTCACCAACCTCGTGTTGACATATTTTCTTGCATGTTTTCTCAGGTCGCTAAGATAAGACACAGGTGCACATTAGGGCATGCATGGGATTCAACTATTTTGATTATGGCTTATTTATGTTTGTTTGGATTATTTTGTATTGTACTTGGTTTGGTTGGACGTTTTGGACTTTTGGACTTCTGGACTTTTGGTTTGGGCGCGTGTGTTTTGCGCATTTACTTTCTTTACGCTTCCGCATTGAAACTCTGATTATTATGATATTTTCATTTGAGTCCCATGTAGAGTCGTTCAAAGTAACTAATGTCTGAGATCCTGGTTCGTCACTTCCCGAAACGGTAAAACTCCGTTAGTTGAAATTTGGGGGTGTGACATAACATGTCCCTAACGGGTCTTAAAAGGTTAACATGTCTTTAACCTGTTTAGACACGAATTTAACATGTCCCTAACGTGTCGACCTGTTTAAGACACGAAACCTATTAAGATCAAACACGGGACATGTTAATTACGTGTCGTGTTATGTAAGGCCCCATTCCCGGGTAACCTCACTTGTTGGATTTACTCATAAACATAGTCAAAAATACTGAACTTAAATTTAAAACATTCAGAAGTAGCGGAAGCAAACATCATTCAAGTTACATGACATAACAGCGGAAGTCTTAACAATTAAATACATAACATTGCCTTAACATATATAAATGTGGGATGTCAGTCTTGTGCCGGGTAACCTTCAATCCATCGCACTTCCCTTTCTTCTTTACCTGAAATGTATACTAAAAGTCAGCTAACGCTGGTGAGTTCTAGTTTAAGAACAATCATACATAATACTTATCTTATCATGAATATTTTATATATATGTGTACATAACATACGTAATATTCGTACTTTACTGTTCTCACATAACATTCATATTAAGTATATACATATGTACATACATACTTACTTGGGGAGAACACTTATTGGCCATAATATTAAGGGAGATCAACCCATCACACTTGTCGCGAATGTCACAAAGACATCACAGTGAGAACTACCGTCGTAGCCCTTTTCATTAACCGTCCGGCTCTAGAAAACCGTACGTTCTTTACTTAAATCCGTCCGGCAACCTTTGTCCGTCCGCTCTTAAACCGTCCTACCGTCGTAGTCCGTTCTTTTGTCCGTCTGCCCTAGGGGATCCGTTTCCCACGCGACCATTATGTATGCAACCGTTCTACTTTAGTTAAGGCAATTGCTTCGACCGTCCATTAATGCCTTTTTATACGTCGTAGCTTGCGAAGGAACGTTTTTGTCCCGGTTGCAAAATAGTCACGTGGTTGTCCGTCTACCGAAGTAGCCGTTGTCATAGAAGGGTTCATAACATTTATATACATTCATAACATGCAATATATATAATATAAAGCAAGATTTCATTCATTTACGTTATATCCTTCTTTCATTCATTCTTTATAATCATACGCTTCATTCTTTATTCATAATTCATTTTCATATATAAGTATATATATATACATATTTGTATACCACGTATGATCACATTAGCATTTATTCATTTAGTGTATACACTTCAGCCCCAAAACATTTAAAATGATTTGCACATAACATAGAAGGAGGCACATAGAACTCACCTGATAAGCTAGTATTGGTTGTCCTGAACAAAGGTCCAACTACGTCATGTACGATCTGAATTAGGTAGTTAAATACACATCAGACCTAATCCCGACTCTAACGGTTTAATCATTCTAAACATACTGACTTTACTTACTGGTCTGCTGCATGCGCACTTAGTAAGTGCGCAGGGCCTTGCTCATGCGCACTTGACAAGTACGCATGATCTTTCTCCTACGTACTTGGTAAGTACGCAGGACGTCCTTCCTGCGTACTTGATAAGTACGCAGCACATGTTTCCTGGACAAGTCCGAAATTCTTGCATGTTAATCCGATCATGCTAATCTTATAATTTTCTTTAATCAAAAGGTGCGGTTTTCACTCTAGATGCTAGTTCTAAGATTATTTTCAAGTTTCATCCATAAAAACGTCTCCTATTTAGCTAAAACCCGAGAAACCCCAAAACGAAGAAAAACTGAGTTTAAGGTCGAATCGTTACCTGGATTGTGATTCTGATTCGGAGGTTTTGCTCACGAGCTCAGTAATAACGTGCTCCTTCAATTTCGGGTCGATCCGTCAACTTTCTCTCTCTAGACCCGAGCTCTCCTTTCTCTCTCTAGGTTGCAAGTTTTGATGGAAATGAGAGTTCTTGCTCTGTCTTGACCCTTATATACCTGGGCTTCGCTCGGCCCCTTGGAGCCGAGCCCAAGCCCGTTCGTTTTTCTTTTGTTTTACGACGATTAAGTCTCTATCGCGTTATTATTTACTAAATTACTATTTTTGGGGTGTTACATGTTAACAGGTCCGTGTTAAAATTTGCAAGCCCTAATTTGATACCAATATTTCTTGGTAAGATACACTTTGAATTTCAACTTTGGAGTGCGATCTTTTAGGATACTCATCTTATACAATCCACATTGTTGGAGATTACACCACATTTCATTAGTTAGGATAATATTGATTATTACCAATAAAAACACAACTAACATGCAATTAACTAGATATTTGAGAAAAATTAAGGTGTTTATCTAACAAAAGAACATTGCAACTCTTGTTTGATGGGGGTTAATATGGAATCTACCTAAATATAGAAAGAAAACGGTTACATAAACATACTAATTTGAAATGTTAATTCTCCAACAAGTTTGATACACCTCACAGGGCACCCCTCAGATTTCGGGTGTCCTGTGCGAGTAGAAAAAATGGGCCCATAAAATATCATTATTCTAATAAATGATTCCAAATAATATCACGTGTCATCACCATATTTTTTTCTCACAAATCTTCTAATTTTTCTTGTTTTAAGTTTGATTTTTAAAATTTAATTATGTTAATGTTTTTATTTTTCAAAAAGAGTAAAAACTTCAGTTTTCGTCCCTAAGGTTTGCACAAAAGTTCAGGTTTCGTCCCTCTATAACACATTTCATCCCTGGCGTTTAATGTTTTAACACTTTGTATCCCTGATCCTTAACTCCGTTAAGTTTTCTGTTACTTTTTGTGCAAATTTACTAATATATCCCTCAGCCCTTCTTCTTCTTCCACCATATTTTGACTCCATTTTTTTTACACTCCACATTTTTACACTCTTCAAACTACTGCATCTTCCACAAAACTTTTCAATACCGTTGTTAGCACTAAACTCTTCATTACCGTCGTTAAACCCGCCTTAAAACGAACCAGACAAACAGCCACCGTTCACCGTGGCGGCATACGAAGCAAGCCGGTGGTGGTGCTGATCAGAGAACGATGACGATGACCATGGCGAACCAGGTGACGGGGGATTCACGTGGTGAAAACCATTTCCGTCTTCGGAACACCATCCCTGTTCCGTTTCTGATGCCATCAGGTCTCACCTCAGCCTCCGCCACCATTGCTACGGCAGAAAGCTATATGGGGTGTCGCCGTAAAACTCATCCCGTCACCATCTCCATCGTTTAACATCATCACTGTCGCTATCTAGGCCACCCGACGCCACGTGCTACTTTGTATCCACCTCTGTCTCTATTTCTTGGAATCCCTAACCGTCGCTGCCCCCATTTCTGTTGGAGCCACCAAGACCCGTCATCGGTTAACGCGGAGGTGGTGCCGGAGAACCGGTGGCCGGAGGGGGGTCGCGCATAGGAAAGTGTCATTTATGTTATTGAGTCTCATATACATTTTATTGAGTCTGATGAAGAAGAATAAGGGGTGATGAATATATTAGTAAATTTGCACAAAAAACTAACAGAAAACTTAATGGAGTTAAGGACAAGGGACGAAAACTGTTAAAACATAAAACGTTAGGGATGAAATGTGTTATAGAGTAACGAAACCTGAAGTTTTGTGCATACTTCAGGGACAAAAACTGAAGTTTACTCTTTCAAAAAAGATAATATAAAATTTGAATTCTAACTATTATTTAATTAAGGAAACAAAAAAATTTACTTCTTGTTTTACACATTATTTTAATATTTTTACACATTATTGTAATTATTTTTATATTAAACAACTCCATCTAATACATGGATATATAACCTAGTAAAGTTATATATATATATATATATATATATATATATATATATATATATATATATAGTATAGAGATCCGCAAAAAAGTGTAAAAAGTCATTTAAAACGCTCATAACCGGCTCATACGAACTCCGATTTTACTCATTTCGGCAGCGTTGGAACGGTCTCGTCGAACTCTACGATCTTAGCTTGTATGGTTTAGCTTTTAAGGTTTAGATTTTAGGGTTTAGCTTTTGCCTTAGGGGTTTATCTTTTAGTATTTAGCCTTTTGGGGTGGGGAGGGGGGGGTGGGGGTATTAAGTTTTTGCGGGTGGGTGTTAGGTTTTTTTTTTTGTGGGGGGGGTTGGGTTGGAGGTTTAGGCTTTTGGGGGTGATGGTGGTGTTTTTAGACGACTTTTTCGGCTTTTTAAGGGTTTTTTTGTTAGGATTTAGGTTTTTGGGGTTGGGGGTGGGGTGGGGTGGGGGTTTTAGGTGTTTCAGGGTAGGGGTTAGGTTTTGGAGGGCTTGGGGTGGAGGTTTTAGGCTTTTTGGGGGTGATAGTGGAGTTTTTAAAATACTTTTTACATTTTTTAGTTTTCTCAGAATATCTCTCCCCTATATATAGATATATGTGTGTGTGTATATATTCACTAATATGAAGATAATTATTATAATAAAAATTTATTATCTCCTGGCCCTTGAATCTCGATTGACGATTGCTGATAGTTTTTTTTGTTGCAATGACTTGATCTATTTTCTCCCCTGGCTAACGGCGTTCATGAATTACAATTTCATCCTACTGATTGACGCTTGGTTTTTATATTTAGGTTTTAAAATTGTTTAATTTTTTAAATGGGTAAAATGTAATTGGTTTAGATGTACTAAAACTAAAAACATGGTTTAGATGGGTTAAAACTAAAAAAAAAAGTTTGAATAGGTTAGATGGGCTAAAACTAAGAAAAAATGTTGGGTTAGTTTTTTAAAAATTTTATTATGTTTAAAATGTAACTGGGTTTTTATACTTTATATGTATTTTGTTTAAAAATATAATAAATAAAAATAAATTTAAAATTTTGGCCCCAAAAAACCGGGCCCTATGCGGTTGTCTATCCGACACCCCATAAGAGCCGGCCTGGGTCCCTGATGCTATCAGGCGTGATTTTTACTTTTCGCTCATTGCCACATTAGTGGAACATTACTCTTCATTCTTCACCACTAAACTATGAAAATGGTTATTACTTCTTACCCCTCTTCACTCAACCAATTTTTATTTATTTTTTAAATACAAATAATATTATTATACTATTAAACAATATAAATGTAAATAGTACTATTATAAGATTAAAATTATTAAAAAAAGATTAATATTAATAAAAAATAAAAAAATAAGCACCAGTACAAATTGAGAAAACACAAAAGTAAATAAGTTTGGGTTCGAGTCATAAACGTTTCTACACTTTATGAAAATGACATGTTTTGCCTGCTCTAATCGTAGCCATGTGGTGCCCCTAAACTTCAGTTTTTCACAACAAAAACAATTGTTGTTTTTCTATTAATTTGGTTATATTTTTATGTTAAAATGTCTATGTATTTATTTAACTTTGTTAATGTGTATGTGTTATATACTTTCACTTAATATATCTTTTTTTAACAGCTAAAATTTTATTTCTCACTTACTAGCAAGCAGCCATACAGGAGATTCAAACAATTAAAAGAATAATAATGAATTTTGTAACCAATTCACCCATCCGATGTTAACTTTATAATTCCTATGAACAAATCACATATACGAATAGTTAACGATAGAATAAAAAATGCTTTCCTTGGGGCTTTTAATGTTCTCAAAAGTAGTATCGTTCCGGAAATGTCAAATAACCCACCAAATTGTCAGGAAAATCGACTCAAGCATCCAACGCAAGCCATAAGAAGTTAACAACACTTGGCACCTTAGATGACGGTAACACAAATTCCAGCTACTATTCAATGGCTTGTCATGACATCAACTCTATATCACAAAAACCAAACACATGTTCCATCGATTCAATATCTTTCGAGCAAGAAGAACACAATATAGAAGGAACATCAATACCTTTATCTATCAGATTTAACTTTGTGGAAGACGATTTATAATAACTTGCCAAGCTAAAATGGTAACTTTTTAGGAACTAACTGATTCCATCTAGTAGGACCTTGCCCATCCGGTTAAAAAACTTTGTTAATGTGCTTCCTTACCACCTTCACCGAGAATTCCTCCATGTCCTCCATGTCCCAAATCCACCTATCCGCTTTGTTTAACCATCTAATATCTACTAACACCCGGAGAAGCTCTTGATATTGAAATTGTTTAGCTCCCCTCTCGCCGCCAATTTCACTCCCAACCATCTATACCCTTCTCTCTCTCTGATAGTGTTAAAAATTAATTAATTTCAATTTGATAATTTATTTTCTTTTTTATTGTATGATTGGGCTTACTGGCTTTGGGCTCCTCAATTTCTCGTGTGGGCTTCTTGGCTCATCTCACCTTCAAGAAACAAGACACAACCCATGTCTACATGCTCTTCATTTGCCGGCTCCTTCAAAAGATTCCACTCTAGGGTTTTGATATCCCCTTCTCTTGCAAAGTATCAAAGATGGAAGCTTGTATCTCCAAGGATTTCGTCAAAGCCTAATAGATGGAAGGTGCTCATGACTGTTTTCTTCTCCGGTCGGCAATGATTCGATTCTCAAATATTTCAATTCTGGTTTCCTTTCTTGGCTCCCATTGATGTCTTTCCTTATACGTTAGTGATTTCTGTTTAAATATAAGGCTTGTTGGTCGTCCAAAATCACGAAGAACAATTCTCTATTTAGAGTTTAAACCTTTTCTGTCTTCGTCTCTATTTCTATGTATTTGTGTTGATTTTAAGTAATAAAATCTTTTGCTTATCAGTTTTTGACAGATAGCTCAATTTTTATCAATCTCAAGACTATACAATCTAGTGAACCGGGATCGAAAAGTAGTATTTCCAAACCAACATTCTTGCCAAAATAAAGTATTCCTTCTGTTACCCACCCTTTCACTTAATATATCTTAACGGGAATGTGAAAATTGAGGTTTCATTGTGAGTTTTTCATGTGACCATACTCGTTCATATGTATTCTTTGCGGAAGACAAGTTAGTTTTGAGCCATGTGTCGATCAACTTGATAAACTTGCACTTTGTTATCTTACATTTTGTAAATCAGTTATGATATTTTTTTAAATGTTAAATTTCAAAGATTATTATTTTCATTTTATTATTAAAATTCCGCAGTCTTTGTATAAAGTCATTGAGATTCATGTTCACTCTACATTTCTTTCTTAATATTACAAGTTTATATACTACGTTAAATCTCGTGTATTACACGGGTTGAATAACTAAAATATTATATACTTAGTAATAAAAATTTTATATTTTTAAAAACTCGTGTATTGAATAAACCGGTATATTACATCGGTTGAACTATTTATAATTAAATAATAAGTATCCGTAATTAGATTTATATTAAAAATATAAAAATAAATTTCTTTAATATCATTATTCAATATTAGAGAGATGAAAAAAATTGATAATATGAACCAGAAAGTGACACGTTTTCATAAAATTTTATTTATTAATATAAATAAAATAATTTGATATTATTATTTAATAGGAGAGAGAAACAACAAAATTAATATTAAATAGGAGAGAGGCGAGAAAATAAAGGTGAGTAGTAACCAGAGAGTGACACGTGTCCTCCATGGTTTTCCTTTATTATATAGTATAGTTTAAATAAAAATGGATGACATGGACATCCATCTTCATGCCCTAGATCAAGGAAAGGAGACAATATTGGGCCAAATATATAGTACTTTGGTAAAGAGAAGGGAAACGACATCATGTTTGCTTTTTAATGAAAGGTACTAAAAGTGGAAAAAAAACTAAGAAAATCACACAAACATAGTTGGATGTCACAATGGAAAAACGCACCCATACCGAAACAATGCTTATCTATTAAATCCAACTGTTTTCAAATAAATATTTATCAGAAGATATAACATCTTTCATACAAAACAATGCATATCTATTATATTTTTTTTTCAACTTAACAACTAAAAAATCATATTTACTTTCCATTATATAATAAGATTTCGTACATAAATTAATAAAAAAATACAGTTTTACTAAATAATACAAAAGTTACAATTAATATGATATGGAAGTAGGTTAAGAGCCTTGTGGTTTTTTTAAATTATTTTTAAGATACTAATCAATGTTTTTAGAACCGGACCGGACAACGAACCGGTTCACTGGTCGGACCGGATTCAAGAACCGGATGACGTAATAAATAATATAAATATTCATACAAATATATAGAAAAATATAAAAAATTCCAAATACTACATATACAACCATTTAAACAATTTTGAGTCAAGGACGAATGTTATAGGTCTGTAGGAATTTTAATTCTTTTGAATCTTCAATTTTAATTTTGATTAGGGTTTTTGAGGACCTGTGGTAGCGTATAAGTTAAAAGGAAAGAGCCAAATTGAGTTAAAATTGTAAATATAAGTAAGTAGAGAGACTATACGATAAAAAAGATAAAATAATAGTAAAAAAATAAAAAAATAAACAAAAAATTAAACTTCCGGTTCGCGGTTCGACCGCTGAATCGCTTGGACCACCCGGTTCAACCAGCAAATGGTCTCAGAGCATGTAACCGGACCGGTGGAGGTCACGGTTCCCGGTCCGACCGGTCCGGTCCGGGTTTAAAAACATTGATACTAATATTTGAATTCGCTAGATGTTTTCTAGCGAAAAAGAAAATAACATTTTTTAATATTATTTACCACATCTTTATGTTATCTTTATAACTCAATTAAATATCATATATTTTTTAAATTTATCCTTTAAATTTGGTTTAATATCGCACATTTCATTCTCTATCTCTATCCCACTTACAAACACTTATTTTATTATTTTTCTCTATTTTATACGCTCGTAAAAAATGTACAAATTAATGAAAATGGATCTCTATATTTAGAAAACCTTTATTCACTAAACTCTAGAATTTAAAGATTATGATTGAAACTGAGATCCTGATGTAGGTGAAAGACATAAGAAATATATAAACAATAAAGAAGAAAATAAATACAGAGAGTGTTGTGAATGGTTTTTAACCATCTAACTAAAAAAAATTGTATTGATAAAGAGAAAATTATATACTTTTTATGTGTAGATATTTTCCATCATAAGAGAATTAAAAAGAAAGGAAAGAAGTGAATCTTAATATTGTGGTAAATGGAGACCGACCCTTGGTGATCATGGGGTGTAAGTGTAACCACCACAATGTAATCAACTTTCTCCTCCCTCTAACTCTCATCATTTCCTTTTCTAGTGGAACCAATTAAACAATTTTTTATATCAAAAGAAAAACAAAAAATTTTATGGTGAATCATACAATCAAAAAAATTTTTCTAGCGGTAGCACTCAAACAAAAGAAAAACCTAGAAGAATCATACAATCAATACACACAACATTTATGGTGAATCAACTCAGCAAAAAATATAAGTCAGCATACGTATACCATCACCATTGAAGTATTATGACACAATCGTCTCTATTTCATCGTTGTAAAAAAGAACTATAATCATGATGTTAACTAACATGAATCGACATCTTAGGTCGAAAACAATTAAAACCTGAAAACTAATCATTTAACTAGTCATAAATTATATAAAGACATTATTATCTTAATTTTATAAATAATTAGCATCTTTTTGTTGAACCTTAGTGGTCTAAACTTGCTAGACATCCCATGTGATCATTGCCCATCACTTAAAATTAAATTAAACACAATAAAAAGTGTTTAAATAAATATACTTCTCAATCAATTTTTAAAGAAATTCATGCATTCAATGAAAAGGGAAAATAAAAATTCCACGATTACAATCTAAAATATGTTCTTAAGCTTTAATTTTGGTTGATAAATAACTAAAAAAGCAATTATCAAAAGCTATCAAATTTCATGAAGATTAAATAATGATTAATGATACTAATCCCTATTCTAATAATTAAATATTTGTAAATATGTTACAACATCAAGGTTAAATTTCTAGAAAGATGCTCATAGAGTTTAAAGAATCTAATAAAATGGAGAAACAACGTATGCAAGGAAACCGTTGACCAATTTGATTATCTCTGATTTCTTTGACTCCCTCCCGGCTTCAATCAGGTTTGCACCGTCTGTGACCTTTATTTCGATCGGTTTTGGATATTTGTGTTTTCAGTCATTGAGGAAAAGAAACTCCATTCTTTGTTGCATTCAGTGAGTGTTAATATTTTTTGCATTTCAATTCGGTTTTAGTATTGAAATTACGAAACACTTAAGAGTATATGGCGATCTTTATGTTCTAATATGTGGATTGTGTTCATTTTTGTGTTTTAAAACACTCCTTTTAAACATTTGAGTTCTGGTGCTGCAGAAATTTAATCAATTATTATGATTCTAGAGTTGCAATCGTTAATTAGGAACTGTAATTCTCTAAATATGTTTGATGAATTAAATTCCTTAAATAAAAAAAATCACAGGTAAAATTCAACATTTTTTTCATCGTATAAACATTCAAGATTTTTTTATTCTACTAATATTTTTGTATATTTATATGGTGTTATGTCAAGACCATGGTTTCAATTTTTATTTTTATGTATAAAATGTATAAGTTTATGATTATGTCTACAAGCAAAACATATCAATCTTTGTTTTATTGATTCTTTTTATTTAGATATAACTTCTTTGTTTATTTAAGTTATGATAAACAAAATATTGTACGATAAACCGATGTTTTTCTTCAGAAATTACATTTGTAACAACATAATATATAAAAAAAGGTGTTTCTATTGGTAGAATCCATTTTATCTCTACTTCTCTTGGTGAAGCGTATTTTTTAAAAATTATTTTAATCAATATTAAAGATCCAATATCATTTGAATAAATTCGCTAAGTTAAATGGCGTATATTACCTATCTTTAGAAACGCATGTTATTCTCTTAGATTATTAATCTTTGATAAACTATTAATATGGAAAAATTACCAATATCACGTCAGATATTGTATACAATGAAATATTTTTAAATTTATAAATTATTATTATAAGATTTCATTTGACATGTAATTTAATGTATTATAAAAAGTACATCACTTATGAAATGTATTTTCATGTTTTTTTTTATGTTTTGATTACTCTCATCCATATAATTTTTAAATTGAATAAAATGGAAAAGTTACTAATATAATATCAAATTTGTATAAAAAATATGTTAAGATATTTATCAATATAATCTTAATGTTTCATCCCGTATAACACATGAATTTGAAGCTGGTAGTTAATTAATAATGCGTTAAACACTTTCGGTAATCATTTATGTATGCTTTTATCATTGTGTGGATTCTATTTTGTATATCCAATAGTCTAATATCATGTTAATAAAACTAAAAACAGAGTTATTCTTAGAATTGATGTGCCTGCATGTACATAAAGAGTATGCCCGTCCACACACACATATAGCCTATTCTTGTAAAAAAAAAGACAACTTGAGCTATGATAAAGTTAATTTAAAAAATATATAATGTTATATATAAAAATTATAATCATAAATATATATATAATATATAAATGATAATTATAAATGTATTAATAAATAAAATAATTAAATATATAATAAATAATAAAAGAGTCAAAGTTAAGCCGAGCTTGAACTTAGGCGAGCTCAGGTTCGGTTTGCTCATTACACCCCTAGACGCACCTTAGAGCATTCACAACAGTTTTCCCATATTTATGTGAGCGAGTTTCCTATATTTTAGAGGTGGTTTAAAGTGGTTGTGAATCGAGTTTAAGTTATTTGATTGCTTTCGTTCCCATATCATTTGATATCACAGCTTTTGGTTTTCAAATGGTTGTCTGTGGAGATGATCGACGCCTCACTCGCAGAATTGATGACCGAGGCAGCGATGGAGTCCTTCCCGACCCACAAGATCTTAAGATTAAACGACTCCGACAACGGGTCCGAGATCTTGAAATACGACTAGAGATCAAACAGCTCCGCCAACGAGTTTGAGATCTTGAGTTACAACGGGGGAGGCGTGTTAAGGAAACCGACTCGGGAACCATCGTCCGGGACGATGTGAACGAGGAAGAGGAGCATCCTTTCGGCCACCCCCACCTTCGGTTCCTTGAACCAATCTATAATAACGAATATGCTCAGGAGTGCTTATCGGAAGACAAACTCATATTCGATGAAGACATGATTGATTTCGATGAGGAAGAGTGTTTCTTTGTGCAAAAGATTCTTACCAGAGTTACCATTGAAGATGACGTACATATGAAAGATGAAGACAATATCAGTCGTGATGCTAGGCTTGAATTGTAAAATTATTTAACGGCTTCATCATATGTTAATGAAGGCGGTTTCTCAAAATATATTTCCAATTTAGAGTCGGTCGAGAACAAACTTTTTTTTCCTGTTATTATACTTGTTTCCCAAGCTCTTAAGACTCGAGGACGAGTCTTTATCGAAGATGCAGAGAAGGAGGTGGAAAGGCATGATAACCCAATAGACTCGAGACAAGACGACCCAAAGCCGAGCGAGATGAACTACTTGATAGGGTCAAATCGATAGTGAACAAGAAACGACAAGATGTTCCATTCGACCCAAGTAGCTTTGGTCCGAAGGCAAAACTCGAAGATGAGTTTTTTTAAAGACAGAGAGTATGATGTAGGAGGATTGGATAAGTTTGTTTTGAAATGATCTTTATTTTGTTTAGAATTTTGTGTTCATCTCTTTAATGACTTGCATGATTATCTTTTCCTTAGTTGCATGTTTATCTTATTTTCTAGTTTTATGGAGATATAACTCCTTATTTAATTTGGGGTATTCGTTGGTTTTGAAATATATTTTATGATACTGGATTTTATTTAGATCTTTTTGGGCTTTAAAGCTTTCGCGCGTTGAAACTTTTGAGTATCAATCGAGTTTGAGCCAATTGTGTAAGGTCCCAAATCTGGGAGGCCTCACTTGTTGGATTTACTCATTCACAAACAGTTCTTAAACTTGATTATGAAATAACGCAGCGGAAAATACTTCAAATAAACATAACCATTACATTGTTTAACAACGGAAGCGTAACATATTCTATTACATAAACATATCATAATCTAATCATAACGGGATGCCAATCTTCATGATCAACCGGGTAACTCTTCTCGTTTGTCAAGCATCACCGTCCATCATCCATACCTGCATTAACCTGAATGTGCATACTAAAAAGTCAGCTACGCTGGTGAGTTCTAGTTTTATCATAAACTTTAACTTCAAATAATTTGTGCTTCATTGGCAGTTAGCCAATCCATTCCTAACACGACATCAAACCCACCCAAAACCATAACAAACAATCTGACAGGGAACCTATGACCTTCTATTTTTATCGTGGAGTTGTCAACTACATCGGTCACTCTCGCAGTTCTACCCTTAGCGGTTTCTACGCTAAAAGCCCTTTCTAGTTTACTAACAGTGTACTTCACTCGTTTACAGAAAGTCGCAGATATAAAACTCTTACTTGCACCCGAATCAAATAACACAGAAAACAAAGGTGTTGTCAAGGACGAACGTACCTGACGCCACATCGGGGTCCGCTCTGGCCTGTTCCTGCGTCAGCGCATAGGCGTGAGTCTTTGATCGGGGTCTCTCTTCTGTCTTCTCTGGGCCTTTCCCTTTCCCGGCTTGACCCATCCTGGGCTTGGTGCATTCCCGGCTCATATGTCCACCCTCCCCACAGTTGTAGCATTTGAAGCCTTGCACGGGAGTAGTGTCCGGTTTTGCCGCACTTAAAGCATAGATTAGACCCTAACCGACATTAACCCGTATGTCTTACCCCACATCTTCCACAGACTGTCGCCTCGCCTACCCTGGCCTGCTTGTCTCGAGCCCCAAACAACTTCCCGCCCGATCGTTTAACGGGAAAACTCAGCTTCTTCTTGGGCTCTTCAATGGCAACGACGTTCAGCGCCAGATCATCAAATACCACGCCGCTCAGTTCTACTACCGAATCATAGGTAGTAGGGGCGTTTGCCTTAACATAGGTGCGGACCTGGTCCAGCAGTCCTTGTATGTAGCATACAATCTTTCTTTCCTCAGTCGTGACAAGATGTGGCACCAGACGTGCCAGTTCATTGAATCGGGTTGTGTATTGCCGGTGCGTCATGCTCCCGGCTTTCAAACCCAAAAATTCCCTCTCTACCTTCTCAATCTCGTTCCTTGGGCAGAAATTCTTGATCACCAAAGTTTTCAAGTCAGCCCACATCATCGCATCTACAACCTCGCTCCCTTTTGCTTGACGTACACCTTCCCTCCAATGGGATGCTTCCTCTCTCAAGGAGTTGGCAGCAAATTTTACAACTTGATCCGTTCGACATTCGCTCAGACGAATGGCAGCTTCCATACGGATCACCCAATCAAATGTAGCTACCGCGTCTTTCTTCCCAGTCAAGACCGGTGGGTCACATGCCTTAAAGGACTTATAGTCGCAACCACGGTTAAGTGGTGCGTTGATTGCCTCAGTGTTCGGGGTTTCAACCGCCGTGTTAGACCCACCTTCCCCATTAACCTTCTTTAATGCTTCAGCTAACAGACCTGGCAGAGAAGTCTTCATCAGCTCGGTGAACTCTCGAGCTATAGCTGCTCTCACTTCTGGTTCAAAAGTGAAAGGTTGTTCTTCAACCAGTGTCTGCTCAGTTCCATGCACACTAACCGCTGGTTCAGTGTGAACACTTCCTTCTTCACTATACTCTTGGCGCGCAGGGGTCCTGCCACGCCCACCATTTCGACCGCCGGTACGACCACCGGTACGGCCCCCACCACGTCTTCGGTTTCTTCTCCTTGCCATTTCGTTCTATAAGACAAGGAATCCAATGTCATCACGCTAGTTAACAAATAAAATTTAATAAGTACTGTAAGATGTTAATATACACTGGCCATCTGTAATTAACCATTACACTACCTTTCGATTTCTATTTGACCACCTTTGTGATTCCATCAGAACACAAGTCCTTACCTTACCCTTTCTAAGGCATTCTATATATGTAAATATATACACTACCTTCATACCTGATGCTGTGGCTCGAGTTACCCGTACTGTCATCCGCTTTCGGTCCCATTCACAGTTTAAGTTCAGACACTGGTAGTGTCCTGAATCTCTCAAACTTTTGCTCTGATACCAACTTGTAAGGCCCCAAACCTGGGAGGCCTCACTTGTTGGATTTACTCATTCACAAACAGTTCTTAAACTTGATTATGAAATAACGCAGCGGAAAATACTTCAAATAAACATAACCATTACATTGTTTAACAACGGAAGCGTAACATATTCTATTACATAAACATATCATAATCTAATCATAACGGGATGCCAGTCTTCATGATCAACCGGGTAACTCTTCTCGTTTGCCAAGCATCACCATCCATCATCCATACCTGCCTTAACCTGAATGTGCATACTAAAAGTCAGCTACGCTGGTGAGTTGTAGTTTTATCATAAAACTTTATCTTCAAATAATTTGCCAAAAACATAACTTCATACTTCATTTAATAAAAAGCGTACTTAAAATAATGCAATAACAAAACATAACACTTCATAAACATAAGTCAACGAACATATCGAATTTGCGCCTTCTCGTAACCGTCAAATCCAAACGTCAGATACTGGCTGAATAACCTAAAGATCACCACCACTAGGCCCATCAATCACCGTACTGTCCTTCTTGTGAAGAACTCCTAGGGCCCGATACTTAGGTTATTCAACACTACTTCAAGCACGACATCACAAGGATGACACGTACCAAACTTCAAGCACTGCGCCCCGTAGGGCACAAGTACCAAACTTCAAGCACGACTACCCCGTAAGGTAAATCGTACCAAACTTTAAGGATCACGATAATCCCCTTGGCGACCGTCATCGCCCCAGTTGTACAACAGTTGGCCGGCCACAGAGGCCGCTAAAAGGTAAAGGCCCATACCATACTTCCCATACCCTTAACCTTCATTCCCTAAGGAATATTGGCAGATTCGTTCGTTTGTGACTTTCGTAAACCTTCGCTTCTTTTACTTCAAAACTTCAGTTAAAGCATTCGTACGTTTTATTAAAAACATTCATTCATTCATAAACACTTCATAAACTTCATAAACTTCTTTTGACAAAATATTTCATAAGCACTTCTTTCATAACCCTTCCTTCCAAAACTTCGTTCATAAACATCATTTTATAAATCGTCACATACAACATTCATAAACATCGTTTTATAAAATTGTCACATCGTTACGTATGCACACCAGCCCAAAAACATTATTAAAACATTTAAAATAGGGCTTCTATAACTCACCTGATAAGCTAATTTGGGTTGTCCTAAACAAGGTCCAACAACGTCACTTCCGATCTGAATTGATTAGTTAAATACACATCAGACCCATACCGACTCTAACGGTTTAACCATTCTAAACATACTAAATTTACATAACCCGTCTGATGCATGCGCACTTAGCAAGTGCGCAGGGGCTTGTTCTTGCGTACTTAATAAGTGCGCAGACTTTGCTTCATGCGTACTTGATAAATACGCAGTACCTTCTTCATGCGTACTTGATAAGTACGCAATGCTCTCTTCCTGCGTACTTGATAAGTACGCAGGACCTGCTCCGTGCGTACTTGATAAGTGCGCACGACCTGTTCTTCGCAAAAACCCTAACTTTCTCATTCGGGTCTGATCACGTCAAGATCCCGAACCTGTTTACATTCAAAACGTTCGTTTTCCATTAAGGAACTCAAATCTATGTTTATCTTTCAGTTTTATCCGTGAAACGTTTCCATTTCACCCAAAACCCGAAAAACCCAAAAACGAACAAAAACTCAGATTTAGGCCCGATCGTTACCTGAATCGAGTTTCTGATCCGGAGGTTCTTCTCACGAGCTCTAGAGCAACACACTTCTCAAATCTCGGGTCGATCTGCCAACTTTCTCTCTCTACGGTTTCTCTCTCTAGAAGGTGCAAATGAGAGAAATGGGTGGTGACCTTGGCTATTTATAGGGGAGGCCCCCCTTCCAGCCCGCCGACCCATCCGGCCCGACCCGACATGCCTCGTTCGTTTATTTTGTTATTTTAACTGTCGTTTTATTTTTCGGATGTTACAAATTGATTGCTTCTGTTTCCGCATCATATTATATATATATATATATATGAAATGGTTCAAATACTAACTAACTTTTTATGTGATAATCGTGCTAACCACTATCAAACAATCACACGATTTATAAATTATTTTTCTTTTAATTTTTAAAAAATTATTTAAGTATCGTGAACATATATCTTGAACATAAATACGGAAATATTGAATCTTACATATGCGTATCAAATAATGTTACATATATGTGACACATAGTGTTTACGTATATGTAATATTATTTGGTACGTATACATAACACTATGTTTGAAAGTGGTTATCATATAAATATTGGTTAACATTTGAAGCTCACACTATATAAGGGGGAGTTTCAAATAATAAGTGGTTTTTCGCTAATAAATCTAAGAAAGACAAGAACTTTAACAAACGATATCAAACGAACTCCGATTGAGCTCGTTTCAGCGGCGTTGGAACTGTCTCGTCGAACTCTATCGTCTTAGTTTTTAGGGTTTAGCTTTTATGGTTTACATACCATGGAGGGTTTAGCATTAGGGTTTAAACTTTAGGGTTTAGGTTTTTTGGGGAGGTGGGGTGGGGGTGGGTTTAGGTTTTTGGGAGGGTGGGGTGGGGTGGGGTGGGGGGGGTTAGGTTTTTGGGGGTGGGAGGGGGGTTTAGGTTTATGGGGGTGCGGGTAGAGGGGGTTTAGGTTTTTAGGGGCGAGTTAGGGTTCGATGAGACGGTTTCAACGCCGCGGGAATGAGCTCAGTTGGAGTTCGTTTGACCCACTTCTTAGCATTTATTAGCGAAAAACCACTTTTTAGTGGAACCTTCCCATATATATACCTATATAGGGGAAGATTCAGTTCAGAACACTAAATATTGCGAGAACACGCATAACAAAACGGTTTATTCACTTTTTCAATCTTAAAAAGTTTTAAAATATAAGAAAATGATATAAATGTAATGATTATTTATTAAATTTAAAAAAATATAATAACAAATTTTGGTTATATACATACCTACACATGTGTAATTCATGTGTAGGTTTTTTTTTACCTTCACATAACCTACACATGTGTAGGAAACTTTTAAATATATAAAAACATATGAAAAAACTAGTTTAATGATTTTTTTTATGTACATAAACATACATATTTGTATTTAAGAAATATAAATTTTTATATATTTTTTGCAATGAATCAAAAAATTAAACTATTTAGGTTTGTTCCCCCTGTTCTCGCAGAATTTTCTTGTTCTGAAATGATCCATATATATATATATACATATATATATATATACATATATATATAGGGAAGGGTTCAAATACTAACCAGCTTTTTATGTGATAACCGTGCTAACCATTTTTAAACAATCACATAATTTATAAATTATTTTTTCTTTTAATTCTTAAAAGAAATATTTGGTACATATATTTTGAACATAATTCTTAAAAGAGTATTTAAGTATAGTGAACATATATTTTGAACATAAATATGAAAATGATGAGTCGTACATATACGTAACAAATAATGTTACATATATGTGACACATAGTGTTTACGTATGTCTAAAATTATTTGGTACGTATACGTAACACTATGTTTGAGAGTGGTTATCATGGTTATCACATAAATATTGGTTAGCATTTGAACCTCACCATATATATATATATATATATATATATAGGGGTATGTTCTTTTGAGAACCAACAATATGTTAAGAACCGTGAGAACCGCATTAACTCTTGCTCTATTTATACTATAAATTGACTAGAATTCATGTACATTTCAATATGTTTAAGGTTTGGTTTTAAAAGACCTCGAATTTATAGTCGTTTTTTAAATGCATATATGCACTCACACTATATGCACAAATGAATGCATATATGCATATTTTTATACTTTTCTTAAAAAAATTTAGGAGAGAGGAGATAAACTCAAACTAAGAGTGGGAAGAGATAAATAAAACATTGTTGTTGAATTTTACTTTTTTCACTAAAGCGATATGTACAAGTTTTGTGCAGTTCTTTCGGTTCTCAACATATGGTTGGTTTTCAAAAGAACATGCCCATATATATATATAGTGGAGGGATCAAGAGAAAACCACAAAGTTAGGCGTAAACCAAGAAAACGTATCATTTTAGGCAATTTTTTTATTTACGTATACGTATCCAAAAGCAAATTTTTTGATTTACGTATACGTAAACGCAATTTTTTTGTTTTATGTTTACGTATACGTAACACTATTTGTAAAAATGTTTTTTTTTGTAAAAATGTTTAATATTACATTGATACTCTTATAAATAAATAAAAATAAAATAAAATATAAAATAAAAATTATTATATGATTGGCTAAAATTAATTTTTTTAATGGTTTTCGCCTAACTTGTGGTTTTCTCTGAAACCCTCCCCTATATATATATATATATATATATATATATATATATATATATACACACACACACGGGAGGTTAAAATAAGAATTGATATTTCGCTTAAAAGCCTAAGAAATAATAAAGCCTTAAAAAACGATATCAAACGAATTCAGATTGAGCTCATTCCAACGGCGTTGGAACCGTGTCGTCGAACTCTACCATCTTAGCTTTCAGGGTTTAGATTTTAGGGTTGAATTTTATGGTTTTATTCTTAGGGTTTAGCTTTTAAGATTTAGATTTTAGAGTTTAGGTTTTTTTTTGGTGGGGTGGAGGGTTTAGGTTTTTGGGAGTGGGTTTAGGTTTTTAGGGGGTGGGTGGGGGGTTTAGGATTTGGGGGTGGGGGTTTAGGCTTTTCGGGGTGGGGTTGGAGGGGGGTTTTAGGTTTTTGGGGGTACGGGTGGAGGGGGGTTTAGGTTTTTTGGGGCGGGTTAGGGTTCAATGAGACAATCTGCTGGAATAAGCTTAATTGGAGTTCGTTTAACCTATTTTTTAGCGAAAAACCACTTTTTAGTGGTAACTTCCCCTATATATATAATTAATGTTATTACGTTAAAATATCCATGAAGTGTTTAATTATATACATGTGCATACTTATAGTTGCTAATTCCAGTAAAAAGGGTTTATGGCATGCGAAAGCTAATTCCAGTAAAAAGGGTTTATGGCATGCGAAGAATACGAAAGGTCTAGGATACGGCACATGTATATTAAGATGAGGGTAGTTATTGGAAAAATCATTGTAATCGTATAATTGACTTATACATCATACAATTGAAAATTAGACGTACACATTATTGTAATTAGTTTAGATGCAACATTATAGCAAGTTTAAACACAATGTTGTAGCTAGTTTGTACGCATCATTATAACTTGTTTAAACGCACCATCATAATCAATATTTCATTAACATAAAACCACATTTTATTTAATAAAAACAATTTAACAATACTATATTCAAATTAAAGAAGATAAAATTCTTAATTTTTATGGTTTAAAAAGAAAATTATATGTTATAAAGATCAATAAAACTAAAACTAATTATAAAGATCAATAATGACAATTTATGTTATATTTAACTTGTTAGTAATTATAATATAATATTATCATAATCTTAATCTTAACTATTTAATTAATGTGATCAACGGATCAAAATCCTTACCGCGCTTTGTATACAAATTTTTTTTATTTGTAAGGGTGTATATGGGGAAAGTTTATTACAGAACACTAAATTACTGTGAGAACAAAAAGAACAAACTTAAATCGTTTAATTTCTTGATCCATGATTTATATTTTTAAAAATTTGTAATTCATACATATAAATATGCATGCTTATATACATAAAAACCTATTAAATAATTTTTTAAATATGTTTTTATACATTTAAAAGTTTACCTACACATGTGTAGGTAAAATAACCTATAGATAGATCCTACACATGAATTACACATGTGTAGGTTATTCAAATAAACGAAATTTGTTTATATTTTTTTTATAAATTTCTTTATAGATGAATAAAATTGCATTTCTATCATTTTTTTATATTTCAAAACTTTTTAAGATTGAAAAAATGAAGAATTCGTTTTGTTCCCTATGTTCTCGTAATATTTAGTGTTTTGAATTGAATTTTCCCCAGTATATATATGTATATAAGACGAGAACCACAAGATATAAAATTTTTTTCGTTGATCTGATTCAGTCTTATTAATTTGGTTGAATAATCTTTTTATTATATTCTTAATATATATAGTTAACATAACCTTAAAAAGGCAATGTCAATGGCCAATAGAAAGCCATCAACAAAGCCATAATTCTATGTTTAATATTTGATTTACCATATTCTAATCAAAAGTTGGCTTTGATGGGTTAGTTAGATTTGTGTTGTTTAAACTCTTTCATTTGTAGCGGGTTGTAGCTTCGAACCTTGCGCCAACGAAAATTTTTCTTTGGGTTTTTTGTTTTTACCCTTCAACTTTCTAATTTTTCAAAAACACCCTTTAGGTTTCTAAAGTTTAAGTTTACCCTAAACTAAATTCTTTACTCTACCCTTCAAATTCATAAACTTTCAAGTTTACCCTTTAAATTTCATTTTTTTCTTTTACTTTTTTTATATTCTTTTATAAAAAATACTTTTTCTATTTTTAATTTTTTTTGTTACTAACTTTTTTTATTGATTTTTTCGTTTCAATGTTAACTCATATTCGTACCGTAATCTATTTGTTTTTTGATCTCCATAACCGTGTCACAACATCTTCATTCGTTTATTTTGTTTACTTAGTTACGTTATTGTCACTGCCACAATGAAGTTTGCAAACACGCCACATCACGCGACTTAATTTTTAGTTTCAGACAATAGTCAACATTTGATTATGGAAAAAGTTTCTGGCAAAGACTTTATAACGAATTGATTATAACACATTATTATGACGATTATTTTTCTTGTCATAATATTGATACAAAATTAGCAATAATTGTTCGCAAAGCTGATGAATAACGGTCCCCCCTCCCCCAATAAATAATATCAATTATTATAAATAATAATTACTTTTAATCCAAATTCCATAGTTCCATATCATATAACAGTCTTATAAAAAAATTATATATTTACCAGACAGTACCTTTTATATTTAATAAAAAGGAATAAAACACTAGTGATTAAACAAATAAAAATAAAGAGTTAATTACTATTTTCGTCCATGTGGTTTGCTCAAAATAAATATTTCAGTCTAATAGTTTAAATCTTGCCAAAATGATCCCTGGTCTTTCATTTTCGTTGCAGTCAAGTCTAGTTGATTAACACCGTTAGAGTTCTTTCGTTAACTTATTTCTAATTGATCAAAATACCCTTTACCCATGTTTTTAAATAATCAAAAAAATAAATCCAACAACTTTCAAGCTACAGCCACAACAATCCACACCCAAAAAAAATCCCTCTCCAAACCTCCTAGAGACCCAAAAAAATCCCCCTCTCCTTTCTCAAAAAACCCTAAAAATCCCTCTCCAAACACAATCGTCACCTCCACCCTCCCCATCCCGCTGCCCCTTTTCTTACTCCTACCAAACCTCCCAGAGCTTCACCTTTACTTCTTTTTAGTCATGGTGACCGACGATGGTTGTGGTGTCTCTCATTTTGGCCGGTGATGGTTGTCGGAGTAGAGGAAGAGATAGAGAGACTTGATTGTATTTTGCTTATATATAATATATAATTTTTAACTAAGAAGCATTTTAGTCCATTTATAAAAAAGTTAACAGCAAGACTTGATGATGTTGAAGGCATGGACTTGATTGCAACGAAAATAAAAAATCAAGGATCATTTTAAGAAGATTTAAACTATTGAACTGAAAAAGTTATTTTCAGCAAACCACGTTGACGAAAATAGTAATTAACTCAAAAATAAATTAAAATTCAACTTCCGGACAGACCTTCACCATGATTGAGATTAAAAAAATAAATAATAATTTATATAATTCATGGGAAACATTTCTGACAAATAACCATTTTATAAGAAAGTTTTAATTAAAAATTACATTTCAATTCTTAACTCTTCTGTAAAATGTATCATTTTCAAAGAATCTTTTTATTATTTAAACAAATCCAATAATGCAATTTATAATAAAATAAGAGGGGGTAACGCTACAAATGTCCAAAATATTAAAATAATTTAAATTGCTACCCTTTAAAAAAAGGGTGTTTACTAATCACCCCCTACGAAATTAAATACTCAGCATCTTCTTCAACAACTGTAAATCCACTAAAATCTACTTTTCTTTTGTCTCACAACAATATTAAAGAAAAGTGGATGAGATTTCTTTATTTTTTATTTCCTTATTAAAATAATATTATTATTATTTTATGTAAAAGTTGAGTTTGTGTTCATTGGGTCTCGTCATAAACCACGGAAGCCAACCTGGGATTCTTCCAATTATTCTTATTTTCTAAAAGTCTATATATTGATTTCAATATAAATTAATTAATTAATTATTAATTTTTACTGCTGTAATCATGAAGAAAGAAGAACAGAAGGTTCTGTAATTTGGAGCAAAATCTGTGGCAGAATTGTTCAAATAAATTCATAGAATTATTATTATTATTTTTTTTACTTTTTTTTGCATTCAGATTTAATTAAATTAAAACTACAAGACGAAATTAAATACAAAATTAATATAAAATTTATTCACACCTACAAACCAATCAATGCAAAAGATAGGAATGAAGGGGTAATTTCCACATCACAATTTATCTCTATTAAAAAATATTGTTTACAATTCTATTTTATGTTATAAAGAAAGAAAACACACAATTTAGACATGCTATAAAATACAAAATAAACATAAAAAATTACAAAGATTAGGAAAAATATTGCTCAATTAGACCTAAAACGGATCGATTATTTATGAATAATAGATGATTTCCTTTCTATATACAATAATCTCGGTTAAAGTTGAGTTTTCAGGTTAGACGGTTGATCCACGGTCGTATGAAATAACGCTAAATTTTCGCCGTAACCCATTCGAACAATGCTTTGAAGCTCATCTTGAACAAACCCCGGAAACTGCAAGAATATATTCAAATTTCTTGTCAAAATCGACGTAAACATTAAAATTTTTAATCATGGGTAATTGGAGATTTTACATGTAGAAAAGGTTCCGCGAATTCATGAATGGATTGATTCGACTCGTTGAAGAGTTGGTGTTGATAAACTGTCGATGTTTGTTGACTTGCATTTTGCGAGGCTATGTCGTTGGTTGCAAAATCTAGACTTGGATTAACCGTCGCTAGTTTCATTGAAAGGAACTACATAGACATACAAATTAAAAATAAAAAAAACGATTGTACCTAATTGATGATTAAATCTTTTAAATTACAAAAAATATATAAGGTTACCTCAACTTGTCTTTGCAACGATTGTACATAATTGATTATTTCATCAAGCATGAGTGCTTTTCCGGTGACCTAAAATCGTCAGTAAAAACATCAAATTCGTTACTTTTGCATTCAAAATCTAACACTTTTTTTTAACTAAATTGTGTGAAAAATGATCAATTTTGACATTTTTATGCTCACCTTGTTACAATTTGGTACAAGATTTTGAAGAAGGTTCATTCTTTCGCTAATCTTCTCTCTTCTAACCTGAAAACCAAACCAAAAATTACAAAGAATTTTAGCACCAAAACATTAAAATCACCATCATTAAATCAAGAAATTCTTTTAAAAGCTTACTCTCTCAGCTAAACTATGACTATCGGTAGCTTGTCCCCTTCTTGCTCTAACATGAATATAATCCTTCGGTGGCTCCGGTGGCTTTGTATTCTCATTCGTTTTACCATTATTTTCTTGCTCTGTTTTCTTCTGTCTTTTCGAATCATCAACGACTTCTCCTTCCTGTGAATTGAAAAAAAACAAGTTAAGTGATTGGTTCTAGGGATGAGATCAGTACCGGTACCATACAACAAATTACCGAAACCAAAACAGAATACCATACTGATAATGACCGAAAATACCGATACCGAAATAATAGAAAAACAAATACTTGTACTGTTACCCTTGGTGTTCGACCAGGACCAGTATGGTACAGTACCAGTACAGTATCGGTATTCGGTCATAAAATGTCTTCCCATGTGGTGTTCCGCAATCAAAATGGGTTTGATTACCTTTCTTGTAGAAACACCTTTTCGTTTTCTCGAATTCGAATCTTTCCGGCTGGGAATTTGTTCCGAAACATAGGATTCTTCATTTGAATTTGCAGCCGAAGCTGATAATCTGCTCAATTTCATGTTTTCTTCAAATCCTACCGGAGATCGATCGGTTTTCAGGACGGGACTACTTAAAACACGTGGGAAATTTCCGGTACCAGTCGCCGGAGAAACATTAGATTCAAATACAGCCTCTGATTTGTTTGAATTCAGCCCCAATTGTTCAGTTCTCCCATTTAAACTTCTACTACCGAAACATGAAAACTTGGCGGCTCGTTCTGCAAACCCAGGATCCGCCGCCAGCAATTGTAAATTCGGATTCAATGCTATTGGATTCCGAACTCTGGGTAAGTTTTCTTTCACGAAATGGTCCATAATCGGCAGATTTAATTTCGGAGGTGATGAATTTAATGGCGGCACCGTCATGGCGGCTGCAGGAAAATCGCAGCCCATTTTTCCAATGTCGTTTGAAACAGTTGAATTCGAAACAGGGGAACTCATAGCCGGTTCGAATTGAGAATACTGATCTGATTTCTCCCAAATTGGTCGGAGAATCGGGTCAATAGTAGTCATTAGCTGTGACGGCGGCTCAAATTGTAGTCCGGCGTTGAGGAAGAAGTCTCTGTCCATAGTGGAACACAAAATGAAAATTTAAAGTAAAGAAACAATGAAATCGAAAACCCAGATGAGAATTCGTAAGAATTACATTAAATTTGTTTATATGAAATTGAAAGAAGATTGTATAGGTGGGTTTGATGATGAATGTTTGGTGTGACGGTGATGGTGATGCAAATGCAAGCAAAACAAAATTATCGAAGGGTCAGGAGTGAGTTATAATGGAGTTATATATATATAAAATATTATTAATTTATTTTATTTTTGTGTCATAAAATTGGGGAAAAGTGTGAATGCCGGGCCTTCAACGTTAAAATACCAAAAGGTTTCTACCATTGAAATCTGGGTTCCAGACCGAAAACAGAGTTTTTTTTTTTAAATTATCTAAAATCAAGATACTGTTTCGTATGCGTGAATGGATGAAGTAAATGAAATGTGTTATTATGTTGAAATGAAACAAAATATGTTTGGTATCACACAGAAATGAAATGTACCATTATATAAGAAATACGATTCTTTCATTTTTAATGATTTTCTTTACTTGAAAAATATGTTTTTTTTTCAATCATTCAAGGAATGAAATTATTTTATTTAATTAATAATCGAACCATGACCCGACCCATGAACCAAACCATGAATCGACCCTGACCTGACCCGTGACCTGACCCATGCCCGAACCTATGACCTAAACCATGACTTGTCCCACGGCCCGAACCATCACCTATG
Source organism: Smallanthus sonchifolius (assembly GCA_023525975.1). NCBI lineage: Eukaryota > Viridiplantae > Streptophyta > Magnoliopsida > Asterales > Asteraceae > Smallanthus > Smallanthus sonchifolius. The sequence continues at coordinate 36,127,313 of CM042046.1, forward strand.
TCGTGACATGACCAATGACCCGAACCAGGACACGTCCCATGACCCGGCCCGTAGAATAAATTCATTAATTACAAATATTTTATTTTTTATAAAATATTTTCCTGGTTACAAAATATCACAAAGTAATGATTTATTTCATTTACATAGGGTAACCAAACATTAAAACGAATGGTAACGGTCCATTTCTTTACTTTGTCTATTTCATTCACTCGTCTATTCAATTCATTTGTTCATTACATTACCTCATACAAACATACCGCAAATTTTAAACACACGTTTTGAGATTAAAAAAAAAAAGTTGTAATATTATAAATTATTTAAAAGTTATTATAGACTTTTTTTTTAAATTGTCTTAAATCAAAGCTATAGCTAGTTTTTTTTAAACGTATAAAAAAGGTGATTGAAGTTATACATTTATTTTCTTTGGTAGGGGTTGGGTCCAATGACAAAGTCATTTGGAGTTAAGTGGTGAAACATTCTTTGAAGTGAAGGGTTCGAGCCCCACCATACACTAATTGATAGGGCCCAAAATGGGGTATTTGGTAGGGCTGTAAACGAACCGTGTCACACCCCAACTGATGGCGGATTATACGTCGGGGCGGACGCGGTTGTTCAATAGCACAAGGTTGACTATTAAAGTTTCAATATTTCATTAATAACAGATTCAAGGGTTCAATACAAAGAATAAATCAAATACATAGCAAGAATACAAGTCTAATTGATTGAGCATTCTAGGTCCAAGCATCCTATGTGATCACGATAAAGTCTCATGTTGTAGAACCTGAAACATGTGAAAGAATCTGTCAACTACAAAATAGTTGGTGAGATACAAAGATTTTGACACGGTTTAACAAGTATTTGAGAAGAATTACAATTCACTATGATATATGCATTCTTTAATGTAAGTATGAGAAAACAAGCATGTTAGACATTGTGCACATCAACCCTTCAACCAAGTTAGGCATAACCCGCAGGTTACCCTTATAAGTCTCAAGTTTAAAGTTTAATGTAGTAACAAACACCAAGGGCTCCCCCCGAAGGGGTCAATCAATCAAGGTGGATTTGTCAAATGCAATAGATCTATCATTGTTACTATCGGCTTGATCAAAGCTAATGAATGTGCTAGTTTTAAGTTTAATCTAAGCATACAAGTCTCAAGTTTAACATAAGAATAAACAAGTAGTCATAGTTGTACAAGAATTGTATAAGTTTAAGAGTTGTGAACATGTTTCACCCCAAAAGCATAAAAGAAAAAAGGGGCTAAGTATACTCACTTGGATCGATGAGGAGTATCCGACACGGATAAGTATTTGCAAGACTTTGAGGGGGAATATCCTCACAATAAACCTAAGAATATAAGTCTAAAGTTTTAAGCAAAAAGTCTAAGACAAAGGATCTAGGATTTCAAGATTTGACTAGGGTTCCAAATGGGGGACGGGAATGATTGTGTTTATAAAGTTTAAGTCAAGTTTTAATAAGGTTTTGAACGAGTCATACTAGACTTGAATTTCAAAGTTTAATAGTTTAAAATAATTATTGTTTAAAATAATTATTTAAGATAAGGATTAAAAATAAATAATAATTATTTCAAAAGTAAAATAATTATTAAATACAAAGTATTTAAAGACTAAATAGTGATTAAGGATAAATAATAATTATTTCAGAATAAATAATTATTAAGGATAAATACTTATCTTATAAGAATAAATATTCTGTTTAATCATTTAAAGTATTTAGATGTTAAATATTTATTTCACAATTAATCTTGTAAATAAATGATGTTTAAAATGTGCTAAGTTTAAATAATATGAAATCGTAAGCATAAATAATTACGTTTAAATATAATTTCTTATAAGGTTCACATTTTGATTATAAGTTTATAAATATATTTTTAAAGTCTAAAAGAAACCATAAGTTTAAAATAGAGTTCTATTGATTTATAAGTTTATAAGTGATAAAGGTTCTTTTAGGATTTATAAAGTTTACAAATATTTTACAAGAAAATAAAGTATATTTACAATGAATAAAATGCACAAGTCTTATGTTTTATAAAATTGATTTCATAGAAGGTACAAGTTTTCAAATTCTATAAAATATTTCCTATTCAGAATATAACTTTTATAAAATTTAAAGGTGGTTTTTATACTTTTTAAATATTCATTATCAAAGATTAAATAAGTTTTAACTAAGTTTTATTTAATCAAAATATTTCCAGAATACAAAAGTGTAAATAAAAATTAGTTTTGAGTTTGTAAAAGTTTAACATAATTTATAAAAATTTATAAAAGTTTAAAAATTGTTTTTAAGGAGGTTAAAACAATTAAAAGTGGCAAAACTGGTTCCCCGGATTCGAACTCGGGTCTGGGACCGGGTCGCAGTCACGCACACTGTCTTAACCACCCGGCTACGGGCCTCGCTGGGATTTATACAGGGAAAGAAATTTAAGTACACAAGTTCAAATCGATCCCAAATCCTTATGAACCCTAGAACCCAAATCCACCAAATGCATATCGATTAGCTATCTGTTAATCGAATAAAACATGGGGCTTTCGATCAAAGAGGGATTTAGAGTTGATTGGCCATCGAAATTACCTGAATTGATGCAGAAACGAGGGAGAACGAGTTGAAGGTGGGCGTCGGCTGTCGCGAGAGCAAATCACGCAATGCAGGAGGGAATTAATGGAATTGAAGGTATAGGAAGTTTGTGTGTGATTTCGTTGAGGTAGTACCGGTGCTATTTATAGCCAATTCGATCATTAAATGCTTGAATTTGGTGGGAAGATTTCGGGCGGCCGAACGATTTCAATTTCGAATTTATGCGTGTCTCGGGGCGTGATCAAGTATTGATGGTTCTTGGGTTTCGATCGTACGCCTCAGGCGAGTCTCGAGGTTCGTCGAATCTGGCCTAAATTGCGATTTCAAGAAAAAGCGGAGGAAACCGGTGTGGCGAGGGGGTCGAACCTGAGACTGATTTCTGGGTTGGGAGTTTGAGTAAGTTGCACAAATGGTCCCTGAAGTTCTAAGCATTTTTCATTTTATGTTAAAACATAGGTTTGAGTTTAAAGTAAGTTTCAGGCTTTGGCAGTTATAGTCCCTTGACTTTGTGAAGATAAATATATATATATATTCTTTTGTTTTTATCAAACCAATTAAGTTTTATAGGATATAAGTTTATATATAAATCTATATATATTTAAAATTGCTTCTCATATAATTATGTATATATATAATAAATGAATCCACATTTATTAGTTAGGATTATGATTTAAGATTTGGATTCGAATGCGCACCAGGGTTAGGGTAAGGATAGGTCGGAATATCTCGGATATTACAAACCGTACGTTCAACGAACAGTTCGTGAACCGTTCGGCGGGAAGTTCGTTTATGTTCGTTCGTTTAATAAATGAACGAACATGAACAAGGAATTTTGTCCGATTAACTAAATGAACGAACATGAACAGAGGTCTTGTTCGTTCAATTGTGTTCATGAACGTTCGGTAACGTGTTCGTGAACGTTCGTTTATGTTCGTTTACGTTCGTGTTCGTTTGTTTATGTTGTTCATTAAAGATTTTTGTATAGTTCTATTTTATTTTATCTAAACCTTTTATATTCTTTAATTTTTATTATATTTAGTAAAGTAAATTCGATAGATGTACATAAAACTTGATATTAAAATGATGTTCATTTTGAAAGACATTAGGGTTAACATCAAAAGTCTCAAACAAGGTTTCGTTCGGTTTCGTTCATGAACCGTTCGTAAACAAGTCCATTTCCTTAATGAACGAACATGAAATTTCGTTCGGTTCGTGTTCGTCAACCGTTCATGAACAAGTTAAATGCTAAACGAACGAACACGAACAAGGCTTTGTTCGGTTCGGTTCGTTTACAGCTCTAGTATTTGGTGTTAAAAAAAATTATAATAAATACAAATACAATTAGACACGTGTCACTCTGTGGTACAACCCCACCTCTATTTTTCGGCGTTTTTTTTATTAGCTAAGTCTGTATCTCTCCTAAGATTTTCCATGTGAGACATGAAGTATATAAAGAAATTAAAAAAGGAAATTTGAATAATAACATTAATCATAAAGATCAATTAACAATCACAACTATAATTATAGATATCATTTATAAGAATTAAATTTTTAAGTTTTTTTCACTTTCATTTCTTTATTAAAATTTGTATTTTACATATTTGTGGTAAACCAATTATATTTGCTAAAAATATGTTAAAATTTAGTAAATTCTCTTATCTATACCTACAAATCAGGGAAGATCTTATTGAAACTACTGATTCTTTTTTTATTTCATCTTATATTTAAATTAAAATAAGTTATATCGAACTACATTTAATAAATGTCTGAATATATCATTCTTCTAATAAAAGACTAAATGAATTTGCCACTTGTCATCATCTGGTTCATCCTTAGCTATCTTTTCCCGCCAAAAATATTCTCCACAAATTCTCATTATGATTATATATGCTTATTATTATTATTGTTAATAAATAGCTAATTAAATGCAATTATGGTTTTTAAAATTGATGTTATTTTTAAATTATGGACCTCAAATCAGTCAACCTTTCTTAAATAAATTTCAAATTAATATTCAAAATACCAAAAAGGTATATTCCGAACTTTATTTTTATAATCTTATAACTTTCTTTTATTGCATTTACAATAATAAATCACTTAAAAATAGGAAATCTTTAACTTAAAATCATGTATTTTATTATTTCATATATCTATTTTGCATAATATAACGTTTCAGTATTAAATTGTAGATGTTTTGGGAGGATAATAGCAGGTGAACTACTAAAGTATAAACATTTTTTTAATCTATTTCTTCAAAGTATTATTTTAATTTATTTCTTAAAGATATATCGTAATTTTTTAGGATAAACTCTATATATAATTTTAACACTTTTTATAAAAAAAATTTAAAAAGCGCCGACCGGTTTTTTATAAAAAAATTTACATGCGTAACTGAAAATGTTATGTAACATGACCAAAAACGAGGTTTTTTCTATTTTTACATATTAAAAAAAAGTACTCGGCATTTTTTTTATTTTGTTATATAACAAACCTACCATTTAAAAACAAATTGTTACATAGGGTTTTTTTTTCTTAACTCAAATGGGTTTTCATGAGTTATCACAATTATATATATCAATACATATACATTTTCAACCCCACTTTGATTTACATTGGATACATTATACAAATGTATTTGTATGACAACTACAATACCAACTATAGTTTGTATCCATTTTCTCAATTTTCGTTTTTCACTAATTAAATATGTTTTAATTTTTTACAAACACAAATATCATCAAATGTTGTATAAGAAGACATGTTCAAATATTCATTAATTTAATATTAAGGTTTACACCGTATAATACACGTGATTAAAGCTAGTTGCAAATAATTATAATGATTCTCATGTTCTTATTCTCCAATTTGCAAAATGTAAGTTGCATCAAAGTTTATGATTTAAGTTCGGAAAAAAAAGTAAATACATATTTATGAATTATATCGTTTTCAATATACAACCCGTGTAATACACGGGATTTTAACCTAGTATATGTGTGTGTGTAAATAGGTAGGGCTGACATAACATGTCTGACACGACACGATAAGACACGAGGACCTGTTGTGCTAAACACGAACACGACACGATAATTATTCGTGTCATTTTTTCCAAACACGAACACGACCTGTTAAGAAACAGGTCACCTGTTAAGAGACATGTTTAGAGACCTGTTTAGATAGAGAATAAATATAACATATAACATATATAATAAAAGAAAAAAAATACCAAAACTTCATAAAAACATAAAAATTCGAATCATAACATCCATTATCGTAATCAATCCAATACTTTTAAAACAAAAACAATTCCAAGTCAAATCAAAACATCCATTTGAGATAATTCCATGTTTTGTCGTGTCTTTCTTCTCCTATCTTCAATTTCAAACATGCACATAATTGCTCGAACCTGCACACAAATTATTATTGCATATCCGTATTTCATTTAAACTACCCATCTAGTTCTCATTCTTATCCAATGAATGAATTTTCAACATCTAAACTACTCATTCTACATGTAGTATTTGGAGGTGTTACCCAGTGGCGGATCCAGGATTTTTCGTAAGCGGGTGCCTAAAATAGGTTAGGTCACAGCGGATCGGATCAACAAAATTACATTAAATCATATAAGATCACACAAAATAGTCAAAATGGAAGAACAAGTGTTGAGTGTTATTACATATCATCCTCTATGGAAGATTTAAGGAACCATGGGCTTAATGATAATCCCATTAGAACTACTTCCTTATTTGTTTTCAGTTCACTTGTAAAATAGCTCATTTGTAGCACTCATTTTCACAACACTAAGCAAATGGTCCCTGTGAATTCAACTCATTATTAAACGCGTTACTACAAGAACTGTAAACAAAAGTCATTAATTAAAAGAATAAAGGTGCACATTTCATGAAAGTGTTACTTGAAAACTCAGTGTCCCTCAAGAAATATCATCACATAATCGATACTCGTGCATTAGCCAATCAGTTTGATCACTTTCGTCTTTGCCTATGGCTTTCTAGTAATCAGATTTTGTTGCTCTATATGTGCGTGATCAATTTGGGTACTTGAGATCACGTGGAACAAAAGAGAACCACTCCATATCACACATAGGAAGGACAGATTTATCTATGAGTAACACACTAATCACAAAGTATAATATGATTAAAGAACTCCATTGTTGCTTTAAACATAAAAACAAAGATTCTGCAACAAGATTATGCTCTGAAAGTTTCATGATCTCAAGTATTTATCTTTACATAAAAAGAAAAAAGAGCCCCTAAAGCTTAAAAATGAATTAGTTCATGTGAGCATGAAGTGATTTTCATTGAGGCATAGAAACAATCAGGTTGCATGCATTAAAAGCTTTAAATTTAATTTAAGAAAATGAAGCTCATCAGGTAATTCCCATGCATCAAATTTGTACAATTTATTACTGAATCACTTCAAGTTCCATTTCAAGCCCTTTAACATTCCTTTTAAGGTAATAACAAATCTATTCTTCATCTGTTGAATAAAACCTAAAACTTGGTGGGAATGATGCCCCACACATAATTGTCTACTATAGAGATCAGTATTTTAAAGAAATATAGAACGAAAAGAAGATCAGTATCTCAAAATTTTCCGTTATATTCTCGCATTACGCCAATTGAAAATCTAAAAGTTACAAAACAAAAAACTTTTGTCAACACAGAAAATAGAAATGCTTATAACTTCATGCCCTAAGCCTCTTGGAGGACTTTCATTGACAACAACACTACAAAAATGAAATCAAATCATATATATGTGGGCAACAAGAGAACTTCATGGCAATTGTTCCAGTTTGACGAGGTCAATTTCATGGCAATGAAAGGTGCCTGGAAAATATTTGAGAAGGGGCCTATTCAAAAAAATTACAATTTTTCTACTGTCTGGAGATAGTTCAGGGGGTGCCTTGCCCCCCACTGGACAAGCCATGCCTCCGCCCCTGGTGTTACCTTAAGATTTGTTCACTGAGTTTGAAGCATCCGATTCACGACTAATGTCTATTAACATTATATATTCTGTGAGCTCATTTAAATTAACTTCATTAGAACCTGCAAACAAATATATACTATTAATAAAATATTAAGGAAAAACTTATAAAAATCAAAGGAAATTTTGAAAAAGACATTACTACAATCTACAAATAACCAATCTTTTGTGCATATTAGAGCTTGAACGGTATCTTTACTAAGTGAACTTCGATGTTCATCAAGTATTTTTCCGCTAGCACTAAAGGTAGATTCCGAGGCGACAGTAGATATTGGAATGGTCAAAAAATATCTAGCCATCTTAGCAAGTATGTGATATCTAAACTCATTGACTTTCCAAAAAGCCAACACATCTACTTCCGCGTTCCTAGCAAATCTTGACTCATCCAAATACAATTGCATTTCTGACTTTTTGTTAGTAGATTCATCTTGACTCTCAAACTCATCAAAATCCTAAATATAAATAATTAAAAATTAGTAAAATACTCATTAAAAGACAACATATAAAAACTATATATAAACAAACAAATATATTACCTTAAGTCGTGCTCTAACTCCATATGCACATGTTGAATCATCCCTTGTATCGTCAAACTCGTTGGTAGCATTTGAACTACTTGCAACATTTGAAGTTGTAGATGAACCATTACCCGCATTTGACAGACATATTCATTAAAAGTAGAATGCAAATACTCCTCAGCGTTATTATATTCACTACCACCACGACCACATCCTTAAACTTTTGAATAACTCCAATCGATAAACTGTAACTTGTATCTAGGATCCAACACAACAGCTATGACTAATGTAAGATTAAAATCAGACCAATACTTTTGAAACTTCCCCATCATCAACTCAGCCATTTTTTTAATATACTTATCTTCTGAAATCCTACCCTCATACAAAGTCCAATAAGCCATAAAAACATGTGAATAATACAAGTTTGAAGTAGGGTAAAGGGTCCCTGAAAAAACCTCAGTCACATCATGAAAAACTGCAAGAAAGTTACATATTTTTTTGATCATGTCCCACTCCTCTGCCATTGGACATTGCTTATAACTGGAATCACTCAATGCTAAATAACAAAAAGCACTTTGATAGAAAATGGCACCATCAAGCATTTCAAAAGTAGAGTTCCACCTAGTAGGAACGTCTTGCCTTAACCCTTTTTTTGAATTTAAAGAGAGCAAGTTCACACAATCTAAAAACGTTTCCTTTCTTCCTTGTGAACCTTTCACATACTTAATGCTCTCTCTAACTTTGTAAACACAATCATCAATTTCTTTAAGCCCATCTTGCACAATCAAGTTCAAAATATGTGCACAACATCTCAAATGAAAAAATCTACCTTTATAAACAATTGGTGATCTTTTATGCAGTTATTCTGTCAATAGCCTAATGAAAGTGTCATTAGAAGACGCATTATCTAAAGTCACACAAAATATTTTTGTTTCTATGCCCCATTCTACTAGAATTGAAAACACCTTTTCACATAAAGCAATACCGGTATGAGGTGGCGGCATGAAAGAAAATGTTAAGACTCTCTTTTGCAAAACCCAATGTTTATCAATAAAATGGACTGTAATTGCTAAATACCCATCGGTAGCAATATAAGTCCATAAATCTGCAGTTAAACATAACCTTTCAGGTGATTCTATAAGCATGTTTTTAATCTTTTCCTTTTCTCTCTTATACATTTTTAGCAAATCAGCTTTAACAATATTTTTACTAATGATATTAACGTCGGGTTGCAAGTACGTAAACAATTCTCTAAAGCCCATATAATCTACGAATGACAAAGGCAATTCATGCTTAATAAGAGCAGCTACAAGCATCTCACGAAACTTACTTTGATCAAATTTTGATGACCTTAACTTCTTGTCACTACTAAAAAGCATTTGACCAACATCTTTATAAGTATGACCATAGCAACTTTTTATATGTCAATTAAGATTGCCTGTAACTTGGGTGCTCTCATATAGAATAACATGCTTACACTTGTTCCGTCTAATTGCTTAAGTTTGGTAAAGTACTGCCATGCAACAGCTCTATCTTTTCTTTGTATCTTTGACCCTGCTTTCTTAGCACCTTTTTCCTCTTATAAATCCACAGCTCTATATAATATATGAGAAGGATAATTTAGAAACCCTTATGTAACTTATGAAACTTATTTTTATTTTTGTTTTTTTTACCTTTTAGGGTAGGTTTTGTACATAATTTCGTCACTTATAAAAAAAAATGTCGATTACTTTTTAGAAAAAATATATATGAAAAAATAAACAAAAACCCATCTTTCCATAGTAAAGAGTTTTGTTTTGATCTATTTTTTATCCATAGAAATCATAGCAACTTTATGTCTTCAAATAGTTTATCCACATTTAGCTCCTTGCTTGAAAAAATAGCCTCGTCTTTTGTTCGCCAAATACACCAAATAGTAGCGAGGACGATTCCATATAGAATTTTCTTTTGGACTCCAATTTTTGTAGTTGTATTGTGTAAGTCAAGTAGATCTCTTATCGTGAAGGCGAAAATTGGAGGGAATTTACATCAGCTACTTATTATTTGCTAAGTCATAGTTGTGAGATAGCAAGATGTAAATAGATGGCCCGTCGTCTCTTCTACCTCCCCACGTATCTATCATAGTTGAGATTCAACTTGGATATTTGCTTTGTTTAAAGTTGTTAGAGTCGGTAAATGGTCCATCTCAGCTCTCCAATCACATATGTTGCACTTTAGGGGGTGGGGGGGGGATTGTTCCTTTCCATGATAAAAAGATTGCTAGCGTCAACGTCCATGGAGATAAGCTTTTTGACTGATCTCACCGAAAATTATCGTAAGGCTATCTCCTAGCCATAACCAATTGTCCTTCCTTTCGGAGAGATATATCCGTTCCAAAATCTGCATGCATTGTTGAAACTCCTGTAGCTTGGCCAATATCTGCGGGTTCCGCCTCTATCTCCATTTCCATATTGTTGTTCGTTCCTGTACATCATAACAATCAATTACAATGCATTTTTTTTTATTGAATTCTATGGAAAATATATTAGAGAAAGCGTCTTTGAGTGGCTCATTTAAAGCCCATGGATCTATCCAAAATCATATGTTTTCTCCATTCCTATGACATTCTTTTATCAGATTATGTAACTTTCTTCTTGCAAAATTTAGCTTTGCTTCCATTTTCACAATATTATGCCAGACTCTAGTTAGGTCTTTCTTGTGAGGGAGCAACGACCAGCTTCTCTTGTTATTATGAATGGCCATAATCATTTTTATCCATAGGCTGTCTTCCTCACTCTTGAACCTCTAAAACCACTTTGTGAATAAGGCTTTGTTTATATCTCCAAGATCACCAATTCCCAGTCCTCTAGCCTCTTTTGTTTTAGTCACTCTATCCCAAGCCACCTAGTGACTTCTCTTATCATTTCCTTCTCCCCATATAAATTTCCTTATAGCTTCCAATCCTTCTATGACCTTGGTTGGGGCCTTGTATAGTGAGAAATATTATGTTGGGAAGCTTTCTAAAAACGGACTTGATTATAGTAAGCATTCCCCCTATGGAGAGTGTTGCCGCCTTCCATAGAGAAAGACGAGACTCAAATATATCAAAAATCGGTCTCCAGTTGTTCACGCGGTTCATGTTAGCTCCCACCAGTAATCTAAGTATGTGAAAGGAGTAAAAGCCATTTTGCATCCTATGAATTACGCCATCCTACTAATTTCATTTGTTTCCACTATGATGCCGAGTAAATTTGATTTATGTAAATTTATTTTGAGTCCCAAGCATATATGGAAGCATCTGATGATTCTTGCCAAGTTTTTGATGTTTGTACCTTACCATTCACCTGTAACAATAGCATCATCAGCAAATAAGAAATGAGAAAGGTAGGGGACCCGCTTACCAGAACTGAGGGTCGAGCTAACTCCAGAATACTTCTTATCCATTTGCACCGCTTCCTTGGGAAACCCATTTGAGACATATCTGAGATTAGAAAGTTCCAGTTTACATCGACAAATGCCATTTCAAAGTCTGTTTTCAAGAGGAAAGCTTGAGATTTTGATTTCTTGACCCATGAAATTACTTCATTTATATTGAGTGGCCCGTCTAGTAAGTTTCGATCCTTGAGAAGAGTTGTCTGGGTAATTTCATTTGGAATGAAAGGCTCGATTAGGGTCGAGGCATCAGAAGCTGACAGTGTTTTCAGTTTCTTACAATCAATCATTGACATGTTACCCCATGTTTCTTTAAATCTTCATCTGAAGTAATTAAAAACCTCTTTTTTATATTGTTCGGTTTAGTGGACCATTCTCCATTTATAACAACCCTGAAATCGAGTTTTTTGATGTTTTGTTGATGATGATGCCATAAAAATATCTCGTGTTATCGTCTCCTTGGAAGGCCCATCTTATTCTCGATCTCTGCTTCATATCTTTTATCTTGTGATCTTCCACTTGTAAGAGACCAACTTTGCATTCAAGTCTTGTCCATGCTTCCTCTTTTGAAAGGCTCTTGTTCTCAATGATCTCATCTAGTTGTTCCAGTTCCATCCTCATGTTATTTTCAAGTTCTCCATCTTTTTTATTCAAGCCGTCCAACCATTTCTTGATTTCCATTTCAAAGTATTTGAGTTTTCCTGCAAGATAAACATTTGGACCATAAAAAACGACTTATTTGCATTAATAGTAATCGAATCGAAATCAGGGCGATCAAGCCACAAATTAAGCAGTGGAACGGTCTCGCCCCGAAGTTAAGGGGATCAGTTGTGATAATTAATGGGCAATGGTCCGATAGAAATCTAGTATGGGCCATCAGACATGCGTCCGGCCAGCATTTGAAGAAATTGTGACATACCAGAAACTTGTCAATCCTACAGAGTTTCCTACCATCCTTCGAATCATAAGTAAACCTTCTCCTCCTTAATGTGTATTCATGTAGATTGCCATTGAAAATGAGTTCATTAAAATCTCTAGCGCATCTAGGGTTGGAAGTATAGTTTAATCTTTATTCTGGAAACCATACTGCATTAAAATCCCCCAAAATAATTCACAGACCCGGAGATTTATTTTTAAGGTTGCCAATCTCCTCCATATAGAACGCTTTGCCACCACATCTTGTGGGCGTATATGTTCAATATATTTATTTTCGAGGTATGGCCCTTGAAACAACCCCTAATTAGTATATAGTTTTTCTGTTTAATGGAACCATGATGCATAAATATACACGGGTCCCATAAACATGTAATACCCCCTGAACGCCCAGAAACATTTACAAAATCAAAATTAAAATGCGCATTCCCCCAATAATTTGATACACCTAACATGTTTAAATTAGAGACATGAGTTTCTTGTATTGCCATGAACGAGATTCTATGTGACATTTTTATCTTCCTAATCCAGTTAGCTTTAAACGCATCCTTTATCCCCTAATCAGTGGGAAACAAGTCTTTTAACTTCTTGTAGCGCATACTGATGATTATAAATGATATCGCTTACACGTTTTATTAAATCATACAAATATATTTAAAGTATAATATATTCTAGATCAAAAAAGTTATAATATTATAAATTTAATCAAAAGTTACAATTTTTTTTATAAATCATTTAAAATCTTTTGTTCTAGCTAGTTTTGTCAAATATACCGATACGTGATTGAGATTATACATTTATTTCCTTTGACCTATATGTTTTTAAATATGAATGTGACATCAGCCACCGACACCCAACTCATTTTTGCGTTTCATACTTGACAAAATTCCTTTGGTTTGTTCATGTGGAGAGACATAGAGAGATGATGCTTCAACCAACTAAAAAAATTATAAATTTATATGTAAAGTGAGCCCCAACTAAAAAGGTATATGAAAAAAAAAAATACAATATAGCGATTTGTCTATACAAAATAATTAATATTAAAAATTTTGGGACGATATTATAAACAATGTTTTATCCATAACATTGAGATGATTTTATCTAATATGAGAAATAAAAGTGTTTAAAGTTTTGGAAGTTATAATTGGGACGGTCCTGAAAATCTTCAAAACGTTTTAGGCGCAAAACATATTAAAAGTTGGGCCCTATGATAAAAAAACTATTGGGCCTTTTCTAATTTTATGTGGGTTAAAAAAATAATGGTTAAATTACAAGTTGAATCTTTTATAAGCAATGAACTAATGTTAATGAGATTTTGTTTAAAACTTTAAATATATAGATTATATATATATATATGTGTGTGTGTGTGTGGTGAAGTTCATAAGAAAACTAACATTTAGGGAGAGAACTACTCTTTAAAGGTAAAAAATAATAAAAAAATCATAACTCAAAATATAAATCAAAAACTAAAAAAGTGGTTCGGATACCTTGTTTCCCACGTCGTCCTCATTCAAAAAAATAATAAAAAAAAAATTCGAAAAAATACTCAGTTTAGTCTTAGGGTTTAATTTTTAGGTTTAGCTTAGCTTATATGTTAAGTTTTTGGATGGGGGTGGGTGGGGGGCTTAGGTTTTTGGAGGGTGGGGTTAGGTTTTTGGGTGGGGTGAGGGGTTTAAGTTTTTGGGGGTGGGTTAGGTTTTTGGGGTGGTACTACACATATGCAGTATTACGTTTAGGGTTAGGTTTTTGAGGGTAGGGGTGAGTGCGGTGGGTTTAGGTTTTTGGGTGGGGATGGGTGGGGTGGATGGGTTTAGGATTTTGGGTGGGTGTAGGTGGGTGGTTTAGGTATTAGGGTGGGGGTGGGTGAGGGGTTTAGGTTTTTGGGTGGGGTGGGTGGGAAGGTTTAGGTTTTTGGGTGAGGGGTTTAGGTTTTTGGGTGGGGGTGGGTGGGGGGTTTAGGTTTTTGGGTGGGGGTGGGTGGGGAGGGTTTAGGTTTTTGGGTGGGGGTGGGTGGGGAGGGTTTAGGTTTTTGGGTGGAGGTGGGTGGGGGGGTTTAGGTTTTTGGGTGGAGGTGGGTGGGGGTTATGTTTTTGGGTGGGGATGGGTGGGGTGGATGGGTTTAGGATTTTGGGTGGGTGTAGGTGGGTGGTTTAGGTATTAGGGTGGGGGTGGGTGAGGGGTTTAGGTTTTTGGGTGGAGGTGGGTGGGGGGGGGGGGTTTATGTTTTTGGGGGTGGGTGTAAGGGGTTTAGGTTTTTTGTTAGGGTGGGGGTTTAGGTTTTTGATGTAATACTACACATATGCAATATTGAAAATAATAAGAAAAAAAAAACGACGAGTTAATTCTTATTTTTTATAACATTATTTATACTCAAATGAAAAATAAAGAAATTCTTAATTTAATGGTGCAATTTAAAAAAAAAAATAATGTATGCAAAAGATAGAAATGTTTAAAGATTTATATATTTTAAGTTCCAATTTTACCCTTACTCTTTAAAATTTCACCTCTTCTTTTCTCAGTGGTTACTTAGTTCTCTCATTAAAGTGAGTTCTCTTATGAACTCAACCACACACACACATATATATATATATATATAATATAAAAATAACTAAAACTTCAGGCCCCTCAGAAAAACCGGTCCGGAAACGAGCGCCCTCGTTATAAATGTTTTGTGGGGTGAATTTTAATTAAAATGTTATGAAAAAAGTTATAGATATCATATTTAGTTTTCTTTTCAATAAAGTTAACTTTTTTTTACAGTGTAGACAACATTACTAATACCTTATTTTGTAGTTAAAAGCCACCAACATATTTTTAAAATTAGCCCCTTAGCTTAACATAATTTGCAACTTAACCCTTTAGCTTAATAAAATTTGCAACTTAACCCTTAATTTTTCTAAAGTTTCAGATTTACACTGAAAAAAGTTTTCAATTCTATCCCTTAAATTTTTAAAACTTCAAGTTTACCTATGTAATATATTTTTAATATACACTTTTAGCTCATTCCTTTTTTGTTGATTTGACTTTTTTATGATAACTTTCGTTCGTTAACTTTTTTTTAATAATGGTTTACGGCAGTGTAATTTTTTCTTTTACATCCCGGTATGCATCTGTTAAAAACGGATTGTATATGGTATTTTTTGGGCATCGTAGGTTATATCGACTGACGGTAACGTGCTGCTACCGTGAAGAATGAACCAAATACCGATCGAAGAACATCGGTACCATTATATAATGGTTTTCTATCCATGTCCATTTCTAGAACCAAGTCGCCAAAACTCCACACATTTATTTTATGTACCTAACTACGTTAGTGTCACCGTCACAACATACGTAACAAATTTGTAATCGCGCCGCATCGCTTGGTTTTCATTCCTAGTTGAAGTTAAAAACTTGTTTTTAATAATATTAAAAAATATTTGGATAATTGATAAAATCTAGATGGATAACAATTAGTGTCTACATATGTCACACATGGGAACTGTGGGGCTAAAGTGTAATTTCCTTGAAGGTCAAGGGCATCATGTGTAATTGTATACCATCCTGAGCGGCTTACGTGAGCCTACATTGTATGATATAACTGTAAGAACATCACCCTCTCAATTTTTTACGGGTGGGAGGAACTCACGAAGTGAGTACACTCACGACTTGCTTTCCTATGTGGATTGGATTATGATTGGGTGTGAGAGATGAGAACACTACCCCCTCTTGTGTTAGGGGCGGGAGTGGCCTCATATGAGCCTATGTATAGTTGTATACATGATGCTATGAGTGCCTTTTTTACCCGAAACCCGAATACCGAACCCGACCCGAATCAACTTCAACCCGATTAAGATGAAACCCAAACAACCCGAACCTGAATATAGTATTCGGTTTGGTAATTGGGTTAAAAATAAGGTTAATCGGGTTAACCCGAATAATAATAAAATTTTGTTTTTATCATTAATATTTATTTGTAATCTTAACTCAATATACATGTAACCATTTTTAATTCTTATTTTATTTGGGTTTTTTTAAATATAAGATTGGAAATGGACCAACGTACATGAATGTGTCAGTTTGTAGAGTGAACACTGTTAAGAAGTTTATTGGTTGATACGATTTGACGTTTTCTCTTTAGTTTATATAATGGTTGATACAGTTTGGTTTTATGCTTATTTTATTTAGTGTTTTTATTTAATATATGTGTTTAGTAGATGAGTTTGAACGAAAGATCATATTGGGAGCGTTTTTATTTGGCATTTTGTGCTTATTATTTAATGAATATCATTATAGTTAAATTGAAAAAAAATGCATTGTAACTTGTACTTAAAACCTGAATGCCGATTAACCCGACCCGAATAAACTTGAAACCGAATAACCCAAAACTGATTAACCCAAATCTTATATGTGTCGGTAAACATGTAGTATTCTTATAACAAAAAACTCAAACCGAATAACCCAAAAACCGATTAAAATAACCCGAAAAACACCATTACCCGATGCCCTAAATTTCTTTGAGGTAAACCATGTTATCGGCTTATATGAAGATTTGATAATGATATTTGCTCATTATACTTGAAAATAGTTAATTACATTGATCGTATGGTGATCATTACTATAAACATACTAAAAATACTATTGTGGTAAAAGTTGACCATTAGTGGACCAACTTAAATGTTTTTAATTTAAACGTTTTTCATTAAGTCAACTTGGTAGTCTATACCAAGTCGATTTACCAGTTGATATAAACTCAGTCAGCGTAGATAAAACATAAGTTGTCGTTTTAAAAGCTGATATTTCAAGCTTAGTCTAGAACCGTCAATAAGATTTTGGATGCCCTGTGCGACTACTAAAATTGGACCCCTAAAATATAAACTTATATATAAAAAAGTTCTTTAGAACGACGATAATTGTTATAACAATAAAAAAATAAAAATACTGTAGCAAAATGATATATTTTACATAGTTAAACGAATCATGAGGTTCTCCTAACATTTTTGGAAGCAAGTATTGTCAATCAATTAAGTTTTTCTTAAGACATTGTGAATCGTAAGTAAACTTCAACAACTTCAATTTTGAATTTTTTTTTATAGATATCACCGTTACTAAAATAGGCAACAAGTCTCTATATGCAGCTAAGAAAACAATCGACTTGTTTCAAATATTTTAAAACATCTAAAGGTGTTTTTATGTATCGAACAACCTTCAATAGCCGGTCTGTAAGACCCCAACCCGGGCATCCTATAGTTGGTTCTCATAACGGGTCATTCACATTTAAAACACATTTATTGTAAATCAAAATACAGCGGAAATCTTTCAAAAATCATTTATTAACATTTAATGTTACTAATATACCTCACGAATGCCGGCACACAGATCCGAGTAGTACCGCTCCCAAGCCAATATACGTCAACGCAACGCCTACCTGGAAAACAATCTAACGTACACACAAAGTCAGCTACGCTGAGTGAGTTCTAATAGTTTAATTTAAACAAAAACATCACTTCATATTTATTAGTTTATTCCACTCAGGATCCTCCGGTCCTTGTAAAATAGTTTTATGATTCATTTAACAAATAGTTAACCCCCTATCATCCCACGACATCCCATAACCGTTCATCACCCGAGACTCAGCACGTACTACCAATAATAATAATAAGAAGAATAATCTTATCATCTCATCGACATAGACTTAACTTACTATACTAATAACTCATACCCAAGAACAAGTATTAACTCGACACTTGGTTCCACAACATACTCTAGATATTGACATACTCAGCCCTAACCCAGACTTTCACAATCAACTGACACGACAACTATACATGTCACGTCACAACATTAATACGACAGTCAATCTAACTCTAAGTACTACAATAATTTATCCACGCATCATTCAATATCACCACATTAATAACATCACATGCACAATAAATGTAGCTCAAGGTTTGCATGTAATTCAACACACGCATAACCATACACGTAAACACATATCTCGTCACTGCACCCTCGTCAGGGCGTTCAACACACCCCGAGCTCATCATTAACCTGTTAAATAAATGTCACCGTTGGTGACTTCCCGACGGACCTCACCCTTCACAAATCCTGTTTGACATGTCATACGGACAACGATGCAAACACGTCACACACATATAAACACATAATATCACACATCATATACAAGACACGTTATCTACACCTGTACCTCACACGTGACACTAGAACAATGTGTGTGTGTGTATATATATATATATATATATATATATATATATATATACCCCACATGAATCATAAGCATTTAGCTTAATGCCCGACTCTCCCTGATCTACCCTTATCATATCACATATTAATAGCTCATACCCTTAGCTCACATATTTCAACGAACACACAATAAACCCTACGACTATTAAATAAGCATTTTATACTCAAAACATATCGGGTTCGAACCTGAAACCCTTAACACGATTAATTACATTAACACCTCATGAAAGTATGTACAATAGCCTCAAAACAGTAAAACGTTTAAAAGAGTGGATTAGAACTCACAGGTTATGCTGAGTCTCAGTCCTTGCTCTGTAACTCGTCCGTCACCGCTCGAATCCAAAACCTGACAAATGTGTGATCACGCGATCAGAACACGTTCCAAGCATACGTTGCACACGCATGAATAATTATAATTAAATCCCAGCATTCGGATTGTGATCCCGAACTAGGTTCCTTTCATGTACGCATGCGTGCCATGCAAACCCTTGGTCTTCTTCATCTCGAATACTAACTCGTATCGGGTAGTCTTGGCCCGTTTAGAAACCAATAGCTCAGACCCGGTTCCCATGCACGTGCGATTACGATACCTTGCACAACCCTAGCCGGAACACATTAGTCGGGCAACCCTCCCCTCCTTCAATCTGTAGCCTCAGCCGGACCATACCTACCATCACATTAGCCGCCGAGCATGATCACCCTTTAGTTGGTCGCCTTGCACGGTGGTGCACCACAAACGCAGTACCGTCTCATCACCGTAACCACCACCTTGTCCTCACTAGAGTGAAAGCCACCCCGTCACTCGTGTCGGGTTTTGTTGGAACCGTAGGAGACATCGGGTACCTCCGCAACAACCACCTAGACGTCGTCATGTACCCACGTTCTGACATCCAGCCGCATCGTCGCCTGCTACCATTCGTAACCTCCACCTCTAACGGCCACGACTATCACCAACCGTCACACTACTGCCACCATGCTCAACCCAGTTTTCCTCTACAGCCCGTGACCACCACCGTTGCCATTCACCCCCTGCATGTCTCCTTCATCGCTAACCATGGCTCCAGTCACAAAACCCTACTCGAGTTCTTGAGCTAACCGAAAACAGGAAACAAAAGAACAAGTTTCGAAGGGTACCTTAGTCGTGTAGTGAGGTCTCCCTTCGCTTGACATCAAAGCCGCCTTTGTTCCCGCATGATCCTCCTTATCGCCGGCCATCTCCTTGTGGCCTCTCCGTGCTGCCGTAGCACTCCTTCGGTCCGAATGGCCCTAGGGTTTGCATTTAACTTGCTTGTAAACCTTTAGGTTTTACGCTCAAGTCCCCGGGTTCCCGTTTTGTGCGCTTTCGATCCCTACCGTTCACTTTGTGGCTAACCTGGTCCTTCTAATCCCATGCATAGGGTTTTACGTGAAAATCCTCGTCAACTGTCTCGTTTACAAGCGAATTAGGTCACCCGCTAGCCCAAATAATAAATGCGTAGATTTTCGGGTTGTTACAAGTCTACCCCTCTTAAAAGAGGATTCGTCCTTGAATCCTGCGTCGGTATAAACCATCCCAACATATCTTCCCATTCTCATTCGTGCACCAAATCCATTTGGTGACAGGCATTCACCTTCACACTATTTTCATTCATTACTTGCTTGGCAATACGATCACCACCTTGGTGTTTAAAGAAGTCTTCTCCACTGCCCGTTTCCAACCTTGGGGCTGTAGGCTTCACCTACCCTTTTTCCCATCTCTCGATTTTCCAGCCATTATTCGCACGACTGCATTCCCAACTCTCGCTACCCCGGCACTTGCTAGAAGTTACCTTGATTACTAACCTTTTCCGAAGGTTTCATTCTCATTCCCTGGACAATACCTCCTTGTTCTCATTGTCCATAGGTACATCACATCATCGATAATACTACGTAGCACAACAATTCCAGTTATCAGCTCTCCCATCACATGCTACACCGGCTCATGCCACAATTGTCTTTATCTCTTGTATAATCCTGATAATCTAGCCACCCTGCCACTCATCTCCGTAAACAAGGTTTCTCGTCTTTCACAAAATAGAAGCCATCGCTGTTTTATTGATGTGTGTACATCACACTCCCCTTGCTCAGGCTCTGATCGTCATCTTACAACGATTTCTCAAACTCAACCCACTGTCTTACTCATAAGGTATTACCTTTGCCCCTCCTACTTGACCTCTAGGAGTTGCTGTAAAACTGCACTGGTCTCCACCAAAGTTCTCTACCATAGCATCTCCTTTATTTTATTAATTCACGTTCAATATGCTTCTTAAGTAGGCTCATACTTCTCAAGACTAGAGTCATAATCATCGGTCCTCGTTGATTTTCCAAAAGTCCACACGTAACCATTAGGCTTGCCTCAGAAGTAAAGCATTCTCTTCGCTTCGCGCTCCACATTAGCTTGCCTAAAACTAGTCAGATGCTTACTAACGTAGAGATTTCATCCTCCGGAACTTATGTGCAATCCTGCACTAATCCTTCCTGAATCCTGCTTTCCTTGACATTGCTCTATCACTATTATGCAATCACATATCGCGTCTCATTCGCCGAGTACGAACATAAAGTCCGCCCTTGCATACGCCTGAGCTATCCATCGCCTCATTCCTAGAGAACATCCCTACTCTTCTTATATTTTGCATTGACAGAACTCCTCCTATGGAACGTATCCCATGGAGAACCGATCGTCACCTTGTCCACTCCGTGCTGAAATCCCTAGCGTCGTCGCCTCGATCACGTCGTAACTATCGCCGACCAAGCGTCCACGTGACGTTTTCATCATCAACTCTATCAGCTCCACTTATTGGCTTCGTGTTCCGAATTTCCGAGATATATCGTAGGCATCTCATAAGAGCACCTCTCCGATCGTCTTTGAAAGACGTCAAAACTCCTCGCATCACTTCGGAGTATCATCGTCAAGAAAATCTTCAAGATAGAAATTCTAAACTTGTGCACATAGACTTTCCGTCCTATGTACAACTAAGTGTGTACTACCAGGACACATAACATCAGGTCATAATAACAAAATCTATCATGTCCAAAGTATATGTACGTAGCATCTTATCTCTCTAACTTGCACAAGGCGCACACATAACTAGCTAGACCCGAGAAATTCAACATATTTACTATACGACCTTGTCATTTATAAACAAATACACACACCTAAGCTCTATCTGCTATTCGCCCCAACGGGGCGTACCAATGATTCCAAGCAACACATTACTCGGTCTAGACACAAGACATCATTCTAATCAGTTACACACATAATATATAATAATCATAATTCCCCACAGGACCCTGTCCTAAATACTCACACAAGGTACAACGCACCCATTACACTTCAAACCATCACCTACACATTAACACGTAGGTGATACTATCATACGACCGTTGACTCAGACAAATTCAAAATTCATGTCTATACAAGTCTACTCACACCATCTAATCAACCATGCTCTAGTATCACAACGAAAATCACAATTAATGCTAACTCACATTATTCAGAATGCAATCGTGCAATCACATTACACCGCACATATTCCACTATTGTAAGCAAAATCATACGCCGTCACAAACACAAATATAATTAATTATGTTCAAATCATCAGGCGGTAAGACCCACAATAATAGTCAAAATCAAATAATAAATATTTGAATTGAACATCGCTCCACGTAAACGTTTAATCAGACATAACATCGAATTACCCCGAAATCTCTAGTCATGCTGTTACACTAACTAATCATCAAACATTAAGCATCCCGAGCACTGCCCGCCAAATCACTACTTGACCATGTCAGGTGCATCTTGCGTGTCCTCCTAAAACAAAAATCTCTTAACCAAACGCAAGTGGTCGATCTCTCAACCGTGCAGATCCACATCATGGAGGAAAATCACATACAGCTGGCACTGCTTACCTTTTCCATCCCGTCTTTCCAATCATAGCTCCACGCGGCATGTCGCCAACCGAAGTTCTAATCACATTTGGCACAAGAAGCGCCAACACTACTCCCATTTCACTAGCAGTTTCACCCGCAACAGTCGTCGTCTTGACTGGTCGTTCTGCATTCCCCCTAGCAAGATCATCATGCCTGACCAATGTTGTATGCCTTGTCTTAACCATCTAATCCTACTCAAGATAGAATGCTAGAGTGATTACTATGGGCACAAATTCAGAATATGAGAGTAATCATAGATTGCCAAATCACGGTGATCAAATGCAATTTGGTGGTCCACATCACTGCTCGGATTCTAAGCCTTTCTCATCATACTCACATTAACTTTCTACCTTCACGCACACCGGATGCACATGCATCCTACACAATTGACATATCATATAGCAATAATCTAACAAATTATCATATTCGTCACAAATGCACACCACACCTGGTTACACACAAAATCACTAACCATGATAACACACCAGGTTATGTCACAGAACGAAATTAATGCTACTCTACATTACTTAACTCACAAAACAAGATTTCACCAAATCACACCACACAACTTCACATAGATCTACCTACTACTACAACACATAGCGCACATCATGTTCCCACACGGAACCATAAATCATTCACTCACATCAATCACTTTACCTATCGTAACACTACACACATGGTAACTAATAATTACTGCTCAACTTGAAAGACGTACCTCTTGGCTCGCGGTTACTCGTGGTGGCATTCGTTTCACCCTCGTCCCATTTTCGGTTTAAGTTAAAGTATTTTATTTGTTTAAAAATACCAGTTTTCTCTTAAACCACAGCTCTGATACCAACTTGTAAGACCCCAACCCGGGCATATTACAGTTGGTTCTCATAACGGGTCATTCGCATTTAAAACAAATTTATTGTAAATCAAAATACAGCGGAAGTCTTTCAAAAATCATTTATTAACATTTAATGTTATTAATATACCTCACGAATGCCTGCACACCAATCCGAGTAGTACCACTCCCAAGCCAAGATACGTCAACGCAATGCCTACATGCAAAATAATCTAACGTATACAAAAAATCAACTACGCTAAGTGAGTTCTAATATTTTAATTTAAACAAAAACCATCACTTCATATTTATTAGTTTATTCCACTCAGGACCCTCCGGTCCTTGATAAAATAGTTTTACGATTCATTTAACGAATAGTTAACCCCCTGTCACCCCACGACATCCCATAACCGTTCATCACCCGAGACTCAGCCCGTACTACCAATAATAATAATAATTATAATAATCTTATCATCTCATCAACATAGACTTAACTTACTATACTAATAACTCATACCCAAGAATAAGTATTAACTCGACACTTGGTTCCACAACATACTCTAGACATTGACATACTCAGCCCTAACCCAGACTTTCATAATCAACTAACACGACAGCTATACATGTCACGTCACAACATTAATACGATAGTCAATCTAACTCTACGTACCACAATAATATTATCCACACATCATTTAATATCACCACATTAATAACATCACATGCACAGTAAATGTAGCTCAAAGTTTGCATGTAATTCAACACACACATAACCATACATGTAAACACATACCTCGTCATTGCACCCTCGTCACGGCGTTCAACTCACCCCGAGCTCATCATTAACCTGTTAAATAAATGTCACCGTTGGTGACTTCCCGACGGACCTCACCCTTCACAAATCATGTTTGCCATGTCATACGGACAACGATGCAAACACGTCACACATATATAAACATATAATATCACACATCGTATACACGAGACGTTATCTACACCTGTACCTCACACGTGACACTAGAACAATGTATATATATGTATATATACCCCACATGAATCATAAGCATTTAGCTTAATGCCCGACTCTCCCTGATCTACCCTTATCACATCACATATTAATAGCTCACACCCTTAGCTCACCTATTTCAACGAGCACACCATAAACCCTACGACTCTTAAATAAGCATTTTATACTCAAAACATATCGGGTTAGAACCCGAAACCCTTAACACGATTAATTACATTAACAACTCATGAAAGT
The DNA here is from genome assembly GCA_023525975.1 of Smallanthus sonchifolius. Taxonomy (NCBI): domain Eukaryota; kingdom Viridiplantae; phylum Streptophyta; class Magnoliopsida; order Asterales; family Asteraceae; genus Smallanthus; species Smallanthus sonchifolius. The sequence continues at coordinate 36,152,052 of CM042046.1, forward strand.
ATGTACGATAGCCCCAAAACAGTAAAACATTTAAAAGAGGGGATTAGAAACTCACAGGTTATGCTGAATCTTAGTCCTTGCTCTGCAACTCGTCCGTCGCTCGAATCCAAAACCTGACAAACCCGTGATCACGCAATCATAACACGTTCCAAGCATACGTTGCACACGCATGAATAATTATAATTAAATCCCAGCATTTGGATTGTGATCCCGAACCAGGTTCCTTTCATGTATGCATGGGTGCCATGCAAACCCTTGATCTTCTTCATCTCGAATACTAACTCGTATCTGGTCGTATTGGCCCGTTTAGAAACCAATAGCTCAGACCCGGTTCCCATGCACGTGCGATTACGATACCTTGCACGACCCTAGCCGGAACACCTTAGCCGGGCAACCCTCCTCTCGTTCAATATGTAGCCTAAGTGGGACCCTACCTACCATCGCATTAGCCGCCGAGCATTATCACCCTTTAGTTGGTCGCCTTGCATGGTGGTGCACCACCAACGCAGTCCCGTCGCATCACCGTAACCACCACCTTGTCCTCACCAGAGCGAACGCCACCCCGTCACTCGTGTCGGGTTTTGTTGGAACCGTAGGCGACATCGAGCACCTCCGCAACAACCACCCAGACGCCGTCGTGTACCCCCGTTCCGACATCCAGCCACCGCGTCGCTTGCTACCATCCGTAACCTCCACCTCTAACGCCCACGACCATCACCAACCGTCACACTACTGCCACCATGCTCAACCCAGTCTTCCTCTACAACCCGTGACCACCACCGTTGCCATTCACCCCCTGCATGTCTCCTTCATCGCTAACCATGACTCCAGTCACAAAACCCTACTCGAGTTCCTGCGCTAATCGAAAACATGAAACAAAAGAACAAGTTTCGAAGGGTACCTTAGTCGTGTAGTGAGGTCTCCCTCCGCTTGACATCAAAGCCGCCGGTGTTCCCACATGATCCTCCTTATCGCCGGCCATCTCCTTGTGGCCTCTCCATGCTGCCGTCGCACTCCTATTGTCCGAATGTCCTTAGGGTTTGCATTTAACTTGCTTTTAAACATTTAGGTTTTACGCTCAAGTCCCCGGATTCCCATTTTGTGCGCTTTCGATCCCTACCGTTCACTTTGCGGCTAACCGGGTCCTTCTAATCCCATGCATAGGGTTTTACGTGAAAATCCTCGTCAGCTGTCTCGTTTACAAGCGAATTAGGTCACCCGCTAGCCCAAATAATAAATGCGTAGATTTTCGGGATGCTACACAGTCGCAATCAACCTAGTTTTTTTCATTTATCGACAGTCGATTATCGTGGTTTTTTTATGTGTCGACTATCGACTATTGTCAAACACAAATCGCAATCGCTAATCTTGTAGCCTATCTCTTGTTTTTTATATAGATGAAAGAATCGTCCATCATGCACACCCTCAAAGTCCCCCGGTTACTAAAATTTATCATTTTTAAAGAATAACCATGGGCATAATCTAGAGAGGCTCAAGAAATCCATTGTCCCAACGGTCACTAAAATTTATCATTTTTGTTGTTTTAAGGAAAATATAAGTTGGACTATTTAGTTGTAGTCAATAGAGAACATGATATAATGAAGAATCTCCGACTATGTAGATCATGGTCTTCCACTAAAGATAACACTTCACTCAAGTAAAAGAGTGAAAGAGAAAGACTTGAATTTATTTTGTTTTATTTGAATTTTATTAATTAATTAAAAAACCGGTTTGAACCCGAACCAGCTTGGCCTCCACCCGGTTCCAGGCCGACCCAAACCGCACCACATAGGGTCTAGGGTCGATTCCTTCCATCCTCCAAACAAGTTTGGATCTTAACCCGGTGTTGACCACCTTTGATCAAACCGACTCGGTTTGCAACCCGAACCGGTTTAGGAAAAAAAAAACTTTGTACACATGTGTGAGTGGAACTTGAACCCATGACATTCCGTATATTTTTAAAAGTTGTTTTTTTAAAACAAATTTCTTTATTCTTATAAAAGTAAAACTTGAAATTACAACATTCCTAAAATCTTGATATTTATAAAGAATTTTTCTTTATCAGTATGCCACCGACCTATATATATCTTTAAAAGTTGAGTTAGTGAAATTTAACATTTTATAGAAATAAATGAACTTTGGAATATTATAACATTGGTTTGCACTTCAAGGTGTAGTATCTCATATGTCGATGCAAATTAACTTTGTCGGGCAGCTCGCTCGTATCCTACTAATATTAAATTCAACAAGAGGGCTTTGTAGTCAAACCAAATTGGTGTTTTGGGTTGTTGGGTTAAAAGTCAAAAGAAATAAAATACATAAATATTTCATTATATCAAAATTAAAATTTTAAAATAATATTATATATTATCTTTCACATGCGCCTTTATTTCATATTTTAACATTTTTTACCGACAATAATGAGAAGTTCTCATAGAAAAGCTAGCGGGGAACTAAAAACACCCCAATTACAACGCTCACCAATAGGGCACGAACACCCTACTACCATTAGAATTTTACATACTTTTAAAACAAAATGAGATTTTATCCAACACCCAATGTAGGGCAAACTACCCACTCCTTCCGGGAACAATGAATCTTCTTGCTTCTTGTTTCCATCCAAGTATAGGCTAGAATTTTTATATTCTCCACCATTTTTTCCACTGTTGACCTAGAATTAGCAAACAACCACCGGTTTCTTGATAACCAAATCGTCCAACATGTGCTGTAACCAATCAGAACACGAATCCTCTTGACCTTGCTCGAACCTTGCGCATCAGTGAAACAATTTGCCAGATCCTTGATAGAATGGTGATACGAAACGTTAAGGTTCATCCAGTTGAAGATTTTAACATATATAAAAATAAGATATTTTGATATTTAATTTGAGATGCATGGTTTAGTTAACAACTTCTTGAAGGTAAAATTTACATACGTTTAGTTGTAACAACTTATTCTTTGTTGTTAATATAATAAATTACTTTTAATTTATTACCAATCACAAACGTTTTCAATATCTTTGACTCACTTAAACACATAGGGTGCAAATCATTATCTTTATGCATAGGAGTGTTGTGACAAGAGTTACATCTCGAATTTGATCTTCAACAGTGGCGAAGTTTGAAGAAAAACGTAGGAGGGTGGAATTTTTTTCTATCAGGTGGTCCGAAACTATAAAATTTTCGGCCGAATACGTATAAGTAAACACTACTGAGTGAAAAATCCGGGGGGAGGGGGGTCAGGCCCTAAGAAAGCTTGGCCCATGACCTTCATTAACTTTCAGCTTCTGTCTTTGTATACCACGAGTAAACTCAAGAAACTGAGCTAGAGCTTGTAGGTCTTTTGATCGTTGTTTCATTATTGTCTTCACATAGGACATCGTGGGAATGGGTAAGTTGTGGGTAAGAACGAGAATGGAGTCGAAGGCGGAACACGCTTCAGTGATACCAAATGATAGCAATCTGAGTATGGTAATGGATATAAAGTTGAAAATCAAATGAAACAGGTAGCAACGTATAGATCTAATGCTTGTTTGTGATATGAAAACACCACATAAACAAAAAATATAGTAGACTAAAATTGAACTAACAAAAACACCACTTAATCCAACCTTAGGTTCCAAGAACACCATTCAAGTTGCCAAACTTGAACTACTAATATTGAACTAAGATACACAAACACCACTTAATCCAACCTTAGGTTCCAAGAACACCATTCAAGTTGCCAAACTTGAACTACTAAAATTGAACTTAGATACACAAACACCACTTAATCCAACCTTAGGTTCCAAGAACACCATTCAAGTTGCCAAACTTGAACTACTAAAATTGAACTAAGATACAAAAATACCACTTAATCCAACCTTAGATTCCAAGAACACTATTCAAGTTGTCAAACTTGAACTAGCATGAAAAACCGGCTACTCTCTCAAAGTAGAGAAAATCATAAATATCATCCTCAACATCAAATTCTCTGCCCTTTTCTTGGATTTAGTTCATTAGATAAGAAAACTAAAAGACCCATGTTCCCACGTTTCTACTTTTGTGGTTTCGTATAGGGGTTTTCAAAACAATTTTGAGCAACACAAAATAACAAAGAAATTATACGAACCAGTCTAGGCCAAAACCCTAGAATGCTCACTAGGAGTCTAGTTGCAAACCAGAAAGAAACAAACACAACCATAGGGGGTTAAACAATTATACCATTCACGAAGCAGAATGATTGATCAAGCTCAACACCTTGAGATCAACGATTCCAGCTGCTAGATCTGCATACACGAAAACTCCACGGATCTAAACTCATTCAGATCTAATCACCAAAGAGCCTGCAAATCTGAACTCTTTCAAATCTCACCATAAACAAACTCATGAAACTGTGAACTGACAGCACCCGAGTAATCCTACTCGTAAACTGACAGAACCATAACGACGACGTGGCGGTGGTGGGACAGCGGCAAGCGAATACGAGGGCATCGATGACTAGGGTGGTGGCGACAATCTCAAGGGTGGGAGAGATTAGGGTTTGCAACTCAGGTTAATGTTTGTGTTACCGTAATCACCTTCTCAAAGCGCTTATTTATAAGTTCTCAACTTGTTCTCTAAGTTAGGGTTTTAGGGTTTGATCTAATTATTATTTAATCCCTGTAATTATCATATAATTACTTATATGGATTTCATCTATCTTAATTGTTAATTAACTAATAATTAGTTAATAACTTAATTATATCTAATAATAGGGTTTGATCTAATTATAATTTAATCTCTGTAATTATCATATATTACTTTTATGGATTTCATCTATCTTAATTGTTAATTAACTAATAATTAGTGTTAAAAAAACTAATAATTAGTTAATAACTTAATTATATCTAATATAATTAAGATACTCATTAAAATAACTTCTAATTATTAATATGTTCCTAACATATTTTTCACCTGTTTATTATTATTCTCATTACTAACAATAATAATAATTGTTATTATTTCACAAGTAATTATCGGGTCAAACCGTTCATTCGCCTTGATAACTATTTCACAAATAATTAATCCGTATCTTTATATATTCATGTAATTGACTATATTAACTTTTAATATATCCACCGATCGTAATCGTTGGTATAACCCTTTGGATCTTACCTCGTTAACAGTACTGTCAAATGTCGTTAACAAGTCCAACATCTAGATCCTAGTTTTAAGGAATTAAACTGCAACAAACATTAAACAAGACTGGAAATAAAATTACATAAATAATTTGCAAGGTTGTGAATAACTTGGGTAGATAAGTCGCATGCAAACTGTGCATGTTTGCATGCATGCGTGCATATTTTCAACTAATCCCTTCATGGGTCAAGTTAGCCCATTTGTGCACAGGCCCAACCCCTGATGATGTGTGGACGAATCCACTGCTACTATATTGAATCGGTCGGGTCACAACGACTATCAGTTATTGGGGGTTCAATGAGTCTGTTTTAAATTTTAGTAAATTTTCTAAATCGAAAAAAATATGAAAATTTTTATTTATGTGATCTAATAGAAATTTTTATTTAGGTCAAATAACTAAAAACTATTTTTATTTATGTGATCTAATCCGGAACGCCTGCACCAATTCAAACTGCACGTCGGCAGAGATCTCCGACGACTCATCGGATGATATATCATGCAAGCGCGTCGGTAATACGCTAGTCAGATTCGTGACTCTGTTTGATTTGGATTTGTGGTGGTGACTGGACTCCAGTGAGCCAGCCGACGTCGTAATGAAGGAATCGAAAGAAGACGACTCCGATCTGGAAACCGTGCTGCGTTTCTTTGATCTAAACATGCTGATTACGACGACGACTATATGGAGACGGAAGCATACGCGGGATTGTCTTAAAGGAGGGAAAATCAAAGGGAGGGGAAAAAGACCCTTTTGCCCTCACGTGAGGTCCATGTGACCGGTTTTAACGTTAAAAATTAACGACTTCTGGAGGAAAGGACCAGAGGTGCAAGGGTTTTAAACATAAATGATAATTTCATATGTTTTTTTTTATTAAATAACAATATCTGAAAAACGATATAAAAAGATATAACGATTTATGTAAATTACTCTTTATTATAAGATAGCAACAATCCATAGCCGAGTCAAAGTTTTCAATCGATTTGTTCGAATTTACGGCTGCCGATTGCGTATTTGCATCCTTCTCCTCCTCCCCCTCCCCCTCCCCCTCCATACAAGTATTTAACAAATCTCTCATCGGAGACGCAGCGGATCTAGGGTTCCACCGTCATCTTCGCGCCGTATAACCGATCTTTCATCAGAAACACATCCTTGGTGTTTATTTTCAAAGAAGTGCAGAGATTTGTGAGAAATCTGAGGTGTAAGTGACGAACCCTAGATTCTCATTTTGGGGGTTTTCACTTTTGGGTTCATTTGGGTTCATTGAAGTAAAGAAGAAGCATATCCTAACCATTTTAAGGAGTAAAGATCAACTAAATCATCCTCACCGCTGCACCGTCGTCTGAAATCAGCCCCGCCGCACCGCGATTATCGCCACCGCTGCGAGTCCGATTCAAGACTAGGAGGAGACCTGCGGTCTAAAACCCTACTTCTACTGACGGTGGTACCAAGGTGGAATAGGAAGGAGTACCCTAACTTGGGCGCAATTGGGTTAGTTCGTTCCAACTCCTTTATTTATGTCCGTTTTACCTTCTTGTTACACGAATTGCATGCTTAGGCATTCTTGGTCTGGGTTAGGAGGACCAGCAATTGTTCTTGATTCACAGGGATAGACATACTCTGTTTTTTGTTTTGACTGTTGCATATACGTGTTGCATCTGTTTGATTAATGAGCAATTTGTCTATTCTATTTGCTTAACTGTGGTTAAAATAAAAATAAATACATCTTGTGTATTATTTCAAACATAGACGGTAGGTGGAATAATGTCTCCTTGAGATCATGTTCAGGGGAGAGGGGTGCATCTAGTGCTAACCATAAGGGGTATAGGTTACGTTTGGCATCTTGGAATGTAGGAAGCCTAACAAGTAAGTTGTTAGAGTTAGTAGACGTGCTTAGAAAACATAGGATTCAGGTAGCTTGCCTTCAGGAGACTAGGTGGAAGGGTCAAAGGGGGGGGGGGGGTGAGTGTAATGGCTACAAACTGTTGCATTCTGGTTGCGATGGAACAAAAAATGGGGTGGGTTTTTTAGTTGCTAAAGAACTGCACGGTAATGTGGTGGAAGTGAAAAGATATAATGATAGGATCATGGTGTTGAGAGTAGTACTTGGTGAGGAAGTTGTGGCAATTGTTAGCGCTTATGCACCACATGTAGGTCTAGGAGACCAAGAAAGGAGGGATTTTTGGGGTAGTTTAGACGGAGTAATGAGGTCATTACCTAGAAAGGAGAAAATATGCTTAGGAGGTGATTTTAATGGTCACGTTGGTAAGGAGAGTGATGGTTTTCCGATGGTTCATGGAGGTTTTGGTTATGGTGTTAGAAACGATAATGGTAGGGAGTTTCTTGACGATCTTGGTATTATAAACACGTTCTTTATAAAGAGGGAATCACATTTGATTACTTTTAGTAGCGGGGGGCGCAACACGTAGATCGACTATTTCCTGATGAGACAAGGGGATCGCAATTGGTGGAAGGATTGCAAGGTAATTCCAGGAGAGTCAGCAGTGACCCAACATCGTCTGTTGGTGGCCGATTTTACCTTGAGAAAAAGGGTGGCGGAGAGGAGAAGAAAAAATAAACCAAGGATCAGATGGGGGAATTTGAAGGACGAAAACATCAATTTGTTTAAAGATAAAGTCATGGCGATGAACACAAATACTAAGGATGGCGACACAAACCAGATGTGGGTAGCTATGGCAACCACTGTTACGCAGGCAGCAAAGGAAACCCTCGGAGTCACATTGGGAGCAACAAGAGGACATCAGGAGTCTTGGTGGTGGAATGAGGAGGTGCGGAGCAAGATAAAGGACAAGCAACAACGCTTTAAAGAGATGTTGCAGTGCAGTAATGGAGAGGAGATAATGACACTACGAGAGAACTATAGACAGGCAAAGAGGGAAGCTAAAAAGGCAGTGAGTGAGGCAAAGAATTTTGCCTATGAAACGATGTATAGAAAACTAGACACCAAGGAAGGGGAGCATCATATGTTTAAGATTGCCAAAAATAGGGAGCGTAGGAGACAAGATCTTGGGGTCGTGAAGTTTATCAAGGAAGATGATGGAAGAGTTTTGGTAAAGGGACGAGACATCAAACTGAGATGGCAAAACTATTTCTACACCCTTTTCAACAGTTGTAAACCAAGTCTAGCCATAACGGAGAATCCCACTACTCAATCCAGTCAACGAAATAATTGTTATTGTCGAAATATCACACAGGAAGAAGTGAGGAGTGCTCTTAAGAAGATGGGAAGAGCTAAGGCAGTCGGTCCAGACAACATACCCATTGAAGCGTGGAAGTGTATGGGAGAGGAAGGCGTTCAGTGGTTGACAAGACTGTTCAACAATATCTTCAAAACCGGGAAGATGCCAGATCAGTGGAGGCGTAGTGTCTTAGTACCCCTATATAAAAACAAAGGAGATGCTCAATGTTGTGTTAACTACAGGGGGATTAAGCTCCTATGTCATACAATGAAATTATGGGAAAGAGTTATAGATACAAGGATTAGACGACAAACCCAGGTTACAGCAAACCAATTTGGGTTCATGCCAGGCCGGTCCACTACGGAGGCGATTCACATTTTAAGAAGATTAATGGAAAAGTACAGAGAGAAGAAACATGATTTACATATGGTGTTCATCGATCTTGAAAAGGCGTACGATAGTGTGCCTAGAAGATTGATCTGGGAAAGTCTGGAGGGAAGAGGGATCCCTAGTAAATATATTGAGGCAATTAGGGATATGTATCATGAGGCTAAGACATGCGTCCGAGCACCCGTGGGGGATACAGACTTTTTTTCGGTGGAAGTGGGAGTTCACCAGGGGTCGGCACTAAGCCCCTTTCTCTTTGCAGTAGTTTTGGATGAGTTGTCAAAGTCGATTCAAGATGCAATTCCATGGTGCATGCTTTTTGCTGATGATATCGTGTTGATTGCAGAAAGTAAAGAGACATTGAACAACAGACTAGAGGAATGGAGAACAGTCTTAGAGCACAAAGGTTTGAAGATAAGCCGATCTAAAACCGAGTACCTTCACTGCAACTTTAGTGGTGCAAACGTCGACGAGGAGACCCAGATTTCTATTGAAGGTGGGGTTGTCCCTAAGACACTGAAGTTCAAGTATCTAGGATCTGTCATCCAGAGTAACGGGGACATCGACAATGATGTAGTCCATCGGGTGCAGGCTGGTTGGTGTAAATGGAGAGCGGCCTCAGGTGTTTTGTGCGACAAGAGGTTCCCAATAGGGTTAAAGGGTAAATTTTATAGGGTAGCAGTTCGCCCAGCGATGCTATATGGAACCGAGTGTTGGGCCATCAAGAAGACACAAGCTCGAAAAATGGATGTAGCTGAGATGAGGATGTTGAGGTGGATGTGTGGACACACAAGAAAGGACCGAATAAGAAATGAAGTTGTTCGGAAGAGATTGGGAGTCACATGTATCTCAGATAAGATAAGAGAAGGAAGATTGAGATGGTTTGGACATGTCAAGAGGAGACAGAACACAGATCCAGTGAGAACGGTGGAAACTCTCGTTGTAGAGGGGAAAAGGAGCAGGGGGAGACCGAAATTAACGTGGGATGAGAGGATTAGTCTTGATTTGCTAGATTTACACCTCTCAGAGGACATGATCAATGATAGGATTTCATGGAGACGTCGTATTAGGGTTTTAGGATGAGTGACCCGTTGGGTGGGAGAGTAGAGTTGTTTAGCAAAGATTTTGCGTATGTCTTGTTTCTTGTAGGTGTGTTGTGTATTTTGTGACTAATATACTCTAGTCATACACTGCTAATTGTTAGATTACTGTTAGATTTATTTTACTTTATTACTCATTAATTTTATTTATATTTTTATCTTTTTCTTTCCCATGGAGCCGGGGGTCTAAACGGGAGCAGCCTCTCTATCCCTTGGGATAGGGGTAAGGTTTGCTCTCATCACACCCTCCCCAGACCCTACTAATAGCGTTAGCTATGTGTGAGATTATACTGGGTACGTTTGGTTTGGTTTGGTTACTCTTTATTATAAGATAATCCAAAAAATACCGCCCAAATAATGATTTGAATTTTGAGGAGCATAACTTTAACGAGATTTTTATATAAAAGAAAAACATAATGAACTTTTTATTATTTGTAATTAATAGTTTGTAAATTTACAGAAAAAAATGGGTTTGACTTTAGCCTGTTTGGGCCGGGTCAATGGCTGAAATTTAGTCTGATTCCGAAGCGGCTAAACCGGCATTGGTCGGGTTCATACAACTAAAATTTATTTTATGTAAAGAAAATTATAAAAGAAAATCACAAATACTTTAAATTTTTTAGTTGTATTTATACGATAGCATTCATGTCATTTAATATCTTACTTCCATAAAAAAATATCAGATTATCGAAAAAATGCTCGACAAAATTTTCACGCATATGAAAAAAAAATTGGATCAAATATTATACTTCTAAAGATATATGTCCACTTGTAAAAATAAAATAGATTTCATAGAAGTAAAAAAGTTTATCTTGACATAGACAGTATAACAAAAAAAACATATTTGAAATTTTATGGGGTTTTAACTAAGGCTAAGGCTGTTTATGTGAAAACAATCAATATAAAACCCATCTGAAACATTCGGAACAGATATTCGGGTATGAGGTGGGGTAAAGTAAGAGCATTCTTAGCCCGTTCTTTATATTCCGTATCCTTATCCATATAATTACACTAAAAAACACTACTTTTTCTACCTTTTATCTGTACTTTTCTCTCTCCTTATCCTTATAATTATACTAAAAACTACTACTTTTACCCTTATATTTACAAAAACCTTATATCTTTTCTCTCTCCCCCACTCACAACCACTTTAAACCACTCTTTAAAATATACAAAACTCACTCACATAATTATACCAAACGGGCTGTGAATGCTCTAAAGGATTAATTTTAAAAAGTTTTGCGAGTATGGTATTAGGTGATTAGTGATACCCGACCCGATTACTTGAAACATAGACACTCATTTACCAGAGCTATAACTCTAAACATTTTATTTATACTCAGGTAATAGAGTGAACTATTAATCCGCTAATTTTTAGTATTTATTTTCATAGTTTCTTTAAGTAATAAAATTATATAAAAGTTGAAGTAGTAATGCATTTAGAAATTCTAACGCGTCATTTTAAACAAACTAATGGGCATACCTGATATCCAACATGTAATTAACCAATACATACCCGATGAATATGAAACATAGCATGGGATATGATTTTACAATTAGATATGAAACTAGGATTACCAATCTCGTCACAATATAATCTCTACATTTAAACCATTTCTGTATTAGCAATCAATCCCTTATAATCTTTTAAGATAAAAACAGTCGTACTTGATGTCGGTGATATTTAAATAAAAGTCAAATTAATATATTTTGCTCAACACCACAAGAAACATTCTTATTTAATTGTTATAATTAAGTCAAATGAATTATCTCTACTTCAACTAGTCTCATCATCGACCATCACACATCTTTTTTCGTACGTAGTGACGTTGGTTTCGATCTCACATGTCAATACAACTTGTGTCTTTAAGAATATATATAATTATATATGTACACACATTAGTTGGGTGCCGCGCGATGAGACGTGAAACACACCACTTAAATTGGTGATTAATTAGGGGTGTGCTCGGACGGTTCGGTTTTAAGCCATAATCAAAACCAAAACCAAAACCAAAATTTTCGGTTAGGGTATTTCAAAAACCGATCGATTTTGATTATTTCGGTTTTGTTTAATCGCTTATGAACATTGGGTCGTTCGGTTTTCGATTAATAACTGAAAATTTAACCTGGGCCAAAAAATTTAACTTGACTTAAAAATGTTGACTTGAGTCTAAGTACTCAGGAACAAGAACCCGTTATTATTATTAGTTTATGTTTTTTCCTTATTGTCCACTCCTTTTATCAATCTTTTATAAGCAAGACTCCGGGAAATGTTTTCTCAAACTTTCGATTTCATATAAAAACTCTCAATGACATTTTTCTCAACCTATGATGTGGGATGAATCTTGCTCACAGAGAGAACTTCTCTTAACCGGTCGGTTCATACCGGTCATCGATCGGGCCGGTTTGGCCTGAACCATAATTGGGTTGGATTAATGTTTACCAGTGTTCCAATTATAAAGAAGGAACTTGTTTAGAGTTTGAACTTTAAACTTTAACGATGGAGGGGAATGATTAAAAATCACTTTGTAAAGAAATAATAGAAATGAAATAAGCAGATTAAAAGTTGAAGGTGTTTGGAGTCGAACTCAACAACTCCCACATATAAATAAACTAGGAAATTTGCCCCGCGCTCTGCGGCGTGAGACCGACTTTAAACGGTTGAGGCAGTGACATTAACGTTACCAAACACAAAAAGAAACGTAGTTAAGTACACAGAAGAAACGTATAAAGTTAGTGTGACTCGGTTGTGTTGGTTTAATTTTTTACGGTACCATCACGTTACCGGCAGTCGATCTAATATACTTAAGTGCGTCAAAGAAATTTACAAATTTGAGACGGTTCAGTTTTGGAGATCGAACCACACTAACGTACTTCTGTACGCAAAAGAAACGTACGAATTTGAGGCAATTTGGTTTTAGAGATTGAACCATTAATAGAAAAGGTATTATGTTTCTCACATTACAGCCTAATAGTTTTAAAAAAGTTAATCAAAAGAAAAAAATTAAGAAATTTATAAGGAAAAAAAAACCCAAAAAAATGAGAAATAATAGTTATGAGAATTAAAAAGTCAAGAACACAAATTAAAAATACAAAGGACTAAATGAATCATGGAATTAGTCTAGGTTTTATTTCCATATATATTTGGGCCAATTAATTAGGCTATTAAATGAGCATGGAGTAAATTAATTTATGGCAGAAGAAAAAAACATGCTTCAAGGCGTCGAACCTGAGACGTAAATTTTTTTTTTATCAAAATTAACCAACCGGTCTATGTATTTGTTTCGAACTGATTTGCAAAATTAAATATATAACAGAAACAATGTGAGTTATTGGCGGCTTTTGATCGGCCGACGATTCTTGATTTTAAGGGTTAGTAATATAGATGTCATATATATCTAATCTATGATTTCTTGCGTTTATAATGATATTTGTATTACTTTAATAATACAAGAAAACTGCTCATTTAGTTGAGCAAATAAGGCTAAATGCTTACAAACACATTATTTTATGGGAAAACTTTATTAAACACAAACCAAGTTTTTTAAGTGTTATATTTAAATAACTAAAAGTTTTTTTCCTTTTAAAGTCACTTAACTTTCAATAAGTGTTCTAATCCTTAATTTTACATGTATAATATCACCCTATATATTATACTAGTGTAGAATCCCGTGTATTACATGAGTTAAATAACTGTAATGTTAAATACATATTAATAAAAAAGTTTATATTTTTAAAACCCGTGTAATACAAGGGTTGAATAAACCCGTGCATTACATGGGTTGAATAAAATATAATGTATTCTTTTAACAAATACACTCGTCAAAATGGAACAATGTGAATATGTAAATATATGATTAAATTTTTTTTATTTGAATCATAGTTGGCTATAAAATTGTTTTCAGTTTGTAGAGTTAATAAAAATATGATTGAACAAATTAATTGATGATAACACATTTATAAAATCAAAAATGTGTAAATAAAAATTGAAACAAATAATTAATTTAGATGGCAAAAATAGTAGAGTTGATATATTAATAGAAAAGAGAGGCGAAAAATGTGAATGGGGAGACCTAAAATTGTGACAAGTGTCCTTATATTTTACTTGTTTATTATGTAGTATAGATATAGATAATCACATAGAAATATTTTAAAAGAAATATATAATTACAATATATATATATATATATATATAGATTAAAATAGAACGCTTATGAATAGTATACTTTCATGTTTTTGATTTTCACCATAGAAGTTTTATATATTTTCATTTTCACCCCTTATAATCTATATAATATACGTTTTAAACCCGTTTCATTTCCTAATAATTTTATTTTCGTTCAATAACTTTCGTTCGTTAACTTTTTTCAAAAAACGGAGCGCGCGTCTGTTTTTAGTTTTTTTTGTGTCAACGTTTCGATAAATTTTTTTAAAATGGAGTTGTATTCAAAATTAAGTTTTTCTTTTGGTATTGTAGCCTATAGCGAGTGTCGTTACCGTTGTGGTACCATGACGAGCCGAACCTATTATCAACGAATAACATTATTGCCGGTATTGGTATTATCATAACCGGTTTCTATATTCTTTTCTATAGTTTTCGATGACCGAACCGGTAATATTTAAATTTTTTTTCTTTTCTATTATTTAGTTTTATGTTTTTTTTATGACATTATTTTTACCCTTACGGCTACGTTTTTATTTAATATTTATTAATGATCAACCTGACACCCGCAGCGAAGCGCGAATATCTAGTTAGATAAGAAAAGGCACATAATCATTTTTTAGAAATAGTTTTGACTATTCAAAATCAACATTTTTATAATTAAATATAGGCTATTTTGTTTTTTTGATACACCCAGTCATGTGCCACTGTATTGAAAATTGAAAAACACAAACAGTCATAAACTCATTTGAAGTTACTGAGTCGAGCCAAAGCTACCTCGAGCTCGATCTAAACTTAAAGGTTGTTAACAAGCCGAGCTATGTCGAGCCAAAGCTAGCTCGAGCTCGACTCGAACTTCATACCGAGCTGGCTCAGCTCGCCTCGAAATTAAAATCGAGCTAGAATCTTAAACTTGAGCTTGACTCAATTAAAAACCGAGCTGGCACGCTCAACTCAATTTGGTTTGACATTATAACTTATTTTATCATAAGAGCCAAACATATAATTTATTCATGTCAAATGGCTAGAAATAAAACTTTACTTATCCAAAGGAGTGAGTATGTAAGGTACACAATTTATTAATTCTTGGAGTGGCTTACCTTGTATTTATAAAGTAGGTTGTCCATCAACTTTTGTTTCTTTACTGATATGGTATAAAGAAACAATGAGTAATGCTTAAACTTTAAACAAAAAAATAACTATTGTATGCTTTATAGGATTCTACAATGTGTTTAACACTTGTAATTACCTAAACTCTTAATTATTATGTAAAATTGCTTTTGTATCATTACTTAAAAGTAATTATTGTATGCTTTATAGGATTTTGATAACGCATCTTCCTCGTCGCGTGTCCACTTTTGAGGTCCGGTAGATACAACTATTTTTTTTCTTTTTGCGAGATGATTGGGTTTGGGTTTCGGGAACGACCTCGGGTTCGGTTTGGGTTTCGGGAACGACTTCAGTTTCGTTCTCGAATAGAGGAACATAGTCTTGTTGTGCATTGGGTGATGGAGATGGTGGAGGTTGTTGTGGGAAAAAAGGAGAGAAGGGTTGTTGTAGCTGGTAGTTCTAAAAACCGAATTGTAGGGCGCCACCTTGAAAGTATTGAGCTGGAGGTGGCGGGGGTATCCAAAACGGATTGGTGTTCGATTGGTTGGGATTGTTCGTTCAGTTGATTGAGATGGTTCAGGCCCATATTTTTGCTAAAAAATGTGATTAGAAGAGAGAATTTTTGTTTGGTTATGTAGGGTTTGTATAAAAACTAGTGGGTTGGCCCGCGCAAAGCATCGGGCATCACCGAGACTCTTTTGGAAGACACAATCTAACACGAACTTACTTAAACACTAATTATATTTAGGTATTATTATTATAACTATGTGAAATCATCGACGCCCTTTTGGAGAGAATCTAACATGAATTGCCTTAAACACTTATTATATTTAGATATTATTATTATTATTATTATTATTATAATAACTATGTAAATATTTAATAATTATACACTTAAACATTTAAATAAGATAATACTTAATTTAAATAGTATTTAGTTATAAAAATATAAATAGTAAATGTAAATTTAAATCTTAACTTTAAGTGTTATAAATAAACTAATACTTAACGTAGTGAATTAAATAATGTCATATGCATTAAATAATAGTAATTATTGAGTGTTGTGCTTTAGTTGTGGGGTTAAATGGTAATTGAACACATTTTATACATCGATAAGATGTACCTTATGTACAACAATCTGTGTTAGGTGTCTCAAATTTTTTGGTAAATTACAAGCATGTCCTAATATGTTTTATATAGTAGTATAGATAATGATTATTTACATAGGTGAAAATTAAATTAAAAAACAGAAGTTACCGTTGAATGGGCCCACCCGACCCAACGGGCCTTCTCCCCCCTCCACGCCTTGGAAATCTCCACGCAAAGCTTCCATGACCGTGGATCACCACAGGGGGCGCGGTGTTCAACAGCCCCACACCAGCCACCTAAGCTCCATGCCGGTACTCCCCCTCAGCCTAATTGCCACAAGGAATTGCTACAAAATTGAGATAAAAATGAACTCAAAAGCGTCTCTAACTATAAGAACACATCATTATTACATTAACTTAGAAATCTGATTCTAAGTATTCAGTTTTTGTAATATTTATAATAATAATCGGATTTTGAGATGTGCAAGGAATTTGTTGCAAGGAATATATGTAAATCAAATCATTTAAAGGATGAGGCTAGGAGGCTCTGGCATATGCATATAGTTACGAGGTGAACTTGTTTAAAGTCAATTCCATCTTTTACTTTAAAAGATCTTTGTTTATAGGCACACTCTTCTAAATGAGTTCTTGACATATTCCATTTGTCAAATATTACTTGGTTTCTGCAAGTTCACAACGTGTTCCGCTTAATTTTTGAGTTAAATCATCAATTAAGAAATCCTTTTAGTGTCCGTACATCTACCATTGTTGCTTCAAGCTTTTGTTTCTAAGCAAACTCATTCATTTTAAACTCTTTGCTTACCCGTTTTATCGTTGCATATGCATATAGTTACGAGGTGGAGGACTTCACACACTAGTCACTATGACTCCTTTGCTTTGATTCCTCTCTACAAAGGTAGTGGTAATGCATGAAGTCAAGTTTTTAGAATACCGAGTCACCGTATATTAAAAATCAAGGATCTTTACAACCGTGTAACTAACACCCTTTCAAGTAACTAACACATTGACTCTACATAGACATAAAAGTGTTAATGCCTGAATCAACGAAGCATGTAGTAGATGAATCTTTCTAACAGTTGTGCGAATCCTCTTTCAATGTTAAAAGATCACATTTGAAGTTACTCACACACACCAATATTGAATCCATAAACACACTAACTGCTTAATTGTAAGTTCATCTTCCCAAAGTGATTCAAAGAGTTTAGCCAAGAATGGTCTTGCAATTAATAAAAATTAAACTTGTATAAACATAATTAAGCATCATTACAAGATTTCAAATTTGTTAATCGAGTCTAGAATCATAGAAATTGAAACTAACTACTAAAAATTACAGAGAATTCTTCTACACATTGGCTAACAAAACCTAACCAAGCTTTCCTCAAAATGGTGCAAGAACCACTTATTTATAGGCTGTTCAGGAGCTCGAGGACGAGCGTGCCTGATGAGGCACGACCCCGTGTGTACCTGTTTTCTACTCCACTAATTTGGTCGAAACAGACTTGGACAAGTTGGTTCACACGAGGACATGTTGAGCTAAGACAAGGGGCGTCCTTTACCTTCGGCATGAGGGCGTGTGATCGGTGTCGAAGGGACCGGTCAAAGATAAAGAATTAGAGTGTCCTAATCACCTTAAACTAGTTAGGGTAAGAAGGGTGTCGAACCACGAAGAGTTTGTGGTCGGTGCTTAACTTCAATTGACAATGCGATTTATGAAGTGACAATGGGTCTTTCTGACCAAACACAAGCAATGATTTAGGTGAAACTTATCAAACTCAACAAACAATGATTATCAACTAACAATTATGGCCGATAGTAATCAAGTACCAAACAAACGATTTAGATTGTAAACAATAATTAAAAAGGAATCACACCCGGGTTTCAAGTTCACAAGTAATTAGGGATTATCACACCAACATATGAGCTCAAACAATCGAATGGTTATCCAAATCAAATTAACCAAATCTAACCAAGAACATCAACATTCATACATCATCGGAAAATAGTGTAAAACAATATCCACGAATGAAATCGAGACAAATGTATGCAATATAGAATTAGATTAATCAATAGATTCAACACAAATCAACGTTCATAGCAATTATCATCTAACGGGGGTCAATGGTGCAAGAATTTATCGACTCCCGTGAGTTCATAACCATACTAAACACAAAGATTTAAGTATTTCAAACCAAACGATTACAAGAATTGTTTCTCAAAGCTAGCACATGATAAAAACCCTAAAAACTTACAAACAATCCACCCGGGAATGATTACCGGTGGATTAGCCGCTCATGGTTGTGGAATTTATCTTCGATTCTTCAATTTCTTGATACCAATCTTCAAGAATATGGTTCCTAGCCTCCAAGCACTCCCAAAATCGCCCAAAATTGATGTAGAAAACTGATTCCCCAATTTGGGGAAGAAACCCCAAATTAAACATTGAAAATCGGCTGTTTCACTAAAAATCCGCGTCTGAAATGCAACCAGCGTAAGCTTACGCTGAGGGGGCGTAGGCTTACACCGGTTGCCTGAAGCCTGATGTGAAGGAATTAGTTAGGCGTAGGCTTACGCTGGACCCTGCATTTTTGCCCCGTTTCCTCCTTCTTCCATCCAACTCTTGCATCTCTCGCATAATATCTTCTAAAATCGTTCATTAAGCTTCCAACACCTGCAAATCACAAACATATGCAAAGGAAACGCGTTCCATGCTAAATCACACATAAAAACGTATAGTTAAGCATCATAAACACCCAACGAACACCTACACATCACATCCCCACACTTGAGTTTTGCTTGCCCTCAAGCAAAGTCTTTTGCTTCAAATCCCCATTTCAAAATCTCAAACAATTATTTTAACTAAACATAAATTAAGGTCCAAGATCATGCAAGATTCATAAGAATTATACTCTCAATAGATTTACAATCCAACAAACAATCGATGATTTTATTAAACAAAAGGAGACACTTGAACGAGTTTAACTCGTATCCAGTTATGGCTTTGCATGCACACACCCCTCATAATCGATCATTCCACTCGGATTCATATATGGACTAGCGATGATGTGCTAGTATTTTTCACTCGAAACCAAACAATGAATCACATTATCATAGGCTTGCATATTGATAACATCTCCACCTATCAACACAACTAAAACGCACAAATCAAAAAGTCTTTGAAGGGTTGTAATGTAGGCTAGGGTTACGGGTATGGATAAGGAATTTTTTTAAAGTGGCTAAAGGTGAGTGGAATTCAACTAATGAAGTTACAAATTAAATCTAAAACTTTCAAATCTCTACTATGGGTATAAATGACCCATCAACACTAAAGTTCTTATTTCTTCCAACTATCAAATGAAACTTGAGTTAAACTGACCCAATAACATCTTTTATTGTAGCTCAAACTAATACTCAAAACATTTGGGCAAATGTTGACCCGATACTATTTTTGTATTTCTTTTTCATTTTTTTGTATTTTTTTATTTTATTTTTATTTTTTTATGCAATCGCAACTACCTCAATCTAAGTTAATTGAATTCCAACTCACGGGTTTAAAAAGAAAAGGTTA
This sequence comes from Smallanthus sonchifolius, assembly GCA_023525975.1. NCBI lineage: Eukaryota > Viridiplantae > Streptophyta > Magnoliopsida > Asterales > Asteraceae > Smallanthus > Smallanthus sonchifolius. The sequence continues at coordinate 36,171,839 of CM042046.1, forward strand.
AAAGGAGAATGAGTTAATGTTGTGGGATTTGTCAACAGAAAAGGTATAAACTCAGAATGGGCATCTAGTGGATATTAACAGGTAAAGGCATAAAAAAATGGCTAAAAATAAAAAGGTTTCTCCTAATGACTTTATCATTTTTGTGCAATCAATTGGTTCAAGGTCTCAACATGTATCAACATTATGCAAGTGATAAAATGTGAAACAAAGTGGCCAACCACTCAAATAAGAGAATATATATATATATCAATTTGGCTCAAAATCTCACAAAAACGGTGGAAAATAGGTTACCGACATGTGCATGCAAACCGTCACCTTTAATTTTGTTACTCCCGAATTCAACATTTCCAAAATTTTTTTTTTTATCATTTGTTGGAAAGACTTAATCAAGTACTTAGTGAATTAACCATGACCAAAGATCTCTACCAAACACTTTGTAAAACAATTATCAAAAAATTTATATGGTTTCCAAGATTTCCCACATCCCCACACTTGAACCTTACATTGTCCCAATGTGAATAGTTATGAAATATAAAAGTGCGGTTAGTAGGTGCCAAACAAATCTAACACCCAACCTCCAAAATTCAAGAAGTAAATTCCCAAACCATAAACATCAACCCAAACATCACCTAAGTTTCAAACAAAAAACACACAAAAATAAACAAAAACAAAATAGTTCAATCAAAACAACATAAATATGAGAAATAGTACATGAACCTGATTAGAGGCGATCATAGAGTGCCTGAACCACCACCAAAAATGGACTCGTAAGTCTTCCATGAGTCTTCCCCACACTTGAGTGTTGCTATGGTGACGAAACTAAAACACACAACACAAAACAAAGACAAAATAAAGACAATCACAAGCCGGGTTGCCTCCCGGTTAGCGCTAAGTTTATTGTCCTCAGCCCGACATTACCTCCTTATGGAGGTTGAAACACAAACTTGCTTCTATTAGCTCCCCCACCACCTTGGTTGTTATCACTCCAACTCCAAGTCTCATCTCTTGTAAATTCCACATAAAACAAATCTACTTTCTCGTTCGGATGTTGGACATGGTCGGGTGGCTTCTTTGCATCTTTCAACCTCTCAGTTTTCTTCTCGATTGCCTTCGGCTCATCTTTCACATTAAACCTGTCAAACATAATACCTTTCTTTTTGGTGTCACCCTCATTTGCCTTGGCACGAGGATGACACACGTTAGTAGTAACTGATTTTGAACATTTATTTTAAACCGAATATGTAAATAAATTTGAAAAAATATTTATGTTCAACTTACGATTCCCAAAGGTCATGTCAACAGTGCCGTTTCGGCAATTGATTTGCGCATTTGCGGTTGCCAAAAACGGTCTTCCCAAAATCACTCGTGGCTCCTCCTCCTTAGCAAGTGGTGCATAATCGAGCACCAAGAAATCTACCGGATAGTAAAATTCTCCAATCTTCACAGCCACTCCCACTAATTTCCCCCGAGGAAGCGTGCGTGTAGCATTCGCTAACACCAATGTGGTGTTGTATTCTTCTAATGGACCAAAATTGTATTGGTCATATACGCTCCCCGGTAAAATGCTCACCCCCGCTCCATAATCTAGTAGTGCCACATTAGTTTTGAATTCTCCAATTTGAATAGGAACTAGGGGTTCTCCAAACTCAATTTCTTCTTTTTCTCTTTCTTCACCTTCTTCATTACCATGAGCCACATCAATTGCACTAACATGATGTTTTGGGTTCAATGTGGTGTCACTCGGCAATTTACCTTCATTTTGCTTGAATTGAGCTATTTCTTGTGCCAATTTGTCTCTCCAATGCCACAAAAGACTTGTCTCTCCAATGCCACAAAAGACTTGTCTCTCACTTCATTCTCCCTTTTAGACTCTTTCATCATCTCCATGATTGCATCCAATTTTGAGCTAACCGAATCATCACCCCCCGATGAGCCACCTTGTTGTTGTTGATCTTGATTATAATTCCGTGGGGGATAATTAGAGTTCCGGTTGTTGTTATATAAATTCCTTTGGTAACCTCCCGAATTGTAATTTCCTTGTTGGCGAGGTTGGTATGACGAGGTACCTTGATTTACACCTTGGAAGTTTGGGTTTAGTTGGTTTGAAGCATCCCCATATTTGAAGTTGGGATGATTCCTTGAGCTCGGGTGATAGGAGTTTGAGTTTGTATCATATGGTTTCCTATCACCATAAACTTGGTTAACCTCTTCTTGTCTCCCTTCTTGAAATGTGCAAATCATGGCTTTGTGCCCCAAATCCCCACAACTCTCACAAACATCAAAACGGGTTTTTACTCCCGCTACTTCTTTCTTCAATAAGGCCAACTCTTTCTCCATAGACGCCAACCTCTTTATCGTCTCATAGACTGGAGCGGATTTGGAAATTGGGTGTTTGGCTCTTCGGCTAGCCGATGCCTCGGCTTTAGAACTTTGGCTCATCCGTTCCAAGAAATCCCAATCTTCTTCTTCGGGATTAGATAACAAAGTTCCATTACTTGTGGACTTCAAATATTTCCTTTCTTCTTGAGTCAAACCATCCACAAAACACTTTACCAATTCCCACAACTCAATTTGATGGTGGGGGCATTTCCTCAACAACTCTTTTAACCGTGCAAAAGCTTCATGTAGAGGTTCACCCGTTTGTTGTTGAAAGGTCCGAATCTCAATTCGGGAGTCATCCGTTTTTGCAACCGAATAGTACTCATCCAAGAAAACTTGTTGCATTTCATCCCATGTGTGGATGCTATTAGCCGGCAATGTGATGAACCATTGCTTTGCTCGATCCTTTAGGGAAAACTGGAAAAGTCTAAGTTTGACCTCGCTTTGATCGAAGTTCTCATCTCCAATTGTGCTACAGATGGTGGAAAACTCGGCTAAATGGGTGTATGGTTCTTCAGTAACCATGCCATGAAAATGTGGGAGAACGTTGATGTAATTCGGTCTTGACTTGAACCTCCTCATTCCGGGAATTGGTGGAACAATTGGAGAAGCATTCTCCAAAATAGCCGGTCGAAAGCGGCCATTAACTCCACCCATAGGGGCTATCGGTTGTCTTCGGTTTTCATTGTTATAGCCCCCATTAACTCTCCTCCCTTCTTGTCTAGGAGGATAACCAAATCTCTCTGGTCTACCTGTTCGACCCATTGGTTGTCTTACCCTTTGGTGAACATAATTCACCTCTTCTTCCTCTCCAAAGCCTTGCCCCTCGTTATATTCTCCAAATTGGCTCCTCTCGCCATCTTCATATTCGTAATCTCCAAACCCATCACCATTCCCAATATCTTCATTATCATTATACCCAAAGTATTCACCATCGTCATCCTCCCAACCATCGTTCTCATTTTCGTTTCTTGGTTGAGCTCCAAAGATGTTTCCAGGAGGGGTTTGATTTTGTTGTGGTCCCTTCTTCCTTGGTACGTGGGATTGGTTCGGATGTTAACGGGTCGGTTTTGTTGAACTGGACCCGACCCACGGGGTTGGTTGTTATTGATAGGTATAGATGGGGTTGGGGTTCGGTGAGGTGGAGTTGGTGGGCGGTTAGGGATAGGGCCTCTGTTTGGAGTTGGGCCACGGTTTCTCATGCTAGATCCGGAATGACTGCTTCGACCATCCATAGATGATGGTTCCGATGAAATAAGTTGTAGATTTTGTTGTTGGGTTCGGTTTTGCCTTGCTATCTTCTCAATTTCGGTTCAAAAACAAGCGGTGAAGTCCTCCCGGATGAACGAGTACGCGTGAACTAATCTGTCACCTGCACACACAAACAAACACCTCGCGTAACATAAAAATAGAAAAAAGATTAACCAAACAAAACAAGTAACAAAAATAAGTAAACAAGTAATCACAAAAATCAACTAGAATAAAACACCAAGCGCACACACTCCCCGGCAGCGGCGCCAAAATTTGATCGGTGTCAAAGGGACCGGTCAAAGATAAAGAATTAGAGTGTCCTAATCACCTTAAACTAGTTAGGGTAAGAAGGGTGTCGAATCACGAAGAGTTTGTGGTCGGTGCTTAACTTCAATTGACAATGCGATTTATGAAGTGACAATGGGTCTTTCTGACCAAACACAAGCAATGATTTAGGTGAAACTTATCAAACTCAAGAAACAATGATTATCAACTAACAATTATGACCGATAGTAATCAAGTACCAAACAAACGATTTAGATTGTAAACAATAATTAAAAAGGAATCACACCCGGGTTTCAAGTTCACAAGTAATTAGGGATTATCACACCAACATATGAGCTCAAACAATCGAATGGTTATCCAAATCAAATTAACCAAATCTAACCAAGAACATCAACATTCATACATCATCGACAAATAGTGTAAAATAATATCCACGAATGAAATCGAGACAAATGTATGCAATATAGAATTAGATTAATCAGAAGATTCAACACAAATCAACGTTCATAGCAATTATCATCTAACGGGGTCAATGGTGCAAGAATTTATCGACTCCCGTGAGTTCATAACCATACTAAACACAAAGATTCAAGTATTTCAAACCAAACGATTACAAGAATTGTTTCTCAAAGCTAGCACATGATAAAAACCCTAAAAACTTACAAACAATCCACCTCGGAATGATTACCGGTGGATTAGCCGCTCATGGTTGTGGAATTCATCTTCGATTCATCAATTTCTTGATACCAATCTTCAAGAATATGGTTCCTAGCCTCCAAGCACTCCCAAAATCGCCCAAAATTGATGCAGAAAATTGATTCCCCAATTTGGGGAAGAAACCCCAAATTAAACATTGAAAATCGGCTGTTTCACTAAAAATCCGCGTCTGAAACGCAACCAGCGTAAGCTTACGCTGAGGGGGCACGCTGAGGGGGCGCGCTGAGGGGGCGTAGGCTTACGCCGGTTGCCTAAAGCCTGCTGTGAAGGAATTAGTTAGGCGTAGGGCTACGCTGGGCGGCGTAGGCTTACGCTGGTGGCGTAGGCTTACGCCAGGTGGCGTAGGATTACGCTGGACCCTGCATTTTTGCCCCGTTTCCTCCTTCTTCCATCCAACTCTTGCATCTCTCGCATAATATCTTCTAAAATCGTTCATTAATGTAAGGCCCCAAACCCGAGAGGCCTCACTCGTTGGATTTACTCATTCACAAACAGTTCTTAAACATGAATATCAAATAATGCAGCGGAAAATTTCATTTATACATAACGTCATCATTGTTCATACATGCGGAAGCGTAAACATTGTTTAAAACATAAATACATCATAACTAAAACATAACGAGATGCCAGTCTTCATAGTCAGTCGGGTAACTTCTCTCGCTAGCCAAGCATCACCGTCCATCCTCATAACCTGCCTTAACCTGAATGTGCACACTAAAAGTCAGCTACGCTGGTGAGTTCTAGCATTTCATAAAAACTTTAACATCAACATTTGCCAAAAATATATCATTCATTCGTTTAGTAAAACTTTCACAAAAGCATGTAATAATCTAACATCTTTAAAAAGGTTTCGTACCCATATCATCATCAACATCATAATCATAAACACCGTTTAAACGGATCGTTCATTAAAACTTTTAACATTCATTTAAGTCATACATTATCGTTATCTAATTCTGTATCTTACTTTACGTGTCACAGTGTCCCCGAAGGAACCTTTGGTGTTGTGGGCAACCGTTACGTATCGCCGTCATTGCCACAACCATACACTACGTGGGGTCAACCGTTACGTATCGCCGTCATTGCCCAACCATTCATTACGTGGGGTCAACCGTTACGTATCGCCGTCATTGCCCAACACGCATCTTTCCTTTGGAAATCAACCGTTACGTATCGCCGTCATTGATTTCCTTTACCCTTTTCACTTAGGATGATCGTCATCACCCGAGTAACCGTCGTTACCCCCCTTACCAGTTGTACAACATCAAAACCATCGACAGGCCACCAAGACACTGCCCTGTTGTTCTTATGGTAACTATGGCTCGTTGTCCATAATCTACCACAAGGCTGGGAATCACATTCCCAGACTTCATTCGTCAATTCCATTCATTCGACAGATTATATTTGTAATGACTTCTTTAAACCTTTACCTCTTTACCTTTTCATTAAACACTTCCTCATTTAGACCGTTCATAAACATTCGTAAACTTTTTTTGGCAAAAACACTTCATAACCTTTCCTTTCGTAAACATCGTTTCGTTAAAACATCATTTAGTAAGTATGCACACCAGCCCAAAACATTTAACAAAACATTTAAAAGAGGGCTCTAGAATTCACCTGATACGCTATTATGGGTTGCCCTAAACGAAGGTCCAACAACGTCACTTCCGATCTGAATTGATTAGTTAAATACACATCAGACCAATCCCGACTCTAACGGTTTAACCATTCTAACATACTGACCTCACTTAACCAGTTCTGATGTCTGCGCACTTGGCAAGTGCGCAGACCCTGCTGCCTGCGCACTTATCAAGTGCGCAGGTCCCTCCTCCTGCGCACTTAGCAATTGCGCAGGACCTGCTCCGAGCGCACTTAGCAAGTGCGCACGACCTGTTCTTCGCGAAAAACCCTAACTTTCGTATTCGGGTCTGATCATGCCAAGATCCCGAACCTGTTGTATTCAAAACGTTCGTTTTCCATTAAGGAACTCAAATCCATGATTATCTTTCAATTTCATCCGTTCAAACCTTACCTTTTCACCCAAAAACGAACTAAAACTCAGATTTAGGTCGGATCGTTACCTGAATCGAGTTTCTGATCCGGAGGTTCTTCTCACGAGTTATGGAGTAACACTTTGCTGAAGTCTCGGGTCGATCCGCCAACTTTCTCTCTCTACGGTTTCTCTCTCTAAAAGTTGCAAATGAGAGAAAAGGGGTGGCGTAGGCTATTTATAGCCCGCTGACCCATCAGACCCGACTCGTCATGCCTCGTTCGTTTATTCTGTTATTATAACTATCGTTTTATTTTTGGGATGTTACAAGTCTACCCCCCTTACAATAGGTTTCGTCCCCGAAACCTCATCATAAGTCAAATAGGTGAGGGTACGACTCCCTCATTTCCTTCTCCGTTTCCCAAGTGGCTTTCGATCCCTTTCGATGCTTCCATTGGACTTTAACCAATTAGATAACTTTATTACGTAAACGTTTCTCCTTCCGATCAAGGATGGCCACGGGTTCTTCGATGTAATTAAGGCTGTTGTCAACCTCGATGTCAGTAAGGAGTACGTGAGCCGATTCATCCGCCAAACACTTTCGCAAATGTGATACATGGAAAGTAGGATGAATCCCACTTAACTTATCAGGCAACTCCAACCGATAAGCGACTTCCCCAACCCGTGCCATTATCTTGAATGGTCCGACAAACCTCGGACTTAACTTTCCTCTCTTTCTGAATCGTATGATTCCCTTCCATGGTGACACTTTCAGCATTACTCTGTCACCAATATCAAACTCAATAGGCCTTCGTCGTTTATCCGCATAGGATTTCTGACGATCTTGTGCGGCCTTCATTCGCGCTTTGATCTGATCAAACCTTTCCGACGTCTCTCTTACGACTTCGAGACTTCCTAATTCCTTCTGTCTAATCTCACCCCAACAAACCGGGGTCCTACATCTTCTCCCATACAACATTTCGTAAGGCGCCATGCCTATCGTCGTGTGATGACTATTGTTGTAGGAGAATTCAGCTAACGGCAGATGGCTGTCCCAACTGCCTCCGAAGTCGATAATACAAGCACGGAGCATATCCTCCAATGTCTGAATGGTCCTTTCGGACTGACCATCCGTTTGCGGGTGGTATGCTCTGCTGATGTTAAGCCTCGTGCCCATCGCCTCGTGAAATCTTTTCCAGAACCTCGATGTGAATCGTGTGTCCCGGTCAGATACAATCGTCAAAGGCATCCCATGCCGTGCTACTACTTCGTTAATAAATACTTCCGCTAACCTTTCCGACGAGAACGTCTCGCGAATAGGTTGGAAATGAGCACTCTTCGTTAAACGGTCCACAATTACCCAAATGGTGTCATGACCTTTAGCTGTGCGAGGTAGCTTAGTTATGAAGTCCATGGTAATGTGTTCCCACTTCCATTCCGGTAGATCAAGTGGTTGAATCTTTCCATACGGTTTCTGGTGCTCGGCCTTTACTTGCGAGCAAGTCAAGCACTTGCTTACATACTTCGTCACATCACGTTTCATTCCAGGCCACCAGTATTCCTTTCTCAGATCTTGATACATTTTATTGGTACCGGGATGGATAGAGTAACGAGACTTATGTGCCTCATCCAAGGTTTTGGTCCTAAGTTCGCCACCCATAGGTATCCATATCCGTCCACAACGTGTCCTAACACCAAGGGTGTTATACTCCAACTTGTCCTGTTGGCCCACCATCCTTTCCTTCTTCATGTTTTCCTCCTTAAGCGCCTCATCTTGAGCCTTTTCAATTTCTCTTATCACATCCGATGTTACAACCAACTGGCAAGCTTTCACTCTAATAGGAGTAGGCACATCCTTTCAGCTTAGAGCGTCAGCCACCACGTTTGCCTTTCCAGGGTGGTATATGATTTCACAGTCATAATCTTTTAGGAGTTCTAACCATCGTCTCTGTCTCATATTAAGCTCTCTTTGTTCGAAGAAGTACTTCAAACTTTTGTGGTCAGAGTAAATAGTAAACTTTACCCCGTAAAGGTAGTGCCTCCAGATTTTCAATGCAAATACGACAGCAGCAAGTTCCAAATCATGAGTCGGATAATTAGCTTCATGAACCTTCAACTGCCGTGACGCGTACGCGATCACTCTCCCGCGTTGCATCAATACGCATCCCAATCCCTGACTCGAAGCGTAAGAGTATACCACTATGTCTTCATTGCCCTCGGGGAGGGCCAAGACTGGTGCTTAGGTTAGCCTCTTCTTCAATTCCTTAAATGCCTCATCCTGGTTCGAACCCCATTCGTACTTTACCTCCTTCCGAGTCAACTTCGTCAACGGCGAAGCTATTTTCGAGAAATCCTGGATGAATCTCCGATAGTAGCCTGCCAATCCCAAGAAACTGCGGATTTCAGTTGGCGTCTTAGGAACATTCCATTCCCTTACCGTTACTATCTTTGCTGGGTCAACTATAATGCCGTTCGGGTTAATGACGTGACCTAGGAATTGGACTTCCCTAAGCCAGAACGCGCATTTAGAGAACTTAGCATACAACTTTTCCTTCTTCAGAGCTTCCAATACCTCCTTCAAGTGACACGCGTGATCACCCTCATTCTTGGAGTAAATGAGGATATCATCGATGAACACGATTACCGATCGATCCAGCATTGGTCGACAAACTCTATTCATCAAATCCATGAACGTTGCAGGGGCGTTCGTCAATCCAAAAGACATCACGCGGAACTCGAAATGTCCATAACGCGTGCGAAATGCAGTTTTCGGTATGTCTTCTTCCCTCACCTTCAACTGATGATACCCGGACCGAAGGTCGATTTTCGAGAACCAACTTGCGCCTTGCAATTGATCGAACAGGTCGTCGATCCTTGGTAACGGGTACTTTTTCTTTACGGTACGCTTGTTCAACTCGCGATAATCAATACACATTCTCATCAACCCGTCTTTCTTCTTCACAAACAACACCGGAGCACCCCACGGCGAGATGCTCGGTTGGATAAATCCTTTCTCAAGTAACTCGTCTAGTTGGACCATAAGTTCCTTCATTTCCACTGGTGCTAGTCGATATGGAGCCTTAGCCACGGGCTGGGCATCTGGTACTAAGTCGATTCAAAATTCAATTTCTCTGTCGGGTGGTATCCCAGGCAAATCCTCTAGAAACACCTCCGGGTACTCGCGTACCACGGGTACATCGTCTAGTTCCTTCACTTCCTTACACTTGTCAATCACGTACACCAGATAAGCCTCGCATCCGCGCCTCAAGTAATCTGTTGCCTTAATCATCGAGATGACGTTTGGCATCGGGGCGTCCCGATCTCCAAGAACCTCGACTTTGCTACCATCCGGAGCCTTGAGTCGGATTATCTTTCGTTTGCATATAATTTGCGCTTCATTGGCAGTTAGCCAATCCATACCTAACACGACATCGAACCCTCCCAAAACCATAACAAACAATCTGACAGGGAACTCATGACCTTCTATTTTTATCGTGGAGTTGTCAACTACATCGGTTACTCTCGCAGTCCTACCCTCAGCGGTTTCTACGCTAAAGGCCTTTTCTAGCTTACTCACATTGTACTTTACTCGTTTACAAAGAGTCGCAGATATAAAACTCTTACTGGCACCCGAATCAAATAGCACAGAAACAAAAGTGTTGTCAAGGATGAACGTACCTGACGCCACGTCGGGGTCCGCCCTGGCTTGTTCTTGCGTCAGTGCGTACGCACGAGTCTTTGCTCGGGGCCTCTCTTCTTTCCTTTCCAGGCCTTTCCCTTTCCCGGCTTCCCCCATTCTTGGTTTCGGGCATTCCCTACTCAGATGACCGGCATCCCCACAATTATAGCACTTGAAGTGTTGCGGGCATTCACGGGAGTAGTGACCGGTCTTGCCACACTTAAAGCACAAGTTAGATCCCAGTCTGCATTCACCTACATGCTCTCTTTCACACTTCTTACAAACAGTCGGCTCGTTCACCTGAGCCCTCTTATCACGAGTCCCAAACATCCTTCCACCAGTTCGCTTGTTCGAGAAGCTCGGTCTCTTCTTCGGTTCCTCAATGGCGGCGACATTCAGCGCCAGATCATCAAATACCACGCCGCTCAGTTCTACTACCGAATCATAGGTCGTAGGGGCGTTTGCCTTAACATAGGTGCGGACCTGGTCCGGCAACCCTTGAATGTAGCAGGAAATTTTTCTTTCCTCCGTCGTAACAAGATGTGGCACCAGACGTGCCAGTTCATTGAATCGGGTTGTGTACTGCCGGTGCGTCATGCTCCCGGCCTTCAAACCCAGAAATTCCCTCTCTACCTTCTCAATCTCGTTCCTCGGGCAGAAATTCTTGATCACCAAAGTTTTCAAGTCAGCCCACATCATCGAGTCAACAACCTCATCCCCCTAAGCCTGACGTACACCTTCCCACCAGTGGGATGCTTCCTCCCTCAAGGAGTTAGCAGCAAACTTCACTACTTGATTAGCTCGACACTCGCTCAGACGGATGGCGGCTTCCATACGTATTACCCAATCAAAAGTAGCCACCGCGTCCTTCTTCCCAGTCGGGACCGGCGGGTCACATGCCTTAAAGGACTTATAGTCGCATCCGCGAGCAGGCGGTGCGTTGTCGGTCTCGTTGTTCTGGGCACCAGTTGCCGCACTCGATCCGCCTTCCCCACTAACTTTCTTTAATGCTTTAGCCAACAGACTTGGCAGAGAATTCTTCATCAACTCGGAGAACTCTCGAGCTATGGCTGCTCTCACTTCTGGTTCAAAAGTGAAAGGTTGTTCTGCAACTTGTGTCTGTTCAGTTCCATGCACACTAACCGTCGGTTCAGTGTGAACACTTCCTTCTTCGTTGTGCTCTTGGCGCGCAGGAATCCTGCCACACCCACCATTTCGACCGCCGGTACGACCCCCACCACGCCTTCCGTTTCCTCTTCTTGCCATTTTGTTCTATAAGACAAGAATCCAATGTCATCACGCTAGTTAACAAATAAAATTCAACAAGTACTGTAAGATGTTAATATACACTGGCCATCTGCAATTAACCATTACACTACCTTTCGATTTCTATTTGACCACCTTTGTGATTCCATCAGAACACAAGTCTTTTCCAAACCCTTCCTAAGGCATACTACATACACATACTCTACTTTTCATACCTGATGCTGTGGCTCGAGTTACCCGTACTGGCATCCGCTTTCGGTCCCATTCACAGTTTAAGTTCAGACACTGGGAGTGTCCGAATCTCTCAAACTATTGCTCTGATACCAACTTGTAAGGCCCCAAACCCGGGAGGCCTCACTCGTTGGATTTACTTATTCACAAACAGTTCTTAAACATGAATATCAAATAACGCAGCGGAAAATTTCATTTATACATAACGTCATCATTGTTCATACATGCGGAAGCGTAAACATTGTTTAAAACATAAATACATCATAACTAAAACATAACGAGATGCCAGTCTTCATAGTCAGTCGGGTAACTTCTCTCGCTAGCCAAGCATCACCGTCCATCCTCATAACCTGCCTTAACCTGAATGTGCACACTAAAAGTCAGCTACGCTGGTGAGTTCTAGCATTTCATAAAAACTTTAACATCAACATTTGCCAAAAATATATCATTCATTCGTTTAGTAAAACCTTTCACAAAAGCATGTAATAATCTAACATCTTTAAAAAGGTTTCGTACCCATATCATCATCAACATCATAATCATAAACACCGTTTAAACGGATCGTTCATTAAAACTTTTAACATTCATTTAAGTCATACATTATCGTTATCTAATTCTGTATCTTACTTTACACGTCACAGTGTCCCCGAAGGAACCTTTGGTGTTGTGGGCAACCGTTACGTATCGCCGTCATTGCCACAACCATACACTACGTGGGGTCAACCGTTACGTATCGCCGTCATTGCCCAACCATTCATTACGTGGTGTCAACCGTTACGTATCGCCGTCATTGCCCAACACGCATCTTTCCTTTGGAAATTAACCGTTACGTATCGCCGTCATTGATTTCCTTTACCCTTTTCACTTAGGATGATCGTCATCACCCGAGTAACCGTCGTTACCCCCCTTACCAGTTGCACAACATCAAAACCATCGACAGGCCACCAAGACACTGCCCTATTGTTCTTATGGTAACTATGGCTCGCTGTCCATAATCTACCACAAGGCTGGGAATCACATTCCCAGACTTCATTCGTCAATTCCATTCATTCGACAGATTAGATTTGTAATGACTTCTTTAAACCTTTACCTCTATACCTTTTCATTAAACACTTCCTCATTTAGACCGTTCATAAACATTCGTAAACTTTTTTTGGCAAAAACACTTCATAACCTTTCCTTTCGTAAACATCGTTTCGTTAAAACATCATTTCGTTAAAATATCATTTCGTTAAAACATCATTTAGTAAGTATGCACACCAGCCCAAAACATTTAACAAAACATTTAAAAGAGGGCTCTAGAACTCACCTGATACGCTATTATGGGTTGTCCTAAACGAAGGTCCAACAACGTCACTTCCGATCTGAATTGATTAGTTAAATACACATCAGACCAATCCCGACTCTAACGGTTTAACCATTCTAACATACTAACCTCATTTAACCAGTTCTGATGTCTGCGCACTTGGCAAGTGCGCAGACCCTGCTGCCTGCGCACTTATCAAGTGCGCAGACCCTGCTGCCTGCGCACTTATCAAGTGCGCAGGTCCCTCCTCCTGCGCACTTAGCAAGTGCGCAGGTCCTGCTCCGTGCGCACTTAGCAAGTGCGCAGGTCCTGCTTCGTGCGCACTTAGCAAGTGCGCACGACCTGCTCCGTGCGCACTTAGCAAGTGCGCACGACCTGTTCTTCGTGAAAAACCCTAACTTTCGCATTCGGGTCTGATCATGTCAAGATCCCGAACCTGTTGCATTCAAAACGTTCGTTTTCCATTAAGGAACTCAAATCCATGATTATCTTTCAGTTTCATCCGTTCAAACCTTACCTTTTCACCCAAAACCCGAAAAACCCAAAAACGAACTAAAACTCAGATTTAGGTCGGATCGTTACCTGAATCGAGTTTCTGATCCGGAGGTTCTTCTCACGAGTTATGGAGTAACACTTTGCTGAAGTCTTGGGTCGATACGCCAACTTTCTCTCTCTACGGTTTCTCTCTCTAAAAGTTGCAAATTAGAGAAAAGGGGTGACATAGGCTATTTATAGCCCGCTGACCCATCCGACCCGACTCTTCATGCCTCGTTCATTTATTCCGTTATTATAACTGTCGTTTTATTTTTGGGATGCTACAATTAAGCTTCCAACACCTGCAAATCACAAACACATGCAAAGTAAACGTGTTCCATGCTAAATCACACATAAAAACGTATAGTTAAGCATCATAAACACCCAACGAACACCTACACATCAGCGTGTTGACTTAGATACGGGGGAGTGGGTCCCAGGCGTTTTCTTGTCTCCTGACCTTGAGCACGGGGTCGTGCCTGAGGGGACACGACCCGTGCTAGACTTGCTATATTGATAATTTCTTATTGATTTTTGCACTATTTTTGCTCCTTTGATTAATTCTCACTCTTTAGGTCTCGATAACTCAACGTGAATCAATTAAGAAACTAATTCACAAGAATCTTAAGTAAACACATGAAAAATGAATGATATTTGATGTGAAAACATGCATAATTTGGTGCACATCATGTATCGATTCTTATCTTGGAATGTCGTCAAAACAAATACAAAATATTTTCGTAGAAGGTGCTTAAAGGAATAGTTGTCAAAGTCGAGGATCTGAACGTGTTTGACATTCAAGCTCAACTATGTTGTTTACGATTGATTTATAATATTTTGTTTGCCATTCGTGAATGTTTTATCATCACATAATGATATTTCTCGATCATATGTGTAGATTTATAGTTTACCAACTATGGAAATAGTGATATGTTTTGGATAATTTGTATGGTTTTTTTTTTCAATTTATGTAAAACTACTATAAAACTGGGCAATTGCGACCATCTTTCCGATCGAAAAACGGTTGCAAATACCAATTGAGACTGAAACGTGTCCGAAGTTTAACGGTCGCAAAATTGCGACTGTTTTGCGACTAGGTCTTGTATGGTTTCTATTTTTATAATTTCGATCGCAGATCGATGGTAAATTTTCGACTGACATTTCAGTCGCATTTGTCCGGTTTTCTAGTAGCGTAGATTATGGGTTTAATTTATGTTTGCATATATTTATTGTTAGCATTTAAATACATTTAGTATTTGGGCCTTTTATTTCATGTTTAATTGTCTTTATTAGTTAACTTGGTTAATGCCCATGTGTTACATGAGTTCAATAAATACAACTTGTTATAAAATAATATTTTCTATCAAGAATTGTATGTTTGGCTTATTAGTTATCTGTGAAATAAGAAATAATTGAATTTTTCTTATGATTTAATTAGTAATTATTAATAAAATATTAGAATATATGTTAGATATTTAATTATTTAACATCATCATTATTCAATTGGAGAGAAAAGCGAAAAACAAAAATCTAGATTTTATCAGAAGTCGACACGTAGCAAGTATAGTTATTCATTTATTATAATATGAGTTAGAAAACCCAGTATATTATACATGGTGAATAAATTATAGTGTTATATATACTTAGTAATACAAATATAATATTACATATTTTTGACATATTACATAATTTTTTAATACAAATTTTAGAAGGGTTATATAGTTATTTTTTAAAAATGTTTTATAAAAATAATAAAATAAATGTTCAAACTATAAAATATTTTATGAATAAAACTTTTTTTTTAATTAAAAAATGTTTTATAAAAATAGTTATAAAAATCATTACTATTTAATAGGAGAGATAGGTGAGAAACAAAAAATATAATTTTTTTTATAGAAACTTGTATCATTAAATAGGAGAGAGAGGCGAGAAAAAAATGTTGATGATGAATATAAGAATAACATGTGTCACCCAAAAACCTTTATTTATTAGTATTTATAGATATAGATGTGTAAAACACTTCATTTATGTAATTATGGGCTGCAAACTGTTTTAAAAGCCCAGGTCCAGGTCTGTATTAAGAAGTGTCGTAGGTTATGTTGATGGCGTGAAGGAGTTAAGGATGGTTGAAGCATTACGACGCTTAAGAAACTGATCCTTTCCTATCTATTTATGTAATTATGGGCTGTAAGCTATTCTAAAAGCCCAGGTCCAGGTCTGTATTAAGAAGTGTCGTAGGTTAGGTTGACGGTGTGAATGTGTTAAGGACGGTTGAAGCATTACGACGTTTAAGAAACTGCCCATTTTCTCTTCGTTTGCATGTTCACACCATAGTATAAATATTGGGTATGTATGCATGGAACAAGTCGTATGTTTCTTTTTGTAATCCTTTTTTTTTTAACGGCGAACATTGAATGTTGTGACGTCGCACCCTCCCGTCACATGGGAGAGGCTCGTCCAACTCCGGCCAATATGTTGTCTTAACCGGGCCCACTTGGCGTCAGAGTTTGAGAGCATCCAAGGAAAAATCCCACCCAATACGGCCCCTTCCGAGCTTGAGGGAGAGCCGAGGCTCGAACCTTGGATCGGAGTGGGTAAAACCTGGTGCATTAGCCTAAGAACTAGGCCTCATTTGCATGCCTCAGAAATTAATGGTGGTGGTAGGGATTGAACCCGTGTCCCTTGGGACTTCAGGCTTCACCTCAACCCTATGTAGTTAATATCGCCGATAAATCACCCATATATCGGTGATATATCGGTTATCGGCCCCTCTCTAAAATATCGGTAATAATCTCGGTGATATTTTAAGAAAACGATATTGTTGTTTCGACCGAGTTTCTTGGTTTAAAAAAGCGCCATGAGGCGACGCTTAAAGTGTGACCAAAACGCCTCAAAACTACGAGAAGCAAAAATGGCCTGGGTTTTCGGAGCTGCATTCGTGTCCGCAGGACGTGCGGGTATGCACGAGTTCTAGTCGAAACCCAATCTTTCGCACCCCCCCCCTGCGCGAGGGTAGGACTAGTGGTAAAACACATCATGAAGCTTCAAATGAGTAGTGAAGGCTTTACCTTATAAACAACACCTCATTTTGTTCCCAAACCGATGTGGGACAAGCTTCTACCACTTAGACATTCATTCACACTTATGTTTTTGACTTTTGATTTGATTATTAATATTATATATATAATATATATATATATATATATATATATATAAGTTTATGCATGGTATAAAAATTACCGATATCTCACCGATATCTCACCGCGAGAACCGATATCTCAGATATCGGTCCTTGACCGATAACCGATATTTTTCCGCATTAACTACATAGCCTCAACCACTACACCACAACCTCTTTGGCGTTTCTTTTAATCTGGATTCATTTAATTGCAAGACTTTGTTTATTCTATTTCTTCATTGTTCTACTTTAAATTCACCGGTATACATTTATGTTATATCATGAAGAAGAATACGAAATCGGTCCTTGGGAAACCACTATGTTGAAGTGTGAAGTGATAGGATTTACACATCTTTTTGGCACAAAACTTCGCTCATTTCACGATTATTTTCAAAGTTTAGACACTTATTTGCTTCATTTCCAGTTTTGTAGGTTTTTGTGACGCTTAGGAAACAAACAAGAGGATTACAGGATAAAAGTTGATGTTTTAGGGTTTCTGGGCTGGAGGCACGGTCGTACCCCCTACTTGGCATGACCGTGCCAAGCTTAAAAACCCTAGGCACGGTCGCGCCCGCATCTGGCACGACCGCGCCAAGCCAAATTCTAAGGCACAACCGTGCCTTGATTCCCCACGGTCGCGTGTCAACCCGTGAGTCTAAACAGCCGTACTTCCTCGATCAGTGGGACCCAATGTAAGCTCCGGATCGGTCAACCCTCTGTCACACGGTCGCACATATGACCTAGACACGACCGAGCCTAAGCACTTGGCACGGTCGTGCCTTCTCTCCTGCATGGTCGTGCCTCCCCATTTCTATAAAAGCAGAACTTATTCTCTCATTCAGACATTCAACAACCAGAGAGAAATACCCACTGTTCCAGCTCCGAATCTTCATTGTTCCAGACATATTTCAAGCTTCTTGGAGAGGATACAACAACAAGAGGATCACCATACATCAACAACAACATCTAGGCTTGGAGGAGTGGTTTGATTCTTGTTTTCATACCATGTTTATTACTATTTTTCCCTGCTTATTTGTAATTCTTGTGCCCATGATGAGCTAAAACTCTTGTTCACTTTGGTTTAGATGAAGTTTAGATATATTTGACAACATTCATGGATTATTGGCAATTATTGTGTTAATTTTATGACAACCGTATAATTATTCTTTGATGAAATTATGTATTCAAGTATTTTGGGTTGTTTATAAGACTTGTATTTTTGTATGCCATATTATGTTGGAAAACTTGTGGTTTATGCTTATATTCATGGATTGGTGTATGTATTTATTCTAGTTTATGGCATTTGAGTAGGAATGGTGAATGGAGTCTTGTTTATGAATCATTATATTTGTATGTGTATCCTTATGCTTATGTTTGGAAAGACAAAGTGTTTGTTATGATTTTTCGTGTTTAGTTTTATGTTTATCTAGTAATTGTTGACACATTCTCCTAATTTATATAATCTTTGTATAAATATTGTATGTTGAAGAAATGCATATTGTTGTCTAGTTTAATCAACTTGAGGTGGGTAGTGTGTTGTTCATATTATCTTTCCAACTAATTGTTGGATTAGTGTACCTTAATCGGAAGCTAGTTCAATCTTTATAAACATTGACATGATTGTTAAACACATGAGCTTCATTGTATGACTTTAGGTGGTTGGTTTGTGTAATTCATGCTAGCTTTCCGAATGGTAATTTGATTAGATGTTTTTGACGAGAATTTAGTCAATTTATGTTTCGTGTATTTGCCATGTTTTTATGAGTACTTGGGACCAGATGGCTGCTAAATTCTTAGAAAAGTACTTCCCTCCAGAGAAAACATCAAAGTTGAGGGCTAGGATTCTTTCTTTCCAGCAGGATGACGGGAGACATTGGAACGACGACACCCTAGGAGGCGTATGACTTGCTAGAGAAGGTGGCGTCGAAGAGCTAAACTCAGCACACTTCCCGAGCGAGGACTCAGAGGCAGGGTGTCCATCAAGTGGATGGAATCTCCTATTTAGCTGCCAAGGTGGAAGCACTTTCCACCAATATTGATCAGATGCATATTCACAAGGCCCATTCCTTGTGTGAGTTATGTGGTGGGGCGTATCCCACGAGTGCTTGTTAGGTTGGGGATAAGGGGGCCCACGAGCAGGTTGATTTCATGTCCAACCAGAATCGTCCCCAGAATAATCCCTACAACAACACATATAATCCGGGGTGGAGGAATCACCCGAATTTCAGTCGGAAGTCTGGAAACAATAGCCAGCAACCACCCGGATTCACTCAGCGCCCCATTCCGGCATTAGTCCCACCAGTCTCAGGGACAAAGTTCCCACTTTCGACCTCAGTAGGGCCAGTTTCAAGGCCAAGGTTCTAGCAGTGGTCCACCGCCCGCACCCGAGGTTATATCCAGTTTGGAGGACATGGTTGCACGGCTACTTGCCAACTCGGAGAGTCAAAATCAATTGGTAGAGAAGCAGAACCGTTACACGGAGGAGCGTTTTCATATGCATGAGACTGAGTTGAGGAATCAGAAAGCTTCGATCCAGACCATAGAGAACCAGGTCGAGCAGATCACGAAGCTTCTTTCTAAGAGACCGCCAGGTGGCCTGCCTAGCAACACTGAGCCCAATACTAACGCTCATGTGAAGGCCATCACTTTGAGGAGCGGTAGAGACACCGGACCAGATCCACAGGTCCCTGTGCATAAGTCATCCGAGGAGGAGGTTGTGATTAAGATTCCGGATGAGACATCGCCGAGGGGTAATCCAGCGAGCACATCGCGCCCTCGCGAGCCCGTGAGAGATTACACTCCCGCAGTTCCATACCTAGGAAAATTGAAGAATCAGAAGTTGGAGGAGCAGTATGGTAAGTTTTTAGGGTTGTTTAAGCAGTTGCCTATCAACTATTTGTGGAGGCTCTATCTCAGATGCCTAAGTATGCGATATTCTTGAAGGACATCCTCACGAATAAGAGGAAATTGGAGGAGTTGTATCATGTGACGTTGAATGAGGAGTGCTCGGCGGTGATACAGAACAAGCTACTGGAGAATAGATGAGATCCGGGGAGTTTCACCATCCCCTGTTTGATAGGTAGTTTGTCGGTTAGCAATGCCTTAGCTGACCTTGGTGCTAGCATTAAACTCATGCCATATGCGGTCTTTGCTAAGCTTGAGTTGGGAGAACCTACACCGACACGCATGAGTATCCAGCTTACCGATCGCTCGGTTAAGTATCCGCGAGGGATAATGGAGAATATGTTGGTTAAGGTTGATCGTTTTGTGTTTCCTGTAGACTTTATGATTCTGGACATGGATGAGGACAGGAATGTCCCTATTATCCTAGGTCGACCGTTCCTAGCCACCGCCAAGGCCTTAATTGATGTGTATTTTGGGAGGCTTACATTGAGGGTGGATGATGAGAAGGTGACCTTTAACGTTGGGAGATCCATGCAGCACACCCAGAATCAGGATGATTCACTCTACTTTGTTGAGACTGTCTATTCTTGTGTGAGTGATCATCTCTAGGACACAGTTGAGGAGGAGTCCATGGACACACAGATTGTAGGTGGGGAAACATTTGATCCAGTTGATGAGGATCAGTTTAATAAGCAGCTGCATAGCCAGGAGAGCTATGAGTTTCCCTATTGTTTAGAGGTCTTCGCGATGGTTGATATAGAGTCCGAGCCGATTGAGCGGCCTTCTGTTGAGGACCCACCACCTATTGAGCTTAAAGAGCTCCCGAGCCATTTGGAGTATGCCTTTTAGATGGTGAGTCTCTATTACCTGTCATTAGCGCCTTTGATTTGACAAGTGATGAGAATGAGAGGCTATTGGAGGTGCTAAAGCAGCACAAACGGGCTATTGCATGGAGGATTATGGACATTAAGCGAATTAATCCCTATTTTTGTACCCATAAGATTCTTATGGAGGATGATTACAAGCCCGTTGTGCAGCAACAGAGGAGGTTGAACCCGAACATGCAGGAGGTGGTGAAGAATGAGGTGATTAAGCTACGTGACGTTGGTTTGATTTATCCCATCTCCGATTCACCTTGGGTTAGCCCGGTTCAGGTTGTCCCTAAGAAGGGAGGCATGACTTTTATCACCAACGAGAGGAATGAGCTGATTCCTACTCGTACAGTCACAGGTTGGAGAGTTTGCATCGATTACCGCAAACTCAATGATGCTACTCGAAAAGACCATTTTCCCCTCCCGTTCATTGATCAAATGTTGGAGAGATTAGCGGGGAAGATGTTCTATTGTTTCCTAGATGGCTTCTCTGGCTACTTCCAGATCCCGATTACTTTGAGGACTAGGAGAAGACGACATTCACATGTCCCTATGGCACATTTGCTTATCGGCGGATGCCCTTTGGATTGTGTAATTCTTCGGCCACTTTCCAGTGTTGCATGGTGGCCGTTTTTAATGATATGATTGAGGACTCCATGGAGGTTTTCATGGATGATTTTTATGTGTTTGGGAGTTCCTTTGATCATTGTCTTGGGAATCTGGAGAGGATGTTGGGCAGGTGTGAGGAGGCCAATCTAGTGTTGAACTAGGAGAAGTGCCACTTCATGGTGAAGGAGGGCATTGTGCTTGGGCACAAGGTTTCACACGCGGGGATTGAGGTTGACAGAGCTAAGATTAATACCATATCTAAGCTACCCCTGCCCACTTCTGTGAAATATATTCGGAGTTTCCTTGGTCACGCGGGCTTTTACAGACGCTTAATTAGAGATTTTTCTAAGATTTCCCGACCGATGACCCAGCTTCTTGACAAGGAAGCCCAGTTCGTGTTCTCCGACGAGTGCCTTAGTGCATACAATTTTTTGAAGGAGAAGTTGGTGAATGCCCCTATCATGGTGGCTCCTGATTGGAAGCTGCCATTTGAGATTATGTGTGATGTGAGTGACTTCGCTGTTGGGGCGGTCTTAGGACAGAGGAGAGAGAAGCAGTTTCACCCAATTTATTATGCAAGAAAGACGCTCATTGACGCAAAGGAGCACTACACCACGACAGAGAAAGAGCTCCTAACCGTTGTCTTTGCTTTCGATAAATTCCGGTCTTATCTCGTCCTATCAAAGACCATTGTATTCACTGACTATGCAGCTCTTTGGCACATGTTCAGTAAATAGGATGCCAACCCCGACTGATCCGGTGGGTTTTACGGCTTCAGGAGTTCGACATTGAGATCCGTGATAAGAAGGGCGCGGAGAATGTCGCAGCGGACCACTTGTCCCGTCTTGAGTGCTTAGCTTCATCTGAACTTGTGGGGTCATTCTTAAATGACAATTTTTCCCATGAGTTTCTCAAGCACATACAGACACAGGACGAGGAGTGTCCATGGTTTGCTGATTTTGCAAACTTTTTTGCTAGTGGGATCGTGATTAAGGGCTAAACGCATCAACAGAAGCGAAAGTTCTTTGCAGATGTGAAGCACTATCTTTGGGAGGATCCCTATTTCTTTCAAGTTAGGGCTGATCAGATCGTGCGCAGGTGTGTGTTTGGAGATGAGGCACGTCAGGTGCTTAGACATTGCCACGAGGGCCCGACATGTGGAAATCATGGAGCTACCTTGATCGTGAAGAAGGTCTTTGATGCCGATTTCTTCTAGCCTACCATCTTCCGAGATGCTCATGAGATGATCCGAGCTTGTGACGCTTGCCAGAGGGCAAGCAACATTTCGTCTAGGAATGAGATGCCCCAGAACATCATCCAGATTTGTGATATTTTTGATGTTTGGGGTATTGACTTTATGGGACCTTTCCCAACTTCTCGTGGCAACCAGTATATCCTATTGACTGTTGACTACGTTTCTAAGTGGGGGCTGAGGCTCAAGCCTTGCCTACTAATGATGCTAGGGTGGTTTTTCGATTTCTGAAGAAGCTGTTCTCCCGCTTTGGTGCCCCCAAAGCTCTTATTAGTGACTGTGGGACCCATTTCTACAACTCCCAGTTGGAGAAGGCGCTATCACGATATGGTGTGAACCATATATCTCCATAGCCTACCATCCACAGACAAGTGGACTGGTAGAGGTCACGAACCAGGGTATAAAGCGGATTCTTGAGAATATGGTTGGTCAGAACTGTAAAGATTGGTCAGATAGATTAGATGATGCACTTTGGGCCTTCCGGACTATGTATAAGACGAATATTGGTACCACACCATTTAGGTTGATTTATAGGAAGGCGTTCCATCTTCTTGTGGAGTTAGAGCACAAGGCTTATTGGACGTTGAAGGCGGTGAATCTTGACTTGGTGAGCGCAGTTGAGAACCGGTTCACTCAGATTTATGAGCTTGATGAGTTGAGGAATCAAGCCTATGCAAACTCCACGATCGACAAGGAGCGCACTAAGAGTTTACATGACCGACGCTTGAAGTACAAGAAGGAATTTCGAGTGGGTGGTCGTGTGTTGCTTTACAACTCTAGGATGCGATTGTTTCCCGGGAAGTTGAAATCCCGATGGACGCATCCTTACACGGTTAGGGAGGTGTTTCCTTATGGGACCGTCGAGATTGAGCATGAAGATGGGAGAATCTTCAAGGTCAACGGTCATCGTCTTAAGCCATACATTGACGGACCGGTTGACCCGACATTGGAGGTAGTTGCCCTCCACCCCAAGGAAAAATGAATTCGGGGATTAAGTCTAGCTAGCGACTCGTTAATAAACTTAGCTGTTTCAGTATCATCTTTGGTAGCATTTATTAAATTTTGTTTCTATGTTTATTTTCCTGTTTTTATTTTCTATTTTTCTAGGACTTTATCAATTATTTTTGAGTTTAGGTAACCGTGAAGTGTTTTGGATCGAGCGGATCTTGGTTGATGATTGGAATATCTCACGTATGTCTTCTGAATTTTTAGAAATTTTAGTTTGGAAGGATCGCAGACGGGTTTGGAATTCTCTATAAAAAAATCAGGGTTCTGTGTCTGTTGGTCAAGAGACAATGTTGGGCCTCCCAATTAGGCGCGGTCGTGCCCCTAACCCTAGGCGCGGTCGTGCCATAGAACTAGGCGCGGTCGTGCCTCTTTGTTTGAGGGTTGGTATAAATTGCTTTCCAAGACCAGAACGCGAAGAAACCCTCAAACAAACCCCCGAGCAGACCACAAAAACCCTCCCCCTTGCGATTTGCCTCTTTCTTCCATCGTGTGATCTTCGTCCCTTCGAATTAAGGTATGTTTCCGCTTCTCATTCACTCGATTTCATCTTAGAATAGATATTGGTTAGTCAAATTGTAGGTTAGAACAAGCCTAGGTTTTTGATTTTTTTTTTTATGTTTTCTCCGAATCTTTTTCTTTTTAGCTGTGTTACGGCTTGTAAATAGGTAGAAATTGTAGAATTTTCCTTCTGGGATGTTAGGCTATGAAAGCCCCTTCATAAAACGTGTTTAATTGATCCATTTTCGAAACCGAAAACCAAAAAGTGGGTTGAGCACGGTCGCGCCAAGACCAGGCGCGGTTGTGCTAGGATTTCAGCATCCCAGGATCTGGCGCGGTCGTGCCTAGACCGGGCGCGACCATGTCTTATGAGTTTGTGTGTCCGTTATTGGCCAAGCGTGGCCATGGGCTGTCTTTTTAGTCTAGGCACGGTCGTGCTATTCCTTGGCACGGTCGTGCCCCTTCATAAATTAGGTCCGAAACTTCATAATTCCATCTAGCGTATTCATAGCCGTTCTGATTTCATATTTGTTGTTGTCTTGTAGATGGCAGGCAACAGGGAGCACCCGTACCTTGAGTTTAACTTGAACGAGCATGAGTACAAGGCTCGTTTGGATTTGTTATGGCCCGTAGAGGCCGGATTTTGGCCGCTCGTCGTCTACATTCGGCTGCTATCGACGCCATCTGTCAGAGGGACTGATGGAATGACCTTTTCATAGCCCCGTGGCACCGATTATTCAGGCTTCATGCCATACAATACGTTGAGCTTGTTATGGAGTTTTTTTTCCGCCTACAAGTTTGATTATCCTTGTGACGATTTGGAGAGGCCTGACTATTCGATTCAGATTAGGGGGAGTGCCGAGTTATGTCGGTCGCCAGATTTGGACGTTTGTTGGGTTTATACACGAGGCACGAGCTCCAGGCTAAGATATTCACCGAGGGTATCACCGAGTTACCGACAGAGGATGACAAGGATCAGTTTTGGCACGAGTTTGGTTTTGGGATTTATGATCCGAGCTTGACTAAGGCTTCGATCCTTCGAGATCCTCTACACCGTGTTCTACATCGTTGTATAGTTTATTCCATATCTAGGAGAGGGCAGGGGGAAACTATGATGAACCTGCGGGAGTTATTTTACCTTTATTGCCTTGTACGCCAACGCACGTGTAATATTGTGCATTCTATCTTGGGGTACTTGGTGAACAGTTCAGAGCGCGATGTTACCAACGCTATCTGTGGAGGTCACTTTGTGACCAAGCTGACGAGGCACTTTCAGTTGTTGACAGATGATTTGATAGGGGACCTGACCCCTGTGGCAGAGACCGTCGTGATGACCGTGCAGACACTGAGGAACATGCACGTGGCTCGTCGTGGAGACGGAGGGATTAGATTGGTTGACAGATAACGGATATGCGATCTAGATCATCCGGGTCCCGACCCAGATGTTGTTCAGGCCGAGGCAGAGGCCATCGCCACCGCACATCAGGCACACGCGGCTCAGCAGTAGCAGGAGCACCATGTTGAGGATCCGTTTGTTCCGCCGTCCCCTCCTCCGCCTCCTCCTCCACCACCACCTCCGGTTACCATCACTCATGATTTGTTCATGCGCAACTCGGACTGGCAGTACGAGGTCCAGTGCGCCGCTGCGGCTGGCGGAGCCCCCTATGCGGTTCCTTTACCATTTTTCATGCATCTAGAGCACCAGCCACAGCTACCACCATCACCACCACCGCATCATCAGTCACCACCACCACCATAAGTCAAATCGAATTTAAGAACGGAATAAAACCATAAATATCACAAAAAGAATTATATACATATATTACATTTTTTAAGATTTAAATAAATAAATATTGAGTCTAAAGTATTAAATTTACCGGTCAAATTGAATTTAAGAATAGAATAAAACATAAATATTACAAAAAAATAGAGGTTTGATTTTTCTAAAGCAATTGAGATAGAAACTCCATTGAGTCAAACCCAATTTTTTGTGATGACCATGAGTTTTATTGGGCTAAACGAATGAATTGCATGTAACCTTTTGCTTTCACCTATTCTTTTGCGTTTTCTTGAGTTTATTTTTGAGCTTCAATAGCTTTAGACATTGTTTGCTTTCGTTTTTGCGGATTTGAGTGTGCCGGATGTTTCATGCTTATTAGAACTTACTTTTAATATACACTTTGAAATCATGAACATAAATATTACATAAAAATGATTGAGGCATTAGGATAAACCCCTTTATCAGCCTTTTACTTTTATTTTCCCTCACCCGAACATATCCACTAGTTAGCCACGTTGAGCCTATCCCGTCTTTTCCTTTTATTACCCACATTACACCACTATTAAACCTTCATTAGCATTTTCTATTTATTTTATTTTTCACCCGTGTTAGAAATCTGGTTGGCTAATGTTAATTTTACAGCTTTTATTTTGTTGTAAACTTGAAATTCTTGAGAAGTTTTTAGCTAAGGAAAGATGCATATTGACTTAGTTCCCTTAAAAAAATCACCAAATTTAAGTGAAGTATAGCCTATTAGAGCAATTTTGTGAGCCAAGATGGAAAGAATCCGAGTGTTAGCTCTTGCATATAGAAAAGTAATGTTTAGGTTATTTTTATGTCGAAAGTTGTAATAGTTTTTGAGTTAGCATTGCTGCTGGGTTTTTAGCCATTTAGCCACTTTTAAATCCCAAATCCCTACCCCTAACCATTGCCAAGTTACAACCCGTTCAAAGTCCTCTTGTTTTATGCTTTGTTTCATGTTAGTTAGTACAAATTTGATCTTTTAGCAAGCTTATGATTTATGCATGATTCACTGTCTTGGCATTTGAGTGTTCTTTACATACATCATAACTTGTATGATCATATATATACCCAAGTGTGTGTGAACATTGTGAGAGCATTAAGTTGCATGCTAATGATTTCCTAGGCATATTCATTTGCTCATTCGGTTGTTACTTCATTGGGCTCCTTGGGTTTCATTTAGTCATATTTGTATTTCTTGAAAAGCTTGTCAAAACTTTATAAGTTTATTAATGCTTACGGTTTTCCGAATTGATCCATAGTGCCATTGGAAGTTTTGTTTTATTTTGATTTCTTGCTTGAGGACAAGAAATATTCAAGTGTGGGGTTGTTTGATATGTTAGGATTTACACATATTTTTGGCACAAAACTTCGCTTATTTCACGATCAATTCTTGGTTATTTTCAACGTTTAGACACTTATTTGTTTCATTTTCAGTTTTGTAGGTTTTTGTGAAGCTTAGTGAACAAACAAGAGGATTTCAGGATAAAAGTTGAAGTTTTAGGGTTTCTGGGCTGGAGGCACGGTTGTGCCTCCTACTTGGCACGATCGTGCCAAGCTTAAAAACCTTAGGCATGGTCGCGCCCGCATCTGGCACGATCGCGCCAAGCCAAATTCCAAGGCACAACCGTGCCTTGATTCCTCACTGTGACATCCATGATTTTTTTTGGCCATTTTTTTTATTATTTAATTATTCTATTCTATACAATAAATACAACATTTATATCTAGTACTTGTTCGAGCACATTATGTCAAGTTAAATATTATTTTAATACGTATCAATTCAAATCTCCAAGCCTCGCAATACCCATTATTTACCTCTATGCATTTGTGTGTAAGTATATATATATATATATATATATATGTATATGAATATATATGTTTGATAAAACAAGTGTTCAACGTTCGGTTTCTTGGAAATAAAAGTTTCGAGCCAAAATATTATGTTTACACCTTTTACATTATGTATGTGTTTAAAATTACAACTACATATGAAAACCAACATAATTAAACATGATAAATAAACTCATTAAACAATTTACTATGTAATTCCCCACCTCATGAAACATGATAATTTGATAGGTAACATTTAATTTTTTTAATACACTTATAAAAACTAAATCATAAATCCTATAAATAAAAATTTGGGTTTATAAATGATCCTTTTATAGAAATAAAATTATTTCTATTTGTAAGTTATAGCTCTATGTTTAACATTAATATTAAAATAAAAATTTATTAGAGAAACTTATAAACTTTAATGACTTTGTACCTTTATAAAAGTTCAGGGTCCTCTTTACAAATTCTGAAAATTTAAGCTAACTCTAAACCAAAGTTTGTTCATGAAATGATAAAGGCTTAAAACGCCAGGGACTAGAATGCAACATCCGGTATATCTTTCCCTGTTATTCGAAGTTGACTTTCCAGAGTCAACGAAACTCAAATCCATTGCCAACTCGTTCGAATTCGTGTGATTTAATCCAAATTGATCATGCAAAAACGTTACTCGACCAGAACTAAATGATAATGATGAAGCAATTTAATGGTAATAAAAAGTTCTTACTTGAACCACCCCAAAACCGTCATACGCCATAAACCGGATTAATGCTTGAGTTCCGGATGAAATTGAAACGCATAAATGAGTCTAACCAGTTCGCGACACCTCCATTCACACTCCTTAAACTCGTAGATCATTTCTCTTTGGAATCATACAACAAATCGCCTTTTTCTCTCTCTTGGCTCGCGACTACAGGGAGGATCCCGACACCCCTCTTCGCATCAATCCAATACAAATTTCAGGTAAATATTCATAACCACTTGCTCGATTTACCTCCCCATTCCATAAACCCTTTGATTCTGGAACGAATTTACATGAATTCGGGGCTAGGGTTTTGCTTACGCGAATTTGGGGAAGAAGAAGAGTGCGGGACTGTTTGTTAAATAAAAAGCAAACCCATTCCTGTTATGGCGTCAAGCCCAGATCGTCAGGTTAAGACTCACTGCCTCCACAGCCTAAGTCGCAGGTTCGAGTCCTACGCCCCTCCGTTTTCTTTTCTTTGTATTTTTAATTGTGTTCCTGATTATTTTAGTACATGGATTGATGTTTTAATTCCAGAATTCATTCCTTATAAACCTAATAAAAATATTTAACAAATGTTATAAAAAAAAAGAGAAAATATAGAGTAATATCTTTTTTCTTACCATTCACTTTAATCTATTAAAAACACATTGTAAATATTATAATTTAAAAAAAAACAATACAGAAATGATTTACTTAATAAATCTAATTATAATGTTTATAAAATGGTAGTGTTTATAAAACAAATCTTAAATAATTATTTAGACATTAGTACTCTATTTCTTAAAACATATAAATAATTATTGCTAAGAATGATTATTTAAAAACATTTATAAAATTTCTTAAATAATTGTTTTTTTATAAATAATTATACAAATTCATTTAACTTCGTTTGAAGCTTAAATTTATTTAATAACTCATTTATAAACCATTTAAGTAAATGAGATCCTTTCAAAAAAAAAAAGTTAAAATAATTATTTTATTTACATAAAATAATTATTTAAAACCTTTTCCATTCCATAATTTTATTTATTAATTATTCCTGGAATAATTTTATAAATAAACCCAATGTATTACTATTTAAACCTTTTTCCTAATTTGTTCATTTAATTTAGAATAACTATATTCAAACATATTATTTTTGTAAATACTACATAATTATTTTGAGTTTCTGATTAATCCTAATTGGCTTTATACCTGTAGTTATAAAACGTATATATATTCTCACCAAACTTATACAAATCCCACATCCGACCCCAAACTCCAAAGTCCTTAGAAAATCAAATAGATTTTAATTTGTTTATTCTCGTTGAGTTTAGAATACAAATTCATTCGTGTAGGTTGATTGATTCTCACGAGGCTTATCCATCCTTAACAATTTATACTATTACTAGATTCATTACAAGGTGAGTTTACATAGCCCCTTTTTCATTTTTATACTTTTGGGGTGAAACATGTCTACAATTACATTACTTACACAATTCAATACCCTGTGTTCTTATGCCTTGGTCTTTATGCTTTATGTCTTAAACTGCTTGGTGACCAAAACGTGTGTTCATGTTAGTACAATCATTAAATTGCGTGGCAAGCCTAAGGTAGTACCTTTTATGATCATTTATACGGGAATCCGATACATTACTTAACACGAACCTTGGCGGGTTAGTGTTTACATTTAGAACTCCACGCAATCCGGGGGATTGTGCATACATATAACATGGCTTGATTGTACGCTTGGAACCCTGCATGTTTTCACATTTATGCTCTAGACGCGCTTTGAACATATTGAATTGTAAACTTATACTTAACTTTTGTTTGGTGTCAAAACCTATGTTACTCACCAACTACTTGTAGTTGACATTTACTCACATGTTTTAGGTGCACCAGTTTGAGGACACTACTTGATCACTTAGGACTTTGGACCTAGCTTTAATAAAGATTAAATTAAAATTATGTTATGTTTTGAACGTTTCGTTTTCCATTTCCTATGTAACGGATGATTTTAAGTTGATGAATAAATATTGTCATTTAATAATAGATGATCATGTGCTTATGAACAACCGTGTCAGCCCCGGCGTATAATCCGCCGCCGGTCGGGGTGTGACAGATTGGTATCAGAGCCATGGTTATAGGGAATTAGGTTATTAGACACACATGACCTAGACTATAACCTAGGAGTCCCCAAAACATGAGTTTAACTCATGACTCATGTCTTTTATTAGGAACTCCACTTTATACTCATTTATACACATACTTACCTACATCTATCTATTTCTGTTTACATGATATAATTACATGAACTACAACATTCTAAGGACTACATGTAATTATTTGAAACTATATGGATTACTTGAAACATATTACTAGACTATAGCCTATAACCTTAGGATACCCTTATGTAAGTATCTTACATATTATCTGGTTTATTACATTGCATGATACAATACGATTTTTTTTTTCTTAAGTACTTTATTACTTGATAATCTACATGTTCACAAAAAAACTGCTACTACTATAATACCTAATTTGTTACACTATTTGAACCGCCTACGCAATACCTATTTGATATCACTAGTTGCTATCCTAAGTTTTGACATACACACTTCCATCTTTACACATCATCACTATTCACTCATGAAAAGATTTAAACTCCTAGATCCAATACCTATTAAAATTTTCAAATCCCGTCAAAGTTTTGAGTTCTGAAAATTAGTAGAGGACATGTGCAATCCGGAAGGGTGAATGCTTGTATTCTGAGTCTTCTGTCTAGGAAAGCATTTCATATAAATCCAAATCAACCGAAGGATCCGTATGCTTTCCTGGGAATTCTCGAAGTGAGTATTCACCTATAGGCTAAATCATGTCTTCTTGAAAGTATAAAAACTTGAATCACTTTGATTTGTCATAGCATCCATTCGGCTATACGCCAGATGAATGTAATCTAAACATCATCCGCTTAATTATTATAATTTCGTACATAAGTCTAAACCTTATACTTACGCTTAATAATATTTAAGTCAACTATACCTCTTCATCCTTATGCCTTGGAAATTTTATCACCCTTATTATCATTTACAAAGGATTTAAACTCTTAGCCCTTACCATCTGAGGAAAAGAAGCTGCTTCAATAGGTGAAGCACACCCTTGAGCCACAAGACACAATCCCTAACGATCCTCACCATAACCATGAGTTCAAATAATAATGTCACTTGTACATGATGGCTGGAAGAGTGGGTGTAAATCCATGAAAGATTCTGACTAAGGAAAGACTAAGTACTTCAGTGTATCCTTTGTGACCCACCTCTCTTTCCTGGGAATCCTTCTTGTGGGTACACTACTTATAGGTCAAGTGTTACTCCTAATATATTATTATAAGAGCTCGATGTTATGATTAGTCAAAATTTTAAACTCATGAATACCTTTGTACTTAACAACTTACCATTACACTTATGACCTTTTCGTGCTAGACACGGTCTCTTACCCTCTTCATTCCCCTAAGAATCACCCCAAATCAGAGTCAACACAAGAGGAATACTTTGGGTCCCCATCACCGGACAACCAGTCACCGGAATGACTAGTTGCTAGATCCATATTTGACTGCATAGCAGATTGGCTTAGGAGCAGACTTGAGACTCCGAGAAGCTGAATCACCTTCGAGAAACCTTATTTAACACCTAACCTATACCATCCAGATCCAGGAGCAGGACAAGACAAGGAACCTACCGGTGCGTTAGGAGTTCCACCTGATGCCGCTCACCTATATGTAAGGACCACCGAGTTTCTAAGGCAAGGAGTGGAGACTAGGGAATACTTGATGCACATATGAAAATAACTAGGGCTGACGCCCGGTTTGCAATACGAATAACTACAACGATGTTCGTCTTGGTACTCGTCTGTTTCCTGGTGGAAAGCTATCTGAGATGTTAGTCGGATACCCTATTTCGCGTTTTCTTAAAAACTTAAATTGAAACCCATATCCTGTACCCAAATATAAATGTTATTATTTTTAACTCTCCTTAATGATTGATATCTAAACCTTCTTTGTAAACTAATTATCTTGGTATTTCCCCGATTTAACTAATATAGTTATTTTGTTCAAACAAAACATTTATCAAACTCTTGGTTTATAGATTTTATCTAGAGTATAAACTATTTACAAACCCCCTTTACCTCGTAAAGAAACTTAATACCAGTCTTGTACCAATGGTTTTATAAAAGTAATAACAAGTATTTCATCCTTTTTATGATGACTTGATTAACTATTTTATTATGATATTTTATTTCGTTAAACTAATTATTATTTAAATTTTGGCTTATTTATTAAATAATAAGGCCATTATTATCTTTTGAAACATTTGCTTTATGATAATCGAATTAAAAGGTTTTTATTTATCCAATTATCCATCTGCTCAAATTATTATTCCATTTATTAATTTACAAACAAGAGTACAAATTTTAATTACAAACAAAAAAAGGCACAAATTAGATATTCATGTACACATTATGCTGATTACCTGCAAAACCTTCCCATCACCTTGCACCTTCGGGAATGTATGAGCTTACTAGTCATTTCAAGGAGATGAATCATTTCACGTAGGCGTTAACCACCAATATAAAGCTCAACAAAATTGAAAACTTAAAACCCAACTACCTACATGATACATGAATGTCAAGCAACATGCTTGGCTGCAAAACTCGATCACCTACGAAATTTGATAGCTTACGCTACTCATGAGAGTCGATTACTTACATATGAACGTTCACATTGTACGTGAAAAAACTGATTTGTTTACATCATACACGAAACTTAATTAGTCACATTATACACGAAACTTGGTTGTTTGCAATATGCATGATACTATATTGTTCACATCACACTTGAAACTTACTCGTTTGCAATATACATGATACTAGCTTGTTTACATGATACAGATACTTGGTTGTTTACAATATATATGATACTAGATTGATCACATTATAGACGGGACTTGATTACTTGCAACATGCACGACACTAGATTGTTCACACGATACGTGATACTTGGTTAATTACAATATGCATAGTACTATATTATTCACGCTATACATGAAACTTGATTGCCTACATTACACACGAAACTAGACTGTTTACATTAATTGCCCATTATATACATGAAGCATGATCGTTCACTTTATCCATGAAACTTGATAGCTATAAACTTTAAGCTACTCGGGGTTTGACGTATTCTTGTTCAAACACGAGAAAGCTATAAACTTTGAGTTACTCGGGGTTTGACGTATTCTTGTTCAAACACGAGAGAACTATAAACTTTATGGGTAACCCGGAGGGTATGCCATCTACTTAGGGCACCCATGTATGTGGTTGTGCCACCTTGTTAGTCTTTACTCTCTGATTGACTTTACCATCTAGACACACAATTATTCATTAGCAACTCATGTATGAAAACAATAATAAACTAAATGTTTTTGGATGTTTCCCCCACCTCTGTACCCACACGTAATAGAACGATCTATACGGACCATACAGCGATTTGAGTAATTACGGGTGTACACGTAATTATAAAAATCAGCGCATGGAAAACATAGTAAATTCTGTCGTGTGCGATGACATAAAACCTATGGTGAAATACACTAACGAAAATAATGGAATATGATAAAGGCATAGTGGATATACCACTGGTATATCATATATATAAGTGCTCCTGTCATATTGTCAGAAGTAACGTTGCTCGTGTCAAGTACGGTTTCCTATTACTTTGACTTTAGACAATCCTTATCTAGTGACATTACTCGAACATCTTAGACTATATCATAAACAAGTTTAGATCTTAAAATTCCCACCATCCTCATTACAAGTGATGCATCCCATCATTGAGTCCAAAATCATTCTAGGGCTTATTTCCACCCAAACAAAATCCACCACCACCATCCATACCTGACGCAATGATCCGATCTGAACCTTGTCATCAACTATACTTCTCAAACCGACTATCCAAGCTCACATCTTTTTCCTGATTCAGTAGACTCCAACACTTGAATTTCGGGACGAAATCCCCTTAACTTGGGGATACTGTAACATCCATGATTTTTTTTTGCCATTTTTTTATTATTTAATTATTCTATTCTATACAATAAATACAACATTTATATCTAGTACTTGTTCGAGCACATTATGTCAAGTTAAATATTATTTTAATACGTATCAATTCAAATCTCCAAGCCTCACAATACCCATTATTTACCTCTATGCATTTGTGTGTAAGTATATATATATATATATATAAATATATATATATATATATATATATATATATATATATATGAATATATATGTTTGATAAAACAAGTGTTCAACGTTCGGTTTCTTAGAAATAAAAGTTTCGAGCCAAAATATTATGTTTACACCTTTTACATTATGTATGTGTTTAAAATTACAACTACATATGAAAACCAACATAATTAAACATGATAAATAAACCCATTAAACAATTTACTATGTAATTCCCCACCTCATGAAACATGATAATTTGATAGGTAACATTTAATTTTCTTTATACACTTACAAAAACTAAATCATAAATCCAATAAATAAAAATTTGGGTTTATAAATGATCCTTTTATAGAAATAAAATTATTTCTATTTGTAAGTTATAGCTCTATCTTTAACATTAATATTAAAATAAAAATTTATTAGAGAAACTTATAAACTTTAATGACTTTGTACCTTTATAAAAGTTCAGGGTCCTCTTTACAAATTCTGAAAATTTAAGCTAACTCTAAACCAAAGTTTGTTCAGGAAATGATAAAGGCTTAAAACGCCAGGGACTAGAATGCAACATCCGGTATATCTTTCCCTGTTATTCGAAGTTGACTTCCAGAGACAACGAAACTCAAATCCATTGCCAACTCGTTCGAATTCGTGTGATTTAATCCAAATTGATCATGCAAAAACGTTACTCGACCAGAACTAAATGATAATGATGAAGCAATTTAATGGTAATAAAAAGTTCTTACTTGAACCACCCCAAAACCATCATACGCCATAAACCGGATTAATGCTTGAGTTCCGGATGAAATTGAAACGCATAAATGAGTCTAACCAGTTCGCGACACCTCCATTCACACTCCTTAAACTCGTAGATCATTTCTCTTTGGAATCATACAACAAATCGCCTTTTTCTCTCTCTTGGCTCGCGACTACAGGGAGGATCCCGACACCCCTCTTCGCATCAATCCAATACAAATTTCAGGTAAATATTCATAACCACTTGCTCGATTTACCTCCCCATTCCATAAACCCTTTGATTCTGGAACGAATTTACATGAATTCGGGGCTAGGGTTTTGCTTACGCGAATTTGGGGAAGAAGAAGAGTGCGGGACTGTTTGTTAAATAAAAAGCAAACCCATTCCTGTCATGGCATCAAGCCCAGATCGTCAGGTTAAGACTCACTGCCTCCACGGCCTAAGTCGCAGGTTCGAGTCCTACGCCCTTATGTTTTCTTTTCTTTGTATTTTTAATTGTGTTCCTGATTATTTTAGTACATGGATTGATGTTTGAATTCCAGAATTCATTCCTTATAAACCTAATAAAAATATTTAACAAATGTTATACAAAAAAAAACAGAAAATATAGAGTAATATCTTTTTTCTTACCATTCACTTTAATCTATTAAAAACACATTGTAAATATTATAATTTTAAAAAAAAACAATACAGAAATGATTTACTTAATAAATCTAATTATAATGTTTATAAAATGGTAGTGTTTATAAAACAAATCTTAAATAATTATTTAGACATTAGTACTCTATTTCTTAAAACATATAAATAATTATTGCTAAGAATGATTATTTAAAAAGATTTATAAAATTTCTTAAATAATTGTTTTTTTATAAATAATTATACAAATTCATTTAACTTCGTTTGAAGCTTAAATTTATTTAATAACTCATTTATAAACCATTTAAGTAAATGAGATCCTTTAAAAAAAAGTTAAAATAATTATTTTATTTACATAAAATAATTATTTAAAACCTTTTCCATTCCATAATTTTATTTATTAATTATTCCTGGAATAATTTTATAAATAAACCCAATGTATTACTATTTAAACCTTTTTCCTAATTTGTTCATTTAATTTAGAATAACTATATTCAAACATATTATTTTTGTAAATACTACATAATTATTTTGAGTTTCTGATTAATCCTAATTGGCTTTATACCTATAGTTATAAAACGTATATATATTCTCACCAAACTTATACAAATCCCACATCCGACCCCAAACTCCAAAGTCCTTAGAAAATCAAATAGATTTTAATTTGTTTATTCTCATTGAGTTTAGAATACAAATTCATTCATGTAGGTTGATTGATTCTCACGAGGCTTATCCATCCTTAACAATTTATACCATTACTAGATTCATTACAAGGTGAGTTTACATAGCCCCTTTTTCATTTTTATACTTTTGGGGTGAAACATGTCTACAATTACATTACTTACACAATTCAATACCCTGTGTTCATATGCCTTGGTCTTTATGCTTTATGTCTTAAACTGCTTGGTGACCAAAACGTGTGTTCATGTTAGTACAATCATTAACTTGCGTGGCAAGCCTAAGGTAGTACCTTTTATGATCATTTATACGGGAATCCGATACATTACTTAACATGAACCTTGGCGGGTTAGTGTTTACATTTAGAACTCCACGCAATCCGGGGGATTGTGCATACATATAACATGGCTTGATTGTACGCTTGGAACCCTGCATGTTTTCACATTTATGCTCTAGACGCGCTTTGAACATATTGAATTGTAAACTTATACTTAACTTTTGTTTGGTGTCAAAACCTATGTTACTCACCAACTACTTGTAGTTGACATTTACTCACATGTTTCAGGTGCACCAGTTTGAGGACACTACTTGATCACTTAGGGCTTTGGACCTAGCTTTAATAAAGATTAAATTCAAATTATGTTATGTTTTGAACGTTTCGTTTTCCATTTCCTATGTAACGGATGATTTTAAGTTGATGAATAAATATTGTCATTTAATAATAGATGATTATGTGCTTATGAACAACCGTGTCAGCCCCGGCGTATAATCCGCCGCCGGTCGGGGTGTGACACTCACGGTCGCGTGTCAACCCGTGAGTCTGAACAACCGTACTTCCTCGATCAGTTGGACCCAATAGAAGCTCTGGATCGGTCAACCCTATGTCACACGGTCGCGTATATGACCTAGACACGACCGAGCCTAATCACTTGGCTCGGTCGTGACTTCTTTCCTGGCACGGTCGTGCCTCCTCATTTCTATAAAAGCATACTTGTTCTCTCAATCAGACATTCAGCAACCAGAGAGAAATACCCACTGTTCCAACTCCGAATCTTCTTTGTTGATATGTCATCATTTATACATGTTTTACATGCATATTCATTGCCATAATTGGTGCTTTATGGACATTATACATTGGAATTATTGTGTAAATCATTCCTTTTTGATAATTGTAGGTTTTCGAGAGCTTTCGGAAGAAATGAAGCAAAAAACAGTCAAAACCGAAGGAAATACCAAAGAATTGAAGACCTTGCGGAGCTTTAGCAAAATCCACAAGGCTAGGAACAATTTCCCAAGTCAATTGGGAGATTATTAGGCCTTAGAAAGCCGAACATCTCCAAAGAATTATCAACAAATCATCAAAGTCAATGAAAGTCAAAGGCACTTATGGAGCGCTCTTACACCTATCCAAAACCCATGGATAGCCCAAGTACCCATGGGTACTATCCATGGATGATCCATGATCCTTTTTGGCCCATGGAGCCTTTTAGAAGAGTCAAAGAAAGTCAAAAACGTAGGCTCCAAGCAAGAAGGAAGAAGAAGATTCTACCAGCTAAGGGCGTGCCTGCGCCCAAAGAGGGCGTGCCCGCACCCCCCTCCACCACCAGGCGCGCCCGTGCCCTATATGGGCGTGCCCGCGTCCCACTCAGATCAGCTCTGGTATAAATATCATCCGATGTTTCATCGTTTAGCAAGCCTTGGTGAGCCAAAAAAGGGTTCTTAGAAGATTGTTATCACTCTCTAATTCCCCAATCACCTTGGTATCATCCTAGAGTGAGAGAACACACCAATCCAGAGAGAAATTACACTCAAGAAGAGAGCATTCTCTTAGTTAGAGTAGAGAGTAAAGGGGCTCTTCCTCTTGTTCCACAATAGGGGAGCCTATGCAACTCATCATTATGTTAGTCGTTATAGCCATTCGTGGCTAAAACCTCTTTGTATTTCTAGGGTGAAGATAATGTTTGGTGCATGTTAATGTTTAACTTATTAATGAAGTGGTATGTTTATGTCTTTAACTAATTCGTCCTCAAAAACCATCTCTTGATGGACTTTTATTATTGTCTAAATCCGTCTTTATATTTGTGAGTTTCTTGATTTTAAAGAGTAAGATTGTAAAACCCTTTTTAATCAAACTTTCTTTGAAACTCGTACATCTTTATACGAGCAGAGATTGATAAGCCAAGGCTTGGTCTATACTTCTAAGATCGTACGTCTTTATACGAAATTACTATGTGACCAAGAATTGGTGAACTCATGTTGGGAACGTTACGTCTTTATACTTGGTCCCATTGTTACACCGCCTCCAGGTGAGCAAAATATAATCACCTATTTAACTTAATATAAAGCATTTTGAGTCTGATGTCTTTACCCAACCCGGAGACGACCATTCGATGGGTTGAGGGTAAATGTTGTCCCTAACGGGAGGCATTACCACTTTTTAAAGAATATAATTTGCAAATCAAATGTCGTGAGGACGAGGCTCTAGCGGTGACCCGGGTGTCAAGTTTGTAGTAGTCATACCACTGAATTAGTTAACTTAACATTATCACGTATCAAGCTGATTCGAATCTCGAAGCAATACATCTCGTAATCTGATCATTTTCGCCTTATTTACTTTTCTGCTATTTACTATTCTACTAGCTACATTTCTGTTACACACTTCACGCATATTTTTACTTTTATGTTATTTACTTTACCGTTATTTACTTTTCTGCTTCACAAGCACACAAAACCCACCTACTAACTAATCTGGCTAAACGATAACAAAAGTTAAGTATTGGAACTCGACCGTGTCCATTGGTTCGATACTTGGTTCTTACCTGACTATATTACGCTGCGATAGGTACACTTGCCTATTGTGTATGTTTTAAGTTAACGTAATTATTATTTTATTTTATAAATTTAAAACCTGATCTCGTGAAATCAATTAATCTAAAAATATATTTATATATATTTTTATACTTAATTCACAAACGCGCATCAATTGTTCAAGCCATATTTCAAGCTTCTTGGAGAGGATACAACATCAAGAGGATCACCATACATCAACAATAACATCTAGGCTTGGAGGAGTGGTTTGAGTCTTGTTTTCATACCATGTTTCTTACTATTTTTCCCTGCTTATTTGTAATTCTTGTGGTTATGATGAGCTAAAACTCTTGTTCACTTTGG
This sequence comes from Smallanthus sonchifolius, assembly GCA_023525975.1. Classification (NCBI taxonomy): domain Eukaryota; kingdom Viridiplantae; phylum Streptophyta; class Magnoliopsida; order Asterales; family Asteraceae; genus Smallanthus; species Smallanthus sonchifolius. The sequence continues at coordinate 36,211,682 of CM042046.1, forward strand.
TTTATATGAAGTTTAGATACATTTGACAACATTCATGGATTATTGGCAATTATTGTGTTAATGTAATGACAACTGTATGATTATTTTTCAATGAAATTATGTATTCAAGTATTTTGGGTTGTTTACAAGACTTGTATTTGTGTATGCCATAATATGTTGGAAATCTTGTGGTTTATATTTATATTCATGGATTGGTGTATGTATTTATGCTAGTTTATGGCATTTGACTAGGAATGGTGAATGAAGTCTTGTTTATGAATCATTATATTTGTATGTGTATCCTTATGCTTATGTTTGGAAAAACAAAGTGTTTGTTATGATGTTTCATGTTTAGTTTTATGTTTTTCTAGTAATTGTTGACACATTCTCCTAATTTATATAATCTTTGTATGAACATTGTATGGTGAAGAAATGCATATTGTTGTCTAGTTTAATCAACTTGAGGTGGGTAGTGTGTTGTTCATATTATCTTTCCAACTAGTTGTTGGATTAGTGCACCTTAATCGGAAGCTAGTTCAATCTTTATAAGCATTGACATGATTGTTAAACACATGAGCTTCATTGTATGACTTTAGGTGGTTGGTTTGTGTAATTCATGTTAGCTTTCCGAATGGTCATTTGATTAGATGTCTTTGACGAGAATTTAGTCAATTTATGTTTCGTGTATTTGCCATGTTTCTATGAGTGTATTGAATGTATTTTAGATGGATTTGACACCGAAGTGATATTTTCCCCCTTGATTGTTTGATTTGTGATCTTAGCTTAGTTTTATATATTTGCATGTTAGTTAATTAAAACAAACTCTCCTGTAACACCCCAAAAATAGTAATTTAGTAAATAATAACGCGATAGAGACTTAATCGTCGTAAAACAAAAGAAAAACAGACGAGCTTGGGCTCGGCTCCAACGGTATTGAAGCCCAGGTATATAAGGGCCAAGACAGCCTTGAAGCTCTCATTTTCACCAACACTTGAAAGCTAGAGAGAGAAAGGAGAGTCGGGTCTAGAGAGAGAAAGTTGAAGGATCGACACGAAATTGAAGAAGCACGTTACTACTAAGCCTATGAGCAAAACCACCGAACCAGAATCATAATCCAGGTAACGATTCGACCTTAAACTGAGTTTTTCTTCGTTTTGGGATTTCTCGGGTTTTAGCTAAATAGGAGACGTTTTTATGGATGAAACTTGAAAATAAGCTTAGAACTATCATCTAGAGTGAAAACCGCACGTTTTGATCAAAGAAAGTTGTAAGATTAGCATAATCAGATTAACATGCAAAATTTCGGACTTGTCCAGAAAACAGGTGCTGCGTACTTATCAAGTACGCAGCAGGGACATCCGGCGTACTTACCAAGTACGCAGGTACGCAGGAGAAAGATCATGAGTACTTACCAAGTACGCAGGTACGCATGAGAAAGATCATGCGTACTTACCAAGTACGCAAGAAGAATGCTCTGCGCACTTATCAAGTACGCATGAGCAAGGCCATGCGCACTTACTAAGTGCGCAGGCAGCAGGCCAGTAAGTAAAGTCAGTATGTATAGAATGATTAAACCGCTAGAGTCGGAGTTGGATCTGATGTGTATTTAAACTACCTAATTCAGATCGTACGTGACGTTGTTGGACCTTTGTTTAGGACAACCAAGACTAGCTTTTCAGGTGAGTTCTATGTGCCCCCTTCTATGTTATGTGCAAACCTTATCAAATGTTTTGGGGCTGAAATGTATACACTAAATGAATAAATGATATGAATGCTAATGTGATCATACGTGATATACTAATATATATTTATATATATATGAGAATGAATTATAAACAAAGAATGAAACGTATATTTACAAAGAATGAATGAAAGAATGGCATAACGTAAATAAATGAAATCTTGCTTTATAATTATTTATATTGCATGTTATGAATGTATGTATACGTTATGGATTGAAACGAAGCTAAAGGCTACTTCGGTAGACGGACGACCATGTGAATATTTTGCAACCGGGAAAGATACGTTCCTTCGCAAGCTAGGACGTACAAAAAGCATAAATGGGCAGTCGAAGTAAATGCTAAAATAGTATAACGGTTGCATAAACAATAGTTCGCGTGGGAAACGGATGCCTTAGGGCAGACGGGCGAATATGACGGACTACGACGGTAGGACGGGTAAGACGGACGGCCGAAGGTTGGCCGGACCAAAGTTAAAGCGGACGGTTTCTAGGACCGGACGAGTAAAAGGGCTACGACGGTAGCTTAAGGGCGTATGTCTTTGTGATATACGCAGTAAAAGACGGGTTGATCACCCTTATGTGTATGACCAATGATTGTTTAAGGAAAGAAAAGTTGAATGCATATCTATGTAATCACATAAGAATGAAGAAAGAAAAGTAAAAGCTATGAATACGTATTTCTATAAATGTATGTATATAATTATGTATACTTATAAAGAAAAGAATGTTCATACTTAATAGTTTTAAACTAGAACTCACCAGCGTTAGCTGACTTTTAGTATACATTTCAGGTAAAGGAAGAAAGGGACGTGCGATGGCGTGAAGGTTACCCGGCACAAGACTGACATCCCACATTTATTTATATTAAGACAATGTTATGTATTTAATTGTTAAGACTTCCGCTGTTATGTCATGTAATTTGAATGATGTTTGCTTCCGCCACATCTGAATGTTTTAAATTTAAGCTCAGTTTTTATGACTATGTTTATGAGTAAATCCAACAAGTGAGGTCACCCGGGAAAGGGGCCTTACAAGTTGGTATCAGAGCAATAGTTTGAGAGATTCAGACATCCGTAAATGTCTGGACTCAAGCTGATTATGGGACCAACGCACGGATGTCAGTCATGGGTAACCAACGCCAACGCCAGCACGATAAGTAAGTACTGAAGTTAATGCACTTGGATAAGAATAGATACCTTAACTTAGAACAAATAGATGTCAATGTCAAAACCGATTTGAAGAGTTTTGAACCCGAAAAGCAATGTAAATTAGTAATCACAAACCGGTCACTGTAATTAATAATTTACCTTGCTCGTACTGTTCTAAACTATGATCTGAAGGAATGGTATTGATGTATTCCCTTTATAACTATCAGGAAACTAAGAACTATGGCTGGTGGAGGAAGGACCGGACGCCGAGGCGGTCGCACTGGCCGAGTAGGTAGACCTCCGTTGAATCAAAGGCTTGAAGAGGAAGCGAGTGTGCACGCAGAACACACTGAGAGTGTGCACGAAACAGATGTGACCCCAACTGGGAACGACAATCAAGGGACTATACAGTTGAAACCCGAGGTCAGGGATGCTATTGCCCGTGAAGTTGTACTCACCCTGAAGAAAGTATTGCCTGATCTACTATCCGAGGCACTAAAGAAAAGTAGAGAGGAGGATGAAGGAGACCATGAAGAGAAAGTGTATGACAGTGATGGGGATGAAGTGAATGTGAGATCAAACAGTCGTGGGTGTACTTACAAAGGTTTCAAGGACGGAGACCCACCCAAGTTTGATGGTAGCAAGGATTCGGTGGCAACGTTTGAATGGATTGAGAGGATGAACGCTGTAATCAACATCAGTGAGTGTCGACCGGACCAGGCGGTTAAATATGTTGCTCATTCTTTCACTAACGAAGCACTAGGTTGGTGGAGAAACATTCAGAGAACAAAGTCGCCAAACGCTATCGCCAGAATGACATGGGAAGACCTAAAAAAGCTCATAATCCAAAAGTTCTGCCCACAGAACGAGATTGATCGTGTGGAGAACGAGTTCCTAAACTTCAAGGCTGGCAACAAGACTCATCGCCAGTATACTTCAAGGTTCAACGAGCTGGCCCAACTGGTACCACACTTGGTGGAAACTGAAGACCGTCTGATCAAATACTATGTCAAGGGTCTGCTGCAGAGGGTCCGTGTCCATGTAAAAGCTAATCTACCATCGACCTTCGAGTCGGTAGTGAATCTCAGCGGAATCATCTACGACGATTATGCCAATGAGGACCCGGCACCTGAGACACAAAAAAGAAAGTGGGAGAACCCGTCTAGAGGCACAGGAAAAGGGAATTTAGCATCTGAAATTAAGAAACCAAGGTTTGATGAATATGAAACTTGCAGAAAATGTGGAAGGCGACATCTTGGCGAGTGTCGAATCGGCACCACCACATGCTATAAGTGCGGGAAGCCTGGTCACTTCTCCCGAGAATGCGTAAAGAACGTCAAGTGTCAAGTATGTGGATTGTTTGGACATCTGACAAGGAACTGCAGGAAGGCCGGCTAATCTGGTTCGGGAAAAGGAACAGCCGCAGGCTAGGACTCGAGCCTACGCTCTAACTGAGGAGGAAGCAAGGGGAAACCCTGATGTTGTGTCAGGTACGTTCCTAGTTAATAACGAACATGCTGCTATTTTATTTGACTCTGGTGCTAGTAAAAGTTTTATATCTAATGCATTTAGTCGTAAACTAGGATGCACTATCAACACCATAGTAAAGGCCTTTAGCGTACAAACTGCCATTGGTAAAACTTCGGCAATATTTCAAGTAACAGAGGATTGCATCATAGAAATAGAGGGTCATAAGTTCCCTTCTAGATTGTTCCTTCTCACCTTAGGAGGATTCGATATAATATTGGGTATGGATTGGCTAGTTGCCAATGAAGCTCAAATCATATGTAAACGTAAGAGGATACACCTCAAATCTCCAAGCGGCAGTCCAATTACAGTTTATGGGGAATGGAATTGCACGATGCCAAACATCATCTCGATGATCAAGGTCGAAAGTTACATGAGGCGCGGTTGCGAAGCTTATTTGGCATATGTTATTGGTGATAGAATGAAAATGAATGAACTCAAGAATGTACCCGTGGTGTGCAACTTTCCGGAAGTATTCCCTGAGGATCTACCTGGGTTACCACCCGATCGGGAAATAGAATTTCAGATTGACTTATTGCCAGGAGCTGAGCCCGTTGCCAAAGCCCCCTACCGATTGGCTCTGTCAGAAATGAAGGAATTGATGTCTCAACTAGAGGAACTAACAGAAAAAGGATTTATTAGGCCAAGCATCTCACCGTGGGGCGCTCCGGTACTATTTGTAAAGAAGAAGGACGGCACCATGCGCATGTGCATTGACTACCGCGAATTGAACAGGAGGACAGTAAAGAACAAATACCCACTGCCTAGAATAGACGACCTTTTGATCAACTGCAAGGTGCGAGTTGGTTCCCAAAGATCGATCTTAGGTCGGGGTACCATCAGTTGAAAGTAAGAGAAGAAGACGTACCAAAGACCGCGTTTCGCACGCGTTATGGGCATTATGAGTTTCTCGTGATGTCCTTCGGATTGACCAACGCACCAGCAGAATTCATGGATTTGATGAATAGAGTATGTCTACCAATGCTGGATCGATCAGTGATAGTTTTTATAGACGACATACTAGTATATTCGAAAAGCGAGGGTGATCACCACTCTCACCTAAGAGAGGTTCTGGAGGTGCTAAAGCAGGAAAAGTTATACGCAAAATTCTCCAAATGCGCGTTCTGGCTTAGGGAAGTCCAATTCCTAGGTCATGTAATAAACCCAAACGGCATTATGGTGGATCCTGCAAAGATCGAGACAGTAAAGGAATGGAACATCCCAAAGACAACAACAGAGATACGAAGCTTTCTGGGATTGGCAGGCTACTATCGAAGGTTCATTCAAGATTTTTCAAGAATAGCCTCGCCACTAACTAAGTTGACACGGAAGGAAGTGAAATATGAATGGGGTCCAACCCAAAACAACGCGTTTGAGGAACTTAAGGCACGATTAACCCAAGCTCCAGTCTTGGTGCTACCTGAGGGAAATGAAGACTTAGTAGTCTACTCTAACGCTTCGGGTCAGGGTTTAGGTTGCGTACTTATGCAACGAGGAAAGGTAATTGCTTACGCCTCGCGACAACTAAAGATTCACGAGGTTAACTACCCAACACACGATCTAGAGTTAGCGGCAGTAGTTTTCGCGTTGAAAATATGGAGGCACTATCTGTATGGAGTTAAATGCACCATTTACTCCGATCACAAAAGCCTGAAGTAATTTTACGGGCAAAAGGAATTAAACATGAGGTAAAGGAGGTGGTTAGAGCTACTGAAGGACTATGACTGTGAGATATTGTACCATCCAGGCAAAGCAAACGTGGTGGCTGACGCTTTAAGCAGAAAGGAAGAATCAGAACATATACGGATCAAAGCGTGTCAACTGATTATAACACCAGATTTGATGAGTGAAATATCAAAGGCACAAGACGAAGCACTATTAGAAGGAAATATAAAACGGGAAAGAATAGTAGGACAACAAGGGAATTTGGATGCAAATGCATATGGTGTACGAACTAGGTTTGGCCGAATGTGGATACCTAAGATTGGCGAGCATAGAGCCAAAATACTCGATGAGGCCCATAAGTCTCGCTATTCTATCCACCCCGGGACAAAAAAAATGTATCAAGACTTGAAGAAAGAATACTGGTGGCCTGGCATGAAGAATGATGTGACAGAATACGTGAGCAAGTGCCTAACGTATTCTCTAGTTAAGGCCGAGCACCAGAAACCATGCGGTAAAATACAACCTTTACCAATACCAGAATGGAAGTGGGAGGAGATCACGATGGACTTCATTACCAAGCTACCGCGAACAGCTAAAGGCAATGATACCATCCGGGTGATCGTCGACCGCTTGACGAAAAGTGCTCACTTCTTGCCAATACGTGAGACTTCTTCGTCAGAAAGACTAGCAGAAATATTTATCAAGGAAGTTGTGAGCAGACATGGTATGCCGCTGTCGATTGTGTCCGACAGGGATACTAGATTCACGTCAAGGTTTTGGAAGAAATTCAACGAAGCAATGGGCACTAGACTGAACATCAGCACCGCTTACCACCCCCCAAACCGATGGACAATCGGAAAGGACCATTCAGACCTTGGAGGACATGCTCCGGGCCTGTATCATTGACTTCGGTGGGAGCTGGGACAACCATCTACCATTGGCAGAATTTTCATATAACAACAACTATCACTCGATTATTGGCATGCCGCCATTTGAGATGTTGTATGGAAGGAAATGTAGGACCCCGGTTTGTTGGGGGGAAATTGGACAAAAGGATTTCGCAAGTCTCGAAGTGGTCAAAGCTACTTCCAAGAAGTTTGATCAAATCAAGGCTCGAATGAAAACCGCAAAGGACAGACAGAAATCATACGCGGATAAGAGAAGAAGGGATTTAGAGTTTCAAGTAGGAGACATGGTACTGTTAAAGGTATCACCACGGAAAGGAATCATTCGATTCAGAAAACGTGGCAAACTAATTCCAAGGCTTGTCGGACCTTTCAAGATTTTAGCGAGAGTGGGTCAAGTTGCTTACAGACTCGACCTACCCGTTGAGCTTAGTGGAATACACCCTACGTTCCACGTGTCGCACTTACGCAAGTGCCTAGTTGACGACACAACTCACATACCTTACGACGAGATCGAAGTGGATAACAGTCTAAATTATGTTGAGGAACCGATAACCATCCTTGATCGAGATGAGAAACGACTACGCAATATGTCGATTCCTTTAGTCAAAGTACAATGGAAGCACAGAAAAGGGTCAGAAGCTACATGGGAAAAAGAAGACGAGATGAGGGGACTATATCCTTAATTGTTTAACGTATAAACGGTTTCAAGGACGAAACCACTTTAAGGAGGGTAGACTTGTAACACCCCAAAAGTAGTAATTTAGTAAATAATAACGCGATAGAGACGTAATCGTCATAAAACAAAAGAAAAACGGACGGGCTTGGGTTCGGCTCCAACGGGCCGAGCGAAGCCCAGGTATATAAGGGCCAAGACAGCCTTGAAGCTCTCATTTTCACCAACACTTGCAAGCTAGAGAGAGAAAGGAGAGTCGGGTCTAGAGAGAGAAAGTCGACGGATCGACACGAAATTGAAGGAGCACGTTACTACTGAGCTCGTGAGCAAAACCTCCGAATCAGAATCACAATCCAGGTAACGATTCGACCTTAAACTGAGTTTTTCTTCGTTTTGGGATTTCTCGGGTTTTAGCTAAATAGGAGACGTTTTTATGGATGAAACTTGAAGATAAGCTTAGAACTAGCATCTAGAGTAAAAACTGCACCTTTTGATCAAAGAAAGTTGTAAGATTAGCATGATCGGATTAACATGCAAAATTTCGGACTTGTCAAGAAAACAGGTCTTGCGTACTTATCAAGTACGCAGCAGGGACATCCTGTGTACTTACTAAGTACGCAGGTACGCATGAGAAAGATCATGCATACTTACCAAGTACGCAGGAGAAAGATCATGCGTACTTACCAAGTACGCAAGAAGAATGCTCTGCGCACTTGTCAAGTACGCATGAGCAAGGCCCTGCGCACTTACTAAGTGCGCAGGCAGCAGACCAGTAAGTAAAGTCAGTATGTATAGAATGATTAAACATCTAGAGTCGGAGTTGGATCTGATGTGTATTTAAACTACCTTATTCAGATCGTACATGACGTTGTTAGACCTTTGTTTAAGACAACCAAAACTAGCTTTTCAGGTGAGTTCTATGTGCCCCCTTCTATGTTATGTGCAAACCTTATCAAATGTTTTGGGGCTGAAATGTATACACTAAATGAATAAATGATATGAATGCTAATGTGATCATACGTGATATACTGATATATATTTATATATATGAGAATGAATTATAAACAAAGAATGAAACGTATATTTACAAAGAATGAATGAAAGAATGGCATAACGTAAATAAATGAAATCTTGCTTTATAATTATTTATATTGCATGTTATGAATGTATGTATACGTTATGGACGTAAACGAAGCTAACGGCTACTTCGGTAGACGGACGACCACGTGACTATTTTGCAACCGGGAAAGATACGTTACTTCGTAAGCTAGGACGTACAAAAAGCATAAATGGGCGGTCAAAGTAAATGCTAAAATAGTATAACGGTTGCATAAACAATAGTTCACGTGGGAAACGGATGCCTTAGGGCAGACGGGCGAATATGACGGACTACGACGGTAGGACGGGTAAGACGGACGGTCGAAGGTTTGCCGGACCAAAGTTAAAGCGAACGGTTTCTAGGACCGGACGAGTAAAAGGGCTACGACGGTAGCTTAAGGGCGTATGTCTTTGTGATATACGCAGTAAAAGACGGGTTGATCACCCTTATGTGTATGACCAATGATTGTTTAAGGAAAGAAAAGGTGAATGCATATCTATGTAATCACATAAGAATGAAGAAAGAAAAGTAAAAGCTATGAATACGTATTTCTATAAATGTATGCATATAATTATGTATACTTATAAAGAAAAGAATGTTCATACTTAATAGTTTTAAACTAGAACTCACCAGCGTTAGCTGACTTTTAGTATACATTTCAGGTAAAGGAAGAAAGGGACGTGCGATGGCGTGAAGGTTACCCGGCACAAGACTAACATCCCACATTTATTTATATTAAGACAATGTTATGTATTTAATTGTTAAGACTTCCGCTGTTATGTCATGTAATTTGAATGATGTTTGCTTTCGCCACATCTGAATGTTTTAAATTTAAGCTCAGTTTTTATGACTATGTTTATGAGTAAATCTAACAAGTGAGGTCACCCGGGAAAGGGGCCTTACATCTCCAAAACATCTTTTTACCATCACTTGATTAAATCTTGGTTTCGGTATATTATCGCATCCCACCGTGTCCACGGATTGATATACGGTTCTTACCATTACTATATTGTTATCCGATGGGTACACTTGCCCGACGTGTGTGTGATTAGTCTTTGGTGAAAACCCATTTTAAAACTCAAATTGTATGAAAAATACTTATAAATATATATATATATATATATATATATATATATATATATATATATATATATATATATATATATACAGTGAAGTTCATAAGATCATTCCCAGCCCGTTATTTATATTATATATTCTTATCCTTATAATTACACTAAAAAACACTACTTTTTCTATATTTTATATCTACTTTTCTCTCTGATTATCCTTATAATTATACTAAAAACCACTACTTTTATAATTATATTTACAAAAATCTTATATATTTTCTCTCTCCTTCACTCACAACCACTTTAAACCACTCTATAAAATATACAAAAATCACTCACATAATTATAAGGAACGGGCCGTGAATGCTTTAAGAGCATTCACAACTGGTTTGGTATAATTATGTGAGCGAGTTTTATATATTTTAAGGAGTGGTTTAAAGTGGTTGTGAGTAGAAAAGAGAGAAAATATATAAGGTTTTTGTAAATATAAGGATAAAAGTAGTGGTTTTTAGTATAATTATAAGGATAAGGATAAGAAGAGAGAAAAGTAAATATAAAAGGTAGAAAAAGTAGTGATTTTTAGTGTAATTATAAGGATAAAAATAAGAAATATAAGGAAGCTGTTGTGAAAACCCGTGTAACGGGACTTGTACGAAATCTCGCACTTTAGGGTCGGAGATTTCGAGTTCCTAGCGGTGCAACCTTAACACTATGGAAAACCTTTATTTATTATATAGTATGGATAAGGTGTTTTTATTTTGAATAGTCTTATTTTACACTTGTCTTGTTTAACATATTGTTAGGACGCCGAACCGGTCTACTTAGCGTTCCACTAGTCGGACAAAATTTAAAAAACCGGACAACGTTATAAATATTATGAAAATAAATCAATCTAAACAAGCATTAATTTTTTAAAAATCACCAACAAGTCAATTTAAATAATTTTAAACTAACGATTAGTTGCGAAATACAAATCCAAGAGCATAACAATCCAAACTTAAAAGAGATAAAAAAAAAAAGAGTAAACGGACATTTTCGTCCCTAAGATTTGCTAGTCTTAATAGTTTCACACTTTCAATGCACCCTTAACACTATAGGTCTCTCACGTTTAAATTCTTAACGTTTTTAGTCCAACTCACTAACTTCGTTAAGTTTTTTTAGTTAATTCTTGTTAAATGGCCATAATACCTCTATTCTTCCCCACTCCACCAACACAAGCCGCCGCCACCACGGGCAGACCACCACCTGCCGCCACCAAACTATGGAAACAACTGTTTGGTAGGGGAACGAAACATTCAAATGTGAAGATGAATAAGTTCAAAACAAAATTATTGGACAAAATTGTTGCATAATAGCTTTATCTAAAATAATCACTAAGAAACCAAATGTTTTAGATCTCCGATCCAGAAACTAACTGGATCTCTACTGCAATGTGATATCCAACGTATGGGATCATAATCAGATCGTGAAAACAATCACACAAACAGGAAACGTGAAAAATAAAATCGATTTGAGAGTATAACGAATGATGAATGTGAAAATTGAAGAAGAATTACGTATGAAGAATCGCACCATCCGTTCCATTTTTGTTTCAATTCTATTATTACTTTGTTACCAAATATCATTATTATTACAAATAGAGTAGTTTGAGGATCAAGCTACAAACTCTGGCAAGAAAACTAGGGTTCCGGCAAAGTTCCGGCAACCCCGTTTTTCCGTCAAGGACTCTCGCGAAAGTGGTGGTCGGCCGGTTGTGGTGGAGTGAGGAAGAAGAGGGGTATTTTGGTTATTTAACAAGAATTAATTGAAAAAACTTAACGAAGTTAGTTAGTGAATTGCACTAAAAGCACTAAGAATTTAAACGTCAGGGACCTATAGTGTTCATGGTGCACTGAAACTGTTAAAACTATCAAATCTCGAGGACGAAAATTGTAATTTACTCTAAAAAAAATTAAAATAGCCAATTGGTCCAACCGCGGCTTTCCGGTTCGACCACAGGTTCCCGGACCAACCGGCCAGGTCGATGCAGTCCCGTTTCAACACATATAATCGGACCGCCCAACTCTCCGGTTTCCAGTCCGATCCGGGTATCAAAACACCGCGTATAAATAAAAAGTCAAACTAGCTGACTATCGAGACAAAGAGAGGATGTATTTGATCGGATATCGACTACCTCATATTCTCAACGTGACAAAAGTAGGTAGTTGACTTTCAGATTGGAATTTGTCCAAGTCAACATTAGTTATTTTGAGTATAAAATATATATATTTGTATTTTGAAAACTAACTAGTAATTTACCCGGCGCGTCACGTTAAATCATGAACGCAAAACAGCTTCACACTTTGTGAAAAAAGAGAGGAAAACTTAACTGTTAATCAAATAAAAGTGTTAGAAAAAGCTAAAAAAGCGGACACAAACGACTTTGAAACTTATAAAAAACTAAATCGTTACATAGATAAAAGTTTTTGAAGAGCCACACGCATTGCAGCACGTGAAGTCGCACGTAGCGGCACGTTAAAACACACAATACATTAAAAAATCAAAAAACATTTAATAGAGCGTTAATAATATTAAAGATGTTATATACAAATAAGAAACAATTAAAAAGGTTAAAATGTACCAAATAAACAAACGTTGCAGTAAAATAGTTAGTAACACTACAAAAGTTTTATAATTTTTTAACCGTAACAAAGTTGTTAAAAGAAGTTAGCCGTAAAAAAAAATTAGAAAACGAAAACAAAACCGTTTAAAAAAGTAAAAATTCAATATAATTCATAACAACATCGTACGGAAATGCTTAGACGACTTGTACACTAACACGCAACTCCGATTTGAATGAAACTTAATTCGAAACATAAATAAAAAAAGCAAATCGCAATGGTATAATTAGAATTTTATAAAATATCATATTTAAAAGTTATCAACTAAAAAACAAAAAAGAGAAAATCCTAATTAAAAAAAATGCATAATATTTTTAATTATTATAAAAATTGGGTTCATTGTTGTAAATCATATGAAAACTTCCAAAGTCAACTATAATATAAAATCAAGATAAAGAATGAAAGCAAAAATGACGCGTAGCAGTAAATGAGAGTGAAAGACAGAAAAAGGCAACACATGTTTGTACGTTTAGCATAGATGGTCAGCTCTATCACTTTTCTAAATTAATACAATAATAATAATAATAATAATAATAATAATAATAAAAAAAATAAAAAAAAAGTAACTAATATTAATAAATAGTTCTTAGAAGAAATATAAGTGATTAACATATGATGTATTCTTCTAGTTTTTGTTAACATCACATTACAATTTCTTTAAATAAAAAAGATGATTACAATAAAATGGTCGGTTAACAGACAACAAGTTGCGTCGCAATCCCTTTTTAAATATCAAAGTATGATGACAAGCATGTTGACTACCTATAGATAGAGTGAACATGTTGCCACCACTTGCGCAGTGGAGTTGACCCACCCAATATGTTCATGAAATAGAGTTAGTTGTTATCAATTATCAAATACAATGGATAATAAAACATGTTCACAACAATTCGTGAAATTTAAAACCATCATAAAGATATGATGAGTGTATTATAGATAATGTAAAGTGATGCGTTGGATGTTGGGATTGTTGAGGCTCTCAATGCATTAGGGCAGTTAGCCGTAAAGTAATCATCCGTACTTTTCTTTTACTCGGCTAGAAGCTTCCTTACCCCCCCCCCCCCCCCCCCAACCCAATCAAGAAGGTTTGCAATTAGGGAAGGTTTGCAATCAAGAATGGTTTGCAATTTTTGAAAGAGTTAAGCCTAATTTTTTAAAGTGTTAGCCCAAATTCGCCTCAACAAATCACGGTTCGGTTAACCTTGATTACTGATATGTCATCATTTATTGAATAGTAACCTTGCATTAGATGCTTAAAACAATTATATTTTGTAATTGCAAGTTATTTGATGTTAAAAATATAAATCAAGCTAAATCCTATCAAAAACACCAAGAATTCAAGCTTCTAGAAGGTTCATTCTCGAGTATTGACCCCTAAGAAGTCAAAATTGGTCAACAGAAAGTCAACAAGCAGCAAAAAGACGAAACAGGGAGCAGATAAGGAAAGGCACGGCCGTGCCTTGCTTTGCCATGCACAGTCGTGCATCCTTATTCTTGGTCTCCAAGGGTTTAGTACAATGGCCCTTGTACCCTATTTAATTCTCGAGGTGTTTGCACGTCCGTGCAATCCAATGCACGGTCGTGCGTTGCTCATTTTGAGGCCTATAAATAGAGGGCTTGAGTTCTTCATTTGGGACATCTCTCCATACCTCAAGAATACACCAGAGAGAGCTTATTTCGTAGTTAGAGTAGAGAGTAGAGGGGCTCTTCCTCTTTGTTCCACAATAGGGGAGCCTACGAAACTCATCGTTACGCTAGCCGTTATGGCCATTCGTGGCTAAAGCTTCTTTGTATTGCTAGGGTGAAGATGATGTTTGGTGTATGGTAATGTGTAACGTATTAATTTAGTGGTATGCTTATATCATTAACTAATTCCTTTTTAAACCCACCTTTCGGTGGACTTTTATTATTTTATAAATCCGTCTTTATATTTGTGAGTGTCTTGATTTTAAAGAGTAAGATCGTAAAACCCTTTTTAATCAAACTTCCTTTGAAACTCGTACGTCTTTATACGATTAGAGATTGATAAGCCAAGGCTTGTTCTATACTTCTAAGGTCGTAATCTTTATACGAACTTATTATGCGACCAAGAATTAGTGAAATCATGTTGGGAACGGTACGTCTTTACACTTGGTCCCATTGTTACACCGCCTCCCGGTGAGCAAAATATAATCACCTATTTAACTCTAATATAAAGCATTTTAAGTTCGATGTCTTAAAACAACCCGGAGATGACCATTCGAAAGGTTGAGGGTAACTGTTGTCCTTAACGGGAGACACTACTATTTTAATTTAAAGATTATAATTCGTGAATCAAATATAGTGAGGACGAGGCTCTAGAGGTGACCCGGGTCACAAGTTTGTAGTAGTCATACCACTTAAGTAGTCAACTTAACATTATCACCTATCAAGATAATTCGAAACCCGAAGCAATACTATCCGTAACTTGATCATGTCTGCCATATTTACTCTTCTACTATTTACTATTCTGCTAGTTACATTCGTGTTACACACATCACGCACATTTTGACTTTTATGTTATTTACTTTACCGTCATTTGATTTTCTGCTTCATAACCACACAAAACCCACTCACTAATTAATCCGGCTAACCGATAACAAAAGTTTAGTATTGGAACTCGACCGTGTCCATTGGTTCGATACTTGGTTCTTACTTATATTACACTGCGATAGGTACACTTTCCTATTGTGTGTGTTTTAAGTTAAAGTAATTATTATTTTATAAATTTAAAACATGATCTTGTGAAACTATCCTAAAAATACATTTACTTATGTTTTTATAAATGTCAAACACACGCTAACAAGTTTTTGGCGCCGTTGCCGGGGACACAATGATTTCAAGAAAAATTCACGTTAATGGATTAGCCTTTATTTTCTATCTGTTTTTATTTTATGCTTTGTTGCAGGTAGTGTATGATCCAACGTTCTACTACTTCACCTTTATCAGAACCCTAACGATTCTTCCACCGCCGAGTACGAGAAAACCGTGCTAGAAAATTGGTCGTCGAAAACTTCACTATTTCTGAATTTGCAAGACCGTCACTTGACGCTTTGGGGTCTAGTATCACAAGACCGACCGTTGTCGCTAACAACTTTGAGATCAAATATCATGTTATCCACATGATCCAGTCATCATGCACTTTCAATGGATTACCCGATGAGGATCTACATGGCCATATCACAAATTTCCTCAAAATTTGGGATACCTTCAAACTAAACGGAGTTTCGAATGACGCAATTCGTCTCCGAATGTTCCCTTTTTTCCTTAAGGGAGCGAGCTAAGTTATGGTTAAATTATCTTCCTACCGGGTCAATCACTACTTAGGAATCATTGAAAACTTGTTGGTAAAAGTTGGCAAGTTTGTCTTCCCTGCCGACTTCATGGTTTTAAAAATAGGACCCGACTATTCCATACCATTGATCTTGGGTCGTCCATTTTTAACCACTGCAAGAGCTATCATGGACATGAATGAAGGAATTCTAACACTCGTGTCTGAAAACAATCAGTGACATACAACACCGGAGGGTATGAATGCATGTCGAGTGATCCTCTTGAAATCTCCCAATTTATCGATTCCAATCCGGACTATCAATTGAAGAAAGCAAGGGAATTTAACAAAGAGAAAACATAAGATCTCGACAAAGGGAAAGCACCGGATCTTGCCATACCAAAAACACCAGATCCTAAAACGATAGACCTCACCAAGGATCTTGACAGCACTAATCGGATTGAATAATATTTTGATAAATTACCAAAGTTGAACGACTTGAACGGAGAAATAGGAGACACGGGGGAGGTTACTAGCCCCCATTTGAAGAAAGACTGATGCAACACGTACGGGTCGGGCTAAATACCCTTAAATAAATGTAGCGTTTCCGGGAGGCAACCCGATGATCATAAATAAATTGAGAAGTTGGTGTATATGGCAGAAAGCATGGACCTCAGGTTTGGTTTCTCCAAATTTAAGTTTCTAATTACTTCAACCCCCACGTATGCCTTCTCGATTTAGTAGCTCAACTACTACCTTTTATTTTCCTTGTCCGCTTTTATGTTTTCCTTTATGTGTCAGGTAGAATAACATCATTAGATCATCTCTCTACTTTGAGTAGTTACACTCCATCTTTACGAACCTGGAGCCGAAAACCACATCAAATTTATGAGAAATTCGATGAAGTCCTTGGAGCAACATGTTGACAAGCAGTTGATAGGCACAACCTGATAGCAACAATGAGTTTTGGCCTTAGGTTATCCACCGAATTGACCGGGGGAGTACTAGTTTCTTTTCCCTTAAAACCTCATGCATTTAAATTCCTGCATAGTATTCCATTACATGCATTTGTATATTAAGGGCAATGCACAGTTTTAAGTGTGGGGTGGGGAATTAGAGATTTAGGACTACTTGTAACCTCAAAGCAGTAAAATTTAACTTGTGATTTTCTACTCATTTAACTAAAACATTACAAAAACCTACCTATTGTAAAACCCAAAAAAAATTCAAAAATTTTAAACCTTAAATCTAAACCTCTTTGAGTTTGCACCTAATTAAATAAAATAAAGACATGACAAGTAGTGTAGAAGCATGTTTTTGTAACTATATATTAAATTCTATGTATCGGTGTACTAGGCTAGTACGCAGGAGGGTGTTCCTGCGTACTTAGCTTGTTCACCGGTTGGTCATGCGTACTTAGTAAGTACGTAAGGCTTTTTTCCTTGCGTAGTTAGCAAGTACGCATGACCAATGTCATGCATACTTAGCCAAGTACGCATGACCAATGTCATGCATACTTAGCCAAGTACGCAGGTAGTGTTCCTGCCCCTATAAATAGAAGACTTGTCTTCATTTGTAGGTGGAACTTCTGGAACAAGGTTGAGAGGTGTCCGGGTCGGGACGAGCTCTCCCGACCCCTGGACCGTGAGCTTAGATGAGAGATGTGTGCTCCTTCGATATGTAGTCTGTAATACGGAATGACTTCTATGTTATGGATTACGTATCGTTTCATTATCTTTTGTCTTTGTTCGTGTTTCTCTGTCTCGTTTCTTGGTTCCCACACAAATCACAGAACATGTCCGTGTTATCTCCGATGTGCGACGAGGCTCCCAGGACCTACAAGTAAAAACAATTGAATATTATGCATAACAAATCACTAAACCCTAGCCCATTTGTTTCCATGTGAGAATAATCTGAACCTTTTCACTAGCATTATTATCATCATTTTCGCAAGCTCTTTCGTTTGTTATATTGAGTGTTTATTCGGTCGAATTCTATGCATAATTAGAACTTGTGTGACTTATACATATCAAGATCATGAACTAGTGCAAGTATAAAAATGATTGAGTCACCTAAGACTTTATCACCTTATTATCCATAAAACCCAAAAAATCCCAAAAATATTATCCGCCTAGATAACCCTCTGAGCTGTAGCCTTTTCTTTTCTACTACCCATACCTATCACCCAACCAGATTTTCGCAAACACATGTTATTGGCTAACTGTTTTCAAAATGGGAAAATCATCCTACGAAGTCATTTCAAGTTTACTATCGTCGAGACAATTTTGGAAAGAATATGCTCTGCTCAAAAGATTTGGAATATACAGAAGATGGATGTATTAGGAAAATAGCCGAACTATTTGCAGGGAATTCATGGAAACATTATTTCAAGGAAATTGGGGAAAAATGATTATTTAAGAATCTATCTTGATAAAAAAAGGAGAAATATTTTGGTCTTTTACCGGGAGACCTTAAAGAACTGGACATGCATTCCTTTGATTTCAATTTGGTTTTTTGCCTTCATTTCGCAAAGCCTGAATTACCAACTAAACTCCGAGAAAATATTTTCCAAGCAACCAATGATGTAAGAAAGCAGTGGCGCAAGCAAGAATAATTGCCACCATTCTGCAGTTTGCCAAAAAGTTCCGCCAAAAGAAGAGCCAAAAGATACGATAAATGTAGAAAGTGTGGAAACTGAAGCCACGATGGAAAGTGTAGCAAAAATCAAACTTACTCCCAAAGTGAGTATTCGAACCTGATCGAAGTAGGAGCTGTTAGGAATAAGGGACGAGTTAGCATTGATGAGAGATCTTGGTCTTGCCAATCTGACCATAAACGAGCCCTCAAATTAGTTATACCTTCATGATCTGAGTACTATAGAGGGACCTGTTAGTATTTTCCATTTTAAGCCATAAGACCGTAGCTGTGTGTTTCGCGATAACTGCAGCCCTTCAAACCCTTTAAAACCCCTAAAAATCCAAAAAGATTTTCATTTTCACCATTTAGTTTTTCTTTAGCCACATTACAACTCTTTAAAGTCCTCTTGATTCATGCATACTACTTAATTAGTTGGTGGAGACTTGATTTGCATAC
This sequence comes from Smallanthus sonchifolius, assembly GCA_023525975.1. Taxonomy (NCBI): domain Eukaryota; kingdom Viridiplantae; phylum Streptophyta; class Magnoliopsida; order Asterales; family Asteraceae; genus Smallanthus; species Smallanthus sonchifolius. Next base: position 36,230,534 of record CM042046.1, read on the forward strand.
AAGCTTATGACTATTTCATAATTCAATTCGAACTTGAGTGTTCCACTTAACTTACATTATACATACATATATAACCCTAGAGTTTAGTGAACATTGTGAGTAGTGAGGAGTTTTTGCATAATTAAAATTCTAGTAGTCTTGTCATGGATTCCATCATCTTGAAACAGAAAAATACAAAAATAGAATAAGCAACTCAAGAGTTATCCCTGAGTTTCGACTTGCTGGAAGTTCCATTACCTTTGTAAAGTTTTTAGTTATGGGTATGATCATGCATGAGGACAAGCAAAGTTTAAGTGTGGGTGTTATTATATGTCATCATTTATACATATTTTACATGTATAGTAATCCCCATATTATGGAACTAATTGAATAATAACCATGCATTAGATGCTTAAACATTTATATTTTGTAATTTCAGGTTATTCGGTATTGAAAATATAAATCAAGCTAAATCCTATAAAAAAACACCAAGAATTCAAGATTCTAAAAGGTTCATTCCCGAGAATTGACCCCCCAAGATGTCAAAATTGGCCAATAGAAAGTCAACAAACAGCTAAAAGACGAAATAGGGAGCAGACAAGGCAAGGTACGATTGTGCCTTGCCATGCACGGCCGTGCTTCTTTGTTCTTGCTCCCCAAGGGTCTAGTTGTAAGGCCCCAAATCCGGGAACCCGACACATTGGCATACACATAAGCTCAATAGTAAATGACATCAAATTGTCTCAATAAATGCAGCGGAAAAACAAACAGTCAACATGTGGTCAATGACCCAAATCTCAAACGCAAGTCAATCAAGTACTAATATCTAAATAGTTCAATCATCATAACGGAAATAAATGTCATCACAGCAATCACGGTAACCAAACGCCATCCAGAAGCCGCCAGCTCACACCTTTTGTTTACTTGAAATACATGCTAAAACGTCAGCTACGCTGAGTGAGTTCTATAGTAATTTATTCAGGAGGTTAATTTCCCAAAACCATCATAAAATGGTTTAATTCTAAAAAGAAATTAACTCATAAATGGATTATAACAAAATGATTGTTTAATATCAACGACGCACAATTTATTCTCGCTTGCCTGATCCAAGGATACCGGCAAACCCAATCACCCGTCTGACCCTGCAAGACACGTTAACCCGTTGACTAAAGTCAACTCGATATCAAGCTTGCACTCAATCACCCGTCACGCCGAATAAGTACGTGACATGTTCCCATGCACACCATGCATACGCAACAAAAATTAGAATATGTACGCTTAACGCACAACGTCACCTATATTACGATTAACGCCAAAAACCTACGCATGTATTTGAGCCCAAAACATTAAATCATTAAAAGTGGGCGATAGAAACTCGCCTTTGCTAAACGCAACTCGATCACTAGAACCTGGTAACTTCTCGTGCTCGTCCTTCGACCTCGTACCTAACAATTAATCAATACACGAGTCAATACATGACTCGACGTTCGTCCTCCCGCTCACTCACTCGACCCGACCCGGTGTTTCACTCGCGCACGCACGTCGCCATGCATGGGTTGCATGCACGCGTGCACACTTCAACGCACCCAATCAGTCTTCGCATCGCCACCTTCGGCTTCCGTCGACCTCCACCGTCACCGTACCACTACTGCCGGAACATCGGGGCCACGACTTCGGTCACCCACAACCATTTCTGACTCCGACGACTTGTCCCAGCCGTGAACCACCTCCACGAAGGGTCGTCGCCACCTCCTTACGTCCGAACAGGCGCGAACAATCCCGAACAAGGTTGCCGTGTCTTACGGCCGACCTTCCCCCGCCGTCGTCCCCTTTCCTTCGCTGCTGCTGCTTACCGAGGTCACCGCCGTCGCACATCCGGCCGGAGAGTTCTCCCTTCACTGCTTTCATGAGCCTCAAGCTCCACCCCTATGCCACTTCAGCCATTTCGGAACTCCACAGCCACCAACGGCAACCGTCGGGTGGCACCGGTCCTCCCTCCTCCTTCCTCGGCTTCACTTCCACCACGGAACCATTCCAAAATACTCGGCTAAGGCTGAATCCAATTACCGCTCGCTCTAAATGCTATATAGATAATTATACGGATAAGATAATTATCATACCTTGAAACCGGGTGTTTCGTGTGAGCCGAATACACGTCGCAATACCTCTCCTTTGAGAGCGTTTCTCGCGAAAACCCTAGCACCACAAAATGTTCATTATGATCATCCGAGGATTAAACATGCATACGATGATTACGGTTTAGATTTTTTACCTTGGATCGACTATCGAATGCGACGATCGGCCTCTCCTTTCTCCCGTTCTCCTCTCGGCAACCGCAACACAAATGGGGACCCCCCATTGCCGTAACACCCTAAAGGTGTGGTGGTCGGACCGGGCTCGGTCCTCTTACGCCACCGACTAATCTTCGGGCTCGGCCCGTCTTGAATCCTTTTACAAAACTCTCATTTGAGTCCCGTTTATTACATAATGACCCCCGTCTACTATCCACATAACTAAAATGTACAACATCTGTTAAACCGTCTATGCTCTAAAGTAATTATTTACAAACCCGTTCTATAAACAAGAAACCAGGATGTTACAAGTCTTCCCCCCTTAAGGAGGTTTCGTCCCCGAAACCTGCGTCGTCTGGAAACAAATGCGGATAACGTTCATGCATATCGGCTTCCGGCTCCCAAGTAGGGATCACCTTACGATGCTTCCATTGCACTTTAACAATAAGAATCACCTTCCTTCGCAGTCTCTTTTCCTTTCTATCTAGTATAGCCACTGGTTCCTCTACATATTTTAGCTTGTCATCCACCACAATGTCGTCTAACGGTGCATGTTCTGTAGCATCCGCCAAACACTTCCGTAAATGGGACACATGAAATGTTGGGTGTATCCCTCCAATGCATCTGGCAACTGCAGTCTGTAGGCGACACTACCAACACGTTCCTCTATCATAAATGGTCCAATATATCCCGGTCTAAGCTTTCCCCATTTCTGGAAACGAATAATGCCCTTCCAGGGTGACACCTTAAGCATCACATAACCTTCTGCATTAAACTCTATAGGTCGTCGTCTCTTATTGGCGTAAGACTTCTGCCGATCCTGAGCGGCTTTCATCCTTTGCTTCACTAGCTCGAACTTCTCAGAAGTTGCTTTTACAACGTCTAAACTCCCAACTCTTTTTGTCCGATCTCTCCCCAGCACACTGGGGTTCTACACCTTCTCCCATAAAGCATCTCATATGGCGGCATCCCAATAGTCGCATGATAACTATTGTTATAAGAGAACTCCGCCAACGGTAGGTGAACATCCCATGCACCTCAGAAATCAATCACACATGCACGCAACATGTCCTCCAATGTTTGTATCGTCCGCTCTGATTGTCCGTCAGTCTGAATCTCGTATCTCGGTCGGATACGATAGAAATCGGCACGCCATGCCTAGCAACGATCTCATTAACAAACACTTCGGATAACCTTTCCGATGAGAAAGTTTCCTTAATTGGTTGAAAATGAGCGCTTTTAGTCAACAGATCCACTAGTACCCAAATGGTATCGTGCCCCTTAACTATCTTAGGAAATTTCATAATAAAATCCATTGTAATATGCTCCCACTTCCACTTCCCAATCTCTAAAGGTTGGATTTTGCCATAAGGCTTCTGATGTTCTACCTTAAATTGCAAACAGGTTAAACACTTGCTCACATACTGGATTACATCATGCTTCATTCCCGATCACCAGTAGTTGCCCTTCATGTCCTGATACATCTTTGTCGTCCCCGGATGTATCGAGTATCTCGACTTGTGCGCTTCGTCAAGTACATGCTCTCTAAATCCACCAAACCTTGGTACCCAGATACGGTCATCCTTGACCCACACCCCTTGACTGTTCTCAGTCAACAGATCACGTTGTCCAAAAATCCTCTCTTCCTTTAGCCTTTCATCACTCAAGGCTTCCATTTGCACATCCTTTAATAGCGTCAGGAAATCTGGCGTTACTACTAGTTGACACGCTTTAACTCTAATTGGCGTGTGCTCCTCCTTACGGCTTAGCACGTCGACAACCACATTTGCCTTACCCGGATGGTAAAGGATCGCACAGTCATAGTCCTTGATTAGCTCTAGCCACCTTATCTGCCTCATGTTCAACTCCTTTTGCTCGAAGAAGTACTTCAAGCTCTTATGATCTGTGTAGATCGTAGACTTGATTCCATACAAGTAGTGTCTCCACAACTTGAGTGCAAACACCACCTCCGCTAACTCTAAATCATAGGTAGGGTAATTCACTTCATGTGTTTTCAATTGCCTTGACGCATACGCTATCACTTTTCCTCGTTGCATTAACATGCAATCTAACCCCAAATAAGACGCATCCGACAGAGATGCATAAACGTTAACACTGGTGCTACAGTCAACCGCTTCTTTAACTCTGGAAATGCACCTTCTTGATCCAGTTCCCAAGCAAACTTCACTCCCTTTCGAGTCAATTTAGTTAATGGTGTTGCCAGCTTAGAGAAGTCCTTGATGAACTTCCTGTAATAACCGGCTAACCCTAAGAAGCTACGCACCTCCGTTGGAGTCTTAGGAGCGCTCCACTTCACCACTGCTTCAATCTTTTCAGGATCCACCATGATCCCTTCTAGGTTAATAACATGCCCCAGAAACTGCACTTCCTGCAGCCAAAAACATACACTTTGAGAACTTAGCGTAAAGCTTTTCTCGTCTCAACGTCTCTAACACTTCTCGTAGATGATCTCCGTGCTCCTCCTCACTCTTAGAGTAAATTAGAATATCATCGATGAACACAATCAACGATCTATCCAGCATTGGACGGCACACGCGGTTCAACAAGTCCATGAATGCTACTGGAGCATTCGTCAATCCAAAGGACATAACCAAGAACTCATAGTGTCCATAGCATTTCCTAAATGCCGTCTTCGGAATATCCTTTTCTCTAACCTTCAGCTGATGATATTCTGACCTCAGATCTATACGTGAAAACCACTTTGCTCCTTGTAGTTGATCGAACAAGTCATCGATACGCGGTAACGGATACTTGTTCTTGATCGTCAACTTATTGATCTCCCGGTAGTCGATGCACATGCACATGATACCATCCTTATTCTTCACAAACAAGACCGGTGCACCCCATGGTGATATACTTGGTCTTATGAACCCTTTGTCCAACAAGTCCTAAATTTGCTCCATGAGCTCCTTCATCTCTGTCGGTGCCAACCGGTACGGAGCTTTAGCAATCGGCTGAGCTCCTGGTTGTTGATCGAGCTGGAATTCGATCTCTCGTTCCGGTGGTACTCCAATCAAGTCATCAGGTAAGACATCCGTAAACTCCTGTACCACTAGAACCTTTGATAAATCCATGCTCTTTGCTTCTGTATTGGTGACATAAGCTAAGTATGCCCCGCACCCACGCCTCATCGACTTCACCGCCTTCATCATAGAGATAACTCTCGGTAGAGAGCTCAGTATTTCGCCATACACCGTCACTACCGCTACTTCTAAGGACTTTAACCTTATCATTTTCTGTCGGCAAACAATGTCCGCATCGAACGCGGCCAACCAATCCATCCCCAACACAACGTCGAATCCTCCTAGAGCAATATTAAATAATCTAATAGGGAACCTATGACCCTCTAGATCAATAAAACATTCATCTAACCCTTCCATAACTCTGGTGGGTGATCCCACCGCGGTCTCGACACTAAACGTCTTTTCAATCATCCTAGCCTTCCTACACAAACTCTTGCAAAAATATGGGGCTACGAAGCTCTTACTTGCCCCCGAATCAAATATAACAGAAGCTGGTACATTATTAATAAGAAAAGTACCTGAAACAACATCAGGGTTATTCTTAGCTTCAGATGCAGTCATGGTGAAGGCTCTTGCTTTAGCCTTAGAATTTTTGTCTTCTTTCTTCACTGGGATTGCTTCCCTACTTGATCCCGTTCCCTGACCTACCTTACACTCCCTTTTCAGATGGCTAAAACCCCCACACCGGTAACACTTAGGATTGCACGGGCAGTCTCTATCAAAGTGTCCCACCTTACCACACCTATAACAAGAACTCGCATCAGCCTTGCACTCACCCGAGTGTACTCTACCACACGTGTGACACGAATCAAGACCATCGGTCCTGGCCTTCTTCACAAACGGAACCTTTAAATATTTACCGAACATTTTGAGGGGTACTGTCCATTTCTTATCCTCTGGCTTCTTCTCTTGCACCTCTGCTCCCATGACATCATCGTACAAAGTCCCACTAAGCTCCAACGCACCGTAAAAAATCAAAGGTTTCTGAGCCTTGACTAGGTGACTAACACGATCCGACAGACCGGCTATATATAAATTCATCCATCGCTTATCACTTCCAGCTAATAATGGCACCAGACGTGCCATCTCTATGAACTTCGACGTGTACTCATGATGAGTCGATTTTCCTGCCTTAAGAGTCAGAAACTCTCTCTCTACTCTCTCTAGCTCTCCCGAAGCACAGAACTTCTTCCTAACCAAACCCTTCAGATCCTCCCAAGTCATAGCTTCCAACTCCTAAGTAGTCTTCCTTTCTTTCACCGAGTTCCACCAGTGCAAGGCCTCAACAGAGAAAGAGTGAGAAACAAACTTCACTATCTGCTTCGGCTTGCACTCACTGATAGAAATAGTGGACTCCATTTCAGTAAGCCAGTGATAGGTGGCCACTGCATCCTTCAACCCATCGAACATAGGCGGATCGCACTTCTTAAAGTGCCCGTAGTCACAGTTGCCGCCGGTTCCGGCTGATCTCTTCTTCTCTTACACCGCCACTAGCAATCTCGTCTCGAGCTCTTCGAATGTTGCCTTCACAATATCAGGCAGATTGTCACACCCCAACAAGGCGGAAGTATGGGATGTAACCGGTATATCGCATTGAACACAAGTACAAGAGAAACTTAAAGGAAAATTGTGCATTACATTGAACCATACTACATGCTTCTAACAAAAGTACAAATACAAGTAAAATCTCTAAAACAGTACAAAGTGTCTAAATGCCTGACTACAACCAAAGTATATAATCATAACTAGAAACAATAGTTCTAATCCAAAAGCGTGCCCTCATAAAAATCTTTTCTTCAATTCTGTTTACCTGAAAGCATGTTTCGAAAACGGGTCAACTATATAAATAGTTGGTTAGTTCGCAGGTTTTACGACTCTATAAAAAGTTTCGGATAAAAAATCCAAAGTGATCAAAAATCCATTGATCGAGTATACATGTATTAGACAGCATATTACCATGAGCCGCAATCAAAGTCTCTACAAAAAAATAAAGTACCCCATACGGAAGTCTAATGCAAACAACCGCCTAAAAAAATTGGCTAACTTTGCGCCCAAGTGACCCTACAAGTCTGGTTGGCACGACCAAACCATGAGCGGGGGTGTCAACCCAAGTAGTGCTACTCAAAATTCCCAACGGCTACGCTCAGCTAATTGATTGCCTAAAAATTTGGGGACTTTAAGGCATTATATAAAAAAAAATAACTCATGTAATCAATGTATCATGTAACACGTGACAAAAAAAAATGAAACAGCTTTCCCCCAAAAACAGTAAGTAAAAAAAGGGGCCGCGAAACTCACCTGAACAATGCGGGCGAGTGATGCGACACAATCGACAAAAACCGATAAAATCCAAGTCCTAACAGGGTCCTACTAGTCAACTGGACACAAACGATGCATTCAGGACTCCTAAAGGTTGTGACCAAGTCAACAAAACAAAAAGTGGCTATGTAATCGGTTGCATACCCAAAACCCGTGCACGTGTTTACGAACCGTTAAGAAGTGTAAAACCGGCTTTTATATGAATTAATAACCTTAAAAGTTTAAGTTTTAGGTTTTAATAAATAACATCAGTAGTTAAAAAGTCACATTTGATAAAATCTCATGTCACAGTTTCGTATGATCAAAAACGCGTTTACGCGCGTAAGGTCCGGTTTACAGTTTGAAAATCAGATTCGTCCGAAATTAGGGTTTTAGTGTGATATTAGCACCCAATTTAAAAGTCAAATTTTATGTTTTAAATGGGGTTATACTTCTGCCCAAAATCCCTTAGAATTTTTATAAAATTAATTTTATATAAAAATTTTCCAAAATTAATAACTTTTTATAAAATTTAAATGGACCATAATTCCAAAACCATACTTAGACAAAACATTACTTGCTTAAAATTTATACAAATTGATTATGTATATAAATAAAAATTTCTGACAAATTTTCATATTTTTTTAATATCCAGATTATTTAATATGAATTTAATATTGTTAGAATTTTACAAATTCGGGAAAAATAGCTAAACACATCAAAACTTTACCAAACTTTTACCATATTAGGTTTAAGTCAATATAAGATCCCATACCAAGTTTCAAGTCCTGATTTTATCTAGAAGTATACAAACCATAAACCGTCCGTTTAAAATTTATAAATACTAAATGTATACTTAAAAAACTCCAATTTTCATAAGATTTGGACAGGAGTCTTAGTTAATCATATAACTATCACTGTCCAATTTCCAGAATTTTTCAATACTCATAATTATTTTTCCTAAATTTCTATGTATTAAACTTGTTTGAATTTTAATAAATAATCTATAAAGAGTTAGATAACCAAAATTTTCAGATACTCATTTTAAAACATATTCTACAAATTAAAACCAATTTTTGGGTGCTAGATCAACAATTTTTAAAAATTCATCAAAACAATTGTCGTATAAAAATAAATATATTAGTTTCATTATTTGTTTCACGTGAAACAGGGTTTGGTGTATAACCAAATAACCACTTAAAATACCAAATATATCAATACTAAATATTTTCGGGTTCAATTCTCAAACAATGACTTATAAAACTATTCTAACATAAAATCAAAGCTTAACGGGTAAAGTTTATACCTTCCGTATAAATGGTTCGCGTACGCGGAACTTCCCGTATCACATGCAATACGAACCAAAAACACCATTAGGATCGTTTTTATCTCCCGAGCATTCTCACATGCTCAAAATTGACATGCAATGTCGTTTCGATGGCCATGCAACCCGATCAATTTCCTGTTTCGATTCTAGAAACTGTTACAATCTGTTCGTATTCAAAATATACTTCCCGACGTCTGATCAGAATTTACTAAGGTGAAAACATTCATATTTATTCCAAGAAACCACTGTCCAAAAATCGTAACGATCCAACGGTCGGATCTCCGGGGATCAACAATTCTTTGAGACCCAGTTTTTCAAATCCTAAAATCCGATCAGTCAAATTCGAGGGTATGAAAAGCATGACTAGAGAGCTCAGATCAATAATTCCTCTGGTAGGGTATTGCCTCTATGTGTTGACAAGATCATATCCAAAATTCATGCATTTCTAACGGTCGGATTTCCGGAGATCGTCCGATCTTTAAGACTGCGCATGCATAAAACTTTCTGGACAGATTTTAATAACTCTTTTTAACGAATTTAAGAAAGGATTTAGACAAATATGAGCTTACCATTGCGTTCGTAGCGTCGAGAAATGGTTCTAGGAAAAAACGGGCTTCGGCCGCTACCGGCCACCGCACCGGACCACCGCGGACCGCCACCGGACCACCGCCGGACCACCACCAGCTCCAGCCATCTCTCTCTCTAATTTCTTTCAATGATTTATCAAATGAGAAAGAAATGAGGGTAGTGGGGTATTTATATCCCTCGTGGTCTCCGATCGCGTGCCGGTTTCTCGCTTAAACGAACCCGATAAAAAAATAGAGGCGTTATTTTTTTTTCCAAAAATAACTCGTTAGAATTTAATATTTTCTCTCGAGTCCTTGCGTCTCGTAAATATATATCCTTTCGGATTTAAATTGAATTTTACGAAACTGCTCGACTCGGGTGTTAACACGTATAGACCTGAACTTGGTCAACTTTTTGACATTATAACACCAAAATAAATCTTGCTATTATTTTCCGTTCACTAACGAGTTCCTTTCGTATGAAAGTATATTTCAACATAATAATAATACTATTATTATACGAACTCGTCGAACACAGGTGTTGACGGTAAAAGTCACGGTTGTCACATTCTCCCCCAGTTAACAGAATTTCGTCCCGAAATTCAACTGGTATAATAGTTGACAAGTTCTTTTTCGTAACTTGATTCATGTATGATCATCAAGGGAAATCTAGTTTCCTAGATATAGCATGGAGATTTGGCAAATCGAGATCTAAGAATAATCGAGAGTAGGTTACATCTACTTAGGCTCAAAAGCAAATTGAATAATATTGAGAGAAAAATCGTTCGAAATCCAAAGAATCTATAGATAATTGATTTACTGAATCAGTCAAACGGTACGCTGTTGATGTTATTCGGAAGTTTAAGAAATCCGCCAAAGGATTGATCTACACAGGTATACAAAGTTGGTACAAATCTAGAATGATGTTATGTTACAAAATCCCGATGATTTAGTATCCTTTTATAAGCAAGGAAAAGTATCATTATGTTTGTTTCCATTAAGGAATACTATTATAAATAGTAACCATAAAATTTTAATAAGGGAGTTGCTATTAAGGTTCAAAGAATCGGTAGAATCACCACGACTCATTGGAATAAAAATGTATCACAGCAATAACAAATATCATAGGTTATAAAGGATGGTCATATCATGTACTTAGAATACAGAGAGATAACACCTCGTTAAAATGAAACTTGTCGTCAATACGAACTTCCTTAGGTTGTATAATTACGGATTCGTAGGTTAAACACCTTTTGAGACTCGATATACGATAAGCATCGTATATACCATTAACCTCCTGAGGTAGTTTCAGTTTGTACACAACAAGACCAATCAAATGATTATTACCAACCTCAACACAACAAAATGGTGATCAACCTTTGTGTCAAAACAGAGCTTCCAATGGTGCTCATTTAATGGTAATGTGATCACTGTTAGTGTAAGGAAATCGGACCAAAGGTAAAAGAGTATCCAAATTACCACCAAATTCTATCACACAAGCCATGAGCATATCCTCCAAGGTATGAATAGTTCGTTCACTTAGACCGTTAGTTTGAGGATAGTAAGCGGTGCTCATACCTAAGCGCGTTCTCAAAGCTTCTGTAGTGTCTGCTAGAAATGGGATGTAAAGCGACTATCCGTATCAAAGATAAAGGAAACAGGCACTCCATGCTTGTTACAATTTCACCACAATACAGTCGAGCTAGCTTTTCTACCTAGAACTCCTCTTGGATAAGTAGGAAATGTGCAGAGCTCGTTAATTGGTTAATAATGTCCCAAAATGAATTATAGCCACCCAATGTTCTAGGTAGGCCTAGTAACGAAATCTATTGAAATTTGTTTCCACATCCCTTTGTGGAATCTCAGGTCTTTGTATGTACTTATTGTTAGTAATAGTAATTACTCATAATGGTCGCGTCATAAGGCGACACAACATGGTTGGTGTGTATACAACATAACCGTATAAGTAGATACAAGGGAATTTTGAAAATCACCATGACAAAAGGACGAGATTCACACTTCTTGTACTAGAATTGAAGAGTGATGATTAGTCATTAGAGAGTGAATTAATAACGAGTAATCCGAGCTTAAAGGTTTACAAAGCTAGTATATAATGAGTACCAATATGATTGTACCAAACTCGAGTCATTAAACCGAAGATTAACAAACATAGAAGATTATACTAAGATTCTGTCGATATAAATTTGCTAAGAGTCAAATTTACTCAATCCTATGAAGTGTTATAGAAAATGAGTCATCATCATAAAATAGATGTCAGCGATGACCCGGTGCTATGTAACCTCACCACAAAGCATTAGGATTCGGTACTAACTCGCGTGTTAGTCTCGATATAATATAACCGTGTTTGATGATTTTTAACTAAAGGATCGTATACATATTGCCCAAGGTTAGCAATGAGTTATACTAAAAATCAAATCTCCACAAGATCTAGATATATAAAGTGACTAAAGATCTTGGATGATCTAATCAAGTAGATTAGTTAAAAGACTAGTGCCAGTTCAATAGTTGGACATTGAATTGACTACCACCAGAAGTCGAATTTGGTTAACGGTTAGAAATGGAATTCTGAAATTTTAACAAGAAGTCCATATTAAAATATGGTCTACTCCTCACATCGAGTCGACCAAATTTGATAGGATAACATTAGACGTCTGCATCTTTCTTGATGTGTATTGAAATGATTAGGAAGTAATCCGCTATTCAGCTAGATGAGGAAATAAACAGTCACATTGTGGAAATAATCTCATAAAAATAGTGTCCCCCGAAAATGATTATGAGCTCGCTAATTGACAAAATGGGTAGACTTTGATATAATATCATTGTCAATTTAGCCTGGGGTTTAATTCTTATAAAGTAGACGTCAGAAAATAGGGGAGGATCAAGTAAAACTTCAGGAATTTTCCAAATGTGAGGATGTCATGCTCATAGGTCCTTTAAAGATAATGCAATCTCAAGTGGATCTTCAAGAGAGCAGATTCAACTATGATTCGTCACTTATTCCTCTTCCTAGTAACGTACAACTTTAATCGGTTAAGAATTCGTAGAACACAAAAATAAATTCAAAATTGCTCTACTATGATTTAGGACGCATCTTTCAAATGATAAGGTTTTCAAATTTCAACTTAGGTCCTCGCTTTTCCATTAAATTCGATGGAAATGGACCATAAGGTTTCAAAGTTTGTCCTTAGATCTCGCGTTGAAGGGGGTCAAATATATTATCTGCCAATAACTGGTAGTACAGTATGCCTGCAACTTTCTTGGCTTTCGAACGGTAACATTATGACTTACCGTTTCGTATTTCACCCATACTGGTTATAGCCTTAAAATCCTTTGCATAAGAGTTTAAGCCATAAATTTGATGGAATGAGTGTTTAATGTCATAGATTCATATTCCCTAGAGCACGTGTTAAGAAGTCGTTTCTAAACAGTAGTTGCTCTAAGGCTTTCTAATTACACGAGGCTGAGAATAAGGGATACGTATACGTCTCTACCTAGTTGGAAATCAAAAAGTCAATCAACAAAATGACATTTGACAGAGAACAAGTACAAAAAGGATATGAGACAATCCTATTCGGATCTATAAGGACAGTATACGTAGAGTAACAAATAGCGATAATCACCATAAATAAACTTTAAATGATTACTAATAAAATTTTTGGTACACAAAGAATCATTCCAACATAAAGTTTCATTTTCTCCATCAAAATGGTTTTCAATAAGACATCGAAGCGCCAGGAGAAATCAAGATTTGCAAAACATACGTAGCAATGTTCACAAAAAAGGGCATTAGTTTCATACTAAGCCATAGCTATCCCAAAATAAAAAGTTTTTGTAAATCCAACTAAAAGAATCCTGGGCACAAGTCGCTCGGTGTCCATAGTAGAACTACAAATGATAGAAATAAACACGACAATGAACGTCGTAAAGGTGGCTCATCCCAAGTAAACAAGTTTCTCAAGTTAAGTTTCCACAATATAAACGTCGCGGTTAAGAGAATCGGGATTGAGTGTACCAAATTACCATAGTGAGTGCAGAACACTTGCAATGGAAATTTCAAGTAGGTGTAAAACTGAATTATTAAGAATATTTATCAGGAGTATACTGAGAATGACAAACACCGAAATGAGGATTTATACGAACGATCGTATAGAAAGGTTATATTGTCTAAGAAAAAAAACTTATATTTCTTTAAGGAATTTCTCCATCATATTGTTACTCCATTGATATTAGAGTGCATTTGGATTATAAGATTAAATCAAAGATTATGTCGGGACCTCCGATTATAGTCGTACACTTACTGTAAGTGTCGAGCGTTGTAAAGCCAATATTGAATTTACGTGGCCAGTAAACTCTCAAGGGATCTGATTTATCAAGTAAAATAGATGAGAGAAATTCTCCGTTGCTCAAGATTCAGTAAGGAGTTGATTAGGTCAAATTCGAATTTCTCTTGTTCCTTCAGAACTGTGAGAACGTTACATGAAGATCAATTAGGGGATTCAGAAATGTCGAGGTCTGATTCACGCTAGACCGAGAGTCGTCACATGCGTTGATAAACATATAACAAAATTGAAATGAGAAAATGTTTAGCTGGATCTCAAATGTGAAGCAATACTTAACAAATAATTGCCAAATTCGGTCCAAATACCAAGGTTAAATCAACCGAGAACAGATCTCTTTAGTGTCTCGATCTAAATTTTTATGCAAAAGAAATCTTGATAAGAGTTTTGGATCCATTAAGATTCAAAGATAAAAGAGACAATATAAATTCCCATGTCATCTGAGGTAGCCTATCGCATCATTCGATGTATTCGGCTCAACCCTAAGGTTACGATAGTTTCGATCAATATTCGGATGACTGGGAATCGGGACTAGAAATATAGATTAATCATGAACATTAACTCGGACAGTAAGACTCACTAGAGTTCTCATGCACTGCAGATTATGATTACGTGTGCACCCGTAATGAAAATTTACTTTGCATGGTCCCTACAGTGTTTCCTCTATCCCGAGCTCTCAGCTAAAAAAAAAAACTGAAATGTTCATTGGATCACGTCTTCGTGTTGCACTTTCGCGTAAAAGTGTGGATGTTCTATCTGATCACTTTTAATTATTTGTACCAATACTCATGAATCTGCAGACTAAGGCTGTTGTTGGATGGAGGTAACAATAGAGGAGAACAGCCGGCGTCCTCTAATAAAATAAAAAGTGTGTGGTGGAAGTCAGGCAGTAATAATAGGGCAGAGATCCCCAAATCAGAGTCGAGCAAGTCATGCTACAAATTTGTACATATACGTGGATCCGATGATCCAACATAACAAAAAGTCAATGGGTCTCCTGACCCGTAGAGTTCTCTCCCATTTAGTCTTGCTTCTCCACCTCGGGTTCCCTTTAGATCGAGCAATTATGGCTGCCATATCTCATGGCGAAAGTTCTAGCCATCCAATCCAGCAGATCACCAAAGCAAGTATATACCGCACAAAGCGAAAACAATAGATGTTAAATAAGAAAGTCGACTCCAGAACTGGAGTAGATGCAGGTGCGGTGTAGGTACAACTACAGCTCGAGGTAACACCAAGACAGATAGATGCGGATCTAGATTACAGCAAACATAACTAGAATCATCAAAGAGTACGCGTAGTGCTGTGACGACGACATGGTTATGACGAAGCAATGTGTCGTAGATAAGCAAGAGGTAGTATGCAATGCATAAATAATTCCTACGGTTCAATGCAATAAACTTAGAGTTATAGTCTAGGTCTAGTCTCGAGTAAACCTAATTCCCTATAACCAGTGCTCTGATACCAAGTTTGTCACACCCCAACAAGGCGGAAGTATGGGATGTAACCGGTATATCGCATTGAACACAAGTACAAGAGAAACTTAAAGGAAAATTGTGCATTACATTGAACCATACTACATGCTTCTAACAAAAGTACAAATACAAGTAAAATCTCTAAAACAGTACAAAGTGTCTAAATGTCTGACTATAACCAAAGTATATAATCATAACTAGAAACAATAGTTCTAATCCAAAAGGGTGCCCTCATAAAAATCTTTTCTTCAATTCTGTTTACCTGAAAGCATGTTTCGAAAACGGGTCAACTATATAAATAGTTGGTGAGTTCGCAGGTTTTACGACTCTATAAAAAGTTTCGGATAAAAAATCCAAAGTGATAAAAAATCCATTGATCGAGTACACATGTATTAGACAACATATTACCATGAGCCGCAATCAAAGTCTCGACAAAAAAATAAAGTACCCCATACGGAAGTCTAATGCAAACAACCGCCTAAAAAAAATTGGCTAACTTTGCGCCCAAGTGACCCTACAAGTCTGGTTGGCGCGACCAAACCATGAGCGGGGGTGTCAACCCAAGTAGTGCTACTCAAAATTCCCAACGGCTACGCTCAGCTAATTGATTGCCTAAAAATTTGGGGACTTTAAGGCATTATATAAAAAAAAAATAACTCATGTAATCAATGTATCATGTAACACGTGACAAAAAAAAATGAAACAGCTTTCCCCTAAACACAGTAAAACAGTAAGTAAAAAAAGGGGCCGCGAAACTCACCTGGACAATGCGGGCGAGTGATGCGACACAGTCGACAAAAACCGATAAAATCCGAGTCCTAACAGGGTCCTACTAGTCAACTGGACACAAAAGATGCATTCAGGACTCCTAAAGGTTGTGACCAAGTCAACAAAACAAAAAGTGGCTATGTAATCGGTTGCATACCCAAAACCCGTGCACGTGTTTACGAACCGTTAAGAATTGTAAAACCGGCTTTTATATGAATTAATAACCTTAAAAGTTTAAGTTTTAGATTTTAATAAATAACATCAGTAGTTAAAAAGTCACATTTGAATAAATGACACTTTTTCTTACATGTTTTCTCAGGACGCTAAGCTAAGACACAGGTACACGTTAGGGCATGCATGGGATTCAACTGCTTTGCTTTGTGTCTATTTATGTTTGGTTGAATTATTTTATTGTACTTTGTTTGGTTTGGACGTTTGGACTTTTTGAGACTTTTGGACTTTGGTTTTGGGCGCAGCATTGATACTCTGATTTAAAAGATATTTTCATTTTGAGTCCCATGTAGAGTCATTCAAAGTAACTAATGTCTGAGATCCTGGTTCGTCATTTCCCAAACAGTAAAACTCCGTTAGTTGAAATTGGGGGTGTGACAGATTGGTATCAGAGCCATTGATTATAGAGAACTAGGATTGCATACTAGACTATAGCCTCACACATTAGTTATATGTCATTTGGATGTTTGGTACTTACACATAATGTTGCAGGATCATGTCGTCAACCCCACCTCCATCACCTAACGCATCAGGGCATAAGGCACCTGTACTCTCATCCCCGGAGCCCAAAAGGCGCCGGACTACTTCAATTGACCAAGGCGAACCGAGTAACGCACGAGCATTGTATTATGCTCTAAATTGGGACGTATACCCACATATGATCCAAAGGTGGATCGAAATGGGAGATGTTCCATCACCGTACTTTGGATCCGCATCTTCATCATCTACACTACCTAGCTTACCATGCACCATGGAACAAGCTTTCGCAGCATTCGTATCTTATATGTTGAAGGAATTGAGTTTTGTACAAGATGCCACCGAGGAGATACCTTTTCATGTTTGTTTTTGCTTATGTTATTTCTCTTTTCAAACCTAGATGGGTAAGGTTGTTCCCATCCAATAAAAGCATGAGAAGTTTAATATTTGAGTTATTTATTTTGTAGCCTTACAAATTATTTAATTTTCAAAATATTAGATGTTGTATCTCCTTACTCGTACCTGAATAATGTTTAATATGCGATATATTTCTCATTGTTTTTTCATTTGTGATTGTGAAGAATCATGTATGGGAGAGGACGCGGAGGCCATGCCGGTGGTCGTGGTACCATTAACATGACGGCAGCAGAGCTAGCAGCATTGATAAATGATAGTGTGGCAGAGGCCCTAGCAGCACAGAATGTTGTAAGTAAATGCTTTAACTATTGACTAATAGTGTCAATCCTTCTCCTAAAAACATTTTTCTAAACTCTATAATTCCAATTCAATTTGTACTTCTAAATCCAGGCCAGCAAAATCAGCAAAACCAACAGCCAGCCTGCACTTTCAAAGCATTCATGGATTGCAAGCCCCACACCTTTAGTGGAGCTGAAGGAGCCGTTGGATTACTTCGCTGGTTTGAGAAGGTTGAATCGGTAATAGCCATGTGCAACTGCCCGGTGGCTAACCAAGTGAAGTTTGCTGCTGGAACTTTAGAAGGCCCGGCCCTAACATGGTAGAATGCCCAAGTTCAAATGTTGGGACTGGCAATAGCAAATGGACTCCCGTGGGAGGAATTTAAAGCAATGATGAAGGAAGAATACTGCCCACGCGATGAGATCCAAAAGTTAGAGGGAGAGTTCTTGAACCTTAAGATGGAGGGTTCGGAAATTGAACTCTACACCACTCGTTCACACGAACTGGCTACTATGTGTCCGCATATGGTAACTCCTGACTACAAAAGAATCAAACTTTACATTGGAGGTCTAGTGCCTCAAATACAAAGCATGGTTACTTCATCCAATCCTACCACTATCCAACAAACCATTCGACTTGCACATAAGTTAACCGACCAAGAGGTGACGCAAGGAACCCTACCTCCGAGAGGTTCGGTTGCTAAACCCACTGACAGCCACAAACACAAGTTCGATCACCATTCCAACCCCCACAACCATTCCAACTCCCACTCCAAAGGACCTCAATCCAACCAACCCCAGTTTAACCAACCGCAACAACAGCAACAGCGTAGGTTTGAGCCTACCAAGAACTTCAATCAGTCGACCTCTTCGGGCCAAAACCAGAGTGGTTATGCGGGGAAGTCCCCGAAGTGTAACAAGTGTAACTTGCACCACTTTGGATTCTGCAATCGTTGCCAGAGGTGCGGTAAAATAGGCCATGCTGCTAAGGACTGCAGGGGTGAATTACAAACTAAACAACCTTTTCAACAACCGGGATCTACTAGGGCTTGCTTTGAGTGTGGAAAGGAAGGGCATATCTAGAAGAACTGTCCTCAGTTGAAGAAAGGGGGTAATGGAAATCACAACCCTAACCAGAATAACAATGGTAATGGTGGTAACAATGGCAATGGGGGAGGAAATGGTGCGAAGGGACGAGCCTTCGTACTAGGATCTGGAGAAGCCCTTTACGACCATAATGTGGTCACCGGTAAGTTCCTCGTAAATAATTTCTTTGCTTCTATCCTTTTTGACACCGGTGTTGATAGAAGTTTTATATCTAAGAAATTTAGTAGTATGATAAAAGGAACTTCATCTCTATTAGAAGATAAGTATACAATAGAGATAGCTGACGGCCAAATAATTGAGGAAACACACATACTTAAAGGATGTAAACTTGAGCTAGCTACACATACATTTGATATCGACCTTATGCCGGTCATACTTGGTAGTTTTGATATAATTGTCGGCATAGATTGGTTATCTAAAAACCAAGCCGAAATTATCTGTCGTGAGAAGATTGTACGTATACCTCTCTCGAATGTAGAAACCCTTTCCATCCAAGGCGAAAGAGTTGGTGCAGTCATGGGCATTATATCCTTCATGAAAGCACAAAAATGTCTTCGAAAGGGGCATACGGCTATTTTGGCCCTTGTTGCTGAGCAGCCTTCCGAAGAGAAAAAGATCGAAGATATTCCCGTTGTGAGTGAATTTTTGGAGGTGTTTCCCGAGGATCTGCCCTGTCTGCCATCGCACCGTCAAGTTGAATTCCAAATTGATTTAGCACCCGGAGCAGCACCGATTGCTCGGGCACCTTACAGACTGGCACCTAGTGAATTGCAGGAACTGTCCACTCAATTGCAAGATTTATTGGATAAAGGTTTCATCCGACCTAGTTCGACTCAATTGCAGGAACCTTGCGTCTCGTAAATATATATCCTTTCGGATTTAAATTGAATTTTATGAAACTGCTCGACTCGGGTGTTAACACGTATAGACCTAAACTTGGTCAACTTTTTGACATTATAACACCAAAATAAATCTTGCTATTATCTTCCGTTCACTAACGAGTTCCTTTCGTATGAAAGTATATTTCAACATAATAATAATACTATTATTATACGAACTCTTCGAACACAGGTGTTGACCGTAAAAGTCACGGTTGTCACATTCTCCCCCAGTTAACAGAATTTCGTCCCGAAATTCAACTGGTATAATAGTTGACAAGTTCTTTTTCGTAACTTGATTCATGTATGATCATCAAGGGAAATCTAGTTTCCTAGATATAGCATGGAGATTTGGCAAATCGAGATCTAAGAATAATCGAGAGTAGGTTACATCTAGTTAGGCTCAAAAGCAAATTGAATAATAATGAGAGAAAATTCCTTCGAATTCCAAAGAATCTATAGATAATTGATTTACTGAATCAGTCAAACGGTACGCTGTTGATGTTATTCGGAAGTTTAAGAAATCCGCCAAAGGATTGATCTACACAGGTATACAAAGTTGGTACAAATCTAGAATGATGTTATGTTACAAAATCCCGATGATTTAGTATCCTTTTATAAGCAAGGAAAAGTATCATTCTGTTTGTTTCCATTAAGGAATACTATTATAAATAGTAACCATAAAAATTTAATAAGGGAGTTGCTATTAAGGTTCAAAGAATCGGTAGAATCACCACGACTCATTGGAATAAAAATGTATCACAGCAATAACAAATATCATAGGTTATAAAGGATGGTCATATCATGTACTTATAATACAGAGAGATAACACCTCGTTAAAATGAAACTTGTCGTCAATACGAACTTCCTTAGGTTGTATAATTACGGATTCGTAGGTTAAACACCTTTTGAGACTCGATATACGATAAGCATCGTATATACCATTAAGCTCCTGAGGTAGTTTCAGTTTGTACACAACAAGACCAATCAAATGATTATTACCAACCACAACACAACAAAATGGTGATCAACCTTTGTGTCAAAACAGAGCTTCCAATGGTGCTCATTTAATGGTAATGTGATCACTGTTAGTGTAAGGAAATCGGACCAAAGGTAAAAGAGTATCCAAATTACCACCAAATTCTATCACACAAGCCATGAGCATATCCTCAAAGGTATGAATAGTTCGTTCACTTAGACCGTTAGTTTGAGGATAGTAAGCGGTGCTCATACCTAAGCGCGTTCTCAAAGCTTCTGTAGTGTCTGCTAGAAATGGGATGTAAAGCGACTATCCGTATCGAAGATAAAGGAAACAGGCACTCCATGCTTGTTACAATTTCACCACAATACAGTCGAGCTAGCTTTTCTACCTAGAACTCCTCTCGGATAAGTAGGAAATGTGCAGAGCTCGTTAATTGGTTAATAATGTCCCAAAATGAATTATAGCCACCCAATGTTCTAGGTAGGCCTAGTAACGAAATCTATTGAAATTTGTTTCCACATTCCTTTGTGGAATCTCAGGTTGTTGTATGTACTTATTGTTAGTAATAGTAATTACTCATAATGGTCGCGTCATAAGGCGACACAACATGGTTGGTGTGTATACAACATAACCGTATAAGTAGATACAAGGGAATTTTGAAAATCACCATGACAAAAGGACGAGATTCACACTTCTTGTACTAGAATTGAAGAGTGATGATTAGTCATTAGAGAGTGAATTAATAACGAGTAATCCGAGCTTAAAGGTTTACAAAGCAAGTATATAATGAGTACCAATATGATTGTACCAAACTCGAGTCGTTAAACCGAAGATTAACAAACATAGAAGATTATACTAAGATTCTGTCGATATAAATTTGCTAAGAGTCAAATTTACTCAATCCTATGAAGTGTTATAGCAAATGAGTCATCATCATAAAATAGATGTCAGCGATGACCCGGTGTTATGTAACCTCACCACAAAGCATTAGGATTCGGTACTAACTCGCGTGTTAGTCTCGATATAATATAATTGTGTTTGATGATTTTTAACTAAAGGATCGTATACATATTGCCCAAGGTTAGCAATGAGTGATACTAAAAATCAAATCTCCACAAGATCTAGATATAGAAAGTGACTAAAGATCTAGGACGATCTAATCAAGTAGATTAGTTAAAAGACTAGGTGCCAGTTCAATAGTTGGACATTGAATTGACTACCACCAGAAGTCGAATTTGGTTAACAGTTAGAAATGGAATTCTGAAATTTTAACAAGAAGTCCATATTAAAATATGGTCTACTCCTCACATCGAGTCGGCCAAATTTGATAGGATAACATTAGACGTCTGCATCTTTCTTGATGTGTATTGAAATGATTAGGAAGTAATCCGCTATTCAGCTAGATGAGGAAATAAACAGTCACATTGTGGAAATAATCTCATAAAAATAGTGTCCCCCGAAAATGATTATGAGCTCGCTAATCGACAAAATGGGTAGACTTTGATATAATATCATTGTCAATTTAGCCTGGGGTTTAATTCTTATAAAGTAGACGTCAGAAAATAGGGGAGGATCAAGTAAAACTTCAGGAATTTTCCAAATGTGAGGATGTCATGCTCATAGGTCATTTAAAGATAATGCAATCTCAAGTGGATCTTCAAGAGAGCAGAGTCAACTATGATTTGTCACTTATTCCTCTTCCTAGTAACGTACAACTTTAATCGGTTAAGAATTCGTAGAACACAAAAATAAATTAAAAATTGCTCTACTATGATTTAGGACGCATCTTTCAAATGATAAGGTTTTCAAATTTCAACTTAGGTCCTCGCTTTTCCATTAAATTCGATGGAAATGGACCATAAGGTTTCAAAGTTTGTCCTTAGATCTCGCGTTGAAGGGGGTCAAATAGATTATCTGCCAATAACTGGTAGTACAGTATGCCTGCAACTTTCTTGGCTTTCGAACGGTACCATTATGACTTACGGTTTCGTATTTCACCCTTACTGGTTATAGCCTTAAAATCCTTTGCATAAGAGTTTAAGCCATAAATTTGATGGAATGAGTGTTTAATGTCATAGATTCATATTCCCTAGAGAACGTGTTAAGAAGTCGTTTCTAAACAGTAGTTGCTCTAAGGCTTTCTAATTACACGAGGCTGAGAATAAGGGATACGTATACGTCTCTACCTAGTTGGAAATCAAAAAGTCAATCAACAAAATGACATTTGAGAGAGAACAAGTACAAAAAGGATATGAGACTATCCTATTCGGATCTATAAGGACAGTATACGTAGAGTTACAAATAGCGATAATCACCATAAATAAACTTTAAATGATTACTAATAAAATTTTTGATACACAAAGAATCATTCCAACATAAAGTTTCATTTTCTCCATCAAAATGGTTTTCAATAAGACATCGAAGCGCCAGGAGAAATCAAGATTTGCAAAACATACGTAGCAATGTTCACAAAAAAAGGGCATTAGTTTCATACTAAGCCATAGCTATCCCAAAATAAAAAGTTTTTGTAAATCCAACTAAAAAATCCTGGGCACAAGTCGCTCGGTGTCCATAGTAGAACTACAAATGATAGAAATAAACACGACAATGAACGTCGTAAAGATGGCTCATCCCAAGTAAACAAGTTTCTCAAGTTAAGTTTCCACAATATAAGCGTCGCGGTTAAGAGAATCGGGATTGAGTGTACCAAATTACCATAGTGAGTGCAGAACACTTGGAATGGAAATTTCAAGTAGGTGTAAAACTGAATTATTAAGAATATTTATCAGAAGTATACTGAGAATGACAAACACCGAAATGAGGATTTATATGAACGATCGTATAGAAAGGTTATATTGTCTAAGAAAAAGAAACTTATATTTCTTTAAGGAATTTCTCCATCATATTTTTACTCCATAGATATTAGAATGCATTTGGATTATAAGATTAAATCCAAGATTATGTCGGGACCTCCGATTATAGTCGTACACTTACTGTAAGTGTCGAGCGTTGTAAAGCCAATATTGAATTTACGTGGCCAGTAAACTCTCAAGGGATCTAATTTATCAAGTAAAATAGATGAGAGAAATTCTCCGTTGCTCAAGATTCAGTAAGGAGTTGATTAGGTCAAATTTGAATTTCTCTTGTTCCTTCATAACTGCGAGAACGTTACATGAAGATCAATTAGGGGAGTCAGAAATGTCGAGGTCTGATTCACGCGAGACCGAGAGTCGTCACATGCGTTGATAAACATATAACAAAATTTAAATGAGAAAATCTTTAGCTGGATCTCAAATGTGAAGCAATACTTAACAAATAATTGTCAAATTCGGTCCAAATACCAAGGTTAAATCAACTGAGAACAGATCTCTTTAGTGTCTCGGTCTAAATTTTTATGCAAAAGAAATCTTGATAAGAGTTTTGGATCCATTAAGATTCAAAGATAAAAGAGACAATATAAATTCCCATGTCACCTGAGGTAGCCTATCGCATCATTCGATGTATTCGTCTCAACCATAAGGTTACGATTGTTTCGATCAATATTCGAATGACTGGGAATCGGGACTAGAAATATAGATTAATCATGAACATTAACTCGGACAGTAAGACTCACTAGAGTTCTCATGCACTGCAGATTATGATTACGTGTGCACCCGTAATGATAATTTACTTTGCATGGTCCCTACAGTGTTTCCTCTATCCCGAGCACTCAGCTAAAAAAAAAAAAAAAAAAACTGAAATGTTCATTGGATCACGTCATCGTGTTGCACTTTCGCGTAAAAGTGTGGATGTTCTATCTGATCACTTTTAATTATTTGTACCAATACTCATGAATCTGCAGACTAAGGCTGTTGTTGGATGGAGGTAACAATAGAGGAGAACAGCCGGCGTCCTCTAATAAAATAAAAAGTGTGTGGTGGAAGTCAGGCAGTAATAATAGGGCAGAGATCCCCAAATCAGAGTCGAGCAAGTCATGCTACAAATTTGTACATATACGTGGATCCGATGATCCAACATAAAAAAAAGTCAATGGGTCTCCTGACCCGTAGAGTTCTCTCTCATTTAGTCCTGCTTCTCCACCTCGGGTTCCCTTTAGATCGAGCAATTATGGCTGCCATATCTCATGGCGAAAGTTCTAGCCATCCAATCCAGCAGATCACCAAAGCAAGTATATACCGCACAAAGCGAAAACAATAGATGTTAAATAAGAAAGTCGACTCCAGAACTGGAGTAGATGCAGGTGCGGTGTAGGTACAACTACAGCTCGAGGTAACACCAAGACAGATAGATGCGGATCTAGATTACAGCAAACATAACTAGAATCATCAAAGAGTACGCGTAGTGCTGTGACGACGACATGGTTATGACGAAGCAATGTGTCGTAGATAAGCAAGAGGTAGTATGCAATGCACAAATAATTCCTACGGTTCAATGCAATAAACTTAGAGTTATAGTCTAGGTCTAGTCTCGAGTAAACCTAATTCTCTATAACCAGTGCTCTGATACTAAGTCTGTCACACCCCAACAAGGCGGAAGTATGGGATGTAACCGGTATATTGCATTGAACACAAGTACAAGAGAAACTTAAAGGAAAATTATGCATTACATTGAACCATACTACATGCTTCTAACAAAAGTACAAATACAAGTAAAATCTCTAAAACAGTACAAAGTGTCTAAATGCCTGACTACAACCAAAGTATATAATCATAACTAGAAACAATAGTTCTAATCCAAAAGTGTGCCCTCATAAAAATCTTTTCTTCAATTCTGTTTACCTGAAAGCATGTTTCGAAAACGGGTCAACTATATAAATAGTTGGTGAGTTCGCAGGTTTTACGACTCTATAAAAAGTTTTGGATAAAAAATCCAAAGTGATCAAAAATCCATTGATTGAGTACACATGTATTAGACAACATATTACCATGAGCCGCAATCAAAGTCTCGACAAAAAAATAAAGTACCCCATACAGAAGTCTAATGCAAACAACCGCCTAAAAAAAATTGGCTAACTTTGCGTCCAAGTGACCCTACAAGTCTGGTTGGCGCGACCAAACCATGAGCGGGGGTGTCAACCCAAGTAGTGCTACTCAAAATTCCCAACGGCTACGCTCAGCTAATTGATTGCCTAAAAATTTGGGGACTTTAAGGCATTATATAAAAAAAAAATAACTCATATAATCAATGTATCATGTAACACGTGACAAAAAAAATGAAACAGCTTTCCCCTAAACACAGTAAAACAGTAAGTAAAAAAAGGGGCCGCGAAACTCACCTGGACAATGCGGGCGAGTGATGCGACACAGTCGACAAAAACCGATAAAATCCGAGTCCTAACAGGGTCCTACTAGTCAAGTGGACACAAACGATGCATTCAGGATTCCTAAAGGTTGTGACCAAGTCAACAAAACAAAAAGTGGCTATGTAATCGGTTGCATACCCAAAACCCGTGCACGTGTTTACGAACCGTTAAGAATTGTAAAACCGGCTTTTATATGAATTAATAACCTTAAAAGTTTAAGTTTTAGATTTTAATAAATAACATCAGTAGTTAAAAAGTCACATTTGATAAAATCTCATGTCACAGTTTCGTACGATCAAAAACGCGGTTACGCGCGTAAGGTCCGGTTTACAGTTTGAAAATCAGATTCGTCCGAAATTAGGGTTTTAGTGTGATATTAGCACCCAATTTAAAAGTCAAATTTTATGTTTTAAATGGGGTTATACTTCTGCCAAAAATCCCTTAGAATTTTTATGAAATTAATTTTATATAAAAATTTTCCAAAATTAATAACTTTTTATAAAATTTAAATGGACCATAATTCCAAAACCATACTTAGACATAAATTTACTGCTTAAAATTTATACAAATTGATCATGTATATAAATAAAAATTTCTGAAAAATTTTCATATTTTTTTAATATCCAGATTATTTAATATGAATTTAATATTGTTAGAATTTTATAAATTCGGGAAAAATAGTTAAACACATTAAAACTTTACCAATATTTTACCATATTAGTTTTAAGTCAATATAAGATTCCATACCAAGTTTCAAGTCCTGATTTTATCCAGAAGTATACAAACCATAAATCGTCCGTTTAAACTTTATAAATATTAAAAGTATACTTAAACAACTCCAATTTTCATAATATTTGGACAGGAGTATTAGTTCATCATATAACTATCACTATCCAATTTCCAGAATTTTTCAATACAAATAAGTATTTTTACCAAATTTCCATGTATTAAACTTGTTTGAATTTTAATAAATAATCTATAAAGAGTTAGATAAACAAATTTTCCAGATACTCATTTTAAAACATATTCTACTGATTAAAACCAATTTTTGGGTGCTAGATCAATAATTTTTAAAAATTCATCAAAACAATTGTCGTATAAAAATAAATATATTAGTTTCATTATTTGTTTCACGTGAAACAGGGTTTGGTGTATAACCTAATAACCACTTAAAATACAAAATATCTCAATACTAAATATTTTCAGGTTCAATTCACAAACAATGACTTATAAAACTATTCTAACATAAAATCAAAGTTTAACGGGTAAAGTTTATACCTTCCGTATAAATGGTTCGCGTACGCGGAACCTCCCGTATCACATGCAATACGAACCAAAAACACCATTAGGATCGTTTTTATCTCCCGAGCATTCTCACATGCTCAAAATTGACATGCAATGCCGTTTCGATGGCCATGCAACCCGATCCATTTCCTGTTTTCGATTCTAGAAACTGTTACAATCTGTTCGTATTCAAAATATACTTCCCGACATCTGATCAGAATTTCCTACGGTGAAAACATTCATATTTATTCCAAGAAACCACTGTCCAAATATCGTAACGATCCAACGGTTGGACCTCCGGGGATCGACGATTCTTTGAGACCCAGTTTTTCAAATCCTAAAATCCGATCAGTCAAAGTCGAGGGTATGAAATGCATACCTAGAGAGCTCTGATAAAAAATTCCTCCGGTAAGGTTTTGCCTCTATGTGTTGACAAGATCATATCCAAAATTCATGCATTTCTAACGGTCGAATTTCCGGGGATCGTCCAATCTTTAAGACTGCGCATGCATAGAACTTTCTGGACAGATTTTAATAACTCTTTTTAACGAATTTAAGAAAGGATTTAGACAAATCTGAGCTTACCATTGCGTTCGTAGCGTCGAGAAATGGTTCTAGGAGAAAAACGAGCTTCGGCCGCTACCGGCCACCGCACCGGACCACCGCGGACCGCCGTCGGCCGCCACCGGACCACCGCCGGACCACCACCGGACCACCACCAGCTCCAGCCATCTCTCTCTCTAATTTCTTTCAATGATTTATCAAATGAGAAAGAAATGAGGGTAGTGGGGTATTTATATCCCTCGTGGTCTCCGATCGCGTGCCGGTTTCTCGCTTAAACGAACCCGATAAAAAATAGAGGCGTTATTTTTTTTTCCAAAAATAACTCGTTAGAATTTAATATTTTCTCTCGAGTCCTTGCGTCTCGTAAATATATATCCTTTCGGATTTAAATTGAATTTTACGAAACTGCTCGACTCGGGTGTTAACACGTATAGACCTGAACTTGGTCAACTTTTTGACATTATAACACCAAAATAAATCTTGCTATTATCTTCCGTTCACTAACGAGTTCCTTTCGTATGAAAGTATATTTCAACATAATAATAATACTATTATTATACGAACTCGTCGAACACAGGTGTTGACCGTAAAAGTCACGGTTGTCACACAGATACTCAATGATCATCTCGGCCACTTCCTTCTTAACCGCTTCGCGAACCTCAGGATCGAACTGGAATCCTTCATTGTGCTCAGAATGCACCGAACGTTCAGCACACACTGACAGTTCAGTGTGAACCGACACCTCATCAGGGTTAGCATTCTCACCCTGAACGTTCTCATGACGCCCCCTAGCAGTAACATTGTAGAAATTTGTCTCTTAGGTGCCATCAGTTACTGAATATAATAACAAACAGAGCAATACTTAGGTATCATTTAAAACAATTTGAGTAGTGCAATTAGTTAATGACGGTGGTAAATCGCCATTACCCGCTTGCCTTGCCTTTCAGGTTTTAAACCATCCCTATACTGCATCTTGGCATAACGCCCCTGTCTTAGCCTACTAACACACACACACATATATACACTAACTCATACCTGGCGCTTCTAGCTTTTGGTTACGCGTGATGACATTCCCTACACATTGGTCCCATTCTCAGTCTTAGTCTAGGCATCGAGGATGCCCAGATTCTCTAAACCACCGCTCTAATACCAACTTGTAAGGCCCTAAACCCGGGAACCCGGCACGTTGGCATACACGTAAGCATAATAGTAAATGACATCAAATTGTCTCCACAAATGCAGCGGAAAAACAAACAGTCAACATGTGGTCAACGACCCAAATCTCAAACGCAAGTCAATCAAGTACTAATATCTAAATAGTTCAATCATCATAACGGAAATAAATGTCATAACAGCAATCACGGTAACCAAACGCCATCCATAAGACGCCAGCTCACACAATCTCTTTACCTGAAATACATGCTAAAACGTCAGCTACGCAGAGTGAGTTTTATAGTAATTTATTCAGGAGGTTAATTTCCTAAGACCGTCATAAAATAGTTTAATTCTCAAAAGATATTAACTCATAAATGGATTATAACAAAATGATTGTTTAATATCAAAGACGCACAATTTATTCCCGCTTGCCAAATCCGAGGATACCGGCAAACCCAATCACCCGTCTGACCCCGCTAGACACGTTAACCCGTTGACTAAAGTCAACTCGATATCAAGCTTGCACACAATCACCCGTCACGCCGAATAAGTACGTGACACGTTCCCATGCACACCATGCATACGCAACAACAATTAGAATATGTATGCTTAACGCACAACGTCACCTATATTACGATTAACGCCAACAACCTAAGCATGTATTTGAGCCCAAAACATTAAATCATTAAAAGTGGGCGATAGAAACTCATCTTTCCTAAACGCAACTCGATCACTAGAACTTGCTAACTTCTCATGCTCATCCTTCGACCTCGTACCTAACAATTACACAATACACGAGTCAATACACGACTCGACGTTCGTCCTCTCGCTCACTCACTCGACCAGACCCGGTGTTTAACACCCGCGCACACACGTCGCCATGCATTGCTTGCTTGCACGTGTGCACACTTCAACGCACCCAACTCATCTTCACATCGCCACCTTAGACTTTCGTAGACCTCCACCATCACCGTACCACTACTGCCGGAACATCGGGGCCACGGCTTCGGTCACCCACAACCATTTCTGACACCGAAGACTTGTCCCAGCCGTGATCCACCTCCACGAAGGGTCTTCGCCACCTCCCTGCGTCCGAACAGCCGCGAACAATCCCAGACAAGGTTGTCGTGCCTTACAACTAGCCTTCCCCCGCCGTCATCCCCTTTCCTTCGTTGCTGCTTCTTACCGAGGTCACAACCGCCGCACATCCGGCCGACGAGTTCTCCCTTCGCTGCTGTCGTGAGCCTCAAGCTCCACCCTTATGCGGCTTCCTCCATTTCGAAACTCCACAGCCACCAACGGCAACCGCCGGGTGGCACCTGTCCTCCTTCCTCGGCTTCACTTCCACTACAGAACCATTCCAAAATACTTGGATAAGACCGAATCCGATTATCTCTCGCTCTAAATGCTATATAGATAATTATACGAATAAGATAATGATTATACCTTGAAACCGGGTGATTCGTGTGAGCCGAATACCCGTCACAATACCTCTCCTTCGAGAGCGTTTCTCGCGAAAACCCTAGCATCACAAAATGTTCATTATGATCATCTGAGGATTAAACATGCATACGATGATTACGGTTTAGAGTTTTTACGTTGGATCGACTATCGAATGCGACGATCGGCCTCTCCTCTCTCCCTTTCTCCTCTCGGCAGTCGCAACACAAATGGGGAGCCCCCCATTTCCGTAACACCCTAAAGGTGTGGTGGTAGGACCGGGCTCGTTCCTCTTACGCCACCGACTAATCTTCGGGCTCGGCCCGTCTTGAATCCTTTTACAAAACTCTCCTTTGAGTCTCGTTTATTACATAATGACCCCCGTCTACTATCAACATAACTAAAATGTACAACATCCGTTAAACCGTCTATGTTCTAAAGAAATTATTTACAAACACGTTCTCTAAACAAGAAACTGGGATGTTACACTAGTACACAATCCCTTGTGCCCTATTTGATTCCTAAGGTGTTTGCACGCCCGTGCAATCCAATGCCCGGTCGTGCGTTGCTCATTTTAAGGCCTATAAATAGAGGGCTTGATTTCTTCATTTGGGACATCTCTCCATACCTCAATAACACACTAGATAGAGCTTATTTCTTAGTTAGAGTAGAGAGTAGAGATTAGAGGGGCTCTTCCTCCTTGTTCCACAATAGGGGAGCCTACGAAACTCATCGTTATGCTAGTCGTTATGGCCATTCGTGGCTAAAGCTTTTTTGTATTGCTAGGGTGAAGATGATGTTTGGTGCATGTTATTGTTTAACGTATTAATTTAGTGGTATGATTATATCTTTAACTAATTAGTTCTTAAAACCACCTTTCAGTGGGCTTTTATTATTTTCTAAATCCGTCTTTATATTTGTGACTGTTTTGGTTTTAAAGAGTAAGATCGTAAAACCCTTTTTAATCAAACTTTCTTTGAAACTCGTACGTCTTTATACGAGTAGAGATTGATAAGCCAAGGCTTGTTCTATACTTCTAAGGTCGTATGTCTTTATACGAACTTATTATGCGACCAAGAATTGGTGAACTCATGTTGGGAACGGTACGTATTTATACTTGGTCCCATTGTTGCATCGCCTCCCGGTGAGCAAAATGTAATCACAATTTAACTCTAATATAAAGTATTTTAAGTTTGATGTCATAAAACAACCCGTAGATGACCATTAGAAGGGTTGAGGGTAACTGTTGTCCCTAACGGGAGGCACTACCATTTTAATTTAAAGATTATACTTTGTGAATCAAATATAGTGAGGACGAGGCTCTAGCGGTAACCCGCGTCACAAGTTTGTAGTAGTCATACCCTGAATTAGTCAACTTAACATTATCACATACCAAGATGACTCGAAACCCGAAGCAATACTATCTGTAACTTGGTCATTTCCCCCATATTTACTTTTCTTCTATTTACTATTCTGCTAGTTACATTCGTGTTACACACATCACACAAATTTTCACTTTTATGTTATTTACTTTACCGTCATTTACTTTTCTACTTCACAAGCACACAAAACCCACTCACTAATTAGTCCGGCTAAACGATAACAAAAGTTGAGTATTGAAACTCGACCGTTTCCATTGGTTCGATATTTGGTTCTTACCTAAACTATATTACGTTGCGATAGGTACACTTGCCTATTGTGTGTGTTTTAAGTTAAAGTAATTATCATTTTATAAATTTAAAACTTGATCTTGTGAAACCATCCTAAAAGTATATTTACTTATATTTTTATACATATCAAACACACGCTATCAATTACACAAAATTGATCATCTCCACTAGAAAATGATTTAAACGCATCGTGCGGTTTCCCAATCATCGTCTTGAACAATCTATTTCTGATTAGGGTTTCCCTATTGATGTGTTGCTAAATATCCCCGTATATAAGAGTCTATTTGTATATGTTTTGAGCATTTAGCTTTGTATATCGAGTCTGTTTTATGTGCATTTGTCGTTTGTGAGTCTAACAGGTTTAATGTATTAAGTGAGCGGGAAAACACGAGCTAAGATCAAGAGGATAGTAGCATACACGGGACCTGGAGAAGTCAAAAGATCAAAAAGTCAAATTTCATGGAGTATAGGTACTTCGCGGTATGCGAAGAACAGAAGAGGATTTCGTGGTACGCGAGGGAAAGCAGGAGGCCGCGCGACTATTTTGTCTTTCTCGGTACGCAAAGGCTTGGCCATGATTCTTCGCGGTACGTGTAGAATGTAATTACAACTGTCTTTTTTATCTAAATCCAATTTTAAGCCATTAGGGATCCATTTTCGAATTAACTTGCATCCATTCGTTACAGAGCTTCCCTAGGGAGATTTCCAGAGATAAAGTTTCAATCTTTTCAAGTTTTTGATGCTAGATTGAGTTACACCAATCATTGAAGAATCAACAATGATGTCGATAAGCGGCTAATCTTTTGTTGTCGTTTCCGAGTGTAGGATCTGCTTGTAAGTGATAGTCTATGATACATACTTGTTTTTCTTTAGTATTCTTGTAATCGTTTGATTGTTTGAATCCTAGAGTTTGTCTTTTTTTATTATAGTTTCAGTTTATTGGTGTATTGTATGCATCAGTTTTTTGGTTTTTATCGTTAACCATTGTTTATCTATGAATAGTATTCTGAATTGGTAATTAACTTGTGTCAAGCATCCAGTTTTACAATCATTGCTTAGTGTAGTCGTTATTTGATTGTTAATTATTTATCAACTTGATTAAATGAGTTATGTCTATGTAACTTCCAATAAGTACAAATCAGCCATCACAGAACTTGTAATCTGAACCCTGAAGCGATCCGTTTTATCTTAATAGTTTTTCAAAGTTTTAAAGTTAATTGATATTTTTGTTCAATTCCGAACCGTTTTATTAAACAACACTGTCCACCAATTCCCTGTGGATACGACACCCTACTTCACTATATTATAGTTTAAGGTAGCTAAAGATTAGATTGAATATTGTTTTTGATGACCTTGACAACGCGATCAAAATGGAGCCGTTGAAAGGGAATACGTGTGCTTAGTGTTTTAGTTTAATTTGTTTTGTTCGGAGCTACTATTTGAGTGTTTATTTGTGTAGTTCACTGGTTTATGCATACTCGCAATTCAGGAAGAAAGTCACCACTTTTTTTTTATCTAGAAATAGAAAAGGCTGCTAGAGCCAACCGAAAGCTACAAACCATAGTCCAATAAATCTTAGAAAAACTAGACAGCCCGAGAATGTCACAAAATCAACCACAAATTCTAGATCCAAACCAAGATGGGGGACCATATCAACCCATTCCACCACTTCCATATCTCCTCTTCCCAAACCAACCACCACAAAATCAACAACCACCCGCTCAACAACCACCACATAATCAACCATTACCATCCTTCCATAACCACCAATACAACCAATACAACAGTTTCCCAAGCTATTCTGAATTTGAGGGTGATAGGTCGTTTTCAGGGACACTTATCAGAGTACGAAGCTACTTGTGGGACCAAGATATACACACTTATCAGAGTACGTGGCTACTTGTGGGACCATCGGTGGTAAGGGATTCACAACAGACGAGGTGAAACTGGTGCTCTTCCGGTTTTCACTAAAGGACCGTGCAAAACAATGGTTACTTTCTCTACCGTCTGCTAGTATTGCCACCTAGGCAGAACTTCAACAACAATTTTTTAATGAGTATTTCCCACCACACAAGACTAATCAGAGATTTTAGGAAACAGTCAGAGGAACCATTCTATGAGGCTTTCAAGAGGTTTAAAGAGATGTTGAGGAATTGCCCACATCATGGTATAGAGAAGTGGGAAATGATCTAGGCATTCTATGATGGTCTACTACCTGAGGATATCAGAGATGTAAATTCAAATAGTAACGGATCATTCTTCTCCAACCATGTGGATGATGATTGGGACATATTAGAGAGGATGGCGGTGACATTGAAGAGGCAAGCCAATGCTAGTAGGATGGCGAAGACAAGTGCATCTGCGAAGTCAGTGGATTATGAGATGCAGAAAAGGTTGGATACCATGGAGATCCAGATGGCACATCTTGGTAAGTCGAGTGGTAAGGATGAGGAAAATGTGTCACAAGCATATCCGGTGTGTGACGGATGCGAGGAGTTGGGGCATGTTTTAGCAAATTGCCCAAGGGAGCGGGGAAAGGTTGAAGA
This sequence comes from Smallanthus sonchifolius, assembly GCA_023525975.1. Lineage (NCBI taxonomy): Eukaryota > Viridiplantae > Streptophyta > Magnoliopsida > Asterales > Asteraceae > Smallanthus > Smallanthus sonchifolius. The sequence continues at coordinate 36,264,971 of CM042046.1, forward strand.
GGTGAATCAACTTGGTGGAGAGAAGATGAGTGCTACCCACTACCATCCATGACTAAGAAACCACCCAAACCTCAGGTATGGTAATGCTTCTAACAAATGAATCCTAACTTTCAGGGTGCTAATGTGTAGGGTGGAGGACAACCGTAACAGCAGCAATACCAAAACCGCCAATAAAGGTACAATCAAGGCAGATACCAAAGGAACCAATGTGGGTATCAACAAGGATATCAAAGGGTCAATAGAAAAATCAACAAAGTGGTAGTGCAGGAAGTGAGGATCTGGGGGTAGCCTGTTTAATGCTCTCATGGATGCTATCAAGGAGCTAAAGAAGGACAATGAAGTCCGGGAAAAAACAATGAGTGCTCTAGCAAAGCAAGTAGGGTAATTAGCAGAAGATCTGTCAAGGCGTGACTTGGGCAAATTACCAAGTAATACTCAGACCAACCCGCAACATCAAGGGTCGTGGTCAAAGAATGCCCATGTAAGCCAGGTAAGTGTCCTACGAAGTGGTAAGCTTATGACAACAAAGTTGTCCCTCCATAACCGTTAGTTGAAGGGTTGGTGGAGGATGTGGATGAGGAAAGTGATGAACCGGTACTTGTTGCATCTAAGCCAAAGAAAGCGGTAACTTCTAAAAAATCAAACATTTCTAAAGAATCCACTAGTGCTCAAGGGACGGGTGTGGAGAAAAATACCATTCCGTTCCATAGAGCATTAGTTGATCCATCTAAACCAGTAAATAAAAGGGACCCACAACAAGATGAAATGTGAGAAATTTTTAGACAAGTTAAAATCAACCTCCCTTTTATATATGACATCAAACAAGTACCGACTTATGCAAAGTATTTGAAAGATCTATTCACTCAAAAGAGGAATCATAAGATGCCCAAAAAGCTTGATCTAACGGATAATGTGAGTGATTTTTTATCCGGTATCCTTCCACCTAAACTCCAAGATCAAGGGGCGCCTTTAATTCAAATTCAAATTGGTGATTTCAAAATAGATAAGGCACTTCTGGACTTGGGAGCTAGTGTTAGTATCTTGCCTGGAAGCTTATATGACTAATACGATTTTGGTCCTCTATAGAAAGCTGACACCACCGTGGTGTTGGCCGATTTGACTCTTAAGCTTCCCCGCGGGATATTGACAGATGTGATCGTTAAGGCGGAAGACTTCTATTACCCGGCTGACTTCTTAGTGCTTGACTATGCAACCCCTACTAGAGGGAGCCAACCCAATGTTATCTTGGGAAGGCCATTTTTGAAAACAGCTCAATGTGTTATAAACTGCTTGACAGGCATAGTCGACATGGCTTTTGGTAATAGAAAAATGAGGTTGAATGTTTTTCCCGTACTTTTAATGCAAACATCATTGATGGGCGTATTCTTCATGAAAATGGGGGTGCGCCCCCGGAGCCATGTGTTTTGTGTAACAGGGAAGAAGCAGAGTATGAAAGAGAGCTAAAAGCTGAAAAAGAGCAATTGGAAGTGTGTGTCATCAAAAAGGGAAGACCTACATGGACATCTCAGGTAGAGAGTCTGCCAGACTCCATTGACACCCATTTGAAACTGTCACTAGAATCACCACCTCAAGTAGAACTGAAAGAGCTACCAAATAATTTGAAGTATGCCTTTGTTGAGGAGAATGAAACTCTCCCGGTCATAATTGCATCAAATTTGACTGAGGAACAAGAGAAGGCATTGCTGGAGGTCTTAGTTGCTCATAGATCAGCCATTGGGTGGACAATAGCAGACTTAAAGGGGATTAGCCCTTCAATTGTGATACATAAGATCATCCCCGAACTGGATGTTAAACCGGCAAGAGATGCACAAAGAAGGCTAAATGCAAACATGAGAGAAGTTGTGAAAAAAAATCCTCAAATGGTTGGATGATGAGATCATCTATCTCATATCCGACAGCATATGGGTGAGCCCAACATAGATAGTACCAAAGAAAGCAGGCATCCAGATCATAAGGGATGAGCAGGTAGCCACCCGACCCGTAACGGCGTGGAGGGTATTTATTGACTACAGGAAGTTGAACACGGCCACTTCCAAGGATCACTTTCCTTTACCTTTCATTGAACAAATCATTGAAAAATTATTAGGTCAGAAATTTTAATGCTTTCTAGATGGGTGCTCAAGTTATAATCAAATAGCTATTCATCCCGATGATCAACAGAAGACTACGTTTACCTGCCCATATGGTACTTTTGCATTCAAGTGAATGCCATTTGGGTTGTGTAATGCCCCAGCCACCTTCCAAAGGTGCATGATGAGTATCTTTTCAAAATTATTGGGGACTCTCTGGAAATCTTCATAGATGACTTTTCAATCTTTGGTCAGTCATTTGAATCATGTTTAGAACAATTGACCAAAGTATTGAAAAGATGTGTCGAAACAAACCTAGTCCTTAGTTGGGAAAAGAGCCATTTCATGGTGCAGGAGGAGATTGTTTTGGGACACATAGTGTCAAGTAGGGGGATGAAGAAAGATCGGGCAAAAATAAAAGTAATTTCGACACTACCTCCCCCTACTAATGTCAAAGGGGTAAGATCATTCTTGGGGCACGCGGGATTTTACCGACGGTTTATTAAGGGTTTTAGCACAATCATAAAACCATTATGCAGTTTACTATGATGAATGTTTAAAAGCATTTAATATTTTAAAAGAAAAATTGGTAGACACCCCGATCTTACAAGCACCTAATTGGTCATTACCTTTTGAAATCATGTGCGATGCAAGTGATTTTGCAATCGGGCAGTCTTGGGGCAATGGGTGGATAAGAAACCAGTGGAAATTCACTATGCTAGCAAGACCATAGATGGGGCACAATTGAACTACACTACTACTGAAAAAGAGTTACTTGCAGTTGGTTATGCTCTTGATAAGTTCAGGTTCTACATCTAGGGAAGCAAGGTGATCGTGTACTCAGATCATAGTGCAGTGAAGTATCTCATGGAGAAGAAGGATGCCAAGCCTAGGTTGATCAAATGAGTACTTTTGTTGCAGGAATTCAACCTAGAATTCCGAAATAAGAAAGGCACAGAATATGTGTGGCAGACCACCTATCACGGGTTGTGAATGTTGAAAATGATTCTACTAAAAGAATCAGGGAAACCTTTCCGGATGAGTAACTGTTAAGTGTCACACCCCAACCGACGGCAGATTATACGTCGGCGCGGACGCGGTTGTTCAAAAAGCACAAGGTTGACTATTAAAATTTAAATATTTCATTAATGACTTTCAAAGGTTTAATACAAAGAATGAGACAACACATAACAAGAATACAATGTTTATTTGATAAGTAATCTAGGTCCAAAGTATCCTAAGTGATCACAATACAAGCCTCATGCTAGTGTACCTGAAACATGTTGAGTAAACTGTCAACTAAAAATAGTTGGTGAGATACGAAGGTTTTATCATAGTTTAGCAAAGTCTTTGAAAAGTTTTACAATTCACTATGTCATGCATTCTATAGTATAAGTGTGAGAACAAACATGTTAAACATTGTGCATATCAATCCTCCAACCAAGTTTAGGCATAACCCGTAGGATACCCTTAAAAGTTTAAAATTTAAAATCAGTAACAATCACCATGGGCTCCCCCCGAAGGGTCAATCAATCTAGGTGTATTGGTCAAAAATCAATAGATCTATCATTGTTACTTTAGGCTTGATCAAAGTTAATGAATATGCTAGTTTTAAGTTTAATTTAAGCATGCAGTCTCAAAGCATAATAACACAAGAATAAGCATATAGGCATAGTTGTACAAGAATAGTATAAGTTTGGAAGTTTGATACATAAGTAAAACGAAAAAGGGCTAAGTATATGTAACATCCCAAAAATAATAAAACGAATAAATATAGCGAGACCGGTGATTTAGTTGGAATATTTAAACAAAAAGACTTGTAACATCCCAAAAATAATAAAACGAATAAATATAGCGAGACCGGTGATTTAGTTGGAATATTTAAACAAAAAGGGAGCGGGCCTGGGCCCGGCTTCAATCGGTCGAGGGAAGCCCATGCATATAAGAGGCAAGGCAGCCCTCTTCCCTGCTCATTTCTCCAACTCACGCAGCTTTTAGAGAGAGAAAGGAGAGTTCGGGTCTAGAGAGAGAAAGTGACGGATCAACTCGGGAATTCAGGAAAACGTTGCTGCTGTTCTCGTGATCATATCCTCTGAATCAGAAATCCAATCCAGGTAACGATTCGATCACATTATGAGTTTTTGTTCGTTTTGGGAGTTTTCGGGTTTTGGCTAAAAAGATAACGATTTTGCAGATGAAACTTGAAAGTGAGCTTAGGTATAGCATCTAGAATGAAAACCAAACGTTTTGATCTAAGAAAAATAGGGATTTTGGCTCGATCAGACTCGCATGCAAAAGAAACTGCAATTTTGGGGAAGACAATGTGCAGACCCATCGAAACTACTTAGTTTCTATATGTGCAGATCCATCGAAACTACATAGTTTCGATATGTGCAGTAGTTTCGATATATGCATACCTATCGAAACTACCATAGTTTCGATATGAGCCATGATCCGAAGCTAAGTTTACACTTAAGTTACCTATCGAAACTACAAGTTTTGACAGAAGCAACCTATCGAGACTACAAGTTTCGACAGAAGCAACCTATCGAAACTACAAGTTTCGACAGAGGCAACCTATCGAAACTACAAGTTTCGACAGAGGCAATCTATCGAAACTATCAAGTTTCGATATAAGTAAACCCATTGAAACTACTAAGATCAAGTATAGTAATATCTAATGCCATCTAGGAGCACTACCTTATGAGTATGACTTTATTACACATATCGTGAGTAACATTAGTGACGCTCAGTAGCCAGCTAAGTGTACTTCGGAAACTACTCATCAGTTGAGTTCTATGTGCCCCCTTCTATGTTATGTGCAAATGATTTATAAATGTTTTGGGGCTGAAGTGTATACACTAAATGAATAAATGTCAATGTGATCAAACGTATATATATATATATATATATATATATATATATATATATTTATATATGAAAATGAATTATGAATAAAGAATGAAGCGTATGACTATAAAGAATGAATGAAAAAAGGACATAACGTAAAAGAATGAAATCTTGCTTTATATTACATATATATTGCATGTTATGAATGAATGTAAACGTTATAAACCCTTCTGTGACAACGGCTACTTCGGTAGACGGACGACCACGTGACTATTTTGCAACCGGGACAAAAACGTTCCTTCGCAAGCTAGGACGTATGAAAAGGTATTAATGGACGGTCGAAGCAAGCCTTAACTAATGTAGAACGGTTGCATACATAATGGTCACGTGGGAAACGGATGCCCTAGGGCAGACGGACAAAAATGACGGACTACGACGGTAGGACGGTAAAGAGCGGACGGACAAAGGTTGCCGGACGGATTTAAGGATATGACGGACGGTTTTCTAGATCCGGACGGTAAAGAAACGGGCTACGACGGTAGTTCTGACTGCGATGTCTTTGTGACATTCGTGACAAGTATGATGGGTTGATCTCCCTTAAGATTATGGCCAATATGTGTTCTCTCAAAGAAAGTATGTATGTACATATGTATATACCCTCAATGAATGTTATGTGAGAACAGCAAAGTAAAGAATATTTAAAAGTACGAAGATACATATATACATTATATTTATGTTAAGATAAATTTTATGTATGATTGTCTTTAAATTAGAACTCACCAGCGTTAGCTGACTTTTAGTATACATTTCAGGTAACAAAGGAAAGGGTCGTGCGAAGGCGTGAAGGTTACCCGACACAAGACTGACATCCCACTTTAATATATGTGTTAAGACTTCCGCTGTTATGTTATGTAATTGAACGACGAATGATTTGTAATTGAATGTTTTTAATTTAAGTTCAGTATTTATGACTATGTTTATGAGTAAATCCAACAAGTGAGGTCACCCGGTTTAGGGGTCTTACAAGTTGGTATCAGAGCAATAGTTTGAGAGATTTAGACATCCCTAAATGTCTAGACTCAAACTGTTTATGGGACCAACGCACGGATGTCAGTATGGGTAACCAACGCCAACGCTAGCACAGTAAGTAAGTCATAAAGTTAATGCTCTAGCATAGGAATAGATACCTTAACTTAGAACAAATAGATGTTAATGCCACGACTGATTTGAAGAGTTTCGAACCCGAAAAGCAATGTAAATTAGTAATCACAAACCGGTCACTGTAATTAAGAATTTACCTTGCTCGTACTGTTCCAAACTATGATCTGAAGGAATGACATTGATGTATTCCCTTTTTAACTATCAGGAAATTAAGAACTATGGCTGGTGGAGGAAGAACAGGACCTCGAGGCGGTCGCACTGGCCGACGAGGTAGACTCCGTTGAACCCAAGATTTGAAGAAGAAGAGAGTGTGCACGCAGAGCACACCGAAAGTGTGCACGAAACAGAAGTGACCCCAATTAGGGACGACAGTCCAGGGCCTATACAGTTGGAACCTGAAGTCAGGGATGCTATTGCCCGTGAAGTTGTGCTCACTTTGAAGAAGGTATTGCCTGATCTACTATCCGAGGCAAGAAAAGTAAAGAGGAGGATGAAGGAAACCATGAAGAAAAAGTATATGACAGCGACGGGGATGAGATAAAAGTGGGGTCAAGCACTAAAGGGTGCACTTATAAAGGTTTCAAAGATGGAGACCCACCCAAGTTTGATGGTAGCAAGGATTCGGTGGCTACTTTGGAATGGATTGAGAGAATGAACGCTGTAATCAACATCAGCGAGTGCCGACCAGACCAGGCGGTTAAATATGTTGCTCATTCTTTCACCAATGAAGCACTAGGTTGGTGGAGAAATATTCAAAGAACAAAGTCACCACATGCTCTTGCCAGAATGACATGGGAAGACTTGAAAAAGCTCGTAATCCAAAAGTTCTGCCCACAGAATGAGATTGATCGTGTGGAGAACGAGTTCCTAAACTTCAAAGCTGGCGACAAGACTCATCGCCAATATACTTCAAGGTTCAACGAGCTGGCCCAACTGGTACCACACTTGGTGGAAACCGAAGAACGTATGATCAAATAATATGTCAATGGTCTGCCGCAAAGGGTCCGTGTCCACGTAAAAGCCAACCTACCCTTGACCTTCGAGTCGGTAGTCAACCTGTCTGGAATCGTTTACGACGATTATGCCAACGAGGACCCGGCACCTGTGACACAAAAGAGAAAGTGGGAGAATCCGTCTAGAGGCACCGGAAGAGGGAATGAAACAACTGAAATTAAGAAACTGAGGTTGGACAGATATGAAACGTGCAAGAAATGTGGAAAGCAACATAGTGGCGAGTGTCGAATCGGCACCACCGTGTGTTATAAGTGCGGGAGGCCAGGGCACTACTCCCGAGATTGTTGGAAGGACGCCAAATGCCAAGTATGTGGATTGTTTGGGCATCTGACAAAGAACTGCAGGAAGGCCGGCCAATCTGGTTCGGGAAAGGAGAAGGAACAGGAACAACAAAAGGCAAGGACTCGGGCCTATGCCTTAACTGAGGAAGAAGCAAGGGGAAACCCTGATGTCGTGTCAGGTACGTTTCTAGTTAATGATGAACGTGCTGCTATTTTATTCGATTCTGGTGCTAGTAAAAGCTTCATATCAAATGCATTTTGTCGTAAACTGAATTGCACTATCAACACCATAATAAAGGCCTTTAGCGTACAAACTGTCGTGGGTAAGAATTCGGAAGTATTTCAAGTAACAGAGGATTGCATCATAGAAATAGAGGGACATAAGTTTCCATCTAGATTATTCCTTCTCACCTTAGGAGGATTCGATATAGTATTGGGTATGGATTGGTTAGCTGCCAACGAAGTTCAAATCATATGTAAACGTAAGAGAATACACCTAAAAGCTCCTAGAGGCAGTCCAATTACGGTTTATGGGGATTGGAATTGCACGATGCCAAACGTCATCTCGATGATCAAGGCCGAAAGTTACATGAGGCGCGGTTGCGAAGCTTATCTGGCATATGTTATTGATGATAGAATGAAAACGAAAGAACTCAAGAATGTACCTGTGGTGTGCAACTTTCCGGAAGTATTCCCTGAGGATCTACCTGGGTTGCCACCCGATCGGGAAATAGAATTTCAGATTGACTTACTGCCAGGAGCTGAGCCCGTTTCCAAAGCCCCCTACCGATTGGCTCGGTCAGAAATGAAAGAATTGATGTCTCAACTAGAGGAACTAACCGAAAAAGGATTTATTAGACCGAGCATCTCACCATGGGGCGCTCCGGTACTTTTTCTAAAGAAGAAGGACGGCAGCATGCGTATGTGCATTGACTACCGCGAATTGAACAAGAGGACAGTAAAGAACAAATACCCATTGCCTAGAATAGACGACCTTTTTGATCAACTGCAAGGTGCGAGTTGGTTCTCAAAGATCGATCTTAGGTCGGGTTACCATCAGTTAAAAGTAAGGGAAGAAGACGTACCAAAGACCGCGTTTCGCACGCGTTATGGACATTATGAATTCCTCGTGATGTCTTTCGGATTAACTAACGCTCCAGCAGCGTTCATGGATTTGATGAATAGAGTATGTCGACCAATGTTGGATCGATCAGTGATAGTTTTTATAGACGACATACTGGTATATTCGAAAAGCGAGGGTGATCATCACTGTCACCTAAGAGAAGTTCTGGAGGTGCTAAAGAAGGAAAAGTTGTACGCAAAATTCTCCAAATGCGCATTTTGGCTTAGGGAAGTCCAATTCCTAGGTCATGTGATAAACCCAAACGGCATCATGGTGGATCCTGCAAAGATCGAGACAGTAAAGGAATGGAACATCCCAAAGAAACCAACAGAGATACGAAGTTTTCTAGGATTGGCAGGCTACTATCGAAGGTTTATTCAAGACTTTTCAAGAATAGCCTTGCCACTTACTAAGTTGACATGGAAGGAAGTGAAGTATGAATGGGTCAAACCCAAAACAACGCGTTTGAAGAACTTAAGGCACGATTAACCCAAGCTCCAGTCTTGACTCTACCTGAGGGAAATGAAGACTTGGTAGTCTACTCTGACGCTTCGGGGCAGGGTTTGGGTTGCGTACTCATGCAACGAGGAAAGGTAATTGCTTATGCATCGCGACAACTAAAGATTCACGAGGTTAACTACCCAACACACGATCTAGAATTAGCAGCAGTAGTTTTCACGTTGAAAATATGGAGACACTATCTGTATGGAGTTAAATGCACCATTTACTCCGATCACAAAAGCCTGAAGTACTTTTTCGAACAAAAGGAATTAAACATGAGACAAAGAAGATGGTTAGAGCTACTGAAAGACTATGACTGTGAAATATTGTACCATCCAGGCAAGGCAAACATAGTGGCTGACGCTTTAAGTAGAAAGGAAGAATCGACACCTATCCGGATCAAAGCGTGTCAGCTGATCATAACGCCAGATTTGATGGGTGAAATAACAAAGGCACAAGATGAAGCACTGTTAGAAAGAAATGTGAAACGGGAAAGGATAGTAGGACAACAAGGGAACTTAGATACAAATGCATACGGAGTTCGAACTAGGTTTGGCCGAATGTGGATACCTAAGATTGGCGAGCTTAGAGCCAAAATACTTGATGAGGCCCATAAGTCTCGTTATTCTATCCACCCCGGGACAAACAAAATGTATCAAGACTTGAAGAAGGAGTACTGGTGGCCTGGCATGAAGAATGATGTGACCGAATACGTGAACAAGTGTCTAACATGTTCACTAGTTAAGGCCGAGCACCAGAAACCATGCGGTAAAATGCAACCTTTACCAATACCAGAATGGAAATGGGAGGAGATCACAATGGACTTCATTACCAAGCTACCGCGAACAGCTAAAGGCAATGACACCATTTGGGTGATCGTCGACCGCTTGACGAAAAGTGCTCACTTCTTGCCAATACGTGAGACTTCTTCGTCTGAAAAGCTAGCAGAAGTATTTATCAAGGAAATTGTGAGTAGACATGGTATGCCGCTGTCAATTGTGTCCGACAGGGATACTAGATTCACATCTAGATTTTGGAAGAAATTCAACGAAGCGATGGGCACAAGACTGAACATCAGCACCGCTTACCACCCTCAAACCGATGGCCAGTCTGAAAGAACCATTCAGACCTTGGAAGACATGCTCCGGGCCTGTATCATTGACTTCGGTGGGAGTTGGGATAGCCATCTACCATTGGCAGAATTTTCATATAACAACAGTTATCACACGACTATTGGCATGCCGCCATTTGAAATGTTATATGGGAGAAAATACAGAACCCCGGTTTGTTGGGGGGAAATTGGGCAGAAGGATTTTGCAAGTCTTGAAGTGGTCAAAGCAACTTCTAAAAAATTTGATCAAATCAAGGCTAGAATGAAAGCCGCAAAAGACAGACAGAAATCATACGCGGATAAGAGAAGAAGGGATTTAGAGTTTCAAGTGGGGGACATGGTACTGTTGAAAGTATCACCATGGAAATGAATCATCCGATTCAGAAAGCGTGGCAAACTAAGTCCAAGGTTTGTCGGACCTTTCAAGATTTTAGCAAGAGTGGGTGAATTTGCTTACAGACTCGACCTACCCGTTGAGCTTAGTGGAATACACCCTACGTTTCACGTGTCGCACTTACGCAAGTGCCTAGCTGACGACACAGCTCACATACCTTACGACAAGATCGAAGTGGATAACAATCTAAATTATGTAGAAGAACCAATAGCCATTCTTGACCGAGCTGAAAAACGACTACGCAATAAGTCGATACCGTTAGTCAAGATACAATGGAAGCACAGAAAAGGGTCAGAAGCTACATGGGAAAAGGAAGACGAGATGAGGGGAATATACCTTCAATTGTTTAACGTATGAACAGTTTCGAGGACGAAACCTCTTTAAGGAGGGTAGACTTGTAACATCCCAAAAATAATAAAACGAATAAATATAGCAAGACCGATGATTTAGTTGGAATATTTAAACAAAAAGACTTGTAACATCCCAAAAATAATAAAACGAATAAATATAGCGAGACCGGTGATTTAGTTGGAATATTTAAACAAAAAGGGAGCGGGCCTGGGCCCGGCTTCAATGGGCCGAGGGAAGCCCATGCACATAAGAGGCAAGGCAGCCCTCTTCCCTGCTCATTTCCCCAACTCACGCAGCTTTTAGAGAGAGAAAGGAGAGCTCGGGTCTAGAGACAGAAAGTGACGGATCAACTCGGGAATTCAGGAGAACGTTGCTGTTGTTCTCGTGATCATATCCTCTGAATCAGAAATCCAATCCAGGTAACGATTCGATCACATTATGAGTTTTTGTTCGTTTTGGGAGTTTTCGGGTTTTGGCTAAAAAGATAACGATTTTGCAGATGAAACTTGAAAGTGAGCTTAGGTATAGCATCTAGAATGAAAACCAAACGTTTTGATCTAAGAAAAATAGGGATTTTGGCTCGATCAGACTCGCATGCAAAAGAAACTGCAATTTTGGGGAAGACAATGTGCAGACCCATCGAAACTACTTAGTTTCGATATGTGCAGATCCATCGAAACTACATAGTTTCGATATCTGCAGTAGTTTCGATATATGCATACCTATCGAAACTACCAAAGTTTCGATATGAGCCACGATCCGAAGCTAAGTTTACACTTAAGTTACCTATCGAAACTACAAGTTTCGACAGAAGCAACCTATCGAGACTACAAGTTTCGACAGAAGCAACCTATCGAAACTACAAGTTTCGACAGAGGCAACCTATCGAAACTACAAGTTTCGACAGAGGCAATCTATCGAAACTATCAAGTTTCGATATAAGTAAACCCATCGAAACTACTTTGATCAAGTATAGTAATATCTAATGCCATCTAGGAGCACTACCATATGAGTATGACTTTATTACACAGATCGTGAGTAACATTAGTGACGCTCAGTAGCCAGCTAAGTGTACTTCAGAAACTACTCATCAGGTGAGTTCTATGTGCCCCCTTCTATGTTATGTGCAAATGATTTATAAATGTTTTGGGGCTGAAGTGTATACACTAAATGAATAAATGTTATAAATGTCAATGTGATCATACGTATATATATATATATATATATATATTTATATATGAAAATGAATTATGAATAAAGAATGAAGCGTATGACTATAAAGAATGAATGAAAAAAGGACATAACGTAAAAGAATGAAATCTTGCTTTATATTACATATATATTGCATGTTATGAATGAATGTAAACGTTATAAACCCTTCTGTGACAACGGCTACTTCGGTAGACGGACGACCACGTGACTATTTTGCAACCGGGACAAAAACGTTCCTTCGCAAGCTAGGACGTATGAAAAGGTATTAATGGACGGTCGAAGCAAGCCTTAACTAATGTAGAACGGTTGCATACATAATGGTCACGTGGGAAACGGATGCCCTAGGGCAGACGGACAAAAATGACGGACTACGACGGTAGGACGGTAAAGAGCGGACGGACAAAGGTTGCCGGACGGATTTAAGGATATGACGGACGGTTTTCTAGAGCCGGACGGTAATGAAACGGGCTACGACGGTAGTTCTGACTGCGATGTCTTTGTGACATTCGCGACAAGTATGATGGGTTGATCTCCCTTAAGATTATGGCCAATATGTGTTCTCTCAAAGAAAGTATGTATGTACATATGTATATACCCTCAATGAATGTTATGTGAGAACAGCAAAGTAAAGAATATTTAAAAGTACGAAGATACATATATACATTATATTCATGATAAGATAATTTTTATGTATGATTGTCTTTAAATTAGAACTCACCAGCGTTAGCTGACTTTTAGTATACATTTCAGGTAACAAAGGAAAGGGTCGTGCGAAGGCGTGAAGGTTACCCGACACAAGACTGACATCCACTTTAATATATGTGTTAAGACTTCCGCTGTTATGTTATGTAATTGAACGACGAATGATTTGTAATTGAATGTTTTTAATTTAAGTTCAGTATTTATGACTATGTTTATGAGTAAATCTAACAAATGAGGTCACCCGGTTTAGGGGTCTTACAATATACTCACTTGAATTGATGAAAGGATGTCCAACAATATTTAGAGTAGCAAGACTTTGAGGAATAATATCCTCACAACAAGCCTAAGAGCACAAGTCTAAAGTTTAAAGTTTGATCCTATAAGTCTATGGCAAAGGATCTAGTATTTTAAGATTTACTAGGGTTCCAAATAGGAGACGAGAATGATTATGTTTATAAAGTTTAAATAGATTTCTGATTAGGGTTTTAAATAAGTAATACAAGGTTTGGATATCAATGTTTAATAAGTTTATAGCTTTTGAATAATGTTTTTAAAATGTGATTATAAGTTTAAATAGTAATAAACATTTATAAGTTTAAACAAATATGTTTTGTGGAACTTTTTATAAGGTTATATTTTAAATTATAAGTTTTAAAGTTTATAAGTTTATACATGTTTATAAATAAAGTTTCTTCTAGAACTATAAGTATAAAGTTTACAAGGTTATAAATGTTTTAAAGTTTCTATTTTATTTTATAAAGTTTATAAGTTTATAAACATTTAGAAAATAAGTAAAGTATATTTGTTTCTCTTGTTTTAAGTTTATATAATTAAATAGGTTTTTTTTTTTTTATAAAATATAAGTTTTATAGAATGAGTAAGTTTGTAATTTTATTAAATTAAAGTTTCTGTTTTTCATAAAGTTTATAAATTTCTAAGCTTAAATAAACAATGTATATTCATTTCCTTGTTTTATTTAAATAACTATTCAAGCTTTATGTTTTTAAATAGATACAATTTTTTATAAAATGTATGAGTTTATAAATCTTCTGCATCCTAATCGACATATAAGTTTTATAAATCTTTTTCTACTTTTATAAGATTTATATAAGTTTTATTAAATTTAAAAGTTTATAAGTTAATTAAAACTAAATAATATGTTTATTTCAGAAGATAAAAAATAAATTATAGTTTCTGATTTATTAAAATAATTTATGTTTAGAATATAAGTTTTATAAAGTTTTAACAGTATATTTATATTTTTTAAGTATTTAAACTTTTTTAAAGAATTAGTTCTTATAAGTTTTAAATAAGTTTTATTTAATTAAAAATGTTTCAGAATATAAAAGTGTAAATAAAATTGATCTTTAAGTTTATAAAAGTTTAACAGAATTTATAAAAATTATTAAAAGTATTAACGCTGAATAAAAAGGCTAGAAAAAATAAAAATATCAAAACCGAGGCTGGCCGGATTCGAACCCGGGCCAGCCGAGTTTACACACAAAAGATCAAACCACCCGGCTACGGGCCTCGCTAGTTATAAACGTGGAAAAGAAAATAGTTAAATAGATTCCCATATCAACCCAATTTTGCTTATGAACTCTAGAATCGAAATCCATCAAATACAAATCGTTAATCCCTCTGTCTTTGTAAATTGACAAAGGGCTTTTGCTCCTTGAATGAAAACGAAGAAATTGGCCATAAGAATTACTTGGTTTGGTGTCGAAATGAGGAAGAACAAGTTTAAGCTTCAGAAACGGCTAACCAAGAATCAAATCGGCAATTGCAGGTGATGAACAAAGAAATTGAGGGTTCAGTGAGTTTGAGTGAGGTATCGTTGAGGTATCTGGGTTGGTACTTATGGCCAATTCCAGTGTTAAATGCTCGAACGGTTAGGGAGATGACGGATGAGAAAACGAGTTTAAATCTGGAATCACGCGGGTGTTAAACTCGAAATTAAGCATTGAATTACCTTAGGTTACGGTCGCATGCTCGAGGCGAAGCTCGGGGTTCGTTGAATTTGGCCGGGAACGCATTTTTAAATAAAACGGGCTCAAAACCGGTTCTAGTGGGGTTCGAACTTGGGACTGATTTCTGGGTTGGGAGTTTGGGTAATTTGCATAAATGGTCCCTGAAGTTTATAAGCGTTATCATTTTATGCCCAAAGTGTGGATTTTTGTTCAAAACGAGTTTCAGAAATAACAGTTTTGATCCCTAGACTTTATAAAACAATAATATGTTTTATTTTTATAAAGACTAAATAAGTTTTATAAGTTTTATTATTTATAATTTTATAAAATAATTTATAGGATTCATTAATTTACATGTTTAATATTTACAATAAGTTTATAAATTATTTTATTTATATAATTATAAACCCATAAAGTTTTTAAGAATTTAGTATATTCTACAATATATATATACTTTTAAATAAGTCTCATATATATATATATATATATATATATATATATATGTATGTATGTATATCTCAAGTATACTTGTTTTTCTTAAATATATATCAATTAGATTAATATTTATTTTTTAAGAACATAGATTTTAATAAAAATTCAAGCTTTAAATTAAGAACTCGTGCAAAGGTTTAGGAAAGATAGGTCGGAAAAATATTAGATATTACATTAAGTGTTTCTACTGACCCTTGGTATGCTAATATTGTCAACTATTTGGCTGCAGATAAAATTCCTAAGCATTGGGCTAAGAAGAAGAAACAACACTTCATGTCTCAAGTAAAGCAGTATAACTTGGATACACCAGATTTGTTCAAAGTTGGGGCAGATCAAATGATCCGGCGTTGTGTGCCCGAGAGTGAAGTCCAGTACCTATTGGAACAGCCCATTCCTATGCTTGTGGAGGGCACTTAAGTGGACAGAAAACAGGACATAGGTCCTAAATTGTGGTTTCTTTTGGCCTACAATATTCAAAGATGCAGCATTCGTGAAGAACTATGTGCGGTGTCATCAATTGGGAACCATTGTTGGATATTGGATGTCCGATCATCGTTAATATCAACATTGCTATCAAGGTACGATCCGAAAAGTTATACTTTGGGCAAAGAACAAATTGTATCGTTTAATTGTTAAACGTTATTACACAAAACAAAAATTCAGAATTCGGAGGATTAAATATCTAGAGAGATATTTATTGGTTACATCGTATTTAATTATTTAGAATAATTAAATATAACGATAGTCGGAATGAGGTTTTATATATATATATATATATATATATATATATATATATATATATATATATATATATATATATATATATATTGGTGATATATATATTAAATGGGTCTTGTATTTAATAGTTAAATATAAATGTTGGCAAGTTTTATTTATGATTAATGTAATCATAAACTAAAGGGGTTGGAACTGATTAAATGTTAATTAGTTAGTAATTAAATGTTAATTACAAAAGGGGTTGACTTGTAAAATAGTTTACTATAAATACATGCTTAAGTCAAAACCCTAATGATAAGTTTGTGGCCTCCCTTCTCTCCCTTTGCGCAACCGAGAACCGGCCCCTCCTCCCCTCTCGTTTTTCCGACCGGTCGACGCCACCGGCAGCCGCCGCCATCGCGGTCCTTTGTCGCGCAGCCCCACCAAGCCCCCCCCACCCCACCCTTCGTAGCCGTTCTCCTCCTCCGTGAGGCGAACCGGAAGAAACCCGTGAACCGGGTTTTGTGATTCAGTGTTTTCGTGTGACGAGTTCGTTGTTGTCATCTAGCGTGACGTTCTTTATACCCGAGTGTTTCAACCCGGTTGTATCGTCAAAGGTATAAAACCCTAAACACCCTATGGATGTGTTTTTTTATTTATTATTGTCTAAACGTTGTGTAATCGGATCACTGTATGGAATCTAGATCTGATCTATTAATGGTACTATTAAATCGCTTTCGCTAAATATATCTGATTTATTTATTTAAAAGGTTTAAATCATAATCATTTTAAAAGTTAAAACTGGTACCATCATTCCCAATAACCATCACTAAGCGTAATGAGATGACAATGCGACCAATCATGGTCGTCAACATATTTGATGTGTGGGGGCATAGACTTCATGGGCCCTTTCCCTAATTCCTTGGGGCACTTGTACATCTTGGTGGCGGTTGATTATGTTTCTAAATGGGTGAAAGCAATCGCCACCAAAACGAATGATCATTTGGTGGTGTGTAAGTTTGTGCAGAGTAACATCTTTTCCAGGTTTGGTGTCCCTCGTGTGATCATCAGTGATGCGAGTTCACATTTCAAGAACTTTAAATTAGGTAAACTGCTAAAACAGTACGGTGTGAACCATCGGATCACCACTCCATATCATCCCCAAACAAGAGGGCAGGTGGAGGTGTCGAACAGTCAAATAAAGGAGATTTTACAAAAGACGGTACGGCCTGGTCGTAAAGATTGGTCTACAAAACTTAACGATGCTTTATGGGCCTACCGAACCGCTTACAAAACTCCGATTGGTACCACACCCTACCAACTAGTATCTGGAAAGGGATGTCATCTGCCGATTAAGATAGTTCACCATTCATTATGGGTGGTAAAATCTGTTAATCTTGAATATGACAGTGCATGTAAAGAGTGGAAGTTGCAACTATGTGAGTTAGAAGAGCTGAGAGATGAAGTTTATGAATGTGCATCTGCATATAAAGCAAAAATGAAAGTTGTGCATGATTCCAAGTTAAAGAAGAAGGTCTTTGAAGTAGGCTAGAAGGTGTGACTATACAATTCAAGGCTGAATCTATTCCCTAGGAAGCTGAAGAGTAGATGGATGGGTCCATACTTGGTCATCTGAGTGGGACAGTTTGGAGAGGTAGAGATCGGGGACTTTGATGATCACCTAAGACAGGTCGTGAATAGGCGTAGACTGAAGCCCTACTTAGAGGCAGATGAAACCAATGATACCAGTGCAGAATTTGCCAGCTTTGATGCACGCATCGGCATATGAATAATCCAAGTACGGTACACCGCGTCTGGCTGAAGACGTTAAAATTAGCGCTCTTGGGAGGCAACCTAAGGTTTATTTCGTGTCTAGACCAAATGAACGTTGTGAGTGTGTTCTCAAGAAACCCTCACGAGACTAAATTTGTCTACTCGGGTTACAAAGGGGTTTAAAAGGCTTGTTGCATCTACTAAATACATCAGTGATTCTTACGAAAGTGAGTTAGGTTTTTATTTTGTTTTTGTGCTTTTATCTGGGAAGAGCCCAAGTGTGGGGACGTTCTAGGAATGTCGGGGACCATGCATCATTCTCGGGGGGGGGTAGGTTACCGTGTGTAGGGTTTTTAGAGTCGTGAGTTTTAGTTTTTAGTGTTTTCAATACGTTTTTGCGTCTTTTTAAGTTTTCTTAGGTATTTGGGGCCATACTAGCAGGAAAAACCATCACAAATGACGTTCTAGGTATGTACGAACATAAATAAAGCGTTGGAACAAATTTTGAAAAAGTAGAAATTTTTTCTAAGGAAAAAACTCAAAAATTCGTCAAAACATTCTGTTACCAAGCCCTCTTCGCGGTACGCGAAAGATTTCAAGAAGTCCTTCGTGACACGGGAAGGACAAATTAAACGAGTTGGGTAAGTTTTGTCGCTCACGGTACGCGAGGGAGTGTCCCCAAGTTTTCGCTGCGAAGACCATGAAATTAGGGTTAAATTTTGTAATTTTTTATTTTTGTAATTTTGAGTCGTGTCGAGTTTGTCGTGTCTTTTAATTTTCTTTGAGTCGTTACAGTGAGTCGATATAACGCTTGTGGGTGCTTGAGTCTATTTTTGCAGGTTTTGATTGATCCGTCCATACTCAATCTCTATTCGGGTGGTGATTTCCGACTTTTGCTTGATTCTTTTGTACAAGGCAGCCCATTAGCACATGTAGAACACGGAATGTTATACGATCGTACAATCAACTAAGTTTTCTTATATTTTTGTAATTTTTTTTTCGTTTTAGAGTCGGTATTCTTACATTGAGGACAATGTAAAGTTCAAGTGTGTGGAGGGTTTGAGTCTTTATTTTGAGTAAGAAAAATAAGAAAATCATAAAAGTTTAAGTTTAAAAACTTGCAAAAATTTCCCTGGATTAGAATTTTTGCAACTAAATAGAAAATGATAGTGCAATCGGGAACTTTGCGTGTGAAAATAAATGAATAATAATAAAGCAAAAGTGTGTCTAAATTGTAACGTTTTGGTAGGCCCAACCGACTTAAGAAAAAGGTCAAGTATGGGGATGTGATGTGTTGGTAAATATACCGTATATAAGAGTCTATTTGTACAGGTTTTAAGCGTTTAGCTTTGTATATCGAGTCTGTTTTATGTGCATTTGGTGTTTGTGAGTCTTACAGGTTTAATGTGCTAAGTGAGCGGGAAAACAAGAGCTAAGATCAAGAGGATAGTAGCATACACGGGACCCGGATAAGTCAAAAGATCAAAAAGTCAAATTTCATGGAGTTTAGGCTCTTCGCAGTACGCGAAGAACACGAGAGGAAGTTTTCGGTACGTGAGGAGAAGCAGGAGGTCCCGCGACTATTTTATCCTTCGCAGTACGCGAAGGCTTGGCCAGGGTTCTTCGCGGTACGCGAAGAATGTAAATACGGCTCTTTTTTTTATCTAAATCCAATTATAAGCCATTAGGTATCCATTGTCGAATTAAATTGAATCCATTCGTTCTAGAGCTTCCCTAGGGCGATTTCCAGATATAAAGTTTCAATATTTTCAAGTTTTTGATGCTAGATCGAGTTACACCAATCCTTGAAGAATCGACGATGATGTCGATGAGCGGCTAATTTTTTCGTGTCGTTTCCGGTTGTAGGATCTGCTTGTAAGTGATAATCTATGATACATACTTGATTTGGTTTATTATTCTTGTAATGGTTTGATTGTTTAAATCCTAGAGTTTGTCTTGTTTGATTAAACAGTTTCAGTTTATTGGTTTATCGTATGCATCAGTTTTTTTTTTTTTTATCGTGAACCATTGTGTATATATGATTAGTATTCTGAATTGGTAATTAACTATTGGGTAATTAACTTGTGTCAAGCATCCGGTTTTACGATCGTTGCTCAATGCAGTCGTTATTTGATTATTAATTATTTATGAACATGATTAAACGAGTTATGTCTATGTAACTTCCAATAAGTACAAATCAATCATCAAAGAACTTGCAATCTGAACCTGGAAGCGATCCGTTTTCTCTTAATAGTTTTTCATAGTTTTAAAGTTAATTGTTTTTTAATTCAAATCCGAACAAGTTTTCTGAAACAACACTGTCCATCAATTCCCAGTGGATATGACACCCTACTTCACTATACTATAATTTAAGGTAGCTAGGGATTAGATTAAATATTGTTTTTTATTGACCTTGACAACGTGATCACCTATCATCGTCTCCCTCTAGCAAACTAGAAACGATGATTTTAAAATCGGTGAGCTTAATCCGCAGATGTGGTCGTCGGTGGTTGTAGATGTGGTCGTGAGTTGTTGTAGAGGTGGCCGGTGGTGATTGTAGAGATGTTCGAGAATGGTTGAAGAGGTAGGCGGTGGTTATAGAGGTGGTCATTGGTAACTGTGTTCTTGGGCGACTATGGAGGTAGATGGAAAGGAGGAATAATTTTTATACATATATATAGGGGAAGGTTTCACTAAGAAGTGGTCAAACGAACTCCGATTGAGCTCATTCTAGGGGCGTTGGAACCGTCTCATCGAACCCTAACCTGGACCCAAAAACCTAACCCCCCCCTCACCCGCACCCTCAAAAACCTAAACCCCCCATCCAACCCCACCCCGAAAAGCCTAAATCCCCCACCTCTACCCACCCCCCCCCCCCAAAAAAAAAAAAAAAAAACCTAAACCCCCCACCCCACGCCCCTGAAAACCTAAACCTCCCACCCCCACCCCCTAAAAACACCTATACCATAAAATCTAAATAAAAGCTAAACCATAAGGTTAAAACCTTAAAATCCAAACATAAAATCTAAACCTTAAAAGCTAAACCCTAAAATCTAATATGGTAAAGTTAGACAAGACGGTTCCAACACCGTTGAAATGAGCTCAATCGGAGTTCGTTTGATATTGTTTTTTAGCGTTTTTGTCATTTCTTAGATTTCTTAGCGAAAAACTACTTTTTATTTTAAAAAAAACCCATATATATATACACTATTTAATAAATAAAAGTTTTTCATCACACGTGTCGCTCCCATTTTTATTCTCATAATTTTTTTTCGTCTCTGTCTCTTATTAAATACACCTCTATCTTTTAATAATAATTAATCTTTAAAGAAAAAATAATAATCTTTATATTAATAAATCTCCTGACATATTTTGACTAGTGTATATGTTAACAAATTATATTGGAATCCACGGATTTATTCAACCCGCATAAAACACGAGTTTTTAAAAAATATTTTTTTATTACGTAATATATAATATTATATTCATTCAACTTGTGTAATGCATGGGATTTTAAGCTAGTATATACATATATATATATATATATGTGTGTGTGTGTGTGTGTCTAATACCCCAAATTTCAAGAAAATAAAAGTCCAGAGGCTAAGGTGTAATTAGACCAAAGTTGAGGGGCTGAAAATAAAGAAAATCTTAAAGTTAAGACAGTAGCGGGCCGCTACAGGGCCCTTTGGTGGTCCCCTACGTAGCGAGCAAGGTAATGATGAGAAAATGACGCGTGTCTTTTGACTAAGCCCTATAGCATACCGCTACCGTGGCACGTAACGGTCCGCTGGCCGCAAAAAGGATCCGGACAACAAGAGGGCTACACGAGGCATGTGACGCGTCTTAGTTGAGGCGTTGCGAACCGTTACTGACCTGCTTAGCGGTCCGCAAACCGATGCGTTTTCAGCCTATAAATAAGATGCCATTGTCGTTCACTTTTTCACACAACACCACTTTCACAACCACATAAGGAAGCGTGCAAGTAAGTCGGTGTAGCGCGTTAAAGTACGAGTGCGGTTCGGATTCAAAAATAGGTTTACGTGAGGAACAAGTGTAGGAAATAACCCTAAACTATAGTAAATACACTGTACCATACCTTGGATAAATGATTATGTTATTTATGTGATTATGTGTTATGTGCTATGTGTGGGACTAAGGTACGGGGGAATAAGGGATTAGTCTAAACACTAAACTGGAATAATGGAGTATCCACGATATATTAAAGGAGTGGTGGGTATGCCGCTGGAACACCCTATATATATACCTCTTTGATACCTTGGGGTGAAACCATTTCAAAGGTTTAAGGGTATAAACTAAGGATAAAAATGGCATGGCACGAATTCATGCTAAATAAACTTGAATGCATAATGGAAGGCTTAATTCCAAATAAAGGGATATTCATGATATATTAAAGAGGTGGTGGGTACGTCATTGTACACCATATATATAAACCTCTATTAATGTATCATGAAGAAACCTTTGTGATGAGTTAAAGCAAGATCTAGGTAAAGGTATGAAGAAACCATGATTTTAAATAAACGAGAATAAATGGATAGCTTAAATCTAAATAAAGGAGCATTCATGAGACATTAAAAGGGTGGTGGGTACGCCACTAGTACACCCTATATATAAGCCTCTTTAAGCATAACATGTAGAAACCTTTAAGAGGAATTAGAGCAGGTATTGGATGAAAGCATGATAAGGGATCATGCTATGCATCATACACATTCATGCAATACATGATGAATATGAGTATGTGAATGCATGATAATAAATCATGCAATACGTGTTAAGTGTGAATGCATGATGGGAACAAGTTTAAACTCCAAAATGGAATAACGAATTACTCACGAAGTTTTAAAGGGGTGGTGAGTATGCCTCTGGTACACCCTATATATAAACATCTTTAGTGTATTGTGGAGAAACCGTTATGAAGTTTTAAGGTGAGAACTGGTCGCGGTTAGATCAAGCATACACATGCATGATAAATTAAATATGCATGATATAAATAAATGTTTGATAAATTTGGAGGACGTGAGTCAATGACAGTCAAGATCCCAATGGGAAACAAGGTGCAGAGCCTACGGGGCGGAAGGGCCATGTAAATGAATAACCTATATGGTTAATGGAAAAAGGGTGTCGAGTCTACGGGACGGAAGTGCCCTGTGAATGAAATTAAAAAGATGTTGAGCCTATGGGTAGAAGGGCCTTGTGAATGGTAATTAGATATTTAGATACAAAGCCAAAAAAAACATGTTATGTTTTTATGAGGATGTTCAGTTATTGCATCATTTTCACCATTGATTATTACATATATGTAACTTAATAAAAAAAATAATCCACAGGCGTTGATAGTTAATTCACAAACATGGCTTGAGATTTTTATTTTTTTAAATTCTTGGATTGCTGAAATAGTTAGTGACATCCTTATTCTAATAAACGATTCCAAAAAAACGTCACATGTTATTGTCATATTTTTTCTCACTAAAATTTTCTAATTTTTCCTATTTTAAGTAAGCTTGAATTTTGAAATCTAATTATATTAATTTTTCTTTTTCAAAAAAAATAAAATAAAATTTGAATTATAATTAATACTTAATTAAGAAAACAAAGAATTTTATTTACTATACTTTCATTTTTCTATTAAACAACCACATGTAATATATGGGTATATAACATAGTGTATTTATATATGAGTAATTTTATATTTTATAGATCCGGCCAACTTAGCAACTACTCGAAGGCAATTACAAACTTCATTCTCCAAAGAAGTGTCGGTTGTTGAGACTAAACAAGAAACCGCATGAACATGGAAATCAAGCTAATAAGGTTACATATGTAACATAATTGTTGGAACCAAAGAAATCGTTGTATTCCTGATAATCTATAGGGGCTCGTTTGTAATTTTTGTATCTTAGGTTTTAGGTCAAGAGTCGCTAGCGACTCTTGATGAGTCGCTAGCGACTCTTGATGAGTCGCTATGATGGTTGCCAGCCGACTGTCGACTATCGGCAATCTGCATGGTGACTCTTAATATATGTCTATAAATAGCAACCCAAAAACCTAATTTTGTAGCTCTTGTTCAATACATCGTTACTATAGTCAATTTGAGAGCCAATAGTGATTGTGGTGGTGTTCTATGTATCCAGGATATTATCTGTAATCGTTTCATAGTGGATCTAATCAAATCGTGTCTATTATGTTCTTATTTGTGTTGCTCTTCATCTTGTGTTTATCTTGATCATCAACAAATTAGTTTCACTATAGCTAAATTGTTGATTGTTTCCTGTTTAGAATCATTCTAGCACAGGGACTGTTTAGAATCATTCTAGCACAGGGACTGTTTAGAATCATTCTAGCACAGGGACCCTATCATCAGAACCAACAATAATATATACATGTAACTATAAAAAAATGTTACATATTTACCGATCATAAAAGCAAACTAATAATGTTACATGTAATTACAATAATGTTACTTATATAACATTGTAATACAAAATCCAAATCAAACAGTTGTATCTAATGCTTGTATTTTCAACATGTCACCGGAAACATATGGAAAAAAAATAATCATTAATCGATATATACAAACTATATGAAAACAAGGTTTTTATAAAAAAAAAGATTTTTTAACTTATTTAGTAATGTTACATATGTAACTATCAATGTTACATATTGGATTGCAAAAAGCATACAAGAAATAAAAATCAGACTTTAATAAGACTTTTCTAAAAGGAGATTTAAAAGTTTTATTTTTATAAAAATATGGAACCATCAATGTTAAATATATATAAGTCAATAATAAAAATAAGAGTTTTTTTTCATTAAAAATGAGGTTTTTTAATTAAGTAGTTACATATGTAAAACTTGGTAGTTAAATATATGTAACTTTATCATCTATATATGGAACATTGTTATCTACATATATTACATTTCATTAGTTGCCTGGGTAATTTGTCACACCCAGTTCCCAAAACTTGTTAAACCACAAACTTTGTTTTATTACAATTATAACATTGTTTTACAACTAGGATTAACTGGAAATACAAAATGTAACACCAGCCACCAAAATGACCGCTAAGGTAAACCTTAACGGTCGCTACAGGTATAGTTAGGCGGTAGAGGTTCGCTAAGATTAAACCTCCCTGAAATACATGGGTGGCGGACCGCCACCATCTTGGTAACGGTCCGCTACTTAGCGAGCAAGTAATCAACCCACGTTTGACATGTGTATAGTGACTAATGGTCACTAATTGTGACGCGTGTACTCGTGGTGGACGGCCAGGCCAGATGGTAACGGTCCGCCAGCCGTAAAACGCTGAGAATCTGCCACATAGCCTTGTAGAGGACCGCTACACTCCAGGGTAACAGTCCGCTAGCCGCAAACCCAGGAATGCTCCAATCAGATGGCGACGTGTAGGGCTAGCGTCATCAAGGGCGGTGGCGGACCGCCACGCCTTAGCGTAACAGTCCGCTACAGGCCATATTTTCAGCCTATAAATAGTTAGACTATTTTATTCAATTTATTCACTCTCAAATCATCCATTTCACTCACAAAGTGTTCTAGAGCCTCCTTAGGCCGATCTTGACGATGTCGTCCGAGTCCCGCTCGTTGTAGTGCTCGTTTTAAGAAGAAAATGCTCGAATAATAGTAGGAACTCTAGAGAAATCAAGTTAGGAAGCTAGAGCTATAATTTCCAACTTAAAGGCTGTAACATCCCAAAAATAAAACAGCAGTTATAATAACGGGTTAGAATGCGAGAACGAACGGAATAAACGAACGAGGTATGACGGGCCGAGCCGGATGGGCCGGCGTGCTAGAAGGGGCGAAGATAGGGGAGCCTCCCCTATAAATAGCCTAAGACACCACCCTTTTCTCCCATGAGAGAGAAAGTTGGCGGATCGACCCGAGATTTCAGCAAAGTGTTGCTCCATAGCTCGTGAGAAGAACCTCTGAATTAGAAGCTCGATATAGGTAACGATCTGGCCTAGATCTGAGTTTTTGTTCGTTTTGGGGTTTTTCAGATTTTGGGTGAAAAAGTAACGTTTTTACAGATGAAACAGGAAGAAAGCATAGATTTGAGTTCTTAAACGAAAAGCAAACGTTTTGAATGTAAACAAGTTCGGGATCTTGACGTGATCAGATCCGCATGCGAAAGTTAGGGTTTTTGTGGGGAAGCAGGTCTTGCGTACTTATCAAGTACGCAAGAAGCAGGTCCTGCGTACTTATCAAGTACGCAAGAAGCATTTCCTGCGTAATTATCAAGTATGCAAGAAGAAGGTTCTGCGTATTTATCAAGTACGCAAGAAGAAGGTCATGCGTACTTATCAAGTACGCATGAAGCAAAGCCTGCGTACTTATCAAGTGCGCATGAAACGAAGTCTGCACACTTATTAAGTACGCAAGAACAAGGCCCTGCACACTTGCTAAGTGCGCAGGCATCAGGCTGGTTAAGTAAAGTCAGTATGTTTAGAATGGTTAAACCGTTAGATTCGGGATTTGGTCTGATGTGTATTTAACTAATCAATTCAGATCGGAAGTGACGTTGTTGGACCTTTGTTTAGGAAAACCCAGATTAGCTTATCCGGTGAGTTCTAGAAGCCCTCTTTTAAATGTTTTGAATAATATTTTTGGGCTGGTGTGCATACGTAACGATGTGACTATTTTATAAAACGATGTTTATGAATGTTGTATGTGACGCTTTAAAAAATGATGTTTATGAACGATGTTTTGGAAGGAAGGGTTATGAAATAAGTGTTTATGAAATATTTTGCCAAAAGAAGTTTATGAAGTGTTTATGAATGAAGGAATGATTTTTAATAAAACTTACGAATGCTTTAACTGAAGTTTTGAAGTAAAGAAGTGAATGTTTACGAAAGTCACAAACGAACGAATCTGCCAATATTCCTTAGAGAATGAAGGTTATGGGTATGGGAAGTATGTTATGGGCCTTTACCTTTTAGGGGCCTTTGTGGTTGGCCAACTGTTGTACAACTGGGGTGATGACGGTCAGCAAGGGGATTATCGTGATCCTTGAAGTTGGTATGATTTACCTTACGGGGTAGTCGTACTTGAAGTTTGGTACTTGTGCCTTACGGGGTGCAGTGCTTGAAGTTTGGTACGTGTCATCCTTGTGATGTCGTGCTTGAAGTTTGGTGTTGAATAACCTAAGTATCGGGCCATAGGAGTTCTTCACCCGAAGGACAGTACGGTGTTGATGGGCCTAGTGGTGGTGATCTTTAGGTTATTCCACTAGTATGTGACGTTTGGATTTGACTGTTACGAGAAGGCGTAGATTCGATATGTTCGTTGACATATGTTTATGATGTTATGTTATGTTATTGCATGTTTTCGTACGTTTTTATTAATGAAGTTAAATGATGTGTTTTTGGCAAATATTTGAAGTTAAGGTTTTATGAAAAGCTAGAACTCAGCAGCATAGCTGACTTTTTAGTATGCACATTCAGGTTAAGGCAGGTTATGATGATGGATGGTGATGCTGAGGGGCTTGATGAGTTACTCGGGTGATATGAAGACTGGCATCTCGTTATGATTAGCTTATGTTATGTTTATGTAATAGACTATGTTACGCTTCCGCATGTTGAACAATGTCACGATTATGTTTTAATGAAATTTTTCGCTACGTTATTTTGATATTCAAGTCTAAGAACTATTTGTGAATGAGTAAATCCAACGAGTGAGGCCTCCCGGGTTTGGGGCCTTACAAAGGCTCATACCTAGTTATTTTCCTACTACATTTTCAAGGTGAATACCTTTATCTCTTTTAAAAACATGTGTCAAACCTTTACGTTTTCGAAAATGGCCAAATAAAGGTTAAAGGAATGATGCATAAGGTTCTTCAACGAACAACGTATTCAAGCCATAGGTATATGTAAAACTTGCAAGGGATATACAGGTCTCAAGTGAAAGTGGCGGATCGCAGCTGGTACTTATCTTATAACAATCTTGGAGGCGAAGACCTAGCCATTGTTATCATACATGATACCGGTGTATACAGTGGTGCATATGATCAGGAGAAAATGGGATGTTGAATGTGTGGATTGAACATAAAGTTGTGATTATGAATTTAATACTTGTTTGTGTCAAATAATTTTATTGTCAAGATAATTGTATTTACGCGTTCGAGCTGACGTTTTATTTTCAAAATATTTTCAGGTAATCAATAAAAAGTAAAGGAAAGGGATTACGGGCATACATGATCTCGCCCTTGAATGAAAATGATAACTTGTATGTTGGATTCTTAGGCCTCATACATAGATAATCCTAAAAATAGAAATGAGGAGTAGGACCAAGGGATTGATCATCCTTGGATAGTACTATCTCCTGGTGGCTCATGAACTTGTCTATAAGACAAGAGATGTATTTGATTTCAAACATTGTTTGCAATCAATATGAAATGGTTATTTAAATCCCAAGTTTATGAAAATAAATATAAGGTATTTGTTTTCCCACTAGTTCTTGATATTTACAAAAGCAACCCTCGAGGTTGAAAGATATGATGAAACGATCCTTGTGAAAAAGACTTCCGTTGTGTTTTATAAAAACTCTGAAATCAAAATAAGTACCAACCAATCTCACACAAGTCCAGGGGGTGCCTGAGGCGGGGTGTGACACAAAACATTGTTCCTAACCAGATTATACAACTCTGGCCTTATAGTTCCCAAGAACATGCCATCAACTCAGGCCTTACGGTTACACAGGAAGCTGCTCTCAGTCAACCTTAACCAAAACATAGCATATGTACGTCTCCAGGAATGTCAACTATAAGCTAGTGGTCTCAAGAACATTTGATCAACACAACGCGGGTGAGTTCGTAAATAAATCATGTCTTCATAACTTGTATACATAATACAAAACACCCCAGGACCTCTACTTTACTCGGTTCTTGTAACATCCCAAATATAATAAAACGAATAAATATAGCGAGACCGGTGATTTAGTCAGAATATTTAAACAAAAGGGAGCGGGCTTGGGCTCGGATTCAATGGGCCGAGGGAAGCCCAGGTATATAAGAGGCAAGGCAGCCCTCTTCTCTGCTCATTCCCCACTCACGCAACTTCTAGAGAGAGAAAGGAGAGCTCGGGTCTAGAGAGAGAAAGTTGACGGATCGTCCCGGAATTGAGGGAGCACGTTAATGCTAAGCTCGTGAGCAAAACCTCCAAATCACAACCCCAATCCAGGTAACGATTCGACTCTAAACTGAGTTTTTGTTTAATTTGGGATTTTCGGGTTTTGGCTAAAAAGGTAACGATTTTGTAGATGAAACTTGAAAATGAGCTTAGGTATAGCATCTAGAATGAAAACCGAACGTTTTGATCTAAGAAAATTGAGATATTGACTCGATCAGACTCGCATGCAAAAACTTCAGATTTTTGGGAAGACGATATGTGCAGACCCATTGAAACTACTTAGTTTCGATATGTGCAGACCCATCGAAACTACTCAGTTTCAATATGTGCAAGCCCATCGAACTACTCAGTTTCGATATGTGCAGACCCATCGAAACTACCATAGTTTCGATATGTGCATATATCGAAACTACTCAGTTTCGATATAAGCATACCCATTGAAACTACCATAGTTTCGATATGAGCCCATGATCCGAAGCTAAGATTACACCTAAGTTACTTATCGAAACTACCAGGTTTCGACATAGGCAACTTATCGAAACTACCAAGTTTCGACATAAGCAACTTATCGAAACTACCAAGTTTCGACATAAGCAACCTATCGAAACTATCAAGTTTCGATATAAGCAAATCCATCGAAACTATCAAGTTTCGATATCAGCAAATCCATCAAAACTACTAGGTTCAAGCATAGTAATGTCTAGTGTCATCTAGGAGCACTACCTTACGAGTATGACTTTATTATACAGATCGTGAGTGACATTAGTGACGCTCAGTAGCCAGCTAAAAGTATTTCAGAAACTACTTATCAGGTGAGTTCTATGTGCCCTCTTCTATGTTATGTGCAAACCTTATTAAATGTTTTGGGGCTGAAATGTATACACTAAATGAATAAATGATATGAATGCTAATGTGATCATACGTGATGTACTAATATTATTTTTTATATATATATGAGAATGAATTATAAACAAAGAATGAAACGTATGTTTACAAAGAATGAAGGAAAGAATGGCATAACTTAAATAAATGAAATCTTGCTTTATAATTATTTATATTGCATGTTATGAATGTATGTATACGTTATGGACGGAAACGAAACTAACGGCTACTTCTGTAGATGGACGACCACGTGACTATTTTGCAACCGGGAAAGATACGTTCCTTCGCAAGCTAGGACGTACAAAAAGCATAAAAGGGCGGTCGAAGTAAATGCTAAAATAGTATAACGGTTGCATAAACAATAGTTCGCGTGGGAAACGGATGCCTTATGGCAGACGGGCGAATATGACGGACAACGATGGTAGGACGGGTAAGGCGGACGGCCGAAGGTTGGCCGGACCAAAGTTAAGGCGGACGGTTTCTAGGACCAGACTAGTAAAAGGGCTACGACGGTAGCTCAAGGGCGTATGTCTTTGTGATATACGCACCGTAAGATGGGTTGATCACCCTTACGTGTATGACCAATGAATGTTAAGGAAAGAAAAGGTGAATACATATCTATGTAATCACATAAGAATGAAGAAAGAAAAGTAAAAGCTATGAATACGTATTTGTAGAAATGTATGTATATAATTATGTATACTTATAAAGAAAAGAATGATCATACTTAATAGTTTTAAACTAGAACTCACCAGCGTTAGCTGACTTTTAATATACATTTCAGGTACAGAAAGGAAGGTTCGTGCGAAGGCGTGAAGGTTACCCGGCACAAGACTGACATCCCATATATATATATGTTAAGACAAATGTTATATACTTAATTTTAAAAGACTTCCGCTATTATGTCATGTCATGTTACGTTATGTAATGAATGAATTCGAATGTTTTAAATTTAAGCTCAGTGATTATGACTATGTTTATGAGTAAATCCAACAAGTGAGGTCACCCGGGAAAAGGGGCCTTACAGTTCTCGGTCTAATAATCATTCCAATGCATAATAAAACATGAAATGTACAGGTCCGGCCATAATGAGAGTATCGGTCTCGCCTGTCAGTCCTACCCAATATTGTCATAATAAGTACTTACTACAGGTATATATAAACAGAGGATAGCATTGGGATCTCATAAAATCATTTGGAAAGCAACATTTTATAGAGCACAGTTAAGAGGAACTCACCTTAAGCAGAACCTCCTTTTGAGTCAACATAATTAACACTTTGAGTATACCCTAAATCATATTCCGACATGATCATAATCAATACACCTATCTTAGGTTTGTATAATGGAACCTTCGGGTATTCAGAAACCTTACCTCGGTACTATCTACTATAGTTTGCAGACGAATTACGAGAAACCGGACTTTCGATAGCGGACCGGAGCATGGGAAAACGTGGACCAGAGCACTTGTGTGTGTTTATGAAATTGTTTGTGTCTTGTGATGTTGTAAACTGGTCGATCTCAAGATTTCTATTTATAGGCAATTTTAGACCTGTAGCGGACCACTACACACAGTGGTGGCGGTCCACCACCGCCCTCAGCCGCAATTCTACCTCAGGGACCAAGTAACGGATTGTTATCGGTCCTGTAGTGGACCGTTAAGAACACCTGGCTCCTGGCGGACCGTTAAGGACTGGCTAGCGGTCCACTACCGGTGCCACGCGCCAAACCTCCTTTGGCGAGTCACAAGTCACGTGTCAATACACGAGCTTTCCCCTTCCTCCACATGTAGCGGATCGTTACCAACTAGGTGGCAGGCCGCCACCCTTCCTGCTCCGCTAGCGGACCGTTAAGAGTGTAGATAACGGTCTGCCACTGCCTCATTTTCCAAAATTTTAAATTTTTATTCCTCTATCTTTAGAGGATTTACAATTCAACCCCTGAACTTTATTCTTTGGTATTCTTAGCCCTCATTTTACTTGGGAATTACCATGGTTTACAAAATTAAAAAGGATGGCCCCATTAGGATTTAAGTTTTTTTTTTATTTTATTGTTAGGGGGCATTTTAGTAATTCCACACACTTAGCAGAAAAAATTAACGAACATCCAAGCTGAGGTCCATATTTGTTACCTTTTTCAAAACTATTGGACCGACCTTGTAGTTTCTCAAACTTAGGACCCAAATGTACAATATAACCATACCACAAGGTCCTTGTAATTAACTTTAATAATAAAAAAAGTAAACATTCAATTAATTTAAGAAAAAAGTTTGAATAAAATGGAAAATAGGTGGCAAGAGAGGATTGTTGAATTGGTGATGACATTAAAAATAAATAATAATAAACATTAAAATGAGAAATAGATGGCAAGAGGTGAGTGTTGATGGCATTATTTGTAACATCCTAAAATTTATTATTGTTCGTTTTGCAAGTTCGGGGTCTAAAGAGAAGGCTCACTTGTACCCTAGCAGCCTGTCAGGCAAACCAAATGGATTAGGGAGGTGAATGTTAGCATCTAATTAATTTAGGTAGTGTTTGGTATTCATGAATGGAAGATTGAATGGAATGAGTCATTACGTTGGAATGAAATAAAACATGTTTGGTATCACATAGGAATGGACCATTACATAAGGAATGTGATTCTTATATTTTTAATGATTTTCATTCCTTGGGGGATCGTGTTTTTTTTTCATTCCTTCAAAATGAAATTATTTTGTTTAATTAATAACCGACCCATGACTCGAACCATGACCCATCACATGACCCGAACCATGGACCAACCTTGATCTGACCCGTGGCTCGACTCGTGACCTAACCCATGACCCGACCCATGCCCGTACCCATGACATGAACAATGACCCGTTCCAAGGCCCGAACCTTGTCTCGAACCATCACCTGTGTCGTGACCCGACCCTATGCCCTGACCCATGACCCGAACTATGACACGACCCAAGGCCCGAACCATGCCCCGAACCATGTCTCGAACCATCACTCGAACCGTGACCCGACCCATGACCCAACCTATGCCCTTACCCATGACCCAAACCATGAAACGTTCCATGACCCGACTCATAGTATAAATTTATTAATTACAAATATTTTATTTTTCATAATATATTTTACTACTACCAAACAACTTGAATTAATGATTTATTTCATTTCCACATGGTAACCAAACATGACAAGGGAATGGAATGGTCCATTTCTTTCCCTTGTCCATTCTATTCATTCGTCCATTCCATTACTTAATTCATTTCATTAACTCATATCAAACAGACCCTTAGTATTTGGGTCTTTTATTTCCAGTCTTTATAAGTTAAACACTTCATTTATGTAATTATGGGCAGCAAACTGTTTTAAAAGCCCAAGTCCATGTCTGTCTTAAAAAGTAGTGGTGCACAAAAAAACCGGTTTTTTTTTAACCCGGTCCAAACCGGCAAACCGGTTTGGCTTAAACCGGTTTGGGCCAAACCGGTTCGGGTTGCCCAAAAATCGCCGGTTTGAAACCGGTTTGGAGATTTCAGGAGGCGATCGGTTTAGGAACCGGTTCAACCGGTTTAAACCAGTTTTCGAGCTGGGCAAAAAATAGCCGTTGGGATCGATTTTGGCCGTTTTTTTGGAGTTTTTTGCACCCTTAAAACACTATAAATAGGTGGGGGGTGTTTAGGGTTGATCACACCTCTCTTTACACTCTCTAATCTCTAAAACCGCTCTTTAACCGCTCAAAAACGCTCTCTAAACTCTCTCTAAACTCAAAAAAAAAAAAGCATGGCAAGTTTTGGTGTTGGTGGTTCCTCAAACGAAGTTTCCGTTGTGGAAATTCGAGCAACAACGAGAAATCCGGCAATTTGGTGCAATTACGATCTATGTTTGTTGTCAAACGGGAATGAACGTGCTCGGTGCAAGATGTGTGGTGCGTTTTTGGGGAAAGATTCAAACACTAGTTTGAAAATGCATATGAAAAAATCTTTCCCGTCATTGAAGGGAATTCCAAGTGAAGGTCAAGCCTCGATGACAAGCGAAGGAGGAATTTGGAACTTTGATCCAAATATTGTTCGAGATCGAATGGCGAGGTTAGTGATTCAAGAAGGATTGCCGTTCAACCACTTTGACAATCTGCGCTTGACAAGGATGATTCAAGAGACACTCCAACCTCGTTATCACCAAGTAAGTCGCACAACCCTTAGACGAGATTGTATAAAAATGTGGAAAAAAGCAAAAAAAGAATTAATTTTGGGTTTTGAAAATTTGCAAACCGGTGTAAACTTAACCACCGATGTTTGGTCGGCTCCACATGGTATACCCGATTCGTACCTTTGCGTTACCGCGCATTGGGTTGATCCCAATACGTGGCAAATGATGAAGCGTACAATCGCTTTTGACTTGTTTGAATATCCACACACCGGCGAAAATTTATTTTATATATTGTATGGTGTTATTAACGAATTTAAATTACAAAATAAACTTTTTTCAATGTCTTTTGATAATGCATCTAATAATACAAATGCGGTTCAAAAACTAAAAATTAAATATAAACCCGTTTGCAACGGCGTTTTTTTCCATAGTCGATGTGTCGCACACATCATTAACTTGGCGGTGCAAGCCGGGCTTGCAATTGAAGAGGTTTCAAACTTAACATATACTTTTCGACAAATGCTTAAAGATATTTTTAGTAACAGAAAAAGATACCATGATTATATTAAATTTTGTCGTGATACGAATAATCTTTGCTTAGGCCCGAATTGGGACGTCGAGACAAGATGGAACTCGACTTATATTATGTTTTATAGCGCTTTACGACAAAGAGAAACTTTAGAACTATTTCATGATATGCTTGCCTCAAAACCTCGTCGTAAAATTCAAAAGTTTCCGTCTCCAAATTGGGATATTTTAAAAGACGTAACCGAATTGCTTGAAGTTTTTAAAACCGCCACCACTTTTTTATCCGGTGTTTATTATCCCACAAGTCCATTAACACTAAAACAAATATATTTAATGGCTAACAAGTTGTCTGAGCTTGAAAATAAAAGCGATCTTTTTACAAAAATGATAGAACCGATGAAAGAAAAATTAGTGAAATATTTTAAAGAAATGCCTCCCGTTATAACTTGCGCCGCCGCGTTAAACCCTACCATAAATGTTTACGGGGTTGAAATTTTGATTGATAGAATTACTTACGCTTTGAATTTGGATAGTGAAGACATCCATTTTGCACAAGGCACAAAAACATATTTTAACAAATGTTTACAAGATTTATTTGATGTTTATTTACATAAATATGGTACAACTCCGACTCCACATGATACAATGGGTACATCATCAAGTGGTACCTCGAGAGATGTTAATTTGAATTTATATAACGAAATGTTAAATGAATTTAGTAAACGGGCTCGAGGTATCACCCCGAGTAGCGAACTCGGAAGGTATATTGGCACAAACTTTTTAGCGTTTATGCCTCTTACCGTTTTTGAGGATTTTGATATTTTGGCATGGTGGAAAACAAACGAAGCTTCGTTTCCGATTCTTTCCGCCATGGCCCGTGATGTACTAACCGTCCAAGCTTCCACGGTAGCTTCGGAATCTGCGTTTTCTTTTAGTGGCAGGGTATTATCGATACGAAGGACTAGACTCACACCCCTAGCGATGGAAATGTGCATTTGCTTGAAGGACCATTTGGATGCGATGGATAGGATACAAGACCAAACTTCTCTCGAAATGAAATTCAAGCCGAAGAAGTCATACACAACAACGAGGTTGATCTTGGAATATCCGAACCCGTCACGGATGAAGAACTAGCCGAAGATGCAAGGCTACGAAGCTCTAGTTCCGAAGACAACGCACAAGAATAATCAATCAATATTCCAAAAAATAAAACGTTGAACTTAATGTTTTATATTTGTTATATTTTTTGTAATTTTTTACAATTTTATCTTGTCATGTTTTTTAATTTCCGAACTTTCCAAATATTAATAAACGTCTTTATGTTTTAATTTTTTTATATTTTATTATGGATTTTATATTAAATATATAAAATTTATTTGGATTTTTTTTTTTTATAAAAACCGGTTTAAAGGACAAACCGGTTTAAAACATACCCGAACCGGTTTGACCGGTTTACATATTTCCATTACCAGAACCGGTTTAACCCAAACCGGTTTGGGCCCAAACCGGTTTTGACTTTTCGTTGACCAAACCGGTTCGGGTCGGGTTGAACCGGTTTGGGTTAAAAAACCGATTTGTGCACCACTATTAAAAAGTGTAGGTTATGTTGACGGCGTGATTGAGTTAAGGACGGTTGAAGCATTACGATGTTTAAGAAAGTGCTCATTTCCTCTTCATCTGCCTGTTCACGTCATGGTATAAATATATGCATGGAACAAGTCGTAAGTTTCTTCTTGTAGTTTGGATTCATTCAATTGCAAGACTTTGTTTATTCTATTTCTTCATTGTTCTACTTTCAGTTCACCACTATACATTTCTGTTATATAACGAAGAAGAATACCAAATCGATCCTTGGGAAACCACCGTGTTACATTTATGTGATTTTAGATATATTTGTAAAATAGAAAAGACTAGAAAAATAATTTAACTATATATAATGGACCTTCCTTAGATGTTATCTCATCATCAATCATTCTTATCTTGATGGTCCAATTGAAGGACTAGAATGATTCGAGCCCTTCTTTACCAATTCGGTTGATCATTTTTAAACACAATGGTATGTTTAAAAACAATTGTATACATACATACATACATCACTCAAACTAAAGATAGTTACAAGACACCTTATAACTTGATAGTTACGCTTCTGAATATTGGCAAAGGTGCAACAATGGGTAATCATCTAGGTTCGTCGAGAGGATACAACGAATGAACTTGATCCGAACTATAGAGGCTCGAAGCCTCTATCGAGTCCATATACGGATTAATCGAGACATTATAAAGATCTGAATGTTCACTCTCGTGAACCGTACTCGAACCATCTGTCCTACCATGTTGGTTAACCCATGGTTGTTTGGTGAGTTTCCTCAAACCCTCTAATTCTATTGCCACTTCCTTCATTGTTGGTCTGTCGTAACCGTTCATGTTGAGGCACCGCTTCACTAGAGATGCAATCGCTTGGAGTTGATCAAGTGAACCCTCTCTAACCACTCTCGGGTCAAGAATTTGAAATAATGTATTTGTTCTTAAAGAAGCAAGGAAATGTGACGCTAAGTTTCTTTCAACTTGACTCCGGTCCATGGAAAGTGGCTTCTTACTCGTTAGAAGCTCAAGAAGCACAACTCCAAAACTATAAACATCACTTTTATCTGTTAACAGGCTTGTGTGAAAGTATTCAGGATCCAAATACCCTATTGTCCCTTGAACCATTGTATTCACTTGTGTTTGATCCAAGGCTATCAACCTTGAAGCCCCAAAGTCTGAAATTTTAGCGACCAGATTCTCGTCTAACAATATGTTGGCAGATTTCACATCTCGGTGGATTATCGGCTTTGAAGCGGCCGAGTGAAGGTACGCAAGTGCTCCCGCAGACTCAACCGCTATTCTTAAACGACTGTCCCAAGATAACCATGCTATATCGTCACTAGCATGGATCTGATGGAAGAGAGTGCCATTGGAAACACATTCATAGACTAGTAACGGGACTTCTGTCTCTAAGCAACATCCTAAGAGCTTCACGACATTCCGATGGTTAATTCGAGTTAGAATGACCACCTCATTGATAAACTGCTCAATCTGGCTCTCATCCATAACACGTGATTTCTTTATCGCGGCAATAGTTCCGTTCGGTAAGATCCCTTTATATACCGTCCCATATCCGCCACGACCAAGAATCATGTCCTTAGAGAAGTTTTTCGTAGCTTTCTCTAGCTCTTCGGTTGTGAAGATTTTGTTCGACTGATTGACACCACCAAACTCGTCCGAACTAGTTTGTTGTTTCAGCAACATCCCACCATTTTTAAGAAAGAACTTCTCCCTCATTTTGATAACCTGTCTTCTCTGGTGGCTGAAATACAGCCATCCCATTCCTATAAATATAGATAAGAATCCAATCCCAATCCCTACATAAAATGCAAGTATTATAAGGAAAGTAAATATATATTCCTGCATAAACCAAATTGCATGAGTATACATAGATTAGGTCGCGTTTGTGGGTTGGCGGGACGAACCTGACATGAACCCAAACACGATAATACATGACATCATGTCAGACAAATGAACACGAACACACCTATGTATTCACGGATTGACACGAACACGACATTTCATATTATTTTTTTGCATATTAATACTTCAAAGTTAAAATGCAAGTATTATAAGGAAAGTAAAGGACTCTATATTTCTGTATCTCCCAATAAACCAAATTGCATGAACAGGTCGCTTTTGTGGGTTGGCGGAACGAACCTGACACAAACCCAAATGCGATGCGAACATGCAGGGGCGTCCTTTGGGTAAAGCAAGTAAAGCCCTATCTTTAGGCCACCAAATTTTAAGGGCCTCAAAAAAATTATATGTATACATACTTTGACGAATATAGAAAAGAGGGATTTGAAAATGCTATAATTGAAGCCAAAGAGTTGGCTATAAAAATGAATGTAGAACCTATTTTTCGTGAAAAACGTATCATTCGTAGAAAAAAACGATTTGATGAAAATGTTGATAATGAAACTATAAAAAATCCTTTTAATTTATTTAAAATCGATTACTTTTTATATATAGCAGATCAAGCTATTTCTTCAATTAAAAGTAGTTTTGATTAATTTAAAAAGTTTCAAAGTATTTTTGGTTTTCTATTTAGTATAAAGAAATTAAATTATTCAATGATAACAGTTTAAAACAAAATTGTGTTGATCTTGAAAAATCTTTAAAACATGATGCTAGCTTAGATATCGATGGTCTAGATTTATTTCAAGAACTAAAAATTTTAAGACATATTATACATTTAGAATGCGACACACTTATTAATATACTTAATTATATTAAAAAGTTTAATTCTTATGCTTATATTGCCTATAGAATTATGTTAACTATTCTTGTAACAGTTGCTTCCGCAGAAAGAAGCTTTTCTAAATTAAAATTGATAAAAAATTATTTAAGATCTACTATGTCACAAGAACGATCAAATGGATTAGCTATTTTGTCAATTGAAAAGGAATTGTTAGAAGAAATTGATTTAGAAAATTTTATTAAAGAGTTTGGTTCTAAAAAAGCTAGAAAAATAAACTTTATCTAAACATTTTATACAAGTACAAAATTATTAGAAAAACGAAAAAAAAAAATTAACTCCGCGAAATATAAACTTTTAAGTTTATTATTGCCGGTCCCAAGCCCGAATAAAGGAGGAGGATTTATGACATGACCTTTATTGAAAAAGGCCTCAAATTTTTTTTAGTTCGCTTTAGACTACCAAAATGATTGAGACGCCCCTACGAACATGAAATCATGTCACGCACATGAACCCGAACACGACATGTGTATTCACGGGTTGACACGAACATGACCCGTTTAACTCGAAATAATTTATTTAATATTATTTTTTTTACATATTAACACTTCAAAGTTATAAATTTACGTAACTTTTTTTTTAGTTTTAAGCATTTAGGTTTAAACTATGTCAATTTGTATTTTAATATTTAAATATTAGCATAAAAGTAACTAACTAGTTTAACTTATTACATAAAACATATTTTAAAATTATATATAAAAGAAAAAAGAGGTTAAACGGGTTAACGAATGAATTCATCGGATTGACACGAACATGACCTAGTGCTTGCGGGTTGACCGAAATCAACCCAAACCCATTTCGACCACGAATTTCGTGTTGTGTTAGAAATTCACACATTAGAAACAAGCCTCAAATTTGTGATTCAGAAACAAGCCTCAAATTTATGATGAAGAAAGTATGTGGTTCCTCACCCAGAGACAACTTTAGGGCCGGAGATTTCGAGTTCCTAGCGGTGCAACCGCTCCCATTTTTTATCCCGTCTCCTTCAAACCCACGAGGGCATGAACAGTTAAAACTTCCGAGAAGATTCGTACAAGTCCCGTTACACGGGTTCGTGCTCGGATCCGCACACTCGTCAATATCTACAAAATAAAAAATCAAAATCTTGCATCAATTACAAATTAAAACCAATGTAATACTACTAGAAAACTGAACTTTAATGACACGCCGTTTAGGTATAAGATAGATCAAATGTGACTAACCTTGACATCCAGGAGAGAGGTAAGGATTCCCTTCATAGCCATTCTTGCAAGAACATCTATACCCTCCATTCTCACCATCAAAATCCACACAAACACTATTCTCTTTACAATAATAATCACTCGTGTTTTTATAGTCGTTGCAGCTCCTACTTCCGATCACCCAATCAAGCACCACCGGCACATTCTCTGCGGTTCGGGTGGCAAAATCGGGATCTTCAAAATCAGAAGCACCCTGAAACGTAAACGCACTTTCCTCTCCGAGGAAAGTGTAACCACACTGGTTAAAAGACCAGACTTGTGCGTGAAAAAAGATTGAGAACACGCTGGCTACGTAAGTCGTTAGACCCGTGGGCAAGCTCGTGGCACAACAACCCATACCCAAACACGAACCAACCGGCACATCTTTCACATCCGAGCATATAGACACACACCCACTCGTGAAATTCTTGCCTTCGATCCCTGCCACAGGAGAAACGAAGGCGTAATCATCACACCCTACTGCAAACACCTTGTTTCGTGCTGATAACGTGTAATAAGAGTTTTCCACCACAAGCCCGCTGCTGTAGTTTTGAACCACACCACCGGTTTGATTGTAGCATTTGGTAGCAATGGTGTTTTTGACTCTCACGTGTTCATCGGAGATATCCACCACCTCCACCTGGAAGAACCTTCCACTTCCGGTGTAGGAAAAAAGGTCGGCCGGCAAGAAGGGTTTGGGGGGATTGAAGGATGTGTTGCAGGTGATGTCGAACCAGGGGCCGATGGAGCAACCGGAATTGGTTCCTATGCCGAACGGGTATGGTACTGTGAGGTTGCCGCATTTGGTTGGGCAGCCTGGAAGCGTGATGTTGTTGACGGTGGCGTTGGTGGTGG
This sequence comes from Smallanthus sonchifolius, assembly GCA_023525975.1. Classification (NCBI taxonomy): domain Eukaryota; kingdom Viridiplantae; phylum Streptophyta; class Magnoliopsida; order Asterales; family Asteraceae; genus Smallanthus; species Smallanthus sonchifolius. The sequence goes on from CM042046.1 coordinate 36,305,830, forward strand.
CCGCCGGTGAGAATGGGAGGTGGGATAGATACAGGAGTACGGAGAGTAGAAGCATCTTGGCAATTGCGGTGTTTATCAAATTAAGTTTTGTTTCATACTTTTATAAGGGTTTTTTTTTTGTTTTGAATAGTCTTATTTTACACTTTTCTTTTACATACAAGCAATGTTTTCACTTTCCAGGAATGGACCGGACGTCGAATCGGTCTACTTACCGGTTCACTGGTCGGACTGTATTTAAAAACGGACGACGTCATAAATATTATAAAAATAAATAAGTTCAAACAACCATTAATCCTTCAAAACCCACCAACAAGTCAATTCAAATAATCTTAAACTAACAATTAGCTATGGAATACGAATCCAAGAGCATGACAATCCTAACTTAAAAAAAAGTTTAAAATAGCCAACCGGTCCAACCGCGGGTTTCCGGTTCGACTACCGGTTCCCGGTCCTGATCGTTGCAGGCTCGTTTCAACACACATAACCGGACCGCTCAAGTCTCCGATTCCCGGTCCGATGTGGATTTCAAAAAATACATATAATAAAAAGTCAAACTAGTTGACTATTGTGACAAAGAGGATGTATTTAATCGGATATCGACTACCTCATATTCTCAACGTGACAAGAGTACGTAGTTGACTTTAAGATTGGAATTTGTCCAAGTCAACGACTGTTTAATAAATTTTAATATAGAATATATATTTGTATTTTTAAGACTAAAATAATAACTAATGTTAATAAATAGTTATTAAACAAAATATAAGTGATTAACATATGATGTATATATTCTTCTAAATTCGATCTTTTATTACTTTTCTGCATCCAAAGTGTGATCACAAACATGTTGACTACAGACAGATAGTGTGAACATGTTGCCACCACTTGCACAATGGAGTTGACCCACCCAATATATTCATTAACACTACTAGAAAATTGGGTATTTGTGACTAAACATTTGTCACCGTTAATGACGGTTGCAAAATTAGCTACCGATTTGCCACCGGTAGATTTGCGACCGTTGTGGCGGTGGCAAAAAAACTTTATTATGTTTGCGCTTTTTATTCCACGCTATCTTTCTTTTGAAAGGAAAACAAACGACTACACACTTCCGTTTATTAGGAGACTAGGTTATAGACCCGTGTATTACACGTGTTGTATAATAGAAAACTGAAATTTAAATCATTTATAAAAAAAATTAAAAACCCGCTTATCAGTTCCGACGACTTCCTAGTAACCAAACTTTAAGCTTCTTTATGTCGACCGGGTTAACCCCTGCCAGTGCTTGGCGAGCAAATTCATCATCGTGTAACCATGCGAATATGTCCGGTGAAAATACATAAATAATTGTAAAAATTTAATATTTCCGTTCGGTTGTTAAATATCCGCAGGTGACAGGAGGCAATTTCGACCCGTTTACTTTAAGAGTGTGTCGATTCGGGTTATGTATTAGCAACATTAACGGGTCAAACACGTAAATAAAAAGATAGCTTAAAAGAAACATGCCAAACATTTTAAAGTCGCCCAAAGAGTATTTCTAATGCAAAAAAAAACAACCTAAATCATTTTTATTAAAAAAAAATAGATCTAACCTAGTCTTGCAAAGTTATTAGCAGCATCTTCCTTTTTGGAAAATTCATCAGGTGTTAAGAAAATTCAAAGCAGAAATCATCAGGCGTTAAGAAAATTCAAAGCATATAAAGACTTATCACTGAGATGTCTGGCAATGCTTTGGAACCATGGAGATTGATGAGTAGTTGCATGAACCCGTTTTTCTTGATTTATAGATTAAACTGACCAAGCACAGTCCCAAACCTGCATCAAGTTTGTAATCATGTCAAAACAAAGATGTGAACTCTGATTCATAATTACAAAAACTTACTCAATGCTTATGCTTTTTGAGATGATGATATTAAGATATTAGTAAGAATCAGGGGTTGTAGCAAAAGGGTGATGCAAGAGATTGTGATCGGATATTCTTCTGCATTAACAAAATCCAATAAAAGATTACATTTTATAAAATGAATCAGATAATAAGTTTGAATCAACAACTCTGAAACTGATTAGTTCACACTCAAATAATTAATCAATGATCATGTACAAAATTTTAATAGGCAATCCCAAATAAATATTCAGTGATCTGAATATGCCGTACACCAGATTATATTATGGACTTGAACATAAAATTAAATGATGTGAATTGTGGTATTTTCCTTACGTTTATCTGTTTTTTTTTCAGCAAGAGATGCATATGGCAAAGATAGAGCTTGACAGGAAGGTAGTTCCTCTTTCATTTCTATACCGTAGAATTTATACAATGTGATTTAGCAGTCCTCTAACAAACAAATCAAAAATTATCAAACGATATAAAACTGATTCAAACTAAATCTATTTTGCATCTTTCAGAACATACTGATTCCAGCGAAATCATTCTTCGGATAATCGAGCTTTCGAAGTCAATTTAACGCATCAAATAAGAACCATGAACGAAAATTGAAATAAAACAGAATGAAGGGGAAGATACAGACTGGCCTTGTACGAACAACAAGAGGGAAATTGAAGAACACCATAATTGATGAAGAGAGCTTGAGAGCAACCACAAATCACGTGATCGAGTGTTTCTGCGAGGGAGGGGAGTGGTGTGGCGGCAACGGAGTGGTGGCGGCGACGGAGGGAGAGTAGATTAAGGGTTTCGGATTGGAGAAGGGAAAACCCAATAGCGAAGGTGAATAGGTCGATGGGTCAAAAGGTGGTTCTTGGATCGGGTTGAAGGTCCGCGTGATAATAAAAAATGGGTATATGATTTAGGCGGGAAAACATACATGAAGTTCAAAACTTGTATTTATTAGTATGTATGGATATGGATTCCACGCCACCAACCTCCTCCCCACTTCCCGTCAAAAACTTTAAACCTCTCCCCTGCTATCGCCGGAACAACTCTGCTTCCGTTAGTAAACGGCGCACCGGACATCTTCAGCAGTGTAATCTCTTTCACCGTGAGCTCGAGCTCGGATCGATACGAGTTCTATTTCGAAAGCTCGGGCACGGCTCGTGGGTAGTTTTTTAAGCTCGACTCGTTTAACTTACCGTGAGCTGATACGAGTTCTATTTCGAAAGCTCGGGCACGGCTCGTGGGCAGTTTTTTAAGCTCGAGTTCGGCTCAGGCTCGGCTCGTTTATGATTTATTAATTAATTTATGTATATTTATAATTTTATTTAATGTAAATTTTATTATAACTAGTGAGTTACCACTCACGCTTCACGGCGAGTTCGAGACATAGATAAAAGTAAGCAAATCGTAAGTGTTCAATCTACGTGACGTTAAAAAAACACGTTGCAGTGGTATATTCAATAGTAACTAAAAAGTTACCTGGTATACAAAAGTGAAGTAACTATCGAATAAGTTACCTCGTATAAGTAAATGAAAGTTATTCGAAAACAATTACACCGAAACATATATAAAAAATGCATGCTGGCGACGCATTACGATGGGTCCATTTAAACGTAGATAAAAAAACGTCGCAACGGTGTATTTTGAGATGGGCGCCAGACGGTTTAAAAAATGTATAAAACAACCGGTTGATTAGCAATTATATATAAAGAAAAAAAGGAAAAAAAATACAAAATAAATCTATACTCTATAATAAATAAAGGTTTTGTGAGATAAATTTTTCCACCTCTCTCTTCTATTAATTGCACAAACTTTCTTTAATTATTTTTTAATAATTGTTTTAGTTTTTCATCTCTCTTTCTCTCATATTAAATAATAATTATTTATATGATTTTTTTATAAAATGTTTTTTATTTAAATAAATGTAGGTTTGTTAATAAAACATTTTTAAAAATTGAACATTTTTTCATTCTTTTTATAAAACATTTTTATAAAGTAAGTATATGACGTTTGTAAAATTTGTCTTAAAAAACTATGTAATATGTCATAAATATGTAATATGTAAATATTTATTATTAAATATATAATATTGTATTTTATTTAACCCGTTTAATACATGGGGTTTTTAACCTAGTAAAATAATGGATTAAAGAAATTTAATATTAAAATAATGATCAAAGAGTGTCCCTTCTTCTTATACTTTAGAAGTAGTAGTTTTGTCTTTAATCATCTGCACCAATAACATTCCTTCTGCTGATAGATGTGTCAGTGTTGCAGCAGAGGTGTCAGTAGCAAAGTCAAAGTTGCTGATGATTTGCCTATCAGCAGCATCAAGTGTTTGATGTTGATGAGAAGCCTATCAGCAGCAACTTTGAACTTCAACAGATAAGGCTATCCGCATCATAGTTGTTCATCAACAGGAGAACACAACTATCCATAGCACTTAGCCTTATCTACAGAAACTTGTAAGTCACTTGCAAAATTGTGGAGTCCACAGCAATTTTACTTAGAGAGATTTGTAGCCATCAGTCTTTATCTCTACAAACTCCCCCTAAACTGATGCTACCAAAACTCTCTTATTGCCTTTGTTGCTGAAGCTTATGCATGTGAGCAACGATCCTTGTTGTCTCATAGTCTCTTGGGTCCATGCTTGGATTATCAAGAGTAAGTTCAGATAGAGACTTGATGTCCTTGCTTGGCATGCTGAAGATGGCCTTGCTTGAACATCTCATCTTCTGTCCTCTGACATCTATCAAATTGTACTCATCCTGAGCAGCATTGTAAGACCATCTGACAAATGAAAAATGGGATTGAAGAGGTTTAGCATCAATAACCATATCTTTGCTAGGGTTGAAGTGATGTTTGATCACCAGCAAAAGATGCCTTCCACTTTCATTTTCAGGCTCATGAGCTTCACCCAGCTCCATCATTCTTTGAAGATCAGTATCTGGAAGCTGCATCACATCATCAACAGATTTATACACTGATCTTTTTACTTCTGTCCTCCTCCTAAACACTTCAAACCGCTGATCTTGTTCACTGTAGAACCATATCACAATCTCTCTTGAGTCTTCAGATGTGGTAGGAGGTTTAGCTTTCTTTTTGGGAGGCTGTTGATGAGAGGGAGCTGGGTGAGAAAGTTTGGACTCTTTGGGAGGATAGGAGGGAGGTCTAGGAGGGAGTGTGGAAGGTTGTTGGACAGAAAGAGGAGAGGATGAGGAAGTAGGCTTGGGTTTTTTTGGTTTTCTATATTTGATTTGAGTATCTACCCTTCGTTTTGAACCCAACTTCCCCAGTCTCTCCTCCTCTTCCTTCTTTACTTTGACATAGAGGGCTTGCAGGTTCATGAAGCTCATGGGACCCAGCCTCTTTTCACTCTCACCTCTAGCCTTTAGGAAGTTCATCGTGACCTTCCTTTCTTCATGGGATCTAACATTGAAGGCAATTGTTTTTCTAGCTTTTAGTTTGGCTTTTTTTTTCTTCTTCTGCCCTCTTCTTGTTTGCCAATTGACCTTATTGTCCCATGAAGGCTCTGTATATTTCTTTGTTTGATAATTTCTCAAGGTAGTCTGCATCCTCACCTTGATAAATTAGAGCATCAGTCCACTACTCTCTCATTTCTTTTGCAAGTTTAGAATCAGTGATTCTGAACTTGGCATCTTCTCTTCTCTTCTTCTCTCTCTCTTCTTCTTCTTTATTTAATTGTTCCTGCAGCTGGAGAGCTAAGGCTTCATCTTCTTTTATTTGTGAAGCTGCAGGAACTTTAACTTTTAATTTATCCAGTTGCCTAGCATGCAACTGGATTTGTTGTTCTCGGAGGAGTATGGCAGCCTTTCTTTCTTGAGCCTTTTTAAGCTCAGTCATCTCCTCCTCTTCTCTTTCTCTCCTTCTTTTCTCTTTTTCTTTCTTTTCTTTTTCTATCTTTTCTTCTTCCTCCTCGGTCATAATTTTCTTCCTTTTTTTTGTTGGATGCCTCTGCTTCAGCTTCATTGATCTAAACAGCAGATGTGGGAAATACTTTTGGGACCTCAGCTTCAGCTTCATTGGCAACTTTAGGAGTAATCAAAAGTGGAGGGACTTCTTCATTTTCATTCACTACCCATTCTTCTCCAGTAACTTTCTTCCATGCCTCCATCACCTTCTGTTTTTCCCTCCTTTTTTATTCTTCTTCTGTGTTTAGAATGATGGATGGAGAAGAAGGAAGGGACAGGTCTGAGTCTGGCTCTCCATTGCAATCCATCCTTCATTCTTGAGAAATTTTTTAATAAGAAGGATCATGTTTTGGCTGCTTCTGAAATTGGTGTTGTATATTTGTGATCTTTGTTCAAACACCTTGAAGAAAGTCTGGGTTGAGTAGAAGGATTTGTTGATTGTGAATGTAGATCCATCACTCAAAAAGAATATGAACCCTGAAGGCGTAGTGTTTGACCATCCATACACTTCCAAGCCCCTGACAACTTCATTATACAGATATCTTCACAGACATAAGACTTGTTCTTCAGTTAAAGCCCTGCTTCTTATCAATTGATGTCTTTCTTCAGCTGCTTGTGAGGACTCTGTTTCTTCATCCTCAACTTTGTTGTATGCCACTTGCTTAGCAAGATCAAGAAAGGCTTTAAATCTGGGCATGTTGTCTTCACATGTGTCATGAAAGCGCTCAATGGCAAGTATAGCAGACAAATCATCAGAAGTGTTGATACATTCAGTTAGGTGTAGGGATAGGGTGTCAAGTAAGTTCAAGTTCTCCCACCTAAGTTCTTGTACACCAGCAAACTCCCACCCAATCCAGAATCTCTCAGATAGACCATCATATCCCCATGACAAGATGGAATCAAACTCCAGATTATGTGCAGTTGGTTGAGAATGGGAGGATATGATCTGTCTTGAGATAGCAGCAGCTGGAAGTATAGTAACTGAGAGAGGCATTTCTTCATCTTTTCTTTCACTCTCTATCTTCTCAGGGAACACCTCATCAATAGCCCTGACCACTAACTTCCAATCCTCATAGATCTCTTCCTCTTCATCTCCTGAGACTGGCAAGTCATGAATTTGAACAAAGGCATGCTTGAATAGTGTTCTTTGAAAGGCTGCATGTTCTTGTATCCATTCATCAAGACTATCATTGTCATCTTCAACAGTAACCATCTCCCCCTTTTTGGTTGCATCAGTGCATAGAGTTTGGCATGTTTGGGTTCCCACTGATACAAGGGAAGGAGAAGTCACATTTTGGCATCGATGAGCTTCATGCATAGAGACTTGGTGCCTTAATTTGGACACTTCAGCCTCTAGCATGGCTACCCTGGCTGTCAATTCCAAATTTTCTAGTTTCAGTCTGTCCTCCTCCACAGTTGTGGAATCCTTGGAACTAGATGGGGCCTTAGGCCTAGCCTTTGCATCCCCATCACCCTCGTTTTCTTGGCACCCTGTATTCCTCTCAGTGAAGAGTGTTTCAAAAGAAACATCCTCAATGTGAGTTGCCGTGGTTGGGGACTAAGGGATGTTATCACTATCCTCCTAGTCAATTGATGGACCAGTAGTAGTGATAGCCCCTTCCACATTCACTCTAACATCATTCCCAGAGTGAACCTTCTCAGGTGATAAACTTGGGATCGGTACTTTGGCAGCCAAGTCAATCAATACCTTCGAGATAGTGGCAGTTGGAGAAGGTATATCATCTTGACTAGGTGCCTATGTACTTAAGTTCAATGAAGAAATAAAGTGTGTAGGCTCAAGTGGGTGTTCTATGGATCCGAGATGTGATCCTGATCCTAATAGAGAACCTTCCAAGGAATTCTCTCTAATATTGTGGCTATCCCTTATGATATTCTCACCAGAATGTTGGGATTCTGTGTGAGGGCTTTTAGGTTGGAATTGGGCCTTGGAGACAAGAATAGAAGGAGTGTTCTTGCTCCTCTTTCTTTTGCGGCTATAGCTTGCCTCAACTAGGGCCCTTTGTTCCAGTTGGGCTTGTAGAGCACGGGTAAGTATTTGTTGTGCTTGTGCACCCTCAATAGGTTGCACAGGGGTTCGATCAAGGGTAACATATGTTGTTTGTTAAGGCTGTGAGGTGGAGGGTGTGGGATCAGTATCAACTGAGGCTGCTGAACTATCACCCTAGATACTTTGTATGTTCAACATTGTAGATAACAATGGAACATTGACCCTTGAGAACTTTGTTGAAACTGTTCTCATACTTTGAAAAATATTATTTTTATGGCCTAAAATCATATAGATTCTTGCAGGTTTTGAAAGATCTTTTAGTTCATGATTAAAAACTTCCTGCAAGAACCTAGGGTACATAAAGAAGGCTTGTTTTGCTCCTTCCTGAAGGTTATATCTCAACCCTCGAATATCAGATGAGCAAAATTGAAGCCTTGACCAGTTACCATACCATGGAAAGCGGAGACAAGAGCAGAATTCAGTTGATGCCATCCACTTCTCTTCTGAGATATGCATTGTAGAAGAGTGTGGCATAAGAACTTCCAGGGAGGACCCATCAGTGCCTTCTCGATTGTGTAATCATCTTGATTTCCAGTGTACCCTATGGATACAAAGGTCCTAATGTATTCACTTTTTGTGTATGAGTTGGCAGCTCCCTCATCCTGAAGCTTTAGGTGTTTTCTGAGTGTGGTTTCTGTGATTGTGATGTCTTTGCCGTCTACCATGGCTTTGATTTGGGGAGTCCTCTGTTCGGTAGAGAAGACGGCAGAGTTCCAGAAATCCTCCGTGTGAGGTATGTAGATTGTGGGGTTGACAGTCAGGGCGAAGTATATTTTCGACTGACATAGGAAATCGATCATGTCACACCCCCAAAATCCACTAACGGAGTTTTACCGTTAGGAGCATGACATACCAGGATCTCAGTCATTAGTTACTTTGAACGACTTTATATGAGTTTAAGAAAAACCACTAGTATTGCTCATAGTCACGATGCAACACTAGTAATGAAAACACTGATTTAATGTAAGACTGCGGAAGCGAAAAGTTAAATGAAAAGCATGCGCCAAAACAGTCGCGCCAAAAATAAATAATTAAGCAATAAATAAAATAAATAGTTCTTGAGTATGAAAATGGTGGACTTTGAATGCATGCATGCCTTAGCTTGTGTTTGTACCTTAATGACATGAGAAAACATGCTAAAACGTGTCAACACTAGGTTGGTGAGTTCACAGGTTTCAATGTTTGTAAAGTTTACTAGATAAACCATTTACAATTTATATCATAGGTAGCTAACCTAATTACATGTTACTAAAGCTTTTCGACACCGAAGCTGACTGTTTATGTTTGAACTTGCCTCCTACCATGACTATCATGATCAATGGTAAATGTTTAGGTCAATGTTACACCCGTTCGACTACCTATCGTGTTAGCGCGACTAACGCGGGTGGGGCTTGTCAATGCCCAGTAGTACTACTCAAGATTTCCTCGCTATTCCATATATTAAGCGGTTCGATAAGTAAGGACTTGCATGATATGTTTGCGCTTAGTACAACAAGTGATATAATTGAAATGTAAAATCTAAATGTTCGTACCCATGTTTTCTCCCCCAAGTTTAAATCATAATAAAAGGGGCCGTGAAACTCACCTTAGAGTGCGTGCGAAAGAAAGCGAACTTAGAATGCTTGACGACTAACTGCCACCTATAAACACCGGTTTATAAGTGTGTGTTTGTGCAAGGCGATAGGAACCCTAAGTATCCAAACAATCTCATTGTTTTAATGTTTAGAAAATATTTATTAGTTTGACCAAGTTTGACTAAGTTTGACCAAGTTTGACTCGACGACCCGTTGGTGACCCATTTAGTGATTAAATATTTGACTTGTATAACAACACGCTTAGCACACAAATAATTCACGTTTCATGCTACCTAAGTCATAACTAATTTAGCATGGCAAACTACGTCAACAATACACGTTACATTAATTTATTATTTTTACAAAATTATATAAACTCATGTTTTCTTTCAAATGAATCACATTATCTATAACACGTTCGTATCAACATCCCATGTCTATCTACACATACTTATGCTTAACAGATTATCATACCACACCTCATTAAGTCTAGACAACAAGTTCCAATTTACAAAAGTTTTCACTTTTGGTAACCTATGATTTATTTAATCTATTTGCATTCAACAACACGTTAAAAATCATTAATACAACCATACTAACATACTAGAGTCAAATAATAGCATCATATACACCTAGAAACCTTCACATTCAAAAATCACTTTTTAACAAAGTTTCATCTTTTAGTAAGTCGTACATTACACGTTTTGTTTACACAATTAACTCGTCTAATCAATCCCAAATCTTTCAACTAATATAATTACAGCTATATCAATCATAATTCACGTCTAGCATGCGATTCATATACGTCACATAATCAACAAAATTCAATTTACATATCGTATAACAACTAGGGTTTCATATACGTTCATAAAATCATCAATACGATACAACAATATCAAACAATTAACTAATTCATTATCATATTTCGAAATCATTACGTTTGGATAATCTAGGGTTTCGATCTCAAAAATAATAATGAAATAACGACGGATTTTAATAAAACGACTTACGTAGGAATGTTAGGAATGTCGAGAGGAGTCCAAATACGCGTTCAATTGCAAGATCGGAGATCAAAGAGGGTGTTTTTGGGGTTGATTTGGTCTCGGCAATGGGGGTGGGGTTTGGGATCGATCGCGACGGCTAGGTGGTTAGGGTTTATGTTTATATATATATATATATATATATATATATATATATATATATATATATATATATATATTTTAAAGTTCCTTATATACATGCATGCACTAATGAGTTTTTAAGTTGGGCTTCAGGTTTAACTCTAATTAATTAAATAACACTAAATTAATAACTACAAAATTTTGATTATTATTTTTATAAGAACTCTAACTTTTATAAAAATACTGCATATGATTTACATTCGATAAACATGCACGATAACTAGAATATTCACATAGTTCACGTAAAGTCACGTAATCACATAAAATTCACATAATTTATATTAAATATAAATTATTAAATATTCAAAATATTTATCTTAATTAATCACCAACGTTCCGGGTTAGACTCGAGTGTGATCCGGTAATTCTACGGATTGTCGTTGTGTGTGAAATAACTGACACATTTAATTAACCTAATTAAATGCAATGCACGTGTGACTAACTGGAATAACTGAGTTTACAATGAATAATGTTTGAACTAACGAGGTTTGAGTTAACAGAGTTAACCTGAAATTGCCGGATGTCACAGATCATGTCGTCGAACCCTTCAGATTTCTTCTCTTTGACAAGATATGCAGTTAGATTATGGTAGGTTGAGAACTTGTCATTGGGGTTGTTGATATCAACGTTTGCCGTTATGGTTAGATTTGGAGGGAAGGAGTAAACTTTTGAAAGGTGGTTAAGTATGGGAAAGCTTTGAATGCTTGAGAGAAAATGGTGAGGGTTAGGTCAGAATTGAATGTGAAGTGGTGAAGAAATAAATTTGATTTTTGTTATAACGACAGAGGAGGGAAAAAGCAAAGTTACTTGTACAGTACAACCCTTTTACTTTTCACTGTTTTACAGTTGTAATACACTGTAGCAATCATGGTAAAGACTGAAAGTACTATTTACAGCGGGTAAAAGTTAATTTGGACTTATTTTACCCATCAGCAGCAAACTTGGTTGCTGCGGATGGATAAGCCTATCAGCTGCAAACTTGGCAGCTGTGGATGGTTAAGTCTATCAGTAGCAAACTCAATTGCTGCTGATGGATATAATGGTCCGCAGCAAAGATGTTGTTTCTGATTGCCTTAAAGCTATCCGCAGGAAACTTGTTCCTGCTGATAACTTAAAGCATTCAGTGGCAAAATTCTTTGTTGCTGATGATTAAACCTATCAGCAGCAGAAATGTTTGCTGCTGACTTATAACTTTTATTTACAACAAACGACCAACACATTTTATTTAAAAAAAAAAATTTAGAGACAGATATTAGTCAAAGTTCATCATGCCAATGGATTCAACTAAATATCTAAATCTAGCTTCATCAAAAGGTTTTGTAAACAAGTCAGCATATTGCTTATTTGTATGAACTTTGGTTAAAATAATTCTCTTTTTCTCAGCTTGATCTCTTATGAAGTGATACCTGATGTCAATGTGCTTTTTCTTGGAGTGCTGAACCAGATTGTTTGTAATTGATATAGCACTCATATTGTCAATGTGAGTGGGAGTAGCCATGAAAGTCATCCCATAATCCAGCATTTGGTTTTGTATCCAGATGACTTGTGCACAGCAACTTGAAGCTGCAATGTATTCTGCTTCTGCTATAGAAGTTGATACACAAGTTTGCTTCTTGCACTGCCATGAAATCAGTCTTCATCCCAGAAATTGACATCCCCCTGATGTGGACTTTTTGTTCAAGTTGCATCCTCCATAGTCACTGTCATTGTATGCATACAGGTTGAACTTATCATTTTTAGAATACCATAGCCCAAGTCTTGGGGCTCCCTTTAGGTATCTAAAAATTCAGAAGTGGTTTGTCTTTAATCATCTGCACCAATAACATTCCTTCTGCTGATAGATGTGTCAATGTTGTAGTAGAGGTATCAGTAGCAAAGTCAAAGATGCTGATGATTTGCCTATCAGCAGCAACTCTGGACTTCAACAAATGAGGCTATCCGCAACAACTAACCTTATCTGCAGCAGTTTGTTGGTCAGTAGCAAAATTATGGAGTCCGCAACAGTTGTACTTAGAGAATTTTGTAGTCATCAGTCTTTATCTCTACAAAATCCACGAGGGTATACATTCCCGACCCCGAGTTTCTATTTCGCGCATTACTGATCCCTGACTTTCGCTTAGAGACTAATCGAGTCCTTTAATTTCTCTAATAAGGATTTTACGATAAATTCTTAACAATCCATGCTATATGAAAGAGATTTGGTTCACTTACCAACCCGACCCGCCAGTCCACGAAATTCCGGGATGTTACAAAAAAAATCGATATATGATCTTAAACTGGTTTTCCAACCGACTCAAATTGAATCTTAAACCTGTCTGAGTGAAACCGGTTTGAAACTGGTTCAAACCGCCGGTTTGTAAACCTATTGTTTGAAACCGGTTTAAGCGAAGCTGAATCGATCTAAACCACTCAAAAACTTGTTTTTAACCGATTTGAAACCGGTCAAAACCGGTCAACTTTTGCACCAAACCGGTTCAATTTAAAAAACCAATTTGTGCACCTCTAGGGCATGGCACATGACATGTTCTAATTTTTTTTTTTTTTTGTAACTACTAGTGTTTTTTATATATACATAGTCGAATGCGCCAAGTAAACGAGATTTGGCAGAGGCCTAAAATTAATTATTTTTTAAATTTGTTTAATTAATATTTAAAATCTTCACATTTAATTTTGGGTTATAATTTTAAATATTACTCTGTCTTAAGTACTAAATGTATTGTTGCAACTTATGTATTTTTATCTACGATGTTCATAATCACCTTTATACGTGCCCGTCACAACACGCGGGTATGTTTTTAGTAGTTTTATTTAGAAAGAAGTGAGACTATAATGAGATGCCTTTTGAAGAATACCAAACCTTTAATCTCAGGTATGAAATAGGTAGATTATGGACATGAATCAAACAACCGCTACACGTGCCCCCGTCAATAAACTTATTTAGAAACAACTTCGTAGCAGGGATGTTCCCGCGAAAATATATATATATATATATATATATATATATATATATATAATGAGAAGCCCTTTGAAGAATACCAAACCTTTATCTCTACGTTTCGTTTTCTCTATTTCCTTCCACTTGAAAATGGCGATTGGCTGTTTCAGATCCCTTTTCTTCATCGTTAAACATCTGGACAATCATCTTCAATCACCCCAAATGCACTCACAAGGAAAGTATCATCAAACCTTCATTATCACATCAGTTTTAACTCTTCATAAAACCCACAATCAAATCGTTAAATCCAGCAACAACTTCATATTTCTCCATCATATTAAGCTCAATTCCGAAACCCCATCAAAACCCTTTGGTAGCTTCATTTAATCTCTCGAAAATGTCTTCTGAACACCAACCGTTCGATGAAATGCCAAAGCCAATTCCAACACCAGAGCCGGTGGATCTTTCAAAGTACTCCAAAAGGGTGATCTTGAAAACGATAGTGGATCGAGGAGACGGTGGTTTGGGGTTGATTGATCAGAGAGTTGTGGTTGGAGGATGGGTCAATACTTCAAGAGAAATGAGGAAAGATCCTCCACCCAAAGTGGATGTTGAAAGTAGAGATGTGAAATGTGTTGAAGTTTTTCATTCAAAGATTCCTTTTCTTCGAACCTTTATGAAAGCGTTTGGTGGAAACGCTACTCATGCCAAAGAGAAACTTGAATCAATCGTGAGACAACCACCTCTTTCGATTTCATTCTTGAAAATAAATGATGGTTCTTCTGTGACTAGCCTTCAGGTAAACACCCCCTTTAATTCATATTGTTATGAAGTTTCATAGAGATCATGTATAGTTAGGCCGTCAATGTAAAAAGTTGAAAGACTGGTGTAGTGGTAAGCATCCGATTCACTCGAGCAGTGGTCTCAGGTTCGAATCCTGCTTCCACTGGTTTCATGTCATAACCTCTTGAAGGCTACCTGCCTAGCGACCAACGCATGTTGTGACTTGCATGATTCCGTTGGTTAGCAGGGTATTGACGGTCCTGTGAGTTTTCCTGTAATGATAATGTGTCACGTTAACATAATGTTAATGACATTTAGGGTGTCCTATTTATAGAATATCTCAAATTCAGACAATTTTACAAAATTTTGACAACATTTTTATATTGTAGATCATTGTGGATTCTTCCATAGCTCCTGCAAGTCAACTCATGCCTACAGGTACTTGCATACTAGCAGAAGGTGTTTTACAGAAGTCTTCAATCCAGGGAAAACATGCAATTGAGCTGAAAGTTGAAAAATTGTTGGATATTGGGATGGTTGATCAAGATAGTTATCCTTTGTCAAAGAAAAAGTTGCCTTTGGCTAGCTTGAGAGATCATGCTCACTTTAGATCTCGAACAACCACTGTAAAATCTTGCTCTTTTTTCTAAAATAAACGGGCGGGTTGACTGGATGGTTGGGTAACAGGTTAAAAGGTAACTTTTGCACCTTTTGTCCAATATCTTTTCTGTATATAATTAGCCTGTCAATATATGATTACAAAGATTAGATTATTTGAGTAAATATTTTTGGATGACTTGTGTGAATTAGAAGTAAAAGTTAGCGGATTTTCGACCCGTTTCACCCATTTCCATTTTAGCTATACTTGTTACTCATTTGACCTGTTGGAGATTAGACTTAACCCGGATCGACCCGTTCATAAAAAACAGGTCGAAATTGCTAGTTTTTTTTATAAACAGGGAACCCGCTTACGCGGTAAATCCCTGGGCCCTGACCAATACCCTATTAATCGGTAAGAACAGGTAAAGCACGGCCTAAGCCGGGTAGGTGGCCTTGTGGAGAAACTAGAACCCAAGACCTCATGCATGTGTGGCATGAGGCTTACCACTTACACCACTCCACAAGGTTCGAAATTGCTAGTTAATTAGAAATAAAAATTGGTTATTTTTGTAGGTGGCATGTGTATTGAAGGAGCGTAACAGGCTAAATCAAGCTAGTCATGCCTTTTTCCAGAACCACGGGTTTGTTCATGTGGATGTCCCGATTATAACCGCCACCAACACCGAAGGATTTTCCGAAAATTTCGAAGTTTCAACTTCAACTTTTTCCGCCAAAGAATCGAAAATAGAAGAGCCTGTGTCAGCAGATGATACTGAAATCGTTAGTCTTGAAACCATAAAGCTTTTAATTGATGAAAAAAGCAAGAAAGTTGAAGAACTTAAAAGAAGTGATAGCAATAAAGAAGCACTCGCAGCAGCTGAACAAGATCTTCATAAAATAAACTTGCTGGCTGCTGAACTAGAAGCAAGATCAAAGTCAAAGTCAGAGATCGAGGGTCAAAATATTGAAAATTTGTTCTTTTCTAATCAAGCATTTCTTACTACCTCGGGAAGTCTTCATCTTGAAAGCTTTGCATCAGCTCTTGGAAATGTATATGCATTCGGGCCAAGATTTCAAGCAGATAAATCAGAATCCACAAAATATTTAGCAGAAAAATGGATGATCGAAACAGAGATGGCATTCTCAGAACTTGAGGTTTATTTATATAGTTCATGCTTAAAAAAGGGTCATTTGTTATGTTTTTTAAACTTTAAAATAATTTTCGTTGTTATTTCAGGACGCGATCAAGTGTGCAGAAGATTTTGTGAAGTTTGTATCCAATTGGGTTTCTGAAAATTGTCATGAAGAGCTTTATTTTCTTTCAAAAAGAGGTGACAAAACCATTATCGATCGCCTTAATTCTATGGCATTAGCGCCATTTGAAAAGATCACATATGCAACGGCTGTCGAAGTTTTAAACAAGGTATCTTCATGATTTCACTTAACTAAGGTGGCAAAATGGGTTGGTTAGGTACCAGGTCAAAATGGGTTCTAGTGAAAAAGTCAACTTTTTTATACTGGCCAAGGTTGATTGACCCGGAACACTTTTTTCAACAAAATTTAAAGAATTAAGTTGTTGGATATGATTACTAAAGTTATATTATATCAACATTAACCTAATTTTTCTAATAAAAATATTTAGGAGGTTTTATGTATTAAATATCACACTTTGGACAAATTTCAACCTGTTTGACCCATTAGACTCGTTTCTTTTTAAGCTATTTTTTTGCCCGCTCGACCCATTATGCATTTAAGCCCGTTTCTTTTTAAGCTAATCCATTGTTTCCTTCAGGTTACTGACAAAACCTTTGAAACCAAAATCCAATCGGGTGTTGCTCTAACAGAAGAACACGAATGGTTTGGCCCAAATGAACAAATCTCACTTTTTTTATATTTTCTTGATTATCAAGTTTTACACATTTTTTTAAAATGCAGTTATCTGGTTGATGAGTTTTACAAAAAGCCCGTAATTATCTTTGATTATCCTAAAGAACTAAAATCCTTCAATGTGAGATTAAACGATGATGGGAAGACTGTTGCAGCATTTGATGTTATTGTACCGAAGGTAAGTTTTCACAAAATGGGTGGGTTGGGTAACGGGCCAAAAGATAACCCGAACGGCCCCAAACCCACCTATCTAAATGGGTCCTCCCTCATGAACACATCAATTTTTTGTTGATTTGAAATTATTGTTAAACTTATTCTATAGGTTGGAGCTCTAGTAAGGGGCAGCCAGAAGGAGGAACGCCTAAACCATTTGAGTAAAAGGTATAATATTAAAACTAGTGTATCAGGAAGATTTTTAAGCACATAGCTGATGTGGAAAAATCAACGGGCCGGGTCGAGCCAACTAGCAAACTCCTTTTATCACAAAATATTATTTTCAATTTTTTATACATAATTGATATGTCAAATATGATTACATAAACTATATTAGTACAACAATAAGTCAAATTTTCAAGTAAAGTGATTGAAGAGGCTTTATGCATATGAGTACACTTGGAACAACCTTGGTTTAAAAACGTTCGACGTGCTTCAAGGCGTTTTAATCTCAAAAGCTGAGGCGCGCGCCTCATGTACAGTCAAATAAGTTTTATATACACTAGAAGTTGCATTGCTCTCATATGTTTTACATATCAACCTATTTATCAAGTAAACTTTTCATAGTTTCTACATACCCTAATTTTAACCTTTGACCCAGAACTACATGAGGCGCGCTTTGACCCTGATGCTTTTTATTGAGCGCACTTTTTAAACCAAGAGAGCGACTTTCAACTTGTTCAGCCCATTAACCTGATTAAGAATAAAACATAACCCAAATGACCCATATTAAAGCTGATGGGCTGAAATTGCCACCTTTAACCACAAGATAAACGACCGAGAGTAATACCCGTTTAACCCTAATAAATTTATATAATCTAGTATTGGTGTTCGTTTATGTTTCAGGATTAAGGAACTAGGGTTGAACAAAGATCAATACGAATGGTATTTAGATCTTTGCAAGCAAGGAACAGTCAAACATTCAGGGTTTAATGTTATGTTTGATGTTATGGTTCTTTTTGCCACTGGTCTTATTGATGTTAGAGAAGCAGTTCCGTTTCCTCGACATCATGGAGAACTCCGTAATTAATCGAGTTTAAAGCTTAAAATCATATAAAAATTGTTAATTACAAAGTCATGTTAAAGACACTTTACTCTTGAGTATTCATCATGTATATAATATATGTTTGTAAAAAGTTTAGAAGTGAAATAAAATTATTGTATAACTTGTGATATTTGCTTGGCTTAGAAAGTTGAAGAAGCTAGTTTGATCTTTTTTTTCGTCCTTTTTTAGGTTAAGAGTTTTATAAATTTTGTTTCCTTTAATGAATATATGTTTAGAACATAGGTTTCTAAAATAAGTGTATGAATATAAAAATGAAATGTGACAATAAAATAAAAATATGTTCTTTGGGTATATTTATATTTCTACTGACATTAAAATCGTAAAATAATCACGAAAAATTGTGAAAAAATATATATATTGGAGAAAGATTTTACCTCTACAACCTTAAAAGGCACGAAGCAAAGATCATGAATCCATTTTAATTTCGTGAATCAGAAAAACTACCGAAGATACAAAACTTGGCCCACTTTTTATTTACTTTTTCATGATCTGAAATTCTTTTTTGTAATATTTTAAAAAACAGAAAACACAAATTATAGCTTCTACTTGCATTATCTTGTGTAGTTGTGTTAGGACATTTTACGTAAAACTATATACAAAATAGATGTATCAAAACCTAGCGGGTGATGATGGTGAGGTGATGGAGTTTTCGGGATCTGGTGTTTGATGACTCGTTAGATAGTTACTTGTAAAACAGAACACTGTTAGCCTCGTCACATGAAGGGTCTGATGGGTGTTCTTGTGACCAGCCTCCGACGTGAGAACAAATTTATGTCGGCTCGAGTAATGAATGTTAGGCGAAGTGAATAGTTGGGAGAATTGAATGCCTCTCCTTTGGATGGAGAGAGGTTTATATACCTGGAGATGGTTAATTTCTTGATACATTAAATGCACTATGTCCTGACGCCGGTGCACATGTATGTGGGCGTCAGGTCTTCACCTGAACACTTAACCTTTGGATCGCCAGAGATTAGCTTTGCCTACCAGTTAATAGACCGGTACTAAATCTTCCATGTACCTTTGTATCTTCGTAATTAGTGTCTCGTAGGTTGTCGTTAAGCTTCGTTGGGGCTTCTTCCGGGTCATCCTGATTGTTCTTGGTGGTTATTTAGCCCGGGCTTTCGCCCGGTACACCCGGCTATTAGCAGTCCTGTGACTGTAACCCTTCCCGGGTGACTTATTGCATGATCGTTTTCTGTCATTGTTCTAGGGTATGACCTCGGTTTAGTGGGTCATATCCCATCAAAACACCTTGATTATAAATCTAGTAATTAAAAAAACAGATTAAATAGAAGGAGAAAATGAACACATAAGAAAATAATAATTAAATATGAAAATTAATTAGACGGCGAAAATGGACTAGTTGTGTAAGACTCCAACCCGGGCATCCTACAGTTGGTTCTCATAACGGGTCGTATTCATTAAAAACACATTTATTTTAATTAAAACTACAGCGGAAGTCTTTCTAAAAACATTTATGATCGTTTATTGTCCATAGGTTTACCTTACGAATGTCGCACACCAATCCGAATAACGCCGCTCCCAAGCCAAGATACGTCGATATGCCACTTACCTGCAAACAGTGTAACGTACACACAAAGTCAGCTACATTGAGTGAGTTCTAATAGTTTAATTTAAAGAAAAACCACCACACCAAGTTCTTTGGTTTAATTCATTCGGACCCTCCGGTCCTTGTAAAATATGATTACCCTTTTATTAATGAAGGACCAATCCCGTGTCAACCCATGACACCCCGTAACTGTTTATTACCCAAGACTTCACCCGTACTTCCAGCATACGTAATAACGACCTTACCTTACCATCATAGCAGCATAGACTCCTAACAACGCGTGTCTAAGAGTACACCTTGACCCGACTCTGGGTTAACACAACATGCCCTAGAACACTAACACATCCGGCCTTAACCAAGTCTCTCACAAATAACTGACATGACTCTTATGCACGTCATGAGTCTTGACTCAACGGTCATTCTAACCCTACACGTCACCATTCAACACGTCACAATAACACTAGCTCATACACGGTAAATACAATTAAACATTAGCATGCAAATTAACACATATATGTATATGCATGCAACCACATACCTCATCATTGTACCCTCGTCAGGGAGATCAACACACCCTGAGCTCATCATTCACCTGTCAACTAATTGTCACCTTTGGTGACTTCCCGAAGGACCTCGTCCTTCACGATCCCGTTTGCCGTGCCATATGAACAACGAGGCAAACCCCACACATAAATATAAACACGTAATATCACATCATATACATATGGCTCATTAATTACACACACCTCACACATAACCCTAGAACAACGCATTTAATATCATAAATTCATTAGCCTTTACTACCGGGCACAACCGTTCCCGTTCGGCCTTTAACACGTCACGCACTAACAAACCATATCATTGACTCACACATAAAATCATGGGCATATAACTTAAAGCCTGAATCTCCCCGGTCCGCCTTTAGCACACCATTGTCCATACGACTCTTAATACTCATTTTAGACTCAAAGCACGTCGGGTTAGAACCCGAAACCTTAACGTGATTAATTATATTAACGCCACGTGAATGTATGTACGATAGCCCCAAAATAGTAAAACGTTTAAAAGAGGGGGATTAGAAACTCACCGATTACGAGACAATCCAAGTCCTAGCTTTTACACTTCGCCCGATCACGCTAGAAACTCGAACCTGACAATGTAAAATCATCTGGTCAAACATGTTCTAGACATGCGTCTAAATATGTAAACATATTAAACCCCCACGTCGGCTCGCCCCTTTCATTCCAAGGAACTCTAACCCCTCGAGTTCGCATAAACCGAATCACCTTCGACCCGTTAGAAATTGGATACCCGACCGGGTTCCCATGCATGCATGTACGTGTGCATACGTACACATGCAAAAAACCTAACCGGGTGCAAGACCCAACTCCACTTTCCTCCTCGTTATTCCCGTGAATCCCCACCATGCACCGCTTCCCGACGTCGCTTGCCATGCACAAATGTCGGGTTCCGTCCTCGCCACCCACGTTGAGCCGTTGCCGAACCACCACCACCAACACCGGCCGTAGCCGGCCTCTTGCCCACAGCTGCTGCTAACCGTTGCCGACGCGCAGTCTTTCCTTCGTCGAGCACTGCCCCCTTCCACCTTCTTCCCTGCTGAGTCCGTCGCTGCCACCGAGCACCACCACCGGTCGCGTCCTTCTCGCCGGGTAGCCCAGCCGGACTACCCTTCTTCATTCCTTTTCACTCGCGGCATACGGCCACCACACCCGTCGGCGTGCCCCGTCTCCCTTCCTGCCGCCTGTCACCTGAGCACGACCTCACCCAACCACCGTGGCCCTCCGCTGCAACCGCACCCGCCATTGCCGTGGCCTTCTCCGCGAATCCCGGCGTCACCCCTTCACCGACGCCATCGTCCACCACCGCCTCGTCCCCTTCGTCGCTCATGGTTACACAATCAACCCAAAACCCTAACCGACTCCCTAATCAAGAAAACAAGAATAGATAATCCAAGGTTCGGGAATTACCTTACACGCCGGTGTGCTCCTTCCTCGCTAGCGCCGTCGTACGTCCAACGTGTCACCACCACCGTGTCTCTCCTTTCTCTTCCGGCGACTCCTCTCTCTCGCTCCCTCTCGATTTCTCATGCCGTCGCACGCAAGCCCAAGCCGTGAATGGCTAGGGTTTTCGCAAGAAGTGCTTATATGTAACTCAAGGTTACATCCGGGTCCCTGCGCTCCTACTTCATGCAGTTTGATCTCAAAGTAGTTTTTAAACGGTTAACCGGTTCTGTTAATCCTGTCGACCCAAGCTTTACTTGACGATTCGAGTCAACTATATCATTCATTCGGAGTTCGGGTTATCCATTGACCCGGCCCATTAGTTATTAAAAATTCAGGATGTTACAAGTCTACCCTCCTTAAAAGAGGATTCTATGTCGACACCAACTCACATGACTTATCCTTTCGTTCTCATTGGCGCACCAAGTTCCTCTGGTGTCAAGAATCCGTCTTCACGTTTACCAGGTCCATCAATTTGTTCCCCTTTTGACCACCCTCTTGGTGTTCGAAGAGGTCTCCTTATTGCCCGCTTTCAACTTTGGGACTTGTAGGATCACTTACATATCCCCTTATTACTCGCCTTCCCAGTCGCCATTTCTCAGGCGTTCATTGTCACTTATTGCACCTCTTGATCCTTTCACATCATACATGACGCCGCCCTTTTAATAATCTCGAGTGTCCTCGTCCCTCCAACAGTCATACCCAAGTATGGCTCCTTTTTTCCCTAATTAGAATAGTTCGTCACCCTTCCCATCTCGTACTCTAGTCGTCATCCAATGATGATGCTTCAAAACCCAGGCACCACTGTGTTGCGTCATAGCTGTGATACTTCTATCCCTCTCATGTGATCACCAAGAGCTTGTGCCAAGCTTCGTTGATCTCATTTCTGGTTTTGCTACCACGGTATCTTCCTACTACACTACCTTGCGCTCATTGCGTCTCATTGGTAATCACATGTTGCTTATCATTAGCCTTTGATCACCATCCTCTAATGATCTAGCTTAGACAATCATGTTTGTTTTAAAATCCCAACATCATTTCCTTTGATGTTCCACAAGAGCTTGCTCCTTATAACTTTATCGTATGCGTACCGACGTAAGCATTCCTTTTCCAGTCACTTATGTGCAAACCTGCACTTACTCTCATCACGTTCCACTGTTCTCGTCAGTGCTTGGTCATTTGCCACACGATCACCGATCGCGCCTCATTCATCGAGTACATACGGGAAATCCATCCTAGCATTAGCTCCCACTAATCATCGACTTGTTCTGAGTAAACATCCATATCTTCTGGTATCTCATATCAGCCCTAGTCTCAATGTGGAACGTACCCCTGAATATCTCTTTGTCACCTCATTCACTCCGTGCTAAGATTTCTAGCGTCGTCACCTCAATCACGTCATAACTAGCACCAGTCAAGCATCCACATAACGCTCTTCTCATTAATCTCTGCAGCTACACCCCTTGGCTTTGTGTTCTAAATTCGCGAGACATATGAACAAGTATCTCATAAGAACACCTCGTCGATCATCTCGAATATCATCGAAACTCCGCGTATCGCATCGATGCATCACCGTTGAGAAAATCGTATAGATAAAAACACTATACCTGAGCTCATCGTCCATTCATCCTATGCACGATTAAGCATGCACTCCAAGGACACACTGACTCAACATAACTACAGATCATACCATATTCTACCTGAGTACTAACAACCACACCTTCTAACTTGCACAAAGTGCACACAATTAACTAGACTCGGGTAAATTTCTACGCATACACTAAGACCTCACCATTTATGAACACACGAACTCTTGAACTCTACCTTCTATTCATTATAACGGTAGCTCCGGCCACACGTCACCGCATATTCACACATAACTCACACGGTCTCACCTTACGGGAAATATTAATAAATTTAAGGCAACACTCTACTCGATCTAGACACAAGTCAACTCTCTACACATGCACATATACCACATTTATAAGCATTAATTTCCACAGGGACTTGCCCTGATCATCCACACAAGGTGCAACACACCCCTTATACTTCACACCCCCACCTAGCCCTTAACTCATAGATGACACTATCACACTTTCATTAACACAGAGAATTTCATGACTCATAGCTACACAAGTCTACTCACAATATCTAATCAATCACATTGGCATGAACTTATGTCATGCAAAGTCACATAACACCACACTGCATATAGCTTCCTGTCGCAAGCGCCATACAACACATTCATGAATACAATTATTTTAATCACATCTAAATCACATCGCGACAAAGCAAAACTCAATATCAAAATCAAATAGTCACATCCCAGTCAAACACTGCACCACGTAAGCATCTAATTCACAATAAGGACCCAAAACAATTATCTCACCACAAAGTCAAACTACTACTACCCAAAACATACTAGCCCTCTCGTGGAAATATATGAACACCCTACTCCTCGAACAACCCGAAGTTGTCACCCATCAGCTCCTCGTCGTCTGACTCCTCAAGCCATCCGTTGCTCAACCCCGAATCATGTCTCAGTGGTTGATGCCTAACTGCAAATGCACTACCTCCCAACCAGCTGCTCCTCCTATAGAAGGAACTAGTGAGTCTCATCGCAGCTGCCCTAGTCGCACTGGGTGCATTAGGCAGCGGGAGCGCCAAGGTCACCTCCTGTGTCTCTAGCTCACGCTCCTCCTCGACTGTCGGTGGTACTGCTGTCAATGGAACCGATGCTAATACCCGCCTCCTGCTGACAACTATCGCCCGTGTAGCAGCCAAACGTCTCGCTCGACGCTCTGCCGTCCTCCTGATAAGAGCCCCTCGTCTGATCCACCTCGTCATGATCGTCATAGCCATCAGTACCTGCACAAGATAGAACGTTGGAGTGATTACTATGGGCTCAAATTCAGAATATGAGAGTAATAATAGACTGGCAAATTACGGTGATCAAATGCAATTTGGTGGTCCACATTACTGCTCATACTCTAAACCTTTCCTATCATCTTCACACTAGTTTTCTATCTTTCCCACACGCCGGATGCACATGCATCCCACACCACTCACATAACATCACACAAATATCTAGCAAGTCATAATATATATCACACTTACACATCACATGTAGTTACACACAAATTCATGACACTAAGCTAACACACCAAGCTATGTCACAGAACGCAATTAATGATACTCTACATTAATCACTCACAATTATGGTTTCGCCCAATCACACCACGCAATTTCACATAGTTCTACACACTATCATAACACATATCACACATCATGTCCCCACATGGGACCATGGATTACACATTCACACTAACCGCTCTACCTATCGTAATACCACACAAATGGTAACTAATAAATACTGCTTAACTCGAAAGACGTACCTCTTGGCTCGCGGTTACTCGTGGTGGCATTCGTTTCACCCTTGTCCCATTCTCGGTTTAAGTTAAAGTATTTTATTTGATTAAAAATACCATTTTTCTCTTAAACCACAGCTCTGATACCAACTTGTAAGACCCCAACCCGGGCATCCTACAGTTGGTTCTCATAACGGGTTGTATTCATTAAAAACACAATTATTATAATTAAAACTACAGCGGAAGTCTCTCTAAAAACATTTATGATCATTTATTGTCCTTAGGTTTACCTTACGAATGCCGCACACCAATTTGAATAACGCCGCTCCCAAGCCAAGATACGTTGATATGCCACTTACCTGCAAACAGTGTAATGTACACACAAAGTCAGCTACGCTGAGTGAGTTCTAATAGTTTAATTTAAAGAAAAACCACCACACCAAGTTCTTTGGTTTAATTCATTCAGACCCTCTGGTCCTTGTAAAATACGATTACCCTTTTATTAATGAAGGACCAATCCCGTGGCACCCCATGACACCCCGTAACTGTTTATTACCCAAGACTCCACCCGTACTTCCAACATACGTAATAACGACCTTACCTTACCATCATAGCAGTATAGACTCCTACATACTATGCTAACAACTCGTGTCTAAGAGTACACCTTGACCCGACTCTGGGTTAACACAACATGCCCTAGAACACTAACACATCCGGCCTTAACCAAGGCTCTCACAAATAACTGACACGACTCTTATGCACATCACGTCACGTCACGAGTCCTGACTCAACGATCATTCTAACCCTACACATCACCATTCAACACGTCACAATAACACTAGCTCATACATGGTAAATACAATTAAACATTAGCATGCAAATTAACACATATATGTATATGCATGCAACCACATACCTCATCACTGTACCCTCGTCAGGGCGATCAACACACCCCAAGCTCATCATTCACCTGTCAACTAATTGTCACCTTTGGTGACTTCCCGAAGGACCTCGTCCTTCACGATCCCGTTTTCCGTGCCACATGGACAACGAGGCAAACCCGACACATAAATATAAACACGTAATATCACATTGTATACATATGACTCATTAATTACACACACCTCACACATAACCCTAGAACAGCGCATTTAATATCATAAATTCATTAGCCTTTACTACCGGGCACAACCATTCCCGTTCAGCCCTTAACTCGTCATGCACTAACAAACCATATCATTGACTCACACATAAAATCATGGGCATAAAACTTAAAGCCCGACTCTCCCCAGTCCGCCTTTAGCACACCATTGTCCCTACGACTCTTAATACTCATTTTAGACTCAAAGCACGTCGGTTTAGAACCCGAAACCCTTTACACGATTAATTATATTAACGCCACGTGAATGTATGTACGATAGCCCCAAAACAGTAAAACGTTTAAAAGAGGGGGATTAGAAACTCACCGATTACGAGATAATCCAAGTCCTAGCTTTTACACTTCGCCCGATCACGCTCGAAACTCAAACCTGACAATGTATAATCATCTGGTCAGACATGTTCTAGACATGCGTCTAAATACGTAAATATATTAAACCCCCACGTCGCCCCTTTCATTCCAAGGAACTCTAACCCCTTGAGTTCGCATAAACCGGATCACCTTCGACCCGTTATAAATTAGATACCCGACCGGTTTCCCATGCATGCATGTACGTGTGCATACGTACACATGCAAAAAACCTAACCGGGTGCAAGACCCAACTCCACTTTCCTCCTCGTTATTCCCGTGAACCCCCACCATGCACCGCTTCCCGACGTCGCTTGCCATGCACAAATGTCGGGTTCCGTCCTCGCCACCCACGTTGAGCCGTTTCCGAACCACCACCACCAACACCGGTCGTAGCCGGCCTCTTGCCCACAGCCGCTGCTAACCCTAGCCGACGCGCAGTCTTACCTTCGTCGAGCGCTACCCCCTTCCACCTTCTTCCCTGCTGAGTCTGTCGCTACCACCGAGCACCACCACCGGTCGCGTCTTTCTCGCCGGGTAGCCCAGCCAGACCACCCTTCTTCTCTCCTTTTCACTCGCGGCATACGACCACCACACCCGTCGGCGTGCCCCGTCTCCCTTCCTGCTGCCTGTCACCTGAGCACAACCTCACCCAACCACCGTGGCCCTCCGCTACAACCGTACCCGCTCTGTCGTCGCCTTCTCCGTGAATCCCGACGTCACCCCTTCACCGACGCCATCGTCCACCACCTCCTCGTCCCCTTCGTCGCTCATGCTCACAAAATCAACCCAAAACCCTAACCGACTCCCGAATCATGAAAAAAAGAATAGATAATTCAAGGTTCGGGAATTACCTTACACGCCGGTGTGCTCCTTCCTCGCTAGCGCCGTCGTACGTCCGACGTGTCACCACCACCATGTCTCTCCTTTCTCTTCCGACGACTCCTCTCTCTCGCTCCCTCTCGGTTTCTCCTTCCATCGCACGCAAGCCCAGGCCGTGAATGTCTAGGGTTTTCGCAAGAAGTGCTTATATGTAACTCAAGGTTACATCTGGGTCTCTGCGCTCCTACTTCATGTAGTTTGATCTCAAAGTAGTTTTTAAATGGTTAACCGGTTCTGTTAATCCCGTCGACCCAAGCTTTACTTGACGATTCAAGTCAACTATGTCATTCATTCGGAGTTCAGGTTATCCACTGACCCGACCCATTAGTTATTAAAAATCCAGGATGTTACAAGTTGAGATGTTAGGATTCCATATACCATGTATTTATTCTTTTCTTTGGAAGGGTAATCGTATTATTAATCATCAAGGTCTAACAAGAAGCTAGATAAAATAACAACATCAAAACATCAAAACACCAATACAAGTTAAGTGCATTTTGGACCACCATCCCTAAAGGTTTCAATGGTGACAGAATAGAGAAACATAAGAAACAATTTTGTGTGCATTACAGAGTATTTCAAAGTGAGTAATCTTACTCAAACATAAAGGAGCAAGCTGACAGACTTCTAGAGACAAAGACTCGATAACTTGCAGGAAAAACAGAGTAAAAGGCAAGCGAAGATTAGAGAATTTGAAATACTTGGTGTACAAAGCCATATGCCTACCCAGAGAGTTCTTTCACCATTTCTCCCTTTTCATTTCGGATCAAATTCCTCCCCAATACGATAAACCTCACAAAAATCAGTAACTCTTGACGACTCAATTTCAAAAATTGAAAAGCGAAACCCTTTTTACCCATCGTGACATAAAGAAAGTAAAAAGTTGAAAAGCGAAAATAATATTTACTAGTGGGCAAAAACGTATGTGTGCGCTGTGGCGGGGGTGTTAAAATTTGTAAGGCTCGATTTCGACAACCTATCGTATTCAACTCGTGAAAATAATCACGTCAAAACGAAGATAAAAATAAGCACGTTAAAGCGGAAAATATGGAACATTATAATAACAAAAATCACATTTTAAAAGTTGTAAGAGGAAAACAAAAAAAAACTATAAAAAACGAAACATTGTGGCAGTTTTGACGGCTTGTACGTTCGTGCTTCGATGACTCGTACATTATCACGAAGTTTAGGTTTTGAATTATATTTATATCAAAACGTAGATAAAATAAATCACATCGCAACGTACATTCAGAATTTTGTAAAACATTATATTTTAAAAATTATAATAAAATAAAAACAAAACATGCTCAAAATTAATTATAAAGATTAAAATAATTAAAATAAGAAAAACCTAAGTGGATGTGTGCGCGTGTGAATCGCCGAGGAGAAAGATTTGAACCTGAGATGCTTTAAAAAATTAAAATAAAACTTACTGTTCAGTGATGTGACGTTGTGAATAGTGATTCTTGTGAGTAACATTAAAAAATAATAAGAATGTAGTGTTTAAAATTAGAATCGAAAAAAAGGGTAAATGATTTTAGTTATAAAATTAAAAGCCCATAGCCCAGTAGCATTAATGATTACGTTCATAAATATGACGTAAGTTTAAATCCTACAAATACAGATCTGGCATTAGAGGTGAACAAAAAAACCGGTTTGGAAATCCAAACCGGTTCCGAACCGGAACCCGAACCGCCCCAAAACCGGTTTTGTGTGAACCGGTTTCAAACCGATACGAACCGCCGGTTTACAACCGGTTTGAAACCTATACATTTTAAACCGGTTTGAAACCGGTTTAACCCGAACCGAACCGAATAAAAACTCGTTTCAAACCGGTTTTAAACCGGTCAAACCCGATCAAAACCGGTCAACGGACCATCTCAAACCGGTTTCAAACCGGTCCGGTTTGAACTCAAACCGGTTTTGACTTTTTGTTGACCAAACCGGTTCGGACCGGTTCGGAACCGGTTCGGTTCAAAAACCGCCTTTTGTGCACCTCTATCTGGCATCAAGAAAATAACGAAAGCTAAAAACGATAAATTGGGCCTTGCATAGTTTAAAAATGTGATTGGGCTTATGTTTAGATATCGGCCTATTTTCACATACCCAATAAACGATCGATCGTCTGTGGTTGTATAATTATAAACCCTAGAGTTTACTCTGCAGGAGGTTATTTGCGCCGTTTCATCTCATTCAGCAGGTTTCAAGCTTTTCTTCCCTCTTAATTTCAAATTGTTGCTGTTGTTTGTGATCATTGTAGCTTATTTAAATCAGGTTTTTAGTTCGTTTCACTTTATAATCTTGATGTCTGTCGATCATTGGTTAAATTCTGTTGTAGAATTTAGATTTGGATTTTGTAGATTGTTTAGGTGTGCTCACAGCTTGATTCTTGTTGATTTAAGCTACAAGAATATGATCCAGTTTTTGTAAACATCATTTTTTTATGTTTCAATGTTGATTGTTCCGGTCAATTTGAGTCTATTTTACAACTAGGGATGAATATTTGGTACCGAGTACTGGTACCATACCGATATCACTTTTTCATATATTAACATTTTGTAACTGTACCGATAGATTCGGTACCGGTTAATCACTTTTTCATAAAACAAGAACCTGTACCGTACCGATAAATTCAGTACTGGTATTTTTGTTGTCGGTTTGGTACCGATCTCATTCAGGGGCATAATAGCAACTATTATAAAACATGCTGACTTAAAACGGTCCAAATTTGTCTCCGTCATTGTTTGTCGTAACCACCAACGCATCTTACGCCGCCACCAATTGCCACCGCCGCCTCCATCATCACTAACCACCATAAAATAATCAGAGCCCGGTCCTTTTTGGTCAGAACCCGTTTTGACCCAACCCAAGGCATTTTTACAAATTGTGATAAAAAAGATTGTTTTCTGCTTGATTCTTGATCATTTATCACCTGTTTATATTTTAGCATGTTGTTGCCAATCTTTATTGTTAGTATGATTTCCACTCGACCGGTTCTGATATATAGATCGTTTTCAGTAACCAATGGCGGTCCCTAAGCTTGATAAGAAGATCATCAAGAAGCGTGTGAAGAAGTTCAAGAGGCCACAGAGCGATTGGAAAATATGTGTCAAGGTACATTTTATCCTGTTACATGGTTGCCAAGTTATTTGTTTAAAAAAAACATTTTTCGTCACGTAAGTGGTTTTTTAAGGCGTTGGATAGACATTTCAAATAATAAGTAATTGTTTTAAAAAGTAATTATCAATTGTTTATGAAGACTAACAAGACTCATTAATGCTTAGCGTGAAAGCATTAAGTAGCTTAGTTATTCTGTCAAGTGATTGCCCCTATGTTGATGTGGCAGTGACGTGGCGGGGTGTGATTCACTTTTTAGTGAAACAAGGGCTTATGGTGCTTACTTTACGTTTTATCATGTGTCAGGAAAACTGGCGCAGGCCCAAGGGTATTGATTCCCGTGTGAGGAGAAAGTTCAAAGGTGTGACTCTTATGCCAAATATTGGATACGGGTCGGACAAGAAGACCCGCCACTACTTGCCAAACGGTTTCAAGAAGTTTGTTGTGCACAATGCCAAGGAGCTTGAGGTTCTTATGATGCACAACAGGTAAGTAAATGTAGAAATTTCAATTCATTTAAGTTATGGGTCGATTTGGGTCATGTTTTTGCCAGTTAAATATGTGATTTGATTCCAGGACTTATTGTGCTGAGATTGCACACAATGTATCAACCCGCAAAAGGAAGGAGATTGTTGAGCGTGCAGCGCAGTTGGATGTTGTTGTTACCAACAAGTTAGCCAGGTTGCGCAGTCAAGAGGACGAGTAAGCTTTGTGGCTCTACATGTGTTTTCTATTTTTTTTTCTCAAGGATTTAAGATTTTGATCTACTTTTGGATGATTTGTTTTTTAATATTATGTAGTTTTGTTACGAGAAAACTTATTGTTGTGAGAATGTAGTACATGTTATTTATTGTGTTGTGGTTTTGACCGGAGGGGTCAAAAGTGCACGAGGTGCTCCGCTAGGCACTCATGTGAGGTGATTGTGCCTTGAGGCATGTTGAATGGGTCATGTTTGTGGGTTGACTGGTTCAACCTGAACACAAGCCATTTAACACGAAAAAAAGTTTTTTTTTTTTTTACATTTTTGAACTTTCAAATTGCAAATTTATATGTACTTCACAATTTTTTTTTTTAAGAAAGTTAAACTATTCTATTTTCTATTTCAATCTTTTGGCATGAAAACTACATAAATAGTTAATTTGTTATATGCAACACATTTTTTTATTAAATATAAAAAATAAATAGGTTAAACGGGTTTGAACCTGTTGGAATGTTGTAATTTTTTTTATATGCTAGAAGTTCAAAATTATAAATTTATATTACTTAATTATTTTTTTAGGAAAGTAGATTTAAACTATTCTAATTTGTATTTCAAATTTTGGCATAAAAATTGCATGAATAGTTTAATTTAGAGTTAATTACACACTTAGTATCTGTGGATTGTCAAAAGTAAAAGGTTTGGGTACTAAGGTTTTAAAGTAATAGGATTGGGGCTTTTAATTTCAATTTTGTAAAGAGTTTAGGTAGTAACACTTAGGGCTGTAAACGAGCCAGGCTTGGCTTGAGCTCGAGCTCGAAATTAAACGAGCCAGCTCGGCTCGGCTTGATTTTTTTTTTGAGCTGAAAAGTTGAGCTCGAGCTCGGCTCGTAAAAAGCTCGAGTCAGCTCGTGGCTCGGCGAGCTAGCTCGTTTTTTTTTTTTACATAATAATATATATATAAACAACAAAAAAAATATTTTATTCTTGGTTTGAAGTTAATTATCTTCAAAAAACTAAATACATGGAAGGGACAATATATAAAATATAAAAAAAACATAGATAACCCAAAACTTACAAAGTAGAGAGTAAATACAATTGTAGATAAAGTAAAATTTTAATCCAAGACTCAGAGTTCTTGAAAACAAATTAACTTAAAAAATCAAAACATCATATTTCAAATATAACACATATATAACAAACACACACACATATATATATATATATATATATTAGTTATTTAGACGAGCCGAGCCCGAGCCGAGCCAACTCTAGCTCGAGCTCGGCTTGATTACAATTCGAGCCAGCTCGGCTCGGCTCGTTTACAACCGAGCTTTTTTCGAGTCGAGCTTTTTCCGAGTTTTTATCGAGCGAGCCACGAGCCACGAGCCGCGAGCTTTTTACACAGCCCTAGTAACACTAAGAGCCATTTAATTTTCTATCTAATTGAAGAGCATTTCAGTAATTTTACATATGAGAGACAAATATGTAACTTTTGATTTTCAAGGGACTGTTTTTGTAATTTACATAAAGTATTAAATTAAAAAAGTAAAAAGCAAAGCACCCCTTGTTTCACGATTAAAACCCTACCTACCTCAATCTCCCCTTCCGGCGGCACCACCATACCTCCGCCTCTTCTCTTCTCATCCATCTGATCACAACTACATCATTGACCCCATCAACATCATCTTCGTCTTCATCTTCACCTGCGAGTATCAACTTCATCATCAACGTTCAACACCTTCATATGTAAAAGTTTGTATTCCCCTGTTCAACAGCCAGAAGGCGGAATTGAAATCAGCCATGGTTAGGACTCAAAATCAAACTCACAAATGAACCAATAACCCTATTGAAATTAAAACAGGCAATTGATTTGTTTTACAGATGCAAGCAGGCTATTGTCGTTCTTTATTTGAGTCACTTCTTCCTTTAATTTTGGTGCATGATGTTAGTGGTGAAATTGCCGAAGTTGGGGACTCTGTTCAAAATCTTAAGATTGGACAGGAAGTTTTTGGGACACTGCATCCAACCGTTGTGAGACGTCTGTTCACGAACCGAGCGAAGGTTTGCTCGAACTCAGTTCGTTTACAAACCGAGCGGCTTGATTCGGTGCGAATTTACAAATCCGAGCTAGAATGTATTGCTCAAACTCGGTTCACTTCGTTTTCGCTCGATTTCCAAAATCCAAAACTGGAAAAATAAAAAAAAAACATCTTCATTTTCAAAAATCTCAACATGTAGCCTTCAACCAACAAAAATGCGATTTTCAAAATCCAAATTCCAAGACATACAAAATCAAAATCCAAGTAAAAACATACAAAATCTAAATCAAAATTCAAATAAAAATGTGACATTTTCAAAATCCGGAGCAACAGATCTTCACCATCTTTAAATGTTTATTTTTGAATTTTGATTAAGCTGGGCTTTGGCACTTCCCTGGTATAAAAAATTACTGGATTTGACCAAAAGACACATGTATCTATATATGTATATATATTATATATATACAAGGGGAGGTTCAAATCAAAACCCTTCGTTAGTTTAAAAACCCTAAAACTCAATGGTAGGTCATGATCAAGATATGGTACACTCATCTAATCTAATGGTCTACGACTAAACAGATTTTTATATTAATAAAGTTGTTTAAATAATTACAGGGAGGGGTAAATTGGACAATTTTAAATCTGATAAAATCAGTCTCTCTCTCCTCCATAAACACAAATTAGATTAATTTTGACAAAAATCAGTCTATGTCTAAGAACCTCTAATACAAATTTCTCCCTACAAATTCACCTCTCTCTCTCTCACACACACACACAGACAATGGTCGGATCGGAGAAGGAACCCGCAAATTCATCTTCAGGCGATGAAGAAGTCTCGTCGGAAGTATCCGAGCCCCGAGACCGACAAGACTCCTGAAACTGTATGTGGGTCTAATTCTTCTTTGCTCTATCAGGATGTAGACTTCGATTTTGATAAATTTGCTGAGAAGAAAGATGTTTTTTTTATGTAAATGAAGAAGATGATAGGGGGTTGAGAAGAAAGAGAATATTCTATTTGAAAAACAGAAAGATAAAAGTGCTTTAAAAAGTGTTCTAGAAAGAGAATACTCTATTTGAAAAACAAAAATATAAAAAGATTTTATGAAAAACAAAATAAAAAAAAAGAAATAGAAATGAAAATTACGTTTCCATGTTTTTATGGTTTCCATGTTTTATGATCTTAATGATTATTTTAATATAATTTTCTTAATTTGATTAAACTTTTTAGTGGCATGAACTTTCATGTATTTTATTTCATTTTATTTTACATTTTAAATACATAACCATTATATTTAATTCTAAGTAAGTAATTTTTATATGATTCGTTAATATTTTGGCTCTGTGTAGTGACTTTAAGGCTTACATTGGTCTAGATCCACATGAATATGTTTATTTTGTTTTGATTTGTGTAGCATGTAACAAATAGTTATTACTATGATTTTTAGATAATCTATTTCTGTGAATTTTTGTTGTTGAAGTGCACTATATTGAGAGATTCCTATTGTGTTTGATCTTATTTTTAAAATTATTTTTTTGTTGTAACAACCTTTAATTGTTATGTTTTGATATAGTTTGCTTAAGTTGTTATTCAAGGATCATCTTTGCACTTGTATTTGTATTTTTGAAAGTGTGAAACAAATTGAATAAGTACTAATGCTATTTGGATTTTATGCAAGCTCTGTTTGTTACACCAATATAATTGTTCTTTACACCAATGTAACGATCTGTATCACACCAATGTAACGATCGTGACACTAATGTAACTAGGATATTACACCAATGTAACGATCTGTAGTTTGCATTTATGTAATACATGTACGTTACACTAATGTAACCGATAGTTACACCAATGTAATTACGGCCGTCTGAAAAAAATGGCGAAAGTATAATGAAATTAAAGAGAAAAATATGATAAGTTTAATGATGCAATTTTTATAAAAAAATAACATAAAATAAAAAAGTTATCAAGCTTTTTAAAAAAAGGGGAATCTTTTAATTAAAAGAAGAGGGAAATTAATTAGATTTAAATGAATCTGACTTTTGTGTGGTGTGTTAAAAGACTATTATGCCTTTTTTCATATAAAAAAGGAGGTTGACACATGACATTATCTTATTCAATCTGAGTATTATCTACCATTCGATGTAAGTTATTGGGTTTTCACATGGAGTAAGGGTTTTGAATGGAACCATGCCATATATATATATATATATATATATAATAAATTAAAAAATAATTCGAGCCAAAACGAGCAACGAGCGAGCGTACCTATGCTCGTGCTCGGCTCGTTTTTACCCGAGCGAAAATCGAATGAGCGTATTTCTGAGCATATTTCGATCAAGCGTCGAGCATTTTGGACAGCCCCAGATATACCTATGCTATTCTCTCAGAAGATCAGCTTACGTAAAAAACAAAAGCCGGAGCTAAGGTTTCGAACTGGTCTCGGTGGGGAAGAAGAAGAGCAAGGTGTGACGGTGGTGGAAACCACCATGGGTAGCGACGACAGTGACGTACAAGAAGAGTCGAGCAGACGATAACGATGGTGGGGGGGGCAAAAGGCTGTGGATTCGATGGTTTCCTCAGCGAAGCGAGACCGATCGTAGCCTACTAAAGGACTCCGACAGAAACCGTTTTTTCGTCGACCCAAGTAGGGTTCCAACGAGAGTGAGACCAAGAAGGGTTGACAATGGTAGTGGTGGCGGATGGTGGTGGGCAAAATGAAATGGTGGTCATTTCATTTGAAGTAAATTAAAGAAATGGTCCCTTTAATTAAAATTGAGTTGAATACATAAATGTCACATGTGATTATATGAGGGTATTTTGGTCATTTAACACAAACTTAACAGAAAAATTAAATCATGTTAGTGTTAGTACTCAATCTCGTTATAAAATAGAAATCATAAGGCCCAAACCTGTTACTTTAAATCGTTAATACCCAAACCCGTTACTACTATATGTGTAATCAACTCTTTATTCTTTATATCTCTATTAATAAATAAAAATATAGGGAGACACGTGTCACTTTCTCAATATGTTTTTCTCATCTCTCTCCTATTAAATAATGATATTAAAAGAATATATTTTAAAATATTTAATATAAATCTAATCATGTATACATATTATTTAATTATGGATGTTATTATATTATGAACCAAATGAATTTAATATAAATTAACATTTATCAATTACATAAAAAATTAATACCCAACTGAAAAAAAATTGTTTTAAAAATTAACTTAACATAATTTATAACTATCAAGTCAAAATACATTTATTTAAAAATATATTTTAACGAGTATATGTGTTAATATGTTACATTATATTTTATTCAACCCGTGTAATAAACGAATTTATTCAACTAATGCATTACACGAGATTCTAACGTAGTTTATTATATACAAACGCATTTTTTTTGGCATAAAAACTACATAAATAGTTTGTTTTATTATATACAACACATTTTTTAAAATAAATATGTTAAACGGGTCAACCTGCGAACCTATCGGGTTAACACAAAAATGACCTATTTACTTAAAGTGTTTGGGGGTTTGATTTAAAGGTGACTCGAACCTGTTTAGAAACTCAAGTCCATAAATTTCATGTTAAGTTTTTGTAAGTGTTAAAAACTCACAGCCTACGATGCCTCATATATACAAGGAGAGATCTTTATATTGAGGCAAGCGTGTGTAGTTAAGAAGGAAACACTTTTCTAGTTTTGAAAAAAAAAGTGTAGGGTATTAACGCTTCAATCGTGGTTTTCAGTTAGGCATTTGTTCGAGTTACCCGAACATACCACAGTCGAAGTTTTCGAGTACCGGTATCGGTACCCACTTTTCCATAAATTCGGTACCGGTATTTTTGGTACTGGTACCGAAAAAGATGAACATTTTGTAATGAATACCGGTACCGTACCGATAAATTCGGTACCGGTTCGGTATCGGTACAATATCGATCTCATCGCTAAGTTGAACCATAGCTGATATAGCCATTGATCGTAGATCTTTCGTCCATTTTCTTATTGATCTATTTGAGTTCTTTGTTTGATTTAGTTGGAGTGGGGGTTAGAACATAACACAAGATCATATAGCTTTAGGCTGTATTTAATGTATATAATATAATTCTTACCATCACTAGAATATGCAATTAATTATTAGGCTATATATAACTAACAAAAATTCATTAGTTGTTTTCTCATCACCAACGTTTGAATGATCATTACTCTTATGTGTAAAATAAAATATTATTATCTTTTTAACAAGTTTTAAAATACGAGCATGCCAGTTTCAACAAATACATAAAGATAAGTTGATGCAATAATGAACACCATTCAAATTAAACCCTGATAATATATATCATTTAAATCTAACCCTTTATTTATCCATTGTTTGAATATTTTTAGAATATCTTAAGATATAATTAAATAATAAATTTTAAATATATTTGGAACGGCAATATATTAGAAAACAAAAAACATCTGGAACTAGTAAGAAGCTAGACTTAAAAAAAAACATAAACACCCCAAGTATTTTGCAAAATGAAATAAAAATTACACCAATAGCTCCACTCTAAACTAGCCGTCTTGGATTTATTTTTAATCCATAAGAGTCTTTATACCCTCCACGGTTCTTCTAATACATACATCTTTGTTATTAAATACCTTATCATTACGAGCCCTCCAAATACTTCAAAGAGTCACTAGAAAAATCTCATAGATAATCCTTTGTTTCTTGTCATTTCTTGAAACCAAGAACGGAAGCTCCAAACGATCTTTCAAACACGAATTTGGTATAGTCGCTAGTTTGCACTAACCTTGAACTTGCCTTCATATGTTTTTAGCCAAAATACAATGAAGTAAAATATGGTCGCTACGATGATCACAAATCAGACATAAACCCACATAAATATTATAAACGCCTCTTCCAGATAGAGCCACGAGAGTAGGAAGACGATCCATAGAAACTCTCCAAAAAAAAAATCACTTTAATCGGAAGTCAAGACTCTCATTTATACCAATTAAAAGGAATCAAATCCAAACATCTATCCAATTTGTTGCGAAGATCTTTAGTATAAAAGGACACACAATTTACCAAATAGGTATGAAGATCGATATTGCATTTAGTAAAAGCACCATCAATTGCCATAATATTCTTCCAAGTGCCTATGATACTTGGTTTTAGTGGCAAAGGAGTATTCGACCACGTGTTAGCATGAATTGAAGCAATAACTCTAAACTATCCGTCTATCGCTCTCCACCACCATTTAACTAAAAAAGAAATATTCATATCTCCAAGCGAACCAATTCCCAAACCACCCTTACATTTAGGAGCCGAAGAAACTCAATGGATTTTTCCCATCAAATTCACACCTGACCGAAGGTACCTTTTTCTTATTTTATCCAACGATTCAATAACATGAATTGGAGCCTTGAACAATGAGAAATAATATACAGGAATATTATTTAAAACCGCTATAATCAAAGTTAATCTCCCACCAAAAGATAATGATTTAACCTTTCAAGTAGAAAACCGAGATTTGAAAATTTCAATTACCGGAGTCTAATATTTAATGTGATTCATATTAGCCCTAATAGTAATCCCCAAATAAGTAAATGAAAACACACCTGACTTGCAAGGTAACAACTTGGAAAAAACATTCATCCGATCATCTTACACCATAATTTAAATATTCAACTACCACAATTAGTGAATGAATTAAATACTTAGACCTTTGACATACATCATTCATATTTTAGTTATGTAGAAAAATATGTAATCAGATTATCATCAATAGTATTTCAGGATGTCGATTGCTACAGTGTTTTTTTTATTAAATAATTTTTTTCCACAACAACGTGGTGTTCAATTTGTTTTAATTTTTGAATATATTCTTGAATGTCACACCCGCCAAGGCGGAAATACGGGATGTAACTAGTATATCGCATTGAACACAAGTACAAGAGAAACTAATAGGAAGATTGTGCATTACATTGAACCATGCTACATGCTTCTAACAAAGGTACAAATACAAAAAAAAAATCTCTAAAACGGTACAAAGTGTCTAAATGCCTGACTACAACCAAAATACATAATCAAAACTAGGAACAATAGTTCTAATCCAAAAGCGAGCCCCCATAAAAATCTCTTCTTCAATTCTGTTTACCTGAAAGCATGTTTCGAAAACGGGTCAACTATATTAATAGTTGGTGAGTTCGCAGGTTTTGCGACTCTATAAAAACTTTTTGATGAAAAAAAATCCAAAGTGATCAAAAATCCATTGATCGAGTACACATGTATTAGACAACATATTACCATGAGCCGCAATCAAAGCCTCGACGAAATAAAAATAAAGTACCCCATACGGAAGTCTAATGCAAACAACCGCCTAAAAATTGGCTAACTTTGCGCCCAAGTGACCCTACAAGTCTGGTTGGCGCGACCAAACCATGAGCGGAGGTGTCAACCCAAGTAGTACTACTCAAAATTCCCAACGGCTACGCTCAGCTAATCGTTTGCCTAAAATTGGGGACTTTAAGGCATTATAAAAAAATAACTCATGTAATCAATGTATCATGTAACATGTGACTAAAAAAAATGAAACAGCTTTCCCCCAAAAATAGTAAAACAGTAAGTAAAAGGGGGGCCGCGAAAACTCACCTGGACAATGCGGGCGAGTGATGCGACACAGTCGACAAAAACCGATAAAATCCAAGTCCTAACAGGGTCCTACTAGTCAAGTGGACAC
Organism: Smallanthus sonchifolius; assembly: GCA_023525975.1. Classification (NCBI taxonomy): domain Eukaryota; kingdom Viridiplantae; phylum Streptophyta; class Magnoliopsida; order Asterales; family Asteraceae; genus Smallanthus; species Smallanthus sonchifolius. Next base: position 36,345,900 of record CM042046.1, read on the forward strand.
AAACGATGCATTCAGGACTCCTAAAGGTTGTGACCAAGTCAATAAAACAAAAAGTGGCTATGTAATCGGTTGCATACCCAAACTCGTGCATATGCGTACGGACTGTTAGAAATTGTAAAACCGACTTTTATATAAATTCGTGACCTTAAAACCTTAAGTTTTAGATTTTAGTAAAGAACATCAGTAGTTATAAAGTCATATACAATAAAATCTCAAGTCACGGTTTCGTTTGATCAAAAACGCGGTTACGCGCTTAAAGTCCGGTTTACGGTTTGAAAATCCGATACATCCGAAATTAGGGTTTTAGTGTGATATTAGCACCCAATTTGAAAGTACAAATTCATGTTTTTAATGTGATCATACTTCTGTCCAAAATCCCCTAAAATGTTTTATAAAAACAATTTTATACAAAAATTTCTAAAAATAGTAACTTTTTATAACGTTTTAATGGACCAAAATTTCAAAACCATAATTAGACATACATTTACTACTTGAAACTTAAACAAATTGATAATATACATAAATAAGAATTTCTGACCAATTTTCATAATTCTTCAATATCCAGATTATTTATTATGAATATAATATTGTTAAACTTTAACAAATTCGGAAAAAATAGTTAACTTGTCAAAAATTTACGAAATATTTACCAGATTAATTTTAGGTCCATATGAGATTTTATTAAAAGTTTCAAGTCCTAATGTTGTCCAGAAGTATATGATCTCAAATTCAATCGGTAAAACTTCATAAATACCAAACACCTACTTAGACAACTTCAATTTTTATGAATTTTGGACATGAGTCATGTTTTATCATATACTAATTACTGACCAAATTTCATATTTTTCCAATACACAGAGATATTTTTCCCAATTTTCATGTATTAAACTTGTAGAAATTTTAATAAATAATCTATAAATAGTTTAGTTACCAAAATTTTCAGATCTCACTTTTTATATAAATACTACTTTTTAAAAATAAATTTAGAAGTTAAATCAAAAGTTTATAAAAATCCATCAAAAACAATTGTTGTATAAAAATAAATATATTAGTTCCACGTGAACCGAGTTTGGGTTTATAACCTAATAACCACTCAAAATATCAAATATCTCAATACTAAATACTTTCGGGTTCAATTCCCAACCAATGACTCATAAAACTATTATAACATAAAATTAAATCTTAACGGATAAAGTTTATACCTTTCGTATAAATGGTTCGCGTACGCGGAACCTCCCATATTTCACATGAAATACGAACCAAAAACACCATTAGGATCGTTTTTATCTCCCGAGCATTTCCATATACTCAAAATTGACATGCAATGCCGTTTGAATGGTCATGCAACCGGATCAATTTCCTGTTTCGGTCCTATAAACTGTTACAAACTCTTCGTATTCAAAAATATAGTTCCCAACATCTGATCGGAATTTCCTACGGTGAAAACATTCATATTTATGCTAAGAAGCTACTGTCCATAAATCGTCACGATCCAACGGTTGGATCTCCAGGGATCGACGATTTTTTGAGACCCAGTTTTTCAAATCCGAAAATCCGATCAATCATATTCGAGGGTATGAAAAGCATAGCTAGAGAGCTCTGATCAACCATTCCTCCATTTCGGTTTTGCGTCAATGTGTTGACAACATCATATCCAAAATTCATGCATTTCTAACGGTCGGATTTCCGGGGATCGTCCGATCTTTAAAACTGTGCATGTATAAAACTTTATGGACAGATTTTAAAAACTCTTTTTCATGAATTTAAGCAAGGATTTATAGAAATATGAGCTTACCATTGCGTTCGTAGCATCGAGAAATGGTTCCGGGTGAAAAACGAGCTTCGGCCGCCACCGGCCACCGCGCCGGACCACCGTTGACCACCACCACTACTTTTCCGGAAACCTCTCCACCCCTCTCCACTCCCTCTCTCTAAAATTTCTCTGAATTTTTGAAAAATGAGATAGTGGATGAAGATGGGGTATTTATAGCCCCTGCGGTCTCCGATCGAGTGTCGGTTTTTCGTTTAAACAAACTCGATAAAAATAGTGGCGTTATTTTACCCAAAAATAACTCGTTAGAATTTAATATTTTCTCTCGAGTCCTTGCGTCTCGTAAATATATTTCGGATTTAAATTAAATTTTACAAAACTGCTCGACTCAGGTGGTAACACGTATAGACCTGAACTTGATCAACTTTTTGACATTATAACACCAAAATAAATCTTGCTATTATCTTTCGTTCACTAACGAGTTCCTTTCGTATGAAAGTATATTTCAACATAATAATAATACTATTATTATACGAACTCGTCGAACACATGTGTTGACCGTAAAAGTCACGGTTGTCACATTCTCCCCCAGTTAACAGAATTTCGTCCCGAAATTCAACTGGTATAATAGTTGACAAGTTCTTTTTCGTAACTTGATTCATGTATGATCATCAAGGGAAATCTAGTTTCCTAGATATAGCATGGAGATTTGACAAATCGAGATCTAAGAATAACCGAGAGTAAGTTACATCTAGTTAGGCTCAAAAGCAAATTGAATAATAATGAGAGAAAAATCTTTCGAATTCCAAAGAATCTATAGATCATTGTTTTACTGAATCAGTCAAACGATACACTGTTGATGTTATTCAGAATATTAACAAATCCGCCATAGAATTGATATACACAGGTATACAAAGTTAGTACAAATCTTGAATGATATTATGTTACAAAATCCCGGTGATTTAGTATCCTTTTATAAGCAAGGAAAAGTATCATTCTGCTTGTTTTCATTAAGGAATACTATTATAAATAGTAACCATAAAGTTTAACATGAGAGGTGCTATTAAGGTTCAAAGAGTTGGTAGAATCACCACGACTCATTGAAATAAAAATGCGTCACAGCGATAACAAATGCTATAGGTTATGAAGGATGATCATATCATGTACTTAGAATACTGAGAGATAACACCTCGTTAAAATGAAACTTGTCGTCAATACAAACTTCCTTAGGTTGTATAATTACGAATTCGTAGGTTAAACACCTTTTGAGACTCGATATACAATAAGAATCGTATATACCATTAAGCTCTTGAGGTAGTTTTAGTTTATACATAACAAGACCAATCAAATGATTACTACCAATTTCAGCACAACAAAATGGTGATCAACATTTGTGTCAAAACAGAGCTTCCAATGGTGCTCATTTAATGGTAATGTGATCACTGTTAGTGTAAGGAAATCGGACCAAAGGTAAAAGAGTATCCAAATTACCACCAAATTGTATCACACAAGCCCTTAGTATATCCTCCAAGGTATGAATAGTTCGATCACTTAGACCGTCGGTTTGAGGATAGTAAGTGGTGCTCATATCTAAGCGCGTTCTCAAAGCTTTCTGTATTGCCTGCCAGAAATGGGATGTAAAGCGACTATCCCTATCGAAGATAAAGGAAACAGGTACTCCATGCCTTGCTACAATTTCACTACTATACAGTCGAGCTAGCTTTTCTATCTAGAAGTCCTCTCGGATAAGTAGGAAATGCGCAGAGTTAGTCATTAATTAGTTAACAATGTCCCAAAATGAATCATAGCCGCCTAAATTTCTAGGCAGGCCTAGTAACGAAATCTATTGAAATTTGTTCCCACATTCATTGTGAAATCCCGGGTTGTTGTACCTTGTGATTGTCAGTAATAGTAGTTACTATTCAATAGTTTGTACATTGTTGCATCATAGGGCGATACAACATGGTTGGTGTGTATACGACATAACCGTAAAAGTAGATACAAGGGAATTTTGAAAATCATGATAACAAAAGGAAGAGATTCACACTTCTTGTACTAGAATTGAAGAGTGATGATTAGTCATTAGAGAATGAATTAATAACGAGAAATCCAAGCTTAAAGCTTTACAAAGCAAGTATATAATGAGTACCAGTATGATTGTACCAAACTCGAGTCGTGAAACCGAAGATTAACAAACAAAGGATATTATACTAGGATTCTGTCGAGATAAATTTGCTAAGAGTCAAATTTACTCAATCCTATCAAGTGTTATAGGAAATGAGTCATAATCATAAAATAGATGTCAGCGATGACCCGTGCTATGTAACCTCACCACAAAGCATTAGGATTCGGTACTAACGCGCATATTAGTCTCGATATAATATAACCATGTTTGGTGATTTTCAACTAAAGGTTCATATACCTATTGCCGAAAGTTAGAAATGGGCTATATGATAATCAAGTCACCACAAGATCTAGATAGAGAAAGTGACTAAAGATCTAGAACGATCTATTCAAGTAGATTAGTTAAAAGACTAGGTGCAAGTTCAATATTTGGACATTGAATTGACTACCACCAGAAATCGAATTTGGTTAACGGTCAGAAATGGAATTCTGAAATTTTAACAAGAAGTCCATATCAAAAAGATGGTCTACTCCTCACATTGAGTCAGTCAAATTTGATATGATAGCATTAGACGTCTGCATCTTTCTTGATGTGTATTGAAATGATTCGGAAGTAATCCGCTATTCAGCTAGATGAGGAAATAATCAGTCACATTGTGGAAATAATCTCATAAAAATAGTGTCCCACGAAAATGATTTTGAGCTTGATAACCCACAAAATGGGTAGACATTGATATAATATTACTGTCAATTTAGCCTGGGGTTTGATTCTTATAAAGTAGACGTCAGAAAATAAGGGAGGGTCAAGTAAAACTTCAGGAATTTTCCAAATGTGAGGATGTCATGCTCATAGGTCTTTTAAAGATAATGCAATCTCGAGTGGATCTTCAAGAGAGCAGAGTCAACTATGATTCGTCACTTGTTCCTCTTCCTGGTAACGTACAACTTTAATCGATTAAGAATTCGTAGAACACAAAAATAAATTCAAAATTGCTCTACTATGATTTAGGACGCATCTTTCAAATGATAAGGTTTTCAAATTTCAACTTAGATGCTTTTCCATTAAATTCGATGGAAATGGACCATAAGGTTTTAAAGTTTGTCCTTAGATCTCGCGTTGAAGGGGGTCAAATAGATTATCTGCCAATAACTGGTAGTACAGTATGCTTACAACTTTCTTGGATTTCGAACGGTACCATTATGACTTACCGTTTCGTATTTCACCCATACTGGTTATAGCCTTAAAATCCTTTGCATAAGGGGTTTAAGCCATAAAGTTGAGGGAATGAGTGTTTAAATGTCTTAGATTCGTATTCCCTAGAGCACGTGTTAAGAAATTGTTTCTAAACAGTAGTTGCTCTAAGGCTTTCTAATTACAGGAGGTTGAGAATAAGGGATACGTATACGTCTCTACCTAGTTGGAAATCAAAAAGTCAATCAACAAAATGACATTTGAGAGAGAATAAGTACAAAAAGGATATGAGTATCCTATTCGGATCTATAAGGACAGTATACGTAGAGTAACAAATAGCGATAATCACCATAAATAAACTTTGAATGATTACTAATAAAATTTTTGGTACACCAAGAATCATTCTAACATAAAGTTTCATTTTCTCCATCAAAATGGTTTTCAATAAGACATCGAAGCACCAGGAGAAATCAAGATTTGCAAACACATATGTAGCAATGTTCACAAAAAGGGCATTAGTTTCATACTAAGCCATAGCTATCCCAAAATAAAAAGTTTTTGTAAATCCAACTAAAAGAATCCTGGGCACAAGCCGCTCGGTGTCCATAGTAGAACTACAAATGATAGAAATAAACACGACAATGAACGTCGTAAAGATGGCTCCTCCCAAGTAAACAAGTTTCTCAAGTTAAGTTTCCACAATATAAGCATCGCGGTTAAAAGAATCGGGATTGAGTGTACCAAATTACCATAGTGAGTGCAGAGTACTTGCAATGGAAATTTCAAGTAGGTGTAAAACTGAATTATTAAGAATATTTATCAGGAGTATACTGAGAATGACAAACACCTAAATGAGGATTTATACGAACGATTGTATAGAAAGGTTATATTGTCTAAGAAAAAGAGGCTTATATTTCTTTAAGGAATTTCTCCATCATATTGTTACTCCATTGATATTAGAGTGCATTTGGATTATAAGATAAAATCCAAGATTATGTCGGGACCTCCGATGATAGTCGTACACTTACTGCAAGTGTCGAGCGTTGTAAAGCCCATATTGAATTTACGTGGCCAGTAAACTCTCAAGGGATCTGATTTATCAAGTAAAATAGATGAGAGAAAATCTTCGTTGCTCAAGATTCAGTAAGGAGTTGATTAAATCAAATTCGAATTTCTCTTGTTCCTTCAGAACTGCGAGAACGTTACATGAAGATCCATTAGGGGAGTCAGAAATGTCAAGGTCTGATTCACGCTAGACCGAGAGTCGTCACATGTGTTGATAAACATATAAAAAAATTGAAATGACAGAATCTTTAGCTGGATCTCAAATGTGAAGCAATACTTAACAAATACTTGTCAAATTCGGTCCAAATACCGAGGTTAAATCAACTGAGAACAGATCTCTTCAGTGTCTCGGTCTAAATTTTTATGCAAAAGAAATCTTGATAAGAGTTTTGGATCCATTAAGATTCAAAGATAAAAGAGACAATATAAATTCCCATGTCACCTGAGGTAGCCTATCGCATCATTCGATGTATTCGGCTCAACCCTAAGGTTACGATAGTTTCGATCAATATTCGGATGACTGGGAATTGGGACTAGAAATACAGATTAATCATGAACATTAACTCGGACAGTAAGACTCACTAGAGTTCTCATGCACTGCAGATTATGATTACGTGTGCACCCGTAATGATAATTTACTTTGCATGGTCCCTACAGTGTTTCCTCTATCTCGAGCTCTCAGCTAAAAAAAAAAAACTGGAATGTTCATTGGATCACGTCATCGTGTTGCACTTTCGCGTAAAAGTGTGGATGTTCTATCTGATCACTTTTAATTATTTGTACCAATACTCATGGATCTGCAGACTAAGGCTGTTGTTGGATGGAGATAACGATAGAGAGGAACAACCGACGTCCTCTAATAAAATAAAAAGTGTGTGGTGGAAGTCAGGCAGTAATAATAGGGCAGAGATCCCCAAATCAGAGTCGAGCAAGTCATGCTACAAATTTGTACATATACGTGGATCCAATGATCCAACAAAACAAACAAACAAAAAATTTATGGGTCTCCTGACCCGTAGAGTTCTCTCCTGTTTAGTCCTGCTTCTCCACCTCGGGTTCCCTTTAAATCGAGCAATTATGGCTGCCATATCTCATGGCGAAAGTTCTAGCCATCCAATCCAGCAGATTACCAAAGCAAGTATATACTGCACAAAGTGAAAACAATAGATGTTAAATAAGAAAGTCGACTCCAGAACTGGAGTAGATGCAGGTGCGGTGTAGGTACAGGTACAACTCGAGGTAACACAAAGACAGATAGAGGCGAATATAGATTACCGCAAACGTAACCGGAATCATCAAAGAGTACGCGTACTGTTGTGACGACGACATGATTATGACGAAGCAATGTGTCGTAGATAAGCAAGAGGTAGTATGCAATGCACATATAATTCCTACGGTTCAATGCAATAAACTTAGAGTTATAGTCTAGGTCTAGACTCGGGTAAACCTAATTCTCTATAACCAGTGCTCTGATACCAAGTTTGTCACACCCCGCCAAGGCGGAAATACGGGATGTAACTGGTATATCGCATTGAACACAAGTATAAGAGAAACTAATAGGAAGATTGTGCATTACATTGAACCATGCTACATGCTTCTAACAAAGGTACAAATACAAAAAAAAATTTCTCTCTAAAACGGTACAAAGTGTCTAAATGCCTAACTACAACCAAAGTACATAATCAAAACTAGAAACAATAGTTCTAATCCAAAAGCGAGCCCCCATAAAAATCTCTTCTTCAATTCTGTTTACCTGAAAGCATGTTTCGAAAACTGGTCAACTATATAAATAGTTGGTGAGTTCGCAGGTTTTGCGACTCTATAAAAAGTTTTTGATAAAAAAAAAAGAAATCCAAAGTGATCAAAAATCCATTGATCGAGTACACATGTATTAGACAACATATTACCATGAGCCGCAATCAAAGCCTCGACGAAATAAAAATAAAGTACCCCATACGGAAGTCTAATGCAAACAACTGATCGCGGTGTCAAGGTCAATCAAAAACATTTATAAAAACTACTACTCATCTACCTTAGACTGTAGACAGGGAAGTAGGGTTGTCGAATCCACAGGGAATCAGTGGAAAGTTCAATTGCTTAGATTAGTAAATTAGAATAAAAACACAGATCAAATAAAGATGTAACCTCCTCCAAACTTCAGGTTCTAGGTTTCACATAAAATTCAGTTATTTAATTAGACACCACATAGACATAGTGTTGAAAAATCAGTTAAAATAGTAATTGAAGATAGGCTGTTGTCAGCAACCTATACAACCAGTTTCGTCACAAACCAGTATAATTCAATCACCCAATTTATGAATACCAAGTTACCCCCTTTAGTCACCCAACCCTGCTACTAGGTTTTGTCATCAACCGAACAAGATTGTAAAGCAAGCAAACTCAAAGCACTCAAATAAACTGTTTAAAATAACTAATACATCAATCTATCAAGTTTGTGTAAAAAACTAACAAGATCCAAAACCATAAACAACTAAATTAAATATAAACCCTATACGAACCGTTCGCCCGGAGGAAGCCACAAATATTTTAGCCGCACATAATAATAATAAAAACGAATACCGTCATCACAAGATTATCCTTTCAGTTAATAACTAAAATTGTTGTGCCTTTGCTTGCGTGTGATTCCAGCCACACAATTAAATCAAAATAGTTTGCCTCGGTTTTCATGCGAACTCCAATTCTTCCTTGATGTTCCAGCCGCCTCAAGCCAAGAGGCTTCGCCCCCTCCTCAGTGCCCTTCGATTCCTTTTTTTTTCCTTACCATGTGGGCTGAAGTGAGCCTCCAACAAGCCCACCCAAATGAGTTATTAATTAAAATGATGCACACTTGATTTAGCTAAGCCCACTTGTCATTCCTTTTAATCTGCATCTTGTATTTATTTATTGAAGTTCATGTCACCACTTTTCTCAAGTTGTTGAACCAAACTATAAATATGACCACCAATTCAATTATCACTTGATCATTAATATCCTTTCAAACTAATAATATTATCGGGTCATTTTGGTCGTTTTAACTCGTTGTCATTCAAGACCTACAAAATACAAAAACATCTTAAAGAAATATATTTTATACATAATTAGGACTAAAAACACTTAATTAGATATAATTAGCAGGTGTAAAACAATCACTCATCACATCCCCACACTTATCTTTTTTTCGTCCCGAAAAATATTTGCAATGGAATCATAATTGGGAACCTGCTTTTCACACTCTCATTCATTTAATCATTTCAAATATAATCACGCGCTAACTGTAACAATTGATATTTCTATCCGACTAAACCCAACCACCGACTCTCGAGAACCCGATTATGTGATCTATTATTCTATCTATTACCAAGCCAAAAATCTATCTATGGGTCTCATACTCAGAAAACTACGACTTAGCCTAATTCCATCTCAAGGTCATGTTTAGGCCTGGGTTAAACCATATAGATTTCCCATCATTATAAACACCAATTTATATGTTTTTGAAAATTATGGAATTATGGATCGATGGGTGCATGTTTTTAGCTTTTATTATTATTTTATGAATGAACCTAACCCAGTGGTGTTTCAATCACGCTGGAACACGATATATGACACGTAGGCTGCAGTTCTTAAGCAATGAAATTCATAAGCTTCGGAATAGGGATGTATCCTTCAAGTCGCCATCCCGAAGGGAAACACATAAACCTAACTTAGTCAATCAAACTTATTGATCACCTAAGTCCCGCCCATGGGTGTATCCTCCAAGTCACCATCCTGAAGGGAAACACGTAGGCGAAACTCAAGATTTCAATTGATTTAATTAAGCTCATGCAAGATGGATTATGGAATGCGGGCGCCACCAACTTTCGGATTTATTTTCATAAAAATAAAGCGGTGTGCCAAATAATTTTAAAAACTTATAAATTTTTGTTTATAAAGGTACCTATCATCCTATGTTGACGGTTTCGACCTTACCGATACCCCTAAGATGAGAACCCACAAGATATTCTGAATTAATTATTCATTTAAACCCAGATACATTATCAGGATGTTTAAGCTCTTAAGTCGGTTAGGCCTACCAAAACATTACAAATCAGACGCACTTTCTATTCTTTATTATTTTTTTTTCAATTCACAAGCAGTTTCCAATTCTACCTATCATTTTCCATTTATTTGCAAAAATTCTAATTCAATGACATTTCTGAAAATTTTTTTTATTTTTTTATTTTTTTTATTTTTATTTTTTATGGATATTATTTTTTATGACTCAAAATACAGACTCGGTCTCCCTTCCCCACACTTAAACACTACATTGTCCTCAATGTAGGATGAGAGATTATGCAAATATATAAAAATAAATAAATAAACAAAGCTATACAGAGAATTGGAAAGGACTTAGCTGGTTTCGAACTGTAACTGTCTTCAATCCAACCTCACACGATCGTATAGCATTTCTTTCGCGATCGTATTCAAAATCTGCTATTGGGTTGCCTTTTACTTGAATACGAAGCTCGAACATCACCACCCGAATGGAGATTGAGTACGGGAGGATCAATCTAAACCTGCAAAGTTAAACTCGAACAAACCTAAGAGCATCAAACTGACTCGATATATATAACCAACAACATAAAACCGGCTTGATAAAAACCGAACATATTCAATTGTACCAAATTCACTTGAAAACCTATGAAACTTCCCCACACTTAGCCGGTTCACACACAAATAAAAAAAAATCCTAACTCACTTTCGTAGGAATCACGGATGCATTTAGCACATGCATCGAGCCATTTAAACCACTCGGTAGCCCGAGTGGACGAGTTTAGTCTCGTGAGGGTTTCTATTGAACACACCCGCAAAGTTCATTTAACTAGACAAGAAATTAAAACATACCTTAGGCTACCTCCTAAGAGTGCTAAGTTTAACGTCTTCAGCCAGACGCAGTGTACCTTACTTGGGTCATGGTGGTCGGGTGGGATGCTTGAAGTCCTCCTTCCCCACACTTAGGTTCCTTTCCTCATCAAATTTCCTCCATGCATGAACAAACAAAGCAAAGAGTTCTATTTCTGCATCCGGAACTTGCGGTTTCTTTCCTTTTCGCCTTCTTTTTCTGACCCTCTTCTTCCTGTTGTCTGGAGTTTTACCGTTCTTCATCTCAGTTGACCTGTCAAACACAACACAAGCATTCTCGACTGTGTGATTCACCTTTTCAGGTGATCCACATTTGTTAGCTTTCGGGGTTGGCAAGTTTGAAAATATTTTAAGACTCATTTTCTGAGCCCCAAACCTCATCCTTACCGTTCCCTCAGCACAGTTAATATTTGCCTGAGCAGTGGCCAAGAACGGTCTACCTAAAATAATAGTTGGCTTTGTGTTCTTGACACAATCCAACACCAAGAAATCCACTGGGTAATAAAACTCTCCTACTTTCACAATCACATCCTTTACAATCCCCCGAGAATGTGCGGGAGTCTGATCAGCCAACACCACGGTGGTGTTAACTCTCTGTAATGGACCAAATTTATGCTGATCATACAGACTCCCTGGAATTATGCTCACAGATGCTCCAAGATCCAGTAATGCTCTATTCAATATAATTTCACCTATTTGAATTGAAATAATAGGTGCCCCTGGATCTTGGAGTTTCGGGGGAAGGGTACCCATAAACACGGCATTCACACTGACACTCAATTTTACTTGCTCGGGACATTTGTGCCGTCGTTTTCAGGTACTCAAACCTTTTAGACATTCAACATTATCAGGATCTTGTTTAAGCGTATTTAAAAATAACGAGTTAATTTTACGCTTCTCAAACTTTTCCCATCGTTCATCCTGTGTTGGATCTTTTTCTTTTAAAAACGGTTTGATTAGAGCATCTGGAAACGGAATTTTTACAGGTTTATTAACATTTTCAGTTTTCAAATTATTCTGTGAAATAAAATCCTGATTAGGGTCGGACTCAGATTCACTATGCTCCACCACTCTTTCTACAACCGGTGGTGGAGTCTGTTCACGAGCAGGATATTCAAATGAAGAATGTAAACTTACATCATTGAGGTGTGCACTGGTTGTGGTTTCAGAACAGGAGGACTGGTGTGAACAACGAGGCTTACCTACTTCCTTGATGAGTGACCCGACAATCCCAGTTAGGTTGGCAACTAGATCTACCAAAGCTTGATGAGCTTTGTCCTGGCTCTCCTGTTGCTGCACCACTGCTTGTATCATCTTGGCCATCTCCTTCATGTTTGACTGGATGGCATCCAGTTCAGAATGATAGTTGTCTTGATCAGGTGGCCTGCTTGGGTGGTAGTCCTGGTTGTAATCGTCCTGATAGTTTGGGTACTCAGGACCACCACCATATTGATTGTATCTTGGGCAATCTTGTGCCCAGTGGCCAGTGATGCCACAGTTGTTGCATGGTTCATAGTAGTCTTGGTCACCATAATAATTACTGTCCATGTCAACCTGCACACGTAGCACAACTGAGTAGCTCTGAACAAAGAAATAAACAAAATAAACAAAAAATAAAAACAGAAGTAAAGAAAATATTTTTGGGTGTTTGATAAGAATTAAAATCAACTAAAGACAATAAACTAAAGCAATAGAACTAAGCGCACCGATTCCCCGGTAGCGGCGCCATTTTGATCGCGGTGTCAAGGTCAATCAAAAACATTTATAAAAACTACTACTCATCTACCTTAGACTGTAGACAGGGAAGTAGGGTTGTCGAATCCACAGGGAATCAGTGGAAAGTTCAATTGCTTAGATTAGTAAATTAGAATAAAAACACAGATCAAATAAAGATGTAACCTCCTCCAAACTTCAGGTTCTAGGTTTCACATAAAATTCAGTTATTTAATTAGACACCACATAGACATAGTGTTGAAAAATCAGTTAAAATAGTAATTGAAGATAGGCTGTTGTCAGCAACCTATACAACCAGTTTCGTCACAAACCAGTATAATTCAATCACCCAATTTATGAATACCAAGTTACCCCCTTTAGTCACCCAACCCTGCTACTAGGTTTTGTCATCAACCGAACAAGATTGTAAAGCAAGCAAACTCAAAGCACTCAAATAAACTGTTTAAAATAACTAATACATCAATCTATCAAGTTTGTGTAAAAAACTAACAAGATCCAAAACCATAAACAACTAAATTAAATATAAACCCTATACGAACCGTTCGCCCGGAGGAAGCCACAAATATTTTAGCCGCACATAATAATAATAAAAACGAATACCGTCATCACAAGATTATCCTTTCAGTTAATAACTAAAATTGTTGTGCCTTTGCTTGCGTGTGATTCCAGCCACACAATTAAATCAAAATAGCTTGCCTCGGTTTTCATGCGAACTCCAATTCTTCCTTGATGTTCCAGCCGCCTCAAGCCAAGAGGCTTCGCCCCCTCCTCAGTGCCCTTCGATTCCTTTTTTTTTCCTTACCATGTGGGCTGAAGTGAGCCTCCAACAAGCCCACCCAAATGAGTTATTAATTAAAATGATGCACACTTGATTTAGCTAAGCCCACTTGTCATTCCTTTTAATTTGCATCTTGTATTTATTTATTGAAGTTCATGTCACCACTTTTCTCAAGTTGTTGAACCAAACTATAAATATGACCACCAATTCAATTATCACTTGATCATTAATATCCTTTCAAACTAATAATATTATCGGGTCATTTTGGTCGTTTTAACTCGTTGTCATTCAAGACCTACAAAATACAAAAACATCTTAAAGAAATATATTTTATACATAATTAGGACTAAAAACACTTAATTAGATATAATTAGCACGTGTAAAACAATCACTCATCACATCCCCACACTTATCTTTTTTTCGTCCCGAAAAATATTTGCAATGGAATCATAATTGGGAACCTGCTTTTCACACTCTCATTCATTTAATCATTTCAAATATAATCACGCGTTAACTGTAACAATTGATATTTCTACCCGACTAAACCCAACCACCGACTCTCGAGAACCCGATTATGTGATCTATTATTCTATCTATTACCAAGCCAAAAATCTATCTATGGGTCTCATACTCAGAAAACTACGACTTAGCCTAATTCCATCTCAAGGTCATGTTTAGGCCTGGGTTAAACCATATAGATTTCCCATCATTATAAACACCAATTTATATGTTTTTGAAAATAAGTAGGCACATGTGTTACATCAAACTCAATGTACACATCCAAGAGCTTATGATCAGTAGTGTGCTTTGAAAATGCAATAACATCTGCATCACTACCTAAGGGACGAAGACCAAAATCCAAGTCCTGATTAGGAACTCTATAGTGGTAATACCTTACCATGTTCTGTGCATATCCAATCTTGATATGTATTTGTCACACAAGTTCTAATTATGCATTAAATTTGTAGAAATTTTAATAAATAATCTATAAATAGTTTAGTTAACAAAATTTTCAGATCTCACTTTTTATATAAATACTACTTTTTAAAAATAAATTTAGAAGTTAAATCAAAAGTTTATAAAAATCTAGCAAAAACAATTGTTGTATAAAAATAAATATATTAGTTTCACGTGAACTGGGTTTGGGTTTATAACCTAATAACCACTTAAAATATCAAATATCTCAATACAAAATACTTTCGGGTTCAATTCCCAACCAATGACTCATAAAACTATTCTAACTTAAAATTAAATCTTAACGGGTAAAGTTTATACCTTTCGTATAAATGGTTCGCGTACGCGGAACCTCCCATAGTTCACATGCAATACGAACCAAAAACACCATTAGGATCGTTTTTATCTCCCGAGCATTTTCATATACTCAAAATTGACATGCAATGCCGATTGAATGGTCATGCAACCGGATCAATTTCCTGTTTCGGTCCTATAAACTGTTACAAACTCTCCGTATTAAAAAATATAGTTGCCAACATCTGATCGGAATTTTCTACGGTGAAAACATTCATATTTATGCTAAGAAACTACTGTAAATAAATCGTCACGATCCAACGGTCGGATCTCCGGGGATCGACGATTCTTTGAGATCTAGTTTTTCAAATCCGAAAATCCGATAAGTCACATTCGAGGGTATGAAAAGCATACCTAGAGAGCTCTGATAAAAAATTCCCCCGGTAGGATTTTGCGTCTATGTGTTGACAACATCATATCCAAAATTCATGCATTTCTAAAGGTCGGATTTCCGGGGATCGTCCGATCTTTAAAACTGTGCATGCATAAAACTTTCTGGACAGATTTTAAAAACTATTTTTCACGAATTTAAGCAAGGATTTAGAGAAATCTGAGCTTACCATTGCGTTCGTAGCATCGAGAAATGGTTCCGGGTGAAAAACGAGCTTCGGCCGCCACCAGCCACCGCGCCAGACCACCGTTGACCGCCACGCACCACCGTCGGACCACCACCACTACTTTGCCGGAAACCTCTTCACCCCTCTCCACTCTCTCTCTCTAAAATTTCTCTGAATTTTTAAAAAAATGAGATAGTGGATAAAGATGGGGTATTTATAGCCCATGCGGTCTCCGATCGCGTGTCTGTTTTTCGTTTAAACAAACCCGTTAAAAATAGTGGCGTTATTTTACCCAAAAATAACTCGTTAGAATTTAATATTTTCTCTCGAGTCCTTGCGTCTTGTAAATATATATCCTTTCGGATTTAAATTAAATTTTACGAAACTGCTCGACTCGGGTGTTAACACGTATAGACCTGAACTTGATCAACCTTTTGACATTATAACACCAAAATAAATCTTGCTATTATCTTCCGTTCACTAACGAGTTCCTTTCGTATGAAAGTATATATTTCAACATAATAATAATACTATTATTATACGAACTCGTCGAACACAGGTGTTGACCGTAAAAGTCACAGTTGTCACATTGAAACATTCTTATTTATGCCTACGTTATAAGACTCAGAGACGTGTTTATTTATACTTACATCCTCAAACTGTCATTTTATCTTTTGATTTTGGTTATACGCACCCACCGTAACGCACAGTTCAAATTCTAGTTATATTTATCTCCATATCATATGGTTTATAACTATATTAAAAAAAACTTTGAGTAAATTACACAAATTGTCCTTTATTTATACTCTAAATTACACTCGGTGTCCTTTGACTTCAATAAGTACACCACAGGTCCTTTATTTACATATTTTTATACACTGTATGTCCTTTACACTAACCACCATCCATTTTCTCCGTTAAATCCCATCATGTGCCTCTCACATGATGGGTAAAATAGTCATTTCGTCCCTTTGTCTCTCCCCAGGTGCAATATAAGATCGATGCTACTTCCTTCTTCGTATTTTAGGGTTTAAGTTCTAGTTTCATCTTTTTCTCTCTCACCATACGATGGTTTACTGCAAATGTGGAAAAAAAGCTATCATAAGAACATCGTGGACATCGAAGAATCCAGATAGAAGGTTTTATGGGTGTCCAGGCACATGTGGTTTTATCGGTTGGTGTGATACGGAGCTTTGCCAAAGATCAAAGGTCATTATCCCCGGTATGTTGAGGGCGAGGAACGAGCTTGAAAATCAGAACCATCAATTTGCCCTTCAACTCGAAACAAGTGTATGTGAAGCCAAGAAATTGAGAAAAATGCTCCTGATCAGTTGGATTTTTTTCTTTTTAGTTGTAGTAGGTTATGTAATTTTGTAATTTCATTTGTAATCCTAATTGATGTTTAATGCAAATGATGTTGATAATTTTGTTGTTATTTGTTGGAATTTATAAATTGGCAAATGATGTTGATAATTTTGTTGATAATTTTGTTGTTATCTGCTTAATCCAAATGCTGCACTTGGCAAATGACTAAATGCCCTGCAATACCAATATGACCAATATGACCAAAGTGCAATACCAATATGACTAAAACTGCAATACCTGAGCAATAAGTGTAATAACAAAGTGCAGGGCATTAGCAATAAGTGTAAGACTGCAATCTGCAATACCAAACAAAGACTGCAATTTGCAATAACAAACAAAGACTGCAATATCAAACTTCCATACATAGTCATCCAAATACATTGTTCAAACAAAGACATAATTCCAAATACATAGTTCCAAGCAAACATAACAAACAAATACAACAAAAGCATAAACCAGACATAGTTCCAATCATCCAAATACATTTTAAGACTGTTCTTGTCCCTTGCATGTCCTGCTGTTGTGGCCTGTTTTCTTACACTTTTGGCAAGTTTTTGAGGTCCCCTTCTTTGACAATCTTTCACCTTTTGTAGCCTCTTCCAATTCAAATGTTGACTTTTTTCTTGCCTTTTTGGGCCTACCAATAGGTTTATGGTGTGTGGGTGGTGTGATAATGGTTGGAATTTCAGACCTAGGCCACAAGGACCTACCATTGATTGGGAACAACTT
The DNA here is from genome assembly GCA_023525975.1 of Smallanthus sonchifolius. NCBI lineage: Eukaryota > Viridiplantae > Streptophyta > Magnoliopsida > Asterales > Asteraceae > Smallanthus > Smallanthus sonchifolius. The sequence continues at coordinate 36,363,422 of CM042046.1, forward strand.
GAACTTGTACACCTCCTTCCACCTATCCACTGTGTAAATTGGATGGACATATGTCTCTGGCAGTGGTCCTCCTCTTCCAAACATTGACTTATTCCATATTGCAGCTACTGCATGTTTGCAGGGCATCCCTGTGATCTCCCATTTCCTGCATGTACATGTTTTCCTATTCAAATCAACCACAAATTGATAACGACCTGGTCCACAAACTTGATAATGGTCTTCCCCATTCCATTGCACTGTACACTAGGTTGCTTTGTGCTTAATGATTTCAAAATTCTTGTGAGCAGTGGGTGTTAACAGCCCATCACAACCATCAATAACTTTTAACACATTCACAATCCTTCTCATCAAATACTCCCTGATGAACTCCAAAAGAGTGATAATCGGCTTGTCTCTTCCATCCACTATCTTTGCATTAAAAACTTCGCACATGTTGTTTAGTAATACATCTGAATGTGCCCTACCTGTGAAAGATGAAATTGTTAGACAACCACAATATATTGACAAAAGACCTAAGAAACGCAAATATAGAAGTATGCTTACTAGAGAAGTATGCTTTTGACCAATGTTTCAGTGGTATGTTAGACAACCACAACTGTGCATCAGTGTTGAATGTTTTGAGTTCATTCATTTTTTCTTCAAAGAACTCAACAGCTGTTGATGTTGCCAAACTCCAAAGCAGGTCTTTGTAAGCTTTTCCCTTGAACCTCTGCTTCATATTTTCATTAATATGTCTAAGACAAAACCTGTGTTCAGCATGTGGGAACAACTTCTCTACTGCTTGTATTATGCCCTGTTAGAAACACATATATATGTCAAAGTTATAACATAAATGAAGGTAAAATTCGAGTAATAAACATAGGTAAAGGTCTAACCTTTTGTCTGTCACTAATGAAGGTAAAATTTGAGTTATAAGCCAAATCTATATCATCACCTAGGCATTCAAGAAACCATGACCAAGAAGTGAAAGTCTCAGCCTCAACTATTGCATAAGACAAAGGGTATATACCATTGTTAGGGTCAATACCCACAGCACTGAGAATCTGACCAGGGTAGGGACCCTTTATGAAAGCTCCATCAAGACCCAACAAATCTCTACCAATAGCCTTAAACCCCTTCTTCAGTGACCCCAAACATATATAAATTCTTTTGAACTTTCGGGTGTTGGATGTTGGATCTAGGGATGGTTCAACCTCAATCTTAATAGTAGTACCTGGGTTTGTCTTCATGAGTTCATTACAATAATTCCTGAGAGCAGTGTATTGTGATTGGTAATCACCATGTAGTTGATTAAGTGCTTTAGTTTTGGCTCTGAAAGCTTTCATCCTTGAAATACCGACTCCAAACTTTCTTTGAAATTGATCTTGAACAGCCTTAGGAGGAATATTAGGATTTTCTTCAATTTGCTCCCCAAGTTGCTTAGCAAGAAATGAGGAAGTGCAGTGATAAACATCTCTACTTTCAAGACATTTATGTTCACCTACCAGTGTTTTCACCATCCAAGTGCTAGTATTCTTTTCTTTAGATATTAAAAGCACCCAAGGGCATTCCACCTTATCAGGGTCTGACTTATTCCCTCTCCCACCCACATTTTTGTCCTCTTTCTCTTTACCTTTATTATTTTCTTTCACACCCTGTCCTTTACTTTTGCTACTGGATTGCACATCTGGTCCTTTTGATTTTGAACTTATACATTCATCAACATTAAAGCTTGGTAATTCACCCCTACAAACAGCCCTAACTCTTGAATGATCATCCTTAACAATCCTAAGTTGCCTTCTGCTTTCCACGGCATGTTGTTTGATTAGTTCCTTGGCTTCCATCTTGTGACCAAATACCTGACCAAGGTAGAAATTGCTGTTGTTTTCATTTGAATTCCTTACATACTTGAGCATATTCTTCCTAACACTTGACTCATTCAAGTCAGAGTCACTGCCACTATCCAATCTATCATTAACCACAACTTCATCATCAATGCCATCTACATGTTCATTGCCATTGTCCTCAACCCCATGATCTATGTTCAATCTGAAATCCCTCATGTCAACCTCAACATCATCTCTGCATGTATCATCACCTACAAAGTCACTATCACTATCTTCATTGTCATTGTCCTCCTGCATATTCTCATCTAAATTCAGGTTTGGAGTGTTATTGATGGGATTCTCATGCATATTCTGCACTTCATTAATGTTTGGAGTGTCAATGAAAGGATCAAAGTCATTCATGAAATCAGCAAAGAAATGAATGTCATCTTGCATTTCATGTGCACTACTAAAGACTTCATCTACCTGTGGTGGTTCTACGTGTTGGCTTTCTTGTGCACTTATCAAAATTTCATCTTGTTGTGGTTCTACTTGTTGGCTTTCTTCTGCACTAATAACCACTTCATCATGTGGTGGTTCTACTTGTTGGCTTTCTTGTGCACTTATCAAAATTTCATCTTGTTGTGGTTCTACTTGTTGGCTTTCTTCTGCACTAATAACCACTTCATCATGTGGTGGTTCTACTTCAGTTTGTTGATGACTTTCTACAGCACTAATCAACACTCCATCTTCTTGCTCTTGTCCATGTCCAATCAAGACTTCTTCTGGTTCTTGTTGTACACTACACTCTCCTAAATCATTTCCTACCGGATGCCAGCCTAACATCAACCTTGAATTCTTCCTATTGATCTCAATATCAGAACTAATTTCCTGAAACCTAATATTTGAGGGGGAATAGAAATAAGTAGGCACATGTGTTACATCAAACTCAATGTACACATCCAAGAGCTTATGATCAGTAGTGTGCTTTGAAAATGCAATAACATCTGCATCACTACGTAAGGGACGAAGACCAAAATCCAAGTCCTGATTAGGAACTCTATAGTGGTAATACCTTACCATGTTCTGTGCATATCCAATCTGATACAATATTTCATCTAACTCATGAACTGAAATAAAGTCAGGATCCAAGAGGTCAACGTAGTTACTCTTACTCTCCAAGTACTCTCTGTTTGGAAATTTAGTAAAAACACCCCCGTGATATAGCTTTATAGAAAACAAATGGGGAAATTGTTCTGCAAGAACAAAAAATAACATGATTTATTAAGTCTAAGGGTATTTTTAAACACAAAAGTAGACAATGGTGTTCATAGCATAACCGTAGTACTCGTCGACCTCTTCCTGTTCCGTGTGCCTTCGAATGCAGAACCTCATTGGCCTTCTTGCCCTAGTCGTCATTGTAGCCATTGACGCTACTGAATCTTTAATCGTAGTTAGGGCTGATAGTGGAACGTTAAGGAGTGTCGTTATAGCGGGCTTATACGAAGAAGGAAGAAGCGTCGATCTTATATTGCACCTGGGGAGAGACAAAGGGACGAAATGACTATTTTACCCATCATGTGAGGGGCACATGATGGGATTTAACGGAGAAAATGGATGGTGGTTAGTGTAAAGGACATACAGTGTATAAAAATATGTAAATAAAGGACCTGTGGTGTACTTATTGAAGTCAAAGGACACAAAGTGTAATTTAGAGTATAAATAAAGGACAATTTGTGTAATTTACTCAAAAACTTTTTCCAACAATTCATTAAATAATGCGTCTAATTTTATAAAATATTTTAAAAATATATATAATTCATTTGTTGGTTTGGTTATAAAGAAGACCTGACTATTTTTATGGTCACACACAATCCTTGACGGAAAATAGTCATATTCAACGGCGATCTAGAACCATCCTCTCCGCCACCAGCCGTCGCCACCGGTTCTCCTGAGCGCTCTCTCTCATTCTCAATCCTTATTCTGTATCTCAAGGTTTGAAGAGAGAGGTAAACACTCGCATAACAACGATCGGTAATGGTGAAGGGCGTGAATTCGGCTGCCGAGCAAGCAGAACAGCTCAAGCAAGACGGAAATCTGTACTTCAAGAAGAATAGGTTAGGTGCCGCCATCGATGCTTACACCGAGGTATTTCTCGCTATTTGATTTGTTACAAGTCCTATTAATTTCATGTCCATATTGTGTTTGATGAAATGCTCGATTTGTTCTTGTTTGTATTTGAATTTCCAGGCGATCACTTTGTGCCCTAATGTTCCTGTTTATTGGACCAATCGTGCTTTATGTCATCGTAAACGCAAGTATGTATCGTATCTGTACGTGTTATTTAGGGTTTCCTGTTCTACTCGATTATACGAAAAAGAAGAGTGAGAACTAAGAAATAGTTTGCAGTCAAACCTCAACTTTCTTAAATGCAAAATTGAATTGAATTTCGTTTGTAAATATTTAGAATTCATGTCAATTTTGATGTTTTGCTGTCAATTTTCGATTATGACTAGTTTTGTGTATAGTGAATGGGAAAGAGTTGAGGAGGACTGTCAGAGGGCTGTTCAGCTTGATCCTAAATCTGTCAAGGTATAGAGATATACCATATTCTTTTGTTATTGCATACATACTGTATTCAGATGTTGTGTTTCATTTTACTTTTCTCTTGCAGCATGAAACGCCATGGTTACTTCATAATGTTGTTTACTAGGCTCATGACCTACATTTCTGTTTCCTGAAAATGGCTTTACGCGTGAAAAAGATTTACAATATGAGTTTACAGGCACTATTACTTCTCTGTGTGTGGTATCTTTTGCACGGAGGCTTCTGTTATACTTCTATATATTGAATATTGATGATTTCAACACTATCACTCTCTTAAATGTAACTTATTTTTTTTACATATATTGATCATTGGGGAAATGTGAGTGCTGATAATCTTTTTCTTTATAGCCCTTTTGTGACATACCAATCGTTGTAATATAAGTTGTTAAAAGTCATATGATTATCATGTTTGGGTAAAAATGAAGCATATAGTAGACAACTCTATTTGCATATGTATTTAAACTGACGTGCCGTTTTAGCGATTGTTGTTTTGAATAAAAATTAACAGAACTGTAAATAACTATCTTCAGACTACGTTATAGATATTAATATCTCATTATCATCATTGACAGTTCAGATATCATGGTATATCTTGTGAACTATAGGTGTGGTGACAACGCATCCCTAAATGACATTTTATCGCTATGATACGTCGCATCTAGCCTGGTGATTCTTAGCAAACATTGCATCTGATTTTTAGATCTTTATAAATAATCTTGACCTACTTGGATGATGTTTACAATGGTGTTCTTCTCTCTCTTTCTTGCAGCTTAGTCGTCCTTCTATTCTTACCTGTAAGGCTATAATATTTTGCTGTGTGAATCTTATAGGCTATATAATGTATTTTGAAGGGTACAATTCCCTAAAAAGTGTATGCTAGCTTACATCATCCTAAATCAGCTTAATTTTGCGGTTTAGTTGTATATTAATTGCAAACACAATGCAGAGTGACCTACCTTATATGATATGACCTGGTGTTCTTCTATATCTTCAGGGTCATTACATGTTAGGGCTTGCATTACTACAAAGGGAAAAATATGCTGAAGGAATAAGAGCGTTGGAAAGGGTACAAATTTTACTTTCAATTTTCTTTTGCGCTCCTTTTAGATTAAACTGCAAAACGATGTCATTTTCCTTTTATGGTTGGCAATATATATGTGAATGATTTATGTTGTCAAAGAATGTAGTGTGATTGTAGGCTCTAATTAATGTTTACACTAATATGGAATGTGAGGCTTAATTAAAACTCCAAGAGAAATTAGCTGATCTTTGTGCTTGTTTATTGAAGTATAATCCCAGTGTGGCTGTATAACGCATTTTAAATTAATACCCTCTACAAAATGCATGCAATCTAGAGGTGGCAAAATGGATGGGTTGGCTAACCACTCAAACGTGTAACTTTTGGTTTGGAGTTCAAGTTGGTCGACTTGACCCGACAAACTTTGTGTTCATTTTCTAAATTTTGTTAACAAATATTATGTATTAAATATGCTTACGAAATATATATAGATAATTACATATTTACAGTAATAATTTCTACTTTGTGAATACGTCGATTTAGTAGGTTATAACTTATATGTATAATGCATCAACAATACACTTACGGCCAATTCTCTTTTTACCTAGCTCTTCTATTTTTTGGCCATTTGACCCACTAGAGATAAAACATAACCCAATCCACCCATTCATAAGTGAATGGGTCAAATTTGCCATTCCCATCACTTGTATGGGTTTAACTGCTTTCAGTTATTATACTTGTGCATGGTTTAAAAAAACGGTAGAGGCGTACGCCTCTGGGGGTATTTTTGTGCGTACGCCTCTTAGTGTCGAGGCGTTCAAAAAAGGGTAAAGGCGTACACCTCGAGGCGCGCCTCGGTTAGGAAAGTTCTATATAACTATTGAATCTGATGATAAAATTAGTTAGAAAAGTTTTATATTTAGGAAAGTTCTATACAACTATTGAATCTGATGATGAAATTAGTTAGGAAAATTCTATATTTATAAGATATATAATTTTTTAATTACGCCTCGGGCTTACGCCTCGGTTCGCCTCGAGGCGCGATTTCGTTCTTTTAAACCTTGTACTTGTGTAACCGGGGATCAATTCCCTATAATTGTACTTGCATTCGAGAAGAATAATATTGGATAAATTTATGTTCACCAATTGTAATAGTCTTGATTTTAAAAATAGCGCCTGAGGCGCCCCTGAGGCGTGAGGCTCTCAAGGCAATTAGGAAAACGCCTCAGGACCTTGAGGCGGTGCCTCATGACATCTGGGTCAACATTGGGATTTGTAGGAGGGTGATACGTAGAAACAACCATATTATGAATGGTTTACATGATAAAAAAGGTCGATATGTAAAAACAATGAGTCAGATGCAGCTTTTGATGGTACATAAGGCTTATTTGGTTGTACATAGAGCAACGCCTCATGTACGTGAGGCTCCCGCGTCTCGGCTTTTGAGGCGTAAACGTCTCAGAGCGCCTCACGCTTTTTAAATCCAAGGTGATAGTATTATGAGACCCTAGTTTACTCTCTATACAGGCTTTGGATCTTGGTAGAGGTGCACACCCTCATAGTTATATGGTGGAGGAGATATGGCAGGAGCTTGCAAGTGCAAAATATGACAAGTGGCAGCGCGATTCTGTTAAACGAACTTTAGAGTTGCAAAAGCTTGAGTATGTTTCTTGTTAAACTATTCCTATCTGGTGGGTTGGGTGGGTAGGTATCAAAACAGGCTGGGTCATTTTGGGTTCATCCACAAACACTTTTTTTCTTCATTTTAAAAATAATTCATGCACCCTAATCATGATTATAGAAACAATATTATTATAACAATAATTACGATTTAGAAGGTTGTATGTATTAGCATTAAGACTTCAGACAACCTTCAACCCATTTGACCCATTCTATGTATTTCTTTTTTTAATTAACTTCTTTATTTGACCCATATGGGTCTAAACTGCCACCTATACAGTACTCTATTTTGATTTTGGGATGCCTTTTATTCTTACTAGTGCTGTTTATTATATTAGCAATTTTTGTTACGTGCCACAGAAATTCATGTGAGATATCTCTTGAAGAAAAATATTTACATAATATTAACCAAAACGAAGATGGTACAAATGAAGATACTGATTCAACTTCAGAACAATTAGCAGCTCTGAAATTAGTATTCAGCAAAGCTGCAGAAGCGGACATTCCAACAGATGTGAGTTTTTCTGTTTCCTTTTCGAATTCACCTAAACAAAATGCAGATTTCCTTCTTAGTGGCACATGTGTAATTTCAGGTACCGGACTATCTTTGCTGCAAAATAACACTAGATATATTTCGTGACCCTGTCCTTACGCCAAGCGGTTTAACCTATGAAAGGGCTGTCATTCTTGAGCATTTAGAAAAGGTACTACTTTTTCCCACATTTTCTTTTGATAACGTGTGATCCTTCATTCATTCGTAAACCATTATTGGAGTAAAGATTTTGACTTTTGAGATCCGTTACTTTTCTTCCCGAAAGTCGAAGATCGCTAGATTTGGGTTGTATATTATTTTAATGAGTCAAATAAATAAATTAATTAAATAGAAAAATGCCAAATTTAATGCATACGATTAGGCCTGTAAATGAACCGAATGTTCATGAACTGTTCGGCGGGAAGTTCGTTTATGTTCGTTCATTTAATAAATGAACGAACACGAACAAATTTTTTTTGTTCGTTTAACTAAACGAACGAACATGAACACATGTCGTGTTCGTTCATTTATGTTCGTGAACGTTCGTTTATGTTCGTTCATATATGTTTGTTTATTAACGTTCGTTTATGTTCATTTATTTGTGTTCATTTGTTTTTGGATGAATCATGTACATTTAAACCACTAATTTACAAGTGTTTTTTGATGAATTATTAAGTATTAGACTTGTTCATGTGTGTTCATTTATGTTCGTTCGTGTTTTTTTATGTTTGTTCGTTTGTGTTTGTTCATTTGTGTTCGTTTACGTTCGTTTAGCTTTTTAACGAACGAACACGAACACTTCCATTTTCTTAATGAACGAACATGAACAAAAAAATTTGTTCGATTATGTGTTCGTGTTCGCGTTCGGTTAAAATTAAATAAACGAAAACGAACACGAACACGCTGATGTTCGTGTTCGTTCGGTTCGTTTACAGGCCTACATACGATCCTCCTACCCTTTACCCTAACTGCTTTATTCAAAGATAATAAAATAAGTTTCCTAAGTGTTCCACTAAAGTTACTAAATATTTTCTTTTTTGTTGTCGTTCCAGCCTTGTGAAACTTTTTTATAAGTATTAAAATCTTTAAAATTAAGTGGTCTAGATGGAACACGTGTGAATCTTTGTTACTATTTAGTGATTTATTTGTTTTTTCAAATTTAACTTAAAGTAGGAGTTAATAGTAAAGAAAATGAAATCCTAAATAATAACCAAGTTTTATAATTGTTCAACTCAAGTCAAATTGAAAAAAAAAATCACTAAGTAAATAGTAACAAAGATTCATATATGTTCCATTTAAGTTAATTTAAAAAAAAATAATATTTATAAAAAAAATTCACAAAATCGAAACACCTTGTAATTGAGTGACTTTAGTAGAAGTGTAGAAGAGATGAGAAACTTGGTTACCATTAGATGAATTTTTCCCTTAAATTAATATTGTATTGATGTAGCTTCTGCTTTTGCTAATCTTATTTAGCATACTAATTATTCATAACAAAAACTTGACCACAAATATCCCTGTCGACCCGACCTGATCCATCCACTTTTCAAGTTGTACAAAAATGGCCGATTTTGACCTGTTCCATATGCCACGCATTTTGCATATCGACATCAATGGTCAAAAGTCTACCTCATTGCGGGTCAGAAACTTGCATTGTCTATCCTTAAAACCGATGTGGTTGCAGGTGGGGAAGTTTGATCCGATCACCAGGGAAACGCTTCACCCGTCACAGTTAATCCCAAATCTGGCAATTAAAGAAGCAGTGACAGCATTCTTGGAAAAACATGGATGGGCATATAATATGGATTGAAATGGTACAAGTTTACATACATATTTAATATTTTCTTGGTAAATACAAATGGTGATTTGCTAGAGATTGTTATTCCTGCACCCTGAAACTGTGGTGGTGCATCTATTGTACATTTTAGTTTCATCATGGATTCCAAACCTTGGTTCTTTTGGTATGTGCTACAGTTGATGGTACATTTGGCTTTTGTGCTTGTACAGTTGAGTGGCAAAATTGGGAAACATTTTCAAGTGTGTTATTTTTAAGTATCTGTTTTAATTTTCCAACTTGTTATTTAAATTACAAATGTGTATTTTTTCAAAAGAAGCCATTTTTTTTTGTTTATAGTTTGTAGGAATAATGCTTTATGGCAAGCAAAATATAATAATTCGTATTTGTTTATCATAGTTGAAAATTATTTACTTATTTGAAGTTTTTCTGAAAATTATAGATGTTTATAATAAACAATGCACTTGAAAAATGAATAGATGTACACAGGATATTCTGAATTTTGTAACATACATAATAATTTTTTTCCTAATAAAATATTTTTCTTATAAAAACAAAAATTATGTACATAAATCAGTCATTTAATTTAGTTAAACTTTTTTGTATGATGGAAATAATAATAACTGACGTATAACTTGATATATTATAAAGCCCAAATTAACGACGCATGATGATGAAGGTTAAATTATTACGACATGTTTACCTACTAATTTTAGAATTATTGAAATTCATGAAACTGAGTTTCATTGTTGTCCTTTTAAGTTTATTACGGTAGGGTTAGCCTATGGTATTCGGTATCCACTTTTAATTTTTTTATAAATTCGGTATCGATATTTTCGGTACCTACCAGTACCATTTAGAGATGTATTTTGTAATGACTACCGATAATGTATCGAACCGATGATGTATCGAACCGATAATGTACAGACAGATTCGGTATCCAGTTTTCTAAAAATTCGGTATCGGTATGATACTGATCTCATGCCTATATTATGGTTCTTGTGTGTAAAATATCTTCATTTCAATTATTGTTTTACCCTGTGTTCTACGGTTATGTTTATGTTTTCACTACGTATATATTTTATCCATTTAATTAAATTGATTTTGATGGTGTTAATGATACATCTATATAATATAATCCAAGGAATCAATTTCTTTCTTTTTAACTGGATTAAAAGCGGAGGAGATACTTAATTTGTCTTGGTTTCAGCTATGTAATTTGAACTTTTTTGTATCGTTTTGTCTAGTGTTTTGTTAGCCTTTTTTAAATGTTATCCCTGTCATTATTTATAGAATGACTTTGAGGTGGTTGTGTATTCCAACTTTTCAATAATTCATACAATTTAGTAACCCTAGCTAGGAGGCACGTCAACTGGATAGTTGTAGTCCGAATAATAACCCGAGGGAGAGTTAGCATTTGCGGTAGGGGTGTTCAATAATTGGTTGCTAACCGAATTAATTGAAAACCGAAACCGATTAAAACCAAACCAGACCAAGGAGTCGTTCACCCCTTTTAATTGACCACACCGGTATTCATAGTTATTTATCATATTTACACCGAGCGAGACCTAAGTGATACCTTATTTAAATTAATAGTTTTCTGCATTACTAGTTTTAATCAGGTTATACAATAATAAAAGTTGATTATTGAGAGCTATTCTGTCTATTAATTTGATATTTGGTTTTTGTCAAAATTATATCACGTGACGATAAGTTCATTTGTCTACGGTAGTCTTCTTGCCGACACGTGGTGTCTTCTTGTTGAACCACATCAAATGTACAAGTCAGTTACCAGGTGGTACAACTTTGCAAAGCGCCGATTTGACCTTTGCTTCAATTGGTACGTTTTGATTTTAACGCCGGTAACGTGCCTTTGAACTCCGACCACCACTCCGCCGTCCACCTTTCCTGTTCTTGCTTCCGTATCGTTACACGGCCTATTTCCGCCGCCGCCGATGACTCCTACGTGATCTGAATGAGACAAAGGAGAAGTTAGATGATCTGAAACAGGCAAGTAAGCCCTAAATTGTATTCAAAATCAACAATTATTTGTCTTTATGCCCCAATTTTAGTTAGGTTGCCGGGTACTTGTACCTTATGCCACATTTGTTGATAAAACAATGGCTAAAGGTTGCTTCAAGTAAAAGATGTTAAGTTTGCATTGGTTGTTTGTAGATTGGATTTTAATAATTAGTTTTTTTGGAGGTTTAAGAACTAGAAAACTTGAATGTTTGGTTAAAGAACAGAACTTGAATGTTGCAGGCACAATCCAGTATGTGAATTTTTTAAGCAAATTACTACTCTAATTTGTGTTTATGGTTATATCAAATTGAGACTTTTTATTTTCCATTGTTTGGACAGACTGATATGATCATTCTTTAAAGTTTGATACTTGATTTTTAGCCTCTGTTACTAGTAATAATGTTGTTAGCTTACTTAAGATTACATGTTTATGTTCAGTTTATGTGGCAATGTGATTGCTCATTACCAAATATAGTAACTTTGTGGACTTAGTGTAGCATAATAGGACTGGTAAATTTGATCCGACTATGAAGAGTTTAACGGAACAAGTCTCTGTTTATTTGACTCCAAAGTTGTAAGTATTGTTTTAGTCACTGCTGATTCTGATAATGATGTTTAGGTGAGTTCAGTTACTTGCAGATTCAAGATTCATACCTTCTAGATTTTGTGTTTCGTATGTAGGATTTTTTTGTTTGGAAATGTTGGATTGAATTGACTTACTATTGGCACTAAATAGGGGCGGCTGCTCAACATATTTTGGGGCCTAAAGCGAACATTAAAATTGTGGTTTTTTGTGATAAAATTCTAAATATATAAAAATTATGGAGCGTGAAAACGTATAATGTTAACACAAAAGTTGACAGCTCTAAAAACATAAAAGTTGATAAATTATGATATATAATTTTACGTTAAAATATAAATTGAAGTATTATCTTCAATTTTTGGGGCCCTTAAAGTTTGGAGGCCTAAAGCGGCTGCTTTAGTTGCTTGTACGGTAGAGCCACCCCTGGCACTAAAATGGCTGCGAACCATGACTTGGCTGCAATCACCTTTCATTGAATGCAACTGCTAAAGTTGATGCAAAAAATAGGATTAGAATACATGAATGCAATTAGTTACAGGACATGAATGCAATTAGTTACATGACATGAATGCAATTGCAGAGTGTGTGCAGAAACTTATGTGTAAATGTGACATTCTATTTGGTAATTTGTTTCCTCTTGAATCTTGATTTGATTTTGATTTAAAATAGTCGTTGCCTCGTTGGCCAATTGTATGCAGGTCATGATCACAACACTTGTACATCAATGGACGAACTTGGAGGACTAATTGACTCGTTTATATGTGTCATTTTAGTCTGAGCACTGACTATGCGAATGCAGCAGTACAGAACAGATATTTATTATCTCGACTTAATCGTCAAATCCAGTTGTTGTGGCCAAAACAGTTGGAAGAAAATTACTGAAAATGAAGAACAAGCGATTTGAAATTCTACAACAAAATCGGAAGTCGAAAGAAATTGATGCACCTTTACTCTATCAACAGGTTCTTGATTCCACTATCTTTTGTTGTGAATTTTGCTTGCATTTTAATATGGAAATGGGACAATTGATTATTCACTAGTTGATGCACATAAACATTGGGTTTGATATAAACGTTTTAGGATGTTTTGTGTATCGGGTGAGTTTTGAGGTTTGATCCGTTCAATCCGTTTTCACTTTTTTGCCAAGTTTTTAAAAATCAACCTGTGTTTAAGTTTTTGAGTTTTGACCCGTTTAATTTCTAGAAAAAAAATAAGACAAAACAGTTGGTAGTTAATATTGAAAATAGAAGAAAGAGAAAAAAATAATACAGAGATAGAGATGGGGAATGGAATGTGAGAAGTTTTTAGAAGATAAACAAAATTTAGAATTAAGAGTAAAATGTCATTTTCGTCCCTGTGGTTTGACCATTTTAGCCATTTTAATACAATTTTTTTTTTAGCTTTTCCGTCCTTGACTTTTCAAAATCTAGCGATTTTTATCCAAATGACTAACTCTGTCTACATTTTAACGTTAAATCAAGGTCGATTTGAAATTCATAGGTTAAAATCTAACCAAATTACCCCTGATTTAGCCAATATCGCTCCTGATTTAAAGTTAAAATGTATACTGGTCAGTTGGATGAAAATGACTAGATTTTGAAAAGTCACATGGACGAAAATGATGCTTTACTCTAGAAATAATGATAATTTTTAGTTAAATTATAAAGATGAGGATGAAGATAATGAGTGCTCTTAATAACTCAAAATTAGGATCTTGGTTAGTTTTGTCACAATTTTATATCATGCAAGAGAGTTGCAGATAAGAATGAATAGTTAGATATTTTCCAAAATTCATATATTCCACAAAAATATATATAATATAATAAGCAGATGGTACAACATTTTAGAGAATCATTGGCGATATGACCCATGTGGTAATAGCATATTTTGTTGAAAATAAATATAAGACGTGGGGACCAACTCAACGCTGTGTAATTTACACTCATTTATCACGTTACGCATTTAAAAAAAATCATGAAAGTGAGTCACCAATCCAATCATTTTGCTATTATAAATATTGGCTTCTTCCCCTGTAGTCATCCTCTGTTCCTTAAAAAAAGTTTCAATCTCTTCATCAAAATTTCTTTCAATTTCACAAATCATCCATGGACTCATACTCCCCTTTCGACTGTCTCATCTTCGGTACGCGTTTTTTCTTATTCTTTGTGAATCTTCTTTATCAATAATCAGAAATATAGAAAAGGGGCGGAGTTTCTATTTTCTGTGACTTTTGATTCTTTAGCGTGTTAATTTGTTCATGGACATTGATGCAGATTTAGATGATACTTTGTACTCATCAAGCATCGGATTTGGTGATGCCACCAAGCGTAACATAGACGGTACCTTTTCATCCCACTACATAAAAGTTTGGTAATCAAGCATAATATCGATAAAGAGAAAAAGAACACTAAGAGAAGAAGAAGTAATCTCAATGTGATTCTTATACTTTGCTATTAATACAAAAGGCCCCCTCTACTTATTTGACTTGTAACAATTTTTTATTCTATTGTTAATGTTTCTTTCTTATGGTATTCGAGTAGAAACTATAAGGTTAATGTTGGTTGGGTCGAGTGGTTGAAAAACCCTCTTCTTGTCATGTAATTTTGTTGGGTTTCTGCTAGGTGCTTTTTTGCCGAGTTTTAGGTTTTATAAATCGTCTTGCTGTTAAAAAAATAATTGTTTGTCGCAGATTTTCTAGTTGAGAAATGCGGATTTGATGAGAGGAAAGCCTCTACTCTTCGTGTTCAACTCTTCAAAACTTACGGAAGCACTCTCGCTGGTTTAAGAGTGAGTATATTCGAATATCGAATCATTTCCAGGTTTATTAGATCACGAAACAAACAGTTTGTGTGTTTAATTGCAGGCGTTAGGTTATGATGTTGACGCAGATGAATACCACAGCATTGTGCATGGAAGGTTGCCTTACCATCTAATCAAGCCAGATCCTCAATTGAGAAACCTTTTGCTCACCATCACTCAACGAAAAATCGTAAGTAAGATATATTGTTTTTCTAATTATATGTATAGATAAATGGCGAAATAATCAATCACCAACTATTTTCAGATATTCACAAATTCAGATCGCGCCCATGCGATGAAGGCGCTGAATCTTCTTGGAATAGCAGACTGCTTTCAGCAGATCATTTGTTTTGAGACCATGAATCCAAATCTATTCAATTTCAAGTCGGCTTCCCCGGAGGAATTTCCGGTTGTTTTGAAGCCTTCATTAGAGGCCTTCAATATTGCTATAGACGTTGCTGGCGTTGATCCAAGCAGAACGGTACTAATTCCTAATTCTGTCGGGATTCGAACCCATGACCTCGCAGGAGGAAACCCTTTACGGGAAACCTCCTGACCATCAGACCAGAAGCCTGATTGAACTTAGATTAATAATTATTTTTATTTTTATGACATGTTTGTGTTTGTGTTTTAACAGCTGTTTCTGGACGACAATGTTGGAAACATTGCAGCAGCCAAAGTTGTTGGCCTTCAAACTGTTGTGGTATAATTTGAATAAAATGAAAGGCATATCTTATATTTTTTATTTATTTTTTGTTTTTTAATAGTTAATACCATTATATTCTTTTTTATTTTATGAAAAAAATGGTATACTAAAACTTGTAAAAAATACACCAAAAAGTTACTAAACTAAGTTTTGTGTTTTGAAATCCTTAAATTTGTCTAAAATATACATAGTTTTGATTTTTTTTTTAATAACTAATGGCTTGTTAACTCATAAATTGGTCAACCTTTAATAGAGTGACAATGAATATTAAAAAAAACCCAATTTGTACCATCTTATTTAAACTAAATTAAGAGTTAAAAAGTTAGTCTGGTGACTTTTTTCTATATATTTTACAAGTTGATGAAGTTTAATATATCAAAAGTAAGTTGAAAGAGTTTTTCAGAAAAAATAAAATATCATATTGATACGTTTATGAAAAATAAAATATCATATTGATAGTTTTGTGATATTAACATTCTTTGAAGACAAATTGGTTTTTAATAATACAAACTATGACTCATTGACTGATAATAATCTAAATTAACAGTTTGGTGGGTGATAATCTTAACTTTCACTTTTGTTGTTAATGTCAGTCCTAGTAGCATAATCATCATAGATTTACACTTATTTTCGCTCAAAATGACGATTTTAAATGAAACGAAGAAACGTACAAGTGAAAATCGAGTATAAATCTGTGATGATTATGCTGTTGGGACTGTCATTGACAACAAACTTGAATTTTGGATTATCACTAGCCAAACTCTAGTTTGGATTATTATCGGTCAAGAAGTCATAATTTAAATTATTAAAACTGGTTCGTGTATTTTTTTTATTCATTATCTTTTAGATTCTTAATATCGATATTAATTCTTGGACAGGTTGGAAAAACAATGAAGACAAATGAAGCGGATTATGCATTGGAGAAGATACATAACCTAACACACATTGTTCCTGAAATATGGTTCTAAATAAAAGCCTAAACCGCACTTGAATTGATTCGAACTCGGCACTCAACCCGACACATGTCACCCGCATGAACGAATGTAAAACAACAATAAACCGTGCCCACAACTCGTCTATGTAACGTACATATGAAACAAGTTAAACTAAGGCTAATGTCTTGTAGATAATGTGATTAATTTGTTACCGGTTAGATATCCTGTGGTTTGTTAAAAAGTTAAAACAGTGATATCAACTGGTTTGGTATGGTTTTCTTTCCTTTGTATGTATTCAAAGTTAAACTACTATAAATAAATAAATGTCCAAGTGTAATTTATTATTAAATAATAAAATGTACGTTTAAATAATTTGTTGGTATTTTTTTTTACTTATTTTCTATTGAAAAGTATACACATTTTACGTTCCAAAATCGAATTGTAAATGGTAAGTTATGAACAAGTAGGAATTAATTTTGTTACATAGATAAAAAACAATAAAAAAACTAAATCAAAATATAAAATAAGTATATGTTATAAATGTAGACATTTAGGCTTAGCTCAATGTTTATGACCTTAGAGTTTGGGTGTCAATGTTTATAACCTTAGAGTTTGGGTTTATCATCAACCAAACTCTAGTTTGGATTATTATCAACCAATAAGTCATAGTTTGAATTTACGCTTACGAATTTACAAAAATTCAAAAAAGAACATGATATTAAATTCGTGTAATAATGTTCTTTCAAAAAAAAATTGCTAATTTGATCGATTTTTGCAGGGTTTTTTTTGGGTTTTCACTGTAACAGTGGGTTTCGATTAGGTTCAAATAATAAGTGATATTTCGCTAACAAGCCTAATATATGATAAAAAAACCCTTAATAAACGATATCAAACGAACTGCGATTAAGCTCATTTCAGCGACGTTGGAACCGTCTCGTCAAACTCTACCATCTTAGCTTTTAGGGTTTAATTTTTTGGTTTTAGCATTAGAGTTTAGATTTTAGAGTTTAGGTTTTTTTTTTTTTTTTGGGGGGGGGGGGGTTAGGTTTTTGGGGGTGGGTTTAGGTTTTGGGGGGGGGGGGAGGGGTTGGGGGGGTAGGGGTTTTAGGCTTTTCGGGGTGGGATTGAAGAGGGGGGGGGGGGTTAGGTTTTTGGGGTGCGGGTGGAGGGGGGTTTAGGTTTTTAGGGGCGGGTTATGGTTTAATTAGACGGTTCCAATGCCGCTGGAATGAGATCAATCGAAGTTCGTTTGACCCACTTCTTAGCATTTCTTGCGAAAAATCACTTATTAGTATGATGTGTATGATACTTGTAATATATCTCTCTAATCTATGGAATCAGTTTCCTCTCTCAGTTTCTCTCTGTTTTCATTACGTTATCGGCACAAATTGTTTTTCATTGGAAATTAAGCTAAATTCTAATGACATTGTATTTTTACTATTTGTTTTTAAATGACGATGAATTTTTATCATCAAATCGTATCTGATTATGTGACCGACCCGACCACGCAAACCGAACCGGACAAAAAAAAAATCTTATGTTGGCTTGTTAGAATTTCGAACATCGAAAAATAACGGCCCTGTAAAAAATGTTCCGCCTCTGTTCATTGGCCCTCTTTTGGACATTATAAAAAGCTAGTTGAAGACCATAAATATTTATTCAACTTTCTCCCATTTTGTTAAATGGTTATGTCATTGGTTCTTGTCTTTTTATCACTTTGATTTGTTTATCATGTTTGAACATAAATATGCATCACTTGTAATCGGTAACTTTTCGATGTCATGTACAACCATATAGGCAAAAATAAAGATGTAGATAAATGGTTATGTATTATCTTCAAAGTGATTATACTTCAAAGACAAACAATTACTTATTCCATAAAGTAAATAACTATGGTGTCAATAACATTCACACATATATTTATTTAGTAAGTTACTATGCATGTTGACAAGTGAGCGAGCCTAACAATAGTGTGGATTGACATGCTCGGTATCAATCTTGATCTGGAAATCAATTTTGTCATAAAACCAATCACCAACTGCCTCTGCAATCGTCTGCAATACCTCTCGATCGTTTTAGGACCAAAAATGACAAATATTGGCCACCTTTAAGATGTATTATAGCCAAAAGTACAAGTTAGTAATTAAAGATCGAAAACATTTTACCTTATCGCCTAGTTTTGATGTAGCATTGGCGAACCATGTCGATGAGTCGGTTTGACAGTGAGTATAGCAAGTGTTTATAAACATCCCTTCTATTAAACCTTTAGCAAAGACCGACCATAACGACCATAAATAATCTGACCGAAAATATGCAACACATGTATTAATAAACTGTAAATGGAAAAGGTGATATCAAAAATGGAAAAAGGTGAGTTTTTTTAGATTTACAAGGGACTTAGGGGATTAATTTTGGTTTGTAGATGAATTTTAAAATCAATTTGGTTTCTAGGTTTTTTGTTGGTTGGACAAACGGATTCAACCAATATGTTGGTTACATAAGCTGGATTCAAGAAATTCTTGTGAGTAGAATCCGCTCGTACGTGGAAGAAGCATGTTTGCTTGAATCCGCTTGTCCAACCAACAGATAAAAACCAAAATCTTTTCAAAATTCACATACAAACCAAATTCAAGTTCCCTTTAAAGCTAAAAAGTTCGAAATAAGGTAGATGCATTGATCACCTTGGAGTCGTTTGAGTTGGGTAGTCGAGCACTCATTCAAATCATTTTTGCACTTGGTGTATTCATCGGTGGGATTAGACTCATTTGATGCAAAAATGTTGGACACCTTAATTGATTGAATTTTGGGTAAAACAATGTTGGACACATTTTACTCTAGTGCTTGACGGAAAGAATGCATGAAACTTGTCACAGTTCAATATTGCAGCCGATCCACCCACGGAACACCCTGTTAGAAGAGCCTATCGATATATTTTGGAAACAATAAAATCATGAAAATAATTATTTTTTAGAGACATTAATCTACAAGTTCATATGTATCATGTTTATTTTTTTCTTTTTAAGAATGTAGCCAGACTAGCTATTTGTGTAAATAATTTAGTGTCATAATTTATCAGAAATAATAAATATTTATCCGAGTAATGAGAATATATACAAAGTATCGATCACTTGAACACACCTGCATATGAACCAACCAATTGTTGACGTCATCTCCAAATCCTCTATCAAGCTGGTATGCCGGTGGTTCCATCCAAACAAACTGCACTATCAACAAAACTCATCTTCTTTTCTTTATAAACATACAACTTTCTTTATTTTATTTTATATATATATATATATATATACACACACACGAAAGGGAACAGTAACCGCTGCCACGTGGCACGTCCGATACGTTTATTTTTTAATTTTTACAAATCAATTTTAGTATATATATATGTGTTTTAGAAAATAAAATACAACAAAGGGACCTGTAGGTCCACATGACGCTTCTATAGATCGTACTCGAGACGTGACGTATAGAAGACACGGAGTGCGGAATCCAACCGTATCAACTTATGTGAACACAAGATGACAATAGAACTGGTAACAATCACAAAGTAAATAATCTTTTCTTCTATTTCATTCAAACACAGAGTTTACAGAACAGAGCATTCAAAGTAATAAGTCTATCTAAAACTGAACAAGTAAACTCTATTTATAGACAAGCTTCTGCTATAGGCGAACTTATTAAGTTCGCCTCTACTAAGCCTAGACGAACTAGCTAAGTTCGCTTCTAGCAGAATTTATACAACACTTAACAAAAACTAAACATTAACAAAACATAAAGACAATAAGATCTAAATTATTACAAGCTCTTGTCATACATCTATGTCCTAACAGACTCTCCCTTGACAATAGCTTGATCTTCTGTCTTTATGATGAGCTCTTCCAATTCTCTGGTAGCTTGCTGCCTGGGTGCACTCCATATCTGTGACAAACTTCCAAAACTCTCTTGTACTGCAATCCTTGTTCTCTCCATTCATCAGTAAACATGATCTCATTCTTTCTTAGAGTTCTTTGATCTTTCATAGAAAAAATAATAAGATTCATTGCATCATAGAACCTCACAATGATCTTATTATCTTTATCTTCAACTCTAGCTTCTCCAGTATTCACGTCCACATACTACCATTTCATATTACCAAGAAAATCTTGTGGTATTTTCCTTAAAGGAATCCTTTTAACTGCTCTCACTAGTTTGAACTTATACTTCCAAGTGACAACACCAGTCTTTGGATCAACTTTCTTCACTCTCTTTACTTTTTGTGGTTCTAGCTTTTGATAATCACTTGATCCACCTTCTCTGCTTATCAAATTGGCAATCACATAAGCTAACCCAAACTTTGATCTATTAATCAATGGTTTAGTAGCTAGACCATTCATTTCACACCTCAGCAAGGTATTGAAATACTTGATCCTCGGCTTTAAGTACTGAACACTATCAGATCTTTTAAGAGCAAACAGTTTCACCTCTTCATCATAAAACCAGCTTATAATTCTTCCAATACACCGTTCTTTGTTTACATATCTTTCTTTCAGAACAGGTAATATAGGAGACTTTGGTAAATCTTTCTTCCAACTATTCACTATCTCTTTCCACTGCTCTTTAGTCATACTTGTATCTTTATACATCACAGATTCTTCAGTTGAATTAGATGGCATGGATTGAGTAGTATCAGTTTCAGTATCAACCTTGGATTGAGCAGTATCATCAGGTTTAAACAAATCTTCAACAGAGTCTATAGAATCAGTTACTCCTTCATTGGAAAACTCAGGAATAACATCATCCTGGATGAAATTATAAGGCACATTCAGACCGTCACAACCTTCATATGTAACTTCTGTTCTACTCTTTTCTATCTCTATCTCCACTATCTCACCTTCTTCAACTTCAATATCTACAACATCATCTTCAACATCATCAAACAAATCATCAAGATCATCTAAACATTCAATCTTCTCAGCCTCTTCCTCTTCAACATCAGAATTAGTTTGAAAGAATTATAACAATAGAATCTCTTCATTCACTTGAGAATCTTTCTTGCTACCTTCAATATTACCAGATGTTGATGACTCCCCCTAAACTCTAGAAATAGGATTCACGTCAGCGTATTGACGATCACCTTCCATGTTGCCACTAGGATCATTGTCATCACCATCCTTTCTTTGAATAGATTCATTATGACAAGTATCATGGATCCTTAACTCCCCCTGAGCGTCAAGACGCTGCCTGAGCTTGAAGAACTAACTGCCTCTGAGAATCAGTGGTTACAAGAAGATTGATAAACAACAACCTTAGATGATGTAGTAGTAGGAGTAGGAGTAATCACAGGAGATGGACGTTTGGATGGAGGAGGTGTAATAATCAAGGATTCAATAGAAACAACATCCTCAACACCCTGTGATGAATTTGCAGCAGCAATAGAATCAGCCATAAGCTTCTGTGTCTTTGGAACAAGAGTAAACTCACTATCCGAATCAGAAGAATCATCTATTAATGTTCTCTTTCCAAGCACTGTATCGGAAGGAGGATCCCGAACAGACTTTCGTCTTGGCTTCCTTGCTTTGGTTTTCACTCTTTTACCCGCATGTGCCAATGGCAAATTAGCCAGTCTTTCATAATGACCTGGGGTAAAGTCCCTCGAGGGATCAGAATCAGTAGCCTCAAAATCAGGAAGAATTGTATCACTAGAACTAGTATCAACCACATTCCTTTCAGGTTCATGAATGGGTGAGTTCATAGCTTCATCATTAAAATCCTCCATATTAAGACCTAAGTCTTGATTATCTTCAACATGAACTGGTTCATTCACTTGAACATCTTCTTGAATAGGAACTTGTACTTGTTCGTGTTGAATCTGCGGTTGTTGTTGGTGTGGTGGTTCTTGATCTTGAGGTTATTCTAGTTCCCCTGGATGAAATCAGTTATCATTTGGTGGCTCAACATAATCAGGATTGATAATGTGACCAAATAGAGGAGTAGGAACATGAATGAATGCGGCATTCTGTTGTTTAACTTTGGTGCAGTCTGTGAATATCCTCTTGGTCATCGGAGTCAATGTAAGTCGTTGTGGATGCTGCGGTAGATTTGGAATCAGTTGTATAAACCTAGGGTACATGAGAAACCCTTGACCTTCTAGAGGATTAATCTGCATAACAAGCTAATGGTAGATGTATAGGGCAAAGTTGAACCGTTTATTCAAAGTCAGAGCAACCATAGCAGCTTGTAATGCACTCTTCAGACCATCAGTTCCAGCCTTTCTTGGTGACAAGCACTAAATGATGACATGCATAAAATACCTCCACTGTCCTACCAAACCACCATTCCGAGCTTGAGTATCATTGGGTCTTCCTCTGTATCCCATTCTCTGAAAGCATCCCATGATCAACGTTCCAGGATAAGAGATTGGATCATCATTAGCACCACCTAGGAAAAAAGCAACACGAATGGTATCCACAGACAGTGTTATTAACAGTAGCTCGAAGAGCATGAGGTTCAACATCTGTATCTTGATGCACTGTATCCCAAAATTGTTGAATATAAGGTAGACTGATGTAAGGATTTCCCGAAAGAGCAACCCTCAGTCTGGATCTATTCAGAAAATTTATAATTCCTTGATAATTCACAGCTTCTAACATTTGAGGATCTAATAGAGCCACTTGGTTATGCTTGTACTCAACACGGCGATCCATCTATACATACATTGGACATGAGACAACATTAGGAACATCACAAATACAAGTAATACACACACACATTATATGTACACACACATGATATACATAAACAACAAATTTTTTTTTCAAACACACAAAACAAACAAACACAAAAAAATAAAAAAAAAATCACAAGTCCAAAAAATCACAAGTCCATGTAGTACTGACTACCTAGGCGAACTTACTAAGTTCGCTTAGAGGTACAAGAGGCGAACATAATAAGTTCGCCTGAAGAAGTTCGCATGTCAATACAAATCCTTCACATATTTTCAAACTTGTTCAAACCAACTATTCTTTGCAAATCAAACACCACACAAGTATCAATACATAACAACGAATCAATATTAAGCAGTAATTTTAACTTTGAACCACATAATAACCCTATGTGATCAGAAAACCGAAAGGACAGTCGAAATACGATGAACACAGGGTCAAATGATTCATTTCCCGACGATTTAATGGATGAAAATCAGTGTAACTACCTTAGAAAGGTTTGCAATTCAAAACCGATTTAGAATCAACTTCGAAATTTCAATCCAACAACCAGATCATAAAAATCAAGTAAGTTCGCACAACTATAGAAAGGTTCGCTCAAGTATGTTCGCTCAAGAAAAAGAAACAAGGTAATGGGCATGTTCGACTGAAAAAGACCATTAAGTTCGCTTAATCAGACGAACTTGTTAAGTTCGCTTAACAAGCAATAGGCGAACATGATAAGTTCGCTTCCTCTTTTTGCTTGAAACCTCTGTTGAATTCAAACATACACAAACCTTTAATCATCATCATTTCACAACCTTGTGATCATCCATCTGTAACATGTATCTGATCCAATCCCGAATCATTTTAATAAAATTAAAAGATAGAAATTTTCATGAAAGACAAAAATAAAATCTTTTTGGGTTTTATCTGTACAAACGGAATCACATATTTTTGGTTTTTATCTGAACAAACTGAAACACATATTTTTGGTTTTCCTGAAAATACACGCATATTTTTGGTTGAACATCATGAGTAAGAAGAACGTATCAGTATATGAGAAATTTATCACACATTCTATCACACACTATGGGTAACCTATGATACGCACTGAATTATGATATTCTTGTGAAATAAATTCACTTATTCCTTCAAATGTGATATGAAACAATCAAACTCATTCTTATGTAACTCATAACTTTTTCATTCTTTTCTTTTCAAATTTTTTCAATCAATTTGAACATTACATGAAATGATACACAATAAATTTCAAAGTAAACAAGATCAGGTCATAAAATGCTCAATTATTCATACTGAATTTGCAATACAAAGCATGAATTCTTAAGTTGCCAATATTATAAAATTTGAAACCACAAGCGTTTTTCTTCCAAATTCATGTGAGTTAGTACCATTTAGATGAAAAACATCATGTACCCCACATATATGCCCAACAAAATTTAAAATTGCATTATCTTCAAGACATATATGATTTATTGCAAGATTAGATCAATCTCCAAGATGAAATTATCTCTATTAGCACAAGTATAGAATAGCAGATCCCAAAGGATATATGAATCAAGATGATTCAGAATCAAAAGATTCTAATGAATTGGCTTTAGAATGAGAATCAATAGATTCAGGTAGGAGGATCCAACTATTATCTGGATAAGTTTTAATGGAATCAGTATAGATGGTGTATCAATATGATCCAAGGGTGAATATATGTTCCAACAGATGTTGTTAGAAATCATATCTTAGTTTAGCAACACATTGCATGTTTTTCGGGGCATGGGCAGTGAAGTGAACTGAAAAAGTTTGTGCTAAAGATATAATCCGATATTGGTCTCATGAAATTCTTAAACCATATATTCTTTATCTGATAATGATCTTTTACACACATACCCATGCATATAGTGGATTCAAATCACATATGTAATCATATCATATTTAATTTTCACACCACTATTGGTTCAAAAACACTTCTAGTCTATTGACAATTCAAGTTTTAAACTCATATTCAAATTAAAATATTATAAAGATTAGAGCATTTACAACACAATCATTTCTTGTTCATGCAGACTTTGAAATTTAGATCAAATCAATACAATTTGAGCACTCATATATCAACATATCAAAGGTATACTATGGTCATGTGTGATGAACTATTCACTGATGTACTATCATTTATTCTCTAACTTTAAATGATGTCAATTTTATATTTTTTTATTTTGTTTTGAATTTTTATAAATAAAAATTTTTGACTGAAATTTAAAATGCAGAAAAGTAATAAAGCAATAAAAGAAAATTAAAACAAAATCTCCCATGAAAATTTGATTTTGGAAACTTTTATTCGGAATTGATCATACCGATCATCTCGATCAGAAATTCAAACCTGGTACAATCAGAATTAAGAACTGTACCATCTCTGTTGTTTCAGGTTTAGAAGCAAGGAACTTAACCCATGAAAATCTACAGAAATCATCTGTTACCACCAGACAGTAAGATTTTCCACCAATGCTCCTAATACTAATCGGTCCAAACAAATCCATATGCAGGAGCTCCAATGGAGTTACAATAGAATTCTTTGACTTAGATTTGTGGGACTTCTTGTGTTGTTTCCCCTTCTTGCAAGGAATACAGTCATCAGGAACGGAGAATTTCATTTTCGGAACACCAATCACCAGATCATTCTTCACTAGATAATTCATTTTCCTGTAATTGATGTGAGTAAGCTTCCTGTGCCACGATAGAATCAGATTTAGATGCCTTAGAGAGTAAACATGTCAAAATATAATCCGTTGTCATTGCAACACTCATGTCTAAAACACATGTGTCATTTCTCCTCGGAGCCTTCATTAGAATCCATTCTTCAGGAATAATAAATCCCGACTTCAAGATATAACATTCAGTATCATTGAAATGGAATGAAAACTTCTTGTCACACACTTGAGATACACTCAAAAGATCGTGTTCAAGCTGCTCAACATAATTCACTTTCTCAAATTTAACCTTGTCATTCTTCAAAGTACCTTGACCTGTTATGTACCCGCCTTTATTCCCAGCAAAAGCGACATAACCTCCATCAATTTTAATAACATCTTCAAGCAAACGAATATTTCCTGTCATATGTCGAGAACAACCACTATCCACATACCAAGTATTGTTGATAGTTCTCGTTGGTTGCCCCTACATAAACAAAGAAAATCAGTTAGAAATGGGAACCCAAACCATTGTGGTATTGGGTCGTCCAGAAGCATCAAAATAAACAACTTCAATGAGTTAACAATCTACTTTGTCATCAACCTTTGGTATAGAAAGACCAACAAAATCAGAACTTCTCGATGGAGAAACATGATGATTAATTTGAAAAACATTTTTAGATTTATTATTATCAAAGTCAGATGTTTCCAAAATTTCCTTTAATCTTCTGTTACGTCTCCTTCTTTGTGGTCGAGAAAGTTTGACCTCAGGTTGTGAACCTTTTGTGATCCCAACATGTGGAATCTCAACATGCTTTTGAAAATCAACAATATTTCTCACACCAGTATGCACAAACACTGGTTTAGACACATGTTTATCATTTTGCTTAAATCCCGTAGATTTAGAAAATGATTGAGTAGGCACAAATTGCCTTAGTCGAATATTCTTCACAACATCAGATGTAGGCTTTCTCACATTAGGTCTTTTCAGAATCGTCACCACTTTTTGTTGTGGGGGAACAATTTTGGATTTGCCTTTTTCTGAAATCATAGGCTTCTTTTCTTGATTCTTGTAAGGACAATGTATCAGAATATGACCTACTTCATTACAATGAAAACACACTCTTTTATCTCGATGATCTCTGACATAAGAACTTTTTCTTAAAGTTGATGAATAACCGGATGAATTTCCTTCAGAAGATTTCACAGCATTTTCAACATTCTTCTTTGGAACATACACTTGTCTAGTCACCTTAGAAATTGTCTTTAAACCTTGACCAACACCAACACAACCACTTATAGATAAAACTTTGGGAAGGTTAGGTTGTACAATTTCATCAGGTTCGATTAGAATGCATCTATCTGTAACATTTCTGATTTTTATTATCTGTATTTCAGTTCAATGTGATACATTTCAAATCCAATTCTAGTACACTGACTTGTTCTATTCGTACCAACAATTAAATACTATGTTCCAATGCAAATCCGCAAATTTTACACGGGTATATCCTACTAAAATTCTAAATAAGTTTATACTTGTATAAATCTAACAAAACTGAAATTTACAAGGACTGATTTTATAAATTAACAAGAAACCCTAATAGGCACGGTCGCGCCTCGTAT
Source organism: Smallanthus sonchifolius (assembly GCA_023525975.1). Classification (NCBI taxonomy): domain Eukaryota; kingdom Viridiplantae; phylum Streptophyta; class Magnoliopsida; order Asterales; family Asteraceae; genus Smallanthus; species Smallanthus sonchifolius. Next base: position 36,390,921 of record CM042046.1, read on the forward strand.
AGGCACGGTCGCGCCTCGCGTCAGTTGAAACGTAAATGCAGTTTTAAACGTAGAATCGTTTGAATTCGTAACCGATATACCCATCATTACCATTAACGAAAACAATTAATCGAATAATCACCACAATTACAACAAATAACTCTGGTGAATTCGATTCATTTCAAAACCATCAAGTTATTTCACGAGACCACCGATTCCTCCATTTCGATCCTAATTCTCTCAAGCAAACAAACGACACACACTACTCGATCCTCTCTAAAACTTCTGGACACACTGATTTAGCCGGAGTTGCAGCAAAGAGCACCGGAAATCAAACCCGTCGACGCCGGAACTCGCCTCTACCGTACGCTATCGATTCATCGTCTTTTCGGATAATTGAAACCTCATACACATTCGATTTAGTCTATAGATCAAAAGCTCCAACTCAATTGGGGCTTACAATATGGAAATTAACACGAACCCGAATCTATGTTTCATTCAAAAATGGTTTAATCGAATCCGGTTCTGGACATGTTTTAAATACAATCAATCTATACCAATAGACTCGTAATAACCTAATGGATGAAAGCCCTATGATTTCCAACATTAACATTATAAGAATTAGTCAATTTGTTTCTGATTTGGAACAGACACGGTCGTACTAACCATTTAGCGCGGTCGTGCTTCATGAGACACGGTCGTGTCAATACCAGCGCGGCCGTGCCTCACACACTCAGACCCGGTCGTGTGTCTTGGCTAGACTTGGTCGTGCCTCAGAACCCTAGACACGGTCGTGCCTGGCCCAGACACGGTCGTGCCTAGTGAACAGCTTAGTTATGTCTTCTGTTTAATCAACACGGTCGCGCCCCGACTAGCACGGTCGCGCCCGTGGTCTTAGCACGATCGTGCCTTGTCCCAAGCACGGTCGTGTGTGTGAGAAAATCTTGGCAGAATACAAAATTTTATATTTTAAAAACAATAAGCTTTTCAAAAGAATTTTCAAATAAAAATAATTGATTTTATGAAGATTTATATTAATCTTATTTAAAAAGATAAAACTCCTATTCTAAAATAAATAGAAGTTATTTATTTAAACCTACAAAATTAAATTTATACTTATTATTAAACCCTACACCTAAATATTATTTATACAACCCATTTACACATATTTATAAAAATAGATTAACAAAAGTTATTTACTAAATTTATATTTAATATAAAACACTCGATACATTTTTATCACTAAATGACTAAGTACATATTTTTATAAATAAATAAATAAAGTATCAAGTATTTATTTAATCTATATTTAAACAAAGATTGTTTATTTAGGTCATACTTAACAAAACTTAACGTCTACAACTCCAACTCTTTGAACACACATCCAATTCAACCCTAGACTTAGACATAGACTATTATGCACACTACTAATTCAATACATATTACACTCTAGGTTAACGTTGTGCATTATAAGGATCTCGTTTCTATCTAGTCTCTCGTGTTAGCTACGCCTTTTGAATCAAGTGAGTATTACATAGCCCCTTTTACTCTTTTACACTTTTGGGGTGAAACATGAACTCTATAAAAACTATTGCTTACATTTACACAAACTACACAAGTACAAATCCTCTTTACATTCATGTGTGCAAATTTGAGCTTTATGCATGAGTGCTAGGTGTGCTAACTTTTGTGTGCAATTTATGTGCAATCATTAACTATTCAAGCCGACGGTTAACAATGATAGATCTATTGAGTCTGACAAACCCACCCAGATTGGGGTGATTGTTACCGACAACACAATTTTGCATGCTAGTTACAAAGGTTTGACTGTACTTGGTTACACAATAGCTACTCTCCATAATGCCTTATTTTATCATGTTATGTAAGGATTTGTTTATTCACAATCTATATGCAATTTATGTACAAACCTGTGTTTGCTCACCAACTTTTTAGTTGACTTTATTTTATTCATGTTTCAGGTGCTAATGAGTGAGTTTGATCAAGGCATGCTACACATAGGCTTTGGACTTAGTTAAATTTAAATAAAGACTATTATGTATTTCGTTTATGTAGTTGTTTGAATTTGGTTGTGTTGAATTATTTGAAGTTAAATTTGATGATTAAAATATTGAAATCTAGTCAACCTTGTGCTCATGAACAGTCTACATGTCCCGCCCCGACGTTTCCGCCGTCGGTTGGGGTGTGACAGATTGGTATCAGAGCCTTGGTTATAGGGAACTAGGTTATTAGACACCCTTGACCTAGACTATAACTTTTGGACACCCACTTATGCCATGCTTCATGATTATGTGATATGTACTACATGCTATGTGTTACATATTTACTGTGATTAATTATTATTTCGTTTTTGATGCTTTACTTGTTAAAAATTCATGACTTATTAAGATATACTTAAATAATAATTAAATAAATAATATCCCTACCTATACCCTAAAACCTCATAATATTCTTACCTACTCCTCTATCATCATCATCTTCTTAGCATGTGGAAACTTCATGGATCTAAAACTATAAAAAATCTTTTTATGCCCTCGTTAAGGTTTTTAAACTTGTTAATTATTTGAGGACACATGCAATCTGGAAGAGTGACACCTGTATTCTGGGTTAATAGTCTAGGAAAGTATTTCGCATAAATCTCAATCAACCGAGGGACCCGTATGCTTTCCTGGGAATTCCCGGGATGAGTGTTTACTTATAGGCTAAAGCATGTCTCCTTGAAAAATTATATGAGTTTAATTAACCTTAATGTGTCATAGTATTCAAATGATTATATCACTATTTGAGTACAATCCAAACCATGATTAACTATTTTATTTGTTATCTTATTCTTTTAAATCCAAACAACATTCATAAGTTCTTACATCTTTTCTTATGTTGTTCAATTCTGTAGAATTCCTCCCCGTCGTGCTCCCGTGACCAACGACAATACCGACATTGCTGCTATCCTTGCACAACTTGTAACTCAACTCACCCAAGCTAATGGAGCCATTAATGGTACCCATGGAACTAATGGTAATGGTGGTGCCAACCCATCACAATGCACCTTCAAGCATTTCAACTCATGTAATCCTCTTAAGTTCTATGGTACCAAAGGAGCTACGAGACTTCTTCAATGGTTCGAAAGTATTGAGAATACCTTCCTCAATAGTGACTGCCCCGATAACTTCGTGTTCGTCATGCCACAAGTGTCTTACAAAAATGGCACTCACGTGGTGGAATGGGGAAAAGAGAACTAGAGGCGTGGAAGTAGCAATGGCCTTACATTGGGATGAGGTTAAAAGGCTAATGACTGAAGACTTTTTTCCTCGAAATGAGGTAAAGAAACTGGAAGCCGAGTTTTGGGATCTTGCCTAAGATGGTGGTGAAAGTCTAGCTTACACAACTCGGTTCCATGAGTTGAGTCTCCTTGTGCCCCATATGGTCACACCTTTATCCCGCTGCATTGAGAAGTATATTGGTGGATTACCTAGGCAAATTCAAGATACTGTCTTAGGGAAAAATCCCGCAACGCTCGAAGATCCTATCCGCTTATCTGCTACATTAACCGACAACCATGTGAAAGCGGGAACTCTGACTAGAAAAGGCACCAAGAAAGTTCCCGACACCACAACCCCTCCCACACACATCAAAGAAGCCACAACTGAACCCTCCCGTAATAATAAGAAAAGAAAGGCTAGAAACTATGCTATGGTCACTCCTGCTATCCCTGTTAACCAAGCTGCGCCTATGGTTCAAGCACCAGCCAAAAAGCCATATGTTGGGATCTACCCACTCTGTGCCACATGCAACTATCACCATCTCCAAAACATTCCATGTTGCCTTTGCACTCATTGTGGGAAATATGGCCATACAGTCAATGTTTGTAGAACCAAAGCACTTCTAGGCCAAGTCAACCCACCAAACCGAACCAACCTCCAAGTGACTAATCAAGGTGTTCCCGCTATTGCAAATGGGCGTGCTTGTTATTAATGCGGCAACCCAAATCATTTTCGTGACCAGTGCCCAAGGTTCGTCAATGCTAGACAAGGCGGAGCTCGTGTGCGTGCTTTCAACATAAACGCCAATGAAGCTCAAGCCAACAATAATGTGGTCAACGGTACGTTCCTTGTTAATAGCCAATATGCCTCCATTTTATTTGATACCGTTGCCGATAAAAGTTTTGTGTCACTTAATTTTGAACCCTTACTTGCAACGACACGAACCCAATTAGAGAAAACCTTCACCGTCGAAGTAGCAAATGGTGACTCCCTTACAATTGACTCTGTTATTCACGACTGCTCTCTAGAACTTAATGCTCATACATTTCCAATCAACCTTGTACCAATGCCACTAGGAAGTTTTGATATCATCATAGGCATGGATTGGCTATCAAATCATCATGCCGAAGTCATCTGTTTTGAGAAGTGCATCCGAATACCTCTACTGTCAGGAGAAACGTTAATAGTCTTTGGTGAAAATCCTTGCAAAGGACTCAATTTAATGTCATGCACTACCGCCCAAAAGTACTTACGAAAGAAGTACGTAGCCTTTTTAGCTCATGTTGTTAAAAAGGATGTCAAAGAGAAGAGTATCCAAGACATTCCCATCATTCGGGATTTTCCCGAAGTATTTCCCAAAGATCTATCTGGTCTCCCACTCGTTCGACAAGTAGAATTTCGCATTGATCTTGTGCCCGGAGCTAACCCCGTGGCTAGAGCTCCTTACCGTCTTGCACCTTCTGAAATGCAAGAACTTGTAAGTCAACTCCAAGAGCTCTCCGACAAGGGCTTCATTCGTCCAAGTCATTCACCGTGGGGTGCATCCGTCTTATTCGTCAAGAAGAAGGATGGATCATTCCGCATGTGTATTGACTACCGCGAACTCAACAAGCTTACCATCAAGAACCGTTATCCATTGCCTAGAATTGATGACCTCTTTGATCAACTTCAAGGTTCTACTTGCTTCTTGAAGATTGATCTTCGATCTGGTTATCACCAACTCCGTGTACAAGAGGAAGATATTCCAAAGACTGCCTTCCGAACAAAGTATGGTCACTACGAGTTCATGGTCATGCCTTTTGGACTAACCAATGCACCCGCGGTCTTCTTGGACCTCATGAATCGTGTGTGCAAACCGTACCTTGATAAATTTATGATTATCTTCATTGATGATATCTTAATCTACTCCAAGACTAAAGCCAACCATGAACAACACCTTAGACTAGTTTTGGATCTCTTGAGGAAGGAACAACTATATGCCAAATTCTCCAAATGTGAATTTTGGTTAAAGGAAGTTCAATTTCTGGGTCATATCGCCAACGAAAAGGGAATTCTTGTTGACCCTGCTAAGATCGAAGCTGTTAAGAATTGGAATGCCCCGAAGACCCCCACCGAAGTTCGTTCATTTCTTGGTCTTGTGGGATATTATCGTCGTTTCATCTCAAATTTCTCCAAGATTGCTGTCCCTCTTACCGCTTTAACCCACAAGGGTAAACCTTATGAATGGGGACCAAAACAAGAAGAAGCTTTCCAAACTCTCAAGCAAAAGTTGTGCAATGATCCTATTTTGACTCTCCCTGATGGGAATGATGATCTAGTTGTCTACTGTGATGCTTCCAACCAAGGTCTCGGTTGTGTCCTCATGCAACGAGGCAAAGTAATCGCTTATGCATCAAGGCAACTTAAGATTCATGAGAAGAATTATACGACGCACGACCTCGAGTTGGGTGCGGTCGTATTCGAATTAAAGATTTGGAGACATTACCTCTATGGCACAAAGTGTGTGGTGTTCACTGACCACAAAAGTCTCCAACACATCTTCAATAAAAAAGAACTCAATATGAGGCAAAGACGTTGGGTTGAACTCCTTAACGACTATGACTGCGAGATTCGTTATCATCCCGGCAAAGCGAATGTTGTAGCCGACGCTTTGAGTCGCAAGAACCATGTCATGCTTCATTGTGCCCGAATCCAAACTGACATTCAAAACCGCTTCTTAGAAGCTCAACACGTCTGAATCACCGAGGGTAACATATACGACGAAATGTCGTGTGGTGTTGAACTTCAGCTTGAACCAAAACCCAATGGCTTACTTTATTACTTGAACCGTATTTGGGTTCCCGATCGCGATGATCTCCGTACATTTCTCATGAATGAGGCTCACAAGACTCGTTATTCTATTCATCCTGGTGCGGATAAAATGTACCAAGATCTTCACCAACAATATTGGTGGCCCGGTATGAAGAAAGACATTGCTCTCTATGTTGCCAAATGTCTAACTTGCTCTAAAGTCAAAGCCGAACATCAACGTCCTTCCGGCTTACTCGAACAACCGGAAATTCCCGTGTGGAAATGGGAGAACTTAGCTAAGGATTTCATTACCAAACTCCCTCGTACTTCAAGTGGTTATGATAGCATTTGGGTGATCATTGACCGTCTCACCAAGTCTGCTCATTTCTTGCCTATCCGTGAAGACTATCGGGTTAAGAAGTGTAACATCCATGATTTTCTAACTCTATTTTAATCTATTTGATACAAAAAAAATGACATTCCTTTTCAATCTCGTACTTGTCCCACATAATGTGACAAATTAATTTCTATCTCAATTCGAAATTTAAACCTTGCATTTGCGTGTAATTTCCTATTTATATATATATACTCCGTTATGAAAATTTAAACAAAACATAAAAACTATGAGTTTTAATTCATGTGGTTACATCTTTTATATTTATATATGTATTTATAAATAAATATGTATATATTTTATGAACCATTATACGATTTGTAAACTCCTTTTTTTAGGAAATATAACTCTTTAGTTTATAAACTAAATATAACTAAAAATTTAGATTTTTATAAACTTGATGAAAACAAATTCTAAATAATCAAAAATGGGGTTAAACCATAAATTTTAGTCTTGAACCATCCACTTGTAATCTTGAACCTTTTTTTTGTGTTAGACCTCCCCACATTGGAACCCCTATCATTTACACATGAACATTTTCCCTCAATTTGAACCATTCACAGAAATTGAACATGTAAACCCTTCCCTTTGACTTTTAAAAGTCAACAACTTCAAGATCCATGCAATTAACCTTCAAATCAGCCAAATTCGAAATCAAGACACTTACCATATGTGCATAAATATATCACGACCGATTTCCAACCCAATTAGCCAGCCAATTAAGTGGATTTGGCGGTTGAATTCGAATGTAAATGCGTTTGACTATTCCAAGTCAAACCGAGTCTAATTTGGTATCAAATCACGAAATAAAACGAATGTAATGGCCACTAATCACGCTCTGGCTTTGACCGCACGTTACAAACACAAACCAGGACCCAATTCTTTAGGAATTAAACGAATTTACTTATTAAAATCCGTAACCATCGACCCACATCAAGTATTCATAAATTCAACGAATCCTCGTATCATTTTCTGAGATTGAACTCTCACACACCTTAGTCGCATCCATTAGAAGCTGCTACACACGCCAATTCCACCGAAGACTCAGCAGGAGACGCCGGAGTCCAACCCATCGCACCGCGGCTGTGTTCCTAGTCGGGAATCACCAATTCGAACTCAATTATGGTAAATTCTTGCACCTTCAGTGTCCTTTTTATCCATGGAATGAAAGCCCTATGTTTATTGGGGCTTATAGCATCGATTCAATCAAGAACCAATTCTAGGGTTCTTGAAATATACGGTTTAATCGAATTCCATTCTAAACCCAATCATACTTCAATTAATTCATACCATCATATTCGAAATCCTTTACTCTTTGAAAGCCCCATGAATCCAAACAATTTTACTATAAAAATTGATCGATTTGATTTCAAGTTCATACCTAGGGTTTCGGTTCTTATACATGAGATTAAACCGTTCCAAACTTGTTGATTAGGCAAAAACTCACCACATATTCGAAATGGGACATCTAACAAAACCCCCATGTCTTCTGTGTCAATCGAAATCAAATTTGAGGGTTTTGAGGAGAGGATTCGATCGCTAGTATGTATGGGAGGGAAACCACGGGGACTTGATTATTAAAATAATTTGGGTTTGGTTTCTCTTGCGAACTCCTATCCGGATCAGTTGGTTAAAACACTCGGCTGTTAGGGAGGAGACCAGGGTTCGATCCTCCTCCCCTGTTTTTCCATTTTAAGGCATATTTTCATATTATTTTTAATATAAAAACTAGTATCTATGTTATTATATTATTTTATTAATGAGTTAAATGTATTTTAGTCCGGAAAAACACCCGTAGGCTCGGGTTATGTTTATAACCCATGTTTATTATGAATTCCCACTTATAAAGTAATATAATTATATTAATTTCCACCATGACTCTAATTTAAAAATAATAAATTTATATATATTATTTTCATTATGTTATAAACATTTTTGTAACACTTTAAACTTATAAATAGTATAAAAGACTGTTATTTACCCACAATTATATTCTAGAACAAAAATAATATATCTATTATTTTTACCACATAAATGGTTATTTCATTAATCCTACAAACTTAAAAAAAATATATATAATAAAATATATTATTTTCTCAGACCATTATTAATGGTGCAAACACTCGAATATAATTATTATAGATAATTATCTTAATAAGAATCATTCGACACGAAACGTATTTATCCTAAATATTATGTTAAGAAAATCTTTCAATTCCCGCGGATACGTTCGTCTACTCCTTAGCCATTAGAGCGTCTTAGGACGTTCATCATCTCGTGTCGTCGTCACAAATCCCATTATATCCCTAATTAATATGTTATAATTCTAGGGCATCTGTAAGCCGTTTCGGGCTAACACGCGAGGTTCAAATCTCATGTTCGAGTGAATCTACTTACGCGAATCAGGTGAGTTTACATAGCCCCCTTTTTATTTTGTACTTTTGGGGTGAAACATGATTTACTTTTTGAAACTTTTTGCATAGACTTAAATACAATTCAACAATATGATATTATGTGTTATGTGATTTATGCTTGAATGCTATGAGTTAAGACTACATATACATGACATTAGTACAATCATTAACTCCGTACAAGCCAACAGTTAACATTGATAGATCTATTGTGTCTGACAAACCCACCCGGTTAGGGTGTTTGTTACCGACTTTACATTAGGGTAACCTGCGTGTTATGCCTCAGTCACAAGGTTTGATTGTACACACTTAGTTTAACTATAGATTCTCCATAAATGCCTTATACACGTGTATCGTATGAATTGTATAAAACACTTTAAACTTGGTTGTGTGTCAAAACCTATGTATGCTCACAAACTTTTTAGTTGACATTGTTTTCATCATGTTTCAGGTACTAATGCTTGAGAATAAGTACAAGTTGCTTCACTTAGGATCGAGGACCTAGAATCTAATTTAAAGAAACTATTTATGTATTTCTATTTTTCTTGTATTGTTGGATTCAAGTTTATTTATGATATGAAGTTGGTTGTTTAAATATTTAAACTTTAGTATACCTTGAGCTTTTGAACAGTCTACATGTTCCGCCCTGACGTATTCCGCCGTCGGTTGGGGTGTGACAAGAAGCTAGCCCGAATTTGAAATTGTGAGCCGTCACGATGTTCCCTTAAACATAATATCCGATAGAGATGGGCGGTTCACCTCCCGTTTCTGGCAATCTCCTCAAACTGCTCTTGGTACACGATTGGATTTGAGCACGGCCTACCATCCCCAAACTGATGGTCAGACCGAGCGAACAATCCAAACTCTTGAGGATACGCTTAGAGCTTGTGTAATTGATTTTGGTGGCAATTGGGATTCACATCTATCCCTAGTCGAGTTCTCTTACAATAATAACTACCACAAGAGTATCAACATGGCTCCATTTGAAGCTCTCTATGGTCGTAAATGTCGTTCTCCTATCTGTTGGAACGAGATTGGTGAAGCACAAATCACCGGTCCCGAGCTAATTCAAGAAACATCCGACAAGATTATCCAAATCCGTGACAACATTCGAGTAGCGAGGACTCGACAAAAGAGTTATGCCGACAAATGACGAAAACCCTTGGAATTCCAAGCCGGTGACCTTGTTCTTCTAAAGGTGTCTCCGTGGAAGGGTGTGATCCGTTTTGGAAAGAAAGGCAAGTTAGCACCTCGCTATGTGGGTCCATTTAAGATCCTTGAAAGGATTGGGAAAGTGGCTTACAAACGCGACTTACCTCCATCACTTGGCAATGTCCATCCTACTTTTCATGTGTCTAATCTGAAGAAATGTCTTGCCGATGAGAACCTTCACATACCTCTTGACGACGTGCACATTGACGAAACGATGCACTTCGTTGAGAGACCAGTGGAAATCATGGATCGTGAGGTTAAGCAGCTCAAGTGAAGCCGTATTCCTATTGCTAAAGTTCGTTGGGAATCTAAAAGTGGTCCTGAGTTTACTTGGGAACGAGAGGACCAAATGAAGCTCAAGTACCCCCCCATCTCTTCACTGATGTCGTCGCCTCCACTAGCAAAATTTCGGGACGAAATTCCCTCAACATGGGGATACTGTAACATTTCTGATTTTCATTATCTGTATTTCAGTTCAATGTGATACATTTCAAACCCAATTCTAGTACACTGACTTGTTCTATTCGTACCAACAATTAAATACTATGTTCCAATGCAAATCCGCAAATTTTACACGGGTATATCCTATTAAAATTCTAAATAAGTTTATACTTGTATAAATCTATCAAAACTGAAATTTGCAAGGACAGATTTTATAAATTAACAAGAAACCCTAATAGGCACGGTCGCGCCTCGTATAGGCACGGTCGCACCTCGCGTCAGTTGAAACGTAAATGAAGTTATAAACGCAGAATTGTTTGAATTCGTAACCGATATACACATCATTACCATTAATGAAAACTATTAATCGAATAATCACCACAATTACAACAAATAATTATGGCGAATTCGATTCATCTCAAAACCGTCAAGTTATTTCATGAGACCACCAATTCCTCCATTTCGATCCTAATTCTCTCAAGCAAACAAACGACACACACTACTCGATCCTCTCTAAAACTTCTGGACACGCTGATTTAGCCGGAGTTGCAGCAAAGAGCACCGGAAATCAAACCCGTCGACGCAGGAACTCGCCTCTACCGTACGCTATCGATTCATCGTCTTTTCGGATAATTGAAACCTCATACACATTCGATTTAGTCTATAGATCAAAAGCTCCAACTCAATTGGGGCTTACAATATGGAAATTAACACGAACCCGAATCTATGTTTCATTCAAAAATTGTTTAATCGAATCCGGTTCTGGACATGTTTTAAATACAATCAATCTATACCAATAGACTTGTAATAACCTAATGGATGAAAGCCCTATGATTTCCAACATTAACATTATAAGAATTAGTCAATTCGTTTCTAATTTGGAACAGACACGGTCGCGCTAACCATTTAGCGCGGTCGTGCTTCATGAGACACGGTCGTGTCAATACCAGCGCGGTCGTGCCTCACACACTCAGACCCGGTCGTGCCTCTTAGCTAGACTTGGTCGTGCCTCAGAACCCTAGACACGGTCGTGCCAGGCCCAGACACGGTCGTGCCTAGTGAACAGCTTAGTTATGTCTTCTGTTTAATCAACACGGTCGCTCCCCGACTAGCACGGTCGCGCCCGTGGTCTTAGCACGATCGTGCCTTGTCCCAAGCACGGTCGTGTGTGTGAGAAAATCTTGGCAGAATACTAAATTTTATATTTTAAAAACAATAAGCTTTTCAAATAAAAATAATTGATTTTATGAAGATTTATATTAATCTTATTTAAAAAGATAAAACTCCTATTCTAAAATAAATAGAAGTTATTTATTTAAACCTACAAAATTAAATTTATACTTATTATTAAACCCTACACCTAAATATTATTTATACAACCCATTTACACATATTTATAAAAATAGATTAACAAAAGTTATTTACTAAATTTATATTTAATATAAAACACTCGATACATTTTTATCACTAAATGACTAAGTACATATTTTTATAAATAAATAAATAAAGTATCAAGTATTTATTTAATCTATATTTAAACAAAGATTGTTTATTTAGGTCATACTTAACAAAACTTAACGTCTACAACTCCAACTCTTTGAACACACATCCAATTCAACCCTAGACTTAGACATAGACTATTATGCACACTACTAATTCAATACATATTACACTCTAGGTTAACGTTGTGCATTATAAGGATCTCGTTTCTATCTAGTCTCTCGTGTTAGCTACGCCTTTTGAATCAAGTGAGTATTACATAGCCCCTTTTACTCTTTTACACTTTTGGGGTGAAACATGAACTCTATAAAAACTATTGCTTACATTTACACAAACTACACAAGTACAAATCCTCTTTACATTCATGTGTGCAAATTTGAGCTTTATGCATGAGTGCTAGGTGTGCTAACTTTTGTGTGCAATTTATGTGCAATCATTAACTATTCAAGCCGACGGTTAACAATGATAGATCTATTGAGTCTGACAAACCCACCCAGATTGGGGTGATTGTTACCGACAACACAATTTTGCATGCTAGTTACAAAGGTTTGACTGTACTTGGTTACACAATAGCTACTCTCCATAATGCCTTATTTTATCATGTTATGTAAGGATTTGTTTATTCACAATCTATATGCAATTTATGTACAAACCTGTGTTTGCTCACCAACTTTTTAGTTGACTTTATTTTATTCATGTTTCAGGTGCTAATGAGTGAGTTTGATCAAGGCATGCTACACATAGGCTTTGGACTTAGTTAAATTTAAATAAAGACTATTATGTATTTCGTTTATGTAGTTGTTTGAATTTGGTTGTGTTGAATTATTTGAAGTTAAATTTGATGATTAAAATATTGAAATCTAGTCAACCTTGTGCTCATGAACAGTCTACATGTCCCGCCCCGCCGTTTCCGCCGTCGGTTGGGGTGTGACACTATCTCTTGTAACTTGTTTCAGCACCTTTGATTCATCAAGTTTCACTTCTTTAGGAACACCTTCAACCTTGTTGTCATCAAACACTTCATCATCATTGTCAGAATCATAAACCATCTCTTCACCTGTCACTGGATTAACCTTCAAAACTGTCTTTGGATCAATCTCCTCCTCATTAATGATTTCTGGTTCAACTACATAATTCCCATTAAATGGTGGAGGAACAAATCCAAATCCATCAACCCTCTTTATAGGATCAGCATTGGCATGAAAATAATCCTATACTACAGATGAATTTTCAAAATTCTCTAGCTTTCGATGTAATTTGATCACTTCTGATTCCTTGTCAGAAATCTCGTTTTTCTGAGCGACAATTTCATTTCGCTTCTCAATTTCAGCATAAGCCATATCCAGATGATATGCTTGTTCCTTGTACTTTAACCCCAAAGTGTTTAAATCTCTTTTCAAAGAGTCAATTCTATCCATACAAAGCTTATCATTATCTTTCAACTTTTGATTAACCACATGCATTGATTTCATATCACAAATCAAGTTTGTGTTATCATCTATAACCTTCTACATTTTATCCTTCACAAAGATACAATTAGAACAGTAAATATTACAGATAGAATCTTTTACCTTTGAAGGATCTGCCATATCTGCCATGAAGACTTTAGTAATTGGAATATCTTCAGATACATCATCATCAGAAGAGCTTTTAGTCAACACTATGTCATCTTCAGATACACCAGATGCAGAAGCAAGATCAGAATCAACATTCTGTACTTTAACATTCTCTTCTTCATCATCACTTTTTAGATCTCACCATCACTTGAACTATCATCATCAGTTGTTCCTTCAGAATTAGCAGAATGAATTTCAGCTACAAAAACTTGACTCAAAGCACTAACCAAATCTTCTAGATGAATACCCCAATCATAATTTTCATCATTTTGTGCAACCAAAGCAGATGATGTGGATGCATGATTTGAATTTCCAGAACCAGAAGAACCATGTGACTGAGAACGATTATTCTGAAAATTATTTGTCTTCTTCTGAGAATCAAATTCCACTTTTGGCTTCACACATTCTTTAGCAAAATGACCATATTCTTGAAAATTATAACATTGAACTTTTTATTTGTCAAACCCCATTCTTGATCGACTATTAGAACCAATATACTTCCTCCCAGTCTTCTTCAAAAAGTCCTTTTCTTGTCTCATAAGCATGGCCATATTCCATTCAATATTCATCTCCTCCAAATCAACTGGATTAATTTGACAAAAATCTTCTTCAAGAACATCAGGATCATGAATCTTTCCTCCAATAAAATTATCATATGATGCCATAAAGGAAGAAAACATTGCCAGATAATCATCAGCAACTCTTTGATTCATATGAACTGAGTTAGTATTATGTGATCCAGAAGATGAAGTAGATGTATTTGCAGAAAATCCAGTTTGACTTGAAACCCCAGAGACATGTTCACTTGAATTATCTTGACCATCACTAGAAAAGAAAGCAACGCCATTACCAGAAGACTTAGCAAAATACATTGCAGGATCTTGAATATGTTCCATATTTGTTTCTTACTTCTTCATATTCAAATCATGGGATTGAATCTTGCCAATAACATCTTCAAGAGACATGGTTTTGTATTTGGCATTTTCTTTGATCAACACAGAATACACATCAAATTTTGATGGTAAAGACTCCAAGAACTTATCATTGATCTCTTCAGCTTCATAAACAACCGAAGCACTTGATAATTCACTCTGCAGATGATAAAATCTTGTTGCCAAATCATCCAATGATTCATTTTGAAAATTGTTGAAAACCAGAAATTGCTTTTTCAATAACTCTTTCCGACTTTTCATCACATCTAGACTCCCTTCACATCTCTTCTACAAAGCTTCCCACAATTGTTGAGAAGATTTAAATTGTTTGAAACTATAATAAATTTCCTTTGGTAGTGACATGGAAATACTAGCCATAGCTTTCTTCTCACGATCAAACAACTGTTTCTCTTCAGTGTTTAATGCAGATACTGGTTTAGGAACATCATCCTTCCCCATCCATGAGTATGTAGGACGTGTGTAACCTTCCAAAATAGGAATCCATAAACTCGTATCGGTAAACGACACAAACTGATCAAAACGATCTTTCCAGTTTGGATAATCAGCAAGACTTAACAACTTTGGTGGTTTATGAGATGTACCAAATCTCATTATCATAGTTGAACATGTTTGTAACTTGCACCATATTTTCCATTTTCAACAAACTTTCAAAAATTACTAAGTATGAACAAGAGTACACTTAGGAGAAGATAATAAGTTCGCCTCAATTCCATGAATATGAAAAATTACTAAGTATGAACAAGAGTACAAACTTTCAAAAATCACTCTCAAGAACTTGAAAACTTGCAAAAGTTAACTAATTTCTTGTCAAAATGGACACAAATCATCACAAATCAATCACGAATCACGAGCATTGTCAAACCCCAATTTCAACTAACGGAGTTTTACCGTTTGGAAAGTGACAAACCAGGATCTCAGTCATTAGTTATATTGAACGACTCTATATGGGACTCAAATGAAAATATCATATCAATCAGAGTTAATGTGGAAGCGTATAAAGAAAGTAAATGCGCAAAACAAACGCGCCCAAAAAGTTCAGTCCAAACAAAATTCAAAACAGTCCAAATGAAATAATAAAACATAATTCAATAGTAGGACTCCATGCATGTCCTATATGTGCACATGTGCCTTATCTTAGCGACATGAGAAAACATGTAAAAAAAGATGTCAACACGAGGTTGGTGAGTTCACAGGTTTCAATATGTAAATAAACGTTTACCAGATTATTGATAATTCAATATGTATATATAGGTAGCTAACCTACGTTTCATGTTTAACTTAAGCGCTCGCAACCAAAGCTGACTATTTGTTTATTTGCCTCTTGCCAGGTATATCAACTCTGGCGATGTGAGTAGGCTAACATTTCACCCGTTCGACCTCAAATCGAGTTAGTGCGACTAACGCGGGTGAGATTTGTCAAACCCAGTAGTACTACTAAACATTACCTAGCTAAGATCCATATTAACGGTTCGATGTGTGTTGAGGACTTTCAGTGACAACGTGTTACGCTTAGCTTTAACATTGATAACATATGAATACAATATTCAGAAATAGTTTGCGACATGTTTTCTCCCCCAAGATAAAACAGTAAAAGGGGCCGTGAAACTCACCTGATTGCGTAGGAAGTAATCACACAAGTATGAGATTGTAATCTCAATCGTTAGCCCGACACGGCACACGAATGCCCTAGAATTACAACATAATTATTAGGGATAAAATGGAATATGTGACGACGAAACGGAATGAGGAACATCCTAAAGGAAACGCTCTAAAGATTAATGAGTAATCGAACGTGTGCACGAGAATAAAGGATTCTTAAATTAACCAATTAAGAAAACTACGATTTGCGACGAGTGGCAAATAATAATACATAATAAATATATTCGAGCGTTTTTGCCATTAAATAATGGCCTAAGAAAATAATATAATATATATATTATCTTTAGATTTAACAAAGTATCACAATAAACAATTGCGCGACAAAATAATAAATCTATTATTTTATTTGAGGATAAAAACGAGCGAAAATAATTATATCATTTTGTTAGATTGAAACGTCTCATAATATTTATAATAATATAGAGTTTTGATTTTTATATTAAAATACTATCTAAAACAGTTTTTAAAAACAAAAGGGTGTGGAGAGACT
Organism: Smallanthus sonchifolius; assembly: GCA_023525975.1. Classification (NCBI taxonomy): domain Eukaryota; kingdom Viridiplantae; phylum Streptophyta; class Magnoliopsida; order Asterales; family Asteraceae; genus Smallanthus; species Smallanthus sonchifolius. The sequence goes on from CM042046.1 coordinate 36,407,644, forward strand.
CGAACCCGGGTCTCTCCCACACACGCACACAACCTTAACTATCCCTACCCGCTAGATAAATTGATTTTAACATTCGGGTCCCTGTGGTCTCCCTCCCATACACACAACGATCGAATCCCAGCCCCAATCCATCAAATCCGGTCACGACTAGCCAAAGTGGCAAAGGGGTTTTGTAGAACAAGGAATGGCGAACCTGCAGGTGGATTTATATCGCAAAAACATGTTTAAGGTTGATAATTTCATAATCGAAAATGTCAAACCCTAGGTTTGAACACAAGATTAGATTGATCGATTTTGATTATAGAAATGTTTGGATTCATGGGGCTATTACTGATTAGAACATTACGAAACTACTGATATGGTTTAATTTGGTTTTGGTTGTGTCTAAGATCAAAAGCCCCAAATCGGCGTATGAATAAACCCTAGATACATGATCATGCTTGATTTGATGTTATAAGATTAAATTAGTTTAGGGCTTTTATAGAATAAAAGATTTCGAAACTTCCCATACTGAGTAATTGGATTTAGATCATGTCTAGGTTAGGGTTCGATTAAACCCGGATGGGTATGAACCCTAGAATTTGGTTTGAATTGAATTCGAAAATGTAAGCCCTAATCAGCATAGGGCTTTGCATCTATAGACATAAACGAAACTGAGGATGAGATTAGATACCTAAAACGTTATCGAATTTGTGATGATTGAGTAAAACGGCGCCGACTGTGAGTAGCTTCAACTCCGGCGATGTCCGGTTCCACCTCCGACTGAATTGATGCGAGGGATTGCTTCTGAGTCGACCGTATAACATGCGTGAATGATCGATTGAGAGATTAAACAAAGAATTGATTGAATTTTGTGGATATGAGACTATTGTGTCGACGGTTACGGGTTTAATACCCGTAATTGAGATTAATTCGAACATAATGGCGACGTTAATTGCCTCAATGATTGTCGAAACTGACATTAACAACCATTTCAGTTACAAAATCAAGCAAAAATCGGTCATGTGGTTTGAATTTTTGATAAATGTCGCGAGTTTGACTTTGAATAGTCAAACATGATTCAATTTTCCTTTATTTTGACTTTGAAAGTCAACAAAAATTGGAAATGAGTTAATTACAAGTTTAGACCCTCTAGTTTCATGAATTTAAATTTGAATATAGGCAGAAATAGTCCCTGGGGTTTAATATTGGGTTAACTGGGTTAGGTTTTAACAGAATACTTAACGGGATTACTAACGGAGTTAACTTGAAAAGTCAGATTGTCACATCATCCTCTAGTTTAAAGAATTTTCGTCCCGAATATTAAAATCATAAATTTTTTTTTCCGGATGTCACATCATCCTCTAGTTGAAAGAATTTTCGTCCCGAAAATTAAAATAGTACCTTAAGAGTTTGAGGTGGAGTGCTTGTATAGGTGAGGATACTTGCGCATCATCTGATCCTCACGCTACCACGTGAATTCCGGTTCGCGTTTCGAGTTCCAACGGACTCTGACAATAGGGATTTTAGTACGTTTGAGCGTTTTGATTTCCCTATCCATGATTTCTACGGGTTCTTCGATGAAGCGCACCTGTTCATCGATGTGTAGTTCCTCAAGAGGAACAACGAGTGACTCGTCTACTAGACATTTCTTCAAGTTTGAGACGTGAAAGACGTTGTGTACACCACTAAGTCCTTCAGGTAGGTCTAGTTGATATGCTACTGGGCCAATTCTCTTCACTATCTTGAATGGTCCAACATAACGAGGTTTTAATTTGCCTCGTTTTCCAAAACGAATGACACTCTTCCAAGGTGAGACTTTTAACAAGACCATATCCCCTACTTGAAATTATAACGGTTTACGACGCTTATCGGCATAGCTCTTTTGACTATCACGAGCTATTTCCATACGGTTTCTAATTTGAACGATTTTCTCAGAAGTTTCAAGTACAAGCTCAGGACCCGTAAGTTGACTATCCCCAACCTCGGCCTAACAAATAGGAGAACGACATTTCCTTCCATATAGTGCCTCGAATGAAGCTGCCTTGATGCTAGTGTGATAACTGTTGTTGTAGGAGAACTCCACCAACGGTTGGTGAGACTCCCAAGTGTTACCGAAATCAATCACACAAGCTCGTAGCATATCCTCCAGGGTTTGAATTGTACGCTGCGACTGGCCATCAGTTTGAGGGTGGTATACTGTGCTCATATCTAGACGCGTGCCTAAAGCTTTATGTAACGATTGCGAGAAATGGGAGGTGAATCGTGCATCACGATCCAAAATGATAGAGATTGGCATTCCGTGCCAAGAGACTACTTCTTTCAAGTAATTACGAGTAAGCTTCTCCATTTTGTCGGTTTCCTTGATTGCTAAGAAGTGAGCAGATTTTGTTAAACGATCAACGATTATCCAAATGGTATCACATCGGGTAGGAGTTCGTGGCAATTTTGTGATAAAGTCCATGGATATCTGCTCCCATTTCCACATGGGAATCTCCGGTTGCTGCAGTAGACCGGAAGGCTATTGATATTCAACCTTGACCTTTGCGCAAGTCAGGCACTTGCTCACATAAGTAGCTATATCGCCTTCATCTTTGGCCACCAATACATCACCTTTAGGTCATGGCACATCTTTTCAGAACCTGGATGAACGGAGTAACGAGATTTATGAGATTCATCCATGACTAGTTCCCTTAAGTTTCTGAATACTGGAACCCATATTCGCTTGGCGAAGTAGCGAATACCGTCAGATTTGACCTCGAGTTGTTCTTCCATACCGTGTGTGGCTTCCACCTGTAGGTTTTCCTCCTCCAGGGCTTCAAGTTAAGCACTACGGATTTTGTTAGGTAATCCAGTGTGAATGGTAAGCTGTAATGCTTGAACTCGTTTGGGCTTGGTTTCTTTTCGACTTAGGACATCAGCTACAACATTAGCTTTACCCGGATGATACCGGATCGCACAATCATAATCATTCAAGAGCTCGACCCAACGACGCTGTCTCATGTTCAGCTATTTCTGCTCGAAGATATGCTGAAGACTCTTGTGGTCGGTGTAGATAGTGTACTTGGTACCGTACAATTAATGTCTCCATATATTAAGCGCGAAAACTATGGCTCCCAACTCTAGGTCATGAGTGGTGTAGTTTTTCTCATGAATCTTTAGTTAACGTGAAGCATATGAGATCACCTTTTCTCATTGCATTAACACACAACCCAGATCCTGAATGGATGCATCGCAATACACCACAAAATCTTCCTTCCCTCCGGAAGAGCTAGAATAGGTGCACTACAGAGTTTCTGTTTGAGGAGTGAGAATGCTGACTCCTAGTTTTCGCCCCAGTTATAGGCTTTACCCTTCTGAGTTAAGGCAGTGAGAGGTTGTGCAATTGTCACACCCCCAATTTCCACTAACGGAGTTTTACCGTTTGGAAGGTGACACACCAGGATCTCAGTCATTAGTTACATCAAACGACACTATATGGGACTTGAAATGTCAAAACATAAAAGTTCAGAGTTAATGCGGAAGCGTAAACGTTAATATGAAATCAAAAGTAATTACACGCAACAAGCATCGATTAATGTAATTAAATAAACTGTTTAAAGTATTTGAAATGAATGATATGACAGTAGGACTCCATGCATGTCCTAAGTGCGTAACCTGTGCCAAAGCGACCTGAGAAACATGTAAGAAAAAGTGTCAACACGAGGTTGGTGAGTTCACAGGTTTCAAGTTTACAATAAGAGTATGTTTGCCAAATTATGTACATTCAATATGCATATCTATAGGTAGCTAACCTATGTTCATGTCTTACTAAAGCGCTCGCAACCGAAGCTGACTGTGTTTATATGCCTCCTGCCAGGTCTATCAACTCTGGCACATGTGAGTAGGCTAACATTTCACCCGTTCGATATCCAATCGAGTTAGCGCGACTAACGCGGGTGGGATTTGTCAAACCCAGTAGTACTACTAAACATTACCTCGCTAAGATCCATATTAACTGTTCGAAATAAGATGAGGACTTTCTGTGATAGCATGTTACGCTTAGTCTCAACAGTGATATCATATAAAGTACCATAATCAAATAGTTGCGTCATGTTTTCTCCCCTGGCGGGAAAAACAATATATGCTTGCGTACCTGTTTCTCCCCCACGGGGAAAACAAGTAAAAGTATGATAATTGGTGTTTCATGTTTGTTTCTTCCTCAACAGGAAAACAAGTAAAATACGTTTGTGTGTAAGCATGTTTCTCCCCCAATAGTAAAACAGGTAAAAAGGGGCCGTGAAACTCACCTGAGCTTGAGTAAGGATTTGAATCACACAAGGGAAAAGTTGGAACCAAGTGTGTAAGTCTCAAAAGACTTACAAATGCCCTAAAATTATAAACACATAAAATTAGGGATAAAGGAAAATGGGAAATGTGACAATGACACGGATTGAGAAGCGTCCTAAAGGAACGCTCTAATATTCAAGAGTGGACGAAAGTGTCCACGGAGTTAGGAATTACTTTACGCGACGAATGACACGACTAATAATAATTATAACCGGGTGTTTTGTCATTCACAAAAATTAAGAAAATAATAATATATGTATACGAGTAAATAGTATAACCAATTATATTATTATTTAGTCTCAATCGACACACGATGTTATAAATTGATTTGAAATAATATAAATATATATTATTTAATAATACGGGTCACGGTTTGAAAATAATATAAACATATTATTTTATATGAATTCACGGTTTAAAAATAATATAAACATATTATTTTCACTTGGGGATAATAACACTAAATTATTTATAAAAGTGGGTATAATATATAATAATAAGTTAATAATTCAAACCCGAGCCTACGGGTTGTTTTCCGGGTTAAAACCCATTTATATAATAATATAATATTAAAAGGTTTGATTTTTATTAATTAAATATTAACAGAAAAATGTTTAAAAATAATTGTGGGAGCCCGGACTCGAACCCGGGTCTCTCCCACACCCGCACACAGCCTTAACCATCTCCGCCCGCTAGGGTATCGCGAAGGATACCGGGTTGGAATGGTTTTAACATCAGGCTCTATGTGGTTTTCCTCCCTTAAAGACCCGCGATCGAAACCGGTCATTATCCCTCGATTCGGACGATGGTTTGAGTGAAACAGAAACAAGTTTTGATGCTCAGAGGATTACGAATCCGAGCATGTCATCAATTTTGAAATCGGTTAAGATTTGGTTGTCTAATTTGTCAAAAACAGATCGAAACTTTATTTAGAAAACTTTGAATCGATTAGAAGTATTTCGATGATTAAGATGGTTAAAACTATAGGGCTTTTGTTAATCGGATAGATACGAAACTGATGAAGTAATTTAATTTCGTTTCTTTTCAGTCTAAGATCGAAAACCCCAAATTAGAACGCATATGAACCCTAATTACGGGTTCATGATCAATTCGATAGTGGAAGCCCGTTGTTTCATAGGGCTTTCACTCTACAGACGATTGCGAATCTAATGGAGTAGGTTAATTTGATTTAAAAACGGTTTAGAATTGAATTCGACAGATAGAGTTCACATGAACCCTAATTACGGGTTACAGAGATTTTTATATTAAAACTTGAAATTGGCAAAGGGCTTTCAGTAGAAAAGGTGTTGCGAATCTTTTTGCATAGGTTAATTTCATTTTCATTGGGTCTAGATTAGGGCTCGACTAAATCAGTCAGATGATGAACCCTAGGATCAAGAACTCGATCGAATTGATAATGTGAGCCCTAATTGTGTTAGGGCTTTCATTTCAGAGATAAAAGCGAAGCTGATGATGTATCTAGTAACCTGAATTGGTGTCGGGACGGTGGAGATCAACTAAAACAGGTCCGACGATGACTAGTTCGATTCCCGGTGGCTCTTGCTATGAATCCGATCAATTTGACGAGTGCAAAGGTTTCAGAGAGACTCGATTTAGGTGTGCAGTGTGTTGGTTTGCAAATTGGTAACTGATTACAGTCGAATTCGATTGAGTAAGACATAGGGTCGACGGTTACTTGTTTAATTCTCATTATTAGTGTTAATTCGATTAAATTGGAGGTGTTTAATGGATCAATTATGATCGTTATGATCATTATCATGCACGAACGGTTCTAATTCCAACGGATTTCGGGATATAATTCGCGAATTGGAAATCAAAGGATCCCAATGTTGACTTCCAAAAGTCAACAGGAGTAATTTTGATAAAATTGACTTTGGTGGGTCAATTTATTTGGCTTGGTAGATTCACTCAACTAGTCCCTGAAGTTTTGAATTAATATTGTGACCGAATTAGACCTTGGGGTTAGATTTGACTAACGGGGTTAGGTTTTTAACGATAAGTTAACGGAATTTGCTAACTGAGTTAACCAGAAAAGTCGGGTTGTCACATCATCCCCTAGTTAAAAGAATTTTCGTCCCAAAAATTAAAATAAAAATTTTTTTCCCGGGTATCACGTCATCCCCTAGTTAAAAGAATTTTCGTCCTGAAAATTTAAAATAATACCTTAAAGATTTGACGTGGAGTGCTTCAATAGATTAGGATATTTGCGCATCATCTGATCCTCGCGCTCCCACGTGAATTCCGGTCCGCGTTTCGAGTTCCAACGGACTCGAACAATAGGGATCTTACTGTGCTTTAACGTTTTAACTTCCCTATCCATAATTTCCACAGGTTCTTCGATGAAACGTAACTGTTCATCAACATGTAGTTCCTCCAGAGGAACTGCGAGTGATTCATCAGCTAGGCATTTCTTTAAATTTGAGACGTGAAAGACGTTGTGTACACCACTAAGTCTTTCAGGTAGGTCCAGTTGATACGCGACTGGTCCGATTCTCTTCAATATTTTGAAAGGTCCAACATAACGAGGATTCAGTTTTCCTCGTTTCCCGAAACGAATGACACCTTTCCAAGGTGAGACTTTGAGTAAAACCATGTCACCTATTTGAAATTCCAAAGGTTTACGACGCTTGTCGGCATAGCTCTTTTGACGATTACTAGCTGCCGCCGTACGGTTTCTAATTTGGACGATCTTTTTAGAAGTTTCAAATACAAGTTCAGGACCTGTGAGTTGGCTATCTCCAACCGTAGTCCAACAAATGGGAGAACGGCATTTCCGTCCATAAAGTGCTTCAAATGGAGCTGCCTTGATGCTAGTGTGGTAGCTGTTGTTGTAGGAGAACTCCACCAACGGTAGGTGAGACTCCCAAGTGTTACCGAAATCGATCACACAAGCTCGTAGCATATCCTCTAGAGTTTGGATAGTACGTTCAGTTTGGCCATCAGTTTGAGGATGGTATGCTATGCTCATATCTAGACGCGTGCCTAAGGCCTTATGTAACGACTGCCAGAAACGAAAAGTGAATCGTGCATCACGATCCGAAATAATAGAGATTGGCACCCCGTGCCGAGAGACTATTTCTTTCAGGTAAGTACGAGTAAGTTTATCCATTTTTTCGGTCTCTTTGATTGCTAAGAAGTGAGCGGACTTTGTTAATCGATCAACAATTACCCAAATAGTATCACATCCGGTAGGGGTTCGTGGTAACTTGGTGATGAAGTCCATGGATATTTGTTCACATTTCCACATGGGAATTTCTGGTTGTTGCAGAAGACCAGAAGGTTTTGGTATTCAACTTTAACTTTTGCGCATGTCAGACATTTACCCACATAAATAGCTATGTCGGCCTTCATCTTTGGCCACCAATATAGTATCTTTAAATCAAGGTACATCTTATCGGAACCCGGATGAATGGAGTAACGAGATTTATGAGCTTCATCCATGATTAGCTCCCTTAAATTTCCGAATACTGGAATCCATATTCGTTCGACGAAGTAACGAATTCCGTCAGATTTTACTTCAAGTTGTGCTTCCATGCCGCGTGTACCTTCTAACGGTAGGTTATCTTCTTTCAAGGCTTCAAGTTGAGCACTACGGATTCTGTCAGGCAATCCAGGGTGAATAGTGAGTTGTAACGCTCGAACTCGTTTGGGTTTCGTTTCTTTTCGGCTTAGTGCATCAGCCACGACGTTAGCTTTACCCGGATGATACCGGATCGCACAGTCGTAATCATTTAAAAGTTCAACCCAACGACGTTGTCGCATGTTCAACTCCTTCTGCTCGAAGATATGCTGGAGGCTCTTGTGGTCGGTGTAGATGGTGCATTTGGTACCGTACAAGTAATGTCTCCATATCTTAAGTGCAAAAACTACTCTCCCAACTCTAGGTCATGAGTGGTGTAGTTTTTCTCGTGAACCTTTAACTGACGTGAAGCGTATGCGATTACCTTTTCGCGTTGCATTAAGACACAACCTAGACCTTGAATAGATGCATCACAATACACCACAAAGTCATCGGTTCCTTCCGGAAGAGCTAAAATAGGTGCACTGCAAAGTTTCTGTTTGAGATGCTGGAAAGCTGATTCTTGATTATCGCCCCAATTATAAGCTTTTCCTTTTTGAGTTAGGGCGGTGAGAGGTTGCGCAATCTTTGAAAATCCTTCGATAAAACGACGGTAATATCCAGCCAATCCCAGAAATTGTCGCACTTCAGTCGGAGTCTTCGGTGCTGCCCAATTCTTGATGGCTTCTATTTTGGATGGGTCGACATGTATCCCTTTTTCATTTACCACATGCCCTAGAAATTGAACCTCTCGAATCCAAAATTCACATTTGGAAAACTTAGCATAAAGTTGCTCTTGCTTAAGTAGTTCCAAAATTAGACGCAGATGTTCTTCATGTTCTTCCTCGTTCTTGGAATAAATAAGAATGTCATCGATGAAAACGATAACAAACTGGTCAAGGTAAGGCTTACACACACGGTTCATGAGATCCATGAATACTGCAGGTGCGTTGGTTAAACCGAAGGGCATGACCATAAATTCGTAATGGCCGTACCTTGTCCTAAATGCAGTTTTAGAGATATCTTCTTCTCGGACTCTTAACTGATGATAGGCGGACCTAAGATCTATTTTAGAATAGAAACTTGATCCTTGGAGTTGATCAAAAAGGTCATCAATACGAGGTAAAGGGTAGCGGTTCTTGATTGTAACTTTGTTCAGCTCCCGGTAATCAATACACATACGAAACGTACCGTCCTTCTTCTTGACAAATAATACCGGAGCTCCCCACGGTGATGACTAGGTCGGATGAAACCTTTATCCAATAAGTCTTGCAACTGAGTGGACAGTTCCTGCAATTCACTGGGTGCTAATCGATAAGGTGCCCGAGCAATCGGTGCTGCTCCGGGTGCTAGGTCAATTTGGAATTCAACCTGACGGTGTGGTGGCAGACCGGGCAGATCCTCGGGAAATACTTCCAAAAATTCACGCACAACGGGAATATCTTCGATCTTCATCTCTTCTGACGGCTGTTCAGCAACAAGTGCCAAAATGTCAGTATGACCTTTAAGTAGACATTTCTGCGCTTTCATGAAGGATATGATGCTTATGACTGCACCACTCCTTTTGCCTTAGACAAAAAGGATTTCCCCTCTAAAGAGAGGAAGGCAAATATTTTTGTCACAACAGTTGGCCTCAGGTCGATTCTTGGATAACCAATTCATACCAACAATAAGGTCGAAACTGCCAAGTGTAACTGGCAGAAGGTCAATGTCAAGTTTATGACTAACCAATACTAGTTTACATCTGTAAGAATGCGAGTTGTTTCGATTTTCTGAGTAACAGCCCAAGCAAACCGTACTAAGATATTGTCCACTTTGCCCCCGATGGGTTGCCCATCCAGGAACTCGCGGTTTTGTTTTTACCCGACGAGTTGCTCGCCCAGGCAAAACGAGTCTCAATAGAGAAGGTATCCACCTCCTAATAAGGAACGTATTGTTCTCCCCCTCAACCGATGCGGGATATTACAGTCTGCTATCTCAATAGTATACTTGGCTTTCAATAGAGTTAGAGCACTACACACTAATATGGAATTTGTGAAATCGTGTTGAGACTTCTAGTGAGACCCGTGCTTATAAAGCAAGTGTCAGTCAACGCATAGGCTAAGGAAAGAGGTTCACATGTAGGAAAGAAAAGTATAATGAGATATAGATTCCAGTAGCATAAGAGATAGGATGTATGTTTGAGTAATTGCGTTCAACAGATGGTTGGTTAGGTTAAATCTTCGTTTCCTAATGTCATTGGATCAACGGGATCATTTCGTGAAGAAAGAAATCCGTTTACAGGATTGAATATGCTAGAGTAAAATTCGAAGTTAGACTAAGGATTAGTCACAGGATGAGGTAACAAGTTCAAGTGGGATCTATTGTAGGAGTGTAAGGAATAACGCGTTAGCATAGAAAAAATTCCTCAAATTCTGTGTACATAGTTGGAGTCGGTGGTTTTACGCTGAGGTTCTACTAGAGTTTCACTCTAGGTGGTTCTATTGATTAAGTTTGAATGAGAGTCGTAAGATCACTAAGACTCTTACATGAGTGAGATAAAATGATGTATTTCATTAATGATAGTCCAGTGTGTCCGTAAACACCTTCAACTTGATAGTCGCGTCTATCAGTTGTTGATCGAGTTTAACTATACCAACTAGTCGTTGAGTGGGTTACAAGAACTTCTACTGACAGTGGCAGTTTAAGTTTATAGATCATTGCTTAGGACCATTCATCCACATACTAGGTTTCACCAGGACTTACATGCACTTCAAATTATTATTACGTGTGCACCCGTAATGATAATTTGCTTTGCATGTTCACCCTAGTTCTCCCCGTCCTGTGCTATAATGTCCTTTAGTTTGTATTGCTGAGTACAGAGTGTTGTCAGATATGATAAGTCATCGAAAAGTTTAGTCATCAACCATAAGTTGATCAATTAGAACTCATATCAGGATGAGTAGTCAAGAAATCGTTTGATCCGAGTATTCACTCGAGTTGAAACACAATACAAGAGTCCAATCCAGCGGATTGTAGATGAGAGCATGAAGCAATCATGTACACGAAATGCGACTTCGAGAAATGAAACTAATTCATGAATACAAGTTATAGGAAGCAGCAAGGTAGCCGTCCTTTCAACTGAGTCAAGATAGGGTTTAAGTATGCATTGAACAATGCATTCTCAGATTTGTGTTCGATCCATTCTCAACAGAATATCGATCAAAGAGGCGAGCCCATGGCTCGGTAAAGTGATGACATCTACGTGCCAATGGATTCGGAAATAATGCGTGCAACGGTCTGCCTTCATTCGGCGTATTGTTGCTGGTGTGTATAGTAGGGACTCGCCTCCGACGATCCCAATTCCCAAGGAGATACGCGTTAGTGCTGAGTGTCGTCCATAACATGGACCTGATAAAGCCCACCATACCCAACAGGTGATGGTGATGTAAGTGACTCCTCCGAAGGCTCCGTCTCGCTGCCCTCGAACGGGAGTGGATGATATTCTGGTGATTCCCCGAGTGTCGCCACTGGGAATGATGATGCAATGCAAATGTTGTGTCCCTCGCCAACTGAGGGTGATACGGATGGTGTTATATACCTGCTCTACAATGTATGTATAGATGCTATATGTATCAGGTATGAGTGTCTGTGCCGTGTAACTAATGCACGTGTACGGTTATAGTCTAGTATGCAATCCTAGTTCTCTATAACCAATGTCTCTGATACCAATCTGTCACACCCCCAATTTCCACTAACGTAGTTTTACCGTTTGGAAGGTGACACACCAGGATCTCAGTAATTAGTTACATCAAACGACACTATATGGGACTTGAAATGTCAAAACATAAAAGTTCAGAGTTAATGCGGAAGCGTAAACGTTAATATGAAATCAAAAGTAATTACACGCAACAAGCGTCGATTAATGTAATTAAATAAACTGTTTAAAGTATTTGAAATGAATGATATGACAGTAGGACTCCATGCATGTCCTAAGTGCGCAACCTGTGCCAAAGCGACCTGAGAAACATGTAAGAAAAAGTGTCAACACTAGGTTGGTGAGTTCACAGGTTTCAAGTTTACAATAAGAGTATGTTTGCCAGATTATGTACATTCAATATGCATATCTATAGGTAGCTAACCTATGTTCATGTCTCACTAAAGCGCTCTCAACCGAAGCTGACTGTGTTTATATGCCTCCTGCCAGGGCTATCAACTCTGGCACATGTGAGTAGGCTAACATTTCACCCGTTCGATATCCAATCGAGTTAGCGCGACTAACGCGGGTGGGATTTGTCAAACCCAGTAGTACTACTAAACATTACCTCGCTAAGATCCATATTAACTGTTCGAAATAAGATGAGGACTTTCTGTGATAGCATGTTACGCTTAGTCTCAACAGTGATATCATATAAAGTACCATAATCAAATAGTTGCGTCATGTTTTCTCCCCTGGCGGGAAAAACAATATATGCTTGCGTACCTGTTTCTCCCCCACGGGGAAAACAAGTAAAAGTATGATAATTGGTGTTTCATGTTTGTTTCTTCCTCAACAGGAAAACAAGTAAAATACGTTTGTGTGTAAGCATGTTTCTCCCCCAATAGTAAAACAGGTAAAAAGGGGCCGTGAAACTCACCTGAGCTTGAGTAAGGATTTGAATCACACAAGGGAAAAGTTGGAACCAAGTGTGTAAGTCTCAAAAGACTTACAAATGCCCTAAAATTATAAACACATAAAATTAGGGATAAAGGAAAATGGGAAATGTGACAATGACACGGATTGAGAAGCGTCCTAAAGGAACGCTCTAATATTCAAGAGTGGACGAAAGTGTCCACGGAGTTAGGAATTACTTTACGCGACGAATGACACGACTAATAATAATTATAACCGGGTGTTTTGTCATTCACAAAAATTAAGAAAATAATAATATATGTATACGAGTAAATAGTATAACCAATTATATTAGAGTAAACTGCCATTTTCGTCCCTGTGGTTTGGTCAAAATTGTCACTTTCATCCAATAGTTTGTTTTTTTGTATCTGGGTCCTCATGGTTTTAAAATATTGCCATTTTCATCCTCGTGGTTTTAAAATATTGCCACTTTCATCCAGTCAGCTAACACCGTCCGTTTTTCTCAGTTAAATGAGGGGTATTTCAGTCCTTTTACTTATTTGTTTTATTTTTTCATCTTTTTTACTCTCACTTTTTAATCATCCCCAATTTAACCTCTAATTTAATCATCCACCTGCTGGCCTTCTTCCTCTTTTCCTGACCAGTTTCCGACGAGCACCACTGGAACACCTCCGTCGCTTGTTTCTATGATTAAAAAGTGAGAGTAAAAAAGATGAAGAAATAAAACAAATATGTAAAAGGACTGAAATACCCCTCATTTAATTGAGAAAAACGGACGGTGTTAGCTGACTGGATGAAAGTGGCAATATTTTAAAACCACGAGGATGAAAATGGCAATATTTTAAAACCACGAGGACCCAGATACAAAAAAACAAACTATTGGATGAAAGTGGCAATTTTGACCAAACCACAGGGACGAAAATGGCAGTTTGAAATAATATAAATATATATTATTTAATAATACGGGTCACGGTTTGAAAATAATATAAACATATTATTTTATATGAATTCACGGTTTAAAAATAATATAAACATATTATTTTCACTTGGGGATAATAACACTAAATTATTTATAAAAGTGGGTATAATATATAATAATAAGTTAATAATTCAAACCCGAGCCTACGGGTTGTTTTCCGGGTTAAAACCCATTTATATAATAATATAATATTAAAAGGTTTGATTTTTATTAATTAAATATTAACAGAAAAATGTTTAAAAATAATTGTGGGAGCCCGGACTCGAACCCGGGTCTCTCCCACACCCGCACACAGCCTTAACCATCTCCGCCCGCTAGGGTATCGCGAAGGATACCGGGTTGGAATGGTTTTAACATCAGGCTCTATGTGGTTTTCCTCCCTTAAAGACCCGCGATCGAAACCGGTCAATATCCCTCGATTCGGGCGATGGTTTGAGTGAAACAGAAACAAGTTTTGATGCTCAGAGGATTACGAATCCGAGCATGTCATCAATTTTGAAATCGGTTAAGATTTGGTTGTCTAATTTGTCAAAAACAGATCGAAACTTTATTTAGAAAACTTTGAATCGATTAGAAGTATTTCGATGATTAAGATGGTTAAAACTATAGGGCTTTTGTTAATCGGATAGATACGAAACTGATGAAGTAATTTAATTTCGTTTCTTTTCAGTCTAAGATCGAAAACCCCAAATTAGAACGCATATGAACCCTAATTACGGGTTCATGATCAATTCGATAGTGGAAGCCCGTTGTTTCATAGGGCTTTCACTCTACAGACGATTGCGAATCTAATGGAGTAGGTTAATTTGATTTAAAAATGGTTTAGAATTGAATTCGACAGATAGAGTTCACATGAACCCTAATTACGGGTTACAGAGATTTTTATATTAAAACTTGAAATTGGCAAAGGGCTTTCAGTAGAAAAGGTGTTGCGAATCTTTTTGCATAGGTTAATTTCATTTTCATTGGGTCTAGATTAGGGCTCGACTAAATCAGTCAGATGATGAACCCTAGGATCAAGAACTCGATCGAATTGATAATGTGAGCCCTAATTGTGTTAGGGCTTTCATTTCAGAGATAAAAGCGAAGCTGATGATGTATCTAGTAACCTGAATTGGTGTCGGGACGGTGGAGATCAACTAAAACAGGTCCGACGATGACTAGTTCGATTCCCGGCGGCTCTTGCTATGAATCCGATCAATTTGACGAGTGCAAAGGTTTCAGAGAGACTCGATTTAGGTGTGCAGTGTGTTGGTTTGCAAATTGGTAACTGATTACAGTCGAATTCGATTGAGTAAGACATAGGGTCGACGGCTACTTGTTTAATTCTCATTATTAGTGTTAATTCGATTAAATTGGAGGTGTTTAATGGATCAATTATGATCGTTATGATCATTATCATGCATGAACGGTTCTAATTCCAACGGATTTCCGGATATAATTCGCGAATTGGAAATCAAAGGATCCCAATGTTGACTTCCAAAAGTCAACAGGAGTAATTTTGATAAAATTAACTTTGGTGGGTCAATTTATTTGGCTTGGTAGATTCACTCAACTAGTCCCTGAAGTTTTGAATTAATATTGTGACCGAATTAGACCTTGGGGTTAGATTTGACTAACGGGGTTAGGTTTTTAACGGTAAGTTAACGGAATTTGCTAACTGAGTTAACTAGAAAAGTCGGGTTGTCACAGCAATCTTAGAAAATCCTTCGATGAATCGACGATAATAACCAGCCAATCCCAAGAATTGTCGCACATCCGTCGGAGTCGTTGGTGCTGCCCAATTCTTGATGGCGTCAATCTTTGATGGATCGACATGTATTCCCTTCTCATTAACCACATGTCCTAGTAATTGAACTTCCCAAATCTAGAATTCACACTTGGAAAACTTAGCATACAGCTGCTCCTGCTTTAGTAATTCCAGAATTAAGCGTAGATGTTCCTCATGTTCCTCCTTGTTCTTGGAATAAACGAGGATGTCGTCGATGAAAACGATGACAAATTGATCAAGATATGGCTTACAAACACGGTTCATGAGGTCCATGAACACCGCGAGTGCGTTGGTTAATCCGAAAGGCATGACCATGAACTCATAGTGGCCGTACCTTGTCCTGAAAGCAGTTTTGGAGATATCCTCATCTCGGACTCTCAATTGGTGGTAACCAGACCTAAGATTTATCTTGTAATAGAAACTTGATCCTTGGAGTTGATCAAAGAGATCATCTGTACGAGGCAGAGGAAAACAATTCTTGATTGTAACTTTATTCAGTTCACGGTAGTCGATACACATACGGAAGGTCCCGTCCTTCTTCTTGACAAACAGGACTGGAGCTCCCCATGGCGATGAGCTAGGTCGGATGAAACCTTTATCTAACAATTTTTGCAGCTAAGTAGATAGCTCTTGCAATTCACTAGGTGCTAGTCTATAAGGTGCCCTAGCGATCGGCGCTGCTCCGGGTGTTAGATCAATTTGGAATTCAACTTGACGGTGAGGTGGCAGACCAGGCAAATCCTCGGGAAATACTTCCGGATAGTTGCAAACGATCGGAATATCTTCAATCTTTTTCTCCTCCGGTGGCTGCTCGGCGACGAGAGCCAGAATAGAAGTATGCCCTTTTCGAAGACATTCCTTTGCCTTCATGAAGGATATGTTGCCCATGACTGCACCAACCTTTTCACCCTGAATGGAAAGAGTTTCTCCACTCGGGAGAGGAATGCGAACGATTTTCTCATGACAGATGATTTTGGCTTGGTTTTTAGATAACCAATCCATGCCGACATTTACATCGAAACTACCAAGTGTGAATGGCATAAGGTCGATATCAAGTTTATGACCAGCCAACTCAAGCTTACAACCCTTAAGAATATGGGTTGCTTCAATTATTTGGCCATCGGCTATTTCTATTACATACTTAGCTTCTAGCAGATTTGGAGTTCCTTTTATCATATCACTAAGTTTCTTAGATATAAAACTCTTATCGGCACCAGTGTCAAAAATGACAGAAGCAAAGTAATTGTTTAAGAGGAACTTACCGGTGACTACATTATGATAATATCGAGCTTCTCTAGATCCTATCATGAAGGCTCTTCCCTTCGCACCATTCCCTTCATTATTACCATTGTTGTTGCCATTGTTGTTGTTTTGATTGGGGTTGTGGTTGCCATTACCCCCTTCTTCAACTGAGGACAATTCTTCTGAAAGTGTCCCTCCTTCTCACACTCAAAGCATCCCTTTGTAGACCCAGGCTGTTGAAAAGGTTGCTTAACTTGCAACTCACCCCTACAATCCTTGGCAGCATGGCCTATCTTACCACACCGCTAATAACGGTTACAAGCCCCATAATGATGGAAGTTGCATTTGTTGCACTTGGGGGATTTCCCCGCATATCCACCTTGATTTTGACCTGAAGAGGTCGTCTGATTGAAGTTCTTAGCAGGCTCAAACTTACGCTGCTGTTGCTGAGGTTGATTAAAATGGGGTCCCTTGGAGTTGGAGTGAGAGTTGGAGTTGTGATCAAACTTGCGCTTATGATTATCGGTGGATTTAGAGACCGAACCCGTCAGGGGTAGAGTCCCTTGAGTCACTACCTGGTCGGTTAACTTATGGGCAAATCTGATGGTCTGTTGGATGGTAGTAGGGTTAGATGAGGTGACCATGCTCTGAATCTGAGGCACTAAACCTCCAATGTACAGCTCAATCCTTTTGTAATCCGGGGTCACCATGTGTGGGTACAAGGTAGCAAGCTCATGGGAGCGTGTGGTATATAGTTCAATTTCAGCGCCTTCCATTTTCAGGTTCCAGAATTCCCCTTCCAACTTCTGAATCTCATCCCGAGGACAGTACTTCTCCTTCATCATCGTCTTAAATTCCTCCCACGGGAGTGCATTGGCCATAGCTAAACCCAACATTTGGACTTGAGTGTTCCACCATGTGAGAGTCGGGCCCTCCAAAGTACCAGAAGAAAATTTGACCTGATTGGCCAAGGGACAGTTGCACATGGCAAATACCAACTCCACTTTCGCGAACCATCAAAGTAGTCCGACAGCTCCTTCAGCTTCACTAAAGGTGTGGGCCTTACAGTCCATGAATGTCTTAAATGTGCACGCTGGTTGCTGATTCTGTTGACCTAAATTTAGAAACATAATATAGGATTGAGATTATAAAGCTTGGGAAAGATGCTTTGAGAGATGAATTGACCTCACTATTTTAGTGTTTACCTGCAGCATTCTGTGCTGCTAGAGCCTCAGCCACACTATCGTTAATTAGTGTCGCCAGCTCAGCTGCTGTCATGTTAATGGTGCCTCGGCCACCAGCACGACCTCCACGTCCTCTTCCAGACATAATTCTTCACATTCACAAATACAAAATAATGAGAAATATATCGCATTTCAAACATTATATGTACAAGTAAGGAAATGATAACTAAACACAACGTCTAATATTTTGAAATTAAATAAGTTGTAAGGCTACAAAATAAATAACTCAAAACATCAAACTTCTCATTCTTTTATTGAATGGGAACAACCTTATCCATCTAGGTTTGAAATAGAAAGAACATAAACAAGCATAAATGAAAGGAAAGATAAGATAGAATAATCATCAAACATCATCATCATCGGAGGAGGAAATGCATGATAGAGCATCATCAATCTCGACCGGCTCCTCCTCGGGTGGCTCCTCCTCTAAGGGCTCATCCTCAAACGTCTCCTCCTCGTCGTCAGAAAGTGGGATATTCTCTGACCAAAGTGCTGCCTGCATTTGGGGCTCCAGATGGGTCACTCTCTCCAGAATCCCTTCGGCAGCATGGTCCGAGGTGTCCACCCTCATTTCTAAATGTTGAACCCTATCCACTAGATGGTCATGGACCTGGTCTGTCGCTGCTAGCTCAGCGGTCAAATGCTCAATATGTTCCTTATTCTCTTCTACTTGTAACTCCCATTGTAGAATACCGGGTATCTCATCAGTAGTATCTTTCACTATTCCTAATTCCCTAGTCATGTAAAATACAAAAGCCGCAAAAGCTTGTTCCATGGTACATGGCAAGCTAGATAAAGTAGATGATGAGGAATTGGAACCAAAATAGGGTGATGGAACATTTCCCATCTCGATCCATCTCTGGATCATTTTCGGGTGTGAATCCTAATTGTGTGATGTATTCCTTGCTAGCGCGCTACTCGGCTCACCCTGCTCAACCGAATTGTCACTAGAACTGGTCCGGCGCCTTTTGGGCTACGGGGATGGTAGGATAGGTGCATCATGTCCTGGTGCCTTAGGTGATGGTGGTGGGGTTGACGACATGGTCCTGTAACGTAATATATAAGTGCCAACCCAAAACGCTTATGACATGTAACTAATGTGTGAGGTTATAGTCTAGTATGCAATCCTAGTTCTCTATAACCAATGGCTCTGATTCCAATCTGTCACACCCCCAATTTCAACTAACGGAGTTTTACCGTTTAGGAAGTGACAAACCAGGATCTCAGTCATTAGTTACATTGAACGACTCTATATGGGACTCAAATGAAAATATCATATCAATCAGAGTTAATGCGGAAGCGTATAAAGAAAGTAAATGCGCAAAACAAACGCGCCCAAAAAGTCCAGTCCAAACATAATTCAAAACAGTCCAAACAAAATAATAAAACATAATTCAATAGTAGGACTCCATGCATGTCCTATATATGCACATGTGCCTTATCTTAGCGACCTGAGAAAACATGTAAAAAAACATGTCAACACGAGGTTGGTGAGTTTACAGGTTTGAATATGTAAACTTATTGATCATTCAATATGTATCTATAAGTAGCTAACCCACGTTTCATGTTTAACTTAAGCGCTCGCAACCGAAGCTGACTGTTTGTTTATTTGCCTCCTGCCAGGTCTATCAACTCTGGCGATGTGAGTAGGCTAACATTTCACCCGTTCGACCTCAAATCGAGTTAGCGCGACTAACGCGGGTGGGATTTGTCAAAACTAGTAGTACTACTAAATATTACCTCGCTAAGATCCATATTAATGGTTCGATGTGTGTTGAGGACTTTCAGTGATAGTGTGTTACGCTTAGCTTTAACATTGATAACTGTAGATATAAAGATTGATGGCTACAAAATTCTCTAAGTACAACTACTGCGGACTCCACAGTTTTGCTGCTGACCAACAAGCTGCTGCGGATAAGTTTGTTTGCTGCAGATAGTTGCTCTCCTGCTGATGAACAACTCTGTTGCGGACAGCCTTATGTGCTGAAGTCTAGAGTTGCTGCTGATAGGCTTCTCAGCAGCATCAAACACTTGATGCTGCTGATAGGCAAATCATCAGCAGGTTTGGATAGTTGAGTCTTGCTGCGGATCATCAACTATGTTACTGATAGCCATATATGCTGAAGATTAATCGTTGCTGCTGATTGTCATATCAAAAGCATCAACATTATTACTGACAACTTTTTGCTACAACTCTGACACATCACATGCAGAAAGAATGTTACTGTCGCAGACAATAAAAGACAACAACGCTCTCCTTCCAAGTATCCAAGCAATGACGCCTAAGAAGACGTTTGATTAAAGTTAACTTTTGTAGTCTTTGTTGTCTTAACTTGTAGTATAGCTTCTAGTATACAAGATCAACGGCTTGTGTTTGATCTGATCCTTAGAATCAAGGGTCTGTCTTGATTCTAAGTTACTATATAAGTAGTGTATCTGTTCATTGTACAAGTGTGCTTCCTTAGAGTTTTCTCTGTAGTCTTGTAAACATTGAAGCTTAATACAATCTGCATTTATCAGTATTCTTTGTGTTTACCTGTTTACATTGTATAGTTGTGATTGTTTTCGCTAATATCAACTAGAATAGAACCATCTTGTATTCACCGATCCTACAAGTGGTATCAGAGCTTTGGCTCTCAGATTAAACAAACTCACACTTGTTTAATCACTCTCTGGTTCTATTCACTACTATCTCTTTGCTAAAACACCATATATCACAAATCCATAAATGGCATAAAACAATGGTTTTGATGATACTGGAAACATCAACAGACCACCAAGACTGGTGTCTGGAGAAGACTATGATATGTGGAAGAACATGATGGAAAGTTTCTTCTGCTATCAAGAGTATGGGATGTGGAGATCCATTAAAGATGGACCATATGTACCCATGGTGGCCTCTGCTGATTCCGGAGGTCCATCATTCCCCAAAGAACCCTCAAAGTATTCAGATAAAGACATCAAGAAGATGGAGGTAGACAATGCTCAAAAGTGAAGCTGGAGAATGAAGACATTCTCAAGAAGTTCATCAGGTCTCTGCCAAGCTGCTGGACACTTTACATAGTGTCAATCAGAAGAACTAAAAATTTAAAGACTCTTTAGATGACTGAGCTGTTTGGCATGCTGAAGACCCATGAATTAGAAATGATTCAAGCCAAAGAGAGAAGCTCAAGTTACTCAACAACCTCATCATCCACCACCAATTCCTCTGCACTTCACTCTAACCACTTAGTTCCTAGTTCAAGTAACTACTACCCTCCCATTGTCACTCATCCCTAGACTCCAACCTCATAATCAAACAACTCACCATTTCTTCTTGAAGCCCCACCTCAAACATCAACTTCTGTTGCCTTTGTCTATGCAAACACAAGCAATATGTCCTTTATCAAGGAAGATCTGGAATGTTTTCATCCAGATGATCTAGAAGAAATGGATATACAGCACTCCTATGCCATGCTATCTCTAAGAGCAAAAAGGTTCTACTCTAGAATAGGAAGACCCATTCCAAGCAACAACTCCAACACCAGAGTTGGCTTGGACAAAAGCAAACTGAAATGTTACAACTGTAACCAACTTGGTCACTTTTCCAGAGAATGCAAGGCACCAAAGGCAAATCCAGTAGCTACCCAGCAAAGGCAAGCTCATCAAGGTCAAACAAGCCAAGCTTAGCCAAGACAACAACAAGCTACCCCTCCTACTCAAAATGCAGCGTGTGTAGCTGTTGGAACTGCTGATTTTGACTGGAGCCTTCAGTATGAGGATCTTCCTGCCAACAATCAAGATCTCATGGCAGACACATCA
The DNA here is from genome assembly GCA_023525975.1 of Smallanthus sonchifolius. Taxonomy (NCBI): domain Eukaryota; kingdom Viridiplantae; phylum Streptophyta; class Magnoliopsida; order Asterales; family Asteraceae; genus Smallanthus; species Smallanthus sonchifolius. The sequence continues at coordinate 36,429,181 of CM042046.1, forward strand.
GAGATACCACCTCAGGTATATGAAAATCTTTGTTGTAGGATCGGTGAATACAAGATGGTTCTATTCTAGTTGAGATTGGCAGAAACAATCACAACTAAGTAATGTAAACATGTAAACAAGAAGAATACTGATAAATGCAATTTGTATTAAGCTTCAAAGATCACAATATTACAGAGAAAACTCTTAAGAAAAAGCACACTTATACAATGACTCTAAGTACTACTTATATAGTAACTTAGAATCAAGACAGACCCTTGATTCTAAGGATCAGATCTAACACAAGGCGTTGATCTTGTATTGAAGCTATTCCACATGTAACGACAATAAATACTACAAAAGTTATCTTTACTCAAACGTCTTCTTAGGCATCATTGCTTGAGTCATTGGAAGAAGAGCGTCGTTGTCTTTTATTGTCTTGCACCAGTAACATTCTTTCTGCGTGGAGTGTGTCAGTGTTGCAGCAGAAAGTTATCAGTGGTAATGGTTGCTTTATCGAAGCCAGTCAGCTGGAATGTTTGATCTTCAGAGGGAATGGCTATTAGCAGCAAAGTTGTTGATTAGCAGCAGAGCACAACTGTCCACAACTGCTGATGATTTTCCTATCAGCAGCAATTTTGGTCTTCAGCAGATAAGGCTATCCGCAAAAGATTTGTTCTTCAGCAGAAGAACAAGTATCCGCAGCAGATAAGCTTATCCGCAGCAGTTTGTTGATCTGCAGCAAACTATGAGGTCCACATCAGTTGTACTTAGAGAATTTTGTAGCCATTAGTCTTTATTTCTACAAACCCCCCTAGACTGATGCAACCAAAACTCTCTTACTGCTTTTGCCGCTGAAGCTTTTCCATGTTGCACACTATCCTTTCTACCTCATAGCCTCTTGGGTCCTGGTTGGGATTGTTTAGAGGAAGCTCAGATAGAGTCTTTATGTCTTTGCTTGGCATTTTGAAGATGGCCTTGCTTGAACATATCATCTTCTGTACTTTAACATCAATCAAGATAAACTCGTTGGTATCAGCCTTGAAGGACCAACTGGTGAATGGAGAATGGGATTTAAGTGGTTTGGCATCAATGATTACATCTTTACTAGGGCTGAAGTGATGTTTGATTGCTAGTAAAAGATGTATCCCACCTTCATTCTCTGGATTATAGGCTTCACCCAACTCCAGTATTCTTCTTAGATCTGAGTCTGGGAGTTGAAGTACCTCATCAACAGATTTATAGATAGATCTTTTTAGTTTTTCCTTTCCCCTGAAGACTTCAAACCATTTTTCTTGAGTGTTGTAGAACCAGACAACTATTTCTCTTGAGTCTTTTGGTGTGATGGTAGGTTTGGTTTTCTTCTTGGAAGGCTGCTGATGAGGAGGAGCTGGGTGGAGGGATTTGGACTTTGTGGGAAGAGAGGAATGAGGTCTAGGCTGGTGAGTGGAAGTATGGTGGGAGGAGGAGTAGTGGATGAGGGAGAAGGCTTGGGTTTCTTTGATTTGTGTTCAGCAGTTTGAGTTATCACCCTTTTCTTGGAGCCTGTCTTCCCCAATCTTTCTTCCTCTTCCTTCTTGAATTTGGAGTACAAGGCTTGCAAGTTCATGAAACTCATGGGGCCTAGCCTTTTTCCACTTTCTCCTCTTGTCTTTAGGAAGTCAGTCATGACTTTCCTTTCTTCATGGGTCCTTATGTTGAATGCAATGGTCTTCTTGGATTTTTGCTTGGCTTTTTCTTCTTCTTCATCCCTTTTCTTATTTGCCAATTGACCTTGCTGACCCATGAAGGCTCTGTAGATTTCTTTATTTGATAGTTTCTAAAGGTAGTCTGCATCCTCACCTTGAGAAATCAGAGCTGCTATCCATTCTTCTCTCATTTCTTTGGCTAGTTCAGAATCAGTTATTCTGAACTTAGCCTCTTCCCTTTTCTTCTTCTCCCTTTCTTCTTCTTTTTCTTTATTAAACTGTTCCTACAGATGAAGAGCTAGGGCTTCATTTTCTTGTAATTGAGAAGTTGCAGGAAATCTGGCTTTGAGATCATCCAACTGTTTAGCATACATCTGGATTTGTTGTTCGCTGAAGAGCATGGCAGCTTTTCTTTCTTGAATTTTTCTTAGCTCTGCTATCTCCTCTTCTTCTTCTTCTTCTTCTTCTTCTTCTTCTTTCCTCCCTTTCCCTTTGCTCTTTCAACAATCTCTCTTCCACCTCTTCAGTCATTACTCCCTTCCCCTTGGCTTTGGTTGACGCCTCTGCTTCAGCTTCAAGGATCACAACAGTAGATGTTTTAGATACTGTTGGCATCTCTGCTTCTGCTTCATTGGTAGTTTGGGGAATGGATGGGGGAAGGATTCTTGCTTCATCTTCTTCCCATTCACACCCAGTTACTTCCTTCCAACTTTTCCTTACATCCTCCAACTCTGTTCTTCTAGATTCTGTTGCAGTGTTCAGAGTGGCGGTTGGTGAGGAGAGAAAAGAGAAATCTGAGTCAGAGGAGGCATCTTCTGCAAGGCGTCCCTCCTTTTCAAGACGAGCTTTGATAGTCTTGATCATTGTTTGGATCTCTAAGGAGTTGACATTGTAGATATGTGTTCTGAGCTCAAAAATGTTGTATAGGAAGTCTGAGTTGAGGAGTAGGATCTCATTGATGTGGTTGAAGAAGACAGATGATCCATCACTCAGAAAGAAGGTGAAGCCAGAGGGCCAGTGCATGACCATCCTAGCACTGCCAGCACCCTGACCATCTCATTGTGTATGAAGCTTCTCCAGCAAACAGTTTCTTCGTCAGTGAAGCCCGGTCCGGATCGGTCAAAGCTGGTCAACGACCGAATCCAATGGAACCGGTTCCGGATCGGATCCGGTTAAGGGAGTGGAGAATTGGAACCTATTGAGACCGGACCGGATATATGGAACCGGACCGTACAAAAAAAAACCGGTTCCACCGGTTTTTTTTATTAATTTTTTTTTAAATTAACAAAGATACACTATAAAATACATGTTTTATTTATTTTTTATATTTTTTTAGTGATTTAACAATAGTTCGTACAAAAAAAATTACAAAAAACATGATTGAATCACAAAATATATATTATTTATTATGACTCGTTATTCGTCGTCTACTCGTCTTAGTCTTCGTAACATCGGTTTTCAATCTTCTTCGCTTGCGATACGTTGGGCTTCATCATAAGCTTGTTCTTCGTCAGAGAGTGGATTCGCCGCCCCTTGTTCTACTTCGAATTCGTGTATTTCTTGTTCAATGTCAAGCTCGCCTTCTAGTTTTGCAACATGTTGTACACGTTCGGCGGCATCCAAATGGTCCTTCAAGCAAATACATATCTCCATAGATTCCGGTGTAAGCCTCGTTCTTCGAATAGACAAAACCCTGCCACTAAGAGAAAAAGCAGATTCCGAAGCTACCGTGGAAGCTTGGACGATTAGTAGGTAGAATGGGATATTGGGATTCCCTTCCTTGCCACCAACTCAAGATATCAAAGTTTTCAAACTCTTCGGATCTTAGAGTTGAAATAAAGTCGGTTGCTTGATATCTTTCAAGCTCGCTACTTGGTGTGCTTCCACGAGCTCGTTTAGTATTTTCGTTTCTTAAAGTGTTAAATAAAGTTAGCATCGGGTTCCTTGAACTACTAGAACTTGAACCCGAACCCATTGATTCACGTATGTTTGATGGATCACCACTTCCACCATATTTGCGTAAATAATAATCAAACATATTATTAAAAGCCGAATTGAAATCCCTTATTGCTTTTGATTCAAAATTTGGGTCTTCCTCGAACATATTTAAATCGTCCGATATTGATCCAATTAATGTTTCAACACCGGTTACATTAATCGTTGGGTTTAAGGCAGCCGAACATGTAACAACGACCGACATTTTCGAAAAATATTTTTTAAATTTAGCTTTCATAGGTGTTACCATTTTTTCAAAAATAGTGCCGTGATAGTCAAACTATTTTAATTTATTACATATTAAGTATAATTGTTGAAGTATTAGCGAAGATGTGGGATAATAAACTCCCGATAAACATGTAGTTGCATTTTTAAAAACCTCAAGCAAATTATTTAGTTTCTCGATCATATCCCAACTTATATTATCAAATTTTTGTGAACAACGTTTCTTTTGCACAAGTTCATCATGGAAATGTTTTAAAGTAACTCTTTGCCTTAAGGCCGATTCAAACATTTTCCATGTCGAGTTCCATTTAGTAGGTACGTCCCAATTTGGACCTAAAAAGATGGAATCCGTTTGTTGGCACAAGTTTCTATAGTTTATATATCTTTTTTTGCTTGTGCTAAAAACTTCCTGTAACATCACTTTAAAATTTTCTTTCACTTCTCTTATTTTCTTGGACGTTTAGACCGTCTTGCACAACCAAGTTAATGATGTGTGCAACACATCGACTATGAAAGAAAACACCGTTACAAGGCGGTTCATATTTTATTTTTAATTTTTCCACCGTGTTTGTGTTATTTGAAGCGTTATCAAAAGATATTGAAAATATTTTTGGTTGAATTTTATAAGTTTGAATTACCGAGTCTAAAATATAAAATAAGTTTTCGCCGGTATATGGATATCCAAAATAATCAAACGCAATCGTACGCTTCATCATTTGCCACGACTCGGGTTGAACCCAATGTGCGGTAACGCAAAGGTACGATTCGGGTAAACCATGTGGAGCGGATCAAACGTCCGTGGTTAAGTTAATGCCGGCATTTAAATTTTCAAAACCTAAGATTAATTCTTTTTTAGCTCTTTTCCACATTTTTAAACAATCTCTTCTCAAAGTAGAACGACTTACATTGGTGTAGCTCGGTTGAAGCGTCTCTTGTATCATCCTCGTCAAGCACGGGTTATCAAAGTGATCAAAAGGCAACCCTTCTTGAATGACGAAATGTGTCATTCTTTCACGAACCCTCTCAACATTGTATTGCCAAACTCCTCCATCCCTACCAATTTGAGTTTGATCTTCACATTGAGTGTGTTTTGTGTGACTAACAATATGTTTCCTCAAAGTGCTATTTCCCGCAGCACCCATAATTTTACCACAACGTTTGCAACGAGCCTTTTGCGAACCGTTCGACATTTCGCATAAATCGAAATAAGCCCATATCTCTTGGTTTCTGGAGAAAGGAAGTACTCTCACCACCGTGGCTTCTCTTGTAGAACCACCAACCAAATTTTGAGTGCTTGCGGAAGCAGAAGCGGAAGCCATGGGAGCGTTGTTTTTGCGTTAAAGTGAGCGTTTTTACATTTTGAGAGCATTTTGAGTTTTGAGAGCTAGGATGTTGTGGTGAACTAACCCATACCCCCAATACCTATTTATACATAGTTTCTAGCCTCAAACAACCCAAAAACAATACAAAAAAATGGCCATAAACGGCTATATAGCCGTTTTTTACCCCCTAACGGCTAGAACAGGTTCTAACTGGTTCCAAATTGTCCGAAAAAAACCGGTTCCAAAAAATCTGATTTTTGTCCGATTTTTATCCGGTCCGTCTAAAACTTGTAAACCGGTTTTGGATCCGCCGGTTCTGAAAAAATCCAGACCGGTTCCAAAAAAATCGGTTCTAGCCGGATCTGGTTTCAGATAATCCATCGGATTGGATTCGGATCCGGTTCTTTTGACCACCTCTAATTCATGGTGACTTGTATTTGTCAACACCACATCACAGGCTCGAACAACCAACTTCCAATCCTAAGTGATTTCTTCCTCTTCATCTACTGAGTCTGGCAAGTCATGAACTTGAACAAAGGCAGGATTGAATAAGGAACTTTGAAATGCAGCCTGCTCTTGTATCCAGTCCTCAAGGTTGTCAGCATCATCTTCTATTATGACTATCTCCCCCTTTTTGGTTGCATCAGTGTAAAAGGTTGCTTCTGTTTGAGTTCTCACTGATACAAGGAAAGGAGTAGGCATAGTTGGGAATTGATGGGCTTCATGCATAGAGACTTGGTGCCTTAGTTTGGACACTTCAGCCTCTAGCATAGCCACCCTGGCCGCCAATTCCATATTTTTAAGTTTCAGACTATCCTCATCCATAGTTGTGGAATCCTTGGAGTTGGATGGGGTCTTAGACGTAGCCTCTGCGTCCCCATCACCCTGGTTTTCTTGGCACCTGGGATTCCTCTCAGTGAAGAGCGTTTAAAAGGAAACATCCTCACTGTGAGTTGCCATGGTTAGGGTCTTAGTGATGTTATCACTGTCCTCCTAGTTAGTTGATGTACCAGGAGTAGTGACAACCCTTTCCACATTCACTCTATCAGTGCTCCCAGAGTGAACCTTCTTGGGTGATGAACTTGGGTTAGGTGCACTAGCAGCCAAGTCAATCAATACCTCCGAGATAGTGGTTGGTTGAGAAGGTATATCATCTTGATAAGGTGCCTCTTCACTTAAGTTTAGAGAAGAAAAATAATGGAATGGCTCAGTGGGTTGTTCTATGGATCCTCGATGTGATCCTGATCCTAATAGAGAAGCTTCCAAGGAAGTCTCTATAATGATGTGGCTATTCCTTTTTATATTCTCATCAGAATTTTGGGATTCTGAATGAGGGATTTTAAGTTAGGATTGGGCCTTTGAGACAAGAAGAGAAGGAGTCTTCTTGCTCCTTTTTCTAGTATATTTTGCCGCAACTGGGGCCCTTTGTTCCAGTTGAACGATAACATCCAAAACAGGTGTAAGTAATTTCTCTGCATGTGCATCCTTAGTAGTATGCACAGGGGTTCGAACAGTGGAAGCAGATTGTTGTTCAGGATGTGAATAGGAGGGTGTGGGATCAGTATCAGCTGGGATTGCTGAACTGTCACCCTGGGTACTTTATATGTTCATCATTGTAGATAACAATGGAACATTGACCCCTGAGAACTTTTTGGAAACAGTTCTCATACTTTAGAAAATGTTATTTTTATGTCCCAGCATAAGATAGATTTTTCCAGATTTTAAAAGATCTTTTAATTCGTTATTGAAAACCTCCTACAAGAATCTTGGGTACATAAAAAATGATTGCTTTGCACCTTCTTGAAGGTTATATCTCAAACCTTCAAAGATGAGATGTGAAAAGTTGAAACCCTGGCCAGAAACCATACCATGAACAGCAGAGGCAAGTGCAGAGCTCACTTGATGCCATCCACTTCTCTTCTGAGATATGCATTGTAGAAGAGTGTGGCATAGAAACTTCCATAGAGGGCCCATCAGCGCCTTTTTGATTGTGTACTCGTTCTGATTTCCAGTGTACCCTATGGATACAAAGGTCCTTATGTATTCTTCCTTCGAGTGTGAAATGGCGGGCCCCTCGTCTTGAAGCTTGAGATGTTTTCGTAGAGTAGCTTCAGTGATGGTGATGTCTTTGCCATCTACCTTGGCTTGGATTTGGGGTATCCCCTGTTCGCTAAAGTAGACGGTAGAGTTCCAGAAGTCCTCCATGTGAGGGATGTAAATGGTTGGGTTTACAGTGAGTGCATGGCGTATCTTTGATCGACAGAGAAAGTCGATCATGTCATTGAATCCCTCGGACTTCTTTCCTTTGATTAAGTATGCCGTGAGGTTGTGATATGGAGAGAACTTATCATCGGGATGGTTTATGTCTACCTTTGTCATTTTGTTGGGTTTGGAGGGAAAGTGGAAGGTTTTTGAAGGGTGGTTAAGGATGGAAAGCTTTGAATGTTGTGAAGGCTTGAGAGAAAGTGATGGGAGTTAGGGTGAAATTGAATGTGAAGAGGTGGTGAAGAAATTTGATTTGTGTTATAACTGCAGAGGAGAGAAAAAGCAAAAGTACTTGTACAGTACAAACTTGTTCACTTTTTACTGTTACAACTGTAATACACTAAAGCAGTCATGGTAAAGACTGAAAGTAATTTTTTATTTTATTTACTTATTTTTTTACAGCGGTTAAAGGTTAATTTGGACTTAGATTTACCCATCAGCAACAAACTTGGTTGCTGCGGATGGTTAAGCCTATCCGCTGCAAGCTTGGTTGCTGTGGATGGTTAAGTCTGTCAGTAGCAAACTCAATTGTTGCTGATGGATGCAATAATCCACAGCAAGGATGTTGCTGCTGACAGCCTTAAAGCTATACGTTAGAAACTTGTTCCTGCTGATAACTTAAAGCAGTCAGTGGGAAATTCTTTGCTGCTGATGATTAAACCTGTCAGCAGCGAAAAAAGTTGCTGCTGACTTATAACTTTTATTTTCAATAAAGGACAAACACATTTACAAAACAAAATTTTAGAGACAGATTTTAATCAAAGTTCATACCAATAGATTCAACTAAATATGTAAATCTAGCTTCATCAAAAGGTTTTGTAAACAAATCAGCATATTGCTCATTGGTATGAACTTTGGTTAAAATAATTCTCTTTTTCTCATTTTGATCTCTTATGAAGTGATACCTGATGTCAATGTGCTTTGTCTTGGAGTGCTGCACCGGATTGTTTGTGATTGATATAGCACTCATGTTGTCAATGTGAATGGGAGTTGCTATGAAAGTCATCCCATAATCAAGCATTTGGTTTTGTGTCCATATGAATTGTGCACAGCAACTTGCAGCTGCAATGTATTCTGCTTCTGCTATAGAAGTTGAGACACATGTTTGCTTCTTGCACTGCCATGAAATCAGTCTCCCTCCCAGAAACTGACATCCCCCTGATGTGGACTTTTTGTCCAAGTTGCATCCCCCATAATCACTGTCAGTGTATGCATACATATTGAACATATCATTTTTAGAGTACCATATCCCAAGTCTTGGGGCTCCCTTTAGGTATCTAAAAATTCTCTTGACAACTTGAAGATGTGAATTCTTTAGAGCTGCTTGGAATCTTGCACAGAGACATACTGCAAACATGATATCTAGCCTTGAGGCAGTAAGATACATGAGAGACCCTATCATTTCACGGTACTGATGTTGATAAGTGTCTTGACCATCTTTGTCTGGAGTTCGTTGATGGTGCACTTGCATAGGGGTTCTTGCAGCAGAGTAGTCAGCCATCTTGAATCTTTCCAAAATGCTCTTGACATATTTGGATTGGCTGATGAAGATTCCATTTGGAACTTGTTTGACTTGAAGACCTAGAAAGAAATTTAGTTCACCCATTGAACTCATTTCAAACTTTGAGTGCATCAGGATCTCAAAGTGTTTACACAACTTCTTCCTTGTTGATCCAAAGATGATATCATCAATGTAGATTTGTACCAGTAAGATTTCTCCCCCTTCATCTTTGATAAACAAGGTCTGGTCAATGGCACCTCTTCTGAAGTTGTTGCTTAGTAGATATCCAGACAAAGTTTCATACCAGGCTCTTGGGGCTTGATGTAAGCCATACAAAGCTTTGTCTAGTTTGAACACTTGGTTAGGATGTGCGGGATCTACAAAGCCTGGAGGCTGTTTGACATATACTTCTTCACCAATCTTCCCATACAGAAAGGCACTCTTGACATCCATTTGATTGACCATAAAATTCTTTGATGCAACATATGCCACGAAGATTCTGATGGCCTCCAGCCTGGCAACAAGAGCAAAGACTTCATTATAGTCAATTCCCTCTTCCTGAGTGTAGCCTTGAGCTACAAGTCTGGCTTTGTTCTTGATTACAATGCCTCTCTCATCTTGCTTGTTCCTGAATACCCATCTTGTGCCAAAGGCAGATTGACCAGGTGGAAGATCAAGAAGTTTCCAGACATCCTGTCTCTTGAATTGCAGCAACTCTTCCTGCATTTCCTCAATCCAACTGCTGTGTTTCAGAGCTTCATCTATCTTCTTGGGTTCCACCTCAGATAGAAAACATGAAAACAAACATATATTGGCCTCATGAGATTTGCTTCTTGTTAGAACTCCTTGGTGAACTTGGCCAATAATATTTTCCAGAGGATGTTCCTTGTTGACCCTCTGTGCTGGTACCACCTCCAGTTGTATCCCGTGCTCAAGATTGCTTTGATTTTGATTAGGGATTTCTTCATTCATGGTGGAAGAGTCTTCAATATCAACAACTACATCAGTATTATCAGCAATAGTATTTGCAGAATCTATAGCATTTACCGAAGAGTCTTCATTCAAATTTTCATTTTCAGACAGGTTGCTACTGGTGACATTGGAGAGTCTAGTTCCGGCTTCACTTGCTTCAATGGCTTACATAACAGATGGAGGATCAATGGATGGTCTTTTCAGACTGATGGAAGATTTAGGAAAATCCAGTCTGTAGTCAGAGGAGAAAGAAAAAGCTGGTGCTTGTGAAGAGGTAGATTCCATATTTGAGAAGATGAGGGGCTCAAATATTTGGGTGAATGATTCTATGTCAAAGAGCCAGTTTGGGCCTTTTCCCTATTCACAGGCAATGTGTTCTCTACATTCCACATTGGCTGATTATTCCACAATTATTGTTCTTGAGTTGAATACTCTATAGGCCTTGGATTGAGAGGAATAGCCCACAAAATATACTTCATCAGATTTGGCACCAAACTTAGGAAGAACCCCATGTGTGATCAGAATTATGCATGGACATACAAAAGGTTTTAGAAATCCAATGTAGGGAACTCTTTGGAACCATAGTTCACAAGGTGTCTTATTGAGAGGCTTGACTATGAGAACTCTATTTTGCACATAGCAGGTTGTGCTTACTGCTTCTGCCCAGAATGTGAGAGGCAGTTTTGAGTCAGCCAACATAGATCTTGCTGACTCAATTAGAGTTCTGTTTATTCTTTCAGCAACTCCATTTTGTTGAAGAGTTCTTGGAGCACTGTATTGTCTTTCTGTTCCCTTGCTTTCACGGAAACAGTTCAAGGTGTGGTTCTTGAACTCTTTGCCCTGATCACACCTTATGATCTTTACCTTCTGACTGCTTTGATTCTCTATCCTAAGAATGTAAGATTTGAGAATCTCAGTAGTTTCATCTTTAGTTCTCAAGAAGTATACCCATGAGAATCTGGTGTAGTCATCAGTTATCACCAGACAGTATGACTTATTACCCATTGACATAATATTTGTAGGACCAAAGAGATCCATATGCAGCAGCTGTAGTGGAGTGTCATTTGTATTCAAAGTCTTGGGCTTGTGAGAACTCTTGTGTTGCTTCCCCTTCAAACAAGCAATGCATGATCTTCTAGCTGGAATTCTTTGTAGGAAGCCCTCTGACAAGATTATCCTTCACCAATTTGTTGATGGTTTTGATGTTAACATGGCTTAATCTCCTGTGCCAGAGAGCTGATTCATCAACTGAAGCTTTTGACAGAAAATAGGATACAGTGCCAGATGGAGTGACCACATTCATGTCAAGCACATAAAGATTTTCTTTTCTCTGAACAGTTAATAAAATATTTTCTAGAGGAGGTTTGGATAAGCCAGGAGACAGTACAAAGCATTCTTTATATGTGAAGAGCATCCAATGCTTTTGATCACAGACCTGGGAAACACTTATGAGATTGAAGTCCAATTCTTTGACATAGTTTACCTTTTCAATACTCATTCTTTCATTGGACACAATTCCTTGTCCAGTAATAGATCCTCCTTTTGAGTCACTTCCAAAGGTAACATATCCTCCATTGAAATGTCTGAAGTTAGAGAGGATGGATCTGTTGCCTATCATGTGCCTGGAACAACCACTGTCTACCACCCAGGTGTTATTCTTGTGACCTGGCTGTCCCTGCACATGAGATAGATCTAGTTAGTGGGAGGAATCCAAGAGTTTGCATTCTTGTAAAAATGGGTTCTCGGATTATCAGTATCAGCATGTGTGTATTCAACGGAACCAATGATGATTCTTAGAGGAATTTTAGCTTTCCAATGCTAAATTGGTGGTTTTCCAGCTCTCTTTGCTTTGTCAGCAGCAGATGTTGCAACTGAGGACTTTGGCTTATCAGCAACATATTTTGTTGATGCTGATGGTTTTACTTGAGCAGCAGCAGCAATCTTGGTTGCTGCTGAAGACTTGTCTTTGGGTCTTTTGGGCTTTAATTGTTCAGAAACATTTTTGTTGGCTGCTGATGGTTTAACTTGGGCAGCAGCAATCTTGGTTGCTGATGAAGGCTTTTCCTTTGGTTGCTTGAGTCTTACTTAATCAGCAGCAGTTTTGTTTGCTGCTGATGGTTTAATCTCCGAAGTATGACTACCTTCTTCATCTTACTGATAGGCTTTTGTTGAAGAGGAATTTGATGAAGAACCTGGTTGAGAGAATTAAACTTACAGTTTGCAGCAAAGTGCTCTGATTCACCACAGATATGCAAGATTGTTGAGGTTTTGGCAGATGCTTTCTTGGTGGGGATAGAGGGTTTCTGAACTGAGTTGCTTTGGCTTCAAAGCTTCTTACCTTTTTGTTCTTGTTTATTTTCTCAAAAGCGTGTTGCTTTAGGTTTCTTTGTTGTTGAAGGTAATAGAAGCAGGTGCTGGCAGTATGATTGTATTTCCTACACAGAAAGCATGATTTAGCTAGTTTGTCTCTTTGAAAGTACACATCATCCTTTCTTTTGAACAAGTCTATGAAGTTCCAGGGGTGAGCTTTGTTATGCTCAAAGGTAGCTTCTTCCAATGTCTTTTGAACATATGAAGCTGTCTCTCCAGGCGCATGAAATATGTCAAACACCTTCCTTTGTTGGATTGATTTGGATTGAGGCTTTGAGTTGGTGGAGGTTGAAGACTGTCCCTTTTCAACAGTTAGCTTTCTTCCTTCTGGAGGATAGCTGATTCTGATTTGTTTGGTTGGTTGAGATACTGGTACTGTTTTTGAAAGGATGAAAGGGCTTGGATTGTTGGCTTTAATAACTTCACAGGTAGGTGGTGATGAAATTTTATTGGTTTCAATGGAGTCTGAGCATGTTGACTCAGACTCGGATGAAGTAGTGCATTCTTGCACATGGGTTTCTTGGACAACAGGGTCAAGATTTCGGTTGGCCATGTCAAGTTTGGAAAGATTGAAACTCGGTTCATGAATGGCTACATAGTCAGCGGGTGGAGGAACAACATTGTAGGGTTGTTCAGCTTGGAATCCAAGACCAGCAGTTACCTTTTCATGAATTTGAGCATCCAAAAGTCTTTGCAACTTTTTGGATGCAAACTCATATTTTTTCACATGGACCTTTTGGTCTGCTAATTTGGCCCTTGTAGCTTTTAACTTAATTAGAAGATCATCAATATGAGTTTCAAGGTTTGTTTGTTCATGTTTTAATGATGAAATTTATTTCTTTAAACAATCAATCTTTTCCTTGTAACTGTTTTCAAACTTTTTAAATTCAGATTTCATTTGGTGAAATTCTTCATTTTGATCTATGAGATTCTGGTTATGTTTCCTGTATCCAAGGACCTTATCAATACAAGCTTAAGTACAAAGATTTTCATATACCTGATGTGGTAGATGTGTCTGCCATGAGAGCTTAATTGTTGGCAGGAATATCCTCATACTGGAAGCTCCAGTCAAAGTCAGCAGTTCCAATAGCTGCACAAGCTGCAGTTTTTGCAGGAGAAGTGGCATGTTGCTGTTGTTGCTGTTGTTGCTGTCTTGGCTGAGCTTGGTGAGCTTATCTGGTATGAGCGGCAGCTGGGTTTGCCTTTGGTGCCTTGCATTCTCTAGCAATATGACCAAGTTGGTTACAGTTGTAATACCTCAATTTGCTTTTGGCCAAGCCAACCCTGGTGTTGGAGTTGTTGCTTGGAACAGGTCTTCCTGTTCTTGAGTAGAAGAGAGCATGGCATAGGAGTGCTGTATATAAATTTCTTCTAGATCATCTGGATGAATACATTCCAGATCTTCCTTGATAAAGGACATATTGCTTGAGTTTTCAAAGCCAAAAGCAGCAGAGGTTAATGTTTGAGGTGGGGCTTCAAGAAAAAATGGTGAGTTGTTTGATTGAGAGGTTAGAGTTTGAGGATGAGTGACGATGGGAGGATAATAGTTGCTTGAACTAGGACCTGAGTGGTCAAAGTGGAGGGTAGAAGAGGTGGTGGTGGATGTTGAGGCTGTTTTATAGCTTGCGCTTCTTTCCTTGGCCTGAATCATCTCTAATTCATAGGTCTTTAGCATATCGAAAAGCTCAGTCATCTGTAGAGTCTTCAGATTCTCAGTTCTTCTGATGGACACAGTGTAGAGTGTCCAGCAACTGGGTAGAGACCTGATGAACTTCTTGAGAATATCTTCATTCTCCATCTTCACTTTTGAGCACTGCAGCTCACCTACAAGATAAGTATATCTGTTATATAAAATAGTTAGAGACTCACCTTCCTTCCAGACGAAGTTTTCATATTGCTGCTTCAGGATGTCTCTTCTGTTTTCTTTTACTTCCTCTAAACCAGTAAACATATTCTAAAGAGCCTCCCATAGCTCCTTTGCAGTTTTATATCCTCTAAAGTTGTGAAAAACTTCATTTGGTAAGCACATTTGGATGGCTCCTAAGGCCTTGAAATCTACCTACATTTTCTTGATGTCTTCATCAGAGTATTTGGAGGATTCTTTGGGAACCAGTGTACCTCTGGAATTAGCGGAGGCCACCATGGGTATGTATGGTCAATCTTTAATGAATTTCCACATCCCATATTCTTGATAGCAGAAGAAGCTTTCCATTCTGTTCTTCCACATATCATAGTCTTCTCCAGACACCAGTCTTGGTGGTCTGCTAATGCTTCCAATGTCTTCAATTCCATTGTTTTGTGCCATTTTTTATTTGTGATAATGGGTGACTTTAGCAAATGGATAGTTTTGAATAGAACCAGAGAATGATTAAACAAGTGTGAGTTTGTTTAATCTGTGAGCCAAAGCTCTGATACCACTTGTAGGATCAGTGAATACAAGATGGTTCTATTCTAGTTGAGATTGGCGGAAACCATCACAACTAAGCAATGTAAACAAGTAAACAAGAAGAATACTGATAAATGGAATTTGTATTAAGCTTCAAAGATTACAAGATTACAGAGAAAACTCCTAAGAAAAAGCACACTTATACAATGACTCTAAGTGCTACTTATATAGTAACTTAGAATCAAGACAGACCCTTGATTCTAAGGATCAGATCTAACACAAGCCGTTGATCTTGTATTGAAGCTATTCTACATGTAACGACAATAAATACTACAAAAGTTATCTTTACTCAAACGTCTTCTTAGGCATCATTGCTTGAGTCCTTGGAAGAAGAGCGTCGTTGTCTTTTATTGTTTTGCACCAGTAACATTCTTTCTGCGTGGAGTGTGTTAGTGTTGCAGCAGAAAGTTGTCAGTGGTAATGGTTGCTTCATCGAAGCCAGTCAACTGCAACGTTTGATCTTTAGAGGGAATGGCTATCAACAGCAATGTTGTTGATCAGCAGCAAGACACAACTGTCCACAGCTGCTGATGATTTGCCTATCAGCAGCAACTTTGGTTTTCAGCAGATAAGGCTATCCGCAGCAGATTTGTTCTTCAGCAGAAGAAAAAGTATCCGCAGCAGATAATCTTATCCGCAACAGTTTGTCGATCTGCAGCAAACTCTGAGGTCCACAGTCGTTGTACTTAGAAAATTTTGTAGCCACCGGTCTTTATTTCTACAAACTCCCCCTAGACTGATGCTACCAAAACTCTCTTACTGCTTTTGCTGCTGAAGCTTTTCCATGTTGCAGACTATCCATTCTACCTCATTGCCTCTTGGGTCCTGGCTGGTATTGTTTAGAGGAATCTCAGATAGAGTCTTTATGTCTTTGCTTGGCATTTTGAAGTTGGCCTTGCTGGAACATATCATTTTCTGTCCTTTAACATCAACCAAGATAAACTCGTTGGTATTAGCCTTGAAGGACCAACTGGTGAATGGAGAAAGGGATTGAAGAGGTTTGGCATCAATGATTACATCTTTACTAGGGTTGAAGTGATGTTTGATTGGTAGCAAAAGATGTCTCCCACCTTCATTCTCTGGCTTATGGGCTTCACCCAACTCCAATATTCTTCTTAGATCTGAGTCTGGGAGTTGCAGTACCTTATCAACAGATTTAAAGATAGATCTTTTCAGTTTTTCCTTGGTCATTTTGGTTGCTCAAATATTTCCAGCAGCAGCCTCTCTGAAAATGAAAATCCGAATGAAGACACATATGTAAATGCTATAGAGGCATCTGCTGTAGATGCTGCTGCTGATAACGTTGATGCTGCTGTTGATATTGAAGACTCTTCGACCATGAATGAAGAGTTTCCTAATCAGAATCAGAGCAATCTTGAGCAAGGGATACAATTGGATGTTGTACCAGCACAGAGAATCAACAAGGAACATCCCTTGGAAAATATCATTAGCCAAGTTCACCAAGGAGTTCAAACAAGAAGCAAATCTCATGAGGCCAATATATGTCTGTATTCTTGCTTTCTATCTCAGGTAGAACCAAAGAAGATAGATGAAGCTCTGAAACACAGCAATTGAATTGAGGCAATGCAGGAAGAGTTGCTGCAATTCAAGAGACATGATGTCTGGAAACTTGTTGATCTTCCACCTGGTCAATCTGCCATTGGCACAAGATGGGTATTCAGGAACAAGCAAGATGAGAGAGGCATTGTAATCAAGAACAAAAATAGACTTGTAGCTCAAGGCTACACTTAGGAAGAGGGAATTGACTATGATGAAGTCTTTGCTCCTGTTGCCAGGCTGGAGGCCATCAGAATCTTCCTGGCATATGCTGCATCCAAGAATTTCAAAGTTTATCAAATGGATGTCAAGAGTGCCTTTATGTATGGGAAGATTGGTGAGGAAGTGTATGTCAAACAGCCTCGAGGCTTTGTAGATCCTTCACATCCTAACAAAGTGTTCAAACTAGACAAAGCTCTCTATGGCTTACATCAAGCTCCAAGAGCCTGGTATGAAACGCTGTCTGGATATCTACAAAGCAACAACTTCAGAAGAGGTGCCATTGACCAGACCTTGTTTATCAAAGATGAAGGGGGAGAAATCCTACTGGTACAAATCTATGTTGATGACATCATCTTTGGATCAACAAGGAAGAAATTGTGTAAAGACTTTGAGATCCTGATGCACTCAAAGTTTGAAATGAGTTCAATGGGAGAACTAAATTTTTTTCTGGGTCTTCAAGTCAAACAAGTTCCAAATGGAATCTTTATCAGCCAATCCAAATATGTCAAAAGCATTTTGGAAAGATTCAAGATGGCTGACTGCTCTGCTACAAGAACTCCTATGCAAGTGCACCATCAACTGACTACAGACAAAGATGGTCAAGACACTGATCAACATCAATATCGTGCAATGATAGGATCACTCATGTATCTCACTGCCTCGAGGCCAAATATCATGTTTGCAGTATGCCTTTGTGCAAGATTCCAAGCAGCTCCAACGAATTCACATCTTCAAGCTGTCAAGAGAATTTTTAGATACCTAAAGGGAGCCCCGAGGCTTGGACTATGGTAATCTAAAAATGATAAGTTCAACATGTATGCATACACTGACAGTGACTATGCAGGATGCAACTTGGACAAAAAATCCACAACAGGGGGGTGTCAGTTTCTTTGAGGAAGACTGATTTCATGGTAGTGCAAGAAGCAAAACTGTGTATCAACTTCTACAGCAGAGGCAGAATACATTGCAGCTTCAAGTTGCTGTGCACAAGTCATCTGGATACAAAACCAAATGCTGGATTATGGGATGACTTTCATGGCCACTCCCATCACATTGCAACATGAGTGCTATATCAATCACAAACAATCCGGTGCAGCACTCCAAGACAAAGCACATTGACATCAGGTATCACTTCATAAGAGATCAAGCTGAGAAAAAGAGAATTATTTTAACCAAAGTTCATACCAATGAGCAATATGCTGACTTATTTACAAAACTTTTTGATGAAGCTAGATTTAGATATTTAGTTGAATCCATTGGTATGATGAACTTTGACTAAAATCTGTCTCTAAAATTGTTGATCCAAAGTCTTTATATTTTTTTTTAAAAAATGTGTTTGTCTTTTGTTGTAAATAAAAGTTATAAATCAGCAGCAACCATTTTTGCTGCTGACAGGTCTAATCTTCAGTAGTAAAGAATTTGACACTGACTGCTTTAAGTAATCAGCAAGAACAAGTTTCCTACGGATAGCTTTAAGGCAGTCAGCAACAACATCTTTGCTGCGGACCATTGTATCCATCAACAGCAATTGAGTTTGCTGCTGACAGACTTAACCATCTGCAGCAACCTAGTTTGCAGCGGATAGTCTTAACCATCCGCAGCAACCAAGTTTGCTGCTGATGGGTAAAAATAAGTCCAAATTAACTTTTACCCGCTGTAAAGAGTACTTTCAGTCTTTACCATGACTGCTATAGTGTATTACAGCTGTAATAGTGAAAAGTGAATGGTGTGTACTGTACAAGTAACTTTGCTTTTTTCCTCCTCTGCCGTTATAACACAAATCAAATTTCTCCTTCACCTCTTCATATTCAATTCCAACTTAACTCTCACCATTTTCTCTCAAGCATTCAAAGCACTCAAAGCTTTCCATACTTAACCACCTTTCAAAAACTTCCTCCCTCCCTCCAAATCCAACGACAATGGTAGAGGTCGACATAAACCATCCAAATGACAAGTTTTCTCCCTACCACATTCTCACTACATACCTAGTTAAAGGAAATAAGTCTGAAGGGTTCAATGATATGATCGATTTTCTCTGTCAATCAAAGATATACTTTGCACTAACCGTCAACCCTACCATATACATCCCTCGTATGGAGGACTTTTGGAACACCGCCGTCTACTTTATCGAACAGGGGATTCCCTAAATCCAAGCTACGGTAGACGGCAAAGACATCATCGTCACTGAAGCTACTCTCAGAAAACACCTCAAGCTTCAGGACGAGGGGGCCGTCGTTTCATACACCAGGGAAGAGTATATGAGGACCTTTGTATCCATAGGGTACACTGGAAATCAGAACGAATATACCATTGAAAAGGCGCTGATGGGCCCTCCATGGAAGTTTCTATGCCACACTCTTCTACAATGCATATCCCAGAAGAGAAGTTGATGGCATCAGGTGAGTTCTACTCTCGCCTCTGCTGTTCACGGTATGGTCACTAGCCAAGGTTTCAACTTTGCACATCTCATTTTTGAAGGTTTGAGATATAACATTCAAGAAGGTGCAA
The DNA here is from genome assembly GCA_023525975.1 of Smallanthus sonchifolius. Classification (NCBI taxonomy): domain Eukaryota; kingdom Viridiplantae; phylum Streptophyta; class Magnoliopsida; order Asterales; family Asteraceae; genus Smallanthus; species Smallanthus sonchifolius. Next base: position 36,448,228 of record CM042046.1, read on the forward strand.
AGCAGGCATTCTATATGTACTCAAGGTTCTTGCAGGAAGTTTTCAACAATGAGCTAAAAGATATTTCCAAACCTGCAAGAATCTACCTTATGCTGGGACATAAAAATAATATTTTTCAAAGCATGAGACCTGTTTCCAAAAAGTTCTTAGGGGTCAATGTTCCATTGTTATCTACAATGATGAACATACAAAGTACCCAGGGTGACAGTTCAACAATCCCAGCTGATACTAATCCCACACCCTCCACTTCAAAACCTGAACAACAAACTGCTTCCATTGTTCGAACCCCAGTGCATCCTACTAAGGGTGCACATGCACAACAAATACTTACACCTATTTTGGATGTTATCACTGCCCAACTGGAACACAGGGCCCCAATTGAGGCAAAATATACTAGAAAAGGAAAAAAAGGAGCAAGAAGACTCCTTCTATTGTTGTCTCTCAGGCCCAATCCCAACCTAAAGGCCCTCATTCAGAATCCTAACATTCTAATGAGAATATCAAAAGGGATAGCCAAATTATTAGAGAGACTTCCTTGGAAGTTTCTCTATTAGGATCAGGATCACATCCCGGATCCATAGAACAACCTTCTGAGCCCTTTCATTATTTTTCTTCTTTGAACTTAAGTGCAGAGGCACCTAGTCAAGATGATATACCTTCTCCAACTACCATTATCTCGGAGGTATTGATTGACTTGGCTGCTAATGTACCCAACCCAAGTTCATCACCTAAGAAGGTTCACCACCTAAGAAGGTTCACCTTGGGAGTGATGATAGAGTGAATGTGGAAAGGGCTATCGCTACTACTAGTACATCCATTGAACTGTACTTATCAAGCTGCATCAACACTTCCATAGATCTCTCAACATAACTTGCAATCAATAGGTTCCATGTCTTGATGGAGGATAATCTGCCCTGGTTTGACTGGTTTCTAGAAGAAGCAAACATGGTGGCCTATCCTAAACACATTGTAGAGTCTTCAAGAACATCAGAACAAAGACTGGCTCCAAGATTTGACTTGATAAGGAGCAGTGCTTTAACAGAAGAACAAGTTCTATGTTGGAGAAGATTCTTCTACAATGAAATGGTTAGGGGCCTAGAAGTGCAAGGATGGTCAAGCACTAGGTCCTCTGGCTTTCAGTTCTTCTTATGTGATGGATCATCTTTCATAGTCAACAACATTCAAGAGATCTTGCTCCTCAATCCAGACTTCCTGCATAAGGTCTTTGAGCTCAGGACACACATCTGCAACATCAACCCCTTAGAAAGTCAAGCAATGATCATTATTATCAAAGCTTATCTTGAAAAGGAGGGATGGCTTGCAATAGATGATTCTGACCTATCCCTTCCCTCCTCACCAACTGTCATACTGAGTGCAACAGTAGAGTCAAGAAAAGTGGCTGCTCAGAATGTCAAAGAGGCCTTCAAAGCTATACATGGGAATGAATGGGAAAAGGAAGAGAGTGAAGCAGTCCCTTCCTCTGTGTCTGTTTCTCAGCTTGCTAATGAAGCTGAAGCTGAGATCCCAACAACATCTCTTACATCTGCTGTTGTGATCCATGAAGCTGAAGCAAAGGCATCCAACAAAGACAAGGGGAAGGGCATCATGATAGAAGAAGAATAAAGAATTGAGAAAGAGAAGAGAGAAAAAGAGAAGAAAAGAAGAGAAAGAGAAGAATAGGAGATGGCTGAGATCAGAAAGATTGAAAAAAGAAAAACTTCCATTCTCCTCAGGGAACAACAAATCCAGTTGTTTGCTAGGCAATTGGATACCTTGAAAGTTAAAGTTCCTACAACTACACAATTACAAGAAGATGAAGCTCTAGCTCGTCAGCTGCAGGAAAAACTCAATAAAGAAGAAGAAGAAAGAGAAAAGAGAAGAAGAGAAGAGGCTAAGTTCAGGATAACTGACATTGAAATAGCCAAAGAAATGAGAGAGAAGTGTACAAAAGCTCTGATTTCTCAAGGTGAGGATGCAGACTACCTTTAGAAATTGTCAAATAAAGAAATCTATAGAGCTTTCATGGGTCAGCAAGGTCAATTGTCAAACAAGAAAAGAGCTGAAGAAGAAGAAAAAGCCAAACAAAAGTCCAAAAAGACCATTGCATTTAACATAAGGACCCATGAAGAAAGGAAGGCCATGATAAACTTCCTGAAGGCTAGAGGAGAGAGTGGAAAGACGCTTGGTAGAATGAGCTTTATGAACCTGCAAGCCTTGTATTTCAAAGTAAAGAAAGAAGAGGAAGAAAGATTTAGGGAGACATGCTCAATGAAAAGGGTAATTGCTTAAGTTGATGACAGAAAACAAAAGAAACCCAAGCCTACTCCCTCATCCCCTACTTCCTCTATCCAACAAACTTCCACTATCCCTCCTAGACCTCCCTCCTCTCCACCCAATAAGTCAAAATCCTCTCACTCAGCTCCTCCTCATCCACAACCCCCCAAGAAGAAAACCAAACCTACTACCAAACCAGAAGATTCAAGAGAAATTGTTGGTTAGTTCTACAATAATCAAGATCAATGGTTTGAAGTCTTCAGGGGGAGGGCAGAAGTAAAAAGATCAATCTACAAAACTGTTGATGAAGTAATCCAGCTCCCAGATTCTAATCTTAGAAGAATTATGGAGCTGGGTGAAGCTCATATGCCTGAGAATGAAAGTGGAAGACATCTGTTGCTAGTGATCAAACATCACTTCAACCCTAGAAAAGATGTAGTCATTGATGCCAAACCTCTCCAATCCCACTTTCCATTCACTAGCTGGTCTTACAATGCTGAGAAAGATGAATTCACCATAACAGCTGTCAAAGGTCAGCATATGAGATGTTCTAGCAAGGCTATTTTTAAGATGCCAAGCAAGGACATCAAATATCTATCTGAGCTTCCTCTTGACAATCCCAGAAAGGACTCTAGAGGATATGAGGTAGAAAGGATAGTTGCAAACATGCAAAAGCTTCAACAACAACAGCAGTGAGAAAGTTCTGGTAGCACCAGTCTAGGGGGAGTTTGTAGATATAAAGACTGATGGCTACAAAATTCTCTAAGTACAACTGCTGCGGACTCCACAGTTTTGCTGCTTACCAACAAGCTACTGCGGATAAGCTTATTTGCTGCGGATAGTTGCTCTCCTGCTGATGAACAACTCTGTTGCGGACAGCCTTATCTGCTGAAGTCCAGAGTTGCTGCTGATAGGCTTCTCAGTAGCATCAAACACTTGATGCTGCTGATAGGCAAATCATCAGCAACTTTGGATAGTTGAGTCTTACTGCGGATCATCAACTATGCTGCTGATAGACATATCTGCTGAAGATTAATCGTTGCTGCTGATTGGCATATCAAAAGCATCAACGTTACTACTGAAACTTTTTGCTGCAACTCTGACACATCACATGGAGAAAGAATGTTACTGGTGCAAATAATAAAAGACAACAACGCTCTCCTTCCAAGTATCCAAGCAATGATGCCTAAGAAGACGTTTGATTAAAGTTAACTTTTGTAGTCTTTGTTGTCTTAACTTGTAGTATAGCTTCTAGTATACAAGATCAACGGTTTGTGTTTGATCTGATCCTTAGAATCAATGGTCTATCTTGATTCTAAGTTACTATATAAGTAGTGTATCTGTTCATTGTACAAATGTGCTTCCTTAGAGTTTTCTCCCCCAAGATAAAACAGTAAAAGGGGCTGTGAAAACTCACCTGATTGCGTAGGAAGTAATCACACAAGTATGAGATTGGAATCTCAAGCGTTATCCTGACATGGCTCACGAATGCCCTAGAATTACAACATAATTATTAGGGATAAAATGGAATATGTGACGACGACACGGAATGAGGAACATCCTAAAGGAAACACTCTAAAGATTAATTAGTAAACGAACGTGTCCACGAGAATAAATTATTCTTAAATTAACCAATTAAGAAAACTACGATTTGCGACGAGTGGCAAATAATAATATATAATAAATATATTCGGGCTTTTTTGCCATTAAATAATGGCCTAAGAAAATAATATAATATATATATATATATATATTATTTTTAGATTTAACAAAGTATCACAATAAGCAATTGCACGACAAAATAATAAATCTATTATTTTATTTGAGGATAAAAACGAGCGAAAATAATATAAATAATTATATCATTTTGTTAGATTGAAACGTCTCATAATATTTATAATCGTGTTGAAAATATATATATATATATAGATATATTATTTTTAGTTGGAGTCTTGGGTTGAAAATAATATTAATATATTATTTTAAAAGTGAGGAATAATAAAATATAGGTTACAAAACCAAACCCAAGCTTACGGTTGATTCCCGAGGTTAAAACACGTTAATATATCAATATAATAATATATAGTTTTGATTTTTTTATTAAAATACTATCTAAAACAGTTTTTAAAAACAAAAGGGTGTGGCGAGACTCGAACCCGGGTCTTTCCCACACACGCACACAACCTTAACCATCTCTGCCTGCTAGGGATTCGCAAACAGACCCAAGATAAATTGATTTTAACATCTGGGTCCCTGTGGTCTCCCTCCCATACACACAACGATCGAATCCCAACCCCAATCCATCAAATCTGGTCGCGACTAGCCAAAGTGGCAAAGGGGTTTTGTAGAACAAGGAATGGCGAACACGTGGGTGGATTTATATTGCAAAAACAACATGTTTAAGGTCGTTAATTTCATAATCAAAAATGCCGAACCCTAGGTTTGAACACAAGATTAGATTGATCAATTTTGATTATAGAAATGTTTGGATTCATGGGGCTATTACTGATTAGAACATTACGAAACTACTGATATGGTTTAATTTGGTTTTGGTTGTGTCTAAGATCAAAAGCCCCAAATCCGCGTATGAATAAACCCTAGATACATGATCATGCTTGATTTGATGTTATAAGATTAAATTAGTTTAGGGCTTTTACAGAACAAAAGATTTCAAAACTTCCCATACTGAGTAATTGGATTTAGATCATGTCTAGGTTAGGGTTTGATTAAACCCGGATGGGTATGAACCCTAGAATTTGGTTTGAATTGAATTCGAAAATGTAAGCCTTAATCAGCATAGGGCTTTGCATGTATAGACATAAACGAAGCCGAGGATAAGATTAGATACCTAAAACGTTATCGAATTTGTGATGATCGAGTAAAACGGCGCCGACTGTGAGTAGCTTCAACTCCGGCGATGTCCGGTTCCACCTCCGACTGAATTGATGCAAGGGATTGCTTCTGAGTTGATCGTATAACGTGCGTGAATGATCGATTGAGAGATTAACCAAAGAATTGGTCGAATTCTGTTGATATGAGACCATTGTGTCGACGATTACGGGTTTAATACCCATAATTGAGATTAATTCGAATATAATGGCTACGTTAATTGCCTCAATGATTGTCGAAACTGACATTAACAACCATTTCAAATACAAAATCAAGCAAAAATCGGTCATGTGGTTTGAATTTTTGATAAATGTCGCGAGTTTGACTTAGAAAAGTCACACATGATTCAATTTTCCCTGATTTTGACTTTGAAAGTCAACAGAAATTAGAAATGAGTTAACTACAAGTTTAGACCCTCTAGTTTCATGAATTTAAATTTGAATATAGGCAGAAATAGTCCCTGGGGTTTAATATTGGGTTAACTGGGTTAGGTTTTAACAAAATACTTAACAGGATTGCTAACGGAGTTAACTGGAAAAGTCAGATTGTCACATCATCACCTAGTTGAAAGAATTTTCGTTCCGAAAATTAAAATCATAATTTTTTTTTCGGATGTCACATCATCCCCTAGTTGAAAGAATTTTCGTCCAGAAAATTAAAATAGTATCTTAAGAGTTTGACGTGGAATGCTTGAATAGGTGAGGATACTTGTGCATCATCTGATCCTCACACTCCCACGTGAATTTCGATCCGTGTTTCGAGTTCCAACAGACTCTGACAATAGGGATTTTACTACGTTTGAGCATTTTGACTTCCCTATCCATGATTTCTAGGGGTTCTTCGATGAAGCGCAACTGTTCATTGATGTGTAGTTCCTCAAGAGGAACCGCGAGTGACTCGTCTTCTAGACATTTCTTCAAGTTTGAGACGTGAAAGACGTTGTGTACACCACTAAGTCCTTCAGGTAGGTCCAGTTGATACGCTACTGGGCCAATTCTCTTCACTATCTTGAATGTTCCAACATAACGATGATTTTATTTGCCTCGTTTCCCAAAACGAATGACACCGTTCCAAGGTGAGACTTTTAACTTGAAATTCTAATGGTTTACGGCGCTTATCGGCATAGCTCTTTTGACGACCACGAGCTGCTGCCATACGGTTTCTAATTTGAACGATATTCTCAGAAGTTTCAAGTACAAGCTCAGGACAAGTAAGTTGACTATCCCCAACCTCGGCCCAACAAATAGGAGAACGGCATTTCCGTCCATATAGTGCCTCGAATGGAGCTGCCTTGATGCAAGTGTGATAACTGTTTTTGTAGGAGAACTCCACCAACGATAGGTGAGACTCCCAAGTGTTACCGAAATAAATCACACAAGCTCGTAACATATCCTCCAGGGTTTGAATTGTACGCTCCGACTGGCCATCAGTTTGGGGGTGGTATGTTGTGTTCATATCTAGACGCGTGCCTAAAGCTTTATGTAACGATTGCCAGAAACGGGAGGTAAATCGTGCATCATGATCTGAAATGATAGAGATTGGCACTCCGTGTCGAGAGACTACTTTTTTCAAGTAAATACGAGTAAGCTACTCCATTCTGTTGGTTTCCTTGTATGCTAAGAAGTGAGCGGACTTTGTTAAACGATCAACGATTACCTAAATGGTATCACATCCGGTAGGAGTTCGTGGCAATTTTGTGATAAAGTCCATGGATATCTGTGTGACAATTCGGATTTTTCAGTTAATTCCGTTAACTATTCCGTTAAGTTTCTTATGAAAAACTTAACCCCGTTAGTCAAATCTAACCCCAAGGACTAATTCGGTCACAAATTTAACTCAAAACTGCAAGGACTAATTGGGTAATTAAACCAAACTGAATAATTTGACTCCCCAAAGTCAAATTTGACAAATTTGTATTCAGTTGACTTTGTAAAGTCAAAATTAGACTCTTTGATTTCCAAATTCGCGAGTTATAACTGAATTGAATCAAATTCTGTAATTGATGAACACCTAAATGCTTTAACCGATCGTCATTAAGCCTTAATCATACTAATTAATAGAATTAAACGCAAATAATGATAATCATATTCATAACCGTCGGCCTCGTTGTAATCGATCACCAAATTCGATTAATCCTTGTATTCTACTCTCAAATCAATCGCCTGCAAATCTCTTACGAGACTATCAGAAGATTTCCCACACACCAGCCGCGCCGGAGAAACAACCAGAGACGATGAGGATCAACCCACAGCCGTCGAACCCTGTCTTACTCGTGCTCTGTCAATCCGATATTCAAACAGGTAATTGAAACATTCTTTAGATTCGTTTCATGCTATAGAATGAAAGCCCTATCCTAATCAGGGCTTACATTATCAATTTAATCAAGATCCAATTCTAGGGTTTTTAAGAAATCGGATTTGGGGCTTTTGATTTAAGGCTTATTTTCATCGAAATTAAATCATACCAGTAGTTTCGGAATGCTCAGTATAGTGAAAACCCCCTATCAATTGAATCAAACAACATCAAATTTTACAAAATCAGATTCTGGAATTTTATTTGAAAACGTTTTAGTCAAACTATAACCTAGACTCAATGTTAATCCAATTAAACAGTATGATTAGAATCGCCTTAATCAACCCTATGAAAGCCCTATGTTAATTCATGTATGTAACATCGAATCTGCGATGAACCGATTCTAGGGTTCATCACGTATTGAGTTTAATCGAACCCTAATCTAGACTTAACCTCAATCAAATTAAATTATATAGTTAGATTCGCAGTTCAATCTTTGTTAAAAACCCCATAAATTCATCAAGTTTTAATACAGGATTTAGTCGGATCAAATCTGTGTTTTTAACCCGGAGTTTCGACTCCCTTTGAATGAAATGAACAATCGAAATCGTAACCAATTTTATAATTAGTTACATCATCAGTCTCGCCATCATCTAAGCATCAAAACCACTATGAATTCTGACCTTGTTCGCGATCAAAATTCAGTGTTTGGGACGGGATTCGATCGGGGTATGTTTGGGGAAGGAAATCTCGTTTGGCTTAGTTGTTAAAAGAAATCGGAACTGGATACCATCGCGAAGACCCTAGCGGGCGGACTGGTTAGAGCGATGTGCGTGTGTGGGAGAGACCCGGGTTCGAGGCCGGGCTCCCACAATCATTTTTAAACATTTTTCTGTTAATATTTAATTAATAAAAATCAAACCCTATAATATTATAATATTATACAATTGTGTTTTTACCCGAAAAACTACCCGAAAAACAACACGTAGGCTCGGGTTTGAGTTATTAGCATATTTTTATAAATTATACCCACTTTTATAATTAATATATTGTTATTATTATCAAGTAAAAATAATATGTTTATATTATTTTTAAACCGTAAATTCATATAAAATAATATGTTTATATTATTTTCAAACCGTGACCCGTATTATTAAATAATATATATTTATATTATTTCAAATCATTTTATAACATCGTGTGTCGATTGAGACTAAATAATAATATAATTGGTTATACTATTTACTCGTATACATATATTATTATTTTCTTAATTTTGGTGAATGACAAAACACCCGGTTATAATTATTATTATTCGTGTCATTTGTCGTGTAAAGTAATTCCTAACTCCGTGGACACTTTCGTCCACTCTTGAATATTAGAGCGTTTCTTTAGGACGCCTCTCAATCCGTGTCATTGTCACATTTCCCATTTTTCGTTTATCCCTAATTTATGTGTTTATAATTTTAGGGCATTCGTAAGTCTTTTGAGACTTACACACTTGGTTCCAATTTACCCTTTGTGTGATACTATCTTCAACGCCAAACAGGTGAGTTTTCACGGCCCCTTTTTTTACTGCTTTTAAACTGGGGGAGAAAACATGATGCAAACTCTTTTTGATTTTTGTACTTCATATTATATCACTTGTTATGACTATGCGTAAACTCTATCATGAAAGTCCTCACATCGAACCGTTTAAATATGAGAATAGCGAGGTATGTTGGGTAGTACTACTGGGTTTGACAAACCTCACCCGCGTTAGTCGCGCTAACACGATTGGATATCGAACGGGTGCAATATTGACCTAAACGTGCACCGTGGTTGATAGACCTGGTGGGAGGCAATACAAACAGTCAGTTTACGGTTGCGAGCGTAATAGCAAACAATGAACATGGGTTAGCTACTCATTTGGTATTTATGTTGATTGTGCAATAAATCTGGTAAACGTTTATTTATATATTGAAACCTGTGAACTCACCAACCTCGTGTTGACACTTTTTCTTACATGTTTTCTCAGGACGCTAAGCTAAGACACAGGTGCACGTTAGGGCATGCATGGGATTCAACTGCTTGCTTTGTGTCTATTTATGTTGATTGAATTATTTTAATGTACTTTGTTTGATTGGACGTTTGGACTTTTGGACTCTGGTTTTGGGCGCGTGTATTTTGCGCATTTACTTTCTTTACGCTTCCGCATTGATACTCTGATTTAAAAGATATTTTCATTCGAGCCCCATGTAGAGTCGTTCAATGTAACTAATGTCTGAGATCCTGGTTTGTCACTTCCCAAACGGTAATACTCCGTTAGTGGAATTTGGGGGGTGTGACAGATTGGTATCAGAGCCATTGGTTATAGAGAATTAGGATTGCATACTAGACTATAGCCTCACACATTAGTTACATGTCATTTGAGTTACATGTCATTTGGATGTTTGGCACTTATACAAATTGTTGCAGGATCATGTCGTCAACACCACCTCCATCACCTAACGCATCAGGGCATAAGGCACCTGTACCCTCATCCCCGGAGCCCAAAAGACGCCGGGCTACCTCAATTGAGCAAGGAGAACCAAGCAACGCACGGGCATTGGAGTATACTCTCAATTGGGATATGTACCCACATATGATCCAAAGGTGGATCGAAATAGGAGATGTTCCATCACCGTACTTTGGATCCACATCTTCATCGTCTACACTGCCTAGCTTACCATGTACCATGGAACAAGCCTTCGCAGCATTTGTGTCCTATATGTTAAAGGAATTAAGTTTTGTACAAGATGCTACCGAGGAGATACCTAAACTCCTGGAGAATGGAACACAAGTGGAAAAGAATAGGGTAGGAATAGAAGATTTGACTACCGAATTAGCTGTAACGGACCATGTCCACAACCTTTTAGTGAACCGTGTAGCACACCTAGAGACGAGGGCTGACATTATGGATGATGATATGCAAGGAGTTCTTGAGAGATTAGCTGCTATGGAAGCTCACCTACATGTGGCTAACCACACTGCTGAAGGCCTTCAAGAGAGGGTGACTCACTTGGAAGCCCAACTGCAAGCGGCCCTACACCCGGAAGACATTCCAGTATCTGACGATGAGGAGGAACCCTTTGAGGAAGAGCTCTTTGAGGAGGAGCCCTTCGAGGAGGAACCCTTAGAGGGGGAACCAGCCGAGGAAGAGCCAGTGGAGATTGATGATGCACAGTCATATGTCTCTTCTGATGACGAGGATATTTGAGGATCTTCCTATTCTATCTTCCTTTTCATGTTTGTTTTTGCTTATGTTATTTCCCTTTTCAAACCTAGATGGGTAAGGTTGTTCCCATCCAATAAAAGCATGAGAAGTTTAATATTTGAGTTATTTATTTTGTAGCCTTACAATTTATTTAATTTTCAAAATATTAGATGTTGTATCTCTTACTCGTACCTGAATAATGTTTAATATGCGATATATTACTCATTACTTTTCATTTGTGATTGTGAAGAATCATGTCTGGGAGAGGACGAGGAGGCCGTACCGGTGGTCGTGGTACCATCAACATGACGGCAGCAGAACTAGCAGATTTGATAAACAATAGTGTGGCAGAGGCCCTAGCAGCACAGAATGCTGTAGGTAAATGCTTTCAACTATTGACTAGTAGTGTCAATCCCTTTTCCTAAGAATATCTTTCTAAACTCTATAATTCCAATTCAATTCGTATTTCTAAATCCAGGCTAGCAAAATCAGCAAAATCAACAGCCAGTCTGCACTTTCAAGGCATTCATGGACTGCAAGCCCCACATCTTTAGTGGAGCTGAAGGAGCAGTTGGATTACTTCGCTGGTTTGAGAAGGTTGAATCAGTAATAGCCATGTGCAACTGCCCCGTGGCTAACCAAGTGAAATTTGCTGCTGGAACTCTGGAAGGCCCGGCCCTAACATGGTGGAATGCCCAAGTTTAAATGTTGGGACTAGCAATGGCAAATGGACTCCCGTGGGAGGAATTTAAAACCATGATGAAAGAAGAATATTGTCCACGAGATGAAATTCAAAAGCTAGAAGGAGAGTTCTGGAACCTTAAGATGGAGGGTTCAGAAATTGAACTCTACACCACCCGTTCGCACGAACTTGCCACCATGTGCCCACATATGGTGACTCCGGATTACAAACGGATGAACTATACATTGGAGGTTTGGTACCTCAGATTCAAAGCATGGTTACCTCATCCAACCCTACCACCATCCAACAGACCATCAGACTTGCTCACAAATTGACCGATCAGGCAGTGGCACAGGGAACTTTACCTCCAAGAGGTTCGGTTTCTAAACCCACCGACAACAATAAGCGCAAGTTCGACCATCACTCCCACTCACACAACCACTCAAATTCTAAAGGATCCCAACCCAATCAACCTCAGCACCAACAACAGCGAAAGTTTGAGCATACTAGAAACTTTAATCAAACGACCTCATCAGGTCCGAATCAAGGGGAATATACTGGGAGGTACCCCAAGTGCAACAAATGCGGCTATCACCACATGGGCACTTGTGACCGACAACGTTGCCAACGTTGTGGTAAAATGGGCCACGCTGCAAAGGACTGTAGAGTTGCACTCCCGAACAAACAACCATTTCAATCACAGGGATTCACGAGGGGATGTTTTCAGTGCGGTAAAGAGGGGCACATTCAAAGGAATTGTCCTCAGTTGAAAAAGGGTGGAAATGGTAATGGCAGTGGTAGTGGTAACGGTAATAACCAGGGCAACAATGGTAACAACCCCAATCAAAACAACAATGGCGGTAATAACGGTAATAACGGTGGTAATGGAGGAAATGGGGCGAAAGGAAGAGCTTTTGTACTGGGATCCGGAGAGGCTCGCTACAATCATAACGTGGTCACCGGTAAATTTCTCTTAAATAATTACTTTGCTTCTGTCCTTTTTGACACTGGTGCCGATAGGAGTTTTATATCTAAGAAACTTAGTCATATGATAAAAGGAACTCCAACTCTGTTAGAAGCTAAGTATGTAATAGAGATAGCTGACGGCCAAATAATTGAAGCAACCCACATTCTTAAGGGTTGTAAGCTTGATCTAGCTAGCCATATTCTAGATATCGACCTTATGCCGGTCACACTTGGTAGTTTTGATGTAATCGTCGGCATGGATTGGTTGTCTAGAAACCAAGCGGAAATCATTTGTCATGAGAAAATCGTTCGTATACCCCTCCCGAGTGGAGAAATTCTTTCAGTTCAGGGCGAAAGGGTTGGTACTGTCATGGGTATCATATCCTTCATGAAAGCACAAAAATGTCTTCGGAAGGGGCATACGGCCATTTTGGCCCTTGTTGCTGAACAACCGTCAGAAGGGAAGAAGATCGAAGATATTCCCGTTGTGCGTGAATTTTTGGAAGTATTTCCCGAGGATCTGCCCGGTCTGCCACCACACCGTCAGGTTGAATTCCAAATTGACCTAGCACCCGGAGCAGCACCGATTGCTCGGGCACCTTATCGATTAGCACCCAGTGAATTGCAGGAACTGTCCACTCAGTTGCAAGACTTATTGGATAAAGGTTTCATCCGACCTAGTTCATCACCGTGGGGAGCTCCGGTATTGTTTGTCAAGAAGAAGGACGGTACGTTCCGTATGTGCATTGATTACCGGGAGCTGAACAAAGTTACAATCAAGAACCGCTACCCTTTACCTCGTATCGATGACCTTTTTGATCAACTCCAAGGATCAAGTTTCTATTCCAAAATAGACCTTAGGTCCGGCTATCATCAGTTAAGAGTCCGAGAAGAAGATATCTCTAAAACTGCATTCAGGACAAGGTACGGCTATTACGAATTTATGGTCATGCCTTTCGGTTTAACCAACGCACCCGCGGTATTCATGGACCTCATGAACCGTGTGTGTAAGCCTTACCTTGACCAGTTTGTTATCGTTTTCATCGATGACATCCTTATTTATTCCAAGAACGAGGAAGAACATGAAGAACATCTGCGTCTAATTTTGGAACTACTTAAGCAAGAGCAACTTTATGCTAAGTTTTCCAAATGTGAATTTTGGATTCGAGAGGTTCAATTTCTAGGGCATGTGGTAAATGAAAAAGGGATACATGTCGACCCGTCCAAAATAGAAGCCATCAAGAATTGGGCAGCACCGACGACTCCGACTGAAGTGCGACAATTTCTGGGATTGGCTGGATATTACCGTCGTTTTATCGAAGGATTTTCAACGATTGCGCAACCTCTTACCGCCCTAACTCAAAAAGGAAAAGCCTATAATTGGGGCGATAACCAAGAATCAGCTTTCCAACATCTCAAACAGAAACTTTGCAGTGCACCTATTTTAGCTCTTCCGGAAGGAACCGATGACTTTGTGGTGTATTGTGATGCATCTATTCAAGGTCTGGGTTGTGTCTTAATGCAGCGCGAAAAGGTAATTGCATACGCTTCACGACAGTTAAAGGTTCACGAGAAAAACTACACCACTCATGACCTAGAGTTGGGAGCAGTAGTTTTTGCACTTAAGATATGGAGACATTACTTGTACGGTACCAAATACACCATCTACACCGACCACAAGAGCCTCCAGCATATCTTCGAGCAGAAGGAGTTGAACATGCGACAACGTCGTTGGGTTGAACTTTTAAATGATTACGACTGTGCGATCCGTTATCATCCGGGTAAAGCTAACGTCGTGGCTGATGCACTAAGCCGAAAAGAAACGAAACCCAAACGAGTTCGAGCGTTACAACTCACTATTCACCCTGGATTGCCTGACAGAATCCATAGTGCTCAACTTGAAGCCTTGAAAGAAGATAACCTACCGTTAGAAGATACACGTGGCATGGAAGCACAACTTGAAGTAAAATCTGACGGAATTCGTTACTTTGTCGAACGAATATGGGTTCCAGTGTTCGGAAATTTAAGGGAATTAATCATGGATGAAGCTCATAAATCTCGTTACTCCATTCATCCGGGTTCCGATAAAATGTACCATGATCTAAAAGTACTATATTGGTGGCCGAAGATGAAGGCCGATATAACCACTTATGTTAGTAAGTGTCTGACCTGCGCGAAGGTCAAAGTTGAATACCAAAAACCGTCCGGTCTCCTGCAACAACCTGAAATTCCCATGTAGAAATGGGAACAAATATTCATGGACTTCATTACCAAATTACCCCGAACCCCTACCGGATGTGATACTATATGGGTAATTGTGGATCGCCTAACAAAATCTGCTCACTTTCTAGCAATCAAAGAAACTAACAAAATGGATAAACTCACTCGAGTATACTTGAAAGAAGTGGTCTCTCGGCACGGAGTGCCAATCTCTATTATTTCGGATCGTGATGCACGATTCACTTCCCGTTTCTGGCAATCGTTGCATAAAGCATTAGGCACGCGTCTAGATATGAGCACAGCATACCATCCTCAAACTGATGGCCAAACTGAACGTACTATCCAAACTCTGGAGGACATGCTACGAGCTTGTGTGATCGATTTCGGTAACACTTGGGAGTCTCACCTACCATTGGTGGAGTTCTCCTACAACAACAGTTATCACACTAGCATCAAGGCAGCTCCATTTGAAGCACTTTATGGACGGAAATGCCGTTCTCCCATTTGTTGGACCGAGGTTGGGGATAGCCAACTCACAGGTCCTGAACTTGTATTTAAAACTTCTGAAAAGATCGTTCAAATTAGAAACCGTATGGCGGCAGCTCGTGATCGTCAAAAGAGCTATGCCGACAAGCGTCGTAAACCGTTGGAATTTCAAGTAGGTGACATGGTCTTACTCAAAGTCTCACCTTGGAAAGGTGTCATTCGTTTCGGAAAACGAGGTAAACTGAATCCTCGTTATGTTGGACCTTTCAAAATATTAAAGAGAATCGGACCAGTCGCGTATCAACTGGACCTACCTGAAAGACTTAGTGGTGTACACAACGTCTTTCACGTCTCAAATTTAAAGAAATGCCTAGCTGATG
Organism: Smallanthus sonchifolius; assembly: GCA_023525975.1. NCBI lineage: Eukaryota > Viridiplantae > Streptophyta > Magnoliopsida > Asterales > Asteraceae > Smallanthus > Smallanthus sonchifolius. Next base: position 36,463,652 of record CM042046.1, read on the forward strand.
AATCACTCGCAGTTCCTATGGAGGAACTACATGTTGATGAACAGTTACGTTTCATCGAAGAACCTGTGGAAATTATGGATAGGGAAGTTAAAACGTTAAAGCACAGTAAGATCCCCATTGTTAGAGTCTGTTGGAACTCGAAACGCGGACCGGAATTCACGTGGGAGCGCGAGGATCAGATGATGCCCAAATATCCTAATCTGTTCAAGCACTCCACGTCAAACTCTTAAGGTACTATTTTAATTTTCGGGACGAAAATTCTTTCAACTAGGGAATGATATGAAGCCCCAGAAAAAAAAAATTTTTTGTTATTTTAATTTTCGGGACGAAAATTCTTTCAACTAGGGAATGATGTGACAATTCGGATTTTTCAGTTAATTCCGTTAACTATTCCGTTAAGTTTCTTATGAAAAACTTAACCCCGTTAGTCAAATCTAACCCCAAGGACTAATTCGGTCACAAATTTAACTCAAAACTGCAAGGACTAATTGGGTAATTAAACCAAACTGAATAATTTGACTCCCCAAAGTCAAATTTGACAAATTTGTATTCAGTTGACTTTGTAAAGTCAAAATTAGACTCTTTGATTTCCAAATTCGCGAGTTATAACTGAATTGAATCAAATTCTGTAATTGATGAACACCTAAATGCTTTAACCGATCGTCATTAAGCCTTAATCATACTAATTAATAGAATTAAACGCAAATAATGATAATCATATTCATAACCGTCGGCCTCGTTGTAATCGATCACCAAATTCGATTAATCCTTGTATTCTACTCTCAAATCAATCGCCTGCAAATCTCTTACGAGCCTATCAGAAGATTTCCCACACACCAGCCGCGCCGGAGAAACAACCAGAGACGATGAGGATCAACCCACAGCCGTCGAACCCTGTCTTACTCGTGCTCTGTCAATCCGATATTCAAACAGGTAATTGAAACATTCTTTAGATTCGTTTCATGCTATAGAATGAAAGCCCTATCCTAATCAGGGCTTACATTATCGATTTAATCAAGATCCGATTCTAGGGTTCTTAAGAAATCGGATTTGGGGCTTTTGATTTAAGGCTTATTTTCATCGAAATTAAATCATACCAGTAGTTTCGGAATGCTCAGTATAGTGAAAACCCCCTATCAATTGAATCAAACAACATCAAATTTTACAAAATCAGATTCTGGAATTTTATTTGAAAACGTTTTAGTCAAACTATAACCTAGACTCAATGTTAATCCAATTAAACAGTATGATTAGAATCGCCTTAATCAACCCTATGAAAGCCCTATGTTAATTCATGTATGTAACATCGAATCTGCGATGAACCGATTCTAGGGTTCATCACGTATTGAGTTTAATCGAACCCTAATCTAGACTTAACCTCAATCAAATTAAATTATATAGTTAGATTCGCAGTTCAATCTTTGTTAAAAACCCCATAAATTCATCAAGTTTTAATACAAGATTTAGTCGAATCAAATCTGTGTTTTTAACCTGGAGTTTCGACTCCCTTTGAATGAAATTAACAACCGAAATCGTAACCAATTTTATAATTAGTTACATCATCAGTCTCGCCATCATCTAAGCATCAAAACCCCTATGAATTCTGACCTTGTTCGCGATCAAAATTCAGTGTTTGGGACGGGATTCGATCGGGGTATGTTTGGGGAAGGAAATCTCGTTGGGCTTAGTTGTTAAAAGAAATCGGAACTGGATACCATCGCGAAGACCCTAGCGGGCGGACTGGTTAGAGCCATGTGCGTGTGTGGGAGAGACCCGGGTTCGAGGCCGGGCTCCCACAATCATTTTTAAACATTTTTCTGTTAATATTTAATTAATAAAAATCAAACCCTATAATATTATAATATTATACAATTGTGTTTTTACCCGAAAAACAACCCGTAGGCTCGGGTTTGAGTTATTAGCATATTTTTATAAATTATACCCACTTTTATAATTAATATATTGTTATTATTATCAAGTAAAAATAATATGTTTATATTATTTTTAAACCGTAAATTCATATAAAATAATATGTTTATATTATTTTCAAACCGTGACCCGTATTATTAAATAATATATATTTATATTATTTTAAATCATTTTATAACATCGTGTGTCGATTGAGACTAAATAATAATATAATTGGTTATACTATTTACTCGTATACATATATTATTATTTTCTTAATTTTGGTGAATGACAAAACACCCGGTTATAATTATTATTATTCGTGTCATTCGTCGCGTAAAGTAATTCCTAACTCCGTGGACACTTTCGTCCTCTCTTGAATATTAGAGCGTTTCTTTAGGACGCCTCTCAATCCGTGTCATTGTCACATTTCCCATTTTTCGTTTATCCCTAATTTATGTGTTTATAAATTTAGAGCATTCGTAAGTCTTTTGAGACTTACACACTTGGTTCCAACTTACCCTTTGTGTGATACTATCTTCAACGCCAAACATGTGAGTTTTCACGGCCCCTTTTTTTACTGCTTTTAAACTGGGGGAGAAAACATGATGCAAACTCTTTTTGATTTTTGTACTTCATATTATATCACTTGTTATGACTATGCGTAAACTCTATCATGAAAGTCCTCACATCGAACCGTTTAAATATGAGAATAGCGAGGTATGTTGGGTAGTACTACTGGGTTTGACAAACCTCACCCGCGTTAGTCGCGCTAACACGATTGGATATCGAACGGGTGCAATATTGACCTAAACGTGCACCGTGGTTGATAGACCTGGTGGGAGGCAATACAAACAGTCAGTTTACGGTTACGAGCGTAATAGCAAACAATGAACATGGGTTAGCTACTCATTTGGTATTTATGTTGATTGTGCAATAAATCTGGTAAACGTTTATTTATATATTGAAACCTGTGAACTCACCAACCTCGTGTTGACACTTTTTCTTACATGTTTTCTCAGGACGCTAAGCTAAGACACAGGTGCACGTTAGGGCATGCATGGGATTCAACTGCTTGCTTTGTGTCTATTTATGTTGATTGAATTATTTTAATGTACTTTGTTTGATTGGACGTTTGGACTCTGGTTTTGGGCGCGTGTATTTTGCGCATTTACTTTCTTTACGCTTCCGCATTGATACTCTGATTTAAAAGATATTTTCATTCGAGTCCCATGTAGAGTCGTTCAATGTAACTAATGTCTGAGATCCTGGTTTGTCACTTCCCAAACGGTAATACTCCGTTAGTGGAATTTGGGGGGTGTGACAATCTGCTCCCATTTCCACATGGGAAACTCCGGTTGCTGGAGTAGACCGAAAGGCTTTTGATATTCAATCTTGACCTTTGCGTAAGTCAGGCACTTGCTTAGATAAGTGGCTATATCGGCCTTCATCTTTGGCCACCAATACAGCACATTTAGGTCATGGTACATCTTGTCAGAACCTGGATGAATGGAGTAACGAGATTTATGAGATTCATCCATGACTAGTTCCTTTAAGTTTCCGAATACTGGAACCCATATTCGCTCGGCGAAGTAGCGAATGCCGTTAGATTTGACCTCGAGTTTTTCTTCCATACCGCGTGTGGCTTCTAGCTGTAGGTTTTCCTCCTTCAGGGCTTCGAGTTGAGCACTACGGATTTTGTCAGGTAATCCGGTGTGAATGGTAAGCTGTAATGCTCGAACTCGTTTGGGCTTGGTTTCCTTTTGACTAAGGGCATCAGCTACAACATTAGCTTTACCCGGATGATACCGGATCACAAAGTCATAATCTTTCAATAGCAATATTACTGTACATGAAGTCTTTTTTGTCCTTTTGTAAAGTTTATATTAAAACACATGGAAAATCTTTTTGTTGTTTTTTTTCTAAATGAATCAACAGAGTACAGAGTAATTGAATACTTACAGTGAACGTCTTTTTGGTCAAGTCATGGTCAGAGGATCATATCAGGCTAACATGTAGCAATAGTGATATCAATAAATGTTCAAAGAATTTTAGGATCATATTATGACATACTTGTTTGAAAGCAATTTTGAAATTCATAACATAGTAATTCAAATTGTCAATATTATATGAGTTGAAACTATAAGCATTCCTTGACTAAATTCATGTGATTTATGGTACCATTTAAGTTTCTACAACGTGTACCCCACAGATATGTAGACAGAAGAGTAAATGCATTATCTCAAGATATCTAAGATTTTCCCAAGGATTATCAATATCACCAGGTTGAGGTAATATCATTTAGCACATAGAGATCAAGCATAATCCATAAGGATTATCAAGAATCAATTGATTCATTTGTCTTGGCTTGTAAGTTTTTTTCTTGATTCAGGCTAATGGATATGGAATCCAAAGATTCTGGGTAACGGGATCCAACTGTTATATGGATGTCTTCAGTGGAACAAATGTGATCCAAGGGCTAATATATGCTTGACAATTGTTATCAAAGCATATCATAGTTCAGCTTTCCATTGCATACTTGTGAGTATGGGCAGTGAAGTGAACTGAAAGTTGTGCTAAATACATAACCCGAAAGTGGTCTCAAAGGATAATACTAGCCAAAATCTTATATTCTATTTATGATAATGATCTTTTGTTAATCTTATACACACACACACATCATAACATGGGTTCAAATCACAATTGTAGAGGAGATATTTAGATTTTCACACTACTAATGATTTACTGAATGCTTCTAGCCTACTGACAATTTCAATTAAATGATATTTGAAATTATTTAAGTAGTCAAAGTGTAATCATTTTCCAATTGTGCAATCTAAGAAATTTAGATCACTAACTGATTTGCAATCATTTCCTCTAATTTTCAACTGACGTTGAGATTTTGAAAGTTTTATATTTTGTTTGGATTTTTCTTAAAAATTTAACAGAAAGAAAATTAAAATTAAAAGAAAATAAATGTAACTTCCAACAAATAAGTTTGTTTTGAAAACGTTTATTATTCAGGATTGAACATTCCTATCATGTTGACAAGATGTTCAAAACGAGTATGATCAAAAGCTTTAGTGAAAAGAGCAACAAAATTATCACCCGTGTGAACTTTTACAAGTTCAAATAAATGCTTTTCAGCACAATCACGGATGAAATGGTGAAGAATTTCAATATGCTTAGTTTTGGAATGTTTCATCGGGTTGTTTGTGACGGACATGGTGGCTGTTTTGTCAATGAACATAGGAATGCCAGTGTAGTCCAAGCCGTAGTCTCTCAATTGTTGTTGAATCCATAAAATTTGAGAGCAACAGCTTGCAGCAGCAATGTACTTTGCTTCACATGTTGAGATAGAAACTGTTGACTGCTTGTCTCCTAAGATTTGACATCCACCTGAAGTTAATTTTCTATCGAGATTACAACCTCCATAATCAGAATTAGTGTAAGCTTTGAATTCTAAAGACTGTTTGTTGGATCGGTGAATACAAGATGGTTCTATTCTAGTTGAGATTGGCGAAAACAATCACAACTAAGCAATGTAAACAAGTAAACAAGAAGAATACTGATAAATGCAATTTGTATTAAGCTTCAAAGATTACAAGATTAAAGAGAAAACTCTTAAGAAAAAGCACACTTATACAATGACTCTAAGTACTACTTATATAGTAACTTAGAATCAAGACAGACCCTTGATTCTAAGGATCAGATCTAAAACAAGCCGTTGATCTTGTATTGAAGCTATTCTACATGTAACGACAATAAATACTACAAAAGTTATCTTTACTCAAACATCTTCTTAGGCATCATTGCTTGAGTCCTTGGAAGAAGAGCATCGTTGTCTTTTATTGTCTTGCACCAGTAACATTCTTTCTGCATGGAGTGTGTCAGTGTTGCAGCAGAAAGTTGTCAGTGGTATTGGTTGCTTTATCGAAGCCAGTCAGCTGCAACATTTGATCTTTAGAGGGAATGGCTATCAACAGCAATGTTGTTGATCAGCAGCAAGACACAACTGTCCACAACTGCTGATGATTTGCCTATCAGCAGCAACTTTGGTCTTCAGCAGATAAGGCTATCCGCAGCAGATTTGGTCTTCAGCAGAAGAACAAGTATCCGCAGCAGATAAGCTTATCCACAGCAGTTTGTCGATCTGCAGCAAACTCTGAGGTCCACAACAGTTGTACTTAGAGAATTTTGTAGCCATCAGTCTTTATTTCTACAAACTCCCCCTAGACTGATGCTACCAAAACTCTCTTACTGCTTTTGCTGCTGAAGCTTTTCCATGTTGCAAACTATCCTTTCTACCTCATAGCCTCTTGGGTCCTGGCTTGGATTGTTTACAGGAAGCTCAGATAGAATCTTTATGTCTTTGCTTGACATTTTGAAGATGGCCTTGCTTGAACATATCATCTTTTGTCCTTTAACATCAATCAAGATAAACTCGTTGGTATCAGCCTTGAAGGACCAACTGGTGAATGGAGAATGGGATTGAAGAGGTTTAGCATCAATGATTACATCTTTACTAGGATTGAAGTGATATTTGATTGCTAGCAAAAGATGTCTACCACTTTCATTCTCTGGCTTATGGGCTTCACCCTACTCTAATATTCTTCTTAGATCTGAGTCTGGGAGTTGCAGTACCTCATCAACAGATTTATAGATAGATCTTTTTAGTTTTCCTTTCCCTTGAAGACATCAAACCATTTGTCTTGAGTTTTGTAGAACTAGACAACTATTTCTCTTGAGTCTTCTAGTGTGATGGTAGGTTTGGTTTTCTTCTTGGAAGGCTGCTGACGAGGAGGAGCTGGGTGGAGGGATTTGGACTTTGTGGGAAGAGAGGAATGAGGTCTAGGCTGGAGAGTGGAAGTATGGTAGGAGGAGGAAGTAGTGGATGAGGGAGAAGGCTTGGGTTTCTTTGATTTGTGTTCAGCAGTTTGAGTTATCACCCTTTTCTTGGAGCCTGTCTTCCCCAATCTTTCTTCCTCTTCCTTCTTGACTTTGGAGTACAAGGCTTGCAAGTTCATGAAACTCATGGGGCCTAGCCTTTTTCCACTTTCTCCTCTGGCCTTCAGGAAGTCAGTCATGACGTTCCTTTCTTCATGGGTCCTTATGTTGAATGCAATGGTTTTCTTGGATTTTTGCTTGGCTTTTTCTTCTACTTCATCCCTTTTCTTATTTGCCAATTGACCTTGCTGACCCATGAAGGCTCTGTAGATTTCTTTATTTGATAGTTTCTCAAGGTAGTCTGCATCCTCACCTTGAGAAATCAGAGCCGCTATCCATTCTTCTCTCATTTCTTTGGCTAGTTCAGAATCAGTTATTATGAACTTAGCCTCTTCCCTTTTCTTCTTCTCCCTTTCTTCTTCTTCTTTATTAAACTGTTCCTGCAGCTGAAGAGCTAGGGCTTAATCTTCTTGTAATTGAGAAGTTGCAGGAAATATGGCTTTGAGATCATCCAGCTGTTTAGCATACAACTGGATTTGTTGTTCTCTGAAGAGCATGGCTGCTTTTCTTTCTTGAATTTTTCTTAGCTTTGCCATCTCCTCTTCTTCTTCTTCTTTCCTCCTTTTCCCTTTGCTCTTTCATCAGTCTCTCTTTCACCTCTTCAGTCATTACTCCCTTCCCCTTGGCTTTGGTTGATGCCTCTACTTCAACTTCATGGATCACAACAGCAGATGTTTTATATACTGTTAGGATCTCTGCTTCAGCTTCATTAGCAGTTTGGGGAGTGGATGGGGGAAGGTTTCTTGCTTCATCTTCTTCCCATTCACACCCAGTTACTTCCTTCCAACTTTTCCTTCCATCCTCCAACTCTGTTCTTCTAGATTTTGTTGTAGTGTTAAGAGTGGCGGTTGGTGAGGAGAGTAAAGAGAAATCTAAGTCAGATGAGGCATCTTCTGCAAGGCGTCCCTCCTTTTCAAGACGAGCTTTGATAGTCTTGATCATTGCTTGGCTCTCTAAGGAGTTGACATTGCAGATATGTGTTCTGAGCTAAAAAATGTTGTATAGGAAGTCTGAGTTGAGGAGTAGGATCTCATTGATGTGGTTGAAGAAGACAGATTATCCATCACTCAAAAAGAAGGTGAAGCCAGAGGGCCCAGTGCACGACCAACCTAGCACTGCCAGTCCCCTGATGTAACAACCTCAAATTTAGGGCCTGATTTTTTTTTACGTGTTACCTATTTTGATACTTGAACAAGGCCCATTGGGTTCGGCCCAATTGTTGATAAACAGACTCGACCCATTAACGGCCCAACTAAAGGCCTGGTATACGAACCCAGTCCAAAACAAACTGATAAACCTTTGTTTGACGGATCAATACACGATTCGATATAATTTACAATAACTACAAACTAAATCGTTTACAAGGAGATCGGTTAGAACGATTAACGCCCTAGTACGAGTTATTACTAGTTATCCGACGCAATATAATATTTAGACGTCAAAACTCAAATAAATAACATTAATAAATACTAGTATTTATTCCGGCGACTGATTATGAATTTATACGCGAGATACGCGACAACGACAAACACAGGTGTAAATGTCAGCGGGTCTTGCTAGATCAGGTATAATTAAATAACGTAAACAAGTATTTACTTTATACCTATCGTATTAAAATATTAATATTATTATTATTTAGCACGTCATAACTAATTTCGGAATGCAACACGTTTTACCCGGAGCGGACGCGTGTGAGCACACGGTACAAGATCGATACGGGCTATTTTAGAAATATAATAATGAAATATGTAATTATTTATTATTATTATTATAGTTAATAATATTAGAATTAATAAATAAAATAATTTATCGGAGCGCGAATCGATGGATTGAGCGAACGTGGTTGGCACGCCCGCTGTCAACGTGTACCGGCTTAGGCAGCAACCGAGACAGAGATTTTACAAACAGATCTTTAAATGATATATATTACCATGTTTTATTATTATAGGAATTATAGAATGAAAATTCGGATTTAATTAAGGAGTCGGAAGTGACACGCGATATACATAAACCAGTCTAGTTAACACTGGTAATTGCCTACTCATCCTACAAGTTTTATATAAATAATTTAATTATTATTAAAATTCTTCTAGAAAATATGAATGTTTGACTTTTAGCAAGATTTTAAAAATCTCTAAAAATCTTCCATCGGAATTCACAAGATTTTGTTGATTTCTTTTGCCCTAAAAACAAATCGTTTCCTCTCTAAAACCTACCTGACTCATTAAAAGTGTAAAACCATTTGCTGAAACCACTAAATGATTCTCCCTAAATCACCAGACCATTTTCAAACCCAAACACACTTATGTGTGTAAAGAGAAAAAGACACGAGAGAAAAATGGATGCCGGCACCCTCTCTTCCGGCAGGATTCCAACCCCCCTACGGCGGAGCCACGACGGCATAACAACCCCACCACCTTCACCGTCCCCTCTTATCCTTCACTCCATTTTTTTTTTTCACTCAAAAACCCAAATCCACGCAAACCCTAAATCTCAAGAGAGAGAGAGAGAGAGAGAGAGAGAGAGAGCAGCGAGTGAAAGAAGGATCTGGTAGGGGAGGAGGTCGGCCACCTCTGGCGGCCCCTCTGACCAACACCCGGCAGTGGTGGTGGCTCCACATCAGCGTCAGCGCCATTAACTAGACAGGTGACGGAAGAATGGTGGTGATGTTGGGTGGTCTCGGCTGGCAAGGAAAGGGAGGGTTGTGGCGGCCAGGTTCGTCTTTCTGGCGACCCAAAACTAGGGTTCCGGCTGAATACGATTTTACGGCTGTCTTCGCCTTTCCGGCGAGGTCAAGGTAAGCCATAAGTTAGTTTTCTTTTTTCCTTTTCATTCCCTGTCCATCTTCTTCCGGGTATAAACCCACATATATCTTCACGTTTGAATTCTATTTAACGATTCCGTTAAAGTTTTCTGTTAAACCGAGTGACTAAATGGGCGGGTTTCATTCCCGAGTGTGAAATGGTGGTTTTGGACAGGTAATGGCTAAGACTTGAGATCTCCCGGATAGGCGGGACTGTTTGGGTCGTTCCCGACAGTCCCAAGTTTCGGTCAACTAAAGTCAAACCTGGTCAAAGCGGGTCAAGGGTGGTCCACGGCAGGAACGACAAGGGGAGAAGCGAACGGGGTTGAAACCGAGCTAAACGGGTCATTTACGAGCGGTTTCGCGTATGATTAGTGAGGTATAAACGAGCGCCAAGCTTTCATATTTATTTCGTAATTTGTTATTTGTTTTGTATGTAAACGTGTGTAATAAGCTAGTTGAGCTAAACCGACTCGATCCCGACCCCTCATGATTTAAAGGTAAACCGATCCTTGTTTGTGTATTTGTAATAACCGGGTCTCTGTCCGAACAAAACGAAAATATAAATATCTACATATATACACTTAACTATAAGTATAAAATATTATTTAGAAATATAGATATACATATATTTACAGTTGTATAATTAATTAGAAACTGAAATCTATAAAAACAGAGTATATAAACATATGTATATACATTTAGTTATAAAGATAACACATTTTAATTATAAAGATAACATGCTTTATTTAGAAATACAAAACATATATTTATCAATAATTATAAGTTACTTTATCTTATAGCTAGGTTTATAAAACTATTAGATATATATGTATATGTATATCGAGGTGCACAAAATAGTTTTTTAACCCTAACCGGTTCAAAACCGAACCAAACCGGTTTGGTTAACAAAAAGTCAAAACCGGTTTGAGTTCAAACCGGACCGGTTTGAAACCGGTTTGAGATGGTCCGTTGACCGGGTTTGACCGGTTTAAAAAACGGTTTGAAACCAGTTTTTAATCGGTTCGGTTAAACCGGTTCGGGTTCAAACCAGTTTAAATGTATAGGTTTCAAACCGGTTTTAAACCGACGGTTTGAACCAGTTTGAAACCGGTTTGGTATAAACCGGTTCACGACCGGTTCGGTTTTCGGACCAAACCGGTTTTTTTGTGCATCTCTATATGTATATATATATATAAACGGAAATAATAGTAAATATAAATTAGAGACGAGTTGTACAATACACAAAGCATATATATAAATACATTTGTAGATATATACACATATCTACTTTCTTAATGGGAATATATACACAATAAAACATACAACTTATAATAACATACAATTTATAGTATAAACATATACATACGCTTACTTACGGATACATATGTATTGATATTTTATAAACATGTTAAAACTTACGACCCTTTTTATTTTATATGAAGACATTGATACAAATATTATGACTTTAATATCATATTATTATTACTATTAGTGTTATTATTATTACTATTATTACTAATATTATCAAAAGAATCTTATTATTATTATTACTATTTTATATTTAGATTAAGTACTATAAATATTTATTTAAAACTAAATAGTACTCATATAAAAGCCGTTTTTATTATTATTAAAAAAAATATGTTTATCGTTATTATTATTATTATTACTAAAAATGTATTTATAGTAAAACCTTATAAACCGACACTTTCTTTACTAAAACCGTTACACTCATTATTAATATTACTACTTTTATAATTACTAAAGATATGCCATTATTACCATTACTTTTATTAATTATTATTATAAATATTATTATGAATATCACTAACATGATTTTTAACATTAAATATTAAGTTGTAACATGATAGTACAAGTACTAAAATTTTCTTATAAACTTATTAGTACCATTACTATAAACCATTGCTTAAATAATACTAATATCATAATTATTCTCATTCTTATTATTATTACTTGAGTTTACTAATAATAACATTAATTAAGTCGTCACCACTACTAAAAATGTTATTATCTTTATTATTATTATTATTATTATTATTATTACTTGAAATTTATTACTATAGGACTTTATAAACCGATATTTTACTTTGGTTCCTATTTATGTTATTATACTTACTTTTATATTTATTATTAATCAAACACATGATTATAAACCATAAACACATATTTTTAAGGAAAACATATTTATATAATTAACATACATTATTCGAGTCAAACACAAACATACTTATAAGTGACATATATACATATACATACATGCTTACTTAACCTTATTTTACTTAACATTAGCTAACGAAAACGAGATTTGACATGATACTTTATACATTATGTATATTCATATGTACAAACATTTTATAAACCCCACATTTACTTTCGATACAAATATATTTTTATGTAGCTTTATGTAAATACAAACTTAGACATTACCTACATTTGTAAACTAAACACTATAATTATGTTTTAGTATTAGACGAATATAAATAGTTTCGTCAACCCTTATGATTTATATTATACGAGTATATTTTGAACATTTGTATAAGCGTAACTATAGACTTTGATTATTATCGTCGAAACAAATATAACTACTTGTATATATATTTAGTTATTTATACATATATATATATACATCACGTAAATAAATAATGCCTACGGTTACCTTATTTGAATCTAACAATTATTATAATACTTAGTATTACTTTGATTTGGGTCAAAACATCATTTTATTACCTTTATTAGAGCATATATATACAAGTATCGCTATAATACAATAGTACAAGTAGTAACCAACACTTTTATAATACAACCATTAGAATATCAAATACGACCCGAGATTTTTACCAAAACTGCTCCAACACCTTAACGAATTGGTCGAGCTCAACCACTCGGTTAATGACATTACCCTAGTACAATATACTAATGTCACAATTATAATTAGGATTTGTCTTAATGACTACACACCCGATATCAAGCTCGCAACTTTAGCATATTGATTTGGCGTACACAAGATTACCAGGTGAGTTCATGTGCTTTTCCCCTCTTTTACTTAAACTTTTTGGGGTGATTATATGCTTCTATTTTGTTTACATACTTGGTGTATTAATTTAATAAGGTTATTTTTAGCTGCCATAACGAATCCCCAAACTTTAGCACACAATCATTAACTCCTTTGGAGCCAGCGAATATATGGGTAGTACTATCTGGTGAAACCCCCGCACACCATGGGCCCGACGTAACCGGGACAACCACCTATGGAATGATAATCATATGATGATAATAAATATCTTGTGACATATATTCGTTTAACAGTTTGAACTTATGTTGACAGGCATGAGTAACTAGACCCATAACAATAAGGGGTATGGGTTAGGGGATATTATTATTATTTCTAGATGTCCACATGTTGTGGGCACAGGGTTGATTGTGAACTTGTTTAATTTTACACCATACATATTTGGATTCTCAATATAAATGTTCTATTAACTAAACTCGTGAACTCACCAACTTTTTAGTTGACACAATATTTTTAAGCATGTATTCAGGTACCCCTCTCAAGTTTGGAAATTAGCAACTTAGATATGAGCTTGCTTGAAGATAGATGATTCCTTTAGAAGACTTATGTCGAGCCATAGATTCCACCGAGAAAGCTTTGGTGTGAAGATAGATTGCATTATTTTATTTTATTTTATTTTTAGTTAGTGAATAGATGATATGTACCTTTGTAAATGTATATTTTGACTTAGTTGGACTTATGACCTTTATAAAGAATATGTCACGTTATTTCCGCTGTGTTTTGTTTTGGTATTTGATCATCACGCATAGCCCCTGGTCGGGTTGTGACACCTGACCATCTCATTGTGTATGAAGCTTCTCCAACAAACAGTTTCTTCGTCAGTTAAAGTACTACTCTTGATCAGGTCAAGTCTACTTGGAGCCAGTCTTTGTGCTGCTGTAGAAGATTCTGCGCGGTCTTTAGGATATGCCACCCTGTTTGCTTCTTGTAATAGTGCTTCAAACCAGGGCATATTTTCCTCTATTAAGTCTTGGAACCTGCAGATCGCAAGTTTTGCTGAGAGATCTGAAGAGGTGTTGATGCAGCTGGATAAATACAGTTCAAGCACTTGAAGAGGATTTAGTGCATCCCAGTTCAACTCTTTTACTCCGCTGAACTTTTTCCCAATCCAGAATCTCTCAGATTGACCATCATACCCCCAATCTAGTATGGAGTCAAAATCTAGCTTGTCTGCAGTCAGTGTGAATTTGGGGGCAATGGTTAGACTTATTATGGCCGCTGCTTCAGGAAGAATGCTGACTGATGGAGGTGTGTCTTCATGGTGACTTGTATTTGTCAACACCTCATCACAGGCTCGAACAACCAACTTCCAATCCTCGGTGATTTCTTCCTCTTCATCTACTGAGTCTGGCAAGTCATGAACTTGAACAAAGGCAGGTTTGCATAAGGAACTTTGAAATACAGCATGCTCTTGTATTCAGTCCTCAAGGCTGTCAGCATCATCTTCTACTGTGACTATCTCCCCCCTTTTTGGTTGCATCAGTGTAAAGGGTTGCATCTGTTTGAGTTCCCACTGATACAAGGGAAGGAGTAGGCACAGTTGGGCATTGATGGGCTTCATGCATAGAGACTTGGTTCCTTAGTTTGGACACTTCAGCCTCTAGCATAGCCACCCTGGCCGTCAATTCCATATTTTTGAGTTTCAGACTGTCCTCATCCACAGTTGTGGAATCCTTAGAGCTGGATGGGGTCTTAGGCCTAGCCTCTACAACCCCATCACCCTGGTTTTCTTGGCACCTGGGATTCCTCTCAGTGAAGAGTGTTTCAAAGGAAACGTCCTCACTGTGAGTTGCCGTGGTTAGGGTCTTAATGATGTTATCACTATCCTCCTGGTTAGTTGATGTACAAGGAGTAGCGACAGCCCTTTCCACATTCACTCTATCAGTACTCCCAAAGTGAACCTTCTTGGGTGATGAACTTGGGTTAGGTGCACTAGCAGCTAAATCAATCAATGCCTCCGAGATAGTGGTTGTTTGAAAAGGTATATTATCTTGACAAGGTGCCTCTACACTTAAGTTCAGAGAAGAAAAATGATGGAATGGCTCAGTGGGTTGTTCTATGCATCCGGGATGTGATCCTGATCCTAATAGAGAAGCTTTCAAAGAAGTCTCTCTAATGAAGTGGCTATCCCTTTTGATATTCTCATCAGAATTTTGGGATTCTGAATGAGGGCTTTTAGGTTGGGATTGGGCATTTGAGACAAGAAGAGAAGGAGTCTTCTTGCTCCTTTTTCTAGTATATTTTGCAGCAACTGGGGCCCTTTGTTCCAGTTGAACGATAACATACAAAACAGGCGTAAGTAATTTTTGTGCCTTTGCATCCTTAGTAATATGCATAGGGGTTCGAACAGTGGAAGCAGATTGTTATTCAGGATGTGAAGAGGAGGGTGTGGGATTAGTATCAGCTGGGATTGCTGAGCTGTCACCCTGGGTACTTTGTATGTTCATCATTGTAGATAACAATGGAACATTAACCCCTGAGAACTTTTTGAAAACAGTTCTCATACTTTGAAAAATGTTATTTTTATGTCCTAGCATAAGATAGATTTTTGCAGATTTTGAAAGATCTTTTAATTCGTTATTGAAAACCTCCTGCAAGAATCTTGGGTACATACAAAAAAAATGATTGCTTTGCTCCTTCTTGAAGGTTATATCTCAAACCTTCAAAGATGAGATGTGCAAAGTTGAAACCCTGGCCAGAAACCATACCATGAACAGTAGAGGCAAGTGCATAGCTCACTTCCAAAGGCAACATATCCTCCATTGAAATGTCTGAAGTTGGAGAGGATGGATCTGTTGCCTGTCATGTGCCTAGAACAACCATTGTCTACCACTTAGGTGTTATTCTTGTGACCTGCTGTCCCTGCACATGAGAGAGATCTAGTTAGTGGGAGGAATCCAAGAGCTTTCATCCTTGTAAAAAAAGGGTTCTTGGATTACCAGTATCAGCATGTGTGCATTCAACGGAACCAATGATGATTCTTGGAGGAATTTTGGCTTTCCAATGCTGAATTGGTGGTTTTCCAGCTCTCTTTGCTTTGTCAGCAGCAGATGTTGCAACTGAGGACTTTGGCTTATCAGCAGCAGATTTTGTTGATGCTGATGGTATTACTTGAGCAGCAGCAATCTTGGTTGCTGCTGAAGACTTGTCTTTGGGTCGCTTGGGCTTTAATTGACCATCAACATTTTTGTTGGCTGCTGATGGTTTAACTTGGGCAGCAACAATCTTGGTTGCTGATGAAGGCTTTTCCTTTGGTTACTTGAGTCTTACTTGATCAGCAGCAGTTTTGTTTGCTGCTGATGGTTTAATCTCCGAAGTATGCCTACCCTTCTTCATCTTACTGATAGGCTTTTGTTGAAGAGGAATTTGATGAAGAACCTGTGTGAGAGGATTAAACTTACAATTTGCAGCAAAGTGGTCCGATTCACCACAGATGATGCAAGATTGTTGAGGTTTTGGCAGATGCTTTCTTGGTGGGGATAGACAGTTTCTAAACTAAGTTGCTTTGGCTTCAAAGCTTCTTACCTTTTTGTTCTTGTTTGTTTTCTCAAAAGCGTGTTGCTTTAGGTTTCTTTGTTCTTGAAGGTAATAGAAGCAGGTGCTGACAGTATGATTGTATTTCCCACACATAAAGCATGATTTAGCCAGTTTGTCCCTTTGAAAGTACACATAGTCCTTTCTTTGAACAAGTCTTTGAAGTTCCAGGGGTGAGCTTTGTTGTGCTCAAAGGTGGCTTCTTCGAATGTCTTTTGAACATATGGAGCTCTCTCTCCAGGCGCATGACATATGTCAAACACCTTCCTTTGTTGGATTGATTTGGATTGAGGCTTTGAGTTGGTGGAGGTTGAAGACCGTCCCTTTTCAACAGTCAGCTTTCTTCCTTTTGGAGGATAGCTGATTCTGATTTGTTTTGTTGGTTAAGATACTGGTACTGTTTTTGAAGGGATGAAATGGCTTGGATTGTTGGCTTTATTAACTTCACATGTAGGTGGTGATGAAACTGTATTGGTTTTAGTGGAGTCTGATCATGTTGACTCAGACTCGGATGAAGTAGTGCATTTTTGCACATGGGTTTCTTGGACAACAAGGTCAAGATTTCGGTTGGCCATGTCAAGGTTGGAAAGATTGAAACTTGGTTCATGAATGGCTACATAGTCAGCGGGTGGAGGAACATCATTGTAGGGTTGTTCAGCTTGGAATCCAAGACCAGCAGTTACCTTTTCATGAATTTGAGCATTCAAAAGTCTTTGCAGCTTTTTGGATGCAAACTCATATTTTTTCACATGGACCTTTTGGTCTGCTAATTCGGCCCTTGTAGCTTTTAACTTAACCAGAAGATCATCAATTTGAGTTTCAAGGTTTGTTTGTTCATGTTTTAATGATGAAATTTCTTTCTTTAAACAATCAATCTTTTCCTTGTAACTGTTTTCAACCTTTTTAAATTCAGATTTCATTTGGTGAAATTCTTCATTTTGATCTATGAAATTCTGGTTATGTTTCCTGTATCCAAGTACCTTATCAATACAAGCTTGAATACAAAGATTTTCATATACCTGAGCTGGTACCTCTGATGTGTCTGCCATGAGAGCTTGATTGTTGGCAGTAATATCCTCATACTACAAGCTGCAGTCAAAGTCAGCAGTTCCAATAGCTGCACAAGATGCAGTTTGGGTAGAAGAGGTGGTGGTGGATGTTGAGCTTGTTTGGTAGCTTGAGCTTCTTTCCTTGGCCTGAACCATCTCTAATTCATAGGTCTTTAGCATACCGAAAAGCTCAGTCATCTGTAGAGTCTTCAGATACTCAGTTCTTCTGATGGACACTGTGTAGAGTGTCCAGCAACTGGGTAGAAACCTGATGAACTTCTTGAGAATATCTTCATTCTCCAGCTTCACTTTTGAGCACTGCAACTCACCTACAAGATAAGTATATCTGTTATATAAAACAGTTAGAGACTCACCTTCCTTCCAGACGAAGTTTTTATATTACTGCTTCAGGATGTCTTTTCTGTTTTCTTTTACTTCCTCTGAACCAGCAAACATCTTCTCAAGAGCCTTCCATAGCTCCTTTGCAGTTTTGTATCCTCTGAAGTTGTGAAAAACTTCATTTGGTAAGCACATCTGGATGGCTCCCAAGGCCTTGAAATCTACCTCCATTTTCTTTATGTCTTCATCAGAGTATTTGGAGGATTCTTTGGGAACCAGTGTACCTCCGGAATCAGTGGAGGCCACCATGGGTATGTATGGTCCATCTTTAATGGATTTCTACATCCCATATTCTTGATAGTAGAAGAAGCTTTCCATTATGTTCTTCCACATATCATAGTCTTCTCCAGACACCAGTCTTGGTGGTCTGCTGATGCTTCCAATGTCTTCAACTCCATTGTTTTGTGCCATTTTTTATTTGTGATACCAAATGGGTGACTTTAGCAAAGGGATAGTTTTGAATAGAAACAGAGAATGATTAAACAAGTGTGAGTTTGTTTAATCTGTGAGCCAAAGCTCTGATACCACTTGTTGGATCGGTGAATATAAGATGGTTCTATTCTAGTTGAGATTGGCGAAAACAATCAAAACTAGGCAATGTAAACAAGTAAACAAGAAGAATACTGATAAATGCAATTTGTATTAAGCTTCAAAGATTACAAGATTACAGAGAAAACTCATAAGAAAAAGCACACTTATACAATGACTCTAAGTTCTACTTATATAGTAACTTAGAATCAAGACAGGACCTTGATTCTAAGGATCAGATCTAAAACAAGCCGTTGATCTTGTATTGAAGCTATTCTATATGTAACGACAATAAATACTGCAAAAGTTATCTTTACTCAAAAGTCTTCTTAGGCATCATTGCTTGAGTTCTTGGAATAAGAGCGTCGTTGTCTTTTATTGTCTTGCACCAGTAACATTCTTTTTGCGTGGAGTGTGTCAGTGTTGTAGCAGAAAGTTGTCAGTGGTAATGGTTGCTTTATCGAAGCCAGTCAGCTGCAACGTTTGATCTTCAGAGGGAATGGCTATCAGCAGCAATGTTGTTGATCAGCAGCAAGACACAACTGTCCAAAGCTGCTGATGATTTGCCTATCAGCAGCAACTTTGGTCTTCAGCAGAAGAACAAGTATATGCAGCAGATAAGCTTATCCGCAGCAGTTTGTCGATCTGCAACAAACTCTGAGGTTCACAGCAGCTGTAGTTAGAGAATTTTGTAGCCATAAGTCTTTATTTCTACATTGTTGCTTGGAGTATCAAAGACCTAATCGGTGTTTCCCTTTCAGGTATCTAAATATTCTCTTTACAATGATCATATGAGATTCTTTTGGTTGTGATTAAAATATTTAGCACAAGCAGAAAACAAACATTATGTCGGGCCTTGAAGCTGTGAGATACATAAGAGATCCAATCATACCACAGTATAATTTACAATCCACATCCTTTCCATCTTTATCAGGATGTAAACCGTGATTGACTAGGATAGGTGTGCCATACGATGTACAATCATTCATTTTATATTTTGAAAAAATGTCCTGTACATACTTAGTTTGATGTAGGTAAATGCCATTATCCCGTTGACTGACTTGTAGTCCTAAGAAAAATGACATCTCACCCATGTTGCTCATTTCAAACTTGGACTTCATCACCTGCTCGAATTCCTTACACATCTCTTCATTGGCAGACCCAAAGATGATGTCATCAACATATACTTGTACAAGTAGAATATCACCTCCTGCTTTCCGTATGAAGAGAGTCGAATAAATTTGTCCTCGATCGAAACCATTGGACAATAGATGCTTTGATAGATTCTCATACCACGCTCTTGGGGCTTGATGAAGACCATAAAGTGCTTTGTCAAGCTTGTACAGTTTATCAGGATGTAATGGGTCTTCAAAGCCTGGTGGTTGAGTGACATAGACTTCTTCATGCACTTTACCATACAGAAAGGCACTCTTTAAATCTAGTTGAAGACCTTGAAGCCGACAAAAGAGGCATAAGCAAAAAACAATCGAATGGCTTCGAGTCTAGCAACTGGTGCATATACTTCTGTGTAATGCAGGCCTTCTTGTTGGTAAAACCCTTGAACAACCAATCTTGCTTTATTTTTCACCATAATGTGTCGATTTCGTTAGTTTTACATTTGAACACCCATCTGGTTCCAATTGGATGTACACCTCTTGGTAAATCTACTAGATCCCAAACATGTAATTTTCTGAATTGAGACAGTTCGTCTTGCATTGCCTCAATCCAACAATTGTCAGCTAGAGCCTCTTTAATGTTTTTAGGCTCTATTTGGGATACGGAAGAAGCTTTTAAACATGTTTCCATGATACCTATGTTCAGAATTTCAGCATAAAGGCTGGTGTTTTCAGTGACAGCTCTGTGACGAGTTTGAACACTGACATTAGGATCACCAATGATGTTGTCAATTGGATGATTCCTATGAATTCTTGTCTCTGGTACAATGGTTTCTTGAATATTTGTTTCAAGATTCGTGCTTATCTCCCCCATATCATTTACACCTGAAGATGTGTCATTGTTAATAGGATCAACTGGAACTTCGTTTCTAACTTGAGCTCCGTCTTCTTCATTATGTGTATCTTTTTCGGTGTCACTTTCATGTGTTCCAGATGCAGATGCAACACCGGAACTGGGGCTTGGAATAGATACCGTTGTTCTTGTTGAGAATTTTGAGTTTTCGCCGCCACTAAAGTATTGGTACAAATTTGCAGCATCTTCAGCATACAAATCAGGAAGATTGAAAGACTTGAAAAGATTATCATAATCAAAACCCCAAGCTGGACCTGCAGGTTCTGGTGGACTGTTGTATTTACTGTAATCCACTTCGAACCATTCTTTGACAGTACGACTTTCAGTATTGTACACTCTTTTGCAAGGTGAGTTGGCAACATATCCTAAGAAGATGCCTTCTACCGATTTAGCATGAAACTTCGACTGTCGATCTTTGTGCTGTAACAATAGAGAACATGGACTACCAAAAGGAATTAGATAGTCAAGCTTAGGAGGTCGATTATTAATTAGTTCATAGCTTGTTTGTTGTGTCTTTTCACCACCAGAACTCTATTCAACACGTAACAAGCTGTATTAATAGCTTCTTCCCAAAGAGCGATTGGAAGCTTGGCATCTGACAGCATTGTTCGTGTAGTGTCAATTAGAGTTATGTTCTTCCGTTCTACAACTCCATTCTGCTGAGGAGTGTACGGTACACTGAATTATTAATGAATACCTTTCTTGAGACAGAAAATAGCCATCAAATTATTTTTAAACTCGGTGCCATTATCACTCCTTATTCTTTTGACCTTCAGTTTGCATAAGGATTCTAGATTCAGAATCAAATATTGAAGAATTTCAGCAGTCTCATCTTTAGTACCTAAGAAATATACCCAAGAAAAACGTGAGTAATCATCAGTAACAACCAAACAATATGACTTTCCACCATTACTCTTGATACTTATGGGCCCAAACAACTCCATATGTAAGAGCTCCAAAGGGGTATCAATAGAGTTTTGAGTCTTTAGCTTGTGAGATTTTCGTTGTTGTTTTCCCTTTTTGAAAGACATGCAGTCATCTACAACGGAAAATCTCAATTTAGGAGCACCGGTTACCAAACCATTTCGGACAAGATGATTCATTTTTCTATATGACAGGTGTCCGAGTTTCCAATGCCATAAGATTGAGTCAATTTTAGTTGCTTTAGATATTAAACAAGTTGCAACTGAGGAAGTGGTTGTTGCCACGCTCATATCGATCTGATAAGTGTCGTTTGTTCTTGGTGCACGCATCAAAATCCATTCTTTTGGAATCACGAAACCAGGCTTGAGAACCAGACATTTAGATTTGTTGAACATCACCGAATACTCTTTGTCACATTAGTTGTGCTTTAACTGCTCACATTAGTTGACATTGTCAAAACTGATACAACCATTAGTAACCACGCCTTGACATGTTATACTTCCAACTTTCTTGCCTGCAAAGGCCACATAGCCACCTCTGAATGGTTTAACGTCTTGTAGAAGGGCCATGTTACCTGTCATGTGCCGGGAACAACCACTATCAACATACCAACGATTAGAAACATATCCCTTTGGTTGTCCCTGCACATATCACAAAAAATTAGTTAGATTTGGAGACCCAAGCCATTGTGATCTTTGGTCGTCCGTTTTTTCTCAAAGTACACTCAAATTACACAACTTCAATTAACTCACAGTCATGGTGATAAAAAATGGGTGACTCCTTTGGTGAGTCGGATTTAGAAGCTTGAGAACTATCTAGTTTCTTTATCCAAACTTGCTTTTGTTGAACAACAAATGTTTTATTTTGTAAAAAGGTTTTGCTTAATTGATTACCTGCTAACTGTTGTCCTAGTTTTCTCAAACTTTTATTCCGTCTTCTAATCTGTGGTCTAGACAATTTCACCTAATAAGATCGTGTATTACCTATGGTAGATACATAGGGAACCACAGACTCTTTGTTCCTTTTCTTAGTAAATGGCTTAGTCACAACTCTGGACTTAACCATATACTGGACTGGTGTTTTTAAAACTTGAGTTTTGAATTGTTTTCTTGGTGGAGTTTTCAAGGATACAGCCTGTTTTTGAACAATGGGCTGTTTCTCTTGATTCTTATATGGACAATTCATCAGAATATGTCCAAACGTTACACAATGTAAATAATTTCTTCTTTCTTTGAAAGGTCTCCTATAAGGCTCACTGATTTTGGATGTAGAAGGTTTATTCTGACCAGTGTTGGAATTAGTTTGATGAACCAAATGTGAAGTTTTACCGGATGTTAATTGAATTTTAGGAATAAAGTGCTTATCAATGTTTTCTTAAAAATTCTTTCCAAGTTTGTTAGCAAATGTATCCTTTTTGGCTTGCTTTATGGTTTTGAAATCTCCATAAAGCATCTTTTTCAATTTATCATTTGATTCAATTATATCAGGTTCAGTTAAAACACAATTGTCCCTATTGTTGACAATGCTTTTATTGATTTTAGGTTCATTAAACAATTCTTCTAAAAAAACACCATCAAGTTTGTTGTTTTCTAAACATTCATCAGAATAAAACTCTTCATCTGATGATGTGTTATCCTTACTTGAAGATTCATCAAGAAAAGATAAATCAATGTCGACCGACCCATTGACAAATGTCCCGTTAAGGGGTAGTGGAATGACATTAGTACCTAAACCTATGCCATTTACTTGTCGTACAACCGATTCGTAGTGTTCCACCACAAAATGAGAATTTCTTAATTTTTCCACTTAACTTCAGAATTTCATTCTGATGTTTGGCTATTTTGACATTCTTTTTCTCTAACTCTTTGTAGGAAACGTTTAAATGAAATTGTTGTTCACTTATTTTTATTGAAAAATCATGTTTGTCTTTTCTGAGTGTAGGTCCCCGGGTGTCTCGGATCGTGACGTGTAGGTGTGTGACTAGTCGGACCGGGTGCGGAATACCCGTGACTAGGTGGAGTATCAATCAACAAAAAGTAAATCGACAACAAAGACACAAGATACTTTCAAACTTCGTATATTGAAAATCACAGCCGGTTACAGAGAGAATGAGTGTGTACATAATTCTGTTACTAACTGGCTATATATGCTAGACATGTTGCCTGGGCACTTGCTAAGTGCACAGGGCTTTGTTCCTGCGTACTTAGCAAGTACGCAGACAATGTTCTTGCGTACTTGCTAAGTACGCAGGTTGAGCTACCTACGCACTTGTTAAGTGCGCACAACACTTAGCAAAGACGAATACAACGACAAGTACCTACGAACATGATTACAACTCGATAAACCAATACATACAGACGCTGATATAAAATACAAATACATAAAGACAATACATAAGTAAAAAAAATCTTCATAGTGCTTGTCACAAGAATTGCTTCAACAAACTCCCCCTTGACAGCAGCTCTGAAGATGTCTACAGTCTCTAACAGCTTCAGAGTAAACAGCTTCAGGGGGATTGTCACAAGAATTGCTTCAACAAACTCCCCCTTGACAGCAACTTTGGAGTTGTCTTCAGTCTCTATCATCTGTATGCAAGTAGTATTTGTCTAACACCATCGTATCAGAGGTTCCCCAAGGTCAAAGTCCGTATGCTAAAGGACGACTATGTCAAGTTTGAGCTCCATGACAAGAGGTTCCCCAAGGTCAAAATCCATGAGCTCAAGGACGACTATGTCAAATTTGAGCTCCGTGAAACCGACGCCAGCATGGCTAACGTGCTCCACGTCAGTAACTCAAAATGACGTATATAGAAAGATTCAGGAAGGAATCCATGAATAGTCCTATTTTTCCTCCTCTCAGTCTCATGTTCAGCAACATACTTATTATCTGGATTCTTTCATCTTTGTCTTTTGGAGGATGACTCGGGAAGGGAAACCTTCGCCATTCTCTGTGGGTGTGTTTGGTCTGGTGTATCATCAGAGTCAGATGAATCAGATTCAATCGCCTCAGAATCTAACTCTTAAGCACCATCTCCTCCTTTTTCTTCATCACCTCCATCACCAGTCATCTCTACAAGAACATAAGAGAAACAACTTTAGATCAAACATAATCATTGGAATAGAACAAGCATGACATGGTATAGCACATGCACGATGAACTGAATTTCAGACTTAGAAAAATTCTGAGTGGCCCTTCTTGCGTACTTAACAAATACGCAGAAAATTGTTCTTGCGTACTTAGTAAGTACGCAGGAGCTAATTCTTGCGTACTTACTAAGTGTGCAGGAACTAACACTTAGAACTTTAACAAATTCCAAAATCAAGAGATTCAAAGTTTTAGATGACGATAGTGGTCACTACAATGTCGAAAAACCTGTTTAAGACATATGGGACGAAGACTAACACCAATGCAATGCTAAAACCCGGTCGTTTTGACCTGTCCTTGGTCCGACGCAAACTTACAGCACAACAAGGGGTCTAACCCAAAATCAACAACTATTAAGGACAAATTTGGTACCAAAAAGCTTCGTATAATGATCTTAAACTGGTTTTAGGCTTCAATTTGTGTCCAGAACAACCAAAATCGGTCAGCAAAATCATCATCAAAACCCTCGGTCCAAATATTCAAGAATCGGTCCAAAACAGGTGATTTCATGGATGGAATGGTCCAAAATTCTCACCAAATGTTAGTTAGGTGAGGATGAAACAATGATCGGGATGAAAAAAGACTTGGGAATACTCAAAAATTTTGAGTAAAAAGGAGCAGGGAGTATACAAGCGTTTGAGCGTTTGAAACTGATGAAAAAGTCTAATTGCGGCTTATATACCCCACACACATGGGCCGTGCGTACTTGTCAAGTGCGCATGACTTAACTCCTGCGTACTTAGTAAGTACGCATGACTTAAGTCTTGCGTATTTGATAAGTACGCAGGGTTTACCTCATGCGCACTTATCAAGTACGCCGAGACCCTTGTGTAGTCAAACTTTTCAACTCAAATTATGAAGAATGTCATGTCAAAAAGTGAACCGGATATGAACATTCAATCAAGAGGTTTCAAAAACAATTCAAGAAAGTTAAACACAAATATTTTTGGTTTTTCTTAACTTTTGATAAACTGTACTTAAAATCTTTTTGAGCTTTTCTGAATGAAGATAATATGCACAAGAATATACACAAGCTATTTTTGGGTCAAAGTCATGAGCAGAGGATCATATCAGGTTATTGTAAGCAAAAATGATACACAATAAACATCAAAGAATATGGGATCATGTCATGGATTACTACTTATTCATACGTAATATGCAATACAAGCAAGCTAAATCAAGTTGTCAATATTATACGATTTGAAACTATAAGCATCTTTGTATCACGTTCTGGTGTGTTAAAATATTAATTATAAGATATACAACATGTACCCCACAGTTATGCTACAGAAATTTAATTTGCACTATCTCAAGGCATCTAAGATTTTCCCAAAGATTTTCAAATCTCCAGAATGAAGTTACATCGTTTAGCACAGAAAAAATCAAGCAGAATCCATAAGGATTATCAAGAATCATAAGATTCAGAATCGAGTGATTCAGTTGTCTTGGTTTGATTGGTTTTTCTTTTGTGAATATCATATGATGATTTAGGATAATGAATATGGTGTTTGAGGATTTAGGTAAGGGGATCCAACTTTTATCTGGATTTGAATTCAATGAATCAGGAGTGATTCAAGGGTGAATACAAGTTCAACGGTTGATGTAAAGACATGTCTTAATTCAATCACTCATTGCATACTTGTGAGTATGGGCAGTGAGATGAACCTCATTAATTGTGCTAACGACCTAACCCGAAACTGGTCTCAGTAGAAAATAATTGTCTAACTCTAACATCCTGTATCTGATAGTGATCTTTTGCATTCTTTTACGCACACACACTAGCAAACATGGGTTCAAATCACAGTTGTAGTATTGATTTACTTTCCACACTACTAATGATTCAAAGCCACTTACAGCCTACTGACAATTCAAATTACTTGTAAATAAGCAGATTAAAAACACAACAATTTAAATAATCAAGTAAGCATGACGCAATCATTTCCCATATGTACAGTCTAGGACGTTTAGATCATTTCTGATGTACTATCATTTCCTCTTTTCTCAAGAGAACTTTGAAATTTTCTGGTTTTCTATTTTGTTTGGATATTTGTAAAATATTTGAAAATTAAAAGAACTATACAGAAAACTTAAAAGAAATAAAATTTAACTTTCATGAATTGAATTGATTTAAGAAAAACAAGTTTTCACTCCGGATTGAACATTCCTATCATGTTGACAAGATGTTCAAAACGAGTTCGATCAAACGCCTTAGTGAAAAGGTCAGCAAAGTTGTCATCCGTGTGAACCTTTACAAGTTCAATGAGATGCTTTTCAGCACAATCACGGATGAAATGGTGACGAATTTCAATATGTTTAGTTTTGGAATGTTTCACCGGGTTGTTTGTGATGGACATGGTGGCATTGTTGTCAATGAACAGTGAAGTTCCAGTAAAGTTTAAGCCGTAGTCTCTCAATTGTTGCTGAATCCACAATATCTGAGAACAACTGCTCGCTACAGCAATGTACTCTGCTTCACATGTTGAGACAGAAACCGTTGAATGCTTCTTACACTGCCAGGAGACCAGCCTGTCTCCCAAGAATCGACACCCACCTGACGTTTATTTTCTATCAAGGTTACAACCGCCATAATCAGAATCAGTATAGGCTTTGAGGTCAAATGACTGTTGCTTTGAGTACCAAAGACCCAATCGAGGTTTCCCTTTCAAGTATCTGAATATCCTCTTGACAGATATCATATGAGACTCCTTTGGTTGTGACTGAAACCTTGAGAACAAACATACAACAAACATTATGTCGGGCCTTGAAGCTGTGAGATACATGAGAGAACCGATCATCCCACGATACAATTTACAATCCACATCTTTTCCATCTTTGTCTAGATGCAAACCGTGATTGACAGGGATATGTGTGCCATAAGTACTGTTATCATTCAACATGTATTTTGACAAGATATCCTGCACATACTTAGTTTGATGTAGATAGATGCCATCCTCTCTTTGACTGACTTGCAGACCCAGGAAGAACGACAATTCACCCATGTTTCTCATCTCAAACTTGGACTTCATCACCTGTTCGAATTCCCTACACATCTCTTCATTTTTCGACCCAAAGATAATGTCGTCGACATACACCTGTACGAGTAGAATATCACCTCCTACTTTTCGAATGAAGAGGGTCGAGTCAATCTGTCCACGGTCGAAACCATTTGACAGTAGATGTTTTGATAACGTCTCATACCATGCCCGAGGTGCTTGATGAAGACCATAAAGTGCTTTGTCGAGCTTATACACTTTATTGATATTATGCGGATCTTTAAAGCCGGGAGGTTGAGTGACATAGACCTCTTCATGAACTTTTCCATATAGGAAAGCACTCTTCACATCAAGTTGATAAACCTTGAAGCCGAGATAGGAGGCATAAGATAGAAACAGTCGAATGGCCTCAAGTCTAGCAACTGGGGCATATACTTCAGTGTAATCCAAGCCCTCTTGTTGATAAAATCCTTGAACAACCAACCTTGCTTTATTCTTCACTACGACATGACGATCATCCGTTTTGCACTTGAACACCCATTTGGTTCCAATTGGTTGTACGCCTCTTGGCAAGTCAACTAAATCCCACACATGCAACTTTTGGAATTGGGAGAGTTCATCTTGCATCGCCTCAATCCAGCAGTTGTCAGCGAGAACCTCCTTCATGTTCTTCGGCTCCAACTGGGACACGAATGCAGCATGTAAACATGTTTCCATGATACTAGTGTCAAGTATCTCAGCATACAAACCAGTGTTCTCAGCAATGGTTCTATGACGAGTCTGAACACCGGCATGAGGATCACCAATAATGTTGTCAATTGGATGATTCTTATGCACTCTTGTCTCTGGTATGAGCGGTTCCTGGAGATTTGTGTCTAGTTTCGTGCTCAACTCCCCCATATCCTGTGTTCCAGAAGAAGACGATTCAATGTTGATTGGATAAGCTGGATCTTCATTTCCTACACAAGTGTTAGGATCAGCTTGAGCGTCATCTCCATCAACATGGACAACTTCAACATCCTCACTATCATCAGTTCCAGATGCAGATGCAACATTGGAATCAGGAGTTACAATATGTATGGTGGAACGGGTTGAGAAGTTGGAGTCATCGCCGCCATTAAAGAAATCGTATACATTTGCGGCATCATCAGCAGATAAATCAGGAAGGTTGAAAGACTTGAATAGCGCATCATAATCGAAACCCCAAGCTGGACCAGTTGGTTCTGGTGGAATGTTGTGTTTGCTGCAATCCACTTCGAACCATTCCTCAACAGTATGAGTTCCTATATTGTACACTCTCTTGCATGGTGAATTGGCAACATATCCTAAGAAGATGCCTTCCACTGCTTTTGCATGAAATTTAGATTTTCGATCCTTGTATTGTAGCAATAAGGAACAAGGACTACCAAAAGGAACTAGGTAGTCAAGGTTGGGAGGTCGATTGTTGATCAACTCATAGCAGGTCTTGTTATGCCTTTTCACAACCAGAACTCTGTTCAAAACGTGACAAGCTGTATTTACTGCTTCTGCCCAGAAAGTTACAGGAAGCTTTGCATCTGACAACATTGTCCTTGCAGTCTCGATCAAGGTTCTGTTCTTCCTTTCTCCAACTCCGTTCTGCTGAGGTGTGTACGGGGCACTAAATTCGTGATGGATACCCTTCTTGATACAGAAGAGCTCCATCAAATTATTCTTGAATTCAATTCCGTTATCACTCTTTATTCTTCTAACCTTCAATTTGCAAAGAGATTCCAAGCTCAGGATCAGGTATTGAAGAATGTTAGCAGTCTTGTCCTTTGTACCTAAAAAATGCACCTAAGAAAAACGTGAGAAATCATCAGTTACAACTAGACAGTATGACTTCCCTCCAATACTCCTGATACTTATGGGGCCAAACAGATCCATATGTAATAACTCCAAAGGGGTATCGATAGAGTTTTGGAGCTTGGGCTTGTGAGACTTCAGTTTCTGTTTGCCCTTTTTACAAGGCACACAGTCATCTGCAACGGCAAACCTCAGCTTAGGAACACCGGTTACCAAACCATTTCGGACAAGATGATTCATTTTTCGATAAGAAATGTGTCCGAGTTTCCTATGCCACAAGATTGTGTCAAGCTCTGTCGCTTTAGTAAGCAAACAAGTAGCAACTGAAGATGTGGTTTTCGCCACACTCATGTCGATATGATAGGTATCATTCGTTCTTGGCGCACGCATCAAAATCCAGTCTTCAAGAACCTCAAACCCAGGTTTGAGAATCATGCATTCAGATTTGTCAAACATGACTGAGTACTCCTTATCACACATCTGAGAAACACTCAACAAGTTATGCTTTAGCTGCTTGCAGTAGTTGACGTTGTCGAAGCTAACACAACCATTTGAAACCACGCCTTGACAAGTAATACTGCCGCTATTCTCGCCTGCAAAGGCCACATAGCCTCCTCTGAATGGGTTTACATCTAGAAGAAGGGCCATGTTGACTGTTATGTGCTGGGAGCATCCACTATCTACATACCAACGACTAGAGATAGTTCCCTTCGAATGTCCCTGCACGAGTCATAAGAAATTAATTAGATTTGGAGACCCAAGCCATGGTGGTCTTGGGTCTTTTGTCTTTCTCAAAATAAACTACTTCAATTAATTCACAGTCGTGACTGTAAAAAATGAGTGAATCTTTAAAAGACTTCGGACCAAGAGATGGAGAACTTTTAGATGTTTTGTTCCAGGACCTTTTCTTTTGTTTTACTAGAACAATCGGCTTGCATTCAGTAACACCAGGTGAACTAGTAGAAGCTTCACTAGATTGAATTCCAGCCAGCTGTTCCAGCTTCCTCAATCTCTTGTTCCTTCTTCTCCTCTGTGGCTTAGAAAGCTTAACCATAGGTTTCTCACCAGTTGGTGCACTACCAGAGGTAGACACACAGGGTTTAACAGTTTTCTTTTCCCTTTTTGGAACAGATGGCTTAGCCTCAGATGTGATCTTTCGCTTCACCATAGGTTTCACTTGTGGTTTCATCACATTCTTCTTTGGACTTTTATGCTGTTTCACTGGTGGTGACTTGGGGAGAGCAGCTGGTTGTGAAACAACTGGCTGTTTCCCTTGGTTCTTATTCGGGCAGTTCACAATGATGTGACCAATCGTACCACAGTGAAAACATGTTCTCATCTCTTTGTAAGTCCTCCTGTAAGGCTCATTTGATTTGACGTTTGATGACTCAACATGATGAACAGGAGAAGTTTTTTGGTGAACAGTAGTTTGACTTGATGGAGATTGGTTTTTGGGAATATAATACTTTTGCATATTTTCTTGGTAGCCAAGCCCGTAATGAGCTGAAAAAGCTTCCTTTTTAACTTGATTAATGTTTTTATATCCCCCATAAAACATCATTTTTAATTTTTCATTTGATTTAATGATATCTGGTTCAGTCAAAATACAATTATCACGATCAGTGACAATGTTTTTCTTTACTTTATGTTCACCAAGCAACTCCTTGGAGACTACACCTTCATGGCAGGTGTTCTCAGACCCATCATCAGAAGCAGTGAAAAACTCTTCATCAGATGCGGAGTCAGCCTTACTTGAGGAATCATCCTTGTTAGACGAATCATCCTGACTTGAGGACTCATCAAGGCAAGACACATTAATGTCAATTAATCCGTTTACAAATTTCCCGCTTATTGGTGGAGGAATGGCATTAGTACCCAGCCCTAATCCATTCACTTGTCTTACTACAGACTCGTAGTGTTCCACCACAAACCAAGAATTTTTCAACTTCTCAATATTGCCTTTCAACTGCAAGATCTCATTTTGCAGTTTGGTGATCTCACTGTTTCTCTTTTCCAACCCCTTGTACGCAACATCCAAATGAAACTGTCGATCACTGATTTTAAGTGAATAATCACGTTTATCTTTCTTCAAAGTTTCAATTAAATATTTGTATCGTTTTTCGTTTTCTTTGTAGCTTAAAGCTGCAATACGAAGGGGTTCGACTTTGTCCTGAAGCTTAGAATTTTCATCCTTTAAGCACACACATTTTGAACAAGAAATGACAGCAAAAGAGTTAGAATCTACCTCATTTGATGAACATGATGCATCTCCAATAGCCATGAGGGCAACTGCAGTTGTAGACTCTTCATGGTCAGCCCCAGAAGCTTCCCGTTCCTCTGCTTCCATCATCTCCATGATCTCAGCCATGAGACCAACCTGTGTTTGAGCAATAATGGCATCCTCCAGATGAACACCCCAATCAAAGCTATCATTATGTTGAGCTACCAAAGCGCTGGACGTTCCACCTTGACTTTGATTGCGGTTGTTGGAGTTGTTGTACCCTTGACTGTTTTCTTAGCTAGGTCTGGTGAAACCCGAGGCCGGTGCTTTGTCCTTTTGACATTCACGAGCAAAGTGTCCAAAATTCTGACACTTATAGCACTTGGCTTTGGATTTATCTAAACCAACCTTGGCATACCAATGAACTTTCTTCCTGTTCTATTCAATAAACGCTTGGCTCTTCTCAATATCATGGCCATATTCCACTGAATATCCATGTCCTCCATATCGTTCGGATCCACCTGATTAAAGTCTTCTTCTATGGTTTCAGGATCCGTTAGCTTGCCTCCAATGAAGTTTTCATAGGCAAGCATGCAAGATGAAAACAAAGCCACATGATCTTATGCTATCTTGGCTATTGCAGATTGATTAGCTGAAGATGTGGGATAAGGATTTCTTGAGGAATTATGATGATGAGATCCAGAACCAGATCCAGATGCTGTATAGCAAGCATGACCACCACAAACTTTTGAATTATCCTCCTCGTGAGAGTTCCCTGAGAAAAGAGAAATTCTAGAACCCAATGACTTGGCTGTGGAAGACTTCCCAAAATACATAGAAGGGTCTTGTATTTGAGGTCTCCCTGAGGTCTCATTTTGTTTTAGGTTCATATCATGTGCTTGAACCTTTCCGATTGCTTCATCAATAGTCATCTCATAAAACTATGAGTTCTCTCTCATCAAGGTAGTGTACATCTCAAATTTTGGTGGTAGGGCATCTAGAAACTTCTCAACTAACTCCTCATTTGGATAGATGAGGTCAAAATCTTTCAGTTCAGTTTGCAGATGATAGAATCTAGAGATGAGCTCATCTATGAATTCATTCTCCAGATATCTAAAGCACTCATACTGCTTCCTAAGAAGATCCCTCTTACTCTTCTTGATGTCGCTGTTTCCCTCGAATCTCTTCTGCAAAGCCTTCCAGAGATCCTTGGAGTTATCGTATCCTCTAAAGCTGTGAAATAACTCCCTTGTCAAGGCCATTGTAATAGATCCGTGTGCCTTCTTCTCCTTATCATACACTTTCTTTTCTTCTTCATCAAGTTTGGAGATAGGCTTGGGAACTTCCTCATCAAGATATGTATATGTGGGATGCTTATAACTCTCAAGAATGGGTATCCATAATGAAGAATCGGTATAAGAAATATAGTGTTCAAAACGTGCTTTCCAGTTTGAGTAATCATTTACATTAAGCAGCTTAGGTGGTTTTTGTGGGGTTCCAATCTCGTTATCATAATTAAGCAGGTTACCAAGATTCTGAAGATTTTCCATAGGGTAAAACTTAGTAAAAAACTCAGAAAGTCAATACAACTTGTGCACTTAAGAATGGCCTTGCGCACTTAAGAAACTGTTCTTGTGTACTTGAGATTTCCTCTTGCGTACTTAGTAAGTACACAGGAGTAAAGGTTAAGTACGCACGAGGCAAAGTTAAGTACGCACAAGAATGATCTTGTGTACTTGTCAAGTACGCACGAAGACTATCCTTTTAGCCAAAAAGGGTACACAGTTCACCTTTTCACCTGCTCTCACCAACTTTTTCCGATCGCCGGAAATACCTCAGATCTTCAAATTTTGAAGATATGAACAAATTGATCAAGCCAAAAGGTTAGAAACTTGTTTCTAACAAACCCTTGATGATCAAAACACTCAAACAAACAAAAAAAGGTCGGATTTTGAAGGATTTTTGCTTTTAAAATAGCGCTCAAGAGCTACCTCTATTTTATAACAAAAATCACCAAAATCAGTCACTTTTCTTTGTAGAAAGGCTGTAGATTGTGTCAAAAATGCTCCTAGCACACTCACAACACTCGAAATCAAGAGCAAATGCTCTAATACCACTTGTAGGTCCCCGGGTGTCTCGGATCGTGACGTGTGGGTGTGTGACTAGTCGGACCGGGTGCGAAATACCCGTGACTAGGTGGAGTATCAATAAAAAAAAGTAAACCGACAACAAAGACACAAGATACTTTCAAACTTCATCTATTGAAAATCACAGCCAGTTACAGAGAGAATGAGTGCGTACATAATTCTGTCACTAACTGGTTATATATACTAGACATGTTGCCTGCGCACTTGTGCGCAGCGCTTTGTTCCTGCGTACTTAGCAAGTACGCAGAGAATGTTCTTGCGTACTTGCTAAGTACGTAAGTTGAGCAACCTACGCACTTGTTTAGTGCGCACAACACTTAGCAAAGACGAATACAACGACAAGTACATACGAACATGATTACAACTCGATAAACCAATACATACAGATGCTGATATACAAATACAAATACATAAAGACAATACATAAGTAAAAACAATCCTCAGAGTGCTTGTCACAAGAATTGCTTCAACAGTAATTACCAAAAACGTTGACGGATTAACAGTGTACGACTAGAACTCGTGTGACGATGACGGGTTTGATCCTTGGAGTCTCCGACTACCCCTCCGATCGAATCTGTATACGCAGAAACTTCTGGGAGGCTGGTCTAACGTGTGCGACTGTTTAATTGAGAGAATGATAGACGAATTAATCGAATTGGTGTTGTATAGGGGGGCTCGACGGTTTCAACATGAATTCCCATTATTGGGATTTAATTTGAATCAATGTGTGCGATTATTGTGTCAATGATGATCGATAAAGATTTGGACGTGCATAACAGTTACAACATTGAACGAATTTCAGTTACAATTCGTAAATTGAATCAAGGATATGCGAATTTTGACTTTTTAAAGTCAACAGGAACAAATCAAACGAATTTTGACTCTTGAGAGGTCAACAGGAACAAGGATATGCTAATTTTGACTTTATAAAGTCAACATAATGAGTTTAGAGTAATTACATAACTAGTCCCTATAGTTTTAGTTCAAATAAGGACAGAAACAGTCCCTGAGGTTTTAGATTAGGTTAATTAGGTTAGAATTTAACTGGATATTTAACTGGGTTGCTAAGGGGGTTAACCTGGAAAGTCCGGATTGTCACAAGTTACGAGGAAAGCCCCTGATCTTTGAGGATCTCCGGCACAAAACCTCGGGAGCCGACAAAAGTCGGGCTGCCTTGTTTTTTCTTATTGATTTCGGCAAATAATACAACGATAATGAATTATTTGATCGAGACTAGTGTTACAAAGAGTGTGTGTGTGTGTTGTGTTGTACTGTTTCTATCGATCATTGTTAATATAAATACAATTCTTAATATTAATTGCTAAGCTAAAATCTCATAAATGTCTTTCATGGTCTGTTACAAGCATCCTCTTCACACATATATCCGTTGTCTTTGATGCAATCCTGCGTCTTCAACTAATAGTAATGAGAATAAGTCGTTACCTGCATGACCAAGTCAAAACAAACGCGTAATCTTAATTATTACAACGGTCATTTAATCAAGATACCGAAACGTAATAAGGATAAGGGATTATGATACTTATCTTAAGATCCGGGATCCCAGAGGTAAAAATTAACCCATAACAGATATATATGTTAAATTCAGGGGGAGTATTATACACGTACTCTTTTCCCTTAACTAAGTTTTTTCCACTGGGTTTTCATAGTAAGGTTTTTAATGAGCCAGCATAACTGATCCTGTAGTACTAAAAACTCTGTCAATATTATCTAGTAATGTTGTTGTGTATAATATAAAATGAGTGTTATAAATGCAGACATTTAGGCCCAGTCCAATGTTTATGACCTTAGAGTTTGGGTTTGTATATATATATATATATATACATATATATATATATATACACACACACACTAATAAATAAAGGTTTTGGGTGTCACATGTCATTCTCATGTTTATCCTCAACATTTTTTACTGCCTCTCTCTCCTATTAATTAATAATGATTTTTATAACTATTTTTATAAAACATTTTTTAATTAAAAAAATAGTTTTGTTCATAAAACATTTTTATAGTTTTAATATTTCTTTCATTGTTTTTATAAAAAAAATTGAAAAAATAACTATATAACGTTTGTAAAATTTGTATTAAACATGTAATATATCAAAAATATCTAATATTAGATCTTTATTACTAAGTATATGTAAAACTGCATTTTTTCAACCTGTATAATATATAGGGTTTCTAACATATCTATACTACTTAATAAACAAGTAAAATTATGGGACACGTGTCACCTTCCGGTGCATTCATAACATGATTTTCCCGTATATATCTCCTATTAAATACTATAATAAAATACTATATTTTTAAATATTTAATATGAATCTAATTATGGATTGTTATTATATCATTAAACAAATGAATTTAATATAGATCACCATTTATCAATTACATAAAAAATACCAAGTTAAAAAAAAGTTTAAAAAATTAACTTAATAAAATTTATAACTGTCACTTTAATATAGACATATTTTGACGAGTGTATTACATTATATTTTATTTAACCGATGTAAAACACTTTTTAAAACGTAATTTTTTTTTACTAATTATATAACATTATATTTATTTAATCCGTGTAATATATGGTATTCTAACCTAGTATATATGTGTGTGTGTGTGTGATGTATATGATATTTGTAATGTCTTTGTCTAATCTATAGAATTAGTTTCCTCTCTCAAATTCTCTATGTTTTCATTAGTATAAATATTTTTGTATTACTGAATGGTTTTAGATGTGGGTAATTTCATATATCCCTTTAAAACTTACAAAAGTATATATCCCTTCAAAATGTAGAAGTATCTTATCATGCAAGCAAAAGTTAATGTACAATGTTTTTAAAATATGATTGAGAAAATTAATTATGATATTTTACGAATTATGAAATTACCCTTACATGTTTTTTTAATTTGAAAATATAATTTTATAAAAATAAAAGAGAAGAGGTATAGATAACAAGAACATCTTTCGATTTGAAAATATAGTTTATAAAAATAAAAGAACATTGTGATAGATTTTAAAAATTATTGAAGATAATACGCGACGACGCATGATAGTAAACCCGTCGTTTACCTGCAAGGGTAGAAAATGGATTTCACCCGGCTAGCCTTATTATGTGTAGAACGGGGAGATGATGAAAGAAAAGGTTAACCCTTCACCAATGGGAAGAAAAACATCAACATCATTCAGTTAGAGGAGAGAGAGAGACAAAAAAAAACACTATCAGGAAAGCCTATAAATACCTATGACCTCATAAGATAGAGGGATCTTGGAAATATATACATTGTATTCAGAGAATTGTAACTGGAAAGTTTAGTATTCAGAGAGTTCAGTACACTTCATTGGCGCCATCCACGGTCGAACGTAATTACAACGACATTCCGTGCACAATCTCTTGTTTACCATGGAAATCAAACATCACCACAAAGAATCCGAAAAGGAGGTCGAGTAAATTGAGTTAGAAACACCATCAGTAGAGAACAATCAACACTAGGCGAATATTCCAACCAACATGACGTTAGAGGAGCGATTGGACGGTTTGCGTAGCCGTAACAAAGCCTTGCTCGCAGCCTCGACAAACTTTCATGCCAGGGTAGTTCCGGTCGTTTCATCCACCCTTGTTTCTCAAATTCCTGTCCAACAATCATCAAACCCTCCTCACTTTTACCCAAGTCAATCCACTTTCAACACCAGTCACCCGGTGTAGCATACCCCATACCTTAACGATACCCGGCCCCTTTCCGGAGTAGTATCCAACCTCAAATTGCCGCACAGTACCATCGTGGCAAGTATGCCCGTACACACTCACCCACAATATCTTGCCACTACTAGGGAAATTGCTACCACAAACATACCTTACTATGTATTTGTGCTAAAAAAGACTTGGTAGCATATCTTTCTAAATGATATTTAAAGTTTAAATGCTAAAGTTTTAAAGGGACTAATAAGACTAGAACTCACTCAGCATAATTGACTTTTGTATGTATTTTAGACTGATTTCAGGTTTTGATGACAAGCATGGACATCTTGGCAAGCTTATAGAGCTACCCATACCACGAAGACTGCATATCTTTTTATCACTTTACTTTCAATTAGACTTAGTAATTAATGGTTTTCCCACATGTTTTGGGATTGTATGTCTTTTCCGCCGCAAAGGTTTTGTTAACTTTCCAAAGTCTTGGTTTTGAACTATGTATGCCTATGATATTCCAATTGTGAGACCTACCGAGTTTGGGGTCTTAAAACTTTCGAGAAGTGGGAGAGCTGAGTGAAAATTTGGGATTTAATCTCTCCCATGCTTAACCCTAATCGGCCAAAGTTGATTCTTCTTTGTGTTTGCCTGCGATCACGTCCAAGAAATGGAAGCTACTAGGAACTTTTCATTTGGAGGATTCCATCTATCGATTCTGAGGTAATCCTCTCCATTCAAACTTTGTTTGTATGTGATGCTTGATTATTTCTCATATCCATGAAATCATGATTGTGTAGGGTTTATGAACTTTTCGAAACCGTGAACCAAGGAGGAGTTGAGTGGGACTAGTTCTACACATAGTGTCTCCATTCAAACTCTATTTATATGTGATGCTTGATTATCTTTCATATCCATGAAATGGTGATTGTGTAGGGTTTATGAACTTTGCTAAACCGTGAACCAAGGAGGAACTGAGCGGGATGAGTTCTACACATAGTGTAACATCCATGATTTTCTGTCCTTATTTTATTTTATTCTATTTTATTTTAAACAATAACGACACTTCATTTCGATCCCGTACCTACCACCCTAATTATGTTAACGAATACTAATTCAAAGTTTCAACCTTATCTCAACATATTAATTTCTATATAACTTATTGATAGCGTGTGTTTAATATATAAAAATAAAAATAAATATATTTTTGAGATGGTTTCATGAGATCAGGTTTTAAATTTATAAAATGATAGAAGTGTACCTATCGCAGCATAATATAGTTTAGGTAAGAACCAAGTATCGAACTAATAGACACAGTCGAGTTCCAATACTTAACTTTTGTTATCGTTTAGCCAGATTAATTAATGAGTGGGATTTGTGTGCTTGTGAAGCATAATAGTAAATGACAGAAAAGTAAATGATGGTAAAGTAAATAGCATAAAAGTAAAATCGTACGTGATGTGTGTAGCAGAAATGTAACTAGCAGAATAGTAATAGCAGAAAAAGTAAGTATGTCAAAAATGATCAGGTTACGAATAGTATTGCTTCGGGCTTAGAATCAGCTTGGTATGTGATAATATTGAGTTGATTAATTCAGTTGTATGACTACTACAAACTTGTGACCCGGGTCACCCTAGAGGCTTGTCCTCATGACATTTGATTCACGAATTATAATCTTTAAATTAAAATATTAGTGTCTCTTGTTAGGGACAACAGTTACCCTCAACCCTTCGAATGGTCATCTCCAAGTTGGTTTAAGACATCGAACTTAAAATGATTTATATTAGAGTTAAATAGGTGATTATATTTTGCTCACCGGGAGGCGGTGTAACAATGGGACCAAGTATAAAGACGTACCATTCCTAACATGAGTTCACCAATTTTTGGTTGCATAATAAATTCGCATATAGACGTACGACCTTAGAAGTATAGACCAATTTTTGGCTTATCAATCTTTGCTCGTATAAAGACGTACGAGTTTCAAAGGAAGTTTGATTAAAAATGTTTTACGATCTTACTCTTTAAAATCAAGACACTCACAAATATAAAGACGAATTTAGACAATAATAAAAGCCCACCAAAAGGTGGTTTTAAGAGCGAATAATTAAAGACATAAGCATACCACTAAATTAATATGTTAAACATCAACATGCACCAAACATCATCTTCACCCTAGCAATACAAAGAAGCTTTAGCCATGAATGGCGATAACGAATAGCATAACACTGGGTTTCGTAGGCTCCTCTATTGTGGAACAAGGAGGAAAAGCTCCTCTACTCTCTACTCTAACTACGAAATATGCTCTCTCGTGTGTTCTTGAGGTATGAATAGGTGTGTCTAATGAAGAATGTCACACCCCAACCGACGGCGGAAACGTCGGGGCGGGACATGTAGACTGTTCATAAGCTCATGGTTTACTAAAGTTGTGATAATTAAACAATAAATTTCATTTCATAGCTCAAGTAATCAAGTACAACTCTTACAAAAATAAAAATACATGAATAACTTTATTAAATTTAAAACTAGGTCCTCAATCCTAAGTGAAGCGACTTGAAATCTTAACTCAAACACTGTACCTGAAACATGATAAAATGAGAGGGACAACTATAAATAGTTGGTGAGCATACATAGGTTTTGACACCACAAGTAAAGTTCAAATGTTTTGTGTACAATTCATATGATGCACGGTTTATAAAGCATTTATGGAGAATCTAAGTTAAGCTAGATGCACAAATGAAACTTTGTAATTGAAGAGCATAACAACACACGTTATCCTAATGTAGGGCATAACAACACATGTTATCCTGACGTAAATGTAGGGCATAACAACACATATTATCTTAATGTAGGGCATAACAACACATGTTAGCCTGAAGTAATGTATTTGTGTTTGCACGTGTATATAATGTATATGTAGCCTTAACAATTAACATTCAAGCATAAAGCACAAATAAACACATATGATCATATTGTAGAATTGTACGTGTGTGATTGCAAATAGTATTTGAATGTAATCATGTTTCACCCCAAATATGTAAATAAGAAAAAGGGGCTATGTAAACTCACTTGTATCAAAGATGTAGATAGCACGAGAGAATAGATAGCAAAGTGATCCTTGTAAATCACAAATTAACCTAGAGTGAAAATGTATGAACTTGGATTATTATCATGCACAAGATCTAAGGCAAGTCTAGGGTTCAACGGTTTGAGTGTAAGGATTTGTACAAAAAGTATTTGTGGAATGAAATGGATGTAGGTA
This sequence comes from Smallanthus sonchifolius, assembly GCA_023525975.1. Lineage (NCBI taxonomy): Eukaryota > Viridiplantae > Streptophyta > Magnoliopsida > Asterales > Asteraceae > Smallanthus > Smallanthus sonchifolius. The sequence goes on from CM042046.1 coordinate 36,504,218, forward strand.
AGTTGATGTTTGAAATTAAATACGAATTTAATCAAAATGTAATTTCAAAATATGCATGAATGTAATAATATAATAATTGACTTAGGGGTGAATTTGAATAATAAATTAAATAAATAATTTCTTTTTATTTATTTATTTAGAAAAAGTATTGTGGAGTTATATTTATTCAAATAAATTTTAACTAAATAAAATTTGTTTTAAATAATAGTGTGCCAAAATATAGTGTAAATATATATTAGTATATATCTAGAAAAAGATTTTAATTTGTTTAAATAAGGTTTAAATCTTAATAAACAAAAGTTTTATAAACTTTTGTTTCATGACAAAGTGGTTTATAAATCTTTTCACAATTTATAAAATAAGTATTATAAATGTTTTGTTTGAAAAATAAATGTTAGATGATTTCCTTTTTTTTTTAAATATAGGAGTTTAAAACAATTTACTTGTACAAATAATTGTTTTATATATAAAATTGTTTATTAATGTATCAATTAGTTCCAAATGGTATAGGGTTTTTATAAAATAATTTTTTTAAATTTCATCTGCTGTTCAAAACTTTTTTAAAAAAAGAATACAGTGAGCCAGGGTCGAACCCGGGTCATTTCTGGGGGAGGGCAAACGCCCAACCACTGGACCAAGGGGCTGGTCATGTTACTGAATCGGTTCTAAATGGATTAAACCCACGACCGCAAGGGAGTCGGGTCTGGTTTAGTGGCACACGCAAAAGGGCCGGGATTGTGGGGTTCAAACCCACGCCACCTAGCCCGGCGGTGCAGTGGCTTACCGGCTGGGCTATGTGGTTTCGCTGTCATATAAAGGAAACCAAACTTACAAAACGATAACTGAATCGAGCCCTATCCCCAAATTCAAAACATTATAAACCGGTTAAGAACCCTAGATCAAATTGAGTTAGGTGGGTTCGGTTAACACAAATTGATAAGGGGCTATTGACAGGGTCTCAATTACGAATCGAACGAGCTAAGATTTACCTGGTATGGTGAGGTGTCGACTGCTGTCGGCTAGGTCGATGGATCCGCTGTTCTTGGTGTTCGATCGCTAACCAGAGGTGGAATGCGGGTTGATAGATTGTTTAGAGGGTGTGTATGAGAGCATGCGAAGATAAGAGAGGGGTTTTTACAATTTAATCCCGTCTTAAACACCCGATTCGATTACGTCTCGCATATGACAGCCATTGGCACCATTCACGCGTAAATTCATTCGATTATGGATGAATTGGGTCTTGTTTACAGACTGAATACAAGCGAAATCAATCATGGCGTGATTCATGGGGGTTACATGCGTGTAATTTCTTATTTTAGGAACGGATTTGAGACTAGTTTGACTCTGAGGAGTCAAACCTGTTTGAATTTTAATTTTAGCCGCGTAATGGATCGAATGGAGATGTTATTTGGGTCGGGATGAGGTCGATGCTCGATCTAGGACTCAATTCAGGTCCAAAACAGTCGGGTTGAATCGAAATCATCCAAGATTTGTATGGAATTTGGATTGTTTGACTTTTAAAAGTCAACATGGTCAATGGGGTCAAAATAGGTCAAAGTTTGATGGATGAGGTCAACATTGAGGGGATGGGTTCAAATTTGTGAGTCCAAGTGTTCAAAGGGTTTAAACGTTTTAGAAGGTGAGGGTTCAACTTATTTGTTTAATTAATTTGAAAACATATATATATATATATATATCTATATTTATATATAATATTTGACTCTTGTTTATAACTTTATATATATATATTTATATATAACTTTGCTGATATATTTATATATATATATATGTATAATAAAGTGAATCCCCTTTTGAGCGAGAATTGTAAAATTATAGAATTTTATTGACGAGGCTTTGAAATTGGCATGCATAACATAAGGTTTTGAACTATAAATGGAACTTGAAATATTTATTACATTAAGATCAATACATGGAAAACAAAGGATGTTACAGTATCCCCATGTTGAGGGAATTTCGTCCCGAAATTCAAATAGTTGGGGCTACTGAATCAGCGAAGAGGTGTGGATACTTGGAGTTCATTTGATCCTCACGTTCCCAAGTAAACTCAGGACCGCGTTTAGAATCCCTAATGAACTTTGAAAATTGGGTTGCGGAGTACGATTGATAACAAGATTTAGGTGTGTTTCTCAAGGTCAGGTATGAATGATGATAATGGACTTAGATTTGAAATGAACTTAAGGGGGAAATAAAAATTTGGATTCTGAAGGTGAGATGCATTACTTGGGATGGGTTTGATGGGAAATTGATGACCAGGGTTTGATTAAGATGTACTCTAATATGTTCAAGAATTGTCAGTGGATAAGAGGTTTTACAAACATTGGCCCGTGAAACAACAAATTGTACAAATAATTGTTTTATATATAAAATTATTTATTAATGTATCAATTAGTTCCAAATGGTATAGGGTTTTATAAAATAATTTTTATAAATTTCATCTGTTGTTCAAAACTTTTTTAAAAAAAGAATACAGTGAGCCGGGGTCGAACCCGGGTTGTTTCTGGGGGAGGGCAAACGCCCAACCACTGGACCAAGGGGCTGGTCATGTTACTGAATCGGTTCTAAATGGATTAAACCCATGACCGCAAGGGAGTCGGGTCTGGTTTAGTGGCAAACGCAAAAGGGCCGGGATTGTGGGTTTCGAACCCACGCCACCTAGCCCGGCGGTGCAGTGGCTTACCGGCTGGGCTAGGTGGTTTCGCTGTCATATAAAGGAAACCAAACTTACAAAAACGATAAATGAATCGAGCCCTATCCCCAAATTCAAAACATTATAAACCGGTTAAGAACCCTAGATCAAATTGAGTTAGGTGGGTTCGGTTAACACAAATTGATAAGGGCAATTGACAGGGTCTCAATTACGAATCGAATGAGCTAAGATTTAACTGGTATGGTGAGGTGTCGAGTGCTGTCGGCTAGGTCGATGGGTTCGCTGTTCTTGGTTTTCGATCGCTAACCAGAGGTGGAATGTGGGTTGATAGATTGTTTAGAGGGTGTGTATGAGAGCATGCGAAGATAAGAGAGGGGTTTTTACAATTTAATCCCGTCTTAAACACCTGATTCGATTACGTATCGCATATGACAGCCATTGACACCATTCACGCATAAATTCATTCGGTTATGGATGAATTGGGTCTTGTTTACAGACTGAATACAAGCGAAATCAATCATGGCGTGATTCACAGGGGTTACATGCGTGTAATTTCTTATTTTAGGAACGGATTTGAGACTAGTTTAACTCTGAGGAGTCAAACCCGTTTGAATGTTAATTTTAGCTGCCAAATGGATCGAATGGAGATGTTATTTGGGTCGGGATGAGGTCGATGCTCGATCTAGGACTCAATTCAGGTCCAAAACAGTCGGGTTGAATCGAAATCATCCAAGATTTGTATGGAATTTGGATTGTTTGACTTTTAAAAGTCAACATGGTCAGTGGGGTTAAAATAGGTCAAAGTTTGATGGATGAGGTCAACATTGAGGGGATGGGTTCAAATTTGTGAGTCCAAGTGTTCAAAGGGTTTAAACGTTTTAGAATGTGAGGGTTCAACTCATTTGTTTAATTAATTTGAAAACATATATATATATATCTATATTTATATATATAAGATTTGACTCTTGTTTAAGACTTTATATATAACTTTGCTGATATATTTATATATATATGTATAATAAAGTGAATCCCCTTTTGAGCGAGAATTGTAAAATTATAGAATTTTATTGACGAGGCTTTGAAATTGGCATGTATAACATAAGGTTTTGAACTATAAATGGAACTTGAAATATTTATTACATTAAGATCAATACATGGAAAACCAAGGATGTTACAAAGAACTCAAGCCCTCTATTTATAGGCCTCAAAATATGAAATGCACGGCCGTGGATTGGGTTGCACGGTCGTGCAAAGGCCTCAAGAATCAAACATGGTACAGAGGACATTGTACTTGGCCATGGGGAAGAAGTCAGGCATTGCATGGCCGTGTGCATCCCCCGTTTTCTCTCTTGATTTGTCTATTAGCTCCTGTTGACTATTGTTGACCAATTTTGACTTCTTGGGGGTTAATGCTCGGGAATGAACCTTCTAGAAGCTTGAATTCTTGGTGTTTTTGATAGGATTTAACTTGATTTATATTTTCAACACATAATAACTTACAAAGAATAAACGTTTTAAGCATCAATTGCAAGGTAATTATTCAATTAGTACCATAATATGGGGATTATTATGCATGTAAAACATGTATAAATGATGACATATCATAACACCCCACACTTAAACTTTGCTTGTCCTCAAGCAAACTCATGGATGATCATACCCATAACTAAAAACTTTATAAAGGTAATGGAACTCCAAACAAGTCGAAGCTCCGAGATAACTCTTGAGTTGCTTATTTAATTTTTGTATTTTTCTGTTTCAAGATGATGGAATCCACGACAAGCCTAGTAGAACTTTAATTATGCAAAAACTCTTCACTACTCACAATGTTCACTCAACTCTAGGGTTATATATGTATGGATAATGTATGTTAAGTGGAACACTCAAGTTCGAATCGAATTATGAAATAGTCATAAGCTTGTATGCAAATCAAGTCTCCACCAATTAACTAAGTAGTATACATGAATAAAGATGACTTTAAAGGGTTGTAATGTGGCTAAAACAAAAATAAAGGGTGAAAATGAAAATATTTTTGGATTTTTAGGGGTTTTATAGGGTTTGAAGGGCTACAGATATCGCGAAACTCACAGCTATGACTTCATGGCTTAAAATGGAAAATACTAGCAGGTCCCTCTACAATACTCAGATCATGAGGGTATAACTATTCCGAGGGCTCGTTTATGGTCAGATTACCGAGACCAAGATCTCTTATCAAAGCTAACTCGTCCTTATTGCGTAATATACATTGCTGCCTTTTCGTATGGTTCTTTCGGCTAGTATCCTAGCAACTCCTACTTCGATCAGGTGTGTATACTCACTTTGGGAGTAAGTTTGATTCTTGCTACCATTTCCATCATGGCTCCAGTTGCCACATTTTCTACATTTTTCGTAACTTTTGGCTCTTATTTTGGCGGCACTTTTTGACAAGCCGCAGAATAGTGGCAATTGTTCTTGCTTGCGCCACTGCTTTCTTACATCACAGGTTGCTTGGAAAATCTTTTCTCAGAGTTCAGTTAGTAATTCAGGCTTTCCGAAATGAAGGTAGAAAAGCAAGTTGAAATCAAAGGAATGCATGTCCAGTTCTTTAAGGTCTTACCGGTAAAACACCCATTTCTCTCTTTCTTTTTCTACTTTTTTCTTTTCTTTTTGTATCAAGACAAGTTATTCAATAATTCTTTTTCCTCAACTTCCTTGAAATAATATTTCCATAAATTCCCTGCAGATAGTTCGGCTATTTTCCTAATACATCCACCTTTTGTATATTTCAAATCTTTTGAGTAGAACAGATTCTTTCCAAAATTGTCTGAATGATAACAAACTTGAAATGACGATATAAGATAATTTTCCCATTTTGAAGATAGTTAGCCAATAACCGGTGTTTGTGAAAACTGGTTGGATGATGAGTATCGGTAATAGAAAAGAAAAGCCTAAGGCTCATAGCGTAATCTAGGTGGAAAAGAAAAGGTTGGTTGATGGGTATTTAACTAGATCTATTAAATCAAAATGTAACACATAATCATGTAATCTCACCCTTTTATAAATATATATACAGATACATATGTTATCATCTCTAAATATAAGTATATAAACATATATATTTGAAAAATTATTAAACAAACCATATTAAAAGATTTGTATTTAAAGATATATATATATATATATATATATATATATATATATTACATTTTAAATAAATCGTTATAAATTTATTGAGATTAAACCTAAATATGTTTTATAGAAATCAATTTAGTTTTATACTTAAAAGATTTCTTTTAAGCCAAATAAAGATGAGTTGGACCCCCCCACATGCCTTTTGAACCTCCCATGAACACAATTTGAACCCTTTTGTTTTAAATTTGGAACTCTTGCTATTTGAACCCTCATCCCCGTCACCTTTGACTTCAGAAAGTCAACAAGGAAGGAAACCCGCCTAATAGGTTCCAAATCATACGAATTTACCCTATTTGATTGTGCATACGCGTTATGGGATCAGTTTTGCAAGCCAAATTCATCACTACAATGAATCAAATTAAATATTAAACCCAATTCTTTACCTATTCGCTGTGGTTGACTTCCCATGTCAAACCCGCCATTAAATTCGATCCAAACGTTTTAAATTCAAAAATGTTGATGTATAAAACTCGTGCATAGACGTTATGCAATCAACACTAAATACCAATGATGAACAAATTTAAATGAATTTAAGCTTATTAACTCATAAACATTCCCATAACCGGCATCCTTAAACCCGCTACTAATTAGTGCTTTACGAATGGAATTAGACCATGTAACCTGATCATATACATTCGCGACACCTTCTTTAATCTTTCTCAACTCTCAAACGCATCTCATTCCATCTCTGGAACGCCAAACACAGTAGAAGAACTCAAGTCTATGCGCCTCATTCATTCTCCTTCTTCGTGTAGCCTATTATGGGTCAATTTTCACCTCTGGAATCCCGGACCTTGAGATAAGTATCGGAATCCCTAATCCGTATTAAGTTTCAGTATCTTGATTAAATGACCATTGTAATAATTAAGATTACGCGTTTGTTTTGACTTGGTGATGAAGGTAACCAGTATTCCTCATTATTATAAGCTTAAGACACGGGATTGCATTAAATACAACGGATATACGTGTGAAGAGGAGGCTCATAATAGTCCATTAAAAACATCTTCGGGATTTAAGCTTAGCAATTAATATTAGGAATTGTATTTATATTGACAATGATCGATAGGAAAGACACATCACAACACATGCACTACTCTTTGTAACACTAGTCTCGATCAAATCATTCATTCTCGTTGTATTGTTTACTGAAATCAATAAGATCAAACAAGGCAGCCCGACTTTAGTCGGCTCCAGAGGTTTTGTGTCGGAGATCCTCAAATATCAAGGGCTTTCCTTGTCACTCATCGTGTTATCTTTGTATTTTTACTTCATTTTACGCAAGATTATACAAGCATACTACCTCACATACAAAGTTTGACTACTCGATTATCCTTGTTAATTTTTGGTCAAAACAGTTTGACGCCCACCGTGGGGCAAGTGGTGCTTTTTTCTTGAAAATCTTGATACAAATTACAATCCATTTTTACTTCTCAAAATCCTTTTCAGAAAATGTCATCCCAATCTAAATTGTTTTCTTCCTCAACTTCATCTTCAAATTCTGTGTTGAATCTTCCTCTTTCTCCTTCTCCGGTATCTCTGAAGAAGTATGATAATGTTTCCCACAAAACTACATCCGTCGGCCTAAGCATTCAGAAGTCTTCTGCTGCTCCCAATATCCCGAGATCTAGAACAAATCCCGCAATACCCATATTTTTTTAAAATGATGATGTTCTCTCTATGTTTACACAAATGAAACAAGCAATGGAACAGCAGCAGAAAACAAATCAAATGTTTATGAGGGAAATAAAAAAGATGACAGAATCAAAGAAACTTGTGGGTGCAACAACTTTAATACAGCCAAAGACCCCGAGTACTCCAGGATCTTCTGGAAAAGTATTTGGGAGATTTTATTCCCATGCAACAAATCGTGGCGAATAATCCAACTCAGACTACTAGAGTAACATCAACGATGGATCCTAGTGTTCCATCAGGATCCTCATCACAAAATAATGACGACGGTAACCTTTATAATAATCAATTTTTCAAAACTAATAATGTTGGACCTATGCAGGATACTGGGATTAGTGATGTGCTTGTTTTAATATAAAAATATAAGTAAATATATTTTTAGGATGATTTCACAAGATCAAGTTTTTAATTTATAAAATGATAATTACTTTAAGTTAAAACACACACAATAGGCAAGTGTAACTATCGCAGCATAATATAGTTTGGGTAAGAACCAAGTATCGAACCATGGACACGGATCCCGTACTCAACCCTCGCTAGTGTCTTACTTTAATAATAAGTTGGAAAACGGGTTTTGTTTAAAAGGAAAAATAAAAATTTAAGAAATGTAATTAGAATTATTATTCTGTTTAAGGCGTTACTCTAGTTGTTATCCCTTGTTAGTTAATGATTTATTTAAAGTAAAGTTGGTCATAGTTACTAGTACTAACCCTTTCGATAGGGGAGTTAGTATTTCGTAACAGAACAGTGGATACAGTCGGCCAACTGTTCCTTAATGAATATAACGAACCCTAAACGGGGCGTCAAGTCCGTCGGTGTCTCCCAATTCATTATTCAGACTTATTATCCTTGTGACTAACGTACGTCAGGTCTTATAACTTCTTTCGGTAAGTCGGAATGCACGACTTCCTCCAAAGGTATTTTATGAACGCTCGGACCTAACAATTTATGTTCTTAAATAGTTGTCTTTACTTATAATATTTTTTCAAATAAATAAGAATTTCCTTCTCAAGATCAAACCCCATGGCTCCCGCTAGAAGTCCTCTACAAGCCGATACAAGAAAAGTAGAGAAATACCGACACAAATCGCCTGGTCTAGTTAGGGCTCAAACGGCCTGTTGAATACCCAAACCTCCAATCAACCCATAATGTTAAATCTATACTAACCGGCCATACTAGCACCAAGATTTGTATATAGACCGTATAAACATCGGATAAGATTCCTACAAGAAATCTTGCTTGGGTAACTCACAAGATTTAAGATTATTAGATTGGTTTAAAGATCACTTATTCTGGTCTTTTTTTAGAAAACTTATAGTAAAGACTTTAAAAACATAACTTACAAAAAATACTTTATTAATTAATTAAAGTTCAACCAACTCGAGCAATGTAAGGATCAAACTGAATAGGCTAACGCATCAAGAGATTACCGGGATGTACAGAAGACAAGTTTTGTGAAGTATGCGGCCGCATACTTCAGGACCAGCCGCATACTTCAAGTATGCGGCTCCCCAACCGCATACTTGGAGTATGCGGGCCAGGCCCAGGCCCAGCCGATTAGTTTAAATAGATGTTTTGATTATTGTTATCGGTTATATGAGTTGTTGAACGATAGTATTGTGTATTCAGTATTCATATCAATATACGAATCGTTTGATTGTTGAATTGTGTCTCGTCCTCTTAGATTATACCTACAAGTCACGTGTCGAGTCTGTTTCCGCCAGGTTCAACACGCTGTTAAAATCGTTGATTTAAGATCCTCAAGAATCCGGACCTTACAATTGGTATCAGAGCCATAACGCTCATTTGTGAAGCTTACAACAGATTTCTTTGACTCGTGAGGTATCAAAGTTACTATTTTTAGAGAGTTTCTAGACAGTGACAGGACTCGAAATTGTGTTTCTGTCACTAATATTGAAGTTTGCGGCTTAATTAGTGGATACTTGGCCTGAAAATTGAGGTAATTTACTGTTAATTTCAAAATCTGCAAGTTTGCGGTTCTGGAAGATTGCGGATTTCTGAAGTTTGCGGTTGAAACAACTTTGCGGCTGGACTTCAAGTTTGCGGTTGAATCAAACTTTGCGGTTAGACTTCAAGTTTGCGGTTGAAATCCAAGTTTGCAGGTCTTACTTCAAGTTTGCGGTTACTTTCCAAGTTTGCGGTTTCTACTTCAAGTTTGCGGTTACACTCCAAGTTTGCGGTTACTGTTGAAGTTTGAGGTCGTGAATCCAAGTTTGCGGTATTTTCTGTTAAAGTGTTATTAAGTCATGACTGATACTAACTCAATGGATAATGAGATTGGTACTTTAAGTAGACCTCCAAGTCTAACAAATGCAAATGACTTTGATAACTGGAAGTATCATTATGACAACTTCGCCAAGTATAAGGATCTGTCTATTTGGAAGTCTATTGAAAACGGTCTTCAGATTCCTATGGTCAGGAATGAGAAGAATGAATTTATTCCCAAGGATCCTGATCTGTATGTGGCTGAAGAAATTCTTCAAATTGAAAAGGATGAAAAAGCTTATGCTGGATTAACCATGGCTTTGTCTACCGAAATTGCTCAAGGGTTTAAGAAATTCAAAACTGCAAAATCTCTTTGGGATGCCTTAGTTTAGAGATTTGAGGGAAATGCAGATATGAGAGAGAGTCGAAAGGACATGTTGAGACAAAAATTCAACACATTCAAGTATCTGAAAGGTGAAACTCTAGAGGCACAGATAAACAAGTATACTCATCTGATGACTATGATGAACATCGCTGGAATTGAAATGACCTATGGAGAAATAAACAAGAAATTTCTTAACTCGTTGCCATTGAACTGGAGCTTCAACATCACTACTATCAAGAGAACCAAGGACATGTATACCACTCCTCTGAGTGAGCTTATATCCATCCTAAGGTCATATGAGATGGACGATCAGAAAAGAATGATGATGTTTTCATTAGAAACAGATCACTTAATGTCTCAAGGGAATGCTTTACTCTCCAGTATGTCCTCTACATACACAGCAAACTTGTCTACTGTCTCAAATCAAACTACTTTTGATACATCTGTCCAAAAAATTAAATCACTAAGCTCAAATGATGCCAAGATTGTTGAAATGCATGTTTCCTTGTTCAGTGTTTTCATGAGCAGTTACAATTGTTTGCTAGCAAGAAAACTTGCTCCTGGTAATCTGATTCAAGATGATGCTGATCAGATACATCCTGGTGATTTAGAGGAGATGGATATCAAGTGGCACATGGCAATGGCTGTGCATCGTGCTAAGAGGTTTATTAAGAGAACTTGCAGAAATTCGTTTGAAGGGATGAAGTCTAGCTCAAAACAGATAGGTTTTGACAAATCCAATCTGAGATGCTTCAATTGCAGCAAACCTGGTCACTTCGCTAGGGAATGCCCAGAGCCTAAAGTGGAGAAGGGGAGAGCTCGTCAAGCAGTTCTGATGAGAAAGAAAAGGGAAAAGCTGTAGATGGAAATAGCAAAGCATTGGTGAGTCAGCATACCGCAGGATATGATTGGGGAGATCAGATTCATGAGCTATCGATGAAAGTGTCAAATCATGCTCTCATGGCAAAGATTGAAGACTCTGAGGTACATACTGATTTCTGTTCTAATAACTGTGTTGAAAAAGTAAACTGATATAAGTATGATAATGAATTGCTCTTAAAAGAAATAAATCAACTTAGGTATGCCAATGCCGAGTACAAGCGTTCTGAAAAATTGTTTAAAGATAAAATTGATGTAGGAAAAACCAATTTTTCAAAACTTGAAATGGATTTTAACAATAAGGAATGTCTTTATCGTGATGCACTAAAACGAATAGACGACCTTAGTCTAAAGCTGAATGACGCTGTGACTCAATTGGCAAACACTAAGTTGACAATCGATAAAATTGACCACTCTCGAACTGTAGTCTATGACATGATAGACTCTCAAGTTAGGAAAGTAGGAAATCCAGGATTAGGCTATCATGGTGTTGAACATCCTTTCAATGGCAATTTTACTCCCATGCCAAGTGTTCAACATGAAGACGTTGAAATGGAGTATGGTGTAGGCCGTAAACGAGTTCAATCTTCTTCATCCACACAGTCCACTCCCGTGACTAGTGGTCCTTCAATACAACATGTGAACATTTCTAACCCATCTAAGTCTTGTGCAGCAACTGGATTATTAGAGGGCATAGTGGAGGATTGTGGGAGTGATGATGAGGATGAGGATCGTGTTTTTAATTCAATGTCTTTGTCTTTCAAAAATACTTTGTCTGGTTTTTCTAATTCTGATTTTTCTAAGTCTGGTACGTTTGTTAATTCTGGTTTAAATGTTGGTTTTGAAAATTGTGTTGTTAAGAACAACAAAAAATCCATCTTTGTGAATGGTGGGACTTTAATAGTAAGAATCAAAAACAAAAACCGCTCATCAAATCGTGAAAGCAGTAAACCATCCACAAGTCAGTGTGATTCAAAGAAAAGGCCACAACGTTTTACCAAAAGCAATTTTTATGCTAAACTTGATAATTATCATCGTGCTTTTGAACAAAAGGTTAGGAATGCTGATAGAAGTAATTTCAAGTCAAATCATAGAAATTATAATGATGATCAAATGCATAATAGAAGGTTTTCTAGGAACTGTGAAACTGCAGGTTACTTCACCAGTTCTCCTCAATGGTCATCATCATGGGACACCGGATACTATGCCCCGTATCCGAGAAGGCAAACATGTTATGTTTGTGGAAATCCTGGACACTTTGCTCGAAACTACATTCACAATCATGAACACTCTAGTAGATGTCCGAATGTTAATCAAAGGGATAAAAATTTTAAAAGGCCACAGATGTCTAAAGGACACATGGCCCAACTTTACAAAAGGCCCAATGATAAACAATCGGATAAAAGAACTCGTTTTGTGCACAAATCTCAAATTCCTGTTAAAGAAAATAATGCTTTCAAACATAAACAAAAGAAAGTTGAGAAACCCATAAAATCTGAAAAGGGTAAAGAAAAGGTAGTCACTCCGACAGTAAGCTAAAATTTTGAAAAACAAAAGGCTGTGTGGAAAAGAAAACCTATTGTGCAAACAACACCAGTTGAGTTCAATGACAAAAGAGATATGAAATTGCAAGAAGTTTCATACCTGGATGATTTAGGGCAACCCAAGACAACCATGGCTTGGGTTCCAGTTACTAACTAATGTGTTCTACCGTGTAGGGACAGCCTAGGAGGCCTGTCAACAACCTCTGATATGTTGATAGTGGTTGTTCCCGGCACATGACATGAGACATCTCTCAGCTTCACGATATTAAAATGTTTGATGGAGGGTATGTTTCCTTTGCAGGAGATAAAGGTGGGCAAATTACCATGAAAGGTACTGTTACTAATGGTACTCTCTATTTTGAGATGTTAATTATGTGTCTGAATTGAATCACAGCTTGCTAAGTGTGTCTCAAATTTGTGACAAAAAGTTTTCAACTCATTTTACTGATAAAGAATGTCTGATTTTTAAACCAGGGTTTGTCATCTCTGAGGAGTGGATTTTAATGAAAACACCGAGGTGTGAGGACTCATATTTGTTCGATATGAATAGTGAGTCAGCTTTAACAAATACTTGCTTGTTTTCAAAAGCGTCTGAAAATGATTCCATGCTCTGGCATCGTTGTTTAGGTCACATAAATTTGAAAAACCTAAATAGAATTGCTAAAGGAGCAAACGTGGTCGGTTGCCTTTAAAAGAATTTTGTGAGGTTGAAAAATGTATTTCTTGTGCTAAAGGCAAACATCATAAACGACCACACAAACCCAAGTTGTTTAATTCAATAGAATCTGTTTTGCAGTTACTTCACATGGATCTGTTTAGTCTCGTAAGTGTGATGAGTCTTGGGAAGAAATCTTATTGTCTTGTTGTTACTGATGATTACTCATGATTTACTTGGGTGTTCTTTTTGATTAAGAGAAGTGAGACTGCAGAAATTCTTAAGCAGTTCATGATACTTGTTGAAAATCAAGTAAACTTGAAGATCAAGATTATCAGAAGCGATAACGGGATAGAATTTCGTAACAACGTCCTTGATAGCTTTTGTGCTGAAAAGGGAATTGCAAGACAGTTCAGTGCTGCTAGAACTCCTTAACAAAATGGAGTTGCGGAATGGAGAAATCGTACCCTCATAGAGGCTGCAAGAACCATGATTTCCGACTCCAAATTGCCAGTATTCTTTTGGGCTGAAGCAATCAACACTGCATGTTATGTGCAGAACAGGGTGTTGTTCAACAAGCATCAATTGAAGACTCCCTATGAGATCATGTTTAAACAAAAGCCAAAAGTTGGTCACTTTAGAGCATTTGGATGCCTATGCACATTGTTGCATAATGATACTGTTGGGTCCAAGTTTGATGCAAAAGCCGATGAATGTTATTTCGTTGGATACTCATCCAACAAGACATCTTACATGGTGTACAATAAGAGAACAAAGCAGATTGTGGAATCATAGTACATTGAATGGCAGGAGCTCAACAAAAAAGATGCGGATTCTGGTCCAAATTGGTTATTTGATTATGATTCTGTTTTTAAGTTGTTTAATGTTTATTCTGATGCTTGTGACATGATATATGATAGCTTCTACAAATATAACACCGAAGATTACAGAATAGATGAAAACCCTGATCATGCATCACCTTCGCTTTCTAAAGCTTCCAAATCATCCTCACAAGAAAATATTGCATCTGGCAGCAATCCTGCCTCTCAAGAGACTGTTGCATCGGCTAGCAACACTGCTTCACAGGAAGATGATACATCTGGTAATGATCATTCATCACAAGCCTTACTTCCTAAAATAAATGTTATTGAGGAGCCGGTTCCCATAACTGAAGAAGCAAATCAACATATCACCAACTTACCTGAAACTATATAGGAAGAAGAAATTCCATAATCAAGAATTCATAAAGATCATCCTGTAGAGGACATCATTGGTCCTCTCTCTGACGGGGTGAGAACAAGAAGAAAATCCGGAGTAATCAATATCTGCCTATACTCTGTGTTTATATCTTAGGTTGAGCCAAAGAACATTAAAATGGCTTTGAGTGAGGCAAGTTGGGTGGAGGCTATGCAGGAAGAGCTGATGCAGTTTGAAAAATTGAATGTTTGGGAACTTGTGCCACTACCACACGGCAAGTTGCCCATCGGTACTCGTTGGGTTTACATAAACAACAAAGATGACAGTGGTATCATTATTCGAAACAAAGCACGTCTGGTTGTGCAAGGATTTTACCAACAAGAAGGGATAGATTATGAAGAAGTGTTTGCACCAGTTGCAAGACTTGAGGCCATCCGAATCTTTTTGGCCTACGCCTTGTATATGAATTTCAAGGTATTTCAAATGGATGTGAAGACAACATTTTTATACAGAAAGGTTCAAGAAGAAATCTATGTGTGTCAACCACCGGGATTTGAAGACCCAAATCATCCACATCATGTCTACAAACTTGACAAAGCTTTGTATGGCTTACATCAAGCACCACGTGCACGGTATGCCACTCTGATAGAGCACCTTCTTGCAAATGGTTATACTCGGGGAGCCATAGATCAAACACTGTTCACGATCTTATTCTTGTCCAAATCTACATTGATGACATCATCTTTGGATCAACGAATGCTGAACTGTGCAAAGAGTTTGAAGTGGTTATGAAGAAAAAGTTTGAAATGAGTTCAATGGGAGAGATGGATTTCTTTTGGGGGTTGTAGGTTAGACAGAGTGATGATGGGATTCTAATTCACTAGGAAAAATATGTTAAGGACATTCTTTTCAAGTTCAATTTTACTGACTCCAAACCAGCCTTAACACCTATGGCAACACGTCCTGTTCTTACTCCATATCTAGGTGAACCAAGGATTGACCAACATCTCTACAGGTCAATTATTGGCTCGTTAATGTACCTGACAGCTAGCCGCCCAGACATCATGTTTGTGGTTTGCTAGTGTGCACGATATCAGGCTAATCCGAAACTTTCTCACCTTAACGCTGTCAAAAGAATTTTTAAATACTTGAAGGGCAAGCCGCTAGGCCTTTGGTATCCAAAAGATTTGGAATTTAACTTGTTTTCTTTTACTGACAGTGATCACGGAGGATACAATATGGATAGAAAATCCACAACTGGAGGATGTCAGTTTCTGGGGGAGAGAGTCGTCTCGTGGCAGTGCAAGAAACAGACCACTGTTTCGACTTCTACTGCCGAAGCTGAATATGTTGCCACATCTTCATGTTGCTCCCAGGTTATTTGGATGCAACACCAATTGTTGGATTACGATTTGAATTTGTGTGACTCTCCTATTTTCTATGATAATGAGGCTGCATTGCAAATTGTTAAGAATCCGATCCAGCACTCTAAAACTAAGCACATAGACATTAGAGTGCATCATATTCGTGACTGTTTTGAAAGAAAACTCATGCATCTTGAGCAGGTATCTACTGATAAGAATGTCGCTAACATTTTTACAAAGGCTTTTGATTTGGCAAGATTCAACTTTCTAGTTGAATGTTTGAAAATGATTTATTTTGATTAAAAGGTCGCAGGTTCGGTCACCAAAAATATTTTCCTTAGTTTTTAGCTTGATTAAATTTTGATTTATTTCATAAATGCAAAACTTTAGGGGGAGAAATTTCCTAAAAACGCCAAAAAGATTTTCGGTTTAAGTTTTTTTTGGTTTCATCTTTAAATAAAAGTCAGAAAAATAAAAAAAATATTGTGCTTCTTAGGAAAGTCCTTCTATTGAGAAAAATTGAGAACTCTGTCTACTGGGAAATTATAGTACATCATTCTAGAGGTTGGATCATCTTATATAAGACCTGTAGTTGAAAAGATCAGGATCTTAGGGTGATATGTTGATAAACTCTGCTAAATCTAAAAGGATAGCATGATAGTGTTTCACTTAAACATAAAGATCATTACCTTAGTGGGGAACATATCATAGATTGGTAGAATATTAATTTCCTGTTAATAATTGAACACTTACACATAAAGGTTGATGAACTGTGGATGAACATACTATCTCTGGATTTCACGAGTCGAGACCCTTCACAAAGGGGTTGCGAGCTGACTTGATACAAGTCCATATATATATATATATATATATATAGATAAAAGACATGCAATGACATGCATTAGGTGAAAAGACACTCAATGAAAGTGCAAATAAAAATTGTGAGCAAAAAGACACGCAATGTTAATGTCGTGCAATAGGAAAATTCAAAAAGATATGTCAAAAGACATACATATTAGTATACTTGAAAATATATTTCTGTTTGGGAATGTGGGTTTGGGAAGGAATCTCTTATCAAGGCATGTAAGTCCGTAGTGCAATGACCCTGAGTATTTACTGTTTGTGAACATGTAAGTCCGTCGGGCTATGTTTGAAATCAAATTTGTCAGAGATTTCCTGAACAGTCCATTGACCCGTGCTAGTTATGCTCATTTAGTTATATTTAGGTCCTCAAAAGATCACGAGGAAGGGAAGGCTTATTCGATAAGTTGTGGGGTTCATTCAGTTAATCAAAAACTCATCTAATACTCACTAAAGTAAATGCAGGTTTCTGAGATGTGAAAGTGGGACCCACTAAGTCTTGAATAACACTTACCTAGAAAACATGATAAATTCATTCACTGCTGCTTGTCAAATAAGGTATAAAGGCTTGAGTTTAGAAAGATAATATATTGGCAATCACCAAGACCTGTCTAAGAAAATGAGTGGCTGATAAGTATAGTGTAGTCTACCCTAAGATGATATGATCCCATAACAGAGTTTCTCTCAAAAATACTATGTTTTATTGTTTTAAAGTAGTCTGTTATTTGAAAGGAACAAAAAGATTTTGTGTTTTTAGCTTATTTGGAGTTATTTTTATTTTTATCTTTGTTCATAAGTGTCAAAATGACAGTCCCTGCGTAACCTGAAAATCCAAAAGCAAAAAGTTTCTGAAAAATCAAGGCATAACAAAAGTATGCGGCCACATACTTGATGCGGGGCCACATATTTGAAGAATTTCTATAATTAGCTCCGATGTTTGCGATTCAAGAATCATCTCAACCGCATACATCACTTGTTCTCTCAACCGATACTTCGCTTTTGTTCCAAATTGGTCGTTTACTTAATCTCATTGTAAAGTTTTGTTGAAGCACTTTTGTGTGACAAACACTCTGGATAGAGTCTTTGTTTTGTACTTTTGTTGTTAGTATTTGTCTTTGTTTGTAAGCGTCTGTATGTATTAGTTATCGAGTTGTATTTACTAATGCATGTTGTTAGTTGCTTAATTTCTCTAAGTGTTTTACGCACTTAGTATGTGCGCAGGAATTAGTTCCTGCGTACCTAGCAAGTATGCAAGAATACTGTGCGTACTTGCTAAGAACGCATGAGCTATTTTCCCTGCGCACTTGCTAAGTGTGCAGAGTTCAGGTCTTGTATAAATAGGATAGGTTGACAATAGATAAGTACGCAGACTATTATGCACTCAGTATTTTTCTCTCTATAACCTTCAAGTGTTTATAATAGACGAAAGTTTAAAGTGATTCTCATGTCGGTTTACTTTGTGTTGTTTGATTCTCCACCTAGTCACGTGTATTCCGCACCCGGTCCGACTAGCCAACGCACTTGCATGTGATGATCCGCCACACCCGAGGGACCTACAAGTGGTATCAGATCCTCGGTGTTCATTGATTTGTGTTCCAGTTTCGTGTTTTAGGGTTTTTGGAGCAGATCTGAGTTCTTACTTTTTGACCAAAAATCCTTAAATCCAAGTTTGTTATTGTAACATTTCTGGTTTTTACCATGTAAACGTTTCGATGCAATAAACGAGTATTCCAATTTCAATTCGCGTGCAACAACTGTAATGCAATTACACATACAATACATTATGTTACAATAACGCCATTATCTCACAAACCTCGTGGACCAAAATTGACAAAAACGATAAAAAGTGTCAAACACGATCGTGCCTAGATACAAGCACGGTCGCGCCTAGAGTCAAAGCACGGTCGTGCCTAATACAGACACGGTCGCGCTGCTGAAACCACGTGACTCCGCAGAGTCAGTCAGTGGTCCATGCTCGTCGAATCAAATCGCGTTAAGGCCGGATTTCACGTGTCCGACCATACGCAACTGTACACCATCTGAAACACGTCTCCAATTTCGTACTCCAATCGACCTATTTCAATCATCAACTACCCACTCCCACCACAATCATAAATTCAAAAATTTGACGTTATAAGGAGAATCCAATGCCCCCTACACCTTCACATGCACCCTCTCGACCTCTCGGAGCATTCACTCGACTCGCATACAACCTCTGTCGTCCGATCGATCGCCGAGAAACCCGACCTCACGACCTGTAGGCGACTGCATTAAATTGCCCGATTTAAACAAGTAAGTAATATGTCTCTAGCTTCGTATCTACCTCTACCACGAAAGCCCTATGTCAATTCGTAGTAAAAATACGCGATCGATCCGATTTTGAACCTAAAAAGTCGAAACTTCACTTTTAGTCGAACTACCACTTAAACACGATATAAATACAATTAAACTATGTAAATAGCTTCGCAAGCATCCACTAAGTGAAAGCCCTAAGAATACAGAAGCTTTTAATATAAGAATCGATCGAATTATGTCTGGAAAAGACCCGACACGGTCGCGCTCATCACTGAGCGCGGTCGTGCCTGACCAAGCACAGTCGTGGTCCGAGTAAGGCCCGGTCGTGCTTACCGAGCAAACAAGTCCTGACCAAAAACAAACACTAGACGCGGTCGTGCCGGACACGAGCACGGTCGTGCTCCATGACCAGAACCTCTGTAGCCTTCTGACTCGACCACGGGCGCGCTCCAGACCACCACGGTCACGCCCGGAGGCGAGCGCGGTCGTGCCGTTGATGAGCACGGTCGTGCTCAGTCAGAACTGAATCTTTACAGTTTCTCAGATTTGATGATTTTTATAAAACTTATGTTATAAACTTAACTGTTTAAACAGAATCTCACCATTATTAAGCACAACAATTATTTTCGTCGATTAAATTGTTTTAAACCGATTCTTACCATTTGAAAATACATTTTCATTTAAAATTTCTAAATTTATAAAAAGTTATAACAAGATTTTATAAAACACTTTATTATGAAAAAGACTTTTATAAACCAATTGTATAAATCCTAGTTACATCAAATAAAACTTATATAAATATAAACTACTTTATATTTTGTGACGTTTTCTAAAATAAGTAGATAAAACGAATTCGTTTGTTTATATTACATTCAATTAAATATACATACCACACTACCTTATATTTTAATTACGTAACTAAACGATACAATTCATTAGTGCAAATCCTTACGCTTGCAATACACTGAAACACTATAGTTACTTTAAACCTTATACACCGCATTAATACACGTCATACATTTACTCGATAGGTCAAGCTTCGTGACCCACAAACACTTAACATTTACTTGGTTGTGCAATCTACACTCTCCAACACATGTGAGTCTACATAACCCCACTTTTACTCTTTTTCACCTTTGGGGTGGACATGATTTACATTAAACAAATTGCAACTCTTTCATAGTACAATTCTTACTTGATTACATGAATTATTTGTGCAATATGCTTGAATGCTATGAGTCATTACTATACATACATGACGCAACTCGTGCAAATCATTAACTCTGTACAAGCCAACGGTAAACAAGGATAGTACTATTGAGTCTGACAAACCCACCCGGGTAGGGTGTTTGTTACCGACTTTACATTAGGGTAACCTTCGTGTTATGCCTCAGTCACAAGGTTTGATTGTGCACCTAGTATAACTATAGATTCTCCATATTTGTCTTATATACCATGTGAATCAAGGAATTGTATAAACAGTTTTGAACTCTTATTTGTGTGACAAAACTTATGTATGCTCACCAACTTTTTAGTTGACCCTTGTTTTTAAGTCATGTTTCAGGTGCTAACAATTGAGATGATTACAAGTTGCTTCCACCTAGTTTGAGGACCTAGTTAAAAGGCTCTAAAATAAACATTGTTATGTATTTTGTTATGTTTCGTGTACTTGTTGGATTGTTGTTTGATTTCAATGAAAACTGCATGTTTAATTATTTCAACCTTAGCAAACCATGAGCTATGAACAGTCTGCACGCTTCACGCCCCGACGTTTCCGCCGCCGGTTGGGGTGTGACAGATTGGTATCAGAGCCTTGGTTATAGGGAATTAGGTTATTAGACACCATTGACCTAGACTATAACTTTAGGACACCCAACAATGCCATGCTACATGTTTTATGTGATACGTGCTATTTGCTATATGTCACATGCTTTATGTGTTAGTTATTTGATACTTAAAATGTTTAGACTACATGACTTAATAAGCATACGTAAATAATAAATTAAATAAATCGTATCCATACCCGTATCCTAAGCCGCGTATCCTCCTTAACTGCTTCTATGTCATCATCGCCATAACTTGTGGAAAAACTCATACTCGTAGACACTAGTCTATCAAAAATATTTTTATATACACGTTAAGGTTTTAGACTCTGTTAATTATTAAAGGACATGTGCAATCTGGAAGGGTGACACCTGTATTCTGGGTTTTCTGTGTAGGAAAGCATTTCATATAAATCCCAATCAACCGAGGGATCCGTATGCTTTCCTGGGAATTCCCGGGATGAGTGTTTACCTATAGGCTAAAGCACGTCTCCTTGAAAATTATATAAGTCTAATTAACCTTAATATGTCATTGTGTTCAAGTAGAAATGTGATTACTTGAAAACAATCCGAACTATGAAATAAATGTGTTATTATTCCTCCTATCCTAAATTTCAACGGATTTTTTTTAAATTCTCACAACACTTTTGTATCCATTCTCTTTTTATAGAATGCCTCCTCGTCGTAACATCAACCGCAACAACACCGACAACGCCAACAATAGCACCAACACCAATACCGGCAATGCCAACAACAACAATAATACCGACCTTGCTGCTCTCCTCACTCAGCTAGTAACTCAACTAACTCAAGCCAATAACAACAACAATGGGAACGCCAGTGGTAGTGCTAATACTGGTGGTGGCGGTGGTGCCAACCCGCCACAATGTACCCTCAAGCATTTCAACTCTTGCAATCCCCTGAAATTTTATGGTACCGAAGGAGCCACGGGACTCCTTCAATGGTTCGAAAATATTGAGGGCACCTTCCTCAATAGTGACTGTCCGGACAATCTGCGAGTCCGCCATGCCACTAGTGTCTTCCAAAAACGGGCACTAACCTGGTGGAATGGGGAGAAGAGAACAAGGGGAGTAGAAGTAGCAATGGCTCTGCCATGGGATGAGCTAAAAAGGATCATGACCGAGGAATTCTGTCCTCAGAACGAAATGAAAAAGCTGGAAGCAGAATTTTGGGATCTTACCCAAGATAGTGGTGAAAGCTTAGCATACACCAACCGTTTTCACGAACTGAGCATGCTGGTACCTCACATGGTTACGCCTTTGTCTAGGTGTATTGAAAAATATATAGGTGGCCTACCGAGACAAATCCAGGACACTGTTTTGGGAAGAAATCCTGCAAGCCTGGAGGATGCTATTCGTCTGGCTGCTACTTTGACTGATAATCACGTTAAAGCAGGAACTCTTACCAGAAAGGGGGCCAAGAAAGTTTCTGACACCACAACACCTCCTGCTCATGTCAAGGAGGTCAAAGCCGAACCGAACCACAACACGAGGAAGAGGAAAGCTAAGAACTATGCTGTGATCACTCCGGCTGCCCCAGTCAACCAAGTTGCTCCTATGGCTCAGAACCGAGTCAAGAAACAATATGTGGGAAACAATCCGTTGTGCAACACCTGCAATTATCACCATTTCCCAAATGTACCCTGCCGCCTATGTGCCAGCTGTGGAAGATATGGGCATGTAGCTAACACCTGCAGAAGTAATCCAACTGGTAATCAAGTCAACCGGGGAAACGGGGCTAATCCAGCAGTTCCAGCTATTGGCAATGGGCATGCTTGCTTCGAGTGTGGCGACCCAAACCACTTCCGAGACCGATGTCCAAAACTTGTGAACAATACTCAAGGCGGAGCTCGTGGGCGTGCCTTCAACATCAACGCCATCGAGGCTCAGGCCAGCGATCATGTGGTCAACGGTACGTTTCTTATGAATAACCAATATGCTTCTATACTATTTGATACCGGAGCCGATAAGAGTTTTGTGTCCCTTAACTTTGAACCTTTACTTGCAAAAACACGATCCAAACTAGAGAAAACCTTCACCGTTGAGGTAGCGGATGGAAATTCCATCACTATTGACTCCATTGTCCATGACTGCTCACTAGAACTCAATGGTCACACATTTCCAGTCAACCTAATACCAATGCCATTAGGGAGTTTTGACGTCATCATCGGCATGGATTGGTTGTCTAAAAACCACGCCGAAGTCATGTGTTTTGAAAAATACATCCGAATACCTCTTCCATCGGGAGACATATTGAAAGTCTTTGGCGAGAAACCTTGCAAAGGACTCAAACTGATGTCCTGCATCACCACCCAGAAATACATACGAAAGAAGTGCATGGTTTTCCTAGCTCATGTAATCCAAAAAGAAGACAAGGAAAGAAGAATAGAAGATATTCCCATCATTCGGGAGTTTCCCGAAGTCTTTCCCGATGACTTGCTTGGCCTTCCACCTGTTCGGGAAGTAAAGTTTCGAATCGATCTTATACCCGGAGCAAACCCTGTGGCTAAAGCTCCATACCGGCTTGCACCTTCCGAATTGCAAGAACTTGCAAGTCAACTTCAAGAACTCGCTGACAAAGGTTTCATACGGCCAAGTCATTCACCGTGGGGTGCACCAGTCTTGTTTTTTTAAAAGAAGGATGGTTCATTCCGCATGTGTATTGACTATCGAGAGCTCAACAAGCTTACAATAAAAAACCGCTACCCGTTACCTAGGATTGACGACCTCTTCGATCAACTCCAAGGTTCTACTTGTTTCTCGAAGATTGATCTTCGATCTGGTTATCACCAACTGCGTGTCCGAGACGAAGATATTCCAAAGACCGCCTTCCGAACAAGATATGGTCATTACGAGTTCACGGTTATGCCTTTTGGGTTGACCAATGCACCTGCTGTCTTTATGGATCTCATGAACCGCATGTGCAAACCATACCTTGACAAATTCATGATCGTTTTCATCGATGACATCTTGATCTATTCCAAGACTGAGGAAGAACATGAACAGCACCTTAGACTGATTTTGGATCTCCTGAGAACCGAACAATTATACGCCAAATTCTCCAAATGTGAATTTTGGCTAAAGGAGGTTCAATTTTTGGGTCATGTTGTCAATAAAAAGGGGATACATGTCGACCCTGCCAAGATCGAAGCTGTCAAGAATTGGAGTGCTCCTCAAACCCCTACCGAGGTTCGTTCGTTCCTTGGTTTAGCGGGTTATTACCGAAGATTCATTTCTAACTTCTCCAAGATTGCTGTTCCCCTCACCGCCTTGACGCATAAAGGTAAACCTTATGTATGGGGACCGAAACAAGAAGAAGCTTTCCAAACTCTTAAACAGAAGTTATGTGATGCTCCTATTCTGACTCTTCCCGAAGGAAACGATGATCTAGTCGTCTACTGTGATGCCTCTAACCTAGGCCTTGGTTGTGTTCTCATGCAACGAGGCAAGGTAATCGCTTATGCATCGAGGCAACTCAAGATCCACGAGAAAAACTATACGACGCACGATTTGGAGTTGGTTGCAGTCATATTTGCCTTGAAGATTTGGAGACATTATCTATATGGCACAAAATGTGTGGTATTCACCGACCACAAAAGCCTCCAACACATCTTCAACCAAAAAGAACTCAACATGAGGCAACGACGTTGGGTTGAACTCCTCAATGATTACGATTGCGAGATTCGTTATCATCCCGGTAAGGCAAACGTAGTAGCCGATGCGCTGAGCCGTAAAGAACGTGTCATGCTCCAAAGTGTCAAGATTCATTCCGACATTCAAACCCGTATTCTAGCAGCTCAACACGTCTCGATTACCGAGGGCAATATGTATGAGGAAATGTCGTGTGGTGCCGAATTCCAACTAGAGACTAAAAACAATGGCTTGCTTTATTTCTTGGATCGTATTTGGGTTCCCAATCGCAATGATCTCCGGGAATTCCTCATGACTGAAGCACACAAGTCTCGGTATTCTATCCATCCCGGTGCGGATAAAATGTATCACAATCTTCAACCACAATATTGGTGGCCTGGTATGAAGAAGGACATTGCACTCTATGTTGCAAAATGTCTAACCTACTCTAAAGTCAAAGCCGAACATCAACGTCCTTCCGGCTTACTTGAACAACCGGAAATCCCCGTGTGGAAATGGGAAAATCTAGCCATGGACTTCATTACTAAACTCCCCCGTACTTCAAACGGCTATGATAGCATTTGGGTAATCATCGACCGTCTCACAAAGTCCGCACACTTCCTGCCCATCCGTGAAGACTATCGGGTTGAGAAATTGGCCCGAATCTATATTGACGAAATTGTGAGTCGACACGGTATACCTTTGAACATAATCTCCGACAGAGATGCTCGTTTCACTTCCAGATTTTGGCAATCTCTGCAAAAGGCACTTGGCACACGATTGGATTTAAGCACAGCCTACCATCCCCAAACTGATGGCCAGACTGAACGAACAATCCAAACGCTCGAAGACATGCTGAGAGCCTGTGTCATAGACTTTGGTGGCAATTGGGATTCACACTTGACACTTATTGAATTCTCCTACAATAACAGCTACCACACCAGCATCAACATGGCTCCATTCGAAGCTCTTTATGGTCGCAAATGCCGTTCTCCCATCTGTTGGAACGAGATTGGTGAAGCACAAATCACCGGTCCCGAGTTAATTCAGGAAACATCAGACAAAATCCTTCAAATCCGTGACAACATCCGAGTAGCGAGAAGTCGACAAAAGAGCTATGCCGACAAGCGACGAAAACCCTTGGAATTCCAAGTGGGTGACCTTGTGCTTCTCAAAGTATCCCCTTGGAAGGGTGTGATCCGCTTTGGAAAGAAAGGCAAGCTAGCACCTCGTTACGTAGGCCCGTTCAAGATCCTTGAAAGAATCGGGAAAGTGGCTTACAAACTTGAGCTACCTCCAGCACTCAACAATGTTCATCCAACCTTCCACGTGTCCAACCTGAAGAAATGTCTTGCTGATGAGAACCTCCACATACCTCTTGACGACGTGCGCATTAATGAAACGATGCACTTTGTCGAGAAACCGGTGGAAATCATGGACCGTGAGATCAAGCAACTCAAACGCAGCCGCATTCCTATAGTCAAAGTCCGTTGGGATTCTAAACGCGGTCCCGAGTTTACATGGGAACGTGAAGACCAAATGAAACTCAAGTATCCTCACCTCTTCACCGATGCAGCAGCCTCAACTAGTTGAATTTCGGGACGAAATCCCCTCAACATGGGGAGACTGTAACATTTCTGGTTTTTACCATGTAAACGTTTCGATGCAATAAACGAGTATTCCAATTTCAATTCGCGTGCAACAACTGTAATGCAATTACACATACAATACATTATGTTACAATAACGCCATTATCTCATAAACCTCGTGGACCAAAATTGACAAAAACTCAAAAACGATAAAAAGTGTCAAACACGATCGTGCCTAGATACAAGCACGGTCGCGCCTAGAGTCAAAGCACGGTCGTGCCTAATACAGACACGGTCGCGCTGCTGAAACCACGTGACTCCGCAGAGTCAGTCAGTGGTCCATGCTCGTCGAATCAAATCGCGTTAAGGCCGGATTTCACGCGTCTGACCATACGCAACTGTACACCATCTGAAACACGTCTCCAATTTCGTACTCCAATCGACCTATTTCAATCATCAACTACCCACTCCCACCACAATCATGAATTCGAAAATTTGACGTTATAAGGAGAATCCAATACCCCCTACACCTTCACATGCACCCTCTCGACCTCTCGGAGCATTCACTCGACTCGTATACAACCTCTGTCGTCCGATCGATCGCCGAGAAACCCGACCTCACGACTTGTAGCCGACAGCATTAAATTGCCCGATTTAAACAAGTAAGTAATAAGTCTCTAGCTTCGTATCTACCTCTACCATGAAAGCCCTATGTCAATTCGTAGTAAAAATACGCGATTGATCCGATTTTGAACCTAAAAAGTCGAAACTTCACTTTTAGTCGAACTACCACTTAAACACGATATAAATACAATTAAACTATGTAAATAGCTTCGCAAGCATCCACTAAGTGAAAGCCCTAAGAATACAGAAGCTTTTAATATAAGAATCAATCGAATTATGTCTGGAAAAGACCCGACACGGTCGCGCTCATCACTGAGCGCGGTCGTGCCTGACCAAGCATAGTCGTGGTCCGAGTAAGGCCCGGTCGTGCTTACCGAGCAAACAAGTCCTGACCAAAAACAAACACTAGACGCGGTCGTGCCGGACACGAGCACGGTCGTGCTCCATGACCAGAACCTCTGTAGCCTTCTGACTCGACCACGGGCGCGCTCCAGACCACCACGGTCACGCCCGGAGGCGAGCGCGGTCGTGCCGTTGATGAGCACGGTCGTGCTCAGTCAGAACTGAATCTTTACAGTTTCTCAGATTTGATGATTTTTATAAAACTTATGTTATAAACTTAACTGTTTAAACAGAATCTCACCATTATTAAGCACAACAATTATTTTAATCGATTAAATTGTTTTAAACCGATTCTTACCATTTGAAAATACATTTTCATTTAAAATTTCTAAATTTATAAAAAGTTATAACAAGATTTTATAAAACACTTTATTATGAAAAAGACTTTTATAAACCAATTGTATAAATCCTAGTTACATCAAATAAAACTTATATAAATATAAACTACTTTATATTTTGTGACGTTTTCTAAAATAAGTAGATAAAACGAATTCGTTTGTTTATATTACATTCAATTAAATATACATACCACACTACCTTATATTTTAATTACGTAACTAAACGATACAATTCATTAGTGCAAATCCTTACGCTTGCAATACACTGAAACACTATAGTTACTTTAAACCTTATACACCGCATTAATACACGTCATACATTTACTCGATAGGTCAAGCTTCGTGACCCACAAACACTTAACATTTACTTGGTTGTGCAATCTACACTCTCCAACACATGTGAGTCTACATAACCCCACTTTTACTCTTTTTCACCTTTGGGGTGGACATGATTTACATTAAACAAATTGCAACTCTTTCATAGTACAATTCTTACTTGATTACATGAATTATTTGTGCAATATGCTTGAATGCTATGAGTCATTACTATACATACATGACGCAACTCGTGCAAATCATTAACTCTGTACAAGCCAACGGTAAACAAGGATAGTACTATTGAGTCTGACAAACCCACCCGGGTAGGGTGTTTGTTACCGACTTTACATTAGGGTAACCTTCGTGTTATGCCTCAGTCACAAGGTTTGATTGTGCACCTAGTATAACTATAGATTCTCCATATTTGTCTTATATACCATGTGAATCAAGGAATTGTATAAACAGTTTTGAACTCTTATTTGTGTGACAAAACTTATGTATGCTCGCCAACTTTTTAGTTGACCCTTGTTTTTAAATCATGTTTCAGGTGCTAACAATTGAGATGATTACAAGTTGCTTCCACCTAGTTTGAGGACCTAGTTAAAAGGCTCTAAAATAAACATTGTTATGTATTTTGTTATGTTTCGTGTACTTGTTGGATTGTTGTTTGATTTCAATGAAAACTGCATGTTTAATTATTTCAACCTTAGCAAACCATGAGCTATGAACAGTCTGCACGCTTCACGCCCCGACGTTTCCGCCGTCGGTTGGGGTGTGACAGTTATCACTTCATTTGGTGTTTGGAAGGCTAAGGGTTTGTTAGATGATGATTTCTAAGCTTTTGGAAGCATCAATTTCTCAGATCCATCACTTTTCGAGCATTCTCCTCAAGATACGTCAAAAACATTGTTACTTTTTTATAAGTACGCGAATTCAGCTTTTCTGCGTACTTACTAAGTACGCATGGGTTTTGCCTTGCGTACTTACTAAGTACGCAAGAGAAGTTGTCCTGTGTACTTGTTAAGTACGCATGAGTATTTGACTCTGCGTACTTAGCATGTACGCATGGGCATTTTGGCTTTGCGAACTTATCAAATACGCATGAGCACCCTTTATGTGCATATTTACTAAGTACGCATGAACTAGCATCTGGGATTAAAAAAAAAATTTAGGGATCATTTGTACGCGTGTTTCGGCCCATTCTTGAGAAGATAGTAATTTTGGTTTTTCCGGACCAGAATTTGTATACGATGTGGCTTGGCGAAACACGGACGAGATTTTTGTTGAATGATACCACTTGTCATACATTGTTTAAGGGTCCATACCTGAAAATGTAGGCTATGAGTATCCGGGATACTTATTTAATAGGGTATGAATGCTGAACTAATGGGAGCAATTGGGTCGTCATCGGCTAAAGGTCTCTTTCTATTTGTGAAGATGTGGCTGCTTTGGGTCTTTTGGAAAGAGAATCATATTGTTTAGGTATTCAAACCTGAATATGTAGGCTATGAGTATCCGGGATACGTCTTTAATAGGGGATGAATACTGGAACAACTTGAACCCAAGGATTTGCTATTTTGGATCTTTGCAAAGGAATAAAAGAATAAAATCCTGGAGTTGGCTAGTTGTGCTTTTCGAGGATTTGAGGGAAGTGATGATGAAGCTTGTCATAGTTTACAGAGAAATGAGGGAGATAAAATCTAGTATTCATGAGACATTAAAGAGGTCGTGGAAAAGCTGTTGGTACTTCCTATATATATACCTCTTTGACGTAACATGGATCTCAACCGTGATTTCTCGTGTAAACTATATTTTCCGTGCTCATTGGTCAAGCCTGTGTTCAAGATTTGTTGTGATTCAATTATGATGGGATTTCTCATTTGGGATCTGGGCAGAATCCAGATAGACAACCTAGTTATGGAACTTCACCGCGGTGAATGTAACAGATTAGGAGGTGTGAACCAGGAATGAAGATCTAATTGAAGAATGTTGGACTTTGGATATAGGGTGATCACTGCTGAGCATGATTTTGTGTTTGATTCTATCAAGTGTTTTCAAGATGAAGCTGGATATCCGTTGGATTATTAGTTGAAGATGGAACCTTTTATCATTGGCCGATGGGATAGGAAACATACCCTTGTTTCTGGTCTAGTCAGATGGAGCTTAAACTGAAAGCGGATATTAGAAATGAACATCTTCAGGAATTTGGTTGACTCATGAAGATACAGGATAGAGTTGGACACATCTGGTTGAAGACTTAAGTTTATCTTACTGGAATTCCTATGGGAGCTGATTAGTTTGATGCAGGTTATTGGAAATTCAAACTCTTTATCATATGCCAGCTGATTTGGATTTGTCTTAGTCTACTATTGTTACCTGGTTAGGAAGACATTGTCAGACTCATATTTCTAAGTCAGGGTGGAGCAAGTTACTGCTGAGAGGATGAACTACAATGAGTTGTGTTGGGTTAGTTGGTTCCTATTGAAGCACTTGGTTTGGTCTACAATGAAAGCTACAGTTATGAGGGAGTCGTGTGTATCACTCGGCAACTGAAGACTGAAGTTTGAAGATTTGAAGATCTCAAGTGGAATGCCAGAAGATCAAGTCTCGCCAGAAGACACTTGATGTCATTAGTTTAGAGGGAGTCTGTTAGGACATTCTTTGTAAACTGATGATTATCCGTGTTAGTGATAGATAGAATCTGATGCTATAGTTAAGAGGGAGTTTGTAGAAGCATGTTTTTGTAACTATAGATTAAATTCTATGTATCGGTGTACGTGGCTAGTACACAGGAGAGTGTTCCTGAGTACTTAGCCTGCACACCAGTTTAGTACTGCGTACTTAGTAAGTACGCAAGGCTTTTGCCTTGCGTACTTGTCAAGTACGCATGACCAAACCCTACTTACTTAGACAAGTATGCCGGTAATGTTCCTTCCCCTATAAATAGAATACTTGTCTTCATTTGTAGGTGGGAACTCTGGGACTAGGTCGAGAGGTGTCTGGGTCGGGAAGAGCTCTCCCGACCCCTGGAGCATGAGCTTAGATGAGAGATGTGTGCTCCTTCGGTATGTAGTCTGTAATACGGGATGAATTCTATGTTATGGATTACTTGTCGTTTCATTGTCTTTTGTCTTTGTTTGTGTTTTCTCTATCTCGTTTCTTGGTTCCCACACAAATCACAGAACAGGTCCGTGTAAATCCGCTGCGCGACGAGGCTCCCGGGACCTACAAGTTGTTGCTTTATTTGTGCTCAACAAGTGTAGGAGACCTTAACGGTAAGGGTTTCGGCCTTGGATTCATACAAATTGAGTGTGTGAGATGTTCATGTTTGAAAACGAATATGAGTTGGACTTTTGACCAAATTGACCTTTAAAACTCATGAAAAAATTGAAATTGGTTCTCTAACCTTGATCGAAATTACTAGGCAGTTCTGTTGCACCAGAAATCCTTTCTAAAAACACGATTATAATCCATTAACTTTGATTTTGTTCAAGTTTGCGGCTGAATCAAAAGTTTGAGGTGTAAACGAAGTTTGCGGTATCTCGAACTTTGCGGTGTCATGAACTTTGCGGTGTGATGAACTTTGCAGTTGTTAAACGAAGTTTGCGGTATACCTCAATTTTGCGGTATAATCTTGAAGTTTGCGTTGTAATCACTTAACTGCATACTTCAAGTGTGTTAATTCGTTTCTGTAATCTAACTTGACTTGTTGATTGCAGGAAATGGCAAACTTAAAATTTGTTAAGGATCACAATGAACCGGTATACTTGGAGGACCCATCACAGAATCATAGTGTTTTTCGGTCCATGATAGTGGGATTATGGGCATCTAGGGTGTTTCATGCTATATCTCAACATCCAGACATATGTGAAGACTTCATCAGAGATTTCTTGAGTACTACAAATATTGTCACAGAGAATGATGTGGTAGGGATAGATGGTACAGTGGCTGGAAAGCGTATTGTAATAACTGAAGCCGTGATAAGAACTTTCTTGAATTTTGGTGATAATCCCGAACACCCTACAATTTATAATGCTGAACAAATGACTGAAACCTTTCAACGGATGAGTTATGAAGGAGAACCACCTTCGGTTTTAAAGAGATATCTTCCACCGTATTGGAGATACGTGGCACATGTGGTAAATCAATGTATTACGGGAAGAAAAGGAGGATACGATGAGCTAAGTGCCAACATGACATCAATGGTATATGCACTTGTCACGGGGGAGAACCTTAATTTCTCAAGGGTGGTGTTTGAAGAAATGAAAAGTAATTTAACTGGAAACAAGAAGTCTCTCTTCTTGATGTATCCTCGATTCCTACAGATGATCATTAACAGAGAACATCCGGAGTTGGTTATGACTCAAAGGAGGTTGCACATAAAAGTGATGGACAAAAGCATTCTGTCCTATATGTGCATGAACAAGAAAGGTTTCTATGCCGGCCTGAGACCGTTGGAGAAATTCGGTGCCTTCCCAGAGACCAACGGTAACCAGCCTCAGCAGCCTCACCCACAGCCACCACCACCTCCACATCCACAACAGCCACAACCACCACCTCCACATCCACAACAACCACCACCACCTCCACATCCACAACAGCCACAACCACAACCACCACCTCCACATCCACCACAACCACCACCACCTCCACACCCACAACAACCACCTCAGCCTCATCGTAGACAAAGACGTGTGCGTCAACAGGCTCAAAATCAAGCTAAAGTTCCAATCGTAAATGAGCCTGTGATTCCAAATGTACAACTTGCTGATGAACACGATGCTGATCTAAAGTTCAACATTGAAGGGCCAATTTATTTTGAAAATCAAGATAATACAGAAGATATGTCCGATCTTAACTTAGATGACTTGATGTTCTCTAACACTGCAACTCAGAGTGTTACCAGTGAAAAGGGAGATGAAGCTCAGAGCTCAAGTACGGCAAATGTGGAAGAAAAGGAAAGTGGGTCTGAAGATGGATAAGATGGCATTGATTCCTCAGAAACAGAGACTAAGAAAGAAGAAGTGCCCGTTAACAAATATCACCAAAGCTTACTGGTTAAAAGAAAGGCTACTGGGAAACCTCCTCTGATCAACTGATCTAAACAAAAGAGTGATACTTCCGATGAAGACTATGATTATGAAGCTGATCTAGTTCTGAGGAAGAAAGCAAAAGCTTTTGTACAACTCCCAAAGAAGTCTACACCAATCATCACACCCACCGTTCCAGCAAAGCCTAGCAAAGGTAAAGAAAAGTTTGCTTATGAGCCAGTGGATGTTCAAGCCCTGCAACAACGAGTCTTCAGCTTAGAACAAGTCTCTTTGGCCAAAAATTCAAAGATTGAAAAGCTCTCTGCAGACAACAACACTCTTAGGACGACCATCAACATCCAAAGTGGTCAGATCCAAAGTCTCAGAGACAACATCAAGTATATGCTTCAAGAGTTGAAGAAACTGAAAGAGAAAAAGAAAAAGAAGAAAGAAGATGGCTACAGTGGCAATAATAATGATAAAGGTGATGATGATGATGGTGATGGTGACGATAATGAAGGCAAAAAGGATGACAACGATCAAAGTAAAAACCAGGAAGACCAAAGACCAAGCTCACAAGAAGATATGTCCAGAGCAATGGTCGTTTACATTCCAGTGTCAGAAGATAAGGGAGCACAACAGTCTGAAAATGATCTTTCATTTGACTCTGAACAGGGTCTGGATGATTTTCTTAAGTCAGACTCCGCATTCTCATATGAAAGGGATTCAGCTGTGTTGGATGATGATTTTACAGGCGATGATCTCTTTGAGGCTGAAGATTTCTTTGACGTAATAATGCCTACCTCTCCTACATACATCGATGCTCAAAGAAAGGTGATTACCGGCATTGACAGCGATATATTCGCCGAAGGTAATTCACCTCCCCAAATAGAGGAAACTGCTGACCCTGTGGCTAAACCTAAAGACGCCTCTGAAGCGACATCTTCCATAGCCAGTGCAGACAAAAAGGAAAGCTTGTTCAACTTCATTCCTCCACCAGATGTTCATTAGGTCACAGCATCCAATGCACTTGCAAAGAAGAATGATCATTCTCTCATTTTAAGCTGGATGTATGACTATGAGAAGCATCTCTACCTGATCAAGAGAAAAAATGGGAGGATCGAGTATTTTGCTGATAAGCACGACTTTCAATCCTTGCCTAAATATGATCTCAGAACTTTAATCAAGGTTCCCTTCTACAAATTGGGGAACGATGGAAATGCAAGTAACTTCGTTGAATTTCTTAGAAGAGAATGTGACAATGACTTCAAGGTAATGAAGACGGCTAAGTGCAAGAGAGTGATATCAAAGTACTTGATCGACAGGATCACCCAGAAGCCGCTTATAATGGAAGTCTATCCTCCTCCCAAAATGGTTGATTGTGTCCCTGTTCATAAGGGACTGTCAGACAACTCACTGAGTAAGCTGGTGTGCTTGTCTTACAGTCTTGTGACTGGTCGACATTCACTGTACTGACAGAGAGTTCACAATAGTTGATCATATGGATTTAATGAAGTTTGGGAAGGAAGATATGATGAGACTGTCCAAGCTGAGATTGTTCGTGCTAGAGGAAAATGAGAAGGAGACTAAGCCGTTCATGAAAGTGATAGCCATAGCATTAGTTCAAGGCCTTTTTGAGGGAGGCGGTAATCACTCAGCTGAAGTTGAAATACTCTAAGTTACTTGAATGCATTAGCCTATGGGGAGATTATAAGGATCAAACCTAACAGGCTAGCGCATCAAGAGAATATCGGGATGTACAGAAGACACGTTTTGTGAAGTATGCGGCTCCCCAACCGCATACTTGGAGTATGCGGCCCAGCCGATTAGTTTAAATAGATGTTTTGATTAATGTAATCGGTTAGACGAGTTGTTGAACGATTGTTTTGTGTATTCAGTATTCATATCAATATACGAATCGTTTAATTGTTGAATTGTGTCTCATCCTCTTAGATTATACCTACAAGTCACGTGTCGAGTCTGTTTTCGGCAGGTTCAACACGCTGTTGAAATCGTTGATTGAATATCCTCAAGAATCCGGACCTTACAAGCAACATAAGAGGACTAGCCATGAATAACCATCCAAGTGACTCCACTAACCCTTAGATAATGTATGGAAGTATTCCAACACCAAGGGAGGGTGGGTATAGGTTACCTCTTGTTTCACTCGAACGAGATGAATAAGTTCATATTACAAGACTTAGAAAAGAAAATAAACAAGAAAAAAAAAGCTAAATGGACCAAAACCGAGAGAGTTTCGGCTCTTAGCAGAGCTCTAAGGCCTTCCCTACTCTTGATCTTGGACACCTAAAACACTAGAATGAGCTTCCTGTTTATAGGAAAAGATTTGGACAATGCACGACCGTGCAATGGGATGCACGGTCGTGCAAATGACTCATTTCTTGCACGTGAGGGCATCTGTCAGGTCTGGCAGGCCCAGGTTGGGATGCACGACCGTGCAACCCTTAATTTTGACTTTTTCTTGATTTAGACCTTTTGGGTTGACTCCTTGGGTGTACGAACGTCCGATTGGCTTCCGAATGCCGATTTTGCCTTGTTTTTGAGTGTTTTCTTCATGTTTTTGCATGCAAGGGATAATTATCTTGTTGTAACACAATTAAGTATATTAAGTATCACATCTTATCATTTTCTATATAATTGTGCTAGATATGGGGATAATTCTGCATGTAAAACATGTATAAATGATGACATATCAATTAGTCCAATAATGGCTAAGGAATTAAAGAAACTAAAGGTCATGATCTCGAGTGTACTTGGTGTGGGACAACCAATACCTGAAATATCTCCGTCAAGCCACAGGATGTCTAGATTTGCTCCATCAATATGTGATGCAAAGATCCCAAAACGTTTTCAGACCCCGAAAAGGAAATTATATGACGGAACCACGAATCCTGAAGAACACGTTGCTCAATATAGAGAAAGGATGGAAATAATCCTTATCACATTAGATTTGAAAGAAGCCAGTTTATGCAAAGGCTTTGGATT
Organism: Smallanthus sonchifolius; assembly: GCA_023525975.1. Classification (NCBI taxonomy): domain Eukaryota; kingdom Viridiplantae; phylum Streptophyta; class Magnoliopsida; order Asterales; family Asteraceae; genus Smallanthus; species Smallanthus sonchifolius. The sequence goes on from CM042046.1 coordinate 36,539,932, forward strand.
AACTCTCACCGGATTCGCTCTAAAATGGCTACTAAGCGTTCCTCCTATTTCTACTACTTCATTTGCTCATCTAGTTAATTTATTTAATAATCAATTTTCTTACAGTAGAACATTTGAAAGATTAACGGTTTGTATAGGATAGTTCAGAATTATGATGAATCCCTCAAGGATTGTGTAAGCAGGTTTGGTAGAGAATCCTTAGAGATTCCCAATTTTGATCTTGCTACTGCTGTTCAAGCCTTCAAAATAGGGTTAAAAAGAGATTCTCAATTTTATGAAAACCTTGTGATGAACCCATGTAAAAGTCTGGATGAAGTTAGAAATCGAGCCCTAAAATTTATAAGGCTTAAAGAAGATAAGAAAATCCAAAGAAGGATCGATACATCATCCAAATATGATCATCCCAACCGGAAGTCAGAATCATCGACCAACAAACAGCATAAATCCAAACCATATTGAAGACCTGAGAGCAATAGGATCAATGCAGTCAAAGATAATGAGGATGAAGAAGAATATCCTAAAATATCTAATTATTGTTTTTTATGTTGATATCTCAGGACTAATGTATGCAATGCAGGATCTTAGAGAAAAAACAAAATGGCCCATGAAAAATGGTAAAACAACCACTTGGAAAGATAAATCCAAATGGTGTGCATACCATGAAGATTTGGGCCATACTACTAAGAATTGCAATGCATTACGAAAAGAAATAGCTTACCTCCTGAGCAATGGACATCTAAAAGAACTCCTGGGAAGAAAGAAGGATAAAAGTCAGAATGATGAGAAATCCCATCAACGAGCGACATCCCCACCTCCAGATCCTAAGGTAATTATATTTATATCTCGTGGTTCTGATATTTGTGGTACCTGATGTGAGGTTAAATATCCCATGTTTAAGAGTTGGTTTTGTATAGTTTTAGTCATTTTACTTTGTACTTTGAGTCGGGTTTATGTGGTATTTGTATTTTTTTTCCATTACAGGTTTATTGTGCTACGTGAATAGGAAAACACGAGCTTAAATTCATGAGGATAGTAGCATACACGGGCCCCGGAGAAGCAAAAGTCAACAACAATCCAATTTATTGAAATTAGGATCTTCGCGCCACGTGAAGATCAGGAGGAAGAAGTTCGCGACACGCGAAGGCCTTGAAAAGCCCACCCGACTAAATTGTTCTTCGCGCCACGCGAATAACAACCATCCAAAGTTCGCGACACGCGAAGATTCCTAAATTCAGCAAACTTAACCTAATTTCAATTATAAGTCATGGAGGAGCCTATTGCCGAATTAACTTGTCTTTCTACGATCCAGAGCTTCCCTAAGGTGATTTCCAGAGATAAAGTTCCAACCTTTGTGAGTTTTTGATTCTAGATCAAGTTATACCATCTATTGAAAAATCGACGACGATGTCGATGAGCGGCTAATCTTTTCGTGTCGTTTCCGGCTGTAGGATCTGCTTGTAAGTGATAAACTAGGGTTCATACTTGATTTGGTTTGCTATTATTGTAATCATATGATTGTTTGAATACTTGGTTTTTAGATTTGATTAAAACAGTTTGGTTTGTCTTTAATTTATTATATTCAACAATTTTCGGTTTTCTATCGTGAATCATTGAGAATCTAGATCTGATGTTCTAAGTTGTTGATTGATTATTGAGTTGTTAACTTGTGCCAAGTATCCGGTTTTATAATCGTTGCTCAACGAATTCACTATCTTGATTGTTAATTATCTATCAAATCTAATAACGAGCTATGTCTATGTAACTTCCATTAAGTACAAACCAGTCTTCACAATAACTTGCAATCTGAACGTGGAAGCGATCCATTTTCTCTTAATAGTTTTTACAAAGTTAAATTTATTTGCTTTTTAATTAACATCCGAACAGTTTTCATAAATTAAACACTATCCACTAATTCCCTGTGGATACGACACCATACTTCACTATACTATAGTTTAAGGTAGCTAGGGATTAGAATAATTGTTTTTGATTGACCTCGACAACGCGATCAAAATGGCGTCGTTGCCGGGGAATACGTGCGCTTAGTGTTTTAGTTTAAATTATTTTGTTCAGAGCTACTAATAGTCTGTTTATTCGTGTAGATCACAGGTTTATGCATACTCATAATTCAGGAAGGAAGTCACCACTTTTATTAAATCCAGAAATAGAACAGGCCACTAGAGCCAACCGAAAGATAAAGAATCAGGTTCAAACCATCTTAGAGAAACTTGACAGCACGAGAATGTCACAAAATCAACCACCAAACCCTGATCCAAACCAAGGAGAGGGACCAGTACCACCTTTCCTAGATCTCATATTTCCTAATCAACCACCACCAAATCAACAACCACCCTATTTTCCGGGCAAAGTCGTTTATCTAAAAAAATCAACAACCACCCGCACAACCACAACCACAAAATCAACTAACACCACCACCACCATTCCATAACAACCAACCATATAACAGCTACCCAAGTTACTCAGATTTTGTGGATAATGAGCATTCATCAACGGGACAGAGCTACAGGCCGGAACACGGTTCTCACCATGAGAACTGGGATGAAGAAGAAGCATGGTATGACCTAAACCACCAGGAGGCATTCCCTCCCAAAAATCAAGGGATAAATGGGGTGAACAATGGGGTACAACAACCACCAAGGGCCAATTATGGGTATCAACCGAGAAATCAGGGTAACTTTGAACAAGAGAACAGACACAAGAAACCTGAAGTGAACAAACCTAATTATCAAGAGGAACCGCCTAGGAAAAGAAACGTGCCAAGGCATGAACAGGTGGTAGACAGTCACTTTCGCCCTGCTTTAGCCCTAAATGCTTCCCCCGTGATTCCACCAGTTCGTAGGGAGAACGCATTTGAGATCAGACGGGGATGTTTAGGGATCCTCCCACACTTCTTTGGGAGAGCTACTGAGGATCCCTACACGCACTTATCAGAGTATGAGGCCATATGTGGAACCATCGGTGGATAGGGATTCACTACAGATGAGATGAAATTAGTACTCTTCGAATTTTCACTAAAGGACGGTGCTAAACAATGGTTCCTTTCTCCACCGTTTGTAAGTATTGCTACATGGGCAAAACTTCAACAGCAATTCTTGGATGAGTATTTCCCACTACACAAGACTAATGAGGCCAGAGCTGCAAACATAGATTTTAGGCAACAGTCGGGAGAACCATTCTATGAAGCCTTCAAGAGATTTAAAGAGTTGTTGAGGAATTACCCACATCACGGTATATAGAAGTGGGAATTGATCGAGGCATTATATGATGGCCTTCTGCCTGAGGATGTTACACCTGTAACACAGGACAACCATCTACTAGAGTATTACCTCCAACAAATATGTTCCCAGGTAAGAGCGACGGGTCTAGGAGAGATTTATACACCGCTCTTTCCTAGACAGAACATTCCGTTTGTCAGATAACTACACACCGGTTGAAGGTCGCCTTCTAGTTACAGTGACGTTGATAACAAAACAAACAGCGGAAGACTTTCAACATAACTTATTTCATTTCATAATATAAAGTTTGTATAATAGGGACTGACTGGCAAAATTACAACAAAATCAAACTCTGGACTTATAGCTCATGAAGAATCATGCCGATCACTCAGGCCTTATGGTCACCCAGGGACCTGCCCTCAGCCATCCCAATTTCCAACCTTTATACACCTCTTGGAATGTCATCTACTAGATAGGGTTCACCTATGCTTAAAAACATTTGAAAACATTTTACATCAGCTTACGTTGGTGAGTTCATAAACAAATCATCTTTACGTGTATCCTTGATCGAGAATGAATACCCCGTATGCGAATTACAACATACGGAAGACTTACAACATAACTTATTTCATTTCATAATATAAAGTTTGTACAATAGGGAATGACAGGCAAAATTAGAACAAAATCAAACTCTGGACTTATAGCTCACAAAGAATCATGCCAATCACTCAGGCCTTATGGTCACCCAGGGACCTGCCCTCAGCCATCCCTATTTCCCACCTTTATACACCTCCTGGAATGCCATCTACTAGCTAGGGTTCAACTAAGCTCAAAAACATTTGAAAACATTTTGGATCAGCTTACGATGGTGAGTTCATAAAAAAAATCATCTTTACGTGTATCCCTGATCGAGAATGAATACTCCGTATGGGAATTACAATCATCCTGTCCAACCCATCACCTAGAATCGCCCTTAGATTCCCAGGTCTACAACATACATATATTCAGGAACCCTCCCGGCTTGCTGGTCCCATACGTACCAGAACTAAAACAAGAGGATCAGTCTTGTCCTTGGGTCCTCCTCAATCAATGGCCATAATAAGTACTTATTATAAGATATATGCAAGGATAGTGGTGGGATCTCAGATACAGAATCATTTATAAAACATTTCATAGAGCACATTTTAGAGGAACTCACCTCAACCAGAACCTCTTCCTGTATCGAATATAACAACCAACACTTCAACAGAACCCAAGATCATACCCGACATTATCATAATCAATATCCCTATCTTAGGTTTACACAAATAAACCTAAGGGTGTTCAGAAACCTTACCTCGGCGCTAACTATGGCAGTTTGCGGATGAATTGAGAGAAACCGGACCTAGGGAGTGAACCAGGACCTCGGGAATCGGGCTAGCAGAGATCTATTGTGTGTGAAATTATTTGTGTGGGAATGGCTAAAGTCGAGTTTCTACTAATATGGTGAACCTTGGGTCCGTAGCGGACCATTACATAGGACCGTAGCGGTCCGCCACCCAATGAGGCGGCTAAATTTGCTTAGAGGCTACGTAGTGGACCTTTATGATTTCGGCTAGCGGTCCGCCACCCTTCTACGTGTCAAATTCCAACAAGCGAGTCATAGGGACACGTGTCAAGTCCCGGGCATTTCCTTAGCCCACATGTAGCGGACCGCTAAGGCTTAGGGTAGCGGTCTCCTACCCCTTCCACTTTCAAAATTTTCAACTTTAGTCCTCTGACTTTGGGGATTTAAAGTCTAACCCCTGAATTTTATATTTTGACATTTTTGGCCCTTGAGAATTATCTAGGTGTTACAAATCTACCATCCTTAAAAGAATTTCCGCCTCAAAATTTAGGATCAGTCAAATAGGTGGGGATACTTAGTTTTCATATGTTATGTTAATTCCCAAGTTTTGTCGACACCCTTTCGACCTTGCCACTATACCAATACCATTGGTATAGTTTTCTTTCTCAGCTTTCTCTCTTGAGTTCCTAAAATTTTAACGAGTTGTTCGGTGAATTGGAGTTTCTCATCAACATGAACATCATCTAACGAGATTGCCTGATCGGGGTCTGCTAAGCACTTGCGTAAACATGACACATGAAACGTGTTATGAATACCTTGCAATGCTTCAGGCAATTCAAGTTTATATGCTACAGCTCCAACTCTTTCTATAATCTTATAAGGTCCAATATATCTTGGGCCTAACTTTCCGCGTTTCCTGAAACGTACAACACCTTTCCAAGGTGATACTTTCAACATGACGTAATCACCAACTTGGAATTCTAATGGCCGTCGGCGTCTATCTGCATAACTCTTTTGCCGATCTTGTGCAGCTTTTAATCTTTTTTTAATCTGGACTATCTTTTCAGTCGTCTCCTGTAAGATTTGTGGTCCAAATAGTTGGCTATCTCCAACTTCAATCCAACAAATTGGAGTTCTGCACTTCCTACCGTATAGTGCTTCAAACGGTGCGGCCTTTATACTTGAATGATAACTGTTGTTCTAGGAAAATTCTATTAATGGAAAATGATTATCCCAACTACCTCCAAATTCTATTGTACAAGCCCACAACATATCCTCTAAGGTTTGAATTGTCCTTTCGCTTTGTCCATCAGTTTGAGGATGATATGTTGTACTCATATTGATTGGAGTTCCCAACTCCTTTTGGAACTAGTCCAGAATCTGGAAGTGAACCGACTATTTCTATCAGAGATAATAGATAGTGGTATTCCATGTTGGCTTATGATCTCATTGATGTAGAGTTGAGCAAGTTTATCCATTGAGTAACCTTCGTTGATAGGAATGAAATGTGCCGATTTAGTTAGTCTATCAACTATAACCCAAACAGCATCATGCCCTTTCTGGGTCCTCAAAAATTTTGTAACGAAGTCCATAGTAATCCTATCCCATTTTCACACATGTATCTCCAACTGTTGTAGTTGACCTGTGGGTTCCTAATGTTCAATCTTGACTTGAAGGCAAGTCAAACATTTCTCTATATACTGAGCTATGGATCTCTTCATGTTTGGCCACCAGAATTGAGTCTTTAAATCCTTGTACATTTTATTAGCTCCAGGATGTATCGAGTATTTTGATTTATGGGCTTCATCCATCACCTTTGTTTGAATACCCCCAAGCCTAGGAATCCAAATTATATTTTCAAATCGTAATATTCCATCATCACCTCTGGTTAGTAATTTCTCCTTACCAACCATGCGCTCTTTCTTAATGTTATCTTCTTGGAGAGCTTGGGTTTGAATTTCCTTGATTTATCCCATCCAATCTACCCTAACTTCTAATTTTAAAACTCTTATCTTGATGGGCTTGACTCTTTCTTTCCGACTTAGAGCATCTGCTATAACATTCGCTTTCTCGGGATGGTATTTGATCTCACAATCATAGTTGTTAATGAGTTCCATCCATCCCCTCTGTCTCATATTCAAATCCTTTTGATTGAATATTTGCTTGAGACTTTTATGGTCTGTATATATCACACACTTAGTACCATATAGATAGTGTATCCAAATATTTAGAGCAAACACTATCGCACCAAGTTCCAGATCGTGTGTGGTATAGTTCTTCTCATGAACTTTAAGTTGCCGTGATGCGTAGGCTATAACCTTTTTTCGCTACATCAACACACAACCTAGACCAATGCGGGAAGCATCACAATAGATGACGAAGTCATCATTTCCCTCGGGTAATGGTAAGATTGGTGCTGAACTAAGTTTCTGCTTAGGGGTTTTGAAAGTCTCTTCATGCTTATGACCCCATTCAAACTTCACCGCTTTCTGAGTTAAAGTGGTTAATGGAGTAGCAATCTTGGAGAAATCTTGCATGAACCTTCGGTAGTATCCAGCTAGACCAAGGAAACTTTGAGCTTCAGTTGGCGTCTATGGAGTTTCCCATTTCATAATAGCTTCAATCTTTGCTGGATCTACTTGAATTCCCTTGTGGTTTATGACATATCCTAAGAATTGTACTTCTTGTTTCCAAAACTCGCATTTGGAAAACTTAGCGTACAACTTCTCCTTTCTAAGGGTTTCTAGGATTATCTGAAGATGTTTGGCATAATCTTCCTGGGTTCGGGAGTAGATAAGGATATCGTCTATGAACACTATAACGAATTTATCCAGGAATGGTTTACAAACTCGGTTCATTAGGTCCATAAATGCTGCAGGAGCATTAGTTAGACCATATGACATAAATAAGAACTCGTAGTGTCCATAACGGGTTCTAAAGGCAGTCTTAGGTACGTCTTCTTCCTGTACCTTCAACTGGTGATATCTAGATCTAAGATCTATCTTCGAGAAGTATTTTGCTCCTTGCAATTTATCGAACAGATCATCTATCCTTGGCAATGGATATTTATTCTTTATAGTAAGCTTATTTAGTTCCCGATAATATATGCACATTCGCATAGTTACGTCCTTCTTCTTTACGAATAAGATTGGTGCTCCCCAGGGTGAAGTACTTGGACGTATAAAGCCTCTATCTAATAACTCTTGAATTTGCTTCATCAATTCCTTCAAGTCGGAAGGTGCAAGACGATAAGGTGACTTAGAAACGGGTTTAGCTCCAGGTATGAGTTCTACTCGGAATTCGATTTGTCTATCCGATGGTAGACCAGGTAATTCTTCCGGAAATACATTTGGGTGATCGCACACTACAGGAATGTCCGCAATCTGCTGTTCAGGTCTAGAGTCTAAAGCATAAACTACAAATATACTACATCATGTATTCACACATTTCTTAGCCTTAGCTATAGAAATTGTTTCTATCTTATTCTTATCACCATCGCATTGTATCAACATTGACCTTCCGTTAGGCCTACAAATCCTAACAGTCCGCTGATCACAATCGATCTGAGCATGGCTTTGGTTTAACCAATCCATTCCAATGATAACATCGTACTTGCTCAAACTCATTAGCATTAATTCAATTACTGAATTTCCGTTGCCTAGAGTCGTCTTGCAATCCGAATACGATTCTGTTATCCTAATCTGCTCACCACTTGCAGTCTCAACTATGTATGCACGCTCAAGTGGAGTAGGTTTCATGCCTAAATGCAAACTAAAGGCATCTGAAACAAAACTTCTATTTGCTCATGTATCAAACAGAATTTTAGCATAAATATCGTTAACTAGAAACGTACTAGCTACCGTTCTAGCATTGTCGTCCTTCCTTCGCCTATCAAGAATACCCGACCTTTTGCCCCTCCTCTGGGCTTCTGTTGTATGAGTTTTGTATAATTTCTAGCTATATGCCCTTCCTCATTACATTTAAAACACTTAAGAGTAGGACAGGATGTTGCAATATGCCCTAACTTCTAGCATTTGTAACATCTTACTTCTTGGGGGTTTCTCATCAGGTTATTTCCCTCTCTCATTGGGAACTTAAAGCTTCTTGGTTTAAATCGGCACATAACCTCCTCACTCCTTCTCTTTTTTCTACAGGTTTCACCTCTACTACCTTCTCATCCTTATCCTTGGCCTCATGAGCTGCCACATCATCATAAACCGTGGCACTCAATGCCAAGGATGAATACATTGTTTGTGGTGCAGCGGTTTTCACCAAAGTTCGCACCTTGAGAGGTAAACCTTTGATAAAGTTCTTGATCTTTCGGGGTTCAGGTGTCACCAGATGTGGCACCAGTTTTGACAGAACTTTGTCGCATACTCCTGATGCGTCATTGTTCCAACCTCCAAACGCTGAAACTCCTCCTCAAGTTTATCAAGTTCATTCTGAGGACAAAATCGTTGCTGGATCAGTTCTTTGAATTCGTTCCATTTCATACTTTCCACGACTTGCTCCCCTTTGGCTTGCTTTACAGACTCCCACCAATCTAGAGCAGTGGTTTCGAAGGATTTGTAATTTCATCCTTCACGATTCTCAGTTCTCGTTACTGAGCTAGTATGTGCGTTTCCATTTGCTCCTCCGGTGGTGTTATTATTATTGTTGTTTTCTCCTCCAGCTGCTCCTGTACCCATTCTCCTTGAGAGAACTTCATCTAATAATCCAGGTAGGGTGTTTCGTAAAGCTTTAGTGACTTCGCTGGCTACAGCGTCTTGAAACTGAGTTTCTGACATAATTACTTCCTCAGCATGAGGACCGTTATTATTGTCATTCTCATTTGTTCGTGATGGTCGTTAGCATCAGTGTTAGTTTCAGCATGACTACGGCTCCTAGTGACTGGAGTTTGACCTGTTCCTCTACCTCTACCTCTTCCTCTTCCTCTTCCAACCATTGTTACCTATACATACAGATGTATGATATTAGAATTCGTATAACCGGTTAAGATCCAGAAAATCATAAACTAAAGACATTTGGCCAAGAATGTACTTAATATCATATTCATAATGATAATCAATATCTCGACTTATATCCTGTTGGCATTCCAGCTATTCTCAGAGCTCTTAGTTTAATTCTAGATACTAATCTTTCCTATTAGTATCTAAATCTCTTAAACTGTGGCTCTAATACCAACTTGTCACACCCCTAACACAGGACAGTCATCTACCAGAGTAGTACCTCCAACTGATATGTTCCCAGGTAAGAGCGACGGTTCTAGGAGAGATTTATATACCGCTCTTTCCTAGACAGAACATTCCGTTTGTCATATAACTACATACCGGTTGAAGGTCGCCTTCTAGTTACAGTGACGTTGATAACAAAACACACAACAAAAGACTTACAACATAACTTATTTCATTTCATAATATAAAGTTTGTACAATAGGGACCGACTGGCAAAATTACAACAAAATCAAACTCTAGACATATAACTCACGAAGAACCATGCCAATCACTCAGGCCTTATGGTCACCAAGGGACCTGCCCTTAGCCATCCCCATTTCCAACCTTTATACACCTCCTGGAATGCCATCTACTAGCTAGGGTTCACCTTTGCTCAAAAACATTTGAAAACATTTTGGATCAGCTTACACTGGTGAGTTCATAGACAAAATCATCTTTACGTGTATCCCTTATCAAGAATGAATACCCCGTATGGGAATTACCATCATCCTTTCCAACCCATTACCCAGAATCGCCCTTAGATTCCCAGGTCTACAACATACATATATTCAGGAACCCTCCCGGCTTGCTGGTCCCATACGTACCAGAACTAAAACAAGAGGATCAGTCTTGTCCTTGAGTCCCCCTCAATCAATGGCCATAATAAGTACTTATTATAAGATATATGCACAGATAGTGTTGGGATCTCAGATACAAAATCATTTATAAAACATTTCAAAGAGCACAGTTTAGAGGAACTCACCTCAACCAGAACCTCTTCCTGTATCGAGTATAACAATCAACACTTTAAAAGAACCCTAGATCATACCCGACATTATCATAATCAATATCCCTATCTTAGGTTTACACAAATAAACCTCAGGGTGTTCAGAAACCTTACCTCGGCGCTAACTATGGCAGTTTGTGGATGAATTGAGAGAAACCGGACCTAGGGAGTGAACCAGGACCTCGGGAATCGGGCTAGTAGAGCTCTATTATGTGTGAAGGTGTTTGTGTGTGAAATTGTTGGTGTGAGAATGGCTGAAGTCGAGTTTCTATTTATATGGTGAACCTCGGTCCGCCACCCAATGAGGCGGCTAAATTTGCTTGGAGGCTACGTAGTGGACCGTTATGATTTCGGCTAGCGGTCTGCCTCCCTTCTACGTGTCAAATTCCAACCGGCGAGTCACAGGGACACGTGTCAAGTCCCCAGCATTTCCTTAGCCCACACATAGCGGACAGCTAAGGCTTCCCTTCCACTTTCAAAATTTTCAACTTTAGTCCTCTGACTTTGGGGATTTAAAGTCTACCCCCTGAATTTTTTATTTTGACATTTTTGGCCCTTGAGAATTATCCAGGTGTTAAAGAGGATGCCAGAGATGTTAACTCTACTAGTAACGGATCATTTTTCTTTAATCATGTTGATGATGATTGGAACATACTTGAGAGGATGACCTTGATATCTAAAAGAGAAGCTAATGTAAGCAAGAGGGGAAAGTCAACTTCATAAGTGAAGTCGGTTGATTATGAGATGCAGAAGCGGTTGGATGCCATGGAAATTCAAATGGCACGTCTTGGTAACCCGAGCGGTGAAGAGATATCAAATGTCTCACAAGCATATCCGGTATGTGACGGATGTGAGGAGTTGGGGCATGTATTAGCAAACTTCCCAAGAGAGCAAGCAAAGCCTGAAGAAGTGAACCAGCTTGGAGGAGAAAAAGCAACTACTACACACTACCATCCAGGACTCAGAAATCACCCAAACTTCAGGTATGGTAATGCATTTAATCAAATGAATCCTAAATTTCAGTGTGCTAATGTGTAGGGTGGAGGATAACCACAACAGCCACAATACCAAAACCGCCAACAAAATTATAATCAAGGCGGATACTAGAGGTACCAAAGGGTCTATCAACAAAAAAAACCAACAAGGTGTTAATGTAGGAAGTGAGGACCTGGGGGTGCCCAGATTAATGCTATCATGGATGCTATCAAGGAGTTGAAGAAGGACAATGAAGTCCGTGACAAAACGGTAGATGCCCTTATGAAGCAAGTGGATCAGATGGCTAAAGAATGGACAAGACGAGAACCGGACAAGTTACCGAGCAACACACAAACCAACCCGTAACATCAAGAGTTGGAATCAAGGAATTCCCATGTCAGTCATGTAAGTGTTTTGCGAAGTGGTAAGCAATATGACAACAAAGTTGTCCCTCCACAACCGCTAGTTGAAGTGTTGGTGGAGGATGTGGATGAGGAAAATGATGATGAACCGGTACTTGTTGCACCTAAATCTCAAAACCGATAATTTCTGAAAAGCTAGACAGTTCTAAACCATCCACTAGTGCTCAAGGACGGGTGTGGAGAATAATACCATCCCATCCCCGAGAGCATTGGTTGATCCTTCTAAACTAGTAAATAAAAGGGGCCCACAACAAGATGAAATGTGAGAAATTTTTAGACAAGTTAAAATTAATCTTCCCTTAATTGATGCCATTAAGAAAGTACCAGCATATGCAAAATATCTAAAAGATCTATGCACTCAAAAGAGGAATCTTAAGATGCCCAAAAAGCTTGATCTAACTGATAATGTAAGTGTGGTTTTATCCGGTATTCTTCCACCTAAGTTCCAAGCTTCAGGGGCACCTTTGATCCAAATTCAAATAGGAGATTTCAAAATAGATAAGGCACTTCTGGATTTGGGAGCAAGTGCTAGTATCTTGCCGGGAAGCTTGTATGACCAATATGACTTTGGTCCTCTACAAAAAGCTGACACCACTATGGTGTTAGCTTATTTAACTCTTAAGCTTCCATGTGGGATATTAACAGATGTGATCGTCAAGGTGGAGGACTTCTATTTGTAAGTCCCAGCGGGTCTAACGATCCATCTCTGCTGTAAAACACGTGATACATATACGTAGTGCGGAATCCTAACGCATACGTACGTCTCGAATACTCACGCACACTATACAATCACACACAAGACAAGATATCATAAAAAGTTTCTTGTATTCAATCTGTAAACAACACACACAGAGTAGTTCCAAAAAATACAGAGTGTTACAAATGAGAACAACTTCTACACTATTTATAGATAATACAACTAGATCAGGCGAACTTATCACGTTCGCCAACTTTAGTTCAGGCGAACTTGTTAAGTTCGCCTCAACTAGATTAGGCGAACATGTTAAGTTCGCTTGTGCAAACTTAAACAAATACAAGACAAAACATACAAAACATTAAACATAAAGACTAATCTATTACAAGGCTTGTTGTCACATAACATGCTCCAACAGACTCCCCCTTGACAATAGCTTGGTCTTTATCTTTTAGTCTTATTCTTCCAATTCTTTGGTGACGAGCTCCCTGCACAAATCATGTGTTTCAAACACACATACAAAACCTTCTTGAACTGTAGTGCATGCTCTCTACTCTCATCTGTATACATGATCTCTCTACGTTTCAGCATCTTCTGATCAGACCTTGAGAAGTTAACAAGGTTCATAGCATCAAAGAACTTTACTATAACCTTGCCACTCATGTATTCTATCACTACTTCACCCGTATAGACATCTATATACCACCATTTAAGATCATTCAGGCAATCATAGGCAATTAGCTTTAAAGGAATCTTTGGTACTGATCTCACAGGCTTGAACTTGTATCTCTAAATCACCTTTTGAGTAACTGGACCAACTTCTTTTATTCTCTAGCCCTGTTGAGGTTTCAGTTTCTCATACTTCAATTCTTAGGCACGGATCCTCCTTCAATTCTTATCAGCTTAGCTATTGAGTCAGTTATCCCATTATTTCATCTGTTAATCAAGGGCTTAGTTGATAACCCATTGACTTCACATCTTGGTAAGGAGTTAAAGTACTTTAGCCTTGGCTTCAAATAATGAACTCCATCTAATCTTTTTAAAGCAAATAGCTTGAACTCAGCTTCATAGAACCAACTTATAATCCTGCCAGAGCATTTCTCTTTGTTCACGTATCTCTGTTTCTAAACTGGTGCAGCTGGAGAGACTGGAAACTTAGTTCTCCAACTCTTCACCATCTCTTCCCATTGTGCCTTCGTCATTCCAGTGTTTTGTACATCTCTGTATCTTTAGGCACGCTCTCCGCAGTATCAGGATTTTGTTCTTTCAGAATAGGATAAAACTTTTTTGATTCTGCAACACCTTCTGACAAATCTTCAGGTATTACATCATCGTCAAAGACATCCATGTTAATTTCACCGTTACACCCTTCATAAACGACTTTCTGTTTATCACTTTCTACATTTGTCTCAACAATCTCTTCCTCGTCTAGTTAACTCTTCTTCACTAGTATCCTCATCATCTGTTAAATCATCCAGGTCTAACAAACATTCAATCTTCTCTGAATCCTATGTCAGAGAAGATTCTACTGAAAGAATCGGGGAGATATTCCCAAATGAGCAAATTTTAAGTGTTTCTACACATTGTTAAATATTTGGCTGCAGGTAAAAATCCAAAACATTGGGATAAGAAGAAGAAGAAGAAACACTTTATGTCTCAAGTGAAACGGTATATCTGGGACGAACCAGATTTGCTTAAAGTTGGAGCAGATCAAATGATCCGGCGTTGTGTGCCCGAAAGTGACGTCCAGTACTTATTGGAACATGCCCATTCATATGTTTGTGGAGGGCACTTCAGTGCACAGAAAACAGGACACATGATCCTAACTTGTGGGTTTTCTAGCCTACAATCTTCAAGGATGCAGCAGAGTTTGTGAAGAATTGCACAAGGTGTCAGCAGCTTGGGAGCATCAAAAAAGCGGGAAGAAATGCCAATGCGACCCATTATGGTCTTCAACATATTTGGTGTGTGGGGCATAGACTTCATGGGCCCCTTCCCTAATTCTTTGGGACATTTGTACATCTTAGTGGCGGTTGATTATGTTTCTAAATGGGTTGAAGCAATCGCCACTAAGACAAATGATCACACAGTTGTGTGCAAGTTCATCCAAAGTAACATCTTTTCCAGGTTTGGTGTCCCCCGTGTGATCATCAGTGACGCGGGTTCATATTTTAAGAACTTTAAATTTGGTAAATTGCTTAAACGGTACAATGTGAACCATCGGATTGCCACTCCATATAACCCACAAACAAGTGGGCAAGTGGAGGTTTCAAACAGGCAAATAAAGGATATTTTACAAAACACGGTACGGCCTGATCGTAAGGATTGGTCAACCAAACTAAACGTTGCTCTATGGGCCTACCGAACAGCTTACAAAACTCCGATTGGTAACACACCATACCGACTAGTTTATTGAAAAGGATGTCATGTGTCGGTTGAAATAGCTCATCGTGCATTATGGGCAGTTAAATATGTTAATCTTGACTATGATAATGCAGGTAAATAGCGGAAGTTGCAGCTATGTGAGTTGGAAGAGCTAAGGGATGAAGCTTATGAGTGCGCATCTGCATACAAGGCAAAGATGAAATCAGTGCACTACTCCAAGTTAAAGAAAAAGGTCTTTGGGGTAGGCCAGAATGTGTAGCTATGCAATTCAAAGCTGAAACTGTTCCCTAGGAAGCTAAAGAGTAAATGGATGGGTCCATATTTGGTGATCAGAGTTAGACAGTTTGGGGAGGTCGAGATCAAAGACTTTGACGATCAACTCAGGCAGGTTGTGAATGGGCACAGACTGAAGCCCTATTTAGAGATGGATGAAATCAATGACACCAAGGAAGAATCAGTAAGCTTTGTCATGTATGCATCTACATATGAATAACCGAAGTAAGGTACACCGCGTCTAGCTGAAGACGTTAAACTTAGCGCTCTTAGGAGGCAACCTAAGCTTTACTTTTGTGTCTAGGTTAAACGAACGTTGTTGGTGTGTTCTATAGAAACCCTCACGATACTAAACTCGTCCACTCGGGCTACCAAGGGGTTTAATGGCTTAATGCATGTGCTAAATGCATTCGTGAATCCTACAAAATTGAGTTAAGTTTTTGTTTCGTTTTTGTGCTTTAAATTTGGGAAAAGCCCAAGTGTGGGGACGTTCTGGGAACGCTGAGGTTTATATTAATGCAATTGAGGCCATGCATAATTCTCCGGGGGTAGGATACCATGTGTAGAGTTTGTAGAGTCTTGAGTCTTCATTTTTATTGTTTTCGATATGTTTTCACGTATTTTTCAAGATTTCCCGGGGATTTGGGGTTATACAAGCATAACAAACCATCATAAATCTCGTTCCAGGTATATACGAACTTAATTGGAGAGTTGGAATGAATTTTGAAAAACTTGAAAAGTTTGACATGAAAAACTCAAAAAAATTTCTAAGGCAAAAAGTGAAAAAATTTCAAGTCTTTCTGTGAAAGAGGGTCTTTGGCGCCACGCAAACTTCCAAGAAAAGTTCTTCGTGACACGCGAAGAACAAAAGGATAACCCGGACGAATTTTTGTCCCTCGTGACACGCGAAAGAGTGGCCCCACGCGAAGACCCAAAAATTAGGGTTTTATTTTTTATTTTCTAAATTTTTATTTTTCAGTCGTTTGAGTCCGTCAGGTCTTTTAATTTTTATTGAGTCGTCTTATTGAGTTGATGTATTGCTTATGGGTATCTTTTGAGCTTGATTTTGTAGATTTGGATTTAATTTCTCGTACGCAATCTTCATTCGAGTGACGATAATCCGATCTTAACGTTCTTGTACATAGTAGCCCACTTGTATCCGTGGACCACGATCACAAATGAAATGCTATACGATCGTCTATCCAGCTAAGTTTTACTTATTTTTGTATTTTGTTTTAGTTTTTGAGTCACTCTTCCTACATTGAGGACAATGTTAAGTTTAAGTGTGGGAGGGGAGACCTTGTCCAGGTCTAGTTTGTGTCTTTTGTTTTTGAGTTTTGAGTCATAAAAATTTAAACAGTTTTGAAACGCATATGTCGGTGCGGTAAGTATTTGAAATTTAATTTTTTTTGAAAAATGTCCCTTTATTAAAATTTTTGCAACTAAATGGAAAATGATAGAACATTCGGAAAATTGCGTGTGAAAGAATAAAGATGATCAAACATGTCTAATTTGTCACGTTTTGGTAGGCTCAACCGACTTAAGAGCTTAAACATCCTGATAGTGTATCTAGGTTTAATTGAATACTTAATTCAGGATATCTTGTGGGTTCTCATCTTAGGGGTGATGGTAAGGTCGAAACTATCAACATAGGGTGATAGGTACCTTTATAGACAAGAATTTATAAGTTTTTAAATTTTTGGCACACCGCTTTCTTTTTATGAGAATAAATCTGAAAGTAGGTGGCCCTGCAATCCATAATCCATCAATTGAATGAGCATAATTAACTAAAGTTGAAAGCTTGAGTTCAGCCTACGTGTTACCCTCCTGGATAATGACTTGGTTGATACACCCATGGGCTGGACTTAAGTTATCAAAATTGGATGATTAAGTTAGGATTATGTGTTTCCCTTCGGGATGGCGACTTGAAGGATACACCCCTATTCCAAAGCTTATGAGTTTCAGTGCTTAAAAACTGCAGCCCACGTGTCATATAGTAGTTCTAGCTTGATTGAAACACCACTGGGTTAGGTTTAGTCATATAAACATTAATGAAAGCTAAAACATTCATTCATCGATCCATTATCCATCATAAACTTTTAAAACATATAAACTCGTGTTTATAATGCTAGGAAATCTATAAGGTTTAACCCGGGCCTAAACATGACGTTGAGATGGGATTAGGCTGAGTTGTAACTTTCTAAGTGTGAGACCTATAGATAAATTGTCGGCTTGGTAATGTATAATATATAGACCACAGAATTGGGGGCTCGAGAGTCGGTGGTTGGGTTTAATCGGATAGAAATACCGATTGTTACGATTAACATGTTGAAAAATCAAAATATGTGAAAGAATGAAAATAAAAAAGCAAAGTTTTCGGATTATGATTCCATTGCAGTATTCTTTTTCTGGACGAAAAAGGTCAAGTGTGGGGATGTGATGTGAGGTTAAATATCCCAAGTTTAAGAGTCGGCTTTGTATAGTTTTAGTCATTTTACTTTGTACTTTGAGTCGGGTTTATGTGGTATTTGTATTTGTGTCCATTACAGGTTTAATGTGCTAAGTGAACGGGAAAACATGAGCTTAAAATTGTAACATCCATTATTTTCAGACCATAATTCTTTTTTCTTTATTATATTAGGTACAATAATAACACTAAAAACCCCGCACTTATTCAACGCCTTATGTCACATTATTTATTATTTAGACGTATATCAATTCCAAATTTCAACCTTACACTAACATATTGTTTTCTAATAGGTATATATATATATTTATATCAAATAAACAACTTTACAAAATTTGTAATATTATAAAGGGAGGAAATTCTGGAAAAAAAAAGGGTATATAGTTTAAAATAAAATAAATAATATTTTAATCATTATTACAAGTTTTATAAAACTATTTTATAACAAAATTTCAACTAATTTAGTCTTGGACTCTCTCCAAAACAAAGAAACCCCCTTCTAAACGTTTGAACCCTTGAATTTGAACCCTCTGACTACAACCTGACTCCAATCATCCCATTTTGACCCACCTTGACTTTAAAAGTCAAACATTACAAAATCTTGCAATTCAAATGCAAAATCGATCATAACTGGAATCAAATGACTTTCCATAGATTCTAGAACAATTGTAGACTGTTTCTAAACTCACTGAACCGGTTAATTTATCAGAATTCGAGGCATATTTCAAACTCAAACTGAATTGAACAAGTTTGACTCCCCAGAGTCACACAGTGCCAAATTTAACTCCAAATCACAAAGCTTAACGCGTATTAAACCCGCAAATCATGCCTTGACTGATCATGCATGAATCCAAACCTAAAAAGAGACCCAATTCATCAGAACTTGAACGAATTGATGCGTAATTCATGCCGACAGCTGTCATCTCCAAGACCGGTCGAATCGAGAGTTTAAGACGAAATTGAATAGCAAAAACCATTCACACACCTTCACAACACCCATTCCTCACTGCCCAACTCGTGTTTTTACTCCGAATCGTCCCTGGAACATCACTCTCATCCGAAGAACTCCGAACATATTAACCTACTCGTTCTCTTTCTTCACGACATCATTCTAGGTAATTTTTACGTCTTTTTGCTCGTTTTGAACCTCCATTTGAAAGCCCTATGGTTTCTATACTGATCGGGGCTTAATCGATGGCAATTGGGGTTTAGGGTTGCGTTTGGGACGAAGTGAGGAAGAAGAGTCCTAAGACCTTTTGTTTAAAAACCAATGAATCAAATTAATGTTCAAGGCACTAGCACAGATTGAATGGTTAAAGCACTTACCCCATACACAGGGGGTCGCGGGTTCAAACCCGACAGGCCCAATTTCTTGTTTTCTTTTTCCTTTTATCCCTTATCACACTCACCCACACCTAGATTTACATAAATGTATAGATAAAAGAATGAGATACATATTCATAATTATTACAAAACACATACATAAAATTTTGGCATTTATTTAATATACTTTATATATATGTACATTCTTTTATAAACAATTACAATTATAAACAAATCCTTTTTAGTTTATATATAAATGTTCAAAGGTTTGTAATTAATATTCTTTTTAATCAAAAGAGTATTCATAATTGTGTTTAGATATTTTCTAAAAAAAAACATGACAAATGTTAGTGTATCTTCATAAACCCTATTGTTTGTAAAATTATAAAATGGTCATGTTTGTAACATTGTGACTTTTATTACACAAAGAGGTTATATGTATTTAATCTAAACCTTTAAAACAACATGATCTATAAAATATTGTTTTGATTTTGTTAATATTACTAATTCTAATAATTGTTTCTTTTATTAATAAATATTTACCCCGTTATAACTTTCACAAATAAAATGACATGAATTTCATAAATAGTAATATTTTAATTGCATAACTAATTTATTTAATTCAAATCATATCCTTATAAATATCATTTTAAATAAATGACGATCATTGTAATACCTAGTTTTAAACACCTTTGACGTTGCCTAAAAAAATGTAAATATTGTACTAAGATATTTATTATAATATTATTGGCAAATAATACTTATTATTGACACATGTCCTCCTGTTATAAAATGAACATTGTAAAACATCATTTACAAACTCTATTCATATCCTCGATCACTCGTCAATTCCAAGACCCAAAAGTCCCAAATCGTTCCCTTGTTTTCTCTTGACCGTTTCAACATTATAATAACTTATTTTATTCAAATTAGGCGTTCTTAATTCTTGTTGCTACAAGTTACAAGCTCGACCCTCTATTATTCAAGGTGAAATTTACATAGCCCCATTTACACTATTTTACATATTTTGGGGTGAAACATGAATACCTTTATACAATGTTTTGCAAACTACACAATACAATTCCACCTTACATTCATGTGTGCAATTTAAGCTTTATGTTTGAGTACTAGGTGTGTTAACTACATTTGTGTGCAATTTACATGTGCAATAATTAACTATACAAGCCGACGGTTAACAATGATAGATCTATTGAGTCTGACAAACCCACCTAGTTAGGGTTATTGTTACCAACAACACAATTTGTTTTTGCGTGCAAGTTACAAAGGTTTGATTGTACAATTTGGTTTCACAATAGTAACTCTTCATTTTTGCCTTATTAACCATGATATGTATGGATTGTATACACACCACACTTTGATGCTATTTAGAGTCAAAACCTATGTATGCTCACCAACTTTTTAGTTGACCTTGTTTTCATCATGTTTCAGGTACAAATGTTAAGTATGTGTTCAAGTTACTACACTTAGGGATGGAAACCTAGTTAATTAAACATTGAATAATGTTGATGTATTGTTGTTTTCCTTTGAATGTTAATTGTGTTTTGAACAAATGTATGGAATTTGAATTAAATCTTAATAATTAAACTTTAGTTTGATCAAGAGCTATGAACAGTCTACATGTCCCGCCCCGACGTTTCCGCCGTCGGTCGGGGTGTGACAGATTGGTATCAGAGCCAGGTTATAGGGAATTTGGTTATTAGACACTTTTAACCTAGACTATAACCTTAGGAAACCCATCAAATGCCATGCTCTATGTTATATGATTTTTGCCACATTGCTACGTGTTACATATTCACTACTAAGTGTAATATTCTTACATGTTATTCTAAGTAACTACAACGCATGATACAATACCTAATAATCTATGTGTCACACTATTTGATAAACACTCGTGCTTATAAACTTTGCTACCTACATGCTACCCTAAGTTTCACCACACACTTATGCACACCTAATTCGTCATACACCTTTAATCTCACACACATGATACATCATCTTTTGTGATCAAAATTTAAACTATTGGGCCTAATGCCCATTAATAATAAACTAAAAAGCCCACTTATCCTCCAAGAAGAAGAAGCCTGTTGTAATGAATAAATCTCACCTTAGGACCTCAAAGCCCAATCCACAATGACTCTCATCATGACCATGAGCCTAACAATAGTGTTATTAGTACATGATGGTTGGAAGAGTGTGTAGACCTATGAGAGATTCTGGCTAAGGAAAGACATGGTACTTAAGTGTGTCCTTATGACCCACCCCTCTTACCTAGGAATTCTCCTCATGGATGCACTACTTATAGGTCAAGTGTTACTTCTAAAATACTGTGATGAAAACTCGGTGTTATGACTAGTCAAACTCTAAACCTATGAGAACTCTTATATTTAACACTCAGTATTTTATTAACGCTTACAACCTTTTCATTTTTCTCTACTAGACATGGACTCCTACTCTCCCTCCTCCCCGGTATACCATCCCAGAGCAAGGTCTGATCAGGAAGAAGACATCGGGTCAATACTATATCGGTCACCAACACCCCCAGCTGTTAGGCCAAGGTTTGACACAAGAGCAGATTGGATTAGGAACACTGGCTTAAGACTTCGAGCATCTGGATCAGCCCCATCAAGAAACCCGTATCAGGCACCTCACCTACACCACCAGTTACCATCTCATCTGAGGGACCCCAACCTAGCACCCGACCCATATCATCCTGACCCAAAGGCAAGGCATACCATGGATCCCCCTAGTGCTATGGGAGTCCCAATTGATGCCGTCACCCAATTCGTGAGGACCCCAGAGTTCGTGAGGCAAGGGATAGGGCACGGGATAAGGCACGACTTGCAAGGACAGAGAGTAGATAGCCTAGCGAATCAAATATGGTACCAAAAGGAGAAAATTTCCACCCTCTAAAAAGAAATGCTTGAGAATCGCACGGAAGCAGCTAGAGCTGAGGCCAGATCGGCTACCCGAGTAACCATAGCGGTTCTCGTCTTGGTGATTATCTGCTTCCTAGTGGAAAGCTACAAGAGACGTTAGCAGAAATTTCTATTTATTGTCCTTAAATTTTCAGTTTGAGAACCCTTTTCCTATGTTTTGAATAATGTTTAACATTTCAGCATTGAATAAGTTTTATATTACAACTCTAACATTTTTATTCATTGATTTGACACAGTGAGTGTGAATTACACTCGTCATTTTTGCATCAGAATTCTCCAAGTATCACCTTCTTCATTCACTACAATTTAGTACACTACTAGCAATCTCCTTCGTAAACAAATCATTGTATTATTTGATTTAAACAACCTTGTTATTTTGTTCAAACAAAACGTTTATCAAACTTTTAGATAGTATCTGAAATATAAATTTTCTATAAACATTTACACCTTGTAAGGAAACTTAATACAATCTGTTTTATAAAAAGCATTATTTCAAATTGATAAATAATTATGACTTGTTCTCGTTAAATTAATTATTTCTAAACCTTGGCTAAATTAATATACAACTACTTGGTTAGCCCTTAATTTCTCTTAAAAAAATATATTCTCCTTATAATAACTGAAAATTTAATAAAAGGATTTTCTTATAAATTGTTCATTTACTTAGATTATTCAACTCATTAGTTTCACTACCTTATTTATCTACAAACAAGAACAAATTACGATTACTTATTTACAAACAAAAATCAGTTATTCGTAAACACATTACTCATAATATTTTCAAAACCTCCTCGTTATCTTTCACCTTCAGTAATATATAAGTGTACTTGCCACTACTTCGAGAGACGACTCATTTCGCGTAGACGTTAACCATCCCTACTAACCTCAACGAGACTTAAAAGGCAAAAAACCTAACTACCCACATTATACATAAACACCAAACAACACGCTTGTCCGCAACACTCGATCACATACAAAACTTGCTAGTTCACATCACATACGAAATTCAATAACCTATGTATGCACGTTCACAAAATACACAACACGATCACATAAATACATGAAACTTAGTTGTTTGTAATATACATGATATTAAATTGATCACATGATACATAAAGATTTTTTGTTAGTACATAATACTAGATTAACCACATCAAACATGGAACTTATCTGATTACAAAGTACATGATACTAAATTGGGCACATTATACAAAATACATGATACTAGATTGTTTACATTACACATGAAAGCTTATTGGTTTACAAAATACCTGATACTAAGTTGTTAACATCATACATGACATTCATTTCCTACCATATACATGATGCTAAGTTCTTCACGTTACATATGAAACCTATTTGATTACCAGCTACATGACCCTAGACCATACACGAAACTTGAGTGCTACATTATACATGAAACTAAATTGCTTACAATTGTTACAATTGATTGATTACATTATACACAAGGCATAGTCATACACTTTGTTCACCAAAGTTGAAAACCATAACACATTGAAGCTACTCGGGGTTTGACGTATTCTTGTTCAAACACGAGGAAGCTGTAACACTTTAAAACAACTCGGTGTTTGACGTATTATTGTTCAAACACGAGTAAACTATGAAACTTTAAGTTATACTACCTTATTACTCTTTAGTTGCTAACTGGCCTGCCTATTTAGGGACATAGTTACGTGTTAGCAACTCATATGTGAAAACAATGCCCCGCACACAACGGAAGGATCTATACGGACCATACGATGATTCGAGTAATTATAGGTGCACACGTAATTATAAAAATCGACGCATGGAAAACATAGTAAATTATGTCGTGTGTTATGACCTAAAACTTATCGTGATATATAGCAACGAAACTAATGTGGTATGACAAGGGCATGGTGGATACGCCGATGGTACTTCTTATATATAAGTGCTCTATCATATTATCAGAAGTAGCGTTGTTTGTGTCGCGTGAAGTTTTATGTTATTTTGACCTAGACCAATGTTTGTGAAATCTCTTATCCACTGACAATTCTTGGGCATATTATACTACATTTTAAACAAACACTGATCATCAAGTTTCCATCAAATCCATTCCAAGTAATGCATTTTTCCCTTTAGATTCTTCGATAGATATCTCCTTAACTCTCTTGAAACTAAAATCCACTAATATCATTCATACTTAACTTAAGCTTTAGACCTAGATCTTGTTATCTATCATACTCCTCAAACCCACAATCCAAACTCACCTCTTTTCAAATTCAATAGCCTTTACTAGTTCACTTTCGGGATGAAATTCCCTTAACATAGGAAGACTGTAACATCCATGATTTTCATACCATAATTTTTTTTCTTTATTATATTAGGTACAATAATAAACACTAAAAACCCCGCACTTATTCAACGCCTTATGTCACATTATTTATTATTTAGACATATATCAATTCCAAATTTCAACCTTACACTAACATATTGTTTTCTAATAGGTATATATATTTATTTATATCAAATAAACCACTTTACAAAATTTGTAATATTATAAAGGGAGGAAATTCCGAAAAAAAAGGTATATAGTTTAAAATAAAATAAATAATATTTTAATCATTATTACAAGTTTTATAAAACTATTTTATAACAAAATTTCAACTAATTTAGTCTTGGACTCTCTCCAAAACAAAGAAACCCCCCTTCTAAACGTTTGAACCCTTGAATTTGAACCCTTTGAGTACAACCTTGACTCCAATCATCCCATTTTGACCCACCTTGACTTTAAAAGTCAAACATTGCAAAATCTTGCAATTCAAATGCAAAATCGATCATAGCGGGAATCAAATGACTTTCCATAGATTCTAGAACGATTGTAGACTGTTTCTAAACTCACTAAACCGGTTAATTTATCAAAATTCGTGGCCTATTTCAAACTCAAACTGAATTGAACAAGTTGGACTCCCTAGAGTCAAACAGTGCCAAATTTAATTCCAAATCACAAAGTTTAACGCGTATTAAACCCGCAAATCATGCCTTGACTGATCACGCGTGAATACAAAAAGAGACCCAATTCGTCAGAACTTGAACGATTTGACGCGTAATTCATGCTGACAGTTGTCATCTCCAAGACCGGATCGAATCGAGAGTTTAAGACGAAATTAAATAGTAAAAACCATTCACACACCTTTGCAACACCCATTCCCCACTGCCCAACCCGTGTTTTTACTCCGAATCAACCCTGGAACATCACTCTCAGCCAAAGAACTCCAAACATATTAACCTACTCGTTCTCTTTCTTCACGACATCAATCCATGTAATTTTTACGTCTTTTTGCTCGTTTTGAAGCTCTATTTGAAAGCCCTATGGTTTCTATATCGATCGGGGCTTAATCGATGGCAATTGGGGTTTAGGGTTGTGTTTGGGACGAAGTGAGGAAGAAGAGTCCTCAGACCTTTTGTTTAAAAACCAATGAATCAAATTAATGTTCAAGGCACTAGCCCATATTGAATGGTTAAAGCACTTACCCCATACACAGGGGGTCGTGGGTTCAAACCCGACAGGCCCCATTTCTAGTTTTCTTTTTCCTTTTATCCCTTATCACACTCACCCACACCTATATTTACATAAATGTATAGATAAAAGAATGAGATACATATTCATAATTATTACAAAACACATACATAAAATTTTGGCATTTATTTAATATACTTTATATATATGTACATTCTTTTATAAACAATTACTATTATAAACAAATCCTTTTTAGTTTATATATAAATGTTCAAAGGTTTGTAACTAACGTTCTTTTTAATCAAAACAGTATTCATAATTGTGTTTAGATATTTTCTAAAAAAAACATGACAAATGTTAGTGTATCTTCATAAACCCTATTTTTTGTAAAATTATAAAATGGTCGTGTTTGTAACATTGTGACTTTTATTAAACAAAGAGGTTATATATGTTTAATCTAAACCTTTAAAACAACATGATCTATAAAGTATTATTTTGATTTGGTTAGTATTACTAATTCTAATAATTGTTTCTTTTATTAATAAATATTTACCCCGTTATAACTTTCACAAATAAAATGACATGAATTTCATAAATAGTAATATTTTAATTGCATAACTAATTTATTTATTTCAAATCATATCCTTATAAATATCATTTTAAATAAATGATGATCATTGTAATACCAAGTTTTAAACACCTTTGACGTTGCCTAAAAAAATGTAAATAATGAACTAAGATATTTATTATAATATTATTGGCAAATAATACTTATTATTAACACATGTCCTCCTCTTATAAAATGAACCTTGTAAAACATCATTTACAAACTCTATCCATATCCTCGATCACTCGTCCATTCCAAGACCCTAAAGTCCCAAATCGTTCCCTTGTTGTTTTCTCTTGACCATTTCTGCATTATAATAACATATTTTATTCAACTTAGGCGTTCTTAATTCTGTTGCTACAAGTTACAAGCTCGACCCTCAATTATTCAAGGTGAGTTTTAGATATCCCCTTTTATATTTTACATATTTTGGGGTGAAACATGAATACCTTTATACAATGTTTTGCAAACTACACAATACAATTCCACCTTACATTCATGTGTGCAATTTGAGCTTTATGTTTGAGTACTAGGTGTGTTAACTAAATTTATGTGCAATTTACATGTGCAATCATTAACTATACAAGGCAACGGTTAACAATGATAGATCTATTGAGTCTGACAAACCCACCTAGTTAGGGTGATTGTTACCGACAACACAATTTGTTTTTGCGTGCAAGTTACAAAATATTTGATTGTACAATTTGGTTTCATAATAGTAACTCTTCATTTTTGCCTTATTAACCATGATATTTATGGATTGTATACACACAACACTTTGATGCTATTTAGAGTCAAAACCTATGTATGCTCACCAACTTTTTAGTTGACCTTGTTTTCATCATGTTTCAGGTACAAATGTTAAGTACGTGTTCAAGTTGCTACACTTAGGGATGGAGACCTAGTTAATTAAACATTGAATAATGTTGATGTATTGTTGTTTTCCTTTGAATGTTGATTGTGTTTTGAACAAATGTATGGAATTTGAATTAAATCTTAATAATGAAACTTTAGTTTGATCAAGAGCTATGAACAGTCTACATGTCCCGCCCCGACGTTTCTGCCGTCAGTTGGGGTGTGGAAAAATCATGAGTATAGTAGCATACACGACCCTAGAGAAGTAAAAGTCAACAACAGTCAAATTTGTGGAAATCAGGATCTTCGCGCGGAGGAAGAAGTTCGCAACATGCGAAGGCCTTGAAAAGCCCACCCGACTACGCGAAGAACAGCCATCCAAAGTTCGTGACACGCGAAGATTCCTAAATTCTGCAAACTTAACCTAATATCAGTTATAAGTCATGGAGGAGTCTATTGCCGAACTAACTTGTCTTTCTACGATCCAGAGCTTCCCTAAGGCGATTTCCAGAGATAAAGTTCCAACCATTGTGAGTTTTTGATGCTAGATCAAGTTATACCAACTATTGAAAAATCGACGACGATGTCGATGAGCGGCTAATCTCTTCGTGTCTTTTCCGGGTGTAGGATCTGCTTGTAAGTGATAGACTAGGGTTCATACTTAATTTGGTTTGCTATTCTTGTAATCATATAATTGTTTAAATACTTGGTTTTTAGATTTGATTAAAACAGTTTGGTTTGTCTTTGATTTATTATATTCATCAATTTTTGGTTTTCTATGTGAATCATTGAGTATCTAGATCTGATGTTCTAAGTTGTTGATTGATTATTGAGTTGTTAACTTTTGTCAAGTATCCGATTTTATAATCGTTGCTCAACGCATTCACTATCTTGATTGTTAATTATCTAGTCAAATCTTCCATTAAGTACAAAGCAGTCTTCACAATAACTTGCAATCTGAACCCGGAGGCGATCCATTTTCTTTTAATAGTTTTTACAAAGTTAAAGTTATTTTCTTTTTAATTAAAATCCGAACAGTTTTCATAAATTAAACATTATCCACTAATTCCCTGTGGAACCCTACTTCACTATACTATAGTTTAAGGTAGCTTGGGATTAGAATAATTGTTTTTGATTGACCTTGACAACGCGATCAGTACCTCTTATTTTACAGCCAAACGATATGCTAAGGCAGAAAAGGGAGACAAACCAACAAGATCCTCGACCTTAACAGACAAGGAAATGATCTCGTTTGATGAAGAGGACAGAGAAAGCGTTCAAGATCCCCATCATGATGGTCTAGTTATCACTTTGTATATTGCCAATCACTTTGTACACGGGATCCTTATAGACGGAGGCAGCTCAGTGAGTATTATCCAGTTGCATGCGTTGAAAAGAATGGGTATCACCGAGACGGAGATCATAGAGAAATCCTCAGTGCTAGTAGGATTCAGCAGAGAAGCTAAAACTACCATGGGAGATATTAAGCTACCTATCTATATCAAGGGAGTAAATTCTATCCAAAAGTTTTGTGTTATTAATTGTTTATCTTCTTATAATATTATCTTAGGAAGACCATGGATTCATGACATGAGGGCAGTTCCTTCAACATATCATCAGTGTGTCAAAATACCAACACCTTGGGGGGTGGTGAAGATAAATAGCGATCAACAAGATGCAAAGGACTGTTATACTTCATCAATGAAACCTTCTGCAAAAATAAGGCATGCGTATCAATAAAAGAAACAACCACCAGGTGTATTGGAAGTAGGAGATTAAAGAAGTATCCTTGGACCCTGTGAATCCAGACATCAAAGTGCTTGTAGGATCTAATATCCCTAAGGATATTGAACAAGAAATTATAAATTTCTTAAAAGAAAGAAGATCAAAGTTTGCATAGAAACACGAGGATATGAAAGGTATATCTAAAAACATTATAACACATAAACTTAGTATAGATAACAATTGCAGGCCTATACATCAAAAATGGAGAAACTTTACACCCGAAAGAAATATTATCATACGAGAAGAAGTTGAAAGACTACTCAAGTCAAAAACGATAATAGAGGTAAAATTCCTAAGATCGCTAGCAAATGTGGTGGTGGTACAAAAGAAGAATGGGAAATGGAGAGTTTGTGTAGATTTTACTGACCTTAACAAAGACTGTCCCAAGGATCCTTTCCCTTTGCCACATATAGATTCAATGATTGATGCCACAGCAGGCCATGAGATGCTGACCTTCATGGACGCCTCTTCGGGATTTCAACAAATTCAAATGAAACGTTCGGATCAAGAGGATACTGCTTTCATGACCACGTCAGGTATATATTGTTATATTGCTATGATTTTTGGTCTTAAAAGTGCAGGAGCCACATACTAGAGGCTCGTCAATATGATGTTCAAAGATAAACTAGGGGCCACAATGGAAGTATACATAGACGACATGGTAGTCAAATCAAAGAAAGTTGAATATCATCTCAGGGATCTCAAAGAAGCTTTTGACATTTTGGATAAATATAATATGAAGCTTAACCCTTCTGTAGGTCCAGATTTCACTTGAAATTACTAATTTGATCGATTACGCACACACACAGGCGGAAACTGTGTGTATGGTGGTGAAGCAGATGATAGAAACAGTGTTGGTGAAGATAACAGGCTAACCACACTATGAATCAACACGCAAATGGTATGAAAATGTAAGAACACAGTGAATAAACAACTGCAAATTGTATTGATTCAAGAACAATGTGAAAGAGAAGGTTTAGGGTTACAGCCGCTACTCACACCCTAAACATTCTCAAACTAGGCTATTTATAGTAGTGACAAGTATCGAAACTATGTTCAATCGAAACTACTAGTTTCGATTGACCATTTACATGGTGATACACAGACTGTCGAAACTACCATCTATCGAAACTACTAGTTTCGATTGAACAAACTCAATCGAAACTAAGTAGTTTCGATGGCCCAGACTTAGCTACTAAAGCAGTAAATTACATAAAACTGAAATTACATTTAATGAAATGACATAAAGTAAACTAGTCTAAAACTGTTTAAACATAAAATAAATGACAACAGCTTATACATAAGATATGACTCTACAATCTCCCCCTAAGCTGTTGCATTACTGTCTTCAGCTCTTCATCAAGCAGTTGGTCCTTCAGTTGTCCTTGGTATAAAAGGTTTAACATGGAGAGATACAACCCGTTGGTAGGCCTTAGCATCAGCTTCATCTTCATCACTGTATGCATGAATGTGATTCTGAAAAAGAATCTCCAGATCTTCAGGCTGAAATTTCAACAGCTCCATGGGCTCAAAGATGGTGATGTCTTCCTTGCCCTCACACTCTATTACTGCACTGCCAATGATTGGGTCATAGTACCACTTTCTGAAAGTTTGTAGCTTGACAGGTACAGATTTTGGAATGGTGATGGTCTTGTGAGTTTGGGCAGGCTTGTACCTTAAGAACACATATGGCTTGTTAGTCTTAGGATGAAACCTAGTCTTTGAGATTTTCTTTTGAGTTTTCCCAGGCTTCATTCCATTGAAATCATTATTGACTTGATAATGCAGAAATTTCTCAAAGTCATAAGCCATCATGACCTTCCCAGGGTTTTGAAGGGGAAGTTTGGCTAAATCCCTGAGGTCATAGAAAGGAAGGGTTTGGAAGTCAGTCATATTTTTAAAGTGCTAAACTCCCCCTCTATATCTTCTTATAATAAAGAGCTTCCTTTCAGCATCATACTTCCAGCCAATTGGAGGCCTTTTTAGTTCCTGATGCTCTGCTATCCATTCATATGTTTTAGGAGTTTCCTCCTGAATTATTTTCTTAAACGAAGACTTTCTTGAAATTGGAGGTTCAGGAGTAACAGATGGTGGATCTTGTGCTGGACTGGATTCGGAGACTGTAGTGGTTGGTTCAGGAGTGACTGTCTTGATAAGATTAACTTGAACATATTCTTCGCCTTTTTCTTCATCAGACAGGGTTTGAATTTCCTCTCCTTCCTCGGTGAAGTATCTGGTTCTCTCAGTCTCCTTTTCTTCGATAGTTAAAATCTCTAGATAAAGATCATTATACCCATAGTTTTCAATTTCATCTAAAAGGGCATTTAGCTCGTCATCAGATGGGATATCTTCTTCATCCAGAATCACAGTCTCAATTTCAGTAGAAGTCCCTTTCCCTTTCTTTCTAGCATCTCTTCTCTCACTTGCTGAGGGAAGGTATAGTTCTGGTTTTTCAATCTTGACTTCAACTGTCTCTTTTGTCTTTTCAGCATGGCCAGCAAAGATAGTGAGAGCAGACTCCGGATTAGTGACAATGACAGGAGATGAGGGTTCAGCCACAGATGTAGTCTCCCCCTGAGCTGCTGAAGTGGTTGGTTGTTGTTGCACAGGTTTTATCATTGAGGCTTTGAGCTGTTCCACAACATTAGCTAAAACCTTGAATTCTTCTTTTTGCTTTGAGATTAGTTTCTGTTGTGTTTCAAGTTGACTTTGTTGAACCTCAATCTGGGTATGTAAACCCCCAACTTCCAGCTTCAGGTCTTTAACCTCTTCCTGGACATCATGCAAATTAGTTTTTAAGCCTTCAATTTCTTCATCTTTCTTTTGAATCTTCTTCTGCATTTTCTTCAGCTCAAGGCTTAAAGTTTTAACTCTTGGTACAGAAGAGGTTAAATCATGAGGTGGTGATGTGGGAGTAGTATGGATGGGTGATTGTTGTGGAAATGGTAGTGGAGTTTGTTGTGGAGTAGGTTGTGGAGATGGTAGTGGAGTGGGTTGTGGAGATGGTTCTGGAGTTGGTTGTGGAGTAGCTAATATAGAATCTGATGAGGATGACAGCTCTTCTAATCCAGTTTTGATTTTCTTTGCCCTAGGCTCTTCTTCCTCAAAATCGAAACCTGACTCAACTTGCCGTTTGGAGGAAGATGCAAGATGCTTTGTTCTATCATCCGAGTCAGACTTGTAGTAGTCAGATCCATAAATTCCTGCATCCAGAGTTCCACTTGATTCTGCAACTTCCTCCTCAACTTCATGCATACCAGCTTCAACATTAACTACTGGCTCTAGAATTATCTGAATTTGTTCAACAAAAGGAGCCTCTATCACAGGCTCAATGATGGGTTATTCTTGTTCTTGAACATTAGGGACGTTTATCTCAATCTCAGCTTCATCAATAGGTGGATTACCTTGATCTTGCTCAACTTCCATTTCTTCTTCTTCAGATGATGAGTTCTCTTCTTCAAGATCAGGGTCAATATCAGGGATAAATTCTTCTTCTTCACCAATAATATGACCAAACAGGAGAACGTCAGCTATAGCCCTGTTGGTTCTCTTGTTAGTACTTCTCATATAGCTGAGAGTCTTGGCAATCATATGGTCGAACACAAAGGTGTTCCCACTTGTTGCAGCTCAGGATGAAGATGATTGATGATAATTTGTAAAAATCTTGGATATGCCAGAAATTTCTCCTTCACGGCTCCTGTTAGATTATCCTTCAACTGTCTGAATATGAAGCCAGAAAAATTGTAATCTCTTCCCTTGATTATCCCCAAAATTGTTGAGCCCAGAGTGCTGTTTGCTGAATCAAACCCTCCTTTTCTGATTGATAGGCAGTGAATAAACACATGCACTATGTATCTCCAGTGGCTTGGTAAGGAGTTCTTGATTATCTGGCCACTTTTGAATTCATCTAGATGACCTAATCTTCTGAAGCATACTTTAACATAAAAGATTGGAAATTCAATGGGTGCATCTGGATTGTCATTAAACTGCAGCACCTATCTAACTATAGCTTCAGAAAGTAAGACTTCTTGGCCAAGCACAGTTGCTCTAATGTGCTCCACATTTTCAATTGTGATGATTTCTGCAGTCTCCCAAAATTCTCTTATAGATGTCTCAAACACCGACAGATTGTTGCTGATGGCAAAGCTGATGTTGGAGTTTGCCAGGAAGTTTAAGACAGGAATGAACTCTACAGCTTTTGGATCATTGGCATTAAGGAATGCACAGACATTGTGTCTTTTTACAAATAAGAGATCCATACCTTAAAAATTCATCAATTTTGCACAATAAGTAAGATTTCTGAAAATACTTAATCGAAACAAGGTATATCAACACTTAGAAAAATTTTGAAGTCCTAACTGTCGAAACAACTAGTT
This sequence comes from Smallanthus sonchifolius, assembly GCA_023525975.1. Classification (NCBI taxonomy): domain Eukaryota; kingdom Viridiplantae; phylum Streptophyta; class Magnoliopsida; order Asterales; family Asteraceae; genus Smallanthus; species Smallanthus sonchifolius. The sequence continues at coordinate 36,573,110 of CM042046.1, forward strand.
TCGATTTGAGATGAACTTGGTTAATTTAACAAACAGCTTTATCGAAACAAGTAGTTTCGATAGAGGCTATAAGCTTTGATCAACACTTAGAAAAATTTTAAATCAACACTGTCGAAACAACTAGTTTCGATGGAGATGAACTTATCGAAACTATCTAGTTTCGATCAGAGATACTAGGGCAAGTTTGGGTGTCGAAACTAGTAGTTTCGATTGAAAACCTTTTAAGATAATTTTGAAAGTGTTGAACCCCTTTATCGAAACTACTTGGTTCTGAAACACAAACCCCATTGATTCATGATACTCAGACTAATATAAATAATTTTAAAGAAGGGTTTAGAGTGGCCTGTAAGTGACGGAACTTCATCTTACCAAATGTGAGACTGTTATCTGCAAGAATACACATTAATCGTGAGTTCAAAGATGATAGAGATGTTTGCAGACACGGATAAGCACAAAACGATGGTTATTATGAAGATTTAGTCGAACAAATTTTAAATTTTGAAAATCTAGGTCTGCCGATTTGCAAAAATCATCCAAAATGAAGTAGTGAGACGTTACCTGATGATGAAGAGGATGGTGACAACGGAGAAATCAGGTGATTAATGCTGATATCTTGCAACTCAGACCGATGGTTTGAGAGATTTTGTGAATGACAGAGAAGACGAAGAGGGTTTGAAGAAGATGAGTGAATATCAGTATGAAGGGAGGGATTGCTTATGAAGGCTTTTAATTTTCGTGAGACAAAAGACAAAAATGCCCCTGTCGAAACAACTAGTTTCGATAGGACAAACTAGTTTCGATATGCACAAAGTAGTTTCCATATGTCAAAGTAGTTTCGATATGCACAAAGTAGTTTTGATATGTCAAAGTGGTTTCGATATGTACAACTAGTTTCGATAGTTCAAAGTAGTTTCGATATATACAACTAGTTTCGATAGTTCAAATTAGTTTCGATATGTACAACTAGTTTTGATAGTTCAAAGTAGTTTCGATATATACAACTAGTTTCGAAAGTTCAAATTAGTTTCGATATGTACAACTAGTTTCGATAGTTCAAAGTAGTTTCGATATACACAACTAGTTTCGATAGTTCAAATAGCAGAAACAAGACTAACATATAGAAATGAAATTGTACACAAGATATTTACACTTATCTTCTTGAAAAAGATCCAACATGAGATCAGATCTGGTCAGTCTCTTGAAACACTTCCTTTTGCAATTAACTACTGTGAGTCCCTGAAGATAGCTGGTATTTGTGCAAAGTAAGCCCGAACATTTGTTTGTACAAAGATTTCATGTGATTAGAGGGTACTATTTAAGCAACATACAAGGTGTACCCCACATATTTGAAATAAAATGATTTTGAAAACCTATCAATCCTCAAGAAGTACCCATCTTCATCCTATCATCTCTTTCTGATTAACCAAGGTACCGTCTTAGTAATGTCAAAGTACCACCAAAATAAAATAAGATATCTAAGTGGATTTAGAAAATTAAAATAAAATATATCCAAGTAGATATTAAAAAGGTACGAGCATTCTAGATCTTTGCGTAAGCAAAACAGAAGAAGTCGTAAAATTATCCAAGCAGATAGAAAAATGTTGAACACCCGAGATCTTTGCGTAAGCAAAACAGACGGGGTCAAATCATCCAAGTGGATGGGAAAAGGATAAGCACCCGAGATCTTTGCGTAAGCAAAACATACGGGGTCATCGGTGGTAAATATCGTTATATTGACGGTCACTTGGCGTATGAATATGAATCCAATACGTAAGCATGTATCTGATTGAATCAGTTTTCTTACATATAAAAATAGGTTAGATGTTTCAATAATGGATTCAAACACACAAGTATGAGATATATATTAGGTTTTCACACTACTTACAAGTTTTAACCATATGTCGGGCCTACCAGCTATACCTCAGTAAACACCATCGCTTTTGGTCTATTCCATGTCCAAGAGATGAGATCAAACACTATCATTTCTCAAAGGTCAGATTCAATTTTTCCTGCAACTTGTAAGATTATATACACAGCAATTCTTTTTAACATTAAAATATTATATTTCTCCCCCAAAAGATTTGCGTGGATACTGTACATAAAAATAAAATCTTTTTGGAATTTTCTTTGTTAATTAATCACAATTTAGAGAATAAACTATTATTCACACAATTTACTGAAAGTTAATCATGCCAAGCATCTCTACTAGTTGGGCAAATCTGGTAGAGTCAAAAGCCTTTGTGAAGATGTCTGCTGTTTGTTTATTAGTTTTGACTTCAACAATTTTAATGTGCTTCTTTTCAACACAGCCACGGATAAAGTGATGTTTGATTTCAATGTGTTTTGTTTTGGAATGCTGAACGGGGTTTTTGGTGATATAGGGGACAGCAGTGTTGTCACACAGAATGGAAGTCTCATGGAATGTGATCCCATAGTCAAGCATCTGATGGTGTATCCATCTGACTTGGGAACAACAGAGGGCTGCGGCAATGTATTCGGCTTCGGCGGTGGATTGGGAAACGGTGGATTGTTTCTTACATTGCCATGAGACAAGGCGGTTGCCAAGGAATTGACAACCTCCAGAAGTGGATTTTCGGTCTAAGTTGCAACCCCCGTAGTCTGAATCTGAATTAGCCACAAGATCAAACAAGTCAGTTTTAGGATACCACAGACCCAATTTTGGCTTATACTTTAAATATCTTAAAATACGTTTGACAGCAGATAAATGAGAGAGTTTAGGATTAGCCTGAAAACGTGCACACAAGCACACTGCAAACATGATGTCGGGTCTGCTGGCCGTGAGATACATGAGAGATCCTATCATAGAGCGATAGAGATGCTGATCAATGCTTTCACCATCCATATCAGGAGTCAAACAATGTCGAACTTCCACAGGAGTTTTTACTGGATGGGAATCAGCCATTTTGAACTTGCTCAAGATTTCTTTTACGTATTTTTCTTGATGGATAAGGATTCCTGACTCAGACTGATCAACTTGTAGTCCCAAAAAGAACTTCATTTCCCCCATGGAGCTCATTTCAAACTTAGATCGCATCACTTCTTCAAATTCTTTGCAGAGACGGGGATTTGTAGAACCAAAAATGATATCATCCACATAAATTTGCACCATGATTGTATCCTTTTCATCCTTCCGTTTGAACAAAGTTTGGTCAATTGCTCCTCGTGTGAAACCATTCTCAAGCAGATGCTTTGATAAAGTTTCATACCACGCACGAGGTGCTTGGTGAAGACCGTACAATGCTTTGTCTAACTTGTAAACACGGTCTGGAAAATTAGGATCAATGAAACCCGGCGGCTGCTTGACATATACTTCCTCTTGAACTTTTCCATACAAAAATGCACTTTTGACATCCATTTGATGGACGGTGAAGTCCATGTAGACTGCATAGGCGAGAAACATTCTGATGGCCTCCAAGCGAGCCACTGGTGCAAAGACTTTCTCATAGTCAATCCCTTCTTCTTGATAGAAACCTTGAACCACCAGACGAGCTTTATTTTGAATCACAGTGCCGCCTTCATCCTTTTTGTTGCGAAAAACCCAACGAGTGCCGATTGGAACTTTGTTCTTGGGAAGATCTACCAAATTCCACACATGCAGCTTTGAGAATTGCTGTAGCTCTTCCTGCATTGCTTCCACCCAGCTGTTTTCCAGTAAAGCTGCTTTGATGTTCTTTGGTTCAGCTTGAGAAATGAAGCAAGAAAACATGTTGTTTTCAAAAGCTTCACAGGCACTTAGGGTACCAACACCCATATTGTGTGGTCCAATGATGTTAGTGGTAGGATGAATCTTATGAATTCGCAGTTGAGGAATTTCATCTTCTTCCACGACTTCTTCCAAATTGGTAAGATTTTCAGCAGGAGGATCGGCAATATCATTAATAGGATCTTCAGCAGGTGATTGTGGTGCAACATCTACTATTGGAATGGAGTTATCTTCAACAGTTTCACTTGTTGCACCAGAACCGGAAGACTCCATATCAGATTCAGCATTAGCAACCACAGGAATTTCAACCTGAGCAGATGAGGAAGAGCCTTGATCATTTATGTTCCCTAGATTGTTCAAAGAGAAGTAAGGATTAACATGTGACACCCGACAATTCAGGTCAATATCCGTACATGTTATAAACAAGTTTACATTATAATTGTTTTTGTGATTTACTTAATTTCACAAACAAGGACATTAAGGCCTAACAAAAACCGTACATGGTCTCATTTCATATTTTGGTAATTCTAGGAGTTACCGGTTCACGTACCAGGATAACCCGACTGAATACAAACACTAGTGGTTAAAATTACACTTAAATCAAATGGTTTGATTTATTTAAATCCCAACCCACTTGCTTGACTTTCTCGACCGAAAGTCAGGGGAGCCATTCCCCCACTTGCTAATACACTCAAATTCAGATAAAAACCATACCTCCTCAGTCGAAATCCCACAATCCCTTCCATACTTCTCATTTTCATACGGCAATTTCCCAATTCTCCTTCTAGTCGAAGTCCAGTTTAAGGCAGAAATCCACCACAATTCGGTATTTTAAGAAGATTTCAAGTGTTCTAAAGAAAGTTTAACAGAAGATTCAAGACTCTTCTCTGTTTTCTTTCATCATCTTCATCTCGGTTTTAAGGTAAAAACTCGATATTATCCACTTTATTTTCTTTAAAACCGTATCTAAGCCTACAAAAGGTTCAATCGCAAGTAAGATAACAAGAAAAGTGTGTCAAATTCAAGATTTGAACATAAAAATATACAGGACGAATTCTGTCAATCAAAGTGCAGTAATCGAAACTAGGAGTTTCGATACCTGTTCAATCGAAACTAGGAGTTTCGATACCTGTTGTTCAATCGAAACTAGGAGTTTCGATACTAGTTGTTCAATCGAAACTTGGTAGTTTCGATACCCAACTACTCAATCGAAACTAGGTAGTTTCGATACCCAACTACTCAATCGAAACTATGAAGTTTCGATACTCAATTGCCCAATCGAAACTAGGAAGTTTCGACATCTGTTCATCAGTCACATTGGGCAGTAACTTAGAACTGTTTTTATAGCAAAACAAGTGTTGAAAATCTAAGAAGATATTTAAACAAAAGCAACTAGATTTACTAGGCCGATGAACAATTTGCAATATGAGACGTTCGGTCTTAACACAATTTACCCTTTGGTATCTAGGGTACGAATAGTCAAGTTTGACTACAACAAGTATCATTACAAGTATACACAAACTCAAGGTGAGTTCACGGCCCCCTTTTAACTCTTTACTGTTTTGTAAACATCGGGGGAGAAATATACTTACCTGTTATATTTTGAAAACATGAATTTCATTGCTTATATGTTTGACAATATGAACATTTCGGTTTAACTTTTTGTAAGTCTCCTGGCCCTACTTTTACTACTTGTTCTTAAATTGTTTTAAAACAAACGGGGAGAAAACTTGCTCAACTAAACAGCCGGACACAAGTACACACAATGATTGTTCGGATGAACAACACACAACGATTGTTCGGGTGAACAACACACAACGATTGTTCGGATGAACAACACTCAACGATTTGGGGGAAAAACATACTTACAACTATTTTATGGGATAACAAGAGAATAAGGCACGACTTTTATGTTTACATGAGATGAGAACAACAATTGGAGGCCGCTAAAGTCCCCTGGAACAACGTAGTAACCATTAACTGTAGCCTAGGGTCCTATGAATAGTACTATAGAGAGTGACGTCTCCCGGTCATGGTTAGTCGCGCTAACCATAATCTGGAGGATTTATGGCCGCATAGAATCTGATAACGCTTAATAGGGGCTCACACATGTCATGGTTTGGTTACGCCTCATGTATGAACATATTATTTGTATTCCTAGCTAGTTTACAAATGGGTCAACAATTCTTATTCTGTTTATCACATACACCTGAAACTATTTACGAACAATTGAATTTAAACAAAAGAGTTTTGGATCCGGTTAAAGTGATCATGTTTATACAAAAGGGTTCTGATTAGTTAAAATGATCAGGTTTAAACATATTTTATGACGGCTAAGTCATGGTAATGTTTTCAAAGGAAAACTACTTATTTCATGACGGATAGGTCATGGGCATGTTTTCAAATGAAAACTACTTATTATTATGACGGTTAAGTCATGTATAGTTTTTCGGGGAAAACTACTTAGTTTTATGACGGTAAAGTCATGTACATGTTTTCGGGAAAAACTATAAGCACTAATATAACTAACTCTGTGAACTCACCAACCTTTGTGTTGACATTTTCAAGTATATTTCTCAGGTAACTGTTAGCCATGGCACGGTTGGAATAAGCTAGCTATGTTGGATCAATTCCTAGTAGCTGGAAGGACGTAGAATATCAAGACTCAAGTCTATCTTTGATCTAGAGGAACTTAAATCATAGTATTTCTTAGCTTTAGTAATTGTATATTTAATCAAGTCTTAGAAATCATTATTACAGCTTCCGCTATCGTGTAATGAACCAATCGTTGCAACCTGTATTTATTTAATAAGTAAATAAAATATGGGGGTGTGACAGATTGGTATCAGAGCAATGGTTTTAGCGAATTAGGTGTCCTTAGTGATACCTAGGCTCTAACCGGACTCATTTAGGGACCAAGATTTCTAAGACTTGCATCACACTAAAAACACCCAAGACTTGAGCATAGGAATTCCAACCGTTGCCGAACAATTTGTGTAGACTATTAGTGTATGGAGTTACACTAGGGTACCATTAGCTACACTAATACAATTACATGGCACATGTAGTGAACACTTAAACACATACAATAATGTAGAAATAATAAACACTTACAACATGTTACTGTTCGGATTACGAGTCAAGAATAACGGGTACTCAGCATACTGCAACCTTAGAAGATCGAGTTAAGAGCTGAGCTTGAACGATGACGGCGGCGATCGTCAGTTACCGATCTTGGTATCACCACAGGTTGAACTCGTACCAGAATCTGTACCTATACCTGCACCACAACTACTCCAGCCATGGAGGCAACTATCTTTCTAACGTATTTACGGTATAAATACTCTCCTTCATGAGTTGTCGGATCGGATGCCTAGACTCTCGCCATGATATATGGCAGGCATGATTGCCCAGACAAAAGGGAATTCAAGGTGAGTAAGCAGGACTAAATGGGAGAGAACTCCAAGGGTCAGGAGACCCAGACATACATCAGGATCATGTGGATCCATGCATATATACAGACTTGGAGCAGGAGTTGCTCGACACTCATTTGAGGATCTCTGCCCAACACATAGTGCCTAAATTTCACCATGCACATTTTTTTAAGAGACACTGGTGGTGCCTCTCTACCCTTAGCCTCATCCGACAACTGCCATATTCGGCAGATTCATGAGTATTGGTACACATAATTAACAGTAATCCGATAAAACAATACACACTCCTATACAAATGTGCAAACGCAATCTAATGATTGTTTCAAATCACTTTTGATTAAAAGCTAGGGATAGAAGAAACACTATAGGGATCAGGCAAGGCAAATCATCATTACGGGTGCACACGTAATCATAATTTGCAGTGCATGGGAACTTTAGTGAGTCTTGTTGTCTAAGCTGATGATCAACTCATGTTCTCAATCACTTGATTAAGGATTGGATCTCAACAAATCAGACTTCTCAATTAGGTGCTCACAAAGCATTCTCCTAGTTTTGGAGGAACGAGAGAAATTCAAATTGAATTCAACCAATCCTTAGTAAATCCTGAACGACGAAGAAATTCGCACATTCATTCTTTGAGATTCTACTTGTCAGGAATGCTTCAAATTGAGCGTTACCACAACTAACACTTACAGTAATTGCACAACTATTGTGGGAGATTATGGCATAATCTCAGGATCCATCATACAGTTCAATCTCACAATTGATTAAAAGTTACGCCAAGAGTGTTATGCACTAACTTCAGTAATAGGGCAGGATATTATTCTGACCCGCATACACATGGCACCTATGGATATTGTAGAAGCTCGACATGAGACAAGTAGGAAATCGGACATTTCAGAATGTCGGTCAAACAGGATTGCTCTCGCAGCCATTGACATTCAATATACCTTTAAGTCTGACTATTCTCTCTGCAATGGATAAGCCGGGGGTTGATGCTCAAGCGAATGCCAAAGAAACCTAAGTGTGGACTAACAACTATTGTCGCACTAACCAAAACGACATGCAAAACTCTTAAAGGAGTCCCAAATGCGGAATTTCATGCTAATCTCATTAGTTCATGATATGCATAAAGGACGTAAGCTCGAGCTATTCACAACAGGCCACTGTCCACAAAGAATTGAGAAGAATAATTTATTACTCTTTTGTACTAGCACTTCCCCAAAGTTCATCTTGTTGGATGGATCCCAGATTTAGCCTAGAAAAGAGATGTGATTGCATCTTTCACTCCTAGTTTTCTATAATTGGGAAGCTCTAGAGCATCTATTGTTAAGAAATGATCTCTTAGAGTAGACTCAGTTAGAATACAAAAGTCTCGACGTTCAACACTCATTACCTCAAGTTTATCCTTGTGCTAAGGATTTTAAGGCTATAACCTGAATGAGTGGACTACGTAATGGTAAGTCACCAAAGTACCATTCAAACACTAAGGGAGTGCATACACACCGTATGACTAATAGTTGACTATCAGCTCTTTCTGCCAACTTAATGAGTTGACAAACCCATAGCCCATTTTGGGGAAAACACTAATTCGATGAGACCATTCTTACAGTATTATTATTCATTCCCTCAGCTAGACGGAATATGAATATCCCAAACAAACATCAAACTTCGTATGGCTTACATACTTTGAAGGTATGGTAGTCGAGACATGAGTTTACATATCAGGACGCTACAACCCAAAGGCTAGTCTGCCTCGAAAGGTAGGGCGAGCAAAGGGGTAAAGTGGTGATTAGACTCGAAGTTCGCAAATAAGAGCTCCCAAGGAACATCAATTCCTAGCTCCATGAAGGCACATGGAGAGGAAAATCATAGAAAACATGAAACCTGAAATAAGAGAAAAGTCTTAGTCCGGGAAAATGCTTTCGAAAAGCATAAGAGGGACAAACATAAAGTTTCATTTTCATACTTTTTCATTTCTACCCAATATACAACAAAAACTTAGACACCTCGTCGAGTAATTTTTTTTCATAAGACCGAGTTTCTCACCATGGGGAGTTCCGGTCCTGTTTGTAAAGAAAAAGGATGGAACCTTTAGAAGGTGCATCAATTATCGGGAGTTGAACAAGCTGACAATCAAAAACCGGTATCCTCTTCCTCGAGTAGACGATTTGTTTGATCAACTTCAAGGGTCCAGTTTCTATTCTAAAATTGATCTACAATCAGGATATCCTCAACTGAAAATTCAGGAAGAAGATATACCAAAAACGACTTTTAGGACTCGTTACAGTCACTACGAGTTCCTAGTTATGCCATTTGGCTTGACTAATGCACCGGCCGTTTTCATGGACCTAATGAACCGCGTGTGCAAGCCATACTTGAATAAATTCGTGATTGTATTTATCGATGACATATCAATATATTCACAAACCAATGAGGATCATGAACATCATTTGAAATCAATCTTGGAACTACTCCGGAATGAGAAGCGTTATGCCAAATTCTCTAAGTGTGAGTTTCGGATTCGAGAGGTTCACTTTCTCGGACACGTCATCAATAAGAAGGGTATTCACGTAGTCCCAACCAAGATTGAAGCTATCAAAAGCTGGGAAGCACCAAGAACCCCGACTGAGAAGGACAAAAAGTTTGATTGGACTGATAAACAAGAATCAGCGTTTCAATTGTTGAAGCAGATGCTTTGCAGTGCACCAATCCTATCCCTTTCCGAAGGAACTTACAATTTCATCGTGTACTGCGACGCATCACACCAAGGTCTGGGATGTGTATTGATGTAGGAAGAAAAAGTCATAGCGTATGCATCCAGACAGCTAAGAGTACATAAGAAAAACTATACGACTCACGATCTGAAATTGGGTGCTGTCGTGTTTGCACTCAAGATTTGGAGACATTTTTTTTTATATGGTACAAAATGTACTATCTTTACAAACCACAAGAGTCTCCAGCACATCTTTAATCAGAAAGAACTCAACATGAGTCAACTTCGTTGGGTAGAATTACTGAATGGTTACGACTGTGATATCAAGTATCACCCTGGTAAGGCAAATGTCATAGCAGATGCCTTGAGTCGTAAGGAACGGGTTAAAACTCTCCGTGTTCGTGCCCTAGGATTGACAATTCATGCGAGTCTCACGACTCAAATCCGGATGGCACAACAGGAGGCAATCAAAGAAGAAAACATTTAGAGTGAAGCTATACGAGGAATGATCAGACAATTAGAGCCAAAATCAGATGATACTTTATACTTTGCAAATAGAATTTGGGTGCCATGTTTTAGTAACTTACGGGAGTTGGTTATGGACGAAGCCCACAAGTCCAGGTACTCCATTCACCCAGGTTCGGATAAAATGTATAAGGATCTGAAAGAACTCTACGGGTGGCCGAACATGAAATGAGAAATTGCTATTTACGTCGGTAAATGCCTGACATGTTCAAAGGTAAAGGCAGAACATCAGAAACCGTCGGGATTGTTATAACAACCCGAGATACCTCAATGGAAATGGGAACAAATTTTAATGGATTTCATTACAAAGTTACCCAGAACACCTAGCAACTATGATACTATATGATAATCGTCAGTCGTTTGACGAAATCCGCGCATTCCTTACCAATAAAGGAGACAGATAAAAGTAAGAAGCGTGCAAGGCTAAATATTAAGGGAATTAAGGCTAGGCATGGTATGCCAGTTTCCATTTTCACAAAAAGGGACAGTCGATTCATGTCAAGAACTTGGCAGTCTTTACAATAAGCCTTGGGCACACGCCTTTACATGACCACTGCATATCATCCCCAGATGAACGGTCAAAGTAAAAGGACCATCCCAAATTTAAAAGATGTGCTCCGTGTGTGTGTAATCGATTTCAGAGGAAATAGGGATACTCACCGCCGTTGGATGAGTTTTCATATAATACCAACTACCATACCAACATTAAAGCCGCTCCGTTGAGGCTTTGTATCGTTGTAAGTGTCACTCATCGCTATGTTGGGCGGTGATTGGCGAAAAACTTTTGACTGGTCATGATATTGACTAGGGAACCATTGACAAAATCGTCGAAATAAAAGATCGTCTGAAAGTCACTCAAGACAGACGAAAGAGAGTTGAGATAGCAACAGACGAAAACCATTAGAATTCCAAGTGGGAGACAAAGTCATGTTAAAGGTCTCACATTGGAACGGGGTTGCAAGATGTGGCAACCGTGGCAAGCTTAACCCTAGGTACGTTGAACCATTTGAACGAGAGGATCAAATGAAAACAAAAATACCCATCCTTGTTTAAGGATACAACAGTTCAAGAGGACACAAATTGAATTTCGGGACGAAATTCTTCTAACATGGGGAGAATGTGACACCCGACAATTCAGGTCAATATCCGTACATGTTATAAACAAGTTTACATTATAATTGTTTTTGTGATTTACTTAATTTCACAAACAAGGACATTAAGGCCTAACAAAAACCGTACATGGTCTCATTTCATATTTTGGTAATTCTAGGAGTTACCGGTTCACGTACTAGGATAACCCGACTGAATACGAACACTAGTGGTTAAAATTACACTTAAATCAAATGGTTTGATTTATTTAAATCCCAACCCACTTGCTTGACTTTCTCGACCGAAAGTCAGGGGAGCCATTCCCCCACTTGCTAATACACTCAAATTCAGATAAAAACCATACCTCCTCAGTCGAAATCCCACAATCCCTTCCATACTTCTCATTTTCATACGGCAATTTCCCAATTCTCCTTCTAGTCGAAGTCCAGTTTAAGGCAGAAATCCACCACAATTCGGTATTTTAAGAAGATTTCAAGTGTTCTAAAGAAAGTTTAACAGAAGATTCAAGACTCTTCTCTGTTTTCTTTCATCATCTTCATCTCGGTTTTAAGGTAAAAACTCGATATTATCCACTTTATTTTCTTTAAAACCGTATCTAAGCCTACAAAAGGTTCAATCGCAAGTAAGATAACAAGAAAAGTGTGTCAAATTCAAGATTTGAACATAAAAATATACAGGACGAATTCTGTCAATCAAAGTGCAGTAATCGAAACTAGGAGTTTCGATACCTGTTCAATCGAAACTAGGAGTTTCGATACCTGTTGTTCAATCGAAACTAGGAGTTTCGATACTAGTTGTTCAATCGAAACTTGGTAGTTTCGATACCCAACTACTCAATCGAAACTAGGTAGTTTCGATACCCAACTACTCAATCGAAACTATGAAGTTTCGATACTCAATTGCCCAATCGAAACTAGGAAGTTTCGACATCTGTTCATCAGTCACATTGGGCAGTAACTTAGAACTGTTTTTATAGCAAAACAAGTGTTGAAAATCTAAGAAGATATTTAAACAAAAGCAACTAGATTTACTAGGCCGATGAACAATTTGCAATATGAGACGTTCGGTCTTAACACAATTTACCCTTTGGTATCTAGGGTACGAATAGTCAAGTTTGACTACAACAAGTATCATTACAAGTATACACAAACTCAAGGTGAGTTCACGGCCCCCTTTTAACTCTTTACTGTTTTGTAAACATCGGGGGAGAAATATACTTACCTGTTATATTTTGAAAACATGAATTTCATTGCTTATATGTTTGACAATATGAACATTTCGGTTTAACTTTTTGTAAGTCTCCTGGCCCTACTTTTACTACTTGTTCTTAAATTGTTTTAAAACAAACGGGGAGAAAACTTGCTCAACTAAACAGCCGGACACAAGTACACACAATGATTGTTCGGATGAACAACACACAACGATTGTTCGGGTGAACAACACACAACGATTGTTCGGATGAACAACACTCAACGATTTGGGGGAAAAACATACTTACAACTATTTTATGGGATAACAAGAGAATAAGGCACGACTTTTATGTTTACATGAGATGAGAACAACAATTGGAGGCCGCTAAAGTCCCCTGGAACAACGTAGTAACCATTAACTGTAGCCTAGGGTCCTATGAATAGTACTATAGAGAGTGACGTCTCCCGGTCATGGTTAGTCGCGCTAACCATAATCTGGAGGATTTATGGCCGCATAGAATCTGATAACGCTTAATAGGGGCTCACACATGTCATGGTTTGGTTACGCCTCATGTATGAACATATTATTTGTATTCCTAGCTAGTTTACAAATGGGTCAACAATTCTTATTCTGTTTATCACATACACCTGAAACTATTTACGAACAATTGAATTTAAACAAAAGAGTTTTGGATCCGGTTAAAGTGATCATGTTTATACAAAAGGGTTCTGATTAGTTAAAATGATCAGGTTTAAACATATTTTATGACGGCTAAGTCATGGTAATGTTTTCAAAGGAAAACTACTTATTTCATGACGGATAGGTCATGGGCATGTTTTCAAATGAAAACTACTTATTATTATGACGGTTAAGTCATGTATAGTTTTTCGGGGAAAACTACTTAGTTTTATGACGGTAAAGTCATGTACATGTTTTCGGGAAAAACTATAAGCACTAATATAACTAACTCTGTGAACTCACCAACCTTTGTGTTGACATTTTCAAGTATATTTCTCAGGTAACTGTTAGCCATGGCACGGTTGGAATAAGCTAGCTATGTTGGATCAATTCCTAGTAGCTGGAAGGACGTAGAATATCAAGACTCAAGTCTATCTTTGATCTAGAGGAACTTAAATCATAGTATTTCTTAGCTTTAGTAATTGTATATTTAATCAAGTCTTAGAAATCATTATTACAGCTTCCGCTATCGTGTAATGAACCAATCGTTGCAACCTGTATTTATTTAATAAGTAAATAAAATATGGGGGTGTGACAGATTGGTATCAGAGCAATGGTTTTAGCGAATTAGGTGTCCTTAGTGATACCTAGGCTCTAACCGGACTCATTTAGGGACCAAGATTTCTAAGACTTGCATCACACTAAAAACACCCAAGACTTGAGCATAGGAATTCCAACCGTTGCCGAACAATTTGTGTAGAATATTAGTGTATGGAGTTACACTAGGGTACCATTAGCTACACTAATACAATTACATGGCACATGTCACACCCCCATATTTTATTTACTTATTAAATAAATACAGGTTGCAACGATTGGTTCATTACACGATAGCGGAAGCTGTAATAATGATTTCTAAGACTTGATTAAATATACAATTACTAAAGCTAAGAAATACTATGATTTAAGTTCCTCTAGATCAAAGATAGACTTGAGTCTTGATATTCTACGTCCTTCCAGCTACTAGGAATTGATCCAACATAGCTAGCTTATTCCAACCGTGCCATGGCTAACAGTTACCTGAGAAATATACTTGAAAATGTCAACACAAAGGTTGGTGAGTTCACAGAGTTAGTTATATTAGTGCTTATAGTTTTTCCCGAAAACATGTACATGACTTTACCATCATAAAACTAAGTAGTTTTCCCCGAAAAACTATACATGACTGAGTTGATTCAATAGAGAAATCAAGAAGATTAAATGACTTAAAAACTGAATCGACGTCAAAGAGCCAATTGGGACCGTCTCCTGCGTCCGTATGATTGTTTTCATGCCAATTGATATCAATGGACTCCATCACTATCCTTTTCTTCTTATGGTAGACATGAAAAGCACGTTGATTGGATGAGTAACCAACAAAATAGCATTCATCAACTTTGGCTTCAAACTTGTTGAGCTGATCTGAAATGTTCAGCATTGTGCACACACACCCAAATTTTCTGAAGAAATCAATAACTGGCTTGCGCTTGTACATGATCTCATAAGGTGTCTTGTTGCAACTTGTGGTGATAAGAACCCAATTTTGCACAAAACATGCAGTGTTGACTGCCTCAGCCCAGAAAGTCACGGGAAGCTTAGAATCAACAATCATAGTTCGTGCAGCTTCAATTAAAGTGCGGTTTCTTCTTTCAGCTACACCGTTTTGTTGAGGAGTATAAGGTGCACTAAATTGTTGAGAAATTCCTTTGCTTTAACAGAAGGAATCAAGAGTTGCATTTTTGAATTCTGTTCCATGATCACTGCGGATAGTTTTCACACATAGATTGAAGAGGTTCTCAATTTGAAGCAGATAGGTTTTTAAAATCTCTGGCGTCTCATCTTTCTTGGCTAAGAAAAACACCCAAGTGAATCGAGAAAAATCGTCTGTTACCACCAGACAATATGACTTTCGTCCAAGACTCATGACACTCACAGGACCAAAAAGATCCATGTGAAGCAATTGGAGAGGAGAGTCAATGGAATTGGTGGTTTTAGGCTTATGTGAAGATTTGTGCTGTTTTCCTTTGGAACATGAGATACAGTGTTCCATAGGAGTGAAATCTTTGAGAGGTAATCCAGTGACTAGGTTGCCTCGAACCAGTCGGTTCATTGTTTTGAAATTGACATGTCCCAACCTCTTATGCCACAGGAAAGATTCATCTTCGGAAGCTTTTGAGAGAAAACACGATTCAATGCCCAATGGGTTGTTCATATCCAAGCTATATGTGTTGTATCTTCTGGGAGCACGCATGAGAATAAGTTCTTCTGGAATCACCACTCCTGGCTTCAAGATAAGACATTCTTTTGAATTGAATAAGGCACAAAAGTCCTTGTCACAAATCTGTGAGACACTCATCAGATTGTATTTCAACTGAGGAACAAAGTTGACAAATTCCAAACTATTTACTCCATTTGATACTGTTCTTTGTCCTTCAATCTTTCCTCCTCTTGGATTTCCAGCAAAAGCAACATACACTCCATCAATTTGATGATAATCTTGCAGCAAGTTAAAGTGGCCAGTCATATGTCTTGAACATCCACTATCTACATGCCAGATGTTATCGCCGGTTCTTCTTGATTGACCCTATACACAACAAACCATTTATACGTTTTGAACAAAAATTGTTTCAATCAAGAGATCTTCGTGTCAGGATATGACATCTCATTGGAATCAAAATTACAACCATCCTTTGATGAAGCACGGTCATCAAATAGAACATTATTTTTAATTTTCCACGTTCGTTTTAAATAAATTTTAGCATTTTTAATTCTTTTACGCCTAGATTTCCTACTGTGAGAAGACTTACACAACACGTATGAATTTAATGAACTTTTGGAAGGCGATTCTTCATTAGAATTTGTGGTTGTCAATTTACAACTTTTTGAAACATGATTTGAGGCACCACAACTAAAACAAATGTTTTCACAAGATATCTTAGCCTGATAATAGTCATCACACGATGAAGATGATTGTGATGTTGAGGAATCTGAACATGAGACAGTTCTCTCATCAATAACTTTGTCTTGAAGACGATGTGCTTCCTTTAATCTGAAAAATTCCATGTTGCTCATGGTTTCACGTGGTACATCATTCACAATAATTCCTGCACATTTAAATTTGGTAACATATGGCATAGCATTCAAAGATTTAGGAACAAAAGGCAAAACATTTTTAAATTTAGAAACATCACATCCCAAACCCGTATGCTCAGCAGGCATCGAATCAAAATACAAGTTTTTAACGTGTTCACATATATTTGGTTTTGACACGGACATATTATTACATTCATCCGACTCAAGTTCTTTTAAAATAGTTCTATCATTAGCACTCTTATCACAATCATCTTCGGAATTTACACAATTTGATTTTGCACAAGAAGCAAAACTGTCAGAATCGGAGGACGTAATATAATCATCAGGAGATAATGTACAGACAAAAGGTGTGGAAACATGTGGAGTTGGCATATCAGCAAATCTCCCTGATTTAGAATAAGGAGGTGGATGAGAGTTATACCCAAGACCTTCTGTGCCTTTTCTATTAAATTGTTTATCAATTATTCCAAACAGAATTTTTTGATCCATATCCATGTGGTCAACCTGTAATTTGGCTTTTTCTGCCTTTTGGACTCTTTCAGTTAAAATTGTATTATTAATGGTTTGAGTATTGAGTTGCATAATTAAAGAGCGATTTTCACCAGAAAAATCATGAATTTTCTTTAAGTAAAGTTTCTCATTTTTTGCCACAGAGTCATACATCACCTTAATGTGATTTCGTTCATCAATCAAGGCTTGATTGATGAATCTGTATTTTTGAATTTCATTCAAGCAAGATCTAGACGTACACAGTTTAGAAATAACCTCAGCAGGCACAGCAGTGAGATCCTCAGCAGGTTCAATCATGACACACTTGCCCATGTCCTCCACATCAGCCATCAAAGCTTTATCAGCAGCTTCCTCAGCTTGGTCTCCCCAATGATAATGTCCATCAGCCTGACACACAAGAGCTGTGGAACTTGAAGATGTGTTTGTCTTTGGAGGATTGGCAGCTTGTTTTCCAGAGGAGATCTTCTTTTCTTGCTGATCCTTGGAGGACGGCTCCTTGCAGTTTCTGGCAAAGTGACCCAGCTGATCACAATTGTAGCATCTCACCTTCTTGATATCAAACCCAAGTGTCTTTCCCTGCTTGAATATGTCTATGCCAGTTCTTTTGATGAATCTTTTGGCTCTTAAGGTCAACATGGCCATGCACCAATCAATGTCCATTTTCTCCAAATCATCAGGATTAATCTGCTCCAAGTCATCAGGTTGAAAGCTAACCGGTGTTAGATTTCCAGAGATCAGTGCATCATAGCACGACATGAAAGCAGTCATGATTGGGACATAATCATCAGGAATCATGGTGACAGTCTTTTGAGGAGCAGAGGAGCTGGTAGAATTAATTGCAGCAGCTGAAGGAGGGACATCAGTCTGAAAGTATGGGCTACCGGATGAGCTTGATCCAGCAATAAGAGCTGTGTTTCCAGACTGATTTGACGGGGTGACTGCTCCCTTCTTAATCTCAATTTCATAAGATTCAAGAATGCTATAGACTTCCTGTTGAGACAGAGCACTCAGATTCTCAGTCTTTTTGATCATGATTCGATACATATTCCATTCCTCAGGAAGAGAATCTAGGAGTTTCTTGTTTAGATCAAGAGTAGGGTACTCAACTCCCATTACCTTCAACCTTGATACAATGCTTGAGAAACGGTTGATCAAATCAGATATTGATTCTCCCCTTACACTGCTGAACATCGCATATTTTTTCTAGATCAGATCTCTTTTGCTTTCCCTGACATCCTCACTTCCCTCATATCTTGTGCACAATGCAGCCCATAAGTCTTTGGCAGTTGTGTACTCGGCAAAGATGTTGAAAATATCCATAGGAAGAGCCATGGAAATAGTCCCGTAGGCCTTGTTGTCTCGGGCAATCAAGGCAAGATCTTTCTCATCATACTCAGATACTAACTTAGGACGTTGAACATCAGCAGTGGTAGTTACGGGCTTGTGGGGGCCATCGGTGATAGAACTCAACAATGTATAATCGTGAAATTGAAAGAAAAGCTTCATCTTTTTAGTCCAGTCATCAAATTCTCTTGTGGACACAAGAGCAGGTGGTCTATTTCCCCCAGAATGTTCTGTTGAACTTGAAGTGGCCATGATATTCGGAATCGAAACTAAAACTGTAACTAGTTTCGATAGAACAACTTTTATCGAAACAACTAGTTTCGATAAGCCAACTTTTATCGAAACAACTAGTTTCGATACTAAAAAATTCACAGACAAGTTTCGATGACCACAGTTTCTATATAAGACAAAAAATCTAGTTTCGATAGTACCTTCTCTCGACAAAACGTAGACAAGAAGTTTCGATGATCAACAAAAATCAGAAACTGTCCCCAGTAGTTTCGATGCCTTCTTCTCCAAGCTCAGAAATACTCCATTGATGACAAGCTCCAGAAATCAATAGTTCAGAAATGACAAACAAATCCAGCGAAAACCTTCGGCTAACACTCCTGATCACTAATCCAACCTCTGATTCTTGAGATCACGAACAAAAATCCTTGAAAACAATGAAACAGTACGTCTGAGATGTTATGTGCAGATTTCAACAAAAACCTCAAAATACCTCACAAATCACCTAGAATCGATCACAAAACCTGATAACACTCAAAAACACTAGAGCATAATGCTCTGATACCAATTGTAGGTCCAGATTTCACTTGAAATCACTAATTTGATCGATTACGCACACACACAGGCGGAAACTGTGTGTATGGTGATGAAGCAGATGATAGAAACAGTGTTGGTGAAGATAACAGGCTAACCACACTATGAATCAACACGCAAATGGTATGAAAATGTAAGAACACAGTGAATAAACAACTGCAAATTGTATTGATTCAAGAACAATGTGAAAGAGAAGGTTCAGGGTTACAGCCGCTACTCACACCCTAAACATTCTCAAACTAGGCTGTTTATAGTAGTGACAGGTATCGAAACAATGTTCAATCGAAACTAGTAGTTTCGATTAACCATTTACATGGTGATTCACAGACTGTCGAAACTACCATCTATCGAAACTACTTGTTTTGATTGAACAAACTCAATCGAAACTAAGTAGTTTCGATGGCCCAGACTTAGCTAATAAAGCAGTAAATTACAGAAAACTGAAATTACATTTAATGAAATGACATAAAGTAAACTAGTCTAAAACTGTTTAAACATAAAATAAATGACAACAGCTTATACATAAGATATGACTCTACACCTTCAAAATGTCACTTTGGAATCGAAGCTGGAAAAAATTCCTTGGATATATGGTAACCAAAAGAGGAATAGAAGCAAGTCCATAGCAAATCAAAGCTATCATCAATTTAAAATCGCCATTAAATGTAAAAGAGGTACAAGGACTAACAGGAAGGGTAACAGCTCTCAACAGAATTATTTCGAAATCCTCATAAAGATGCAAAGAATTCTATGATATCCTGAAGAAAAACAAAAGGTTCGAATGGAGCGAGAAACATGAAAAATCATTCCAAGCCTTAAAGAAGTATCTAGCATCAGCACCTCTGCTAATGAAACCAGAGGGTAATGAACCATTATTTCTAAACCTAGCCGTGTCCAAAAACTCGCTAAGTGTTGTTCTAACTAAGGATCACGAAGGACAGAAACATCCTATTTGTTATGTATGTAAAAGCCTACTAGATGTGGAAACCAGGTATTCCTATCTCAAAAAATTAATTCTAGCATTAGTTATGCATCTACTAAACTTAGACATTACTTTGAAACTCATCCTATACATATTAAAACTAACTATCCTATAAAGTGTGCTTTGAAAAAACTAGAGATGTTAGGAAGAATGGCTAAATGGTCTATAAAGCTAAGTGCTTATAACTTGATATATGAGCCCAGATCAACAATTAAATCCCAAGCACTAGCGGACTTTGTGGCAGATTTCAGTAGTGATATCCAACAAGAAGCTGACTTAGAAGTCCAACAACTAGAAGGAACAAAGAATATATGGATCCTACACACTGATGGTGCATCTAATGTAAGGGGCATATGATTACGTATCATACTTAAATCATCACAGCCCAGTCAGTTAGTTGTGAATTCCAAGCAACTAACAATGAAGTAGAATATGAAGCACTAATAGCAGGATTACGACTAGCGATAGACATGAAGATCATGTATCTCCAAGTATACGTTGATTCATTATTAATCACTAATCACTTTAATGGCTCTTATGTAGCAAAAGGTGAAAGATTTATACGATACCTTGAAATAGTCAAAGATTTAACCGGAGAATTCGAGATTTTCCAAATTAAACAGGTTCCAAGATAAGAAAACACTGAGGTCGATGCCTTAGCAAACCTGGGATCAGCACTCAAAATACCATTGGATAGCAATATCCCAATAATACACATCATGAGCCCAGCTATTGACCCCGTAGAAGATAAACAGGTATCAAATATAGGAGACCTGGAAAATCAAGATTCTGAAAAGGTTAAAAGCTCATGGATAGCACCAATCAACAAATATTTGGAAAATGGTGAAATCCCGGAGTATGAGAAGAATCATAGAGCTTTCCTCATAAAGGTATCACGTTTTGTTGTTTTACATAATATCCTATATAGAAAATCACTTGCGGGTCCATACTTGAAATGCTTGGAGGATCTTGAAACAATTGAGGTCTTAAAAGATATACATGAAGGAGATTCTGGCAACCACACTGTGAGCAGAGCACTCTTTTCCAAAGAACTAAGAATAGGATACTACTGGCCAACCATGAGGAAGGATGCTATAAATTATGCCTAAAAGTGTGATTCTTGTCAAAGACATAGCAACATACTCCATCAGCCAGCAAAACCCTTACATTCAATCATATCCCCTTGGCCATTTATGAAATGGGGAATGGACATAGTCGACAAACTTCCTAAAGCACCAGGTGGAAAGGTGTTTATGCTAGCAATGACTAATTACTTTTCCAAGTGGATTGAAGCAGAAGCCTTTTTTCAAGTCAGAGAGAAAGAAGTAATATCCTTCATACTGGCTAGCAACTATGGAGGGAAACATATTGCCAAGATCATGGACTGTTATTCATCTCAAGACCTATTTTATGTAAGATGAGATTTATATCCCGACCAGATCCGGTATGTCTTTAATCATTATTTATTCGATTTATACATCTTCTTCATTTTTTATAGTGATTTAAGCATCGGAGGGATGTTAGACAAAACTAACATCCACCTTCACCAAGGTTTGAAGTTTTTGCATATTTTATTCTTGAAGATCATAACAAAAGATAGAGATTGGACATCTCTCTAAGCCAAGGGTGTTTTAAATCTCCCTCAACTGTTTTAGGTTTTCACCTTTCTGAGAATTGGGTTTCTACACCCCGGCGCACGTTATCCAAATGTAATTCAAGATAGTTGGAATCAGTATACGTAACGTTACTGGCAATTTTACTATTATTGACTACGTTTAGGATCCTGTCAAATAACATAAACATGTTATACTACTACCGGACATGACCCCAACTATTTAACATAAACATGTTAAACTAATGTCTTGGCATAAAAAAGTCGGATCCGAGGTGCAACCCTAGTATCTTAACGAGAATTTCCTCAAAAACAGCATTTACATGCTCCCAACTTCAATCAACTTAATCATTCACGGAAGAAACAATGAAGTTTACTCAATCTTCAAAATACCAACTATCAAGATAAAACACGAAGAACAATTGAAAACATCAGAAGATCTCCATAGATGTTTACTTAAAAAAAATTGTTCGGCCCGGATCTTCGTGCCACATCGGTCAAAATGATCTAAAAGTTTTTTTCAAATCTCTAAATGACCTTCACAAACTGTCAAAAACTTGGGGACAATTGTTATGGGTCAATTTTCACCTCCGGGATCCCAGACCTTGAGATAAGTATCGGAATCTCTAATCCTTATTACATTTCAGTATCTTGATTAAATGACCGTTGTAATAATTAAGATTACACATTTGTTTTGACTTGGTCATGCAGGTAACGACTATTACTCATTATTATAAGCTGAAGACACAGGATTGCAATAAATACAACGGATATAGGCGTGAAGAGGAGGCTCATAACGGTTCATTAAAGACATCTTTGTTATTTTAGCTTAGAAATTAATATTAATAATTGTATTTATATTGATAATGATCGATAGGAAAGAGACTTCACAATACACTAGTCTCGATCAAATCATTCATTCTCGTAGTATTGTTTACTAAAATCAATAAGATCATACAAGGTAGCCCGACTTTATTCGGCTCCCGAGGTTTTGGTCCGGAGATTCTCAAAGATCAAGGACTTTCCTCGTAACTCATCGTGTTATCTCTGTATTTTTACTTCATTTTACGCAAGATTATACAAGCTTACTACCTCACATACAAAGTTTGGCTACATGATTATCCTTTTTTAATTTTTGGTCAAAACATAGCCATTCCAGGTAAATCAGACATCCTTAGACTGCTTATAACCCATAGAACAAAATCCCCAAGGTTTCGAGCGCAAATCGAAAGCCGATAGGAGTCATTGAGGGGCTAGGGTTTGCATTCGGGATAGTTGGGGAAGAAGGAAGTTTGGGGGTGTTAGATTTAAATTAAGTAATCCCATTCAAATCAAGGCAACTGCCTAGTACGATCGGTTAAAATTCTTGGCCTCTACGCGTATTGTCGCGGGTTCGAGACCCACACCCGCACCATTTTTGTTTCTTTCTTTTATAAAAGAGGCGGTCTCCTTGGTTCATCGATTAATACAATAAGAAATCCCCCATAAGACCAATACGAGGCTACTGGTCTAGTGGTTGTGTGTGCGTGTCTGCCCAGAACCCACCCACGTTCGAATCTCAGAACCCGCAATATTTTTTAGACCCGTTTCTCAGCACCAATCTTTTATAAAAAAAAAACTTATTTTTATAAACCTTTAGTTTCTCCAATCAGTTTTATAAATTTAAAACTTTTAAAAATCATTTATTTATTTTATTAGGGTTAAAACCTAATAAATTTTAATGAAATTAATATATTTTACTCTAAAATTTATTCCAAAACCCTAAGTTTATAAAATATATATTTTTATACACGAACTTAATTATGAGCATACTTATAAACCCTTTTATCTTACATGTATACATCCTTTTATATGGGACATGTTATATAAAACATTTTAAACCAAATTTTATACTTTTAAATTAAATAATGAGTTATGACATAATTATTAATTAAAACTTTATATTTCAAAATTTAGCTTTGGTTACTTAGGTCATTAAACTACTTATTTACTTAGAACATTATTTGATTTAATTAGTAAATCATTATTTTCCTTCAAAACACTTTTGTTTATGATAATTAAACTAAATAAATAAAAAGATTTTATTTATTCATCCAATATTCCATTTATTCAACTTATTATCTTTCAAACATATTTATTTTATTCATTTACTTATTATCAAGAGCAAATTAATTATTCATTTATTTACCTATTATAAACAAAAGTACATAAATTGGTTGATCATGTTTACACATATTCAATTATTAACAAAACAAATGAAACCTTATATCCTTACACACATACTTTTTACAAGGGTTCCATAAACAACAACTGAAACTTAAACAAGTACACTCTTACTTAACCAAGCCCTCACCCAAATCCTTTGTGCATTAGGACTCCCCTTTTAGTCATTTAAACAACCCATTGATACATTTAAACTATTCAATCATAGGTTAATTTTGTGATAGCTAAACACTTGTGCAACATCTTGTTCGTGTGACCTCCAAACTACTTATTTCATGTGAGTTTCATAGCCCATTTTTACATTACTTTTTGTTTACAAATACTCGAGGTGGAACGTGTTTATAATACTTTACTTTGCATAATTCAATTACTATGTCCTTATGCAAGCCTATGCACTTCATGTCATAAACTACTTGGTGTTACATATGTTCATGTTTTAGTACAATCATTAACTTGAGTTGCAAGCCTAAGGTAGTACTTATTATGACCATATATATGGGAACTCGGTTCATTACTTAACACAAATCTTGGTGGAGTTGTGTATATATTTTGGTACCTTTCATAAAACCATCAGGTGGATTGTGTATACATTGTTGATAATTCATGGCTTGATTGTACACTTGGAACCTTGTATATTTTAAATTTTATGCCTTAGAATTGATATGGAAATAATGAATTGTAAATCATTTTTAACTCTTGTTGGTGTCAAAACCTATGTAACTCACCAACTACTTGTATTTGACATTTACTTAACATGTTTCAGGTGTAATCGTTTGAGGACAAGTCTTGATCATATAGGACTAGGGACCTAGTAATATTTAATTCAAACTTTAATTATGTTATGTTTCTTTTTAACTATTCTCATTTCCTTGTAATGAATACTTAATATGGTTGAATAAATATTGGAACTTATTTAATAGTTGATCATGTGCTTTTTAACAACCGTGTCAGCCCCGGCGTATAATCCGATGTCGGTCAGGGTGTGACACATAGCTTGGTAAGTCTATACGACTCTTGCTTGGTCTTGTCCTTGTTCTTAACTTAATGGGTCACATGTTGGGTTAAAGTAATGACCCCGCTGTGAGTGTGAGTATAGAACTCGTTTTAGGATTTTTTTTTATTTTTTTTTTCATGGATGGATGATGATTGCAGTTTAGGGGTTAGATGGTGAGGGTGATGATGCATGGTGCATGAGGAAGGTGCTCACCTTGTTCACATGATGGTGGGTCTTGACCTAGGGTTGGGGATATATGAAGCATCGAGTAAACATATTATGGTTGGGAAGGAAATGTGGTGATGTTGATAGCCGTGAGGTTCAAGCAGGTTGAATATTGATGGTGACCCAATTGGTATGGGTTATGAGTTGGATATGGTTTGGGTTATGATTATTGGCTCGTTTAGGGTTTGAATGGGTGGATGATGCATCATGGGAGGTGAACATGGCACTTGGATGGGTCACATGATGGGTTGGTTAATCATAACTGAGAATGATATGTAGAAGTCGACCCATTTGACCCATTTGCTAGTTTCTTTGGTTTTAGGATAGATGTTAATGAGATGTCATGTATGAACAAGTTTTTAGCTGTATTCTAGGATCGTCTTCCATAGAAGTTCTCTTGCTTTGTAAGACTTGACTTATTACACTAAAGTGAGTTCTTGACGTACTTTTTTAAATGTTTTGACGTTCTAGGGCTAATATACATGCTATGCAAACACTTATTTGATGTTAAACAAGATTATGAAATTTATACATACATACATATATATATATATATATATATATAGGGAGAAGTTCATTACAGAACAGTAAATTATTGCGAGAACAAAAAGAACAAACTCAAATCGTTTAATTTCTTCATCCATGGTATATATTTTCAAATGTTTGTACTTCATACAAACAAATATGTATGTTTATAACCATAAAAAACAATTTCATAAATTTTTTGATATATTTTTATACATTTAAAAGTTTACCCACACATGTGTAGATTATGTGTAGGTAAAATAACATATACATCCTACACATGAATTACACACGTGTAGGTTATATAAATAAATGAAATTTCTTCATATTTTTTTATAAATTTTATGAGAGACAAATAAACATTGCATTTATATCATTTTCTCATATTTAAAAACTTTTTAGGATTGGAAAAATGAAGGATTTATTTTGTTCTCTATGTTCCCGTAATATTTAGTGTTCTGAATTAAACCTTTCCCTATATATATATATATATATATATATATATATATATATATATATATATATATATATATATATATATATATATATATATATATATATATATATATATATATATATATAGAGGAAGGATCATAAGAAAACTCAATGTTCATGAGAAAACCAAAAAACTACTTATTAAAGGTAAAAAAATAATAAAAAATCATAAATAAAAAAATAAATCAAAAATTAAAAAACTGCTTCGAATACCGTGTTTCCCACGTCGTCCTCGTTCAAAAAAAAACTCGAAAAGTAGTGGGTTTAGCTTTTGGGTTTAGTATAGCTTTTAGGTTAGGTTTTTGGAGGGGTGGGGTGAGGGGTTTAGGTTTTTGGGGGGTGAGTGGGGGTTTAGGTTTTTGGGCGGTGGGTGAGGGGGTAGGTGGGGTGGGGTTACATTTTTGGTTGAGTGGGTGGGGGGATTAGGTTTTTGGGGATTAGTTAGGCTTTTTGGTTAAGTTTTTGGGTTTAGTTTAGGTTTTTGGAGGGGTGGGGTGGGGTGGGGGTTTAGGTTTTTGGGGGATGGGTGGGGGGGTTTAGGTTTTTAGGGGGTGGTTGAGGGGGTGGGTGGGGGTGGGGTGGGGGTTTAGGTTTTTAGGGGTGGGTTGGTGTAAGGCCCCAAACCCGGGAGGCCTCACTTGTTGGATTTACTCATTCACAAACAGTTATTAAACTTGAATATCAAATAACGCAGCGGAAATTTTCATTAAAACATACTCATAACATTGTTCAACATGCGAAAGCGTAACATAGTCTAATACATAAACATAACATAAACTAATCATAACGGGATGTCAGTCTTCTTGATCAACCGGGTAACTCTTCTCGCTTGCCAAGCATCACCGTCCATCATCCATACCTGCCTTAACCTGAATTTGCATACTAAAAAGTCAGCTACGCTGGTGAGTTCCAGTTTTTCATTCGATTTAAGAAATGGTTCATCATTCAATAATTCATTAGGGTTTAACATCATGTATAAGAAAGCAGGGCCTTTCTTTCATCACTAAAACATTCAAACATTTATCATCATAAACACGTTGAACGGATCGTTCGTTTAAAACATTTAACATTCATTTAAGTCATACATTACTATCTAAATCTGTGTTACCATTCGTTCCATCACCTAGTATTGTATTGCCCCTAAGGCTTAACTGCACGAAGACCGACAATACAATACATTCCGTCAATTCCCTTTTGTATTGCCCCCAAGGCTTAACTGCACGAGGGCCGACAATACCCCTTTAGTTGCCCCTATGGCTCTCATGTCCATAAACCGACAACTTCCATCGACGGCTATGGCTCACGGCCATAACACCGTCGGATCATAATTTAACCTTCATGTGGTCACGTTAACCCCTGAGTAACAGTCGTTACTCCCATACCAGTTGTACAACATCATAACCATTGACATGCCACAAAGACACTGCCCATGTTGTTCTTATGACAACTATGGCTCGTTGTCCATAATCTACCACAAGGCTGGGAATTACATTCCCAGACTTCATTCGTCAATTCCCTTCATGTAGGCCCCAAACCCGGGAGGCCTCACTTGTTGGATTTACTCATTTATAAACAGTTCTTAAACTTGAATATCAAAATAACGCAGCGGAAAATACTTCATTAAAACATAACAATTACATTGTTCATCATGCGGAAGCGTAACATAGTCTATTACATAAACATAACATAATCTAATCATAACAGGATGCCAGTCTTCGTATCATCCGGGTAACTCATCAAGCCGCCCAGCATCACCTTCCATCACCGTAACCTTCCATAACCTGAATGTGCATACTAAAAAGTCAGCTACGCTGGTGAGTTCTAGTTTTAACATAAAACGTTAACTTCAAATAATTTGCCAAAAACATAACTTCATACTTCATTTAATAAAAAGTGTACGTAAAATAATGCAATAACAAAACATAACACTACATAAACATAAGTCAACGAACATATCGAATCTGCGCCTTCTCGTAACCGTCAAATCCATACGTCACATACTAGTGGAATAACCTAAAGATCACCACCACTAGGCCTATCAACACCGTACTGTCCTTTAGGTGAGGAACTCCTAGGGCCCGATACTTAGGTTATTCAGCACCAAACTTCAAGCACGGCATCACAAGGATGACACGTACCAAACTTCAAGCACTGCACCTCGTAAGGCGCAAGTACCAAACTTCAAGCACGACTACCCCGTAAGGTAAATCGTACCAAACTTCAAGGATCACAATAATCCCCTTGGTGACCGTCATCACCCCAGTTGTACAACAGTTGGCCAGCCACAAAGGCCCCTAAAAGGTAAAGGCCCATAACATACTTCCCATACCCATAACCTTCATTCCCTAAGGAATATTGGCAGATTCGTTCGTTTGTGACTTTCATAAACATTCACTTCTTTTACTTCAAAACTTCAGTTAAAGCATTCGTACGTTTTATTAAAAATCATTCCTTCATTCATAAACACTTCATAAACTTCTATTGGCAAAATATTTCATAAACACTTCTTTCATAACCCTTCCTTCCAAACATCGTTCATAAACATCATTTTATAAAACGTCACATACAACATTCATAAACATCGTTTTATAAAATAGTCACATCGTTACGTACGCACACCAGCCCAAAAACATTATTAAAACATTTAAAAGAGGGCTTCTAGAACTCACCTGATAAGCTAATTTGGGTTGTCCTAAACAAGGTCCAACAACGTCACTTCCGATCTGAATTGATTAGTTAAATACACATCAGACCAATACCGACTCTAACGGTTTAACCATTCTCAACATACTAACTTTACTTAACCAACCTGATGCCTGCGCACTTAGCAAGTGCGCAGGGACTTGTTCTTGCGTACTTAATAAGTGTGCAGACTTTGCTTCATGCGTACTTGATAAATACGCAGTACCTTCTTCATGCGTACTTGATAAGTACGCATGACCCTCTTCATGCGTACTTGATAAGTACGCAGGATCCTCTTCTTGTGTACTTGGTAAGTACGCAGGATCATCTTCATGCGTACTTGATAAGTACGCACGAACTACTTCTTCGCAAAAACCCTAACTTCCACCTTCGGGTCTGATCACGTCAAGATCCCGAACTTGTTTACTTCAAAACGTTTGCTTTCCATTAAGGAACTCAAATCTATGTTTATCTTTCAGTTTTATCCGTGGAAAGGTTACCTTTTCACCCAAAACCCGAAAAACCCAAAAACGAACAAAAACTCATATTTAGGCCCGATCGTTACCTGAATCGAGTTTCTGATCCGGAGGTTCTTCTCACGAGCTATGGAGCAACACTTTGCTGAAATCTCGGGCCGATCCGCCAACTTTCTCTCTCTACGGTTTCTCTCTAGAACTTGCAATTGAGAGAAATGATGGAGACCTAAGCTATTTATAGGGGAGGCTCCCCTTCCAGCCCGCCGGCCCATCCGGCCTGACCCGACATGCCTCGTTCGTTTATTCCGTTATTATAACTGTCGTTTTATTTTCGGGATGTTACAAGTCCACCCCCCTTACAATAGGTTTCGTCCCCAAAACCTATCATAACTCAAATAGTTGAGGGTACGACTCCCTCATTTCCATCTCCGTTTCCCAAGTGGCTTCCGATCCCCTTCGATGCTTCCATTAGACTTTAACCAATTGGATAATCTTATTACGCAAACGATTCTCCTTTCTGTCTAAGATGGCCACGGGTTCATCGATGTAGTTAAGGCTGTTGTCGACCTCGATGTCAGTAAGTGGTACGTGAGCCGATTCATCCGCCAAGCACTTTCGCAAGTGTGATACATGGAAGGTAGGATGAATCCCACTTAACTCATCAGGCAACTCTAACCGATAAGCGACTTCACCAACCCGTGCCATTATCCTGAATGGTCCGACAAACCTCGGACATAATTTTCCTCTCTTCCTGAATCGTATGATTCCCTTATAGGGTGACACTTTCAACATTACTCTGTCCCCAACATCAAACTTAATAGGCCTTCGTCGTTTATCCGCATAGGACTTCTTACGATCTTGTGCGGCCTTCATTCGTGCTTTGATTTGATCAAACCTTTCCGATGTTTCTCTTACGACTTCAAGACTTCCTAATTCCTTCTGTCCAATCTCACCCCAACAAACCGGGGTCCTACATCTTCTCCCATACAACATTTCGTAAGGCGGCATGCCTGTCGTCGTGTGAATACTATTGTTGTAGGAGAATTCGGCTAACGGCAGATGACTGTCCCAACTGCCGCCAAAATCGATAATACAAGCGCGAAGCATATCCTCCAAGGTCTGAATGGTCCTTTCGGACTGACCATCCGTTTGTGGGTGGTATGCCGTGCTGATATTAAGCCTCGTGCCCATCGCCTCGTGAAATCTTTTCCAGAACCTCGATGTGAATCGTGTGTCCCGGTCAGATACGATCGTCAAAGGCATCCCATGTCGTGCTACTACTTCGTTAATAAACACTTCTGCTAACCTTTCTGACGAGAACGTCTCGCGAATAGGTAGGAAATGAGCACTCTTCGTTAAACGGTCCACAATTACCCAAATGGAGTCATGACCTTTAGCTGTGCGTGGTAGCTTAGTTATGAAGTCCATGGTAATGTATTCCCACTTCCATTCCGTTATATTAAGTGGTCGAATCTTTCCATATGGTTTCTGGTGTTCGGCCTTTACTTGTGAGCAAGTCAAGCACTTGCTTACGTACTTTGTCACTTCGTGTTTCATTCCAGGTCACCAGTATTCCTTCCTTAGGTCTTGGTACATTTTATTGGTACCAGGATGGATAGAGTATCGAGACTTATGAGCCTCATTCAAGATTTTGGTTCTAAGCTCGCCACCCATAGGTATCCATACCCGTCCAAAACGTGTCCTAACACCAAGGGTGTTATATTCCAACTTATCCTGTTGGCCAACCATCCTTTCCTTCTTTATGTTTTCTTCTTTAAGTGCCTCATCTTGAGCCTTTTCAATTTCTCTCATCACATCTGATGTTACCACCAACTGGCAAGCTTTCACTCTAATAGGAGTAGGCACATCCTTTCGACTTAGAGCGTCAGCCACCACGTTTGCCTTTCCAGGATGGTACATTATTTCACAGTCATAGTCTTTCAATAGTTCCAACCATCGCCTCTGCCTCATATTAAGTTCCTTTTGTTTGAAGAAGTACTTCAAACTTTTGTGGTCGGAGTAAATAGTAAACTTCACCCCGTAAAGGTAGTGCCTCCAAATTTTCAATGCGAATACGGCAGCAGCAAGTTCCAAATCATGAGTCGGATAATTAGCTTCGTGAATCTTCAACTGCCGTGACGCATACGCGATCACTCTCCCGCGTTGCATCAACACTCATCCCAATCCCTGACCCGAAGCGTCAGAGTATACCACTAAGTCTTCATTGCCCTCGAGAAGGGCCAAGACTGGAGCTTGGGTTAGTTTCTCCTTCAATTCCTTAAACGCCTCGTCCTGGATCGAACCCCATTCGTACTTTACCTCCTTCTGAATCAACTTTGTCAATGGCGAAGCTATTTTTGAGAAATTCTGGATGAATCTTCGATAGTAGCCTGCCAATCCCAAGAAACTGCGGATTTCAGGTGGCGTCTTAGGAATATTCCATTCCCTTACCGTCACTATTATAGCTGGGTCAACCATAATGTCGTTTGGGTTAATGACGTGACCTAGGAATTGGACTTTCCTAAGCCAGAACGCGCATTTGGAGAACTTAGCATACAACTTTTCCCTCTTCAGAGCTTCCAATACTTCCTTCAAGTGACACGCGTGATCACCCTCATTCTTGGAGTAGATGAGGATATCATCGATGAACACGATTACCGATCGATCCAGAATTGGTCGACAAACTCGATTCATCAAATCCATGAACGCTGCGGGGGCGTTCGTCAATCTGAGAGACATTACACGAAACTCGAAATGTCCATAACACGTGCGAAATGCAGTTTTCTGTATGTCTTCTTCCCTCACCTTCAACTGATGGTACCCGGACCGAAGGTCGATTTTTGAGAACCAGCTTGCGCCTAGCAATTGATCGAACAGGTCGTCGATCCTTGGTAAAGGTTACTTGTTCTTCACCGTACGTTTATTCAACTCGCGAAAATCAATACACATTCTCATCGAACCATCTTTCTTCTTCACAAACAACACCGGAGCACCCCACGGCGAGATGCTTGGTTGGATAAAACCCTTTTTAAGTAACTCGTCTATTTGTGCCATTAACTCTTTCATATCCACTGGTGCTAGTCGATATGGAGCCTTAGCCACGGGCTGGGCATCTGGTACTAAGTCGATTCGAAATTCGATCTCTCTGTCGGGTGGTATCCCAGGCAAATCCTCTGGAAACACCTCCGGGTACTCGCGTACCACGGGTACATCGTCTAGTTCCTTCACTTCCTTACACTCGTCAATTACGTACACCAGATAAGCCTCGCATCCGCACCTCAAGTAATCTGTTGCCTTAATCATTGAGATGACGTTTGGCATCGGGGCATCACGATCTCCAAGAACCTCGACTTTGCTACCGTCCGGAGCCTTGAGTCAGATTATCTTTCGTTTACATATAATTTGTGCTTCATTGGCAGTTAGCCAATCCATTCCTAACACGACATCGAACCCACCCAAAACCATGATAAACAACCTGACGGGAAATCTTTGGCCTTCTATTTTTATCGTGGAATTGCCAACTACATCAGTCACCCTCGCAGTTATACCCTCAGCGGTTTCTACGCTAAAGGCCCTTTCTAGTTTACTCATAGTGTACTTTCCCCTTTTACAAAAAGTCGAAGATATAAAACTCATACTGGCACCCGAATTGAATAACACATATACAAAAGTGTTGTCAAGGATAAACGTACCTGACGCCACGTCGGGGTCCGCTCTGGCATGTTCCTGCGTCAGCGCATAGGCGCGAGTCTTTGCTCGGGGTCTCTCTTCTTTCTTCTCCAGGCCTTTCCCTTTCCCGGCTTGACCCATCCTGGGCTTGGTGCATTCCCGGGTCATATGACCACCCTCCCCACAGTTGTTGCATTTGAAGCCTTGCGGGCATTCATGGGAGTAGTGTCCGGTTTTGCCGCATTTAAAGCATAGATTAGACCCTTACCGACATTCACCTGTATGTCTTACCCCACATCTTCCGCAGACTGTCGCCTCGCCTACCCTGGCCTGCTTGTCCCGAGCCCCAAACAACTTCCCACATGATCGTTTAGCGGGAAAACTCAGCTTCTTCTTAGGCTCTTCAATGGCAACGACATTCAGCGCCAGATCATCAAATACCACGCCGCTCAGTTCTACTACCGAATCATAGGTAGTAGGGGCGTTTGCCTTAACATAGGTGCGGAACTGGTCCGGCAGTCCTTGTATGTAGCATACAATCTTTCTTTCCTCAGTCGTGACAAGATGTGGCACCAGATGTGCCAGTTCATTGAATCGGGTTGTGTATTGCCGGTGCGTCATGCTCCCGGCCTTCAAACCCATAAATTCCCTTTCTACCTACTCAATCTCGTTCCTTGGGCAGAAATTCTTGATCACCAAAGTTTTCAAGTCGGCCCACATCATCGCATCTACAACCTCGCTCCCTTTTGCTTGACGTACACCTTCCCACCAATGGGATGCTTCCTCTCTCAAGGAGTTAGCAGCAAATTTTACAACTTGATCCGTTCGACATTCACTGAGACGAATGGCAGCTTCCATACGGATCACCCAATCAAACGTAGCCACCACGTCTTTCTTTCCAGTGAGGACCAGTGGGTCACATGCTTTAAACGACTTGTAGTCGCATCCGCGTGCAGGCGGCGCATTATCAGTCTCGTTGTTCTGGGCACCAGTTGCCGCGCTAGACCCACCTTCCCCATTAACCTTCTTCAATGCTTCAGCTAACAGACCTGGTGACGTGAGGACGAAGTCTCACTCAAAAATAAACCAATTACAACTAAATAGCTAGCGGTAAGTGGGTATCGAACACGAGGAGTTTGTGGAAAATGTGTTATCTAAGTAGCTTTTATAGTAAACTAAAATTAAACTAGATTGCAGAAATGTAATTTTCAGAATTTTGATTGTTGGTTTTGAAAACAAGAATTATCTAAATTAATCGCAAATCAAAAGATTGTAATTCAGAAATGAGAGAGTATGTCTTCCCCCGGTTTCAGGTTTCAGGTTTCCATGAATGATAATACTGATGTTTAATTAGGAAGAACTACATAGACATAGTTCATGAAAATATGTTTGATTGTGATAAAAGGGGACCAAGTGCTTGGCTTACAAGAACGCAAGATTGTCACCCGATGATCAATTAAATATATCCAACCCCGAATTCCTCCCAATAAATCTCGATTGCCAGCGGCACCAAGAACTGATGGTTTAGAAAACGATGTTAAACAATATCAACGATTACAATCAAACACATAAACACCACAATAACACAACCAAAATGATTAGATTATTGTCCTACAAATAACATAAACATCAACAAACATTCAAAAGATAAACCTTACAATCCGAAGGAAAACATATGAAAACTTAGCTACACATCGTTCGGTTGATCATCACTTCAATTCCGTTGTTCATACGAATCAAAATAGGAAAAGTAATAATAGAAACACCCAAAATAATGTTTTGACACCCTAAATTCGCCTCCTCCAAGTTCTGAATCGCCCCCAATGATCAGATATCCGAAAAGTCATCCAAACCACCAATATATATAGCAGTTACACTTTTTGCACTGGGGACCACCGTAAGCTACGGTGACCACCGTAGATTACGGTGATGAACAAGAATCCTACGACGGTTGAAAACTGGATTACGGTGCAGAAATGTCCTCAGATGCCACCATAGCTTACGGTGGCCACCGTAAGCTACG
Source organism: Smallanthus sonchifolius (assembly GCA_023525975.1). Lineage (NCBI taxonomy): Eukaryota > Viridiplantae > Streptophyta > Magnoliopsida > Asterales > Asteraceae > Smallanthus > Smallanthus sonchifolius. The sequence continues at coordinate 36,608,202 of CM042046.1, forward strand.
GTGGAGCCCAGCTCAATCTATCTCTTTTTTTTCTTTGTTTCAATAGCAGCTGAGTCTCTTTCCGCTTGCTTCAATCCTTGCGTTAAATGCATCCACTTAAACTCTTTTGTACCTGAAACATTAAACCACCATAGTCATCTAATTCTAACAAGTAACCGACTTAAGTGTAGGAGTTTACATTATTTAAACCACTTAAGGGTTATCCTACGGATCATCCGTCACATCCCCACACTAAACCGTTGCTTGCCCCCAAGTAACTTATCAAAACAACTCATCAATTCTCAAGCGATCAAATACAAATCAAGCAACCAAACGTCCTTATTTACTAACTTTTTCTTAAACCCCGCATAACACACCCCTCACAATGACTCTCCTCTCGGCGACAAATAATAACTAGCAAGGATGAGCTAGAACACACTTAAAACAAATGGGTGATTGCACAATAATAGGCTTGTACTTAAATCGGTCCTTCGCCTAAAGAATTTACTAAAATGCGCACGTGAATCAAAGGGACTTAAGGGTTGGAACGTGGCTAGGCATATGGGTAGGACATGGAAATATATATGTAGTAGCTAATGATCCGACCCGGTCTTATTATTACATCTAAATAAACTCAACTAATTAACTAACTACAAAGCCTTGCATTTTTTTTCTTTCAAACTACTACCACAATTATTCTCATTCTTTTTGTATTTTTCTCAGATTTTTTTCTTTTTTTTTCATTTTTTTTTTAAACAAAACAAACATTGAACACTACGTACTAAAACTACTAAACTACTAAACCGGGTCTTCTCAAACAGGTAAGATATTTTGGGCGGTAGGCATGGGTTATCAAATGATAGGCAATAAGCTCAAATATGGTTACTAATGGACCAAACCCCCGCCCCTCTCGCTACCATGCTCATATGTGTAATTTATGAGGCCCAACCCCCGAATCCCACACTCACACACATCGTGACGAGGCTACCTAAATGCCCTTATCCTTTTCACATACATATCAAGCTAAGGCCTCAAACCGAATTCAAGCACAAGTTCTAATGCACCCCCACCCATTGCCACTCTCATCAAAGAAAATATTTCTAACAATTCAAAGAAATGGCTCAAACTCTCACCAAGAAAAAAGGAAATATGGGCTGCCGATGTGTCATGCGGTTTAGTACTTAAGTGTTCAAATTTGGACCATTTTTTCACTTAATTTTCACAATTTTTCAACATTTCAAAATTTTCCCTTCATCCCCACACTTGGGATACATTGTCCCCAATGTACGGTTTTGAAGGAAAGATCGCTTAAAACACAACTTCACTTGTTGCTTCTCTACTCAAACCCCAAAATTATATATATATATATATATATATATATATATATATATATATATATATATATATTTTAGATTCAAAACTAAACAAACACCACCAATCTTTCACAACCCAACAACTAAATACCTCAAAACACCGCCCAACCATAAACATAAACATAAAGATATACAAAAATGTACAAGATAAGGTAGAACACTATCTGATCAATAGTATCTCGGTTGAGGAGGTCCGAAAATGGACGTCATCGTGTCAGAAAATTCTCCGACCCCAACGAGCCACTGCTACTATCACCTTGATCTCCACCTTGATCAGCTTGTTGACTTCCCATGCCTGTGTGTGGATCCACCCACTGAGAATGATGCAATGGTGGGGTAGGATAAGTTACACTACCATCGTACGGTGGTAGAGTAGAGTAATCCACAATAGGAGGGTCGGCAACAACTGGTTGACCCGCATGCCAAGCATCATGCATACGTCTATTCCGGTCATCCAGGTAACGGTTGTTGATCTCCTCTTCATGAGCAAACATGTGAGCCCTATTCCACTGCTCTTGTCGATCATAATTTTGCTTCAAAGTTCTCTCCATACTCACTCCCATGAATGTTTGATGATCATAAGATACTTGTCTTGAGTCTTCCCAGTCAGAAAAGGTAGGTGGACGCATACGCTCAACAACTTGCTCCATCGTCCCAACATGAGCCCAATTCGGATCATACGGCATTTGTGAATAATCAAATGCACTTTCGATGTACCCCGACTGGGTTCCTTCTCTTCTTCCACTTCCACTTCCGCTCGGGCCTCCTCTATCCGTTTCCATTGGTACCATGTAAGGGTCATCCATATAGTCATCATCCCCACTCGGAGCTTCCTCTTCACTATCGGGCTCATCAGCCTCACCCGGTCGTAACGGCCTTGCATCCACTTTCAAGGCCCTGCATCTCTGACCCTCACTCTTGAGCTTATGATACCTCTCCGACTCGACATATTTCCATCCAATTCCCAACTGCTTAATGTCAAACGGCTTGAATTTCTTGTAAGAGCCTTTATCCTCGGCTTGAATAGCTCCATACTTCTTCAACAGTGCAGTAATCAACCGACAATGTGGTATTATCTTTCGTTGATCACTATTCCAACTTATCCATATATTATTTAACACTAAAAATCGGAAAGGAAAAAGCGGAGCCCCATTCAACAAGGCATACAAGATTGGCACCTCCGGATATCGCACTTCAACCTTGTCACCCCGTCGGGGAATGACATTTTGTGTGCATATAATCAACATCAATTTAGCCTCGATCCTCAAATTCTTACGGTATAATTTCCCATTTGTAGTACCGGGCAAAAACATATAATCCAACATCATGTGCCATCTTGGATGCTTCTCTGGCTCAAAATACAAATCCTCCAGCCGCGGGATCATGTATTGATTCACTGGTTTACTATCAAACTTGGCTATCCTACGCAATGTGTCGAATGACATCTCAACCTCAACCCTGTTACCGTCCCAATCAACTTCATTTTTTATGCCCCTTTGTACGGGGGACATTTTAGAGTGGCCATCCACTCTTGAATTTCCTCAACATACAAATTATTAGCCTCTTGATCGTAACATTTCAGTGCCGCTTCCTACCCCAAAGTGCGGAACTTATCAATGACCCCGAACGGACCGAAATCTTTTTCACGAACTTCTTTCTCACAAATGAATGCTTCTTTCCGTTGGGTTAACTTATTCATTTGATCATGGAACAGTTCCGCCTGCCATTCATTTGGTTGCTCGTGTAAAGGCCCAGATGTCTACTTCGGTTTCGGACCTCTCGGTTACTCTACCTCCTGTTGTTCTTCTTCATCTTGATCCGCCAATCTGAGTAGTCTTCTTTTTCGTTGTTGATTCTCATGTGGGTTACTAGAAGACCCAACTTGTTCTTTCCCTTTTCGACCCATAACCTCTGCTTTGATGGTAATGAAAACAACAAGAACTTCAAGCTAAGCAAAAACCCACTAAAACCCTAAAATTTTCGGACCCCTAATGTCCAAAATCGACCACCAAAACAGAGGAATCTTTGAAATGCAAGCACAAATCTGGAATCCTTGCGAAATTTTAGCCGAGATAGACCCAAAAATCACTCGATTTTGTTGAGATTTGAGAAAATAGTGAAGGATTTAAGTAATGGAAGTTAGGGTTTATGTTTGAAAATGAATGGGGAAGGAGGTGATGTTTGGTGGTGAAAAAGGGATAAACCCGTATGTGTGGTTGTGAATTAAATGAGATTTCGTTTTTTTTTTTTTATATGACCCGGATTCATGAATCAGACCGCCACAACATTTTACGGTGACCACCGTAATCTACGGTGGTCGCTGGCAACAAAATCCCACCGTAAGGCAGTTTAGGAATGGCGTATGGTTTTAAATCCCCACCGTAAACTACGGTGCCACCGTAGCATACGGTGGTATCTGGCACTTTAATATTTCAAAAAAAAATTGTTTTTTTTTTTAGAATTTTTATAGTTTTTATATTTTTCGAAAATCATGCCCTACCCCCATGAAAAACCCATGTTGTCCTCAACACTGTGTTAGAGAAATTCGTAAGAACTTCCCCACACTTGTTTCAAACACAAGTTAAACGTGAGTACGGTAATTGTTTAAAAACAACTAAATTACACTAAACTAACTATTTACACTACCAAACTTGGGCCTCTCATGCTTGTTCTTCATTTACCGGGTGTAAAATGTAGCCCACCTTGTCAATTTCGAGAGTGTTGATGTCATTTCCTTCCAAATACGGCTTGAGCCGATGCCCATTCACCGTTTGCTTCATATTAGTATGAATATCTTCAATATCAACATCCCCGAATCGACCCACTCGCGTGATCACGTATGGCCCCATCCATTTGCTTTTCAACTTTCCCGCAAATAGCTTCAATCACGAGTTGTACAACCATACCTTTTGACCCGCTTCAAAGGTTCGCTTCCTGATCTTTGCATCATGAACCTTTTTCAGTTTGTCTTTGTACGCGGACGCACATTCATATGCTTCATCTCGAATCTCTTCAATTTCACTCAATTGAAGCTTCCGAATCCTACCCGCTTCATCGTAATCGCATTCACCGTTTTAATCGCCCGATGAGCTAACTCCATTGGTAAGTGGCACCCTTTCCCATACACTAACCGGTACGGAGTTGTACCAATAGGAGTTTTATAGGCCGTTCGGTAAGCCCACAACACATCATCCAACTTACTTGACCAATCTTTTCTATCCGTTCGCACCGTCTTCATGAGAATTTCCTTGATTTGACGGTTGGACACTTCAACTTGTCCGCTTGTTTGCGGATGATACGGCGTAGCGATTCGATGGTTCACATTGTACCGCTTCAACAATTTTCCAAAGTTAAAAATTTTAAAATGTGAACCGCCGTCACTAATTATAACTCTTGGAATCCCGAAACGAGCAAAGATGTTGGACTGAACAAACTTGCACACAACCGAATGATCGTTGGTTCTTGTAGGAATGGCTTCAATCCATTTCGAGACATAATCTACCGCCACAAGAATATACAAAAACCCATTCGAACTCGGGAATGGACCCATAAAGTCTATGCCCCACACATCAAATATCTCAACCACCAAAATAGGTTGCAAAGGCATCTCATCCCTCTTCGAAATACTTCCCATTTTTTGGCAATTTAAACAATTCCGGGCAAATTCACACGCATCTTTGAAAATGGTGGGCCAATAAAACCCACATTGAAGAACCCGATAACCGGTTTTCTGCCCACTGAAATGACCCCCACATGCTGATGAATGTGCATGAGTCAAAACCTGCAACACCTCGGTGTCGGGAATACACCTCCGAATCACTTGATCCAACCCAATCTTGAAAAGGTCCGGTTCATCCCAAATATACTGTTTCACTTGAGCCATAAACCGTTGCCTTCTCTTCTTCTCCCAATGGCTTGGAATGGAATCCGTGGCTAAATAATTCACAAAATGAGCATACCACGGTGCGGTAGACACGGCTAGCAATTGCTCATCAGGAAACCGTTCATTTATTTCCATCGTGTCGTCAACTCCTTCTAATGGAATCCGGGATAAGTGATCCGCCACAACATTTTCACATCCTTTTTTATCCCGAACTTCCAAATCGAACTCTTGTAAAAGCAACACCCAACGAATCAAACGGGGCTTTGCATCTTTCTTCTCCATCAAATATCGGACCGCACTATGATCCGAATACACCACTACCTTGCTTCCCCAAATGTAAGACCGAAACTTATCTAATGCGTACACCACCGCAAGCAATTCCTTTTCCGTAGTTATATAATTTAACCCTTTGACCCAAAACTGCCCCAATAGTGCTATCACTAGCATCACACATGATCTCGAATGGCTTCGTCCAATCCGGTGGTTGCAAAATAGGAGCTTGCACCAACTGTTCCTTCAAAATATTAAAAGCTTGCAAACACTCATTAGTAAAATCAAATGGAACATCTTTAAGCAACAAATTACATAAAGGTTTAGTGATTACACTAAAACCTTTAATAAATCTTCGATAAAAACCCGCATGTCCCAAAAATGACCTTACCCCTTTAACATTTTTCGGTGGAGGCAAAGTTGAAATTACCTTTATTTTTGCCTTGTCTACCTCCATCCCTCTATTTGAAATCACATTACCCAACACAATACCCTCTTGCACCATGAAATGACTTTTCTCCCAACTTAGCACCAAATTTTTCTCGACACATCTTTTTAAAACTTTTTCCAATTCGTCGAGACAAGATTCAAAAGTTGGGCCAAAAATGGAAAAGTCATCCATGAATACTTCAAGTGACTCCCCGACCATGTCCGAGAAAATACTCATCATACAACGTTGAAAAGTGGTCGGGGCATTGCACAATCCGAATGGCATTCGCCGAAAAGCGAAAGTGCCGTATGGACACGTGAAGGTGGTTTTGTGTTGGTCATCCGGATGAATAGCAATTTGGTTGTACCCCGAATACCCATCCAAAAAACAGTAATATTTTTGACCCGACAATTTTTCAATAATTTGGTCAATAAATGGTAAAGGGAAATGGTCTTTAGAAGTGGCGACATTCAATTTCCGGTAATCAATGCACACGCGCCACCCGGTGACCGGTCGGGTGGCGATTTGTTCTCCATTTTCATCTTTAATTACCTGAATACCTGCTTTCTTTGGCACTACCTGTGTAGGACTTACCCAAGCGCTGTCCGAAATAGGATAGATAATTCCCGCATCTAACCATTTGATTACCTCCTTTTTCACCACTTCCCTCAGATTGGGATTCAACCTTCTTTGGGTCTCACGAGTCGGTTTTGCATCATCGGCGGTGATAATCTTGTGCATGACTATGGAAGGACTAATCCCTATTAAGTCGGCAATCGTCCATCCTATAGCCGCCTTGTTCGCCTTCAATACCTTCAATAACCCTTGCTCTTGAGCCACATCCAAATTGGAGGCAATAATGACCGGTAATGTGTCATTGTCCCCCAAGAATGCATATTTCAAGTAGCTAGGCAAGTTCTTCAACTCCACTTTCGGTGGACATTCCAGTGACGGCTTCGTATCCGAATTAATTTCCGCCTGTAAACTTTCAATTTGATGGGTCCACGGTGGTCGCCCTTCTTGAACCGCTAAAGCCTCTTGCTTTTTCTCTTCCATCCTCAATGCACATACATGTACTTGTTCAGAAAAATCAAAAACACAAGTTTCCAAGACATCTTCCTCATACTCGTGCGGGTCACACCTGTCAACTAAATCTGCCATAAAACACTCATCACCACTCAAAGAGTTAGAAACGTTGGTAAAGACATTTAATCTCATTTTTCTATTTCCAAAGGTCATATCATCTGTACCATATCGACAATCAATAATGGCATGAGCGGTGTTCAAAAATGGTCAACCCAATATGACATTTTGTTGTTGACTTGGGTCAACCGATGAGTAGTCCAAAACTAAAAAGTCAACGGGATAGTAAAATTCATCCATTTTTACTATCACATCCCGCACAATCCCTCGGGGAAGCTTGTGAGATAAATCGGCTAAAACAACCGTTGTCTCGATCCGTTTCAATGGACCAAAATCGTATTGGTCATATAAGCCCCCCGGTAAAATACTTACTCCGGCACCAAGATCCAATAACGCCCTCGACATTTGAAAATTTCCAACTTGAATATTAATTAATGGCGTTCCCGGATCTTGGAGCTTAGGAGGAAGATCCCCTTTTAAAACTGCACTTACCCGCTCAGTCAAATTAACCTGTTTAGGCACTTTCTGTTGCCTCTTTTGGGTGCACAATTCTTTTAAAAATTTTGCATACGCGGGTACTTGCTTAATTGCCTCAAGTAAAGGAAGATTTATTTTTACTTGTTTGAACACCTCCCACATCTCCTCTTTTTGAGGGCCCCTTTTTGAAATAATGTTCTTCTTACCTGGGTCTATTAAAGCCGAAGGAAAAGGGATAGGATTTGACTCCCCCCCCCCCCCCCATTTTTCTTGTTATTCAAAAGTTCACTTAGACCCGGTTTGCCAAATACTTTTTCAAAAGTTTCACTTTTAGATTTACCCAATAGTGATGATTCGTCATCATCACTTTCCACCCCCGTAATATCCTCAACAACCCCTTCAACCAAATTCGGTGAAGAGTCATTTTTGTATTCTTTACCACTTCTCAAAACACTTACATGATTAATAGGAACATTACGTGAAGAATTATGAGAGGGGTTTACCTTAGTGTCTCTTGGAAGTTGACCCTTATTCTTCTTCAAATCCGCCACTTCGGTTGCAAGTTGACCCATTTGGGTGGTCAAAGATTGAATGGCCTTGTCACGAACTTCGTCTTTTTATAGACGAGCATCATCCAACTGATTTCTTCTTTGCATCTCTTGTTGCATCGTCTTTAACACATCCATAACCTCATTCCCACTTGAATTGGATGGTCCCGGTCCCCCAGTTTGTTGTTGGTATTGTCTTTGATAACCTTGATTACCTTGATTACCTTGATTTGCATATGGTTGACGCGGAACAAAGTTTGATTGAGGTGCTCCTTGGAAATGTGGGTTGGATTGATTCGCGGGATTGCCATAACGAAAATTCAGGTGATTTCGCAACCCCGGATGATACGTATTTGAATTCATGTTATAATTTCTACCACCCCCACCTTGGCCTTGACCTTGAATTGCATTGACTTTTTCAAAATTTTCTTGAACTCCCAAACAATTATCCGCTGAATGGCCCAATTCATTACATCATAAACTTGATTAGTAGTTTGCACATTACCATCCTCCACCGCATGCAATTGGGTTCTAGTAATGGCCGGTCTCGCTCTCCTAGATGATTGAGCCTTCCTCTTTGATGTGACCGCCATTTGTTCCAAAAACGCCCAATCGTCTTGCTCGTAATTAGTACCGAATGTACCATTCGTGATAGACATTAAGTCACGAGCATCTTCGGAATTCAACCCTTCATGAAACGCGTTCAACAATTCCCACAATTCGATCCCATGATGAGGGCAATTTTTTATCATCAAATTAAACCGTTCGAAAGCTTCGTGAAACATTTCACCTTGTTGTTGTTGGAAGCTTCTCAAGCTTCTTCTCGCATCGTTGGTCTTTTGGGCCGTGAAAAATTCTTCTAAAAATCTTTGTTGCATCTCCGCCCATGTATAAATCGAAGCCAATGGTAAAGTGTAAAACCATCTCTTCGCTTTATCTTCCAACGAGAATTGAAACAATACCAACTTTACTTCATCCGATGAAAATCCTTGCCCACCGATAGTATTGCATATCGAATCGTATGCCTCCAAATGAAAATAAGGTTCCTCCGTGGCTAATCCCTTATATTTCGATAAACTTTGGAGGGAATTAGTTCTAACTTCGAACGTCCTCCCTTGATTGTTTTGAGGAATAACTACCGGTGAAGGATTGTTAGTAATAACCGGCCTAAAATGTGCTTCAATACCCCTCACGGCCTCCCGATTATATCTTCTTGGCACGCCCAACGGTACTTGTGGTGGCAAACCGGCTTGCCTAGGCATTTGTCTTCGAGGTTGAACTTGTCTAGGAATTTGTTGTTGAAATTGTGGTTGAGGTTGAAATTGTTGTTGAGGCACTTGTTGCTCATATTGTTGAACTTGTCGAGGTTGACCTTGTGGAGCTTGCGGTCTTCGCACAAATCCACCCCCTCCTTTAAATCCCGTTTGATTTCCATTACCCCCAAGGGTATATTCACCTTCATCATACCCCTCATAATCATCTTCATAACCGTCATCAAACCCATCATCTTGCACTCTCATAAACGGCATCGTGGGAGATTGTTGATATTGGAACCTCGATGGTGGTTGTTGTTGTTGAACCGGGGTGGTAAAGGTTATAGGTGGGTCTTGTTGAAATGGGAATGGTTGACTCTGTTGGGAGGACGATTGACCTTGAGTCGGGAAGAAATGGCTAAATGCTGGAAAGGTTGATGCCGTTTGGTAGCTCAATGGATTTGATGGAAGTGTGCTTGTAGGAACAGTGGTATTTGTGGGTTTGCTCTTACTTGTTATAGGATTTGGTGGAATAGGAGGTGTGGTGGTTAGTAGTGTTTGACCCGTCGTGAGAATTGGTGGATCCATGATGTTTTTTGGTGTAGTAGGAGACCCAATGACTTTGTTCTCCCTAAGTAAAACTCGGTTCCGTGAAAGTGTCCGTTCAATTTCCGGATCAAATGCTAATGGTGATGACTTTTTGGAGCCTCTAGTATGCATACACCTGTAAGTACCTGCATACTAACACAACCCGCGTAAACCCGAAAATAACAAACAAAAAACTACGAAAGTTAACACACGTTGCGCACTACTCCCAGGCAACGGCGCCAATTTGACGTGAGGACGAAGTCTCACTCAAAAATAAACCAATTACAACTAAATAGCTAGCGGTAAGTGGGTATCGAACACGAGGAGTTTGTGGAAAATGTGTTATCTAAGTAGCTTTTATAGTAAACTAAAATTAAACTAAATTGCAGAAATGTAATTTTCAGAATTTTGATTGTTGGTTTTGAAAACTAGAATTATCTAAATTAATCGCAAATCAAAAGACTGTAATTCAGAAATGAGAGAGTATGTCTTCCCCCGGTTTCAGGTTTCCATGAATGATAATACTGATGTTTAATTAGGAAGAACTACATAGACATAGTTCATGAAAATATGTTTGATTGTGATAAAAGGGGACCAAGTGCTTGGCTTACAAGAACGCAAGATTGTCACCCGATGATCAATTAAATATATCCAACCCCGAATTCCTCCCAATAAATCTCGATTGCCAGCGGCACCAAGAACTGATGGTTTAGAAAACGATGTTAAACAATATCAACGATTACAATCAAACACATAAACACCACAATAACACAACAAAAATGATTAGATTATTGTCCTACAAATAACATAAACATCAACAAACATTCAAAAGATAAACCTTACAATCCGGAGGAAAACATATGAAAACTTAGCCACACATCGTTCAGTTGATCATCACTTCAATTCCGTTGTTCATACGAATCAAAAATGGAAAAGTAATAATAGAAACACCCAAAATAATGTTTTGACACCCTAAATTCGCCTCCTCCAAGTTCTGAATCGCCCCCAATGATCAGATATCCGAAAAGTCATCCAAACCACCAATATATATGGCAATTACACTTTCTGCGTTGGGGACCACCGTAAGCTACGGTGAACACCGTAGATTACGGTGATGAACAAGAATCCTACGGCGGTTGAAAACTGGATTACGGTGCAGAAATGTCCTCAGATGCCACCGTAGCTTACGGTGGCCACCGTAAGCTACGGTGGAGCCCAGCTCAATCTATCTCTTTTCTTTCTTTGTTTCAATAGCAGCTGAGTCTCTTTCCGCTTGCTTCAATCCTTGCGTTAAATGAATCCACTTAAACTCTTTTGTACCTGAAACATTAAACCACCATAGTCATCTAATTCTAACAAGTAACCGACTTAAGTGTAGGAGTTTACATTATTTAAACCACTTAAGGGTTATCCTACGAATCATCCGTCACCTGGCAGAGAAGTCTTCATCAACTCGGTGAACTCTCGAGCTATAGCTGCTCTCACTTCTAGTTCAAAAGTGAAAGGTTGTTCTTCAACCAGTGTCTGCTCAGTTCCATGCACACTAACTGCCGGTTCAGTGTGAACACTTCCTTCTTCACTATACTCTTGGCGCGCACGGGTCCTGCCACGCCCACCATTTCGACCACCGGAACGGCCCCCACCACATCTTCTGTTTCCTCTCCTTGCCATTTCGTTCTATAAGACAAGGAATCCAATGTAATCACGCTAGTTAAGAAATAAAATTCAACAAGCACTGTAAGATGTTAATATACACTGGCCATCTGCAATTAACCATTACATTACCTTTCAATTTTTATTTGACCACCTTTGTGATTTCATCAGAACACAAGTCCTTACCTAACCATTTCTAAGGCATACTATATATGTAAATATATATATACTACCTTCATACCTGATGCTGTGGCTCGAGTTACCCGTACTAGCATCCGCTTTCGGTCCCATTCACAGTTTAAGTTCAGACACTGGGAGTGTCCGAATCATTCAAACTATTACATAACCATTACATTTTTCATCATGCGGAAGCGTAACATAGTCTATTACATAAACAAAACATAATCTAATCATAACAGGATGTTAGTCTTCGTATCATCCGGGTAACTCATCAAGCCGCCCTGCATCACCTTCCCTCATCGTAACCTGCCTTAACCTGAATATGCATACTAAAAAGTCAGCTACGCTGGTGAGTTCTAGTTTTAACATAAAACGTTAACTTCAAATAATTTGCCAAAAACATAACTTCATACTTCATTTAATAAAAAGCGTACGTAAAATAATGCAATAACAAAACATAACACTTCATAAACATAAGTTAACGAACATATCGAATCTGCGCCTTCTCGTAACCGACAAATCCATACGTCACATACTAGTGGAATAACCTAAAGATCACCACCACTAGTCCCATCAACACCGTACTGTCCTTTAGGTAAGGAACTCCTAGGGCCCGATACTTAGGTTATTCAGCACCAAACTTCAAGCACGGCATCACAAGGATGACACGTACCAAACTTCAAGCACTGCACCTCGTAAGGCGCAAGTACCAAACTTCAAGCACGACTACCCCGTAAGGTAAATCGTACCAAACTTCAAGGATCACGATAATCCCTTTGGTGACCGTCATCACCCAGTTGTACAACAGTTGGCCAGCCACAAAGGCCCCTAAAAGGTAAAGGCCCATAACATACTTCCCATACCTATAACCTTCATTCCCTAAGGAATATTGGCAGATTCGTTCGTTTGTGACTTTCGTAAACATTCACTTCTTTTACTTCAAAACTTCAGTTAAAGCATTCGTACGTTTTATTAAAAATCATTCCTTCATTCATAAACACTTCATAAACTCCATAAACTTCTTTTGGCAAAATATTTCATAAACACTTCTTTCATAACCCTTCCTTCCAAACATCGTTCATAAACATCATTTTATAAAACGTCACATACAGCATTCATAAACATCGTTTTATAAAAGAGTCACATCGTTACGTATGCACACCCCAAAAACATTAATAAAACATTTAAAAGAGGGCTTCTAGAACTCACCTGATAAGCTAATTTGGGTTGTCCTAAACAAGGTCCAACAACGTCACTTCCGATCTGAATTGATTAGTTAAATACACATCAGACCAATACCGACTCTAACGGTTTAACCATTCTAAACATACTAACTTTACTTAACCAGCCTGATGCCTGCGCACTTAGCAAGTGCGCAGGGACTTGTTCTTACGTACTTAATAAGTGCGCAGACTTTGCTTCATGCGTGCTTGATAAATACGCAGTACCTTCTTCATGCGTACTTGATAAGTACGCATGACCCTCTTCATGCGTACTTGATAAGTACGAAGGATCCTCTTCTTGCGTACTTGGTAAGTACGCAGGATCATCTTCATGCGTACTTGATAAGTACGCACGAACTGCTTCTTTGCAAAAACCCTAACTTTCACCTTCGGGTCTAATCAAGTCAAGGTCCCGAACTTGTTTACTTCAACACGTTTGCTTTCTATTAAGGAACTCAAATCTATGTTTATCTTTCAGTTTTATCCGTGAAAACGTTACCTTTTCACCCAAAACTCGAAAAAACCCAAAAACGAACAAAAAATCAGATTTAGGCCCGATCGTTACCTGAATCGAGTTTCTGATCCAGGGGTTCTTCTCACAAGTTATGGAGCAACACTTTGTTGAAATCTCGGGTCGATCCGCCAACTTTCTCTCTCTACGGTTTCTCTCTATAGAACTTGCAATTGAGAGAAATGATGGAGACCTAAGCTATTTATAGGGGAGGCTCCCCTTCCAGCCCGCCGGCCCATCCGGCCCGATCCGACATGCCTCGTTCGTTTATTCCGTTATTATAACTGTCGTTTTATTTTCAGGATGTTACACTTCATTCGACAGATTAGATTTGTAATGACTTCTTTAAAACCTTTGCCCTTTTCTTTTCTTTTCATAAACATTTCATTCATTTTCAAAACCCTTTACCTTCGTTTTAAACCATTTCTTTATAAACATTTCGTTCGTAAACATTCCATTCATAAAACTTTCTTTCCATAAACCGTTCATTCCAAATCATTTTATTTCGTAAACATAGTTCCATAAACATCATTTCGTATGTATGCACACCAGCCCGAAAACATTATATAAAACATTTAAAAAAGTGCTTCTAGAACTCACCAGATAAGCTAATCTGGGTTGTCCTAAACAAGGGTCCCACAACGTCACTTCCGATCTGAATTCATTAGTTAAATACACATCAGACCAACCCCCGACTCTAACGGTTTAACCTTCTAAACATACTGACTTTACCTAAACAACCTGATGCCTACGCACTTAGCAAGTGCGCAGGGCCTAGCTCTTGCGTACTTAATAAGTGCGCTAACCTCGCTGCATGCGTACTTGATAAGTACAAATGATCCTCTTCCTACGTACTTGATAAGTACGCAGGACCCTCTTCCTGCGTACTTGATAAGTACGCAGGATCTGCTTCCCCGCAAAAACCCTGACTTTCGCCTTCAGGTCAGATCACGTCAAGATCTCGAACTTGTTTACATTCAAAACGTTTGCTTTTCATTAAGGAACTCAAAATTATGTTTTTCTTCCAGTTTCATCCGTAAAAACGTCACATTTTCGTCCAAAACCCGAAAAACCCAAAAACGAACAAAAACTCAGATCTAGGCTAGATCGTTACCTGTATCGAGCTTTTGATTCGGAGGTTCTTCTCCCAAGCTATGGAGCTACACACTTCTTCAATCTCGGGTAGATCCGCCAACTTTCTCTCTCTACGATTTCTCTCTCTAGATGTTGCAAATGAGAGAAATGGGTGGTGACCTTGGCTATTTATAGGGGGCTCCCCTTTAAACCCACCAGCCCATCCGGCCCGGCCTGTCATGCCTCGTTCGTTTATTTCATTATTATAACTGTCGTTTTATTTTTGGGATGTAACAAGTCTACCCCCCTTACAATAGGTTTCGTCCCTGAAACCTATCATAAGTCAAATAGTTAAGGGTACGACTCCCTCATTTCCGTCTCCGTTTCCCAAGTGGCTCCCGACCCCTTTCGATGTTTCCATTGGACTTTAACCAATTAGATTACTTTATTACGTAAATGTTTCTCCTTCCGATCTAGGATGGCCACGGGCTCTTCGATGTAGTTAAGGCTGTTGTCGACCTCGATGTCAGTAAGTGGTATGTTAGCCTATTCATCCGCCAAACACTTTCTCAAGTGTGACACATGGAAGGTTGGATGAATTCCACTTAACTCATCAGGCAACTCTAACCGATAAGCGACTTCACCAACCCGCGCCATTATCCTGAATGGTCCGACAAACCTCGGACTTAACTTCCCTCTCTTCCTGAATCGTATGATCCCCTTCCAGGGTGACACTTTCAACATTACTCTGTCCCCAACATCAAACTCAATAGGCCTTCGTTGTTTATCCGCGTAGGATTTCTTACGATATTGTGCGGCCTTCATTCTTGCTTTGATTTGATCAAACATTTCCGACATTTCTCTTATGACTTCAAGACTTCCTAATTCCTTTTGTCCAATCTCACCCCAACAAACCGGGGTCCTGCACCTTCTCCCATACAACATTTCGTAAGGCAGCATGCCTATCGTCGTGTGATAACTATTGTTGTAGGAAAACTTGGCTAACGGAATATGACTGTCCCAACTGCCGCCAAAATCGATAATACAAGCACGAAGCATATCCTCCAATGTCTGAATGGTCCTTTCGGACTGGCCATCCGTTTGCGGGTGGTATGCCATGCTAACATTGAGTCTCGTGCCCATCGCCTCATGAAATCTTTTCCAGAACCTCGAAGTGAATCGTGTGTGCCGGTCAGATATGATCGTCAAAGGCATCCCATGCCGTGCTACTACTTCTTTAATAAATACTTCCGCTAACCTTTCTGACGAGAACGTCTCGCGAATAGGTAGGAAATGAGCACTCTTTGTTAAACGGTCCACAATTACCCAAATGGTATCATGTCCTTTAGCTGTGCGAGGTAGCTTGGTTATGAAGTCCATGGTAATGTGTTCCCAATTCCATTCTAGTATATCAAGTGGTTGAATCTTTCCATACGATTTCTGGTGTTCGGCCTTTACTTGCGAGCAAGTCAAGCACTTGCTTACGTACCTTGTCACTTCATGCTTCATTCCAGGCCACCAGTATCCCTTCCTTAGATCTTGGTACATTTTATTGGTACCAGGATGGATAGAGTACCGAGACTTATGAGCCTCATCCAAGATTTTGGTTCTAAGCTCGCCACCCATAGGAATCCATACTCGTCCAAAACGTGTCCTAACACCAAGGTGTTATATTCCAACTTGTCCTGTTGGCCAACCATCATTTCCTTCTTTATATTTTCTTTTTTAAGTGCCTCATCTTGAGCCTTTTCAATTTCTCTCATCACATCCGATGTTACCACCAACTGGCAAGCTTTCACTCTAATAGGAGTAGGCACAACCTTTCGACTTAGAGAGTCAGCCACCACGTTTGCCTTTCCAGGATGGTATATTAATTCACAGTCATAGTCTTTCAATAGTTCCAACCATCGCCTCTGCCTCATATTAAGTTCCTTTTGTTTGAAGAAGTACTTCAAACTTTTGTAGTCGGAGTAAATAGTAAACTTCACCCCGTACAGGTAGTGCCTCCAAATTTTTAATGCGAATACGACAGCAGCAAGTTCCAAATCGTGAGTCGGATAATTAGCTTCGTGAATCTTCAACTGCCATGACGCATACGCGATCACTCTCCCGCGTTGCATCAACACACATCCCAATCCCTGACCCGAAGCGTCAGAGTAGACCACTAAGTCTTCATTGCCCTCGGGAAGGGCCAAGACTGGGGCTTTGGTTAGCTTCTCCTTCAACTCCTTAAACGCCTCGTCCTGGGTCGAACCCCATTCGTACTTTACCTCCTTCCGAGTCAACTTTGTCAATGCGAAGCTATTTTTGAGAAATCTTGAATGAATCTCCGATAGTAGCCTGCCAATCCCAAGAAACTGCAGATTTCAGTTGGCGTCTTAGGAATATTCCATTCCCTTACCATCACTATCTTTGCTGGGTCAACCATAATGTCGTTCGGGTTAATGACGTGACCTAGGAATTGGACTTCCCTAAGCCAGAACGCGCATTTGGAGAACTTAGCATACAACTTTTCCTTTTTCAGAGCCTCCAACATCTCCATTAAGTGACATGCGTGATCACCCTCATTTTTGGAGTAGATGAGGATATCATCGATGAACACGATTACCAATCGGTCCAGCATCGGTCGACACACCCTATTCCTCAAATCCATGAACGTTGCACGGGCGTTCGTCAATCCGAAAGACATTACGCGGAACTCGAAATGTCCATAACGCATGCGAAATGCAGTTTTTGGCATGTCTTCTTCCCTCACCTTCAATTGATGGTACCCGGACCGAAGGTCGATTTTTGAGAACCAACTTGCACCTTGCAATTGATCAAACAGGTGACGACGATGGTGTGGTGGTGGTACGCCATGGTTGCAGCAGGACCGAAGGAGCACCGGAGCAGCCGTTTAGCGTGGTGGTGGGTTGTCGGGGATAGAAAGGGAGAGAGAGAAATCGAGGAGGGGTGTAGCAGTGAGGGAAATGGTAATCGGTGTTGGCGGCGGTGGTGATTCCCAAAGGCTAGCAGCGGAGGAGGGAATGATGACGCATCTGGCATGGTAGGAGACTTGTGTGACGAGCAAGGACTTCGAGGGTGGTGCTTGGGAAGACCTGCTCCGCTATACGAATCCCGTGGGTTAGGGTTTGCGACGCAATGTTTTACTACGTAGGGTGGTGCACGACACGTGCATGCATGCATAAAAACCCGGTTCGGGTGTTCAGTCTTTAAACGAGTCAAGGATGACCCGATACGTATGTTCGTGGAGCTACGGGTTCGATGAATCATAAGGGCGAGCAGATGACACCAAGTGACGGGATTATATTATTTTATGCATTATTAGAAGTATGTTTAGAGCGTCGTTTGATCATGCGATCGTACACTTGAAGGTTCGGGGTTACGAAGGGGTGGACGGAGTACAGGATAATGTTCAACACTTTGCATAACCAGTGAGTTTCTAATCCCCCTCTTTTAAACCTTTTACTGTTTTGGGGCTATCGTACATACATTCACGTGGCGTTAATGTAATTAATCATGTTAAGGGTTTCGGGTTCTAACCCGCTATATTTTTAATATAAAATGAGTATTAAGGGTCTTAGGGTCAGTGGTGTGCTAAGGGTGGATCTGGAAGGGTCGGGCTTTAAGTTAAATGCCCATGATATCGGTGTGAGTTAATGATATGGGTTGTTAGTGGGTGATGTGTTAAGGGCCGAACAGAAATGGTAGTGCCTGTATTAAATGCTAACGAGTTTACCATATTAAATGTGTTGTTCTAGGGTTGTGCGTGAAGTGTGTGTGGTTAGTGAGTTATGTGCATAGGGTGATATTACTTGTTTATATTTAAGTGTCGGGTTTGCTTCGTTGTCCTCGTGGCACGGTAAACGGGATCGTGGAGGACGGGGTCCTTCGGGAAGTCACTAGAGGTGACAGTTAGTTGACTGATTGATGATGAGCTCGGGGTGTGTTAATCGCCCTTACCAGGGTAACCCTGACGAGGGTACAGCGATGAGGTAAGTGTTTGCATGCGTATATATATATATAAGTGTTAATGTGCATGCTAATGATTAATTGTATTTACTGTGTATGAGTTAGTGTTATTATGACGTGTTGAATTGTGAAGTGTAGGGTTAAACTGACCATTGAGTCGGGACTTGTGACGTGACGCGTGTAAGAGTCGTGTCAGTTAATTGTGAGAGCCTTGGTTAAGGACGGATGTGTTAGTGTTTTAGGGTAGGTTGTTTCAACCCAGAGTCGAGTCAATATGAATTCTTGGGTATGAGTCGCTAGCATAGCATGTTGAGTCTATGCGGTTGTGATGATAACGTTATTACTATTTATATTGGTGGTACGGGTTGAGTCTTGGGTAATTAAACGATTACGGGATGTCATGGGGTGACACGGGATTAATAATTCATTAATAAAGTGTAATTATATTTTATAAGGACCGGAGTGTCCGAGTGAATTACACCAAAGAACTTGGTGTGGTGGTTTTTCTCTAATTTAAACTATTAGAACTCACTCAACGTAGCTGACTTTGTGTGTACGTTAGACTGTTTGTAGGAAGAGGCGTTACTCGGATCGGTGTGCAGGCATTCGTAAGGTAAACCTAATAACATTAAATGGTTATAAATGAGTTTTGAAAGACTTCCGTTGTAGTTTAAATTACAATAAATGTGTTTTTAATGATTACGACCCGTTATGATAACCAACTGTAGGATGCCCGGGTTGGGGTATTACAAGTTGGTATCAGAGCTGTGGTTTAAGAGAAAACTGGTATTTTTAATCAAATAAAATACTTTAACTTAAACCAAAAATGGGACGAGGGGGAAACGAATGCCACCACGAGTAACCGCGAGCCAAGAGGTACGTCTTTCTAGTTGATAAGTGATTATTATTTACCATTTGCGTAGTGTTACGATAGGTAAAGCGATTGGCGTGAGTAAGTGGTTTATGGTTCCGCGTGGGAACATGATGTGTGTTATGTGCTGTAGTAGTAGGTAGAACTACGTCGAGTAGATGGTACGATTAACTTGTATTATGTTTTGGTGATTTGAGTACTGCAGAATTGTATTGATTGTGATTATGTGGCATAGTTTGGTTTGTTGACGTGCTTTAATGATGTTCTGTATAACCTTGTGTGGTATGTATTTGTGATGAATATGATAAATTGTTAGGTTATTGATATGTGTTATGTGAGTTGTGTGGGATGCATGTGCATCCGGTGTGCGTGAAGGTAGAAAGTTAGTGTGAGTATGATGGGAAAGGTTTAGAATCCGAGAAGTGATGTGGACCCCCAAATTGCATTTGATCACCGTGATTTGGCAGTCTATGATTACTCTCATATTCTGGATTTGCGCCCATAGTAATCACTCTAGCGTTCTATCTTGAGTAGGTTTACGTGGTTAAGACGAAGCATACTAGATCGGTCAGGAGTGATGCTCTTGCTAGAGTAAATGTAGAACAACCGGTCTAGACGACCGCTGCTGTCACACCCCCAATTTCAACTAACGGAGTTTTACTGTTTCGGGAAGTGACAAACCAGGATCTTAGTCATTAGTTACATTGAACGACTCTACATGGGACTTAAATGAAAATATCATATCAATCAGAGTTAATGCGGAAGCGTAAAGAAAGTAAATGCGTAAAACACACGCGCCCAAAAAGTTCAAAAGTCCAAATCAAACACAATTCAAAATAGTCAAAACAGTTTAATAAAACATAAATCAAAAGATGAATCTCATGCATGTCCTATGTGTGCACCTGTGCCTTGTCTTAGCGACCTGAGAAAACATGTAAGAAAAGATGTCAACACGAGGTTGGTGAGTTCACAGGTTTCAATATATAAATAAACGTTTACCAGATTATTGATCATTCAATATGTATCTATAGGTAGCTAACCTATGTTCATGTTTAACTTAAGCGCTCGCAACCGAAGCTGATTGTTTGTTTATTTGCCTCCTGCCAGGTCTATCAACCCCGGCGATGTGAGTAGGCTAACATTTCACCCGTTCGATCTCCAATCGAGTTAGCGCGACTAACGCGGGTGGGATTTGTCAAACCCAGTAGTACTACTAAACATTACCTCGCTAAGATCCATATTAACGGTTCGATGTGTGTTGAGGACTTTCAGTGATAGCATGTTACGCTTAGCTTTAACATTGATAACATATGAATTACAAAAATCTCAAAATAGTTTAATCATGTTTTCTCCCCCAAGTTAAAACATTAAAAAGGGGCCGTGAAAACTCACCTGGATTGAGTAGTGGTTTGGATCACACAAGAGATGAGTTGAAACCACGAGTGTAAGTCTCAGACGACTTACGAATGCCCTAAAATTATAAACACATAAATTAGGGACAAGTTGGGATTTAAGACGACGACACGGAAAGATAGAACTTAACGCATTCTAAGGATTTAAGAGTAGACGAACATGTCTACGGGAGTAAAGATTTTTAATACCAAATTTACGATCGAAGCGTTACGTGTCGTATGTTAATAACGAATAATAATTAAACAAATACAAATATTCGTACGTTCGAGTCGTTTACAAAGATTACGAAAATAATATAATTTAATATATTATTCTTAGGTTCGAAGGATTAACCAAATAATCGTTTGCATGAAAAATAATAAATATATTATTTTTAATCGGATATATAAACGTGGGTAAATAATATAACAGATTATATTATTTTAAAATTTTAAAACGTCACACAAATTAATTAAACGAGGCGAAGTAATATAAAACTATATATTATTTTATATTAGGAGTCACGGTTTGAAAATAATATAAATATATTATTTTTATTTGATAATAACATAAATATATTATTTTTAAAAGTGGAAAATAATGTAAAAATGGGTTATAAACCAAACTCGAGCCTACGGTTTGTTTTCCGGGCTAAAATACTTTAATATAATATTATAATAGCAACGGGGTAAGTTTTATATTAAAAAAATTTATTTGAAAATGTTTTAAAACAAAACAGGGGGTGGAGGGCTGGAACACGGGTCCCCCCCCCTAGCCTAACACCTTAACCAACCCACCCGCTAGGGTAATCGCATACAGAATCATTTCCAAAAGGTTTTAACATCAAGGTCCAGTGGGTTCTTCCCCTATACGAGCCAAAACCTAAAACCCCAATCCCGATTCCAACCAAATCGATCATGATTGATCTTGCAAACGTATGGATTTTGTTCATTGATCTATTGTGAGTCTGTAGGTGAAGTTAATTGCAAAATGGTTAAGTTTAAGATCGTTAAATTCTCAGTTATAAGTCCGAACCCTAGAATATGAACCCAAGATTGAATCTATCAATTCCGATAATGAAAACAATTGGAATTAGGGGGCTTTCATCAAATAGGTGATTACGAGTCTGGAGATATAGGTTAATTGGATTTAAAACATGTCTAAAGTAAGATTCGATTAAACCAGTTTTGTAAGAACCCTAGGTTACGGATCAAGATCAATTTGATGTTAATAGATTGAGTTATCATAGGGCTTTCAAGGAGTGACTGGTTGCGAAGCTACCCATATGAATTAATTAAATTGAGATCATGTTTATAGTAGGGCTCGATTAAATCCGAAATGATATGAACCCTAGAATTGGTTCTTGATAGGATCGATGCTATAAGCCTCAATAATCATAGGGCTTTCAATATATGTATAAAAACGAATATGTGGGTATGATCGACTACATCTAATGATGTCAAATTAATAGAGATCGGTCAGATGGAGGTCCGACTCCGAGTGTCTTGGTCTTCGGCAAATTCGACTGCGTCTCCGGCGAAATTAGAATACTCAGGAGGTTCAGAAGAACTCGATTGAAGTACGTGGGTGTCTAATTCGTAAGAATTGCGACTGACAAGAACGAATTTGATCGATCCAGAATTGGTTTCGACGGTTACGGCCATAATTCCCATAATTGGTATTAATTCGAATTAATGACGATGTTAATTGCTTCAATGATGATAGACATTATCATTGTAATGAATTTCTGTTACGAATTTTAACTATTTTTGAGAGTTACGGATTGAATTGAATCAAAAAGGGATTCGATTTTGACTTTAAAAAGTTAACAGGGACATTTGCTCTTGATTTTGACTTTGCAAGTCAACTGAATCAAGTTTAGAGACTTGGCAGGATCAGTCCCTGAAGTTTGAGATTAGGAAGTGACAGAATTAGACCCTGGGGTTAGATTTAACTGGGTTTAGTTAACGGGGTTAAGTTTTAGATAGGATATTTAACGGAATTATTAATGGAATTAATTTGAAAAGTCTGGATTGTTACATCATCCCCTAGTTGAAAGAATTTTCGTCCCGAAAATTAAAATAACACCTTAAGAATTTGATGTGGAGTGCTTGAACAGATTAGGATATTTGCGCATCATCTGATCCTCGCGCTCCCACGTGAATTCCGGTCCGCGTTTCGAGTTCCAACGGACTCTAACAATAGGGATTTTACTGCGTTTTAACGTTTTGACTTCCCTATCCATAATTTTCACGGGTTCTTCGATGAAACGCAACTGTTCATCAATGTGTAGTTCCTCAAGAGGAACCGCGAGTGACTCGTCTACTAGACACTTCTTCAAGTTTGAGATGTGAAAGATGTTGTGTACACCACTAAGTCCTTCAGGTAGGTCCAGTTGATACGCTACTGGCCCGATTCTCTTCACTATCTTGAATGGTCCAACATAACGAGGATTCAGCTTGCCTCGTTTCCCAAAACGAATGACACCCTTCCAAGGTGAGAGTTTTAACAAGACCATATCCCCTACTTGAAATTCTAACGGTTTACGATGCTTATCGGCATAGCTCTTTTGACGATCACGAGTTGCTGCCATACGGTTTCTAATTTGAACGATTTTCTTAGAAGTTTCAAGTACGAGTTCAGGACCTATAAGTTGACTATCCCCAACCTCGGCCCAATAAATAGGAGAACGACATTTCCGTCCATATAGTGCTTCAAATGGAGCTGCCCTGATGCTAGTGTGATAACTGTTGTTGTAGGAGAAGTCCACCAACGGTAGGTGAGACTCCTAAGTGTTACCGAAATCAATCACACAAGCTCGTAGCATGTCCTCCAGAGTTTGAATTATACGCTCCGTTTGACCATCAGTTTAAGGATGGTATACTGTGCTCATATCTAGACGCGTGCCTAATGCTTTATGTAATGATTGCCAAAACGAGAGGTGAATCATGCATCACGATCCGAAATGATAGAGATTGGCACCCCGTGCCGAGAGACTACTTCTTTTAAGTAAATACGAGTAAGTTTTTCCATCTTGTCTGTTTCCTTGATTGCTAAGAAGTGAGCGAACTTTGTTAAGCGGTCAACGATTACCCAAATGGTATCACATCCGGTAGGAGTTCGTGGTCAACGATTTCACATGGGAATCTCTAGTTGCTGGAGAAGGCCAGAAGGCTTTTGATATTCAACTTTGAGCTTCGCGCAAGTCAGGCACTTGCTCACAAAGGTGGATATTTCGGCCTTCATCTTTGGCCACCAATACAACACCTTTAGGTCATGATACATCTTGTCAGAACCTGGATGAATAGAGTAACGAGATTTATGAGCTTCATCCATGACCAGTTCCCTTAAATTTCTGAATATTGGAACCCATATCCGCTCAGCGAAGTAGCGAATACCGTCCGATTTGACCTCAAGTTGTGCTTCCATACCGTGTGTACCTTCCAGCGGTAGGTTTTTCTCTTTCAGAGCTTCAAGTTGAGCATTAAGGATTTTATCAGGCAATCCAGGGTGAATAGTAAGTTGTAATGCTCGAACTCGTTTGGGCTTGGTTTCCTTTTGACTTAGGGCATCAGCTACAACATTAGCCTTACTCGGATGATATCGGATCGCACAGTCATAATCATTCAAGAGCTCGACCCAACGACGTTGTCTCATGCTCAGCTCTTTCTGCTCGAAGATATGCTGAAGACTCTTATGATCGGTGTAGTTAGTGCACTTGGTACCGTACAAGTAGTGTCTCCATATCTTAAGTGCGGAAACTACGACTCCCAACTCTAGATCATGAGTGGTGTAGTTTTTCTCATGAACCTTTAGTTGACGCGAAGCATATGCGATCACCTTTTCTCGATGCATTAGAACACATCCCAAACCCTGAATGGATGCATCACAATACACCACAAAATCATCCGTACCCTCCGGAAGAGCTAGGATAGGTGCGCGGCAAAGTTTCTGCTTAAGATGTTGGAATGCTGACTCTTGGTTATCGCCCCAGTTATAGGCTTTACCCTTTTTAGTTAAGGCAGTGAGAGGTTGTGCAATTTTTGAAAATCCCTCTATGAATCGACGGTAATATCCTACCAATCCCAGAAATTGTCGCACCTCAGTCGGAGTCGTCGGTGCTGACCAATTCTTGATGGCTTCAATCTTTTATGGATCGACATGTATTCCTTTCTCATTAACCACATGTCCTAAGAATTGAACTTCTCGAATCCAGAATTCACACTTGGAAAACTTAGCATATAGTTGCTCCTTTTTAAGTAATTCCAAAATTAGGCGTAGATGTTCCTCATGTTCCTCCTTGTTCTTGGAATAAATGAGAATGTTGTCGATGAAAACGATGACGAATTGATCAATGTATGGCTTACACACACGGTTCATGAGGTCCATGAAAACCGTAGGTACGTTGGTTAATCCAAAAGGCATGACCATAAACTCGTAGTGGCCGTACCTTGTCCTGAAAGCAGTCTTAGAGAAATCCTCATCTCGGACTCTCAATTGATGGTAACCGGACCTAAGATCTATCTTGGAATAGAAACTTGATCCTTGGAGTTGATCAAAGAGATCGTCTATACGAGGCAAAGGATAACGGTTCTTGATTGTGACTTTATTCAGTTCACGATAGTCGATACACATACGGAAAGTTCTGTTCTTCTTCTTGACAAACAGGACTGGAGCTCCCCATGGCGATGACTTAGGTTGGATGAAACCTTTATCCAACAATTCCTGTAACTGAGTAGATAGCTCTTGCAATTCACTAGGTGCCAGTCTGTAAGGTGCCCGAGCGATCGGTGCCGCTCCGAGTGCTAGATCGATTTGAAATTCAACTTGACGGTGTGGTGGCAGACCAGGAAAATCCTCAGGAAATACTTCCAGAAATTCACGAATGATGGGAATATCATCAATCTTCTTCTCTTCTGATGGCTGCTCAGCAACGAGAGCCAAAATAGAAGTATGCCCTTTTCGAAGGCATTTCTGTTCTTTCATAAAGGATATGATGCCCATGACTGCACCAACCTTTTCGCCCTGAACGAAAAGGGTTTCTCCACTCGGAAGGGGAATGCGAACAATTTTCTCACGACAGATGATCTCAGCTTGGTTTTTAGATAACCAATTCATGCCGACAATTACATCAAAACTACCAAGCGTGACCGGCATAAGGTCGATATCAAGTTTATGACTAGTTAGCTCAAGCTTACAACCCTTAAGAATGTGGGTTGCTTCAATTATTTGACCATCGACCATCTCTATTACATATTTAGCTTCTAACAGAGTTGGAGTTCCTTTTATCATATCACTAAGTTTTCTAGATATAAAACTCCTATCAGCACCAGTGTCAAAAAGAACAGAATCAAAGTAATTATTTAAGAGAAACTTACCGGTGACCACATTATGATCATAACGAGCTTCTCCAGATCCTAGCACAAAGGCTCGTCCCTTCGCACCATTTCCTCTGTTATTGTCGTTGTTACCACCATTGTTGTTATTGTGATTAGGGTTGTGGTTTCCATTACCTCCCTTCTTTAATTGTGGACAATTCTTCCAAAAATTTCCCTCTTTCCCACACTCGAAACAACCCTTAGTAGACCCAGGCTGTTGAAAAGGTTGCTCGGCTTGTAACTCACCACTACAATCTTTGGCAGCATGACCTATTTTGCCACACCGCTGACAACGGTTGCAAACCCCGAAGTGATGAAAGTTGCACTTGTTACACTTAGGAGATTTTCCCGCATAACAACCTTGATTTTGACCTAAAGAGGTCGTCTGGTTGAAGTTCTTAGTAGGCTCAAACCTACGTTGTTGCTGCTGCTGGGGTTGGTTGGGCTAGGGTCCTTTGGAGCTGGAGTGAGAGTTGGAGTGGTGATCAAACTTGCATTTATGATTGTCGGTGGGTTTAGAGACTGAACCCCTCGGGGGTAAAGTCCCTTGAGTCACTGCCTGATCAGTTAGTTTGTGGGCTAGTCTGATCGTCTGCTGGATGGTAGCAGGGTTGGATGAAGTAACCATACTTTGAATTTATGGCACTAGACCTCCAATATACAGCTCGATCCTCTTGTAGTCCGGAGTCACCATATGTGGGCACATGGTAGCAAGCTCGTGGGAGCGAGTGGTATACAGCTCGATTTCAGAACCTTACATTTTCAGGTTCCAGAACTCTCCTTCCAATTTCTGAATTTCATAGCGAGGACAGTACTCCTCCTTCATCATTGTCTTAAACTCCTCCCATAGGAGTCCATTTGCCATGACCAGACCTAACATCTGGACCTGAGCGTTCCACCACATGAGAGTCGAGCCCTCCAAAGTTCCAGCGGCGAACTCGACCTGATTGGCCACTGGGCAGTTGCACATGGCAGTCACCGATTCTACTTTTTAGAACCACCGGAGTAGTCCGTCAGCTCCTTCGGCTCCACTAAAAGTGTGGGTTTTACAGTCCATAAATGTTTTGAAGGTGAAGGCTAGTTGCTGATTCTGTTGACCTGGATTTAGAAGCATAATATAGGATTGGGATTATAAAGCTTAGGAAAGGTGCTTTAAGAGATAGATTGACCTCATTAGTCAATAGCTAAAGTATTTACCTACAGCATTCTGTGCTGCGAGAGCCTCTGCCACACTATCGTTGATTAGTGCCACCAGCTCAGCTGCTGTCATGTTGATGGTACCTCGGCCACGAGCACGACCTCCACGTCCTCTTCCCGACATGATTCTTCACATTCACAAATATAAAACAATGAGAAATATGTCGCATATTAAACATTATTTATGTACAAGTAAGGAAATACAACATCTAACGTTTAGAAAATTAAATAAATTGTAAGGCTACAAAATAAATAACTCAAACATTAAACTTCTCATGCTTTTATTGAATGGGAACCACCTTACCTATCTAGGTTTGAAAAGAGAAATAACATAAGCGAAACATGAATGAAAAGGAAAGATAGAATAGAAAGATCATCAAACATCCTCGTCATCGGAAGAAACGTATGATTGTGCATCGTCGATCTCCACCGGTTCCTCCTCGAGTGGCTCCCCCTCTAAGGGCTCGTCCTCGAAGGGCTCCTCCTCGAAATGTTCCTCTTCGTCGTCCGAAAGTGGGATGTCCTCCGAAAATAGGGCTGCTTGTAGTTTGGCTTCTAAGTGAGTCACTCTCTCCTAAAGTCCTTCAGCAGCATGATCTGCTACTTGAAGTTGGGCTTCCAGATGAGTCACCCTCTCCAGAATCCCTCCTACATCTTGGTCCGAGGTGTCCATCCTCGTCTCCAAATGTGTAACCCGATCCACCAAATGGTTATGGACTTGGTCCATCACTGCTAGCTCAGCAGTCAAAAGCTCAATTCCTACCTTGTTTTCTTCCACTTGTGGCTCTCGCTCTAGAATGCCCGGTATCTCATCAGTGGAATCCTTCATCTCCTTTAACTCCTAAGTTATAATAAACACAAAAGCTTGTTCCAAGGTACATGGCAAGCTAGGTAAAGTAGCGGATGAGGAAGTGGAACCAAAGTAAGGCGATGGAACATTTCCCATCTCGATCCACCTTTGGATCATCTTCGGATATGCATTCCAATTAAGTGTCATGTTCCTTGCTCGTGCATTACTAGGTTCACCCTGTTCCACCAAGTTTTCACTAGAACTAGTCCGGTGCCTTTTGGGCTCCGGGGACGATACGGTAGGTGCCTTAGGTTATGGTGGTGGAGTTGACGACATAATCCTGTAATATAACATATAAGTGCCAAACATCCAAGGTTTATGACATGTAACTAATGTGTGAGGTTATAGTCTAGTATGCAATCCTAGTTCTCTATAACCAATAGCTCTGATACCAATCTGTCACACCCCCAATTTCAACTAACGGAGTTTTACCGTTTCGGGAAGTGACAAACCAGGATCTCAGTCATTAGTTACATTTAACGACTCTACATGGGACTCAAATGAAAATATAATATCAATCACAGTTAATGCGGAAGCATAAAGAAAGTAAATGCGCAAAATACACGCGTCCAAAAAGTCCAAAAGTCCAAACCAAACACAATTCAAAATAGTCCAAACAGTTTAATGAAACATAAATCAAAAGAAGAATCCCATGCATGTCCTATGTGTGCACCTATGCCTTATCTTAGCGACCTGAGAAAACATGTAAGAAAAGATGTCAACACGAGGTTGGTGAGTTCACAGGTTTCAATATATAAATAAACGTTTACCACATTATTGATCATTCAATATGTATCTATAGGTAGCTAACCTATCTGTCACACCCCCAGTTTCAACTAACGGAGGTTTACCGTTTCGGGAAGTGACAAACCAGGATCTCAGTCATTAGTTACATTGAACGACTCTACATGGGACTTAAATGAAAATATCATATCAATCAGAGTTAATGCGAAACCGTAAAGAAAGTAAATGCGAAAAACACACGTGCCCAAAAGTCCAAAAGTCCAAACCAAACACAATTCAAAATAGTCCAAACAGTTTAATAAAACATAAATCAAAAGAAGAATCCCATGCATGTCCTATGTGTGCACTTGTGCCTTGTCATAGCGACCAGAGAAAACATGTAAGAAAAGATGTCAACACGAGGTTGGTGAGTTCACAGGTTTCAATATATAAATAAACGTTTACCAGATTATTGTTCATTCAATATGTATCTGTAGGTAGCTAACCTATGTTCATGTTTAACTTAAGCGCTCGCAACAGAAGCTAACTGTTTTTTATTTGCCTCCTGCCATGTCTATCAACCCCGGTGATGTGAGTAGGCTAACATTTCACCCGTTCGATCTCCAATCGAGTTAGCGCGACTAACGAGGGTGGGATTTGTCAAACCAAGTAGTACTACTAAACATTACCTCGTTAAGATCCATATTAACGGTTCAATATGTGTTGAGGACTTTCAGTGATAGCGTGTTACACTTAGCTTTAACATTGATAACATATGAATTACAAAAATCTCAAAATAGTTGAATCATGTTTTCTCCCCCAAGTTAAAACATTAAAAAGGAGCCGTGAAAACTCACCTGGATTGAGTAGTGGTTTGGATCACACAAGAGATGAGTTGAAACCACGAGTGTAAGTCTCAGACGACATACGAATGCCCTAAAATTATAAACACATAAATTAGGGACAAGTTGGGATTTGTGACGACGACACGGAAAGTTAGAACGTCTTAACGCATTCTAAGGATTTAAGAGTAGACGAACGTGTCTACGGGAGTAAAGATTTTTAATACCAAATTTACGATCGAAGCGTTACGTGTCGTATGTTAATAACGAATAATAATTAAACAAATACATATATTCGTACGTTCGAGTCGTTTACAAAGATTAGGAAAATAATATAATTTAATATATTATTCTTAGGTTCGAAGGATTAACCAAATAATCATTTGTATAAAAGAATAAATATATTATTTTTAATCAGCTATATAAACGTGGGTAAATAATATAACAGATTATATTATTATAAATTTTAAAACGTCACACGAATTAATTAAACGAGGCGAAATAATATAAAACTATATATTATTCTATACTAGGAGTCACGGTTTGAAAATAATATAAATATATTATTTTTATTTGATAATAACATAAATATATTATTTTTAAAAGTGGAAAATAATGTAAAAATGGGTTATAAACCAAACTCGAGCCTACGGTTTCTTTTTCGGGCTAAAATACTTTAATATAATATTATAATAGCAACGAGGTAAGTTTTATATTAAAAATAATTATTTGAAAATGTTTTAAAACAAAACTGGGGTTGGAGGGCTCGAACCCGAGTCTCCCCTCACCCCCCCCATAGCCTAACACCTTAACCAACCCACCCGCTAGGGTGATCGCATACAAAATCGTTTCCAAAAGGTTTTAACATCAAGGTCCAGCGGGTTCTTCCCCTATACGAGCCGAAACCCAAAACCCCGGTCCCAATTCCAACCAAATCGATCATGATTGATCTTGCAAACATAGGGCTTTTGTTCATTGATCTATTGCGAGTCTGTAGGTGAAGTTAATTGCAAAATGGTTAAGTTTAAGATCGTTAAATTCTCAGTTATAAGTCCGAACCCTAGAATATGAACCCAAGATTGAATCTGTCAATTCCGATAATGAAAACAGTTGGAATTAGAGGGCTTTTATCAAATAGGTGATTACGAGTCTGGAGATATAGTTTAATTGGATTTAAAACATGTCTAAAGTAGGATTCGATTAAACCAGTTTCGTAAGAACCCTAGGTTACGGATCAAGATCAATTTGATGTTAATAGATTGAGTTATCATAGGGCTTTCAAGGAGTGACTGGTTGCGAAGCTACCCGTATGAATTAATTAAATTGAGATCATGTTTATAGTACGGTTCGATTAAATCCGAAACGATATGAACCCTAGAATTGATTCTTGATCGGATCGAAGATATAAGCCTCAATAATCATAAGGCTTTCAATATATGGATAAAAATGAACCTGTAGGTATGATCAATTACCTCTAATGATGTCAAATTGATAGAGATCGGTCAGATGGAGGTCCGACTCCGAGTGTCTTGGTCTTCGGCAACTTCGACTGCGTCTCCGACGAAATTAGAATACTCAGGAGGTTTAGAAGAACTCGATTGAAGTACGTGGGTGTCTAATTCGTAAGAATTGTGACTGACAAGAACGAATTAGATCGATCTAGAATTGGTTTCGACGGTTACGGCCATAATTCCATAATTGGTATTAATTCGAATTAATGACGATGTAAATTGCTTCAATGATGATAGACATTATCATTGTAATGAATTACTGTTACGAATTTGAACTATTTTTTAGAGTTACTGATTGAATTGAATAAAAAGGGATTTGATTTTGACTTTATAAAGTCAACAGGGACAATTGCTCTTGATTTTGACTTTGCAAGTCAACTGAATCAAGTTTAGAGACTTGGAAGGATCAGTCCCTGAAGTTTGAGATTAGGAAGTGACAGAACTAGACCCTGGGGTTAGATTTAACTGGGTTTAGTTAACGGGGTTATGTTTTAGATAGGATATTTAACGGAATTATTAACGGGGTTAATTTGAAAAGTCCGGATTATCACAGCTGCTGCGGGTGAAACTACAAGCGAAACGGGAGTAGTGTTGGCGCTTCTCATGCCAAGTGTGACTAGAGCTTCGGCCGGCGACATACCGCGTGGAGCTAGGATTGAAAAGAAGGGATTTAAAAGGAGAACAGTGCCGGCGGTGCGTGATTTTCTTTTAGGATGTGGACCTACACGATTGAGACATCGATCACTTGTGGTGGTTAAGAGAGGTTTGTTACAGGAGGAACCAGAGGAGGACACGCCAGGTGCACCTGACGTGGTCTAGCAGTGATTCGGTGAGCAGTACTTAGGATGCTCGGTTGCTTGACGATTAGTTAGTGTGGCAGTAATCACGAGAGATGTTTTTGACTTATTAGACGTTTACGTGGTGTGGTGCTTAATTCAAATGTTGACTATTTGATTTCGATATTGATCTTAAGTTTTACCGCATTAGGAGTTCAACATAACTAATGATAATTGTGTTTGGTATGGCGTATGATTGTGTTTACAACGGTGGAATATGTACGATATAATGTGATTGTGTGATTGTAGTCTGAATAATGTGTGTTGGCATTAAACGTGGTTTTATTGTGATACTAGAGCATGGTTGATTTGATGGTGTGAGTAGACTTGTATAGACATGAATTTTGAATTTATCTGTGTCAACGGTCTTAAGATAGTGTCATCAATGTGTTAATGCCTGGATGATGTTTGAAGTGCAATGGGTGCGTTGCACCTTGTGCGAGTATTCAGGACGGAGTCCTGTGAGGAGTTATGATTATAAATGTTTAGTAGGTGTAAATATTAAGTACGAGGTCCTGTGGAAAAATTATGATTATAAATATTATGTGTATGAATGTGTAAAGTGTTGACTTGTGTCTAGGTCGAGTAGTGTGTTGTCTCGAAACATTGGTACGACCCGTATGGGGTACGACTGAGTAAACTCCTTGTAAGTATGTGGTGACGTGTGGCATGGGCTATCGTTATAATGAATAGAAGGTAGAGTACAGGAGTTTGTGTGTCTATAAATGACGGGGTCGTATCTTATAACGCGTAGATTTTCTCAGGTCTAGCTAGCTATGTGTGCGCATTATGTGAGTTAGAGAGTTGAGGTGCTATACCTATATATACCATGAACATGATAAAACGTTACGAGTCCTTGTAGTACACGCTAGGTCATACATAGGACAGGTGGCGGGATGCTTAGGCATAGTGTTTCTATCCTGAAGGTTTCTCAAGGTTGATACATCGAGGTGATACGAGGAGATTTGACGTCATTCGAAACGATCGGTGAGGTGCTCTTACGAGATACCTATACTTATATCTCGGGAATGCGGAGCACAAAGCCAAGGTGTGCGGTGATAAGGAGTTGATAAGGAAAGCGCTACGTGGACGCTTGGTCAAAAACAATTATGACGTGATAAAGATGACGACACTGAAGGTTCTAGCACGAGGAAAATGGAGTGACGGGGACTCTCCATGAAACATGCTCCATCTAGAAAGTTATGTCAAGGTGGGATACGAGAGGAGTGGGAATGTTTTCTCCGAGCAAGACGATGGATAGCTGAGGCGCATGTTAGGGTGAATTTCATGTTCGTGCTTGATGAATGAGACACGACTGGTAATCGCGTAGTAATGATAAAGGAACGAAGAGTAAACTGAAATGAAGAAAGGACAAGTGAGAAATTGCACATGAGTTCCAGACGATGAAATGCCTACATAGGTAAACATATAACTGGCTTAAAGTAAGCTCCTAGGGAGAATTCAAGTGAAGCAAATGGTTGGTTGTTGGAGCAGGCATGACGATGCTAAAGGATCATTAAGGAACATCGCGGGCTGATAAAAATAACCCGAGTATGGGGTGTATGTGCTTACTTAGGGATGTGTTGAACACACCATACATAGGTAAAGTGGTACCGTGGCTAGTGCTTGGGTTTGAGAAATCATCGTATGATGGCGATTAGGGTATAAGGCGAGGAGTATGAAGAAGTTAATATGGTAGAACGGCAAAAGTTCTTGTTTAGGAAGGACAAGGAGCCTTACTTGGGAAGATGACCGTCGGGGCGACGCAACCATCAAGATTGTGCAAAAGATAAGTGCCATTATGTCGTGAACTAGCACATCATACGGCATGTAAGTAAACAACTGGCGGTGTAATGCTACGTCGTACTAGAAATGATACGAATGATGTTACTAAGATAAAGGACGGTACTCAAGGATTCATGGGTGCATCGGTCGAAACTAAAGGTAAGCAATGATTAAACTATATCGACACAGGATTCAAGGACGAATCCTCTTTTAAGGAGGGTAGACTTGTAACATCTCTAAAACCAAAAAGCTAATGAGTCGGGTTAATGGATACTCGAACTTCTGATAATTGGCATAGTTGACATGAATCGTCGAGTAAAGATTGGATCAACAGGATTAACGGACCCGATTAGCCATTATTCCAAAAGTTTAAGTTAAAAATGCGTCAAACGAATTAGGAGGGACCTGGAACGAAACAACGGGAGGTTTATAAACCATCTTATATGCAAACCCTAGGACATTATTCTACCTAGGTGTGCGACGGCAAAGAGAAGGGGCACAAGAGCGATCCAACGAAACAGAAAGAGGAGCTCGGTTGTTCCGTGCAGCGTACAACGTCTGTTTACGACGGCGACACACAGGGAGAACTTCAACTACGAGCAAGGTAACCTTCGTATCTCATTTTTTTGTACTTCTTGTTCCTATTTTGCATTGAAACCCGACTAGGGTTTGGGGTTAGGGTAACGGCCAGCGGTGGAGATGATGAGATGAAGGCAGCGAGCACGGATGGCACGCGGGGATGACGGGATGGAGGTGTACGGAGCTGGGATATCCACGACAAGACCGAGGATAGCTTAGCGGATGATTTCGGTGGTTTTGCTGCGACTGTGAGGGCGAGGCGGAGGCTGGGTATGGACGGCGATGGAAGTAACCAGGGGTAGCAGTGGCTACCGATGTAAGCGGGTGACGGCGATGGTGTGGTGGTGGTACGCCATTGTTGCAGCAAGACCGGAGGAGCACCTGAGCATCCGTTTGGCGTGGTGGTGGGTTGCCGGGGATAGAAAGGGAGAGAGAGATCGAGGAGGGGTGTAGCAGTGAGGGAAATGGTAGTCGGTGTTGGCGTCGGTGGTGCTTCCTAGCGGCTAGCGACGGATGAGGGAATGATGATGCATTCGGCATGGTAGGAGACTTTTGTGACGAGCAAGGACTTCTAGGGTGGTGCATGGGAAGACCTGCTCGACTGTACGAATCCTGTGGGTTAGGGTTTGCGAGGCAATGTTTTAGTACGTATGCATGCATGCATAAAAACCCGGTTCGGGTGTTTAGTCTTTAAACGGGTCAAGGACGACCCGATACCTATGTTCGTGGAGCTACGGGTTCGATGAATCAGAAGGGTGATCAAATGAGACCAAGTGACGGGATTATAATATTTTATGCGTTATTAGAAGTATGTTTAGAACGTCGTTTGATCATGCGATCGTACACTTGACAGGTTTGGGGTTATGAAGTGGTGGACGGAGTACAAGACAAGGATGAACACTAAGCATAACTAGTGAGTTTCTAATCCCCTCTTTTAAACGTTTTACTGTTTTGGGGCTATCGTACATACATTCACGTGGCGTTAATGTAATTAATCATGTTAAGGGTTTCGGGTTCTAACCCGCTATATTTTGAATATAAAATGAGTATTAAGAGTCGTAGGGTCAGTGGTGTGCTAAGGGTGTATCTTGAAGGGTTGGGCTTTAAGTTAAATGCCCATGATTTTGGTGTGAGTTAATGATATGGGTTTTTAATACGTTACGTGTTAAGGGCCGAACAGGAACGGTAGTGTCTGTATTAAATGCTAACGAGTTTAACATATTAAATGTGTGGTTCTAGGGTTGTGCATGAAGTGTGTGTGGTTAGTGAGTTATGTGCATAGGGTGAAATTACTTGTTTAAATTTAAGTGTCAGGTTTGCTTCATTGTCCTCGTGGCACGGAAAACGGGATCATGGAGGACGGGGTCCTTCGGGAAGTCACTAGAGGTGACAGTTAGTTGACCGGTTGATGATGAGCTCAGGGGGTGTTAATCGCCCTGACGAGGTTACAGCGATGAGGTATGTGTTTGCATGCGTATATATATAAGTGTTAATGTGCATGCTAATGATTAATTGTATTTACTGTGTATGAGATAGTGTTATTGTGACGTGTTGAATTGTGACATGTAGGGTTAAACTGACCATTGAGTCAGGACTTGTGACGTGACTCGTGTAAGAGTCGTATCAATTAATTGTGAGAGCCTTAGTTAAGGCCGGATGTGTTAGTGTTTTAAGGTAGGTTGTGTCAACCCAGAGTCGAGTCAATTTGAATTCTTGGGTATGAGTCGCTAGCATAGCATGTTGAGTCTATGCGATTGTGATGATAACGTTATTACTATTTATATTGGTAGTACGGGTTGAGTCTTGGGTAATTAAACGGTTACGGGATGTCATGGGGTGACACGGGATTAATCATTCATTAATAAAGGGTAATTATATTTTATAAGGACTGGAGTGTCCGAGTGAATTACACCAAAGAACTTGGTGGGGTGGTTTTTCTATAATCTAAACTATTAGAACTCACTCAGCGTAGCTGACTTTGTGTGTACATTAGACTGTTTGCAGGAAGCGGCGTTACTCGGATCGGTGTGGAGGTATTAAATGCTTATAAATGAGTTTTGAAAGACTTCCGCTATAGTTTTAATTACAATAAATGTGTTTTTAATGATTACCACCCGTTATGAGAACCAAGTGTAAGATGCCCGGGTTGGGGTCTTACAAGTTGGTATCAGAGCTGTGGTTTAAGAGAAAACTGGTATTTTTAATCAAATAAAATACTTTAACTTAAACCGAAAATGGGACGAGGGTGAAACGAATGCCACCACGAGTAACTGCGAGCCAAGAGGTACGTCTTTCAAGTTGATGAGTGATTATTATTTACCATTTGCGTAGTGTTACGATAGGTAAAGCGATTAGCGTGAGTAAGTGGTTTATGGTTCCGCGTGGGAACATGATGTGTGTTATGTGTTGTAGTAGTAGGTAGAACTACGTGGAGTAGATGGTACGATTAACTTGTATTATGTTTTGGCGATTTGAGTACTGTAGAATTGTATTGATTGTGATTATGTGGCATAGTTTGGTTTGTTGACGTGCTTTAATGATGTTCTGTATAACCTTGTGTGGTATGTATTTTTGATGAATATGATAAATTGTTAGGTTATTGATATGTGTTATGTGAGTTGTGTGGGATGCATGTGCATCCGGTGTGCGTGAAGGTAGAAAGTTAGTGTGAGTATGATGGGAAAGGTTTGGAATCCGAGAAGTGATGTGGACCACCAAATTGCATTTGATCACCGTGATTTGGCAGTCTATGATTACTCTCATATTCTGGATTTGCGCCCATAGTAATCACTCTAGCGTTCTATCTTGAGTTGGTTTACGTGGTTAAGACGAAGCATACGAGATTGGTCAGGAGAGATGCTCTTGCTAGAGGAAATGTAGAACGACCAGTCAAGACGGCCGCTGTTGCGGGTGAAACTACTAGCGAAACGGGAGTAGTGTTGGCGCTTCTCATGCCAAGTGTAACTAGAGCTTCAGTCAGCGACATACCGCGTGGAGCTAGGATTGGAAAGAAGGGATTTAAAAGGAGAACAGTGCCGGCGGTACGTGATTTTCTTCTAGGATGTGGACCTGCATGATTGAGAGATCAATCACTTGCGGTGGTTAAGAGAGGTTTGTTACAGGAGGAACCAGAGGAGGACACGCCAGTTGCACCTGACGTGGTCTAGCAGTGATTCGGTGAGCAGTACTTAGGATGCTCGGTTGCTTGACGATTAGTTAGTGTGGCAGTTGTCACGAGAGATGTTGAGGCGATTTGACGTTTTGACTTATTAGACGTTTACGTGGTGTGGTGCTTAATTCAAATGTTGACTAGTTGATTTCGATATTGATCTTGAGTTTTACCGCATTAGGAGTTGAACATAATTAATGATAATTGTGTTTGGGACGGCGTATGATTGTGTTTACAACTGTGGAATATGTACGGTATAATGTGATTGTGTGATTGCAGTCTGAATAATGTGTGTTAGCATTAAACGTGATTTTATTGTGATACTAGAGCATGGTTGATTTGATGGTATGAGTAGACTTGTATAGACATGAATTTTGAATTTATCTGTGTCAACGGTCTTAAGATAGTGTCATCAATGTGTTAATGCCTGGATGATGTTTGAAGTGCAATGGGTGCATTGCACCTTGTGCGAGTATTCAGGACGGGGTCCTATGAGGAGTTATGATTATACATGTTTAGTAGGTGTAAATGTTCAGGATGAGGTCCTGTGGAAAAATTATGATTATAAATATTATGTGTATGAATGTGTAAAGTGTTGACTTGTGTCTAGGTCGAGTAGTGTGTTGTCTTGAAACATTGGTATGACCCGTATGGGGTACGACTGAGTAAAATCCTTGTAAGTATGTGATGACGTGTGGCATGGGCTATCGTTATAATGAATAGAAGGTAGAGTACAGGAGTTTGTGTGTCTATAAATGACGGGGTCGTATTGTATAACGCGTAGATTTGCTCAGGTCTAGCTAGCTATGTGTGCGCATTATGCGAGTTAGAGAGTTGAGGTGCTATACCTATATATACCATGAACATGATAAAACGTTACGAGTCCTTGTAGTACACGCTAGGTCGTGCATAGGAAAAGTGGGGGGGATGCTCAAGCATAATGTTTCTATCATGAAGGTTCCTCAAGGTTGATACATCTAGGTGATATGAGGAGATTTGACGCCATTCGAAACGATCGACGAGGTTGATACATCGAGGTGATACGTGGACGCTTGGTCGGAAATAATTATGATGTGATCAAGATGACGAAACAGAAGGTTCCAGCACGAGGAAAATGGAGTGAAATGGAGTCTCCATGAAACATGTTCCATATAGAAAGTTATATCAAGGTGGGATACGAGAGGAGTGGGAATGTTTTCTCCGAGCAAGACGATGGATAGCTGAGGCGCATGTTTTGTGCTTGATGAATGAGACGCGACTGGTAATCCCGTAGTAATGATAAAGGAACGAAGAGTAAACTGAAATGAAGAAAGGACAAGTGAGAAATTGCACATGAGTTCCGGACGATGAAATGCCTACATAGGTAAACATATGACTGGCTTAAAGTAAGCTCCTAGGGAGAATTCAAGTGAAGCAAATGGTTGGCTGTTGGAGCAGGCATGACGATGCTAAGGGATCATTAAGGAACATCGCGGGCTGATAAAAATAACCCGAGTATGGGGTGTATGTGCTTACTTAGGGACGTGTTGAACACACGATACAGAGGTAAAGTGGTACCATGGCTAGTGTCTGGGTTAGAGAAATCATCGTATGATGGCGATTAGGGTATGAGGCGAGGAGTATGAAGAACTTAATATGGTAGAACGACAAAAGTTCTTATTTGGGAAGGACAAGGAGCCTTACTTGGGAAGATGACCGTCGGGGCGACGCGACCATCAAGATTGTACAAGAGATAAGTGCCATTATGTCGTGAACTAGCACATCATACAGCATGTAAATAAACAACTGGCGGTGTAATGCTACGTAGTACTAGAAATGATACGAATGATGTTACTAAGGTAAAGGACGGTACTCAAGGATTCATGGGTGCATCGGTCAAAACTAAAGGTAAGCAATGATTAAACTATATTGACACAGGATTCAAGGACGAATCCTCTTTTAAGGAGGGTAGACTTGTAGCATCCCTAAAACCAAAAAGCTAATGAGTCGGGTTAATGGATACTCGAACTTCTAATAAATGACATAGTTGACATGAATCGTCGAGTAAAGCTTGGATCAACAGGATTAATTGACCCGATTAGCCATTATCCCAAAATTTTGAGTTAAAAATGCGTCAAACGAATTAGGAGGGACCTGGAACGAAACAACGGGAGGTTTATAAACCATCTTATGCACAAACCCTAGGTCATTATTCGACCTAGGTGTGCGACGGCAAAGAGAAGGGGCACAAGTGCGATCCGGCGAAACAGAAAGAGGAGCTAGGTAGTTCCGTGCAGTGTACAACGTCGGTTTACGGTGGCGGCAGGCAGGGAGAACTTCAACTACGAGCAAGGTAACCTTCGTATCTCATTTTTTTGTACTTCTTGTTCCTATTTTGCATTGAAACCCGACTAGGGTTTGGGGTTAGGGCCACGGCCAGCGGTGGAGATAATGAGATGAAGGCAGCGAGCACGGATTGGACGCGGGGATGACGGGATGGAGGTGTACAGAGCTGGGATATCCACGACAAGACGGAGGATAGCTCAGCGGATGATTCCGGTGGCTGTGCTGCGACTGTGAGGGCGAGGCGGAGGCTGGCTATGGACGGCGATGGCAGTAACTAGGGGTAGCAGTGGCTACCGGTGGAAGCAAGTGACGGCGTTGGTGTGGTGGTGGTACGCCATTGTTGCAGCAGGACCAGAGGAGCACCGGAGCAGCCGTTTGGCGTGGTGGTGGGTTGTCGGGGATAGAAAGGGGGAGAGAGAGAGATCGAGGAGGGGTGTAGCAGTGAGGGAAATGGTAGTCGTTGTTGGCGGCGGTGGTGGTGGTGCTTCCCAGCGGCTAGCGGCGGAGGAGGGAATGATGACGCATCCGGCATGGCAGAAGACTTGTGTGACGAGCAAGGACTTCGAGGGTGGTGCATGGGAAGACCTGCTCGGTAGTACGAATCTCGTGGGTTAGGGTTTGCGAGACAATGTTTTAGTACGTATGCATGCATGCATAAAAACCCGGTTCGGGTGTTCAGTCTTTAAGCGGGTCAAGGACGACCCGATACATATGTTCATGGAGCTACGCATTCGATGAATTAGAAAGGCGGGCAGATGAGACCATGTGACGGGATTATATTATTTTATGCGTTATTAGAAATATGTTTAAAACGTCGTTTGATCATGCGATCGTACACTTGGCAGGTTCAGGGTTACGAAGGGGTGGACGGAGTACAGGACAAGGATCAACACTCAGCATAACCAGTGATTTTCTAATCCCCCTCTTTTAAACATTTTACTGTTTTGGGGCTATCGTACATACATTCACGTGGCGTTATTGTAATTAATCATGTTATGGGTTTCGGGTTCTAACCCGCTATATTTTGAATATAAAATGAGTATTAAGAGTCGTAGGGTCAGTGGTGTGCTAAGGGTGGATCTAGAAGGGTCGGGCTTTAAGTAAAATGCCCATGATTTTAGTGTGAGTTAATGATATGGGTTGTTAGTGCGTGACGTGTTAAGGGCCAAACAGGAACGGTAGTGCCTGTATTAAATGCTAACGATTTTACCATATTAAATGTGTTGTTCTAGGGTTATGCGTGAAGTGTGTGTGGTTAGTGAGTTATGTGCATAGGGTGATATAACTTGTTTATATTTAAGTGTCGGGTTTGCTTTGTTGTCCTCGTGGCACGGTAAACGGGATCGTGGAGGACGGGGTCCTTCAGGAAGTCACTAGAGCTGACAGTTAGTTGACCGGTTGATGATGAGCTCGGGGTGTGTTGATCGCCCTTACGAGGGTAACCCTAACGAGGGTACAACGATGAGGTATGTGTTTGCATGCGTATATATATAAGTGTTAATGTGCATGCTAATGATTAATTGTATTTACTGTGTATGAGTTAGTGTTATTGTGACGTATTGAATTGTGACGTGTAGGGTTAAACTGACCATTGAGTCAGGACTTGTGACGTGACGCGTGTAGGAGTCGTGTCAGTTAATTGTGAGAGCCTTGGTTAAGGCTAGATGTGTTAGTGGTTTAGGGTAGGTTGTATCAACCTAGAGTCGAGTCAATATGAATTCTTGGGTATGAGTCGCTAGCATAGCATGTTGAGTCTATGCAGTTGTGATGATAACGTTATTACTATTTATATTGGTAGTACGGGTTGAGTCTTGGGTAATTAAATGGTTACGGGATGTCATTGGGTGACACGGGATTAATCATTCATTAATAAAGTGTAATTATATTTTATAAGGACCGGAGTGTCCGGGTGAATTACACCAAAGAACTTGGTGTGATGGTTTTTCTTTAATTTAAACTATTAGAACTCACTCAACGTAGTTGACTTTGTGTATACGTTAGACTGTTTGCAGGAAGCGGCGTTACTCGGATCGGTGTGCAGGCATTCGTAAGGTAAACCTAATAACATTAAATGGTTATAAATGAGTTTTGAAAGACTTCCGTTGTAGTTTTAATTACAATAAATGTGTTTTTAATGATTATGACCCATTATGAGAACCAACTGTAGGATGCCCGGGTTAGGGTCTTACACACAATGACAAGCAAATTACACAATGAGCTTGAAAACGTAAAAAAATTTCGTTTTTGTATATAACGACACTATACCCGTTTTAAAGATAAAAAAACGCTCGTTTTTATGTGGTGATTTTTTTAAAAACAATGTCGTATGTAAAAGTTATGAACGTTTAAAAAATTATAGGGGGGCTTGATAAAAAGTTAACAAAAATGACCATGACTAAAGTATTCATCACAACTTTTTCTTCTACAATTTAATCTCAACTATCAAATTTGACCCTAAATCTTTCTCACCTTTTTAGTTTAAAAACCCCTTTTACTTGAACTTTTTCCCATATAGGGAATAGATCATTTGAGAACTCCTGTATATATTGAGAACTCGTCAAAAAGCCAAATAAAACCATTTTTTTTGTTTTACTATCTTTATTATTAAAATACAACATAAAAATAAATTTATATATGTAAATTTACACGTATTCATATATTAAAAAAACTCAACACATGTGCAAGTGTTTACCATTTACACATGTGTATAAATTTTTTTAAGAATAATTTTAGGGAAGAGATAATTAATCGGAGAGATAAACTATTTTTTTATGTTGTATTTTAGTAATAAAAGTAGTGAAAACAAAAAAAAATAGTTTTTAATTGGTTTTTTGACGAGTTCGCATTTGAACCTAACCCTTCATATATGCCCTTCATCTTTCTGAATCGAGACCTGACCCGGCTCGCGTCGTTCCAACAACCGGCGCGCGCTTCCCTTCTCAGCCCTAGAGGCTATGCCGATAGCGACGATTTGCAACGGAAAATGGAAAAAACTGTGCAGCTGAAGACAGGAAGGCTATGATTGAGACCAAGGGTGCGTGATATATATATATATATATATATATATATATATATATATATATATATATGAAGGGTTCAAATGATAACCAACTTTTTATGTGATAACCGTGATAATCACTATCAAACAATCACATAACTTATAAATTATTTTTTTCTTTTAATTGTTATTAGTCTCGTGAACATATATATGTTGAACATAAACACGAAAATGATGAGTCTTACATAATCGTACTAAACAATGTTACATATATGTGACACATAGTATTTACGTATATGTAATACTAACAAAATGATAATTGTTACATATACACAACACTATGTTTGAGAGTGGTTTTCATGGTTATCACTTAAATATTGATTATCATTTGAACCTCACCCTATATATATATATATATCAAACTATGTTTTTATGTACGAGGAGTGAGTATGATTTTATGTTTAAAGAGATGAATGATATGTGATAAGTTATGTCTTTCAAGGTCTTGCCAATGACGGGTTAATTTTATGGTGCCCTGCTATAGGCTAAGCTATACTTGGGTGCGTTGACAAGTCCCCTAACAGTACTACAACCCCGTGTTTAGTCTGTCCTAAGGGTAAATTAGGAGGTGCAAATTATGAGGTATTCCAAGTCCTCTATATGAGGCAAATTACGTGACGAGTACTCTAACTCCTTATTTGGTGTTTTGATAGTTAAAGGAGAGATGGACCCATATAATCTAGTGCAATGACCTTATATGTTTTAAGTTGTGTTTAGTATATTTTATAAAGATTCATTTATGTATAAAGTTATTTATAAACTTAAACTCACTTAACCTAACTAACTTTTGCATATATATTAGACTGATTTTAGGTTTTGATGACAAACATGGACATCTTGGCAAGCTTATGGAGCTACACGTACCTCGAAGACAAGTATTTATGTTTATGACTTTTCTTTCAATTAGGCTTAGTAGTTTATTGTTTTCCTTGACGTTTTGGGGTTGTATGACTATTTCTGATGCAATGGTTTTGTTGACCTTTTAAAGTCCAGGTTTTGAACTATGTATGCTTATGATATGTCAACTGTGAGACCTCCCGTGT
This sequence comes from Smallanthus sonchifolius, assembly GCA_023525975.1. Lineage (NCBI taxonomy): Eukaryota > Viridiplantae > Streptophyta > Magnoliopsida > Asterales > Asteraceae > Smallanthus > Smallanthus sonchifolius. Next base: position 36,652,318 of record CM042046.1, read on the forward strand.
TTGAGGCCTTACAGAAACGGTCCACGAGTTGTAAATTTTCAACCCAATTTACTTGGGTGGTGGTTTATTTATAACGGGTCCATTGGGAGATAAGAAAAATAAAGTGTAAAAGAACCAACAATGGTTTTTATAATAAACCTAAATTTGGTTAGATTAGATTTTCTTGCTATTTTAGATTCTCTAAGTTTTACATTTTTGTACCAGTATTATCTATAATTACGCAAATTAGTGTTTTACATGTGTAAGTTGATAGGTGTCAAAGGAGCTCTAATTATCCAATATGTTGACAAGTAGTTAGCTTAAATGATTCATCGAGGTGACATGTTTGTCATCAAACATCGGTAGCAGGAGCACGCGGTGTCCGACATGAACTTCAAAAACAACAATACAATGTTGCTAAGCCTTTTGTAATAACTTTTTGTGTTAATTACTTTGTTAAAAACTGATTTGGTTGATTGATTGAGCTTTTCGTTTTAATTATTCATGCAATACAACCAGAGTTGGCCCCGAGAATCCTCGAAATGTTTTGGGCCCGGGACAAGTAATAAAAAAACGAGGCTCAATAATTTTTTTTATATGTAACGGGTTTAAATATATACATTTTTTTGTCTTTTTTTGGTTTTGGTTTGATAGTTTAAACAATTATTAGTTTTTGTGGGACAACCTTTTAAAGAGAGGAAAAAAAAAGAGAAGTGAAAAGAAGAAATAAGACACATCAGTGTTGTAAAAATCGCTAGGCGCTAGTCGGGCGGTGGGGTAGGGCCTAGGCCTAGGCGGGATTAATCGTGGCCTAGTCGGGATTAATCGGATTGGAATTTTTATATATAATTTTCAGTTTTTTATATATATACACACATTTTTATATGTAATTTTTATAAAAATGTTCATTTTTAAACCACACCAAAGGTTTTCGCCGGAATTTGGCCGGAAATTTTAGGTTTTCGTCGGAATTTGGCCGGAAATTTCAAGTTTTCGCCGGAATCTGGCCGCCTAGGACCGCCTAGGCGCGATTTGGACCGACTAGGTCAAAATTCCTCCTTACCCGACTGCCGCGATTTTTACAACACTGGACACATGAAAAACAATAGTGTTTTTGCCAAGACTTGAAACTGTGACATTTACATTTCCTTGTAATGGTTTTTCCAATTGCACTAAGAAAACTTTGATGTACACAAAATGGATGTATAAACTAAATATACTATTTAAAACATATACACAATTTTTTAAAACTTCGGGCCTCTCGAAAGACCGGGCCTGAAACCGTGGCCCACCCAGCCCCTCCCTTTGGGTAGGGCCTGAATACAACATGTGGTATCGAAGATGATTGAACTTTTTGTCTAATTTATATGTTTGTTTGCATAATTGTTTCCTTTTGTGCTAAATTGATTAAGTTCTTTATATAATTTGCTTCGATGACATTATGGTAAGAAAAAAAGGTTCGGATTTTACTTTACTTTAGGCCTTCAAAATGGTTGAGCATGAATGGAAGTGATGATACAAAACTTGTTCCTGTCAGTAGTACCGTTGATGGAAGTTTTGCCACTGTCGCTGCCACTGATGTCGACGAATAACAAACTCAGAGAACAAGTCACGGCTAGTTAGTTGACATTCTATGTATTTACATTATCTTGTAATCAAGTTTATGGGTAAACTCAAGGTTATTCTATATAGTAATACAAATTCTAATATACGTATTGTAATTCAATGTCGACTTATGAAAAACAAAATTCTTTAATATCCGTGTTGTTAGTTAATCTGTGTGCTTGTTAGTTATTCCACTACATAATCATAACAAATGTTTATTCGTTCCTAACAACCGCCATTATTGTGTTCATCTTCAACATCTTTTCCGGCTTTAGTCTATCTTGACAATGCGTATACAAAAAATCAGTAACTATTTAACTGGTTCGGTTTTAATTAAGATAATTAGAGATCCAAACACAAATAACTTAAAAACATCAAACCCAAAACCGAATTAGGATTAGTAACACTAATTGGTTCGGTTTTGATTAAGATGATTAGAGATTCAAATTAAAATAATTTGCTTGGATGACATTATGGTAAGAAAAAAAGGTTCGGATTTTACTTTACTTTAGGCCTTCAAAATTGTTGAGCATGAATGGAAGTGATGATACAAAACTTGATCCTGTCAGTAGTACCGTTGATGGAAGTTTTGCCACTGTCGCTGCCACTGATGTTGACGAATAACAAACTCAGAGAACAAGTCACGGCTAGTTAGTTGACATTCTATGTATTTACATTATCTTGTAATCAAGTTTATGGGTAAACTCAAGGTTATTCTATATAGTAATACAAATTCTAATATACGTATTGTAATTCAATGTCAACTTATGAAAAACAAAATTATTTGATATTCGTGTTCTTGGTTAATCTGTGTGCTTGTTAGTTATTCCACTACATAATCATAACAAATGTTTATTCGTTCCTAACAACCGCCATTATTGTGTTCTACTTCAACCTCTTTTCCTGCTTTAGTCTATCTTGACAATGCGTATACGAAAAATCAGTAACTATTTAACTGGTTCGGTTTTAATTAAGATAATTAGAGATCCAAACACAAATAATTTAAAAACATCAAAACCAAAACCGAATTAGGATTAGTAACACTAATTGGTTCGGTTTTGATTAAGATGATTAGAGATTCAAATTAAAATAATTTAAAACCGAACCGAATCAAATCGAACCGAACCAAACCAAACCAATCCAATCGAAATTATGTGAGTTGAGAAAAGAAAAATAAAAAAAAACGAGGACGCTCCTCCACGCTACATAAATTTCCTGGAAACCCTTTCATACCTCCTCTCTACCCCGTACGTACTCGCTCCTGCCTTCGCCTCTCCAAGATCCGTCAGGTACACACCAAACCCTAAATCACACACGCTAACAAATTTAGAAACGAAGAAAGGGATCAGAGATTCTCTCTTTTCTCATTTGTCTCGTTTCTCTACGAAATCCAGGTACAGATTCACTCACACTCGATCCAATCGATGTGTATCTCTGTTTATGTGTCCATACTCTATGCCGCTTTTATTAGATTTGTTGCTTTTGATTTGTTTCCTGTTCGTGTTTAATGTTTTTCTCTATTTGTATTCTTAACGACTTGCCGTTTGTGGTGCTTTCGCTAGGGTTTTGATATATTCAACAATGGCGTCTCCGGCAGCGGCACCGCAGCAACCTGTCTCTGCTCAAGTTGTATGTATCGGTTTTCGTTTTCTTTAGCTTGCTTATGCTGTTTATTGAAATTTGTTGTAATTTGAATGATGGAATAAGCTTTAAGTAGTTTGTAGAAGTTGTATGGTTTTAGCTTTAAGTAGTTTGTAGCAGTTGTATGGTTTTAGCTTTAAGTAGTTTGTAGCAGTTGAATATTGAATTGATTAGTTGTTTTTGTTTGGAATGTTTTGTGAGCTAGAGTTACTGGTCTCCAGGGGGGAACAAATCAGTTTTGTAGACTGTGTTAGCTAATCTTTTCATATTGTTTGTTTTTGTAAAATTCCAAAGCCATTTAACGCCTTGCCTTGGTTGTAGATTATGTGCTTTAGCTTCTGGAAATAACATACTTAGTATTAGAACATGTTGGTTTAAACGAGTTAGCGTATTCTCCAAAGGCATCAACATCACTTCATGCTCATCAACGGTTTATCCTGATAATATTATTTTGGTGGAATATGAATTTTCAATTTGTGGTGGTGGTTAATTGTAGTTATATAATTGTTGAGTTGTTAGTTGGGGCTTCTGCAAGTGATTTTTTTTGAAGTTATAGGCTGCTGTTGATATTAACACATGTGAATGATAAACGAATGCAGGATTTTTGGTATGAATCCTTTCTTCTTTTTTAACGCTTTATTAAAATACATACGTCTACATTTTGCTAAAAAAATTAGTTCAAGTCACGCATAATGTCTCACTTTGATGAGATTCACACCTGGCCTCAACATTAACTTTTGGTGTTTCACAGCTTAAGTAACACCAGTATTGTATGCCGATAATGGTGTTGATAATTTTCATGCATTTGATTTCCGATATTATTTGTAAATCATAAGATGCTATTAGCCTATGGGGAAAACCTTCCAGGTGTTACCCATGACTCATCAAATGTTGTTGTTTATAACTTTTTATGTCTGTATGAATTTAAGTTTTTATTTTTCCTTATAAATGTGTACATTTGTTAGCTTTAAACCAATTAATTCAGTATTGTTGTATTGTTTTCGCTAAGATCATCATGTCTTATGTTTTGGTGATAAATAGGTTGGCAATGCTTTTGTTCAGCAATATTATCATATACTACACCAGTCTCCTGGTCTAGTTCATCGCTTTTATCAGGATATCAGCAAACTTGGACGTCCTGAGGAGGATGGTTCCATGAGCTTAACCACGACGATGGATGTATGTCATTTATTCCTCTTTTTCATTTATATGGATATCATTAAGTTGATACTACATGTGGTACATTTTTTTTAATGACTAATTTCATTGTTTTTCATTGAAATTTACTCTAAAAGACTAAAACATGCTGAAAAATTATAACTTTGGTTGAGAGAAGTAGATTGATGAACCAAGTGAAAAAGATCAATTGATTTCCACTTCGTTACCCTAAAGAAATTTGTGAATAGGTGTTTTGGTGTACATAAATTTGTAACCTTTTGGTTCTGATCAGATTTTTTGGTTGTGCAGGCCATCAATTCTAAAATAATATCTCTTAACTATGATGAATTCAGAGCTGAGATCAAATCTGTGGATGCACAAGAGTCATTGAGTGGTGGAGTTAATGTTTTAGTCACTGGTTACTTAACCGGAAAGGACAATGTTCTTCGAAAGTTTACTCAAACTTTCTTTCTTGCACCCCAAGACAAAGGGTACTTTGTGTTAAATGACATGTTTCGTTACATGGAGGATACCACTCATAATGAAGGAAACACTGCTCCAACTGAGGATGTTGAGGATCCCATCAATTCTGAGCAAGGTGACCGAAAAAAGATACATAATAAACTATTACTGATATTTCAAATCCCTTTCATCAATCAATTTGTTTTTATATAATTGATATATCAGAGTCGAGATTAAAAAAAACTAATTTTGGTTAACTAATGAAAATGGTTGATTTTGTGAACAAAAGAATACATTTTATCTGTTGACATTTTTAGCTATGCAATTTTACCTGTCTCTTTAGGAAATATGTAATGAATATACAAATACAATTGAATAAGAATTTGTTTTTGGACTACTTGTAAACACATTTTATGTTTCCATGACTTTCTTTTTAGTTTTAGTTCAATGTATAGCAATCAGTTTCTACACCATATTATTCTTAAGCACCTATTAAGTACAATAGACAAACACAGTTTTTGTTTTTATTGACCATACACTTTATCTATTGAGCATTCATATATATAGCACTTGACTTAAATCAGTAAGAAAATGTGTAATTAATATAAAAGCTAATTGTAAAATTGTTATCGGATAAGTTATAACCCGGCATTTTTTTTTTCATAGTTATAATTTGATTTTGATTTTTTTATAGCATTACTTTCTATCCTTATATATTCTTAATCAGTCATTATCAATTAAAAGTACAATAGACGACATTTTTAAACTAAGCTAATATATGGCAAGCTGTTTTGTTTGCAGCGATTGAAACTGTTGCTGTGGTGGAGAATCAAATCCGTGATCAAGTTGTTGAAACACCAGTGGAATCTCAAGTGGAAGAAGTGTTAGATTCACCAGAGAATGTGAATGTAACTGTGGAAGTGGCTGCTGTGGAGGAGGAGGAAGAGGAGGCACCTGAAGTAGTTGTTGAAGTGCAAGAGCCATTACAGCCGGTTGTTGAACCCAACACCAAAATCGAGGAAGTTCCAAAGAAGTCATATGCTTCTATTGTGAGTTGTCTTTACGATCTAGTTTTTCATTATCATAATGTTATTCATAGGCACTTGATATGTTCTATTATTTTTGAAGGTAATGGATTTGAAACAGAATGGTGTGGCTTTCTCATCCCCTGCACCTGCCCCAAGGAAACCTCAGCCAAGGAATCAAGAGCAGCAGGTGAACAATGTCCCAGCAGCTGCTGTAGTCCCTGAAGCAGCAGCTTCTAATGTTGATGCTGTTGAAAATGGTATTCATGAGGACGAAGGTATGCTTACATTCATTTAGATCAGATTCATACTTTTTGCATAAAGTCCACCATCTGTCTTAGACCCGAGGCTGGTTTTAGCTTGACCTGAAAAGCCTGATCTTAGGTTTTGTTGAGCCTGAAAGTTGCATATTGATAAAAGTGCTCGTTTAGTCCTGATTTTCTGGTCACTTATCCTGGTACCTGAAATTATATTTTTTCATGTAGTATACATGTGATTTTTTAAGTTGTGTCTGCGCTATTGTGACTTTTAGATTATTTTGAGATGTAGTGTAATGTAGTTTTGTTTATCTTTACACCTTTTGAAACTAATTTGACTTTGAGTGTATTGTGTTCCTTTTCTTGTCTATTTATGCACAAATGTTGATTGCTTGTTTTGGGCAGCTGATGGCTATTCCATATACATAAAGGGTCTCCCGATGAATGCTACACCTGCTTTGTTGGAGGACGAGTTCAAGAAGTTTGGGCCCATTAGGCCCAACGGCATTCAAGTCCGAAGCAACAGGGTACATATCCACTTTCTCTAAGGCGCCTTTCTTTGCTTTTAATTTTGAACTTTGGTGAAACTCATGGCAGTTACAGGGATTTTGTTTTGGTTTTGTTGAATTTGAGGTGCCTGATGCAGTTCAAAAGGCGATCGAGGTATTTACTAATTTTTGTTTATATGTTATAATAATAAATATAAAATGTTAATAGGGAATTTATTTATTGATTATCGTCACGTATTAATAAAATGACATCATTCATGTACAAACATTTGGTCTCTATGCTACTACTGTCACTAGATGACTTAATGACAGTTGGTGGTTTTCATTGTTATGTTTGTGTATGTTAATTGCTTGTGACATGCATCTTATGATGTTTTAGGCTTCACCAGTTGCAATTAATGGACGCAATGCTGTTGTTGAGGAGAAACGGTCCACAAACTCTAAAGGCAAGTTTTAAATATAATTTAGAGAAATGTTTATGTTCAATTATCTCTCAAGTTTAATGTGCTTGAAGATGCTTAGAGAAACACATATATATGCAATTAGATTACAGTTCACCCTTTGGATCAGCTAGACATATAGCATACCCAAATCGAATCAATTTCTAAGTTTGGTAACTAAATGGATCAAAATTGCCACCAGGAAATTGGATCATTAAACTTAAAATCCACTGAGAATAGATCATACCTGTGTTATTAATCATAGACATTATTTTCTAAAACAGGAACACGTGGAAGGTTTCCTATTGGAAGGGGCGTGGGATTCAGAAATGAAGGAATGAGGGGCCGTGGAAACTTCACTGGTGGAAGAGGCTACAACCGAGGTGGTGATTTTAACGCCGGGAGGAACGATTTTGGTGGCAACAGGGGTGGTGGCCGTGGCGGAAACCGCGGTGGTGATGGATATCAGAGGGAGCGTGTGAACCGGGGAATGGGTGTTAACGGGACAGCCAAGAATATGGCACCACGAGTTCCTGCTACTGCTTGAACAGCTGAGTGATGGTTATCATTGGATATTGGTGACTTTGATTGGTTTAGTTAGGAAATTTTTGGGTTTGTGTTGTGTAGTATAGTTAATGGTCCCAGCTATTTGTATTTCTTTGTTGTGGACGTGGATTTTGGTAGAGTAGAGATGATGATGATCTTATTGGTGGTATTTTTTGAGATAGGGTCTGCTGCTCTCTTTTCTGAATCAAAATGCGACTTTTTTTTATGAAAGATATGGGTTGAGGGAGGGGTGGTGGTGGTAGCAAGATGGTCAGCAGAACCAGTGAACCGCTATGGGGCGGGACAAGGCCAGTCCGTTGCAAGTTTTACACGTTGTCGTTAGATCTGTTGAAGATTAACAATAGCCTTCCTAAACTTCAAATTATTGAGCTCTCTGGCATTTATATGCATAAGCCTCAATGGAGGAGCAAGCCCTCTTTGATCCATTTCAGGTTTCATTGGTGGTTTGGCCTAGAGGTGCTCAAATCGGGTTTTTTTTCGGATCTAGATTTGGATCGGTCAACGTTGATTAAAGACCGGATCCAAGAGAACCGGTTCCGGATATGGGATTGGAGAATTGGACGGTAAAACCGGTTTTTTTGGATTTTTTTAAGAAAAAATAATAAATAAACAAAGATACACTATAAAATATAAAATATAAGTTTTATTTATTTATTTAATATTTTTAAAGTTATTTAACACATGTTCGTTCAAAAAAAAATTACAAAAAATATAACAAAATCATAAAGTATATATCACTTTATTGTGACTCGTTCTTCGCCGTCTTAGACCTAGTTCATTTTTCAATCTTCTTCGCATGAGATAAATTGGGATTCCTCATAAGCTTGTTCTTCGTCAGGAAGTGGATTCTCCTTTTATTGGTTTAGTTAGGAATTTTTTGGGTTTGTGTTGTGTAGTATAGTCATGGTCGTTAGTGGGGCAAGTTTTGTCGTTAGATCCATTGAAGATTAACAACAGGCTTACTAGACTTCAAATTATTTGATCTATTTTTGGCTTCATTGGTGGTTTTGGCCTGTCTAGAACCGGTTATAACATAAACACCCAATAACTAAGGCTTGTTAACCGAGTTAGAACTGGACCCTGTGATGGGATCTCAAACCGGTTTGAGTGAAACCGGTTTAAACTGTCTATTTGAAACCTATATACACTGAAACCGGTTTAATTTAAACCGAACCGGTCAAAACCCTCTAAAAATGGTTTCAAACCAATCAAACTCCCCTTCTTAGACCGGTTTCACTCGAACCGGTTTTGACTTTTTTTGACCAAACCGATTCAGCTTTGGTTTCAAACCGAACAAACCAGTTCGTTTTGGAAAAATAAAAGCGAATAGATCAAAATTTAAGTTAAAAGTGAAAAAGGTAAATTTGTAGAATAGTTAAAAGTTTGTTAAATATAAACTTTGTTGAGTAAAAAGTCAAATCTCAAACTTGTTTAAAGACTTGGAACACGTTTCCATTGAAAAGGACAACACTAGAAAGTAGAAACTTCAAATGTGTATGTGTCTATTATGAAGGAATCGAGGAGGAGACCAAAGACACCTTAATAAGTTGTAAACTCTCGAATCCTTCAGTTCTAAGGTTAGAAACTAAGACAGGAACTTACAGTGAATTTCCTGAAATTGAAGATCAAAATTAGTGACATTTCAATCCATATTTTGTAAAGGCTTAGAGAAATTTACAGGAAACTTGATTATAAATATATCGATGTAGAGGAGAGATTACACGAGAAATATGTAGGAAACCGTTCGTATAAAATAATAAAAACAATTCACTAATTCTAATTACAATACAGAAAGAAAATAAAGAAGTAAATTACAATACAAGTTACAACTGAAATAAATAGAAAATATAAAGAATGGGGAAGAAGAAAATAGTTGTGGCTGAGAATTCGTATTGAATACGGGTCTCTTAAAACAAATTCCGAGTCTCCCACGATAACTCTTTTGTTTCTCAGGATACAACAGCCGAAGCAGTATGTACTGCCGGGGAGGCCCTAACACCCGAAAGAATACCTTGAAGAGAAGAGTATAAGAAGAGAGTTTTTTTCTTGCAAGTTGTTTAGTTCTGTGTCAAAACTGTGTGCTGAAATGCAATCATGCCTTGGAATTTATACAGTAAAAAGAATCGTAACAGCTGAAAGAATTTAAAAAAATAAAAATAAAGAGTATGAAACGTCTTCAATGCTCTTTACTTGGTTTTTGAATCCTGATTCGAAACTGCCAAATTCTTAACTTTGCAGAGCTGGTCAATGGAAAGTGTTTAACATTTACAGACTGCTGCTGTAGTGGGACGCGGACCGCCAGAATGCGCATTTGTAAGAACGCGCGCTTCTGGACATGCCAGAACAAACACCCGTTCTGCCAGCGCCAGATCCGGACACGCGGAACGCATCCGCCAGATTCGGATACACGGAATGCACCCGCCATGCCCTGAGACTGGATGGCGCGCTACATTACCTGCTGTGTACCCGTGGATTAAACCTGGACCTCTCGTAGCTGGTCAAAAATACTAAGGCAACTCTTAAGCAGCGCGCGGCGACGCAAGCGTGCGAAGTGCGCCATCAAAACACCACATTACGCCCTCAAAAAATACTAAGGCAACAGTGCGAAGTGCACTATCAAAAATACTACGACAACTCTTAAGTGCGCCATCAAGCAGCGCACGACGATACATGTTGTGTAATTCATAGGGACTACTGACCTTACTTATGCTCACTACCCCTATAACGTACATTAGGTAAGTTTCTAGATTCGCTTTTTAAAGAAGTTTTATACATTTTGGGCTGAGGGGCATACTTAACTTACTTATGATATGTTTTACAAACCATGGCTATGGCCATGTTACGAAAAATTGAAGTCAGGGAAACCATAGCTCGCGAAGTCAGGCATGTACTGAAAAACACCTTACTCAAGATCCTAAATGACGCACTGAAGCCTAAGCCAAGAGAGAGAAATCATACTAATGTTAGAGTTTCTGATAAAGATGAGAAATAAGAAAGGTTTACTAACGACTGCTCTTATAAGTCGTTCTGTGGTTGTGACTTACCAATTCTGAACGGGAAGGATGATGTTGTTGCAACTTTTGAATGGGTAACACGTATGGAAAGGACCATCAATCTGAGTGAGTGCCGTGACAACCAAGCGGTGAAATTCGCTGCAAACTCATTCAAGAACGAGGCCCTGCATTGGTGGGAGACTGTGAGGCAGGCCAAGGGCGATCAGGCACTCAGACAGATGAAGTGTGAAATCTTCAAGGCACTAGTGATCAAGAAGTTCTGTCTCCGGAGCGAGATTGATCGGGTAGAGAGGGGATTTCTTAGGTTAAAGGCTGATAACATTACTCATCGCCAGTACACCTCTCAGTTTAATGAATTGGACCGATTAGTTCCCCATCTGCTGACTTAAGAGGAAAGATGGATTAAGTATTATGTTCAAGGACTGCCGCAGAATATCCACTCATGTTAAGGCTAACACCCTGGAGACGTTTGAATTTGTGGTTGAATTGAGTGGGGAGGAAGTGATCCCGGAGGGGCCAAAGAGAAAATGGGAAACGACATTCAAGAAGAATGGCATTATATTTATGTTTTTAACATGTTAACTATTATTTTTTTATATTAAACGTAACGCGCAAAAAAGAGATCAATTTTGGAAGCGAATTACCAAACGCTTTCATGTGGTCCTTCAAAGTGATGAATATCGAAGTCATTATCAACTCAACTCCATGTGGTGTGAATTGAAAATAAGAGGACGACGAAGTTTAACGGTATCTACAACAACCTCTAAAACAACCGCAAAATGGGGTGGAATACCGACATTTTGATGAGGGCACATGAGAAATACCGAGCCAAAGAAGGCTCAACTTTCACCCATCTCACATTTTGGCGCATCGTTAAGGATAAATCGAAATGGGCCATGGTGCCTGAAGTGTTTCAACACTGTGATGGTTCCACACGCATGAAGACCTCAGAGGACAATGATTATGTTTCGGTTGACTCCAATCCACATCATAAACGTGATATCAATCTGGAGGCTTTAGATGACACCCTCGAGCCACTTGAACAAACACGCCCGCCCAAGAGACACAAAATAAAAAGAGCGGCAAGTTCGTCATCAAATTTAACGACCGAAAAATAAACACTTTGTCTCTTAATTAGATTGATTTAGCACTTCGTATATGAACATTAAAGACCGAAAATTAAGGATAACAGAAAAAATGGTCGAAGATATGAAGAAGCGGTTTGAGGTTGTTGGGAGGTGGGAGGATATTAAAATCTTATTGGCTAAAATCGATATTGCACATGAAAAACATAGACGAGCGACCGAGGCGTTGAAGGATGAAATCGTCGGCAAATATGTTTAAAACTAAGATATGTAGTTTTATTTGTAGTTATTTTAATCTTTAATTTATGTACTTTTATTTTTAGATATTTTAATTTTTAATTTCTATACTTATATTTTTAGTTATTTTATGTGTAGTTTTATTTATATTTTTAACTAGTATTTGTGCCCGACGCTTTGCAGCCGTAATAAATATTATAGCAAACAATCAACCCATACTTGCTTATGTAGTTCGTTAACCACCACGGATTAAGATTTGTTTCAAAGTTTGAAACGTAAACGACTAAGAAAAAAATTAGAAGGATAAGGGTGTGAAATGAAAACTTTTGTAATACATCGAAAGAAACGCGATCCTTAATTTAAAATCATATAATACAAAATATATTGAAAAAATCTAAAATAACCTAAAATTTTATATCAATAAAATGAAGTTCATACAATTTAGGTGCAAGTTCTTTGTATTGATAAATAATAAACTTTTACAAATATTTAAAACTTGCTAATGATTCTTAAAATAAATTAATTATTCTTCAAAAAAATTATTTGATTCAAACATCCTTTATTTTTATTTTTACGTGGCCAGTTTTTTATTTTGTTTAGACGGTAATTTTTTTTAATGGCGAACATTGAATGTTGTGACGTCGCACCTCCCGTCACATGGGAGAGCCTCGTCAAGCTCGGGCCAATATGTTGTCTTAACCGGGCCCACTTGGCGTCAGAGTAGGAGAGCATCCAAGGAAAAAATCCCACCTAATACGGCCCCTTCCGGGCTTGAGGGAGAGCCGAGGCTCGAACCCTGGATCGGCGTAGGTAAAACCCAGGTGCATCAGCCTAAGCTAGGCCTCATTTGCATGCCGCAGAAACTAATATGGAGAGCAGGGATTGAACCTGGGTCACTAGAAACACCATGTCTCTCCCTTCCCTCTCCACCACTAACTTATCGACAGTTTTATTTTCAAATATCATCTTATTTTTCAAACATCATCTTATTTTTCACGCTCATCTCTACTCGGCTTTCCGCCTCTCCCTAGATTCACACACAAAATAATTCAGATTGATCTCCCAAGATGGTAATCATAACCGAAATGATGATAGTATTTTCCAGAATCCATCGTTCATCTCCGACTCATACTTTTTCTTTTCCGATTCATCGGACATTGCATATTCACTGTTCAATCCAGTCCGACCGTTGGTCGCTGGTTGTCTATAACGGCCAGTTTCCAGTTCGTCAATTTCCAATTCGACTCCAAGCGGTGAATATCACAGAAGCGTGAGGGTCGTGAACGATTGCAGCGGTGAATGGATTTCTCACGAATTTGACTTCTTGGTCTTGGTATGGGATGAATCCTTAGTTGTTATGGTTTGTCGAAGTTTTGTGGTGGCGCTGAGGATTAAATAGGGTGTGAAACGGTGGGCAACGACGGGGAAGTTGCGGTGGTGGTGCTAAGCGACGCGACGGTTAATGGTAGCGGCGTTATTGGAGGTTTTCAGGCATCGTTTGGGATGGAAAAGGAAATAGAGTCTTGATTGAAATGGTTAGGACGGAAAATGAGACGGAAAAGGAAAAGGTGGACCGCGTTGATGGAGGTTTTTAGGCAACTTTGAGATGGAAAAGGAAATACCGAAATAGAGTATTGAACTGGTTGAGACAGAAAATGAGACGGAAAATGAAAAGGTGGACGGCGTTAATACGCTTTTTAAGGTTATTTCAATTTTGAAAATGGATGGAAGTAGAGATTGGAGTATTTCATGATATAGAGTGAAGGGGGGGAGATCGGAGTGAAATGAAGTGTGACGTGACGAATACGTGACATAATATGGAGGGAAGTAGGGAGTGGAGTACACCGCTAGCCTAAGGCTATCCCATTGGACACCGCTATGCTATGAAGTAGTTGATGTGGAGGGAGTGTGGTCGGGGAACACCCACCCCTCCTCCTCTACTCTAGAAAGGTCCTCAACATGGGATTCTCCATGCTACTCACTACTCTTCCCCCGTCATTTAATTAGGCTAATTAACTAAGCACCTCAGTTGATTTTTGGGTAATAATTTGTATTTGTTAACTTAAAAAAAAATAATACACATGCTTGTATAATTTTTTTTTCTTGAACATATATAAATTTTATTAAAAACAGAGTTGTTTTTGAATTTTTTTTGGTATCGTAAACGACATTGACACGTGCTTGGTGAAATATATCTATGTATTTTGACTACCCGAAGATGATGAACACTCACAATTTAATATATTTTTTTATTTTAAGTGTATACTTTTTTAATTATTAACTAGTAATTTTACCCGTCGCGTGTTGCAACGGTGTCTAAAAGTAGCCTAACTCGAATTTCCGCGATCTGTGGCGTGAAGCGGATCTGAAACGGTTGAGACGGGTAAAAAAGAAACATAGGTACGTACATAAAAAACATATAATATTATGACTACTCGTTTAAACCTGAAAGAAAATGTAAAAAAAGAAAAAGAAAAAAACCAAAGTAAAAAAATGTTTTGACGTTGACATTAACATTAACGTACGCAAGTACAAAAAAGTAACGTACGAATTTGAGTTGGATCGGTTTTGAAGATCAAATCATAGATATAAAAATGTATTATATCTTTCATAATTCGTCTAATAATTTAAAAAGAATAATAAAATAAAATGAAAAAAAGTTTGTTGGATAGTCAAATCAAATAATAAAAAAAATATAGAAAACACACAGGTTTCAAAATTGTGACCTAATGGGTAATAATTTAAAAAGAATAATAAAATAAAATGAAAAAAAAGTTTGTTGGATAGTCAAATCAAATAATAAAAAAAAAAAATAGAAAACACACAGGTTTCAAAATTGTGACCTAATGGGTAAAGAAAGGAATTGCAAGCTACACAAACAACCACTACGCCAGATGTATCATTTGCTCTAGATTTGGAGTAATAAATATTAAAGATGAAAACACTTTGTGTTGTGGCTAAAACCCCATTGGCCATGAACACTCTAAATTATGGATGTAGTAATGAATGTTTTTTTATTTATTTTAGTTGGTAATCTTTTATATAGTATTAAGTAGTTTAGATCCCTTGTTTATATACGGGGTGAAAAATATTAATACATAATTTTTTTAAATCTTACTGTAAAAATATATTACATATACTTAAGATAAAAACAAATTCAAAATATGTAAAAAATAATATATAATTTGTTTTCGAAAATACGTTAATTACTATTTAATATAATTTGACTTTCATTTACTATTTGATTGGAAATAGAAGTTACATAATTAAATTTCAAAGTTTCTTATAATAAGAGATAATTTAAAATAAATGTTTTTAGTAGTATAATTAGTATTTTTCTTTAAATATATATTATTAGTAAAAGATAGAAATACATTAAATAAGAGAGAGAGGCGGGAAAAAAAATGATGAAGATGAATATGGAGACGACACGTGGCATGAAGAAACATTTATTTATTATATAGTATAGATTTTAGTTTATATATATATATATATATACATATATATTTTATATTTATCGTTTTAACATAATAATTTTTATTATTTTATTTAAGAAAGTAAAGAAGCACTAAGTGAAGAAAAACATGGAGTGGAGTACACAGTAATAAAATAAAGAAAATGATGTGACGCTGATGTGAAAAAGATACGTGTCATGTATGTAAGAGATGCTAGCAAGACAGTCACCCCAAAAACTAACATTCTATTTCCTAAAGGACAAAGATTACAAACAAATAATTATTCTTAAAGAGTAAGGTCGTATCCCAAAAGACAAGGTTAAAATTATAAAACATCTACCAAATCACATAAGAACTTCATATTTTATTACTTTACTTAAGTTTGAATTCCAAATGAATTAAAATCATCATACGAAAAAAAGGTTATAATTTTAGAAAATTAAATAAAATATAATCTCAAAATAAGTGAAACAAAATAATAAGTCCCCATTTAAGAGCGTTATCTTATTGAGGTGTTTTAGATTGCAAGCCGCTCTACCAATAATCAACCATATTTCGTCGGTGCCCTTCTTCACACTTTGCACCTTGCTCCCTTCTTTTATCTCTTGCCACCAACCAATCCGGCCCAATTAATTATTGGCTCCTTTGGTTGTGTATCCTTTACCCTACACTAAATTATTTCCATTCACAACTCCTCAATAACCTCCACCCTACCACTTTTTATATATTAGTATAAGCAAATAGTATATCCAAGTAATTATGGTCTTGAATGATGAAAAAAGTAATTATGGTCTTGAATGATGAAAAAATGCATGTCACATAACGTCACGTCACATAACGTCACGTCACATCCTTCAATTATCATATAATCCATCACTTGACGAGTGAAATACTTAAATAATTGAGATGGTGTGATCACTATGGTTTTTTTAATATGCATTTAAATAATAAACCAAAATAAAATTAAAACTAAATAATATTTCATCAATAAAAATAAAAATACATTAATCAAATTACTAAAAAAAATTACATCAATAAAAATACTTGAAAATAATAAATAAAACTATGGTATACCATGATGTTCCTTGATATTCTTTTGTTGTTTTTCGATTAAAAATCGTTGCGGGCTGGAGATATTATCAAGATCGGTGCCTAGAATTTCAATCTTTTCTTTTGTTATCTTCCAATCCATCCTCTCTTCTTGTGTCATGTTAAATCGCTTCAATTGTTTGACCATTTGTTGGCCGATTTTGATGTGAGTTGGAACCGAACCCGATCCCGAGCATGATGATTAGGCTTTTGCTTTTTTCTTTCCAATCGGGCGGGGTATGTATTCCACGTCATCTGGTGCCTCTACGTTGAGATCATATATAGATCTTTCATCGGACGCGCCCGGACTAGCGTCGATGTAAGTCGATGTTCGTTTCTTTGATTTATTTATTAATTTTTTATTTACAATGGTAAAAAGAATTAAAGTTTATAGTCGTTGAACGGCTAAATACGTTTCAAATCACGCCAACCTTTCTCGTGAGTAATCACACCTTTTATATGACTCGTATAAGTTATACGTGTCGTATAAGTTATACGTGGCGTATAACTTTCCAAATTTCCAATGTCAAACATTTTGCAAGCAGTACATTGTACCCTATACGCGTATAGGCATATACGTCGCATATATAGTACGAGGTTAGGCACGTCTTACGCTATATGCCACGTATAGGCCTATACGACGCGTATAAGGTACGATGTACCCCGTGCAAGATGTATGACCTTGAAAACTGGGAAAGTTATATTCCCTGTATAGGGCTATACAAGGCGTATAGCTTCACCCACAACCCCTATAAACTTCTTCGAATTCGTTCGTTCGATCGATATACTCAAACATAAAATTTCTTCAATTTCGATCAAAACCCTCCCAAATTTAACCCACATACTCAAGTATAGCGATGTCGTTTTGGGACGACCAATATGTTTTTGACAAATATTCTAGCGAGTCATGGGAAAACAACTCGATATAACATTTATTCACTTATTTGTAGTTTTGTTTGTAAATTAGTTACCATGTCATTGTTTAGGAGGGGTCTAACGTTCATTCTTCTTACGAGACAGGGTTGTTAGATTTGAATCAGGAGGCGGTCGTGTCCGACGTTCATTCTAATCAAGAGACAGTGTTGTTCGATTTGAACGAGGCAAAATATCTATTTATTTATTACTAGCCGTTAGCTTTACAAAAGTCTAACCATTACCTCTTTTTTTTTTCAGGAGTTCGTCCCTGAGAGTGAATCCTTTTACCTACCACAACCTAATAACAAGTTATACTTTAATTCTCAAAATTCATACGTGGAACAAAGCAATCCTGAATACGTATACAGTGGTCAACCTTCGTACGAGGAACAAAGCAATCCCAAATACGTATACGAGAGTCAACCTCCGTACGAGGAACAAGGCAATACAGAGTTCGTGTATGGTGATCAACGTCCTGACCCGATTGTTTCGTATGAAACTAACCAGGTAAAACATTCCTTCACTTACGTCTTCTTCCTTGTATATAAGCATAACTATACCGTTGTTTCAGGATTTTATGTCTCATGAAAAGTTGGTGGCTTGGGCTGTTACCAGAGGACGTGAGAATGGTTACGTCATTGTGACCCGATGATTGAAAAAAGGCTTAGACAAGTCTGCAATGGTCATGAAGATATGGCTTGTGTGTAACTGTGGTGGTGAACACATGAGTACAGCCAAGATTAGACGTGCCAGTAGCAAAAAAAATAGGTTGTCCTTTTAAACCAGTAGGGGTGTACGATAGAACATGTGGTGCTTGGAAGTTACAGGTGACGAATGGCAATCATAACCATGACCTTGCTCAACATCTAGAGGGGCACTCATTTGCTAGGAGACCGACTTCGAATGAGTACCTTTTGGTGGTGAAGTTGTATTCGTAAAACATGGAGCCACGTAACATTCTTGCAACCATAAGGGAAAAAAACTCGGAGCGTGTGTGTTCAGAGAGACGTATACAATGTGATACAGAAGATTAAAAACGAAAAGAAAGTCGGTGAAACTCCAATGCAGGTACTTGAAAACCTGCTTTCTAAAAAAATATGTTTATTACACTCGGGAGGATTCTTCCACAAATGTCGTGGAAGAGGTTTTCTTTATCCATCCTAAATCGTACGACATGTGGCATGCATTTCCGCATGTGTTAATGTTCGGCGAGACATACAAAACGAACATGTAAAGACTTCCATTTATTCAAGTAATGGGTGTGTTGACACACCAAACGTTTTGTGTTGTTCATGCATTTGTATCTAAAGAACGGGAGGAAAGCTTCATTTGGGTGCTACAGAGGATCAAATATATATTGCAAAATTGTATAGAACCGCGTGTGATAATAACAGACATAGACCAAACACTCATGAATGCGTGTGATAAAGTATTTCTGAACGATTCAAGTGCCTATGTAGGTGGCATATTGTTGGGTCTGAATATGTGAGGCTGACGCTTATCAAATAAGTATAACTATTGGTGTTGCCGAATAAATGGGTATTCGGGTTTGTAACCGTGAAACTAGTTCACGGGTTGGGTCTTGGGCTAGGCTATGTGAGCCGAAAATATGTGTTATGGGCTTTATGGTATTTATCTAGTATAAATACATATTTTCGTGAGAATTAGAGAAAGCTACTAGAAAAACGTTTCCAAGAGTGTTAGACGTGAGGAAAGCCGTCTATTGTGTCAGCGGTTGTTTTTACTTTTCTTTGTAATTCTATTGATCAATCCAAATGTTTACTTTGAATCTTTGTGTCTTGAATCACCACAATCAATAGTTTCCGCCTATTGATTGTGAGACTTGATATCGTGTTTGTGTTAGTGTGTTTATTAGAATATCCATCTAGTTTGGGACTTACAATTGGTATCATAGCCATTGAAGTCATTCAAGGCTCAGTTTTAGATATCAACGATTCAAGATTCATGATTTGAGGTATTGTTTTACAGTTTTCGGTTGATTTTTGTTACTAATCGGCTGCGATTATGTTAGTTTTTCATATTTTTCTGCTGAGAATCAAAGAGTTCTTTGATATTTTTCGTGGAATCGTTGCTGGTTTGCTTCTAATTTGGAGAATTGTTCCTGTTAAAATCGTAAAAGGGAAAGATTGTGTTCATCGTGTTCTTAGGTGATGATTGAGGTGATTGAATTTCAAAACTTGAAATTTCCTAAAATTTAGGGATTATTTTTGGAATTGAAATCAAGTCAAAAATCTCGATTCACGGCAAAGCATTCACGAGTATTGGTTCTTGGGATAGCTTCACGGTTTCAGGTTTATGGTTAATATCACGGGAAGGTTCAGGAATTCAGGTTCACGGGTTTGTCTCAGGATCAAACTTTACAAGTGAGCTTCACGGGAAGAGTATTTAACAGGATAAGTCACGGGTTTAGTTCTTTAAGATAGGTTCACGGGAAAGCTTCACGTCTAGAGAATTCACGGGTACGCGTTCACGGGTAATCTACTCGGTTTTCAGGTTCACGGCTAGACTACCCAGTTTTTAGCTTCACGGCTTCTTGAATTTGATCATTCACGGCTCTGACAAGTTCACGGTTATTGCTCAATTTCACAGCTAGACCAGAGTACACGACTCATTCATAGTTCACGGGTTATATTAAAAAAATAAAAATAAAATAAAATTTCATGATCAAAATTTTGAGAGATCGTTTATACTTCTAATCGGAGTTGTTTTTGAAAAGTTGAAAATATTGGATATTTTTTTGTGAAAACTTTGGCGGGAAAATATCAAAAATTTTATTGTTCAAGATTTTGAGAGGACGGTTACACAACTATTCGGATTCACTTTTGAGAAGTTGACAATATTGAGTTTTCGGTGAAAAGTCGGGAGGGAAACGTTTTCAGTATCTAGCAAGGTTCTCAAATTCAGAATGTTTTCTACATTTGGAGCAGCATGAACAACTTCATCATCTTTATGTTCAATTCCACCTGAGGTAACATCTAGTCCCTGTTCTAAGTTGTGTATTGATAAGGTGGAGATGTTTAAAAAGGAAAATGCTGATTTGAGGTTTGAAATTAAAAATATGAAGTATCATAAATCTAAATTTTCTAAAACTGTAAAGGCTTACAAAGATGTAATAGAAGCCAATAAGAAAGATATTTCACTTTTAAAAGAACAACTAAGTCAGAAATGTTGTGTGTTAACTGATGCAAAAGAAGAGATTAAAAGATTAAATACTGAATTAGAAAAAAGGCCAAATCAAATTTTAATGAAGCAAAATTCAAAGTAGAATTCTTTGGTCAGTCAAGTAAAGTAGTTGATATGCTTGAAACTCAACTCCACAAGCCGGGTAATGGGAGCAAAGGGCTTGGATATAATAACGTGCCTCCTCCGTTCAACGGAAACTGTACCATTGTTCCTCCCTCTATTGAGGAACAAGTAAAGGAGTTCGTCATGTTCACTCCTGGAAATCTGTCAAGCTCTGATGGATCCGAATCATTATCATCCTTAGCTTCAACTGTTAAATGTGTGAACTATTCTGATGCTTCTACTTCATGTGTAGAAAAAGTAGAGATCGAGGAATGTGATAGTGAAAATGATGAGTATGAAGAGGCGTGTTTTTGCAAAAAATAAAATTAATGCTAATATAAATTGCAAAAATAAAACTGATACTTCGAAGAGCACTGCTTCTAAGAGCAACAAACCCTATGTGCAGGCTTGGAAAAATGGTTCTACAAATTCAAAATTGCCTGCATATAGTGATGGAAAAACTAGATTTGTTAAACCTGTCACTGATAATATTGTTAAGTATTCCAACAGGGACCTGTACAAGCTGAAGGAAAAAAGCAAGCAGGTTGAAAAACCAATGGTCAGTGTTCACACCTCAAGTGCATCACCCAAGCACTTCACCAAAGCTGAGTTTTATACAAAGTATGATCATTATCATAAGAGGTTTGAACAAGACCATGCTCATAAAAACATGAAGTATGCAAGTTGCTCAAAGAGAAGATGTGATCAATCTTATCACTCACAATAATCATCATCTTCAAACAGACCGGGATATGCTGCTTATGCTAGGAAGCAGACATGCTACACATGTGGCAAAGCCGGTCACATAGCAAGACATTGCATGCATCGTCCTTATGAGTCATATTACAAAAAAAATTAGAGGACTGCACCGAGGGATAGAACTTACTCTAAGCCAATGAAGGCTAACCAGCCAAAGGCAATGAAGAGTCAGACTCCCAGAGTTAAGCCCTCTGATGGTGACTGGAATGGACAAGACTTAAGTATTCATGGGCGGTATTGTGTGTGTCTTCAACGCCTGAGATATACGAGTATAACATCAACCGGCTCTATGAACGACTGTATGAAGCCAAACGAGGAAGTAAGTTTTCCTACAATATACATACATAATAACCGTGGTTATATTCTATTTTCAGTAGTTATGAACTATGTGTATAAAATTTGGTTGGAACCACATAAATAAAAGTTTGTATCAGCCTGGAGTAATAGAAACCTCAACTTCAGTCAACGTACAACCAAAAGAGTCGAGATCCAGCATGCAAACTTAAAGAGATACCTTAGAAATGCTAGATAGACTAGTGGGGTTTGCCGATCAAATTTTAACATCTCGAGAGATACACTTAAAGCATAGTTTTGAAACAAGTCTGATCAAGACAATGTACCACCACAGACTTCCATTGTTTGACTACCTACGTGGTAAGTTTTCTCACAAAGCTCTTGACTTGTTAGAAGTCGAGAATACCAAGTTATATATGTTGCAAAAAGCAAAGCATCGTCTGGCTGCCAACTTTTCATGAGTTGTGGGTTGCCATTTGCTTGTCGGCTGGCAAATTATGAAGCTACAAGTCAATCATAAATATAGTCTTTTATGATTTTACCATTTTTCATATGATTACAAACAACTAGCTAGATGTGGTGGATTTCTTCCGAAGGAAGTTTGATTTATCACCTTCATTTATTGAGGATGAAGAAGTTGATGTGGATAAAATACTGAGTCTTGTGAAACAAAAAATAATATCACAACCCAATATCGAGAAAAAAAAATTTGTTGTCGAAGATCATGGCGGTGGTGTTTCCAAGCAAAACTAACAAGAAAACACCTACAGTATAACAAGATATTCGCGGGCGTCCAACTTTGAATGTGCAAAAACAAAGGAAAGATGATGTCACGAGACATAGCTCGTTTATAGAATCCTAAAAAAGTAGGATTAACCCTGCGAGACATATATCGTCACATGACACGAAAATCGAGTTATGTCGTAAAGTCTAAGAAACCGTCATGCAACACAGTCGTTCAACGACTTCAAAAGTAAGAGAGCCAAGGAATGATTGTGGGTTTTCATTAATATAGCGGGACGAAGAAGTGAACAATATTCTCCGTTTTAAGGATTGGATTCCATCTTTGTTTCGCCAGTACATATCACGTATACAAGATGTCATCCTAATGAAAGTAAGTGGTTATTTATTCGGACACAACTTTCACAGGAGATGGAGGATCATGAAGAACGGTAGCGAGGAATTTTTGACAAAGTCGTCCATAGACAATACGATGAACTACATCGCACCATTAATTGGCTGGAAGTGACACCCGCATCCGACGCACATTGGATGTGGATGGCCTACACGGGAATCATAATTGCTCAAAGATTTGGTGTGATTTTTCACTTGTTAAGCAACACCGACAATCAAACATTTTCCCCCTATGGGTTGGCCCAAGTGTTGTGCCTAACCATCAAGTCGTATCAGTTGCACATGTGTACACTAATCATTTCATAATGATTAAGTTAGACGCATATTATCCGATGCCTATACCGAATGGCCTTTGAAGTTTGCACTGAAGTGATGCTACAAAAGATTGGGAACATATGTACGTCCATCGTATAAGACAGTTTAAGGAGATAATGAATACTAACAAACATCAAGGAACACAATATTTAAAACTTTTCTAGCTGATTACAACCAATGAACATTTAATAAAAAAATTTCTTTGATTTTTATTTGTTCTTTATTTTCTTTGATAAATTACATGGATGGTCCCTGTGGTTTACCATGGACTATTCGAATACTTTTGAAAAATTAGAGACCAAATTCAAAATTTTAGTAAACGACATAAACCATCTGTGTACTTTACTCTATATCTTATATGTAGTTATTTCAAATAATATGATTATGGTGTATGAATAAATAAAGAGAGGGTGATGTTACATATGTAATCATTTTGTTACAAGAAAGTTGAACTATAAAGGTGGTTGGATTACTTGGATATATTAATACTCTTACTTGTCATTTATCATCCTAACAGTGACGGATCCAGACTTTTTTTATGAGTGAGTGCAAAAAATAGGTTGGGTCAAAATGGAATGGCTAAAAACAAGTCGGGTCGAAATGGGTTGGAGTTTAAATAATTCCTAATACATTGGTTAATAATATCTAATATGTTTAATTAGTTATGGTTAATACCTGTCGTTCAAAAAAAAGTTATGACTAATACCTAATATAATAAAAAGAGATGTTAAATTTTAGAGTTGTTTAAAATTCATATCAAATTTTAAGGTATACTTTGTAACTTTGATTCAATTAAAGGGTTTAATGTGAAACTTTAACGTTGAAATTTGGAAATCAGTAGAGATAGGTGACACTTTGCCTCATTTCTAATTCCAAGACATCCTCTCTCTCTCTCTTCATTTCATCTTCTCCACCCACATTTCTCCATTAAACCTTTCATCTCTACCCACATTTCTCCATTAAACCTTTGATCTCTTCAACAAAAAAATTGTTTTCTTCTCCCTTTCTCTCTATTTTTTGATGCCGAGGGTACCTCTCAAGTATTTCCAAAGGGGACTGAATAAAGAAACCGAATATTTTCTACTTCTTACATGAATCTCAGTGGTTGCCTCGCCACCCGCTGTACACCATATAGATCCGCCCCTGATCCTAATAAAGATATGATAAGACCATCCACAATGCGAAGATTTTGGATCGAACAAAACACTTAATATGATTATGCATAGGAATGAGTGACAAGCAAACAGGTTTTAATGATCAAACAAGAACATCAAAAAACTTTGTTTATCATACGTCGGATGCCGATTTCATTCAAAAGATATCTCTCAATTACATATGCCACCTTGATATCTAATATTAATCGAAGGATAAACCCTAATCCATTTTCTTAACTGATTACAAAATATTCAAATCATTGTAATAGATTTTATCTTTACGAACATATCGTGTCCCAAATCGAAACAACAGTTTTGCTTTTCATCAATGGTAGAATTTGGAATACTTGGTATCAATGGTAGAGATGCACAAAAAACCAATTTGGGAATTCAAACCGATGCGGAAACCGACCCGAACCGATATTGAAACTAGTTTGAGTGAAACCGGCTTGTATCCCTATAGTTGAAACTGGTCAAACCCGAACCGAACCGGTCAAACCCCCCCCCCCCTCAAAACCTGTTTCAACCCGGTTTTAAACCGATCAAACCCCCTCAAGAAACAGTTTCAAGCCAAACCGGTGAGTTTTAACTTTTATTGATAAAACCCGAACCTATTTAGGGGTTGAAACCGATTTTAAGATCCCCTATTTTCAATCTTCAAGAAACTAATGAAGTATTATATGCTTTTTTTTTCCTTCAAAATGGATATTTTATTTACTATTTTTTTACCTTTGTTTTTGCTGGGAGAAAGAGCTGATAAAAACATGGATGATTGGATCTCATGGACTATTCAATCATTAAAGAAAAGCATCACCAACAAGTCTCAATATTTCTATTCCCTCTAAATATTCAATGCCCCCTTGACAATGAATAATGGATAGTGTTCATTTACAACTCAAAGGTAGCGATCTTTAATTCTTTATACAGTTTTCATGATTTGTTAAGCTATATTGCTTATGATATGCAGATTAGAGAAGGGATGTTAGATATTTTAATGTAATTGAATTAACTTGTTTAATCAATATATATCATTATAAATATAAAAAAAGTAAGGAGGTGCGGAGTGCACGTTTTTTTGAGTTTATTATGATATTAGAAGCGAAGCCCCTAATTAACGGGGGCTCGAGGGCAGCGCCCCTAGTAGAGGCGCGCCCCCGGTAGCGGGGTCCAAGGGGCAGAGCCCCCTGGCTGGGGTCGAACTAACCTGGAGGGGGCAAAAAGAAAATTTTTTATTTCCACTAATATTGCTTCATAAAAAATTCATTTGAAAATGAATTTTCAGAAATTCACATGTGAATTCCGGAGGGGGCAAAAGTGAAAAATTGGCAATTCAAAAACTGCGTATGGCAATTTCTAAACCCAAAAATTGTATATACTCTTGAAAGTTTTGATCATTCTCTGGTTCGAAATCATCACAAATTATCCATACTTTGTTCTTCTAATAATCTCGGAATTGTATCCGATCAATTCATTTGGTTAAACCACCAAATAGATTTGATCTGAAAGTGTTATCATGCCTTTCAGAGTATCCAAGAGTTTAGTTCATACTTGCAAATTCTACAACAAGGGAGACTACAAGGTGTTGATCAGTGACTTACGCGTGAATACCGTATGGTTTGTACCGTCATGCGAGGAGAATTTATGTCACACCCTCAAAATCCACTAACGGAGTTTTACCACCAGGCATATGATAAAACAAGATCTCAGTCATTAGTTACGTCAAACTACACTATTAACGTTTTTTAAAAACCATAAATATCCAGAGTAAATGCGGAAGCGATAAATAAAGTGTTTAATGCGCAAAACAAACGCGCCCAAAGTCAAGTTTAATACAAAGTAGATAAATAGTTTTAATTGTTTGAATATGTTTGAAATGATAAAGGACTTCAATGCATGTCCTAAATGTGCACATGTATCTTAGAGACCTGAGAAAACATGTAAAAAATTTGTCAACACTAGGTTGGTGAGTTCACTGGTTTCAATTCATAATAGTGTTTGTCATATTATGTACATTCAATATATATCAATAGGTATCTAACCTATGTTCATGTTTACTAAATCGCTCGCAACCGAAGTTGATTTTTGTTGTGTTTGAATGCCTCCCACCATGTCTATCACCAATGGTGATGTGTTAGGTGAATATTACACCCGTTTGACCTCCAGTAGAGTTAGCGCGACTAACGCGGGTGAGGTTTGTCAAACCCAGTAGTACTACTCAAGATTACCTCGCTAAGTTCATATTAAACGGTTCGATGTGTAAGGACTTTCATGATAGAGTGTTACAATTAGTTTAACAAGTGATAATATAAGAACTACAGTAATCATATATTTGGGTCATATTTTCTCCCTCTAATTTAAAACAGTAAATGGGGCAGTGAAACTCACATAAGTTATGTAAAACGTAGTAATTAGCACCACATAAGAATACAACAAAAACCACAAATGGATAGCACGTGAACAGTTTACGAATGCCCTAGAATATGTTTACGATTGTTAGGGATACATCGGAGTTTGTGACAACGATACGGGAATGGTCGGATGTCCTAAAACACGCTTATGAATAACGAATAGAAATTTTGTCATCGGGATTAGAGAATCCCTAGTTTGGTATCAAATACGGATGTGGTACGTGAAAAACACTATCAAACACGAGCTAATATATATATATATATATATATATATATATATATATATATATTCATGTGTTTTTATAAATTAAATATTAGTTTAGAAAATAATATAAATAATACTTAAAATGTAGACTAAATTACAATTTTTGTCTTTTATATTTGTTAAAATTATGGAATGGATCCTTTAAAAATTTGACTTTCACTTATTGTCCTTTATTTGAAAAGTTTTCCCGTTTTTTATCCTTTAATCTAACGGATGTTAAGTGGTTCAGTTAAATCACCTTATGTATACTACACATGAGGGTATTTTAGTCTTTTTACCCGTAAAAGACAAATTTTATAATTAAATTATTGTTTTTATAATTCTTGTAATTAAACTAAAAAATAAAAGGTACGTATGGACAAACCCTAATATTATAACAAACACTTTGGCCGTCCCTCCCATTCGGTCGTTCTCCCCCAAGGCACCAATTCCCAAAAGCCAATTCCCCGGCGGGCGACGATGGTCGTGATCACCGCAAACCACCACCCTCCAAAAGCAGATCGTTGGTTCGACCACCGCAAACCTCCTCCACCCTCCAAAAGCAGATCGTTGGTCCGTCCCAGATCTTACCGATTTCCCTTTTCTTGAAAAAACCAAATCCAAAATCAACGATCCATCACACAAATAGAGTCGATGATCGATCTTCCCTGCTTGTTGAACAAATCGATCTCAGTTAGATATTGGTAAACAAATCGATGTACCAGATTCATTTTAGAAAGATTGGTGCAACGATTTGGGTAATGAGAGAGTAGAGAGAGAAAGAGGGAGAGAGGGCAAAGGTTGTTGGTCACCGGAGGTGGTCGATGGTGGTCGCCGGTGTTCTTGGTAGTTGCAGGGTCGTCGGAGAACTCATCGTAGGGTTTTAATTCAGGTGTTTCGTGGTTATGGTGAACAGAGGGAGATGAGACGTAGTGGAGACGAACAACGGTGTCTTCAGTTTTGAGTTCGGTAAATGAAAGTAGGCTGCCAGAAAAAAATTTGATTCATCGGAAAAGTAAGCTTCGATTATAATGGATATGGGATGAAGATAACTGGACCATGATATTTGTTTATCTTTTATAAAAAACAGGTGGAGCACCATTATCTATATAATTAATTAATATATTAATAAACTTTAAAAAATAAAATATTTTATTAAACTTATAAAATCTAATTAAATTACAAGGATTATCCTTTAGATGTAAAAAGACAAAAATACCCTCATGTGCAGTGCATATGAGGTGACTTAACTAAAAAAACTTAACGTCCGTTAGTGCAAAGGACGAGAAACGAAAGAACTTTTTAAATAAAGGACAATAAGTGAAAGTTAAATTTTTAAAGGACCCATTCTATAATTTTGAAAAACATAAAGGACAAAAATTGTAATTTAGTCTAAAATGTATTATAAATTCAATCCCGAGCTGACGGGTGTTTTCCGGTGTCAAAACATATTAATATATTGTTATAATAATATAGAGATTGATTTTATTTAAAAATAATGCTTAAAAAGTGGCTAGAAAAATTAAAACGGTTGGTGAGGTTTGAACTCGGGTCTCACCCACACCAACACAAAGCTTTAACAAGTCCAGCCCGCTAGGGTATCGCAAAAGAAGTCGGATCCGTTTGGTTTTAACAGTCAATCCCACTGTGTTCTTCCACTTTACACGATCCGAACCAAAACCAGTCCCAAATCCAACGAATTCGATTGTGATTGAACAAAATAACATAGGGGTTTTGTTAGTCAGTGTTATACGAACCTGTGGACGAGTTTAATTGCAAAATCATTACGTTTAGATTCGTTAATTATTGTTTTGAAAACCGAAAACCCTAGGTTCTAACATGAAATCAAATTGCTCAAATTCTATAAGATTAATTGTTGGATTCATGGGGCTTTTACTAATTAGGATATTGCGAAACTACCCATATAGTTTAATTTGATTAAGGTCGTGTCTAAGGTGTAGTTCGATTAAACCGTGAACATGATGAACCCTAGAATTCGATCGTGTTCAAATCAGTGTTGTAAGCCTCAATTAAGAGAGGGCTTTCAATCTATGGGTGAAAACGAAGCTAAGGATGTATTCAATTACCTGATTCGGTATCGAATTAACAGTACTCGACCAAATGGAGTTCCGACTTCGAATGGTTTAGTTTCCGGCGACTTCGGCTTCGTCTCTGATCAAATTGGGGTGTGGAATTTTCTGAGAGACTCATTTGAGGTGTGCAGGTGTTTAATTGTGATAATGGTAATCGAATTGATACGCATTTGATAGCATTCGACATGAGTTCGACAGTTACGGGTTTAGAGCT
Source organism: Smallanthus sonchifolius (assembly GCA_023525975.1). Lineage (NCBI taxonomy): Eukaryota > Viridiplantae > Streptophyta > Magnoliopsida > Asterales > Asteraceae > Smallanthus > Smallanthus sonchifolius. The sequence goes on from CM042046.1 coordinate 36,681,677, forward strand.
TTAATTCGCAATGATTAACACCTAAAAACGTATGGAATTGATTAGAAAGTGGTTGAAATCATCAATTTAGCGAATAACAGTTTCGAATTCGAAGGGTCTTGGAGTTTTTGTTGTGAATTTGGATCAAGAATGTCGATTTTGACTTTCAAAATTCAAAGGAATTGAATTTGGGTTAATTACAGAATTAGTACCTGTGATTCCATGTGTTTGTGTTTGAATAATGGCGTAATTAGTCCTTGTGGTTACTAACTGAGTTAACGGGCTCAATTTGAATTTGTCGAGTGTCACAATTTTAGCAGGGATTTCTTTGAGGTACCAATTTATTACATTTTTTTATTCCATAAAAATGTCAGCATTGTTTTTAAAACTGAAAAATGAAATTGAAGAACATAAATAGTATTGTTCGATTAGCGATACATGTCGTATGGTTGGAGGTTTTCTCTAATACGAGCCATATTGCCCTATCACAAATTGCTCTGACCCATCAATCGATACGGGGCATATCGCTTGTATAGGGACCGATTCTGATCGGTGTCAAAGGGACCTATCAAAGATAGAGAATTAGTGTGTCCTAATCACCTTAAACTAGTTAGGGTAAGAAAGGTGTCGAACCACAAAGAGTTTGTGGTCGACGCTTAACTTCAATCGACAAAGTATTTTATAAAGTTTCAATGAGTATTTCTGACCAACCACAAGCAATGATTGAGGTGTAATTTAGTAACTTCAACAAACAATGATTATTAAGTAGCAATTAATGTGTAAACGATCACTAGCAATCAAGTAACAAATAAACAGTTTTAATTGTAAACAATAATTAAAAAGGAATCACACCCGGGATTCAATGTTCACAAGTAATTAGGAATCAAACGGTTATCTAAATTTATTTGACCAGTTTTAACCAAGAACCTCAATATTCATACTTCATAGGTAAATGATGCAAGACAACATTCACAAACGATATTTAGGCAAATGTATGCAATATAGAATTAGATTAATCAATAAACTCAACACAAACCAAAGTTCATAGCAATTATCATCTAACGATGTCAATGGTGCAAGAAAGTATCGACTCCCGCGAGTTCATAACAATACTAAACACAATGATTCAAGTATTTCAAACCGAACGATTACAAGAATTTTTTCTCAAATCTAGCACATGTTAAAACCCTAAAAGTTACAAACAATCCACCCAGGAATGAATACCGGTGGATTATCCACTCATGGTTCTGGAATTCATCTTTGATGCTTCATTTTATCGGTCTCAGTCTTCAATTAGATGTTGAAAAGATGTTTCCTAGCCTCCAAGAACTCCTAAAACCACCCAAATACTGCTCTCCAAAAGATGATTTCGAAATATGGGGTGAAACCCCTAATTAAACACTAAAAATCGGATGTTTCTCTAAAAATCTACATCTAAAACGTAAAAAACGTAAGCTTACACTGGTAGGATGTAAGCTTACACCCCCTAGCTGAAAGCTACTATTTGGAAAAGGTGACCAGCGTAAGCTTACGCCCCTAAGGTATTTCTTAACCAACCTTTTGAATCCAGATTGTCGAGCTACCCAAGATTCATATATTATGGGTCTCGTAACTTATTTTCTAGCTGGAGATATGCCTGTTTCAAGTTTTGGCTTCTGGAACTTCCACATCAGCCTCCATCTTTTGTATAGTTTCCCATCCAATTCCTCTACTTCCTCTCTAATGCTTCCAAAACATGTACTTAGCATCCAAACACCTATAAATCATAAACACATGCAAAGTAAACGCTTTCCATGCTAAATCACACATAAAAACGTATAGTTAAGCATTATAAACACCCAACGAACACTTACACATCACATCCCCACAAATTTTGCTTGCCCTCAAGCAAAGTCTTTCAGATGAAGTCCACATTACAAATTTAAAAACAATTGTTTCAACTAAACGTAAGTTAAGGTCCAAGGTGATACAGAATTCCCAAAAATTACACTCTCAATAGGTTGACAATCAAACAAACAAATGATAAGTTTTCAAAGCAAATAAACACTTAGACAGGCTTAACTCATTTCCGGTTATGGTTTTGCATACACGTACCCATCACAATCAATCACTCCACTCGGTTTCATATATGGACTAGCGCTGATATGCTAGTATTGTTTCACTAAAGACCTAACTATGAAACACATATCATAAGCTTGCATATTGATCACATCTCCACCTACTAACACAACTATAATGCACAAATCAAAAGGTCCTTTAAGGATTGTAATGTAGGCTAGGGTTACGGGTATGGATAAGGATTTTTAACGTGGCTAAAGGTGAGTGGAATTCAACTAATGAAATTACAAATCAACTCTAAAAATTTCAAATCTATAACTATGGGTATAAATGACCCATCAACACTAAATTTCTTATTTCTTCAAACTATCAAATGAAACTTAGGTTAAAACTGACCCAATAACATCTTTTGCTGTAATTCAAACTAATACTCAAAACCTTTGGGCAAGTGTTGACTCGATACTATTTTTGTATTTCCTTTTCATTCATTTTTCATTTTTTCACTTATTTTTTTTTTAATTTATTTAACAAACTACAATTACCAACACTAACAAGGTTAAATTCCACTCACGGGTTTAAAACAAAAAGCTAAAAGGTGAATGGGCTAATGCTGTGGGTTTAGTAAAAAGAAAAGGTATATGCTCAAAGTGGGCATCTAATGGATATTAACGGGTAAGGGTATACATAAAATGGCTAAAAATAAAAATGTTTCTCCTAGTGTCTTTATCATTTTTATGCAATTAATTGGTTAAAGGTCTCAATATGTATCAACAATATGCATGTTCAAAAATGTAAAACAATGTGGCCAAACACTCAAACAAGAGAATATGTATGTTAATTTAGCTTAAAATCTCACAAAAACAGTAGAAAATAGGTTACCAACATGTGCATGCAAATCGTCACCTTCTACTTTGTTACCTCCAATTCCAACTTTTCCAATTTATTATATTTTTTTTAAACATTTGTTGGAAAAACTTAATCAAGTAACTTAATGAATTAACCATGACCAAATACCTCTATCAAACACCTTACATTATCCCAATGTAAATAGATATGAAATATAAAAGTGCGGTTAGTGGGTGCAAAAACATCCAATACCCAATATCTTCAAATATCCGACTCAAATATTCCCATAACCATAAGCACCAACCCAAACACAATCAACCAAGTTTCAAACATAAACACACCAAAACAAACAAAAACAAAATTGTTCAATCAAAACAACGTAGATATGAGAAAGAGTACATGGACTGATTAAAGGCGATCATAGAGTTCCCAAACCACCACCAAAAATGGACTCGTAAGTCTTCCATGAGTCTTCCCCACACTTAAGTGTTGCTATGGTTGCGAAACCTGAAACACACAAAACAAAACAAAACAAAACAAAACAAAGTTGCAAAAAGCCGGGTTGCCTCCTAGTTAGCGCTAAGTTTAATGTCCTCAACCTGACATTACCTCCTTATGGAGGTTGGAACACAAACTTGCTTCTAATAGCTCCCCCACAATTTTGGTTGTTATCACTTCAGCTCCAAATCTCATCTCTTGTAAACTCCACATCAAAAAATTCTCCTTTCTCGTCCGGATGCTGGACATGGTTGGGTGGCTTCTTTGTGTCTTTTAACTTATTAGTTTCCTTCTCGGTTGCCTTCGGCTGGTCTTTCTCATTAAACATGTTAAACATAATACCCTTCTTTTAGGTATCACCCTCATTTGCCTTGGCATGAGTGTAACATTTCTGCTTTTCGCGTACTTGTAACGCTTACCATATTCGTGAATCAATGAAGCTTGAAACCCTCATCATAGCTCATGTTCACATCATACTTGAAACATGCCTATTTCATGCACATTATACTTATTACATCGTCACATGTTGACTGCAACGCTTGGAATTGCCTTAAATTGCAACTTGGACCGTTAAACCATTTAATAGCTCGTTTACCGACACGAAAACTCACCCAATACTAACTCAAAGGCAATGTATCAACCATATGTTCCTAACATAGTTATTTAACTCATTCAAGCTGTCACATAATTCAATTTGATGCCCTAGTACGTTAGTTAGTACTTTCGTGCGGCCTTTCGCCTTTTAAACCGTCGTTAGCTGCGTACCGTCCATCTAACATGACATTAATTTATGTTTTAAATGTTTAACATATTCATTTCATTAATTAAAACAAAGTTTGTTTGCAAAACTTCAGTTAAATAAATCCTGAAATTAAAAAAAGATCAAAAACCGCGAAACCGAACCGTTAGATCAACCATGGGTCAAAGGCCACCCATGACCCATATAAGAATTTTGCTGCCCACAAGGCCACAAGACCAAGAAATTTCATCCACCCCCCTTTACATACCCTGAAAACCTTAAATTCCTTTCCAAGACATTCCATATTTGCAACCCCTTAACCTACAACTATAAATACAAAGGCTTAATTCTCCCATTCTCTTCACACTTTGCTACAACTTTTACTAGCCAAATCTTTGCTCTAATCCCCTACAAAATTCATGAGTCACCCTTCTCCATCCAAGAAGAAATCGAAACAAGGGCACGTTCACTAAGGTTGATACACCCGCCTCCTCTCTAATCATCGAGGTGAGAACATAGCCCCTACTTTTACTTTAATTATTTCGGGGTGGTACATGTAAACATATCATCAAATACAATTCAAACATAGCAAGACTTTCAACTAAACTTATTATTAACAAGTTCAACATGATAATCATAATCTTTCGCAAACATTGAATTACTCAGGGTTTTGACGTATTCTTGTTCAAACACGAGGAAGCTATAAACTTTGAACTAATCGAGGTTTGACGTATTCTTGTTCAAAAATTAGGGAGCTATAAACTTTAAACTACTCGGGGTTTGACTTATTCTTGTTCAAATACGAGGGAGCTATAAACTTTGAACTACTCAGGGTTTGACGTATTCTTGTTCAAACACGAGGGAACTATAAACTTTATGGGTATTCTTGAGGATTATGCCATCTATCTAGGACAGCCATGGGGTTGTGCCACATTGTTATTCTTTTCGTATTCATTGATTGGTTTTATTATCTACATACGTGCTTGCTTGATAATGTGTTTATTTGAATCTTGTGAATGAGTTGTATATAATATTTTATTATGCTTTTATCTAAACCTATGCATCTCACCAAATATGTTTAGTTGATAGGTTTTATTAAATGTTTCAAGAAATACCGTGTAAGGATAGACTTTGGATTTACTCACACAGGATGGCCTAGTTATCAATGGAAGACTTTTGATTTATTTTAAAGTTGTTTTGTTTGATCAAGATTGTTATCTTTGGTTATTTTGAGACACATGTAATCAGTTTACTATTTATGAAAGCTTAATAGTAATTTTCTTTATAGCCTTATGTTCTCTTATTCAATTTCGTCGCACTCCCGTGTTTCCGCCTCTGGCGGGGTTTGACAATGAGGATGACACACTTTAGTATTAACTAATTTTGAACATTTATTTTCAACCGAATATGTATATAAATTTGAAAAAATATTTATGTTCAACTTACGATTCCCAAAGGTCATGTCAACAGTGCCGTTTTGGCAATTGATTTGCGCATTTGCGGTTGCCAAAATCGGTCTTCCCAAAATCACTCTGGCTGCTCCTCCTTAGCAAGTGGTGCGTAGTTGAGCACCAAGAAATCTCTCGGATAGTAAAATTCTTCAATCTTCACAGTCACTCCCACTAATTTCCCCCGAGGGCGCATGCGTGTAGCATTCGCTAACACCAATGTGGTGTTGTATTATTCTAATGGACCAAAATGGTATTGGTCATATACGCTCCCTGGTAAAAGGCTCACCCCCGCTCCATAATCTAGTAGTGCCAAATTAGTTCTGAATTCTCCAATTTGAATAGGAACTAAGGGTTCTCCAAACTCAATTTCTTCATCTTCTCTTTCTTTTCCTTCTTCATTACCATGAGCCACATCAATTGCACTAACATGATGTTTTGGGTTCAATGTGGTGTCACTCGACAATTTACCTTCATTTTTCTTGAATTGAGCTATTTCATATGCCAATTGCCTAACTTTTCTCTCCAACGCCGCGTGAGACTTATCTCTCACTTCATTCTCCTTTTTGGATTCTTTCATCATATCCATAACTTCGAGTCATCACCCCTCGATGAGCCACCTTGTTGTTGTTGATCTTGATTATAATTCCGTCAGGGATAATTAGAGTTCCAATTGTTGTTGTATGAATTCCTCTGGTAACCTCCCGAATTGTAATTGCCTTGTTGGCGAGGTTGGTATGACTAGGTACCTTGATTTACACCTTCAAAGTTTGGGTTTAATTGGTTTGAAGCATCCCCATATTTGAAGTTGGGATGATTCCTTGAGCTCGGGTGATAAGAGTTTGAGTTTGTATCATATGGTTTCCTATCACCATAAACTTGGTTCACTTCTTCTTGTCTACCTTCTTGGAATGGGCAATTCGTGGCTTTGTGCCCCAAATCCCCACAACTCTCACAAACATCAAAACGGGTTTTCACTCTTACTACTTCCTTTTTCTCTTCTTTCTTAAATAAGGCCAACTCTTTCTCCATAGACGCCAACCTCTCTTTCGTCTCATAGTCTGAGGCAGATTTTGAAATTGGGTATTTGGCTCTTTTGCTAGCCAATGCCTCGGCTTTAGAACTTTGACTCATGTTTTCCAAGAACTCCCAATCCTCTTACTCGGAATTAGACAACAATGTCCCATTACTCGTGAACTTCAAGTACTTCCTCTCCTCTTGAGTCAAACCGTCCAAAATGCACTTTACTAATTCCCACAACTCGATTTAATGATGTGGGCACTTCCTCAATAACTCTTTGAACCGTGCAAATGCTTCATGTAAAGGTTCACCCATTTATTGTTGAAAGGTCTGAATCTTAATTTGGGAGTCATTCGCCTTCGCAACCGAGTAATATCCATCTAAGAAGACTTGTTGCATTTCATCCCATGTGTGGATGCTATTAGCCGGTAATGTGATGAACCATTGCTTTGCCCAATCCTTAGGGAAAACTGAAAAAGTCAGAGTTTGGTCAAAGTTATCATCCCCATTAGTGCCACAGATGGCAGCAAACTCGACTAAATGGGTGTATGGCTCTTCCGTAACCATACCATATAAATGAGGCAAATCATTGATATAACTAGGCCTTGACTTGAACCTCCTCATTCTTGGAATTAGTGGAACAATCGGAGAAGCATTCTCCGATATAACCGGTCGAAACCGACCATTAACCCCATAAATAAGAGCTGCATGTTGTCTTCTTGGGGAATTGACATGACCCCCTTCATATCCCCTCCCATTGTTTCTAGGAGGGTAATTGGGTCTCCCGGTTCTTTCGGTTTGACCCGGTTATTGTTTTACCCCTTGATGAACATCATTCACCTGTTCTTCATCTCCATATTCATATCCCTCTTGATCTTCTCCAAAATGTCTGTGCTCACGATCTTCATACCCATAGTTTCCAAACCCATCACCATTTCCTTCATCTTCATTGTCACCATACTCAAATTCTTCATCTTAGTCATCATCCCAACCGTCGTCATTGTTATTTCGTGGTTGCGCTCCAAAGAGGTTTCTGGGAGGGGTTTGATGTGGTTGTGGTCCCCTCCTACCTTGGTAAGCAGGATTGGTATGGTTAAGAACGAGTCGGTTTACAACCCTGACCTGACCCGCGATGTAGGTTATTGTTAATGGGCATGGATGGAGTTGGAGAACGCTTAGGTGGAGTTGGTGGGGGTTAGGAATTAGGCCTCTGTTTGGGGTTAGGGCACAGTTCCGAATGTTAGGCCCTGATTGGTTGCTTCGGGTATCCATGGATGGTGGTTCAGGTGAAATAGGTTGTAAATTTTGTTGTCGGGTTCAGTTTTGCCTTTCTAGCCTCTCAATCTCCGGTTAAAAAACAATTGGCGAAGTCCTCCTAGATGAACAGGTACGCATGCACTAATCTGTGACCTGCACACACAAAGAAACACCATGCGTAATACGAAAATAGAAGAGGATTAATAAAAAAACAAGTACTTCATACTTCATATGCAAATGATGCAAGACAACATTCACAAACGATATCTTGACAAATGTATGCAATATAGAGTTAGATTAATCAATAAACTCAACACAAACCAAACTTCATAGCAATTATTATCTAACAAGGTCAATGCTGCAAGAAAGTGTCGACTCCCGCGAGTTCATAACAATACTAAACACAATGATTCAAGTACTTCAAACCGAACGATTACAAGAATTGTTTATCAAATCTAGCACATGATAAAACCCTAAAAACTTACAAACAGTCCACCCGGGAATGATTACTGGTGGATTAGCCGCTCATTATTGTGGAATTCATCTTTGATGCTTCAATTTCTCGGTATCAGTCTTCAATTAGATGTTGGAATGATGTTTCCTAGCCTCCAAGAACTCCCAAAATCGCCCAAAAACTGCTCTCCAAAAGAAGATTTCGAAATATGGGGTGAAACCCCTAATTAAACATTGAAAATCGGATGTTTCTCTAAAAAATTCGCGTATGAAACGTAACCAGCTTAAGCTAACGCCGGGAGGGTGTACACTTACTCCCCTAGCTGAAAGCTACTGTTTGGAAAAGGTGACCAGCGTAAGCTTACGCCCCTAGGGTATTTTTTTTAACCAACCTTTTGAATCCGGATCGTCGAGCTACCCAAGATTCATATATTATGGGTCTAGTAGCTCATTTTCTAGCTCGAGATATGCATGTTTCAAATTTTACCTTCCAAAACTTCCTCATGAGCCTCCATCTTTTGCATAGTTTCTGATACAATTCCTCTACTTCCAATCTAATGCTTCCAAAACACGTATTTAGCATCCAAACACCTATAAATCATAAACACATGCAAAGTAAACGCGTTCCATGCTAAATTACACATAAACACGTATAGTTAAGCATTATAAACACGCAACGAACAGTTACACATCATATGCCTCAATGGCTAATATAAGTCGTATGGTGTAAACCATTATGGTCTAGGTTTTAATATATACACACTAATACGGAATACCAATACGAGCAACGCTTAACAAATACAGGTTGTACTGTCTAAGAACAATACAAGTCATATTGACTAATACAAACCTTATCAAAAATGGACTTTTTGGACTTGAAAGGAAGGGGTTCGGTTAAGGTAGTAGATTAAGCATTGCTTACTAAGGAACATGACACGACTCTAATTTGGAACCTATAAGGAATAATTTGTTTATCGTATGTTCGTTGTGTACTTGAGAGCTAGTGCTATCGCTTTGCTCAAGGTGAGTTCCTCTAAATCAGTTTCAAAAAGGAACATGTGTTGTTTAAATTGTAGTTATTTAGACAAGTGTAAAATGTGTCTTGGAAGTTGAGAACTCAATGTGGTAGGTAATCAGATCATCGCATGATTAGTTTAGTGAATATATACATATGAATAATGCTTATGATATTCTCAAGAAGGACAAAGTATGAGTCCCGTAGGTGGACGCGGTTTAGTGGAGTGGGTTACTGATTTGCCCTAATTTATACATGTTTTGCATGTATAATAATCCCCATATTGTGGGACTAATTAAACAAAAGCCTTGCAATTAATACTTAAAATGTTAATATTTCATAATTGCAGGTTAAATCTGTATTCCAAAAGAAACAAAAATTAAAACAAGCCTAAAACATCAAAAAATCAAGCCTTTTGGAAGAAGCACACCCGAACTTTAATTCCTCCAGAAGTCAAAATTGGTCAACTAATTCAACAAGCAGCAAAAAGACAAAACAGGTAGAAGCAAGGGGATGCACGACTGTGCATCCCATTGCACGGTCGTACAAGGCCTTGCTTGCTCCCCAAGGAGCCTAGTACATTGCCATTTGTACCCGTTTGATTCCCGAGGTGTTTGCACGCCCATGCATTGCTCATTTTGAGGCGTATATATAGATGGCTTGAGTTCTTCATTCTACACACCTTACGACACCTAAAGACAGAGAGAATAGTTTGTTTCAGTAGTCTTAGAGTAGTAGTAGAGAGGCTCTTCCGCTTTGTCCTCAACAGTGGAGCCTACGAAACTCAGCATTATGCTAGTTAGTACGGCCATTCGTGGATAAACCTTTGTATTGCTAGGCCCCAAACCCGGGAACCCCACTGGTTGGCATGAACACAAGCTAAGTAGTCATAGACATCAAACTAAACACAATTCATCGTAGTGGAATTCAAAATCGTCAAACAATGGTCAAAGACCCATCTCAAACATAATTCAAACCAAACACAAATACCTAAGTATCTTAACAATGACTAGTAATTTAATGTCATCTCAAACATGCATAGTAACCAAAGGCCATCCAGAAGACGCCAGCTCACATTTTCTTTTTACCTGAAATTCATGCTTAAAACGTCAGCCACGCTGAGTGAATTCTATAGTAATTTATTTAGGATATTAAACCCCGAAACCGTTATAAAATGGTTTAAGTCTCAAAGGTATTAAGTCATAAATAGTTTATAACAAAATGATTGTTTATAATCAACGGTGCGCGATTTAACCCCCGCTTGCTTTATCCGAGGATACCGGCAAACCCAGTCACCCGTCTGACTGCCATCAGACACAATAACCCGTTGACTAATGTCAACAAAATATCAAGCCTACGCTTAATCACCCTACGCATGTATTTGTGCCCAAAACATTTAAAACATTTATAAGTGGGCGATAGAAACTCACCTTTACTTGACATGATCCGATCTCTAGACTTCGCTAATTTCTCGGGCTCGCCTTTCGACCTCGTTCCTAAAAATATACACAATACGCGAGTCAGTACATGACCCATCGATAACTTCCACCTACACGACTAAAATCGACGTCACGCAAGCTCGCATGCATGTGCATGGAATATTACGTGAACTTCCTTCCACATCCCCGATGCCCTATGCTAATCTGGCTCCACCCGGGTTCCCGAACTCGCAGAACACCACCATTGTCTCGCGTGCTCCACCGTCAGTCATCGCTACACACCAGAATGCCTTCCCCTCCCGTCCCCCGCCCTGTCCGGTTCCGCATTTCCATTGTCCGGTCCCTATAACTACTGCCGTGATCTGACGACACCACCCCAGACGTCGTCGCTACCGAGCCATCGCAGCTCATCACAGCAATCATGGCCATCCCCGCATGCCACCTTGCTGCTGTTGTGTTCCTCCTTGCGCCTTTACCGCCGCTTACGGTACCACCTAGTGGCGCCGAGTCCTTCGCCTTTCCCTTCTCGGCTTCACAACACCCCTGCGAATTCCTTTGGGTCCTTGGCTAACATCAATCCCAACCATCTCTCTTTCTAATCAATACATAATGATAATATGGAAGGAACAAATGATTATACCTTGTAACCGGATGACTCGAGTGAGCCGAATACCCGATTGAACACGTCTCCCATGGATCGCCTTGCGAAAACCCTAAAACCACAAAAATCGTTATAACAACGATTTGAGGATTCAAGATATACAACGGATGGTTAGGATTCGTGAAAATACATTGATTCGAACTTGATACGCAATGATCGACTCCCTCCTCCTCTCTCCTTGATCTCGGCGGCCGCAACAAGCATATGGGGCTCCCCTAGTGCCGAGAACCTAAATGGATTTGCACCTTGGACCGGGCTTCGGCCCCTTGCGTGATTTCGACCCGCACCCGAGCTTGGCCAGTCTCGAAGCTTTTATAAATCTTTCTCTCAGGTCTCGATAATTACACGTTAAACTCCATCTAGTTATATCAAAAATGATACGTACTACTCCCATCAAGTCCCCTATACATGCGAACAATTATATACTAAATTAACAAACCCGTTTCTAAATGAAAAAAACCGGGTTGTTACATTTTTGCATATTCTTTCATTTCATATACTGAGTGTTTTTGATCGAATTTTATGCATAATTAGAACTTGTATGACTTATACATATCAAGAACATGTACTAGTAGTTAAATGAAAATGATTAAGGCAACTAGGACCCTATTACCCCTATATACTATCCTTAAACCTAAATGCCAAAAATATCCGCATAGATAGCTCTTTGAGCCTTAGCCTTTTCTTTTTTACTACCCATCACCATTTATCCCCAAATCCAACTTTTCGTAAACACCAATTATTGGCTAACTGAATTCAAGATGGAGAATCTTAGTTTATCTTAAGTCGTTATTTCAAGTATGCAACCGTTAAGACAATTTGGAAATGATTTGATTCACTCAAGGAATTGAAAAACACAGAAGAAAGTGGATGTATTAGGAAGAAACAATAGAACGATCTAGAGGAAGATATGGAAATATATTTCAAGGAAATAAAGAAATGGATTTATTGAAGAACCAGTCTTGATGATATAATTATGTTTAAAAAAAATATAAGTTGGTCTTTTATCAGTTAGACCTAAAAGAGCTAGACATGCTATTAGGTTACAAGCCGAAAGAACCATACGGAAAGGCAGTAATGTGTACTACGCAGCGAGGGAAGAGTTAGACATGATAAGAGATATTGGTCTTGGAAATCTAACCATAAACGAGCCCTCAGATTAGTTATACCCTTATAATCCGAGTACTGTACAGGGACCTACTAGTATTTTCGTATCTTAAGCCAAGAAGCCTTAGCTGCGTATCCTACGTAAGCAGTAGCCTTTAAAATCCTTAATTCCCTAGAAACACAAAAAAGATTTTTATTTTCACCCTTTATTTTCTTTTTATCCACATTACAACCCTTTTAAGCCCTATTGATTCATGCATATTATTTAGTTAGTTGGTGGAGACTTGATTTGCATACAAGCTTATGATGCGTAATTCGATTCGAACTCGAGTGATCTAATTGACTTACATTATCCAAATATATAATCCTAGAGTTTAGTGAATATTGTGAGGAGTGAAAGATTATGCATAATTGAAGTTCTAGTTGGCTTGTCATGGATTCCATCTTCCAAAAATAGAAAAAATGTAAAAACTAGAATAAGCGACTCATAAGTTATCCCGGAGTCTCCAACTATTTGGAACTCCCTTTCCTCCTATAAGTTTTTAGTTAAGGGTCTGATCATGCATGAATTTGATTGAGGATAAGCAAAGTTTAAGTGTGAGATGTTATGATATGCCCTAATTTATACATGTTTTGTATGCATAATAATCTCCATATTATGATACTAATTGAACAAAAGTCTTGCAGTTGATATTTAAAACATTAATATTTTATAATTGCATGATAGTAGATATTCAAAAAGAAACAAAGCAAAAACAAGCCTAAAACATCAAGAAATCAAGCCTTTTGGAAGAAGCATACCCGAACTTTGAGCCCCCAAGAAGTCAAAATTGGTCAAAACAAGTCAACAAACAGCAAAAAGACAAAACAGAGAGAAGCAAGGGGATGCACGACCGTGCAAGGCCTTGCTTTTTCCCTAGGGAACCTAGTACACTGCCATTTGTACCCGTTTGATTCCTGAGGTGTTTGCACGCCCGTGCAAACCAATGCACGACCATGCATTACTCATTTTGAGGCCTACAAATAGATGGCTTGGGTTCTTCATTCTACACACCTTACCATACCTAAAGATATTGAGAATATTTTGTTTCAGTAGTCTTATAGTAGTAGTAGAGAGTAAAGAGATTCTTCCGTTTTGTTCGTAACAGGGGAGCCTACGAAACTTAGCATTATTCTAGTTAGTATGGACATTCGTGGTTAAACTTTTTTGTATTCCTAGGGTGAAGATGAAGTTTGGTGTATGTTAATGTTTAACATATTAATCTAGTGGTATGTTTATGTCTTTAATTATTCGCTCTGAAAACCACCTTCTAGGAGGGCTTTTTATTATCATCTAAATTTGTCTTTACACTTGTGAGAGTTCTTTATTTTAAAGCGTAAGACCGTAAAACATTTTTAATCAAACTTCTCTTGAAGCTTGTACGTATTTATACAAGTATATTTTGATAAGCCAAGGCTTGGTTAATATTAATAAGGATGTACTTCTTTATACGAACTTGTTATGAAACCAAGAATTGGTGAACTCACGTTGGGGACAGTACGTCTTTATACATGATCCCATTGTTACACCACCTCCCGGTGAAAAATCCTAATAACTCTTTAAATAAAAATAATTAAGCACTTTAGTTTGATGTCTTAAACCAGCTCGGAGATAGTATCGAAGAGTTAAGGGTAACGATGTACCTAGCTAGGAGTCCTACCATTTTATTATTAAAGAACATAATTCATGAATCAAATGTTGTGAGAATGAGGCTCTAGCGGTGTACCGTTCACACATTTGTATTAGTCATACCACCAGATTAGTCAACTTAACATTATCATATACCAAGCGGATTTGAAGCCCAAAGCAATACCTACCGTGACCTAATCATCCTTGAAATATTTACTTTTTTGCTATTTACTATTCTGCTATTTACATTTATGTTACACAGTTCACGCACAATTTTACTTTTCTGTTATTTACTTTACTGTCATTTACTTTTCGGTCATTTACTTTACTGCTTCACAAGCACACAAAACTCACTCACTATTTAAACCGGCTAAACGATAACAAAGGTTGAGTATTGGAACTCGATCGTGTCCATTGGTTCGATACTTGGTTCTTACCTGAACTATATTACGTTGTGATAGGTACACTTGTCTATTGTGTGTGTTTTAAGTTTAAGTATTTGTCATTTTATAAATTTAAAACCTGGTCTCGTGAAACCATTTCTACAATATATATATATATATATATATATATATTATCTATATATTTCTAAAACAAATATATATATATATATATATATATATATATATATTATCTATATATCACGCACGCTATCAATTACCACTACCTTGTATTTGTTTACTTCCGGTTATATTTTATAGTTGTCCTTGGTTAAATGACCGATTTACATGTTTTCATGAGTTTACTTACATTATGCATCCCAATACAATATTTGATTTATGTTTTAAAACTTGGTGCCCATTTATGAACTCTCCAGTATAAACTGACTTTGTTATTGCTTTAAGCACACATCTTAGGTGATCATTAGTTAGGTAGATTGGAAAATACAGGTGGTATAAGTCGACTATGAGGAGATGGTCTTTGGAATGAATGACGTTGAAGACTTGTATTGTTGAATTTATGCTTTAATACACTTTGGCTTTTCAACTACTTGTATTGTACATATGTTATGAGACTAGGTATTTATACTACTTGCTTACTTTTGAGACTTTAAATCTGGGTATTGTACTTTAATTATTGATCTAGTGCTTATGAGGATTTTATATTTCCGCTGCATTATTTGTGTATCAATCGGTCATGTTAACCCTGGTCTGAGCGAGGCATGACAGTTACCCGTTAATGGCTATTAGAGGTATGCATCGTCTATTGAATATAATATTGTTGTGCTACTCTCTTTCTACTTTCCAAATAAGGATATCCAAACGTTGAGTATGTTATGCAAAGGTAAGGGTCGTATGTGCAATATCTTGATGAATCATGATAAATGACGGGCGTTCACCGACTGAGACCCTGAGTTAATGTTAGTTGTTGGTAAGTGCCTTCGTCAAGATGCACACTGTTAGCATAATAAGTTGTTATGGGCTTGGGCTTTAGCCTATTTATCTTGTAAGGCTTAGCCTGCCTATTTAATGCTTGTTTCTCTTCATTTGTGTAATATAGAGACTCCATCTTTTCTCTGTCATGTTCATTTGTTAACATAGTATCAAAGCCTGCTCGATTCATGCTTGATTGAAGATTCTTTGTTGTCGCTTCCGCTCCGTTGTTGATTCGTTGTTTGGTTTGTTCGTTGTTGAAGGATTGTTTCGTTGTCACGTCTGCTCAGCTTACAACTGTTTTCGTTGACTCATGAGGTATCAAAGTTACGGATTCTATTTTATTTGAACTGACTTGTGTATTTGGAAGAGCTTCTAGATAGATTGACATGTTTGGACCTCGTTTCTGTCCTGTTTTACGAAGTTTGCGGTTTGTTTCATGAAGTTTACGGTTTTACTAAGTTTGCGATTTTACCAAGTTTGCGGTTACCAAGTTTGCGGTTTTACCAAGTTTGCGGTTTTAAGAAGTTTACGGTTTTACCAAGTTTGCGGTTTTACCAAGTTTGTGGTTACCAAGTTTGCGGTTTTACGAAGTTTACGGTTACGAAGTTTGTGGTATTTGAGGTTTGCGGTGTTTGAGGTTTGCGGTAATTTGAAGTTTGCGGTAATCCAATTTCTGTTTTGATAATATGGCTGGGAAAGATGACTCTCTTCAGTCTATTAATACTCGTCTAGATGGTAAAAACTACACTTACTGGAGTTACGTAATGAAAAAATTTATTCGAGGGAAAAATATGTGGGTTATGTAACAGGTACTAAGGGAAAGGCCACTGATAAGTCTAAGGCTACTGAATATGCCTTAGCTCTCGATACATGGGAAACGGATAACTCTAAAGTTATAACTTGGATCAACAACTTTGTAGGTCAATCCATTGGTATCAAGTTGGCTAAATATGACACAACTAAAGAAGTTTGGGATCATTTGGAAAAGCTATATACCCAGTCTAACTTTGCTAAGCAGTACCAGTTGGAATTTGATATCCGTGCTCTTCAACAGAATGAGATGAGCATTCAAGATTTCTATGGAGCTATGTCAGATTTATAGGATCAATTGGCACTTACGGAATCTCCAGCATTGAAGGGGTTTAAACCTTATATTGTTCGAAGGGAGGAACAACGTTTGGTACAATTTTTGATGGCATTACGTTCAGATTTTGAAGGACTGCGTGGAACGATTCTTCATCGTTCCCCTCTTCGAACAGTTGATTTGGTTGTTCACGAGTTGATTGCAGAGGAAACTCGGTTAAAATCTCAGGTTGATAAAGGTCCTAAAATAACTACTATTCCAGCTGTGTTTGTCGTTCCCCCTAATCAGCCTAGACAAGGTGCCAAAGTTGCATTTGATGAATGTGCATTCTACAAAGGAAAAATCATTGGAAGTCTCAATGTCCGTTATTGCTTAGCAGAAGGAATTCTAACTTGCAAAAGTCCCCACAACAAAACAGATCAGGTGGACAACTTCCGTCTCGCTCATCTACTTCTGCTGCTGGTTCATCTGGTCCATCTTCATGGACATTTAAACCACCCCAATTTACTGCTGCTGCTACACCACCATCTGTAGAAATGAACAAACCACCATATGCTCTAGATCCGCAAGTATTTTAACAGTTCAGACAGTTCCTTGCCGCCAACCCTACCGCTATGTCTGCTGCGGGACTGTCTTCATCTGGTTCCTCAGGTATTTTGTCATCATTATGGATTTTGGATTCTGGTGCCTCACATCATATGTCTCCCTATCTGTCTTCTTTTCTTTCTTTGTCTCATGTTTCGCCTGTTTCTGTCATGTCTGCTAGTGCTACATCCATGTTGGTAGAGGGTGTTGGATATGTGTCTACCCCTCATGTGTCTCTCAATGATGTCTAATATATTCCGAAGCTTGCATTAAACCTTGCTTCAGTCAGTCAGTCCGTTGTGTAAGTCTGGAATTTGGGTTTTCTTTTGTGACACTATTTGTGTTGTGCAAGATCAACACACTCAGAAGGTGATTGGGATCGGTCGTAAGGTGGGAGATTTATATGTCTTAGAAGAACTCAAAGTGTCTGCACCTGGTGTGCTGCCTCCGGTGTTGATTTATATTCTTTTCGTTTAAGTCCTTTGTCGTCTGAATTTTATATTTGGCATTCTCTTTTGGGACATGTGTCCGCATCTCGTTTAAAATTTTTGGTTTCTTTAGGTGCTTTGGGTCAGTTGCAAACTTGTGATATTTCTAATTGTAGTGGTTGCAAACTTACCAAATTTTCTGCTTTACCTTTCGATAAAAGTATTTCTCATTCTGTTGCACCATTTGATATTGTTCATTCTGATGTGTGGGGACCATCACTAGTATCCACTAAGGGTGGTTCACGTTATTATGTTTCCTTTATTGATGATTACACTCGTTTTACCTGGGTGTACCTTATGAAAAGAAGATCTGAGTTCTTTGACATTTATAAAACATTTAGGGCTTAGGTTCAATCGTAATATTTGGCTGTCATAAAGTGTTTCAGGTGTGACTTAGGGGGTGAATATACCTCTAATGATTTTACTCAGTTGCATGCATCAGATGGTACCGTACACCAATCGTCTTGTACAGACACCCCTCAACAGAATGGTGTTGCTGAAAGGAAACATCGCCATCTTATGGAAACCACTCGTTCATTCCTTTTATCTGCTGAAGTACCTAGTGTCTTTTGGGGAGAAGCACTCCTGACCGCCCAACATGTTATTAATAGGATCCCTACTTCTCACAATGATGAGATGTCTCCATTTGAAAGTCTTTTCGGTGAACGCCCAGATTATGGTGAGTTACGGGTTTTTGGATGTACTTGCTTTACTCTTTGTCCTCATGTTGAACGAGAAAAATTGACAAATAAGTCAGCCTTATGTGTTTTCTTAGGCTATGCTAGTGGTCCAAAAGGATATGGCACGGGACAAAAAGGATATCGTTTTTTTGATCCTGTAAGTCAAAAGTTATATGTATCAAGACATGTTACTTTTCTTGAACATATTCCATTCTATTCGATTTCAGCTAAGTCCCATGATGTAACAAAGTCAGATCTTCAGAACATTGATCCTTTTGCTAGCAACATTGATGTACCAACATCTGATGTTCCCGATTCGTCTGTTAATCCTAATATGTCTGCTCTAGATACTTCTGTTGCACAGGATGTGCCAGCTCATGAAACTTCCCCGTCATCTGGCACCAATGTTAATTCTCCTCCACCTCCGAGAAAGTCTACTCGTGCATGTAAGTCTACTCATCTACCAGATTTTGCATACTCTGCTTCGTTTAGTTCATTTATCACGGGCATTCATCACTGTCTGAACCAGAATCATATAGCGAGGCTGTCTCTGACCCTCTATAACAAAATGTTATGGCTGAAGAGCTCAATGCTCTTCATCAGACTCACACCCGGGATTTGGTTCCTCTACCACCAGGTAAACATAAGGTTGGTTGTCGTTGGGTGCATAAGATTAAGACAAAGTCTGATGGCTCTGTTAAACGTTACAAGGTCAGACTTGTGGCAAAAGGATATTCGCAAACGTATGGTATGGATTATGAGGAGACCTTTGCCCCTGTGGCAAAAATGACAACAGTTCGTACTTTAATTGTTGTTGCGTCCGTTCGACAATGGAAGATCTGTCAAATGGATGTCAAAAATGCTTTTCTGAATGGTGATCTTCATGAGGAGGTTTACATGATTCCACCCCCAGGAATAGCTCATCAGCCTGGTGAAGTCTGTCGGCTAAGAAAAGCTCTATATGGGCTCAAACAGGCTCCTCGTGCCTGGTTTGCAAAATTCTCTACAGTCATCACTTCTCTTGGTTTTCTTCCTAGCAATCATGATTCAGCATTATTCGTTCGATGTACGAATGCTGGACGCATTCTCTTGTCTTTATATGTGGATGATATGATTATTACAGGTGATGACTATGATGGCATTGAATCTTTGAAACTTGACTTGACTCACCGTTTTGCTATGAAAGATTTGGGATTATTACTGTATTTTTTGGGGATTGAGGTAGCTCAATCTAAAAAGGGACATCTTCTCTCTCAGACAAAGTATATTTCTGATCTGTTTAAACGTGCGAGACTTTCTGATAACAGAATTGCAGACACTCCTCTTGAAACCAACGCGCGTTACTCTCCCACTGATGGTGTTCCTTTATCTGATCCGAGCCTATATCGTACTATTGTATGCAGTTTGGTTTATCTTACAGTTACTCGCCCTGATATCACTCATGCTGTTCATGTGGTTAGCCAATTTATTACCGCTCCTACTTCTGTTCACTAGGGAGCTGTTCTTCGTATTTTGAGATATCTTCGTGGCACTCAGTTTCAAAGTCTTCTGTTCCCCTCTACATCTTCTCTGGAATTGCGTGCATATAGTGATGCTGATTGGGATAGTGATCCCAATGATCGTAAATCCACTACTGGTTTCTGCATTTTCCTTGGTAATTCCTTAATCTAATGGAAAAGTAAGAAACAAGATGTTGTCTCTAGGTCCTCCATTGAAGCTGAATATCGTGCTATGGCTGTGACTACATGTGAAATTGTTTGGTTACGATGGCTTCTTGCAGACATGGGGTTGTCGTTTCCTCGCCTACCCATTACAATGTGATAATCAAAGTGCTATGCAGATCTCCAAGAACTCTGTCTTCCATGAACGGACAAAACATATTGAGATAGATTGTCATTTTACTCGTCATCATCTTCAGCTTGGGACCATCTCACTTCATTTTGTTCCATCAGCCTTGTAGATTGCAGATATTTTCACTAAGGCTCAATCGGCTTCTCGGTTTCGGTTTTTGTGTGACAAACTCTCAATGTTCATTTCTGTTGCATTGTGAGTTTGAGGGGGGATGTTAGCATAATAAGTTGTTATGAGCTTGGACTTTAGCCCATTTATCTTGTAAGGCTTAGCCTGCCTATTTAATGCTTGTTTCTTTTCATTTGTAACTAATCTTCATTTGTGTAATATAAAGACTCTATCTTTTCTCTGTCATGTTCATTTGTTAACACACACGTCACTCAATGGACCTGGACCCTCATTTATATGACTTGATGTGACTTTTATCACCGTCTACCGTTTAACAAGGAGAAAGAAAACCTATAACTAATTTTAGGAACGATCATTCCTTGTAGAATGAAATAACATGGACTTAAAAAAGGTAAATTCATGATGTCATGATTAGGTTTTTTAGTTAGATTTTGATCATAAACTACATTTTAATCAAAGGATGGTTTTGTTTCATTTCGGTTACAACTCAAGTTGTTTAACCAAAGTGTCCTTTATCAATTCTTTTAGATATTGTAATATTAAAAAAAACTGACAGTTAACGATTACTATATTTTATCTATGCTATCATTTTCTTATATGGTTCTCCTTACGTTCATTAATATTGTTTTCGGTCGAACTGTAGTAATCATAAATTTATATGCATGTAGGTACCAAGTTGTTTGTTACCTAAATAAACATACCAAGATTTGATTGAGGACTAACTTAGTACCCCGTCCCAGTGTTTACTCACGGGATAAAAAATATCAATACATAAAATTCTTAATTTTTTTATGTCAATATTTTATATGTGTAAAATGTATTACATATACGAATGATAGAAAACAAAATTCAGAATTTGTAAACATTAATATATAATTGGGTTTTCAAAATAAATTAATTACTATTTAATGCAATTTGATTTTTTTTACTATTTGATTCAAAATAAAAGTTATATAATTATATTTCAAAGTTTTTTATATATAATAAGAGATAATTTAAAATAAATGTTTTTATTAGTATAATTTGTATTTTTCTTAAAGATATATTATTATTAAAATATAGATATGCACTTAAAAAGAGAGAAAGGCGAGAAAAATGATTAGAATACATATGGTGACGACATGTGGCGTATAAAAACTTTTATTTATTATATTATCGATATAGATTACAATTGGGGTGGTGACCCAATGGTAAGAGCAAAACCTATTAATACCAACGTCCTGGGTTTAAGTCCCATAAAACTCAAAAAAATTGTCTTTAAAAAAATTAAATAAATAAATAAATTTGATTGAGGATTAAACAAGTATTCCAAATAACTAGTATCAATGTATCATTATGTACTAAATTATATATTAAAGTTTCTCTAAATTATTATGTTAGGATATTAAAATGCCTAAAATATCTACCCAATAAAATTAAAATTTCTCTACATTATTGTATTTGGAAAATTGTATTTAAATTATTGTGTTGGAAGGCTTCTTTATGCTCGTTCGTTTAACTTAGCTGTAACATCCCAAAAATAGTAAATAAATAAATAATAACGCAATAGAGATTTAACCGTCAAAAATGAAAGGAAAATGGATGGGCTTGGGCTCGGCTCCAACGGGCCGAGGGAAGCCCCAATATATAAAGGTCAAGACAGACTTAGACTCTCATTTCTTCCACAACTTGCAATCTAGAGAGAGAAATGAGAGCTCGGGCCTAGAGAGAGAAAGTTGACGGATCAAACCGGAATTGAAGGAGCACGTTACTACTGAGCTCGTAAGCAAAACCTCCGAATCTGAATCCCAATCCAGGTAACGAATCGACCCTAATCTGAGTTTTTGTCCGTTTTGGGGGTTTTCGGGTTTTAGCTAAATAGGAGACGTTTTTATTGATGAAACTTGAAAATAAGCTTAGAACTAACATCTAGAATGAAAACTGCACATTTTGATCAAAGAAAGTTGTAAGATTAGCATGATCGGGTTAACATGCAAGAATTTCAGATTTGATGGGGAAGCAGGTCTTGAGTACTTATCAAATAAGCAAGAAGGATGTCCTGCGTATTTATCAAGTACGCATGAGGAAGATCCTGCGTACTTATCAAGTACGCAAGAAGAATATTCTGCGTACTTGTCAAGTACGCATGAGTATGGTCCTGCGCACTTAGCAAGTACGCAGGCAGCAGGCCGTTAGAGAAGTCAGTATAGTCGCTTAATTCAGAATGATTTAACCGTTAGAGTCGGGATTAGGTCTAATGTATGTGTAATTAACAAATCCAGATATTGTCTGGCACTCATTGGACCGTGGATAGGATAGGACAGGACGAGACTAGCTCATCAGGTGAGTTCTATGTGCCCCCTTCTATGTTATATGCAAATCATTTTAAATGTTTTGGGGCTGAAGTGTATACACTAAATGAATAAATGCTATGAATATCAATGTGATCATACGTGGTATACAAATATATATATATATATATATACCTATATATGAAAATAAATTATGAACAAAGAATGAAACATATGATTATAAAGAATGAATGAAAGGACATAACCTGAATGAATGAAATCTTGTTTTATATTATATATATTGCCTGTTATGAATGTATGTAAACGTTATGGACGCTTCGATGACAACGGCTACTTCGGTAGACGGATGACCACGTGACTATTTTGCAACCGGGACAAAAACATTCCTTCGCAAGCTAGGACGTATAAAAGGTACTCATGGTCGGTCGAAGCAAATGCCTTATTACATGTAGAACGGTTGCATATATAATAGCCACATGGGAAACGGATGCCCTAGGGCAGACGGGCGAATGAACGGACTACGACGGTAGGACGGTTTAAGAGCGGACGGACAAAGGTTGCCGGACGGATTTATGTTTCGACGGACGGTTTTCTAGAGCCGAACGGTTTATGAAAAGGGCTACGACGGTAGTTCTCACTGCATTGTCTTTGTGACATTCTCGACAAGTATGACGGGTTGATCACCCCTATGTGTATGACCAATTAATGTTCTCCCCAAAGTAAGTATGTATGTACATATGTATATACTCAGTATGAATATTATGTGAGAACAGTAAGGCAAAGAATATGCTAATGCACGTATATATATATATGCCTCCATTGAATCAAAGACATGAAGAAGAAGAAGAAGAAGAAGAGAGTGTGCAAGCAGAACACACTGAGAGTGTGCACAAAACAGATGTGACCCCAACAGGGGACGACAATCAAAGGCCTCTATAGTTGGAACCCGAGGTCAGGGATGCTATTGCCCGCGAAGTTGTACTCACTCTGAAGAAAGTATTGCCTGATCTACTATCCGAGGCACTAAAGAAAAGTAGAGAGGAGAATGAAGGAGACCATGAAGAGAAGGTGTATGACAGTGATGGGGATGAAGTGAAGGTGGAATCAAGCAATCGTGGGTGTACCTACAAAGGTTTCAAGGACGGAGACCCACCCAAGTTCGATGGGAACAAGGATTCAGTGGCTACGTTTGAATGGATTGAGAGGATGAACGATGTAATCAACATCAGCGAGTGTCGACCGGACCAGGCTGTTAAGTATGTTGCTCATTCTTTCACCAATGAGGCACTAAGTTGGTGGAGGAACATTCAGAGGACAAAGTCGCCAAACGCTCTTGCCAGAATGACATAGGAAGACCTGAAGAAGCTGATAATCCAAAAGTTCTGTCCCCAGAACGAAATTGATTGAGTGGAAAATGAATTCCTAAACTTCAAGGCTGGCAGTAAGACGCACCGCCAGTATACTTCCAGGTTCAATGAGCTCGCTTAACTGGTACCCCACCTGGTAGAGACTGAAGAGCGACTGATCAAGTACTATGTGAAGGGCCTGCCTCAAAAGGTCTGAGTTCATGTGAAAACTAATCTACCCTCGATCTTCGAGTCGGTAGTCAACCTGTCTGGAATCGTCTATGACGATTATGCTAATGAGGACATAGCTCCCGAAGCTCCGAAACGGAAATGGGAGAACTCATTCAAAGGAAATGGGAAGGGAAACTACACTGCTGAGGTGAAGAAGCCTAGGGCAGAAGAGTATGAAGTTTGTAAGAAATGCTCAAGGAAACACCAAGGCGAATGTTTAGTTGGCACAACCATGTTGTGGAAGATATGGACACCTGACTAGGGATTGCAGGAAAACCAAACAATCCGGTTCGCGAAAGGAAAAGGAAGCTGAAAGGGAACAGCCGAAGGCTAGGACTAGAGCCTACGCCCTGACCGAGGAGGAAGCAAGGGGAAACCCAGATGTTGTTTCAGGTACGTTCCTAGTAAATGATGAACATGATGCTATTTTATTTGACTCTGGTGCTAGTAAAAGCTTTATATCCAATGCATTTAGTCGTAAACTAGATTGCACTATCAACACCATAGTAAAGGCCTTTAGCGTACAAACTGTCGTTGGTAAAAATTCGGCAGTATTCCAAGTAACAGAGGATTGTATCATAGAAATAAAGGGCCATAAGTTTCCTTCTAGATTATTCCTTCTCACCTTAGGAGGATTCGATATAGTATTGGGTATGGATTGGCTAGCTGCCAACGAAGCTCAAATCATATGTAAACGTAAGAGGATACACCTCAAAGCTCCTAGCGGCAGTTCAATTACGGTTTATGGGGATTGGAATTGCACGATGCTGAACGTCATCTCGATGATTAAGGACGAAAGTTACATGAGGCGCGGTTGCGAAGCTTATCTGGCGTATGTTATTGACGATAGAATGAAAACGAAAGAACCCAAGAAGGTACCCGTGGTGTGCAACTTTCCGGAAGTATTCCCTGAGGATCTACCTGGGTTGCCACCCGATCGGGAAAAAGAATTTCAGATTGACTTACTGCCAGGAGCTGAGCCCGTTGCCAAAGCCCCCTACCGATTGGCTCCATCAGAAATGAAAGAATTGATGTCTCAACTAGAGGAATTAACATAAAAAGGATTTATCAGACTGAGCGTTTCACAATGGGGAGCTCCGGTACTATTTGTAAAGAAGAAGGACGACAGCATGCGCATGTGCATTGACTACCGCGAATTGAACAAGAGGACAGTAAAGAACAAATACCCACTGCCTAGAATAGACCACCTTTTGATCAACTGCAAGGTGCGAGTTGGTTCTCAAAGATCGATCTTAGATCGGGTTACCATCAGTTGAAAGTAAGAGAAGAAGATATACCAAAGACCGCGTTTCGCACGCGTTATGGACATTATGAGTTTCTAGTGATGTCCTTCGGATTGACCAACGCACCAGCAGCGTTCATAGATTTAATGAATAGAGTATGTCGACCCATGTTGGATCGATCAGTGATAGTTTTTATAGACGACATACTGGTATTTTCGAAAAGCGAGGGTGATCACCACTGCCACCTAAGAGAGGTTCTGGAGGTGCTAAAGCAGGAAAAGTTGTACGCAAAATTCTCCAAATGTGCATTCTGGCTTAGGGAAGTCCAATTCCTAGGTCATGTCATAAACCCAAACGGCATTATGGTGGATCATGCAAAGATCGAAACCGTAAACGGTTAGAACATCCCAAAAATGCCAACAGAGATACGAAGTTTTCTGGGATTGGCAGGATACTATCGGAGATTCATTCAGGATTTCTCGAGAATAGCCTCGCCGCTGACAAAGCTAACACGTAAGGAAGTAAAGTGCGAATGGGGTCCAACCCAAAACAATGCGTTTGAGGAACTTAAGACACGATTAACCCAAGCTCCGGTCTTGGCACTACCTGAGGGAAATGAAGACTTGGTAGTCTACTCTGACGCTTCGGGTCAGGGTTTAGGTTGTGTACTTATGCAACGAGGAAAGGTAATTGCTTACGCCTCACGACAACTAAAGATTCATGAGGTTAACTACCCAACTCACGATCTAGAGTTGGCGGCAGTAGTTTTCACGTTGAAAATATGGAGGCACTATCTGTATGGAGTTAAATACACCATTTACTCCGATCACAAAAGCATGAAGTACTTTTTCGAACAAAAGGAATTAAACATGAGACAAAGGAGGTGGTTAGAGCTACTGAAGGACTATGATTGTAAGATATTGTACCATCCATGCAAGGCAAACGTAGTGGCTGACGCTTAAAGCAGAAAAGAAGAATCGGAACCTATCCGAATCAAAGCGTGTCAGCTGATTATAACGCCTGATTTGATGAGTGAAATATCAAAGGCACAAGATGAAGCACTATTAGAAAGAAATATAAAACGGGAAAGAATAGTAGGACAACAAGAAAATTTGGATGCAAATGCATACGGTGTACGAACTAGGTTTGGCTGAATGTGGATACCTAAGATTGGCGAGCTTAGAGGCAAAATACTCGATGAGGCCCATAAGTCTCGCTATTCTATCCACCCTGGGACAAACAAAATGTATCAAGACTTGAAGAAAGAGTACTGGTGGCCTGGAATGAAGAATGATGTGACTAAGTACGTGAACAAGTGCCTAACGTGTTCTCTAGTTAAGGCCGAGCACCAGAAACCATGCAGTAAAATGCAACCTTTACCAATACCGGAATGGAAGTGGGAGGAGATCACGATGGACTTCATTACCAAGCTACCGCGAACAGCTAAAGGCAATGATACCATTTGGGTGATCGTCGACCACTTGACGAAAAGTGCTCACTTCTTGCCAATACGTGAGACTTCTTCGTCTGAAAAGCTAGCAGAAATATTTATCAAGGAAATTGTGAGCAGACATGGTATGCCGCTGTCGATTGCGTCCTTCAGGGATACGAGGTTCACGTCAAGGTTTTGGAAGGAATTCAATGAAGCGATGGGCACTAAGCTGAACATCAGCACCGCTTACCACCCCCAAACCGATGGACAATCGGAAAGGACCATTCAGACCTTAGAGGACATGCTCCGGGCCTGTATAATTGACTTCGGTGAGAGCTGGGACAGCCATATACCATTGGCAGAATTTTCATATAACAACAGCTATCACTCAACTATTGGCATGCCGCCATTTGAAATGTTATATGGGAGGAGATGTAGGACCCCAGTTTGTTGGGGGGAAATTGGACAAAAGGATTTTGCCTGTCTCAAAGCTATTTCCGAGAAGTTTGATCAAATCAAGGCTCGAATGAAAGCCGCAAAAGACAGACAGAAATCATACGCGGATAAGAGAAGAAGGGATTTAGAGTTTTAAGTGGGGGACATGGTACTGTTAAAGGTATCACCATGGAAAGGAATCATTCGATTCAGAAAAACGTGGCAAACTAAGTCCAAGGTTTGTCGGACCTTTCAAGATTTTACCGAGAGTGGGTCAAGTTTCTTACAGACTCGACCTACCCGTTGAGCTTAGTGGAATACACCCTACGTTCCACGTGTCGCACTTACGCAAGTGCCTAGCTGACGACACAACTCACATACCTTACGACGAGATCGAAGTAGATAACAGTCTAAATTATGTGGAGGAACCAATAGCCATTATTAACCGAGCTGAGAAACGACTACGCAATAAGTCGATTCAATTAGTTAAAGTACAATGGAAACATAGAAAAGGGTCAGAAGCGACATGGGAAAAAGAAGTCGAGATGAGGGGACTATACCCTCAATTGTTTAACGTATAAACGGTTTCGAGGAAGAAACCTCTTTAAGGAGGGTAGACTTGTAACATCCCAAAAATAGTAAATAAATAAATAATAACGCAATAGAGATTTAACCATCAAAAATGAAAGGAAAATGGATGGGCTCGGCTCTAACGGGCCGAGGGAAGCCCAAGTATATAAAGGTCAAGACAGCCTTAGACTCTCATTTCTTCCACAATTTGCAATCTAGAGAGAGAAAGGAGAGCTCGGGCCTCGAGAGAGAAAGTTGACGGATCGACCCGGAATTGAAGGAGCACGTTACTACTGAGCTCGTGAGCAAAACCTCCGAATCTGAATCCCAATCCAGGTAACGATTCGACCCTAATATGAGTTTTTGTCCGTTTTGGGGGTTTTCGGGTTTTAGCTAAACAGGAGACGTTTTTTATGGATGAAACTTGAAAATAAGCTTAGAACTAGCATCTAGAATGAAAACCGTACATTTTGATCAAAAAAAGTTGTACAATAAGCATGATCGGGTTAACATGCAAGAATTTCAGACTTGATGGGGAAGCAGGTCTTGCGTACTTATCAAATACGCAAGAAGGATGTCCTGCGTACTTATCAAGTACGCATGAGGAAGATCCTGCGTGACTTGTCGAGTACGCATGAGTATGGTCCTGCGCACTTAGCAAGTGCGCAGGCAGCAGGCCGTTAGTAAAGTCAGTATAGTCGCGTAATTCAGAATGATTTAACCCTTAGAGTCGGGATTAGGTTTAATGTATGTGTAATTAACAAATCCAGATCGTGTGTGGCACTCATTGGACCGCGGATAGGACAGGACGAGACTAGCTCATATGGTGAGTTCTATGTGCCCCCTTCTATGTTATGTGCAAATCATTTTAAATGTTTTGGGGCTGAAGTGTATACACTAAATGAATAAATGCTATGAATGTCAATGTGATCATACGTGGTATACGAATATATATATATATACCTATATATGAAAATAAATTATGAACAAAGAATGAAACGTATGATTATAAAGAATGAATGAAAGAAGGACATAACGTGAATGAACGAAATCTTGTTTTATATTATATATATTGCATGTTATGAATGTATGTAAACGTTATGGACGCTTCTATGACAACGGCTACTTCGGTAGACGGACGACCACGTGACTATTTTGCAACCGGGACAAAAACGTTCATTCGCAAGCTAGGACGTATAAAAGGTACTCATGGACGGTCGAAGCAAATGCCTTATTACATGTAGAGCGGTTGCATATATAATAGCCACGTGGGAAACGGATGCCCTAGGGCAGATGGGCGAATGAACGGACTACGACGGTAGGACTGTTGATGCACTTTCCTGTGACAACACTCTGGATAGAGTCTAGGTTTGTATGTCTAATGTCTGTATTTTGTCTTTGTATGTAAGAGTCATTATGTAATAGTTTATCGAGTTGTATTTACTTTTACATAATGTGTTGTTGATTTCTTCCAAGTGTTGTGCGCACTTGTATGTGCGCAGGAGAAAGCTCCTGCGTACTTAGCAAGTACGCAGGAAGACCTATGCGTACTTGTTAAGTACGCAAGAGCAATTGGTCCTGCGCACTTGCTAAGTGCGCAGGCATCAGATCAGTATAAATAGGATAGGTTCACAGAAGCTATGTACGCAGAACCATTTGTTCATACGAACTCAGTTTTGCTAAGTACGCAGCTTGTATTCTCTCTGTAACCGTCGAGTGTTTATAATACAAAGAACGATTATTGTGACTCTTGTGTTCGGTTTACTTTGTTCAGTTAGACTCTCCACCTAGTCACGGGTATTCCGCACCCGGTCCGACTAGTAGACCACTTGCATGTGACGATCCACCACACCCGAGGGACCTACAAGTGGTATCAGAGCATTGCTCTTGAATTCGAGTGTTGTAAGTGAGTTTGGAGACGTTTTTACTGAGTTTTACAAGCAAAGAGAGGTTATTTTGTTGATTTTTGTGATAAAAAAGGGGTAGCTCTTGAGCACTTTTTTAGAAGCAAAAATCTCTCAAAAACCGATTTTTGTTGTGTATTTGTGTGTTCTGAGCATCATAGGTTGGTTAGAAACTTGTTTCTGACCCTTTGGCTCAATTGCATTGATCATCAGACCATTTTTTTACCAACTCCGGCGAGTTTCAGGTCACCGGAAAAGTTTGGTGAGAGTTGCTGAAAAGGTGTCCTGCGTACTTACCAGTTTTGCTAAATACGCAAGAGTTATCTCCTGCGTACTTACAAGTGCGCAAGACTGAACTGCGAACTTAAGACTTATCCTGCGTACTTAACAATTTACTCCTGCGTACTTACAAGTAAGCAAGAGCAAATATTAAATACGCAAGACCATTCATAAGTGCGCAAGGCCAATCCTAAGTGCGCAATAGCTACTGACTTTTCTGACTTTTGACCAAGTGTTCACCATGTCAAACCTTCAGAACCTTAGTAGTATGTTAAATTATGATAATGAAATCGGTACTCCACAGAAACCTCCCAAGTTGCTCAATGTAAACGATTATTCCAATTGGAAAGCCCGTTTTGAGCACTATATTTCGTACACCGATTCATCGTTATGGATACCTATTCTTGAGGGATATAAGCATCCCACCCACTTGTATCTTGATGAAAACGTACCTAAGCCTATCTCTAAGCTGGATGCAGAAGAAAAGAAAAATTATGATCGAGAGAAGAAGGCATTGGGTTCAATCACTATGTCATTAACTCGGGATTTGTTCCACAGTTTCCGAGGATATGAATCTTCTAAGGACCTTTGGAAAGCTTTACAGAAAAGATTCGAAGGAAATAGTGACATCAAGAAAAGCAAGAGGGATCTGCTCCGGAAGCAATACAAGTGCTTCAGATTTATAGAAAATGAATCTTTAGATGATCTTATCTCTAGATTCTATCACCTACAAACGGAGTTGAAATCGTTTGAGCTTAAATATCCAGAAGAGGAAATGGTGGAAAAGTTTTTGGATGCTCTGCCACCGAGATATGAGATGTATACAACCCTGATGAGGGAAAGTTCAAAGTTCTACGAGATGACAGTAGATGAGGCAGTCGGTAAGATTCAGGCTCATAACATGAATCTTATAAAAAGGGAGAATTATGGAAGACCTCAGATACAGGACCCTTCCATGTATCACGGGACGACTTCCACTTCAATGTCTTCCGGCTCTGGGATTGCACTCTATACTGGGAAATCCATTGAAGAAGACCACTCTAATGGTTGTGGTGGTCATGTATGTTATGCATCAGGATCAGGGTTTGGATCTCATCAACAAAACTCAAAGACTCCTCAGAATACGTGCTCAGCCAACCAGTCAGCTATTGCCAAGATAGCTGAAGATCATGTAGCACTATTCTCATCTTACATGCTGGCATATGAGAATTTCATTGGTGGAAAGCTAACGGATCCTGAGACTATTGAAGAGGACTTCAATCAAGTGGATCCTGATGATATTGAAGACATGGATATTCAGTGGAATATGGCCATGTTACTGAGGAGGGCCAAGCGTTTCCTGAACAGAACAGGAAGAAAGTATATTGGCGGGCATTCTAATGCCAAGGTTGGATTTGACAAATCCAAGGCCAAGTGCTACAAGTGTCAAAACTATGGACACTTTGCTCGTGAATGTCAAAAGGACAGAGCACCGGCCTCTGGTTTTACCAGACCTAGCCAGGGAAACAGGCATGGCCAAAACAACCAAAGCCACCACAATCATACCCAAAGTAATCAGTCCAATGCACTGGTCGCACAGAATGACGAAAATTTTGATTGGGGTGTGCATCTAGAAGACGCCATCATTGCTCAAGCACAGGTTGGTCTCATGGCAGAAATCATGGAGCTGATGGAGGCCGAGAGGAAGGAGGCCGAGAGGAAGGAAGCTGAAGAAGAGGAATCTTCTGAATCTGAAGAAGAGGAAGCTTCTGTAGCTGATGAAAAGGAGTCTACCAATGCTGTCGCTCTCATGGCAATTGGAGAAGGACAAAGTTCATCATCTGAGGTAGATTCTAACCCTTTCTCTGTTATTTCTTGTTCTAAATGTCTAGGGCTAAAAAATGAAATTTCTGATCTCCAAGACATAATCGAACCCCTAAAGTTGGCAGCTAAAAACTACAAAACGAATGAATCACGTTTTAAAGAATCAGTTGAAATGCTACAAAAAGAAAAACAAGACTATTCTTTAAAAATAAGCGACCAACAGGTTCATTTGGACATTGCGTATAGGGCTTTGGAAAAGAAGAACAATGATATTAACAAACTGCAAAATGAGATCTTGCAGCTCAAATGCACTAATGAGAAATTGAAAAACTCTCGCTTCGTGGTGGAACACTACGAATCCTTGGTGAGAAAAATGAATGGCCTAGGACTTGGTACCAATGCCATTCCTCCACCAATAAGTGGGCAGTTTGTCAATAGCTTGATAGACATTGATCTCACTTGTCTAGATGAGCCCTCTGATAAGGATGATTCCCCTAAAAAGGATGAATCCTCAAGTAAGGCTAACTCCACATCTAGTGAGGAGTATGTTACTGCTTCTGAGGATGGGTCGGTTAACACTTGCCCTGAAGGAGTAGTTTCTGAGGAGTTGTTGAATGAACAGAAAGTCCAGAAAAACATTATCACTAATGGTGATAATTGCATTTTAACTGAACCTGATATCATTGAAACAAATGATAAACTTAAGGGAATGCTTTACGGGGGTTTTAAAAATATTAACCAAGCTAAGAAAGAGGCTTTTTCATCTCATTATGGGCTGGGTTACAAAGAGAATTTGCAAAAGTATTATACCCCCAAACATCAAACTGTAAAAGTTCAAACTTCTGTTCATAAACCAACTCCTCCTTCTCACAATGGTGAGTTTTCTATGGCCAGAACTAAAGAGCCTTACATGAGAACTTATGTTGACAAGAGGAATTGCTTTCACTGTGGCTTGGTTGGTCACATTGTTGTGAACTGTCCTTCTAAGAACCCAGGGAAACGACATGTTGTTTCACGACCAGCTGTTATCCCTAAGTCGCCAGTAGTGAAAGCTCCTATCAGACCAAAGCAAAATGTGGTGAAACCACCAGTGCAACCGATAGCTAAGCCAAAGATCAAATCTGAGGCCAAGCCATCTGTTGTAAGAAAGGTAAAGCAACCTGCTGTACCTCGTGTGTCTACATCTAGTAGTACACGCACTGGTGAGAAACCTGTGGCTAGACTCTCTAAGCCACAGAGAAGAAGAAGGAATAAGAGGTTGAAAAAGCTGGAACAGCTGACTAAAGCTCAATCAGGTGAAACTTCCACAAGTTCACCGGCTGTGATTGAACCAAAGTCTCCTGTTCTGGTTAAGATTCAAAAGAGATCCTGGAACAAGAAAGTTAAAAATTCTGAATCTCCTGTTCCCAATTCCTCCAAAGATTCACCAACTTTGGACAGTCATCATGACTGTGAGTTGAAAGAAGTAGTTTATTTTGAGAAGGATGGACGACCCAAGACCACAATGGCTTGGGTCTCCAAATCTAACTAATTCTTTTGTTACTCGTGCAGGGACGTCCGAAGGGTACTATCTCTAACCGCTGGTATGTAGATAGTGGATGCTCCCGGCACATGACAGGAAACATGGCCTTGCTTCAAGACGTTAAACCATTTAGAGGCGGCTATGTGGCCTTTGCCGGAGAAAAAGGCGGCAGTATCACGTGTCAAGGCGTGGTTTCGAACGGTTGTGTTAGCTTTGACAATGTCAACTTCTGCGAGCAGCTGAAGCATAACCTGTTGAGTGTCTCACAAATGTGTGACAAGGAGTACTCAGTGATGTTTGACAAGTCAGAATGTCTGATTCTCAAACCCGGTTTCAAAGTTCCTGATGACTGGATTCTGATGAGAGCACCAAGAACAAACGACACTTATCAGATTGATATGAGCGTGGCAAAAACCACCTCATCAGTTGCTACTTGTTTGCTTACAAAAGCGACAGAGCTTGACTCCATCTTGTGGCATAGGAAACTCGGACATATTTCTTATCGTAAAATGAATCATCTTGTCTGAAACGGTTTGGTAACCGGGGTTCCTAAGCTGAGATTTACCGTTGCAGATGACTGTATGCCGTGTAAAAAGTGCAAACAGCAACGGAAGTCTCACAAGCCCAAGCTCCAAAACTCTATTGATACCCCTTTGGAGCTATTACACATGGATCTGTTTGGCCCCATAAGTATCAGGAGTATTGGAGGTAAGTCGTTCTGTCTAGTTGTAACTGATGATTTCTCACGTTTTTCTTGGGTGCATTTTTTAGGTACAAAAGATGAGACTGCTGATATTCTTCAATACTTGATCCTGAACTTGGAATCTCTTTGCAAGCTGAAAGTTAGAAGAATAAGGAGTGACAACGGAACTGAGTTCAAGAATAATTTGATGGAACTTTTCTGTCTCAAGAAAGGGATCCGTCACGAATTCAGCGCGCCGTACACGCCTCAGCAGAATGGAGTTGCTGAACGGAAAAACAGAACACTGATTGAGACTGCAAGGACTATGCTGTCAGATGCAAAGCTTCCTGTCACTTTCTGGGCAGAAGCAGTAAATACAGCTTGTCACGTCTTAAACAGAGTTTTGGTGGTGAAAAGACACAACAAGACTTGTTATGAGTTGATCAACAATCGACTTCCCAATCTTGATTACCTAGTTCCTTTCGGTAGTCCTTGTTCCTTGTTGCTACAGTATAAAGAGCGTCAATCTAAATTTCATGCGAAAGCGGTGGAAGGCATCTTCTTAGGATATGTTGCCAATTCGCCCTGCAAGAGAGTGTACAACATAGGAACTCGTACTGTCGAGGAATGGTTCGAAGTGGATTGTAGTAAACACAGCATTTCACCAGAACCAAAAGGTCCAGCTTGGGGTTTTGATTATGATGCGCTATTCAAGTCTTTCAATCTTCCTGAGCTATCTGCAGAAGACGCGGAAAATGTTTATAATCTATTGAATGGCGGCAGTTTTTCTACTCGTGCTACTGTACCAATTATAACTCCTGATTCCAATGCTGCATCTGCATCTGGAACTCATGACAGTGATAACAGTGAAAGTGTTCATGTTGTTGGAAATGACGCTCAAGCCAATCCTAACACAACTGTAGGAAATGAAGCTCCAGCTGATCCAATTAACATTGAATCTTCTTCTGCTGAAACACAGGAAATGGGAGAGTTGAGCACAAATCTAGATCCAGAAATTCAAGAACCAATTGTACCGGAGACGAGAGTGCATAGGAATCATCCAATCGACAACATTATTGGTGATCCTTATGCCGGTGTTCAGACTCGTCATAGAACCATCACTGAGAACACCAGTATTTACACAGAGATATTTGACACTGGTGTCATGGAAACATGTCTGCATGCTGCATTCGTGTCCCAGATAGAGCCGAAGAATGTGAACGAGGCTCTCACTGACAACTGCTGGATTGAGGCGATGCAAGATGAATTGTCCCAATTCCAAAAGTTGCATGTATGGGATTTGGTTGACTTGCCAAAAGGCTTTCAGCCAATTGGAACCAGATGGGTGTTCAAATGCAAGACGGATGATCGTCATGTAGTTGTGAAGAACAAGGCAAGATTGGTTGTTCAGGGTTTTTATCAACAAGAGGGCTTGGATTACACAGAAGTATATGCCCCAGTTGCTAGAATTGAGGCCATTCGACTGTTCTTGGCTTATGCCACATATGTCGGCTTCAAGGTCTACCAACTTGATGTGAAGAGTGCTTTCCTTTATGGTAAAGTTCATGAAGAAGTCTATGTCACTCAACCTCCCGGTTTTGAAGATCCGCATAATATCAATAAAGTGTACAAGCTCGACAAAGCACTTTATGGTCTTCATCAAGCACCGAGGGCATGGTATGAGACACTATCAAAGCATTTACTGTCTAATGGTTTTGACCGTGGGCAGATTGACTCGACTCTCTTCATAAGGAAAGCAGAAGGTGACATTCTTCTTGTGCAAGTATATGTCGACGACATCATTTTTGGGTCGACCAATGAAGGGATGTGTAGGGATTTCGAAAAGGTGATGAAGTCCAAGTTTGAAATGAGCAATATGGGTGAACTGTCGTTCTTCCTGGGTCTGCAAGTCAGTCAAAGAGAGGATGGCATTTATCTACATCAAACTAAGTACGTGCAGGACATATTATCAAAATACAAGATGAGTGATAGCACTACTTATGGCACACCAATCCCAGTCAATCATGGTTTGCATCCTGACAAATATGGGAAGGATGTAGACAGCAGGTTGTACCGTGGGATGATCGGATCACTTATGTATCTCACAGCTTCAAGACCCGATATTATGTTTGCTGTATGCTTGTGCTCAAGGTTTCAGTCTCAACCGAAGGAGTCACATATGATAGCCGTGAAGAGGATTTTCAGATACCTGAAAGGGAAACCCCGATTAGGTCTTTGGTACTCTAAGCAGCAGTCATTCGACTTCAAAGCCTACACTGATTCAGATTATGGCGGTTGTAACCTTGACAGAAAGTCAACTTCTGGCGGATGTCAATTCTTGGGAGACAGACTGGTCTCCTGGCAGTGCAAGAAGCAGTCAACGGTTTCTGTCTCAACTTGTGAAGCAGAATACATTGCTGCAGCTAGCGGTTGTTCTCAGATATTGTGGATTCAGCAGCAATTGCGAGACTACGGCTTGAACTTCACTGGAACTCCTTTATTCATTGACAACAATGCCACCATGTCCATCACAAATAACCCGGTGAAACATTCCAAAACTAAGCATATTGAAATTCGCCATCATTTCATCCGTGATTGTGCTGAAAAGCATTTAATTGAACTTGTAAAGGTTCACACGGATGACAATCTTGCTGACCTTTTCACTAAGGCATTTGATCGGTCCCGTTTTGAGCATCTTGTCAACTTGATAGGAATGTTCAATCCCGAGTGAAAAATTAATTTTCTTAAATCAATTCAATTCATGGAAGTTAAATTTTATTTCTTTTAAATTTTCTATATAGTTCTCTTAGTTTATAATATTTTACAAAAAAAAAATGGAGAAAATTTCAAAAGAATCACTTGAGAAACGAGGAAATGATAGTACATCTGAAATGATCTAACCATCATAGATTGCTCATATGGGAAATGATTGCGTCATGTTTACTTAATTGTTTTTAAATTATTATGTTTTTAATCTGTTTATTTACAAGTAATTTGAATTGTCAGTAGGCTGTATGCGTCTTTGAATCACTAGTACTGTGGAAACTAAATCTAAATTACAATTGTGATTTGAACCCATGTTTGCTAGTGTGTGTGTGTAAAAGAATAGAAAAGATCATTATCAGATAAAGGATGTTAGATTTTGACAATAATTTTCTTTTGAGATCAGTTTCGGGTTATGTTGTTAGCACAATTAATGCGGTTCATCTCACTGCCCATACTCACAAGTATGCAAGGAGAGATTGAATCAAGACATGTCTCTACATCAACCGTTGAGCATGTATTCACCCTTGAATCATTCCTGGTTCATTGAAATCAAATCCAGATAAAAGTTGGATCCCATTACCTTATAATCAAACATCATATTCATTATCCCGAATCATCATACCGATATTCAAAGAAGAAAATCACATGAAACCAAGACAATTGAATCACTCAATTCTGAATCTTATGATTTCTGATAATCCTTATGGATTCTGCTTGATTTTACTGTGCTAATTGATGTAACTTCATTCTAAAAATTAAGAATATCATTGGAAAAATCTTAGATGCCTTGAGATAGTGCAAAATATCATAGCATTTATGTGGGGTACACGTTGTATATTTTATAATTAATACCTTAATACACAAGAACATGATACAAAGATGC
Source organism: Smallanthus sonchifolius (assembly GCA_023525975.1). NCBI lineage: Eukaryota > Viridiplantae > Streptophyta > Magnoliopsida > Asterales > Asteraceae > Smallanthus > Smallanthus sonchifolius. The sequence goes on from CM042046.1 coordinate 36,719,447, forward strand.
GTATAGTTTCAAATCTTATAATATTGTCAACTTGAATTACTTGTTTATGTGCTTATTACGTAAGAATTAAGAGTAATACATGACATGATCCCATATTCTTTGATGTTTATATTGTATCGTTTTTGCTATAAGTTAGCCTGATATGATCCTCTGCTCGTGTCTTTGATCAAAAATAGCTTGTGTGAATACTTGTATATATCTATCTTGAAAAGAACAAAAAGATTTTTAAGTTTATAAGTTTATGCATATTTCAAATTTAAATCAGAAAAAGTCCAAAAATATTTTATGTTTAATCTTCATGAATTGTATTTGAATCTTCCCGATTGAATATTTTTTATCTTGTTCGTTATTTGACTTGAAAATCTTCATAAATTTTGTGTTGAAAATTGCGCACTTAAGGTTTCTGCGCACTTGTCAAGTACGCACGAAGTAAGACTTGCGCACTTAGCAAGTACGCAAGAGTTAATTCCTGCGCACTTGTTAAGTACGCAAGAGTTAATTCGTGCGCACTTAGCAAGTACGCACGAACATCTGCAGTGGGGTATAAGTTAAACACTTAGAAAATTTTTCAGGGTTACGCTTTCAAACCGAAATTTTTTCCCCCTTGTAATTTTCTCACAAAATCGAGTGTGTTCAAACCCGTTTTTCATCCCGTCCACATTATCATCTTCGTATTTCATCTCTTTGGTGAGAATCTAGGCCGATTCCATCCATAGATTCGTGATTGTTGGACCGATTTTTGACTTAGAATTTTTAGGTTAAATCCGTCAAATTTTTGGGGTCAAATGGGTTGTTTGGGTAACTAATGTCACTAACAAGTTATTAGATTGCCTAATCGATCATACATTTTCCCTTTGGTCATCGATTGATCCGACGGGTTGAAGTCGAACCGTCAGTGGGTCATTCGACGACCTAGGTCAAAATTTGATCGTGATTTAGTGGTTAATGGTGTTGATAATGGTACCATAGGTTCGAATCCCTGATTCCGACCTAGTGGCTACCTAATCAACCCGCATTTTGAACGAATTTAAATCTTTGAAATTTTTGCTAAGGGTTGTTCTTGCGCACTTAGCAAGTACGCAAGAAGTAATTCCTGCGTACTTGTTAAGTACGCAAGAGTAAAATCATGCGCACTTGCTAAGTGCGCAGGACCAACACTTAGAAAATTTTTCAAAGTCTGAAATTTTTTACAAAGTGTAACTACTATTCTATGTCATGTGTGTCTATTTCCATTGTTATAAATTGTTCTGATTATGTTTTCTGTGTGTGTTTGCAGATAATGGCTCGTGCATTCACGGACGAATTCAATCTGTTGGCGCACACTGAACCAGAATGGAAAGGGGCAGCCTTACAATATAGAGAGATTGTGGACTTTCTGAACAGATCTAAAATAAGTTATGCAATCTCGGCTAATCCAACAGTCTCAAGACCATACTTAGAACAATTCTGGGAGACTGCAGAGCACGATTGCACAGTATCCCCTAATGTCATAAGGGCTACTGATGATGGTCGGGCTATTGCAATCTCTGAAGATACAATCAGACGAGTACTGCAGTTCAGAGACCTTGCCACCGACCCGACATCCTGTCCAGATTACTACGTGGATGGATGTTGGAGGCAGAGAATGGGATATGTCGGGGAAAGGGACTATGCTTCTTACAAGAAAATGTGGGTATTAGATCAATGGCGTTATTTTGCCCACATCATGATCATGTGCATCTCATCCAGGAAAGCAGGGAAAGATGCGATGGGTCATGACCTTGCAGCAGCCATGGTGGGCTTGTCTCTCAATCGGGGCTACAACTTCTCACGCTTTATTTTCAAAGCACTTAATGACCAGATAAATACAGCTGAGAGGTTTAGATTCCTTTTATACCCGAGGTTTGTGCAACTTTTGATCGATGATGCGTTGCCAAACCTGCGTGCTATCGGGGAGAGACTGCAAGTGAAAAGGGTGGCCAAGAGAGTCTTTGCACAGTTTCTAAAGCCAGGCAGTGTAGAACCTACCCCTGAGCATACTGAACTCTTCGGCCACCTGATTAATGAAGCATACGTCGCTCCGGAGGACTGGAACTGGTATAGTCCCAACTCGGGACCAGAGATGAGTGATCACTCTGATGAAGAACAAGATGAAGAGAATGATGATGATGAAGGTAATGATGAAGGTGATGATGAAGGTGGTGTTGGTGGTGCTGAGGAATCCGATTCGGAGGCTACAGAATCAGATTCTTCTGATTCCGATGATGCACCATCACAGGCACATCCGAGGAGACGGGCACAGGTAACCCAGCCTACGTCGTCTTCAAAAAAAAAGAGACAAAGCTCCAGCAGCGAATATGAGCCGGATTCCGACTCTGACGCTGCTTTACAAAGACAGAGGCATGAGCGCACCAATAAGAAAAGGGGCGATAGGCAAGAGGTTGCCATCCCCAGGGTTGAAGAGATTCCAACCGTGCAGCCAGTACAAGTTGAAGCTGCCATTCCAGAATCTACCCAACCAGAACAACAACTGTATAGCAGGAGGAGAAGGCCAATAGTTCAAACAGATGTGGCAGTCACGGCGGTCACAGAGGAGATTCCTGTGACGGTGACCCTCCCTACTCCAACCGTCCAGGTGACGGTGACTGCTCCACTTCTCACGGAGTCAGTCACCGTCACCCCAACCATAACACCCACTCACATCATACCATCCCCAACCCCAACACCCACCAAAGAGCCGTCAGGTCAACCCTTCAACTACGGTGATTTCTCACAGGGGTTCGACTTTGACACAATCTTCTCTTCCCCCATCCACAACGCCGAAGCCTCATCATCTAGGCATCCGGATCCAAATGAAGCTAGGATCGATGTGCTAGAAACCCAAGTTGCTGGCTTGTTGAAGACTATTCAAACGTCAAAGGAGGAGTCTGATGCTCAACAAGCACAGATAAACTCTCTGGCAGATGAAGTTAGGATTCTGCGTAGCCAGAGAACGGGGACTGATGAACGGCTGAAGAATGTGATGGCGCAGAATGAACTATTAATGAAGACGAATGAAATGATTCTGGCCCACAGAACTTCAATTGAGCTAAGGCTGGATGCTCAAAGGCAGGAGCACGCTACTATGGTCAAATTGATTGCAGAACTGACCGAGAAGCTAGGTGCTCAGGGGGAGAAGGAAAAAGAAAAATCCACCGGTGCAGAGGTTTGTCATCCAGTCGATTTGACTAAGGATGATGACAAAGACAAGGATCCTGAAGTCGGTCCTAGTGGAGGTGAGCACCAAGCTTCGGCAATTGTGCCCATCTCTACTACGTCAATGGCTGAGGGGGAGTCTACTACGCAAGAGGGTGGTGATACCACAGGAGGTGGTGGTGGCGGTGATAAAGGGAAGTCAGTGGCTGACGAGATTCTATGTCTCGAGCCTGACTATTCTAAAGAAGCACAGATCGATGCTCTCCTTAATCTGGAAGAAGGAGAGATCGACTCTGGTGATGATTGGAACGATGATGATGATGTGATAATCGAGATTCCCAAGGGCGACGGGGATCTACAGTATGAGTTAGAGGATGGTGAGATCTTTGAAATACCATCGCTCGAATCTCTGCTCGAAACAGACACAGGCTCAGTTGATACAACAAGTAATGTTGAAGCTACAACTGATGCCCCCCCGGTCGACCCTATACCTGTGGACCCCGAGGCACAAAAAGAGAAAGACATGCCTTCTGCATCTACAAAAGGTCCAGCTCCAGTGTGGCAAAAGACGTCTATCAAAGACAAGTATGGAGCGACAGGTATGATCTTAGCTGTCAGGTTTGAGGAGGACAAGCAGTTGTTCGCCATCAAAAGATCTGGAGGGGTTCAATACTTGAAACCAACCAGTGAGGCGTTCAACTCTTTGCCCAGGTACGACCTAGTTAACCTTGCAAACCGCGACCTGCTGAATCATTCGAATCATGCAGTATCAATGGGTTTGTGGAGTATACTACAGCGTGAAGCAAGATCGGGAAAGTATGAGTATCTCAAGCCTCAGGTGCCCAGAAGAGTCAAGGATAAGCACACTGTGCATCCTGTGACTAAGAAGTCGTTAAAGAGATTGGTATACAAGCCAGTGCGATGTGAAACTAAGATTCCCCTGAGCAAGTTACCTCAGGATATTCTTGGTGACATGTGGTACTGGTACGTTGATCCAAAAACGGGCGAGGCTGTGATCATGGGTAAAGGTAAGTCAGATAGTGGAAACATAGTGCCAAAGGAAGTGATCAGGGTTTTTGATGAAGTCTGCTTCATCAATTTCTCTGTGAACGATCTGGAGGTACTAGCAGACAAATTCTGCATCCACACTGACGAATGGACAAAGCTTCTCTCGACCAAATACGACAAGTTAATCAAGTTCTGTCTTGATTACAAAAAGAAGATGGAAGCTATGGAAGCTAAGGAAGCAGTGCTGTGAAGACTGAAGATTGAAGACTGAAGACGATGAAGATCCCGAGCTGTTGTCAAGGGGGAGTTTGTTGATGCACTTTCCTGTGACAACACTCTGGATAGAGTCTAGGTTTGTATGTCTAATGTCTGTATTTTGTCTTTGTATGTAAGAGTCATTATGTAATAGTTTATCGAGTTGTATTTACTTTTACATAATGTGTTGTTGATTTCTTCCAAGTGTTGTGCGCACTTGTATGTGCGCAGGAGAAAGCTCATGCGTACTTAGCAAGTACGCAGGAAGACCTATGCGTACTTGTTAAGTACGCAAGAGCAATTGGTCCTGCGCACTTGCTAAGTGCGCAGGCATCAGGTCAGTATAAATAGGATAGGTTCACAGAAGCTATGTACGCAGAACCATTTGTTCATACGAACTCAGTTTTGCTAAGTACGCAGCTTGTATTCTCTCTGTAACCGTCGAGTGTTTATAATACAAAGAACGATTATTGTGACTCTTGTGTTCGGTTTACTTTGTTCAGTTAGACTCTCCACCTAGTCACGGGTATTCCGCACCCGGTCCGACTAGTAGACCACTTGCATGTGACGATCCACCACACCCGAGGGACCTACAAGGTCGGTTTAAGAGCGGACGGACAAAGGTTGTCAGACGGATTTATGTTTCGACGGACGGTTTTCTAGAGCCGGACGGTTTATGAAAAGGGCTACGGCGGTAGTTTTCACTGCGTTGTCTTTGTGACATTCGCGACAAGTATGACGGGTTGATCACCCCTATGTGTATGACCAATGAATGTTCTCTCCAAAGTAAGTATGTATGTACATATATATACTCAGTATGAATATTATGTGAGAACAGTAAGGCAAAGAATATGCTAATGCACGTATATATATATATATATATATATATATATATATATATATATATATATATAATACTTAACGATAAGATAAATGTTATGTATGATTGTTTTTAAACTAGAACTCACCAGCGTTAGCTGACTTTTAGTATACATTTCAGGTAATAAAAGGAAGGGTCGTGCGAAGGCGTGATGGTTACCCGACACGAGACTGACATCCCACTTTTATATATGTTAAGACAATATTATGTTTTTATTTGTTAAGACTTCCATTGTTATATTATGTATTCGAATGATGTTTGCTTCCGCTACTTCTGAATGTTTTTAATTTAAGTTCAGTATTTATAACTATGTTTATGAGTAATTCGAACAAGTGAGGTTACCCGAGAAAGAGGCCTTACATTAGCTGAACAAACGAACGTACACAAACATTTAAACGGACACATTTCTTGTTATGTTCGTTCCCTAAGAAAATAAATATGTTCGTATTTGTTAGGTTATTTTTCTAAAGGAACATAAACATACATAAACGAACATAAATATTCATAAGCATACACAAACAAATATAAATAAACATAAACAAACACAAATAAATATAAATAGACATAAACAAACATGTGCGGGCACCAATTAAGTCTAAGCATAATTATCATCACATGATTCAACGATATCCAATTGTTTCAAACTTAATATCCAATTAAGTCTAAGCATAATTATCGTATTTGAAAATTTTCGTTGCCTATAGTATTAGGGGTCTGCTCGGTTCGGTTTGGTTCAGATTTGAGCCATCACAGAAACCGAAATTTTCGGTTAAAGGGTTCTGAAAACCGATCATTTTCGATTAATCGGTTATTGGTAGTCATTCGGTTAACCGCTAAATCAAAAACTTTTAACATAAGCTAAAATTTCTTAACTTTGACTAAAAATAAAACCCACATGCATATTATAACTAAATTGGTTAAATAGTTTACTTTTTGTTTATAAAACTAATAGGATTATAACGCAAAAAATTATGTATAAAGTGAATTTCGTTTCTTAAATTTTAAATAGTTATATGTGTATAAAAAGAAAGAAAATTATGCAAGCACCTTAGTGAGCGCAACGACATCTGCTTGTTGCACAGAGACCACCACACCTGCAATTAAAAGATATTCTAACTACTCAGTAAGCTTCAAGGTTGTGCACAGAGACCACCACACCTGCAATTAAAAGATGCATATAAAAAGCTATATTTTATTATCTTTAAAAGCATAAGTGCATAAAACTTAAGAGAAAAATATCATTGATCTATATACCAACACGGAAATTATGGAACATATGCATTTGAATGCATTCTTATTCTAAAAGGATTCAAACCATTAATGTTTACAATGATATATACAAAGAAAAAATTATATGTATGTGTATGTGTGTGTAATATATATATATATATATATATATATATATATATATATAATCAGTTCGGTTCGGTTAATTCGGTTATCACTAAAACCGAAAATTTTGGTTAATCAGTAAAGGGTTAACCGAACCATCGGTTATTTGTTCGGTTAGTTCGGTTTGGTTAAGTCGATTAATTCGGTTACGGTTCGGTAATTCGGTTATTACCCCTGACCTATACCCACCGACTTGTTCCTAAATTTTTATAGGGTTTACGTGCTAATGCCTAGTGAGCCAATTACTATTACTAATAACCAACAAATAAATTTAAATAAATATATAGACAAAAGAATAAACGAACATAAAACAACGTTCACTAACAAAAATGAACAAAGGTATTTTTTATTTGTTCAATAAACAAAAGTTTTTTGTTCATGTTTTTTTTTCATTTATAAATAAACAAACTGAAACGAATTTTCTATTGCACGGTTTGCTTGACGTTTGATTCGTTTAGAAAACTAGTAAACATTTTTGAGAAATTTTTTATTGCATGCTTTACTTGACGTTTGAATCCTATAGAAAACTAGTGAGCATTTTCGTTCAATTAGTTAATGTATAATTCATTTTTGAATCCAGTCGGGCATTATTTTTTTATATAATTAATAAATGTTAGTTTATATTAAATTCAATTAGTTAATGTATAATAATTATATCCATAATTAAATAATCAGTATCCATAATTAGATTAATATTTAATATGAGAAAGAGGGAAAAAAACATAATGAGAATTAATATGGATGTGACATGTGACACTAAAAATCTTTATTTATTATATAGTATAAATATAGATATTTACAAGTTGATGAATATGTTTTATTATTATTTTTATTAAACCAGCTTATATTTAAAATTTTATGTTTAACAAGAATAGCTGGGATGGTTGGATGGTTCCTACCTCAATAAAAAGACATCGGTTCGAATATGCTTCCACCCACCCCTAAATTTTTTTTGTTTCAAGCCTTGAGTCCCTGCTTTTATTTGTGTGCTACGTGTGGTCTTCTTCCACACCTAATTGTCGCTTATTCCTTTTATCTATTGTTAACCCTCTAAGGAACGATTCAGACATTAGGTGGTTGAATTAGATGAAGGCAGGGTCAGTTCCCGAACTACAATCCCTGTACAGTGGTGCCTTCATTTGCAATCATTTAGAGTTTATCAGGCGGTTGGATTTCATGAATTAGAGGATGTGATGACTGAGTTTGCTCCGATCTGCTTTGGAATGCACCGCATCTTCATGTGGCATGTTCCGAGAACGGCAAGTGTGAGATGAATCTTTTGTGCTCCACTTGCTACCTTTGTTAGCAGCCATGGCAATGAATCATGTTGCTATGATGGTAAAACAGATCTGAACCTCGAGGTTTTGAAATTAATTTGGTTTTAAAAAAATGTAGTTACTTTCATTTGATAATATGTATTTTCTCTTCTTTTATTGGTTTCTTAAACACGATGGTCTTTGTCCTTCATATACATTGATAATTTAAGGTATGTGCAGCCTCCTGAATTTGGCATATCATGTTCTTTTTACTTTAGATATGTTGTATTCATAAGATAATGCATGCATTTTGTTGGAAGGACCGAATGCATCACTTTTTGTAAACCTGCATTATTTTTAGAGACCTTTACTCAATTAATCTAAATTCACATCTACAAAGGTAGTTACTAATAATATGTTATGAACTCTAATCCATGTTACTGGATGTGAGAGTGTAAGGCCTCAAAACCGGAGACCCGACTTGTTGGCATACACGTAAGCACATCAGTAAATGACATTAAATAAACGCAATTTAATGCAGCGGAAAACAAACAGTCAATAGTGGTCAATGACCCAAATCTCAAACGCAATTCAATCAAGTACTAATATTTAAATAGTTCAACATCATAACGGAAAATCAATGTCATCACAACGATCACGGTAATCAAACGTCATCCAAAAGCCGCTAGCTCACACTTTCTCTTTACCTGAAATACATGCTAAAAGTCAGCTACGCTGAGTGAGTTCTACAGTGATTCGTTCGGAAGTATTAAGTCCCGAACGTGTATTAAAAATGGTTTACGTTATAACGGTTTTCTTATACAAATCATCGTTCATTCAAATATTATATTTTAACGTCAAAACCCTTTAATTGCGTGCATTCGCTATATCGCACATTGCATGTATTCATGCCCAAAACTACAAAACATTTAAAAGTGGGCGATAGAAACTCACATTTGCTAGATGCAACTTGATCTCTACAACTCGCTAACTCCCCGTGCTCGTCCTTCAACCTCGTACCTATCATTCACACAATTCACGAGTCAATACGCGACTCGACATTTACCCTCTCGTTCCTTCACGTAACCTGGCCCGATGAATTATCACCCGCGCATGCACGTCGCCATGCATGGCTTGCATGCGATGCGTAAACACTCGAACGCACCCAACCCGACTCCCGGACGGCCTCACACCACCTCCTTCGGCTTCCGACAGCCTCCACAGCCGTCTCATCGTTGTTGTCGGACCGTCGAGCATATCATTGGTCACACGCAACCGTCATCGGCCTCGTCGTCTTGTCCCAGCCGTTCCCGCACCACCACAGCCCCGCTGTGGGCTTCGGTTTGCTCCTGCTCCACCGTGAGCCGCCATCCGCTTCCTCCCCACCGCTCCTCCGGTCCATTTCGCTACCGCCGAGTCAACCGGCCCTTGTCCGACCCTCCTTCGCTGCTGCCGGGGTCCTCCATGTGGTGTCACGACCGCGTTCGGCCACCACCAGGTGGCGCCGAGTCTCCTTCCTTTCCTTCTCGGCTTTGCGACTACTCTCTCGGATATCTTTGGGTTCTCGGCTAACGCCGAACCCGACCATTACGCAACACGAATCAAATGCAATAGAATACATTGAGGGGATAGGTGATTATACCTTTTAATCCGAGTGACTCGTACTAATCGAATCACTTAGAACTCGTTTTCTTCTCCACTCGATCCTTCCAAAACCCTAGCATCATATCATGTTTTATCATGGTTAAACAGAAATCAAATCATACAAACAATGACTAGAGGCTCACGATTTTACCTTGTTTCGAATACGAACACGACGATCGGCCTCTCCTCTCGGCAGCCACAAACACAAATGGGGAACACCCCCTATTGTCGTAACCATCTAGGGTGTGACACCCCGAACCGGGCTTCGGCCCTTGCGTCTCACGGCCCCCTACTCGGGCTTGGCATGTCTTAATTCATTTTTATAAAATGTACCCTCCAGTCTTGATATTTTTATATTAAACCTAGTCTAATTATTTACAAAACGATACCACACTAACCCCGTCAAGTCTTCTTTCCTCGCGAATCGTTAATTAAAGTAATTACAAACCCGTTTTCTAAACGAGAAACTGGGATGTTACAGAGAGTTAATGGGATACCATGAGCTTGCTATTGTTGTTAACTGGGGAATGGCTGTCTATGGGCACGATACACGTACAAGTGATGAAGTGGAGCTACATGATGAAATGGAACAATCGGAGAAATTGCCAAGGTCGGGGAGGACTGTTACAACTTACATGCGTGAAATGCAAGAACAAAGGGCAGAATATAAGGAAATGCAAGGGACAAGGAGGGCCAACTGCTTAACTTTGTAGTTTGTTCTATGATGGAGGCTATGGAGTTTTGTTTGTTGATGGAAGCTTGTTTTTGCTTATGGAACTTTGTAATGCTACAATACTTTTTGGTAGTCTTAACATGTATAAGTTTGTAATGCTTTTGGGTTGTATTTTCATGCTACAATGTCCTTGGGTTTAGGTTGTATTTTAGAATGGAATCATATGGGTTGTATTATGGATTGTATTTGGCTACAAATATGTTAACATTATGGCTTAAAAAATTCCTTTTTTGCTGCAATTTTGTTATTATTTTGGCATATGAAGTGCCTTTATTTTTTTCTAAAATTTTTGTTATCACTATGAATTTATGAAATGGATTTTAGGTTGTCTTTTACATGGCTGCAAATTGGCATATGAAGTGCCTTTATTTTTTGCTGCAATTTTGTTATCATTATTTGTTTATTTAATTAGTTTTTAGGTTGTCTTTAACTTGGATGCACATCATTCATTTTAGTTGTTTTAACATGGCACATACTTCACTTATTCTTTATTGATTTATGAAATAGGTTTAGGTTGTATTTAACATTGCATAAACTTCACTTTTATGCACTTGTCAACATTAGTAAACATTGCACAACTAGCCATTACAATACAATCATACATCTTCAAAATACCTTATATTACATAACAACAAGCATTACAACATGCAAATGAAAACAAATACTAATATCTAATGCCAGGAACAAAAACAATCAAATTGTTTTTCAAGTCAAAACAGAAACATAAACCCTAATGCCATGAACTAAACAAGGATTAACTTGTTCTTCATTCGGATTTGTGTTTTTAGTGCGTTAACCTCCCATTCAAGCTTGTTCTTTGATCTCAATAGTCCTGACATAATTTAAATAGAACGAGGGCACATAGGCGAGCCCAGCGATCCTAGAAATCCATGACATTGTGACTCAAGTGAATGAAAAATGTTCTTTAAGAACGAAGTAATATGAAAAATTACAATTTCGAACTCTTACTTAGGGTAACTATAGAAGCAAAGACCAAGGTTGAAATTCGTCCACGCTGTTTGAACGATTGCTAACTAACCACAAAAGTAGGTCACTGTTGAAGGGGATTGAGGTCCGACGAAAGAGACGATAAGATTTCTCATTGTAAATTTAGGGGAGGGGCGGGGGTTTTAAATGAAGTTCTATATTAGGCTTGAAATTATTGAGTTGCCCATCACGTGGGATGCACGTGTGGCCATTTAATGTGGGGAATAGAAGTTCGTCCATGCGAAGGGCCATCAGTGTTATAAACCGGAAAATGATAGTGCCAACCTTGCTTTTTTTTAAGGCAAATTTCTTTATTCCTATGGGAGTGGGACTTGAACCCATGACCTCCTCAATCCTTAGTGTTCCTAGAGGATTTTCCTCTAACAATGGGCCACCAACCCCATTGGCTAGTGCCAACCTTACTATTTAATGCTCATGTGGGCCAAACTTGAAAAAAGTGTCAACCACAAAGGTTATCTGTGCAATTAACTGTAACAAACCAAAATCCTAAATATAAAGTTATTTTCCTAAATAATATTATCAGGGTGAAGGAGGAATAAAATAAAAGTGGAGGGTTTTAGATGTAAATGAGCATTCTTGACTTTTTGGTAAAAGGGGTCAAAAATGGAAGTTCAAGGGCTATTTTGTAAAATTTACAATATAGATTTTGTTTATGGGGGAGAATCACATGATTTTTGTGTGTGTTTGTGTGTGTAGCGTGAAAAGCAAGGGGAAGAGGAGTCAAGAAGCTTGATTCTAAAAATTGGAGTTGAAAGATTATGGATTTGATAATGTTTAAGGTTCAACCAATATTCATGTAAGTTCATCTTCTTAATTTTCATCTCCTACACCACCATTAATGGAGTTTTGGTAGAAAACCCAAATTGGGTCAATTGGTGTGGTGATTTTAGTAAAATGTCGATTATAAACCTTAATCAAGTGTTGTAAATGGTGGAGAATCATGATTTACATCATTTTAACATCCAATTTGATGATTCAAGAATTAGGGTTCTTGAGGGTGAATTGGAGGTTTTCTAATTGGGGATATTTGAATGTTGATTAGAGGTTGGGTAAGTGTCTGGGAGTTAATAGACACACAACTAACCATAAAGCCCCAACTTTTATTGGTGTTTTAATGAAAAAGGGAGTTTTGGTGGAACTTTGGTGATTTTTTTAACGAGTCAATTGCGTTAAGGGAGTATTGGATGGGTGTTGAGGGTTTGATTATGATAATTGATATGTCATCATTTATACATATTTTACATGCATAATAATCCCATATTACGGTACTAATTGAATAATAATCTTGCAATTTGTGCTTAAAACAATTATATTTTGTAATTGCAGATTATTCGGTATTCAAAATATAAATCAAGATAAATCCTAGCAAAAACACCAAGAATTCAAGCTTCTAAAAGATTCATTCCCGAGCATTAACCCCCAAGAAGTCAAAATTGGTCAACAAAAGTCAACAAGGCAGCTAAAAGACAAAACTGGGAGAAAGCAGGTCGTGCATCCCAATGCACAGTCGTGCATTGTTGTCCCTTACTTCCCACGACCCAGTAGAGAGTAGAGGGGTTGTTCCTCCTTGTTCCACAATAGGGGAACCTACGAAACTCATCATTACGCTAGTCGTTATGGCCATTCGTAGCTAAAACTTCTTTGTATTGCTAGGGTGAAGATAATGTTTGGTGCATGTTAATGTTTAACCTGTTAATGAAGTGGTATGTTTATGCTTTTAACTAATTCGTTCTTAAAAACCATCTTTTGATGGGCTTTTATTATTGTCTAAATCCGTCTTTATATTTGTGAGTGTCTTGATTTTAAAGAGAAAGATCGTAAAACCCTTTTTAATCAAACTTCCTTTGAAACTTGTGCGTCTTTATACGAGTTGAGATTGATAAGCCAAGGCTTGGTCTATACTTCTAAGATCGTACGTCTTTATACGATATTATTATGCGACCAAGAATTGGTGAACTCATGTTGGGAACGGTACGTCTTTATACTTGGTCCCATTGTTACACCGCCTCCCGGTGAGCAAAATATAATCACCTATTTAACTTTAATATAAAGCATTTTGAGTCTGATGTCTTAAACCAACTTGGAGATGACCATTCGATGGGTTGAGGGTATATGTTGTCCCTAACGGGAGGCACTACCACTTTTAAATATCATAATTTGCAAATCAAATGTAGTGAGGACGAGGCTCTAGCGGTGACCCGGGTCACAAGTTTGTAGTAGTTATAGCACTAAATTAGTAAACTTAACATAATCATGTACCAAGCTGATTCGAATCCCGAAGCAATACATTTTGTAATCTGATCATGTTCGTCTTATTTACTTTTATGATATTTACTATTCTGCTAGTTACATTTCTGTTACACACTTCACGCACATTTTTACTTTTATGTTATTTACTTTACCGTCATTTACTTTTCTGCTTCACAAGCACACAGAAAAACCACTCACTAATTAATCTGGCTAAAAAATAACAAAAGTTGAGTATTGAAACTCGACCGTGTCCATTGGTTTGATACTTGGTTCTTACCTAAACTATATTACGTTGCGATAGGTACACTTTCCTATTGTGTGTGTTTTAAGTTAATGTAATTATCATTTTATAAATTTAAAACCTGATCTTGTGAAGTCATCCTAAAAATATAATTATTTATATTTTTATATATCAAAACATTCACATCCATTTTCATGTAAAAATAATCTAAGCATTTTCACGAGCATTATTATCATTCTTTTTGCATGCTCTTTCGTTTGGTATATTGAGTGTTTAGTAGATTAAATTCCATGCATAATTAGAACTTGTATGACTTATACATATCAAGACCATGAACTAGTGGAAGTATGAAAATGATTGAGGCACCTAGGACTTTATTACCCTTATTATCCAAAAATCACAAAAATATTATCCACCTAGATAGCCCTCTGAGCCTTGGCATTTTCTTTTCTAAACCCATACCTATCACCCAACCCACTTTTCACAAACACCGGTTATTGGCTAACTGTCTTAAAAATGGGAAAATTATCATATTTTGTGTGACAATCCGACTTTTTAAGTTAACCCCGTTAACTATTCCGTTAAGTTCCTTATTAAAAACTTAACCCCGTTAATCAAATCTAACCTCAAAGAATAATTCAGCCACAATATCAACTCAAAACTACAAGGACTAATTGTGTAATTATACTAAACTGAATAAATTGACTCCTAAAAGTCAAAATTGATCAAATTGCCTTCAGTTGACTTTTAGAAGTCAAAGTTCGATCCTTGATTTTCCAATTCGTGGATTTTAACTGAAATTCGTTGAAACTATTAATTACTACGGGCATTATTAGCATTCTCGGCCATCATTGAGCCTTAATCACCTGCATTACATCCGAATTAATCGAAAATGACCGTTCGTTTCATAACCGTCGACACCCTCATCAATTACTACCAAATTCGCATCGTTTGTATGTTATTCTCGCAAACCAAACCCCTGCGCACAACAGACGAGTCACACAGAAGCTATCCCACACGCCAATTCGATCGGAGTAGCAGAGGAAGTCGCCGGAGATCAAGTTGTTCGCTGTCGGACCTGCGTTTGCTCGATTTCTATCAATCCATCAACTATTCTGGTAATTTATCTCATCTATAGTTTCGTTTCAATCTCTAGAACAATAGCCCTATCATAATTAAGGCTTGCAGTAACGAATTTAACATGAACCCGAATCTAGGTTTCATGCGTTTACAGTTTAATCGATCACTGTCCCGGAATCGATTATAGTCCAATCAACGTATGTGGTTAGATTCGAAACTGGCCACTCATCGAAAGCCCTATGAATCCAACCGTTTTTAATATCGAATTCAACTCAGTTCATAATCTAGGGTTCTTCATAAAAACGATTTGGGGATTTCGGTCATAAACTTAATCTCAATCTAATTAAACATCATGGCCAGATTCGGAATCCTTTGTTCTCTAAAAGCCCCATGTTTTCAATAAATTCAAACATCAGAATTGTTCAAATCGATTTCATGACCTTGTTCTAGGGTTTCGGTGCTCATTCCGAAATTAAACACCCTTTTACTAATCGATTTTACAATTAAACCTAACTAACAGTTTCGCAATAACCTAATCAGCAAAACCCACATGTTTCTTGGTTCTATCGATAACCAAATCAAAGGAATCGGGACTGGTTTTTGGCTCGGTTACGATGGGGGAGAAGAACACCCGAGAGTTACTGATTAAAACAATATGGAACCGGGATCTGTTGCGATAGCCTAGCGGCCGGGACTGGTTAGAGCTGTGTGTGTGGGAGAGACCCGGGTTCGAGTCCGGGCTCCCACAATCATTTTTAAACATTTTTCTGTTAATACTTAATTAATAAAAATCAAACCTTATAATATTATATTATTATATAAATGTGTTTTAGCCGGAAAACAACCCGTAGGCTCGGGTTTGAATTATTAACATACTTTTATAAATTATACCCACTTTTATAATTAATATATTGTTATTATTATCAAGTAAAAATAATATGTTTATATTATTTTTAAACCGTAAATTCATTAAAAAAAAATAATATGTTTATATTATTTTCAAACCGTGACCCGTATTATTAAATAATATATATTTATATTATTTCAAATCATTTTATAACATCGTGTGTCGATTGAGACTAAATAATAATATAATTGGTTATACTATTTACTCGTATGCATGTATTATTATTTTCTTAATTTTTGTGAATGACAAAACACCCGGTCATAATTATTATTATTCGTGTCATTCGTCGTGAAAAGTAATTCCTAACTCCGTGGACACTTTCGTCCACTCTTGAATATTAGAGCGTTTCTTTAGGACGCTTCTCAATCCGTGTCATTGTCACATTTCCCATTTTTCTTTTATCCCTAATTTATGTGTTTATAATTTTAGGGCATTCATAAGTCTTTTGAGACTTACACACGTGGTTCCAACTTTTCCCTTGTGTGATTCAAATCCTTACTCAAGCTCAGGTGAGTATTCACGACCCCTTTTTACTGCTTTTAAACTGGGGGAGAAAACATGATGCAAACTCTTTTTGATTTTTGTACTTCATATTATATCACTTGTTATGACTATGCGTAAACTCTATCATGAAAGTCCTCACATCGAACCGTTTAAATATGAGAATAGCGAGGTATGTTGGGTAGTACTACTGGGTTTGACAAACCTCACCCGCGTTAGTCGCGCTAACTCGATTGGATATCGAACGGGTGCAATATTGACCTAAACGTGCACCGTGGTTGATAGACCTAGTGGGAGGCAATACAAACAGTCAGTTTACGGTTGCGAGCGTAATAGCAAACAATGAACATGGGTTAGCTACTCATTTGGTATATATGTTGATTATACAATAAATCTGGTAAACGTTTATTTATATATTGAAACCTGTGAACTCACCAACCTCGTGTTGACACTTTTTCTTACATGTTTTCTCAGGACGCTAAGCTAAGACACAGGTGCACGTTAGGACATGCATGGGATTCAACTGCTTTGCTTTGTGTCTGTTTATGTTGATTGAATTATTTTAATGTACTTTGTTTGGTTGGACGTTTGGACTTTTGGGCTTTGGTTTTGGGCGCGTGTATTTTGCGCATTTACTTTCTTTACGCTTTCGCATTGATACTCTGATTTAAAAGATATTTTCATTTTGAGTCCCATGTAGAGTCGTTCAATGTAACTAGTGTCTGAGATCCTCGTTTGTCACTTCCCAAACGGTAATACTCCGTTAGTTGAAATTGGGGGTGTGACAGATTGGTATCAGAGACATTGGTTATAGAGAACTAGGATTGCATACTAGACTATAACCTCACGCATTAGTTACTTGGCACAGACACTTATACGTGATACATATAGCAACTATACATTGCAGTGCAGGCATGTTAATATCATCCGTATCACCCTCAGTTGGCGAGGGACACATCATTTGCATTACATCATCATTCCCAGTGGCGAAACTCGGGGAATCACCAGAACATCATCCACTCCCGTCCGAGGGCAGCGAGACGGAGCCTTCGGAGGAGTCACTTACATCACCGTCACATGTTGGGTATGGTGGGCTTTCTCAGGTCCATGTTATGGACGACACTCAGCACTAACGCGTATCTCCTTGGGAATTGGGATCGTCGGAGGCGAGTCCCTACTGTACACATTAGCAACAATACGCCGACTGAAGGCAGACCATTGCACGCATCATTGCATAATCCATTGACACGTAGATGTCATCACTTTCCCGAGCCATGGGCTCGCGTCTTTGGTCAAAATTCTGTTGAGAATAGATTGACCACAAATCTGAGAACGCATTGCTCAATGCATACTCAAACTCTATTCTGACTCGGTGGGAAGAACAACTACCTTCCTTCTTCCAGTAACACATATCCATGAACTAGTTTCACTTCTCGAAGTCGCATTACATGTACATGTTTGCTTCATATGCATGTTACCATCTACAATCCGCTGGATTGGACTATCGTATCGTATTTCAACTCGGGTGAATACTCGAATCAAACAATTCCTGACTACTCATACTGATATGAGTCCTAGTTGATCAACTTATGATTGATAACTAAACTTTTCGATGACTTATCATATCTGACAACACTCTGTACTCATCAATACAAACTAAAGGACATTATGACATAGGACAGGGAGAACTAGGGTAAACATGCAAAGCAAATTATCATTACGGGTGCACACGTAATAGTAATTTGAAGTGCATGTGAGTCCTAGTGAAACCTAGTGTGTGGATAGATGGTCCTAATCAGTGATTTACAGACTTAAGTTTTAACTGTCTGTAGGAATTCTAGTAACCCACCCAACAACTAGTTGGTATCGTTAAACCTGTTCAACAATTGATAGACGCGACTATCAGGTTGAAGGTGTTTACAGACACACTGGACTATCATTAATGAAATCCATCAATGTTATTTTCACTCATGTAAGAGTCTTAGTGACCTTACGACTCTCATTCCAACTTAATCAATGGAACCACCTAGAGTGAAACTCTAGTAGAACCTCAGGGTAAAACCATCGACTCCAACTATGTATACAAAATTTGAGGAATTCTTTCTATGCTAACACGTTATTCCTTACAATCCTACAATAGATCCCACTTGAACTTGTTATCTCATCCCGTGACTAATCCTTAGGCTAACTTCGAATTTTACTCCGGCATATTCAATCCTGTAAACGGATTTCTTTCTTCACGAAATGATCCCGTTGATCCAATGACATTAGGAAACGAAGATTTAACCTAACCAACCATCAGTTGAACGCAACTACTTAAACATACACCTTACCTCTTATGCTACTGGAATCTATATCTCATTAGACTTTTCTTCCTTACATGTGAACCTCTTCCCTTAGCCTATGCATTGGCTGACACTTACCTTATAAACACTGGTCTCACTAGAAGTCCCTGCGTGACTTCATGAAACTAAGTACACTATAGAGATAGAAGACGGTCAAGTAATCGAAACAACTCACAATCTTAAGGCGTGTTAACTAGAATTGGCTGGTCAAAAGATTGACATTGACCTTATGCCAGTCACACTCGGCAACTTCGACGTAATTGTCGGTATGGATTGGTTATCTAAAAATCAAGCCGAAATTATCTGTCGTGAGAAGATTGTACATATACCTCTCTCGAATGGAGAAACCCTTTCCATCCAGGGCGAAAGAGTTGGTGCAGTCATGGGCATTATATCCTTCGTGAAAGCACAAAAATGTCTTCGAAAGGGACATACGGCTATTTTGGCCCTTGTTGCTGAGCAGCCGTCAGAAGAGAAGAAGATCGAAGATATTCCCGTTGTGCGTGAATTTTTGGAAGTATTTCCCGAGGATCTGCCCAGTTTGCCACCGCACCGTCAAGTAGAATTTCAAATCGATTCAGCACCTGGAGCAGCGCCGATCGCTCGGGCACCTTATCGATTAGCACCCAGTGAATTGCAGGAACTGTCCACTCAATTGCAAGACTTATTGGATAAAGGTTTCATCCGACCTAGTTCATCACCATGGGGAGCTCCGGTATTATTTGTCAAGAAGAAGGACGGTACGTTCCGTATGTGTATTGATTACCGGGAGCTGAATAAAGTTACAATCAAGAACCGCTACCATTTACCTCGTATTGATGACCTTTTTAATCAACTCCAAGGATCAAGTTTCTATTCCAAAATAGACCTTAGGTCCGGCTATCATCAGTAAAGAGTCCGAGAAGAAGATATCTCTAAAACTGCATTCAGAACGAGGTACGGCCATTACGAATTTATGGTCATGCCTTTCGGTTTAACCAACGCACCCGCGGTATTCATGGACCTCATGAACCGTGTGTGTAAGCCTTACCTTGACCAGTTTGTTATCGTTTTCATCGATGACATCCTTATTTATTCCAAGAACGAGGAAGAACATGAGGAACATCTGCGTCTAATTTTGGAACTACTTAAGCAAGAGCAACTTTATGCTAAGTTTTCCAAATGTGAATTCTGGATTCGAGAAGTTCAGTTTCTAGGGCATGTGGTAAATGAAAAAGGGATACATGTCGACCCGTCCAAAATAGAAGCCATCAAGAATTGGGCAGCACCGACGACTCCGACTGAGGTGCGACAATTTCTGGGATTGGCTGGATATTACCGTCGTTTTATCGAAGGATTTTGCAACCTCTCACCGCCCTAACTCAAAAAGGAAAAGCCTATAATTGGGGCGATAACCAAGAATCAGCTTTCCAGCACCTCAAACAGAAACTTTGCAGTGCACCTATTTTAGCTCTTCCGGAAGGAACCGATGATTTTGTGGTGTATTGTGATGCATCTATTCAAGGTCTGGGTTGTGTTTTAATGCAACGCGAAAAGGTAATCGCTTACGCTTCACGTCAGTTAAAGGTTCACGAGAAAAACTACACTACCCATGACCTAGAATTGGGAGATATAGTGTTTGTTTTGAAAATCTATAGACATTACTTGGACGATACCAAGTGCACGATTTACACCGACCACAAGAGCCTCCAGCATATCTTCGAACAGAAGGAGTTGAACATGTGACAACGTCGTTGGGTTGAACTTTTAAATGATTACGACTGTGTGATCCGGTATCATCCGGGTAAAGCTAACGTTGTGGGTGATGCACTAAGCCGAAAGGAAACAAAACCCAAACGAGCATTACAACTTACTATTCACCCTGGATTGCCCGACAGAATCCGTAGTGCTCAACTTGAAGCCTTGAAAGAAGATAACCTACCGTTAGAAGGTACTCGTGGCATGGAAGCACAACTTGAAGTAAAATCTGACGGAATTCGTTACTTTGTCGAGCGAATATGGGTTCCAGTGTATAGGAACTTAAGAGGACTGGTTATGGATGAAGCTCACAAATCTTGATACTCTATTCATCCAGGTTCTGACAAGGTGTACCATGACCTAAAGGTGCTATATTGGTGGCCAAAGATGAAGGCTGATATAGCCACCTATGTGAGCAAGTGTCTGACTTGCGCAAATGTCAAAGTGGAAAACCAAAAGCCTTCTGGTCTACTTCAATAACCAGAGATCCTAATGTGGAAATGGGAACAAATTCCTATGGACCTCATAACCAAACTACCCCGAACTCCTAGCGGATGCGACACCATCTGGGTGATCGTCGATCGTATGACTATATCCGCTCATTTCTTAGCCATCAAAGCAACTGACAAGATGGAGAAACTTACTCGTATTTACTCGAAGGAAGTAGTCTCTCGGCACGGAGTGCCAATATCTATCATTTCGGATCGTGATGTACGATTCACCTCTCATTTCTGGCAATCGTAACATAAGGCCTTAGGCACGCGTCTAGATATGAGCACATCATACCATCCTCAAACCGATGGCCAAACTGAACGTACTATCCAAACCCTGGAGGACATGCTACGAGCTTGTGTGATTGATTTCGGTAACACTTGGGAGTCTCACCTACCGTTGGTGGAGTTCTCCTACAACAACAGCTATCACACTAGCATCAAGGCAGCTCCATTTGAAGCACTTTATGGACGGAAATGCCGTTCTCCCATTTGTTGGACCGAGGTTGGAGATAGCCAACTCACAGGTCCTGAACTTGTATTTGAAACTTCCGAAAAGATCGTTCAAATTAGAAACCGTATGGCGGCAGCTCGTGATCGTCAAAAGATCTATGCCGACAAGCGTCGTAAACCCTTAGAGTTTCAAATAGGTGACATGGTCTTACTCAAAGTCTCACCTTGGAAAGGTGTCATTCGTTTCGGGAAACGAGGTAAACTGAATCCTCGTTATGTTGGAACTTTCAAAATATTAAAGAGAATCGGACCAGTAGCGTATCAACTGGACTTACCTGAAGGACTGAGTGGTGTACACAACGTCTTTCACATCTCAAATTTTAAGAAATGTCTAGCTGACGAATCTCTCGCGATTCCTCTTGAGGAACTACACATTGATGAACAGCTGCGTTTCATCGAAGAACCCGTAGAAATCATGGATAGGGAAGTCAAATCGTTAAAGCACAGAAAAATCCCCATTGTTAGAGTCCGTTGGAACGCGAAACGCGGACCAGAATTCACGTGGGAGCGCGAGGATCAGATGATGCATAAATATCCTAATCTGTTCAAGCACTCCGCGTCAAATCTCTAAGGTACTATCTAATTTTCGGGGCGAAAATTCTTTCAACTAGGGAATGATGTGAAACCCCCCAGAAATTTTTTTATTTATTTATTTTTGTTATTTTAAATTTTCGGGACGAAAATTCTTTCAACTAGGGAATGATGTGACAATCCGACTTTTTAAGTTAACCCCGTTAACTATTCCGTTAAGTTCCTTATTAAAAACTTAACCCCGTTAATCAAATCTAACCTCAAGGACTAATTCAGCCACAATATCAACTCAAAACTGCAAGGACTAATTGTGTAATTATACTAAACTGAATAAATTGACTCCTAAAAGTCAAAATTGATCAAATTGCCTTCAGTTGACTTTTAGAAGTCAAAGTTCGATCCTTGATTTTCCAATTCGTGGATTTTAAAATTCGTTGAAACTATTAATTACTACGGGCATTATTACCATTCTCGGCCATCATTGAGCCTTAATCACCTGCATTACATCCGAATTAATCGAAAATGACCGTTCGTTTCATAACCGTCGACACCCTCATCAATTACTACCAAATTCGCATCGTTTGTATGTTATTCTCGCAAACCAAACCCCTGCGCACAACAGACGAGTCACACAGAAGCTATCCCACACGCCAATTCGATCGGAGTAGCAGAGGAAGATCAAGTTGTTCGCTGTCGGACCTGCGTTTGCTCGATTTCTATCAATCCATCAACTATTCTGGTAATTTATCTCATCTATAGTTTCGTTTCAATCTCTAGAACAATAGCCCTATCATAATTAAGGCTTGCAGTAACGAATTTAACATGAACCCGAATCTAGGGTTCATGCGTTACAGTTTAATCGATCACTGTCCCGGAATCGATTATAGTCCAATCAACGTATGTGGTTAGATTCGAAACTGGCCACTCATCGAAAGCCCTATGAATCCAACCGTTTTTAATATCGAATTCAACTCAGTTCATAATCTAGGGTTCTTCATAAAAACGATTTGGGGATTTCGGTCATAAACTTAATCTCAATCTAATTAAACATCATGGCCAGATTCGGAATCCTTTGTTCTCTAAAAGCCCCATGTTTTCAATAAATTCAAACATCAGAATTGTTCAAATCGATTTCATGACCTTGTTCTAGGGTTTCGGTGCTCATTCCGAAATTAAACACCCTTTTACTAATCGATTTTACAATTACACCTAACTAACAGTTTCGCAATAACCTAATCAGCAAAACCCACATGTTTCGAGTCCGGGCTCCCACAATCATTTTTAAACATTTTTCTGTTAATACTTAATTAATAAAAATCAAACCTTATAATATTATATTTTTATATAAATGTGTTTTAGCCGGAAAACAACCCGTAGGCTCGGGTTTGAATTATTAACATACTTTTATAAATTATACCCACTTTTATAATTAATATATTGTTATTATTATCAAGTAAAAATAATATGTTTATATTATTTTTAAACCGTAAATTCATTAAAAAAAATAATATGTTTATATTATTTTCAAACCGTGACCCGTATTTTTAAATAATATATATTTATATTATTTCAAATCATTTTATAACATCGTGTGTCGATTGAGACTAAATAATAATATAATTGGTTATACTATTTACTCGTATACATGTATTATTATTTTCTTAATTTTTGTGAATGACAAAACACCCGGTCATAATTATTATTATTCGTGTCATTCGTCGTGAAAAGTAATTCCTAACTCCGTGGACACTTTCGTCCACTCTTGAATATTAGAGCGTTTCTTTAGGACGCTTCTCAATCCGTGTCATTGTCACATTTCCCATTTTTCTTTTATCCCTAATTTATGTGTTTATAATTTTAGGGCATTCGTAAGTCTTTTGAGACTTACACACGTGGTTCCAACTTTTCCCTTGTGTGATTCAAATCCTTACTCAAGCTCATGTGAGTATTCACGACCCCTTTTTACTGCTTTTAAACTGGGGGAGAAAACATGATGCAAAATCTTTTTGATTTTTGTACTTCATATTATATCACTTGTTATGACTATGCGTAAACTCTATCATGAAAGTCCTCACATCGAACCGTTTAAATATGAGAATAGCGAGGTATGTTGGGTAGTACTACTGGGTTTGACAAACCTCACCCGCGTTAGTCGCGCTAACTCGATTGGATATCGAACGAGTGCAATATTGACCTAAACGTGCACCGTGGTTGATAGACCTGGTGGGAGGCAATACAAACAGTCAGTTTACGGTTGCGAGCGTAATAGCAAACAATGAACATGGGTTAGCTACTCATTTGGTATATATGTTGATTGTACAATAAATCTGGTAAACGTTTATTTATATATTGAAACCTGTGAACTCACCAACCTCGTGTTGACACTTTTTCTTACATGTTTTCTCAGGACGCTAAGCTAAGACACAGGTGCATGTTAGGACATGCATGGGATTCAACTGCTTTGCTTTGTGTCTGTTTATGTTGATTGAATTATTTTAATGTACTTTGTTTGGTTGGACGTTTGGACTTTTGGGCTTTGGTTTTGGGCGCGTGTATTTTGCGCATTTACTTTCTTTACGCTTCCGTATTGATACTCTGATTTAAAAGATATTTTCATTTTGAGTCCCATGTAGAGTCGTTCAATGTAACTAGTGTCTGAGATCTTGGTTTGTCACTTCCCAAACGGTAATACCCCGTTAGTTGAAATTGGGGGTGTGACATTTTGTCATTTCAAGTTCATTATCATCGGGATGTCTTTGGAAAGAATCTGTCCTACTCAGAAGAATTGGAATATACAAATGGTGGATGCATTTGGAAATTATCCGAACTATCTGCAGGAAAATTCAAGGAAATATTATTTCAAATAAATTGAGGAAAGAGGAGTATTGAAAAAGTTGTCTTATTTAATTAAAAAAAAAAAGAAGTTGGTCTTTTACCAGGAGACCTTAAAGAACTGGATATGCATTCCTATGATTTCAATTTGCTTTCCTTCCTGCACTTCGTAAAGCCTGCATTACCGATCGAACTCTGAGAAAAGATTTTTCAAGCAACCAGTGATGTAAGAAAATGGTGGCGCAAGCAAGAACAATTGCCACCATTCTGTGGCTTGTCAAAAAGTGCCGCCAAAAGATAAGGTAGATGTAGAAAATGTGGAAACTGGAGCCACAATGGAAAGTGTAGCTAGAATCAAACTCGAGCCCAAAGTGGATATACATACCTGATCGAAGTAGGTGCTGTTAGGTGGCTAGCTGAAGGAACCGTACGGAAAGACAGCAATTTGCATTACGCAATAAAGGACGAGTTAAAGTTGATGAGAGATCTTGGTCTTGGCAATCTGACCATAAACGAGCCCTCAGATTAGTTATGCCCTCATGATCTGAGTACTGTAGAGGGACCTTTTAGTACTTTCTATTTTAAGCCATGAGGTCGTAGCTGAGTGTTTCGCGATAGCTGCAGCCTTCAAACCCATTTAAAACCCCTAAAAATCCAAAAAGATTTTCATTAGCTTTACTTTAGCCACATTACAACCCTTAAAAGTCCTCTTGATTCATGCATACTACTTAGTTAGTTGGTGGAGACTTGATGTGCATACAAGCTTATGACCATTGCATAATTCGATTCGAACTCGAGTGTTCCACTTAGCTTACATTATCCATATATATATAACCCTAGAGTTGAGTGAACATTGTGAGTAGTGAGGAGTTTTTGCATAATCAACGTTCTAGTAGGCTTATCATGGATTCCATCATCTTAAATCATAAAAACACAAAAATAGAATAAGCAGCTCAAGAGTTACCCCAGAGTTTCAACACTAGTTGAAATTCCATTACCCTTGTAAAGATTTTAGTTATGGGTATGATCATGCATAAGTTTGCTTGAGGACAAGCAAAGCTTAAGTGTGGGGTGTTATGATGTGCCATCATTTAAACATATTTTACATACATAATAATCCCACATTATGGTACTAATTGAATAATAATCTTGCAATTTATGCTTAAAACAATTATATTTTGTAATTGCAGGTTATTCGGTGTTGAAAATATAAATCAAGCTAAATCCTATCAAAAACACCAAGAATTCAAGCTTCTAGAAGGTTCATTCCCGGAGCATTGACCCCCAAGAAGTCAAAATTGGTCAACAATAGTCAACAAGAAGCTAAAAGACAAAACTGGGAGAAAACAAAGGGATGCACGGTCGTGCATCCCAATGCACGGTCGTGCACCGTGCATTGCCCTGTCTTCTTCCCCACGGCCCAGTACCGTGTCCCCTGTACCCTGTTTGATTCCCTAGGCCTTTGCACGACCGTGCAACCCATTGCACGGCCGTGCATTGCACATTTTGAGGCCTATAAATAGGAGGCTTGAGTTATTCATTATAGACACCAATCCAGACCTAAAGAACACTCAAGAAGAGAGCATTCTCGTAGTTAGAGTAGAGAGCAGAGGGGCTCTTCCTCCTTGTTTCATAATAGGGGAGCCTACGAAACTCATCATTATGCTAGTTTTTATGGCCATTCGTGGCGAAAACTTCTTTGTATTGCTAGGGTGAAGATGATGTTTGGTGCATGCTAATGTTTAACCTATTAATGAAGTGGTATGTTTATGTCTTTAACTAATTCGCTCTCAAAAACCATCTTTTGATGGGCTTTTATTATTGTCTAATTCCGTCTTTATGTTTGTGAGTGTCTTGATTATAAAGAGTAAGATCTTAAAACCCTTTTTAATCAAATTTCCTTTGAAACTCGTACGTCTTTATACAAGCAGAGATTGATAAGCCAAGGCTTGGTCTATACTTCTAAGATCGTACGTCTTTATACGATATTATTATGCGACCAAGAATTGGTGAACTCATGTTGGGAATGGTACGTCTTCAAACTTGGTCCCATTATTACACCGCCTCCCGGTGAGCAAAATATAATCACCTATTTAACTTTAATATAAAGCATTTTGAGTCCGATGTCTTAAACCAACCCGGAGATGACCATTCGATGGGTTGAGGGTATATGTTGTCCCTAACGGGAGGCACTACCACTTTTAAAGATTATAATTTGCAAATCATATGTAGTGAGGACTAGGCTCTAGCGGTGACCCGGGTCACAAGTTTGTAGTAGTCATACCACTGAATTAGTAAACTTAACATAATCATGTACCAAGCTGATTCGAATCCCGAAGCAATACATTTCGTAATCTGATCATTTTCGTCTTATTTACTTTTCTGATATTTACTATTCTGCTAGTTACATTTCTGTTACACACTTCACGCACATTTTTACTTTTATGTTATTTACTTTACCGTCATTTACTTTTCGGCTTCACAAGCACACAGAAAAACCACTCACTAATTAATCTGGCTAAAAAATAACAAAAGTTGAGTATTGAAACTCGACCATGTCCATTGGTTTGATACTTGGTTCTTACCTAAACTATATTACGTTGCGATAGGTACACTTTCCTGTTGTGTGTGTTTTAAGTTAATGTAATTATCATTTTATAAATTTAAAACCTGATCTTGTGAAGTCATCCTAAAAATATAATTATTTATATTTTTATATATCAAAACAGTTACATCACTAAACGATAACAAAAGTTGAGTATTGGAACTCTTGGTTCTTACCTAACTATATTACGCTGCGATAGGTACACTTGCCTATTGTGTGTTTTAAGTTAACGTAATTATCATTTTATAAATTTAAAACATGATCTTGTGAAATCATCCAAAAATACATTTACTTATATTTTTATTTACTTAATTCACAAACACATCAATAATCTAACCTAGACAGCTAACAATGTTGTTCATTTGATATTAGGAATGTGTTAGAGTCTCAATTGGTGTAATTTTGAGGTATCTACACTAATAACAAGATGAATTACTTAGGTGATCAAAGGTATTAAAGGAGCTAGCTTTGAAGATCAAGTGGGATCCTTCTTAGCAAAAGGTAACTGTTTTTCACTTACTTGGTAGTGATAGGTGGTAGTAAATGCATATATATGTTATACATGTTGATATTTTGATTATCATTTGTGTACTTATGTATATGTTTATTTGGTGAATTTGCATATGGAGAATGTATGCAAGAGGAGGTTGTTTAATGTGCTTGAGGTCCATGAACCTCATAATGTAGTATGGTGATTAAAGTCATTGAATTACTTATGTGTTTAAGTTGGGTTATTGTATAACCATGTTGTATGTATGGGAGGAAGCTAATTGGATGTAATTGAAGTCTTTGAACTTCACAAGTTTAAATGGTTAATTTAGGATGGGAGTTAATCGGTTGTAATTGAAGTCTTTGAACTTCACAAGTTTAAATGATTAATTTAGGATCTTTGAAACCCACAGGAGGGTGTTTAATGTGCTTGAGGTCCATGAACCTCATAATGTAGTATGGTGATTAAACTCATTGAATTACTTATGTGTTTAAATTGGGTGATTGTATGACCATGTTGTATGCAAGGGAGGGAGTTAATTGGTTGTAATTGAAGTCTTTGAACTTCACAAGTTTAAATGGTTAATTTAGGATCTTTGAATCCCACATGTTGGTAATAACGTAAGGGTTATAAAGGTTGAATGGTGTCGTGCGTATACACTTGTATGTATGTTAAAGAGTCGGTGTTTGAAGTCTAAGAACCTCACTCGGTGGTTAATTGAGGTCATGAACTTCACTAATGTCGTTGTCACTTGAAGTCTTTGAACTTTACTAATGTCGTTGTTGTTTGAAGTCTAAGCACCTCACACTGAAGTTATTTGAGGTCATGAACTTCACAAGGTCGTTTTGTGGCGTTTGAGGTCTTTAGAACCTCATATAAAGGAGTTTAAAGTCTAAGAACCTCACACGGAGTTAATTGAGGTTATGAACTTCACAAAGTGGTTTTGTGGTGTTTGAGGTCTTTAGAACCTCACAAAGGAGAAGGGTCGGGTTAGTGGGTGATTAACTAACTAGTGTGTACATACATAGGTAATGTATGTATAGTGTCATATATGCTTATTGAGGTTTTTGGGTGTAAATTCGGATTCGGTTTGGGATTAGACATGTATAGGAGTTAATATATGTTATCAGAAAAATCCCAAAATTCTAATGAGTATATCTCATGCTAGAAAATGAATCGTGAAAGCCATAATATATGAAACTTAGGTGCCTCGAGGAGAGGAATCTAAGAATGAAGGTTGTGTGCAGGCGCAATGGCAGTGTACCATACTCCCACCCCCGGCGTACCATACGCCTACCGACATATGATATGCCCAAAACTACGCCCCTCGTACGCCCAATTACTGAAAATTGTCATTTCGGGATGTTTGTTCATTTTGGGGAATGTGGGGTCATTGGGGGAGTTGTATATCATTACCAATTGTTATTTTATGGTGTTTTCTTGTAGGCAAGCTCCGGTTTGATATCTTGGGTCACGCTTCGTGGTGGATTGGATTCTCGTTCGTTTTGTTGGTCGTTAGCAGTTGGAGTTAGAACTCCTTGATTGGGGTTCATTAAACTTGTTTTGAGTCATCTCTTAGATATTGAAACTTTTCGTTGTTTTGAGATGTCGGACGAATATTTTAAAACAAGTTATGTCATCATTTTGTTGTAATTAACATATGTTGTTTTGTCAAGAATGTTAAATGTGACATATTTTTCGAACGTGTTGAAAGTTTTGGGTGTTACATTAATTCTATACTTAAATCTAATACTTATTTAAACTTTTTTTATTGTATAATATAGGTTTCCCCATATGATAGTTTGGACTACTACTTAGTATTTAAACTCACACCATTAACCTTGTAACATGAAAACAAAAAAAAAATAAAAAAAACAAGTACATGTGTGATAAAATGACACATTTGGAAGGTTCAAGGTAAATAAGGCTAAATCTAAAGGGCTTACGACCAACTAGACACAGAAAATTCAAAAGAATTAACACCACTATCAAGGGCAATTTGGTAAAACTATCAAAGAAAAACAAGACCCACAAACATGAAGCCTTATTTAATGCTTAAACTTTGATTAATTAATTTACACAAGTACCCTTACTCAATACGTCATCAATGGTAATTGAACTACTAGGGGTAGTTTGGTAAGTTTAAAAAAAAAACTTAGCTTGATTTATGATTTTTTTTTATGGTAAATACAACAAAAAACAAATATACTTTCTTTTTTTCTCATAAAAGTCCTTTACCAATTTTTTTACATATAAAAAACCAACATACTTTTTTTCTCACAAAAGTCATTCAAAAAAATTTTATATATAAAAAACTAACATACTTTTTTATTTTTCACACAAAAGTACATTGACAAGTATTTACCCTACTAAATAAATCGGCAAATGGAAGGCAAAGGAAATCGATCGACATAAGCAATAGCAAATCAAACGATTCGATTGCAAAATAATTTGATTGTTTATGTTTTTTCACATATTTTATAGGTATTTTTACAAAATTGATTTAATTTAATTACAAATTATCTCTTTATAGAATAAATTTGTCGATCGATTTTCTTTGTCTTGCTTCTGCCTATTTATTTGTTAGAGTAATAGTTGTCGAAGGATTTTTGTGCATATTAGTTTTTTATGTACAAAAATTTGTTGATGGATTTTTGTGAGAAAAAATAAAGAATGTTTTAATTTTTTACATCAAAAAAATATTAAGTGACTTTATTAGAAATAACATAAAGTATATTAGTTTTTTAAGATATTTACTTTTTTATATCTTTTTATCGTACTTTATTAGTTTCTTATTTTATAATATAATATAATATATACTCAGCATCTTAGAGTATTCACAGAAGGTTCTGTATATGTTTGTGAGTGAGTTCTGCATATTTTAGACATCTAACACAAATTGTTGTGTATAAGGTACGTTTTACCAATGCATAAAATGCGTTAAATTATCATTTAACCACATCTTTACAATTAAAGCCCAACACTCAATAATTACTATTATTTAATACACATGAGATTATTTAATTCACTACATTAAGTAATAGGTTAGAATCTCGTGTATTACACGGGGTGAATAAATGTAATTGTTATATGTTTAGTAGAAAAAGTTTATGTTTTTAACTCATGTAATATATGGATTAAATAAAATATAATGTAATCTATTAGCACATACACTCGTCAAAATAGAACAATGTGAATATGTAACTATATGATTAAAAGTTTTTTATTTGAATCATAGCTGACTATAAAATTATTTTCAGTTTATAGAATTTATAAAAATATGATTGAACATATTAATTGATGATAAACACATATATAAATTCAAAAATATGTAGAAAAAAATTGAAACAAATAATGAATTTAGTTGCCTAAAATAGTGGAGTTGATTACTAATAGGAGAGAGAGGCGGAAAAATGAGAATGAGAAGACCTAGAAATGTGACAAGTGTACTTCTAGTTTACTTGTATATTAAGTAGCATAGATTATTTTATTTATAATACTTAAAATTTAAATTCACATTTACTATTTATATATTTATAACTAAATACTATTTAAATTAAGTATCATCTTATTTAAATGCTTAAGTACATAATTACTAAATATTTATATAGTTATAATAATACCTAAATATAATCAATGTTTAAGACAGTTCAAGATAGATAAAACTCTCTAAAAGAGCCTCGGTGATACCCGACGCTTTGCGCGGGCCAAGCAACTAGTTCTTTTAAATAACTTACTAGTATGGGTGACAATCTTGACCCATTCATTAAAAAATGGGTTCATTTGGACAAAAAATCAACTTTATATGAGTCAATTCGGGTGACTTCAAATTAGTCAACGGGTTGATTTGGCTTACCTTAAATAAGTCAACGGGTCAATTTAGGTCACCCAAAATATTCAATTGATTCATTTGGGTCACCAAAAATATGTCAACATGTCAAAATAATCAATATTATAAAATTCTGTAAACTTAAAAATAGTGCATATAGGTCTCCCAACATTGTCACCCCACCCGCCATCGGCGCAGCCACCCCACCCAGCACCCTACATGTCGTCGCCCCGCCCCTACCGCCCCACCCCACCCACCACCGCTACCATCCCCACCTGCCACCCCGCATTCACCGCCAACTACCCGCCACCGCCAACTACCTGCCACCGTCGCCACCTACCGCCACCCACCACACCCGCCCACCCCCACGCCCCACCACGTCGCCCCCACCTACCCCGCCCCGCCCGCCCACCCCCCACCCCGCGCACACCCTATCACGTCGCCACCACTTGTCGCCGCCACCTACCCCACCCATCCCCCACCCGCACACCCCTCCACGCCGCCACCCCCACCCACCTCACCCACCCCACCCGCCACACCCCACCACTTCGCCACCGTTTGTCGTCACCACCTACCCCCACCCCCACCCTCCCCCCACCCACCCCACCCCACCCCTCTCCACCCGCCACACCCCACCACGTCGCCACCCGCCTATCGCCGCCACCTACCCCGCCACCTCCCACCGTATTGGTTGAACCCGCTTTGACTCGAACCAAAATATGATAGTTTTTTTTTTTAAAACGACCCGTTTTGATCCAGACTAATTTTGCTCAAACCCGTTTTGACCCGAAGTTATTTTGCTCTTAACCCGTATTAACCTGAACCCGTTATGACTCAATCCCGCCCGACCAGCCTAGTTTTCCAGGCCTACTTACTAGTACTTTTTATGCTCGTATATATATATATATATATATATATATATATATATATATATATATATATGTTAATGTTATACATCTATATAAAACTTGTATACAATCGGTATACATGTTTACACGCCCATCAGTATACATATAAATTCAAATGAGAGCATTCTCAGCTCGTTCTTTAAATTTCATATCCTTATCCTTATAATTATACTAAAAACACTACTTTTTTTATCTTTTATCTCTACTTTTCTCTCGCATTATCCTTATCCTTATAATTATACTAAAAACCACTAATTTTATCCTTATATTTACAAAAACCTTATATCTTTTCTCTCTCCTTCACTCATAACCAATTTAAACCACTCCATAAAATATACAAAACTCACTCTCATAATTATAAGGAACGGGCTATGAATGCTTCGAGGGGTATACCAAATATACAAGAGCTGTATTTACCACATGTCTATAAATAAAATATTATAATAAATATAATACAGTATTATAAATAAATAAAAAATCGTTTTCACACCTCCCCTCAAACATAATGAGAAGGAAATAAAAACAAAAGGTGGTAGATGCATGAGCAACTCTCTCTCTCTCTCTCTCAAATAATTCTCTCTCTACAATATATAACATATATAGATATAGATATATATATATCTACACCTCATCTTTCTCTCTCCAACCTCACCACCTTGCCTTTGTAATCCTATTCATTCACTTCCATCCAGAAGCAGATCAACCTCCATAGCTTCTCACCACCTTCACCTTCACCTTCTCATCTCAGGTATCCTTTACACCGACAACTTTCATCTACAATGCTTCTTACCCATCGATCTGTCTCACCTCATCAACCCCCAAAAGGGGGGTTAATTTCTCGAAATTCTTCATGAACATCTGTTTTCGTAGATGATGTGATCATCGTGTGTGGCTAATCTTTGTTGATTGATTGGTTAGTAGGGGTTAAGCCATCGTTTTTGTGTTTATAAAAGGTGGTAGGTTGGTGGGTTGACTTCGTTTTTTATCAACACAAATGGGGGTTTCTTTCTTTTTTGGTAGGATGTTTGTTCAATTTAGGTTATAATCTTTTCTAGGGTTAGTTTTTTTTGGGCTTGATTGTGTGCCTTTACTTTTCCCCATTTGGGTGTTCCAATTTTGAACATAATTGCAGGGTTTAAAGCATCCATCAAGTGGTTAGTTGAAATTTTGTCTTCTGTGAGTCTTGTTTTATATGATATTTGGGGCATTTGATTTTGAGCTCTAGGTGTTTGATCAAATGCTTCAATGGTGTAACCTCAAACCCCCTTTTTGGCCCTGCATCAGATGTACGGTATCGGTCGAAGATCATAGGATATACAAGTGTTGATATGTGTCTGTGTGAGGTACAAAGTTATATAATGCAGGGTGGAGAAGTGGTGTGAAAAGGGGTTTGAGGATTTTTAACTCACATTAGTAGTGAATTGAAGTTTGGTCCATTAAGAAAATGCTTACTTGTGACATGACTTAGGTGATGACCAACAAATCTTGTTGTTGTAATCATAGTAGTCAAAGGCTTAAGGCGCACTCGAGGTGCAAGGGCGCTTAAAAGGCGAGGGCTTTTTTAAACAAGGCGCACAGTATAAACATGGGCGGAGGATGGCCCCTCCCGATTTTTCGCTCAGAAGTGTTAATATGTACGTATTCGACCGATTTTTCGCTAAGTAGTGTTAATTTATACGTATTCGGCCGAAAAGTTTTTAGTTACGGCCCCCCTTGATAGAAAAAAAAAGGTCCCCCTGCGTTTCTTTTCAAGCTCCGCCACCGAGTATAAACAAGTCATTTTAGGGGGTTTAGACGTATTTTAGGCTAGTTTAGACATGTTCCATGCAATTTTTAGATGTTTCACACCAGTTTTGGCCGGAATCCTCACCTAAGAGCCTTGATGGACGCAAGGCGGTATGGTTGTGCCTCACCTGAGCGCCTAGGCAAGCGCCTTTTGCGCTTTTGACTACTTTGGTTGTAATCCCGAAATGTGTTTATGGGACGGTTTTTTTCTGTACTATTGTATCCGAATGTGTTCATATAACTTGCAAATCGTTTCATTGGATGGTTTAGGTTTGTGGTAGGAAGCAATGGTGAGCATTCGTCGACAAAGATTGATCAAGCTTTATGGTACATTTTCAAATTTTTATTACCTGCTGTAATATAGACATATTTGTTTTTCATTTCTTTTTATATAATCGTGGTTGATGAATGGTGTTGTGCTTTGGTAAATATTAGGGCAAAGCCCTCCGCTAGATTTTATATCATCATTTGAAAATGGGCAATCTACAAGTTGGATCCAGAACACCCGACATGTCAGCGTACTTCCAACACCTCCAGTTGATATTGACCGATCTGCGGAGGTAATAATAGGTTTCGTATTCATATTACATTTAGATCTGTGATTAGGTGACACATATGTTGTATATTTTTATTTAAAATTTACAAAATTATCATGGAAAAGAAAGAGGAATAGGGAAGACCGCATATAGGAAAGTGATTATGCACTTGCATACACAACTGTAAGATCCGAGCTTGTGACTGTTAAGTTATTCTGAACAAGTCCTAAGACCTGATTTCCCCATCTCGAGTCTTATTTAGTGTTCATTGTGCACAATTTTGAGCCTATGAATCTTATTATCAGATAATAGTTTGTTTTGTGAAGCTGGTTTCTTTTATCAAGTTTAAATATGTGGTCCAACAAGCTATTTCTAGGTTTGGGGCAAAGCTCTTTAATTAATGATTTTACAATAAATCTCTAACCTTTAAACATATCAATGAAGTACCAAATGTGGAGGAACAAAATTGCAATGAATTTATTAATGTTTTTATATTTTCCTTATCGTCTTCCCATACATTATTCTTGTTTTCAGCAGGAGAAAACAAAATCCGAAGAACCCGAATCCTCAAATGTCAATAAATCGATCTCATCTAATAAGCAGCCCATTCAGCATCCAGGTCTCCCTCTCAACTTCTAACTTAAGAATTTCGTCTAGAAAATTCTTTTTTGTAGTGTAAGAAAATAAAGATGAAATTTGTTTCATTTTTGTAGTCTAGAAAAAGGACTAACCTTTAACGCTTAAATGAGCTTATTTTCTAAAATAAAAAGTTATTATACGTCATAAGTTGACTATATTTCATTTCATGCCTTCTTTTGACTGCTATTTGAGTTGAGATATCCAAATAACTTACACCCTCATGTAATATTGTGATCCTCTCAATATAGGCCTCTTTATAGTGTGTTATATGAATGTCGTTTTTAATGTTTTGACTTTTGACTGTTCTAATCTGTAATTAATTTAGTGTTCAAAAGGCGAAAACGACACAGAAGAAAACATTTTGAGAATCAAGAACCTTGCATAATGAGAGGGGTATACTACAAAAACATGAAATGGCAAGCTGCGATTAAAGTGGACAAAAAACAAATTCATTTAGGCACAGTTGGCTCCCAAGAAGAAGCTGCTCGTTTGTATGACAGGTACTCTCATCACAATTAAATAAAACAAAATTTATGGCCGTGGGAACCCATTTTGAGTATACCCTTGAGACCCACCAATACCCTGCTAGAGGGGAATCAAGTGCTTGCGCTGGCCATGTTTCCTTCAGAGGTTATGGCAGGTTACCAGTGGAAGCAGGATTCCAACCTGCTAGAAGGGAATCAGGTGCTTATCATTGCCCCACCCCTTGAAGGTTAACAATTAAATAATTTAATCCAACTTTTGTGGTAGATGTGGAGGGCGGGCTTTGGAGCAATTGGTAAGGTTGTTGCTTTGTGACCTTGAGGTCATGGGTTCGAGCCGTGGAAACAGCCTCTTGCACAAAGTGTAAGGTAAGGCTGCGTACATTAGATCGCAAAGCGATCCGGCTCGTCCCCCCAACCCTGCGCAAATGTGGGAGTTAAGTCAAGCACCGGGTACGCCCTTTTTTGTGGTAGATGTGGTGATTTCAATCCAATTAGTCATTTACTTATAAATGGATCAATCTGCGTTATCTTTTTTTTTCTCTGATGGGTCAAACGAATTAAGACTTGATTGATTTTAACCAAAGAAGGAAACACATCAAATGGATCAAACAAGTCAAAACAGTTGATAGGCATTCGAACTGTATTTAAATTTATAAAAACGTCCTGACCCTTTCCCGACCGACATGCCCATTTTGTTTTCATGATTGTATAGGGCCGCTTTCATGTGTGGTAGAGAACCCAACTTTGAGCTTACAGGGGAGGAGAAGGACGAACTCAGTAAACTGAGTTGGGATGATTTCTTAACCATGACTCGATCAGCAATCAACAGCAAAAGTAATCTATCTCACTCTTAATTTGTATCTTTTCACCTCAAGCAACCATCTTTCTTGAAAAGAATTTTTAAAAAATGGAAAAAGAACAAGAAAGTTTGCTAAAGTCAACAGTTTTGACCAATATTGCCAACTTTTTTGGCATTTTTACAAGAAAGATGGTTGATTTGCAATCAAGAGTCAAACCTGATGACTCAAAAAGTCAACCACTCTTCATTTACCCAATAAATACATTTTAAAAATGAAAATGATATTGTCAGAACACCAAAGAAGGGTTAGTTCCCGGATGAAGTTTGAGCATCCGTCACAGGACAATAGTGACCCGAAAACCGAGGCTGATCAAGGAGGAAACAGCTTCTCAGGATCTGAGACATCGGGCTCTTGATTATTAAAAACTTTGTATTTTAGCAAGTCTTAGGTTATAATGAACATCTTAGGAGCATACCTGAAATACAACAGTTGTACTATGTCATTAATAATGGTGTGGTAACGATCAAGTACCTAGCTTGAATGATATAATCCGTCCCTATAAGGTATAACAGTTGTATTTAATATTATTCGTTTATCGAGCACTATTTGTGGAGAAGTATGTAAGGAACATATGGTTACTACATCATTTATAATAGAGATTATTGTCATTGGCATTGTTAGTTGTTATTCTTTTAGTATTCATCTTACAACCTTGTGTTTGACTCCCTTTCTTATAGTTTACATTGCATGTGGTTTTAGGGGTGTGTTTGGATATGTGTTTTATAGCTCACTATTTGATCAATTGATCTTGTGATCTCAATTGATGATAATTTGTTTTTAATGTTTGGATTCACAAATATGGCTTATGATATTTGATTAGTTAATGTGTCTATCACAAGTTATATTTTACCTTTTCACGTTTTGTTAGCAAGGTATTGATAGTTCCTGTGAGTTTTTCAGGTAACAAAAAAAGACCACTCATGTTCGTTTGTTTTATTGATTTTGATCATTCTTGGTATCATATAAACGCTTTTGTTGCATTCGCATTAGCTCCATCTATTGACTGATGGCAATTTAGGGGTCAAAATTACAAGAAAATGACAACGCTAAATACCACTAACTAGCTTTAGTCGAGCGCACATGGTTGATGGCTTGATGCATAAAAATTTGGCATTTTTATGACATTTTCAACAAACCAAATGCTCAAAAGATGCACATTTAAATACAACCAATGGTATAAAACAAAACCTCAATGAACAGAAAAGATACTAAAAGGTTTTCATATTGAGATATCAGCTACTCTAAAAAAAGTGCAACTCTAATTACAAGTAATGAAGATATGACAACATTGACTACATATTAAGTCACTTCTTCAAGATCTCATGAAATGAGTGAGACAAGTGAGACAAACTCGAGTGTAACACGGCCTCTGGATCTAGTGTTTATGACAAAATGTTCAGGGTATTTCCTCAACAACATAAGCAGCCCGAACCATGGTTTGCCCTGAGCTTCAGGACCCGAATTATCATCAGAAGTCGGATACCTCCTAACTCGACTATGGTGCCAGACACTAGTATATTGCTCCACCAACTGCATCCCATAGTGTAAATAAAAGTTAGCCAAGATAAGCACAATGGTGTAAATAAAAGATCAAATGGTCAATTTCAACCCACTTCCTTATGAATGGGTTGATTTGGGTTATGTTTTATCTCAAACGGTCAAATCAAAAAATTAAGCTAAAGTATAATCACTAAAGTCTATTTCTAATGCATACAACCTCCTAAATCATTATCATTGTGATGATATCATTTTTGAAATCAAAATTATCGCATTAATGATATATTCTTTTGGCAGCCTGCCTTTGGTTTTAAAAAGCGTGTGGCGCTCCGATGTGTTTTGATCCCAAAAGCCGATGCGTGAAGCATGATTGCGCGCATGATTGCGCGCATGACATATGTGATGAGATTGTTATTAAAAAATTATACTAAAAAAATTATTTATATAATATTTTAAATTGTTAACTTTTAAACACTAAATTATATGATAATTTCATCATCTCTGGTCAGATTTTTTCAATCGATGATCTAATTTGTTCAAATACTCAATTCCATTGTTCAATCGATTGTCAGATTTGTTAAATAAGATCTAAAAAACATAGACCCATTACAATTGATGGTCTAATTTGTTCAAATACCGGTCAATTACATGTTGTGTCGCATCACACATCAGATCACATGCGCATCATGAAATCGATGCGATCTCATCTTTGCATTATCCAAAGGCGGTGGATTTTACCTGAGTATGAAGCTTCTCCATAGGCATCCATTCCCCAGGACCACAAAGGTCAGATATCACAGTAGCCACAGATGACATTACATCTTTCTCTTCCAATTGTAAGAGCTGCTGGTTATCAGACTCCCTGTCAACTCTTGACGACTTCTTATCTACAACCAACATTCAACATTACAAGATAAACAAATGGTGTTAGTCCATCCCTGACAGAAATCCTAATCTGAATGTGATTTCCTCATCTTCTTAGCCCCAATAACCATCTCATCATCTTCGTCAAAATCAGTCAATACCCTACCCCTTCCACTCTTCTTCCCGCTCGAAGGAGCTAAAGCCGCCAGCTGATGAGGAGACTGATAACTACCAACGGAATTAGGGTTAGGGTTAGGAACGTGGCGGCGCGGTGGCCCAATTGGACCGCCAAGGATGCTTCTAACCGGCAACAGGAAGTAAAACTCCTTGTCGCCGATTGTTGTATATCGGGTCACCGACCCATTCAAGCTCACCTGCTTGGGTCAACCTGATTTGCTCAACTTCATGATTCGGAACCCACCACCCATTCACACGTAATATGGGTCCAAGATAGCAGTACTTTTATCCACAATTATGTTGCATTTTAATTTCTTTTGTTTTTCTTTATTTTAGTATTTTCATGTAGGTTAAGTAGTAGTGGTCAAAGTTGGTTTTTGCCCTTGTTTTAGTAGCGGTTAGTCATGATGTAATTCTCTATGTAACGGGTCGGATGAGAAAGAAAAAGATAGTGAGTTTATGAATGAAAATTTGTGTGTTGATTTTATCTCAAGTAGATTTTTGAGTTAAGGTTGATTCGTCTATGTTAGCTCAACCGTGACGCGTTGGGTGGTGTTCTTAGACACAATTTTCTATCCGGAGTGGTGAATCTGTATCTTCGTTTAAAGATCGCAGCCCGACTGTTTGTTTCGGTGGTGAATCTGTATCCGAAACGAGCACCGAAACGAGCCGTTGATCTATCCGTTTTTGTTTGAATTTAATTTCTATCCGTTACCATAACCGGATTCCTATCACCGATCTGCAGAAGATCCTACGAATCGAGCTTGACCGGTAGGGTTCCGGGGAGGTGGAGGACACCTTCGATGAAACATCCGTTTTTGCCGAGGACTTCTAGGGCGAAACGGCGGCATTGGAAGTCGTAGAAGATGCGGGCGTGGTGGCGGGAAATGTTCATCCCGCCGCCGAGGGAGGAGAGGCAACGTCGACGGTGGATTTTTTGGAGTTACGGCCGAGGATAATGGTGTAGGTTTGCATGTAGTATTCGAAGTCCTCGCCTTGGAGCTTAGCGAATCCTGCCTCGACGTCGCTGCTGCTGCTCCCCATGTTCTAGGGTTTGATCGGAGAAGTTTGTTTCATTACCGTCGTCTTCATATTCAGATGACGTGAAATCAATGTTTTTATTAATAAAAAAACATATATATATCTATACTATATAATAAATAAAGTTTTCATGTCACGTGTCGCTCTCACATTCATTCTTATTATTTTTTTTCGTTTCTCTCTCTTATTAAATACATATCTATCTTTTAATAATAATATATTTTTAAATAGGGCAAATGTTATAAAAAATCTATATACTTTCTGGTTTTTCTTATAAAAGTCCTTCAACAATTTTTTACACATAAAAAACCAACATACTTTCTGTTTTTTTCTCACAAAAGTCCCTCAACAAATTTTTACACATAAAAAACCAACATACTTTCTTGTTCTTCTCACAAAAGTCCATCGACAACTATTTATCTTAGCAAATGAATCCGCAAAAGTAAAGAAAATGAAATCGACCGACAGAAGCAAGAGCAAATGAATCTTTTGCCTTTCTTCTGTCGATTAATTTGCTAGGATAAATGGTTATCGATGGACTTTTGTTAGAAAAACAAGAAAGTATGTTGGTTTTTTATGTGCAAAAATTTGTTTAGAGACTTTTGTGAGAAAAAAGAGATAGTATGTTGGTTTTTTATGTGCAAAATAATGTTGAGGGACTTTTATAAGAAAAACCAGAAAGTATGTTAATTTTTTATAGCATTTTCCCTTTTAAATAAAATACTAATTATACTAATAAACATATTTATTTTAAATTATCCCTTATTATAAGAAATTTTGAAATCTAATACTTTTATTTTCAGTCAAATAGTAAATGAAAGTCAAATTATATTAACATATTTTTGAAACCCAGTAATATATTAATTTTTACCTATTTTTTAATTTTTTTTATTCTTAGTATATGTAATACATTTTTACAACTGTAGAATATATATACATAAATATTTTAGAATTTTATTTATTGATATTTTTCATCCCGTGTGTAAACACGGGATCTAAGCTAGTATAAACAATAAAGTAGAGTTTTTTTTATTTGTTAAAGATAAATTTCTTAATTCCACCCATGACCTCCTCAAATTTGATGTTTCTAGAGTATTTTTCTCTATCACGATAGGCCACCTACCCCAATATTTTTTATTAAATTGGATTTTTTTAAATAGGTGTAATTGAGAAAGTATTTATTAAATAGGTGTGATTTTGTCATCATCGTCTTTGTTGCTACAACAAATATACAAGGGCAACTTTCCGCTACAACAAATACTGGTCAGAGTGAGGGTCTTGATGTTCCTGTTTGTATAAGGTTCTTCATGTACATGCTAGGATGAAAGCACCGATAGACTCACTGCAGGAGGGGGTCTCATGCGATCAGCTTCCGACGTGAGAATAAGATAACTATTCTTTGAAGGTGATAAGGTAATCGAGATCGAGTATTATGGTGTAATAGTGTGAGAGTAAATATCAGAAGTCGGAATCCTTTACCTGAGTGCCCAAGGTCTTCCTTTATACATGAACTTGGGCAAGCATCATCTGGTCTATCACCAGCTTCTTACTATATGTAGAGGTATATCTTTCTCTTTCCTTTGCTTGCAGTGAGACCTTTTTTTCCTTTTTAGTGTAACAGGCAATAGTCTCATAAAGAGACAAATGCCCATTCTTCCAAGTCATTAAACATTGTTGTTTTGTAGCTTTGACTTCTCGGAGATTCTAAACGTGTCTTTTTCGGTTGTGCCATGTCACCTCGTCGTTTGGGAGACGCGATTTGTGGTTTTGCTTAGTACGTGCCTGCTTCTTGTACAAAGCTATGCTTCATGCACGTACTCACGTCATCAGTCTTCAAGGTTCTGGTTCAAGGTTCTTTCTTTCATCATTGTTGATTTTGCATGAAGACGGTTCAATGTTCTTTATGTCATCATTGTCGTACATGTTTGATTTAATTTCGTGTCATCAAGGTTCTTTCTTTCTGTCATCATTGTTGTCAAGGTTCTTGTTCTTGTTTTTAGTTAGTTTGATTTGTGTTGGAAAATCAATTCTTCTTGCACATAGAATAAACACAATATCATAATGAACCACGTTTTTCATTAGTTTGAAGATCAATTCTTCCCGTACATAGAATAAACACAATATCATAATGGCAAGTTCGTGCAAGTAAGCATAAACGTAGCGGATCTTTTGAAATCACAAAGTATACGGGTCCACATACTTGTTTGCATTCTCAGATTACTCAAGACCATCCAAACCTAGATGCAAGCTTCATCACTAAAGAAATACAACACCTTATAAAAGAGCAACCATCTATTAGTATTACAGCTTAAGAGCCAAGGTAATTGAAAAGTTAGGCTATATTTCTTCATAGAGGAAGGTTTGGGTAGGAAAACATAAAGCAATTGAACAAGTCTTTGGTAACTGAGAAGAATCTTATACTGCTTTACCTAAGTTTCTAGAGGCACTACAAAAATTCTATCCATGTACTATTGTTGCCTTTTGAGACAGACTGGTATAGATCACGTGGAATTCATGCGTGTGTTTTGGGCATTGCTCCTTCTATCAAGGGATTTAAGTATTGTCGACTCGTGATTAGCATTGATGCCACACATTTTTACGGTAAGTATATAGGCAAGATGATGATTGCAATGGGAGTTGATGGTAAATCCACAAGCTCGTCAGTGGCCCAAGGGACATGCACATGATGGTAGGAAGAGAAACGGGTTGTTCACTACAAATTTGTCATAGATTTTTAATAATGTACTTAAAAGTGGTCGTTTTTACCAATCACAACATGTGTTCAACTTACATTTTATAGATTGGCTCACTATTTTGATGTGAGACATCCTACGGTATCTAGTGCTTAAGCTAATGGAGATGTA
Organism: Smallanthus sonchifolius; assembly: GCA_023525975.1. NCBI lineage: Eukaryota > Viridiplantae > Streptophyta > Magnoliopsida > Asterales > Asteraceae > Smallanthus > Smallanthus sonchifolius. The sequence continues at coordinate 36,762,805 of CM042046.1, forward strand.
TATACTCCCTATGTTGTGGCAAAGCAAGCAACTTTAATGTCAAAAGTTGGTGCACATTCTTTGTGATCTTTTAACTGACAGAAAGGAATATTTGAGGTGATAACTCAAAAAGGGGGGAAATGTCCAAGTTGTTAATTTGGAACAAAAAACTTGCATATGTGGTAAGTGGGAGATATTTAAGTACCCATGTTCTCATGTGTTTGAGTGCATGTGCCAAACTCATGAAGCATATTGGCCAAACTCATCATCTATTACAGAAGTACTCTCCATTCGGATATGAAACGGGGTAAAAAGGGTCGTCCTCGCTCAACAAGGCAACGAAATGGAATTGATATTAAAGAAGGGAAAAAGACTAACCAGTGTGGAATTTGTAAAGAACGTGAATCGGGCAAGATGCCCTTTTAAGCCTCGAAGAAAGGATGCTTAAGCGGGTCAAGTTGTTTTGAAATTTTCTTTTAATTTATATTTGATATTGGGATTGCTACCATGTTTGACTTTATTTGACACTTTTTTTATTGTATTTGATATTAAGACTGTCAAGTTTTAATGTTTGTTTGGTTTTCTTATGCTTCTTATCTAATTTTAAAATTTCTGTATGATGATCCATTTAGATGTATTTAAAATGGTTTGATTAAAAAAGATAAAAGGAAAGAATTATAAAAAGTTGGTTAAAAACTAAAAAGATTTGCATTGCCTCGTCAACTTAGACTATCTTCTATGTTAATATGAGCATGAGTCGGGTTGGGTTCACCTGCAAACATTTTTTTTTTTGATCTCTTACAAAAGTTTGTAAATAGTTTGTAGGGATGGTGCCATATGACTTCAACATAGACTCTATCCTCTCTGCTTTGTCATGGCAATAGCCAATAGGATCATCAATGAACCTTTTGCATTGTTCTATCCCACTAAAAGTGATCTTCATCCCATCTCTTATAACTTGCAATATACCATTCTTGTCTTCGAATGACTATCAAGTCAAGAACAACATTCACACATGAACCTAGTGAATTGATTAGCCAAACATGCTAACACTGATTTTGAATAATCAAATACACTTTTGTAAATATGTTTAAATCTTAAATTCCAAGACAAAACTCACTTGTGGTGATTTTGAACCAAATGGGTTCAACTCGGGTTAAGGTTCTCGAATGCCGGGAACTTGCTTTCGTAAGGTTGTTTGGGAGGTTCTTCATTCTCAAATATCGGCAACTTACTTCTCGTAACTGAATTGAGAACATATGATTCTCGGATGGTGAGAACTTAATCCCACGTATTAATTAAGAAGATTTGAAATGTAATTGGTAGGGATTGTGTTTGGTCTCCATTTTGACTTAATAGTTTGATCACTTTATTGTTGCACATCATTATCTTCCTAATCTTAGATTTGATGTTTTGGGTGAGCTTAAATCATATGATGTCTCAAACATATGTGAAATAAATCACTAAAATATTTAATGAATATTTGTACTGAATCTTTTTTTGTGAAGTTTCGAATTGGATTTTTTGGCTAAACCATAAATTTTTTAGTTGTATAATGTTTTTATGATTATGCTTTTAAAGTGAAGTATAAAAAAAAGAGTAATAAACATTTGATTGATGCTATATCTGCAACAAGAAGGGACACTTTGCAAAAGACTGCGAAGATAAGAGGAAGACACCAAGATAGAACCCGGTTGACGTTTCAGATCTAGAATCATCACTTTTGTAGTGAAAAATGGAGCAGATGTTCTGGACTCCTGGTTCATCATCTAACGAGTATAATGACTCAAGATCTGATCCGGTTCTATCTTGTTGAGTGTTTAAAGAAGAGCTTGTGTCTTCCTCTTATCTTTGCAGTCTTTGGTTGTGTAATATAACTACATTACCTTTGTTATAAATTATTATGTAAACTTTGATCAGGTATTACATTAATACTAATGTTTTAAAAGACACTGTGTATCTGAAAAGGAACATGAATACATTTTGTTTTACCAAACAACTTGATTCAGTTTAGGTTGCTTATTATATACAGAAGCTTAAACTAGTAGCAAGTGATGATTAAAAGCTTGCAGTCATCAATTCTACGGAGAAGCCACAATTGTTTAAAGCTCGGAAATTGAGAAGCTTTGAAAACAAAGAAATTGTTAAGAGTTATCACGAAGAGATGTCAAAAGGGCTTCTTACCCCCAAAAAAACCAAACTCTGCATTACATGAAGTTTCGCAGTCGTGATGACTTGTATGGCGAAATGGTCAAATGTAAGAAACCGTGGAACAGAAAGTCAACCAACGAAAAAGCCAACACAGGTAGGTTAGTTTTATAAAGAACTTAATATTCATTATCATTACACAATTTCTAATCCTCTCATAAGCAACTTCATCAATATAACTGAACTGAGAAGAAAAATTAACCCACTAGTTCAAACCACCACCTCATGCTTTAGATTCCAATGCCAGAAGGATCTTCTTTCGTGGACCCTACACGAATAAGGTCCATTTAGTCATACAGTTGCATCATATCTACACAAATAAGATCCAGACCCTACTCTTTAAGTAAGATTTTGCTACTTGTTTGTTTTGTTATCACATTGAAACTAAAAACATTTGAGGAAGGATTGTACAGTTATAAATCAAGATTGGTGGGTTTGGGGGGCTATGCCACGTGTCACGTGGTGATTGGATGGGTTTTTCCTTTCTTTCTTTTTAATTTTCCCGGGATTTACGTGTGTATAAAAAGGTAAAAGTGGCTCAATAAACCCAAAGGTAGTCCTTGGTCTAGTGGTAACAGTGTGTGCCTTGCCCCCTCTTAACCCTGGTTCGAACCTGGGAGCCAGCATGTTTTTTTCCTTCAATTTTTAGCTTCTTTTTTTATTCATATAATTAAATTCTTAGTTTCCTTTTTTTTCCAGTTTTTTTTATTTTTGTTTTTCCTTCTTTTTTATTTTTTTCTTTAGGGTTTAGGCTTTAAAATTTAGGTAAGTACATTTTATTTTCTTTTTCTTATTTTAATGTTATAAATTTTAACACCTACATTGTATCAATGTTAAAATTGGTGTCCCCGTCGCGTAGCGCAGGGTAGGTTTTTTTTTTTTTTTGACGTGTTAACGTTTGTATTTTGGTTCAAGTCCGTGACCCCGCCGCAAAGCGCGGGCATCAAATACTAGGTGTTAAACAATTTGCACATTCTGAAAAGCATATTTCATACAGGTGACAATATGGGCAGTGATATCCGAGTTGAAACAACCGGTCACTTTCTAGCAACAGTCGAAAAATTTCAACCCTTTTTAAAAAATGTGTTATTACAAAAACAATATTATAACAATAATAATCTACATCTCTGAATAAAACGGTTAAGGAGGTTGTAGCGACTAAAATAGTAACCAAGTTTCAAAAATGTTTCAATTACGTCACTCACCATAGTATACCCGAGGATATATACCGTGTAAAATGCGTATTGAGTGACCTAACTGAAATACTAGGTTCGCCTTTTTTTATTTGGGGTTGTAGGTAGAATATTGGGTTTGATTTACTCTGACTTTGTTAGATTAGGTTGCTTGGTCACTAAATTTGCTTTGTTATAAATAGGGGTCTTTGGTTTATTGTAATGGAGTACATTATTCTTAATAAAAAGAGTCGATTAATTGTGTTGGTCAAAAAACAGTCTAAGCATTCCTTTTCATCTATTTTTTTTGTTGGTGTTGATGATTAAGGGCTTGTGCCATCATTGCTCAACCCACATTTGACACCTCTACCTAATAGTTACACCCTTGGTTTAAAAAAGCGCGAGGCGAGGCGAGGCGTTTCGGTCTCAAAATCCGAGGCGAGGGCTTCACGTATGCGAGGCACTAAAACTAAAAAAATAATAAAAAATGTATTATGCATGACACACTTCACTTCTTAATCATAAAAACACAAAACATACTTTAACACTTAGAAGTTAAAAGCTTAGAACATAATTAAACGTTCATAAATTGGTCACAGCCTCACAGGATAAGCCCAAATATGGTTATAGGCCTGATTTAAGGTTATTTAAATTGGTCACAGCCTCACAAGTTAAGCTCAACTACAGATTTAGGCCCAAATTGGTTTAAATGATGGGCCAAGCCCAACTGATTTAAAGCTAAAAAGCGTGAAAATACATGAAGCGGCGCCTCGCCTCGCACTTCAAGCCTGAGGCGGCGCCTCGGAGCGCTTCATGTATCTCGGGCGCCTCACCCATTTGAGGCGTTTTGCCCAGCGCCTCGGGCGCCTCGCGCTTAAGGCAGCGCCTCACGGCGCTTTTTTAAACCAAGGTTACACCATTGTTATTTATGTAAACGAATGCTTTTTTAAAAGCAATGACACGGCAAAAGCCATGATCCCATTCTATCTAGCTTCCAAGAGTTGAGTTTTGTATTTGTTTAGACTTAAAGAGTTCCAGAAATGCCTTATCTAACAACCAGTACTGCCGCCCTCTTGAGTGTCTTAGCTTATCTTAGAATTCAGGAATAACAAATTTAGTTTCCTATCACGGAAAAAGAATGTCATACTACTCAAGTAACACCAATAAGGCAATAACGTTTATAAAAATTAGGCAAACAGACATCAAAGGGAAAAACCAACTATGCAAGTAAACACCAACAATGTTTATAAAAAAATTAGTACTTTAAACAGACATCAAAAAAGAAAACTAACCATTGGGATTCCTATAGCTTTAAGGTCTTCATCAGTCATGTGTCGAAGTGCGGTCATATCAACCTGCAAGACAGAAGATGTGTAAAAGCTCATAACAAGTTCTAATAGTCATTGCATTGAAGAGAAGTAGAATTCATACTTCCTCTGCTTGAAATGTAATTGAATACTTTTCAAGACCTAGTGACTGTAAGAAGGCATCCACTGTTTCAACCTGCATGAGAGACATACTGATACTGCTAAGGAAAGAATCATCATTATAGTAAAAAAAAAAGATATAGTTTATAACAAAGATAGATAGTCTAGATTGGAGACTTGATTCTGTTGCAAGAAGTTAGGCCCTTAAAGAGAACAAGATACTAAGATAGATCATCGAGATTGGAGACTTGATTCCATTGCAAGAAGTTAGGCCCTTAAAGGGAACAAGATTAAGACTAAAAATATAGTTGGCAATTTTAACCCATTCACTTATGAATGGGTCAATTCAGGCTAAGTGTTTATTTCTAACTGATCATAACTCTAAAATGAAAAATTAGTTAACAAGAGTAGAACTGCTCAGATGGGTCGAAAGACGCCCAAAGTGTATTTTTATTGCATAAAAACTCCTAAATCGTTTTATTAAAAATAACTGTTATTATTGAAATAGTTTAGTTTCAAAATCAAATTTAACATTCTTTATAGAAGTCGCCCCAACCTATACCAGAAATCATCCATTTTGAACTTTCAACGCGTTGCCCTGCCCCCCCCCCCCCCCAATTTTGCCACTTCTAGCTAAAAGTATATCTCAACCAACGGTAGGTTTTGAGCAAGTAGCAACCTGGCAGAACACTGATATGACCTATACTTTTACTAAGTAGCGGTTGCAGTATTACTGTATATAACAATCCAGACGTTGGTTATACGCAGATAAAGCTTAGCATGATATTCTGGTAGTTGAAGCACCAGAAAAACATAAATGGTAACTAAAAGGCCACCACAAAATATTGGAACATTGAGAAAAAATGTTTTGCCTCTCTATTATTACCAGAAAAGGGAAACCTTTAAAGATATGAATATTATAAGTAATAGAGGCAGCAATTTCGACCCAATTATTTATGAATGGATCGACTTGGGTCAAGTTTAATCTAACAGGTCAAACAAGTAGATAAAAAAATAGATTACAAGAAAGCTGGTCAATAAAAAGTTGAAAGTCGTAGAGTGCATTTTTAAGCATAAAACCCCCTAGATCCCTTTATTCAAATTTTAGATTCTTACTGAGATAATATAACTTCTGCAATCAAATCTGACACACTAATTATTTATAAAAAATCTAAAATCTTGAAAATTGTTTCAGGTTGGCCCAATCAACACAAAAGAACACCCGTTTTGACAAGTTACCCAACCCACCAATTTCATTAAACAGAAGTAGCCAGTAATGTACCTTCTTTTTCTTGGTAACAGTGCTAGCAACTTTTTTAGTCTCTGCTACAGGGGCTTCAGCTACAATGCTTCTCCTAGCAGGTTTACTGCTCTCTGGTACTGCTTTTGGCTTTGCTGGAGCGGTTACTGCTGATTGTGAATAAGTTATACCCGATAGCTTTTCACGCAGATCTCTTATACCTACAGTTGCCTGCTGATTATTCTTTTTCTGAAGCTTCAAACGGAGGTCAGGGACACCAACTCTGCGATCTAAAAGAGCCAATAATGATGATGAGATGATCATAATAATAAAAACTAGTAGATGTGTGAGAAAGGTTAGTATGCAGTAGAGGTGGTAATTTCTACCCATTTACTCATTAATGTGTTTGGTTTGTGTTTTAATCTCAAACGAGTTAAATAAAACACTTTAGCTAAAAGGGGAGCAGGTCGAGTGGGTAGAAAGTCTCCCAAAATTTATTTTCAACGAGTACAAACTCTTAAATCATTTATGCAAGAATATAGATTATTATGGTAATATTTTTGTGTCTGTAATTACAACTTGCATGTTGAGTATTTAAGAAAAAATAAGTGTTTGCGGGTCAACCCAACATGACACGGCCTGCTCAGACTATACCAAAAATGATTTGTTTCAACATGAACCTATTTTGACCCATTACCTACAAGCCCAACCTGTCTATCATGCCACCTCTAGCATGTGGGACTATGTTAATGAAAAGGAAAAGAATTTCTAGAGTAATAATCAAATTCATACTCGATACTTGCGGATCAGCTTGCTCAAAAAGATCATGCTCCCATTTGTCGTCACCTTGCCTCTGCCTGAAGCAAGAAAATCACCATTGGTTCAAGTAAAATAAGAATTTGCTATGTAATCTCCTGTCTGATCTTTTTGGGAAGTGTGGTTCATAGGGTATCCAGTATCATCCATCCAAATTTACATAAACAAAGAATGGACAGTGGCTGATATACATAACAGACGTCCAGAAGCAAATTAGGTAGAACATATAACTCTATAGCACAAATGGGAGCCGATTTTCATCAGAAAAAAAAAGAGTTCAATTGATATTGATCTCGGACAACAGTGTACCACAGATCAACGGAACCCAATTTGGCTCTGCCCAAAGTTTAGTTGTGGCCTTCAACTAATATCAAACTGAATGCCTCAAAAGCACATAAGTTAGATGGCAAGTTTGCAACTCACACCGATAAGCCCAAATTCCAAATTTCAGCAAGCTAACAATGATACCCATAAGAAACAGCATGACTAATGTGTTCATGAGTTCATCTACACAAGTAGCATTGATCACATCCTCTTCTATATAAATCCAAGCCAATGGTTCCTATATTGTGGTGCTTCTCACAGTTTGGTAGAAAGGGAAAAATGGAGGTAAGGTAGGTGGTTAAATGACCTTCTAGCACTCAATCGCCTAAGCAAAAGCATAATCCGTTCACAATTGATAACTTGTATGATTACTTTTATATTTATATAAACATGTGAGGATCAAGATTTTGATAATATATTGCTTTGACAGCATTATTTTTCTAAATTACTAGTTTCATTGGTTTTTTGATTCAATTAGTTAGGAAACCAGGAAAGACAAGAAAATTTAACTACAACAAACTACTAATCCATAATCTCATCAAAAGGATCACTGCCATGCAGTTGAAAAGCCATGAGGCTTTTAAGTGATGTGCAGTTTGTTTCAACGAATCTACTTCATTCTACAGATTTCACTACAAACATACTTAAACAATTATGGATCATTCACGTTAAATGATTTTTTTGTAGTTTGCTGCCTCTATCAATGACCAAAACTAATTTTCTTGCTATTTCAATTTTAACCCTCAGCAATGTGCTAAAAAACATCCTTCTAAAATTATCTTACAGTAGCCATCTACTTCCCAAGTAGGTACACACCTCCAACGTAACCTTCCAATCATCAACCATAAAACACATTATGAAATAAGAAGGTTCCAAGTAGGTTCCTCCCCTGCTAACCTTCACTTAAAAACTAAACTAACTCACTTTCGGCTGCATTGCAACAAATCAGCATGCTGATATTCTTGCAGCTACATTGATAAAAGTAAACACGAATTACAAATCTCCATACTAACCAATGCCACTTCTTCATTTGTATTAATTTCAAAAGCAATGTAAGCTCAAATCAGGTCCTTCTGCCTTACTACAGCTAACCATACTAACTACCAATTTAAAGTACGAAAAAAACCACAACATATCACAATGAGCAGTCAAGCTACTAATGAAAGATAATCAAGCAAAAATGCAGGACCTATGTACAGTGAATCAGGAGAAGCGCTTATATGTTTACATGAGGATCGAGAATTAAATAGAGAGAGAGAGAGAAGAGAACCTCTTGCCGGCAACCTGTCTACGGCGGCCCGAATTGTCTAGGGTTCCGCCGTTTAGACGGTCTTTAATAGAACTCTTAGGCGCAGTCTCCACCCGATCAGCGTACATTCTCGATACAATTCTACCCCTTGAATCTAGAAGAACAGAGCTTACGATAAAACCCTAACCCTAAAGCCCCTGAGAATATGTAAATTAAAAAGAAACCGCAACGGGGGAGCAGGGAGAGGAATCGAATAGAAAAGAAACCACCATCGGAGCATAATTCTATACCAATCGGGTTGCCCCGTCCATTGTTTCTCTAATCTCATACTTTTGGTAACATTATTAGATAAATATTTTTAAAAAAAAAATTAAGGAACCTATTAAATATATATTGATCTGGTTTACTATTTACTGATATGTTTTTTTTTCTTAACTAGTTTTCTCCCCCGCGCTTCGCGGCGGGAGTTTGATCGTTATCGCTTCTACGTGGAAAAATTTACATCAAAACGCAGACTCGCTATAGCTTACGATATCAAAAAAATACTCGAATTTGAGAATTCGTGTGTATATGGAACAGTAAATGCGCTATAAAAATGTGTTTTATATAAGAATTTCCGTCTTTCTTTCCTGCATAGCTTACACTGTGGTTGCAGGACCGATGTTTAGCTAACTTGCCTGGAAGATATGAAAGCCAAATGGAAAAGAAAGAGAACGATCTGTTGTAGATCATTTTCCTGTATCTAAGCCTTTGGTAACCGGCTCCAACACTTCCTGAAGTAACTAAAATGATTTCAAAGCCTTAATAAAGATCTTTATTGTTGCTTCAATATTGTATCGTGTATTGAAAAGAAAGGAAAATAGTTTGTGACGGTAATATGGGAGATTCATGAAACTGTAAGTCACATAATGCAACCAGTTCAAAAATCCGCACCTACAACACATGTTTTTTTGTTGTTGAAAATATCATAATACAACAATAGTATTTTGAAAGAGGTAATGAGAAAAATTACCAAAAAAACACCATTATATAGAACTTTCGATGACTATTTTTCTTAATACAGATTTAATTATTTCATTATGAGAAAAATTACCAAAAAAAAGGCCATGTTTTAACTTTCTTGTGTTTTAGTTTTAGTTTAAGTTTTTTTTTTCTAATTATGTTGTCTGAAACTTATCATATTATTACCCTAAAACTTGATACCAACTGAGTTGCAAATTAAGATGATCACAACATGAATATGTTGAAAAGCATATCTAAGCATCAATTTTCATCAACTTTTTCAGTAATTATGTTAATAAAAAATATAAAATAGTAATCTTTAAAACTTACCAGTAGATCCTTTGAATCCAGTGTCTATGAGTTGTATATGGAGCTATATTCTTCTTCCTCATCACTATCATATAGATCTTCCGTGAGAAGCCTGCTGGTTACGGTGGTAGAAACTGATCGTCTTCTTCCCCCAAAAAGAATTGCAGGTTTCACTAAGTGGCTGGGTTTCTCTCAAGAAATGAATACGTGGGTTTGGTGATGCTTTAATGGTTGTACCACTTGCAAAACAGGTAGTAAGTTACTATTCAACTCATTGTCTATGTTAATAATAAAAAAGGGAAAAAACAAAATAAAAAATGACCGGTTCGGGTTATCGAAAACCATAAAGCGAATACCGATAAGGGTTCTGATAATACCAATACTGACAATGATGTTGTTCGCTCATAATAGGTTCCGCTCGTGACGCTACCACAAAAAACTTGATTTTGAATACAACTCCGTTAAAAAAAAATATATCGAAACGTCGACAAAAAAAAACTAAAAACAGTCGCGCACTTCGTATTTTGAAAAAAGTTAACGAACGGAAGTTATTAAAGGAAAACGAAATTAATAGAAAATGAAGCGGCACCATATTAGATAAATATTGTAACTTATATGTTCAAAATACTCAAATACTAACTCACATAAAAATGTATATTATATATAGTATAAGGGTTGAAAATTAAAATATAGAATATAGTAATTTGATGAGAGAGAGAGTTGTGTTTTTTTTTGAACGGCAATACTTAGATATTTTAGAATAATTGTGTTTCTTTGGGGCAACACCTAGAACATCCATGGCAGCCCACCACAGGAGGAACCCCCAACTGGGTAAACCCTCTGACCTGGCCACATACCTTTTTTTTGCTGTTGCCAGGATTCGAACCCAAGACCTCCACTATGGGAAGTTTTGGGGCTAACATTACACCAAATGACCAACGATGAGAGAGTTGTCTGATAACTATAAAGTGGGTTTCTCTTTAGAATGAATTCGTGAGTGTTTGGTATGTGTTCATGCTTCAAGTGGTTGTACCACTTGCAATATAAAGAGTAAGTTACTATTCATGGGGTTGATAATTGTTTGATCTAATAATTTGATTTAAATTAAATAATTATAAAACATGGTTATTATTAATGGTTTTTATCTTTACATTTACCTCTTAGAGCATTCGTATTAGGTTTTTATACTTATTTTTATAATTTAACTAAAAAATATTATTCCATAAAAAACTTGTTCATTTTTTAAAAACCTTTCATTTCCCATTCCTTATTTTTATAATTTTAAATACATGGTTAAGGAATTGATGTATTTAAGATTCTAGTGTTAATTTCATTATAATTTTAAAAATAATGATAAGGTTTAAAAAATATGATGCAAAAGCCTTTTAACTTCAATGTTATTTTTATCTCTTTATAATCTAAGGATATGGTATATACACCAATCTTGATCTTGATGTAAAATGCTCTTATTTCGTGTTAATTTAAAAAATTAATCACTACTTATTAATCAAGATTGATATATCTTAATTTTAAATTTGTTTAACAATTATAAAAGTTACTAAAGATTGGAACACTTGTTAGTTAGCTTGCTTACATGTTAATGTATACAAAACCTTCAAATTGTCAAAACGGTTTGCCTAAAAATCCCAAATCGTCAAACCTTGTATTCCCCGGGTTCAGTTCAGGTACCGACACGATTTGGTTAGAGATTTTCTTTTTTACATATTCAGGCATGTCAAGATTTCTGCTAAAAAAAGCACCGGTGAAATTCTTGACTGATCCGTTAGAAGGAAGATCAACACTCAAACAAGCTGAAATTTTGGTCTTTGGATGGATAGGGGTAAACACGCATGTGTGGATCTAACAAGGGTTTCCTCTCTTGTGGGCTGGGGGGTAGTGTTTTCATTGTGGGTCAAACTGCTTTAAAAGTTGCTTCATTCAAAGTGACCAAACTCGAGAAAGTGTGATTGACAACTAACACGTGTTTATTCCATTTGCATTTGATACTTTTAGTTTCCTTACGCCTGAGACTGTGAAGCTACTTAGTCGAGTCCAACGGGTCAGGGCCGGCTCAACCTTTTTGGGGTCCCAAAACGAGTTTCTAATTTGGGCCCTTTCATAAAAAAAATGTTATATTTTGCTTACGATCCTAACCTGCCCGAATATTATGAAATTAATTTATGTGGAACACACATGGGGAGTGTAAGTATCAGTTGGTTTTGAACTAATGCTATGTAAGTTTATATCAAGAGCCTTTTTTGTTGGAACATTATATCAACTAGCTTTAATATCATGTGTTAGATTGGGTGAAACGTTAACATTATAATGATAACTATCTTAACATCTCTTTTTATACAAATTTGATATTGTATTGGTAACTTTTTCATTTTGTTAAATGTTAAGATTATATGGATGATAGTAATCAAAATATAAAAAAATACATGAAAATGCATTTCATAAGTGATGTATTTTTACAATATATTAAATTACATATAAAATGAAACCTTACAATGATGATTTACAAATTTAAAAATACTTCATTGTATACAATATTTGATGTGATATTGATAATTTTTCAATGTTTAACACCCACTAAATGCAACAAAGAATAGAGTTTCTTTTCCACAATTACTGAAACCACAAAATAGCCAAAACCGTTCAAAAAATAGGGCACAAACGGTGCGAACCTGATTGAAGCCAGTAGTGAGTCAAAGAAATCGAAGATAACTAAATTGGTAAACGATTTTCTTGCATACGTTGTTTCTCCATTTTATTAGTTAACTGAACTCTGTCAGCCTTTTTGTATAAACTTTAACCTTAATGTTGTAACATATTTACAAATGATTAAGTTGTAATTAAATTTACATATCAAACTTAAGTTACTTTTTTAAAAATCTCGTATTTTATACGGAAAATCTCGCTAAATCTTTAATATTTAATATCTCATTTAAAATAAAATAAAATTTAAATTTCAACAATATATCGTCTTTTAAATTCAAAAATTTAAACTCCAAAATTTAAAAATCGCACTCCTTAGTATATCGAAACAATTTAAATTTAAAATTACAAAATTAAATATAAAAAAAATTAAAAATAATAAATTAGAATTGAAGACAAACATAATTTTTTGAAGAAAAAAAAATCTAGTCGTTTAATAAAAAATTAAGTTTAAAATATAATACACTTTTAAAAATAAATATTTATAACTATTAAAATTTTAAAATCAAAATAAAAAATTTATTTATAAATATTAAACTTAATTAAAAAACTACTAATTAAATATTAGTAAACTTTATTTTAACACATATTTATTCAAATACAAAAGTAGTCTTTTTTTAAATATGCTATTTTTTAATTCTTGATTTTTTTTAAATATTCACTTTTGATAATAATTTAAAAATAAATTTGAGTTAATGGTAATAATGATGAATTAATTTGGTAAAATGTTTATTTATGAAGATTTTTAAAAAAGTTAAGCAAAATATGAAAAGATTAAATAGTGGATTTAAATGTGATTTTGGGGGGAAAAGGTTGTGAGGGTGAATATGATGATAACAAGTGACAAATGATTTAGTTTTTTATTAGATAGGAATTCCATAACTAGAAACTCATAAATGCACCAAACAGAGTGAAACAAACACAGGATAGTAAGTTTATTGCTTTTGAGAGTTGTGGCTCCCCATCTTATTTTTCTCAAGTTACTAATATGGAGAATACTAATGTATGTAACTGTAAGGTCCGGAGTCTTGAGGATCTTCAATCAACGGATTCAACAGCGTGTTGAACCTGACGGAAACAGACTCGACACGTGACTTGTAGGTAGAATCAAAGAGGACGAGACACTATTTAACAGTCAAACGATTCGTATATTGATAAAATCACTGAAAACACAATACAGATCGTTCAACAACTCGTCTAACCGATTACAGAAAATAAAACAACTATTTATACTAATTACATGTAATTGGATGGGCTTGGGCCGCATATTTCAAGTATGTGGTTGGGAGCCGCAATTCAAGTATGCTGCTGGGAGACACAAACTTCAAGTATGCGGCTGGCCCATGAAGTATGCGGCCGCATACAACCAAAATGTCGTCTTCTGAACTTCCCGGTAATCTCTTGATGTGTTAGCCTATTAGGTTTGATCCTTACAATCTCCTCCTAGGCTAATGCATTCAAGTAACTCAGAGTATTTCAACATCAGCTGAGTGATTACCACCTCCCGCATAGAGGCCTTGAACTAACGCCGTTGCCAACACTTTTATGAACGGCTTAGTATCCTTCTCATTTTCTTCAGGCACGAACAATCTCTGCTTGGACAATCTCAGCATGTCTTCCTTCCCAAACTTCATTAAATCCATAGGATCAACAATTGTGAACTCTTTGTCAGTATAGTGAATGTCGAGAAGACCAATCACAGGACTATAAGACCGGCACACAATATTACTTAGTGAGTTGTCAGGTAGTCCCTTATGAACAGGGACACAGTCAACTGTCTTGGGAGGAGGATAGATCTCCATTATAAGAGGCTTCTGGGTGATCCTGTCAATCATGTACTTTGAAGTTACCCTCTTGCACTGAGCAGTCTTCATTGTCTTGAAGTCATTGTAATTCTCTTTTAAGAAATGAAGTAAAGTCACTTGCATCTCCATTGTTTCCCAAGTTGTAGAAAAGAACCTTGATTAGAGTTCTAAGATCATATCTGGGCAAGGATTGAAAGTCATGCATATTAGCAAAGTACTCGACTCGCCCATTCTTCCTCTTGATTAGATAGAGATGCTTCTCACTGTCAAACATCCAGCTTAGAATAAGAGAACGATCATTCTTCTTTGCAAATGCATTGGATGCTGTGAAATAATGAACTTCTAGTGGAGGAATAAAGTTGAACAAACTTTCCTTTTTATCTGTACTGCCTGTGGAAGATGTTGCTTCAGTAGTATCTTTAGATTCAGCAACATGATTAGCATTTTCCTCCACGTTGGGAGGTGAACTACCTTCGGCGAAAATATCGCTGTCAATACCGATAATCACCTTTCCTTGAGCATCGATGTATGTAGTAGAGGTAGGCATATTTGCATCAAAGAAATCTTCAGCCTCAATGAAATACTCTCCTGCAAAATCATCATCTAACATAGTTGAATCCCTTCATATGAGAACACGGAGACTGATTTAAGTAAATCATCAAGACCCTGTTCAAATTCAAATGAAAGATCATTTTCAGACTGTTGTGCCCCCATTTCTTCATACGCGGGAACATAAACGACCATTGCTCTAGATAAATCTTCCTGTGAGCTTGTTCTTTGGTCGTCTTGGTCTTTACTTTGATCCTTATCATCCTCTCGGCCTTCATTATTATCACCATCACCATCATCACCTTTACCTTCATCATTACCATTGCAGCCATCTTCTTTCTTCTTTTTCTCTTTCTTTTTTCAATTTCTTCAACTCTTTGAGCACATACTTCATGTTGTCTCTTAGGCTTTGAATTTGACCACTTTGTATGTTGATGGTTGTCCTAAGAGTATCATTTTATTTATAGAGTTTTTCAATCTTTGAATCTTTAGCCACAGAGTTTTGTTCTAGACTGAATACTCTTTGTTGCAGGGCTTGAACATCCATCGGTTCATAAGCAATCTTCTCTTTTCCCTTGTCTTGCTTTGTAGGAACGGTAGGTGTGGACTTCTGCGGGAGTTGTTCAGAAACTTTTACTCTTTTCCTCGTAATCCTAGTCTTCATCGGAAGTATCACTCTATAGTTTAGATCGGTTGATGAGAGGAGGTTTCCCAGCAGCCTTTCTTTTTATCAATAAACTTCTGTGATATTTGTTTATGGGCACTTCTTCCTTTTCACTTTCTATTTCAGAATAATCAAACTCAATACCGTCTGATCCACCTTTAGATTCACTTTCTTCTTCTTCAACATTGACAGCACTTGAACTATGAGCTTCATCTCCCTTTTCACTAGTAACACTCTGAGTTGTAGTGTCAGAGAATATCAAGTCGTCTAAGTCAAGATCGCCCATATCTTCTAGGTTCTCTTCATTTTCAAAGTAGATTGGCCCTTCAATGTTGAAATTTAACTCACCCACATGTTCATCAGCAAGTTGTACGTTTGTGATCACAGGCTCGTTGACAATTGGAACGTCAGCAAGATTTTGAGCTTGTTGACGCACACGTCTAGGTCTACGACAAGGCTGAGGTGGTTGTTGTGGGTGTGGAGGTGGTGGTGGTGGTGGTTGTGGTTGGTTGCCCTCAATCTCAGGGAAGGCACCGAATTCTCCAACGGTCTCAGGCCGACATAAAATCCGTGCTTGTTCATTGACATGTAAGACAAAATACTTCTATCCATCACTTTCACGTGCAACCTTCTCTAAGTCATAACCAACTATGCATGCTCTCGATTTATGATCATCTGCAAGAATCGAGGATACATTAAAAACACATACTTCATCTTTCCAGTCAAGTTGCTTTTCATCTCATCAAACACAACTCTTGAAAAATTGAAGTTCTCCCCCATAACCAATGCGTAAACCATTGATGTCATGATAACGCTCAATTCATCATAACCTCCTTTTCTTCCTGAAATGAACTGGTTCACCACGTGTGCCAAGTATCTCTAGTATGGTGGAAGATATCTCTTTAATATAGAAGGCAGTTCTCCTTCATAACTCATCCTTTGGAAGGTTTCAGTCATTTGTTCAGCAGTATAACTTGTAGGATGTTCGGGATTATCACCAAAGTTTAGAAAAGTTCTTATCACAGCTTCAGTAATTACAATTCTCTTTCCGGCTACCGTACCAGCTATCCCTTCCACATTGTTCTCTGTGATTATATCAGCGGTGCTCCAGAAATCTCTAATGAAGTCTTCACAGATATCCGGATGTTGAGAAAGAGTATGAAATACTCTGGATGCCCTTAATCCCACGATCATTGATCTGAAAATGCTATGATTCTGTGGTGGGTCCTCTAAATATGCTGGTTCATTGTGATCCTTAACAAATTTTAAATTTGCCATGCCTACAATCAGTAGAGCAAGTTAGATTCCAAAATGACACATTCAGAGTTGACGGTCACAAGATCAAACCGCAAACTTTAAGCGGACCGTAAACTTTTATCAAACCGCATACTTAACCTAAACCGCAAACTTATTACACACCGCAAATTTGAACAACACCGCAAACTTAGGTCACACCGCATACTTGTATAAAAACCGCAAACTTTCAAACGATTGAATTTTTTTTTGAATTTTAACAAGTTTTTGGCTTGGATTTTCGGTGTAACAGGATTGCCTAGTGATTTCGACCTAGACTACTGGACCAATTTCAGTTATTGCAAGATTTTAGATGTTCAATTTGGTCAAAATGTCCGGTTCATTATCAATTTCAGTCAAACACATCCCATACGCTTGATTAACACGAATCCATGATCAAGCTTCTTACCTTTGATATCGCCAATACCTCTTGAACACAAATAAAAACAATAATTTAGCAAAGAGATCAAGTAATCCGTCTTTAGCAAGAGAAAACGAGGTATACGGTTTGAGAGAATTCTTGAAGTATGCGGTTGAGATAACCCTTTAACCACAAATTTCGTGAGATATTTATAGAGATGATGAAGTATGTGGCCCGCATTGATCAAGTATGCGGCCGCAAACTTTGAAATGCCTTGAACTTTTCAGAAACTTTTTCTTTTGGATTGTCAAGTCAAGCAGAAATGGTCATTTTGATACTTGTGAAATAAAAAACAAAGAAAAAATAAAAATAACTTTAACTAAGCTAAAAACACAAAATCTTTTTGTTCTTTTCAAAATAACAGACTGCTTTGAAACAATATTTTTGAGAGAAACTCTGTTATGGGATCATATCATCCTAGGGTAGACTACACTATACTTATCAGCCGCTCATTTTCTTAGACAAGTCTTGGTGATTGCCAACATATTGTCCTTCTAAACTCAAGCCTTTATACCTTAGTTGACAAGCAGCAGTGAATGAATTTATCATGTTTTCTGGGTAAGGGTTATTCAAGATTTAGTGGGTCCCATAATCACATCTTAGAAACCTGCATTTATTTTAGTGTCAATTAGATGAGTTTTTGATTAACTGAATGGACCCCACAACTTATCGGATAAGCCTCCCTTCCTCATGATCTTTTTAGCACCTAAAGATAGCTAAATGAGCATAACTAACATGGGTCAATGGATTGTTCAGGAAATCTCTGACAAATGTGATTACAAACATCGCACAACGGACTTACATGCTCACAAACAGTAAATGCTCAGGGTCATTGCACTACGGACTTACATGCCTTGACAAGAGATTCCTTCCCAGACCCACGTTCCCAAAAAGAAAAAATATTCATGGGTATACTAATATGTACGTCTTTTGACATATCTTTTTGAATTTTCCTATTGCACGACATTAACATTGCGTGTCTTTTTGCTCACATTTCTGTTTTGCACTTTCATTGAGTGTCTTTTCACCTATTGCATGTCATTGCATGTCTTTTATCTATGTAAATATATATACAATCTTTTTTCTATGTAAATATATATACAGACTTTTATCAAGTCAGCTCACAACCCCTTTGTTAAGGGTCTCGGCTTGTACATTCCAGAGATAGTATGTTCATCCACAGTTCATCAACCTTTATGTGTAAGTGTTCAATTATCAACAGGAAGTAAGTATTATACCAATCTATGATATGTTCCCCACTAAAGTGATGACCTTTAGGTTCAAGTGAAACACTATCTTGCTATCCTTTCAGTTTTAGCAGAGCCTATCAACATATCACCCTAAGATCCCGATCTGTTCAACTAAAGGCCTTACATAAGATGACCCAACCTCTAGAATGATGTATGATGCGTGTAAACTATATATATATATATTTATAAGTGTTTTACACAATTAGTTTTAAAAAGGGTTTTCACCAAATACTAATCACACACACCGGGCAGTGTACCCGTCGGATAGCAATATAGTAAAGGTAAGAACCAGATATCAATCCGTGGATACGGTGGGATGCGATAATAAACCGGGACTAAGATTCAATCAAGTATGGGTAAAAGATGTTTAAGTTGATTTTTAATTAAACAACTATGTAAGAATATAAAACTAGACTAAAGTCACAAATCAAACAATCAAGGAGAAAATATCACTTCGGTGTTGAATCCATTTAGAATACATTCAATACATTCATAGAAACATGGCAAATACACGATACATAAATTGACTAAATTCTCGTCAAAGATATCTAATCAAATGACTATTCGGAAAGCTAGCATGAATTACACAAACCAACCACCTAAAGTCATACAATGAGGTTCACGTGTTTAATAATCATGTTAATGTTTATAAAGATTGAACTAGCTTCCGATTAAGGTACACTAATCCAACAACTAGTTGGAAAGATAATATGAACAACACACTATCCACCTCAAGTTGATTAATTTAGACTACAATATGCATTTCTTCAACATACAATGTTCATATAAAGGTTATATAAATTAGGAGGATGTGTCAACAATTCCTAGATAAACATAATACTAAATATGACACATCATAACAAATACTTTGTCTTTCCAAACATAAGCATAAGGTTACACATACAAATATAATGATTCATAAATAAGACTTCATTCACCATTCCTAGTCAAATGCCATAAACTAGTATAATTACATACACCAATCCATGAATATAAGCATAAATCATAAGTTTTCCAACATAATATGACATACACAAATACAAGTCTTGTAAACAACTCAAAATACGTGAATACATAATTTCATCAAAGAATAATCATACGGTTGTCATAACATTAACACAATAATTGCCAATAATCCATGAATGTTGTCAAATGTATCTAAACTTCATCTAAACCAAAGTGAACAGGAGTTTTAGCTCATCATGAGCATCAAAATTACAAATAAGCAGGGAAAAATAGAGAGAAACATGATATGAAAGCAATAATCAAACCACTCCTCCTAAATGTTGTTGTTGATGTATGGTGATCCCCTTGATGTTGTATCCTCTCCAAGAACCTTGAAATATGGCTGGAACAAAGAAAACTCGAGCTGGAACAGTAGGTTTCTCCCCTGGGTTGCTGAATGTCTGAATGAGAATTAAGTTCTGTTTAAGTAGAAAAGGGGAGGCACGGCCGTGCCAGGAGAGAAGGCACGACCGTGCCTAGAATAAGGACGTGGTCGTGTCTAGGTCTTGGCGTGACCGTGTGACAGAGGTTTGACCGATCCGTAGCTTCCATTGGGTACCACTGATCGAGGACGTACGGCTGTTCAGACTCACGAGATGACACGCAACTGTGGGCGGCCAAGGCACGGTTGTGCCTTGGAATTTGGCTTGGCGCGGTCGTGCCCGATGTGGGCGCGACCGTGCTTACGGTTTTGTAGCTTGGCACGACCGTGCCTCCATCACAGAAACCCTAAAACTTCACTTATTTATCCTGGAATCTTCTTGTTTATTCACCAAGCTTCACAAAAACCTACAAAATAGGAAATGAAGCAAATAAGTGTCTAAACGTTGAATATAACCAAGAATTGATCATTAAATGAGCGAAGTTTTGTGCCAAAAAGATGTGTAAATACTAACACATCAATGTACTATCATTTCCCATTAGACAGAGTTCTCAATAGAATGACTTTCCTAAGAAGCACAATATTTTTGTATTTTTCTGATTTTTATTTAAAGATGAAACTAAAAACTTAAACCGAAAATATTTTTGGCATTTTTAGGAAATTTCTCCCCCTAAACTTTTGCATTTATGAAATAAATCAAAATTTAAACAAGCTAAAAACTAAGAAAACAAATTTTGGTGACCGAACCTATGACCTTTAATCAAAATAAATCATTTTCAAACATTCAACTAGAAAGTTGATCTTGCCAAATCAAAAGCCTTTGTAAAAATGTCAGCAACATTCTTATCAGTAGATACCTGCTCAAGATGCATGACTTTTCTTTCAAAACAGTCACAAATATGATGCACTATAATGTCTATATGCTTAGTTTTAGAGTGTTGGACTGGATTCTTAACAATTTGTAATGCAACTTCATTATCACAGAAAATAAGAGAGTCACAGAAATTCAAACCGTAATCCTGCAATTGGTGTTGCATCCATATAACCTGGGAGCAACATGCGGACGCGGCGACATATCTAGTTGCGGCAGTAGAAGTCAAAACGGTGGTCTGTTTCTTGCACTGCCATGAGACGAGTCTCTCCCCCAGAAACTGACATCCTCCAGTTGTTGATTTTCTACCCAGATTGCAACCTCCATGATCACTGTCAGTAAAAGCAAACAAGTTAAATTCTGAATCCTTTGGATACTAAAGGCCTAGCCGAGGCTTGCCCTTCAAGTATTTAAAAATTCTTTTGACAACATTAAAGTGAGAAAGTTTCGAATTAGCCTGATATCTTGCACACTGACAAACCGCAAACATGATGTCTGGACGGCTAGTGGTCAGGTACATTAACGAGCCAATCATTGACGTGTAGAGATGTTGGTCAATTCCTGGTTCACCTAGATCTGGAGTAAGAACAGGACGGGTTACCATAGGAGTTGAGGCTGGTTTGGAGTCAGCAAAATTGAACTTGATTAGTATGTCATTAACATATTTTGCCTGATGAATTAGGATTCCGTCATCACTTTGATTAACCTGCAACCCCAGAAAAAAGGCTATTTCTCCCATTGAACTCATTTCAAACTTTTTCTTCATCACTTCTTCAAACTCCTTGCATAGTGTAGCATTCGTTGATCCAAAGATGATGTCATCAACATAGATTTGGACAAGAATAAGATCGTTTCCCTGCTTCTTAATGAACAGTGTTTGATTTATGGCTCCCCGAGTGCAGCCATTTGCAAGAAGATGCTCTGTCAGAGTGGCGTACCATTCACGTGGTGCTTGATGTAAGCCATACAAAGTTTTGTCTAGTTTGTAGACATGATGTGGGTGATTTGTGTCTTCAAACCCCGGTGGTTGACACACATAGATTTCTTCCTGAACCTTTCCGTATAGAAATGTTGTCTTCACATCCATTTGAAACACCTTGAAATTCATATACGAGGTATAGGCCAAAAAGATTCGGATGGCCTCGAGTATTGCAACTGGTGCAAACACTTCTTCATAATCTATCCCTTCTTGCTGATAAAATCCTTGCACAACCAGTCGAGCTTTGTTCCGAACAATAATACCACTGTCATCTTTCTTGTTTCTATAAACCCAACAAGTACCAATGGGAAACTTGCCTTGTGGTAGCGGCACAAGTTCCCAAACCTTCAATTTTTCAAACTGCATCAGCTCTTCCTCCATAGCCTCCACCCAGCTTGCCTCACTCAAGGCCATTTTAATGTTCTTTGGCTCAACTTGAGATATAAAGGCAGAGTATAAGCAGATATTTATTACCCCAGATTTGCTTCTTGTTCTCACCCCGTCTGAGAGAGGACCAATGATATCCTCTACTAGGTGATTCTTGAATTCTGGATAGTGGAATGTCTTCTTCTTGTAACGTGTCAGGCAAGTTGGTGATGTTCTGATCTGCTTCTTCAGTTATGGGAACTGGCTCCTCAATAACATTAGAGTCAGGAATCGTATCCTGTACTGCGGGATCACTGCCAGATGCAACAATTTCCTGTGAAGCATGACCACTGCCAGATGCAGCAATATCATTGTTTATTGGATTAGTGATGTGGTTATCACTCTCTTCGAAAGAAGATTCAGGAGTTCTAGAGGATGAAAATGATGCTTGATCAGGTTCTTCATCAATCCTGTAATCAACTGTGCTGTACTTGTAGAAGCCATCATCTGATACAGCAGAATCATCAGAACAAACATTGAATAGATTAAACACATAATCATAATAAAATAACCAATTTGGACCAGTATCTGCATCAGTTTTATTGAGCTCCTGCCAGTCAATGTAGTAAGATTCCACTATCTGCTTTGTTCTCTTGTTGTAAACTCGGTAAGTTGTCTTGCCGGATGAGTAACCAACGAAGTAACATTCATCGGCTTTTGCATCAAATTTGGATCCAACCAAATCATTATGCAACAGTGTGCATAGGCATCCAAATGCTCTAAAGTTGTCGACCTTCGGCTTCTGATGAAACATGATTTCATACGGAGTCTTCAAGTGATGCTTGTTAAATAGCTCCCTGTTCCGCACATAACATGCTGTATTGATTGCTTCAGCCCAGAAGAATACAGGAAATTTGGAGTCAGAAATCATTGTTCTTGCAACTTCTATGAGAGTATGATTTCTTCGTTCAGCAACTCCATTTTGTTGAGTAGTTCTAGCAGCACTGGACTGTCTTGCAATTCCCTTTTCTGATAATCTTGATCTTCAAGTTCAGATGATTTTCAACAAGTACCACGAACTGCTTAAGAATATCTGTAGTCTCACTTTTCTTACTAAAAAAGAACACCCAAGTAAATCGTGAGTAATCGTCAGTGACAACAAGACAATAACATTTTTTCCCAAGACTCATCACACTTACGGGACCGAAAAGATCCATGTGCAGTAACTGAAGACACATATTCAATTGAATTAAGCAGCTTGGGTTTGTATGGTCATTTATGTTGTTTGCCTTTAGCACACGAAATACATTTTTCAATTTCACAAAATTCTTTTAAAGGCAAACCGACCACATGTGCTCCTTTAGCAATTCTATTTAGGTTTTTCAAATTTATGTGACCTAAACGACGATGCAAGAGCATTGAGTCATTCTCAGAAGCTTTTGAAAACAAACAGGTATTTGTTAAAACTGACTCACTATTCACGTCCAACAAATATTGTAGAAGCATGTTTCTGTAACTATAGATAAAATTCTATGTATCGGTGTACGTGGCTAGTACGGAAGAGGGTGTTCCTAAGTACTTAGCCTGCACACCAGTTTGGTCCTACGTACTTAGTAAGTATGCAATGCTTTTACCTTGCGTACTTGTCAATTACGCATGACCAAACACTGCGTACTTAGACAAGTACGCAGGTAATGTTCCTTCGCCTATAAATAGAAGACTTGTCTTCATTTGTAGGTGGAACTCTGGAACTAGGTTGAGAGGTGTTCGGGTCGGGACGCTCTCCCGACCCCTGGACCGTGAGCTTAGATGAGAGATGTGTGCTCCTTCGGTATGTAGTCTGTAATACGGAATGATTTCTATGTTATTGATTACGTATCATTTCATTATCTTTTGTCTTTGTTCGTGTTTCTCTACTTTGTTCTTCACGTTCCCACACAAATCACAGAACAGATCCGTGTATTTCCGCTGTGCGACGAGGATCCCGGGACCTACAAGTGGTATCAGAGCTTTGCTCTTGATTTGGAGTGTTGTGAGTGTGTTAAAAGCATCTTCTACACAATCTACAGATATTTTGCAAGCAAAAGTGTGTTTTTGTTGATTTTTGTGATAAAATAGGTATTTTAGAAGCAAAAATCACTCAAAAACCGACCTTTTGTTGTGTATTTGAGTGTTTTGAGCATCAAAGGTTGGTTAGAAACAAGTTTCTAACCCTTTAGCTTGATTTAGTTGGTTATATCTTCAATTTTTGAAGATTCCGGTGAGTTTCCAGTGACCGGAAAAAGTTGGTGAGAGTTGGTGAAAAAATTATCTACGTACTTACCATATTTGGTAACAACTACAGTTTTGCTGCGTACTTACCAAGTACGCAAGATCATATTTGCTGCGTACTTAAGCTATCTCTTGCGTACTTGTCTTTACTCCTGCGTACTTGTTAAGTATGCAAGAGCAAATCCTAAGTGCGCAAGACTAATTCCTTAAGTGTGCAAGGCCAGTTTCAAGTGCGCAAGATGCTTTGACTTTTCTGAAATTTGACTAAGTGTTTCACTATGGCAAATCGTCAGAAACTCGGTAACCTTCTGAATTATGACAACGAGATTGGAACCCCACAGAAACCACCAAAGTTGCTTAACGTAAATGATTACTCAAACTGGAAAGCACGCTTTGAGCATTATATCTCATACACCGATTCTTCACTTTGGATACCCATTCTTGAGGGTTATAAGCATCCCACATATACATATCTTGATGAGGAAGTTCCCAAGCCCATCTCCAAACTTGATGAAGAAGAAAAGAAAATTTATGATAGAGAGAAGAAGGCACACGGATCTATTACAATGGACTTGACCAGAGAGTTCTTTCACAGCTTTAGAGGATATGATAACTCCAAGGATCTCTGGAAGGCTTTGCAGAAAAGATTCGAGGGAAACAGTGACATCAAGAAGAGTTAGAGGGATCTTCTTAGGAAGCAGTATGAGTGCTTCAGATATATGGAGAATGAATCTATAGATGAGCTTATCTCTAGATTTTATCATCTGTAAATTGAGCTGAAAGCTTATGACCTGATCTATCCGAATGAGGAGTTAGTTGAGAAGTTTCTGGATGCCCTACCACCAAAATTTGAGATCTACACTACCTTGATTAGAGAGAACTCAAAATTTTATGAGATGACGTTTGATGAAGCAATCGGAAAGGTTCAAGCACATGATATGAACCTAAAAAGAAAGGAGAGCTCAGGGAGACCTCAAATAGAAGACCCTTCTATGTATTATGGGACGTCTTCCACAACAAAGTCATCGGGTTCTGGTATTACCCTTTTTCTCTGGGAACTCTCATGAGGAGGATAACTCAAATTTCTGCGGTGGTCATGCTTGCTATACAGCATCTGGATTAGGATCTGGATCTCACCACCAGAATTCCTCAAGAAATCCTTCTCCCTCATCTTCAGCTAACCAATCTAGAAATAGCCAAGATAGCTGAAGATCATGTGGCTTTGTTCTCATCATGTATGCTTGCCTATGAGAACTTCATTGGCGGTAAGCTCACGGATCCTGAAACCATAGAAGAAGACTTCAATCAGGTGGATCCAGATGATATGGAGGATATAGATATTCAGTGGAATATGGCCATGATCTTGAGGAGAGCCAAGCATTTCCGGAACAAAACAGGAAGAAAGTTCATTGGTGGGCATTCAAATGCCAAGGTTGGTTTTGATAAATCCAAAGCCAAGTGTTATAAGTGTCAGAATTTTGGACACTTTGCTTGTGAATGTCAAAAGGACAAAGCACCGGCTTCGGGTTTCACCAGACCTAGCCAAGGAAACGGTCAAGGGTACAACAACTCCAACAATCGTAATCAAAGTCAAGGTGGTACGTCCAACGCTTTGGTAGCACAACAGAACGATAGCTTTGATTGGGGTGTTCATCGGGAGGATGCCATTATTTCTCAAACACAGGTTGGTCTCATGGCTGAGATCATGGAGATGATGGAAGCAGAGGAACGGGAAGCTTCTGTGGCTGACCAAGAAGAGTCTACAACTGCAGTTGCCCTCATGGCTATTGGAGAGGCATCATGTTCATCAGCTGAGGTAGATTCTAATTCTATTGCTGTCATTTCTTGTTCCAAATGTCTAAGCTTAAAGGATGAAAATTCTAAGCTTCAAGACAAAGTAGAACCCCTTCGTATTGCAGCTTTAAGCTACAAAGAAAACAAAAAACGATACAAAGATTCAATTGAAACGTTGAAGAAAGAAAAACGTGATTATTCACTTAAAATCAGCGATCAACAGTTTCATTTGGATGTTGCATACAAGGGGTTGGAAAAGAGAAACAATGAGATCACCAAGCTGCAAAATGAGATCTTGCAGTTGAAAGGCAATATTGAGAAGTTGAAAAACTCTCGTTTTGTAGTGGAACACTATCAGTCTGTAATGAGATAAGTGAATGGCTTAGGGCTGGGTACTAATGCCATTCCTCCATCAGTAAGCGGGAAATTTGTCAACGGCTTAATTGACATTGATCTGTCTTGCCTTGATGAGTCCTCGAGTCAGGATGATTCCTCTAACAAGGATGATTCCTCAAGTAAGGCTGACTCTGCATCTGATGAAGAGTTCTTTACTTCTTCTGATGATGAGTCTGATGTCACAACCCCGGGCTACCCCTGCCCGGGCGTCGCGAGATAATGCTGGTATCTGAATGAGGTCCCATAAATTTGGACAGCGGAAGTCTTTGTTTTTACTTGATGCCTTTTTGTAATGAAATGTAATGTAAATAACCTCAAGGGTTAATTCTGTACTTTTTGTCAAAACTTGGGATCCACGTCCCTTTTCATTTCATGATAATAGATCTTCAAAAGTCTATTATATAATGTACAGTGATTGAAATAATTTACATAATACAAGCCATTCAAAATGTCTAGGATCTACGTCCGTTCCAACATTTGGTCTTGTATTAGTCTGCCACAGGGATTTTGATATGCCTAAAGATCTTGTCTTTACTGCATCACCCTGAATTTAATGATTTCTTTCATTACCTGTGAAAAACGTTTTGAAAATGAACATCAGCATAAAGCTGGTGAATCACATTTAACTGACACGAAAATGATTTCTAACATAAACCAAATTAAAGCCTTTAAGCACGTTTTTGTATGGTAAATCTACACATTCAGCAGTCTATTTCACCTGAAGTATATACCACCTACATACACTGGGTTAACTGCCATGGGGTCAACTGGCTGAGCGCTATGTCTCAGACTGATAGCCTATTCCCAGGGTGATGATGCTAAGAACCTTGTTCTTAGTCTTACATGATACTCAGGAACTCGTCCCTCGTATAATCTGCTAAGGAAACCCATCCTTAGTCTTATGATTTCCCATTACATGATCTGTACCCAGCCACGGACCGGACTTTCACCCGTCACATGTATACCATTTGATCAAATCTACGTATGCTTATGGCCTGAATGCTATCACGTAGATTACCCTTATGATTAAAGCATTTAATTTGTTTCATGCCGTTTTCGTAAATAAAATGGTTTTATCGTTTGAAAAGCGTTAAACGTGTTCACCTTGATTTTGAGGGCTGGTAGGGTTGTAGGCTTCGGAATTTGAGCAGAACCTCGACACGTTTCTTCCTAGGGAAGACACGATTAACGAGAATATATATGAGAGAATATATATATAATTGCGGCTATATATATATGAATAGTTTTAACGATACCTACTTCGCGGGATTTGGACGAAACTTCGGCTGGTGCAGGATTTCGTTTGGACTCTTGGATAGCACTTCGGGATGTCGTGGAGCTTGAAAGAACGGGGTTTGTGTGAAACGAACGTTTGGAAACTGTACAGAATTCAATCCCCTTTGAAGGCCTTTTATAGGCTGGAATTCCGGTCCCTCGCGTACCGCGAGGCCGGCCAAGGAAATCCCTCGCGTACCGCGAGGGGATGACAAGTCGCGAATCGAGGTGAGTCAGCATGACACGTGGCAGCAGGTGGCAAGTGTACATGACACGTGTTTTCTGGCCCTGACGCGTGTACTATTCCCTCGCGTACCGCGAGACTTCATCGAAGATCTTCTCGCGTACCGCGAGAAGGTGATTTTCTGGCGCATAAGCAGTCCCCTCGCGTACCGCGAGGTTTTGTCAAAATCTCCCTCGCGTACCGCGAGGGAGTGAAATTTTGAATTTTTCTTTTCTTTTTATTTTTGGGTGTTACATCCTCCCCTCCTTTAGAATAATCTCGTCCTCGAGATTCATTGAAAGAGATGTGGATACTTTTTACGCATTTCTGACTCAAGTTCCCAGGTATATTCTGGGCCACGTCTGGAATCCCATCTTACTTTGACCAACACCAATTGTTTCCGTTTAAGCTTTTTGATTTGTCGGTCTTCAATTTGTAACGGTCGTTCAATGAATTTGAGCTTTTCATTTACTTCCACATCTTGTAAAGGCATAAGCAAGGATTCATCAGCTAAACACTTACGTAGGTTTGATACATGGAATATATCGTGTACCCCACCCATCTCTACTGGTAGTTCAAGCTGATAGGCAACAGATCCGATTCGTTTAATGATTTTGAAAGGTCCAACAAAACGTGGACTTAACTTTCCTTTCTTTCCGAAACGAATAACACCTTTCCAAGGTGAAACTTTTAATAACACCTTGTCACCGAATTGGAATTCTAACGGCTTTCTTCGTTTATCTGCATAACTTTTCTGTCGATCTCGAGCCGCTTTTAAACGTTCACGTATTTGTAATACTTTATCAGTGGTTTCTTGGACTATCTCTGGTCCTGATAACTGATTTTCTCCGATATCTGACCAACATACAGGCGTTCGACATTTCCGTCCGTACAATGCTTCAAATGGTGCGGCCTGAATACTTGTGTGATAACTATTGTTGTATGAGAATTCCATTAGAGGTAAATGATCATCCCAATTACCTCCAAAGTCTATCACACAGGCTCGGAGCATATCTTCTAGGGTTTGTATGGTTCTTTCGCTCTGCCCATCAGTTTGTGGATGATAAGCAGTGCTAAGATTCAATCGAGTTCCTAGAGCTGTTTGAAAACTTTGCCAGAATCGAGATGTGAAGCGACTATCTCTATATGACACTATGGATAGAGGCACACCATGTAACGTTACAATTTCATTAACGTAAATTTGCGCCATTTTGTCCATACTCATGGTGTCCTTGATAGATAGAAAGTGAGCTGATTTGGTTAAACGGTCAATGATAACCCATATTGCATTATTTCCACGAGTGGTTCGAGGAAGTTTTGTAATAAAGTCCATAGTTATCAGTTCCCATTTCCAAACTGGTAATTCTAACTGTTGCAATAATCCAGCTGGCTTTTGGTGTTCGGCTTTGACTTTGGAACAAGTCAAACATTTTGCTATGTAGATAGCAATGTTCTTTTTCATACCAATCCACCAGTAACTTTCTTTGAGGTTCTTGTACATTTTATCACTTCCTGGGTGCATGGTGTATTTGGACTTGTGTGCTTCTTCGAGGATTCGCTCTCGAAGATCACCTGTAACTGGTACCCAAATACGTTTATTCATGCGAAGGATATTATCTTCTCCTTTGATCAGTAAATCAAGCATTCCTTTCATTCCTTCTTTTTCAAAGTTACCTTCCTTCAAAGCTAACTCTTGTGCCTCTTTTAACTGACTTACAAGATCAATTTGTAGTTCAAGTCTGAGAGAACGTACTCTCTTTGGCTTGACATTTTCTTTTCGGCTCAAGGCATCTGCTACTACATTTGCCTTTCCTTCATGATAACAAATTTCACAATCATAATCATTCAGGATTTCCATCCATCTTCTTTGTCTCATATTTAACTCCTTCTGGCTAAATATGTACTTGAGACTTTTATGATCAGTGTAGATTGTGAACTTAACCCCATAGAGATAGTGTCGCCATAATTTCAAAGCAAAGATTATAGCGCCCAACTCTAGATCGTGGGTTGAGTAGTTTTTCTCATGAATTTTCAACTGACGAGATGCATAAGCAATGACTTTCTTGCGTTGCATTAATACGCAACCTAAACCAGTATGTGAGGCGTCGCAGTAAACTACGAAGTTTTCAATACCATCTGGTAAAGATAGAATAGGTGCGTTTGTCAGTTTTTGTTTCAAAGTTTCAAAAGATTCAGATTGTTTGGGTCCCCATTCGTATTTTACAGATTTCCGAGTTAGGGATGTGAGTGGGATTGCTATACGAGAAAAATTTTGAATGAACCGGCGGTAATATCCCGCTAATCCCAGAAAACTACGAATTTCGGTGGGTGACTTGGGAATTTCCCATTTGGATATAGCTTCAATTTTGGAAGGATCTACTTGAATTCCGTTCACGTTGATGACATGACCAAGAAATTGTACTTCCGTTAACCAAAATTCGCATTTGGAAAACTTAGCATATAATTTCTCTTTTCGAAGAAGTTCAAGTATGGTTCGAAGATGAGTTTCGTGTTCAACTTGGGTTTTGGAATAAATAAGTATGTCATCAATAAAAACTATGACAAACTTATCCAAGTAAGGTTTGCAGACACGATTCATCATGTCCATGAATGCGGCAGGAGCATTTGTAAGTCCAAATGGCATAACCGTGAACTCGAAATGTCCATACCGTGTTCGAAATGCAGTTTTCGAGATATCGTTATCATGCACTTTCAACTGATGATAACCTGAACGAAGATCGATCTTTGAAAAATGACAAGCTCCTTGGAGTTGATCGAATAAATCGTCAATCCGTGGAAGCGGGTATCGGTTTTTGATGGTAACTTTATTCAGTTCCCGATAATCAATACACATGCGCATTGATCCGTCTTTCTTCTTAACAAAGAGAATTGGAGCTCCCCAGGGTGAAGAACTTGGTTGGATAAAACCTTTCTCAAGAAGTTCATCCAATTGTTTCTTGAGTTCTGCCATTTCTGTGGGTGCCAGTCTGTACGGGGATTTGGCAATTGGAGTTGCACCAGGTACAAGGTTGATTCGAAATTCTACCTCTCGTTCTGGTGGTAATCCAGGCAGTTCTTCAGGAAAAACGTCTGGAAATTCAGATACTACATGTACTGATTCTATCTTCTTCTCCTTTTCCAAGGCAGTAATTGATACCAGACATGCCAGATATCCTTTTCTTAAGCACTTGGTTGCTTTAAGTATGGAGATTATCTGGATAGGTTTTGTGGGTTTATCACCTTGGATAGTTAGAGTTTTGTTTGTTGGTGTAACGAGTTTTACAACTTGTTGATTACAAAGGATTTCGGCTTGGTTATTGGATAACCAATCCATCCCCAAAACAATGTCAAAGCCAGTTATTGACATTGGTAACAATTGTACTGGGATAGTGAAACCAGCCAATGTAATGTAACAATTGTTCAGTGATTGGGATATTTTTATCAAATCACCGTTCGCTGTTTCTACTTCATATGTTTCAGCTAAGGGACTTAATGGTTCGTTTAATAGATTACAGAAATTATAATCT
Organism: Smallanthus sonchifolius; assembly: GCA_023525975.1. Lineage (NCBI taxonomy): Eukaryota > Viridiplantae > Streptophyta > Magnoliopsida > Asterales > Asteraceae > Smallanthus > Smallanthus sonchifolius. Next base: position 36,794,320 of record CM042046.1, read on the forward strand.
ATAAAACTCCGGTTCGCACCTGAGTCAAATAAGACCTTAGCATAAACATTATTAAGAAGAAACGTACCGGTAATTACGTCCGGCGTTCTCTCAGCTTGATTAGCATTCATGACAAATGCTCGCACGATCTTTTTGGTTTCTGGAGTTATCTTAACTCCTGATCCTCCAGCTCCTCTGGTCTTTGCAAACTTAGGGCAATTCGTTCTGATGTGCCCTGGCTCTCCACAATTGAAACAAGTAATCATTCCCTTTCTCTTGAAGCAATTCTCAGTAGTGTGACCTGAGACCTTGCAATGATTACAGAATGGAGTTTCAAAAACACACTTTCCATTATGCCTGCGTCCGCACGTTTTGCATGGTGGATTGTTAAATGGAAATCCTTTTTGCCCAAAGCTTTTGCTAAATCTTTTGGCTTCGGGTTTTGTTTTTGTAGAGGATTCCATTTTCTTTCTCTCTTCTAGGTTTCTGATCAATCCAGCCGTCATGGTACCGGTCAGCTCTACGGTGGACTCAATGGTTTTTGGTGAGACAACCTTCACCAAATCACGGATCTCTGGAACTAAACCGTAAATATATCGAGTTATGGGAACCGACTCGGGTTTAGCCAGGTGAGGTGCCAAACGGGCATATTCAAAAAATTTGGTAGTATACTCTCGATCATTGGTACCCACCATCCTGTGATCCAAAAATTTCCTTTCAGCTTGTTCTTTCTCATTCTTGGGGCAAAATTTCCTTTTCACCTTTGCTCGGAATTCTTTCCAATCCATAGCATTGGTCTTTCTCCTCCCTTTGGCAGAAATGATTGAATTCCACCATTCCAACGCTTCATTTTTGAAGGAGTTTGAAGCATACAGTACTTGATCTTTCTTAGCACACTTGCTAATTGCTATTACTGACTCCATCTTCTCTAGCCAGTGAAGAGTAGCAATACCGCCTTCGGTGCCCTTAAATTCATAAGGTTTACAGTCCTGAAAGGTTTTGTAAGAACACCCCTTGTGTTTATACCTTTTTGTTTCATTTTCTTCTTCTGAGCTTTCACTGCTTAGATTTAACGATTCTTCAGATTCAGAATACTTATTGCTTGATGTTCTGGATCTTTTCGAGGTTTGAGGTTTACGAGAGCTTGCTACTTGCTCTGTGTGGGTTTTCGAAGGGTTTTCCATTCTTTTTGAAGGAAGAGTTACGTGGCTTGGAGTTTTGATGTTTTCTTGTACTTCCTTTATTATGGCAGGAAGCATTTCTTTAATGCTTTGTTTGACCAGTTGTTGCAATTCTGGTTGTTGAGTAGTTATTTCAGGATTATTATTAACTTCTTTTCCTTTTTCCTTGATAATGTAGGTAGATGGACCGCTATTGTCATTGTTTTGTTGAGACATCTAAGAACACAAGCACGAATTTGGGTCAAAATTTGAAGTTTATTATCGTTAAACTTCATCTATTCATTACAAATACAGAAATATAGATATGTATCTATATCACGTAGGGTTAGCTAATTATACAAATACTATTATCAACTTCAACCTAGAAACACATCTCCCAAATCCTGATAGAACCTCCCTAGGGTCTCGGTCATAGCACCCTTCTGGATCAACTGATCTGCCACCCATTGCTCTGCATACTTCCTGTCTTCCTGAGCTAGCTCATAATCAATTATAGTTTGTTCATTCTGGACTACAACTTGTCTGGTGAAGAACAGCTCAGCACGTAGATCGTCAGCTTCCCTAAGAGCACGATCAAGGTGTTCATCCATTGAGTTTGGCAGTTCTTTAGGGTATCCATAGCAAGGAGGTGGTTTCCTGTGTCCCATCCTAAGATCATGATATGTTGAATTAACAGACCACACGACCTTTCCGTCGGTTGCATACTGACGTCCATCGGAGGGATCTACATAGAAGAAAGGTTCCTTGAAAACGGGATGTTCTGGAATAGGGTCAAAGAAGTATTTTCCACCACTGCCTTCACAAACGGCAGCCTTGTCAGATTCAGCAAATGAACGCGAAGTTTCTTCACTTGGACTTGGTGGATGTTCTGGAATTGTTCCGGTATGATCTACCACGTCTAATGATTGAGGTGGTGGCATAGATGTCATAACAGGACGTAAAGATTCTCTTGAATCTTCCATTTCCACTGAATACTCTGATTCTTCTCTCAGAGGTTCAAGCCTTGCTTGAGTCTGCTCCACTTGTTCTGCGACCATTCTGTTCCAATTCTCCGGGGTCGGCAGGTAGTGGATATAATCGTCATATCTTGGTACTACTTGATTAGATGATTCTCCAGGGAAGTAGTTTGGGTAATTATAAGGATAATAGTATGGATCTGACATCCTGTAATTTATTGGTTATGTTAAAGGCATCTTCCTATCGTTTGTTCAGTAGGCACAACTATTGGTTAAAGCCTAGATACAATCATATAAGTATCTAGTTTTGCTAAAACCCTTGAATGTGGCTCTGATACCAACTTGTCACAACCCCGGGCTACCCCTGCCCGGGCGTCGCGAGATAATGCTGGTATCTGAATGAGGTCCCATAAATTTGGACAGCGGAAGTCTTTGTTTTTACTTGATGCCTTTTTGTAATGAAATGTAATGTAAATAACCTCAAGGGTTAATTCTGTACTTTTTGTCAAAACTTGGGATCCACGTCCCTTTTCATTTCATGATAATAGATCTTCAAAAGTCTATTATATAATGTACAGTGATTGAAATAATTTACATAATACAAGCCATTCAAAATGTCTAGGATCTACGTCCGTTCCAACATTTGGTCTTGTATTAGTCTGCCACAGGGATTTTGATATGCCTAAAGATCTTGTCTTTACTGCATCACCCTGAATTTAATGATTTCTTTCATTACCTGTGAAAAACGTTTTGAAAATGAACATCAGCATAAAGCTGGTGAATCACATTTAACTGACACGAAAATGATTTCTAACATAAACCAAATTAAAGCCTTTAAGCACGTTTTTGTATGGTAAATCTACACATTCAGCAGTCTATTTCACCTGAAGTATATACCACCTACATACACTGGGTTAACTGCCATGGGGTCAACTGGCTGAGCGCTATGTCTCAGACTGATAGCCTATTCCCAGGGTGATGATGCTAAGAACCTTGTTCTTAGTCTTACATGATACTCAGGAACTCGTCCCTCGTATAATCTGCTAAGGAAACCCATCCTTAGTCTTATGATTTCCCATTACATGATCTGTACCCAGCCACGGACCGGACTTTCACCCGTCACATGTATACCATTTGATCAAATCTACGTATGCTTATGGCCTGAATGCTATCACGTAGATTACCCTTATGATTAAAGCATTTAATTTGTTTCATGCCGTTTTCGTAAATAAAATGGTTTTATCGTTTGAAAAGCGTTAAACGTGTTCACCTTGATTTTGAGGGCTGGTAGGGTTGTAGGCTTCGGAATTTGAGCAGAACCTCGACACGTTTCTTCCTAGGGAAGACACGATTAACGAGAATATATATGAGAGAATATATATATAATTGCGGCTATATATATATGAATAGTTTTAACGATACCTACTTCGCGGGATTTGGACGAAACTTCGGCTGGTGCAGGATTTCGTTTGGACTCTTGGATAGCACTTCGGGATGTCGTGGAGCTTGAAAGAACGGGGTTTGTGTGAAACGAACGTTTGGAAACTGTACAGAATTCAATCCCCTTTGAAGGCCTTTTATAGGCTGGAATTCCGGTCCCTCGCGTACCGCGAGGCCGGCCAAGGAAATCCCTCGCGTACCGCGAGGGGATGACAAGTCGCGAATCGAGGTGAGTCAGCATGACACGTGGCAGCAGGTGGCAAGTGTACATGACACGTGTTTTCTGGCCCTGACGCATGTACTATTCCCTCGCGTACCGCGAGACTTCATCGAAGATCTTCTCGCGTACCGCGAGAAGGTGATTTTCTGGCGCATAAGCAGTCCCCTCGCGTACCGCGAGGTTTTGTCAAAATCTCCCTCGCGTACCGCGAGGGAGTGAGATTTTGAATTTTTCTTTTCTTTTTATTTTTGGGTGTTACATCTGAGAACACCTGCCCTGAAGGTGTAGTCTTTGAGGAGTTGCTCGGTGAACAGAAGGTTAAGAAAAACATTATCACTGATTGTGATAATTGTATTTTGACTGAACCCGATATCGTTGAATCAAATGAAAAATTAAAAGTGATGCTTTATGGGGGGATATAAAAACATTAATCAAGTTAAGAAAGAAGCCTTTTCAGCTCATTACGGTCTTGGCTATCAAGAAAATATGCAAAAGTATTATATTCCAAAAAACCAATCACCATCGGGTCAAACTACTATTCACCAAACAACTTCTTCTGTTCATCATGCTGAGTCATCAAACTTCAAATCAAATGAGCCTTACAGGAGGACTTACAAAGAAAAGAGAACCTGTTTTCATTGTGGTATGGTCGGTCACATCCTGATGAACTGCCTTAATAAGAACCAAGGGAAACGACCAATTGTTTCGCAACCGGCTGTTATCCCCAAGTCACCACCAGTGAAACATTCCAAGAGTCCAAAGAAGAATGAGGTGAAACTATCAGTGAAACAGTTGGTGAAGCCAAAGACCACATCTGAGCTAAACCAACTGTTCCAAAAAGGGAAAAGCTTTCGGCTAAAACCTGTGCATCTATCTCTGCTAGTGCACTAACTGGTGAGAAACCTGTGGTAAAACTCTCCAAACCAAAGAGGAGAAGAACGAACAAGAGATTAAGAAAGCTGGAACAACTAGCTGGAGTTCAATCAGGTGAAGCTTCCACTATTTCACATGCTGCTGTTGAATGTAAGCCTACTGTTCCAGTTAAGAAAAAGAAGATGTCCTGGAACAAGAAATCCAAAAGTTATCAATCTCCTGATCCCAAGTCTTCAAAAGATTCATCCATTTTTGACAGTCACGACTGTGAGTTAATAGAGGTTGTTTATTTTGAGAAAGACGGACGACCCAAGACCACTATGGCTTAGGTCTCCAAAATCTAACTAATCTATTTGTGACTCGTGCAGGACATCTGAAAGGTACTATCTCTAATCATTGGTATGTAGATAGTGGATGCTCCCGACACATGACTTGCAACATGGCTCTGCTTCAAGATGTCAAACCATTCAGAGGCGGTTATGTGGCTTTTGCAGGAGAGAAAGGCGGTAGTATCACGTGTCATAGCGTGGTTTCGAATGGATGTGTTAGCTTAGACAACGTCAACTACTGCGAGCAGATGAAGCATAACCTGTTGAGTGTCTCCCAGATGTGCGACAAGGAGTACTCAGTTATGTTTGATAAGACAGAATGCATGATTCTCAAACCTGGTTTTAAAGTTCCTGAAGACTGGATTCTGATGCGAGCACCAAGGACAAACCACACTTATCAGATCGATATGAGCGTGGCGAAAACCACCTCATCAGTTGCTACTTGTTTGCTTACCAAAGCGACAAAGCTTGACTCAATCTTGTGGAATAGGAAACTCGGACACATTTCTTATTGAAAAATGAATCATCTTGTTCGAAACGGTTTGGTAACCGGGTTCCTAAGCTGAGGTTTATCGTTGCAAATGACTGTGTGCCTTGTAAAAAGGGCAAACAGCAATGGAAGTCTCACAAGCCCAAGCTCCAAAACTCCATTGATACCCCTTTGGAGCTATTACATATGGATCTGTTTGGTCCTATAAGTATCAGGAGTATTGGAGGTAAGTCATACTGTCTGGTTGTAACTGATGATTTCTCACATTTTTCTTGGGTAAATTTCTTAGGTACAAAGGACGAGACTGCTGACATTCTTCAATACCTGATCCTGAGCTTGGAATCTCTTTGTAAGTTGAAGGTTAGAAGAATAATGAGTGATAACGGAACTGAATTCAAGAATAATTTGATGGAACTTTTAGGTCTCAAGAAGGGTATCCGTCACGAATTTAGTGCCCCGTACACACCTCAGTAGAACGGAGTTGCAGAAAGGAAGAACAGAACCTTGATCGAGACTGCAAGGACAATGTTGTCAGATGCAAAGCTTCCTGTAACTTTCTGGGCAGAAGCAGTAAATACAGCTTGTCACGTTTTGAACAGAGTTCTGGTTATTAAGAGGCACAACAAGACTTGTTATGAGTTTATCAACAACCGATCTCCCAATCTTGACTGCCTAGTTCGTTTTGGTAGTCCCTGTTCCTTATTGCTACAATACACGGATCGAAAATCCAAATTTCATGCAAAAGCAGTGGAAGGCATCTTCTTAGGATATGTTGTCAACTCACCATGCAAGAGAGTGTACAATATAGGAACTCATACTATTGAGGAATGGTTCGAAGTGGATTGCAGCAAACACAGCACTCCACCAGAACCAACTGGTCCAGCTTGGGGTTTTCATTATGATGTGCTATTCAAGTCTTTCAACCTTCCTGATCTATCTGTCGATGATGCCGCAAATGTGTACGATTTCTTTAATGGCGGTGATGACTCCAACTTCTAAACCCGTTCCATCGTACCTATTGTAACTCCCGATTCCAATGCTGCATCTGCATCTGGAACTGATGATAGTGAGGATGTTGAAGTTGTCCATGTTGATGGAGATGACGCTCCAGCTGATCCTAACACTCGTGTAGGAAATGAAGCTCTAGCTGATCCAATCAACATTGAATCGTCTTCTTCTGGAACACAGGATATGGGGGAGTTGAGCACGAATCTAGACACAAATCTACAGGAACCGCTCATACCAGAGACGAGAGTGCATAAGAATCATCCAATTGATAACATTATTGGTGATCCTCATGCCGGTGTTCAGACTTGTCATAGAACCATTACTGAGAACACTAGTTTGTACGCTGAGATACTTGACACTAGTATCATGGAAACATGTTTGAATACTGCATTCGTGTCCCAGTTGGAGCCGAAGAATGTGAAGGAGGCTCTCGCTGACAACTGCTGGATTGAGGCGATGCAAAATGAATTGTCCCAATTCCAATAGTTGCATGTGTGGGATTTAGTTGACTTGCCAAGAGGCGTACAACCAATTGGAACCAGATGGGTGTTCAAGTGCAAAACGGATGATCGACACGTCGTAGTGAAGAATAAAGCAAGGTTGGTTGTTCAAGGTTTTTATCAACAAGAGGGCTTGGATTACACAGAAGTATATACCGCAGTTGCTAGACTTGAGGCCATTCGACTGTTTCAGGCTTATGCCTCCTATGTCGGCTTCAAGGTCTATCAACTTGATGTGAAGAGTGCTTTCCTGTATGGAAAAGTTCATGAAGAGGTCTATGTCACTCAACCTCCCGGCTTTGAAGATCCGCATAATATCAATAAAGTGTATAAGCTCGACAAAGCACTTTATGGTCTTCATAAAGCACCTCGGGCATGGTATGAGACGTTATCAAAACATCTACTGTCCAATGGTTTTAATCGTGGACAGATTGACTCGACCCTCTTCATTCGGAAAGCAGGAGGTGATATTCTACTCGTACAAGTGTATGTCGACGACATTTTCTTTGGGTCTACAAATGAAGATATGTGTAGGGAATTAGAACAGGGGATGAAGTCTAAGTTTGAGATGAGCAACATGGGTGAATTGTCATTCTTCCTAGGTCTGCAAGTCAGTCAAAGAGAGGATGGCATCATTCTATATCAAAATAAGTATATGATAGCAGTACTTATGGCATACCTATCTCTATCAATCACGGTTTGCATCCAGACAAACATGGAAAGGATGTGGATTGTAAATTGTACCGTGGGATGATCGGTTCTCTCATGTATCTCACAGTTTCAAGGCCCGACATAATGTTTGTTGTGTGCTTGTGCTCAAGGTTTCAGTCACAACCGAAGGAGTCTCATATGATAGCTGTCAAGAGGATATTCAGATACTTGAAAGGGAAACCCCGATTGGGTCTTTGGTACTCAAAGCAGCAGTCATTTGACCTCAAAGCCTATACTGATTCAGACTATGGTGGTTGTAACCTTGATGGAAAATCAACTTCAGGTGGATGTCAATTCTTGGGAGACAGGCTGGTTTCCTGGTGTCACACCCCAATCGACGGCGGAAACGTCGGGGCGGGACATGTAGACTGTTCATGAGCTCAAGGTTGACTAAATTGTAATATATTAACTCCATTTCAAATCAAACAAGCATGAACCATTTCCAAAGTACATAAATGAAACACAAATTGTTCTTGAATTAAAATTAACTAAGTCCAAAGCCTATGTGTAGCATGTCTTGATCAAACTCACACATTAGCACCTGAAACATGAATAAAATAAGGTCAACTAAAAAGTTGGTGAGCATACACAGGTTTGTACATAGATAGTATATAGATGTGAATAAACAAATCCTTACATAACATGATAAAATAAGGTATTTCATGGGGAGCAACTATTGTGTAACCAAAGTACAATCAAACCTTTGTAACTAGTATGCAAATTGTGTTGTCGGTAACAATCACCCCAATCTGGGTGGGTTTGTCAGACTCAATAGATCTATCATTGTTTACCGTCGGCTTGAATAGTTAATGATTGCACATAAATTGCACATAAGTAGTTAACACACCTAGCACTCAAACATAAAGCTCAAATTTTGCACACATGAATGTAAGGAGGATTTGTATTTGTGTAGTTTGTGTAAATGTAAACATTTGTGTGTATAGAGTTCATGTTTCACCCCAAAAAGCGTAAAAGTGAAAAGGGGCTATGTAATACTCACCTGTAATAATTGTGTAGATAACACGAGCAAATATGTAGCACAAGTGGTTCTCAAATCACAAGTTAACCTAGAGTAAAATTGTATAAATTTGAATTAATAGCATGCACAATGTCTAAGGTAGAGTCTAGGGTTTTAACAGGAGTGAGTGTAGGGACTTGTACAAAGGGTTCGTGTTATTCCGGGTAATAACAATGTAAGTATGATAAGCGTTTTAGAGTGTAAGTTTAAATAAACAAATTCCTTTTATTCGCTTTGAATAATGTGTCTTTAAAAGGGACACGATATTATCTCTATTAAAATAAGTACATTTATTTATTTAATATAATGTGTTAACACCTGTATAATTGTATAAATTAGAGCACTAAATAAGTTTGTTATTGTAAAAGGTAACTAGAAGATATTGTTTTAAATAAATAAATTAGTTATGTGTGTTGAAATATTTTCATTTATGAAAAATCCAAGTTAGTAAGATTAATTACTTAATGACTGAATAATACCATATTATTGGTGAAGGTAGTAATGATATTAGGATTAAAACAATTATTAAAATTTGTGTTTTTAGTAACACTAACAAAATCATATATTGTAGATTAAGTTGTCATAAAGGTTTAGGTTAAATTTATATAACCGTAATGAAACTCATGATGTTATACAAAGCGACTATTTTATAATACTAAAGTTAACGAAATGATGCGCTCAAGAAATAATGATGCTCATATTTTTTTTGTGATAATCCAAACTTCTTTTTAAAATAAACATATATATGAATTTGCTTTTTATCTAAAGAAAATTATAAATCTTTGAACGTTTTATAAAAAGATTGGTTTATAATAATAAGTATCTACCTATAACATATATATATATATAGGTGTTAAAAATTATTTACATGTGATTTGGTTATGATCAAAATATGTATTTTACCATCTAATTTTCTATAAGAATACATGTATGTTGAATATATGCATAACTATGAATTTAGGTGTGTGAGTAAAAAGGAGCTAAAACCATTAAACTAAAAAGGATGAAAAACGTGCAGAGCAGGGGTGGAACCCGTGACCTGCTCTCTGGGAGGGTAGTGACTTAACCGGTTAAACTAGACTGCAATGTTTGAAAAGTTTAGGAATTAATGGGTTTTGTTATAAAGGCTTTATGTGTCATCTTCTCCAATTCATGCGACTGAACCCTAATTCCCCAAATCGGAACTGATTAGTTACAGATCGAAATCAAAACGTTAGGGCTTTGCGTAGGAGTGTAAAAACGAGTAGAATGATAGTTTGATTACCTGAAATGGTGCTTGAATGATCGTCGGTGGCTAGAGCCGGAGTCTCGGTGGTGGCGGTGGTTATACAGCAACTCAGACTTGTGATTTCGAGTAGGGAGAGGTTTTACGAGTGTGGTGAATTCGTATTGAGCGAATTTCATAGATATTTATTAGTTTAAACATACGTTTTCAAATTTTGAAATCTCCATGATTTTAGGCTGAGGTTAAGCTTTCTTTGGATGGAATTGACAGGTTGTAAACGCGTAATTGGGACTCCACGATTCTCGGTTTGAATGGAGATGAGTATTCAACTCGTATGGCTAGTGGTTTGGGCTCAAAGATGGCTTGCCGGAAAAACGAGAAGGTGGCCGGAAATGGTCGCCGGAAAAACGGGGGGGGGGGGGGTTGTTGGAATGGGAAATGAATTTTGAAATGTTCACTTCCTCCCCCTTGTACTTTGATAAAAATACACTCAGGTCCCTTAACTATAGAAATGACAACTTTTAATTATATATATCTAATTTTATAAAACTTATATAGTTCTAATCATCATTTTTTTTGTTTATCTATGAATATTAACAAGGAAATAAATTTCCATTTCCACTTAAATTTGCAAATTGTTTAAATGTTTATTTAGTATGATTGAATATATAATATGATTACATTTATATTTGTAAACTATTATATATATAAATATATAAAGATGTAATTTCGTCATTAAAGTTCATGAGTTTTGAGGTAAACAACATACAAAGTATTAAATATATATTTTATAACTATACACACATATGTTATATAATTTGAAAAAAAATGGAAGTTTGAAATTTGAATTGATAGCTATTAAGTAATAATCAATGTGACTCATTGTGCTAAACAAGTATGAAATTTAAATAGAATGTCATAATTGCACAAGTTTAAAATGTATTAGAAAGTCATGGATGTTACACCTGCCAGTGCAAGAAGCAGTCAACGGTTTCTGTCTCAACATGTGAAGCAGAGTACATTGCTGCAGCGAGCGGTTGTTCACAAATATTGTGGATTCAGCAGCAATTAAGAGACTACATCTTGAATTTCACTGGAACTCCACAGTTCATTAACAACAATGCCACCATGTCCATAACAAACAACCCGGTGAAACATTTCAAAACTAAACATATTGAAATTCGCCATCATTTCATTTGTGATTGTGCTAAAAAGCATCTCATTGAACTTGTAAAGGTTCACACGGATGACAACTTTGCTTACCTTTTCACTAAGGCGTTTGATCGAACACGTTTTGAACATCTTGTCAACATGATAGGAATGTTCAATCCTGAGTGAAAACTTGTTTTCGAAAATTAATTCAATTTATGGAAGTTAAATTTTATTTCTTTTAAATGTTTTCTGTATAGTTCTTTTAACTTTCAAATATTTTACAAAAATCCAAACAAAATAGAAAACCAGAAAAATTTTAAAGTTTTCTTGAGAAAAGAGGAAATGATAGTACATCAGAAATGATCTAAACGTCTTAGATTGCACATATGGGAAATGATTGCGTCATGCTTACTTGATTGTTTAAATTGTTGAGTTTTTAATCTGCTTATTTACAAGTAATTTGAATTGTCAGTGGGTTGTAAGCGTCTTTGAATCATTAGTAGTGTGGAAATTAAATCATTACTACAATTGTGTTTGAACCCATGTTTGCTAGTATGTGTGCGTAAAAGAATGCAAAAGATCGCTATCAGATATAGTATGTTAGATTTTGGCAATGATTTTCTTCTGAGACCAATTTCGGGTTAGGCCGTTAGCACAATTAATGCGGTTCATCTCACAGCCCATACTCACAAGTATGCAATGTGAGATTGAATCAAGTTATGTCTCGACATCAATCGTTAAGCATATATTTACCCTTGAATCGCTCTTGATTCATTGAAATCAAATCCAGATAAAAGTTGGATCCCCATACCTAAATCCTCAAACACCATATTCATTATCCTGAATCATCATACCGATATTTACTGAAGAAATCACATGAAACCAAGACAAATGAATCACTCGATTCTGGATCTTATGAATCCTGATAATCCTTATGGATTCTGTTTGATTTTTTCCTGTGCTAATTGATGTAGCCTCATTCTGGAAATTTAAAAAATCATTGGGAAAATCTTAGATTCCTTGAGATCAGTGCAAAGTAAATTCATAGCATAACTGTGGGGCACACGTTGTATATTTTTAACTATTACCTTAACACACAAGAACATGATACTAAGATGCTTACGGTTTTAAATCTTATAATATTGCCAACTTGAATTACTTGTTTATGTGCTTATTACGAATGAATAACTAGTAATCCATGACATGATCCCATTTCTTTGATGTTTATCTTGTATCATTATTGCTATAGTTTAGCCTGATATGATCCTTTGCTCATGTCTTTGAACAAAAGTAGTGTGTGTGTATATACTTGTATATCTCTATTCAAAAAAGATCAAAAAGATTTTAAGTTTACGTACAGTTCCCTCTAATCAGAAAAAGGCAAAAATATTTGTGTTTAACCTTCTTGAATTGACTTTGAATCCTCTGGATTGAATATGCTTTTCCTGTTCGTTATTTGACTTTGACTTCTTCATAATTTGAGTTGAAATTTGTGAAACACAAGGGTTTCTGCGTACTTGACAAGTGCGCAAGAATTAAATCTTGCGTACTTGTAAGTACGCAAGACTTAAGTCATGCGTACTTGTCAAGTACGCAAGCTTTAATTCTTGCGCACTTGCTAAGTACGCAAGACCCAAACGTGTGGGGTGGAGCATTTTTTCTGAGTTTCATCCCATTTCAAAAGAGTGCACAGTTGTATACCCTGATCACCTTTTTCCTTGAAAATTTTATGTGTTCCTAAACGGTTTTTCGTCCCGATTCTAGTTTCAACATCATCTAACTAACATTTGGTAAGAATCTAGGACCATTTCATCCGTTAAATCTTGAGTTTTGGACCGATTTGTGAACTTGAAGAACTAGGTTTTTGGACTTTGATTTTTGACAAATTTTGGTTGTTTTTGACACACATTATGACTTAAAACTTGTTTAAAATCATTATTCAAGTCTCGATCATCACATATTTGTCCATAACATTCATTGATTTTGAGTTTGACCATAATGTTCGTCGGTTAAAATTTAGGTCAAAATGACACGTTGATAGTGCATTTTTTATGTTGGTCTTAGTTACAATGGTCGTATACATGGTTTTCGACCTGCTTGCAACCTACATCATCAGCAAACTTCACAAGTTCTGATTTTTGGATTTTCAAAATTGTGCCCAAGTGTAAAGTCGTGCGTACTTAACAAGTACGCAAGACATAAGTCATGCGTACTTGCTAAGTACGCAAGACTTAAACCCTGCGTACATGACAAGTACGCAGGAAGGGAATTTCTGAAATTTTTCTAAGTCTTGATTTTTAGTTCTTTGTGAATGTACTATACTTGGTCATGTGTATTCAATTCCAATGAGTCTTCTTGTTCTTATTGTGTTTACTGTTTGTTTGTGCAGTGATGGCTCGTGCGTTTACAAGCGAATTCAATATGCTGGCACTTACACAACCGGAATAGACGGGTGCTGCACTTTAATACAGGGAGATAGTTGATTTCTTGAACCGTTCAAAGATCAGCTATGTTATCACAGCAGATCTGATAGTTTCAAGACCGTATCTGGAACAGTTCTGGGACACAGCGGATCATGACTGCACGGTAACCCCTAACGTCATTCGGGTTACTGTGGCGGGTCATGACATTACTTTTTATGAGGATACAATCCGAAGGTTCTTACAGTTTCGAGATCTCGCAACCGACCCAATTTCCTATCCTGGTTACTTTGTGGATGGGTGTTGGAGACAACGCATGGGATACGTCGGTGTGCGGGATTATTCATCTTACAAGAAGATGTGGGTGCTAGATCAGTGGAGGTTCTTTGCCCACGTAATGATCATGTGCATTTCTTCCAGGAAGGCGGGGAAGGATGCCATGGGACATGATCTAGCAGCTGCTATGGTTGGTTTGTCTCTCAACAGGGGCTATAACTTCTCAAGATACGTCTACAAAGCCCTAGTTGATCAGATCAATACAACAGAGAGGTTTCGGTTCCTGTTATACCCCAGATTTGTGAAACTCTTGATCAATGATGCGTTGCCAAATCTACCAGCTGTTGGGAAGAGACTGCAAGTTAAGCGGGTGGCCAAGAGAGTTTTCTCATAGTTTTTAATGTCAGACAGTGTAGAACCTACCCTTGAGCATACTCCACTCTTTGGCCACCTGATCAATGAAGCTTATGTGGCGCCTGCAGATTGGATATGGTTTAGTGCAGAGTCTGAGCCTGAACTCAGTGATCACAGTGATGAACAACAAGAAGAGGAGGAAGTTGAAAGTGAGGATGAAGTGTCTGAAGAAGGAGGAGACGAAGAAGCGGGAAGTGGTGTTGCTGAAGAATCCGACTCCAAAGCAACAGAGTCTGATTCATCTGATTCTGATGATGCACCATCACCATCACAGCCTAGGAGACAGACACAGGTGACCCTTCCTGAGTCGTCTTCTAAGAGAAAAAGACAGGAGAGTACTAGGAGTGAGTATGAGCCCGATTTTGATTCGGATGCTGCTATACAGAGACGCAGAAGGGAAAGTATAAACAAGCGTCGGGGGGATAGGCAACACCAAGCTATCCTTCGTGAGGTGGAGGTTAGTGCTCAGAGGCATGTAACTGTGATGGCTGTGAGTACTGACTCAACTTCTACTTCACCTTCACAACATTTTTACATGCGACAGAGGAGGGGGCCACGTGTAACACCTGATGTGGCTACCACTGCTTTCACAGAGGACGTTCCTGTGATAGTGACCCTCCCTGTACAGTCTATCTAGGTGGCGGTGACGACTCCTATTCTCACTGAGTCTATCACCATCACCCCAACCACCATCCAAACAACAACCATCCCTATCTCAATCCCTACAACCACCCTCTAACACATCAGTGAACCCTTTCATGACTTTGACTTCAACCAGGGGTTCGATTTTGGAGAATTCTTTTCCTTCCCGACTAATCAAGCCGAAGTATCGTCTTCTAGGGGACCTGATCCCCGTGATACCCGGATCACTACCCTAGAGACTCAAGTCGCTGGACTTCTTGAAACGCTACGAAAATCGAGAGAAGAATCTGACAAACAACAGGGGCAGATTAACTCTCTGATTGATGAGGTAGCCGCGCTAAAGAAACAGCGGGCGGCTGATGACAAGCAACATTTAGAGCATGATGCTATAGTTAAGCTGGTCTGTGATATGGCCAAGATGCTTGCTACTCAGGGGGAGAGATTGAAGGAATTGTTGGAGAAGCAACCACCTAAGCCTAGCGGTGAAGAGGCTTGCCACTTAGTTGATCTAACTAAGAGTGATGACCAGGACAAGGATCCTAAAGCCGGACCGAGTGGAAGTGAGCAGCAATCGTCGGCTTTGGCGATTGTTCCCATTTCTGTTGTGCCTATGGCTGAGGGGGAGTCTTCTCGGAATGAAGGTGGAGGTGATGTTTCAAGTGGTGATAAAGGAAAGTCTGTGGCTGACTTATTGAAAGATCTATATGACGACGTGTCGGACGATGTGATCTTATTATTAGAGCCAGAGTATTCCAAAGAAGCACAGATCGATGCTCTCTACTATATGGAAGAGGGAGAGATCGAGTCTGGTGATGACTGGGATGAGGAGGATGAGGATGTTGTGATTGAAGTTCCCAAGGGTGACGTGGAAGGAGAATATGAGTTTAAGGATGGAGAGATTTTCGAAGCACCATCCATTGAAACTAATCTTGACACAGGTTCAGTCGAGCTTGTAAGTACTGCTGAGGCATCGACTGAAACCTCTCCTACCGACCCTACACTTGTGGATCCAGAGGCGCAGAAAAGCAAACATACGCCTGCAAGTTCATCAAAGGATCCGGCTCCTGTCTGGCAGAAGACATCAATCATAGACAAACATGGAGCGACAGGTATGATCTTAGCTGTGAGGTTCGAAGATGACAAGAAGCTGTTTGCAATCAAGCAAGCTGGGGGGTTCAATACTTGAAACCAATCAGTGAAGCTTTCAGCTCCTTGCCAAAGCACGACCTCATGAACCTAGCAAACCGAGAGCTGCTGGGTCACTCAAATCATGCAGTAGCGATGGGTTTGTGGCAGGTTCTGTCGCGAGAGGGGAAGATCTGGGAAGTTCGAAGTTTTTAAGCCTCAAGTGCCCAAGCGAGTCAGGGATAAGAATGTTAGACATCCCGTGACTCATAAAAGCTTAAAGAAACTGGTATACAAGCCAGTGCTGTGTGAAACCAGGATTCCCCTGAGCAAGTTATCTCAGGATATCCTCGGTAACATATGGTACTGGTACGTTGATCCAAAAACGGGCGAGGCGGTGGTGATTGGAAAGGTGTGGTCCAAGAGTGGAAGCTTAGTGTCAAGGGAACTGATCAGAGTTTTTGATGAAGTCTGCTTCATAAACTTTTCTGTGAAAGATTTGGAGGCGCTAGCTGACAAGTACTGCATGTACACGGACGAGTGGACAAAGTCCCTTGCTTCTAAATAAGACAAGGTGGTCAAGTTCTGCCTTGATTACAAGAAGAAGATGGAAGCTAAAGCTGGGAGCTGTGAAGACCGAAGACAATCCAGAGCTGTTGTCAAGGGGGAGTTTGTTGAAGCACTTTTGTGTGATAAACACTCTGGATATCGTCTTAGCTTTTATACTTGTCTTGTATGTACTATTCTTTGTATCTTAGTGTATGTATGTATTAGTTATCGAGTTGTATTTACTATTGTATGTACTCGGTGTCTAAATTCTCTAAGTGGTTTGCGCACTTAGCATGTGCGCAGGAGTTATCTCCTGCGTACTTAGCAAGTACGCAAGAAATCTCTGCGTACTTGCTAAGTACGCATGAGCAATTTGCCATGCGCACTTGCTAAGTGCGCAGAGCTCATGTCTAGTATAAATAGGCTAGGTTAACAGAAGTTATGTACGCAGTCATACGCACTCATTAATAACATTTCTGTAACCTACAAGTTTTATAATAGACGAAGTTTGAAAGTGTTTTCGCTGTCGGTTTACTTTATGTTACTTGATTCTCCACCTAGTCACGGATATTCCGCACCCAGTCCGACTAGTCACACACCCACATGTAATGATCCGAGACACCCGGGGACCTACAAATATGAGTCCTTACACCTCGGTGTTCTCATTAAAATCGAATCCTCAGGGATAACAAACCCTGGTTTTAAAATCAAACACTCTTTATCAGTAAAATGAGTTAAAAAATTTGTCACAAATTTGAGACACACTTAACAAGCTGTGATTCAATTCAAACACATAATTCACATCTTTGAAACAAAGAGTACCATTAGTGACAATACCTTTCATAGTGATTTGCCCACCTTTATCACCTGCAAAGGAAACATACCCTCCATCGAACATTTTAATGTCGTGAAGCTGAGAGATGTCTCCTGTCGTATGCCGGGAACAACCACTATCAACATACCAGAGGTTGTTGATAGGCCTCCTTGGCTGTCCCTGTACGGTAGAACACGTTAATTAGAGACTGGAACCCAAATCATGATTATCTTGGGTTGTCCTAAATCATCCATGTATGAAATTTCTTGCAATTTCATATCTCTTTTGTCATTAAACTCAACTAGTGTTGTTTGTGCACTAGGCTTTCGTTTCCAAACAGGTTATTGTTTTTCAAATTTTTTGCTTACTGTTGGAGTAACGACCTTTTCTTTTCCTTTTTTTTATTTTATGGGTTTCTCAACTTTCTTTTGTTTATGTTTGAAAACATTATTTTCTTTAATAGGAC
The DNA here is from genome assembly GCA_023525975.1 of Smallanthus sonchifolius. Taxonomy (NCBI): domain Eukaryota; kingdom Viridiplantae; phylum Streptophyta; class Magnoliopsida; order Asterales; family Asteraceae; genus Smallanthus; species Smallanthus sonchifolius. The sequence goes on from CM042046.1 coordinate 36,812,108, forward strand.
GTTGATATTTATGCATAACAATAGTTCTTTTATCTGATTGTTTATCATTGGGACTTTTGTAATGTTGGGCCATGTGTCCTTTAGACATGTGTGGCCTTTGATATGCATTTTCCCTTTGACTAACATTCGGAAATCTACCAGAGTGTTCACGATTGTGAACACAGTTTCGAGCAAAGTGTCCGGGATTCCCACACACATAACACGTTTGCCTTTTCAGATACGGGGCATAGTATCCGGTGTCCCATGATGATGACTATTGAGGAGAACTTGTGAAGTAACCTGCAGTTTCACAGTTCCTAGAAAACCTTCTATCATGTAGTTGATCATCATTATAATTTCTATGATAAGACTTGGAATTACTTCTATCAGCATTCCTAAGATTATTATCAAATTTAGCATAAAATTCGCTTTTGGTTTAACGATGAGGCTTTTTCTTTGAATCAGACTCACTTGTGGATGGTTTACTACTTTCACGGTTTGACGAGCTGTTTTTGTTTTTGACAAATTGATGATTCTTGCCATTCACAATCTGTGCTTTTTCGTTTTCTAAGGTCCCACCATTCACAAAGGTGGATTTCAAAGTAAATTTTTTGTTGTTCTTAATTTTAACAACACAATTTTCAAAACCAACATTCAAACCAGAATTAACAAAAGTAGCAGACTTAGAAAAACCAGACAAAGTATTTTTGAAAGACAAAGACTTTGAATTAAAAACACGATCCTCTTCCTCAGTAAAAACTGATTTTTCAAGACTTAGACGGGTTAGAAACGTTCACATGTTGTACCGAAGAACCACTAGTCACGGGAGTGAACTGTGTGGATGAAGAAGATTGAACTGGTTTACGGCCCACACCATACTCCATTTCAACATCTTCATGTTGAACACTTGGCATGGGAGTGAAATTGCCATTGAAAGGATGTTCAGCAGTATGATAGCCTAATCTTGGATTCCCTACTTTCCTGACTTGAGAGTATATCATGTCATAGACTATAGATCAAGAGTGGTCAATTTTCTCGATTGTCAGCTTAGTATTTGCTAATTGAGTCACAGCGTCATTCAGCTTCAAACTAAGGTCGTCTATTCGTTTTAGTGCATCACGATAAAGACATTCCTTATTGCTAAAATCCATTTCTAGTTTTGAAAAATCAGTTTTTCCTGCATCAATTTTATCTTTAAACAATTTTTCAGAACGCTTGTGCTCAGCATTGGCAAGCCTAAGTTGGTTTATTTCTTTTAAGAGCAATTCATTATCATACTTATATCTGTTTATTTTCCAACACAGTTATTGGAACAAGTATTAGTATGTACATCATAATCTTCAATCTTTTCCATGAGAGCATAATTTAAACCTTCATTGATAGCTCATTGATTTGATCTCCCCAATCATACCCTGTAGTTTGCTGACTCACCAATGCTTTGCTATCACTTGCTGCAGTTGCTTCCTTTTTTTATGATTTGCTTGAAGAGCTCCCCTTTTCTACTTTAGGCTCTGGACATCCTCTTGCAAAGTGACCAGGTTTACTGCAATTGAAGCATCTCAGGTTGTATTTGTCAAAACCTATCTTCTTTGTTCCAGACTCCAACCCATCAAAAGAGTTTTTTCTAGTCCTTTTAATAAACCTCTTACCACAATGCACAACCATTGCCATGTGCCACTTGATGTCCATTTCTTCCAAGTCATCCGGATGTATTTGATCAGTGTCATCTTGGATTAGATTAGCTGGAGAGAGCTTTCCAGCCAACATGCAATTGTAGCTGCTCATGAAAACACTAAACAAAGCAGTATGCATTTCAACAACCTTGGCATCATTTGAGCTTGGTGATTTAGTTTGTTGGACAGATGTAGCAAGAGCTGTCTGATTTGAAACAGTAGACAGATTTGGTGTGTATGTAGAGGACATACTGGAGAGTAAGGCATTCCCTTGATACATTAAATGATCTTTCTCTGGTGAAAACATCATAAATATTTGCTGATCGTCCATATCATATGACCTTAGGATGGATATAGTTCACTCAGAGGAGTGGTATACATGCCCTTCGTTCTCTTGATGGTGGTTATGTTGAAGTTCCAGTTCAACGACAGTGAGTTGAGGAGTTTCTTGTTCACTTCACCGTTCGTCATCTCAATACCTACACTATTCATCTCAGTCATCAAGTGTGTGAATCTGTTGATCTGAGATTCCAAGCTTTCCACTTTCACATATTTGAACATGTTGAACTTCTGTCTCAGCATATCTGATATGTCATCATTTATACAAATTTTACATACATAATAATCCCACATTATGGTACTAAAGTGAATAATAACTGTAGGTCCTGAGCAGAACTGTAGACACAGATCTGCGGAGAAATTCTTCAAACAGTCCGGATCGAGAGGCGGAATCTCTGGATCCGGTATCACTCTCGAATCAGAAATGGTAGAGACGGGTGCGGGAATCACAAATACGAACAGACATATATAAAAGTGAAAAGAACATATAATTGGAGCATAAAACGTATGATTCTTTGATTGATATGAAAATTAAAAGGCTCCTCACACACTCTACAATTATCTCACCCCAGGGTGAGCTCCCCCTGGGGTGGTGATTCCCTCTACAGACACACACTCACTCCTAGGACATAATCTGCTATATATAGGAGGCCAAGCACATGCGCCTTGTTTTCCAAGCCACCGCCCAATGGGCCTGAAAAATAGGTATCGAAAACAAATGTTCAACCGAAACTAGTAGTTTCGATACTGTAATTTCGATTGACAGCATCAGTCTCAAAATTATACCCAACAATAACCTTGCAATTTGTGCTTAAAATACAAATATTTGATAATTGCAGGTTATTCGGAGTTAAAAATATAATTCAAGCTAAATCCTATCAAGAATTCAAGCTTTTAGTAGGTTCATTCCCGGAGCATTGACCCCCATGAAGTCAAAATTGGTCAACAATAGTCAACAAGAAGCTACAAGACAAAGCTGGGAGAATTTGGGGGGTTGCACGGTCGTGCATACCAATGCACGGTCGTGCATTGCCCTTCTCTGCTCCCCACGGCCCGGTACCATGTCCTCTATACCCTGTTTGATTCCTTGGGTCTTTGCACGACCGTGCAACCCTATGCATGGTCGTGCATGGCACATTTTGAGGCCTATAAATAGGAGGCTTGGGTTCTTCATTCCAGACACCAATCCAGAGAAAAATTACACTCAAGAAGAGAGAATTCTCGTAGTTAGAGTAGAGAGTAGAGGGGCTCTTCCTCCTTATTCCACAATAGGGGAGCCTACGAAACTTATCATTACGCTAGTCGTTATGGCCATTCATGGCTAAAACTTCTTTGTATTGCTAGGTTGAAGATGATGTTTGGTGCATGTTAATGTTTAACTTATTAATGAAGTGGTATGTTTATGACTTTAACTAATACGTCCTCAAAAACCATCTTTTTATGGGCTTTTATTATTGTCTAAATCCGTCTTTATATATGTGAGTGTCTTGATTTTAAAGAGTAAGATCGTAAAACTCTTTTTAATCAAACTTCCTTTGAAACTCGTACGTCTTTATACGAGCAGAGATTGATAAGCCAAGACTTGGTCTATACTTCTAAGATCGTACGTCTTTATACGAGATTATTATGCGACCAAGAATTGGTGAACTCATGTTGGGAACGGTACGTTTTATACTTGGTCCCATTGTTACACCACCTCCAGGTGAGCAAAATATAATCACCTATTTAACTTAATATAAAGCATTTTGAGTCTGATGTCTTTATCCAACCCGGAGATGACCATTCGATGGGTTGAGGGTAAATGTTGTCCCTAACGGGAGGCACTACCACTTTTTAAAGAATATAATTTGCAAATCAAATGCCGTGAGGACGAGGCTCTAGCGGTGACCCGGGTCACAAGTTTGTAGTAGTCATACCACTGAATTAGTTAACTTAACATTATCATGTACCAAGCTGATTCGAATCCCGAGCAATACAATTCGTAATCTGATCATTTTCTCTTTATTTATTTTTCTGCTATTTACTATTCTGCTAGTTACATTTTTGTTACACCCTTCATGCACATTTTTACTTTTATGTTATTTACTTACCGTCATTTACTTTTCTGCTTCACAAGCACACAAAACCCACCTACTAATTAATCCGGCTAAACGATAACAAAAGTTAAGTATTGGAACTCGACCGTGTCCATTGGTTCGATACTTGGTTCTTACCTGACTATATTAAGCTGTGATAGCTACACTTGCCTATTGTGTGTGTTTTAAGTTAACGCAATTATCATTTTACTTTATAAATTAAAAACCTGATCTCGTGAAATCAATTAACCTAAAAATATATTTAATTATATTTTTATACTTAATTCACAAATCACATCAAGTTTTTGGCGCCGTTGCCGGGGACACGGTGATTTGAAGAAAAATTCTAGTTAACGGATTAGCCTTTTATTTTCCTTCTGTTTTTCTTTCACACTTTGTTGCAGGTAGTGTATGATCCAAAGTTCTACTACTGGTTTATATCAAGCTTTGGCAGAACCTGAAAGATTTTTTCACCGCCGAGTTCGAGAAAATCGTGCTAGAAAAATGGCTGTTGAAAGCCGCACTATCGCCGAATTTGCAAGACCGTCGCTAGACGCGTTGGGGTCTAGTATCACAAGACCAACCATCGACGCTAACAATTATGAGATCAAATCTCATGTCACCCACATGATCCATTCATCATGCATGTTTAACGGATTACCCGATGAGGATCCACATGCCCATATCGCAAATTTCCTCGAGATTTGTAATACCTTTAAACTGAACGGAGTGTCAAATGATGCTATTCGCCTCCGTATGTTCCTTTTCTCCTTAAGGTAACGAGCTAAGGCATGGTTGAATTCTCTCCCTACCGGGTCAATCACCACTTGGGATGATCTCGCCCAGAAATTCTTATCGAAGTATTTCCCACCGGCTAAGATCGCTAAAATAAGAAATGATATCACCACTTTCACTCAAGACAATGGTGAGTCACTATATGAATCTTGGGAATGCTTCAAGGACATGCTAAGGAAATGTCCTCACCATAGGTTAGAGGTTTGGCTGCAAGTATCATCTTTCTACAAGGGATTACATAATCAAGCCCGTCAAACACTTGACGCTACCGCGGGTGGCATATTTGGGAACAAAAGGCCACACGAGGCTTATAACCTAATCGAAGAGATTGTAGGATTGGTGAAAACAAGACGGTTCTATTCTAGTTGAGATTGGCGAAAACAATCACAACTAAGCAATGTAAACAAGTAAACACAAAGAATACTGATAAATGCAATTTGTATTAAGCTTCAATGGTTACAAGTTTACAGAGAAAACTCTAAGAAAAGCACACTTGTACAATGAAACGATACATTACTTATATAGTAACTTAGAATCAAGACAAACCCTTGATTCTAAGGATCAGATCGAACACAAGCCGTTGATCTTGTATACTAGAAGCTATACTACACGTTAAGACAACAAATACTACAAAGGATAACTATACTCAAACGTCTTATTAGGCATCATTGCTTGGATACTTGGAAGGAGAGCGTTGTTGTCTTTTATTGTCTGCACCAGTAACATTCTTTCTGCATGAGATGTGTCAGAGTTGCAGCAGAAAGTTGTCAGTGGTAAAGTTGATGCTTTTGCTATGCCAATCAGCAGCAACGATTGATCTTCAGTAGATATGGCTATCCGTAGCAAAGTTGGTGATCTGCATCAAGACACAACTATCCAAAGCTGCTGATGATTTGCCTATCACCAGCATCAAGTGTTTGATGCTGCTGAGAAGCCTATCAGCAGCAACTCTGGTCTTCAGCAAATAAGGATGTCCGCAGTAGAGTTGTCCATCAGCAGGGGAACAACTATCCGCAGCAAACAAGCTTATCCGCAGCAGCTTGTTGGTCAGCAGCAAAACTGTGGAGTCCGCAACAGTTGTACTTAGAGAATTTTTTTGTAGCCATCAGTCTTTATATCTACAAACTCCCCCTAGACTGATGCTACCAAAACTTTCTTACTGTTGTTGTTGCTGAAGCTTTTGCATGTTAGCAACTATCCTTGCTACCTCATAGCCTCTAGGGTCCTTGCTGGGAAACGGAGTTTTGATGTCTTTTCTTGGCATCTTAAAAATGGCCTTGCTAGAACATCTCATATGTTGACCTCTAATAGCTGTTATAGTGAATTCATCCTTCTTAGCATTGTATGACCAACTAGTTAATAGAAAGTGGGATTGGAGAGGTTTAGCATTAATGAATACATCTTTGCTAGGGTTGAAGTGATGTTTAATCACTAGCAACAGATGTCTTCCACCTTCATTCTCAGGCTCATGAGCTTCACCCAGCTCCATCATTCTTCTAAGATCATAATCTGGGAGTTGCATCACCTCATCAACATATTTTAGATTGATCTTTTTACCTCTACCCTTCCCCTGAAGACCTCAAACCATTGATCTTGATTGCTGTAGAACCAGATAACAATTTCTCTTGAATCTTCTGGTGTGGTAGTAGGTTTGGTTTTCTTCTTGGGAGGCTGTTGATGGACTCTTTGGGTGGAGAGGAGGGAGGTCTAAGAGGGAGAGTGGAAGGTTGTTGGATAAAGGAAGGAATGGATGAGGGAGTAGGCTTGGGTTTCTTTTGTTTTCTATCATCAGTTTGAGTGTTTACCCTTTTCTTTGAGCATGTCTTCCCCAATCTTTCTTCTTCTTCCTTCTTGACTTTGACATATAAGGCTTGCAGGTTCATGAAGCTCATGGGACCTAGCCTCTTTCCACTCTCTTCTCTAGCCTTCAGAAGTCCATCATGACCTTCCTTTCTTCATAGGTCCTTATGTTAAATGCAATGGTCTTCTTGGTTTTCTGTTTGGCTTTTTCTTTATCTTCAGCCTTTTTCTTCTTTGTCAGTTGACCTTGCTAACCCATGAAAGCTCTATAGATTTCTTTATTTAATAATTTCTTAAGGTAGTCTGCATCCTCACCTTGAGAAATCAGAGCATTTGTCCACTCCTCTCTCATTTCTTTGGCTAGTTTAGAGTCAGTTATTCTGAACTTAGCCTCTTATTTTCTTTTCTCTTTCTTCTTCTTCTTTATTGAGTTGTTCCTGCAGCTGAAGAGCTAGAACTTCATCTTCTTGTAATTGTGTAGCTGCAGGAACTTTAACTTTCAAAGCATCCAGTTGCCTAGCATGCAACTAGATCTGTTGTTCCCTGAGGAGAATGACAGCTTTCCTTTCTTGAATCTTTCTAATCTCAGCCATCTCCTCTTCTTCTCTTTCTCTCCTTCTCTTCTCATTTTCTATCTTTTCTTTCTCAATTCTTTCTTCTTCTTCTTCTTCTTCTCTGCTGCTGTCATGATGCCCTTCCCCTTGTCTTTGTTGGATGCCTCTGCTTCAGCTTCATGGATCACAATAGCAGATGTAGGAGATGCTGTTGGGATCTCAGCTTCAGTTTCATTGGCAAGCTGAGGAACACACACAAAGGAATTGACTGCTTTAATCTCTTCCTTTTCCCATTCAGTCCCATGTATAACTTTGAAGGCTTCTTTGACATTCTGAGCATCCACTTTTCTTGACTCTACTACTGCACTCAGTATGATAGTTGGTAAGGAGGGAAGGGATAGATCTGAGTCAGAGTCATCCATTGCAAGCGATCCCTCCTTTTCAAGATAAGCTTTGATAATTTTGATCATTACTTGACTTTCTAAGGAGTTGATGTTGCAGATGTGTGTTCCGAGCTCAAAGACCTTATGTAGGAAGTCAGGATTAAGGAGCAGGATCTCTTGAATGTTGATGATTTTGAAAGATTATCCATCACATAAGAAGAACTGAAAGCTAGAGGACCCAATGCTTGACCATCCTTGCACTTCCAGGCCCCTGACCATTTCAATGTAGAAGAATCTTCTCCAACATAGAACTTGTTCTTCTGTTAAAGTATTGCTCCTTATCAAGTCAAATCTTAGAGCCAGTCTTTGTTCTTATGTTGTTGAAGACTCTGCAATGTGTTTAGGATAGGCCACCCTGTTTGCTTCTTCTAGAAATCATTCAAACCAGGGCCGATTATCCTCTATCAAGACATAGACCTACTGATTGCAAGTTCTGCTTAGATATCTGAGGAAGTGTTGATGCAGCTTGATAAGTACAGTTCAAGAACTTGAAGTGGATTCAGTGTATTCCAGTTAAGCTCTTCTATTAGACCAAACTCCTGTCCAATCCAGAATCTCTCAGATAGACCATCATACCCCCAAGCTAGAATAGAGTCAAACTCTAGCTTATGTGCAGTCGGTGTGAATTGAGGGGCAATGGTCTGTCTTGATATATTTTCTGCAGCTGGAAGAATGCTGAATGACAAAGGTGTGTCTTCATCTTGACTTTCGTTCTTCAACACCTCATCAACAGCTCTGACAACTAACTTCCAATCCTCAGAGATATCTTCCTCCTCATCTACTGAGTCTGGCAAGTCATGGATTTGAACAAAAGCAGGTTTAAAGAGTGTACTTTGAAAGGCAGCCTGCTCTTGTATCCATTCATCAAGGCAGTCAACATCATCTTCAGCGGTAACTATCTCCCCCTTTTTGGTTGCATCAGTGTACAAAGTTTCATCTGTTTGAGAACCCACTGATACAAGGGAAGGAGTAATCACTGGAGGGCATTGATGGGCTTCATGCATAGAGACTTGGTGCCGTAGTTTGGACACTTCAGCCTCTAGCATTGCCACCCTGGATGTCAATTCCATATTTTTGAGTTTCAGACTGTCCTCATCCACAGTTGTGGAATCCTTGGAACTAGATGGGGCCTTAGGCCTAGCCTCTGCATCCCCATCACCCTGATTTTCTTGGCACGTGGGATTCCTCTCAGTGAAGAGTGTTTCAAGAGAAACATCCTCACTGTGAGTTGCCGTGGTTAGGGACTTAGTGATGTTATCACTGTCCTCCTGGTCAATTGATGTACCAGAAGTAGTGATAGCCCTTTCCATATTCAATCTATCATCACTCCTAGAGTGAACCTTCTTAGGTGATGAACTTGGGTTGGGTACATTAGCAGCCAAGTCAATCAATACCTCTGAGATAGTGGTAGTTGGAGAAGGTATATCATCTTGACTAGGTGCCTCTGCACTTAAGTTCAGAGAAGAAAAATAATGAAAGGGCTCAGCAGGTTGCTCTATTGATCCGGGATGTGATCCTGATCCTAATAGGGAAACTTCCAAGGAAGTCTCTCTAATGGTTTGGCTATCCCTTTTGATATTCTCATCAGAATGTTGGGATTCTGAATGAGGGCTTTTAGGTTGGGATTGGGCCTGTGAGACAAGAATAGAAGGAGTCTTCTTGTCCCTTTTCTAATATATTTTGCCTCAACTGGGGCCTTGTGTTCCAGTTGGGCAGTGATAACATCCAAAAAAGGTGTAAGTAGTTGGTGTGCCTGTGCAGCCTTAGTAGGATGCAAAGGGGTTTGAGCAATGGAAGCAGATTGATGTTCAGGCTTTGAAGTGGATGGTGTGGGATCAGTATCAGCTGGGATTGCTTAACTGTCACCCTATGTACTTTGTATGTTCATCATTGTAGATAACAATGGAACATTGACCCCTGAGAAATTTTTGGAAATAGTTCTCATGCTTTGAAAAATATTATTTTTATGTCCCAGCATAAGGTAGATTCTTGTAGGTTTTGAAAGATCTTTTAGCTCATTGTTGAAAACTTCCTGCAAGAATCTTGGGTACATATAGAATGCCTTCTTTGCACCTTCTTGAAGGTTATATCTCAAACCTTCAAAAATGAGATGTGCAAAGTTGAAACCTTGGCTAGTGACCATACCGTGAACAGCAGAGGCGAGACCAGAGCTCACTTGATGCCATCCACTTCTCTTCTGGGATATGCATTATAGAAGAGTGTGGCATAGAAACTTCCATGGAGGGCCCATCAGCGCCTTTTCAATGGTATATTCGTTCTGATTTCCAGTGTACCCTATGGATACAAAGTCCTCATATATTCTTCCCTAGAGTATGAAACGACGACCCCCTCGTCCTGAAGGTTAAGATGTTTTCTGAGGGTAGCTTCAGTGACGATGATGTCTTTGTCGTCTACCGTAGCTTGGATTTAGGGAATCCACTATTCGGTAGAGTAGATGGCGGTGCTCCAAAAGTCCTCCATATGAGGGATGTATATGGTGGGGTTGACGGTTAGTGCAAAGTATATCTTTGATCGACAGAGAAAGTCGATCATATCATTGAATCCCTCGGACTTCTTTCCTTTTACTAGGTATGCAGTGAGATTGTGGTAGGGTGAGAACTTGTCATTGGGCTGGTTTATGTCGACCTCTGCCATTGTTGTTGGGTTTGGAGGGAAGGAGGAAGTTTTTTGAAAGGTGGTTAAGTATGGAAGGCTTTGAATGCTGTGAATGCTTGGGAGAAAATGGTGAGAGTTAAGTTGGAATTGAATGTGAAGAGGTTAAGGAGAAATTTGATTTGTGTTATAACGGCAGAGGAGGGAAAAAGCAAAGTTACTTGTACAGTACAACCTTATTCACTTTTCACTGTTACAGCTATAATACACTATAGCAGTCATGGTAAAGACTGAAAGTAATTTTTAAAGTCGGTAAAAGTTAATTTGGACTTATTTTTACCCATCAGCAGCAAACTTGGTTGCTGCGGATGGTTAAGCCTATCCGCTGCAAACTTGGTTGCTGCGGATGGTTAAGTCTGTCAGCAGCAAACTCAATTGCTGCTGATGGATGTAATGGTCCGCAGCAAAGATGTTGCTGCTGATTGCCTTAGAGCTATCCGCAGGAAACTTGTTACTGCTGATAACTTAAAGCAGTCAGTGGAAAATTATTTGCTACTGAAGATTAGACATGTTAGCAGCAAAAATGGTTACTGCTGACTTATAACTTTTATTTACAACAAAAGACAAACACATTAAAAAAGATTTTAGAGACAGATTTTAGTCAAAGTTCATCATATCAATGGATTCAACTAAGTATCTAAATCTAGCTTCATCAAAAGGTTTTGTAAACAAGTCAGCATATTGCTCATTAGTATGAACTTTGGTTAAAATAATTCTCCTTTTTCTCAGCTTGATCTCTTATGAAGTGATACCTGATGTCAATGTGCTTTGTCTTGGAGTGTTGCACCGGATTATTTGTGATTGATATAGCACTCATGTTGTCAATGTGAATGGGAGTGGCCATGAAAGTCATCCCATAATCCAGCATTTGGTTTTGTATCTAGATGACTTGTGCACAACAACTTGAAGCTGAAATGTATTCTGCTTCTACTGTAGAAGTTGATACACAGGTTTGTTTCTTGTACTGCCATGAAATCAGTCTTCCTCCCAGAAACTGAAAACCCCTAATGTGGATTTTTTGTCCATGTTGCATCCTCCATAGTCACTATCAGTGTATGCATACAGGTTGAACTTATCATTTTTAGAATACCATAGCCCAAGCCTTGGGGCTCCCTTTAGGTATCTAAAAATTATCTTGACAGCTTGAAGATATGTATTCTTTGGAGCTGCTTGGAATCTTGCACAAAGGCATACTGCAAACATGATATCTGGCCTTGAGGCAGTGAGATACAGGAGTGATCCTATCATTGCACGGTACTGATGTCGATCAGTGTCTTGACCATCTTTATCTGGAGTCAGTTGATGGTGCACTTGCATATGAGTTTTTACAACAGAGCAGTCAGCCATCTTGAATCTTTCCAAAATGCTCTTGGCATATTTAGATTGGCTGATAAAGATTCCATTTGGAACTTGTTTGAATTGAAGACCCAGAAAGAAATTTAGTTCACCCATTGAACTCATTTCAAACTTTGAGTGCATCAGGACCTCAAAGTCTTTACACAACTTCTTCCTTGTTGATCCAAAGATGATGTCATCGACATAGATTTGTACCAGTAGGATTTCTCCCCCTTCATCTTTGATAAACAAGGTCTGGTCAATGGCACCTCTTCTGAAGTTGTTGCTTAGTAGGTATCCAGACATAGTTTCATACCAGGCTCTTGGAGCTTGATGTAAGCCATAGAGAGATTTGTCTAGTTTGAACACTTTGTTAGGATGTGTAGGATCTACAAAGCCTGGAGGTTGTTTGACATATACTTCCTCACCAATCTTCCCATACAGAAAGGCACTCTTGACATCCATTTGATAAACTATGAAGTTCTTGAATGCAACATATGCCAAAAAGATTCTGATGACCTTCAGCCTGGCAACATGAGCAAAAAATTCATCATAGTCAATTCCCTTTTCCTGAGTGTAGCCTTGAGCTACAATTCTGGCTTTGTTCTTGACTATAATGCCTCTCTCATCTTGCTTGTTCCTTAATACCCATCTTGTGCCAATAGCAGTTTGACCAGGTGGAAGATCAACAAGTTTCCAGACATCCTGTCTCTTGAATTGCAGCAATTCTTCCTGCATTACCTCAATCCAACTGTTGTGTTTCAAAGCTTCATCTATCTCCTTTGATTCTACCTGAGATAGAAAGCAAGAATACAGTCATATATTGGCCTCATAAGTTTTGCTTCTTGTTCGAACTCCTTGGTGAACTTGGCCAATGATATTTTCCAAGGGATGTTCCTTGTTGATTCTCTGTGCTGGTACAACATCCAATTGTATTCCTTGCTCAACATTGCTCTGATTCTGATCAGGAAACTCTTCATTCATGATGGAAGAGTCTTCAATATCAACAGCAGCATCTGCAGCAGATGCCTCTACATCATTTACAGATGTGTCTTGAAGTTCATTCGGATTTTCATTCTCAGAGAGGCTGCTGCTGGTGACATTTGAGAGTCTGGTTCCGAATTCACTAGCTTCAATAGCTTCTATAACAGATGGAGGATCAATAGATGGCCTTTTCAGTCTGATAGAGGCACTAGTGAACTCCAATCTGTAGTCAATGGAAGCTGGTGCTTTGGAAGAGGTAGACTCCATATTTGAGATGATGAGATGCTCAAATATTTGTGTGAATGAGTCTATATCAAATAGCCAGTCTGGGCCTTTTCCCTGTTCACATGCAATGTGTTCCCTACATTCCACATTGGCTGATTCTTCCACGATTCTAGTTCTTGAGTTGAATGCTCTATAGGCCTTGGATTGAGAGGAATAGCCCACAAAGTATCCTTCATCAGATTTGGCACCAAACTTAGGAAGAACCCCATGTGTGATAAGAATGGTGCATGGACATCCAAAAGGTTTTAAAAATCCAATGTAAGGAACATTTTTGAACCAGAGTTCATAAGGTGTCTTGTTGAGAGGCTTGACAATCTGCACATAGCAAGTTGTACTTACTGCTTCTGCCCAGAATGTGAGAGGCAGTTTTGAATCAGCCAACATTGATCTTGGTGATTCAATTACAGTTCTGCTTCTCCTTTCAGCAACCCCATTTTGTTGAGGAGTTCTTGGAGCACTGTATTGTCTTTCTAGTCCCTTGCTTTCACATAAACAGTTTAGAGTGTGGTTCTTGAACTCTGTACCTTGATCACACCTTATTACTTTCACCTTTTGATTGCTTTGATTCTCAACTCGAAGAATGTAAGATTTAAAGATCTCAGCAGTTTTGTATTTTGTTCTCAAGAAGTATACCCATGAAAATCTGGTATAGTCATCAGTGATCACCAGACAGTATGACTTGTTGCCCATTGACATGACATTTGTAAGACTAAAGAGATCCATATGCAGCAGTTGTAATGGAGTGTCATTTGAATTTAATGTCTTGGGCTTGTGAGAACTCTTGTGTTGCTTCCCCTTCAAACATGCAATGCAATGATCTTCAAGTTGGAATTCTTTGTCAGGAAGCCCTCTGACAAGATTTTCCTTTACCAACTTGTTAATGGTTTTTACATTGACATGGCTTAATCTCCTGTGCCAGAGAGCTGATTCATCAACTGATGCCTTAGACAGAAAACAAGATACACTACCAGATGGTGTGACCTCATTCATGTCAAGCACATATAGGTTATCTTTTCTCTGAGCAGTCAATAGGATCTTCTCTGGAGGAGGTTTGTTTAAGCCAGGGGATAGCACAAAACATTCTTTATATGTGAAAAGCATCCAATGCTTTTGATCATAGATCTGGGACACACTCATGAGACTGAAGTCTAATTCTTTGACATAGTTTACTCTTTCAATACTCATCCTTTCATTGGACACAGTTCCTTGTCTAGTAATTGATCCTCCCTTTGAATCACCCCCAAAGGCAACATATCCTCCATTGAAGTGTCTGAAGTTGGAGAGGATGGATCTGTTGTCAGTCATGTGCCTGGAACAACCACTGTCTACAACCCAGGTGTTATCCTTGTGACTTGGCTGTCCCAACACATGAGAGAGATCTAGTTAAAGGGAGGAACCCAAGTACTTGCAGACTTGGGTAAGTGTATCGTTGGATCAGCAGCATCAGTATGCTTTCATTCAATGGAGCCAATGATGATGCTTTGAGGGATAGAGGCTGGGATCTTGGCTTTCCATTGCTGAAGAGGTGGTTTTCTATATCTCTTTGCTATATCAGCAACTGATGTTGCTTTGGCTGCTGGCAGATTTGCTTTATCAGCAGTTGATTTTGCTGCTGAGGACTTTGGCTTATCAGGAGCAGATTTTGTTGCTGCTGATGGTTTTACTTGAGCAGCAGCAGACTTGGTTGTTGCTGAAGGCTTGTCCTTTGGTTTCTTGGGCTTCACTTGATCAACATCATTTTTACTGGTTGTTGATGGTTTAACAACATATGGATGGTTATCTTTCTTTACCTTAGGCTTTTGTTTAGGAGGGGCTTGATGAAGGATCTGGTTGAAGGGATTAAATTCACAATTTACAGCAAAGTGGTCTGATTCACCACATATGATGCAAGATTGTTGAGGTTTTGGCAGCTGCTTCCTTGGTGGGGAGAGAGAGCTTCTGAAATGAGTTGCCTTGGCGTCAAAGCTTCTTACATTTTTGTTCTTGTTTGTCTTCTCAAAAGCATGTTGCTTGAGGTTTCTTTGTTGCTGAAGGTAGAAGAAGCATGTGCTGGCAGTGTGATTGTAATTGCCATAGATAAAACATGATTTAGCCATTTTGTCCCTTTGGAAGTACACATAATATTTTCTTTTGAACAAGTCTTTGAAATTCCAGGGGTGAGCTTTGTTGTGCTCAAAGGTGGCTTCCTCCAATGTCTTTTGAACATATGGATCTCTCTCTCCAGGTGCATGACATATGTCAAACACCTTCCTTGGTTGGGTTAAGGATTTGGGTTGGTGGAGGTTGAAGACTGTTCCTTTTCAACAGTTAGCTTTCTTCCTTCTGTAGGATAGCTGATTTTGATTTGTTTGGTGAGTTGAGATATTGGTACTGTTTTTGAAGGAATGAAGGGGCTTGGACTGTTGGCTTGAATGACTTCAAAGGCAGGTAGTGATGTAGCTTTATTGGTTTCAGTGGAGTCTGAGCATGTGGACTCAGACTCAGATGAAGTAATGCATTCTTGCACAGAGGTTTCTTGAACAGCAGGGTCAAGATTTCGGTTGGCTTGATCAAGGTTGAAAAGATTGAAACTTGGTTCATGAATGGCTATATAGTCAGCCGATGGAGCAACAACATTGTAGGGTTTTTCAGCTTGAAACCCAACTCATGCAGTTACCTTTTCATGAATTTGAGCATCCAAAAGTCTTTGCAGCTTTTTGGATGCAAACTCATATTTTTCAACATGGACCTTTTGGTCTGCTAATTCATCCCTTGTAGCCTTTAACTTAACCAGAAGATCATCAATCTGAGTTTCAAGGTTTGTTTGTTCATGTTTTAATGATGAAATCTCTTTCTTTAAACAGTTAATCTTTTCTTTGTAACTGTCTTCAACCTTTTTAAATTCAGATTTCATTTGGTGAAACTCTTCATTTTGATCTATGAGATTCTGGTTATGTTTTCTATGTCCAAGAACATTATCAATACAGGCCTGAGTACAAAGATTTTCATATACTTGAGGTGGTATCTCTGATGTGTCTGCCATGAGAGCTTGATTGTTGTTAGGAAGATCCTCATACTGGAAGCTCCAGTCAAAGTCAGCAGTTCCAACAGCTGCACAAGCTGCAGTTTGAGTAGGAGGAGTGGCTTGTTGCTGTTGTTGCTGTCTTGGCTGAGCTTGGTGAGCTTGTCTTGTCTGAGCAGCAGCTGGGTTTGCCTTTGGTGCCTTGCATTCTCTGGCAAAGTGACCAAGTTGGTTACAGTTGTAACATCTCAGTTTGCTTTTGTCCAAGCCAACTCTGGTGCTGGAGTTGTTGCTTGGAAGTCTTCCTGTTCTAGAGTATAACCTTTTTGCTCTTAGAGAGAGCATCGTATAAGAGTGTTGTATATCCATTTCTTCTAGATCATCTGGATGAAAACATTCCAGATCTTCCTTGATAAAGGACATATTGCTTAAGTTTTCAAAGACAAAGGCAGCAGAAGTTGTGGTTTGAGGTGGGGCTTCAAGAAGAAATGGTGAGTTGTTTGATTGAGAGGTTGGAGTCTGGGGATGAGTGACAATGGGAGGGTAGTAGTTGTTTGAACTAGGAACTAAGTGGTCAGAGTGAAGTGCAGAGGAAGTGGTGGTGGATGATGAGGCTGTTGAGTAACTTGAGCTTCTCTCTTTGGCTTGAATCATTTCAAATTCATTGGTCTTCATCATGCCAAACAACTCAGTCATCTGCAGAGTCTTTAAATTTTCAATTCTTCTGATTGACACTTTGTAAAGTATCCAGCAGTTTGGCAGAGAGCTGATGAACTTCTTGAGAATGTCTTCATTCTCCAGCTTCACTTTTGAGCACTGTAGCTCTCCCACGAGATATGTGTACCTGTTATGCAACACAGTAAGAGACTCACCTTCCTTCCAGAAAAAGTTCTCATATTGTTTCTTCAGAATGTCTCTTCTATTTTCTTTCACTTCTTTTGACCCAGCAAACATCTTCTCAAGAGCCTCCCATAGCTCCTTGGCAGTCTTGTATCCTCTGAAGTTGTGAAATACTTCATTTGGCAAGCACATCTGAATGTCTCCTAAGGCTTTGAAGTCTACCTCAATCTTCTTGATGTCTTCATCTGAATACTTTGAGGGTTCTTTGGGGACTGATGGACCCCCTGAATCAGCAAAGGCCACCATGGGTAAATATGGTCCATCTTTAATGGATCTCCACATCCCATACTCTTGATAGCAAAAGAAAATTTTCATCCTATTCTTCCACATATCATAGTCTTCTCAAGACACCAGTCTTGGTGGTTTGTTGATGCTTCCAGTATCATCAAAACCATTGTTTTGTGCCATTTTTGGATTTGTGATATATGGTGTTTTAGCAAAGAGAGAGTAGTGAATAGAACCAGAAAGTGATTAAACAAGTGTGAGTTTGTTTAATCTGAGAGCCAAAGCTCTGATACCACTTGTAGGATCGGTGAATACAAGACGGTTCTATTCTAGTTGAGATTGGCAGAAACAATCACAACTAAGTAATGTAAACAAGTAAACACAAAGAATACTGATAAATGCAATTTGTATTAAGCTTCAATGGTTACAAGTTTACAGAGAAAACTCTAAGAAAAGCACACTTGTACAATGAAACGATACACTACTTATATAGTAACTTAGAATCAAGATAGACCCTTGATTCTAAGGATCAGATCGAACACAAGTCGTTGATCTTGTATACTAGAAGCTATACTACATGTTAAGACAACAAATACTACAAATGATAACTTTACTCAAATGTATTCTTAGGCATCATTGCTTGGATACTTGGAAGGAGAGCGTTGTTTTCTTTTATTGTCTGCAGCAGTAACATTCTTTCTGCATGAGATGTGTCAGAGTTGCAGCAGAAAGTTGTCAGTGATAAAGTTGATACTTTTGCTATGCCAGTCATCAGCAACAATTGATCTTCAGTAGATATGGCTATCCGTAGCAAAGTTGGTGATCCGCATCAAGACACAACTATCCAAAGTTGCTGATGATTTTCCTATCAGCAGCATCAAGTGTTTGATGCTGTTGAGAAGCCTATCAGCAGCAACTCTGGTCTTCAGTGGATAAGGATGTCCGCAGCAGAGTTGTCCATCAGCAGGGGAACAACTATCCACAGCAAACAAGCTTATCTGCAGCAGCTTGTTGGTCAGCAGCAAAACTGTGGAGTCCGCAGCAGTTGTACTTAGAGAATTTTTTTTGTAGCCATCAGTCTTTATATCTACAGAGATAGCTATGAACAGCTATCAATGGTACAACCCAAGAACTAGTAAAGGCTCAAGGAAAGGAGTTCACACTGTCGACGCTGTCACATCATTATCTGCTCAAGTAGATGCCCTGACATCAAGATTAAACAAATTAGTTAGGGCAGGGCAACACCGGAAACAATGGAAGAAGTAAAGAGCATCACAGCCGACGTCGAACAAGTTGACTTTGTCGGAACAAATCGGCCTCAAAACAACCCCTACAGCAACACCTATAACCCTGGATGGAGGAATCATCCAAACTTTAGCTGAAAAAGACAACAACCAAGGACAATCTGGTTTTGGACAACAACAACAGTTTCAGCAAAGACCACCTAAGAACTTTTAACCTCGTCAACAATTTCAAGGACCAAACAAGAAGAGCAATGGGATGAGCCTGGAGGATGCGGTGACTAAGCTAATTTCCACTACTGAAAGTCAAGCCCTCCTAGCAGATTCTCATCACAAGCAATACGAGGAAAGGTTTAGTCTACATAAAGCTGAGTTCAAGACGCAGAAAGCTACCCTTCAATCCATTGAAACGCAATTAGGACAAATAGCAAAACTATTGTCCGAAAGGCAACCAGGATGTCTCTTAAGTAACACTGAGACTAACCCAAAGGCCAACGTAAGTGCTATTACTCTAAGGAATAGCAAAGTCTACCCAGAACTACCTATGCCAGAAGAAGAAGTCCAATCAACTAGGAGAGAGATATTCATCGGAGCGCCACTCCGACCACAGCCCGTAAGTTCATCCACCCAGAAAGCACAACCTAGTGTAATTCAACTTCCTACAATGGACCTTCCTCTAAAAGCTCCACCAAAAAGAACGTTCACTTCCCACATACCATATCCAGGGAGGCTGGTTAAGAAGAAAACTGATGAGCAATATGATAAGTTCATAGAACTCTTGAGCCAAATCCATGTCAACATTCCCTTCTTGGATATCATACAACAAAAGCCAAAATATGGACGCTTCTTGAAGGATTTCCTCACAAACAAGAGAAACATGGAAGAAGCGATAAAAAGAACAAATTACGGTGTCGCTCTTATCGAAAGGAATCTCCCGAAGAAACTTTCAGATCTAGGAAAATTCTCTTTACCATGTTCTATAGGGCCACTACCAGTTACATATGCGCTTGCTGATCTAGGAGCAAGGGTAAATGTTATGCCCTACACTATGTTTCAAAAGCTCGACATTGGGCAACCACGACCGGTTAATGCAACCATTGAACTCGCAGATGGATCGGTCAAAACACCTATAGGAGTCATCGAGAATTTACTGGTGAAAGTTAGCAAGTTTGTCTTCCTTGCCGACTTTATGGTTTTAGAAATGGGACAAGATTTCTCCGTACCAATAATCTTGGGTCGTCCATTCTTAGCCACCGCCAGAGCCGTCATCGACATGAATGAAGGAATTTTAACGCTCTGTATTGGTAAACAATCAGTAACCTACAATATCGGAGGATATGAATGCATGTCAAGTGATCTGCTAGAAATATCTCACTTTATCAACTCCAATCTGGACTATCAATTACAGAAAGCAAGGGACTTGAAAAAAGGAAAAGCACCTGATCTTACCAAGTCAAAGGCACCAGATCCTACGACAATAGATCTCACCAAAGATCTTGACAACACTAATTGGATCGATGAGTACTTCGATAAATTACCGAAACTGAATGAAGAAGCAAGAGACACAAGGGAGGTTGTTCACTCCCACCTGAAGAAAAAATGATGCAACACATACGGGTAGGGCTAAGGACCCATAAATAAACGTAGCTCTTCCGGGAGGCAACCCGATGATCATGAATAAATTGAGAAGTTGGTGCATACGGCAGAAAGCATGGACCTCGGGTTTGGTTACTCCAAATTTAAGTTTCTAATTACTTCAGCCCTCAGGTATGCCTTCTCGATACTAGGACCTTAGTAGCTTAGCTACTACCTTTAATTTTCCTTGTTCGTTTTTATGTTTTCTTTTATGTTTCAGGTAGAATAACATCACCAGACCATCTCTCTACTTTGAGGAGTTACACTCCAACTCTACGAGCATGGAGCCGGAAGCCACATCAAATTTCTGAGAAATTCGATGAAGTCTCTGAAGCAACACGTTGACAAGCAGCTGATAGGCACAGCCTGACAGCAACAATAAGCTTTGGCCTTAGGTTATACACCGAATTGATCGGGGGAGTACCAGTTTCTTTTCCCTTAAAACTCCATGCATTTAAATTCTTGCATAGCATTTCATTACATGCATTTGTACATTGAGGGCAATGCATAGTTTTAAGTGTGAGGTGGAGAATTAGAGATTTAGGACTGACAAGCTCAAAGCAGTAAAATTTAACTTGTGATTTTCTACCCATTTGACTAAAACATTACAAAAACTTACCTTTTATAAAACCCGAAAAATTTTCAAAAAAAATATTTAAACCCTTTTTAAGAAAAACCTCTTGGAGTTTGCACCTAATTAAATAAAATGAAGACATGGAAAGTAGAAACAAACGGATATTATGCATAACAAATCACTAAACCATATCCCATCCATTTCCATGTGAGAATAATCTGAGCCATTTCACGAGCATTATTATCATTATTTTTGCATACTCTTTCGTTTGGTATATTGAGTGTTTATTCGATTGAATTTTATGAATAATTAGAACTTGTATGACTTATACATATCAAGACCATGAAATAGTGGAAGTATGAAAATGATTGAGGCACCTAGGATCGTTATCACCCTTATTATCCAAACACCACAAAAATATTATCCGCCTAGATAGCCCTTTGAGCCTTAGCCTTTTCTTTTCTAAACCCATACTTATCACCCAACCAGCTTTTCACAAACACCGGTTATTGGCTAACTGTCTTCAAAATGGGAAAATTATCTTACATTATCATTGCAAGTTCACCGGGACAACTTTGGAAAGAACCTGTCCTACTCAGAATAATTGGAATATACAAATGGTGGATGCATTAGGAAATTATCCGAACTATCTGCAGGAAAATTCAAGGAAATATTATTTCAAGGAAATTGAGAAAGGAGGAATGCTGAAGAAGTTATCTTGATAAAAAAAAGGTTGGTCTTTTACCGGGAGACCTTAAAGAAGTGGACATGCATTCTTTCGATTTCAATTTGATTTCCTGCCTTCATTTCGCAAAGCCTGAATTACCAACTGTAGGGTATTATTAAGGCTGACGCTTTCCAAAATAATCAAGACACAATCGATCAAAAGTTCAAAGGTTCAATCGTAAATATAGTTTCGATTGGCGTGCTTATTTCGATTAACAGTGGCAGTTGCGGTTAAATGCAGATTTAATAGTTTAGTGGCATTTTTGTAATAATGTCAAACCTAGTCTAGACCTATAAATAGAATAGTTTTTCTAGGGTTTAGGTGTGCACACATCAGGGGTTTTCTCAGAGATTATTGTTTCATCATCATTGTGAGCACACATTCAAGAGAGATTTGAGGGTTTTTCATTGTAATATCTTTTGATTCAAATCAATACAAGAAGGTTTTTATTGTTCATCTATTGTTCTTGTGTTTTCATCACCAAATCAAGAGATTCCGCCTCTTGATTTGGGTTTCTACAGATTCGTGTTAGATTCATTGGACGTACAATTGGTATCAGAGCCATGGTGGCTCTTATTGCTCTCGAATCTGCTTAAAAATCAGAGAAAAAAACCCGCCATTGAGACATTAAACAAGAAGAAATCGATGTGTAGCAGGTTCGTGACTGCTGTTCTACATTCTCACTGTCAAAATCTAAAGATGTAAGGCTCTTGAAGCGTTTTTCAGACCTGGATTGGGGGTATCGAAGTAGCTGAAGGTTGAAGATAGTCAATCGAAACTATGTGACGGCTGAACATTTTCTATCGAAACTACTGGTGTTGCCCTAAATCAGAAGTAGAAGACATCGAAACTAGGCTATCGAAACTAGAGGGTATCGAAACTACTAGTTTCGGTTGAAGAATCTCCTATTGAAACTACTAGTTTCGATTGAAGAATCTCTCTATCGAAACTTCTTGTTCCGATACTGTCTCTACCGAAACTAGCCTTGTTTCGACTTAATTGGAGCCTATCGAAACTACAGGCAGAACAGTCCAAGTATTCTCCAAGATATCAAAAAAAAAGGAGGAGAGTTTTGGAAGAAACTGCAGGCAGAACTGTCCAAGTATTTTGGAAAATTTCTTGGATAAATTTTTTAACAGGATATTGTATAGAATGAGTGGAGTTTTGGAAGAAAACTTGGAGATGACCTTTTCGGGTTTTTTAAAATTTTATTTCTTTAGCAATATACATGATGTTCTGTCTGATTCAACCATAATTCCTTTGATTAAAGTTCAAGTTTGGGCAGCGGGTAGCAAAGTCAAGCATATTTGTGACAAACCATATTATTGGTTGTTGATTACATGGTGATTCGATCCCTTATCTTTTGCCTAGAAATAGGAGGTTCTAAACTTCTGGGGGGAATTACCACGAAAGGCTTCAAATTATCAGCAGAGTTATGAAGATGCAAGACAAAGTGAGCCTTTGTTTGAAATTGACCTTTTTTTAGGGGGAGAGAAGGCATAAGTTGGTCAAGTGTTAGAGAATGTCAAAAATCTTTGTAGAAAGATGGTTATTTACTGCTAAATACTTAGGATTCAAACCTTTATCAATTGCCTACAAGATAGGAGGGTCTACACTTGAGGGAGAGAATCACAACGAAAGGCATTGGATCATCAGTCAATCTATGAAGACGAAAGACAGAGTCGGACAAGATTTGATAGCATCAGTCTAGGGGGAGATTGTTGGGTATAAAATTGAGACTGATGCTATCAATAGAAACTACAGTATCGAAACTAGTAGTTTCGGTTGAACATTTGTTCAATCGAAACTACCTAGTTTCGATGCCTGTTTTTCAGGCCTTTTGGCGGTGGTTTGGAAAACAAGGCACATGAGGCCTCCTATATATAGTAGAATACCCATTAGGAGTGACTGTGTCCCAAAATAGACCTATAGAACACAGATATGAGTTGAAATCCACAAACAGTCCGCATCGAGAAGCGGAATCTCTGGATCCGGAATCACTCTCGAATCACAAATGGTAGAGACGGGTGCGGGAATCACATACACGAACAAATATATATATGAAAATGAAAAAAGAACAACTAATTGAAAGCATAAAAATGTATGATTCTTTGATTGAAATGAAAAAGAAGCTCATCATACACTAACAATTAGTCTCACCCCAGGGTGAGCTCCCCCTGGGGTGGTAATTCCCTCTACAGACACACTCACTCCTAATGGGTATTCTACTATATATAGGAGGCCTCATGTGCCTTGTTTTCCAAACCAACGCCAAAAAGGCCTGAAAAACAGGCATCGAAACTAGGTAGTTTCGATACTGTAGTTTCTATTGACAACATCAGTCTCAATTCTATACCCAACACCAACCGAACTCTGAAAAAAGTTTTTTCAAGCAACCAGTGATGTAAGATAATGGTGGTGCAAGCAAGAATAATTGCCTCCATTCTGCGGCTTGCCAAAAAGTGCTGCCAAAAGATACGGTAGATGTAGAAAATGAGGCAACTGGAGCCACGATGGAAAATGTAGCAAGAATCAAACTCGAGCCCAAAGTGAATACACATACCTGATCGAAGTAGGTGCTATTAGGAGATTAGCCGAATGAACCGTACGGAAAGGTAGCAATTTGCATTACGCAATAAGGAACGAGTTTGCGCTAATGAGATATCTTGGTCTTGGCAATCTGACCATAAACGAGCCCTCAGATTAGTTATACCCTCATGATCTGAGTACTGTAGAGGGAACTTTTAGTATTTACCATTTTAAGCCATGAGGCCGTAACTAAGTATTTCACGATAGCTGCAGCCCTTCAAACCCTTTTAAAACCACTAAAAAAATCGAAAAAGATTTTCATTTTCACCCTTAGTTTTACTTTAACCACATTACAACCCCTTAAAGTCCTCTTGATTCATGCATACTACTTAGTTAGTTGGTGGAGACTTGATTTGCATACAAGCTTATGACCATTGCATAATTCAATTCGAACTCGAGTGTCCCACTTAGCTTACATTATCCATATATATAACCCTAGAGTTGAGTGAACATTGTGAGTAGTGAGGAGTTTTTGCATAATCAACGTTCTCGTAGGCTTGTCATGGATTCCATCATCTTAAAACAAGAAAAACACAAAAAAGTAGAATAAGCAACTCAAGAGTTATCACGGAGTCTCAACACTAGTTGAAATTCCATTACCCTTGTAAAATTTTTAGTTATGGGAGTGATCATGCATGAGTTTGCTTGAGGACAAGAAAAGTTTAAGTGTGGGGTGTTATGATATGTCATCATTTATACATATTTTACATACATAATAATCCTGCATTATGGTACTAAATTGAATAATAACCTTGCAATTTGTGCTTAAAATACAAATATTTGATAATTATAGGTTATTTGGTGTTAAAAATATAAATCAAGCTAAATCATATCAAGAACACCAAGAATTCAAGCTTCTAGAAGGTTCATTCCTGGAGCATTGACCCCCAAGAAGTCAAAATTGGTCAATAATAGTCAACAAGAAGCTACAAGACAAAGCTGGGAGAATTTGGGGGGTTGCACGGTCGTGCATTTCCCTTCTCTGCTTCCCACGGCCCGGTACCGTGTCCTTTGTACCCTGTTTGATTCCCTGGGCCTTTGCACGACCGTGCAACCCTATGCACGGGCGTGCATTGCACATTTTGAGACCTATAAATAGGAGGCTTGGGTTCTTCATTCCAGACACCAATCCAGAGAAAAATTACACTCAAGAAGAGAGCATTCTCGTAGTTAGAGTAGAGAGTAGAGAGTATAGGGGCTCTTCCTCCTTGTTCCACAATAGTGGAGCCTACGAAACTCATCATTACGCTAGTCGTTATGGCCATTGCTAGGGTGAAGATGATGTTTGGTGCATCTTAATGTTTAACTTATTAATGAAGTGGTATGTTTATGTCTTTAACTAATTCGTCCTCAAAAACCATCTTTTGATGGGCTTTTATTATTGTCTAAATCCGTCTTTATATTTGTGAGTGTCTTGATTTTAAAGAGTAAGATCGTAAAACCCTTTTTAATCGAACTTCCTTTGAAACTCGTACGTCATTATATGAGCAGAGATTGATAAGCCAAGGCTTGGTCTATACTTCTAAGATCGTACATCTTTATACTAGATTATTATGCGACCAAGAATTGGTGAACTCATGCTGGGAACGGTACGTCTTTATACTTGGTCCTATTGTTACATCGCCTCCAGGTGAGCAAAATATAATCACCTATTTAACTTAATATAAAGCATTTTGAGTCCGATGTCTTTATCCAACCCGGAGATGACCATTCGATGGGTTGAGGGTAAATGTTGTCCCTAACGGGAGGCACTACCACTTTTTAAAGAATATAATTTGCAAATCAAATGTCGTGAGGACGAGGCTCTAGCGGTGACCCGGGTCACAAGTTAGTAGTAGTCATACCACTGAATTAGTTAACTTAACATTATCACGTACCAAGCTGATTCGAATCCCGAAGCAATACAATTCGTAATCTGATCATTTTCGTTTTATTTACTTTTCTGCTATTTACTATTCTGCTAGTTACATTTCTGTTAAACACTTCACGCACATTTTTACTTTTATGTTATTTACTTTACCGTCATTTACTTTTCTGCTTCACAAGCACACAAAACCCACCTACTAATTAATCCGGCTAAACGATAACAAAATTTGAGTATTGGAACTCGACCGTGTCCATTGGTTCGATACTTGGTTCTTACCTGACTATATTACACTGCGATAGGTACACTTGCCTATTGTGTGTGTTTTAAGTTAATGTAATTATCATTTTACTTTATAAATTTAAAATCTGATCTCGTGAAATCAATTAACCTAAAAATATATTTAATTATATTTTTATACTTAATTCACAAATCACATCAATATCCTTTCGACTTTCTCTCATGTTAGAATTTCCTTCAAACCTTTCCACCAGTGCATCCCAGAGAGATTTTGCAGTTTTGATTTTTTTAAACCCTTGAGCAATTTCAGTAGACAAGGCCATGGTTAACCCTGCATAAGCTCTCTCATCCTTTTCAATTTGAAGGATTTCTTCAGCCACATAAAGATCAGGATCCTTGGGAATAAACTCATTCTTCTCATTCCTGACCATAGGAATATGAGGACCGTTTTCAATAGACAGATCCTTATACTTGGCGAAGTTCTCATATCGGTACTTCCAGTTATCAAAATCATTTGCGTTTGTTAGACGTGGAGGTCTACTTAAAGTACCAATTTCATTGTCCATGGAGTTAGTATCAGTCATTTTCTTAATGCAAACTTGGAAATGAACCGCAAAGTTAGAGACTGACCGCAAACTTGAGATTAACTGCAAAGTTGGAGACTAACCGCAAAACTTGAAATGAACCGCAAAGTTGGAAGCTAACCGCAAAGTTGGAGACTAACTGCAAATTTGGAGACTAACCGCAAACTTGGAAGTGACCGCAAACTTGAAGTTAACCGCAAACTTGGGCGTAACCGCAAAGTTAAAATTAACCGCAAACTTGGGAATGACCGCAAACTTACAGTCAACCGCAAACTTGAAATGGAAAGATTTAAGTTAAGAGAAACCGCAAACTTTCTAACCGCAAAGATGATGACCGCAAACTTCACAGCCGCAAACTTCAGAAATCCGCAAACTTCCAGAACCGCAAACTTGCAGATTGTGAAATTAACATCAAAATACATCGATTTTCAGGCCAATTACCCACTGATTTGGCCACAAACTTCAATAATAGTGATGGAAACACAATTCTGAATCCTGTCACTGTCCAGAAACTCTCCAAAAAGCACAAGTAAGTTTAAACAAATGCTAAAACAGTAACATTGTTACCTCACGAGTCAAAGAAATCCGTTGCAAACTCCACAAATGAGCGTTAAGGCTCTGATAGCAATTGTAAGGTCCGGAGTCTTGAGGATCTTCAATCAATGGATTCAACAGCGTGTTGAACCTGGCGGAAACAAACTCGACACGTAGAATCAAAGAGGACGAGACACTATTCAACAGTCATTCGTATATTGATAAAATCACTGAAAACACAATACAGATCGTTCAACAACTCGTCTAACCGATTATAGAAAACAAAACAATTATTTATACTAATTACATGTAATCGGATGGGCTTGGGCCTGGGCCGCATACTTCAAGTATGCGGTTGGGAGCCGCAAACTTCAAGTATGCGGCTGGCCCATGAAGTTAGCGGCCGCATACTTCCAAAATGTCGTCTTCTTAACTTCCCGGTAATCTCTTGATGCGTCAACCTATTAGGTTTGATCCTTACATTAACAAACTCCTTTTATTTATTTTTCTAATTCCTAGTTAGAACCTACTTTATAAAGATGATTGCAAGACACTAACTAATAAAACCTACTTGCAAACATTCCATAACCTTAAGGAACTTTATTGGAAATCAATAATGCAAAAGGAATAAAAAAATATCATATCACAATTCAGCAATAAAAGATCATTGAGCTACTTAAATTTTAACAAAAAAAAACTAAATACTTGAGTAAAAACTCCAACCCATACAGTCGATTAAAATATCAATCCGAGTTTCTTCTAGTTCAGCACAAAATAACCAGTTTTTTATTGATAATCATTCTGAACCAATCACATAATTTATAAATTATTTTTTCTTTTAATTGCTAAAAGAGTATTTAAGTATCCTGAACATAAATACAATATTGATGAGTCTTACATATACGTACTAAAAAGTGTTACATATACGTGACACATAGTGTTTACGTATATGTAATACTAACATAATGATAATTCTTACATTACATATGTGTAACACTTTGTTTAAGAGTGGTGGGTTATCACATAAATATTGATTATCATTTGAACCACACTCTCTATATATATAAATATTTTAACATAGGGCTCTAAGAAAATGGGGGCCTAAAGCAGCAATTGGTTTAGGACTTGGTCCATTTGGTCGCCCCTACAACGGGTCATGCATATGACCCTAAGATTTATAAATGTAGGTTTTAAATAAACTTGATTTTTTTATTTAAAAAAGACTAACGACACGTTGACCGTTTTTCTTCTGTAAATTGAATTCAAGAAAGCATCCCATGACTTGAAATTCACTAATTAGTAAGGGTGAAGGGAGTGGTATCCATGAAATCCTCTCATTTTACCCAATTAAAATATATCATGTTATTTTTACCCTCTTGAATCCTCTCCAACCCTAAGAGGATGGTGTGAAACCAATAAGCCCTTGTATTTTTTTTATTTCATTAAAAAAAATAAAAAACCACATTTCATTAAATAAAAATGATACATATTAAAAACCAAAATTTTAAAAATAATAAAAAGAAAAAAAAAGTTTTTTAACCTAAAAAACATGAAACATCAAAATAAAAAAAACTAAAATAACCTAAAAATTACACGGCCAACTGTATTTTGCCGCAATTTCCCGTTTACGTTGAAGTACGATCGAAAAAAAAGGTTCGGAGATATCGTCATGTTTTTTTAGAAAGTATTCCAAGTCGCGGTCATGTGCTTCTTTTGAAAGCATTTCTTGTTGTTACTCCAAGAATTACACCGCGAGTTTATCCCGTCTTTGCTTTGTTTCCTCTTTTTTCTTGTGGTATTCCATTTTTTTTCTCTCTTTCAACATCTTTAGCCGCCTTAAATTCGAAAAGAACATCCACCAAACTATTGCTGGAAGACTCGACGGTTTTCTTTCCTTTGCTCTTGCGAGTTGGTTGAGTCGGTAGGGATTGTTCGTTTAAGTCTGGGAGGTCTCTCGAGGAAGGGTTGTTTGAACCTTCATTTCCGGAGTCGGATATTTTTTATTTCTTGGACGATTGTTGTTCAAACTCCTCACCCATAACCGTGCCGACTTTCCATTTGGGACGATTTTTGAGAATTTCCCATGCCTCGACGAAGGTGAAACCTTTCCCCTCGTGGAGGTTTCAGGAATATTTTTGTGCTTCATTCATGATTTTCGCATCAGACATCCCACTACCCCAACGACGTTTCTAGAAAAACATAAATTTAAGACAATATGTTAATACATTACAAAAAATAAGCAATAATTAAAAGGGACATTCTTAAATTTACCGTGTGCGTGTATAGGCGTTGAAATTGTTGATCTTTGTGTTCATTGACGTCCACTTATAATTCAATTGATCTCTAGTACGGGTGGTTCCACCCGTTATCCCGTCGAAATGATCTAGCAAACGTTGCCAAAAGGATTCGGCTGTTTGTTGATCACCAATTATTGGGTCCTTAGATACATGTATCCATGCTTTAGGTAGAGCCAAATGTTCCTTTTCGATCCAAAACTTTTTGTCCGCAAAGTTCTGGAACTTTGCTTTACCTTTACATTGTTTTTGTGGTTGAGTTTCCCGATCTTCTTCATGGACTTGTTGGTCTAAAGAATTAATATCAAAATCCACATTTTCAAACGGGTTAAAGTCTTCTTGAGCAAGCCTTTCCGACTCTTCCATCGGAAGCGGAGTTTCTTGTACATCGGTGTCAACATGTCCGGGGATTAAAAGGTTGATTTTGGTAAAATTGAAATGGTGGAGAAGTAGGTGTGGGGTGGAAATGATTGCTTTTGGTATTAAAATGGTTGATTTTGTTGTTGAAACGGTTGATTTTGGTGTTGAAACGGTTGATTTTGGTATTGAAACGGTTGGTTTTGGTATTGCGGTTGCGGATGAGATGCCCGAGGTTAAATCGAACGAGGTCGTTGCGGTTGCGGTTGACTTGAATGAGGGTGTTACGGTTGAGAGGCACACACTTTGGGACGGTATTTTTTGGAGGATGATGATGAATCTAATTTTTTATAGTGTGAATGAGATTGAGAGAAAGTGTAATAAATTATTTGTGTAAAATGTATATTTATAGGTGAAGAAATTTTTATTTATTTAATTACCCCCCCCCCCCCCCCCCAACGGCTACATTTTTTTCTCAAACAGCTACATGATCAACGGGTTTAAACGAGTTAATATACCCGCGACCAGTGGCGGATCTAGAACAAAAGTTCAGGGGTAATGAATTTTTTTTTACCATACTTTCATGTAAATGAAACAATTTTTTTTTGACGGTTACATCAGTGGCGGAGTTTGAAAAAAAAAACGTAAAAGGCCGAGATTTTTTTCCATATCAAGGGGGCCAGAACTATAAAATTTTCGGCTGAATACATATATATGTTATCATAACATACGACTGGCGAGTTGGACTGCAGAGGTGGAGGACTGGGGTTTAGCGGAGGTGGCGCCGGGCGGTGGTCTCAACTCAGGTCGAGCGGTTGGTCAAGTGGTCGGTCTCTGACTCTCACTGTATCACAGTTCCCGCTCTCTGTCTTTATTCTTAGCCGATCGCTTAGGTAAGTTGGGTTTGAGAACTGAGACTTTGAGGTATTGGGTTTTAATAAAATATCTGGTCTGGCTAAAGCACAAATGTTTTATTAAAACTCAATACCTCGAAACATTTAATAAAGTGTGGGGATTTTTTATAAAGTATTAGGTTTTTTCATAAATTTTTGGACTTTTTATGAAGTATTGAGTTTTTTAAAAAAATTGAGCGGTAACGTAAATTTTGATCAGGGGTAACGTAAAAGGTAACCAGATGCAAAAAACTATAAAAATTTTTTTTTTTTGCACCGCACGTAAAAGTTAAGGGGTAGCGGGGGCTACCCCTACCCTTAAGGTAGGTCCGCCCCTGCCCGTGCGAAGCCCGCTAGGCGTGCGACGGTGTTAACCCACACTACCACTCCGTCCACTCTAACGATATGAAATTGTTTTTCTCATTATAAATATAGACATTGTTCCGTCCGTGATCGAAATAAATGAAAATCAACCAATTTGGATCTAAGTGGGCCGGGATAATAAATGATTTATGACCCGTTTATTCATATTGCATGCTACGAGTGTTGACGTGTCACCCGCATCCAATTAGGATCGTAGAGTAACTGTGTACCCGTACTAAAAATCTATAACCTCCCGCTTAATTGCGAACGTGTGACTCACTTTTTAACAATATTTTTTTACACATAAACATAAATACCACGTAACTTTATATATATATGTAACAACTACGTTATCTACCCGTCAATTATACGAATTAAACAAATTTAAATTTTATAAATAATAAGTTATAAATAAAGAAAATATAAATCAAACTACATATTACATTATATAACGGAAAAAAGATAAGTGTTTATACATTTTAGAGCAAATTACAAATTACGTCATTTAACCATTACCTTAATTTTAGTATATGTCATTTAACTAAGTAATTACAGAAAACGTTTTTTATGTTAATAAAATGGCATGTTACGTCCTTTAGCCTAACGACCGTTATATTTTATCGTTAAGTCAGGTCATATGCAAGTCACATGAGGTTATTTTGGTCTTTTACTGTAAAAGGACTGTTTATGTAAGCCCTCATTAATAGTAACAAATTACAATAATAGTTTATTTTATGTGTGAAAACCCCAAAATACCCTCATTTGCATGGCACGTGACTAGACTTAACGGTAAATTTTAACGGTCGTTAGGCCAAAGGACGTAACGTGCAAGATTTTTTAAACATAAATGACGTTTTCTATAATTTCCTTAGTTAAAGGACGTATACTGAAATTTACGTAATACTTAAAGGACGTAATTTGTAATTTGCTCTACATTTTAACAAGTTATGAATCATTCATAAATTTCTAAACATTTCGTTATATACAACACTAGGTTAAAATCCTTTGTATTACACGGGTTGAATAAATAAAATGTTATATATTTAGTAATAAAAATTTTATATTTTTAAAAACCCGTGTAATAAACCGGCATATAACATCCGTTGAACTATTTATAATTAAATAATAAGTATCCGTAATTAGATTTATATTAAAAATCTAAAAATAAATTCTTTTAATATCATTATCCAATATGAGAGAGAGAGCGGCGGAAAAAAAAATGATATAATATAATTAAAAAGTGAAACGTGTTTATAGAATTTTATTTATTACTATAAAAATTATTATTTGATATTATTATTTAATAGGAGAGAGAAACATAAAAATTAATATTTAATAGGAGATAGAGGCGAAAAAATAAATGTGAGAAATTATCAGAAGATGACACGTGTCCCTCATAGTTTTCCTTTATTATATAGTATAGATTTGTTGTTTAATTGGTTTAATGGTTTACTATCTTTATCTAATATTAGTAGTTTTACCCCGTCTCTAATTTTTACTCTTGATAGTGCAACATGTAACGGTGGAGTTACATATATCTTCATATTTTTAACCCTAATTACATGTATACCCATCCCAAAACTTATAGTAAATTACAGATATCGTCCTTTATGTTTATACCTTTTTTTCAGATTGTGTCATTTAGCAAAAAAATTATCAGGTATCATCCTTTACGTTTAAATATGTTGCGGTTATCATCCTTTAGCCTAACGAAGGTTAACTTTTTCAGTTAACTCCAGTCATGTGTCTTGCACATGAGGGGTGTTTTGGTCTTTTCACCCACAAAAAGATTTTTTTTAAATTAAAATATATATAAATATAATACATTCCAGACCACCACCGTCATAGCACCACCATCGTCAACCACTACCGCCATAGCACCACCATCGTCTCTCTGCCCACTGCAGCCATAGCACCACCATCGCCATAACACCACCATCAGCCGACCACCGCATCACCCCCTCCTCTGATCTAAGCACCACCACGAGCCGACCACCGCCGCCATAGTACCCATCAAGCTAGGGTTTCGTCGACAATGGGGTTTCCTTATCTGATGATGGAAACCCTCTCTTCACACACACTCACAAAACCCTAAAAGCATCCCATTGTTTCTTTCCTGAACCAGGAGGCCTTCCTCTGTAACCGACATCATTTGAAGAACCACCGGCGTAACCAGAGTAGGAGCTAAACCTAGCACAATGTTGCCGTCAGGCGATGGCTAATACTTCCTCGGGCGGCCTGTTTTTTTCCTCGCCCGACCTCTTTTCTTCCTCGTCGGTTCAATGTTAAATCCGTCGTCCACTGCCATGAAACTATCGCCGTCGATAGGCCGGAGGTGTCGCCAGATGTGGTCGGCCTCCTCCCCCATTTGCTCTGTTTCTATCCCGGCTCTCTCTTTGTCGCAAAGAAATCACCGACGCCGTCGTCGGTGGGGAAGGTTGCTCCCCTTTCTCCCTACTTCCGATGTCTCTCTATACACAAATATTGTGTGTTGGCTTAGTTTAAAAAAAAAGAAGAAATGAGAATGAAAGAGGTTTTGAATCCTTTTGAAATGAAAGGGGGAAATCAGATATATATATTGGGTCTCGTAAAGATCTTTGACTAGGATTTAGAAATGAAGAATATATCTTGGTTCTTGAAAAATGGAGGATTTGTATGGATTCTACAGCTTTATAGATTTTATTCAGATTAGGGGTTAAAAAAATTGATCCGAGGATGGTTTCAGATTTGAGGAATGTCGACAGCTTTAGGCAACAAGTCATGATGATAAGAGGATGAAGGCGGCGAGTTCCCGGTGTTGGATTTTGTGTCGAAATGTTGGGGTGGTTAGTCGGGGAAGACGACCCAAGAGGTGGGGTTCATCTGCAAATGGGTATGGTTGGTTGTGTTAAATTGAGAAAATGATAGAAAGTAAGCAAAGTTACAAAAGTACCCTTGCATATGACCAAACTTAACTGAAAATTTTAACTGGGTTAGAGCTAAAGGACGTAACGTGTAATATTTATAAACGTAAAGGATGAAACCTGATAATTTTTTTGTTAAATGACACAATCTGAAAAAAAGGTATAAACATAAAGGACGATATCTGTAATTTACTCCAAAACTTAATATACATATATCTCCCTCTTTTATAAAAATACCATTTTAACCTTACAAAAATACGACTATTTTTATTCAATCTATATCTATACCTATACTATATAATAAATAAAGGTTTTTGCATGTCACATGTCGCCTATATATTCACTCTTATCATTTCTTTCCTTCTTATCTATGTTATTAAATACACGTCTATATTTTAATAATAATATATTTAAAAAAATACTAATTATACTGATAAAACACATTTATTTTAAATTATCCCATATTATAACAAATTTTAAAATCTAATTATGTAACTTTTATTTTCAATCAAATAGTAAATGAAAGTCAAATTACATTAAATAGTAATTAACGTATTTTCGAAATCACATATTTTGAATTTTGTTTTCTATCATTAGTATATGATACATTTTTACATCTCTAAAATATATACATCAAGATTTAAGAATTTTATGTATTGATATTTTTTACCCCGTGTATAATACACCAATGACTAATAACATCCAACAAACTAATCTTCATAGAAAATGATGTTTTATAACAAGTTGTATTTATTCAACCCATGTACCTATCAATTAATATATAATTGGGTTTCAAAAATACGTTAATTGTTATTTAATGTGATTTGACTTTCATTGCTATTTGATTGAAAATAAAAGTTAGTTAACTAGATTTTAAAGTTATTTATAATAATGATAATTAAAAGTAAATATGTTTTATTAGTATAATTATTATTTTTTTTAAAAGAAAATCACTTATTATAAACATCAAACATTTTACAAAAAACTATCAAACCATCTTTCAATATTTTCTTTAAAAATATCAAATCATCTTTCAATCATTTTACTCAACAATGAATCTTTGGAACCCAAACCATACACATTTCATGAACATTCACAACACCATAAATACTCGGTTATTCCCTCAAAATCCCGACCCAAACAATGACCTGAGCAACCTCTTCATTCTAAATATTGAAGGAGTTTATGTTCCGAGTACGTCACCGAAACCAAACGTTTTTCACCAACTCAATCCCCATATTTTCCCCGCAAACCTTACCTTTCACCAAATGCACCCTCCTACCCAAACCTTTCCCACACCGGATTCCATACCCGAAACACAATAATTCACTGAAACCGTCCCCGAGACACAACCATCGACACAACCAAAGAAACATTATCATAAAAAGAAACAATCAATAACCGTCAACACAACCAAAGAACCTTCACGTGTTCATGAAAAGTGGACACTAGACGAAGAATTTACTTTTGACACCCGTGTGAACGAGGACGACAATTAGTTTTTTAGTTGTTTAGCTTTAAGAATGTATTTTTTTATAATGTACTTTTTATTTATTTTGTTAATTATTAAAAATTAATCGCGGGGAGTGAAACCACTACACACCTTAGTGATTTTGAGCAGTGATTGCCCATGTGCTAATGTGACAGTGACGTGATAAGACGTGAAAGAAGAGACGTGAAACTACTACTCCTAAGGTTATGAGGTATACCCTCACGGTGAGGGTGCCGTGAGGGCCTTCACAGCGTGAAGGATCTTGGAACACAACCCCCTCTCGCGTGAAGGGGACGTGATGGGGTTTGTGAGAGGGGGCTCAAGGAATAAACGGTTGGGTGAGGGGAAGACGGTGAGGTGTCAGTCAGGGCCGGTCCCGAGAATCTTCAAAACGTTTTGTGCCTTGGACATGTAAAAAAACACGGGCCACATAATATAAACTCATAATAGCATAATAAAAAACTACAAGAAACAAATAACGTTTAACGAATCATACATAACGATTAATGAATTATGATGCCCACTTACTTTGTTATTTTTAATAAGTTTAAAAATCTAGTGAGCCTTTTTAATTTATAAGTAAGTTAATAGGATAAATGGATAATACAAGTAGTAAGCTTTTTTTAATTTCTAAGATGGTTAATAAAATAAATGAAATATACAAGTTGGGCCTTTTATAAGTGTATATATATATATATATATAATATTTAAAAAAACTAAAAACTACGTGCCCCTTAAGAGACCGGGCCTCGGACGGTCGCCCTCCCCGCCCCCTAAGGGCCGCCTCTGGAGTCAGTGTGTGATTAGGAAAATGGTGAGGTGGCAGTGACGTGAGGGGGCTCACTTGGGTGAAACACCGCCCCTCTTACGTGAGGGGGGCTCACTTGAGACCACCGTAAGAGTATTCCTCATACCCTAAGAATTTTTTAGTTTGCCAAAAGGTACCGAGCAACTACTACGAGTTAAAACATTAAAGTGCCATAAAAAGTGATAAATATTGTCAACAATCAGAAACTAAACCCCTAAGACCGGTCAAAAGTAAATAGAATATCAATAACGTTTAATTAAAAGAGTAAGATTTATAAAAGTAAATAGAATATCAATCACTCCCGATCAAATTGTATAAAAAAGTAGAACGATTTCGTTCAAATCAATTTTAGCCTTATGCAAGATAACAACTCATTTCTGATTGTATTTTTGGGTAATTTAATAGAAGTTGATTGTTATTTTTTAAATAAAAAGACCCGATGGCTAATTGTTGCTTAAAATAAGAGTTTTATTTTTTTCTTCTTCTTAAAGAGTACATATTTTTAATTAGATTATTATTTCACTAGATTATATACCCATGTATTACATAGATTGTTTAATAGAAAAATAAAAATACAATAATGTGTAGGAAAAATTAGATTTCAAACTTTATATTAAAATTCAAATTAAGTAATAACTAAAATTAAAATTTTATATTATTTTTTAAAGAAAACAACATTAACATAATTAGATATTAAATTTCAAACTTACTTAAAATATGAAAAATTAAAAGATTTTAGTGAGAAAAAATATGGCGTTTACACGTGGCATTAAGTGGAATTGTTTATTAGAAGTAGAATATTTTTAGGCTATTATTATTTCAAGAAATAAACAAAATTTGATTACTATTTCAATTTTAGGCTATTTATTTGTTAAGTAGAATTTTTAATTTATTCTGTTTAAGATACTTTAGTAGATAGAATGTTATTTTTAATGTTTTGAAGTCATACTGTTGAACAGTTAGCTCCACAGTTTAACGGTTCATCCGTGTCCGTCCAGTCTAAAAATTCGACCACCCAACTAGTTTTCTTTTAATTAATTTTGTTTGACTATTTTAAAAGTTTAACTATTTATGACATTTTTATTTGCTCATAAGGGCATCATATATAGTCTTCCTACAAACCATTTGTCCCCAACCATGTAGGTGGGATGGGGTGGGGGATGTCCTCGCAACCCCACATATGCAACATCGATTTTCCATCCTGTAACATCGTTCTTCCTTCTTTGTCTTCATCATCACTCGGCCCCTTTACCCCAAGCTTGACACAACCTCGATGACGTTTATACATGTCGGACCCCCGCAACCTTACAACAAAGGTATACCGAACAACCTATCCAAACCGATGACACCGACAATTTCTGGTTTAACCGACCCTAAGACTATCTCGTTCGTTTTTCAAAACATTCATCAAAAGTTTTATTATTATCATTATTAATTAGTTGCTTAAAATAAAATAAAATCACATAAACATGTTGCTATTTCTTCAACAAGTAAAGATGTATAAATAATATCAAATTTGTATAGAAAAAATTGTTATATTTTTTTTATCAATATAATATTAACGTTTTACCTCGCGTAACACACGGGGTTAAAGCTAGTACTATATAATAAATAAAAGTTTTTCCATGTCACGTGTCGTCCCCACATTCATTCTCATCATTTTTTC
Organism: Smallanthus sonchifolius; assembly: GCA_023525975.1. NCBI lineage: Eukaryota > Viridiplantae > Streptophyta > Magnoliopsida > Asterales > Asteraceae > Smallanthus > Smallanthus sonchifolius. The sequence continues at coordinate 36,849,933 of CM042046.1, forward strand.
TCGTTTGTCTCTTTTATTAAATACATAATTATTTTTAATAATAATATATTTTTAAAGAAAATACTAATTATACTAATAAAACACATTTATTTTATATTATCACTTATTATAAAAATTTTAAAATCTAGTTATCTAGCTTTTATTTTCAATCAAATAATAAATGAAAGTCAAATTATAACAAATAGTAATTAACGTATTTTTGAAACCCAATCTATACTATATAATAAACAAGTAAAATAGTAGGACACTTGTCACAATTCCAGCCTCCCCATTCTCATTTTTTCGCCTATCTCTTCTATTAATAATCAATTCTACTATTTTAGACAATTAAATTAATTATTTGTTTTAATTTTTATCTACACACTTTTTAATTAAAAAATGTGTTTATTATAAATTAATTTGTTCAACCATATTTTTATAAACTCTACAAACTTAAAACAATTTTATAGACAACTAGGATTCAAATAAAAAGCTTTTAATCATATATTTACATATTTACAATGTTCCATTTTGACGAGTGTATATGTTAAAAAATTACATTATATTTTATTCAACATATGTAATACAAGAGTTTATTCAACCCGTGTATTACACGGGTTTTAAAAACATAAACTTTTTAATACTATGGATTTAATATTACATTTATTCAACCCGTATAATACACGGGATTCTAACCTAGTTATATATTAACTTTTACGTAGTTTGAATTTTGTTTTCCATTCTTAGTATATGTAATATATTTTTTATGTGTAAAATATATACATAAAAATTTAAAATTTTTATATATTAATATTATTCACCTCGTATATAATACACATGTTCTAATCTAGTTATGTAATATATTACAAGAAAAATTTGTTATCCGTTAATTTTTTTGAAAGGAAAAAATAAATAAGTTATAATAATAATAAAAGAAAAATGCCCTGAATCCGGTCCCCTTGGTACCTACCAGTTCAGTCACTCATAAATAGCCCCCCAAATCCAGAGCCCACTCACACACTCGATAAAAAGGTGCCGGTTTGCACATATCTCTAACACAATTCTCTCTGTCTTCTTCGCATTTCCACCGTCGATTCATCTCAACGGCTACTTCCGATCGTATTTTCTTCCAGCAGTGTGTTTGATTTTATTCAATTTCCAGCAGATTTGATTAGTTACTTTGATGATGAATAACAAGTACGTGCTAATCCCCTAGGTCGATTGATCCAATTTTTTGGTAGTTTAGGGTTCATTTCTGTAGTAAGTTTCCGAGTTGATTTAATTCAGCTTTTTTTTCTTCTGGAATTTAACGGACTAGTATTATGTTTGTTTATTATACATATTAAACTCGGAATTAATGATGAGTAATTCAATACTATGATTCATCAACGATTCATTTGCTTGCTATTAGAGTGTGATTAGTGATAGATAGATCATTAGATCGTGATTTTATGTTTGTTTTTAATGATGATTTGTTAGCTTTAAATTCCTTCATGCTAATGTTATACTAATTTATGATACAAATCAAGGAATTAATTACTGTATCACCTCTTTAATCGTGTCTGATCTTAATTTTGTTTTTCTTCAATATGTTGGTTATATAATGGATTTTCTGTGATATGAATTCCAGTGATGAAATGTGGTATTGGAGAGGTGATGATTACGGTTTACTGTTAGGTAAAACTCTTGATTTGTTTTACAAACCTTTCATTATAAGATTGTATGTGTGCACATAATTGGATTGTAAACAGATGCATCTAGTAACCTCTGGAACAATGTAAGCGGGAACGATGATGATCTTTCGTACATGCTTGATGAAACAACCACCCCGGTGAAGTCTTGCGGTAATTCTGTAATTTTTTTACAAGCAATGTGTTTGTGTTTTAGTTTTTAGGTATTATACTTGTTAATTGTTATCTAACGCGATAGCTTAACCAGAAAATGTAAACAAGGGGATGGAGACGTGCTGGGAGCCGTCTTCCCAGTCAAAGAGACGACGAATGCTGCATTTTGATGATGAAATTTTGGATGTGGATGTGCTTCAATTTTGTGATGAGGATTTTTTAAAGTCTAAGGTTGGGATAAGGCATTCATATAGTAATTATTTGTTTTTGTGATAGTATGTAGTAGTGAGTAACCTAGCCGATCTTGACTCAACCACCATACTCTAAGCTCGAGCTTCGTTTGATTGCTCAATGAGCCTTCATGATGCAAATTCGAGCCTGCTTACGATTTCAGCCCTAATTTTTTACATGTGTAAATAGTACTTGCATATTACATAGAGCTTTTAAAGTTGATTAGGATTTGAGTCAAGTTCTTTTAAGTTCAAACTCAGCTCATTTATATTTTCAGCTAGTTTTTGTACTCAAAAGCTTGAATCATCTGTAGTCCAAGTTTAACCATACTCATTTTTATCTTGTTTAGGAGAAGGAAGACTCGTTAGATGGGTCTTTTGATGACATGGCACAATGGGTGTCTGGATTTGCTGGTTTGACTCTTGAAAATTTCTGTAGAATGATGAAAGAATGTTTGTTTGGTTTAAAAATAATAAATTGTGTTTTCAGATGATATGCCTGCATCTGTATCCAGTTATGATAACGGTACAGATCAATCTTCAGAAGGCTGGCTTGCCGATTGCTTTGTAAATGACTCAGGGATGCATTTTAGCACTGATGATATGTATGTTCTGTTTTTGAATTTACATCATAATTTGGTATCTTTATCCATATAAGTGATTGGCTCGAATCTATGTTTTCAATATAGGAATGTATCCGTGATATCCAACATCCAGATGCATCTTACAGGTACTCGCACGTTTGAACATTCAAATATTCTTCTATTTGTTTTATTTTCATTTTTAAAATTTTCTGTTTAATGTTGTTTTAGATTCACGTGTGTCACAACCCGAGTTTGCAGCTAATATGGTTCAAGAACACCACACTCCTGCTCGTCGGAACATCATTTTCAAAGGTTTGTCTTCTCATTCCTGACTGCTGATAATCTGATTCATTTGACCCCAAATAATCAGAAATCCACAATCAGGTTTTGCTAACGCTTCATATAAAAGCTTGGGCTCGACTCGTGTAACATTCGAGCTTGTGAGTATTTTTTAAGCTTGAGCTTGGAGCTTCTTGTTTATTTAAAGTAAAATATAGGAGCTGCTTGTGAGTAATTTTTTAAATTTGAGATTCAAAATATTAGTTATTTAATTTTTTTTTATGTACATATATAATTATTTAATATATATATATATATATATATATATATATATATTATAGTTTTATACGTATAACATCATGTATAGTCTTTAGTTGCTTTATCATAAATATATTTAAGAATATTTCTTTATCATTAAAGTTATTGTATTATTTTATAAATAATATAGGGGTTCATTAGGCTCCCAAGCCTAGTTAAACTCGATATGTGAAGCTCGGGCTCAAGCTCGTTTATTAAAATAAACTTACACTTATGCTTGAGCTCATTTAAGCTCACCTTGATTCAATATTTTAGCTAGCTGATTCGATTTTGTTCAAACTCACATCCAAACACACCCTAAAACAACACGCCTACTTTTTGCTTTTCCCTTTACTCCCTGAGTTTACGTTTATCTGGATAATCATATTTCTTACAGCAACAACCTGACTGATTCTTCAAATCAGATCATTTCGACCGTTAATGATCAGAAACCTAATCCAAACCGATACAACCACACATTAGAAACCGCTTTATAATTTAATCTTGCATTCGTGTAATGCACAGGGAAAAAGTCTTTCATCAAGACGCCAACGAGGATGACATCATCAGTCGCTCTTCCATTTGCATTTGTAAAACCATGTGGTGAAGGTGCGGTTACTCTCAAAGACATAAACCAGAGAATCCTCACCCCGCCACCATTAAAACCAAAGAAAAATGATGAAGACCCCGCATTATCATACCCGACATCTGCTTTCTCCGGGAAGCTGATTGTTGGTAAAACCAAAATCCGCACGGAAGGCGGGAAAGGCAGCATTACAATTATGAGAACAAAAGACTGACCACATAAGTGCTTATTTTGGTATACATATGAAGTTATTGAACAAGAAGGAAAGATAGTTGTGGTCTCACATGTGCAACTTGCAAGTGTTTGATGCTAAAGACTACTACTTTACCTCCTTCCAAGTTCCAAATGAGTTCTCCATAACCCTAGGAGATTTTGAAAAGTTTTGATGTATGATTATTGATATTACATGTGATGATATAGTTTGTATCTCACAATCAAGATAATTCTGTTTGAATTTGTTTAAATATTAATATATAATATATTTTTTTTACTAGATTATAGAAATTGTTTAAGTGGTATGATCATATTTTGAATTTTGTTCATAGTCAAATGTTTGCGCATATTTTTTTTTATAACCGTGAGAACCTTCAATAGAAAAAGTCATACACTCCTGACTAACAAGACTAGGTAAAATACAACCTTCGTTAGGTAGGTGGTCAGTTAAAGATGAAATCAATGGAAGTTGTCTGTTAAAGACGAAATCAATGGATGTTGGATTCAAACATGATATAGACCTCAACTAGATAGAATGAAATGCTTACCCTTGTGTTAACCTCTTGAAAGTGAACTGTTTGCATATTGTAACGCACACATTTACTAACTCTAACTGATGTTAATATGGTTGTTAAAATGAAGTGCGATGTACATCAATTGTTTGGTATAATGCTGGAGTGAAAAGTCACAAATAAAGATACGAGTATGCTTAAAATCGAAGTACCTGGTACAAGCATCAACGCTATGCCATCTCCGGTGATTGACTCCTCCCTGGAAATTGACACTCGAGATGTTATCAAGAGTACACACATGTTAACGTTATTAAAAGTACATACATGTTATTTGGCAGCCGTTTAAAGCCTTGTTAAATGCGTGTCAAGGATATGTACTCATGGTCTGATTAAAGACCAAGAACCGTTTTATGTATCATAAAACAATACACATGTAAGTTCATGTGGTTTTCGTAGTTCTATAAATTTAATCTTTAGAGGAAATCATAAGTCATAACAACGCCTGACTTATATGGGGTAACACCAAATTAATATCACAATATGACCCCTTAACCTTTTCTCATATCAACAACTATTCTCTTCAAGTACTTTTGATGCAACTAACATCCGTACAATTGCTCATTTGATTTTGATACTAAAATTGTAGTATCTTAACATTGTTATTTATATATTCAAATACATGTTTGCTTATAACAACATTTATGTATATTTAAATAAAAAATGTCACTACTTAAGAGTGTAAATATAACGGTGTAAGAAAAATGAATATAATAAATGTGAAGAGAGAAAATTACTACTAATACAACATTTTGAAACGTGGATTTCAAAGCTGACAATTTGATTGGTTCACCTTGCCACGTGGCAAGGTTCAAGTGGATTATTATTTTTTTTTCAAATGCCTTTATCTCTATATATATATTCAACGAATTAGAAAAAATTTAAAAGCAACTGTTGGGCTAATGGTTTCAAGGCTATATACTTTGTCATTCAAGCCAGGTTCGATCCTCTCTGCTCCAATTTTTTATGCTTCACAGAGATTTTTTTTTTCTTTTCACCTTTTCTTATCACTTTTTTTTTCAGTTTTCGTTTTCACCCCTTTTACTGTTTAGAATATACGCTTTTAACCCGTTTGATTTTCTATTAATATCGTTTTCCTATAATAGCTTTTGTTCGTTGGCTTTAAAAAAAATGAAATCCGCGCTGATTTTCGTTTTTTTTTAAGTTTCAATATAATTTTTTAAAACACATTTGTATTCAAATTCGAGTATATTTTTTGTATCATACCATATGGCGAGCGACGTGAACGTCGCGTAGCCGTGACAAACCCAACTGCTTATGAGCGAACAACATCGTTACCGGTGTTTCGGTATTATCGTTATCGATATCAGTGGTCGCTTTTATGATTTTCGACGAGCGGCACCGGTAACGACCAAACTCCTGCCATGTAATACGGCGAACAAACAACCACGCTCTCGCCACGAAGCACGGATACAATTACTAGTTTCAAACATATCGAGAATTTCTAAGATAAAATCATGGCAACAGGGACAATCGGAGATATGAAGCTCCTTTATACAGTGCTTTCAAAATGTATGCCCACAGGGACCTTATGCTGTGCTGTGCCCGTATGCTTTGCTTTGCACCCGCAACATATGTGGCACTCTTCGATGTCGTCTTCTTCATCATCTTTTTCTGGTTGTTCTTCATCTTCGATGTAGTTAGATCCGTCAGTACTCAACAACGACATATGCTGATCTACTTCTCCGACGGTTTGTTTCTATTCGTTGACCGCTGAATCATTTCTGTCTTTGCCGTTCGGATTGGTTTCCAACGGGAGTAACCTGATGCTCCGTTGCATCTTCGACATCTACCCTAAATGTCGAGTTGCCTCACCACCAGACTCGCAGTCGTCGGCGTCGCTTGAATACCTCAAGGAACCACGTCGTGTCATCTTAGTTTTGGCATCGGAATATCGGAGGCATGTATAGGGACGGATGAGGTCCATGTTTTTTTTTGCTACAACAAATATACGTCAGGTGAGGGTTTGGACGTTCCTTGGTATGACCAGCTAGATCGTTCCTGTTAAGATGAAAGAAACCATTAGACTCACCGCAAGAGGTGACCGGTGTCGAAGGGACCGGTCAAATATAGAGAATTAGTTTGTCCTAATCACCTTAAACTAGTTAGGGTAAGAAGGGTGTCGAACCACGAAGAGTTTGTGGTCGGTGCTTAAATTCAATTGACAAAGTGATTTATTTAGTTGCAATGGGTCTTTCTGACCAAACACAAGCAATGATTTAGGTGGAACTTATCAAACTCAACAAATAATGATTATCAAATAGCAAAACAATCACTAGTAACCAAGTAACAAACAAAACGGTTTAAGTTGTAAATAATGATTAAAAAGGAATCACACCCGGGTTTCAAGTTCACAAGCAATTAGGGATTATAACACCAAGATATGAGTTCAAGCAATCAAAATGGTTATCCAAATCAAATTGATCAAATCTTACCAAGAACATCAACATTCATACATCATCGGCAAATAGTGTAAGACAATATTCACGAATGAAATCGAGACAAATGTATGCAATATAGAATTAGACTAATCAATAGATTCAACACAAATCAAAGATCATAGCAATGATTATCTAACGAGGTCAATGGTGCAAGAATTTATCGACTCCCGTGAGTTCATAACCATACTAAACACAAAGATTCGAGTACTTCAAACTAAACGATTACAAGAATTATTTCTCAAATCTAGCACATGATAAAACCCTAAAAACTTACAAACAATCCACCCGGGAATGATTACTGGTGGATTAACCGCTCATGGTTGTGGAAATCATCTTCGATTCTTTAATGGTTCGGTATCAATCTTCGAAATCGATGTTGGAATGGTGTTTCCTAGCCTCCAAAAGCTCCCAAATCGCCCAAGACTGCTCTCCAAAAAGTTGATTTCGAATTTGGGGAAGAAACCCCTAATTAAACACTGAAAATCGGCAGTCCTGAAAATCCGCTTCTGAAACGTAACCGGCGTAATCTTACGCTGGGTGGCGTAAGCTTACGCCAATGCCTACTGATGTGAAAAAGTTCTAGCGTAGGCTTATGCCCCTTGCTGAAAAACCACTGTTTGAAAAAGTGACCATCGTAGACGCCACCTGTAAAATTCTTCCAAATCTTTCATCTTTGATCCCGTTTTCTCATGCGATCTTCTCCTTCTCGCTTATTTCTTGCATAATGCTTCAAAATCATCCTTTAATCTCCTATCAACCGTGCTTGCACAACTACACAAAGTCTTTGCATTCCAAATAATAATTCAACTAATTATGCAATATTAACCATAAAAATGTGCAAAACTTTAGCCGCTCATCACATCCCCACACTTGAATTTTGCTTGCCCTCAAGCAAACTCTTTTGCATCAAATCCACATTACAAATTCTAAAACAAATGCCTCAACTAAATGTAAGCTAAAGTCCAAGGTCATACAAAATTCACAAGAATTATACTCTCAATATGTAAGACCCCAACCCGGGCATCCTACAGTTGGTTCTTGTCACACCCCAACCGACGGCGGAAACGTCGGCGGGACATGTAGACTGTTCATGAGCACAAGGTCAACTAAATTGAAATATATTAATCATTCAAATTCATTGTATAGATTTAAGACAAAACAAAATCAAGCCAAGTACATAAAATGAAATACATAAATCCTTTATTAAAATTAACTAGGTCCAAAACTTATGTGTAGCGAGTCTTGATCAAAATCACACATTAGCGCCTGAAACATGAATAAAATAAGGTCAACTAAAAAATTGGTGAGCATACACAGGTTTATACATAAATAGTGTATAGATGTAAATAATCAAATCCTTACATAACATGATAAAATAAGGCAATTATGGGGAGCAACTATTGTGTAACCAAAGTACAATCAAACCTTTGTAACTAGCATGCAAATTGTGTTGTCGGTAACAATCACCCAAATCTGGGTGGGTTTGTCAGACTCAATAGATCTATCATTGTTAACCGTCGGCTTGAATAGTTAATGATTGCACACAAAATTGCACACAAACAGTTAACACACCTAGTACTCAAACATAAAGCTCAAATTTGCACACATGAATGTAAATAGGATTTGTGTTTGTGAAGTTTGTGTAAATGTAAACAATTGTATGTATAGAGTTCATGTTTCACCCCAAAAAGTGTAAAAGTGTGAAAAAGGGGCTATGTAATACTCACTTGGATCAAGGGTGTTGCTAGCACGCGAGACTAGGTAGCAAAATTATCCTTGTAACTCACAACGTTAACCTAGTGGGTAATATATATTAAATTAATAATGTGTACCATAGTCTAGGTCTAAGTCTCGGATTTAATTAAATGTGTGTACAAAGAGTTGTGTCATAGAATGTATGGAAGTGTAGGAAATTGCGGTTTGTACTTAAAGGTGTTGTATAAAATGAAAGACTTGAAATGAATAGTTTTAGAATATTTTAATTTGGGTTTGGGTTTGAATAACTAAATAAATTAAATAATTATTATTTATTTATTTTCTATTTAAATTGAAAATGATAATTAATTGTTTTTAATTAGAACATATTATTATTTTTTTTTGAGTGTTAGAAATAAAATTTAAATTTTATAAAACTTTGTATAAAGTGTTTATAAAAATTGTCACCAATTTTATAAATAATTTACTCAAAATAATTACATAATTTAAATTGAGTATTCAACAAATAATTTTATAAAAATAGAGATTTTTATGCAAAAATTGTAAAACTGGTTTCATTCTGTTCTAATAATTGTAAAGTTTATAAAAATAATTTTTTTTTATAATTTTTGGAGCCTTAGGCGGGTCCGGTGATTGAATTGGGTTCCGAATCGATTTAACACGCGACAGAGATGGGACCGGTTTTGGTTTTTAATGAGGGCGCAAAAAGTCAGGCCGGTCTCGCGGGCCGTGGGTTTCGAACCCACACCGCCTAGTTCAGGTCCGAGTGTCTTAACTGGCTGAACTGGGTGGTTCGCTGGTCTTGTTAGTAACCCGAAAATTAAAATACGAAAAGTGAATTTTATCAAATCCCCAAATCAGAAAATACAATCATAAGAACAAGAACCCTAATTCGATTTATGTTTGATGGGTTCTGTTCTTACAATTGAATATGGGGCTTTTGATAAGGACTCGAAAACGAGTCGAATGATACCAAAACTTACGAATTTGGTTTGGGCACGAATGCATGCGGCTACTGGCTTGCTCCGACTGTTCTTCGTGATCGACAGGATTCCATAGGCGAAATGAGATGCGATTATCGGTTAAGAAAGGTTGTAAGGGACTAGGCGAAGGTGTACGCATGATTTACTTTGTTTAATTTCACACGGATTAGTTGTTTTGATTTTAATTTGACCGAAATGGACGGGTAGGCTTGGTTTCGCGTAAATTCATTGAATTGAGAGTGAATCGGGTCCTGTTAATGGTTTAGGTACGTACGTGATTGATCTGCGAGGGATTTATGAGATTAAGTTGCATTAGTTTTTCTTAATTGAATGCAATTGATACGGATTTGACTATGCAAAGTCAAATCCTTTCAAAATTCGAATTTGAGCAAGTTTGAACGAATTGATTTGTTGATTGGGCCTGGATTGTGTCAATTTTTTTGTTTGTGTAACCATGTGGGGTCCAAACCAACCAGAAATCGTCAAAGACAGCCTTGGATTATCACGATTTGGGCTGCTTTGACTTTTGAAAGTCAACCAGATCATGGAAAGTCAAAATTGAAAGTGTAGGTTTAATTGCTTGAGAGTTCAAATGGTTTAGGGTCCCATCTAATATAAAATCACTTGTAAATTGGGTGTAAATGTGTATATATATGTACACATAAGTCTAATTATATATATATATATATATATATATATAGGGATTCTAAAATAAATGCGGGTGGAAATTGTGAAGCTGTATTTGATAAAATTAGGGCTTGATATAACCATTTCACTAAGATTGAAATTCATACATGCTTTATTGTACTAAAATGAAAACATGAAAATCAGAAAGGTTACAGTATCCCCATGTTCAGGGGATTTCGCCCCGAAAGTTAGCTAGTCGAGACGACTGGGTCAGCAAAAAGGTGCGGGTACTTGAGCTTCATTTGGTCCTCACGTTCCCAAGTAAACTCAGGTCCTCGCTTAGATTCCCAACGAACTTTGATAATAGGAATACGGCTTCGCTTGAGTTGTTTGATTTCATGATCCATAATTTCTACGGGTCTCTCAACGAAGTGCATCGTTTCGTCAATGTGCATATCGTCAAGAGGTATATGGAGTTTCTCATCAGCAAGACACTTCTTTAGATTGGACACATGAAATGTAGGATGCACATTGCCAAGTGATGGGGGTAACTCGAGTTTGTAAGCCACTTTCCCAATCCTTTCAAGGATCTTGAATGGACCCACATACCGAGGTGCTAGCTTGCCTTTCTTTCCAAAACGGATCACGCCCTTCCATGGAGACACCTTTAGAAGGACAAGATCACCGACTTGTAATTCCAAAGGTTTTCGTCGTTTGTCGGCATAACTCTTTTGCCGACTCCTCGCTACTCGAATGTTGTCACGGATTTGGATGATCTTGTCGGATGTTTCTTGAATTAGCTCGGGACCGGTGATTTGTGCTTCACCAATATCGTTCCAACAGATAGGAGAACGACACTTACGACCATAGAGAGCTTCAAATGGAGCCATGTTGATACTTGTGTGGTAGCTATTGTTGTAAGAGAACTCAATTAGGGATACATGTGAATCCCAATTGCCACCAAAATCAATTACGCAAGCTTTAAGCATGTCCTCAAGATTTTAGATTGTTCGCTCGGTCTGACCATCAATTTGGGGATGGTAAGTCGTGCTCAAATCCAATCGTGTACCAAGAGCAGTTTGGAGAGATTGCCAAAAACGGGAGGTGAATCGAGCATCTCTATCGGAGATTATGTTTAAGGGAACACCATGACGGCTCACAATTTCGTCAATGTAAATTCGGGCCAATTTGTCAACCCGATAGTCTTCACGGATGGGCAAGAAATGAGCAGATTTGGTGAGGCGGTCAATGTTCACCCAAATGCTATCATAACCACTTGAGGTGGGAGGGAGTTTGGTAATGAAATCCATAGCTAAGTTCTCCCATTCCCACACGGGAATTTTCGGCTGTTCAAGTAAGCCGGATGGACGTTGGTGCTCGGCCTTGACTTTGGAGCAAGTTAGACATTTGGCAACATAGAGAGCAATGTCTTTCTTCATACCGGACCACCAATATTGTTGGCGAAGGTCTTGGTACATTTTATCTGCACTAGGATGAATAGAATAACGAGTCTTGTGAGCTTCGTTCATGAGAAATGTACGGAGATCATCGCGACCGAGAACACAGATACGGTTCAAGTAATAAAGTAAGCCATTGGGTTTTGATTTAAGCTGGAGTTCAACACCACACGACATTTCCTCGTACATGTTACCCTCGGTGACCGAGACGTGTTGAGCTTTTAGGATGCGATTTTGAATGTCAGTTTGAATTCGGACACAATGAAGCATGACATGGTCCTTTCGACTCAAAGCGTCGGCTACAACATTCGCTTTACCGGGATGGTAACGAATCTAGCAGTCATAGTCGTTAAGGAGTTCAACCCAACGTCGTTGCCTCATATTGAGTTCTTTTTGGTTGAAGATGTGTTGGAGACTTTTATGGTCGGTGAACACCACATATTTTGTGCCATAAAGGTAATGTCTCCAAATCTTCAATGCGAATACTACCGCACCCAATTCGAGGTCATGCGTTGTGTAATTCTTCTCATGGATCTTAAGTTGCCTTGATGCGTAAGCGATCACCTTGCCTCGTTGCATGAGGACACAACCGAGACCTTGGTTGGAGGCATCACAGTAGACAACTAGATCATCATTCCCATCAGGAAGAGTCAAAATAGGAGCATTGCACAACTTTTGTTTGAGAGTTTGGAAGGCTTCTTCTTGTTTTGGTCCCCATTCATAAGGTTTACCCTTGTGGGTCAAAGCGGTGAGAGGAACAACAATCTTAGAAAATTTGAAATGAAACGACGATAATATCCCGCAAGACCAAGAAATGAACGAACTTCGGTGGGGGTCTTAGGGGCATTCCAATAATTAATAGCTTCGATCTTAGCAGGGTCAACATGAATTCCTTTTTCGTCGACGATATGACCCAAGAATTGAACCTCCTTTAGCCAAAATTCACATTTGGAGAATTTGGCATATAGTTGTTCTTTCCTCAAGAGGTCCAAAACCAACCTTAGGTGTTGCTCATGATCGGATTTAGTCTTGGAGTAGATTAAGATATCATCAATGAAGACGATCACGAATTTATCAAGGTACAGTTTGCACACACGATTCATGAGGTCCATGAAAACCGCGGGTGCATTGGTTAGCCCAAAAGGCATGACCATAAAATCGTAGTGAACATACCTTGTTCGAAAGGCAGTCTTTGGAATATCTTCCTCTTATACACAGAGTTGGTGATAACCAGATCGAAGATCAATCTTCGAGAAGCAAGTAGAACCTTGAAGTTGATCAAAGAGATCATCAATTCTAGGCAAGGGATAACGGTTTTTAATGGTAAGCTTGTTGAGCTCGCGGTAGTCAATACACATACGGAATGATCCATCCTTCTTCTTGACGAATAAGACGGGTGCACCCCACGGTGAATGACTTGGAAGGATGAAGCCCTTGTCGAAGAGCTCTTGGAGTTGACTTGCAAGTTCTTGCATTTCAGAAGGTGCAAGACGGTAAGGAGCTCTAGCCACGGGGTTAGCTCCGGGTACAAGGTCAATGCGAAATTCTACTTGTCGGACGGGTGGATGACCGGATAGATCTTCGAGGAAAACTTAGGGAAAGTCCCGGATGATGGGGATGTCTTGAATACTATTCTCTTTGACATCTTTTTGAACAATATGGGCTAAGAAGGCTACGTACTTCTTTCATAGGTACTTTTGGGTGGTAGTGCATGACATTAATTTGAGTCCTTTGCAAGGCTTTTCACCAAAGACTCTTAACGTTTCCCCCGACGGAAGGGGTATTCGGATGCACTTCTCAAAACAGCTGACTTCGGCATGGTGATTTGACAGCCAATCCATGCCTATGATGATATCAAAACTTCCTAGTGGCATTGGCACAAGGTTGATTGGAAATGTATGATCATTAAGTTCTAGAGAGCAGTCGTGGATAACAGAGTTAATTGTAAGAGAGTCACCATTTACTACTTCGACAGTGAAGGTTTTCTCAAATTTGGATCATTTTTTTGCAAGTAAGGGTTCAAAGTTAAGTGACACAAAACTTTTATCGGCACCGGTATCAAATAAAATGGAGGCATATTGACTATTAACAAGGAACGTACCGTTGACCACATCATTGTTGGCCTGAGCTTCATTAGTGTTTATGTTGAAAGCACGCCCACGAGCTCCGCCTTGTCTAGCAATGATGAACTTCGGGCACTGGTCACGGAAATGATTTGGGTTGCCACATTCATAACAAGCACGCCCATTTGCAATAGCGGGAACACCTTGATTAGCCACTTGTTGGTTGGTTCGGGTTGGTGTGTTGACTTGAGCTGCAAGTGTCTTGGCTCTACAAACATTGACCGTATGGCCATATTTCCCACAATGGGTGCAGAGGCGACAGGGAATGTTTTAGAGATGGTGATAATTGCATGTGGCACAAAGTGGGTAGATCCCAACATACGGCTTCTTGGCTGGTGCCTGAGCCATGGGAGCAACTTGGTTAACAGGGATAGTAGGAGTGACCACGACATAATTCTTAGCCTTTCTTTTCTTATTATTGTGGTAGGGTTCAGTTTTGGCTTCTTTGATGTGTGCAGGAGGGGTTGTGGTGTCGGGAACTTTCTTGGTGCCTATTCTAGTCAGAGTCCTTGCTTTCACATGGTTGTCGGTTAAAGTAGCAGATAGGCGGATAGCATCTTCGAGTGTTGCGGGATTTCTCCCTAAGACACTATCCTGAATCTGCCTAGGTAACCCACCAATGTACTTCTCAATGCAGCGGGATAAAGGTGTGACCATATGGGGCACAAGGAGACTCAACTCATGGAACTGAGTTGTATAAGCCAGACTCTCACCACTGTCTTGGGTAAGATCCCAAAACTCAGCTTCCAGTTTTTTCACCTCATTCTGAGGGCAGAACTCTTCAGTCATTAGTCTCTTAACCTTATCCCATGGTAAGGCCATTGCTACTTCCATGCCTCTAGTTCTTTTTTCCCCATTTCACCACGTGAGTGCCCGTTTTTGAAAGACACTTGTGGCATGACGAACACGAAGGTTATCGGGGCAGTCACTATTGAGGAAGGTGCCTCAATACTTTCGAACCATTGAAGGAGTCCTGTGGCTCCCTCGGTACCATAGAACTTAAGGGGATTACATGAATTGAAGTGCTTGAAAGAACATTGTGGTGGGCTGGCACCACCACCACCATTTGTTCCACGGTTACCATTTGTGGCCCCATTAGCTTGAGTGAGTTGAGTTACAAGCTGGGCAAGGACAGCAGCAATATTAGTGTTATTGTTGGTCACGGTAGCACGACGGGGAGGCATTCTACAGATTTGCACAACACAAGAAAAGATGTAAGAACTTATGAAAGTTGATTGGATTTAAAGAGGTTAAGATAATAAATAGAATAGTTAATCATAGTTTGGATTGTACTCAAATAGTGATAAAATCACTTGAATACTATGACACATTAAGGTTAATTAAACTCATATAATTTTCAAGGAGACATGCTTTAGCCTCTAGGTAAACACTCATCCCGGGAATTCCCAGGAAAGCATACGAGTCCCTCGATTGATTCGGATTTATATGAAATGCTTTCCTAGACAGAAAACCCAGAATACAGGTGTCACCCTTCCAGATTGCACGTGTCCTCAAATAATTAACAAAGTTTAAAAACCTTAACGAGGGAATAAATAATTTTTTTTTATAGATTTAGGTCCATGAAGTTTTCACATGCTAAGAAGATGATGATAGAGAAATAGGTAAGAAGGTTATGAGGCTTTAGGGTATAGGTAGGGATGTTGTTTATTTAGTCTATTATTTAAGTATAGTCTAATAAGTCATAAATTTTAACAAGTAAGGCATCAATAATAACTAATCATAGTAAGCATATAACACATAGCATGTAGCACATATCACATAATCATGAAGCATGACATAAGTGGGTGTCCTAAAGTTATAGTCTAGGTCAAGGGTGTCTAATAACCTAGTTCCCTATAACCAAGGCTCTGATACCAATCTGTCACACCCCAACCGACGGCGGAAACATCAGGGCGGGATATGTAGACTGTTCATGAGCACAAGTTCAACTAAATTGAAATATATTAATCATTCAAATTCATAGTATAGATTTAAGACAAAACAAAATCAAACCAGGTACATAAAATGAAATACATAAATCCTTTATTAAAATTAACTAGGTCCAAAACTTATGTGTAGCGAGTCTTGATCAAAATCACACATTAGCACCTGAAACATGAATAAAATAAGGTCAACTAAAAAGTTGGTGAGCATACACAGGTTTATACATAAATAGTGTATAGATGTAAATAATCAAATCCTTACATAACATGATGAAATAAGGCATTTATGGGGAGCAACTATTGTTCAACCAAAGTACAATCAAACCTTTGTAACTAGTATGCAAATTGTGTTGTCGGTAACAATCACCCCAATCTGGGTGAGTTTGTCAGACTCAATAGATCTATCATTGTTAACCGTCGGCTTGAATAGTTAATGATTGCACACAAATTGCACACAAACAGTTAACACACCTAGTACTCAAACATAAAGCTCAAATTTGCACACATGAATGTAAAGAGGATTTGTGTTTGTGAAGTTTGTGTAAATGTAAACAATTGTATGTATAGAGTTCATGTTTCACCCCAAAAATTGTAAAAGTGTTAAAAAGGGGCTATGTAATACTCACTTGGATCAAGGGTGTAGCTAGCACACGAGACTAGGTAGCAAAATGATCCTGTAACTCACATCGTTAACCTAGTGGGTAATATATATTAAATTAATAATGTGTACCATAGTCTAGGTCTAAGTCTCGGATTTAATTAAATGTGTGTACAAAGAGTTGTGTCATAGAATGTATGGAAGTGTAGGAAATTGCGGTTTGTACTTAAAGGTGTTGTATAAAATGAAAGATTTGAAATGAATAGTTTTAAAATATTTTAATTAGGGTTTGGGTTTGAATAACTTAATAAATTAAATAATTATTATTTATTTATTTACCATTTAAATTGAAAATGATAATTAATTGTTTTTAATTAGAACATATTATTATTTTTTTTGAGTGTTAGAAATAAAATTTAAATTTTTTAAAACTTTGTATAAAGTGTTTATAAAAATTGTCACCAATTTTATAAACAATTTACTCAAAATAATTACATAATTTAAATTGAGTATTCAACAAATAATTTTATAAAAATAGAGATTTTTATGCAAAAATTATAAAACTGGTTTCATTCTGTTCTAATAATTGTAAAGTTTATAAAAATAATTTTTTTTTAATAATTTTTGGAGCCTTAAAAACGGTTTTTAAAAATTAAACAGACCACAGGGACTCGAACCCGGGTCTGTGCTGGGTGTGCCGGACGAACAAACCACTGGACCAGGAGGCGGGTCCGGTGATTGAATTGGGTTCCGAATTGATTTAACATGCGACAGAGATGGGCCCGGTTTTGGTTTTTAATGAGGGCGTAAAAAGTCAGGCCGGTTGCGCGGGCCGTGGGTTTCGAACCCACACCGCCTAGTTCAGGTCCGAGTGTCTTAACCGGCTGAACTAGGTGGTTCGCTGGTCTTGTTAGTAACCCGGAAATTAAAATACGAAAAGTGAATTTTATCAAATCCCCAAATCAGAAAATACAATCATAAGAACAAGAACCCTAATTCGATTCCTGTTTGATGGGTTCTGTTCTTACATTTGAATATGGGGCTTTTGATAAGGACTCGAAAACGAGTCAAATGATACCAAAACTTACGAATTTGGTTTGGGCACGAATGCAGGCGGCTACAGGCTTGCTCCGACTGTTCTTCGTGATCGACAGGATTCTAGAGGCGAAATGAGACGCGATTATCGGTTCAGAAAGGTTGTAAGGGACTAGGCGAAGGTGTACACATAATTTAATTCATTTAATTTCATGCGGATTAGCTGTTTTGATTTTAATTTGACCAAATGGACGGGGAGGCTTGATTTCGCGTAAATTCATTGAATTGAGAGTGAATCGGGTCCTGTTAATGGTTTAGGTGCATACGTGATTGATCTGCGAGGGATTTACGGGGTTAAGACGCGTTAGTTTTTCTGAAATTAATGCAATTGATACGGATTTGACTATGCAAAGTCAAATCCTTTCAAAATTCGAATTTGACCGCGAGTTTGAACGAATTGATTTGTTGATTGGGCCTGGATTGGGTCAATTTTTTTGTTTGTGCAACCATGAGGAGTCCAAACCAACCAGAAATCGTCGAAGGCAGCCTTGGATTATCATGATTTGGGCTGCTTTGACTTTTGAAAGTCAACCGGATCATGGAAAGTCAAAATTGATGTTTAAAAGTCAAAATTGAAAGTGTAGCTTTAATTGCTTGAGAGTTAAAATTGTTTAGGGTCCAATCTAATGTAAAATCACTTATAAATTGGGTGTAAATGTGTATATATATGTACACATAAGTCTAATTATATATGTATACATATAGGGATTCTAAAATAAATGCGGGTGGAAATTGTGAAGCTGTATTTGATAAAATTAGGGCTTGATATAACCATTTCACTAAGATTGAAATTCATACATGCTTTATTGTACTAAAATGAAAACATGAAAATCAGAAAGGTTACAGTTCTCATAACTGGTCATTTTCATTGAAAACACAGTTATGGCAATTCAACTACAACAGAAGTCTTTAAAAACTCATTTATTACCATTTAACGTTATTATGCTTACCGTACGAATGCATGCACACCAATCCGAGTAACACCGCCTCCAAGCCAAGATACGTCAACTATACGCTTACCTGCAAAGCAATCTAACGTACGCACAAAGTCAGCTACGCTGAGTGAGTTCTAATAGTTTAGTTTGAACAAAAACCAGCACGTTACATTCATTAGCTTAATTCACCCCGGACCCTTCGGTCCTTACAAAATAGTTTTATGATTTATTAACGAATAGTTAACCCCTGACATCCCATGACATCCCGTAACCGTTCATCACCTTGGACTCATCCCGTACTACCAATAATAATAATAATAACCTTACAGTCACATCGACATAGACTCAACATACTATGCTAACAACTCGTACCCAAGAATACGCATTAACTCGACTCTGGGTTAACACAACCTACCATAGACATTAACACATCCGACCTTAACCAAGGCTCCCACAATTAACTGACACGACTCTTATACACGTCACATCACAAGTCCTGACTCAATGGTCAGTCTAACTTCACATATTACATTACTATCATCAACACATCACATTAACGCTATCTCACACACAATAAATATAGCTCATTATGTATACGCATGAAAACACATACCTTATCATTGCACCCTCGTCAGGGTGTTCGACGCACCCCGAGCTCATCATTACCCTGCTAAATAAATGTCACCTTTGGTGACTTCCCGAAGGACCTCATCCTTCACAAATCTCGTTTGCCATGTTATACGGACAATGATGCAAACACGTCACACAAATATAAACACATAATATCACACATCATATACATGACACGTTATCTACACCTGTACCTCACACATGACACTAGAACAATATACACCCACATGAAATCATAAGCATTTAGCTTAACGCCCGACTCTCCCCTATCTACCCTTATCATATTACATATTAATAACTCATACCCTTAGCTCACATTTTTCTATGAACACACCATAGACCCTACGATTTCTTAATGGTCGCTTTATATTCAAAACATATCGGGTTAGAACCCGAACCCCTTAGCCCGATTAATTATATTAATATCTTATGATAGTATGCATGATAGCCCCAAAACAGTAAAACGTTTAAAAGAAGGGGATTAGAAACTCACAGGTTATACCGTGTGTAAGGCCCCTTCCCGGGTAACCTCACTTGTTGGATTTACTCATAAACATAGTCGTAATTACTGAACTTAAATTTAAAACATTCAAATTCAATCATTACATAACATGACAGCGGAAGTCTTAACAATTAAAAACATAACATTGTCTTAACACATATACTAAAGTGGGATGCCAGTCTCGTGCCGGGTAACCTTCACGCTATCGCACAAGCCTGTCTTCCTTTACCTGAAATGTATACTAAAAGTCAGCTAACGCTGGTGAGTTCTAGTTTAAAGACAATCATACATAATATTTGTCTTATCATGAGTATTATATATATATATATATATAATATACTTAACATTCGAGCCTTTACATATTCTTTGCTTTACTATTCTCACATAAAATTCATACTGAGTACATACATATGTACATACATACTTACTTGGGGAGAACATTCATTTGGCCATAAACATAAGGGTGATCAACCCATCATACTTGTCGCGAATGTCACAAAGACATCGCAGTGAGAGCTACCGTCGTCGCCCTTTTCATAAACCGTCCGGCTCTAGAAAACCGTCCGTCGATACATAAATCCGTCCGGCAACCTTTGTCCGTCCGCTCTTAACCCGTTATACCGTTGTAGTACGGTCATTCGCCCGTCTGCCCTAGGGCATCCGTTTTCCACGTGGCTATTATGTATGCAACCGTTCTACATGTAATAAGGAATTTGCTTCGACCGTCCATGAGTACCTTTCTTATACGTCCTAGCTTGCGAAGGAACGTTTTTGTCCCGGATTACAAAATAGTCACGTGGTCGTCCGTCTACCGAAGTAGCCGTTGTCATAGAAGCATTCATAACTTTTACATACATTCAATATATATATATATAATATAAAGCAAGACTTCACTTATTTACGTTATGTCATTCTTTCATTCATTCTTCATAATCATATGTTTCATTCTTTGTTCATAATTCATTTTCGTATATAGGTGTATATAGGTGTATATATATATATATATATATATATTTGTATACCACGTATGATCACATTGACATTCATAGCATTTATTCATTTAGTGTATACACTTTAGCCCCAAAACATTTAAATTGATTTGCACATAACATAGAAGGGGGTACATAGAACTCACCTAATAAGCTAATCTGGGTTGTCCTAAACAAGGTCCAACAACGTCATTTCCGATCTGAATTTGGTAGTTAATTACACATCAGACCCAATCCCGACTCTAACGGTTTAATCATTCCAAACATACTGATTTTACTTAACCAGCCTGCTGCCTGCGCACTTAGTAAGTGCGCAGGGCCTTGCTCATGCGTACTTGACAAGTGCACAGAGCATTCTTCTTGCGTACTTGGTAAGTACGCAAGATCTTCCTCCTGCGTACTTGGTAAGTACGCAGGACGTCCTTCTTGCGTACTTGATAAGTACGCAATACCTGTTTCCTGGACAAAAATCTGAAATTCTTGCATGCTAACCCGATCATGCCAATCTTACAATTTTCTTTGATCAAAACGTGCGGTTTTCATTCTAGATGCTAGTTCTAAGCTTATTATCAGGTTTCATCCATAAAAACGTCTCCTATTTAGCTAAAAACCGAGAAGATGTTCCAGTGAATGAACCATTTGATGTTCCGGTGAATGCACCGGGTTCCTATTCAAGAAGATGTTCCAGTGAATGAACAAGCACAAGTACAAGTTCCTATTCAACAAGGACAACAACAAGTTCCTATTCAAGAAGATGTTCCAGTGAATGAACCAGTTGATAATGAAGATGATCAAGACTTCGTTCTTAATATGGAAGACTTTAATGATGAAGCTATGAACTCACCCATTCATGAAGCTGAAGGAAATGTGGTTGATACGAGTTCTAGTGAAACTATATTTCCTGACTTTGAAGCTACTAACTCTGATTCTTCTAGGGACTTTAGCTCGGGTCATTATGAAAGGCTAGCTAATTTTTCATTGGCAAATGCAGGAAACGTGTAAAATCCAAAGCCAGGAACCCAAGGCGTAAGTCTGTTCGGGATCCTCCTTCCGGTACAGTACTTGGCAAGAGAACATTAATTGATGAGAGTTCTAATGTGGACAGGGAGTTTACTCATGTGCCAAAATCACAGAAGCTAATGTATGCTTCTATTGCTGCTGCACATTCATCTAAAGGTGTAGAGGATGCTCAGTTTGTTGAATCCTTAATTGTTACACCTCCTCCATCAAGACGTCCTTCTCCGGTCATTACTCCTGCTCCTAAAGTTACTCAGTCATCTGCTGCTGGTACTTCTCAGACTTCTGATTCTGAAAGAATAATGTATCTTGAATCAAAAGTAATTGCCTTGCAAAATCAAGTAGATGTTCTTGTGAGTACTGATTCTCAGAGACAGTTGGTCCTTCAGACTCAGGCAAAGCAGTTAGATGAAATGAAGTTATTGGTATCCAAACTTGTTGAGCGTCTTGATGCTCATGGGGAGTTAAGGATCCATGATACTTGCCATACTGAGTCAATTCAAAGAAAAGATGGTGATGACAATGATCCTAGTGGAAACATGGAAGGTGATCCTCAATACGCCGATGTAAATCCTATATCAAGAGTTCAGGGGGAGTCATCTACATCAGGCAATATTGAAGGAACCAAGAAAGATTCTGAAGTTAATGAAGAGATTCTACTGCTGGAATTCTTTCAAACTGATTTTGATGCTGAAGAAGAAGCTGAAAAGATTGAGTGTCTGGATGATCTTGATAATTTGTTTGATGATGTTGAAGATGATATGATAGAGAATGAAGTTGAAGAAGGTGAGATTGTAGAGATAGAGATAGAAAAGAGTAATGTAGAAGTTACATATGAAGGTTGTGACGTCTTAACCTTATAACTTCATCCAAGATGATGTTATTCCTGAGTTTTCAAATGGAGGAGTGACAGATTCTATGGTCTCTGTTGAATACCTTGCTAAACCTGATGATATTGCTCAATCCAAAGTGGATACTGAAGCCGATACTACTCATTCCATGTCTCCTAAGCCAACTGAATAACCTGTGATGTACAAAGATACAGGTATGACTAAAGAGCAGTGGAAGGAAGTAGTGAACAGTTGGAAAAAGGTGTTGCCAAAGTCTCCTATACAACCAGCTCAAAAAGAAAGATATGTGAATAAAGAGCGGTGTATTGGAAGAATCATTAGTTGGTTTTATGACGAAGAGATAAAATTGTTTGCTCTCAAGAGATCAGATGGTGTTCAGTACTTAAAGCCTAGGATCAAGTATTTCAATACCTTGCCAATGTGTGAAATGAATGGTCTTGCTACTAAACCACTGATTAATAGATCAAAGTTTCAGCTAGATGATGTAATATCTAAGCTGATTAGTAAAGAAGGTGGATCAGGGAAGTATGAAAAGCTAAAACCACAGAAGGGAAAGAGAGTGAAGCTTGTTGATCAAAACACTAGTGTTGTAACTTGGAAATATAAATTCAAGCCGGTAAGAGTTGTGAAGAAGATACCTTAATGGAAAATACCACAAGACTTCTTAGGTGAAATGAAATGGTGGTATGTGGATGTGAATACCGGTGTGGCATGAGTAGAAGACAAAGATAATAAGGTCATAACGAGTTTTTACGATGCTATGAATCTTATTAATTTTTCAAAGAAAGATCAACAGAGCTTAAGAAAGAATGAACTGATATTTACTAAAGAGTGGAGAGAACAAGGATTGCAGTACAAGAGGGTGTTGGAGATATGTCAGAGATATGGAGTGCATGAGGAAGCAAGTTACCAGAGAACTGGAAGAGCTCGTCATAGAGACTGAAGACAAAAGATCAAGCTATTGTCAAGGGGGAGTCTGTTAGGACATAGATGTCACACCCCCAAATTCAACTAAGGAGTTTTACCATTTGGGAAGTGACAAACCAGGATCTCAGTCATTAGTTACATTGAACGACCTGGTATGGGACTTAAATGAAAATATCATATCATTCAGAGTAATTGCGGAAGTGTATAAAGAAAGTAAATGCGCAAAACAAACGCGCCCAAAAAGTCCAGTCCAAACATAATTCAAAACAATCCAAATGAAATAATAAAACATAATTTAATAGTAGGACTCCATGCATGTCCTATATGTGCACATGTTCCTTATCTTAACGACCTGAGAAAACATGTAAGAAAAGATGTCAACACGAGGTTGGTGAGTTCACAGGTTTCAATATATAATCAAACGTTTACCAGATTATTGTACATTCAATATGCATCTATAGGTAGCAAACCTACGTTTCATGTTTAACTTAAGCGCTCACAACCGAAGCTGACTTTTGTTTATTTACCTCCTGCCAGGTCTATCAACTCTGGCGATGTGAGTATGCTAAGATCCATATTAACGGTCCGATATGTGTTGAGTACTTTCAGTGATAGCGTGTTACGCTTAGCTTTAACATTGAAAACATATGAATTATAATAATCTCTAAAATAGTTGTGACATGCTTTCTCCCCTAAGTTTAAACAGTAAAAAGGGGCCGTGAAAACTCACCTGATGGCGTAGGAAGTAATCACACAAGTAATAGACTTGGTACACAAGTAATAGACTTGGTACACAAGTGTTATCCTGCAACGGCTTACGTATGCCCTAGAATTACAAACAACAATTAGGGACTCATTGAGATTTGTGATGACACACGGAAGATTATAACGTCTTTAAAAATTCTAAGGATTAACGGGTAAACGAACGAGTTTACGGGAATACGGATTTCTAAATTAGGATGAATGCGTTTCGCGATGAATGACAAATAATATATAATAAATATATTCTAGCGTTTTGTCATTAAATAGTAGTCTAGGAAAATAATATAATTTATTTTATTATTAAACTTAGCGAAATAACACAATAATTAAATTGTGTGTCAAAAATAATAATCTATTATTTTTATTCAAGGATATAAACGAGTGTAAATAATATAAATAATTACATTATTTATTATTTTAAAACGTTCTTTCAAGTTTATAACCGAAACGATATTTAAATATGTCATTTTTAATTAAAGTGACGGTTTGAGAATATTATATTATTTTTAAACGTGATTTAATTAAAAAATACAAGACACGAGGCTAAACCCGAGCTTACGGGAGGTTTTTCCGGTTTAAACATTTTAATATAATATTATATTAATATAGAGATTTAATTAAATATTAAAACAAGGTTTAAAACTAAAAATAACCAAAACAGTGGTGGGGGAGACTCGAACCCGGGTCTTCTCCCCACGAGCACACACACATAACCAGCACAGCCAGCTAGGGATTCGCGACAAGCTTAGGACCGGCATGGTTTTGATCATACCATGCTCCAGGAATCCCCCTATACGAAACTGAATCCCAAACTCCCTCTCAAATCCATCGATTTGAATATTAAATCAACCAGAAAACATAGGGGTTTTGTAAATCGAGTAACCACGAATCTGTGGTGGGTTTTAATTGCAAAATACATAGGTTTAAGGTGGTTTAATTTCTATTTTAGAATTCGAAAACCATAAGTGTGAACACCTAATCGAATTGATCAAATTGGATGTTAAAGCTCAACGAAATCATGGGGCTTTTACTAAAAAGAACATTGCGAATCTACTGGTGCGGTTTAATTGAATTGAGGTGGTGTCTAGAATCAAAACCCCCAAAACACATTTAGAACAAACCTTAGATTCTGGTTCTTGCCCAATTCGATGATGACTGATTCAATTGATATGGGGCTTTCAAAGAGTAGATGATTGCGAGTCTAACCATATGAATTAATTGGATTAAGACCGAGTTTAGAATCCAATGCCCCTAATCAATTTTAGAACAAAACCCTAGGTTAAGATCATAACAGAGTGTTGATTGGTAAAATTAACATAGGGCTTTCAATCTATATGTAAAAACAAAAGTGTGGATGGAATCAATTACCAGAATAGTGCTTGAATTGAGGGTTTTCGACTAGGATGAGTGCCGAGGACGACGGGTTCGATCTTCGGCGATTCCTGCTGTGACTCCGGCCAAGATTTCATAGACAAAAGCTTCTCTGGAACTCGTACAAGCAGTGAAGAGGTTAAATTTGAGAGTGCAAGCTCGAATTGATGCGGATTGGTGCGTATAAAAACCAAACTCGACAGTTACGACATGATTGTGAGTAATGGGAATTAATTTGCGATAATTATCGTTGTTGAATGCCACAATGATGATCGAATTCGCCATAAACATGCTCGACAGTTACAAATTTGGACACAATTCGGTTATTGATTACGAATTTGAGTCAAGGGCAATTCGGTTTGACTTTCTGAAGTCAACAGGAACAACATTCAATTGATTTTGACTTTGTAAAGTCAATAGAACATATTTTTGGGTATTTACATAACTAGTCCCTACGGTTTTAATTCAGATATTGACAGAATCAGTCCCTAGGGTTAGAAATGAGTTAACTAAGTTAGGGTTTAACAGAATTTGATTAACGGGGTTACTAATGGAGTTAATTTGAAAAGTCGGATTGTCACAATAGATGATTGACAAGAGCTTGTAAAAGTTTAGATCTTATTGTCTTTATGTTTTGTTAATGTTTGAATTGTACAAGTATTTATATAAGTTCTGCTAGAGGCGAACTTGCTAGTCTCAGTAGAGGCGAACTTATTAAGTTCGCCTATAGCAGATACTTTGTCTATAAATAGGAGTTTGCAGTTTCAGTTTAAATCTAAGTCTTTGAACGCTCTGTTTTTGTAAACTCTGTATTTTGATTGAATACAAAGACAAGTTTATTTACTTGTTGATTGTTATCGTTTCTATTGTCATCTAGTGTCTATATACGTTGATACAGTTGGATTCCGCACTCCGTGTCTTCTATACGTTACGTCACGAGATCGATCTATAGAGGAGTCATGTGGACCTACACTGTTGCCTTTAGGCGAATGCCATTTGGGTTGTGCAATGCCCCAGCCACCTTTCAAAGGTGTATGATGAGTATTTTCTCGGACATGGTCGGGGAGTCGCTTGAGGTCTTTATGGATGACTTTTAAGTCTTTGGCTCATCGTTTGAATTGTGTTTAAATGAATTATCTAAAGTTTTGCAACGATGTGTAGAAACTAATTTGATCTTAAGTTAGGAAAAGAGCCATTTCATGGTTCAAGAGGGTATTGTGTTGGGTCATGTTGTGTCAAGTCGGGGGATTATGGTAGACAAAGCAAAAATTAGTGTTATTTCAACTTTACCTCCCCCGATGAATGTCAAGGGTGTGCGCTCTTTTGTAGGGCATGCCAGGTTGTACCGTAGGTTTATTAAGGGATTTAGTGTCATCACCAAGCCTTTATGTAACCTACTTCTCAAAGACGTGCCTTCTGAATTTGATAAAAAATGTTTAAATGCTTTTCATAGTTTAAAATATCAATTGGTACAAGCCCCATTCTTGTAATCATCAGACTAGAATCTTCCTTTTGAAATAATGAGTGATGCGAGTGATTATGCAGTTAGGGCTATTTTGGGTGAAAAGGTAGACAAACGACCCGTTGTCATTTATTATGCAAGCAAGACCCTCTCTGGTGCTCAATTGAATTACACCACAACAGAGAAGGAGTTGCTTGCAGTTGTCGATGCCTTAGACAAATTCCGGTCATATATTTGGGGTAGCAAAGTAATTGTTTACTATGATCATGCAGTTTTCCGATATTTGATGGCAAATAAGGATGCCAAGACTAGGTTGATCAGGTGGGTCCTTTTATTATAGGAATTTGATCTGGAGATCCGAGACAAAAAGGGCTGTGAGAACTTCGTGGCTGACCATCTATCACGGATTCAAGGGGGAGAGGAGGATGTCACTCCTGAAATCAATGAGCGGTTCCCTGATGAGTGTTGAATGTCTATTTCATCGTCTGATCCTTGGTATGGAGGTATTGCTAACTATTTGGTTACAGTTACTATTCCTGAAGACTGGACCAAGAAGAAGATCAACAAATTCCTGACAAAAGTTAACCAGTACATCTGGGATGAACCAGATTTGTTCAAGGTGGGTGCAGACCATCTCATCAGGCGTTGCATTCCTGAATTTGAGATCCCGTCAGTGTTGGAGCTTGCACACGCGTCTGCGTGTGGTGGCCATTTTAGTGGTCAGAAAACAGGGCATATGATCTTATCTTGTGGGTTATTTTGGCCCACTATCTTTAAGAATGTCTTTGAATTTGCTAAAACTTGTACAAATTGCCAAAAGATGGGTAGCATCAAAAAGAGGAATGAGATGCCCATGCAACCAATCCTCGTTGTTGATATTTTTGATGTTTAGGGGATTGATTTCATGGGCCCATTCCCAAACTCTTTTGAAAATTTGTACATCTTGGTGGGCGTTGACTATGTGTTAAAATGGGTCGATGCAATTGCCACAAAGACCAACGATCATAGTGTGGTTTGCAAGTTTGTGAAGTCTAACATTTTTTTCTAGATTTGGGCTCCCCTGCGTGATCATAAGTGATGGGGGACCTCATTTTAAGAATTTTCATTTTCTAAAACTGTTGAAACGCTATGGTGTAGACCACTGGATTGCCACACCTTATCATCCACAAACAAGTGGACAAGTGGAGGTGTCCAATAGGAAAATCAAAGAAATTTTACAGAAAACAGTACGGTCTGACCGCAAGGATTGGTCAAACAAACTAAATGATGCCTTGTAGGCATACCGTACTGCATACAAAACACCTATTGGCACTACTCCATACCGGTTGGTCTATGGGGAGGGATGTCACTTACCTGTTGAGTTGGCTCATCGAGCATTATGGGCTATTAAAAATGTTAATCTTGATTATGATGTTGCAGGTAAGTAAAGACAGTTATGCTTGAGTGAGTTGGAAGAACTAAGGGATGATGCATACGAGAGTGCCTCGGCGTACAAGGACAAGATGAAGAAGGTGCACGATGCAAAGATCCGGTTGAAAACCTTTGCAATTGGGCAAAAGGTGTGGTTGTTCAACTCTAGGTTGAAGCTTTTCCCTAGTAAGTTAAAGAGTAAGTGGACGGGTCCTTACTTAGTAACCAAGGTGGGTTACTCGGGTGACATTGAGATAGAGGACTTTGAAGACTATTTGAGGCAAACAGTGAATGGCCATCGTTTGAAGCCATATTTGGAGCCTAATAACATCAATGGTCCGAATAAGCAGGTTGAGGTGTTGTTCTTGAACATTCTCGAGGATAGAGACACATAACTAATCTCAGGTACACCGCGTCTGGCTGAAGACGTTAAACTTAGCGCTCTTAGGAGGTAACCTAAGTTTTACTTTGTCTAGTTTTTGTTTTATTGTTTGAACATTGTGGGTGCGTTCCCTAGAAACCCTCACGAGACTAAACTCGTCCACTCGGGCTACCGAGGGGTTTAAATGGCTTGGTGCATACGCTAAATGCATCTTTGAGGCCTACAAAAGCGAGTTAGGAGTTTATTGCTTTGTTTCTTTGTTTTTGTGCATTTGACCAAGTGTGGGGAAGCCTTTGAAGTGGTTTGGGCTTATTTATGTGCCATTGAGGGCAATGCACAAGTTCTTGGGGGGGGGGGGGGTAGGGAACCATTTGTTGAGTTTTTAATGTTTTCGGTATGTTTTCGTAGTTTTTCCAAGTTTTGTAGGTTTTGGTGTCGATTTTCGAAAGGAAAATGGCGGGGAATCACGTTACAGGTATGTAAGTACTTCAATAAAGTGTTGGAACAAGTTATGGAGAAAGTTGAAAAATTTGAGTTTTAAAGGTTGAAAATTTTTCTAAGGCATAAACTCTGATTTCCTTCTAAACATTCTATCACCAAGGGGTATTCGCGCCACGTGAAGAACCCTGCCCTATTCTTCGTGACACGCGAAGATTTTGCTGTCCGGGAGGAAATTGTGCTCTTCACGCAACGCGAAGATCCAGCCCCAGAAGTTCGCGACATGCGAAGACCTCTCCACCTTTTCTCGCGACACGCGATCTAAAAAAAATTCTTTGTTTTAATTGTGTCAGTCAGTCTTATCTTTTGTTTTAATTGAGTCGTTCTCTTGAGTCGATATGATGCTTGTGGGTGTGCCTTGAGCTTAATTTTGCAGATTTAGAATTACTTGCCCGTACTCAATCTCCATTCGGGTGATGACTTCCGACTTCCTCTTGATTCTTATTCATGGCTATCTGCTTGCATCTGTGGAGCACGATCGCAAATGCAATGCTATACGATCGTATATCCAGCTAAGTTCTTTATTTTTGTATATGTCTTTTAGTGTTTGTTTCTCGTCCTACATTGAGGGCAATGTAGTGTTTAAGTTTGGGGAGGGAGACTGTCGTCTAAGTGGTCATTGAGTCTGTATAGTTAAAAATTTTGAAAATTCATAAAAATTAAAAAAAAATTCAAACATTTCCTTGGATTAGAATCTGTGTTGTTAATTGGAAAATGATAGGTACAGTTGGAACTTTACTTGTATATAATTGAATTGAATAAATAATAGAAAGCGCGTCTGATTTGTAATGTTTTGGTAGGCCCAACCGATCTAAAGAGCTTAAACATCCTGATAGTGTATCTAGGTTTAATTGATAATTAATTCAGGATTTCTTGTGGGTTCTCATCTTAGGGGTTTCGATAAGGTTGAAACTATCAATATAGAGTGATAGGTAACGCTATAACCAAAATATTATAAGTTTTTAAAATTACTTGGCATACCACCTTATTTGTATGAAAATAAACTCGAAGGTTGGTGGCGCCCGCAATCCATAGTCCATTTTGCATGAGCTTAATTAAACATAATTGAGAGATTGAGTTCAGCCTACGTGTTTCCTTTCGGAATGACGACTTGGAGGATACACTCATGGGTGGGACTTAAGTGATAAATAGTGGATGACTAAGTTAGGAGTACGTGTTTCCCTTCGGGATTATGACTTGAAGGATACACCCATGCTCCGAACCTTATGTACTTCATTGCTTTAGAACTGCAGCCTACATATCATATATCGTGTTCCAGCGTGATTGAAGCACCACGGGGTTAGGTTCATAAATAAAATAATAATAAAAGCTCAAAAACATGCACCCATTGATCCATAATTCCATAATTTTCTAAAGCTTGTAAATTAGTGTTTATAGTGGTGGGGAATCTATAAGGTTTAACCCGTGCCTAAACATGACCTTGAGATTGGATTAGACTAAGTTGTAGCTTCATGAGTGTGAGACCCATAGACAGACTGTTGCTTGGTAATGAATAGGATAGTAGATCACAAAATCGGGGGCTCAATAGATCGGTGGTTGGGTTTAGTCGCATAGAAATACCAATTGTTACAGTCAACGTGTGATTATGTTTTAGTTATATGAGATTGTGAGAGCAGGTTCCAATTATGATTCCATTGCATACTCCTTTTTCGGGATGCAAAAGAGTAAGTGTGGGGATATGATGTACGGTTTAATAACCCGTGTTGATATGTCGTGTTGTGTGCATTTTAGTTAGTTTTGTATGTATCTTTGTGCAGTTTTATGTGTGTTTGTGGTTGTGTCTACCTCCCAGGTTTTGTGTGCTAAATGAGCGAATAAAGGATGTGAAGCAGCCGGATGCGAAGCACAAGGGTTTAAAAAGTCAAAAAGTCAAAGTTGCGGAGTTTCCGATCTTCGCGCCACGCGAAGACCTGGTGGCCAATCTTTGTCATACGCGAAGATATCCAGACGCACACCCAATTGTTTTGTCCTTCGCGCCACGCGAAAGACTTGAGAAAGCATCTTCGAGACACGCGACACGCGAAGATGTGTTTTTACAGAAAACTTAACCTAATTCGGGTTTTAATCTCTATGAGCCCCCATTCCCGATTATCTTCGACCACAGTCGTTCTAGAGCTTCAAGAGGGCGAATTCCATCATACTTGGGTAGATTGTTCTTAATCTTTGATGTTTGTAAGTTCTAATACATTAGATTTGATTGTTGTTATGAGTATGAGTAGCTAAATCTCTTGTAGTCCTCTTTGGGTCTAGGGTTTTGTTGAACACTTGTAATCTCTTGAATGATTAGCATTGGTTTGTAATCTTGATTGGCATGTTAAGCCATATGATTTCATTTATTGATTGAATACTTAAAACTTCATTGATTGATTTCGAATTGTTATTCAAGTCTCAATAGTCTCGGGTTTCTTTACATCGGGGATAACTTGGGGGTTGGATTATAGTTGGTTGATCATTGATGGTTGTGTGAGAATAAGTTTTATTTCAACGAATTCTTCCATTATTACCGAATTCAATTAAACCGTATGATTATGTATATGTAATTGCTTTGCTAATTATCTTGAAAGAACTTGTGTTTGCATACCCGAACCCCAGAGAGGATTACCCATCTCATTATTGTTTTAAAACCAAATCCAAATCAGTTTTATTGCTTTATGCCTTTGAAATATTGTAACAAAGTGACATACTCCTCGTGGATACGATACTCTACTTACCCTTACTACTTAAGTTGTTTAAGCATTGTTTTTGATTGACCAAACGACATCGATCAATGTGCTACACTCGATAGGTCCACTTGCCTGTCAGTGTGGTTTAGTTCATAGGTTTTCTATCTTATTACTTAGGTGTCTAGATTAGGTTTTGTTAGTTTTATATTGACCGCCTGGATGACATCAAGTTTTTGGCGCCGTTGCCGGGGACACTTGGCAATAGCAATATTAACTCTGATTAGTTCTTTGTTCAATTTTTGGTTTATTTGTTTTATTTGAGTTTGTTCTGTGTGCTTGCCTTCTATGTTTATGTGTGTGTCTAATTTAGAATCGAGTCCTTCTGTTTTTTAGTCTCTATTTCCTCTCTCTATTGAGTCTTTCTTTGTATGCACAATACTCGCTCGCAGAGATCACCATCTTATTTTGCTTTCTTAGAGCCTGAGCGAGAGCTACACGAGCGAACCCGTGACTTTCGGGAGCGTTTGAAACAGCCGTGCGAAAACCAGGTACGTCATATTAGCCCTATTCCCTTTCCTAAAATGGGTGACACTGATCCTCCAGCGAGGCGTACATTACACCAGAGGGCTAGTGATCAGGTCACGGAGATCTTCGATTACCTGTTCCGCCATTCCAAATGTCAATTCTTGGCAGATCCCGTCACATGTCATGAGTACGATCACTCATGATACTCAATTCAATGGCCGTGAGGATGAGGATGCACCCGGACAGCTGTCCCGTTTTGTTCCTATATGTGATACCTTTAATATTACAGGTGTGTCTGAGGACGCTATCTACCTGAGTCTCTTTCCATTTTTCGCTCTCTGGGCGTGCATCTACTTGGCTTGACACCCTCCCGGACAACTCTATTACCACTTGGGAGGATCTTCAAGCCAACTTCTACAAAAAAGTACTATCCACCTTCCAAGGCCGCTCGCCAAAGGGATCAAATCCACTCCTTCCGGATGGATCCCGACGAGCCTTATCATATGTCCTGGGAGTAGTTCAACACGTTGTTGGCCGATGTCCCCAGCATGGTCTGTCAGACTGGGCGATAGTGGAGAAGTTCTATAATGGCCTTACCTTCGAGAAGCAGCAGATGTTCAATACAACTGCGGGAGGCCATTTCATGGAGAGAATCGAGCCATCTGAGTGCGAAGAAATGTTCGAGAGCTTCGCTCAGGCCGAACAACAGTATCCATCTACTAGGACTTCCATGCCTAGTTCTAGATCATCCACCTCAGCCTCGAGAGGTGTGCATCAGGTCACTCCTGATTCTAGCTTGGCTGATGCAGTCGCCTCAATGGCTAACGAGATTAAGGAGCTGAAGCTCACTGCTCAGCGGTGTCAAGTGTGTAGGGGAGGCCACGACACACGGGACTGCCCAGTTAATAATCCAGAGCAGGTGAGCTATGCTGGCAACCAGTACCAGAGTTGAGGGTGTACCAACCAAAATTCATTTGGCTCAAGATGGAGATCTGGAAATAACCCACCGGGGTTTAATGGCCGTCAGCTATATCAGCAGAACGTAGGAGGAGATACATGACCTAACACGGGAAGCAGTGTCGACACGACTAAAATAAAGGATATGCTTGAGACTCAGACACAGCTGCTTGCCCGCTTAGTCCAGCAGGACAAGGATGCTAGGTAGAGATTGGATAGCCACGACACTCTATTGAAGAATCAATAGTCAACATTCCATGATCTGCAACGCACAGTTGAGGACATCGCTAAGAGCTTGAAAGATCGATAGCGAGGTCCATCTTCAAGCTCCAACGCTTCAGTGATGGCCGTGTCAGTCAGGAGTGTGGAGGAGAAAGTGGTTGCAGAGGATGACCCCCACTCCTGTATGTATAATATTCCGTCACATGAGGAGGTCAAAAAGATTGACTGGAGAAGTCGATACGCTGAGATCGATGCTAAGATGGATGAGGAGCAGGTGGACAAGGAGTGAGTAATAGAGATTCCTGCCGAGAAGGCAGAGGATAAGAAGAAGGGAGCAGAGATGAAGGCCCCCGAGATTGACTTGAGTCGTGTCCCCTACCCAGAGCGCTTGATGTCACATAAACAAGCTAGGGAACACGTTCACTTCCTTGATATGTTTAAACAACTCAATACCAATCTCCCACTCAACGAGACCCTCCGACGCATGCCAAAGTATGGCAAGTTCCTGAAAGATCTTCTTTCCAATAGGAAGAAGCCCGGGTAGGTCTCTAAAGTCTCACTCAGTGAGCAATGCTCTGCGGTGGTGCAGAACAAACTGCCAGAGAAGCTGGGAGATTCGATTCGTTTCACGATCCCATGTCTCCTAAGCAGTTTGCCCTTGCACCACGCGTTGGCCGACCTAGGTGCTAGCATCAACCTGATGCCATATCTCTATATAAACATCTAGACCTAGGTGAACCGGAGCCTACGTGCATGAGCATTTCATTGGCTGACCGTTCAGTCAAATATCCATGGGGAATTGTGGAAAATCTGTTAGTGAAAGTAGGTAAGTTAGTTTTCCCCGTGGACTTCGTGATTCTAGATATGGAGGTGGATGACAGAGTCCCACTCATCTTAGGGCGCCCATTGTTGCGCACCGTCAAGGTATTGATTGATGTCTTTGACGCGAAACTCACACTTCGTGTGGGGGGTGAGTCGATCATTTTCGATGCCACTAAGTCTGTGAATGATGTTGGCGAGCATAGCCACTCCGTGTGCATGCTTGATTCCTCAACGGACGATTATTGGGACTCTAATCCAATAGCGGATGTTGTTGATGGAATTATAGGAAGGATGAAAGAGGAGCCTCCAGATTGGTTAGAGGAGTTTGAGAAGAAATTGGTAGGGTCCTTGTTCCTAAGTGCTGACGGTGATGCTTACAATTTGAGTGAAATATTTGCACAAATGGAGCAGATGGTTTGTGAGGCACCCATTGTGGAGAGTGGTGAGAATATTGATGATCAGAGTGAAGTTTTAGAGGTCATTGATATGTCATCATTTATACATATTTTACATACATAATAATCCCGCATTATAGTACTAAATTGAATAATAACCTTGCAATTTGTGCTTAAAATACAAATATTTGATAATTGCAGGTTATTCGGTGTTAAAAATACAAATCAAGCTAAATCCAATCAAGAACACCAAAAATTCAAGCTTCTAGAAGGTTCATTCCCGGAGCATTGACCCCCAAGAAGTCAAAATTGGTCAACAAGAGGCTACAAGACAAAACTGGGGGAAAAGAGGGGGTTGCACGGCAGTGCATCCCATTGCACGACCGTGCATTGGCCTTCTCTGCTCCCCACGGCCCGGTATCATGTCCTCTTTACCCTGTTTGATTCCCTAGGCCGTGCATTGCACATTTTGAGGCCTATAAATAGGAGGCTTGGGTTCTTCATTCTACACACCAATCCAGAGAAAAAATACATTCAAGAAGAGAGCATTCTCATAGTTAGAGTAGAGAGTACATAGTAGAGGGGCTCTTCCTCCTTGTTCCACAATAGGGGAGCCTGCGAAACTCATCATTACGCTAGTTGTTATGGCCATTCGTGGCTAAAACTTCTTTCTATTGCTAGGGTGAAGATGATGTTTGGTGCATGTTAATGTTTAACTTATTAATGAAGTGGTATGTTTATGTCTTTAACTAATTCGTCCTCAAAAACCATCTTTTGATGGGCTTTTATTATTGTCTAAATCCGTCTTTATATTTGTGAGTATCTTGATTTTAAAGAGTAAGAACGTAAAACCCTTTTTAATCAAACTTCCTTTGAAACTCGTACGTCTTTATACGAGCAGAGATTGATAAGCCAAGGCTTGGTCTATACTTCTAAGATCGTACGTCTTTATACGAGATTATTATGCGACCAAGAATTGCGGAACTCATGTTAGGAACGGTACGTCTTTATACTTGATCCTATTGTTACACCGCCTCCCGGTGAGCAAAATATAATCACCTATTTAACTTAATATAAAGCATTTTGAGTCCGATGTCTTTATCCAACCCGGAGATGACCATTCGATGGGTTGAGGGTAAATGTTGTCCCTAACGGGAGGCACTACCACTTTTTAAAGAATATAATTGCAAATCAAATGTCATGAGGACGAGGCTCTAGAGGTGACCTGGGTCACAAGTTTGTAGTAGTCATACCACTGAATTAGTTAACTTAACATTATCACGTACCAAGCTGATTCGAATCCCGAAGCAATACATTTCGTAATCTGACCATTTTCATTTTTCTGCTATTTACTATTCTGCTAGTTACATTTCTGTAACACACTTCACGCATATATTTACTTTTATGTTATTTACTTTACCGTCATTTACTTTTCTGCTTCACAAGCACACAAAACCCACCTACTAATTAATACGGCTAAACCATAACAAAAGTTGAGTATTGGAACTCGACAGTGTCCATTGGTTCGATACTTGGTTCTTACCTAACTATATTACGCTGCGATAAGTACACTTGCCTATTGTGTGTGTTTTAAGTTAACATAATTATCATTTTAATTTATAAATTTAAAACCCGATCTTGTGAAATCATTTAATCTAAAAATATATTTATTTATATTTTTATATTTAATTCACAAAACACATCAGTCATTCCCATAGAAAATCCAATTCCTGAACCTCTGGTTATTCTTTGTTGATCCGACCCCTAGCTCTAGTGCCCCTAGGTCTAGGACACCCTGTAAGAGAACCCGTTATATGGTAGATCTATTTGACTTAGGTAGTGTGAAAACCCCAAGTGTGGGGATGTTTAAGGGCGATAACTTGCTAGTTTATATGTTTCATATTATGTTCGGACCAGGTAGATTTAAGATGTGGTGGAAGTATCTGTGTGCAAAATGTGATATGAGTTCAATGTTTGTGAGGAGTAGGAGTTTGTTGAAGTTATGGAGAGCCGGTAGACCGCGTAGAATGAAGGCGGTGCCTGTTAGGATCAAGGAGAAGCCTCCTGATAGGCTTGTTTGATTCTTGGGCAAGTGCCCAGGATGTAGAGTTTGTATGCTTTCTTTGGTTTGAGTCCGTGTCAATTTCTTTGTTTTTCGGTATGTGTGTTTTGTGTGTGTCGTGTTTTGCAGGGATTCACGCTTGATTCGGTAAGGAAAATCATGGGGAACGAAGTTCCAGGTATGTTTTACATTGATTTTTATCATTGGAATGAGTGTTGAACAATTTGGATGAAAAAGATTTTTAAAGGGTCAAAAATCTTCTAAGTATAAAAGCTGAAAAATGTTCTAAACTTTCTATGATTGTAGTCCCCTCGCGGTACGCGAAGATGGAAAGGGTCTTACCGCGAGGGACATAATATTTTGGTCGGCTAATTTCCAACTCCTCGCAGTACACGAGGAGTGGTCTAGGATTCTTCGCGGTACGCGAGAACATCCTGGACTTGCCCTTCTTGCCCTAGTTTCTCATGGTCTTCCCAACCGTTCACCATTCACCATCCACTCCTACCATTCCATCATCATCTATCATCTATCATCTATACACCTACACCCTCCATCATTCCATTTCATTCATCTACCATCCATCAGTCTATTTCATTCATCTACCATCTATCATTCACTAACCATGACCATGGGAAACTCGGGAACCGTTCATAATCGATGATCCACCTTTCTTGGCATTCATGTCTATGTGTTTGCCACCCATCGGGCACGTATCCTTGCATATCTATCCAGAGTCTTCGTGAGTCAGTTTGAGTCTTTTATTTGTGTCAGTTTAATGCTGCGGGTTTGTTGTGAGGTTTATTTTGCAGGTATTGTTCATCTTGCCTGTAGTCAATCTCCATTCGGGCTGGACGAATGCTTCTATCACTTTATAAAGGCAACCCAGCAGTGTGTGCAACCACGACCGAAATGCTATACGGTGTACACGAGGAAGAACAAAGCTGGATACATTGATTTGCATCTACATTAACTAGCTAATTCGCTTCCTGTTTTTATTTTTGCATTTTTATTTTTCATTGTGTCTTGCTTCACATTGAGGACAATGTGTCTTTCAAGTGTGGAGATTTGAGTGTTAGTTTGTGTCTTTATAAAAATTAAAAAATTCAAAAAAATACAAAAATATTGAAAAATTTTAGAAAAAAAATGTCCTTTGAAAACAAAAGTTCTGCATAATAAATGGAAAATGATAGTACAACTGGATCTACTTGTTTGAGTTTAAATGATATAAATAATAGAAAACACGTCTAATTTGTGATGTTTTGGTAGACCCAGCCAGCTTGAATAGCTTAAATATCCTGTGAGTGTTACTTATGATTAATCACGTAATAAAATCTTG
Organism: Smallanthus sonchifolius; assembly: GCA_023525975.1. NCBI lineage: Eukaryota > Viridiplantae > Streptophyta > Magnoliopsida > Asterales > Asteraceae > Smallanthus > Smallanthus sonchifolius. The sequence goes on from CM042046.1 coordinate 36,888,257, forward strand.
TGGGTACTCATCTTAGGGTGTCGGTAATACTGAAATTGTCAATATATGGTGATAGGTACCACATTAAGCTAATATTTAGAGGTTTTTGAAAACTATTCTTGGCACACCATTTCATTTTTTATGAAAATAAATCTGAGTTTGGTGGCGCCCGCATCCAAAATTCCATCTTATAATGAGTGTAATTAATAAATTGAAAACTCGAGTCTTGACCTATGTGTTTCGCATGGGGATAGTGACTATGTGGATACGCTTATGGGTTAATTCTTATGTGCTTAATTGATAGACTACAGCCTATGTGCTACCTTCTGGGATAGTGACTTGGGAGACGCACCCCTAGGTGAGGTTGATTCATATATAATTAATAACACTCATTCCATAATCCATTGATTTCTAAAAACATGTAAATCTTAGTTTAACGTGGTGGGCAAATCTATATGGTTTAACCCGTGCCTAGACATGACCATGAGACGGGATTAGGTAAAGCTGTAACTTCTAAGTGTGAGTCACGTAGATAGATTGATTGTTGTATAAAATGGAATTAGAACACATCACGGGGGCTAGATAGTTGGTGCTTAGGATTAATCGGACAGAAATACTGATTATTGCTTTTTAACGCGTGAGTATGTTTGTGCTAATTGGTAATTGATGTTTGTAAAGTTAGATCTCAGTTATGATTGCATACCAGACTTTTTCGAGGACGAAAAAAGGTTAAGTGTGCGGATGTTTGATGTGTTGCAAAGCATACATGCATTTCTGCCGTATCTCGTGTCGTTTTCGTATAGTTTTAAAGACGTTTCGAGTCATTTATAGTTAGTATTGAGATAAGTCTTGTTTTGTAGGTAATCGGGTCACTTTGGAGCTTAAACGAACAAGAAGGGTGAAAGAAACGAGCACGAGAACACGGGATGAGAAACGGAAAAATTCAGGAAAGAGTCCAACCCTAAAAGGCGCATATCTCGGGCTAGAAAATTAGTTACGGGGCCCATTTTATATCGATTTGGGGTAGCTCGATAAGAGGAACTCAAAAATCCAGTTTTCCCCCATGATACACGAGAGATAAGGCACGTTTTCTCGTGGTACGTGAGGGACCGAAAAACATGCGCGACTATTTTGTCTCTCGCGTGCGAGAGACTTGCCAGAACCCCCCGCGGTACGGGAGAGACCCCAGATACGGGCTTTTTGGCCTATTTTCAAGGTATAAAAGGTTATGTTCGATTCTAGGGTTTATTATTCGATTCCAGACGTAAAGTTGAGAACTTTTTGGTGATTCTAAGTGGGAGGAAGCTTCTAGGATCATTTGGGAGTGCTAATTGAAGTTGGAGATCGTAGATTGGGTCGATTACGTCACCCGGTTAACGCCATATTTCTTTTTTTTTTACTTTTCCCAATTTGAAACCATGTTATCTTTGTTTGAATCTTCTGTTTTGAGTGTTTTGATCATGATGCTTGGCTAGATCCTTGATACTACCTAGGTTAACGATGAATATTTGTTAAAGTATTGATTTTTAGTCATTTTTGGATTCTAATTATTAGATGAATGATTTTGTAAAATTCTTGGCTATTAATTATGATGATATAGCATGCTTAATTCTGATTGTGTGATTGATTTCAATTTCGTATGTTGATTGTGGTTGTCTGCCAGTTCGATTAGCGTATCTTGGTCATAGATCTTAGGGTTTGTGATTTTGGTTGTTTGCTAGACTTAGTAGCCATAGGAATTGTCGTTGATTGCTAATTTGAGTTGAGTGTGTGTCCTAGTTCAATACCCGAGAGTTGAGAATTAGTCGGTTAGTCTTCGTCATTAGGAATCTGAGTGTTAACAGTCTGAGAGGGCGTTATTATAAGGTGTCTAGTGATATGTTGCTATTCTGAATCATAGTTGTTATTCTAGGATTACCCCGTTCATTCCTTGAATGTATTGTGGACGGTGAGACTGAGAGGTAATCTGTTCATTACGGTACTTTGTCATAGTTGGAAATACCCGAGAGGTGATCCAACCATCTAGTGAGTTTAGTACTCTTTAGGTTTCTTAGTTGGTGACACCCTGAGAGTGATTAGGGATCCATTAGGTAGTCTATAGTTATTATCCTTAGAAATCCAGATCCATCTTAGTTTCCATAACCGATAGAAGTTGTAATTTGCAAGTAGGATTCCGACCAAGGTGGTATTCTTCCTATTCCTGATATCTTCATTAGTTCTTGTCTTGATAGTTGAGTCGACCTTGTTTTCTGCATTTCTTAGTTAATTCAGTAGTGTAGTAAACCCCCCAACCAAATCAATATTTAGTTTGAGTCATAGTCTAGTTTGCTATAGTAGTGTCTCTTGGGTTCGGTAATCCGGTTTACTATTAAGCTGTGCTACACTCGATAGGTCCACTTGCTTGTCAGTTCAGTTTAGTTCATAGGTTTTCCATCTTATTACTTAGAAGTCTAGACTAGTTTTAAATAGACCGTCCGGACGACATAAAGTTTTTGGCGCCGTTGCCGGGTACACTTGGCAATAATAATATTAACTCTGATTAGTTCTTTGTTTTATTTTTGGTTTATTTTTTTTATTTGAGTCTATTCTATGTGCTTGCCTTCTGTGTTTACGTGCGTGTCTAATTTAGAATCAAGTCCTTCTCTTTTTGAGTCTCTATTTCCTCTCTCTATTGAGTCTTTGTAGGTCCACATGACTCCTCTATAGATCGATCTCGTGACTTGACGTATCAATGACACGGAGTGCGGAATCCAACCGTATCAATGAATGTGTACACAAGATGACAGAAACGATAACAATGTAAATAATCTTCTCATTGTATTTCCTTATCAGACATTGATTACAATCTCTCTCAGATTCTCAGGTCTGATCTCTCTCTGAAGCTTTCTAAGTCTCTTTTTTCACTAAGACTTGCAAACACCTATTTATAGGAACACACAACACTTTAGGCGAACTTAAAAAGTTCGCTCCTAAATATGCTTAAGCGAACTTGTTAAGTTCGCCTCTATATGAACTTAAACAATATAGTTATCAACATTTACAAAACATGTCCTAACAGACTCCCTTTAACTGTTTCTAACAATTCTATCAATTACAAGTCAAAGACTCTAAGACTAATACATAATATCTTCAAGCTCGTTGTCACCAGAATATGCTCTAACAGACTCCCCCTTGACAACAGCTTTAGAAGATTGTCATCCGTCTTCAAATATCATCAAACAAATTGTAGTCTTCGGTATGTTCATCTGCACACTTTCTCTTTCTATCTAGAAGAAAACTTGGGAGAAGGACCCCTTGTCAACTTCTGTCTGCAATATTCAGTTTTATGCAAAGGAGAACAACCAAGAATAACCAACAATTAAGATTTCCATGGACGATGGAAAAATAAAATCTTTTTGGTTTTTCAAACATAAGAAACAAAAAATCTTTTTGGGTTTTCTCTGTAGAAACTGAACTGTTAAAAATATGAAATCACTTCTTTTTGGTCGAACATCACAAGTAAGAAGATCATATCAGTATGTATGATATATCAATCACACATCTAGGATATAAAATATGTATAATATCAAATGGTATCCTATGGCATTCTTTCAAGCCTTGACCAATCAAACCAATATCTTTCAAGATTATCAAACTCTATCTTTTTCAAGACTTTCATATTGAATGTTATGATACACGATAAACATTCAAAGAAAATAGGATCAGGCTATGACAAACAAACTCAAATTGTAAATATTATAAGATTTGAAACTAAAGCATCTCATTCCCACTTTCTTGTGAGTTAAGGTACCATTTAAGTATGAAATACAATGTGTACCCCACTAGTATGCCAACATAATGTAAAATGCACTATCTTCAAGACATATGAGATTTTACAAAAGATTATCCGAATTTCCAGAATGAGGAGACATCACTTAGCACATGAATAATAGAATCCAAATTGGATTGTATAGGAATCAATGAGATTCAGAATTGAATGATTCAATGTCCTGGCTTATATATGTGGAATCAGAAGATTCAGGTACGTGGATCCAACTGTTATCTAGATTATGAATTCAATGAAATCAGTAAAGATGATTTATCAATATGATCCAAGGTCTAGTATATGTTTGACAGATGTTGTCAAGTACATATCTTGATTATACTTCAAATTGCATGATTTTCGGGACACGGGCACTGAAGCAAATCGAATGAATAGTGCTAAGGACATAACCCTAAACTGATCTCATAGGACAATCTTTATTAAAAGCTAATATTCTTTATCTGATAGTGATCTTTTAACACACACACCCATGCATAAAATGGGTTCAAATCACATTTGTAGCATATGAAATTATGTTTTCACACTACTAATGGTTCAGTGATGCTTTTAGTCTACTGACAATTCAAATTATATGTATACACAACACTATCATTTCCTATTTGTGCAGTCTCTGAAGTGTAGATCAAAACATATAATTCAGATATATTAACATAAAGCACCAACCATTTAATCTAAGGTCATATGTGAAAGAACATCTACTGATCTACTATCATTTCTTCTTTAACTTCAAGTAATGTCGATTTTATCTTTTTCAATTTGTTTGGATTTTTCAAAATCTTTTTCAAAGAAAGTAAAACAAACGAAAATAAAATCTTCCATGAAAACATTTTAAGAAAAACATTTTTCTTGGTTACATGGAATTAAGAAATTCAATCAATTAAAAATTATAACCGATGTAATCAAATGTAATTGAATGCCTTTGCCTTTGTCACCAACACAGTTCTGTACTCCCCCTGTCCTGTAGACTCCCTCTCAACTAGTCAAATGGTTGCATCAACGACTTTATGCTCACCATCGTCATCCTAAGTTTCAGGTTATCATTTGGACTTTGTATAACTCTTTCCAAAACATTGTGTGTGACATATTCTCCCCCTGAGCATCAAGTCGTTGAATCAAATAGATTTCTTTGTTATCAACAACTCTTTGCTCATGCAGATGCCTTTCCCTGTCATGTGCTATGAACAACCACTATTAACAAACCAAATATTATTAATAGTCCCTCTTGGTTGATCCTGCACATCTAACAAGAAACATTAATTTGAAATTGGGACCCAAGCCATGGTAATCATGGGTCGTCCATCTGTATCAAAATAATAAACTTCACGCCATTCATAATCGAATCTCTCTTCGATTTTTGATGATTGCTCCGACGAGTCAGAAACAGAAACTTTTGATTTCCAAACATACTTCTGTTCATTAAGGTCTTTTTGCTTAAAATGTGAAGTGTTTTAAACAATCTTGTTCATTTGAGAAATGTTTAGATTATGAAAGCTCTTGTTGTTCTAAAAGTTTTCTCAATCTTATGTTTCTCCTCCGTCTTTGAGGTCTAGAAAACCTAACCTCAGATTTTGAATTACCCTTTGGTGTATCATGAGGTTTAACCACATTTGGGTTAACATAAGGCTTACCATGAGTTCTTACCTTTTCTGGAGTAACATGACGGTTACCTTTGTCTTTGTGAGGAAAATCCATCCGAATGTGACCCACAAGACCACAGTAAAAGCAAGATATCGTCTCACGATAATCTCTCATATAAGGAATCTTCACGCGATAAGATGAACTTGAAGAAGATTCGCCTACATGAACTTCTTTTGGAGTTTGAAATGGAACAAACTTTTTTCTCAACAGGTTTTGATTCAGGCTTCATCTTCTTAGGAACTACATGCTTCTTCCCTTTATTTTTGTAAGGACAGTTCACCACAATGTGTCCCATCTCATTACAATGAAAGGATGTACGCCTGTCTTTATAATATCTGACATATGGAACTCTCCTTGAATTTGAAGAATTTCCAAATGTATATTTTCCAAATGAATTAGATTCAACCTTTGAGTCTTCTTTCTTAACCTCTTTTGGTATCCCCTCTACCTTAGAATCATCAAAATATTCATCATCACTCTCATCAGAATACACCATATCTTCACCTGTCACTGGATTTACCTTCAACACAGTCTTAAGATCTAAATCCTCATCTTTTAGAATCTTAGGTGCAACAGAATAATTTCCATTGAATGGTGGAGGAACATAGCCAATACCACTAGTTCCCTTCCCCTCTTCAGTACTATTAAAATATCCCAGTAAGAATGATGAATTTCCAAAGCTTTGTAACTTTCTATGCAATCTGGTCACCTCTGCTTTAGATTCAGCTAGTTCCTTATCTTTCTCAGCAAGATCATTATTTCTTTTCTCAATTTCTGCAAATGACATATCCAGGTGATATGCCTGCTCTTTGATCTTCAAAGTCAGAGAACTTATATCCCTCTTCAGTGATTCTATCCTTTCAACACACACATTCTCATTATCCTTTAATTTCTGGTTTACGGTGTGCATCGATTTCATATCACAAATGAGGTTTACGTTATCATCCATAACCCTCATCCTTTTATCCTTTACTGAAATACAGTTAGAAAAAAACGTTTCAGAGTTAGAAACTACCGTATCCTTTTCTTCTCAAGAAGAAGCACCAGGAGCCATGAAGACATCATCATCAACTTCACTCTTTTTTTCAACAATGACAGGCTTTGCATCAATATCTGATTCACTCAAATCATCTTCAACTGTCTGAAAACTTACTTTAGTCTCTACATCACTATCGGTAGACTGAGTACTTTCACCAGATCTAATACTTTGACTATCACTTAACTCCGCAGACGAAATACTTTCAGAATCACTCTGCTTCTTTAATTCTTCTTTGATCAAGACCACAAACGCTTAAGAAGTTGCTTCACCCTTTTTCTTCAATGCCTTCCATAAATCTCTTGAAGTTGGACACTTCCCGAGACTATGAATGATATCTTTCAGTAAAGACAACTTTAAAGTTTCACACGTTTTTATTTCTTGATCAGACTTCTGCTTTTCTACGTTAGTAAGAGTTGTCACTGGTTTAGGAGCATCTTGACCCATGAATTAATAGGTAGGATGCACATATCCTTCATTTATTGGTCTACAAAAATTTTCATCAGTTTCTAATACGAACTGTTCGAACTGGACTTTCCAGCTAGGGTAATCTGATATGCACAAAAGCCTCGGTGGTTTAGTTCCAATCTCATTATCATCACAAGAAATTGACATTTTGAAATTTTTGAGAAAATATCCGGAAAAAATTTCCCGCCAAAATACTCTTTTTAAATATTTTAAAAATTCAAAATTTCAAAAATGATTCAAAACAAGCGTATAAACTTTCCCTAAAAAATTTGGACAAGAAGAAATTTCCCGCCAAATATAAGTTCGCCTGATACTGCCTGAGCGAACTTAGTAAGTTCGCCTGAACTTCATTGACCGAACAAGACCACAAGCGAACTTAATAAGTTCTCCTGATTCAGTTCGTCTCTAACAAAACGATTAATTTCGCCTAGTTCAGCTCTTCGACCAAAACACGAGCCAACAGTTCCCAAAATCATCATTTCTCACTAATTTGATGGAATTTGAAGAAATTGAACCATAGGATTTAGTATTTCATGATTCAGAACACTTCTATCGGATTAATTTCACCAAAAACACCTTCAAATCCACAAATTCAGCCTTAAAATCAACCTTAAGAACTTGAAAATTCCATGAAAATGAAAACTTGCAAAAATGATCAATTTCAATGATCAATTTCTTGTCAAATTTTACACAAATCGTCACAAATCACTCACGAATCACACATAAATCATGAGCATAAGCTCTGATACCACGTGTAGGTCCACATGACTCCTCTACAGATCGATCTCGTGACGTGATGTATCAATGACATGGAGTGCCGAATCCAACTGTATCAATGAATATGTACACAAGATGACAGAAACTATAACAATGTAAATAATCTTCTCGTTGTATTTCCTTATCAGACACTGATTACAATCTCTCTAAGATTCTCAGGTCTGATCTCTCTCTGAAGTTTTCCAAGTATCTTTTTTCACTAAGACTTGCAAACACCTATTTATAGGAACACACATCACTTTATGCGAACTTAACAAGTTCGCTCCTAAACATGCTTAGGCGAACTTGTTAAGTTCACCTCTCTATGAACTTAAACAATATTGTTATCAACAATTACAAAACTTGTCCTAACAGATCTATGAACTTACACATAACTGTTATCAACAGTTACAAAACATGTCCTAACAGACTCACCTTTAACTGTTGCTAACAATTCTATCAATTACAAGTCAATGAATATAAGACTAAGACATAATATCTTCAAGCTCGTTGTCATCAGAATATGCTCCAACAGGCTTTCTTTGTATGCACAATACTTACTCACAGGGATCACCATCTTATTCTGGTTTCTTAGAGCCCGAGCGACAGCTACACGAGCACACCTGTAGGTCCAGATTTCACTCAGAAACCTCACAGTTGATCGATTCTCCACACACAAAGGCGGAAACAGTGTGTATGGAGGTGAAACAGAGGATATAAACAGATTTGGTGAAGATAACTGGCTAAACACACTCACAATCAACAAAAATATGATACGAAATTGTAGGAACAGTGCATAAAACTCAAAATACAGATTGTATTGATTGAAGAACAATGAAAGAGAAGGTTCAGGGTTACAGCCGCTACTCACGCCCTAAACATTCTCAAACTAGGCTATTTATAGTAGATGATAGGTATCAAAACTATGTCAACCGAAACTACTAGTTTTGGTTGAACAATTACAGTGAATGATCACCCTATTGAAACTACTATCTATCGAAACTACAGTTTCGATTGAACAAACTTCAATCGAAACTAAGTAGTTTCGATGGCCCAGACTTAAACTATTAAAGCAGTAAATTACATCAAGTGAAATTACAATATTAAATTGAAAAATAAGTAAACTAGACTAATCATTGTTCAAAAACATAATAATGACAACAACTTAAATTACACGACTCTACAATCTCTCCCTAAGTTGTTGCATTACTGTCTCCAACTCTCCTCTATGCAGCTGGTCCTTTAGTAGGTTTCTGGATGTAAGGCTTGACATGAAGGGTCACAACACGTTGATATGCCTTAGCATCTGCCTCATATTCATCACTATAGGCTTGCATATGGTTCTTTAAAAGCACCTCTAGATCCTCAGGTTGGAACTTCAGCAACTCCATTGGTTTGAAGATCACCATATCTTCCTTTCCTTCACACTCAATCACGGCACTACCAATGTTTGATTGTAGTACCATTTCTTGAAAGTTTGGAGTTGGACAGGCACTGATTTAGGGAGAGTGATTGTTTTATGAGTGTGTGCTAGTTTGTACCTTAAGAAGACATAAGGCTTTTTGGTTTTGGGATGAAACCTAGTTTTTGAAATTTTCTTCTTGGTTTTTCTGGGCTTCATCCCCTTGAAGTCATTGTTGACTTGAAGGTGCAGATAATGCTCAAAATCTGAGGCCATCATCACTTTCCCTGGATTTTGAAGGGGAAGCTTGGCCATATCTCTGAGGTCATAAAAGGGGTGAGTTTGGAAGTCAGTCATATTCTTAAAGTGTATCTTCTGATGATGAACAACTTCCTCTTAGGATCATACTTCCAACCCAATAGAGGCCTTTTCATCTCCTAATGCTCAGCTATCCACTCTAGGTTTGTGGGCTCTCATCTGGTACAATCTTTCCAAACCAGGGCTTCTTGGGGTTAGGATAGTTAGGATCAATAGGAGGTTGGGTTGGAGCTTGAGTGGCTTCAGGCATTGTGGGAGTTGGTTCAACAGGAACAACAGGCTTTACGATGTTTACCAGGAATAACCGGCTGTGATTATCAATAGACGAAGTTTGAAGTATTTCGTGTTTTTGTTGTTGTCGGTTTACTTTGTGTTGCTAGATACTCCAACTAGTCACGGGTATTCCGCACCATGTTTGACTAGTCACACACTCGCACGTAACGATCCGAGACACCCGGGGACCTACAAGTGGTATCAGAGCTTTGGCTCTTGATTTCGAGTGTTGGGAGTGTGTTAGGAGCATTTTCGACACAATCTACAACTTTTTACAAGCAAAAAGTGAACGATTTTGGTGCTTTTTGTGATAAAATAGAGGTAGATCTTGAGCGCTATTTTAGAAGCAAAAATCCTTCAAAATCCGACCTTTTTGTTGTTTGTTTGAGTGTTTTGATCACCAAGGGTTTGTTTGAAACAAGTTTATAACCTTTTGGCATGATCAATTTGTTCAAAACTTCAATTTTTTAAGATTTGAGCATATTCCGGCCATCGGAAAAAGTTGGTGGAGCAGGTAGATAAAGTGAACCGGGTACTTACCTTTTTTGGCAAAAAGTAAACTGTTGCTGCGTACTTGTTAAGTACGCAAGACCAGTTTGCTGCGTACTTAATATTTGTTCCCGCATACTTACCATTCTTCCTGCGTACTTAGTAAGTACGCAAGAAGGAATTCCTAAGTGCACAAGACCATTATCTAAGTGCGCAAAACCATTATCTAAGTACGCAAGGCCAGTTTCTATGTGCGCAAGTTGTATTGTTTTTATGATTTTTGTCTAAGTGTTACACCATGGCAAACATTCAGAACTTAAGTAGCCTGCTTAACTATGACAACGAGATTGGGACTCCTCAGAAACCACCAAAGCTACTAAATGTAAATGATTTTTCAAACTGGAAAGCACGCTTTGAGGAGTACATCTCGTACACTGATTCCTCGTTGTGGATACCTATTCTTGAGGGATATAAGCATCCAACTTATGTGTTTCTTGAAGAAACTGTTCCCAAACCTATTTCCATGCAAGACGAAGAAGAAAAGAAAGTATATGCCCGTGAAAAGAAGGCTCATGGGTCTATCACTATGGCATTGTCTAGAGATCTTTTTCATAGCTTTAAGGGCTATGATAATTCTAAAAATCTATGGAAAGTAATTCACAAGAGGTTTGAGGGGAATAGTGACGTCAAGTAAAGCAAGAGAGGCTTCTAAGGAAACAATATGAGTGTTTTAGATACTTGGAGAATGAATCAACTGATGAACTTATTTCTAGATTCTATCATCTTCAGACTGAGCTGAAGTCATATGATCTCAAGTATCCTGCTGACCAGCCGGTGGAGAAGTTTCTGGATGCCCTGCCACTCAAGTTTGATATGTATACTACATTGCTGAGAGAGAACCCAAAGTTCTATGAGATGACTGTTGAAGAAGCTGTAGGCAAGGTTCGGGCACACGATATGAACCTGAGAAAGAAAGAGAGTTCAGGTAGACCTCAAATACAAGATCGCTCCATGTATTTTGGGGTGAACTCTACCGCAAAGTCATCTGGTACTGGAATTGCCTTATACCTTGGGAGTCCTCAGGATGAAGAACATCTACTTGGTGGTGGTAATGATACTGGTTTTATTGCATCAGGATCTAGTCAACACCATCAATCCTCATCAAGGAACACTGCATCTGCTTCTTCAGCCAACCAATCTGCTATTGCCAAAATTGATGAAGATCATGTGGCTTTGTTCTCGTCATGAATGCTTGCCAACGAGAACTTCATTGGTGGGAAGCTTACTGATGCAGAGACCATTGGGTAAGACTTCAATCAGGTGGATCCAGACGATACGGAGGACATGGATATTAAGTGGAATATGACCATGACCTTAACAAGAACGAAACATTTCCTGAACCGAACAGGCAGGAAGTTCATTGGTGGACATTCAAATACCAAGGTTGGATTTGATAAATCCAAATCTAAGTGCTACAAATGTCAAAACTTTGGACATTTCGCAAGTGAATGTCAGAAGGATAAAGCACCAGCTTCGGGTTTCACCAGACCGAGCCAGGGAGGCAGCTCAGGAAACCACCAAGGATTCAACAATCAGAACAACCGCAATCAAAGTCAAGGTAGAACGTCCAGTGCTCTTGTAGTTCAATAGGACGATAGCTTTGATTGGGGTCTTCATCTGGAGGATGCCACACTTGATCAAACCCAAATGGGATTGATGGAAAAGATTGTTGAAATGATGGAAGCAGAAGAGCGGGAAGCATCTGGAGCTGACCAAAAAGAGTCTACATCTGATGTTGCCCTCATGGCTATTGAAGAGGCATCAAGCACGTCAACTAAGGTAGATTTTAATTCTTTTGCTGTTGTTTCATGTTCAACATGTTGAGGCTTGAAGGAAGAGAATGCGCGACTTCAAGACAAAGTCGAACCCCTTCATATTGCAGCGTTAAGTTATAAGAAAAATGAAAAACGCTTTAAAGAATCAATTGAAACTCTTAAGAAAGAAAGACATGATTTTTCAATTAAAATAAGTGAACAACAGTTTCATTTGGACGTTGCATACAAGGGTTTGGAGAAAAAGAACGTGGAAATTGCCAAACTGCAAAATGAGATCCTGCAGTTAAGTGGCAAGATTGAGAAGTTGAAAAACTCTCATTTTGTGGTGGAACACTACGAATCTATAGTGAGGTAAGTGAGTGGTCTGGGTTTAGGTACCAATGTCATTCATCCGCCAGTAAGCGAGAAGTCTATCAATGGGTTGATTGACATTGACTTGTCATGCTTACATGAATCCTCAAGTCAGGATGATTCCTCTGATAAGGATGATACCTCGAGTAAGGTTGACTCACCTTCTGACGAGTTCTTCTCTGATTAAGGTTCTAAAAACACCAATTGTGAGGGTGTTGTTTCAGAGGAGTTGATTGGTGAACATACAACTGTGAAAAACATTGTCACTGATTGTGATAATTGTATTTTAACTAAACTAGACACTGTTGAATCAAATGATAAACTCAAGTTAATGCTTTATGGAGGTTTCAAAACCATAAAGCCAGTCGCAGATCTTGATGACTTGGGGTAAAAGTTTTCAGAAAAAAACATCGACAAATATTATACTCAAGGTCCTAGTTATGTTCATCAAACAACCATTGGCACTCCAAAAGCTGAGTCATCTGCATCCAAAAGCAGAGAACCTTACACAAGGGTTTACAAAGACAAAAGGACTTGCTTTCACTGTGGTTTGGTCGGTCACATTCTTGTGAACTATCCTGATAAGAACCAAAGGAAATGGCCAGTTGTCTATCAACACGTTGTTTCTTCAAGAACACCATCAGTGAAGCAACCCCTGATTCCAAAATCAATAGTGGTGAAACCTGTGGTGAAGCCTAAGACACCCTATGAGGCTAAACCATCTATTACAAAACGGGAGAAGCGACCTGCTAAACCCAGTGTATCTACCTCATGTAGTACACCAACTGGTGAAAAGTTCGTGGTGAAACTTTTGAAGCCAAGAAGAAGAAGAAGAAGAAGAAGGAACAAAAGGTTGAGAAAGCTGGAACATCTGGCGGCCAGTCAACCAGGTGAAGCTTCTACCAGTTCACCTGCTGTTAATGAATGCAAGCCTAATAAAAGATCCTGGAACAAGAAAACAAAAAGTTCTCAATCTTCTGATCCTAAGTCTTCTAAGGATTCACCCACTTTTGATAGTCATGATTGCGAGTTAATAGAGGTTGTTTATTTTGAGAAAGACGGACGACCCAAGACCACTATGGATTTGGTCTCCAAATCTAACTAATTTGCTTGTGACTCGTGCAGGGACATCCGAAGGGAACTATTTCAAACCGTTGGTATGTAGATAGTGGATGCTCCTGACACATGACAGGTAACTTGGCATTGCTTCAAGATGTTAAACCATTCGGAGGCGGCTATGTGGCCTTTGCAGGAGAAAAGGGCGGCAGTTTCACTTGTGAAGGCGTGGTTACAAATGGATGTATTAGCTTAGACAACGTCAACTACTGCGAGCAGCTGAAGCATAACCTGTTGAAAGTTTCTCAAATGTGCGACAAAGAGTACTCGGTTATGTTTGATAAGTCTGAGTGCTTGATTCTCAAGCCTGGTTTTGAAGTTTATGCGGAGTGGATTCTGATGAGAGCACCAAGAAAAAATGATACCTATCAGATCGATATGAGCGGGGCGACAACCACCTCATCAGGTGCTATTTGTTTTCTTACAAAAGCGACAGAGCTTGACTCTATCTTATGGCATAGGAAACTCGGACGCATCTCTTATCAAAAAATAAATCATCTTGTCCGAAACGGTTTGGTTACCGGGGTTCCTAAGCTGAGATTTGTTGTTGCAGATGACTGTATGCCTTGTAAAAAGGGCAAACAGCACCGGAAATCTCACAAGCCCAACTCCAAAGCTCCATTGATACCCCTTTGGAACTCCTTCACATGGATTTATTTGGACCCATAAGTATCAGGAGTATTGGAGGTAAGTCATACTGTCTAGTTGTAACTGATGACTTCTCACGATTTTCTTGGGTGCATTTCTTAGGTACAAAAGACGAGACTGCTGAGATTCTTCAATACCTGATCTTGAGCCTGGAATCTTTATGCAAGCTGAAGGTTAGAAGAATAAGGAATGATAACGGAATTGAGTTCAAGAATAATTTGATGGAGCTTTTCTGTCTCAAGAAGGGCATTCGTCACAAACTTAGTGCCCCGTATACACCTCAGCAGAACGGAGTTGCAGAAAGGAAGAACAGAACTTTGATCGAGACTGCTTGGACAATGCTGTCAGATGCCAAGCTTCCTGTAACTTTCTGGTCAGAAGCGGTAAATACAGCTTGTCACGTCTTGAACAGAGTTTTGGTGGTTAAAAGGCACAACAAAACTTGTTATGAGCTGATCAACAATCGACCTCCAAATCTTGACTACCTAGTTCCGTTTGATAGTCCCTTTTCCTTATTGCTACAGTACAAGGATCGCAAATCCAAATTTCATTCAAAAGCGGTAGAAGGTTGTTGGAATTATATGTCCGGTTACGATTATTTAATGCTACTAACTGAGTTATGACCCGTAAGAGTTACCCCTTGGGCAACGAACATTAAATCCACTTAACCTGTTTAACTTGTAATTACGATCTGTTAGCGAGACGATATATATTTATATATATTCGTTATACCGGAATTATTATTTATACATGTTTATAAATAATAATTATATATTGTTTTAGACTTTTATTAAAACATTAAAACGGGTTCGGGCTTTTGCATCTAGAATTGGACTTTGGACTCGAAAACAATTAGTTGGGTTTATAAATATTATATAATTATAAATATAACAATATGTTTTTGACCAACAATTGGGACTAAGCCGCAATAGGAAGAAAAAGATTTCTTTCTCTCGATTAACTCCAATCAAGAAGAAAACAAGAAATCGTTTTTCTTGTGTTTTGGCAATTTCAAAAGCAGCCAGCGAAACACCAAACCAGCCCAAGCCCGCTGTCCTGTTTTCGGCCTGCCCCGGCGTTCCGGTTTCCTGGCGTTTGGTTCGTGATCTAGAACCAGTTCATTATACCTAGGTGTCTCAACCGGTTAATCATTAACTACTAAGGTATAATTAATCTCATTGGTAGATTAAATATTTATTCCGTGTTCGTATGCTTTGTAACCCAAATCCTGTCGTCTTTTATTTTGTGTTGAATCGGTTTCGTTCCGCTGACTATTAATAATTACTAAATAATTATTATTAATCTATAATTACTTATTAACCGTTTTTTATAACTAATCTAACTGGTTACCACTGGACAAAAACCCAACAGTGATATCAGAGCCTTGGTTACGACATACGAATCGGATCCGGTCTTTTAACCGGTTATAGATTACAAACTTTAACTTGTTTAAAGTTTCTGATCCAGATATTTTTTAGGCAATTTCTATTTATTTATTTTGGTCAAATTTTTTATTTATTTTATTTGACCAAAAGGATTGGCTAGTTATTTGATTGTATTAAATATGTAAATCTGGACCAACTTGTCTTGTGTTTGTTTTGTGTTTTTTTTGTTTTATGGTTTTGGCCCATTTGATAGCTCAAAGTTGTAATATTGCTAGCTTTTATATTTTGGCCCACTTTGATAGCTCAAAGTTGTAATAACTTAGGGTTTTATTTTTCTGTATTTTGTATAAATATTGTAAAGATAAAGACCCGAAGACAAAACTGAAGACAACGACAAGATCTTGGATTTAGTATGAGTCACATGGAACATCTATACGTATGCACGAAGTCAATCCTTGTGGTTGTTTGTGTGTTGTGACCCCGTGACCTAGTTTGGTCTTCCTATTAGACTCTAGCAAGATCAAACACTTTTTCCTTGGCCATATGATTTACATATTTTTGTGTTTGCTATTGTGGTTGCTTTTATCTTATAAATGTTATAACGTACCGACCAAATACCAATTTTTTCACAATCAAATTAATAACAAGTTCTAAACTTTTTTTTACAACTTGTGGATTTTTATATTAAAACAAAAAGTTTGTTTTTTAAATAAATGATAACCAATAAAGTTTTGCAATTTAAACTAATTTTAAATTTTCAAAACGAATAACTTAATATTTCATTTAAATTATTACCTTTTAATTGGTTAATTACATCATGACAAACTTAGTTTTAATAGGTTATTTAAAATTAAGTGTACCGAGAGATGAAAGAGTTCATCATGTTGTCACGATCTAATATATAGTAAAACTGGCTTTTACAACACACGTATGATTTATCATTCGTTGTGTTTGACCGTATTCGGTAAAACACTAAAATTAAATCCCCTATTTAAAATCTTTAGTCTATGTCATCCTACTATAAGGAACACTTGGGGCATAACGTGAAACACCAGTGTTTGGAGCCACAGCACCGCACTTGGTGCGTAACCTATCCCTCCAAGGTGCAAGGGTTTCCTTGACACATCCAACCCTTCCACATGTACATGTACTAGGGCGACTATTACTTTTCTCTCTAATACACGCCCCAGCTGTATGGAGACCAAAAGTAGGCATAGATGAAGCTAAACGTATCAATGCATAGACAAGAGTTGTCTTAGCGGCCTCATACTCGAGAATTGTGCATTTTTCCACAATTGACAATTATTGTCAGTCTGCCTAAATCACTTACTAATGTTGCGTGCCACAACCGCCATTACTAATTGATATAATCAGATTCTCTATTCTTATTCTATTCTTACCATGGGTCATTAATATAATAATTTATTACATCCAAAATACTAATTAACATTTAATTTGCTTATTTAACAGATGTCTACTGAAAAAGAATCCACTCCTCCTTCTCTCTTAAGTCTTTGCTTGAGAATGAAAAACCGAATGACACCAACCTCATCTTGAACTCTCTCCCTAGTTCTTTTGACAACTTCGTAATGAACTTAAATATGAACACATGGGAGAAGACTATGCCCGAACTGCACGGTATGCAGGAAACGACCGAGATGAGCATATCAAGTGAGACTAATCAAGAGTTGATGGTCAAATCTGCTGGTGTTAACAAGCCAAAACCAAGAAAAGGGGTTATAATAGCAAAGGTAAGAAGCACGTTGTTGTTGTTGCCAAGAATGCCAACAACAATAACAAGCAAGTTGCAAAAACACCCCCTCCCGATGAGCGTTAGTGTTTTGAATGCAACAAGATAGGGCACTGGAAATGTAACTGCCATGAATATCTAGCTAAGTTGAGATCAAAGAGAGCCAATGGTGAAGGCACCTCTTCAGGTACTTCTATCTATGTTATTGAACTTTTCACTATCTCTAGCGACACATGGGTATTTGATACCGGATGCGCTTATTACATCGTTAATGTATTGCACGAGCCTGAAAAGTGGAAGAAGCTCAAACAAGGCGACATGGAACTCATCGTTGGTGATGGGAAGAGAGTACCGGTTCTTGCAACTGGAACATTTCACCTTTCATGTCCTTCTGTCCTTGTAGTTATCTTAAATAACTGTTTGTTTGCACCTGGTTTAAACAGAAACATTATTTCAGTTTCCTTATCGTTTGAACAAGGTTTTAAGTACGTTTTCAATGGAATTTTTATTTCTGCTTACTTAAATGATATTTTCTATTTTGAGGCTAAACCTCGAAATGGTATTTATGAGGTTGATGTTCAAACTAATAATAACATATACAATCTTTCTAAGCGTATCAAATCTAGCATTAATGATACATTTCTATGGCACTGTAGACTTGGTCACATATGCAAGGCCCGCATGAAAAGGCTCCAATCCGAAGGGATCCTTGAATCCACCGGACAAGACTCCTTTAAAGAATGCAAGTCTTGCTTAGCTAGCTAACTCACTAAAGGATCCTTCACCTACATTGGTGAACGAGCCAAGGATCTGCTAGGACTTATACACACTGATTTATGTGGCCCTTTCAGAACCATGTCTAGAAATCATGAAAGATACTAGGTTTCATTCATCGACGATTATATTCGATATGCTTATGTCTATCTTATGAAGCACAAGCATGAAACTTTTGAAAAGTTCAAAGAGTTTCAAAACGAAGTGGCAAACCAACTAGGTAAAACGATAAAGACACTTCGATCAGATCGAGGTGGTGAATATCTCACCACAGAGTTCATCAATCATCTCAAGGAGCGTGGAATAGTTTCACAACCCACTCCACCTAGCACACCCCAACTTAATGGCGTGAGCGAGAGGAGAAATCGAACCCTACTTAATATGCTTTGATCGATGATATGTAGAACAAACTTGCCTCACTCCTTCTGGAGTTATGCTCTTATGACCGCCGCCGCATTGTCAATCTGGCACCGAAGGTAAACAAGACTCCATATGAGATATGGCATGGGTCTAAACCCAATCTGTCTTACCTTTGAGTATGAGGATATGATGCCTATGTTGTGACAATCCAGACTTTTCCAGTTAACTCCGTTAACCAAAATCCAGTTAAAGTTAACCTAATTAACTTAACTCAAACCTCAGGGACTAATTCTGTCAATAATCCAAACTTAAACTCCAAGGACTAGTTATGTAATATTCCTAAACTGATCTATTTACTTTGAAAGTTAAAATCATATTCCTGTTGACTTTTGATAGTTAAACTAACCAAAAAAAAACTTAACCTAGTTCAAACCTCAAGGACCAAATCTGTCATTATCTTAACCTCATTACACTTGAAACTGCAGGGACTATTTCTGTAATTACCCAAATGTCGATTTTGTTGAATTTGGAAAGTCAAACTGTACGTTCTTGACACAAATTCGCGAAGTCTGTTGTAATTGATAACGCTTATGCACATCAATGATATTCACGACACCATTAAGACCCTAATCATTGCTTTTATGGCGAATTAAACTACAATTATGAGTGATTATGTCTTAATCATCGACCATAATCATAACTTCATCAAATTCACACCAATTCGTCTGAAAATTCCGCAATCGAACCATCTGCACTCGTTAAACGAACCACCCTGAAGCTTCTGTACGCATCACTTTGGCCGGAGTGCAGCAGGAACCACCGGAAAGCAAGAACGAGCCGGCGTATCTGAGTTTTTGTCGATCACTATCAACCCGGCATCCATTTTGGTAATTGAAACCCCTATCACCTTTGTCTTAACCTGTTAATTAAAAGCCCTATCCTAATTGTGGCTTCCACTATCGGATTTAACATAATCTGATGTCTAGGGTTCATGTTAAACCGATTTAATCGAACCCTAACTTAAACACGATTTAAATCAAATTAATCCACACCAGTAGACTTGTAATCATCTACTGAATAAAAGCCCTCTATCAATTTGATCGCATATCATCGAATTGATCATGATCCGGTATCTAGGGTTTATTCGAAAACCAATTTGGGGGTTTTGATTTTAGACTCTGTTTAAATCAAATTAAAACAAATCATTAGATTCGCAATCATTCGTTTAACGAAAGCCCCATGCTAATTGAGTCAAACAACAACGAATTTTTCAAGATCCAGAACCTAGGGTTCATACATTTTCAGGTTAATCGGATACTAATCTAGACATGTTTTTAATCCAATTAAAATACATGGATAGCTTCGCAATCCTCTATTTATTGAAAGCCCTATGAATCCAACACCTTTCAATATCAGAATCGATCAAATCGATTCAAGATCAAATCGAGGGTTTTCGGCCTTTTGAATCTAAAATTAAACGATCCTAAAGTACTTGGTTTTGAAATTTAATACACCCAGAGATTCGTTATACACCGTTTAACAAAACCCCTATGTTGTTTTATTCGATCATAATCGGAATCGATGGATCAGGCCCGGATTTGATCGCGATCATTTGGGTGGGAAACCACTTTGGACTTGTTGTTATAGTCAATTGGAACTGGGTTTGTATGTGATACCCTCGCGGGCGGGACTGGTTAAAGCTATGTGCGTGTGAGGGAGAGACCCGGGTTCGAGTCCGGGCTCCCACATTTTATTTTTGAGGCATTTTGATTATATTTAATTATTAAAAATCAAACCCTATATTAATATAATATTATACTAATGTGTTTTAGCCCGGGAAACCACCCGTAGGCTCGAGTTTGGATTTATAACCTATTTTCATTATTTTTTCCACTTTTAAAAATAGTATATTTATATTATTTTCAAGCCATAACCTCGTATAAAATAATATATTTATATTATTTTTAACCCGTGATTAATATTGAAAAATAATATATACGTTATATTATTTTGGCTCGTTTAATTACACCGTGTGACGTTTTAAAACTATAAATAATATAAATTGTTATATTATTTACCTACGTTTACACATGGTATCCATACATACATTGCATTGAAGGCATGATGACAACATCCATATCACTCTTTTCTAACGAGGAACACGTCATTCGCATTGCATCATCATTCCCGGTGGTGACACTCGGGGAATCACCAAAACAACATCCACTCCCGTCCGAGGGCAGCAAGACGGAGCCTTCAGAGGAGTCTCTCACACCACCATCATCTGTCGGGTATGTCGGGCTTTCTCAGGTCCATGTTATGGATGACACTCAGCAGTAGCACATATCTCTTTGGGAGTTGGGATCGTTGGAGGCGAGTGTACCCACTAGCAACAATTTGCCGTGTGAAGGCAGACTGTTGCACGCATCATTGCAGAATCCATTGACACGTAGATGTCATCACTTTCCCTACCAGTGGGCTCGCGCTTTGGTCGATATTCTGTTGAAGAAAGATTGACCACAATGTTGAGAACGCCTTGCACATTGCATACCCAAAACCTATCCTGACTCAGTTAGAAAGATGGCTACTTTTCCTCTTCCAGTAACACATATCCATCAACTAGTTTCACTTCTTGAAGTCGCATTTTGCGTGCATGATATCATCTACAATCCGCTGGATTGGACCATCGTAGTGTATTTCAACTCGAGTGAATACTCGAATAAAACGATTTCCGACTACTCATCCTGATATGAGTCCTAGTCGATCAACTTATGGTTGATGACTACACCTTTCAATGACTTATCATACCTGACAACACTATGTACTAGGCAATACAAACTAAAGGACATTTTGACACAGGACAGGGAGAACTAGGGTGAGCATGCAAAGCAAATTATCATTCCGGGTGCACACGTAATAGTAATTTGAGGTGCATGGAAGTCCTGATGAAACCTACTGTGTGGATATATGGTCATAATCAGTAATTTACAGACTTAAGTTTCCACTGTTAGTAGAAATTCTCGTAAACCACTCAACGACTAGTTGGTATCGTTAAACCTGTTTAACAGTTGACAGACGCGACTATCATGTTGGAGGTATTTACGAACACACTGAACTATCATCCATAGGATACATCATTTGATTCCACTCATGTAAGAGCCTTAGTGAACTTAAGACTCTCATCCAGACTTAATCAATGAAACCATCTAGATTGAAACTCTAGTAGAACCTCATGGTAACCCATCGATTCCAACTATGCAAGTGGAATTTGAGAAATTCTTTCTAAACTAACACGTTACTCCTTACACTCCAACAATAGATTCCATTTGACCTTGTTACCTTATCCTGTGACTAATCCTTGGTCTAATTTGATTTATGCCCCAGTATATACAGTTATTTCAATGACTTCACAAATTTCTTACTGGTGCGGTCATACTCCAACCCTGCTAGAAGCTAAGTACACCATAGAAATAGCCGATATACAGATAATTGAAGCAACTCACTTTCTTAAGGGTTGTAAACTTGGATTGGCTAGTTATAAACTTGACATTGACCTTATGCCAGTCACACTTGGCAGTTTTGACATAATTTTCGGAATGGATTGGTTATCTAAGAACCAAACCGAAATTATATGTTGGGAGAAAATTGTTCGCCTTCCTCTCCCTAGTGGAGAAACCCTTTCTGTCCAAGGCGAAAGGAGTGGTGCAGTCGTTGGCGTTATATCCTTCATGAAAGCACAAAAGTGTCTATGAAAAGGTCATACTACAAGTCTGGCTCTCGTCGCCAAGCAGCCATTCGAGGAGAAGAAGATTGACGATATCCCGATCATTCATGATTATCCAGAGATATCTTCCGAAGACGTACCTGGTCTTCCACCACATCGACAGGTCGAGTTCCAAACTGACTTAGCACCCGAAGCAGCGCTTATTGCTCAGGCACCTTATAGACTTGCACCCAGTGAACTGCAAGAGTTATCAACACAACTGAAAGATTTGTTAGATAAGGGTTTCATTCGACTGAGCTCATCGCCATGGGGAGCTCCAGTCCTATTCGTCAAGAAGAACGACGGAACTTTTCGAATGTGCATCGACTATCGTGAGCTGAACAAAGTAACAGTCAAAAACGGATATCCTTTACCTTGTATTGATGATCTATTCGACCAACTCCAAGGATAAAGTTTCAATTCTAAGATTGATCTTAGGTCAGGTTATCACCAGTTGAGGGTCCGAGAGGAGGACACCTCTAAAACTGCATTCTGGACAAGGTACGGCCATTACGAGTTTATGGTCATGCCTTTCGGTCTAACAAACACACCTGCGGTATTCATGGACCTCATGAACCAGGTGTGTAAACCCTATCTCGATCAGTTCGTCATTGTGTTTATTGACGACATCCTCATCTATTCCAAGAATAGGGATGAACATGAGGAACATCTTCGTTTGATTTTGGAATTGCTAAGGAAGGAACAACTGTATGCAAAACACTCTAAGTGCGAATTCTGGATTCGCAAAGTGCAATTCCTAGGACATGTAGTCAATGAGAAGGGGATACATGTCGATCCGTCCAAGATAGAAGCCATCAAGAACTGGGCAGCACCTACAACGCCAACTGAGGTGCGACACTTTCTGGGATTGGTTGTCTATTACCGTCGTTTCATTGAAGGATTCTCCAGGATTGCACAACCCCTCACAACCTTAACTCAGAAGAGTAAACCTTATAACTGGGGTGATACTCAGGAATCAGCATTCCAACTTCTGAAGCAGAAACTTTGCAGTGTACAAACCCTATCCCTTCCAGAGGGAACGAATGATTTTGTGGTATATCACGATGCATCCATCCAAGGTCTTGGTTGTGTACTGATGCAACGCGAGAAATTGATCGCATACGCTTCTCATCAACTGAAAATCCACGAGAAGAACTACACGACTCACGACTTAGAATTGGGAGGCGTAGTATTTGCGCTAAAGATATGGAGACACTACTTGTACGGTACCAAATGCACCATCTACACCGATCACAAGAGTCTTCAGCATATCTTTGAACAGAAAGTGTTGAACATGAAACAACGACGTTGGGTTGAACTACTGAACGATTATGACTGTGCAATCAAATATCACACGGGGAAGGCTAATGTGGTAGCCGATGCCCTGAGCCGTAAGGAAACAAAACCCAAGAGAGTTCGAGCACTACAACTTACCATACACAGCGGATTACCCGACAAGATCCGTAGTGCTCAGCTTGAAGCTTTAAAAGAGGAAAATCTATGTCACACCCCGACCGATGGCGGAATCATCGAGGCGGATACTAGTTGATTGTTCATAAGCACATGATCTACTAAGGTTGCATAATTCATTAATAAGATTTATATATCACATATTCAATTACAATTCAAGTTACAACACCCTATTCTAGAATATTACACATAATTATTTTACTAGGTCCAAAAGCCTTATGTGTAGCACCTTCAACACATAGTCACACAATCACATATCTTCACCTGAAACGTAATCCAAAACAAGTGTCAACTACGAGAGTTAGTGAGTTTACATATGGTTGAATATAATAAAAGTTTAATTAAAAACGTTTATACAATTCATGGTTTGACATGGTAAGACAAGGCATAATGTGGGGTATTCACTATGTGTATACCAATTGTAAGCATGTAAGTGTAAGCATACATGTTTAACGTGATAGGCATGGAATCAAGACTATGTGGGTCACACACAGTTTAAAACCACCCTAAAAGTATCCAAAGCATGCAAGTATGTATAAGCACAAAGGTTTAACGTGATAGGCATGGAATCAAGACTATGTGGGTCACACACAGTTTAAAAACCACCCTAAAAGTATCCATAGCATAACAAGTGACCATGCACAAAAGCACAATAATCTACGCATGTAAACACAAGTTGAATTGTATGTAAGTATTGTAAGGCCCCAAACCCGGGAGGCCTCACCCGTTGGATTTACTCATTCATAAACAGTTCTTAAACATGAATATCAAATAACGCAGCGGAAAATTTCATTCAAACATAACGTCATCATTGTTCATACATGCGGAAGCGTAAACATTGTTTAATACATAATTACATAAACTTAACATAAACAACTCATAACGGGATGCCAGTCTTGATGATCGACCGGGTAACTCTTCTCGATTTCCAAGCATCACCGTCCATCGTCCATACCTGCCTTAACCTGAATGTGCATACTAAAAAGTCAGCTACGCTGGTGAGTTCTAGCATTTCATAAAAACTTTAACATCAACATTTGCCAAAAACGTATCATTCATTTAGTAAAACCTTTCACAAAAGCATGTAATAATCTAACATCTTTAAAAAGGTTTCGTACCCATATCATCATCAACATCATAATCATAAACACCGTTAAACGGATCGTTCATTAAAACTTTTAACATTCATTTAAGTCATACATTATTATCTAAATCTGTGTTACCCTTCGTTCCGTCATTCAGTATGGTATTGCCCCTAAGGCTAACTGCACGAAGACCGACAATACCATACATTCCGTCAATTCCCTTTTTTGGTATTGCCCCCAAGGCTAACTGCGCGAGGACCGACAATACCAATTCAGTTGCCCTTATGGCTCTCATGTCCATAAACCGACAACTTCCATCGACGGCCACGGCTCACGGCCAATGACACCGTCGGATCATAATTTAACCTTACATAGGGTCACGTTAACCCCTGAGTAACCGTCGTTACTCCCTTACCAGTTGTACAACATCAAAACCATTGACATGCCACAGAGACAATGCCCCTGTTGTTCTTGTGGCAACTATGGCTCACTGTCATTAATCTACCACAAGGCTGGGAATCTCATTTCCCAGACTTCATTCGTCAATTCCATTCATTCGACAGATTAGATTTGTAATGACTTCTTAAAAACCTTTACCTCTTTCTCTTCTCATTAAATATTTCCTCATTTAGACCGTTCATAAAACATTCGTAACCCTTTTTTTTTGGCAAAATCACTTCAAAACCTTTCCTTTCGTAAACATCGTTTCGTTAAAACATCATTTCGTTAAACATCATTTCGTTAAACATCATTTCGTAAAACATCATTTCGTTAAACATCATTTTGTAAAACATCATTTCGTTAAACATCATTTCGTAAAACATCATTTCGTAAGTATGCACACCAGCCCAAAAACATTAACAAAACATTTAAAAGAGGGCTCTAGAACTCACCTGATACGCTAATATGGGTTGTCCTAAACGAAGGTCCAACAACGTCACTTCCGATCTGAATTGATTAGTTAAATACACATCAGACCAATCCCGACTCTAACGGTTTAACCATTCTAACATACTGACTTCACTTAATCAGTTCTTATGTCTGCGCACTTAGCAAGTGCGCAGACTCTGCTTCCTGCGCACTTAGCAAGTGCGCAGACTCTGCTTCCTGCGCACTTAGCAAGTGCGCAGGTTCCTCTTCCTGCGTACTTGATAAGTACGCAGGACCTGCTCCCTGCGCACTTAGCAAGTGCGCTCGACCTGTTCTTCGCGAAAAACCCTAACTTTCGCATTCGGGTCTGATCATGTCAAGATCCCGAACCTGTTGCATTCAAAACGTTCGTTTTCCATTAAGGAACTCAAATCCATGATTATCTTTCAGTTTCATCCGTTCAAACCTTACCTTTTCACCCAAAACCCGAAAAACCCAAAAACGAACTAAAACTCAGATTTAGGTCGGATCGTTACTTGAATCGAGCTTCTGATCCGGAGGTTCCTCTCACGAGTGCAAGAGACATGAGCGGGTGCAATCTTGTTCGATTCCGACACTTTCTCTCTCTATGGTTTTTCTCTCTCTAGAATTGCAAATGAGAGAAACATGTGGTGACCTTGGCTATTTATAGGGGAGACCTCCCCAAGCCCGGTTCGCGACCGACCCGGCCCGACTTCGGCCCGCTTGAACTCGTTAACTTTATTTCTCAACATTTTGGGATGTTACAAGTCTACCCCCCTTATAATAGGTTTCGTCCCCGAAACCTATCACAAGTCAAATAATTGAGGGTACGACTCCCTCATTTTCGCCTCCGTTTCCCATGTAGCCTCTGATCCCTTTGGTTGCCTCCATTGGACTTTAACCAATGGAATAACTTTATTATGCAAGCTCTTCTCCTTTTGGTCTAAGATAGCCACGGGTTCTTCGATGTAATTAAGGCTGTTGTCGACCTCGATGCCAGTAAGTGGTACGTGAGCCGATTCATCCGCCAAACACTTTCGCAAGTGTGATACATGGAAGGTAGGATGAATCCCACTTAATTCATCAGGCAACTCCAACCGATAAGCGACTTCCCCAACCCGTGCCATTATCTTGAATGGTCCGACAAATCTCGGACTTAACTTTCCTCTCTTTCTGAATCGTATGATTCCCTTCCATGGTGACACTTTCAGCATTACTCTGTCACCAATATCAAACTCAATAGGCCTTCGTCGTTTATCCGCATAGGATTTCTGACGATCTTGCGCGGCCTTCATTCGCGCTTTGATTTGATCGAACCTTTCCGACGTCTCTCTTACGACTTCGAGACTTCCTAATTCCTTCTGTCCAATCTTGCCCCAACAAACTGGGGTCCTACATCTTCTCCCATACAACATTTCGTAAGGCGGCATGCCTATCGTCGTGTGATGACTATTGTTGTAGGAGAATTCAGCTAACGGCAGATGGCTGTCCCAACTGCCACCGAAGTCGATAATACAAGCACGGAGCATATCCTCCAATGTCTGAATGGTCCTTTCGGACTGACCATCCTTTTGCGGGTGGAATGCTGTGCTGATATTAAGCCTCGTGCCCATCGCCTCGTGAAATCTTTTCCAGAACTTCGATGTGAATCGTGTGTCCCGGTCAGATACGATCGTCAAAGGCATCCCATGCCGTGCTACTACTTCGTTGATAAGCACTTCTGCTAACCTTTCTGACGAGAACGTCTCGCGAATAGGTAGGAAATGAGCACTCTTTGTTAATCGGTCCACAATTACCCAAATGGTGTCATGACCTTTAGCTGTGCGGGGTAGCTTGGTTATGAAGTCCATGGTAATGTGTTCCCACTTCCATTCTGGTATATCAAGTGGTTGGATCTTTCCATACGGTTTCTGGTGTTCAGCCTTTACTTGCGAGCAAGTCAAACACTTGCTTACATACTTCGTTACATCACATTTCATTCCAGGCCACCAATAGTCCTTCTTCAGGTCTTGGTACATTTTGTTGGTACTGGGATGGATAGAGTAACGAGACTTATGAGCCTCATCCAAGATTTTGGTTCTGAGTTCGCCACCCATAGGTATCCATACCCGTCCAAAACGTGTCCTAACACCAAGGGTGTTATATTCCAACTTGTCCTGTTGGCCAACCATCCTTTCCTTCTTTATGTTTTCTTCCTTAAGTGCCTCATCTTGAGCTCTTTCGATTTCTCTCATCACATCCGATTTTACCACCAACTGGCAAGCTTTCACTCTAATAGGAGTAGGCACATCCTTTCGGCTTAGAGCGTCAGCCACCACGTTTGCCTTTCCAGGATGGTATATGATTTCACAGTCATAATCTTTTAGGAGTTCTAACCATCGTCTCTGCCTCATATTCAGCTCTCTTTGTTCGAAGAAGTACTTCAAACTTTTGTGGTCTGAGTAAATAGTAAACTTCATCCCGTAAAGATAGTGCCTCCAGATTTTCAATGCAAATACGACAGCAGCAAGTTCCAAATCATGAGTCGGATAGTTGACTTCGTGAACCTTCAACTGCCGTGACGCATGTGCAATCACTCTCCCGCGTTGCATCAATACGCACCCTAATCCCTGACCCGAAGCGTCAGAGTATACCACCAAATCTTCACTGCCCTCGGGTGTGACACCTGACATTTCAGGTCAATATCCGTACATGTATTAAACAAGTTTACGTTATAATTATTTTTGTGATTTATTTAATTTCACAAACAAGGACATTTTGGTCTAACAAAGATCGTACATGGTCTCATTTTAAATTTTTGGTAATTCTGGGAGTTACCGGTTCACATACCAGTATAAACCGACTAATACGAACGTTAGTAGTTAATTTAAATAACCAGAAAAATATATATATGCATATATATTACACAAACTTTACGTGGAACAATAAATAAATTTTAGAATAAATTTATAATACCGTGGGGAACCTAAACCGAATTAAATTACCCCTTAAAACTCTAATTGATATTAATACCATTAATAAACTAATACTTAAAACTAATAATTAACACTCAAATCACTTTTTGACTTCTCGGCCGAAGTGCAGAGAAAACCATCCCCAATCTCACGTCCCATTTACCTTATTTTCAAATTGACCCATACCATACCTGTGAGAAAACTCAGATATAACCCATACCCCTTTTCAATCAAAACTCTCACAAACCCTTTTATCACTCATTTTATTATGGCAATTTCCCCATTTCTCTCCAAATCGAAGCCAAGTTTTAAGACAAAAACTACTATCATTCGGTGTTTTAAGAAGATTTCAAGTGTTTCTAAAGGAAATTTTACAGAAGAATCAAGATCATTCTCTGTTTTCTTTCATCATCTTCATCTCGGTTTTAAGGTAAAAACTCAATATTATCCACTTTATTTTCTTTAAAACCGTATCTAAGCATACAAAATGTTCAAACGCAAGTAAGATAACAAGAAAAGTGTGTCGAATTCAAGATTAAAACATAAAAATATGCAGGACTGATTCTGTCAAACAGAAGTCTAGCAATCGAAACTATAGTTTCGATATCAGTGACTCAATCGAAACTGGGAGTTTCGATACCTGTTACTCAATCGAAACTAGGAGTTTCGATACCTGTTACTCAATCGAAACTAGGAGTTTCGATACCTGTTACTCAATCGAAACTAGGAGTTTCGATACATGTTTACTCAATCGAAACTAGGAGTTTCGATACTAGTTGTTTAATCGAAACTAGGTAGTTTCGATATCCTTCTTGTCAATCGAAACTAGGAAGTTTCGACAACTGTCATACTCAATCGAAACTAGGTAGTTTCGATACCCAACTACTCAATCGAAACTAGGAAGTTTCGATACTCAATTGCCCAATCGAAACTAGGTAGTTTCGATACCTGTGTCAGTCCCCTTTGGGCAGTAACTTAGAACTATTTTATAACAAAACAAGTGTTGAATAACTAAGGAAATATTTAAACAAAAACGACCAGATTTACAAAGTCGGTGAACAATTTGCAATATGAGACGTTTGGTCTTAACACAATTTACCCTTGGTATCTAGGGTACGAATAGTCAAGGTTGACTACAACAAGTATCATTACAAGTATACACAAACTCAAGGTGAGTTTCACGGCCCCTTTTTACTGTTTTCAATATTTGGGGGAAAAACATACCTACAATTATTTTATGGGATAACAAGAGAATAAGGCACGACTTTTATGTTTACATGAGATGAGAACAACAAGTGAGGCCGCTAAAGTCCCCTGGAACAATGTAGTAACCATTAACTGTAGCCTAGGGTCCTATGAATAGTACTATGGAGAGTGACGTCTCCCGGTCATGGTTAGTCGCGCTAACCACAATCTGGAGGATTTATGGCCGCATAGAACCGGATAACGAAATTAGGGGCGTGTACAATTGTCATGGTTTGGTTACGCCTCATGTATGAACATATTATTTGTATTCCTAGCTAGTTTACAAATGGGTCAACAATTCTTATTCTGTTTATCACATACACCTGGAACTATTCACAAACAATTGAATTTATC
Organism: Smallanthus sonchifolius; assembly: GCA_023525975.1. Classification (NCBI taxonomy): domain Eukaryota; kingdom Viridiplantae; phylum Streptophyta; class Magnoliopsida; order Asterales; family Asteraceae; genus Smallanthus; species Smallanthus sonchifolius. Next base: position 36,918,420 of record CM042046.1, read on the forward strand.
AAAGAACTATTTGATTAAACCTGTGAACTCACCAACCTCGTGTTGACAATTTTAAGTATGTTTTTCAAGAAATTGAACGTGACCGCAAGGTTAGCAATGTAGGATACATGCATGCACGATGGATACAACTTTTGGGGGATTTCTCTTGTACAACTCATTGTAATAGAGTCATATTTGCGAAATCTTCGCTTTTTGTAAACTCAATTTACATTTTGGAATGTAAAACTTTAAACTTGTTTATGTATCCATTTATCATGTATGCGTTTGCGGTAATCATATGCTTTGGAAACCATGTTACGTCACGCCTCGTGTTTCCGCCTTGGCGAGGGTGTGACATCGGGTAGGGCCAAGACTGGAGCTTGAGTTAGCTTTTCCTTCAATTCCTTAAACGCCTCATTCTGGGTCGAACCCCATTCGTACTTTACCTCCTTCCGAGTCTACTTTGTTAACGTCGAAGCTATTTTCGATAAATCCTGGATGAATCTCCGATAGTAGCCCGCCAATCCCAAGAAACTACGGATTTCAGTTGGCGTTTTAGGAATGTCCCATTACCTTACTGTCACTATCTTTGCTGGGTCAACCATAATGCCGTTCGGGTTAATGACGTGACCTAGGAATTGGACTTCCCTAAGCCAGAACGCACATTTGGAGAACTTAGCATACAACTTCTCCTTCTTCAGAGCTTCCAATACTTTCTTTAAGTGACACGCGTGATCACCCTCATTCTTGGAGTAGATAAGGATGTCATCGATGAACACTATTACCGATCGGTCCAGCATCGGTCGACAAACCCTATTCATCAAATCCATGAACGCTGCGGGGGCGTTCGTCAATCCAAAAGACATCACGTGGAACTCGAAATGTCCATAACGCGTGCGAAATGCGGTTTTCGGTATGTCTTCTCCCCTCACCTTCAACTGATGGTACCCGGACCGAAGGTCGATTTTTGAGAACCAACTTGCGCCTTGCAATTGGTCAAACAGATCATCGATCCGTGGTAGAGGGTACTTGTTCTTCACCGTTCGTTTGTTCAACTCGCGATAATCGATACACATTCTCATCGAACCGTCTTTCTTCTTTACGAACAACACCGGAGCACCCCAAGGTGAGATGTTTGGTTGGATAAATCCTTTCTCAAGTAACTCGTCTAGTTGTACCATAAGTTCTTTCATTTCCACTGGTGCTAGTCGATATGGAGCCTTAGCCACGGGCTGGGCATCTGGTACTAAGTCGATTCGGAACTCAATCTCTCTGTCGGGTGGTATCCCAGGCAAATCCTCTGGAAACACCTCCGGGTACTCGCGTACCACGGGTACATCGTCTAGTTCCTTCACCTCCTTACACTTGTCAATCACGTACACCAGATAAGCCTCGCATCCGCGCCTCAAGTAATCTGTTGCCTTAATCATCGAGATGACGTTTGGCATCGGGACGTCACGATCTCCAAAAACCTCGACTTTGCTACCATCCGGAGCCTTGAGTCGGATTATCTTTCGTTTACATATAATTTGCGCTTCATTGGCAGTTAGCCAATCCATGCCTAACACGACATCTCTGACAGGGAACCTATGACCTTCTATTTTTATCGTGGAGTTTTCAACTACATCGGTTACTCTTGCAGTTCTACCCTCAGCGGTTTCTACGCTAAAGGCCCTTTCTAACTTACTGACAGTGTACTTCACGCGTTTACAAAAATTCGCAGATATAAAACTCTTACTGGCACCCGAATCAAATAACACAGAAACAAGAGTGTTGTCAAGGACGAACGTACCTGACGCCACGTCGGGGTCCATTCTGGCCTGGTCTTGCGTCAGCGCGTACGCACGAGTCTTTGCTCGGGGTCTCTCTTCCCTCTTCTCCGGGCCTTTCCCCTTCCCGGCTTCACCCATTCTTGGTTTGGTGCATTCCCGGCTCAGATGACCGGCATCCCCACAGTTATAGCACTTGTAGTTTTGTGTGCACTCACGGGAGTAGTGCCCGGTCTTGCCACACTTAAAGCACAAGTTAGATCCCAGTCTACATTCACCTACATGCTCCTTTCCACACTTCCTACAAACAGTCGGCTCATCCACCCGAGCCCTTTTATCGCGAGCCCCAAACATCTTTCCACCAGTTCGCTTGTTTGAGAAGCTCGGCCTCTTCTTTGGTTCCTCGATGGCGACGACATTCAGTGCCAGATCATCAAATACTACGCCGCTCAGTTCTACTACTGAATCATAGGTAGTAGGGGAGTTTGCCTTAACATAGGTGCGGACCTGGTCCGGCAACCCTTGAATGTAGCAGGAAATTTTTCTCTCCTCCGTCGTAATAAGATGTGGCACCAGACGTGCCAGTTCATTGAATCGGGTTGTGTACTGCCGGTGCGTCATGCTCCCGGCCTTCAAACCCAGAAATTCCCTCTCTACCTTCTCAATCTCGTTCCTCGGGCAGAAATTCTTGATCACCAAGGTTTTCAAGTCAGCCCACATCATCGAGTCAACAACCTCATCCCCTTAGCCTGACGTACACCTTCCCACCAGTGGGATGCTTCCTCCCTCAAAGAGTTAGCAGCAAACTTCACTACTTGATTAGCTCGAGACTCGCTCAGACGGATGGCGGCTTCCATACGTATTACCCAATCAAAAGTAGCCACCGCGTCCTTCTTCCCAGTCAGGACCGGCGGGTCACATGCCTTAAAGGACTTATAGTCGCATCCGCGAGCAGGCGGTGCGTTGTCGGTCTTGTTGTTCTGGGCACTAGTTGCCGCACTAGATCCGCCTTCCCCACTAACTTTCTTTAATGCTTCAGCCAACAGGCTTGGAAGAGAATTCTTCATCAACTCGGAGAACTCTCGAGCTATGGCTGCTCTCACTTCTGGTTCAAAAGTGAAAGGTTGTTCTGCAACTTGTGTATGTTCAGTTCCATGCACACTAACCGTCGGTTCAGTGTGAACACTTCCTTCTTCGCTGCGCTCTTGGCGCGCAGGAATCCTGCCACGCCCACCATTTCGACAGCCGGTACGACCACCGGTACGGCCACCACGCCTTCCGTTCCCTCTCCTCGCCATTTTGTTCTATAAGACAAGAAATCCAATGTCATCACGCTAGTTAACAAATAAAATTCAATATGTACTGTAAGATGTTAATATACACTGGCCATCTGCAATTAACCATTACACTACATTTCGATTTCTATTTGACCACCTTTGTGATTCCATCAGAACACAAGTCCTTTCCTAACCCTTCCTAAGGCATACTACATACACATACTCTACTTTTCATACCTGATGCTGTGGCTCGAGTTACCCATACTGGCATCCGCTTTCGGTCCCATTCACAGTTTAAGTTCAGACACTGGGAGTGTCCGAATCTCTCAAACTATTGCTCTGATACCAACTTGTAAGGCCCCAAACCCGGGAGGCCTCACCCGTTGGATTTACTCATTCACAAACAGTTCTTAAACATGAATATCAAATAACGCAGCGGAAAATTTCATTCAAACATAACGTCATCATTGTTCATACATGCGGAAGAATAAACATTGTTTAATACATAATTACATAAACTTAACATAAACAACTCATAACGGGATGCCAGTCTTCATGATTGACCGGGTAACTCTTCTCGATTGCCATGCATCACCGTCCATCGTCCATACCTGCCTTAACCTGAATGTGCATACTAAAAAGTCAGCTACGCTGGTGAGTTCTAGCATTTCATAAAAACTTTAACATCAACATTTGCCAAAAACGTATCATTCATTTAGTAAAACCTTTCATAAATGCATGTAATAATCTAACATCTTTAAAAAGGTTTCGTACCCATATCATCATCAACATCATAATCATAAACACCGTTAAACGGATCGTTCATTAAAACTTTTAACATTCATTTAAGTCATACATTATTATCTAAATCTGTGTTACCCTTCGTTCCGTCATTCAGTATGGTATTGCCCCTAAGGCTAACTGCACGAAGACCGACAATACCATACATTCCGTCAATTCCCTTTTTTGGTATTTCCCCCAAGGCTAACTGCGCGAGGACCGACAATACCAATTCAGTTGCCCTTATGGCTCTCATGTCCATAAACCGACAACTTCCATCGACGGCCACGGCTCACGGCCAATGACACCGTCGGATCATAATTTAACCTTACATAGGGTCACGTTAACCCCTGAGTAACCGTCGTTACTCCCTTACCATTTGTACAACATCAAAACCATTGACATGCCACAGAGACAATGCCCCTGTTGTTCTTGTGGCAACTATGGCTCGCTGTCCATAATCTACCACAAGGCTGCGAATCTCATTTCCCAGACTTCATTCGTCAATTCCATTCATTCGACAGATTAGATTTGTAATGACTTCTTTAAAACCTTTACCTCTTTCTCTTCTCATTAAACATTTCCTCATTTAGACCGTTCATAAAACATTCGTAACCCTTTTTTTTTGGCAAAATCACTTCAAAACCTTTCCTTTCGTAAACATCGTTTCGTTAAAACATCATTTCGTTAAACATCATTTCGTTAAACATCATTTCGTAAAACATCATTTCGTTAAACATCATTTCGTAAAACATCATTTCGTAAGTATACACACCAGCCCAAAAACATTAACAAAACATTTAAAAGAGAGCTCTAGAACTCTCCTGATACGCTAATATGGGTTGTCCTAAACGAAGGTCCAACAACGTCACTTCCGATCTGAATTGACTAGTTAAATACACATCAGACCAATCCCGACTCTAACGGTTTAACCATTCTAACATACTGACTTCACTTAATCAGTTCTGATGTCTGCGCACTTAGCAAGTGCGCAGACTCCTCTTCCTGCGCACTTAGCAAGTGCGCAGGTTCCTCTTCCTGCGTACTTGATAAGTACGTAGGACCTGCTCCGTGCGCACTTAGCAAGTGCGCACGACCTGTTCTTCGCGAAAAACCTAACCTTCGCATTCGGGTATGATCATGTCAAGATCCCGAACCTGTTGCATTCAAAACGTTCGTTTTCCATTAAGGAACTCAAATCCATGATTATCTTTCAGTTTCATCCGTTCAAACCTTACCTTTTCACCCAAAACCCGAAAAACCCAAAAACGAACTAAAACTCAGATTTAGGTCGGATCGTTACCTAAATCGAGCTTCTGATCCGGAGGTTCTTCTCACGAGTGCAAGAGACACGAGCGGGTGCAATCTTGTGCGATTCCGACACTTTCTCTCTCTATGGTTTTTCTCTCTCTAGAATTGCAAATGAGAGAAACATGTGGTGACCTTGGCTATTTATAGGGGAGACCTCCCCAAGCCCGGTTCGCGACCGACCCGGCCCGACTTCGGCCCGCTTGAACTAGTTAACTTTATTTCTCGACATTTTGGGATGTTACAAGTATGCACATATTACGTCTCACCCCAAAATGTATAAAAATGTAAATATGGGATATGTAACTCACCTTGCAGCGAGGGTTTTACTTCACGCGCGATGGTGATATTTGTATTGTTGTTATACACGATAAATACCTATGTAAACGAATATGTATCAAATATGTATTCACGTACGCGTAGATTTGTTTAAATATATGTGGATTTGTAAATGGAAAAACCTTTGCGAAAAATTATATATTTTAAAATCATTGTACAAATAAATATTAATTTTTGTAAGACTTTGTATTTTCATAAAATTCCAAATTAAATATTTAACTTCTCGAAATATATCTATTTTTAATAACACTTGCATTTTATAAATCATAAATTACCTATTTTAAATTTCATGAAAATATTCTATTTTAAATAACGCGTATTTTTATTTATTTATAAAAATGTTATTTTATTATTTTTCGTGGGTTTAAATAATTAAATAACTTATGAAAAACGTCGGTTTTATTATTTTATAAAATTTAGCGGGTTTGGACCCGCTCAAAAAGTCGTTGGGTTGGATTAAAATTAAACGGGCCGAATAAACGGGTTTAAAATAATTTAAATGGGTTTTAAAACAATTAATTTAAATAAATAATAATAAAGAAATACAAACGGGCCGGACCGGGTTGGCCCAGCCGGCCCAAACCCGAAACAGAAAGAGTTCGCGGAACGGGCCGAATAAACGGGTTTAAAATAATTTAAATGGGTTTTAAAACAATTAATTTAAATAAATAATAATAAAGAAGTACAAACGGGCCGGACCGGGTTGGCCCAGCCGGCCCAGACCCGAAACAGAAAGAGTTCGCGGGTCAAACGGTTAACCGGGTTGGATTAATGGGTCGGACAGAGGGGATCCATGGATTGGTCAAACTAGTGGTCAACAAAAAAAAAAGTGTGTACCGGATGTGGCCGGGGATCGAACTTGGGACGAGAGGAGGTTCTCGGGTATACGGTAACATTGGTGACCAGTCGGGCTATAAGCCCATCGCTGATCAGAACCAACCCTTAAAATACAAAACAAGTCCCGGCCTTCGTCCCTGAGTTCTCGGAAATACGACCAGGGACTCCGGCAATGGTCTATTTAGCTCGGATACGAAGCCAAAAGACCAAAGGCTAAGTGGGTTAGCTAACCAGAACATAGACGAAAGTAAAGGAACAAAATGTACGAGTTATACCTATCTTGAATAGGTCTGCGAAGTCGAGATAGAAGCCGAGGATGCCCAAAACTGAACTCGAACCTCGGGGTCAAATCGGGAACTCAGAAGGCAGTGTGGGCTTCGAAACGACGAGACGAACACGATGGTACATTTAATTTAGAGAGGGAGTGGACAGAGATGATGGGATGATCGAATGATGGTCCGGAGATGAACTTTTATGCCATAACATAAATCCGATAGTACAAAAAGCAATTGGGTGTATGGTCGCACGCGTCTTGACAAGACAATTCGAACGAGCTAGGTTATGGTTGTTGAGGTACAGCAAGTCCGCCGAATTTGAGGGTTTGACTTCTCGAGGATTTACGGTTTCGCGGGAATCCGATGTTTAATAGTGAAATTGACAAGAGGGAACAGACCGTGTGGGAAAAACGAGTCCAGAGGTGGCAAAAGTAGCTGTCGAGGTGGAGTGGTTTGCGCGTTCGAGGATGGCCGGAAAAAGCGCTGTCCGCCGGAGAAGGAAAAGGCGCCGGGCGTGGGTAATGCGAAAAGGGAAATGACATGTTTAGTCCCTGGTGTTTGAAAATGTTTAAAATAAACCTTGGAATAATTTCAAAACAAACCCCTATAGTTCTGTTTAATTCAAAATAGCCCTCCGACTTATTTTTAATCTAAAACCTTATAGTTTTAATAAATCCAAAATTACCCCTCGACTTTAATTTATTTACAAAATTTAATTTCTTTTTAAACTTTAATTAATTTAAATTATATTATATATTTTATAAACTCATTTTTATTAAAACTAATTATTTTTAAATAATTATTTTGGGAAGAGCTAAGGCAGTCGGTCCAGACAACATACCCATTGAAGCGTGGAAGTGTATGGGAGAGGAAGGCGTTCAGTGGTTGACAAGACTGTTCAACAATATCTTCAAAACCGGGAAGATACCAGATCAGTGGAGGCGTAGTGTCTTAGTACCCCTATATAAAAACAAAGGAGATGCTCAATGTTGTGCTAACTACAGGGGGATTAAGCTCCTATGTCATACAATGAAATTATGGGAAAGAGTTATAGATACAAGGATTAGACGACAAACCCAGGTTACAGCAAACCAATTTGGGTTCATGCCAGGCCGGTCCACTACGGAGGCGATACACATTTTAAGAAGATTAATAGAAAAGTACAGAGAGAAGAAACATGATTTACATATGGTGTTCATCGATCTTGAAAAGGCGTACGATAGTGTGCCTAGAAGATTGATCTGGGAAAGTCTGGAGGGAAGAGGGATCCCTAGTAAATATATTGAGGCAATTAGGGATATGTATCATGAGGCTAAGACATGCGTCCGAGCTCCCTTGGGGGATACAGACTTTTTTCCGGTGGAAGTGGGAGTTCACCAAGGGTCGGCACTAAGCCCCTTTCTCTTTGCAGTAGTTTTGGATGAGTTGTCAAAGTCGATTCAAGATGCAATTCCATGGTGCATGCTTTTTGCTGATGATATCGTGTTGATTGCAGAAAGTAAAGAGACATTGAACAACAGACTAGAGAAATGGAGAACAGTCTTAGAGCACAAAGGTTTGAAGATAAGCCGATTTAAAACCGAGTACCTTCACTGCAACTTTAGTGGTGCAAACGTCGACGAGGAGACCCAGATTTCTATTGAAGGTGGGGTTGACCCTAAGACACTGAAGTTCAAGTATCTAGGATCTGTCATCCAGAGTAACGGGGACATCGACAATGATGTAGTCCATCGGGTGCAGGCTGGTTGGTGTAAATGGAGAGCGGCCTCAGGTGTTTTGTGCGACAAGAGGTTCCCAATAGGGTTAAAGGGTAAATTTTATAGGGTAGCAGTTTGCCCGGCGATGCTATATGGAACCGATTGTTGGGCCATCAAGAAGACACAAGCTCGAAAAATGGATGTAGCTGAGATGAGGATGTTGAGGTGGATGTGTGGACAGACAAGAAAGGACCGAATAAGAAATGAAGTTGTTCGGAAGAGATTGGGAGTCACATGTATCTCAGATAAGATAAGAGAAGGAAGATTGAGATGGTTTGGACATGTCAAGAGGAGACAGAGCACAGATCCAGTGAGAACGGTGGAAACTCTCGTTGTAGAGGGGAAAAGGAGCAGGGGGAGACCGAAATTAACGTGGGATGAGAGGATTAGGCTTGATTTGCTAGATTTACACCTCTTAGAGGACATGATCAATGATAGGATTTCATGGAGACGTCGTATTAGGGTTTTAGGATGAGTGACCCGTTGTGTGGGAGAGTAGAGTTGTTTAGCAAAGATTTTGCGTATGTCTTGTTTCTTGTAGGTGTGTTGTGTTTCTTGTGACTAATATACTCTAGTCATACACTGCTAATTGTTAGATTACTGTTAGATTTATTTTACTTTATTACTCATTAATTTTATTTATATTTTTATCTTTTTCTTTCAAATGGAGCCGGGGGTCTAAACGGGAGCAGACTCTCTATCCCTTGGGATAGGGGTAAGGTTTGTCCTCATCACACCCTCCCCAGACCCTACTAATAGCGTTAGCTATGTGTGGGATTATACTGGGTACGTTTGGTTTGGTTTGGTATTTTTAAATAATTATTTTATTGAAATAATACATCAAATTATTTATTTAAATTATTAAGTTTATTTAACTTAAATTCTTTTAAACTAAATAAAACTTAAGTATATAAAATTTTATAAAACTTAAGTTTTTATTAATATTAATCACTTTGAATGGTTAATTTAATAAAATTTAAAACCATTGATTTATTTATATAAATTATTTAATTTAATAAAATAATTTATGTAGTTTATAACTTTTAAATATTTTTAAAATTTAATTTAAAAATACATAAATTGTAATTTGTCAACACACCAATTTGTATAAATTTGATTAAATATACATGTATATGTTTTGAAATAAAATGTTAAAATTTTTACGTGTAAAAATAATATAATGAAAATTTCGAAATGTCACAGTCTCCCCAAGTTGAAGGAATTTCGTCCCGAAATACGATTAGCGAAGGTTATAGAAGCGAAAAAAAGATGCCAATGGACTTAGAATGGAATTAATCACGAAAGAAGGACTTAGCGGGAAATAGCATATGATAACGAATGACGGCGTTAATTCGAGTCGAGTTGTCAATTAATTGTTCTAACAGTATCATGAGATTTATGCATACAAATGTTCATATAAAGCATGAATGTAAACTCTTAGAAACCACACTTAACGATATTGATGTCAATTACCTTGTGACATGGCATTTTCCTTTAAAACTTCACCCCACGGGTGTTTATATTTTCAAATATGTAATTTACAAAAACATTTTGTTTCAAAAACCGGTACTCTTCCTAGTACTTATGCATGGTTTATACTCGTTATATCAAGTGAGTTTATGTATAGGGTGTACCAGCGGCTAACCCACCACCCCTTTGATATTCCGAGGATTCCCCGTTCATAATTACTAGGATTTAGACCATTTTAATCAAATCACCTTTCTCAATTGAAAATTGTACAATGAAATGCGTACAATTTGTAAACGTTATCACGTCTATGAGTGGTTTCATAGCACAAATATGTCTAACAATTCGAGAACCGATCCTCTTCCTAGTACTTATGCATGGTTTATACTCGTTATATTAAGTCGGTTTATGTATAGGGTGTACCAGCGGCTAACCCACCACCCCTTTGATATACTAGGGATACCTCATGCATAATTACTAGGATTTAGAACTTCAACAATTCAAGTAAACTTTAACAGAGCTAGCAAGTTGTATGACTGGATTTTAACATAATAGGTTTGTTTCACAAAAGTATAGGAATGAGATGAACGGTGAAAGCATAGCTGTTATATGCAATCACGGATTATAGAATTCATAGCAATGGATTTCCCATCCGCTATTACCATGTTATAAGAGTTATCAAGTTCGGCTTGTTGTTTAGAAAATAGTTGGTTAAAAATAAGAGACACAATTTCCATTGGCATGAGTATTGAATAAAACGGATGTATAAAGATAGTGAATGAAAGAGCGTACCGATGACAATGTCGTCATAAGTCGGAGCCTCAATAGCATCTATATTAAATGCTTGTCCATGAGGAATAACTTGAATTTGAATTTGAAGTCTCGGACATTGGTTTCGAAAGTGGTTTGGATCTCCACATTCGTAACAGGCTCGTCCATAGGTGATAGTGAGAGGCACTTGGTGATTGCCTTGAGTAGTTTGCTTAACGATAGTGCGAGCACGGCAAGTAGTAACAACGTGTCCATAGCGTCCACACCTTGAGCATAGACGGCATGCAGCATGCGGGGCATGGTGATACTTGCAAGTAAGGCATTGGGGAAATGAACCTACATAATTTCTTAGAATTTGACCCGTAGGAGTAACTTGGGTCACAGGCACGGTAGGAGTGATGGCCACAAAGTTTTGGGCCTTGCGCTTCCTATCATGATGGGAAGATTCGGGTTCTTCGTTTTTGTCGGATACGGAAGTAGCAGCTTTGTCGACCACTTTCTTGGTACCCTTCCTAGATAAGGTACCCGCTTTGACGTGATTGTCAGTCAACACAGCATATAAACGGATAGCGTCTTCGAGAGTGGAGGGATTACTTCCCAATACGGTATCTTGGATTGGCATAGGCAGTCCACCTATGTATTTTTTGATTCCCCGTGCTAAGGGAGTAACCATGTAGGGCACGAGCAGAATTAGCTCTTGAAAACGAGTGGTATAAGCCAAATTCTCTCCGCTATCTTGGGTGAGATCTCAAAATTCAGCTTTGAGCATCCTCATTTCGTTGCGAGGACAGAACTCGTCAGTCATAAGTCGTTTCATTTCGTCCCAAGACAAGGACATAGCAGATTTGTTGCCTCGAGTACGTTTCTCACCATTCCACCAGGTGAGTGCTCGTTTTTGGAAGACGCTGGCAACATAACGGACTTTGAGGTTGTCGGGACAATCGCTGTTTAGGAAAGTAATCTCCATACTTTCAAACCATTGAAGAAGGCCAGTAGCACCTTCCGTCCCAAAGAATTTGGTGGGGTTGCAAGAATTGAAATACTTGAATATGCAGTATGGTGGGTTTGCACCATTCCCTTGCGTGTTAGACCCATTGCTATTGTTGTTAGCTTGGATCAGTTGACCTACTAGTTGGGTAAGTAATGTAGCAAGGTCGGTGTTGGAGTTGCTAGAGTTAGCATTAACCGCGCGACGGGGAGGCATTCTATAAAATACCACAAGAAAAGACAAGAATTTATGAGACTTCGGATAAAATGGGCATGTATGTGCCACAGTTGGTAGACTGTTCACAATAATGCAAGCAGGAACGCGAGATGACACTCATCATGTCGCGTGATAATGTATGTATGTTCTGACTTAAACTGATCACATAATTCATTCAAAATTTATAACACTAAAGGATAGGGGAAATAAGCCATGAAATCTATTCCTGGGAGGATATGATAACATAGATCATTATTCGCGCAATAGGAATTGCCGGGATTCGCATGCACTACAAATCGTTATTACGTGCGCACCCGTAATAATAATTTGTTTTGCATGTTCATCTAGTTCTTCCTATCTTGCTATAATGTCCCATAGTTTGAGTTTATGTTCGGATCGTATTCTTTCGAATACAGTGACTTATCAACGTTAAATAATTTATTAAAGTTTTCAAGGAGACATGCTTTAGCCTATAGGTAAACACTCACTTCAGGAATTCCCAGGAAAGCATACAGGTCCATTTATTTGGATTTATACGAAATGCATTTCCTAGACAGAAAACCCAAAGTACAGGTGTCACCCTTCCGGATTGCACGTGTCCTTTACTCATTTTAATAAATTCAAACATTGACGAGATCTTTAAGATTATGAAGAAACACATAAGAGTAAGGCAAATAGTGTGGAAGAAGAAAGCAGGAATCTGGAATAAGGATGCGTAGTGTATCTGTTTGCGTACGTTTGTATAACAAGCATGTATCGTATGTGCAAGGTCTCGTATGTATTCTATGTATAAGCATTATGTACCAATTTAGGAAAATTCAAATAATCACTTATTTACACATAAAATCACATAGCATTTAAACACGTAGCAGGCAACACATAAAAAGGTGTCCTAGGGTTATAGTCTAGGTCATCGTGTCTAATAACCCAATTCCCTATAACCATGGCTCTGATACCAATCTGTCACACCCCGACCGATGGCGGAATCATCGAGGCGGACACTAGTTGATTGTTCATAAGCACATGATCAACTAAGGTTGCATAATTCATTAATAAGATTTATATATCAAATATTCAATTACAATTCAAGTTACAACACCCTATTCTAGAATATTACACATAATTATTTTACTAGGTCCAAAAGCCTTATGTGTAGCACCTTCAACACATAGTCACACAATCACATATCTTCACCTGAAACGTAATCCAAAACAAGTGTCAACTACGAGAGTTGGTGAGTTTACATATGGTTGAATATAATAAAAGTTTAATTAAAAACGTTTATACAATTCATGGTTTGACATGGTAAGACACAACATAATGTGGGGGATTCACTATGTGTATACCAATTGTAAGCATGTAAGTATAAGCATACAGGTTTAACGTGATAGGCATGGAATCAAGACTATGTGAGTCACACACAGTTTAAAACCACCCTAAAAGTATCCAAAGCATGCAAGTATGTATAAGCACAAAGGTTTAACGTGATAGGCATGGAATCAAGACTATGTGGGTCACACACAGTTTAAAAACCACCCTAAAAGTATCCATAGCATAACAAGTGACCATGCACAAAAGCACAATAATCTACGCATGTAAACACAAGTTGAACTGTATGTAAGTATGCACAGATTACGTCTCACCCCAAAATGTATAAAAATGTAAATAGGGGATATGTAACTCACCTTGCAGCGAGGGTTTTACTTCACGCGCGATGGTGATATTTGTATTGTTGTTATACACGATGAAATCCTATGTAAACGAATATGTATCAAATATGTATTCGCGTATGCTTATATTTATTTAAATATATGTGGACTTGTAAATGGAATAACCTTTGAGAAAAATTATATGTTTTAAAATCATTGTACAAATAAATATTAATTTTTGTAAGACTTTGTATTTTTATAAAATTCCAAATTAAATATTTAACTTCTTGAAATATATCTATTTTTAATAACACTTGCATTTTATAAATCATAAATTACATATTTTAAATTTCATTAAAATATTATATTTTAAATAACGCGTATTTTTATTTATTTATAAAAATGTTATTTTATTATTTTTCGTGGGTTTAAATAATTAAATAACTTATGAAAAACGTCGGTTTTATTATTTTATAAAATTTAGCGGGCTTGGACCCGCTCAAAAAGTCGTTGGGTTGGATTAAAACTAAACGGGCCGAATAAACGGGTTTAAAATAATTTAAATGGGTTTTAAAACAATTTATTTAAATAAATAATATTAAAGAAATACAAACGGGCCAGACCGGGTTGGCCCAGCCGGCCCAGACCCGAAACAGAAAGAGTTCGCGGGTCAAACGGTTAACCGGGTTGGATTAATGGGTCGGACAGAGGGGATCCATGGATTGGTCAAACTAGTGGTCAACAAAAATAAAAAAAAAGTGTGTACCGGATGTTGCCGGGGATCGAACTCGGGACGAGGGGAGGTTCTCGGGTATACGGTAACATTGGTGACCAGTCGGGCTATAAGCCCATCGCTGATCAGAACCAACCCTTAAAATACATAACAAGTCCCGGCCTTCGTCCCTGAGTTCTCGGCAATACGACCAGGGACTCCGGCAATGGTCTATTTAGCTCGGATACGAAGCCAAAAGACCAAAGGCTAAGTGGGTTAGCTAACCAGAACATAGACGAAAGTAAAGGAACAAAATGTACGAGTTATACCTGTCTTGAATAGGTCTGCGAAGTCGAGATAGAAGCCGAGGATGCCCAAAACTGAACTCGAACCTCGGGGTCAAATCGGGAACTCAGAAGGCAGTGTGGGCTTCGAAACGACGAGACGAACACGATGGTACATTTAATTTAGAGAGGGAGTGGACAGAGATGATGGGATGATCGAATGATGGTCCGGAGATGAACTTTTATGCCATAACATAAATCCGATAGTACAAAAAGCAATTGGGTGTATGGTCGCACGCGTCTTGACAAGACAATTCGAACGAGCTAGGTTGTGGTTGTTGAGGTACAGCAAGTTCGCCGAATTTGAGGGTTTGACTTCTCGAGGATTTACGGTTTCGCGGGAATCCGATGTTTAATAGTGAAATTGACAAGAGGGAACAGACCGTGTGGGAAAAACGAGTCCAGAGGTGGCAAAAGTAGCTGTCGAGGTGGAGTGGTTTGCGCGTTCGAGGATGGTCGGAAAAAGCGTTGTCCGCCAGAGAGGGAAAAGGCGCCGGGCGCGGGAAAAGCGAAAAGGGAAATGACATGTTTAGTCCCTGGGGTTTGAAAATGTTTAAAATAAACCTTAGAATAATTTCAAAACAAACCCCTATAGTTCTGTTTAATTCAAAATAGCCCTCCGACTTATTTTTAATCTAAAACCTTATAGTTTTAATAAATCCAAAATAACCCCTCGACTTTAATTTATTTACAAAATTTAATTTCTTTTTAAACTTTAATTAATTTAAATTATATTTATATATTTTATAAACTCATTTTTATTAAAACTAATTATTTTTAAATAATTATTTTATTGAAATAATACATCAAATTATTTATTTAAATTATTAAGTTTATTTAACTTAAATTCTTTTAAACTAAATAAAACTTAAGTATATAAAATTTTATAAAACTTATGTTTTTATTAAAATTAATCATTTTAAATGGTTAATTTAATAAAATTGAAAACCATTGATTTATTTATATAAATTATTTAATTTAATAAAATAATTTATGTAGTTTATAACTTTCAAATATTTTTAAAATTTAATTTAAAAATACATAAATTGTAATTTGTCAACACACCAGTTTGTATAAATTTGATTAAATATACGTGTATATGTTTTGAAATAAAATGTTAAAATTTTTACGTGTAAAAATAATATAATGAAAATTTCGAAATGTCACAATCTACCTTCAGAATGTACACGAGGAATGGAACAACAACTTGAAGTTAAGTCAGACGGCATTCGCTACTTCGCAGAGCGAATTTGGATTCCAGTGTACGGAAACTTAAGAGAACCGGTTATGGATGAAGCTCACAAATCTCGATACTCTATTCATCTAGGTTCTAACAAGATGTACCATGAACTTAAGGTGTTATATTGGTGGCGAAAGATAAAGGCCAATATAGCCACCTATGCGAGCAAGTGCCTGACTTGCTCAAAGGTCAAAGTGTAATACCAAAAACTTTCTGGTCTACTTCAGCAGCCAGAAATTCCAATGGGGAAATGGGAGAAGATTTCTATAGACTTCATAACTAAACTACCCAGAACCCCTAGCGGATGCGATACCATCTAGGTGATTGTAGATCGCTTGACAAAATCTGCACACTTCCTTGCAATTAAAGAAACTGACAAAATGGAAAAAATCACTCGCATCTACTTGAAGGAAGTAGTCTCGCGGCATGGTGTGCCAATCTCTATCATTTCAGATCGAGACGCTCGATTCACCTCTCAGTTTTGGAAATCATTGCAGAAAGCTCTAGGTACACGTCTAGACATGAGTAGAGCATATCATCCACAAACCTATGGTCAAACGGAACGTACCATCCAAACCTTAGAGTACATGCTACGAGCTTGTGTGATCGATTTCGGTAATACTTGGGAGTCTCACTTACCTTTAGTGGAGTTCTCCTACAACAACAGTTATCACACTAGCATCAAGGTGGCACCATTCGCGGCATTGTATGGACTTAAATGCCGATCTCCTATCAGTTGGGCTGAAGTTGGGGATAGCCAACTTACAGGTCCCGAACTTGTATTCGAAACCTCTAAAAAGATCGTTCAAATTCGAAACCGTACGGCGGCAGCTCGTGATCGTCAAAAGAGCTACGCCGATAAGCGTCGTAAACCATTAGAGTTTCAAGTAGGCGATATGGTTCTATTCAAAGTTTCACCTTGGAAAGGTGTGATTCGCTTCCGGAAGCGAGGTAAACTGAATCCTCGTTATGTTTGACCATTCAAAATAGTGAAGAGAATTGGCCCAGTAGCGTATCAACTGGACCTACCGGAAGGACTTAGTGGTGTACACGATGTCTTTCATGTCTAGAACTTAAAGAAATGTCTAGCAGACGAAACACTCATGGTTCCTCTTGAGGAGCTGCACATCGATGAACAACTACGGTTCGTTGAAGAACCGGTAGAAATCATAGATAGGGAAGTCAAAACGCTCAAACGCAGTAAAATGCCTATCGTCATAGTTTGTTGGAACTCGAAACGCGGACCGGAATTCACATGGGAGCGTGAGGACCAGATGATTCACAAGTATCCTCATGTGTTCAAGCAATCCACGTCAAACTCTTAAGGTATTATTTTAATTTTCAGGACGAAAATTCTTTCAATTAGGGGATGATGTGACACCCAGAAAAAAAAATTTATTATTTTAATTTTCAGGGCGAAAATTATTTCAACTAGAAGATGATGTGATAATCCAAACTTTTCTAGTTAACTCCGTTAACCAAATCTAGTTAAAGTTAACCTAATTAACTTAACTCAAACCCAGGGACTAATCCTGTCAATAATCCAAACTTAAACTCCAAGGACTAGTTATGTAATATTCCTAAACTGATCTGTTGACTTTGAAAGTTAAAATCATATTCCTGTTGACTTTTGATAGTCAAACTAACCAAAAAAAAAACTTAACCTATTTAACCCAGTTCAAACCTCAAGGACCAAATCCATCTTTATCTAAACCGAATTACACTTGAAACTACAGGGACTATTTCTGTAATTATCCAAATGTCAATTTTGTTGACTTTGGAAAGTCAAACCGTATGTTCTTGACACAAATTCGCGAAGTCTGTTGTAATTGATAACGCTTATGCACATCAATGATATTCACGACACCATTAAGACCCTAATCATTGCTTTTACTACGAATTAAACTACAATTATGAGTGATTATGTATTAACCGTCGACCATGATCTTATCTTCATCAAATTCTCACCAATTCTTCTGCTAATTCCGCAATTGAACCATCTGCACTCGTTAAACGAACCACCCTGAAGCTTCTGTACGCATCACTTTGGTCGAAGTGCAGCAGGAACCACCGGAAAGCAAGAATGAGCCGTCGTATCTGAGTTTTAGTCGATCAGTATCAACCCGACATCCATTTTGGTAATTGAAACCCCTATCACCTTTGTCTTAACCTGTTAATCAAAAGCCCTATCCTAATTGTGGCTTCCACTATCGGATTTAACATAATCTGATGTCTAGGGTTCATGTTAAACCGATTTAATCGAACCCTAACTTAAACACGATTTAAATCAAAATATTCCACACCATTAGACTCGTAATCATCTACAGAATAAAAGCCCTCTATCAATTTGATCGCATATCATCGAATTGATCATGATCCGGTATCTATGGTTTATTCGAAAACCAATTTGGGGGTTTTGATCTTAGACTCTGTTTAAATAAAATTAAAACATATCATTAGATTCGCAATCATTCGTTTAACGAAAGCCCCATGCTAATTGAGTCAAACAACATCGAATTTTTCAAGATCCAGAACCTAGGGTTCATACAATTTCAGGTTAATCGGATACTAATCTAGACATGTTTTTAATCCAATTAAAATACATGGATAGCTAAGCAATCCTCTGTTTATTGAAAGCCCTATGAATCCAACACCTTTCAATATCAGAATCGATCAAATCGATTCAGGACCAAATCGAGGGTTTTCTGCCTTTTGAATCTAAAATTAAATGATCCTAAACTACTTGGTTTTGATATTTAATACACCCAGAGATTCGTTATACACCGTTTAACAAAACCCCAATGTTGTTTTACTCGATCGTAATCGGAATCGATGGATCAGGCCCGGATTCGATCGCGTGATCATTTGGGAGGTAAACCACACTGGAGAGGGAGAGACCCGGGTTCGTGTCAGTGCTCCCACATTTTATTTTTGAGGCATTTTGATTATATTTAATTATTGAAAATCAAACCCTATATTATTATAATATTATATTAATGTGTTTTAGCCCGTGAAACCACCCGTAGGCTCGAGTTTGGATTTATAACCTATTTTCATTATTATTTTCACTTTTAAAAATAGTATATTTATATTATTTTCAAGCCATAACCTCGTATAAAATAATATATTTATATTATTTTCAACCCGTGATTAATATTATAAAATAATATATAAGTTATATTATTTCGGTGTGTTTAATTACATCGTGTGACGTTTTAAAACTATAAATAATATAAATTGTTATATTATTTACCTACGTTTATATTCTCGATTAAAAATAATATATTTATTATTTTTCCACACAGATGATTATTTTGTTAATCATACGACCTAAAAATAATATATTAACTTATATTATTTTCTTAACTTTTGTAAACAACTCAAACGTACGAATTTATTTATTTAATTATTTATTATTCGTTATTAATGTTCGACACGTAACACATTTACCCTAAATTATTATATTATGATATATATATATATATACCCAAAGACGCGTTCGTCTACTCTTAAATCCTTAGAATGCGTTAGGACATTCTAACTTTCCGTGTCGTCGTCACAAATCCCATCTCGTCCCTAATTTATGTGTTTATAATTTTAGGGCAAATGTAGATCGTCTGAGATTTACACTTGTGGTTCAAACTTTTCTCTTATGTAATCCAAATCACTACTCAAACTCAGGTGAGTTTCACGGCCCATTTTTACTCGTTTTCCTATTGGGGGAGAAACATGTATACAAATCAACATCTTTTTACTTGTTTTCCCGTTGAGGGAGAAACATATACGCAAGCAATCATACTTTTACATGTTTTCACCGTCGGGGGAGAAACAGGTACGCAAACAAACATTATTTTACATTTTTTTCCCGTTGGGGGAGAAAGCATGACGCAAACTATTTTGGATTATTGTAATTCATATGATATCACTGTTGAGGCTAAGCGTAACACACTATCATGAAAGTCCTCAAACACATCGGACTGTTAATATGGAATTAGCAAAGTAATTTTGGTAGTACTATTGGGTTTTAAAACCCCACCCGCGTTAGTCGCGCTAACTCAATTGGAGGTCGAACGGGTGAAATATTGACCTTAACACATTAGTCAGAGTTGATAGACCTGGTTGGAGGCAAACAAACAAACACTGTCAGCTTCGGTTGCGAGCGCTTTAGTAAGACATGAACATAGGCTAGCTACCTATAGATATGCATATTGAATGTACATAATCTGGCAAACGCTCTTATTGCAAACTTGAAACCTGTGAACTTACCAAACTCGTGTTGACACTTTTCGTACATGTTTTCTCAGGTCGTTAAGGCACAGGTTGCACAATTAGGACATGCATGGAGTCCTACTACCATTTCACTCATATGCAAACCGTTAAAACAATTACTTACTTTTATTAAACTAAACTTTGGCGCGTTGTTTTGCGCATTTACTTTCTTGTTTAAACGCTTCCGCATTAACTCTGAACTTTTATGATATTTCATTTAAGTCCCATATAGTGTCGTTTGATGTAACTAATGACCGAGATCTTGGTGTGTCACATCCCTAACGGTAAAACTCTGTTAGTGGAATTTGGGGGTGTGACATATGTCACCAGCGATTCTGATGACATGCTCGATCCTAGACGCGAAAAGGTTGTTTTCGTCCGATAATATAACAGAAGCGGACATTATTTCTATCATCCTATTGCAAATGTTATTTCCATCAAAAGGAAGGGACACTTCCTCGAGAAAGAAATTCTTGAATGAGGAACTGGAGATAATCTAGTGGATCTTGAAGAAATTCGAGAACCACAAACAACCGCTGATGAAGTCGGAGCGTCTAAACAACAAGAAGTTGTTGCTGATGAATCAGACATAAACATAAGCGTTCACATAAGTGTAAGGGCTCGCAAAGAACCTGACAGATACCTATGGCATCTTGAGGGTACCGAAGTCCTATCAGTAGTCGAGTCTACTGACGAACCTACTGAATACAAATCTGCAAATTCAGATCCAGAATCTGCAAAATGGCTGGATGCCATGAACGCCGAGATGCAATCTATGAGTGATAATCAAGTCTAGGACTTGGTTGGGCTATCCCCGAATCTCGGGCAGTAGGAAGCAAATGGATTTTGAAAAGAAAAACCGACATGCATGGAAATATACACACTTATAAAGCACGGCTAGTTGCGAAAGGTTTTACTCAGACTCAAGGCATTGATTATGATGAAACCTTCTCGCCCGTTGCTATGATCAAATCGATCAGGATATTGCTTGCCGTAGCCGCGTACTATGACTACGAGATATGGAAAATGGATGTCAAAACCGCTTTCCTTAATGGGCATCTCTCTGAAGATGTCTATATGGTACAGCCTGATGGTTTTGTTGACCCAAAATATCCTAATAGGGTGTGTAAACTGAATAAGTCCATTTATGGACTCAAACAAGCATCTCGAAGCTGGAATCTTCGTTTTGACCAAAAGATCAAAGAGTTTGTTTTTGTCAAAAATGAAGACGAGCCTTGTGTTTACAGAAAGGCTAGTGGGAGCACTATATCATTCCTCATCTTGTATGTGGATGATATACTTATCATTGGAAACAACATCCCTATGCTTAACGATGTTAAACACTGGTTAGGAACTTGTTTTGCAATGAAAGATCTTGGAGAAGCAGCTTACAATCTAGGAATCAAGATCTACATGGATAGATACAAGCGACTTCTAGGGCTATGCCAAGGAACATACATAGACAAAGTCATGGCATGCTTTCATATGGAAAACTCCAAGAAAGGAGGTGTTCCTATGACTAAAGGCATCGTGCTTAACAAATAGCAATCTCCTTCAACGGACATTAAAACTAAGCGTATGGAAGCAATTCCTTATGCTTTGGCGATTGGTTCTTTCATGTATGCTATGTTATGTACCAGGCCTGACGTCTCATATGCTTTAAGCATGACCAGTCGTTTTAAGCAAAGCCCTGGCATTTTCCATTGGACTGTAGTCAAGAACATATTGAAGTACTCGAGAAGGACTAAAGACATGTTCTTAATATTTGGAGGAGTGGAAGAGGAGCTCACTGTAAGATGTTATACTGACGCCAGCTTCCAAACTGACCGAGATGACTCTCGCTCACAATCAATATTCGTATTTACTCTAAACGGAGGAGCTATCTCCTAGAAGAGCTCCAAGCAGAGTGTGGTGGCGGATTCAACCACCGAATCTGAGTATGTAGCTGCATCAGATGCTGTAAAGGAAGCTGCTTGGATGAAGAAATTCATAATCGACCTCGATGTGGTTCCAAGTATTCGAAAACCAATCGAGATATTTTCTGTTAAGACATGCGCTATTGCTCAAGCCAAAGAGCCCAGATATCATCACAAAGCCAAGCACATTCTCAGAAAGTTCCACTATATACGGGGAATTGTGGAACGTGGTGACATCGTGATAAGCAAAGTAGACACAGATCAAAACCTAGCGGACCCGTCCACTAAGCTGATGCCTCAAGAGAAGCACCATAAGCACAGAAATGCTACCGGTCTTAGTTTTGCTAGCGATATGTTTTGATTTAGTATTTGGATGTACAAACATTAAACAATTATACTTTTTGAATTCAGTTTGATTTACTAGTTAAATGCAATTTTGAATCTTATAACTGTGTTTGATTTTAATACGTTTAATCCATGAATCTTGTATTCTTAATTATCCGTAGTCGATCAGAATCGTGGGAACGACTCTGAATTAAGACTATTATGAAATTGGACTCAAGTAGTTGACTTCCAATTTCACAGATCTCATCTTGGATGACGTTGGATGTAACTCGCTTCAAATCATCTTCATGGATTTTAATCATAAGATGTTTTTGATATTGGTATACTCATTTAGTATCCTATGACCTGAGATGCATATTAGAACTTTTGTTTACCAATGACTGTTCTTTAATCACTGTCAACCGCTGTCACGTAACTGCCAGTCATAAAGGCATTGGTTAGGAACAGATCTAAAGTTCAGTGGGAGCTGTATGTAGTCGATAAGGGATTCTGTACTCTTACATGATATGTAACAGTTAGACATCGTGGCACCCTCGTGATTCAAACTAGTGAAGTGTAAGGCCTTACCCAAACTGACTGTGTGTTTGATTGGACCACTATAAATCTGGAACGAGAACAATAATGATTGAACGCTAGATGAGAATGAACCTAATCCATGTCTCATTGATTCAATTGATGTCTTTTTTATAGAAAGGATAAATGACGATTATTACCATAAGTCTATTGTCTTGCAATAGCAAGATGTTTTGTTTAATGACTTTAAAGTGTCATACTTTGTTAGGGGCAACCATGTGTAGCTAGAACACCGCTGGCTGTCTGCGTTAAGGAACTTAATCGAAGGACGTCCAAGTGGGAAACTATTGGAATTATATGTCCGGTCATGATTATTTAATGCTACTAGCTAAGTTATGACCTGTAAGAGTTACCACTTGGGCAACGAATCCATTTAATCAGTTTAACTGGTAATTACGATCTGTTAGCGAGATTATATATATTTATGTATATTCGTTATACAGTAATTATTATTTATACATTTTTATAAATAATAAATATATATTATTTTAATCTTTTATTAAAACATTAAAACGGGTTCGGGCTTTTGCATCTCGTATTGGACTTTGAAACCAAAAACAATTAGTAGAGTTTATAATTATTATATAATTATAAATCTAACAATATGTTTTTGACCAAAAATTGGGACTAAGCCGCAATAGGAAGAAAAAGTTTTTTTTCTTTATCTCGATTAACTCTAATCAAGAAGAAAACAAGAAATCGTTTTTCTTGTTTTTTTGGCAATTTCGAAAGCAGCCAGCAAAACACCAAACCAGCCCAAACCGCCCCCGCGTTCCTGTTTCTGGCCAGCCCCCGCGTTCCTGTTTCCTCGCGTTCGGTTCGTGATCTAGCATCAGTTCATTTTACTTAGGTGTCTCAATCATTTAATTATTAACCACTAAGGTATAATTAATCTCATTGGTAGATTAAATATTTATTCCGCGTTCGTATGTTTTGTAACCCAGATCCTCTCGGGTTTTATTTTGTGTTGAATCGGTTTCGTTCCGCTGCGTATTAATAATTACTAAATAATTATTATTAATCTATATTTACTTATCAACCGTTTTTTATAACTAATCTAACTAGACACCACTGGACAAAAATCCAACAAAGGCATCTTCTTAAGATATGTTGCCAACTCACCCTGCAAGAGAGTGTACAATATAAGAACACCCTTAGTTGAAGAATGGTTCAAAGTGGATTGCAGTAAACATAGCACGCCACCAGAACCTACAGGTCCAGCGTGGGGATTCGATTATGATACTCTATTCAAGTCTTTCAACCTTCATGATCTATCTGCCGAAGATGCCGCCCATGTTTACGAATACTTTAATGGTGGTGATGACTAAAATTTTTCCACTCGTGCCACTGTACCAATTGTAACTCTCGATTCCAATGCTGCATCTGCATCTTGAACTCATGCAAGTGATGGTGAGGAAGTTGTTCATGTTGATGGAAATGACGCTCGAGCTGATCCTATCACTCGTGTAGGAAATGAAGCTCCAGTTGATCCAATCAACATTGAATCATCTTCATCCAGTTCACAGGATATGGGGGAGTTATGTACGAATCTTGATACAAATCTCCAAGAACCGCAAGTACCAGAGACGAGAGTGCATAAGAATCATCCAATTGACAACATTATTGGTGATCCTAATGTCGGTGTTAAGACTCGTCATAGAACCATTGCCGAGAACACAAGTCTGTATGCTAAGATACTTAACACTGGTATCATAGAAACATGTTTGCATGCTGCATTCGTATCCCAATTGGAGCCGAAGAATGTGAAAGAGGCTCTTGCTGACAACTGCTGGATTGAGGCTATGCAAGATGAGTTGTCCCAATTCCAAAAGTTACATGTGTGGGACTTAGTTGACCTTCCGAAAGGTATGTATCCGATTGGAACCAGATGGGTGTTCAAATGTAAGACGGACGATCGACACGTTGTAGTGAAGAATAAAACAAGGTTGGTTGTTCAGGGTTTTTATCAGCAAGAGGGCCTGGATTACACTGAGGTGTATGTCCCAGTTGCTAGAATTGAAGTCATTCGACTGTTTTTGGCTTATGTCTCCGTTGTCGGCTTCAAGGTCTATCAACTTGTGAAGAGTGCTTTCTTGTATGGAAAACTTCATGAAGAGGTCTATGTCACTCAACCACCCGGCTTTGAAGATCCACATAATATTGATAAAGTGTATAAACTGGATAAAGCACTTTATGGTCTTCATCAAGCACCTTGGGCATGGTATGAGACTTTATCAAAACATCTACTGTCCAATGGTTTCGATTGTGGATAAATTGGCTCGACCCTCTTCATACGAAAAGCAGGAGGTGATATTCTACATGTGCAAGTATACGTTGATGACATTATCTTTGGGTCTACAAATGAAAAGATGTGTAGGGAATTCGAAAGGGTGATGAAGTCCAAGTTTGAAATGAGCAATATGGGTGAACTGTCATTTTTCTTGGGTTTGCAAATCAGTCAAAGGAAGGATGGCATTTATCTACATCAAACTAAGTACGTACAAGACATTTTGTCGAAATACAAAGTGAATGATTGTAGTACTTACGGCACACCAATCCCAGTCAATCACGGTTTGCAACCAGATAAAGATGGAAAGGATGTAGACTGTAAATTGTACCGTGGGATGATCAGATCTCTTATGCATCTCACAGCTTCAAGACCCAACATAATGTTTGTTGTGTGCTTGTGCTCGAGGTTTTAGTCACAACCGAAGGAATCTCATATGATTGCTATGAAAAGAATCTTCAGATACCTGAAAGGGAAACCTTGATTGGGTCTTTGGTACTCCAAGCAGCAGTCATTTGACTTCAAAGCTTACATAGATTCTAACTATGGCGGTTGTAATCTCGATAGAAAATCAACCTCAGGTGGATGTCAATTCCTCAAAGCTTACACAAATTCTGACTATGGCAGTTGTAATCTCGATAGAAACTATGGCGGTTTCTGTCTCAACATGTGAAGCAGAGTACATTGCTTCCGCAAGCTGTTGCTCTCAAATATTGGGGATCGAGCAACAATTGAGAGACTATGGTTTAAACTACACTCGAACCCCCTTGTTCATTGACAACAATGCCACCATGTCCATCACAAATAACTCGGTGAAACATTCCAAAACTAAACACATTGAGATTCGTCACCACTTCATCCGTGATTGTGCTGAAAAGCACTTGATTGAACTTGTAAAAGTTCACACGGATGACAACTTTGCTGACCTTTTCACTAAGGCGTTTTATCGAACCCGTTTTGAACATCTTGTCAAGATGATAGGAATGTTCAATCCTGAGTGAAAACTTGTTTTTCAAAATCAAAGCATTTTCTTGGAAGTTAACTTTTATTTCTTTTAAGTTTTGTATAGTTTGTACATCTTTCAAATTATCTAGGAAAAACCAAACAAAATAGAAAACCAAGAAATTTTCAAAGTCATTTGAAGAAAAGAGGAAATGATAGCACATCAGTAATGATCTAAACGTCTTAGATTACACATATGGGAAATGATTGCATCATGCTTACTAGATTGATTGCATTGTTTGACTTGTTAATCTGCTTATTCTCAAGTACTTTGAATTGTCAGTAGGCTATAAGCGTCATTGAAAATTAGTTGTGTGGAAACTAAATTAATATTACAACTGTGATTTGAACCCATGTTTGCTAGTGTGTGTGTGTAAAAGATTACAAAAGATTACTATCAGATACAGGAGGTAAGATTTTGGAAAGTATTTTCTTATGAGATCAGTTTCGGGTTAGGTCATTAGCACAATTACTGTGGTTTGTCTCGCTGCCCATACTCACAAGTATGCAATGAGAGATTGAATCAAGATATGTCTTGACATTAACCCTTGAGCATATATTCATCATTGAATCATTCCTGATTCATTGAAATCAAATCTAGATAAAAGTTGGATCCCCTTACCTAAATCCTCAGACACCATATTCATTATCCTGAATAATATTTTTGATATTCACAGAAGTAATCCTATGAAACCAACACATATGAATCACTTGATTCAGAATCTTATGATTCCTAATAATCCTTATGGATTCTGCTTGATTTTTCTGTGCTAACTGATGTAACTTCATTCTGGAAATTAAGAATATCATTGGGAACATCTTAGATGTCTTGAGATACTGCAAATTTAAATTTAGATAGCATAACAGTGGGGTACACATTGTATACTTATAATTAATACCTTTACACACAAGAACGTGAAACTAAGATGCTTATGGTTTCAAATCTTATAATACTGTCAACTTGACTTACTTGTTTATATTGCTTATTACGTATGAATAAGTAGTAATCCATGACATGATCCCATATTCTCTGATGTTTATATTGTATCAATTTTACTTGTAATAGCCTGATATGATCCTCTGCTCATGACTTTGACCAAAAAGAGAGTGTATGTATATACTTGTTTATCTTCATTCAGAAAAAGAACAAAAAGATTTTACGTTTGTGAACAGTTCAAGTTTTTTGTACAGTTTATCAAAAGGTTAAGAAAAGAAAAAAATATTTGTGTTTAACTTCCTTGATCTATTTTTGACCCCTCTAGATTGAGCATTCATATCCGGTTCGCTATTTGACTTGACAATTCTTCATAATTTGAGTTGAAATCTTAGCACACAAGGGTTTCTGCATACTTAACAAGTACGCAGGAATTAAACCTTGCGTACTTACAAGTACGCAAGACTTAAGTCATGCATACTTACTAAGTACGCAGGAGTTAAGTCCTGCGTACATGTTAAGTACGCACGGCCCTTATGTGTGGGGTATATATACCAGTGTTAGAAATTTTTCTTTAGTTCATCTCATTTTATACGACCAACACTGTTGTATACTCCCGAATCTTTTTTCCTCGAAAATTTGTGTGTTTCTAATCGAGTTTTTCATCCCGATCTTAGTTTCATCTTCATCTAACTAACATTTGGTGAGATTCTCAGAAGATTTCACCCACAAAATCACTTGTTTTGGGTTGATTTTTGAACTGAAAAAGTTAGGGTTTTGGTTTTGATTTTGTGACCGATTTTGTTTGTTATTAACCTAAATTATGATCTAAAACATGTTCTAAATCATTAACCTAAGCTCTATCATCTATATTTTGTCCTCTACCACTTGTTGACCGTATGTGACCGTCGGTCCAAGGCTAGGTCACAATGACTGTGTTATAGCTAGGTTTTAGTGTTGGTTTTGGTCCCATAGGTTGTAACCATGCTTGTCGACCTCGTGGTGACCATAATCCACAGTAAAACCTCACTTTCTTTGAATTACTGATTTTGAAATTTGGCTAAGTACAGGTTCATGCGTACTTAACAAGTACGCAAGAAGTAATTCATGCGTACTTGCTACGTACGCAAGAACAATCACCTGCATACTTGCTAAGTACGCAGGAAGGGCTACTCTGAAATTTTTCTATGTTTGAAAACCAATTCGATGTGCAAGAGCTATACTTAGTCATATCTGTTCAATTCCAATGAGTTTATTTGATCTTATAGTGTTCATTGTATGTTCTTGCAGTGATGGCTCGTGCATTTACCAGTGAGTTCAATCATTTTGCTCTCACAAATCCTGAATGGAAGGGTACTGCACTTCAGTATAGAGAAATTGTGGACTTTCTAAACCGTTCAAGGATCAGCCATGTCATTTCTACTGATCCAATCGTTTCAAGACCTTATCTGGAACAGTTCTGGGAGATAGCAGATCATGACTGTACGGTAACGCCAAACGTCATTAGGGCTACTATAGCGGGTCATGATATTGCTATCTCTAAAGATACCATCAGGAGAGTTCTACAATTCAGAGATCTAGCAACCGACCCAGTTACTTATCCGGATTATTTTGTGGATGGGTGCTGGAGGCAGAGAATGGGATACGTCGGTGCTACAGATTATGCCTCTTATAAGAAGATGTGGTTACTAGATCAGTGGAGGTACTTTGCCCACCTCATGATTATGTGCATCTCTTCAAGGAAAGCTGGCAAGGATGCAATGGGTCATGACTTGGCAGCTGCAATGGTTGGGTTATCTCTCAACAAGGGATACAACTTCTCCAAATACATCTACAAAGCCTTAAGCGATCAGATCAATACAGCGGAGAGGTTTAGATTCTTGTTATATCCCAGATTCGTACAGTTGTTGATCAATGATGCATTGACCAACCTTCCAGCAATTGGTGAAAGATTGCAGGTCAAGACAGTGGCCAAGATAGTGTTTTCCCAATTCCTTACGCCAGGCAGTGTAGAACCTACCCTTGAGCACACTCCTCTCTTTGGCCACTTAATCAATGAAGCGTATGTGGCCCCTCTAGATCTAAAATGGTTTAGTATAGAGTCGGAGCCTGAACAGAGTGAACACTCAGATGAACAAGTAGAGGAGGAAGTAGGAGGAGATGAAGAATCTGAGAGTGATGATTCTGGTGATAGTGGTGATGAAGAACAGGAAGAGAAGATGGTGCTAAAGGGTCAGATTCTGAAGCCACTGAATCTGATTCATCTGATTCTGATTATGCACCAGCTCAATCACATTCAAGGAGGATGGTGAAGGTTCCCCTTCCCGAATCATCTTCGAAAAGACAAAGACAAGAAAGTACCAGCAACGAATATGAACCCGACAATGATTCGGATGCTGAATTATAGCGACAGAAAAGAGAAAGAAGCGTAAAGCGTCGAGGGGATAGGCCATTTGCGGCTATCCTTAGAGAATTTGAATCTAGTGCGGCACGGCAACCAGTTACTGAGGCTGTGAGTACTGCTTCATCCTCTACTTCATCTTCCAGCCAGATGTATCAACAATAGCAGAGGAGGCAGCCATGTGTTATTATTGAGGTGGCTGTCACTACTGTCACAGAGGAGGTTCCTGTGATAGTATCCCTCCCTGTCCACTATGTCCACCAGGTGATGGTGTCGAGTCCTATTCAGACGGAGTTGATCACAATCACCCAAACCACCCTTGAAACCACAACCATCCCAACCACTATCCCCTACTTCCCTTCAACCACTCAGTGAACCCTTTTCATTTGGTGATTTCACTCATAGGTTCAATTTTGATGACATCTTCACCTTTTCTCATCATATAGCTAAGGGCTCTACATCTAGGGATCTTGATCCTCGTGATGCTAGGATTGCTACCTTGGAGACTCAGGTAGCAGGTCTACTTGAAATGGTACGGAAGTAAAGGGAGGAGTCTGAAAAACAACAAGGTTAGATCAATTCTTTGATTGATGAAGTAGCCACTCTAAGGAAGCAACAGAAGGCTGATGATCTTCAAAGATAAGAGCATGGGTTGATGGTCAAGTTGGTTTGTGACTTGACCAATGCGCTTGCTACTCAGGGGGATAAGATTAAGGAACTGTTGAAGGAGAAGGAGATGCCATCCAAGCCTAGTGCTGATGAGGCTTGTCACCTAGTCGATCTGACTAAGGATGATGACACAGACAAGGATCCTGAAGTCGGTCCTTGTGGAAGTAGTGAGCAACAAGCGCTAGCTATTGTTCCTATCTCTGTTGTGGCTATGGCTGAGAGGGAGTCTGGTTAAGGTGATGCATCTGGTAGTGGAGGTAATAAAGGAAAGTCTCCGACTAGTGTGCTTTATGACCTATCTGATGAGGTTATACTTATGATAGAGCCAGACTATTCCAAATAAGCTCAGATTTATTCTCTATGCAACCTTGAAGAAGGAGAGATCGAGTATGACGATGAGTGGTATGTGGAGGATGGAGATGTTGTGGTGGAGTTTCCCAAAGGGGACGGTGAAGGAGTTTATGAGCTCAAGGATGGAGAGATCTTTGAAGCTCCATCCTTTAAAGCTACATTCAACACAGGTTCAGCCGAGCCTAAATTCGTTGCTGAGGCTAGTTGTGCAACAACCTCGACTAAAGCCTCTCCCACCGATCCCCAACATGTTGATCCCGAGGCCTGGAAAAGTAAATATCATGCGGATGGTTTACCTAGGATCAAGCTCCGGTCTTGCAAAAGACATCCATTATAGATAAACATGGAGCCACAGGTATGATCTTGTCTGTCAAGTTCGACGATGACAAGAAGTTGTTCGCCATCAAAAGAGCGGGTGGGGTTCAGTACTTGAAACCCACAAGCGAGGCGTTCAACTCCTCGCTGAAGTATGATCTAGTGAATCTTGCAAAACGAGAGCTGATGGGTAATTCTAAACACGCAGTAGCAATGGGTTTGTGGAATACACTACAGCGAGAGGGAAGATCAGGAAACTTTGAAGTTTTCAAGCCTCAAATGCCCAAGAGAGTCTGGGATAAGACTGTCAAACATCCTGTGACTAACAAAAGCCTAAAGAAGCTGGTTTACAAGCCAGTGCTATGTGAAACCAAGATACCCTTGAGCAAATTATCTCAGGATATCCTTGGCAACATATGGCACTGGTACGTAGATCCAAAGACGGGCGAGGCAGTGGTGATGGGAAGAGTGAGGTCCGCGACTGGATGCTTGGAGCCAAAGGAACTGATAAGGGTTTTTGATGAAATCACTTTCATAAACTTCTTTGTGAAAGATCTGACGGCTCTTAATTAAAAATATTGCATCTACACGGACGAGTGGATGAAGCTTCAAGCATCAAGGTACGACAAGCTAGTCAAGTTCTGTCTTGACTACAAGCCGACGATGGGAAGCTAGAGCTGCAAGAGGTTGAAGACCGAAGACAATCCAGAGCTGTTGTGAAGGGGGAGTTTGTTGGAGCACGTTTGTGTGACAGACACTCTGGATGTTGTCTTATGATTTTGTATTTTACTTTCTGTATTTGTATTTGTATTCAGTATCTGAATGTATTGGTTTATTGAGTTGTAAACATGTATGTAGGTACTTGTACTTGGTTGTCTTCGTAAAGTGTTGTGCGCACTTAACAAGTGCGCATGATGTATGTCCTGCGTACTTAGCAAGTACGCAGGAACAAAGTATGCGTACTTGCTAAGTACACAGGAGTTAATCCATGCGCACTTGTTAAGTGCGCACGTAACTGGTCTTAGTATATATAGCTGGTCTTGATAGAAATTATGTACGCATTCATTCTGTAACCGCCTTTGATTATCAATAGACGAAGTTTGAAGTATTTTGTGTTGGTGTTGTTGTCGGTTTACTTTGTGTTACTTGATACTCCAACTTGTCACGGGTATTCTGCACCCTGTTTGACTAGTCACACACTCGCACGTAACGATCTGAGACACCCGGGGACCTACAAGCCCAGTCTTGAATTAGAGGAAGATGATATCGCTTCAAGCCTAGTCTTAATCTTTTTCGTCTTAGGCTCTTCAAGCTCATAATCTGAGTCTGAGTCAGCTTGTCTCTCCGAGTATGATTCAGGAGGTTCGTTTTGAGCATCGGAGTCTAACTTGTAGTAGTCTATCCCATATATTCCTGCATCAAGAGTTCCACTGGACTCTACAAACTCTTCTTTAGCCTCTTGTACAATTGGAACTTGTACTTCTTCAATAAAAGGAGCTTCTAACACAGGTTCATCATCAGGTTGATCTTCTTCTTGACGAATAGGGTTTTCAATATCAACTTTAGCTTCAGCCTCTTGTTGATTTCCTTGAACTTGTTCTATCTCAACTTCTTCTTCCTCAGATGATGACAACTCTTCTTCAACTAGTAGAGCAGGGTCAACATCAGGTATAAATTCTTCTTCTTCTCCAATGATATGACCAAATAGAGGGATGCTGGCAATCTCCCTGTTGGTTCTTTTGCTTTTACTTTTCATGTAACTTAGGGTCTTGGCGGTCATGTGGTCAAAGACAAGCATATGGCCAATTTGTTGTAGATCAGGATGAAGATGGTTGATGATAATTTGAATGAATCTTGGATAAAGTAAGAACTTTTCTTTAACTGCTCCAGTCAAATTTTCCTTTAGATGTCTGAACACTAACCTAGAGAAGTTGTAATTTCTTCCTTTGATCAATCCCAAAATTGCAGAAGACACTAGGGCATTAGTAGAATAAAAACCTACCTTTTTGATGGACATGAAATGGATGAACACATGGACAACATATCTCCAGTGGTGTGGAAGGGAGTTCTTGATAATTTGACCACTTTTGAATTCATCCGGGTGACCCATTCTTCTAAAACATTCTTTGATGTAAAAACTTGGAAACTCTGTAGGTGCTTGATGATCATCATTAAAATGTAACACCTTTCTAATAGTATCTTCAGAGAATAGAACTTCTTGACCACGTACAGTTGCCCTTATCTGCTCCACATCCTCAATAATCACTATCTCTGCAGTTTCCCAGAATTGCGTGATTGTGGTTTCAAAGACATGTACATTGTGACCGATGGCAAAGCTTATGTTGGAGTTTTCCAGGAAATTCAAGACTTGAACAAAATCTGCACTTTTAGGATCGTTGGCATCAAGAAATGCATAGACATTGTGCCTCTTAACAAATAGAAGATCCATATCTGCAATAAACACTTTTGTCAAAATTCTGATACTTAGAAAAATTTCCGAAACAGACTCATCGAAACTCTTTGACCCAACACTTAGAAAAATTTGAAAGAGGCCCTATCGAAACTACTAGTTTCGGGTGAAACAACTCAATCGAAACAACAAGTTTCGGCTCATACTTAGAAAATTTCAGAAACAGGTCTTATCGAAACTACTAGTTTCGGGTGAAATAACTCAATCGAAACAACAAGTTTCGATCCAATCATTCAGAACTTGTCATCAACTGAAACTAGGTAGTTTCGAGCAGAGAAACTTGGTCATAAATTTAGTCTTTGACATATTTGGGCATCGAAACAACTAGTTTCGATTGAGAAAACTTGTTCAAATTTTGAGAAAATATCTTTTAATTGAAACTACTATTTTCGATGCCTAATCTCTGAAACAAGACAACTGATTCATATCACAATGAAAAGACCCTGAGATATATACAAACATAAGAAACTTTTATCACACAAACGAAAAGTTAAAGGAAAGGTCAAGAATGGCCTGTGACGGTGTCGGAACTCCATCTTACCGAGTAATGGACTGTAATCTGCAAATATGTACAATAAAGTGTAAGATATCAACAATGGCGAGTTTATAAACAAGATTTAAGCCCAAAATACTCCATAAAGGAATGCAACAATCGTCTTTTTACAAAATCAAACCCTAGGTGTTCAACTGAAATTTCACCGAGAAACCATAAACATTGTTACCTAATGATGAAGACGACGAGGGAATAAGATGAAAATCACTGATTTCGCAAACTCAGAACGACGGCTAGAGAGGTTTTGTGTGTGTGAGAGAAAGTGTAAAGTGATCGGATACTGTAAAGTGAACCTTGACGACGAAGAAATCAGATTATGAATTCATTTAATTTTTGTTTCATGTGGCAAAAGACCAGAATGCCCCTGTTGAAACTACTAGTTTCGGTAGGCAGAAGAAGTTTCGGGTGGCAGAGTAGTTTCGGGTGACTGAGGCAAATTCAATACTCATTAAAACAGATAAAATAAAGCTCAAATATTTACAAATTTATACAAGACTTAAAAAGAAATATTCACAGGTTATTCACACTTATCTTCTTGGAAAAGATCCAACATGAGATCAGATCTGGTTAGTCTCTTGAAACACTTCCTTTTGCAATCAACTACCGTGAGTCCCTGAAGATAGCTGATATTTGTGCAAAGTAAACCCGAACATTTGTTTGTACATAGTTTTCATGTGATTATTAGGTACCATTTAAGCATGATACAAGGTGTACCCTACATATTGAAATAAAATGGTTTTGAAAATCTATCAATCACAATAAATACCCGCATTCATCCTATCATATCTTTCTGATTGGCCAAAGTACCATCTTAGTAAGTCAATGATACCACCTAAATAGAAATAAAAATCCAAGTGGATTAGAAGATATAAAATAAAAGATATCCAAGTAGATATTAAAAGATACGAACATTCTAAATCTGTGCGTAATCAAAACAGAAGAAGTCGTAAAATTATCCAAGCGGATAGAAAAAAAATTGAACACCCGAGATATTTGCGTAAGCAAAACAAACGGGGTCAAATCATCCAAGTGGATGGAAAAAGGATGAACACCCGAGATCTTTGCGTAACCAAAACATACGGGGTTATATGTGGTAAATATCGTTACTTTGACGGTCACATGGCGTATGAATAGGAATCCAACACGTAGGACTGTATCTGATTGAATTGGTTTTCTTAGATAGATAAAATGGGTTAGATGTTTCAATAATGGGTTCAAACACACAACTATGAGATAAGATTTAGGTTTTCACACTACTTACAAGTTTTAACCATATGTCGGGCCTACCAGCTATATCTCAGTAAACACCATCGTGTTTGGTCCATTCCATGTTCAAGATATGTGATCAGACACTATCATTTCTCAAATGTTAGATTTAATTTTCCTGAAACACAGAATTTTGATACCACTTGAAAGGTTAGAATGTACAGAACTATGTTCAAGGCACGAAGATGCAACTTATTTTTCTTTTTCTTTTTCTTTTCTTTCAAAACCATACACAGAGCAATTCTTTTCAAATTTAACATATCAAATCCTCATTTCTCCCCCAAAAGATTTGCTTGTAACTGAAAGTAACTATACAGAAAAATAAAAATCTTTTTGGTAATTTTCTTGACTTTTAAGCATAAACATAAAACAGACTGATATACACAAGAATTACTGAAAATTGATCGTGCCAAGCATCTCCACCAGCTGGGCAAATATGGTAGAGTCAAAAGCTTTTATGAAGATGTCGGCGGTTTGCTTATCGGTTTTGACTTCAACTATTTGGATATGTATCTTTTTCAAACAATCACGAATAAAGTGATGTTTGATCTCGATGTGTTTGGTTTTGGGGTATTGAACTGGTTTTTTTGGTGATATGGGGAACGACATTGTTGTCACAAAGGATTGATGTCTCATGGAATGTGATCCCATAGTCAAGCATCTGATGGTGTATACATCTGACTTGGGAACAACAAAGGGTTGCGGCAATGTATTCGGCTTCAGCGGTGGATTGGGAAACGGTGGATTGTTTCTTACATTGCCATGAGACAAGGCGGTTACCAAGGAACTGACAACCTCCAGAAGTGGATTTTATGTCTAAGTTGCGTCCCCCGTAGTCTGCATCTGAATAAGCCACAAGATCAAACAAATCATTTTTAGGATACCAAAGACCCAGTTTTGGCTTATACTTTAAATATCGTAAGATACGTTTGACAGCAGATAAATGAGAGAGTTTAGGATTAGCCCCGAAAACGTGCACACAAACACACTGCAAACATGACGTCAGGTCTACTGGCAGTGAGATACATGAGAGATCCTATCATAGAGCGATAGAGGTGCTGATCAACGCTTTCACCATCCAAATCATGAGACAGACAATGTCGAACTTCCATGGGAGTTTTGACTGGATGGGACTCAGCCATTTTGAACTTGGTCAGGATTTCTTTCACGTATTTCTCTTGATGGATGAGAATTCCTGATTTAGACTGATCAACTTACAGTCCGAAAAAGAACTTCATTTCTCCCATAAAGCTCATTTCAAACTTAGAACGCATCACTTATTCAAATTCTTTGCACAGACGAGTATTGGTAGATCCAAAGATGATATCGTCCACATAAATTTGCACCATGATTGTATCCTTTCCATCCTTCCGTTTAAATAGAGTTTAGTCAATTGCACCTCGTATGAAACCATTTTCAAGCATATGCTTTGATAACGTTTCATACCACGCACGAGGTGCTTGGTGAAGACCGTACAATGCTTTGTCTACCCTGTAGATACGGTCTGGAAAGTTAGGATCAATGAAACCCGGTGCTTGACATAAACTTCCTCTTGAACTTTTCCATACAGAAATGCGCTTTTGATATCCATTTGATGAACAGTGAAGTCCATATAGGCTGCACAGGCAAGAAACATTTTGATGGCTTCCAAGCGAGCCACTGGTGCAAAAACTTCTTCAAAGTCAATCCCATCTTCTTGATAAAAACCTTGAACTACCAAACGAGCTTTGTTTCGAACCACAATTCCTCCTTCATCCTTTTTGTTGTGAAATACCCAAAGAGTGCCGATTGGAACTTTGTTCTTGGGAAGATCCACCAGATTCCACACATTCAGTTTTGAGAATTGCTGTAACTTTTCTTGCATAGCTTCCACCTAGTTGTTCTCATGCAAAGCTGCTTTGATATTCTTAGGTTTGACTTGAGGTATAAAACACGAGAACATGTTGTTGTCTAATGCATTACAAGCACTTCGAGTATGAACACCCACATTGAGCGGGCCAATGATGTTGTTAGTGGGATGATTTTTGTGAATTCTCAACTGAGGAATCTCATCTTCCTCCAAGATTTCATCTAAATTTGTGATATTATCAGCAGGAGGACTGGCTTCATCAATAATAGGATCTTCAGTAGTTGATTGTGGAGCAACATTTACTATTGGAATGGCGTTGTCTTCAACAGTTTCACTTGTTGCACTAGAACCGGAGGAGTCCATATTGGATTCAGTAACAACAGGTGTAGGGATTTCATTTTGAGTGGATGAGTAAGAACTTTGATCATTAATATTCCCTAGATTGTTCACAGAAAAATAAGGATTAGCAGAAGTTGATTCATTTGAAAACACAGGAAGATTAAATGATTTAAACAATGATTCGACATCAAAAAGCCAATCAGGACCGTCCCCAACATCCGTATGATTGCTTTCATGCGAACTGATATCAATGGACTCCAGCACCATCCTTCTCTACTTGTTGTAAACACGAAATGCTCGTTGATTAGATGAATATTCCACAAAATAGCATTCATCTGCTTTGGCTTCAAACTTGTTCAGCTGATCTGAGGTATTCAACATCGTGCATACACACCCAAAATTTCTGAAGAAATCAATAAATGGCTTTCGCTTGTACAGGATCTCATAGGGTGTCTTGTTGTAGCTTTTGGTGATGAGAACCCAATTTTGCACAAAACATGTAATGTTGACCGCCTCAGCCCAAAAACTCACGGGAAGCTTGGAGTCAACAATCATAGTTCTTGCAGCTTCAATCAGTGTGCGGTTTCTTCTTTCAGCTACACCATTTTGTTGAGGAGTACGTGGTGCACTAAATTGTCTAGAAATTCCTTTGCTTTCAAAGAAAGAATCAAGAGTGGCATTCTTGAATTTTGTTCCATGATCAATTCAGATAGTCTTCACACTCATATTGAAGAGGTTCTCAATTTGAAGCAGATAGGTTTTCAGTATCTCTGGCGTCTCATATTTCTTAGCAAGGAAGAACACCCAAGTAAACCGAGAGAAGTCATCGGTTACCAGTAAACAGTAAGATTTTCGTCCAAGACTCATGACACTCACAGGACCAAAAAGATCCATGTGAAGTAATTAGAGAGGGGAGTCGATGGAATTTGTGGTTTTAGGCTTAAGAGATGATTTGTGCTGTTTTCCCTTGGATCAGGAGATACAGTGTTCCACAGGAGAAAAATCTTTGAGAGGCAATCGAGTGACAAGGTTTCCTTGAACCAGGCGGTTCATGGTTTTAAAGTTTACGTGTCCCAACCTTTTATGCCACAGAAATGATTCATCTTTAGAAGCCTTTGAAAGAAAGCATGATTCAATTCCCGATGGGTTGTTCATATCCAAGCTATAGGTGTTGTATCTCCTGGCAGCACGCATAAGAATAAGTTCTTCGGGAATCACTACTACAGGCTTCAAGATTAGACATTCTTTTTAATTGAACAAGGCACAGAAGTCTTTATCACAAATCTGAGAAACACTTTTCAGATTATACTTTAATTAGGGAACAAAATTGACATGTTCCAAACTATTTACACCATTTGATATTGTTCCTTGTCCTTCAATCTTTCCTCCCCTTGGGTTGCTAGCAAAAGCTACATAATCTCCATCCATTGGATGATAATCTTGTAGCAAGTTGAATTGATCAGTCATGTGTCTTGAACACCCACTATCTACATGCCAAATGTTATCTCCAGTTCTTCTTGGTTGACCCTATACACAACAAACCATTTAGACATTTTGACCTATACCATTGCTATCAAGAAGTTTCTTGTCAGGATAGGACATCACACTAGAATCATAATCAGAATCCTCCTTAGATGAAGCATACTCATCATATAGAATATTATTTTTAATTTTCCAGGTTCTTTTAAAAAAAAATTTAGAATTCTTAATTCTTTTACGCCAAGATTTTCTACTGTGAGAAGACTTAGATGGCACTTTTGATTTTAAAGAAAATTTGGGAGACGATTCATCATTACAATCGATTGTTATTAATTTACAACTTTTTGAAACATGATTTGAGGCACCACAACTAAAACAAAGTTTATCGCAAGATGCCTTAGCCTGATAATTGTCATCACAAGATGAAGATGATTGTGATGTTGAGGCATCTGAACATGACACAAATCTCTCTTCAGTAACTTTGTCTTGAAAACGTTGTTCTTCTTTTAATCTGAAAAATTTCATATTGCTCATGGTTTCTCGTGGTACATCACTGACAATAATTCCTGCACTTTTAAACTTGGTAACACATGGCACAGCATTCAAAGATTTAGGAATAAAAGGTAAAGCATTTTTAAATTTAGAAATATCACATACCAATCCCGTATGCTCACTAGGCATAGAATCAAAATACATGTTTTCAACGTGTTCACAAATATCTGGTTTTGACACGGACATATTATTACATTCATCCGACTCAAGTTCATTTAAAACATTTCTAACACAGTTACTCTCATCACAATCATCTTCTGAAGTTACACAATTTGATTCTGCACATTAAGCAAAACTGTCAGAATCAGAGGACGTAATATAATCATCAGGAGATAAAGTACACACAAAAGGAGTAGGAATATGAGCAACATGCATGTCAACAAATCTACCTGATTTAGAATAAGGTGGTGGATGAGAATTGTAACCAAGACCCTTTGTGCCTTTTCTATTAAATTGTTTATCAATTATTCCAAATAGAATTTTCTGATCCATATCCGTGTGATCCACTTGTAACTTAGCCATTTCTGCCATTTGGACTCTTTCGCTCAAAATTTTATTATTAATGGTTTGAGTATTAAATTGCATAATTGAAGAACAGTTTTCTCCAGAAATGTCATGAATTTTCTTTAAGTACAATTTCTCATTTTTGGCCACAGAGTCATGCATCACCTTAATGTGATCTTGTTCATCAATTAGAGCTTGATTGATGAATTTGTATTTCTGAATTTCATTTAAACAAGATCTAGCACTACAAAGTTTAGAAATAACCTCAGCAGGTACAGTAGTGAGATCCTCAGCTTGCCCAATCATAACACACTTGCCCTTGTCCTCTACATCAGCCATCAAGGCTTTATTAGCAGCTTCCTCGGCTTGTTCTCCCCAATGATAGAGTCCATCAGCTTGACAGACAAGAGCTGTGGAACTTGAAGATGTGCTTGTCTTGGGAGGATTAATAGCTTGCTATCCAGAGGAAGTCTTTTTTTCTTGTTGGTCCTTGGAGGACTGCTCCTTGCAATTTCTAGCAAAATGACCCAGCTGGTCACAACTGTAGCATCTCACCTTCTTGATATCAAAACCAAGAGTCTTTCCTCGCTTGAATCTATCAATACCAGTCCTCTTGATGAATCTCTTGGCCCTCAGAGTCAGCATGGCCATGCACCAATCTATGTATATTTTCTCTAAATCATCGGGATTGATCTGCTCCAGGTCATCGGGTTGAAAACTGACGGGTGTCAAGTTTCTAGAGATCAATGCATCATAGCAGGACATGAAAGCAATCATGATTGGCACATATTCTTCAAGAATCATAGCTACAATCTTCTGAGGAGTGGAGGAACTAGTAGATTTAATTGCAGCAACAGAAGGAGGAACATCAGTCTGAAAGTATGAGATGTTAGAAGAGCTTGATACAGTAATATGAGCTGAGTTTACAAACTGGTTAGTGGGAGTGACTGCTACTTTCTTGATTTCAATCTCATATGATTCAAGGATGTTGTAGACCTCTTGTTGAGATAAGGCACTCAGATTCTCAGTCTTCTTGATCATGATGTGGTACATATTCCATTCCTCAGGGAGAGCATCTAGGATTTTCTTGTTTAGCTTCAGAGTTGGGTACTCAACACCCATTACCTTCAGCCTAGACACAATGCTTGAGAAACGGTTGATCAAATTAGACATTGATTCACCTTTGACACTTTTGAACATCTCATATTGCTTCTTGATCAGATCTCTTTTACTCTCCCTAACTTCAGCACTTCCCTCAAATCTGGTGCACAAGGCTACCCATAAGTCTTTGGAGGTGGTGTACTCGGCAAAGATGTTGAAGATATCCGTAGGAAGAGCCATAGCAATAGTCCCATAAGCCTTGTTGTCTCGTGAAATCAAAGCAAGGTCTTTCTCATCATATTCAGCCACTGTCTTAGGACGCTGAACATCAACAGTAGTGATAACAGGCTTGTGGGGACTATCAGTGATAGAGTTCAGCAATGTATGATCATCAAATTGAAAGAAAAGCTTCATCTTCTTTTTCCATTCATCAAATTCTCTAGTAGATACAAGAGCAGGTGGTTTGTTCCCTCCAGAATACTCAGTTGAACTTGAAGTTGCCATAATATCAGAAATTGAAACTAAAACAGTGACTAGTTTCGGGTGAACAAACTTGATCGAAACTACTAGTTTCGATAGAAAAACACTGATCGCAACTCCTAGTTTCGATTAGAGAAACAGCACCCGAAACAACTAGTTTTGATGAATTGGTCCTTGGTAAAAAAAACAAGCAAAATCCCAATAGAAACAACTAGTTTCGATACACAAGTTTCGGTTGAAAAAGCAGCACACGGTAGTTTCGATTAGAACAAGACAACAAAGCTAGTTTCGATTTTACCTCCACCAGACAATGTACAAACAGGAAGTTTTGATGACAAACGAATTTGCAGAGAATGTTCCCCAGAAGTTTCGATGCCTTATTCTCCAACTCAGAAAAACTCCATTGATGAACAACCTCAGAAATAAATAGTACCAAAAATACGTCTAACACTCCTGATCAGTAAACCAACCTCCAATTTTGAAAACACAAACAGAAACCTTCGAAAATCGATAAAACAGTAACACAACGATGAAACAGTGCTTCTAAGAATTTTATGCAGAAAACTTCAAAATACCACATAAATTACCTAGAATCGATCATAAAAACCTGATAATACTAAAAAAACTCAAGAACATAAGGGTCTTATACCAATTGTAGGTCTAGATTTCACTAAGAAACCTCACAGTTGATCGATTCTCCACACACAAAGGCGGAAACAGTGTGTATGGAGGTGAAACAGAGGATAGAAACAGATTTGGTGAAGATAACTGTCTAAACACACTCATAATCAACACAAATATGATATGTAATTGTAGGAATAGTGCATAAAACTCAAAATGCAGATTGTATTGATTGAAGAACAATGAAAGAGAAGGTTCAGGGTTACAGCCGCTACTCACGCCTTAAACATTGTCAAACTAGGCTATTTATAGTAGATGACAAGTATCGAAACTATGTAGTTTCGGTTGAACATTTACAAGTGAATGATCACCCTATCGAAACTACTATCTATCGAAACTACTAGTTTCGATTAAACAAACTTCAATCAAAACTAAGTAGTTTCGATGGCCCAGACTTAAACTATTAAAGCAGTAAATTACATCAAGTGAAATTACAATACTGAATTGACAAATAAGTAAACTAGACTAATCATTGTTCAAAAACATAATAATGACAACAACTTAAATTACATGACTCTATAACACCCGCGATGAGTATTACAATGTGGAGGTTTGGTGTGATGGAGGACGACAACTATGAGTATTACTATTTGGAGGTTTGGTGTGAGATATGTGGGGAACCACACTACACCCAAGATTGTTATCACTATCAAGGGTATCCCACAGATTTTCACCACCCTTACCAGCAACCATATAAGGAAACCACACCGTCCCAAGAAATTCAACACTCAGCTCTAGATTCTGACTCATGGACTCGGGGAAATCTGTTTCGTTATTTGGAAGAAATTAAGGATCAACTCATAAAAATCTCTCCAAGTGAACTACATAGGTTTCTTGATGTTTGGTGCAGTAAATTTCAAATGGTGGTGGCGTGATTTAATTACACCACTTTCTTTAGGTGCTCTTCTATAGAGCATTCTAAATTTGGCAGGTTTACAATACTTTTCAAAATTTCAAATCGATCCATCCAAACTAAAATTAAAACTATAAATAAATTTGAAAATATATAAATCAATGATTCAACCATTTTGGCACTAGAAAGTTGAAGGTATAAAAATTTGAAAATTGGAGAAAATCTTTGATTTATGAAATTGGGACACTTAATGGGGGATTTTTGCTTGGACCACTGGGACAAACTGCATACGACTGTTTGCCACATGATCCGGCTCGTCGAAACCTTTCCGTCCCCTGGTAAAGGGCCTTCTAACTCCAAACGTAGCTCAACTCATGACCGTTCTAAGTTTGAACACTTTTTACCCTGTTTTCCGTTATCTAGTTGGTCCAGGATGGACTCCACTAATTCCTGGATCAACTTAGTATCATCGTACGCATATCAAATAGGTTAGATGAACCTCCCCATATTACAATCCACCGATTTGATATATTTAACACTAAAATGGAAATTCACGAAGCACGTATCGGTCGGGCTAAAGACCCTTAAATAAACGTAGCGCTTCCGGGAGGCAACCCGATGATCTTGAATAAATTGAGAAGTTGTTGCATATGGCATAAAGCATGGACCTCAAGTTTGGTTTCTCCAAATTAAAGTTTCTAATTACTTCAGCCTCAGGTATGCCTTCTCGATAGTAGAACATTAGTAGCTTAACTACTACCTTTTATTTTCTTTGTTCGTTTTTATGTTTTTATTTTATGTTTTAGGTAGAATAACATCACCAGATCATCTCTCTACTTTGAGGAGTTACACTCCACCTCTACGAGCCTGAAGCCGGAAACCACATCAAATTTATGAGAAATTCGATGAAGTCTTTGAAGCAACATGTTGACAAGTAGCTGATAGGCACAGCCTGACAGCAACAATAATTTTTGGCCTTAGGTTATGTACCGAATTGACAGGGGGAGTACCAGTTTCTTTTCCCTTAAAACTCCATGCATTTAAATTCCTGCATAGCATTCCATTACATGCATTTGTACATTGAGGGCAATGCACAGTTTTAAGTGTGGGGTGGGGAATTAGAGATTCTGGACTGTTAACCTCAAAGCAGTAAAATTTAATTTGTGATTTTCTACTCATTTGACTAAAACATTACAAAAACTTACCTTTTATAAAACCCAAAAAATTTTCAAAAATATTTAAACCCTTTAAATCAAAACCTTTTGGAGTTTGCACCGAATTAAATAAAATGAATACATGGCGAGTAGAAACAAACGGAAATTATGCATAACAAATCACTAAACACAATCCCATCCATTTCCATGTGAGAATAATCTGAGCCTTTTCATGAGCATTATTATCATTATTTTTGTATGCTCTTTCGTTTGGTATATTAAGTGTTTATTTGATTGAATTCTATGCATAATTAGAACTTGTATGACTTATACATATCAAGACCATGAGCTAGGGGAAGTATGAAAATGATTGAGGCACCTAAGACTTTATTACCCTTATTATCCAAAAATCACAAAAATATTATTCGCCTAGATAGTCATCTGAGCTTAGCATTTTCTTTTCTAACCCCGTACCTATTAACCAATCAGCTTTTCACAACACACCAGTTATTAGCTAACTGTCTTCAAAATGGGAAAATTATCTTATGTTGTCATTTCAAGTTCATTATCATCGGGATGACTTTGGAAAGAAACTGTCCTACTCGGAAGAATTGGAATATACAAATGGTGGATGCATTAGGAAATTATCCGAACTATCTTAAGGATAATTCAAGGATATATTATTTCAAGGAAATTGAGGAAAGAGGAGTATTGAAAAAGTTGTTGATAAAAAAAAAGAAAAAAAGGTTGGTCTTTTATCGGGAGATC
Organism: Smallanthus sonchifolius; assembly: GCA_023525975.1. Classification (NCBI taxonomy): domain Eukaryota; kingdom Viridiplantae; phylum Streptophyta; class Magnoliopsida; order Asterales; family Asteraceae; genus Smallanthus; species Smallanthus sonchifolius. The sequence goes on from CM042046.1 coordinate 36,963,239, forward strand.
TTAAAGAACTAGATATACGTTCCTTTGATTTCAATTTGCTTTCCTGCCTTTATTTCGCAAAGCCTGAATTACCAACCGAACTCCGAGAAAATATTTTTCAAGTAACTAGTGATGTAAGAAAATGGTGGTGCAAGCAAGAGCAATTACCACCATTATGCGGCATGTCAAAAAGTGCCGCCAAAAGAAGAGCCAAAAGATACTGTGGATGTAGAAAATGTGGAAACTGGAGCCACGATGGAAAGTGTAGCAAGAATCAAACTCGAGCCCAAAGTGAATACACATACCTGATCGAAGTAGGTGCTATTAGGCGGTTAGCCGAAGGAACCGTACGGAAAGGTAGCAATATGCATTACGCAATAAAGGACGAGTTGAACCTGATGAGAGATCTTGGTCTTAGCAATCTGACCATAAACGAGCCCTCAGATTAGTTATACCCTCATGATCTGAGTACTGTAAAGGGACCTTCTAGTACTTTCCTTTCTAAGTCATGAGGTTGTAGCTGAGTGTTTCGCGATAGCTGCAGCCCTTCAAACCCCTTTAAAACCCCTAAAAATCCAAAAAGATTTTCATTTTCACTTTTAGTTTTACTTTAGCCACATTACAACCCTTAAAAGTCCTCATGATTCATGCATACTACTTAGTTAGTTGGTGGAGACTTGATTTGCATACAAGCTTACGACCATTGCATAATTCGATTCGAACTCAAGTGTCCCACTTAGCTCACATTATCCATATATATATATATATAACTAGAGTTGAGTGAACATTGTGAGTAGTGAGGAGTTTTTGCATAATCAACGTTCTAGTAGGCTTGTCATGGATTCCATCATCTTAAAACAAGAAAAACACAAAAATAGAATAAGTAGCTCAAGAGTTATCCCGGAGTTTCAACACTAGTTGAAATTCCATTACCCTTGTAAAGTTTTTAGTTATAGGTGTGATCATGCATGAGTTTGCTTGAGGACAAGCAAGGTTTAAGTGTAGGGTGTTATGATGTGCCATCATTTATACATATTTTACATACATAATAATCCCACATTATGGTACAAATTGAATAATTATCTTGCAATTTATGCTTAAAATACTTATATTTTGTAATTGCAGGTTATTTGGTGTTGAAAATATAAATCAAGATAAAATCTACCAAAAACACCAAGAATTCAAGCTTCTAGAGGATTCATTCCCGAGCATTGACCCCCAAGAAGTCAAAATTGGTCAACAAAAGTCAATAGGACATCTAAAAGACAAAACTGGGAGAAAGTAGGGGGATGCACGGCCGTGCATCCCAATGAACGGTCGTGCATTGCCGTCCCTTGCTTCCCACGGCCCAGTACCATGTCCTTTGTACCCTGTTTGATTCCCTGGGCCTTTGCATGACCGTGCAACCCATTGAACAGCCGTGCATAGCACATTTTGAGGCGTATAAATATGAGGCTTGAGTTCTTCATTCCACAAAACAATCCAGACCTAAAGAACACTCTAGAAAAGAGCATTCTCGTAGTTAGAGTAGAGAGTAGAGAGTAGACGGGCTCTTCCTCCTTGTTCCACAACAGGTGGAGCCTACGAAACTCATCATTACGCTAGTCGTTATGGCCATTCGTGGCTAAAACTTCTTTGTATTGCTAGAGTGAAGATGATGTTTGGTGCATGTTAATGTTTAACCTATTAATGAAGTGGTATATTTATGTCTTTAACTAATTCGTTCTCAAAAACCATCTTTTGATGGGCTTTTATTATTGTCTAAATCCGTCTTTATATTTGTGAGTGTCTTGATTTTAAAGAGTAAGATCGTAAAACCATTTTTAATCAAACTTCCTTTGAAACTCGTATGTCTTTATACGAGCAGAGATTGATAAGACAAGGCTTGGTCTATACTTCTAAGATCGTACGTCTTTATACGAGATTATTATGCGACCAACAATAGGTCTACTCATGTTGGGAACGGTACGTCTTTATACTTGGTCCGATTGTTACACCGCCTCCCGGTGAGCAAAATATAGTCACCTATTTAACTTTAATATAAAGCATTTTGGGTCGGATGTCTTAAACCAACCCGGAGATGACCATTCGATGGGTTGAGGGTAAATGTTGTCACTAACGGGAGACACTACCACTTTTTAAAGAATATAATTTGCAAATCAAATGTAGTGAGGACGAGGCTCTAGTAGTGACCTGGGTGTCAAGTTTATAGTAGTCATACCACTGAATTAGTTAACTTAACATTATCACGTACCAAGCTGATTCAAATCCCGAATCAATACATTCCGTAATCTGATCATTTTCACTTTATTTACTTTTCTGCTATTTACTATTCTGCTAGTTACATTTCTGCTACACACTTCACGCACATTTTTACTTTTATGTTAGAGTAAATTGCAGTTTTCGTCCCTGTGGTTTAACCTAATTAACAGGTTCAGTCCAATCTTAACAACTTTCGTCCTTGACGTTTGATGTTATGTTAGTTGTTATGTGAAATTATCGATTTTCCCTTTTTAAATCAAGTTACCACCACCAACCACTAGCCCCACTAGCAGCCACCACCAGCCCCACTATCATCATACATCATCATACATCATCATCATCATCAAATCTTCATCACCTTCCATTTCATTTCATCACTACATATCTTCCTATGCCATCACCTCCCCCTTCAAAGTAAATTTCTTGTTCCAGTATAATAAAATCCATATGCTCAAGACTTTAAAACACAACAATAAGATGGAATTCTACACTTGGTGGCTGAAACCTCTCTCCAGATTCATAAAAATGCGATTTCCAGCAGCCCCATCTTCTTCAGCGATATTTCCCCCTACCCCATTATCTCCGATGATTTCAGATCCTTCATCTTCTAGGGCAGATTGGGAGAGAGAGAGAGAGAGTGGTTCCAATGCTAGATCGTATTCCCCTCTTCAAACCCGTAATACAGCCGGTATGGATCTGCAAATCGAACCAATTAAAAAAAAACCCATCTCTGATTTCGCGGGGTAGCCGTAAAATATTAAATTTCCAATGACTATCAGAGTATCAGGACTAGTGATGCGAAGAAGATGAAGCTAACAGTGAAGGAATCATTGATGGTGAAACCATCCAAATAAGAGTATAATGGAACTCAGAATATTGATTTTTTTATGGGTCGGATCCATATACTAACCATTTACTTCTATTGACCGAACGATTCTTCTAATTTCTTTGATCCGGTGTTCTTGTTTGGTTCCGTTTTTAGTGATGTTCTTGTTTTGTTTGTTCAAACAACCGTCCAAATCACGACCGTTCAAGGTGAAGAAGCTGGAGGATGCGAGGGTTTGATGGATTGAAGTAATTTGGGAAAGAAATGATTGTTTGAGATTGCGGATGGTGAGATTAGGGGCTAGGGTTAAGGTTAGGGCACGAGTTGGGATTTGAAGATCTGGGCTTGAATGAAGAGAGGGGTGAGGTGGTGGTGGTGGGGGTATATTGGTAACTTCAAACAAAAACTATCAGAAAAGTTAACGGTCGTTAGCCTCAGGGACTAATATTGTTAGAACATCAAACGTCAATGACGAAAGGTGTTAAGACTGAACTGAACTTGTTAATAGGGGAAAACCACAGGGACGAAAACTGCAATTTGCTTTTTATGTTATTTACTTTATCGTCATTTACTTTTCTGATTCACAAGCACACAAAACCCTCTCACTAATTAATCTGGCTAAACGATAACAAAAGTTGAGTATTGGAACTCGACCGTGTCCATTGGTTCGATACTTGGTTCTTACCTAACTATATTACGCTGCGATAGGTACGCTTGCCTATTGTGTGTGTTTTAAGTTAACGTAATTATCTTTTTAATTTATAAATTTATAACCTGATCTTGTGAAATCAATCTAAAATTATATTTACTTATATTTTTATATTAAAACAAACACATCATTGTTCCAAAAGCTTTCTTAACCTTCTGTTTCTTCATCGTCTTTGCGATCTTGACAATTTTACTTTCTGTTGTTCGTTCACACCAGATGAACCAACCTTCTTAGCTGACTTTAATGAAACAGATGCAATCTTGACAACTGGCTGCTTTACACCCTTATGTACTTTAGAATTATCATCAACAATTTTAACCACTGACGTCTCTGGTGGATTCACAAAAGGTCTTCCTAATTTGGGATTTTATAGACGCTTTCCCATATTTTTGTGTGGACAATCTTTTAGAATATGACCAACAACTCCATAGTGAAAGCAAGCACTCCTTTATACACTCTGACATACGCTTCCCTCTGAACACCTTTTGAGCTTGATGATGAACACTAGGAGACAGTGTTTGATGTTTGAACAACCTTTTGGTTTTCTGATTCAACTTTCCTTTTGTAAAGCTCAAGAGTTGTTATTTTCTCAATATGCTTATTTTCTTTAAAATCAAAACCACTACTTACAGAAGGTTTAACTGGTTTATATGTAGATTTTGGTTTTGGTTGTTCAACCTTCTCATCCGGTTCAGTCAAAATAGATCTGTCTCTGGCTACCGTCTTTACCACAACCGGTTCAACATACTTACATTCTCTCACAACACCTTTAGATTTGTTTAGATCAAAAACTTCATCATCAGTTGAATCATCATAAATAATATCCTCACTAGTAACAGGATTGACATTTATGACAGTTTTTGGTTCCAAATCTTCATCTGTTATGTCCTCAGCAAGACGAGAAGTGTAATTACCATTGAAAGGTGGACAATATCCAACACCTCCCCTAATGACATTGTCATCAAAAGAAGGACAAGAACCTATTCCTCCAACAACTTTCTCACCTGAAGCTTTTTCATTATAATATTCTAACAGAAAACTGGATTTCATGTAACCTTCAAGCTTTCGTACCAACTTTGTTACTTCTGCCTGTGGCACGACGAGTTCGTTAATTTTCTTTTCATACTCTGAGTATGCCACATCTAGATGAAACGCTTGTTCGTTAATTTTTATTTGTAAAACTTTAATGTCATCTTTTAAAGATTCAATTCTTGTTTTCAAAATAGTTTCATTTTCTTTCAAAGTTTGATTAGATATGTAAATCGCCTTCATATCACATAATAGATTTGTGTTGACATCACACAATCTAGTAATTTTCAAATCAGAATCAATGTATTTAGGACAAGACACAACCTTTTGTACCTGTTTAGAATTAGCCATGAATGCATTTCCTTCAGATAACATCTTAGGATTCTTCTCTGTTACTTTTCCAGCAGCTCCATCATGAAGAAAATCTTTAGTTGAAAACTTTGGCTCAGTATTCTGAATGATAGATTCTTCAATTTCAACAACACTCCCAAAATCACTCAAGTCATTGTTTAAAGAACTATTATCAGAACCAGCATTAGTATGAACCTCAGCTTTTACCTCTGAAGAAGAAGAGTGAAAACTTTCTCTATCACTTGATTCTGAAAAACAGTCACTTTCAGAATCACTCTTGTCACTAACTTTATTCACATCACCTTCTTCATAAGAATAAACTGTACCAATCAATTCCGCTAAAGACATATCGGTTAAATCCTCACTTTTCTTGATGAGCACTAAGTATTTCTCAAACTTAGGTGGAAGGGCATCCAACAGCTTCTTATTCACCTTAGTATTAGTATTAGAATCATTACATTTTACCAACTTTCTCAAAAGATGGTAGTATTTGGAAACGATATCATCAACAGTTTCATCTTCCAAATACTTAAAAAACATGAATTGTTTCTCCAACAAATCTCTCATACTCTTCGAAAAATTCGTCGTCTCGAGAAATTTGTGTAAACGGCCGCAAAAAAAATTTCCCTCAAAACCTCTTTTTAGGAAAGTAAAAAATTCAAAATTACAATATTCTCAAAAATGACTCAAAAGAAGTATGTAAATGCCTCCTCAAATAATTGAACAAGAAAAAATTTCCCTCTAAAATTACTCTTTTTAAAAAAAAAAAATTATGAACACTAGCGAACTTAGACCCGCTGAAACTGACTAAACACCTACTAATGTACTATCATTTCTCCTTATAACTTCAAGTAATGCCGATTTTATCTTTTTCAATTTGTTTGGCTTTTTCAAAATCTTTTTAACAGAAAGTAAAACTTCCATGAAAACATTTTTAAGAAAAACATTTTACTTGGTCACTTGGAATTAAGCATTTTAACAAATTAAAATTCAAACCGATGTAATTGAATGCCTTTTCCTTTGTCACCAACACAATTCTTTAATCCCCTTGTTCTGTAGACTCCGCCTCAACTAGTCAAATGGTTGCATCAACGACTTTATGCTCACCATCATCATCCCAAGTTTCAGGTTGTCTTTTGGACTTGGTCAAACACTTTCCAAAAACAAACATTGTGTGGGACATTATAATTATAGGTCCCAGCAGGTCTACGGATCTATATCAGTCGTAAAACACGCAACACGTATGCGTAGTGCGGAATCCTAACGAATACGTGCGTCTCGAACTCACACAAATACAATAAGATCACACACAAGACAAGATTTCAATAAGCTTCTTTGTATTATCTAAAAACAATGCTTACAAGATAGGAAACCAGAACCTTACAAATGAACACAAACTAAGCACTATTTATAGACAACACGTACTGCTACAGGCTAACTTATTATGTTCGCCAATATTAATCCAGGCGAACTTACTATATCAAGCGAACATGTTAAGTTCGCCTGTTACAAACTTAACATTTACAAGACTAACTTTACAAAACATAAAGACTAATCTATTACACAAGCTAGTTGTCACACTAAAAGTTCCAACAGACTCCCCCTTGACAACAGGTCGGTCTTTAACTTCAAGTCTTGTTCTTCCAGTTCTCTGGAAATGAGCTCACTGCACACACTCTGTTCTTTAAGCACACATACAACACCCTCTTATACTGCAACGCTTGTTCTCTACATTCATCGGTATACATGATCTCACTACGGTTCAACATCTTTTGATCAGCCCTTGAGAAGTTAACAAGATTCATAGCATCAAAGAACCTGGCTATAACCTAACCACTTAAGTCTTCAATCACTACTTCACCCGTATTGACATCAACGTACCACCACTTCAAGTTATTTAGGCAATCATAAGGAATCATCTTCAGAGGAATCTTCGGGATAGATCTCACAGGTTTAAACTTTTATCTCCAGATCACCTTCGGAGTAACCGGATCAAATTCTTTGATTCTTTTTCCATGTTGAGGTTTTAGTCTCTCATACTTCCCTGATCCTCCTTCAATTATGATTAACTTGGCTATCGAATCAGCTTTGCGATTGCCCGATCTGTTAATCAAGGGCTTTGTTGACAACCCGTTGACTTCACATCTCAGCAAAGAGTTAAAGTACTTCAGCCTTGGCTTCAGGTACTATACTCCATCTAACCTTTTTAAGGCATATAGCTTGAATTCATCTTCATAGAACCAACTAATAATTCTGCAAGAGCACTTGTCTTTGTTCACATATCTTTCCTTTTGAACTGGTGCTACTCGAGAAACTGGCAACACCTTCTTCCAGCTCTTAACCATTACAATCCACTGTGCCTTGGTCATTCCAGTATTCATGTACATCACTGAATCTTCAGACATGCTCTCTGCAGTATCAGGGTTTTGATTATTCAGATTAGGGTCAGAATCTTTAGACTCTACAACCCCTTAAGACAAATCTTCAGGTATTACATCATCATTAAAGAATCCATATCAATAAGACCATTGCAACTTTCATACACAACCTTCTGTGTATCACTCTTCACTTCTACCTCTACAATCTCTCCTTCCTCTAACTCATCCACTACTATCTCCTCATCATCAATCAAGTCATCCAAATCAAACAAACATTCCAACTTATCTGCATCATCTACGTCAGAATCTTCAAACAACGAATTATCTAACATATCAACATCATCAGTTCCTTTATCAGTGTCAGTCATCATTGTATCTTCAATAACAACTTCTGACTCCCCCTGAGTTAATGATGTAGGATTAGTATCTGCGTTTTGACGCTCACCCAAACCATCACCAACATCTTGTTTTTTATCATCGTTATTTTTCTTTTGAGCACCAACAATGTCACAAGCCTCTTCTTCAACCATAACAGTCTTCTCCCCCTGAGCGTCAAGACGCTCTACTAACTGACCAATAAGTATTTGCATTTCAGCAATCAGTTTGTTTTGAGAATTCAAAGACTGAGTACGTTGGGCATCACTTTGAATTAACACATTCACCTGAGTCTGTAAACCTGAAACTTGAGACTCTAAGGCATGAATTTGTGCATCACGAGGATCAACGGTAGAAGACTATGAACATCATTACAAATGAACCTTTGTATTATCTGAAAACAGTGCTTACAAGATATGAAATCAGAATCTTACAAATGAACACAAACTAAGCACTGTTTATAGACAACACTTACTGCTAGAGGCGAAGTTATCATGTTTGCCTATAAGTTCGCCTCAACTATATCAAGCGAACATGTTAAGTTCGCATGTTACAAACTTAACATTCACAAGATAAACTTTACAAAACATAAACATAAAGACTAATCTGTTACATAAGCTAGTTGAAAGGTTCCAACAATAATTAGCCTGAGATATACTTATTATAAGTTTGGGCTTTTTTCGGTAACATGTATTAACGCCTATGCATGTATGCTTAAAACCGAATACCAATTAGTACCCAAAGACTTCAATTATCACATATAACACCTTACATACAGTACCACCTATGTATGTACACATTAGTTAGTTTATCACCCACTAACCCGACCATACTCCTTTCTGAAGAATTAAAGACCTCAACCATAAAATGACTTTGTGAAGTTCATGACCTCAATTGACTACGTGTGAGGTTATTAGACTTCAAACTCCTTTATATGAAGTTCTAAAGACCTCAAACGTTACAAATCGACCTTGCGAAGTTCATGACCTCAAATACTTCCGTGTGAGATTCTTAGACTTCAAACAACAACGAAATTAGTGAAGTTCAAAGATTTCAAGCAACAACGACAATAGTGAATTTTATGACCTTAATTAACCACTTAGTGAGGTTCTTAGACTTCAAACCCCGACTCTTTAACATAGATACAAGTGTACATACACGACACCATCCAACCTTTATAACCTTTACATTATTTTCCAACATGTGGTCATACAATTACACTACTTAAACACACAAGTAATTAAATGACTTTAATCACCATACTACATTGTGAGGTTCATGGACCTCAAACACCTTAAACACCCTCCCTTTGCATACATTCCCCATATTTGCAAATTTACCAAATCAACATACACACAATTACATGTGATAATCAACAAATAAACATGCATAACAAATATGTGCATTTACTACCACCTATCATTACTAAGTAAGTACTAAGAACTTCCCTTTAGCTAAAGAGGGTCTCACTTGATCTTCAAGGCTAGCTCCTTTATACATTGATCACCTAAACATTCTAATTACAATTAGTAATCCTCTTATCTTAATGCATACACCAAAATGAGATTCAAGATACACCCATGATTTAAACATCAACACCCCAACTTATTTTGATCAACACAACCTTAACCAAACCTCCATCACTGAAAGTACACCTTCCAACCCATTTTAATCAAGACACACCCATGATTTAAAGATCAACACCCCAAATTATTTTGATCAACACAACCTTAACCAAGCCTCCATCACCGAAAATACACCTTTCAACCCATTTTGACCCGTTAAGGTCTTATCTAATTTCACCAAAACTTAAATTTCATAGAACACCAATTTCATTGGGGTTTCTCAATAAATTAAGTGTATATTAACACCATAGAAATTACGCACCCCTAATTTATCATTCAAACATCCCCAATTAGAAAACCACCCAAATTCTTCACCTCAAGAAACCTAGTGTTGAAATTATCAAATTGATCGAGGTTTCTTATCAAGTAATGTGTCCATAAACACTTACTGTAGGTCCCCTTGTGTCTCGGATCGTTACATGCGAGTGTGTGACTAGTCTAAACGGGTGCGGAATGCCCGTGACTAGGTGGAGTTTCAAGAAACACAAAGTAAACCGACAACAAACACAAGATACTTTAAATTTCGTCTATTGATAATCACAACCAGTTACAAGTTGATAATGAGTTCATACATATGAACTTCACTAACCAGCTATTTATACTCATAGACCCGATGTCCACGCACTTGTTAAGTGCGCAGGGCTTTGCTCATGCGTACTTAGCAAGTACGCATACAATGCTTGTGCGTACTTGCTAAGTACGCAGGTTAAGCAACCTGCGCACTTGGTAAGTGCGCACAACACAAGTACCTACATAACAAAACTAAAACAACGACAAGTACCTACATACGTGTTTACAACTGGATAAACCAATACATACAGACAATGAAATATAAATACAAATACAAATACAGAAAGACATATACAAAATCATAGACAACATCCATAGTGTCTGTCACACAAATGTGCTCCAACAAACTCCCCCTTCACAACAACTCTGGATTGTCTTCGGTCTTCAAACTCCATCAACTTTAGCTTCCCATCTTCAGCTTGTAGTCAAGGCAAAACTTGACCAACTAGTTATATCTTGATTCTTAAAGCTTCATCCACTCGTCCGTGTAGATGTAGTACTTGTCATTCATAACCGTCAGATCTTTCACCGAGAAGTTGATGAAAGTGATTTCATCAAAGACTCTGATAAGTTCCTTAGGTTCCAACTTTCCACTTGTGGACCTTATCTTTCCCATAACCACCGCCTCGTCCGTCTTTGGATCCACGTACGAATACCACATGTTACCAAGGATATCCTGAGATAACTTGCTCAGGGAAATCCTGGTTTCACATATCACCGGGTTGTAGACCAGTTTCCTTAGGCTTCTGTTAGTCACGGGATGTCTCACATTCTTATCCCAGACTCTCTTGGGCATTTGAGTCTTAAACATCTCGAAGTCCCTAGATCTTCCCTCTCTCTGCAGTGCACCCTACAAACCATTTGCAACTGCATGACTAGTGTCACCAAGCAGCTCACGATTTGCCAAGTTCACTAGATCGTACTTAGGCAAAGAGCTGAATGCCTCACTGGTTGGTTTCAAGTATTGAACCCCACCAACTCGTTTGATTGCGAACAACTTCTTGTCGTCGTCGAACATAACAGATAAGATCATCCCTGTTGCTCCATGCTTGTCTAGGATTGACGTCTTTGCCGAACAGGAGGCTGATCCCTTTTGAACCATCCTTGAGGATATTTGTTCTTCTAGGCCTCAGCATCAACAGGGTGGGGATTGGTGGGAGACACCACTAGCCTCAGCAACATTTTCAGGCTCAACTGAACCTGTGTTGAAAGCAGCTTCAAAGGCTGGAGCCTCAAAAATCTGTCCATTCTCAAGCTCATAAAGTCCTTCACTGTCACCCTTGGGAAACTCCACTACCACATCCTCATCATCCACATCCCACTCATCATCAGACTCGATCTCTCCTTCCTCAGGATTGCTTAGAGCATCGATCTGTGCTTCTTTGGAATAGTCTGGCTCAATAATCAGAATGACCTCATCAGATACATCGTATAGCACATCAGTCGCAGACTTTCTAGCCCCAGAAGTATCACCGCCACTTCTGTGCTGAGTAGACTCCCCCTCAGCCATAGACATATCAGAGATTGGAACAATATCCAAAGTTTGTTGCTCACATCCACTAGGACCGGCTTCAGGATCCTTGTCTTTATCATCATCCTTGGTTAGATCAACCGGATGACAAGCCTCATCACATCTCGGCTTTGATGGCTTCTCCTTCTCTTTATCTTTACCTCTCTCCCCCTGAGCAGCAAGCTTGGAGAGGCATGGTGGCTCAGTGAAGCCTGGATTCTCTAATAAAGACCCAGGTTTTATCCACATAGACATCACTTTAGGAGGGGCATGGTGGCTCAATGAAGGAAGACTAGGATCTTTGTGATCTCCGGTTCAATCCTAAGGGCGTCCGGGTTTTACCAACGGTGGGCTTTCGGCCGGTAGGTTTTCCCCGGAATAAAAGATAACTTGGGGAGCTTAAGGGCTCCGTACGGCTGGGTTGAGCCAGCTGGCGGTGACCTTTTGCCAATGGGTCACACCATACGGAGTACCTAGGCAATTCTCTGTTTGTTGGTCGTTCAAAAAAAAATAATTAAAGTACATGTGACCAAAAGTAAATTTTAAGGAGACAAAGTTGTTGATTATATGTTAACTAGGTTTTTTTCTCCCCACGCGTTGCGCCGGGGACTTGCCACGATTCCAAATATGAAAATGCAAATAAAAACACGTTGCAACGACAAATCTCCAAGATTTTCTTGAAGGGTTTACTTCATTTTATTTTTAACATGGAATTTAAGCCATGTATAAGCTTCTGTCAATACAAAACAAAATATTGCCTATAAAAAGTGTTGAATCATCTACAGCTGGGAATTTGTAAAACAGTCCCTTCACTTGCTTGATTATGATGCAACGTTTTGAATGTCATTCCTTCTCCAGGCCTGTAAATACATTAAGATACAAAAACAATACATTAAGATGAATTAGGTCACACGCATTGACAAACAGATTAGTGCGTGTTAGGGACTTAGGGCTGGCAAACCAGGTCTAAATGTGTTAAACGGGTCAGACACGACACGACACAACTAATATTTGTACCAAATGCGAACACGGCACAATTAACTAATCGTGTAATTACCTCGAACACGAATACGAACCTGAAAATCGGGCAGTAAGATCTACCCATATTTATCAAGACGAGTAAAAATTGTATCTCCAGGGGGTTAATTTATTCCAATCTAAATTCAATGAAGGACAAATTGCAGTATCAAATAACCTGATGAGTTAATAATTGGATGAAATTTTGATACAGTTTGCATATTACAATCTGCATAAAATTTGGACATTGACTAAGTCAGATTAATTTATCATAACATAAATTCAAAAAAATCTCGATACAGTTAGCCGATACTTTGTAAGGTTAATTGTTAACCCGTACCCATTTTGGCCACTGGCCCGTAGCCGACCTCTAACCGAAAAGCGTATGCTCACATAATTTGATGACATCTAAATTCAATGAAGGACAAAAATGATGGAGAGAAAATTAAAGAAGAACACAAACAAAACAGTTATAATATAAAACCAATTAACCTTAAACCTAAAGAAATCAAACAGGAAAATGCAAACATATACAACATGGACATACCTTTTGATTTTATTTCCTTATTTTTTCTGTTGCTTCTTTTTTTTTTTATGTTGTTATGTGCTGCTTAAATTTTGTCAGCGGTTTGATAATATTTTGCTCCTTTATATGAATTTAGATGTCGTTGCTCATTTGAACAGGTTTTGATTGTTCTTTTATTGTGTTTTATGCGTTAAAAAAGAAGCCAGGCAAAATAATGTCTCCAAAAAAAATTCCCCAACATGGGTCGAAGACAACGACCTACGAAGTCAACCAAACACCAAGCCCAGAAAAGAACCCAAAACAACCAATCTAAGCAAAGAAAACAAAAGTGGTACAAAACGCAAAAGGAGGAGTACCTAACTGTCATTGGTTTTTAAGAAAGACAAAAGTAAAAATCCATAAGCTCAACAAAACTTTATAAGTGTGGTGTGCTGCCATTTTTTTTAACAGAAAGTTTAGGCCATAGGGTGAATAAGTAAACTTATAACACAAATATGCAATATTAAAGATATTAATTTATCAATCTGTAATTAATAATAAAAAACAAAAAATGACGCCCAACATTGCATCCTTAACCGCCCGCCCTGGGTTCAATTCCTGTGGAAACATGTTTTGTTTTGATTGGTTTTTTTATAGGGTCATTAAAACTGGTCCATTGTATTACCTTTTGTGAGTTCAGGTGGGAGGATTTTTACAAACCATGCATGGTTTTTAGTCTCAGCCATGGTTATCCTCTATTCAAGTCTATGATCAGTAACTACTTTTTTATACTTTAAGTTACCTTGGATCCTCCATCTATTACTTATAGTGGAAAAGCTTCAGCAGGTTTCTGCAATGTACCATCCTACCTATATCTCCATATGATTCATGCTCCTTGCATCTCAAATGATTTAGATTTGACTTTGACATAATTAAGATATAACACAAAACCAAATCCAAAGTGTCAAACCCTACTGATGTATTCGAAAAACATTAACATGAAATTAATTTAATAAGTTTGATTCATATTATATTTATGTTATAAATAAAATAGGCATTTGTAAAATCCTAAAATTTAAGAACATAGACCTACAAACAGATACTTATTAGCGTTCAATTACAGAAATGTTGAAAAGGGGCAAAATAGCATACTGATCGATGTCATTTGGTCAATCAAAAACAATACTTAAACACCTTAATTAATAAGGGTAAGTAGAGTATCGTATCCACGAGTAGTATGTGGAAAGTATTACTTTGTTACAAGATTCAAAGACAGATTGGGTTTTAAAACAATAATGAGAAAGGTAATCATCACCGGGAGGTAATCATCTCCAGGGTTCGGGTATGCAAACACAAGTTCCTTCAAGATAATTATCAAGCAATTACATAGACATAATCATACGGTTCAATTGAATTCAATGATAATATGAGAAGCCGTTGTAAATAAAACTTATTCTCATACAACCATCAATGATAAACCAACTATAATCCAACCCCCAAGTTGTCCCCGATGTAAAGAAACCCGAGACTATTGAGACTTGAACAACAATTTGAAATCAATCAATGAAGTTTAAAGCATTCAATCAATAAATGAAATCATATGGCTTAACATGCCAATCAAGATTACAAACCAAAGCTAATCATTCAAGAGTTCACAAATGTCTACAAAACCCTAGACCCAAAGAGGACTACATGAGATTTAGCCACTCATACTCATAACAACAATCAAAACTAGTGTACTAGGACTTACAATCACGAAATATTAAGAACAATCGACCCAAGTATGGTAGAAATCGCCTTCTTAGAGCTCTGAAACGCCTGGAATCGGGAATAGATCGGAATGGGGGCTTCACATGGTGAAAACCTGATTTAGGTTAATTTTCCCGTAAAACTGCCCCCTCGCGTACCGCGAGGATCTTGGACAATTCCCTCGCGTAACGCGAGGGACAAACTAATCGGGCGCGCCTCTAGACTTCTTCGCGTACCGCGAAAGTTCTTCCCCAGCGCGAAGACCAGAAATCTCAGAATTTGACTTTTTCAATTCTTGTGCTTCGAGTCCAATACTTCGCTTCCGTTTCCCGCTCATTTAGCACATAAAACATGAGAGGTAGACACAACCACAAACACACATAAAACCACACAAAGATACATACAAAACTAACTAAAACGCACACAACCTAACATATAAACACGGGTTATTAAACCCTACATCACATCCCCACACTTACTATTTTGCGTCCCGAAAAAGAATTATGCAATGGAATCATAATTGGAACCTGCCTTCACAATCTCATTCAATTAAAATGTAACATCCGGCCCCTCGTACCAACAATATTGTCCGCTTTACCCACTAAGAGCTCACGGATTTGTTTTTTGTTGCCCGGGTGAAAACTTCCCAGGGGGTCACCCATCCCTGGATTACTCCCACCCGAGCACGCTTAACTGTGGAGTTCTCCTCTCATCCACTACATTAAGCCACAAAACGCGTTGTTGATTTAAGAGGCAAGACATTTCTTATGAACCAAGGATCTCTCTTGTGCACGGCCGATGTGGGATTCGCCTAGGGTGTTACAATCACCCCCCCTTTTGGACTCATCGTCCTCGATGAGGTTTGCCCCACCATCCAATTCAGGGATGTGGGATTCGCCTAAGGTGTCCTTCTGAACACCCCCGGGGACTCAACCGTGATCGCTGAGGTTTGCCCCACCATCCCGAACGGCACAAGAGTGGCTCTGATACCATTTGTAACATCCGGCCCCTCGTACCAACAATATTATCCGCTTTACCCACTAAGAGCTCACGGATTTGTTTTTGGTTGCCCGGGTGAAAACTTCCCAGGGGGTCACCCATCCCTGGATTACTCCCACCCGAGCACGCTTAACTGTGGATTTCTCCTCTCATCCACTACATTAAGCCCCAAAACGCGTTGTTGATTTAAGAGGCAGGACATTTCTTATGAACCAAGGATCTCTCTTGTGCACGGCCGATGTGGGATTCGCCTAGGGTGTTACGTAAAACATAATCACGCATTGCTTGTAACAATTGGTATTTCTATCCGACTAAACCCAACCACCGACCTATTGAGCCCCCGATTTTGTGATCTACTATCCTATTCATTACCAAGCAACAAGTTGTCTATGGGTCCCACATTTAGGAAGTTACAACTTAGTCTAATCCCATCTCAAGGTCATGTTTAGGCACGGGTTGAACCTTATAGATTTCCCACCGCTATTAACACTAATTTACAAGTTTTTGAAAATTATGGATCGATTGATGCATGTTTTTGAGCTTTTATTATTATTTTATGAATGAACCTAACCCAGTGGTGTTTCAATCACGCTGGAACACGATATATGACACGTAAGCTACAGTTCTTAAACAATGAAGTTCATAAGCTTCGGAGCATGGGTGTATCCTTCAAGTCGCCATTTAGAAGGGAAACACGTACTCCTAACTTAGTCATCCACTATTGAACACTTAAGTCCCGCCCATGGGTGTATCCTTCAAGTCGCCATTCCGAAGGGAAACACATAGACGAAACTCAAGCTTTCAATTGATTTAATTAAGATCATGCAAGATGGATAATGGATGCGGGTGCCATCAACTTTCGGATTATTTTCATAAAAGAAAGTGATGTGCCAAGCAATTTTAAAAACTTATAAACTTTTGCTTATAGTGGTACCTATCACCCTATATTTACAGTTTCAACCTTGCCGACACCCCTAAGACGAGAACCCACAAGACATCCTGAATTAATTATCAATTAAGCCTAGATACACTATCAGTATATTTAAGCTCTTTAGATCGGTTGGGCCTATCAAAACATTACAAATCATACGCGCTTTATGTTATTTATTCAATTCAATTACATACAAACAAAGTTCCAATTGTACCTATCATTTACCAATTAACTGCACATATTCTAATCCAAGGACATTTTTGAAAAAAAATTATTTTTTATGAATTTTCAAAATTTTTAACTATACAGACTCAACGACAACTTAGACAACAGTCTCCCTCCCCACACTTAAACACTACATTGCCCTCAATGTAGGAAGAGAAACAAACACTAAAAGACATAGACAAAATTAAAGAACTTAGCTGGATATGCGATCGTATAACATTTCATTCGCAATCGTGATCCACAGATGCAAGCGGGTAGCCATGAATAAGAATCAAGCGGAAGTCGGAAGTCATCACCCGAATGGAGATTGAGTATGGGCAAGTAATTCCAAATCTGCAAAATTAAGCTAAAAACACACCCACAAGCATCATATCGACTCAAGAGAACGACTCAATTAAAACAAAAGATAAGACTGACTCACACAATTAAAAACAATTTATTTTTAAATGAATTTCGCATACCGCGAGAAAATGGAACTGGATCTTCGCGTACCGCCAGGGACAAGAAACAAGTGCCGGACAACCAAGCCTTCACGTACTGCGAAGAAGAAGGCTTGATCTTCACGTACCGCGAAGACCTGGCAGGACTGCCAGATGACCTAAACCCTCGCGTACCGCGGAGAAATGGCCAGAGTGCTACGCGTACCGCGAGGACCTCTTCTTGACAGAATGATAAGTGGAAATTTTGGGTTTGTGCCTTAGAAAAATTTTCAAGTTTTTCAAACCTAAAATTTCAACCTTGCCCAAAACCTGTTCCAACACTTTATTTAAGTACTTACATACCTGGAACGTGATTCCCTGCCATCTTCCTTGCCAAAATCGACACAAAAACCTACAAAACTTGGAAAAACTACGAAAACATCAAAATTTCCAAAACTCAACAAATGGTTCCCTACCCCCCCCCCCCCCCCAAGAACTTGTGTATTGCCCTCAATGGCACATAAATGAGCCCAAAGCACTTCAAAGGCTTCCCCACACTTGGTCAAATGCACAACAAACAACGAATTAAAGCAATAAAATCCTAACTCACTTTCGTAGGCATCACGGGTGCATTTAGCATATGCACCAAGCCATTTAAACCCCTCGGTAGCCCGAGTGGACGAGTTTAGTCTCGTGAGGGTTTCTAGGGAACACACCCACAACGTTCAACCATGACAACAAACCTAGACAAATGAAAACTTAGGTTGCCTCCTAAGAGCGCTAAGTTTAACGCCTTCAGTCAGACACGGTGTACCTGAGATTAGTTACGTGTCTCCATCTTCTAGAATGCTCGAGAACAACACCTCCACTTGCTTTTCTGGACCATTGATGTCATTAGGCTCTATGTACGGCTTCAAACGATGGCCATTCACTGTTTGCCTCAAATGGTCCTTAAAGTCCTCAATCTCAACATCACCCAAGTGACCCACCTTGGTCACCAAGTAAGGACATGTCCACTTACTCTTTAACTTACCAGCGAAGAGTTTCAGCCTGGAGTTGAATAACCACACTTTTTGCCCAATTGCAAAGGTTTTCAACCGGATCTTGGCATCGTGCACCTTCTTCATCTTGTCCTTGTAGGCCGAGGCACTCTCATATGCGTCATCCCTTAGTTCTTCCAACTCACTCAAGCATAAATGTCTTTGCTTACCTGCAGCATCAAAATCAAGATTAACATTTTTAATTGCCCATAATGCTCGATGAGCCAACTCAACAGGTAAGTGACATCCCTTCCCATAGACCAACCGGTATGGAGTGGTGCCAATAGGTGTTCTGTATGCAGTACGGTATGCCCACAAGGCATCATTTAGTTTGTTGACCAATCCTTGTGGTCATACCGTACTGTTTTCTGCAAAATTTCTTTGACTTGCTTATTGGACACCTCCACTTGTCCACTTGTATGTGGATGATAAGGTGTGGCAATCCGGTGGTCTACACTATTGCGTTTCAACAGTTTGCCAAAATGAAAATTCTTAAAATGAGATACCCCATCACTTATGACCACACGGGGGAGCCCAAATCTAGAAAAAATGTTAGACTGCACAAACTTGCAAACCACACTATAGTCGTTGGTCTTGGTGGCAATTGCTTCGACCCATTTTGACACATAGTCAACGGCCACCAAGATGTACAAATTTCCAAAAGAATTTGGGAATGGGCCTATGAAATCAATCCCTCAAACTTCAAAAATATCAACAACGAGTACATGGGCATCTTATTCCTCTTTGTGATACTACCCATCTTTTGACAATTTGTACAAGTTCTAGCAAATTCAAAGGCATCCTTAAAGAGAGTGGGCCAAAATAACCCGCAAGATAAGATCCTATGCCCTGTTTTCTGGCCACTAAAATGGCCACCACACGCAGACGCTTGTGCAAGATCCAACACTGCCAGGATCTTAGATTCAGGAATACAACGCCTGATGAGTTTGTCAGCTCCCACCTTGAACAAATCCGGTTCATCTTCTTCTTCTTGGTCCAGTCTTCAGGAATAGTACCTGTAACTAGATAGTTAGCAATACCTGCATACCAAGGGTCGAAAGATGAAATAGACATTAAACACTCATCAGGGAACCGTTCATTAATCTCAGGAGTGACATCCTCCTCTTCCCTTTGAATCCGTGACAGATGGTCAGCCACGAAGTTCTCACATCCCTTCTTTTCTCGGATCTCCAGATCAAATTCCTATAATAAAAGGACCCACCTGATCATCCTAGGTTTGGCAACCTTCATTTCCATCAAATACAGGACAACTGCATGATCAGAATACACAATTACTTTGCTACCCCAAATATAAGACCGGAATTTGTCTAAGGCATAGACAACTGCAAGCAACTCCTTCTCTGTTGTGGTGTAATTCAATTGAGCACCAGAGAGGGTCTTGCTTGCATAGTAAATGACAACGGGTCTCTTGTCTACCTTTTGACCCAAAACAGCCCCAACTGCATAATCACTCGCATCACACATTATTTCAAAAGGAAGACTCCAATCGGGTGATTGCAAAATTGGGGCTTGTACCAATTGATCTTTTAAAACATGGAAAACATTTAAACAATTTTGATCAAATTCAAAAGGCACATCTTTAAGAAGTAAGTTACATAAGGGTTTTGTGATGACACTAAATCCCTTAATAAACCTACGGTAAAACACGGCATGCCCTAGAAAAGAGCGCACACCCTTGAAATTCAACGGGGGAGGTAATGTTGAAATGACACTAATTTTTGCTTTGTCTACCTCAATCCCCCGACTTGACACCACATGACCCAAAACAATACCCTCTTGAACCATGAAATGGCTCTTTTCCTAACTTAAAACCAAATTAGTTTCTACACATCGTTGCAACACTTTAGACAATTTATGTAAACAAACCTCAAACGATGAGCCAAAAACTGAGAAGTCATCCATAAAGACCTCAAGCGACTCCCCGACCATGTCCGAGAAAATACTCATCATACACCTTTGAAAGGTGGCCGGGGCGTTGCACAACCCAAATGGCATCCACCTAAAGGCAAAGGTACCATAAGGGCATGTGAATGTGGTCTTTTCCTGGTCATCATGATGGATGGCTATTTGGTTATAACCTAAGTAACCATCAAGAAAGCAGTAAAATTTCAGACCTGAAAACTTCTCTATGATTTAGTCAATGAATGGCAAAGGAAAGTGATACTTCGATGTGGCATCATTTCGTTTCCTGTAATTAATACACACACACCACCCGGTTACCGAAAGAGTGGCAATTTGCTCACCATCATCACCTGTTATTACCTGTATACCTGCTTTCCTGGGCACTGTTTGGGTTGGACTCACCCATGGGCTATCAGAAATGGGATAGATGATTCCGGCGTCCAATCACTTCAAAACCTCCTTCTTGACAACCTCACGCATGTTTGGGTTGAGACGACGTTGTGTATCTCTTGAAGGTCTTGAATCTGTGTCTGTGATGATATTATGCGTCACAATGGAGGGACTAACACCCTTCAAATCAGCAATGGTCCAACCAATTGCAGCTTCAGTAGCGCCTCCTCCTGCTCTTCATCCAGGTTGGATGCAATGATGACAGGTAGAGTTTTACCCTCCCCTAGAAATGCATACTTTATGTTTTTGGGGAGGTCCTTCAACTCTACCATTGGGGGGCTGACAAGTGATGGTTGTAGCCCCGAGTCAATCTCTATTGGTAGACTCTCCACATGATGTGTCCATGGAGGTCTACCATCCTTCACAGCTAGAGCTTCAACAAGCCTTTTTTCCTCCTTCAAATCAAGCTCCAGTTCTTGTTCAACCCTGTCACAAACAAAACACTTCTCTGTGGATTCATCCTCGAAATGAGGATAGCATCCTTCAATGATGTCTGCCATAAAGCACTCATCACTTGGCAGAGGGTTAGATTCATTTGAAAAGATATTTAAACGGACCCTTCTATTGCCAAATGTCATATCAAATGTGCCTAAGCGACAGTCAATCAAAACGTGGGAGGTGGCTAAGAAGGGTCGACTCAAGATGGCAGTTGGTTCAATGACCTTTTCAGATTGCACATAGTCAAGAACCAAGAAATCCACCGGATAGTATAATTGATCCAATTTCACTATCACATCACGAACCATCCCTCTTGGAAGTTTAGGGGTCAAATCCGCCAACACCACGGTTGTATTGGCTCGACGTAGAGGACCAAAGTCATATTGGTCATACAAACTTCCAGGAATGATGCTCACACTTGCTCCAAGATCCAACAACGCCTTGCTCATTGTGAAATCAACCACTTGTATAGAAATTATGGGGACTCCTGGATCTTGGAGTTTAGGTGGAAGAGAACTAGTCAAGATAGCACTAACTCGTGCATTCAGATCAAGCTTTTCAGGAATTTTGTGATGCCTTTTCTGTGTGCACAAGTCTTTCAAATACTTAGCATAGACTGGTATCTGTTTAATTGCATCAAGAAGCGGTATATTAATTTTTACTTGTTTGAAGAGTTCCCAGATTTCCTCTTGTTGAGGACCTCGCTTCTTGACCGCCACCTGTTTACCTACATTCACTAAAGAAGCAGGGAATGGCACCCTTGGAAGCACCACTCCCCCATTATCAACAGTAGATGATGTTTTAGGAAAAGGTGGTTCTTTTGGAAAAGTAACTCGTGTAATCGGAATAGGTTCGGGTTCATCATCACTGACACAATGCTCATCAATGTCCTCCACCACACCATCAATAAAAGGTGGTTGTCACACCCCGACCAATGGCGGAATCATCGAGGCAGACAATGGAATGATTGTTCAAAAGCACATGATAACTAAAAAGTTGCATAATTCATTAATTAAATTTAAAGACAACAAAGATCCAAATACAATACATTTCAAATAACCTAGTCTAGTTCAAAACATTGATTTATTTAACTAGGTCCATAGTTCTTAAGTGGAGAAATCTTCAGCAAGCAATCACATATCCAAACC
The DNA here is from genome assembly GCA_023525975.1 of Smallanthus sonchifolius. Lineage (NCBI taxonomy): Eukaryota > Viridiplantae > Streptophyta > Magnoliopsida > Asterales > Asteraceae > Smallanthus > Smallanthus sonchifolius. The sequence continues at coordinate 36,985,697 of CM042046.1, forward strand.
TGAAACATTATTTAAATCAAGTGTCAACTAAAAAGTTGGTGAGAACATAGGTTTTTGTAGTTCCGATAAGTAGTAGATAAAAACGTTTTGCAACTCATTGTTTATCTTGTTAAACATAGTATATATATGGTGTATCATTTATCTAATCACAATTCAAACCTTGTTTGACGCGCTTGAACATAGCACAACAGCTAAGTCCGGTATGTTTGAATATAGTTACCCACTATATCCGGTATGTTTGAATATAACACGCGGCTATATCCAAGTATGCAGTAATAAACACCCTAACCGGGTGGGCTGGTCTGGTCAAGCACAATAGATCTATTAATATTACTGTTGGTTTTCTTGTGTTTAAAGTAAATGTATGTACACCCAAGATAATAAGCATATAGTCCACATGTATAACACGTATAAACAAAGTGAGTAGCATGTATAATGTTTCACCCCAAAATGCGTAAAAATGTAAAATAGGGGCTATGTAACTCACCTTACAAGCGTATTTTTCCACGCGTGTAGGTGATAAAGATGTTGAAGTCTAAGCACGTTGAAACCCTATGTAGATAAATGGGTATTATTGTATGTTTACATGTGCGTATTAGTATTTAATTGTGTATAGGTTTATAATAGCATTTCTTAGTGTTATTTGCATAAAAAGTTGGTCCAGATTTACTTGAAATTACTGATTTGATCGAAACTGTTTATAGTTGTGACAGGTATCGAAACTATGTTCAATCGAAACTATTAGTTTCGATTGACCATTTACAAGTGATACACAGAACCGTCGAAACTACTATCTATCGAAACTACTAGTTTCGATTGATCATTTACAAGTGATACACAGACTGTCGAAACTACCATCTATCGAAACTACTAGTTTCGATTGACCATTTACTCAATCGAAACTAAGTAGTTTCGATGGCCCAGACTTTAGAAAATAAAACAGTAATTTTTCAGAACAATAGTTTGTCCGGTAATCGATGGTTTAGAGTCGTGACTTCGATTGGTTCAGCTTGCCTTATGATAACAGAAAGTAAAGAAACGAAGTTGAGGATTCTTACGTGGTCGCAAAGGGGCTGGACGGCAGAGTCTTAAATTCGAGAATGTCCAGAATGAGAATCGAGCTTCTGGATGGGATTAGCCTCTACAACCTTGGTCACAGCTTCACACAGAGATGGCGATTGTAATGGTGCCTTCAATTTGGAGTGAGATTGGGTGGAAGAGGGGTAGCGAGCTCGAGCAGGTCCGACTATGGCTATTTATAGCCGAGTTCGTTTCTTATGACAAAGCGTGCAATTGGGCACGTCCCGACACTCGTCTGGACGAGACGAAGCTAACGAGCTATTAAATACGCGTGGAGGTTGACTGTCGGGCTCGAATTCGAGGCGTGGGTTCTCGGCCACCAACAAGATCAGGCGATTCGTATGTTGTGGAGACCAATTGGTCGGGGCCTTTTGTTCGCTTGGGGAAGACGAGTTCAGGGATGCCTGTAGCGGCTGTCGAGGTGCAGGGAACAGCCCTGTCGGGGTGTTCGCCGGAAACTATCTCGGACCACCGGACAATGTAGGGGATAACCGGATTTGCGAAAAGTTTTGGCAGATTAAGTCCTTGAAGTTTGGCTTTGATTTAATTTAGCCCCTGAGATAATTATGGATGAGTCCTTATAGTTTGGTTTGTCCATGTTTAGTCCCTTAACCGGTTTTTAACTTGAAACCTTCTAGTTTAAAAAGTTTCAAAACAACCCCTTAACTTTTATAAAAATAATTAATCTAATTTCTTTTAATTTTCAAACATAATTTATAAACTTATATTATTATTATTATAAGTACTTTTTTTTATAAAGGTCATTTATCTTATTTAAATAGGTTATTTTATTAGATATGAAACTTTTAAATTTAGATCTTTATATAATTTTTATATAAGTTTTTAAAACTCATAAAATTTTAATTATTTTAAATCCGTAAAAATAAAAATAAAATACTTATTGTATAAAACTAAATAAAAACACTTGTATTTTATTTAATTTGAGAATGATTACACGATAAACATATTAAAAGTGCGCGAATGAAAATCCGAAATGTCACAGTCTCCCCATGTTAAAGGAATTTCGCCCCGAAATTCAACTAGTGGAGGCTATAAAAATGTAGGTCCAGATTTAATCGAAAGTCACTGATATGATCGATTTAACACATACACAGGCGGAAACTGTGTATATGGAGGTGAAACTGATAAACGAAACAGTGATGGTGAAGATAACCAGCTAACCACAGTATGAATCAACAATCAAAGGGTATGAAAATGTAAGAACACAGTGAATAAACAACTGCAGATTGTATTGATTCAAGCAAAATGTGAAAGAGAAAGTTCAAGGTTACAACCGCTACACACACCCTAAACAATCTCAAACTAGGCTATTTATAGTAGTGACAGGTATCGAAACTATGGTCAATCGAAACTACTAGTTTCGATTGACCATTTACAAATGATACTTAGACCTGTCGAAACTACCATCTATCGAAACTACTAGGTTTGATTGAACAGACTCAATCGAAACTAAGTAGTTTCGATGGCCCAGACTTAACTAATTACATAAAACTGAAATTACAATAATGAAATGACAGAAAGTAAACTAGTCTAAAATTGATTAAACATACAATAAATGACAACAGCTTATACAAAATATATGACTCTACAATCTCCCCCTACGCTGTTGCATTACTGTCTTCAGCTCTTCATCAAGCAGCTGGTCCTTCAGATGTCTTTGGGATGAAAGGTTTGACATGAAGAGATACAATTCTTTGATAGGCTTTAGCATCAGCTTCATCTTCATCACTATAAGCCTGAATGTGATTCTGGAATAGCACCTCCAGATCTTTAGGTTGAAATTTCAGTAGCTCCATTGGATCAAAGATGGTGATGTCTTCCTTGCCCTCACATTCAATAACTGCACTGCCAATTACTGGGTTATAGAACCACTTTCTGAAAGTTTGTAGCTGGACAGGTACAGATTTTGGAATAGTAATAGTCTTGTGTGTTTGGGCAGGCTTGTATCTTAGGAAAACATATGGCTTTTTAGTCTTAGGATGAAACCTAATCTTTGAGATCTTTTTCTGAGTTTTTCTAGGCTTCATTCCTTTGAAATCGTTGTTGACTTGAGAATGCAGAAACTTCTCAAAGTCATAAGCCATCATGACCTTCCCAGGGTTTTGAAGTGGAAGTTTTGCAAAATCCCTGAGGTCATAAAAAGGAAGGGTCTGGAAGTCAGTCATGTTCTTGAAGTGCTGAACTCCCCCTCTATATCGTCTGATGATAAAGAGCTTCCTTTCAGCATCGTATTTCCATCCAATTGGAGGCCTTTTCAGTTCTTGATGCTCGGCTATCCACTCATATGTCTTAGGAGTTTCCTCCTGAATTATTTTCTTAAACCAGGACTTTCTTGAGATTGGAGGTTCAGGAGCAACCGAGGGTGAATCTTGTGCTGGACTGGATTCGGAGACTGTAGTGGTTGCTTCAGGAGTGACTGTTTTGATAAGATTAATCTGAACATCATCTTCACCCTTTTCTTCGTCAGATAAAGTTTGAATTTCATCTCCGTCTTTCGTAAAGTATCTAGTTCGCTCAGTCTCCTTTTCTTCAGTGGTCAGGATTTCTGGATACAGATCATTATACCCATAGTTTTCGATGTCTTCTAAAAGGGCATTCAGCTCATCATCGGATGGGATGTCTTCTTCATCAAGAATCACGATCTCTATTTCAGTGGAAGTCCCCTTCCCTCTCTTCCTTGCTTCTCTTATCTCACTAGCTGAGGGAAGGTTTAGTTCTGTACCTTCAATTTTGACTTCAACTGTCTCTTTTGTCTTTTCAATATGCCCAGCAAATATAGTTAGTGCAGATTCTGGATTAGTTACAAGGTCAGGAGATGAGGGTTCAACCACAGATGTGGTCTCCCCCTTAGCTGTTGAAGGAGTTGGTTGTTTTTGCACAGGTTTAACCATTGAGGCTTTGAGCTGCTCCACTACTTCAGCCAAAGCCTTGAATTCTTCATTTTGCTTAGATATTAGTTTCTGCTGTGTTTTAAGTTGGGTTTGTTGGACCTCAATTTGGGTATGTAAACCCCTAACTTCCAGCTTTAGGTCTTTAACCTCTTCCTGGACATCATTCAAATTGGACTTCAATCCTTCAATCTCTGTATCTTTCTTTTGAAGATTATCTTGAAGTCTTTTCATTTCAAGACTTAGAGTCTTGACTCTCGGTAAAGGAGAGGTTGAACCATGAAGTGGTGAGGTGGGAGGAGTATGGATAGGTGATTGTTGTGGAGAAGTAGGAGGTGTAGGTATGGGTGCCTGTTGTGGAGAAGTAGGAGGTGTAGGTATGGGTGCCTGTTGTGGAGAGGTAGGTGGAGTTGGATGTGGGGATGGTTCTGGAGTAGTGAATGATGAATCTGACGAGGATGACAAATCCTCCAATCCAGTCTTTATCCTTTTAGCTCTAGGCTCCTCCTCTTCAAAATCAGACCCTGATTCAATTTGCCTTTTAGAGGAAGATGCAAGTTGCTCTTTTCTATCATCTGAATCAGACTTATAATAGTCTGATCCATAGATTCCTGCATCAAGAGTCCCACTTGACTCTGCAGCTTCTACTTCAACCTCCTGTACATCAGCTTCAGCAATGACTGCTGGCTCTTGAACTACTTGTATTTCTTCAACAAAGGGGGCCTCTATCACAGGCTCAAGAATTTGCTGTTCTTCTTCTTGTACAACAGGAATGTCTATTTCAATTTCAGCTTCTAGCTCTTCATCTGATGATAAGTTTTCTTCTTCAAGGTCAGGATCAATGTCAGGGATGAACTCTTCTTCTTCTCCAATGACATGACCAAACAGGGGAATGTCAGCTATCGCCCTGTTGGTCCTTTTGCTGGTGCTTTTCATGTAGCTGAGAGTTTTGGCTATCATGTTATCAAAAACAAAAGTGTTTCCACCTTGTTGAATCTCTGGAAGAAGATGATTGATGATAATTTGTAGAAATCTAGGATATGCTAGACATTTCTCCTTTACTGCTCCTGTTAAGTTATACTTCAGCTGAGTGAATATGAAACCAGAAAAGTTGTTGTCTCTTCCCTTTGTTAATCCCAAAATAGCTTATCCCAGAGTACTGGTAGCTGAATCAAAACCCCCTTTCCTTATTGATAGGCAGTGAATAAACACATGCACTATATATCTCCAATGGCTAGGTAAAGAGTTCTTGATTATTTGACCATTCTTAAACTCATCAGGATGACCCATTCTTCTAAAGTATTCTTTCACATAGAAGATTGGGAACTCAACGGGTGCTTCTGGATTGTCATTTAACTGCAGTGCTTCTCTAACTGTGTCTTCAGAAAATAATACTTCTTGGCCATGTACGGTTGCCCTAATGTGCTGCACATTATCAACTGTTATTATCTCAGCAGTTTCCCAGAATTGTCTTATAGTTGCTTCAAAAACCGGCAGGTTGTGGCTGATGGCAAAACTTATGTTGGAGTTTGCCAGAAAGTTTAACACAGGAATAAATTCAGCAGCTTTCGGATCATTGCTATTAAGGAATGCACAGACATTGTGCCTCTTCACGAATACGAGATCCATATCTGTAAAATTCATCAATAAGTAAAATTTCCGAATTTGGTCAATCGAAACAAGATATTTCAACACTTAAAAAAAATCAGAAATCCTTACTGTCGAAACTCAGTAGTTTCGATAGAGATGGACGTATCGAAACTAACTAGTTTCGATAGAGGCAAAAAGCCTTGATCAACACTTATAGAAACTCTGAAATCAACACTATCGAAACTAAGTAGTTTCGATAGAGATGAATTTATCGAAACTAACTAGTTTCGATAGGGTTAATGAGCTTTGATCAACACTTATAAAAATTCTGAAATCAACAATGTCGAAACTAAGTAGTTTCGATAGAGATGAACTTATCGAAACTAGTAGTTTCGATAGAGAGATTAGGTCAAGTTTGGGTGTCGAAACCAGTAGTTTCGTTTAAAAACCTTTTGAAAACTTTTTGAAGGAGTTGAACTCCTTTATCGAAACTAACTAGTTTTGAAACCCAAACCCCCTATTGATTCATTATACTCAGACAATATAAACAATTAAATGAAAGGTTTTTAGAGTGGCCTGTGAATGACGGATATTCGTCTTACCGAAAGCGAGTATGATTTCTGCAAGAATACACATAAAAAGTGAGTTCTCAGATGATAAAGATGTATGCAAACACGGATACGACTGAGATTATGAAGATTCAGTCGAACTGATTTTGAAATTTTGAAACTCTAGGTCTGTTGATTCGCAAGAATCATTCAAATGAAATAGTGACTTTACCTGATGATGGAGACGCTGGTGACAACGGGAAAATCAGGTGAATAATCACTGATATCTTGCAACTCAGACCAAGGCTTGATAGGTTTGTGAGAGACGGAGAAGATGAATAGGGTTTGCGAAAAAGACGAGTGAATAAGAAGTGAAGGGAGGGATTCATTTATGCAGGCGTTTAAATTTGCGAGGAACAAAAGACAAAAATGCCCCTGTCGAAACAACTAGTTTCGATAGGGCAAACTAGTTTCGATATTTACAGAGTAGTTTCGATAGGCCAAACTAGTTTCGATATTTACATAGTAACAGAAATAAGACTAACATATATACACAAGATATTTACACTTTTTCTTCTTGAAAAAGAGCCAACATGAGATCAGATCTGGTCAGTCTCTTGAAACACTTCCTTTTGCAATTAACAACTGTGAGTCCCTGAAGATAGCTGATATTTGTGCAAGGTAAACCCGAACATTTGTTTGTATTTTGATTTCATGTGATTAAAAGGTACCATTTAAGCACTATACAAGGTGTACCCCACATATTAAAATAAAATGATTTTGAAAACCTATCAATCCTCAAGAAGTACCCACCTTCATCATATCATCTCTTTCTGATTAACCAAGGTACCGTCTTAGTAATGTCAAAGTACCACCAAAATAAAATAATATATCCAAGTGGATTTGGAAAATTAAAATAAAAAAATATCCAAGTAGATATTAAAAAGGTACGAGCATTCTAGATCTTTGCGTAAGCAAAACAGAAGAAGTCGTAAAATTATCCAAGCGGATAGAAAAATGTTGAACACCCGAGATCTTTGCGTAAGCAAAACAGACGGGGTCAAATCATCCAAGTGGATGGGAAAAGGATGAGCACCCGAGATATTTGCGTAAGCAAAACATACGGGGTCATCGGTGGTAAATATCGTTATATTGACGGTCACTTGGCGTATGAATAGGAATCCAATACGTAAGCCTGTATCTGATTGAATTGGTTTTCTTAGATATAAAAATGGGTTAGATGTTTCAATAATGGGTTCAAACACACAAGTATGAGATATATATTAGATTTTTCACACTACTTACAAGTTTTAAGCATATGTCGGGCCTACCAGCTATACCTCAGTAAACACCATCGCTTTTGGTCTATTCCATGTCCAAGAGATGAGATCAGACACTATCATTTCTCAAAGGTCAGATTCAATTCTTCCTGCAACTCAAAACCACTTGTAAGATTTTATACACAGCAATTCTTTTCAATATAATATTTCTCCCCCAAAAGAGTTGCGTAAAAAACTGTTCATAAAAATAAAATCTTTTTGGAATTTTCTTTAACAAGTAAACAGAATAAAAATAAAAAGAAAAAAAATACTATTCACACAATTTACTGAAAGTTTATCATTCCAAGCATCTCCACCAGTTGGGCGAATCTGGTAGAGTCAAAAGCCTTTGTGAAGATGTCTGCGGTTTGTTTGTGAGTTTTGACTTCAACAATTTGAATATGCTTCTTTTCAACACAGTCACGGATAAAGTGATGTTTGATTTCAATGTGTTTGGTTTTGGAATGCTGAACGGGGTTTTTGGTGATATGAGGAACGGCGGTGTTGTCACACAGAATGGGTGTCTCATGGAATGTGATCCCATAGTCAAGCATCTGATGGTGTATCCATCTGACTTGGGAACAACAGAGGGCTGCGGCAATGTATTCAGCTTCGGCGGTGGATTGGGAAACGGTGGACTGTTTCTTACATTGCCATGAGACAAGGCGGTTGCCAAGGAATTGACAACCTCCAGAAGTGGATTTTCGGTCTAAGTTGCAACCCCCGTAGTCTGAGTCTGAATAAGCCACAAGATCAAACAAGTCAGTTTTAGGATACCACAGACCCAATTTTGGCTTATATTTTAAATATCTCAAAATACGTTTTACAGCAGATAAATGAGAGAGTTTAGGATTAGCCTGAAAACGTGCACATAAGCACACTGCAAACATGATGTCTGGTCTGCTGGCCATGAGATACATGAGCGATCCTATCATAGAGCGATATAGATGCGGATCAACGCTTTCCCCATCCATATCAGGAGTCAAACAATGTCGAACTTCCACAGGAGTTTTTACTATATGGGAATCAGCCATTTTGAACTTGGTCAAGATTTCTTTTACGTATTTTTCTTGATGGATAAGGATTCCTGACTCAGACTGATCAACTTGTAGTCCCAAAAAGAACTTCATTTCCCCCATGGAGCTCATCTCAAACTTAGATCGCATCACTTCTTCAAATTCTTTGCAGAGACGGGGATTTGTAGAACCAAAAATGATATCATCCACATAAATTTGCACCATGATTGTATCCTTTTCCTCCTTCCGTTTGAACAATGTTTGGTCAATTGCTCCTCGTGTGAAACCATTCTCAAGCAGATGCTTTGATAAAGTTTCATACCACGCACGAGGTGCTTGGTGAAAATCGTACAATGCTTTGTCTAACTTGTAAACACGGTCTGGAAAATTAGGATCAATGAAACCTGGCGGCTGCTTGACATATACTTCTTCTTGAACTTTGCCATACAAAAATGCGCTTTTGACATCCATTTGATGGACGGTGAAGTCCATGTAGGCTGCATAGGCGAGAAACATTTGGATGGCTTCCAAGCGAGCCACTGGTGCAAAGACTTCCTCGTAGTCAATCCCTTCTTCTTGATAGAAACCTTGAACCACCAGACGAGCTTTGTTACGAATCACAGTGCCGCCTTCATCCTTTTTGTTGCGAAAGACCCAATGAGTACCGATTGGAACTTTGTTCTTGGGAAGATCCACCAAATTCCACACATGTAACTTTGAGAATTGCTGTAGCTCTTCCTGCATTGCTTCCACCCAGCTGTTTTCTAGTAGTGCTGCTTTAATGTTCTTTGGTTCAGTTTGAGAGATGAAGCAGGAAAACATGCTGTTTTCAAATGCTTCACAGGCACTTCGGGTACTAACACCCACATTGAGTGGTCCAATGATGTTATTGGTGGGATGAATCTTGTGAATTCGCAGTTGAGGAATTGCATCTTCTTCCACGACTTCTTCCAAATTGGTAAGATTTTCAGCAGGAGGATCGGCAATGTCATTAATAGGATCTTCAGCAGATGATTATGGTGCAACATCTACTGTTGTAATGGAGTTGTCTTCAACAGTTTCACTTGTTGCACCAGAACCGGAAGACTCCATATTAGATTCAGCATTTGCAACCACAGGAATTTCAACCTGAGCAGATGAGGAAGAATTGCTCATCATTTAAGTTCCCTAAATTGTTCACAGAAAAATAAGGATTAGCATGAGTTGAGTCAATTGAGAAATCAGGAAGATTAAATGATTTAAAAACTGAATCGACGTCAAATAGCCAATTGGGACCGTCTCCTGCGTCCGTGTGATTATTTTCATGCCAATTGATATCAATGGACTCCAGCACTATTCTTTTCTGCTTATGATAGACACGAAAAGCACGTTGATTGGAGGAATAACCAACAAAATAACATTCATCAGCTTTGGCTTCAAACTTGTTGAGCTCATCTGAAGTGTTCAGCATCGTGCACACACACCCAAATTTTCTGAAGAAATCAATAACTGGCTTGCACTTGTACATGATCTCATATGGTGTCTTGTTGCAGCTTTTAGTGATAAGAACCCGATTTTGCACGAAGCATGCAGTGTTGACTGCCTCAGCCCAGAAAGTCACGGGAAGCTTAGAGTCAACAATCATAGTTCGTGCAGCTTCAATTAAAGTGCGGTTTCTCCTTTCAGCTACACCATTTTGTTGAGGAGTACGAGGTGCACTAAATTGACGAGAAATTCCTTTGCTTTCACAGAAGGAATCAAGAGTTGCATTCTTAAATTCTGTTCCATGATCGCTGCAGATAGTCTTCACACTTAAACTGAAGAGGTTTTCAATTTGAAGCAGATAGGTCTTTAAAATCTCTGGCGTCTCATCCTTTTTAGCTAAGAAAAACACCCAAGTGAATCGAGAAAAATCATCTGTTACCACCAGATAGTATGACTTTCGTCCAAGACTCATGACACTCACTGGACCAAAAAGATCCATGTGAAGCAATTGGAGAGGAGAGTCAATGGAATTGGTGGTCTTAGGCTTATGTGAAGATTTGTGTTGTTTTCCCTTGGAACATGAAATACAGTGTTCCATAGGAGTGAAATCTTTGAGAGGTAATCCAGTGACTAGGTTGCCTCGAACCAGTCGGTTCATTGTTTTGAAGTTGACATGTCCCAACCTCTTATGCCACAGGAAAGATTCATCTTCGGAAGCCTTTGAGAGAAAACATGATTCAGTTCCCGATGGATTGTTCATATCCAAGCTATATGTGTTGTATCTTCTGGGAGCACGCATGAGAATAAGTTCTTCCGGAATCACCACTCCCGGCTTTAAGATAAGACATTCTTTTGAATTGAATAAAGCACAAAAGTCCTTGTCACAAATCTGTGAAACACTCATCAGATTGTACTTTAACTGAGGAACATAGTTGACAAATTCCAAACTATTTACTCCATTTGATACTGTTCCTTGTCCTTCAATCTTTCCTCCTCTTGGGTTTCCAGCAAAAGCAACATACTCACCATCAATCTGATGATAATCTTGCAGCAAGTTAAAGTGCCCAGTCATATGCCTTGAACATCCACTATCTACATGCCAGATATTATCGCCGGTTCTTCTTGATTGACCCTATACACAACGAACCATTTATACGTTTTGACCAAAAATGTTTCAATCAAGAGATTTTAGTGTCAGGATATGACATCTCATTGGAATCAGAAGTACAACCATCCTTTGATGAAGCACGGTCATCAAATAGAACATTATTTTTAATTTTCCAAGTTCGTTTTAAATAATTTTTAGCATTTTTAATTCTTTTACGCCTAGATTTCCTACTGTGAGAAGAGTTAGGCAACACATATGAATTTAATGAACTTTGGGAAGGTGATTCTTCATTAAAATTTGCGGTTGTCAATTTACAACTTTTTGAAACATGATTTGAGGCACCACAACTAAAACAAACGTTTTTACAAGATATCTTAGCCTGATAATAATCATCACAAGATGAAGATGATTGTGATGTTGAGGAATCTGAACATGAGACGGTTCTCTCATCAATAACTTTGTCTTGAAGCTGATGTGCTTCCTTTAATCTGAAAAATTCCATGTTGCTCATGGTTTCACGTGGTACATCATTCACAATAATTCCTGCACTTTTAAATTTTGTAACACATGGCATAACATTCAAAGATTTAGGAACAAAAGGCAAGGCATTTTGAAATTTAGAAACATCACATCCCAAACCCGTATGCTCAGCAGGCATAGAATCAAAATACAAGTTTTTAACGTGTTCACAAATATTTGGTTTTGACACGGACATATTATTACATTCATCCGACTCAAGTTCTTTTAAAATAGTTCTATCATTAGCACTCTTATCGCAATCATCTTCGGACTATACACAATTTGACTCTGCACAAGAAGCAAAACTGTCAGAATCAGAGGATGTAATATAATCATCAGGAGATAATGTGCAAACAAAAGGTGTGGAAACATGTGGAGTAGGCATATCAGAAAATTTCCCTGATTTAGAATAAGGAGGTGGATGAGAGTTATACCCAAGACCTTCTGTGCCTTTTCTATTAAATTGTTTGTCAATTATTCCAAACAGAATTTTCTGATCCATATCCATGTGATCAACCTGTAATTTGGCTTTTTTCTACCTTTTGGACTCTTTCTGTTAAAATTGTATTATTAATGGTTTGAGTATTGAATTGCACAATTAATGAACGATTTTCACCAGAAATATCACGAATTTTCTTTAGGTAAAGTTTCTCATTTTTGGCCATAGAGTCATACATCACCTTAATGTGATTTCGTTCATCAATCAAGGCTTGATTGATGAATCTGTATTTTTGAATTTCATTTAAGCAAGATCTAGAATCACAAAGTTTAGAAGTAACCTCAGCAGGAACAGCAGTGAGCTCCTCAGCTGGTTCAATCATGACACACTTGCCATTTTCCTCCACATCAGCCATCAAGGCTTTATCAGCAGCTTCCTCAGCTTGTTCTCCCCAATGATAATGTCCATCAGCTTGGCACACAAGAGCTGTGGAACTGGAAGTTATGTGTGTCTTTGGAGGATTGGCAGCTTGTTTACCAGAGGAAATCTTCTTATCTTGCTGATCTTTGGAGGACGGCTCCTTGCAGTTTCTGGCAAAGTGACCCAGCTGATCACAATTGTAGCATCTCACCTTCTTGATGTCAAACCCAAGCGTCTTTCCTTGCTTGAACCTGTCTATACCAGTCCTTTTGATAAATCTCTTGGCTCTTAAGGTCAACATGGCCATGCACCAATCAATGTCCATTTTCTCCAAATCATCAGGATTAATCTGCTCCAAGTCATCAGGTTGAAAGCTAACCGGTGTTATATTTCCAGAGATCAGTGCATCATAGCACGACATGAAAGCAGTCATGATTGGAACATATTCATCAGGAATCATGGTGATAGTCTTTTGAGGAGCAGAGGAGCTGGTAGACTTAATTGCAGCAGCTGAAGGAGGAAAATCAGTCTGAAAGTATGGGCTACCGGATGAGCTTGATCCAGCAATGAGAACTGTGTTTCCAGACTGATTAGATGGGGTGACTGCTCCCTTCTTAATCTCAATTTCATAAGATTCAAGAATGCTATAGACTTCCTGATGAGACAGAGCACTCAGATTCTCAGTCTTTTTGATCATGATTCGATACATATTCCATTCCTCAAGAAGAGAATCTAGGAGTTTCTTGTTCAGATCAAGAGTAGGGTACTCAACTCCCATATCCTTCAACCTTGAGACAATGCTTGAGAAACGGTTGATCAAATCAGATATTGATTCTCCCTTTACACTGCTGAACATAGCATATTGTTTCTTGATCAGATCTCTTTTGCTTTCTCTGACATCCTCACTTCCTTCATATCTTGTACACAGTGCAGCCCATAAGTCTTTGGCAGTTGTGTACTCAGCAAAGATGTTGAAAATATCCATAGGAAGAGCCATGGCAATAGTCCCATAGGCCTTGTTGTCTCGGGCAATCAAGGCAAGATCTTTCTCATCATACTCAGACACTAACTTAGGACGTTGAACATCAGCCGTGGTAGTTACGGGCTTGTGGGGACCATCGGTGATAGAATTTAACAGTGTATAATCATGAAATTGAAAGAAAAGCTTCATTTTTTTAGTCCAGTCATCAAAATCTCTTGTGGACACAAGAACAGGTGGTCTATTTCCCCCAGAATGTTCTGTTGAACTTGAAGTGGCCATAATGTTTTGAATCAAAACTAAAACAGTAACTAGTTTCGATAGGTCAACTTCTATCGAAACAACTAGTTTCGATCGGACTAGTTTCGATAGACCATCTATTATCGAAACAACTACTTTCGATAGGACTAGTTTCGATAGAACAAATTTTATCGAAACAACTTTTATCGAAACAACTAGTTTCGATACTGAAAATTTCACAGACTAGTTTCGATAACCACAATTTCTATAAGAGACAAAAATCTAGTTTCGACAGTACCTTCTCCCGATAAAACGTAGACAAGAAGTTTCGATGATCAACAGAAATCAGAAATTGTTCCCCATAGTTTCGATGCCTTCTTCTCCAAAACAGAAATACTCCATTGATGAAAAGCTCCAGAAATCAAAGATGCAGAAATAACAAACTAATCCAGCAAAAACCTTCGTCTAACTGTCCTGATCACGAATCCAACCTTCGATTCCGAAAATACGAGCAAAAACCCTTGAAAAATGATGAAACAGTACTTCGAGAATAAATGTGCAAAAACCCAAAATAAGCAACGAAAACCCTCGGCAATCACCTAGAATCGATCAATAACCTGATAACACTCAAAACACTAGAGCATAAAGCTCTGATACCAATTGTAGGTCCAGATTTAATCGAAAGTCACTGATATGATCGATTTAACACATACACAGGCGGAAACTGTGTATATGGAGGTGAAACTGATAAACGAAATAGTGATGGTGAAGATAACCAGCTAACCACAGTATGAATCAACAATCAAAGGGTATGAAAATGTAAGAACACAGTGAATAAATAACTGCAGATTGTATTGATTCAAGCAAAATGTGAAAGAGAAAGTTCACGGTTACAGCCGCTACACACACCCTAAACAATCTCAAACTAGGCTATTTATAGTAGTGACAGGTATCGAAACTATGGTCAATCGAAACTACTAGTTTCGATTAACCATTTACAAATGATACTTAGACCTGTCGAAACTACCATCTATCGAAACTACTAGTTTCGATTGAACAGACTCAATCGAAACTAAGTAGTTTCGATGGCCCAGACTTAACTAATTACAGAAAACTGAAATTACAATAATGAAATGACAGAAAGTAAACTAGTCTAAAATTGATTAAACATAAAATAAATGACAACAACTTATACAAAATATATGACTCTACAAAAAAGATGCGGATACTTGGTCCTCATTTGGTCTTCACGTTCCCAAGTGAACTCGGGTCCACGTTTAGACTCCCAATGGACCTTGACAATGGGGATGCGGCTACGCTTGAGTTTCTTGACTTCTTGGTCCATAATTTCCACGGGTTTCTCAACAAAGTGCATTTTCTCGTCAATGCGCACTTCATCAAGAGGGATGTGGAGATTCTCGTCGGCTAGACACTTTTTCAAATTAGATACATGAAAATTCGGATGAACGTTGTTGAGTTCTGAATGAAGATCGAGTTTGTAGGCCACTTTTCCTACCCTTTCGAGTATCTTGAATGGACCCACATATTGAGGTGCAAGTTTTCCTTTCTTTCCAAATTAGACTACGCCCTTCCAAGGTGATACCTTTAGGAGAACCATATCCCCAACTTGAAATTCCAAGGGTTTTCGTCTTTTATCGGCATAGCTCTTTTGCCGACTCCTTGCTACCCGAATGTTGTCACGGATAAGAAAGATTTTATCGGTGGTCTCTTGGATAAGCTCGGGACCGGTGATTTGTGCTTCACCAATTTCGTTCCAACAAATCGGTGAACAACATTTCCGTCCGTAAAGAGCTTCAAATGGTGCCATGTTAATACTTGTGTGATAGTTGTTGTTGTAGGAAAATTCGATCAGTGGTAGGTGAGAATCCCAATTGCCACCAAAGTCAATGACACAAGCTCTAAGCATATCCTAGAGAGTTTGTATTGTTCGCTCGGTTTGTCCATCAGTTTGGGGATGGTAAGCCGTACTTAAATCCAACCAAGTACCAAGCGCAGATTGTAATGATTGCCAAAACCGGGAAGTAAAACGCGAATCACGATCGGAGATGATGCTCAAAGGGATTCCATGACGACTCACAATTTCATCTATGTAGATACGAGCCAATTTCTTGACTCGATAGTCCTCACGAATAGGCAAGAAATGAGCAGACTTTGTAAGTCGGTCGATAATAACCCAGATACTATCATGCCCACTAGAAGTGCGTGGGAGTTTGGTGATGAATTCCATAGCAAGGTTCTCCCACTTCCACACGGGAATTTCAGGTTCTTCGAGGAGCCCGGAAGTCTTCTGATGTTCGGCCTTTACGTTAGAACAAGTTAAGCATTTTGCCACAAAGAGGGCAATATCCTTTTTCATGCCGGGCCACCAATATTGTTGACGAAGACCCATGTACATCTTATCAGCTCCGGGATGTACCGAATATCGAGTTTTGTGGGACTCGTTCATCAAAAATATACGAAGGTCGTCGCGATAGGGAACCCAGATACGATCCAAGTAATATAATAGGCCGTTGGCTTTGGTTTCTAGCAAAAGTTCTACACCACATGCCATTTCTTGGTACATGTTTCCCCCGGTAACCGAGGTGTGTTGTGCTTGGAGAATGCGGGCTTGGATATCGTTATGAATATGAACACTATGAAGCATGATACGTTCTTTACGACTCAAGGCGTCGGCTACAACATTTGCTTTGCCGGGGTGGTATCGAATTTCGCAGTCGTAGTCGTTAAGAAGTTTTATCTATCGACGTTGCCTCATATTAAGCTCTTTTTGATTGAAAATATGCTGGAGGCTTTTGTGGTCGGTGAAAACCACGCATTTGGTGCCATAAAGATAATGTCTCCAAATTTTCAAGGTGAAAACGACAGCACCAAGCTCGAGATCATGGGTCGTGTAGTTCTTCTCGTGGATTTTGAGCTGACGTGATGCGTATGCAATTACTTGGCCACGTTGCATTAGAACACAACCAAGACCTTGGTTGGATGCATCACAATAAACGACAAAGTCGTCATTACCACTAGGAAGAGTTAGAATAGAAGCATTGCAGAGCTTGTGCTTGAGAGTTTGAAAAGCTTCCTCTTGCTTGGGTCCCCACTCGTAAGGTTTACCTTTGTGAGTCAAGGCAGTGAGTGGAACCGCAATCTTGGAGAAATTTGAGATGAAGCGACGATAATAACCCGCTAGTCCAAGGAATGAACGAATCTCGGTAGGAGTCTTGGGAGTACTCCAATTCTTTACCGCCTCGATCTTTGTCGGGTCCACATGAATTCCCTTATCGTTGACTATGTGTCCCAAAAATTGAACTTCCTTTAGCTAGAATTCACACTTGGAGAACTTGGCGTATAGTTGTTCTTTCTTCAAGAGTTCCAAAATCAAACGAAGATGTTGTTCATGCTCCGCTTTCGTTTTAGAATAGATGAGAATGTCGTCAATGAAAACGATCATGAACTTGTCCAAATAAGGTTTACATACACGGTTCATGAGGTCCATGAAGACTGCAGGTGCATTAGTCAAACCGAAGGGCATGATCATGAACTCGTAGTGACCATATCTAGTCCGAAAGGCAGTCTTCGGAATGTCTTCATCGAGAACACGAAGTTAATGGTACCCGGAACGAAGGTCAATCTTGGAGAAGCATGTTGAACCTTGAAGCTGATTGAAAAGATCGTCGATACGGGGTAAAGGATAACGGTTCTTAATTGTAAGCTTGTTGAGTTCACGATAATCGATGCACATTCGAAACGATCCATCCTTTTTCTTTACGAATAGCACGGGAGCACCATAAGGTGAATGGCTCGGGAGGATGAATCCTTTAGATGAGAGTTCTTGTAATTGACTTGCGAGCTCTTGCATCTCGAAAGGTGCAAGACGATAGGGAGCTTTTGCCACGGGAGTTGCTCCGGGCACAAGGTCAATACGAAACTCCACTTGTCTAGGAGGAGGAAGACCTGGTAAATCCTCGGGGAATACCTCGGGAAAGTCTCGAATGATCGGAATATCTTGCAATTTCTTACCCTTGTCTTTCGTGTCAACTACGTGGGCCAAGAATGCAACGTACTTTTTCCGCAAGTACTTTTGTGCTAATGTGCAAGACATGAGTTGAAGACCACGACACGGTTTTTTACCGAAAATAATTAATGTGTCGCCTAAAGGGAGAGGTATACGAATACACTTTTCGTAGCAAATAACATCGGCAAGGTGCTTGGATAACCAGTCCATGCCAATTATAATATCGAAGCTTCCTAGTTGCATTGGAAGGAGATCAACAGAGAATTCATGATTAGCTCGAGATTGCAGTCACGGATAACAGAATTTATAGTAATAGATTTTCCGTTTGCTATCTCCACGGAATAAGGATTGTCAAGTTTCGTTCTTTGTTTAGCAAGTCGAGATTCAAAAGTAAGAGACACAAAACTTCTATCGGCACCGTTATCAAATAAAATTGATGCATAATGATTGTTTACGAGAAATGTACCGTTTATCACGTCGTTGTTTGCTTGTGCCTCATTAGCGTTTATATTAAACGCTCGTCCTTGGGGACCACCTTGTTGATGAAGTTTTGGGCATCGGTCACGGAAATGGTTTGGGTCTCCACATTCGTAACATGCCCGACCATTCAGAGGTGCCGGATAGATTGGACGGTTGACTGGAGCAGCTTGATGGACGGGAGGACGGGTACGGCAAGTAGTTACCATGTGTCCATATCGTCCGCAGCTTGAGCACAATCGGCATGGTAAGTTGGCAGGATGATGGTACTTGCAGGTCTGGCATTGGGGGTTTGGACCCAAATAAGGTTTCGGGTTTTGACCCAAAGGGGCCGCTTGAATAGCAGGTACAGCGGGAGTTACGGCTGCAAAGTTTCGACCCTTTCGTTTCTTGTTGCGGCTAGAAGACTCAGGTTTGACATCTTGGACGGCCGCAAGAGTATAGACAACCTTCTTGGAACCCTTTCTTGTTAAGGTTCCGGCCTTGACATGGTTGTCGGATAGTGTAGTGGATAGACGGATAGCAGCTTCAAGTGTAGAAGGATTGCTTCCTAACACAGCATCTTGAATTTGCATAGGTAGCCCGCCTATGTATTTTTCAATTCCCCGTGCAAGGGGAGTGATCATATGAGGCACCAACAGACTTAGCTCTTGAAACCGGGTGGTGTAAGCCAGATTATCCCCGCTGTCTTGGGCAAGATCCCAGAACTCAGTCTCGAGCTTCCTCATTTCATTCCGAGGACAGAATTCATCAGTCATGGCTTTCTTCAGATCATCCCAAGATAAAGATGTAGCAACCTCAACACCACGAGTGCGTTTCTCACCTTTCCACCAGGTGAGGGCTCTCTTTTGAAGTACACTTGTGGCATAGCGAACACGAAGATTATCGGGACAGTCACTGTTTAGGAATGTGCTTTCCATGCTTTCAAACCATTGTAGTAGGCCGGTAGCACCTTCAATCCCGAAAAATTTTGTAGGATTGCACGAGTTAAAGTGCTTAAACATGCATTGAGGCGGGTTGGTACCACCATTTCCTTGGATGTTGTGAGACCCGTCACTGTTGTTATTGGCTTGGGTCATTTGCCCCACCAGCTGGGCAAGGAGAGTAGCAAGATCCGGGTTGGAAGTGATACAGTTTGCACGTCGAGGAGGCATTCTAACACCATAAGAAAAGACAGTGATATTTTATATAAGATGGATATATATGAGTTATAGTGGGAAATAATATAAGCAGAAAAGCGGGATTCATCATGACGCGTGCCAGTGTATGTGTATTTATTCAAAGTTGATGGGGGGAAACTAAGCCATCTATTCCGGATAGAACATGATGTTATAGATTATTATTCGCGTAATAGGAATTGCCGGGACTTGCATGAACTACAAATTGTTATTACGTGTGCACCCGTAATAATGATTTCCTTTGCATGTTCGTCTAGTTCTTCCTATCTTGCTATAATGTCCCCAAATTTTGAGTTTAAGTTCGGATCGTATCCTTGCGAATACATTGACTTATCAACGTTAAATAATTCCTCAAAACTTTCAAAGAGACATGCTTTAGCCTATAGGTAAACACTCACTTCAGGAATTCCCAGGAAAGCATACGGGTCCGTTTATTTGGATTTATACGAAATGCTTTCCTAGACAGAAAACCCAATGTACAGGTGTCACCCTTCCATGATTGCACGTGTCCTTTACTGGTTTCAAGAAATTAAGTCGTTGACGAGATTTTCAAGATTTTAATAGACTTGAGAGTCTATGGGTATAAAATGTGTGGGAATGTTGCAATTAATACGAATTAGGAAAGAGTAAAGATAAGGATGGGTAGTGTATTTGTTTGCATAAGTTTGTTTGTATGTAAAGTATGTATCATGTATTTAAGTCTTGTATGTATAAGTCTCATGTACCAAACTTGGGAAAATTCAAATAATATCTAACTACAAATAATTCACATAGCAATTAATCATTTAGCACATAACACATAAAAGGGAGTCCTAGGGTTATAGTCTAGGTCATCGTGTCTAATAACCTAATTCCCTATAACCATGGCTCTGATACCAATCTGTCACACCCCGACCGATGGCGGAATCATCGAGGCGGACAATGGAATGATTGTTTAAAAGCACATGATAACTAAAAAGTTGCATAATTCATTAATTAAATTTAAAGACAACAAAGATCCAAATACAATACATTTCAAATAACCTAGTCTAGTTCAAAACATTGATTTATTTAACTAGGTCCATAGTTCTTAAGTGGAGAAATCTTCAGCAAGCAATCACATATCCAAACTTGAAACATTATTTAAATCAAGTGTCAACTAAAAAGTTGGTGAGAACATAGGTTTTTGTAGTTCCGATAAGTAGTAGATAAAAACGTTTTGCAACTCATTGTTTATCTTGTTAAACATAGTATATATATGGTGTATCATTTATCTAATCACAATTCAAACCTTGTTTGACGCGCTTGAACATAGCACAACAGCTAAGTCCGGTATGTTTGAATATAGTTACCCACTATATCCGGTATGTTTGAATATAACACGCGGCTATATCCGAGTATGCAGTAATAAACACCCTAACCGGGTGGGCTGGTCTGGTCAAGCACAATAGATCTATTAATATTACTGTTGGTTTTCTTGTGTTTAAAGTAAATGTATGTACACCCAAGATAATAAGCATATAGTCCACATGTATAACACGTATAAACAAAGTGAGTAGCATGTATAATGTTTCACCCCAAAATGCGTAAAAATGTAAAATAGGGGCTATGTAACTCACCTTACAAGCGTATTTTTTCACGCGTGTAGGTGATAAAGATGTTGAAGTCTAAGCACGTTGAAACCCTATGTAGATAAATGGGTATTATTGTATGTTTACATGTGCGTATTAGTATTTAATTGTGTATAGGTTTATAATAGCATTTCTTAGTGTTATTTGCATAAAAAGTTGGTCCAGATTTACTTGAAATTACTGATTTGATCGAAACTGTTTATAGTTGTGACAGGTATCGAAACTATGTTCAATCGAAACTATTAGTTTCGATTGACCATTTACAAGTGATACACAGAACTGTCGAAACTACTATCTATCAAAACTACTAGTTTCGATTGATCATTTACAAGTGATACACAGACTGTCGAAACTACCATCTATCGAAACTACTAGTTTCGATTGACCATTTACTCAATCGAAACTAAGTAGTTTCGATGGCCCAGACTTTAGAAAATAAAACAGTAATTTTTCAGAACAATAGTTTGTCCGGTAATCGATGGTTTAGAGTCGTGACTTCGATTGGTTCAGCTTGCCTTATGATAACAGAAAGTAAAGAAACGAAGTTGAGGATTCTTACGTGGTCGCAAAGGGGCTGGACGGCAGAGTCTTAAATCCGAGAATGTCCAGAATGAGAATCGAGCTTCTGGATGGGATTAGCCTCTACAACCTTGGTCACAGCTTCACACAGAGATGGCGATTGTAATGGTGCCTTCAATTTGGAGTGAGATTGGGTGGAAGAGGGGTAGCGAGCTCGAGCAGGTCCGACTATGGCTATTTATAGCCGAGTTCGTTTCTTATGACAAAGCGTGCAATTGGGCACGTCCCGACACTCGTCTGGACGAGACGAAGCTAACGAGCTATTAAATACGCGTGGAGGTTGACTGTCGGGCTCGAATTCGAGGCGTGGGTTCTCGGCCACCAACAAGATCAGGCGATTCGTATGTTGGGGAGACCAATTGGTCGGGGCCTTTTGTTCGCATGGGGAAGACGAGTTCAGGGATGCCTGTAGCGGCTGTCGAGGTGCAGGGAACAGCCCTGTCGGGGTGTTCGCCGGAAACTATCTCGGACCGCCGGACAATGTAGGGGATAACCGGATTTGCGAAAAGGGTTTTGGCAGATTAAGTCCTTGAAGTTTGGCTTTGATTTAATTTAGCCCCTGAGATAATTACGGATGAGTCCTTATAGTTTGGTTTGTCCATGTTTAGTCCTTAACCGGTTTTTAACTTGAAACCTTCTAGTTTAAAAAGTTTCAAAACAACCCCTTAACTTTTATAAAAATAATTAATCTAATTTCTTTTAATTTTCAAACATAATTTATAAACTTATATTATTATTATTATTATAAGTACTTTTTTTTTATAAAGGTCATTTATCTTATTTAAATAGGTTATTTTATTAGATATGAAACTTTTAAATTTAGATCTTTTTATAATTTTTATATAAGTTTTTAAAACTCGTAAAATTTTAATTATTTTAAATCCGTAAAAATAAAAAATAAAATACTTATTGTATAAAACTAAATAAAAACACTTGTATTTTATTTAATTTGAGAATGATTACACGATAAACATATTACAAGTGCGCGAATGAAAATCCGAAATGTCACAGTGGTGGAGGTGCAACCTTGTTATCATAAACCTTACCACTTCGGAGAGTACTAACCTTGCCCACGTGGCTGATCTTCATGTTCCTGTCCCCCGAAGTGTCATGAGATGGGTTGGTTACTGTATCACTTGGAAGCTTCCCACTACTCTTCTTCAACTCAGCTATTTCAGTGGCAAATTGCCCCATTTGAGTAGTCATGACTTGGAAGGCTTTATCACGCACATCATCGGCTTGGCTCTTCTTTTGCAAGTCTTGTTGGATATACTTCAATAGATCCAACACTACACCCTCACTGCTCTAATTGGAGGATCAATATGATCCTCCTTTCTCATTCCCCTTTTCATACCCCATTTGGTTGTTGTTTTGATTATAATTCTGATTTCGGGGTGGAAATGGTCGTTGTGCTCTTTGACCACTAGCTTGAAAATTAGGGTTAGCTTGCTTTGAGGCATCCCCATAACGAAAGTTGGGATGATTTCTGAGGCCCGGGTGGTATGTATTGGAGTTCATGTTATAGTTCCTACCACCCCCTTGCATAAAATTCACATCTTCAAAGGTACATGTGCAAGTGGCACCATTATGCCCCAAGTCTCCACACTGATCACAAACCTCATACAGTTAACCTCCAATACCTATGTTGGCAACCTGCTTCTCTAGCTTCTCTAACATGTTCGCCTTAGAGCTCAGGCTATCAACTGCCGAATGCCTTGCCCGTCTCAAAGATTGGGCTTTCCTCTTGGATGTCACAGCCATCCTCTCTAAGTAATCCCAGTCAATATCCTCAAAATTTGTACCAAATATACCATTAGAGATAGAATTGAGGTCACGGGCATCATCATCCGTCAAACCTTCATGGAAGGCATTCAACATCTCCCACATTTGCAAACCATGGTATGGGCAGTTCTTTATCAACATCTTGAACCTAAGGAAAGATTCATGAAATAACTCCCCCATACTGTTGTTGGAAGTTTCTGATGTTCTTCCTGGCATCACTAGTTCTTTTATTAGTGTAGAACTCATCTAAGAACTGTTGTTGCATATCACCCCAAGTGTAGATAGAAGCAGAAGGCAAAGAATGAAACCACTGTTGAGCCTTGTCTTCTAGGGTGAATTGGAACAATATCAACTTCACATCATCGGGTGTGAATCCCTGTCCCCCAATGGTGTTGCACATGGCATCATAAGCACTCAGATGCAAGTATGGATCTTCTGTTCCCCGACCATGATACTTATGTAAATTTTGAATTTCCTGAGAACGAACTTCAAATGATCTCCCATGCTGTTGTGGAATGACAAATTGAGATGGATTATAAGCAATGGATGGTCTGAAGTGGCTCTCAACCCCTCTAACAAGGCCATGTCATGCCTCCCAGATTGTCAACAGGAGGAATGGCATTCCTAGGACCCGGTCATCTTTGCCTGTTAATAGGTTGCTGTTGTGGCGGGATTGGTGCAGGAATATCATGCTGAGGTGGTTGCTGTGGCAACCTGTGATCAAACTAATACTCATTCGACCTTTCAAACCAAACACTTGTATCATGTCTCCAATACACTGGTGGCCTAACCCTCTGTCTTTCCATTCTGTCAACATCATCCTCCTCATAACCCTCAAACTCATCATCAAAACCGTCTATCTCATCCTCATAATTTAGGCCTGAAGTGTATGGATGGAAACCTGGTGGTAGGGTTGAGTGAAATATAGAAGGCTTTATGATTGGGGGTTGTGAAGTTGTTGGTGGTAGGGGATCTTTCACTACCCTCACATTTGGTGAAGAATAGTGAGATTCGGGTTTAAACTCAAAGGGTTGGCTTACTTGTGGTAGCGAGTGGCCAAAAGATGGTAATGGTGGGATTTGGCTAGTGGATTGGTTGAGGTTCTCATCTGTTCTAGGTGGAGGAACAAATGATGAGAACATGCCTGAGGTGGTTGCTGCTCTGGTGGTAACCGACCTACAGGAGACAGATCAGATTGCTTCCTATAATCCGGTTTATTCTCCATGTTGGGTGGAGAAGACACTACTTTGTTTGTTCTGTGAAACACCCTTTTTTCCCTAGCAGTCTTCTCAATTTCTGGATCAAAAAGCAATGGGGAGGATTTGTTAGAGTATCTTGTATGATGCATACAACTGATAAATCACATGCACAACACAAACAAGAAAACCCGTGTAACACAGAACAAAACAAAATAAAATAAGACAAGAAAAGTAAATCGGAATTTTCATTTTTTGTGAGATGTAGCAAACAATAACAAATTAACACTAAGCGCACTAACTCCCCGGCAACGGCACCATTTTGATCGAAGTCGTTTGAGCAATCAAAAACAATACTTAAACACCTTAATTAGTAAGGGTAAGTAGAGTATCGTATCCCCGAGGAGTATGTGGAAAGTGTTACTTTATTACAAGATTCAAAGACAGATTGGGTTTTAAAACAATAATGAGAAAGGTAATCCTCACCGGGGTTCGGGTATGCAAACACAAGTTCCTTTAAGATAATTAGCAAGCAATTACATAGACATAATCATACGGTTCAATTGAATTCAGTGATAATATGAGAACCCGTTGTAAATAAAACTTATTCTCATACAACCATCAATGATAAACCAACTATAATCCAACCCCTAAGTTGTCCCCGATGTAAAGAAACCCGAGACTATTGAGACTTGAACAACCATTCGAAATCAACCAATGAATTTTAAAGCATTCAATCAATAAATGAAATCATATGACTTAACATGTCAATCAAGATTACAAACCAAAGCTAATCATTCAAGAGTTCACAAATGTCTACAAAATCCTAGACCCAAATAGGACTACAAGAGATTTAGCCACTCATACTCATAACAACAATAAAAATTTGTGTACTAGGACTTACAATCATGAAATATTAAGAACAATCGACCCAAGTATGGTAGAAATCGCCTTCTTAGAGCTCTGGAACGGCTAGAATCGGGAATAGATCGGAATGGGGGTTGCACATAGTGAAAACCTGATTTTGGTTAATTTTCCTGTAAAACTGCCCCATCGCATACCGCGAAGATCTTGGACAAGTCCCTCGCGTACCGTGAGGGACAAACTAATCGGGCGCGCCTCTAGACTTCTTCGTGTACCGCGAAAGTTCTTCCCCATGTCTTCGAGAAATCTAAGAATTTGACTTTTTGACTTTTTCAATTCTTATGCTTCGAGTCCACTGCTTCGCTTTCGTTTCCCGCTCATTTAGCACATAAAACCTGGGAGGTAGACACAAACACACATAAAACCGCACAAAGATACATACAAAACTAACTAAAATGCACACAACACGACATATAAACACGGGTTATAAAACCCTACATCACATACTTTGGAGGTAATCGGTTTCTGGGAAGTCTTCACAAAGGCCATATCATGAATCACTTTCCCAGGTGTTTGTTCTGGTACAACACATGCTAAAGAAGAAGGTTTTAAATCCAAAGGATTTGAGAAAACCTAATTAGGAACCCTAACTATTTCTCACTAAATAGAAGCAAACAAAGTTAACATACATGTGCATGTTCCTGTAAATCGCAAAACTAAGAGGCATAAGTCGTCGGAATTGTACTTCTGAGTGTAAGGCCCCAAACCCAGGAGGCCTCACTTGTTGGATTTACTCATTTACAAGCAGTCCTTAAACTTGAATATCAAATAACGCAGCGGAATCATTCATTCAGACATAATTAAAACTTGTTCAACATGCGGAAGCGTAACATAGTCTAAAACATAAACATGATATAATTAAAACATAAAGGGATCCCAGACTTCGTAGATCAACCGGGTAACTCTTCATCGCTAGCCAAGCATCATCGTCCATCCGTACATGTCCTTAACCTGAATGTGCATACTAAAAGTTAGCTACGCTGGTGAGTTCTAGCTTTACATAAACATTTTTGCCAAAAAAATAACATACATTTATTAACAAAATCGTACGAAAAACATGCAATAACTTAACGTCATCAAAAAATCGTAACATAGCATCGTAACATAAGTCAACATGAATCGAATCTGTGCCTTTTCGTAACCGTAAATTCCACATCATGGGTTAGTTGAGAAACCCCAAGGCACTCCACCACTAGGCCCATCAACGTCGTATTTTCCTTCGGGCGGAGAACTCCTAGGGCCTGATACCTCAGAGCCATTCGACACCAACCCTGAACCTTTGGCACTATTACCCCGCAAGGAATAGTACCTTCCATCGGGGATCCCGGTAATCCCATGGGTGACCATCGCCCGTCATCAACCAGTTGTACAACGGTTATCCAACCACAAAGGCCCCCATAAGGGTAAGGCCCATACATACATACATCCCTTAGTTCCCGAAGAAACTCATGGCAGATTCATTCATTAGTGACTTTCATAAAACCTTTACCTTAATTTAGTTAGAGCATTCGTACGTTTTTTAAACCATTTCATTCATAAACCTTTTGTAAACTTTATTTTGGCTACACATTTCATATTTACGTTTCATACTTCATTTTTAAAACACCTTCCGTGAGATTCATTTTCTGTAAACCTTATTTCGTAAGTATACACACTGGCCCAAAACATTATTAAAACATTTAAAAGAGGGCTCTAGAACTCACCTAATAAGCTAACACTACAAAAAAAAGGCATATAGTAGCACACATTTTTAATGGCATTTAAATTTTGTACCACTAATTTAGGTTTTTAGTGGCATTTTCACTCGTTTTTAGTGGCATTTAGTTTTTATTAATTCCCCCTCCTTTTACCCCAAATTTTCATTGCCCGCTTTTATTCCAGCTCACAAATTTTCATTCCCAAATTTTCCTTTAAGACTGCTACAGCGGCCGAAACTGTCGAGAGCGAGATGGAGAGGCGGCTCCTGATCGAGGTCACTATTCAACTGCAATCAAGAGAAGAAACAATTGGAACTGAAATACCAAACCAAACCAAACGTACCCAGTATAATCCCACACATAGCTAACGCTATTAGTAGGGTCTGGGGAGGGTGTGATGAGGGCAAACCTTACCCCTATCCCAAGGGATAGAGAGGCTGCTCCCGTTTAGACCCCCGGCTCCATGGGAAAGAAAAAGATAAAAATATAAATAAAATTAATGAGTAATAAAGTAAAATAAATCTAACAGTAATCTAACAATTAGCAGTGTATGACTAGAGTATATTAGTCACAAGAAACACAACACACCTACAAGAAACAAGACATACGCAAAATCTTTGCTAAACAACTCTACTCTCCCACACAACGGGTCACTCATCCTAAAACCCTAATACGACGTCTCCATGAAATCCTATCATTGATCATGTCCTCTAAGAGGTGTAAATCTAACAAATCAAGCCTAATCCTCTCATCCCACGTTAATTTCGGTCTCCCCCTGCTCCTTTTCCCTTCTACAACGAGAGTTTCCACCGTTCTCACTGGATCTGTGCTCTGTCTCCTCTTGACATGTCCAAACCATCTCAATCTTCCTTCTCTTATCTTATCTGAGATACATGTGACTCCCAATCTCTTCCGAACAACTTCATTTCTTATTCGGTCCTTTCTTGTGTGTCCACACATCCACCTCAACATCCTCATCTCAGCTACATCCATTTTTCGAGCTTGTGTCTTCTTGATGGCCCAACAATCGGTTCCATATAGCATCGCTGGGCGAACTGCTACCCTATAAAATTTACCCTTTAACCCTATTGGGAACCTCTTGTCGCACAAAACACCTGAGGCCGCTCTCCATTTACACCAACCAGCCTGCACCCGATGGACTACATCATTGTCGATGTCCCCGTTACTCTGGATGACAGATCCTAGATACTTGAACTTCAGTGTCTTAGGGACAACCCCACCTTCAATAGAAATCTGGGTCTCCTCGTCGACGTTTGCACCACTAAAGTTGCAGTGAAGGTACTCGGTTTTAGATCGGCTTATCTTCAAACCTTTGTGCTCTAAGACTGTTCTCCATTCCTCTAGTCTATTGTTTAATGTCTCTTTACTTTCTGCAATCAACACGATATCATCAGCAAAAAGCATGCACCATGGAATTGCATCTTGAATCGACTTTGACAACTCATCCAAAACTACTGCAAAGAGAAAGGGGCTTAGTGCCGACCCCTGGTGAACTCCCACTTCCACCGGAAAAAAGTCTGTATCCCCGTTCGGACGCATGTCTTAGCCTCATGATACATATCCCTAATTGCCTCAATATATTTACTAGGGATCCCTCTTCCCTCCAGACTTTCCCAGATCAGTCTTCTAGGCACACTATCGTACGCCTTTTCAAGATCGATGAACACCATATGTAAATCATGTTTCTTCTCTCTGTACTTTTCCATTAATCTTCTTAAAATGTGTATCGCCTCCGTAGTGGACCGGCCTGGCATGAACCCAAATTGGTTTGCTGTAACCTGGGTTTGTCGTCTAATCCTTGTATCTATAACTCTTTCCCATAATTTCATTGTATGACATAGGAGCTTAATCCCCCTGTAGTTAGCACAACATTGAGCATCTCCTTTGTTTTTATATAGGGGTACTAAGACACTACGCCTCCACTGATCTGGCATCTTCCCGGTTTTGAAGATATTGTTGAACAGTCTTGTCAACCACTGAACGCCTTCCTCTCCCATACACTTCCACGCTTCAATGGGTATGTTGTCTGGACCGACTGCCTTAGCTCTTCCCATCTTCTTAAGAGCACTCCTCACTTCTTCCTGTGTGATATTTCGACAATAACAATTATTTCGTTGACTGGATTGAGTAGTTGGATTCTCCGTTATGGCTAGACTTGGTCTACAACTGTTGAAAAGGGTGTAGAAATAGTTTTGCCATCTCAGCTTGATGTCTCGTCCCTTTACCAAAACTCTTCCATCATCTTCCTTGATAAACTTCACGACCCCAAGATCTTGTCTCTTACGCTCCCTATTTTTGGCAATCTTAAACATATGATGCTCCCCTTCCTTGGTGTCTAGTTTTCTATACATCGTTTCATAGGCAAAATTCTTTGCCTCACTCACTGCCTTTTTAGCTTCCCTCTTTGCCTGTCTATAGTTCTCCCGTAGTGTCATTATCTTCTCTCCATTACTGCACTGCAACATCTCTTTAAAGCGTTGTTGCTTGTCCTTTATCTTGCTCCGCACCTCCTCATTCCACCACCAAGACTCCTGATGTCCTCTTATTGCTCCCAATGTGACTCCGAGGGTTTCCTTTGCTGCCTGCGTAACAGTGGTTGCCATAGCTACCCACATCTGGTTTGTGTCGCCATCCTTAGTATTTGTGTTCATCGGCATGACTTTATCTTTAAACAAATTGATGTTTTCGTCCTTCAAATTCCCCCATCTGATCCTTGGTTTGTTTTTTCTTCTCCTCTCCGCCACCCTTTTTCTCAAGGTAAAATCGGCCACCAACAGACGATGTTGGGTCGCTACTGACTCTCCTGGAATTACCTTGCAATCCTTCCACCAATTGCGATCCCCTTGTCTCATCAGGAAATAGTCGATCTGCGTGTTGCGACCCCCGCTACTAAAAGTAATCAAATGTGATTCCCTCTTTATAAAGAACGTGTTTATAATACCAAGATCATGCGCAAGCGCAAAGTCAAGAAACTCCCTACCATTATCGTTTCTAACACCATAACCAAAAGCTCCATGAACCATCGAAAAACCATCACTCTCCTTACCAACGTGACCATTAAAATCACCTCCTAAGCATATTTTCTCATGTCTAGGTAATGACCTCATTACTCCGTCTAAACTACCCCAAAAATCCCTCCTTTCTTGGTCTCCTAGACCTACATGTGGTGCATAAGAGCTAACAATTGCCACAACTTCCTCACCAAGTACTACTCTCAACACCATGATCCTATCATTATATCTTTTCACTTCCACCACATTACCGTGCAGTTCTTTAGCAACTAGAAAACCCACCCCATTTTTTGTTCCATCGCAACCAGAATGCAACAGTTTGTAGCCATTACACTCACTCCCCCTTTGACCCTTCCACCTAGTCTCCTGAAGGCAAGCTACCTGAATCCTATGTTTTCTAAGCACGTCTACTAACTCTAACAACTTACTAGTTAGGCTTCCTACATTCCAAGATGTCAAACGTAACCTATACCCCTTATGGTTAGCACTAGATGCACCCCTCTCCCCTGAACATGATACCGCAGTTCTACTGACGGTGGTACCAAGGTGGAATAAGAAGGAGTACCCTAACTTGGGCGCAATTGGGTTAAATTGGAACTGAAATACGAGTATCCAAATCTCTCATTTTTAGAAATATTATTAGTTTCAGATCGCCAGGATAGAACTCACGGTGGCGCTTCTGCCTGACTTCGGTAGGGTTCCAATGAAGTTTCATTTCATTTCATTGTGTTTTAACTGTTCAATTACGTCATTGATATGGCATCGAAGGACGTGGCAGGGAAGACGAGCGCAACGATACGAACATCGCCGAAGAAGAGAAGATTGCGAGTGTAGGTGTCAAGGCTCCGAGTCGTCATATGTTACTAAGTATCTGCAAAATCGCTTGTCGCCGGAGGCGTTTCCGGCGGAGTGTTAGTTCTTTCGTTCTCTCTGTTTTTGATTTAATCAATTATTGCATATACTGATTTGTGATTTAATATATTGTGTCAAATTTAGTAAAACTTGATCAAGATCAGGTAACTTCGATCAATTATTTAGTTATAATTTTATCTTCATCTAATCAGTTTCGTAGCTAGCTAAAAACTTTAGGTAATTTTTACACTTCTCCTAAATTATTGCTCTTAGAACTTGGATCTGCAAGTGAACATCTGGTTCATTTGAGAAAATTGAGGTTTAGTGAATGAAATTTGTGTGATTAACTTTTGAGATTCTTGATTGTATATAATAGTTTTGTTGTTTGAAATACCATGGGAGGCCTTCATAAATTTTAGGTTGCATAAGTGTCATTGAAATTGAGGTTTGATGAATGAAATTTAGGAACTGTTTAGACGAATGAAATTTGAAGCTTAATTAATGTTTACATAAACTGTTATTCAGATCTTTGTGAATTTGGTATTATGTCATTGTTTTGCTGGATTCAATTTGCAGAATTGAAGTTTTTTTTGTGTTCAAATGCTCATTGTTGGATACAATTTTTAGAATTGTAGTATTGGATGCATATGCCCCTTACATTTATTCATTGGTTGTTGATGTATTGACCATTATTGTTATGCATAAGATGATGGAGAATGATTATAGGTACGTGAGGGTGGTTCAAGCAGCTTATGTTGAGCTACTTAGTGTTTTAATCTACTTGAGTTGAGATTCTCCTTCAGTTTATGCTCCTTTAAATTAAACTATATAGTTATTTATAGAGGTCATTTATGTATAAATGTTTCTACAATTAAGTTAAATGGTTATGGCAACAAAATGATTATGTATAAATGTTTCTTCACAGAAGGTTTATTATTTTACTCAAACACCAAGTATTAGGTTTTGCCTGAAATACTCAAACACCAAGTAAAATGATTTGAATTGTTGTCTAGTTGGGTTAGAATGCTCTGAATTTTGCATCTTACACATAGGAGTAATTCTTGTGGGAGTGCTTATGCTATGTGCCAATTAATGGTTTAGGAATGTCTCAAAACCGTTGCTTACAGTCATGAACTATTTAAAAAAAACCAGCCTATGTTCTTGCAGAAATAATCACATGTGTTCATAAGGGATTCAACAACAGAAGAAATGTCATAAATGTTAAACGTAACATATTCTTCGCTATATATTGAAGTACCCTCATTTCCGTACTAAATCAATCATTTCTCTCTTTACTTTTACTCGGTACATTTAGCCTACTCTGTTGCAGGAAATTATGTCATTGTTAAGAACATGGATGAGGTATGCTTATTAATGTTTATTCTTCAGTTTTCCCGGCTTTTGTATTCATCTATTTCTGCTTGTTTCTTAATGTGATTGTTGGATGTTGGAGAAAAGGCAAAGGAAGAATAGAGTGTGTCAATTTTGTTGGATTTTGACTGGATAATAATGCTCTAAAGTGCGTGTTCAATCTACCCTTAATGGTTAATCTTATAGTTGAAGTTTGTTCATTTTTTACACCTCTATCTAGATGAGTGGACATCTAAGATCCTTGCAAATTGTTGCAACTTTAACAACATAGCAAGATGGTGAACTTATTATATTTCTATTTATGAAATCTTTATTCTTTTTTTTTTGTTTAGTTATTGTACTTTGATTTTCTTGTTTTACATTGGCTCAAGAAATGGGAAAAAGAGGGAGCATGAGCTGCTTTAAGGCGTTATGTGAGAGAATGGGTAAACACTATCTTCTTCTTGTTTTGCCTTGCTATTCTTTGTTTCTTTTTTGTACCTTCATTATTATTATTATAACTAATATTGTGGTTTTATCATGTGTTTAGCCTTATATAGCTTGACTTCATGCCACACAAATATACTATATATCATTGTTCTGTTAGAATATATGTTTTGATCAATTATGTTGGGATTTTACGGGACGACGATGATGATAGAAATGGCTTCTTGAATTGATGGTCTATTATTAACTCTATTTTGTATTGATTTTTAATATTAATAGCAAAAACTAGCACTTTTAGAAACTGAATAATGTTGACCCGGTTATTATGGTCTTGTAATAGTATTGAGTATGATGTTGGTTGTTCTGGTGTATAGAAAGAACACATTTTTTTTAATGAAATGTATTCTTCATTTAAGAAAAACTAGCATTTTTTTAATTTTATATATATATATATATATGCGCGTGTGTGTTCTTCTATCAATGAATATAGATGATGAATATAGATTTTTGTGGCAAAAATTATGTGTCACTAAAAGTAGTATGAATATTTAACTAGAAATAGTTTTTACCGACACAAAATTTGTGCCACTAAAAGCTCAAAAGTTTATAGTGACAGACCAAAAAAGTGTCGCTAAAAGTCTTTAGTGGTAGCGCTTCTAGTGGCACTTTTTTGTGTCACCCATTCCTAAAGGGGTATTTAATGGCACTTTTTTTGTTTTTTGTGGCACTTTTTTTGTTTTTTGTGACACTTTTTGTATGCCACTAAATGGCTTTTTTTGTAGTGTACTCTTGTTTTGTGCTAACAAAGGTCCAACGAGTGTCACACACGATCTGAATAGATTAATTACACACCCATCAGACCTAATCCCAATTACACGTTCTATAGTATCTGTTCTAGGCGAACTTAAGGCCAAGTTCGCCTCTTACCAAACAGGCGAACATACAGACGAACTTAGGTTAAGTTCGCCTGATTCATGCCAAGAAAACTTAGTAAGTTCGCCCCATAAGTTCGCTTACTTCATGCCCCAGGCGAACTTGTCAAGAGAACTTGATAAGTTAGCCCCAATCCTTGCCAGGTGAACTTGATAAGTTCTTCTGTCGGGCAGCCTTCTTCCCCAAGAACCCTAAGTTGTACGTTCAAAACTTGTAGTTTTCAAGATGCTAACTTTTTACGTTCAAAACTTGTAGTTTTCATTCGTGATCACAGATCTGAAGTCCATTTCTCGTTTGGTTCAGAAAAACCCATCCTTTTTACGAAAATACCCGAACACCCATCATAAACCAAAATTGAGATTTGGAACGAGTTGTTACCTGATTGAGATTCTGAACTGGAGAATCCCCTCACGAACACTAGAGAAACACGATGTTAGCTCCTCGGGTCGATCATTGCACTTTCTCTCTCTACGGTTTCTCTCTTTAGAATGTGTAAATGAGAGAATGAGGAGGGTTTAGGCTATATATAGGGAGACTCCTCCCCCTTATGCGCCACCCTCAAGCTGGCAGGCCCATCCGGCCTCGCCCGTCACGCCGCATTTGTTTATTCTTTTCGCCTCGCGTTAACCCGTTATTATAACTCGTCGTTTTATTTTTTGGATGTTACACTGAGAGATCCAGATTTTAGTTAAACGATAATAAAATATCCTTCACGAATACCACTGATAGCTAATATGAAGCCGCCGTTGCCGTTGTTTACTCCTATCGACGGCGTTTGATTAACGCGGTTTAACCACCGTGATCATCAGGATGCGGAGGAAGAGAGAGCAAGTGAGAATGAGGAAGGATTCAATTGATTAACCCTTTGAAGAAAGAAATCAAGTGACAGAGAGAGAGGCAATGGTATTGAGAGAAGCACCTGGGAAGAAAGAGGGGGAGAAGTAAGCGGAGACAATAAAGGGGAAGGTACGCGAAGCAGAGGAAGAAAACCCTTTTCTCTCTGTACCTCTACATATAGCAATTGTATATATATTTTATGTGAAATAAGACTATTCATGAACATGATGTCATCATTGCATTGGAGTGTTATAGCAAGAGCATGAGAGGTAAATAAAGTGTACATTTGAATTTGGATGATAAAAGTTAGCATTTATTGAAATCAAATATTACTAAACACTAATATATTTATGTTTTCGTTTGAATTTCCATAGTTTAATATGATATATTTTTAACTCTATATATTTATATAATAATATTAATATACTAAAATAGTAAATAATATAAATATACTAAAACTAATATAATAATATCAATATTTAAAGTTATAAATGAAATACATTAAATCACATGACTTGTCAAAATTGAATGGGAAACAAATTCTAGGAGCGAACCTAGGAAATCTTCTCAAGCCCATAACATTATCAAAAACATCGGACCACCATTCTCGACAATATCAATACTTGTTTTCTTGCATAGATGTTTATATAAACATGTCAAAAGAGCGCTGCCCCAACTAAGACTGTTACATTCATTTAAATCTTCTATGTTATCTAAAATTCGAATGTGAACCCAAGTGCCAGCGACACCTAGAAATAATGTTGCATCGATAAAAAAAGATTATCACCTTAGCTCGTTGCGTGCATTCTAGGTCGGATGCATCGTTGGGAAATGGTAACCTGATTTGTTGTAAAACAAACGGCAAGTTTATTTTATTACCTTGCCTAGCATTAGATGGTAGGGTACACCCCGTCAACCACAAGAACTTTATCAATAACTTGTTGACCCGTCATAATATAATCAACAACAAAAACAACATTACCCTCTGTGATATTCTCGAAATTTCAGATAATCAATTGTAACATTTATATTTGGATTTTAATAATCCCAACTTTTACCAATTGTCCAATAATAATCTCAACTGAAAATATTCTTACCACCGGTCCGTACTTTCAAACTATTTTTTTATATTGGACCCCCCATTAAAAAAACTTAACGCCGTTAGATTTTATATGATGTGGACATCTGCACACCGTCGGAAAGTCGAGTCAAGCTAGCAGTGGTTTTGTGTTGGCTTTTGAAATTGGCCCTGCTCGTGTTTAACTGATCACGGTAAACACAACCGTTGTCCATGTTTGGACTTTCCGGACCCACGAGACTAGTTAAATACCACCAGAGCCAATTTCAAAAGCCACCACGATACCACTGCTAGCTTGGCTCGACTTTCCAGCTGTTTGTAGATATCCACGTCATATAAACTCTAACGGCGTTAAGTTTTTTTAACAGAGAGTCCAATGTAAAAAAGTAGTTTGAAAGTAGGGACTAGTGGTAAGAATATTCTCAGTTGAGATTATTATTGACCAATTGATAAAATGTGAGATTATTAAAATCCAATAATTCTTTATATTTTTAAGCTCTTACTCGTAGAACTGAGTAAACTAAACGTGTTCTAGATAATAATTAGGACATGAGCTAGAAAGCATAAAGGTATAAATGAGCAAAATACCAATTTTTATAATAATGCACGAAACAAAAATTACGGATGATTTATATTATTTATTTAACGAAACTCTTGTACGTTAAACATTATGATTATTGTTTTAAGCATATATTTATATCTCGTATCGAGCTCAATTGACCAACAAAATTTATTATTACATGAGAAACAAAAATATTAAAATATTCATTTTTATGCGAGACCATGATCGTTTATCTTTAAAACATTAAAACAATTTTATTTTAACTCGGTTTTATAGCGTTCGTTAATCATTAAGCACGTTTTATACTAGTTTATACCCACTATTATTTAAACTCACCATCTAAACTACACATTAGTCAATACTTAAATACCTAAACATGTACTTAAGTCCTTATCTATCTAGAAATGATTTAATAACATTTAAATGGTGATTATCCAAAGTTGTGACGCATAACATCTAATGGCCACCATGTAATAACATAAAGACACCTCCTACTTACAATTTTTACACTAATTTTTACACTAATCAACTAGTTAACCATACCTTATCTTCTTGAATTCCAAACCCATGCAAGACTTGGCAATCCTTTCCTTTCTTCCGGTCGTTAACCACAAACAACACCAATACACTTTTCCTTTCAAACCTTTAAACACTAAATATCTTTCTTTGGCTTGCAACCTGAAGTTCCTAAGGTTTAAAAGCAACTTCAGCTGATTGTAAGGTATTTATGCAAGTCTTTTGATGATAGGTACAAGTTTAGTAAACTTAAGTCATCAAACCATCAAGTTTTATACCCTTAAACAAAACCCTTGAATTTTTAATCAAAAACTTTGATTCAAACATCACAAATACTGTTTTTAAAACCCCTTTTAAGTAGGTTTATAACCTCTAAAAGATGAGAATCAAAGTCTTGGCAAAAATTATCCAAAAACACAAAAGTTGTGCACATCACATGTGAAATTATGAACAAAAACCATAAAATTGGGGCTTGATACATAGATATAATGATATGTATATGCTTAACATTTATTGTAGGATAATAAGCCATCAATATACAAGTAGTCTTTGCAAAAGAATCATCCAAAACCAATCAATAACCAGAGGTATAAGTTTTGAAGCACACTTTACACATGATTATTTTACTTGAAATAAAAAATCTTGGTTGATTATTTTACTTGAAATAAAAAATCTTGGTTGTAGGTATCCAAACCTCACCAAATTTTGGATAATGATGACATACATATTAGAATAGAAATCTGGAAAGTTTGAATATTATTCTGCATATAGAATATTTGTAATGAATTTATTAAGATTTAATAGCCAAAAATTCAAAACAAAAGACTAAACTATATTAAAAATTAGGGAAAACTTCACCAAATAGTAACCAAGTTTCTCAAGTGTTCCATTTAAATACCTTAAAGTTTTTTTTCCTTTAAAGTCACTCAACTTTCACTAAGTGTTTCAATCCTATGTAATATTTTTATAAATGTTTAACTTTTTTAAAATTAAATGCTTTTATATTTTTCTAGTCTGTAAAAATTTGATGAATTTGTGAGTTGAGATGCTATTTTTCATAATTTAAATAATGTTATAATCATATAAACTAGTTAAAATATCAAAAATTCAGAATTAAATACCACCAAAATTTATAACTCACTTTTACTGGTGGTTTAATGGTAGAGGAAAATCCTCTACGAACACCAAGGATAAAGGAGGTCATGGGTTTAAGTCCCACTCCTAACAGGAATTATGAAATTTACGTTTCAAAAAAAAAAAAACTGTGAAAAATCTTAATTGTAAAGAAAAGTAATAAATTTTCAAGTTATATAAAATTTTATACAAATGGATATATTTAAATGCATAACTTGTATTATTTGGTATTTTCAAACGAAAGTGGGAAAAATAAACTTTTAAAAATAGGGTTTGTTAAAATAAGTGTTATAACTTATAAAACATATAACAAAAATTTATACTTTTATAAAAGTAGCAAAGCAAATATAATTTTATAACTATCTTTGATGTTTTTCAAAGTTGAGGGATCAAAACTGCAAACTCCTTAAACTTAATCGTTTTAATTTCTAATTTTCGGTAAAACTTATTATTTTATATACCTAAACAAACATCTAAAGTGTATGTGATTGAAACAACGTCCTAAACGCATAAACGAACGACTTTGATGCAATCCTTGAACTTCAAAATTGACTGAAATTGTCAGTTCGAGGCAGAACTTGCAAATAAAACCCATATATAAGAAATAGTAAACTCTGATTGGGTTATTACCTAAGTGAAAACAAAATAGAAGCAGAAAACAAAACTAGGATTTGATTTACTATTAACAAAAAGTTATTTGTTATAAGGAACAGTCTAGGACTGAAACCTTACTTTGTAACAACAACTATTTCCATACCATATATCATCAGGTGAGTTTTCACGGCCTCTATAATTAAACTTTTATTAAATATTTTGGGGGAGAAGCATGTTTATATATACACACGCACATGAAAACTGATCTTTGATGTGAATTATTTGAGTTAACCCTAACACATAAAGTCCCCCCACACACAAGTTGATTAACTGTAATGGTCGATGGATTGTGTGAATAGTACTATTTGGTTTGACTAGCCCAATTGATGTGGTAGTGCCACAAAGCATGTAATTGCACATATCCATATATATATATATATATATATATATATATATATATATATATATATATATATATATATATATATATATATATATATATATATATATAGGGGAGGGTTTAAGAAAAAACCACATAATTAGGTGAAAACCGAGGAAACCACTAAAAAAATCAATTTTAACCAATAATATAATAATATTTATTTTTTATTTTATTTTATTTTATTTTTTTATAGGAGTATCAATGTAATATTATACATTTTTACCAAAAAATTATTTAAATATTGGTTTACGTATACGTAACCCATAGTGTTCCATATACGTAAACAGAAAACAAAAACAATTGCGGTTACGTCTACGTAACTCATAGTATTACACATTGTTTTAAAAGTTTTCTTGGTTTTCGCCTAAATTTATGATTTTCTCTTGATTCTTCCCCTATATATAAATATATACACACGCATCAAAACTATGTTGTGTTAGGCATAGAATCAAAACAGGGCGTTTGTTGTTGTTTATTTGGTTGGTTATTAAAAACTGTCAAGGTTTCACTTGTGGACTCATTACATTACATTACATCACCATGTGCTAAAATAAAATTTAGTATATATCATATATCAAACTTGTGAAACTCATCAACTTTTTAGTTGACCTATCTTAAACATGTTTTTCAGGTATAAATACAAATTCATAAGCATAGTCATGATAGTGTAGT
Organism: Smallanthus sonchifolius; assembly: GCA_023525975.1. NCBI lineage: Eukaryota > Viridiplantae > Streptophyta > Magnoliopsida > Asterales > Asteraceae > Smallanthus > Smallanthus sonchifolius. The sequence continues at coordinate 37,025,247 of CM042046.1, forward strand.
ACTAGTCTTTTTTGGAGTATCAAGACTTGTTTATATGTTATTTTTTGAAAACATCTAAGTTGTTGGTTTATGTATCTTGTAGTAAAACTGTACACATAGTTGTATTAAATTCATCTTTTGGATAAACTAAGCTTATGTTATAGTTAACTTTATAAACAATGTGTTATGAAACCGATTTAAATGTTACATTCCGTGTTTTCGCCGTTGGCGGGTTGTGACACCCTCAACATGTAAACCCCACAAAACTTGAATATCTTGTAAGGTTATAGTGACTTCACCAATGGGCAGATGAAAAGTATGTGTTTCGTACGCCACCTCTCCACGAGTGCATATGTCACACCCCCAATTTCAACTAACGGAGTTTTACCGTTTGGGAAGTGACGAACCAGGATCTCAGACATTAGTTACTTTGAACGACTCTACATGGGACTCAAAAGGAAAATATCTTTTAAATCAGAGTATCAATGCGGAAGCGTAAAGAAAGTAAATGCGCAAAATACACGCGCCCAAAACCTAAGTCCAAAAGTCTCAAAAGTCCAAACGAAGTACAATAGAATAATTCAACCAAACATAAATAGACACAAAGCAAAGCAGTTGAATCCCATGCATGCCCTAACGTGCACCTTGTGTCTTAGCTTAGCGACCTGAGAAAACATGTAAGAAAAAGTGTCAACACAAGGTTGGTGAGTTCACAGGTTTCAAATAAATACGTAAGCGTTTACCAGATTTATGATCATTCAATATGTATCTATAGGTAGCTAACCTATGTTCTGTTTAGCTCAAGTGCTCGCAACCGAAACTGACTGTTTGTTTATTGCCTCCTCCCAGGTCTATCAGTACTGGCCATGTGAGTAGGCTAACATTTCACCCGTTCGATATCCAATCGAGTTAGCACGACTAACGCGGGTGGGATTTGTCAAACCCAGTAGTACTACTAAACATTACCTCGCTAAGATCCATATTAACGGTTCAAGATAAGATGAGGACTTTCTGTGATAGCATGTTACACTTAGCTTTAACATTGATAGCATATGAAATACAAAATCTCAAAATCAGTTTAAGCATGTTTTCTCCCCCAAGTTAAAACAGTAAAAAGGGGCCGTGAAAACTCACCTGCTTGGCGTTGAAGGTAGTTTCACACTAGAAGTAATTTGGAACCACGAGTGTAAGTCTCAAAAGACCTACGAATGTCCTAAAATTATAAACATATAAATTAGGAACGATAATGGGAATTGTGACTGTGACACGGAAAACGAGGAACGTCTTAAAAGAACCGCTCCAATAAACGAGAGTGGACGAACGCGTCCACGGGTTTAGGAATGACTTTACGTGACGAACGACATAAATAATAATATATATATACGAGTGGATAATATAATTAGTTATATTATTATTTAGTCTCGATTGATTTACGGCGTTATAAAATGACTTGAAATAATATAAATATATATTATTTAATAATACGGGTCACAATTTGGGAATAATATAAACATATTATTTTACACGAGTTTACGACTTAAAAATAATAATATATTATTTATAAAAGTGGGTATAATTTATAAAAACAAACTAATATTTCAAACTCAAGCTTACGGGTTGTTTTCCGGATTAAAACCCATTAATATATAAATATAATAACATTGGGGTTTGTTTACATATAAAAATGATGGCTAGAAAATGATTTTAAAAATAAAACTGTGTGGAGAGACTCGAACCCGGGTCTCTCCCACACAAGCACACTGACTTAACCAGTCTCGGCCGCTAGGCTATCGCAACAGATCCAGGTTTTTATTTGCTTTTGATTAACAACTCCCGAGAGGCCCCTCCCCATTCCTGATCACGACTGGTTCCAGCCCAAAACCCACGAATTCGATTTCGATTGACACCAAAGGCATAGGGGTTTTGAAAATCGAGTACATGCGAGTCTGAGGACTAGTTTAATTTCAAATCTAACAAGTTTTGGGTCATTTAATTTCATAAATACGGGCCGAAACCCTAGATCAAGAACACAAATCAAATTGGTCAAAATGGATGTTAACACTCAACGAAAACATGGGGCTTTTACTAAACAGATGATTTCGAAACTACTCCTACTCTTTAATTTCATTGAGTTTGAGTTTAGAGTAAAAAACCCCCAATTTCTATTATGATTAAACCCTAGGTTGCAGATCGAGTAAAATTCGATGATGATTGAATCAATTGATATGGGGTTTTCAAAGAGTGACAAGTTGCGAGTCTGATGGTATGGTTTAATTTGATTAAAACAGTGTTTAAGATCAAAATCCCCAAACCGTTCTTATGAACAAAACCTAGATTCGGATCGTGAATAATTTGATGTTGTAAGCCCTAATTGGTATAGGGCTTTCGATCTAGGAGTAAAAGTGAAACTGAGAGAAGATTTAATTACCAGAATGCGGTTTGAATTGAAGGTGATTGACTACTACGGCCTTCGACTTCGGCGAGTTCGATCGTCGGTGGTTACTGATGCGATTCCGGCCAAACTGATGCGTGTTATACCTTCTAATGGATGCGATTAAGGTGTGCGTATGTTCGATTTGTGAAAGTAAAATAAGAATTCGTCCAATTTGATAGATAAACTGTGAAGGTCGACGGTTACGGGTTCACTACCCATTATTGGGATTAATTTGAATCAATGCCTGAGTTTAATGATCTAATGATGATCGATTATGGTTATCAATTGCATAACGGTTACGAATTTCAACAGACATGATCGATTTTCTGATATAACGATTGAATTTGGACTAAAGCCGCGATTTTGACTTTAGAAAGTCAAACAGGAATTTAAGAATTGATAATTATAGGTTTAGTCCCTGTAGTTATATGATTTAGGTTAGAAGTTTGGCAGATATAGTCCTTGAGATTTGAACTAGGTTAAGAACTAGTTAATGTCACACCCCAACCGACGGTTGACTATTTGGATTATACGTCGGGGCGGACGCGGTTGTTCAATAGCACAAGGTTGACTATTAAAGTTTCAATATTTCATTTATAATAGATTCAAAGGTTTAATACAAAGGAAATAACAAGTATACAACATTTATTTAATAAGTAGTCTAGGTCCAAAGCATCCTATGTGATCACAAACGAGTCTTATGATGTAGAACCTGAAACATGTGAAAGAATCTGTCAACTACAAAATAGTTGGTGAGGTACAAAGGTTTTGACACCGTTTAACAAGTATTTGAGAAGAATTACAATTCACTATGATACATGCATTCTATAATGTAAGTATGAGAAACAAGTATCTTAAACATTGTGCATGTCAAACCTCCAAACCAAGTGTAGGCATAACCCGCAGGTTACCCTTATAGTATCAAGTTTAATAGTTTAAGTAACAAACACCAAGGGCTCCCCCCGAAGGGTCAATCAATCAAGGTGGATGGGTTAAATGCAATAGATCTATCATTGTTACTACCGGCTTGATCAAAGTTAATGAACATGCTAGAATTAAGTTTAATCTAAGTATACAAGTCTCAAGTTTAACATAAGAATAAGCATCTAGTCATAGTTTGTACAAGAATTGTATAAGTTTGAAGTTTGAACATGTTTCACCCCAAAAGAATGTAAATGAAAAAGGGGCTAAGTATACTCACTTGGATGATGAATAGTATCCGACACGGATAAGTATTTGCAAGCTTTGGAGGGAGAATATCCTCACGATAAGCCTAAGTATGCAAGTTTAAAGATTTAAGTATGATCCTATAAGTCTATGGTAAGGATCTAGGATTTCGAGATTCGACTAGGGTTCCAATGGGAGATGAGATTAGTTGTGTTTATGGAGTTTAAATCAAGTTTAAAATAAAGGTTTTGAATAAATGACACAAGACTTGTATCTCAAAGTTTAATGAATTTATAGTTTTAGACTAGTTATAATTTAACATAAATCATTTTAGATTTATTTGAGTTTCTAAGTATTAACATTTACAAATTAACTTGTAAATAAATAAGTTTAAATAAATAGTAACGCTTACAAGCTTATAAGATATTAAATAGCATTCCCTTTAATGGTTATATCTTAATTAATAGTCTATAAATATTTTCAAAGTCTAAAAGCAAACCATAAGTTTATAAGGTTTTTCAATAGAGATTTTATTGGTTTATAAGTTTATAAAGTTTACGGGTTTCCAATGTTTTAAAGTTTCTAATTTATAGAGTTTAAAAATCTATAACTATTTAGAAAAGTAAAGTATAGTTACTTCTCTTGTTTTAAATATGTATGTGTATATATATATATATAAAATTTTAAGTTTCTGATTTCTTTTTGAAGATTTATACTTTTATAAAAGTTTATAAACAATACGTCTTAAATTAATAGGTATAAATTTTATGAACATATAAAGACTCATAAGTTTATGTTTTCTAATTAATATGAAAGTTATATAACCTTTTCTAAAGAAAATTCATATAAATTTTCTATTTAAAGGATTTATTTAAAGTTTTAAAACAAATAAATCTATTTATTGTCGGGAGTATGATAAATTAACTTCTAATTAAAGTATAATTTTTATAAAGTTTATAATTATCTTTCTTTTATAATTTTCAAGGGATTAAAACTATTTTTAAAGAATATATCATTACAAGTTTAACTAAATTAAATTAATTAAAATATCTCTGAATATAACCAGTGTAAATAAAATTTATTTTTAAGTTTATAAAAACTTTACAGAATTTATAAAAATTAATAAAACTGTTAAAACTGTTTTAAAAGGCTAAAAGAATAAGGAGGGGCAAAACCGGGTTCCCTGGACTCGAACTCGGGTCTGGGGCCGGGTCTCCAACACACAAACACATACTAACCATCCCGGCTACGTGCTCGCTGTTAGTTTAACCGGAAAAGAAATCTTAAATACAAAATCCCGAAGTCCCCCCTTCCCCTTATGAACCCTAGTTCTTAATCCCCTGCATACGCATCGATTAACCCTCTGTTTATGCAAATTGACAGAGGGTTATTGATAATCGGATGAAAACGAACTGAATGGCCATTTGAATTACCTGAAATGATATAGAAATGAGTGAGAACCGGACTGTGGTGGTCGTCGGCGGTCGTGGCTCCCGAATCGACGAATGCGGGTGGTGAACGACTGAATTGAGAGTTTGGAGAGTTGAGGTGTGGTGTTTACTGGGATTTCAATCGATATTTATAGCCATTTTTTAGCATTTATTGCTCGAACGGGTTGCGGGTGGTGGTTGGGCCGACGGCTTCTCCATCGAGCCTCACGCGGCCATTAAGGTCGAAATTGGTTACCGAGACGCGTTGGGTCTCGGTCGCACGCGAGTGTGGGAGTTCGAGGTTCATCGAACCTGACCGGAAACGCGTTTTCGGAGTGAAAGGGCTGAAGGACCGGGTGATGCGGGACTCGAACCCATGATCAGATTTGAATTCTGGAAGTCTGACTTTATGACAGAACAGGTCCCTGGAGTTCCAGCTATTATCGTTTCACGTTTAAGATTTTAGCTTAAAACAAGTTTAAAAAATGACAGGTTTGCCCCCGGACTTTTATAAAAATAATTATATGTTTTATAAACATTCGAATACGTTTTACGAGTCAAATTATTTTATAATTCTATAAAATAATTTATGAGATTTATTAGTTTTATAAGTTTTGTGTTTAGAATAAGTTTATATTATAAGGTTTTAAGGTTTTAATATATTTTATAAAGCGTATATATTTTTTTTTAAGAAAAGGAAAAGCCATATATACATATATATATATATAGGAGTATGTGTTATTTAAGAAAATAGGTTTCAAATAAGTTTTCAAGGTTTAAATTTATAATACGTGTAAGGATTCAGGGTAAAGATACGACGGAAATTCTCGGATATTACAGTCTCCCCTACTTTAGGAAATTTCGTCCCGAAATTAAAGTAGAAGGGTTTAGTTTGGGATTTAAGTCTATGATATGCCCAAAGATAATGAGAAAGATGCCTTACGTTTCCAAGTAAGCCCTGGGTCTAACACGTCTAAGGATTGTTACGGTACCTAAGTTCCGTGGCTATCCTTTATGACAAGCCTTAGATCATGGCACACGACAGAGTTTACTATGTTTTCCCATACGCTGATTTTTCGTACTTACGTGTGCACCCGCAATTATTTAAATCGTCGTATAGTCCGCATAGGTCCTTTTGTTTGTGTGTGGATCAAGGAAGAGTACAAGAATTTGTTTAACTCACGACTAAAGTTTCCACATAAGGGTGATCATTGATTAACGAGTCCTTCCGAGAGAAACGTCGTTCAATGATTAAAGAGGAAGAATATGACAAGATTTAGAGTTTCAAAGTTTCCTCGTGATTGATTAAGAATACTTCAATCATTGAATAGTTTAAAGTCTTTATACTTTCCTCGGGTTTGATCAAGAATACAAAAAACCTTGAGTAGTTTAAAAGTCTTGTACGTTCATCATGTTTGAATAAGCATACGTCAAACATGGAAAAGTCTTATACGTCCATCGTGTTTGAACAAGCATACGTCAAACATGGAGTAGCTTAAAGTCTTATACGTCCATCGTGTTTGAACAAGCATACGTCAAACATGGAGTAGCTTAAAGTCTTATACGTCCATCGGGTTTGAACAAGCATGCGTCAAACATGGAGTGGCTTAAAGTCTCATACGTTCATCATGTTTGAACAAGCATACGTCAAACATGGGGTAGTTTAAAGTCTCATACGTTCATCATGTTTGAACAAGAATACGTCAAACATGGAGTAGTTTAAAGTCTCATACGTTCATCATGTTTGAACAAGCATACGTCAAACATGGAGTAGTTTAAAGTCTCATACGTTCATCATGTTTGAACAAGAATACGTCAAACATGGAGTAGTTTAAATTGTGTTTGAACAAGAATACGTCAAACATAGAATAGTTTAAATTGTGTTTGAACAAGAATACGTCAAACATAGAATAGCCTTAAAGTCTCTTAGTTTAGCTTCAGTGTATAGAAGTATATGATTACGTTTTGAGTATAAAGTGGTTATCTAAATACTCTAGTGTTTAAGAGAGGTGTGGGACAGTGTTTGGAACAGGGTTAACCGTTACACGCTTTCTCACAGAAGATTCGAGTTGTCCAGAAGGTTAGTGGATCCCGATGTTTGGTTTAGATAGGAGTTAGGGGATGTACTCTGCTAAAGAGAGTAACGTCCTCCTTCCTGCTAGTGTCTAGTATCAAGAGTGAAGGTTTCTCGTATATATGGAATGTACGTTTATCAAGTCTTATAGGGTTTGATTAAGATGGACACACAAAGTTTTCAAGACTAAGAATCCAAGTATAAGTTTGAAAATAGGATAAGTCAGTTGAGTTTCAAGTTTCAGTATTAAGCTTTACACGATCCTTTATTGATCATGTTTAGTTTTTAAGAACACGGGATCGAGTATTTATACAAGTTTTACATGACTCAAAAGTCTCTGACCTCATAGTTGTATATACGAAGTTTAATGTTTTAGCAACGTGTATTTAAGCTTTTAGTCCCCGTTGTGATTTATAGTAAGTCTTTTACGTGACAAGAGTTGAATGAGGAAAGTCTCCAAGCATAGGGCAACGGGAAAAGTTTCGATAAGGTTTATGATAGTGTGTTTACAAATGATCTTGATTCATAACAGAAAGTATAATTTTCTTTTGTATAGAATGTAATTAAGATGTTCACAAATGACGAGTTAGGCATCGATAAGTAGTACGAGTAAGATTTATAAAAGATAGGTGTGATTGTCAAGCGAAAAGTTGGTCAAGTTTACAAGTGTTAAGTCTATACAAGAAGTAAGGGTCATGGTTGTTTAGGGTAATGATTCGTAAGTCGGGTTGTTTTTGAAAAAGTGCTTACGAATTAGAAGATTTGTTCAAGATTTATTCCTCAGGTACACGTGTCACTTAGGGTTTTTATAGTTTAATGCAACGTTGTTAATTATTTCAAGTACTAACGTGAGTTGTTTTTGACGAAAGTGTTTGGGCAGGTGTGTTAAGTTTACAATGATGAAAGGAAAGTTTAAACTAGTAAATGATGACAAAATGAAATTTCAAAATGGTTTCCGTTTAGATGTTTCAAAATTAGGACTTCTACAATTTAAACGGAAAATTAAAGTGTGTAAGTAAGTTGATTAAATATGTTCAAAAGGTTTTTATTCATAATACTGAGTCATCACAGTAATATTTTCAAAAATAGTTTTTTTAATTGGAAGTTGATGGGCTAACGAGGAGAATACCTGGAAGAAGGGGGTGGTCACAAGGACTCACTTAAGTACCCTATTTCCATAGCCAGAATTTCCTCGTGAGTCTACAACTTTTTAGTTATTGTCACCGATATTTGGGTTTAAGGTACTATGTCGAGGTTTATTGTGGGCTTAAGGTCTTAAGCGTGGAGTTTGTTTATTCTATAGTAGTCTTCTTCCCTTGCGGGAAAGCGATCAGGTTACTAATCACTTTGTTAATGTACTTTAGGTTTAAAAGACGTTAAGTTTTTGTTTACAAGAAACGGTGATGCGTAAGTTTTAAGGACGTGTGAAGGTTTTAAAAGTGTAACAAATTTTTGAGTTAGTCATAAAATGAAGTTTGCTTGAGTGACGAAAAATGAAATGAGGCACAAGGGTTTCCCCTTATGTGCCAAGTTTATAAAATAATGAAGTTTGTAAAAAAGACTTGTAGGATAATACCTGGTTTTAAATGTGTTGGTATTACAAGGTTCATGAAGTTTAAGGATGTATGAACACTTTGAGATGTATAAAAGTGTAGCAAAAGTTTAAGTGGGTAGTTTGGTTGAGTGATGAAAATAAGATGAAAACACAAGGGTTTCCCCTTAAGTGTCATGTTCATAAAATAATGAAGTTTATAGGAGAATTTGTAGAGTAATACATAGTTTTAAGGGTTGTATTACCACGATCACGAAGTTTATTGGGTAGTATCTATAAATATAAGTTTACGTATGTAGTTTTTTTGTATAATCTCGTAAGAATTTCGCCTTGAAGGTAACTCCTTCAGGTCATGACGAGTAAGCATGCTGTCATGTGACAAGACGGGACTTAAGAATCATAGAATAAAGATTATAGAGGAAAGTTTTTTGAATCATGAATTTATGAAGTATATAGTGTTTGAGACAGTACTCGTTTAGTGCATATCACTAAGTAAGTACTTTGACATATCAAGGGAGATCTAAGCTCACTAATGTTTTAGAGAAGTCATGCATTCCTATAAGTGAATACTCATCCCAAGAATTCCCAGGAAAGCATACGGGTCCAACGGTTGGTTTGGATTTATACGAAATGCTTTCCTTGACAGAATTTCCCAGAATACAGGTATTCACCCTTCCAGTCCGCACAAGTTCTCACACATTATCTAGAACTTAAACATTCTTGACGAGAGTTTAGTGGTGGCTTTGCCTCAAAGCCTAAGAACGTGTCCTCGATGTAGTAGACTCCTTGTAGTATGTAGGTAAGTAGAAGCGTAGAATTTCCAAGCGTTTACGTATAAGAATGTAGAATAGAATGAGGAGATAATTCCTAGTAAAGGACATGAGATAACTCATGTGGGTCTCCTAAGTTATAGTCTAGGTCATGTGTCTAATAACCTAATTCCCTATAACCAAGGCTCTGATACCAATCTGTCACACCCCAACCGACGGCGGATTATACGTCGGGGCGGACGCGGTTGTTCAATAGCACAAGGTTGACTATTAAAGTTTCAATATTTCATTTATAATAGATTCAAAGGTTTAATACAAATGAAATAAAAAGTATACAACATTTATTTAATAAGTAGTCTAGGTCCAAAGCATCCTATGTGATCATAAACGAGTCTTATGATGTAGAACCTGAAACATGTGAAAGAATCTGTCAACTACAAAATAGTTGGTGAGATACAAAGGTTTTGACACCGTTTAACAAGTATTTGAGAAGAATTACAATTCACTATGATATATGCATTCTATAATGTAAGTATGAGAAACAAGTATCTTAAACATTGTGCATGTCAAACCTCCAAACCAAGTGTAGGCATAACCCGCAGGTTACCTTTATAGTATCAAGTTTAATAGTTTAAGTAACAAACACCAAGGGCTCCCCCCGAAGGGTCAATCAATCAAGGTGGATTGGTTAAATGCAATAGATCTATCATTGTTACTATCGGCTTGATCAAAGTTAATGAACATGCTAGAATTAAGTTTAATCTAAGCATACAAGTCTCAAGTTTAACATAATAATAAGCATCTAGTCATAGTTTGTACAAGAATTGTATAAGTTTGAAGTTTGAACATGTTTCACCCCAAAAAGAATGTAAATGAAAACGGGGCTAAGTATACTCACTTGGATGATGAATAGTATCCGACACGGATAAGTATTTGCAAGCTTTGGAGGGAGAATATCCTCACGATAAGCCTAAGTATGCAAGTTTAAAGATTTAAGTATGATCCTATAAGTCTATGGTAAGGATCTAGGATTTCGAGATTCGACTAGGGTTCCAATGGGAGATGAGATTAGTTGTGTTTATGGAGTTTAAATCAAGTTTAAAATAAAGGTTTTGAATAAATGACACAAGACTTGTATCTCAAAGTTTAATGAATTTATAGTTTTAGACTAGTTATAATTTAACATAAATCATTTTAGATTTATTTAAGTTTCTAAGTATTAACATTTACAAATTAACTTGTAAATAAATAAGTTTAAATAAATAGTAACGCTTACAAGCTTATAAGATATTAAATAGCATTCCCTTTAATGGTTATATCTTAATTAATAGTCTATAAATATTTTCAAAGTCTAAAAGCAAACCATAAGTTTATAAGGTTTTTAAATAGAGATTTTATTGGTTTATAAGTTTATAAGATTTACGGGTTTCCAATGTTTTAAAGTTTTTAATTTATAGAGTTTAAAAATCTATAACTATTTAGAAAAGTAAAGTATAGTTACTTCTCTTGTTTTAAATATGTATGTGTATATATATATATATATATATACATATATATATATAATTTTAAGTTTCTGATTTCTTTTTGAAGATTTATACTTTTACGTCTTAAATTAATAGGTATAAATTTTATGAACATGTAAAGACTCATAAGTTTATGTTTTCTAATTAATATGAAAGTTATATAACCTTTTCTAAAGAAAATTCATATAAATTTTCTATTTAAAGGATTTATTTAAAGTTTTAAAACAAATAAATCTATTTATTGTCGGGAGTATGATAAATTAACTTCTAATTAAAGTATAATTTTTATAAAGTTTATAATTATCTTTCTTTTATAATTTTCAAGGGATTAAAACTATTTTTAAAGAATATATCATTACAAGTTTAACTAAATTAAATTAATTAAAATATCTCTGAATATAACCAGTGTAAATAAAATTTATTTTTAAGTTTATAAAAACTTTACAGAATTTATAAAAATTAATAAAACTGTTAAAACTGTTTAAAAAGGCTAAAAGAATAAGGAGGGGCAAAACCGGGTTCCCTGGACTCGAACTCGGGTCTGGGGCCGGGTCTCCAACACACAAACACATACTAACCATCTCGGCTACGGGCTCGCTATTAGTTTAACCGGAAAAGAAATCTTAAATACAAAATCCCGAAGTCCCCCCTTCCCCTTATGAACCCTAGTTCTTAATCCCCTGCATACGCATCGATTAACCCTCTGTTTATGCAAATTGACAGAGTGTTATTGATAATCGGATGAAAACGAATTGAATGGCCATTTGAATTACCTGAAATGATATAGAAATAAGTGAGAACCGGACTGTGGTGGTCGTCGGCGGTCGTGGCTCCCGAATCGACTAATGCGGGTGGTGAACGACTGAATTGAGAGTTTGGAGAGTTGAGGTGTGGTGTTTACTGGGATTTCAATCGATATTTATAGCCATTTTTTAGCATTTATTGCTCGAACGGGTTGCGGGTGGTGGTTGGGCCGACGGCTTCTCCATCGAGCCTCACGCGTCCATTAAGGTCGAAATTGGTTACCGAGACGCGTTGGGTCTCGGTCGCACGCGAGTTTGGGAGTTCGAGGTTCATCGAACTTGACCGGAAACGCGTTTTCGGAGTGAAAGGGCTGAAGGACCGGGTGATGCGGGACTCGAACCCATGATCAGATTTGAATTCTGGAAGTCTGACTTTATGACAGAACAGGTCCCTGGAGTTCCAGCTATTATCATATCACGTTTAAGATTTTAGCTTAAAACAAGTTTCAAAAATGACAGGTTTGCCCCCGGACTTTTATAAAAATAATTATATGTTTTATAAACATTCGAATACGTTTTACGAGTCAAATTATTTTATAATTCTATAAAATAATTTATGAGATTTATTAGTTTTATAAGTTTTGTGTTTAGAATAAGTTTATAAAGGTAATTATAAACTTATAAGGTTTTAAGGTTTTAATATATTTTATAAAGCGTATATATTTTTTTTTAAGAAAAGGAAAAGCCATATATACATATATATATATATAGGAGTATGTATTATTTAAGAAAATAGGTTTCAAATAAGTTTTCAAGGTTTAAATTTATAATACGTGTAAGGATTCAGGGTAAAGATACGACGGAAATTCTCGGATATTACAGTTAGTTTGACTATCCAAAAGTAAACGGGACATCAACTATAAGTAGAGTGCAAGTTTAGTCCTTCAAGTTTGTGTATATGAGTTTGAATATGGACAGGATTAGTCCCTGGAGTTTGGATTAAGTTAATTAGGTTAACTTTAACTGGATTTGGTTAACGGAGTTAACTTGAAAAGTTCGGATTGTCACATCATCCCCTAGTTGAAAGAATTTTCGTCCCGAAAATTAAATAATTAAATAAAATAAAATAAAAATTTCCGGATGTCACATCATCCCCTAGTTGAAAGAAATTTTCGTCCCGAAAATTAAATAGTACCTTAAGAATTTGACGCGGAGTGCTTGAACAGATTAGAATATTTGCGCATCATCTGATCCTCGCGCTCCCACGTGAATTTCGGTCCGCGTTTCGAGTTCAACGAACTCTGACAATAGGGATCTTACTGTGCTTTAACGTTTTAACTTCCCTATCCATAATTTCCACAGGTTCTTCGATGAAGCGTAACTGTTCATCAACGTGTAGTTCCTCAAGAGGAACTGCGAGTGATTCGTCTGCTAGGCATTTCTTTAAATTTGAGACGTGAAAGACGTTGTGCACACCACTAAGTCTTTCAGGTAAGTCCAGTTGATACGCTACTGGTCCGATTCTCTTTAATATTTTGAAAGGTCCAACATAACGAGGATTCAGTTTACCTCGTTTCCCGAAACGAATGACACCTTTCCAAGGTGAGACTTTGAGTAAGACCATGTCACCTACTAGAAACTCCAAAGGTTTACGACGCTTATCGGCATAGCTCTTTTGACGATCACGAGCTGCCGCCATACGGTTTCTAATTTGAACGATCTTTTTAGAAGTTTCAAATACAAGTTCAGGACCTGTGAGTTGGCTATCTCCAACCTCGGTCCAACAAATGGGAGAACGGCATTTCCGTCCATAAAGTGCTTCAAATGGAGCTGCCTTGATGCTAGTGTGATAGTTGTTGTTGTAGGAGAACTCCACCAACGGTAGGTGAGACTCCCAAGTGTTACCGAAATCGATCACACAAGCTCTTAGCATGTCCTCCAGAGTTTGGATAGTACGTTCTGTTTGGCCATCAGTTTGAGGATGGTATGCTGTGCTCATATCTAGACGCGTGCCTAAGGCCTTATGTAACGACTGCCAGAAACGAGAAGTGAATCGTGCATCACGATCCGAAATAATGGAGATTGGCACCCCGTGCCGAGAGACTATTTCTTTCAAGTATGTACGAGTAAGCTTATCCATTTTGTCGGTTTCCTTGATTGCTAGGAAATGAGCAGATTTTGTTAATCGATCAACAATTACCCATATAGTATCACATCCAGTAGAGGTTCGTGGTAATTTGGTGATGAAATCCATGGATATTTGTTCCCATTTCCACATAGGAATTTCTGGTTGTTATAGAAGACCGGATGGTTTTTGGTATTCGACTTTGACCTTCGCGCAGGTCAGACACTTACTAACATAGGTGGCTATATCGGCCTTCATCTTCGGCCACCAATATAGTACTTTTAGATCATGGTACATTTTATCGGAACCCGGATGGATGGAGTAACGAGATTTATGAGCTTCATCCATGATTAGTTCCTATAAGTTTCCGAACACTGGAATCCATATTCGTTCGACGAAGTAACGAATTCCGTCAGATTTTACCTCAAGTTGTGCTTCCATGCCACGTGTACCTTCTAACGGTAGGTTATCTTCTTTCAAGGCTTCAAGTTGAGCACTACGAATTCGGTCAGGCAATCCAGGGTGAATAGTAAGTTGTAACGCTCGAACTCGTTTGGGTTTCGTTTCCTTTCGGCTTAGTGCGTCAACCACAACGTTAGCTTTACCCAGATGATACCGGATCGCACAGTCGTAATCATTTAAAAGTTCAACCCAACGACGTTGTCGCATGTTCAACTCCTTCTGCTCGAAGATATGCTGGAGGCTCTTGTGATCGGTGTAGATGGTGTATTTGGTACCGTACAAGTAATGTCTCCATATCTTAAGTGCAAAAACTACTGCTCCCAACTCTAGGTCATGAGTGGTGTAGTTTTTCTCGTGAACCTTTAACTGACGTGAAGCGTATGCGATTACCTTTTCGCGTTGCATTAAGACACAACCCAGACCTTGAATGGATGCATCACAATACACCACAAAATCATCGGTTCCTTCCGGAAGAGCTAAAATAGGTGCACTGCAAAGTTTCTGTTTGAGGTGTTGGAAAGTTGATTCTTGGTTATCGCCCCAATTATAGGCTTTTCCTTTTTGAGTTAGGGCGGTGAGAGGTTGAGCAATTTTGGAAAATCCTTCGATGAATCGACGGTAATATCCAGCCAATCCCATTAATTGTCGCACCTCAGGCGGAGTCGTCGGTGCTGTCCAATTCTTGATGGCTTCTATTTTGGATGGGTCGACATGTATCCCTTTCTCATTAACCACATGCCCTAGAAACTGAACTTCCCGGATCCAAAATTCACACTTGGAAAACTTAGCATACAGTTGTTCTCGCTTAAGTAGTTCCAAAATTAGGCGTAGATGTTCCTCATGTTCCACCTTGTTCTTGAAATAGATGAGGATGTTGTCGATGAAAACGATAATGAACTGGTCCAGGTAAGGCTTACACACACGGTTCATGAGGTCCATAAATACCGCGGGTGCGTTGGTTAAACCGAAAGGCATGACCATAAATTCGTAATGACCGTACCTCGTTCTGAATGCAGTTTTAGAGATATCTTCTTCTCGGACTCTTAACTGATGATAGCCGGACCTAAGGTCTATTTTGGAATAGAAACTTGATCCTTGGAGTTGATCAAAAAGGTCATCTATACGAGGTAAAGGGTAGCGGTTCTTGATTGTGACTTTATTCAGTTCCCGGTAATCAATACACATACGGAAAGTACCGTCCTTCTTCTTGACAAATAATACCGGATCTCCCCACAGTGATGAACTAGGTCGGATGAAACCTTTATCCAATAATCTTGCAATTGAGTGGACAGTTCCTGCAATTCATTGGGTGCCAGTCTGTAAGGTGCCCGAGCAATCGGTGCTGCTCCGGGTGCTAAATCAATTTGGAATTTAACTTGACGATGCGGTGGCAGACCAGGTAGATCCTCGGGAAACACTTCCAAAAATTCACACACAACGGGAATATCTTCGATCTTCTTCTCTTCTGAAGGCTGCTCAGCAACAAGGGCCAAAACAGCCGTATGCCCCTTTCGAAGACATTTTTGTGCTTTCATGAAGGATATAATGCCCATTACTGCACCAACTCTTTCGCCTTGGATGGAAAGGGTTTCTCCATTCGAGAGAGGTATACGTACAATCTTCTCACGACAGATAATTTCGGCTTGGTTTTTAGATAACCAATCCATACCGACAATTATATCAAAACTACCAAGTATGACCGGCATAAGGTCGATATCAAATGTATGTGTAGCTAGCTCAAGTTTACATCCTTTAAGTATGTGAGTTGCCTCAATGATTTGGCCGTCAGCTATCTCTATTGTATACTTATCTTCTAATAGAGATGAAGTTCCTTTTATCATATTACTAAATTTCTTAGATATAAAACTTCTATCAGCACCGGTATCAAAAAGGACAGAAGCAAAGAAATTATTTACGAGGAACTTACCGGTGACCACATTATGGTCGTAACGGGCTTCTCTAGATCCTAGTACGAAGGCTCGTCCCTTCGCACCATTTCCTCCCCTATTGCCATTGTTACCACCATTACCATTGTTATTCTGGTTAGGGTTGTGATTTCCATTACCCCCTTTCTTCAATTGAGGACAGTTCTTCCGGATATGCCCTTCCTTTCCACACTCAAATCAAGCCCTAGTAGATCCCGGTTGTTGAAAGGGTTGTTTAGTTTGTAATTCACCCCTGCAGTCCTTAGCAGCATGGCCTATTTTACCGCACCTCTGGCAACGATTGCAGAACCCAAAGTGGTGTAAGTTACACTTGTTACACTTCGGGGACTTCCCCGCATAACCACCCTGGTTTTGGCCAGAAGAGGTCGACTGATTGAAGTTCTTGGTAGGCTCAAACCTACGATGTTGCTGTTGTTGCGGTTGGTTAAACTGGGGTTGGTTGGATTGAGGTCCTTTGGAGTGGGAGTTGGAATGGTTGTGGGGGTTGGAATGGTGATCGAACTTGCGTTTGTGGCTGTCGGTGGGTTTAGCAACTGAACCTCTCGGAGGTAGGGTTCCTTGCATCACCGCTTGGTCGGTTAACTTATGCGCAAGTCGAATGGTTTGTTGGATAGTGGCAGGATTGGATGAAGTAACCATGCTTTGTATTTGAGGCACTAGACCTCCAATGTAAAGTTCGATTCTTTTGTAGTTAGGAGTTACTATATGCGGACACATAGTAGCCAGTTCGTGTGAACGAGTGGTGTAGAATTTAATTTTCGAACCCTCCATCTTAAGGTTCCAGAACTCTCCCTCTAACTTTTGGATCTCATCGCGTGGGCAGTATTCTTCCTTCATCATTGCTTTAAATTCATCTCACGGGAGTCCATTTGTCATTGCCAGTCCCAACATTTGAACTTGGGCATTCCACCATGTTAGGGCCGGGCCTTCTAAAGTTCCAGCAGCAAACTTCACTTGGTTAGCCACCGGGCAGTTGCACATGGCTATTACTGATTCAACCTTCTCAAACCAGCGAAGTAATCCAACGGCTCCTTCAGCTCCACTAAAGGTGTGGGGCTTGCAATCCATGAATGCTTTGAAAGTGCAAGCTGGCTGTTGGGTTTGCTGATTTTGCTGGCCTACAGCATTCTGTGCTGCTAGGGCCTCTGCCACACTATCATTTATCAATGCTGCTTGTTCTGCTGCCGTCATGTTAATGGTACCACGACCACCGGCACGGCCTCCGCGTCCTCACCAAACATCCAAATGATATGTAACTAATGTGTGAGGCTATAGTCTAGTATGCAATCCTGTAACTAATGTGTGAGGCTATAGTCTGTTACAGCATATATTAGTGGATGGTCAAGCATTCGATTTCCACACTTGATAACCCCACTAAACCCGGCTAAACTATTTTTTTTCCATCACATTTCATGTATAGGATTATCTTTAATGTGTCTCCAAAAATAAGTACCCCCCCGCCTTACTAGTAAAACACCATGATCGTGATCATTTTATTGATTGTTGAATTAGTAATCGACTCTATGACTCCAGTTTAAAAAAAAGAAGGTGGCCAATAATCGGAAATCTCTTGGACCGGCGAAATCAGTCCATGATAACCATTAAGTATTGATACAGTGGCATTAGAGGCTAAAGTTTTAGTCCTAAATACATTTCTTTTTTGTAGTGCGATCCATTAAAAAAAAATAATAATACAAATCTCTTGGACCACTTTGCTAGATTATTCGTGAATGTTGAGACTTAGTGTGTAAAATGTTTCGACCACTGCATTCTTATAATATCGTCTTTTAAGGTTGGAAAGAACCTGATTAATATACATCCTAGATGGCGAGTTTCCCTCTTAATATACATCCTAGATGGCGAGTTTGTACAAGGAAGATATTGTTTTTACAATTTGATTGACAACTCACTGAAAGTTTACATGATAGATGGAGATATTGTAGAGGGAAAAAGACAAGGGAATATGCTTTTGTAGGGTTTGATTGATGTTACCCCGAAAACCTCCATAGAAGATGGTGAGTTTCTTGGATTATTTCTTTCAAGGGTGGTCGACGGGTTTCTTGAAAACCTGAAAATCTGCTTTTGTAGGTTGTGATTGACATCACCCTGAAAACCTGCATTGAAGAAAGCGAGTTTCTTGGATTATATCTTTCAAGGGTGGCGAGTTTCTTGTGGGCATAAAGACAAAAAAAAATGGGTTAATCTCCTATGTAGATGGAGAGAAAGTGAAGAAGCTTGCCACCTCTCCTGGCAAGAAACCTGCGTGTGGGGAAGAGAGTTATCTCCACCACTGTTGGCGAGAAAGTGGGTTTCCCACTCCCATGCATGACGAGTTTCAGACTAGTTAACCAACTCTCCTGCAACCTACCTTCCCAGCCTACGATCCAATGTTTCTCGCCATTCTTGAGGGCATGTAGCCCTCAAGCGATTAAATATATCGACCAGGCCCCCCATGTGAAAGATCTTGTGAAACCAAGCCCCATTATAAAACAAATTCTATTTTTTCTTCTTTGAAACCTCACCGCTTCATTTACTATTATGAACGCCATTTTTTATCCGTTTAAGTCTTCATAATTTTTTAAAAATTACAAATCCACACAAAAACATAATATATATATATATATATATATATATATATATATATATATTTGAATTACTTATTACATCACCATGTTAGAAAGCCATGTATTACACGAGTTGAATAAAATTAATTTGTTGTAAAACACCGGTTTCTATGAAGATTTGTATATTGGATGTTAATAATGTTATCACTCATTGGTGAAATAATAAATAACGAAGATTTAAGAATCATAAAATTATATTTTAAGATAAGATATTAACTGAAATCCTCTTATGATTTAATAAATTTTAATAAAAATATTAAAATAAAGTTTAGATATTTTATTTTTTTAAATCATTATTATTTAATTGAAGAGAAGGTAACATATTTAATAGGAGAGACACTTGAAAACAAAAATCTAGACTTTACCAGAATTCGACACGTGTCAGATAAAGTTATTCATTTATTATAATAACGATTATGTTTTCAAAACCACTTTCAGGTGTACCGGTTAACCTATCCGGTCATGAAAACTCTGATTGAAACATCAAAAGTGGTTACCGGATTGAGGAGAAATGAACATGGGAACCTGTATGTAAAAGAGGAAAAAAAAACAACCATTTTTATAACCAACCCATTTTTAAAAGAAGTCAATGCCCTGCAGCTGATTGTTTCCATGATCCAAGTTCTCAAATGACCAAAGTTGTTGCCAGAAATGTTCCAGATCATCAACTGTTCCTGGTGAACCGGTCTCATACTCATAATAAGTATCTCTAAACTCCACTTCTTGATCAGTAGCCGCGCTGCAGCTGGTAGATGAGAAGATATCATGATCTGATGTTATGCAATTAGACTCAAAGTTTTCACTAATACTAATATTAGCTCCGGGCTGTTTGTTCTCAACATTAGTGTCCTGCAACTTCGATGGCGTGTTCTTATCGTCTTCCTCGGCTGTGTTGTTGTAACAAGTCACTCGTTTCTTGAGATGAGCATGCCAGTGGTTTTTAACTTCATTATCAGTCCTTCCAGGAAGTCTTGATGCAATCACAGACCACCTAAACAGATTAAGAAAATATAAAAGTTAGATGATCATTATACAATTATATCTTTAGAATTAGTTATGTATCGAACGTGACTGTATGGAATGTTTTCTTAAAATGGTATGTTTTTAAAAATCAAAGTGGTAAATGGTATGGGTTGACAGAAAAAATTGGTAAATGATAAAACTGTATGTACCAATCTCGGTTTCAGTGTATTTGCACACACTCAATCATTAGGTGTCAGGGATTTGTCAGAAGAACAGTTTCAGTTACTTTTCTTTGATCCAATACAACACACACATACAACTAAAGTAACTGAAACCGTGATTGGGAATCATGGTTTCACTGTTCTTCTGGCAAATCCTTGACACAATTGTGTGCAAATACACTGAAACTGTAATAGGTACATACGGTTTTACCGTTTACCAAATTTTTCAGTTAACCCATACCATTTACCACTTTGATTTTCAAAAACATACCACTTTAAGAAAAAAATTCTGACTGTATTCATACTTATTGCCAAGAACAGCATGAGAACGGAGTATGATTTCCTCTTCTTCTTTGGAAAAATTCCCTCTCTTTATGTTAGGGTTTAGATAATTCATCCATCGTAGTCTACAACTCTTCCCATTTCTTGACAAACCTAGCACAAGATAAAAACACTCACAAATTCTATTTCAGCCTTCAATATATATCACATAAAATTGTCCAGAAAAAAATAGGGTTTCCTTGTATTTACCTGCAAATCTTGGCATCTGCGACCAGTTCCAGATGCCGTATCTACTAATATAAGAAACCAACATTCGATCTTCTTCAGGGCTCCATGAACCTTTCTTTAAACCAATGTTCTTGTCACTGTTCGGATTTCTCATTATTAGTTAATAACAAATCTTGGGCATGATTGTTGGGTGTCAGCTATATGTACCGGTGCTTTGTAACAGTTAAACAGCGACTGATCCCCCAACCTCACACACTAAGAAGGTTCTAACATCCCTTCATTAATTAATAAGAAATGTGTTTTATGACTTTGTGTTTGCAATTCATGACCTCAACCTCTTACTGTCCATATATTTTGTCTTCATTATATTTCTTTTGAATAAGTCGAGGAGAAATTGATGCGAGTTAACCCTAACTCAGTTCACATATATATGGGAGATAAATCTAAGAACTAAAAGATAATTAATGGTTTTAGACGGTTATTTGTGTGATCTTTATTATTATTTATTAATTAATTGATCATTGAATTATTACTCAGGTGAATCAATTGATAATTATTTGATGTACGTAATTATCCTTACCGTCAAAAATAGGGTTTCCAGTTAGATATATATATATGGAGAGCTTAATAGAGATAATTAATTAATCATAAAATCATCACCAACTAAAGATCTCGGCTCTCTCTTTCTAAATTGTGAGAATCACTCTTACCTAAACCATCATAAAAGTACACCCTAAATAGGAACCCGATCGTCAATATCATGTCGACTTCCCTCACCCCGGTTACTGGATTATCATGTACACGTTTATTTATCATCTTGTTTTTCCGTTATCATGTTAAAAGAATTGATCAACATGTGGTATCAGAGCGTATAGTGATTAATCAAATTTTTTTCATTCCCTAAACTAGAATTAAATCAGAAAAAACAAGAATTTGTTTTGAAAAATAATTTTTTTTAAGCTTTCGGTTCTGATCTTAAGTATTCGGACCTAATATTAAGTTTTCGGATATGATTATCAATTATAAAACATGTTCTGATCCCTCATTCGGATCAAATAAACGGTTTTTTAATGTTTATCAGAACTATCCTTGAATGTCCGTCCTTATTTTCTGTGAAATCGCTTACATTGGTAACAGATTGGAATTAATTTTGTTTCCTAATATTATGCAACTTAATCTCCAAGTTTTCGTATTAAGTATTTAAATTTTAAATTATTGTGAATTGATAAACCTTTGATATAATTAAACAAGCTTAATTTTCAAAATCATATTTATCCCTTATTTTTCATATCAATCAAAGCACTCAGTTCCCTAAGTTCCCAGATTCATTAAGTACTTGGATCCGTAAAGTTCTCGGATTCCATAAGTTTTCGGATCCTTAAGTGTTCAGAATCACAGAGTACTCGGATCCATTAAGTATTCGGGTTCACCTAAAGTATTCGAATCCATTAAGTTTTCGGGTTCACATAAAGTATTTGGATCAATTTAGTTTCCGGGTCCTCAGGTACTAGGATCCATAAAGTACTTGTTTCCTCTAAAGTACATATTCGTCCCATTAAGTACTCGGGTCAAATTATGTTTTCGGATCCCGAAAGTACCCGGCTCCTAAAGTACTCGGGCCCTTAAAAGGTACCCGGGTCCATAAAATATTTTTGGGCGAGGAAAGGCTGCCTCACGTACCCTCCCAGCGAACTCACCGATTTGCGCTAACAGGTGGTTTGCTATTAACTAATGCTTTTGTTTTGAAACCTTAAATTTAAATATTTTACAAAACCTTAAACTTACTTAAATAACACCTAAAAGTTTCACTTCTACCCAAATGTGACGTGATACATGTGTAAATTTATTCAAGTCTAATTAAACATTGTCATTTATTGCATATCCTTAAACTATGAGATATTCACATGACATCAGTCTTAAATGCATAAATGTTTCACTATGTACAAAGATGATGTGTTACATATGTGTCTTGCAAACTTACTATGTGCAAATTAAATGTCTCACTTATGTCCAAATGTGACGTGTTACATTTAACTTGCATAACTTATTGGTTCATATTACTTGAATAATTGGACATAGCCAAAGCGAAAGCCAAGAATTTTAAGTAGAACCTTAACTAGTCTATTATTTTTGGTGTTATAATAGATTTTATCACAGCTTCATTAGAATAATGGTTTTTTTAATTTTTGCCTGCCATAGTCTAAGTCACCCCATAGTTCACTCTGAGTTTTTTTATTAGCTATGTATTTTATTCATCTCATCTAAATCCACTGCAACTCCTAATATGAGAATTGAAACTCTAAATGGTTCTAACTTTCACTCTTGGAAAGATTCTCTAATGTTGAATCTCGATATGTTGGACTTTTATTATGCACTAAGTGAGAAAGCCCCCTGCTCTAACTAATAAGCGTACCGCTGATGACAAGATACTCCATGAGAAATGGAATAGGTGCAACCGAATGTCTCTTATGCTTTTCAAAAGCTCCATCAGTATCATCAAGGGGAGCCATTCTAGATTCTACTAATGCTAAGACTTATCTGGATTTTGTGAAGGAAAAAAATCAAAGGAACTTCTAAGGCACATTCTGAAGATGGTGACTACAAAGTATGACAGGGCCAACGACATTCGTGAGCACACCATGGTGGTGCACAAAATGGCCAATAAGCTTAAGGGAATAGTAATGGATATCCGTGACGGTTTCCTGGTGCACTTTATAATGACTTCTATACATGCATCTTTCGAAGCATTCAAGATCAACTACAACACTCAGAAAGATAAATGAAAGATGATGAGTTGATTGCTATGTGCGTGCAAGAGGAAGAGCGCCTAAAGCTAAAGAAACCTGATGTGGCTTACCTCATGACTCATGATTCTAAGAAGAGGAACGGAAATTTCTGTAAAAAGGAATTTTCTAAGGTCCAAAAACAAGATTCAAGTGCTGCTTCCAACTCTAAGAACTCTAAATGGAAGTTTCACTACAGGTTCTCGGACATAGGTACACTTGCCTATTGTGTGTGGTTTTAAGTTTAAGTGTTTATCATTTTATAAATTTAAAACATGATCTCGTGAAACCTTCTCTAAGTATATTATTATATAATATATATAAAAACATTCACGTTAAGTTTTTGGCGTCGTTGCCGGGGACACGGTGATTTCAAGAAAGATTCGAGTTAACGGATTAGCCTTTTTAACCTTAACATTTATTTGTATGGTGTTCGTATTTGTTGTTCTTTACAACAACTTTTATGGATTACAACTACGACAGTTGTTATGGAGGATACCAACACGACTATGAGTACCACTATTCGGAGGTTTGGTGTGAGATCTGTGAGAAACCATACTACACTCAAGATCGTTAACATTATTCGGAGGTATGGTGTTTGTGTTTGTTGTTCTTTAGAAATTTAGTAAAAAATTTAACGTACGTATATTTTATTGTTTAGTATGGGAAAATATTCAAAATGAGTTTACCAAAATGCAAAGCGATGCCGACGACGAAGCAGTTAAGAGGTGGAGCGTCTGAAACGTGGCTTTGATCAAAGGCATGGCTCATATTTAGGGTGTTGGCCGAACAGTAAAAAATGCATTCCTGACATTACTGCTAGTTCATATGTACAATGCTCACAATATAACGAAATGCAAGAATAGTGGCAACTACAACAACAAATAAATCAAGAACAATAAGAAATAAAACGACGATTGCAAAAACAAGTAAATCAAGTACTTGTAATGAAAATGATGAAGATGATTAGGTATTGGTAGACATGTACATGATTTTTATCTAGAAGTTTAATGTATTTGTTTATGAAACGACGACTTATTTAACTTTATATAATTTATTGTTGTAGATGGAATTCGAAGAAAACGTCGAAGCTCGCCATTCGGTTTCATATTTTATTTGTTTATGAAACGACGACTTTTTTTTTGTTATATGATCGTGTTTCGTTTGTATTGAATTTACGACATTTTTAATATTTTATGGTAATTTGTATATTGAAATTTTTTATATTTATGGTAGTTCATAGATGTGTATAATTTGTAGATTGTTAGTTTTTTAAATGGTAATTTATATATTGGCATTTTCGTTGGAAAACTTGGAAAAACTAAAAAAAATAAAAAATTGAGCCTTCTTTTGATGTCATTTCCTCGCTATAAGTCAATTTAACAAAAAATAAAAATGACCATCTCCTAGACATATCCTCGCTATAAGTTATATTTTAAAAAATAGATATATCGAGGATATGTCCTAGCAATAGCACAAAATTTAATTTTATTAAAAGTTTTTTGTTTTTTCAGATAATCAAATTACACGCACCATATCTCGAGGACATGTCCTCGAAATATGGGTTACCCTATCTCGACGATAAATTTGACCTATTCCTACAAAGCATTAATCCCCACGAACCCTATTTCAAGAACAAGTCCTCGAAATAACCTCTCTGGCCTTGTCCTGGTGACAAATGAGACCTGTATCGACGACTTTTGTACTCAATAAAGGCTCAAAATCTTGTAGTGTGCACGTCAGGAGCAAAGCATGCTACAACATTATCACCCTATCCCGATGATTTTTTTACCCTATAGCGACGACTTGTCGTCGGTATTGCCTCGTCCCAATAGGTCAAAGATGTCGTCGGCATAGGTCGACCTATGCCGACGACATGTCGTCGCTATAGGGTTTAATTAAAAAATTCAAAAAGAAATTCTATACCGACGACAACTTATACGGACGACAAGTCGTCAGGACAGACCCAACCTATCCCGACGACGTGTCGTCGCTATAGGATATTTCCAATTTTTTTAATTAAATTTGAAAAAGACCTATGCCGACGACATGTCGTCGGGATAGGTTTTTCTGTTTTTTTTTGTTTTTTTTTAATTTTCAAAATTTTCCAAAAAATATTTAATTTCTAATTACCAAAACCTGCAAATTAGATAATTCAAACCATTCAAAAATTGAAATCCGAAACATATTTTTCGATACAAAAACATGTTCGACACACAAACCAAATATTCAAACATAAAGTTGTCCGACACACAAATATAAAAACTGTTCAAACATTCAACAATAACACCGACAAAAAAGGCAAAGGCACAACAAATTCAAGCTAATTATTGTCGCTGCTAGTTCGGCGTTCCCACATTCGACGCATTTCATCCAACTGTCGTTACATTTCAAGCATTTGTTGATTATGCACACGACGTTCTTCATCTCGTTAGGCTTCGCGTTGTTGTTGATCTTGGACTTGTTGTTGAAGTTGAGTTACACGCTCATCCACTTCTTACCAATGTGGTTGTGGTGGGGGGGGGGTACTGAACAAATCCGGTGTGGGATTACTCACCACACGACCGACACCCCTGATATGGCCACGCCGATGACCCAATGCACGCTCCATGCATGCAAACTCATCGACAACAGACGAGTCACCACTAGACTCAGCAGATGATCTTGTATACTCCTCTTGGATTCGGTCCTGCATTAAACAATGTAATAAACAATCACTTGACTATTTTACTAAAATTCGACTGCATAACTGTTGTAAAATGGATAACCAACCTGTTAAACTATAAGTTATAAACAATCCAAATTCACAAATTCCAAATAACCAACGCTAATAACAACAAATACTACTAATACTAGCAAAAATATTCAACAATTGGGCTCGAGTTGGATGTTCTAAGTCTATTAAAGTGTGTTTGAGTCATTTTGACCCATTTAAAGTTACAGTTGGATGTACTAAGTTTATCAAAGTGTGTTTGGGTCATTTTGACCCGTTTTAATTTAAAGCTAGATATTTTAAGTCTCTTAAAGTGTGTTTGGGTCATTTTGACCCGTTTAAAGTTACAGTTGGATGTTCTAAGTCTAGTAAGTCTAACATCAAAATCATTTGACTTACATAATCTGATGATGCATTCGTGTTGGCCCAACTGGTCCCTTCTTTATAATGGGTCGATTTGAACACATCAATTGGGCCGGTACCCTGTGAAAAAAAAAATAATATCACTAAGAATTAATAAGCATGTTTATATAATACTAACAATTGTATTTCATACCTCCATGTGTCGGCGCTGGGCGTATGATTTGCTGCCATGGTAACTTGCGTAACGTTTTTGTGATCGATTTTGTTTGTTCTTCTCCGAGCGGTTTTATAGCTCGCATCTAAAAACAACTCATTAATCAAAGTCTCCCAAGTTTCTTGATCAAGATCTTCTGGTGGATTATTCATCGCCGCCTCCACATCATCGTATCCCCCATTCTCCTCAAAGTGAACTTTCAACACTCTCTTGTGATCTTTATACGCCCTCTGACACTCGGCGAAGATTCTGAGTTCAACGCCTCGCCACTTATCAGTGTTTCCCCAGGAGTCCAGATCAAAATAATCCTACAAATGGAAAGTAATTATTAATGTAATAGTTATGAAATTGTAAGTAATTATAAAACATCTATACTTACTATAAGAGTGGGATATACGGCCCGTTTCTTCTCATTTGGAACCTTAGCCCAATTTGGATAATATGGAGGAACAACCTTTTCAACCTCCAACAAGATAGCACGGATAAAATCCGAAGCTTTAGGACCCACAAACTTGTACCCCCCGCCATGAAGTTCTACATCAATGGGAAGAGGCTTCCTCCCATTTTGCTCAAATTTCTTATACAATTTTAAGTTTTTGTCTTTAGATCGTCTTTTTTGGGAGGAACTACCTACATTGACACATGACATTCAAAAGTTAGGAAATTATAAAGACATCTATTAAACAATAACAAGTAACTTACCACCAGATCCAGTAGCACAACCCGAGTCGAAGTGATACGGACCCCCGTCTCCACCGTCTCCACCATCTCCATCGTGTGATTGCGCCATTGTTGCCATTTTTCCTACAAAAAAATTTATTAGTAAGCACAAATAATTATTAATTAACAAAGACAAATAGTACATTTTTAACATACATTCAATCAGAATCATCACTAAAATAACGTGTGTCAACAACATCATCATCTTCTTCATCGTCGTCATTTATTTCGTCTTCATCATCTGAATTGTATGCATCTTCTTCATCTTCTTCATCATCATTAATAAAACTTTCATCGAGATCAATCGAGGCAACATGACTTGGGTCACCACCCTCATTTAAAGTTGTACGCATAGGCAAGTAGCCTAAGTCGACAACCAAGTTACCAAAAAATGATTGAGTTTCCCGTGTAATAGATTGACTATCAACATGGGGAATTGGAGTTTGGTCACCACCTACGTGACTTGATTCACCACCTTCGCATCCGGTGTCTACAACCAAAGTATAATCATTTGATTGAGTGTCGTGCAATATATCTATCTCATTAACAACACTAGGATGATCCCAAAGCTTCCGATGGTGAACGTCCTCAACAACCCTCCATTGGCCAGTGGTTCGAGAAGGATCTCGAAGATAGAACACTTGTTTAGCCTGTGTGGATAATATATATTGGACATCATCATACCATTCTTTGCCAACATACCAATCATGGCCAATGTCAATTATAGTAGTATTATTTTGCTTAATTAATCTTTTACCTCTCGTGTCGAACCATTTACAACGGAATAGTACAAACGTGTAACCATCTATGTAGTTTAACTCTATGATCTCCTCTAGTTGACCATAAAATGGAGTATCGTCTCCTCCTATTGTAACCACACCACTGTTCTGAGTAATGCATCGGGAATCACGATTTTGTACCACAAATCTAACACCATTGACTATGCAAGCAGTGTAAGAAGATGCGTACAAGGGACCATGTGCCAATGCCCTTAATTCTTTGTTATCGGGTGTAGAAGATGAAGATGAAGATGAAAATACATTTGCTTCATATTTTAACCATGAAGAAAAACCGGTTTGCATATTGCGTTCAAGAAATTTAGATTCAAATTCACTGGTAGATGGACAAAACAAAATTTAAATTAGTAGAATTAAATGAAAATATAATAATAGTTTATCACGGGTAGATGGACAAAAAACTTACGATTTGTAGGGTTTGATTTCATCGCAGTTGTTCAACACAAACCATTGTAATGATTTGTTGGCATGTTCGGAGAGCGCCTTGATTTTCTTTTTCGATATTGGTCGACATTATGAAGAAAACACTTGAAACTGCCTTTTGGGAATGCCAGCATTTGCATTTCTATATGGCCGGTTAAATTTGGTCTGCATACCGTCCAGATACATAGAGCAGAATGTCAAGGCTTCATCTGCAACATAACCCTCCGTAATTGAGCCTTCAGGTTTGGCTTTGTTTCTAACATATGCTTTGAGTTTTTTCATGTATCTTTCAAAAGGATACATCCATCTCATATACACAGGGCCACCAAGAATAGCTTCTTCAGGATATATCATTTTCAAATTGCATAATATTTTAACCACTTCCTCATTTGCTTCATACATGTCTTTCACATCTACTGATCGTGCACAAATTTTTTGAAAGAATGTGCAAACGTCATTGATTGTTGTTGAAACATTTTTTATGCAGACCCGATCGTACCCTTATTGGCAGAAATTGTTGCATGAGGATGTGATAATCATGGGACTTTAACCCATTATATTTGAATTATTGGGAAGTACCTTATTTTTGAAATTCGATCCAAATCCATCAGGCAGTCTCACTCCTCGAATAAACTGACAAAAGCGTTCTCGATCACTGGGTGTGAAAGAGTAAGGATCTTGTGGTTGGTACAACTTGTTGTTTTTTGTGTTAGCCATAGGTTATATCGAATACCCATATTTTCCAAGTTTTTGCGGGCTTTGTGTGTGTCTTTTGATTTATCGTTCATCAACAAAGTACCCAATAAACTCTCACACACATTTTTCTCCACGTGCATAACATCAAGATTGTGTTTTAAAAGAAGAGAAGACCAATAATCCAGCTCAAAGAAGATACTTCGTTTAGTCCAATTCAACTCTGATGTTAGGCGCTTTCTTTTTACCCCTCCATACATTGGATGTTACCCCGGAACACGATCTGGGAGATTTTTTAGTTGTTCTAATATTTGAGCAATAGTAAATCGTCGGGGAGGATGTTTTGTCTCTTTCTTGCCAACAAACGACAGATCGTTCCTCCATTTATGCTTTCTAGGCAAGAATCTTCTGTGTCCAACAAAAGCTATCTTATTCGTTATAGCGCACGAAGGTGTGTCAACGTTACACGTAGGACATGCTTTATAACCTTGACCACTCCATCCAGACAAGCTACTACGAGCAGGATAATCGTTGATAGTCCATAATAGTGCAGCATACATCCTAAATACAGTTTTGGTTGATGCATCTCTCACCTGGACTCATTCAGCCCACAACATTTTCAACTCATCAACCAAAGGCCTTAAGAATACATCAATGTCCTTACTAGGTGATTTAGGCCCGGGAATTAGCAAGGTTAACATGAAAGAAGACTCTTTTATACATAACCACGGTGGTGTATTATATGTTGTTAACACTACCGGCCACATATTGTAAGTCTGACTCATGTTACCGAATGGATTAAAACCATCGGCAGCCAAACCTAAGCAGACATTCCTTGGTTCTTTAGCAAAATCCGGATATCTCTCATCAAATTCTTGCCATGCCTTCCCATCAACCGGATGTTGCATCATACCATCCGTTGAGTGTCCAGTAT
Source organism: Smallanthus sonchifolius (assembly GCA_023525975.1). Classification (NCBI taxonomy): domain Eukaryota; kingdom Viridiplantae; phylum Streptophyta; class Magnoliopsida; order Asterales; family Asteraceae; genus Smallanthus; species Smallanthus sonchifolius. Next base: position 37,055,410 of record CM042046.1, read on the forward strand.
TATGCCAGATCATTTCTTTTGCTGTTAATCTTGAACTATACCTTCGTCGAAGCCGTGAAGTTAAAGGAAAGTAGCGCAACACTTTATGTGGTACTTTCTTCCCCTTTGTGTTTTTATCAACCCATCTACTCTCATTACAAACCGGACAGTTTTGCATTGATTCATTCTCCTTCCAAAACAGTGCACAATCATTAATGCAAGCATGGATAGACTGATATCCTAACCCAATCTTACTCAATTTCTTCTTAGCTTCATAGTGTGACGCTGGAACGTGATTTTCCTTCGACATTGCAATTTGTAGAAGCTCTAACAGTTGGTTAAACAAACTATTCGTCCATTTGTTGATAACTTTGATATGCATCAATTTGGCTATGAAGTTTAGGGAAGACATTTGACTACAACCGGGGTATAACTCCTTATTTAGCTCCTCAAACAACGCATCAAACTCTGGGTCTAAACCAGTTCCATCTTCATCTATATTATCCTCATTTGTATTTTGCTCAGCCATCACATCATCTATGGCATCAAACATCTCATTATTTGTTGTTGTAGTTATTGGAGGAATTGGTGTTGTTCTTGGGGCAAAAAGTGATGCTATCTCCGCCACACGAGAATGTTGTTCACCATGATAAATCCAATTCTGATATGATTGTAGAAACCCACGGTCATGTATGTGGCCATATATCGTGTTCAAATCCTGTCGACACGCATTACAACAACGTCTACACGGGCAAAACGCTCTACCTCGACCGTCGACATGGTTCTTGGCCGTCTCTATAAAGTTGCGAAGACCGCTTAAGAAAGCTGGAGAATTCTGATTTCCCAGTGTAACCCAGCTTTTATCAGTTGTCATATCTAGTGTCATATCTATTGTGTTATAAGCATACACATATACGTGCATGTAATAAATGATATAAATGAATGTATGTGATTTGATCGGTACTCTAAGGCGGTGGATCCTAACCCACTTTTTGAATATTCTATCTCATATGTATACATTTTAACGAGTTGACTATTTAAGAAAAAATCAGCAGCATTTCACCTTAACTCCCCAAGTATGCAGATAAACCGCAAACTCGAATGAGTAAGGAGAAATATCTACCAATTTTTTCTTAAATGTCAACCCGTTAAAATATATATATCCTAAATAAGATAGAATATTCAAAAAGCAGTCCCAAAGGGGACAATCCAAAATTTATCTCTATCAGATAAATTTTGGACGGGTATATTCTAAAGAGTTATCCTAGATAAACATACTAATGTACACAACATGAGACGTACATAAAGGTATAAAAGTCGGGATGCGTACCTTAAAAAAATTCAATGAAACACAAATAAGATGTTATTCACACATCTCCAACCGCAATGAGTTCCGAACTTGCAACAAAATTAAATAAAGTTACATATACATACAAAGATATATACATACATTCACAATTACATAAATACATACACAATTATATACATACAAATCATACAATTACATAATCATACATACAAACATACATACAAATATACATACATATTATATACAAACACACATAAATAAATGCCCAAATTCTAAAATTACATACACAAATACAATTGCATACATAAAAATACATACATACACGTATATTCATACATAACCTTTACAAACATACATAAACAAATACCCAAATTACATACATAAACATAATTCCATACATAAACATAAACATATTACAAATACATACAAACACACATACACGTATATACATACATAGCCTTTACAAACATACATAAACAAATACCCAAATTACATACATAAACACAATTCCATACATAAACATAATACAAATACATACAAACACACATACACATATATACATACATATTATATACAAACATACATATATAAATGCCCAAATTCTCAAGTTTCATCTAAACCTAATTTCATCATAAAATTTCAAAAAGTATTTATAAAATCAAACATCTAAACCATATATACATACATACAAATAAACACAAACATATGCATACAAACATACAGTTAAACCTAACTTTTAGAAAAATTACTAACCAAGTTTGCCAATTAGCTTCCTCTCAGCTTCAAATCCTTAAAAAATGGTTAAAGCTTCAAACACCTAACAATAATCAAATAAATTAAGCAAAAAACACCAAAATGTTGATTTTCTTGTTAAGGTTGAACAATAGATGTTAACTCACCTAAGAACCGAAGAGATTGGTGAAGATTGCTCCACAAAAAACACTCCAAAAACGGGAAATCGCCAAAGAGAGAAGATGAGAGAGTTTTGAGGTTTTTTTTCGTGGAAATGGGAAGCAGAAACCTGTTTCCTGGTTTATTCACGCTGAGACGTATAGCGACGACATGTCGTCGGTATAGGTTCGAATGTCAGCGCAATAGATAACCCGTACCGACGACATGTCGTCGGTATAGGCTTCGTAGGGTTTTGACCAGTCAATAAAGAAAAAAACCCTATGCCGACGACATGTCGTCGGTATAGGGCATTTAAGAATTTTTTTAATTTAAAAAAAAAAATTTGACCGAATAAAAATTATTATATTAAAAAAAAAGAAAATCAAAATTACCCTATACCGATGACATGTCGTCGGGATAGGGTTGAGGCAAAAATTCATTGTGCGCCAGTTTTCCCTCCAATCTGCCTCAACCCTATAGCGACGACATGTCGTCGGTATAGGCTCGAAAGTCGGCGCAATAAGCCCCTGTACCGACGACATGTTGTCGGTATAGGCTTCGTAGGGTTTTGACCAGTCAATAAAGTAAAAAAACCTATGTTGACGACATGTCGTCGGCATAGGGTATTCAAGAATTTTTTAATTTAAAAAAAACTTTTGACCGAAGAAAAATTATTATATTAAAAAAACAAAAATAAAATCAAAATTACCCTATACCGACGACATGTCGTCGCTATAGGGTTGAGGAAAAAATTCATTGGGCGCCAACTTTCCCTCCAATCTGCCTCAACCCTATAGCGACGACATGTCGTCGATATAGGGTGTCCCATTCAAAATTTTGGTTTTCACCTATCGCGACGACATGTCGTCGGCATCAGGGGCATTTCCTTGTAGTGGTATGGTGCGATGAAGGTATAACACTCCATCTAATTTTTGGGCTGTCAGCTATATATATGTACCGGTGGTTTGTAACAAACAATGATTGATCCCAACACACAATGATATGTACCAACCAACCCACGTTTATGCTACTGCTTATCAATTTTTACTTCTTAATCTCATGTAGTGGATAGCTAGTTTATTCCCATTATGTCCTTTAAAAGGCTGTTATGTTCTGTTAAGAAGGAATATGAAAAGAATATGAAAATTGTCAACAGTTGTCTCTCTTCTTCTACATTTTTCTTGGATTCTATTAAACCCGCTCAAGGGTCTAACACACACCAGGAAGGTTCTAACGTACGGAAAACTATTTCTCGGAAATATTCACTGAATCCCTTCATAATTTAATAAGAAAAAATATGTTTTACATAACACTAGGTTAAAGCCTATGTTTTACATGGATTGAATAAATATAAATTGTTATAAAATAATATTTTTCTGAAGATTTATATGTTTGGTGTTATTAGCCATCTATGAAACAAGAAATAAGAAATAATTGAAATTTTCTTATGATTTAGTAATTTTTAATAAAATATTAGAATATATGTTACATTTTTAATTATTTAACATCATCATTATTTATAATTATTTCATTTGTTATAATATAGGTTATAAATCCTGTATATTATACAGGATTAATAAATGCATTGTTATATATACTTATTAATAAAGATCTAATATTACATATTTTTGACACATTACATAATTTTTTAATACAAATTTTAAAAACATTATATGTTTGTTTTTTAAAAATGTTTTATAAATTGAATGAAAGAAATGTTCAAACTATAAAAATGTTTTATGAACAAATCTATTTTTTAATTATAAAATGTTTTATAAAAATAGTTATAAAAATAATTTTTATTTAATAGGAGAGACATGCACTACAAGAAAAAGACCATGTGCCGACGCCGCCTATACCGACGACAATTGTGGTCGGCATAGGTCACCCTGTACCGACGACGTGTCGTCGGTATAGCTCAAAACCAAAATTTTGACCGAGTCATCCTATACCGACGACATGTCGTCGGTACAGGGTTGAGCCAGATGGGGGAAAAAAAGGCGTCCAATGAATTATTGGGGAAAACCTATACCGATGACATGTCGTCAGTATAGGGTAATTTTGATTTTATTTTTGTTTTTTTAATATAATAATGTTTTCGTCGGTTAAATTTTTTTTTTTTAATTACAAAAATTATAAAAAGGCCTATACCGACGACATGTCGTCGGTATAGGCTTTTTTACTTTATTGACTGGTCAAAACCTTACGAAGCCTATACCGACGACATGTCGTCGGTACAGGCAACCTACAGCGCCGACTTTTTATCCTATACCGACGACATGTCGTCGGTATAGGTCTCAGCGCGAATGAATACAGAATACAGCCTCCTGCTTCCCATTTCGACCAAAAAACCCCTCAAACGCCTCCATCTCTCTCTCCGGCGATTTCACCTTTTTTTGGGTATTTTGTGGAGCAATATTCACCAATCTCTTCGGTTTTGAGGTGAGTTAACATATATTGTTCAATCTTAATAAGAAAATCAACATTTTGGTGTTTTTTGCTTAATTTATTTGGTTTTTGTTAGGTGTTTGAAGATTTAACCATTTTTTAAGGATTTCAAGCTTAGAGGAAGCTAATTTGCAAACTTGTTTAGTAATTTTTCTACAAATTTGGTTTAGATGTATGTTTTTCTACAAATTATGTTTAGATGTATGTTTGTATGTATATGTTTGTGTTTATTTGTATGTATGTATATATGGTTTAGATGTATGATATTTATGTAATTTTATGATAAAATTATGTATAGATGTGAAATTAGGTTTAGATGAAATTTGAGAATTTTGGCATTTATAGAAGAATTTGGGCATTTATATATGTATCTTTGTATATAATATGTATGTATATAGATGAAATTTGGGAATTTGGGCATTTATAGAAGAATTGTGTTTATGTATGTAATTTGGGAATTTGGGTATTTTGTTTATATATGTTTGTAAAGGCTATGTATGTATCTACGTGTATGTATGTAATTGTGTTTATATATGTAATTTTAGAATTTGAGCATTTATTTATGTGTGTTTGTATATAATATGTATGTTCGTATGTATGATTATGTAATTGTATGATTTGTATGTATATAATTGTGTATGTATTTATGTAATTATGAATGTATGTATATATCTTTGTATGTATATGTAACTTTATTTAATTTTATTGCAAGTTCGGAACTCATTGCGATTAGAGAGGTGTGAATAACATCTTATTTGTGTTTCATTGAATTTTTTTAAGGTATGCATCCCGACTTTTATACCTTTATGTACGTCTCATGAGCTGGGAGACTTTGATTAATGAGCTGTTTTTAGATGCGAGCTATAAAAACCGCTCGACGAAGAACAAACAAAACCGATCAAAACAACGTTACCCAAGTTACCATGACAGCAAATCATACGCTCAGCGCCGACACATGGATGTATGAAAATACAATTGTTAGTATTATATAAACATGCTTATTAATTCTTAGTGATATTCTTTTTGTTTTTCACAGGGTACCGGCCCAATTGATGTGTTTAAATCGACCCATTATAAAGAAGGGACCGGTTGGGCCAACACGAATACATCATCAGATTATGTAAGTCAAATGATTTTGTTGTTAGAACATCCAACTGTAACTTAAAACGGGTCAAAATGACCCAAACACACTTTTAGAGATTTAAAATATCCAGCTTTAACTTGTGAATGGTTGATTGGAATTTGTGAATTTGGGTCGTTCATAACTTATAGTTTAACAGGTTGGTTATCCATTTTACAGCAGTTATGCTCTCGAATTTTAGTAAAATAGTCAAGTGATTGTTTATTACATTGTCTAATGTAGGACCGAATCCAAGAGGAGTATGCAAGATCCTCTGCTGAGTCTGGTGGTGACTCCTCTGCTGTCGATGAGATTGAATGCATGGAGCGTGCATTGGGTCATCGGCGTGGCCATATCCGGGGTGTCGGTCATGTGGTAAGTAATCCCACACCCGATTTGTTTAGTACCCCCCTCCACAACCACATTGGCAAGAAGTGGATGAGCGTGTAACTCAACTGCAACAACAAGTCCAAGATCAACAACAATGTGAAGCCCAACAAGATGAAGAATGTCGTATGCATAATCAACAAATGCTTGAAATGCAACGACAAATGGATGAAATGCGTCGAATGTGGGAACGGCAAACTAGCAGCGACGATAATTAGCTTGAAGTTGTTGCGCCTTTGCCTTGGTTGTCGGTGTTATTTGTTGAATGTTTGAACAACTCTTTGTGTGTGTCGGACAACTTTATTTGATTTGTGTGTCGAACATGTTTTTGTATCGAACAATATGTTTCGGATTTCAATTTTTGAATGGTTTGAATTATTTGATTTGCAGGTTTTGGTAATTAGAAATTAAATATTTCTGGAAAATTTTGAAAATTTAATAAAAATAAAAAAAATACAGAAAAGCCTATGCCGACGACATGTCGTCGGTATAGGTTATTTTCAAATTTTTAAAAAAAAATTGAAAATATCCTATACCGACGACATGTCGTCGGTATAGGTTGGGTCTTTACCGACGACTTGTCGTCCGGATAAGTCCAGAAGCTATACCGACGACATGTCGTCGGTATAAAATTTCTTTTAGAATTTTTTAATTAAAACCTATACCGACGACATGTCGTCGGCATAGGTCGACATATGCCGACGACACCTATACCGACGACATCTTTGACCTATTGGGACGAAGCAATACCGACGACATATATGCCGACGACATGTCGTCGGCATAGCCTATACCGACGACAAGTCGTCGCTATAGGGTTAAAAAAAATCGTCGGGATAGGGTGATATTGTTGTAGTGATGTGTGAAACAAAAATTATAATTTTTTTTATAGAAATTTATGTAATTAAATAGCAGAGAGAGGCGAGAAAAAATTGTTGAGGATGAACATGGGGATGATATGTTTCACCCCAAAACCTTTATTTATTAGTATGTATAGATAGACTATGTAACGAACCAAAATCCGGGTCTCGTTATAAATAAATAAATAATTCTAATAAATATTATGGTGAAAATAATATTTTAGAAATAAGTTGAAACAAGCGGGTTTCAAGTTAGTAACGGGGATATACTAGTTTTAACTAGTTATGGAAGGAAATGGAAAAGATTGAAAGTAGAGGGGCTAAAGGTGAAACATGACAAATTTGCCATATTTGACCTTTAGAAGTCAAAATTGACTTCATTTTGGAGTTGGGTCGTTCAAGAGAAGAGGAAGAGAGGAGAAATCGGTTTGAAGCCAAAATTCGTGTGTTTGACGCTTGTAACTTGAAGGTGTTGGCTCACACATCACCTTTCTAACATCAAGTAAGTGATTTCTTCCTCTTTGATCCACCATTTATGGTGTTCTTGTTGGGTTTTGTTGAAAACCCGAAATTATGGTTGCATGTGGTAAAATGGTGTTAGATTATTGATAATCTAGCTAAACTAAAGGTGTAGGAAGGTGAACAACACCATGGAACCCTTTGATTTTGATTTTTGAAAGTTAGGGTTCATATGGAGGAAATTGGGGGTTTTGGGGTTTTGATAAAAATTAGTGTCAAGGTATTGGAAAGAGAATTCTAGTGGTTGAGTTGAGTTCTTGATTAAAGGGGGTGTTTGGATATGGAAATAACCCAAACGGGTCAATTTGGGTTGAAAATGGAAATTTGGGTGGTAAACTCAATTGTATGTGTTTTGAATGAATGATTAGATTACTAAACTAGGTGTGTATGTTTAGGCAATCAAATTGTGGGTCTAGAAGGCGGAGCGGAGTCGTCTAACCCAAAACGTAAGTGCCTATGCACTTACTTAGTATTGATGATAAATGGTGAATTTTATGGATTATGTGTTATGTGATTGTGTGCATACTTGTGATATGATAAATTGTGAATGATTTAGTATGTGCAATGAATGAATGTAGTTATAGTGTTAACCTATAATGGTAATGGATCATGTGTTGATCATAAATGAAACGGAGATATGGCCTTATGCCATATTGGAAATGGATCATGTGTTGATCATAAATGAAACGGAGATATGGCCTTGTGCCATATTGGAAATGGATCATGTGTTGATCATAAATGAAAAGGAGTTATGGCCTTTGTGCCATAATAGAAATGGATCATGTGTTGATCATAATTGAAACTTGTAGTAAGGGTGCAAGAATATGTAGCCTAAATGACAATTTGGGTGGAAACGGGTCAAATGGGTGAATGGGTGAAACAAGTAGGAATTTACTTGTTTGTTATGAATTTATCTTCATTACTAATGGTGATACGTGTGGTGAATGTAGGAAAAGCTCCGAGGTAGTCAAAGTCAAGTCCAAGGCGTTGGCGGATCCTCGTATGCATATTTTCATGTTTTGATGATTTGGTGGAATTTCCCCCTTTTTGATTGTAATTTGATAAACAAAACATGTTTTTGGGTTGTGATCATGTTGTTGAAGGGGTTTTTGGTTAAAACCCATGTGTTGGGCAAAATTGTTGTCTTGTATTTTGGAAAAAGTTGGAAAAATGGCTAAGTATGAAAACCTGCTGAAACCTGAGAAACTTTATGAGTTTTTGACTCCCTCGCGTATCGCGAGGGAGGAGGCTTGTTTTCTCGCGCTACGCGAGATGGTAAAAAAAAAAAAAAATTTCCTGGATTAAGACTTCCGCGCGTTAAAGTTTTGTTTTTTAAAAGTGGTGTGTTTCAACTTGGTATCAGAGCAATGGTTTGAGGGATTTGGTGTGCGAGACACTAAACTCAAACCGGATGCTCTTGATATGGGGGAAATGATACGAGAATCCACGAAGGACTTGACTAAGACTCGGAGCTTTCGGAAATGAAAGGTTAGTAATGATTTAATAAGTGATTATGTATATATGTTGTAAATGCATATGATTGATTGAATGACAAAGTGTTATGTGTGCCGAAATTGTCTTGTGAATTGTTATATGCATATGATAATTACACTTGGGCATAACGTATTATTAAACATGTCTGGCCAATATGATTAATAAGACGAGATGTGCAAGAGCTTTTATGATAACCATATGACAATGAACATTTGCAAGGATTAGGTGAAGGTGATCGTATATGTATGTGTATAAGTAGGTAAATATATATATATATATACCCTAGGTGATTTGAAGGTATAGGAATGTTAAGGTATTTTTGGTACTATTTCTCAGTTAAGAGATGACGGACGAGGGTGACCACCACGAAAATGTTGATGTGAACGAAGAACCGTTGGATCCAAGGATCCAAGATATGATAAAGGAAGAAGTGGCCAAGGCGTTTGAGCAAGCCACAAATCTCTTGATGGAGGAAATGAGGGGAACTATTAAGCTCTCTCTTGAAGAGGTCATGAAAGAGAAAGATAAGGAACCTCGAGGTTGTACTCTCAAGGATTTCATGGTGATTAAACCGAAAGAATACGACGGTCAGGTGGACCCGATACTTAGCCACCGGTGGGTGGTGAATATGGAGTCGAATTTCGAAACGACTAGATGCAGGCCCGAGGATAGGGTAATGTTCAGTGTGCCTCTGTTGACTGGGAGGGCAAAGGAATGGCTGTTGAATCTCCGTAGAGAGAGGTGTTTCTGGGGTGACCTCTATGTCTTGGGAGGAATTTAAAGCGGCTTTTCTGAAATACCACTGCCCGCAAGCCGCGGTGGACAGGATGACTGAGGAGTTTCTCCTCAAGAGACAGACGACTGAGTCAATTGACGAATTGGCCGGGGCCTTCTTTGATCGGGCCAAGTTTTGTCCGGATGTGGTATCGACCGAAAAGGGCAAGATTGATAGGTTCTATGCTATGCTAATAGTGGAATTCAGTGATAGCATATCTCCATCCTCATTTACCACGCTTGTTGATTTAATAAACAAGTGTCGGGAAAGGGAGGTGGAGTTAAAGAGGCAAGAGGCTAGGGGTGAGAAGAGAAAAAGGGAAATTGTGGAACAGGTGGTGAAGAAGATAAAGGGTGAGAGCCCTAGTAAGAAGCCGTTTGTTAAACCTTCTTCGCAAGATTGTAAGTTATGTGGAAAAGTGCATTTTGGGGAATGTAGAAAGGGTTCTTCAAGATGCTATAAATGCGGAAAGCCGGGGCATATGGCTAATCAATGCCCAAGCCAAGTCCGTATATGCTACAACTGTTACAAGCCCGGGCACAATAGGGTGGATTGTCCCGAGTTAAAGTAGCAAGGTGGAAGCGGGGTGAAGGTTGAGACGCCAAAGCCTAAGGGAAGAGCCTTCCACATTTCGGCGGAAGAGGCAAAGAACAACGCGGATGTAGTGTCAGGTACATTCAAGATTAACTCATTACCTGCACTAGTTCTTTTTGATTCGGGGGCTAGCCGTTCTTTTGTTTCCTTAAAAATTGTTAAGCATTCCTCTTTTGTAAGTAACAAGTTAGATGAACCCTTAGAAATCGAAGCGGCTAATGATAAGAGTTTCCTTGTCTTTGACATTTTTAGAGATTGTAAGTTGAGAGCGGGGGGCGAAACTTTCTTTATTGATTTGATTCCTATGGCTATGGGAGATTTTGATATTATTGTGGGGATGGATTGGTTGTCAAAGAATAAGGCGAGTATTTTATGTGGACCGAAGGCGATCCAACTTGTTTCCCCGTTGGGAGAGTCCATCTACATAGAAGGTGATAAAAAGGGTAAAGTAAGGTTGTGCACTTATGTGAAGGCGACCAAGTACATGGCGTGTGGGTGCAAGGCGTTCATGGCTTGTGTCGCGGATGTGAATGAAAGAGTAAAGGAGATTCACGATGTACCGGTCGTGAACCAATTCGTAGATGTGTTTCCTGACGAGTTACCGGGGATTCCGCCGGATAGGGAGATAGAGTTTGGAATTGACTTGATGCCGGGTGCTAAACCGGTAGCTAAAGCGCCTTATAGATTGGCACCGCCAGAAATGAAAGAACTCATGGAGCAATTACAAGAGTTACTTGACAAAGGTTTCATACGCCCAAGTGTTTCACCTTGGGGTGCGCCCGTTCTCTTCGTCAAAAAGAAGGATGGGAGCATGAGAATGTGTATGGATTACCGGGAGTTGAACAAGTTGACAGTGAAGAATAGGTACCCATTGCCTAGGATTGACGATCTTTTCGACCAATTGCAAGGGGCGTCATGGTTTTCTAAGATTGACTTGAAGTCCGGGTATCATCAGTTGAAAGTGAAGGAAGAGTATGTTCATAAGACAGCTTTTCGCACTCGTTACGGTCACTATGAGTTTACGGTTATGCCTTTCGGTTTGACCAACGCACCTGCGGTTTTCATGGATCTCATGAACCGGGTGTGTAGACCGTTCCTTGATCGTTCGGTCATTGTGTTTATTGACGATCTTCTCATCTATTCAAGGAGCGAGGGCGATCACGCTTGTCATTTGCGTGAGATTCTTGAAGTCTTGCAAAAGGAGAAGCTTTATGCTAAATTCTCCAAGTGCGCATTTTGGATGCGCGAGATCCAATTCTTGGGTCATGTGATTAATGAAAGAGGAATTACCGTTGACCCATCCAAGATTATGGCGGTTAAAGAATGGTCATCACCGAAGACGCCTTCGAAGATTAGAAGTTTCTTGGGGTTAGCGGGTTATTATCGGAGGTTCATCGAAAACTTCTCTCAGATTGCTTTGCCGATGACGAAGTTGACTCGTAAGGAGACAAAGTTTGTTTGGAGTCCCGAGTAAGAATCTGCCTTTCAACTCTTGAAAGAAAAGTTGACTAAGGCGCCTGTTTTATCCTTGCCGGACGGAACCGAGGATTTTGTTGTTTATTCGGATGCCTCGCATTCGGGGTTGGGGAGTGTTTTGATGCAAAGGGGGAAAGTGATTGCCTATGCATCTAGGCAATTAAAGACTCACGAGGTGAATTACCCAACCCATGATTTAGAGCTTGCAGCCGTGGTTTTCGCGCTCAAGATTTGGAGGCATTATTTGTATGGTGCTAAGTGTACGATCTACATGGATCACAAAAGTCTCAAATATTTCTTTGACCAAAAGGACCTCAATATGAGGCAAAGACGGTGGCTTGAATTGGTTAAGGATTATGATTGTGAGATACTTTATCATCCGGGTAAAGCGAATGTTGTGGCGGATGCGCTTAGTAGAAAGTCAAGTCATTCACCTATCAAGGTGAAGTCATTTAAAATGACAATTTCATCATCTCTTATTGATGAAATCCGGGAGGCCCAAGTGTTAGCACTTGGTGGCGACTTGAAGAAAGAACGGATGATTTCTTATGTTGATAAGCTTGGTGAAAATAGCATGGGTTTGAAGACATGCTTTGATAGAATTTGGATACCTAGGTTGTCAAGTGTCTTGACAACTATTCTTGACGAGGCGCATAAATCCAAATATTCTATCCATCCGGGGGCCACAAAGATGTTTTATGATTTGAGGTGTCATTTTTGGTGGCCGGGTATGAGGCGTGATATTGTTAAGTATGTGGAGAGGTGTCTCACATGTTTAAGGGTTAAGGCGGAGCATCAAAAGCCGTATGGAAAGCTTCAACCGCTTGAAATACCGCTTTGGAAATGGGAAAATATAACCATGGATTTGATCACTAAACTACCAAAGACTCGAAAGGGTTATGATGCGATATGGGTAGTAGTGGATCGGTTGACGAAGAGTGCACATTTCCTTCCTATAAAAGAAACGTATTCTTCGGATAGATTGGCGGAAATGTATGTGAAGGAAATTGTGTCACGTCATGGTGTGCCGGTGTCGATTATATCGGATCGTGATACGAGATTTACTTCTCGTTTTTGGAAGAAATTCCATGAGGATATGGGGACTAGATTGAATCTTAGCACCGCTTATCATCCACAAACGGATGGTCAAAGCGAGCGAACGATTCAAACGCTCGAGGATATGTTGCGAGCGTGTGCCTTGGATTTTGGTGGTAGTTGGGACGACCATTTACCGTTGACGGAATTCTCTTACAACAATAGTTACCATTCTAGTATTGGTATGCCGCCTTTTGAGGCATTGTATGGGAGAAAGTGTCGAACACCCGTGTGTTGGGGTGAGATTGGTCAACGGGAGCTTGGTAGTGTCGAAGTGGTCAAGGAAACTAATGATAGTATTGACCAAATTAGAGCACGCTTGAAGGCGGCTCAAGATCGCCAAAAGTCTTATGCGGATAATAGGAAGCGGGCGATTGAATTTCAAGTGGGGGACTTTGTGCTTTTGAAAGTCTCTCCTTGGAAAGGGGTGATACGGTTTAGGAAACGGGGGAAGTTAAGTCCTCGTTTCATCGGGCCGTTTAAGGTGATAGCAAAGGTGGGTACGGTAGCTTATCGATTGGAGTTACCGGAGGGACTAAGTAGACTTCATAACACGTTCCATGTGTCTCATTTGCGGAAGTGTTTGGCGGATGAATCTACTTTTGTCCCTTTGGACGATATCGAATTGGATGAAAAGTTGAATTATGTTGAAGAACCGGTGGCAATCTTGGATATGAAGGTGAAGAAGTTACGTAATAAAGAGATTAGCCAAGTATTGGTTAGATGGAAGCATAGAAAGGGGGCGGAAATGACTTGGGAAACCGAGGAAGAGATGCTCAAATGCTATCCGAACCTTTTTATGTGAAGTCGGGTTTCGGGGACGAAACTCAAATAAGGGGAGGAGATTTGTAACGAACCAAAATCCGGGTCTCGTTATAAATAAATAAATAATTCTAATAAATATTATGGTGAAAATAATATTTTAGAAATAAGTTGAAACAAGCGGGTTTCAAGTTAGTAACGGGGATATACTAGTTTTAACTAGTTATGGAAGGAAATGGAAAAGATTGAAAGTAGAGGGGCTAAAGGTGAAACATGGCAAATTTGCCATATTTGACCTTTAGAAGTCAAAATTGACTTCATTTTGGAGTTGGGTCGTTTAAGAGAAGAGGAAGAGAGGAGAAATCGGGTTGAAGCCAAAATTCGTGTGTTTGACGCTTGTAACTTGAAGGTGTTGGCTCACACATTACCTTTCTAACATCAAGTAAGTGATTTCTTCCTCTTTGATCCACCATTTATGGTGTTCTTGTTGGGTTTTGTTGAAAACCCGAAATTATGGTTGCATGTGGTAAAATGGTGTTAGATTATTGATAATCTAGCTAAACTAAAGGTGTAGGAAGGTGAACAACACCATGGAACCCTTTGATTTTGATTTTTGAAAGTTAGGGTTCATATGGAGGAAATTGGGGGTTTTGGGGTTTTGATAAAAATTAGTGTCAAGGTATTGGAAAGAGAATTCTAGTGGTTGAGTTGAGTTCTTGATTAAAGGGGGTGTTTGGATATGGAAATAACCCAAACGGGTCAATTTGGGTTGAAAATGGAAATTTGGGTGGTAAACTCAATTGTATGTGTTTTGAATGAATGATTAGATTACTAAACTAGGTGTGTATGTTTAGGCAATCAAATTGTGGGTCTAGAAGGCGGAGCGGAGTCGTCTAACCCAAAAGGTAAGTGCCTATGCACTTACTTAGTATTGATGATAAATGGTGAATTTTATGGATTATGTGTTATGTGATTGTGTGCATACTTGTGATATGATAAATTGTGAATGATTTAGTATGTGCAATGAATGAATGTAGTTATAGTGTTAACCTATAATGGTAATGGATCATGTGTTGATCATAAATGAAACGGAGATATGGCCTTGTGCCATATTGGAAATGGATCATGTGTTGATCATAAATGAAAAGGAGTTATGGCCTTTGTGCCATAATGGAAATGGATCATGTGTTGATCATAATTGAAACTTGTAGTAAGGGTACAAGAATATGTAGCCTAAATGACAATTTGGGTGGAAACGGGTCAAATGGGTGAATGGGTGAAACAAGTAGGAATTTACTTGTTTGTTATGAATTTATCTTCATTACTAATGGTGATATGTGTGGTGAATGTAGGAAAAGCTCCGAGGTAGTCAAAGTCAAGTCCAAGGCGTTGGCGGATCCTCGTATGCATATTTTCATGTTTTAATGATTTTGTGGAATTTCCCCCTTTTTGATTGTAATTTGATAAACAAAACATGTTTTTGGGTTGTGATCATGTTGTTGAAGGGGTTTTTGGTTAAAACTCATGTGTTGGGCAAAATTGTTGTCTTGTATTTTGGAAAAAGTTGAAAAAATGGCTAAGCATGAAAACCTGCTGAAACCTGAGAAACTTTCTGAGTTTTTGACTCCCTCGCGTATCGCGAGGGAGGAGGCTTGTTTTCTCGCGCTACGCGAGATGGTAAAAAAAAAAAAAAAAAAAAAATTTCCTGGGTTAAGACTTCCGTGCGTTAAAGTTTTGTTTTTTAAAAGTGGGGAACCCGCACGATATGCGACCCCGACAAATTAATTCTGTGCAAATATTTGCTTAATTAAATGATTTTTTATAAATTAAACCTCATTTGCAAACGCACATACAAGTTACTTATAAAATGTTTATATGAGGTACGACCACACGTAAAAGGTATCTCACGCGTTGCCGTGAAGAATTGGACGTTTTTAATTGATTTTATCTATTTAATATAATGTCAATTTAATCATGGGTTAGTAGGTAATTGTAAACAATTGAGACATTGCTAATTTGTATATAGAAAATTGTGATAGGTGTCTTAATTTGTGTAAATGAGAGAATTACGTGCATGAGTTAGCAAATGAAAGAATTAAGTGTATGAGTTCCTTTGGTAGATGCAAAAGCTCTTAAGAGCATTCACAACCGTTTCTATATCACAATCTCTATAATTACAATAAAATCATTAAATTTTCTCTCAGGTGAACAGTGTTATAAAGAAAATTTATACCTTTTCTCTATCCTTTATTCACAACTTCCTAAAATATTCAGAGCTTACTCACAAACATATACGAACATGCCGTGAATGCTCAAAACACCTAAAGACCTAAAAGGTCATGGTTTCAAGTCTCATTAAGTGAAAAAAAATTGCCGTTAAAAATAGTATATGGGTTAAAGGATAATTATTAGCCTTTAATTATAAATATAGGTTAGAAAGTAATTATACACATTTAAGACATTATAAAAAAATTTTTGTGTTAGTTGTCTTGTAAATTATAATAATATTCTTCAAATATTGTATTATATAACAGTATAGATAAATATTTTCACTGTAATTAATGACATTTTGTTTGAAATCATAACGTGAACCTCTTAATGTCAAAGTCTTCTCGATATTTCTTTGGAGTAAGTCGAGGTGAAAATAATATAAAATTGATTTTCTTGTATTTGTTTGTTTATACTTTAATTATTGAACCGTACTGTCATATATTTTTAATTTAATCCTCAATAAACCAATATCTATATTAAGAACGTACTGTTTAATAATAAAAGTATATGTAGATTCCTTCTAGATTTGTAACATTTTAAATTAACACAAAAAAGCAACCAAATATCATTATTATAATGATAAAACCCTAATATGAAATTTGTGGACTTGACTTTCGGTTTAAACATGCATGGATAAGCTTCAGGTGAATCTAGAAAACATTTTTAACTAAATGGACCGTATTAAAATTAACCTGTTTAGGTTATTTTTTTAAATTGTTCGAGAATAAATCAAACCGGTTGCGTATTTTATATCAAAATTTATAAAACTAATAAGCATTAGGCTTATAGTACAAACATAATTGTTTTATTTTATATCTATATTTTTGGTTGAACATATAAGAGTATTAATATGCAAAAATAAAAAACAATACCGGTTACACGAGTCGTATGCGTTTCAATCAGTATATATACGTGTCGTGCTTGGGTTCAACCCTCCAACACAACGAACACGACTTGTTGTTTCATATGCGTTTATTTAGCTAGTTTTTTCAAGCCATTTTTTAAAGGCATGAACATGTATATGTAAAAAAAAAACATGTAAAAAAAGTCACTGATGTAAAAGCACCAAGATATATGTCCCTCCTAATATAATCTAATTTTATGAAGAAAAAACACGCTTATTTTATTCTGCACACTTAATCATCGGAGGAACATATAAGGGGCTAGAGGGGGCCATGCCTCCCTATTCTTTTGCTCAAAAATATTAATTTTGGCTCACTAAGTTTATTTCATATTAGTTATAGTGTTTTAGCCACTACTAATCCAGACCAAAAGCTTAAATTTATTACACAAAGTGTTTAAAGATCGTAGGGCTGAGTTGTAATTATTCTTCCTTTGACGATTATGTGTAAGAACTTGTTTTTTTTATTTGTGGTCTTTATTTGGTGAAAAAAAATTTATTTTTTATGTATAATATTTCTTATCCCTCAATTTAACTGTTAAAGTTCCACCTCTGCACTAAATAAAGGAACATGACTGGTTCTTCGAATTACATAACTTATTGTAACCTCATTAACCCTTTTCTCGAATTACATAAATTATATTAATGAGGTTTAAATGGTCAAACTATAGGGAGAAAAACGAAGTTAGATAATGTCCCTCCTAATATAATCTAGCTCCATGTCCCTCATTAATATAATATAGTTCCATGTCCCTCATTAATATAATCTAGTTCTTATTTTTCTAAACCCTAAAATTTATGTTCTATCCGCATCCATTCACTTTTTTTTTCCCATTTTCTTCTCATCATTTTTTTTTAAATCAAGGTAACTTTTTTTGAAAATCAAGGTAACTGTTTTTTTCTTTGTATAATAGTAACTAAGTTTCAAAAGTGTTTCAATTAAGTTACTCAATACGCATTTTACACGGTATACACCCTCGGATATACTATGACGAGTGATCTAATTGAAACACTTTTAAAACTTGGTTACTATTATATGGTGTTTTCCCTTATTAATTACCTGATCGAGTTTTCCAAACCGGCTAGCTAGTCCAACGTGTCAACCATCGGACCGTTCAGATATACAACAATCGATTTATGAAAACACTGTGAAACATCAAACGTAACCGGATTGATGAAAAAGGAAGCGTGGGGACATTGTATGTAAAAGAGGGAAAAAAACAGCCATTTTTATTAATGTTTTCCATATTAAGTAACCCGTCTTTTTAAAATAGGTCAATGTCCTGCTGTTGATTAATCAATATTGTTTCCATGATCCAAATTCTCAAACGACCAAAGTTGTTGCCAGAAATGTTCAAGATCATCCACTGTTCCAGGCGAACCAGTGTCGTAACAACTGTTCCAGATATCATGATCATTTGATGTTATGCAATTAGACTCAACGTTTTCACTAATACGAATATTAGCCGCAGGCTGTTGTGTGTTGTTGTCATCATCCTCCGCTGTTTTGTTGTAACGAGTCACTCGTTTCTTGAGATGAGCATGCCAGTGGTTCTTCACTTCGTTATCAGTCCTTCCAGGAAGTCTTGACGCAATCGCAGACCACCTAAACAGATTAAGAAAATATAAAACTTACATGATCATTATACAATTATGAATTTAAAATTGGTTATGTATTGAACGTGACTTTATTACTTGTTGCCAAGAACAGCATGAAAACGGAGTACGACTTCCTCTTCTTCTTTGGAAAAGTTCCCTCTCTTTATGTTAGGGTTTAGATAATTCATCCATCGCAGTCTACAACTCTTCCCATTTCTCAACAAACCTGGCACAAAACAAAAACACTCACAAATTCTAATCCACATAAGATGTGTAGAAAAATAGGATTTTCTTGTATTTACCGGCGAATCTTGGCATCTGGGACCAGTTCCAGATGCCGTATCTGCTAATATAAGAAATCAACATCTGATCTTCTTCATGACTCCAAGAACCTTTCTTTAAACCAGTGTTCTTGTCAGTGTTCGGATTCCTCATTATCAATAACAAATCTTGTGCATGATTGGTGAAGGACCGAGAGTTGGCTCTCAGCTATATACCGGTGCTTTGCTACCCACACACACACTAGGAAGGTTCTAACATATATGGAAACCTATTTCTCCGAAACATTCCCTTCAATGATTTAATAAGAAATGTGTTTTATTTGACTAAATATTTTCCGTGTTTAACGACTTTTTGTTTGCTATGAATGACAACCTCTTTGGTCTTCATGTCTATGTTTTTGGTCTTCATTATATTTTTTTTTGAATACAATTGGCCTTCTGGTTCAATGGTATGGGGTGATGGTAAGGATTTGGAATATTTGAGGTCTCCGGTTCAATGGAACGCCGTTAAAAAAATATATTTCTTTTGAATAAGTAGAGGTGAAATAATAATATTGATTGTGTATTTTATATAAAAAAAACTTTAAAAGAGAAATGTGCTATAGGTTTTATAGTTCAAAAAGTAATTTACATCCGGTATTTTTTTTTTGTTGTACATTAGTAACTTCAGTGTGTAATATGGAAAATAAAATCCTGTTAAACCGGTTCTATGGGTGTCAACTAGTGAATCTACGTGTCATGTTCGGGTTTAATCCAACAACTAGCGAACATGGCATGTTAAAGAGTCTCAATTTTGAATAAGAAATATGTTTAGAGGCAACTTAATACATATATGTATATAGGGGAAGGTTCCACTAAAAAGTGATTTTTCGCTAAAAATTACTAAGAAGTGGGTCAAACGAACTCTGATTGAGCTCATTCCAGCGGCGTTGAACTCGTCTCATCGAACGCTAACACGCCCCAAAAACCTAAACACCCCCTCCAACCCCACCCTGAAAAGCCTAAAACCCCCACCCCCATCCACAAAAATCTAAACCCCCCATCCCACCCTAAAAACCTAAACCCACCCCTAAAAACCTAAACCCCCCACCCCCACTCCCAAAAAGACCTAAATCCTAAAATCTAAACCCTAAAAGCTAAACCCTAACCCTAAGGTTAAAATCATAAAATTCAACGCTAAAATCTAAACCCTAAAAGCTAAGATGGTAGACTTCAACAACACGGTTCCAACGTCGCTGGAATGAGCTCAATCGGGGTTTGTTTTTTAAAGCATTTTTTTTATGCTTTTTGGAGAAATCACTTCTTATTTGAACCTAAATATACTAGTTTAGAACCTGTGTACTACACAGAGTGAAAAAGTATCAATATATTAAAATCTTAAATCTTTATATACATATGTTGTAGGTGAATAAATGTATTACATATATTAACAATAGAAAACAAAATAAAAAAATATGTAAAAATTAATATATGATTGAGTTTAAAAAATACATAAAATACTATTCAATTTAATTTGACTTTTATTTACTATTTAATTAAAAACATAAGCTAAGTAATTACATTTCAAAATTTCTTATAATATGATATAATTTAAAATAAATGTGTTTTATTAGTATAATTAATAATTTGTTTTAAATATAGTATTACTTAAATATGAAATTGTATTTATTATGAGAGAGAGGCGAGAAAATTTTTATAAAGATGAATATGGAGGCAACATGTGACATTGAGAAACCTTTATTTATTATCTAGTACTAGTATAGATATAAGGAAATGAAAAATTATAAGTAATTTAGAAAGAAATAAATACAAAACGGTTCCTACTAAAAAACCGGGTTATATGAAGACGAATAGTACCCAATTCCTTTGAGATAAGCGGGTTTTCATACGTGCCACTGGTGTAAACGCGTCTTCATAATCTATCCCCTGTTTTTACACATAACTTTTCGTGACAAGTCTGGATTTGTAGCATCTGCCCCCATTTCAAACAACTGGTTTCACTACAAGAAACTACTCCCCATTTTAAACCACTAGTTTCACTACAAGAAAACTACTCTGATACGACGGGGCATTCTTGACGGCATTATGTCGTCGGCATAGCCCATCAACAATGACGGCATGTCGTCGGTACAAGTTCGGTCTTATTTTTTTGCCATAATATGCTTTTTACGAGGACGTGTCTTCGGTACAAGTCGAGCGGGAACTTTGGCGCTCAAGAAAGTCTTTGCCGCTATCTGAATACTCTGTCTCGAGGACATGTCTACTGGAGAGAGTAATTTTTTTTAATTTTCCTTTTTTTCGGATGAATCAAGAAAAATAAATAACTAAAATTAAATAAAATCCATTCCACCTACGTCGGGAAAACCTAATTTTTACGTTATTTTAAATTTATTAAATGAATTTAAAAGACGGTGTCGATTCTTGGGTACCTATCCCGACGATATGTCATCGGGAAAAGTCCAAGCTGGTGTATTTTCCAACATAGAGGGTTTTGCCTCCTCATTTCTCCACACTAAGTCTCTGTACTCCTCCTTTCTTCCTCCACTGCCACCGTCGTTCACAAACGCCCAACACCGTGTTCTATCTCCACCACCACTATTATCTTGTTCAAATGGTATGCAAGTTTGTTTGATTTTTTTAGTGTTTTTCCCCTAATTAGTGACATATACTAATCAAAATCATATGTAGGTGAATCTTTTAAGGGTTGTGAAGGCTTGAGTGGGCTTTCTCGACGACATCTTGTCTCCATATATAGCTACTTGAAGAAACAACTGAAGGTATTATGTATTTCTTTTTGAAAAAATTAGGTGTTTTGTGGTTTTGAAAGCATTTTATGTATTATGTATTTATTTGGAATGCATTTGTGTGAAACTGGTGTATATATGTATATGCATGTGTAAATATATATGCATATATAGGTTTGTATTTGTTATAATTTAAATGTATTATGTATGTATAGGTTTGTGTGATTATATATGCATATACAGGTTTGTATTTGTTTTAACTTAAATGTATTATGTATATATGTTGTATATGTGTATGTATGTATATATGTTTGTAATACCAGCATGAACTGTTTACTCGTTTTGATCCGAAATATGTATGTAAGTATATGTATATATATCTATATGTATAGTTTAGTGTAAATATATATGCATATATAGGTTTGCATTTATTAATTTAAATGTATTATGTATGTATTGTATATGTGTATGTATGTATATATGTTAGTAATACAAACACGAATAATTACCCGTTTTGATCCGAAATGTGTATATATGTATATGTATATTTATATATACGTGTATGTATAGATTTGTATAAATATATATGCATATACAATTTGCATCTTTTAATTTAAATGTATTATGTTTGTATTTGTATATGTGTATGTATGTATATATGTATAGGTTTGTGTAAATATATATGGATATCATATTTATTTATTTAGTTTTTTAACTTATGTTATTTGATTATTTAACTTGTAGGTTTTTAAGATTATTTGGGAATGACTTGTGTTATTTGATTATTTATAATATCAATTAAGGTAACACTTAACTACTACACCAAGAATTGGTTGTATTAGGTAACACTTCTCTACTACATCAAACCCGAACATGACCCGTTTTACCCGAAAACATTATACATTAATCTATATTCTTAAAAATCGATTTATACTTAAGTCATACATATAAATAAGTATGGGACTTAGTTTAATATATATATATATATATATATATATATATATATATGTATTCCCATAATCCTAAAACATTATAAATCTACCTTTATTTTATATAAACAATACGGATATCAAACTTATAAACCTTAAATATTTAAACTTATAAATTGAAAAACCTTATAAGTTTATTTACAAGATTATAAATTAAAAAAACTTATAAAACTTATTGGATTTTATAAAAATAAGACATAATTATTTTATAAAAGTCCGGGGACCAAAATTGACCATTTTTGAAACTTATTTTAAACTCAAACCTATGTTTTAGCAGAAAATGATAAAGGGTTCAAACTTCAGGGACTGTTTGTGTAAACTAGCCAAACTCCTGGAACTGGAACCGGTCGCGAGTTCGAGTCCCATTGTAACCGGTTTTAGGCTTGATTATTCAAAAACGCGTTAAACGACCGAATTGAAGGCTCCTCGAGCTCCGACTCGCACATGCGACCTAAACCCAAGAAACCTTAATGCCATAAATCAATTTAAACCACGCGTAATTTCGAATTTCAATCCGTTTAACTCAACCGTAAACCTCCCAACTAATCTAGCATTAAATCGCGAAATTGATTATAAATACCCACCGGAACTCGTTAGCGACATCATCCTATAACTATCAATACTTTCAATTCCTCCTTTTGGTGCCTGCATTGCTCGATCAAACTCTTGGGCCATAGTTTCTAAACTCAAACTGGTTCTCCCTTATCCCGACACCAAATCAGGTAATTCTTGTGATCATTGTCTTCGCTTTCCATCCATAATCAAAAGCCCACTGTTAATTTGTAATGACAGAGGGATTATCGATTCGTATTTAGGAGTTTTAGGTTCTAGGGTTCATACGAAATCTGGGTTGATTTGAACTTGTGTTTAACTTTTTCTTTTCTAGGTTATAACACCAGCGAGGCCCGAAGCCGGGTGGTTAGTCTTGTGTGTGTTTGTGACCCGGGCGGCCCGGGTTCGATCCGGCCAGCCGAATTTTATTTTTTTGTTACCTTTTCATTCATTTTTAATACTTCTAATAATTTTTATAAATTCTGTTAGACTTTTATAAACTTAAAAATCATTTTTATTTATACTTTGAGATCCCAGAACTATTTTAATTAATTAAACTAAGTTTAAAACTTATAAAAAATTTAATCTTTAAAGTTAGTTTAAAACTCTTAAAAACTATAAAAACTCTCTAAAACTTTATAGATACTTGTACATGCAACATACACTATTTTATAAAATCAAAATTTGTGATTTATTATTACTTTCTGAAAGAAATAAACTTATTCTAATTAACACTTTAAATTAATTATTAAACTTTTTAACAGAAACTTATATAAATCTTATAAAAATCAGAAAAATATTTATAAAACTTACACATTATTTAGAAAACAGAAAACCTATGAACTTGGGCATTTTCTTTATAAAATTTAATTCAAGACTTATTTATTTAAATAAAACAACAAAATAAACATACGTATTTTATTCAATAATATAAAACATTTTAAGTCCGATGTCTTAAACCAACCCGAAGATAACCATTTGTAACACATGCCACAAAAATGTCTAAAATTTGACAAAAGATAAACCCTCGGGACTATAAGTGTAACTACACTAAAGTCTAGGGTTAAAAGTGAAAATTTTAGGAATTAAGACCTTAGCGGACCGCTAAGGAAAACCTTAACGGTCCGCTACGGGTGCAGGCAACCAGGTAGAGGTCCGCTAAGGAACCCCCACTCTGTTTCATTGGGTGGCGGACCGCCACCACCTGGGTAACGGTCCGCTACTCAGTCATTAAGCAAACAATCCGGGTTAGCCACATGTTATTGACTAATGGTCGAGTTTTATCTTATAGTTTATTTTTGTTAAAACAGGTCAGGGGTCAAGATTATGATGGTGCAACCAACATGCGAGGAGAGTTTATTGGCTTAAAAGCTTTGATTTTGAGAGATAATCCATCAACGCATTTCATACATTGTTTTGCTCATCAACTCCAGTTAGTGATTGTGGTTGTTGTAAAAAAACATCCTGGTGTTCAAGGTTTTTATGAATACCTTTCCATGGTTGTTAATACGGTTTCTGCTTCTTGCAAAAGAAAAGATATGTTACGGGAGGCAAGAAAAGAGAGAGTGGAAAAAGAAATATTTGAAAGTGTAATTAAGACTGGAAAAGGATTAAACCAAGAGATTTCCCTTGCACGAGCCGGAGATTCATGATGGGGTTCTCATCATGGAACAATCACAAGTTTGATTAAATTATTTTCGGAAGTTTTTGACGTACTTCATTATGTTAAAGAAGAAGGAGATATCATTCAACAACGTAGTAATGCAAAATGTATTCTTTCATATTTTAAAAAACTTGAATTTGTTTTTTATGCACACTTAATGGAAGATGTTCTAAGCATCACAAATGCTCTCTCAAAACATCTTCAAAAAAAAAGTCAAGACTTATTAGAAGCAGCTAAGATGATAAACGAAACAAAAGAAACATTGAATGAGTTAAGACAAAACGGGTTTGATGAGATATTGAAAAAAGTGACTTCTTTTTGTCAAAAGTACAATTTTTCCGATGCTAGATATGATGACAAGTTATGGTAACCGAAGAAATAGAAAGAATGTCATTACTAATGGACATCATTTTGAAGTTGAAATCTTTAATACGGTTTTGGATATGCAAATTCAAGAAATGGGAAATCGATTCAATGAGGTAACAACTAATTTGATAGAAAATATGTCAGGTTTAAATTCTTGTGCTTGGTTTTCTAAGTTTGGCACATCTAAGATAATGACATTTTCTGAGATATATCCAAATGATTTTAGCACGAAGGAAAGGGGTTTCTTTTGGGTGATCTTAAGGTTTTTTATCATAGTGTAAAGGAAGATGATAGATTTGTAAATTTGGATGGAATATGTGACCTTGCTCGTCTAATGGTAGAAACCGGAAAACATAAATCTGTTCCTTTGGTTTATCGGATATTGAAGCTAGCTTTGGTTTTACCGGTTGCAACCGCAGCCGTTGAAAGATGTTTTTTTTCTAAAATGAAGCTTATCAAGACGGATTTACGCAATCGATTAGGTGATGAATTTTTGAACAATGCTTTAGTTTGTGCGATCGAAAGAGAAACATTTGATAAACTCACGGATGACGATGTAATGGCTAGATTTCAAGTTATCAAATGTCGAATATGACAGATATGAGATCATCTAATAGGTATTTTTTTTTCTTTTTTTTTCATTTATTTGAATGTACGAAAAAAATATATATTTTGACCGATACCCCTGGATTTTTTTCCTAGATCCGCCACTGGTTCAATTGGAGTTAGGGTTCGATGAGACGGTTCCAACACTGCTGGAGTGAGTTCAATCGAAGTGAGTTTGACCCACTCATTAAAATTTATTAGCGAAAACCAGTTATTAGTGAAATCTTACCCTACATGTATAACTTATAAGAGATAACTTTTTATAATTTACTCTAAATAAAAAAAATAAACCAAAAATCAATAGACATTTTTTTCTCAAAACTGATAAAGAGAATGTGAAAGAGTCATTGAGGATTTGAATTGTTACATATCATTCAAAACCATTATTTAATGTAAAAGAAAATATGACGTTATCATGTAAACGTAAGGTAATAGTTGCTTTTTGACGCTAAAAATAGTATATATACGTCATTTGACTTTAATATTTATATATTTATATCTATTATCATAGAGGACAAAAACTTATGCAACAAATTAATTCTTTATTTGTCATTTGAGTTAGATTAATAGCCCAGTGGTAAGACTAAAAAAACATTTTAGAAAAGAGAAAGGTCCAAATCTTAGTGAAGGGGTAATACCCTGATAACATCCTAACGGAGAGTTGATCCGGATCTAGAGCGTCACACCGGTCAGGGTTTGATCATAAGATCAACTACTGAAAGCGCAGCAACAACCCGGATCAGAGAGACCTCACGGGTATGGATCATAACCTTCGCTCGCAAGTGACGTCGTAAGTTAATGACCTAACAATAAATGGGGGACCTACTAGAAAAAACATATATATTTCCTACAAAAGTTTCCGACAAAAGAAATTTTTCACAAGTTAACGACAAATTTCTGACAAAACAAAAACAAAAAAATAACTACACGATTTCCTAAAATTTTTCGACAAATTTATTAAATAAATTAACTTGTTTATTTACTATAATCGTCGGAAATTACCGACGAAAGGCCTTTGTCGCTATTTCATCGGAAAATTAGTCGGGACTTTGTCGGAAAAAAACATTTCCTACGGGGTTTTCTCCAACAAACATTTTTTTGTCGGAAACTTGTCGCTAACGACCAATTCTGACAAATTTCCCACAAAACTGCTGTCGCAAATTTGTCAAAATTTTTTTAAGAAATATATATGGGAAATTTTACCCGGTTAACTTTTTGTTTTTGTTTTGTCGAAAATTTGTCGCTAACTTATGGGAAAAATATTTTGTTGGTAATTTGTCGAAAACTTTTGTAAGAAATATATATATTTTCTAGTACATGAATAATCAACGTAACAAACTCTTGACACGGCATGCATACCTGTCACGTGATGTAATGAGGTCATAATTCGAAAGGTATAAATACCCCAAATCACCGGGAGAATTGGGTATTGATTATTCTCACTACTTTCCATTATCTCTCTCTAATTGAGGACCCTCCACTAATTCTCAGGCCGGAGTTTGGTCACAGAGAAAACCCCATCTCTGTGACGGGACTAACGATATTCTCGATTTGCAGGCTCATTTTTCGATCATCGCAGTCTCATCTTTACTCCTCATGAGATTAGAAGTGATCCCGTCAGGGTCAGGCTGTTCCCTAGTTAGTGTCAAAGTTTATTTCTTCAACGGGTATGAGGTAGATTAGGAATTTGTGTAATTTATAAGTAGCAGTAGTGTAACACCCCAAATTCTAAAGGAAAGAAAAGTACAGGGGCTAAAAGTGCAAATAACCCAAAGTTGGAGGACTAAAAGTGCAAAAATATGGAAAATGGATGGATAGCGGACCGCTATCAGATCCATAACGATCCGCTATGTGCAGGTTAAGGAAATCATGAGGGAATGACACGTAGGGGACGCGTGTTTTGCTGACTCAGCCCTGTGGCGGACCGCTATCCCAGCAGCTAACGGTCCGCTATTTTAGGTGCACACCAGACAGCTAGGAGAAGGGCGGTATCGGACCGCTATCGCCCTGCATAACGATTCGCTAAGGGTTGCAATGGCAGCCTATAAATATATGAGTTTGGTTGTTCATTTGGAAACAACAACATCACAACCATTACCACTAACACACTAGCATGAGAACCGAAGAGCCCCAAACGATGGATACGAGCGTAGCGGTTACTAGTGCGATACGCGACGAGTGCAATTTGAGTTCGGAGAAACGTTTAAAGCAATGAACAAACTTAGGAACTACCCAAAAATAATGTACGTACACTGGACCCGTACCCTAGACACCAATACGTGGATTATGTGTTTCAATGATATGTGTTATGAATATGACGAGGGTACGGGGTAATGACGGATTAGTCTAAACACTAAACGGGAATAACGGAGTAGTCACGACGTATCCAAGTGGTGGTGGATACGCCGCGGGTACTTCCTATATATAAACTTATTCGTACTTCGTGATGAAACCATTATGAATGTTTAGGGGTATAGACCAATAAATAATAATGGAATATAGTAAACGTACGAGAGAACATCCAACCGGTATGTAGTTATCTGACAAACTGAATGTCCTGTCTAAGGAAAGAGTGGTGTATAAATCTCTCCTAGACCCGTCACTCTTTCCTGGGGACATCTCTGTTGGAGTTATTGCACTGGAAGGAAAATCACCCCTGTTTCCAATATATGACGAATATGAGATGGAAGTATACCATGCATAATGAATATGAATACACAATGAGGATGAATAGGTGAAATGCATGATGATACGTGCAAATATGAATGTGTATGATGGAACGAGTCTAAACCCTAAAATGGAATAACGGAGTATTGATGTGCTATCATTTATACATATTTTACATACATAATAATCCCACATTATGGTACTAATTGAATAATAATCTTGCAATTTATGCTTAAATTACTTATATTTTGTAATTGCAGGTTATTCGGTGTTGAAAATATAAATCAAGATAAAATCTATCAAAAACACCAAGAATTCAAGCTTCTAGAAGATTCATTCCTGAGCTTTGACCCCCAAGAAGTCAAAATTGGTCAACAAGAGTCAACCCAACAGCTAGAAGACAAAACTGGGAAAAAGAGGGGGAGGCACGGTTGTGCATCCCATTGCACGGCCATGCATTGGCCTCTCTTGCTCCCCAAGGCCCAGTACAATGTCCTCTATACCCTGTTTGATTCCCTAGGCCTTTGCACGACCGTGCAACCCATTGCACGGCTGTGCATTGCATATTTTGAGGCCTATAAATAGGAGGCTTGAGTTCTTCATTAGACACACCAATCCAGATCTAAAGAACATTAAAGAAGAGAGTATTCTCGTAGTTAGAGTAGATAGTAGAGGGGCTCTTCCTCCTTGTTCCACAATAGGGGAGCCTACGAAACTCATCATTACGCTAGTCGTTATGGCCATTCGTGGCTAAAAATTCTTTGTATTGCTAGGGTGAAGATGATGTTTGGTGCATGTTAATGTTTAACTTATTAATGAAGTGGTATGTTTATGTCTTTAACTAATTCGTTCTAAAAAACCATCTTTTGATGGGTTTTTATTATTTTCTAAATCCGTCTTTATATTTGCGAGTGTCTTGATTTTAAAGAGTAAAACCGTTTTTGACCAAACTTCCTTTGAAACTCGTACGTCTTTATACGAGCAGAGATTGATAAGCCAACGTTTGATCTATACTTCTAAGATCGTACGTCTTTATACGAGATTAATATGCGAGCAAGAATTGGTGAACTCATATTGGGAACGGTACGTCTTTATACTTGGTCCCATTGTTACACCGCCTTCCGGTGAGAAAAATATAATCACCTATTTAACTTTAATATAAAGCATTTTGATTCCGATGTCTTAAACCAACCCGGAGATGACCATTCGATGGGTTGAGTGTAAATGTTGTCCCTAACGGAAGGCACTACCACTTTTTAAATGTAACATCCCGAAATTCGTAAATTTATAATTTGGATAAACGGATAACCCGGTTTTCTATTAAAAGGTTTGGTTAGCGGGTTTTGGCGCATACAGATTTATTTAATAAACTTGAAGAGTCCAAGCATTTAATTAAAAGATTATTCGAGATCGAAACACATACTAGAGGAAGCGTAGGGACCCGAGTGAAACATCTAGTGGTTTAAATACCACTTTATGTGAAAAACCTGACCTAGGGGAGTGCGACGGCAGCCAAAGGAGCCGCAAGAGGGAATCTAGCGACGAGGGTGGTCGGACGAGGAAGATGTCGGCGGTGACGCGCAAATGTCAGCTGGGGAGCCTCCTTAACGCATTTAGGTACTCTCGTTTACGTTGTTTTCGATCTTCTTGCATTAGAATATGATTAGGATTTCTTAATTTCAGTGTTTAGGCCACTAAATGGCGACTTGGAGACAATTGGTGAAGAAATTGATCGAAAACGAGAAATTCGACAAGGATTCCGGCCCCTGTTCGCGATTCCGGCGGTGGAGCTGACGGCGGAAGTCGGAGGCGATGGAAGCAGGAGAAAGGGTTTGTCGACACGGTCACGTGGATATATTATTTTCTGAATTCCGAGTCCGGTTGATAGGGATTCGAGCAGCGCAAAGACAGACGCGTGAAAATGGACGAATCCGGCCAGTGTTTCATTTTTCGATAACGGAGGCAACGGTTTCCGGAGACGGCAACTGGTTCTTCTTAAAGGGTTCGACGATATGGACGCGTGGATATATAATTCGCCTAAAATGGAGTTCATTTGGGTCGGTTACTCGAATATTGACGCACAAAACCGAGCGTGCTGAAAGACGAATTTGCGTTCTGGCAGCAGAGGTGGTGGCAGCGGCCGACACTAGTATTTTTATGCAGCGGACATGTTGATACGAACGCGTGGATAGGTGGATCACGTGAAACGGAGCTCGTATGGTCGAGATATGAGCAAAACAAGTTTTCCTCTCGCGTGGTGCTCAGCAGTTTCGTTCGAAACCGCTTAGAACGGCTTGTACGCAGAGGTATGGCCCCATATAACCTATTATTCATTGTTGGGGTCTATTTTGGGATGTGAGAAAATTTTCGGGGACGACTTTCGGGAACGTTTTTCGGTAACGTTAATTTAGGGGTTTTTGTACGCGATTGAGCGCGTCGGTTGTACGGTTTGTGACGATTTAGACCGAGCTTGTAGCTGCTGGTCCAGAGTAGAAAGGTTAGTGTTATTGTAGTAATGGGATTGATCTAGGTAACTCATTTGACGACAGGTTCACGTTAGACTACGCGTTTACGGGTATGCGACTTCGGAAGGAAAGCTTCGCAACCGGTGAGTTTCTAATACCCCACTTGTTTAAATGTTTTCAATGTTTTTGGGGTTATCGTACATACTTAAGAGACAAGCTTAATCTATTAAACTTGTTAAGAGTTTCGGATTCTAATCCGACGTGTTTATGAAATTAAATGAGTATTACGGAGTCGTAGGGTCTATGGTCTGTCCATGAGAATGTGCTAGCTAGAGGTATAGTTATGAATGTGGGACATGTTAAGGATCGGTCGGGAAGAGTCAGGCTGTAAGCTAAATGTTTATGATTACGTACATGCTATGTTGTTCTAGTGATAGGTGTGGGTGCAGGTGTAGTTAACTAGTCATATACGTGTAGTGTGATATTGCATGTTTTTAATTCAGTTGTGTTTTGGTATGTCGTTGCCCTTGTGACACGACGGGTGATGCGTTTGCGTAGTCATGTTTATGAAACGACAAACGGGAATTGTGAAACATTAGGTTTGTCGGGAAGTCACCAACGGTTACATTTTTAACAGGTTAATGATGAGCTCAGGGTGCGTCGAACGCCTTGACGAGGGTAACCCTTACGAGGATGCAGTGATGAGGTATGTGTTTGCATGCTTACATATGTGTTGATTTGTAGATATGTTATATTTATTATGCGTGAGATAGCATTAATGTGATGTGTAGATGATATTAATGTGGCAAGTAGAGTTAGATTGACCGTTGAATCAGGATTTTGATGCGGTGTTGATAAATGTTGTGTCAGTTTATTGGTAAGAGCCTTAGTTAAGGTCGAGTAAGTCAATGTCTAGGGCTTTGTTGTGGTTAACCAAGTGTTGAGGTAATACGTGTGCTAGAGTACGAGTTATTAGTATAGTAAGTTCGACCTATGTCGATGAAACTGCGGGATTATTATTATGGGATGAGTCTCGGGTAGTGAACGGGTATGGGATATCAGGTGATAACAAGGGTTATCTATTCTTAATGAATTATGAAACTATTTTATAAGGACCGAGAGTCCTGAGTAAAGTTTAAATAACTTTTGTGACGAGTTGGCTTTGAATTAAATTAAACTATTAGAACTCACTCAGTGTAGCTGACTTTGTGTGTACGTTAGATTGTTTTGCAAGTAAGCGTAGCATTGACGTATCTTGGCTTGAAGGCGGTGTTACTCGGATCGGTATGCTGGCATTCGTGAGGTAAACTGAATAACATTAAATAACAATAAATGTTCTTAGAAAGACTTCCACTGTAATTTGAGTAATAATAAATGTATTTTAAATGAGAATTACCCGTTATGAGAACCAACTGTAGGATGCCCGGGCTGGGGTCTTACAAGTTGGTATCAGAGCCGTGGTTTAAGAGAAAATTGGTGTTTTTATAAAATAAAATACCTTAACTTAAACTAAAAATGGGACGGGGGTGAAACGAATGCCACCACGAGTAACCGCGAGCCAAGAGCTATGTGTTTTGAGTTATGCATTAATTGTTAGAAGTAATAATTGTGTAGTGTAACACTACGTGGAGTTATGTGGTATTATGTGTGAGTTAAGTAATATTGATTAGCATATATTGCGTTATGTGAGATAGTTGTGTTTGTTAGCATGGTTTAATAAACTGTGTCTAAGCATATGTGGTGTGTAACTGTGATTATTATGAGAACTTGATAGATTATTTTGTGGTTCTATGTGAGTTGCGTGGGATGCATGTGCATCCGTTGTGCGTGAAGGTATAAAGTTAGTGTGAGTATGAAGGGAAAGGTTTAGAATCCGAGCAGTGATGTGGACCACCTAATTGCATTTGATCACCGTGATTTGGCAGTCTATGATTACTCTCATATTCTGAATTTGTGCCTATAGTAATCACTCTAGCGTTCTATCTTGAGTAGGATTAGGTGGTTAAGACGAAGCATACGAGATCGGTCAGGCTCGTTGCTCTTGCTAGGGAGAATGCGGAACGACCATTCAAGACGACGAATGCTGCGGGTGAAACTGCTAGTGTAATAGGAGTAGTGTTGGCGCTTCTCATGTCAAGTGTGATTAGAGCATCGGTCGGTGACATACCGCGTGGAGCTATGATTGGAAAGACGGGATGGAAAAGGAGAGCAGTGTCACTTGTACGTGATTTTCCTCCAGGATGTTGACCTGCACGGTTGAGAGATCAACCACATGTTGTGGTTAAGAGAGCTTTGTTTCAAGGGGAACCAGGAGGAGGACACGCCAGATACACCTAACTTGGTTAAGCAGTGATTTGGCGAGAAATGTTTGGGATGCTCTATTGCTTGATGATTAGTTTGTGTGGTAGTTTTCATAAGAGATTTCAAGGTGATTTGACGTTGTGACTGATTAGACATTTATGTGGAATGATGCTCAATTCAAATAGTGATTATTTGATTTTGACAAATATTGTGAGTCTTACCGCATGACGATTTGAACATAATTAATGATAGTTGTGTTTACGACAGCATATGATTGTGTTTACTATAGTGGAATGTGTGCTATATAATGTGATTGTGTGATTACATTATGAATAATGTGATCTTTGCTGTGATACTAGAGCATGGTTGATTAGATGGTGTGAGTGGACTTATATAGACATCAGTTTTGAATTTGTCGGTGTTTACGGTCTTAAGATAGTGTCATCTATGTTGTAGGATCGGTAAATACAAGATGGTTCTATTCTAGTTGAGATTGGCGGAAACAATCACAACTGAGCAATGTAAACAAGTAAACACAAAGAATGCTGATAAATGCAGTTTTGTATTAAGCTTCAATGGTTACAAAATTACAAGGAAAAACTCTAAGAAAGCACACTTGTACAATGAATGAATACAGTACTTATATAGTAACTTAGAATCAAGACAGACCCTACACTTGTACAATGAATGAATACAGTACTTATATAGTAACTTAGAATCAAGACAGACCCTTGATTCTAAGGATCAGATCGAACACAGGCCGTTGATCTTGTATAGAAGCTATACTACACTTAAAGACAACAGCTACTACAATGGTTAACTTTACTCAAACGTATTCTTAGGCATCATTGCTTGGATACTTGGAAGAAGAGCGTTGTTGTCTTTTATTATCTGCACCAGTAACATTCTTTCTGCATGGGGTGTGTCAGAGTTGCAGTAGAAAGTTGTCAGTGGAAAAGTTGCTTCAGCAGCAACGATTGATCTTCATTGGGTATGGCTATCAGCAGCATTGTTGATGATCCGCAGCAAGACTCAACTATCCAGAGTTGCTGATGATTTTCTTATCAGCAGCATCAAGTGTTTGATGATGTTAAGAAGCCTATCCGCAACAACTCTGGTCTTCAGCAGATAAGGTTGTCCGCAGCAGAAATGTTCATCAGCAGGAGAACAACTATCCGCGGCAGACAAGCTTATCCGCAACAACTTGTTGGTCAATAGCAAAACTGTGGAGTCTGCATCAGTTGTACTTAGAGAATTTTGTGGCCATCGGTCTTTTTTTCTACAAACTCCCCCTAGACTGATGCTACCAAAACTCTCTTACTGCTTTTGTTGCTAAAGCTTGTGCATGTTAGAAACTATTCTTGCAACCTCATAGCCTCTAGGGTCCTTGCTAGGATTGTCAAGAGGAAGCTCAGATAGAGACTTGATGTCTTTGCTTGGCATCTTAAAAATAGCCTTGCTAGAGCATCTCATCTGTTGACCTCTGACAACTGTTATTGTGAATTCATCCTTAGCAGCATTGTAGGACCAGCTAGTGAATGGAAAGTGGGATTGGAGAGGTTTAGCATCAATTACTACATCTTTGCTAGGATTGAAGTGATGTTTGATCACTAGCAACAGATGCCTTCCACCTTCATTCTCTGGCTCATGATCTTCACCCAGCTCCATAATTCTTCTAAGGTCAGAATTTGGGAGCTGCATTACCTCATCAACTGATTTGTAGATTGATCTCTTTACTTCCGCCCTTCCCCTGAAAACTTTAAACCATTGATCTTGATTGCTGTACAACCAGATAACAATTTCTCTTGGGTCTTCTGGTGCAGCAGTAGGTTTGGTTTTCTTCTTGGGAGGTTGTTGATGAGGAGGAGCTGGGTGGGAGTATTTGGACTTTTTGGGTGGAGAGGAGGGAGGTCTTGTAGGGAGAGTTGAAGGTTGTTGGATAGAGGAAGGGGTGGATGAGGAGGTAGGCTTGGGTTTCTTTGGTTTTCTATCATTAGGTTGAGTAATCACCCTTTTCTTGGAGCCTGTCTTCCCCAATCTTTCTTCCTCTTCCTTCTTTACTTTGAAGTACAAGGCTTGCAGGTTCATAAAGCTCATGGGACCTAGCCTCTTTCCACTTTCTCCTCTAGCCTTTAGGAAGTCCATCATGACCTTCCTTTCTTCATGGGTCCTAATATTAAAAGCAATGGTCTTCTTGGTTTTCTATTTGGCTTTTTCTTCTTCAGCCCTTTTCTTATTTGCTAGTTGACCTTGCTGACCAATGAAAGCTCTGTAGATTTCTTTATTTGACGATTTCTTTATTTGACAATTTCTCAAGGTAGTCTGCATCCTCACCTTGAGAAATCAGAGCTTCTATCCACTCCTCTCTCATTTCTTTGGCTAGTTCAGAGTCAGTTATTCTGAACTTAGCCTCCTCTTTCCTTTTCTTTTCTCTCCCTTCCTCTTCTTTATTTAGTTATTCCTGCAGCTGAAGAGCTAGAGCTTCATCTTCTTGTAATTGAGTAGCTGTAGGAATTTTAACTTTCAAAGCATCCAGATGCCTAGCATGCAACTGGATCTGTTATTCTCTAAGGAGAATGACAGCTTTTCTTTCTTGAATCTTTCTAAGCTCTGCCATCTCCTCTTCTTCTCTTTCCCTTCTTCTTTTCTCCCTTTCTCTCTTCTCCTTCATTAGTCTCTCTTCTTCTTCCTCTGTCATGATGCCCTTCCCCTTGTCTTTGTTAGATGCCTCTACTTCAGCTTCATGGATCACAACAGCAGATGTAAGAGATGTTGTTGGGATCTCAGCTTCAGCTTCATTGGCAATTTGAGGAACAGACAAAAGAAGGACACTTTCTTCATTTTCTTGCCATTCATATCCAGTCACTGCCTTGCACTCTGCCCTCACCTTCTCCTTTTATCTTCTTCTGGATTCTTCTTCTGTGTTCAGGATGATAGTTGGTGAGGAGGGAATGGATAGGTCTGAGTCAGAGTCATCCATTGCAAGCCGTCCCTCCTTTTCAAGATAAGCTTTGATAATTTTGATCATTGCTTGACTTTCTAAGGAGTTGATGTTGCAGATGTGTGTTCTGAGCTCAAAGACCTTGTGCAGGAAGTCTGAATTGAGGAGCAGGATCTCATGGATGTTGTTGATTGAGAGAGATGATCCATCACTTAAGAAGAATTTAAAGCCAGAGAACCCAGTGCTTGACAATCCTTGCACTTCCAGGACCCTAACTACTTTATTGTAGAAAAATCTTCTCCAACATAGAACTTCTTCTTCTATTAAAGCACTGCTCCTGATCAAGTCAAGTCTTGGAGCCAGTCTTTGTTCTGATGTTGTTGAAGATTCTGCATGGTGTTCAGGATAAGCCACCCTATTTTCTTCTTCTAGGAGCCTTTCAAACCAGGGTAGATTATCCTCCATCAAGACATAGAACATGTCGATTGCAAGTTCTGCTGATAGATCTGTAGTAGTGTTGATGCAGCTTGATAGATACAGTTCAAGAACCTGAAGTGGATTCAGTGTATTCCAGTTCAGCTCTTCTACTCCACCAAACTCCCATCCAATCCAGAATCTCTCAGATAGACCATCATACTCCCAAGCTAGAATTGAGTCAAATTCTATCTTATTTGTAGTCGGAGTGAATTGAGGGGCAATGGTCTGTCTTGATATGGCTACAGCAGCAGGAAGTATGCTGAAAGATGAAGGTGTGTCTTCATTTTGACTTTCATTCTTCAACACCTCATCAACAGCTCGGATAACTAACTTCCAATCCTCAGTGATATCTTCCTCTTCATCCACTGAGTCTGGCATGTCATGGATTTGGACAAAATCAGGTTTGAAGAGAGAACTTTGAAAAACAGCCTGCTCTTGTATCCATTCTTCAAGGATGTCAGCATCATCTTCCATAGTAACTATCTCCCTCTTTTTGGTTGCAGCGGTGCATAGAGATTTATCAGTTTGAGTGCCCACTGATACAAGGGAGGGAGTAGTCACTGGAGGGCATTGATGGGTTTCATGCATAGAGACTTGGTGCCGTAGTTTGGACACTTCATCCTCTAGCATTGCCACCCTGGCCGTCAATTCCAAATTATCAAGTTTCAGTATGTCCTCACCCATAGTTGTGGAATCCTTGGAACAAGATGGGGCCTTAGGCCTAGCCTCTGCATCCCCATCACCCTGGTTTTCTTGGCACCTGGGATTCTTCTCAGTGAAGAGTGTTTCAAGAGAAACATCCTCACTGTGAGTTGCCGTGGTTAGGGTCTTAGCGATGTTATCACTGTCCTCCTGGTCAATTGATGTACCATGAGTAGTGACAACCCTTTCCACATTCATTCTATCATAACTCTCAGAGTTAACCTTCTTAGGTGATGAACTTGGGTTGGGTGCATTAGCAGCCAAGTCAATCAATACCTCCGAAATAGTGGTAGTTGGAGAAGGTATATCATCTTGACCAGGTGCATCTGAACTTGAGTTCAAGGAAGAAAAATAATGATATGGCTCAGCAGGTTGTTCTATGGATCCGGGATGTGATCCTGATCCTAATAGAGAAACTTCCAGGGAAGTCTCTCTAATGGTTTGGCTATCCATTTTGATATTCTCATCAGAATGTTGGGATTCTGAATGAGGGCTTTTAGGATGGGATTGGGCCTGTGAAACAAGAATTGAAGGAGTCTTCTTGCTTCTTTTTCTGGTATATTTTGCCGCAACTGGGGCCCTATGTTCCAGTTGGGTGGTTATAACATCCAAAAGAGGTGTAAGTAGTTTTTCTTCCTATGCATCCTTAGTAGTATGCACAGGGTTCGAATTGTGGAAGCAGTTTGTTGTTTAGGTTTTGAAGTGGAGGGTGTGGGATCGGTATCAGCTGGGATTGCTGAACTGTCACCCTTGGTACTTTGTATGTTCATCATTGTAGATAACAATGGAACATTGACCCCTGAGAACTTTTTGGAAACAGTTCTCATGCTTTAAAAAATATTATTTTTATGACCCAGCATAAGATAGATTTTTGCAGATTTTGAAAGATCTTTTAGTTCATTGTTGAAAACCTCCTGCAAGAACCTTGGGTACATATAGAATTTCTGCTTTACACCTTCTTGAAGGTTATATATCAAACCTTCAAAGATGAGATGTGCAAAGTTAAAACCTAGGCCAGTGACCATACCGTGGAAAGTAGAGGCAATTGCAGAGCTCACTTGGTGCCATCCACTTCTCTTCTGGGATATGCATTGTAGAAGAGTGTGGCATAGAAACTTCTATGGAGGCCCATCAGCGCCTTTTCAACGGTGTACTCGTTCTGATTTCCAGTATACCCTATGGATACAAAAGTCCTCATATACTCTTCCCTTGAGTATGAAATGGCAGCTCCCTCATCCTGAAGCTTGAGATGTTTTCGGAGGGTAGCTTCAGTGATGGTGATGTCTTTGCCGTCTACATTAGCTTGGATTTGGGGAATCCCCTATTCGGTAGAGTAGACGACGGTGTTCCAAAAGTCCTCCATATGAGGGATGTATATGGTGGGGTTAACGGTTAGTGCATGATGTATCTTTGATCGACATAGAAAATCGATCATGTCATTGAACCCCTCAAACTTCTTTCCTTTTATTAGGTATGCAGTTAGATTGTGGTAAAGTGAGAACTTGTCATCGGGCTGGTTTATGTCTACCTCTGCCATTGTTGTTTGGTTTGGAGGGAAAGAGGAAGGTTTTTGAAAGGTGGTTAAGTATGGAAGGCTTTGAATGCTGTGAAAGCTTGAGAGAAAATGGTGAGAGTTAGGTTAGAATTGAATGTGAAGAGGTTATGGAGAAATTTGATTTGTGTTATAACGGCAGAGGAGGGAAAAAGCAAAGTTACTTCTACAGTACAATTGATGAGTGGTTGATTGTCACGTTTTAATTGTATATAATCTTGTGTATTTAACCCTAATTATGTGAGAAACAATTTACTTTGAGTTATTTTTTTATATTTTATAGGTTATGGAGAAATAATAGTTAAAACGGTCTAGTTAACTTGATTACGAGATAACGAGATGTTCTTGTTCGGTGATTAAACCTTAAACTGTTATATGTCACATTATTTTCAATGATATTTAAAGTAAATAAAGAGAAAACGTGAAAAGATAAAAAGGATAATATTTTAATTTAGTTAGGTGGACATGTCAAATGGAATTATAATTAAATGGGCTTAAACTATTTTTTAGTGAATGATTTGATTTTATAATTATGATTTGTTAATGTTTATTTAATTTGGCAGCCCATTAGCTGGGAGTCTAGCCCACAAGAGTGAAAGCAAATTAAAGGAAAATAAAAAGATCAGAGGCATTAGGAAAAAGAGGAATTTTTAGACGACAATTAGGGAGGAGTGCTTAGGGCACGCATCACGAGGCTGAGGCCATCTTGGCGGCTGAAGAAAAATCATGAATTTTGGGTTTCTTTAGGGTTGGCACGTTTCACGAGGGGGCTTTTAACGGAAGCAGGTGATGACAAGTTCTTGGAAGTGGTTTTGCACACAACCTGGTATGAGCGGCTAAACCACTTTTGGCTTCCTCCGGACGGACGGTTTATATAGGTTTCATGTTTTGATTCAGTTGTTTATGTTTTTGGATCTTGTTAGTTTTTGACATAAACTTGATGGATTGATGTATTAGTTAATTTAAACAGTATTTGAGTGCTTTGAGTTTGCTTGCTTTTTGATCTTGTTCGGTTGATGACAAAACCTAGTAGCATGGTTAGGTGACTAAAGGGGATAAATTTGGCACATATAAATTGGGTAGTTGAATTATATTGGTTTATAACAAAACTGGTTGTATAGGTTTGCTGACAACAACCTGTCTTCATCTACTATTTTAACTGATTTTTCAACACTATGTCTATGTGGTGTCCAATTGAACAACTGAGTTTTATGTGAAACCTAGAACCTGAAGTTTGGAGGAGGTTGCATTTTTATTTGATCTGTGTTTTCATTCTAATTATCAAACTAAGCAATTTCACTAACCACTGATTCCTCGTGGATACGATACTCTTCTTACCCTTACTAGTTAAGTGTTTAAAGATTGTTTTTGACCGACCTAACGACATCGATCAAAATGGTGCCGTTGCCGGGGAATCGGTGCGCTTAGTTCTATTGCTTTAGTTTATTGTCTTTAGTTGATTTTAATTCTTATCAAACACCCAAAAAGATTTTCTTTACTTCTGTTTTTATTTTTTGTTTATTTTGTTTATTTCTTTGTTCAGAGCTACTTGGTTATGCTACGTGTGCAGGTTGACATGGACAGTAATTATTATGGTTACCAAGACTACTATGAACCATGCAACAACTGTGGCATCAATGGCCACTGGGCACAAGATTGCCCAAGATACAATCAATATGGTGGTGGTCCTGAGTACCCAAACTATCAGGACGATTACAACCAAGACTACCACCCAAGCAGGCCACCTGATCAAGACAACTATCATTCTGAACTGGATGCCATCCAGTCAAACATGAAGGAGATGGCCAAGATGATACAAGCAGTGGTGCAGCAACAGGAGAGCCAGGACAAAGCTCATCAAGCTTTAGTAGATCTAGTTGCCAACCTAACTGGGATTGTCGGGTCACTCATCAAGGAAGTAGGTAAGCCTCGCTGTTCACATCAGTCCTCCTGTTTTGAAACCACAACCAGTGCACACCTCAATGATGTAAGTTTCCATTCTTCATTTGAATATCCTGCTTGTGAACAGACTCCACCACCGGTTGTAGAAAGAGTGGTGGAGCATAGTGAATCCGAGGCCGACCCTAATCAGGATTTTATTTCACAGAATAATTTGAAAACTGAAAATGTGAATAAACCTGTAAAAATCCCGTTTCCAGATGCTCTAATCAAACCGTTTTTAAAAGAAAAAGATCCAACACAGGATAAACGATGGGAAAAGTTTGAGAAGCGTAAAATTAACTCATTATTTTTAAATACGCTTAAACAAGATCCTGATAATGTTGAATGTCTAAAAGGTTTGAGTACCCGAAAACAACGGCACAAATGTCCCGAGCAAGTAAAATTGAGTGTCAGTGTGAATGCCGTGTTTAAGGGTACCCTTCCCCCGAAACTCCAAGATCAAGGGGCACCTATTATTTCAATTCAAATAGGTGAAATTACATTGAATAGAGCATTACTGGATCTTGGAGCATCTGTGAGCATAATTCCAGGGAGTCTGTATGATCAACATGAATTTGGTCCATTACAGAGAGTTAACACCACCGTGGTGTTGGCTGATCAGACTCCCGCACATTCTCGAGGGATTGTAAAGGATGTGATTGTGAAAGTAGGAGAGTTTTATTACCCAGTGGATTTCTTGGTGTTGGATTGTGTGAAGAACACAGAACCAACTATCATTTTGGGTAGACCGTTCTTGGCCACTGCTCAGGCAAATATTAACTGTGCTGAGGGAATGATAAGGATGAGTTTTGGGGATCAGAAAATGAGTCTTAAGATATTTCCAAACTTGCCAAACCCGAAAGCTAACAGGTGTGGATCACCTAAAAAGGTGAATCACACAGTCGAGAATGCTTGTTTTGTGAATGACAGGTTAGCTGAGCAGAAGGATGGTGAAACGCCAGACAGTGGAAGAACTAAACGGGTCAGAAAGAGAAGGCGGAAAGGGAAGAAACAGCGAGTTCATGATGTAGATCAAGAAATCTTTTCTTTGTTTATGAAGGCTTGGAGAAAATTTGATGATGAGAGGAACTTAAGTGCGGGGAAGGAGGACTGCAAGCATCCCACCCGACCACCATGACCTAAGTAAGGTACACTGCATCTGGATCTGGCTGAGAACGTTAAACTTAGCACTCTTAGGAGGTAGCCTAAGGTATGTTTTACATTCATGTCTAGTTAAATGAACTTTGCGGGTGTGTTCAATAGAAACCCTTACGAGACTCAACTCGTCCACTCGGGCTACCGAGGGGTTTAAAAGGCTTGATGCATATGCTAAATGCATTCGTGATTCCTACGAAAGTGAGTTAGGACTTTGTTTGATTATTTATTTTTTGTGTTTTTGTGTGCGAGCCGGCCAAGTGTGGGGAAGTTTCATGGGTTTTCAAGTCAGTTTGATGCCCTTAGGTTGGTTTGAGTTTAACTTTGCAGGTTTAGATTGATCCTCCCGTACTCAAGCTCCATTCGGGTGGTGATGTTCGAGCTTCATATTCATGTAAAAGGCAACCCAATAGCAGATTTTGAATACGATCGCGAAAAAAATGCTATACGATCGTGTGAGGTTGGATTGAAGACAGTTACAGTTCGAAACCAGCTAAGTCCTTTCCAATTCTCTGTATAGTTTTGTTTATTTATTTATTTATTTTTTTATATATTTGCATAATCTCTCATCCTACATTGAGGACAATGTAGTGTTTAAGTGTGGGGAGGGGAGACCGAGTCTGTATTTTGAGTCATAAAACTGAGTCTGTATTTTGAGTCATAAAACTGAGTCTGATTTTGAGTCATAAAAAAATAATATCCATAAAAATTAAAAAAATTTAAAAAAAATGTCCTTGAATTAGAATTTTTGTAAATAAATGGAAAATGATAGGTAGAATTGGAAACTGCTTGTGAATTTAAATTAAAAAAAAATAAAGAATAGAAAGCGCGTCTGATTTGTAATGTTTTGGTAGGCCTAACCGACTTAAGAGCTTAAACATCCTGATAGTGTATATAGGTTTAAATGAATAATTAATTCAGAATATCTTGTGAGTTCTCATCTTAGGGGTGTCGGCAAGGTTGAAACTGTCATCATAGGGTGATAGGTACCACTATAAGCAAAAATTTATAAGTTTTTTAAAATTACTTGGCACACCACTTTCTTTTTATGAAAATAAATCCGAAAATTGGTGACGCCCGCAATCCATAATCCATCTTGCATGAGCTTAATTAAACAAAATTGAGAGCTTGAATTCAGCCTACGTGTTTCCCTTCGGGATGATGACTTGAAGGATACACCCATGGGCGGGACTTAAGTGATCAATATTGGATGACTAAGTTAGGAGTACGTGTTTCCTTTCGGGATGGTGACTTGAAGGATACACCCATGCTCCGAAGCTTATGTACTTCATTGCTTAAGAACTGCAGCCTACGTGTCATAGATCGTGTTCCAGCGTGATTGAAACACCACTGGGTTAGGTTCATTTATAAAATAATAATAAAAGCTCAAAAACATGCATCCATCGATCCATAAATCCATAATTTTTAAAAACTTGTAAATTAGTGTTTATAGTGGTGGGAAATCTATAAGGTTTAACGCGTGTCTAAACATGACCTTGAGATGAGATTAGACTAAGTTGTAGCTATCTAAGTGTGGGACTCATAGACAAACTATTGCTTGGTAATAAATAGGATAGTAGATCACATAATCGGGGGCTCGATAGGTCGGTAGTTGGGTTTAGTCGGATAGAAATACCAATTGTTACCGTCAATGCGTGATTATGTTTGAATGATTATATGAATGAGAATGTGAAAGCAGGTTCCAATTATGATTCCATTGCATTATTATTTTTCGAGACGAAAAAAGATAAGTGTGGGGATGTGATGAGTGGTTGATTGTCACGTTTTAATTGTATATAATCTTGTGTATTTAACCCTAATTATGTGAGAAACAATTTACTTTGAGTTATTTTTTTATATTTTATAGGTTATGGAGAAATAATAGTTAAAACGGTCTAGTTAACTTGATTACGAGATAACGAGATGTTCTTGTTCGGTGATTAAACCTTAAACTGTTATATGTCACATTATTTTCAATGATATTTAAAGTAAATAAAGAGAAAACGTGAAAAGATAAAAAGGATAATATTTTAATTTAGTTAGGTGGACATGTCAAATGGAATTATAATTAAATGGGCTTAAACTATTTTTTAGTGAATGATTTGATTTTATAATTATGATTTGTTAATGTTTATTTAATTTGGCAGCCCATTAGCTGGGAGTCTAGCCCACAAGA
Organism: Smallanthus sonchifolius; assembly: GCA_023525975.1. Lineage (NCBI taxonomy): Eukaryota > Viridiplantae > Streptophyta > Magnoliopsida > Asterales > Asteraceae > Smallanthus > Smallanthus sonchifolius. The sequence continues at coordinate 37,099,468 of CM042046.1, forward strand.
GTGAAAGCAAATTAAAGGAAAATAAAAAGATCAGAGGCATTAGGAAAAAGAGGAATTTTTAGACGACAATTAGGGAGGAGTGCTTAGGGCACGCATCACGAGGCTGAGGCCATCTTGGCGGCTGAAGAAAAATCATGAATTTTGGGTTTCTTTAGGGTTGGCACGTTTCACGAGGGGGCTTTTAACGGAAGCAGGTGATGACAAGTTCTTGGAAGTGGTTTTGCACACAACCTGGTATGAGCGGCTAAACCACTTTTGGCTTCCTCCGGACGGACGGTTTATATAGGTTTCATGTTTTGATTCAGTTGTTTATGTTTTTGGATCTTGTTAGTTTTTGACACAAACTTGATGGATTGATGTATTAGTTAATTTAAACAGTATTTGAGTGCTTTGAGTTTGCTTGCTTTTTGATCTTGTTCGGTTGATGACAAAACCTAGTAGCAGGGTTAGGTGACTAAAGGGGATAAATTTGGCACTTATAAATTGGGTAGTTGAATTATATTGGTTTATGACAAAACTGGTTGTATAGGTTTGCTGACAACAACCTGTCTTCATCTACTATTTTAACTGATTTTCCAACACTATGTCTATGTGGTGTCCAATTGAACAACTGAGATTTATGTGAAACCTAGAACCTGAAGTTTAGAGGAGGTTGCATTTTTATTTGATCTGTGTTTTCATTCTAATTATCAAACTAAGCAATTTCACTAACCACTGATTCCTCGTGGATACGATACTCTTCTTACCCTTACTAGTTAAGTGTTTAAAGATTGTTTTTGACTGACCTAACGACATCGATCAACAATCTTATACACTTTTTACTGTTACAACTGTAATACACTATAGCAGTCATGGTAAAGACTGAAAGTATTTTTACAGCGGGTAAAAGTTAATTTGGACTTATTTTTAACCATCAGCAGCAAACTTGGTTGCTGTGGATGGTTAAGCCTATCCGCTGCAAACTTGGTTGTTGTAGATGGTTAAGTCTGTCAGCAACAAACTCAATTGCTGCTGAAGGATGCAGAGATCCACAGCAAGGATGTTGCTGCTGACTGCCTTAAAGCTATCCGCAGGAAACTTGTTCCTGCTGATAAATTAAAGCAGTCAGTGGCAAATTCTTTGCTGCTGAAGATTAAACTTGTCAGCATGATAACTTAAAGCTATCCACAGAAAACTTGTTCCTGGTGATATCTTTGTTTGCTGCTGACTTATAACTTTTATTTACAACAAAAGACAAACACATTTACAAAATAAATTTTAGAGACAGATTTTAGTCAAAGTTCATCATGCCAATGGATTCAACTAAATATCTAAATCTAGCTTCATCAAAAGGTTTTGTAAACAAGTCAGCATATTGCTCATTGGTATGAACTTTGGTTAAAATAATTCTCTTTTTCTCAGCTTGATCTCTTATGAAATGATACCTGATGTCAATGTGTTTTGTCTTGGAGTGCTGCACCAGATTGTTTGTGATTGATATAGCACTCATGTTGTCTATGTGAATGGGAGTGGCCATGAAAGTCATCCCATAATCCAGCATTTGGTTTGTATCCAGATGACTTATGCACAGCAACTTGAAGCTGCAATGTATTCTGCTTCTGCTGTAGAAGTTGGTACACAGGTTTGCTTCTTGCACTGCCATGAAATTAGTCTCCCTCCCAGAAACTGACAACCCCCTGATGTGGAATTTTTGTCCAAGTTGCATCCTCCATATTCACTATCAGTGTATGCATACAGATTGAACTTATCATTTTTAGAGTACCATAGCCCAAGTCTTGGGGCCCCTTTTGGGTATCTGAAAATTCTCTTGACATCTTGAAGATGCGTATTCTTTGGAGCTGCTTGGAATCTTGCACAAAGGCATACTGCAAACATGATATCTGGCCTTGAGGCATTGAGATACATGAGTGACCCTATCATTGCACGGTATTGATGTTGATCAGTGTCTTGACCATATTTGTCTGGAGTCAGTTGATGGTGCACTTGCATAGGAGTTCTTGCAGCAATGCAGTCAGCCATTTTGAATCTTTCCAAAATGCTCTTTACATATTTGGATTGGCTGATAAAGATTCCATTTGGAGCTTGTATGACTTGAAGACCCAGAAAAAGTTTAGTTCACCCATTGAGCTTATTTCAAACTTTGAGTGCATCGGGATCTCAAAGTCTTTACACAGCTTCTTCCTTGTTGATCCAAATATGATGTCATCAACATAGATTTGTACCAGTAGGATTTCTCCCCCTTCATCTTTGATAAACAAGGTCTGGTCAATGGCACCTCTTCTGAAGTTGTTTCTTAGCATATATCCAGACAGAGTTTCAAACCATGCTCTTGGAGCTTGATGTAAGCCATAGAGAGCTTTGTCTAGTTTGAACACTTTGTTAGGATATGAATGATCTACAAAGTCTGGAGGCTGTTTGACATATACTTCCTCACCGATCTTCCCATACAGAAAGGCACTCTTGACATCCATCTGATAAACCATGAAGTTCTTGTATGCAGCATATGCCAGGAAGATTCTGATGGCCTCCAGCCTGGCAACAGGAGTAAAGACTTCATCATAGTCAATTCCCTCTTCCTGAGTGTAGCCTTGAGCTACAAGTCTGGCTTTGTTCTTGATGAAAATGCCTCTCTCATTTTGCTTGTTCCTGAATATCCATCTTGTGCCAATAGCAGTTTGACCAGGTGGAAGATCAACAAGTTTCCAGACATCCTGTCTCTTGAATTACAGCAACTCTTCCTTCATTGCCTCAATCCAACTGTTGTGTTTCAGAGCTTCATCAATCTTCTTGGGTTCCACCTGAGATTGAAAACATGAAAACAGACATATACTGGCCTTATCAGATTTGCTTCTTTTTAGAACTCCTTGGTGAACTTGTCCAATGACATTTTCCAGGGGATGTTCCTTGTTGATTCTCTGTGCTGGTACCACATCCAATTGTATCCCTTGCTTAAGATTGCTCTAATTCTGATCAGGAAACTCTTCATTCACGGTGGAAGATTCTTCAATATCAACAGCAACATCAGCATTATCAGAGTAGCACCAGCAGTAGCGTCAGCAGCAGATGCCTCTACAGCATTTATAAATGAGTCTTCATTCATATTTTCATTTTCAGAGAGACTGTTGCTGGTGACATTTGAGAGTCTGGTTTCGGCTTCACTGGCTTCAATAGCTTCCATAACAGATGGAGGATCAATAGATGGTCTTTTCAGTCTGATAGAGGGTCTAGGAAACTCTAATCTGTAGTCAGAGGAAGAAGTGGAAGCTGGTGCTTTGGAGGAGGTAGACTCCATATTTGAGAAGATGAGCGGCTCAAATATCTGTGTAAAGGAGTCTATATCAAAGAGCCAGTCTGGGCCTTTTCCTTGTTCACATGCAATGTGTTCCCTACATTCCACATTGGCTGATTCTTCCACAATTCTTGTTCTTGAGTTGAATACTCCGTAGGCCTTGGATTGAGAGGAATAGCCCACAAAATATCCTTCATCAGATTTGGCACCAAACTTAGGAAGAACCCCATGTGTGATCAGAATGGTGTATGGACATCCAAAAGGTTTTAGAAATCCGATGTAGGGAACTCTTTTGAACCAGAGTTCATAAGGTGTCTTGTTGAGAGGCTTGACTATGAGAACTCTATTCTGCACATAACAAGCTGTATTGACTGCTTCTGCCCAGAATGTGAGAGGCAGTTTTGAATCAGCCAACATTGATCTTGCTGATTCAAATAGAGTTTTGTTTCTTCTTTCAACAACCCCATTTTGTTGAGGAGTTCAGAATGTGGTTCTTGAACTCTGTACCTTGATCACACCTTATTATTTTTATCTTTTGATTGCTTTGATTCTCAACTCGAAGAATGTAAGATTTAAGAATCTCAGCAGTTTCATCTTTTGTTCTCAAGAAGTATACCCATGAAAATCTGGTATAGTCATCAGTAATCACCAAACAGTATGACTTCTTGCCCATTGACATGACATTTGTAGGACCAAAGAGATCCATATGCAGCAACTGTAGAGGAGTGTCATTTGAATTCAATGTCTTGGGCTTGTGAGAACTCTTGTGTTGCTTCCCCTTCAAACAAGCAATGCAATGATCTTTAAGTTGGAATTATTTGTCAGGAAGCCCTCTGACAAGATTTTCCTTTACCAATTTGTTAATGGTTTTGATATTGACATGGCTTAATCTCCTGTGCCAGAGACCTCATTCATATCAAGCACATATAGGTTTTCTTTTCTCTGAGCAGTTAGTAGTATCTTCTCTGGAGGAGGTTTGCTTAAACCAGGGGATAGAACAAAGCATTCTTTATATGTGAAAAGCATCCAATGCTTCTGATCACAGACCTGGGAAACACTCATGAGATTGAAATCCAATTCTTTGACATAATTTACCTTTTCAATAATCATTATTTCATTGGACACATTTCCTTGTCCAGTAATAGATCCTCCTTTTGAATCACTCCCAAAGGCAACATATCCTCCATTGAAGTGTCTGAAGTTGTAGAGGATGGATCTGTTGCCTGTCATGTGCCTGGAACAACCACTGTCTACAACCCAGGTGTTATTCTTGTGACCTAGCTGTCCCTGCACATGAGAGAGATCTAGTTAGAGGGAGGAACCCAAGAACTTGGAAACTTGGATAAGTATTTCGTTGGATCAGCAGCATTAGTGTTTTTGCTTTCAATAGATCCAATGATAATTCTTTGAGGGATAGAGACTGGGATCTTGGCTTTCCATTGCTGATTAGGTGGTTTTCCAGATTTCTTTGCTCTATCAGCAGCTGATGGTACTTTGGCTGCAGACAGATTTGCTTGATCATCAGCGGATTTTGCTACTGAGTACTTTGGCTTATCAGCAGCAGATTTTGTTGCTGCTGGCTGTTTCACTTGAGCAGCAACAGGCTTCTTTGGTTTCTTGGGCTTTATCTGATCAGCAGCATTTTTGCTGGCTTCTGATGGTTTCACAACAGATGTCTGCCTATCTTTCTTTACCTTGCTGATAGGCTTTTGTTTAAGAGGGGCTAGATGAAGAATCTGATTGCAAGGATTAAATTTAAAATTTGTAGCAAAGTGATCTGATTCACCACAGATTATGCAGGATTGTTGGGGCTTTGGCAGATGCTTCCTTGGTGGGGATTGAGAGTTTCTGAATTTAGTTGCTTTGGCTTCAAAGCTTCTTACCTTTTTGTTCTTGTTTGTTTTCTCAAAAGCATATTGCTTTTGGTTTCTTTGTTGCTGAAGGTAGTAGAAGCAGGTGCTGGCAGTATGGTTGTATTTCCTACACACAAAGCATGATTCGGCCAATTTGTCCCTTTTGAAGTACACATAATCTCTTCTCTTGAACAAATCTTTAAAATTCCAGGGATGAGCTTTGTTGTGCTCAAAGGTGGCTTCCTCCAATGTCTTTTGAACAAATGGAGCTCTCTCTCCAGGTGCATGACAGATGTCAAACACCTTCCTTGGTTGGATGGATTTTGATTGGGGATTGGAGGAGGTTGAAGACTGTCCCTTTTCAACAGTTAGCTTTCTTCCTTGTGGAGGATAGCTGATTTTTATTTGGTTGTTGTGCTGAGATACTGGTACTGTTTTTGAAGAGATGAAAGGGCTTGGATTGTTGGCTTTAATGACTTCACAGGTAGGTGGTGATGGAGCTTCATTGGTTTCAGTGGACTCTGAGCATGTTGACTCAGACTCGGATGAAGTAGTGCATTCTTGCATGGGGGTTTCTTGGCCAATAGGGTCAAGATTTCAGTCAGCCATATCAAGGTTGGAAAGATTGAAGCTTGGTTTATGAATGGCTACATAGTCGGCATGTGGTGCAACAGTTTTGTACTGGTCAGCATGGTACCCCAGACCAGTCTTTACTTTGTCATGAACTTGAACATCTAAAAGTCTTTGTAGCTTTTTGGATGCAAACTCATATTTTTCAACATGAACTTTCTGTTCTGCCAATTCTGCTCTAGTAGCTTTTAATTTGACCAATAGATCATCAATCTGAGTTTCAAGATTTGTTTTTTCATGTTTTAATGATGAAATCTATTTCTTTAGGCAGTTAATCTTTTCTTTATAACTGTTTTCAACCTTTTTGAATTCAAATTTCATTTGGTGAAACTCTTCTTTTGATCTATAAGGTTTTGATTATGCTTTCTGTAACCTAGAACCTTATCAATACAAGCTTGGGAACAAAGATGTTCATATACCTGAGGTGGTATTTTAATTGTGTCTGCCATGAGTGCTTGGTTGTTGGCAGGAAGATCTTCATACTCGAAGCTCCAGTCAAAGTCAGCAGTTCCAATAGCTGCACAAGATGCAGTGTGTGCAGGAGGAGTGGCCTGTTGCTGTTGTTGTTGTCTTGGCTGAGCTTGGTGAGCTTGTCTGGTATGAGAAGCAGCTGGGTTTGCCTTTGGTGTCTTGCATTCTCTAGCAAAATGACCAAGTAGGTTACAGTTGTAACACCTCAATTTGCTTTTGTCCAAGCAAACTCTAGTGTTGGAGTTGTTACTTGGAACAGGTCTACATGTTCTTGAGTAGAACCTTTTTGCTCTTAGAGAGAGCATGGCATAAGAGTGTTGTATATCCATTTCTTCTAGATCATCTGGATGAAAAGATTCCAGATCTTCCTTGATGAAGAACATGTTGCTTGAGTTTTAAGAGACAAAAGCAGCAGAGGTTGATGTTTGAAGTGGGGCTTCAAGAATAAATGGTGAGTTGTTTGATTGAGAGGTTGGAGTTTGGGGATGAGTGATAATGGGAGGGTAGTAGTTGCTAGAACTGGGAACTGAGTTATCAGAGTAAAGTGCAGAGGAAGTGGTGGTGGATGATGAGGCTGTTGAGTAACTTGAGCTTCTCTCTTTAGCTTGAATCATTTCTAATTCATAAGTCTTCAGCATGCCAAACAACTCAGTCATCTGCAGGGTCTTCAAATTTTCAGTTCTTCTTATTGACACTGTGTAAAGTGTTCAGCAGCTGGGCAAAGACCTTATGAACTTCTTGAGAATGTCTTCATTCTCCAGCTTCACTTTTGAGCACTGTAGCTCTCCCACAAGATAGGTGCACCTATTATACAACACAGTAAGAGACTCACCTTCCTTCCAGACAAAGTTCTCGTATTGTTGCTTCAGAATGTCTCTTCTATTTTCTTTCACTTCTTCTGAAACAGCAAACATCTTCTCAAGAGCTTCTCATAGCTCCTTGGCAGTCTTGTATCCTCTGAAGTTGTGAAATACTTCATTTGGCAAGCACATCTGAATGGCTCCCAAAGCTTTGAAGTCTACCTCCATCTTCTTTAGGTCTTCATCTGAATATTTTGAAGGTTCTTTAGGGACTGATGGACCTCCGGAATCAGCAGAGGCCACCATGGGTACATATGGTCCATCTTTAATGGATCTCCACATCTCATACTCTTGATAGCAGAAGAAGCTTTCCATCCTGTTCTTCCACATATCATAGTCTTATCCAGACACCAGTCTTGGTGGTCTGTTTATGCTTCCAATATCTTCAAAACCATTATTTTGTGTCATTTTGGATTTGTAATAAAGGGTGTCTTAGCAAAGAGATAGTATTAAATAGAACCTGAAAGTGATTAAACAAGTGTGAGTTTGTTTAATCTGAGAGCCAAAGCTCTGATACCACTTGTAGGATCGGTAAATACAAGATGGTTCTATTCTAGTTGAGATTGGCGGAAATAATCACAACTGAGAAATGTAAACAAGTAAACACAAAGAATACTGATAAATGAAGTTTTGTATTAAGCTTCAATGGTTACAAAATTACAAGGAAAAACTCTAAGAAAGCACACTTGTACAATGAATGAATACAGTACTTATATAGTAACTTAGAATCAAGACAGACCCTTAATTCTAAGGATCAGATCGAACACAGGCCGTTGATCTTGTATAAAAGCTATACTACACTTAAAGACAACAACTACTACAATGGTTAACTTTACTCAAACGTATTCTTAGGCATCATTGCTTGGATACTTGGAAGAAGAGCGTTGTTGTCTTTTATTATCTGCACCAGTAACATTCTTTCTGCATGAGGTGTGTCAGAGTTGCAGCAGAAAGTTGTCAGTGGAAAAGTTGCTTCAACAGCAACGATTGATCTTCATCGGATATGGCTATCAGCAGCATTGTTGATGATCCGCAGCAAGACTCAACTATCCAGAGCTGCTGACGATTTGCTTATCAGCAACATCAAGTGTTTGATGCTGCTGAGAAGCCTATCCGCAGCAACTCTGGTCTTCAGTAGATAAGGTTGTCCGCATCAGAAATGTTCATTAGTAGGAGAACAACTATCCGCAGCAGACAAGCTTATCCACAACAACTTGTTGGTCATCAGTAAAACTGTGGAGTCCGCAGCAGTTGTACTTAGAGAATTTTGTTGTCATCAGTCTTTATTTCTACAAATGGTATCATGTGTTAATTCCTGGGTGATGTTTGAAGTGTAATGGGTGAATTGCACCTTGTGCGAGTATTCAGGTCGGGGTCCTGTGAGGAGTTATGATTATACATGTTTAGTAGGTGTAAATGTTCAGGACGAGGTCTTGTGGAAAAATTATGATCATAAATATTATGTGTATGAATGTATAAAGTGTTGACTTGTGTCTAGGTCGAGTAGTGTGTTTTCTTGAAACATTGATACGACTCGTATGGGGTACGAATGAGTAAACTCTGTGTAAGTATGTGATGACGTGTGACATGGGCTATCGTTATAATGAATAGAAGGTAGAGTACAGGATTTTGTGTGTCTATAAATGACAAGGGCATATTGTATAACACACAGATTTGCTCAGGTCTAGCTAGTTATGTGTGTTCTTTGTGCGAGTTAGAGAGATAAGATGCTATACCTATACATACTCCGCGCATGATAGGTTTTGTTATGATGACATGACGTTGTGTGTCCTGGTAGTGCTCTCTTAGTCATGCATAGGACAGGTAGCTAGCGTGATCGAGCGTAGTATTTCTATCTTGACGTTTTCCCAACGTTGATACGTCAAGGTGATACGAGGAGTTTTTGACGTCATTCGAGATGATCGGCGAGGTGCTCTTATGAGATACCTATACTTATATCTCGGGAGTGCGAAGCACAAAACCAAGGGGCGTTGCGGTGGGAGTTTATGATGAAAGAGTTACGTGGACACTTGATCGGAGATAGTTACCACGAGATCGAGATGACGACGCTAGAGACTTCAACCCGAAGCAGACGAAGTGACAATAGGGAATCCACATAATAAGTCCATACGAAGAGTTTTGCCAATGTAAGATACAAGAGGAGTGGATTTATATACTCTGAAAGAGACAAGGGGAAGCTGAGGCGGGTGATAAGACAGACTACATGCTCGCATTTAATGAATGAGACGCGATCGGTGAGCACGTGGCAACGAAAGGGTCATAAAAAGTGGAGCAAAGGAAGGGTAAGTACATGATTTTGCACGAGTTCGTTAAAATGGGAACCTACGCTGGCACCCATATGACTAAGATAAAATAGGCAAGCTCTTGAGGAGCATCTGGGGAGTTAACATTGGGAATTTAGAACAAGCATGAGTGTGGGTTACAATGGTTAAAATCATCCACGGACGGAGATCAAGGCACTAACGCTAAGCGGCATATGCTTACCGATAAGATGCGGGAGGCGTAAGGTAAAGTACTAAGGAGACACTGTTATGGGAAGAAACGTTAGAAAAGACCGGTAACACTTAGCACGAGTTCTTGGAGGACATTGGGGAACGAGAGATGTATGACATCTATAGGCAAGACAGTGGTGTCTGAGTTGTAAGGAATCATCGCGAGACGACGATTAGAGTATGAGATGAGAAAGACAACGAGTGATCCTAATAAGGAGAGACAAGGAACCGTACTTGAGTATGTCCATCGGGATAACAAGGCCATCATGATTTTAAAAAGGAATGATGTCTTGTGTGTTGTGAGCGAATCATGAAATGCGATGAGTAAGTAACTAATTGACAAGGTTGTGCCATAAGAGAAAGAGATGTGTGAGACTTACAAGTCCAAAGATGGATATGGACTATGAGCAGGAAATTTGTTGAACGCCAAGTGTGGAGGATAAAGGTCAATGCAGGGTAATGAAATTTATAAATGTGAAAGTGAATGTTAGACACCAGATGGAATTGGTGCACAAGTGAGCACTGAAAGATAAGTACATTGTGTTGTGCCGACGCAGGATTTGAGGACGAATCCTGTTTTAAGGGGGATAGACTTGTAACATCCTGAAATCCGTAAATTTATAATTTGGATAAACGGATAACCTGGTTTTCTATTAAAAGGTTTGGTTAGCGGGTTTTGGCGCATACTGATTTATTTAATAAACTTGAAGAGTCGAAGCATTTATTTAAAAGATGATTCGAGATCGAAACACATACTAGAGGAAGCGTAGGGACCCGAGTGAAACATCTAGTGGTTTAAATACCACTTTATGTGAAAAACCTGACCTAGGGGAGTGCGACGGCAACCAAAGGAGCCGCAAGAGGGAATCTGGCGACGATGGTCGGACGAGGAAGATGTCAGCGATGACGCGCAAATGTCAAACGGGGAGCATCCTTAACGCATTTAGGTACTCTCATTTAAGTTGTTTTCAACCGTCTTGCATTAGAATATGATTAGGATTTCTTAATTTCAGCGTTAAGGCCACTAAATGGCGACTTGGAGACAATGGGAGAAGAAATTGAGCGAAAACGAGAAATCCGGCAAGGATTTCGGCCCCTGTTCGTGATTCCGGCGGCGGCACTCGGCGGAGATGGAAGCAAGAGAAAGGGTTTGGCGACACGGTCGCGTGGATATATTATTTTCCCAATTCCGAGTCCGTTTGATAGGGTTTCGAGCAGCACGAAGATAGACGCGTGAAAATAGACGAATCCGGCTAGTGTTTTGTTTTCCGGCGACGGAGGCAACGGTTTCCGGCGACGAAAACTGGTTCTTCTTAAAGGGTTCGGCGATACGGACGCGTGGATATATAATTAGCCTAAAATGGAGTTCATTTGGTTCGGTTTTAAGCTACTCGGATATTGACGCACAAAACCGAGCGTGCTGAAAGATGAATCCGCGTTCTGGCAGCAGAGGTGGCGGCAGCGGCCGACACTAGTTTTTTCTGAGGTCGGGCATGTTGAGACGAATGTGTGGATAGGTGGATCACGTGAAACGGAGTTTTTTATTGGTCGAGATATGACCAAAACAAGTTTTCCTCCCGCGTGGTGCTCAGAAGTTTCGTACGAAACCGCATAGAACGGCTTGTACGCAGAGGTATGACCCCATATAACTTGTTATTCATTGTTGGGGTCTATTTTGGGATGTGAGAAAATTGTCGAGGATGACATTCGGGAACATTTTTGGGTAACGTTAATTAAGGGGTTTTTGTACGCGATTGAGCGCGTCGGTTGTACGGTTTGTGACGATTTAGACCGAGCTTGTAGCTGCTGGTCCAGAGTATATGGGTTAATGTTATTGTGGTAATAGGATTAATCTGGGTAACTCATTTGACGATAGGTTCGTGTTGGACTACGCGTTTACGGGTATGCGACTTTGGAAGGAAAGCTTCGCAACCGGTGAGTTTCTAATCCCCCACTTGTTTAAATGTTTTCAATGTTTTTGGGGCTATCGTACATACTTAAGAGACAAGCTTAATCTATTAAACGTGTTAAGAGTTTCGGATTCTAATCTGACGTGTTTATGAAATTAAATGAGTATTACAGAGTCGTAGGGTCTATGTTGTGTCCATAAGAATGTGCTAGCTAGAGGTATGAGTTATGAATGTGGGACATGTTAAGGATCGGTCGGGAAGAGTCGGGTTGTAAGCTAAATGTTTATGATTACGTACATGCTACGTTGTTCTAGTGATAGGTGTGGGTGCAGGTGTAGTTAACTAGTCATATACGTGTAGTGTAATATTGTATGTTTTTAATTCAGTTGTGTTTTGGTATGTCATTTCCCTTGTGACACGACGGTTGATGCGTTTGTGTAGTCATGTTTATGACACGACAAACGGGAATTGTGAAAGATGAGGTTTGTCAGGAAGTCACCAACGGTGACATTTGTTAACATGTTAATGATGAGCTCAGGGTGCGTCGAACGGCCTGACAAGGGTAACCCTGATGAGGATGCAGTGATGAGGTATGTGTTTGCATGCTTACATATGTGTTGATTTGCAAATATGTTATATTTATTATGTGTGAGATAGTATTAATGTGATGTGTAGATGATATTAATGTGGCACGTAGAGTTAGATTGACCGTTGTGTCAGGATTTTGATGCGGTGTTGATAACTGTTGTGTCAGTTGATTGGTAAGAGCCTTAGCTAAGGTCGAGTAAGTCAAGGTCTAGGGCTTTGTTGTGGTTAACCAAGTGTTAAGGTAATAAGTGTGCTAGAGTACAAGTTATTAGTATAGTAAGTTCGACCTATGTCGATGAAACTGCGGGATTATTATTATTATGGGATGAGTCTTGGGTGGTGAACGGTTATGGGATATCAGGTGATAACATGGGTTATCTATTCTTAATTAATTATGAAACTATTTTATAAGGACCGAGAGTCCAGAGTAAAGTTTAAATAACTTTTGTGATGAGTTGGATTTTAATTAAATTAAACTATTAGAACTTACTCAGCCTAACTGACTTTGTGTGTACGTTAGATTGTTTTGCAGGTAAGCGTAGCGTTGACGTATCTTGGCTTGGAGGCGGTGCTACTCGGATCGTTGTGCAGGCATTCGTGAGGTAAACTGAATAACATTAAATAGCAATAAATGTTCTTAGAAAGACTTCCGCTATAATTTGAGTAATAATAAATGTATTTTAAATGAGAATGACCCGTTATGAGAACCAACTGTAAGATGCCCGGGCTGGGGTCTTACATTAAAGAATATAATATGCAAATCAAATGTAGTGAGGACGAGGCTCTAACGGTGACCCAGGTCACAAGTTTGTAGTAGTCATACCACGGAATTAATTAACTTAACATTATCACGTACCAAGCTGATTCGAATCCCAAAGCAATACATTTCGTAATCTGATCATTTTCGCCTTATTTACTTTTCTGCTATTTACATTTCTGTTACACACTTCACGCACATTTTTACTTTTATGCTATTTACTTTACCGTCATTTACTTCTCTGCTTCACAAGCATACAAAACCCACTCACTAATTAATCCGGCTAAACGATAACAAAAGTTGAGTATTGGAACTCGACCGTGTCCATTGGTTCGATACTTGGTTCTTACCTAAACTATATTATGTTATGATAGGTACACTTGGCTATTGTGTGTGTTTTATGTTAACGTAATTATCATTTTATAAATTTAAAACCTGGTCTTGTGAAATCATCCTAAAAATATATTTACTTATATTTTTATATATTGAAACAAACAAATCAACTTTTTGGTGTCGTTGCCTGGGACATGGTGATTTCAAGAAAAATAAGTTAACGGATTAGCCTTTTATTTTCCATCTGTTTTTCTTTTACGCTTTGTTTCAGGTAGTGTATGATCCAAAGTTCTACTACTGGTTTATATCAACCTTTAGCAGAACCTGAAAGATTCTATCACCGCCGAGTTCGAGAAAACCGTGCTAGAAACATGGCCGTTGCAAACCGCACTATCACGAATTTGCAAGACCATCACTAGACGCTTTAGGGTCTAGCATCACAAGACCGACCGTTGATGTTAACAACTTCGAGATCAAGTCTCATGTCATCCACATGATCCAGTCATCATGCAATTTTAACGGATTACCTGATGAGGATCCACATGCCCACATCGCAAATTTCCTTGAAATTTGTGATACCTTCAAACTAAACGGAGTATCAAATGACGCTATTCGCTTCCATATGTTCCCTTTTTCCTTAAGGGAACGGGCTAAGGCATGGTTGAATTCTCTTCCTTCCGGGTCAATCACTACATGGGACGATCTCGCCCAGAAATTCTTATCAAAATATTTTCCACCGGCTAAGACCGCTAAGTTAAGAAATGATATCACCACTTTCACTCAAGACGATGTTGAATCACTAAATGAGGCGTGGGAATGATTCAAGGACATGCTAAGAAAATGTCCTCACCATGGGTTAGAGGTTTGGCTGCAAGTATCATCCTTCTACAATGGGTTGCACAATCAAGCCCGTCAAACACTTGACGCTACTGCGGGTGGCATTTTTGGAAATAAGAGGCCACAAGAGGCATACAACCTAATTGAAGAAAGAGCTATGAACAGTTATCAATGGTACAACGAAAGGACTAGCAGGGGACAAGGCAAGGAGTTCACACCGTCGACGATGTCACATCATTGTCCACTCAAGTAGACGCCCTTACCACAAGATTAAATCAAATTAGTAAGGGCAAGGCAATACCTGAAACAATGGAAGAAGTGAAGAGCATCACAGCTGACGTCGAAAAAGTTAACTTTGTCGTAACAAATCGGCCTCAAAACAGTCCCTATAGCAACACCTATAACCCTGGATGGATGAATCATCCAAACTTTAGCTGGAAAGACAATAACAACTAAGAAGAATCTGGTTTTGGACAACAATAATAGTTTCAGCAAAGGCAACCTCAGAACTTTCTACCTCGTCAACAATTTCAAGGAACAAACAAAATGGGTAATGGGATGAGCCTAGAGGACGAAGTGACTAAGCTAATTTCCATTACTGAAAGTCAAGCTCTCCTTGCAGATTCTATCACAAGCAATACGAGGAAAGGTTTAGTCTGCATGAAGTTGAGTTCAAAACGCAGAAAAGCTACCCTTCAATCCATTGAGACACAATTAGGACAAATAGCAAAATTATTTTCCGAATGGCAGCCAGGATGTCACCTGAGTAACACTAAGACTAATCTAAAGGCCAATGTAAGTGCTATTACTCTAAGGAATAGCAAAGTCTACCTAGAACCACCAATGCCGGGAGAAGAAGTCCAATCACCTAGGAGAGAAATATTCACCAGAGTACCACTCCATCCACAACCCGCAAGTTCATCCAACCAGATAGTGCAGCCTAGTGTAATTCAACCTCCTACGGCGGACCTCCCTCCAAAAATCCCACCAAAAAGAACATTCAATTCTCACATACCATATCCAGGAAGGCTAATGAAACAGAAAACCGATGAGAAATATGAGAAGTTCATAGAACTCTTGAGCCAGATCCATGTCAACATTCCTTTCTTGGATATTATACAACAAATGCCAAAGTACGGATGTTTCCTGAAAGATTTCCTCATAAACAAGATAAACATGGAAGAAGCAATAAAAATAACAAATTATTGTGTCGCTCTTATCGAAATGAATCTCCCAAAGAAACTCTTAGATCCTGGGAAATTCTCCTTACCATTTTCTATAGAGCCACTACCCATCACTTACGCACTTGCTGATCTAGGAGCAAGCGTAAATGTTATGCCCTCCACTATGTTTCAAAAACTCAACATTGGACAACCGCGACTAGTTAATGCAACCATTGAACTCGCAGATGGATCGGTTAAGACACCTATAGGAGTCATTGAGAACTTATTAGTAAAAGTTGGCAAGTTTGTCTTCCCTGCCGACTCCATGGTTTTAGAAATGGGACAAGACTTCTCCGTACCATTAATCTTGGGTCGTCCATTCTTAGCCACCACAAGATCCGTCATTGACATGAATGAAGGTATTTTAACACTCTGTATCGGAAAACAATCAATAACCTACAACATAGGAGGATATGAATGCATGTCAAGTGACCCTCTTGAGATTTCCCAATTTATCGACTCCATTCTGGACTACCAACTACAGAAAGCAAGGGACTTGAAAAAGGGAAAAGCACCAGATCTTACCAAACCAAAAACACCAGATCCTAAGACAATAGACCTTACCAAGGATCTGGATAACACTAATTGGATTGGTGAGTACTTTGATAAACTACCAAATTTGAATGAAGAAATAGGAAACACAGGGGAGGTTATTTTACCCCACCTGAAAAGACTGATGCAACACGTACGGGTCGGGCTAAAGACCCTTAAATAAACATAGCGCTTCCGGGAGGCAGCCCGATAATCATGAATAAATTGAGAAGTTGATACGTACGGCAGAAAGCATGAACCTCAGGTTTGGTTTCTCCAAATTTAAGTTTTAATTACTTCGGCCCCCAGGTATGCCTTCTCGATACTAGGACCTTGGTAGCTTAACTACTATCTTTTATTTTCCTTGTTCGTTTTTATGTTTTTCTTTATGTTTCAGGTAGAATATCATCACCAGATCATCTCTCTATTTTGAGGAGTTACACTCCAACTCTACGAGCCTGGAGCCGGAAACCATAACAAATTTCTTAGAAATTAGATGAAGTCTTTGAAGCAACATGTTGACAAGCAACTAATGGGGCACTCCCCGACAACAAAAATAAGTTTTGGCCTTAGATTATACACCGAATTGACCAGGGGAGTACCGGTTTCTTTTCCCTTAAAACTCCATGCATTTAAATTTCTGTATAGCATTCCATTACATGCATTTGTATATTGAGGGCAATGCACAGTTTTAAGTGTGGGGTGGGAATTAGAGATTCAGGACTATTAACCTCAAGGCAGTAAAATTTAACTTGTGATTTTCTACCCATTTGACTAAAACATTACAAAAACTTACCTTTAGAAAACCTGAAAAACTTTCAAAAATTTTAAACCTTTTTAAATTAAAACCTCTTGGAGTTTGCACCTAATTAAATAAAATGAAGACATGGCAAGTAGAAACAAACGGAAATTATGCATAACAAATCACTAAACCTTATCCCATCTGTTTCCATGTGAGAATAATTTGAGCCTTTTCATGAGCTTTATTATCATTGTTTTTGCATGCTCTTTCGTTTGGTATATTTAGTGTTTATTCGATTGAATTCTATGCATAATTAGAACTTGTATGACTTATACATATCAAGACCATGAACTAGTGGAAGTATGAAACTGATTGAGGCACCTAGGACTTTATCACCCTTATTATCCAAAAATTACAAAAATATTATCCGCCTAGATAGACCTCTGAGCCTTAGCCTTTTCTTTTCTAAAGCCATACCTATCAACCAACCAGCTTTTCACAAACATCGGTTATTGGTTAACTGTCTTCAAAATTGGAAAATTATCCTATGTTCTCATTTCAAATTCATTATCATCGAGACAACTTTGGAAAGAATCTGTCCTACTCAGAAGAATTGGAATATACAAATGGTGGATGCATTAGGATATTATCCGAATTATCTGCAGGAAAATTCAAGGAAATATTCTTTCAAAGAAATTGAGGAAAAAGGAGTATTGAAAAAGTGTCATGTGCGTAAAAAAAGTTGGTCTTTTACCGGGAGACCCTAAAGAACTGGACATGCATTCCTTTGATTTCAATTTGCTTTCCTGCCTTCATTTCGCAAAACCTGAATTACCAACCGAACTTCGAGAAAAGATTTTTCAAGCAACCAGTGATGTAAGAAAATGGTGTCGCAAGAAAGAACAATTGCCACCATTCTGCGACTTGTCAAAAAGTGCCGCCAAAAGATACGGTAAACGTAGAAAGTGTGGCAACTGGAGCCACGATGGAAATTGTAGCAAGAATCAAACTCAAGCCCAAAGTGAATATACATACCTGATTGAAGTCGGTGCTGTTAGGCTTCAATCCGAAGGAACCATACGAAAAGGCAGCGATGTATATTACGCAACAAGGGATGAGTTGAATTTGATGAGAAATCTTGGTCTTGGCAATCTGACCATAAACGAGCCCTCAGATTAGTTATACCCTCATAATCTTAGTACTATAGAGGGAACCTTTAAGCTATTTCCGTTTTAAGCCATGACGCCATAGCTGAGTGTTTCGCGATAGCTGCAGCCCTCCAAATCCAATAAAAATCCAAAAAGATTTTCATTTTCACCCTTAGTTTTACTTTAGCCACATTACAACCCTTTAAAAGTCCTCTTGATTCATGCATACTACTTAGTTAGTTGGTGGAGACTTGATTTGCATACAAGCTTATGACCATTGCATAATTCGATTCGAACATGAGTGTTCCACTTCACTTACATTATCCATACATATATAACCCTAGAGTTGAGTGAGCATTGTGAATAGTGAGGAGTTATTGCATAATCAAAGTTCTAGTAGGCTTGTCATGGATTCCAGCACCTTAAAACAGAAAAATACAAAAATAGAATAAGCAACTCAAGAGTTATCCTGGAGTTTCAACACTAGTTGAAATTCCATTACCCTTGTAAAGTTTTTAGTTATGGGTGTGATCATACATGAGTTTGCTTGAGGACAAGAAAAGTTTAAGTGTGGGGTGTTATGATATGCCATCATTTATTATATTTTACATACATAATAATCCCACATTATGGTATTAATTTAATAATAATCTTGCAATTTATGCTTAAAATACTTATATTTTGTAATTGCAGGTTATTCGGTGTTGAAAATATAAATCAAGATAAAATCTATCAAAAACACCAAGAATTCAAGCTTCTAGAAGATTCATTCCCGAGCTTTGACCCCCAAGAAGTCAAAATTGGTCAACAAGAGTCAACCCAATAGCTAAAAGACAAAACTAGGAAAAAGAGGAGGATACACGGTCGTGCATCCCATTGCACGGCTGGCCTCTCTTGCTCCCCACGGCCCAGTACAGTATCCTATGTACCATGTTTGATTCCCTAGGCCTTTGCACGACCGTGCATTGCATATTTTGAGGCCTATAAATAGGAGGCTTGAGTTCTTCATTAGACACACCAATCCAGACCTAAAGAACACTCAAGAATAGAGTATTCTCGTAGTTAGAGTAGAGAGTAGAGAGTAGAGGGGTTCTTCCTCGTTGTTCCACAATAGGGGAGCCTATGAAACTCATCATTACGCTAGTCATTATGGCCATTCTTGGCTAAAACTTCTTTGTATTGCTAGGGTGAAGATGATGTTTGGTGCATGTTAATGTTTAACTTATTAATGAAGTGGTATGTTTATGTCTTTAACTAATTCGTTCTCAAAAACCATCTTTTGATGAGTTTTTATTATTTTCTAAATCTGTCTTTATATTTGTGAGTGTCTTGTTGATTTTAAAGAGTAAAACCCTTTTTGATCAAACTTCCTTTGAAACTCACACGTCTTTATACGAGCAGAGATTGATAAGCTAAGGCTTGGTTTATACTTCTAAGATCGTACGTTTTTATACGAGATTATTATGCGACCAAGAATTGGTGAACTCGTGTTGGAAACGGTACGTCTTTATACTTGGTCCCATTGTTACACCGCCTCCCAGTGAGCAAAATATAATCACCAATTTAAATTTAATATAATGCATTTTGAATCCGATGTCTTAAACCAACCCGGAGATGACCATTCGATGGTTTGAGGGTAACTGTTGTCCCTAGCAGGTGGCACTACCATTTTAATTTAAAGATTATAATTTGTGAATCAAATGTAGTGAGGACAAGGCTCTAGCGGTGACTCGGGTCACAAGTTTGTAGTAGTCATACCACTGAATTAGTCAACTTAACATTATCACGTAACAAGCTGATTCGAATCTCGAAGCAATACTATCCGTAATCTGATCATTTTCGCCTTATTTACTTTTTTTTTGTTTACTATTCTGCTAGTTACATTTTTGTTACACACTTCACGCACATTTTTAATTTTATGTTATTTACTTTACCGTCGGTCACTTTTCTGCTTCACAAGCACACAAAACCCACTCACTTATTAATCCGGCTAAATGATAACAAAAGTTGAGTATTGGAACTCGACCGTGTCCATTGGTTCGATACTTGGTTCTTACCTAAACTATATTACGTTGTGATAGATACACTTGCCTATTGTGTGTGTTTTAAGTTAACGTAATTATCATTTTATAATTTAAAACCTGATCTTGTGAAATCATCCAAAAAATATATTTACTTATATTTTTATATATTGAAACAAACACATCAAGTACTGACGAAGTGTTAGAGGGGTGATGGATACGCCGCTGGTACTTCCTATATATAAACCCTTCTAATGCATCGTGGAGAAACTGTTACGATGTTTTAAGGTGAGGACTAGTTGATGAGTAAATCAAGCATATACATGAAATGAAAATAAATGCTTGATACATTTGGGAGGTGTTGAGTCAAAGATACTCAAGATCCCAAATGAAATAAGATACCCGGCCTGTAAGGTGGATCTCAATAAAGAAAGAAAAAGGAAACTCTAGGCCTACAGGGCTGAAAGAGTAAAAGATTCCAAGCCTACGAGCTGAGGAATGAATGAGTCTTCGTGACAAATGCAAGGGTCTATACTGACGAGTATAAGAACCATGCCAATACTTGGACCGGAGGTACGGCCTAAGATGGTTGCGAAGGGGTTAGCAAACACATAAAATATACCAATGACGTGACCGGAGTTACGTCTGGAGATGGTCACGGGGGCGCCGAGACTTGAACAATAATAAGAACCTAAAGGGTTCATAATAAAATTAACGATGCATTGTACTTACTTAGCGTAAGCTAATTCAAAAACGTTTTTCAAACACTGCAGGAAAGAAGCACATGGAATAAGGATTCTTGAGGACGGAGAAATCGGAGTTAGAGATCCCGTGTATAAGAGTCAAGTTTTGTATGTTTTAACAGTTTAATGGTGTTTATCGAGTCGATTTTACATTGGTATTCGTGTTTGAGTCTATTACAGGTTATAGGTGCTAATTGAGCGGATAACGAAGCATAATCGAGAAGGCACGAAAGTACAGGGGTTTAAAGTGTAAAATATCAAAGTTTCCTCGAATCTCAAATCTTCGAGGTACGCGAAGACCGAAAGGAGGATGTTCGCGGTACGCGAGGGAGAGTAAAGTGTGCCTCGACTAAATTGTTCTTCGCGACATGCGAAGAATGGGCCAAGGACTTTCGCGACTCGCTAAGGGCCGGCGGATCAGGAAAAAGACTTAATATTCTAATTAAAAGGAACTGAAGCCCTAAGTCGTAATTAACTTTCATTCAGCCGATTTCAGAGAAACTAAGGGCGATTTTCAGAGGCTAAGCTGCGTGTGGCTTCAGACAGTTCCAAATCATCTATTGAAGCTATGCTCACGTGTTTGACAAGCATGCATGGCTAAGCTGCGTGTGGCTTCCTCCTGACGCATGGTTCGGTTAGGTTTTCGTGTTTGATTCAGTTGTTCATCTGTTTTAGATTGGTTAGTTTCTGACAATTACTGATTGATTGATGTATTGGTTGAGGTAGACAATTTTATCTATGTGTTTTGAGTTTGTTTGCTTTCCAATCTTGTTCGGTTGATGACAAAACTTAGTAGCAGGGTTGGGTGACTAAAGTAGACAACTTGATACTGATAAATTGGGTATTTGAATGATACTGGTTATGACAAACTAGTTGCATAGGTTTTCTGACAAAGAATCGGTCTTTGGTTACTAATTCAACTGATTTTCCAACACTATGCCTATGTGGTGTCTAAACTGAATAACTGGATTGTATGTGAAACCTAGAACCTGACGTTTGGGAGGGAGTTGCATCTTTATTTGATCTGTGTTTTATTCTAGTTACTAATCTAAGCAATTTAACTTTCCACTGATTCCTTGTGGATTCGACAACCCTACTTCCCTGTCTATAGTCCAAGGTAGGTAAGTAGTAGTTTTTATAAGTGTTTTTGATTGACCTTGACAACACGATCAAAATGGCGTCGTTGCCGAGGAATCGGTGCGCTTAGTTTTATTTTTTTAGTTAGTTGATTTTGATACTTTAAAACAAAAACCCCAAAATTATTTTCTTCTATTTTACTTTTAATTTTATTTTTTCGTTCAGAACTACTTGGGTGTGTTACTTGTGCAGGTTGGCATGGACAGGAATTATCTTGATGATCAATACTACTATGAGCCGTGCAACAACTGTGGCATCACTAGCCACTGGATACAAGATTACCCAAGGAACAATCAATATGGTGGTGGTACGGAGTATCAAAGCTATCATGATAATTACAATCAAGACTACCACCCGAGCAGCCCACCTGAACAAGACAACTATCAAACTGAACTGGATGCCATCCGATCAGATATGAAAGTGCTGGCCAAAGTGGTCCATGAAGTGATAAAACAACAAGAAAACCAGGCAAAAGCTCATCAAGCCTTGATAGATCAAGTTGTCCATTTAACCGAGATTGTTGGAAGCAGCATCAAAGAAGTAGGTAAACCTTGAAGTGCCCATCAGTCGTCAAGTTCTGAAGCCACAAACCGTGAACACCTCAACACTGTAAGTCTAAACTCCCCATTTTAATTTCCTGCTTGTGAACTGGCAATCCTTATACTGCCGGTGGAATACAGTGAATCTGAGTCTGACTTTAATCATGATCTTATTTCACATAATAATTTGAAAACTAAAAATGTGAATAAACCTGTAAAAATCCCCTCTCGAGATATTGTAGTCAAACCGTTTTTGAAGGAAAAATATCCAACACATGATGAGAGATGGGAAAAGTTTGAAAAGCGTAAAATTAACTCACTATTTTTAAACACGCTTAAACAAGATCCTGATAGTGTTGAATGTCACACCACCCAAATTAAACTAACGGAGTTTTACCGTTTGGCTTGTGATGAACCAGGATCTCAGTCATTAGTTACATCAAACGATACTATATGAGACTTAAAAGTCATAACATAAATGTTCAGAGTTAAATGCGAAAGCGTAAACGTTAATAGGAAATCAAAAGTAATTACACGCCACAAGCGTCAATTAATATAAATAAGTAAAATTGTTTAAAATGTTTGAAATGAATGATATGACAGTAGGACTCCATGCATGTCCTAAGTGTGCAACCTGTGCCAAAGCGACCTGAGAAACATGTAAAAAAAAGTGTCAACACGAGGTTGGTGAGTTCACAGGTTTCAAGGTTACAATAAGAGAGTGTTTGCCAGATTATGTACATTCAATATGCATATCTATAGGTAGCTAGCCTATGTTCATGTCTTACTAAAGCGCTCGCAATCGAAGCTGACTGTTTGTGTTTGTATGCCTCCTGTCAGGTCTATCAACTCTGGAAAATGTGAGTAGGCTAACATTTCACACGTTCGACCTCCAATAGAGTTAACGCGACTAACGCGGGTGGGGCTTGTCAAACCCAGTAGTACTACTAAACATTACCTCGCTAAGATCCATATTAACGGTTCGATGTATGATGAGGACTTTCTGTGATAGTGTGTCATGCTTAGCCTCAACAGTAATAACATATGAATTACAATAATCTAAAATAGTTGTGTCATGTTTTCTCCCCCAACGGAAAAAACATGTAACATAATGTTTGTCTTCGTACCTGTTTCTCCCCCACGGGGAAAACAAGTAAAAATATGATAGTTTGTGTACATGTTTGTTTCTTCTCAACAGGAAAACAAGTAAAATATGTTTGTGTGTAAGTATGTTTCTCCCCCAATAGTAAAACAAGTAAAAAGGGGCCGTGAAACTCACCTGCGTTGCGTTGTAGGTAGTATCACACAAGTAAGAGATTTGGAATCTCAAGTGTTAGCCTGCACGGCTTACGTATGCCCTAGAATTATAAACACATAAATTAGGGTCATATGGGGTTTGTGACAACGACACGGAAGATTGAACGCCTTAACGCATTCTAAGGATTTAAGAGTAGACGAACGCGTCTACGGAAATATATATGTTTCTTAATATAACAATTAAGATCAAAGCGCTACGTGACGAATGTTAATAACGGATAATATTAAGTAAATAAATAACTTCGTACGTTTTCCATTTAAAATGGTTAGGAAAATTATATAACTATATATTGTGTGGAAAATAATAAATATATTATTTTTATTCGATATACTAAACGTGAGTAGATAATATAAACAATAACAAGGTAAATAACCGAGGCGGAATAATATAAAATATATATCATTTTATATTAGAAGTCACGGGTTGAAAACAATATAAACATATTATTTTATCTGAATTCGTGGTTTGAAGGTAATATAAATATCCTATTTTAAAAGTGGGAATGAAAATAGGTTATAAACCAAACCCGAGTCTACGAGTGGTTTCCGGTTTTAAAACACATTAATATATTAAAATAATAATATGGGAATTGGTTTTATATTAAAAATAATTATTTAAAAATGATCTAAAATGAATTACACCTTTCCAAGGTGAGACCTTTAACAAGACCATCACGTCTACTTGAAACTCTAACGGTTTACAACGCTTATCGGCATAGTTTTTTTTTTTTTTGAAGATCACGAGCTGCCGCCATACGATTTCGAATTTGAACGATCTTTTCAGAGGTTTCGAGTACGAGTTCTAGACCCGTAAGTTGGCTATCCCCAACTTCGGCCCAAAAATAGGAGATCGGCATTTCTGTCCATTTATTGCCTCGTATGGAGTTGCTTTGATGCTAGTGAGATGACTGTTGTTGTAGGAGAACTCCACTAAAGGCAAGTGAGTTTCCCAACTGTTATCGAGATCGATCACACAAGCTCGCAGCATGTCCTCTAGGGTTTGAATAGTGTGTTCAGTCTGTCCATCTGTTCGAGGATGGTATGCCGTGCTCATATCTAGACGCGTGCCTAGAGATTTTGTAACGATTGCCAGACATGTGAGGTGAATCGAGCGTCACGATCCGAGATGATTGAGATTAGCACCCCGTGCCGAGAGACTACTTCCTTCAGGTATATATGAGTAAGTTCCTCCATTTTGTCAGTTTCTTGATTGCTAGGAAGTGAGCGGACTTTGGTAAACAGTCGACTATTACCCAAATGGTATCACATCCGGTAGGAGTTCGTGACAATTTTGTGATAAAATCCATGGATATCTGTTCCCTTTTCCACATGAGAATCTCTAGTTGTTGGAGAAGACCGGAAGGCTTTTGATATTCAACTTTGACTTTCGCGCAAGTCAGGCACTTGCTCACATAGGTGGCTATATCGGCCTTCATCTTTGGCACCAATACAGCACCTTTAGGTCATGGTACATCTTGTCGGAACCTGGATGTATAGAGTAACGAGATTTATGAGCCTCATCCATGACTAGTTCCCTTAAATTTTCGAATACTGGAACCCATGTTCGCTCGACGAAGTAGCGAATTCCGTCAGATTTGACCTCGAGTTGTGCTTCCATACCGCGTGTACCTTCCAGCGGTAGATTTTCCTCTTTCAGGGCTTTAAGTTGAGCACTACGGATTTTGTCAGGTAGTCTGGGTGGATAGTGAGTCGTAATGCTCGAACTCATCTGGGCTTAGTTTCTTTCGACTTAGGGCATCGGCTATTAGGTTTG
Source organism: Smallanthus sonchifolius (assembly GCA_023525975.1). NCBI lineage: Eukaryota > Viridiplantae > Streptophyta > Magnoliopsida > Asterales > Asteraceae > Smallanthus > Smallanthus sonchifolius. The sequence continues at coordinate 37,124,684 of CM042046.1, forward strand.
CCTTGCCCGAGTGATACTTGATAGTACAATCATAGTCGTTCAAGAGTTTGATTCAACGACGCTGTCGCGTGTTCAACTCTTCTTGTTCAAAGATATGATGAAGATTCTTTTGATCGGTGTTGATAGTGCATTTGGTACCGTACAAGTAGTGTCTCCAGATATTTAGTGCAAATACCACAGCTCCCAACTCTAAGTCGTGAGTCATGTGGTTTCTCCTCATGGATTTTCAGTTGACGAGAAGCGTATGCGATCACTTTCTCGTGTTGCGTCAGTACACCACCAAGACCTTGGATAGATGAATCAAAGTACACCACAAAATCATCTGTTCCCCCTGAAAGAGATAGGATGGTGTACTGAAGAGTTTCTACTTCAGGGGTTGAAATGTTGATTCCTGGGTGTCACCCCGGTTATAGGGTTTATCCTTTTGAGTCAAGGCCTTGAGGGGTTAGGCAGTTTTGGAGAATCCTTCAATGAAACGACGATAGTAGCTAGTCAATCCCAGAAATTGACGCACCTCCGTCGGCGTTGTAGGCATTGTCCAACTCTTGATTGCTTCTACTTTAGCTGGATCGACATGTATTCCCATCTTGTTGACTACATGTCCTAAGAATTTCACTTCGCGAATTCAGAATTCACACTTAGAGAATTTAGCATACAATTGTTCTTACTTTAGCAGTTCCAGAATCAAACGAAAGTGTTCCTCATGTTCATCCCTATTCTTGGAATAGATAAGGATGTCATCAATGAAAACGTTGACGAACTGGTCGAGGTACGGTTTACACACACGGTTCATGAGATCCATGAAGACTGCGGGTGCGTTGGTCAGTCCGAATGGCATGACCATGAATTCGTAGTGACCATACCTAGTCCTGAATGTCGTCTTTGAGATGTCCTCCTTTCAGACTCTTCGTTGATGGTAACCGGATCTAAGATCTATCTTGGAATATAACCTTGATCCTTGGAGTTGATCAAATAGATCGTCGGTGCGAGGTAGAGGATAATGGTTCTTGATCGTCACTTTATTTAGTTCACGATAGTCGATGCACATGCGGAAAGTTCCGTCCTACTTCTTGACAAACAGGACTGGAGCTCCCCATGGCGATGAGTTAGGTCGAATGAAACCTCTATCCAACAACTCTTACAGTTGTGTGGATAGCTCTTGTAATTCACTGGGTGCAAGTCTGTAGAGCGCCCAAGCAATAAGCGCTGCTCCAGGTGCTAGATCAATTTGGAATTCGACTTGACGATATGGTGGAAGGCCAGGCATGTCTTCGGAAAATACATTCGGACAATCACGAACGATCGGTATGTCGTCGATCTTCTACTCCTCAGATGGCTGCTCGGCGACGAGAGCCAGAATGGAAGTATGATATTTAAGTATACACTTTGTGCTTTCATGAAAGATATGATGCCCATAACAGTACAACTCTTTTCGCCTTGGATAGAAAGGGTTTCTCCACAAGGGAGAGAAAGGCGAACAATTTTCTCCCGACAGACAATCTCGGCTTGGTTCTTAGCTAACCAGTCTATTCCGACCATTAATTCAAAACAGTCAAGTGTGACTGGCATAGGGTCTATGTCAAGTTCATGACCAGCCAATCCAAGTTTACAACTCTTAAGAATGTGAGTTGCTTCAATTATCTGTCCACCAGCTATTTCTATGGCGTACTTAGCTTCTAATAGGGTTGGAGTACGACCGCACCAGTAAGAAATTTGTGAAGTCATACTGAGACTTCTAGTGAGACCCGTGCTTATAAGGTAAGCGTCGGTCAATGCAAAGGCTAAGGGAAGAGGTTCAAATGTAGGAAAAGAAATTTTATGAGATACAAATTCTAGTAATACCAGGGATAGGTTGTCTCTTTTAAGTAGTCGCGTTCAATCGATGGTTGGTTGGATTAAATCCCCGTTTTCTGATGGCATCGGAATAACAGGATCATTCTGCGAAGAGGGGAGTCTGTTTACAGAGTTGGATATCCTGGGGTATAAATCAAAGTATACCAGGATAAGGTAATAGGGTCAAATGGAATTTATTGTTGGAGTGTAAGGAATAACGTGTTAGCTTAGAAAGAATTTATCAGATTCCGCTTACATAGTTGATGGGTTTACCATGAGGTTCTATTAGAGTTTCAATCGAGTCGGTTTCTATGATCACGTTTGGATGAGAGTCTTAATTTCACTAAGACTCTTACATGAGTGAGATAAAATGATGGATCCTATTGATGATAGTTCAGTGCGTCCGTAAACATCTTCAACCTGATAGTCGCGTCTATCAACTGTTGAATAGGTTTAACGATACCAATTAGTCATTGAGCGGGTTACGAGAGCTTCTACTGACGGTGGGAATATGAGTCTGTAGATCACAGATTAGGACCATTTATCCACACACTAGGTTTCACCAGGACTTACATGCACTTCAAATTACTATTACATGTGCACCCGTAATGATAATTTGCTTTGCATGCTCACCCTAGTTCTCCCTGTCATGTGTCATAACGTCCTTTAGTTTGTATTGTTGAGTACAGAGTGTGTTAGAGATGATAAGTCATCAAAAAAGCTTAGCCATCAACCACAAGTTGATCAACTAGGACTTATGTCAGGATGAGTAGTCGAAAATCGTTTGATCCGAGAATTCACTCGAGTTGATAACACAATACGAGAGTCCAATCCAGTGGATTGTAGATGGGAACATGCACATGAAACAAACATGTACATGAAATGCGGCTTCGAGGAGCGAAACTAGTTCATAGATATGAGTTACTAGAAGAGGCAAAGTAACCGTCTTTCCAACTAAGTCAGGATAGGGTTTGAATTATGCAAAGAGCAAGGCGTTCTCAACCTTATGGTCAATCTTTCTTCAACAGAATATCGGTCAAAGCGCGAGCCCACTGCTCGGGAAGGTGATGACATCTACGTGTCAATGGATTCTACGATGATGCGTGCAACAGTCTGCCTTCACACGGTGTATCGTTGCTAGTGGGTACGGTATGGACTCGCCTCCGACGATCCCAACCCTCACAGAGACATGTGCTTATGCTGTGTGTCTTCCACAACACGAACTTGAGAAGACCCACCATTCCCTGATTGTGTCCTCGATAGGCTCAAGCCGGTGTCATCTTCGGCTTTGATGGTGTAACAAAGGTGTAGATGATGGTGGTGTGAGTGACTCCTCCTAAGGCTTTGTCTCGCTGCCCACGGACGAGAGTGGATGTTGTTCTGATGACTCCCCAAGTGTCACCACCGGGAATGATGATATAGTGAGAACGACGTGTTCCTCGTCATAAGAGGGTGATATGGATGTTGTCATCATGCCTTCAATGCAATGTAAGTATGGGTACCATGTGTATCATGTATAAGTGTCTGTGTCGTGTAACTAATGCATGTGTGCGGCTATAGTCTGGTATGAAATCCTAGTTCTCTATAACTAATGGCTCTGATACCAATCTGTCACATCCCCAAATTCCACTAACGGAGTTTTACCATTTGGCGTGTGACGAACCAGGATCTCAGGCATTAGTTACATCAAACGATACTATATGAGACTTAAAAGTCATAACATAAATGTTCAGAGTTAAATGCGAAAGCGTAAACGTTAATAGGAAATCGAAAGTAATTACACGCCACAAGCGTCAATTAATGTAAATAAGTTAAATTGTTTAAAATGTTTGAAATGAATGATATGACAGAAGGACTCCATGCATGTCCTAAGTGTGCAACCTGTGCCAAAGCGACCTGAGAAACATGTAAGAAAAAGTGTCAACATGAGGTTGGTGAGTTCACAGGTTTCAAGGTTACAATAAGAGAGTGTTTGCCAGATTATGTACATTCAATATGCATATCTATAGGTAGCTAGCCTATGTTCATGTCTTAATAAAGCGCTCGCAACCGAAGCTGACTGTTTGTGTTTGTATGCCTCCTGTCAGGTCTATCAACTCTAGCAAATGTGAGTTGGCTAACATTTCACCCGTTTGACCTCTAATCGAGTTAGCGCGACTAACGTGGGTGGGGCTTGTCAAACCTAGTAGTACTACTAAACATTACCTCGCTAAGATCCATATTAACGGTTCGATGTATGATGAGGACTTTCTGTGATAGTGTGTCACGCTTAGCCTCAACAGTAATAACATATGAATTACAATAATCTAAAATAGTTTTGTCATGTTTTCTCCTCCAACGGGAAAAACATGTAACATAATGTTTGTCTGCGTACCTGTTTCTCCCCCACGGGGAAAACAAGTAAAAATATGATAGTTTGTGTACATGTTTGTTTCTCCTCAACAGGAAAACAAGTAAAATATGTTTGTGTGTAAGCATGTTTCTCCCCCAATTGTAAAACAAGTAAAAAGGGGCCGTGAAACTCACCTGCGTAGCGTTGTAGGTAGTATCACACAAGTAAGAGATTTGGAACCTCAAGTGTTAGCCTGCACGGCTTACGTATGCCCTAGAACTATAGACACATAAATTAGGGTCATATGGGGTTTGTGTTAACGACACGAAAGATTGAACGCCTTAACGCATTCTAAGGATTTAAGAGTAGACGAACGCGGCTACGGAAATATATATGTTTCTTAATATAACAATTAAGATCAAAGCGCTACGTGTCGAATGTTAATAACGGATAATATTAAGTAAATAAATAACTTCGTACGTTTGCCATTTAAAATGGTTAGGAAAGTAATATAACTATATATTGTGTGGAAAGTAACAAATATATTATTTTTATTCGATATACTAAACGTGAGTGGATAATATAAACAATTATATTTTTAATTAGTTTAAAACGTTACACAAGGTAAATAAACGAGGCGGAATAATATAAAATATATATCATTTTATACTAGAAGTCACGGGTTGAAAACAATATAAACATATTATTTTATCTGAATTCGTGGTTTGAAGGTAAAATAAATATCCTATTTTAAAAGTTGGAATGAAAATAGGTTATAAAACCAAACCCAAGTCTACGAGTGGTTTCCGGTTTTAAAACACATTAATATATTAAAATAATAATATGGGAATTGGTTTTATATTAAAAATAATGATTTAAAAATGATCTAAAAAGAAAACAGGGTGGAGGGACTCGAACTAGGGTCTCCTCCCCCACAGCCAATCGAACTAAACACTACGCCCGCTAGGGTAATCGCATCCAATACCCGGTTCTAACAGCTTTTAATCTAAAAGTCCCATGTGTTCTTCCCCTGTACGCGAAACCGGACCAAACTCCACCCCAAAACCAACGAATTCGTTTTTGATTGAAGCAAAAGGCATAGGGGTTTTGATAATAGGGGTATTGCGACCCTACAGGTGTAATTAATTGCAAAACCAACAAGTTTAGATCGGTTAAATATTCGATTGAAATCCTGAAACCCTAGTTTTGAAACTACAAATCGACTAATACTGATAATGTATGTTGTTGGATTCATAGGGCTTTCAAAGGGTATTAGTTTTCATTCCTGATCATGTCAATTAATTGAGTTTAAACTGGGTCTAAAGTGGGATTCGATTAACTGGTTCATATGAAGAACCCTAGAATCGATTCTCAATCAATTCGATGTTATAAGCCCGAGATATGTTAGGGCTTTTGTTTTAGGAATGAATGCGAGTCTAAGGGTGTGATTTGTTACCTTGAATGATATCCAATTGATAGAGATCGGCTAGTTAGGTTTTCGACTTCAAATGGTTTAGTCCCCGGTGAGTCTGGCTCTTTCCCTGACCGAATACGAGTGTGCAACAGCTTCAGGGAGAGTCGTCTATGATGTACAGAGGGTTAATTTCGAGTATAAAGATGGAATTGACACAGATTTGCGAGTAAATGAGATGAAGTCGACGATTGTGGTTTAATTACTTAATAAAGGGATTAATTTGACACATTAACGCACAATAATGTTTCAATGATGAACGTTTATGGTGATAATTGTGTATTTCAGTTACATTTGGATAGCTAATCGGTTATGATTTCGAATTCAAGCCAAGAACATCATGGGTTTGACTTTTAAAAGTCAAATAGAAACAAATCCATTAAATTTTGACTTTATGAAGTCAACAGATTAAGTTTTGGGACTTGGTAGATTCAGTCCCTGTAGTTTGACTTTGAATATAGGCAAAAATAGTCCCTAGAGTTTGAGATAAGTAAACTAAGTTAACATTTAACTGGATTAGTTAACGGAGTTGGATTAAAAAGTCCTGATTGTCACATTGAATGTTTGAAAGGTTTGAGTACCCAAAAATGACGTCACAAATGTCCTGAACAGGTAGATCTAAGTGCTAGTCTGAATGCCGTGTTTACGGGTACCCTTCCCTCGAAACTCCAAGATCCAAGGGCACTTGGTATTTCCATACAAATAGGTGTAATTAAATTGGATAGAGCATTACTGGATCTTGGAGCATCAGTGAGTATAATACCAGGGAGTCTGTATGATCAGCATGAATTTGGTTCATTACAGAGAGTTAACACCACTGTGGTGTTGGCTGATCAGACTCCCGCACATCCACGGGGGATTTTAAAGGATGTGATTGTGAAAGTAGGAGAGTTTTACTACCCGGTGGATTTCTTGGTGTTGGATTGTGTCAAGAACACAGAACCAACTATTACATTCGGTAGACCGTTCTTGGCCACTGCGCAGGCATATATTAACTATCCTGAGGGAACGATAAGGATGAGGTTTGGGGCATAGAAAATGAGTCTTCAGATATTTTTCAAACTTGCCAACCCCGAAAGCTAACAAATGGGGATCACCTAAAAAGGTGAATCACACAGTCGAGAATGCTTGTTTTGTAGGTAACAGGTCAGCTGAGATGAAGAACGGTGAGACTCCAGACAAGGGGAAGAAACGGGTCAGAAAGAGAAAGCGGAAAGGAAAGAAGCCGCAAGTTTCGGATGCAGAACGGGAACTCTTTGCTTTGTTTGTGCAAGCATGGAGAAAATTTGATGAGGAAAGGAACTTAAGTGTTCGGAAGGAGGAGTCCAAGCATCCCACCCAACCACCTTGATGGCAGTAAGGTACACCGCGTCTAGTTGAAGACGTTAAACTTAGCACTCTTAGGAGGTACCCTAAGGTATGTTTTCATTTTATTGTCTAGTTAAATGAACTTTGTGGGTGTATTCAATAGAAACCCTCACAAGACTAAACTCGTCCACTCAGGCTACCGAGGGTTTTAAAGGCTTGATGCATACGCTAAATGCATCCGTGATTCCTACGAAAGTGAGTTAGGTTTTATCTTTTTTTGTGTGTTTTGTGGGTGAACCGGCTAAGTGTGGGGAAGTCACATGGGTTTTCATGCACATGGGGTGCAATTGGGTGTGTGTGCGCGTTTCTAGAGGCGTTGAACAAAAATGGGTTTTTGAGTTGGAAAATTTTTCAAAGTATAAAATGGAATTAACTTTCTGTCAACAGCGCGAAGACCCAGCCTACAGAGTTCGCGACACGCGAAGAACAAAGTCAAGGCCGGGTCAAACTTCTGTCTCTCGTGGTACGCGTGATTTTCCCCTAGTCCTTCGCGACACGCGAAGGACCTGAAACCCTAATTTTTATTTTTCTTTTTCTTTATTTTATTTATTCTTTGAGTTGTGTTCAGTCCGTCTTGTATTTTTATTTTTTATTGGAGTCGTTATATTGAGTCGGTATGATGCTTGTGAGTATGTTTCGAGCTAAATCAGGTTTGTATTAAAAATTTCCCGCACTCAATCTCCTTTCGAGAGACAATAATCCGATCTGGACCGTTTTTGTACAATGCAACATGCTTGTATCCGTGGAGCACGATCGCGAATGAAATGCTATACGATAGTCTTTCCAACTAAGTTTTTATTATTTTTGTATTTTATTTTCGTTTAGTGTCGCTCTTCCTACATTGAGGAGAATGTAGAGTTTAAGTGTGGGGAGGGGAGACAAAGTCCAGGTCTGAGTTTTCAGTCTTTTGTTTTGAGTGAGTTTTGAGTCGTAAATACATAAAAATTTAAAAAATTTTGAAAAAATGTCTCTGGATTAGGATTTTTGCAATTAAATGGAAAACGATAGTACAATCGAAAACTTTACTAGTGTGGAATTTAATTAAATAATAATGATGATCAAACATGTATAATTTGTAACGTTTTGATAGGCCCAACCGACTTAAGAGCTTAAATATCCTAACAGTGAATCTAACTTAATTGGATAATTAATTCAGGATGTCTTGTGGTCTCATCTTAGGGGTGTCGGTAAGGTTGAAACTGTCAATATAGGGTGATAGGTACCACTATAAACAAACATTTATAAGTTTTTTAAAATTTTGGCACACCGCTTTCTTTTTATGAAAATAAATCCGAAAGTTAGTGGCGCCCGCAATCCATAATCCATCAATTGAATGAGCTTATTTAATTAAATTGAAAGCTTGAGTTCAGCCTACATGTTACCCTCTGGGATAGTGACTTGGTTGCTACACCCATGGTCGGGAATTAAGTGATCAATATTTGATGACTAAGTTAGGTTCACGTGTTTCCCTTTGGGATGGTGACTTGAAGGATACACCCATGTTCCGAAGCTTAGGTATGTCAATGCTAAAAAACTGCAGCCTACGTGTCATATATCATGTTCCAGCGTGATTGAAACACCACTGGGTTAGGTTTATTCATATAACATTAGTAAAAGCTCGTATCATTCATCCATCGATCCATAATTTCATGATTTTTAAAACTTATAGATTTGTGTTTATAATGGTGGGGAAATCTACAAGGTTTAACCCCGGCTTAAACATGACCTTGAGATGGGATTAGGCTGGGTCGTAGCTTTCTGAGTGTGAGACCCATAGATTGACTGCTTGCTTGGTAATGTATAATATTTTTAGATCACGGAATTAGGGGATCGAGAGTCGGTGGTTGGGTTTAATCGGATCAAAATACCGATTGTTACGGTTAACATGTTGAGAACCTTGGAACAAGGATTCTTGAGGACGGAGAAATCGGAGTGTACTTACTTAGTGTAAGCCTTGGAAACTTGAACAATAATAAGAACCTAAAGGGTTCATAATAAAATGAACGATGCAGTGTACTTACTTAGCGTAAGCTAATTCAAAAACGTTTTTCAAACACTACAAGAAAGAAGCACATGGAATAAGGATTCTTGAGGACCGAGAAATCGGAGTCAGAGATCCCGTGTATAAGAGTCGAGTTTTGTATGTTTTATTAGTCGAATGGTGTTTATCTAGTCGGTTTTACATTTGTATTCGTGTTTGAGTCAATTACAGGTTATAGGTGCTAATTGAGCGGATAACGAAGCATTATCGAGAAGGCACGAAAGTACATGGGTTTAAAGTGTAAAATATCAAAGTTTCCTCGAATCTCAAATCTTCGCGGTACGCGAAGACCGGAAGGAGGATGTTCGCGGTACGCGAGGGAGAGTAAAGTGTGCCTCGACTAAATTGTTCTTCGCGACATGCGAAGAATGGGCCAAGGACTTTCGCGACAAGCGAAGGGCCGGCGGATCAGGTAAAAGCCCTAATTTTCTAATTAAAAGGAACTGAAACCCTAAGTCGTAATTAACTTTTATTCAGCCGATTTCAGAGAAACTAAGGGTGATTTTCAGAGGCTAAGCTGCGTGTGGCTTCAGACAGTTCCAAATCATCTATTGAAGCTATGCTCACGTGTTTGACAAGAATGCATGGCTAAGCTGTGTGTGGCTTCCTCCTGACGCATGGTTCGGTTAGGTTTTCGTGTTTGATTCAGTTATTCATCTGTTTTAGATTGATTAGTTTCTGACAATTACTGATTGATTGATGTATTGGTTGAGGTAGACAATTTTATCTATGTGTTTTGAGTTTGTTTGCTTTCCAATCTTGTTCGGTTGATGACAAAACTTAGTAGCAGGGTTGGGTGACTAAAGTAGATAACTTGATACTGATAAATTGGGTAGTTGAATGATACTGGTTATGACAAACTAGTTGCATAGGTTTTCTGACAAAGAATCGGTCTTTAGTTACTAATTCAACTGATTTTCCAACACTATGTCTATGTGGTGTCTAAACTGAATAACTGGATTGTATGTGAAACCTAGAACCTGACGTTTGGGAGGGAGTTGCATCTTTATTTGATTTGTGTTTTATTCTAGTTACTAATCTAAGCAATTTAACTTTCCACTGATTCCTTGTGGATTCGACAACCCTACTTCCATGTCTATAGTCCAAGGTAGGTAAGTAGTAGTTTTTATAAGTGTTTTTTATTGACCTTGACAACACGATCAAAATGACGCCGTTGCGGAGGAATCTGTGCGCTTAGTTTTATTTCTTTAGTTAGTTGATTTTTATACTTTAAAACAAAAACCCCAAAATTATTTTCTTCTATTTTACTTTTAATTTTATTTTTTCATTCAGAACTACTTGGGTGTGTTACTTGTGCAGGTTGGCATGGATAGGAATTTTCATGATGATCAATACTACTATGAGCCGTGCAACAACTGTGGCATCACTAGCCACTGGATACAAGATTACCCAAGGAACAATCAATATGGTGGTGGTACGGAGTATCAAAGCTATCATGATAATTACAATCAAGACTACCACCCGAGCAGCCCACCTGAACAAGACAACTATCAAACTGAACTGGATGCCATCCGATCAGATATGAAAGAGGTGGCCAAAGTGGTCCATGAAGTGATAAAACAACAAGAAAACCAGGCAAAAGCTCATCAAGCCTTGATAGATCAAGTTGTCCACTTAACCAAGATTGTTGGAAGCATCATCAAAGAAGTAGGTAAACCTTGAAGTGCACATCAGTCGTCAAGTTCTGAAGCCACAAACCGTGAACACCTCAACACTGTAAGTCTAAACTCCCCATTTGAATTTCCTTCTTGTGAACCGGCAATCCTTATACTGCCGGTGGAATACAGTGAATCTGAGTCTGACCTTAATCATGATCTTATTTCACATAATAATTTGAAAACTGAAAATGTGAATAAACCTGTAAAAATCCCTCTTGAGATATTGTAGTCAAACCGTTTTTGAAGGAAAAATATCAAACACGTGATGAGAGATGGGAAAAGTTTGAAAAGCGTAAAATTAACTCACAATTTTTAAACACGCTTAAACAAGATCCTGATAGTGTTGAATGTCACACCCCCAATTAAACTAACGGAGTTTTTCCGTTTGACGTGTGACGAACCAGGATATCAGTCATTAGTTACATCAAACGATACTATATGAGACTTAAAAGTCATAACATAAATGTTCAGAGTTAAATGCGGAAGCGTAAACGTTAATAGGAAATCAAAAGTAATTACACGCCACAAGCGTCAATTAATGTAAATAAGTAAAATTGTTTGAAATGAATGATATGACAGTAGGACTCCATGCATGTCCTAAGTGTGCAACCTGTGCCAAAGCGACCTGAGAAACATGTAAAAAAAAGTGTCAACACGAGGTTGGTGAGTTCATAGGTTTCAAGGTTACAATAAGAGAGTGTTTGCCAGATTATGTACATTCAATATGCATATCTATAGGTATCTAGCCTATGTTCATGTCTTACTAAAGCGCTCGCAACCGAAGCTGACTGTTTGTGTTTGTATGCCTCCTATCAGGTCTATCAACTCTGGAAAATGTGAGTAGGCTAACATTTCACCCGTTCGACATCCAATCGAGTTAGCGCGACTAACGTGGGTGGGGTTTGTCAAACCCAGTAGTACTACTAAACATTACCTCGCTAAGATCCATATTAACGGTTCGATGTATGATGAGGACTTTCTGTGATAGTGTGTCACACTTTCTGTCATGTTTTCTCCCCCAACGGGAAAAACATGTAACATAATGTTTGTCTTCGTACCTGTTTCTCCCCCACGGGGAAAACAAGTAAAAATATGATAGTTTGTGTACATGTTTGTTTCTCCTCAACAGGAAAACAAGTAAAATATGTTTGTGTGTAAGCATGTTTCTCCCCCAATAGTAAAACAAGTAAAAAGGGGCCGTGAAACTCACCTGCGTTGCGTTGTAGGTAGTATCACACAAGTAAGAGATTTGGAATCTCAAGTGTTAGCCTGCACGGCTTACGTATGCCCTAGAATTATAAACACATAAATTAGGGTCATATGGGGTTTGTGACAATGACACGGAAGATTGAACGCCTTAACGCATTCTAAGGATTTAAGAGTAGACGAACGCGTCTATGGAAATATATATGTTTCTTAATATAACAATTAAGATCAAAGCGCTACGTGTCGAATGTTAATAACGGATAAAATTAAGTAAATAAATAACTTCTTACGTTTGCCTTTTAAAATGGTTAGGAAAATTATATAACTATATATTGTGTGGAAAATAATAATTCGATATACTAAACGTGAGTAGATAATATAAACAATTATATTATTAATTAGTTTAAAACGTTACACAAGGTAAATAAACGAGGCGGAATAATATAAAATATATATCATTTTATACTAGAAGTCACGGGTTGAAAACAATATAAACATATTATTTTATCTGAATTCGTGGTTTGAAGGTAATATAAATATCCTATTTTAAAAGTGGGAATGAAAATAGGTTATAAAACCAAACCCGAGTCTACGAGTGGTTTCCGGTTTTAAAACACATTTATATATTAAAATAATAATATGGGAATTGGTTTTATATTAAAAATAATGATTTAAAAATGATCTAAAATGAATTACACCTTTCCAAGGTGAGACCTTTAACAAGACCATGACGTCTACTTGAAACTCTAACGGTTTACAACGCTTATCGGCATAGTTTTTTTTTTTTGAAGATCACGAGCTCCCGCCATACGATTTCGAATTTGAACAATCTTTTCAGAGGTTTCGAGTACGAATTCTAGACCCGTAAGTTGGCTATCCCCAACTTCGGCCCAAAAATAGGAGATCGGCATTTCCGTCCATTTAATGCCTCGTATGGAGTTGCTTTGATGCTAGTGTGATGACTGTTGTTGTAGGAGAACTCCACTAAAGGCAAGTGAGTTTCCCAACTGTTATCGCGATCGATCACATAAGCTCGCAGCATGTCCTCTAGGGTTTGAATAGTGCGTTCAGGGTGGCCATATGTTCGAGGATGGTATGCCGTGCTCATATCTAGACGCGTGCCTAGAGATTTTGTAACGATTGCCAGACATGTGAGGTGAATCGAGTGTCACGATCCGAGCTGATTGAGATTGGCCCCCGTGCCGAGAGACTACTTCCTTCAGGTATATATGAGTAAGTTCCTCCATTTTGTCGGTTTCTTGATTGCTAGGAATTGAGCGGACTTTGTTAAACGATCGATTATTACCCAAATGGTATCACATCCGGTAGGAGTTCGTGACAATTTTGTGATAAAGTCCATGGATATATGTTCCCATTTCCACATGGGAATCTCTAGTTATTGGAGAAGACCGGAAGGCTTTTGATATTCAACTTTGACTTTCGCGCAAGTCAGGCACTTGCTCACATAGGTGGCTATATCGGCCTTCATCTTTAGGTCATGGTACATCTTGTCGGAACGTGGATGTATAAAGTAACGAGATTTATGAGCCTCATCCATGACTAGTTCCCTTAAATTTCCGATTACTGGAACGCATATTCGCTCGGCGAAGTGGCGAATTCCGTCAGATTTGACCTCGAGTTGTGCTTCCATACCGCGTGTACCTTCCAGCGGTAGATTTTCCTCTTTCAGGGCTTCAAGTTGAGCACTACGGATTTTGTCAGGTAGTCTGGGGTGGATAGTGAGTCGTAATACTCGAACTCATCGGGGCTTAGTTTCTTTCGACTTAGGGCATCGGCTATTACGTTAGCCTTGCCAGGGTGATACTTGATAGTATAATCATAGTCGTTTAAGAGTTTGATTCAACGACGCTGTCGCGTGTTCAACTCTTCTTGTTCAAAGATATGATGAAGATTCTTTTGATCGGTGTAGATAGTGCATTTGGTACCGCACAAGTAGTGTCTCCAGATATTTAGTGCAAATACCACAGCTCCCAACTCTAAGTCGTGAGTCATGTGGTTTCTCCTCATGGATTTTTAGTTGACGAGAAGCGTATGCGATCACTTTCTCGCGTTGCATCAGTACACCACCAAGACCTTGGATAGATGGATCAAAGTACACCACAAAATCATCTGTTCCCCCTGAAAGAGATAGGATGGTGTACTGAAGAGTTTCTACTTCAGGGATTGAAATGTTGATTCCTGGGTGTCACCCTGGTTATAGGGTTTATCCTTTTGAGTCAAGGCCTTGAGGGGTTGGGCAGTTTTGGAGAATCCTTCAATGAAACGACGGTAGTAGCTAGTCAATCCCAGAAATTGACGCACCTCCGTCGGCGTTGTAGGCATTGTCCAACTCTTGATTGCTTCTACTTTAGCTGGATCGACATGTATTCCCATCTTGTTGACTACATGTCCTAAGAATTTCACTTCGTGAATTCAGAATTCACACTTAGAGAATTTAGCATACAATTGTTCTTACTTTAGCAGTTCCAGAATCAAACGAAAGTGTTCCTCATGTTCATCCCTATTCTTGGAATAGATAAGGATGTCATCAATGAAAACGTTGACGAACTGGTCGAGGTACGGTTTACACACACGGTTCATGAGATCCATGAACACTGAGGGTGCGTTGGTCAGTCCGAATGGCATGACCATGAATTCGTAGTGACCATACCTATTCCTGAATGTCGTCTTTGAGATGTCCTCCTCTCAGACTCTTCGTTGATGGTAACCGGATCTAAGATCTATCTTGGAATATAAGCTTGATCCTTGTAGTTGATCAAATAGATCGTCGGTGCGAGGTAGAGGATAATGGTTCTTGATCGTCACTTTATTTAGTTCACGATAGTCGATGCACATGCGGAAAGTTCTGTACTTCTTCTTGACAAACAAGACTGGAGCTCCCCATGGCGATGAGTTAGGTCGAATGAAACCTCTATCCAACAACTCTTACAGTTGTGTGGATAGCTCTTGTAATTCACTGGGTGCAAGTCTGTAGAACGCCCAAGCAATAAGCGCCGCTCCAGGTGCTAGATCAATTTGGAATTCGACTTGACGATATGGTGGAAGGCCAGGCATGTCTTCGGAAAATACATTCGGACAATCACGAACGATCGGTATGTCGTCGATCTTCTACTCCTCAGATGGCTGCTCGGCGACGAGAGCCAGAATGGAAGTATGATATTTAAGTAGACACTTTGTGCTTTCATGAAAGATATGATGCCCATAACAGTACAACTCTTTTCGCCTTGGATAGAAAGGGTTTCTCCACAAGGGAGAGAAAGGCGAACAATTTTCTCCCGAGAGACAATCTCCGCTTGGTTCTTAGCTAACCAGTCTATTCCGACCATTAATTCAAAACGGTCAACTGTGACTGGCATAGGGTCTATGTCAAGTTCATGACCATCCAATCCAAGTTTACAACTCTTAAGAATGTGAGTTGCTTCAATTATCTGTCCACCAGCTATTTCTATGGCGTACTTAGCTTCTAATAGGGTTGGAGTACGACCGCACCAGTAAGAAATTTGTGAAGTCATACTGAGACTTCTAGTGAGACCCGTGCTTATAAGGTAAGCGTCGGTCAATGCAAAGGCTAAGGGAAGAGGTTCAAATGTAGGAAAAGAAATTTTATGAGATACAGATTCTAGTAATATCAGGGATAGGTTGTTTCTTTTAAGTAGTCGCGTTCAATCGATGGTTGGTTGGATTAAATCCCTGTTTTCTGATGGCAACGGAATAACAGGATTATTCTGCGAAGAGGGGAGTCTGTTTACGGAGTTGGATATCCTGGGGTATATATCAAACTATACCAAGGATAAGTCACAGGATAAGGTAATAGGGTCAAATGGTATTTATTGTTGGAGTGTAAGGAATAACGTTTTAGCTTAGAAAGAATTTATCAGATTCCGCTTACATAGTTGATGGGTTTACCATGAGGTTCTATTAGAGTTTCAATCGAGTCGGTTTCTATGATCACGTTTGGATGAGAGTCTTAATTTCACTAAGACTCTTACATGAGTGAGATAAAATGATGGATCCTATTGATGATAGTTCAGTGCGTCCGTAAACATATTCAACCTGATAGTCGCGTCTATCAACTGTTGAATAGGTTTAACGATACCAATTAGTCATTGAGCGGGTTACGAGAGCTTCTACTGACGGTGGGAATATGAGTCTGTAGATCACAGATTAGGACCATTTATCCACACACTAGGTTTCACCAGGACTTACATGCACTTCAAATTACTATTACGTGTGCACCCGTAATGATAATTTGCTTTGCATGCTCACCCTAGTTCTCCCTGTCATGTGTCATAACGTCCTTTAGTTTGTATTGTTGAGTACAGAGTGTGTTAGAGATGATAAGTCATCGAAAAAGCTTAGCCATCAACCACAAGTTGATCAACTAGGACTTATGTCAGGATGAGTAGTCGAAAATCGTTTGATCCGAGTATTCACTCGAGTTGATAACACAATACGAGAGTCCAATCCAGTGGATTGTAGATGGGAACATGCACATGAAACAAACATGTACATGAAATGCGGCTTCGAGAAGCGAAACTAGTTCATAGATATGAGTTACTAGAAGAGGCAAAGTAACCGTCTTTCCAACTAAGTCAGGATAGGGTTTGAATTATGCAAAGAGCAAGGCGTTCTCAACCTTATGGTCAATCTTTCTTCAACAGAATATCGGTCAAAGCGCGAGCCCACTGCTCGGGAAGGTGATGACATCTACGTGTCAATGGATTCTACGATGATGCATGCAACAGTCTGCCTTCACACGGTGTATCGTTGCTAGTGGGTACGGTATGGACTCGCCTCCGACGATCCCAACCCTCACAGAGACATGTGCTAGTGCTGTGTGTCTTCCACAACACTAACTTGAGAAGACCCACCATTCCCTGATTGTGTCCTCGATAGGCTCAAGCCGGTGTCATCTTCGGCTTTGATGGTGTAACAAAGGTGTAGATGATGGGGGTGTGAGTGACTCCTCCGAAGGCTTCGTCTCGCTGCCCACGGACGAGAGTGGATGTTGTTCTGATGACTCCCCAAGTGTCACCACCGGGAATGATGATATAGTGAGAACGACGTGTTCCTCGTCATAAGAGGGTGATATGGATGTTGTTATCATGCCTTCAATGCAATGTAAGTATGGGTACCATGTGTATCATGTATAAGTGTCTGTGTCGTGTAACTAATGCATGTGTGCGGCTATAGTCTGGTATGAAATCCTAGTTCTCTATAACTAATGGCTCTGATACCAATCTGTCACACCCCCAAATTCCACTAACGGAGTTTTACCATTTGGCGTGTGACGAACCAGGATCTCAGGCATTAGTTACATCAAACGATACTATATGAGACTTAAAAGTCATAACATAAATGTTCAGAGTTAAATGCGAAAGCGTAAACGTTAATAGGAAATCAAAAGTAATTACACGCCACAAGCGTCAATTAATGTAAATAAGTAAAATTGTTTAAAATGTTTGAAATGAATGATATGACAGTAGGACTCCATGCATGTCCTAAGTGTGCAACCTGTGCCAAAGCGACCTGAGAAACATGTAAGAAAAAGTGTCAACATGAGGTTGGTGAGTTCACAGGTTTCAAGGTTACAATAAGAGAGTGTTTGCCAGATTATGTACATTCAATATGCATATCTATAGGTAGCTAGCCTATGTTCATGTCTTACTAAAGCGCTCGCAACCGAAGCTGACTGTTTATGTTTGTATGCCTCCTGTCAGGTCTATCAACTCTGGCAAATGTGAGTTGGCTAACATTTCACCCGTTCGACCTCTAATCGAGTTAGCGCGACTAACGTGGGTGGGGCTTGTCAAACCTAGTAGTACTACTAAACATTACCTCGCTAAGATCCATATTAACGGTTCGATGTATGATGAGGACTTTCTGTGATAGTGTGTCACGCTTAGCCTCAACAGTAATAACATATGAATTACAATAATCTAAAATAGTTTTGTCATGTTTTCTCCTCCAACGGGAAAAACATGTAACATAATGTTTGTCTGCGTACCTGTTTCTCCCCCACGGGGAAAACAAGTAAAAATATGATAGTTTGTGTACATGTTTGTTTCTCCTCAACAGAAAAACAAGTAAAATATGTTTGTGTGTAAGCATGTTTCTCCCCCAATAGTAAAACAAGTAAAAAGGGGCCGTGAAACTCACCTGCGTAGCGTTGTAGGTAGTATCACACAGGTAAGAGATTTGGAACCTCAAGTGTTAGCCTGCACAGCTTTCGTATGCCCTAGAACTATAGACACATAAATTAGGGTCATATGGGGTTTGTGTTAACGACACGGAAGATTGAACGCCTTAACGCATTCTAAGGATTTAAGAGTAGACGAACGCGTCTACGGAAATATATATGTTTCTTAATATAACAATTAAGATCAAAGCGCTACGTGTCGAATGTTAATAACGGATAATATTAAGTAAATAAATAACTTCGTACGTTTGCCATTTAAAATGGTTAGGAAAGTAATATAACTATATATTGTGTGGAAAATAACAAATATATTATTTTTATTCGATATACTAAACGTGAGTGGATAATATAAACAATTATATTATTAATTAGTTTAAAACGTTACACAAGGTAAATAAACGAGGCGGAATAATATAAAATATATATCATTTTATACTAGGGTCATCACATCCAATACCCGGTTCTAACAGCTTTTAATCTAAAAGTCCCCTGTGTTCTTCCCCCTTTACGCGAAACCGGACCAAACTCCACCCCAAAACCAATGAATTCGTTTTTGATTGAAGCAAAAGGCATAGGGGTTTTGATAATCGGGGTATTGCAACCCTACAGGTGTAATTAATTGCAAAACCAACAAGTTAGATCTGTTAAATATTCGATTGAAATCCCGAAACCCTAGTTTTGAAACTACAAATCAAATCGACTAATACTGATAATGTATGTTGTTAGATTCATAGGGCTTTCAAAGGGTATTAGTTTTCGATCCTGATCATGTCAATTAATTGAGTTTAAACTGGATCTAAAGTGAGATTCGATTAACTGGTTCATATGAAGAACCCTAGAATCGATTCTCAATCAATTCGATGTTATAAACCCGACATATGTTAGGGCTTTTGTTTTAGGAATGAATGCGAGTCTGAGGGTGTGATTTGTTACCTTGAATGATATCCAATTGATAGAGATCGGCTAGTTAGGTTTTTGACTTCAAATGTTTTAGTCCCCGGTGAGTCTGGCTCTTTCCCTGACCGAATACGAGTGTGCAACAGCTTCAGGGAGAGTCGTCTATCGTGTGCAGAGGGTTAATTTCCAGTATGAAGATGGAATTGACACAGATTTGCGAGTAAATGAGATGAAGTCGACGGTTGAGGTTTAATTACTTAATAAAGGGATTAATTTGACACATTAACGCACAATAATGTTTCAATGATGAACGTTTATGGTGATAATTGTGTATTTCGGTTACATTTGGATAGCTAATCGGTTATGATTTCGAATTTAAGCCAAGAACATCACGGGTTTGACTTTTAAAAGTCAAATAGAAACAAATCCATTAAATTTTGACTTTGTGAAGTCAACAGATTAAGTTTTGGGACTTGGTAGATTCAGTCCCTGTAGTTTGAGTTTGAATATAGGCAAAAATAGTCCCTAGAGTTTGAGATAAGTAAACTAAGTTAACATTTAAGTGGATTACTTAACGGAGTTGGATTAAAAAGTCCTGATTGTCACATTGAATCTTTGAAAGGTTTGAGTACCCAAAAATGACGTCACAAATGTCCTGAACAGGTAGATCTAAGTGCTAGTCTGAATGCCGTGTTTACGGGTACCCTTCCCTCGAAACTCCAAGATCCAAGGGCACTTGGTATTTCCATACAAAAAGGTGCAATTAAATTAGATAGAGCGTTACTGGATCTTGGAGCATCTGTGAGTATAATAACAGGGAGTCTGTATGATCAGCATGAATTTGGTTCATTACAGAGAGTTAACACCACTGTGGTGTAGGCTGATCAGACTCCCGCACATCCACGGGGGATTTTAAAGGATGTGATTGTGAAAGTAGGAGAGTTTTACTACCCGGTGGATTTCTTGGTGTTGGATTGTGTCAAGAACACATAACCAACTATTACTTTCGGTAGACCGTTCTTGGCCACTGCGCAGGCATATATTAACTATCCTGAGGGAACGATAAGGATGAGGTTTGGGGCATAGAAAATGAGTCTTCAGATATTTTTCAAACTTGCCAACCCCGAAAGCTAACAAATGGGGATCACCTGAAAAGGTGAATCACACAGTCGAGAATGCTTGTTTTATAGGTAACAGGTCAGCTGAGATGAAGAACGGTGAGACTCCAGACAAGGGGAAGAAACGGGTCAAAAAGAGAAAACGGAAAGGAAAGAAGCCGCAAGTTTCGGATGCAGAACGGGAACTCTTTGCTTTGTTTGTGCAAGCAAGGAGAAAATTTGATGAGGAAAGGAACTTAAGTGTAGGGAAGGAGGAGTCCAAGCATCCCACCCAACCACCTTGATGGCAGTAAGGTACACCGCGTCTGGTTGAAGACGTTAAACTTAGCACTCTTAGGAGGTACCCTAAGGTATGTTTTAATTTATTGTCTAGTTAAATGAACTTTGTGGGTGTATTCAATAGAAACCCTTATGAGACTAAACTCGTCCACTCAGGCTACCGAGGGTTTTAAAGGCGTGATGCATACGCTAAATGCATCCGTGATTCCTACAAAAGTGAGTTAGGTTTTATCTTTTTTTTGTGTTTTGTGGGTGAACCGGCCAAGTGTGGGGAAGTCACATGGGTTTTCATGCACATGGGGTGCAATTGGGTGCGTGTGCGCGTTTCTAGAGGCGTTGAACAAAAATGGGTTTTTGAGTTGGAAAAATTTTCTAAGTATAAAATGGAATTAACTTTATGTCAACAGAAGGTCTTCGCGGTACGCGAAGACCCAGCCTACAGAGTTCGCGACACGCGAAGAACAAAGTCAAGGCCGGGTCAAACTTCTGTCTCTCGTGGTACGCAAGATTTTCCCCTAGTCCTTCGCGACACGCGAAGGACCTGAAACCCTAATTTTTATTTTTATTTTTCTTTATTTTATTTATTCTTTGAGTTGTGTTCAGTTCGTCTTGTATTTTTATTTTTTATTGGAGTCGTTATATTAAGTCGGTATGATGCTTGTGAGTATGTTTCGAGCTTAATTTTGCAGGTTTGTATTAAAAATTTCCCGCACTCAATCTCCTTTCGAGAGACAATAATCCGATCTGGACCGTTTTTGTACAATGCAACCTGCTTGTATCCGTGGAGCACGACCGCGAATGAAATGCTATACGATCGTCTTTCCAACTAAGTTTTTATTATTTTTGTATTTTATTTTCGTTTAGTGTCGCTCTTCCTACATTGAGGAGAATATAGAGTTTAAGTGTGGGGAGGGGAGACAAAGTCCAAGTCTGAGTTTTCAGTCTTTTGTTTTGAGTGAGTTTTGAGTCGTAAATACATAAAAATTTAAAAAATTTTGAAAAAATGTCTCTGGATTAGGATTTTTGCAATTAAATGGAAAATGATAGTATAATCGGAAACTTTACTAGTGTGGAATTTAATTAAATAATAATGATGATCAAACATGTATAATTTGTAACGTTTTGGTAGGACTAACCGACTTAAGAGCTTAAATATCCTAAAAGTGAATCTAACTTAATTGGATAATTAATTCAGGATGTCTTGTGGTCTCATCTTAGGGGTGTCGGTAAGGTCGAAACTGTCAATATAGGGTGATAGGTACCACTATAAACAAACATTTATAAGTTTTTTAAAATTTTGGCACACCGCTTTCTTTTTATGAAAATAAATTCGAAAGTTGGTGGCGCCCGCAATCCATAATCCATCAATTGAATGAGCTTATTTAATTAAATTGAAAGCTTGAGTTTAGCCTACATGTTACCCTCTGGGATAGTGACTTGGTTGATACACCCATGGCCGGGACTTAAGTGATCAATATTTGATGACTAAGTTAGGTTCACGTGTTTCCCTTTGGGATGGTGACTTGAAGGATACACCCATGTTCCGAAGCTTAGGTATTTCAATGCTAAAAAACTGCATCCTACGTGTCATATATCATGTTCAAGCGTGATTGAAACACCACTAGGTTAGGTTTATTCATATAACATTAGTAAAAGCTCGTATCATTCATCCATCGATCCATAATTTCATGATTTTTAAAAATTATAGATTTGTGTTTATAATGGTGAGGAAATCTACAAAGGTTTAACCCCGGCTTAAACATGACCTTGAGATGGGATTAGGCTGGGTCGTAGCTTTCTGAGTGTGAGACCCATAGATTGACTGCTTGCTTGGTAATGTATAATATTTTGAGATCACGGAATTGGGGGATCGAGAGTCGGTGGTTGGGTTTAATCGGATCGAAATACCGATTGTTACGGTTAACATGTTGACAAAACAAAAGATATAAAAGAATGTAAATAAAAAACAAGTTTTCTGATTATGATTCAATTGCATAATTTTTTTTTGGGACGAAAAGGTCAAGTGTGGGGATGTGATGTGAGGTTAAATATCACGTGTATAACAGTCGAGTTTTGTATGTTTTAATAGTTTAGTGATGTTTATCGACTCGGTTTTACGTTTGTATTCGTGTTTGAGTCTATTACAGGTTATAGGTGCTAATAGAGCGGATAACGAAGCATAATCGAGAAGGCGCCAAAGTACAGGGGTTTAAAGTGTAAAATATCAAAGTTTCCTGGAATCTCAAGTTTCGTGAAGACCGGAAGGAGGATGTTCGCGGTACACGAGGGAGAGGAAAGCATGCCTCGACTAAATTGTTCTACGCGATACGCGAAGAATGGGCCAAGGACTTTGGCGACACGCGAAGGGCCGGAGGATCCGGAAAAATCCCTAATTTTCTAATTAAAAGGAATTGAATCCCTAAGTCGTAATTAACTTTCATTCAGCCGATTTCAGAGCAACTAAGGGCGACTTTCAGAGGCAAAGACAGTTCCAGATCATCTATTGAAGTTATGCTCGCATGTTTGACAAGCATGCGTGGCTAAGCTGCGTGTGGCTTCCTCCCGACGGATGGTTCGGTTAGGTTTTCGTATTTGATTCAGTTGTTCATCTGTTTTAGATTGATTAGTTTCTGACAATAACTTATTGATTGATGTATTGGTTGAGTTAGACAATTTTATCTATGTGTTTTGAGTTTGTTTGCTTTACAATCTTGTTCGGTTGATGACAAAACTTAGTAGCAGGGTTGGGTGACTAAAGTAGATAACTTGATACTGAGAAAATTGGGTATTTGAATGATACTGGTTATGACAAACTAGTTGCATAAGTTTTCTGACAAAGAATATGTCTTCAGTTACTAATTCAACTGATTTTTCAACACTATGTCTATGTGGTGTCTAAACTGAATAACTGGATTATATGTGAAACCTAGAACCTGACGTTTGGGAGGGACTTGCATCTTTATTTGATCTGTGTTTTCATTCTAGTTACTAATCTAAGCAATTTAACTTTCCACTGATTCCCTGTGGATTCGACAACCCTACTTCCTTGTCTATAGTCCAAGGTAGATAAGTAGTAGTTTTTATAAGTGTTTTTGATTGACCTTGACAACGCGATCAAGAATGAAGTCACCTTCGCCACCAATCAGCTAAAAGAGCGAGCTGATGATTGGTGGGGAGTAGTATAGAGAGAAAAAGGTAGAGAGAAAATCAAAGAGATAGGGTGGGAAGAATTCAAGGATATCTTCCTAAAACATTATTTCCCTTGAGTGGCAATTGAGAGAATCACTGAGGAGTTTCTTCAACTCCGTTAGACAACGGATACTGTGGATGAGATCACAGGGATCTTCTTTGACAAGGCCAAATTATGTCCGTCTTTGTTAACAACCCCGGAGATGTGGATGACGAGATACCATCTCATTTTGAAAACTGAAATTAGAGAGTTTATCCATCCGTCCAAGTGCGCGAACTTGGAGGAGATGATTGATTGGGCTCGAGAACGGGAAACTAAGCTCGAGAGGCAAACTGAGAGAGATTGGAAGAGGAAAGGAGAAAGTTATCCTTCTCCTATGCCTCTTAAAAGATTTAAGTTTAACAAGCCGGGAAGAGGTTCCTCCCAAAGAAAAAGTGTACATGATTGTAAGAATTGTGGAAGGAGGCACCCGGGAGAGTGTCGATTCAAGTCAGTAACTTGTCACAAGTGTGGGAAGAGAGGGCACACTGCATTGCAGTGTATGAGTGGCACCAGATTGTGCTACAACTGTTATAAGCAAGGACACTTTAGCAAGGAATGTCCTGAGCTAAAATCTCAGATGGGAGAAGCGTCGAAAGTGGCAGAGAATGAAGTAAAGAGAATCGAGGCTCCGAAGCCAAGAGGTATGGCTTTTCAGATCACCACAAAGGAAGCGAAAGAGGTTCCTGACATTGTATCAGGTACATTCCTCTTGAATTCCCTACCTGCTTGTGTTTTATTCGATACAGGAGCTAGTCTATCATTTATTTCTGTATAATATGCGAACTCTAGAAACTTTAATAGAAGAAGTTGAAATTGCAAGTGATCGAAACTACGTAGTAACTGAAATATGTCGAGATTGCCAACTACTGATAGAAGGAGAAGAATATCTCGTCAACCTAATTCCAATGTCAATGCAAGAATTCGACGTAATCATTGAAATGGACTAGTTATCTTCACATGCTGCAATGATTATATGCAATCAGAAGATTGTTCGATTCTTGACGCCTACAGGAAAGGAAGTTAGTGTCATTAGTGAATGACGGAACCAGATCACGTTATGTACGATGGCCAAGATAAGTAGCTACGTGAGACAAGTTCACCAAGCCTTCTTTGCCTATGTAGAAGATGTAAAGATGAAAGGGAAGGAACTGGATCAAGTTCCAGTGGTAAAAGAATTCCCAGAAGTATTCCCAGACGATCTTCCAGGTGCTCCACCTGAGAGAGAGATTGAGTTTAAAATTGATTTAATCCCTGAAGCTAAGCCGGTAGCTAAGGCTCCGTATCGATTAGCACCAACTGGGATGAAGGAATTAATGTCACAACTACAAGAGTTGTTAGACAAGGGATTTATACGTCCAAGTGTATCCCCTTGGGGTGCACCAATTATGTTTATGAAGAAGAAAGACGGTAGTATGAGGATGTGTATAGACTACCGCGAATTGAACAAATTGACTATCAAGAATAGGTATCCTTTACCTAGAATTGATGATCTGCTTGATCAATTACAAGGCTCAAGTTGGTTTTCCAAGATTGACTTAAGATCCGGTTATCATCAGGTTAAGGTACGAGAAGAAGATGTACCTAAAACGGCATTCAGAACTCGTTATGGAAACTATCAATTTGTAGTGATGCCGTTTGGAGTAACGAATGCTCCGGCAGTTTTCAAGGATCTCATGAATAGAGTATGCCGGCCAATGTTAGACAAATTCGTTATTGTCTTCATTGATGACATTCTGATTTATTCACAGAATAAAGAAGAACATGCACAACATCTTCGTGAAGTACTTAGTACTTTACGAAAATAGAAACTGTACGCTAAATTATCAAAATGTGCATTCTGGTTAAGGGAAGTTCAATTTCTGGGTCATGTTATAAACGCAGAAGGTATCTCAGTAGACCTAGCAAAGGTAGAGGATGTAATGAAATGGTCTCCACCTAAGAATCCATCAGAAGTTAGAAGTTTCTTGGGATTAGCTGGCTATTATAGAAGGTTCATCCAAGACTTATCTAAGATAACCATCCCATTAACTAAGCTAACTCCAAAGAATTCGAAATACGAATGGAATGCGGCACAAGAGAAGGCATTCCAGGTATTGAAAGAAAGATTGACACAAGCTCCCGTTCTAGCATTACCAAAAGGAATAGAAGACTTTGTGGTGTATTCTGATTCCTCAAAACTTGGGTTAGGATGTGTTCTGATGCAAAGAGGAAAGGTGATATCCTACGCCTCTCGATAACTAAAGACACACGAAGTAAACTATCCAACCAATGATCTAGAATTAGCTGCAGTAGTGTTTGCACTAAAGATCTGGAGGCATTATCTGTATGGAACGAAGTGTACGATTTACACAGACCACAAGAGTCTTAAATACTTCTTTGACCAGAAGGACTTAAACATGAGGCAACGACGATGGTTGGAACTGGTCAAGGATTATGATTGTGAGATCTTGTATCATCCCGGAAAGGCTAACGTGGTAGTCGATGCTCTAAGTCGAAAGGAAGAGCATCATCCTATGCGGGTGAAAGCATATAAGTTAGCGATAACTCCTGATTTCATGAGCCAGCTTCGAGACGCACAAATCGAAGCATTAAAAGATGAGAAGGTTAAGAAAGAAAGAATGGTTGGTCAGGAGAAATTTCTAGAAGAGAATAATTATAAAGTCAAGACTCGATTTTGTCGCAAGTGGATACCACAATCAAGTGAGTTTAGACTTAAGATTCTCTATGAAGCTCATAATCACGATATTCTATTCATCCGGGTACTACAAAAATGTACCAATATCTGCGCAAAGATTATTGGTGGCCCGGAATGAAGTTTGATATCATGAAATATGTAGCTAAATGCTTAACTTGCCTACAAGGTAAAGTAGAACATCAAAAGCCATACGGAAGGTTACAACCATTAGAAATCCTAGAATGGAAGAGGGAACATCTCACTATGGACTTCATAACCAAGCTACCAAAGATAGCTAGGGGTTATTTTACCATTTGGGTGGTTGTAGATCGGTTAACTAAGAGTCCTCATTTCTTAGCCATATGTGAGACATACTCTTCAGAAAAGTTAGCCGATTTATGCAACAAAGAAATTATTTTCAGACATGGAGTGTCAGTCTCGATTGTCTCTGATCGAGATACGCGTTTCACTTCACGTTTTTGGAAAACGTTCCATGAGGAGATGGTAATTAGGTTGTTGATCAGCACGGCATATCATCCTCAGAACGATGGTCAAAGTGAGAGGACGATTCAGATTCTTGAAGATATGTTGCGTGCTTGTATAATTGATTTCGGTGGAAGTTGGGATAATCATCTTCCATTAGCAGAATTCTCATACAATAATAGCTACCATTCCAGTATTGGTATGCCACCATATCAGATGCTATATGGAAGAAGATGTAGGACTCCTGTATGTTGGGAAGAAACTGGTCAGAAAGAGTTGGGCAGCAAAGAAATAGTTCAAGCCATGTCAGAAAGCTTGACTTAATCAAGGCACGTTTTAAAGTTGCACAAGATAGACAGAAGTCATACGTAGACAAGAGACGTAGACCGATAGAATTCCAAGAAGGATATTATGTCTTGTTAAAAGTATCTCCTTGGAAAGGTCTAATCTGATTCAAGAAACGTGGAAAGTTAAGTCCACGATTCATTGGTCCTTTCAAAATCATCAAAAAATAGGAAAAGTAGCTTATCAGTTAGAGCTACCTGAAGAATTGAATCAGATACACAACACGTTCCATGCATCATATTTAAGGAAATGTTTGGCGGATTCAAGAAATGACTTGGGAAAGTGAGGATGAAATGAGGAAAAGCTATCCTCAATTATTTAAGGATTAACAGGTTTCGAGGAAGAAACCTAAATTAAAGGGGGGAAGAGTTGTAACACCCCAAATTCTATAGGAAATAAAAGTCTAGGGGCTAAAAGTGAAATTGACCCAAAATTGGAGGACTAAAGGTGCAAAAATATGGAAAATGGATGGATAGCGGACCATTATGACCGCTATAAAATCCATAACGGTCTGCTACGTGCCGGTTAAGGAAATCATGAGGATGATACGTAGGGGACGCGTGTTTTGCTGACTCAGCCCAATGGCGGACCGCTATCAGGTCCATAACGGTCCGCCGCGACGCGCGCCGCAAAGTGGATAGCGGACCGCTTTCCCAACCGTTAACGGTCCGCTATGTGAGGCGTACGCCAGACAGCTGGCAGAAGGGCGGTAGCGGACCGCTATCGCCCAGCATAACAGTCCGCTACGGGTTTCAATGGCAGCCTATAAAGAGATGAGTTTGGTTGTTCATTTGGAAACAACAACATCACAACCATCACTACTAACACACTAGCACGAATACCGAGGAGCCTCGAACGACGGATACGAGTGTAGCGGTTACGAGTGCGATACGCGACGAGTGCAATTCAACGTACGGGAGAACATCCAACTGGTATGTAGTTATCTGACAAAATGAATGTCCTGTCTAAGGAAAGAGTGGTGTATAAATCTCTCCTAGACCTGTCACTCTTTCATGGGGACATCTCTGTTGGAGATACTACTCTGGAAGGAAAATCACCTCAGTTTACAATATATGACGAATATGAGATGGAAGTATACCATGCATAATGAATATAAATACGTGATGAGTATGAATAGGTGAAATGCATGATGATACGTGCAAATATGAATGAGTATGATGGAACGAGTCTAAACCGTAAAATGGAATAACGGAGTACTCACAAAGTGTTAGAGGGGTGGTGGATATGCCGCTGGTACTTCCTATATATAAACACTTCTAATGCATCGTGGAGAAACTGTTACGAAGTTTTAAGGTGGGGACTGGTTGATGAGTAAATCAAGCATATACATGAAATGAAATGAAAATAAATGTTTGATACATTTGGGAGGCTGTGAGTCAAAGATACTCAAGATCCCAAATGAAATGAGATACCCGGCCTGTAAGGTGGATCTCAATAAAGAAAGGAAAAGGAAACTCTAGGCCTACGGGGCTGAAAGAGTAAAAGATTCCAAGCCTACGGGGCTGAGAAATGAATGAGTCTTCGTGACAAATGCAAGATGATATACTGACGAGTATAAGAACCTTGCCAATACTCGGACCGGAGGTACACCCATAAAATATACGAATGACGTGACCGGAGGTACGTCCGGAGATGGTCACGGGGGCGCCGAGAGCCTGGGAAACTTGAAAAATAATAAGAACCAAATTAAGATGGAACCCGAACAACCCGAACCCATTTAAGATGGAACCCGAACCCGAAGGTAGTATTCGGTTTGGTAATTGGGTTAAAAAAAGGTTAATCGGGTTAACCCGATTAACCCGAATAATAATAAAAAGGTATTTTATTATTAATATTTATTTGTAATCTTAGCTCAGTATACATCTAACCATTTTTAATGCTTATTTTATTTCACTTTTTTTTTAAATTATGATTGAAAACGTACGAGCCGACATGAATGTGAGAATTTGAACAGTGAACATTGTTAACGAGTTTGTTGGTTGATACGATTTGTCGTTTTTTATAGTTTATACGATTGATTGATACACTTTGGTTTTTTGATTATTTTATTTGGTATTTTTTTAGTTAATATGTGTTTAGTGTATGGGTTTGACTGAAAAATCATATTGAGAATGTTTTTAATTGACATTCTACGCTTATTATTTAATAAATATAATGTTAAGTTAAATAATAAAGTATGCGTTGCAACTTGTATTTAGAAACCCGAATACCGATTAATCCGATCCGAATAAACCCGAAACCGATTAACCCGAATCTTATTTGGGTCGGTAAACGGGTAGGATTCTTATAACAAAAAACCCAAATAACCCGAACCGAATAACCCGAAACCCGATTAAAAAACCCAATGAACACCCCTGATAACGACACCTTTCGAGAGTTATCAAGTACCGCCTCCCTTAAACACCTATACATATGATTAATCATATCTACAACCTATATAAAATGTGATTTAAATGTTTTCCACCAAACTAATCACTAATTAATTATTTACTAATTTAAATATCATTAGGAACCTAAAACCAAGCTAAAACATCGTTACGAATCCTAATCGAGATTAAGCACCTAACAACCTAAATATCTAACACCTAAACACACTTGATAAACTAATCTACTCAACCCCCATTTCCCTTTGAAAAATCTCGGCCAAACAAGGGGCCCCACCCACCCTCACATATTGCTTCTTTGACTAGCTAAAACAAAGACTACACCTTACTCTTTCACTTCCAAGATGTGTTTGAATATTATCCTATCTTTCATTCATATCATTCCACACCAAAATCAAAGATCACACTCAACCTCCAACTCTCCCTCTAAAACTCATGGCCACAAACCACACACCCATCCACATCCTTTATTCAAAATCCATCCAAAGAATCAAGGAATTTAGGTGCTCCCAAGAAGATCAAGGTGATTTTGCAAGGATTAAGGCTTGGAACTTCCTTCTAATTCCTTCTATCCTACTTGTTGTGAGTTTTCTAGATATATACCTTCATCCTCTTCATTTTTACTAGCACCAAGTGATTGTCATGCATAAAACTCCATCCAAAAAACAATGCTAAAAAAACTAGCTTAAATTATGATTTACATCTTTTAAACAAAAAAATTCTTTTAAAAACACATGACCTTGTTTTATGAACTTGCTAAAGCTTCTAAACAAGTACCAAAACAAGGTACATACAAGATCTTACGTGAAGAATTGGTCATATGAGGACTAGTTGGTGATTTTATGGAAATAGGTAAAAGTCTTGATCTAAAATCATGAAAACTTTAATTTGCAAGCTTGGTCTTATATGAGATTTTTGGACACAAAAAGTACGAGGAATAAAGGGTTAAACTGGACAAATCTGGACTTGAGACTTGTAAGCATGCTAGACACAACATAAACTTTAATAAGGGACTTAACCTTGTGCTAAAACAAGCATACATTGAGAAGAAACATATTAAAATGTAAAAGATTATGCAAAGAGTGAGCTGGCAGATTTTTAAACCGACTTTACAGGGACATAACTCGGTCCATACTCACCCAAACTTGTTGAATTTTTGGTCTAAAAACAATTATAAAGAGTCAGTAACATAACACAAGTGGTTTCGCAAACTTTCGTTGAATTTTGATGCCCCAAAATGGTCCTACGAGAAAAGGTATCAAAGCTGTTATTTTACTTCCTAAAGTCATTATTATAAGCATAGAAGAAAATTTGTAGGGTCTCGGCTCATGAAAATGGGCTTAAATCAGTCAACTAAAAAGAAATTCCTAAGGTACTCCAGAAATAAACACTTTTGACCCCTCTTGTCCAAATGAATTTTTAAAAATACTCAAACATCTCATAAATTGTTGATCTATACGTCCCTATAACCCTAATACATGTAGGTATCTTGGTATTAAATTTCGTGACTAAACAAATTCGTTTGACTAATCTAAAGGACAACGCATGAACGGCCTAAAATTCTGGAAATTACGACAAACTAAGGTTACCTTAATAATACGGTTTAAGAGAAATGCCTATCAAAACCCTAACACGAGATATATATATATATATATATATATATATATATATATATAACAACTTGTGGACACATATTTATACATGTAACATCAAACTTGTATGTATTTCCTAGTTAAACACGTATACCTATCATGAAACTCTAAGTTAAATCACCAACAGTTCGTCAGGTCACATTTTTCTAAACATAACACTTACGTTTTTGAATTTAACATATTGGATAGACTTTGTACATGACCGACTTGTATGTTATCACTAAATATTAAGGTCATAAGATAACCGTCATTATTTAGGTCACTGTCAGAACGGTCTTGCATCCACTTGGACTATTTGCTAGCACATTCATATAACTCACAAGGTGAGTTTCACGGCCCCCTTTTAATTTTTAAATGTGTTAGAACATCGGGGGGAAACATACTTGCAATTGCTTTTATACGATAATAAGAAAACAAAACGACTATTTATGTTTACATGAGACATTGATAAGAGATCTCGTAGTCCCCTGTTAACAGTTTATAACCATTAGCTTTATGTAGCCAAGATATCTTGAATAGTACTATTGGGATTGACACTCCCAGTCATGGGTTAGTCGCTCTAACCGAGGGTCCGTATGGCCTAATGACTGCACCTTGTCTTAACTCGTGAGCTCGTTGGGAATGGGCATGGGGCGAAACACCTGTGTTTGGATTGGTTATACCTCATGTAAAGTAATACTCGTATACCTAATTAGTTGTGATGGGTCAAACTTGATTTGTTTTGCTTTAATTATTGTAAACTTGAAACTTGTTTTTGTGCAAACCGTATACTTGAAACTTGTTTTCGTGAACAATGGCTAACTTGAATCTTGTAACAACTAAACATGTGAACTCACCAAACTTGTGTTGACATTTTAAGTATGTTTTTCAGGAAACTGAACGCGTCGTCAAGAGTAAGACATCATAGGAATCATGCATGCACGTTGGATACAACTTTTGGGGATTTTTCTAGTATAACTCAACACCGTTGAGTCACATTTGCAAAATATGTATTGCTTTTGTGTTTGAAAAACAATTACTTTGGTTTGTAAACTTTAACTCAATTATGTATCCAGTTTGTGTGTTATGTTTGCAATAATCATATGCTTTGGAAAACCATGAACGTTACGCCTCGCGTTTTTGCCTTGGCGGGGTGTGACAGTAACGGACCCATGAAGGAATCAATCGGATGTTGACACGTGTCCCTGTGACTCACGATGATGATCTGACGTGTGTAACCCTATAACGGACTGTCACGGCCTCGTAACGGTCCGTCACGCCGCAATTTGGTCAGACGCAACTAGAAACTGACTCGCAACCCTAGTTCAGTGATGGACTGTCACCAACGGTTTGCTACGGTGAGGCGGTGACGTACCATCACCCCTCATAACGGTCTGTAACGAACCCAAAGCTAGCCTATAAATTGAGAACTTTGAACATCACATTCATAACATCCAACTTCACTTTCTGTTTCCAAACTTTCTGGAACGAACCCACCATCTCTTTAACGAGACGCAATCTTAAAATTATCTGACTTTCGCTTAAGAAACGCATGCCTGCTTAATTGCTCCTTCGCTTAAGAAAAGACGCTAGAATTTTGGATATTCCAGTATAAGAGTTAGAGCTATATTTCCAAGTTTTGTTAAACTCTTATATGGTGAATATGTTTATTGCTTTCAAATCTTTAAAAATGTTTACGTTGACGAAAATGGTAAAAAACGTATTAATTGTTTTAATGTGTAATTGTTTTCTAGTGATAAGCATTCAGATCGTAAAACGTTTTATTTGATCAAATGATGCACGTATTACGGGTGAAATTCTTGTAATGTGGTTGTTCCTGTCTCTGTAAGAAAGACATAACACGGGGGAGGGAAAACTCTGCAGCACACATAAAATTGTAACACGAGTCTCAGTAGTCGACTTATAGAGCGGTGACACCAGCGTATACTGTGGATGGAACACCCAGATGAAATTGTCTGTTGAATGTGTATACTGACCCCTTTTATGATTAAAAGCTTTAATATTGTTCACGCCGTCATGCCAAAATATTTTGTGTCAAGATAAATATATTCACCAGCGTTCTGGCTGACGTTTTGTATTCAAAATGTTTTCAGGTAACCAATAAATGGTTTAAATTTGTTTGTCGAGACTAGTCGAAAGGATTATGATTCCCTAGGCCCAAGAGATAGTCTCGATGACAAATGTATATATGTTTTTAACATGGTTATGTGTTGAAATGATTCCGAGTCCCTAGGCATAGGAGATAACTCTACAGTAAATAAATCAAGAATAGGTGCCCAAAGAATAACGAGTCCCTAGGCACATGAACTACCTTGATATGCACAAGGCTATGTGCCTAAAGGATAAACTCCCTAGATACTATGTTAAACGGATACCGACTCCCGGGCACAATATTGAAACGATAAACTCCCTAGGTAAAGAAAAACTACCTTGTGCCTTTATAATCTTGTTGTGATGCAGTGTATGATGTAATTGCTTTCAAATGATGTTTTGTAATGAAAAAAAGAGTATTTAAATCCCATATATAAAGATTATGGTTTATTCAAACACATATTTGAATATGTTAATATCAACCCACGTGTTGAGCATTTATGAAAATATCGATCCAAATGATTTTCCGCTGTCAAAAACTCTGATGATACAGAGAAATGAAATGTATTGGATTGGATTGGGGGTACCAATCGGTCGCACGCTTGGTGTGTCCTGAAAAAAACAGTTGTGACAGGTTTGACTAATAATGTTCTTGTTCGTCATCCAACCAAAGGATGGTTCTAATCATCAGCCTAATAATAGTAGAACAAATGTGTTTAACAGGTTGCCGGGTATGTCGGGCCTTTAACGAACAACGCTAAAAATAGACAGAAAAGTAGTAGAAGTAATGTGGATGCAAGTCTTCACCAGTAGCTAATTCGTTTGGGCAGCAGGATGTTAATCATAATTTTGGTGATGGGATGGTGATGGGAGTGTTAAGCAAAGGGCTGGCATAGGTGCTGATGGTGTTTGGGAAGCAATTGTGCATGCTTATGAGGAGGATAAAAATTACCTTGGGAAGGCTGCACAACTTATGGGTGTTGGTTTAAAAGTGAGCCGTTTCCCACATAAAGATGGCTAATGGTTTTCTAAGTGTTACTTTATCAGATGTTGAGAATTTGATGTCCACTTTGTCTGGAACACTCGTAAAAGTGAAAGCTTTAGCATCACTAAAAAATGCAGGACTTATGTATTTTGAGAAGGGAGCCATCACATGTCAAACAAACAAGTTGAAATTTTGAGTCTTGTTCAACTAAACAAACCTTTGGAAATTATTGTTGTTTTTAGTAAAATGAAAATCATTGTTGTGAACCGTAATGAGATCACAATGGTGGTTGCACTTAGCGTCATGTATGCAATAGCAGGGAACATAAAGAAAGCTCTTGATATGTTTTCAAGAATGGAAAAGGAACGGGTTAAACCAAATGATGTTACACTTATCGCAGTCCTTCCCACGGGACCATTGGTATTTCAACAAGTTGTTTCTAAAATACGAGGTTGAACCAAGAATTGAACATTATGGTTGAATGATTAACCTACTGGGTCAAAATGGATTCTTACTAGACACAAGGACTACTGAACCCCATGCCTTCTGAACCAAATGCAACTATTTGGGGTTCATTTCTTGCAGCAATTAGACTTTATGGAAGTGTTAAATTTGGTCAACTAGAGTGTTATTTTTTTCAAATACATATGCTTTTGTGAGCCACTGTAATGAGTCTGGATTAACAAAGAAAATGATGGGAAATAATGATTGCTTTGAAGTAAATGCTAGTGTTATTTCATACTACTCAAGATGAAGGTTCAAAGTTTGGCTTATGAGACAAGAAGGGAGGTACATAAAAAATTATCAAGGGATGAAGATTCTTTTGATGCTGCACCTGTGAGCACAAAGACCATGCCAGAGGTTATGTGTCGTTCTTCTCAAGTGAACTTCATTCGGGGTGATGGAAAAAGGAATCATCGGTTGTCGTTTTTGAACAAAGCAATTCAAGTTCAAAGGAAAAGCACTTTGGTTTTGATACTTTTGATTAGCAAAAAAAAAAGTTTACCATTTGTCTGATAGTTGCTTACAATTGTTCTTCTTATTCTGGTTTTTAGGGATTTTTGAACAAAGCAATTCAAGTTCAAAGGAAAAGCACTTTGGTTTTGATACTTTTGATTAGCAAACAAAAAAATTTACCATTTGTGTGATAGTTGCTTACAATTGTTCTTCTTATTCTGGTTTTTAGGGACAAAAAAACTTTTGAGCGGGAAGTAATGTTAGGTATCAAATACTAGAGGGGGTCAATTGTAATAATAGCTTAGTATGCGGGTTGAAGGTGTAGCTAGTCAATTGTATCAGTTGTTAATAAGCGAACTGGTTACGGTAATTAGACTAGTGATTGATTTTGAGAGTTTCTCTCCTTCTCTGGATTCTTCTTCTCCTATCTTTCACTCTTGATCTCTTGATTACCAGTTTGATACGTAACACTTTTACTCCTTCATAGCCCAGACACCACAATCCGGCACCTTTACAGCCCAGACACCCATAATCCGGCACCTTTACAGCCTACACTCCATAAATCTGGAACCTTTGTAACCCACACACCCATAATCCGGCACCTTCAGAGCCTACACTCCATAAATCATGTGTCTTCACAGTCCACTAAAAAGTCAATGTCAATCCGGCTCCTTGACCCTTTTGCTTATGAGTAAATCGGATTGGGTAGTGTTTTATATCAAACAGGTCAAATAAATCAAATATATATTAGTAATTTAAATGTAAGGCAAATGTATGTTTTTTAATACCATGCAAAGCTTATGTTACACGCGTCATATTTGGTCTTTCGATTTAACCTTTGTATATATGATCTTGGTTACACACTCTAAGTTTATTAGTTGGATGGTTATCTTTAGCTGCAGTTGCCATGCAATCACTTTGTTTTCCTTCTTCATGAAATTTGCAGTTTACTGTTCACACGGGTGCTGGATTGATCATACCTGAGATACAACATGATGGGAAGGTAATTTTGGTTAACAATATTTCATAATGATGGTTAAGTTTGCGAAAGAATTAGGTTTCTTTGCTACAAGGTTTTATAATTAATCTGTGAATTTAACATTGTTGACTTGCTATTTCAGGTTAAAGTTGACATGGGTGAGCCAGAAGGCCTCAGATATTCCCACTAAAATACCACCAAATAAAGATCAATCTGTTGTCAAAACACAAATTGAAGTAGATGGAGTAAACTGGAATGTCACATGTGTCAGCATAGGAAATCCTCATTGTGTCACTTTCGGTAGAGAAGGAGACGGGTATCGATTTGATTTTGATAAACCTATTTTTTAGCATAGCCAGTTTACTGTGTTCATTAATGGACAGTTTCTTCTACTTTAAACACATAAAATCCGTTTAACTGTGTTCATTAATGGACAGTTTTCTTAATTCGTATAACGGTGGATATAGGAGCATGTTAGCGAACTTAGTTATGTTCGCCTGTTACTATAGGGACGAACTTACTAAGTTCGCCCGGTTCAGTTTTGTTGTGTTAGTTTTTCTTGTTTTGTCTATAAATAGTTTCTTTGTAACATCATTTCAGTTTTACCCTCAATCATTCTCTCTCATTTCTTTCTCTCGTTTATCATTCTCGCTTGTTTCTAGCGATCATTCTCGATATCATAACATAGTATCAGAGCATATATGCTAGATTCAATGATTTTCTTCTGTTTTCCGCACTCGTTCTTCATTTTTTTCATTCGTTTTCTCAATTTTCATGTCGATTGGGGTTCGTTTCATGTTTTGATCCGCTCAAAACACTCCTTTTATGTTTCTGATCATTCCTACGGTTGGATTTCTTCATATACGTTTCTGATTTCGAGTTATGATGATTTATGAATCGTTTTCACGTTTTTCTGTTCACGCATGTGAACTTGTTCTTCAGATTGTCAGTTACGGGCGAACTTAACAAGTTCGCCTGTTCTTCCTTCTTCTAAGCGAACTTACTAAGTTCGCTTCTTGGCGAACTTAGCAAGTTCGCCTATTTCAGTTTTCGTTTCTTTGTGTCTCTTGTCATGCCTGCTACTTCTGATTCCCTAGTTGTTGTTCCTATGGAATCTTCAATCCTTTATTCTTGCAGTCATCTGATCATCCGGGTCTCTTACTCGTTTCTAAAATTTTTGACGGATCTATATTCGGATCTTGGAAACGTGTCATGTCCATTGCTTTATCTGTAAAGAACAATATTGGTTTTGTTGATGCAACTGTTCTCAAACCTACTTCCTTTCCTAATCTGAAGCTATGAAAAAGATGCAATGATATGGCTATTTCTTGGATTTTGAACACTCTGTCTAGTGATATCAGTGAGAGTGTTTTGTATGTTAAGACTGCTCGTCAACTTTGGATCGAGTTAACTGACCGGTATGGGCAGAGTAATGGGACAAAGTATTATCAATTGCAGAAGTC
The DNA here is from genome assembly GCA_023525975.1 of Smallanthus sonchifolius. NCBI lineage: Eukaryota > Viridiplantae > Streptophyta > Magnoliopsida > Asterales > Asteraceae > Smallanthus > Smallanthus sonchifolius. The sequence goes on from CM042046.1 coordinate 37,162,394, forward strand.
TCTTTCCGCTATTTCTCAAAGGAATGATGATTTTGCTACTTATTTTACCAAAATTAAGTCTGTTTGGGATGAGCTTAATGCAATCGAGCCTATTCTTCCTTTCACTTGTGGTACTTCACGCCTTATGGCTAAGCACGAAGCAGATCAAATATTGATGCAATTTCTGATGGGTCTTAACTCTTGTTATGACATGATTCATGAAAACATTATCATGATGAAGCCTCTTCCCTCAATCAATGAAGCTTATGCTTTTCTCATTCAAGATGAGAAACATAGGGAGCTTCATTCATCTACACAGTTTATTCCTCAGAATGCTTCTATGACTGCTTTTGTGCAGGTACCAAAGAATTCTGGTGCTCGGAAAGGTTCTGTTTGTTCTAATTGAAAGAAGCCGAGACATGATGCCAGCAAATGTTATCATATAATTGGGTTTCCCAAAGATTTCAAATTTACTAAACCCAAATATGTCATAAATGATGTTTCTGATGTTGGGGTTATTGTTCCTACTTCTAGTGCTCCTACTGGTTTATCTTCCTAACAGTATAACAATTTGCTACAACTTCTTCAGCAGAATTCTGGGGTTAAGGGTGGTGTTCCAACTGTTCAACAAATCAGCTTTGCAAATTTTGTAGGTATTATTGCTTGCAATTCGACTACGGTCGATACTACTTGTATCATAGATACCAGTACAAGTAATAATATGTGCTTTGATTTCAATTTTCTTTCTGATGTTTAATTGCTTAATTTGCTTGTTTATGTTCTTCTTCCAAACGGGCATGTCTTAACTGTTACGCAGGTCGGAACAGTTCATCTCACCACGACGTTTTCTATCTCTAATTTCTTCTTTGTGCTTCAGTTTAAGCACAATCTTTTATCTGTTCCCAAAATTTGTAGGGATACAAAGGGTCATGTCCCGTTTTCTGAAACTACTTGTTTCTTGCAGGCCCCATCGCTGAGTAGTCTGTTGGTTCTGGGAGATCTTCTCAACGGAATTTATCTTTTGAATCCTAAAAAACTTTTCTCGGTTACAGTTGATTCTTTTTCTCACTGTAATTCCGTTGTTTCTTTGAAACTTTGGCAAACTCGTCTTGGTCATTTACCTTTGTACAAACTTAAGCAATTGAATGTTTTTACTGGTGCACATGATTGTTATGCATTTACCTAAGGGTAAGAAAGCAATTATGTGCAAATGGGTGTTTAAAGTCAAGTATAATGTTGATAGCATTGTTGAACGTTGCAAAGCCCGTTTGGTTGTTCGTGGAAATACTTAGAAAGCAGGTATTGATTATAATGAGACTTTTTCTCCTGTCGTTAAAATGACTACTATTCGTAGTCTCATTGTAGTTGCCACTAAACGAAATTAGGGTTTATATCAATTGGATTTCAATAATGCTTTCTTACATGGGGATCTTGATGAAGACATTTATATGCTTCCTCCTCCTGGAATGATTTTATCCTCTCCTGGTCATGCTATTAAGCTAAAGAAGTCTCTTTATGCTTTAAAACAAGCTTCAAGGTAGTGGTATGGAAAGCTTTCTGATGCTCTTAAAATCGAAGGCTATATGCGTTTAAAACCAAAGGTTATATGCGCTCTCCCAGTGATTATTCCTTATTCTCTAAAACGATGGGAGATTTTGTTGTTCATGTGGCTGTCTATGTTGATGACATTCTCCTTACTAGTAATAATGAACATGATATGTTTGATTTGAAGGCTTTCTTACATTCCACGTTTCAGATCAAGGATCTTGGAAGTCTTAACTATTTTCTGGGCATTGAGGTTCTTAAATCTCCCCTGGTCTTATCATGACTCAACGTAAGTTTGCAATGGATTTGTCTTTGCATTTACAACTCAAGCTCTTAAATATCCCTCTGTTTCGTCTCATTTGTCTTTGCATTTACAACTCAAGCTCAATGAAGGTCAGGTTCTTGATGACCCTTTGGCCTATCGTCGCCTTGTTGGTAAACTCAACTATCTTATTCATACTCGGCCTGATCTTGCTTTTGCGGTTCAGTTTCTCAGCCAGTTTATGAGTGATCCGCGTGTTCCTCATTGGGATGTTTGATAAGTAACCAAAGTTTCATGCATTAAAGGGTGCTATATGTTATATTTATGCAAATTAATATGGGGAATACAAAGATTTTGTGTAGCTATGCATGTGCAGGTGTTGGAAGCTTAATGTACGATTTTAGAAGATATTATACGAGATGCAAGAGTTAGATGGAAGACGGAGGAAACGGGGCAAAAATGCAGGATCCATCGTAGGCCTACGCCACCTGGCGTAATCCTACGCCGCCCAGCGTAAGCCTACTCCTCCCAGCGTAGGCCTACGCCTAACTACTTCCTTCACAGCATGTTTCAGGGAGATGGCGTAAGCTTACGCCGGTTACGTTATTTTGACGCGGATTTTCGGGAAACTGTCGATTTTGAGAGTTTAAGTGGGGGTTTCTTCCCCAAATTCAAGAGGATCAGTTTCTACATCTATTTTGGACGATTTTGGGAGTGCTTGGAGGCTAGGAACCATATTCTTGAAGATTGGTATCAAGAAATTGAAGAATCGAAGATGAATTCCACAACCATGAGCGGCTAATACACCGGTAATCATTCCCAGGTGGATTGTTTGTAAGTTTTTAGGGTTTTTATCATGTGCTAGCTTTGAGAAACAATTCTTGTAATCGTTTGGTTTGAAATACTTGAATCTTTGTGTTTAGTATGGTTATGAACTCACGGGAGTCGATAAATTCTTGCACCATTGACCCCGTTAGATGATAATTGCTATGAACGTTGATTTGTGTTGAATCTATTGATTAATCTAATTCTATATTGCATACATTTGTCTCGATTTCATTCGTGGATATTGTTTTACACTATTTACCGATGATATATGAATGTTGATGTTCTTGGTTAGATTTGGTTAATTTGATTTGGATAACCATTTGATTGTTTGAACTCATATGTTGGTGTGATAATCCCTAATTACTTGTGAACTTGAAACCCGGGTGTGATTCCTTTTTAATTATTGTTTACAACTTAAACCGTTTATTTTCTACTTGATTACTCGTGATCGTTTTGCTAGTTGATAACCATTGCTTGTTGGATTTGTTAATTTCACCTCAATCATTGCTTGTGTTTGGTCAGAAAGACCCATTGCAACTTCATAAATCACATTGTTAATTGAAGTTAAGCACCGACCACAAACTCTTCGTGGTTCGACACCCTTCTTACCCTAACTAGTTTAAGGTGATTAGGACACTCTAATTCTTTATCTTTGATCGGTCCCTTCGACACCGATCAATGTTGCGTGGCATATTCTTCGGTATGTCAAAGGCACTTGTTCTCAAATATTGTTCTTTAATGATGATCCTGATATCTCTTTGTTTGCTTATTGTAATTCTGATAGGGCGGCTTGCCCTAATACTCGTCGTTCTGTCTGTGGTTATTTCATTTCTCTTGGGGGCAGTCGTATTTCTTGGAAATCTAAGAAGCAAGCTACTGTTTCTTTTAGTTCTGCTGAAGCCGAATATCGTTCTCTTCGTCGTGTCGCACAGGAACTTGTTTGGTTAACTCGGTTGTTTATGGAGTTTAGGCTTGATAATCTTACTCCCGTTCCTCTCAAATGTGACAGTTAGGCGGCTATTCATATTGCTAAGAATTCGGTTTTTCATGAGCGCACTAAGCATATCGAGTTAGATTGTCATTTTGTCCGTGAGAAGCTTCAAGCTGGTTTGATTCTGCTTTCTCACACACGGACTTCTGATCAACTTGCGGATTTATTCACTATCAAGATATCATTTCCAAGTTAGGGTTGTATACGCCTCCAACTTGAGGGGGTGTTAGAACTTATTTATGTTCGGTTGTTACTATAGGGGCGAACTTACCAAGTTTGCCTGGTTCAGTTTTGTTGTGTTAGCTTTTCTTGTTTTGTCTATAAAAAGCTTCTTTGTAACATTATTCAAGTTATCAATCAAATCATTCCAGTTTTACCCCCAATCATTCTCTCTCATTTCTTTCTCTCGTTTATCATTATCGCTTGTTTCTAGCGATCATTCTTGATATCATAAGGCTAACATAACTAAGTTCGTTAACATAGCAACCTTGGCTTAGCTTGTGGGACTGGAGCGTGCACAGTGGTTGTTGCAGCAATCCTTGAGGGTTGTTCTGAGAGGGTACGTTTTGTATATTTCAAACTTAAATTCCTATACACGTGAAGTGAATCAATCTTGTTTATATTTATCTTACGGAATCGTACGGTTGATTTACCGAGAGAGCCATCGGAGATAGAATGGAGGGAGGACGATAACCATGTGTGCATGACGGGTCCTGTAGTAGTGTTTTATGGATCTGTTCAGTTTTAGGATTCTTAACAATCACAAAATAATTTAAAATTTTAGGGGAAGTGTGGTTTGTGGTCAGTTGGTCCGCTTTTGTTTCGAACTTTGCAAGACGAATGGTCGAGTTTTGTCGCAAACTTCTTTTTTCGGTGAAATTTTGTATCAAAACATTAGTTTAGGAAATTTTGTATTAAATATTGTTAACTTTTGTAATGTTTGTTAGTATGTTATAAAACAGATTGTTTTGCTATCTTTGTACTTTATTTTGTATTATTGGATATTAATTATTAATGTGAAAATTACTAATTCTATAAAAAAAAATTAAACAGTTAAAACCATGACACACATTTATAACACACAAATGCGCGTCATCTTCTTTATGACAAGGTCTTCCTTGACACACATTGCGTGTCGTAAAGGCATGTCATAAATGCGTGTTATAAACAGATGACACACAAATGTGCGTTATCTTCCTTTATGACAGGGTCTTCGTTGACGCGCTCCGGCGTGTCATCTACCTCTTTTACGCATTGTGCGTCATTAAAGGTTTATTTTCTAATAGTGATGGGATGTTCTATATTCAGGTTAACAGGCCATCCGCAAGGATAATATGAGATATTTTATTTTCAAAACATTGTCCAAAAAGGTAAGCCCATGGTTCTCATTTACTCATATGCTACTACCTTTAATTTCAAGTTTAAAGCTTGAATAACAAGAAAAACTAAACTTTGCTCATGTTAGACTTGGATGGAAGTCGTCAAGTCAGATGGAAAGAGAACCGATTCTTATGAGCACTGCTTTCTCTCAACTCTCATTCAGTCGTTCGGACTTCAAGCTGCCTTCTCTCGTTCGATCATCAACGCCAACTCCATAAGCTGTATCACATAGTCTGATGTTTTTTTTATGTTAAACAAATGTGCATTTGGGGAAATAAAAAAATCGGGTAATTGGTAAACAGGTCATGAATATATGGGCCTCTCTAAATGGTATTTATATTTTTGTTTATCAAATGTGTAATTATACGAAGCTCGCTCATATTAAAATAGGTTTTTAATTTATATTCCACTCAATTTAAAAAAAATGGTGTCATTTCTCTTTTTCATAAAATCAATGAGGTGAAGTGTGAAATGAAATAATGAAGTCGTTCATAAATCTGTAGTTATACGTTCTACATAACATAAAAAAAGACTGGGTCTGGTTGACCTTGTACCGCCTTAGGATGGAGGGGGTGGAGCTCGGGTTCGAGCTAGGGTTGGGACGACTTCTCGGCAACACTGTCGCAATAGTCATGGCTTCACGGGTTCACTTGCATCGGATTCATTTGACGGGTTCATGTACCCATGTGTTTTAAGCTTCAGTTCACGTGTTTATTCTCCTATCCTACTCGGCACTCACGGGTTCAGAGGTTCCACCCCTTGGGAAGGGGGTAGTTTAGGGTAGTTTATGATAAAAATAATATGACAAATTTCTATTGGCCGATTTGGGGTTGTGATAGTTTAGGGTTGAAGGTTCCATCCCCTCCACCCTTAGTACCTTCGCCACTTTAGGGGTTCCACCCGAAACTCAGGTTAAGCTCTGTCTCAAAACCTTGTGGGGTTAGGAGTAAAGCATCCCGAGGTTGGCGCATCTCGTTGAGCGTGGAGAACCATTGGGAACCCACTTTCTTTCTTTGGAGCGGTTTCTTTTCCTGTCCCCCGCCCCGGCATAGCGCTTCGCTTTCGGTTCTTTGGAAGAATCAAGTTCTCCCTTCTTCATTGATATGGGGGAAAAGGAACCGTCTACCAGTTGTTAGAAAACACAAGGGATAAACATGTTTTACTTCACTTATAAAATTCTATGAAAACTACATTAAAAAAGGTTTAAATTCAATAAACAAACTTTTTAATTTAACGAAAGAACTTTTCAGCTACCTCTAATAATTGAGAAAAAGACTAAACAACTTTTAAAACTTAAAATATAGATAAATTGTATTTTTAGTCTTTTGTTCTTAAACTGGGTTATTAATAAAAAAGGTAACGTTATAGATTAGTAAGCAAATTTCTAGGCGAAGGAAGGCTGGAATGCCAACATGCGTCTATTAACGAATTCACCCGACCCAACAGTACCCGTTTAGGGAACGTCCAGTGCCAATAAGGCTATCAAATGAAGTGTAATTACAACTGAAACAATAGAAAAAGAAATACAAATTAATCAACGAGCTGGAACGATATTTTAAAAAAACGACGAAAAGAACAAGGCATGCTGCAAGGTATTGTTTTAATTAAGTCATTCAAACTTTTTTGTTTCAATTAAGTCACTCAAATTTCAAGTAATGTGTTAATCATATGTTTTTTACCTATTAAACAATGTTAATATGCTTAAATGACATTTATTTTTTAAATATGCTTACGTGGATATTAACACTTTTCTAAATTTAAATTTTCAAAAAATAAAAAAATGTAAATTTTTGTAAAAGTTAAAAAAAATTAGTTTTTGATTTTTTTTTATTTCAATTTTCAAAATTTTAAATTTTAAAAAAATAAAGAAATGTTAATTTTCGAAAAAAATATATATAAAGATATACTAGGAGTCCCTGCGTGTTGCGGTGGTTTCCAAACGATGCCCCCGTGCATTACGGTGGAAATTAACGTCTTCGAAAGGTTATAAAATAAATCAAATACCTTCACATAAACTCACTCTGCCCGAGAAGAGTGTATAAAATTAAACAAAAAAAAACAGCATGAAAAACGTATAAAAAAAACTAAAAAAATAAGATCAAATCCCTTAAAACTGGAGGGGGGAGCCTTCGAGTTTCAAACCCGCGTCGCCTACTTAGTCCTAAAGCTCGGCTCCCACTGATCCAAACACAACTTTTGTTTTCATTTCCTGCAGCCCAACATAAGTTGGATCTAAGGAAAAAATAACAAAACCTGCATAGTCCTAAAGCTCGTCTACCACCGATCCAAAATAACAATGTATTGGTTTCACGTCTTGCCACGTCACTAAGGGTATTCACGGTTCGTTTTGAAACCGCCCAAACCGGTCATCGGTTTAGCTTCGCGGTCGGTTTTTTCTTTATACGTTTGGTCGGTCGGTTTCAAAACTTTCAAACCGTAGCGAACGGGTTGGTTTACACCAAAAAACCGGTCGTACAAAACCGGACCGTTAGATTAAAATATATTTTAACTCTTTTAAATATTGTACATTAGATATATTTTAATTATTTATATCTGATTTTAATAAAAAGAATGGGTTAAGTTAAACTTGTGATCATGCCATGAAGTAAACTTGGGCTTTATCTAACCCTTCGATCCAAATAAGTCTGATCCTGCCTTTTCAATTCAAATAATTTCTAACCCTTATTTTTTTCAAAATCCCACTTCGCTGCTCCCTGCCTTTCGCATACGACTTAACGTCATCCCTCACCTAACCTCAAATTGGTAAGATATCAAGCCTCCGATTTGAGTTTTATTGAGAAATTTTTAAATCATTTACTATTGTTTGTTTGTCAATTGTTAATTTTTGTGTTTTTTTGGCAGATTTGATCCTAAATGTCTATAAATTGTTTGGTGCTCCTTCCATCATTGCTCCCTCTATTAGGTCCTTCCATCAGGTTTAGACACTTTTTCCATCTTCTTATAAACCTATTTCATTTGTAGAACTAGATGCAAATCATGTTTAAACCCTGTGATTAAAGTGCTAAACGCCTAAACAATTTGTAGAAGTAGTTAAATCATGTTTAAACCCCTTTGTATGTTATGTGCAATTGAGTACCCGTTTGAATTGATTTTGACCCAAACCATGAAACCAAACCGCTAGTAACGGTTTGGTTTGGTTCGGTTTCAAATCACAACGGTTCGGTTTCGGTTTTCGATCATCAAAACCGTCATTAACGGTTTGGGTTACGGTTTGACATAAAAACTGTGAACACCCCTACACGTCGCTGTCACATCAGCACATGGGCAATCATTTGAAAAAATCACTAAGCTACGTAATAATCTATCTATTCTAATAAATATAAATAAAATTGGACACGTGTCACTCTGTGGTACAACCCAACTTTATTTTTTCGTCTCTGTCTCTAATTAAATACGTCTTTCTCTTATTAACTACGACCTTATCTTTTCAAGATTTTCCATATGAAATATTAAGCTGATAGGGAAATTAAATGGGAAATTTGAGTAATTACATTAATCATAAAAAATTAATTACCAATCACAACTATAATTGTAGATATCATTTAAAAAATTAAATATTTTTCAATTTTGTTTCTCTTTTAAAACTTGTATTTTAAATTTTTTTGTTAAACCAATTATATTTGCTAAAAATTTGTTTAAATTTGGTCAATTCTCTTACCTATACCTTCAAATCACGGAAGATTTTATTTAAGTTTTTGATTTTTTTTATTTCATATTATATTTAAACTAGAATAGATTATCAAACTATATTTAAGAAATGTTTGAATATATTACAAGTCTAATGTTGCTCATGTGCTTATTCTCCAACTAGCTTAGAACCCGTGTCTACACACGAGGTAAAAATATCAACACATTACAGGTGTAAAAATGTATTAAATATACTAAAGATAGAAAACAAAATTAAAAATATGTAAAAACTAATATATAATTGGGTTTTGAAAATACGTTAATTACTATTTAATGTAATTTTACTTTCATTTACTATTTGATTGAAAATAAAAGTTACATAATTAAAAATCAAAATTTCTTATAAAGGATAATTTAAAATAAATATGTTTTATTAGTATAATTAGTATTTTCTTTAAAGGTATATATTTTTATTAAAAAATAGATGTGTATTTAATAAGACAGAGAGAGGCGGGAAAAAATTAAGAGATTGAATATGAAGAGGACACGTGACATGAAAAAACAGGGGTGAAAAATATCAATAAATAAAATTTTTAAATCTTTATGTGTATATTTTATAAGTGTACAAATTTATCATATACTAAGGATAGAAAAAAAACTAAAAATATGTAAAAACCAATATATAATTAGGTTTTGAAAACACATTAAGTATTATTTTATGTAATTTGATTTTCAGTTATTATTTGATTGAAAATAAAAGTTACATAATTAGATTTCAAAGTTTCATAAGAGATAAATTTAAAATAAATGTGTTTTATTAGTATAATTAATATTTTCTTTAAATAAATATTATTGTTAAAAGATGAAGGTGCATTTAACAAGATAAAGAGGCGGAAAAAAAATGATGAGAAAGAATGTGGAGGCGACACGTGGCATTGAAAAACATTTATTTATTATATAGTATAAACTAGTGTTAGAACCCGTGTATTACACGGGGTTATAAATAAAATAAATTTAAAACAAATTACAATTTGTGACTAAAAAAATGATGAATACAATTCATAAATCAGTAAATATTTCTTTGTATACAACGTTAGATGTTTTGTTTGAAATTTTTTCATCCTTGTCTAAGGCTAAAATTTTTAACCCGTCTCTGCTTTTAACTCTTGAAAATGCAACATATAATTGACCATGAGTGAAAACCGGTTGTCTCAAGAACAATCCAACCCTTGATAAGGACTGACCCTGGCTCTTATTTATTGTCTTAGCAAAACAAACCGAGAGTGGAAACTGTTCCACCATAGCTCAATACGGTTTAATATGTTCTAGCAACCAATTTGCATTCATCAATTGCTGCATTTTAATTAAGCTTGAGTATAAATTTTGTTTCTGGATCTTTAATTTAACTTCATTTTGTACACTTTCACCCTGTTTAATATCCATTTCTTTAGTAGTTTAGCAAATTTAAAAAATGTAATTCATTTCAGCTCACTTTGGTTTCTAGGCCATTGTGTATGGTGATACGTTTTGTTCATTTCAAAATAACATAGTTGAATGTTTTTTTAGTATTGAAATGACTGGTTTTAAGTTTTTATTGGATATACTTTTGTGTTTTAGTTGCGTAACTCTAAACTTGAAATTTTGTTTAACCAAATACTAATATCATTTGGTTTTGACGTGATTGTGTCATTATTTACACATTTTGTTATATTTATGATATACAATATACTTTTGCATTTATTTTATAAATAATCTAAACTTTTTTATAATCACTATTTAAAAGTCGTTACATAGTTTGGCCCTAATTTTAAGTTTTTATTATTTAATATTAAATTCTAATTACTTCATTATTAATAATATTTAAAATGAAAACAAAAATCAACTATGACGACTTTAATTTAATTTATTTAAAACTGTTTTACATAATAACTCTATATTATGCGTTTCATTATTTACCAAAAATACAATTATTCTTTTCATTATATTCCATATTTTTGTTCCCTTATTTTTAGTAACTGATATTGATTTTAAATTATATATGGTGTTTTTAATATATTTGACTTAAAAAATAAGATTTTTTTTACCTTAAATGAAATTTATATTATTAACTTTTAAAATGAAATTAGAATTTAATATGTTTTATTTTTGTATTAAATGAAATTTATATCATTAACGTTTTCCAAAAATAAATTATTACGAATTACAAACCGTTTTTTTATTTCTTGATATTTTTTTTATTTTTCGTATCATTAATTTTCATATTTTAATGCCATTCATTTTAGCAACTGATATTGTTTAGAAATTATTTATAGTAAATTTAGTTATTTCATTCCGATTAATTTGAAATCAAAAACATCCCACTGCTATTGATTTTTAATTATTTAGTGTTAGAACCCGTGTATTTAGAATGAAAACCAAAATCAATTATGATTACTTTAATTTAATTTATTTAAAACTGTTTTAGATAATAACTAATTAGGTTAAGGTAAAAAGTATTCTAATTCTAAGAATGGTGAGAAGGATTTAGGGCCATTAGATCAAATTGTAGAAAAGATTTAATGGTTGAGATTAAATTGTAGGAGAAAAAGTTGTTGGAGGGGTATTTTAGTCTTGGCCACTTTTGTTGACTTTTTATCAAGTTTCCCCTCTCATTTTTAAACGTTCATAACTTTTACATACGACATTATTTTTTCAAAAAAATTATACCATTAAAAACGAGTGTTTTTTTATCTTTAAAACGAGTATAGTGTCGTTATAAATAAAAACGAATTTTTTTTACGTTTTCCAACTCATTGTATAATTAGTCAGATCAATGTGTAATACAATTTCATTGTGTAATACAAGTTCATTGTGTAATACAAGTTCATTGTGTTATATGTATTTATAATTGTGTTTTACGTTTTTCAGCTCATTGTATAATTAGTCAGGTCATTGTATAATACAAGTTCATTGTGTAATACCACGTCTTTTCATTGTGTAATACCATGTCTTTTCATTGTGTAATATCTGGTCATTGTGTAATTAGCCAGTTTATTGTGTAATACAAGCTCATTGTGTAATTAGTCAGGTCATTGTGTAATACAAGTTCATTGTGTAATTAGTCAGGTCATTGTATAATACAAGTTCATTGTGTAATTAGCCAGGTCATTGTGTAATACAAGTTCATTGTGTAATACAAGTTCATTGTGTAATTAGCCATGTCATTATGTAATACAAGTTCATTGTGTAATACAAGTCCATTGTGTAATACAAGTTCATTGTGTTATATGTATTTATCATTGTGTGTTACGTTTTCCAACTCATTGTGTAATTAATCAGGTCATTGTGTAATACAAGTTATTGTGTAATACCACGGCTAGTCATTGTGTAATATCTGGTCATTGTGTAATTAGTCAGGTCATTGTGTAATACAAGTTCATTGTGTAATTAGTCAGGTAATTGTGTAATACAAGTTCATTGTGTAATTAGTCAGGTCATTGTGTAATACAAGTTCATTGTGTAATACAAGTTAATCGTGTAATACAAGTTAATTGTGTAATACAAGTTCATTGTGTAATACAAGTTCATTGTGTAATACAAGTTTATTGTGTAATATTTGGTCATTGTGTAATTAGTCTGGTCATTGTGTAATATCTGGTCATTGTGTAATTAATCAAGTCATTGTGTAATACAAGTTCATTGTGTAATTAGTCAGGTCATTGTGTAATACAAGTTCATTGTGTAATACAACTTCATTGTGTAATACAAGTCATTATGTAGTATACAATGACCATTATGCCCTCCCTTTAAAACAATAAAAGGACACACGTCAAGCCCAGAATCCTTCTTATCCTTCTTATTTTTAAAACTCTTTTTACTATAACCTAACTCTAACTCTATATTATGCGTTTCATTATTTACCAAAAATACAATTACGAATGATTAAATGAAATTTATATCATTAACTTTTTCCAATAAATGATTACGAATTAAAAATCGTTTTTGTTTCATGATATTTTTTTCAATTTTTCGTATCATTAATTTTCATATTTTAATGTCATCAATTTTAGCAATTGATATTGTTTAAAAATTATTTATGGTAATTTTAATTAATTCATTTTGATTAATTTGAAATCAAAACATCTCATTGCTATTGATTTTTAATTATCTAGTGTTAGAACCCGTGTAATTAAAATGAAAACAAAAATCAATTATCATGACTTTAATTTAATTTATTTAAAACTGTTTTAGATAATAACTCTATATTATGCATTTCATTATTTACCAAAAATATAATTATTTTTTTCATTATATTTCATATTTTTGTTCCCTTATTTTTAGTAACTGATATTGATTTTAAATTATATATGATGTTTTTAATATATTTGACTTAAAAATGAGATTTTTTAACTTAAATGAAATTTATATTATTAACTTTTAAAATGAAATTAGAATTTAATATGTTTGACTTTTGTATTAAATGAAATTTATATCATTAACTTTTTCCAAAAATAAATGATTACGAATTACAACCCGTTTATTTTTTCTTGATATTTTTTTTCAATTTTTCGTATCATTAATTTTTATATTTTAATGTCATTTATTTTAGCAACTGATATTGTTTAAAAATTATTTATGGTATATTTTAATTACTTCATTCTGATTAGTTTGAAATCAAAACATCCCACTACTATTGATTTTTAATTATGTAGTGTTAGAACCCGTGTATTTAAAATGAAAACAAAAATCAATTATGATTACTTTAATTTAATTTATTTAAAACAGTTTTAGATAATAACTCTATATTATGCGTTTCATTATTTACCAAAAATATAATTATTCTTTTTATTATATTCCATATTTTTATTTCCTTATTTTTAGTAACTGATATTGATTTTAAATTATATATGGTGTTTTTAATATATTTGACTTAAAAATAAGATTTTTTACCTTACATGAAATTTATATTATTAACTTTTAAAATTAGATTAGAATTTAATATTTTTTACTTTTGTATTAAATGAAATTTATATCATTAACTTTTTCAAAAAATAAATGATTACAAATTACAAACCGTTTTTTATTTCTTGATATTTTCTTGTCTTTCACGCCAAGAATCAAATCCGAACATACTGTGATTTAGAACAAATAAATAAACCATCAAATATCTAAAAACAACTAAAAACAATATTAACATAAGAGAAGCATGACATACATTGTATAATTTGTAGAACTCATACCCTATCATCCTTATATCGATCCAGATAATACTAATCAACATTTTAACATAAATAAACAATAAAATCTCATCCTTTCTTTAACTAATTCCTTCATATTGACATTTTGACTACTATAATCTGAGGTAGCCAATCTCTCCACCTTATCCTTATTCAACTTTAACATAAATTAATCTATAACTGTAACTTTAAAAGGTGTAGGGTAGTCAAAATACACTAATTTCAGGGGATGAAAGTTCAAAATACAATAAGAATGTAAGATCGATTCAACATGATTATCATCAAAAACTTAAATTTTCTAAAGATTCACAACCTAACAAATTTGAGAATAGATTCAAAAAAATCTCCAGATTCAATGAGATTAAATATAATTATTAGAAAAAAAAACAGATGGATTCGTAAACGTATCTGCTGGACGGAGCATAAAAGGTGATCGACGGCTCCAATCGATTGTCCTCTGTTTGCTTTAAAGAATAAGTTGAAAAGAGATTAATAAAATATTCAGATTCAATGAGATTATACATAATAATTTCATAAAAAGTGATCGATGCGTAAAGGTAAGATCGATGAAGAGTAACGATAACATACCGATTCTTGATTTGATTTTGAAGTTCGGTTGTTGAAGATGAAAGAGAGAGAGCTTCGATCAGGAAGGCGATTAGAGTTTTGTTTTGAAAGGAAATGATGTGATAAAGGTCTCACAGGGTTTAAATGGTTTTTATATGGTTTTAATCGGGTTGTTTTTAAACCCGCTTCTCGACCCGCGCATAAACCTGTTTTCTGTCCGGTGGATCCAAAAGGTGAGATGAAACGTGGTGCTGACAAGTGACACCAAGTTTTACTTGTTTATTATATAGGATAGATTTGCAAAATTGAAGTTGTATCAAGGTATGAATTAAGTTCGAAAAAAACATATATACATATTTATGAATTGCTGTTAAAAAACATATTTATGAATTATATTGCTTCAATATACAACCCGTGTAATACACGGGGTTCAACCTAGTTAACTAATAATTAACTAAATATAAAAATTTTAATTTTAATAAATCAAAAACTACATTATAAAAAATACATTCTTAAATAAATAAATACATTAAAAAATCATTTAAAAAAACTAAAAAACTACATTAATAAAAATAAAACACAAATTAGGTGTCAATTACATCCACATGGATCCTCTGAACTACCAAGGCTCACAACTCCTCATACAATACCCCCTATGTTCTCAACTTGGAGCATTTTCTTTTTTATTTTCTGTCAAGTTATTTCCTATTTATGCACGTTGTTTTATTCATGTTATTTTCGTTTATTTTGGAGTAGTTTTTTCCCACTTCCCTAATTGTAGCAACGTGGGTATTGCTTGTAATTCCCTCTATGTATTACCGATTGAAAGAATGAAATGTTTAGTTGAGAATTATTTGCAAGTTTTGTTAAAACTTGAGTCTTCCATTGCTATTTTAAAATTGGCTTGTTTGAATGGTGTTCTTTGAATTTTAAATCTGAGTTAAATGGTGAATATGTATCTTATTTCATTTTTAGATTGCCTAACGGTTTGATCGAGTGTTGAAATATGTATCTTGACCTACCGTTGCCTATCCGTTTTTACCCGTTTCTATTTGAATTAAAATATTTATCCGTTACTGTAACCAGATTTTTATCACTGGGGATGGTGTTCTCATCCAGGAACTTTTTTCACCGGTCCAGGATTGATTTCCCCCGGGCTCTACTCCGTATGCCCTTATAAATAGAAGAAAATATACAAGAACGCGTAATTCAATCAAAGCCAACGTCAATTTATGTTTAAGCCTAAAAATAAACAAGCTAGCTCGGCTCAAAATACTCAATCGAGTTAAAAACTTGAACGTATACATGGCTCGAATACAATTCTACTCTATTTGTAACTAATCGAGCCAATTCATTTTTTTTTTTTGTTAAAGAAACATGCAGTTTTATATTATAAGGTGTAAATTGATTAAAGAAAACACATTTCGTTAGACACATGAACATGGCACACTTAACTCCTTGATGTTTCGCTACAAGACTTGGTTAATATCAAAGTATAAATTATAAGGGAAAACTTCACCAAATAGTAACCAAGTTTCTCAAGTGTTTAATTTAAATACCTTAAAGTTTTTTTGTCCCTTTAAAGTCACTCAACTTTTAGTATGTGTTCCAATCCTATATAATATTTTTATAAATATTACATTTTTTTTAAATTGAATGAGACAAATGAAATATATATGAATATTAGTTACCATTAAGTGAAATTTATATTCCAATTAATCTAAAATTGTAGGTAATAGTGAAGAAAAAAATTCACTGAATAATAAATAACTTTCAAAATTGTTATATTTAAGTCGAATTGAAAAAAAATAATTGCTAAATAGTAAACAATATTCATATATGTTTCATCTGCCTCATTCACCTTTAAAAAATTTAAACAGTTATAAAAATATTACATAGGATTGGAACACCTACTGAAAGTTGAGTGACTTTAAAGGGACAAAAAAAACTTTGAGGTATTTAAATGGAACACTTGAGAAACTTGGTTACTGTTGTGTAAAGTTACCCCAAATTATAATAACTAGTTGGATATCCGCGCTTCGTGGAAGTGTCAGGTCGCCTAATTCACTCATAGTATATTCAATCTGTATCAGTACCACAATTGTAACGACACTCGATATAGGAAAAAGACAAAAAAAAACTCGATTTAAATAAAACTTCTTCAAATTAATTTATATCGAAACGTCGACAAAAATAAAAAATAAAAACAGCACCACGGTCCGTTTAAAAAAAAAAGAAATTAACAATATAAAGTTTTAGTTTTCTAAAAAAAATATGGTTAGAGCATGGGGTATACCCATGTGATTATGGTGTGATGTGATAATAAAATGCACGCCACGTGGCGCCACGTCAGCTTCTGGAAAATCACATCACCCATCACATGGAAAGGGGTATACCCATGTGATTGTGGTAGTGTGATAATTTAATGTTTATTTTTTAATTTTTATTTAAATAAAATAAAACATAATAATTACATTAATTAAAAAAAATTAATTAAAATAACTAAAAAAACATTAATTAAAATAACTAAAAAAACATACTTAGACCTACCATCGGAAGCGCCCGGACTAACGACGATGTCGGTTGATGTTCTTTTTTTGGACGAGCCGGTTCGGGTGGGGGCAATGTATAGTGTTCGCCACTTTGTCGAATTCCTACAAACCTCCCAATACTGAATTGGTGTTTCGCCACCATGGTCGTCTTTAAACCGGACCGTTGCTCTCCCCAAAATATCGGCATCGCTCTCACCGCTTCTTCGATCCCGCAAACATTCTTGGTAGATCCGTGGAACTTTACCACCTTACCATTTATATGAGTCCATTTTGAAAATACAAAAACCAAAAATTATTGTTACCGATTATTGGATCCTCCGAGACGTCTATATACGCCTTAACCAAGAATAGTGGTTCGTCTTTTTCCCACTTTTTTTTTGGTATTCGGTCGACTAGAAGTCTCTTGCGACACCTTCTTCTTTCCTTTTTTTGTGACAAATTTTGATTCTCGTCCACGGTTTCTTGTGGCATTTCTTGAGTTTCGGGTACAAAGTCAAGTGGTGTACCCGGTTAGGACATTGGGGATTGGTAGTTAAACATTTGAAAGTTCGGGTTTGGTTGGAAGTTTGGGTTGGGTAGGAAGTTCGGGTTTTGTTGAAAGTTCGGGTTTTGTTGAAAGTTTGGGTTGGGTAGGAAGTTCGGGTTTTGTTGAAAGTTCGGGTTTTGTTGAAAGTTTGGGTTGGGTTGAAAGTTCGGGTTGGCCATAAACGCGTTATCACGAGCCGCGTATTGAGCCCAAAAGTTTGAGTTCGGATCGTTACTCATTTTTTGGTAGAAAATAGTTAGTAGATGATTAGAAATTTATAAGATTGGCGTGTAGAAATTTAGAAGACTTGTGTGAAAAATATGTAGTAAAAATTAGGTATTTATAGCGAGTAAAATTAATATTATTAATTATTATTATTTATTTCAAACGGTAAAAATTTGTACCGTTCAACGGTACAATGTTTAAAAAAGAGGCAAGCGATCGCGTGATAAGTCTCATGCCAAAGTATAACGGCGTGATTTTCTTAATCGAGGGGGCGGTGTAGCAATAGGTTCACGCCATGATTTGGGGTGTCACATAAGAGCACGGCGTGAAAGTTGGATGCATACCGGATGGCCTTACGAGGGAAAGATTATTGGTAGTTGACAAATGGAAGCATGTGAAAAACGAAACTGCATACCTTGCGTCCCTTTTCCCCAAAACCACATTTAAAACACTGCTCCATCTT
Source organism: Smallanthus sonchifolius (assembly GCA_023525975.1). Lineage (NCBI taxonomy): Eukaryota > Viridiplantae > Streptophyta > Magnoliopsida > Asterales > Asteraceae > Smallanthus > Smallanthus sonchifolius. The sequence continues at coordinate 37,180,576 of CM042046.1, forward strand.
CCCCATCTCCCATGGCGGAATCTTAAATCCTCCTCCTTTTCTCCGTACAAATTATCCGTCAATTCGCTTCAACCTCTGAATAATTTCCTCTTCATCAACGAGGTATGTTTCAATTAATACCTACTATTTCAATTTTCAAATTTCAATCAATCTTCAACTTAGATTTCGTTCTAATTTTCACACTGGAGGCTGTATCAATCCAGAAGTATCCGGACAACTCAACCTCAGTTCCCGACGGCGAACTGTTTCTGATTCCGATTTCAGATTCGAGGTTATAACTTACATTTTGTTGAATTATTCATCGTGTTTAGGTTTTCCTCTGGTCAATTCGTGTTTTACCTTTCTGAATTACTTGTTTCTGATTTCGTTCGAAAATTTTGCACAGAACAATTAGTCTCCTAGATCTTAGCAATAATATTGAAATCATGACATGAAACTTCATAATTTTGGAATGATTTACAGATTATTATGCCGCTTTTTGTTATCATTAATTTATTATTATAATTTCTTTTCACTTTTTGGCTTTTCTCTTAACTTTTTCTTCTGATTCATATCTGTTACGTAATCTCTAAACGTCAAATTTGCCGGTGCAATTGGAAAATTAAACCAAAATCGATGTTTATTTGCAGTTTCAATTAAAATAAAAATATAATATAATAATCAAATTAATGCTTTGTATTGTGAATTTGGGAACCGCGTAGCTGGAATCAGCGTTTCCGGCACTTGTTTATATATCAGCCTGATTTTCTGCTGATTTTTACTCTGATTTAATTGATGTAAGCTACTCTCGGTTCAGAGCGCGTGTGTTCCACGCCTGCTTCAGCAACGTGTCCGTGTGCTTTAGAGTTTGAGTGAATTGGGTGACACGTTTCATGATGCATGCATTATCTGTGCTAGAAACTTGTAAGGTGAATGAATGAATACGTCTCATCTAGTTACATTTTCTGTGATTTTATTAATTTAAGTTTTGTTTTATTGTGATCCGTATTATTTTATATAGAAAACTGTGACCTTTTTATAAAAAGTGTCATTATTTTCTTTTCAATACTAGTTTATATAAAAGTATGCATAAATGGGATGATGTATCATTAATATTGGCGTTTTAAACTAGTTTATGATAATTATTTTAGTCATAATAGTTTTATATTGCTGTCATTTTTTTCAGAATATTCCACCCTACCATTTGTTTGATTTTAGAAGAGTCAAATTTAAATTCTTTAATGGGAATATATATTATAAAAGTTGGACCATTACTACAAACAATAAAGAAAAAGTCTTGGACATCTAAACTTTCTTAATTTGAATTTTTTGACCCAAAATCATTTTGGCCCAAAACTTGAATAAGAATTGAATCAGCCATGATTTTGGATTTCATGTCAACAAAATGGTGTTGGAAAATCTGACCCTGACAAACATCCATGAACAATTAATTAGAACACAAATAAGTGCAAGAATAATAAAGAACACAGTAAGTATATGATGTGGTTCACTCGATTTATGTGATCAGGCTACGTCCACGACTGAACCAAAAAAACTTTTTTTTTTGGTGCACTTATTAAAGAATCGCTTATACTATAGTTAGCTTAAAGTCGGACTTGATCTCTAAGATTGCACAACCGACCTAAAACTCCATACATGCCAAACCGTAACTCCAAGTTAGACTCATGTCATCGTAACAACAATAACCATCAGACTCCATAACTCAACATTGGTTTCTCAATATCTATGCATGCTTTTAGAACAGAAATTAAGTTAGTTTCTTATTAATTATGGTCTTGATGGATTTAAGTGTTCATATTTATTTTTGAATTTCAGGTTTGATATTATTAGCGCGAAACAAACAAAATGGCATCTTCTTTGGTAAGCCGACCCCATGTATATTTTATATTCTAACTTACTGTGATAAGGAGGAAGTAATATTTGTTTGGCTAGTTGATAAATTTTCTGAAGCATAGAAGTAACTGTTTTTCAGGCTAAGATTAGAAGGACAGAATCAAGAAATAAACATTCCTGGTGGTGGGATAGCCACATCAGCTCCAAAAACTCCAAATGGCTAGCAGAAAATATCGAAGGTAAGCAGCTAATTAATATGCAATTCTGTTATGACATTTATTTCTCGTCACAACTAATAAATTAGACCTCGGATTTGCTTTCTCACTTTACATGTTTCCCTGTTGTCTCCCTATAGGATCGTACCGTAGCATATAGTGTCTAGTATTATGTTATACAGTATAACTTTATAATGCAGATAAGGTTATGTGTAATGGTTCCGTGGGGCAGTGAGTGTGGTCACTGTGTGGAGAGCTTCTCTCTACGTGTGTTTGAGGTGGCCTAATGAGAAGAAAGAGTGGGGCGTTGCCCCACTACACATAGCCTAACATGAGATAACACAAATATTAAACATATAAAATGAGATAGCAGAAAGAAGAAAGAAAAGCTTTTTGGCTTTTCTGTTCTTCTTTTCCTAGAAAAGGGATTTGTACCATGAAATTGTAGGTATCATTGTTTTAAAAAGCAAGCCTAAGGTGCTAGGCACGAAATGATCTGAAAATATGCCTCAAGGCCTTGAGGCGGCTCTTCATGTACATGTGGGTCAAAATTGGTCAAATGTAGGGTCTGGAGGAGACGGACGGATATGTAAAAATGACCGAAAGGATAAAAAGATTATGAAGGGTTGAAAGGCTGACATGTAGAACAGTCGAGAGAGACGCAGCTTTTGGTTGTACATAAGCTTAATTGGTTGAACCTTGAGCCTAGGCTTTCGGCACCTTAATGCTTCGATGCATCTCGTGCTTTTTTAATTAAAACCAAGCTAGATATTACCACCTAATATTCAAACACCAGTCAAAATTTTCAAGTTAAAGGCCTTTAATTTCCTTGTCATGGAAGTTGATAATATGTCCCCAGGCTGTCATAGTTGTTCCTAATCATCCCAACACTTTCTAGTAATTTAATCAATTTGGGTCCCCCTAAATACATCTTTAATTCAAATGACCACATTTTTCATCCATAAATTCTTGATTGCAGAAATGGACCAAAGTGTAAAACGCATGTTAAAACTAATCGAAGAAGACGGAGATTCATTTGCCAAAAAGGCTGAAATGTATTACCAAAAACGACCCGAACTCATTTCACATGTTGAAGAATTTTACAGAATGTACCGTTCGTTAGCCGAACGATACGATAACGTCACTGGTGAGTTAAGAAAAAACATCCCCTCAGATCTTCAATCTCAAGGCTCAGGAGTGTCAGATGCCGGTTCTGAACCACCTCCGTCTTCTAACCCGCGAGCCCGGAATGGGACCCGACCAGTGGGCTTTGGTTTCTTTCTTAAAAATGGTGGTAGTAGTTCAGATTTGGGAACCAAAGAAGGAGACGAAACGTCTACATTAGATTCAGAATCGGAATCAGATGACTCGTCTGTTAATAACTACTCAACTGCATCGGGAAACAGTGATCATCGAGGGTTGCGTAAGAGAATCACTGAATTGGAAAGTGAGCTTCAAAAGCTTCAGATGCAACAAGAAGAAAAGATCAAGATCGAAGCTTCAGATGAATCGGTAGCACCTCAGTCTGATGATGTTAAAGAGGAGAAAAACCCGACACTCGAAGCTTATATAAGAATACTGAGAGAAAAGCTTAATGATTCAGAGGAAGAAGTAAAAAGATTAAGACATGAACTCGAGAACAACGGGTCAGCCCAGAAGGAAATCTCGAGCTGGAAATCAAAACTCGAGAGAGAAAAGCGCGAAGTTTTGAAGCTTCAAGAACGGGTCACAAGATACAAAACGAATCTATCAGACCGTGATCGGGAAATCCGGGCTATGAGAGAAACATTATCAAATGCAAACAAAACATTATCAGAAGAGAATATGGAGCTTCAAGAACAAGTCACAAAGCTTTCAAAAGAACGTGTGCTGTTAGATGATACAATAAAAGAATGGGATTTGCGTTGTCAAATTTCAGATGAGGAACTGAGAAGAATGAAGATTGTGAAAACCGAACTCGAAGGTGAAATCGAGAAGCTGAAGTTTGAAAAAAACGAACTTGTGGTCAAAGTCGATGAACTTGATCATGAGTTGACTTTAAAAGATGATCAAATCAACGGCTTGGGACGGCAGTTGGACCAGTTGCATTTAGAACATGTCGAGTTGGTTGACCGGTTTGAAAAGTCAAACAAGTCAATAGACAAGTTGACATTGAGAAGTGAAGAACTGGAAAAGGAAGTCTCGAGGCAGCGAGAGGTGATTGAAGAACAAGCCGAGGAGAAACGAGAAGTGATACGACAATTGTGTTTTTCACTCGAGCATTATAGAGATGGATATCAGATGATGAGACAAGCGTTTGTGGGTCATAATAAACGACACTCGAATCAAACGTATTAACACGGATTGGTTTGATTTGGTTTCGGGGTTTTATTGGTTTGTTTCCCAGAGTGCAAGTAAAGGCTTGAACTTTGATATATTGTGGTGTCTGTCAATGTTTAGTCTTTAACTTATGTAAGCATGTCGTGTTTTGCTGTTGTTTTATGTATAAGATCACACATACAAAAATGTGAGAAATATTTTGAAATAAGTAAGAAAAAAAAAAGTTAAAAACTTGATTAAAAATTTAGCTACGGTTGACTAGGTTGGCTCGTGTCAATTTTCAAACCAAATACAAGCTAAATACTCGAACACAGTTGTCCAAACTCCCAACACTAGTAAATTTGATAATTTAATATTATGTTTTTTTAACCGCATAGAAGATTTCATTATAGTTTCCCTTTGGTAAGATCCATCCTTTATTCTTTATTACATATTTCTTCTAGTTAAAAAGTTAATTACATATTTCTCATTCCTAATACATAAATTAAAAAGTCAATTAAATATTTTCTCTTCCTAAAACATATACAAAGGAGAAAGTATGTAATTAATTTTAAAGGTTGGGTAAATATGTAAATAATAGTGTTAGTAAAGGGATATATGTAAAAATCGCAAAAAATAACACTAGCCAAGTGCTAGATACAGAAAGGCCCGAGGGCAAAGAGCAAATCATAAACTAAGAATTACAAAAACTAAAATTGCACCAATGGTCCCAATCAAAATCAAGAACTTCAGACCTATTTTTCACCCGTCAGAAACCAAATGTCTTCATCTCCTCTAGCAATCAGGAGATGTATAACTTTTTATTAGAAAAAAACCAACTCGTTTCGTGTTTTCCACATACACCATAAGGATAATAACATTACCGATTGAAACATTTTTCTCCTTAGAACATTGACTTGGATTGTTGAGTGGAACTTGAGGATGTCTTTGATTGAGAAAACGTAGATGGGCAGTGTCCAGACTCCAGTACACCATTTGCGATATTAACGTAGCCACATAGCAAGAGATGAATATATGTTTCACCGATTCCAAGACTTCGCCGGCATAAAGGGTTAATCCTCCTTTGTAACACCTCAAAAGTGGGGATCCTATCTAGATCCACTCACCAACCAAAAATGTTCACTTTTAGAGGGAGCACGTATTCCACTCGAATGAATAATTAACTGTTGGGTTTATTGCCCTGGACAGTTGGTATTATACTGATTTAGTGGTGAAGAGACCAGCCACACCCAAGAGTCTAATTTAATATTTTGTTAGACTAATATAATTTTAATTTGTTCACGGCCTTTTTATTTAAAACATAAAAAAATGTATAAAATTAAAATACAAACTAGCTCCTCATTAAATCACAAACCAACTCATTTTGAATAACTTGAATTGGAATTTGGAAATGCTTATTCAATCACTTGATTTAAGTTAATAATGGTTCTACTAGACGTTTCGAAGGCCCATATGTCAGTCCAAAAACATACTATAAATAAGGCTTCATTACTTCATATGTTCTCGGGTTTTCACTTTTCATTACTCGGGCTCGTTAAAGATACGCATAACCTAAAATAACTCATTCGTAAACCACGAAAATCATTACAGTCGAACGGCCTCCAACTCCAAGAGTTACTGTCCAGGACTAAAAGCCACAAATCATCAACGACAAAAAACCGACAACACAAGTCTGAAAGACGGGTTTTGTATTTTCAAAAACGTTTTCTGTCAACCGTGTCATGTCCTAGAAAACAAGTTAAAAATCCAAATTATACACAACCTAACAGTATCATCTACCAACCTCTAAAGCTTATTTTTATCATATTTGAATTACGAGACCAAAACAAACTTATTTTTTTTCTTCTTGTTGCACGGGTTTAAACAGCATCAGGACTGACAAAGATTTGTACCTTTTAATCATCCCAAGCATCATCAGCAGAACCCTCTTTTTTTATCATTGCAGCAGGGGCAATCATGTACTTGTACTTGTCGTCCACATTTATAGATGTTGGTGGAAGTTTTGATTGTGCAATCCTTGCTTCTTTCTGTGCAGCGGCTGCTTCCCTCTCCTTCCTTCTAGCAACCTGTGCGTTACCAGTGGTTATGTTCTATTTCTTAACAGATCAAACGGAAAACAAACGAGCTGAATCTCTTTGTTAAAATAAGGGCAAGTTTCAGAATGACCCTATAAACTTTATTTTTGCATAAAGCGCCTTAACTAATAAAAAAGCCACGCAAAAGTCCTTGTACTTTTACTTTAAACAAATACGTCTTTTTGGCATGGATAATAATAAGTCCCTACTGCCTAGACTATTAAAATCTTAACAAACAGGTCCTTTTAACAAAATAATATAGTCTTTGAAATCAAATTTTATACACTGGTTAGGTTTTAAAAAAAAAGTTGGATAAAAATGTGTTCTCCTCAATTCAACCTAAGCAGTTAATGCGGTAAAATATCGGATATCGGTCAAGGACCGATATTTGAGATATCGGTTATCGCAGTGAGATATCGGTAACCATAATTTTATATAAAAATTATATATTAATTATCAGATTCAACAGTCATAGACTAGAAACATAAAATTTATGTATAAATTTTTAAATTTATAAATATAACATTACTTTTATGCTTTTTATGTATAAATTTATAAGTTTGAGGACCGGATAAAAACTAGTAAAAATGTAGAGGGGTTAAAAGTTAAAAAGCCAAACTTAATAAACCTAAATCCCTCCACCCCGTTCATTATACGTTGTTCCATCGTTTCCCCCTCGGCCTCCACGCTCACGCGCACTAGCCCCAAAATCAGATCGTTTGGGTTCGAAATCGTGGATTGCTGGGTTGATTTCCCACAATGGAGACACAGGTGGTTCGATTATGCTTCGAAATATGGTAAGAATTCGTTCTACTTGCTCGATTTGGTCCTAACCGATAATATCGTTGATATCACCGATATTTAAGACTCATAATTTCGGCGATATATCGGTGATATCGGCCGATATTATCGGAACCGATGTTAGAAACCGATATAGTGTTCTATGACCGATAACCGATATATCGGTGATATATCACCGATATATCGGCCGAGTTAACTGCATAGAATTCGACCCGTACCAAAAAAAGAATACCTCTAGTTTCTAGTTACCATAACATGTGACTCGGACGGTTGGAGAACTTATTGAAGGCAGAAGATTTATTGTCATGTCATGTCAACAAGTTTTCAAGAGGTCACAAAAAGAGTGGGGTCAGAGGGGTGAGCAAAAAACCGAAAGAATCTAACCGAAACCGAAATTACCGAAAAAACCGCACCGAAAAAACCGACCCAAACTAAAACCGACGGTTTTGGTTTTGCATTTTTTGAAAACCGAAAATTACGGTTTGGTTTCGGTTTTGTATCTTTTGAAAACCAAAAAAACCGAACCGAACATATACATATACTTTAATTATATATTGTGTGCATTCACGTTTCATAATATATAGTATATTATGTTGTTTGTGTGTATGTTAAAAGTGCATACATATTTGTATTACACACATTTGCATTAATAGTAGATTATTATTTATATTTATTGAATTTATAGATTATAATGTTTACTTTTTATATTGAGTATTTTTTAAGAAAACTAATAATTTTTGTAGTCCAAAATATTTATGCCCAAATGTGTGATAATCATTAGTTAATAAAAAAAAATTTGGCTCAAAATTTCAAACCAAGTTCATTATTTTGGGCTATTTTTTTTTTACCCTCAAAAAATTCAAACCCAAATGGTTTTAAAACCGAAAAAAACCGAAACCGAGCGGTTTTAAAAAACCCAAAACCAAACTTTTGGTTTGGTTTTACCCCAAAACCGACCCATGCACACCCATTATTAATCATAAGATTAATGTGTTAAATAATTGTAAAAACTATATTTTCATCATAATGAGCTAATCTTAATCATGCACGGTTGAAATTGTAACCTATGTAAACATTTTGAAGTGTCCTTTTCAGATAAATGGATCGTTTTACCCATTCAACGAATTAGCAGAAAATATAACCAAACAGAAAGTCTAGAATGACTAATCAAATAGAAAGTGTACCTTGCCAGTGGCGAAAGCCACCATGTTCCCAGATTGAACATCTGCTATTGCTTTCCTTATTTGTGATACAAGGAACTGAAAAGATGAATTGTCAAGGAAAGAGAAATAATCACTAACAAGTACATGAAAAGAGAAAGATTAGGCATCAAAAGTTTTTGTCTGCTTCTAAAAATTCTTAATACGGGTCATTTTTAAGGTCGGTTTGACCAGCAAAAAATTTAGTCTGCTTCTTAAAATTCTTTTAAAATAATATGAATGTGTTTGTTTTAATAACAAAAACATTAAATAATAACCAAATACTTTGAATAAAACGTTTTAGGAGGTTGTATGCAATAAAAATAGGCTTTGGATGAATTCCGGCGCATTCTGACTCGTTACCCCTTTGGTTTAAATAAAAAACTAAACGTTTTGACCTGTTTGCGATAGAATACAACCCAAATCGACTCATTCGTAAGTAAATGGGTCGAAATTGGCACCGGTTAACTGATGATATCAATATGATTCCAGAAAATCACGAATTTTGTTTTTGGTTAGTAGACAAACAGTTGTCTTAAAAGTTTTGAAACTTTTTAAGGATTAGAGGCGGTAAAAATTAATGAAGAAAGACGAAAAAGGTTAAGAAAAAGGACACCATATCACGATCTGTATAAAATGAAGTAGCTCGGCCCGTTGATCCTGCACGACCTGTCCTTCCAATTCGGTGCACATAGTCCTCCATTGTCTGAAATTTAAGTCAACAAAAAACAGATGCAAAGTAAAAAAGATCCCCTCTAAAATTGCTATTGATCTTATACATAGATTTTACAGAAATGTTAACCTTCAATAATCCAAGGGCATTTAAGGGGTGTTCAGATTTGTGTTTTGGAACTGAATATCTGAATATTTGCGACTTTAAGTCAGAGTAATCAGTTTCCAATTTGTGTATGAACAGAGATTATCTGATAATTCAGGGGTCAGTATTCAGTTTCATAGTAAAGTAAAATTAACAATTTACCATTTTTAAAACCTGATTCGAGACTTTCCCAAAAATTGTCATTTTATGTACTAACCTAAAAAATTAGTTGGGATTAATCACACTCAAACAACCGATTATCCCGTTATTACAACTTCAAACACTATCTTCAGAAATCCCTTTTATCTCGCATAATCCATTCCAAAACACGCGCTGAATACCCCCCATAGACTTCTACTGAATTTATAAAAGATAACATCTATATAGTAAGAAATACCTTTGGAAGGTCAAGATTAACTACATGAGCAACTCCTGTAACATCTAGGCCCCGAGATGCGACATCAGTAGCAACCTGAAAATCAGAGTGCAAGAAGGAAAGAAGTTAATATTTTTAGTTTTAGATATTTTAATTAAATATTACAAGCTTTTTGACATACCAAGATATTAGTGGGACCATGTCTAAAATCACGCAGGGCACCTTCTCTTTCACTCTGAGTTCGGCCGCCATGAAGAGCAACAGCATTTAAACCCTGAGCTACCAAAGCTTCAGCAACTTCATCACACCTTGTCTGCATGCAAAATACAAAATTAAATGGTAAATTGTTAAGAGTTGCAGACTTGCATTTTAATATAAGAAAATGGAAATGTGTTCACCATGGCTGATGATTCTCAGTTATCAGGCCAAAAATGAACATTAATTGCAAAATATGAACGACGTGGCTATCTGATACGATTCCAGTGGGTCGGGTCAACCCAACTGGGTTTAGGGACAGCCCCAGCAGGTATTCGGATCAAGTTTTGACCCATTCAGCCTCAGTCAAGGCAGTTAGCGAATGTGGGTAAATGGGAGCTGATGTTTAGGGGGTAACTGCAGCAGTTACTGCTGCTATTTTTGTTTATTTAAGCCTTTTGTTCTAGCTTTAGGTTTTTGACTATGTTTTTATCTAATATCTAGGTTTTATACCTTTGTAATTTGGAGAATCACCCATCTCGAATCGGGTTGTTTATCAGCACTTTTTCTATCAATCGAATATCCCACTTTTGGGATTCTATCATTTGGTTCCATTGCCGGGAAACTCAAAGATGGAGCAGACCCGCAACAATCAGAAGGAAGGCAGGATCGTTGCCCAGTTGGCAGCCATTGAGGCTAAACTTGATTCTTTGATAGCCCTGAAGAAGGATATTGCAGCAATCACGGAAGCTTGGCTACAACAGCGAGCCGACACATTCAAGGAACCCGAGGATGAACACCAAGATCTAGTGGCAGATCTGGGAATGGAGGAAATTCCTGGCGACGCTGGTGGGAATTTTGAATCGCACCCATGTTTTGATCATGATTTTGGGGACAACAAGAAACCGGAGGGTGAATCTCAAAGTCCAGTGACAGATCTGGTCCAGGAAGACTGTACCGGCGACGGTTCCAGGTCCGGAGACGTAAAAGTTCTGAAAAGTTGTGATCTTGAAGCAGCGGATGAGAAACATGCCAGAGATAATCAAATAAAAAAAAAGACGAACATGAAGACATGTGCAAGGACAAGTTGGAGTGGATAAGATCTAATGATCAAAATGTCAATTCTACTAGTCTGTGTATTCTAGTGAAGCTCACGGACCTGCCTATAAAGTTGAAGGAGCAAACCACCACTTACGGAGTTATCATAGTGTGGCTGCTGGGATATGACCATCAACCACAATCCATTTTGGTTCATCAATGGGTCTATGACGCGGGACAGCCTACAATTGAATGGCTGATTGCTTGGCACAACAATTCTCCTCTTTTCGACTTGAGGACAAGTCGTTTCTTCGGATGGGCAGTATTGATACGATTCCAGTGGGTCGGGTCAACCCAACTGGGTTTAGAGACAGCCCCAGCAGGTATTCGGATCAAGTTTTGACCCATTCAGCCTCAGTCAAGGCAGTTAGCGAATGTGGGTAAATGGAAGCTGATGTTTAGGGGGTAACTGCAGCAGTTACTGCTGCTATTTTTGTTTATTTAAGCCTTTTGTTCTAGCTTTAGGTTTTTGTCTATGTTTTTATCTAATATCTAGGTTTTATACCTTTGTAATTTGGAGAATCACCCATCTCGAATCGGGTTGTTTATCAGCACTTTTTCTATCAATCGAATATCCCACTTTTGGGATTCTATCACTATCTAGCCACAGTTATCTAAATCAAAGCTTAGATATATATTTGTTCCTACAAGGCTAAATTGAAAATTAAAGATAATAAAGAAATTACAAAAGATTCACAAACAGATACCTTTCGTTCCACAAATACAATTGTTAAAGGAAATTGGTGGCCTAATTTTTCAGCTAGTGCAGCTTCCTCAACAAGCAAAGATAGTAGTTGATCAATCTGCAACAGATTGAAACTATCAGAAAATCAACGAAACTAAAGATCAATTATCCTGAAGGCTACAGATATTTGGTATTGAACAGTAACTGGAATGAGAATCTTTTAGGTGTATGATAGCTACAAGCACATGTATAGAACCATTTTTTGGAACAGCTTAATTAAAATATAATCAAATGGTTGGATAGTAATATGATATTGTGGTTGAAAGTTGGTAAGGGTCATACAAAATGGAAATTTTTTACACACATGCCAGACTGTTATACATAATAACATGCACTAAACCAATATTAGAAGGGTTGTATGTAGAAATAAACACCAGAAACTGATGACTGTAATTCAGATAATACAATTACAGTTAAGAATAAATAGAAAAAAGGATTAACAAAAACAAAGCATCTGTGTCTAAAACTTCTCAAGTTGGCATGTCTAAGATACTGAAATGCTCCCTGGTATTATATACCAAAAGACATTAAGGAACTACATATTTCAGGCTTAAACCAACCTATAAGTTGTCACTTATTCTCATACAGTGTGCACATAACATAGAGATGACGAACAAATAAGCTGTTCACTTATCCTCATACATTACCAAAACAACAATTGATAACATTTTACATTTTTTAGATTTTAGATCCTTGATGTACTTTTGACGCTTATTTGAGTTTTTGTGAAGCTCTAGAAGTAAATAGTGAAATCTCTTACATGTCCCCATTCCAACCCAAAAGAAAAAAACAAAGGACTGGTAGCATTTATAATTTTCTAACTCATAGATAATCTCACGTTTACATTCAAGTCTCTTTACTTGGCATTGATTCTCATCATAAACAGTTGCGCATATCATCAAGTCAGAAAATCACCAAGTCTAACGGCATTAGTGATTTTATAATTATGTCTTATATGAAGTTATAAGTGCCATTTTTGCCTGCTCTAAGGATTTTCATCAATGGACTATTTATTTCAAATATGTACTAACTGAGTTCTGAATCAAAATCATGAATTACTGGATTTTGTATAACTAAAGTAGAACTTTACATACCTTTTCATTTTCGGTGATTTTCACCAAGTTTTGGGACACGTTCTCTGTTGGGCTACTCACCTTTCCAACCTTCACTTGTACTGGATTTGTTAAATATTCCTGAAGTTTGCATAGTATAAGGAAAGTTCATATTCATTGCACTGCTATAGACTGTTTTGTAACTAAAATGTAGCTGTCAGGTACTATCTTAGATATAAAAAAAATCCCAGTTCCCAAAAAGGTAACAATATTTAATTTCATTGTGCCGGTGATTTGTATTAGAATAAAAAATCCATGTTTATATTGATTAATGAGATAATATCGAAATAAAGACAGCAAAAGAATATGAAATCAGATAAACCTGTGCTAGTGCTTCAATCTCCACTGGCATAGTTGCACTAAACAACAGCGTTTGATGCTTTTCTGGAAGATTGTGCATTACCTAAAGTTTGAAGAAAAACACATAGCAGATTAAATTGCCAGAATATGAAGACCAAAAATAAGTCTTGACATTGTTTAGCTATTTATCAAAAGTGGGCCCAAAAGAAATATACAAATGTCATAAGTACATGTGTTTGTATATTTGTAATAATACAATATTGCATATATAAACACAAGTCCAAAGTCACATTTTTAAGGACATAATCACTAAGCTTTAAAGGCCAATGCATGTTCCTATAATAAGCAGGGTCACAAATAACAATAAGCAAGAAGATTTATAGCACCAGCATTAGAATACCGCCACCAACATTCAAATTTAAGAATGTAACAATGAATTTTTCTACATCGCTTAAGTTTGTTGCAGTCGTTAAAAGATTATGCTGGCTTGTTGAAAATTCCACATCAACTAGACACTAAGTAAAGATCCTATGCAACTTATTTAAAAGGCCATTGATAAAAAGGACAAAAAGTAGGGAGCATGTAATTGGAGGAATTTGGCATTGGCATGAAAACACAATTTACCTCTCTTATTTGAGGTTCAAAACCCATATCAAGCATTCTATCTGCTTCATCCAGAACGACATATGAAATCCGTGTGAGAGATGTGTTTCCTTGCTGTAAATGATCAATAAATCTTCCTGGAGTAGCAACCACAATTTCTACCCCCGCACGAAGCTCGGACCTCTGTTAGGTATCCACATCAAAATACAAAATATAAATTTGTAATGTAAGTATCAAACCCCACTAGATAGTATTTTTAAAAGGATACAAAAGCAAACAATTGGCCGATTGCAAAACATGGAAATTTCCATCTTGATGAAACACCAATTCAGTATCATTCACCTGGTCAGATATGTTTGTTCCACCCACAACAATTGCAGTTCTGAAAGACTCCAATGACTGGCTGAACGCCTTCACCTGTAATGATCCCATGAAACATGCATAAAATGTGATCAAATCTTAACATCTCAGACAATTGTAATAAAAGTGACTCTGCATATACAAAGAGACTCATATTCCATATCAAGTAGATACTACTGGTGTGGTTGGTCAGTGTATCAGGACTCGGGATTTCAGGAACCCACCATAGCCTGAACAGATATACATGACAGAAAAGAACCTCAATGACTAGTATCACTGACACAACATCCAACTCCTTGACCTAAAAGTTTTGATTTTCAAGGAATGAAAATGCAAGTATGTGCCATTCCTCAAGAGCTAGTTTCCATTTTTCATGGAATAATATCACTGGCACCCCAACAAAAGTCAACGAGGCTTTTATAGAAGTACAAAATTGTATATTGATTACTCAAGAGCTCTTCAAAGTATAAATAATAAGTAATAACCAAGATGTATAAAAAATAAAGAATAAGATTAAAAGTCTAGAGTGTACAGTATAAGTAGTAAACTAAGAAAGATCATTTTGAGGAAGTCAAATATTCAATATTTCAGTTTAAGTGAGTGTACAATTCAAATTGGCTGTTTCTATAATTGTGGAAAACTGCATACCATCTGCTTTGCTAGATCAAACATGAGCTACTTTACCTCTTTCTCTATCTGTTGTGCAAGCTCTCTGGTGGGAGCCAGCACTAGTGCCAACGGACCATCTCCGCGCCTAACAGAAGGCTGAGCTATACAGTGCTGCAAATACGAAAAAGATAAATAGAGTATAGACATGAAAAAACAGAATTCGTCACATAAATGGTAGCTCATAGAGAAACATAATATGTTATTGTGTGTTATATGCACAAGTTTTATGAATTAAAACCTGTATCATGGGTATTGTGAAAGCAGCAGTTTTGCCACTGCCTGTTTCTGCACAGCCTAAAAGATCCCTTCCACTTAAAGCAACAGGCATCGCCTGTGCCTGAATAGAAGTAGGTGTCGTGTATTCATGAATGGCAATATCCTTCATGATGCTTGAATCCAGGCACTGGAAGTAGGTGTCAGGTATTCATGAATTGCATGTATCAGAAAAGTATATCAAGAACAAAAAAAGTTTACCATGTCTGTAAAAGATTCGATTGGTGCAGGTGCAGGTGCAGGTGCAGGAGGAGAATCAGGAGTGACAGTAACGTCAACGTTAAGTCGTAATCTAACCTCTTCTATCTGTGCAGGATATGAATCAAAATCACATTTATCATCCAACAGATCATATTTTAATGGAGATGATACTTAACTATGAAAAGTAATCTCAAAATCTGGACATTAGTTAAGCAATCCAAGTTCAGCTGATGTAGCATGGGTACTAACTTTTTAAATAGAACTACCAATAGAACCAGATTTTATGAATGCAGTCCTCATTTCTGTTACATGTCGAATAAACTGTCATAACTCATAAGCTCCTCGACAACTTTGACAATTCATTAAAGAATTGACCTAGCTCAACATTTAAATTTGGCCTCTCCTTCAAGTAACTAACAATTTAACATGTAATTAGCATAACCAGGTTGCTAATCTCTAACTGATAACATCTTCCGGAAGTGAATGGCATGTTTGTATGATCGTGCAGTTATAGTCTTAGAATACATAAACATGCCATGTTCATTCAGGCACACATTAGTACATTTCGTGTGAGTGCATACAGAATTCCTGTCCTAAGTCCTAACTCCTCTATGTACCAAAATCACAGATGCATCTATTCTATCCAAAGGCAGTATTCGTAAACCTAATAATCAAACAAATAGGCAAGTTTAATTGTTTCAGTACTTCATACAAGTTATAGCCATATATATGTTTAATCAGGCCTAATAAACGTGTAAATCTTATGAAAATGTAAGGTTTTTCTGAATTAAGAAGGCTTGGACTCGAATTGTGTCCTAATCTCTTATGACTATTACCTAGCCAAGATATAATAAACCTAAAATGTGTGCATTTATTGAGAATGTTAAGACTTTGCGAATTATCTCAAGCGGCCACACCTACAAATGAGCCCCTGACTTGTAATCAGAGGCTTTAAACTAGGCTTCCTATAAAAACAATATAATCAGATTGCTCAATGATACATGCGTCGAAAAAACCAAAAAATGCCCTAAAAACTCAAATAAAAACCTAAACACGAAACAGCTATGCGGTAAGGATCATTTCATCTTCAACTGATCATTAGTTTAAATTCAATCAATCTCGTAAACGAAACAGTTGACGGAATATAACAACGTCGAATACATAACCTGTTCAGGTTTAAGACGAAGAACGCGTTCGGAAGGCTTCCATTGCGGAAACACTGCGTTAGGTACGGCGAGCGCTCTCGACGGTTGGATGTGGTTGTTGGCGGAGGTCCGGCGAGGAGCTACATTGGAAAAGGCATTGTTAATGGATTTAGAGTTGAGCTTGTGGTTTGCGGTGTTGTTGTCTAGGGTAGTGGTGGTGGTGGTGGTGGTGGTGATAGCGGTGGCGGCGATGGACTTACGGAGGTGAGGAGGCACGTAAGACATTGCTTGGATGGATGAGTGTGTGTTGTGTGAAAATGAGGCTGGTGCGGTTGATGTTCAATCTGAAGTCCGAATCTCAACGATTATCTCCAAAATAAAATCTTCAAATTAGGGTTTATAAAAATAATCAAATACCAAATTTTGTTTAAAAAATATGAGTATATTTCAAATTAATTCACAATTGTCATTGGTTTCTTGAAAAGGCTTACCAAAAGAAGGGGTAAAATATTTATTTGTTATTGGTCCATGGTTTTACTTTATTAAATTTTTTTTTTTTTATTTAAAAGCCAACTTTATTATATCATCAAGGCAAATTACATAAGGATAGCAGGTAGACGGGCAACAAACTGCGTCGACATCCCCTTCTGAATGGAAAACCCTAATCTACTAAAAACAAAGCTTCGCCCCTGAGGAGTCGTAAAGTTGTTGTGGACCACACGCTGAACTCTAGCCAAGAACCGAACCGCCTCCGGCGCCAAGGAGCCGAACGTGTCAAACGCCAGGGGGACAAAGGCATGCTGATTATCCTCACAAGCTTTCGCGTGCTTTTCCACCTTCTTTGACTCTGCTTTCATAACCGCTTGCCCCGCCACAAACCCATTTTCCCGCAACCCAGCTAGGGGGGATACACCTGTGAGATCGACACAAGCATGTTTCCCGCCCTCCCAACCAAAAACTAGCACGTCCGCCGGGCGTAGGGTGGACCTCCCTTCCTTTGCTGAGATCCCTGCTCGTCTGAGAATATCCATTAACGCGTCTCGAACAAAATCATGACGATACTTAAACCCCGGTAGCTCTCTACAGTGTAACGCATGCTCCCCGTATTTATCCAGGCATGCTTTACGGCAAACTGGGCAAGTTTCATCATTCGGGAACATGGGGATCATCAGACGGTACTTAAGGATTGACCGGTACTCCACCGCTGACATACGTTGACCCAGACCTTCAATAGGAATAACAGTTAAGAAATCCTGGGCGTGAGGCCTCTGTAAGCATTCAATGACGGCTTTCTGGCGAGGGGACAAAAGGAAATCTTCTCCCAAACTTTGTGCGATTCGACAACAAAGGGCATTCAACAAAGGGCAATCTTCTCCCAAACTTTATTAAATGGATTTAAGGAATTTGTAAGTGAAGAGTTTGCCTAATTTGAGGGTGAAGGTTATGGAGAATGAGGAAGATTTGAGATATGGATTGATTATTGTGATGATCATATACTTGATTAGATAGCAAGTGAGAGAGATTGAATTGTTGTTTTATGATAAATAATTACGATTTTCACATATCACTAGCTACAGATGTATGTAATAAGGTTGTAAAACAAGTTCATGTTGTAATATACCATGAGTTTAAGATCAAATGTGTGTTTGTGTTAAGACCGTTCTTATCACAACAATTGATGAGTTGGTTGAGCTGATCTTAAATATGAAGATGATGATAGCTTGATGTAACATCCTAGATTTATGAATTATTTAATATGAGAATATACTTGATTGGATAGCAAGTGAGAGGAAAGAAGGAGATTGAATTGTAATTTTACGATAAATCATTTACGATTCTCGTATATCACTAGTTGCATAGGTATGTAATAAGGTTTGAAAATCAAGTTCTTTGTTGTAATACCACAAGTTAAGATCAAATATGTATTTGTGTTAAAGACGATTCTTATCGTAACAACTGACTAGCTAGATGTTAATTATGAAGATGATGACAACTTGATGTACCATCCAAAAATTTATAAATTCTTTTATACGTTTATTTAACATATATTACTTTTACATATAACCTATATCTATATCTATACATACTAATAAATAAAAGTTTTGGGTGTCACATGTCATTTTTATGTTTATTCTTAACATTTTTTCCTCCTCTCTCTCATATTTAATGATACAAGTTTATATAAAAAAAATTATAACTTTTGTATCCTGCCTCTCTCTCCTATTAAATAATAATGATTTTTATAATTATTTGTATAAAACATGTTTTAATTAAAAAAATAGCTTTGTTCATAAAACATTTTTATAATTTGAACATTTCTTTCATTCTTTTTATAAAACATTTTTAAAAAATAACTATATAACGTTTCTAAAGGTTGTATTAAAAAATTATGTAATATTAGATCTTTATTACTAAGTATATATAACACTATATTTATTCACCTTGTATAATATACAAGGTTTCTAACCTATATTATAAAAAATGAATAACCATACTTGCTATGTGTCGACTTCTGATAAAATGTAGATTATTGTTTTTCGTCTTTCTCTCCTATTAAATAATGATGATGTTAAATAATTAAATATCTAACATATATTCTAATACTTTATTAAAAATTACTGAATCAAAAGAAAATTTTAATTATTTCTTATTTCACAGATGACTAATAACATCAAACATACAAATCTGGGGATATTTTAAAAAGAATTATCATTTACAACCAAGCAACTTTTTGGTAATCAAAATCGTAATTTGTTTTTCTAAACCAAAATGTAAGACGTGACCATAAACATGACCTAAAATTAATCTGTTACATATTAATATACAACATATGAGGTACATAGACTAGTATAATACATATCTACGTTTTGTTATTCTTTCTTCAACGTTTTATGCGACTTACCTGAAAGTATAACGTACATGCATGTTAGCAATGTTATATATATATATATATATATATATATATATATATATATATATATATATATATATATATATGTGTGTGTGTGTGTGTGTGTGTTTTGCGGATGTTTTATACCCAAAATCAAACTTAAAAGCACTTGAAAAATAGTAAGATGCATGCAAAAAAATGACTTAAAGGAGCATCGTAGGCCTAAGGTACTTGCACCATAAGGATCTTGTCCCTATGAAGACTTTTTTTCTCATCGTAGATCTACCATGATTTTGATCTATAAGTTTGAAAACATGATTTTGATCGTATCGATATTTTTCAAGTGAAGCGCTTAAGATATGGACATCACTTTCACACTTTGTGGTTATTCATTTTATTGTTATATATACCGTAAAACTTGGACACTCGTTGGCGAATCTCCCGCCACTTTGAAATGATCATTTCCGGCGAGCGGTAGGGCTCTCGACCATGAATTCGTGGAACATATCCACAACCCAGGGCCCAGATCTTTCCTTGTGTTTGGGTGTTTCCGGTTATCAAGTCCTCCAATATGTCACCAAACCAGCGCCATAGCTTCCTTCTCTCTGTTCACTTTTGAGGGTCGGATGAAGCCACTTTCTCTTATCTTTTCCTCCCTTTTTGGGTTCGGTTTGGGTTTCTAGTGGCGTGTATATTGTGGTTGATATTATTGTTGGGTAGGAGGCGGTTACGTTTGGCAGTTCCAAATACCATACGGTTGCGGCTGTTGTTATTGGTAGTATTGAGCGGAATGCGGAGAAAGCAACCAAAACGGGTTGGGGTTGTTCGGTTGGTTCAAGTCCATTTTTTTGATAATTTTTTAAAAAGGTTGAGAGAGTGAGATGAATTTCTAAATGTATGTGTGTATATATACATATATATAGGAGGGTGATTTGTTTAAAAGGTTAAAAAATTATTATTATTTTATTAAAAAGTGACTAAATGTTTTTGGATCCCTTTTATTGTGGGTGCTCTTACTCTCGTAGTGCCACATTGTTATCTGATGTGACATGTGAATAACGAAAGTAGCTATTTACGTGATGGTGAAGATGGGAGTGAAAGTGATGTCGTACCCAACAACCGTTTTACATTTAGTTTTTAGAAAATGCTTTTTTTTTAAAGAACATTGAATGTGTGACGTCGCACCCTCCGTCACATGGGAGAGCCTCGTCCAACTCCGGTCAATATGTTGTCTTAACCGGGCCCACTTGACGTCAGAGTTGGAGAGCTTTCAAGGAAAAACCCCACCCGATACGACCCCTTCCGGGCTTGAGGGAGAGCCGAGGCACCAACCCTGGATCGGCGTGGGTAAAACCCTGGAGCATAAGCCTAAAAGGCCTCATTTGCGATTCCGCAGAAATTAATGGTGGTGGCAGGGATTAAACCCGGGTCCTTGAGACTTCAGGCCTCATCTCAACCACCACAACCTTGAATTCATTGTCTTTATCTCTATTTAATTCAAAAACTACATATTTTTTAGCTTAAATGTGAAAATCCTTGTTAAAATCGAGTTTATATTAAATAATAGTTAAATTTATAGCAATATAATAAAAGAATCAAGTTATAAAAAATAAAAAGTTTATCAACTTTTATTAAAAGTTTATAACTTGGTCTAACATATTAAATCTATAGCACAAATTTCACAAAGCATTTTCATATTTTATTTATGTAGTTAAATAAACATGATCCAATCTAAAGTTTGGACATTTGAAATAATAACACATAGGTTAAAGTATACAACTAGTAGTTAAAGTATGGTTGAAGTAAGCTAGTGGAACTACAAACTTACAAAATAAATGGCATTTTGCACTTCTAAGATTGGACTCGACTTTACCTCTTAACCTTAGCAATTCGTGTTTACATTACATAGAATTTTACACTAAATAGCCGACAATGCGAAGTGAACGAACTACAAACATCACATGCATTGTATGGCTAATTACATTTGTTCCTATGCCCCACACTAGCTAAAATTTTCAATTTTTCAGTATATCTTAAAATTTCCAAGTTTTTGACATTACATATTTTATTAAAAATGAATGGTGATGAATAATATCACCACTTCTTTTTTGATTGTTTTGTTTTATTATTATTGTTGTTGTTTCATTTTTCTAGATTCGGACGATAAGCACATTAAAATAATAAAAGTACCTACTACCTTCCGCATAATTTTGGAAGTTTGAGATGTTCAAACAAATGAGTGAGCAAGATTCCGTAAGGAAGGGACCAAGAGGAAGATGGAAGGTTTGACATATGCTTTGCAACAACACACCCTAAATTGCACTTACTATGATGATGCATGTAGTGAAGGAAGAGATCAACCGCACCCGGTAATTTCACTTGGGTTTCTTCCCTTCATATATAAAGATTATATGAAAGGAGTTTGATATCCTGGGCGAAGGTCATGACCATGAAGACGGGTATTGGAGGGATCTACATTCCTATGGCAACGAGTAGCTACAACATCAACGGAGAGACATCACGAATGCTAGTGCAGTCTCAAAGTGTCATTAAAGTATTCGAAACCTTGACAAGGAATGTTGAGCAAAGCACACGATTCCTCTAATGTCCATAACCAATACTTCTCATACATAGACACGGATATGATGGATGATGACCCATTAAAGTGGAATCCAACATAAAACTCGCGCACACGATCAGGATAGTAAGAACCATCTAAGTCAATATAGAGTTCTCACTTTTGAGAGGAAAACATTTCAAAGACACTGTATTCGTTATGACTATCATAATATTCAACAACCTTGCCCTTAAGAATTTTCGTATATTTGAGACTTACGAATATTTTTAATGTTTTGAGCTGATATTAGGTGTGGAATTGAAGGGTTTAGAGGGATGTCGGTGTGTGAAATGTTAACAGGGTCTGTCCAATGGGCTTATAGGGTAAAGCAAGTGATTTAGGCCTCCATTTCCTTAGGGCCCCCATTTAAAAAAAATCATATAATATAATGCATGCATTTGGACTATTAGGCTGTAACAGTGGGTAGCCCATATAATAAGCCTGGTGTGGGAAAAAATCATGCGCATGGGCCATGGCTGCCTGTTGGACTTCCATTAAATGGAATACGGATTCCAAAACATTCCCAAATATCCCATTTGCCTTTAAATCACGAAGCATTAAATGGAATATGGTGCCTACCACCCCATTTGTTCTTTTTTTCAGTAGCAGCAAACACGAAACATTGAACTACTTTTTGAATCTATTGTTCTTGTTCAACAATCGCTTGGGCCTTGGAATCTATTGTTCTTGTTCAACAATCGCTACAAGCCTTGGAGTCACGATTCACGAAGTAGTAGCAAAAATGTTAGAGTTTCTTGATTTTTTGTTTGATTATTCTTGATTTCTGCCCTAATTTTGATTACCTTGATTCTGCCCTAATTTGATTATAAGGTTTTTAACTGCATATTGCATATTTGTTTGTAATGTCAAATCGAAATCGTAAGTACAAATTGGTCATTCTAAAAGGATAATGAAACTGAAAGTAGATGCTTTGATAGACTCACAAAAAGGGTCTCTACTAAAATTCATAACAAGTTAACAAGTAGCAAAGATAATATTAATCAACCTACACATATTGATGAACACATAAACTTGTTTGTTTTTTATTGCCGGTCCAAGCCCGGATAAAGGAGGAGGGTTTTAAAATCACATTTGGAAAAAGGCCTCGGATTATTAGTTCGCTTTAGGTCCCCAAATTACTTGAGCCGACCCTGAATGTTAACATTCTATTTGTTCTAGCCACATCTAAGCATATGCATAATTTTTTTTGAAGTTGGATATATAATTTAATTTAATAACATGTGCGTGTTTTGCAGGATGCATCAAAATTGAAGTCATAGTAAAATTCCTAACTAAAACATTTCAATAAGTGATGTACAGTTGTAATTCTTAATTGGTGGCTTTTGTCACGTGGCATGAAGTTATTAGGCTAGATATAGTAAGTGGCTTTTATCACTTTCACCCCTTAGTATCTCATACAATTTCTTTTCTTTTAACGTTTTGATTCTTTTTTAGTTATTTAAATTTTTGATGACTTTTTACTTTTTAATTTAACTTATATCTTAACAACTTATCATATAATCTGTTAAATATTTAGTTGCATTAACAAATTTAACTATTTTTAATTAAAATTATTTATAATTTTACTTATACTAATCTTAACAGATTATCATTTAATCTGTTAAATATTTAGCTACATTAACAAATTTAACTATTTTTAATTAAAATTATTTATAATACCTAAATAATTTTTTCACACAGTTTATCTTTTCGTTAAACGATTTTTTCCTTTCATTTTATTTTTTGCTATGTTTTTAACTTTAATACAATAAGCATAATTTGTAAGACATAGACACAAACTTATTTAATTTTTAAAGATGTTGGTCGGTTGCTACAGTGCAATCGTACCAGCATTGAAGCAACACATACAAGTAGCTTTTGTGGTGCTTTATTATATTTTTATTCAGTTAAACTTGTATTTGTATACTCTGTTTCAATGGAATGAACAAAAATGACTTGGCTTGAGTGTGAACATGTAAACAAATTCATGTGGATCGATTCCCAACCTTCCCTTTTGGTTTTTTATAATGCCCGTCGTGAGTTTTATTGTGATTTTTTTTTTTTTTTTTTACCTATCGTACTATATATAATATACACTTTTAACATGTTTAGTTTTCTATTAATTCGTTTTTCTGTGATAACTTTTGTTCGTTAATTATTTTTTAAAACGGAAAACGTGGTTTTCTTTAGTTTTTTTATTGTCAACGTTCCCGTCTAAATTTTATTGAAAACGAAGTTGTATAAAAATTCAAGTATTTTTTTCGGTATCGTATGTTATAGCATACCCCTCAAAGCGCGGGTGGATAAACTAGTTTGAAACATTAAAAGACTTCGTGTTTTGAAAATCTTAGTTTCTAGAATTAGTGATGTGGGAAAAATAATTACTGAATAGTTATGCACGTGTGCATTTTGTTATCCAGAAGAATGTTTCATTGGGGGTGATGGGGCAATTAACCCATTTACTTAATTACTCACCAAAACTGCTTAATAAAATTCTGTCACATCAAAACTATTTATTTACTTATTTACTCAAATTTCATTGGAAACACCCTACTTATTTACTCACGGACTTTTTTTAAATAAACATTTAAATAAAAAAAACATATTTTTTTATTAATTAATATTACACCCCAATCGACGGCGGATTATACGTCGGGGCGAACGCAGTTGTTCAAAAGCACAATGTTGACTATTAAAGTTTAAATATTTCATTAATAAATTGCAAGGTTCAAATACAAGGAAAAAGAAACATATTGTTCAACAAACATAACGATAACATAAGTTTAAGTTGATAAGTATTCTAGGTCTAAGCATCCTACATGATCACAAGAAAAACCTCAAACTTGAGCACCTGAAACATGTTAAGTAAACTGTCAACTAAAAATAGCTGGTGAGATACAAATGTTTTGACACAGTTTAACAAAGTCTTTGAAAGTTTTACAATTCACTATGTAGATGCATTCTAAGTATAAATGTGAGAAACAAGCAAGTTTAAACATTGTGCATATTAAACCTTCCAACCAAGTTTAGGTATAACCCGAAGGTTATCCTTAAAGTATTAGGTCTGGTAACAATCAACATGGGCTTCCCCCGAAGGGTCAATCAAACTAGGTGGATTGGTCAAATACAATAGATCTATTATTGTCACTGTAAGCTCGGCCAAAGTTAATGAATATGCTAGTTTTAAGTTTAATTTAAGCATGCAAGTCTCAAAACACATAACACAAAGATAAGCTTATAGACATAGTTATGTATGAATTGTATAAGTCTAAAAGTTTACCAAAAACAAAACAAAAAAGTGCTAAATATACTCACTTGGATTGATGAAAGAGCGTGCAACAAAGATTAAGTGTAGCAAGCTTTGATGAAGAATACTCTCACAACAAGCCTAATAACAAAGTCTAGAGTTTAAAGTTTAATCCTAAAAGTCTATGGCAAAGGATCTAGGATTTTAAGATTAAGTAGGGTTTCAAATGGGAGGCGGGAATGATTGTGTTATAAAGTTTAAGTTATAACAAGTCTTAAATAAGTATTATAAAGTTTATTAAGTTTGAAGTTTAAATGAATTATAAGTTAAATAATTATTGTCTACACATGTTAAATAATAATTTTAAATAGTTTTTCAAGTATCATAAATAAAGGTAAAATATTAATTAAGTAAAGAATAAATAAGTAGTAAGGATAATAAATAATTATCTAAAAGGGTTAAATAACTATTTAGAATAAATAATAGTTATCTACAAGAATAAATAATAATTATTAAGGACCACAAAACGTATGCCAAAACCATAAGTAATTTGACACCACTGCTTCCATCATGATCGTAGGGTATTGGTGATCACCTCTTATAAATTGGGCACGCAAACTAGTCGGACACATCCTCCAAACGACATGCGTACAATCGATGCTACCAATCATCTCTGGAAGGCCACATCTAGTTTCATGCGCATTATACAAACGTGCAATGTTGTGGCTTGTATGTCTACGTAAAAACTCTTTGCCGTATAACATAATAATAGAATTGCAAAAATATTCTACACATTCACTAGCAATCCTAGCGAACATAGATAAATACTCATCATATTCGTCAGGAGGGTTACCTGTAGCGAGTTGACGAATAACAGAAGTGCATTTCTGAATCGGCGTGAAGCTTTCTTCTTTAACCTCCCGTCATACCCTTCGTGAAACCAAGAAAACCTTGAATCCATACTTATATCCCTTACAATGCTTAAAAACAAATCTTTCGGTAAGCGAAATTTCCCTCTAAACGTATCTGCGTCGTACTTTGGGCGTTCAACGAAGTAATCCTTCAACAGAATTGTGTTAGCAACTTACGATCACGATGTACACATTTTTTCTTTGATTTTGCCGTATCCTCAAGCTTACTAGCTGCAGCTGCAACTTTGAACAAAAACTCAATGCCACTTGATTCGGAAGTATCGGAAAGAAAATCATCAAAACCACTAGAATCGGATAATCCCGAAGGCAAACTAAGAATGCTAGAATAGGATGAAGACATTTTCTTAAAAAAAATGGAGTTTTACAAAAATATATGGGTGAAAAGAGTGATTTGTTTTAAAAAGGAAAGTGAGATATATATATAGATGAGAAATGGATTTTTTAATTAAAACCCCCACCCCCAACGGTCACACACCCGAGTGAAATAACTCGCGCATTCTACCCGGCTCCCTACTCGGCAACCTACTCGAATGGTAAGGGGCGGTGTATCCCCATTTACCCGATCCCTTCTCTCCTGCTCGGTTTCATCCGAGTCTTGCGCCCCCATCACCGTTATAAAAGTGCAAGAATGTTTGGTTTTAGTCTATGAGGTTAGGGTTCGTTTGTTTTAAAAATTCAAAGGTAGATGGATCTAGTTCATGTATCTTTATTGACTTTATGTCCTCCAAATCTAACCACATTTAGTTTAATGGAGAATTTGAAAGAATCTGAAGATGAGAAAAAAATGATTTTCATGTGGGTTTTTAAACAAATTGTGAAAAATCAAGGTTATGAACAAAAAATGTGCTCAAATTTAATTAATTAGTTTAGTCTACTAATTAATTTTAGTTTCAAATGGCTTATTTATTTAAATCAAACCCATTTCATTTAAATCCATATACATATAACGAAATATATATTATCTCAATTATCAATTATTTTCGGCTTAATCACCAATTATTTATATAATTTCAATTATACAAACACTATTACCGTTTACTTAAATGATGAAACATTTATTCTATTATATAAACAACTAGTGGGATAATAACTAGTCGGATTCCCCAGCGCGATGCGACAGGAATTCCGTAAAAGTTACAAATATAAAATTGTCAGAAGGATATCAACATGCGTTTTACGTCGATCGAAACCGTAAAAACAAATACCGGTACCGGTATCAATGTTGTTCGGTCGGTATCGGTTTAGTGCGCTACTAAAAAAATTACGTCGCAATGGTACATTTTAAGAAAATCGTATTTTAAAAGTTATAGCCCTAACATTAATTCTCAATTTCAATATCATCATTCATAAATAGTTTGCCGTGAACATATTTTGATACAGGTGCCAATTCAGCTTCATCCATGGCTAAAAACATCTGGCATTAGATCCTTAGTTGATAACCTATTTGAAGCATTGACCAAACAGTTTTTAGTGAAGCACTGGACTTTCAGATCTTTGACTTTGTAGAATGCTTGCCCAGTAATGGGTTTTATAAGTTTTTATATTATGATATAATATTTATTTCTTGTTTTATTAGTAGAGGTGACAATATTGATTTATTTACTAATAAATGGGTTGATTTAAGTTGTTCTCTATTAGATCAAACGGGTAAAAAAACTAATAGCTAAAAATGAAATGGGCCCAAATTTATTTTTAATGCATAAGAACTGTTAATAAAAAAATTGGCTTATTTTTGAACTTGTTAACCGTGTTTGACAAACTAATTATATATGAAGAAAATAGAACGTTGGACAAAAAATGTTTCAAGTCAACACGACCGAACCGGCCCAATAAAAAAATTTAGCCGTTTGACTTGAACCGTTTGACCTGTTACCCAAACTCACCTACTTTCCAGTAGCCACCTTTGGCAAACAAAATTTGAGCATACCAATGCTACTTTCTTGTAAATTTGTGCTGCATTGATATTCATGAGTTAACATTTCTAGTACATACATGCAGGAGTACACATCAACCAATTCCTTGTACTTTTCTTCATAAACTCTGGTGTGCCTGAATTAGAGAACAATAATGTACCCAAAAGGTTAATTCATGGGTGAATCTACATCAGTACATTGTATGCACATATTTCTCAAATAATCACAACTTGTCAAACACTCAAGAATGTGCATGTACCATGGAAATAATCAGGCTCGACAGGATCTGACGAGCCCAAATCTTTATAGCCCGAATATCTACTTTATTATATTCTTCTTGTACCTATAGATACACAATTAATTGTTCCTCAAATTAGCAATAGAAGGAAAATTCACAGAGAATTAGAAGGAAAAATAGAAACAATTTATTTATTAAGAAAAAAAAAATTCTAAATATATTATATCTCAAAAAATTGAATTCTACACCAAGGATGGTTTATAAATTACATGTCTTTCACATAATCAAATCCCATCTAGAAGTACTCAAACCAACAAATGCTCATAACAATCTCAATGAGTCAGTAACAAATGATATGGGACTGTTTTTGGCAAGCAAAAGCAGGCAAGTAACCTGACTTTCCTTGTAACAAATCAAAAATATAAAGAAACTCAACTGTACAAACAAATGAACCAAGAAACTGAAGTCAAAACTGACACAGGTTGCTCCTATGCTAACACAAACACCTATGCCAACGCCCACCTGTAGTTAAGGTAAGCAAGAAAACAAGGCACAAACGTCACGACCCAAGCAAGAAAACCTAAGAAATACATGTAGTTAAGGTAAGCAAGAAGAATCTTGGAAGCTACAATGAACAGTGAATATGAATATGCATAATTCCTACAACTTATGATGGGTAATAATCAAGAAATGTCAAGAATTAGAGCAGCATGTGATGGGAAACAAATCTTCCATACAAATATTGTCAAGCAAAAGACTAAATGAAAACATCCCTCCCTAGTCTCAGTCCCCATGACTCAACAAATTAATGTTCTGCAAAGAGCAGTGATTCAAAAATCAAAAAACTGTAAAGGGCTTGCATTGAGCAAGAATTTGATTTGATACGGTAAAATGAAGGGATCAGATGGGGTTGGATAAAATGGGTACTTTGACTAATTTTGTGAATAAACAATTTAAGAGATCGTTGTTACGCGTAACATTTTATGCACCTGCCATTCACGTCTCACGGATGTTTATTTTACTTATTGGAGTCGGTTATCTTTGTTGGGTCATGTTACTAGTGGAATTAGTTGTAGAAGTTCCTATAAGTTGCAGTTAGTAAGTTTCTGTATGACTTTTTATAGGCTATATAAGGGGACTGGGAGTGGAACCCTCCAACCTAAACTACCCTCCCAAATTAGACCAATTAGAAGATGCCACCTCACTTAGCCCAACTACCCTCTCAAAGTACCCTCTATGGTGGGAGTGGTACCCTCCAACCCTTATATTTTTTTTAAATTAAAACAAATTAATAACCAAATTTAAAAATTAAAATTTAATTAATTAAAGAAAAAAACATAATAATAAATAAAAACAAGTTAAAAAACACCTAAAAGTTTCAAATCCCGGTCCATAGAATTTTATCGAAAGATTTAGTTTATATTTACAGTTTGTGACACAAATTTTTAATAAAAAGGTATAATGAAACATTAAATTAAATTTTATTGGCACAATAAAATAGGTATTAAACACATTTAAGTATTTTTAAATGATTAAACAATGACATTTAATTATAGAAAAAGGAAAAGAATTGCACCAGTTCAAAGTTCAAATCCTTTTTTAACTCCCAGTGGCATGAATCGTAAATAAAATAAAAGCCAATCATTGGTCTTCCCTCATGTAAACATCGAATTCCACAAGTTTCAGCGGCTAAAAGAACCCATTTCAGCGGGTAAAAGAACCCGCTAACTCAACCCGTCACCCCTTACCCGCTGAAGCCGCCGAGGATGCGGCGGTGTACCCGTGAACCCTCCCTCTACCCGCTTTGAACCCGTGCTCCACTCCCAGTCCCCTAATAGCCAATAGCATTTTGTTACGAGGGCGTGAAATGAATTAAGTATCCAACTATCCTTCTGTTTCTTCTATTTTCTCCTGTCTTCCAACTCTCAAAATTGGTACACATCAACTGTATGTACTAAAAACACACGTTGGGCCACTTTGGAATGCAGAAAAAACAAGTTCGTCTTCTATAATCGGTAACTGTTTAAAAATCACAATTTTCTTTGCATCATCGTCATTGGTATATCAGTCATATCGTTAGTGCATTCGAAAATTCAACTAATGATAAAAATCATAGCATAATCTCATCAGTGCTATTAATTTCTTTTGTCTAGAAACATCATGATGTGATATTACCATAGCTAATTAACTTACAAAATTTATAAAGACAGCTCACAAACTCTATAACAGCTTAAAGTTTCACAAAACAGAGATGATCACACCCCTTGCGGTTAGTTTACTTGATAAAAACATGTTAAACAAACCCCATAATCTTTGTGCGAAGTGTACAAACAAGTAAAGTAAGATACTTTAGTTAAATATGATATTTTCAGTTCATAATGTACAAAAAACATATCTAATTTGAAATATCTTAAGTAGTTTGATTATTTGTTGAGATTTACACAATCCTAACGTATAAAAATGGTAAACACAAACACACACAAAACATCTAAATGGCCTATGTGTATCCAAATTACCACAAGCACATATTATATTATTATGTACTCCTCTTGATATAATGATTATCACTTAAAGTCAATCATGAATTCTCTGGATGAAGGACTCGTATTTTGTTGGTTTAGACACATTTGAAGGTAGTTGAATACTTCAAGTGGATTGATGTCTCTAGCTTTGGATAGTTGTCTGTTCATGTTTGTTTGATAGACAAGAAATTTGGTTTTTGACTAATGTATTAAGTATACCTTGTAATGGTTATGTATGGTATTTAATCGGTCACGTTCTAACCCGGCCTAGGTGGGGGTGTGACAATGGGGACTCACTGTAGTATCCTAAACTCATCTGTATTTTGGGGATGCTGATGGAGAATAGAAATAGTAGAAATCCCTATTTTTTTTCCCAAAATTTTGAGGAAATAGCATGGATAAGGTAATGAGAGTGCTCTAAGGGAAATAAACTTGCTTATGCATTTTTTTTCTCGTGACAGTAGCATTCAATATTTACTTATATCTTCAAGTGTCAGTTTTAAGAAAAGTCGGTTTGTTCAGGTCAAAACAGGTCCTGACCAGAATGTGTTCAAGTCGAAACGGGGCATTATAGAAAAAAAAAGGTATCAGGTAACTAAAAATAATACAAAATCTTTATTCGATAAAAAGGATTAACACTCTCATCAAAAGAAGGAAGGTGTAAACTAAAAGGCCTTGAAACAATCAACAGTGTACCATGACTTCAAATTGTGTTTCTTTATTCAATAAAAAGGATTTACAAGCAAATTCATGAACTTTAGTTGCTGTGTTAAATGATAAAAAAAAAATAGTAACTTATTCATTACATAACACAACACGATAGAACTGAAAAATCCTCAAAAAAATTAGCACCTAACAAGTCAAAAAGACTAATTTTTTGTTCGGATCAACGCAGTTTTATCCAAAACAAACGAGTTATAAAAAAGATGAGTATTGTGCTATAAAAGAGTAGAACTCACAGGAAGATTAATTGGTGTAAATATTTGATATCTGTGGCATGAAGTTGAAGAATTTCAGCACTGTGTGACGTTGTCTGGATGGTTGGAGAGAAATACTCTCGGATACTTCTCCCGAGTAATTTCAGCACTGCAGAGGCATTCATGAACAGTTGAAACAAAGTTTTATTCCATAGCACATTTAGCTACTTTAGCCAATAAATTGCATATTAACCACATGGAGAATGTACACAGTATTAAACACAATTTCTAGAGATATTAATATGAGAAAATCATTAATTTAGGGCTAAAAAATCATCATGATTTGAGTAGCTAGGATAACCTCACAAACTCTATAACAGATTAAACTTTCACAAATTTGGGATCATCATATAAACTTGCAGACTACTTTATTCCAATGCTCCAATTTGAGTTAAAAAAATCAAGTATGAAACTGAAGTTGGAAACAAAAATAAAGCTATGGAAGATTCAGGTTTTAATGCATACCTCCTCAAAGCTGTTCCATCCATTAGGAGCCCTAGTTGAATATAATCAACCAAAAATTATGGTTCCGGAGAAGACGTAATCAACCTAAAGCGGAACTAAAACAAATCAGTCAAAAGAATATCGATGAAATCATGGTGCAGAGTCCAAAATTAGGGTTCCAGCGAAGAGGATGAGAAAAAAATTTGGACCATTTCTCGATTTGTGCGTGTCATCCTTGCAGGGGCCATGCTAATCTTCTCTGTATCGTTCCAATTTTATCGGATGTCCCCGAAGGGACGATAAAGATGACGGAGCTCCGGTACATGAAGCCGATGAAAGTTCATCTTTGGGACGATGTGGGATGAACTGGTTTCAGTGTAGTCTCGTTACATGAACTGATTTGACTTTTTTTTCAGTCTGCTTTGGGTTTTCAATAAATTTTTTGTTTATATTTTATCTTGATCAAATTGTAGTATATGTATTTATTTAAAGGATTTGTTTATATATTAGTTTTTTATTCGGTCTGTGCGGCACAGGTTTAGCTAAATTGCGGAAACCACTAGCCAAGTGTCTAGTTTCTGTTTATGCTTTGTATCAATATTTGTTTTATGCTTTGTATCAATATTTATATATACAGAAGGTAAATAAAGAAAAAATAATCAATCAAGTGACACTGTCTATACTAACATGTAACTTTAATACATATTATAATATGGGTTTATTAGATTTTAATAATCTCATATTTAAGCAGTTGGCCGATAATAATCCCATCTGGGTTTATTTCCTATACCAGTCCTTACTTTTGAACTATTTTTTTTCAATGGACCCTCGTTAAGTTCGTCCCAACGTCGTTTATTTTCATCTGACGTGAATGGCTGACTAGATAATTAGGTGGGTCCACTTTAAAATCTTTTAACATTTTTGTCACTTTTAACCCTTTAAGCCTTTTTTTTCAAATTTAATTCTTTAAACCTCTTTGACCCCTACAAGTGGGTTATCTTCTCCGGCCCTAGCTTCAGATCAGGAACTTTGAACACCGGCGACCAACACCACCCCGCTTCGACTCTACTTCTGGTACCCCTCACCCCCCCCCCCCCCACAATCATGCCTGCATCGCTAAGGAAACCGACCCGTTCATCATCTTCTTCATCCTATATCCACTGTATGCCCATCTCCGGCAAACCCCTCATCTTCACTTGCCGGAAAACAATACTTGGAGAGAATACCGGCTGCGAGATCTGAAACACCACCAAGAACAAACCAAGCTAGTGTGAAACCATCAGCTTTCAAACCCATCTTCACCTGTGTAGATTTAGAAACCGACGACCCATATTCATCATGTTCATCGGCTACTGTTGCAAATATGTCATCGGAAACCGACCCGTTCATCTTCTTCTACGTCCTATCACCGGAAAATTCATCTGGGTTTCAATTTTAAACCCTAATTTTTCAAAAACGGCGAACTTGTCGGCATTGGGTTGGTCGGGATCTGGAGCAGGTTGTAAAAACAAAGATGGTTGGGTGACGGTTATCGGAATCTGATGGTGGCCGGAGGTGGTATGGGGTTGTGCGGTGGCGTGAGGTTTTAAAAAGGTAAAAGTGAAAATTTGTCAAAAGGGTGAAAAGTGTAAAAATGATTAAACGGGTTAAAACTGACAAAATGGTTAAAAGGTTTTAAAGTGGACCCACCTAATTATCTAGTCAGCCATCCACGTCAAATGAAAATAAACGACGTTAGGACGAACTTAACGGGGGTCCATTGAAAAAAAATAGTTCAAAAGTAAGGACCGGTGGAGGGAATAAACCCAGGTGGGATTATTATTGACCAACTGGTTAAATGTGAGATTATTAAAATCCAATAAACCTATAATATGTGAGAATTTGTAAATGTGGTGACTCACGGTAAAAATGACTATCATCTAATATTCACCCAATTAGTGATTTTGTAACACGAATTACCCAATTGATTAAGGTTGGTTTTTCGTGAACAAATATACCCCATTAAAGTTCATAATTGGGACGGGATCGATGCCAATTTTTTGTTTGTGTCCGATGCTTTCTTCCACTAATTACACTATATGGGCGATGCGTATGAAGATAATTCTAAAGGTTCACAAAGTATGCCAGACTATTGATACAGGCTCTACCGATGAAGACAAGAATAACATGGCTAAGTTCATGTTGATAGCATAGTTATTATTGATCATGCAGTTAATGCTAAACACAGAGTTCCTATTTTATAAATTAACTCCTATTGATTGAACCATTTCTACTTATGTTTCTACCAACAATGTTGATTTGAAGCAACTTCATGTGGCTTCCAACTACTATAATCGATTTTTTGCTTAATGTTGTAATCACCTGTACCTTATTATGCACCAACATTTATATATTGTTATCAATTTTTGTTTGTTTTCTACAGAGAAAGTGATCTCATTCTAAGGTAGAGCCTTATGGAACTAGCCCGAGACAATGCAATCCTTAGTCCTCACAGTTGATGGGACCTGACCCGACCCGAGACGAGTATCCTGATAGAAATGTGGAGTATCCACGTATTTTCCTCTAGTGATGAATGATTCATACACCTTTTAATTAAACATTTTACACCATTTGATTTGACTTCTTTGTTTTGGTCCATCATTCATACATCATTAAAAAAGTCAAATCAAGCCTTTTTTATTTAATTTAAGTTAACTAATTTTTATTTTTTACTCTAAATTTTGCCCATGATTATTTGGTTTCTTTGTTTTTTATCTTTTTATCTAGGAACTGGTCGGGGCCTCTCCAAAGTGGAAACACTGTCGAACTGTTACTACCTTCTTTAGATATGAAATGAAAAATTACGTTAAACTTGTTCGTAATCAAATACCCTATCTCTGGCATACCATTCAACATTTTCGTGGCGCAAAACTAGGCCCTGACCACTCTAAGGATGAAAACACCTCATTGTACTGGGAAACTCTTCTGTAATGTGTTTCAAACTGCACAAGCTCATCAATTAGTAGCATCCGGATTAATAGCCATTCATCTTTCACCGTACCTGAGAGCAAAAGCTACACAAAAGGTCTTGTTTGTTGGTGTTAATCCAACAATCTGAAGCAAATGTAGGTGATACCTGTTGATCTTGTACGTGAGATCTAAAATGAGCACATGGGGGAATGCATGCCACATCTTTATTGAAGTTGGATTTATGAAGAATAAATATTGTACTTGATTGGAATCAGGTTCTATATGAATATGATAGACGTAGTCACCCGATTGTAAAGATCGCGTGCTGTAGTTTGCACCCACTTTGTCAGCTCCTCAAGTGTCCCGAACACTCGGTCATTGTAAAATGGTGACATTGTGTTCGGTTGTGCAGTGTGATTTCAAGTTCAAGTTGTGCAGTGTGATTTCAAATTTCTCTCGCAATCGATTTACCAAAAAAATTTGACTGTTATGCCAAATTCATGATAAAAGTGTGTGTGTGTAGAGAGAAAGATAGAGTATCTCTTGGTATTCGACCTCCATTGATGATTATTCAGGAATGTAAGATTTTTAAAAGAATGAAGAAAATGAAAAGGGATTTTGAGGTGGTGGATGATTATGTCTTCCCTTAATATGCCGTAATGAGCAGAAAGAAATGTCTCATACCACACATTTTGGCCCACCAATATTCATGTTTCCACCCATTATCCAAATCACCTAACATGCTTATTTTACCACATGTAAACTTTAATAATGGTCTATATGAGCCGATTTTTAGGAGGTTTTAACCGGTTTCAGCTTATAGAGTTACAAACCGGTTTTGTTTTTAGTTCGGGTCAATTTCTAAACCAGTTCCGGTTTACAAACCGGTTTTTTCACAATATATATATATATCCGTTTATCTAGTGACGAAACTTGAACTTTTTTACTATGGGGTCATAATAAAAAAATTCTTTAGTCAACATAAAAAAAGTTGTCGATTTACATAAAAAAAAAGTTCACTAGTGAATTATTTTTCTAAAGACTAAAAAAGGTATTTTAGTTATATATGTTCGTAAATTAAAAAAAAAAGGATTAAATATACATTTTTATTAAATGAAAAATTATATGACAATAAACAGTATACAGTGATAAATCCTAAATCAAAACAAAATTATAATTAATTGAATAATATAAAATAAAGAAAAAAACTCCTATACAAACTTTACAATCTGTATAAATCAAATGAATATTATAAAATAAAGAGATTTGTATTTATCTTTTTATTTATTTATTAAAATTAAAATAGAGTGAAGACAATGAAGTGACAGATACATGTGAATGTAATGATGATGATCTAATGTTTGAGTAAAGTGAAATTAATATGATGTATGAAACTCATATCCCTTTCCTCTATGTAAACAACTTATTGGAAATGAAATTGGGGAGTGAGTTTATGAATGAAAAATTTTGGTTAATTTTCTTTTAAATGCATAAATAAAATATGTAGAAATAAAAGATCATGGTGATTGCATGATTTGGTCGTGAGCATGATGTTCATGGAGGTTGTATGGATTTGTTCAAGCGTCATGGATATCCAGCTAACATGAACGGACCCAATAGTTCATTGACTCGTTTGTTCCCGGGTGTGTTCCAAACGACTAACAACCCAACAACTAGTGAATTTAAATCTCTCATGAGATTTCTATTATATTCAAAACAGTGAATCTTTTACAAACTTCAATTCCTTTAACAACACATGGATATAATTTTGTTAAGAGACTATAAGCATTTGACTTGGGTCAAACTCTTTTCCATTTGTGCCTGTGCTGTTAACCACCACTGAGCCTTGACCTGGACCCCTCAATGAGTGACTTGAACCTGACATTTTCAACCGTTCCAACCGTTTTTGACAGGAGGCGTTTACTAACCTCCTCAACCAAAGATTTATGGAGCAGTTGACTTCTCATGTCAACTAATGATCGGTTTCTAGTTAGCCTGGGTCCATCACCAATGTTAGCTTTAGATGTAGAAGGTCCATGAAAGTCAACCGTGCCATTTGACCGGTTTTCGTGATACCTGGAAGCCTTTCTTCATGACCGAACCTAGTAGAGTTGTGGGACCGGTTCTTAGGGATTGAAGAATGATATTCTTGGTGGTCTTCAGCTGAAAAGTAACTCAAATTTAAACAGGTTCCTGAAACTACAGACCCTTGGGAACCTGTGTCATAAAAAGAAAACTTATCTGCAAAATATTTAGACCATAAAGATGGTCCTGAAATTTGATAAAGATGCAGACGACCCGCATGAAGACCCGGCTCTGTCCGGTGGTCCATGACCTGACCTGGAAACCAAGATCAAAGCTAGCTGACCGGATATTTGGGATCTTTTTTTAAATTTCAAACTTTTATTTTATCTTTATGGACTTTGTTTGTTTGTGTTTATCTTTTCAAGTTGTTGCCTAATTTATCTAGGCTCGTTTATATTTTTCTTGTTTTCGTATGAAAGAACTGGTTGTTTTGTTTTGAATAAAAAATCGCAGCTTTGATCTTCTACTTACTGAATTCAAAATCCAACTTGGTTGCTAGAAAAACTGCATCAGTATTGATGATAACCTGAAATTAAAGATTTGATTTTTATTAAAGGTAGTTAAATGGGCAGGTCAAAACTAGTAATTTTGGTATTGGTCAAGAACAGCCAGGTTGGGCTTGTTTAGGGGTAAAAACGAGCCAAGCCGCTCGCCGAGCTTAACAGGGCTCGAGTTTATATTGAAGCTCATTTAATGAACAAGCTCGAGCCCAAGCTTCACATATCGAGCTTGAATAGGCGCACAAGCTTAGACAAGCCAATTATTTATATAATTTTTATATAATTTAGTAAAGATATATTTACATGATAATAACTATTATATACAAAACTATGATAAAAAGTATTAAATAACACATATTATGTTATATGTAAAAACGATAATACAAACATATATAGAAATAATGGCGATAATACCTTCAAGAAAACTAATTCTTGCTTTTTGATTAGTAATGGCCATTATACCTTCTAAATCCTTAGAAGTACCAGAATTTGCCGAACACACGATTAATTATATGATTATTGCGACTTCAAACAGCAGAAACACTAAACACTATCTTCATCCGTGATCAATTTCAAAATGCAATATGCCAAACACCCCCTTGTTTTATGTTGTAACAATAAGATGATCAATGTTGAAGTGTATGGCAAATATGATTATTGAAGGAACTAAAAAATAAAAGGGAAAATTTCACCAAGCAACCTACTTAGCTCACTAGTGGCATTTTAGTAGTTGTTCTTGAAGCTGCTTCTAAACTAAATCCACTAACAACTGATTATTGCAACTCATATTATCAGTTTCAAAACAAATCCTAACAACCCCAAATCAAGTTGAAAAAGACATTAAAATTACCTTCTCTATCTGCAACTTGTACCCCAAGAATGATGGTATCATCATCTGGATTCAATTTATAATGTGTCCTGTATTCTTTTTGTTATGAGCGAAAATCTTGGATTCTTGGATTCTGGATTCAGTTCACTAGATAAGACCTCAAGCCCAAATGGGAATTCACTATTAAGCCTAGAGATGTTGCTACCTAAGGGTCAACAAAGCCCAACTAGAAAAAAAGGCTGATCCGATTCCACCCTTTCAGCGGGTGTACCCGTCAGGGTCCAACGAACTCAGGCCTCCATTAGGTTACTCCCTAGACCCATTCAATCAGGAGCAGTTTGTGAAGTGGAGTGGGAGCTGAAGTTTAGGAATATTAATTGCCACTATTTACGTTTAAATATGCTATTTTGTGCTTAGTTTTGGGGGGTCTAAATTTATGTTATTTGGTGTTCTTGTAATTGAAGACTAGCCCCTCTCGAATCGGGTCGACTATCTTCTGTTTTAGTAAATTCGATTTTGCAGATTTCAGTTCCTATCAACGCCCCTAAGAGAAAACAACTCACATGATCTACAAGAACCCGCAAAGCCAATCTTTGGGATTCTTGGAAAGAAAAGCCATCATTTAGCCACCCAAAAGACGCTATGTGGATGATACTTTAGCAATCAACACGAATGGTTTGTAGATGAGATACTAGGTATATGTGGCAAAATGGGCAGGTTCGAATAGGTTTTGGCCAAAATGGGTTGGGTTGACCAATAGTTAAAACAAAATCACAAAAACTATTTATTAAAATAATAAGTTAAATTTTTTAATACACACCTGAGTATATTTTTGGCAACTCTTAACCCATTCATGACCCGTTTCTAGATGTTTTTTTAATTTACCTATTTGACATGTTAGCAATAAAATATAACCCAAAAAACTATGGTCAATACTAGAGATGTACCACTAATGTGTTACGGTACAAAATAGAATGATCGATTACAAGAGAAGAAGAAGACTTAAAGAGAAGAAGTATCTCAAATTCATCGATATCTATTCCTCATATGTGTTTCCCCTATTTAACATCTCTATTACAATAACCATTTACAGTTATAGTCCTCCCACTTCCTAACAATGACTCATAAGCCCCTATATTATTTGTCACGTAACAATACTCCCTCCATCTATGATTCTTGACCTCAAGAATCAATTAGGAAAATAAAGGATAGACTAGTGACAACCCAACTACACACTGATGAAGTAAAAATAAAAAGTGTAAAAATGCAGTCCTTATTTCATGCTTCCTGCCGATGCTCAAAAATGCAGGATGTGAATCGACATCAGCCCTTTATCGTGTTCTCTGAATAACAAGCCTTGCTAGTGTTCCTTGTGTTATCCTATTCCTTTGAAGTCACCTTGCAGCCTCTTAATTTCCATGTAATTGAAGGTATAAACATGTATGCTACTGGACCAATCTTTTCGATACTAAAGAGTGGCCCAAAATACTTGGGTGACAGTTTGCTATGCTTGATATATCTCAAAGTGGATTGGTAGTAAGGATGAAATTTCACAAACACCCATGTACCAGCTTCAAAAGTTCTTTCAACTACTGCAGTTCTATTGTTGAACAATTCAGCAGAATTACCATTAGTCTCCAGCTTTAGAGTATTAGAATTACCCACATTATCCATCTTTAGAGAAAGCAATGCCTTATGAATTTTATAAGATGGAAATGGTGTATGAAGAAACCATCCAACTTTCATGTTACTGTTGTAACATGTTATACATTTTGGAAGGAACATAACATGGTAATCATGGCACCAAACATCACCTTCTGCATAATATCCGTTTACCACATCAGTAAACAATTGATTTGCTTGCTTGTGTGCAACAAATTGTGATTGGAAGCTTCAAGTTGTTACCAAACATTTTTCCATAAACGTTCCCACATTAGCCTTAACAACATGGCTTTTAGCAATCCAATTTTCAACCAAACAATATTGCCAACCCGGTTTCCAATCAAAAGTTTCAAAAACTATCAAATCAAAATTAGATTTCCATAGGTGCCACATGTAAGCTTTTGTTTTTCCGTTCGAGAAACAGCCATTCCTAATCATAATAGAAAACAACTTGGATTTCCACTTGTGCCACATATGCACACCTTGATGATTTTCTGGTTCCTTTTCATTGTTTCCTTCTGTAATGCTCCCCTGCTTTAAAAACACAAGTCCATTGCTATTAATATTCTTCAACCCATTCAACATAATCCCTACACTGTGTAGGCTGTCCACTACCTCTGTTATAACATATTTATTTTTTGACACAATAGCTGGAACCTCCATTGTAACAGTAGCAAAGATATCCCATAGATTTACATGTTTTACCCTAGTAGCATAAGAAGAATTTGCTGAGTTGTTCAATACAGAGAAGAAATCTTTCTTGAAAACCCTATGATTTAGAAATCCATGTTCATTGTTCTGGTAATTCCTCAATGACTTCAAGTGATCCTTTGAACTGTTTAGGTTGTGAGGAACCTCAATATCCAATTTATGATTCAACACAACAAATGAAGCTTCATTATCCAAATTATCATGAGATGAATATACTTCAAGTATCACATTCAGATTTGTGTCAATTTCTTTTTCATCCTTTCTTGAATGATCGCCCATACCAGCCTTCATTTCATTGATAAATCCCTTAGACATTTCATCAAACACTTGGTGGGCAGATTCCACTTTTGTGAATTGAGAAGAATAGGGTTATTCAAGAGTTGAATCATCACTATCACATGAATCTTGATCAATGGTTTCTTGAATCTCAACCCCATTTTCAGATTCATCAATCGTTTGAATCTCAACTTCATTAAATTCCTCATCAGGCTTCGCACTAAAAAATTGACCTCCTACCTTCTTAATTTCTTTATGACCATAGAAAATGGTAAAAAAATTATCTTGTTTCTTTGCCCCTTCATAAGCCTCTTCGAGTGTTTTTGGTCTCAACAACTTAACCCAACCCCTAATTTCAGATTTGAGAGCCCCCACGAATAAACTTGTAGCATAATCCTCACTTAGAATTACTTTAGTGAGGAGAAAATCAAATGAATTACAATAATCTTGAAATGAACCTGTATGTTGTAAGTTCTTGATTTCTTCCATAGATGATGCAGTATTTAGAATTTCTGTTTCTTGATTTTTGGTTTTGAACAAGCTAGGACTGCGTTTCCCCCACTTTGATGATCCCATCCATTCATCAAAACTTCTTAAACCCCTCCAAAGTTCATAATTGGTTGGTGGTTTTGAATAATCTAGTTTGTAGCCACAATAATGAGCCCTGCCATCAAATTGCAACCCCCACAAGAACACCTACTTGTTCCACAAACGTGCACCCTGTTCTCCCATATCAAACCCCCCACACGAACACAA
Source organism: Smallanthus sonchifolius (assembly GCA_023525975.1). Taxonomy (NCBI): domain Eukaryota; kingdom Viridiplantae; phylum Streptophyta; class Magnoliopsida; order Asterales; family Asteraceae; genus Smallanthus; species Smallanthus sonchifolius. The sequence continues at coordinate 37,222,460 of CM042046.1, forward strand.
GAACACCATTATTATCGCTGCTATAGAAATTGATTGCTGAAATTCTTCAAGAACACTTGATCGCTATCTTCGATTGTTGCTGACAAGAACCTGTTGTTGCCCTAATTCGATAGTTGCTGTAGAAACCCATTGTTGCCCTAACCTTAACCCACGGTCGAGAGGAATGATAGCTCTGATACCATTGTTACGGTACAAAATAGAATGATCGATTACAAGAGAAGAAGAAGACTCAAAGAGAAGAATTATCTCAAATTCATCGATATCTATTCCTCATATGTGTTTCCCATATTTAACATCTCTATTACAATAACCATTTACAGTTATAGTCCTCCCACTTCCTAACAATGACTCATAAGCCCCTATATTATTTGTCACGTAACACACTAATGGTATGTGCTCTGCATAAGCCCCCAAAACAGGCGTGTTGGATCAGGTAGCGGGTTAAAGCGGGCTGTTTTAAGAAAAAGTACCAATTTGTTTAGGTCAAAACAGGTTTTGACCAAAATGTGTTCGGGTTGAAATGGGTCATTCTAGGAAAAAGTATGATGACTGAAAGTAATAATAAAACTTGGTTTGTCAAGCAACAAAAGGAAGGTGTCAACAGAACCAAACAAAAAACTAAAAGGCCTCGAACAATCAATAGCGTAACTCTGACTTCATATTGTGTTCCTTTATTCAATAAAAAGAATTTACAAGAGCACTAACAAGCAAACTAATGAAGTTAGTTGCTGGTTATTTCATGTTAAATGATAAAAACTAATAGTTAATTCATACATAACACCCAGGATAGAACTGAAAAATCCTCAAAAAATTAGCACGTAACAAGTCAAAACGACTGATTTTTGTTCAGGTCAACACACTTTGGTTCAAAACTAATGAGTTATAAAAAAAAAGATGAGTATTGTGCTATAAAATAGTAGAACTCACATGAAGATTGATTAGTGTAAGAATTTGATATCTGTGACATCAAATTGAAGATTTCAGTGCTGCATAGAGTTGTCTGGATGGTTGGAGAGAATTACACACCCCTGGAAACACCCTTGGATACTGTTAGGTGTGTAGTCTCGTTTAGAGGCGGCCGGCCCTAACTAGGGTTAGCCGGCCCTAATGGGCCTATCTATACGGTTTGGGCCTAACTTGGAGAACAAGTTAGGAACCCTAGTTTTAATCTATAAATACTCTATGTTGTAATTGTAATCTGTGTGCCCTTGAGCTTAATGAAATAACCTAGTTGCAGCCTGTGGATGTAGGTCCCCCACTGGGACCGAACCACGTAAAATTCTTGTGTCGTTTATTTTTCTGTACCGCATGATTATCGTTTGTGCATGTGTGTGTGTTGATTCCGCTGCGCCACGTTGTTCCTAACAAGTGGTATCAGAGCTTTGGTTCGTTATTTACACACGGTCTGCACGTTTTTCGATCGAGAAACAGGGTAGAGGCTGATCGATGGTTGATTCAGATCTGCTGCTACAGTACCGTCGCCGCCGCTACAGTACCGTCGCCGTCGTGAACAGTGTTTCCGGAGTGAACAGTGTTTTCCGGCATGAACAGTGTTTTTCCGGCATGAACAGTGTTTTCGAAAAAAAAATTTTTTTTTCCTTTTTTCTGCTGCTGTTCCAGGGCTGATTCGCAGCCTGGTTTCTTGTTTTTTGGGCCGCCGGAATTAGGGTTTTTTCAAATCCTAGGTTGCGCAAAAGGGGAAAGAAATCAGGGCTGTTTTGGAGGAAAACGGGGCTGTTTTGGGAGAAAATAGGGCTGTTCGGGACTGATTTGGAGTGATTTTGCAATTAGAGTTTCTGTTGTGGATCTCTTGGAGTTGCTGGTTTCACTCGGGTTTGCAGGTGAAGCGTCGGGTCGGGTGTTTCGGGTTTGTGTTGCGGGTTAACGGTTTGATTGTTTCGGGTACCGGGTTAAACTCTTTGAAGCCGCCGATTAGGGTTTGGTTATAAAGCTCTTGGATTCGTCGGGTAAAGGTTAGAGTTTTGTTTAGTTCTGTTTGACTGTTTATTATCAACTATTTGGGAACCGGGTTATGTGAAATTCAATATTCGGGTTTAGATTTGTCTGCGAGGTTTATTGTAGGAGCAAATCGGTTTATTGACAGTGTTTGGTAGAACAACTGTCAAGTTCAGGCCCGTGACATTACTGTGTTTGTTTCACTGTTTCGATATATTTTCTGTGTGCTATTGTTATGGCTGGAGACAGGATGGTTGTTATCGAAAGGTTTGGCGGTTTGGATTTCGGTTGGTTGGTTTGTCAAGTGAACTTGGATGTGGTACTAACGATGGATAAACCGGGAGAAAATGGAACCAGCGGGTGTGCTGGTGATGACATAAGTGAAAAAAGGGAAGTCATGTGATATTTGCTCGGTTGAAAGATTTTTTCGGTTAGGGTTAGATGATCGGGTGTACGATCACAGAATCCTTGGTACCGTTTGCTTTCATGAAAGCTCTGCTGTTGTTATAACCGTTTGCCGGTTAGCTGGTCTAGAACTGTGAAGCGGTTTCTTGTTCGGTGGTGATCAGTGGTACGACATTTGGCATGGGTTGGGATAACAGGGACAGTGGGAGCTGAGCATAGTTGACTTGGTGGAGCTGCATGGAGGTATGTGACATTCTTTTAGAGTCGATGTCAAAGATAGTAAATTCTGCTTCTGAGAATGTGTCTGGGTTGATGCATTGGGACTCAGTGATGGCAGTGGAGACTCTTGGGTTCAAGATTCTGGTATGCTTCATTACTCACTTCTATGAAGCATTGGTGAATCTATTGTTTGAAGACTTTGGGAAGATACAGGATTATGTATCGCTGGAAGAAGGGAACCAACTTTCGAGTATTAAAGTCTTGACTCGCTGCATCGGGTAGAGTTAAGTGGATTCATTTTGCAAGTGTGAATCTTGGAGCCACGGGGATGTCAGCTGAGTGCATTCGGAGGTTTAAACCAGGTCAGGGGTTTTAGGAACAGTGGGAGCATGGGACGTGTTCTGGGTACAGTTCTAAACACCGTTGGGTTTTGAAGACCGGAATTCCGAATGGGAAAATCTCTCCATGGTACTTGCAGGTTTTGGAGAGTGGTGTTTCCTCTGGAAGTCTCTGGAGTCGGTAGTTCGAGTGAGTAGGTGCCGGTTGAGATTGAGGATGAGTCAATGGCGGGTTTTGCCATGGCTGGGTCAGTGATGACTGCTGGGTTGGAGCTAGGGGGAGCTTCAACGGGCCCTTATGGTAATTGAGGAGTGGGCTGCTGCAACTAGGAGGATTGGATTGAAGTCTTAGCTTGTTTATGGGAACTGAAGGTTTGGAGGACTTCTGTTATTTGAAATCTTAGCTTGTTCTTGGGAGCTGGAGGCTTGGAAACTTCTAATAGTGAAGTGTTAGCTTGTTCTTAGAACTGGAGGCTTGGAGGATTTCTGTTATTGAAGATTACTGGAGTTACTGGTATAGGGTCTGCTTGGATGGTGGATTGAAGATTGCTCGAGCCTCCAAGTGGGAGATTGTTAGGTGTGTAGTCTCGTTTAGAGGCGGCCGGCCCTAACTAGGGTTAGCCGGCCCTAATGGGTCTATCTATACGGTTTGGGCCTAACTTGGAGAACAAGTTAGGAACCCTAGTTTTAATCTATAAATACTCTATGTTGTAATTGTAATCTGTGTGCCCTTGAGCTTAATGAAATAACCTAGTTGCAGCCCGTGGATGTAGGTCCCCCACTGGGACCGAACCACGTAAAATTCTTGTGTCGTTTATTTTTCTGTACCGCATGATTATCGTTTGTGCATGTGTGTGTGTTGATTCCGCTGCGCCACGTTGTTCCTAACAGGATACGACCAGTTTACTTATAAATGTGTTATCTTCAACTTGTTCACTTATAAATGGGTCAATTTCGACCGACTGATTTACAAATGGGTCAATTCTTTCTCTGTTATCTAAAACAAAAGTAAAAAATATTTGATTAAGGGGAATATGTCAAACGGGTTGAACAAGTGTATTTGATATTATTTTGTAATCATAACTCGAGTAGTTCGGGAGCAGCTCAGCTCGTTTACACCCCCTAGAACTAAACCACACAGTATTCCCAACAATACTTGCAAATGATGTTACATGCAGTACAAAAAAGTAGGATCTTGAAATAATAAGTAGTAAATACGAATGAATTGGCATCCACAATTTTTGCAACATATGAAAAGCAAGAAATTAACCTCATGTCATGTATCTAAACAGAGTATTAAACACAATTTCCAGAGATATTAATATGACAAAATCATTAATTTTTTTAAGGCTAAAAAATAATCATGATTTGAGATTAGAGTAGATAAAATTGACCTAATTTTTTTTTCCAGAGAAATTAACAAACTCTACTTTCACAAACTTTAGATCATCATAACTTGCAGACTACTTTATTAAGCTTAAACTATACTTGTATTGGAAGTAATGATCTTATGCGAATGCATACAGATACAATAAAGCTATGGAACTTAAGGCATACCTCCTCAAAGCTGTTTCATCCATTTGGAGCCCTAGTTGAATATAATCAACCAAAAATTAGGGTTCTGGCGAAGACGTAATCAACCTAAAACGGAATTAAAACAAATCGGTCAAAACAATATCGATGAAATCATGGTGCAGAGTCCAAAATTAGGGTTCCGGCCAAGAGAAGAGGTAATCAACCTAAAACGGAATTAAAACAAATCGGTCAAAACAATATCCCATTTGGAGCCCTAGTTGAATATAATCAACCAAAAATTAGGGTTCTGGCGAAGACGTAATCAACCTAAAACGGAATTAAAACAAATCGGTCAAAACAATATCGATGAAATCATGGTGCAGAGTCCAAAATTAGGGTTCCGGCCAAGAGAAGAGGTAATCAACCTAAAACGGAATTAAAACAAATCGGTCAAAACAATATCGATGAAATCATGGTGCAGAGTCCAAAATTAGGGTTCCGGCGAAGAGAAGAGGATGAGAAAAAAAAAAATTGGACCATTTCTCGATGATTTGTGCGTCATGCTAATCTTCTCTGTATCGTTCCAATTTTATCGGTTGACGGATCTCCGCTACATAAAGCCGGTGAAAGTTCATATTGAGGACGATGTGGGATGAACTCCGGAACATGACCTGATTTGACTTTTTTTTTTAATTTTTATTTTTCATTCTGCTTTGGGTTTTCATAAAATTTTGTCTACATTCCGATGTGTTCAGCGGTTTAGCATGATGCGACAACAAGCGTGTTTGCGGCAACGTTTCGACGTTACTTTTTTCAAGATTGAACGCCCCCACGCGGGCGTCTTAATACTAATTATGTGTATAAGTTTCAAATATAAAGATAAAACATTGAGTGGCACAAAAGTTGAGAAAATCATTGTAGTTAAAAATGGCTGTCAAGAACTTGTCGTTGCACCTTGTATTCCTTTTGTTGATGAATGTGGGATCACGAATATTAACAGTGTATCATATTCATCAATAGTGCAACTCTGACCTCAAATTGTGTTTCTTTATTCAATAAAAAAGATTTACAAGCAAACTGATGAACTTAGTTGCGGTGTTAAACGATAAATAATAATATGTTCATGTACCGCGATAGAACTAAAAATCCACAAATAATTAGCACGTAATGAGTCAAAACGACAAATTTTTAACACATTTTTTGTCCAAAACTAATAAGTTAATAAACGATGACTATTGTGCTATAAAACTTTAGAACTCACATGAAGATTGATTGGGGTAAGAAACGCGATTTTCACTCATTCGTAGAGGATATCCATTTTGCCAGTTGTGACATCAAGTTCAACAACTTCAGCACATGCAAATGATGCTATAATAGACCGTAAAAAAGTGTAAGATCTTCAAACATGTAGTAAACACGAATGATGTATAAACATATGAACATGTTTATATAAAACAATTTAGGAGACTGCATACGTTAAAACAGACACTCGGCTTTCGAATGTAGAAAAAATAAGTCCGCCTTCCATAATGGGCTATTGTTTAAAAATCACAATTTTCTTTACATCATTGTCATTGCTATCAGTCGTATTTTAGTGCATTCGAAAGTTACAAGCGATCAAAACTATAGCATAACATCATTCGCGCTATTAATCTTTTTGGCCACAAACATCATGATTTGAGATTAGCTTGGCCAATTAATTTACAAAATTTATTAAGATAGCTCACAAACTCTATAACAGCTTAAAGTTTCTCACAAAATTGAGATGATCACAGCCTTGCAGTTAGTGTACTTGATAAAAACATGTTAAACATACCCCGTTCTAATCGCCAAGTGTACAAACAAGCAAAGTAAGATACTGAAGTTAAAACGTAATACAGTCAAAAAGTAGGACCTTCAAGTCGCAACTAGTAGATACGAATGAATTGGTATGATGAGATCCACAGTTTTGCAACTTGAAACCAAAATCAGTATAGTATGTGTCACCAAGATATTAACGCGCTTGTAAAATACAGAATAGATTCAAGTCTTCTTTTTGCAACTAGTACATCACATGGTTTGGGAGTCACAATTCCACATAATCTAACATTGATATTCTTTAGTTATCATAATCATTGCTAAATACTTTTTTTTTTGAAATTTGAAAATGTAAATACACATTAACTATGTCTAATGTATACATTAACATGGAGAATCTACAGATTATTAAACAGGCTTTCTAGAGATGTTAATATGTATTTACATTTTAACAGGTGTTTTTTCTCACAAAACATCATAAATTGTGCTCCTTCAAAGTTTTGAGATAATAATTAACAAGATTCATGAAGATAATCTCACAAACTCTATAACAACTTAAACTTTCACAAACTTGACATCAATAAGACTTGCAGAATACTTTATTAAGCAGAAAAACGAACTACGAAAACAAAATCAGACATCTGATCTTATGCGAACACATATATACAATAAAGCTTTTGAAGATTAAAGTTTTGATCGACGCGTACCTCCTCAAAGCTCCACTGGTTATTTCATCCATTTCGAGCCCTAGTTAAACACAATCAAGAGATAATCTACCAAGCAAATGGAAGTTCATCCTCGGACTGATTTGACATATCTGGTGCCTCTGTAACACACTTTCACCGTATGACATTTGTGCAATCACTGTAAGGCTAAGGTAGTTCAGCTAGGCCTACGGTGCTTGTGTAGGTTTCCAGCATGGCCCAAGGGCAGCATGTAAACCAATTGCCAATCCTTGCCAATTGTGATTGAATACATAAGATTCACTATAATTTCACTAAGTATGCTAAATTTGGCAAAACTTGAAATGAAATGAATTGTTAATTTCAACATTAACATGAACTCTAGGCATCCAATATTAACTATTGACATCCATTTTTTTTAACATTTCACAGATTTTCAATTAGCAAATAGAATAGATATGGCATCCATTTGGTCATGTTTTAACACCTAAGAACGGATATGGCGTTCATTGCTTAATTTCAAACCGATAAACCTCCAAATTGATTATGATTACCTTCCATAACAACTTTTAAGTTTGAAAACAGTTATTGAATTATGATTGATAATTCAAAACCATTTTGATCAATTTGGTCACTCAATCCACTAAATTGCTATCTTAGGTTGATTTTGGTCATACCGTCATTGTTGTCAAAACTTACAATTATTGCAATTAGACTCCTTATTCAGATTTTGATCATAAAAAACCTACATACTTTCTTATTTTTTTACGAAAATGTCACTCAACCTAATTTTGGTATATTGAAGTCTCTCACCTTTAACCAATACATGTAAAAGTCATTAAACCAATTTATATATATTAAAGTTTTTAAACTTGTCTAAAATATATGTGCTTATGCATTGTTTTTTTTAGTAATGATTTGTTAACTCTTAAATTGGTCAAAAATGGATGAAGTGACTCAAAATTCTTGCAATAAAAAATCCATACCATCTTATTTTGACCAATTTAAGAGTTAACACTTGATTATTTTAAAAAACTTCCAAAAGTACGGTTGATACAATTCCTTGTGGCAGGAAAGTAAATTGACCAAATTCCTTGTAACAAATCAAAATACAAGAAACTCAATTGTACATACAAGAATCACACAGGTTGCACGTATGCTAACACAAACACCTTCGACGTGCCTTTGGAGAAAGGAAGACAGATTATTAGTTGATCGAACACCCATAACATGTAAGTCCAAAAATCACTCCATTGCACAAACAGCATGCTTTAAGCAAGAAGACCTAATAGGTAAAGACTAAAGAGCCTAACAAGGCAATATACCAAGCAAAACATAAGAAATCTTGGAAACCACAATGAGCAGCGAATACTAGGTCAAATAAATAACATACTTCCTACAACTTGTGATTGATGATTTATCAGTATTTGTTTAGAATTGTTAGCAACAGTTAAGGAGTCTGTTAGATCATGGTTTGTAACTGTAGCTAAAAATCTATGTGTATATGTAGCGAACATGTTATGTTCGCCTAAGGCAATGTTTAGGCGAACTTGACTAGCAAACTTGGTAAGTTCGCCTAAGTAGTTCTGGGTGAACTTGACAAGTTCGGCTGTAGGACTCACTTGCCTATAAATAGAACATCAAGTGTTCATTTGTGGGTAAGCATGCTAGAGTGTTAGCACATGGAGAGGGAGTGAGTCTCTGTGAGAAGTCATTCACCACCTCTTAGTAGAGGTCACCTAGGGGTTGGGCATGGAGCTTAACGTAGAGATGTATACTTCTTCGGTATTGTAATCTGTAATGACGACTTCGTTATCGATTATATACATCGTTTCTGTGTTTCATCTATATGATGTGTTCGCGTGATTGTTTGACCCGCTTCATGATTCCGTCTAATAGTAGAATCATCGAGTAATGCGTTTGATCGTGGCCGTCCTACTCATTAGATAACGCCACACGAAAATTCATGTGGTATCAGAGCTACGACTCAAAACCGGAAGGACTAATCGCCTATTCGATTCACTATTACTCATGATTCGGTGCTTAATTCCTCATATTCACCATTGAGACGTTAAAGGAATGATTTTTACCAGTGGTGTAGAGTCATATCTTAATGTATAAGCTGTTGTCATTTATTGTTTGTTTAAACAAGTTTTAGACTAGTTTACTTTCTGTCATTTCATTAAATGTAATTTCAGTTTTATGTAATTTACTGTTTTTATTTCTAAGTCTGGGCCATCGAAACTACTTAGTTTCGATTGAGTCTGTTCAATCAAAACTAGTAGTTTCGATAGATGGTAGTTTCGACAGTATTTGTATCTCTTGTAAATGGTCAATCGAAACTAATAGTTTCGATTGAACATAGTTTTGATTGAACATAGTTTCGATACTGTCACTACTATAAATAGCCTAGTTTGAGAATGTTTAGGGTGTGAGTAGCGGCTGTAACCGTGAACCTTTTCTTTCACATTTTTCCTGAATCAATACAATTTGCAGTTGTTTATTCACTGTGTTCTTACACTTTCATACCATTTGCGTGTTGATTCAAACTGTGGTTAGCCTGTTATCTTCACCAACACTGTTTCTATTATCTGTTTCACCACCATACACACAGTTTCCGCCTGTGTGTGTGTAATCGATCAAATCAGTGATTTCAAGATAAATCTGGACCTACAATTGGTATCAGAGCATTATGATCTAGTATTTTTGAGTGTTATCAGGTTTTGTGATCGATTCTAGGTGATTTGTGAGGTATTTTGAGCCTATTTCGGGATTTTGCACATCTATTCTCGGAAGTACTGTTTCATCGATTTCCAAGGGTTTTTGCTCGTATTTTCATAATCGGAAGTTGGATTAGTGATCAGGAGGGTTAGTCAAATGTTTTCGCCGGATTGGTTTGTCATTTCTGCACTATTGATTTCTGAAGCTTATCATCAATGGAGTATTTCTGAGCTTGGAGAAGAAGGCATCGAAACTACTGGGGACAGTTTCTGATTTCCGTTGATCATCGAAACTTCTTGTCTACATTTTGTCGGGAGAAGGTACTATCGAAACTAAATTTTGTCTTATCTCTATCGAAACTGTAGTTATCGAAACTTGCCTTGAAAAATTTTCAGTATCGAAACTAGTTGTTTCGATAAAAGCTGTCCTATCGAAACTAGTTGTTTCGATAAACGTAGTCCTATCCAAACTAGTTGTTTCGATAAAAGTTGTTCTATCGAAACTAGTTGTTTCGATAGAAGTTGACCTATCGAAACTAGTTACTGTTTTAGTTTCGATTCAAAATATTATGGCCACTTCAAGTTCAACATAACATTCTGGGGGAAATAGACCACCTGTTCTTGTGTCCACAAGAGACTTTGATGACTGGACTAAAAAAATGAAGCCTTTCTTTCAATTTCACGATTATACACTGTTGAGTTCTATCACCGATGGTCCCCACAAGTCTGTAACTACCACTGCTGATGTTCAACGTCCTAAGTTAGTATCTGAGTATGATGAGAAAGATCTTGCCTTGATTGCCCGAGACAACAAGGCCTACGGGACTATTGCCATGGCTCTTCCTATGGATATTTTCAACATCTTTGCTGAGTACACAACTGTCAAAGACTTATGGGCTGCATTGTGCACAAGATATGAGGGAAGTGAGGATGTCAGGGAAAGCAAAAGAGATCTGATCAAGAAACAATATGCGATGTTCAACAGTGTAAGGGGAGAATCAATATCTGATTTGATCAACCGTTTCTCAAGCATTGTATCAAGGTTGAAGGTAATGGGAGTTGAGTACCCTACTCTTGATCTAAACAAGAAACTCCTAGATTCTCTTCCTGAGGAATGGAATATGTATCGAATCATGATAAAAAAAGACTGAGAATCTGAGTGCTCTGTCTCAACAGGAAGTCTATAACATTCTTGAATCTTATGAAATTGAAATTAAGAAGGGAGCAGTCACCCCATCAAATCAGTCTGGAAACACAGCTCTCATTGCTGGATCAAGCTCATCTGGTAGCCCATACTTTCAGACTGATGTCCCTCCTTCAGCTGTTGCAATTAATTCTACCAGCTCCTCAAAAGACTATCACCATGATTCCTGATGAATATGTCCCAATCATGACTGCTTTCATGTCGTGCTATGATGCACTGATATCTGGAAATCTAACACCAGTTAGTTTTCAACCTGATGACTTGGAGCAGATTAATCCTGATGATTTGGAGAAAATGGACATTGATTGGTGCATGGCCATGTTGACCTTAAGAGCCAAAAGATTCATCAAAAGAACTGGCATAGACAGATTCAAGCAGGGAAAGACACTTGGGTTTGATATCAAGAAGGTTAGATGCTACAATTATGATCAGCTGGGTCACTTTGCCAGAAACTGCAAGGAACCATCCTCCAAGGATCAGCAAGAAAAGAAGATCTCCTCTGGAAAACAAGCTGCCAATCCTCCAAAGACAAACACATCTTCAAGCTCCACAGCTCTTGTGTGTCAGGCTGATGGACATTATCATTGGGGAGACCAAGCTGAGGAAGCTGCTGATAAAGCTTTGATGGCTGATGTGGAGGACATGGGTAAGTGTGTCATGATTGAACCTGCTGAGGATCTCATTGCTGTGCCTGCTGAGGTTATTTCTAAACTGTGTAATTCTAGGTCTTGCTTGAATGAAATTCAAAAATACAGATTCATCAATCAAGCCTTGATTGATGAACGAAATCACATTAAGGTGATGTATGACTCTGTGGCCAAAAATGAGAAACTTTACTTAAAGAAAATTCATGATATTTCTGGTGAAAATCGTTCTTTAATTGTGCAACTCAATACTCAAACCATTAATAATACAATTTTAACAGAAAGAGTCCAAAAGGCAGAAAAAGCCAAATTACAGGTTGATCACATGGATATGGATCAGAAAATTCTATTTGGAATAATTAATAAACAATTTAATAGAAAAGGCACAGAAGGTCTTGGGTATAACTCTCATCCACCTCCTTATTCTAAATCAGGGAGATTTGCTGATATGCCTACTCCACATGTTTCCACACCTTTTGTTTGCACATTATCTCCTGATGATTATATTACATCCTCTGATTCTGACAGTTTTGCTTCTTGTGCAGAGTCAAATTGTGTAAATTCCGAAGATGATTGTGATAAGAGTGCTAATGATAGAACTATTTTAAAAGAACTTGAGTCGGATGAATGTAATAATATGTCCGTGTCAAAACCAAATATTTGTGAACACGTTAAAACTTGTATTTTGATTCTATGCCTGCTGAGCATACGGGTTTGGGATGTGATGTTTCTAAATTTCAAAATGCCTTGCCTTTTGTTCCTAAATCTTTGAATGTTATGCCATGTGTTACAAAATTTAAAAGTGCAGGAATTATTGTGAATGATGTACCACGTGAAACCATGAGCAACATGGAATTTTTCATATTAAAGGAAGCACATCGTCTTCAAGACAAAGTTATTGATGAGAGAACCGTCTCATGTTCAGATTCCTCAACATCACAATCATCTTCATCTTGTGATGACTATTATCAGACTAAGATATCTTGTGAAAACGTCTGTTTTAGTTGTGGTGCCTCAAATCATGTTTCAAAAAGTTGTAAATTGACAACTACAAATCCTAATGAAAAATCATCTTCCGAAAGTTCTTTAAATTCATACATGTTGCCTAAGTCTTCTCACAGTAGAAAATCTAGGCGTAAAAGAATTAAAAATGCTAAAAATCATTTAAAACGAACGTGGAAAATTAAAAATAATGTTCTATTTGATGACCGTGTTTCATCAAAGGATGGTTGTAATTTTGATTCCAATGAGATGTCATATCCTGACACTAAGATCTGTTGATTGAAACAATGTTGGTCAAAACGTATAAGTGGTTCGTTGTGTATAGGGTCAATCAAGAAGAACCGGTGATAACATCTGGCATGTAGATAGTGGATGTTCAAGACATATGACTGGGCACTTTAACTTGCTGCAAGATTATCATCAAATTGATGGAGAGTATGTTGCTTTTGCTGAAAACCCAAGAGGAGGAAAGATTGAAGGACAAGGAACAGTATCAAATGGAGTAAATAGCCTGGAATTTGTCAACTTTGTTCCTCAGTTGAAATACAATCTGATGAGTGTTTCACAGATTTGTGACAAGGACTTTTGTGCCTTATTCAATTCAAAAGAATGTCTTATCTTGAAGCCAGGAGTGGTGATTCAGGAAGAACTTATTCTCATGCGTGCTCCCAGAAGATACAACACATATAGCTTGGATATGAACAACCCATCGGGCATTGAATCGTGTTTTCTCTCAAAAGCTTCTGAAGATGAATCTTTCCTGTGGCATAAGAGGTTGGGACATGTAAATTTCAAAACAATGAATCGACTGGTTCGAGGCAACCTAGTCACTGGATTACCTCTCAAAGATTTAACTCCTATGGAACACTGTATCTCATGTTCCAAAGGAAAACAACACAAATCTTCACATAAACCTAAAACCACCAATTCCATTGACTCTCCTCTCCAATTGCTTCACATGGATCTTTTTGGTCCAGTGAGTGTCATGAGTCTTGGACGAAAGTCATACTATCTAGTGGTAACAGATGATTTTTTTCGATTCACTTGGGTGTTTTTCTTAGCCACAAAAGATGAGACGCTAGAGATTTTAAAAACCTATCTGCTTCAAATTGAGAACCTCTTCAATCTAAGTGTGAAGACTATCCGCAGCGATCATGGAACAGAATTCAAAAATGCAACTCTTGATTCCTTCTGTGAAAGCAAAGGAATTTCTCGACAATTCAGTGCACCTCGTACTCCTCAACAAAACGGTGTAGCTGAAAGAAGAAACCGCACTTTAATTGAAGCTGCACGAACTATGATTGTTGACTCTGAGCTTCCCATGACTTTCTGGGCTGAGGCGGTCAACACTGCATGTTTTGTGCAAAATCGGGTTCTTATCACTAAAAGTTGCAACAAGACACCTTATGAGATCATGTACAAGCGCAAGCCAGTTATTGATTTCTTCAGAAAATTTGGGTGTGTGTGCACAATGTTGAACACTTCAGATCAGCTCAACAAGTTTGAAGCCAAAGCTGATGAATGCTATTTTGTTGGTTATTCATCCAATCAACGTGCTTTTCGTGTGTACCATAAGAAGAAAAGGATAGTAATGGAGTCCATTGATATCCATTGGCATGAAAACAATCATACGGACGCAGGAGATGGTCCCAATTGGCTCTTTGACGTCGATTCAGTTTTTTAAGTCATTTAATCTTCCTGATTTATCTATTGAATCAACTCATGCTAATCCTTACTTCTCTGTGAACAATCTAGGGAACATAAATGATCAAGGCTCTTGTTCATCTGCTCAGGTTGAAATTCCTGTGGTTGCTAATGCTGAATCTAATATGGAGTCTTCTGGTTCTAGTGCAACAAGTGAAACTGTTGAAGATAACTCCATTCCAATAGTAGATGTTGCACCACAATCACCTGCTGAAGATCCTATTAATGATATTGCCGATCCTCCTGCAGAAAATCTTACCAATTTGGAAGAAGTCGTGGAAGAAGATGAAATTCCTCAACTGCGAATTCATAAGATTCATCCCACCAATAACATCATTGGACCACTCAATGTGGGTGTCAGTACCCGAAGTGCCTGTGAAGCATTTGAGAACAGCATGTTTTCCTGCTTCATCTCTCAAACTGAACCAAAGAACATTAAAGCAGCTCTACTAGAAAACAGCTGGGTGGAAGCAATGCAGGATGAGCTACAGCAATTCTCAAAGTTACATGTGTGGAATTTGGTGGATCTTGTCACACCCCCAAATTCCACTAACGGAGTTTTACCGTTTGGTGTGTGACTAACCAGGATCTCAGTCATTAGTTACATCAAACGACACTAAATGGGACTCAAATTGAAATATTATAAAAGTTTAGAGTAAATGCGGAAGCGTTTAAACAAGAGAGTAAATGCGCACAACAACGCGCCCAAGTCTAACAATAACGGATACATAATAAATGTTCAACAGATTGACAATTATTGAATATATCATGTTGACACCATGCATGCCCTAACGTGCACCTGTGCCTTAGCTTAGCGTCCTGAGAAAACATGTAAGAAAAGTGTCAACACAAGGTTGGTGAGTTCACAGGTTTCAGTATAGTAATAAAGCGTTTACCAGATTAATGTACAATCAACATATATATACCAATGAGTAGCTAACCCATGTTCATGTTTGCTATTACGCTCGCAATCGTAAACTGACTGTTTGTATTGCCTCCCACCAGGTCTATCAACCACGGTGCACGTTTAGGTCAATATTGCACCCGTTCGATATCCAATCATGTTAGCGCGACTAACGCGGGTGAGGTTTGTCAAACCCAGTAGTACTACCCAACATACCTCGCTATATTCATATTTAAACGGTTCGATGTGAGGACTTTCATGATAGAGTTTACGCATAGTTATAACAAGTGATATAAAATGAAGTACAAAAATCAAAAAAAGTTTACATCATGTTTTCTCCCCCAGTTTAAAAGCAGTAAAAAGGGGCCGTGAATACTCACATGCTTGGCGTTGTAGGTAGTATCACACAAGAGACAAGTTGGAACCACGAGTGCAAGTCTCAACGACTTACGTATGTCCTAAAATTATAAACACATACATTAGGGATACAATGGGAAATGTGACAACGACACGGAATGAGGAACGTCCTAAGGAAACGCTCAACTATTCAAGAGTGAACGGACGTGTCCAAGGAGATAGGAATCAAATTATAATTACGTTACGCGACGAATGACAAAAATAATAATAAATATAACCGGGTGTTTTGTCATTCACAAAAATTGAGAAAATAATAATATATATACAAGTAAATAATATAACTAATTATATTATTATTTAGTCTCAATCGATACACGATGTTATAAAATGCTTCGAAATAATATAAATATGTATATTATTTAGTATTACGGGTCACAGTTTAAAAATAATATAAATATATTATTTTATACGGGATTACGGTTTGAAAATAATATAAACATACTATTTTTAGTTGATAATAACAATAATATTTTATTTATAATAGTGGGAATAATATAAAAATACGTTAATAATTTAAACCCGAGCATACGGGCTGTGTCCCGGGTTAAAAACACATTAATATATTAATATAATAATATATGTTTTGATTTTTATTTAAATAAAATACACAAAAGTTGCTAAAAAATAAGATGGGGGCAGAGAGACTCGAACCCGGGTCTCCCCCCATCAGTCAAACAACTTAACCAGCCCACCTGCTTGATTAATCGCAACACAACCCGGTTCCAAATGGTTTTAACACCCGAGGTTCCTGTGTTCTCCCCTCAACACGAACCCGATTTCAAACTCAACCCTAAATCCATCGATTTCTATAATGATTTGCAACAAGGGTCTAGGGGTTTTGATCATCAATCCACCTCGAACCTATTGGTGTTTTTAATTTCGAAAACAACATGTTTAGGTTGGTAAATTACTCAATTGAAATCCCGAAAACCCTAGATTCTAACATGAATTCGATTCGGTTAAATTT
Organism: Smallanthus sonchifolius; assembly: GCA_023525975.1. Classification (NCBI taxonomy): domain Eukaryota; kingdom Viridiplantae; phylum Streptophyta; class Magnoliopsida; order Asterales; family Asteraceae; genus Smallanthus; species Smallanthus sonchifolius. Next base: position 37,238,935 of record CM042046.1, read on the forward strand.
GATAAGATTAAGGGTCGGGATCTTAGGGTTTTCATTGAGTTAATGATTGCGAGTCTAACCCTATGATTCAATTGCATTGAGGTTGAGTCTAGGGTTGATTTCGATTAAGCCTTTTAGACGATGAACCCTAGATTTGGTACTTGACTAATACGATGATATAAACTAGAATTATCTTAGGGCTTTCGATTTACGGGTGAAAACGAGTCTACATGTGTATTTGGTTACCTCGATTGATGTCGGATTGATGGAGTTCCACTGGTTAGGGTTTCGACCTCGAATGGTTTAGTCTCCAGTGACTCTGACTGCTTCTCCGGCGAAACTGATATGGGGGAAAAGATCAGTGGTGTTCGTCTAGTATACGCAGGTTGTTTGATTGCAAAAATGGTAGATGAATTTGATCTATTTGAGGTGTTCTTGTACGGTTCGACGGTTTCGGTTTAAATGGAGTTAATGTGGTTAAATTCCAATCATGTGGGATGTTATAACGTACGTAGATGATTATGATGAGGTCGAGCTCATCAATACAAGTCTTAACAGCCGCGAAATCGAACGAATTGAAGGTTACGGGTTGGATTTGGGTCAAGAACATGGGTCGTTTGACTTTAAAAGTCAAATGGAGTTACAACACTTTCTATTTTGACTTGGGTTTTGGGACTCGGCAGAACTAGTACTTGTAGTTTAAGATTAAGAAATGATAGACTTAGTCCCTAGGATTCAAGATTAGTTTAACTAGGTTAGGATTTAATGGAATATTTAACTGGATTGCTAACGGGGTTAACCCTAAAAGTCTAGATTGTCACATCATCCCCTAGTCAAAAGAATTTTCATCCCGAAAATTAATTAATAATAATAAAAAAAAAATTCCGATATCACATCATCCAATAGTTGAAAGAATTTTTGTCCCGAAAATTAAAATAAAAAAATTTTCTGGATGTCACATCATCCCCTAGTTAAAAGAATTTTCGTCCCGAAAATTAGAATAGTACCTTAAGAGTTTGACGTGGAGTGCTTGAACAGATTAGGATATTTGCGCATCATCTGATCCTCGCGCTCCCACGTGAATTCCGGTCCGCGTTTCGAGTTCCAACGGGCTCTAACAATAGGGATTTTACTGTGCTTTAACGATTTGACTTCCCTACCCATGATTTCTATGGGTTCTTCGATGAAACGCAGCTGTTCATCAACGTGTAGTTCCTCAAGAGGAACCGCGAGTGATTCGTCTGCCAGGCATTTCTTTAAATTTGAGACGTGAAAGACGTTGTGCACACCACTGTCTTTCAGGTAGGTCCAGTTGGTACGCGACTGGTCCGATTCTCTTTAATATTTTGAAGGGTCCAACGTAACGAGGATTCAGTTTACCTCGTTTCCCGAAACGAATGACACCTTTCCAAGGTGAGACTTTGAGTAAGACCATGTCACCTACTTGAAACTCTAAAGGTTTACGCCGTTTGTCGGCGTAGCTCTTTTGACGATCCCGAGCTGCCGCCATACGGTTTCTAATTTGAACGATCTTTTCGGAAGTTTCAAATACAAGTTCAGGACCTGTGAGTTGGCTATCCCCAACCTCGGTCCAACAAATGGGAGAACGACATTTCCGTCCATAAAGTGATTCAAATGGAGCTGCCTTGATGCTAGTGAGTGTCATGAGTCTTGGACGAAAGTCATACTATCTAGTGGTAACAGATGATTTTTCTCGATTCACTTGGGTGTTTTTCTTAGCCACAAAAGATGAGACGCCAGAGATTTTAAAAACCTATCTGCTTCAAATTGAGAACCTCTTCAATCTAAGTGTGAAGACTATCTGCAGCGATCATGGAACAGAATTCAAAAATGCAACTCTTGATTCCTTCTGTGAAAGCAAAGGAATTTCTCGACAATTCAGTGCACCTCGTACTCCTCAACAAAACGGTGTAGCTGAAAGAAGAAACCGCACTTTAATTGAAGCTGCACGAACTATGATTGTTGACTCTGAGCTTCCCGTGACTTTCTGGGCTGAGGCGGTCAACACTGCATGTTTTGTGCAAAATCGGGTTCTTATCACTAAAAGTTGCAACAAGACACCTTATGAGATCATGTACAAGCGCAAGCCAGTTATTGATTTCTTCAGAAAATTTGGGTGTGTGTGCACAATGTTGAACACTTCAGATCAGCTCAACAAGTTTGAAGCCAAAGCTGATGAATGCTATTTTGTTGGTTATTCATCCAATCAACGTGCTTTTCGTGTCTACCATAAGAAGAAAAGGATAGTAATGGAGTCCATTGATATCAATTGGCATGAAAACAATCATACGGACGCAGGAGACGGTCCCAATTGGCTCTTTGACGTCGATTCAGTTTTTTAAGTCATTTAATCTTCCTGATTTATCTATTGAATCAACTCATGCTAATCCTTACTTCTCTGTGAACAATCTAGGGAACATAAATGATCAAGGCTCTTGTTCATCTGCTCAGGTTGAAATTCCTGTGGTTGCTAATGCTGAATCTAATATGGAGTCTTCTGGTTCTGGTGCAACAAGTGAAACTGTTGAAGACAACTCCATTCCAATAGTAGATGTTGCACCACAATCACCTGCTGAAGATCCTATTAATGATATTGCCGATCCTCCTGCAGAAAATCTTACAAATTTGGAAGAAGTCGTGGAAGAAGATGAAATTCCTCAACTGCGAATTCACAAGATTCATCCCACCAATAACATCATTGGACCACTCAATGTGGGTGTCAGTACCCGAAGTGCCTGTGAAGCATTTGAGAACAGCATGTTTTACTGCTTCATCTCTCAAACTGAACCAAAGAACATTAAAACATCTCTACTAGAAAACTGCTGGGTGGAAGCAATGCAGGAAGAGCTACATCAATTCTCAAAGTTACATGTGTGGAATTTGGTGTATCTTGTCACACCCCCAAATTTCACTAACGGAGTTTTACCATTTGGTGTGTGACTAACCAGGATCTCAGTCATTAGTTACATCAAATGACACTAAATGGGACTCAAATTGAAATATTATAAAAGTTTAGAGTAAATGCGGAAGCGTTTAAACAAGAGAGTAAATGCGCACAACAACGCGCCCAAGTCTAACAATAACGGATACATAATAAATGTTCAACAGATTGACAATTATTGAATATATCATGTTGACACCATGCATGCCCTAACGTGCACCTGTGCCTTAGCTTAGCGTCCTGAGAAAACATGTAAGAAAAGTGTCAACACAAGGTTGGTGAGTTCACAAGTTTCAGTATAGTAATAAAGCGTTTACCAGATTAATGTACATTCAACATATGTAGAACCAAAGACTGATTGCTACCAAATTATTCTAAGTACAAATGCTGCTGATAGGCTTATCAGCAGCATTCAACACATATAGCTGCTGATAGGCTTATCAGCAGCATTCAACACATATGGCTGCTGATAGGCTTATCAGCAGCATTCAACACTTGTTGCTGCTGATAGGCTTATCAGCAGTGTTCAACACAAGTTGCTGCTAATAGGCTTATCAGCAGCATTATTCTCATCTCTGCTGCTGATAGCTTTATTCACTGAAGACCAAACGTTGCAGCTGACTATCCATGTGAAGTGCCTCTGACACCTTTCTGCAAAAGCAACTGCCACACTTCAAGCAGAAGGAACCTCACTGGTGCAACCAATAAAGGACAATAACGCGCGTCTCCAAGCATGCAAACAATGATGCCTAAGAAGACGTTTCAGTAAAGTTATCTAGATTAGCCTTTGCGTGTAATTTAGATTAATAAACAAGATCAACGGCTTATGTTAGATCTGATCCTTAGAATCAAGGGTCTGTCTTGATTCTAAGTTACTATAAATACTGTGTAAACACTTCATAGTAAGTGTGTCTTTTAAGTGCTTGCTGTGCTTTCATAGTGCTTCTTGATAGTGTTTTACTTGTAAACTTGTAATCTCAGAAGTTTAATACAACAGTGCATTTATCAGTATTCTTGCTGTTTACTTGTTTACTTTGTTGGATGTTATTGTTTCCGCCAATATCAACTAGAATAGAATCACCTTGTAATCTTACGATCCTACAAGTGGTATCAGAGCTTTGGCTCAAGATTAAACAAACTAACATTTGTTTAATCACTTTCTGATTCTATTCAAAACTCTATTCTTGATCAAGTCACACAAAACAAAATGGCACAAAGTCATGGATCTGAAGACATCGGCAGTATCAACCGACCACCGAGGTTGGTGTCTGGGGAGGACTATGATATGTGGAAGAACCGTATGGAAAGCTTCTTCTGCTACCATGAATACGGAATATGGAAATCCATAAGGGATGGACCTTATGTTCCCATGGTGGCCTTTGCTGACTCCGGAGGACCACTAGTTCCTAAGGAACCCTCCAAGTATTCTGAAGAAGACATCAAGAAAATGGAGGTGGACTTCAAGGCATTAGGAGCTATCCAAATGTGCCTTCCAAATGAAGTTTTTCACAATTTCAAGGCTCACAAAACTGCAAAGGAATTATGGGGAGCCCTGGAAAAGATGTTTGCTGGATCTGAGGAGGTCAAGGAGAACAGACGTGACATTCTCAAGCAACAGTATGAAAACTTCGTCTGGAAAGAAGGTGAGTCACTAACAGTTTTATATAACAGGTACACGTACCTGGTTGGAGAACTGCAGTGCTCCAAGGTAAAGCTGGAGAATGAAGACATTCTTAAGAAGTTCATAAGATCTCTTCCCAGTTGTTGGACATTATATACAGTGTCCATCAGAAGAACAGAGAATCTGAAGACTCTTCAGATGACTGAGCTCTTTGGCATGCTCAAAACATATGAATTAGAAATGATTCAAGCTAAAGAAAGGAGCTCCAGTTATCAATCAGCTACCACTTCCTCCACCACCACCTCAGCGCTTCACTCTGATCATTCTGGTCCTAGTGCAAGCAACTACTATCCTCCCATTGTTACTCATCCTCAAACACCAACTGCTTCACAATCCAACTCATCACCATTTCTTCTTGAGGCACCTCCTCAACAGCCAACCTCTACTGCTTTTGTCTCTGACAACTCAAGCAGCATGTACTTCATAAAGGAGGATCTGGAATGCTTTCATCCAGATGATCTTGAAGAAATGGATATTCAGCACTCATATGCCATGCTCTCCCTCAGAGCAAAAAGGTTTTATTCTAGAACCGGGAGATCAGTTCCAAGCAACAACTCAAACACCAGAGTTGGGCTTGATAAAAACAAGATCCGATGTTACAACTGTAACCAAATGGGTCACTTTGCTAGGGAGTGCAAGGCACCTAAAGCCAATCAGGGTGCCAGCCATCAAAGACAAGCTTACCAAGGTCAGCCCAGGCAGCAGCAAGGAACTCCTCCAGCACAAACTGCAGCCTGTGCAAATGTTGGAACTTCAAACTTTGACTGGAGTTTTCAATATGAAGATGTTCCTGCCTCCAACCAAGCACTTATGGCAGACAATGCAGAGATACCACCTCAGGTATTTGAACATCTTTGCTCTCAAGCTTGCATTGACAAAGTTTTAGGTTATAGAAAGCATAACCAAAATCTGATAGATCAAAATGAAGAGTTTCATCAAATGAAGTTTGAATTCAAAAAGGTCGAAGATACTTACAAAGAAAAAATTAACTTCCTTAAGAAAGAGATTTCTTCATTAAAACATGAACAAACCAATCTAGAAACTCAGATTGATGATCTATTAATAAAACTTAAAGCTACCAGAGCTGAACTGGCTGAACAGAAAGTTCATGTTGAAAAATATGAATTTTCATCTAAAAAGTTACAAAGATTGTTAGATATTCAAGTCCATGAAAGGGTAAAAACTGGACTTGGATATCATAGTGACGAGTACCAGACAGTTCCTCCTCCTACTGATTATGTTGCCATTCACCAACCAAGCTTTAATACTGCAAACCTTGACATGGCAAACCGAAACCTTGATCCTTCAATGGATGCATGTTTTGTGGAAGACTGCTCCACCTCTTCAGAATCTGAGTCAACCTGCTCAGACCACTGTGAAACTAGTGCAGTCCCATCTGCTCCTTTCTCTGAAGCCGGTTGTCATGTTGTTACTCCAACCATTCCAGCTCCCATCCCATTCAAACAAATCAAGATTAGCTATCCTCCAGGTGGAAGAAAGCTAATCATTGAAAAGGCCCCAAATCTCAGTCAAAGTCAAAGGCGTTTGATATTTCTCATACACCTGGAGAAAAAGGTCCATATGTTCAAAGGACACTAGAAGAAGCCACCTTTGAACATAACAAAGCTCATCCCTGGAACTTCAAAGATTTGTTTCAAAATAAGAACTATGTGGACTCTCACAGGGACAAGATAGCAGTATCATGCTTTGTGTGTGGCAAATACAATCACACTGCCAGCACCTACTTTCACTACCGTGAACACCAAAGAAACTCAAAGCAGCATGCCTTTGAGAAAACAAATAGAAACAAACAGGTGAGAAGCTATGATGCAAAGGCAACAAAGTTCAGAGAATCTCTATCCCCTCAAAGAGTGAAGATGCAGAAACCTCAACAAACTTGCATCATATGTGGGGAATCAAACCACTTTGCTGCAACATGCAAGTTCAACCCTTTTAACCAAGTTGCAAATCGTTCATCTGTGTTCAACCCATCAGCAGCAAACAAAATCGCTGCTGATAGAGTAAAGTCCAGGAAACCAAAGGCAAAGCCTTCAGCAGCAAAAGTCTCTGCTGCTGACAAAGCACAATAAAAAACAACGGCATCAGTAGCAAAAGTATCTGCTGCTGACAAAGCAAAATCCAAAACAAAGCTTCCAGCAGCAAAAACTGCTACTGCTCCAGCAAAGCCTTCAGCAGCAAAATCGGCTGCGAATAAGCCAGAATTGTCAGCAACAACATCTTCTGCCGACAATGTAAAGAAAGCTAGAAAACCACCAGCACAGCAATGGAGGGCCAAACAATCTCCAAGCATAACAAATGGTTCCATTGACTGCAAGCTTGCTGACAATGGCAAATTAGCAATGATTATCTACAATGCTGCAAGCTACAATGTTCCTCCCACTAATTAGATATTTCCCATGTGCAGGGACAGCCAGGAAACAAACACAATACTTGGGTGGTAGATAGCGGCTGTTCCAGGCACATGACAGGCAACAGGTCCATCCTCTCCAACTTCAGACATTTCAATGGAGGATATGTTGCCTTTGGGAGTGACTCAAAAGGTGGATCTATCACTGGACAAGGAACTGTGTCCAATGAAAGGATGAGTATTGAAAGAGTCAACTATGTTAAAGAACTTGACTTCAATCTCATGAGTGTTTCCCAAGTATGTGATCAAAAGCATTGGATGCTCTTCACTGACAAAGAATGTTTCGTGTTAGCTCCTGGCCTATCTAAACCCCCTCCAGAGAAGATTCTCCTAACTGCTAATAGAAAGGACAACTTATATGTGCTTGACATGAATGAAGTCACTCCCTCTGGTAGTGTTTCATGTTTTCTGTCAAAGGCATCAGTTGATGAATCCGCTCTCTGGCACAGGAGGTTAAGCCATGTTAACATCAAAACAATCAATAAATTAGTGAAGGACAATCTTGTCAGAGGGCTTCCTGACAAAGAATTCCAGCTAGATGATCACTGCATTGCCTGCTTGAAGGGAAAACAACACAAGAGTTCCCACAAGCCCAAGACATTGAACACAAATGACACTCCTCTCCAGCTACTGCATATGGATCTTTTTGGTCCTACGAATGTCATGTCAATGGGCAAAAAGTCATACTGTCTGGTGATAACTGATGACTTCTCCAGATTCTCATGGGTATTCTTCCTAAGAACAAAAGATGAAACTGCTGAGATTCTCAAATCCAATATTCTTAGGGTAGAGAATCAAAGCAATCTAAAGGTAAAGATCATAAGGTGTGATCAAGGAACAGAGTTCAAAAATCACACTTTGAACAGTTTCTGTGAGAGCAAGGGCATTGAAAGGCAATACAGTGCTCCAAGAACCCCTCAACAAAATGGGGTTGCTGAAAGAAGAAATAGGACTCTGATTGAATCAGCAAGATCTATGCTGGCTGACTCAAAGCTGCCCCTTACTTTCTGGGCAGAAGCAGTAAGCACAGCTTGTTATGTGCAGAATAGAGTCCTTATTGTTAAGCCTCTCCAGAAAACACCCTATGAACTATGGCTCAAAAGAGTTCCCTACATTGGCTTCCTGAAGCCCTTTGGATGTCCATGTACCATCCTCATCACACATGGAGTTCTTCCTAAATTTGGTGCAAAGTCTGATGAAGGTTACTTTGTGGATTACTCCTCTCAATCAAAGGCCTACCGAGTGTTCAATTCTAGGACTCGGATTGTGGAAGAATCCGCTAATGTGGAATGCAGGGAACATGTTGTCTGTGAACAAGGCAAAGGTCCTAACTGGCTCTTTGATATAGACTCCTTCACCCAGATATTTGAGCCTCTCATCTTCTCAAATATGGAGTGTTCTTTTTCAAAATCAACATCTTCTGCCTCAACCTCTTCTACTGACTACAGACTGGATTTTCCCAGTCCCTACATCAGGATGAAAAGACCATCCATTGATCCTCCATCAGTGGCAGAAGCTATTGAAGCCAGTACAGGTGAAGCCGGTACTTCCAACACCACAAGCAGCAATCTCTCTGACCAAGAAATCTGTAATGAAGCCTCCTCAATCCATGCTGAAGAGGCCTCTGATGCTAATACTGCTGACAATGTGGAACACAATGATCAGAACCTCCAAGCTCCTCTCCTCACAACTGAAGACAATCCTGATCTAAACCAAAGCAATCTTGAAGAGGGAATACGGCTGGATGTGATACCAGCACAGAGAATAAACAAAGAGCATCCTCTGGAAAACATCATTGGCTAAGTCCACACAGGTATCCAGACAAGAAGTAAGTCTCATGAAGCCAACATTTGTTTGTTCTCTTGCTTTCTATCTCAGGTGGAACCCAAGAAGATTGATGAAGCTCTCAAGCACAACAGCTGGATTGAGGCAATGCAGGAAGAATTGCTGCAGTTCAAAAGACAAGATGTTTGGAAGCTTGTTGATCTTCCACCTGGTCAAACATCCATTGGAACAAGATGGGTTTTCAGAAACAAGCAAGATGAAAGGGGCATCATGGTCAAGAACAAAGCCAGACTGGTAGCTCAAGGTTACACTCAAGAAGAAGGCATTGACTATGATGAAGTCTTTGCTCCTGTTGCCCGTCTGGAAGCCATCAGAATCTTTCTGGCATATGCAGCATCCAAAAACTTTATGGTCTATCAAATGGATGTGAAGAGTGCCTTTTTGTATGGCAAGATTGGTGAAGAGGTCTATGTCAAACAGCCTCCAGGCTTTGTGGATCCTGCACATCCAAATAAGGTCTTAAAACTGGACAAAGCTCTCTATGGCTTACACCAAGTCCCAAGAGCCTGGTATGAAACTTTATCTGGATATCTACTTAGCAACAACTTCAGAAGGGGGGCCATTGATCAGACACTTTTCATCAAAGATGAAGGGGGAGAAATTTTGTTGGTCCAGATTTATGTTGATGACATTATCTTTGGATCTACAAGAAAGAAGCTCTGCAAAGACTTTGAAGTTCTGATGCATTCCAAATTTGAAATGAGTTCAATGGGTGAACTAAATTTCTTTTTAGGACTTCAAGTCAAACAAGTACCAAATGGAATCTTCATAAGTCAATCAAAGTATGTCAAAAGCATCTTGGAGAGGTTCAAAATGGCTGACTGCTCTGCTGCAAGAACTCCTATGCAAGTGCACCATCAATTATCTCCGGATAAAGAAGGACAAGACATTGATCAACATCAGTACCGAGCAATGATAGGGTCTCTCATGTATCTCACTGCCTCAAGACCAGATATCATGTTTGCAGTTTGTCTCTGCGCAAGATTTCAAGCAGCTCCAAAAGTGTCTCATCTTCAAGCTGTCAAAAGGATCTTTAGATACCTAACGGGAGCTCCAAAACTTGGGCTATGGTATCCAAAGAATGGAAATGTCAATCTCTATGCCTACACTGACAGTGACTATGGGGGCTGTAACTTGGACAAAAAGTCCACATCAGGGGGATGTCAGTTTCTTGGAGGAAGGCTCATCTCATGGCAATGCAAAAAGCAAACATGTGTCTCCACTTCAACAGCTGAAGCAGAATACATTGCAGCTTCAAGCTGCTGTGCACAGGTCATCTGGATCCAAAATCAAATGCTTGACTATGGAATGACCTTCATGCAGACTCCAATTCACATTGACAACATGAGTGCAATCTCTATCACGAATAATCCAGTGCAGCATTCCAAGACTAAGCACATCGACATCAGGTATCACTTTATCAGGGATCAAGCTGAGAAAAAGAGAATTGTCCTATCCAAGGTTCACACAAATGAGCAATATGCTGATTTGTTCACTAAACCTTTTGATGAAGCAAGATTTCGATATCTAGTTGAATCAATTGGCATGATGAACTTTGAATAAGACATGTCTCAATTTTTATCCTTCCTTGTAAATATGTCTATGTTTTTGTTCTTAATAAAAGGTTATAGTCAGCAGCACTTTTTCACTGCTGACAGATTTACTCTTCAGCAGCAATGTCTTTGCCACTGATCGCTTTAAGTTATCAGCAGGAACAAGTTTCCTGCGGATAGCTTTAAGGCGGTCAGCAGCAACCTTTTTGCTGCGGAATGAATACAACAGTCAGTAGCTACCAAATCTGCTGCTGAAAGACTTCACTATCCGCAGCAACCAAGTTTGCAGCGGATAGCACACCATCGGCAGCAACCAAGTTTGCTGCTGATGGGTAAAATAAGTCTACATTAACTTTTAACCGCGGTAAAAACTACTCTCAGTCTTTACCATGACTGCTCGAGTGCTTTACAGCTGTAACAATGAAAAGTGAAACAGGTTGTACTGTACAAGTGAAGTTGCTTTTTCTTCGTATGCCGTTATATCACAATTTCAAACGTTCCCACAACCTCTTCATATTCAATTTCAAACCCTAATCTCCCATCACTTTCTCTCCCGTCCCCACAGCATTCAAAGCCCTCCATAATTAACCATCATTCAAACACCCTTCTCTCTTCCCTCCAACTCCATAAAATGGCAGGCACAGACATAAACAACCCCAACGACAAGTTTTCCCCATATCACAACCTCACTGCATGCCTAATAAAGGGCAAGAAATCAGAAGGTTTCAATGATATGATCGACTTCCTTTGTCAGTCCAAAATCCTCCATGCCCTAACAGTCAACCCAACCATCTACACTTCCCACATGGAAGATTTTTGGAGCTCAGCCGTGTATTCTACTGACCAGGGCACTCCCCAAATCAGAGGCACATTAGACGGCAAGGAGATGGTTATCACTGAAGCAAAGCTCCGCCAACACCTCAAGCTTCAAGATGAAGGGGACGCCATCTCTTACCCAAGAGACGTATACATGAGGACCTTTGTATCCATAGGGTACACTGGGAATCAAACAGAGTATACGATAGAGAAGGCACTCATGGGTCCCAAATGGAAGTATCTCTGCCACACTCTTCTCCCATGCATATCCCAGAAGAGGAGTGGCTGGAACCAACTCAGCTCTGGACTTGCGTCGGCAATTCACGGTATGATAACTGGGGCGGGTTTCAATTTTTCCCACCTCATTCTTGAAGGTTTGAGATACAACCTTCAAGAAGGGGTGAAATCACAGTTCTTCATGTACCCAAGATTCTTGCAAGAAGTGTTCAATATTGAACACCAAGATCTTTCAAAAACTGCAAGAATCTACTCAATTCTGGGACATAAGAACAACATTTTTCAAAGCATGAGAACAGTTTCATCAAAGTTCTTAGGGGCCGATGTTCCATTGTTGTCTACAATGTTGAACACGCAAAGTGCCTAGGGTGACAGTTCAGCAAACCCAGCTGATACTGATCCCACACCCTCCACCTCACTGCCACAAACTCAAACTACTGTTTCCCTTGATCGAACCTCTGTGCATTCTACTGAGGATGCACAGGCACATACATTACTCACCCACAGTTTGATTGCTCAACCGGAACACAGGGCCCCGGTTGCAGCCAAGTATACAAGGAAGAGGGGCAAGAGAACTCCTTCTTCTCTTGCCTCCAAGGCCCAAACCCAAGCTAACATCCCTCACTCAGAATCACAACATTCTAGTGAGAATATCATAAGGGAAAGCCACATTATTAGGGATACTCCTTCGGAAGTCTCTCTATTAGGATTAGGATCACTTCCCGGATCCATAGAACAACCCTTTGAGCCATTCCTATCTTCGTTGAACTTAAGTGTTGAGGAACTGACCAAAGTGATGTACCTTCTCCAACTACCACTATCAAGGAGGTACTGATTGGTCTTGCTTCCGAAACACCTAACCCAAGTTCTTCACCCTTGAAGGTCCACTCTGGGAGTAATGATGGAGTGGATGTGGAAGAGGCTGTCACTACTGCTGGTCCATCAACTGACCAGGAGGACAGTGACAACATCTATAAGACCTCAACCACGGCAACTCATGGTGAGGGTGTTTCCTTGGAAACTCCCCTCACTGAGAGGAATCCCAGGCGCCAAGAAACCACGGGTGATGAGGATGCTGAGGCTCGGCCTACGGCCCCATCTGGGTCCAAGGATTCCACAACTGTGGATGAGGACAGACTGAAACTTCATAACTTGGAATTGACGGCCAGGGTGGCTATGCTAGAGGCTGAAATGTCCAAACTAAGACACCAAGTCGCTATGCATGAAGCCCATAAATGCCCAACTTTAGCCACTCCCTCTCTTGTATCAGTAGGCACCCAAACTGATGCTTACATGTCTGCTGATGCAACCAAAAAGGGGGAGATGGTGTCTATGGAAGAAGATACAGACAGTCTTGACGACTGGATTCAAGGACAGCTTGTACTTCAAAGCTCACTATTCAAGCCAGCTTTTGTCCAAGTTCATGACTTGCCAGTCCCAGATAACGAAGACGAAGAGACATCTGAAGACTGGAAGTTGGTCGTCAGGGCTGTCAATGAAATGCTGAATGATGTTGAAGACACAGAACAAACAAATTCATCATTCAGCATCCTTCCTGAAGCAGCAGCCATCATTGGTCAATCCTCAACCCCCCAACTATTCAGATCATCAAAGAAGCTAGAATTTGACTCCATTCTAGCTTGGGGGCATGATGGATCAGCTGAGAGGTTTTGGATTGGATGGGAATTCAGTGGAGTAGAAGAGCTGAACTAGAACTCTCTCAATGCCCTCCAAGTCCTACAGCTATACGTATCAAACTGCATCAACAACTCAGCAGATCTCTCAGCAGAACTTGCCATTGGCAGGTTCTATGACCTGATGGAGGATAATCTACCCAGGCTCCAAAGATTCCTACAATCAGCACATCGGGTAGCTTATCCTGAATCCTCGGCGGCCGCAGAAAGGAGACTGACTCCTAGCAATCTTGAAATAACAAGGAGCAGTCTTCTCACTGAAAAAGAAATTATGGGCCTTCGAAGATTCCTGTATGCCTCCCTGGTCAAGGACTTGGACGTGCTAGGTTGGGTGAGCACTAAGTCCCTTGACCACACTCTTCTGCTCAGCAACGGCTCCTCTCTCATCATCAACACCAGGAACATCCTTCAGCTGCCCTCAGACTTCCTATTCAAGATTTTTCAGCTCAGAGCCAACATCTGCAATATTAACTCACTGGAGAGCCAGGCAATGATGGTCATCATCAAAGCCCATCTTGAAAAAGAAGTACTGATTCCTCAGGAAGAGACTGTGTCAACTTCTGATACTGACTCCAACTCTGATACTCCACAAGTTGACATCACATCTGCAGCTTTTGGCACAAGATCTTCCATCAGGGATCAACTGAGGGAAATAGAAGGTCCTGAGTGTCAACTTGATGAAGACAGTGACCGTCCCTTTTCAATTCCTCAACATGCCAATGAAGCTGAGGCAGAGATCCCAATAGCAGCATCATCTGCTGTTGTGATCAGTGAAGCAGAAGCAGAGGCACCCAATGTAAACAAAGGAAAGGGAATCATGACTGATGAAGATGAAGAGAGGCTGCTAAAAGAGAAAAGAGAGAGGGAAGAGAAAAGAAGAAGAAGAGAAGAAGAGGAGATGGCTGACCTGAAAAAGGCTCAAGAAAGAAAAACAGCCATTCTCCTAAGAGAACAAACCATCCAGTTGTATGCTAAACAGCTGGATGAGCTAAAAAGAAAGATTCCTGCAGTTGACCAGATTGAAGAAGATGCAGCTCTTGCTCTTTAACTGCAGGAACAATTCAATAAAGAAGAAGAAGAACGAAGAAGCTAAGTTCAGAATAACCGATTCTGAATTAGCAAAAGAATTAAGGGAGGAGTGGACTGAAGCTCTGATCTCTCAAGGTGAGGATGCAGACTACCCTGAGAAACTTTCAAATAAAGAGATTTACAGAGCCTTCATGGGTCAGCAGGGTCAATTGGCTAGCAAGAAAAAGGCTGAAGAAGAATAAAAAGCCAAGCTACAGTCCAAGAAGACCATTGCACTGAATAAAAGAACCCATGAAGAAAGGAAGGTCATGATTGACTTCCTTAAGGCTAGAGGAGATAGTGGAAAGAGGCTAGGTCCCATGAATTTCATGAACTTGCAAGCCCTCTACTTCAAAGTTAAAAAGGATGAGGAAGAAAGACTAGGGAAGAAGGCCTCCAAGAAAAGGGTACTTATCAAAGAAGAAGAAAAACCAAAGACAAAGAAACCCAAGCCTTCTCCCTCACCTACCTCTTCCTCAGTCCATCATCCTTCCACTCTCCTCCCCAAACCTTCCACTCCTCAACCCAAAAAGTCCAAATCATCCCACCCAGCTCCCACTCATCAACAGCCTCCCTTAAAGAAATCCAAATCCTCATCTGAACCTGAAGACTCAAGAAACATAGTTGAATGGGTCTACAATCCACAGGATCAAAGGTTTGAGATCTTCACGGGGAGAACTGAAAGAAGAAGATCTACATACAGGTCTGTTGATGAGGTTCTGCAACTACCAGATTCAGACCTAAGAAGAATTTTGGAGCTGGGTGAAGCTCATGAGCCTGCAAATGAGAGTGGGAAACGTCTTGTGCTAGCAATCAAACACTAGTTCAACCCTAGCAAAGATGTGATCATTAACATCAAACCACTCAAGTCCCACTCTCCATTTGTATCTTGGTCCTACAACGCTGATTTGGATGAGTTCACTCTGATTGATGTAAATAAGCAGCAGATGAGATGTTCAAGCAAAGCAATCTACAAAATGCCACACAAAGACATCAAGACTCTGTCTGAACTTCCACTGAACAATCCCAGCAAGGATCCAAGAGGCTATGAGGTTGAAAGGATAGTCAGCCACATGCAAAAGCTTCAGCAACAAAGTGATTAGAAGAATTTTGGTTGCATCAGTCTAGGGGGAGTTTGTAGAACCAAAGACTGATTGCTACCAAATTATTCTAAGTACAAATGCTGCTGATAGGCTTATCAGCAGCATTCAACACATATAGCAGCTGATAGGCTTATCAGCAGCATTCAACACTTGTTGCTGCTGATAGGCTTATCAGCAGTGTTCAACACAAGTTGCTGCTGATAGGCTTATCAGCAGCATTATTCTCATCTCTGCTGCTGATAGCTTTATTCACTGAAGACCAAACGTTGCAGCTGACTATCCATGTGAAGAGCCTCTGACACCTTTCTGCAAAAGCAACTGCCACACTCCAAGCAGAAGGAACCTCACTTGTGCAACCAATAAAGGACAATAACGCGCGTCTCCAAGCATGCAAACAATGATGCCTAAGAAGACGTTTCAGTAAAGTTATCTAGATTAGCCTTTGCGAGTAATTTAGATTAATAAACAAGATCAACGGCTTGTGTTAGATCTGATCCTTAGAATCAAGGGTCTGTCTTGATTCTAAGTTACTATAAATACTGTGTAAACACTTCATAGTAAGTGTGTCTTTTAAGTGCTTGTTATGCTTTCATAGTGCTTCTTGATAGTGTTTTACTTGTAAACTTGTAAATCTCATAAGTTTAATACAACAGTGCATTTATCAGTATTCTTGCTGTTTACTTGTTTACTTTGTTGGTTGTTATTGTTTCCGCCAATATCAACTAGAATAGAATCACCTTGTAATCTTACGATCCTACAACATATATATACCAATGAGTAGCTAACCCATGTTCATGTTTGCTATTACGCTCGCAACCGTAAACTGACTGTTTGTATTGCCTCCCACCAGGTCTATCAACCACGGTGCACGTTTAGGTCAATATTGCACCCGTTCGATATCCAATCGTGTTAGCGCGACTAACGCGGGTGAGGTTTGTCAAACCCAGTAGTACTACCCAACTTACCTCGCTATATTCATATTTAAACGGTTCGATGTGAGGACTTTCATGATAGAGTTTACGCATAGTCATAACAAGTGATATAAAATGAAGTACAAAAATCAAAAAGAGTTTGCATCATGTTTTCTCCCCCAGTTTAAAAGCAGTAAAAAGGGGCCGTGAATACTCACCTGCTTGGCGTTGTAGGTAGTATCACACAAGAGACAAGTTGGAACCACGAGTGCAAGTCTCAACGACTTACGCATGTCCTAAAATTATAAACACATACATTAGGGATACAATGGGAAATGTGACAACGACACGGAATGAGGAACGTCCTAAGGAAACGCTCAACAATTCAAGAGTGAACGGACGTGTCCAAGGAGATAGGAATCAAATTATAATTACGTTACGCGACGAATGACAAAAATAATAATAAATATAACCGAGTGTTTTGTCATTCACAAAAATTGAGAAAATAATAATATATATACGAGTAAATAATATAACTAATTATATTATTATTTAGTCTCAATCGATACACGATGTTATAAAATGCTTCGAAATAATATAAATATGTATATTATTTAGTATTACGGGTCACAGTTTAAAAATAATATAAATATATTATTTTATACGGGATTACGGTTTGAAAATAATATAAACATACTATTTTTAGTTGATAATAATAATAATATTTTATTTATAATAGTGGGAATAATATAAAAATACGTTAATAATTTAAACCCGAGCATACGGGCTGTTTCCCGGGTTAAAAACACATTAATATATTAATATAATAATATATGTTTTGATTTTTATTTAAATAAAATACACAAAAGTTGCTCAAATATAAGATGGGGGCAGAGAGACTCGAACCCGGGTCTCCCCCCCATCAGTCAAACAACTTAACCAGCCCACCTGCTTGATTAATCGCAACACAACCCGGTTCCAAATGGTTTTAACACCCGAGGTTCCTGTGTTCTCCCCTCAACACAAACCCGATTTCAAACTCAACCCTAAATCCATCGATTTCTATAATGATTTGCAACAAGGGTCTAGGGGTTTTGATTATCAATCCACCTCGAACCTATGGGTGTTTTTAATTTCGAAAACAACATGTTTAGGTTGGTAAATTACTCAATTGAAATCCCGAAAACCCTATATTCTAACATGAATTCGATTCGGTTAAATTTGATAAGATTAAGGGTCGGGATCTTAGGGTTTTCATTGAGTTAATGATTGCGAGTCTAACCCTATGATTCAATTGCATTGAGGTTGAGTATAGGGTTGATTTCGATTAAGCCTTTTAGACGATGAACCCTAGATTTGGTACTTGACTAATACGATGATATAAACTAGAATTATCTTAGGGCTTTCGATTTACGGGTGAAAACGAGTCTACATGTGTATTTGGTTACCTCGATTGATGTCGGATTGATGGAGTTCCACTGGTTAGGGTTTCGACCTCGAATGGTTTAGTCTCCAGTGACTCTGACTGCTTCTCCGGCGAAACTGATATAGGGGAAAAGATCAGTGGTGTTCGTCTAGTATACGCAGGTTGTTTGATTGCAAAAATGGTAGATGAATTTGATCGATTTGAGGTGTTCTTGTACGGTTCGACGGTTTTGGTTTAAATGGAGTTAACGTGGTTAAATTCCAATCATGTGGGATGTTATAACGTACGTAGATGATTATGATGAGGTCGAGCTCATCAATACAAGTCTTAACAGCCGCGAAATCGAACGAATTGAAGGTTACGGGTTGGATTTGGGTCAAGAACATGGGTCGTTTGACTTTAAAAGTCAAATGGAGTTACAACACTTTCTATTTTGACTTTCAAAGTCAAAATTTTGGTTTTGGGACTCGGCAGAACTAGTCCTTGTAGTTTAAGATTAAGAAATGACAGACTTAGTCCCTAGGATTCAAGATTAGTTTAACTAGGTTAGGATTTAATGAAATATTTAACTGGATTGCTAACGGGGTTAACCCTAAAAGTCTGGATTTTCACATCATCCCCTAGTTAAAAGAATTTTCGTCCTGAAAATTAATTAATAATAATAAAAAAAATTCTGATATCACATCATCCAATAGTTGAAAGAATTTTCGTCCCGAAAATTAAAATAAAATTTTTTTTCTGGATGTCACATCATTCCCTAGTTAAAAGAATTTTCGTCCCGAAAATTAGAATAGTACCTTAAGAGTTTGACGTGGAGTGCTTGAACAGATTAGGATATTTGCGCATCATCTGATCCTCGCGCTCCCACGTGAATTCCGGTCCGCGTTTCGAGTTCCAACGGCCTCTAACAATAGGGATTTTACTGTGCTTTAACGATTTGACTTCCTTACCCATGATTTCTACGGGTTCTTCGATGAAACGTAGCTGTTCATCAACGTGTAGTTCCTCAAGAGGAATCGCGAGCGATTCGTCTGCCAGGCATTTCTTTAAATTTGAGACGTGAAAGACGTTGTGCACACCACTAAGTCTTTCAGGTAGGTCCAGTTGGTACGCGACTGGTCCGATTCTCTTTAATATTTTGAAGGGTCCAACGTAACGAGGATTCAGTTTACCTCGTTTCCCGAAACGAATGACACCTTTCCAAGGTGAGACTTTGAGTAAGACCATGTCACCTACTTGAAACTCTAAAGGTTTACGCCGTTTGTCGGCGTAGCTCTTTTGACGATCCCGAGCTGCCGCCATACGGTTTCTAATTTAAACGATCTTTTCGGAAGTTTCAAATACAAGTTCAGGACCTGTGAGTTGGCTATCCCCAACCTCGGTCCAACAAATGGGAGAACGGCATTTTCGTCCATAAAGTGCTTCAAATGGAGCTGCCTTGATGCTAGTGTGATAACTGTTGTTGTAGGAGAACTCCACCAATGGTAGGTGAGACTCCCAAGTGTTACCGAAATCGATCACACAAGCTCGTAGCATGTCCTCCAGAGTTTGGATAGTACGTTCAGTTTGGCCATCAGTTTGAGGATGGTATGCTGTGCTCATATCTAGTCGCGTGCCTAATGCTTTATGCAATGACTGCCAGAAACGGGAAGTGAATCGTCACGATCCGAAATGATAGAGATAGGCACCCCGTGCCGAGAGACTACTTCTTTCAAGTATACTCGAGTGAGTTTATCCATTTTGTCAGTTTCTTTGATGGCTAGGAAGTGGGCAGATTTTGTTAGGCGATCAACAATTACCCATATAGTATCACATCCGGTAGGGGTTCGGGGTAATTTGGTGATGAAGTCCATGGATATTTGTTCCTATTTCCACATGGGAATTTCAGGTTGTTGCAGGAGACCGGACGGTTTTTGATATTCAACTTTGACCTTCGCGCAGGTCTCAGACACTTACTAACATAAGTGGCTATATCGGCCTTCATCTTCGGCCACCAATATAGTACTTTTAGATCATGGTACATTTTATCAGAACCTGGATGTATCGAGTAACGAGATTTATGAGACTCATCCATAACTAGTTCCCTTAGGTTTCCGAATACTGGAACCCATATTTGCTCGACAAAGTACGAATACCGTCAGATTTGACTTCAAGCTATGCTTCCAGACCGCGCGTACTTTCCAACGATAGATTTTCTTCTTTTAGAGCTTCGAGTTGAGCACTACGGATTTCGTCAGGTAATCCGGGGTGAATAGTAAGCTGTAATGCTCGAACTCGTTTGGGTTTTGTTTCTTTTCGACTTAGGGCATCAGCTACAACGTTAGCTTTACCCGGATGATACCGGATCGCACAGTCATAATCATTCAAGAGCTCGACCCAACGACGCTGTCGTATGTTCAACTCTTTCTGCTCGAAGATGTGCTGAAGACTTTTGTGATCGGTGTAGATGGTGCATTTGGTACCCTACAAGTAATGTCTCCACATCTTAAGTGCGAGAACTACGGCTCCTATCTCTAGGTCATGAGTGGTGTAGTTTTTCTCGTGAACCTATAGTTGACATGAAGTGTATGCGATCACCTTTTCTCGTTGCATTATCACACAACCAAAACCTTGAATGGATGTATCGCAATATACCACAAAATCATCCGTCCTCTCTGGCAGAGATAGGATAGGTGCACTGAAGAGTTTATGCTTCGAAAGTTGGAATGCTGATTCCTGTGTATCACCCAAGTTATAAGGTTTTCTCTTCTGAGTTAAAGTAGTGAGGGGTTGAGCAATCTTGGAAAAATTCTTCAATGAAACGATGGTAGTAGCCAGCTAATCCCCAGAATTTGACGCACTTCCGTTGGCGTTATAGGTGCCGCCCAATTCTTGATTGCTTCTACTTAAACTGGATCGACATGTGTTCCTTTCTCATTGACTACATGTCCTATCGCGAATCCAGAATTCGCACTTTGGAGAATTTAGCATACCATTGCTCTTGCTTAAGTAATTCCAGAATCAAATGCAGATGCTCCTCATGTTCCTCCTTGTTCTTGGAATAAATGAGAATGTCGTCGATGAAAACGATGACAAATTGATCAAGATATGGCTTACACACACGGTTCATGAGGTCCATGAATACTACGGGTGCGTTGGTTAATCCGAAGGTCATAACCATAAATTCATAGTGGTCGTACCTTGTCCTGAATGCAGTCTTAGAGATATCTTCTCCTAGGACTCTTAACTGATGGTAGCCGGACCTAAGATCTATCTTGGAATAGAAACTTGATCCTTGAAGTTGATTAAACAGATCATCTATGCGGGGTGGAGGATGATGATTCTTGATAGTTACTTTGTTCAGCTCACGGTAGTTGATGCATATGCGGAAAGTCCTGTCTTTCCTCTTGACGAATGGGACTAGAGCTCCCCATGGCGATGAGCTAGGTTGGATGAAACCTTTATCCAACAAATCTTGCAATTGAGTGGACAACTCTTGTAATTCACTGGGTGCTAATCTATAAGGTGCCCGAGAGATCGGTGCCGCTCCGGGTGCTAGATCGATTTGGAATTCAACTTGATGGTACAGTGGCAGACTAGGCAAGTCCTAGGGAAATACTTCCGGATAGTTACGTTCGATTGGGATATCATCAAATTTCTTCTCCTCGGATGACTGCTCGGCGACGAGAGCCAAAATAGTAGTATGACCTTTTCGAAGACATTTCTGTGCGTTCAGGAAGGATATGATGCCAATGACTGCACCACTCCTTTTTCCTTGGACAGAAAGGATTTCCCCTCTTAGGAGAAGAAGGCAAACATTTTTATCACAACAGCTGGCCTCAGGTTGGTTCTTGGATAACCAATTCATACCGACAATAAGGTCGAAACTGCCAAGTGTAACTGGCAGAAGGTCAATGTCAAGTTTATGACTAACCAATACTAGTTTACATCTGTAAGAATGCGAGTTGTTTCAATTTTCTGAGGGTCTGCTATCTCAATAGTATACTTGGCTTTTAATAGAGTTGGAGCACGACACACTAATATGGGATTTGTGAAGTCATGCTGAGACTTCTAGTGAGACCCGTGCTTATAAATCAAGTGTCAGTCAATGCATAAGCTAAGGGAAGAGGTTCACATGTAAGAAAGAAAAGTCTAATGAGATATAGATTCCAGTAGCATAAGAGATAAGATGTATGTCTAAGTAATTACGTTCAACTGATGGTTGGTTAGGTTAAATCTTCGTTTCCTAATGTCATTGGATCAACGGAATCATTTCGTGAAGAAAGAAATTCGTTTACAGGATTGAATATGCTGTGTATAATTCGTATTAGACTAAGGATTAGTCATCGGATAAGGCAATAGGGTCGAATGAGATTTATTGTTGGAGCGTAAGGGAAAACGTGTTAGCTTAGAAAGAATTTCTCAAATTCTGTGTACATAGTTGGAGTAGATAAGTTTGCTATGAGATTCTATTAGAGTTTCAATCAAGATGGTTTCTGTGATCACGTTTAGATGAGTGTCTTAATTTCACTAAGACTCTTACATGAGTGAGAATAACATTGATGGATTCCATTGATGATAATTCAGTGTGTCCGTAAACATTTTCAACTTGATAGTCGCGTCTATCAACTGTTGGACGAGTTTAATGATACCAACTAGTCGTTGAGCGGGTTACAAGAACTTCTACTGACAGTGGAAGTTTAAGTTTGTAGATCACTGATTAGGACCATTTATCCACACACTAGGTTTCACCAGGACTTACATGCACCTCAAATTATTATTACGTGTGCACCCGTAATGATAATTTGCTTTGCATGCTCACCCTTGTTCTCCCCGTCCTGTGTCATAATGTCCTTTAGGTTATATTGTTGAGTACATAGTGTTGTCAGATATGATAAGTCATCGAAAAGCTTAGTCATCAACTATACTTTGATCAATTAGAACTCATATCGGGATGAGTAGTCGAGGATGGTTTGCTCCGAGTATTCACTCGAGTGAAACACAATACAGAGTCCAATCCAACGGATTGTAAATGAGAACATGTAACAAACATGTACATGAAATGCTACTTCGAAAAATGAAACTGGTTTCCTGAATACAAGTTACAGAAAGCAGCAAGGTAGCCGTCCTTTCAACTTAGTCAAGATAGGGTTTGAGTATGCATTGAGCAATGCGTTCTCAGATTTGTGGTCAATCTATTCTCAACAGAATATCGACCAAAGAAGCGAGCCCATGGCTTGGGAAAGTGATGACATCTATGTGTCAATAGATTCTGCAATAATGCGTGTAACGGTCTGCCTTCATTCGGCGTATTGTTGCTGGCGGGTACAGTAGGGACTCGCCTCCGACGATCCCAACTCCCAAAGAGATATGCGTTAGTGTTGAGTGTCGTCCATAACATGGACCTAAAAAATCCCACCATACCCAACGAGTGATGGTGATGTAAGTGACTCCTCCGAAGGCTCTTCTCGCTGCCCTCGAACGGGAGTGGATAATGTTCCGGTGATTCCCCGAGTGTCGTCACTGGGAATGATGATGCAATGCAAATGATGTGTCCCTTCCCAACTGAGGGTGATACGGATGGTGTTACATGCCTGCACTGCAATGTATGGTTGCTATATGTATCACGTATAAGTGTCTGTGCCGTGTAACTAATGTGTGAGGTTATAGTCTAGTATGCAATCCTAGTTCTCTATAACTAAAGGCTCTGATACCAATCTGTCACACCCCCAAATTCCACTAACGGAGTTTTACCGTTTGGTGTGTGACTAACCAGGATCTCAGTCATTAGTTACATCAAACGACACTAAATGGGACTCAAATTGAAATATTATAAAAGTTTAGAGTAAATGCGGAAGCGTTTAAACAAGAGAGTAAATGCGCACAACAACGCGCCCAAGTCTAACAATAACGGATACATAATAAATGTTTAACAGATTGACAATTATTGAATATATCATGTTGACACCATGCATGCCCTAACGTGCACCTGTGCCTTAGCTTAGCGTCCTAAGAAAACATGTAAGAAAAGTGTCAACACAAGGTTGGTGAGTTCACAGGTTTCAGTATAGTAATAAAGCGTTTACCAGATTAATGTACAATCAACATATATATACCAATGAGTAGCTAACCCACGTTCATGTTTGCTATTACGCTCGCAACCGTAAACAGACTGTTTGTATTGCCTCCCACCAGGTGTATATTATTTAGTATTACGGGTCACAGTTTAAAAATAATATAAATATATTATTTTATACGGGATTACGGTTTGAAAATAATATAAAATACTATTTTTAGTTGATAATAACAATAATATTTTATTTATAATAGTGGGAATAATATAAAAATACGTTAATAATTTAAACCCGAGCATACGGGCTGTTTCCCGGGTTAAAAACACATTAATATATTAATATAATAATATATGTTTTGATTTTTATTTAAATAAAATACACAAAAGTTGCTCAAAAATAAGATGGGGGCAGATAGACTCGAACCCGGGTCTCCCCCCCATAAGTCAAACAACTTAACAAGGGTCTAGGGGTTTTGATCATCAATCCACCTCGAACCTATGGGTGTTTTTAATTTCGAAAACAACATGTTTAGGTTGGTAAATTACTCAATTGAAATCCCGAAAACCCTAGATTCTAACATGAATTCGATTCGGTTAAATTTGATAAGATTAAGGGTCGGGATCTTAGGGTTTTCATTGAGTTAATGATTGCGAGTCTAACCCTATGATTCAATTGCATTGAGGTTGAGTCTAGGGTTGATTTCGATTAAGCCTTTTAGACGATGAACCCTAGATTTGGTACTTGACTAATACGATGATATAAACTAGAATTATCTTAGGGCTTTCGATTTACGGGTGAAAACGAGTCTACATGTGTATTTGGTTACCTCGATTGATGTCGGATTGATGGAGTTCCACTGGTTAGGGTTTCGACCTCGAATGGTTTAGTCTCCAGTGACTCTGACTGCTTCTCCGGCGAAACTGATATAGGGGAAAAGATCAGTGGTGTTCGTCTAGTATACGCAGGTTGTTTGATTGCAAAAATGGTTTCGACCTCGAATGGTTTAGTCTCCAGTGACTCTGACTGCTTCTTCGACGGTTTCGGTTTAAATGGAGTTAATGTGGTTAAATTCCAATCATGTTGGATGTTATAACGTACGTAGATGATTATGATGAGGTCGAGCTTATCAATACAAGTCTTAAAAGCCGCGAAATCGAACGAATTGAAGGTTACGGGTTGGATTTGGGTCAAGAACATGGGTCGTTTGACTTTAAAAGTCAAATGGAGTTACAACACTTTCTATTTTGACTTTCAAAGTCAAAATTTCGGTTTTGGGACTCGACAGAACTAGTCCTTGTAGTTTAAGATTAAGAAATGACAGACTTAGTCCCTAGGATTCAAGATTAGTTTAACTAGGTTAGGATTTAATGGAATATTTAACTGGATTGCTAACGGGGTTAACCCTAAAAGTCTGGATTGTCACAGATCTACCCAAGAACAAAGTTCCAATCGGTACTCGTTGGGTCTTTCGCAACAAAAAGGATGAAGGCGGCACTGTGATTCGAAATAAAGCTCGTCTGGTGGTTCAAGGTTTCTATCAAGAAGAAGGGATTGACTATGAGGAAGTCTTTGCACCAGTGGCTCGTTTGGAAGCCATCAGAATGTTTATCGCCTATGCAGCCTACATGGACTTCACCGTCCATCAAATGGATGTCAAAAGCGCATTTTTGTATGGCAAAGTTCAAGAAGAAGTATATGTCAAGCAGCCGCCGGGTTTCATTGATCCTAATTTTCCAGACCATGTTTACAAGTTAGATAAAGCATTGTACGGTCTTCACCAAGCACCTCGTGCGTGGTATGAAACTTTATCGAAGCATTTGCTTGAGAATGGTTTCACACGAGGAGCGATTGACCAAACCTTGTTCAAACGAAAAGAGGAAAAGGATACAATCATGGTGCAAATTTATGTGGATGATATCATTTTTGGTTCTACAAATCCCCGTCTCTGCAAAGAATTTGAAGAAGTGATGCGATCTAAGTTTGAGATGAGCTCCATGGGGGAAATGAGGTTCTTTTTGGGACTACAAGTTGATCAGTCTGAGTCAGGAATCCTTATCCATCAAGAAAAATACGTAAAAGAAATCTTGACCAAGTTCAAAATGGCTGATTCCCATCCAGTAAAAACTCCTGTGGAAGTTCGACATTGTTTGACTCCTGATATGGATGGGGAAAGCATTGATCCGCATCTATATCGCTGTATGATAGGATCTCTCATGTATCTCATGGCCAGCAGACCCGACATCATGTTTGCAGTGTGCTTGTGTGCACGTTTTCAGGCTAATCCTAAACTCTCTCATTTATCTGCTGTCAAACGTATTTTAAGATACTTAAGGTATAAGCCAAAATTGGGTCTGTGGTATCCTAAAACTGACTTGTTTGATCTTGTGGCTTATTCAGATTCAGACTACGGGGGTTGCAACTTAGACCGAAAATCCACTTCTGGAGGTTGTCAATTCCTTGGCAACCGCCTTGTCTCATGGCAATGTAAGAAACAATCCACCGTTTCCCAATCCACCGCCGAAGCTGAATACATTGCCGCAGCCCTCTGTTGTTCCCAAGTCAGATGGATACACCATCAGATGCTTGACTATGGGATCACATTCAATGAGACACCCATTCTGTGTGACAACACTGCCGTTCCCCATATCACCAAAAACCCTGTTCAACATTCCAAAACCAAACACATTGAAATTAAACATCATTTTATTCGTGATTGTGTTGAAAAGAAGCATATTCGAATTGTTGAAGTCAAAACTAATAAACAAACCGCAGACATCTTCACAAAGGCTTTTGACTCTACCAGATTTGCCCAACTGGTGGAAATGCTTGGAATGATCAACTTTCAGTAATTTGCGTAAATAATTTTTCTATTTTTTTATTATTATTATTTTTTTATTATTAATTCTGTTTAAACTGTCTAAGAAAATTCCAAAAAGATTTTATTTTTTTTAACAGTATCCACGCAAATCTTTTGGGGGAGAAATATAATATTTTAATATTGAAAAGAATTGCTGTGTATATAATCTTACAAGTTGCAAGAAAAATTGAATCTGACCTTTGAGAAATGATAGTGTCTGATCTCATCTCTTGGACATGGAATAGACCAACAGCGATGGTGTTTACTGAGGTATAGCTGGTAGGCCCGACATATGGTTAAAACTTGTAAGTAGTGTGAAAACCTAATATATATCTCATACTTGTGTGTTTGAATCCATTATTGAAACATCTAACCCATTTTTATATCTAAGAAAACCGATTCAATCAGATACAGGCTTACGTATTGGATTCCTATTCATACGCCAAGTGACCGTAAATATAACGATATTTACCACCGATGACCCCGTATGTTTTGCTTACGCAAAGATCTCGGGTGCTCATCCTTTTCCCATCCACTTGGATGATTTGACCCCGTCTGTTTTGCTTACGCAAAGATCTCGGGTGTTCAACATTTTTCTATCCGCTTGGATAATTTTACGACTTCTTCTGTTTTGCTTACGCAAAGATCTAGAATGCTCGTATTTTTTTAATATCTACTTGGATATTTTTTATTTTAATTTTTCTAAATCCACTTGGATATCTTATTTTAATTTGGTGGTACTTTGACATTACTAAGACGGTACCTTGGTTAATCAGAAAGAGATGATAGGATGAAGATGGGTACTTCTTGAGGATTGATAGGCTTTTCAAAATCATTTTATTTTAATATGTGGGGTACACCTTGTATGTTGCTTAAATGGTACCTTCTAATCACATGAAATCTTTGTACAAACAAATGTTCGGGTTTACTTTGCACAAATATCATCTATCTTCAGGGACTCACAGTAGTGAATTGCAAAATGAAGTGTTTCAAGAGACTGACCAGATCTGATCTCATGTTGGATCTTTTTCAAGAAGAAAAGTGTAAATATCTTGTGTATAATTTTATTAAATATCGAAACTAGTTGTACATATCGAAACTACTGTGAACTATCGAAACTAGTTGTACATATCGAAACTACTTTGAACTATCGAAACTAGTTGTACATATCGAAACTACTTTGTACATATCGCAACTAGTTTGTCCTATCGAAACTAGTTGTTTCGACAGGGGCAATTTTGTCTTTTGTCTCACGAGAATTAAAAGCCTTCATAAGCAATCCCTCCAGTCATACTAATTCTTACTCATATTTTCAAAACCTTTTCGCCTTCTCCGTCATTCACACAATCTCTCAAATCGTCGGTCTGGGTTGCAAGATATCAACTGATTTTCCCCGTTGTCTCTATCGTCTCCATCATCAGGTAACGTCTCACAACCTCCTTTTGATGATTTTTGCAAATACGGCAGATCCAGGGTTTCAAAAATTAAAATTTTTTCGACTAAATCTTCATAATAATAGTTGTTTGTGTGCTTCTCTATGTTTGCATACATTTCAATACTGATATATCTTAGAACTCAGAATTATTTGTGTATTCTTGCAGATAACATTTCCCATTCGGTAAGATAAAGCTCCGTCACTTACAGGCCACTCTAAACCTTTCTTTTAAATTGTTTATATTAAGTCTGAGTATAACGAATCAGAGGGGTTTGGGTTTCAAAACCAAGTAGTTTCGATAAATGAGTTCAACACTTTCAAAATTATCTTAAAAGTTTTCAATCGAAACTACTAGTTTCGACACCCAAACTTGCCCTAGTATCTCTGATCGAAACTAGATAGTTTTGATAAGTTCATCTCCATCGAAACTAGTTGTTTCGACAGTTTTGATCTCCATCGAAACTAGTTGTTTCGACAATTTTGATCTCCATCGAAACTAGTTGTTTTGACAGTTTTGATCTCCATCGAAACTAGTTGTTTCGACAGTTTTGATCTCCATCGAAACTAGTTGTTTCGACACTGTTGATCTCCATCGAAACTAGTTGTTTCGACTGTGTTAATCTCAATCGAAAGTAGTTGTTTCGACAGTTAGGACTTCAAATTTTTTCTAAGTGTTGATATATCTTGTTTCGATTCAGTATTTTCAGAAATCTTACTTATTGTGCAAAATTGATAAACTTTACAGGTGTGGATCTCTTATTTGTGAAAAGACATAATGTCTGTGCATTCCTCAATGCCAATGATCCTAAGGCTGCAGAGTTCATTCCTGTACTAAATTTCCTGGCAAACTCCAACATTAGCTTTGCCATCAGCAATAATCTGCCGGTGTTTGAAACAACTATAAGAGAATTCTGGGAGACTGCAGAAATCATCACAATTGAGAATATAGAGCACATTAGAGCAACTGTGCGTGGCCAAGAAGTCTTACTTTCTGAAGCTACAATTAGAGAGGTGCTTCAGTTTAATGATAATCCAGATGCACCTATTGAATTCCCAATTTTCTATGTTAAAGAATGCTTTAGAAGGATGGGTCATCCAGATGAATTCAAGAGTGGCCAGATAATCAAGAACTCCTTACCAAGCCACTGGATATATATAGTGCACGTGTTTATTCACTGCCTATTAATAAGAAAAGGAGGGTTTGATTCAGCAAACAGCACTCTGGGCTCAGCTATTCTGGGGATAATCAAGGGAAGAGATTACAACTTTTCTGGCTTCATATTCAGACAGTTAAAAGACAATCTAACTGGAGCCGTGAAGGAGAAATTCTTAGCATATCCTAGATTTTTACAAATTATCATTAATCATATTCATCCTGAGCTGCAACAAGGTGGGAACATCCTTGTGTTCGATCACATGATTGCCAAGACTCTCAGCTACATGAGGAGTACTAACAAGAGAACCAACAGGGCAATAGCTGACGTTCCCCTGTTTGGTCATATTATTGGTGAAGAAGAAGAATTTATCCCTGACATTGACCCTGATCATGAATAAGAGAACTCATCATCTGAAGAAGAAGAAGAAATGGAAGTTGAGCAAGATCAAGGTAATGCACCTATTGATGAAGCTGAGATTGAGATAAACGTCCCTGATGTTCAAGAACAAGAACAACCCATCATTGAGCCTGTGATATAGGCTCCTTTTGTTGAACAAATTCAGATAGTTCAAGAACCAGCAGTTAATGTTGAAGCTGGAATGCATGGAGTTGAGGAGGAAGTCGCAGAGTCAAGCGGAACTCTGGATGCAGGGATTTATGGATCTGACTACTACAAGTCTGATTCAGATGATAGAACAATGCATCCTGCATCTTCCTCTAAACGACAGGTTGAGTCAGGTTCTGATTTTGAGGAAGAAGAGCCTAAGGCAAAGAAAATCAAAACAGGATTTGAAGACTTGTCATCCTCATCAGATTCTCTATTAGCCACTCCACAACCATCTCCACAACCATCTCCACAACCTACTCCACAACCCACTCCACAACCATGTACACAACAATCACCCATCCATACTACTCCCATATCACCAACTCATGATTCAGCCTCTCCTGTACCAAGAGTTAAGACTCTAAGCCTTGAACTGAAGAAAATGCAGGATACGATTCAAAAGAAAGATGAAGAAATTGAAGGCTTAAAAGATAATTTGCATAATGTCCAGGAAGAGGTTAAAGACCTGAAGCTGGAAGTTGGGGGTTTACATACCCAAATTGAGGTCCAACAAACTCAACTTGAAACACAGCAGAAACTAATATCAAAGCAAAATGAAGAATTCAAGGCTTTGACTGAAGCAGTGGAGCAGCTCAAAGCCTCAATGGTTAAACCTGTGCAAAAACAACCAACTCCTTCAACAGCTCTGGGGGAGACCACACCTGTGGTTGAACCCTCATCTCCTGACCTTGTAACTAATCCAGAATCTGCACTAACTTTATTTGCTGGGCATATTGAAAAGACAAAAGAGACGGTTGAAGTCAAAATTGAAGGTACAGAACTAAACCTTCCCTCAGCTAGTGAGAGAAGAGAAGCAAGGAAAAGAGGGAAAGGGACTTCCACTGAAATAGAGACCGTGATTCTTGATGAAGAAGATATCCCATCTGATGATGAGCTGAATGCCCTTTTAGCTGACGTTGAAAACTTTGGGTATAATGATCTTTATCCAGAAATCCTGAGCACTGAAGAAAAGGAGACTGAGCGAACTAGATACTTTACGGAAGATGGAGATGAAATTCAAACTTTATCTGACGAAGAAAAGGGTGAAGATGATGTTCAGATTAATCTTATCAAAACAGTCACTCCTGAACCAACCACTACAGTCTCCGAATTCGATCCAGCACAAGATTCACCCTCGGTTGCTCCTGAACCTCCAACTTCAAGAAAGTCATGGTTTAAGAAAATAATTCAGGAGGAAACTCCTAAGACATATGAGTGGATAGCAGAGCATCAAGAACTAAAAAGGCCTCCAATTGGCTGGAAGTATGATGCTGAAAGGAAGCTCTTTATCATAAGAAGATATAGAGGGGGAGTTCAGCACTTTAAAAATATGACTGACTTCCAAACCCTTCCTTTCTATGACCTCAGGGATTTAGCTAAACTTCCACTTCAAAACCCTGGGAAGGTCATGATGGCTTATGACTTTGAGAAATTTCTGTATTCTCAAGTCAATAATGATTTCAAAGGAATGAAACCTAGGAAAACTCAAAAGAAGATCTCAAAGAGTAGGTTTCATCCTAAGACTAACAAGCCATATGTGTTTTTAAGATACAAGCCTGCCCAAACACACAAGACCATCACCATTCCAAAATCTGTACCTGTCCAGCTACAAACTTTCAGAAAATGGTACTACGACCCAATTATTGGCAGTGCAGTGATCGAGTGTGAGGGCAAGGAAGACATCACCATCTTTGAGCCCATAGAGCTGTTGAAGTTTCAGCCTGAAGATCTGGAAATCCTTTTTCATAATCATATTCAGGCATACAGTGATGAAGATGAAGCTGATGCTAAAGCCTACCAACGGGTTGTATCTCTCCATGTTAAACCTTTTATACCGATGACAACTGAATGACCAGCTGCTTGATGAAGAGCTGAAGACGGCAATGCAACAGCTTAGGGGGAGATTGTAGAGTCATATCTTAATGTATAAGCTGTTGTCATTCATTGTTTGTTTAAACAAGTTTTAGACTAGTTTACTTTCTGTCATTTCATTAAATGTAATTTCAGTTTTATGTAATTTACTGTTTTTATTTCTAAGTCTGGGCCATCGAAACTACTTAGTTTCGATTGAGTCTGTTCAATCGAAACTAGTAGTTTCGATAGATGGTAGTTTCGACAGTATTTGTATCTCTTGTAAATGGTCAATCGAAACTAATAGTTTCGATTGAACATAGTTTCGATTGAACATAGTTTCGATACTGTCACTACTATAAATAGCCTAGTTTGAGAATGTTTAGGGTGTGAGTAGCGGCTGTAACCCTGAACCTTTTCTTTCACATTTTTCCTGAATCAATACAATTTGCAGTTGTTTATTCACTGTGTTCTTACACTTTCATACCATTTGCGTGTTGATTCAAACTGTGGTTAGCCTGTTATCTTCACCAACACTGTTTCTATTATCTGTTTCACCACCATACACACAGTTTCCGCCTGTGTGTGTGTGTAATCGATCAAATCAGTGATTTCAAGAGAAATCTGGACCTACAAGTGGAATTCTTCAAATTCCTGGTATTTTATTGTCACACCCCGCCTAGGGAGGAAACATGGGGCACGGTGATCCATGGTATTCATAGCCTTTTATTACATCGAACGACTTCTAATAACATTTATAATCAAAGATTCTAAGTTGTTACAAGGAAACACAAATTGTTTCCAAGATATTACATGTCAAAAGTACCGTACTTAAAATCCAAAGCATATGGATTTTCATACAACAAGTTTGTCGGCTAAGACCTAGATATCCCTAGGTTATACCGAGATGACTTCAAAAAGATGTTCTACGTGCGTGCATGTACATGTACCATGATTCTAGTTACCTGAGAAATACATGCTAAAATGTCAACATAAAGTTGGTGAGTTCACAGGTTTAAGTAAGCAGAAAAATATGTTTCCTTTGGACTACGATATTTCCCGGTGTGTAAAGCATAGTTGATCAAACAATACTTATGTATGCGCATTGTTACCATAATGTCACGACCCTCCAAATTACAGGTCACAACTCTCGCATTTCGGAAGGTTCCGGATGCGTTTAGAGGCATCTAGGGCTGCCCGGAACTCTCCGGAGCAGCCCCTAAAATTCTGGATCAACAATCGGTGCTTAGAACTTTCTAGAACAATATTCAAAGGCCTAGAAAATGTGGTGAAGAGAGCTGCCAAGAAGGTTCCAGAACAACCTTGAAACAACCCTAAAGTCATGCCAAAAGAAGTCTCTAAATCAAACAATACTTATGTATGCGCATTGTTACCATAATGTCACGACCCTCCAAATTACAGGTCACAACTCTCGCATTTTGGAAGGTTCCGGATGCGTTTAGAGGCATCTAGGGCTGCCCGGAACTCTCCGGAGCAGCCCCTAAAATTCTGGATCAACAATCGGTGCTTAGAACTTTCTAGAACAATATTCAAAGGCCTAGAAAATGTGGTGAAGAGAGCTGCCAAGAAGGTTCCAGAACAACCTTGAAACAACCCTAAAGTCATGCCAAAAGAAGTCTCTAAATCAGCCATGAAAGGTCCATAAAATTGCTATATATTTTGATGGAAATGTCTAGAAATCATCTCATAAAACATCATGTATAGTTTACTTTTAGAACTTTCTAGATCAAGAATGATCTAGACATCTTTTAGTAGTATAAATAGGGCTTGCCACCTCATTTGTAAGGCACCCAAGCTACTACACAACACACTTGTATCCTTGTAATTTTCAAGCAATATAAGCACTTGTTTCTTTGTAAACTCGCAATCCTTGCACTCTCTTCAACGCTTCCGCTACTCACCAACTTTGATCACTATAAGCAAGCATCAAAGGCTTAACTTAGATCAATCTAACTGTCGCACGAAAGCTGAAATAATCACTCTGTGACAATAAGCTAACATAAACGACACTTGACGTTGGTGTATGAACCCGTCACTTGACTGAGTTATTGATGTGAGCCTCGCCCAATGTTCTGTCATGAAACATTGTATGTGTGTATGGGCAGTATGCACCCGCTTTGACCTAAATAGATCTATTCATGCGTTCCACGTCTGAACCAGCTAACGGTTATAATATTCCCGGGGACTTAGTATGACAGTTGCGTACTCATGTAACAATCAGTTTCTGTACTCGTATCCAAGTATGAGCTATGTATTCTCCCCCGTACGTTTAAAATAATTTAAATCATAGTAAAATGGGGCCGTTACGACTCACCGTATCCAACGAGGTGGTGAGTGATGATGTATGCAGTAAGTCCAACAAGTATCCGACCTATTCGTGCTCTAAATCATTTAAGACACCTTAGGTCAGGTCCATGTAGTTGTGACCAATACCTTGAAGTCTTGACCCTTGCCTTGTAATAATCTACAACGGTCCGACCCGATCGTCGTTGGTGATACGACTTGTTGTTCAAGTTAGTATATTTATTAAATCCTTTAATAAATATTATAACTTAGTCTTTTATTTGTCCAAAACCTCGTGTTCAGTTTAAGTTGTTTCTTATAATTAATAAAATGTCATAAAATAATAATTATATTATTTTATATAATTATTCCTTGTAAATATAATATATATATATATATATATATATATATATTAAAATAGATGTAACTAAATTGTCTCAAAATAATTATTATATTATTTTATTTTTCAAATACATAAATAAAAATATATGTTTATTAATTTTCACCCCACTATTATATATATAGTTATATGAAGACATGTTTATAAAGATAAATTTATAAAAATCCTTTTTGTATGTAAAATCTTTTATATTTATAATAATTATAATTATAATTATTATTTGTTATTAATAACTACATATGTTATGAAGATTGTGTTTTAATGTTTAATAAACTAACCATTTATATTATCATCATAATGAAAATAGGGCTTATAACCTACGATTTTTAACCATAATCTTTTATATTATAAACCCGCCTTTTATTCGTTTAAAAATACGAATCGTCTTCTATATGTTTTAAAAACACGGTATTTAAATATTAATTTTGGTTTCATCCTATTATATCACCAGCTATGATAACGTTAAAATATATTAGTCAAAAGCTCATGTATTTCGTCGGGAGAAGGTGACGGAGTTTAAGCGAGACCCGGTTCCTTCTCGTGACGTCCCGTATGGCTCAATGAGTTTCCGAAATGACCCGTAAGCTTCGCGTAACCGCTATATGGTGATCGTAGGTGATAAACGGAGACCCGAAAGAGTCGGTTATTGTCCCGAAAGAACCCGTAAAGGTGGCGGAGCTCGGTTCTTGTCCCGCAAAGCCCGTAACAGTGGTGGAAGTGTTCGGGGCTGCTGTGAACAGGGCGGTGGTGATGGACGGTGGACGGTGAAGGACGTGGAGCTGCTGTTGACGTTGGGAGGTTAAAGTGGAGGTGGTGTGGTGGTTTTCGGGTCACCGAGAGAGGAAGGGTGGTGTTTTGTTGTTGCCGTGAAACCAATGGGGTGGGGAGGTGGTTGTGTTGGTGTTGCTTTAGCTTAGAGCCACGAGAAAAAGGGGGGGAGAAGGGTGGTAACGTGAAATTCCAAAGAGAGGGAGAGGTTGGTGGTAGGTGTAGGGTGTAGTAGGTGGTGTGGTACCCGGTAGTTTCAAGTTCGGTATAATACCCGCGTTTGTCGACTTTTCCTTTGTCGTTACGTGTCGGGACGAGTTGGGTATTATAAAAAAATGTAAGTTTAATATTTTAGACATAATACGAGTTTGTATAAAATGTCTAGAACTAGTCTCTGTATAGATAGGTATTCTCTACTATTAAAATAAAGAGAATGTTTCGAGAGATTTATTTTTATTAAAGTTTATCACCAACGCGATATGGGTTCGATGTGTCTTGAAAATCTTTAACATTTCCTTTGTAGTTGTGTAGTGGTTGGACTCTACTGAATCGAGTTATACCTAATTAATTAAAACTAGTCTAATATGCGTGGTCCCGTGTAATTATATCTAATCAATTATGTGGTAAAATTACTGGTTAATTAGTTTGGTGCTGATTGTTGGAAATTCAAACTCTCTATCTTATGCCGGTTGATTTACAGATGTCTGATCGGTATGGTGTCTCCTTCCATCTGTGTTCGATTCTTGAGTCAATGCGGAGGTGGTTACTGTTGAGAGGTGTTGGATTCGTCGGTTTTCATAAAGATGCCAAACAAAATTGATCTACAACGGATGCATTAGTTTAGAGGGAGTCTATTGCCACAAGTTTGAAGCATTGCATGTTGAATATCAAAGTGCAATTCCGAAGATCAAGTCTTGCAAAGTGAAGTGAAGACCAAGGATCATCAGTCAATGAGGAGTCTGATAAGACACATTTGTGACTGATGTATCAGTATTTGTTTAGAATTGTTAATATCAGTTAAGAGGGAGTCTGTTAGATCATATTTTGTAACTGTAGCTAAAATTATATATGTATATGTGATAGAACCCAAAAATTCAAATGCTTTTATTAAAGAAAAACAAGTACAGATAGGTACCCAATTCGAGATAGGTTAATCTCCTGAAGAACTAGACAGTACTGATTTCGAAACAAAATTAGACATCCTAAAACTAAACAACCGATCTCTATTTCTAATCTGAAAAGGTAGTTTCTAAAAACAGGATAACTTCCCCCACTAAGCATAAACTGTTGAACAGGAGGAAAATGATTCAAAACTAGCGCCAATTTGGAATTGGGTCAGAACTGGGCGCCCATTTTTGATCTGACTCGTATCCTTAGCCCGGGATTGTATCAATACTTCCTTCCCGGACAAACGACTTGTCCTCAAGTCGGATATCCGATAGTTTTTTACTGTTGTGCGACATTCCATTGTAGCTTGACCGGTTTCCTGGACCTCGCGACCTGGAGATCAAATTCCCAATCTTTAGTAGTAGGCAGAGAAGTATCCAATGAAGCAGGGAATTAACCACGAGATGTATTAAGCATTGTAACGTGGACGATCGGGTGGATGCAAGAGCCTGGTGAGAGTGCACTCTCATAAACCACTTACGATAAGACCCAAAGAATCTGGATGATAACCTCTCATCCCGATGTTTGATCAAATCTTTCCTTGGGTGGTTACGTTGATCCAAAACTTTGATCTCCGATTGATCACGCAATTATATGAAAGAATGGAATAGAAAAGTGAAGAACTATTAGGCCCGCTTGGGGTAATGTATTGCTGTCATTCACATTTTGACGAGTACGACATTATTCAGCGCAATATGTTCTTATGTTAGAATATATAAACACACATTAATAAAGATATATATGCACTAAACTAACTGATCAATGTTATATAGAGATCTCATCTCACGTTAAAAGATGCAAGTTGAAGATAAATGAGACGGTTGAGTTTAGTCAGTTGACACCTACACTCTATGAGAAGTACAGAGCTGACATGTATGTACTAATGGGAGGATATGGAAATAGATTCAAGGCATACTTTGATCTTATACTTGACTTTCATGCACGTAAGAATATCAAAATGGAAATGGCAAAAATGGGCAGAATAAAGAAAGCATATAATGAGCGAATGGGAAGACTCAAGACTATTGTTGAAGAGAAAGAAGATGAGTTGAAAGTTTTGCTTGAAGATGTGAAGCATAAAAAGCATCTGCTTTATGATCTGATGAAAAAAGTATTTCTAAGGAAAAGTGATACCTTGTCTGAAATTGAAGGCTTTAAATGTGAAATTGAAATGTTGGAGCTTTCACTAATGTTGGAAACAAACAAGACTAATCAGCAAACCTGGAAATATTATACTGAATGTGAACTCACACTGGAAAATCTGATGATAAATGAAGATTAGTCTCAAAAGGAGAAACTTACTACAAAATGAAAGATGAATGTGGAATACCTTATGCAAAAGAAGATTAGTCTACTATCATATTTTCGATATAATAGTAGATGCTTTTTATGTTTCACATCTTCAGTATAATATTTCCAGGTTTGCTGATTAGTCTTGCTTGTTTCCAACATTATTGAAAGCCCCAACATTTCAATTTCACATTTAAAGCCTTCAATTTCTGACAAGGTATGCTCACTTTTCCTCAGAAATACTCATCAGATCATAAAGTAGATGTTTTTTATGCTTTACATCTTCAAGCAAAACTTTCAACTCATCTTCTTTCTCTTCAACAATAGTCTTGAGTCTTCCCATTCGTTCATTATATGCTTTCTTTATTTTGCCCATTTTTGTGATTTCCATTTTGATATTCTTACGTGCATGAAAGTCTAGTATAAGATCAAAGTATGCCTTGAATCTATTTCCAAATCCTCCCATTAGTACATACATGTCAGCTATGTACTTCTCATAGAGTGTAGGTGTCAACTGACTAAACTCAACCGTCTTATTTATCTTCAACTTGCATATTTTAACGTGAGATGACATCTCTGTATAACATTGATCAGTTAGTTTAGTGCATATATATCTTTATTAATGTGTGTTTTTATATTCTAACATAAGAACATATTGCGCTAAATATAGTCGTACTCGTCAAAATGTGAATGACAGCGATACATTACCCCAAGCGGGCCTAATAGTTCTTCCACTTTTCTATTCCGTTCTTTCATATAATTGGTAGACTGTTCACTAATTTAGGTAAAGACTAAAGAACCTAACAAGGCATTATACTAAGCAAAACATAAGAAATCTTGGAAACCACAATGAGCAGCGAATACTAGGTCAAATAAATACCATAATTCCTACAACTTGACAACTTTTGATGGGAAATAATCAAGAAAAGTCGGGCCACTTCGAATAAAACTTTTTGTTGAAGTTTTCTAAATAAAACTAATGCATCAAATATGATTATAAAACTACATAAAAACACACGCCGGGCCACTTCGAATGTAGAAAGCAGAAGTTTGCTTTCCCTGATGGGCAAGTGTTTAAAAATCATAATTTTCTTTGCATCATTGTCATTGGTATATCAGCCGTATCATTAGTGCATTTGAAGTTTCAAATCATGATCAAAATCATAGCAAGATACAATGCGTGTTGTTGATTTTTTGGGTCATAAAACATCATGATTTGAGATTAGTGTGGCTAATTAATTTATAATATTCATCATGACCTCACAAACTCTATAACAGCTTATAGTTTCACATAGTGGAGATGAACAAAGTCCTTGCAGTTAGTTTACTTGATAAAAACATTTCAAATACCCTACTTTAGGTTCAAATGAACTATGATATTTAGCTGGTGATGTAATTGATAAAAACATACGCCAGGGACAGTTTAAGTGAAGTGTACAGACAAGTAAAGTAAGAAACTGAAGTTAAAACACATACTAATATTAAGCCAGGCAAAACAGTTGGGTCAGGTCCTGACAAAAACACGTTCGGGTTATAATGGGTCATTATTTAGAAGCAGGAAAATCAAGTATGAAACTGAAATGAGTGCAGGGTCCAAAATTAGGGTTCCGGTGAAGAGAAGGAGAAAAAAATTTGGACCATTTCTCGATTTGTGCGTGTCATCCTTGCGCAGGGGCCATGCTAATCTTCTCTGTATCGTTCCAATTTTATCGGATGTCCCCGAAGGGACGATGTTTATGACGGAGGTCCGGCACATAAAGCAGTCGGAGATTTATCTCAGGGACGATGTGGGACGATAACGATGACTACACACAGTCTTACATGACTTAATTCATTCTTTTAGAAAAACGTTTGAATTGTTAATAAACTAGTTGAATACCCGTGATCAGACCGTCTAATTCGCTCATAAAATGTTCGGTTCGTCACAATACTATAATGGTAACGACACTCGATATAGGGTGCGATACTAAAAAATCCATTATTTTAAATAAAACTCTGTTTTCAAATAAATTTAAATCGAATCGTTTAAAAAATCCTTCATCTGGTCCCATGATCAGACCGGTTCCAATAATAAAAACAGACGCGCACTCGCTTTGTTTGACAATGTTAACGAACGAAAGTTAATAAAGAAAAAGGAAATTATTAGATAATTAAACGGGTTAAAACGTATTTTTTATATAATATAAGGGTTGAAAATAAAAATGATTAAAAAAATAAAATAAAATATAAAATCCACGTGCACATCTTGAAAGAATGACTTTCTCATGTGTGATACTTGCTTATTTTCCACAAATCATAAAGCATACGTGGACTTCAAATGTGGAAACCAATACAGATTAAGAACTATACATCTCTTGAATTGTTTTTAGCTACAATTTTCGTTATATTAGCTTTTTCAATTTTAATCAATTTTCTAATACCTTTTTTATATAATGATAATATGATTAAATGTCTACATGTTTATTTTAACGATTCTTACAAGTAAAAAATATGATATTTTAGGTTTAACGCAATCAATAATCAATAGGCCTGTAAATGAACCGAACGTTTATGAACTGTTCGGCGGGAAGTTCGTTTATGTTCGTTCATTTAATAAATGAACGAACACGAACAAAAAGTTTTGTTCGTTTAATTAAACGAACGAACATGAACACATGTCGTGTTCGTTCATTTATGTTCGTGAACGTTCGTTTATGTTCGTTAATATATGTTCGTTTATTAACGTTTGTTTATGTTCGTTTGTTTTTGGATGAATAATATACATTTGAATTACTAATTTACATGTGTTTTGGATGAATTATTAAGTATTAAGCTTGTTCATATGTGCTCATTAATGTTAATTTATGTTTCTTTTTGTTCGTTTTATGTTTGTTCATTTGTGTTCGTTTATGTTCGTTTAGCTTTTTAACGAACGAACACGAACATTTCCATTTTCTTAATGAACGAACATGAACAAAAAAATGTGTTCGATTATGTGTTCGTATTCGTGTTTGGTTAAAATTAAATAGGCCTAATAATCAATGATGAAAAGATATAAAAACATATCTAATTTGAGATATCTTAACCGGTCTGATTATTTATCAGAATTTTAATCAACCTCGAGCCTAAATACATCCTAACTATACGAATTAGTTTGTTAATTCTATCATGTAAAAATGGTAATTACATATACACACAAGCATCTAAATGGCCATGTGTATCCAAACTATCACAAGCAATAATTGTCACTTCAAGTTGATAAGGGGACTACTAATGACACATGGGAATTACTATTTGGACTTGATCATATACGCATCGTATAGGGCAATACGATGCGTATAGCCCTTCACAATTTCTCATGCCCGACATCCTCGTACAACCTGGTCATTCCAACCCTAAACGCATCGTATAGTTCAATACGATGCAGTTTAGGGTACGAGGTACCTTCTGCTACTAGTCATCCATCACATCGCTATACGCCTCGTATAGATCTATACGCGGCGTATAGCGATGTGATGGATGACTAGTTGCAGAAAGTACCTTACGAGGTTTGACCCAAATCCTATACGCACCGTATTGCCCTATACGATGCGTATAGGGCCCAAATTTTGTGTATTTAACCATGCAAAATTCTCATTCGAACGTGTCGTTCAAAAAATTTTCAAACAATCTCTCAAAAATTATAAGCATGTCTTGGTGGTGGGATGGTAACTAGGGTTTTCAGGTATATTCTAACGAGTCGCTGGAAAACAACCCTCAAAGTTCTCGCGTTCAAGAGGTGAACCGGGAGGAGGTCTCGTCCGACGTTTATTCTAATCAACGGGTAAGGCTTCCAGATTTGAACGTGCCAATGAGCAATCCCGAGTTCGTATATGGTGAACCGTCTTACCTTACACAACCCACAAACGACTACGTATATGGTGAAGTCTCTTACCCGACACAACAAACTGACGACTTCGTGTGCGGTGAAGTCTCTTACACGACACAACAAACCGACGACTAAGACGAGGAACAAAACCATCAAGACGTGTCGTATAAAACTGACCAGAATTTTCAGTCACGTGAACAGTTGGTGGATTGACCTCCACACACCAGTCGTTTTGCGCCACTCATGCATTTATATCAAAAGAACGGGAGGAAAACTTCGTCTGGGTGCTACTGCAAATAAAAGCAATGTTGCAAAAGTGTATGGAGCCGCGTGTGATAGTAACAAACAGGGACAAAGCTCTTATGAACGCGTGTGATAAAATATTTCCGAACTATTCCAAGAACCTATGTCGGTGGCACATACACGAGAATATCGCAAAACATTGCAGGGCATCATTTACAGACGAAGACTAGGCAAATTTCAATTATTCATGGTCGGTATTGTATGAGTCTCTCACGCCAGATATATAACAGTACAACTTCAACCGGCTTTACGAACGACTATATGCAGCCAAACGAGGAAGTAAGTTTTGAATATTTAATATTTTCAGCTTTGAATATTTAATATTTTCAGTATTGAATATTTACTAAATATTTAAATATTTATTCAATATTTATTATTTTTTCAGGAGTTATAGATTATGTGACTAAAAATTGGTTGGACCCGTATAAAGAAAAGTTTGTATCTGTTTGGTCCAACAGAAACCTCAATTTTGGTATACATACAACGAACCGAGTCGAGAGCCAACATTCGCTCCTAAAGAGTTATCTTAGAAATGCTAATAGCTCGCTAGATAGACTTGTTGGGTTTGTTGATGAAATTGTAACAGATCAATATTATCAATTACAGTTTGGGTTTGGAACAAGCCTCATAAGGAAAATGGACAGCCACATAGCTATTGAATTGTTTGATAACCTGCAAGGTAAAGTTTCACATAAAGCTCTAAATTTGTTAGAAAATGAGTGGAACAAGTTATCACATGTACGGAAACAAAATGCAACGTGTGGTTGCCAACTTTTCAGTAGTTGTGGATTGACGTGTGCTTGTCGTCTGGAAAATATCGAAGCTACAGGTAAACTGTTCTGACTATTTATTTTGTTTTTTTTTATTTTCAAACTGTTTTGACTATTTCGTTTTAATATAGGTGGCAGAATCCCGCTAGATGCGGTGGACATCTTCTGGAGAAAACTTGATTTAAAACCGTCGTTTGTCGATGATGAAAATGTAGACGTGGATAAAGTACTTGGTAAAATGGAAAACAAAATTATGTCACAACCCGATCAGGTCAAAAAACGTATGCTGTCGAGAATCACAGGGGTGGTGTTTCCGAGCAAAAGTAACAAGAAAGTGTCTGTGGTACAAGAAGATACTCGCGGTCGTCCAACTTTGAAAAAGCAACAACAAAGGAAACAAGATGTCGAAACAACTCATTCACAGGATCCCAACAAAGCAAATGTGACCCTGCGAGACACAGCTCGTACATTGAGTCACAAGACTCTAGATAAGCGAGTTCGGTTATTCAACACCGTCGTTCATGGAAGGGTAAAGGAAAGCAACCATAAGATGATAACGCTCATCTTAGGTTTCCACTGATTATGGGGAAAGATGCGGTTAACAATATAAATTGTTTTAAGGATTCGATACCATCTTTATTTTATCTGTACATTTCACATATACAGGATGTAAATCCCGACGGTAACTGTGGTTTTCGATCGGTAGCTTTGGGCTTAGGGTTAAATGAAAACCGGTGGCTTTTTATCCGACAACAACTTCTACAGGAGATGCTCAATAAAGAAGAATGGTGGAGAACTGTTTTTTGACAGAGTCGCCCTTCAATAATATGATAAGCTACGTCACACGATAGATTGGCAGTATGTGAAAGCCGCACCAGTTAGTCGTTTGATGTCAATGCCATACACAGGACTCCTAATTGCTCAAAGATTTGGGGTGATTGTTCAACTTTTAAGCATCGTGGGTAATCAAACATTTTTTCCATTGTGGTTTGGTCCAAACGTTCACGCTCAACATCAAATCGTATCGTTAGTTCACGTCAACAGGGCTCATTTCATCCACGTTAATTTAGAATGAGATTTTCCGATTCCCACGCCGAATGCACTTTGGAATGTGCACCGAAATGATGATGCAGCAGAATGGGAAAAAAATATACAGTGATCGTATTAAACAATTTAAGAAAATAATTGCTACTAATAGATCTAGATTTCCACAATACGTCACGGATCACGGATGATGTTTGTTTAAAATTGTAATTTAACTATTTTTAATTAATTTTATGGTCATTTTTATTAGTTTTTTTATTAATTTTAATTTAATTATTATTAATTAATTATAACTAATTATAATTAACTATAAGTAATTTTAATAAATCTTTTAATTAATAATATATAATTTTAATTAAATATTCTATACGCCACGTATAGCCCAATACGTGGCGTATAGACTTGAATTAGAGATAATTCAAAATTTTGAAATTTCAGATATTTAAAGGCTATACGCCACGTATAGGGCAATACGTGGCGTATAGAATACCAAAGGTTGGTGGCTATACGCCACGTATTGCCCTATACGCGGCATATAGCCTTTTGATTAACCCGGATGATGCCTCATACAGTCCTAAACGATCCATAACAAACACATACGCGACCCGGCAATAATAGCTCCTTGATTTCGATTGTCGTCTAAAAAAACTTCGTAAAGGTACGTATCTCAACTCCTGATCAATAATGTTAGGTTTATATTGATTATTAGCAGGTAAAACTGGGTAGATTAAGGATTTTTACCACTGAAACTTAAGCGTTATACGCCACGTATAGAACCATACGCGACGTATAGTTCATCTGAGGAAGACGATGAAGCCATACGCCACGTATAGAGCTATACGCTACGTATGGCTCATGTTCTCGACAACTTGGCCTTCGTATGGCTTGGTTGGCCTTCGTATGGATTGGGTTGCCCGGTAACAGCCCTACGTGTGGCTTGGGTTGCCTGCGTATGGCTTGGTTACCCGATAACAACATATACGCCACGTATAAGGCTCTACGTGGCGTATAGGTGTTAAAAAAAATATTTTTTATTTAAAATAAAAACAATATATTATTATTATTATTATTTATTTAAAATAAAAAAAATTATTATTTAAAATAAAAACAATATATTATTATTAT
Source organism: Smallanthus sonchifolius (assembly GCA_023525975.1). Lineage (NCBI taxonomy): Eukaryota > Viridiplantae > Streptophyta > Magnoliopsida > Asterales > Asteraceae > Smallanthus > Smallanthus sonchifolius. The sequence goes on from CM042046.1 coordinate 37,283,615, forward strand.
TCATTATTATTTAAAATAAAAAATCATTTTTATTAATTAAAATAAAAACAATATATTATTATTATTTATAATGTTTAAAATAAACAATTATTTGTTATTATTTACAAAAAATAAAAACAATTTATTATTATCAGATATAGCGGATCATGAGAATGATATTCATATGGACCAACTAGACGATCTTGCGCACTACCCTTTTCTGGATTTTCCGGGCGATTCAGAGTGGTATGGCCGGTGCCAGAAGCTCCGGGAGGTGCATTTGGGCCCAGGGACGGCGGTCGATTGGGGGCTTCTGTAGGAGGTACAGGAGGCCGAGCGGGCTAGGGCCATCATCGGCCAGGACACGCCATGGTCGCGTCTTTTTGATCTTTCATTCACGGAGACCTACCGAGAGGTGGTCGTCGAGTTTCTTTCGACGTTCATCTACTCAGAGGCTGGGTTGGAACCTCTTCCCGGGGAGGTGCAGGATATGGAGCCGGATCACGTTTCATTCAGTATTTTTGGGACCGTTTACATTCAGACCCTCCGTCAGTGGGCCGTCGCGATAGGCTTGTACCACTAGCCTGAGATGGTCACGCCACTTTACACCGAGGCGGTGACGGAGGTGGAAAAGGAAGAGATCCTTGTTTTTTGGGGTTTGATTTCAGATAGTCCTTGGTTGGGTACCAAGGGTAGGGTCTCGGGGATTAGAGACCCTTTGTATAGATATCTGCACCGGCTTATTTCGACGTCGATCGCACCGCTTCTGAAAAGTCGTGAGTGGTGCGCTGATAGAGACCTCTTCTTTATCTATTGTCTGCATACTGGCAGGTGGTGTGCCCTATCCACATGCATGGCGCTTTATTTTGCATCTGCCTATATGCGGCAGAAGCGCGGGCTTTTGTATGGCGGCGCTTTAATCACTCAGATCATGCGGTCGGTTACTCCATTTCATGCGCATGATCCTGCGATGTTGCCGGCCATTCCCCCTGTCCGATTAGACCGTCGCACTGCAAGCGGCATGCGCATCACGCACCGATTCCCACAGGGCCTTCGGTTCGTAGGGGCCGTCCGGGACCAGGTTTGGGTCCCGGTGCCGTTGCCGCAGATGCCGGGACGGGGGGACCTGCCTATGCCTCATCCGCTACAAGGTGTGGCGATGGGGGACGCGTCGCCGCACGTCCTGCACGTCGATGACATCCACGTCCATCTGTCACAGCATCCCCGACACGTACGTTGGTCTGTTAGGTTGGACAAGGCAACCCAGTCATTTCTTGATGGACTTGTTGCCGACTCACGGCGACAGGGTCGTCAAGTCGATATCATGGAGGACCTGAGATGTGGGCGGTTGGACAGCTCGTGGATCTGTCACGAGACCACTACCACTGCCACGTCATTATCCGGACGATCCCGTTCAGGATGAGGGCGGGGCGGGTCAGGATGAGGGCGGAGTCGGTCAGGGTGACGGCGGAGCCGGTCAAGTTTAGTTTTTTTATTTGTATTTAGTTTCTTTCGTTGTTATGTATGTAAAACATTTTGATGTATATATTAGATTTTTTTATGTAATGTATATAATGTTTCGTTTATATGTTTGGTTGTAATGTTTACTATTTTGTTTGGTTGTAATGTTTAAATATAATAAATGTTTAAAAATATATAAAATATATAAAATTCATAAATAGATAACAAACTTATATTAACAAAATTATATAAATTAAATTAAAAAAGATAATTAAATAAAAAAAACAAAATATAAATTAAATTATAAAAAATAATTAAATAAAAAAAACCTATACGTGGCGTATAGGATAGGATTCATAAATTCCCAAATCTTCAAACTTTTTGAAGCAAAAATATAACTCGTACCTCATACGCTGCATATAGCTCAATACGCCACGTATTGGACCAGCCGGCAGACAGAGAATGACACGTAGCATTCTATTGTCAGTGACTGAACCCTATACGCCCTCGTATAACCCTATCAACAATGTAGTTGACTGAACCCTATACGCCCTCAATACGCCACGTATTGGACCAGCCGGCAGACAGAGAATGACACGTCGCATTCTATTGTCAGTGACTGAACCCTATACGCCCTCGTATAGGGCGGCGGCGTATCCAATTAGCAATATTCCGTGTGTGGTTAGAATTCCCCTAAAAGTATCATGTGTTCACAACAAAATTGACTAAATGTAGTTGTCAACAGCCTAAATGTACTTGTTGCCATCACCTCATAATTTAAATTACAAACCTTGATTCAATATAACATGTTAATGCACAACATGGATCATACAAGATAAGTTATACACTATCAACAATGCATACCGAATTCAAGAAATTATTAGGTGCATAATACATGTACTTTTATTCTTGAAGGCTTTAGATTGAACACGCCACTTACTAATCACACAATCACTAATGTTTAAATTTAGGTACAACGCCCAAATCCCATACATCACGACTCTATACCGACTTCTAAATCTCATATTTGTTTAAAACCCTTGCCTACTAATATTTAATTTATTTAGAAGGTTTTCTTAAAAATGTCAACTACCTAGCCGATATGGCGATATTCAAAACCGTCTTTTAGATGTCAAGATGCACAGTGCAAGCTTTGACCACAACGTGAAAGCTTGTCAAGTTAAGAACAATAAACACTAGCAATGGTATTAAAATGTCATAAATGTGTTTAAATAAAAATAATAAATATGGAGTTTTGGTATGCGTATAATTAGAACCTTATGATTCATTTTTCATTAAGAGGAAAAAAAGAGGGGAAAACACCATATAGAAATTTTGTAGAGAATTAAAGAGGAGTACTCTCTAAAACCATTCCACCACCACCTTCTTCTTCTATTTTCCAAACACAAGAAAACATAACTTAACCTGATGAAACCTCGGGCGCGTGGACATCTTCGACAGTACACATATTGTTCCGGTTGTTATACCCTGGGAGACAGGCGTGTTCGTCTTAGAGGAGCCATGAAATCTGTTTTAAGGGACCCGTGTTAAACACGAATCCTTAACCAAAACCGAAAACGTTTAGTTTGTTCTTTGTTGTAGCTAAGGAAAAGGTTGACGACTCAAAGCAGGGAAGACTCGAGTCAAGGATACTATAAGAATGTGTGGTTGAAGTCATCTTATAAAGTCACCGGTTCGAACCATTTATTCATATAAATTTGTATTTTATACTTATTTTCTTTCGGGTTTGTAAACGCTATTATACTAAGTTAATTTCACATGTATTACGAGAGTATCGTCATTATATTTTATTATTATTTTAATAAAAGTAACCCATTATTCCTACAGTAGACACCGTCTTCTTCATTGCTACCAGATCCGACAACCACATACAACATCTTGTCCGGTCCTACCAGTCACCCAGGTTACTGGTCTAGCCACCTGAACTGCACGAACCGCCCGGTCCGACCACCTTCCGCTAACACCCTTTCGGCTTTCTCCATTACCGATTGGTTTCGGTTTCTTTCTGCCTCCTTAATAGCAAACAGCCCTTCGGTCCTAAGTTTTTCCTTTTCTGCCTTACGATTGGAGTGCAACACAACCCCAATGCTCCTTGTTTTCCTTTTTCGAATTCAAACAATACCAACAATGTCTTTGTCTCTGTCTTCTTTGTCACAAGAAGTCACTAACATAAAACAATTTTCCTGGTTTATGTCGTCTTTGGATTCACCCCCAACATTTTGCTTCTGCCTATGGTAAACAGAATCTGAAAACAACAATGGCTCCTAAACAACTTCGAAATCATGATATCTCAGATCGACACAAGAACAACGACCAAACTCTTGTGGTCGGCTTCTTCTTCAACGTAAATAATTTTAAACAATAAGAGCCTTAGGCTCGGATACCAATTGTTGCCGAGGATCTCAATAAACAATCAATTGCAAACATACCCCTTGACTTATAAATATTACATAAATGACTCAGAATACAACTTTAAGCTAATTACATAAATGATCCATATACTTTGACCCAACAAATTTAAACAATTAAGCTCCAATAATTCCTTGTAACAAATCAATAAAATAAGAAACTAAATTGTACATACAAATGGAAATGAACCAAGAAACTGAAGTAAAAAAAAAATCAAAGATGTGGCTTGTATGCTAACACAACACCTTTGACATGCTTATGGAGATATGATTATAGGAAGACGAATCGTTAATTAATCGAACACCCACAACATCTAAATCCAGAAAACGCTAGGCACAAACGTCATGCCCCAAGCAAGAAAACCTAAGACATACATGTAGTTAAAGTAATCAAGAAGGATCTTGGAAACCAGCCACAATATATATAACAAGTGAATATGAGGTTAATTAAATGTGCATAATCCCTATAAGTTGTGATGGAAAAGAATCAAGAAATGTCATGAATTAGAGCAACTTGTATGGTTGTTATTATTATATCACAAAAAATTCATAATTTAAATCTTCCTTACATATATTTTCAAACAAAAGACTATATGAACATTTCCCTTCCTAGTCTCGGTCCCATGATCCAACAAATTAATGCAGACATGTTTCTATTCTGTAAACAACAATGATTCAAAAATCATAAACTGTAAACAACAATGATTCAAATAATCAAGAAATGTCATGATTAGAGTAGCTAATAATTAACCATAGGATAACATCATAGAGACACATCACACGTACTATATAACATACTAGTGGGTAACCCGCGCGATGCGGCGGATTGTACAACTTGCAGGTTTGTACTCGTCTTTCGTTCGTTTATTAATTGGTTTGTAGTCAAGGGAAGGGAATAAACTTTTACAACACATTCCGGTTGCCTGAGTCCCCAATAGTTGACGACTCATCACAGTAGGAGGGACTGTTGAATATCATTTCAAATTTTTTTGATAAAAAATAGAGTTTTTAGCAAACATATACTGTAATAATAATAATGATTCTGTAATTATAAATTCTAAACTAGTAATTTTAAAGAACACTATAAAATGTTTAAGGTCAAACCCAACAACATGCAGGGGTGTGCCAATTAAGTCGGGTTGGCGGGTTCAAGTTAGAGAGTTGAATTGTTCAAAGAAAAAGAAAGTGAACATTTGAGTATTTGTTCAAATTAAAATGTCCGGCGCATGAGGATGTTCTTGATGCAACATATGTTATTTACTTGTTTCAGCAGAATCCTGGACATTGATTAAGACTATAAAACTAATGAAACCAGCTCAAGAATTCGGCTTTGTTCATTAAGAAATTTGATCAGCTATGCTTTGACTTCACCCAGTCAACAAATTTGTCTAGAATCAGGGGCCAAGCAACTTCCTCATCATATTTGTTAAAACCTGAAAAAGTTAATTATATAGCGATATATATAATGCATAGGGGATAAGAAGCTAAATATTGTTGAATTGGATGTGACAATTTCTACGCATTTACTTGTAGAAGGTCAATTCAGGTTACGAATAAAAAATATTAGCCAAAAAGAAACGGGCTGGAAGTTAACTTCAATACATAAAATCAGGCCAAATTTAAAAATGTGGGTCACGATTGCCAGGCCCTGGTTTATTCAATCATAACCAAACTAAATTTGAATTCGGTTTTAAAGTACATGAATTTGATTCGGTTCGCCTTTGATTTCGGTAAAAGAAAACTGAACCTAAAATCTCCCTACTTCCAAGTCCATCATTTAAATTCAGTGTTGTAAAAATCGCGCCTAGGCGCCGATTAGTCGCTAGGCGGCTCGTTAACGACTAATTTTGGCCTAGTCGGTCCAAAAATCGCTAGGCAGTCCAAATCGCGCCTAGGCGGTCAGATTCCGGCGAACATTCCGGCGAAAACCTGAAATTTCCGGCCAAATTCCGACGAAAACCTGAAATTTCTTGAAATATCCGGCGAAAACCTTTGATATGGTTTAAAAATGAACATTTTTATAAAAATTACATATAAAAATGAAACGGGCCAGGGGAGATGCAATAAGCGTCAGCCCAACTATAAAGTGACGGCCCATGAGCGAAATCCCTAAAGTACTAAAATCATTCATTTACAAAACCCTAGATTCGACGCAGCCGAAGCAGGTTCTTTCCTTGTTGACAAACCAGCGCCGTGAGGATCTTCACAAAATGGTTCGTTGATCGATGAATTCAATATCTTCTGATTTCACCTATCTTATTGTTTCAGTTATCTGATTTCTATGCGTGCAGACTTTCAAGCGAAGGAACGGCGGGCGTAACAAGCACGGCCGTGGTCACGTCAAGTTCATTCGCTGTTCTAACTGTGGAAAATGCTGTCCTAAGGTAATCTTATCCTCTCGATTCCGTTACACTTGTAGCAATGCTGGTTTATAGAATTAAGACATCGATTTTGATGTATCGGATTAATTTCAACAGTTTTAGATCTGTATTCTCAATATCGTAATTTCTTACTGACGGATTGATTTGCTGGACGGATCTGTTTCGTTTTTTTGGTTAAAGGTTGAATCAAGTGTTGTTTGTTAGATCCTTAGCACGTTATTGAAATGTTTGTATTGTGTAACTCAGATTGCTTGATGATATTGTTTCGTGTTGATTTCTTCTTTTTTTTAGATTGTTTCTGTGAATTTTGTATTTTTTGCTTTTGCAGTTTTGGATGATTAAGCTTTTAATTTCGAATATTTTGTGCCTCGATCTTCAAATCGAGAATTGATATCAGTTGATTTTAAACACTAAGATTGATACTTCTAATAATTGTTCAGGATAAGGCAATTAAGAGATTTAATGTTAGGAACATAGTGGAACAAGCTGCTGTTAGGGATGTCCAAGAAGCTTGTGCCTTTGATCGTAAGTTTTTTGTGTGGTGTACTTTCAAGTCATATAACTGTTTTTATATTTGTTTGATTAAATTGTGTATTTTTGTTTGTTGCCTCAGAGTACACACTTCCGAAGTTGTATGTGAAATTGCAATACTGTGTTTCTTGTGCAATTCACTCGAAAGTTGTTAGGGTCCGCTCACGAACTGATAGGAGGAACCGTGAGCCTCCAAAGCGTTTCTCTCGCCCAAGGGTATGTTATTTTTTTATGTGATTACTTTGGTTATTATCTTTTAAATATGTTATTTGTTTATGCTTGTTACTTATTGTTGACTAGATGCTGAAAAAATGTGTTTCTGGTTAGGTTAATGTCAAAATTTTAAAAAACCTTAAATCTAGCTTTACACGTGAACGAACCTAAATTAGCAGTTTACCTTACTTTGTGGTTATTCAACTGATTAGTTAGCTGCCTAATCTAGGGGTGTTTGTGCTTTTGTTTTGACAAAACTCTGGGTTGAACCGCTATCTATTGGTTTGAGAAGTGACAAACCAAACCTGATGGTTTAACGGTTTGGCAGTTTGAATGTCGGTTCTAGGCGGTTTGAACCAGTTTTTATTTGTTTTCTAAAAGAGTTTGTGTTAAAATTTTGAAGTTATAAAGACGGTTATAAACATAATACATTTACCTGATTACCTATTTCAAAAATGAAAAAAGGTAAAGCCTGTATGGTTTACGCAAATTGTTCCATGTTTGAAGTCGTCAGCCAAGGTCATTTAACCGCCAAAACTTGATCCTTATAAATCTCAAACCGGCCAAACCAGCGTGCTTGACTCTATTCAAGTGGTTTTGGCGCATTAATCGATTTATGAACACCCCTAGCTTAACCTCTATAACCCAATTTGACACGTGTTAGTTATATTTTATTATTTACTGTCTGAATTGTATTTTGTAATATAAAAATGAAAATTCTTTCTTTATTTATTAATGCAAGGTTCTTTTGTAATCATTGGTTTCTTTGATCCTGATAAATTTTGTGCTTAAACACAATTTTGCACCATTTTTATTCTTGTTAACAATGGCTTGTTTTGTTTTATGTTTCAGGATGATGCTCCTAAAGCACCTCGTGTTGGCGGTACCACTGGACCTCCGCCCGTTCGTACCTAAGTTATTATCATGTTTTTAAGTTGTCACTGTGAAATGAGATCTTGCATCGGATTCATCTTGTTTAGGTCTGCCCAGAAAAAAACTAGGGACGTTTATTATTGTTATGATTATTATAATTTTTGGCTGTGTTTCTTGTTTTTATTATTTAGCGTTTAATCTTTTAGTGATTATGTTATCAAAAGCCCACCTCCGAAGTGCTTTAGGATTGAGGCGAGGGAAATGATAACCTAAGCGTATTTAGGCGCTGTAAAGCCGAAAGTGTAGCTTCGTTCCCATTTGTGACTGATTTTCTGAAATTACAGTCGCTGTAAAGTGGAAAGTTTTAGTGTAGCTTCGTTCCCATTTGTGCTGATTTTCTGAAATTACAGTAGCGCTTTAGGATTGAGGCGAGGGAAATGATAACTTTTAGTGTAATTAGGCGCTGTAAAGCCGAAAGTGTAGCTTCGTTCCCATTTGTGACTGATTTTCTGAAATTACAGTCGCATGCTGCGTCAATAGCACAATATCGAGTATTAAAATGCATTTAAAAAAACGTGCCGTAGTTTGTCAGTTACCCTTGCAGAAAACCCTAAAACGCACCTCACCGTAAAAGCAAACTCTGCTGTAAAGCCGAAGTGTAGCAACAAGTAACTCGGATAAAAAAACCTTTCGTAACAATTGTCACTTAAACGTACTCTGCTGTAACAACGGACGTCACTTGGCTGTCAAACATGAAACGTGGCGCCAAGAAACCCAAACGTAGTTGCAAATGCAACAATTAGAATATTAAAATCAAAACATTGAAAAAGATAAGAAAAACACTAATAGACAAAATAGACATTATTCATAGTCTTTAAATAGAGAAAAATAGTTGGATGGATATTGTTTTTGATTGCACCAAGAGTGACGCCTCGTTTGAGTAAAGCTCTTGTCTCTAATCTCGGTTTAAAACTCGTCTCTTACCTTGGCTTTTGAGATGTAAACATCTTCAGTGTTTTTTAAATTTAACTTGTGATCTTGATTACTCTTAAGTCTTATAGTTAACTTCGTTTTGCTCCTTTGGGTCTGACACTTTGAACGCTTTTGCTTAAATAGTTTGAAAATGTTCAAAATGCTCCTTTAGGTTACCATTTTGTCACTATTTTGCTTCCTAACACTAACTCTATCCAAATTGTCTGTTAAAAGTTAGGGTATTTTGGTAATTTTATAAATAAGTATTTAACTATTTATTAATAATTCCTAAAATTCATATTTATTTATTAATCTACACCATATTTCTCTATACCACCACAACCACAACCTATTTTCTCTATACCACCACGACAACCTATTTCTCTATCTACTCGGGTGCTCCAACCAGTGAACCAGATCAATGACGATCGAAGCACAACCGACTTGGGTCTCGACATGAAGGTCGTTGGGAGACGAGATGTTAGTTACGAATATACGAAGTTTCAACAACGACGACAACGATGATGTTTCGAAGGCCTAGGGTTCCAACGAGTTTCTCTCTCTCTCTCTCTCTGATGTTTTGCGTCTTTGGGTTCGTGTTCCGACAAGCAGACCTAGGGTTCCGCCGAAGGAGAGAGAAAAAAAAGTGGTGGTGGTGGAAGGGAAGGTTAAGGTGGTGGTAGGTGAGGGCCGCCGAAGGAGAGAGAAAAAAGTGGTGGTGGTCGGTTGCTAGCGAGAAGGGGAAGAGCGTCGACTGAAAATGAGATTAGGGTTTCTAGCGGGATTTAAAATTCAAAATGAGATTAGGGTTTCTAGCGGGATTTAAATAATTGTAAAAGTCTTAAAATTAAGACTTTTGGTCAAATGACTATCATGCCCTTTTAATATGTATATTATATATAGTATAGATATATATTTTACATGTGTAAAAATGTATTACATTCTAATGATAGAAAACAAAGTTCAGAATATATAAAATTAATATATAATTGAGTTTCAAAAATGTAATTTGACTGAAAATAAAAATTATATAATTAGATTTCAAAGTTTTTTATAATAAGATATCATTTAAAATAAATATTTTTTATTAGTATAATTAATATTTTTTTAAAAATATATTATTACTAAAAAAAATAAAAGTTTAGATCTTAAACCTAAACCTATACATACATCATCTGTATATGTCAGAGAAACAGACGAAGAAGAGTAGACCGAGGGGGGTAACCGCCTGAATTTAAGTTTCATAGACACAATTCTGCCTCCATAAACCCTACACAAACATTTCTGCCCTAATTTTAGCTTCGATTTCACAGTCACGTGTTCGATTTCACCTCCGGAAACCTTTTTTGTGTGAATTTTGAGTCATTTGACTGGGTTTTTGATTCAGTTAGTTTCTGTGTGAGGGTTCCGATTGGTATGGACGAGGATCGCCCGTCTTTTGCTGCACCATTCGAGACTTGGGTCGTAGCGGAAGATACGGCTCGGGAAGTGTTGAATTGCATACATCCGACTTTGGATTCTGAGGATAAAAGGAAAGACGTGATTGAATACGTGCAGAAGCTCATCGGATGCAACCTCAGAGTAGAGGTTAATTCCACGCCATGGTTTCTTATTTTTGTGCTTTTGTTTTTGCATGTGTAACCCTTGTTTATAATATGATAATTAGGTTTCATTGTAAGGTTAGTCTCTTTGTTTATGATGATTTAAGCTCAAAATACGGGTCGAATGAGATGTTTTTTTACTCGTATGGGCTGTATGATGGATACAATATTTTTCTGAGCGATACTATGTCTAATACGGGCCGTATGGGGTGTTTTTTTAGTCATACCGACCATATGATAGATACAGCATGGGCTGTATTACATTTTTCTAAGTGACACATAATCGCCTAATGTGACGTGTAATTCAGGCCGCATGGGAGCGTTTTTTTACTCATACTTACCGTATGATAGTTACAATACGGGCCGTATTACATTTTTTTGATTGACATATAAGCGACTTATGTGACGTTTAATACAGGCCGCATGGGGTGTTTTTTTACTCATACAGACCGTATGATAGATACAATACGGGCCTCATTACATTTTTCTGATTGAAATAGAAGCGACCGATGTGACGCGTACACCACTGACAGACACATGAGCTGTATTACCTTTTTTGTCTACAATACGGGCCAGTATTACGTTTTTTTTCCGCATACAATACGGCCCGTATGATGACGTCATCTTATGCTTTGATGACGTCATCTTGTGTATCTTTAAGGGATCCCCAAAATGATCATTTTTAGAAGTTGCTGAAAACCGAGTGTTGTGACAAATATATTGATTTGTTACCGAAAGAAGTACTCAGGTCATGTTCGGGCTTCGAAAGTTCGTTGTAGTATTAGATCCAATTTAGAATGTGTTACCAGTGCGGATCTGCGCTAATGTCCTAACAACCTCTTTTTACTTCATGCTACCAAATTATTCATTTAATAATTCCAGGATATCAACTTATGGGTTAGCTAATCTTGGGATTATTTTAAGGAACAGTTGGTATATTTATTTTGTATTATGTTGTTTACTGTTCTCTTATTCAATTTCTTTTTGGTTTATGTATTTTAGTCTTTTTGTACATCAAAGATTTCCCTTCTGGTTTTTAATTTGGATCATTTTTTAAGTTGGAAACATATCCAATAAGCTGTCTTTAGATAGGTTATGACTTGACAACTCCCTTACTTGAACGAAACTAGATCTTGTGCTATGCTAAATTCATTAAAATCAAGTGGTTTTTCTGCCAAATTAAAAATTATCTTGAGATGGGTATTACTGAAACATTTTTGATAATTTGATCTAACTATTACTGTTGTAGGTAGTCCCGTATGGTTCAGTGCCACTCAAGACTTATCTCCCAGATGGAGACATTGATCTAACAGTCCTTAGTACTCCTAACTTGGATGATCTGTTGCCTAGTGACGTTCTTCGTGTTCTTCAGGATGAAGAGAAAAATGGAAATGCTGAATTTGAATTAAAAGATACCCAATTCATCGATGCCGAGGTTATCACACCAATGTTCCACTTTTTTGAAAAATAACAATATAAATAGGTTGCATTTATCGTTGTTTTCTACTTCATGTTGCTTCTGTAAAATGTGATTTGTACCAACTTCTACTTCAATGTTATGGTTTTAAGTGTGACCCCTTTGTTTACGAATTTGACTTGAGCTTTGTATTATCATAAATGTTAGAAAAAAAAATTAAGTTAAAATGGGAATGGGTGAAATGGGTGAATGTCACCTGAACTCTATTTTTATTTTAAAAACATACTACCTTTTAAATCATATTTATTTAAAGATTTAGATTATTATTGTAAATATATTGTTTTTCTAATTATAATTTGCATATCATTATTTGTAAAGAAATGGACGAAAAAAGTGTTTGTGGGTCAACCCAACCTGACATACTTAGAGATGTACCCTAGCCCTTTGGGCCTGTTACCCAACCTATCCGACCCTTGAAGCTTGCCAACTCTAATCTTAAGGTTTATCTATGTGTCAACAGTGATATTCTTATTTTCTCTTATGATGAAGCTTCTTAATCATCCTCATCGTTTTTTCCCTTTTTTTGGCAGGTGAAGCTCGTGAAATGCCTTGTGCAAGATATCGTCATAGATATATCGTTTAATCAGTTAGGTGGACTATGTACATTGTGTTTTCTTGAACATGTATGATTTCTTAAGCATTTTATGTGAAATACGTCATTCGGTGTATGCTATGAGTCCGGTGGATCCAAGATTTTCAGCAAGTTCTTTTTTTTTTAAAACTTTTTAATCTTTTAAAGTACAAAACACTATAGTTTTTTTCAAGGTATCCACGTGCCTCCACTAGGAGTGGGAAATGACCGGATCAGGTAACATGTCAAAATGGATTCGGTTCAAAACGGGTAATCTAAAAGGATTGTTTATACTTTTTTTTGTCCATTTTAAAAAGTTTTTTACATGTATTTGGTGCATTAAATATACTTACGAAATTATAATTTTAAAATACTAGTTGATTAATTTGAAGAGAAAAGCAATTTAGAAGGTTGTATACTTGTATGCATAAAAAGTACTCTTTCGGCAACGTTCGATCCATTTGACCCGTTCAACCCATTTTGACCTGTTTCTTTTTTAGCTACCATGAGAGATAATCATCATCAATTTTAATTACTTTTCCTTAATACGTTTCTTGATGCAGGTTGACCGCCTTGCTGGCAAAGATCATCTTTTCAAACGCAGCATTATTCTGATAAAAGCATGGTGTTACTATGAAAGCCGCATACTCGGTGCTCATCATGGCTTGATATCTACTTATGCATTGGAAACTTTAGTCCTTTACATTTTTCATGTTTTCCATGCTTCTTTAAATGGCCCCTTAGAGGTATCATCTCTTTGCCTTTGCAGACAAAATCATAGTTGCAACTAATGATCTATTTTCGCTCCCTATTTTAGGTTCTCTACAGATTTTTGGATTATTATGCCAAATTTGACTGGGATAACTATTGCATCAGTTTGGATGGTCCTGTTTGCAAATCTTCCTTGTCTAGCTTGGCTGGTAAGATATGTAGAGGGGGAAATTTCAACCTATTTATGTGAAAACATGTCAATTTGGATCACTATTTGCATATATAGTTGTTAATCAAATTTAATTTAATATATTAAATATATATGAAAAAAAATGTACAAGGTATTGTTGTTAGCAAGTCATTCCAACCCAACCTTAATCGTCCTTAAAGTGGACCTATTTTAACCTGTGACCCATCCTGCCTATTTTGCCAAATATAGAAATATGCTAGAGGTTACATTTTTGTTCCATTTACTTATGAACCGGTCAATTGGGGTTGTGCGTTTATCTTGAACGGGTCAAATGGTCAATTCAAATACTATATCTTTAACGGGTGAAATGGTCAAACATGTTCAAAGTCGCTCAAAAGTCTATTCTTGTTATACACAACGTCCTGAATCCTTTTTAGTTATTGATCTAGGTTATTACTGTAATGTTATTGTATTTGTAATCACAGTTAAAACATCAACCATTTAAGGAAAATATTAGAAAATGGACAAAAAAGTGTTTTTGTGATCTTAATTTAACACATTAACTATGCAGTGGAAACCCTAGACAATCAAGGAACCGATGTTTTGCTGGGTGCTGAATTTAGGAAGAACTGTATGGATATGTTCATAGCGCCTTCTAAGGGAGCCGAGACGGATCTTCGGACATTCAACCTCAAAAATCTCAATATAATTGATCCATTGAAAGAAAACAACAATCTTGGAAGAAGTGTGCACAAAGGTATACACTTTTTTGTTCTATGAAACCACAAGTATGGTGATAAATGAATATATTTTTCTTTTTCCAAATGTACCCTTTCGTTATTGTGTCCCCGCAAGATTTTGTCACGTGGACTCCGAATGTGTGACCCTTTCATCTAAATTATAAGGTAGTGTTTGGATTTGTGTTTGAAACTCATTACATGATAATTGCCACTTGAAGTCGCAACGGTCAGAATTTAATGTTAGGATAAACAGATTATACTTCTTTTTATCTATTAAAACATGCAGCCAAACACCCCTTTGGTGTGAAAACTTTTCAACCCTTGTAGGGAATTATTTCCGGATAAGGAGTGCATTTAGATACGGGGCTAGAAGGCTTGGTAATATTCTGCAACAACCAAACATCAATATTAAAGATGAGATCAAAGTGTTCTTTAAAAACACGCTGCAGAGGCATAAACCTAAATATGGGCCCGATTCCACTTTAATTTTTGCTGCAAACGGGTTTGGCACTTTGTCCATTTCGTCCCGTAGTGAAACCTATTACGACGATGATCTGTATTCAAGATTTTCAAATGGTGATTTCGATGAATATGTGAATGAGCATAATGCCCCTCCATTGACCGAATCAAACTTTTTAGAGAAAGAACCAGAGTCTTTTGAGGAGAAAACGGCTCTTGAGCTGTGGATGGAAAGAAGAGGGTCTGAATTAGTGGATGGGGATACGGTTTGCTTATCCGTTAACGAGGACAATAATGACAATTCATCTGATAACTTATCTTTTGATGTTAAAGAGAAGGATGCAACTGATAGTAGTATTGGGGAAACTGAAATCTTGAACGTGTTTCCTGATCTCACGGGTGACTATGATGCTCACATAAGTAGTTTGTTATATGGTCAAGCGTGCCACGGTTGTAGTATGGTTTGGGCTAGCCCGAGCACACCTACTTCACCTTATGGAAATAAGAACCCGTGGGTCCGGGCTGCAGCTGCTTCTTCATGGCCTGTTTCCTTCCAGCAGAATCCGTCTTCTCAAGTGAATGCAAATGGTGCATTGATGGGACGCCCCAACTATATCAACCGGTCTAATGGCAACGTGGGTAACGTTGCACTGCGTGGGACCAGGCCTTACATTCCTGTTATGGTATGTTCTTTACTTGTTTGTTTTAGTTTTTCCTTCTCTGGTAACTAGTGGATTACACTATCCATGGATATTACAACTAGAAGTGGTAAAATCGGTGGGTGGGGTAACAACTCGTAAGCTGTTCGTGTCAGAATGGGTAATTTTCTAACTTCAGTCAAAATGGGGTTAACCAGAAATATTTTCTTTTTGCCTCTTTCTTCTTTTAGAAGTTGAGAAATAGTTAACATGTTAAGTACGCTTATAAAAGTTGTGTTATTCCAACGATAATCTGCTTTTATTTAAATAAAGTGATATTGGAGTCTTTATGCATTCTAAATAAAAGTGGATGACTTTGGACATGTTAACGTTTGACTTGATACCTGGTTTCTTGGTTGTTTCCCTTGTTTGTTAGATGTCCGAAATACCATTCATGTGACACAATCTTGTGGTACCTACATTCAGGACAGACTTATCTTGAAGGCCAGATGTGCATACCTTGGAAATATTTTTTAGTTTAAAATTAATAAATAATAACTTGTCATGGCATTGTTTACCTTAGTTGGAAATCTTGAATCCGTCACCATGTACTACTGGATTAGGAATAAGTAATCGTTAAAAGTTGACAAATGGGCGGGTTGGATAATGGGTCAAAATGGTAGTTTTTATTGTGGTTTGGGAAGACCAAAAAATGTTCTTTTATCCATTTTCATAATGTTTTATAAATATTTTATACACTAAATATGATGATAAAAACTATATGATCACGATAATAATCCAACTTTTTAAATTAATAGATGCAGCAGGGTTTATAAATTTGAATGCACTCTAAATAACTTTCAGTGCGTTTCACCCTTCCCCTCTCTAGTTAATCACTTAGTTTAAGACATCTGACCCATTAGATACCTAAAAGATAACCCATATTATCCAGTAATATTAAAGGGTTATGGTTTTGACCCATTATATATAGAAATTACCCAAATCAACCCGAAGTATCTAGCAACTCTTGACATGAAAACAATTTAATAAAGATATGGTGAAATCGACATGCTAAATCACGTGGTTAACATGTTGCAGAGCTGCGAGGATGGACAACCACCTAAAAGGGGGAGAGGAAGGGGCCGCGGACCAGCAGTCTCTAACGGTTCACATCTCCACCGTGCCCAAGTTGGTTCTGTTGAAACAAAGTTGGCCGTTGAAGCTAACCATGCAAGCCGAAGCTCACTTGAATGGTCTCCAAAACAGGCCCGTTTTAATGCTAGTTCATTCAACCAAACTCGCCAGCAAGCTAGCCAGGTTAACTCAACGGCCAACGGTTTTGCAAATCAACCTAGGAAACTGGAATTTGGATCTTTTCGGTCTGTGCCCAAGAACCAATCTAATGGGCGAAGCCTGAAAGTAGATGCATATGGTAGAAAACAGGGAAGGTAACTCAAGTTTACTGGTTTACAAGTGTTCTTTTTTTTTTTGTTAAAAATATTATTTTATTTTTTTGGCAAATTGGATTTTAATAATCTAAACTATGACCCTTTGGCTGATAATAATCAATTACTTGCAATTTGACCAATGACATCCTAACTTTCATTTTCGTTGTCAAAGGGCAATCCCACTTGCATATTCATCAAAGATTTTCACTCGATTTCGCTCAAAATATAATTATAAACAAAATGGGAAATGTACAAGTGAAATTGAGTGGAAATTAGGTGTAAATTTTTTATGATTATGTTACCATGATTGCCCTTGGCAACGAAAATGAAAGTTAGGAGTGTCATTAGTCAAATTGTCAGTATAGATTATTATCGGCCAATGGGTTATAGTTTGAATTACTAAAATCCAATTTGCCTTTTGTATTTATTTATAAAGGTGTCAAAATGTGTGGGCTGGGAAAAAAACTGTTTCGGGTCAAATCAGGTTACCTTTTGTGCGGGCCAAAATGGGTTAGGTTAAGTTGAACTTGAACACTTTTGTCCAAAATTTCCGAATCTTTTACAAATAATTAGTGTGTAAAATTTAAAATATGAGTAAAAAAGTGTATTATTTCAATAATAAAATATATTTTTTTTACAGACCTGTTATCTTTTTCCCAGCTTTTCTTGTTTTACCATAGCCCAGAGTCAGGAACGGGCTGACCCGAAACACTTATTGTCCAAAGCTTTTACTTTTTTTTTTCTTTCTTTTGGTCAATGTATGGCAATCTTGAGCCCCTGTTGCTTTGTTTCTTTTTAAAATTTATCGTCTAACGGAGGCTCTAAATTGACCCTCGTTATTCAATGGGCCGAAATTACCACCTATATTTTTCTAATTCTGTAGTGTTTTTTTGTTGGTGTTCAGGATCAAAGTGAATTCCTTGCACCTCAAGAACGAAGATGAATTTCCTCCATTATCAACCTGAATGTCATGATGAATGTGTGTATAAAAGAGTTAATCCAAAAGCAAGATATAATCTTTAGTTGCTAATAAACCAGATGTAAGTGATCTTAGGGAAGGAGAGAGGGGGGTGGGGGTGGGATCAAACCTTTTTTTTTTTTGCTAGTTTCACTTGGAAGTTACCTACCCAACAAATCTTTTTGGTTTTTGATTTGTTGTGTTATACTGTAGAGAAAAAACACTGTTAAAAAGGTCCAGAAAGTTGAGAAAGTGGAGACATTTTGTTAAGATGATGTTTTTGCATATGTTTTCTTTTCTGGATTGTTCCTTCTTTTCTAACTTCAACTTTTGGTCCTCTGTTATGACATCTATTCTGTAATTTTGAGTAGAGAACCGCTAGACTCATACAAATACATGTATAAATTACCTTATCTGTGGTAAAATAAGGCGTTTACTTCATCATCTATCCTATATAATAAACAAGTAAAACATTGTGCCACTTGTCAGCATCACGTTTCATCTCAGCTTTTGGATCCACCAAAAACCATATGGACATAAAACGGGTTAACACGCGGGTCGGGAAGCGGGTTAAAAACCACCAGAATTAATACCCTATAAAAACCTTTTAAACTCGGTCAGACCTTTATCACATCACTTCCCTTTCAAAACAAAACCCTAATCGCCTTCCTGATCGAAGCTCTCTCTCTTTCATCTTCAACAACCGAACTTCAAAATCAAATCAAGAATCGATATGTAATCTATACTCTTCATCGATCTTACCTTTACGCATCGATCACTTTTTATGAAATTGTTATGTCTAATCTCATTGAATCTGGAGATTTTATGAATCTCTTTTCAACTTATTGAAAATTCTTACCTTTACATGATCAAAATACCACCGTAAAGTTTTCAAAAAATGGTAAGACTTTTAATAGGGCTAACGCTCTGTCCAACATATACCTTTACGCATCGATCAGTTTTTTTTAATTATTATGTCTAATCTCATTGAATCTGGAGATTTTTTTGAATCTATTTTCAAATTTGTTAGGTTGTGAATATTTAGAAAATTTAAGTTTTTAATGATAATCATGTCGAATCGATCTTACATTCTTATTGTATTTTGACCTTGCATTCTCTAAAATTTGTGTATTTTGACAGCCCTATACCTTTTAAAGTTACAGTTATAAATTAATTTATGTTAAAGTTGAATCCTGTGTATTATCAATCTTTTATGAATCAGTTTTTATTTTCATTGTATCAGGGTTATACTAAAGATGCATCCGCCATTCTTCAAATTTGTAAAGGACCCGGCAACCCCATATTTGGTAATTTTCTCATTCAAATCTGTTTATTTATTATTTTTAAAAAAATTGTGTTAATACAGAATTTTTTTTAATAAAGCCATCGCCTCAAGTTTTAATACAACAATTAATGACTCATTATACATGTTACACAATTACATCAACAAACTCTTTATTTATTTAAATTTACAATTACACAAAAAAAAACATGAATGTAGTTATTTAACATTTTAAAATGTATGATTTTCTAAAACAATTACCAACAATCTAATATAGTCAAACTTTGATTTAAAATTAATCATTCGTGTTTTTTAAAAAGAATTAAAGATTATGATGTAAAAAAGGAAAAAACTTTAACAATTAAATGAATAATTTATTTATTAAAGTGAATATTTTTCTAATCTATTTATATTAGGAAATACATGTTAGTTATATACTGTATACTTTTACGAATTATATTAGTCATTTGAATTTTATCAATCAATAGTTAATATTTTTTTTTTGATTTGAAAATACTAAAAATAAGTCTCATGGTTGAGATTTTTTTATATTATTACAAAGATTTAAGTATTGATTACTATCATTTAGAAAAACATCCATATGGCTGTCAATTAAAATCATTTTCCATATTTACATCAAATTCAAAATGTTAGTTACCTATTATCAAAATTTAAAAATTTATAATTTAACAAAAGACTATATAAAAAAGTATTCATTGGTTAATTATTCAAAATTTGGGAACGATTTCAAAAATTAAAGTTTTACAATTGGTGTAACAGACATATTAAAATCTCA
The DNA here is from genome assembly GCA_023525975.1 of Smallanthus sonchifolius. Classification (NCBI taxonomy): domain Eukaryota; kingdom Viridiplantae; phylum Streptophyta; class Magnoliopsida; order Asterales; family Asteraceae; genus Smallanthus; species Smallanthus sonchifolius. The sequence continues at coordinate 37,303,325 of CM042046.1, forward strand.
AATTTTGAAAAATTACATTAATTTGGTAAAGATTTCAAATTTAATTACAATTTAACAAAAGACCATGTAAAAAAGGCAACCTTGGTTAATTATTCAAAATTTGTGAACGATTTCAATAATTAAAGTTTCACTATTGGTGTAATATACTTGTTAAAATCTCAAATTTTGAAAATTACATTAATTTGGTAAAGATTTCAAATTTAATGTTTGAAATCGTGTTACATTTGAAAAAATATCATTAACTAATTATTTTAAATTTAAAAAAATATCATTAACTAATTATTTTAAAAAATATAATTAACTAATTACTTGCTCCGACAAATGAAGTAGTGAAGGAGATTAATGATCGTTTGTTGTCAATGTTCCCCGGTGAATAAAAAGAATATCTAAGTTCAGATATCATATGCCAGTCAGAACAGTTGAAAGATAATTTCCAACAAAGTTTATACTGCCAGATATTCTTAATGGTCTTAAACTTTCAGGATTGCCAAATCATAGTTTAGTTTTGAAGGTAGGTGTGCCTGTAATGTTTCTGAGAAATATTGATCAGAAAAAATGGGTTATGTAATGGAACTAGATTACAAGTCAAATCTCTTGGTAATCGTGTTATCGAGTCGGAGATCATTTCTGGAAGCAATATTGGAACTCGCACATTTATTCCAAGAATCAATTTGACGCCTTCTGACAAAAGAATCCCTTTCACGCTACAAAGAACACAGTTTCACTCTCGGTTTGTTTCGCCATGACAATAAATAAGAGTCAGGGTCAGTCACTATCAAGGGTTAGATTATTTTTGAGGCAACCGGTTTTCACTCATGGTCAATTATATGTTGCACTTTCAAAGTTAAAAGTAGAGACGATTTAAAAATTTTAGACTTAGACAAGGATGAAAAATTTTCAAACAAAACATCCAACGTTGTATACAAAGAAATATTTACAAATTTATAAATTATGAATTGTATTCATTACTTTTTAGTCTCAAATTATATTTTATTTTAAATTTATTTTATTTATAACCTCGTGTAATACACGGGTTCTAACACTAGAATAAGTTATAATTGCCTCTCTTTTTCATTCTCATGCTCTCTATTTGAATTTATTTGCCCAGAAAATCTGTTGCAATCTTTAAAAATGGCATTGTAACTCACACACATATATAAAGAGAGAGGCTAGATATTGTATAAAGTGGTTTTTTCGTGTTTAGCATAGGAAGCCAGTGGAATATGACACGTGTCTTGGGAGGGGTATTTTTATTGTATACATTTACGCTATAATCACGTTACTTGTTTGCTGTATATAATCATACTACTTAATTACATTTCCTATTATATCGTATACTAGTTTAGATCCCGTGTATACACACGGGTGAAAAATATCAATAAATAAATTTTTTAAATATTTATGTGTATATTTTACATGTGTAAAAATGTTTCATATACTAAAGATAAAAAACAAAACTCAAAATATGCAAAAACTAATATATAATTGGGTCTCGAAAATAAATTAAATACTATTTAATGTAATTTATTTTTTATTTATTACTTGATTGAAAATAAAAGTTAAATAATTAGATTTTTAAAATTTCATAAGTGATAATTTAAAATAATTGTGTTTTATTAATATAATTAATATTTTCTTTAAATATATATTGTTGTTAAAAAAAGAATGTGCATTTAATAAGAGAGAGAGGCGGGAAAAATTTGATGAGAATGAATGTGGAGGTGACATGTGGCATGGAAAAACCTTTATTTATTATATAGTATAGATTATGTAATTACGCTTGTTTAAACTTATTATGATTTTAAGTATTTAAGAGCCTTATTGGGTTTTTAGTGACGAAGCCGCTAAGCGTAGAGGGAGCACCCGCTACGGCAACGTGCGGCTCCAAGGGGCTTCCATGGCAACACCGCCGCCACCCCCCACTACGACGCCATGCGGTTCCATTTCACGGCTTGCCAGCTAGTGCATGGTGAGACAAAATGTGAACATTGGGATGACCGTTTGAGCTTCCAACGGCTCTTTGATTTAAAAAAAACCCACTATAAATACGACTATTTAACAAATAATTTTCACACAACTAAAATCATACTCTTAGACTCTACTCTAATATACTCTTAGACTCTACTCTAATACACTCTCATTCTACTATAAAAACACTTTTATTTTAAAAAATGAACTGCAAATATTATTTCGGAGTTGCACGATTATGCTTTAGACTTGATATTGTGGAACACGTTACAACAAATTTGGACATCACGGTTTCGGATGAAGACGAGTAGTTTATTATTTTATTTTTTCCGTTATTTATGTATTTTATTTTTATGAATTAATTAGTTAAATTGTGTTTTTTTTTTAATTATTATTTTTTTGTTTGTGGTTGGGGCTTGGGTGCCACTTTTCGTGAGGCTTCAAATGAGGTGTCAGATTGTGATTGGATGGTGTGGGGCTTCAAGGGGGTAACGCCCCCTTGGCGGGGGGGTTTAAGGTGCGGCATCCCGTAGTTGAGTTAAAAACTTGTTAAAATTAGTCACCCGTACTAACTTGTTAATACTGAGTAGTTTTACTTATCCGGATTAGATTTGTTTCTCCGGATTAGATTTACTCATCTGGAGTAGTTTTGTTTCTAGAGTAGATTTGGTCATCCGGATCAAAATGGTACTCCGGAGTAAACATATAACAGTTAATTTCTAAAAAGTTTTAAGTTTGAAAAAATAACTGCTTTGACAACAATTACTGATTCCCCAAAAAACAGTTACATTGTTTTGGTCGTATATCTGGTTCATACGATAATCATCATATTTTTTATACTCGTGTTGAGTTCTCTAAGTTTTATCTGATTCAGAAATTAGAGAGAACCATCGAATTGTTTCAATATGAAAGTGATCTACATGAGTCACAGAGAATCCAAAATTTCTATATACCCGAAAACAACATTTTTCTAGTTTTCTTTCAACATAACAAAACCGGTTTATTAATATTATTCGTTTATATTTGAAACAAGTATTTTAAGCAGAAACAGGCAATGTTACCATTAGAAATAAACCTGCCAGTTATTTTTAACCATGAGGAGTTGTTATATTTACAATAAGGCCATGTATAGTGGATGGCGTGAACCAACTCAAGCATTAACGTCTAGGAACACCGCCCCATAGGCGTTAACGGGGAGTGAACAGGGGGTTAAAAGATTTTTTATGAGGTTTATTGAGAGAGGGGGGGTGTTTAAAAGAATTGATGTTATAATCACAAGGTTTATTGAAAGATAGGTACTATACTTTGAATACTGTAACTTGGGATAGAGGTGCACAAACCGGTTTTTTTCGGGAACCGGATCCGGATCGGATCCGGACCGGTTCCGTCAACGATGGTCAACAACCGGATCCAATGGAACCGGTTCCGGATCGGATCCGGTTAAGAGAGTGGAGACTTGGAACCTATTGGGACCGGACCAGATTTATGGAACCGGACCGGACAAAAAAAAACCGGTTCCACCGGATTTTTTTTAAAAAAAATTAAAAAAATTAACAAAGATACACTATAAAATACATGTTTTATTTATTTTGTAGCTTTTTTTAAGTGATTTAACAATAGTTCGTAAAAAAAAATACAAAAAACATAATTGAATCACAAAATATATATTATTTATTATGTTTTCAATCTTCTTCGTCGTAGTCTTCGTAACATCGGTTTTCATTCTTCTTCGCTTGAGATACGTTGGGCTTCATCATAAGCTTGTTCTTCGTCCGAAAGTGGATTCGCCGCCCCTTGTTCTACTTCGAATTCATGTATTTCTTTTTCAATGTCAAGCTCGCCTTCTAGTTTTGCAACATGTTGTACACGTTCGGTGGCATCCAAATGGTCCTTCAAGCAAATACACATCTCCATAGATTCTGGTGTAAGCCTCGTTCTTCGAATAGATAAAACCCTGCCACTAAGAGAAAAATCAGATTCCGAAACTACCGTAGAAGCTTGGATGGTTAGTAGGTCACGGGCCATTGCGGCTAGAACGGAATATTGGGATTCCCTTCCTTGCCACCAACTCAAGATATCAAAGTTTTCAAACTCTTCGGATCTTAGAGTTGAAATAAAGTCGGTTGCTTGATATCTCCCAAGCTCGTTACTTGGTGTGGTTCCACGAGCTCGTTTAGTATTTTCGTTTCTTAAAGTGTTAAATAAATTTAGCATCGGGTTCCTTGAACTACTAGAACTTGAACCCGAACCCATTGATTCACGTATGTTTGTTGGATCACCACTTCCACCATATTTGCGTAAATAATAATCAAACATATTATTAAAAGCCGAATTGAAATCCCTTATTGTCTTTGATTCAAAATTTGGGTCTTCCTCGAACATATTTAAATCATCCGATATTGATCCAATTAATGTTTCAACACCGGTTACATTAATCGTTGGGTTTAAGACGGCCGAACATGTAACAACGGCCGGCATTTCCGAATTTTTTTTTTAAATTTAGCTTTCATAGGTTTTACCATTTTTTCAAAAATAGGGCCGTGATATTCAAACTCTTTTAATTTATTACATATTAAGGATAATTGTTGAAGTATTAGCGAAGATGTGGGATAATAAACTCCCGATAAACATGTAGTTGCATTTTTAAAAACCTCAATCAAATTAGTTAGTTTCTCGATCATATCCCAACTTATATTATCAAATTTTTGTGAACAACGTTTCTTTTGTACAAGTTCATCATGAAAATGTTTTAAAGTAACTCTTTGCCTTAAGTCCGATTCAAACATTTTCCATGTCGAGTTCCATCTAGTAGGTACGTCTCAATTCAGACCTAAAAAGATGGAATCCGTATGTTGGCACAAGTTTCTATAGTTTATATATCTTTTTTTGTTTGTGCTAAAAACTTCACGTAACATCACTTTAAAATTTTCTTTTACGTCTCTTATTTCTTGGACGTTTAGACCGTCTTGCACAACCAAGTTAATGATGTGTGCAACACATCGACTATGAAAGAAAACACCGTTACAAGGTGGTTCATATTTTATTTTTAATTTTTCCACCGCGTTTGTGTTATTTGAAGCGTTATCAAAAGATATTGCAAATATTTTTGGTTGAATTTTATAAGTTTGAATGACCGAGTCTAAAATATAAAATAAGTTTTCACCGGTATGTGGATATCCAAATAATCAAACGCAGTCGTACGCTTCATCATTTGCCACGACTCCGGTTGAACCCAATGTGCGGTAACGCAAAGGTACGATTCGGGTAAACCATGTGGAGCAGACCAAACGTCCGTTGTTAAGTTAATGCCGGTATTTAAATTTTCAAAACCTAAAATTAATTCTTTTTTAGCTCTTTTCCACATTTTTAAACAATCTATTCTCAAAGTAGAACGACTTACATTTGTGTAACTCGGTTGAAGCGTCTCTTGTATCATCCTCGTCAAGCGCGGATTATCAAAGTGATCAAAAGGCAATCCTTCTTGAATGACGAAATGTGCCATTCTCTCACGAACCCTCTCGACATTGTATTGCCAAACTCCTCCATCCCTACCAATTTAAGTTTGATCTTCACCTTGAGTGTGTTTTGCGTGACTAGCAATATGTTTCCTCAAAGTGCTATTTCTCGCCGCACCCAAAATTCTACCACAACGTTTGCAACGAGCCTTTTGCGAACCGTTCGACATTTCGCATAAATCGAAATAAGCCCATATCTCTTGGTTTCGGGAGCAAGGAAGTATTGACACCACCGTGAAATCGCTAGTAAAACCACCAACCGAATTTTGAGTGCTTGCGGAAGCGGAAGCCATGAGAGCGTTTTTTTTTTTGCGTAAAGTGAGCGTTTTTTTGCGTTTTTGAGTTTTGAGAGCTAGAATGTTGTGGTGAACTAACCCATACACCCAATACCTATTTATACTAAGTTTCAAGCCTTAAAAACAAAAAAAAACAAAAAAAGGGCCAAAAAAAGGGCTATATAGCCGTTTTTTTTCTTCCAACGGCTATAACCGGTTCCGAACCGGTTCCAAATTGTCCGAAAAAAACCGGTTCCATTTTGTCCGATTTTTATCCGGTCCGTCAAAAAAATCAGAACCGGTTCTGGATCCGCCGGTTCTCACAAAATCCGGTCCGGTCCCAAAAAACCGGTTCTAGACGGATCCGGTTTCGGATAATCCATCGGATCGGATTCGGTTCCGGTTCTTTTGAGCACCTCTAACTTGGGATACTGTTAATATTGTTGTGAGAAATCATGAAAATACGAGTTATTACAATATAAATATAACTGGGTAAAAGATTTTTATGATATAATTGGATTCAAATGTAACGAGGACATTTCATAAAAAAAAAAATTAGGGTGACTCTGAGTTCACTATTACAAATAGTAAATTCACACACTAAAATAAAATGGTCCGAAATGACATATTTGAAGGAGCTAATTTTGATTTTACGAAAGAAAGATGGATTGATTTGAAAGAATATGAAAGTTGAAAGGATGATTAGAAAATAGTAAATTAATTAGTATTTCTAACTACATTTAGTCAATGTTTTTATGAATACAAGTTTAAGTGATCAATGTTGTGTCAAAAGAACACGTAGTTTGGATACGAATAAGCCACTTGCATGTCTTTGTATATTTGTGTTTCACATTTTTACATGATAGGATTAACAAAGTGATTAATGTATTTAAGATTTAAGATTGCGTTTGAGCTTGAGGTGGGTTTAAATTTCAATAAATAATTAATGCAAAAAAATTATCCTAAATTAAAAGTTCTTTTTATAAATCGTTTTTAACGAAGATAAACATGAAAATATCATATGTTTACCTATATGAATCATTAAAAGTCATCTAGTTACATACTTGTACTCGTTGTATGATTATATAATTATACAAAAGGGTATCAATGGTTTTACACTACAATTTGATCAAAAATGAAATAAAAAAACTAAATATAAACAAAGTTAATGAAAACACAAACCATACTAAAACCACAGTTCATCCCACATCGTCCCCAATATGAACTTTCATCGGCTTCATGTACCGGAGGTCGGTGATGATTGACGTCCCTTCGGCGACATCCGATAAAATTGGAACGATACAGAGAAGGATGACACGCACAAATCGAGAAATGGTCCAAATTTTTTTCTCATCCTCTTCGCCGGAACCCTAATTTTGGACCCTGCACCATGATTTCATCGATATTGTTTTGACCGATTTGTTTAATTTCCGTTTTAGGTTGATTACGTCTTTCCCGGAACCCTAATTTTTGGTTGATTATAATAAACTAGGGCTCCAAATGGATGAAACAGCTTTGAGGAGGTATGCATTAAATTCCATAGCTTTATTGTATCTGTATGCATTCGCATAAGATCATTTCAGTTTGGTACTTCATCGTTCTTTATATTTTTGTTTCCAGTTTCAGTTTCATACTTGATTTTCCTGCTTCTTTTTAACTCAAATTGGAGCATTGGAATAATGCTTAATAAAGTATTGTGCAAGTTATGATGATCCAAAGTTTGTGAAAGTTTAAGCTGTTATAGAGTTTGTCCTGGTCAGTTTTAGCTACTCTAATCTCAAATCATGATGACTTTTTAGCCCTAAATTATTAATGATTTTGTCATATTAATGTCTCTATAAATTGTGTTTAATACTCTTAGATATAGTTAGATACATGACTTGAGGTTAATATCTTGCTTTTCAAGATTCTACTTTTTTGTACTGCATATAACATCATTTGCTAGTATTGTTAGGAATACCGTGTGGTTTAGTTCCAGGGGGTGTAAACGAGTCGAGCTGCTCGTGAGCTATTCGAGACTGGCTCGCTAAAAGCCCGAATCGAGCCTGAGCTCAAGTTTATATTGGGGTTAGGATTTGTGTTTTGAAACTGATAAAATGAGTTGCAATAATCAGTTGTTAGTGTTTGGATATTTAGTTTAGAAGCAGCTTCAAGAACAACTACCAAAATGCCACTAGTGAGCTAAGTAGGTTGCTTGGTGAAGTTTTCTCTTTTATTTGTTAGTTTCTTAAACAATCATATTTGCCATACACTTTAACATTGATCATCTTATTGTTACAACATTAAACAAGGGGGTGTTTGGCATTGCATTTTGAAATTGATTACGGATGAAGATAGTGTTTAGTGTTTCTGCTGTTTGAAGTCGCGATAATCATATAATTAATTATGTGTTTGGCAAATTCTGATACTTTTAAGGATTTAGAAGGTATTATGGCCATTGCTAATCAAACAGCAAGAATCAGTTTTCTTGAAGCTACTTCTAAAACTAAATATCCAAAACTGATTATTTGACCCTTAACAAATACTCAAAATCAGATTCACTACATCCTCACGGCTCACACTCAAAACTGATTATCTGTAAACTGAAAGTGCAATGATCAAATATTCACTTTCAAAACATAATCTCACCCCCCCATTTCGTGCATGCGCACCAAAGGCACATCTAAACACCATCTAAAGCTTGAGCTCGAGTTGTTTAAAGCTTTATTTCTAAAGCCTGGTCTCGACTCGTTTGTTATTTTATTATTAAATTATATTATTTATATGCATTTTGTAATTATTTTCTATATATGTTATGCATTTTGTAATTATTTTCTATATATGTTTATAATTATAATTTTTACATATAACATAATGTATATTATTTAATACTATTTTTCATAATTTTGTATATAATAATTATTATCATGTATACATATTTACTATATTATATAAATAATAGGCTTGTCTTAGCTTTTGCACCTATTCAAGCTCGATATGTGAAGCTTGAGCTCGAGCTTGTTTATTAAACGAGCTTCAATATAAGCTCGAGCTCGACTCGATTCAAGCTTTTACCTTGCTAATCTTGAGCAGCGCATAAGCGGCTTGGCTCGTTTACACCCCTAAACATACCCAACCTGGCCGTTCTTGACCAATACCAAAATTACTTGTTTTGACCTGCCCATTTAGCCACCTTTAATAAAAATCAAATCTTTAATTTCAAGTTATCATCAATACCAAATCTTTATCAAATTTCAGAACCATCTTTATGGTCTACATATTTTGCAGATAAGTTTTTTGATGACACAAGTTCCCAAGGGTCTGTAGACTGTAGTTTCAGGAACCTATTTAAATTTGAGTTACTTTTCAGCTGAAGACCCCCAAAGAATATCATTCTTCAATCCCTAAGAACCGGTCCCACAACTCTACTAGGTCCGGTCATGAAGAAAGGCTTCCAGGTATCATGAAAACCAGTCAAAGGCTAACAAGAAACCGATCATTAGTTGACATGAGAAGTCAACTGCTCCATAAATCTTTGGTTGAGGAGGTTAGTAAACGCCACCGGTCAAAAAGGGTTGGAATCGTTGAAGATATCGTGGTAGGATAATGTCTGTTATTCAGTTCATGAAAACTGTTGCAACTTCTTGTATATGGGTTTTTGTTGGTTATGCATTTTGATTTCATTTGATCTAAAAGCGCCTGAAAATTGCAATTGTATATCTGGACTTGCAAACACAAGTTTTAAAGCGAATTGTAGTTTTATTTTATTATATGTTTTCAATTAGGGAAATAAGCTTGAATTTGTTTATTTTGAATTCCCTAATCCTATAAGGGTTCTTTTAAATGAATTTGTTGTACTGCATGCTGAAGTAAATGTGAAGATAATGAAAGTAATTAATTATAAAAAAACTAAACATGCATTCTCCTAGTCTCTCTAATTCTTTGAACATATATTTAAGAAATAAAAAATAAGAATATTTGTATTAGAAAATAGATAGATTTGAAAGAATAAAAGTTATAGATTTGAAAGAATAAAAGTTAGAAAAATTCGTAAGTGGACACCGACCTTACGGATTGTGTTAGTTAGGAATAATCTATTCTAACCAATAGGATGTTAACTTTGAATTTCATCAATTGACATCGATCACCTCCCATTTATGAACTTTAAGGTTCAGTGGCATTTTAAGGCAACCTTTAACCTTAATCAATTGCGTAGTTCATCTAATAAAATCACTAATTCAGAAATATTAGATGATAGTCATTTTCATCATGAGTCACACAATTACAAATTCGTCACATATTATAATATATATTAAGATGCAGGTGTCACATGGCATTGTTTGATTGGTTATTTTATTTAATTTTCATTATTTACCTTCTTTATATACATATTGATACAAAACATAAACATAAATTAGACACTTCCCTGGTGGTCTCCACGCTTTAGCTAAACCCGTGCCACGCATACTGAAAATAAAAAAAAACTAGTATATAAACAAATCATTTAAATAAATACATATACTACATATTGATCAAAAATGAAAAACTAATACATAACTAAAGAGTTGTGGAAACTCTCCTATAATGAATAATTCCCGAATTCAATCGATTACAAGCTTTGGAACTTATCTCCCCTCATTCTCTATGAGGTCATCCTCTATTTATAGGGTATTTACATTCTCTTTCCTCTAACCGAATGATAGTGACAACCTCCGTTCTTATTGGTCCGCCCCTGCTCTTTATTCCCTTGTGGGTCCCTCTGGTGGTTAGACGGTTAGAGCTTTTATTTCTTTCTTGGGTCTCATTTATTTCCTAGTATGAGATATTTCATCATACGTCGTTAAGTCTCCCTAGTCAATTTGATTTTTTCCGTTTAAAAATTAATTTGACTATAAAAGGTTCCTTTATCACTTTTCAAAGAGCATCATGAGTGTTTTTTCTCAGAGGTCAAATCAACCTTGTTGTTTTAGTTCCTTGGAATGTGTGTGTGCAGACCCTTTCGGTCTTCCGGATGTCCCATCCATCAAACCCATGACTTTCCCTTGGACGTCGTTTTTTTAACCTTTTATCTTCCTGCCTTTCTTATAAAAGGGGGAAAGAGCTTCACTTTCTCCTATCACTTTCTATTTGTTTTCGCCTTTTACCCTTCCGACATTATCTCTTGTTTCCCTGTTTCTTCCTTTGCTTTGTCAATTTCTTTCGATGGGTGACAATGCTGATGTGGCTCTGATTCCCATTAACTGGAGCATGGAACGCTTCGAGAAGCTGAAAGCTACGTATGGAATACCTAACGATCTGGATCCTGAATATCCTCCTCGAGGAGGTACAGCCGTAAAACCTCCTCTGGGCAAGATTACTTTGTATGCAGACTTTTTCTCTGAGGCCAATTTCAGGGTTCCAGTCACCTCCTTTGTTATTGATCTGCTTCAGTTCTACAAAGTTCACCTTTCTCAGGTCCATCCCCTAGGGATGTGCCGTATTAGGCATTTCGAATTTTGTTGCATTGCCCTAAAGCAAGATCCGTCCGTCGCTATCTTTCATCATTTTTACAAGTTGTATCTAAAAGACAGTTGGTTTTCTTTTTCCAAGCGTCCCGGACTGACTCCCCATGACAAAGAGACTCCTCAGGGATTCCGAGGCTCGAAGGAAAAGTTTTTTTATATCAGTGCCCGGATGGTTCCGGCGAGTATGCGTATTCGGTCCCTTCGTGTGGCCGTGGTGGATGTTCCCCCTAATTTGGATGCTTTTAAGAAAACCCCAGTTTTCTCTCTCCTGACCTCTCGTCCGGCCGGTATTCAAGAAATTCCGGAGCATGCCCTAGTCGGGGTTGGCATGAGCCGGAATTGGGGAAGACTTGACCGGATTCCAGTTTATTCCATTGGGAAAGAACGTAAGTGTAAGTTGTCCCACATTCTTGCCAATGGATGGTGCCTTTTCCTTTTCTTTTATTTTCTTTCTTTTGTGTTTATAACCATCGTGTTTTATTTTCCCTGTTCGCAGCAGATGCTGGTTATTATGATGGGCTTTTTCCGGAGACCTTCAAAGCTCTTGTCCGGACCTATTTGAATGTGAGACTGGGTGAGAGGAACATTCTTGAAATCTTTCATGAACGTTTCTTTTTTCCTCGTGCTAGTCTGTAAGAGGTCGTGGACTTAGAGGCTGGTTAGTTGACATGAAGTGCTATTCAGCCTTCTCCCCCCTCTTTTTTATATATATATTTTTTATTATTTTGCTTTGTATGTCTTTCTAGGACACCATGGTGCGTCTGGGGTCCAAGAGGACGATCCTGTGGAGACTCCTCTCATAAGAACCAAGGCTTCCGGGGGTGGTTCTGGGGGGATGTAATTTCTCCCCGAAAGAAAAGGCGGAAGCTAACTGAGGCTTACGCTGTTGGCAAGAAAATTCCTGGGGTGAGCCCTGAAGGTATGTACTGACTTTTTGGTGGATTTGTTTTTTAGTCTTCTTTCCTTGAATATAAAAAATGTGCTTTTTACATTTCTCCTTGGTGTCTTTTAGGATTAAAAACTAGTGGGGTGGTCCCCCCTCCTCATTCGGACGTAAAGCAAACGGTCCCCGTTGCTGTGGATCTTGAGGAAACCCCCCTTGCACCAACTAAAGCTGACGTCGTTCCTCCCCCTGAGCCCGTGATTGTTCAAACTGAACCCCAAATTACTAAAGGGGACAAGGGGAAGGAGAAGGAAAAACCAAATGTGGCTGCCGGAGAGGTCCATTCCCCAAATCATCCTTTGCTCATACGGGCCAGTCTGACTTCCGGATGCCCACTCAGTCCGAGCCCTGGACTCCATCAGACTCTCATTCCAAGCATATTCCTAACTGGAATCTCTTGCAAGGGGATTGCTTGACTAACCCCCGCTTATGCCGGACGTTTTTGCTGCAAGCTTCCCCCCGCCGAGAGACTACGTCATTCAACTTGTTCTTCGGAAATATTATCTGATCGGGCTGCCGTGAGTTGGGTTGAAAGCATGGAGGTTATGCCCGAGATATGACGTCAATGGAACGAGGGTCAGAGGGAGATTGCTCAATTGAAAAGGCTTTTTCTCAGCGAAATGAGGATGCCAGTACGGTGATTGCTCTTACTCAGGAAGTGAAGAAGCTGAATTGGCAACTGAAGGAGAAGGATGCTGCTCACTCCAAATCCCGTGCTGAGTTTACTGATGCATGTTACCGGACCAACAAAGAACTTGAAAAGTGTTCCCAGATGATCCGGGAAGCAAAAACACGCTCCGATGAACTGGCATCCCAGGTTGCTGAGAAGGATGGTGAGTTGAAAGTGGCAAAGGGGAAGGTGGATGTTTTGGAGGGGAAGATTGCAACGTTGGAAAAGGAGAAGGAGGATGCTGAGGTGGTGAAAGCTAGGATGGTGAAAGAGTTATCGGTTCTAAAGGAGGATAGGAGGTGGTTAGTGGCTGAGGGCCTGTCTAGGGCTGTGGAGGCAGTTAGGGGGAGTGATGAGTTTATTGACGGAATAGTTGGTTTGAATGGAGCGGCCGAAGCTGCTGGTTATCATGATGGTCTAGCAGACGACTTTCAAGCAGGAAAAGCTGGTCTTCTTCTAGAAAGTCTCCCGGGTTGGAGGCCGGAAGCGCGGACTATACTTACACAGAGACAAGATGCTTTTGACACCATGGAGCTTCCTGTTATCAATACTCTTGCTTCCTTGGCCGACCAACCGGATCTCAAGGAGATGAGAGATGTTCTTGCCATTGAAGACTAATTTTAGTTGCTTTGTGGGCCTGCGTGCCTTCGTTTTTAATTTGACTTGTAGCACGTTCATGTATCAGGACTTATTTTCTTTGAATGTACTTTGTCTCTTTTGATTGTGCTTCTCTTCTATCTTCATGTGTTGTTTCTTGCAATATTTCACATATACAACTTATTCAGGATTTTATAATACCGGACATGTGGTCCGGTTTTTTATTATGCAGGATACATTGATCTGGACTCTTTAAAGTGTTGGATTAGAATCCACTCTTTTTATAATGCCGGACACGTGGTCCAGTCTTTTATTGTGCCGGATACATTGATCCGGACCTTTTGAAGTGTTGGATTAGGATCCAATCTTTTAATAATGCCGGACACTTGGTCCGGTCTTTTATTATGCCGGACACTTGGTCCGGTCTTTTATTATGCCGGATACATTGATCCAGGCTTTTATTGTGCCGGATACATTGATCCGGACTTTTTAAAGTGTTGGATTAAAATCCAATCTTTTTATAATGCCGGATACGTGGTCCGGTGTCACACCCCGCCAAGTACGGCACGCGAGGCGCGACGTTCACTTGTTTCCAAAGCATATGATTACCGCAAACACATACACGTAATTGGATACATAATCGAGTTTAAAATATTTACATCATAAAATATTAACTTGAGTTTACAAAAGTTTAAGATTTCGCAAATATGACTCAAGACCATGAGTTATACAAGAGAAATCCTCCCAAAAGCCGTATCCACGTGCATGCATGTATCCTACATTGCTAACCTGATGGCCACGTTCAATTTTCTGAAAACATACTTAAAACTGTCAACACGAGGTTGGTGAGTTCACAAGTTATTATAAAGAGTTATCATAAACCCAATGTTTAAATCTGATCATTTTCCGATCAAAACTCCTTGTTAAACCTGATCACCTTAACCTGATCAGAACTCTTTTGTTTAAACCTGATCACCTTAACCTGATCAGAACTCTTTTGTTTAAACCTGATCACTTTAACCTGATCAGAACTCTTTTGTTTAAAACCTGATCACTTTAACCTGATCAGAACTCTTTTATATGTATTACCAATGAATATGAATACTAATCCGATCTATTGACCCCATTTGTAAGCTTGCAAGGAATACAAAATAGTATGTAATGTACGAGACCGTAACCAAACCCCAACATTCTGTGCCTCCCCTCACTTTTCTGCGAGTAAGACAATATGCGGTCATTCGGCCATTTGGACCCCTGGTTAGCGCGACTAACCATGACCGGAGGCGTCACCCCCAATAGTACTATTCATATAATCCCGGGCTAAATCCATAGCTAATGGTTACTAATTTATTCAGATGACTTTAAGCGCTTTACTTTTCCCTCAATACACACATACGGTCAGATCATTAGTTCAATTCATTTACACACAAAAGTCTTTTACGAGTATGTTTCCACCCCAAATCATTTCAAAACTTTAGAAAAAAAAGGGGGATTAGTGAAACTCACCTCGACAGTATGAATGCTAGCAAATTTTTGAATAACAGCAGACTCGCCTATCCGTATCCTAATTACACAAGGATAACATGCACGTTAAGACTACCCGTCTTAAACGCAAGTTGTTCACCCGACTTAACAGATCTGATTACTTTTGTTTAAATATCTTTTTAGTTTTTCAACACTTGTTTCGTTATAAAATAGTTCTAAGTTACTGCCCCATGGGACTGATGAACAGGTATCGAAACTTTCTTAGTTTCGATTGAACAAAACAGATGTCGAAACTACTTAGTTTCGATTGAGTAACTTGGGTATCGAAACTACCTAGTTTCGATTGGCAAAAATAGTATCGAAACTACCTAGTTTCGGTTGAGCAATAGGTATCGAAACTCCTAGTTTTGATTGAACAACAGGTATCGAAACTCCTAGTTTCGTTTGAACAACAGGTATCGAAACTCCTAGTTTCGATTGTACACAGGTATCGAAACTCCTAGTTTCGATTGAACACAGGTATCGAAACTCCCAGTTTCGATTGAACACAGGTATCGAAACTCCTAGTTTCGATTACTGAAATTTTGATTGACAGAATCAGTCCTGTATATTTTTATGTTTTAATCTTGAATTTGACACACTTTTCTTGTTATCTTACTTGCGTTTGAATGATTTGTATGTTTAGCTACGGTTTTAAAGCAATAATATGGATGGTATCGAGTTTTTACCTCTGAACATAGATGGTGATTTTTTAGAGAAACAGAGAATGATCTTGAGCTCCTTAGCTTGATTCTTGAGAAAAATATTTGGAACTCTTTTTATAGCACCGAAATATGGTGGATTTTGCTTTAAACTGGACTTCGACTTGAAGGAAAAAGGGGAAATTGCTGTAAGAACATGAGAAGTATGAAGGGATTGTGAGAATTCGACTGAGGAGGTATGGTTTTACTTGAATTTCGAAGGCATGAGGTATGGTCATTCTCTGAAGTTTGGTCGAGAAAGTCAAGGAAATTGAGGGGGAAAACCCACTTGTCTCTGTCGATATGATGATTGGGTTTAGAGTTAATTAAATCAAATAATTAGATTTAAGTGTTAATTTATTAATGGTATTAGTATCAATTAGAGTTTTAAAGGGGTAATTTAATTCGGTTTAGATTCTTCACGGTATTATAATTTTAACCAGTTTATGGCTCGTTGAAGAGAATATTAAAATCTTAGTTCAACGTAAATTTTGTGTAATATATATATATATATATATTTCTGGTTATTTTATTTAACCATTAACGTTCGTATTTAGTCGGGTTATACTGCTTACTTTTTCTAGTAATTCTTTAAGATTTACTAGACTTGGAATAAACTCCTTTGCTAGACTTCTTGACTTTACTTAGTCAAAATAAAATATCAGGAAATAATAAGTATGAACGTGCATTTATGTAATATGGATATTGACCTGAAATGCTGGGTGTCACATCCGGTATTTTATCCTGCCGGATACATTGATCCGGATTTTTTAAAGTATTAGATTAGATTCAGTCTTAGTTCTTGATCATTATCCCGATCCTTTGTCGTAGCAACGCGCATTGTTGGCATTCCCAATTCGACTGGGATCACTGCTTCATGTCCATAGGTTAGGCTAAAAGGAGTCTCTCCATTGCTCGTTTTTGGAGTGGTACGATGGGCCCATAAGACGCTGGGTATACCCATGAACTTCCCCTGGTCGAGAGCCTAGTTTTTATGCCTTTCAACATGCTCTGATTGATTCGCTCCACCTGGCCATTTCCCTGAGGGTGAGCGACGGATGTAAAGACTTGTTGTTGTAACATCCTAGATTTTCTCATTGTATTTACTCTAATGCAATAAACGTGATTTCAATTTCTATTCATTGTGTTATACAAACGTCTCAATTTCAATGTTCTCATCCTGGCAATTCCAAATTTTTGGTTTTCTTTTTCATACACACACACATATAATCTCTTTACATTATGTATATTCATATGAAAGATTTGAAATGCCTATTGTTTTACTCCAATATATATATGGCAGGCCATAAAGTTTTATAAATATATATACATATATAAGATCAAATTATATATATGTATTCATACATACACATGAACATTGATACAACTATAAGTTAATGGTTTGAACCCCCCCTATCATTTGAACTCCCAAATTTGAACCTACATCCCTGAAATATGAACCCCTCATCTTGAATTTGAACTCTTTGACTTATATTGACCCCATATGAACTGTTTTGACTTCCAGAAGTCAAACAGCCCAAGAACCCCTCAATTTAGGGCTGCGATTGATCGAATCCATGTTGGAATGGACTCCACAGGGCCACTCCACCAATAATCGGTCCAATACTAGCCCAATTACCAGCTAAATTCAGTCTTTGCGCGGTTAATGCTGTGATTCAAACCGATATGAACAATGTTGACCTTTCCAAGTCAAACCGTGTCAAATCCTTGCCAAAATTCAGAAATTAAACGCGTTCAATCCTGGGAATCACGCGCAGGCCAAGTCCATATGAATCCAGACCACATTCCCGATCCAATTCATTGGCAAATGGTCGAATTGATGCGAAATTCGCGTTGCCAGCTGTCACCTTCCAGTCTCTAATCGAATCATGCCTTAAGAATGAAATTGAACGAATCAAACTATCCTCACACTTTCGCTCAGACCAATTCAAACTATCTCAACCTTCAATTGACTCGCATAGCTCCTCTGTACCCCCGTTCGAGCTTCAAGAACACCGCTTCTGTCATTCTAGCCGTCTACGCTCGATACTTCACCAAAACAGGTAATGTTTGCGCCCTTAGTTTCGTATTGATCTGTAGATTAAAAGCCCCATGAAATTGGGACCGATTAATAGCAAGTCGGACTGAATTGGGGCTAGGGTTCGGGTTTCATATGGAAGGCGGAAGGGGTGATTTGGGTTTGCTTATTTAAGGTTTTCGGGTGGGTAGACAGCCATGGCATACGCCCTGGTCTACCGGTAACCCCCACGCGTCACAAAGGCAAGGTCGCGGGTTCAAACATGCCCCGCACCCTGTCTTTTTAGCCTCAAACCCAGATTCCCTTCTTGCTATTGTTTAACACAAATCTGAATCCGATCAAATAACAATATTGTGCCTCGGGTCTAGTGGTTCTCCTGCTTACCACCTACCAAACAGACCCGGGTTCAAACCCAAGGGTCTGTTTATATTTTTAAATCACTTGTTTTACCCCAAATTAATTATAAAAAAATTATCTTATGAAACTTACTACTATTTGGATATAAGTGGTACTGAAATAATCAAAGTCTAAATTAAAACTAATATTATTTCATCATTTGAATAGTTCTAACACCACATTTTTTTCAACATAAATAAATCATGCTTATTAGATTGAATTTATGCTCTTACATTATCCATTTTTATAAAACTTTACTAAAAGTTTCTTTAAAAGTATATATATCTATATATATTTACTATTATTTCATAATTAAACTTTTATAAATAATTTTTCTATTAAACTATGCATAATAGGATTAAAACCCAAATTAAACAAATAAAACTTAAGATATATTTATAATTTCCACTCTTTTTAGAACATATCATTTTATGAACAAATAAATAAAAGAGATTTCATTATTTAAATTTATTATCTTTTTCTACTAAAAATATGTCTAGGGAAAATTATAATCTTCTTAATATACATACATATTTATTTACACCACCTTTTACACACTATCTTATTATTAAAAGGAATAAATAAAAAGAATTTATTTAATTAAATTATTTAAACCCTAAGACAATTAATTTTCTCTTTGAAAGTTATTTGAACATTTTGAAACTTATATTTTGTAACATCCCAAAAATAAAACGACGGTTAAAATGACGAAATAAACGAACGAGGCATGTCGGGTCGGGTCAGATGGGCTAGAAGGGGAGCCTCCCCTATAAATAGCCAAGGTCACAACCCATTTCTCTCATTTGTAACTTCTAGAGAGAGAAACCGTAGAGAGAGAAAGTTGTCGGATCGACCCGAGATTTGAGAAGTGTGTTGCTCCATAACTCGTGAGAAGAACCTCCGGATCAGAAGCTCGATTCAGGTAACGATCCGACCTAAATCTGAGTTTTTGTTCGTTTTTGGGATTTTCGGGTTTTGGCTAAAAAGGCAACGATTTTGCGGATGGAACTTAAAAATGAGCTTAGGTATAGCATCTAGAATGAAAACCGAACGTTTTGATCTAAGAAAAGTTGAGATACTGACTCGATCAGACTCGCATGCAAAAGCTTCGGATTTTTGGGAAGACAATCTGTGCAGACCCCATCGAAACTACTAGTTTCGATACTACTAGTTTTGATATGTGCAGGTCCATCGAAACTACAAGTTTCGATATGTGCAGGTCCATCGAAACTACAAGTTTCGATATGTGCAGGTCCATCGAAACTACCTAGTTTCGATATGTGCAGACTCCATCGAAACTACCTAGTTTCGATATGTGCAGACATCAGAACTGATTAAGTGAAGTCAGTATGTTTAGAAGGGTTAAACCGTTAAAGTCGGTATTGGTCTGATGTGTATTTAACTAATCCATTCAGATCGGAAGTGAAGTTGTTGGACCTTTGTTTAGGACAACCGAGACTAGCTTATAAGGTAAGTTCTAGAAGCTCTCTTTTAAATGTTTTAATAATGTTTTTGGGCTGGTGTGCACACGTGATGATTTTATAAAACGATGTTTATGAAACGATATTTACGAAGGTTGTATGTAACGTTTTATAAAATGATGTTTACGAAGGTTGTATGTAACGTTTTATAAAATGATGTTTACGAAGGTTGTATGTAACGTTTTATAAAATGATGTTTATGAAGGAAGTATGTAACGTTTTATAAAATGATGTTTATGAAGGAAGTGTTTATGAAATATTTTGTCAAAAGAAGTTTACGAAGTGTTTTAACGAATGAGAATGTTTTTAATAAAACGTACGAATGCTTTAACTGAAGTTTTTGAAGTAAAAGAAGCGAAGGTTTACGAAAGTCACAAACGAACGAATCTGCCAATATTCCTTAGGGAATGAAGGTTAAGGGATGGGAAGTTTGTTATGGGCCTTTACCTTTTAGGGGCCTCTGTGGCTGGCCAACTGTTGTACAACTGGGGTGATGACGGTCACCAAGGGGATTATCGTGATCCTTGAAGTTTGGTACGATTTACCTTACGGGGTAGTCGTGCTTGAAGTTTGGTACTTGCGCCCGACGGGGCGCAGTGCTTGAAGTTTGGTACGCGCTATCCTTTGGGACGCCGTGCTTGAAGGGTTGGATGACCTAAGTATCGGGCCCTAGGAGTTCCTCACCCGAAGGACAGTACGGTGATGATGGGCCTAGTGGTGGTGATCCTTAAGTTATTCAACCAGTATGTAACGTTTGGATTTGACGGTTACGAGAAGGCGCAGATTCTATATGTTCGTTGACTTATGAAGTGTTATGTTTGTTATTGCATTATTTACGTACGCTTTTTATTAAATGAAGTATGAAGTGATGTTTTTGGCAATTTATTTGAAGTTAAGGTTTTATGTTAAAACTAGAACTCACCAGCGTAGCTGACGTTTTTAGTGTGCACATTCAGGTTAAGACAGGTTATGAGGATGGACGGCGATGCATGGCAAGCGAAAAGAGTTACCTGGCTGATCATGAAGACTGGCATCCCGTTATGTTTAGTTATGATGTAAATATGTTTTAAACTATGTTTACGCTTCCGCATGTATGAACAAGTTTTAATTATGACGAATGAATGAAGTTTTTCGCTGCGTTATTTGATATTCATGTTTAAGAACTGTCTGTGAATGAGTAAATCCAACAAGTGGGGCCTCCCGGGTTTGGGGCCTTACAAGTTGGTATCAGAGCAATAGTTTGAGAGATTCGGACACTCCCAGTGTCTGAACTTAAACTTTGAATGGGACCGAAAGCGGATGCCAGTACGGGTAACTCGAGCCAAAGCATCAGGTATGAAGGTAATATATATATATATTACGTATATAGTATGCCTTAGAAAGGGTTAAGTAAGGACTTGTGTTCTGATGGAATCACAAAGGTGGTCAAATAGAAATCGAAAGGTAGTGTAATGGTTAATTACAGATGGCCAGTGTATATTAACATCTTACAGTGCTTATTGAATTATATTTGTTAACTAGCGTGATGACATTGGATTTCTTGTCTTATAGAACGAAATGGTGAGAAGAGGAAACGAAAGGCGTGGTGGCCGTACCGGTGGTCGTACCGGCGGTCGAAATGGTGGGCGTGGCAGGATCCCTGCGCGCCAAGAGTATAGTGAAGAGGGAAGTGTTCACACTGAACCGGCGGTTAGTGTGCATGAAGCCGAGCAGACACAGGTTGAAGAACAACCCTTCACCTTTGAACCAGAAGTGAGAGCAGCAATAGCTCGAGAGTTTACGGAGTTGATGAAGACTTCTCTACCAGGTCTGTTGGCAGAAGCATTGAAGCAGGTCAATGTGGTGGGTGGGTCTAGCGCGGCAGTTGGTGCTCAGAACAATGAGACCGACAATGCACCGCCTGCTCGCGGATGCGACTATAAGTCCTTTAAGGCATGTGACCCACCGGTCCTGACTGGGAAGAAGGACGCGGTGGCTACTTTTGATTGGGTAATACGTATGGAAGCCGCCATCCGTCTGAGCGAGTGTCGAGCTAATCAAGTAGTAAAGTTTGCTGCTAACTCCTTGAGGGAGGAAGCATCTCATTGGTGGGAAGGTATACGTCAGGCAAAGGGGAGCGAGATTGTGGATGCGATGATGTGGGCTGACTTGAAAACTTTGGTGATCAAGAATTTCTGCCCAAGGAACGAGATTGAGAAGGTAGAGAGGGAATTTTTGGGTTTGAAGGCCGGGAACATGACGCACCGGCAGTACACAACCCGATTTAATGAACTGGCACGTCTGGTGCCACACCTTGTCACTACTGAAGAGAGAAAGATTGCCTGTTATATTCAAGGGTTGCCGGACCAGGTCCGCACCTATGTTAAGGCAAACGCCCCTACTACCTATGATTCGGTGGTAGAGCTAAGTGGCGTGGTATTCGATGATCTGGCGCTGAATGTTGTTGCCATTGAAGAGCCTAAAAAGAAGTTGAGTTTTCCCGCTAAACGATCGGGTGGGAAGTTGTTTGGGGCTCGGGACAAGCAGACCAGGGTAGGCGAGACGACAGTCTGTGGGAAATGCGGGGTAAGACATGCAGGTGAATGTCGGTTAGGATCGAATCTGTGCTTTAAATGCGGCAAGACCGGACATTACTCCCGTGAATGCCCGCAAGGTTACAAATGCTACAATTGTGGGGAGAATGGTCATATGAGTCGGGAATGCACCATGCCCAGGATGGGGGAAACCGGGAAGGGAAAAGGCCCGGAAAAGAAGGGAGAGGGATCTCGTGCAAAGACTCGTGCGTACGCACTGACGCAGGATCAGGCTAGGAAGGATCCCGATGTGGCGTCAGGTACATTCATCCTTGACAACACTTTGGTTTCTGTGTTATTTGATTCGGGTGCCAGTAAGAGTTTTATATCTGCGAGTTTTTGTAAACGCGTGAAGTACACTATCAGTAAGTTAGAAAGGGCCTTTAGCGTAGAAACCGCTGAGGGTAGAACTGCAATAGTAACTGATGTAGTTGACAACTCCACAATAAAGATAGAAGGTCATAGATTCCCTGTCAGATTGTTCGTTATGGTTTTGGGAGGGTTCGATGTTGTGTTGGGTATGGATTGGCTAACTGCCAATGAAGCGCAAATTATATGTAAACGAAAGATAATCCAGTTCAAGGCTCCGGATGGTAGCAAAGTCGAGGTTTTTGGAGATCGTGACGCCCAGATGCCAAACGTCATCTCAATGATTAAGGCAACAAATTACTTGAGGCGCGGATGCGAGGCTTATCTGGTATATGTAATTGACAAGTGTAAGGAAGTGAAGGAACTAGACGATGTACCCGTGGTACGCGAGTACCCGGAGGTGTTTCCAGAGGATTTGCCTGGGATACCACGCGATAGAGAAATTGAGTTCCGAATTGATTTAGTACCAGATGCCCAGCCCGTGGCTAAGGCTCCATATCGACTAGCACCAGTGGAAATGAAGGAACTTATGGTCCAACTAGACGAGTTACTTGAGAAAGGATTTATCCAACCGAGCATCTCGCCGTGGGGTGCTCCGGTGTTGTTCGTAAAGAAGAAAGATGGTTCGATGAGAATGTGTATCGATTACCGCGAGTTGAATAAACGAACGGTGAAGAACAAGTACCCTTTACCAAGGATCGATGACCTGTTCGACCAATTGCAAGGCGCAAGTTGGTTTTCGAAAATCGACCTTCGGTCCGGGTACCATCAGTTGAAGGTGAGGGAAGGAGACATACCGAAAACTGCATTTCGCACGCGTTATGGACATTTCGAGTTCCGCGTAATGTCTTTCGGATTGACGAACGCCCCCGCAGCATTCATGGATTTAATGAATAGGGTGTGTCGACCGATGCTGGATCGATCGGTGATCGTGTTCATTGATGATATCCTTATCTACTCCAAGAATGAGGGTGATCACGCGTGTCACTTGAAATAAGTATTGGAAGCTCTGAAAAAGGAGAAGTTGTATGCTAAGTTCTCTAAATGCGCGTTCTGGCTTAGGGAAGTCCAATTCCTAGGTCACGTCATTGGCCCCAACGGCATTATGGTTGACCCATCAAAGATAGTAACGGTAAGTGAATGGGACATTCCTAAGACGCCAACTGAAATCCGCAGTTTCTTGGGATTGGCGGGCTACTATCGGAGATTCATCCAGGATTTCTCGAAAATATCTTCGCCATTGACAAAGTTGACTCGGAAAGAAGTAAAGTACGAATGGGGTTCGACCCAGGATGAGGCGTTTAAGGAATTGAAAGAGAAGCTAACACAAGCTCCAGTCTTGGCCGTTCCCGAGGGCAGTGAAGACCTGGTGGTATACTCTGACGCGTCGGGTCAGGGATTAGGGTGTGTGTTGATGCAACGCGGTAGAGTAATTGCGTATGCGTCGCGGCAGTTGAAAGTTCACGAAGTCAACTATCCGACTCACGATTTGGAACTTGCTGTTGTCGTATTTGCATTAAAAATCTGGAGGCACTACCTGTACGGGGTAAAGTTTACTATTTACTCCGAACACAAAAGTTTGAAGTACTTCTTCGAACAAAAGGAGCTTAATATGAGGCAGAGGAGATGGTTGGAACTCCTGAAGGACTATGACTGTGAAATAATGTACCACCCTGGAAAGGCAAACGTGGTGGCTGACGCTCTAAGCCGAAAGGATGTGCCTACTCCTATTAAAGTGAAAGCTTGCCAGTTGGTGGTAACATCAGATGTGATGAGAGAAATCGAAAGAGCTCAAGATGAAGCTTTGAAGGAAGAAAATATAAAGAAAGAAAGGATGGTTGGCCAACAGGACAAGTTGGAATATAACACCCTTGGTGTTAGAACGCGTTATGGACGGGTATGGATACCTATGGGTGGCGAGCTTCAAACTAAAATCTTGGATGAGGCTCATAAGTCTCGTTACTCTATCCATCCTGGTACCAACAAAATGTATCAAGATCTGAGGAAGGAATACTGGTGGCCTGGAATGAAATGTGATGTGACGAAGTATTTAAGCAAGTGCTTGACTTGCTCGCAAGTAAAGGCTGAACACCAGAAACCGTATGGAAAGATTCAACCACTTGACATACCAGAATGGAAGTGGGAACACATTACCATGGACTTCATAACCAAGCTACCTCGCACAGCTAAAGGTCATGACACCATTTGGGTAATTGTGGACCGGTTGACGAAGAGTGCTCATTTCCTACCTATTCGCGAGACGTTCTCGTCGGAAAGGTTAGCGGAAGTATTTATTAACGAAGTAGTAGCACGGCATGGGATGCCTTTGACGATTGTATCTGACCGGGACACACGATTCACATCGAGGTTCTGGAAAAGATTTCATGAGGCGATGGGCACGAGGCTTAATATCAGCACAGCATACCACCCGCAAACGGATGGTCAGTCCGAAAGGACTATTCAGACGTTGGAGGATATTCTCCGTGCCTGTATTATCGACTTCGGTGGCAGTTGGGACAGCCATCTGCCGTTAGCTGAATTCTCCTACAACAATAGTCATCACACGACGATAGGCATGCCGCCTTACGAAATGTTGTATGGGAGAAGATGTAGGACCCCGGTTTGTTGGGGTGAGATTGGACAGAAGGAATTAGGAAGTCTCGAAGTCGTAAGAGAAACGTCGGAAAGGTTTGATCAGATCAAAGCGCGAATGAAGGCCGCGCAAGGTCGTCAGAAGTCCTATGCGGATAGACGACGAAGGCCTATCGAGTTTGATGTTGGGGACAGAGTAATGTTGAAAGTGTCGCCCTGGAAGGGAATCATACGATTCAGGAAGAGAGGAAAGTTAAGTCCGAGGTTTATCGGACCATTCAGGATAATGGCACGGGTTGGGGAAGTCGCTTATAGGTTGGAGTTGCCGGATGAGTTAAGTGGGATTCATCCTACCTTCCATGTATCACACTTGCGAAAGTGTTTGGCGGATGAATCGGCTCACGTACCGCTTACCGACATCGAGGTCGACAACAGCCTTAATTACATCGAAGAACCCGTGGCCATCTTAGACAGGAAGGAGAAGCGGTTGCGTAATAAGGTTATCCAATTGGTTAAAGTCCAATGGAAACATCGAAAGGGATCGGAAGCCACTTGGGAAACGGAGAAGGAAATGAGAGAGTCGTACCCTCATCTATTTGACTTATGATAGGTTTCGGGGACGAAACCTATTGTAAGGGGGGTAGACTTGTAACATCCCAAAAATAAAACGACGGTTAAAATGACGAAATAAACGAACGAGGCAAGTCGGGTCGGGTCAGATGGGCTAGAAGGGGAGCCTCCCCTATAAATAGCCAACGTCACAACCCATTTCTCTCATTTGCAACTTCTAGAGAGAGAAACCGTAGAGAGAGAAAGTTGTCGGATCGACCCGAGATTTGAGAAGTGTGTTGCTCCATAACTCGTGAGAAGAACCTCCGGATCAGAAGCTCGATTCAGGTAACGATCCAACCTAAATCTGAGTTTTTGTTCGTTTTTGGGATTTTCGGGTTTTGGCTAAAAAGGCAACGATTTTGCGGATGGAACTTAAAAATGAGCTTAGGTATAGCATCTAGAATGAAAACCGAACGTTTTGATCTAAGAAAAGTTGAGATACTGACTCGATCAGACTCGCATGCAAAAGCTTCGGATTTTTGGGAAGACAATCTGTGCAGACCCCATCGAAACTACTAGTTTCGATATGTGCAGGTCCATCGAAACTACAAGTTTCGATATGTGCAGGTCCATCGAAACTACCTAGTTTCGATATGTGCAGACTCCATCGAAACTACCTAGTTTCGATATGTGCAGACATCAGAACTGATTAAGTGAAGTCAGTATGTTTAGAAGGGTTAAACCGTTAAAGTCGGTATTGGTCTGATGTGTATTTAACTAATCCATTCAGATCGGAAGTGAAGTTGTTGGACCTTTGTTTAGGACAACCGAGACTAGCCTAGAAGCCCTCTTTTAAATGTTTTAATAATGTTTTTGGGCTGGTGTGCACACGTGATGATTTTATAAAACGATGTTTATGAAACGATGTTTATGAAACGATATTTACGAAGGTTGTATGTAACGTTTTATAAAATGATGTTTACGAAGGTTGTATGTAACGTTTTATAAAATGATGTTTACGAAGGTTGTATGTAACGTTTTATAAAATGATGTTTATGAAGGAAGTATGTAACGTTTTATAAAATGATGTTTATGAAGGAAGTGTTTATGAAATATTTTGCCAAAAGAAGTTTACGAAGTGTTTTAACGAATGAGAATGTTTTTAATAAAACGTACGAATGCTTTAACTGAAGTTTTTGAAGTAAAAGAAGCGAAGGTTTACGAAAGTCACAAACGAACGAATCTGCCAATATTCCTTAGGGAATGAAGGTTAAGGGATGGAAAGTTTGTTATGGGCCTTTACCTTTTAGGGGCCTCTGTGGCTGGCCAACTGTTGTACAACTGGGGTGATGACGGTCACCAAGGGGATTATCGTGATCCTTGAAGTTTGGTACGATTTACCTTACGGGGTAGTCGTGCTTGAAGTTTGGTACTTGCGCCCGACGGGGCGCAGTGCTTGAAGTTTGGTACGCGCTATCCTTTGGGACGCCGTGCTTGAAGGGTTGGATGACCTAAGTATCGGGCCCTAGGAGTTCCTCACCCGAAGGACAGTACGGTGATGATGGGCCTAGTGGTGGTGATCCTTAAGTTATTCAACCAGTATGTAACGTTTGGATTTGACGGTTACGAGAAGGCGCAGATTCTATATGTTCGTTGACTTATGAAGTGTTATGTTTGTTATTGCATTATTTACGTACGCTTTTTATTAAATGAAGTATGAAGTGATGTTTTTGGCAATTTATTTGAAGTTAAGGTTTTATGTTAAAACTAGAACTCACCAGCGTAGCTGGCGTTTTTAGTGTGCACATTCAGGTTAAGACAGGTTATGAGGATGGACGGCGATGCTTGGCAAGCGAAAAGAGTTACCCGGCTGATCATGAAGACTGGCATCCCGTTATGTTTAGTTATGATGTAAATATGTTTTAAACTATGTTTACGCTTCCGCATGTATGAACAAGTTTTAATTATGATGAATGAATGAAGTTTTCCGCTGCGTTATTTGATATTCATGTTTAAGAACTGTCTGTGAATGAGTAAATCCAACACGTGGGGCCTCCCGGGTTTGGGGCCTTACATATTTGTATATCAAACTTTTATTTAAATACAAATGACAAATTACATACATCCTTTACATATATTAACACAAACTCGTTGTACAAGACCCCACACTCACTCCTATTGAAACCCTAGACTTGCCTTAGGCGTTGTACATGATAATAACTCAAGTTCATACATTTGCACTCTAGGTTACAAGAGTCACTTTGCTACCTATCTTCTAGTGCTACCTACATCATCAATACAAGTGAGTTTACATAGCTCCCTTTTTATTTTGTACTTTTGGGGTGAAACATGATTTACTTTTTGAAACTTTTTGTATAGACTTAAATACAATTCACTAATATGATGCTATGTGTTATTTGTGCTTTATGCTTGAATGCTATGAGTTAAGACTACATATACATGACATTCGTACAATCATTAACTCAGTACAAGCCAACGGTTAACATTGATAGATCTATTGAGTCTGACAAACCCACCCGGTTAGGGTGTTTGTTACCGACTTTACATTAGGGTAACCTGCGTGTTATGCCTCAGTCACAAGGTTTGATTGTACACACTTAGTTTAACTATATATTCTCCATAAATGCCTTATACACGTGTATCGTATGAATTGTATAAAATACTTTAAACTTGGTTATGTGTCAAAACCTATGTATGCTCACCAACTTTTTAGTTGACCTTGTTTACATCATGTTTCAGGTACTAATGCTTGAGAATAAGTACAAGCTGCTTCACTTAGGACCGAGGACCTAGAATTTAAATTAATGAAACTATTTATGTATTTCTATTTTCTTTGTATTGTTGAATTCATGATTATTTATGATATGAAACTGGTTGTTTAATATATTTAAACTTTAGCAAACCTTGAGCTTTTGAACAGTCTACATGTCCCGCCCCGACGTATTCCGCCGTTGGTTGGGGTGTGACAGATTGGTATCAGAGCCTTGGTTATAGGGAATTAGGTTATTAGACACTTTTGACCTAGACTATAACTTTAGGACACCTACAATATGCCATGCTACTATATGATTACATGATTAATACTTGTGTGAATATTTTTACATGTTATCCTAAGTAATTTCAATACATGCTACAATACTTAATATTTTATGTGTCACACTACTTGATAACTCTTGTGCTTACATTCATAATTACCTACATGCTACCTATGTGTTTTTATTAAGTGCTATCTTAAGTTTAACATACACACATACACCCCAAATTCTTCATATGCCTTTGAACTCACATACATGATATCATCACCTCTTGTGAACAAAGACTTAAACTATTAGGCCTAATACCCATTAATATTAAACTAAGAAGCCCATTTATCCTCCAAGAAGAAGAAGCCCACTGAAATGCATAAACCTTATTTTCGGGCCACAAGGCCTAGTTTATAACAAATCTCATCATAACCATGAGTCCAACAATAGTGTTATTAGTACATGATGGCTGGAAGAGTGTGTAGGCCCATGAGGAATTCTGGCCAAGGAAAGACAGGGTACTTAAGGGTGTCCTAGTGACCCACCCCTCTTTCCTGGGAATTCACCTCAGGGATACATTGCTTATAGGTCAAGTGTATTTCTAAAATACTATTGTGAAGGCTCGGTGTTATGACTAGTCAAACTCTAAACTTATGAGAACTCCTATGTCTAACACTCCATATTTCATTATCACTTACAACCTTTTATTGTTTTCTGCTAAACATGGACTCCTACTCTCCTCCCTCCCCGGTATACCGTCCCGGAGAAGAGTCTGTTTGGGAAGAAGACATCGGGACACACATGCATCGGTCACCAACACCCCCAGCTGCTAGACCAAGGTTCGATGCAAGGGCAGATTGGATTAGGAACACCGGCCCAAGACTTCGAACATCTGGATCACCCGCACCCAGGAACCCATATCAGACACCCCATCTCCACAATCAGTTACCACCCCCATTAAGAGACCCATATATAATGCCCGACCCGTATCATCCTAACCCTTGGGTAAGGCATACCATGGCACCCACTACTGTTATGGGAATTCCAACCAATGACATTCACCCATATGTAAGGACCTTAGAATTTGAGAGTCAAAGGATGGAGCAGGGGGTAATGCACGATTTGCAAGGACAAAGAATGGATAGCCTAGCAAACCAATTAGGGTACCAAAAGGAATTAATCTCCCTCCTCGAAAAAGAAATACTGGAGCATCGCACGGAGACAGCTAAAGCTGAAGCCAGATCGGCTACCCGAGTGACCATAGCGGTGCTCATCTTGGGAATTATCCTCCTTCTAGTGGAAAGCTACAAGAGACGTTAACAAATTTTTTTTTAAAATTATTTATTGTCTTAAAATTTTCAGTTTGAGAACCATTTACCTATGTTTTAAGTAATGTTTAACATTTCAACTTTTCAACTTTTAATCAATTTTATATATTCCAAATATAAAGTGATTATTCATTGATTTGACACGTTGGGTGTAAGTTACACCAATCATATTTTCATCAAGATTCTCCAAGTATCACCTTCTTCATTTACCACAATTTAGTACACTACCGGCAATCTCCTTCGTAAACAATCCATACTATTATTTGATTTAAACAACCTCGCTATTTTGTTCAAACAAAAGAATTTATCAAGCTTTTAGATAATATCTGAAATATAAATTTTCTATAAACTTTTTCACCTTATGAGAAAACTTAATACAACCTATTTTATAAAAACATTATTCCAAATTGATAAATATGACTTGTTCTCGTTAAATTAATTATTTCTGAATCTTGGTTAAATTAATATACATTTAATTGTTTAGCCATTAATGTCTCCTATATATATATATATATATATATATATATATATATATATATATATATATATATATATTCTCCTTATAATAATTAAAAATTTTAATAAAAAAGTTTTTCTATAAATTGCCCAATTATTTAGATTATCCAACTCATTAGTTTCACTACCTTATTTATCTACAAACAAGAACAAATTACAACCACATACATACAAACAAAAATCAGTTATTTGCAAACACATTACTCGGAATATTTTCAGGACCTCCTCACTACCTTGCACCTTCGATAATGTATGAGTGAACTTGCCGCTTCAAGAGACGATCCATTCCGCGTAGACATTAACCACCCCTACAAACCACAACGAGATTTAAGGAGCTAGAACCTAACTACCACATTTTACAAGATCGCCAACAACACGCTTCTCCGCAACACTCGATCACATACAAAACTCGTTAATATACATCACACACGAAGTTCAATAACTTACGTATGCACGTTCATAATATACCCAACACGATCACATAATACATGAAACCTAGTTATTTTCAATATATCCAATGCTACACTAATTACATATTATATGAAACTTGATTATTTGCAATACACGTTCTTCTGGATTGATTACAGAATATATAAAACATAGTTGTTTGTAATATACATATACTAAATTGATCACATGATACATAACAATTGGTTGGTTGGTACATAATACTTGATTGACCGCATTGAATATGAAACTATTGAGTTACATGATGCCACGTTGTTCACGTTACACATGAAACCTATTTGATTACTAACTACATAACACTAGATCATACATAAGACTTGTGTGTTTACATTATACATGAAACTAGGTTACTTACAATTGTTGCAATTGATTGATCACAATATACATGAAGCATGGCCATACATTTTGTTCACCAAACTTGAAAACCATAACACCTTGAAGCTACTCGGGGTTTGACGTATTCTTGTTCAAACATGAGGAAGCTATGAAACCCTAAATTATGCTACGTTATTACTCTTTAGTACCTGATTGGCTCTACTATCTATGGACAAAGTTATTGTTAGCAACACATACGTGAAAGCAATAGTTACGAATTAAGTGTTTTGTGTTACCCCCTGGACCCCAAACACAATGGGATGAACTATGTGGACCATGCAATGATTTGGATAATTACGGGTGCACACGTAATTATAAAAACCAGCGCATGGAAGACATAGTGAAATCTGTCGTGTGTTATGACATGAAACCTATCGTGGGATATAGTAACAAAACTAATGTGATATGATAAGGACATGGTGGATACGCCGCTGGTACTTCCTATATATAAGTGTTCCTGTCATAAAATCAGAAGTAGCGTTATTCTTTCCACGTAAAGTTTTATGTTGTTTGACGGGCTAACGTTTGTGAAAATATCTTATCCACTGACATTCTTGTACATGTTAGAATACATCTTAAACAAACCCTAATCATCAAGTTCCCATCAAATCCATTCCAAGAAATGCTCTTCACCTTTAGAATCCAAATTATTATTCGACAGTTTTCTCCTTAAGTTCATTTCAAAACTAAATTCATTCATACCTGACCTTGAGAAACACACATGAATCTTGTTATCAATCGTACTACTCAACCCAACTTTCAAAGTTCATTGAGGATCCAAACGTGGTCCTAAGTTTACTTGTGAACGTGAGGATCAAATGAAACTCAATCCACACCTCTTTCTTTATTCAGTAGTCTCCACTAGCCAAATTTCGGGACGAAATTCCCTTAACATGGGGATAATGTAATATCCTAGATTTTCTCATTGTATTTACTCCAATGCAATAAACGTGATTTCAATTTCTATTCATTGTGTTATACAAACGTCTCAATTTCAATGTTCTCATCCTGGCAATTCCAAATTTTTGGTTTTCTTTTTCATACACACACACATATAATCTCTTTACATTATGTATATTCATATGAAAGATTTGAAATGCCTATTGTTTTACTCCAATATATATATATGGCAGGCCATAAAGTTTTATAAATAAATATACATATATAAGATCAAATTATATATATATATATATATATATATATATATGTATTCATACATACACATGAACATTGATACAACTAGTTAATGGTTTGAACCCCCCTATCATTTGAACTCCCAAATTTGAATCTACATCCTTGAAATATGAACCCCTCATCTTGAATTTGAACTCTTTGACTTATATTGACCCCATATGAACAGTTTTGACTTCCAGAAGTCAAACAGCCCAAGAACCCCTCAATTTAGGGCTGCGATTGATCGAATCCATGTTGGAATGGACTCCACAGGGCCACTCCACCAATAATCGGTCCAATCCTAGCCCAAATACCACCTAAATTCAGTCTTTGCGCGGTTAATGCTGTGATTCAAACCGATTTGAACAATGTTGACCTTTCCAAGTCAAACCGTGTCAAATCCTTGCCAAAATTCAGAAATTAAACGCGTTCAATCCCGGGAATCACGCGCAGGCCAAGTCCATATGAATCCAGACCACATTCCCGATCCAATTCATTGGTAAATGGTCGAATTGACGCGAAATTCGCGTTGCCAGCTGTCACCTTCCAGTCTCTAATCGAATCATGCCTTAAGAATGAAATTGAACGAATCAAACTATCCTCACACCTTCGCTCAGACCAATTCAAACTCTCTCAACCTTCAATTGACTCGTATAGATCCTCTGTACCCCCGTTCGAGCTTCAAGAACACCGCTTCTGTCATTCTAGCCGTCTACGCTCGATACTTCACCAAAACAGGTAATGTTTGCGCCCTTAGTTTCGTATTGATCTGTAGATTAAAAGCCCCATGAAATTGGGACCGATTAATAGCAAGTCGGACTGAATTGGGGTTAGGGTTCGGGTTTCATATGGAAGGCGGAAGGGGTGATTTGGGTTTGCTTATTTAAGGTTTTCGGGTGGGTAGACAGACATGGCATACGCCCTGGTCTACCGGTAACCCCCACGCATCACAAAGGCAAGGTCGCGGGTTCAAACCTGCCCCGCACCCTGTCTTTTTAGCCTCAAACCTAGATTCCCTTCTTGCTATTGTTTAACACAAATCTGAATCCGATCAAATAACAATATTGTGCATCTGGTCTAGTGGTTCTCCTGCTTACCACCTACCAAACAGACCCGGGTTCAAACCCAAGGGTCTGTTTATATTTTTAAATCACTTGTTTTACCCCAAATTAATTATAAAAAAATTATCTTATGAAACTTACTACTATTTGGATATAAGTGGTACTGAAATAATCAAAGTCTAAATTAAAACTAATATTATTTCATCATTTGAATAGTTCTAACACCACATTTTTTTAACATAAATAAATCATGCTTATTAGATTGAATTTATGCTCTTACATTATCCATTTTTATAAAACTTTACTAAAAGTTTCTTTAAAAGTATATATATCTATATATATTTACTATTATTTCATAATTAAACTTTTATAAATAATTTTTCTATTAAATTATTCATAATAGGATTAAAACCCAAATTAAACAAATAAAACTTAAGATATATTTATAATTTTCACTCTTTTTAGAACATATCATTTTATGAATAAATAAATAAAAGAGATTTCATTATTTAAATTTATTATCTTTTTCTACTAAAAATACGTCTAGGGAAAATTATAATTTTCTCAATATACATACATATTTATTTACACCATCTTTGACACACTATCTTATTATTAAAAGGAATAAATAAAAAGAATTTATTTAATTAAATTATTTAAACCCTAAGACAATTAATTTCTCTTTGAAAGTTATTTGAACATTTTGAAACTTATATTTGTATATCAAACTTTTATTTAAATACAAATGACAAATTACATACATCCTTTACATATATTAACACAAACTCGTTGTACAAGACCCCACACTCACTCCTATTGAAACCCTAGACTTGCCTTAGGCGTTGTACATGATAATAACTCAAGTTCATACATTTGCACTCTAGGTTAATTTGTGTTTTACAAGAGTCACTTTGCTACCTATCGTCTAGTGCTACCTACATCATCAATACAAGTGAGTTTACATAGCCCCCTTTTTATTTTGTACTTTTGGGGTGAAACATGATTTACTTTTTGAAACTTTTTGTATAGACTTAAATACAATTCACTAATATGATGCTATGTGTTATTTGTGCTTTATGCTTGAATGCTATGAGTTAAGACTACATATACATGACATTCGTACAATCATTAACTCAGTACAAGCCAACGGTTAACATTGATAGATCTATTGAGTCTGACAAACCCACCCGGTTAGGGTGTTTGTTACCGACTTTACATTAGGGTAACCTGCGTGTTATGCCTCAGTCACAAGGATTGATTGTACACACTTAGTTTAACTATAGATTCTCCATAAATGCCTTATACACGTGTATCGTATGAATTGTATAAAATACTTTAAACTTGGTTATGTGTCAAAACCTTTGTATGCTCACCAACTTTTTAGTTGACCTTGTTTTCATCATGTTTCAGGTACTAATGCTTGAGAATAAGTACAAGCTGCTTCACTTATGACCGAGGACCTAAAATTTAAATTAATGAAACTATTTATGTATTTATATTTTCCTTGTATTGTTGAATTCATGATTATTTATGATATGAAACTGGTTGTTTAATATATTTAAACTTTAGTAAACCTTGAGCTTTTGAACAGTCTACATGTCCCGCCCCGACGTATTCCGCCGTCGGTTGGGGTGTGACAGTTGTATTCCCATCTCTTCACATCATCCGGCTAGTGACTCAAATTGTGTCCCATTATCGCTGACCAGGTACAAAGGGAGGCCAAAAACGGCATATTATGTGATCCCACATAAATTTTTTGACATAGGTGGTGGTGATTGTTGCTACTGCTTTGGCCTCCACCCATTTGGTGAAGTAATCCACTGCGACGATCAGGAATTTGATACGTCCAGCTGCCTTAGGGAATTGCCCGACGATGTCTATCCCCCACCTCTGGAAGGGCCATGCCCCGGTGACTGGTATGAGGTCGTTCTTGGGCCTTAGTGTTTTGGGAGCATACTTTTGACAGCTAAGGCACTTTTGCAGAGTTTGCACTGCTGTGATGTACATTCATGGCTAGTAATATCCTAAGTTCATTAATTTAGCAACTATCATTCTTGGACCTGCGTGCATTCCGCAGGATCCTTCATGTACTTCCTTAATCAACGATTCTGCTTCTTTTTGACCAACACATCTTAATAAAGCTCCCAAGAAGGTTCTTCGATAGAGCTGGTCTTCCACCAATTGATATTATAAAGCCCTGGTTCGCATCTTTTGTGCTTCTGCTCTATTCTTCGGCAAAGTTCCTTCCTTTAAATATGCCACCAAGGGTGTCATCCATGTCCAACCGCCGTCATCAAGGTGGCTAATCTCCTCGATACAAACGGAGGGCCTTCCAACGCTTGTACTCGTATTTCTTTTGCCAGATGAGCGAATTGGACTGATGCTAATTTACTCAGTGCATCTGCTTTCTGGTTTTGATTCCGAGGAACGTGCTTTACGCTGCATTCTTGAAATTGAAGCATCATTTCCGTAACCTTTTTTAGGTATTCAATCATCATCCTCCCTTTGGCTTCGTAGATCTTATTCACTTTATTAGCTACCAGCAACGAGTCCACATGTGCTCGGACATGTTGGGCCTTCATGGTTACTGCCAATCGCAGTCCGGCTAAGAGGGCTTCATATTCAGCTTCGTTGTTTGTACTTTTGAAATTAAGCTTTATTGCATATGTAATCTCCACCCCCTATGGGTTAAGTAGCATAAGTCTAACCCCAAACCCTTCCATGCTAGAGGCCCCATCGGTGTATAACAACCACCATTGAGGTGCCCTAACTTGCACCGTGGCTATAACCGGGTCATTAGTGATTTCCGTCTCCCGTCCTTCCGGTATCTCCACGAGGAAATCGGTAATGACTTGCCCTTTTAACGCGGTTCGAGATTTATATTCCAAGCTGAAAGCGCCCAGTTCTATGACCCACTTGGCTAATCTTCCGGACAACTCCGGTTTTCTCAGTACTTGCTGTAGCGGAAAATTGGTGAGTATCTCCACCGGATGAGCTTGGAAGTATCTACGCAATCTTCGGGAGGCATGTACTAAGGACATGGTTAGTTTTTCTAGCAAGGAGTACCGTGTTTCTGGATCTGTCAATACTCGACTGACGTAATAGATGGGAGTTTGCACTCCTTCCCTTTCGACCATGAGTACGACACTAACGGCCGCATCTGCTACGGCTATGTATGCCGTTAATTTTTTCTTTTCCATTGGTGCCGTGAGAGTAGGGAGTTTTGACAGGTACAACTTAAGCTGCTGGAAAGCTTCCTTTGTCTGGTCCGTCCACTGGAATTGTGCTTTATTGAGGCAATTTTTCAAGGTTTGGACGACAGGTAGAGATCTTTCTACATGTTTGGCCAGGAAACGATTTATTGCCACCAAACACCTATTCAACGCCTGTACATCCTTTATGGAAGACGAGGAGGGCATCCGGGTGATTGCTGAAACCTTATCCGGGTTTGCCCGGAAACCTTCCTTGGTGACCATGACGCCGAGGAAATTTCCTTCTTCAACCCCAAATGAACATTTACCTGGGTTTAACATTATCTGGGATTCCTTCAACCTCTTAAATGTCTCAGCAATGTCAGCTAGAAGGTCTGTTTCGTCGTGGCTTTTGATGACCAAGTCGTCAACGTAGATCTCCAAATTTTTACCAATCTGAGGTTCGAATACTTTGTCCATGAGCCTTTGGTAGGTGGCCCCAACATTTTTTAACCCGAATGGCATTTTGGTGTAACAAAATACGCCAATATCGGTGATAAAAGTTGTTTTCTCTTCATCGTGTTCAGCCATGGGGATCTGATGATAGCCTTTATATGCGTCTAAGAAGCATTTAAAATGGAAAGGAGCTAATGAATCGATTTTTAAATCAATTTCCGGTAAAGGGTATGCGTCCTTAGGACACGCACTGTTCAAATTCTTGTAATCTATACACATGCGCCATGCACCATTCCCTTTTTTTTTTTACCATTACTGGATTTGAGATCCATGTAGGATAATGAACTTCTCGGAGGATACCTGCGTTAACTAGATCCCGGACTTGATCCACAGCTGCCCTACTTCTATCCGGGCCCATCTTCTGTCATTTTTGGGCTACTGGGTCAGCAGACTTATATACATGTAAGCGATGCTCGTGAAACTCCTTTCATGTCCGCCGATTTCCACGCAAAGATATCTACATTGTTTCGTAGCAATTGTTTCAAACAATCTCGTCCCTTGGTGGAAAAAGTATGTCCAATGGTTATAATTTGCTCCGGATATGCAGGGTTCATAATCCACCTCTCAGGTTCTTGTTCATTCTTCATGTGAATATCGAGATGACCTTTAGGTGAGGTCTGGCTGGTTTGAGCCTGTAATACCTCCATAACTTGATCAGCATATACCACAGCCACTCCCCTAGGAGTTGGGAACACTATAGCAGAGTGGACGGTGGATACTGCTGCATGAAAAGATGCCAGTCGTGGTCTTCCTAATATCAGGTTATTTTTCGAGACCGCTGGGATTATGTAAGGCCCCTTTCCCGGGTGACCTCACTTGTTGGATTTACTCATAAACATAGCCATAAATACTGAACTTAAATTAAAAACATTCATCATTCAATTACATTACATAACAGCGGAAGTCTTAACAATTAAAAACACAACATTGTCTTAACAAACAAAAGTGGGATGTCAGTCTTGTGCCGGGTAACCTTCACGCCATCGCACGACCTTTTCTTCCTTTACCTGAAATGTATACTAAAAGTCAGCTAACGCTGGTGAGTTCTAGTTTAATACAATTAGGTATAAACATTTTTTTCTTTATAAGTATGCATAATTATATACATTTATATAAATACACATTGACTTGAATTGCTTTTCTGTTATCATTCTTCGCAAATACATATAAATATATATATTCACATCATTTGTCTCATTTACTTTCATAACTTTTGCTTTTCTTTCATCTTTCTTTGTGACTACATATATATGCATTCACCCTTTTCTTTTCTTTTCATTCATGGGTGATCAACCCGTCATTTATTTGCGAATGTCAAAAAGACAAGCGCCACGGTCCATCGTCATGGTCCGCCTATTCTTACAACCGTCCGGCAACTAGTGTCCGTCCGTATTTTTCATTCTTACAACCGTCCGGCAACTTGTGTCCGTCCGTAATCTTACAACCGTCCTACCGTCGTAGGCCGTATTTCGCCCGTCTGCCATAAGGCATCCGTTTCCCACTTAAACTAATTATACAGCCGAATATTGATTTAGCGCCTTACTCCACCGTAGTGGCCTTTATTTAGTCTACCTTTCTAGACTTACTTTTTCTGGCTGCATAATAGTCGAGTGGTCGTCCGTCTACCGAAGTAGCCGTTATCATTGAAGCGTCCATAACGTTTTCTGTTACTTGGCAAGCAATATATACATAGATATAAAGCAGGATTTCATTCTTACACGTTATGCTATTCTTTTCATTCATTCTTGATAATCATACGATTCATTCTTTGTTCATAATTCATTTTTGTACTTGAGTATATATATATGTTTGTATACCACGTATGATCACATTAACATTCATTACATTTATTCACTTAGTGTATACACTTCAGCCCCAAAACATTTATAAATTATTTGCACATAACATAGAAGGGGGCACATAGAACTCACCTGATGGGCTACTCTAGGTTGTCCTAGACAAAGGTCCAACAGCGTCACTTTCGATCTGGATTAGGTAGTTAAATACACATTAGACCCAACCCCGACTTTAATGGTTTAATCATTCTAAACTTACTGACTTTACTTAACCAACCTGCTGCCTGCTGTCTGCTGCCTGCGCACTTAGTAAGTGCGCAGGGACTTGCTCTTGCGCACTTGGCAAGTGCGCAGGAGCCTTCCTCCTGCGTACTTGTTAAGTACGCAGGGTCTGCATCCTGCGTACTTGGTAAGTACGCAGGGATTCCCCCTGCGCACTTGGTAAGTGCGCAAGACCTGGTTCTTGCACCAAAAATCCGAAGTTCTTGCATGCAAACCCGATCGTGCCAATCTTACAATTTTCTTTGATCAAAACATGCGGTTTTCGTTCTAGATGCTATTTCTAAGCTTATTATCAAGTTTCATCCGTAAAAACATCATCTATTTAGCTAAAACTTGAGAAACCCCAAAATGAACAAAAACTCAGATTATGTATGAATCATTACCTGGATTGAAGTTTTGATTCGGAGGTTTTGCTCACGAGCTCAGCTGTAACGTGCTCCTCTAATCTCGTGACGATCCGTCAACTTTCTCTCTCTAGGCCCGGGCTCCCTTTCTCTCTCTAGAATTGGTGAAATGGAGGTGAAATGGTCAAATGGGCTGTCTTGCCCCTTTTATACCTGGGCTTCCCTCGGCCCGTTAGAGTCGAGCCCAAGCCCATCCGTCTTTCTTTCGCTTTATGACGTTTAAATCCCCATCGTATTATTAATTACTTATTTACTATTTTCGGGATGTTACAAGTCTACCCTCCTTAAAGAGGTTTCGTCCTCGAAACTATTTATACGTCAAACAATTGAGGGTATAGTCCCCTCATCTCGTCTTCCTTTTCCCATGTAGCTTCCGACCCTTTTCTGTGCTTCCATTGTATTTTGACTAAAGGGATCGACTTATTGCGTAGTCGCTTTTCA
Organism: Smallanthus sonchifolius; assembly: GCA_023525975.1. Taxonomy (NCBI): domain Eukaryota; kingdom Viridiplantae; phylum Streptophyta; class Magnoliopsida; order Asterales; family Asteraceae; genus Smallanthus; species Smallanthus sonchifolius. The sequence goes on from CM042046.1 coordinate 37,343,597, forward strand.
GCTCGATCAAGGATGGCTATTGGTTCCTCTACATAATTTAGGCTTTTATCCACCTCGATCTCGTCGTAAGGTATGTGAGCTGTGTCATCGGCTAGGCATTTACGTAAGTGAGACACGTGGAACGTAGGGTGTATTCCACTAAGCTCAACGGGTAGGTCGAGTCTGTAAGCAACTTGACCCACTCTTGCTAAAATCTTGAAAGGTCCGACAAACCTTGGACTCAGTTTGCCACGCTTCCTGAATCGGATGATTCCTTTCCACGGTGATACCTTTAACAGTACCATGTCCCCTACCTGAAACTCTAAATCCCTTCTTCTTTTGTCCGCGTATGATTTCTGCCTGTCCTTTGCGGCTTTCATTCGAGCCTTGATCTGATCAAATTTCTCGGAAGTAGCTTTGACCACTTCGAGACTCGCAAAATCCTTTTGTCCAATTTCCCCCCAACAAACCGGGGTCCTACATTTCCTCCCATACAACATTTCAAATGGCGGCATGTCGATAGTTGAGTGATAGCTGTTGTTATATGAAAATTCTGCCAATGGTAGGTGGCTGTCCCAGCTCCCACTGAAATCAATGATACAGGCCCGGAGCATGTCCTCCAAGGTCTGAATGGTCCTTTCCAATTGTCCATCGGTTTGGGGGTGGTAAGCGGTGCTGATGTTCAATCTAGTGCCCATCGCTTCATTGAATTTCTTCCAAAACCTTGACGTGAATCTAGTATCCCTGTCGGACACAATCGACAGCGGCATACCATGTCTGCTCACAATTTCTTTGATAAATATTTCGGCTAGCTTTTCGGACGAAGAAGTCTCACGTATTGGCAGGAAGTGAGCACTCTTTGTCAAGCAGTCGACGATCACCCAAATGGTGTCATTGCCTTTAGCTGTTCGCGGTAGCTTGGTAATGAAGTCCATTGTGATCTCCTCCCACTTCCATTCCGGTATTGGTAAAGGTTGCATTTTACCACATGGTTTCTGGTGCTCGGCCTTAACTAGTGAACACGTTAAGCACTTGTTCACGTATTCAGTCACATCGTTCTTCATGCCAGGCCACCAGTACTCTTTCTTCAAGTCTTGATACATTTTGTTTGTCCCGGGGTGGATAGAATAACGAGACTTATGGGCCTCATCGAGTATTTTGGCCCTAAGTTCGCCAATCTTAGGTATCCACATCCGGCCAAACCTAGTTCGTACTCCGTATGTATTTGCACTTAAGTTCCCTTGTTGTCCTACTATTCTTTCCCGTTTCACATTTCTTTCTAACAGTGCTTCATCTTGTGCCTTTGTTATTTCACCCATCAAATCTGGTGTTATAATCAGCTGACACGCTTTGATCCGGATGGGTGTCGATTCTTCCTTTCTACTTAAAGCGTCAGCCACTACGTTTGCCTTGCCTGGATGGTACAATATTTCACAGTCATAGTCTTTCAGTAGCTCTAACCACCTTCTTTGCCTCATGTTTAGTTCCTTTTGTTCAAAAAAATATTTCAAGCTTTTGTGATCGGAGTAGATGGTGCATTTAACTCCATACAAGTAGTGCCTCCATATTTTCAATGCGAAAACCACTGCTGCTAACTCTAGATCGTGTGTTGGGTAGTTAACCTCGTGAATCTTTAGTTGTCGTGAGGCATAAGCAATTACCTTTCCTCGTTGCATAAGTACGCAACCTAAACCCTGCCCCGAAGCGTCAGAGTAGACTACCAAGTCTTCATTTCCTTCAGGTAGTGTTAAGACTGGAGCTTGAGTTAATCGTGCCTTAAGTTCCTCAAACGCGTTGTTTTGGGTTTGACCCCATTCATATTTTACTTCCTTACGTGTCAATTTAGTTAGTGGCGAGGCTATTCTTGAGAAATCTTGAATGAACCTTCGATAGTAGCCTGTCAAACCCAAGAAACTTCGTATCTCTGTTGGTGTCTTTGGGATGTTCCATTCCTTTACTGTCTCGATCTTTGCAGGATCTACCATGATGCCGTTTGGGTTTATCACATGACCTAGGAATTGGACTTCCCTAAGCCAAAACGCGCATTTGGAGAATTTTGCGTACAACTTTTCCTTCTCTAGCACCTCCAGAACTTCTCTTAGGTGACAGTGATGATCACCCTCGCTTTTCGAATATACCAGTATGTCGTCTATAAAAACTATCACCGATCGATCCAACATGGGTCGACACACTCTATTCATCAAATCCATGAACGCTGCTGGTGCGTTAGTTAATCCGAAGGACATCACGAGAAATTCATAATGCCCATAACGCGTGCGAAACGCGGTCTTTGGTACGTCTTCCTCTCTTACTTTCAACTGATGGTAACCCGACCTAAGATCGATCTTTGAGAACCAACTCGCACCTTGCAGTTGATCAAAAAGGTCGTCTATTCTAGGCAGTGGGTATTTGTTCTTTACTGTCCTCTTGTTCAGTTCGCGGTAGTCAATGCACATGCGCATGCTGCCGTCCTTCTTCTTTACAAATAGTACCGGAGCGCCCCATGGTGAGATGCTCGGTCTAATAAATCCCTTTTCTGTTAATTCCTGTAGTTGAGACATCAATTCTTTCATTTCTGACGGAGCCAATCGGTAGGGGGCTTTGGCAACGGGCTCAGCTCCTGGCAGTAAGTCAATCTGAAATTCTATTTCCCGATCGGGTGGCAACCCAGGTAGATCCTCAGGGAATACTTCCGGAAAGTTGCACACCACGGGTACATTCTTGAGTTCTTTAGTTTTCATTCTATCATCAATAACATATGCCAGATAAGCTTCGCAACCGCGCCTCATGTAACTTTCGGCCTTGATCATCGAGATGACGTTCGGCATCTTGCAATTCCAATCCCCATAAACCGTAATTAGACTGCCGCTTGGAGCTTTGAGGTGTATCCTCTTACGTTTACATATGATTTGAGCTTCATTGGCAGCTAGCCAATCCATTCCCAATACTATATCGAATCCTCCTAAGGTGAGAAGGAATAATCTAGAAGGGAACTTATGACCCTCTATTTCTATTATGCAATCCTCTGTTACTTGGAATACTGCCGAATTTTTACCAACGGCAGTTTGTACGCTAAAGGCCTTTACTATGGTGTTAATAGTGCAATCCAGTTTACGACTAAATGCATTTGATATAAAGCTTTTACTAGCACCAGAGTCGAATAAAATAGCAGCATGTTCATCATTTACTAGAAACGTACCTGACACGACATCAGGGTTTCCCCTTGCCTCTTCCTCCGTTAAGGCATAGGCGCGAGTCCTTGCCTTTTGTTGTTCCTGCTCCTTATCCTTTCCCGAACCAGATTGGCCGGCCTTCCTGCAGTATTTTGTCAGATGCCCAAATTGTCCACAGCTTTGGCATTTAGTGTCTCTCAAACAGTCACGAGAATAGTGTCCCGCCCTTCCACACCTATAGCAGGTGGTGGTGCCGACTCGACACTCGCCAAGATGTTGCCTTCCACATTTCTTGCAAGTTTCATATTCATTGGACCTTGGTTTCTTGCTCTCAGTTGTTACGTTCCCTCTTCCGGTGCCTCTGGACGTGTTCTCCCACTTTCTCTTTTGTGTCTCAGGTGCCGGGTCCTCATTGGCGTAGTCGTCGTAGACGATTCCGCTCAGATTCACTACCGACTCGAAGGTCGAGGGTAGGTTAGCTTTCACATGGACACGGACCCGCTGTGGCAACCCCTTAACATAATACTTGATCAAACGGTCTTCAGTTTCTACCAGATGGGGTACTAGTTGAGCCAGTTCATTGAATCTTGATGTATACTGGCGATGAGTCTTGTTGCCAGCCTTGAAGTTCAGGAATTCATTCTCAACTCGGTCGATTTCATTCTGGGGACAAAACTTTTGGATGACCAGTTTCTTCAAGTCGTCCCATGTCATTCTGTTTATAGCATTCGGTGACTTAGTTCTCTGAATATTCCTCCACCAACTTAGTGCTTCGTTGGTGAAAGAATGAGCGACGTACTTAACAGCTTGGTCGGGTCGACACTCGCTGATGTTGATTACAGCATTCATCCTCTCTATCCATTCAAGCGTTACCACTGAATCCTTGCTCCCATCGAACTTGGGTGGGTCTCCGTCCTTAAAGCCCTTATAAGTACACCCACGGTTGCTCGATCCTATCTTTATTTCATCCCCATCACTATCATATACTTTCTCTTCCTTGTCTCCTTCATCCTCCTCTCTACTTTTCTTTATTGCCTCGGATAGTAGATCAGGCAATACCTTCTTCAAAGTGAGCACAACTTCACGGGCAATAGCATCCCTGACTTCAGGTTCCAACTGTATAGGCCCTGGACTGTCGTCCTTAACGGGGGTCACTTCTGTTTCGTGCACACTTTCGGTGTGCTCTGCGTGCACACTCTCTTCTTCTTCTTCTTCTATTCTTTGGTTCAACGGAGGTCTACCTACTCGGCCAGTACGACCGCCTCGGCGTCCTGTTCTTCCTCCACCAGCCATAAATTCTTAATTTCCCGATAGTTAAAAAGGGAATACATCAATGTCATTTCTTCAGATCATAGTTTGGAATAGTACAAGCAAGGTAAATTCTTAATTACAGTGACCGGTTTGTGATTACTAATTTACATTGCTTTTCGGGTTCAAAACTCTTCAAATCAGTCATGGCATTAACATCTATTTGTTCTAAGTTATGGTATCTATTCTTATGCAAGAGCATTAACTTTATTCTTACTTACCGTGCTGGCGTTAGCGTTGGTTACCCATACTGACATCCGTGCGTTGGTCCCATAATCAGTTTGAGTCTAGACATTTAGGGATGTCTAAATCTCTCAAACTATTGCTCTGATACCAACTTGTAAGGCCCCTTTCCCGGGTGACCTCACTTGTTGGATTTACTCATAAACATAGCCATAAATACTGAACTTAAATTAAAAACATTCATCATTCAATTACATTACATAACAGCGGAAATCTTAACAATTAAAAACACAACATTGTCTTAACAAACAAAAGTGGGATGTCAGTCTTGTGCCGGGTAACCTTCACGCCATCGCACGACCTTTTCTTCCTTTACCTGAAATGTATACTAAAAGTCAGCTAACGCTGGTGAGTTCTAGTTTAATACAATTAGGTATAAACATTCTTTTCTTTATAAGTATGCATAATTATATACATTTATATAAATACACATTGACTTGAATTGCTTTTCTGTTATCATTCTTCGCAAATACATATAAATATATATATTCACATCATTTGTCTCATTTACTTTCATAACTTTTGCTTTTCTTTCATCTTTCTTTGTGACTACATATATATGCATTCACCCTTTTCTTTTCTTTTCTTTTCTTTTCATTCATGGGTGATCAACCCGTCATTTATTTGCGAATGTCACAAAGACAAGCGCCACGGTCCATCGTCATGGTCCGCCTATTCTTACAACCGTCCGGCAACTAGTGTCCGTCCGTATTTTTCATTCTTACAACCGTCCGGCAACTTGTGTCCGTCCGTAATCTTACAACCGTCCTACCGTCGTAGGCCGTATTTCGCCCGTCTGCCATAAGGCATCCGTTTCCCACTTAAACTAATTATACAGCCGAATATTGATTTAGCGCCTTACTCCACCGTAGTGGCCTTTATTTAGTCTACCTTTCTAGACTTACTTTTTCTGGCTGCATAATAGTCGAGTGGTCGTCCGTCTACCGAAGTAGCCGTTATCATTGAAGCGTCCATAACGTTTTCTGTTACTTGGCAAGCAATATATACATAGATATAAAGCAGGATTTCATTCTTACACGTTATACTATTCTTTTCATTCATTCTTGATAATCATACGATTCATTCTTTGTTCATAATTCATTTTTGTACTTGAGTATATATATATGTTTGTATACCACGTATGATCACATTAACATTCATTACATTTATTCACTTAGTGTATACACTTCAGCCCCAAAACATTTATAAATTATTTGCACATAACATAGAAGGGGGCACATAGAACTCACCTGATGGGCTACTCTAGGTTGTCCTAGACAAAGGTCCAACAGCGTCACTTTCGATCTGGATTAGGTAGTTAAATACACATTAGACCCAACCCCGACTTTAATGGTTTAATCATTCTAAACTTACTGACTTTACTTAACCAACCTGCTGCCTGCTGTCTGCTGCCTGCGCACTTAGTAAGTGCGCAGGGACTTGCTCTTGCGCACTTGGCAAGTGCGCAGGAGCCTTCCTCTTGCGTACTTGTTAAGTACGCAGGGTCTGCATCCTGCGTACTTGGTAAGTACGCAGGGATTCCCCCCTGCGCACTTGGTAAGTGCGCAGGACCTGGTTCTTGGACCAAAAATCCGAAGTTCTTGCATGCAAACCCGATCGTGCCAATCTTACAATTTTCTTTGATCAAAACATGCGGTTTTCGTTCTAGATGCTATTTCTAAGCTTATTATTAAGTTTCATCCGTAAAAACATCATCTATTTAGCTAAAACTTGAGAAACCCCAAAATGAACAAAAACTCAGATTATGTATGAATCATTACCTGGATTGAAGTTTTGATTCGGAGGTTTTGCTGTAACGTGCTCCTCTAATCTCGTGACGATCCGTCGACTTTCTCTCTCTAGACCCGGGCTCCCTTTCTCTCTCTAGAATTGGTGAAATGGAGGTGAAATGGTCAAATGGGCTGTCTTGCCCCTTTTATACCTGGGCTTCCCTCGGCCCGTTAGAGTCGAGCCCAAGCCCATCCGTCTTTCTTTCGCTTTATGACGTTTAAATCCCCATCGTATTATTAATTACTTATTTACTATTTTCGGAATGTTACAGATTACCACGAAAGTAACAAGGACCGTGCGGATTTTAGTACCTTCCTGTAGGGTCATTGGAAGTGTGAGCTGTCCTAGGGGAACCACGGATTTTCCGGGGGCTTTTAACCAATTTGTTGACCCATGTAACTCCCCTATTCTCTGTATTATCTTTAAGTTTCGTGGGAAGATTGACAGACCTGACTGGTTCCAGACGGGTGTATGGGAGGGCCGCGTCCATGTGATAGGTCCTTTGAAGCGTCGAGCCTGCCCGGAAGAATTCGACTGTTTGTCCGATCCATCACTTCTATGATCCTTTTTATCGTACTCATGTGTGCTCCGGACGGACCTTTCTGCCCGGACAAAGGCGCAGGCGGCAATCATTAACTCCTCCATAGTTTTTGGTAAACCGTCCCGGCCATGGAGCCTGCGGATGAGCTCGTCATGCCGGATGCCTTGAATGAAACTGGCTATCATTAAATCCTCCCCCGCTCCGACTATCTGCATACTTTCTTTGTTATACCGGGTAATGAAATCTTCCACCAATTCCCCATCCCGTCTCCGGATGTGAAGTATTTATGTTTTGTCCTTTGTGTGTCGTTTTTGTTGACTAATCTTTTGCATTAATTTTTCCAGGAATCCATCAAAGCTGTCAATCCGGCCTATGGGTAGACTATCGTACCATAGACGAGCTACCCCGACTAGGGTTTGAACAAACATGTGACACCATTCATATAGGGCCCATCTTTCTACCCCCCAGCACTAATGAAAACATTGATATGGTCATCAGGATCCGTGGTACCGTCATATTTCCCGACTGTGGTTGGCATTTTCAGCTTACGAAGTATTTCTGCCTGGGCTATCCGGGGTGTGAACTTAGACTGTGTTAACAAAGCCGTTGGGCGGTACGAACGATGGATGTCCATTAGGGGATTACTCCCGGGCATGGGTATGAGTGTGGGCGGGGGCCCTTGGGTGCTGTAAGGTTGAGTGGGAGGGACGGGCTGGCCTCCGGCGAACGGTCCGGTAGTATGTGCTAATGTGAATCCCCCGGGTGTGGTATAAGTTGTTTCTTCATATGTTAACTGGTTCCGGAGTTCTGCCAGGCGTATCTCTTTCCAAAATTGTTCATCCATACGAGCCTAACGTTGTTGCTCCATCCACCATTCGTTGCCTGTGAGCAACGGCATGGTGTAGGGAATAGACCCGAGGATAGGCGGGATGCCGGAGCTGGGAATAGGAGGGATTCCTTCGGTGGAAACAATGGACTGTGACAGATTATAGATGGGTATTCCTGGTGTGGTGGCATATGGTAAGCTAGTAGTTAGTGTGGGTTGCGGGATGTCACGATTCACTTGGGTAGAAGTGGTAGTTGGGATCGGAGGGGGTACGGAGGACGAGGGAAACGCATGATGAGGCAATGAGTTAGGCATATTAATATGCGATGTGTGAAGATGAGATGTTGCTGCTGCCGTCAATAAGTCTGCTGAGCGGCGTTGGGCCTGTTCCAAACGTTCTTTTAATGAAAGAGTCGTAGGAGCATCGGCCTGAGACTGTATATCTTCTGTTGGTGCTCCCGCGTTTGCTATGTGATTTCTTTCGTCGTCTGATTCATAATCTGACTGTATGTTATCCATTACAAGCAAAGATTGTACTCGGGACACCGTTGTAACTATTGTTCGACCGGGATGGCGCCAATGAAGAGTTGTGGAAACTCTCATTTAATGAATAATTCCCGAATTCAATCGATTACAAGCTTTGGAACTTATCTCCCCTCATTCTCTATGAGGTCATCCTCTATTTATAGGTTATTTACATTCTCTTTCCTCTAACCGAATGATAGTGACAGCCTCCGTTCTTATTTGTCCGCCCTTGCTGTTTATTCCTTTATGGGTCTCTCTGATGGTTAGACGGTTAGAGCTTTTATTTCTTTCTTGGGTTTCATTTATTTCCTAGTATGATACGTCGTAAGTAACCAAAATTTATTGAAAACCCAAAGCAAACGGAAGAAAAAAAGAAAAAAGAAAGAAAAAAAGAAGAGTCAAATTAGTTCATGTAACCGGAAGGCACTGAAAACCACAGTTCATCCCACATCGTCCCCAATATGAAATTTCATCAGCTTCATGTACCGGAGGTCGGTGAAGATTGGTGTTTGGGATTACTTTTGAAAGCTACTTTTTACTTATTTTTAAAAGTAAGAATTTTTAACTTTTGGATTTCAACTTCTCCATCTCATATTTTTCAACTTATTTTGAATTGTCCAAACAAACTTATAACTTATTACCTTATTTCAAAAGGTAATAAGTCAATAAGTTATTTTGAAAAGTAATCCCAAACACCCTTAACGTCCCTTCGGGACATCCGATAAAATTGGAACGATACAGAGAAGATTAGCATGGCCCCTGCGCAAGGATGACACGCACAAATCGAGAAATGGTCCAAATTTTTTTCTCACCCTCTTCTCTTCGCCGGAACCCTAATTTTGGACTCTGCACCATGATTTCATCGATATTCTTTTGACCGATCTCCGTTTTAGGTTGATTACGTCTTCGCCGGAACCCTAATTTTTGGTTGATTATATTAAATTAGGGCTCCAAATGGATGAAACAGCTTTGAGGAGGTATGCATTAAAACCTGAATCTTCCATAGCTTTATTGTATCTTTGATTTTGCTTCCAACTCAGTTTGGTAGTCTGCAAGTTATGATGATCCAAAGTTTGTGTCAGTTTTAGCTACTCTAATCTCAAATCATGATTATTTTTTAGTCCTAAAAAATTAATTATTTTGTCATATTAATATCTCTGGAAATTGTGTTTAATACTCTGTTTAGATACATGACATGAGGTTAATATCTTGCTTTTCATATGTTGCAAAAATTATGGATACCAATTCATTCGTATTTACTAATTATTTCAAGATCCTACTTTTTTGTACTACATATATCATCATTTGCAAGTATTGTTGGGAATACTGTGTGGTTTAGTTCTAGGGGGTGTAAACGAGCTGAGCCGCTCCTGAGCTACTCGAGACTGGTTCGCAAAAAGCCCGAATTGAGCAGAGCTTAAACAGTAGGTCGAAATTGACATTTATAAATCAGTAGGTCAAAATTGACCCATTTATAAGTGAACAAGTTGAAGATAACACATTTATGCAGTGCTGAAATCCTCTCCAACCATCCAGACAAACTCTACGCAGTGCTGAAATCTTCAACTTGATGTCACAGATATCAAATTCCTACACTAATCAATCTTCATGTGAGTTGTACTATTTTATTGCACAATACTGATCTTTTTTTTATAACTCATTAGTTTTGAACTAAAGTGTGTTGACTTGAACAAAATTTAGTCGTTTTGACTTGTTACGTGCTAATTTTTTGAGGATTTTTCAGTTCTATCCTGGGTGTTATGTATGAATTAGTTTTATCATTAAACATGAAATAACCAGCAACTAAGTTCATTAGTTTGCTTGTTAGTGCTCTTGTAAATCCTTTTTATTGAATAAAGGAACACTATATGAAGTCAGAGTTATGCTATTGATTGTTCAAGGCGTTTTTGTTTTTTGTTTGGTTCTGTTGACACCTTCCTTTTGTTGATTGACAAACCAAGTTTTATTATTACTTTTAGTCATTATACTTTTTCCGGAATCCCCGTTTCAACCCGAACACATTTTGGTCAGAACCTGTTTTGACCTGAACAAATTGGTACTTTTTCTTAAAACAGACCAGTTTAACTCGCTACCTGACCCAACACGCCTCTTTTGCTAGGCTTAAAATTAGTATATATTTGATTGTGTTTTAACTTCAGTTTCTTACTTTACTTGTTTGAACGCTTAACACTTAGATTGGGGTATGTTTAACATGTTTTCCTTGGTTACACCTCCAGCTCAGTACCTTAGTTCGTTTTTCTGCACATTTGAATCTAAATTGGGGTATATTTAACAAATTTTTTTATCATGTAAACTAACTGCAAGGGCTGTGATCATCTAAATTGTGTGAAACTTTAAGCTGTTATAGAGTTTGTGAGCTATCTTAATAAATTTTGTAAACTAATTGGCCACAATATTTTCTTTCACATGTGAACTAACAAAGACTTAGGTCCAACAGCTGAGACCTACAAGTCTGATCGGTATGCGCAGGTAAGATGTATGCGTTCATATTTCATGTATCTGCTTGTTTTTGAAATAGATTATCGCTTCAAAAAGTGTGTGTTTTTGTATGAATATGATTAATTAAATCTTGTTGATTGTTGAATGAATATCTGCGTAAATTATAATGGAACTAGTGAAAGTAAATTAAACAGATTCGTGTTATTCTATGAATCTTGTTTAGTGAAAGTGTTTGTGTGATTCACTAATTCTAGTATAGGACAGCTTGACATTATTTATTCATGCTATTTGGATTTAAGGAATCTTGCTTAGAGAAGCTTGTACCTTCAATTAGTATTAGGAGCTTCTTTGATTGGACCTTCATTAATGCTTCATGGATCCAAGTTCTATGTTGTTTTTAAGTGCCCATTGGATTCTTGTTAATCTCATTTTAATGTTTTGTGGGTACATAGGAAGTTTATTTGTGGTTTCTTAAACGATTTTATTAGCCATTTTGCTTGTAATGTTAAGTAGTATGTACAATGGTGGATCCAAGATTGCATTCTCATTGTAACTTCTTTTATGGGATGCATTAGAATAAAAAGTTGTTGATTGGTTATTATATATCACATTTTTTTCCTAGGGTATGCACATGTGACATGCGTACCTTGCATATCATGCGAGTCTAATAGACGTGGCAGTTTTGACTTTTTTACTTATGAATGGGTCGGTTTGGGTTGCATCTGATCTCAAACGGTTCAAATGGGTATTTAAAAAGAAAACAAAAATATCTTAAAAAAGAAACGGGTTATAAAGATCTATGAGTTGCATACGTGATGCAAGTAATCACTACCTACCTAGGAATCTCCAAAAGACTTGCAAAGGCTCTATTTAGAGGTTCATCTTTTGGAATCTTGGCACCCACAAGCATGATTCAATCATCAAATTCTACACGCATGGATTGATGTGGACCGAAGAACCTTTAATCTTATTACTGAAATGTTCACTCCAGGAACCCTTAAAGAGTAGTGTTTCTCTTTTTCCTTCCATAACTTATTTGGGGAACTATTATTTGTGCATCTATAGATACATGACGAAATATAATAAAGTAGATATTCGGGCTATAAAGTTTTGGGCTCACCATATCCAATCGGGCCTGATTTATCTCCATGGTCATGGCCTACCGGTGTTCCATAGAGCCCTTAAAAGTGTGACAACATTTCTGTTAATGGTCATTTGGGACAAGTAAAGATTGGCGATCTTGGGCTCGCAACCACTATCGGGGGCTTATGTAGAGCACATACCATTAGCGGTACATCTCTAGCATTGACCATAATTTTTTGGCTTATGTTTTATTGCTAACATGTCAAATAGATAAATTAAAAAAAAACATCTAGAAACAGGTCATGAATGGGTTTTGAGTTGCCAAAAATATACCCAGTTGTGTATTAAAAATTTTGACTTATTATTTTAATAAGTAGATTTTGTTTTAACTATTGGTTATTTAAGAGACCCAACCCAACCCATTTTGGCCAAAACCTATTCTGACCTGCCCATTTTGCCACATATACCTAGTATCTCATTTACAAACCATTCATGTTGATGGCTAAAGTATCATCCACATAGCTTCTTTCGGGTGGCTAAATGATGGCTTTTCTTTCCAAGAATCCCAAAGGTTGGCTTTGCGGGTTGACCCTTTGGTAGCAACATCTCTAGGCTTGATAGCGGGTTCCCATTTGGGCTTGAGGTCTTATCTAGTGAACTAACTAGCGATGAATCCAAGATTTTCGCTCATAATATATACTGCCTTAACAAAAAGAATACAGGACACATCATTGCTGGAAAATTGAATCCAGATGATGATACCATCATTCTTGGGGTACAAATTGCAGATTGAGAAGGTAATTTTCATGTATTTTTCAACTTGATTTGGGGTTGTTAGGATTTGTGTTTTGAAACTGATAATATGAGTTGCAATTATCAGTTGTTAGTGTTTGGATATTTAGTTTAGAAGCAGCTTCAAGAACAACTACCAAAATGCCACTAGTGAGCTAAGTAGGCCTTTTATTTTTTTAGCTCCTTCAATAATCATATTTGCCATACACTTTGACATTGATCATCTTATTATTACACCATAAAACAAGGGGGTGTTTGGCGTATTGCATTTTGAAATAGATTACAGATGAAGATAGTGTTTAGTGTTTCTGCTGTTTGAAGTTGCGATAATCATATAATTAATTGATTATTTACTAATTATTTCAAGATCCTACTTTTTTGTACTGCATATATCATCATTTGCAAGTATTGTTGGGAATACTGTGTGGTTTAGTTCTAGGGGGTGTAAACGAGCTGAGCCGCTCCTGAGCTACTCGAGACTGGCCCGAATCGAGCAGAGCTTAAACAGTAGGTCGAAATTGACCCATTTATAAATCAGTAGGTCAAAATTGACCCATTTATAAGTGAACAAGTTGAAGATAACACATTTATGCAGTGCTGAAATCCTCTCCAACCATCCAGACAAACTCTACGCAGTGCTGAAATCTTCAACTTGATGTCACAGATATCAAATTCCTACACTAATCAATCTTCATGTGAGTTGTACTATTTTATTGCACAATACTGATCTTTTTTTTATAACTCATTAGTTTTGAACTAAAGTGTGTTGACTTGAACAAAATTTAGTCGTTTTGACTTGTTACGTGCTAATTTTTTGAGGATTTTTCAGTTCTATCCTGGGTATTATGTATGAATTAATTTTATCATTAAACATGAAATAACCAGTAACTAAGTTCATTAGTTTGCTTGTTAGTGCTCTTGTAAATCCTTTTTATTGAATAAAGGAACACTATATGAAGTCAGAGTTATGCTATTGATTGTTCAAGGCCTTTTTGTTTTTTGTTTGGTTCTGTTGACACCTTCCTTTTGTTGATTGACAAACCAAGTTTTATTATTACTTTTAGTCATTATACTTTTTCCGGAATCACCCGTTTCAACCCGAACACATTTTGGTCAGAACCTGTTTTGACCTGAACAAATTGGTACTTTTTCTTAAAACAGACCAGTTTAACTCGCTACCTGACCCAACACGCCTCTTTTGCTAGGCTTAAAATTAGTATATATTTGATTGTGTTTTAACTTCAGTTTCTTACTTTACTTGTTTGAACGCTTAACACTTAGATTGGGGTATGTTTAACATGTTTTCCTTGGTTACACCTCCAGCTCAGTACCTTAGTTCGTTTTTCTGCACATTTGAATCTAAATTGGGGTATATTTAACAATTTTTTTTATCATGTAAACTAACTGCAAGGGCTGTGATCATCTAAATTGTGTGAAACTTTAAGCTGTTATAGAGTTTGTGAGCTATCTTAATAAATTTTGTAAACTAATTGGCCACACTATTTTCTTTCACATGTGAACTAACAAAGACTTAGGTCCAACAGCTGAGACCTACAAGTCTGATCGGTATGCGCAGGTAAGATGTATGCGTTCATATTTCATGTATCTGCTTGTTTTTGAAATAGATTATCGCTTCAAAAAGTGTGTGTTTTTGTATGAATATGATTAATTAAATCTTGTTGATTGTTGAATGAATATCTGCGTAAATTATAATGGAACTAGTGAAAGTAAATTAAACAGATTCGTGTTATTCTATGAATCTTGCTTAGTGAAAGTGTTTGTGTGATTCACTAATTCTAGTATAGGGCAACTTGACATTATTTATTCATGCTATTTGGATTTAAGGAATCTTGCTTAGAGAAGCTTGTACCTTCAATTAGTATTAGGAGCTTCTTTGATTGGACCTTCATTAATGCTTTATGGATCCAAGTTCTATGTTGTTTTTAAGTGCCCATTAGATTCTTGTTGATCTCATTTTAATGTTTTGTGGGTACATAGGAAGTTTATTTGTGGTCTCTTAAACGATTTTATTAGCCATTTTGCTTGTAATGTTAAGTAGTATGTACAAACCAAGATTGCATTCTCATTGTAACTTCTTTTATGGGATGCATTAGAATAAAAGTTGTTGATTGGTTATTATACATCACATTTTTTTCCTAGGGTATGCAATGTGACATGCGTACCTTGCATATCATGCGAGTCTAAAAGACGTGGCAGTTTTGACTTTTTTACTTATGAATGGGTCGGTTTGGGTTGCATTTGATCTCAAACGGTTCAGATGGGTATTTAAAAAGAAAACAAAAATATCTTAAAAAAGAAACGGGTTATAAAGATCTATGAGTTGCATACGTGATGCAGGTAATCACTACCTACCTAGGAATCTCCAAAAGACTTGCAAAGGCTCTATTTAGAGGTTCATCTTTTGGAATCTTGGCACCCTCAATCATGATTCAATCATCAAATTCTACACGCATGGATTGATGTGGACCGAAGAACCTTTAATCGTATTACTGAAATGTTCACTCCAGGAACCCTTAAAGAGTAGTGTTTCTCTTTTTCCTTCCATAACTTATTTGGGGAACTATTATTTGTGCATCTATAGATACATGACGAAATATAATAAAGTAGATATTCGGGCTATAAAGTTTTGGGCTCACCATATCCAATCGGGCCTGATTTATCTCCATGGTCATGGCCTACCGGTGTTCCATAGAGCCCTTAAAAGTGTGACAACATTTCTGTTAATGGTCATTTGGGACAAGTAAAGATTGGCGATCTTGGGCTCGCAACCATTATCGGGGGCTTATGTAGAGCACATACCATTAGCGGTACATCTCTAGCATTGACCATAATTTTTTGGCTTATGTTTTATTGCTAACATGTCAAATAGATAAATTAAAAAAAAACATCTAGAAACAGGTCATGAATGGGTTTTGAGTTGCCAAAAATATACCCAGTTGTGTATTAAAAATTTTGACTTATTATTTTAATAAGTAGATTTTGTTTTAACTATTGGTTATTTAAGAGACCCAACCCAACCCATTTTGGCCAAAACCTATTCTGACCTGCCCATTTTGCCACATATACCTAGTATCTCATTTACAAACCATTCATGTTGATGGCTAAAGTATCATCCACATAG
Organism: Smallanthus sonchifolius; assembly: GCA_023525975.1. Lineage (NCBI taxonomy): Eukaryota > Viridiplantae > Streptophyta > Magnoliopsida > Asterales > Asteraceae > Smallanthus > Smallanthus sonchifolius. The sequence goes on from CM042046.1 coordinate 37,359,460, forward strand.
CTTCTTTCGGGTGGCTAAATGATGGCTTTTCTTTCCAAGAATCCCAAAGGTTGGCTTTGCGGGTTGACCCTTTGGTAGCAACATCTCTAGGCTTGATAGCGGGTTCCCATTTGGGCTTGAGGTCTTATCTAGTGAACTAACTAGCGATGAATCCAAGATTTTCGCTCATAATATATACTGCCTTAACAAAAAGAATACAGGACACATCATTGCTGGAAAATTGAATCCAGATGATGATACCATCATTCTTGGGGTACAAATTGCAGATAGAGAAGGTAATTTTCATGTATTTTTCAACTTGATTTGGGGTTGTTAGGATTTGTGTTTTGAAACTGATAATATGAGTTTCAATTATCAGTTGTTAGTGTTTGGATATTTAGTTTAGAAGCAGCTTCAAGAACAACTACCAAAATGCCACTAGTGTGCTAAGTAAGCCTTTTATTTTTTAGCTCCTTCAATAATCATATTTGCCATACACTTTGACATTGATCATCTTATTATTACACCATAAAACAAGGGGGTGTTTGGCGTATTGCATTTTGAAATCGATTACAGATGAAGATAGTGTTTAGTGTTTCTGCTGTTTGAAGTCGCGATAATCATATAATTAATTTATTATTTACTAATTATTTCAAGATCCTACTTTTTTGTACTGCATATATCATCATTTGCAAGTATTGTTGGGAATACTGTGTGGTTTAGTTCTAGGGGGTGTAAACGAGCTGAGCCGCTCCTGAGCTACTCGAGACTGGCCCGAATCGAGCAGAGCTTAAACAGTAGGTCGAAATTGACCCATTTATAAGTGAACAAGTTGAAGATAACACATTTATGCAGTGCTGAAATCCTCTCCAACCATCCAGACAAACTCTACGCAGTGCTGAAATCTTCAACTTGATGTCACAGATATCAAATTCCTACACTAATCAATCTTCATGTGAGTTGTACTATTTTATTGCACAATACTGATCTTTTTTTTTTATAACTCATTAGTTTTGAACTAAAGTGTGTTGACTTGAACAAAATTTAGTCGTTTTGACTTGTTACGTGCTAATTTTTTGAGGATTTTTCAGTTCTATCCTGGGTGTTATGTATGAATTAATTTTATCATTAAACATGAAATAACCAGCAACTAAGTTCATTAGTTTGCTTGTTAGTGCTCTTGTAAATCCTTTTTATTGAATAAAGGAACACTATATGAAGTCAGAGTTATGCTATTGATTGTTCAAGGCCTTTTTGTTTTTTGTTTGGTTCTGTTGACACCTTCCTTTTGTTGATTGACAAACCAAGTTTTATTATTACTTTTAGTCATTATACTTTTTCCGGAATCACCCGTTTCAACCCGAACACATTTTGGTCAGAACCTGTTTTGACCTGAACAAATTGGTACTTTTTCTTAAAACAGACCAGTTTAACTCGCTACCTGACCCAACACGCCTCTTTTGCTAGGCTTAAAATTAGTATATATTTGATTGTGTTTTAACTTCAGTTTCTTACTTTACTTGTTTGAACGCTTAACACTTAGATTGGGGTATGTTTAACATGTTTTCCTTGGATACACCTCCAGCTCAGTACCTTAGTTCGTTTTTCTGCACATTTGAATCTAAATTGGGGTATATTTAACAATTTTTTTTATCATGTAAACTAACTGCAAGGGCTGTGATCATCTAAATTGTGTGAAACTTGCTATCTTAATAAATTTTGTAAACTAATTGGCCACACTATTTTCTTTCACATGTGAACTAACAAAGACTTAGGTCCAACAGCTGAGACCTACAAGTCTGATCCGTATGCGCAGGTAAGATGTATGCGTTCATATTTCATGTATCTGCTTGTTTTTGAAATAGATTATCGCTTCAAAAAGTGTGTGTTTTTGTATGAATATGATTAATTAAATCTTGTTGATTGTTGAATGAATATCTGCGTAAATTATAATGGAACTAGTGAAAGTAAATTAAACAGATTCGTGTTATTCTATGAATCTTGCTTAGTGAAAGTGTTTGTGTGAATCACTAATTCTAGTATAGGGCAACTTGACATTATTTATTCATGCTATATGGATTTAAGGAATCTTGCTTAGAGAAGCTTGTACCTTCAATTAGTATTAGGAGCTTCTTTGATTGGACCTTCATTAATGCTTCATGGATCCAAGTTCTATGTTGTTTTTAAGTGCCCATTGGATTCTTGTTGATCTCATTTTAATGTTTTGTGGGTACATAGGAAGTTTATTTGTGGTCTCTTAAACGATTTTATTAGCCATTTTGCTTGTAATGTTAAGTAGTATGTACAATGGTGGATCCAAGATTGCATTCTCATTGTAACTTCTTTTATGGGATGCATTAGAATAAAAGTTGTTGATTGGTTATTATACATCACATTTTTTTTCCTAGGGTATGCACATGTGACATGCGTACCTTGCATATCATGCGAGTCTAATAGACGTGGCAGTTTTGACCTTTTTACTTATGAATGGGTCGGTTTGGGTTGCATCTGATCTCAAACGGTTCAGATGGGTATTTAAAAAGAAAACAAAAATATCTTAAAAAAGAAACGGGTTATAAAGATCTATGAGTTGCATACGTGATGCAGGTAATCACTACCTACCTAGGAATCTCCAAAAGACTTGCAAAGGCTCTACTTAGAGGTTCATCTTTTGGAATCTTGGCACCCTCAACCATGATTCAATCATCAAATTCTACACGCATGGATTGATGTGGACCGAAGAACCTTTAATCTTATTACTGAAATGTTCACTCCAGGAACCCTTAAAGAGTAGTGTTTCTCTTTTTCCTTCCATAACTTATTTGGGGAACTATTATTTGTGCATCTATAGATACATGACGAAATATAATAAAGTAGATAATCGGGATATAAATTTTGGGCTCACCATATCCAATCGGGCCTGATTTATCTCCATGGTCATGGCCTACCGGTGTTCCATAGAGCCCTTAAAAGTGTGACAACATTTCTGTTAATGGTCATTTGGGACAAGTAAAGATTGGCGATCTTGGGCTCGCAACCATTATCGGGGGCTTATGTAGAGCACATACCATTAGCGGTACATCTCTAGCATTGACCATAATTTTTTGGCTTATGTTTTATTGCTAACATGTCAAATAGATAAATTAAAAAAAAAACATCTAGAAACAGGTCATGAATGGGTTTTGAGTTGCCAAAAATATACCCAGTTGTGTATTAAAAATTTTGACTTATTAATTTAATAAGTAGATTTTGTTTTAACTATTGGTTATTTAAGAGACCCAACCCAGCCCATTTTGGCCAAAATCTATTCTGACCTGCCCATTTTGCCACGTATACCTAGTATCTCATTTACAAACCATTCATGTTGATGGCTAAAGTATCATCCACATAGCTTCTTTCGGGTGGCTAAATGATGGCTTTTCTTTCCAAGAATCCCAAAGGTTGGCTTTGCGGGTTGACCCTTTGGTAGCAACATCTCTAGGCTTGATAGCGGGTTCCCATTTGGGCTTGAGGTCTTATCTAGTGAACTAACTAGCGATGAATCCAAGATTTTCGCTCATAATATATACTGCCTTAACAAAAAGAATACAGGACACATCATTGCTGGAAAATTGAATCCAGATGATGATACCATCATTCTTGGGGTACAAAATGCAGATAGAGAAGTTAATTTTCATGTCTTTTTCAACTTGATTTGGGGTTGTTAGGATTTGTGTTTTGAAACTGATAATATGAGTTGCAATTATCAGTTGTTAGTGTTTGGATATTTAGTTTAGAAGCAGCTTCAAGAACAACTACCAAAATGCCACTAGTGAGCTAAGTAAGCCTTTTATTTTTTAGCTCCTTCAATAATCATATTTGCCATACACTTTGACATTGATCATCTTATTATTACACCATAAAACAAGGGGGTGTTTGGCGTATTGCATTTTGAAATCGATTACAGATGAAGATAGTGTTTTGTGTTTCTGCTGTTTGAAGTCGCGATAATCATATAATTAATTGATTATTTACTAATTATTTCAAGATCCTACTTTTTTGTACTGCATATATCATCATTTGCAAGAATTGTTGGGAATACTGTGTGGTTTAGTTCTAGGGGTGTAAACGAGCTGAGCCGCTCCTGAGCTACTCGAGACTGGCCCGAATCGAGCAGAGCTTAAACAGTAGGTCGAAATTGACCCATTTATAAATCAGTAGGTCAAAATTGACCCATTTATAAGGGAACAAGTTGAAGATAACACATTTATGCAGTGCTGAAATCCTCTCCAACCATCCAGACAAACTCTACATAGTGCTAAAATCTTCAACTTGTTGTCACAGATATCAAATTCCTACACTAATCAATCTTCATGTGAGTTGTACTATTTTATTGCACAATACTGATCTTTTTTTTATAACTCATTAGTTTTGAACTAAAGTGTGTTGACTTGAACAAAATTTAGTCGTTTTGACTTGTTACGTGCTAATTTTTTGAGGATTTTTCAGTTCTATCCTGGGTGTTATGTATGAATTAATTTTATCATTAAACATGAAATAACCAGCAACTAAGTTCATTAGTTTGCTTGTTAGTGCTCTTGTAAATCCTTTTTATTGAATAAAGGAACACTATATGAAGTCAGAGTTATGCTATTGATTGTTCAAGGCCTTTTTGTTTTTTGTTTGGTTCTGTTGACACCTTCCTTTTGTTGATTGACAAACCAAGTTTTATTATTACTTTTAGTCATTATACTTTTTCCGGAATCACCCGTTTCAACCCGAACACATTTTGGTCAGAACCTGTTTTGACCTGAACAAATTGGTACTTTTTCTTAAAACAGACCAGTTTAACTCGCTACCTGACCCAACACGCCTCTTTTGCTAGGCTTAAAATTAGTATATATTTGATTGTGTTTTAACTTCAGTTTCTTACTTTACTTGTTTGAACGCTTAACACTTAGATTGGGGTATGTTTAACATGTTTTCCTTGGTTACACCTCCAGCTCTGTACCTTAGTTCGTTTTTCTGCACATTTGAATCTAAATTGGGGTATATTTAACAATTTTTTTTATCATGTAAACTAACTGCAAGGGCTGTGATCATCTAAATTGTGTGAAACTTTAAGCTGTTATAGAGTTTGTGAGCTATCTTAATAAATTTTGTAAACTAATTTGCCACACTATTTTCTTTCACATGTGAACTAACAAAGACTTAGGTCCAACAGCTGAGACCTACAAGTCTGATCGGTATGCGCAGGTAAGATGTATGCGTTCATATTTCATGTATCTGCTTGTTTTTGAAATAGATTATCGCTTCAAAAAGTGTGTGTTTTTGTATGAATATGATTAATTAAATCTTGTTGATTGTTGAATGAATATCTGCGTAAATTATAATGGAACTAGTGAAAGTAAATTAAACAGATTCGTGTTATTCTATGAATCTTGCTTAGTGAAAGTGTGTGTGTGAATCACTAATTCTAGTATAGGGCAACTTGACATTATTTATTCATGCTATTTGGATTTAAGGAATCTTGCTTAGAGAAGCTTGTACCTTCAATTAGTATTAGGAGCTTCTTTGATTGGACCTTCATTAATGCTTCATGGATCCAAGTTCTATGTTGTTTTTAAGTGCCCATTGGATTCTTGTTGATCTCATTTTAATGTTTTGTGGGTACATAGGAAGTTTATTTGTGGTCTCTTAAACGATTTTATTAGCCATTTTGCTTGTAGTGTTAAGTAGTATGTACAATGGTGGATCCAAGATTGCATTCTCATTGTAACTTCTTTTATGGGATGCATTAGAATAAAAGTTGTTGATTGGTTATTATACATCACATTTTTTTTCCTTGGGTATGCACATGTGACATGCGTACCTTGCATATCATGCGAGTCTAATAGACGTGGCAGTTTTGACCTTTTTACTTATGAATGGGTCGGTTTGGGTTGCATCTGATCTCAAACGGTTCAGATGGGTATTTAAAAAGAAAACAAAAATATCTTAAAAAAGAAACGGGTTATAAAGATCTATGAGTTGCATACGTGATGCAGGTAATCACTACCTACCTAGGAATCTCCAAAAGACTTGCAAAGGCTCTACTTAGAGGTTCATCTTTTGGAATCTTGGCACCCTCAACCATGATTCAATCATCAAATTCTACACGCATGGATTGATGTGGACCGAAGAACCTTTAATCTTATTACTGAAATGTTCACTCCAGTAACCCTTAAAGAGTAGTGTTTCTCTTTTTCCTTCCATAACTTATTTGGGGAACTATTATTTGTGCATCTATAGATACATGACGAAATATAGTAAAGTAGATATTCGGGCTATAAAGTTTTGGGCTCACCATATCCAATCGGGCCTGATTTATCTCCATGGTCATGGCCTACCGGTGTTCCATAGAGCCCTTAAAAGTGTGACAACATTTCTGTTAATGGTCATTTGGGACAAGTAAAGATTGGCGATCTTGGGCTCGCAACCATTCTCGGGGGCTTATGTAGAGCACATACCATTAGCGGTACATCTCTAGCATTGACCATAATTTTTTGGCTTATGTTTTATTGCTAACATGTCAAATAGATAAATTAAAAAAAACATCTAGAAACAGGTCATGAATGGGTTTTGAGTTGCCAAAAATATACTCAGGTGTGTATTAAAAATTTTGACTTATTATTTTAATAAATAGATTTTGTTTTAACTATTGGTTATTTAAGAGACCCAACCCAGCCCATTTTGGCCAAAATCTATTCTGACCTGCCCATTTTGCCACGTATACCTAGTATCTCATTTACAAACCATTCATGTTGATGGCTAAAGTATCATCCACATAGCTTCTTTCGGGTGGCTAAATGATGGCTTTTCTTTCCAAGAATCCCAAAGGTTGGCTTTGCGGGTTGACCCTTTGGTAGCAACATCTCTAGGCTTGATAGCGGGTTCCCATTTGGGCTTGAGGTCTTATCTAGTGAACTAACTAGCGATGAATCCAAGATTTTCGCTCATAATATATACTGCCTTAACAAAAAGAATACAGGACACATCATTGCTGGAAAATTGAATCCAGATGATGATACCATCATTCTTGGGGTACAAAATGCAGATAGAGAAGTTAATTTTCATGTCTTTTTCAACTTGATTTGGGGTTGTTAGGATTTGTGTTTTGAAACTGATAATATGAGTTGCAATTATCAGTTGTTAGTGTTTGGATATTTAGTTTAGAAGCAGCTTCAAGAACAACTACCAAAATGCCACTAGTGAGCTAAGTAAGCCTTTTATTTTTTAGCTCCTTCAATAATCATATTTGCCATACACTTTGACATTGATCATCTTATTATTACACCATAAAACAAGGGGGTGTTTGGCGTATTGCATTTTGAAATCGATTACAGATGAAGATAGTGTTTTGTGTTTCTGCTGTTTGAAGTCGCGATAATCATATAATTAATTGATTATTTACTAATTATTTCAAGATCCTACTTTTTTGTACTGCATATATCATCATTTGCAAGAATTGTTGGGAATACTGTGTGGTTTAGTTCTAGGGGTGTAAACGAGCTGAGCCGCTCCTGAGCTACTCGAGACTGGCCCGAATCGAGCAGAGCTTAAACAGTAGGTCGAAATTGACCCATTTATAAATCAGTAGGTCAAAATTGACCCATTTATAAGGGAACAAGTTGAAGATAACACATTTATGCAGTGCTGAAATCCTCTCCAACCATCCAGACAAACTCTACATAGTGCTAAAATCTTCAACTTGTTGTCACAGATATCAAATTCCTACACTAATCAATCTTCATGTGAGTTGTACTATTTTATTGCACAATACTGATCTTTTTTTTATAACTCATTAGTTTTGAACTAAAGTGTGTTGACTTGAACAAAATTTAGTCGTTTTGACTTGTTACGTGCTAATTTTTTGAGGATTTTTCAGTTCTATCCTGGGTGTTATGTATGAATTAATTTTATCATTAAACATGAAATAACCAGCAACTAAGTTCATTAGTTTGCTTGTTAGTGCTCTTGTAAATCCTTTTTATTGAATAAAGGAACACTATATGAAGTCAGAGTTATGCTATTGATTGTTCAAGGCCTTTTTGTTTTTTGTTTGGTTCTGTTGACACCTTCCTTTTGTTGATTGACAAACCAAGTTTTATTATTACTTTTAGTCATTATACTTTTTCCGGAATCACCCGTTTCAACCCGAACACATTTTGGTCAGAACCTGTTTTGACCTGAACAAATTGGTACTTTTTCTTAAAACAGACCAGTTTAACTCGCTACCTGACCCAACACGCCTCTTTTGCTAGGCTTAAAATTAGTATATATTTGATTGTGTTTTAACTTCAGTTTCTTACTTTACTTGTTTGAACGCTTAACACTTAGATTGGGGTATGTTTAACATGTTTTCCTTGGTTACACCTCCAGCTCTGTACCTTAGTTCGTTTTTCTGCACATTTGAATCTAAATTGGGGTATATTTAACAATTTTTTTTATCATGTAAACTAACTGCAAGGGCTGTGATCATCTAAATTGTGTGAAACTTTAAGCTGTTATAGAGTTTGTGAGCTATCTTAATAAATTTTGTAAACTAATTTGCCACACTATTTTCTTTCACATGTGAACTAACAAAGACTTAGGTCCAACAGCTGAGACCTACAAGTCTGATCGGTATGCGCAGGTAAGATGTATGCGTTCATATTTCATGTATCTGCTTGTTTTTGAAATAGATTATCGCTTCAAAAAGTGTGTGTTTTTGTATGAATATGATTAATTAAATCTTGTTGATTGTTGAATGAATATCTGCGTAAATTATAATGGAACTAGTGAAAGTAAATTAAACAGATTCGTGTTATTCTATGAATCTTGCTTAGTGAAAGTGTGTGTGTGAATCACTAATTCTAGTATAGGGCAACTTGACATTATTTATTCATGCTATTTGGATTTAAGGAATCTTGCTTAGAGAAGCTTGTACCTTCAATTAGTATTAGGAGCTTCTTTGATTGGACCTTCATTAATGCTTCATGGATCCAAGTTCTATGTTGTTTTTAAGTGCCCATTGGATTCTTGTTGATCTCATTTTAATGTTTTGTGGGTACATAGGAAGTTTATTTGTGGTCTCTTAAACGATTTTATTAGCCATTTTGCTTGTAGTGTTAAGTAGTATGTACAATGGTGGATCCAAGATTGCATTCTCATTGTAACTTCTTTTATGGGATGCATTAGAATAAAAGTTGTTGATTGGTTATTATACATCACATTTTTTTTCCTAGGGTATGCACATGTGACATGCGTACCTTGCATATCATGCGAGTCTAATAGACGTGGCAGTTTTGACCTTTTTACTTATGAATGGGTCGGTTTGGGTTGCATCTGATCTCAAACGGTTCAGATGGGTATTTAAAAAGAAAACAAAAATATCTTAAAAAAGAAACGGGTTATAAAGATCTATGAGTTGCATACGTGATGCAGGTAATCACTACCTACCTAGGAATCTCCAAAAGACTTGCAAAGGCTCTACTTAGAGGTTCATCTTTTGGAATCTTGGCACCCTCAACCATGATTCAATCATCAAATTCTACACGCATGGATTGATGTGGACCGAAGAACCTTTAATCTTATTACTGAAATGTTCACTCCAGTAACCCTTAAAGAGTAGTGTTTCTCTTTTTCCTTCCATAACTTATTTGGGGAACTATTATTTGTGCATCTATAGATACATGACGAAATATAGTAAAGTAGATATTCGGGCTATAAAGTTTTGGGCTCACCATATCCAATCGGGCCTGATTTATCTCCATGGTCATGGCCTACCGGTGTTCCATAGAGCCCTTAAAAGTGTGACAACATTTCTGTTAATGGTCATTTGGGACAAGTAAAGATTGGCGATCTTGGGCTCGCAACCATTCTCGGGGGCTTATGTAGAGCACATACCATTAGCGGTACATCTCTAGCATTGACCATAATTTTTTGGCTTATGTTTTATTGCTAACATGTCAAATAGATAAATTAAAAAAAACATCTAGAAACAGGTCATGAATGGGTTTTGAGTTGCCAAAAATATACTCAGGTGTGTATTAAAAATTTTGACTTATTATTTTAATAAATAGATTTTGTGATTTTGTTTTAACTATTGGTTATTTAAGAGACCCAACCCAACCCATTTTGGCCAAAACCTATTCTGACCTGCCCATTTTGCCACATATACCTAGTATCTCATTTACAAACATTCATGTTGATGGCTAAAGTATCATCCACGTAGCTTCTTTCGGGTGGCTAAATGATGGCTTTTCTTTCCAAGAATCCCAAAGGTTGGCTTTGCGGGTTGACCCTTTGGTAGCAACATCTCTAGGCTTAATAGTGGGTTCCCATTTGGGCTTGAGGTGTTATCTAGTGAACTAACTAGCGATGAATCCAAGATTTTCGCTCATAATATATACTGCCTTAACAAAAAGAATACAGGACACATTATTGCTGGAAAATTGAATCCAGATGATGATACCATCATTCTTGGGGTACAAATTGCAGATAGAGAAGGTAATTTTCATGTCTTTTTCAACTTGATTTGGGGTTGTTAGGATTTGTGTTTTGAAACTGATAATATGAGTTGCAATTATCAGTTGTTAGTGTTTGGATATTTAGTTTAGAAGCAGCTTCAAGAACAACTACCAAAATGCCACTAGTGAGCTAAGTAAGCCTTTTATTTTTTAGTTCCTTCAATAATCATATTTGCCATACACTTTGACATTGATCATCTTATTATTACCCCATAAAACAAGGGGGTGTTTGGCATATTGCATTTTGAAATCGATTACAGATGAAGATAGTGTTTAGTGTTTCTGCTGTTTGAAGTCGCGATAATCATATAATTAATTGAGTGTTTGGCAAATTCTGATACTTTTAAGGATTTAGAAGGTATTATGGCCATTACTAATCAGAAATTTAACCTATGACCTTAACCTCTATGAAACCTTACATTTTCAAAATTTTGGATTTTTCCAATCCCATCTCTGAAATGACACCCAATAAAAGGGGATGTTGAAATCTTGATAAAAAGTTGAATAATTGAGATTCTTTGAAATTTTTTGCCCCTTAACTATTAATTTCTTGTAGTGACAAAGTCCTTACTTTTGAACCCGAAAGACTGTATTTTTGGTTATGTCCAATGAGACAACACATGGGGGTGGGCCTTTAATGTCTTAGATGGTCAAATATGTGACAATGTACGAGACTACGATCTATGCTCCATAAAGTACAAGTTAAAATAACGTTCTTGTGTAGAACATATATGGATTGAAAAAAAGGCCATTTCACACCAAATTCGAGTTACTTTAAAAGAAATATGAATAATTTCATATATATTTTTATAAAACTTAGTAAATATCATAAATATCCAAACTAAATTTTAAATATCATAGTTATCCTTATAAAACTTAGCAAATATCATACAGAGGGAAGTTCATTTCAGAACAACAAAATTATGCTAGAACAGAAGAAACAAACCTAATCGTTTAATTTTTTTTATCAATGGTAAAGTTTTTTACAATTTTATACTTCTTACATACAAATTTATGTATGTTTATGTACATAAAAAAATCATCAAACTAGTTTTTTCATATGCTTTTACATATTTGTAAGTTATGTGTAGGTAAAAAAACCTACACATGAATTACACATGTGTAGGTATGTATATAAACAAATTTTGTTCATAGTTTTTCGTTTAAATTTCATGAAAAACTAACAAACATTACATTTATATCATTTTCCTATATTTTAAAGCTTTGTTTGGATTCAATCCTATATGATATAGATAAGCTAGTATAATATATATCCGTACATATGTTTTATTTATTTATATATATACATAGAAGAATGATCATGAGAAAACTCGAGAAAACTGACTCAAACGAACTCTGAATAAACTCATTTTGGCGGCGTAGGAATCGGCTCAGCGTTTAGGTTTTGGGGGTGGGGAGTTTAGATTTTTTTTTGGGGGGGGGTGGGTGGGGGTTTAGCTTTAGGTTTTAGATCGAGTTTGACGAGCCGGTTCGTACGCCACTGGAATGAGTTCAATCGGAGTTCGTTTGGGCCAGTTTTCGCGAGTTTTCTCACTAAGAGGAGTTTTCTAATGAACTCAACCCTACATATATCCCTATAAAATAATCAAAATATCAAATATATCCACTTTAACATATTTCACATAATATGACCATTTTACCCTGATTTTTTTAAAACATTAAAATTTCATTTTGCCTATCTTTTTAACCCGTCTTTTTACTATATTTTTTTGTTTTTACATATTTTACAGTGTTTTTTTCTCTTTTTCCAATTGAATCGACTATTTACAATGATTTTTATTGATTCGTTTACCATTTTTTCAATTTTCTTAAATATCCTAATTTGTATGTTTGTTGTGATTCATATAGAAGAACTAATTGTATGACATATTTATGAACAATATAAAATGTAAAGATGAAAGTTTTAATTTGATATATTATGTAGCATTAAACTTCTAAAATATTGACCTTTTAAATATGTAAAATCATTATAAAATATCGAATCAATTGAAAAATCCAGTAAATAAAAGTGGTGTAAAAAATAAGGTTTTAAAGTTTTAAGAAAATGAATGGTATGAAATTGGTTTGGATATAATATGATATTTGACAAGTTTTGTAGGGATATAGATAGGGCTGTAAACGAACCGAACCGAACGAAGCATTGTTCGTGTTCGTTCGTTAAGAATTTAACATGTTCATGAACGGTTCACGAACACTAACCGAACGAAATTTCATGTTCGTATTCGTTCATTAAGGAAATGGATTTGTTCACGAACGGTTCATGAACGAAACCGAACGAAGGATAGTTTGAGACTTTTGATGTCAACCCTAATGTATTTCGAAATGAACATTTAATAAGATCATTTTAATATCAAGTTTTTTGTATTTATATCGAACTTACATTACTTAGTTAATTTTAGGGTAAAAAATAAAATAAAAATTAAAGAATATAAAAGGTTTAGCTAAAATAAAAGAGAAATATACAAAAAAAACTTTAATAAACAACATAAACAAACGACACATGAACGAACACGAACGTAAACGAACATAAACGAACGTTCACGAACACGTTACCGAACGTTCACGAACACAATTGAACGAACGAGACCTCTGTTCATGTTCGTTCATTTAGTTAATCGGACGGAATTTTCTTGTTTATGTTCGTTCATTTATTAAACGAACGAACGTAAACGAACTTCCCGTCGAACAGTTCACGAACTGTTCGTTGAACGTTCGGTTCATTTACAGCCCTAGATATAGATGATACTAGATTAGAACTTGTGTACTACACAAGGTGAAAAGTATCAATATATAAAATTCTTAAATATTTATATGTATCTTATAGTTGGAAAATGTATTACATATATTAACAATAGAAAACAAAATCTAAAAATATGTAAAAATTAATATATAATTAGGTTCGAAAATACATTAATTACTATTCAGTGCAATTTGACTTTCATTACTATTTGATTGAAAACATAAGCTATAATTAGGTTCGAAAGTACATTAATTACTATTCAGTGCAATTTGACTTTCATTACTATTTGATTGAAAACATAAGCTAGGTAATTAGATTTGAAAGTTTCTTATAATAAGAGACCGTTTAAAATAAATATGTTTTCTTAGTATAAATAATAATTTCTTTAAAAATATATTATTATGAAAAAGATAGAGGTGTATAATAAGAGAGAGACAAAAAAAAAATAATAAAAATAAATAAGTTTAAAACCCTTTCAAAGAGGTTTAATCAAAACAATACAATGATATACCCAACTTAAACCTAGAAATCCAATAAATATATATCGTCAATAAGATATAAAGTAGATTATTTTAAAATACATTTTTTTCGAGTATCCATCGAATTTAAATATTATTATCCTTTAGGCCATTCATAACTATTAGGTGAGCGTTAGCCACATCAGCCCCATATGGAGCACCGCACCGTTGTTCCGTGAGTGGGGCATGGGGAGGCGTGAACCAGACAACAGGCGTTGGGTGCTTTAGGAGATGAGAATCTAGCCATTGAACGGCTATATGTTAAAAAATAATTTAAACTTTTTTATTTTAATCCAATAAATACTAACAACTTATAATTTCTTTACGCCTCTCATATTCTACTCTTAAATTTCCTCTAATCACTTTACAATTCAACATCTTCTTTTACAAACATGAACCCAAATTACTCTTTCAATCCAAACAACTCATTCTTTTCAAAACCTTCCACTCAACCAAAACTAACAAACTAATCCACAATTTAACCCAGACGACCTCAACCAATTTAACCGTACCATTTTTGACCCTAGCATATGTTATGACCTCCAATTGGAACCAAACCCAAATCAACCAATGAATGCTTTCGCCAATTGGAACCAAACCCATATCAATCAATCTGCACTCACACATGATTCTGTTCCCGAAACACAACACATACCCGATTTTATTCTTAAATCACAGCCGAAAACTACAAAATGAAGTCCTAAAAAGAAACAAGCTATCCCGCATCTGAAGGGTCCATAACTTAAAGTGAGAAGTAGACCGCAGAGGAAGAACTAGCATTGGCTCGGGCTTAGGTCGACGTGTCCAAGGACCCAAAGATTGGTAACAATTTTCTTAAACTTTTTAACCGTTATTGGGCCGAGGTAAATACCGTACCACAAATATGATATGGTGCAAATGGAGGGACATTCATCTAAAGGTTGGAAAGTTAACGGAATCTACAAATAGAAATTCAACAATCGACGAAGTGGTACATTTGACGCCAATATTTTTCATAATTCATGTAATGAATAGAAAAAAGAGGTGAGTTAAGCGTTTACTCTTATAAAAGTTTGAGAGGTTGTAAGAAATTGTATGAAGTGGGTGAATGTCAGAACGGACCAAAACATCATCTCCAACGAATATACCAGCCAAGCTAGATCAAATGCATGTGCTCGTATTAACCTCAACGACAAGGATGATCAGCTTGAAGCCCAAGAGGAAACGATTCGCCCGCTCAGGAGGAACAACAAATTTTAGGAAATTGTTTGGTGTTGTTATTATGTTTTTTCTTAATACAATTTTTCTTAATACAATTTAGGAAATTAATGTTTTGTTTATATATATATATATATATTTTTTAAATAAGCATGAGTTTAAAAATAATGGTTTTTATATATATCACTACAACAGTATCACCCTATCCCGACGATTTTTTTTGACCCTATAGCGACGACTTGTAGTCTGTATAGTCTATACCGACGACATTTCGTCGGTATAGATGTCGTCGGTATTGCCTCGTCCCAATAGGTCAAAGATGTCGTCAGCATAGGTCGACCTATGCCGACATGTCGTCGCTATAGGGTTTAATTAAAAAAATCAAAAAGAAATTTTATACCGACGACATGTCTTTGGTATAGGTTCTGGACTTATCCGAACGACATGTCGTCGGGACAGACCCAACTTATCCTGACGACATGTCGTCGGTATAGGCTATTTCCTATTTTTTTAATTAAATTTGAAAAAGACCTATGCCGACGACATGTCGTCGGGATAAGTTTTTCTGTTTTTTTTTTATTTTTTTTTTAATTTTCAAAATTTTTCAGAAATATTTAATTTCTAATTACAAAAACCTGCAAATCAGATAATTCAAACCATTCAAAAATTGAAATCCGAAACATATTGTTCGATACAAAAACCTGTTCGACACACAAACTAAATATTCAAACATAAAGTTGTCCGACACACAAACATAAAAATTGTTCAAACATTCAACAATAACACCGACAACAAAAACAAAGGCAAAGGCGCAACAACTGCAAGCTAATTATCGTCGCTGCTAGTTCGGCGTTCCCACATTCGACGTATTTCATCCATTTGTCGTTGCATTGCAAGCATTTGTTGATTATGCACACGACGTTCTTCCTCTCGTTTGGCTTCGCGTTGTTGTTGATCTTGGACTTATTGTTGAAGTTGAGTTACACGCTCATCCACTTCTTGCCAATGTGGTTGTGAAAGGGGGTACTGAACAAATCCGGTGTGGAATTACTCACCACACGACTGACACCCTTGATATGGCCACGCCAATGACCCAATGCACGCTCCATGCATGCAAACTCATCGACAGCAGACGAGTCACCACCAGACTCAGCAGAGGATCTTGTATACTCCTCTTGGATTCGGTCCTGCATTAAACAATGTAATAAACAATCACTTGACTATTTTACTAAAATTCGACAGCATAACTGCTGTAAAATGGATAACCAACCTGTTAAACTATAAGTTATAAACGACCCAAATTCACAAATTTCAATCAACCAACAGTAATAACAACAAATACTAATAATACTAGCAAAAATATTCAACAATTGGGCTCGAGTTGGATGTTCTAAGTCTATTAAAGTGTGTTTGAGTCATTTTGACCCGTTTAAAGTTACAGTTGGATGTTCTAAGTTTATTAAAGTGTGTTTGGGTTATTTTGACCCGTTTAAAGTTAAAGCTGGATATTTTAAATCTCTTAAAGTGTGTTTGGGTCATTTTGACCTGTTTAAAGTTACAGTTGGATGTTCTAAGTCTAGTAAGTCTAACAACAAAATCATTTGACTTACATAATCTGATGATGCAGTAGCGTTGGCCCAACCGGTCCCTTCTTTATAATGGGTCTATTTGAACACATCAATTGGGGCGGTACCCTATGAAAAACAAAAATAATATCACTAAGAATTAATAAGCATGTTTATATAATACTAACAATTGAATTTCATACCTCCATGTATCGGCGCTGGGCGTATGATTTTGCTGCCATGGTAACTTGGGTAACGTTGTTGTGATCGGTTTTGCTTGTTCTTCTCCGAGCGGTTTTTATAGCTCGCATCTAAAAACAGCTCATTAATCAAAGTCTCCCAAGTTTCTTGATCAAGATCTTCTGGTGGATTATTCATCTCCGCCTCCACATCAGCGTATCCCCCATTCTTCTCGAAGTGAACTTTCAAACTAATCATCCAAACTAATGATAATAAACACAACACATATATACATATACATACAAACTAAACATCATAAACACAAATTACACACATACATACCAACTAATCATCATAAACACAAATTACACACATGCATACACATACATACAAACTAAACATTCAAACTAATCATCATAAATACAAATTACACACATACGTACACATACATACAAACTAAACATTCAAACTAATCATCATAAACACAAATTACACACATACATACACATACATACAAACACTAATTTACATAAGCTAAATTATATAAAATAATCACACATCTAAACCAAATGACATACACTAATCATAATTTAATAATTCTATCATACATACAAATATACATACTCATACATACATAACACATACATTAGGGGTGTAAGCCTTTTTCATCATAAAATTACATATATAAATATGTGTAAATGCCCTAATTTTACCATAAAATTACATAAATATTTATAAAATCATTAATCTAAACCATATATACACACATACAAATAAACACAAACATAAACATACAAACATACAACTAAACCTAATTTGTAGAAAAATTACTAAACAAGTTTGCAAATTAGCTTTAAATAGCTTGAAATCCTTCAAAAATGTTTAAAACTTCAAACACCTAACAAAAATCAAAGAAATTAAGCCAAAAACCCAAAAATGTTGATTTTCTTGTCAAGATTGAAACATAGATGTTAACTCACCTCAAAACCCGAGTGTAATATCCGTACTTTCCACATCATCGTTTATTTACATTTTGTACCCTTGTACTTTCATTTTTGAATCCATTGTAACCCGAGACTTATGATCAATGAATTTATTAGATTTATTCAATTACATGTTTACAACATACATTACATTTATACATATGCAAGACAACATCATACGTGCAATATTACAAAATTATATGATACAAACACGCGTTTCACTTTTTTTACACATTTATATTCTCGTTTCACGTCCATACACGCTCGGTTTATTATTATTATTAGTAGTAGTAGTATTATTATCATTATTATCATTAGTACTATTATTATTATTATTTCATTTTTTCTTTTTAAAAAAAAAAGAATCACCTCCATTTCAACCACCAACTCCAACTAACTCATTTAATACCCCAAACCCTAATCCACACTTATAAATACCCACTCTCTTTCACTCCTCCACCCTTACACCCTCCAAATTCTCTCACAAATCTCTCCAAGTGCTCAATTTCTTCCAAGATTTTTGGCAGAATTTTATAAGGTAAAAACCTTATTTTTCATCAAGTTTCTTCCTTTTTTTTCTCTCTTAACAATTCTTCCTTCACCCTCTTGGATAAACCTCTAGGATCTTATCATTTGTTTACATTGGTAAACATCTAAGATAAGTCACCATTTGAGGTCCAAGTTGTGGTCTTTCAACTAACATTTCTTCTTCTTCTTCATGTTCTTGTTTGGATATTTTACATCTAGTTTTGGTAAAACCAAACCAAGCCTCCATCAAAATTCTATGATGGAAGCCTTGTGCTAAGGTATTTGGATGAAGTAGATGAACATAGGTTCATCTACCATAAGACATCTAATAGCCACAAGGTGTTCAAATCCTATACATAAATATTATAAATAAATCTAACAAGGTTTGTGGATTTCCCAACCTTTCTCTTGGCCACTTCAAGTGGTATATTACTAACTATACTAACTTTTGACCATCCGAATTCCTAACTAAGTTAGGTGTTTGTGTTTCGGTCCGCCGTCGGCGATACATGACCAACTTGATACTATTATACATATATATTATTTATTATTTCTTCTCCACCGAACTTATGCCTACGTTACCTTTTAGGTTAACCGGCATTCCCGACTCTTCACCTTCCCGTTCATCCTTTCGTTACCACGCCAAACCGTGAGTTTCATACTTGCCCCTTTTACATTTTTGCACTTTGGGACTTGAAAACATGTACATATTCAAAACCCATACACTACAAGATTCACACTTTATTCAAACACAATTCATTAACATGCTCATGTGACAACAACTTGACTACATGCTTAAATACAACTTGTTAATACAATAGTTCATTAATTCTTGCAAAACCGCACTTAACAAGTGTAGCGCTATAGGATTGACACTCATCGGCTTTTCGTTACCTTTATGGAGCCCCCGATCTTGTTATGTTATTTTTTCGACTAGTATTCTTTGGATGCTAGGTATGCTATGTCAACAATAGGTTTGAACTATATCATTACAAATTGTATAAACATTAGTAAAGTATGTCTATGCATGTGAATTGTTGCTTTAAACATGATTATTATATGTATGAAACTTGTATAAACTCACCAACTTTATTGTTGATCAAATATTATTTTACATGTTTTCAGGAGATGTTTGATGCTACCATGGAAACGGAATCTAGGGACTTTGCCTTAGATATCAAATTTATATATTTTTGTCTTTTGTTTATCAATGTATTTCCTTTAATTGAAACAATTGTATTTGAAATTCTTAGTTTAATGAAATCGGTTAAATTTATATTTCAACAATAGTGTCACGATGCCTTTGAACAATCCTACACGTCACGTTCGGTGATTCCGCCGCCGAATGGGTTGTGACACCGAGAGATTCGTGAAGATTGCTCCACAAAATACCCAAAAATCGTGAAATCGCCAGAGAGAGATGGAGTGATTTGGGGTTTTTTTGTTAGAAATGGGAAGCAGAAAGCTGTTTCCTGGGTTAATTCGCGCTGAGACTTATACTGACGACATGTCGTCGGTATAGGCTATTATGTCGGCGCTGTAGGTTGCCTGTACCGACGACATGTCGTCGGTATAGGTTTCGTAGGGTTTTGACCAGTCAATAAAGTAAAAAATCCTATGCCGACGACATATCGTCGGTATAGGGTATTCCAGAATTTTTTTAATTTAATTTTTTTTTACCGAAGAAAAATTATTATATTAAAAAAAACAAAAATAAAATCAAAATTATCGGTATAGGTTTTCCCCAAAAATTCATTGGGCGCCAGTTTTCCCTCTAATCTGCCTCAACCCGTCGTCGCTATAGGGTGTCCCATTCAAAATTTTGGTTTTCACCTATATCGACGACATGTCGTCGCTATAGGGTGACCTATGCCGACGACAAGTGTCGTCGGTATAGGCGACGTCGGCACAGGGTCATTTCCTTGTAGTGTATATATATAATAATGAAATTGATTATTTAATAATTAAAAAACTGGCTCACATTCATAGCATTACACACCTTAGTGAGTGTGAGGGATGAAACCACTCCTGCCTACGTGACAACACTTTATTTTCAAATTCACATGACGATACGGATGACCTTAAAAGATAATTTTAAATAGACACATCAACCCCACATGTTTATGGTTTTACGTATTATTATTATTTTTTTTAACTGCTAATTTTTTATATTACTTAACTCCATGTCTCATGTGAGACTAGAACCCAACATCACTTAGATGAAGGATATACACTTTTTTCACTATACTAAGCTAGTGATTACGTATTATTTAAGTAACCTTAAAAATATTAGCCAAGAAATGTATGACTAGCTAGAAAATGTGTCCATAGACCAGTTTAGCCAGTTTTTTCAATGTCCCCTTTGTTACTTAGATGGACAAAAGGTCCAACTAGCTCCAACCAAGAAGCAGAATAGTACATGTCTCTTTGAAAGTCTCAACGTATGTGTATCTTAGCTAGAGAGAGAAACACAAACAAATCTAGAGAGAGGAACAAAGAGTTACTAATCAGCAAGTTAGGTGTCAAATGTCAAAGAAAGATTTGTTTTAGTACTGATCAGTAAAAGAAGATAATTGCATGTGTTTTAGTTTCTGGTAGTGGGAATTGCTTGAAGACAGTGGCCATAATCTGCACACAGAATCTCACCTCCAAATATAGCAACACAAAGGATACCAATATACCATCATCTGCTTCTTAATACTCATCTTCTCTCTCTAAAACTCTCTCTCTCTCTCTCTAGACCCATTGTCTGATCATAAGCTTATTTACAGATTCTCTCACAAAACCCAAGTGGGTTTTGATCTTTTGGTCCAAAAGATCATATCTTTTTTAGGGTTATGTGATATTCAAAGCTTAAACTCATGTCTACTCTCTCAAAACATCATTTAGCACCACTCTTCTTGTTCTTGTTTGTCTTCTTCACATCCATTTGTATCATAAAAAACCCTACTGCTTTAGGTATGTAATCTGATCTCAACTATTAATTTTTTCTATTTTAATATTTTTTTTCTTTATTTTTTTGGAATGGCAATGATTTTTTGAAATATAAAAACGTCTACTAGCAAGACGCTAAGGATACAGATAAAAAAATATTTGAACTTGCAAAGAAAAATTTGTAAAATTAAAGTTACACAAGAATAACACTCTGAGATATTATGTTGAATCCGTCCTATTTTTTATCCATAAAAACGTGTTAGACTTATCTCCTTCACAATCTTGTCTTCCGATGTAATATGTTTTTTTTAGTCAGATATGTAGCTACTAATTGACTCCTATTTTGTTTTTCAGTTTCAAGATTTGGATTGGCTTCCAAAAGCCAGCTGGGTTCTGATCTCTACTTTCAGGTTAGGGTTTATGTTAATCTATCTTCATCTTAAAAAAAACTGGCTTAATTCGATCCAAACACTCATTTAATTTCAAAAAAATTTCTTTTAATTTATTAATTAATTATATGGGTATAAGGGTTCATTTTTATTTCTATATGTGGAAGATATTGATATACCCTAGCTGTCTGATAATTATAATTAACCAACAACTATTATTAGGAATTTATACACTAGTTGTAGATATGGGTGTAGAAAATAATCAAATTAGAGCATTTTTGTTATATTGTAAATAATAAAATATTTCTTGAAAGTTACAAAAGAGAAAAACAAAATAATACTAGTTTTGAATTATAAAATTAACTTTAAATTGACTTGGTAACATAAATATAAAAGACAAAATATAAAAAAATGGAAAGGGGTTGGTGGGGGTATTGGAGTAAAATAATATTTTCCACTATCAAAACCAGAGTAAGACCAGGTAGGGTTTCAATTATTGTTTAATAAAAGTACACATAAAAGTTAACACCACCTGAAATAATTACTGTTTGTTCTCTTAAAAATTACGTCAATTTTTTTTATTATATTTATAAATTAAGTTTTAGATTTATAGTCAAGATCATTACAACTAATTTTTAAGTTTGTAACACAGTCATGATTTGTTGATTTACTTCGTAAATATAATATACAATCACTCCCTCTTTTATAAATCTCGTTTAGTCTTTTCACATATACAATTTTTGAAGAATTATAATTTATTTTAAAGTATAAACTGTACATTTCTAGACATTCTGAATTTGTAATGATACATGAAGATAAAATAAATATGTGAATTTTTTATTTGTTATCATTCCTATGGAAATAAAATTTTCCACAAATAGACATTAACATATAAATACATCCAAAAATTAGTTGAATAAACTAATTTGTGGTTTTTTTTCTTATTTTAAGAGGTTTAGTACAAGAAATTAATAGAGGTAATTTATATACAAGTAAATTTATCTACACATCATACATGTATGATTTAAACGAAATATGGTCTTGTCCCACTTAATTATTATTAAACATTTTGAGTAATTTGTCTTCCCACAAAAAAGAGTAATAGTTAATTATTTATTCATTCCCATTTTTTTAAAACATAAATTTGCTTATACTTTAAATTATTTCGTTTAATATTGTGAAGAGAATATTTTAAATTTTAAAATTACTTTTTGAATTTTTAATTATTGAAAAAAAATAACAAAAGATATTTTGAGTAAAATATTTTATGTTTTAAAGTAATAAAGTATACATTTACATCACATCGTACCTCCTTTCAAGAGCTTTAGTCCATTCTAAGTCTACTGAGTTATTGACCACTTTTGAATTTTGATACTTGGAAAATTTCAACATGTAGACAACTACTAGTTTTAAAATTAACAAAAGAACTTGTAGATAATGCATTGGACCTTGTAAGTCACTCTATCTACTATTCACAGTCTTTTAAATATATTTATTATAATTTTAATTTAAATAAATAATTTTAATTTAGAAATTAATAGTTACATTAAATGATAAAGTAGACATTTTACAAATTTTGACTTAAAGTAAGTCTTCCATACATAGAATTTAAATAGTAAATACATAGTATTTTTAGTACAAGTCATATGCAAAAAACTTCTGAAAAAGGATTTCTAAACTTGATATAATAACAAATAGTTAATAATATAAAAACAAGATAAATTGCATTATAGTTTTATACCTAAACGAAATGCATCCAAAAACAATGAAACCAACATATTTAAAAATTTAGGTTAGCACTTTATTGGCTTTAGTTTCTTTTCGTGAACACACAAAAAAAAAAGAAAAACAAAAAGGCGCACGTTAGCTTATGAAGGCACACGTTAGCCACTGACCTTATGACCCCCAATAATAAGTCCTTCTGAAAGGGACCCAGCCCATGGTAAACATATATTTTTTTTAAAACGGTATGTCGGTTAGAATGTCACTAACCCCTCCTAGCCTAGAGTTCAAGTCCTGTCACAGAAGATGTTCCTGAAATTATGAAGTGCACCTTGTGAGTATTAAACCTGAGACTTCCATAGGAAGAAGGCTTAGCAAAACCCCAAAACCACCAGACCAAAGACCTGATGCAGGTCATGTTTCATGATAAATTATAAGTAACAAGTTCAACCTCCCGTGAACTTCGGCTTGTCCCCTTTGATAGGCGCATATTAGACATCCTCCTTACGTTTTGACCCCATTTTCTTTAACAACCACCCTAAAATTTGTTACGTGGGAGTTGAACCTATATGATAAACATAGGTGCAGGGGCGGACTTATCAACTTTCGACGCATAGTGGAATTTTTTTTACCGTTTTATGTTTTCCGATACACCTGAACGAAATTTTTGATACCCCTAATTTTTTTTCCTAAATCCGCCACTGATCAGGTGTCACTAGGCGAAGAAACCATGAACAGTTTAAACTGATTTAATGTACAGCTTATAAAGCATAATGTACATCTCCTTAAACTCATGTTACTTCTTTGTGTTGTACGTTGCAAGATCCAGGATATTGCCCAAAGTAGTGAAAAAGAGACTATGTGGCCTTGGACCACCACCACCACCACCATCATGACCACCACTTCAAGACGTAGATTAATTGGACCCGGATCATCGCCGCCTCGTTGTGCTCGGAAATGCGGGCGGTGCACGCCTTGCAAGCCGATTCATGTGACGGTGCCACCGGGGACTCCGGTGACGACGGAGTACTACCCGGAAGCATGGAGGTGCAAATGTGGAAACAGATTGTACATGCCGTGATGCATCATGGCTTTTTATTAACTGCTTACTAGTTAGATCTTTGTTATGTTAATTACGAGGGGGTGTTTTGTCACTAATCAATTTAGTAGGACTCGTATCAGAAAAAATGAAAAATATATAGAAGCTTCATTAATCTATAGCAATATTAGACCTCAATGGATTGTAAAACTTTTATATATCATTCTCAAGATTTTTAAAATCTCATATTGTACTACCACATAAATATTACGTGTATAAAGTAATGTCCTCTATGCTGGTTTTTTTTTACATGTAAACATCAAAAACTTGTTATTATCAACACACATGTGGTGTTTATCATCCGTAACCGTCCCAAAGATTTCGAATGTCTTGTGTGAATATTAAAAATGGATACCTAAAATATAAATTTTACATATATAGTTCATTAGAATGAAGATAATTGTTATAACAATAAACAAAATAAATTTCCTGTAGCAAAATTATCTATTTTACATAGTCGTGAGGCTCTCATAGCATTTTTTAAGCAAAGTTGTTAATCAACTCTTCATAATTCATACTCTTTAAATTAATTCTCAATAGCTAATACTGACAATCCATTAAGTCTTTATTGAGACATTAGAATCGTTAGTAGACTTCAACAACTTAAATTTTGAAAAACTTTTTTTACAGATGTCACTGTTACTGGAATAATGAACAAAACGCTATATGCAATTAATACATTAGGAAAACAATCGACATGTTTCAAATATTCTAAAACATCAGTAGGTTTTTTTATGTATTGAACGATCTTCAATCTCCAATTGCCAATCGCAATCAACTTAAGTTTTTTTTTTCATTTATCGATACTCGACTATCGTGGTTTTTTTATTGTAATTAATATCGACCATCGATAGACATCAAACACAATCTTCAATCTCGTGGTCTATCTCCTCTTTTGTTTTTTAAAGATGAAAGAATAAATATATTTTAACTTAATTAGTAAAACAACTTGATTTACTGTGTCCCTCTAGAGTACCTTTCAGAAAAAAATGAAATGAAATAAAATTATATTTGTTTGGCCCTCTAAAGCATGTAACTATTAATAAGTTTATAAAATTTTTATATATGTTAATTAATCTGCAGTACCTAAATGAAAAGAAAATTAAGCCTTCTTTAGAACATAGAACGTAGACCCTATGTGATCGCTAGAGGTGTTCAAAGTCGGAAATCCGAATTTTTTGGATAGTGGATTTCACTATCCCAATCCGAAATTTCAGATTCGGATAGTGAAACGGATATCCGAAAATAAAAATAAAAATAAAAATAAAAAAATATATATAAATATAATATTTTTAAATTATAAAACAATTAAAAATCTTAAAAAAACATTAAAAAAATACACATATAAAAATATATGAATATAATATATCGGGTATTGATTCAAATTTTCTTATTTTTAAATAATAAAAACAATTAAAAAAATATATAATATTTCAGATATTCGGATATCCGAAAACCACTATCCGAATCCGAATCTGAAAATTTCGGATATCTGAATTCTTTTATAATTCGGATTCGGTTTCATATTCGAATTTTTTTGAACACCCATAGTGATCGCCCCTTGCTGTCATCTTGAATTCTTGATCACCAACCCCTTTTCAAACCGGGTCCCCCACATATCGTGCTCCATTATTCAACTATATATATGCTTGTCGCTATCGCTCAAAATACACAATTCGTGTGCTTCTATCTTTGAGTCAAGATACGGGTCGGGACTAAATATATTGAAAAGTGATTTGTCTCAATCAATTGGTGTAACGTGTTGGATTCAAAAGGAAAAACATATTTGATGGTTATCAAATTAGGTGAAAAAAATAAATCAAATAAGTCACTAAAAATGCTACTTAACCTTTTTTATATTAATATTACTAGCTTAGAACCCCGTTATTACACGAGTTTAATAAATGTAATGATATATACTTACTAGTAAAAAAATTATGTCTTAAAAACCCGTGTATTACACGAGTCGAATAAAATTTTACTTGACAGATAAATTATGTTAAGTTAATATTTAAAACATTTTTTAGCTAAGTATTATTTTTTTTATTTAACTGATAAATGTTAATTCATGTTAGACTTTAGAAACCCGATGTATTACACGGGTTAAATAAAGACAATGTTATATATACTTAGTAATAAAGATTTACATATTTATAAAAAACGTTTTAGAAAAACAATTTTAGAAATCATTATTATTTAATAGGAGAGAGAGACGGGAAACAAAATATTATAAAAAAAATGTATAATTAATAGAAGAGTGAGGCGGGAAAAAAAAGTTAAGGATGCATGAGAGAGTGACATGTGTCACTTCAAAACCTTTATTTATTATACAGTATAGATATATTGATATAGACTAGCTTAGAACCCATGTTAACACACGTGGTGAAAAATATTAATGCATAAAATTCTTAAATATTTATGTATATATTTTACACGTGTAAAAAGATATTACATATATTAAGCATAGAAAACAAAATTCAAAATACGTAAAAATTAATATATATTTTTTAATTAATATATATTTAGGTTTTGAAAATACGTTAGTTACTATTTAATTTAATTTGATTTTCATTTACTATTTGATTAAAAATAAAACTTATATAGTTAGATTTTAAAGTTTCTTATAATAGAATATAATTTAAAATAAATGTGTTTTATTAGTATAATTAGTATTTTCTTTTAAAATATATTATTATTAAAAGATAAATGTGTATTTAATAATAGAGAGGGGCGAGAAAAAAATGATAAAAATTAATATGAAAATAACACGTGGCATGAAAAAACTTTTATTTATTAGATAACTAGGTTATAAACCCGTGTATTACACGGGTTGAATAAATACAATGAATAAGTGTAATTTTATATAATTAATAATAAATATTTATGACATATTACATAATTTTTAATACAAATTTTAGAAACGTCATATAGTTACTTTTTAAAAATGTTTTATAAAAAGAATGCAAAAATGTTCAATTTTTAAAAATGTTTTATGAACAAACCTATATTTTTTAAATAAAAAACATTTTATAAAAAGAATTATAAAAATCATTATTATTTAATAGGAGAGAGAGACAAAAAATAAAAAATTATTAAAAATACAATTAAGGAAAATTTATATAATTAATATGAGAGAGACAAAAAAAATTGTGTAACCAAAACCTTTATTTATTATAGAGTATAGATATAGATTTTCATTAAAGTTAATAAAAAATAAGCTAACGTCAATTGATACTCTCTATCTTTTGTTTATTTTATTGTCGAAAATAACAGTATATGTATTTTTTATGGTCAAACACTCAAACTTTTGGATATTAGATCAAGTGGTATATCATGCGTGAGACCATCTATGAACATGTATCACAGCCTGAGTGGGTTTTGCACACTGCCCCTTTGACGACGTGAAGGGGGTGTGATGGTTTCATGTAAAGATTTTCACGGGAAGGAGATGTCATCTTGAGTAATTTGTGTTTGTACCATGTGTTTGTAGAATTGTACTATTTATATAAAATTAATGTAATAATTATAAAATTTATTTAATGCTCACACCACCTTCACTCACTTGGTTATTTCCCTACCCCCCACTCACTTGGTGTGAGAGTTGAAAATATGACGTGGCGCCACGTGACAACCATTTTTTCCTTCACTAAACCCCTCACTCATCTGAGTATACCACAAGCTCTTATAAACTAAGTTTAAATTACAATTTACGTGAATAGTACATGATCCATTCAAATTTCGTCACATTCTTTTTTTTATAAATATTTTCATTTTAACCCCTATACTATATATAATATATATTTTTAACCCGTTTCATTTTCTATTAACTTTTTTTTCTTTAATAACTTTCGTTTGTTAATTTTTTTTCAGAATACGGAGAACACGATTGTTTTTAGTTTTTTTTTGTCAACGTTCCGATATAATTTTTTTTAAACGGAGTTGTATGCAAAATCGAGTTTTTTTCATATCGTTGCCTATAGCGAGTGACGTTACCGTTGTGGCACCGTGACGAGCATAACCTATTATAAGCGAACAACATCATTATCGGTATTGGTATTATCGGAACCCGTATTTATATTCGCTATTAGGGTTTTTGACGACCCGAACCGATAATTTTTTAAATTTTATTAAAATAAGAAAATACAAAAAGAAAATAGTGAATGTGATGTGTGTTTCGGTCGATCAAACCGATAACGAACAACCGTGTGATACGAGAGAAAAACGATATATTTTAAATAATAATTAATGTTTTTCCTCATCTACTTAAATACTCGGTTTTTATCATCCCACTGTACTTTTTCATTAACTCCTCTCAATAATAGTAATATACTAGTTTAGATCCCGTGTCTACATACGGGTGAAAACTGAAAAATATCAATATATAAAATTTTTAAATCTTTGTGTGTATATTTTACAGGTGTAAAAGTATATTATATATACTAAGGATAGAAACAAACTCAAAATATTTAAAAATTAATATATAATTGGGTTTTTGAAAATACGTTAATTATTATTTAATGTAATTTGACTTTCATTTACTATTTGATTGAAATAAAAGTTACATAATTAAATTTTAAAATTTCTTATAATAAAATATAATTTAAAATAAATGTGTTTTATTAGTATAATTAGCATTTTCTTTAAATATATATTATTACTAAAAAATAGAAATGCATTAAATAAGAGAGAGATGCGGGAAAAAAATGATGAGAGTGAACATGGAGGCGACGTGTGGCACTAAAACCTTTATTTATTATATAGTATAGATTAGTTTTTTTTATTAAATCAATGTTTTATATAAATAATTAAAAAATATTCGATATAAGGGTTTCGACAACCTGAACCGGTAATTTTTTATTTTTTTTTAAATAATAAAATACAAAAAATAAAATAGTGAATGTGATGTGTGTTTCGGTCGGTCAATCCGATAACGACCAACCGTGTGACACGAGAGCAAAAATGATATATTTTAAATCATAATTAATATTTTTCCTCATCTACTTAAATTCTCGGTTTTTATCATCCCAGTCTACTTTTTCATCAACTCCTCTTAACAATAGGATTATATTAGTTTTTTTATTAAATCAATGTTTTATAATAATTAAAAATATAGAGTTTAAATATTTAAAAAAGTGAAATTTACCACTGCTTCAACTATTAAAATAGGTATGATCTAAAATGAGCTTGAGTTAAAACGACTCGTCTTAAAGAAAAAGTATTAAAGTAGGTTAAGTGCTATACTTGTTTATCTAACGACGAGTGGTGATAGTGAGTGAAGGTAGTTGTGACGGCAGTTCTGGTGGTTGTGACAATCGGTAGATGGTTGCGGGGTCCAATAGTTGGTAGTGGCAACCAATGGTGGTGGTAGAGATGGGTATATGGTGATAGAGGTCGCCATTGACCAGTAAATGTTGAGGGCAGACGGTGGTACTTGTTCATTTCGATCCATTATATGTTTTATAAAAGTGTTTTATTTTAACTTATTGTATAAAAAGGTCGTTTATTTTATTAGATATAGTATTGGTAACCAGTGTTTTTAAACCCGGACCGGACCGGCCAGTCAGACCGGGAACCGGTGATCTGGCCGGTCCGGTTCTGTGTGTTGAAACGGTCCTGCAGCGACCCGGTGGTCGGACCGGTTGAACCGGATGGCCGGTGGCGGTCTAACCGGATTGAATGACAAAGAACGCCGGAAATCGTTGTTGGAACTCAGATCTAGACATAAAAGAACGCCGGAAGTCTTTCCTAGTCGGAAAACCTTTAAACTTACCATGCCACAAAGCATATATAGAGAAAATAGGAACAAATATCATCGCTGTTATACAAATCTGGATGGAAAATAACGCTTGAAGTTGGCGGCTGAGATTGGTAAATAGCATGGAGGAGACGATTGCTGCTTGTACTCTACCTTTTGGGTGAATTTAACCTAGTAACCCTAAAAACCTTAATATAATTATATGATTTCTTCTGAACCCATCGGCCCACATATTGTTAAAACCTTTGAAATCATCGGCCCACTTGAAGTAAATTGAAAGAAACCAAATATACTTGATTTTATTTTATGTATACATTTGTGTAACTTTTATATTAGAACTTTTAATTAGTTTAAAATTTTAATTAATTATAATGTCATCCGGTTCTTAAAGCCGATCCGACCGGTCGGACCGGTCCGACCAGTGAACCGGTAAAGCGACCGGTTCGACGTCCGGTCCGGTTCTGAAAACATTGTTGGTAACTTTACTTAGGCAAAAGTTTAGCCTGTTTTAATATAAATTAAATCATATTGAATGTTACACTGGAATAGCTTTGTATCTTTATGTATATTATCGTAGTTTAAAAATATTTAAAATATTTTAAAATAATTTCAAATATATTTTAAAATAATTTAAGTTTGTAATACCCAAAAATTTCAACCAAATTTTAACTTTACAAAATACGTAAAAGTATATGTCCCATTAAACACTCTTGACAAAACAATACATGTTAATTACAACAAAATGATAACGACAAAGTTTTGTTTAACAACAACCAACGACGTCTCAAAATAACAATAAGTTTTAACATCCAAAAGATCAAAACAAGTTTAGGACTCGCAATAAGGAGTCATAACTCAAAACGTTTACATCCATCCAAAATATCTAGAATCCAACCACACTCGAATCTTGACCCGAGACATCAAACCGGGGATTTCCTTACAATCAAAGCACCACAAAAAAACCATTAGTAATGATATATATCAAGTCCTAAGACCCCAAAAGTGTCCTAGGAAGAAATCCCAAAAATTCAGCCAACCGGCGTCTGCCTCCAACGTCTACCAGAGCTAACCCGTCGTCCTAGACTCGACCCTCAGTCGTTTTAAGCAACCAACAACATTTTGTAAATGTTTTAAACACCTAATAACACAATGTTAACACCCCAATGAGATTCTCATGAATCTCAAACACCGAATCACCCATGTAAAGTTGTAAGAATTCATTTCGCATTTTGCATACATGTTGCAATCATGTATGTCACCATTTATGTACATATTTCACCACATATATACATATTTCACCTATGCATATATAACCATTTATGCACATACTTCACCTACGCACATTTCACCATTTATATACATGTTGCACCCATGTATATCACTATTTATGCACATACTTCACCTATGTGTATTTCATAATTTATACACATATTTCACCTATGTATATATATCACCATTTTACAACAATTTTATCACATTTTCATAACTGGTTTGGCTCTTTTTCACATTAGTCAACTACATCAATTTATCACATTTTGTTTAAATGTATACCACATAAGTCATATAAACCAAATTATCACCTTTTGTTTGACTATATACCACATAAGTCAATTACACCAATATACCACATTTTGTTTAACTATATACCACATAAGTCAATTGCACCATTTTACTGTATTTTGTTAGACTATTTACCATATAAGTTAAACTTTAACAACACACCATACATAAAAAGAATTTAACCACATAATCCAATATAAATGTATCTACCATTATATCTATTACTAAGTAAGTGGAAAACACTTACCTTTAGCTAAGGAGGATCCCACTTGATCTTCAAAGCTAGCTACTTTAATACCTTGATCACCTAAATAATTCATCTTGACATTAGTCTAGATTTCTTAAGATTACACTAGTTGATATTCTAATACACTCCTAATACAAAATGATAAACATTATCATTTGTATAGGTTAGATTATTATAATCAAACCTTCAACACCCATCCAATACTCTCTTAACCCAAATGACCCGTTAAGGAATCACCCAAGTTGCACCAAAACTCCCATTTTATAAAACACCAAATTAATTGGGGTTTTTATGATTAATTGTGTGTCTAATAACACTCTAGACATTTAAGTAACCTCAATTTAACATTAGAACATCATTAAACTAAAAACACCCAAATTTCCCTTAAGAACCTTAATTATCGAATTCATAAATTGAGTGTTTAAATGATGTTGTCTACCTTCTATTACTTTCAATTAAACTAGGTTTATACTTTAAACAAGTATTTAACTACTTAATTCAATCCATTCATCCCTAAATTCTCATTTCACCAAAAACCCACCAAGAACACCATTGATGAAGGTTTAGAGATGGTAAAACTACTATTTTGATGTTTAGAAGAAGATGAACACCTCAAATCATCTACATTCTTCATGCAAACACCTTGATCTTTGATCTCAGCCATCTCCCTTTTCTCTCCTTTCTTTCAAGACACAAACACGCACACCATGTGTGTTTTACGCACCCCCAATAAGAATCCAGAACTTCAAAAGTTACATTTCAACCCATGAACTTTCAGCTTTGACTCCTCTAGTCCAAAGTTAATAAATTTCACCATTTGCAACAAACCTTCCACTTTCACTTTTGTTTACTTACACCCTTACAATATGTTTAACATATTATATTATAAACCTGAAAGTTGGTTTGTTACAAAAATTTTTAATATACTGTCTGTTTTATTTTATATAATGTTGTGGTTCAGAATTTTTTTTTTACTATTTGAAGTACTTAAATATTAGAAATTACTTAAAACATGTTGAAGAAACACATACCCGAGTTTGCTATCGGGTCCTAATTTCTACCTGGAGATCATCTGTTTGAACCAATAGAAAAGCTAGCCAACCAACACTACTATAAAAGAAATAATGTTATACTGGCCACAGGAAGGGTTGTTCCACGTAACTACCCTCCGGCGTGAGGATAAGTGTCCGTCGGAGCTTTTAGAATTGATAGAGAGATTTTTTAGAGTTTTCATGCATACCTGATTTCATGAGTTCACCGGTATTTATACTATCCTCTTTACCCGTCACCATTAAGAGTGAAGCAGGTCCCTCTCTATGACATTAATCAAAATGATGTTGACATCTTGTTTTTGCTTTTGAGGTCTTTTGTGGATTTTCCTTTTTTTTCCCTTGTGATATGGCGTCCGAGTTCCGACCCGGTTTTCCGAATCCGGTACCATATCTCTTCGCATGTTATTATTATGTGTGTTTAATCCTTTTGTAACTATTATCCGACTAACTTTTAAAAAATGGCTTTGGGTGTGGAGTCGTGCATGATCTGGTTTATATTAGGGCTTTTGGCCCAATGACGCCTCTTGATCAAAGGTGATTACAGAAGCTCATCACGTGCCAGTTAGTTAGTGACAAATTTGTCTCCATTGGGCCGTGGTTCATCAAGTTTGTGTTTTGTTTTTATGTACGTGGTGTATGGTAGTGGTGCACAAAAAAACCGGTTTTTTTTTTAACCCGGTCCAAACCGGCAAACCGGTTTGAGTTAAACCGGTTTGGACCAAACCGGTTCAGGTTGCCCAAAAACCGCCGGTTTCAAACCGGTTTGAGGATTTCTGAAAAAAAATCGGGTTGGGACCGGTTTTGGCTAAACCGGGTTAGGAAACCGGTTTGAACCGTTGGGCGAGTTCTAGCCGTTGGCCAACGGCTATATGGCCGTTGGGGTCGATTTTGGCCGTTTTTTGGACCCATAAAACACTATAAATAGGTGGGGGGTGTTTAGTGTTGATCACACTTCTCTTTACACTCTCTAATCTCTAAAACCGCTCAAAAACGCTCTCTAAACTCAAAAAAAAAACATGGCAAGTTTTGGTGTTAGTGGTTCCTCAAACGAAGTTACCGTTGTGCAAATTCTAGCAACAACGAGAAATCCGGCAATCTGGTGTAATTACGATTTATGTTTGTTGTCAAACGGAAAGGAACGTGCTCGTTGCAAGTTGTGTGGTGCGTTTTTGGGGAAAGATTCAAACACTACTTTGAAAACGCATATGGAAAAATCTTGCCCGTCATTGAAGGGAATTCCAAGTGAAGGTCAAGCCTCGATGACAAGCGAAGGAGGAATTTGGAACTTTGATCCAAATATTGTTCGAGATCGAATGGCGAGGTTAGTGATTCAAGAAGGATTGTCGTTCAACCACTTTGACAATCCGCGCTTGACAAAGATGATTCAAGAGACACTCCAACCTCGTTATCACCAAGTAAGTCGCACAACCCTTAGACGAGATTGTATAAAAATGTGGAAAAAAGCAAAAAAATAATTAATTTTAGGTTTTGAAAATTTGCAAACCGGTGTAAACTTAACCACCGATGTTTGGTCGGCTCCACATGGTATACCCGATTCGTACCTTTGCGTTACCGCGCATTGGGTTGATCCCAATACGTGGCAAATGATGAAGCGTACAATCGCTTTTGACTTGTTTGAATATCCACACACCGGCGAAAATTTATTTTATATATTGGATGGTGTTATTAACGAATTTAAATTACAAAATAAACTTTTTTCAATGTCTTTTGATAATGCATCTAATAATACAAATGCGGTTCAAAAACTAAAAATTAAATATAAACCCGTTTGCAACGGCGTTTTTTTCCATAGTCGATGTGTCGCACACATCATTAACTTGGCGGTGCAAGCCGGGCTTGCAATTGAAGAGGTTTCAAACTTAACATATAGTTTTCGACAAATGCTTAAAGATATTTTTAGTAACAGAAAAAGATACCATGATTATATTAAATTTTGTCGTGATACGAATAATCTTTGCTTAGACCCGAATTGGGACGTCGAGACAAGATGGAACTCGACTTATATTATGTTTTATAGCGCTTTACGACAAAGAGAAACTTTAGAAATATTTCATGATATGCTTTCCTCAAAACCTCGTCGTAAAATTCAAAACTTTCCGTCTACAAATTGGAACATTTTAAAAGACGTAACCGAATTGCTTGAAGTTTTCAAAACCGCCACAACTTTTTTATCCGGTGTTTATTATCCCACAAGTCCATTAACACTAAAACAAATATATTTAATGGCTAACAAGTTGTCTGAGCTTGAAAATAAAAGCGATCTTTTTACAAAAATGATAGAACCGATGAAAGAAAAATTAGTGAAATATTTTAAAGAAATCCCTCCCGTTATAACTTGCGCCGCCGCGTTAAACCCTACCATAAATGTTTACGGGGTTGAAACCTTGATTGATAGAATTACTTACGCTTTGAATTTGGATAGCGAAGACATCCATTTTGCACAAGGCACAAAAACATATTTTAACAAATGTTTACAAGATTTATTTGATGTTTATTTACATAAATAAGGTACAACTCCGACTCCACATGATACAATGGGTACATCATCAAGTGGTAGCTCGAGAGATGTTAACTTGAATTTATATAACGAAATGTTAAATGAATTTAGTAAACGTGCTCGAGGTACCACCCCGAGTAGCGAACTCGGAAGGTATGTTGGCACAAACTTTTTAGCGTTTATGCCTCCTACCGTTTTTGAGGAGTTTGATATTTTGGCATGGTGGAAACAAAACGAAGCTTCGTTTCCGATTCTTTCCGCCATGGCCTGTGATGTACTAACCGTCCAAGCTTCCACGGTAGCTTCGGAATCTGCGTTTTCTTTTAGTGGCAGGGTATTATCGATACGAAGGACTAGACTCACACCCCTAGCGATGGAAATGTGCATTTGTTTGAAGGACCATTTGGATGCGATGGATAGGATACAAGACCAAACTTCTCTCGAAGATGAAATTCAAGCCGAAGAAGTCATACACAGCAACGAGGTTGATCTTGGAATATCCGAACCAGTCACGGATGAAGAACTAGCCGAAGATGCAAGGCTACGAAGCTCTAGTTCCGAAGACAACGCACAAGAATAATCAATCAATATTCCAAAAAATAAAACGTTGAACTTAATGTTTTATATTTGTTATACTTTTTGTAATGTTTTACAATTTTATCTTGTTATGTTTTTTAATTTCCGAACTATCCAAATATTAATAAACGTTGAACTTTATGTTTTAATTTTGTTATATTTTATTTTGGATTTTATATTAAAAACATAAAATTTATTTGATTTTTTTTTTTTAATAAAAACCGGTTTAAACCGGTTTAAGGGGCAAACCGGTTTAAAACCTACCCGAACCGGTTTGACCGGTTTACATATTTCCCTCTCTGAAACCGGTTTAACCCGAACCGGTTTGGGTCCAAACCGGTTTTGACTTTTCGTTGACCAAACCGGTTCGGGTCGGTTTGAACCGGTTTGGGTTAAAAACCGATTTGTGCACCTCTAGTGTATGGTGTATGTATTGTGACTAATTAACTGATTCTAATTTTTTTCAGTGTTTTGTCCATTGGGTTACGGTTAACTTGGTGTATTACACGGACCGAATAAATGTAATATTATATACTTAGTAATAAACAATGTTTTCATAACCGAACCGGAACGAACATTGAACCGGTTGTCTTACCGGTCGGATCGGATTTAAGAACCGGATGACGTAATAATGATATAAAAATAAAATATAGAAATATAAAAATATAGATGATATAAAAAATATAAATGAAAAATCTAAATGTTTTAAAAAATGGAAAAAAAGTTATTAATCAAATACAAACTAGTTTAAAAATATTAATCATCACTAAACTTTAGAGATATTTTAGTGTGGTATATAGTGTTCTAATTGAATCTTTTTTCTGCATGGAATAATTATAAATAAATTTCAATAGAGATAAACATCAAAGTTACATGGTATCACAATTGGTTATTCTTTCTTTCTTGTATCGAATTTGTTCTAGGTTCCAATCAGGTCTTGTAGACCGTTGGTCATTTGATGCAATGGTAGCTTCAAGACTTCCTATAATGGAGGTTTTGGGTTTGAATACTGGCCAACAGTAAAAAATAGGTCTGTGGTCAGGTCAGGAGGTTTACCCAGAAAAAACCCAATTATCCTAAAATATCTAAGTGTTATCGTTAAAAAAAAATCAGGTCTGTAGTTCCTTTTTCATATTGCCTTCTGTTCCCTCTTTACATTCAGAATTTGAAGTCCCACATTACCCAGTAGATAAAACTCACTAGCCATTTTCTCTCTATAAAAAAAATAGGCATCTTGAAACACATTAATCCGGTCCATTTAGGTCAAAATGGTTGGTTGAACTTTATTCAATCAAAACCTGCTGGGTTGTTGTTAAACGGTTTATTTTAGTTATTCGAACCGGCGACATTTTCGATTCCCTGTTTAATCGGTTGGTCTGGTCCGGTTTCGAAAACATGGATAATAAGGAATTACATAGTTTTTAATACAAACTCTTGAAACGTTATATTTTAAAAATATGTTTTATA
This sequence comes from Smallanthus sonchifolius, assembly GCA_023525975.1. NCBI lineage: Eukaryota > Viridiplantae > Streptophyta > Magnoliopsida > Asterales > Asteraceae > Smallanthus > Smallanthus sonchifolius. Next base: position 37,397,019 of record CM042046.1, read on the forward strand.
AAATTAATGAAAGAAATGTTTAATTTATAAAAATGTTTTATGAACAAACCTAACCTTTTTAAAATAAAACCGTTTTATAAAAAGAATTATAGAAATTATTATTATTTAATAGAAGAGATGTGGGAAACAAAAAATTATAAATCTTTTTTTAACGAATATCGTATAATTAATTAGAAGAGAGGCAAGAAAAAAATTGTTAATGAGACACAGGATAGTGACATGTGTCTAAGAGCATGAGGTATACCGGTGTGATTATGGTGTGATATGATAATAAAGTGCACGCCACGTCACTATCCTCATTATCACACCACCCATCAATAGGCAAGAAGTATACCCGTATAATTGTGATGGTGTGATAATTAAATGTTATTGTGGATTACAGCCAAGCACCACTTGTATTTCCTGCATCAATACTTGCACACACTCTCATCTTCTCTCTCTAAAACCCCAAAATCAAGCCAAGCACCATTCGATTCTCTCGTGTGATAATTCTCATGCCATTACATCACGCAGTGAAAACAAATTCGAGGGGGCGGCGTAGCAATGTGATAACGGCGTGATTGTGGTTGCCACACATAGGAGCACATCGTGATTTGGAGTGGTATACCGGATGACCTAATACGATTTTTATTTATTAGGTATAGAGATAGAGATTTTTGTCAATTGCTGACTTGGGGGTTTTGGTATTAATCAAGTGACAACATGTGTTTTACATCCATTGAAAACGGTAAAAACAAATAGCAACTTGGGTTCCAATAGTACGGATAACGTTACCGATGTTATCCTCTAGCTATCAGTTCAGTTCGTGAATGCACCGGGACTCGGTGTAACTTACGATGTAAAAAATATGTTTATATGCGATAGTTTCGTCACACAAACATCGTAAAATGCAACCCGAAAAATAAAGTCGTGCTTTAAATCGACCGGAAACCATAGAAACAAACACTAGTAGCGGTTCTGATAATAACAATACTGGCAATGATATTGTCCGATCATTATCGATGTAGTTCGTCACGATACCAGAACGATAACAGCGCTCTCTATAGCTTACGATACAAAAAAAAATCTCGATCTTGAATAAAAGTCCATTTTCAAAGAAATTCATATCGGAATGTCGAAAGAAAAAAAAACTAAAGATAGCCCCATATTCCTTTTTTAAAGTTTACGAACGAATGTTATTACAGAAAAATGAAATAAGTAGAAAAATAAACGGGTTAAAGAGTATATTATATAACAATAACGATGTTGTTTGCTAGCTATCGGTTAAGTTCGTGAATGCACCGGTACTCGGTGTAGTTTACAATAGAAAAAAAAATGTCTAATTGCGATGGTTTCGTCACACAAACGATGTACGATGCAACCTCGACCGCAAAACCATAGAAAGGAACATTGTTACTAGTTCTTATAATACCAATACTAACAACTATAGTGTTCAATCATTAGTCAGGTTCGTCATGGCACCGGAACGATAATGACATTCGTTATAGCTTACGGTACAAAATAAAAGCTCAAATCTTATATAAAACACCTTTTAAAATAAATCATTTTGAAATATCGACAATTTTTCTAAAGATAACTGCATATTTTGTTTTTTTTAAGTTAATGAACGAAAGTTATTATAGAAAAACGAAATAAGTAGAAAGTTAAACATTCTAAAGCGTATATTATATATAGTATAAATGGCTAAAATGAAAAGTAAAAAGCAAGGTCGGTGTGAACTCACACAAATGTTGTACGATGCAATCCGAGAAATAAAGTGTGCTTTACATCGACCAAAAATCATAGGAACGGTCAACGGTACTGGTTCTGATAATACCAATACTGACAACGATATTGCTCAGTAATTATCGGTCTGGTTTGTCATGGTATTGGAACGATAACAACACTAACAAACAAAAGTTATTAAAAAAAACAAAAGAAGTAAAAAAATTAAATAGTCTAAATGTATATTATATATAGTATAAGAGACCAAAATGATAAGTATAAAAGAAAATTACGTCAGTGTGAACCGTTCACACCGACCTTGCTTTTTAAGTATATATGATTATAGTTTTTTTTTTCTTTATATTTATATGAATTGTAATTTTCGTACTTAAACTTTAAAAGTTACACGGACCATGTTTCATAAGGGATTGTTGCAGTTTACGTCCTTTAGTCAAACAAATGTTTATTTTAAGATGTTAAAATCTGCTTTGTACATCGAATTTGTCTAGACATTTTTATTTTTTTTACCTTAAAAGGACTAATCATGTAATTTACCCGAACAATAACAAAAATAGCATGCCCCTCCCCAATCCAACCCTTTGATTCCGTTTGTTCCAAACGACATCCATTAACACTGATTGCAAAAAGGGCTAATGGTTTCTGAGTTCTTGGATTATATGGTTTCTGAATAGTGTTTTCTCTTCATTCACTCTATGATTTCTACACCTATTTCTCTCTAAACCTTTGTCACATCCAATGGAACTTTTTTGTTATGTTGTACTTTTATTATGTTCCACTTGTTTAGGCATCTAAACGAACACGAACACAGTTTCTTCATGTTTGTTTATTTTAATTTTAACTGAGCAAAAGAACGCACACGAACACTTAACAAACTGATTTTCTTTTTTGTGTTCGTTCGTTAAGAAAATAAGCGTGTTCAAGTTCATTTGTTTTCATACTTTAATATTCTAAACAAACGGTCCACGAACATAAATGTGCACGGACAAACTTAAACAAATACAAATGAACACAAACGAACGGACACCAATTAAAAGTAAACATTCATATGAAAGTCTAAAATACCATCATTCTTAAAAATTAGGCTTAGTGCAAACAGGATAAACAAAGGGTTTAAAATACAAAAATCAAAGTGATTTTAAATGAATATTAGTAATAAATATTTAAACGAACGACCATAAATGAACATATAAAAAAGAACGTAAATGAATGAACATAAACAAATGTAAATGAACGGAAACAATCAAATATAAATGGATGAACATAAATAAACGAACATAAGCGAACGCTGATGAACGAACCATGCATGTGTTCATGTCATTCGTTTAACTAAATGAACAAAAAATTGTGTTCATGTTCGTTCATTTATTAAATGAACGAAAATAAACAAATTTCCCGCTGAACTATTCACGAATAATGAACTGAATGTTCAGTTCATTTCCAATCCTAGTTTTATGGAGCTAAACAGGGACTGCTTCACTGACAGGTACATATGGTGGTGATATACAAACATGAGTGACATGGATAGGTGATTACACAGGCGGCACTACGCAACCCCCACAATCATCAAGCATCACGCTTGAAGAAGTGAAGAGGTCGCATGCGGGTTATGGGGGTAGATCATTGGAAATGCAGAAGGGTTTAGGAGACGGTTGTTGTTGTGTTTAATTTTTTTCACTTGTGTTATTTTCTATTAAAAACTAGGTTATAGTCCCGTGCATTACACGGGTTTGAATAATAAAAAAACGATATATGTGCATTCTGGTACATTCTCAAATAATTAAACATGAAATCACAAAGTTGACCAGGAGAAATGTGAGAGTCAAATCCCCCCTATCTTTAATCCATAATTGCATGTAGCTCCATAAAGCCAAACGATTTACTTCCTCTGAAGTAGAATTGTTGGTCATGGTGCAGGTGGCAGAGTATTTTGACCCTGAATCACAAACACAAACGAATTAGTCTTATGAAAAGTCGAATTGTTGATGTAAGAGATCAAAACGTTTTCATCTGATTACATATAGAGATGGTGATAGAAACACATAAGAATCTATATACTAAACTAAAAAAATACTTTCAACAAACTTGCTAATAAATTGACGTGTTATCACAAAAAGCTTTTTCGCTCTTAATCCATAGCAATTTACCCCATACCAACTGTTTCTCAATGGTAGAATAACAATTAGACAGATTTAGTTTGAGTCGTCATCATACCAACTGAGATTGAGAATGGAACCACAACATAACAGAAATAAGAAGCCGAACAAGTGGCAATAGATTTTCGTGATTGTGTATTCACTTTGACTATGATCTATTACAACACACAACAAACACTTCATCTGAAACTGCTTGACCTAGACAAAAAAATGCAACTAAATAGTTCAAGCTGCAAACATTGCAATGAGAGCATAGGTCACACACTAAACGAACTATTCCCATGAAATGCAACTAAATAGTTCATCTGTGATCAATAATATATCTCTAACGCAGAAAATCAAATTGTGGCTTACCTAAAATCAAACAATGGTAACCTAGTTCTAGCTTGCTAAAGTCTTGGCCGAACGGATCAAATTTGTGGGATGTGATCTTAATCCATATATAATTTATCTTCTAAATCATATTAGTGTTAACAGAACACGCATGATTATTAAACTCTAAGCAACATGAAAATACCAACTTTAGCAGCATAAACCAAAATACAACCCACTACTCAATCCATCAAAACAGTGATGAAAATGGCATTTACCAGCAGTTCCATCGGAAGAGACTCGAGCATTGATTCATAATTTGCCTTCCCTTCATCAGGGTGTGGCATTCTCTGTAGGTTATTCTCCTACAGCAAATCAACACGTCCAGCCGCGTATCCATATCTTAATCTTTCAGGAGGTAAAATTACAGGACTTCCATTTCCAGACTTGTTCTGACACAAAACACTACAATCAAATCTACATTTTGGATAATTGCATGTATTTGTTGTATATCGTGGCATACCTTAGTATCAAATTCTTGGGAGATACTTAGAGCAAGGACGATTTTATTGGTACCAGGCGATCCAGCAAGTAGAAATGCCCTTCGAGCTATCTTATTCTGGCGGATCATATCAACTACAAACCCGCCAGCCTGTCTTGCCACCACCTGTCCCACGAATCCAGCAGCTAATTGTATCGCTTTTCCAGTAGCCTAAACAAAATCATTGGTACCCATGTCATAATTTTTACAACATAAAGTAAATTCAGATCGATAGCATTGTCATGAAGAGGAATTTGCAGCAAAATGAGATTCAATAAATAAACCTAAACCGAAATACTGATTCACCCAACAAACCATAGAGTTCTCACTAATACACCCAACAAACGTTATTATAAAGTAATTTTATCTTAATTTGTTCATTAACCCTTGTAATAACATTTAGCTGGACAGAAAGGGACAAGGTATTCATACCAAAAAAGTTTGTAAATGAGACCTGTAAACAGTTACAAAGCAAGATTAATGTGAAAAGACAATTTGTTCAAGAAACCATATCAACATTTTCAAATTTTACACAGGTAAGCAAATTTGGTGCACAGTTCAAATTTAAAGTAACATAAATTTAAAAATCTGTCAACCTAAGCATAGATGCATCATCAATGACAGATGTAAAAAATGCACCATCACCCCAATCCATCAACCGAAAAATAAATAATTAGGGTTTCTTAATACACACAGGATTGATAGCACAAACCTTAACAGATAGAAGAACGCTGATGAATAAAGAACGACGATGAAAAATATTAATGTTAGAAAAACGAAATGAAGATAGATGCGCAGGTGGATGAAGATAGATTGTTGATGAAGAAGCCATAGATCAGAATGAGAGTAGAGGAAGGAAACGGTGAAAGCGGCTGTTGAAAAGAAAACTAGGGTTACAAAATGACGAAGGGCGGGTCAATCCCTTTTTATTAGATCCGATTTTGCGGTATGGAGCCAGGTCAGACCCGCGTACTTTTCATCAAACGGGTATTAGTGAGAATGGGCGGGAGATTTTGGCAGAGGGTGAATCTGGTTGTGACACTTGGCAATTTCTATAATCATTTATTAGGTTAACTAGTGTTTGAAACCGTGTATTACATGGGAGTGAATAACAAAACAATGTAAAGTGAAAAAAAAACTGAAAAATAATTCATAAATCTGTAAAAAAAAAATTATATACAACGTTTGCTGTTTTATTTGTATTTTTTCCATCCTTATCTAATATTAAAAGTTTTAACCCGTCTCTGATTTTAACTCTGAAAAGTGCCACATAAAGCTGCCCATGAGTGAAAACTGGTTGTCTCAAGAACAGACCAACCATTGATAGTGAGTGACCCTTGCTCTTATTTATCGTCATGGCGAAACAAACAGATAATGAAAATTGTCTTCTCTGTAGCTTGAAAGGAATTCGTTTGTCTGAATGTGACAAATTAATTCTTGGAATAAACGTGCGAGTTCCAATATTACTACCAGAAATGATCTCCGCCTCAATAACACGATTACCAAGTGATATGTCCTGTAATATAGTTCCATTACATAAACTATTTTTCTGGTCAATATTTCTTAGGAGCATTACCGGACACACCTACCTTTAAAACTAAACTATGATTTGGTAACCCAAAAAGTTTAAGACCATTTAGAACGTCAGGCGAGTACAAACTTTTGTTAAAAATTATCGTTCAAATTTTCTAACCAGCATATACTATCCGAACTAAGATATTCCCTTTGGCCATCGGGCAACATTGAAAGCAGCCGATCATTTATTTCTTATACAGCCTCATTTTTTGGAGCAAGTATTGCTCTTTCTTGGAAGAATTGTGGATTTTTCAAGTGTTGAATAATAGATGGATAGACAAAGTCAATTAAACTTCCAATAAGATCCAGTGAATCAGTAATAAGAAGAACCTCAGGTACACTGCATCGCCATCATCCATACCACCAACATTTCCCTCTCCCAAATCCAAAAGCGATTTTGCAAAATCTTGTCAGCTCCAATAGCCAATCTCATGTTCTTTGTTAATCTAAGTAGTTTACATTTTCTTCAAATGTAGGAGGAACTTAAAAAAGCATTTACAATGTCTAGTCACTTCCGTTCGGGACAACAGGGAGGATTTGTAGAAAATATCTTCCAAACAGAATAACTTTACCCCCAAATGGTAATTGATTGTTGTTCAAAGAATTTGTTGTCAAAATGTCTTTCAAACTTCTATCCAAAGCTTCAAATGCATGCTTATGAATCATGGAGCTTCGTCCTAGATAATCAATTGTGTTTTTGGTAATAAATGAGCAACTTCGCTACTTGGTTTAATGCGACAGAGATAATCCTCATTAAGATTTAAAGGAAAACCTAGAGTGTGATGTTCTACCTCCTGACAATAGCAAAGATGCAATATCACTTGATGCAACATTTAAAACAATTTGACATTTACATCAAATAGATGTAGATAATGTCCTCAATTGAAAGGTTTCACACGTACCCCCATAGCCAAACACGCTCCACCGTTCATTTGATAATGCAGCCAAATGACTATCTAACTCATTTTGTAAAGTTATTATGTCATAAGATTGCTCCTCATTAATCAAACGATTGTTTGATGAATCTATAGACTCATCGTCAGGATAAGCCATAGCCGTATAGTTTCGAAATATAGAATTATTACGAAGTAGAAATTTCTCAATTTCGAACAAAGTCAAGTTCTTGATTCAATATTCAGTAAAAGATAAATCTGAAAAATGTGAAAACAAAAATTAAGTTAAATTGTATAAAGACATAACTTTTTTTTGATAATAATGACGACGTTTTTTAAATTTTTTAGATTTAGATTAAATTAAGATTATCATTTAAAATATTTAAATCTATATTATTATAAACAATGAATTAGTAAATTCATGTAAAAAACAATGAATGTGTTTACGAAATTGGAAAGCACTTACAGAAATATATGATATTCAATATATGTATTATATCATTATTATCTGAACAATAAACCTGATTGTGAATCATACATAATACATTGTGAATCATTATATTATAATATAAATAAAATATATATTAGTGTACATTGTTCCGGAGCCTTAATTTTTTTAAATATTAATATAATATTTGAAAAAAACCAACTCAAGAAAAAACAATGAAATATAAAATAAAAATTATAGAAAACCCTTCAAAATTCAGAGAAAGATTTAAATAAACCAAAAAGGATGCAATAATAGATTAATAAGAAGAAATATAGTGAAATACAATTGTGATAAACAAATTCCGACAAATATAGTTAAATATTGTTCGAATCATGAAAGTGTGAAATGCGAAAAAAAAAGTACCCGATGTTAAATAATGAAGATGAGATCTCTTCGTTATCAACATTGTTAAAAGTATTTGTTTGTTCACTTCTTTCAAGAATGGATTTCTAGCAAATTTGTATAAGTAGGGGTGCAAACGAGCCGAGCTGCTCGTGAGCTACTCGAGATCGGCTCGTTAAAAAGCTCGAAACGAGCCGAGCTTAAACGAGCTCGAGCCGAGCTCGAGCCTAAGAATAAGCTTGTTTATTAAACGAGCCCGAGCCCGAGCTTCACTTATCGAGCTAGAGCCGGCTCGCGAGCCTTAACGAGCCTTTTATTTATATAATGTTTTTAATATATTTAATATATATTTATAAAATAATAATAATAATTAGTATATATAAAATTAAGATAAATATAATTAAATAATATGTATTATGTTATATATAAAAACTATAATAAAATTTATATAAAAATAATTATAAATATATATAAATTAATTAATATATAATAAACAAGCCGAGCTCGAGCTTGTAAAGCTACCAACGAGCCGAGCCCGAGCTTCAAAATTAGAGCTCGAATCGAGCCGAGCTCGAGCTCGAGCTCACAGTAAGTTAAACGAGCCGAGCTCGAGCCTAGTCAAGCTCGGGCTCGGGCTCGGCTCGGCTCGTTTGCACCCCTATGTATAAGTTTTGGATTTAAATAGAGGCCTGAAGCCGTTTAAGGTTTTTTTTTTAATGCATTGGTTTTGGAAATTCAAGGATATCGAATCTAATCAATCATGAATCGTAGGGAAATAATTAAAATTGAGAAACTGATAAGGAAACAACTTTAATTATAAATAATTTTGATTTTTGTCTATTTAAATTATATTAAAAATAAAATCGGCTCTTTCCAAAGTTAGGAGATTTTACTGTTACAGTGGAGAAAATTTGAATTTGAAATTTGGGTAGTTGTTCAACTTTTAATTTTGAAAGAAAAAATGGTTCTAAATTAACAAATGACATTAATTGAGATATTATAATTATATTATATTATAAGACATTTCATAAAATTGTTAGAAACTTGAGCTTAATGGTAAATAATGTTTTGATTTTTGTAAATGAAAACATTTGATATATTAAAGTTTTTGTTAAAGTTGACCAAATGATGTTTTATCTATTTATTTATATTAATATATAAGCTAAAAAACGATTTATATATATATTTATATATTTTATTTATATAAATATATAAGTTAAAAACGATTTCTTGTTAAAGTTACCAAAGACACTTTTTATTACATTTTTGGTAATAACCGATTTAAATTTTGAAGGAAAAGAAGTAAAGAACCTTTATAAATTTAAATATGTGTTTAATTAATATTTTATAATTCTAGGACAACTATGGCAACTAATTTAATTAATAGAGGTTTTAGCGTATCTATACTATATAATAAATAAATGTTTTATATGCCACGTGTCATATTTATATTCATTTTCATCATTTTTTTCTCGCCTCTCTCTTATTAAATACACCTATATCTTTTAATAATAATATATTTTTAAAGAAAATACTAATCTTTATATTAATAAACCTCCTCACATATTTTGACGAATGTATGTGTTAACAGATTATATTGTATTCCACGGGTTTATTCAACTCGTGTAAAACACGAGTTTTTAAAAAATAAATTTTTTATTACTTAATATATAATATTATATTTATTCAACCCGTGTAATATACGAGATTTTAACCTAGTAATAGTAATAAATGTAGAGTAAATGGGCGGGAAAACACTATCCTAGAGGCCTTAGAATGGTGTCATATGTCCTTTTTAAGTTACTCTTTTTTTAAGTAGTACAAATGATTAATTGAAGCTCATGTTAGATTCGAAAAGTAGTACAAAATTGAACTATAAACATGAAACGTGTTACTTTTCAAAATTAAACATTAAAATTGTGATTTCTAGCTAACATGTTACTTTCAAAATTAAACATTAAACTTGTGATTTATTTCAAACGAATTTAACTTTTTTCTTTTTTCTTTTTTCTTTTTTCAAACAAAGCAGGCCAAAGAAAGAATTCGTGGAGTCATTGACCAACCACCGATTTTATAATCGTTCACAACCGTCCAACCTTGAGCCGTCCCTCACGCCAGATTATTCCAAGTCAAGCTTTTAGACTATTTCTTATATACAAAATTCATAGGATATAGTTTCTCCTAAAACATATAGTTTGGACGGTTATTTATTCATAATATACATATCCCCTAAAATCTTAAAACATTTTTTTATTGAAGGGGTGAAATTGTAATTTCATTCATAATATTATCAACGATTTTGTTAAAACGTCTGCACTTTTGATATTTATCATCATAACTGTTAAATAAGTCGGTAACTGTATAACCACGTCTTTTTTTTCATCAACTACATTAACATTTTGTTTAAATGCTCATAACGTTTTAGCAATTCAAATTTTATGTGTACCAAGCGAGCAAGCTTGATAAGGCTAATAAACTTTATGAGTATGAGTATACATATACTCGAGTTCGACTCAAAACTCTACTCAAGTAGTCTAAGCACAAGCTTAACTTGACTTAACTCGAATCAATTTTAATTTTTTTTTTCTAAGTCCGTGTTATTTAGCTTCCAAGTCGACTTAACTCCATTACACTCGAGTTGATTTAAATGTATTTTAAGTAGTTTATTAGTGACTTAACTCAATTACATTACAATTGTGGAAAAAAATATGGTTTAATTTTTTATGCACGCTTACATCTTTAAAAGATATTATAAAAAAATATTTAAAATATTTCTATTTATTTTATAAAATTTAAAGTGTTACAAAAAGACTTGTATAAAGTGTGGGACTTATATTTTCAAACATAAACAATTTACAAAAATAATCAGATATTCAAATCCTAAAACCCTCAAAACCTTCTCCGATCACCAATTCACAGGCGTTGGTCGATGCCGGAGGCTAATTCATTATTCGGTAAGTATGACGTCGGAAAACTCCTCGGCTGCGGCGCTTTCGCTAAGGTGTACCACGCTAGGGACATCAACACCGGCCGGAGTGTCGCTATTAAGATCATCAATAAAAGTCGAATCTCTCATAACGCTCATCTCGTTGCGAACGTGAAGAGCGAGATCGATATCATGCGCCGGCTCCGGTATCCGTACATCGTTAAACTGTATGAAGTTATGGCGACAAAGACGAGGATCTATTTCGTGATGGAGTTCGTTAAAGGCGGCGAGTTGTTCGAGAAGGTAGAGAAAGGTCGGTTAACGGAATCACTAAGCCGTAAGTATTTTCAACAATTGATCTCCGCCATCGGATACTGTCATTCTCGTGGAGTTTACCACAGAGATCTGAAACCGGAGAATCTCCTAATCGACGAAAACGGAGATCTGAAGGTTTCGGATTTCGGATTAAGTGCTGTTACAGGTCAGATCCGAGCTGACGGATTGCTGCACACGTTGTGCGGCACGCCGTCGTACGTCGCGCCGGAGATCCTTACGAAGAGAGGATACGACGGAGCGAAGGCGGATATCTGGTCATGCGGTGTTATCCTGTTTGTTATGAACGCTGCGTTCCTACCGTTCAGCGATTCGAATCTCATGATGTTGTATAAGAAGATCTACGACGGCGAATATCGGTGCCCTAAGTGGATGTCGCCGGATCTCAGGCAGTTGTTATCTCGTCTACTGGACATAAAACCGGAGACTCGAATCACCGTCGATGAGATCCATAACGATCCGTGGTTCAAAAAAGGATATAAAGAACCCAAGGTAGACGGCGATCTAGAAACTCCCGTTAAGTATGAACACAATAAATTAACGGCGTTAAACGCATTTGATATAATCTCGTTTTCTTCCGGTTTAAACCTGTCGCCTTTGTTTGACGGTACGAGTAGTTCGCCGGGACAAGGAGAAAGGCTTTTGGTGGCCGAGTCGCCGGAGAATGTCATCGGAAAAGTTGAGGAGATCGTGAAGGAGGCGAACGTTATGATAAGAAAACGAAATGAATTTGTTGTGGATTTGGTAGGGCAGAATGGTAATGATGTGATCGGAATAGAGGTTTTCCGGTTGACGGAAAGTGTAACGGTGGTGGAGGTTAATAGTAGCGGCGGAGGAACCGATTTCTATGACGATTTGTGGAATCGGAAAATTAGATCGGAGTTAGTTGAACGACGGGATGTACAGTAGCCGAGAATTAGTTGCTCGCCGGCCACACGTGTCGAGTGTATGTACTTTATTATGCAAATATGTATTTTATGTGTTTCTTTATTTAGTAATTTACAATTTTACACAGGAAACAAAAAGTAAAAATGGTAGGAAAAAACAAGCAAAATGTGCAAATTGCAAGTGTATGATTTTGTATATATGATGTAACTTGCCCTGTAAATCTTTGGGGATTTGGAGCAATTGTAAGTTTTGGTTTTGTGTTGTAAAATAGAACAAGTTTTATTTATATTGTTTGAGAATAAATAGAAAAAAAAGTTGATTTTTTTATGTTATTTCTAATAATTATTAACAAACGTGTTTGGAAGCCTGTATGTTACGACGGGGTGTTAAAATTTGTAAAACTCGGTTTTGACGAGTAAAATATGAAAGATGGTGTGACTAAATTAGTAGCCGGACCTAGCAACTGTATTATCGTCACGTGGTGTTCTGATTTGATTGTCGTCTCCTACTCGTGAAAGGTATAACCATAAACCCCTTTATGGTTGCGTTATTGATTATTTTGTTTGCATCTGAACTCCTGGTGGCCGATCTATAGTTTTTGGTGGGGTTGGCATAGGCATTGAAATGTACGGATAAGGGAAAAATTTTGGTTGAAAAAGGGGATAAGATAGTGAAGTTTTAACCAAGGTTTGCGAGAAAAGTGGCGTTGTAGGTTGGTTTTACAAAGGCTGGGTAGGGAACTGGGAGTTTCATGGTGGTAAAAAATCTTCGTCCATGGGGAAAAAGAGGTTATGTCTTGGGTCTAACCATGGGTAGAACATCATAGTGTTATTATGCGTGCTTATGGCTATGCCTTACCGTACCGTAGCGGGGTTTTCCATAACCATCTGCATGAGGAAAGTCGCGGGAATTTCAAGTGGGACAAACTCGGTTCTAGCTACAGTGACCGTGGTTCCCCATTCAGGTACAGATGTGGGAGTCAAAGTTACGCCGAATTCTTCTTCATAAGCCAAGCGGACTCTAACCCCTCTCGTCCGCTCCTCCTAAACATAATCGTTCATCAACTCTTGAACGTACAGGAACATTACCTTCATGGGTTAGTTCGATCATATATGGTACTTCAACTAGCCCCTCGGGGGATAGGTCTAAACGGGTGTCCCACCCTTTCAGAACATTCTCTCTAGACATGACTACACTTGGGCACAATAAAATAAAAAAAAGTTAGTGAATTGTTCGGGATACACAACACCAGATGTTTTTGAAATGAAGTTGTGCCCCATGGTGAGCGACACTTGTTGCTACACCGGGAAATCCAGCCAAGCCTTGAAGATCCTGCTAAGACGAACAAGCCAAAGGCTCACCACAGGGGAAGTTCCCTTGCGATCCACCCTGGCGTGAGAATCAAGGGTTTCTAAGAAAGAAAAGTGGTATGAGTATAAAGTAGTAATAAAGAGTGTTGTAACCTTAGGTTGGCATGTCCTTATTTATAGTTACAATCTTTGAATAGTTGAGGATCTCATTTGATGTAGTGTCTTCCATTCTTATGTATCTGAGTTTCCTTGTTCTTGAGGATGAACCTTGATATCCTAAGTTTTTTTTTGGAAGGCGAAGTTTCTTTATATTCCTGTAACTAGTGGGACTTGAACCACCTTCAAAACCCTTAGGTGTTCCTAGAAGCTTTGCCTCTACCATTGGGCCACCAACCCCAATGCCACCTCGATATCCTAAGTGACTCCCATATTAGTGTAATACATCTATTCTGCAAAGTTCCCTATTGCTTATGCTAGCTGACTCTCCTTTCGCTAGGGGTTGACCCACTTATATGATAGGATGACTGACTTCTCTGCCGTTACCCTTTCGATGGGCCGTTTTCTTTTTGGCGTCTTCGGAATGACTATGAGGAGTGTCCTCCCAAAGTAAGAACTATTGTTTGATTTGACTTATTGCCCAAACGTTGGTATTATCCGTCCGTGATCCAGGCCTTGCCACGTTTGCTTTCCTTCCCGACCTTGCCAAATGATGATGCCTGATCTTATCCAAGGTTCTACCCAAGTCATCACCTATCTCCAACATCACCACCCTCTAACATTATCACCTTTTCAAGCATCCATCTTTCATTCCCCATCTTTGCACCAAACCAAATCAAAATCCAAATTGCAGAACATAAATAGCTAACAACCCCCGAAAACCCAATCTAGAACAAGATTCAAATACGTAATTTAAAAGACTTGAATTGAGATACGAATCAAGACAACAAGGGTTCCCGAAAACTATAAAGTACATGTCTAACAACAAATGTGTGGTAGGGAAAATGTAAAACTCTCATACAAGATTATGTTACAAGAATAATATATCTATACATACTAATAAATAAAGGTTTTTTAGTGTCACGTGTCATCTCCACATTCAATCTCATCATTTTTTTCCCGCATCTCTTTCTTATTTAATGCACTTCTGTATTTAAATAATAATAATATATATTTAAAGAAAGTATTAATTGGACTAATACAACACATTTATTTTAAATTATCCCTTATTATAAGAAAACTTTAAAATTTAATTATGTAACTTTTATTTCAATCAAATAGTAATTGAAAGTAAAATTACATTAAATAGTAATTAACGTATTTTCGAAACCTAATTATATATTAATTTTTACATATTTTGAATTTGTTTATATCCGTAGTATATGTAATATATTTTTACACCTGTGAAATATATACATAAAGATTTAAAAAATTTAAATATTAATATTTTTCATCCCGTGTGTAGACACGGGACCTAAACTAGTTAAAAATAAAGGTTGCTTTGTTTTTGTTGCAAAACTTAAAAACTAAATTAAAAAAAAGTATTGTACTCTAAACCGATTTGTGATCTTTGGGTTGCCATAAATGAACCTAACTACCTAAGTCGTGTTAACAAATGGCATGCATAAAGTTAGTGGCCAGGGTTCATCATTCATCAAAACCAAATTAGTCATGCAAACGGCGACACGTGGCAATATTGTATGGTTTTTTTTTTTTTTTTACATCAGCATGTTATATAAGTTCAAGAACCTTTGAACACTTCGGCTGTGTTTGGGATTACTTATTTGAAACTCCTTATGACTTATTCAAAAAGGTAATAAGTCATAAGTCATAAGTCATAATTTGTAACTTCTTAAAAACTTTGGGATTTTCTTTGAAAACTACTTATTGACTTATGCTATAAGTTAATAAGTTATAAGTAATAAGTAAGGATGGACTTACTTCTTGAAAAATGGTATAAGTAGGTTAAATAAGTAGCTTTCCCAAACACCTTATTAACTTATATAAGTTAATAAGTTAATAAGTAGAGTAAATAAGTAATCCCAAACACCCCCTTCAAGTAGGTAATGAAAAACAATGACATCAAACCAACCATCTTTAACACTTCAAATTTGGTTTCACACTCATATATACATCTTAACCACATCTTTGATAATTTATATTTATATTGTACTTTATTTTAATTAAGTTGTTTATTTATATAATTAAATGCATAATACGTCTAAATAAACACATGTATACTATTAATTATATTAAAATATTTATGCTCATAATATTAAACTATAGTTATGTTTATAACTATGATTTGATATCTAATTAATTTTTTAACAAGTAATTAATTACAAAGATTTTATAAAACTACTAGAAAACAAGGGGCTTCACCGACGTATAT
The DNA here is from genome assembly GCA_023525975.1 of Smallanthus sonchifolius. Classification (NCBI taxonomy): domain Eukaryota; kingdom Viridiplantae; phylum Streptophyta; class Magnoliopsida; order Asterales; family Asteraceae; genus Smallanthus; species Smallanthus sonchifolius. Next base: position 37,412,896 of record CM042046.1, read on the forward strand.
TTAACGACGGACGACTATGTCGGAAATTTGCTGACAGATCACCAACGGATTCCGTAAATTACACATTTTCAATTAGTTTTTTAGATTTTGGTCAAACAGTCGGAATTTCGTCGGTAGTTACTGCGGATACTTGGACCGTATGTAATTCACCGTTCCCGGACAGAGCCTTTTTAGAAAGATTCTGACTCGTTTGTCTAGGATGTGGATCCCGACGGGTAGTCCGTTGGAATACATACATATTGGATTTTCGCTAAGGTTACTGGTGTGTGCGAATAACAACATATTTTTATGTAGGAAACCGGTTGCACGTGCTAAGTTTTAAAATGGTAATCACGAAAAGAACTAGACTACACACACACCAGGCAAGCGCCTATTGGAATACAATATAGTAATGGCAAGAATAAGATATGAATCCGTTGACACAATAACTTTTGATACTTAGCCATTTGTCGATATTCAATTGATGTAAAAGAGGTAATCGTTAAATTAAACTTATAAATACAAACAAGAATGGAAATTGACAGCAAATTGTGAAACTTTGAGAAAATCACATGAGAGAATTAACCACCAAATTCTATTATCTCGAATACAGAGAGTCGTTTCACTTCAAGGTTTTGGTAATCGTTACAAAAAGCGTTGGGTACACACTTAGACATGAGCACCGCATATCACCACAAACGGATGGTCAGAGTGAAAAGACTATCCAAACCCTTAAAGACATGCTCAGAGCATGTGCGATAGACTTTGGAAAGAGTTGGGATACTCATCTACCCTTAGTCGAATTCTCTTATAACAACAACTATCACACCAGTATTAAAGTCACACCGTTTGAAGCACTGTACGGTCGAAAGTGTCGATCACCATTATGTTGGGAGGAGGTTGGTGACAACCAACTCACTAACCCTGAAATCATTCAATAAACAACCGTTAAACTCTTCAAGATCAAGGAAAGAATCAAAGCTGGAAGAAATCGTCAAAAGAGTTACGCTGACGTAAGACGCAAACTCCTGGAATTCCAAGTTGGAGACAATGTACTCTTGAATGTCTCACCTTGGAAAGGGGTTATCATATTTTGGAAAATAAGGTAAGCTCAACCCCCGATACATCGGACCATTCGATATCATGGCAAGAGTAGGCCCTGTGGCTTACCGACTTAAGCTACCTCAAGAACTTAGTGGTGTACACGACACATTTCATGTGTCAAACATGAAGAACCGTATATTAGATGAAACACTTATTATACCACATGAAGAGATTCAAATCGATGACAAACTCCACTTTGTGGAGTAATCGGTGGAAATCAAGATACTTAAACGAAGCCGCATTCCCATTGTAAAAGTCTGATGAAACTCTAGACGAGGGTTAGAGTTTACTTGGGGACGCGATGACGAAATGAAACATAAGTACCCTGCTTTATTTGAGGAACCCCCAAAAATGAACGACGCAAGCTAAATTTTGGGATGAAAATTTTTCAACAGGGGAAGAATGTGACACCCGCCAAATTTCATGTCAATATCTGTACGATCATGAAACTAGGGTCATAAATTTACCGCACATTAGACTTAATTTTAACTAATTAGGTCACCTCATATACAGCAAAACCATCTCACTTCATACATTGGTACTTTAGGAGAATTGTCGGGTTACACATTAGTCCGACGTATATCGACATCGGTGATAAATTTTAAAATAAAACAACCTAACTATTCATTTTATGTATAATACTACAAGGAATATATATATATATATATATGTATATATATATATATATATATATAACTAATGAATTTCATTTTATTTGGACCCCTTAACGCATCTTAATTTTTATAAACTTATACATTTTATAAACCCCACACATAACACAACGATTACAAACTATTTCTATTAAAATCGGGTTCTATTTAACGGGTATCCTACCGTGTTAAACTAGCATCAAACCACCACCACCACCCTAGCTACCACCCTACCACCACCCCCACCCCACCCCTATCACCACCACCACCCTAGCTACCACCCTACCACCACCCCCACCCCACCCCTATCCGTCTCCTCCCACCTTTCTTGACCGAGAACAACACCCTCAAGAGCCCCTCTTTTCTTCTCCCCTCTTTGTTTAGTAGCCACCTTCTTGTCCCCTTAGACCACTTTTTCTCCATGAAGACAACATGTTCCCATGCATTCATAAACCCATGGACATTACCCAATTAGGAAGGTATAAATGACCAAGCCATTGAAAAACCACATACCACTCTTGCTCTCCCTCTCCCTCTCCCTCTTGTTTATGGCACAAGCATACCACACATACACACACCATTTTTCGAAAATAGCTAAGTATTGGGAGCTTGTTCAAGGTCGATCAAAGTGGTTTTAGCAAAAGATCAAGCCTCCTACAATCATTCTACCTTCAATCCTTGTTTATTTGCTAGTAAGCCTCTTTTACACGTGTAGAAACATTCACCCATAAAAATTATGGTTTGGTTAAAACATATAAAGAAACTAACATCTTCATAACTTGGTTTCCTTAAAAAGCCTAGTGTTACATTTGGATGATTACGAAAATTACTTTATATATAATAATACACTGTGTTCATGATTTGGTGACTTTTACTAGTGGAAACATGTTTAGATTTGAAACATACGCATCAAGTATGGAACTCATGAATTCTAGTATGTGGGTTATGGGTTGATAATTAATATTGTTGATGAAAACCTAAAGACGTTAGTTAATAATGTGGTATTTTATGCTAAGACATCATGAAATTTGAAAAACATATATGATAGGATATTAAAGTGAGTTCATTTCAAGACACTTAAATATTGCGAGAACAATGTGAACAAATCTAAATCGTTTATTTTTTTGATCCATGGTACATAAAAATTAAAATTTATACTTCTTACATACAAATGTGTATGTTTATGTACATAAAAAACAATTAAACAATTTTTTTTCATATATTTTTATACATTTAAAAGTTTCCTACACAATTGTAGGTTATGTGTAGGTAAAAAAACATATACACAAATTACACATGTATATGTATGTATATAAACGAATTATTTTAATATTTTTTTGTTTAAATATCATGAAAAAAAATAAACATTGTATTTATATAATTTTCTTATATTTTAAAACTTTTTAAAATTAAAAAAGTGAATAATTCGTTTTGTTTTGCGTGTTCTCGCAGTATTTAGTGTTCTGAATTGAACCCTCCCCTAAAGTATGACAATTATATTAATAACATAGGAGCTTTATTTTAAAAACCATATAAAGGTGGTTATTTTTAGAATATTACTGTATAACAAGTTTTCTTTATATTACTCACATTATCTATATAAATGATGGACTTGAAAACTATATAAAAGTATTTTTTTATGTAAGGGTTTTTAATAACAAATTACTAGTTTCATAATAATTTTGACGATATGGGCTTGTATAAAACACCCACAAATATTTGAAACTTTGGATATCTATATAAAAATATATATAAAATAAAGTCGCTAAATATAATGTTAATACCTTCGAAATTTAATTTAGAAATAATATAAATATTATGATTCTTTAAAATCATGACGTATTTATAAAACATTAGGTTAGAATCCCGTGTACTATACGGGTTGAATAAATATAATGTTATATACTTAGTAATAAAATGTTTATGTTTTTTAAACCCGTGTACTACGCGTGTTGAATAAAATATAATGTAATCTATTAACATATACACTCGTCAAAATGAAACAATGTGAATATGTAAATATATGATTAAACGTTTTCTATTGAATCCTATCGGCCTATAAAGTTGTTTTTAGTTTGTAAATTCATAAAAGTATGATTTAACAAATTAATTGACGATAAACACAATTTTAAATTAAAAAAATGTGTAGACAAAAATTGAAACAAATAATTAATTTAGTTGTCTAAAATAGCGAAGTTGATAATTAATAGGAGAGAGAGGCGGGAAAAAAAATGTGAGACTGAATATTGGAATGACAAGTGTTCACCAAAAACCTTTATTTATTATATAGTATAGATTTAAGTAATTGAGAAATATATTATATAATAAATATATTTATTTACCAACGAGTTACGATTCGAGTCGAACAAATATTATTTCATTACGAATACCTGAAGAATGCACATATACGTAAAACCTTAAAGTAAAACCGAGCTTAAATTTCCAAGTATGGTAGTTATTTAATTTCATTTGAGGGAATAATATATATTACTAGGTTAAAATCCCATGTATTACACGAGATTGATAAAAGGTAAAATTATATACTTAGTAATAAAAATTTTGTATTTTAAAAAACTGTGTGTTACACGGATTGATAAAATTTAATGTTATATACTCAGTAAAAAAAATTATATCTTTAAAAACATGTATATTACGTGGTTTGAATATATTAATTTTTATTTAATATAATTTGACTAAATCACTATTTAGTTAAAAACAAAAGTTACATAATTAAATTTCAAAGTTTCTTAAAATAAAAGATAATTTAAAATAAATGTGTGTTATTAGTATACTTAATATTTATCTTTAAATAAAATTCACTAGGTTAGTTCCCGTGTATTACACGGTTAATGAAAAGAAACATATATTATTCATGAGTGTCTAAATAAGAATTATTTTACATAGTGAAAAAAAAATAAAATTACAATTACATTCATAAAACCAAATTACAAAAGGTAAATTTTTTAGATTCTAGAAAGTTGATTTTGATTAATTGTTATTTGCTTAACAAAGATAAGTTGTTAATTTTTTAAAAAAATGTCAATTTAATTCTCTAATTATAGTAAATTTGCGAGAGTTAATTTATTGATTTTGTTATAATTTAAATAATACAAAGTTCAAAATTTTCAAATCAAACGGTTTTTATGTTCTAGTAAAATGATATTAAATAATTTTAGCAATTATATTTGTTAAGAATTTATTATTTGTGAGAGGTTTAAAATCTTAAATTATAATTAAACTTTAGGTGGGAAAATCATTTTATAAAAACCTATATTTATTAGGGAGTATAGATTAGTATTTTTTCTTTAATTAGTTATATTTTGAATTCTTATTATATATTATTATTTAATATAATTATTATTCTTCTTTAATAATATATTTATAATATCATTATTATTTAATAAGATATAAGTGCATTTATTAGGAGAGAGGCGGGAAAACCAATGTGAGGAGGTATGAGAGAGTGACATGTGACAATCCAAAACCTTTATTTATTAGTATGTATAGATTATTAAAAAAGGAATTGTATTTAATAAATGAGAGATGCGGGAAAAAATGATGAAAAGAAACGTGGACGCGACACGTGACATAAATGATTTTTATTTATTATATAGTATAGATTTTTACTCAAAGACGTGTCAAAATAGAAAAAACGTTATGTCTTTAATAGATATATGGTACATATTTATTTACCGAACATGACGGGTATCAACGGTTTTGACTAAACGCCATTTTATGACCCAAATACCTAGGATACTAGCATCCATGAACATATCTTGATGAAAATAATAATCCTAATATAATAAAAGTATACTTTCCAAAAACACAAAATATATCACCAATAGGGGTGTTAAAAAAAATTCGAAACCGAACCCGAATTATCCGAAAATCCGAATCCGAATTATCCAAAAATTCGGATATCCGAAATTTCGGATATCCGAATTTTCGGATTCGGATAGTGATTTTCGGATATTTCGGATAGTTCGGATATCCGAATATCCGAAATATTATATTTATATATTTTTTTTAATTGTTATTATTATATAAAAATAAGAAAATTTGAATCAAAACCCGATACATTATATTTATATATTTTTATATGTATATTTTCTAATGTTTTTTAAGGTTTTTAATTGTTTTTGTAATTTAAAAATATTATTTTTATATATATTTTTATTTTTTTTATATTTTCGGATATCCGTTTCACTATCCGAATCCGTATCCGAAATTCGGATATCCGAAATTTCGGATACGGATTCGGATAGTGAAATCCACTATCCGAAAATTTCGGATATCCGAAAATTCGGATATCCGACTTTGAACACCCCTAATCACCAATGGTCGTTAAATCAAGTGTTTTTAGTAACGAAACATGTTAAGTTAGGTGAACCAGTTACACGACCAACTTGTACATTGAGTTCATACTTAGATCTTTGGGCATGATTAGGTCGGGACGTATTCAGACTTTGCGACTTACTCCATCACCTTGTTGTTAAGGTGAGTCTTCACGGTCCCACTTTTACTTTAATTTAAACGATTTCTACACATATGGGGGAGAATACATGGCTCATATTTTTTATATGAGTACATAAACATATTGTTGCATGAATACTTACTGTCATAATAAGTCCCCAGAAATACTATAACCGTTAGCTAGTTTTAGACGTGGAATGCATGAATAGATCTATTTGGGTTGACACCCTCACCCGTGGTTAGTCGCTCTAACCTTGATTGGAGGTCAAAACGGGTGCATATTGTCCAGTCATACTTACAATGTTTCAAGACAGATTATTGGGCGTGGCACATCAATTACATAGTCAAGTGTCGGTTATGGTAGCTCATGGTAACAAAGCACATACATAAGTGTTGTTTGACTTACGATGTTGAACTTATTTTAAAATCTCGTAGCCCAAATGAAACATATTTTTCTACTTATTTAAACATGTGAACTCACAAACTTTATGTTGACATTTTAGCATGTATTTCTAAGCTAATTGACGCACCGGTTGAGAACCGCACCTAAGAAATAAGATACACTAGGTCATCATGCATGTTTTAGCTTTTGGAGTTTTCTTTTTATTGTCTATAGTGTTATACTATAATTGTAAAACTTGTTGTCATCACTACTTTTGATTTTACCGTTAGGGTAACTATTTGACTTATGTTGTATAACGAACGAACGAACTTTCGGTTTATCCTATGATATGTTTAGATGGAAAACCACTTAAATCATGTGAGCTTAGGTTTGTCACAAGTTACCTATTTTGTGGAATGTTGAGCCTATCGATACATCATACCTCAAGATTGTCTTCTCCTTCAGTTCCTATTCATCTGAAGGCAAAATCAAGTTAGTTTACTATTATTTCTCACAAACGCCAGATATCAATCATCACTTTAGCACAAATGAATTAAACTTTTAATTTTCTAAATTTCTCACGCAAACTTGCAAAATCTTTTTGACTATTCAAGATACATCAAGCATAACATATAATATCACTTATTTTATTTTTTATATATCTCCCCCGAAAATTGTATTTTTTTTTCCACCAATTCAAATGTAAACAAACACACACAACATTAAGACGATGAAATACAAACAAAAACTAAAATTTTAGTGTAAAATTTGGTTATAAAATTTTGGGAACCCATCTATTTATTTACCCGGACCTCTTCCCAAAAAAATTTCCAAGTTCCAACCCAATTGATGGCCCATTCTGCATCCCATTAGGAAAAAAATAAGGCTAAAACAATATTAAACGATTAAATAAAAAGAATCACACAAGCGGCCATCCAAATTCCAAGCAAAGTCAAAATCAAAATCAGAATATTAGAGAGAATTAGAGGTCTAGACGTCTGGTAAAACCAAAATCGATTTGGCACTGATGTCATTTATATTGCATAAGGTTGTGTTGCCATTTGTTTGTTCTTTATAATGTGCTTTTTTGTGGCTCGTTAAGATGTTTTGAGAAAATTTATTGTTATTTGTTGAAGTCTAGGTGAAAATGGGGAGTAAGTTTAACAACTTGTTCGGTTGTTCGTTTGTTTGACATTATATGTAAACGATTTCGACTTTTAATATTGTATGATGAATTACTTTCTTCCATTAGTTATAATATGTGATTAATTAACCATTGAGTCAGACAATATCAATCAGTGGTGATAATTTTAATCCATTTACTTGTATTCGTTTCTTCACAGCAACGTGGAGGAGGTTTCGTTCTAGAGGTTAGCACATACCCTTTGGTGTTTGTATCGCTTTAAAATGTTTATATCATAGAATTATTGAAATGTATTTTGATTTTACTTAGCAATACTTTCATGACTGCATTTGTAGGCAAGGACAATTATAGACTTATAGTAATCATATTGGGCTTAGTTTTGGCAATCACATTTTATAATGTGAGACTGTTGTAATGACTTTGGTTGAAATATTGATGTATATTTTGTGAAAGCTTTTGGTTTGATTTGTGTTTGTATAATTGCATGTGATTTTGTATATATTTATGTTTTTTTTATATCTTTATAAACAGAATAAAATTAGAAAAACAAAAAAAGTAACATTTTTTTAAACTTGTAGTATTTTTAGCAACAAGATTGTGATAAAAAATCCGTCACAATATTTTGAAAAAAAAATCAATAATTTTATTGGTAATACCCACTAAAAACATTGGTTGGTAATATCTGTTGGTGATCGGTCGCTAAAAGTATTACTCAAGTCCAGTTTTCTAGCGGACCTTTACCGACGAAAATTTTCATCTCTGAAAGTCGTTTGTTTTGTACTGCAAACCAAATATTAATAGCAACTCAAATCAAACAATATATTGCATGCAATAGTGATATAGCAAAAGGCTAAAACGGTCTTTTAGCGATAATATAGAAGACTGGGTTTAAGGTGTTGGGCTGATCTCTAATTTGAATCCTCTTTCAATCTTTTTAGGCTTTCTTTATGTTGTGATTAAACGATTTCATGAGTTTAGAAAAAAAAAAACTTTTATTTTAACCTTTTTATACTATATTTTTTAACTACTATTATCGATATTATTATTATTATTATAAATAGTATTATATTTAAGGGTAATTTTGTGAATTGAAGCTTTTTACATTCTAGTTTCATTATCAACTAGTTTTAAGCACCGTGTGTTAAGATTATATTGATAAATATAAACATATTTTTTTATATAAATTTAATATCAAACTTAATTAAAAAACTACTAATTAAATATTAGCAAACTTTTTACACGGAGTGAAACGTTAAGATTATATTGATAAATATCTTAACACATTTTTTATATAAATTTGATATCAAACTTAATTAAAAAACTACTAATTAAATATTAGCAAACTTTATTCTAACACGTATTTATTTAAAATACAAAAGTAGTATTTTCAAATTTTATATGTAAAATTAAAATTTTGATTTTTTATTTATAAAATTTTAATAACTTGCTTTTAGATAATAAACTTTAAAAACTCGCTTTTTTTAATATCCTATTTTTTTATTCTTGTTTTTTTTTTAAATATTCACTTTTGATGATAATTTTTTTAAAACAAATACGTGTCAATGGTTATGATGATGAAATTGATTTGGTAAAATGTTTATTTATGTATTTTAAAAAAAAAAAAAAGCTAAATATGAAAATATTGGATGGAAGATGTAAATGTGGTTTTTAAAGGAAAATGGATGTAAGGATGAACATAGTGTTGACAAGTGACACAAAATTTAATTATTTATTATAATAGGGATTTTACAAAACAAACACAATAAAATATTTCATTCGATCAATTCCCTCAATTTTTTTAACATTCCAATTACTTTAAAATACTTCTCAAAAGTTGCCGATCATTATTTTAAAAGGAAAAATCTCTTCATAAAATTTTATATCTCTTGAAAATGCAACACACATTTCTTCGATATCCTAAACTTTATAACCGCCTTTAAGTTTGAATAGCCAATTTAACTAATACTTAAACATAGTCGTATTCAATGTAGGGTATTTTTTACGCGTCGTGGGTTATATCGACTAACGGTAACATGCTAGTACACACCGACTGAAAAACATCAGTTCCGTTTTTTTTTTGTGTTTAGTCATGTTAATGTCACCACCTCAACCGTTTTAGGTCCGCTTCTCACCGCCACGGAGCGCGGTGCTAATTTTCTAGTTAAAACACATTTATTAGTTCGAGTGATCAATTTATTTGAGCTATTCAAAAAAGTAATAAAACATAAGCACCTAAAACTTCATAAGTGATCAGGGGAGTGTTTAAAACAAAACATCATTACATACTGACTTTTACCTAGCAAGTTAGAATATTGTTGTTCAGAACCAAACTTATCACTCACTAAGTGGATTAACTTTACTATCTGATCAGCAGGGAAAGGTAACATGGAAATAATAGAGGAAGAACCATACTTATTTCCCTCACATTGTCAGAAGTTGCATTTTTATTTACTTGATTTCTATTTTTTTTTAAAAGTGGATGCCCAACTAGCTCATAACATTTATCTATTATGTTCCCTAACATGTTACACTAGTGGCGAAACTAAGATTTTTTAACCGGAGAATCACACTATATATTTTATAAATACATTAAAAGGCAGTTACTTTTTTCCAACCTATCATAAATAAACAAAGTCCTAAATTAATAAAATTTAATAAAATCAGAAATTTGTTAACTAAATTAAACAACAAATAAAGTAAAAAAATATATAGAAATAAAAGAATTTCTTTAAAATTTTGTCATTATTACAAGTGAACATTTGAAAAAAAAGGGTTCTTTGAAATTACCCCAATCGTGCATATAGAAGCTCTCATTTTACCATTAAAAAGGGAAGATACAAAAAATATTAGTTTCTTTTGTGTGGTTTAAGAAAATTCATATCGTATTCTTCTTTCTCCTCTACTTCTTCTTCTCTATTTCTTACTCTGATGTGAAATCTTTGCAACTTTTTAACAGTAAATAAAATTTTAGATCAACAATTTTTTTCACCTTTCTCACTTCATTTTACCTACTTTACCGACTATATGAGGGGTCAAACACCATGAAAACGTCAAGAAAATCATTAAACGTTGGATCTCAGGTGAAGAAAAGCTAGTTGGCCGGACGGTCAACGGACCCCTGGACCCCCTTGGTTCCGCCGATGTGTTATAGTGAGTACACTTTAGATTAGGATTGGTTTCTCTACCAAATTATTTTTCTTATTATCAAAAGATGAATTTGGTTTTGAGTAAAGGCAACATTATTAATTTTTAAAGAACTATTTCCACCTATATGTAACTCTTATCGGGAAACAATATAAAAAGTTGTTTTGAATATTGGGAGACGATCTCTTGTTAACAAACTAATTCTTACACGTAGATAAATATCGTCAAGCCCCATAAGAAATTCCATGAGTTTAATCAAATGATTAAAATCATTAAAGTTTTGTGGCTTGACAAAAACAAGAATGTAATCATTAAACGTTGGATCTCCGGTGAAGAAAAGCTAGTTGGCAAGAGGGTCAACGGACCCTGGACCCCCTTGGTTCCGCTGATATGTTATAGTGACTACACTTTAGATTAGGATTGGTTTCTCTACCAAATTAAATTTCTTATTATCAAAAGATGAAATTGGTTTTGAGTAAAGGCAACATTATTAATTTTTGAAGAACTATTTCCACCTCTATGTGACTCTTATTGGGAAACAATATAAAAGGTTGTTTTGACTATTGGAAGAGGATCACTTGTTGACAAACTAGTTCTTACACGTTGATAAACATCGCCAAGACCCATAAGAAATTCCATGAGTTTAATCAAATGATTAAAATCTTTAAAGTTTGTGGCTTGAAAAAAACAGGAAGGTAATCATTAAACGTTGGAACTCCGGTGAAGAAAAGCTAGTTGGCAAGAGGATCAACGGACCCCTGGACCCCCTTGGTTCCGCTGATGTGTTACAGTGAGTACACTTTAGGTTAGGATAAGTTTCTCTACCAAATTAAAATTCTTATTATCAAAAGATGAATTTAGTTTTGAGTAAAGGCAACATTATTAATTTTTGAAGAACTATTTCCACATCTATGTGACTTTTATTGGAAAACAATATAAAAGGTTTTTTTGACTATTGGGAGAGGATCTCTTGTTGACAAACTAATTCTTACACGTTGATAAACATTGCCAAGCTCCATAAGAAATTTCATGAGTTTAATCAAATGATAAAAATCATTAAAGTTTGTGGGTCAACGGACCTCTGGACCCCCTTGGTTCCGCTGATGTGTTACAGTGAGTACACTTTAGGTTAGGATTAGTTTCTCTACCAAATTAAAATTCTTATTATCAAAAGATGAATTTGGTTTTGAGTAAAGGAAACATTATTATATTTTGAAGAACTATTTCCACATCTATGTGACTTTTATTGGAAAACAATATAAAAGGTTGTTTTGACTATTGGGAGAGGATCTCTTGTTGACAAACTTATTCTTACACGTTGATAAACATCGCCAAGCCCCATAAGAAATTCCATGAGTTTAATCAAATGATAAAAATCATTGTGGCTTGACAAAAACAGGAAGGTAATCATTAAACGTTGGATCTCCGGTGAAGAAAAGCTAGTTGGCAAGAGGGTCAACGGACCCCTCGACCCCCTTGGTTCCGTTGATGTGTTACAATGAGTACACTTTATATTAGGATTTGTTTCTCTACCAAATTATTTTTCTTATTATCAAAAGATGAATTTGGTTTTAAGTAAAGGCAACATTATTAATTTTTAAAGAACTATTTCCACCTCTATTTGACTCTTATCGGGAAACAATATAAAAGGTTGTTTTGACTATTGGGAGAGGATCTCTTGTTGACAAACTAGTTCTTACACGTTGATAAATATCGTAAAGCCCCATAAGAAATTCCATGAGTTTAATCAAATTATTAAAATCAATAAAGTTTGTGGCTTGACAAAAATAAGAAGGTAATCATTAAACGTTGGATCTCCGGAGAAGAAAAGCTAGTTGGCCGGAGGGTCAACGGACCAATGGACCCCCTTGGTTCACCGATGTGTTACAATGAGTACACTTTAGATTAGGATTGGTATCTCTACCAAATTATTTTTCTTATTATCAAAAGATGAATTTGGTTTTAAGTAAAGACAACATTATTAATTTTTGAAGACCTATTTCCACCTCTATATGATTCTTATCGGGAAACAATATAAAAAGTTGTTTTGACTATTGGGAGAGGATCTCTTGTTGACAAACTAGTTCTTACACGTTGATAAACATCGTCATGCCCCATAAGAAATTCCCTGAGCTTAATCAAATGATTAAAATCATTAAAGTATGTGGCTTGACAAAAACAGAAAGGTAATCATTAAACGCTGGATATCCCGTGAAGAAAAGCTAGTTGGCCGCAAGGTCAATAGACCCGTGAACCCCCTGGTCTGCCGGTGTGTTATAATGAGTACACTAGATTAGGATTGGTTTCTCTACCAAATTATTTTTCTTATTATTAAAAGATGAATTTGGTTTTGAGTAAAGGCAACATTATTAATTTTTAAAGAACTATTTTCACCTCTATATGACTCTTATAGGGAAACAATTTAAAAGGTTGTTTTGACTATTAGGAGTGGATCTCTTGTTGACAAATTAGTTCTTACACGTTGATAAACATCGTCAAGCCCAATATGAAATTCCATGAGTTTAATCAAATGATTAAAATTATTAAAGTTTATGGCTTGACAAAAACAGGAAGGTAATTGTACAATTTCTTCAAACGATTTCCATATCGAATTCAATTTAATATAATTTAGTGAGACTGAACTACCATTTTGACTCAAGGAATTTATTTTCTAGTATAAACTAAAACAATTAACCCATCCACCATATCATAGGTATCTTTTAAATCTTATCACTCTTGTGAAGCAGGTTTTTGAAAAAAATTGACCTAAATAAAGATCTTCAGATATAGAGTTTAAAATCCAGGATAAAAGGATTGAGTTACACCTATCCCATTATTTAGCAAGGACCATTGTCAGAAGATTTAATACATTTTCCAGTAATAAAACCAATTTTATTTTTAACTAATTTCATTACACTTCCAAAGTAATATAAGATTATGTATAGTGTTTCTACCCAGCCCTTGATCTTTATCAGCTTTTCCGCTTTAACCCTTCAACAACTCAAGTGGTAAATTGGTAAACAATAATAAACACATATTTGGCTAACACCCAAACTTGTATTATTAAGAAATCTGACTAAAAAATTTGATTACAATGAATACCCTATCATGGTATTTGTAGAATAACATAGACTCGTTAGACTATGATTAGTATTAATTAATTATATTAATAACCAAATTATTTTGTCCTAATCCTCTAGCACACAATCAAGACAATCAAGACTTTGGGTTGACTTGCCTTCCACACTAAGAGCCAGGCCCATTGGCTCGGAAACTTCGCCAACATTCACACCCTGAATTTCTGAGTCGTATAGTGGAGGTGTTTAATCCTTAGTAAATCTCGCATGTCCTTAAACTTAATGTGCCACCCGAAAATAATCCAGAATCTAAAACCTAGTTGTTAGACTAAACCCAACTACGCCTAATAAGGCTCAATAGAAATACAAGCCCATTCGAGGCCAATTAGTGATCCAATCCCATTAGGGGCCCAAATTTTTTATTTCGAATATCAAACTAGTCACTCGACTTCATTTAACAACTCGTTACAAATTTATTGTTCTATGTGCATTATGTGAACCTAGACAAATTTCTATGAACGGGACAATCCAATTTGATGAGAAATCAAATATTAAAGCTAAAACTCTATGAACATTGGTGATGAGGCAATGATATGTCATCATTTATGCATATTTTACATACATAATAATCCTCACATTATGGTACTAATTGAATAATAACTCTGTAATTTATGCTTAAAACACTTATAGTTTGTAATTACAGGTTATTCAGTGTTAAAAATATAAATCAAGCTAAATCATATCAAAAACACAAAGAATTCAAGCTTCTATAAGGTTCACTCCCGAGCATTGACCCCCAAGAAGTCAAACTTGGTCAACAAAAGTCAACTAAGCAGCTAAAAGACAAAGCTAGGAGAAAACAGAGGGATGCACGGTCGTGCACCCCAATGCACGACCGTGCATTAGTGTCCCTTACTCCCCACGACCCAGTATAGTGTGCTCTGTACCTTGTTTGATTCCCTAAGTGTAACACCTACCACAAAAATGTCTAAAATTTAACAAAAGGTAAAGCCCTACGGACTATAAGTATAAATATCTTAAAGTTCATGGTTTAATTTGGAAAATTTGAGATTTAAGACCTTAGCGGACCGCTAAGGTTATCCATAACGGTCCGCTATAGGTGTTGGTTTGGGTGGCGGTCCGTCACCATACAGGGTAACGATCCGCTACGTAGGGTCTAAGCAATGAATCCGGGTGAGCCACGTGTATAGTGACTAATGGCCAAATATTTTGACACGCGTACTCGCGGCGGACCTCCACGCCAGGTGGTAACGGTCCGCTAGCCGTAAAACTCTCAGAATTCGCCACGTATCAGGGTGGCGGACCGCTACGCCTAGCCGTAACGGTCCACTAGCCGCAAAACCAGGTTTGGTCCAATCAGTGATTGACATTTAGGGCTGACGCCATCCAAGGCGGTGGCGGACCACCACGCCCTGTGTAGCGGTCCGCTACAATTCGGATTTTCAGCCTATAAATACTTGGACCATTTCATTCGGATTTCTCACCTCAAACACAAAACCAACTTCCAAAACTTGTTCCAGAACATCTCTAGACGATTCCCGACGATCCCGGTTCGATTCCCGCTTGTTCTAGTGCCCGGTTAACGCTAGAGAAACCAGGATAAGAAGCTAGCTTGTAAGCTTTGAACTTTAGAGGCTCATTCCTACAAACTAGGTGAATACTTTATCTCTTTTAAAACTTGTGTCCAACATTTTATTTGCGAAAATGGCCAAATAAAGGTTAACGAAGTAATGCTCAACATTCTTCTACGAACAAGCATTCAGGCCATAAGTATACGTAAAACTTGCAAGGGATACACAGGTCTCGGGTGAAATTCCCAGATTGCGGCTGGTACTTCCCTTTATAACAAATGAGGGACATGGAGTTCCCGTTGTTATAAAGACATACTAAAAGTGTATATTATGGTGCGGTTGAACAGGACGGGCCTGTTGAGTGTGTAAATTGAACATGAAGTTGTGATTATGAAATTAATACTTGTTTGTGCCAAATGATTTTAATGTCAAGATATTGTATTCACCATCGTTCGTGCTGACGTTTTATTTTCAAAATGTTTTCCAGGTAATGAATAAAATATGATGAGAAAGGAATATGGGCAGACATGAGATCTGACCCAGGAAAAGAAAGGATGGAATGCATGTAGGATTCTCAGGTCTCATGTAAAGGGGAATCATAAAGAAAGGAGATAGGACCAGGGAACTAATCAACCATGTGTTGTACTATTTTCAGTGGCTCATCATGTATTTGATTTCAAACTATGTTTTGTAATCAAATAAAAAGGGTATTAAAACCCTATGTTTATAAAGTAAATACAAGGCTTTTGTATTCCTACTAAGTTTTGATATTTACAAATATAACCCTTGAGGTTGAGATAAATGATGAAACGATCCTTTGAAAAGACTTCCGCTGTATTTTATGAAACACTGAAATCAAGTAACCAAACGATACTAATCGGGCTCGCACACATCCAGGGGTGCCTGAGGCGGGGTGTGACAGGTTGGTATCAGAGCCACAAGTTTTAGCTAATTAGATACATTGATCTAGTATCTAAGCTTTAACCATTGATGCTTTTAAAATAAGAAAACAATGTGACCTTTTGACTGGTACGTAGTTATCTGACAAACGGAAGTGTTCTGTCTAAGGAAAGGGCGGTATATAAATATCTCCTAGACCCGTTGCTCTTACCTGGGAACATATCTGTTAGAGGTACTACTCTGAAAAGATAACCATCCTTGTAGAAGTTTAGCTAAGATTAAGATACTGTCTTTAGTATCTAAGTCTTGAATAAGAAAAATACTAATATGATAAGATTGCAGATGTGTCAGGAAGTGAGAGTGAACAAATGTTGTTGAATCGAATAGCTGAAATGGAAAGAGAAAAGACTAAAGTAGAAGCACGGAATGCCCTTCTAGTTCAAGCTCTTGAAGAGAAGAATTTTAGAAATTTTTAGAAATAATGAATTTTACATATTTTCTTCTTGTAAAATTTTATCAATAAAAAGTTCTGCTTTAAATTCAAGTATTGTCTCTTGATAGAATGTCGAAACAAACTGGACATTCTCAAAACACCAGAGGCAAGAAAAAGCAAGAGTAATTGATAATGATGCTGATAATAACGAATCTCGAAAAGAACTTCAGAAGATGATCACGAAAGGAATAAAGGATTCTCTTCTGATGATTTTATAGAGCTTGAAAAGAGACAAGCTGACCGAATATCTATTCAACCTACGATTCCTCAATCTGTTCACTCCCGACAAACTCGAACAATTACTCAAATGAAACCTGTCACTCTTGAACCAAAAGATTCTGTTTCTCATAAATCTAAGAAGATTGAAAAAGAAGAATATTACCATAACTCCTCTGAAGACGAAAGTATGGGTAATAAATATGGCCACATAGCAAAGAAAAGAAAGGTAGTAGGTTGTACCTACAAGATGTTTCAAGACTGCAAACCTTTCAATTTCTCTGGCAAAGAAGGAGGAATTGCCACATTAAGGTGGATTGAGAAGGCTGAGTCAGTACTCGCAATCAGCAAGTGTGCTGATGAAGACAAGGTTTTATATGCCTCCAACCTATTCAAAGATCAAGCTCTTGAATGGTGGAATAATATTATTGCTGCCAAGGGCAGAGATGCAGCCTATGCAATGGGCTGGAATGCCTTTAGGGCAAGAGTTGAGAAGAAATACGTTCCCCATAATGAACCGGAACAGATTGAAGGAAAATTTTTAAGTTTAAGGATGATCGGAATGAATCACCAGGAGTATGTTACTAAACTCCTGGAATATACTAGAATAGTTCCTCATCTTGCTATTCCTTAATCAAACCTGATCAAAAGTTATATCTGGGGTTTGATTGGTGAAATCTGCGACATGGTAAAGGTCGCGAATTGTGAAAATATTGATGATGCCATGGATCTGGGGGCATCATTAACTACCAGCATGATAAAGAATCAGGAAGAGGGAAAGAAGAAGGAGATAACTGGGCAAGGCCCAATTGGATCCAAGAAACCCAATTTTACTCCTCAAAATAATAACTCTTCCATCCCTGAGTGTCCAAAGTGCAGAAGGAGGAACTTGGGACAATGTCGTGATGGAAATTTCTGTAACTATTGTAAGATGTCTGGACACAAGGCAGAAAATTCCTTCAGGAGGAAACCAACTACGTGCTTTGGACGTGGCGAAGCTGATCACATTAAAATCAATTGTCTGAAGCTGAAGAAGATGGATGGGACAGGTCCCAAACCTGCATATGGAGTGAAAAAGAATGCATGAGCATTCGTTCTTAACACTCACGAAGCAGCAGGTATACCCGATGTCATTGCAGGTACATTTCTTGTTGATGATATTTATGCTCGAGTTTTATTTGACTCTGGTGCAAACCGAAGTTTTCTAGATCATAGCTTCTGTAGACTGTTAAATAAAACTTTAGCTAAATTAGATAAGAAATACGTAGTAGAAACTGCCAACGGTGACCTCATCTAAATTTCTAAAATCCTCGATGATTGCCATATCACATTATCAGGACATGTTATATCTGCAAAATTGTTGCCAATGACTTTGGCAAGTTTTGACATTGTCTTAGGAATGGATTGGTTAGCCTCTAACCAAGCCCATATTCTGTGTGATAAGAAGGCAATAGAACTTCGTTCGCCGAAAGGCAATATCCTTACAATTAAAGGCGATAAATTATCTAACTCTGTTGGAATAATTTCTATACTGAAAGCCACAAAATACTTAAGAAAAGGATACTTAGCATACCTTGTATCTGTAACTACCGACACTAAAATGAAGATTAAAGATGTGCCGGTTGTGGCTGAATTTTCTGACGTCTTTCCTGATGAACTGCCTGGAATTCCACCTGAAAGAGAAGTGGAGTTCAGAATAAATCTTGTACCCGGTACAACACCTACTGCTAAAGCCCCGTACAGATTAGCTCCAAACGAAATGGCAGAACTAAAGAAACAATTAGATGAATTACTGGAAAAAGGATTCATAAGACCAAGCTCATTACCTTAGGGAGCTCCATTCTTATTTGTTAAAAAGAAAGATGGATCAATGCGTATGTGCATTGATTATCATGAATTGAAAAAGGTTACGATAAAGAATCGTTATCCACTCCCCCGAATCGATGATCTTTTCGATCAACTCCAAGGAGCTCGTTGTTTCTCTAAGATTGATCTTCGTTCTGGTTATCATCAATTGAAAGTCTAGGAATAAGATATTCCTAAAACTGCTTTCAAAACTCGATATGGTCATTATGAGTTCACAGTTATGCCATTTGGACTTACTAATGCACCAACAGCATTCATGGATATGATGAATCGAGTCTGTAAACCTTACTTGGACAAATTTGTTATCGTATTCATTGACGATATCCTCATCTATTCCAAAAGTAAGGAAGATTATGCCAATCATTTGAAAATCTTACTTGAAATCATGAGAACAGAAAAACTATACGCTAAGTTCTCAAAATGTGAATTTTGGCTGCCAGAACTTCAATTTCTCGGTCATGTCATTAATGCCAGTGGTATTCAAGTTGACCCTGTCAAAATTGAAGCCATATCTAAATGGGAAATCCCGAAGTCACCGACTGAAGTCCTTTGTTTTCTCGAATTAGCTGGTTACTATCGGCGATTTATCCAAGATTTCTCTCGAATCGCAGTACCATTAACTTCTCTGAACCGGAAGTCAGTCAAGTATGAATGGGGTCCTAAACAATCTAAAGCTTTTGAAACTCTGAAACAGAAACTAACTCAAGCACCCATACTGGCTCTGCCAGATGGAAATGAAGGCTTCTCAGTTTATTGTGATGCTTCACACACCGGCTTTGGTTGTGTGTTAATACAAGGGAGCAAGGTTATTGCTTATGCTTCTCGTCAATTGAAAACTCATGAAAAGAAATATACGCATGATTTAGAACTGGGCGCCATAATATTCGCACTGAAATTATGGAGGCACTCTCTATATGGAGTCAAATTCACTGTGTTCACTGATCACAAAAGCCTAAAGTATATATTCAGCCAGAAAAAACTAAATATGAGGCAAAGATGTTGGATGGAAGTCCTGAATGATTACGATTGTGAGATCTGTTATCATGAAGGAAAAGCCAATGTTGTAGCCGATGCCTTGAGCACAAAGGAACATAAGAAACCTAAACGAGTTCGTGCTTTAAGACTCGATCTCCAAATCGATCTTATCACTCGTATTAAGGAATCTCAGAAACTTTCCTTGCAAGAACCCAACCTTGAGAAGGAAGGATTGAGAGGCATGATTGATCAGTTAATCAAAGGAGATGACGGAATTCTTAGAATGAATAAAAGAATCTGGGTTCCTATCTATGGGAATACTCGTGAAAAAATTCTTGAAGAAACCCATAAATCTAAATATACAATGCATCCTGGAAGCGATAAGATGTACAAAAACCTAAAAGCCAATTACTGGTGGATAGGAATGAAAAAGCATATCGCTATCTATGTTACAAAGTGTCTGACCTGTTCTTAAGTGAAAGCTGAACATCAGAAGCCGTCTGATTTGTTATAGCAACTTGAAATTCTAGTTTGGAAATGGGAAATGATAACCATGAACTTTATCATGAAACTTCCCCGAACAAGTCGAGGAAATGATACTATTTGGGTTATCATTGACAGACTTACTAAATCTGCTCATTTTCTTCCTATGAAAGAAACGTTCAGCATGGATAAGTTGGCATAGTTATACGTTAATGAAATCGTAACATTACACGGTGTGCCACTATCTATCGTGTCAAATAGAGATAGTAGATTTACTTCTTGATTCTGGCAAATTTTTCAAAAGCTCTTGGTACTAAATTGAAAATTAGCACTGCCTACCATCCTCAGACGGACGGGCAGAGCGAAAGAACAATCCAAACTCTTGAAGATATGTTAAGAGTTTGTGTTATTGTTCTTGGAGGAAGTTGGGATGACCACTTAGCTCTAATAGAATTCTCTTACAATAATAGCTATCATACGAGTATACAGGCCGCTCCTTTTGAAGCCTTGTACGGTCGTAAATGTCGAACTCTAATCTGTTGGTTTGAAATAGGAGAAAATAAGTTGTCTGGACCTGAAATAGTCTTGGAAACAACTGAAAAAGTTATCCGGATATTAGATAGGCTGAAAGCTGCTCGTGATCGTCAAAAGAGTTATACTGATAAGAGACGAAAGCCGTTAGAATTTAACGTCGGTGATAACGTTATGTTGAAAGTTTCACCTTGGAAAGGCGTTGTAAGATTTGGAAAAAAAGGGAAATTACGTCCTATATTCGTAGGACCATTCAAAATCCTGAAAAGAGTTGGGCCTGCGGCCTATCAATACCATATGAAATGAATGGAGTATATGATGTATTCTATGTGTCAAATCTGCACAAGTTTTTGGCAGATGAATCTCTAGTAATGCCCCTACAAGATGTAGAGGTAGATGAAAAGTTAAGATTTGTGGAGCAACCTTTGCAAAATGAGGACAAGCAGGAAAAGATATTGAAAAGAAAGAAATTAATGATTGTGAAAGTGAATAGAATGCCAGACGTGGACCTGGGTAAACGTGGGAACTAAAGTCATAAATGAGAAAGAAATATCCACACATGTCCAAAATGTCCAAAATTTAAAACAAGGTGGGGAGGATGTAACACCTGCCACAAAAATGACCAAAATTTGACAAAAGGTAAAGCCCTAGGAACTATAAGTATAAATATCTTAAAGTTCAGGGTTTAATTTGGAAAATTTGAGATTTAAGACCTTAACGGACCGCTAAGGTTATCCATAACGGTACGCTATAGGTGTTGGTTTGGGTCGCGGACCGCTACCATACAGGGTAACGGTCCGCTACGTAGGAACTAAGCAACGAATCTGGGTTAGCCACATGTATAGTGACTAATGGTCAAATATTTTGACATGTGTACTCGTGGCGGACCGCCACGCCAGGTGGTAACAGTCCGCCAGCAGCAAAACTCTCAGAATTCACCACGTATCAGGGTGGCGGACCGCTACGCCTAGCGGTAACGGTCCGCTAGCCGCAAAACTAGGTTTATCAAATCAGTGATTGACATCTATGGCTGACGCCATCCAAGGCGGTGGCAGACCGCCACGCCCTGTGTAGCGGTACGCTACGGTTCGGATTTTCAGCCTATAAATACTTGGACCATTTCATTCAGATTTCTCACATCAAACAAGAAATTAACTTCCAAAACTTGTTCGAGAACATCCCTAGACGATTCCCGACGATCCAGGTTCAATTCCTGCTCGTTCTAGTGCCCGGTTAAGGAAGAAACGCTCATAGAAAGGTAGGAACGCTAGATAAACCAGGATAAGAAGCTAGCTTGTAAGCTTTGAACTTTAGAGGCTCATTCCTACAAACTTTATCTCTTTTAAAATTTGTGTCAAACATTTTATTTGCGAAAATGGCCAAATAAAGGTTAACGAAGTAATGCTTAACGTTCTTCTACAAACAAGCATTCAGGCCATAGGTATACGTAAAACTTGCAAGGGATACATGGGTCTCAGGTGAAATTCCTGGATTGCGGCTGATACTTCCCTTTATAACAAATGAGGGACATGGAGTTCCCGTTGGTATAAAGACATACTACCAGTGTATATTGTGGTGCGATTGAACAGGACGGACCTGCTGAGTATGTAGATTGAACATGAAATTGTGATTAAGAAATTAATACTTGTTTATGTCAAATGATTTTAATGTCAAGATATTGTATTCACCAGCGTTCACGCTGGCGTTTTATTTTCAAAATGTTTTCCAGGTAATGAATAAAATATGATGAGAAAGGAATATGGGCAGACAAGATCTGACCCAGGAAAAGAAAGGATGGAATGCACGTAGGATTCTCAGGCCTCGTGTAAAGGGAAATCCTAAATAAAGGAGATAGGACTAGGGAACTGATCAACCTGTGTTGTACTATTTTCAGTGGCTCATCATGTATTTGATTTCAAACTATGTTTTGTAATCAAATGAGAAGGGTATTGAAACCCTATGTTTATAAAGTAAATACAAGGCTTTTGTTTTTCAACTAAGTTTTGATATATACAAACATAACCCTTGAGGTTGAGATAAATGATGAAACGATCCTTTGAAAAGACGTACGTTGTATTTTATAAAACTCTGAAATCAAGTAACCAAACGATACCAATCGGGCTCACACACGTCCCAGAGGTGCCTGAGGCGAGGTGTGACACTAGGCCTTTGCACGACCGTGCAACCCATTGCATGACCGTGCATTGCACATTTTGAGCCCTATAAATAGGAGGCTTGAGTTCTTCATTAAACACACCCATTCAGACCTCAAGAACACTCAAGAAGAGAGCATTCTCGTAGTTAGAGTAGAGGGTAGAGTGGCTCTTTCTCCTTGTTCCACAATAGGGGAGCGTACGAAACTCATCGTTACGCTAGTCATTATGGCCATTCGTGGTTAAAACGTCTTTGTATTGCTAGGGTGAAGATGATGTTTGGTGCATGTTAATGTTTAACATATTAATTAAGTGGTATACTTATGTTTTTAACTAATTCGTTCTTAAAACCATCTTTCGGTGGTCTTTTATTATTATTTAAATCCGTTTTTATATTTGTGAGTGTCTTGATTTTAAAGAGTAAGATCATAAAACCCTTTTTAATCAAACTTCCTTTGAAACTCGTATGTCTTTATACGAGCAGAGATTCATAAGCCAAGGTTTGGTCTATACTTCTAAGATCGTACGTTTTTGTACGAGATTATTATGCGACCAAGAATTGGTGAACTCATGTTGGGAATGGTACATCTTTAAACTTGGTCCCATTGTTACACCGCCTCCCAGTGAGCAAAATATAATCACTTATTTAACTTTAATATAAAGCATTTTAGGTCCGATGTCTTAAACCAACCCGGAGATGACCATTTGATAGGTTGAGGGTAACTGTTGTCCTTAACGGGAGGCACTACCATTTTAATTTAAAGGATATAATTGGTGAATCAAATGTAGTGAGGACGAGGCTCTAGCGGTGACCTGGGTCACAAGTTTGTAGTAGTCATAACACTGAATTAGTCAACTTAACACTATCACATATCAAGCTGATTCGAATCCCGAAGCAATACTATCCGTAATCTGATCATTTTCGCCTTATTTACTTTCCTTCTATTTACTATTATGCTAGTTACATTTTTGTTATACACTTCACGCACGTTTTTACTTTTATGTTATTTACTTACCGTCATTTACTTTTCTGCTTCACAAGCACACAAAACCCACTCACTAATTAATCTGGCTAAACAATAACAAAAGTTGAGTATTGGAACTTGACCGTGTCCATTGGTTCGATACTTGGTTCTTACCTAAATTATATTACGTTGCGATAGGTACACTTCCATATTGTGTGTATTTTAAGTTAACGTAATTATCATTTTATAAATTTAAAACCTGATCTTGTGAAATCACCATAAAAATATATGTACTTATATTTTTACTATATCAAAACATTCACATCAAGTTTTTGGTGCCGTTGTCGGGGACACGGTGATTTCAATAAAAAATCGAGTTAACGAAATAGCCTTTTTAACCTTAACATTTTATTTTATGGTTTGTTTTGATTAATCTTTACAGCAACTTTCATGGGTGAAAACTACGAGAGTTGTTATGGAGGATACCAAGACGACTATGGGTATCACTATTCAGAGGTTTGGTGTGAGATCTGTGGGGAACCAGACTACACCCAAGATTGTTATCACTATCAAGGGTATTCCACGCATTTCCACCAACCCTACTGCCAACCATATGAGGAAACCATACCGCCCCAATAAATTCAACACTCAGCTCTAAATTCAGACTCGTGGACCCCATGAAATATGTTTCGTCATTTGGAAGAAATTAAGGTTCAACTCCTAAAGAGCTCTCCAACTGAACAACAAGTGTTTCGTCATTTGGAAGAAATTAAGGTTCAGATCCTAAAGAGCTATCCAACTGAACAACAAGATGATTCCTTCAAAGTCCAAGAATCAGAAGTTATAGTTCCAACATCTCTAGAAAGGTCGAGTGACTATAAGGAGCAAGAACCTTCCATCTTCACAAGCATGGATCAGTCATAGGTGAGACCGGGTGATTCAGAAGAGAGGGCTACTGCAACTTTACAATCACTTCCTGACTTCTCTAAGAAGCTTGAATCTAAACAATCAAATGAGCCAGAAGAGCGAAGATCTAAAGAGGAACCGGTGGGAATCCTAAATATGGAAGCATAGGAGGATGTAATCACCAACAAACAAATGACAATGATGGCACATCTTCCTTGAAACAGAGATAGCTGGCCTGTGACCAAGCATATCTGTGAATCATTTCATGAATTACATAAGCCACAGGGTAGGGCACGTCACTCTGCGGACCACTTCTCATGGAAGAAGCAACGTTCATCCAACGAAGATTACGTGACAAAATTATCATATCGGGGTGACCGTCTCCTTCACTACATGGGTTTCTTAAAGTTTGGTCCAGGAAATTTCAACTGGTGGTGGCGTGATTTAATAACACCACTTTCTTTAGGTGCTATTCTATAGAGCATTCTCTAAATTTGGTAGGTTTACCAAAATTTGAACACATTTTACCCTGTTTTTCTCTGTCTAGCTGGTCTAGGATGAACTCCACTAATTCCTGGATCAGCCTATTATCATCGTACGCATGGTTATCAAATGGCTTGGATGAACCTCTTCATATTACAAGCCACCTATGTGACAGATTCAGCACTAAATTGGAATTTCACAAAACACGTACGGGTCGGGCTAAAGACCCTTAAATAAACGTAGCACTTTCGGGAGGCAACCCGATGATCCTGAATAAATTAAGAAGTTTGTGTATACGGTAGAAAGCATGGACCTCAGGTTTGGTTTCTCCAAATTTAAGTTTCTAATTACTCCAACCCCTAGGTATGCCTTCTCGATACTAGGACCTTAGTAGCTTAACTACTATATTTTATTTTCCTTGTCTGCTTTTATGTTTTCTTTTATGTTTTAGATAGAATAACATCACCAGGTCATCTCTCTAGTTTGAGGAGTTACACTCCACCACTACGAGTCTGGAGCAGGAAACCACATCAAATTTCTGAGAAATTCGATGAAGTCTTTGAAGCAACATGTTAACAAGCAGTTGATAGGCACAACCTGACATCACCAATAAGATTTGGTCTTAGGTTATACACCAAATTGACCGGGGAGTACCAGTTTCTTTTCCCTTAAAACTCCATGTATTTAAATTCTTGCATAGCATCCCATTACAAGCATTTGTACATTGAGGGAAATCACAGATTTAAGTGTGAGGTGGGAAATTAAAGATTCAGGACTGCTTGTAACCTCATAGCAGTAAAATTTAACTTGTGATTTTCTACCCATTTGACTAAAACAATACAAAAACCTACCTTTTGAAAAACCCAAAAAAGTTTCATAAATTTTAAAACCCTTTAAATCTAAACCCCTTCGAGTTTGCACCTAATTAAATAAAATGAAGACATGGCAAGTAGAAACTAACGAAAATTATGCATAACAAATCACTAAACCCTATTCCATCCATTTCCATGTGAGAATAATCCGAGCCTTTTCACGAGCATTATTATCATTACTTTTGCATGCTCTTTCGTTTGGTATATTGAGTGTTTATTTGATCGAATTCTATGCATGATTAGAACTTGTATGACTTATACATATCAAGACCATGAACTAGTGGAAGTAGGAAAATGATTGAGGCACCTAGGACTTTATCACCCTTATTATCCAAAAATACCAAAAATATTATCCGCCTAGATAACCCTCTGAGCCTTAGCATTTTCTTTTCTATCACCCATACTTATCACCCAACCGGTTTTTCGCAAACACCGGTTATTGACTATCTTCAAAATGGGAAAATTATCATATGTTGTCATTTCAAGTTCATTATCACCGGGACAATTTTGGAAAGAATCTGCCCTTTTCAGAAGAATTGGAATATATAAAAGGTGGATGCATTAGGAAAATATCTAAACTATCTGCAGGAAATTCACAGAAACATTATTTCAAGGAAATTGAAGAAGAAGTATTATCGAAGAATTTGTCTTGGTAAAAAAAAGAGAAAATCTTGGTCTTTTACCGGGAGACCTTAAAGAACTGGACATGCATCCCTTTGATTTCAATTTATTTTTCTGCCTTCATTTTGCAAAGCCTGAATTACCAATCGAATTCCGAGAAAAGATCTTTCAAGCAACCAGTTGTGACAATCCGGACTTTTAGGGTTAACCCCATTAGCAATCCAGTTAAATATTCCATTAAATCCTAACCCAGTTAAACTAATCTTGAATCCTAGGGACTAAGTCTATCATTTCTTAATCTCAAACTACAAGGACTAGTTCTGCCAAGTCCCAAAACCGAAATTTTGACTTTGAAAGTCAAAATAGAAAGTGTTGTATTCCTATTTGACTTTTAAAGTCAAACGACCCATGTTCTTGACCCAAATCCAACCCGTAACCTTCAATTCGTTCGATTTCGCGGCTGTTAAGACTTGTATTGATGAGCTCGACCTCATCATAATCATCTACGTACGTTATAACATCCCACATGATTGAAATTTAACGACATTAACTCTATTTAAACCGAAACCGTCGAACCGTACAAGAACACCTCAAATCGATCAAATTCATCTACCATTTTTGCAATCAAACAACCTGCGCATACTAGACGAACACCACTGATCTTTCCCCCCACATCAGTTTCGCCGGAGAAGCAGTCAGAGTCACTGGAGACTAAACCATTCGAGGTCGAAACCCTAACTAGTCGAACTCCATCAATCCGACATCAATTGAGGTAACCAAACACACCTGTAGACTCGCTTTCACCCGTAAATCGAAAGCCCTAAGCTAATTCTGGTCTATATCATCGTATTAGTCAAGTACTGAATCTAGGGTTCATCATCTAAAGGCTTAATCGAAATCAACCCTAGACTCAACCTCAATGCAATCGAATCATAGGGTTAGACTCGCAATCATTAACTCAATGAAAACCCTATGATCCCGACCCTTAATCTTATAAATTTAACCGAATCGAATTCATGTTAGAATCTAGGGTTTTTGGGATTTCAATTGAGTAATTAACCAACTTAAACATGCTGTTTTTGAAATTAAAAACACCCACAGGTTCGAGGTGGATTGATGATCAAACCCCCTAAACCCTTGTTGCAAATCATTGTTGAAATCGATGGATTTAGGGTTGAGTTTGAAATCGGGTTCGTGTTGGGGGAGAACACAGGAACCTCGGGTGTTAAAACCATTTGGAACCAGGTTGTGTTGCGATTACCCAAGCAGGTGGGCTGGTTAAGTTGTTTGACTAATGGGGGGGAGACCCGGGTTCGAGTCTCTCTGCCCCCATCTTATTTTTGAGCCACTTTTGTATATTTTATTTAAATAATATCAAAACATATATTATTATATTAATATATTAACGTGTTTTGAAACCCGGAAACAACCAAAGGCTCGGAATTTATTTTATAAAACATTTTTAGAGAATTTTAGTGATATTAAAAATAATATATTAATTATATTATTTCACAAAATTAATATTTAATTTATGAAAACATACAAACAATTGTGTTTATATTAATGTTCGGGTCTAGTTTTATAACCGTTTTAATATTATTTCCCACTATTAAAAATAATTGTTATATATTATTTTCGTCGCTTTAACGAGCATTGTGGAACGCTTAGAAATTATAAATAATATAATTAGTTATGTTATTACCCCCGTAATTATATTCTCAAACAAAAATAATATATTATTATTTTTGTCACACAAATAGTTATCGTATTAACTATGTAAGTTTAAAAATAATATAATAATATTATTTTTCTAGACTACTATTTAATGACAAAACGCTCGAATCTATTTATTATATATTATTTGTCATTCATTGCGAAACGCATTCATCCTAACTTAGAAATCCGTATTCCCATAAACACGTTCGTTTACTCGTTGATCTTTAGAGCGTTCCCTTTAGGACATTCCTTATTCCGTGGGGGAGAAACGACAAACATTATGTTACATGTTTTTCCCGTTGGGGGAGAAAAACATGACACAACTATTTTAGATTATTGTAATTCATATGTTATTACTGTTGAGACTAAGCGTGACACACTATCACAGAAAGTCCTCATCATACATCGAACCGTTAATATGGATCTTAGCGAGGTAATGTTTAGTAGTACTACTGGGTTTGACAAGCCCCACCCGCGTTAGTCGCGCTAACTCGATTGGAGGTCGAACGGGTGAAATGTTAGCCTACTCACATTTTCCAGAGTTGATAGACCTGGCAGGAGGCAAATACACAAACAGTCAGCTTCGGTAGCGAACGCTTTAGTAAAACATGGACATAGGCTAGCTACCTATAGATATGCATATTGAATGTACATAATCTGGCAAACACTCTCTTATTGCAAACTTGAAACCTGTGAACTCACCAACCTTGTGTTGACACTTTTTCTTACATGTTTCTCAGGTCGCTTTGGCACAGGTTGCACACTTAGGACATGCATGGAGTCCTACTGTCATATCATTCATTTCAAACATTTTAAACAGTTTACTTACCTATACTGATTGACGCTTGTTGCGTGTTATTACTTTTGATTTTATATTAACGTTTACGCTTCCGCATTAACTCTGAACATTTATGTTATGATTGTAAGTCCCATATAGTGTCGTTTGATGTAACTAATGACTGAGATCCTGGTGTGTCACCTTCCAAACGGTAAAACTCCGTTAGTGGAATTTGGGGGTGTGACAGATTGGTATCAGAGCCATTGGTTATAGAGAACTAGGATTGCATACTAGACTATAACCTCACACATTAGTTACACGGCACGTACACTTATACCTGATACATATAGCACCTATACATGCATTGCAGTGCAGGCATGTTAATACCATCCGTATCACCCTTAATTGGCAAGGGACACATCATTTGCATTGCATCATCATTCCTAGTGGCAACACTTGGGGGATCATCAAAACAGCATCCACTCCCGTCCGAGGGCAACGAGACGAAGCCTTCGGAGGAGTCACTTACATCACCATCACCCGTTGGGTATGGTGGGCTTTCTTAGGTCCATGTTATGGACGACACTCAACACTAACGCATATCTCTTTGGGAGTTGGGATCGTCGGAGGCGATTCCCTAGTCGGAGGCGAGTCCCTACTGTACCCGCCAGCAACAATACGCCGAATGAAGGCAGACCGTTGCACGCAGTATTACTGAATCCATTGACACGTATATGTCATCACTTTCCCGAGCCATGGGCTCGCGTCTTTGGTCAACATTCAGTTGAGAATAGATTGACCACAAATCTGAGAACGCATTGCTCAATGCATACTAAAACCCTATCTTGACTAAGTTGAAAGGACGGCTACCTTGCTGCTTTCTGTAACTTGTATTCATGAATTAGTTTCATTTCTCGAAGTCGCATTTCATGTACATATTTGTTACGTGTTCTCATTTACAATCCGCTGGACTGGACTCCTGTATTGTGTTTCACTCGAGTGAATACTCGGATCAAACCATCCTCGACTACTCATCCCGATATGAATTCTAGTTGATCAACTTATAGTTGATAACTAAGCCTCTCGATGACTTATCATATATGACAACACTCTGTACTCGGCAATACAAACTAAAGGACATTTCGACGCAGGACAGGGAAAACTAGAGTGAGCATGCAAAGCAAATTATCATTACGGGTGCACACGTAATAGTAATTTGAGGTGCATGTAAGTCCTGGTGAAGCCGAGTGTGTGGATAAATGGTCCTAAGCAGTGATCTACAAACTTAAACTTCCACTATCAGTAGAAGTTCTTGTAACCCACCCAACGACTAGTTGGTATAGTTATATCCGTTCAACAATTGATAGACGTGACTATCAGGTTAAAGGTGTTTACGGACACACTGGACTATCATTAATGAAATCCATCATTTTATCTCATTCATGTAAGAGTCTTAGTGAAATTAAGACTCTCATCCAAACGCGACCATAGAAACCAACTCGATTGAAACTCTAGTAGAAGCTCACGGTAAACCCATCGACTCCAAGTATGTAAGCGGAATTGGAAGAATTCCTTCCTGCTAATACGTTATTCCTTACACTCCAACAATAAATTCCAATTGACCCTAATGCATTATCCGGTGACTAATCCTCAGATTAATTTGATTTATACCCCAGGGTATCAAACTCTGTAAACGGACTTTTTTTTACAAAACGATCCAGTTGTTCTAATGACATTAGAAAACAAGGATTTCATATAACTGATCATCAGTTGAACGCGAATACTTAAACAGACGTCCTATCCCTTGTACTCCTGATATCTATATTTCATTAAAATCTTTCCTACATGTGAACCTCTTAGCCATTGTGTTGACCAATGCTTACCTCATAAGCGCGGGACTCACTAGAAGTCTCATCGTGACCTCATAATTTTCTGCTGGTAAAGTCGTACACCAACTCTATTGGATATTTAGTACACTATTAGTACACTATAGAAGCAACTCAAAACATTTAGAGATGTAAACTAAGATTGACTGGTCATAAGTTTGACATTGACATCACGCCAATTACACTTAACAGCTTTGACAAAATTGCCGGTATGGATTGGTTATCTAAGAACCAAGCCAAGATTATCAGTCATAAGATAATTGTTCGCCTTTCTCTCCCGAATGGAGAAATCCTTCCCATTCAGGACGAAAGAGTTGGTGCAGTCATGGGCATCATATCTTTTATGAAAGCACAAAAATGCCTTCGAAAGGGGCATACGGCTATTTTGGCTCTCGTTTGCTGAGCAGCCATCAGAAGGGAAGAAGATTGATGATGTTCCCATCGTTCGTGAATTTTTGGAAGCATTTCCCAAGGATCTGCCTGGTCTGCCACCGCACCGTCAAGTTGAATTCCAAATCGATCTAGCACCCGGAGCGGC
The DNA here is from genome assembly GCA_023525975.1 of Smallanthus sonchifolius. NCBI lineage: Eukaryota > Viridiplantae > Streptophyta > Magnoliopsida > Asterales > Asteraceae > Smallanthus > Smallanthus sonchifolius. The sequence continues at coordinate 37,444,823 of CM042046.1, forward strand.
ACCGATCGCTCGGGCACCTTATTGGTTAGCACCTAGTGAATTACAAGAGTTGTCCACTCAATTGCAAGATTTGTTGGATAAAGGTTTTATCCGACCTAGTTCATCGCCGTGGGGAGCTCCGGTACTGTTTGTCAAGAAGAAAGACGGAACTTTACGTATGTGTATTGACTACCGTGAGCTGAATAAAGTCACAATCAAGAATTGCTACCCTTTACCTCGCATAGATGACCTCTTTGATCAACTCCAAGGATCAAGTTTCTATTCCAAGATAGATCTTAGGTCCGGTTACGATCAGTTAAGAGTCCGAGAAGAGGATATCTCTAAGACTGCATTCAGAACAAGGTACGACCATTACGAGTTTATGGTCATGCCTTTCGGGTTAACCAACGCACCCGCGGTGTTCATGGACCTCATGAACCGTGTGTGTAAGCCTTACCTTGATCAATTCGTTATCGTTTTCATCGACGACATCCTCATTTATTCCAAGAACAAGGAAGAACATGAGGAACATCTACGCCTAATTTTGGAATTACTTAAGCGAGAGCAACTGTATGCTAAGTTTTCCAAGTGTGAATTTTGGATTCGGGAAGTTCAGTTTCTAGGACATTTGGTTAACGAGAAAGGAATACATGTCGACCCATCAAAGATAGAAGCCATTAAGAATTGGGCAGCACCGACAACTCCGACTGAGGTGCGACAATTTCTGGGATTGGTTGGTTATTACCGTCGATTCATCGAAGGATTTTCAAAGATTGCTCAACCTCTCACTGTCTTAACTCAAAAGGGAAAAGCCTATAGTTGGGGCGATGACCAAGAGTCAGCATTCCAACATCTTAAACAGAAACTTTGCAGTGCACCTATTCTAGCTCTTCCGGAAGGAACCGATGATTTGGTGGTGTATTGTGATGCATCTATTCAAGGTCTGGGTTGTGTCTTAATGCAACACGAAAAGGTGATCGCATACGCTTCACGTCAACTAAAGGTCCATGAGAGAAACTACACCACTCATGACTTAGAGTTGGGAGCCGTAGTCTTCGCACTTAAGATATGGAGACATTACTTGTACGGTACCAAATGCACCATCTATATCGATCACAAGAGTTTTCAGCATATCTTCGAACAGAAAGAGTTGAACATGCGACAGCGTCGTTGGGTCGAACTCTTAAATGATTATGACTGTGCGATCCGGTACCACCCGGGTAAAGCTAATGTTGTAGCTGATGTCCTAAGTCGAAAGGAAACGAAACCCAAACGAGTTCGAGCATTACAGCTTACTATTCACCCCAGATTACATGACAAAATCCGTAGTGCTCAACTCGAAGACCTGAAGGAGGAAAATATACCACTGGAAGGCACACGTGGTATGGAAGCACAACTTGAGGTCAAATCTGACAGTATTCGCTACTTCGCCGAGCGAATATGGGTTCCAGTATTCGGAAACCTAAGGGAACTAGTTATGGATGAGGCTCATAACTCTCGTTACTCTATTCATCTAGGTTCTGACAATATGTATCATGACCTAAAGGTGTTGTATTGGTGGCCAAAGATGAAGGCCGATATTGCCATTTATGTGAGCAAGTGCCTGACTTGTACGAAGATCAAAGTTAAATATCAAAAGCCTTCTAGTCTTCTCCAACAACCAGAGATTTCCATGTGGAAATGGGAACAAATATCCATGGACTTTATCACAAAAATTGACACGAACTCCTACCAGATGTGATACCATTTGGGTAATCGTTGACCGTTTAACAAAGTCTGTTCACTTCTTAGCAATCAAGGAAACCGACAAAATGGACAAGCTTACTCGTATTTATTTGAAAGAAGTAGTATCTCGGCACGGGGTGCCAATCTCTATCATTTCGGATCGTGATACACGATTCACCTTTCGTTTCTAGCAATCGTTACATAAAGCTTTAGGCACGCGTCTAGATATGAGCATAGCATACCATCCACAAACTGATGGCCAAACAGAACATACTATCCAAACTCTGGAGGACATGCTACGAGCTTGTGTGATCGTTTTCGGTAACACTTGGGAGTCTCACCTACCGTTGGTGGAGTTCTCCTACAACAAAAGTTATCACACTAGCATCAAGGCAGCTCCATTTGAAGCACTTTATGGACGGAAATGCCGTTCTCCTATTTGTTGGGCTGAAGTTGGGGATAGTCAACTTACATGTCCTGAACTCGTACTTGAAACTTCTGAGAAAATCGTTCAAATTAGAAACCGTATGGCAGCAGCTCGTGATCGTCAAAAGAGCTATGCCGATAAGCGTCATAAACCGTTAGAATTTCAAGTAGGGGATATTATCTTATTAAAAGTCTCACCTTGGAAGGGTGTCATTCGTTTTGGGAAACGAGGCAAACTAAATCCTCGTTATGTTGGACCATTCAAGATAGCTAAGAGAATTGGTCAAGTAGCGTTTCAATTGGACCTACCTGAAGGACTTAGGGGTGTACACAATGTCTTTCACGTCTCAAACTTGAAGAAATGTATAGCAGACGAGTCACTCGCGGTTTCCTTGAGGAACTACATATCGATGAACAGTTGCGTTTCATCGAAGAACCCATGGAAATTATGGATAAGTAAGTCAAAACATTAAAACGTAGTAAAATCCCTATTGTCAGAGTCCGTTGGAAATCGAAGCGCGGACCGGAATTCACATCAGAGCGTGAGGATCAGATGATGCGCAAATATCCTAATCTATTCAAGCACCCCGCATCAAACTCATAAGGTACTATTCTAATTTTCGGGACAAAAATTCTTTCAACTAGGGGATGATGTGACACCCGGAAAATTTTGTTTTATTCTATTTTAATTTTCGGGACGAAAATTCTTTCAACTAAGGGATGATGTGACAATCCGGTCTTTTAGGGTTAACCCCGTTAGCAATCCAGTTAAATATTCCATTAAATCCTAACCCAGTTAAACTAATCTTGAATCCTAGGGACTAAGTCTATCATTTCTTAATCTCAAACTACAAGGACTAGTTCTGCCAAGTCCCAAAACCAAAATTTTGACTTTGAAAGTCAAAATAGAAAGTGTTGTATTCCTATTTGACTTTTAAAGTCAAACGACCCATGTTCTTGACCCAAATCCAACCCGTAACCTTCAATTCGTTCGATTTCGCGGCTGTTAAGACTTGTATTGATGAGCTCGACCTCATCATAATCATCTACGTACGTTATAACATCCCACATGATTGAAATTTAACGACATTAACTCTATTTAAACCGAAACCGTCGAACCGTACAAGAACACCTCAAATCGATCAAATTCATCTACCATTTTTGCAATCAAACAACCTGCGCATACTAGACGAACACCACTGATCTTTCCCCCCACATCAGTTTCGCCGGAGAAGCAGTCAGAGTCACTGGAGACTAAACCATTCGAGGTCGAAACCCTAACTAGTCGAACTCCATCAATCCGACATCAATTGAGGTAACCAAACACACCTGTAGACTCGCTTTCACCCGTAAATCGAAAGCCCTAAGCTAATTCTGGTCTATATCATCGTATTAGTCAAGTACTGAATCTAGGGTTCATCATCTAAAGGCTTAATCGAAATCAACCCTAGACTCAACCTCAATGCAATCGAATCATAGGGTTAGACTCGCAATCATTAACTCAATGAAAACCCTATGATCCCGACCCTTAATCTTATAAATTTAACCGAATCGAATTCATGTTAGAATCTAGGGTTTTTGGGATTTCAATTGAGTAATTAACCAACCTAAACATGCTGTTTTTGAAATTAAAAACACCCACAGGTTCGAGGTGGATTGATGATCAAACCCCCTAAACCCTTGTTGCAAATCATTGTTGAAATCGATGGATTTAGGGTTGAGTTTGAAATCAGGTTCGTGTTGGGGGAGAACACAGGAACCTCGGGTGTTAAAACCATTTGGAACCAGGTTGTGTTGCGATTACCCAAGCAGGTGGGCTGGTTAAGTTGTTTGACTAATGGGGGGGAGACCCGGGTTCGAGTCTCTCTGCCCCATCTTATTTTTGAGCCACTTTTGTATATTTTATTTAAATAATATCAAAACATATATTATTATATTAATATATTAACGTGTTTTGAAACCCGGAAACAACCAAAGGCTCGGAATTTATTTTATAAAACATTTTTAGAGAATTTTAGTGATATTAAAAATAATATATTAATTATATTATTTCACAAAATTAATATTTAATTTATGAAAACATACAAACAATTGTGTTTATATTAATGTTCGGGTCTAGTTTTATAACCGTTTTAATATTATTTCCCACTATTAAAAATAATTGTTATATATTATTTTCGTCGCATTAACGAGCATTGTGGAACGCTTAGAAATTATAAATAATATAATTAGTTATGTTATTACCCCTGTAATTATATTCTCAAATAAAAATAATATATTATTATTTTTGTCACACAAATAGTTATCGTATTAACTATGTAAGTTTAAAAATAATATAATAATATTATTTTTCTAGACTACTATTTAATGACAAAACACTCGAATCTATTTATTATATATTATTTGTCATTCATCGCGAAACGCATTCATCCTAACTTAGAAATTCGTATTCCCGTAAACACGTTCGTTTACTCGTTGATCTTTAGAGCGTTCCCTTTAGGACGTTCCTTATTCCGTGTCGTCGTCACATATTCCATTTTATCCCTAATAATTATGTTGTAATTCTAGGGCATTCATGAGCCGTGTCGGGCTAACGCTTGAGATTCCAATCTCATACTTGTGTGATTACTTCTACGCAATCAGGTGAGTTTCACGGACCCTTTTTACTTGTTTTTACTATTGGGGGAGAAACATGCTTACACACAAACATATTCTACTTGTTTTCTGGTTGAGGAGAAACAAACATGAACACCAACTATCATACTTTTACTTGTTTTCCCTGTGGGGGAGAAACGACAAACATTATGTTACATGTTTTTCCCGTTGGGGGAGAAAAACATGACACAACTATTTTAGATTATTGTAATTCATATGTTATTACTGTTGAGACTAAACGTGACACACTATCACAGAAAGTCCTCATCATACATCGAACCGTTAATATGGATCTTAGCGAGGTAATGTTTAGTAGTACTACTGGGTTTGACAAGCCCCACCCGTGTTAGTCGCGCTAACTCGATTGGAGGTCGAACGGGTGAAATGTTTGCCTACTCACATTTTCCAGAGTTGATAGACCTGGCAGGAGGCAAAGACACAAACAGTCAGCTTCGGTAGCGAGCGCTTTAGTAAAACATGGACATAGGCTAGCTACCTATAGATATGCATATTGAATGTACATAATCTGGCAAACATTCTCTTATTGCAAACTTGAAACCTGTGAACTCACCAACCTTGTGTTGACACTTTTTCTTACATGTTTCTCAGGTCGCTTTGGCACAGGTTGCACACTTAGGACATGCATGGAGTCCTACTGTCATATCATTCATTTCAAACATTTTAAACAGTTTACTTACTTATACTGATTGACGCTTGTTGCGTGTAATTACTTTTGATTTCATATTAACGTTTATGCTTCCGCATTAACTCTGAACATTTATGTTATGATTGTAAGTCCCATATAGTGTCGTTTGATGTAACTAATGACTGAGATCCTGGTGTGTCACCTTCCAAACGGTAAAAATCCGTTAGTGGAATTTGGGGGTGTGATACTAGTGATGTACGAAAACGGTGGCGCAAGCAAGAACAATTGCCACCATTCTGCGATTTGTCAAAAAGTGCCGCCAAAAGAAGAGCCAAAAGATACAATAAATGTAGAAAGTGTGGCAACTGGAGCCACGATGGAAAGTGTACCAAGAATCAAACTCACTCCCAAAGTGAGTATACACACCTGATCGAAGTAGGCGTTGTTAGGCTACGAGCAGAAAAAACCATACGGACAGGCAGAAATGTGTATTACGTAATAAGGGACGAGTTAGCATTGGTGAGAAATCTTGGTATTGGTAATCTGACCATAAACGAACCCTCAGATTAGTTATACTTTCATGATCTGAGTATTGTTGAGGGACCTGTTAGTATTTTCCATTTTAAGCCATGAGGCCGTAACTGAGTGTTTTGCGATAGCTGCAGCCCTTCTAACCCCTTAAAACCCCTAAAAATCCAAAAAGATTTTCATTTTCACCTTTAGTTTTACTTTAGCCACATTACAACCTTTTTAAGTCCTCTTGATTCATGCATACTACGTTAGTTAGTTGGTGGAGACTTGATTTGCATACAAGCCTTTGACTATTACATAATCCGATCCGAACTTGAGTGTTCCACTTTGCTTACATTATCCATATATATATATAACCTTAGAGTTGAGTGAACATCGTGAGTAGTGAGGAGTTCTTGCATAATCAAAGTTCTAGTAGGCTTGTCATAGATTCCACTATCTTAAAACAGAAAAATACGAAAATAGAATAAGCAGCTCAAGAGTTATCCCGAAGTTTCAACACTAGTTGAAATTCTATTACTCTTGTAAAGTTTCTAGTTATGGGTATGATCATTCATGAGTTTGCTTGAGGACAAGCAAAGTTTAAGTGTGAGGTGTTATGATATGCCATCATTTATACATATTTTACATACATAATAATCCCCACATTATGTTACTAATTGAATAATAAACTTGCAATTTATGATTAAAACACTTATATTTTGTAATTGTAGGCTATTCAGTGTTGAAAATATAAATCAAGCTAAATCCTATAAAAACACCAAGAGTTCAAGCTTCTAGAAGGTTCATTCCCAATCATTGACCCCTAAGAAGTCAAAATTGGTCAACAAAAGTCGACCAAGTAGCTAAAAGACAAAGCTTGCAGAAAATAGAGGGATGCAAGGTCGTGCATCCTAATGCACAACCGTACATTAGTGTCCCTTGCTCCCCACGGCCCAGTACAGTGTCCTCTGTACCCTGTTTAATTCCCTAGGCCTTTGAACGACCGTGCAACCCATTGCACGGCCGTGCATTGCATATTTTGAGGCCTATAAATAGGAGGCTTGAGTTATTCATTAAACACACTCATTCAGACCTCAAGAACACTCAAGAAGAGATTTCTCGTAGCTAGAGTAGAGAGTAGCGGGGCTCTTCCTCCTTGTTCCACAATAGGGGAGCACACGAAACTCATCGTTACGCTAGTCGTTATGGCCATTCGTGGCTAAAACTTCTTTGTATTGCTAGGGTGAAGATGATGTTTGGTGTATGTTAATGTTTAACTTATTAATTAAGTGGTATGTTTATGTATTTAACTAATTCGTTCTTAAAAACCATCTTTCGGTGGGCTTTTATTATTTTCTAAATCCGTCTTTATATTTGTGAGTGTCTTGATTTTAAAGAGTAAGTTCGTAAAACCCTTTTTAATCAAACTTCCTTTGAAACTCGTACGTCTTTATACGAGCAGAGATTGATAAGCCAAGGCTTGGTCTATACTTCTAAGATCGTACGTCTTTATGCGAGATTATTATGCGACAAAGAATTGGTGAACTCATGTTGGGAACGGTACGACTTTATAATTGGTCCCATTGTTACACTGTCTCCCGGTGAGCAAAATATAATCACTTATTTAACTTTAATATAGAGCATTTTAAGTCTGATGTCTTAAACCAACCCGGAGATGACCATTCAATGGGTTGAGGATATCTGTTGTCCTTAAAGGGAGGCACAACCATTTTAATTTAAAGATTATAATTCGTGAATCAAATGTAGTGAGGACGAGGCTCTAGCGGTGACCCGGGTCACAAGTTTGTAGTAGTCATACAACTGAATTAGTCAACTTAACATTATCACATACGAAGCTGATTCAAATCCCGAAGCAATACTATCCATAATCTGATCATTTTCGCCTTATTTACTTCCATGCTAGTTACATTTCTGTTACACACTTCACACACGTTTTTTACTTTTATGTTATTTACTTTTTATGTCATTTACTTTTCTGTTTCACAAGCACATAAAACCCACTCACTAATTAATCTGGATAAATGATAACAAAAGTTGAGTATTGGAACTTGACCGTGCCCATTGGTTCGATACTTGGTTCTTACCTAAACTATATTACGCAGCAAAACAAACGAATTTCGTGTTAAATCATGACGACGCGAATTATTATTTTAAACCTACTATTTTATTAATTCGGGTTAATACGTCACTATTTTTATAAACCGAACCATCATTCGTTTATACGAACATATACACATATAAATTAGAGGCAATAATACTTCATAATATTCCACTTATTCTAGACCATCTAATGCATTTACGATGAAATACATGATTATTTTGCAAAAATAAATGTACTTTTATATTTTTACATCTTTGATCACTTAAACTTGTACCAAGAACTCATATAACATTTATAAACATGTATAAACGTGAGTATTCCTTATATAAACATATGCATTTATAAAACTAAGTTGATGCATCCATGTCTTTTATAAAAACACAAGATTTTTATAAAATCCTGCACATGCTTAAAACCATACACTAAAAACTATGTATGACACACCCAACTATCCATTTGTGTCCACCCTCTTGTCTCCCCTCTAATTGTTGGAGCACGTTTGTGTGACAGACACTCTGGATGTTGTCTTATGCTTTTGTGTCTTTACTTTCTATATTTATACTTGTATTTTGTACCTGTATGTATTTGTTTATCGAGTTGTAAACATGTATGTAGGTGCTTGTACTTAAGTTGTCTCTGTCTAAGTGTTATGCGCACTATAACCTGCGTACTTAACAAGTACGCAAGAACAATTGTCTGCGTACTTGTTAAGTACGCAGGAACAAAGCCCTGCACACTTGCTAAGTGCGCAGGCATCAGTCTTAGTATATATAGCTGGTTCAAGTTGTGACTATGTACGCACTCAGTTTCACTCTGTAACCGGCTGTGATTATCAATAGACGAACTTTGAAGTATCTTGTGTTTGTTGTCGGTTTACTTTGTGTTGTCTGATACTCCAACTAGTCAAGGGCATTCCGCACCCGGTCCGACTAGTCACACACTCGCACGTAACGATCCGAGACACTCGGGGGACCTACAAGTGGTATCAAAGCATTGGCTCTTGATTTCTAGTATTGTGAGTGTGTTAGGAGCATTTTCGACACTAGTGACAGCCGTTTGAACACAAAAAGTGACCGATTTTTGGGGTATTTTGTGATAAAATTTGACCTTCTTGTTGTTTATTTGATTGTTTTGATCATTAAGGGTTTGTTAGAAACAAGTTTCTAACCTTTTGGGTTGATCAATCTGTTCAAAACTTCAATTTTTTGAAGATTAGAGCATTTTCCGGCGACCGGAAAAAGTTGGTGGAGCAGGTGGATAAAGTGAACTGCGTACTTACCATTTTTGGCAAAAAGTACAGTCTTGATGCGCACTTGTTAAGTACGCAAGACCATTCTTGCTGCGTACTTAGTATTTCTTCCTGCGTACTTACCTTTACTCATGCTTACTTGCTAAGTACGCAAGAGCAAATCTTAAGTGCGCAAGACCAATTCCTTAAGTGTGCAAGGCCATTTCTTAAGTACGCAAGTTATGCTGATTTTCTGATTTTTGACTAAGTGTTTCACGATGGCAAATCTTCAGAACCTAGGTAGCCTGTTTAACTATGATAATGAGATAGGGACTCCTCAGAAACCACCAAAGCTGCTTAATGTTAATGATTATTCAAATTGGGAAGCACACTTTGAGGAGTACATCTCATACACTGATTCCTCATTGTGGATACCTATCCTTGAGGGATATAAATATCCAACATATGTATTTCTTGAAGAGACTGTTCCCAAGCCTATCTCCAAGCTAGACGAAGAAGAAAAGGAAGTATATGACCGTGAAAAGAAGGCTCATGGGTCTATTACTATGGCATTATCTAGAGATCTTTTTCATAGCTTCAGGGGGTATGATAACTCTAAAGATCTATGGAAGGCCCTGTAGAAGAGGTTTGAGGGCAACAGTGATGTCAAAAAGAGCAAAAGAGAACTGTTGAGGAAGCAGTATGAGTGCTTCAGGTACATTGAGAATGAATCTACAGATGAACTTATCTCAAGATTCTATCATTTTCCGACTGAGTTGAAGTCTTATGAGCTCAAGTATCCTGATGATGAGTTGGCTGAAAATTTCTGGATGCCTTACCACCTAGGTTTGATATGTATACTACTCTATTGAGAGAAAATCCAAAATTCTATGAGATGACTGTTGAGGAAGCGATAGGCAAGGTTTAGGCACACGATATGAACCTAAGAAAGAAGGAAAGTTCCGGACGAACCCAAATTCAAGACCCCTCTGTGTACTTTGGGGTAAATTCTACTGCAAAATCGTCTGGTGATGGAATTGCCTTATTCCTTGGGAGTCCTCAGGAAGAGGAAAACTCAAATGGTGGTGGTAATCACACTTGTTTTACTGCATCAGGATCCAGTCAACACCATCACAACCAATCCTCCTCAAGAAACACTACCTCTTCAGCTAACCAGACTACTATTGTCAAGATTTCTGAAGATCATGTGGCTGTGTTCTTGTCATGTATGCTTGCCTACGAGAATTTCATTAGTGAGAAGCTAACGGATCCTGAGACCATCGAGGAAGACTTCAATCAGGTGGATCCAGATGACATTGAGGACATGGATATTCAGTGGAATATGGCCATGATCTTGAGAAGGGCTAAGCATTTCCTGAACATAACTGGCAGGAAATTTATTGGTGGTCATTCAAATGCCAAAGTGGGATTTGATAAATACAAGGCCAAGTGCTACAAATGTAATAACTTTGGACATTTCGCAAGGGAATGTCAAAAGGACAAAGCACCATCTTCGGGTTTCACCAGAACAAGCCAGGGAAGCAGCCAAGGGTTCAACAATCAGAACAACCGCATTCAGAGTCAAGGTGGAACGTCCGGTGCTCTAGTGGTTCAGCAGGATGACAGCTTTGATTGGGGTGTTCATTTAGAAGATGTCATTCTTACTCAGACTCAAATGGGTCTCATGGCTGATATTGTTGAGATGATAAAAGCAGAAGAAAGGGAAGCTTCTGTAGCTGACCAAAGAGAATCTACATCTGCATTTGCCCTCATGGCTATTGTAGAGGCATCCAGCAAGTCAACTTAGGTAGATTCCAATTCTTTTGTTGTTATTTCATGTTTTAAATATTTAGGCTTGAAGGAAGAAAATGTTCGACTTCAAGACAAAGTTGAACCCCTTCGTATTTCCGCTTTAAGCTACAAAGAAAATGAAAAACGTTATAAAGATTCAACTGAAACTCTTAAGAAAGAAAGACATGATTTTTCAATTAAAATCAGTGAACAACAGTTTCATTTGGACGTTGCATACAAGGGGTTAGAGAAAAAGAACGTGGAAATTGCCAAACTGCAAAATGAGATCCTGCAGTTAAATGGCAAGATTGAGAAGTTGAAAAACTCTCATTTTGTTGTGGAACACTATGAATCTGTAGTGAGGCAAGTGAATGGATTGGGTTTAGGTACTAATGCCATTCCTCCACCAGTAAGCGGGAAGTTTGTCAACGGGTTGGTTGACATTGATTTGTCATGTCTTGATGAATCCTCAAGTCAGGATGATTCATCAATCAAGGATGATTCCTCGACCAAGGATGAGTCCTCATGTTTAGGTTAGCTCAGCATCCGATGAGGAGTTCTTCTCGGATGAAGGCTCTGATAACACTAATCTTGAGGGTGTTGTCTCAGAGGAGTTGCTTGGTGAACAAAATATTGTGAAAAACATTGTCACTAATTGTGATAATTGTATTTTAACTAAACCTGACACTGTTGAATCAAATGATAAACTGGAGTTAATGCTTTATGGAGGTTTCAAAACCATTAAGCAAACCAAGAAAGAAACTTTTGCAAATCACTTGAGTAGAAATTACCAGAAAAACATTGGCAAATATTATGCTCAAGGTGATAAATCCAAGTCAGGTCAAGCATATGTTCCTTGTTATGTTCACCAAACAACCATTGGCACTCCTAAAGCTGAGTCATTTGCATCCAAAAGCAGAGAGCCTTACAAGAGGGTTTACAAAGATAAAAGGACATGCTTTCACTATGGTATGGTCGGTCACATTCTGGTGAACTGCCCCGATAAGAACCAAGGGAAAAGGCCAATGTTTCCACAACAAGCCGCTTTCCCTAGGACACCATCAGTGAAGCAACCAAAGAACCCTAAATCAGATGTGGTGAAGCCACCAGTGAAACATATGGTTAAGCCACCAGCAAAGTCTGAGGCTAAATCATTTGTTCCAAAAAGGAAGAAGCAACCTGGTAAACCCAATGTATCTACCTCTGGTAGTACACAGACTGGTGAGAAGCCTATGGTGAAACTTTCTAAGCCACAGAGAAGAAGAAGGAACAAAAGGTTGAGAAAACTTGAATAACAGCTAGCTGGTAGTCAACAAGGTGAAGCTTCCACTAGTTCACCCAAAGTTGAGACTAGCAAGCCTGATGTTCAGAAGGCTAAGAAGAAAAGGTCCTGGACCAAGACAACCAAAAGTTCTCAACCTTCTGATCCTAAGTCCTCTAAAGATTCACCCATTTTTTTCAGTCATGATTGCGAATTAATCGAGGTTGTATACTTTGAGAAAGACGGACGACCCAAGACCACTATGGCTTGGGTCTCCAAATCTAACTAATTTGCTTGTGACTCGTGCAGGGACATCCGAAGGGAACTATCTCTAACCGTTGGTATGTGGATAGTGGATGCTCCCAGCACATGACAGGCAACATGGCCCTTCTTCAAGATGTTAAACCATTCAGAGGCGGCTATGTGGCCTTCGCAGGAGAGAAAGGTGGCAGTATCACTTGTCAAGGCATGTGTAGGTCCACATGACTCCTCTATAGATCGATCTCGTGGCGTGACGTATCGAAGACACGGAGTGCGGAATCCAACCGTATCAACGTATGTATACACAAAATGACAATAGAAACAATAACAAACAGCAAGTAAATAATCTTCTAGTTATATTCAATCAATCACAGAGTTTACAGAGTTCAAAGACTTCTCTCCTAAAACTGAAAATGTAAACATCTATTTATAGACACAAGACCTGCTATAGGCGAACTTAACAAGTTCGCATCTAAGAGACTAGGAGAATTTGATAAGTTCGCCTCTCATGAGACAAGGCGAACTAGATAAGTTCTCCTCTAGCAGAACTTATACAAAGACTTAGACAAAATATTAATACAAAACATAAAGACAATAAGATCTAAACTATTACAAGCTTTTGTCATACATTTATGTCCTAACAGACTCCCCCTTGACAATAGCTTGATCTTCTGTCTTCAGTCTCTATGACGAGCTCTTCCAATTATCTGGTAATCTGTTGCCTGCATGCACTCCATATCTATGACAGATCTCCAACATCCGTTTATACTGCAATCTTTGTTCTCTCCATTCATCAGTAAACATGATCTCATTCTTTCTTAGAGTTCTCTGATCTTTCTTAGAGAAATTAATAAGATTCATTGCATCATAGAAACTTACAATGACCTTATTATCTCTATCTTCAACTCTAGCTTCACCAGTATTCACATCAACATACCACCATTTCATATTACCTAGAAAATCTTGTGGTATCTTCTTCAATGGAATCTTTTGCACAACACTTTCTAGTTTGAACTTATACTTCTAAGTTACAATACCAGTCTTTTGATCAACAATCTTCACTCTCTTTCCCTTCTGTGGTTTTAGCTTTTCATACTTTCCCAATCCACCTTCTCTTCTGATCAAGTTTGCAATTACATCAGCTAATCCAAACATGGATCTATTTATCAGTGGTTTCATAGCTATACCATTCATTTCACACCTTGGCAAGGTATTGAACTACTTGATCCTTGGCTTTAAGTACTGAACACCATCAGATCTCTTGAGAGCAAACAATTTACTTTCGTCATCATAGAACCAACTAATGATTCTTCCAATACAACGCTCTTTATTTACATATCTTTCCTTTTGAGCTGGTTGTATAGGATACTCAGGTAACACTTTCTTCCAACTGTTAACTACTTCTCTCCACTGTTCTCTAATCATACCTGTATTTTTGTACATCACAGGTTCTTCAGTAGTCCTAGGAGACACAGGATGAGTAGTATCAGCATCAGTATCCATTTTGGATAGAGCAGTATCATCAGGCTTTGTAATGTCTTCAATAGAGTCCATAGAATCTGTCACTCCATATGAAAACTCAGGAACAACATCATCCTGGATGAAGTTATAAGGAACATTCAGACCGTCACAGCCTTCATAAGTAACTTCAACTTTACTCTTTTCTATCTCAATCTCCACAATTTCTCCTTCTTCAACCTCATTATCAATCATGTCATCTTCAACATCATTAAACAATTCATCAATATCATCTAAACACTCTAACTTCTCAGCTTCTTCTTCAGCATCAGAATCAGTTTGAAAGAATTCAAGTAACAGAATCTCTTCATTCACTTCAGAATCCTTCTTAGTTCCTTCAATATTACCTGATGTAGACTCCCCCTGTACTCTTGATATTGGATTCACGTCATCGTATTGACGATCACCCTCAATATTACCACTAGGATCATTGTCATCACCATCCTTTCTTTGAATAGACTCAGTATGACAAGTATCATGGATCCTTAACTCCCCTGAGCATCAAGACGCTCAACAAGTTTGGATACCAATAACTTCATGTCATCAATCTGTTTAGCTTGAGCCTGAAGGACCAATTGTCTCTGAGCATCAGTAGTTACAAGAGTATCTACCTAAGTCTGTAATGCAAGCACTTGGGATTCAAGGTAGGTAATCCTTTCCAAATCAGAAGACTGTGAAGTACCAGCAGCAGATGATTTAGGAACTTTAGGAAAGGAGAAATCACAGGAGACAGACGTTTAGATGAATGAGGTGTAATCAGTAAGGATTCAACAAACGTAGCATCCTCACCATCTTGAGATGAATGAGCAGTAGCAATAGAAGCAGACATAAGCTTCTGAGCTTTTGGAACTGGATTAACATCGCTATCCGAGTCAGAACTCTCATCAATTAATGTTCTCTTACCAAGTATTGAACCGGAAGGAGGATTCCGAACAGACTTATGCCTCGGCTTCCTGGCTGTAGATTTAATACGCTTCCCCGCATTTGCTAATGGCAAAGTATCTAGCCTCTCATAGTGATCTGAGCTAAAGTCTCTAGATGAATCAGAGTCAGTAGCTTCATAATCGGGAAGAATTGTTTCACTGGAACTTGTATCCACCCCATTCCTTTCAGCTTCATGAATGGGTGAGTTCACAGCCTCATCATTAAAATCATCCATATTAAGACCGAAGTCTTGTTCATCTTCCTGTGCAACATCTTCTTATGGAATAGGAACTTATTGTTGAGCTTGTACCTGAGCTTGAGCTTGTACTTGTTGTTGTTGGTGTTGTTGGTGGTGGTGTTGTTGTTGAGCTTGATTCTGAACATGTCCTTGAGCTAACTCCTCAGGATGAAACCAATTATCATTAGGAGGCTTAACATAATCAGGATTGATTATGTGACCAAACAAAGGAGTCAGAACTGGAATCAAAGCAGCATTCTGTTGTTTAACCTTGGTACAACCAGTAAAGATTCTTTTGGACATAGGAGTCAAGGTCAAACGTATTGGATGCTGTGGTAAATTTGGAATTAAATGGTTCAGAATCATTTGCAAGAACCTAGGATACATAAGAAACCCTTGACCTTCAGGAGGATTGATTTGCATGACCAACTCACGGTATATATATAAAGCAAAGTTAAATCGTTTGTTCCGGGTCAATGCAACCATTACAGCTTGTAACGCACTCTTCAGTCCATCAGTGCCAGCCTTTCATGGAGATAAGCATTGGATGATGACGTGCATAAAGTACCTCCATTCCCCAACCAGACCACCCTTCCTAGCTTGAGTTTCATTAGGTCTGCCTCGGTAACCCATCCTCTGAAAACACCCCATGATCAGTGTTCCAGGATAAAAAAATAGGGTCCTCATTTACACCTCCCAATGCCAATGCATCATGAATAGTATCTACTGAAATTGCCACCTCTATGTTGTTAACGGTAGCACGAAGCACATGAGGTTCAACAGCAGTGTCTTGATGTATTGTATCCTAGAATTGTTGGATATAAGGCAAACTGATGTACGGATTTGCTGATAAGGCCACATTTAATCGTGAACGATTTAAGAAGTTAATGATTCCTTGAAAATTAGCGGCCTCAGACATATTTGGATCTAACAACGCCACTTGATTATATTTGTATTCAACACGACGAGCCATCTGTAAATGTAATGGACATTGAACAAACATTAGTAATATAACAAACACACATATGAGACACACATGATATACACACACAAATACATAAACGAACAACAAAACAAACCAATTTTTTTTTTTAAATCACAAGTCCAAAACACCACTTAACCCTTAGGCGAACTTAATAAGTTCGCTTAGTGTTGAAAGAGGCGAACATAATAAGTTAGCCTAAACAATTTAGCATGAACAAGTTCGCTTGAACAAGTTCGCCTGAACCAGTTTGTCGATACAGACTCATCATCAAATTCCAAAAAGTTCAAATCGACAAATCTTTTCAAATCAAACACATCATAAACATCGATTATCAACCACTAAACACTATTAAGCGTCAATTTCAAGATTTAAACCTGGATTAACTCGATTTACTCAGAAAACCATTCGGTCATTCAAAACCCGTATAATCCGAAATAAAACGATGATTTACTAACGATTTAATGGATGAAAATCCATGAAATTCATGAAATCCGATCAAAGAACAAACATGAAAATTTCAAACCACACAACCCCAATTCAAAATTTTCACAAGTTCGCTAAACCCAGTAAGTTCGCATATGAAGTTCGCTTAAACAGGAAAGAGGATAAAGAGATATGTTCGCCTGAACAAGATATTTATTCACACAATTAAGTTCGCTTCATTAGGCGAACTTGTTAAGTTCGCTTAACAAGCTACAGGCGAACATATTAAGTTCTCTTAATAAGGTACATGCGAACATATTAAGTTCGCTTCAAACCTTTGCCTTGAACAATTTTGTCAACCGTCAACACGTCACATTCTTGTGAATTCCATCTATAGCATGTATCCGATCCAATCCCGAATCATTTTAATAAAAGATAGAATTTTCATGGAAGATAGAAACAAAATCTTTTTGGATTTTATCTGTACAAACGGAATCACATATTTTTGGTTTTTATCTGAGCAAACTAAAACACATATTTTTTGTTGAACATCATGAGTAAGAAGATCATATCAGTATCTGAGTAATTCATTACACATTCTATCAAAAATTATGGGTAATCTATGATACTCACTGAAAGATGATATTCATGTGAAATAAATTCACTTATTCATTTAAAGATGATATGAAACAATCAAATTCATTCTTATGCAACTCATATCTTTTTCATTCTATGCAATTTTTGAAATGAATATTTATAAATCCTTTATATTCATGACTTTCACAGATTTGTCTCTTTTCTTTTTAAATGATTCACTTTTATTTTCAACTTTTCAATCAATTTGAACAATACTTGAAATGATACGCGATAAATTTCAAAGTAAACAAGATCAGGTTATAAAATGCGCAATTATTCATACCGAATTTGTAATACAAAGCATGAATTCTTAAGTTGCCAATATTATACAATTTGAAACCACAAGCGTTTTTCTTCCAATTTCATGTGAGTTAGTACCTTTTAGATGAAAAACATCGTGTACCCCACATATATGCCTAACAGAATTTAAAATTGCACTATCTTCAAGACATACACGGTTTATTGCAAGATTAGATCAATCTTCAAGATGAAATTATCTCTATTAGCACAAGTATAGAATAGCAGATCCCAAAGGATAAATGAATCAAGATGATTCAGAATCAAAAAATTCTAATGAATTGACTTTATAATGAGAATCAATAGATTCAGGTAGGAGGATCCAACTATTATCTGGATAATTTTCAATGAAATCGGTGTAGATGATGTATCTAAATGATCCAAGGGTGAATATATGTTCCAACAGATGTTGTTAGAAAACATATCTTAGTTTAGCAACACATTGCATGTTTTTCAGGGCATGGGCAGTGAAGTGAACTGAAAGAGTTTGTGCTAAAGATATAATTCGATATTGGTCTCATGAAATTCTTAAAACCATATTTTTTATATCTGATAATGATCTTTTACACACACACCCAGGCATATAATGGATTCAAATCACATTTGTAATCATATCATATTTAATTTTCACACTACTATTGGTTCAAAAATGCTTATAGTCTATTGACAATTCAAGTTTCAAACTCATATTCAAATTAAAACAAATTATCAAGAGTAGAGCATTTATAACACTATCATTTCTTATTTATGCAGACTTTGAAATTTAGATCAAATCAATTTACTTTAAACTATCATATATCAAAGGTCTACTATGGTCATGTGTGATGAACTATTCACTGATGTATTATCATTTCTTCTCTAACTTCAAATGATGTCAATTTTATATTTTTCATTTTGTTTTGAATTTTTATAAATAAACAATTTTTGACTGAAATTTAAAATGCAGAATTATAATAAAGCAATAAAAGAAATTTAAAACAAAATCTCCCATGAAAAAATGTTTTTGAAAACTTTTATTCGGGATTGATCATACCGACCATTTTGATCAGAAATTCAAACCTAGTACGATCAAGTGCCTTGGTAAAAAGATCAACAAAATTATCATCTGTATGTACCTTCACCAGCTCAATCAACCTTTTATCTGCACAATCACGGATAAAATGATATCGAATTTCAATGTGCTTTGTTTTACTGTGCTTAAAAGGATTATTTGTGATAGACATTGTAGCAGTATTATCAATAAACATGGGGGTTCCTGTAAAATTCAAACCGTAGTCTCTTAATTGCTGTTGGATCCACAAGATCTGTGAACAACAACTTGCAGCAGCAATGTATTCTACTTCACATGTTGAAATGGAGACCGTAGTTTGCTTTTTGCACTGCCAGGAAACTAGACGATTACCCAAGAACTGGCAACCACCTGTTGTAGATTTCCTATCCAAACAACAACCACCAAAATCAGAATCAGTATATGCATTGAATTCAAAGTTAGAACCATGTGGAAACCATAGTCTCAATCTTTGTTTTCCTTTAGATAACAAAATATTCTCTTTGCTATAATCAAATGAGACTCTTTTGGTTTTGCTTGGAATATGGAACAAATACACACAGCAAACATTATGTTTGGCCTTGAAGCGGTTAAGTACATGAGAGATCCAATCATTGCACGGTAGAGTCGGCAATCAACTTATTTTCCATCCGGGTCAAAATTAAACTTATGATTGACCAGAATTGGAATATCGTATGGGGTACAGTCCTCCATCTTGAACCGGCTCAAGATGTCTTTGACATACTTGGACTGATGAATAAAGAAACCATCTTCCTTCTGATTAACTTGAAGTCATAGGAAAAATGATAACTCTCCCATAGCTGACATCTCAAACTTCGATTTCATAATACTCTCAAACTCTTTGCACAACCCTTCATTTGTAGAGCCAAAAATAATATCATCTACATATATCTGCCCAAGTAGGTATTCTCCCCCTGCTTTCTTTATGAATAAGGTCGAGTCAATTTGGCCACGTACAAAACCATTGTCCTTAAGATGTTTAGACAACGTTTCATACCATGCTCGTGGAGCTTGATGTAGACCATAGAGAGCCTTATCAAGCTTGAAAACTTTAGACGGATTAACTGGATCTTCAAACCCCGGCGGCTGACACACATAAACCTCCTCCTTGACCTTACCATATAAGAAAGCACTCTTCACATCTAATTGAAACACCTTAAACCCTTTGTATGAAGCAAAAGCAAGAAACAACCGTATAGCTTCAAGCCTAACAACAGGAGCATAAACCTCGGTGTAATCAATTCCCTCTTGTTGATTGAAACATTGGACAACTAATCTTGCCTTATTTCTCACCACAAGACCGCGATCGTCTTTCTTGCATTTAAACACCCACTTAGTACCAATTGGATACACACCCTTTGGAAGATCTACAAGATTCCAAACTTTGAGTTTATCAAACTGATCAAGCTCTTCCTACATGGCCTCTATCAAGATGTTATCACGCAAAGCCATTTCGACATTCTTCGGTTCGACGTGAGAAATAAAACATGAATGTGAGCATACATCAAGAACACCAGTATCCTTAGTACATGTATACAAGCAAGTGTTTTCAATAATAGAACGCCTTTGCACTCCATCTCTCAAATTCCTAATTATATTCATCACCGGATGATCTTTGAGTTCCTTGATTGATGCAACTTCAGGAATCGGCAACACATCAACTTGAGTCATATCAGATTGAGAAGACAAATCCTGATTAACTGGTATTTCTGAGTCCAGATTTGTAGGAATCTCCCCCTGAGCCTGTGTTGAGGTAGAAGGTTCATCAACTATCAAAGGATCAGCAAAAGAATCTTGAAAAATAACATCTTCTTCCTCACTATCAGAATCTTGTGGTCCCGAGCAAGAAGCAACATTAGGATCTGGAGCAGATGTAGATGGAACAGATGAACGTTGAACCACATTCGGTAGAAAACCACCATTATGTGCATCCTGACAAGACTCATATAATACAACATCTTCCTTAGGAGAGAAATATCATAAGGTAAATGAAAAGACTTGAATAAGCTGTCATAATCAAAAGCCCAGTCTGGTCCAATCGCCATTTGAGGTAAAGACCGATTTGAACAGTCAATATGAAACCATTCCTCAACTTAACGAGTCTCTTTGTTATAAACCCTTTTGGTGGTACAATTTGCAACATACCCCAGAAAGATCCCCTCAATAGGGTTGGGACATCTCTAACCTTCAACAGAGTACATGGATTTCCAAAATGTAGTAAATATTCCAGATTTGGCTTCCGATTATTAAGAAACTCATAGCATGTCTTGTTGTGTCACTTCACGGTCAAAACTCTGTTCAAAACGTGACACGCAGTATTCACAGCCTCAGCCCAAAAAGTAACTAGAAGCTTAGAATCTGCAAGCATCGTACGTGTCGTTTCAACCAAAGTCTTGTTCTTTCGTTCAGCAACTCCGTTTTGTTGAGGTACATATGGCGCACTGAATTCATGATGAATTCCCTTTTGTAGACAGAATAAACCCATCTTGCTATTCTTAAACTCGCTGCCACTGTCACTCCTAATTCTTTCGACTTTCTGTTTGCACAAGTTCTCTAAACCCAGGATTAAGAATTGCACCATCTCTGTTGTTTCGGCTTTAGAAGCAAGGAACTTAACCCATGAAAATCTAGAGAAATCATATGTTACTACAAGACAGTAAGATTTACCGCCAATGCTCCTGATACTAATCGGTCCGAACAGATCCATATGTAGCAGCTCCAATGGAGTCACAATTGAATTCTTAGACTTAGATTTGTGGGACTTCATGTGTTGTTTCCCCTTCTTGCAAGGAATACAGTCATCAGGAACGGAGAACTTCATTTTTGGAACACCAATAACCAGATCATTCTTCATGAGATAATTCATTTTCTGGTAATTGATATGAGCAAGTTTCCTGTGCCACAAAATAGAATCCGACTCAGATGCCTTAGAGAGTAAACATGTAGGAATAGAATCCGTTGTTGTAGCAACACTCATGTCTAGGACATATGTGTCATTTCTCCTCGGAGCCTTCATTAGAATCCATTCGTCAGAAATAACAAATCTCAGTTTCAAGTTATAACATTCAGAATCATTGAAATGGAATGAAAACTTCTTGCACACCACTCAAAAGATTGTGTTCAAGTTGCTCTACATAGTTCACTTTCTCAAACTTGACTTTGTCATTCTTCAAAGTACCCTGACCAGTTATGTATCCGCCTTTATTCCCAGCAAAAGCGACATAACCGCCATCAATTTTAATAACATCTTCAAGCAAACGAATATTCCCTGTCACATGTCAAGAACAACCACTATCCATATACCACGTATTGTTGATAGTCCTCCTTGGTTGCCCCTACATAAACAAAGAAAATCAGTTAGAAATGGGAACCCAAGCCATTGTGGTCTTGGGTCGTCCAGAAGGATCAAAATAAACAACTTCAATTAGTTCACAATCTACTTTGTCATCAACCTATGGGACATAAGTATCACAATAAGACCTTCTTAATGGAGACACATTATAATTAATTGTAAAAACATTATTAGATTTATGATTATCAGATTCAGATGTTTCCAAAAGTTTCTTCAATTTTCTGTTACGTCTCCTCCTTTGTGGTCTAGAAAGTTTGACCTCAGGTTGAGAATCTTTTGTGATTCCAACACGTGGAATCTCATAATGCTTTTGAAAAGCAGCAACATTTTTCACACCAGTATGACCAACAACTGGCTTAGAAAATTATTTATCATGTTGCTTAAATCCCAAAGATTTAGAAAATGATTGACTAGGCACCGATTGCCTTAAAATAACATTCTTTACAACACCAGAAGTAGGTTTTCCCACATTAGGTCGTTTCAGAACCGTCACCACTTTTTGTTGTGGGGGAACACACTTGAATTTGCCTATTTCTGATATCATAGGCTTCTTGTCTTGATTCTTATAAGGACAATGAATCAGTATATGACCCGCTTCATTTCAATGAAAACAAACTCTTCTATCTTGATGATTTCTGATATAGGGACTTTTTCTTGAATTTAATGAACAACCCGATGAACAAGCTTCAGAAGATTTTACTGAACTGTCAACCGACTTCTTTTGAACATAAACTTGTTTAGTTACCTTAGATGATAGCTTCTTCTGATGACCAGCAGCAACAAAACCACTCGTTTGTAACACTTTGGAAAGCTTAGGTTTATCAATTTCCACTTCATCATGTTCTGTCAAAATGTACTTATCACGGGTAACTTGTTTCACCACCTTTGGTTCATCAATTTTCACCTCCTTAGGAATGCCTTTAACTTTTTTATCATCAAAAACTTCATCTTCAGTATCAGAATCATAGACCATGTCTTCACCAGTTACCGGATTAACCTTCAACACTGTCTTTATATCAAGCTCCTCCTCATGAATAACTTCTGGTTCAACCACATAATTCCCATTGAATGGTGGAGGAAGAAACCCAATTCCAGCAACCCTCTTTGTAGGATCAACGTTGTCATTAAAGTAATCCAATACCACAGATGAACTTCCGAAACTCTCCATCTTTCGATGTAATTTGATCACTTTCGATTCTTTGTCAGAAATCTCTTTGTTCTTCTGAGCGACAATTTCATTTCGCTTTTCAATTTCAGCATAAGCCATATCCAGATGATATGCTTGTTCCTTATATTTCAACCCCAAAGAATTTAAATCTCTTTTCAAATATTCTATTCTATCCATACACAATTTATCATTATCTTTCAACTTTTGATTTACCATATGCATATATTTCATATCACAAAATAAATTTGTGTTATCATCTATAACCTTTTGCATTTTATCTTTCACACAGATGTTGTTAGAGCAGTAAATGTTACAGATAGAATCTTTTACCTTTGAAGGATCTAACATATCTGCCTTGAAGACTTTAGCAATTGGAATATCTTTAGATTCAACACCATCAGAAGATCTTTGAGTCAATACTATATCATCTTCAGATACACCAGATGCAGATGCAATATCAGAATCAACATTATGTACTTTATCAAGCTCTTCATCAGCACTATGCAAACTCTCACCATCACTTGAACTATCATCATCAGTCGACTCTTCAGGATTTTCAGAATGTATTTCAGCTACAAAAGCCTGACTCACAGCACCAACCAGAACTTTAAGATGAATACCCCAATCATAATTTTCATCATTCTGAGCAACTAATGCAGATGATGTGGATGCATGATTAGGATTCCTAGATCCAGAGGAACCATGTGACTGAGTACGATTATTCTAAAAAGTATTAGGCTTCTTCTGAGAATCAAATTCTACTTTCGGCTTCACACATTCTTTGGCAAAATGACCATACTCTTGACAATTATAGCATCGAACTTTTGTTTTGTCAAACCCCATTCGAGATCGACTGTTAGAACCAATATACTTTCCATTGAATGTTCCATTGAATGTTCATTTCCTCAAAAAAATCCTTTGCCTATCGTATAAGCATAGCCATGTTCCATTGAATGTTCATTTCTTCCAGATCAACAGGATCAATTTGTCTGAAATTCTCTTCAGTAACATCCGGATCATGAATCTTACCACCAATAAAATTCTCATAAGATGCCATAAAGTAAGATAACATTGCTAAATAATCATCAGCAACTTTTTGATTCAAATGATGTGGTCCAGATGATGAAGGAGCAGTGTTTGCAGAGAAACCAGATTGACTTGGAACTCCAGAACCATGTTCATTAGAAGTATCTTGAGTATCACCAGAAAAGAAAGCAACCCCTGTACCAGTTTTGCCAGAAGTCTTAGCAAAATACATTGAAGGATCTTGAATATGCTCCATATTGGTTTCCTTCTTCTTCATATTCAAATCATGTGATTGAATCTTGCCAAGAACATCTTCAAGAGACATAGTTTTATACTTGACATTCTCTTTTATCAAAACTAAATACACATCAAATTTAGATGGTAATGACTCCAAGAACTTATCATTTATCTCTTCAGTTTCATAGACAACTGAAGCACTGGATAATTCACTCAGCAAATGATAGAATCTTTTTGCAAGATCATCCAAAGATTCATTTCGAAAGTGCTTGAACACTAAGAACTGCTTCTTCAATAATTCTTTTCTGCTTTTCTTAACATCCAGACTACCCTCACACCTCTTTTGTAATGCATCCCACAATTGTTAAGAAGACTTGACTTGTTTAAAGTTGTGATAAATTTCCTTAGGAAGAGACATTGAAATACTAGCCATCGCTTTCTTCTCTCTATCAAACAATTATTTTTCTTCTGTGGTTAAAGAAGAGACTGGTTTAGGAACATCATCCTTTCCCATCCAAGAATATGCCGGATGTGTATAGCCTTCCAAGATTGGAATCCATAAGCTCATATCAGTAAAAGACACAAAATGATCAAATCTATCTTTCCAGTTCAGATAATCTGCAAGACTTAACAACTTAGGTGGTTTCTGAGATGTACTAATCTCAATATCATAATTGAACATATTCGTCATTTGCACCATATTTGCCATTTTCAGAAAAAATCAAGTCTTGAACAAGAACTCCCCTAGGCGAAGATACTATGTTCGCTTCAAGCCCAACAAGCGAACTTGTTAAGTTCGCTTAATCAAGAAAATCATATAAGTTCGCCTAATGAATAAATTCGCCTGAACTGAGTGGAGCGAACTTGGTAAGTTCGCCTACAACAGAATCTCAGCACTACGTTCGCCTGGTTCAGCTGTAACAACCTCAGGAAGATGAGTCTTCAACCCAAACACGAACCAACAGTACCGAAAATCATCATTTCTCACTGATTTGATGGAATTTGAAGAAATTGAACCGTAGGATTTAGTATTTCATGATGTAGAACACTTCTATCGGATTAATTTCAACAAAAAAAACCTCAAATCCATGAATTCAGCCTCAGAATCAACTTCAAGAACTTGAAAACTCCATGAAAATGAAAACATGCAAAAATGCTCAATTTCTTGTCAAATTGTACACAAATCGTCACAAATCACTCAAGAATCAAACACAAATCACGAACATAAGCTCTGATACCACTTGTAGGTCCACATGAGTCCTCTATAGATCGATCTCATGACGTGACGTATCGAAGACACGGAGTGCGGAATCCAACCGTATCAACGTATGTATACACAAAATGACAATAGAAACAATAATAAACAACAAGTAAGTAATCTTCTCGTTATATTCAATCAATCATAGAGTTTACAGAGTTCAAAGACTTCTCTCCTAAAACTAAAACTGTAAACATCTATTTATAGACACAAGACCTGCTATAGGGGAACTTAACAAGTTCGCCTCTAAGAGACTAGGCAAACTTGATAAGTTCGCCTCTCATGAGACAAGGCGAACTAGATAAGTTCGCCTCTAGCAGAACTTATACAAAGACTTAGACAAAACATTAATACAAAACATAAAGACAATAAGAGCTAAACTATTACAAGCTTTTGTCATACATTTATGTCTTAACAGAGTAGTTACGAATGGATGTATTAGCTTCGATAATGTCAACTACTGCGAGCAGCTGAAGCATAATTTGTTGAGTGTTTCTCAGATGTGTGACAAAGAGTACTCGGTTATGTTTGACAAGTATGAATGCTTGATTCTCAAGCCTGGTTTTGAGGTTCCTGCTGAGTGGATTCTAATGAGAGCACCAAGAACAAATGACACCTATCAGATCGATATGAGTGTGGCGACAACCACCTCATCAGTTGCTACTTGTTTGCTTACAAAACGACAGAGCTTGACTCAATCTTGTGGCATAGGAAACTCGGACACATTTCTTATCGTAAAATGAATCATCTTGTCCGAAACGGTTTGGTAACCAGGATTTTTAAGCTGAGATTTGTCGTTGCAGATGACTGTATGCCTTGTAAAAAGGGCAAACAACACCAGAAATCTCACAAGCCCAAGCTCCAAAACTCTATTGATACCCCTTTGGAACTCCTACACATGGATTTGTTTGGACACATAAGTATCAGGAGTATTGGAGGTAAGTGATACTGTCTAGTTGTAACTGATGATTTCTCACGTTTTTCTTGGGTGCATTTCTTAGGTACAAAGGACGAGACTGCTGAAATTCTTCAATACCTGATCTTGAGCCTGGAATCTTTATGCAAGCTGAAGGTTAGAAGAATAAGGAGTGATAACAGTACGGAGTTCAAGAATAACATTATGGAGCTTTTTTGTCTCAAGAAGGTTATTCGTCATGAATTTAGTGCACTGTACACACCTCAGCAGAATGGAGTTGCAGAATGGAAGAACAGAACTTTGATCGAGATTGCAAGGACAATGCTATCAGATGCCAAGCTTCCTGTAAGTTTCTGGGCAGAAGCAATAAATACACCTTGTCATGTTTTGAATAGAGTTTTGGTGGTTAAAAGGCACAACAAAACTTGTTATGAGCTGATCAACAATCGACCTCCAAATCTTGACTACCTAGTCCCCTTTGGTAGTCCTTGTTCCTTATTGTTACAATACAAGGATTGCAAATCCAAATTTCATGCAAAAGCGGTAGAATGCATCTTCTTAGGATATGTTGTCAACTCACCATGCAATAGAGTGTACAATATAGGAACACGCTCAGTTGAAGAATGGTTCGAAGTGGATTGCAGAAACACAGTACTCCACCAGAACCTACAGGTCCAGCGTGGGCATTCGATTTCTATTCAAGTCTTTCAACCTTCCTGATCTATCTGCCGAAGATGCCACCCACTTATACGAATTATTTAATGACGGTGATGACTCAAATTTCTCAACCCGTGCCACTGTACCAATTGTTAATCCCGATTCCAATGCTACATCTGCATATGGAACTCATGCAAGTGATGACGATGAAGTTGTTCATGTTAATGGAAATGACGCTCCAGCTGATCCTAACACTCGTGTAGGAAATGAAGCTCCATTTGATCCAATCAACATTGAATCCTCTTCTTCTAGTACACATGATAAGGGGGAGTTAAGTACGAATCTTGACACAAATATCCAGGAACCTCATGTACCAGAGACGAGAGTGCATAAGAATCATCCAATGGACAACATTATTGGTGATCCTAATGCCGGTGTTCAAACTCGTCATAGGACCATTGCCAAGAACACAAGTTTATATGCTGAGATACTTGACACTGGTATCATGGAAACTTGTTTGCATGCTGCATTCGTATCCCAATTACCGAAGAATGTGAAAGAGGCTCTTGCTGACAACTGCTGGATTGAGGCTATGCAAGATGAGTTGTCTCAATTCCAAAAGTCGCATGTGTGGGATTTGGTTGACCTTCCGAAAGGTATGCATCCAATTGGAACCAGATGGGTGTTCAAATGCAAAACGGACGATCGACATGTTGTAGTGAAGAATAAAGCAAGGTTGAATGTTCAAGGTTTTTATCAGCAAGAGGTCCTGGATTACACTGAATTATATACTCCAGTTGCTGGACTTGAAGCCATGCGCTTGTTTCTGGCTTATGCCTCATTCGTTGGTTTCAAGGTCTATCAACTTGATGTGAACAGTGCTTTCCTATACGGCAAAGTTCATAAAGAGGTCTATGTCACTCAACCACCAGGTTTTGAAGATCCGCATAATATTAATAAAGTGTATAAACTGGATAAAGCACTTTATGGTCTCCATAAAGCACCTTGGGCTTGGTATGAGACTCTATCAAAGCATTTATTGTCCAATGATTTCGATCGTGGACAAATTGACTCGACCCTCTTCATACGGAAAGCAGGAGGTGGTATTCTACTTGTGCAAGTGTATGTCGACGACATTATCTTTGGGTCTACCAATGAAGATATGTGTAGGGAATTCGAAAAGGTGATAAAGTCCAAGTTTGAAATAAGCAACATGGGTGAACTGTCATTTTTCTTAGGTTTGCAAGTCAGTCAAAGGGAGGATGACATTTATCTAAATAAAACTAAGTATGTATAGGACATTTTGTCAAAATACAAAATGAATGATTGTAGTACTTATGGCACACCAATCCCAGTCAATCACGGTTTGCATCCAGACAAAGATGGAAAGGATGTGGACTGTAAATTATACCGTGACATGATCGGATCTCTTATGTATCTCATAGCTTCAAGAATCGACATAATGTTTGCCGTCTACTTGTGCTCGACATTTCAGTCACAACCGAATTAATCTCATATGATCGTTGTTAAAAGAATCTTCAGATACCTGAAAGGGAAACCCCGATTAGGTCTTTGGTACTCCAAGTAGCAGTCGTTTGAATTCAAAGCTTACACTGATTCTGATTATGGCGGTTGTAATCTCGATAGAAAATCAACCTCAGGTGGATGTCAATTCTTGGGAGACAGGCTGGTCTCCTGGAAGTGCAAGAAGCAGTCAACGGTTTCTGTCTCAACATGTGAAACAGAGTACATTGCTGCCGTAAGCTGTTGTTCTCAGATATTGTGGATCTAGCAGCAGTTGAGAGACTATGGCTTAAACTACACTGGAACCCCCTTGTTCATTGACAACAATGCCACCATGTCTATCACAAATAACCCGGTAAAACATTCCAAAACTAAACACATTGAGATTCGTCACCACTTCATCCGTGATTGTGCTGAAAAGCACTTAATTGAACTTGTAAAAGTTCACACGGATGACAACTTTGCTGACCTTTTCACTAAGGCATTTGATCATACTCGATTTGAGCATCTTGTCAACATGATAGGAATGTTCAATCCAGAGTGAAAACTTGTTTTCAAATCAAATTATTTTCTTGGAAGTTATATTTTATTTCTTTTTAACTTTTGTACAGTAAGCTTATCTTTCAAATTATTTAAAAAAAATCAAAACAAAATAGAAAGTCAAGAAAATTTCAAAGTCATTTGAAGAATAAGGGGAAATGATAGCACGTCTGTAATGATCTAAACGTCTTAGATTACACATATGGGAAATGATTGCGTCATGCTTACTTGATTGTTTAAATTGTTTGATTTGTTAATCTGAAATTTGCAAGTAATTTGAATTGTCGTTAATATGAATCATTAGTAGTGTGGAAACTAAATCAATACTACAACTGTGATTTGAATCCATGTTTGCAAGTGTGTGTGTGTGTGTGTAAAAGAATGCAAAAGATCACTATCAGTTATAGGATGTAAGATTTTGGCAAGTATTTTCTTATGAGACTAGTTTCGGGTTATGTTGTTAGCACAATTATTTTGGTTCATCTCACTGCCCATACTCACAAGTATGCAATGAGAGACTAAACCAAGATATGTCTTGACATTAACCGTTGAGCATATATTCACCCTTGAATCATTCCTGATTCATTGAAATCAAATCCACATAAAAGTTGGATCCTCGTACCTAAATCCTCAGACACCATATTCATTATCCTGAATCATCATTCTGATATTCACAGAAGAAATCCTATGAAACCAAGACATATGAATCATGCGATTCTGAATCTTATGATTCCTGATAATCCTTATGGATTCTGCTTGATTTTTCTGTGCTAATTGATGTAACTTTATTCTGGAAATTTTGGAAATCCTTAGGAAAATCTTAGATGCCTTGAGATAGTGCAACTTTAAATTTAGATAGCATAACAGTGGGGTACACGTTGTATACTTATAATGAATACATTAACACACAAGAACGTGATACTAAGATGGTTATGGTTTCAAATCTTATAATATTGCCAACTTGAATTACTTGTTTATATTGCTTATTACGTATGAATAAGTAGTAATCCATGACATGATCCCATATTCTTTGATTTTTATATTGTATCATTTTTGCTTTTAATAGTCTGATATGATCCTCTTCTCATGACTTTGACCAAAAATAGCTTGTGTGTATATCCTTATATATCTTTATTTAGAAAAGCTCAAAAAGATTCTCTATACAGTTTATCAAAAAGTTAAGAAAAGCAAAAAATATTTGTGTTTAACTTCCTTGAATTACTTTTGAAACCTCTAGATTGAACGTTCATATTCGGTTTGCTACTTGACTTGACTTTCTTCATAATTTGAGTTTAATTTTGAGAACACACTGGTCTCTGCATACTTGTTAAATACGCAAGAGTTAAACCTTGTGTACTTAGCAAGTGTGCAAGACATAAGTCATGCGTACTTGTTAAGTACGCAGGAGTTAATTCCTACGCACTTACCAAGTGCGCAAGGCATCTGTGTGTGGAGTATATAAGGGGGTGTTAGTCAGTTCTTCATCAGTTCATCTCATTCAAAACCACTAACACTGTTGTATACCCACGACTCGATTTCACTCAAAATTATATGTGTTCCTAAACCATTTTTTCATCCCGATCTTAGTTTCCTAACACTTGGTGAGAATCTAGGACGATTTCATCCACAAAAACGATGGTTTTGGACTGATTTTTGAACTTGAAAAACCTAGGGTTTTGGTTTTGGATTTTCGATAGATTTTGGTTGTTTTTAACGTAAATTATAACCTAAAACTTGTTTGAAATCATTAATCAAATCTCATTCATCTCATAATCGTCCTTAACGTGCATCGATTTTGATCCCTTTGGTGACCGTAGGTTAGCGTCGGTACAGGGTGAGGTCAAAATGATTGAGTATTAGCACGGTTGTTGTGTTGTTTCTGGTCCCATAGGTTCTAAGCATATTTTCTGACCTTGTGGTGACCTTAATCCACATAAAAACCTCACATCGTTTGGATTTCAGATTTTGAAATTTGGCTAAGTACTGGTTCATGCGTACTTAACAAGTACGCAAGAAGTAATTCATGCGTACTTGCTAAGTACGCAAGAAAAACCACATGTGTACTTGCTAAGTACGAAGGAAGGGTCAACTTCAAATTTTTCTAAGTCTAGAAATTCAGTCTATGTGAATGCGCTATACCTTGTCATGTTTGTTCAATTCCAATGAGTCTATTTGTTCTTATAGTGTTCATTGTGTGTTCTTGCAGTGATGGCTCGTGCTTTTACCAGCGAGTTCAATCTTCTAGCTCTCACACATCCAGAATGGAAGGGTGTTGGATTAAAATACAGAGAGATAGTTGATTTTCTGAATCGTTCGAAGATCAACTATGCCATTTCTGCTGATCCAATCATCTCAAGACCATACCTGGAACAGTTCTGCGAAATAGTTGATCATGACTGTATGATAACCCCAAACTTCATTAGGGCTACTGAAGCGGGTCATGATATTGCTATTTCTGAAGACACCATTAGACAAGTGTTGCAGTTCAGGGATCTAGCCACTGACCCGGTTACTTATCCTGACTACTTCGGTGATGGAAGCTGGAGACAGAGAATGGGCTATGTCGGTGCAAGGGATTATGCCTCATATAATAAGATGTGGTTACTAGACCAGTGGTGTTACTTTGCACATGTCATGATCATGTGCAACTCTTCAAAGAAAGCAGGAAAGGATGCCATGTGTCACGACCTGGCAGCTGCAATGGTTGGGTTGACTCTCAACAAGGGCTACAACTTCTCCAAATATATCTACAAAGATATAACCGATTAGATCAATACGGCGGGGAAATTTAGATTCCTATTGTACCCACTATTTGTTCAGCTGCTGATCAATGATGCCTTGCCTAATCTTCCGGAAATTGGAGAAAGACTACAAGTCAAGATGGTGGCCAAGAGAGTGTTTTCACAGTTTCTAACGCCAGGCAGTGT
This sequence comes from Smallanthus sonchifolius, assembly GCA_023525975.1. Lineage (NCBI taxonomy): Eukaryota > Viridiplantae > Streptophyta > Magnoliopsida > Asterales > Asteraceae > Smallanthus > Smallanthus sonchifolius. The sequence goes on from CM042046.1 coordinate 37,477,125, forward strand.
AGAACCTACCCCTGTGCACACTCCTCTCTTTGGCCATCTTATCAATAAAGCATATGTGGCCCCTCCAGATCTCAGATGGTTTAGTGTTGAGTCTGAGCCTAAACTAAGTGAACATTCAGATGAACAAGTAGAGGAGGAAGAGGAAGGAGATGAAGGTTCTGAGATTGATGATTCTGAAGATAGTGATGAAAAAGGAGAAGGAGGAGATGGTGCGGAGGAGTCTGATTCTGAAGTTACTGAATCTGATTCATCTGATTCTGATGATGCACCAGATCAATCACACCCCAGAAGGACGACAAAGGTTTCCCTTCCCGAGTCATCTTCTAAAAGGAAAATACAAGACGGTACCGATAGTGAGTATGATCCTGAGTCGAATACTGAGGTACAAAGACAGAGGAGAGAGAGAAGAGTAAAGCAGAAGGGGGATAAGCCATTTGCGGCTATCCTTAGAGAAGTTGAAGCTCGTGCTTCACTGAGGCCGTGAGCACTGCCTCAAACTCTACCTCAACCTCAACCCAGCTATATCAAAGGAGGCGGCAACCACGTGTTACTGCTGAAGTGGCTGCCACTACTGTCAAAGAGGAGATTCATGTGATAGTATCACTCCCGTTTCATTCTGTCCAACAGGTGATGGTGACGAGTCCAATTCAAACGTAGTTGATTACTATCACCCCAACCACCACTGAAACCACCACAATCCCAACCACCATTCCCACTACCACCCTTAAACCACTCAGTGAACCCTTTTCTTATGGAGATTTCACCCACGGGTTCGACGTTGATGATATCTTAACCTTTCCCACTCATACAGCCGAAGCCTCTACATCTATGGATCTTGATCCACGTGATGCAAGGATTGCTACTCTAAAGACTCAAGTAGCTAGTTTACTTAAGACGGTACAGAAGTCAAGGGAAGAGTCTAAGAAGCAAAAGGGTTAGATTAATTCTTTGGTTGATGAAGTAGCCGTTTTAAGGAAACAAAGGGTTGTTGATGAGTTGCAGCGTAAAGAGCACGAAATGATGGTTAAGTTGGTCTGTGATATGACCAAAACTCTTACTGCTTAGGGGGAGAAGATTCAGGAATTGCTGAAGGAAAAGGAGAAGCCTACAAAGCCAAGTAGTGATGAGGCTTGTCACCTAGTCGACCTGACTAAGGATGACGACACAGACAAGGATCCTGAAGCCAGTCCTAGTGGAAGTGAGCAACAAGCGTTAGCGATTGTTCCTATTTCTGCGGTGCCTATGGCTGAGGGGGATTCTACTCAGCATGAAAGAGATGTTTCTGGTAGTGGTGGTGGTAAAGGAAAGTCTGTGGCTTATATTCTTCACGACCTATCCGATGAGGTCATTCTACTGATTGAGCCAGACTATTCCAAAGAAGCTCAGATCAATGCTCTCAGCAATCTAGAAGAAGGAGAGATCGAGTCTGATGACGAATGAGATGTGGAAAATGAAGACGTTGTGGTGGAGTTTCCAAAAGGGGACGGTTAAGGAGTTTACGAGCTTGAGGACGGAGAGCTCTTTGAAGCTCCAGCCTTTGAAGCTACTTTCAACACTGGTTCAGTCGAGCCAGGGACTGTTGCTGAGGCTAGTTGTGCAGCAACCTCGACTGAAGCCTCTCCCACCGATCCCAAACCTGTTGATCCTGAAGCATGGAAGAGTAAATATCCTTGCGGATGGTTTTCTAAGGATCAATCTCCTGTCTGGCAAAAGACATCTATCATAAACAAACACGGAGCTACAGGTATGATCTTGTCTGTCAAGTTAGATGACGACAAGAAGTTGTTCGCCAACAAACGAGCCGGTGGGGTTCAATACTTGAAACCTACCAGCGAGGCGTTCAGCTCCCTGCCGAAGTACGATCTGGTGAACAATGCAAATCGTGAACTGCTGGGTGACACAAGTCATGCGGTAGTAAAGGGTTTGTGGGGAACACTACAGCGAGAGGGAAGATCAGGAAACTTTGAGGTTTTCAAGCCTCAAATGCCCAAGAGAGTCCGGGATAAGAGTATCAAACATCCCGTGACTAACCAGATTCTAAAGAAGCTGGTTTACAAGCCAGTGCTGTGTGAAACCAAGATTCCCCTGAGCAAGTTATCTCAGGATATCCTTGGTAACATATGGTACTGGTACGTGGACCCAAATACGGGCGAGGCGGTGGTGATTGGAAGAGTTAGGTCCACAAGTGGAAGCTTGGAACCTAAGGAGCTGATCAGGGTTTTTGATGAAATCACTTTCATCAATTTCTCTATGAAAGACCTGACGGCTCTCAACGAGAAATACTGCATCTACACGGACGAGTGGACAAAGATTCAAGCATCAAGATACAACAAGCTAGTCAAGTTCTGTCTTGTCTACAAGCTAAATATGGGAAGCTAGAGTTGGAGGAGGTTGAAGACCGAAGACAATCCAGAGCTGTTGTTAAGCGGTAGTTTGTTGGAGCACGTTTGTATGACAAATACTCTGGATGTTATCTTATGCTTTTGTGTCTTTACTTTCTGTATTTGTACTTGTATTTTGTACCTGTATGTATTTTTTTATCGAGTTGTAAACATGTATGTAGGTGCTTGTACTTAAGTTGTCTCTGTCTAAGTGTTGTACGCACTTAGTAAGTGCGCATGTGTTATAACCTGCGTACTTAACAAGTACGCAGGAACAAAGCCCTGCGCACTTGTTAAGTAAGCAGGAATCAGTCTTAGTATATATATAGCTGGTTCATGTTGTGACTATGTACGCACTCAGTTTCACTCTGTAATCGGCTGTGATTATCAATAGACGAACTTTGAAGTATCTTGTGTTTGTTGTCGGTTTACTTTTGTGTTGTCTGATACTCCAACTAGTCACGGGCATTTCGCACCCGGTCCGACTAGTTACACACTCGCACGTAACGATCCGAAACACCCAGGGGACCTACACTAATTCAGCTGCAATACCACACCACCATCCCCATTTTGAAATACTTGGTCACATCCTCTTACAAAGATGACATTATAATGTTGACTTACATGATAGAGAGGTAGGTGCCACTTTCCCCACTATAAATAACTCCCTTGGGAACTAGAAAGACTTTCACCCTCTCCCTCAATTCGGATTTCACCCATTTCCCCTCTCCAAAACCGAAAATGGAAGCCAAATCCCGTAACTCAGTTTCCGCTAGATTTTTGGGCAACTTCGCAATACCATATCTCCTTCGTTACTTGGCCAAATCAGTTCATTCTTTTTCTAGAATGAAGCTCTATGGTAAGAAGGAATAACTCAATTAGAATCACTCAAATCCATGGAGTATTCGACCCTCAAAAAACTTGCGCAAGAAGGTCTCTTTGTGCAGGTCAAAGCTGGACATCTCTTCCCATTTTCTTGTTTTGATGTACCTACACAACTCCAAATCTAGTAATTCTTTTTCACATCTCCTCTGATTTCAATAAACTTGATCTTAGAAGAAAACCCAAGTCATTTGGTTTTCTAAAACCATCTAAAAGTCTACTCGAAGTATGCCTAAAAAGCTGAGTTTTCAAGAACAAAATAAAACATAAAAGTTTTGATGAGTTTTGCTTTATTTCTTCATGAATCATGTTTGAATACATATATTTACACACGTACATATTCATACTTATAATACTAAGTTAGAAGAACCATGAACGAGACAAGGAGACATCAAATATACACTATACATATACTATCACATAAAATAACACTTGGATGATGGTGTTCTTTATAACCGGTCATTCCATTCACGTGTTATGTTGAAGGATACATGTTCGTGAAGTTATATGATCATGTTTGACTTACCTGGAAAGACTCGAGGTAGTGTCCTATGATTCAAGAAAACATACAAATGATTATCATCAACATATAAACGTGAAAGGTGTTACTAAAAACATATAAATATACAAGAATCACTTATGCAAGTTTATGCATTTATAAAAGTCTATTATCAACATATGCGTATGCATATATGTAAATATAAGTGTACTAACACCATAAACATGCATCATCTTGTCTAAAATCCAAGAACATGAACTATTATTAAAACCCAAAAAATAAGTCTTTAACGTGCCTACATCCATCACCAATGTTTCATGCATGGAGTTAAGTCCTATGAACTCAAGAAATATTTATCTACTTGTAGCATCCAAGTAGGACGTTCTAGTGCGCTAATAGCCTATTATCACACTACTCAAGACTCGAGGTGAGTTCACGACCCCTCTTTTAACTTTTTAATGTTTTACAAACATCGGGGGAGAAACATACTTATATAACATATTTTCTTACACATTTGGCAACACGAATATTTTAGTTTAACTCTCTGTGACACATTTACTTATAATTTTGAAAGCATGATAAATCAATGTTTGATACAAATAAGAAAACATGAAACATTCTAAAACTGTTTTTGTATGACAACAATTAAATAAGACCGAATATTATGTTTGCATAAGAACTATTAAGAGCTCAATAAAGTCCCCCTGGAACAATGCGCAACACAACACAATTATTAACCATTAGCGTTAATTGCCGGAGATTCTATGAATAGTAGTATTTGGGATTGACACCCCCGGTTATGGTTAGTCGCGCTAACCCTGGGTCCACATGGCCAATTGATCGCATATTGTCTTAACACATGCTCATAAGGAGCGGGGAGGGGGAGCTTACACGATGTCAGGTTTGGTTAAGAGGCTTATGTATGAACATAACTTTGTAAAGCTAGCTAGTTTACAAATAGGTCGATCAAATTTTCGTTAATCACTTTGTTTATTATATACAATGGAATTGGTTGCTTTGTTTAAACATATATATTTGGAACAACTTACAAACACTTGGATATGTAAGAACTAATTGATTAAAGCACATGAATTCACTACTTAATCCGATTAACGATTTTAAAAGGGCTTATCACAAGTTTAAACTCATTTTATGACTGTTAAGCCATCACCATATTTTTATTGGGAAAATGACTCAATTTATGACTACGAGATTGTCAAATGTTTCCAAAGAAAACAATTTTATAATAAGCCCATGAACACGGTTTCAAGGTTTTGGAAAACGGTTTTAGATTATGGTCATTAAATGTTTTCGGAGTAAAACGGTTTATTAATATGACCATACACACAATATCAGTGCTTTCAAGGGAAACAACGTTACACTAAAACAACTAAACCTGTGAACTCACTAACCTTTGTGTTAACACTTTCAAGTATGTTTTTCAGGTATTACTTAGCTATGGTTCAGTTGGAATAGGCTAGCTATTTGGATTAAACCCTAGTAGCCGAGGGAGCATAGATTGTCAAGACTCAAGTCTGTCATTGATCTAGGAGGATTAGATCATTGTATTACTTAATATTAGTAATTGTAAAAGTACTCATTAATTTAGAAATCACTACTACAGCTTCCGCTATTGTGTAATGTTACCAATCGTTGCAACCTTTATTTATTTATTAAGTAAATAAATTTTGGGGTGTGACACTTAATCCTTGGGAGAGCCTTAGATAAAAATATCAGTCTGTTGTTCTTTGCCACTGATATGTTCTACTTTTACCTCCGCGCCTTCAATGTGGTCTCCAAGATCGAATAATCAAGAACAAGAATTTACATAAACTGAATCTTCATTAGCAACAATCGTATTTATTACAGACTCCAATTGAAAGGTTTTATAACCCTAGTTCTTGAACTGGTGCAACATTTACAAACATACGCACCTTTTCCTAAATCAGTTTTACACGTTGGCTTTTACACATTAAGCCCCTTGACTTTACAAACTATACATAATGACTCAAACATATATTTTAACCTATTTACACTTTGACTCGTTAACTTTAACTAACTTGGATTGAGCAATTAGGCTAACATTCAACACATTCCCGAATGTAATGGTAACGGGATTTGATGTGTTTAGTCCGACTATGAAACACCATATTCTTTACAAGAGCAATGGCGGATGTATTGTCAACCCGTAACAATACTTTCTGAGGTGTTTTCCAGGTTATCTCACTTAGAAGTTCTCTAAGCCAAACCGCTTGACATGTAGTTGAACTAGTTGCCATGTATTCCGCTTCACATGAGGAGAGAGGCATTGTTCCTTGCTTTTTTTAACACCATGAGATTAGAGAAGATCCAAAGTAAAAGATGTGACATGTAGTTATTCTACCATCGTCTTAATCGATGTTGTTGCTGCTATCACTAAACCTGATCAAGGTGCTCCCTTCTCCTCGGGTATACTTGATACCATACCATGGCATAGCTTTCAAGTATCAAATTATTTGTTTGTTGTTGCATTGGATTCTTTTGGTTGTTACATGTATCGGCTTACAACCCTGACTGAGTACGCGAGTAATTATCTTCAGATATCAAGTGGCTTCGACATCAGTCTTGTCTTCAGCTTTTGATATCTTTAACTTGGGATCCATGGGTACATGAACCGGGTTACAACTATCCATACAGCTTCTTGCTTAATCTTGATCTCGTTCCTTCCTTATGATACTTTGATACCTAGGTAATACGAAAGTCTTCCTAGGTCCGACATTTCAAACTTTAAGGCCATATCTTTCTTGAATTTGTTTATCATACCCAAGCTTGTACCTGCTACAAATAAATCATCCACATAAACAACAACTATTATAATATAGCTTTCGTTTGCCTTCCGATACATGGCTTGCTCTTTCAAGCATCGATAGAAGTTCATCTTCTTTAGTATCCAAACAAGCTTAATACTCCATGCTCTTGGAGCTTGCCTTAAGACATACAAGGCTTTTGTCAACTTGTATACTTTAAGCACTTCTTTTGGTTTCTCAAATACTTCCGGTTGGTGAACATAGACTGTTTCTTTTGAAGTCACCATGTAAAAACACCATTTTTACATGAAGATGGTGGATTTCCCACCCATCGTTGGTGGCGAGAACAATTAGTAGTTGGATTGTCTCGATTCGAGCCACTGGGGCAAAGACTTCATAAAAGTCTATTCCCCGTTGTTGAACATACCCTTTCGCCACAAGGCGTGCCTTGTGCTTATTAATTGAACCGTAGGCATTCCTCTTCACTTTAAATACCCATTTCAAACCAATAGGTTTGACACCTTTCGGAAGATCGGTTAGACCATGCATTGTTTTTACAATGGAATCAATTTCCACACGCATAGCTTTTCTCCATTCAGGTTTTGCTTTCGCCTCCATTTAATTTTTTGGTTCATCATTTGCAAGGAGCAACACTTCTTCATGGTTAAAGATAAGTTCATAATCACCATACTTTACCAGCAAGTCTGAAACACAAGGCGAGCTTCTGATTGTGGACTGCTCGACGGACTGGTCTGTCTCAGTATTGGGTCGAGAGCTGCTAAGGGTTGTTTGGGCTTTCTGGTTTGTTCTCGGATGGACCAGACTTGAGCTAGGGCTGCTGTCTTCGGATGGGTCAGAAGCAGGGTTGTTTGGGCTTGTTTCGTTGTTATTTTCTGACCCAGCAAGACTGGGTATGAACGGCCCAGTCCCTGCATTCCATCGTGTTTCCCCAAATTACAGAAAACATACCCGGTTTGCTGTGGTCATCAGAATTCATGGGTTTGTCTCAATTTCACCTCTTTTTCTCATTGAACACCATGTCATGACTTACGATTATCTAGTTTTTTTTTCAAATGATTAGCTTCCACTTTGGCGTATCCAACGCACCCGAATACGCGAAGATGTTCAATGTTCGATTTCTATTTTTTGAACACTTCTTAGGGTATTTGTCCTACCAAGGTTCGTGTAGGAGCTCGGCTTATTAGAGTGGTGTTTGGGATTCCTTTTCAAATCTACTTATAACTTATATAAGTTAATAAGTTATAAGTAATCCCTCCCTTACTTCTTAAAAATGGAATAAATAGGATAAATAAGTTAGTTTACTCAAACACCTTATTAACTTATATAAGTTAATAAGTCAATAAGTAGGCTAAATAAGTAATCCCAAACACCCCCTAGGTACGTTGCATATCGAACTGCTTTCCCCACAAGTAATTCACTTCACATGAACAGTCAAGTGGTGAACTGGTAAACAATAACAAACACAATATTTGGCTAACACCTAAACTCATATTATCAAAAAAATATGACTTAAGAACTTGATTACAATTAATATCCAATCACGGTATTTATATACTAATCTAGACACGTTAGTCTATGATTAGGATTAACTAATTATATTAATATAATTAATACTAATCCTTTTACAACTGAATTATTTTATCCTAATCCTTTAGGACACGATTAAGACTTTGGGCTGACTTGCCTTCAAAATCAATAGCCAAGCCCATTGGCTCAGAAACTTCGCCAACAACAACTACATCAGCTGCTACTAGCACTTAAAGAATTAGCATCCAATACGTTCAGTCCCTCATGTATTCAAGTTTTACAAATCTGAACAAAACAAACAAAATAATAAACAACTAAACATATATATCCTATATAATAAATGAAAATCATTTATGTCACGTGTCGCGTCCACATCTCTTTTCATCATTTTTTTCAGCTTCTCTCTTTTATTAAATGCACTTTTTTTAAATAATAATTTATATTTAAAGAAAAATATTAATTATACTAATAAAACATATTTATTTTAAATTATCCCTTGTTTTAAGAAATTTTGAAATTTAATTATGTAACTTTTGTTTTTAACTAAATAGCGATGCAAGTCAAATTATATTAAATAGAAATTAATGTATTAAAACCATGTAATATACATGTTTTTAAAAATATAATTTTTTTATTACTGAGTATATAACATTACATTTTATCAACCCGTGTAACACACGAGTTTTTTAAAATACAAACTTTTTATTACTAAGTATGTAATATTATATTTTGTCAACCCGTGTAATACACGGGATTTTAACCTAGTCTATACTATATAATAAAGAAAGGTTTTTTCATGCCACGTGTCGCCTCTACGTTCATTCTCATCATTTTTTCTCGCTTCTCTCTCTTATTAAATGCATATCCATCTTTTAATAATAATAATATATTTTTAAATAAATACTAATTATACTAATAAAACACATTTATTTTAAATTATCGCTTATTATGAGAAACTTTAAAATTTAATAATTTTATTTTCAATCAAATAGTAAATGAAAGTCAAATTATATTAAATAGTAATTAACATACTTTTGAAACCCGGTTATATATTAATTTTTAGATATTTTTAATTTTGTTTTCTATCATTAGTATATGTAATACATTTTTACATATGTAAAATATATACATAAAGATTTAAGAATTTTATGTATTGATATTATTCATCTCGTGTGTAGTACACGGGTTATAAGCTAGTTTGTAATATACCGTCTAAACTGATAAACTCCCGAACCATTTAACAATAGCAAATAGGGGTTAATAATACACACTAAATCCCTTATACTCTACACCAATCTTGATCCAGAGGGAGAAGTTTTTGATTGTCAAATTATGTTTGATCATTTTTAAATATTGAAATGTGCTTACATTGGTTTATATTACCCACTAATACCCTAGAACCTACCTACTTACTACAATTATCTTAACATACTCGTTTAAACCAAACCTCGGTTTCTATTTAATGTTTTGCTTGAAAAAAATGACGGAAATGAAAGAAAAAAAATAAAAAGTTGATCGGCGCCGACATTGATTGTTGTCGTTGTGCTTGTAAGATCTTCTATCTCTACGTTTATCTCTGCTTTGATCTCATCTTTCTTCTTATGCTTCAATGTGATTTTCTTATATTGAATAATAAACTAATTCTAAAACTAAATATAAAATAAATTGATAACAGTAAGAATTAAACTAAACACTAATTCAAACCGAAAACAATGGATGCTACAAATAAAACTATAAAAAAATGCAACCGAAAACTATAGCTATTTTTCTTCAGTCGTCATTCTATTATTCTTGGCAGTTTGTTGTTGCATTTCTCTATAGATTTTTGCTTTAATTTTTTGTTTCAGTTTTTAAAATTTAAAATTAAGGGTGTGGTCTAACTCTATTGAATTTTTTATTTTCGAAATTGGTGTCTGATTTATAATAGAATAAAAATTAAACCATCTTGAAAATTCACACACTCAAAACTAATCTTAAAAGTTCTTTTTTTTTTAACGGCGAACATTGAATGTTGTGACGTCGCACCCCCCGTCACATGGGAGAGCCTGGTCCAACTCCGGCCAATATGTTGTCTTAACCGGACCCACTTGACGTCAGAGTTGGAGAGCATCCAAGGAAAAATCTCACCCAATACGGCCCCTTCCAGGCTTGAGGGAGAGCCGAGACTCGAATCCTGGATCGGCGTGGGTAAAACCCTGGTGCATCAGCCTAAGAACTAGGCCTCATTTGCATGCCTCAGAAATCAATGGTGGTAGCAGGATTGAATCCGGATCCCTTGGAACTTCAGGCCTCACCTCAACCACTACACCATAACCTCTTTGGCTAATCTTAAAAGTTCTTGATTGTCAAACTAACCATAACCTCTTTGGCTAATCTTAAAAGTTCTTGATTGTCAAACTAATCAAATATTGAAATGTGCTTGTATTTAATTGTAATACTTAACAATTACCATATTGGTAACTATTTAAAGCTGGTAATTGGTAACTATTTAAAGCATAAAGTATAAGAACATAATACATAATCTTATTTTGTCTTCTTTTGTCATGACATCATCCACTCTTTTTCTTTCTCTTAGGTTTTTCTTTTTTCTTTTTTAGTATTTCATTTATTTATAAATTTTAAAATATAGTTTTTATAAAATTTTGATGATACCGTTGCGACGTGTTTATTTTTATCTACGTTTCTATGTAAGTTTTGTTCAAAACGGAGTTGCGCCAGATAATATACAGGTTGTCTAAACATTTATGTACAACGTTTTCTAACTCTTACTTTTTTAAACGGTTTTACTTTCGTTTTCTAATTTTTTTACTGTTAAATTTTTTAATTTTTTGTGTATATAGCTTTTAGAATATTACTAACTATTTCGATGGAACGTGGGTTTGCGTAAATGTTTGATTTTATTATATAAAGTTTTGAATATGTTTATTTATTTCGTACACGATAATTTTGTAGCGGTTTAGTTTTTCTATATAATATCTTTAATATTAACAATGTTTTGTTAAATGTTATGTTATTATGTATTGTGTGTTTTAACCTATTGTCACGTGCGAGTTAACACGCTAGGAAGCGCGTAGCTCTTCAAAACTTTGATTTATTTAACGGTTTCATAAAGTTTCGAAGCTGTTTGGCTTTCGTTTTTTTTCTTTTGCTTTTCTAAAGACTTTGATCTATTGAATGGTTTAGCTTTTGTTGTAAAGTTAGAAGCAGCTTAGCATTCGTTGTTTAAAGTGCACGGTGCGCGAAGGACGCAACGCGCTTTCTTTACATCACCTTGACATCATCAACTTTTTTTTGTCTTTTGCGATGCACAAGTAGAAGGGACACTCTTTGATCACTATTTTAATATTAATATTTCTTTGATCCTTTATTTTATTTATTTTGTAATATTTTTTTCCTTTTTTATATATATAATTGCTAATCAATCGGTTATTTTATACGTTTTTAAACCGTCTGATGCCCATCTAAAAAATGCACCGTTGCGGCGTGTTTTTATCTACGTTTAAACCGACCCGCCATAATGCACCGCCGACATGCTTATATTTATCTATGTTTCGGTGTAAATTTTTTCGAACAACTTCACTTTCGTACGAGGTAACTTATTCGATAGTAACTTACTTTCTTATACGAGCTAACTTTTTCGTTACTATCAAATGTATGCTGCAACGTGTTTTTTTAACGTCAAATAGAATGCGATTTTTTTTATTTTTCTCTACGTTTCGAACCCAGTAGCGGGTGGTAACCCACTAGTTACTTACGATTCTCAAAATGAGAATCAACAAAGCATAAGGTACAAGTTCATACTCCATTGGATGATCTAAGCAATCTTGACTTTTTTTGGAATTTTACACTTAGACCCCTAGACTATAGCAAATTTACTTTAGAGCCCTTGAAGTTATCATTTACATATTGTAAGTTTTTTTTCCTCTTATTTTTACCAACCAAGTTACGAGACGTGGCACACGCACAATTGTAAAGGAGTTGTGCGTAATAGTGTACACGTTATCTACGCACTTGCATATAATGTCGTTTTGACTTTTTTTAACTCTTTACTTTTTTTTAAAAATTTTATTTTCTTTTTCTAATTTATTTACCGGTTAACTTCTTTTTACCGAAGAAGTTAATGTAAGAACACTTAAATATTGCGATGTTTTTTGTTTTTTTATATAAGGTTCTAAATACGTTTATTATTTTGTAAATGATTACTTTTTAAACGGTTTCATTTTAATATGGCTTTATTTTATAAAATTTTAAATTTTATTTAAAATAGGGGCGTCCCGCCGCTGAGCGCGGGTGTACCCACTAGTTGGTTTATAATTCACATAAATTAACTACCCACTAATACTCTAAAAGTTACCCGTTAGTGTAATTCTCTTAAGATGCTCCTTCAAGCTAATTTTGGTTTCTGTTTGATGTTTAGCTTGAAACAAAAAACAAAAAATCAGATAAAACCTGAAAAATTAAAGACGCTATCATTGACACTTGTAGTGCTGGTGGTGGAGTGGTAAGGAAGAGAACTGTTGTTTCTTGTGACCCAAGTTCGAATCTTGCCCTTCCCAATAGTTTCTGCGGCATACAAATGAGGTCTAGTTCTTAGGCTGATGCACCAGGGTTTATCCATGCCGATCCAGGGTTCGAGCCTCGACTCACCCTCAAGCCCGGAAGGGGCCGTATTGGGTGGGATTTTTCTTGGATGCTCTCCAACTCTGACGCAAACTGGGCCCGGTTAAGACAACATATTGGTCGGAGTTGGACGAGACTCTCCAATGTGACGGGGGAGTGCGACGTCACAACATTCAATGTTCGCCGTTAAAAAAAAAGGTATTTGGTATAGTTGAAGATTTTCTGCCGCAAAAAGCGGGATCAAAACTTTTAGTTAGAATTAAACTAAACACTAATTTAAAACGGCTGCTTCCAGTGGCGGACCCAGGATTTTTTCCCTATGGGGTCACTTTTTTTGTCTCTTATTTCTATCAGCCTAGACGTTAAAATTTTCGGGTCGGGTCGGGTTGATTGGGTAAAAATAATAACATACTCGAAGCTAGATTTGATGACTTTCTTTTCAAAAATCGTTCCATAATCGGATTAATCCCTAAAATTCAAGTTTCATGTTTAAAGAATCAAGTTTCAAAAGTTTACTAATCAAGTTTCAACAATATTAATTTGGAAAAGGAAAAAAATGATACTAACCTTCTTTCTCATTCATTTTGATTTCTGATTAAAAAAATCCGATGTTTTTTGACTTCTAATGAGTTCGATGCTATTATCAGTGAAAATTTAGAAAAAATTTTGAAAATCTAGGAATAATTTTGAAAATCAATATCCCAATCTTTTTTCTCTGTGCTTGTGATTAAACAAATGCAAACAAATAAACAATTGTGAGATTAAAAAAGGTTAACATATAAACAATTGTGAGAATAAACAGATATTGGGGAAAAGGAAAAACCCTTATATTTTTCTGTAACAATTGTGAGAAATTCTATTGTGTGCTACGATTCACGAACTCGGATGATAAGGCATATGGTGATTTTCTCTTTTGATTAAGTTTGATTAAACAAAAATGTGGGAAAATTGTTTCTTTGTCCGCGACGGCTGAAAAGCGAGGCATTAGGTTTGAGATTTTGTGAATTAATAAGATCTTTAGTTTTAGAGTAAAAGACAAAAAAAAAAGGAAACAAATGTCACCAAAAGGACTCGAAGCCATGACCTTTTTAAAAGGATGAACGCGTGAACAAGGGAATAAACCATTGAGGCAAACTTATGAATTATTAGTATTTTCACTCAGATTATATTTATGGGGTCACTGCAGAAAAACTATGGGGTCACTTAAATTTTCAGTGTTATACGCTCTACTAAAATTTCAAAAATCAATGGGTCACTTGACCCCGGTGGCTACAAGGTAGGTCCGCCCGTGGCTGCTTCTCATGAAACTTAGATAATCCTTGGTGATCACTGGTATAAATACTTGTGTAAAGTCAAAGAGGGCGTGATTTTATATTCCTCGTGATGTCAACAACCGTTCAACCATTATTTTTGTGTAAACCCCGACATGATCACCTAATCCAGTGGGTGGATTATCTATGATCAGACACAATGATTTTTAAAGGGGACTACTAACCACACACGGAGAATGCTAATCGGATTTGACCATATACGCATCGTATAGGGCAATACGATGCGTATACCCTTCACAATTTCCCATGCCCGACATTCTCTTACAACCTGGTCATTCAAACATCGTATACGCATCGTATAGGGAAATACGCTGCAGTTTAGGGTACAATGTACCTTCTGCCACTAGTCACATCACCTCGTACCCTATACGCATCGTATTGGGCTATACGATGCGTATATGGCCCAAATTTTGTGTATTTAACCATGCAGAATTCTCATTCGAACCGAACGTATGCTTTCAAAATTCAAAAATTGTAAACATGTCTTGGTGGTGGGATGGTAACTACGGTTTTCAGGTATATTCTAACGAGTCGGTGGAAAACAATCCGCAAAGTTTTGGCGTTCAAGAGGTGAACCAGGAGGAGGTCTCGTCCAACGTTTATTCTCATCACGGGTAAGGCTTCCAGATTTGAAGGAGCCACTAAGCAATCCCGAGTTCGTATACGGTGAACCGTCTTACCTTACACAACCCACGAACGAATACGTATACGATGAAGTCTCTTACCCGACACAACAAACCGATGACTCCGAAGACGAAGAACAAAATAATCAAAATATGTCTTATAAAACTAACCAGAATTTTCAGTCTCGTGAACAGTTGGTTGATTGGGCTATCCGGAGAGGACGTGACAATGGTTACGTCATTGTCACCCGAAGATCGAGGAGAAAAGGCGACGATCCGACGGAACCGTTTATCAAGGTGTGGCTTGTGTGTAACCGTCACGGCGAACGTGCGTCTACTGCCACGGTTAGACGTGCCGGTAGCAAGAAAATTGGTTGTCCCTTTAAATTGGAAGGAGAGTACCAAGAAAATACTGGTGATTAGAAATTAACGGTGAAGGATGACAGTCATAACCACGATCCTAGTCAACATCTTGAGGCGCACTCGTTTGCAAGGAGACTGTCTCAGTCGGAACAACTTTTGGTGGGGAAGTTGTATTCGCAAAACATGTTGCCACGAAACATTCTAGCAACTATAAGGGAACAAAACCCAGAGAGTAGTTGCATTAAAAAAGACATTTATAATGCAATACAAAAGATAAAAAACGAAACGAGAGTCGGTGAAACTCCAATACAGATTCTGGAAAACCTGCTTTCTTCAAAAAAAATACGTCTACTATACTCGAGAAGATCCTGCCACAAATAGTGTGGAGGAGATATTCTTTGTTCATTCGAAATCGTACGAGATGTGGCGTGTATTCCCGCACGTGTTGATGATCGACGCGACATACAAAACAAACATGTACAAACTTCCATTTGTCCAAGTGGTCGGTGTAACCTCCACACACCAGTCGTTTTGCGTCGCTCATGCATTTATATCAAAAGAACGGGAGGAAAACTTTGTCTGGGTGTTACTTCAAATAAAAGCAATGTTGCAAAAGTGTATGGAGCCGCGTGTGATAGTAACAGACAGGGACAAAGCTCTTATGAACGCGTGTGATAAAATATTTCCGAGCTGTTCCAAGAACCTATGTCGGTGGCACATACACGAGAATATTGCAAAACATTGCAGGACATCATTTACAGACGAAGACTGAAAAAATTTCAAGTATTCATGGTCGGTATTATGTGAGTCTCCCACGCCAGATATATACCAGTACAACTTCAACCGACTTTACGAACGTCTGTACGCAGCCAAACGAGGAAGTAAGTTTTAAATATTAAATATTTAATATTTTCAGTATTTAAATATTTATTCAATATTAAATATTTTTCCAGGAGTTATTGATTATATGACTAAAAATTGGCTGGACCCGTATAAAGAAAAGTTTGTATCCGTGTGGTCCAACAAAAACCTCAATTTTGGTCAACATACAACGAACCGAGTCGAGAGCCAGCATTCGCTCTTAAAGAGCTATCTTATAAACGCTAACAGCTCGCTAGATAGACTTGTTGGGTTTGTTGATGAAATTGTATCAGATCAGTATTATCACTAACAGTTTGGGTTTGGAACAAGCATCATAAGGAAAATGGACAGCCACATAGATATTCAATTGTTTGATATCCTGCACGGTAATCAATTGATTGTGCCATCAAAAAAACTTTGAAAAGGTACGTGTCTTAACCCACGATCATTAATGTTAGATTTTTATTGAATATTAGGGTGTAAAACTGGGTAGATTAGCGATTTTTAGGTTTGAAATTAAGAACTATACGCCACGTACAGGACCATATGTGGCGTATAGTTCTTCTAGATTGATCTAAGGAAGAAGATGAAGCCATACGCCACGTATAAGCCTATACGCTGCGTATGGCTCAGTTTACCCGGTCACATGTCTGCGTATGGCCTAGTTTGGTCGCGTATGGCTTGGTTTACCCGGCAACTCGCCCGCGTATGGCCTATTTGGCCTGCGTATGGCTTTGTTTACCCGGCAACCGCCTATACGCCACGTATAAGCCTATACGTGGCGTATAGGTTTTTAATTTAAAAAAAATTTTAATTATATAAATTAATTCAATTAAAGAAAATATAATAAAAACAATATATTAATATTATTATTATTATTATTTATTATTTAAAATAAATACAATATATTATTATTATTATTATTTATTATTATTTAAAAAAAAATATTATTATTATTTATTATTTAAAATTTAAACAATATATTATTATTATTTATTATTTAAATTAAAATATTAAAAACAATTAATTATTATCAGATATGGCGGATTATGATGATGATATTCAGATGGATCAGCTAGACGATTTTGCGCACTATCCTTTTCTAGATTTTCCGCCCGATACAGAGGCTTATTCCCGGTGCCAGAAGCTCCGGGAGGTGCAGATGGGTCCGGGTACGGCGGTGGATTAGGCCCTCCTCGAGGAGGTGCATGAGGCCGAGCGAGCTAGGGCCATCATCGGTGAGGACACGCCATTGTCGCGTCTTTTTGACCTTTCTTTTGAGGAGACATACCGAAAGCTTGTCGTCGAGTTTCTTTCGACGTTCATCTATTCAGAGACTGGGCTGCAGCCTCTACCCGGGGAGGCGCCGGATATTGAGGATCCGGATCGTATTTCTTTTTCTATTTTTGGGGTCGTTTACCGTCAGACCCTCCGTCAGTGGGCCGTCACGACGGGCTTGTACTACGAGCCTGAGACGGTCTCGCCGCTATTCACCGAGGCGGTGACGGAGGTTGACAAGGAGGAACTCCTTATTTTTTGGGGCTTGATTTCAGATAGTCCTTGGTTGGGTACCAAGGGGAGGGTCTCGGGTATTAGAGACCCTTTGTATAGATATCTGCACCGGCTTATTTCGACGTCGATCGCACCGCGTCTGAAAAGCCGTGAGTGGTGCACTGATAGAGATCTTTTCTTCCTTTTCTGCCTGCTTACTGGGAGGCGGTGCGACCTGTCCACGAGCATGGCGCTGCAGGGTATGGCGATTGAGGACGAGCCGCCACACGTCGAGCAGGTCCACGAGCATCCGCCACAGCATCCCCGACACGTACGTCGGTCTGTTAGGCTGGATAGGGCTACCCAGGCATTGCTTGATGGCCTTGTTGCCGACTCACAGCGACAGGGTCGTCAACTCGATCGCATGGAGGACCTGATGACGTGGGCGGTTGGACAGCTCGTGAATCAGTCACGAGCCGCCGGCATCGAGCCACCCCCACTACCACCGCCACGTCATTATCCGGACGACCCCGTTCAGGGTGAGGGCGGGGCAGGTCAGGGTGACGCCGGAGCCGATTAGGTTTAGTTCTTTTATTTGTATTTTGTTTATTTCGTTGTTATGTATGTAAAACATTTTGATGTATATATTTAATTTTATGATGTAATGTATATAATGTTTAGTTTACTTGTTTGGTTGTAATGTTTAATATTTTGTTTGGTTTGTAATGTTTAATATTTTGTTTGGTTTGTAATGTTTAATATTTTGTTTGATTATACTGTAAAAATATAATAAATGTTTAAAAAAATATAAAATATATAAAATTTATAAATACATAACAAACTTATATTAACAAAATTATATAAATTAAAATACAAAATAATATATTATTATAAAAAAAATATAATTAAATAAATAATCCTATACGTGGCGTATAGGTCTATACGCCACGTATAGGATTATTTAACACCAAATCTTCCAACTTTTGAAGAAAAATATTGAGCCCTGCCTCATACGAGGCGTATAGGGCAATACGAATCGTATGGGACACAGAGAATGACACGTGTCATTCTGGTGTCAGAGACTAAACCCTATACGCCCTCGTATTGACCTATACGAGGGCGTATCGCGCGACGGCGAGTCCAATTAGCAATATTCCGTGTGTGGTTAGAATCGGCCTTTTTAAATAAAATCTCCACATGTAATTGATACAAATTTAATAAAATCTATTTCGTTTTAAATATTATTTGATTTCGATGCATATTTTGATCCCCTCAACGTTTTTTGTATTTTTCTCATAACTGTTAAGTTAATAAACGAAAACCTATAATAATAATAATAATAATAAATATATAGTTAAGTTTAAATTAAGAAAAATCCAAAAGTAGTAAAATTGAAAAGTGTAATAGAACAATAAAAAATATAGTAAACTGTCATTTTATCCGATTGGTTTAGCTATTTTTATCAGTTTCATCTAAAAAAATTATTTTTCCTAAGTATATTCTTGTGGTTTACAAAAGTTGTTATTTTCATTTAATCAATTAACTTCATCCATATTTTAACGTTAAATGGGGTAACTGTTTCTTTTTAGATATTTCTTTATTTTATTAATGTTTTAAACCCTTCCCATTTTATATCGTATTAACCCAAAACCCTAATTCCTCTTTTTGACAATCATTCTTGTGGATTACCTGGCTGTATCTTAAAAAATATTAATGTGTAAACATAACATTTGATGTTATGGAGTAACCTTGATTAGAGTAAGAACTATACTGATGAGGTATGGAAAATGGTAAAGAATGGTGGATGGAGCAGCAACGTTGTGCACGTATCGATGAACAGCTTTGGAGAGAGATACGTTTAGCAGAACTCCGGAACAGGATGACATATGAGGAGGCAACCTATACCACCCCGGGAGGTATTCCACCAACGTATAATCTTGGAGCTTATGCTGGAAGGCAGCCTGTGCTTCCCGCCAGAATTTTGTTGCTCAGGGTCCCTCATCTGCATTGCTCCCTACTTCCGACACGCAAAGGAGAAAACATAAATACTTTACATCCGGAGGCGTGATAATGAATCCGTGAAAGATTTTATCACTCGGTATAACAAAGAAAGCTTACAAATACAAAGAAAGCTTACAAATAGCTGGGGTAGTGGAAGATTTGATGTAGGGGTGTCCTATCCACCTGAAACCGAATACCGAACTCGACCCGAATTAACTCGAACCCGATTAAGATGAAACCCGAATAACCCGAACCCGATTAAGATGGAACCCGAACCCGAAGGTAGTATTCGGTTTGGTAATTATGTTAAAAAAATGTTAATCGTGTTAACCCGATTAACCCGAATAATAATAAAACTATATTTTTATTATTTTAATATTTATTTGTATACTTAGCTCAATATACATGTAACCATTTTTAATGCTTATTTTATTTAAAAAAATTTAATATATGACTGGAAACGGACGCACGGATATGAAGGTGGGAATTCAAAAAGTGAACATTATAGTTGTTAACTTGTTGATTCGATTTGAATTTTTTTTAAGTTTACACGATTGGTTGATACAGTTTGGTTTTATGTTTTATTTTATTTGGTGTTTTTTAGTTAATATATGTGTTTATTGCATGAGTTTGAATGAAAGATCATATTAAAAGTGTTTTTATTTGATATTTTGTGTTTATTATTTGATAAATATAATGTTAAGTTAAATTGTAATATATGCTTTGCAACTTGTACTTAGAAACCCGAATACCGATTAACCTGACCCGAATAAACCCGAAACTGATTAACCCAAATCTTATTTGGGTCAGTAAACGGGTTGGATTTTTATAACAAAAAACCCGAATAATCCGAACCGAATAACCAGAAACCCGATTAAAAAACCTGATGAACACCCTTAATTTGATGATAGCTAACTTTATTCAGGGAATCTTTCATGATGAACTAATCCAAAGACTTCCCGGACACGATGGATTACCAAAAACCATGGAAGAATTAATGGTCGCGGCCCGCACCTATGTCCGGGCAGAAAGGTCTGTCCGAAGCACACACGAATTCGATAGAAAGGATCACAAATATGACGGGTCAGATAAGCAAACAAATTCTTCCGGACAAGCTCGTCGATTCAAGGGAGCCAGCACATGGATACAACCTCTCCTATATACCCGGCATGAACCAGCCAAACTCGTAAGCCCTACAATTAGATTCAAATATAATCCAGATAGCAGAGGGGTTGCATGGATTAATAAGCTGACTAAGAGTCCTTGGGAAGTTCTCCTAACTGAAAAATTAACCCTAGACCCCTCGTGGCCTTTTAACCCAAAATCGACTAGAGATCCCAAAAGATGTTGTGAATTTCATAAGGATACCGGACATGATACAGATCACTGTTGGCATTTACAGAAGCAGATTAACATTGCCATTCAAACAGGAAAGCTTTTCCATTTATTAAAAAAATACACAGTGGGCCACCCGGAAGGAAACCCGCAGGTAGGGCTGCAAACGAACTGAACGTTCAGCGAACAGTTCATGAACCGTTCGGCGGGAAGTTCGTTTACGTTCGTTCGTTTAATATATGAACGAACATGAACAAGAAATTCCGTTCAAATTAACTAAATGAACGAACATGAACAGATGTCTCGTCCGTCAACTGTGTTCGTGAACGTTCGGTAATCTGTTCATGAACGTTCGGTAAGTTGTTCGTGAACGTTCGTTTATGTTTGTTCATTTTTGTTTCTTTAAGATGTTCATTAAGATTTTTGTATATTTCTGTTTTATTTTATCTAAACATTTTATATTCCTTATTTTTAAAATTTTTTTTATTACCCTAACAATCAATTAATTAAAGTAGGAAATCATATTCTCATTTATGCGTCATTTCACTATCCACGATTACTCGATTTGGGCTTCTAAGTTCTCAATTCTAAATAATGTAAGCTTTCCTCAATCCTAAATCATGTAAGCATTAGGGTTGACGTTAAAAGTCCTAAACAACGCTTCGTTCGGTAACGTTCGTGAACCGTTCGTGAACAAACCTATTTCCATAATGAACGAACATGAACATGACATTTCGTTCGGTTAGTGTTCGTGAACCGTTAATGAACAAGTCCAATGCTTAACGAACGAACACGAACAAGGCTTCGTTCGGTTCGGTCGGTTCATTTACAGCCCTACCAGCAGGTGAAAAACCCGTGCGAGACTTATGCATGATAGGAAATAATGAATCCTTAAACCAGATAGGCCAGAAGCGCTGCGGGGCACGGTTGGAAGCATGGATGGAACAACCACTCATTTTTCCACCTGTCGTGGGGGAGCTTCGTCCACTAGCCCGGTCATAATCACCGCGTTGGTAGGAGATTACCGTATCGGCCGAATCCTAGTTGAAAGTGGAGCATCTATGGATGTCATGTATGAGCAGCGTTTTCGACGTCTTGATGTGGAGGATCAAAAAACTTTAGAACCAGCCAACATCGACCTTGTAGGTTTTTCCGGAGAATCAATGGTCCCATTAGGTCAGATCACACTTCCAATGACCTTACAAGAAGGGGCAAAGATCCGCACGGTCCTTGTCACTTTGATGGTGGTTCCAGCAATATCAAAAAACAATCTAATATCGGGGAGACTGGGGCTGGCATCTTTTCATGCGGCAGTCTCTACCGTCCACTCAGCCAGAGCATTCCCAACGCCTAAAGTGGTAGCTATGGTATATGCTGACCAAGCAGTAGAAGTATTACAGACTCGAACAACCCAGATCCCTTCCGGTAATCGTCCTGACATCCATATGGAAGACACACAAGGTCCGGAAAGATGGATTATGAATCCCGCATACCCTAAACAGATTGTCACCATTGGACAGACCTTGTCCACTCAGGGAAGAGAACGTTTGAAACAACTGCTAAGACGTCTTTGCATGGAAGCCGGAAGACATGAAGGGAGTCTTGCGGAAAATGGTTGAACATCATTTACATGTGTATATATCTGCAGACCCAGTGATCCTAAAGCGTAGAAAAATGGGCCCGGAAAGAAGTAGGGCAGTTGTCGATCAAGTTAGAGATTTGGTCAATGTCGTTATCCTCCGGGAGGTTCATTACTCCACATGGGTAGCCAATCCGATCATGGTAAAAAAAAGGTAATGGCGCATGGAAAATGTGTATAGACTACAAGAATTTGAACAGCACGTACCCTAAAGATGCATTATCACTAACGTTGGTGTATTTTGTTACACTAAGATGCCTTTTGGATTAAAAAACGCTGGGGCAACCTATCAAAGGCTTATAGATAAATTATAACCTCATATTGGGCGGGACCTGGAAATCTATGTCGACGATTTAGTAATAAAGAGTCACGATGAGGTAAACCTCATAGCCGATGTAGCGGAAACATTCAAAAGGTTAAAAGAATCCCAGATAATGTTAAACCTGGGAAAATGCTCCTTCGGGGTAGAGGTCGGAAAATTTTTAGAGGTCATGGTCACAAAGGAAGGGTTCCGGGCAAATCCGGATAAAGTCTCAGCCATTAGCCAGATGCCTTCCCTATCATCTTTAAAAGATGTGCAATCATTGAACGGGCGATTGGTGGCCATAAATCGTTTCTTAGCAATACATGTAGAAAGATCTCTTCCTTTTGTCCAAACTTTGAAAAATTGCCTCAACAAGAAACAATTCCGATGGACTGACCAAGCTGAAGAAGCTTTCCAGTAGCTTAAACTATACCTAGTAAAGCTCCCCACTCTCACGGCACCAATGATCAAAGAGAAGCTGAAAGTCTACATAGCAGCGGCAGAAGCAGCAGTCAGTGCCGTGCTCATGGTTGAGCGAGCAAACCCCCATTTATTATGTCAGTCGGGTCTTGACAGATCCTGAAACAAGATACTGTCTCCTAGAAAAGTTAACTTTGTCCCTCGTGCATGCTTCTCGAAGATTGCGAAGATACTTCCAAGCCCATCCGATAGAAGTACTCGCCAATGTTCCGCTACAACAAATACTAAGAAAGCCTGAATTATTAGGCAGGTTGGCCAAATGGGCCATAGATTTGGGAGCTTTCAGTTTAGAATACAAAGCACGATCCACAGTAAAAGGACAAGTCATTGCAGATTTTTTAGCCGAAATACCGGAAGGCCGAGAAACAGATATCACATGTGATCCAGTCATTTCCACAGTACATGATGTTATACCACAATGGTGGTCCTTGTACACGGACGGAGTCTCCAGTATGGAAGGATCAGGAGCCGGACTTATGTTACTCAGCCCTATAAGGAACTGAATTAACATATGTTGTAAGGTTAAACTTCAAAAGCACAAACAACGAAACAGAGTACGAAGCTCTCCTGGCTAGCTTACGTTTAGCAACAACTATGAAGGCACAATATGTCTGGGCACATGTAGATTCGCTTCTGGCTGCTAACCAAGTGAACAAAATCTACGAAGCTAAAGGAAAAGTGATTATTGAATATCTCAAGAAGGTTAGGGAAATAATACTTCAATTCAAGGAATGTAGTGTCAAGCATATCCCGCGGGGTCAAAACCGAAAAGCATATGCATTGAATAAGTTGGCATCTGTACAGTTTAGTCACCTAGCGAAAGAAATATGAGTGCAAACACTGGACAAACCTTCTGTTCAAGTTGAAGAGATTCATAATATTCAAGACATTGGTTGGACTTGGATGACATCTATTATTGCATACTTAAAAGAATGAACTTTGCCGGATGAAAAAGCAGAAGCATAGACGGTGCGTACTAAGGCATTACAGTATCAGCTTTTGGGAGATCAACTCTATCGTAGGACTTTCCTAGGTCCTTTACTAAGATGTGTTGGTCAAAAGGAAGCAGAACTGTTGGTCAAGGAAATACACGAGGGGTCATGCGGCATGCACGCGGATCCAAGAATGATAGTTGCCAAGCTTATGAATGTGGGGTATTAATGGCCTAGAATGCATGTCACGGTAGTGCAGACCCTCCGAAAATGTCTTAGTGTCCAAAAACATGCACCTAAAATGTTGAAACCTAAAAATGATCTCATACCGGTCACCGGAGCTTGGCCCTTTCAAAAGTGGGGAATAGATGTTGTCGGGCAATTCCCCGAAGCACCGGGCCATGTCAATTTTTTAATAGTAGTAGTAGTAGATTATTTCACCAAGTGGGTAGAGGCCAAAGCAGTGGCAACAATCACTGCTACCCAAGTCAAAAAATTCGTATGGGATCATATCATATGTCGCTTAGGCCTCCCTTTGTATCTAGTTAGTGACAACGGAACCCAGTTTGAGACATTGGCAGGATGGTGTGAGGAGATGGGAATACAACAGGTCTTCATATCTGTTGCTCACCCACAAGGAAATGGTCAAGTAGAGCGAATCAATCAAAGCATGCTTAAGGGCATAAAGACCAGGCTTGCAGCCAAGGGGAGGTCTTGGATGGATGAGATACCTAGTGTCCTATGGGCACACCGCACCACTAAAAAAAAGCCATGGCGAAGCCCCCTTTAGTTTAAATTATGGCCATGAGGCGGTAATCTCAATAGAATTGAACATACCAACGGTGCGCACCACTTTGCAAAATGAAGAAGAAAACGATCGGGAGTTAAGAATGAATCTGGATCTCTTGGAAGAGAGGTGAGAAAGAATGGGAATCAAAGAAGCACAATACAAACAAGTGTTGGCCAAGTATTACAACAAGAATGTCACTCCACACTGTTTCCGTCCCGGTGACTATGTCCTCAGAAGCAATGAGGCTAGCGGAGCAAAACCCAGGGGAAAATTAGGGCCAAATTAGGAAGGACCTTACCAGATCAAGGAAGCCCTAGGGAAAGAAGCATATACCTTGGTCAGACTGGATGGAACAGATATTCCCAGGACATGGAATGGAGCTCAACTTAGAAAATGTTACATATAGTTCCTATTTCCCTATCTTTATTTAAAAAGAAAGCAGAGTGCTAAGTTATGAATGAAGTTTCGTTGATTCTAATAACAATAGGGCAACACTTTTAAAAGTCTGGATCAATGTATCTGATACCATAAAAGGCCGAAAAACATGTCCGACATTATAAAAAGATTTGATCTTAATCCAACACTTTTAAAAGTCCGGATCAATGTATCCGGCACCATAAAATACCGGACATCATGACCGGAATCATAAAAGATTGGATTTTAATCCAACACATTTTAAGACTACAGGTGCACGAGATGCATCATAAACATGGCAAAAACAAGACAAGAGAGGGAGCACACATAAGTATAATCAAGAATAAAGAAGAACGTGCCATTCATTATACATAAAAGGAAAAGGAGATGTCATTACAACATTAAAATTACCAAGAAGGGACAAACATTACAGCTAAAAGATTACAAGCACGCAGGCCCGGATGTCAACTTATCATTCTTCAATTGACAAAACATCCTTTATCTCCTTGAGATCCATTTGATCATCCAACAAGGCAAGAGTTCTGATAACCGGTAGCTCCATGGTGTCAAAAGCATCCTGCCTCTGTGTAAGAATAGTTCTGGCCTAGGGGCTCCAACCAGGAAGACTTTCCAAAAGAAGACCATCTACTCCTGCTCGAAACCCCACCTCTGCCGCACCATTCAAATCCACAATCCCATCAATAAACTCGTCGCTCCTCTAACCGCTTCCACCGCCCTCGAAAGGCCCTTCGCCACCAACCATCTCCTATCCTCCTTCACCATCTCCAACTCCTTCAATAACTCAGCTTTCTCCACCTTAAAACCTTTTTTCTCTCCCTTTAAAAGTGTAACATGATCCTCCAAGGCTTTAGCCCGCTTCTCCGCCTCTTTTAATTATCCCTCCTTAGCAGCAACCTGGGACGCCAGCCCATCAGCATGGGCTTTCGTATCCCGAATAATTTGAGCACGCTTCTCCAAATCCTGGTTGGTTCGAGAACAAGCATCAGCAAATTCGGCCCGTGCCTAGGCATGACTAGCATCCTACTCCTTCAATTGCCAATCCAGTTTTTTCACCTCCTGGTTTAGGGCAACCACCTTGCTAGCATCCTCGGATCATTGGGACAGGTCCTTCTTTAATTTCTCAATCTCCTTCCGTCCCTCATCCCATTGCTTGCAAATCTCTAGCATAATAGTCATGCCCTCAACCTAGCACAAAGCAGCCTAGTCAGATAAAACCATTGGGGAACAAGTAGAATGGCGAAACCTCTCCGCAGGAGGGAAGGCCTGCAACACGAAAGTCCGGCAAAGGTCCGGATCAATCAGGCAGTCACCTTGTAGGAGGTTCCAGTTGGGAACATGCTTCGAACGAGAATCGGCTGGGGTCTAGGGCTCGGATTGCGTTGATTCATAGCTCTCAATTGATTGTATTCGGGAATTAAGCATTAAGGAGAGTTTTACAATTCTTCATATACTTATCTTTATACATGTTTAAAAAGAAAATATTTTGTTTTCCAATCAACTAATTATTTTCTATACTTATTTTTGATAATTAAAGAAATTCTTTTCTAGAGTTTTTGAAGAAAAAAACAATTAAGTAACAAAAGTACAAATTTAATATTTTTACCAAGAAAATATTCAAGCAACAAAATGTAAATACAAGTTTTATTTTCAATACAAACTATAATTACTAGGTTAAAATCTTGTATATTATAGGAGTTGAATAAATGTAATGTTATATACTTAGTAATAAAAAGTATATGTCTTTAAAAATTGTGTGTTACACGGGCTGATTAAACCCGTGTATTACACGGGTTAAATAAAAATAATACAATTTGCTAACAGATAAACTCGTCAAAATATGTATTTAAAAATGTAATTTGACGTGACGGTTATAAATTCTGTTTTTTAACAGCAAATCTTATTCTACTCAACCCCAAATTTAATCCATGTCTTAAGTGAGACTATAAATTATGTTAAATTAATTTTTATAGCATTTTTTTCTATTAGGTATTACTTTTTTTCATTTAATTGATAAATGTTAATCATATTAAATTCATTTGGTTAATAAAATAATAACTATTCAATTAAATAATAAGTATTCATAATTGAATTTATATTAATTATTTAAAAATATATTTTTAATGTATTTATTTAATAAGAGAGAAATGCGAAAAAAACATGCTACAAATATACTAGAAAATGACACGTGTTCCCTAATTTACTTATTTATTAGATAGTATAGATATAGATATAGATTTATGTTGAAATTAGCTTTTTTGATAAATTTGATAATTTATTATCATTTTTTATATTTTGTAAAGCAAATATTCACCAGGTTGGTTAATGTATTAGTTTATAATTCGCTGTTATTACTATACTATTACATTATTTATATAAGTCTTAATTACAATTTACACGAATGATCCATATAGTAACGTCATATTACAACTATGATTCTTACTCTTTGCTAAACCGTAACGTTTATATTCATTGAAGTGGATGACTATTGAAGACTTTCTTATTTCCTCTTTCTATATTAATAAACTAGGTTAAAAACCCGTGTACTACACGTGATGGAATACAAAACCTCAAAAAAGCCTTTGGATGCTACCCAAGAAAAAACTCAAATTCACTTTGTTATCAAAGAGTAATCTGAAAAATACGTACTCCATCCTTCAAAAAACTCAATTTAATCATCCAAGCACTAATTTCAGGGTTTTGAGGTAGAAAATTTTCAAAATGACGGAAGAACAATTACAAACCCTACGGACAAAAGCAAGCCTCTTCCATGGCTGTGATTTTGCATGAACGAAATTAGGGCTTTTAGTTTCCCCAAATCCCTCGGAATTTTTTTGTTGAATCTGTATCGCCAACACTTTCAATCAGAGAGTGAAGTGAAGTGAAGAAGCCCACATAAAAAAGTCTGGGCGGCCCAATCGCACGCAGGAACTGTTCCTAACAAGTTCCCTTTTAAATAAGTTCTTTTAATAAGTATGAAAAGAAATAAATAATTTTACAAAACGGAATTAAAATTAAATGTACTGTTTTAAATTCGTTATAAAAGGAAATTATCCTTAAATAAAGGTATAGGTGAATATTTGAAAATAAATTATTTTACGAATTTAATATATATAATTTTTTAAATTTAAGCATGACTTGGTTTGTTATTAAATTATTTTATTAAATTAACTATGTTAAAATCCTGTGTATTACACGGATTAAATAAATAAAATGTTATATATTTAGTAATAAAATTTTTATATTTTTAAAAACCCGTGTAATACACAGGTTGAATAAACCAGTATATTACATCGTTTGAATAAAATATAATGTAATTTGTTAATAAACACATCTGTCAAAATATGTTTTTAAAAAATGGAATTTGTCGTGACATTTATAAGGTCTGTTAAGTTAGTTTTTAAAACATTTTTTTTTCAACTGAGTATTAATTTTTTAATTTAATTGATAAATGTTAGTTCATATTAAGTTTATTTGATTAATGATATAATAACTATTTATAATTAAATAATAAGTATTCGTAATTAGATTTATTAATATAAAGATTATTATTTAATATGAGAGAGAAATATAAAATCTAATATTTAATAGGAGAGAGAGGCGGGAAAAATAAAGATAATGAGTAACCAGAGAGTGACACGTGTCCTGAATAGATTTTCATTTATTAGAGTAGTAAAATTTAAATAAAAATAATAATTTAAATTTATCATTACAATCGAGTTGTGAAATAATAAGATAAATGTTTTTGAAAAGCGAAATAATAAGATAATTGAATGGTATAATATAAGTGTGTAGAATTTTGAATTAATTACCTAATCATTTCCTTATAATTTTAAAACGAAAATCGACTTAAAGATGAATCTATCCAAATTAGGAATGATTTTTAATTTTTAACCAAATAAAATTCTTAAAAAGATAAGTATTATCATGAATACTTAATTATAGGTAGTCTAAATACTTGACACGTCAAAGGTATAAACTTAAGTCAAAACCATAACCTTATAAATATATCCTTAAGTCAAAACCATAACCAATCTTTTAGTCACCTCAAAACAATTAATTCTCAAGGGGTGTGCTTGTTGTTCCGAAGTGTAGATTTTTCGGGAATTGTCAAAGATATAAACTTTTACTCATTATGGTTGATTTATTTTATTGTTTATACGCGTGTAATCGAATCACTTACGGGATTCCGGTTAAGAACCGTTAACATGTACAAACACTTCCATTATGCAAACCTAATTTGTTAAATTAATAAAATTAAATATATGTGTTTTAAAAGTTAAAACTGGTACAGTAGAACCTCTATAAATTAATAATGTTGGGACCGGGATATTTTATTAATTTAGCGAGATATTATTATATCGATAAATTAATAAATTATTAATTTAAAAAGTAGGTCTATATTTGTGAGCAACTCTCAAATTAATGCATCGACACTGTAAAATTCGTTCGGCTAATCCAACCGGCTCAAATGATTTAAACGATGTAAATTTTGGAGAAGGCATTCGTGAGCTTGAGAACTTGATTACGGGAATGCATTATCGGTACAAAATGGATGTGAATGAGTTGTTGGATTATCCAGGTGAAAATAATGAATGTTACAAGGTTCAAAGCATTGAAGAAATTATGGCGGATGCCGTTCAAAATCCGGTTGATGATGATTCAGTACCCTTGGAACCGATCACTCGGAAAGAAGCATTACAAGCGGCAACAACTCTTCACAACTTTTTGTTGCAATACGAGAATACAGTGCCTCAACTCTTAAGTGCAATGAGGAGATTTAAAGATGAACTCAATATAGATTAGAAGTTCACAAAAAAACAAGTGACAATAGATTCATTTTTTACTAGAAAATCCTAGAATTTTGGAATATTTTAGTAATTATTAATTTATAGTTTCTCTGGGACCAATATATTTACATTGGGATTTCAAAAAAATTATTATCTTGTTATTTTATCGATTGGGGTCCAATTTTATACTGGTCCCAAGTTGGGACCGGACAAATTATTAATTTTATCGAGTTTATTAATTTATCGAGTATTAAATTATAGAGGTTATACTGTACATGAATTCCCAACAGTTGATAGCCTGGTACAGTCGCCTGGGCGAGTTTGAGTGAGAGGTCGGTGGGGGTGGGGGTGTTGTAGGAGAGTTTGAGTGAGAGACCGGAGGGGATATGGGTGCTCAGGAAGAGGGAGAGCTTGTCGGAAGTGGCGACGACGAGGTGGTGGTGGGTGACGAAGAAGCCGGAAAGGAAAGGGAGGGCGAAGATGGTGATGGGGATTTTGGCTTTGAAGAGGATTGGCTTTTGATTTTGTTGTTGATCTTTGAGTTTTAGAGATAGCTTCATGGTTGCTAGATAAAAATTGAAAGATCCACACCTTTCCTATGGAAATTTTACACTTTTAGGTTGATCGGATAAGAAAGCAAGGACTGTGCTTGAGCTTGAAGCTGAACTTTGTTTAAAAGGTGGGAAAATAACTATTAAGCTTAAATTTTTAAGTTAATCACACAAATATTTCCTGAAAATATTAATTTACCCCCATGTGTATGACACATGACCACCTTAGACGGAAAAAATTAACATCCGTTATCCAAATAATGAAACATACAAACTTCTTTAAATATAAAAGACATATTATAATTTTTTTAGTTAAATGACGTATAATAAATTTTAGTAATATTTAAAAGACGTTATTTTTAATTTACTATAATTAGTAAAATAGGAAAAAAGTTTGAGGTCACAAGAAAGATAAAATACTAAATTAAAATATTAAAAGTTAAAGGAAGATCCGGAGAGAGAATGGTAGGGCCACAAGGATGGTGAATAAGTAATCTTGTCTCGTGGAGTGGAGTGAGTGGGCCCACCACGTGAAACCCTTTCCTGGGTGTCTTTTGTCAAACAAAATAAATTTACACCATTGGTCATCCAGTTTTATAATTATTTAAAACACAAGAATCATATTTAAATTTTTATTTCAATATTAAAGAAACTACAATTTAAAATAGATTTTAGAGAGAGGTGAATAGTAATAGAATTTCATTTATTGATTTATACGGCGAGCCTACCTATGCTTCTTTCATTGGTTTTTTGGCCAAGAATTTTTGTTTTTATATTACTTTTACTTTTATAATAGTTTAATTTATATAATTAATTTTAAATATACTTTATTTTTCTCTTATAACTGTTAAAATATAATGTTTTACAGAATTCCGAGTGTGTCGTTACGACCCTTATTTTTATCTACGTTTCAGTATAAATTTTAATCAAAACCGCGCTATCGTTATTAAGTACAACTAATCAAAACACAAGCGTATAAGCCGTTGAATCTACTTTAAGATTTCATTTTTTTCTTTCTATTTACAACTTTAAAATATGATACTTTATAAAATTCGGGATTTGCCGTTTCGACGTGTTTTTTATAATCATTTCGATTTGGCGGGGTGAGTATGAGTGTATAGATTGTCGAAATTGAGTGTTAAAAGTTTTAATACTTGACCAATACTTTCCGAACATTGGTATCAGTGTTATTTTTATCGGAACCGGTATCAGTATTTTTTTTATCAATGTAAAACACTTGGTGATATCCTTTTGAGCATTTAATGGCTTTATTTTTTTCTATTTCGTTTGCTATAGCGAGTGCCGGTTCCGTGACGAATCAAGACGAAACGGACCAAATTCCCGTCGCGTAGCACGGGGAATCCCACTAGTTTTGTACATTTTAAAATTGGATTGTTTGCCCGCCGGTGCTTGTTTGGTATAAATAGTTTTCATGAGAAAATTCTAATTCAGATATATTAAATTTATTAGGCCGTGTATTACACGTGTTGAATAAATATAATGTCATATATTAATAATAAAAACTTATATATTACATATTTATGACATATTATATAGTTTTTAATACAAATTTTAGAAACGTTATATAGTTATTTTTTAAAAATGTTTTATAAAAAGAATGAAATAAATGTTCAATTTCTAAAAATGTTTTATCAACAAACCTATTTTTTTTAAATGAAAAAAGTTTTATAAAAATAATTATAGAAATCATTATTATTTAATTGGAGAGAGAGACGGAAAACAAAAGGTTAGAAAAAAAACACAATTAAAGAAAATTTGTATAATTAATAGGATAGAAAAACGAAAAAATGATGAGTATATAAAAATATAAGTACATATATTTTTATGATGATTTCACAAGATCAGGTTTTAAATTTATAAATTAAAATGATAATTACGTTAACTTAAAACACACACAATAGGCAAGTGTACCTATCGCAACGTAATATAGTTAGGCAAGAACCAAGTATCGAACCAATAGACACGGCCGAGTTCCAATACTCAACTTTTGTTATCGTTTAGCCGGATTAATTAGTGAGTGGGTTTTGTGTGCTTGTGAAACAGAAAAGTAAATGACGGTAAATTAAATAACATAAAAGTAAAAATGTGCGTGAAATGTGTAACAAGAATGTAAATAACAGAATAGTAAATAGCAGAAAAGTAAATAAGGCGAAAATGATCAGATTACAGAATGTATTGCTTCGGGATTCGAATTAGCTTGGTACGTGATAATGTTAAATTTACTAATTCAGTGGTATGACTACTATAAACTTGTGACCCGGGTCACCGCTAGAGCCTCGTTCTCACTACATCTGATTTGCAAATTATATTCTTTAAAAAGTGGTAGTGCCTCCAATTAGGGACAACATTTACCCTCAACCCATCGAATGGTCATCTCCGGGTTAGTTTAAGACATCGGACTCAAAATGGTTTATATTAAAGTTAAATAGGTTATTATATTTTGCTCACCGGGAGGCGGTATAACAATGGGACCATGTATAAAGACGTACCGTTCCCAACATGAGTTCACCAATTCTTGGTCGCATAATAATCTCGTATAAAGACGTACGATCTTAGAAGTATAGACCAAGCATTGCTTATCAATCTCTGCTCGTATAAAGACGTACGAGTTTTAAAGGAAGTTTGATTAAAAAGGGTTTTACGATCTTACTCTTTAAAATCAAGACACTCACAAATATAAAGACGGATTTTGACAATAATAAAAGCCCATCAAAATATGGTTTTTGAGAACGAATTAGTTAAAGACATAAACATACCACTTCATTAATAGGTTAAACATTAACATGCACCAAACATCATCTTCACCCTAGCAATACAAAGAAGTTTTAGCCACGAATGGCCATAACGACTAGCGTAATGATGAGTTTCGTAGGCTCCCCTACTGTGGAATAAGGAGGAATAGCCCCTCTACTCTCTACTCTAACCACGACAATGCTCTCTTCTTGAGTGTTCTTTAGGTCTGGATTGGTGTGTGAAATGAAGAACCCAAGCCTCCTATTTATAGGGCTCAAAATGTGCAATGCACGGCCGTGCAATGGGTTGCACGGTCGTGTAAAGGCCCAAGGAATCAAACAGGGTACGGAGGACATGGTACTGGGCCGTGGGAAGCAAGGGACAGCAATGCACGACTGTGCATTGGGATGCACAACAGTGCATCCCAATGCTTTCTCCCAGTTTTGTCTTTTAGCTGTCTTGTTGACTTTTGTTGACCAATTTTGACTTCTTGAGGGTCAATGCTTGGGAATGAATCTTTTAGAAGCTTGAATTCTTGGTGTTTTTGGTAGGATTTATCTTGATTTATATTTTCAACACCGAATAATCTGCAATTACAAAATATAAGTGTTTTAAGCACAAATTGCAAGATTATTATTCAATTAGTACCATAATGTGGTATTATTATGCATGTAAAATATGTATAAATGATGACATATCAGATGCTAAAAATCACTACAAAAAAAGTGACCATTAGCGACTATAGTATCAGGGACTGATAAATCAGTCTCAAATAAATAGTATCTAGGATTGATTATCAGTTGTTGATGATATTGGGGACTGGTTTTTATGCGACTAAAAATTAGTGAGTAATAATCAGTCGCTGGTATTTTGGCACCTTATTTAGGACTGAATTTTAGTCACAAAAATGTCAGCGCCAAAAAAGGTTTTGAAGGAAAACTTATTAGTTACTGAATTTTAGTCTCAAATATGTTCCCTTTGTAATGAAAAATATCTAGAATGTATGGGTGACTGATTTTCAGTCTCTAATAAATAGGTTACATATTAGAGACTGAAAACTAGTTCTTGATATTCCCAAAACATATCAAATTAGGGAGTGATATTTAGTCTTGAACGCCTTTTGTATTTTGAAGGATTAAGGACTGATTTTCAGTCTCCAATTATTTGGTGCATTATAAAGAAAGCATCGAAGGCTAAA
Organism: Smallanthus sonchifolius; assembly: GCA_023525975.1. Taxonomy (NCBI): domain Eukaryota; kingdom Viridiplantae; phylum Streptophyta; class Magnoliopsida; order Asterales; family Asteraceae; genus Smallanthus; species Smallanthus sonchifolius. The sequence goes on from CM042046.1 coordinate 37,511,716, forward strand.
AATTAGTCTCAAGAATATTGTAAGGGACCTTATTTAGAACTGATATTCAGTATCCGAAAAAGTTTTTAGATTATATATTTAAGGACTAACGAAATTCGGTTTCCAATAATCAACGCATGTTCTGCTATTCGAGGATTTATATTATAGACTAAAAAGCATTCCGTTCCTGATTATTTTTTTAGAAGCGGTTTTATGTGATTTATTTTTAGAAGTGGTCAATTAAATTTTTATTTTTAATAAACCGCGATTTTTTTTAGAAGCGGTGGATTTAAAATTTTAATATATCGTTATTTATTTTTATAAGCGGTCTATTGAAATTTTTATTTTTAAGTTTATTTTTGTTTTGATATTTAATATTTTTAGAAGCGATGGATTTAAAATTTTATTTTACTATATCTCGATTTGTTTTTAGAAACGGTGCCTTGGAATTTTTATTTAGATTTGATGAGTTTGATTCCAAATTGGACCTGTAAGCATAAAAATATTATGTATTATTTAAAAAAAATCGTTGTTAATTTTTAAACGTTGTAAAAAAATACTTTCTATGGTGCTATTTTTGAAGCGTTTACAAAACGCGGCTAAAAATCAATTACATCACCTCTAAAAATAGTTTTGTAGTAACACATGGTCATGTAAGATTGTAAGGTAAGTTGTCGTCATTAATATTCATTTGGGGTCAATGATAATTAATTAGTCACTAATGCTCATTAGAGTCATAAATGGTTAATTATAACCATTAGTGATAGCCAAATAGAGTTATGGATAGTCATTTAGACACACTCATGATCAATTGTGGCATTATTAATCACTAAGGGTCAATTGCGACCAATTAAAATCATTAATGGTCAACTATGGTCGTTTATGATCAGTTAAAGTTAATGACGATCCTTTAAAGTCATTGATAACCGTTTAGAGTCACTGATAGTTAATTAGGGTTACAGATAATCAAGTAGTATCACATATGTTCATTGATGTTTAATTACGGTAAATGATGGTCAATTAGAGTAATTGATAGTAAATTTGGATAGCTGGTGGTTAACTAGTGCCATTCATGATCAATGATGGTCTTTATTAGTTAAGTAGGGTTAATGATGGTAAATTAGAGCCATTCATGGTCAATTACCGTTGTATGTGGTTAGTTAAGGTTATTCATGGTTAACTGGGTCATTCATGGTTATTGATGGTAAATGATGGCTAACTAGAGTACTTGATAGCCAAATAGGGTTGTTGATGGCCATTCTTGATCAACGAGGGCATTATCATTCAATGGCGGTCACATAGACGCATTGATCGTCAATTCGGGTCGTTGATGGTCAATTAGAATCAATGATAAACAATTAGAGTCATTAATGATCATTTTGGGTTGTTGATAGTTATTTAGGGTTAATAATGGTTAGGTAGTCTCAATTATGGTCGTTGATGGTGAATTATAGTCAATGATGGTCAACTAGAGTCACTAATGATAATGTGACTCCTATAACTCAACATAACTTACCAAGAGATGTATAACTCATTATAACTCTAACGACATGTTTTCATTAATCAAAGTCAAACAAAACTACGTTAGTCAATCAAAGTTAACTCTAGTAGTAGTAATAATAATAATAATAATAATAATAATAATTCAATTATTAGTAGGTTTATTATCTAATTGGTGGGATGTTTTCTTCCCCAAATTCCTTCCTTTTTTTCTCTGCTCTCAGACGAAACCATCTGAAGTTTTGTAAAATCCCTTCCTAGTTCCCAACGGAAGATGAAGATCTTTGTTAATATATATATATATATATATATATATATATATATATATATATTTAAACTCAAATCGAGACCTAAAAGAACCATCGGCTGCTCATATCTCGCTATCCACTACTAGAAAAGGAGCTTATTGCAACATTTTAGACGTAACCTTTAAGCATTAGCGTTGCTGATTATAAAGCAAATTTGTTTAACATAAAGATTGCATTAGAAGATGTTATGCAACCTTTTTCTTGAAAAGTTATGAATTTTATGAAAAATACAGCTTTTGTTGTAGAATGGTTGTATTATTATATCTTAAAGGCAATTTTTACTTTAAAAGGTTGCATAACATAAAATATGAATACTTATAACTTTATTTTCTATGATATAACTTTATTTAATAAATATATTTTTTGTTATACACCATTTTTAATAAGCATATTTTTTTGTTATATAACTTTATTTTATTTTATAAACATTATATAACTTTATTTATAAAACTATTTTTGTTATTTTGTCAACATAGTTTAACTTATTAGAAAAAAGAAATTTCCCTCCTAAACTTTCGTCTAATTTTATTCTGTTTAGTAATTATAAAATGAATTATAGGTTATTTGCTTCATAATTTATTTCTTGTACAAAAGCATGGGCCTCAAACATCACATCTGAATGTGTTTATTAGTGGTGAATCTAATTTGGTTCAAAATCATTACTAAAAGCCTAAAACCACTTAGACTTTTTAAAATTGATTATTTTGAGTAATTCCTAACAAATATCTTGAACATGACTATGAAGTTGAATGGTTTTCAGTTTTTCATGAAGATTTTGTTTGAAATTGGATGGGTTTTTAATGATCATCAGAAGGTTTTTTCAGGGAATTTGTATTTTAAAATCCAATTTGTTTTTTTAATGATGTTTGATATTGTTAATGACTTTATCATGGCTTTCTGGGCTGTTTACGATCTAAATGTTGTAACTTGATCATTAAACTCAAAAGGGGTCATGGTTTTGACTTGCTATGTTGTGCTTGTTGGATTCAATAACAAGATGAATATAAGAATACAAATATTGTACATAAATATACAACAATGGCCTTTTTATCTTCCCTGAAGCAAAAAAGATCTTGTTCCAATCTTGAAACAAAACAGGCCATGTTAAAAGACAAATTTGCCTATGGTGAATCTTTTGAAGATTTGCAGAAATTAGGGGTAGATTGTGTTATCCCCACTCTATAAACAGGTCATTGTAGCGATGATAAAGTGATTCTAACGACGTGTTCTTTGAGTCAAATCTTGCCGTATAAAAGCCGAAGATTATGGTGGAATTCATAATCTGCAAGTGTCTCAAAATTCCAGTTTATAAGTCTCTGTTAACCGGTAATGACGCTCCAACTATCCATTTTCTTATTTAATTAAAACTGGAATAAAGACAGGTTTAAAAAAAAATATTGAGAAGTAAACAACAATTTGTCAATGTTCATTTGGATTTCAAATAAGCAACAATTTCTCCATGTGATACACTCTGCAATTTAATGTTTTCTATCATCTTAGGAACACGAAAGCCATGGTTGGAAAAATCGCTAGGCGCTAGTCGGGCGGTGGGGTAGGGCCTAGGCCTAGGCGGGATTAATCGAATTAGAATTTTTATATGTAATTTTTAGTTTTTTATATATACACACACATTTTTATAAGTAATTTTTATAAAAATGTTCATTTTTAAATATTTATACACATATTTGGCTGGAATTTGAAGGGGTTGGCTGGAAAATCCAAGGCTTTTCCGGAAAATCCAAGGCTTTTCCGGAAAATCCAAGGCTTTCGCCGGAATTTGGCCGAAAATTTCAGGTTTTTGCCGGAATTTTAGCCGGAATCTGGCCCCCTAGGACCGCCTAGGCCCGATTCCGATTAATGGTCCACCTAGCTCAAAATTACATGTTAAATGGCTGCCTAGGCCCGATTTTTACAACACTGTCGAAAGCACAACAATAGAATTAATGCTTTTGTGTTAACTCTACTGCTCTATTACTAGCCTTTTGTTCTTATATCACTCACTTTCTTTATTGTGAACTCTACAGATAATTTAACCCGTGACCAACCCACCCAGTATGCTACATCTAAAACAGATGTTTAAAGTAAAAAAGAAATACTAACTTGTTTCCGTCTTGTTGCAGTGTTAGTCGGACCCCTTCTTTTCTGTAGAAACGATACGTCTTAACGGGAATCCTGAGCGGTCCACATGAATCATTTATTGCTGATTCTGTGGATTTTGTTGTTGCACAGGTGAGAATTTTAATTTACAATCTTACAACTCTTTTCTAATAGTTTGTAGCTGAATTATGGCTATTAATAATGTGGTGTACTACCTTAAACCTTATACCATTGCTTTTGTATAGAATTGCAAAAGTTCTTTAAAAATACGAATGCGACATCTAATGAAAGCATATTTTGCTTTATGCTTGTTGCAAATTCAACTTCACAACACTTATTTTCCAAATATGTGTTTACTGTTTAGTGTTGTTAGGTGTATGTTGCATTTTAATTTTATAGAAATATAGTTAACATATGGAAGTTAATCAAGGAATATAAGTTATTACAAGAAGAGGAGGCTCTCGATCAATAGCCAATTATAATTTCCACATAATAAGAATTGAAGATTTAGAGTTTAGAAGACTTATAATTGATTTAGTATTTGTTACACATGCACATGTTGGATAATCAACTTGTTTTCTTACAAACATATATATTTCAGATAAAGCGTGAGACTCAAATGCCGCCTAGTCCATTAGAAGTTTATCACAAATTGCAGTTACAACGCTAAAAACAAGGATGTCAAAATGATGATGCAAGTATTGAATATGTAAGCTAGCTACTCTCTCTTATGGTTTGATTTTGTTAAGTTTGATGATGGGTCAGAATCGGTCGTTTTAAAAAAAGTGGTTATTTACTATGGTTTGTTATTAGTTTTAACTGTTTTTTTAGTACCTTTTATTCTGTTAGGAATATATTCTTCTCCAAACAACAAGGCGATAGGCCAAGTTAATTTTAGAGAGAACAACTATAACCACTTCTATGGAGTATGAGCTAGAAAAAGAGGCAATAGAAGGTGTCTATGCCAAGGAGAAAACATCTACATGGTATGCAAGTGTTGGACCTGTTATAAGAAAAAAAGATCATTGGTTGATTATAGAAGCTGAATCGTCTCAACCACCTTCAAGTGAGACTAAAGATCTTCTAAAACAAGTTGCAACACTTAAGGATGAACTTTAACAAAATAATGAGAAATGAAGACAAAGAGATGAACAATATGAAAGAAGGTCAATGCTCATGAATTTGAGAGTGCAATATCTGCACCTGTAAGTGATGGAGCTAATAGTTCCGATGTGCAACTCAACGACAACGACGACCCAATATAGGATGCTAGTTAAGACTTATTCTTTTTACTTTATTATTTGGTTTACCTAATGTTGTTTTACTGTTTAGAATTAATCAGATGAGTATTGCTTATTCATATGTTCGAATTGGTTATTGTTTTTAAAGTTTAGAATTGAATTGTTATGATATTGTTGGTTGAATACATTAAGAATGAAACGACGTTGTATTAGAGACTGTTTTTAGCCCTTGAATGGAATACATTAGGGATTGTTAATATATATTGGGGATTGAATAAAAATGGTATCAAAAACTAATTTTCAGTTTTTAAACGAAACACATTGAAGTTGAGACATAGTATTAGAGACTATTTTTTAGTCACTAAAGAAACATATTAGGGACTGAGTAAATTTGTTATAAGAGACTGACTTTCAGTCTCTAAAAACCATATCCAGGACTAAAAAGGCATGGTATTTGAGATTATTTTTCTATCCCTAAAATAACATATTAAAGACTGAAATATCGTAGTATCAAAGACTGATTTTCAGTCCCTATAGAAATGTATCGGGGACTGAAATGACGTGGTACCAAGGGAGAAATTTAGGACTGAATTTATATGTATCGGAGACTGACCGTTAGTCTATGTTGGTGCCATACAATGGAGACTGATTTTCAGTGACTAAACTCACTATCTAGGACTAGGTATCCGCTACTAGCCGGGGACTGGCGAAATCAGTCCCTGATAACCATTAGGTACTGATTATGTAGTATTAGAGACTAATTTCTTAATCTTAAATACCCTTCTTTTTTGTAGTGAATCCGCATTGTCGTTGCTCTCAGGTGGAAACATGTGTAATTCTTATAGTATTTGTAATAAAAAAAATATATTAAAGTATAACTCGGGTAATGAAATTAATTAAATAACAGTAGTTATAAACATAGTAGTGTTAATAGTTATAATACTCATGACAAATTAAAAAACCGAGTCACATACAATAAGAGCATGTGGTATACCCAAGTGAGTGAGGCTCAAGTGAGGGGAAAAGTGGTTGCCATGTGGCGCCACGTCATTTTCTTCATTTCTCACACCACACTCATTTGACAAGTGAAATACCCAAGTGAGTGAGTTTGGTGTGAGCATTAAATACATTTTATAATTTTTTTTAATAAAATGCAAATATTAAATTTTTATAAATAAAATTACATTAAATAAAATCTCCATAAATAAAATTACATATATTAAAAAAACAAAAAAACCTAATATTTAATTAAAATCTTGAGAACGTTCATAAATATGCTCGATTAAGTCCGCTTTGAGTGCATCATGAATATCCCGATGTTGTATTTTTTGACGGTTTTTTCGCTTTTGATCTTCGTCAATTTCTTCGTAGGTTGGCTCCTCTTCATTTGGGTTATATTGACAAACTGTCACTCCTTGATCCTTCAAAATCATATTGTGCAAAATTACACAAGCATACATTATGTTCCTAATTCTCGTTTGAGACCAAGATCGAGCCGGTCGTTCGATAATATGCCACTTATTCTTCAAGAGACCAAACTCTCGTTCGATATCTTTCCTTGCCACATCATGAGCTTTTTTATAAGTTGTATGTTTAATACCTTCAGGACACGTAAGAGACTTAACAATTCCATCAGCAAGATAATACCCACTTTGATAAAGTGTCCCTCTAAGTTCAAAAGACGTGTCAGGTTCGGTTTCGTTTATCATATCGTCAAATATAGGCGATTGATTAAGAACGTTAATGCCATTGTTGGAACCCGCAACACCAAAGAACGCATGCCAAATCCATAAGTCATATGAAGCCACAGCTTCAAGCATAATACTAGGACGAGGATGATCCCCACGTGAAAATTGACCTCGTCGCGCATTGGGACAATTTTTCCACTCCCAATGCGTACAATCAATGCTAACGAGCATCCCGACAAAGCCATGTTTAGCTTCATGGGCCGCATATAATTGTTGAATGTCGCTAGCCGACGGTTTACGTAAATATCTACTATGATACAATTTAATTATAGCTTTAGAAAATTTGTAAATACAAGACCTGATAGTTCGGGAAGACATCTTCAAGTAATCATCGAACGAATCACTTGCGGTGTCATACGCCATTTGACGAATCACGGCAGTACACTTTTGCACGGACGTAAAACCAATCATACCTCTTGCATCTACCCATTGGCGGAACCAAGGAACCTCTTTCTGCAAATCATTTTTAATTCTTAAAAATAAATTCTGGCTCATTCTAAACCGGGTACTAAATTGCACCTCGTTGTAAGTACACCGTTCGACAAAGTAGTCTTGTAGGAGTGTGTTAGCGACCGTTCGATCACGATTAAGACGAGCACTTCGTTTTATAGGTTGTGAGGATTCAGCTTCTTGCCACCACTGAAACGCCGCCGTTGAAAAAGCACGGAACATTATATTTCGGGCTTCGTCGCTTGAAGATGAAGACATTTTTATAAAAATAAGTATAAAGTTGTAGGAGAATGGTATGATTATTTGTGTAATTTATAGGTAAAAGAGATATATATTTATAGTGGGTTATTAAAAATTAAAAAAAAAAGTTTTTTTTTTCATTTGACCGTTGAACGGTCATATTACCGTTTCAAAAATTGATTTGTGTGCTCTCCTCTATGTGAAGAAGTTCACGGCAAACCCTCACCACCCCCCTCACGCAAACGAGGGGGCGGTGTGCCAATTGGGCTCACGGCGTGAGAGCCTCTCACGGGTGGTGGTCATGGGACCATACCACTTGCTCTAAGTGATAAAATTTGCAAGCATTACCATATTCCTTACAATTTATAAATAGCATTAATAAATGTTTAGAAATAAACCAAATTAGTACACACTCTTCTAGTCAGTAAATAAGAATTATATTGTAAAAAATAGAATTTAAATGTATCTGTTTAATTATTGAACTTGTATACATTTATAAAACTAGTTAAGAACCCGTGTACACACGAGTTGTAAAATATGAATATATGAAATTTTAAAATATTTATGTATATATATTTTACTGGTGTAAACATGTATTACATTACTAAATATAGAAAACAAAATTCAAAGTAAGTAAAAATTAATATAATTGGGTTTTGAAGACACGTTAATTAATTACTATTTAATATTTCATTAATATTTGATTGAAAATAAAAGTTACATAATTAGATTTCAAAGTTTCTTATAAAAAAAGATAATTTAAAATAAAAGTGTTTTATTAGTATAACTAGGTTAGAACGCCGTGTATTACATGTGTTAAATAAATATAATGTTATATAATTAATAAATAAAAAATTACCTTTTTAAAAACCCGTGTAAAATAAAATATAATGTAATTTTTTAAGACATACACTCGTCAAAATATGTTTATTTTAACTTGACAATTATAAATTATATTAAGTTAATTTTTAAAACATTTGTTAAGTTGGTATTAATTTTTTTTATGTAATCTATCTTTTATAAACTAATGTTATTAAATCCCAAAATTTCTTAATCATTACAGGTTATATAGTCGGAATTGGAGAGCTCTTTCACATTGCCAACATCTATGCTCCTCAAGATACTACGGCTAAGGTCAATCTATGGAACGAACTAGCGGCTCTAAAGAACTCCTCTCTACCAGGCTCTTAGGCTTCTCTTTGGGGACTTTAATGAAGTTCGATCTCAAGATGAGAGACGTAACTGCTTATTCTGTCCGCTTGGTGCTAGAATTTTTAACGAGTTTATAAATGAAGCGGGTTATTTGAATATTCAATGGGGGGTCTCGGTTACCTCTCCTGATTGCCCTTTATGTCTCAGCTCATTGGTATCTATCAATCATTTGGATCTACATTGTGATTTATCAAAACTGATTTGGAGCAGAGTGCAACAATGGTGTAGACTTGCGTCTATTCCCTTGAGCTCAGTTCAAGATCTCTTAGACTATCCGTTTATCTCATCTTCATGTGAAAAGAAAGGGAAGCTAATCCACGGTATTTTTCTTATTACTCTTTGGTGTATTTGGAGATCAAGAAATGATAAGGTGTTTCAGGGCAAGGCGGTTCATCCTTCAAAAATTTTTGAAGACATCAAGACTTTATCGTTTTTAGGGATAAAAAATAGGGTCACTAAGAATGGAATCATATGGTTTAATTGGTGTAATTTTAATATTCTGTTGTAAGTTGGAGTTATTGGGGTCTTTGGTTGGGATAGTTTCTTGCTAATCCCTTCTGTTCTTTAAATAAAAATCTCGCCGTTCCAAAAAAAATTGATAAATGGTAATCCATATTAAATTCATTTGTTTAATGATATAATAATAATCCATAATTAGATAAAAAGTATCTTTCAATCATTCTTTAGAGTCTTTCAATCATTCTTTAGAGTCGGCTAGCCCGAGATTGATCTAGAAAAAAAAAGAAAAAACGCACTCAAGAAACACATATGGATTAGAGTATGTAATTTTGAAATCGGCATACTTAGATGTTGTTCGAGCCAGTGAGTGGACATCACTAATGCGTGGATTCATTTGGTGTAGCCATTTTTCAAAGATACAAATGAAAGGTTGAACTTGCTACAAAATTCAGCAAGAAATGTTGGATCATTTGCATCTAATGATCAGTGAGCATGTTGGCAGAATTATCCTAGAACTGATGTTACATTATTTAATCATAACTTGTGATTGTTTCATCTAATGATGTACTTGATGTTTGATAACATGTTCCTTATGTGGGAATAAGTGTGTTGTTGATGGGTTAATATAGCAAACAACTTACTACTGATGGTAGTAAGTTAATATTAGAGACACAAGTTCTGGACTTCTGGTACTGATAAGTAATGTTAATGTTGATGAAGTCATTAGTATTGAAAACTAGTTGGTACTAGTGGTAATCAACATCCGGTGAAGAACTTCTTTGGGTCGGGTATTACTAATCTCAATCTCATACCCGGTTGTAAAATCGTATCAAATACTCGGCCCAATACCCATCAGGTATACCCGTTAGTTTGTTAAAAAATACCCATTGAGATTTCCATGTACATTCTTTTACCATTATAGTTATCGTATAACTATTATTTATATAACAACTATTACAAATTAAAATATGATAAATTATATACATATACATATCATCATAAATAAATAATATCATTATATTATTTAATATAATTTAATGTATATGCTTCACAACATACATAATAAAAATAATATCATTAATACATATCTCAAAAGAAATTTTAATTTTTCAAATATCGAATTTACTAAATTGAAGCATTAATAGACAAGAGTGGGAAAATAAAAATAAAAAATTTTCATTCAAGTATATGGTTCAGGTAAACAGGTATGTGGTTTTGAGTAATCAGGTCGGGTATCACTTAATACCATATCCGTCCCATACTCGTGAAAAATATTAAAACTAAACCCATACTTGGTCTCATTCCCATCGAATTTATGGTATACCCGTCCTGAATATTTCGGGTATGCCAGTGAGGCTCAGACTAATAGATCATATTAGTCCCTTGCTTCAAAATTCATGATTTCAATTGAATTTTGTTGTGTTAACTTCAACTAGATAGAGATATATGGAGACACTAGGTTAAAATCTCGTGTATTACACGGGTTAATAAAATATAATATTATATATTTAGTAATAAAAATTTTGTATTTAAAAAAACCCATGTATTACACGAATTGATAAAATATAACGCTAGTAATAAAACGTTTATATCTTTAAAAATCTGTATATTACATGGTTTGAATACATTAATTTCTATTTGATATAATTTGACTTACATCACTATTTAGTTAAAAACCAAATTTACATAACTAAATTTTAAAGTTTATTAAAAAAAAGTTGTTTTATTAGTATAATTAATATTTTTTTCTTTAAATATAAATCATTATTAAAAAAAATGTGTATTTAAATATAAATCATTATTAAAAAAAATGTGTATTTAATAAGAGAGATATGCGAGGAAAAAAATGTGAGGTTGAATGTGAAAGTGACAAGTGACATAAAATTTAGTTTTTTTATTAGAATATGGGTGCGGAATGTTGTAGAGGACTAAACAAATTTGGGTCAGGTAGACCTCCTATATATTGTAAGATTCTCAACATTATGGGATGAGAGAGGATGATCCTAGACCCAACAATAGGAAAAATGGAATACAAATAGGATTCTAAACACCATTTACTTTTTTTTTGGTTGCAAGATGTTCCATTTATGGAAGTGTGTTTGTTAGATTATCTTCAGAATAATGACATCGCCTATAAACATCAGTAAGATCATAACTCTTCACAACAATATGGTTGATTTGAATGATTTATAAACCCAAACCGTGAAATCAAACCAGAGTTTAGTAATGGTTCGTTTGATTTTATTGTCAACGACTAGGTTTCAGTTTTCGATGATCAAAAAACCTGAGTAACGGTTTGGCTCATATAAAAACCATGAAAACCGGACCCTAAACACTACTCGTAGGCCGTCAACAGAAACTACTATTCCTTCTGATAAACCTATTACCACAAGCAAATCGTTGTAACAACAAAAAAATAAATAAAAATACTTTGGATTGGATGTACACATGAGTCCTATAAGACTTAGGCGTCCCTAACTAATTGTGTTTGCAGGGAGTGTCCAATAATGACAACACCCTCGTACTTATATAATGATGCTCCGAACACATGATAGGGAATAGGGCACTTTCTAAGGACTTCAAACTAGGGGTGATAAAAAGACTAGAATTAATCGAACCGAATCGAAACTAAATTAACCGAAAAATTCGCACTGAAAAAATCGACCCAAACTAAAACCGATGGTTTTGGTTTTGTAATTTTTGAAATCCGAAAAAATTGAACCGAACCGAACATATACATATACTTTAATTATATATGGTGTGAATGCATGTTTCATAATATATATTATATTGTGTTGTGTGTTTGTATGTTAAAAGTGTATAAGTATTTGTGTTACACATATTTGTTTTAATAGTATGTTATTATTTATATTTATTGAATTTATAAATTATAATGTTTATTTTTTACGTTGAGTATTATTTAAGAAAACTAATAATTTTCATAGCCCAAAATATTTAGACCAAAATATATGATAATCATTAGTTAATAAAAAAATAGTGTAGGTGATTACCGACGGATTGTTGTGATACCCAATTTAATTTTCCACATTTTACAAATAAATTAAGTTATATTAAAATTTTCAAATATTACAACTCATTTTTAAATATTACAAAGTATAAAAATCCCTATTGCCCACCACGGCAACATATCTAAATAAGAACATTTACTTGTGCGCACACACGACAAATACGGTGTGTCTTTATATTTCAAGACCACCAATTTCAACTGAATCTAATGTGCCCACACATATATAATAATAAACTTCTCCTTATACTGGCATGCCTTTATATTCTGAAACCAGTAGTTCCACCCCAATCCGATATGCTCATGGCATAATACGCACACATGATGGAGTATTTAAATTATGCGTCAACCAATTCCAACAAACTCGCTAACAACAATAGACCATATTTATAACTTTTCTCACATAGCACGTCCAAACAACACTATGGTATTTTTGAAATGCACGGAGGTTGCCATTTTTATGCTTTAGATACTTCATGGTTACCATATTTGCTACTGTAGAAAATATTAACGGTTATTTTTTGTTGTGTTTTTTTAGAAACAACCGGTTCTTATAACTTATAAAGGCTATTACCGACGGATTTCTGACGGTAAAATGGCCCAATAACAAACACCTGAAAAGTCTGGCGGAAATATTACAGAAAAGCCAATATAAAAATATTAAGATTGTAAGGCCCCTCTTTCAGAAAAACCTCACTCGTTGGATTTACTCATAAACAAAGTCATCAATACTGAACTTTAAATTTAAAACATTCACCATTTGAGTACATATCAGCAGAAGTCTTAACATTTAAAACATTAACCATTTCCTAAGCATAAAATAAAGTGGGATGTCAGTCTCATGCCGGGCAGCCTTCACGCATTCGCACGACCCTTCATCTGTTTACTTGAAATGTATACTAAAAGTCAGCTAACGCTGGTGAGTTCTAGTTTAAATCAATCAGGCATAAACATTATTTCTTGATAAGTAAATATATATATATATATATATATATATACACATTTACACATCTTTTGTCTTCATTTATCATTCATACGCGAGTACATAATTACGTATTCATAACTTTTATTTTTCTTTCATCATTCATATGTGATTACATAGATATGCATTCACCTTTACTTTCCTTGACATTTATTGGTCATACACATAAGGGTGATCAACCCGTCTTTTACTGCGTATGTCACAAAGACATACGCCCTTAAGCTACCGTCGTAGACCTTTTACTCGTCCGGTCCTAGAAACCGTCCGCCTTAAAACCGTCCGGCCAACCCTCGGCCGTCTGTCTTAACCGTCCTACCGTCGTAGTCTGTCATATTCGCCCGTTTGCCCTAAGGCTTCCGTTTCCCACTTGAACTAATTAGAGTCGTGCATCGATTTAGGGACTTACTCCACCGTAGTGGCCATTATTTAGTCTACCTTTCTAGACTTTCCTTTCTGGCTGCATAATAGTCAAGTGGTCGTCCGTCTACCGTAGTAGCCGTTAGCTTCGTTTACGTCCATAATGTATACATACATTCATAACATGCAATATATATAATTATAAAGCAAGATTTCATTCATTTACGTTATGCCATTCTTTCATTCATTCTTTGCAAACATACGTTTCATTATTTGTTCATAATTCATTTTCATATATATATATAAATATATATATTTGTATATCACGTATGATCACATTGACATTCATAGCATTTATTCATTTAGTGTATACACTTCAGCCCCAAAATATTTAAAATGATTTGCACATAACAAAGAAGGGGGCACATAGAACTCACATGACGGGTGATTTCTGAATACACTTAGTTGGTTTAGGAACGTCAGTTAAGGTCACACACAATCTGTATAATCAAGTTATACGAGATAAGCTAATGAATTTAACCGACACTTAACATTTCTATTCTTAGAGTTAGGTGAACTAGACACATTAGTATCAAATCATTTGCCCGAAAACTCCATGTCCAAAATCTATTACAGTCGAAATCTGTTTCGACCGAAAACTAATCACTTGGAAAAGTTCTTTATTCTCATATTCTTTTGCTCGAAAACTCCTTGACCAAAACCCCTTTTTGACCGAAATGTTCTGATCGAAATCTTAGATGTTCGGATCGAAATCTTAGATGTTCGACACTTTTCGACCGGTGTCGACCGAAATGTTCTGATTGAAATCTTAGATGTTCGAGACACTTTTCGACCGAAATGTTCTGATCGAAATCTTCGGTGTCGTAGACACTTTTCGGTCGAAAAATAGTTTTCGGCCTATTCATCTGACTTTTTGGGCGACGCATCAGATTTTCATCAACTTAATCATTTTTTATTCAAGCTTCGACCTTTTTACGTTCAGAACTTGTATCTAGCTTCCATGAATGGGATTGAATAAAAAGATGACATTTTTACGTATGGAATCGCAAAAAAAACATGTAGCTTTTTATGCGATTTCATACGTAAAAATGTCATCTTTTTATTCAATCCCATTAGAACCCAAAAACCCATTTCTTAACTAAAAACTCAGATTCGAGCATGAATGTTACCTGTTTTCGTTTCTTCTTTGTTGCTAAACGTTCCTGAGATGGAGAGCAACGATTCCCGAGCCTTTGAGCCGATACCTTTACTTTCTCTCTCTAGACCCGGTTCTCTCTTTTTCTCTCTAAGTTGAGCAAATGGTGGAGTTGAGGGGAGGTTGTGATGATGTAGCTGACTTGAGGGGCTTTCTTCCTTTGCTCGCGGCCCATGGGCCGGCCCGTCTATTCCTTTTTACTTCGCGTTATTAGTCTTGACCCCTAGTTCTTTTATTCGGGTTTTATAAATTTAGGGATGTTACAAGTCTACCCTCCTTAAAGAGGTTTCGCCCTCGAAACCTGTAATGCGTTAAACAGCTGAGGGTATAGTCCCCTCATTTCGTCCTCTTTTTCCCAAGTTGCTTCTGAACCCTTTCTGTGTTTCCATTGTACTTTTACTAACGGAATTTACTTATTACGAAGTCGTTTTTCCGCTCGGTCAAGGATAGCTATTGGTTCTTCTACGTAGTTTAAGCTATTATTTACCTCGATCTCGTCATATGGTATGTGAGCCGTGTCATCAGCAAGGCATTTGCGTAAGTGTGACACGTGGAATGTATGGTGGATTCCGCTAAGCACATCGGGTAGGTCGAGTTTGTAGGCAACTTGGCCAACTCTTGCTAAATTTTTGAAGGGTCCAACAAACCTTGGACTTAGTTTGCCCCGTTTTCTGAATCGGATGATCCCTTTCCATGGCGATACTTTTAACAGTACCATGTCTCCTACTCGAAACTCTAAATCTCTTCTTCTCTTATCCGCGTACGATTTATGTTTGTATTTTACGGCTTTCATTCGAGCTTTGATTTGGTCGAACTTCTAGGAAGTAGCCCTGACCACTCCGAGACTTGCAAAATCTTTCTGTCCAATTTCCCCCCCCCCCCAACAAACCGGGGTCCTACATCTCCTTCCATACAACATTTCAAATGGCGGCATGCCAAAAGTTGAATGATAGCTTTTGTTATATGAAAATTCTGCCAATGGTAGGTGACTATCCCAGCTCCCATCGAAGTCAATGATACAGGCCTGGAGCATGTCTTCCAAGGTCTGGATGGTCCTTTCAGATTGACCATCGGTTTGAGGGTGGTAAGCGGTGCTGATGTTCAATCTAGTGCCCATTGCTTCATTGAATTTCTTCCAAAACCTTGATGTGAATCTAGTATCCCGGACGGACACGATCGACAGCGGTATACCATGTCTGGTCACAATTTCCTTGATAAATATTTCTGCTAGCTTTTCAGACGAAGAAGCCTCACGTATTGGTAAGAAGTGAGCACTTTTTGTCAAACGGTCGACAATCACCCAGATGGTATCATTGCCTTTAGTTGTTCGCGGTAGCTTGGTAATTAAGTCCGTCATGATCTCCTCCCACTTCCATTATGATATTGGTAAAGGTTGCATTTTGCCGTAGGGTTTCTGGTGCTCGGCCTTAACTAGCCAACATGTGAGGCACTTGCTCACATATTCAGTCACATCATTCTTCATGTCAGGCCACCAGTACTCTATCTTCAAGTCTTGATACATTTTGTTCGCTCCGGGGTGGATAGAATAGCGAGACTTATGGGCCTCATCGAGGATTTTGGCTCTAAGTTCACCAATCTTGGGTATCCACATCCGGCAAAACCGAGTTCGTACACCGTATGCATTAGTATCCAGATTCCCTTGTTGTCCTACCATTCTTTCTCGTTTTATATCCCTTTCCAGTAGTGCTTCATCTTGTGCCTTTTCTATTTCATTCATCAAATCTGGTGTTATAATTAGTTGATACGCTTTGATCCGGATAGGTGTCAACTCTTCCTTTCTACTTAAGGCGTCAGCCACGACGTTTGCCTTTCCTAGATGGTACAAAATCTCACAGTCATAATCCTTTAGTAGTTCCAACCACCTCCTTTGTCTCATGTTTAATTTGTAACATCCTTGATTTTCAGGCCATAATTTTTCATTCTATTATCTAAGCACCTGAAATCCTGTACTTGCCCAACACCTCATGCCACATTAATTATATTCTCAACGGGTATTAAGATGAAATTTCCAACCTTTCAATGACACATTATTTTCTATTCTAACATGTGTAGGTATAATCAAATAAATATATATAGATATGTATACACATGTAAACATATATATGGTTATATTTTTATTGTAATTTTTATAAAAAAAATGAAGATCCTATATAAAATGGTTTAAAATAAAATAAAATAATGTTTCCTACTTTATTACTAGTTTTATAAAGACTATTTTTACAACAAAATCTCAATCGAATCTCCTCACCACCTTTGGTCATTTGGAACCCTAATTTTGACCTCATTCACCATACTTGACAAATTTTGACTCAAATTGACCACCCAAAGTCAAACTAGCCAAAATCTAAGCAAACTGGATGCGTAAATAGATCAAACTCGACTGATTCAAGATTGTTTTGAATTCCAGGACAATCATCGATCCTACTCCAGCCCAATTTCCATCTCTATTTGATCCATGAGAGGCAAATTTCGAATTTCAAACGGGTTTGACTCCTCGGAGTCAAACCGAGTTTAAATCATTTCCAAGTAAGGGAATTAAACGTAATTAAAACCCCAAATCATACCTTGAATATTCTCACATGAATCTAGACCCTATTCGCGACCTAATTCACCCCTATTCGACTGAATGAACGCGTAATTTCGTCCTCACAGTTTTCCCCAATTAATTCATATCAAATTGATTGATTTAGTTGGAATTAAACGATAAAAATCAATCCCCCACCTTCACCAGCACATGTACAAACTTTCTAACCAATTGCGTGACTAGCATTGACCCTCTAGAGTTCCGTCGAGCGTAAGAAACTCCGAAACCAACACTCCAGCCATTCTCCTTCATTACTTCATCAAACCAGGTAATTCTTGTGCCATTGTGTTCGTTTTGATCCAATGATCGAAAGCCCCATGATCGGAGCTTCGATCATATGCTTAACGTTTTGATTTCATGGCTAGGGTTACGGGAATTCGATTGGGGACGAGGGGGGGCGAGTTTTTGTGTTTTAAATATTTTCGACTGACTTCTTAACCAAGGTCATCGCCCAGTCCCACTGGTTAAGATACACGACCCATAAACTCGTGGTCTCGGGTTCTAAGCCCACAACCCGTGCACTTTTTACGCTTAAACCGACACAAAACTGACTTCCCTTATCATTGCATGTTTAATACGCACCCGAGCCAGTTTAGTTCCATGTGTGACCACTAATCCAGTGGTTGATACTTGATG
Organism: Smallanthus sonchifolius; assembly: GCA_023525975.1. NCBI lineage: Eukaryota > Viridiplantae > Streptophyta > Magnoliopsida > Asterales > Asteraceae > Smallanthus > Smallanthus sonchifolius. The sequence continues at coordinate 37,529,771 of CM042046.1, forward strand.
CTCCTACCGGGCAGACCCGGGTTCGAACCGGGCAAGCCGCGTATTTTTTTAAACCGTTTTTAAAGCCCCAAAAATTTATAAAAAAATGTTTTTATAAACCTTACAATATTTTTAACAGAATAGAACCAAATTTGTTAATTCTCAATATAAATTCAATATTATTATGAATTTCTTTATTAAAATTGTATATTAAATGTTTAAAACTAAGATTTAGATATTTAAATAATTTAAGAAAATTAATTTCCAAATATGATATTCGTTTATACAATACCCCTCGAATTTATAAAGTTTATAAAACTTTAACTCTATTTTCAGATATTGATTTTTAAATGATAATTAGCTAAATAAATTTATTTATTTTAATCGACACAATATATATATATATATATATATATATATATATATATTTACTATTAAATTTTATACATCTGTATAATTAAATAAAAAAATAAAGTAAAATCATTTATTTAATTTATATCTAATATGATGCACACATTATTTTTGTAACTAAATAAATAAATAGATAACAAATATTTAATTTATTTAGTTATTCAAACCAAAACTATAATTACTTTAAAACTATTCGTTTCAATTCCTCCCTTTTTGTAAAACACCCATTTCAAGTACGAACCACAATCACCTACTACAACTCAAACCCTTTGTACACCATCCAATAAAATCATAGACTTAGACCTAGACTATGGTACACATTATTAATTTAATATATATATATATTATACACTAGGTTAACGTGGTGAGTTACAAGGATCACTTCGCTACCTAGACTCTCGTGCTAGCTACACCCTCGATTCAAGTGAGTTTACATAGCCCCTTTTTTCGTATTTACATATTTAGGGTGAAACATGATTTCATTCAAATACTATTTGCAATTACACACATACAATTCTACAATATGATCATATGTGTTTATTTGTGCTTTATGCTTGAATGCTAATTGTTAAGGCTATATATACATGATATACACGTGCAAACTCAAATACATTACTTCAGGCTAACATGCGTTGTTAGGCCCTACATTAGGATAACATGTGTTGTTATGCCCTACATTTACATTAGGATCAGGGGCGAAGGTATGAAGGGGCCAGGAGTGGCCCCGGCCTCCGCCGTTTTTTCCGTTAATAGTGTAAATTTTTTCGTTTTCGTCCGAAATTTTTTTTACGTATAGAGCCGGCCCCCGCTTATTTTTTTCTCTAAAGAATTCTTGGCCCCATCTGATTTTTTATCCTTAAAAATTTCAGTTCAATGCTCTGTTCAGTTTGATTCGATAAATTATGGGTATGAAATTAGAAATTAAAAAAAAAAATAGATTGTTCATTTAAAAATAAAAGTGTAAGTTTAGGAGAGGAAATGAAAATTTCAAAATTAATTTACCCTAACTTAATTTTCCCTAAAACAGTCGATCCATCCATCCAGACCTGAGACCTTGAAACTTAGCCAGACCCCCAAATCAATCACTGCTGAAACAATGAGTCCTTGATCGCCGCCAGTCGTTGCTCCGCCGCTGTCAGTAGGTGTTGAATACTAGCCCTAATTTCTTGATTTATTGCATTCTTAATATCCACTCAATTCTTGTAAGTTGTATTCTTGTTAAATATTAGGGTTAAAAACTTAATGGATTATGATTAGGAATGATTATTGATTAATGATGATGAGCAACAGATTGATGAGATGATGATTATTGTTAATACAATCCTATTGTATTTTTTTGTTAGGCATATTATGGGAAAATTGAAAACTTTAACTATTAGTTCTTTTTTTAAAAAGAAATGATGATGAACAAGAGAAAAGAAATGATGATGAACAAGAGAAAAGAAATGATGATGAACAAGTAAGCAAACGTCACAAAGCTTCAACAAGAAATTGCTAATAAGTTTGATTCAGAATCCATAATCGATGAATTCAAAAATATTAAACGTCGTCGGGCTGAGTTGTAATTTTCTTCCGGTTACTTACCATTTTTCTCTCGCATTATAATAGATAATTTTATATTTAAAGTTATTTATTATTGATTTGTTTGGCCCGACCCGAACAAATAACCCGAAACATAGCGATAGAAAAAAAATTTGGTCTCATAACTTTCGACCCCCGCTACTTAATTTTTCAAGCTCCGCCACTGATTAGGATAACATGTGTTGTTATGCCCTACATTAGGATAACATGTGTTGTTATGCCCTTCAATTACAAAGTTTCATTTGTGCATCTAGCTTAACTTAGATTCTCTGTAAATGCTTTATAAACCATGCATCATATGAATTGTACACAAAACATTTGAACTTTACTTGTGGTGTCAAAACCTATGTATGCTCACCAACTATTTATAGTTGACCCTCTCATTTTATCATGTTTCAGGTACAGTGTTTGAGTTAAGATTTTAAGTCGCTTCACTTAGGATTGAGGACCTAGTTTTAAAATCAAATAAAGTTATTCATGTATTTTTATTCTTGTAAGTGTTGTACTTGATTACTTGAGGTATGAAATGAAAGTTATTGTTTAATTATCACAACTTTAGTAAACCAGGAGCTTATGAACAGTCTACATGTCCCGCCTCATCGTTTTCGCCGTCGGTTGGGGTGTGACAGATTGGTATCAGAGCCTTGGTTATAGGGAATTAGGTTATTAGACACTCTTGACCTAGACTATAACTTTAGGACACCCATAATATACCATGCTATTACATGTTATCTGATTACTCCTTATGTGAATATTTTACATGTTATACTAAGTAATTACACTACATGATACAATACCTAATAATCTATGTGTCACACTACTCACTAACTTTTGTGCTTATGTTCATTGTTATCTACATGCTACCTATTTGATTCATTTAAGTGCTATCATAAGTTTCAACACACACTTATACACACTTAGTTCTTCATACATCCTTAATCTCACACACATAATGTCACCATCTCTCGAGATCAAAATCTAAACTATTGGGCCTAATGCCCATTAATAATAAACAAAAGCCCATTTATCCTCCAAGAAGAAGAAGACTACTAGAATGAACAAACCTTACTTTCGGGCCTCAAAGCCCAATCCACAACAATTCTCATCACGACCATGAGCCCAACAATGGTGTTATTAATACATGATGACTGGAAGAGTGTGTAGGCCCATGAGGAATTCTGGCTAATGAAAGATAGGGTACTGAAGTGTGTCTTAGTGGCCCACCCCTCTTTCCTGGGAATTCTCCTCAGGGATGCATTGCTTATAGGTCAAGTGTACTTCTAAAATACTATTATGAAGACTTGGTGTTATGACTAGTCCAACTCTAAACCTATGAGAACTCTTATATCTAACACTCAGTATTTCATTATCACTTACAACCTTTTCATTGTTTCTCTGCTAGACATGGACTCCTACTCTCCTTCCTCCCCGGTTTACCGTCCTGGAGCAGAGTCTGATTGGGAAGAAGACATCGGGACACCCGTGTATCAGTCACCACCACCCCCAGCGGCTAGACCAAGGTTTGATGTAAGGGCAGATTGGATTAGGAACACCGGCCCAAGACTTCGAACATCTGGATCACCCGCACCCAAGAACCCGTATCAGACACCCCATCTCCACAATCAGTTACCACCCCCACTAAGAGACCCATATCTAATGCCCGACCCATACCATCCTAACCCTTGGGTAAGGCATACCACGACACCCACTAGTGTTATGGGAATTCCAACCAACCAATGACATACACCAATATGTAAGGACCTCAGAATTTGAGAGGCAAAGGATGGAGCAGGGGGTAATGCACGACTTGCAAGGACAAAGAATGGATAGCCTAGCAAACCAATTAGGGCACCAAAAGGAGTTAATCTCCATCCTCGAAAAAGAAATACTGGAGCATCGCACGGAGACAACTAAAGCTGAAGCCAGATCGGCTACCCGAGTGACCATAGCGGTGCTCGTCTTCGGAATTATCCTCCTTCTAGTGGAAAGCTACAAGAGGCGTTAACAAATTTTTTTTATTTATTGTCTTAAAATTTTCAGTTTAAGAACCATTTATCTATGTTTTGAGTAATGTTTAACATTTCAACTTTTCAACTTTTAATCAATTTTATATATTCTAAATCTAAAGTGATTATTCATTTATTTGACACGTTGAGTGTGAGTTACACCCATCATATTTTCATCAAGATTCTCCAAGTATCACCTTCTTCATTTACCACAATTTAGTATACTACCGGCAATCTCCTTCGTAAACAAATCATACTATTATTTGATTTAAACAACCTCGCTATTTGTTCAAACAAAAATTTTTTTATCAAGCTTTTAGATAATATCTGAAATATAAATTTTCTAAAAACCTTTTCACCTTTGTGAGAAACCTTAATACAACCTATTTTATAAAAAACATTATTTCAAATTGATAAATATGACTTGTTCTCGTTAAATTAATTATTTCTAAATCTTGGCTAAATTAATATACAACTAATTGTTTAGCCATTAATTTCTCCTAAAAATATTCTCCTTATAATAATTGAAAATTTTAATAAAAAGGTTTTCCTATAAATTGCCCAATTACTTAGACTATCCAACTCATTAGTTTCACTACCTTATTTATCTACAAACAAGAACAAATTATGTCACACCCCGCTAAAGCGGAAACATGAGGCGCGACTGACAAGGAACCATAACAACATTGCTTATATAGAAATACTTAATTACTTTCATAACATCACCAAAATACGACTACAACGTTTAAAGCCTAGAGGCGGCTACATAATTCTTCAAAATACAAATTTAACAAGACAATAAAAAGACAACAACAAAAGTCTTCAATTAAAATTCCTAGAAAGGTTTCCATCATGCTTGTTCATTTCCTGAAAAACATGCTTGAAAACGTCAACTAAAATAGTTGGTGAGCTCGCAGGTTTGAGACACAAATATATATAATTGCATATTTTACACACAAACACGACATAATTACAATGAGCCCACAACCAAACCTTGACTTCCTTGTTCGCCCCTACAGATGCCTTATCACGAAACATCTAAAATGAAATGGATAATATACATTCACAAGACATGATAGTCAAAGTTGGCGCGACCAACCATGAATGGGGGTGTCAACCCAAATAGATCTATTCATATATTCCACGGCTTAATTCCAAGCTAAATAGTTGTGTAAAATAAGGGGACTTTAGTGATAATATGCTTAACTCATGTAAATTTATTCCTAAATAATGACACATGTGTAAAATAAATGATAAAAGCATGTTTTTCCCCCGAAATAAATAAGTAAAAAGGGGCCGCGAGAACTCACTGATTGGTAGTCTGAAGCTACGTCAATTCCAACAAAATATGTGCACGAATTGTTGCAACCGGATGTTCCTACTTGAGTCCTACGATGTAATTAAATGCTATTGAGGATTACGGAACAATCCTAACGTGTTATGCATGTTTAGACTCGTAATTTCTAGTACGAGAGACAATGATGATGAATTGCTTAAAAAGATTTTGTTAACTTTAAATGTTTATGAAAATCTTTGTCGAACACTTGTTTGATGTTTAAGTTTAAGTTGGAGGGATGAGAATAAAGTGAAAGTTTACACATGCGTTAAAATACCACTTGTATTGTTAAAAATCATATTTTGAAATCGTGTGACCCGTATAAGTGTTTAGGACTTTCAAGGGACCGAACTTGGTAAATTATAACTTCAAAGTCAGAAGTTTAAAATTTAGGTTTATAAGGTTTTGAACTCCTTAAATAAACTCAAACAAGCTTAACTTTAAAAATTAGTCGATTTACGACGTTTTGCGGTGTATTAAACTTAAAAATAATAATATGGTCATGAATCTTGATAAATTAGTGTTATGATGACTCATCTTACCTTATATTAAATATAAGAAGACTTTCAAAAGTTGGTCGAGTCAAGAGTTAGTGTTTAAAGATGTTTTTATTATCTAATTAGGTCGTAAAACCTTAAAATAAGCCATAATTTCGAAAGTATAGCTGTCCAAATCCAAACTTTATGAAATTCTGTCAGTAGACTCTTTAATATTTATAAAAGATTCTGGAATTTTTCCAGAATTTACTGGAGAGTTGAAGTAAGGTTTCTCCATTCGGTTATCGTAAAATAGCCGAAAATGAAAAAGGATATCTAGACATCTCCAAAAGTTATGAAATTTATTTTTTAAGCTTTATATGATCTCAAAAACATTTTGTAAATTTTGGGGAGGTTTTTGAAATAGTTAAGTATTTTTCCAAAAATTATTTACAATAGCCAAAATTAGAAAGGATAGCTAGACAAGTCCAAAAATTATGATTATTATTTTTTTGAACTCTTAATGACCAGTAAATCATATGGTAAAAATATTATATTTTTATGAAAAGTTTAAGTATAAAAACGACGTTTGTTTTTACAAGATTTATTTTATAGATATAGTTCCCGAGCTCCATAAATCATGAAATTTAATATGGAAGCTTTTTATATTATATAGGAGCTACAGAAAAAATATGGGAATTTTTGGTGATCATTAAGTAAAATTCATGTTTTAGGTCCAAAATCGACGTTTTAACGGTGAAAGTTTATTTTTAGGTTGCATATGGTCATTTCAACTTTATTTAACTCATCCAACCTTGTAAATATATGATATAAAGTGTAATTAAAAGTAATCTAACGAGTTAGTAGGTGTTAGGAGAAAGAAAAATGAAAGCACAATTGTATGTAAAGTAATAATATAAAGTAAATGGACTAGTTCTTGAATGTTGAAGGTATGTTTATGGTTTGGCCTTAGCCATAGATCACCACTTGTTTACATACACTATGAAGCATATGATGGTGTCATACTACCCATAAACCTTTTTGTTATCAAAATCAAGATCTAGAAAGAAGAAAGAAAGAAAGTAAGAAACTCACAAATCAAGAACTTCAAAGTTGGGACTTTGTTCTTGCACTATTTTGCCCAAAATTTGAGAGAGAAAATGAGAGAGTTTGAGAGTGATTTGTTTGGTGCAAGTGAAAATGGTGGATGAAAGCTTCTATTTATAGGAGAATTGGGCATGGTTTTCTTATTAAAATATTTAAGAAATCATGGTATGTTTGTGTGTGTAAGTGGATGAAAGAAAAGGGGTGTGGGAGGTGGAGTAAGATGTGGGTGATGTCTTGTCTATTTTTTTTATAAAAATTCTTTTACATCTTTTGAAGACTTTTATAAATGTTTTTATAAAAATTAAAGTCTTTTATATAGAGTTTTTATAAAATGTTGTTAGTTATTAAAATTGTATTGCATAGTCTTGATTTTTATAAAATATTTAGTTCTTAGAAATAAATAATGGTTTTATAAGTTTAAATTTATATAAAATAATACTTAGGTAGTTTTATTAGGAATGGCGTGTGCGCATGAACAATGTGAGCAGAAAGATTTATGTATACATGTATATATTATGTTAAAGAAATAAAATGTTCGTAAATACAAAAATAGAAATTGTATCCATGTGTTTAATATAAAATGAATATGTTTGACTTGCTGTTTGACCAAAGTGTGTCATTCATCACTAATGTTTGTTTATTTTCTCTTATGCACAAGAATGTTCTATAAAATTGTTGTGCACATTGTATGACGACCTAATTTTCATTTAACTGAGTCCTAATGATGGTTATTGACTAGTAATGCATGGAAATAGGATTTTAAGATGTTGACCTGAAATTAGGGGTTGTCACAGTCTCCCCTAGTTAAGGGAATTTCGTCCCGAAATTCAATTTGTATTGTTCTGGACAGGATCCTCTTGAAAGAGTTGAGGGTACTTAAGCTTCATTTGATCTTCCCGTTCCCATGTGAACTCAGGACCTTGTCTTGAGTTCCATCTGACCTTAATAATCGGAAGACGGCTTCGCTTAAGCCTTTTGATTTCTCTATCCATGATCTCCATGGGTTCTTCGATAAAATGGAGTTTACCATCAATCCGAACCTCCTCGAGTGGTACACATAATGTATCGTCAGCTAGACATTTCTTCAAATTCGACACATGGAATGTATCGTGTACGCTGCTAAGTTCTTGAGGTAATTTAAGCTTGTAAGCTACTGGACCAATTCTATCCACAATCTCGAATGGTCCAACATACCTCGGGCTGAGTTTGCTTCTTTTCCCAAAACGTACCACACCCTTCCAGGGTGAGACCTTTAAAAGAACTTTATCACCGATTTGAAATTCCAGAGGTTTCCTTCGGGTGTCTGCGTAACTTTTCTGACGGTCTCTGGCTGCCTTAAGCCTATCTTTAATCTTGACTATCTTATCGGTTGTCTCTTGAATGATTTCTGGGCCTGTTAATTGGCTATCACCAATTTCAGCCCAACACACCGGTGATCGACATTTGCGTCCGTACAAAGCTTCAAAAGGTGCGCATTTGATGCTAGTGTGATAACTGTTATTATAGGAAAACTCTACCAGTGGTAAGTGGGCATCCCAATTACCTCCAAAATCAATCACACAAGCTCTAAGCATATCTTCTAATGTCTGGATAGTCCTTTCGCTTTGACCATCCGTTTGGGGGTGGTAAGCAGTACTCATATCCAAACGTGTCCCCAAAGCCTTCTGCAACGTCTGCCAGAACCTTGAAGTAAATCGACTATCTCTATCTGAAATAATGGAGATAGGTACTCCGTGCCTTGCCACAATTTCATTTACATAGATCCTTGACAACTTCTCCATCTTGTAATCTTCTCTGATAGGTAGAAAGTGCGCGGATTTTGTTAATCGGTCCACGATGACCCATATCGTATCATGACCGCTAGAGGTCCTGGGTAACTTAGTAATGAAATCCATAGAAATATGCTCCCATTTCCATTGCGGAATTTCTGGTTGTTGTAACAATCCAGATGGTTTCTGATATTCCGCCTTAACTTTGGAGCATGTCAAACACTTCCCAACATACGTTGCAATACTTCCCTTCATACTTGGCCACCAATAAAATTCTTTCAGATCCTTATACATCTTGTCAGACCCTGGATGAATGGAATACCTGGACTTGTGAGCTTCGTCCATGATCAGCTCTCTTAGGTTACCAACACTTGGCACCCAAATTCTGTTCATAAAGTAGAGAGTCTCATCAGACTTAGACTCAAATTGCTTATCCATTCCCCGTAAGGACTCATTCTTTACATTCTCCTCTTTTAGTGCTTCTTTCTGTGCATTTAGGATGTGAATTTTAAGACTCGTCTGAATAGTCATTCCCAATGCACGCACACGAAGAGTTTTAACTCTTTCTTTTCTACTCAACGCGTCAGCCACCACATTTGCTTTTCCCGGGTGGTAACGAATCTCACAATCATAGTCGTTTAGTAATTCAACCCATCTTCGTTGCCGCATGTTCAACATCTTCTGATCAAATATGTGTTGGAGGCTCTTGTGGTCGGTATAAACAATGCATTTAGTACCGTACAAGTAGTGCCTCCAAATCTTTAGTGCGAAAACTACGGCTCCCAATTCCAAATCATGGGTGGTATAGTTCTTCTCATGCACCTTGAGTTGTCGGGATGCGTATGCAATAACTTTGTCTTTTTGCATCAACACACAACCAAGACCTTGGTGTGACGCATCGCAGTATACAACAAAGTTATCTGTTCCCTTAGGAAGTGATAGGATCGGTGCCCGACATAGTCTTTGCTTAAGCAATTGAAATGCCGCTTCTTGCTTTTCTTCCCAATCAAACTTTTTGTCTTTCTGGGTTAGCGTAGTCAGAGGCTGGGCTATTTTTGAAAAGTTTTCAATAAATCGCCTGTAGTAATCGGCTAAACCCAAAAACTGACGAACTTCTGTTGGCGTTCGAGGAGCTTCCCAATTCTTGATTGCTTCAATCTTGGCAGGGTCCACGTGAATTCCTTTTTCATTAATCACGTGTCCAAGAAAGTGTACTTCTCGTAACCAAAAGTCACATTTGGAAAACTTTGCATACAACTTCTCATTTTTTAGCAATTCCAGGATTAACCTCAAATGTTGTTCATGATCTTCTTTGCTTCGTGAGTAGATTAGTATATCGTCGATGAATACTATCACGAATTTATCCAAATAAGGTTTGCATACCCTATTCATAAGATCCATGAATACTGCAGGTGCATTTGTTAAACCAAACGGCATAACCAGGAACTCGTAAAGCCCATACCGTGTCCTAAACGCAGTCTTTGGTATGTCTTCTTCTTGTATCCTCAACTGATGGTATCCTGATCTGAGATCAATCTTTGAGTAGTAGCTAGAACCTTGTAGCTGATCGAATAGATCATCTATTCTAGGAAATGGATATCGGTTCTTGATTGTTAGCTTGTTCAATTCCCGATAATCGATACACATCCTAAAGGTTCCGTCCTTCTTTTTAACGAACAAGACCGGAGCTCCCCAGGGTGAGAAACTCGGTCTTATAAAACCTTTTTCCAAAACCTCTTGTAACTGGTTGGATAACTCCTGCATCTCTGATGGCGCCAATCTATAAGGTGATCGTGCGACAGGCGCCGCTCCTGGAACTAGATCGATTCGAAATTCAACTTGTCGTGGAGGTGGGAGTCCGGGCAAGTCTTTGGGAAAGACTTCTGGTGTAACATCCCAAATAATAGAAAGTAAATAAAAAGGAAAAGAACAAGTGGGCTTGGCCCAGATTTCGGCCCATGGGCCGATATTAGAAGGAAACCCTTCTACATCTGCACACAGCCTCTCCCCATCCTCTCATTTGCGCAAGACTAGAAAGAGAAAGAGAGAGCTCAGTCTAGAGAGAGAAAGATCGGGATCAAGCTCAAAGTCTCGAAGATTTGTTGCTCACTACCTCTGGAGCATAAAGAAACAGGAAAGAAGCAGTAACAGGTAATCGCTATACCTAAATCTGAGTTTTTGTAACTTTCGGGTTAAAGGGTAAAAATCGAGTGAAGAGGTAGATTTTACGTGTGAAACTTGAAACAAACCACATATTTGGGTTCATGGGAAGTAAAGGAACGTTTCGAACGTAAAAAGTTCAAAGCTTGATCGATTAGAATAAATGGCCAGATCTAGGGTTTCTGTTTGGGGAAGATGACTGAGTCATCGAAACTACATAGTTTCGATAGACAAAAGTATAACTCGAAACTACATAGTTTCGATAGACAAAGTATGACTCGAAACTACCGAGTTTCGATTGTAGCAGACCCATCGAAACTACATAGTTTCGATACAGACCCTAAACTTAAACTACTAAGATTTTACACAAGTCACCACTCGAAACTACATAGTTTCGATAGGCAAAGTATGACTCGAAACTACATAGTTTCGATAGACAGAGTACCACTCGAAACTACATAGTTTCGATAGACAAAAGTATAACTCGAAACTACATAGTTTCGATAGACAAAGTATGACTCGAAACTACATAGTTTCGATAGGCAAAGTATGACTCGAAACTACCTAGTTTCGATAGAAAGGGTATGACTCGAAACTACGGGGTTTATACTTAGTAATGTCTAGTGTCATTTAGGAGCAATACCTTATGCATATAACTTTATTATACAGATCGTGAGTAACCCTAGTGACGCTCAGTGACCAATTGAGAGCATTTCTGAGACCACCCATCAGGTGAGTTCAAGATCCCTATTTTACTGTTTTAGGGTGGTGTGCATACTCAAGAATTAGACGTTTATAAATAAATGTATATTATTTAATTAAACGTTTTGTAAGAAAGAAAGATAACGGTTGTTAAACCGAATGTTTTGACAGGAAGAAAGATAACGGTTGTTAAACCGAACGTTTTGAAAGAAAGAAAGAAAGAAGAATGGTTTATTTAACTATATGTTTTATAAACAAGAGAAAGAGAAGAAAGAATGGGTTATTTAATTATATGATTTATAAACAAGAGAAAGAGAAGAAAGAATGGTTTACTTAACTATATGTTTTATAAACTAAGAGAAGAATAATAAGTCAAATACATTGTCTAATCTGTAAGAGTATGCTTATACGACGAAAGACTTGGAGTAGTAGCGTAGTCCTAGAGGCTAGTGCTACTCTAAGCATAGTAGCAAGTCTTGAGGTAGTAGTATAGTCCTTGAGACTAGTGCTACCCGAAGCCGATGCTGCGTCATGGACAAGTCCATGATGTATCATGAGAGAAATCGGGACAGTGCTCGGCAGGGCATTGTAACGAGGATGTTGCAACTGGTTAAGATGAGTAACGACGGTTACTCTAGCGGCGACGGTCGCTAAGAAAGAATGAAGAAGCCCGCTTGGGGGCACAGAAAGTCGGTTATCGGCCTTTGGACGTTGAGCCTTAGGGAACAATAACCGCGAGAAAGAGTTCCTTCGGGAAGTAAGAACGAAGAAGCCCGCTCGGGGGCACAGAACAGATTGTAGACATTAATGTATGACTTAAAGAAAAGAGTACAAAGTAAATACGTATGAATATAGAAGAAGAAAGAAAGATTTTTATACGTATGTATTTTAAAGAAGGAAGACATATTTTAATGTGTATGTATTTAAAGAATAAAGAAAGATTTCATTGTATTACGTGTATAATATAATACGTATATTTAAAAGGGAAAATCCTTTTTATATATATATAAAGCTAAAGAAAACTTGAACTCACCAGCGTTAGCTGACTATTTTAGTATGCACATCAGGTAGCAAAGGAAAGGAAAAGAAATGATGCCGCGAGGGCTTAGGAGTGAATGGCTGGATGGCTGCTGCTGATGAAGACTGACATCCCCATTTGCTAGTTTTAGATTGTTGAACTATGTTTAAATTTTAAGTTTTAATTGACTCTGAATTTTGTAAAGACTTCCGCTGTTAGTTTAATGTTTGATTCAAAGTTTAAGAACTATGTATATGCAATGTTTGCCAACTGTGAGAGGTACCCGGTTTGGGTTCTTTCAAGTTGGTATCAGAGCCATAGTTTGAGAGATTCGGACATTCGCCAAAATGTCTGAACTTGAACTGAGAATGGGACAGAAGAATGGGATGTCAGTCAGAACAGCCAAGCCACGAAAGGAGAACAGTAAGGCCTTAGTAATTAGTGACTGTAGAAACAGTAAACAGTAAAGGGCCTTAGAATAGTAAGGTAGTCCATGTCCTAGTTTAGAAACATAGACACCAAATACCTTAGAATAGAAAGTAGAGCGAAGGTGCCTTGATGTAGAAACTCTGGACTTGAGTACAAACGTCACTCTGACGGGGAATGTTCAGAACCCAGGAAGTAAAGTAAATTAGTAATTTCATACCGGTCTCTGTAATTAGTAATTTACATTACTCAAGGTGTTCTAAATAATTACCTATCAGGATAACATGAGTATCTCCTTGTTCGCAGTGAGAAAACGTCATGGCTGGAAGGAAAGGTGCAAAGGGGGGAGCCGGTACGGGACGTAGGGGCAGGCCCCGTGTCAACCGGGTTGAAATAGAAGAAAGTGAACCCTCTGTTCATGGGTCGGTGTCGATCCATACTACTAATGAGGATGCTCCGAGTAACCCCGGAGCACAGGATGAAGAAGGCTTAGTTTTGGAGCCAATTGTCAGGAGAGCGATAGCCGACGAAGTGGCTGCAGTTCTGAAGAATACTCTACCTGCAGCACTCGCTGAAGCCCTGAAGACTGTGGAAGGGGAGAGAGAAAGGGGCTTACGGGCCGAAGATAGAAATATGATCGAACCTGAGTCTGAAGGTGAGGACTCTGACTATGAAGAGAAACGCGGATGCGACTACAAGTCCTTTCGAAATTGTGATCCGCCAACTTTTGATGGGAAGAAAGATGCTATTGCCGCATACTACTGGATTGACCGCATGACTGCAGTCATTAAGATGAGTGAATGCCGTGCTGACCAAGCGGTAGGGTTTGCCGCTCATTCTTTCGCCTTCGAGGCACTGAGCTGGTGGGAGAATGTGAAGAAAGCTAAGTCCGAAAGGGATATTGATAGAATGAAGTGGGAAGATCTAAAAACACTGGTTATTCAGAAGTTCTGTCCCCAAAATGAGATTGATAAGATGGAAGAAGCCTTCGTGGAACTCAGGGCTGGTAGCCTGACTCATCGACAGTTCACCTCCAGGTTTAATGAGTTAACTCAGCTGGTTCCCCACTTGGTGAACACAGAAGAAAGAAGGATCAAATGCTATATCCAGAAGCTACCTCCAAGAGTTCGCACAATCATTAATGCCAACATCCCTGGAGACTTTGACTCGGTGGTGGCTATGAGTGGAAAGATTTTTGATGATGTGGCCGCAGAAGGCGTAACCCCCGCTGAAACTCAAAAGAAATGGTCTAACGCCACTAAGCGCTCGGGCGGGGATTGGTCTGCCTCAAAAAGTAAGAAGCCAAGACCGGAGGAAAGGGTCAACTGTAGCAAATGTGATAGGCCACATCTTGGGGAGTGCAAGTATGGGTTGAACATATGTTACCGTTGTGGCAAGACCGGGCACATCTCTCGTGAATGTCCCAACGCTCCTGGTTCTGCAAACAATAGAAAGTGCCACAACTGTGGTGGATCAGGACATTTCTCCAAGGATTGCCGTAAACCAAGAACAACAAACAATGAGAAGGCAAAGGAGGCTGAGAAAGGGGGAGCAAGAACCAGAGCCTATGCCCTGACACAGGAGGAAGCAAGGGGAGATCCCAACGTGGTGTCAGGTACGTTCATCCTTGGCCACACCTTTGTTTCTGTTCTGTTTGATTCAGGTGCTAGTAAAAGTTTTATATCCTCCTCGTTCTGTAAAAGACTGAAATACAAAACTTCCAAGATAGAAAGAGCCTTTAATGTTGAGACTGCAGTGGGTAGAAACACTAAAGTGGTAGAGTTGGTAGACGATCTTACCATAAAGATAGAGGGCCATAGATTTCCGGTTAGATTATTCGTTATAGCCTTGGGAGGATTCGATGTAGTACTGGGAATGGATTGGTTATCTGCCAATGAAGCTCGGATTGTGTGTAAACGAAAAGTGATTCAGCTCAACGCTCCTGACGGCAGCGAGGTCGTAATTTATGGGGAACGAGACATTCCGTTGACTAATGTAATCTCACAAATGAAAGCAGAAAAGTATATGGGGCGTGGGTGTGAGGCCTACTTGGCGTACGTGATCGATAAAGACGTAAAAGTAAAAGAGTTAAGCGAAGTACCCGTGGTGTGCCATTATCCGGAAGTGTTCCCTGAGGAACTGCCCGGATTGCCGCCTGATCGGGAGACAGAATTCCAAATAGATTTAATGCCAGGTGCCCAGCCCGTTGCCAAAGCACCTTACCGGCTAGCGCCACTTGAGATGAAAGAGCTGATGACCCAACTGGAAGAACTTTTGGAAAAGGGATTTATCAGACCGAGCATTTCACCATGGGGTGCTCCGGTGCTGTTTGTCAAGAAGAAAGATGGTGCCATGAGAATGTGCATCGACTACAGAGAATTGAACAAAAGAACTGTGAAGAATAAGTACCCACTACCCAGAATCGACGATCTATTCGACCAATTACAGGGCGCCAAATGGTTCTCAAAGATCGACCTGCGGTCAGGTTATCATCAACTAAAGGTAAGAGAGGAAGACATACCTAAAACCGCATTCCGAACGCGATATGGACACTACGAGTTCCGAGTGATGTCCTTTGGGCTTACAAATGCTCCCGCAGCCTTCATGGATATGATGAACAGAGTGTGTCGACCAATGTTAGACCGGTCAGTGATAGTCTTCATCGACGATATACTCGTATATTCTAAGAACAAGGGTGATCATGCATGTCACCTGCGAGAAGTTCTAGACACATTAAAGACAGAGAAGCTTTATGCTAAGTTCACGAAATGCGCGTTCTGGCTAAAGGAAGTCCAATTCTTAGGTCATGTGATTAACGCTGAAGGCATCATGGTAGACCCAGCAAAGATTGATGCAGTGTGGAATTGGGAAATTCCGAAAACACCAACGGATGTACGAAGTTTTCTAGGTTTGGCAGGCTACTACCGGAGGTTTATACAAGACTTCTCTAAGATAGCCTCACCTCTAACCAAATTGACTCGTAAGGACGTAAAATATGAATGGGGCCAGGCCCAAACCACTGCCTTCGAAGAATTAAAGAAGAGATTAACCCGAGCACCGGTGCTGACCCTACCCGATGGTAACGAGGACCTAGTGGTGTATTCTGACGCCTCAGGCCAGGGGTTAGGCTGTGTGCTTATGCAACGAGGAAAGGTGATTGCGTATGCATCACGACAATTAAAGACTCACGAAGTCAACTACCCGACTCACGACCTTGAACTCGCGGCCGTTGTCTTTGCCTTAAAGATTTGGAGACATTACCTCTATGGAGTCAGATGCACCATCTACTCCGACCACAAAAGCTTGAAGTATTTCTTCGAACAAAAAGAGTTGAACATGAGGCAGCGGCGATGGTTAGAATTATTAAAAGACTACGACTGTGAAATCCTTTACCACCCCGGAAAGGCGAATGTGGTGGCCGACGCCTTGAGTCGAAAGGAGGCGACAACTCCTATCGAAGTGAAATCCTATCAACTAATCGTGACTCCAGATCTTATGACAGAAATAGAACGTGCCCAAGATGAAGCCTTGAAAGAGGAAAATGTCAAGAGGGAAAGGATAGTGGGTCAGCAAGAAAAGTTAGAAACCAATGCTTATGGGGTACGAACTCGGTTCGGGAGGATGTGGATACCCAAGGGTGGCGAACTTAGAGTCAAAATCCTTGACGAGGCTCACAAGTCTCGTTACTCTATCCATCCCGGAACTAACAAGATGTACCATGATTTGAAGAAGGAATACTGGTGGCCCGGCATGAAAAATGATGTAACCGATTATGTGAGCAAATGCCTAACTTGCTCTCAAGTGAAGGCCGAACACCAGAAGCCGTGCGGAAAGATGCAACCACTATTCATTCCTGAATGGAAGTGGGAACACATTACCATGGATTTCATAACCAAGCTACCGCGTACAGCTAAGGGACATGATACTATATGGGTAATTGTGGATAGACTGACGAAGAGTGCTCACTTCTTGCCCATGCGTGAGAGTTACTCGTCAGAAAAACTAGCAGAACTATTCATTAACGAGATCGTGGCCAGACACGGTATGCCATTGTCAATTGTGTCAGACCGGGACACGAGATTCACATCAAGGTTCTGGAGGCAATTCCATGAGGGAATGGGTACGAGACTTAATATCAGTACAGCTTACCACCCGCAAACCGATGGCCAGTCCGAAAGGACTATCCAAACTCTAGAGGACATGCTGCGGGCATGTATCATTGACTTTGGAGGTAGTTGGGATAGTCACTTACCACTGGCGGAGTTTTCTTACAACAACAGTTACCATGTGACCATTGGAATGCCGCCTTATGAGATGTTATATGGAAGGAAGTGTAGAACGCCCGTATGTTGGGGCGAAATTGGGCAGAAAGATTTCGCAAGCCTTGACGTAGTCAAAGCAACTTCTGAGAAGTTTGACCAAATCAAAGCGCGAATGAAAGCCGCTAAGGATAGGCAAAAGTCTTACGCTGATAAGAGAAGGAGAGACCTTGAATTCCAGGTTGGAGATAAAGTACTATTGAAGGTGTCTCCGTGGAAGGGAATAATTCGATTCCGAAAAAGAGGGAAACTAAGTCCGAGGTTTGTCGGACCATTTAAGATTGTGGCACGAGTTGGAAAGGTGGCTTATCGACTAGAACTGCCTGAAAAATTGAGTGGAATCCACCCTACTTTTCACGTTTCGCAATTGCGAAAGTGCCTAGCTGACGAATCGGCACAAGTGTCACTCGATGACATCGAAGTAGACAATAAGCTTAACTATATTGAGGAGCCCACAGCAATCCTAGACAGAAAAGAGAAGCGACTACGCAATAAAGTTATCCCGCTAGTCAAAGTTCAATGGAAACATCGAAAAGGATCAGAAGCCACGTGGGAGACGGAGTCGGAAATGAGGGAGTTGTACCCTCAGATGTTTGACCCATGAAAGGTTTCGAGGGCGAAACCTCTAATAAGAAGGGTAGACTTGTAACATCCCAAATAATAGAAAGTAAATAAAAAGGAAAAGAACAAGTGGGCTTGGCCCAGATTTCGGCCCATGGGCCGATATTAGAAGGAAACCCTTCTACATCTGCACACAGCCTCTCCCCATCCTCTCATTTGCGCAAGACTAGAAAGAGAAAGAGAGAGCTCAGTCTAGAGAGAGAAAGATCGGGATCAAGCTCAAAGTCTCGAAGATTTGTTGCTCACTACCTCTGGAGCATAAAGAAACAGGAAAGAAGCAGTAACAGGTAATCGCTATACCTAAATCTGAGTTTTTGTAACTTTCGGGTTAAAGGGTAAAAATCGAGTGAAGAGGTAGATTTTACGTGTGAAACTTGAAACAAACCACATATTTGGGTTCATGGGAAGTAAAGGAACGTTTCGAACGTAAAAAGTTCAAAGCTTGATCGATTAGAATAAATGGCCAGATCTAGGGTTTCTGTTTGGGGAAGATGACTGAGTCATCGAAACTACATAGTTTCGATAGACAAAAGTATAACTCGAAACTACATAGTTTCGATAGACAAAGTATGACTCGAAACTACCGAGTTTCGATTGTAGCAGACCCATCGAAACTACATAGTTTCGATACAGACCCTAAACTTAAACTACTAAGATTTTACACAAGTCACCACTCGAAACTACATAGTTTCGATAGGCAAAGTATGACTCGAAACTACATAGTTTCGATAGACAGAGTACCACTCGAAACTACATAGTTTCGATAGACAAAAGTATAACTCGAAACTACATAGTTTCGATAGACAAAGTATGACTCGAAACTACATAGTTTCGATAGGCAAAGTATGACTCGAAACTACCTAGTTTCGATAGAAAGGGTATGACTCGAAACTACGGGGTTTATACTTAGTAATGTCTAGTGTCATTTAGGAGCAATACCTTATGCATATAACTTTATTATACAGATCGTGAGTAACCCTAGTGACGCTCAGTGACCAATTGAGAGCATTTCTGAGACCACCCATCAGGTGAGTTCAAGATCCCTATTTTACTGTTTTAGGGTGGTGTGCATACTCAAGAATTAGACGTTTATAAATAAATGTATATTATTTAATTAAACGTTTTGTAAGAAAGAAAGATAACGGTTGTTAAACCGAATGTTTTGACAGGAAGAAAGATAACGGTTGTTAAACCGAACGTTTTGAAAGAAAGAAAGAAAGAAGAATGGTTTATTTAACTATATGTTTTATAAACAAGAGAAAGAGAAGAAAGAATGGGTTATTTAATTATATGATTTATAAACAAGAGAAAGAGAAGAAAGAATGGTTTACTTAACTATATGTTTTATAAACGAAGAGAAGAATAATAAGTCAAATACATTGTCTAATCTGTAAGAGTATGCTTATACGACGAAAGACTTGGAGTAGTAGCGTAGTCCTAGAGGCTAGTGCTACTCTAAGCATAGTAGCAAGTCTTGAGGTAGTAGTATAGTCCTTGAGACTAGTGCTACCCGAAGCCGATGCTGCGTCATGGACAAGTCCATGATGTATCATGAGAGAAATCGGGACAGTGCTCGGCAGGGCATTGTAACGAGGATGTTGCAACTGGTTAAGATGAGTAACGACGGTTACTCTAGCGGCGACGGTCGCTAAGAAAGAATGAAGAAGCCCGCTTGGGGGCACAGAAAGTCGGTTATCGGCCTTTGGACGTTGAGCCTTAGGGAACAATAACCGCGAGAAAGAGTTCCTTCGGGAAGTAAGAACGAAGAAGCCCGCTCGGGGGCACAGAACAGATTGTAGACATTAATGTATGACTTAAAGAAAAGAGTACAAAGTAAATACGTATGAATATAGAAGAAGAAAGAAAGATTTTTATACGTATGTATTTTAAAGAAGGAAGACATATTTTAATGTGTATGTATTTAAAGAATAAAGAAAGATTTCATTGTATTACGTGTATAATATAATACGTATATTTAAAAGGGAAAATCCTTTTTATATATATATAAAGCTAAAGAAAACTTGAACTCACCAGCGTTAGCTGACTATTTTAGTATGCACATCAGGTAGCAAAGGAAAGGAAAAGAAATGATGCCGCGAGGGCTTAGGAGTGAATGGCTGGATGGCTGCTGCTGATGAAGACTGACATCCCCATTTGCTAGTTTTAGATTGTTGAACTATGTTTAAATTTTAAGTTTTAATTGACTCTGAATTTTGTAAAGACTTCCGCTGTTAGTTTAATGTTTGATTCAAAGTTTAAGAACTATGTATATGCAATGTTTGCCAACTGTGAGAGGTACCCGGTTTGGGTTCTTTCATCTGGATAATCTTGGACAGTCGGAATATCTTGGATACGCTTCTCCTTGGACTTCTTTTCTAGTACATGGGCTAAGATTGCATGGTACCCTTTCTTCAAATACTTCCGGGCCTTCATGCATGTTATCATCTTCAGGTGTATTCCACTTCTTTCACCTTGGATCATGAGTGTTTCTCCACAAGGAAGTGGTATTCGAACTATTTTATCAAAACATATGATCTCTGCTCGATTCTTCGACAACCAATCCATTCCAACCACTATATCGAAACTTCCAAGTTCTACCGGTAATAGGTCTATACTAAAATGATGGCCTCCTAAACTCAAGGTACATCCTTGAATTATTTCGCTAGTTTTAATTAACTTTCCATCAGCCAGTTCTATGCTATAGTTAGTGTTCAACTTATTTGATTTTATACCAATTAGCGGTCTAAACTCAGTTGAAACAAAACTCCTATCAACACCCGTGTCAAAAAGTATAGAAGCATATTGATCATTAACTAGGAACGTACCCGTAACGATGTTGGGGTCTTGACGGGCATCCCCTGCTCCGATCACGAATGCTCTACCCCGAGCTGGGTTTGCATTAGCATTAGCATTCTGGTTCTTGTTCAGCTTAGGGCAGGTGTTCCTCAGATGCTCCGTACTTCCACATTCATAGCATGCCAATTGTGCGACCTTGGTCTGGCAGTTCCTCGCTAAGTGCCCCGCCTTCTTACATTTGCCGCACACAAGGGTGTTACAGGCTCCATTATGGTGGAAGTTGCACTTGTTACATTTGCGCAACGGTCCTTGATAATGCCCTTTTTCCTTAACATTCGCCACATAATTCTTCACAGTGTTCGGCTTCTTGTTCGACCAATTACCCGACTTCTTTGCAAAATTATTATTCCATTTTCTCTTTTCACCAGAACCGGCAGGTGCCAGTACTCCAGTGCGAACCATCTCATCGGTCAAGCTTCCAGACAATTCAACTGCCTCATCAAGAGTGGCAGGGTTTGCTGATTTGGTCATGCCGCGAATCTGAGGAGCTAGCCCCCAGATGTATCGTTCGATACGTTTTGGTTCCGGCGTAACCAAGTGTGGTACCAGCCTTGCCATTTCGTGGAATCGGTTGGTATACTCCAAGTGTTCAGCTCCATTCATTGATATGTGCCAGAATTCTTCCTCGATCTTTTGAATTGCATTAGTGGGACAAAACTTCTTAATCAACATCTCCTTCAGCTGTCCCCAGGTTAATTGACTGATGACCTCTCTTCCTTTGGTCTGTACCTCAGCATTCCACCAAGTTAATGCCTTATCTTGAAGTGAGCAGGTGGCATATTTGACTATGCAGTTGTCTGGACATTCACTGATGTCTATGACAGATTCCATCTTCTCAATCCATCGTAGGATACCGACGGCTCCTTCAGTGCCATAATAGTCAAGAGGTTTGCAAGCCATGAATGACTTATACGAACAGCCTCTCTTTCCTTCAGTAGTTCCCTCAGTACCGTTGGTCCCGTTGCCAGTACCTCCGATAGTTCCATTGTTTCCTTCAGTTCCATTTGTATCCGCTGCTCCATTAGTTCTGTCATTTCCGTTCGTACCACCGTTAATTCCAGAGTTTCCATTTGGAGTGAGTTGAGCGACAATGTTTGGTATAGCAGCAGCAATTTGATCAGCAACAATTTGAGCAATCTCGTTTCGGCTAACAGCCGCGTTGTTCGTTGCGTTGTTTTCTGTTTCGGCAGTTGTACGTCGCGTTGCTCTTCGTGGTGGCATTTTCTATAATAAATACCACATGTCAAAGGGCAATGCATACTAAAAGGTTTCTAAAATGATGATGATGATGCTCATGTTGTAGTCATGAAAGTATGTCATGCAGTGTGTCTAAGTTCTAACGTTCAAGTAGTCGGATCTAAGGTTATAGTCTAGGTACCACTAGGGAATCCTAATTCTCTATAACCAATGCGCTCTGATACCAAATCTGTCACACCCCGCTAAAGCGGAAACACGAGGCGCGACTGACAAGGAACCATAACAACATTGCTTATATAGAAATACTTAATTACTTTCATAACATCACCAAAATACGACTACAACGTTTAAAGCCTAGAGGCGGCTACATAATTCTTCAAAATACAAATTTAACAAGACAATAAAAAGACAACAACAAAAGTCTTCAATTAAAATTCCTAGAAAGGTTTCCATCATGCTTGTTCATTTCCTGAAAAACATGCTTGAAAACGTCAACTAAAATAGTTGGTGAGCTCGCAGGTTTGAGACACAAATATATATAATTGCATATTTTACACACAAACACGACATAATTACAATGAGCCCACAACCAAACCTTGACTTCCTTGTTCGCCCCTACAGATGCCTTATCACGAAACATCTAAAATGAAATGGATAATATACATTCACAAGACATGATAGTCAAAGTTGGCGCGACCAACCATGAATGGGGGTGTCAACCCAAATAGATCTATTCATATATTCCACGGCTTAATTCCAAGCTAAATAGTTGTGTAAAATAAGGGGACTTTAGTGATAATATGCTTAACTCATGTAAATTTATTCCTAAATAATGACACATGTGTAAAATAAATGATAAAAGCATGTTTTTCTCCCGAAATAAATAAGTAAAAAGGGGCCGCGAGAACTCACTGATTGGTAGTCTGAAGCTACGTCAATTCCAACAAAATATGTGCACGAATTGTTGCAACCGGATGTTCCTACTTGAGTCCTACGATGTAATTAAATGCTATTGAGGATTACGGAACAATCCTAACGTGTTATGCATGTTTAGACTCGTAATTTCTAGTACGAGAGACAATGGTGATGAATTGCTTAAAAATATTTTGTTAACTTTAAATGTTTATGAAAATCTTTGTCGAACACTTGTTTGATGTTTAAGTTTAAGTTGGAGGGATGAGAATAAAGTGAAAGTTTACACATGCGTTAAAATACCACTTATATTGTTAAAAATCATGTTTTGAAATCGCGTGACCCGTATAAGTGTTTAGGACTTTCAAGGGACCGAACTTGGTAAATTATAACTTCAAATTCAGAAGTTTAAAATTTAGGTTTATAAGGTTTTGAACTCCTTAAATAAACTCAAACAAGCTTAACTTTAAAAATTAGTCGATTTACGACGTTTTGCGGTGTATTAAACTTAAAAATAATAATATGGTCATGAATCTTGATAAATTAGTGTTATGATGACTCATCTTACCTTATATTAAATATAAGAAGACTTTCAAAAGTTGGTCGAGTCAAGAGTTAGTGTTTAAAGATGTTTTTATTATCTAATTAGGTCGTAAAACCTTAAAATAAGCCATAATTTCGAAAGTATAGCTGTCCAAATCCAAACTTTATGAAATTCTGTCAGTAGACTCTTTAATATTTATAAAAGATTCTGGAATTTTTCCAGAATTTACTGGAGAGTTGAAGTAAGGTTTCTCCATTCGGTTATCGTAAAATAGCCGAAAATGAAAAAGTATATCTAGACATCTCCAAAAGTTATGAAATTTATTTTTTAAGCTTTATATGATCTCAAAAACATTTTGTAAATTTTGGGGAGGTTTTTGAAATAGTTAAGTATTTTTCCAAAAATTATTTACAATAGCCAAAATTAGAAAGGATAGCTAGACAAGTCCAAAAATTATGATTATTATTTTTTTGAACTCTTAATGACCAGTAAATCATATGGTAAAAATATTATATTTTTATGAAAAGTTTAAGTATAAAAACGACGTTTGTTTTTACAAGATTTATTTTATAGATATAGTTCCCGAGCTCCATAAATCATGAAATTTAATATGGAAGCTTTTTATATTATATAGGAGCTACAGAAAAAATATGGGAATTTTTGGTGATCATTAAGTAAAATTCATGTTTTAGGTCCAAAATCGACGTTTTAACGGTGAAAGTTTATTTTTAGGTTGCATATGGTCATTTCAACTTTATTTAACTCATCCAACCTTGTAAATATATGATATAAAGTGTAATTAAAAGTAATCTAACGAGTTAGTAGGTGTTAGGAGAAAGAAAAATGAAAGCACAATTGTATGTAAAGTAATAATATAAAGTAAATGGACTAGTTCTTGAATGTTGAAGGTATGTTTATGGTTTGGCCTTAGCCATAGATCACCACTTGTTTACATACACTATGAAGCATATGATGGTGTCATACTACCCATAAACCTTTTTGTTATCAAAATCAAGATCTAGAAAGAAGAAAGAAAGAAAGTAAGAAACTCACAAATCAAGAACTTCAAAGTTGGGACTTTGTTCTTGCACTATTTTGCCCAAAATTTGAGAGAGAAAATGAGAGAGTTTGAGAGTGATTTGTTTGGTGCAAGTGAAAATGGTGGATGAAGGCTTCTATTTATAGGAGAATTGGGCATGGTTTTCTTATTAAAATATTTAAGAAATCATGGTATGTTTGTGTGTGTAAGTGGATGAAAGAAAAGGGGTGTGGGAGGTGGAGTAAGATGTGGGTGATGTCTTGTCTATTTTTTTTATAAAAATTCTTTTACATCTTTTGAAGACTTTTATAAATGTTTTTATAAAAATTAAAGTCTTTTATATAGAGTTTTTATAAAATGTTGTTAGTTATTAAAATTGTATTGCATAGTCTTGATTTTTATAAAATATTTAGTTCTTAGAAATAAATAATGGTTTTATAAGTTTAAATTTATATAAAATAATACTTAGGTAGTTTTATTAGGAATGGTGTGTGCGCATGAACAATGTGAGCAGAAAGATTTATGTATACATGTATATATTATGTTAAAGAAATAAAATGTTCGTAAATACAAAAATAGAAATTGTATCCATGTGTTTAATATAAAATGAATATGTTTGACTTGCTGTTTGACCAAAGTGTGTCATTCATCACCAATGTTTGTTTATTTTCTCTTATGCACAAGAATGTTCTATAAAATTGTTGTGCACATTGTATGACGACCTAATTTTCATTTAACTGAGTCCTAATGATGGTTATTGACTAGTAATGCATGGAAATAGGATTTTAAGATGTTGACCTGAAATTAGGGGTTGTCACAAATTACAACCACCTACATACAAACAAAAATCAGTTATTTGCAAACACGTTACTCGGAATATTTTCAGGACCTCCTCACTACCTTGCACCTTCGATAACGTATGAGTGAACTTGCCACTTCAAGAGACGACCCATTCCGCGTAGACATTAACCACCCCTACCAACCACAACGAGATTTAAGGGGCTAGAACCTAACTACCACATTTTACAAGATCGCCAACAACACGCTTCTCCGCAACACTCGATCACATACAAAACTCGTTAATATACATCACACACGAAGTTCAATAACTTACGTATGCACGTTCATAATATACCCAACACGAGCACATAATACATGAAACGTAGTTATTTTCAATATATCCAATGCTACACTAATTACATATTATATGAAACTTGATTATTTGCAATACACGTTCTTCTGGATTGATTACAGAATACATAAAACATAGTTGTTTGTAATATACATATACTAAATTGATCACATGATACATAACAATTGGTTAGTTGGTACATAATACTTGATTGACCGCATTGAATATGAAACTATTGAGTTACATGATGCCACGTTGTTCACGTTACACATGAAACCTATTTGATTACTAGCTACATAACACTAGATCATACATAAGATTTGTGTGTTTACATTATACATGAAACTAAGTTACTTACAATTGTTGCAATTGATTGATCACAATATACATGAAGCATGGTCATACACTTTGTTCACCAAACTTGAAAACCATAACACCTTGAAGCTACTCGGGGTTTGACGTATACTTGTTCAAACACGAGGAAGCTGTAACACTTTAAAACAACTCGGTGTTTGACGTACTCTTGTTCAAACACGAAGAAGCTATGGAACCCTAAATTATGCCACGTTATTACTCTTTAGTACTTGATTGGCTATACTATCTATGGACATAGTCATTGTTAGCAACACATACGTGAAAGCAATAGTTATGAATTAAGTGTTTTTGTGTTACCCCATGGACCCCACACACAATGGGATGAACTATGTGGACCATGCAACGATTTGGATAATTACGGGTGCACACGTAATTATAAAAATCAGCACATGGAAGACATAGTGAAATATGTTGTGTGTTATGACATGAAACCTATCGTGAGATATAGTAACAAAACTAATGTGATATGATAAGGACATGGTGGATACACCGCTGGTACTTCCTATATATAAGTGTTCCTGTCATAAAATCAGAAGTAGCGTTATTCTTTCCACGTAAAGTTTTATGTTGTTTGACGGGCCAGTGTTTGTGAAAATATCTTATCCCATCAATTCCATTCCAAGTAATGCATTTCATCCTTAGAATCTAAAATTTTATTCAACGGTTTTCTCCTTGATTTCATTTTTAAAACCCAAACTTAACACCATCATTCATATCTAACCACGAGTATAAAAACCTGTGTCTTGTCATCAGTAATGCTCCTTAAACCAACCATCATAACTCATTGTGAGTCCAAAACCCTCACCTATTTCCTGGTTTAGTAGTCTCCACTAGTTAAATTTCAGGACGAAATTCTTTCAACATGTGGAGACTGTAACATCCTTGATTTTCAGGCCATAATTTTTCATTCTATTATCTAAGCACCTGAAATCCCGTACTTGCCCAACACCTCATGCCACATTAATTATATTCTCAACGGGTATTAATATGAAATTTCCAACCTTTCAATGATACATTATTTTCTATTCTAACATGTGTAGGTATAATCAAATAAATATATACAGATATGTATACACATGTAAACATATATATATGGTTATATTTTTATTGTAATTTTTATAAAAAAAATGAAGATCCTATATAAAATGGTTTAAAATAAAATAATGTTTCCTACTTTATTACTAGTTTTATAAAGACTATTTTTACAACAAAATCTCAATTTATAAAAAATTCGAATCTCTTCACCACCTTTGATCATTTGAAACCCTAATTTTGACCTCATTCACCATACTTGACAAATTTTGACTCAAGTTGACCACCCAAAGTCAAACTAGCCGAAATCAAAGCAAACTGGATGCGTAAATCAATCAAACTCGACTGATTCAAGATTGTTTTGAATTCCAGGACAATCATCGATCCTACTCCAGCCCAATTTCCATCTCTATTTGATCCATGAGAGACAAATTTCGAATTTCAAACAGGGTTGACTCCTCGGAGTCAAACCGAGTTTAAATCATTTCCAAGTAAGGGAATTAAACGTAATTAAAACACCAAATCATACCTTGAATATTCTCGCATGAATCTAGACCCTATTCGCGACCTAATTCACCCCTATTCGACTGAATGAACGCGTAATTTCGTCCTCACAGTTGTCCCCGATTAATTCATATCAAATTGATTGATTTAGTTGGAATTAAATGATAAAAATCAATCCCCCACATTCGCCAGCACATGTACAAACTTTCTAACCGATTGCGCGACTAGCATTGACCCTCTAGAGTTCCGTCGAGCGTAAGAAACTCCGAAACCAACATTCCAGCCATTCTCCTTCATTACTTCATCAAACCAGGTAATTCTTGTGCCATTGTGTTCGTTTTGATCCAATGATCGAAAGCCCCATGATCGGAGCTTCGATCATATGCTTAACGGTTTGATTTCATGGCTAGGGTTACGGGAATTCGATTGGGGACGGGGGGGGGGGGGAGTTTTTGTGTTTTAAATATTTTCGACTGACTTCTTAACCAAGGTCATCGCCCAGTCCCACTGGTAAAGATACACGACCCATAAACTCGTGGTCTCGGGTTCTAAACCCACAACCCGTGCACTTTTTACGCTTAAACCGACACAAAACTGACTTCCCATATCATTGCATGTTTAATACGCACCCAAGCCAGTTTAGTTCCAAGTGTGACCACTGGTCCAGTGGTTGATACTTGATGCTCCTACCGGGCAGACCCGGGTTCGAACCGGGCAAGCCGCGTATTTTTTTAAACCGTTTTTAAAGCCTCAAAAATTTATAAAAAAATGTTTTTATAAACCTTACAATATTTTTAACAGAATAGAACCAAATTTGTTAATTCTCAATATAAATTCAATATTATTATGAATTTCTTTATTAAAATTGTATATTAAATGTTTAAAACTAAGATTTAGATATTTAAATAATTTAAGGAAATTAATTTCCAAATATGATATTCGTTTATACAATACCCCTCAAATTTATAAAGTTTATAAAACTTTAACTCTATTTTCAGATATTTATTTTTAAATGATAATTAGCTAAATAAATTCATTTATTTTAATCGACACAAAATATATATATATATATATATATATATTTACTATTAAATTTTATACATCTGTATAATTAAATAAATAAAGTAAAATCATTTATTTAATTTATATCTAATATGATGCACACATTATTTTTGTAACTAAATAAATAAATAGATAACAAATATTTAATTTATTTAGTTATTCAAACCAAAACTATAATTACTTTAAAACTATTCGTTTCAATTCCTCCCTTTTTGTAAAACACCCATTTCAAGTACGAACCACAATCACCTACTACAACTCAAACCCTTTGTACACCATCCAATTAAATCCTAGACTTAGACCTAGACTATGGTACACATTATTAATTTAATATATATATTATACACTAGGTTAACATGGTGAGTTACAAGGATCACTTCGCTACCTAGACTCTCGTGCTAGCTACACCCTCGATTCAAGTGAGTTTACATAGCCCCTTTTTCGTATTTACATATTTGGGGTGAAACATGATTTCATTCAAATACTATTTGCTATTACACACGTACAATTCTACAATATGATCATATGTGTTTATTTGTGCTTTATGCTTGAATGCTAATTGTTAAGGCTATATATACATGATATACACGTGCAAACTCAAATACATTACTTCAGGCTAACATGCGTTGTTAGGCCCTACATTAGGATAACATGTGTTGTTATGCCCTACATTAGGATAACATGTGTTGTTATGCCCTTCAATTACAAAGTTTCATTTGTGCATTTAGCTTAACTTAGATTCTCCATAAATGCTTTATAAACCATGCATCATATGAATTGTACACAAAACATTTGAACTTTACTTGTGGTGTCAAAACCTATGTATGCTCACCAACTATTTATAGTTGACCCTCTCATTTTATCATGTTTCAGGTACAGTGTTTGAGTTAAGATTTCAAGTCGCTTCACTTAGGATTGAGGACCTAGTTTTAAAATCAAATAAAGTTATTCATGTATTTATATTCTTGTAAGAGTTGTACTTGATTACTTGAGGTATGAAATAAAAGTTATTGTTTAATTATCACAACTTTAGTAAACCAGGAGCTTATGAACAGTCTACATGTCCCGCCCCGACGTTTCCGCCATCGGTTGGGGTGTGACATAATTCCTTTTGTTCGAAAAAGTACTTCAAACTTTTGTGATCGGAGTAAATGGTGCATGTAACTCCATATAAATAATGCCTCCAAATCTTTAATGCGAAAACCACTGTCGCTAACTCTAAGTCATGAGTTGGGTCTTTTACTTCGTGAATCTTTAACTGTCGCGAGGCATAAGCAATTAATTTTCCTCGTTGCATAAGCACACAACCCAATCCCTGACCCGAAGCATCAGAGTAGACTACCCAGTCTTCATTCCCTTCAGGTAGGGTCAAGACTGGAGCTTGAGTTAATCGTGTCTTTAGTTCTTCGAACGCGTTGCTTTGGTTTGGTCCCCATTCATACTTCACTTCCTTACGTGTTAGCTTTGTGAATGGCGAGGCTATTCTTGAGAAATCCTGAATGAATCTCCGATAGTAACCTACCAATCCCAGAAAACTTCGTATTTTCGTTGGCGTCTTCAGAACTTTCCATTCCTTTACTGTTATGATCTTTGCAGGATCTACCATAATACCGTTTGGGTTTATCACGTGACCTAGGAATTGGACTTCTCTAAGCCAGAACGCACATTTGGAGAATTTGGCATACAGTTTCTCTTGCTTTAGGATCTCCAAGACTTCCTTTAAATGATAGTGGTGATCACCCTCGTTCTTTGAGTAAATGAGGATGTCGTCTATGAATACTATCAGAGACCGATCCAACATTGGTCGACATACTCTATTCATTAAGTCCATGAATGCTGCAGGTGCGTTGGTTAGACCGAAGGACATCACGAGGAACTCATAATGCCCATACCGTGTGCGAAACGCGGTTTTCGGTACATCTTCCTCCCTTACTTTCAACTGATGGTAACCCGATCTAAGATCGATCTTTGAAAACCAACTCACGCCTTGTAATTGGTCAAAAAGGTCGTCTATTCGAGGTAGTGGATATTTGTTCTTTACTGTTCTCTTGTTCAATTCACGGTAGTCGATGCACATTCGCATGCTACCGTACTTCTTTTTTACAAATAATACTGGAGCGCCCCATGGTGAGATGCTCGGTCTGATAAATCCTTTTTCTATTAATTCCTCTAGTTGAGACATCAATTCTTTCATTTCTGACGGAGCCAATCGGTAAGGGGCTTTGGCAACGGGCTCAGCTCCTGGCAGTAAGTCAATCTGGAATTCTATTTCCCGATTGGGTGGCAAGCCAGGTAGGTCCTCTGGGAACACTTCTGGAAAGTTGCACACCACGGGTACATCAATGAGCTCTTTCATTTTCATTCTATCGTCAATAACATATGCCAGATAAGCTTCGCAACCACGCCTCATGTAGCTTTCGGCCTTGATCATCGAGATGACATTTGGCATCGTGTGATTCCGATCACCATAAACCGTAATCGGACTACCGTCAGTGGCTTTGAGATGTATCATATTTTGTTTACATACAATTTGTGCTTCGTTGGCAGCTAACCAATCCATGCCCAACACTATGTCAAATCCTCCTAAGGTTAGAAGGTACAATTTAGACGGAAACTTATGACCCTCTATTTCTATCATGCAGTCGTCAGTCATTCGGATGACTACTGATTTTCTACCAACATCAGTTTCTACGCTAAAGGCCATTACGAGGTTTGTGATTGTGCAGTCTAATTTACGACTAAATGCAGTGAATATAAAGCTTTTACTAGCATCGAAGTCACACAGAATAGCAGCATGTGCATCATTAACTAGGAACTTACCTGACACGACATCATGGTTTCCTCTTGCTTCTTCCTCAGTTAAGGCATAGGCTCGGGTCCTAGTCTTAGGCTGTTCATGCTCTTTTTCCTTTCCCAAACCAGATGGTCCGGTCTTCCTACAATCCTTCGTTGCATGCCCAAACACGTCACAGTTTTGGCACTTGGCATTACCCCTACAATCTTTCGAGTAGTGTCCAACCTTCCCATATCGGTAGCATATCGTAGAGCCAGCCAAACATTCACCGCGGTGTTGTTTCCCGCATTTTAGGTAATTTTCGCCCTCCTCAATTCTCGGCTTCTTTGTCTCAGTTGTGACAACTCCCTTTCCAGTTCCCCTGGACGGGTTTTCCCACCTCCTCTTCTGTGTCTCAAGTGCCGGGTCCTCATTTACATAGTCGTCGTAGACGATCCCACTCAGATTTACTATTGACTCGAAGGTCGAGGGTAGGTTGGCTTTAACATGAACACGGACCCTTTGTGGCAGGCCCTTGACATAGTACTTAATCAATCACTCTTCAGTATCTACCAAGTGGGGTACCAGTTGAGCCAACTCATTGAATCTAGAAGTGTACTGGCGATGAGTCTTGTTGTCAGCGTTGAAGTTCAGAAACTCATTCTCTACCCGATCTATCTCGTTCTGGGGACAGAACTTTTGGATTATCAGCCTTTTCAGATCTTCCCAAGTCATCCTTTTGAGAGCGTTTGGCGACTTAGTCCTTTGAATGTTCCTCCACCAACTCAGTGCCTCGTTGGTGAAAGAGTGAGCCACATACTTCACAGCCTGGTCAGGTCGATATTCGCTTATGTTGATTACTCCGTTCATCCTCTCAATCCGTTCAAATGTAGCCACCGAATCCTTGTTTCCATCAAACTTGGGTGGGTCACCGTCCTTAAACCCCTTGTAGGTACACCCTCGGGTTTTCAGTACCACAGTTACCTCATCCCCATCACTATGATAAACTTTTTCCTCATAGTTCTTTTCTTCCTCTTCCTTGCTCTTCTTCATTGCCTCAGATAACAGATCAGGCAATACGTTCTTTAGAGTTAGTACAACCTCACGAGCAATAGCATCCCTAACTTCGGGTTCCAGTCGTAGAGATCCTTCGTTGCCTTCACCCGGTGGAGTCACATTAGTTTCGTGCACACTCTTAGTACGTTCTTCGTGCATGCTTTCCTCATCATTACGTCTTTGGTTCAGTGGTGGTCTACCGACTTGGCCAGTGCGACCGCCTCGGTGTCCAGTTCCTCCTCTACGAGCCATAGTTTTCTAGATTTCCTGATAAGTAAAAGGGTATACATCAATATCAATCCTTCAAATCATAGTTTTGAACAGTACGAGCAAGGTAAATTCTTAATTACACTGACCGGTTTGTGATTAATAATTTGCTTTGCTTTTCGGGTTTGAAACTCTTCACATCAGTAGTGACAATGACATCTAAGCGTTCTAAGTTAAGGCATCTATTCCTATTTACAGGCATTAACTTTAGTACTTACTTACTATGCTGGCGTCGGCGTTGGCTACCCAGACTGACATCCATGTGTTGGTCCCATTATCAGCTTGAGTCCAGACATTTAGGGATGTCTGAATCTCACAAACTATTGCTCTGATACCAACTTGTAAGGCCCCTCCTTCAGGAAAACCTCACTCGTTGGATTTACTTATAAACAAAGTCATCAATACTGAACTTTAAATTTAAAACATTCAAACACAACGAAAACATTCAACATTTGAGTATATATCAGCGGAAGTCTTAACATTTAAAACATTAACCATTTCCTAAGCATAAAATAAAGTGGGATGTCAGTCTCATGCAGGGCAGCCCTCACGCCTTCGCACGACCCTTCATCTGTTTACCTGAAATGTATACTAAAAGTCAGCTAACGCTGGTGAGTTCTAGTTTAAATCAATCAGGCATAAAAATTATTTCTTGATAAGTAAATATATATATATATATATATATATATATATATATATATATATAAATACACCTTTACACATCTTTTGTCTTCATTTATCATACTTTTCTTTCATCATTCATATGTGATTACATAGATATGCATTCATATTTACTTTTCTTGACATTCATTGGTCATACACATAAGGGTGATCAACCCGTCTTTTACTGCGTATGTCACAAATACATACGCCCTTAATCTACCGTCATAGCCCTTTTACTCTCCGGTCCTAGAAACCGTCCGCCTTAAAACCGCCCGGCCTACCTTCGGCCGTCCGTCTTAACCGTCCTACGGTCGAAAAATAGTTTCCGGCCCATTCATCTGACTTTTTGGGCGACGCATCAGATTTTCATCAACTTCATCGTTTTTGATTCATGCTTCGACCTTTTAACGTTCAGAACTTGTATCTAGATTCCATGAATGTGATTGAATAAAAAGATGACATTTTTACGTATGGAATCACATAAAAAGCATGTATCTAGCTTCATGCTTTTTATGCGATTCCATACGTAAGAATTTCATCTTTTTATTCAATCCCATTAGAATCCAAAAACCCATTTCTTAACTAAAAACTCAGATTCCAGCATGAATGTTACATGTTTTCGTTTCTTCTTTGTTGCTAAACGTTCTTGAGATGGAGAGCAACGATTCCCGAGCCTTTGAGCCGATACCTTTACTTTCTCTCTCTAGACCCGGTTCTCTCTTTCTCTCTCTAAGTTGAGCAAATGGTGGAGTTGAGGAGAGGTTGTGATGATGTAGCTTACTTGAGGGGCTTTCTTCCTTTGCTCGCGGCCCATGGGCCGACCCGTCTATTCCTTTTTACTTCGCGTTATTAGTCTCGACCCCTAGTTCTTTTATTCAGATTTTATAAATTTAGGGATGTTACAAAGATGAAGTAGCGACAGAATGTCCGAAGGAAACCACATCCTAGACAAACGAGCGGGAATCTTTCAGAAGAAGTTTCTGGCAAGGAATTATTGGTGTGAAGTTACTGGCGGAATACTAACGTGCAGGATATCAATCGGTAACCATCGACGGAAACCCAACGGTGTGTATCAAAATACAAAAAAACTTACTGAAAATATGGAATTAGGCGGATTTCGTTGATATATTTCCAATGGAATGTTCCGTTGGTAAATATCCGTCGATGATACTCTAGTTTTCTGGTAATATTTTCTTTTGATATATATCAGTTTTCGATGAAATTTATATCAAAATGTTGAGAAAAAAACAAACTATGTATTTAAAATTTTAAATATTAAATGTTACATGTTAATTATTAAACAAAACTTAAATTATATGATAAATAAAAATTGAAAAAAAAATTCACATAAGATGAATTCATTAAAACAGCAAATACAACCTTTATCTTATCTACTTTTTCTTATCTATTAGAAGGTGATAATCATCCCTATACCCAACACTATTCACACTGAATCATTCTATATTGTCATGAGTCTTTTTTATATTGCTTCAAATTTACTCACTGATACATCTAAAAATGCATCTTCAGTACACTTACTGTTGCCTCATTAAAGTGGAAGTCACAATCGGCAGTGTGTTGCCGAACTTTTGATAGCCTCGGAAAACCCTAATTGTTGAATTGTGTTCAGTTATATTTACATTTTTCATGGTAACAAAAAAAAATCTGATTTTGAATAATATTAATTACGAAGAAATCGGCCTTACTTATATTTGTAATAGACAAGGGGTGAAAAATTTCAGAGTAAATAAAAAGAATAATTCTTGTAATGAGGTTGATAAAAAAACAATAATGCCCTTCTCTTAAACTATAAATCACGTATTTCCGTAGGTCGTAAAGAATTAATTTTAGGTAAAAACTGCAAGAGCCGCATAGCCATGTTTACATATTGTTCCAACTATAATATATTAGTCAATTATATAAATGCATAAGCGTTTCTCTTCTCTCACACTCTATACATGTCAGTCACTATATAAAAGTATTTACGTGGCTCTTTATTTACAAAAAGGCTTCTATCCTAGTGCTATAAGTGTCTACATAGTTGACAAATGTGTAGATTTAAGGATAAGATTAGTGAATATTAGCTTGCCATTCTAAAAAAAACGTGGCACTTTGTTTAATATTTATATGATATTTTTATCACTAGTAGAAAACTGTGTGAATTCTGACAACAATGTTCCTATGCAAGTCGTCGGAAACAGTTGTTTTTGAAAAAAAAATGTTTGTCAGAAAAATATTGTTTTAAAAAATTTTCTGATAAATTTGAGAACATCCAGGGTGGACGAGTTGTCGAAAAATGGTCGAAAGTTCCGTCCAATATTTTTTAGAATTCTTTTTGTCGAAAATCAACCTTTTTTCTATTAGTGTATTTAATTTTGGTTCATAATATTAAACACATCCCCTAAGTATATAATAGCAATCTAACAACTCAATCTATATATCCATCTCATAAAATTATTTTAAGAATTATTAAATATCAAAAATGAAAGTCTATAATAAACTTTGTTAAATTTATACGGATGTTTTTCGGGATTTCCTCAACCTCAGTCTCATCGGGAGGCGGAGACGCAGCTCTCCCGTGCTTCCCTTCGCCACGTACTTCCTCTATGTTCAGCCATCGTTTGCTGATACATGAATTTCGTTTATTCTCTCATTCGTTTACCGTAATTATAGTCTAGTGTTTTATATTACATGTCTCGTATTTAAGCATTCTAGGGTTTCACATAAGGCCCATTTATGCATTTCCACATATGCACATTTATGGCATCTTAATCATGCATATTCACATTCCCGGCTTACTATCTGTTGACAAAAGTTATGATATGATGTTTGTGATATCATGACATTCTCATGTATTAACTCTCATGCAAGCTAGGTATGAGGTAATATATGTTACATATCATGATACTCTCAACTATCACATGGAGCTTATCTCATATAAAATTTAGCCCACGTATACTCACACATTTATGTTCTAATACCTGCTTCCTTGGACAACCTCAGATTGAATCCCTATTTATATCACGAGCACTTATGGTTTGAGTTTAAGCTTCCTTCCAATACTCAAATCCCTCAAACCGTGCTCTGATACCAACTTGAAACACCCTACTTATTTCTTATTATTTTATCAGAGTTATAATTGCGAAAATTGGTCCCAGATTTTCAAAACCTTGTCACTTAAAGCGATACAGGTATATTTTATTATAATATTGTTTAGGTTCACAATATATTATTACACATGATCTAGGGATTCTTTGCCCCGACCGGTATTGTCCTCAGGAAGGTCTATTCCATGTGCTTCTTTCCTGCAATGTTTGAAAAATATTTTTATATTAGCTTACGCTAAGTAAGTGTCGTTTATAATGCAACCCTTTAGGTTCTTATTGTTCAAGTTTCCCATGAACTCTTGCCCCCGTGACCATCTCCTGACGTACCTCTAGTCACGTCATTCATTTTTTTATAGGCTATCTAGCCCCCTCATGACCATCTTAGGCCGTAACTAGGTCATAGTATTGGCAAGGTACATATACCCGTCGGTATAGACCCCTTGCTTTAGTCACGAACACTCATTGCCACGAAGGCTTTGATCTTTTATTTAGTTTTCTTCTTTATTGAGATCCACCTTGTAGGCTGGATATCTCATTTGGGATCTTGAGTATCTCAGGCTCACAGTCTCCTGAATATATCAAGCATCTGTTTTCATCCCACATATGTATGCTTGATTTATTCCCAACCAATCCTCACCTTAAAACTTCATAACGGTTTTTGCACGATACACTAAAGGGGTTTATATATAGGAAGTACCAGCGGTATCCACCACTCTTTTAATACTTCGTGAGTACTCCGTTATTACATTTTAGGGTTTAGACTCGTTCCATCTCACACATTCATATTTGACATGTATTATCATGCATTCACATATTCACTTTTGACATGTATTCACGTATGTCCATGCATTCGTATTATGCTTATTATCATTAGTCTATGCCCTAAACTTTTGTGATGGTTTCACCCCGAGATATTTAAGAGGTTTATTTATAGGGTGTACCAGCGGCATACCCACCACCCCTTTGACATTCTGTGGCTACTCCATAATTTAGTTTAGTGTTTAGACTAACCCACCATTATTTCTCATCCTATTACCTTAGTCTTACACATAACACGTATTCACGTAATTCATATAATAATTTCACCTAAGATACAAGTCTAGTATACTTACATTATCCTTAGGTTGTTTCCTAAGTTTGTTCCTCGCTCTTGACTTTAACGCTCGACACTCGTAACCGCCGTGCTACTGCTCCTCGATGTGCGTGCTAGTGTGCGTGATAGTGGTGGTGTGGTTTATGATGTTTTTATTTGAATGACAAAGCCCACGTAGCGGACCGTCATGGTCCTAGGTAGCGGTTTGCTACCCTTCTCTTTCACTGGAGTCAGCTCATGTGACAATCTGACTTTTCAAGTTAACTCCGTTAGCAATCCCGTTAAGTATTATGTTAAAACCTAACCCAGTTAACCCAATATTAAACCCCATGGACTAATTCTGCCATCAGTTAAATTAGAATTACAAGGTCTAATTATGTAATTACCCTAAACTCAAGCCTGTTGACTTTGAAAGTTAAAATTGAAGAGTTCTTTGTTTCTGTTGACATATAAAAGTCAAACTCGTAACCCCTTTAATCCAAATCCACGAGCTATATCCAAAATTCGTCCGAAATTATAACTGAAATGGTTGTTAATCTCAGTTTCGATCATCATTGAGGCGATTAACATCGCCATTATGTTCGAACTAATCTCAATTATGGGTATTAAACTCGTAATCGTCGACCACCTCCTCGTACGCATCAAATTCGACGGATCCTTGTATTGTTTTTACAAATTGAACTCTCACACATCTTATTCGCACCCTATGGAACCTGCTACACTACTTACTTTGATCAGAGAAGCTGTCCAAGTTGTCGGAGATCGAACTCGTTAGTGCCGGAGCACGTTTTTAGTCGGGGGATCATCAATTCAAGCACTATTCCGGTAATTATCTACACCTTTACCTTCGTTTCTGTCTATTTATTGAAAGCCCTATCAATATCAGGGCTTACAACATCAATTCGATCGAAATCAAGAACCTAGGTTCATATGCATTCTGTTTAATCGAACCCCATCAATCCGATAATGAAAACTGAAATTGATCATGTCCATAGACTCGCCTCGACTTCTAGATCGAAAGCCCTATACTCTTTGGGGCTTACATGATCAAATTGAATATGATCCTGATTCTAGGGTTTTATTCTTAATCAATTTAGGGGTTTCAATCTTAATCGATGTCTTAATCAAATTAAACTATACCATGGGATTCGCAATGTTCGATATAGTAAAAGCCCCATGATTCTATTGAGTTTTAACATCCGAATTGGTCAAATCGATTTCGTATTCATACCTAGGGTTTCGGTTCTTAAACGAGTAATTAAACCATCCTAAAAACGATGATTTTTCAATTAACCACATAATCGTCCTTACTCGATTTACAAAACCCCTTTGCCACTTTGGCTAATCGCGACCGGATTTGATGGATTGGGGCTTGGATCGATCGCGGGTTAGTGTGAGGGGGGAATCTCAGGGACTTGATGATTAAAATCATTTTGGTTTGGTTCATATCGCGATTACCTTAGCGGGTGGGACTGGTTAGGTCAGTGTGCTAGTGTGGGAGAGACCCGGGTTCGAGTCTCTCCCCACAGGTTTATTTTTAATCATTTTTCAAGCTTTTGTTTTAATACATAATCAAATCTCATATTATTATATTAATATATTATGTGTTTTGAACCAGAAAAACCACCCGTAGGCTCGGGTTTGAGATTTTTAACGCATCGTTATTATTGTTCTTAATATTATAATAATATATTATATTATTATTAGATCCGTGTTTTCAAATAAAATAATATATTTCACTCCGTGACTCCGGTTAAAATATTAGTTATTTAAATATTGATTCACTACGGTTATAAATATTATGAGACGTTTCAATCTAACAAAATAATATAATTATTTATATTATTTTCGCTCGTTTTTATCCTCAAATAAAATAATAGATTTACTATTTTGTCGCGCAATTGTTTATTGTGATACTTTGTTAAATCTAAAAATAATATATATATATATTATATTATTTTCTTAGGCCATTATTTAATGGCGAAAACGCTCGAATATATTTATTATATATTATTATTTGCCACTCGTTGCAAATCGTAGTTTTCTTAATTGGTTAATTTAAGAATCCTTTATTCTCGTGGACACGTTTGTTTACTCGTTGATCTTTAGAGCGTTTCCTTTAGGACGTTCCTCATTTTGTGTCGTCGTCACATATTCCTTTTTATCCCTAATAATTATGTTGTAATTCTAGGACATTCGTGAGCCGTGTCGGGCTAACGCTTGAGATTCCAATCTCATACTTGTGTGTTTACTTCCTACGCAATCAGATGAGTTTTCACGACCCTTTTACTGTTTTAACTTGGAGGAGAAAGCATGTCACAACTATTTTGAGATTATTATAATTCATATGTTATCAATGTTAAAGCTAAGCGTATCACGCTATCACTGAAAGTC
Organism: Smallanthus sonchifolius; assembly: GCA_023525975.1. Lineage (NCBI taxonomy): Eukaryota > Viridiplantae > Streptophyta > Magnoliopsida > Asterales > Asteraceae > Smallanthus > Smallanthus sonchifolius. The sequence continues at coordinate 37,569,688 of CM042046.1, forward strand.
CTCAACACACATCGAACCGTTAATATGGATCTTAGCGAGGTAACGCTTAGTAGTACTACTGGATTTGACAAATCCCACCCGCGTTAGTCGCGCTAACTCGATTTGAGGTCGAACAGGTGAAATGTTAGCCTACTCACATCGCCAGAGTTGATAGACCTGGCAGGAGGCAAATAAACAAGCAATCAGCTTCGGTTGTGAGCGCTTAAATTAAACATGAAACGTAGGTTAGCTACCTATAGATGCATATTGAATGTACAATAATCTGGTAAACATTTATTTATATATTGAAACCTGTGAACTCACCAACCTCGTGTTGACATCTTTTCTTACATGTTTTCTCAGGTCGCTAAGATAAGGCACATGTGCATATATAGGACATTCATGGAGTCCTACTATTGAATTATGTTTTAATATTTCGTTTGGACTATTTTAATTTAAGTTTGGACTGGACTTTTTGGGCGCGTTTGTTTTGCGCATTTACTTTCTTTAGTCGCTTCCGCAATTACTCTGATTGATATGATATTTTCATATGAGTCCCATATATAGTCGTTCAATGTTACTAATGACTAAGATCCTGGTTTGTCACTTCCCAAACGGTAAAACTCCGTTAGTTGAATTTTGGGGTGTGACAAATTGGTATCAGAGCCATTGGTTATAGAGAACTAGGATTGCATACTAGACTATAACCTTACACATTAGTTACATGTTATAAACGTTTGGTTTTGGCACTTATATATTACGTTACAGGACCATGTCGTCAACCCCACCACCATCACTTAAGGCACCAGGACATGATGCACCTATCCTATCATCCCCGGAGCCCAAAAGGCGCCGGACCAGTTCTCATGACAATTCTGTTGAACAGGGTGAGCCCAGTAATGTGCGGGCAAGGGATGCATCGCGCAATTGGGATTCGTACCCTAAAATGATCCAAAGATGGATCAAGATGGGAAATGTTCCATCACCTTATTTTTGTTCCACTTCTCCGTCCTCTACTTTACCAAGCTTGCCATGTACCATGGAACAAGCTTTTGCGGCTTTTGTATTTTTCATAACTAGGGAATTAGGAATTGTGAAAGATACTACCGATGAGATACCCGGTATTCTGCAACGGGAGTTACAAGTAGAAGAGAATAAGGAACAGATTGAGCATTTGACAGTTGAGCTAGCAGCGACGGACCAGGTCTATGATCATCTAGTGGATAGGGTTCAACATTTAGAAACGAGGGTGGACACCTCGGACCATGCTGCCTAAGGGATTCTGGAGAGAGTGACCCATCTGGAGGCCCAAATGCAGGCAACACTTTGGCCGGAGAATATCCCACTTTCTAACGACGAGGAGGATCCGTTTGAGGATGAGCCCTTAGAGGAGGAGCCACCCGAGGAGGAGCCGGTTGAGATTTATGATGCTCTATCATGCATTTCCTCCGATGATGATGATGTTTGATGATTATTCTATCTTATCTTTCCTTTTATTTATGCTTTGTTTATGTTCTTTCTATTTCAAACCAAGATGGGCAAGGTTGTTCCCATTCAATAAAAGCATGAGAAGTTTGATGTTTTGAATTATTTATTTTGTAGCTTTACAACTTATTTAATTTCAAAATATTAGATGTTGTATTATCCTTTTCTTACTTGTACATAAATAATGTTTGAAATACGATATATTTCTCATTATTTTGTATTTGTGAATGTGAAGAATTATGTCGGGAAGAGGACGTGGAGGTCGTGTTGGTGGCCGAGGCACCATTAACATGACATCAGCTGAGATGACGACACTAATTAATGATAGTGTGGCTGAGGCTCTAGCAGCACAGAATGCTGCAGGTAAACACTAAAACCATTGACTAGTGAGGTCAATTCATCTCTCAAAGCGTTCTTCCCAAGCTTTATAATCTCGATCCTATATTATGTTTCTAAATCCAGGTCAACAGAATCAGCAACCAGTGTGCACACTCAAGACATTCATGGACTATAAGCCCTACACCTTTAGTGGAGCTGAAGGAGCTGTTGGACTACTCCGATGGTTTGAGAAAGCGGAGTCGGTATTTGCCATGAGCAACTGTCCCCTGGCCAATCAGGTCAAGTTTGCTTCTGGTACTTTGGAGGGCCCGGATCTCACATGGTGGAACACTCAAGTCCAAATGTTGTGGCTAGCTATCGCCAATGCACTCCCGTGGGAGGAATTCAAGACAATTATGAAGGAGGAGTACTGTCCTCAGGATGAGATTCAGAAGCTGGAAGGGGAATTCTAGAACCTGAAAATGGAAGGTTCTGAAATTGAACTTTATACCACTCGCTCCCATGAGCTTGCTACCATGTGCCCACACATGGTGATCTTCGATTACAAAAGGATTGAACTGTACATTGGAGGCTTAGTGCCTCAGATTCAGAGTATGGTCACCTCATCCAATCCTACTACCATCCAACAGACCATCAGACTTGCCCACAAGTTAACCGATCAGGCGGTGACTCAAGGGACTCTACCCCCAAGGGGTTCGGTTTCTAAATCCACCGACAACCATAAGCGCAAGTTTGATCACAACTCCAACTCCTAGGGACCCCAGTTTAATCAACCTCAGCAGCAGCAGCGTAAGTTTGAGCATGTTAAGAACTTCAATCAGACGACCTCTTCAGGTCAAAATCAAGGTGGATATGCGGGGAAATCCCCCAAGTGCAAAAAATACAACTTCCATCATTTCAGGGTTTGTAACCGTTGTCAGCGGTGTGGCAAGATAGGCCATGCTGCCAAGGATTGTAGGGGTGAGTTGCAAGCCAAGCAGCCTTTTCAATAGCCTGGGTCTACAAAGGGTTGCTTTGAGTGGGGGAAAGAGGGACACTTTCGGAAGAATTGTCCTCAGTTAAAGAAGGGGGTAATGACAACCACAACCCTAATCAGAACAACAACAATGGCAACAACAACGGTAATAATGGAGGGAATGGTGCGAAGTGACGAGCCTTCGTGCTAGGATCTGGAGAAGCTCGATATGATCATAATGTGGTCACTGGTAAGTTCCTCTTAAACAATTACTTTGCTTCTGTCCTTTTTAACACCGGTGCTGATAGGAGTTTTATATCTAAGAAGCTTAGTGATATGATAAAAGAAACTCCAACTCTGCTAGAAGCTAAGTACGTAATAGAAATAGCCGATGACCAAATAATTGAAACAACCCACATTTTTAAGCTTGAGTTGGCTGGTCATAAGCTTGATATCGACCTTATGCTGGTCACACTTGGTAGTTTCGATGTAATTGTCGGCATGGATTGGTTATCTAAAAACCAAGCCGAGATCATCTGTCGTGAGAAAATCGTTCGCATTTCTCTTCCGAGTGGAGAAACTCTTTCCGTTCAGGGCGAAAAGGTTGGTGCAGTCATGGGCATCATATCCTTCATGAAAGCACAGAAATGTCTTTGAAATGGGCATACTGCTATTCTGGCTCTCGTCGCCGAGCAGCCATCCAGAGAGAAGAAGATTGATGAAATTCCGATTGTTTGCAACTATCCGAAAGTATTCCACGAGGATTTGCCTAGTCTGCCACCGCACCGTCAAGTTGAATTCCAAATCAATCTAGCACCCGAAGCGGCACCGATCGCTCGGGCACCTTATAGACTAGCACCCAGTGAGTTGCAAGAGCTATCCACTCAGCTACAAGAATTGTTGGATAAAGGTTTCATCCGACCTAGCTCATCACCATGGGGAGCTCCAGTCCCGTTTGTCAAGAAGAAGGGCGGGACCTTCCGTATGTGTATCGACTACCGTGAACTGAATAAAGTGACAATCAAGAATCGTTATCCTCTGCCTCGTATAGATGATCTCTTTGATCAACTCCAAGGATCAAGCTTCTATTCCAAGATAGATCTTAGATCCGGTTACCACCAATTGAGAGTCCGAGATGAGGATATCTCTAAGACTGCTTTCAGGACAAGGTACGGCCACTATGAGTTTATGGTCATGCTTTTTGGATTAACCAACGTACCCGCGGTGTTCATGGACCTCATGAACCGTGTGTCTAAGCCATACCTTGATCAATTTGTCATCGTTTTCATCGACGACATCCTCATTTATTCCAAGAACAAGGAGGCACATGAGGAACATCTACGTTTAATTATGGAATTGCTAAAGCAGAGCAGCTGTATGCTAAGTTTTCCAAATGTGAATTCTGGATTCGGGAAGTTCAATTTTTAGGACATGTGGTTAATGAGAAAGGAATACATGTCGATCCATCCAAGATTGAGGCCATCAAGAATTGGGCAGCACCGACGACTCCGACTGGGGTGCGACAATTTCTGGGATTAGCTGGTTATTATCGTCGACTCATCGAAGGATTTTCTAAGATTGCACAACCTCTCACTGCCTTAACTCAGAAGGGTAAAGCCTATAACTGGGGTGGTAACCAGGAGTCAGCATTTCAACTCCTTAAGCAGAAACTTTGTAGTGCACCTATTCTAGCTCTTCCAGAGGGAACGTGTGATTTTGTGGTGTATTGTGACGCATCCATTCAGGGTCTGGGTTGTGTGTTAATGCAACAAGAAAAGGTGATTGCATACGCTTCACGTCAACTAAAGATTCACGAGAAAAACTACACCACTCATGACCTAGAGTTGGGAGCCGTAGTTTTCGCGCTTAAGATATGGAGACATTACTTGTACGGTACCAAGTGCACTATCTACACCAATCATAAGAGTCTTTAGCATATCTTCAAGACTTTTACCCACGTAAGCAACAAACCAAAGCAAACTATGTCTATCGAAATAACTGAACATGCGACAGCATCGTTGGGTCGAGCTCTTGAATGATTATGACTGTGCGATCAAGTAGCATCCGGGTAAGGCTAACGTCGTAGCTGATGCCCTAAGTCGAAAGGAAACTAAGCCCAAACGAGTTCGAGCATTACAGCTTACTATTCATACCAGATTACCTGACAAAATCCGTATTGCTCAACTCGAAGCCCTGAAGGAGGAAAACCTATCGCTGGAAGCCACACGCGATATGGAAGAATAACTCGAGGTCAAATCTGACGGCATTCGCTACTTCGCCGAGCGAATATGGGTTCCAGTATTCAGAAACTTAAGGGAACTAGTCATGGATGAAGCTCATAAATCTCATTACTCCGTTCATCTAGGTTCCGACAAGATGTACCATGACCTAAAGGTGCTGTATTGGTGGCCAAAGATGAAGGCCGAGATAGCCACTTATGTGAGCAAGTGCCTTACTTGCGCAAAGGTCAAGGTTGAATATCAAAAGCCTTCCGGTCTACTCCAGCAACCAGAGATTCCCATGTGGAAATGGGAGCATATATCCGTAACTCCTACCGGATGTGATACCATTTGGGTAATCGTTGATCGTTTAACAAAGTCTGCTCACTTCTTAGCAATCAAGGAAACAGACAAAATGGATAAGCTTAGTCGTATTTAATTGAAATAAGTATTCACTCGGCATGGGGTGCCAATCTCTATCATTTCAGATCATGATGCACGATTCACCTCACATTTCTGGCAATCATTACATAAAGCTTTAGGCACGCGTCTAGATATGAGCACAACGTACCACCCTCAAACTGATGGCCAGACGGAGAGTACAATTCAAACCCTGGAGGATATGCTACGAGCTTGTGTGATTGATTTTGGTAACACTTGGGAGTCTCACCTACCGTTGGTGGAGTTATCCTACAACAACATTTATCACACTAGCATCAAGGCAGCTCCATTCGAGGCACTATATGGACAGAAATGCCGTTCTCCGATTTGTTGGGCCGAGGTTGGGGATAGTCAACTTACGGGTCCTGAGCTTGTACTTGAAATTTCTGAGAAAATCGTTCAAATTAGAAACCGTATGGCAGCAGCTCGTGATCGTCAAAAAAGCTATGCCGATAAGCGTCGTAAACCATTAGAATTTCAAGTAGTGGATATGGTCTTGTTAAAAGTCTCACCTTGGAAGGGAGTCATTCGTTTTGGGAAACGAGGCAAACTGAATCCTCGTTATGTTGGACCATTCAACATAGTGAAGAGAATTGGGCCAGTAGCGTATCAATTGGACCTACCTGAAGGACTTAGTGGTGTACACAATGTCTTTCACGTCTCAAACTTGAAGAAATGTCTAGCAGACGAGTCACTCGCGGTTCCCCTTGAGGAACTACACATCGATGAACAGTTACGTTTCATCGAAGAACCCGTGGATATCATGGATAGGGAAGTCAAAACGCTTAAGCGTAGTAAAATCCCTATTGTCATAGTCCGTTGGAACTCGAAACGCGGACCGGAATTCACGTGGGAGCGTGAGGATCAGATGATGCGCAAGTATCCTCATCTATTCAAGCACTCCACGTCAAACTCTTAAGGTACTATTTTAATTTTCGGGACAAAAATTCTTTCAACTAGGAGATGATGTGACAATCTGACTAACTTCGTTAGCAATCCCGTTAAGTATTCTGTTAAAACCTAATCCAGTTAACCCAATATTAAAACCCAGGGACTAATTCTGCCATCATTTAAATTAGAATTACAAGGTCTAATTATGTAATTACCCTAAACTCAAGCCTATTAACTTTGAAAGTCAAAATTGAAGAGTTCTTTGTTTTTGTTGACTTCTAAAAGTCAAACTCGTAACCCCTTTAATCCAAATCCACGAGCTATATCCAAAATTCGTCCGAAATTATAACTGAAATGATTGTTAATGTAAGTTTCGATCATCATTGAGGCGATTAACATCGCCATTATGTTCGAATTAATCTCAATTATGGGTATTAAACCCGTAACCGTCGACCACCTCCTCGTACGCATCAAATTCGATGGATCCTTGAATTGTTTTTACAAATTGAACTCTCACACATCTTATTCGCACCCTGTGGAACCTGCTACACTACTTACTTTGATCAGAGAAGCTGTCCAAGTTGTAGGATATCGAACTCGTTAGTGTCGGAGCACGTTTTTAGTCAGGGATCATCAATTCGAGCACTATTCCGGTAATTATCTACACCTTTACCTTCGTTTCTGTCTATTTATTGAAAGCCCTATCATTATCAGGGCTTACAACATCAATTTGATCGAAATTAAGAACCTAGGTTCATATGCATTCTGTTTAATCGAACCCCATCAATCCAATAATGAAAACTGAAATTGATCATGTCCACAGACTCTCCTCGACGTCTAGATCGAAAGTCCTATACTCTTTGGGGCTTACATGATTGAATTAAATATGATCCTGATTCTAGGGTTTTATTCTTAATCAATTTGGGGGTTTCAGTCTTAATCATTGTCTTAATCAAATTAAACTATACCATTGGATTCACAATGTTCGATATAGTAAAAGCCCTGTGATTCTATTGAGTTTTAACATCCGAATTGGTCAAATAGATTTCGTATTCATACCTAGGGTTTCGGTTCTTAAACGAGTAATTAAACCATCCTAAAAACGATGATTTTTCAATTAACCACAGAATCGTCCTTACTCGATTTACAAAACCCCTTTGCCACTTTGGCTAATCGCGACCGGATTTGATGGATTGGGGCTGGGATCGATCGCGGGTTAGTGTGAGGGGGGAATCTCAGGGACTTGATGATTAAAACCATATTGGCTTGGTTCATATCGCGATTACCCTAGCGGGTGGGACTGGTTAGGTCAGTGTGCTAGTGTGGGAGAGACCCGGGTTCGAGTCTCTCCACACAGTTTTATTTTTAATCATTTTTCTACCTTTTGTTTTAATACATAATCAAATCCCATATTATTATATTAATATATTATGTGCTTTGAACCGGAAAAATCACCCGTAGGCTCGGGTTTGGGATTTTTAATGCATCGTTATTATTGTTCTTAATATTATAATAATATATTATATTATTATTAAATCCGAGTTTTCAAATAAAATAATATATTTCACCCCGTGACTCCGGTTAAAATATTAGTTATTTAAATATTGATTCACTACGTTTATAAATATTATGAGACGTTTCAATCTAAGAAAATGATATAATTATTTATATTATTTTCGCTCGTTTTTATCCTCGAATAAAATAATAGATTTATTATTTTGTCGCGCAATTGTTTATTGTGATACTTTGTTAAATCTAAAAATAATATATATATTATATTATTTTCTTAGGCCATTATTTAATGGCGAGAACGCTCGAATATATTTATTATATATTATTATTTGTCACTCGTCGCAAATCGTAGTTTTCTTAATTGGTTAATTTAAGAATCCTTTATTCTCGTGGACACGTTCGTTTACTCGTTAATCTTTAGAGCGTTTCCTTTAGGACGTTCCTCATTATGTGTCGTCGTCACATATTCCTTTTATCCCTAATAATTATGTTGTAATTCTAGGACATTCGTGAGCTGTGTCGGGCTAACTCTTGAGATTCCAATCTCATACTTGTGTGATTACTTCCTACGCAATCAGATGAGTTTTCACCGGCCCCTTTTACTGTTTTAACTTGGGGGAGAAAGCATGTCACAACTATTTTGAGATTATTATAAATCATATGTTATCAATGTTAAAGCTAAGCGTAGTACGCTATCACTGAAAGTCCTCAACACACATCGAACCGTTAATATGGATCTTAGCGAGGTAATGTTTAGTAGTACTACTAGGTTTGACAAATCCCACCCGCGTTAGTCGCGCTAACTCGATTTGAGGTCGAACGGGTGAAATGTTAGCCTACTCACATCGCCAGAGTTGATAGACCTGGCACGAGGCAAATAAACAAGCAGTCAGCTTCGGTTGCGGGCGCTTAAGTTAAACATGAAACGTAGGTTAGCTACCTATAGATGCATATTGAAAGTACAATAATCTGGTAAACGTTTATTTATATATTAAAACCTGTGAACTCACCAACATCGTGTTGACATCTTTTCTTACATGTTTTCTCAGGTCGCTAAGATAAGGCACATGTGCACATATAGGACATGCATTATGTTTTAATATTTTGTTTGGACTATCTTAATTTAAGTTTGGACATGACTTTTTGGGCGCGTTTGTTTTGTGCATTTACTTTCTTTAGTCGCTTCCGCAATTACTCTGATTGATATGATATTTTCATTTGAGTCCCATATAGTCGTTCAATGTAACTAACGACTGAGATTCTAGTTTGTCACTTCTCAAACGGTAAAACTCCGTTAGTTGAATTTAGGGGTGTGACAGCTAAAACGCGTTACTTGCTCGTTGTCCGTGTCCAATTGCGGCTGACGGACCGTCACCGCCTTGGAGGCGGTTCGCCATAGGGCTGAGTCAGCAGACCACGCGTCATTCCCTTCTTTCACACGTAGCGGACGTTACCGGCTCAATTTTCCAATTTTCTTCATTTGCAGTCGCTCAATTTTGGGATAATTACAGCTTAGTCCCTGGACTTTTTTTTCTAAAATTTTTTGGGATGTTACAATATATATATATATATATATATAAATAGTTTTTGTATGAGTGTATATATGTTGTGTATGTGGATGATTTAGTGTTTTTTTGTAGTAATGATGTCGGTGTTTATAACAAATAAGCAGGGCCGGCCCTGAGCATGTGCGGGGTGGGCGACCGCTCAGGGCCCGGGTTTTTTGAGGGCCCAAAATCATAAGTTATATATGTATATATATTATATATAAAAATACATTTAATATAAACTGAGTTTAAGAAATTACAATTAACAATTAACTTATGGGTCAAATAAACAGAGTTTAAAAATCCATTAACAATTACTCCATCATTGTGCCATGTCCAAATTAATAATTTTACCTAATAAAAATACACACGGCAAAATTCAATCGGATGAATTCAATAAAGGGAGGTTTTTGAATTGATTTTTTTTGAAGAAAAATCAAATCTAGTGTTATTACAATTTTCATTATATTTATGAATTTTTTTTATCATATATTTAACTTTATATTTTAGATTTTTAGGGACTCATTTTCTTTAGTCGTACAGGACCCCCGAAATCTCATGAACAGCCCTGCAAATAAGGAATGGTTGTATAATAAGAATGACATGCATGGGTGTATAAGAGTTGAATATAATAATGGAGAGGATGCTTTTATATCATTTGACGAGTCCAATAATAGATATATTTAAAGAAGAAAGAAATTTCTTAGTGGAACTTATATTACTATTAGGTATCCTTGTTCAAAATGTAAGTGTTTAAAGTTTAAGGAGGGCAAGGATTTCAGGGCCGACTTATTTAAATCCGGATTCATGCGTAATAATTATACGTGGTGGAACCATGGTGAACAGAGGCGAGAGATAGAGCAACGTCTAATTCAAGTACCAAATATGAGAGATGATGATGATGACGGTTGCACACAAATGGTATTAGATCATATGGTATAAACAACTCCAAAGAGGAAGAACCTAATCCAACTCATAAGAAATACAATAACATGTTGGAAGACATCTACGAGCCTTTGTGGGATGATTGTCAAAATGTTTCCAAATTTGAAACTGCAACTAATTTGTTGAACCGGAAAACATCTTGTAACATACTTCACTTGAGTTTTAATCAGTTACTTTCACTCATTAAAGATATGTTACCCGAGGGTGAGAAGGTACCAAATAACTTTTATAAGACGAAGAAACAGTTAAAACAACTTGGCCTACCATGCAAAAGGATGCATGCTTGCCAAAACCATGGCATGTTATCTTACAAAGAAAAATCAGAGTTGTCATATTATGGAGTGTGTGGTGAATCTCGTTATAAGGCAAATGGTACACAACCAAATTTGGTATTCACATACATGTCGGTTACTCCTAGACTCCAACAACTTTACTTATGCAAAAAGTATAGCCGAACATATGACTTGGCATCACGACCAGCAAACCAAACCCGGTGTGATAATACATCCAAGTGATGGTCAGGCTTAGAATTATTTCAAATTGCACAATCCTAGCTTTGACATACTTGGATGGCTTTGAAACAAATGTATGCTTATCTCTCGTTAGTCATTCCGGTTAGAAAGAGCCCCGAAAAGAACATAAGTTTGTTTCTTCACATATATCAATACGATACACCTGTTACAAAAGGATAACATAAATCAATACAAAATTTAAACTACAATATGTATTACAAATACAATCTATATATTTCAACACATACAAAAACAATTATCAAACCAAATTGCTAATTGTCCTTGTCAAAAGAATGATTTGACAAAAATGGGCTCATCTTAGCTTTATGTTTCTTCATAGGTGCCTTCCTCATCTTCTTCCTCTTCGTCGACATCCTCCTCGTCACCATCATCATGGATTGCCAATATTTCTCCCGTGGAAAGACAAACTAGTTGGATATCATGATTCAAATATGCAAATATACATTTCGTTGATTTAAAAATTTCTTCATTATCACCATCAGGGACTTGACCAAGACATTGTTCTAGCTCATATATTCTCCTTAGCTTCGTCTTGATACAACCCAACAAATTTTAAAATAATTTGACGTCGAAGGATACGGTGCGTAAACAATGTTTTCAAACCCGGACCGGACTGACCGGTCGGACCGGGACCGGGTGGCTTGAACGGTCCGGTTTAGTATGTTGAAACGTTCCTATAAAGACCCGGCCGGTCAGACCGGGAACTAGTGGTAGGACAGAAAAAAAGGTTGAACCGGTTTGAACTGGCCGGCGGAAATCTACTTTTTTGTCTGCTGGGAATAAGAGGTTGAACCATCTCTATCGAGAACCCTAGCCGTCGTGTGAAGCCCCTGTTTGTTCGATCTGAGGCCATGTCACACCCCGGCCGGCGGCGGATTATACGCCGGGGCTGACGCGTTTGTTCATAAGCACATGATCATCTATTAACAAGTGATAATATTATTTCATCATGATTAAAGCATCCGTTACAAATAGAAATGAAAACAAAGAGTTCAAACATGGCATAAGTTGAATTTAATCTTTAATAAAGCTAGGTCCAAAGTCCTAAGTGATCAAGTAGTGTCCTCAAACTGGTGCACCTGAAACATGTGAGTAAATGTCAACTACAAGTAGTTGGTGAGATACATAGGTTTTGACACTGACAAAAGTTAAGTAAAAATGATTTGAAATTCAATATTGTTCAAAGCGTAACTATGGCATAAATGTGAAAACATACAAGGTTCCAAGCGTACAATTCAATCCGTAGTAAATGAAAAACTGGTAAGTACAATCCCACTGATTGTGTTTTGGAAAAATAGTAATATGGTACACACAAAACCCGCCAAGGTTAGTGTTAACTAGAATCGGATTCCCCTATAAATGATCATGTTAGGTACTACCTTAGGCCTGAGTAGCAGGTTAATGAATGTACTAGCATGAACACATGTAATGGTCACCAAGTAGTTTAAGACATAAAGCACTTAGTAAATAGCATGAGAACATTGGTATTGAATTTGGTAAGCATGGTAAGTAAACATGTTCCACCCCGAGTATTTGTAAACAATAGTAAAAAGAAAGGGGGCTATGAAACTCACTTTGGATTAGTAGCTTGAAATCACAAGTACGGGTAGTTGCACAAGTTGTTTAGCTAACCACAAGGTTAACCTATGTTTGCATTTATATATGTATCAATGATATGCTCCAAAGATTTAGGTAGTAAAGGTTGAACTAGGTCGAATGAGTATGTATCTATTTGTTGTGAATAATGTGATTGTTAATAAGAAAATAATATGTTTGTTTAATAACGAAAATAATATGATCGTTAATAAAGGGTTGAATACAAGTTTATATATATATATATATATATATATATATGAATAATTATTTTGATTACAAAATAATGGATAAGTATTTAAATAATATTTACTTGAATATATACGTATTTAGATTAAAAGTTTATACGTTTAAATTAATTAATTAGTTAAATGGACAATAAAAGAGCATAGATTATACTAAATAATTGTGTATTAAAAGTAGTCAATAAATGTTTTTAATTAAAACGATTATATAGTTTCTTAATTAGTTTTTTTTTTATTCTCTAAAACTATTAAGTAATTATTTAAGATCAATAGTTTGGTTCATAAAAATATTCCGAGTCTCGGGAGTTTTATAAAACAATTTTTACAAGAAAAATGAGGTTGAATTTCGGTTTAAAATTACTAAAAAAAACATTGCAGACCACGGGACTCGAACCCGGGTCTGCGGGCAGCCAACCAAACGCACCACAACTTAACCATCAGACCAGGGCATGAAGCCGTGTCTGAGATGGTCTCGTTTAGTTTATAACGCGCAAGTCCAGGCACCCCTTCGTCCCCAATCGAACCCGTAAACCCTAGCCCCTCGATTCACCCGATTGGGCAGGCGATCGAAGCGTAAGCCATAGGGCTTTCGATCTTCATATCAAGACAAAATTTTCGACACTAGATTTACCTGAAATGGTTACGTGTAGAGGGAGAACGACAAAGGCTTTTGAACTCGGTTTCTTGGTGCTTGATCGCGATCCGGAGAAGAAATTCAGTGAGTTTGAGAGTGTAGGAAGTGTGTACGAATTGTTGCGAGTGTAATGGAGTGGATTTTATAGTCCAATTTCAAGCCGAAAAGATGAATTGATTTCGCGCATTACTTGGACGGTTACGGGATTGAATTTCATAAACGAATCATTGATTTCAAAATAATTGTATCGTTAAATCATGAGGAAACAGTCGCGCATTGATGTAGTATTATCAATTGTAGTTAAAACGCGTTAACTCGATCGATTGGAATTTCAATTTTCGTTTAGTTTGACTCTGAAAAGTCAAAATCCACATTTTGGGGAAGAAAGTAACAGATTTTGCAAATAGGTCCCCCAAGTCTCATGTGTTTATCATTTTATGTGTAAAATTTGTTTTAGATTGAAATTAAGTTTCAGAAATTACACAATTAACCCTCAACTTTCATAGAACATAAACTTATAAAAGTTTTCACAAATATTTATAAATATAATAATTTATATACTATAACTAAATGTTATAAATGCAAAAAACTATAATTTTTTGTAAAAAGGAAAAATGGTTTAAAGTTTATTTACTTTATAATTTATGTAAATTTTATCTTTATAAATTCCTACATTTATTTATAGGATTTATAGCATATAATTATGTATTTGTTTAATAGGAATAAAACATTTAAGACTTCAAATAAATATTCATTGAATTTGAAATGAATGCACCTAATGTATGTATGTATGTAATAACTTAGCATATGTATTTATTTAATAGAATAACAATAATTATATAATCCCTTATAAAAATTTTATTATATTTGAATGTGAAATAATTGTATCCAATGTAGGTATGTATATTTACTAAATGGAATAGATAAATAGAATAATTTATTTGGGTGAGTAGATACAATCCACATGAAAATGAAATTACAAATGCCGGAAAAATAAAATTTAGCCGAAATTTCTCGGGGATTACAGGCCACCCGGAGATGAGAATCACTGCTGGGCTGGCAAGTCACTCTTTGTGAGTGGCGATGACGGATTTAGGGTTGATGCAAATAGAAACTTAGAGAGTCGAAGAGAGAACTTTCATGGTGAGAGAGAGTTTGAGGTGAGCGTCGGAAAAATAAGTTGCAGGTCTTCAATCTCATTCTCACATTTACATTTAGGGTTGAAGAGAAAGTTTCATATAGCCCGTTAAGATATGTTACTTGAAGCACTATTAGTCCATTTTTATTTATTCCTTATTGTAAATACGGTCACTTAGAGTTACCCCGATGAACCGATCACACAAGCTCCAATATATAGCCTAATGGGTATTACTTCTCTGAACCCTGCACAAAGTAACAACGCGTTAAGGCATTACAGGGAGGGGATAATCCCTGTATAGGCCCTCCGACGTGAGAATCAGTATCGGAAATATAAGTGAGATTTAGGTTTTTAGTGCGTGATCAATACCTGAGGTGTCCTCTTTTATTTATAGTCGAAAAGGTGTACTATGATGTCCCTTTCATTTGCTGACCTGTCCCTGTCTGATTGGCGGAGGGGTCATTATCAAGAATATCATTTTTGTCCCCTAACTGTCAACCGCTAATGGGGATCTTGTCATATTTGCCGGGACCACTGAGATGTCTGCTGAGATTTCCTTTGTGGCGACATTTTCTGCACCCTGTGTACCTTTCTTTCGTACACACGGGGATTTGCCTTTTAGTGGGTCGTCCTATGTTTCCTTCTGCCGCAAGGTATGCCTGTGCGCGGACCCCAAAGAGTTCCGCGAGGGCCATTACATCTTCAAGTCCCCCAGTCCAACGTTATGCACAAACGTATTGAGCATGGCTTTGGACTTGAAGAATGTCTGCCAAGCTTATTTTCAATATTGGTAGATCCCTTTGGCGCTTGATTTTCTGAATTTATGAATTTGAATTTGAGCGTATCCGCTAATATTGACGTTTCCATGTCTGACGTGACCTTTGACCTTTATGGGTGACAGGTTTATCCAAGCGTCATCATTACTTTTTGCTTTGCAGGCTTGCGGGTCCCACCTGTCCTTTCTATTTGGCGTTTCTTCTTCTTTTGGTGACGTGTTGCATTGTAACTCCCCCTGGGACCACCCGAAACATGCTTTTCCTGTCCCTCCTGCTATTGCATTAAATGCAAACCCTATATAAGTCCTAGTTACTCCTCTCATATCCAACCGTCTTCATTTTCTCCTTTCTTTACCCTGCCTTTTCCACCTTTTTTGTTTTCTTTCTCCTTTTTCGATTAATGGCGTCGGTGCTCATAGAGGCAAAGGTTCTGACGTATCCCTGATTGAGAATACCCCACTCAAATGGAACCGAGAGGAATTTGAGAAGGTTTGCGACACTTATCGGCTGGATAAAGAATGGGAGCCCGGGTACCCTGCTTCTGGTAGCTCTGCCACTGATGTTCTTGATGGCAAGATTACCTTATATGTGGCATTTTTTTATCCATTGCAACTTCTGTCTGCCCATAACGGCCTTTATCGGGAAACTCCTGACCTTTTATCAGGTCAACATCTCTCAGATGCATCCTATGGGCCTCTGTCGTGCCACTCACTTTGAGTTCAGTTTCCAGAGCCAGGGTATCGAGCCCACCTGTGGCCGATTCAACGTTTTTTATAAGATGGTGCAGCGCAACAATTAGTTTTCTTTTGTGGGTCGCAGCGGGAAAGTAAGAAGCCATATCACCAAGGCTCCTTCCAGTTTTCATGACTGGCGCACTCGCTTTTTCTTTATTAAGAAGGAGGTGGTTCCTTTGGTTATGAACTTTCGCTCTGCCTTTGATTCCATCATGGAGCCTGATATTGAGGACTTGAGGGCAAGGACCGGTATACTACCCTTATTTCCAGTCCCGTAAAGATTCAATCTCTTCGCGAGAGTGCCTTGGTGGCGGTGGGTATGAGCCGTATTTTGAAGCACGCTGGCAAAATTCCTTATTATGCTATCGATGGACAGGGTATTATTTTTTACCACTACTTTTTTTCTTGCGCCCTTTCTTACTTGTTTCTTTTTTTGCAGTTGTAGATAGTGTTTATGGTATCCTTTTTGACAATCCGTAAGGAAAGTTACTCTGGCGGGACTTGCCGCCCGGGGAGCCCAGCATTTTGGATAGATAGGCGGATAACTTTTTATTCCCCTGCTCTTTGGGTAGTGATGTCAGTCATCAAGGGACCTCAGGTGCGATTCCTGTTCTTAACCCCTCCCTCTAAATTCTGTTAATTCTGCTGGCGAGGTCTTTGTGATATTGTCTAGTTATGAACCTTCAGGTTCATCTAGCGAGGAACTCCCATTGATTCGCCGTACACGCCGCGCAGGTCTAGGTCCTGAGAAAGAGGTTATTGGTGGTTCTTCCGCTGAAGGTTCCGGTGTTGGGAAGAAACTAAAGAAGTTTTCGAAGCGCTCTCCCTCCTCTACTGAAAAGATTCTACATTCCCCGCGCGGGAAGAAGCAAAAACTTTCTGATTCACTAAAGTCCGCGGAGAAGGCCGCCCTTAGTATGTGTCCTTGTTATGCTTTCCCTCACCTTACGCGACCTTATTGTGCTTATTATGTCATATTTATCTCTTTTTTATCTTTTTTTATTATTTATTTTTTTTTATTTTTTTTTGTAGGGAGCCTGGCACAACGACATCCAGTTATCACTCTGGGTGAGGCGCATCAGGAAACTTCGCATCCGTCGTCAGTACGAGTTGAAGTTTCTGACCCTTCCGCCCCTCAAGCTTCTATGACTCCTACTGCTCCGATCATTGTGGATATTGAGAATTCAGCCCCATCCAAACCTACTACTCCTCCCTCTGGTGTGAATGTCTCTACCAGTCAGGTTTCGAAGGGAAATGCCCCTTCATCAGAACCCATTCATGTTCCTAACTGGCGCATTACTCAAGGTACCCGCCTAACAGATCCCACTGTTTGCAACAACTTTATCCGCTTATCCCTTCCTCCCGTCGAGCGTCTCTTTCTGAGAAATCGCAACTGTGGGCAACTGAAGAATCAGGTGTCTAAAGATGTTGTTGGCACTCTAGCTTCCATGTCATAATTTCTCAGGGACTGGGAAGTTCTTCACGCTGAGTGTACTAGCTATGAATACATGAGGCGTGAGGTGGAGGAGAGCAGACATAGCGCCGAGGCCGTTATGAAATTGGAATGGGAGTTATCCTCCGTTAAGGAGGAAGTGGTGCGTGCCCGGGAGCTTTACTTGAAGGCCGCTGCGGACTGGAAAGTCGCCTGCGATAACTCTAACCTCAAACTTTCCCAGGACGTGCTTTACTTGAAGATCTCCCCGTTACTGCTTTTTTGCATAGTTCGGTGTGCCCATAGCACGTGCGGGAGTTCTTCTAGCCATGATGTGCCTCCTTCTTCAGTCCGGGTTTTGATTCCCTCAACTATGCTTCTATTAACCCGTTCTACATGTCCATTCCCCTGCGAATGTGCCACAGAGGTAAAGATTTGCACTATTTGTAGTTCTGCGCACCATGCTTGCAAATTCTTATCCGCGAACTGCTTTCCGTTATCACTGACAATGTAGAGCGGAAGGCCAAAATGACAAATTATGTACTCCCAAATGAACTTTTTGACGTTAGTTGTAGTGATGGTTGCCAAAGGTTTCGCTTCTACCAATTTAGTGAAGTAATCAACTGCCACAACCAAGAATTTTACCTTCCCTGCCACTTCCGGGAAATGACCTACTATATCAACTCCCCACTTTTGAAATGGCCAAGCTGCCGAAACCGGGATGAGGTTATTTTTTGGCCTGTGTGTCATTGGCGCGTGTTTCTGGCAACGTTGACACTTTCTTAGCTCTGCTATAGCATCGACGTGCATTCCTGGCCAATAATAACCCGCGTTCATCATCTTAGCCACCACTTCATATGGGCCTGCATGGATTCCGCAGATCCCGAAGTGTATTTCCATGATTAGGTAATTAGCCTCCTCCCAATTTGCGCATCACAATAATGGTCCCAGGAAAGATCTTCGATACAATATGCCGTCTTACAGCTTGTACTGCACCGCTTTGTCCTGGAGCTTATGCGCCTTTGCCCTTTCCGCTGGTAAGATTCCCTTACCCAAATAATCTTGGATAGGTGTCATACATGACTCTTCTTGATGTGCTATGTTCACCTCTGTCACCTCGTTGGAAAGGCTTTTAATTATTTCCAAGTGAATGGATTTCGTTGGGTCACTGAAATTGGAGGATATCTTGCTCAGCGCATCTGCCTTCTTGTTTTGGCTTCGGGGTATGTAGATCACTTCCCATGAGGCGAAGCTTTTTAGCAGGTTTCTACAGATGCTGAGATACCTTATCATGATTGGACCTTTAGCCTCGTATACTTCATTGATCTGGTTTGCTACTAAAAGGGAGTCGACATGTGCTCGAACTTCCCTTACCTCCTTTTCTATTGCCCAGCGAAGGCCTGCGATCAGCCCCTCGTACTCTGTTACATTATTTTACGTTTTAAACAACAGTTTCACAGCTCTCGTGTATTCAACTCCCGTTGGATCGATTAGGAGTAGCCCTACCCCTGAACATTCAATGCAAGCTGCCCCATCGCTGAATAGTTCCCACAATGCTGCCATATATATGGGTTCTATTTGTGTCGAGTGTTGCGCGTTGAGTATGGTTTCCTCGGGGACTTCTGTTATAAAATCCGCAATGACAAGTCCTTTAATCGCGAAGCGTGGATTTTAGGTTAGGTCAAAAACTCCCAGATCGATAGCCCAGCTAGTCATCCGACCTGACAATTCAGGCCTTCGTAGGATTTGCTGTAGTGGAAAGTTCATCAAAACCACTATGTCACGCCCTTGAAAGTATCTGCGCAGCCATCTGGAAGCGTGCACCAGAGCTAAAACCAAATTTTCAGTCATTGAGTAATTCACTTCCGATATGGTCAGGACCTGCTGATATAGTAGATAGGTGCCTGCACCCCTGAACGCTCAACCATGAGAACCGCGCTAATTGCTTGGGTCGCCGCGGACAAGTATATTTGCAGTTTCTCACCTTTGATAGGTATGGCCAGTGTGGGTAAAGTGGTTAAATAACTCTTCAATTCTTGGAATGCCCTCTCCGCATCATCCGACCACTTGAAGTCATATTTTTTTTATCCAATTCTTTAATGTGGCTATGAAAGGTAAAGACTTCTCCGCGTGTTTGGCGAGGAATCTGTTCATGGCCACCATCCGACCACTTAAAGTCTGCACTTCCTTTAGCGATGCCATACTTGTTATCGCGGTCACCTTTTTCGGGTTTACTCTTATGCCCTCTCAAGTTACCACCACTCCCAGAAACTTCCCCTCCTCCATTCCAAAAGAACACTTTGTCGGATCTAGTTTGATACCCGCCTTCTTCAGACATGTCATGATTTCCAATACATCTGCGAGTATGCTCTTTTCCTCTTTGCTTTTAATCACCAGATCGTCCACATACACTTTCAAGATTTTCCCGATTTGATCCTTGAACACTTTGTCCATCAAGCGCTGGTAAATGGCGCCCGCGTTCTTCAATCCAAATGGCATTTTTGTATAACAGAATACACCAACATCCGTATGGAAAGCTGTCTTATCTTCATCTTCCGGGGCCATTTGGACCTGGTGATATCCTTTATAGGAATCAAGGAAGCACTTGTAAGGGAAGGAGGCCAAAGAATCAACTCTTAACTCGATCTCTAGAAGGGGGTACGCGTCCTTCGGGCACGCCTTGTTCAAATCTTTAAAGTCTACACACGTTCTCCATGAACCATCTGACTTTTTTTACCATGACCGGGTTGGCAATCCATGTCTGGTACCGTACCTCCTCAATATTCCCGCAGCCACCAACTTACGTACTTCCTTCACCACCGCTTCGCGTCTTTCTGGGGCCATACTTCTTCTCTTATACGCTACGGGTTCAATCGATCGATACGTGCGTAGGGCATGTTCCGCCATATCCCGCGGGACCCATGTCATGTCAGATGGCTGGAAGGCAAATACATCTAGATTTGCTCGCAACAATTCCTTCAAGTGTTGCCTCACGCGTGACGATATGGTGTGGCCTATGGTGATTGTTTGTTCGAGGAAAGCAGGGTTAATTACCCACTTTTCTGGATCTGTGAGGGGCGAAAGGGGTGCTGGCGTGGGGACCGTTGCTGCGCATTCCTCGTTTGCCCAAACCTTAGCTACACCTCTAGGGGTGGGAAACATGATAAGTCCTAGCGACGTGAATACCGCCGCAGCCAGGACTCCCAAAGAGGTTCTCCTGAGAATAGCATTATGTTGTGAGTGCACCGGTACCACCAAAAACTGTATCAGTACTGTGCGTACTCTATCCCCATCTCCTACTGTTACCGGAAGGGTTAACTGCCCCAAGGGTCTGATTGTTTCCCCTGAGAATCCCATTATAGGTGCATGCACTTCTTCTAGTCTCGCTTGATCTTCTCTATCCATTTGCCTGAAGCATTGCTCATATAAGATATCGGAGGAGCTTCCCGTATCAATGAAAATACGACGCATCCTGTAAGGGTCGACTAAAGTTGTTATCGTTAAGGGGCCAAAATGGTAATCCCCCACCTGTGGTGGGAAAATCAGCGAGGCTTCCATCCAATCATGCGACGATTCCATTTTTCTCTTCGCCATCATTCACGCAGTGTGGGCCCCGATCATATATACGTCGCACACCTTAGGAGTGGGTTCAACCTCTTTCCCCTTTCGCTGTGAAAGACCAGGCTGCTTTCCTTCTTGTAACAGATGTGTTAATCTCCCTGCTTTGACCTGCATTTCTATTTGCCTTTTTAAGTGAAAACATGCGTCTGTGTCGTGTCCCGCAGCCTTATGATAGGCACAATAAGTTTTTCAATCTCGCACTGGATTTTCTAGTATGGGGTGCGGCTATTCTAACTTCAGGTTTTCTATCGCAAGGATTACACTTAGAGTTTTGCTCAGAGCTGGGTAAGATGCGCTTGGGTAAGGTTTATGAGATACACCGGATGTTTCTCGTCTGAGTGGATATAATGCGCGCGGCGCGTATGAGTCCCGTGGCCTGTCCAATCTTGAGTAAGCGTCAGGTGTCGAATATCTTGAACCGTACCTCGTGCCTGGCCCGTGCCTATATGACTTATCTGCATCCCTTTTTGGGTATAAGTCTGAACCTCTTCTTGTTTCTTTTGGCTTTTCTTGCGCCCTGTTTTGTGCCACCGACTTTTCTGCTTTAATGTATAATTTTGCCACTGTCATCAACGACTCCATGGTCTGGGGCATCCCTTCAGGACCATGGAGGCGCCGTATTAGGTGATCATCGCGCACTCCATTGATAAATCCGGCTATCATTAAACCTTCTGTGGCTCCCCCTATCTGTAGACTTTCCAAATTGTACCTAACCAAAAATTGTTCCACCGTCTCACTATCGCCGCGCCTTATGTGGAGGATTTCCGTCTTGTCCTTGGTATGCCTTTTTTGTTGACTGAATTGCTGCATAAAACGCTTGATCAAGTCTTCGAAGTTGTCTATTCCTCCCGTAGGTAGGCTATCAAACCATAACCGCCCCGCGCCCACCAAAGTTTGCATGAACATATGACACCAAACTGGGACCGACCACTGCTCTACCCCTCCCGCGCTGAAAAAAACGTTTATGTGATCATATAGATCCCCTGTTCCGTCATACTTACCTACCACCGATGGCATTCGCAACTTAGATGGGAATTCTGCCTGCGCTATCCGCGTCGTTAACTTGGATTGAGCCACCAATGTCGCAGACCGGTAGGGTTTTGAGAAGTCGTCTGCTATAGTCGGTGTTGTATCATAAGGCTGTCCTACTGGTCCCGCGGGTACGGATAGGATGGGAGTTCCTGGGTGTGGGTTATTAAGCAGAATCTGTGTGGTTGGGTAAAACGTGGGGTGATTTGCTCCTAGCATTCCATCTCCACCAAACAACCACGCGCGCACGCTTGCTAACTGAGACTCGCGCATCCATTGTTCATATTGTTGCATCTGCCTGTGTTGTTCCATCCACCACGCTTGGGGTGAAGAGAACATGGGATTGTCCGTGAAATTTGGGAGGGGTAGGGGATATGTTGTGACGGTGGTTGAGCTAGGTAAGCTGTTGTTGACCGTATGCTGCGGAGCCGTCATAGGGGGCGTGATCGTGGCATTTGGAGTGAAGGGTAGGAAAAGTGTCTGTGTCGATGGGGTGGAAAAGGGTGCGGGTATTGGTGTTGTTGCTGTTGTCACAACACTGCTGACTGGGCTCATTTCTTCCTCCTCCCCTGCATCAAAAACATGTGGAAAATTGTACTGCCCTGTTGAGGAAGATGGGATCAATACCGACGTAGGTCTGGAGCCGCCTGTTGTGCTGACTGGAATAGGTTGCGTTGGTGTAGAAGTTGAGGAAGTCATTGGCTATTTAGAGGAGTGAAACAGGAGACTATAATTACTGATGGCGCCAATGTAAATACCGTCACCAATCACTTAGAGTTACCCCGATGAACCGATCACACAAGCTCCAATATATAGCCTAATGGGTATTACTTCTCTGAACCCTGCATAAAGTAACAATGCGTTAAGGCGTTACAGGGATGGGATAATCCTTGTATCGGTCCTCCGGCGTGAGAATCAGTATCAGAATTACAAATGACATTTAGGTTTTTAGTGCGTGATTAATACATGAGGTGTCCTCTCTTATTTATAGTCGGAAGGGTGTACTATGATGTCCCTTTCATTTGTTGACTTGTCCCTGTCTGATTGGCAGAGGGGTCATTGTCAAGAATATCCTTTTTGTCCCCTAACTGTCAACCGCTAATGGGGATCTTGTCTTATTTGTCGGGACCACTATGATGTCTGCTGAGATTTCCTTTGTGGCGACATTTTCTGCACCATGTGTACCTTTCTTTCGTGCACACAGGGATTTGTCTTTTAGTGGGCCGTCCTACGTTTCCTTCTGCCGCAAGGTATGCTTGTGCGCGGACCCCAAAGAGTTTCGCGAGGGCCATTACATCTTCACTTATATATTTAGTCCCTTAGTATTTCATTATGCTTCAACTTAGTCCCACCAACATCAATTATCTATACTAAAAGGTAAATAAATTATTTATAACGTCACCCGGTTCTTTAATCCGATCCGACAAGTAAACCAATAAGACGTCCGATTCATTGTCCGATCAGATTCTGAAAACATTTTTGCATAAACTCCTCCTCAAAAGTCAAAATATTAAAAAGAAACCGTGGATCCTACAAGAATATTAACTTCATCTAGTCTCGTCCCTTGCAAGGAGAATGAGCCTTCTTTCATCTTTCATTTATGTATTACGTCCCATCATCTCTCCTCTTTTCTCTCTCTCTCTCTCTCTCTCTCTCTCTCTACACCACCACCACCCTCCATCCCACAATCAATCATTCACTCAATCTAACCCTAAAACCAAAAATTCCTATCTTTCACAACCTACTCATGGATCATCTACCCTCACCCTCCGGTGACTCACCCGCCGGAGCCGCAAACTCCCCAGCCCCCACACCACCTCTCAGCAGATACGAGTCACAAAAACGCCGTGACTGGAACACGTTCTTGCAGTACCTTAAAAACCACAAACCCCCGTTGACGCTGTCCCGGTGCAGCGGTGCTCACGTGATCGAGTTCCTCAAGTACCTCGACCAGTTCGGAAAGACTAAGGTTCATGTCACAGGTTGTGTTTACTTTGGACACCCTAACCCTCCGGCCCCGTGCACTTGTCCACTCCGACAAGCTTGGGGAAGCCTCGACGCACTCATCGGAAGACTACGGGCCGCGTACGAGGAGAACGGGGGACAGCCGGAATCAAATCCGTTCGGTGCGAGAGCGGTTAGGATTTACTTGAGGGAGGTTAAAGATAGTCAAGCAAAGGCTAGGGGTGTTCCATATGAAAAGAAGAAGAGAAAACGAGGCGGTAGCAGTAAGACCGCCACCGTGGCGGGTACGTCGGTGGTGGTGGATGATGGCGGTGGTGGTGGCGGCGAAGACGGTGATGGTGACGGTAATTGTGATGGTGGAACTAGTGGTGTTATTTCTAAAGGTGAGTTAACTTCCGTTACCTCTACGGTATAAGTATAGTATTGTTATATATTTATTTTTTTAGATGAATTATTTGTAGAAAAATTTTGAAATCATTTTTAAAAAATGAGACATTATATTATATGATCATGAAATGTGGTTATTGTTAAAAATATATGATTGCATTCTCTCTGGTGTCCACAATTTGCATTCCTTCCATCTCTTGTAATTAATTTCTTTTTTCTAATTATTAAAATCACAAACATTATTATTATTTAATTTATAATAAAAAAAAAAGATTGAACAGTATTCAACATTTGATGCTTTTGAATAAGTTATTATTTTGAAAGTAATTATGTACTATATATATTTATATTTAACCAAAATGGACAGTTTTGAAATTTGAACAACCAAGCTAGTCATGGTTTTAATTTGGCACTTGTGTATGTTCAATTTCTTAATCTTGAAGTATAGTGTTTATAAAATTTATTGTGAAATTTGTACAATTAAATATGATATATTAAAAAGAGTATATATATGTAAGTTATTTTGATTCTAACAGCGGTCAATTTTACATATCTATACTACTTAATAAACAAGTAAAATTATGGGACACGTGTCACCTTCTGGTGCATTCTTAGCATAATTTTCTCGCATTTATCTCCTATTAAATACTATATTAAAAAAATATTTTTAAATATTTAATATCAATCTAATTATGAATATTTTTTATTTAATTATTGATTGTTATCATATTATTAAACAAATGAATTTAATATGGACTATTATTTATCAATTACTTCAAAAAATAATAATGTCAAGTTAAAAAAAATATTTTAAAAATTAACTTAATATAATTTATAACTGTAAAGTTAAAGTAGACATATTTTGACGAGTGTGTGTTAAAAGATTACATTATATTTTATTCAACTCGTGTAAAAATGGGTTTTTAAAAACGTAATTTTTTATTTACTAATTATATAACATTATATTTATTTAACCAGTGTAATACACGGAATTTTAACCTAGTATATTAACATACTAGGTGATATACTCATGTATTACATGGAGTTGTTTAATAAAAAAATGAAAGTACAATAATATGTAAAAAAATTAAAATAATAAACAATAAATAAAATTCTTTGTTTCCTGAATTAAGTAATAATTGGAATTCAAATTTTATATTATCTTTTTTTAAAAAATAAAAAAATTAACATAATTAAATTTCAAAATTCAAACTTACTTAAAATAGAAAAAAATAAAAGATTTTGATAAGAAAAAATATGGTGATGACACGTGGCATTCTTTGAAATGGTTTGTTAGAATAAGGATATGTTTTCTTTTTGTAAACTTTTATATTTTTATCCATAGTTTGTGAGTAATGAAATATAAGATAGTCTTTTAATGTGATATAGAAAAGGATTTTGTTGTTGATATGTGTCATTAAACACTAAACAGTCACGTAAAATATTAACACATAATCGCCTTTTTTAGGATATCTCTATAGATATATAAGAGAAGTTTATTTAAGAAAAAAAAGAATTCAAGAAGAAACCAGATTTAAGAAAATAAAGACACATAATCACCCAAGCCTAGCAGTTTTTCACCTTTATTGCTTTTTTTTTCTTTTGGGCCGGAAATCATAAGTAGGATCAAACCAGATTTCACATCTTAATGATTTCATTAAGAGGTTGCGTCTGAATCGTTCAGATGTTAGGGTGTTTGTTTTGTTAATAGCCCATCTTTTAATGTTTTAATTTACCTCTTAATGATTCAACTAAAAAACCATATTAAACCATTTAGATCTCTTAATAGACTACTTACGAAATAGCTTCTCTGCAAGCAAGTGTGCTTCCATTTCCATAGATATTGGTCTGAATTCTTCATTCTTTTCCTCTGATATATTAATATTACCCAGAAATATAAAATCAATTTCATCATGATTTTTCTCAAATATATCATCTCCTTTTTTCTTCTTTTTTTAATCACTTTCCTTTTTATTTTTTATTTACTTGCCTTTTATTATTTTTTAGTGGCTTTTTCTCCTTATATGCCAGCTACTCTTTTAAAAAAAATTTACGTTTTTTTTTTAGTTCTTTTATTCCTTGTTTATTTCATTGGTTTTTTAAATTCTGACTATACCTATGTGCTCATTTTTATTTACACTTCAATATAAATTTTATTCAAGATCGACCTTTGAGCATATCCTGTTATTGATAACTTACTTTCACTATATTATTAGATATTTGTATTTAGCTAATTGTTTTCCTCACATGTTTCTTATAAAACTTTCATGTCCAGACATGTCTTTTTGGAGTTGGTCGACTCCCTAGAAGCAGTCTTCCTATCCTTTGAGATAGAGGTATGGTATGTCTACATCCCACCCTCCCCAAACCCTACGAGTGGCTTTGCCATTTGATTAGATTTCACAGGGTTGTTAGGACATGTTTTGTAACAGTTGATAAAATTTTGTGTAAGTTCATAGAGAGCATCTTTAGGAGCGAACTTGTTAAGTTCGCCTATAGTGCTGTGTGGGTTTGTGTTTTCCTATAAATAGGTGTTTACAAGTCTTAGATGAGAGAGTAGATCAGTGTAGAATAGAAACTGAGAGATCTTGTAAACTGATATTCTGAGTGGAAATACAAAGCGTTTATTTACACTGTTGTTGTTGATTGAGTTACACGTTGCACGTTGATCATGGATTCCGCACGTTATCACTGTGTTGTACTGCGAGTCTAGAGATCCGTCACGCACCGAATCGGGACCTACAAGGGTATGGTTGTTTTTGTTGTTGCAAGATCAACCTACCAATCCACGTAAATTTTAACACGACGCTTTTAACCGAACGATACATATTTCTTGCTGTATCAACGTCCTATCGCAAAGCACGGGTTTATATCCACGTTAAAAATCAAAATTGTGTTTATATATGAAATTATCACATGCACATGTTTGTACCAACTTTTAGGTGTTTTCAAATCTTGATCATCCTTTATATTTATAGAAATAGGAGAGGGTTTCAGAGAAAACCACACAGTTAGGCGAAAACCGAGAAAACCACTAAAAACTATTTTTAACCAATCATATAATAATATTTATTTTTTATTTTATTTTATTTTTATTTATTTATAAGAGTATCAATATAGCATACACATTTTTACCAAAAAATCATTTAAGCATTGCTTTACGTATATGTAAACAAAAAACAAAAAAAATGTGATTATGTATACATAAAACACAATACGTAAATGATTTTTTGATAAATTGTGTAATATTATATTAATACACTTGGAAATAAATTAAAAAAAAATAAAAAATCTATAAATTATTTAATTGATTTTTGATGGTTTTTTCGGTTTTCGCCTAACTTTGCGATCTTCTCTTAATCCCTCCCCGACATATATATATATATATATACACATATATATTAAAAACCTTCTTTAGTCATACAAACTTTACAATCCCATCTTGTGATCTTTAAGTTGCCACCTACACATTTTTTACTTTTTCAAAGAAAATGCATCAAGGGCAATTTCTTAATCTCCCCCTTTCATCTACTTTAACTCATTAACTACTCTTACACATCTAACCATACTTGTACTTTTCCTCTTACACATGACTTGATATCATACTTTGTTTTTTTTTTTCAAATCAACACAAGATCCATCTTTTTATATCTAAAATGCATTATGTTTTTAATAATTGTTTTCATTTAAAATGGTTTTTATATTCAACAATATTTCCGGTTCAAGCATATAATTACTTTTTCGTTGTTTATATTTTATTTATTTATATAATCTTTTCATTTTCAAATTTAATATTTCCGTAGGAATTTTTACTCTAATGTTCAAATTGTTAAATTTGCAAATCAATTTTTATTTATTTTCATTTCAAATTTTATTTTTCATTTTCACAAACTTTTCATTATCATATATTTATTCCAAACTTTTTTTATAATCATTAATTTTACCATTTCACCCTACACCATTGTTTTCTATCTTCCAACTTTGACTTTGATTTTAAATAATATTAATTTAATGTTTCTTAGGTTCTTTAGGTTATATTTTATTTAACAACTCGCTTGTACATATGTAACTTTTATAGATATACATTTTTTTGAATTACGAATATCAGGGCAAATGATGAAGTTGGATTCTTAAGGTTGTTTACATACTTTTTATGTAATTTGTTTTTGATGAAATCATATTTTTTGTACTTTTTTTACCTTCCCTCAAATTTATTAAATAATTCCAACCTTTTTTATCTTCTTTTTACATTGTCCTTTTTTGTTTATTCTTTTATTCACTTACCTTCATTAAAATGCTTCTTATATTTTCAAGTTAAATCCCATCAAACTCATTTTTCTTAGTTACCAGCATCTTGTTACATATATGTAATACTATATCGTTTTAAAAATCACGTTTAAAAAAATATTTAAAAGAATCTCGTTTAAAAGAATTATCATTTCTAAAAAATCTAGAATTTTAAATATGTCATGTTTAAAACATGTTATTTAAACTAAAAAATATACCAAGCTACAAAGAAAAAGCACATAAAGGTTACATATGTGGATGCAATGTTACATATGTAAGTAGGCATGTTACATAAGCAACTACCGAAATGTTAAATATGTAAATAACAGTGTTTTATTATGTACTGTGTTTTAAATATGTAACTAGGATGTTACATAAGCAACTATCGAAATGTTACATATGTAGATAACAATGTTACATTTTGTAATGCGATGTCATATATGAACTTTCCTCTAACACGTGGCCACTTCTTTAAAAAGGACATAACTATACTACTTTTAAACACACCCACAACTGTTACTAAAAACATCTTACCAGTTAGTTATTAAAAAAATAAATAATAAAAATATTACAAATCTTTTAAAAAAAAAGTCAATAGTTAATATGATAAAAGAATATGAACTAGTTTTAGGTTTTATTTATTTGTGGTTTGTTTTATTATGAGTTTTTACTGTGTTTTTTTCCCACTAAAAGACAGTGTGGGTTATTTGTTGTACTTTGATTTATAAACTATTTTGATTATGTAATGCGATGTTACATACATAACTACGCATGTTACATAAGCAACTAGCGAAATGTTACGTATGTATATACAATTTATAAATGATTTTAAAAAAGTCTCATTTTAATAAAACCTTGGTTATATTTCTTGTAAGCTTTTGGTAATCCAATACGTAAAATTGATAGTTACAAATGTAACATTACTAAATAAATCAAAATTTCTTCTTTTTTTTATAAAAACCTTGTTTTCATATAAATTGTATTGATCAATGAATATTTTTTTCCATATGTTGCCGATGATATGTTATAAAATACAAACGCTAGGGCGTGTATGGAACTATTTGATTTAGAATTTGTATTACGATGTTATATATGTCACATTTTTTGCAGTTACATGTAATACTATTAGATTGCTTTTATAATCGTGGTAAATACATAGCATTACAATGTTTCACATGTAATATTTTTGTAGTTACATGTATATATTATGTTACATATGTAATATGATTAGTTTGATTTCCAAGTTCATGTAGTTTCATGTTTAGTCTCAATTGTTGTCACTTCTTTGAAGAATGAGGTATGTAATTGTCTTCAGGTAGTTTTTGTCAAAGTGTCCTATCTTTGCACGTATTTCATCAACCATCAAACTTAAATAATTTCCCAAACCCCATCTTCTTTACTCGTTTTTGTTTTTTCTGTTTTCATAATTGCAACGCACTTAGACAGTTAAGCAGGGGACGACCATCTCGTTTTTTCCTTTTATTTTCCTTCTTTTCCAACTTTTTTCTCCTTGACCCTAAGTTTTTCATATTTTTCAGTTAAATTGAAATATATGTTACATATGTAGCTTACTGTAAGTAAAATACCATATGAATTTACATATGTACCTGTTTGATTATCCCCAAGTCTGATTGTTTTGAACTGCCTTTCTTCCTTTTTTTTATTGGAGTATCCAGATTGATTTCTTCTACCACTGTGTGTGAAGTTACATATGTACATGTTTAATGATTGGAGTATCCAAATTGATTTCTTCTACCGCTGTGTGAAGTTAAGATTTGATCAAACACATTATTTTAGAAATTTCGAACTGACTTTCTCTTTGCTTTTTCAGTTTTGGTGTCTCAAACAAAAACCTAATTAACAAAAAATTCAATAACTTACTACATATACCATTTTGTGTTTTCTTCTTCAACACTTCAGTATTCTTTCCATCTGAGTCAAGTATGATTGGATCCACAGGTGTATTCTTAAACCTTCTTAGTGATTTTTTTTTTGGCAATTCTACTACTTCTCCGACCTAGAATAGATTAATATATAACAAAAAAAATCGAAGTTAACAAAAGGGTAGACGACAACCATCGAAGAACATAAAGAAAATAAATCGAAGAGCATGTGAAACAAATCAAAGCACATGCCACTTCTCCTTATTTGTAAAATGGCTGAAAACATCGCAAAATCAACTTTTGAGAATCCTCAATCTTCTTCTTGGTGGAGATAATTTTTCAAAATAAGACTTTAGTTTAGAGGATGAAAGAAGTTTTTGAGAAGATAAAATGATGAAAAGAGATTTACAAAATCTAAATATGGTGGTTTTTCAAAATCTAGATACGGTGGAAAGATGAAATGAAGGTTTTTTTTATTTGATGTATGCATGGGGAACAAATAAAGTAATCTCTTCCCAATGTAAAAAGGACATTGGGCCAATTGACATTATTGTTCTTTTCGTACGTTTGAACATTAAATTAATGTAAAATCAAATACATTAATACCACTTTTAATCTTAACCTTTCATTATTTTTGATCTATGGCTACAACAAGGTTTTCAAGGTTTACATAACTAATTCAAGTTTTCAAAATATCCATACCCTATATATATATATATATAGAGAGAGAGAGAGAGGGGGGGGGAGGATTACACTAGAAGGAACAAAACTCTACAAAATCTAGAAAACCATCACATGTCATTCTCCCATTTTTTTTAAACGTTCATATCTTTTTTATACGCCATCATTTAAAAAAAATTATACATAAAATCGAGCGTTTTTTATCTTTCCAACGAGTATAGGTATTGCTGTATTTAAAAAAAGATCAATTGAATGGTGTTTGAAATTGAGCGTTTTTATAATGTTTTATATCGTTTTACACATGGTGTTTGAAATTGTGTATTTTACACGTGGTGTTTTATACTTTAACATCGATATACATGGTATATTATAGTGTTTTATGGCGTGCTTATGTTTATGGTGTGTTTATGTTTTTGACATTTTCTTTTTTCATGGTGTTTTATTCTTTTGGCATAAAATTTCAACACGACAATTAGTTTTTTATTGTGTTTTATACTTTAACATCCATAGACATAGTGTTTTTAATATTTTACACATGGTGTGCTATACTTAAACGCCAATCTACGCATGGTGTTTTCCATGTTGGCGTCAATTTACATTGTTTTACATCTGGCCGTCAATTTACACATTCCGTTTTACACCTGGGTGTCAATTTACACATGGTGTTTTACACCTTGGTGTCAAATAACACATTGTGTTTCACAAACATGTACATGCGTTTAAATTTATTGTACATGGATGTTAATATTAATGTCACACACGGTGAAAAACTAATCGTCGTGTTGAACTTTTCCGCCAGAAGTGTAGAACACCATGAGAATAGAAAAGCGTCATAAACATAAAACGCCACAAAAAACCATATATGTGGATGTTAAAGTATAAAACACAATGTGTAAAACACATAATTTCAAACATCATGTGTAGAACACCATAAAAACATAAAATTTCAAACAACACTCAGTTGGTCTTTTTTTTAATATAGCAATATTATACTCGTTGGAAAAATAAAAATTGCTCGATTTGATGGAGAAATTTTTTTAATTATAATTACGTATAAAAAAGTTATGAACGTTTAAAAAATAGGGTCGGTATTTTCATATTTTTAGACAAATTTCCAAGGATTTCTGCCATCGTCGGAATTTGGTCG
Source organism: Smallanthus sonchifolius (assembly GCA_023525975.1). Classification (NCBI taxonomy): domain Eukaryota; kingdom Viridiplantae; phylum Streptophyta; class Magnoliopsida; order Asterales; family Asteraceae; genus Smallanthus; species Smallanthus sonchifolius. The sequence goes on from CM042046.1 coordinate 37,602,086, forward strand.
GTACGTTGTCGCTAAGCTAGGGTTTTGTGCCACATATGTATTTTGTCGGAAATGTTTAGGAAATTTTGACTAGATTTTTTTAGTAGAAAAATTGCCTCTTTCTAATAATAGTGTTTCATTTCAATCATATTTAGCATTTCATTTGTAGTTACATTCAATATTTTTTTCTCAAAATACTTTTAATGTATTTCATATTTTATGAAACAAGTTACTCAAATAAAAATTAAAAATATATGTTCTTTAGTTTGAAATAGTCATATTATAAGAAAGTGATGTTTAAATAGGGTTGGATGTAATGTAGTATTCGTTAAAATTCATTATGTTGATACATCGTTCTAATACATTATTAATACATTGTGATGCATCGTTGTAAATGTTTGCTTGTAAATATGTTAGAACACTTTTAAAACCTCACATTTTGATGCACATGTGGATTGCATGTTGATGCACATGTGTTAACAATGCATCAAAATAATTTATAACGGTGCATCAAAACAATTTTGCAATGGTGCATCAAAGCTACAAAAGTTTGATGCTGTTGGGAATTCCTAGTCTCCAAGTCTCCAAATTCTCCTAGCCGCCCTATGCCTAACTTGCCGCGGGGACCAGGAATTCTCAACAGATGCACCATCTTAATTTATTTTGATGTAAATGTTCATAACAGCACATTAAAATGCACTCAATGAATGCATGAAACCTCAGAAAGTTTAATGTCACATGGTGACATATTTTTGTTGCTTTTCTTTATAACAATGCATTAAAATGGCATGTAATTACACATCCAAAACTGTAAAAATCAAATGTATCATTGTAATATACTTTGATGCACATGTTTCGTAGTCTTTCAAAATTCATTACAATTATGCATAAAAAATAAAAAATAAAATGTATGGCAAATGATGTAGTGCATTTGATGCATATGTTTTCAAATGTACTTCAAAATTGTATGAGGCTTTCGAAAGAATTATGTAGTAGAAGCGTAGATGACATAATAATAAGGTTTAAAAATATAAATAAGAAATTTAAAAAGTGGATAAAGAAATGAGTTATTATGTAATTAGCATGGACCACATACAGGTGCTGCATCAAGTCATGGTCCCGTCGAATTTTGGGGGTTCGGGTCAGATAATACAAGTTTACCCTCACGTGTGACTGCAGTTTCTTGTAAGACAATACCTGATCTCAGGTGCCTGAGTCTCCTTTTCTGCACGTTCCTTCCACCTTTCCCTTTACAAAATTATTGTCTATCACTTCAACTCAATTTATATACAAATAAAATTATTATGAAGTAATTTATGTAAAGATTATTAATATCATTTTGTATGTGTATATTATAGAAAAATTAAGCTTTTTAATTAATAGCTAGTAACAATGACATATTAGAGAACTTTTTTACCTGGGTTTTCATGTTTCGAATTACGAATATCTATCAACTTAAGGATTTCTTTAACGAGTCGTGTTGGATTATCAAAAAATATCTCGATTCAGCTCATACTAAAATCATTAAACAAAATTCAGAATCCTCTCAGTTTTCTTTCTTTTGGACTTACTATGCCATCATTCAAAAATATATAGTTTCATTCAGTTGTCGTTCCAAAGATTTCGGATATCTTGTGTGACTATAAAAAATGGCCCTTAAAATATAAAATTATATATACAAATTCATTAAAACAACAATAATTGTTATAACGATAACTAAAACAAAAATAATGTAGCAAAATGATATATTTTACACACTTAACTGAATCATGAGGCTCTATCATCATTTTTGGAACAAGGTTGTTGATGAACTCTTCGTAATCCATATTGTCTAAATAATTATTCTCAATAGCTATCATTGTCAATTCACTAAAGGGTGTTTGGTTTGCGTAATTCGTTGGAATTGAAATTTTACGAAAATTTGATTTGGAATAGTAATTTGTCCAAATGATTTGGAATTTAAATTAATTAGAATCTATTAAAGGAATTTGAATTCTTAATCCATTTGTGTGACAAAACAATCATAAAAGAATTTGAATCTATCACCATGACCACCACCTACCGAACATCGTCGCACCCCGCCACCCACTACAACAGTATCACCCTATCCCGACGATTTTTTTTACCCTATAGCGACGACTTGTCGTCGGGATAGCATATACCGACGATATGTCGTCGGTATTGCCTCGTACCAATAGCCAAGATTGTCGTCGGTATAGGTGTCGTCGGGATAGGTCAGCCTATACCGACGCCAAGTCGTCGGTATAGGGTCTATTTAAATAATTCAAAAAGAAAACCAATACCGACGACATGTCGTCGGTATAGAGTCAAGCCATGTACGGACGACTTGTCGTTGGCATAGGGTCAACCTATACTGACGATATGTCGTCATGTCAACCTATACCGACGATATGTCGTCGGTATAGGGTTTTTTCAATTTTTTTATAATTTTTGAAAAAGACTTATCCCGACGATATGTCGTCGGTATAGGTCTTTCTGTTTGTTTTTTTTTTAATTTTTAATATTTTTTCAGAAATATTAAATTTCTAAAAACAAAAACCTGCAAATAATTAAATATAAACCATTCAAACATTCAAATCCGATAAAAACTAATATCCGAAACATAAAACAAACATACAAATTGTTCGACCCACAAACTTGTCCGACAAATCCAACATTCAAAACACACAAATTACCAAATTGTTCAAGACAAACACCATACCAACAACAAAGACAAAGGCTCAACAACTCCAAGCTAGTTATCATCACTACTAGTTCGCCGCTCCCACATTCGACGCATTTGATCCATTTGTTGTTGCATGTCAAGCATTTGTTGATTATGCACACGACGTTCTTCCTCTAGTTGTTGATTTTGCAGTCGTTGTTCTTCCTCTCGTTGGGCTTCGCGTTGTTGTTGTTCTTGGAATTGTTGTTGAAGACTAGCCACACGATGATCAACGTCTTTCCAATTTGGTTGTGGAGGGGGAGTACCGAACACATCCGGTGTGGGATTACTCACCACACGACCAATACCCCGGATATGGCCACGCCGATGACCCAATGCACGCTCCATGCATGCAAACTCATCGACAGCGGATGAGTCACCACCAGATTCAGCAGAGGAACTTGTATACTCCTCTTGGATTCGGTCCTGCATTAAATAATGTAATAAATAATCACTTGACTATTTTACTAAAATTCGACAGCATAACTGCTATAAAATGGATAACCAACCTTTTAAACTATAAGTCATAGACGACCCAAATTCACAAATTACAATCAACCAACACTAATAACAACAAATACTATTAATACTAGCAAACATATTCAACAATTGGCCTCGAGTTGGATGTTTAAGTCTATTAAAATGTGTTTGGGTCATTTTGACCCGTTTAAAGTTACAGTTGGATGTTCCAAGTATATTAAAGTGTGTTTGGGTCATTTTGACCCGTTTAAGTTAAAGTATTTTGTTTTAAGTCTATTAAAGTGTGTTTGGGTCATTTTGACCCGTTAAAGTCAAACTTGGATGTTTTAACAACAAAATCATTTCACTTACATAATCTGTTGATACTAACTCATTGACCCAACCCGTCCCTTCTTTATAATGGGTCGATCTGAACACGTTAATAGGGTCGGTCCTTTGTGAAAAACAAAAATAATATCACTAAGAATTAATAAGCATGTTTGTATAATAATAACAACAACTGTATTTCATACCTCCATGTGTCGGCGTTGGGCGTATGATTTGCTGCCATGGAAACTTGGGTAGCGTTGTTGTGCTCGGTTTTGTTTGTTCTTCTCTGAGCGGTTTCTATAGCTCGCACTTAAAAACAGCTCATTAATCAAAATATCTCAAGTTTCTTGATCAACATCTTGTGGTGGATTACTCCTCGCCGCCTCCACATCATCGTATCCCCCATTCTCGTCGAAATGAACTTTCAACTCTCCTTTGTGGTCTTTATAAGCCCTCTGACACTCGGCGGTGATTCCGAGTTCAACGCCTCGTCACTTGTCAGTGTTTCTCCAGTAGTCCAGATTAAAATAATCCTACAAATGGAAAGTAATTAGAAAAAATCTAGTAGTTATGAAATTGTAAGTAATTATAAAACATCTATACTTACTAGTAGAGTGGGATATACGGCATGTTTCTTCTCATTTGGAACCTTGGCCCAGTTAGAATAATATGGCGGAACAACCTTTTCAACCTCCAAGGAGATAGCACGGATAAAATCTGAAGCGTTCGGACCCACGAACTTGTAGCCACCGGCATGAAGTTCAACATCAATGGGAAGAGGCTTCCTCCCATTTTCCTCAAATTTCTTATATAATTTGAGGCTTTTGCTTTTAGAACGCCTTTTTGTGAGGCACTACCTACATTGACACATGAAAGTTAGGCAATTATAAAGACATCTATTAAACACTAACAAGTAACTTACCAACGGATCCACTCACACAACCCGAGTCTAAGTTATACGGACCCCCATATCCACCGTCTCCACCATCACCACCGTGTGATTGCGCCGTCGTTGCCATTATTTCTACAACAAAAATAATTAGTAAGCACAAATAATTAATAATTAACAAAGACAAATATAAAGACATCTATTAAACACTAATACTACATTTTTAACATACATTCAATCAGAATCATCACTACAATAACGTGTACCAACCACCACCACCGTCACCGATGCCACCGACCCCCCCCCCCACCACCTGACCACCCAGCCACTACTACTTGTCGCTGGCGTTATCGCCGCTGCCACCCTGAAGTAATGAAGACAGGATACCACTGGGTTGAGAGTTGGAGTAAACTATGCAAATTCACGTGTATATAGTCAAATGGCCATTAGAATAATTTGTTTAGTCAAATGACTACCGGGATAATTTATGGGTCAGAAGTTGAAAAGTAAATATAGTATTGTTGTTAAATATTGAGCAGACAAATATTAGAGTTTTCAACGGGTCAATGAATAATAAAGTCGGCTTGCTACCAAAGAACCTGATACTATGTTTAAAACATAACGCTATTAAGGGCATAAACCAATGCTTAAATATAACTAATTATACATGCTAATAAAAAGGAAAGTTTGCGGCGTTTGGCGGTGGTAACGGTGCGAGGCGGGGGTGGCGGCGGGGGTCAGTGACGGCGTTTGGGGGCGACAATCGGCGGTGGTCGGGGTGGCGTGGGGTCGGGGTCGATGTTCGTTTATTGCCGCCAATGGAAAGGGATGCAACCTATTCTATGGGATGGAATGCCTTTAAGGCAAGAGTGGAGAAGAAATACGTTCCCCATAATAAGGCAAGAGTAGAGAAGAAATACGTTCCCCAGAATGAAAGGGAACAGATTGAAGGGAAATTTCTTAGTTTGAAGATGGTGGGAACAAATCATCAGGAGTATTCGACTAAACTCCTTGAGTATGCTCGAATAGTTCCTCATCTTGCTGCCCCGGAATCTAATCTAATAAAAAGATACATTTGGGGTTTGATCGGAGAAATCCTGGTCAAGGTTTCTTGCAAGCCATTCACTGAGTAATCCATTGGTTCTTTGTGATCTTCTCAATGGACTTTACCTTTTGCATCCTAATAAAATTTTCTCTGTTACAATTGATTTTTTTTCTTACTGTAATTCGGTTGTTTCTTTGAAACTTCGGCATCATCGCCTTGGTCATTTACCCGTGTACAAACTTAAGCAATTGAATGTTTTTACTCGTGCACATGATTGTTCTATTGATGCTTGTTTTGTTTGACCTAAGGCTAGACATCATAAACTGCCTTTTGCATCTAGTAGTATATTCAGTTCTCCAATGTTTGATCTTATTCATATTGATACATGGGGACCATATTGCTCTACTACATACGATGGATATAAATATTTTCTCACAATTGTAGATGATTTTACTAAAACTACGTGGACTCATCTTTTGACAACTAAAGGAAATGCCTTTACTATTCTTCAAGGTTTCATTAAGATGATTGAGACTCAATTTAGTACCAAAGTAAAGCGTGTTCGATCTGATAATGATTTTGAACTTGGTTTAGGTGTTCATCATACCGAGTAATTTAAACAAAAGGGCATTATTCATCAAACTATTGTCATGGGTTCCTCAACAGAATGGGTGGTGGAATGAAAACATAAGCATCTTCTCAAAATTGTTCGAGCTCTTATGTTTCAATCCAAGTTACCTATAACTTTTTGGGGTGAATGTGTTCTTACTGCTACTCATTTGATTAACATTTTTCCCACACGGGTTCTCAAAGGCAAATCTCCTTCGGAGATACTTTTTGGTAAAGCTCCATCATACACTAATATTCGTACTTTTTGGTGTTTATGTTATGCTTCTACATTTACATCTGGAAGAGATAAATTTCAGCCTAGGGCTTAAAGCTTGTATCTTTATTGGATATCCTTTTAGAAAGAAATGTTACAAGCTTTATAATCTTGACACTAGACAGGTTCTTGTTTATCAGGATGTGACTTTTCTTGAGCACATTTTCCCTTGTTTACATTCTTCGGGTCCTTCTTCTTTGTTCCCTTCTCTAAATGATCCGTTTGAGGATACAGATCTAGCTGTTGTTCCTTCATCTTCTTCGGTTGCTCCTGAAGTTAATTCTTCTCCTCCTCCCGTCCCTCCTCCTCCGGAGCTCAAAAGATCTTCTTGTTCTTCTGTTCCTCCTTCTCATCTGCAATATTATGTTTGTAATTTTGCTTCTGTTGATTCTTCTTATTCTCATAATTTTTCAAGTGCTTGCCAAGCTTCTCATTTTGTTAATCTTGTTAATCTTTCTCCTGATTCTCAATAGCTCCTTCTCAATCTTGATTATGTTCGGTAACCTTCTTCTTATCAGGAGGCTGCTAAACATCACTTGGCAAGAGGCTATGACTATGGAAATTATTGCCTTGGAACGTAATCAAACTTGGGAGGTTATGCATTTACCTAAAGGTAAGAAGGCTATTAAATGCGAATGGGTGTATAAAGTCAATATAATGCAGATGGAACAGTTGAACGCAGCAAAGCTTTTTTGGTTATCCATGGTGATACTCAAAAAGCCGAGATTAATTATAATGAGACTGTCTCCCCTTTTGTTAAAATGACTACTATTCGTAGTCTTACATGGGGATCTTGATGAAGACATTTATATGCTTCGTCCTCCTGGAATGCCATTGTTCTCTCTTGATCATGTTCTAAAGCTAAAGAAGTCTATTTATGGTTTGAAGCAAGCTTCAAGGCAGTGGTATGGAAAACTTTCTGATGCTCTTAAAACCAAAGGCTCTCTCCCAATGATTATTCTTTGGTTTCTAAGACAATGGGAGATTATGTTGTTCATGTGGTTGTCTATATTGATGGCATTCTCCTTACTGGTAATAATGAGCAAGAGATGTCTCTTTAAAGGCTTTCTTACATTCCACGTTTCAGATCAAGGATCTTGGTGGTCTTAACTATTTTCTAGGCATTGAGGTTCTCAAATCTCCTTCTGGACTTAATATGACTCAACGTAAGTTTATGAAGGATTTACTCAATGAGTTTCCTACAGATGATGTTTCTTCTGTTTCGTCCCCTCTGCCTTTGCATTTACAAGCTCATAGAAGGTCAGGTTCTTAATGATCCTTTGGCCTATCGTCGCCTTGTTGGTAAACTCAACTATCTCACTCACACTCGACCTGATCTTGCTTTTGCGGTTCAGTTTCTCGGCCAGTTTATAAGTGATCCGCGTGTTCCTCATTGGGATGCTACGTGACATACTCTTCGTTATGTCAAAGGCACTTGTTCTCAAGGGTTGTTTTTTAATAATGATCCTGATATGTTTTTTCTGCTTATTGTGATTCTGATTGGGCGGCTTGTCCTAATACTTGACGTTCTATTAGTGGCTATTTCATCTCTCTTGGGAGAAGTCTTATTTCTTGGAAATTCAAGAAGCAAGCCACTGTTTCTCTTAGTTCTACTGAGGTTGAATAATGGTCTCTTCGTAGAGTCACACAAGAACTTGCTTGATTAACTCGGTTATTTGTGAAGTTTCAGCTTCCCAATCTCACTCATACTTCTCTCAAGTGTGATAATCAGGCGGCCATCCACATCACTAAGAATCTTATTTTACTTGAGCGGACTAAGCATATCGAGTTGGATCGTCATTTTGTCTGTGAGAAGCTTCAAGTCGGTTTGATTATGTTTTCTCATACACGGACTTCTGGTCAACTTGCAGATTTATTCACTAAGAATCTGGATGTAGGGCCAGCCCTGAGCATGTGCGGGGTGGGCGACCGCTCAGGGCCCGGTTTTTTTGGGGGCCCAAAATTATAAGTTATATATGTATATATATTATATATAAAAATACATTTAATATAAACTGAGTTTAAGAAATTACAATTAACATTTAACTTATAGGTCAAATAAACTGAGTTTAAAAATCCATTAACAATTACTCCATCATTGTGCCATGTCCAAATTAACAATTTTACCTAATAAAAAACATATGGAAAAATTCAATCGGATGAATTTAATAAAGGGAGGTTTTGAATTGATTTTTTTTTGAAGAAAAATCAAATTTAGTGTTGTTACAATTTTTATTATATTAATTAATTTTTTTATCATATATTTAACTTTATATTTTAGATTTTTAGGGGCCCATTTTCTTTAGTCGTACAGGGCTCCCGAAATATCAAGAACGGCCCTATCTGGATGATCAACCGCATTCGGATATCATTTTCAAGTTGGGATTGTATACACCTCCAACTTGAGAGGGGAGGGGGGAATTAGCGAACTTGTCTCAAGTTCGCTTGTTTTAATAGTTTCTTTCCTTATATATATAAATAGTCTATTTGTAATCATTATTGAGTTATCAATCAAATATTCAATTTTACATCCAATCATTCTCTCGTTTATCATTCTCACTTGTTTTAACGTTCACTCTCGATATCATAACATAAATTATTAACAAAATCCAAAAGAATATTGACACCTACAAGATTTAGTTCTTGGATACTTGATGGGTTGGAATGATTCTAATATTTCAATTCTTCCATGTTATTTAAAATCATCATTAGAGCTCACTACCGAAGTTGACTTTGATTGTATGTTTTTAAATGGTTAAATAGGTTAAAGTTTGAATAAGAGAAAGGTTGGAAAAAGTGTATTAAAATATTTATAAATAAATTATTACGTTAAAAAAACAAGATTACTATTTTAATATTTTCTAATCTATACCATATAATAAATAAATATTTTGATATCACACTTGTCACACTTTTATGTATGTTTAAGTTTTTTTTTTCTCCCCTCTTTCCTATTAATTATACAAATTTTTTTAATTATTTTTATATTTTTATGTTTCTTGCCTCTCTCTCCTGTTACATAATAATGAATACAATAATTATTTTTATAAAACATCTTTTAGTTTAAAAAAATAGGTTTATTTATAAAACATTTTTATAAATTGAACATTTCTTTTATTTTTTTATAAAACATTTAAAAAAATAATTCTATAAAGTTTCTAGAACTTGTATTAAAAATTTATATAATATATCATAAATAATATATTATACATAAATTATTATCAATAATATATATTACATTTATTCAACACATGTAATACAAGAGGTTTCTAAACCGGTCAATAATGACACGGTTTAGAAAGAAAATAATTACCAATGACGACCTCCTGCTGCTCTTTCCCGCCTCTTGCTATGCAGTGTCAGCAACGGTCCTACTTTTCCATTTTTGGGTTTAAATTTTATCTTTTACTTTTGACCTCTACATTTGTAAATGGTCTTGACCATGACACAAATTTAATGCATTGAACCAAGGGTGCAATATATAGACATTCTATTTTATGGCGAATACAAAAAAAATTCTATCAGTGTAAAATACGGTCCGGTCAAAGAAAACAATAAAATAACCATAATTAATTTAATATAACTTGAAAACATAGTTCATTAAATATAATAGTTCAACCTTTTCATTTGGCTGATAATCTAAAATTTTTATGCTATCAGCGGAATTCAAAGAAAGATTATCCATATCAATGAATTTAGGTAAATGACTAGGGTTCTCCTGATTTACACCACAAATGACCATGATACCCCAATTTACACCATAATCACCAATAGGGCGCCTAATTTACACAACAAACTACCAATAAAAGTTTATACTTGGTGGTTCAATTGTGACATTCATAACAATTAACTAGCGTATGTCTGTATTATTCTTGAGATATTTTATACGTGACTATGACGTCAAAAATTCAACACGATAGGCGAGTGTTTCTAGACTAAATATTGATATCTAGAAACATATATCATGACTAAGAAAAAGTCAAGTAACATCCAAAAAAAATAAATTTAAGAAAAAAAAAAGAATCAATAGATAATTGAGTACAAAGATAAGGTGCTAAATTTGACAAAATGTAGTAGAAGACTCCGACAAGAAAATAAAATGGGGGAGGGTAATAAATTCAGAGACATAATGTGGTGTGACCTTTCACTTTCTGATATTAACAAATAGGCCCCTCACCTTTCAAAGTACTCACCACATTTAGCTCTTTACTCTTTATATGGACCCATACACAGTTTTGTTTGTTTATATCAAAATTAATAAGTCAAGTCCAATCACAATATCAACTTAAAAAATTATTTTCATATAATTTTATTTAAGTAGGGTGGATCGAGGCTAAGCTCTATCAAATCAGTAGACTTTTAGGTCGAGCCTATATATTATTATATTAAAATACTTAAAACCTGTGTATTACACGGCCTGAAATAATGATACAAATGAAAAATTATCTTGAATATAATTCATAAATCTGTAAATATTTTTTTGTATACAATGTTAGATGTTTTATTTGTAATTTTTCCATCTTCAAATAAGATTAAAAGTTTTAACTCTAGAAAATGTCACCTACAATTACTCATGTGTAAATAAACCAACCCTTAGTTGTTGACCCTGACTCTTACCTGTAATCTCAAGCCTTTTGATCTTCCATTCTTTTATATTTTTACTTTTTGTCATGCATACATACATAATTACCACCAAATCAAGTTATCTAAGGGTGAAAGGGGGTGGACAACGGGTTCATACCCGGGGAGTGGTGGGTAATACGGGAACACCGTCGCAAGGGCGACGGGTTGGGTAGACGGGTTCGCAAAGCCGTGGTTGGTTGCTTGAAAAGTTGGGTTCGTGAAGGCGGGTATAGGGGAACACCGCTGCAACCCATTCGAGTAGTTCAGGATAAAAATGACGTGACGTGTCATGACATGACGTGTTTTGATTGTTGATTCTTAGGGTACTTAGGAGTTGAAGGGGTTCCACTCTCTCCACCCTAATGAAAGTATCAAATGGATTAATCATACCCCTTAATGAATAATGTTATAAATTTATTATATGGATAATTGATTCGAGCTTAATCAAGCTTAAAATTTTCGATCGAGTCATTGAGCTTGTACCCATAGTCCAGACATTTAGACCCTCCAATGGTTAGGGGTGTTCATCGGTTCGGTTAACGGTTTGTTCGGTTTATTTGATTTTGATTTTTTTTTAACACTTATCCATTAACCGAACCGAATAAACCGATTTCAAAAGGAAAGTATATCCGAATAAACCAAATAAATCGAATTCAACCGAATAAATCGAATAAACCGAACCGAATTGGAAATATGTCTAACCAAACAAACCGAATTAAAAAAAAAAGGTATATCCGTTAACCGAACCGAAAACCGAATTCGCAATTCGGATACGGTTAATAACCGAACCGAAAACCGAATTCACAATTCGGTTTGGTTTTTTCGGTTACGGATACGATTCGGATTTCGGTTTTCGGTTTTTTTGCACACCCCTACCAATGGTTAACGTCTGGATATGTGTTCGAAAATCAAATGTACTATTTTTGTTATTGTATTGAAATGAATAAAAAAAATGTGAATTATTTGAAAATTTAGAGTTAACTGCACGGATGGTCCCTGTGGTTTGGTTAAATTACGGATTTGGTCCTTAACTTTGAGAAATTATGGGTTTTGTCCCAAGATACATTCATTTCGTTTCGCTAACGGTCCCTGGAGTGGATGGGAGTTAACTTTTCTGTTAATTTTTTTAAAAATGACTAAAATATCCCTAATGTTAAAAAGAAACATATAAAAAAGGTGGGACCCACACCTTCTCACGTGATGAGCTGTCAATTTTTCACAGCGACTCCCGTGTTCAGCTGATTTTTCACTCAGTAGTGTTAATTTATACGTATTCAGCCGATTTTTCAATCAATAGTGTTAATTTATATGTATTTGATTGAAAATTTTATAGTTCTGACCCTCATGATAGAAAGAAAAAAATCATGTCCCCTACGTTTTTCTTCAAGTTTCACCATTGAAGACTATACCATTGCCATGGTAGAAAGTGTACAATCCTTCAAATATTGACAGGGCGGTGAAGAGGTCCATTGGTGACGGGTGGCACATTAGGAACAAGCCTATCCTTGTGTTAAAGAAGCGGCTTTGTGGAGGGAAGATGCATGGAGGCTAGAGACTATCATAGACAATAACATACTCAACTGGTCAGTTCACCATTTACCTTATTATTAATTAAAGGTATTTTTTGATAAAGTATTTTTAATGTTTTAGATAAATGATCAAAGTCTCTGTAAAATCAAACCAAATTACGGATGTTCTATTCTAGATTATCTATGGTCGAACATAGATAAGGGGGTGGAGGATCTGAAAATTGAACAAAGAAAAGGGTAGTGGAGTCGTTGTGTTACCGGTGGTGGAGATAGGATGATTTACAGATATGTTTCAGATGGTCTGGACGATTTTAGAGGTGGTGGCCATGGGAAAGAAGGTGAGGAAAGGGGTAAGGTAGATGATGGATATGGGGATGGAGATGGTGTATGTGTAGATTAGGGTTTTGAAGGTAAGGATGAAAGGTCCAATATTAGGGTTTTGAAGGTGAGAATGAAGGGGTGGGGCCCACAGGATTTAATAATATTTATTGATATATTTTAATGTGGTGGGTCCCATATAATTTAATATTTATTTCATTTATTATTTTAATTTTTATTTATCTAACATTAAGGGCATTTTGATCATTTCATACTCATTTAATTGAAAAGGTTAACCTCCATCCGCATTAGTGACTATCAGTGTAACAAAATGAAAGTTTCTTGTGACCAAACCCGTAATTTCTCAAATTTAGGGACCAAATCCGTAAATTGGCCAACCCACAGGGACCATCTGTGTAATTAATTCAAAATTTTATTTTTATGTGTATGTAATTTAAACCAGTGTTTTGAAACCCGGGCTGGACTGGTCGGTCGGACCGTGAACCGGAGGCTTGGCCTGTCCGGTTAGGTGTGTTGAAACAGTCCTGCAACGATCCGGTACTCGAACCAGTTGGCTATTTTTTTTAATCTCTTTTAACTATTTTGGATTCGTATTTCGTAACTAATTGTTAGTTTAAGATTATTTGGATTGACTTGTTGGTGGTTTTGAATGATTAATGCTTGTTTGTATCGATTTATTTTTATAATATTTATGATGTCCTCCGGTTCTTAAATCCGGTCCGACCAGTGCACCAGTAAGGTGACCTGCTTGATGTCCGGTCCGGTTCTGAAAACATTGATTTAAAACTTCGCTTAAAGGGCTAAATTGGTAAATATTGTGCATATTAGGGGTGCAAACGAACCGAATGAACATGAACATGAACATGAATAAGGCCTTGTTCATATTCGTTCATTAAGGAAATTTTTTGTTCATGAACACTAACCGAAATAGATTTCTTGTTCGTGTTCGTTTATTAAAGAAATGAACTTGTTCGTGTTCGTTTGTGTTCATCCAAAATTCTATGTAACGAAGCAAACGAATGTTTATGAGCACAAATGAATACAAATTCATTTGAGAATAAAATTAACATTTGAGAATAAAATCAACGTTACACAAAATCCACTAAAAATAAATATGAATTAATTGATAATTGACATAATTATTTTCGCATACTTGACATAATTAGCATAAACACAATTAAAAAATATTTTTAATTGATAAAATGTAAAATATAAAAACCATTAAAGACCAAACGAACATATGAACGAACACAAACAAGCATAAATGAACATATTACCGAACGTTCACCAACATAAATAAACGATTCGTTTATTTAACTAAATGAACGAAATTTCTTGTTCATATTCGTACATTCATTTATTAAACGAAGCGTTGAAATATATATTTTTTTCATTATCAATTCATTACCAAAAAATACTATAATATAATTCTGGTATTTATTGTTGTGTTTCTTTGCACATAAACGATGCTGGGCTGTTAAGCTGTTGGGCTGATACATTAGAGGTTGTTTGGGCTTGAAGAAGTAAAAGGAATAGTTGGATTGGATGGAGCTTGGATATAACCCGTATTGACCCTTTTTTTAACTAACGGACGTGCGGGTCAATTGGTGTGTGTGCATGGGTATTCGCATTTGGACTAGGGGTGAGGTCGGTTCGGTTATTGCCTAAAACCAAATCATAACCGAACGTGTCGGTTATAGAAAATCCATAACCGATCGGTTTCGGTTAAATCAGTTATCGGTTATCGGTTTTCAAGTGACGGTTCAGTTAACCAAAAGTTTGAAGTTTTAGCCATTTTTTGTTTGTCATAAAAGAAGTCTAACTGATCAATAGGCTACAAAAGCCCATCTCTCGTTATTTTTTCAATTATAGCAATGCGTTTGTTTCTTGTTTTAGTAGGAGTATCCAACTCCACGACACATCAAAAACCTTTTTCTGTTACCAATTTAACTAACAATAAATTTTTATAAATCACCATTAAACACACACCTTTATGCCGTTAAAAAAAACCTTTATGTTACCTTAAATTTGTTTATTAAACTTGGAAACATCATTCATATAATTTAGACTTTTCATAAAACTGACACTAAGCTTTGGTCTCACTCTAACCATTATTGCACATTCATGTTTGAAAAAGATTTTTTTTGGTAAAAGCTTTCGAAAGTCCTATTCCAGATTGTCTTAATAAACTCCAAACTATTAGACCTAACTTTCACATGCTACAACACATCAAATATTTTGAATATATTTACGTATAATCGGTACGGTTCGGTTAATGCGGTTATGCCACACACCAAAACCGAAACCGAACCATACATTTTGGTTAATCGGTTTTGGCTTAACCGAGCCATCGGTTAATTGTTCGGTTTGGTATAGTCCATTAATTCGGTTACGGTTCGATTAATTTAGTTATTTGCTCACCCCTAATTTGGACCCTATATATAATAGGAAAGAGAGTGTGTGAGGTAGATCGGATATTTTTCACAACTCACATATCTCTGTTTTTCTCTCGTTTTCCTAAGCGTCTTCATACCTAAGGTTTCTCTCTTTACCGTTCGTTTCACTGATCTAGGGTTGTACAGTTCACCACGTTGATGAACGATAGTTTGTTAGGTCGTAGTGAGTTTTGTATTCAGGTTCATCACACTGATGATCTAACTCTAAGATATGTAGAGATAGTGTTAGGGTTTTTGATTCTTTGAGTTGTATTCGGATCTCGGTTGAGTTGTGGTTACAAATTTGTGTTTGATCAAGTTTCGGTATATTACACGGATTGAATAAAAAAATATTAATAGCTATTTTTATACCCGCTCCGGTACGAATAGCGCGATCTAATTATAGAAAAAATTGCATTTGCTAATATTTGTCTACTACCCGACTATTGTTTATTACATGCACACAGCTTGGTTTAAACCTGGTCATTCAAGAAAAAAAAACAACTATGTAATTTTTTTAAAATACCATGTAATAATTTAAAATTGAAACTTTCAAAACTGAAACAATTATGGACAAAACCGGTGGCGAGGTGGGTTGGTGCCAACCCCAGTAGTTGGTGGCGGGGTGGGGGTGGCGGCAGTGGGGGTGAGTGGTCCGATATTCAAATTCTTCCTTTTTTTTTGAATTCCTTAACAATGTGGAAGGAATGTGAATTCCTTTACATGAAAGAGTTCGAATTAATTAATTTCAATTCCATAATTAGAATAGAATTTGTAACTATATATAAACAGGAAGACGTGAACAGTAGATCAATCCGATTGTTCGAAATGGTCGGATACGACAAGTGGCACAATTTGATTGGATGGTTTTTTTTTTTTTGGTTTACCCATTTCTTTTTCTTTTGCATTAATAGTTTTTATTAAGACTTTAACACAAAGTCTTACTTGGCCTCGGGTTCGCCACCACTTAGAAGTTACCTCACATTCACCCCCCACCCCCACCCCCAACCGGGTTCAAACCTTGGGGGTGAGGTTTTTTTCTTGTATTTTTAAATGATATTTTTTTTAATTTTTTTTCCTACGTTTTTATCAACCTTATATTTTTGCTATTTTTACTTTTACGTTGCAAACCTTAACGCTCTCGTTTTGTAATCATTACCACGAGTTTCTGCACCGCCACGGAACACAAGGTTCCCCTAGTTTATTACATAATAAAAGTGGCAATCTTGTTATATTGATCAACAACCGGGGTTTTTCTTCATCTTTTTTTCGTTTGTGGTTTGTTTTTAATCGATTTTGAGGGAACCCGGGCTACCGCGAGTGACGTTAATTTACTGTACATTTTCAAAGAGTGACAACAGGAAAAAGAAATTAATTATAGTTCAATGGTGGAGCTTTATGATTTGCTTGGCATTTTTTTTCTTTATTGCAGATTTCAAACGTGACCATGATTATAGAATTAGGGCAAACTTACTGCTCCCGCATGCATGGGTCCGGGGTGTCGGGCCAAAGTTTGCCTAATCTTACCTGCATTTATGTAAGAGTTGTGATCTGATAACCCTAATGAACTTGCCTGCAAATTACATATAAAAGGCAAAGTGGCATTTTTTTTAATCATAAAATCAAGACCAGGGGATACAACTACAATTATTATGAAAAGTTAACCCAATAATCTCCGAAGAGACGACTGCATTCAAGATAAATAGCCTTTGGTTTTCAAACTCTCAACACCATCCCTGATAATCTGCTCCAGAGGAGTGAACTCAAGACCTAAGTCCATGAGCTTCTTAGCCCCGTTCTTCGATCTCATTAACCCTGGTTGGGTGTCTTTCGGTAACCTACAAAAAAAATTATAATGACTGTATAAAAGTGTAAAGATGTACATTCTGAAATTGAATACATGATATCGAAGATGATCAACCGTTACAGATCGCTGTTTGGACTCTTTACTAAGTTCAGTATGCATGAGATTAATTACATTTTTCTTCTTTCTACGTGTTGATCAAATTTACGAATATCATCTCTACACTTTATTTATTGCAAAATGGTCCATGTATTACGTAAAAATTTGACAAATTTGTCTGACAAACATTACATTTTAAACGTTAAAATGAGTAGATGTGAGTCTCAAGTTATGGTATTGTTAGATCATAAATAGTGTATGGGCCAACATCTTGGTTTTAGAAAGCGAGAAGCGCACCGAGGCGACAAGGTCTAAAACAGAGGCGCAAAGCACAAAAGGGTATAGTTTTTCGTACGCGAGGCGCAAGGTGCTTATATAAATTGTTTTATATATCTCATAGTTTTTAGCATCCCCAACCAAAAATCTAGCTATAAATAAGCTTTATATATGATTTAATATACAAATTACCTACATGTACAACCTAAAAAGCCTATTGTACAACAAGTTGATGCACAAAAAGTCTCCTTGTAAATGAGACGTGCGCCTCACCTGCGCCTTAAGCCATTTTTTGTGCACTTTTTGCGCCTCAACCGTGCCTTTTGTACAGCTCGCGCCTTATGTACACAAGGCGAAGGGCCTTGCGCCTGAGGTCGCCTTGGCCTAGGCGCACCTCAGACGTTCTTTTAAAACCAACATATTATCCGGTGGGTCATAGGGTTTTGTTAGCCTTAGAATCCCCTCTCCTAAACATAACCATGTATACTCTTTAGTTTATCTACCAGTAACAAATCCTTTCAATCTTTATACCAATATGGAACAACCAACTCGGTTTGTTGCTCATGAGGAGTTTCGGATAGTATGCACGTTTTAAACAATCTCATCGTGCTTTGTTTGAGCAATCAAAACAGTGTTGGAGGACATCCACATGTATGCTTACTCCACGATCATCTCGCATGCGAAGGTGGAAGTAACGTAAAGCTTGGAGCGAAGATAATCAAACCGAGTATAGACCAATCTATTGATCAAAAGGTCGAAAAGTCGATCATACGTTAAAACATAGTGAAGAGTCTAGGAGAGAACCAAGTCATCATGAATAAAATGTAAATCAATCTCAAGGTGTTTCGTGTACCAAATTAACAAGATATGTAACTCAAATATTACCACATCATAATGTGGATGGACAAGGGGAAGATATAGGCAAACTCATATCTAAGCAACAGTATGGATCAGCCTTCATACCCAATCAAACAACAATATGCGGTTTCTTGGAATGTTAGATCTAAGAAAAATAGTACAACCAATAGTAGATCGGCGATCATAAGGGCATCACTCTTGTCAGCATCTACGTAGTCATGTACGCTAGTGGTAGTTACAGTGTTGTAAAAATTGCGATTAATTGCCGATTAATCATTAATCGCTAGAAAGCCTTGGAAATTTGAGCAAATCTGACAATTAATGGGTAGTCGGTCCAAGCCGGTCCTAGTCGGCCCAAATCGGGCCTAATCGGCCAAAAAACGATGTTCCGGCGATTTTTGAAATATTGTATATTATTAACCGAGATATATGTAATTAGCTAGAAATATGGGATTAGCTAGAAATCAGGAATTCTGTTATAGTAATAGCGATTCATTTCCATTCATAGATTAGGAATATCTCTGTATATATGTCGATTGATTGTGAATGAGGACGGTGATCAGTTGATACCTATTATCATGGTATCAGAGCCTAAACTCTGAATACCCTAGCCCTAGCCGCCTCCCTCTGTCCAACCTACTCCAGTCACCATCCTCTTTTTCAGACACCTTCTTACTTTTCCAGACACCCTCTGTCCAGTCTTATAACCTCTGTCCAGTCACCATCTTCTTTTCCAGGCATCATTTTTTTTTCATGGACAACAAAATGCATCCAACCGTCACTGTCACCAACATTCGAAACTTTATCCCATTTGTATTGGAAATGGAGAGTGGCCAATACAACTCCTGGGCAGAACTCTTTCGTATTCATTGCAGGGCATTCCAAGTAACCGAACACATCGATCCTAAGGCCATAACACCTTCCACTGCTTCTTCCTCTTCAACCACAGGCCCATCTCTTGAACTTTGGAGTCGTCTGGATGCTATTGTCCTACAATGGATATATAGCACCATATCCAACGACTTACTCCACACAATCCTTAAACCCAACACCACTGCTGCTCAGGCCTGGGTTGCCTTAGAAAACATTTTTCAGGACAACCAAAGCTCGCGGGCTGTCTACCTGGAGCACAAATTTGTCACCACCCGCCTTGACAATCATCCGAATATTTCTTCCTATTGTCAAGCCTTGAAGATGTTGGCTGACCAACTTGCAAATGTAGGAGCACCCGTCACCAACCAAAGGTTAGTACTTCAGTTAATTGCAGGTCTGAACGATAGCTATGAAGGTGTGGCCATGATGATACAACAAACAACACCGCTACCAGAATTTTATGAGGCCTGTTCCAAGCTCATCTTGGAAGAAACAAGAAAATCTCACCATGCCACCAACACTGCTGCTACTTCAGCCGGTTCAGCCCTTCACTCCACCACCCAGCTGCCAAAATCTTCTGATCACGGATACTACTCACAGCAGGGTGAGCAGCAGGCCTATAACTACAGTGGGCGCGGCCGTGGCCGTGGAAGACACGGTCGTGGCAGGTCCTATGGTGGCAGGGGACGAAGCCAATATGGCCAACAGCAGAATAACGGACAACATCAGGGGCCATCTGGGTCCAGGCACACTCAATCATGGACTGCCCCACCACCTTGGGCCTACTCAACGCCCCAAAACTGGGCCTATCCACCCTGTCCGTTTCCCACACAGAAGTCTGGCCCATATCCATCTGGACCCAACCCATCTGGTTACAGTTCCACTCCTGGATCAGGATTACTGGGCCCTCGCCCCCAGCAGGCCTATACTGCATCAGAAGTGAGTTACACCCCAACAACTCTTGACCAAGCTTTCAACACTATGACACTTAATCCGCCTGACAACAACTGGTATGCGGACTCGGGGGCAACATCTCACATGACTCACTCCTCAGGTAACTTCTCGTCCTATATCAATAAAGGTCTTTTTCGGAATATAATTGTTGGTAATGGTTCACAAATTCCAATTCACGGTACGGGACACCAAACTTTACCCCATCCTTTTCCCCCTTTAAAACTTTCTAATGTCCTTCACGTTCCTAAAATTATTAAAAATCTTTTATCCGTACGTCGTTTAACAACCGACAATAATCTTTCAATTGAATTTGATCCTTTTGGTTTTGATGTGAAGGACTTCCCGACGCGGACACCAATCCTTAGATGCAACAGCACCGGGGATCTCTATCCATTCACCATCCAGTCACTATCTCAGTTCACAACTCCAACAGCCTTCGCCTCTATCACTAAAGATTTATGGCACCACCGCCTAGGACACCCGGGATCCTCTACTTCATTTTCATTAAAACATGCATTGTCTCTTGATTCTTGTAATAAAACCTCTAATTTTGTTTGTTCATCTTGTGTGTTTGGCAAACATATAAAATTACCCTTTTATAATTCCACTTCATTTACTTATTTGCCTTTTGACATAATACATAGTGATTTGTGGACATCACCGATCTTATCATCTAGTGGTCATCAATATTATTTATTATTTCTAGATGACAAAACAAATTTCTTATGGACATACCCGCTGGCCAAAAAGTCTCAAGTATTTGACATCTTTCAAAAATTCCATTCACTCATCCAAACACAATTCAATACAAAAATAAAAACAATTCAATGTGACAATGGCCGTGAATATGACAATAACCACTTTCGTTCCTTTTGTGCTCGTAACGGCCTAGAATTCCGTTTCTCATGTCCCTATACTTCACCCCAAAATGGCAAGGCGGAAAGAAAAATCCGGTCCATCAATAATATTATTCGTACAATATTAGCTCACTCCTCTGTTCCTCCCACTTTTTGGCACCATGCTCTTCAACATGCCACATACCTTCTAAATATCCTCCCATCCAAATTACTAAACAACCTCACACCTACTCATCTACTCTATAATCGTATCCCAAGTTATTCTCATCTCCGCACATTCGGGTGTTTATGCTACCCTCTACTACCCCATACCACCATTCACAAACTTGAAAATCGATCTGTGCCATGTGTCTTTCTTGGGTACCCCACCAACCATCGGGGGTACAAGTGCTTCAACCTAGACACCCGACAAATTGTCATCTCCCGTCACGTCATCTTTGACGAAACCGTCTTTCCTTTCACTACCTCTAATCCCACCAATCCCACCAGCTACAAACAATTTACCGACTACCCCTCTCCCAACCCCATCCTATGGACCTCTACAACAACCCCTACTGATCCCATACCAGCCCCTGCTGGTCCCACACCAGCTCCTGCTGGTCCAGCCTCTACAACAGCCCCTACTGGTCCCACACCAGCCCCTGCTGGTCCCACACCAGCTCCTGCTAGTCCAGCCCCACCCAACTCCTTTCCCGGCCCATCTACAGCCGCCCATTCTCCCATCTCTCCTCCCAGCTCAGCATCTAACTCCCCACCTCTCCTCTATACTTACTCTCGCAGGCCAAAGGCTGTCATTCACCACCAACCAGTCCCACAACCTTCACAGCCGCCCAATGGTCCCACAACCTCCCAGAATAATCTACCGAACTCAGCCACTACCATACCTTCCCCACCACCACTGCCTACCCGTACCATACACACTCGTAGTATGTCGGGAATCTCCAAACTCCGCCAGCCCGATTTCAATTTTCATACTTCCACCATCTACCCTATCCCACGTACTCCTACCGATGCCCTCCGTAACCTGGATTGGAATCGAGCCATGAACGATGAGTTCCGGGCTCTTATTGACAATAGCACGTGGGAGTTAGTCCCGAGGCATAGTAACATGAATGTAGTACGTAGCATGTGGATTTTCAAACATAAAACTAAATATGACGGCTCTTTAGAGCGCTACAAAGCTCGTTTAGTTTGTGATGGCAGGTCTCAACAGATTGGCATTGATTGCGGGGACACCTTCAGTCCGGTTGTTAAACCGGCTACCATCAGAACGGTTCTTTCTTTGGCCCTCTCCCACTCTTGGCCAATTCACCAGCTAGACGTAAAGAACGCATTTCTGCATGGGAACCTCACCGAAACAGTGTATATGTATCAGCCACCGGGGTTCAAGGATAATAGATACCCGCACCACGTCTGCTTATTAAAGAAGTCGTTATATGGTTTGAAACAAGCCCCACGGGCGTGGTACCAAAGGTTTGCTGACTATGCCTCTAAAATCGGTTTCCATCACAGTAAGTGTGACCATTCATTGTTCATTTACAAACACGGCCAAGACACTGCCTATATCTTGCTATACGTCGATGACATCATCCTTGTGACATCCTCTGATGCTCTTCGACACACGTTCATGAAACACTTGGCTGCTGAATTCGCAATGAAAGACTTGGGGTCCCTAAGTTATTTTCTAGGGATATCCGTTTCTCAGCAGCCCGGATCCATGTTCCTGTCCCAACAAAAATATGCCACCGAATTGTTAGACCGGGCTGGGATGACAACATGTAAACCGGCTGCTACCCCTGTGGACACAAAGTCTAAACTTAGTACCAATTCCGGTTCTCTCTTAGAAGATGGGGGCACTCAATTCTGTCAATTAGCCGGGGCCCTCCAATATCTCACCTTCACTCGTCCGGATATTAGCTATGCCGTTCAATAAATTTGCATGCATATGCATGCGCCTCGGACGTCCCATTGGAATGCTCTAAAGCGGATACTTCGGTACATCCAAGGAACCTTAACTCACGGCCTACACCTTACCAAGTCCTCGGTCACATCTTTGATCTCGTATACTGACGCAGATTGGGCCGGGTGCCCCGACACACGACGTTCTACCTCAGGTTATTGTGTGTACTTAGGTGACAACCTTCTATCTTGGTCTTCTAAACGTCAACCTATCATATCACGTTCGAGCGCCGAGGCTAAATACCGGGGGGTAGCCAATGTAGTCTCCGAAACTTGTTGGATACGCAACTTGTTACTAGAACTCCATCATTCTAGCGCTTAGCGATTTTTACAACCATGGGTAGTTAAGAGTCTAACAGTAAAGCCATGACGAGAACTTGTACCCATAAGGTGCCGAAGTATATGCTTAGCTGTAATCCAATGTGTGCCTCAAGAAACTAGGAAATCTTACTTATGACATAAGCTCCAACAGTATTGTAATATAAAAACAGATCATCCATAAGAAGTCCAAAATGTTAGGAAAGTTGGTGGCAAGGAGTAGGGGTGTGCATGGGTCGGTTTGGGTCGGTTTTGGGGTAAAACCAAACCAAAAACCGAAAGTTCGGTTTTGGGTTTTTTAAAACCGTTCGGTTTGGGTTTTTTCGGTTTTCAGTTTGCTGCTCATGAGGAGTTTCGGATAGTATTTACGTTTTAAACAATCTCCTCGTGCTTTGTTTGAGCAATCAAAACAATGTTGAAGGACATCCACATGTATGCTCACTCCACGATCCTCTCGCATGCGAAGGTGGAAGTAACGTAAAGCTTGGAGCAAAGATAATCAAACCGAGTATAGACCAATCTATTGATCAAGAGGTCGAAAAGTTGATCATACGTTAAAACATAGTGAAGAGTCTGGGAGAGAACCAAGTCATCATGAATAAAATGTAAATCAATGTGTTTCGTGTACCAAAAATAACAAGATATGTAACTCAAATATTGCCACATCATAATGTGGATGGACGAGGGGAAGATACAGGCAAACTCATATCTAAGCAACAATATGGGTCAGCCTTCGTACCCAATCGAACAACAATATGTTGTTTCTTGGAATGTTAGATCTAAGAAAAATAGTACAACCAATAGTAGATCGGCGATCATAAGGGAATCTACTCTTGTCAGCATCTACGTAGACATGTACGCTAGTGGTAGTTACAGTGTTGTAAAAATTGCGATTAATCGTTAATCGCTAGAAAACCTTCGAAATTTGAGCAAATCTGACAATTAATAGGTAGCCGGTCCCAGTCGGCCCAAGTCGGGCCTAATCGGCCAAAAAACGGTGTTCCGGCGATTTTTGAAATATTTATATAATTTAATTACATATAAAAATGTGTATATATAACTGAAAATTACATATAAAAACACCAATCCGATTAATCTTTATTAATCCCGATTAATCGCTAGTCGGTACCCCACCGCCCGACTAGCGCTTAGCGATTTTTACAACCATGGGTAGTTAAGAGTCAGTAAATCCATGACGAGAACTTGTACCCATAAGGTGCTGAAGTATATGCTTATTTTTAATCCAATGTGTGCCTCAAGAAACTAGGAAATCTTACTTATGACATAAGCTCCAATAGTATTGTAATATAAAAACAAATCATCCATAAGAACTCCAAAATGTTAGGAAAGTTGGTGACAAGGAGGATAGACTAGTGTAGATAAGGTTTTGTACTTACCTAAGCCAGTGATGTACTGCTAGTATGACAAATACGGTAGTATGATGTCTAAGTCCTTGACAGCAGACTTATAAAGGGTGAAGTGACATATCCAATCAACCACAAATGTTGAAGTTCATCTAATAATATCAACATAGACAAATAAAGGTTTTTTATATATACTTTGTAAATTCAAAAGAATCAAAAAGCCAAAAATATAAAGGTTTTTTATATACTTTGTAAAACAAGATTCCATCCAAGGTTGTAAGCAAAGACCATGTTGTGGGATGCTGGAGAGTGATAAGCGACTAAAGTTTTGTGCACTAATGTGGGTAATGGAGCATATTTGTTTAAATTAATATATGGAATGCATAGAATTGAGGTAGTTATGCAGGTACAGGTGTTTGAAGTTAAAGTGTGATTTTGGAAGAAATTATGCGAGAGATTCAAGAGTCGGAAGGGAAAATGAAGAAAATGGGACAAAAATCAGGTCACCGGCATAAGCCTACGCCACCCAGCGTAAGCTTACGCCGTGTGAATTTCATGTCTGAGGAGAAATCAGAGGGGCGTAAGCTTACGCCCCCCAGCGTAAGCCTACGCCTGTTCAGTTCAGTGACAGCAGAGGTCAGAGCAACGGCGTAAGCTTACGCCACCCCAGCGTAAGCTTACGCCGGTTACGTTTCAGATGCGGATTTTCAGGAAAACTGCTGATTTTCAGTGTTTAATTGGGGGTTTCTTCCCCATATTCGATTTCAATTTTTTTCTAGAGCAGTTTTTAGGCGATTTGGGAGTTCTTGAAGGCTAAGAAACACGATTCTAACATCCCATTGAAGATTGATACTCAAAAGATTGAAAGATTGAAGATGATTTCCATCACCATGAGCGGCTAATCCACCGGTAATCATTCCCGGGTGGATTGTGTATAAGTTTTTAGGGTTTTATCATGTGCTAGCTTTGAGAAACATATCTTGTAATCGTTTGGTTTGAAGTACTCAAATCTTTGTGTTTAGTATGGTTATGAACTCGCGGGAGTCGATAAATTCTTGCACCATTGACCTCGTTAGATGATAATTGCTATGATCTTTGATTTGTGTTGAATCTATTGATTAGTCTAATTCTATATTGCATACATTTGTCTCGATTTCATTCGTGAATATTGTCTTGCACGATTTGCCTATGATGTATGAATGTTGATGTTCTTGGTTAGATTTGGTCAATTTGATTTGGATAACCTTTTGATTGCTTGAACTCATATCTTGGTGTGATAATCCCTAATTACTTGTGAACTTGAAACCCGGGCATGATTCCTTTTTAATTATTGTTACAATCTAAATCGTTTGTTTGTTACTTGATTACTAGTGATCGTAATTGTTACTTGATAATCCTTGTTTGTTGAATTTGTTAATTTCACCTCAATCATTGTTTGTGTTTGGTCAGAAAGACCCATTGCAACTTCATAAATCACTTTGTCCATTGAAGTTAAGCACCGACCACAAACTCTTCGTGGTTCGACACCCTTCTTACCCTAACTAGTTTAAGGTGATTAGGACACACTAATTCTTTATCTTTGATCGGTCCCTTCGACACCGATCAGAGAGGAAAGCATAACAAAGTTGGAGAAGAACGTTCAAACCTATGCTCACTCTAGCAATGGACTTCAAGTTCTGTGTGTCGGCTCTAAAGAGAAAGAATCCAAGCAAAGTAGTGTAGTAATATAAAGTGGTATGTAATTATGATTTGGGCAAGGTAATGTGTGTAAACAAGTATGGATTTGGGCTAGGTGACTCAATGTGACTATTTTGGTATGAGTCTTGTAGGGATGACGAGTCTTTTATCAACCTCTATAGTCTATATAAGTTTGCGATTAAAAAAATCCCAATCAATTATTTATATTTGTACTGCTTTCCCTAAAAATTTAGAATGTAACATATAGGGTGTTTGGTTATCAAAGTTCCTACCAAGAAGATGGCGGTGCAAGAAAGATGAAGGCACTGAAGAAGATGACAGGAAGGTGAAAGATGAGTGGAGCGTGGTGTATGTAGTACTGTAGTAGTATGGTGTGGGGGGTGTTTAGTGATTAGGTTTTATGTTTTAGTTTTTTATTTTGTTGAAGTAATAATAATATAATAATTATTAAGTTATTGCTTTATTTTATTCTGCAAACATTTCATGTGAAAAAAGAGTATATACTTTCATGTGAGGAGCATATGGGGTCATTTAAAGCGTAAAAAGCAATGTCATCAAAGGAACTTTATTAAACTTTCACATACAGCACGGACCATTTTTGTATTAAATGGATTGTAGGATATCCATAATTTTGACCAAAGCATGGGAACTAAAAATGTAACTAGCTAATATTTTTATTGATTCTTTATTTATACGTCTTCCAAAAGAAGTTGTCACATAAAATATCAACTGCCAATCAAGTAGAATTATAAACAGCCAGAATGTGAATGAAAAGTCTTTAGAATAGGGTAAAAAAGGGGGTAAAGAAGTAATTTTAGTTTTTCACTTAAGCTAATATGAAATTCATTATGTATCCCCTAAAGGATCAAATAATCATAACCAAAATCATTTTATGCAAACACTAAAAACTAAGCCGTTATAATCAGGTTCATCACACGCATACAAACAGTCATCAAGTATGAAATCAATGGCACCATGTAAAATAGCTAATTTTTATCTAGATCCTACAATGTATTCTATTTCTGTTTCAAGTTCATTGAAGACAAATGTTAGGTAATAAACTATTCAGACCACCTTGTTAGATGCAAAGTTTAAAAGAACGGAATCGCGCCTCGAGGCGAACCGAGGCGTAAGCCCGAGGCGGAATTAAAAATTAAATATAAAAATTATATATCTTACAAAAATAAAATACTAAACATCAAACATTGTTTGTATCTTGTTTGTTGACTACATCAACCCCTTCCAAACCTTTCCCAGGTGTGATGTGTGGGAGAAGAATGAGAAATTAGGTCAAATTAAGGAGAAGAATGAGAAAATAGGTCAAATTAAGGAGAACCAAACGCGAATTATGGACTTTTGACCCATTTGAGTTGTGTATTTAGTTAATAGAACGATATACACAGCTCAAATGGGTCAAAAGTCCAGTCAAAAGTCATTTTTTTTCCATTTCTACCACTTCACCGCCTCAGCCCCGCCTCAGCCCGCCTCGATCGCCTCAGCCCCTGTGGACGTACAAAAATACCTTGTGAGGCGTCGCCTCAGACTCGTTTTTCTACCGCCTCGCCTCGAGGCGTACGCCTCGACCGTTTTTTTAAACCATGGTTAGATGCTATATTAAAAGAGAACAAAGTTCCAGATGCAGATTTGTTATTCTGATGATGATTCCATAAAGTGAAGAACAAGAAACTCATATAACAGTTAAATATGCAAGCTGCAGATATTGATATAAAGTTATAAAGTACCTGGGGACGTTATACTCGGGGAGTAATTCTGCAACCTTGGCTGCAAAATCACCATAATGAGAGATGGATTCAACACACATATGTCTTCCAGTTGCTGATGTATTTTCATACACCAATATATGAGCTAACGCCACATCTTTAACATGAACAGCACCCATGAAGAAATTCTCATATGTATCTGTACATCCTGCTCCAACACAAAATGAATATGCGCTGAATTTATACAAAGTTACAAACATAAGAAGAATAATCACTTTGCTGAAACTCAACTCATATATGTGCATCAATTACCTTGGATAAGAAGAAGAAGCATCTGCATGCTTGCATTAATTGTTGGAGGAAGCATGGGGCCCATCACTGTTCCAGGGTTCACCACAACTATATCTAAACCTTTCTCCTTAGAAAAATCCCATGCGGCTTTCTCAGCGAGTGTTTTTGAGAGTGGATACCATAACTGACATCACAAAATCACTTAGCTTTTATCCAAAAATTCAAGAACTTCTAAGGTTAAAGAAACAAAATGATCATGTCACTTTCCATGGTTTAAAAAGTGCATTTGCTTAGTCAAACATAGAGGGTAAACATGTAAGATGGGTCAACTTGGCTTCTATCTGAGAGGCCCAAGTAGTAAGATTAAAAATCTTAAATAATTAGGATATTGGTCAACAGTCAACCATCACCCAATTTGTCCTCAACTGTTTACAACCTTCTTAATCGCTTTACTAATAAAAATAATGGGATCATACTTTAGTTCTTGGTTTAAAAAAGCGCTAGGCGAGGCGTTTCAGTCCCAAAATCCGAGGCGCCACGCCTCAAGCGCGAGGCGAGGGCTTCACGTATGCGAGGCGTTAAGCTAAAAAAGTAATAAAAAATTTAGTAACATTCTTAAAACCTCCCAGTAAATGTTGTTTTAGTCTAAAAACTCCTCCTTTTTGAGTAATTTTCACAAAACTTGCAAGAAAAACAACTTAAAAAACTGATTTAAGTAAAGAGGAACTAAAATTGGAACTCAAATTCATAAAAAAACAGTGAAAAAGGGGCAAAAATACATGAGGCGCGCCTCACCTCGCCTCGCCTGTCAAGCCTGAGGCGGCACCTCAGGGCGCTTCATGTATATGGGGCGCCTCACCATTTTGAGGCGTTTTGTTCAGCGCCTCATGCGCCTCACGCCTTAAGCAGCGCCTCAGGGCGCTTTTTTAAACCAAGCTTTAGTTATAGTTATTATAAACAAAATTAATATATTAGTTATTTTGTTGAAGTTAAAAAATAGAAAATATGTTGAAGGGTCTGGATCAGGGTCAAGTCAGGTCACCCAGCCTGGCTTATTGCACCCTTTTGTCTCCATAAAACTTTTATCAACCCATCTTAATGCAAACAGTTTGACATCTCTAAGAATGCTAGCCACATGATAACTTTCTCTAGCAACTTCTCAAAATTGGTAAATTCGGTATAAGCATGGTCAAGTCTACATGTAGGCTTTTTGTTCATTATCTGATCTTAAGGTAACTCACAACATACTTGAAAAGGCATGATCACCAAAAGATTTATCTTGAAAATTAAGTGCAAAAAAAGAGCCCCTGACCTCCTTTTGCTTGCAATATTCTTCATCAGTCCAGCAATCCTCGCTCTTTGGTACATCCGACGGCCAGGAAGGACTAGGTACGATTGCTGAAACAGATGAAGTAACAACCACACGCTTAACTCCCAGCTCCTTTGCTGCTGTGAGAACATTGATTGTACCCTTGATTGCAGGTGCCAATAGCTCATTCTATCAATCATAAACCATATGTAAATCTACAGCTATATCATATTATCACATCCAATCTTCTATTTCCAACCAAATTGGGTAGCATTATCAACCAATAGATCTGTCTACACTTTCAATAATGATCTACTTACTGATCATATCAATTTTGGCATGAGTCATTCAATTTGTTGTTCCAATTAGAAGGTTATTTTCGCAAAAATGCAGTGTTTTCAGAACCGGACCGGATTATGCCTATTAGTACCGTTTTCGTTTGAACCGGCTGACTACCGACCGGACCGGTGAACCAGGTTGGTCGGACCGGATTTCCAATTTTTTATTATTTTTCTTTCAAAATCTCATTCTTTTATTAATTTAGTATTCCAAGTTACATATTTTATTTATTTAAGCCTTCATATGTTATTAAAATTACAAATTGACACCAAAACATAAAGTATTTTTATATTTTGTGATAGTTTTAATATTTATATAATTTATGAAGTAATCCGGTTCTTAGATCCAGGCTGGCTAGTAGACCTCTAAGGCGGCCAGTTCGTTGTCCGGTCCGGAGACAGATAGGGGGAGAATGGCATCCGAAAACATTGCAAAAGAGGAACACATATTTTCAATTTGTTGTTACAAAAACAATACTTAATTATTCTTACTTTTTAACCTAAATCGGTTAAATTGATGAGTTTATTTCTCGATTTCCTAAAATAATACCTCAGGATCGTGAACTTTACTAACTGTGCAAGGAGAAGCCAGGTGAAAGACACCGGATGCGCCGGTGACGGCGGCGACAATGGAGTCGTAATTGAGGAGATCGATTTGGAAGAGACGGAGACGTGATTCTCCACCTTCGAACGCTTCTAGATGCTTCGTTTCCTTTTCATCGTCTACAATCGCATACATAAAATTATCAGTGAAACAGAAGCTAATATTAGACGAAATTTAAGGTGCTTTGGTGCAAGCGATAAGGTAACTGAGGTCTTTGACGGTGGCGTTGACGGTGTAGCCGCGATCGAGAAGGAGGCGGACGAGCCACGATCCGATGTAGCCGCTTCCGCCGGTGACGCATACGAGCTTTGCTGTTGATTCTGCCATATTTTCGGTTCTCGGTCTCGTTTCGACCTTTCTTCAACAACCAATCCTCATCTCAAATATTTGGTCTGCAAATAGTTACTAAAATTTTGATTTTCCAAAAATTCGATTTCAGATACAGATTTACTAGGGGATGTGAAAGTGATATGAACCCGATTGGTAAATTTGGAACTAAAAATATTTAGGAGAGTTTTAGGTTATGTTATCGGGTATAAGATTAGTTTTAGAAAAATGTATGTGTATTATGGACATAAGTTACACCTCCACTGATGACCATACTATTCGAAAACAAAAACAAGAAAGCGAATAAAGAGTAAGCGGAGTTACCTTGAACATGTATCAGAAGCCCCACTGGCCGGAACACCCTTGCGCCGCCGGCTAGCTCTCTTCCTCTCTCTCTCTCCCTCTCGTTGTTCCCGTCATCGCACGTCTAGGTCAAGAATGACCTAGGGTTTGCGATAAAGTGGTTTAAATACAACCTACGAGTTACACTTCGGGTCCTTCTGTAACATCCCAAAAATAGTAAATAAATAAATAATAACGCGAGCGGGATTGAATCGTCGAAAACTAAAGACGAAATAAATGAAAGGAAAATGGATGGGTTTGGGCTCGGCTCCAACGGACCGAGGGAAGCCCATGTATGTAAGGATCAAGGCAGCCCCACTCTCCCTCAACTCCACCATTTGTACAAACTTAGAGAGAGAAAGGTGAGCTCGGGTCTAGCTCGAGAAAGCTCGAGAATCAAGCACAAAATCTCGGAAATCATTACTCCACATCTCAGGAACGTTTAGCAACAAAGAGGAAACGAAAACAGGTAACATTCATGCTTGAATCTGAGTTTTTAGTTAAGAAATGGGTTTTAGGGTTCTAATGGGTTTTGAATCAAAATACCACATTTTTAAGTAAGAAATCGTATAAAAAGCATGTATCTAGCTTCATGGAAGCTAGATACAAGTTCTGAACGTAAAAAGATCGAAGCTTGAATCAAAAACGATGAAGTTGATGAAAATCTGATGCGTCGCCCGAAAAGTCAGATGAATGGGCCGAAAACTAGTTTCGACCAAAAAATGTCTTGGACCATAGATTTCGATCATAACATTTCGGTCGAAAAGTGTGAGACATCATAGATTTCGATCTGAACATTTCTGTTAGAACATCATAGATTTCGGTCAGAACATTTCGGTCGAAAAGGGATTTTGGTCAAAGAGTTTTTGAGCAAAAGAAAATGAGTAAAGAACTGTTCCAAGTGATCAGTTTCCGATCGGAAAAGGATTTCGACCGAATTAGATTTTGGTCGAAATAGATTTCGACCGGAATAGAATTCGGACAAAGTTTCGGGCAAATGATTTGACACTAATGTATCTACTTCACCTAACTCTAAGAATAGAAATGTTAAGTGTCGGTTAGGTTCATTAGCTTATCTCGTATGACTTGATTATACAGATTGTGTGTGACCTTAACTGACGCTCCTGAACCAGCTAAGTGTATTCAGAAATCACCCGTCAGATGAGTTCTATGTGCCCCCTTTATGATATGTGCAAATCATTTTAAATGTTTTTGGGCTGAAGTGTATACACTAAATAAATAAGTGTTATAAATGTCAATGTGATCATACGTGATATATACATATATGTATTAAAACGAATGACGAACAAAGAATGAAACGTACGTTTACAAAGAATGAATGAAAGAATGACATAACGTAAATAAATGAAATCTTG
The DNA here is from genome assembly GCA_023525975.1 of Smallanthus sonchifolius. Classification (NCBI taxonomy): domain Eukaryota; kingdom Viridiplantae; phylum Streptophyta; class Magnoliopsida; order Asterales; family Asteraceae; genus Smallanthus; species Smallanthus sonchifolius. The sequence goes on from CM042046.1 coordinate 37,634,690, forward strand.
CTTTATATTTTATATATTGCATGTTATGAATGTATGTAAACGTTATGGACGTTTCGATGATAACGACAACTTCGGTAGACGGACGACCACGTGACTATTTTGCAACCGGGAAAAATACGTTCCTTCATCAGCTAGGACGTATGAAAGGCATTAATGGACGGTCGAAGCAATTGCCTTATAATAGTATAACAGTTGCATAAATAATAGTTCGCGTGGGAACGGATGCCTTAGGGCAGACGGACGAATATACGGACTACGACGGTAGGACGGTTAAGACGGACGGCTGAAGGTTTGCCGGACGGTTTAATGGCGGACGGTTTCTAGGACCGGACGAGTAAAGGGGCTACGACGGTAGCTTAATGTCGTATGTCATGTGACATACGTAGTAAAAGACGGGTTGATCACCCTTATGTGTATGCCCAATGAATGTTTAATGAAAGAAAAGGCGAATACATATTTATGTACTCGCAAATAAATGTTAAATGAAGGCAAATGATGTGTAAATGTGTATTTATATACTTTATATATATATATATATATATATATATATACTTATAAAGAATTAATGTTTATGCCTAATTTCTCTAAACTATAACTCACCGGCGTTAGCTGACTTTTAGTATATATTTTAAGCAAAGGAAAGAAGGGTCGTGCGAAAACGTGAAGGCTACCCGACATGTGACTGGCATCCCACTTGTATTTGTATTAAGACAATGTTTATGCTTAATTGTTAAGACTTCCGCTGCTATGTTATGTATTTGATTGTGAATGCTTCCGCTGTGTTTGAACATTTTTTTAAATTATAATTCAGTGTTGATGACTATATTTATGAGTAAATCCAACAAGTGAGGTTACCCGGGATTAGGGCCTTACACCTTCCTATTCCGACTTGCACTTTTCAATCTCTAGCTAACTCTTAAACGACTAACCGAGTCATTTATCGTCACAAAACACCCCCCCTCTATGTGGCATACTTTAGTCATCATTTAATTTGATACAGATTCGAGTCGCTCACTAACCCGACTCATTAACTTTTGGATTTTCGGGTTGTTATAATAGACCTTATAGTCTTGACGTTTCTAGGACTCGAGTAGGTCGGTTACTCTGTCAGACATTTGCTAGTTTTCATATTCATGTTACGCATTCACTCGCCGGAATTTCTAGGTGAGTCTCACGACCCCACTTTTACCTATTTTCCTTTGAGGGAGATACATGCAAAATACTATTTTCATTGTACATATTTTCATACTTACTTGATTTCACATTGATATATAAGTGGGTACGTTCACGTACAATGTCCTCTCAAAATCGAACCTTTAATTACATTACACAGTGAGGTGATCATGAATATTGCGTTTAACAACCCCTGCCCGAACTAGTCGCGCTAACTTTGACCGAAGGTCAAACGGGTGCATCGTTGACCTGATCATTTCCGTGCTCGACACGTTAGAGGCAAAATGCATGTTACAACATCAGTTACAGTTAGCTTCAGTTTCAGTGAATGCTTATTATATTGTCTGATCAACAATCAAATCATTGGAAGTTATGTGATCCATTACACTGTTTTACTGTTACTTACAAACCTGTAAACTTACCAACATTCTGTTGACCCGTTTAAGCATGTTTTCTCATGTCGTTTATTGCATTCGACATAGGCTTGCACTATTCACATGGAGTCTCATACGTTACTAAGAGCATGATTTTTGGAACAGTAAACATTATAATTTCTATGTTTTTGAAACTATTATTGCTTCCGCACATTACATTCCGCGTTTCAAACTCTGTTAAATTATTTTGTTATTTTGAATGTTTATCAAATGGAATGATTTTGAAAACCATTTAGAGGTCGTTCAAAGTAACCGGTATCGATGATCTTTGACAGTCACGACCTGCGCGAAAACCGTTGTGGTCAGGGTGTGACAGTTTGAGTTTAAAAAATACGGTAATTACTATTTAATTTAATTTGACTTTCATTTACTATTTGATTTAAAATAAAAGTTACATAATCAGATTTTAAAAAATTTTATAATAAGAGATAAATTAAAATGAATGTGTTTTTTTAATATAATTAGTATATTTAAAAAAACATATTATTATTAAAAGATAAAGATATATTTAATAAAAAAGACGAAAAAAATAATAAGATATCACGTGATATAAAAAATATTTTTTTATTAGATAGTATAAATAAATAAGCGGATATTTATTTTTACACTAACATATAAAGTAGAGTAGTAGAACACATTAATTCTGTGTCACACACACTGCCACTGCCATGGCTTTAACGGCGGTCACACTAATCGCCATCAGTATACTCTGCACATCTAGGGTTCAATCGATCGGAGTAAACTGGGGCACCAGCGCATCCCACCCGCTGCCACCGTCAAGGGTCGTTGAGCTACTGAAACTCAACAAAATCTCCAAGGTAAAACTCTCGGACTCCAATCCCCAAGTCCTGGAAGCCCTCTCCGGCTCCACAATTGACGTCACCGTCGGCATTCCTAATTCCATGCTCCGTACCCTTAACTCCTCCGTCAAGTCCGCCGAAAGCTGGGTCCACGATAACCTCACGCGTTACCTCTCCACCCATACCCGTATAGAGTATGTCCCCCTCTTCCTTAATAATGTGATTTGAATTTTGAATTTAAGTGTTAACATTGATGTGCATATTTTAATGATTTTGAATGTGTTAAATGATGTGTAATTATGGATTAAGGCTTTATAGAATTAGATGTGGCAGTTTTGAGTTTTTGACAGGATGATTTATTAATGGGTCGATTTGGGTTGTGCCTGTTGTGGTTTATTTATAATGGGCCAGATGAAAAACTAGCGAAAGGGACGAGTCGAACGGGTTGGAATCATTTGTTGTAAAAGATTTGTTTTTGTAATTTCGATTGACACATTAGTTATTTAGAGAGAATGTTTTGAAAATTAGACAAAAACTTGTTTTCGGATCAACCCAATCTGGCATGCTTTTTTTGTACCTGTGCCGGAAATGACCCGTTTCAACCTGAATCTGTAGTGACCTATTACTTAACATGACCATCTTGTCACCTCTACCTCGGATGATAGAGGTTCTTTCTTTTTTGTGTCACTTAGCACATTTGGGCAAGGTTTTCAGACAACGAACCGGACACATTAGAGGTTCATTGGTCGGACCGGATTCAAGAACCGGATTACGTTATAAATAATATAAATATTCATAAAAAGTAGAAACATAAATTATGTACCTTTTGCATCAGAAACATAAATTAGCAAAGATATATAGGTACATTATGTACATATAAACAATTTCCTTCCCAAGTTCATTAGCCAACAGAAACATAAATTATGTACGAGTTGTAAACACCGAAGTTTAATGGCGGTTCCCGGTCCGACCGGCCGGTTCGGTCCGGGTTTAAAAACATTGCATTTGGGTGTATTGGTTAGTTCTAAATATCTTGGTTTAAAATAGCACAAGGCGCTCCAAGACGTTTAGGTCCCAAAAGCTAAGGAGTGAGGCGTTGCTCTATGTACAGCCAGATAAGCTTTATTTAAAACCAAAAGATACGACTCTCTAATCTGTTTTACATATAAACCTTTTTATCAAGTAAACCTTTCATAATTTCTTCATCCCTTTGGTTGTTTTTACATATCAGCCTCCTACAAACCCTAATTTTCACCAGGCGGCCCGTTAGGAGTTTTCCAGCTCGTCACGTGCTTCAAGTGCGCCTTTTAAAACAAGCCAAATATGAAGCTGATGTATATAGTCTTTAAATAGAAGTACATTATATTATTTTTAATCGTGTAATGTTGAAGAAAAGGCTAAATGCATTTGCAGGTACATTGCCATTGGAGACGAGCCATTTCTCCAAAGATACGGGTCACAGTTCTACCCTTATGTAGTCGGTGCAGCCATTAACATCGAAGCAGCATTGATCCGAGCTAAACTATCAAAGAATGTCAAAGTTGTAATTCCATGTAGTTTTGATGCATTTGGGTCAGAATCCGGTCATCCCTCAACGGGACACTTTCGACCTGATATTAACAAAACCATGATTGAAGTACTCGGTTTTCTTACCAAAACCCGATCCCCTTTTTTTGTAAACATCTCACCTTTTCTTAGTTACTATCAAAACAAAAACATTTCACTTGATTTTGCTTTATTCAAAGAAACCGCCCGCCCTCATAATGATACCCGTAGATTATATAAAAACGCCCTCGAGTTAAGCTATGATACCCTTTTTACCGCTTTAACTGTTGCAGGATTTCCAAATATAGACATTGTAATTAGCCAAATCGGTTGGCCTACCGATGGAGCTCCAAATGCTACGGCCTCAAATGCAGATATATTCACAAAGGGTCTTTTAGACTATTTCCATAAACGAAAAGGGAGCCCACTTCGGCCTCGGGTCATGCCACTAGAAATCTACATTTACACCCTTTTGGATGAAGATCAAAGAAATATAACCGCGGGCAATTTCGAACGACATTGGGGTTTGTTTACTTTTGACGGGCAAGCCAAATACCAGGTTGACTTTGGTCAAAGCACGAAACGGATGGTGAATGCACGGAGCGTGGAGTATTTTGCTTCTAGATGGTGTGTGGTGAATAATAATATTAATATGTCGAATGCAACTGCACGAGCTATGGAGGCGTGCACAAATGCTGACTGTACTGCACTTTCGCCAGGTAGTTCATGTTTTAACCTTAGTTGGCCTGGTAACGTGTCGTATGCGTTTAATAGTTACTATCAACAGCATGATCAAAGGGCTGATAGTTGTGACTTTGGGGGGCTGGGAATGATCACAACCGTTGATCCATCGGTTGGAAACTGTAGGTTCAATGTGGAACTAAAAGCTTCTTTCTCAGTTTCACTTCGCGGGTCAAAGTTTGACTATCCTTTGATCGCGCTTGTTTTAACAGTTTGGTGGTTGTTAGATAGGTAAAGTTATATGTAGTAAGTAGATTAGGGTTATTGATGTTGTTCATTTATTATTGTATGATGAATACTTGGTTATTTGTCCACTAATCTTATGCTGTTGCTTCTTCTTATGTGTTCATTAATTCTAATGGTAGTTTCATTGTTTACATACATAATTACAATGATGATTGGAATCTGAGGTAACCATGTTTGTAAACTGAAAACTTTAATTTACTCTAAAACCAGTGGAAATAAATGTTGTGGCAGAAATGTAAATAGTTAACATTTGTGTCCCTCATTCAATAACTTGACTTGTACATATATTTGTATATGTACAAGAGAGTTAGGGGATTAAGAGGCTACCTCTGAATCGTTCAGAGGTAAGGGTGTTTGTTTTGCTAAAAAGCCCACTTCTTAATGGTTAATTTTACCTCTTAATGGTTCAGCTGAAAAACCATGTTGAACCATTTATACCTCTTAATGGTTCAGCACTTGTCAAATAGCCCCTTAGTTGTTTATTACATTTATATTTGTATATGTGCAAGCTATGGTTTTGTTTTTGATGTCTTTGCGATGAATTAGTTCATGCAGCAGTAAGATTTGATAGACACATATCAACAGCCTCCTACACAAAGTGTAGGGTAAGGTTTCATACATGAGATTGCAAAGCGATCCGACCCCTCCCCAGCCTCTGCACAAATACGGGAGCTAAGTCAAGCATATGGTACACCCATTTTTACATAGGGTTTTTAATGCTTTACATAGAAATTAGACTTGTCAGAAGACGACTCTTTGTAAAACTTTTTTATGAACTTTTAAATTTGCAAGGAAGTAGTTTAAGGAAGAATTATCACACCTCATATATAATCATGTAGATGTTAAGGAATTTAACTTACTTTTGATGTTTGATCATCACTCGATATTCTTTATTCACGTAAAGAGATCATTCTTATAACGTCTCACTAACTAGATAATGATTATCTATCAGTGATGATGATTATTTAATACTATTTCACTAAGTTGGTAGTAATCTCCAGGTACACATGATGATAAAAGGATATTTTAACAGGGGTGTTCAATGTTCGGTTTCAAATCTACTAAACTGAAAAATGAATCGAATCTAAAAACGTTTAAAACCAAACCAAATTATGTATTATGTTTCCGGTTTGGTTTTAAACCGAAACCAAATTAGATATTCGGTTCAAATTGAATGCGCCAAGTTACATATATATCTAGGGCTGTAAACGAACCGAACCGAACCGAACGAAGCTTTGTTCGTGTTCGTTCGTTTAGCATTTAACGTGTTCATAAATGGTTCACGAACACGAACCGAACGAAATTTCATGTTCGTGTTCGTTAATTAAGGGAATGGACTTGTTTATGAACAGTTCACGAACGAAACCGAACGAAGCCTTATTTGAGACTTTTGATATCAACCCTAATGTCTTCCAAAATGAACATTTAATAAGATCATTTTAATATCAAGTTTTATGTACATCTATCGAACTTACTTTACTTAGTTAATTGTTAAGGTAAAAAATAAAATACAAATTAAAAAATATAAAAGGTTTAGATAAAATAAAATAGAAATATATAAAAATCTTTAATGAACAACATAAACAAACGAACACGAACGTAAATAAACGAACGTTCACGAACACGTTACCGAACGTTCACGAACACAATTGAACGAACGAGACCTCTGTTCATGTTCGTTCATTTAGTTAATTGGACGGAATTCCTTGTTCATGTTCGTTCATTTATTAAACGAACGAACGTAAACGAACTTCCCGTCGAACGGTTGATGTGTTGCAAAGCACACATGCATTTCTATCATATTTTGTGTCGTTTTTATATAGTTTTAGAGTCATTATGAGTCATTTATAGTTAGTATTGATTTATACAATGTTTTGTATGTTATCGAGTTACTTTGGAGCTAAAACGAGCAAGAAGGGTGGAAGAAACGAGCACGAGAGCCCGGGATGAGAAACGGAAAAAGTCGGTAAAGAGTCAAAACTTCAAAGGGGCATATCTCGGGCTAGAAAATGAGTTACGGGGCCCATTTTATATAGATTTGGGGTAACTCGATGAGTAGAATACAAAAAAAAACATTATATCACCCCTGTTCCTCGCACCACGCGAACATGTGGCCATAGAACTTCGTGACACGCCAAGATTCTCAGGCAAGAACTTTTTCGTGACACTGTTGTCTTTCGCGACACGTGAAGACATGGTCCTCTGGCTTTAGCGACACGCGAAGAAGCCCAGTTACACAGATTTTGACCTAATTTCATAATTAAATAGTTTAGGACTCTCCCATTATGATAATACGCGTTTCCAGACGTAAAGGTAGGGCCTTTTGGCGATTTCAAGTGGAAAAAGTCATAAGGGATCAAAGATTGAAGCGTTGGATGCGTGGATCGATTGGATTATCTCTTTTTCGGTTTATGTTTCTTATCTTTTGTTATTTGATTCATCTATCTTGCACCATGTTTCTGCATATTAGACTTTGTGTTGATGTTTTGATAATGATAGTAGGCTAGATTTCCTGAACTACCTAGATTGTGATGATTGTGTTTTGTTAATTGGTTTTCTTTCGGATTTTGGTTTCTTGTTGATGGATTAACATTAAAGTAAAGAACTTGTTTCATTTGATTGGATGTGTATGCGTATTTAGTCTTGATTTATATTCTTTTGAATGTTCCATATGCTACTTTGTGAATGTCTTTTATGTATGGTTGCGTATTAGGTCACTAGCTGTGTGCATGTGATTGTTTATGGTTCACTGACGTCGTATCGATAGGAACATAGATTGAGAGTCTATTAGGGTTAAGTATTCTACCTGCTTCAATAGCTGAGAGGTGAGAAGTTTTTGGTTAATCTCTGGTGTTAGGGTTTTAGGTCTACTGCTCTGAAAGGAGGGTGTCCTAAGGTTTCCTAGTGCCGTTGTTATTCCGTGTCCTATCAAGTGAATTCAAGTTACTCCTTGCATTGAGAGGTGTATTGAGATAGAGAGATTGAGATGTAATCTATCTAGCGAGTACTTTAGTGTTGATAGAGATAGCTGAGAGGTGATCTGACTAACCGGTGAGTTTTACTCGTCCCTTAGGGTTTCCTTTTTGGTCACACCTGGAGAATGATCCGGGATCAACTAGGTTGTCTAAGTGTGTCGTATTCTAAGAGTCCGGTTCCATCATAATTTTCTTATCCGAGAGAAAGTTCCAAGGGTTTAGTGTTGTTAGAGATAGCTGAGAGGTGATCTGACTAACCGGTGAGTTTTACTCGTCCCTTAGGGTTTCCTTTTTGGTCACACCTGGAGAATGATCCGGGATCAACTAGGTTGTCTAAGTGTGTCGTATTCTAAGAGTCCGGTTCCATCATAATTTCCTTATCCGAGAGAAAGTTCCAAGGTACATGCATAGGATTCAGAGTCTAGGTAGTGCTTTCTCCTATTTGTGATTCATCTAAAGGTTTGTACCTCATATTTGGATATCGTTAGTTAGAGGTTTCATTAGTTATAATCATAGTTAAACGCAAAATCCCCCCATATAATTCAGTTTAGATAGTTGAGTCAGAGTCTAGATAGAGTTGTCACTAGTGTCTCGTGGGTTCGATATCCGGACTTCATTAGACTTTACTACATTGATCGGTAGACTTGCTGGTTGTGTGGTCTAGTATTAGGTTGAGTCTAGATTTATAAATTTAAAGCTAGAATGTACGGTTTAGGTTTTTATATTAGTTTTTATAGACCGTCTAACACACATCAACGGTTCACGAACTGTTCGCTGAACGTCCTGTTCGTTTACAACCCTATATATATCAATTCTGGCCCGTATTTAACCCAATACTCATTTACGTTTAGTATGTATTTTGGTTTAGCCAAGTACCCGCGTAACTCTTATAAATAATATGTACCTATCCTATAAGAAACCCTTCCCCTTAACAGTCACTCCTCACTCTCTCTCCCTTTCGACCCTAATTTACCCCACTTTTGTTGATACTAAACCCCTTGGTCGTAATCCATTTCTAAAGCTTCGGTCCAAGACCCGGGGTTTCAGACGGATCCTCCATCTTGCGAGGCATATTACTCTTACTAAATCCGTTGGTTGTGGTCCATTTCTAAAGTTTCGGTCCAAGATTGGGTTCTCAGACGAATCCTTCATCTTGTAAGGGCGTACAACTATAACAACCAATTTTATTATTCTTATAATCGTTGCAATCCAAATCCAAATCCAAATCGTTTGGACGAACACTTCTCGTAATTAATGCCTTCCCTCATATTTTGCTTCCAATATGAATTTATGGAGATAAACAAACCGACATACTATTTAGAAAATGGAGCTATTGACACATTAAAAAACCAGAGCCACATAACACAAGTTGAACAATATTAATAACATAAGCATCCGATATACTTTGTAAGCAGTGGCGGATCCAGGTTTTTTTTCCAAGGGGTTCACTGTTTTTAGATACTCTAATTTCATATGACCGGAGATAAAAAAATTCGGGTCAGGTAAGGTTCATCACATAACAAAAATACGATACAATAATAAAAAAATATCATTATTAGAAATTAAAAAACACATAATATAAATAATATAAATCAACGTGTTTATTAATTTGTTTCCATCATCATTTTGACAAGATCATTTACCCCATTTAGGTTCCCACACGTATCATTCTACCTTCATAAACACATCATTCCACTTCAAATTCACATCTTAAAATCTTATTTTTACATTCACTATGTATATTGATTACTTCTTTTAATAATCCACGTACTACAAACACGTAAACGTTATAGACTTTTTATTTTAACATTACTTTGATTGGCATTTTAAACTTAATAATAATAATATTTTATTCTTTTTTATCAAAATATCTTTCGTATAAAATATTTCTACCTATTAAAAAAGTGTTCTTCAATTTTATATATAAATAAGAACCAAAAAGCTTATTAAAAATCAATAAACAATAAACTAAATAAAAGAATAAACAAGTATATTGGACTTTTTCTCCATTTCAAACAAAAGAAAAAAAATGGACTCTCACGTGACTTTTAAAAGGCCCATTTTATCAAATATTAAAGTTAGGTTAACTTATTAGGTTTTTCATTTTTTCTTCTCCATTCTTATCATCAGCAAAGCCTGCACAACCTGCATAGCCGTTCCTGTCGTTATTCTCACCGGATCTCTTGAAGACCAAAACATTCTGGTCATTTTTGTTTCAGTTTCTCTTGTTCATCTCTGTATAGGGGTTCATCATATATTTTTTAAGGGGTTCACCCCAGTTTTTCTATATAGTTTTCTACTATAATTTCAAAACTCGGGGGTTCCGGTGAACCCCCTCAGCACTATGTAAATTCGCCCCTGTTTGTAAGATACTTCAAAATTTAAATAATATTAAAAGTAAGTTTTGCATGTGTGAGAAATTTACTATTTAAAATCTTACTACTTTAATAAATTAAAATCTCTTCAGGACACGTGTCACTCTCTGGTTACTTTTCATTTTTATTTTCTTGTCTTTCTCTTCTATTAAATATTAGATTTACTATTTCTCTCTCCTATTAAATAATAATCTTTATATTAATAAATCTAATTACAAATACTTATTATTTAATTATAAATAGTTATTATATCAAATGAACTTAATATGAAGCAACATTTATCAATTAAATTAAAAAATTAATACTTAGTTGAAAAAAAATGTTTTAAAAACTAATTTAACAGACCTTATAATTCTCACGACAAATTACATTTTTTAAAAACATATTTTGACAAATGTGTTTGTTAACAAATTACATTATATTTTATTCAACCGATGTAATATACTGGTTTATTCAACCCGTGTATTACACGGGTTTTTAAAAATATAAAATTTTTATTACTAAATATATAACATTTTATTTATTTAACCCGTGTAATACAGGGGATTTTAACCTAGTGTACAAATAAGAAAGGATGATGTACAAGCCTTTATTGCATTGTTTTGTTATTTTTTTTGCTTTTTCATAATCTGTTTATATTTAAAAAATTGTTGTAGGAATGAAACTAAAACATTGCTTTGTCGTAGGAAAGAAATGATAATAGCACCCGACGTTGGTTTGAAACAACAGGATTTCCTTGGCCTTTTTTTAAGGCTTTCATGCCAATTTTTTTTTTTTTTTTTTTAAGTTTTAGTTTATAGGCATATATCTTATACGCTCTTCTCACCCGGGGTTTCGATGATGTTAATTTATTCCACGATTTGACGCATCGCAATGCGCCTTTACTTGAATTTAAATTCTTTAACGAATGGGTTCGGCCGCAACGTGCCGGGTACAATTACTAGTTTAAACAAATGATTAAAGATATTAAGATATCTCATAACCATATAAGACATTCAATTGAATATGTTACAACATCAATGGTATTTTTATCCGTAGCATAGTTATGATGATTGTCCAAAAATCACTAAAAATGCTTGTTTGTTAGATCAATACTTGGATAAAAGCATAACAAGTAGCCTAGGGTCACATAAAGTTTCCTAGTTTCCAACGTATGTATTTTACAATGATCACAATTGACGAATTATAAAGCACAAACAAAACCATAAACTGTTTGAACAATTTCACTAGTTTAAATCGGATTATTAGCACACATAGCTTTGAGTTTGTATATTAAGAGATAAGGTCTTAACACTCAAGGGGTGTTTGATTTATAAAATGTTTTGGAATTGAAATTTAAAATATTTCTTTGAAAATACATAATATGTTTGGTTGATACATTTGTTAATGAAATTTTAATGTAAAAAAAATACCAAAATGACAAAACTACCCCTTAAAATTAACAAAATATAAAATAAATACCCAATCTCAAATATCTTTAAAAAATATATAAAAAAAACAAAAAAAGATAGACTTATTATGCAAACTAGCTTAGACCCCATGTAATACACACGGGTGAAAAATATCAATACATAAATTTCTCAATTTTTATTTATGTATTTTACAGATGTAAAAATGTATTACTATACATATACTAAGGATATAAAACAAAATTCAAAATATGAAAAAAATAATATATAATTGGGTTTCAAAAATACGTCAATTACTATTTAATGTAATTTGACTTCATTTACTATTTTATTGAAAATAAAAATTACAAAATTGGATTTCAAAGTTTTTTTTATAATAAAGGATAATTTAAAATAAATATGTTTCATTAGTATAATTAGTAATTTATTAAAAGATATGGATACATTTAATAAGAGAGAGAGGCGGGAAAAGAATGATGAGATTGAATATGGTGACGACACGTGACATACAAAAACCTTTATTTATTATATAGCATAGATATAGATATGGAAGTATATTTATTATGAGAGAGAGTCGGAAAATTTTTTATAAGGATGAATATGAAGGCGACATGTAGCATTGAAAAACCCTTATTTATTATATAGTATAGATTATAAACATTCATGAGTTTTTTTAAATGTTTTGGGATTCTATTTGTTTGGAATTCCAATTCCTTCTCTTAGGGTATGCGGTATATCTCCTATCATGTGAGGCCACTCACGCCTCTTACGTGAGAGTGTGGTGGTGTTGACATCCCTCACACCCAATCACAACCATACATTCATCTCAAATTCAATCTCACGAACCGTGAGAAAACTCACGCCATTGAATCACGCAACTCACACTCACGCCTCTCACATGAGAGGGGCGGTGTTCTCACACCGTGACTCATCCACATAGGCTCACGCCGCTCTCAACAATGGAGTATACCGCATGCGAATGAATAAAATTTAAATTTTAATTTTATTGAATTCTCATAAATTTTCACCAACCAAACAACCCCTAATATTCGTTTACGAAATTTTGGGCTAGTTTTGAAACATTGGTATAGTATATGGTTTGAATGTTTGATATTTTTGTAATTGATGCGTGATAGGTTTTATAACTTTTAAGTTAAAACGAATCGGCCACTCACGCAGTGTATAAATAGACTTTAAATTCCCCTCTCATTTCACACCCTTAAAAAAAACCAAGAACAAACCCTAACAAAGATGTCCGGCTACGGTCACGAAGGAGATGGATCTGCTGGCGGTGGCTACGGTGGCGGTGGAGGAGGATACGGAAGTAGTGGTGGCGGTGGAGGAGGTTACGGAGGCAGTGGTGGTGGAGGCGGATCTTACGGCGGAAACCGTGGCGGAGGCGGTGGTTATGGTAGTCGAGGTGGAACTGGTGGTCGAGAAGGAGGTGGCGGTGGAGGATACGGTGGTAATACACAAAATCGAGGTTAATACATCACTCCAAATTTTGTCTGCAATGTTTTTTTCGGAACATTTAATTGAATTTGTGCTTTCGTTGTCTTTAATTCCAGGTGGAGGTGGATATCAAGGAGGAGATCGTGGGCGCAGCGGCGGTAGAGGTAGCAGAGAAGGGGACTGGCCTTGCCCTAATCCGGGGTAATTTGTTTAATTTACTCATCTGCTAATTTTGAGTACGAATTTGTTTAAACCTTGCAGTTCATGTAATGACATTCTTGCAATTGCACCGTTGTCGTGTTAATCATATCTGTAAAAGAGGTGAAAAGCTTACCTAATGCATAAATCTTTTAAGTAGGATTCAGTAATAGATGATTTTTTTCGATTATTGAGATTCAGTAGTCCATCAGTTTTGTTTCTTTTAATCTTGAAACTTGAAAGCTATATTGTGGACCTGTGTAAATCTTTCTTTTAGAGGTAGACCGGTTTACAGTGGAACGCGTATAACTTGTTTTCATTTGATACATTTAGGGGGTGTTTGGATGTGCTTTTGGAAATTACTTATTGACTTTTTAAAAAGCTAATAAGTCAATAAGTTATCTCCAAAAGCTAGAATTTCTTGGCTTTTGAGAATGGCTTATTGATTTATTGGCTTTTTTTAAAAAAAGTGCTAATTTTTTTGACTTATCGGCTTTTTGAAAAAGCCAATAAGTCAATAAACACTTTCCCACCACACTCCCAAACACCTTCTTAATTGCAATTCAATTATCTTTTTTTTTGTCATTGAGTGAGCAAGAAACCAAATAACCGAACCACCCAATTAACCGAACCGAACTCAAGACCGATGGTTCGGTTAACCATTTTCTAAAAGGTGATTATTGTGGGTTAGTTTTGGTTGTGGGGCGTGTCATAACCGAATTAACCGGACCGAACTGAATGTAGTTTGATAAATAACATATACTTTCAAAAGCATACATCAGAGTAGGCATATATGCTTCTGCCACTCTGATAGAAACCGGAATTTGGAGGTAAAACAGAGGGGGATTGCACTAGTTAGTCCGCTTCGAGAGGGGCAATTCTCCTGTACACTAGGTAATTTAAATAAACAAAGACAGCAAACAATGCTAAAAAACAAATGTAAATAGGCTAAACAAAAGCAGTTAAGCTGCAGTTACCACCTAAACATTAGCTGACCCAGTCACCCACTAACCCCACTTGGCAGTTTCTCCCTGCATCCATCTGGTTTGACCCACAGACCTGTCCGAATAGGATCTGGGTTCGTATCACGCTCCCACTTGATGACAAGATTTAAGAATTTAAGTAACATTAGCTGTTTATGTTTCATTGTCTACAAATCAGAGTGCAATCAGTTCATCATATTTCCATTTTTTTTTACTAATTTCAAATAGTTTTGGCATATACCACCAATTTTGATTTTTGAAGTTGTGGGCTGTTACATTTATCTGAAATTTTAATTCCCAGAAGAAACTTACCTTCTCAATCAATAGAAGTTGCAAGTTGTCTTAATGATTGTATTGTCAAATTTACACTCATACTTGTAATTGCAGCTGTGGCAATTCAAATTTTTCTTGGAGAACTGAGTGCAACAAATGTGGCACTCCTTCCCCTGCTGGTACTGGTGGTGGAGGTCGTGGCCGCAATGAAGGTGGTGGTTACAGTAGAGGTGGGGGTGGGCGTAGTGATGCCGGTAGTTACAATGGGGGTGGGCGCAATGATGGCGGTAGTTACAATAGGGGCAGTGATGGTGGAGGATATGGTGGTGATAGAGGAGGTAGGGGTAATTATGATGGTGGGCGTGATGGAGGAAGTAGAGGAGGTGGTGGTTCTTATGGCGGCAACCAAGGAAGAGACAGTGGTGGTTATGGTCAGGGTGCTGCAGTTGGGTATGGTGGATCTGGTAGTAGCTACCCTCAACCACCTAGTTCATATGGGGCTAACCCTGCTTATGGAACCGATGCTGTCCCTCCTCCTGCAAGCTACAATGGTGGACCGACTTTATATCCACCATCATATGGTGGTGGTGGTTATGCTGGTGATTCTGTGCCTGATAATTTTGGTGGTGGTGGTGGTGGTAGGGGTGGTTCAACCGGTGGATATGTCAGTGGTCAACAAAATCAAGGTGGTTATGGTGGTGCTCCTGCTGAGGCACCTGCAAAGGTCAAACAATGTGATGAAAATTGTAAGGAGTCCTGTGACAATGCACGGATCTACATTTCAAATTTGCCTCCAGATGTCACTATTGATGAGTTAAGAGAGCTATTCGGAGGCATTGGACAAGTTAATACTGTCATCATTTCTCTTATATATTTGAACAATTTGTATTCTTTTTAGTTTTATTAATGGCAATTGCATATACATGGTATTTGTAGGTTTGTAGAATCAAACAGAAGCGAGGGTATAAGGATCAGTGGCCCTATAACATTAAGATTTACACTGATGAAAAAGGAAAAAACAAAGGAGACGCTGCTTTGGTTTATGAGGATCCTTCTGCGGCACATTCTGCTGGCGGTTTCTACAACAGTACACCACCCTTTTCTCTAATGCCTTCTAGATTATATTATTGCATTTATTGGACACATCTAATTGTTCCATTCTTAATCAGATTATGAGCTGAGAGGTCACAAACTTAGTGTTGGAATGGCTGAGAAGTCTGCTCCAAGAGCTCCTTCTGCATATGGTCAAGGGTATGTGTGTAATTCATTATGTTCTTAACCAAATTAACAATACACGTGGTTGATATATCATTGTATTATTATACTGTTGGAAAGAGGAAAATACAGTGTTTAACTCAGAACTGTTGGGCTAATTGGTGTGGAGGCCCGATCAAGGGAGGGTGGCCGGCCCTAGCCTTGGGTTGGCCCACGCGTCTTTATTTAGCCGGCCCTAGTTATCTCTATGTGGGCTTGGGCCTAACTTGGGGATTAAGTTACCTAACCCTAGATTAGTCTCTATATATTGATATCATTGTACTTGTAATTCTTTGAGCACCTAAATATAAACCCTAGTTGCAAAGTGGACGTAGGTCAGTTTAGACCGAACCACTATAAATCTCGTGTTCCTGTTTTCCCCGCATTCGTGTTTGCGTGTGTGTGTTCGTGTGTGATCGTCTTTAATCCTAACAACTGGTATCAGAGCTTTGGCTCGAGATCAGATCACACGAACCGTTACTGTTTGCCGCCGCCAGATTAGGGTTCCGCCGCTGCAGTAGCGCTGCCGCAACAGTACCCCGACGTGAACAGTACCGCGCCGCCGCTACAGTGTTTCTCGGCTGTGAACAATATTTTCAGCCGTGAACAGTGCCGTGCCGTCGCTACAGTGTTTCCCGGTTGTGAACAGTATTTTCAGTCGTTAACAGTACCGCCGCCGCTACAGTGCCTCTGGAACAGTACCGTCGCTACAGTACCCCTGCTGAGTTTGACCAGAAAAGTCAATAGCGTGCTGAGTTTGACCAGAAAAGTCAACAGTCTGCTGAGTTTGACCAGAAAAAGTCAACAACTGCTGTTTTCTGTCCAGTTTTCGCTGCTGCGATTTTTGGGCAGTCTGCACGTTCTACGAGGTCAGTTTTTTGGGTTGCAGTTCGCAATGGCAGATAACGAGAAAACGAAGATAGAGAAGTTTGATGGGAATAAGTTTGGTTGGTGGAAGATGCAGATTGAGGCACTACTTTGTCAGAAAGACTTAGATGCAGTGCTTGAGGGTGAGAAGCCAGAAGGTATGTCACAAGCAGATTGGATGAAGATGGATAAGAAAGCCAGAGCAGTGATAACGCTTTCTCTGTCAGAGAATGTTGCCTATAACATCCAGAAGGAGACCTCAGCTAAAGGTATGATGGAAGCATTATCTAACATGTATGAGAAGCCATCTGCAGCAAATAAGGTTTATCTTATTCGAGAGCTTGTGAATACTAGGATGAAGGAGGGTGACTCGGTAGCAAATCACATCAATAACCTAAATTCGATATTGTCTCGCTTAGTGTCTGTCGATATTAAGTTTGATGATGAGGTCCAAGACTTACTGTTATTATCCTCATTGCCTGAAAGTTGGTCCGGAACCGTAACTGCTGTTACTAGCACTTCGAAATCGAGTAAGTTTACGTTTGAGAAGATGCGGGATCTTATTCTGGGAGAGGATGCTCGACGTCGTGGTTCAGGTGAGTCTTCAAGTTCTTTGTTGAGTACAGAGGCCAGGGGAAGAAAGAATCAGCGGGAAAGTCGTCAGAGCAAGAGGAGGAGTGTGTCTAAGGCTCGGAAGGATGTGGTATGTTGGAATTGTAATGAAGTAGGACACTTTAGGAATCAGTGTTCGAAACAGAAGAAAGAAATAAACTCTGCAGGAGACTACAATGATGATGATGATGCGTTAGTTTGTAGTGTGGAGAGCAGTGTGGATTCCTGGGTCATGGATTCTGGTGCTTCATTTCACGCTACCCACAGCAGTGAAGCACTGCAGAATTTGAAAGAAGGTGACTTTGGAAAGGTAAAACTGGCGAATGATGAGGTACTTGATGTTACGGGCATGGGTGACATTGTTTTGAAGACTTCAGTCGGTTCGTGGACTTTAAGAGATGTCAGGGTTATTCCAGGTCTGAAAAGGTTGTTGATTTCAGTTGGCCAGTTGGATGATCAGGGACATGAAGTTAAGTTCGGGAATGGACAGTGGAAGGTTGTCAAAGGGAATATGGTCATGGCTCGTGGAAAGAAAAGAGGCTCATTATACATGGTCAGTATACCATCAGAAGGAAGTGACGTTCCAGTTCCGAAGAAAAACAAAGTCGAGTTCACAGAATCTCAGGGACAGAAGAGGGTTTCCTTTGCAAGAGAGAAACCTAGAGTCACAGGGAAGATTCGGGATGAACGAGTTTGGAAGGTCAAACCAGTAGGGGGACATCGTGACAGTGGGAGCGCAAGGTGTGTTTCAGTTACAGTTTCAGAACGACAGTGGGTTAAAAAGACATGGAAAAGTCTCTCCAGAGAATGTCTTGCTAGTTATGGAGAGTGTGTGTTCTCAGGATTTCTTAGGATTCGGCAGTTCGTTTAAGTGGGAGCCGGCAAGGACAGAGAACGAGTCACATGTTATGACTGATGAGTTGAGGCTCAGTGGGAGCTTCAACGTGCCTTCAGGTTAATTGTCAAGAAGGCTGCTGCAACTAGGTGAAAAAGGAAGATTACAAGATGTACAGATGTTGAAGACTATTGGGCGTTGTTCGAGCCTCCAAGTGGGAGATTGTTGGGCTAATTGGTGTGGAGGCCCGATCAAGGGAGGGTGGCCGGCCCTAGCCTTGGGTTGGCCCACGCGTCTTTATTTAGCCGGCCCTAGTTATCTCTATGTGGGCTTGGGCCTAACTTGGGGATTAAGTTACCTAACCCTAGATTAGTCTCTATATATTGATATCATTGTACTTGTAATTCTTTGAGCATCTAAATATAAACCCTAGTTGCAAAGTGGACGTAGGTCAGTTTAGACCGAACCACTATAAATCTCGTGTTCCTGTTTTCCCCGCATTCGTGTTTGCGTTTGTGTGTTCGTGTGTGATCGTCTTTAATCCTAACAACTGGTATCAGAGCTTTGGCTCGAGATCAGATCACACGAACCGTTACTGTTTGCCGCCGCCAGATTAGGGTTCCGCCGCTGCAGTAGCGCTGCCGCAACAGTACCCCGACGTGAACAGTACCGCGCCGCCGCTACAGTGTTTCTCGGCTGTGAACAATATTTTCAGCCGTGAACAGTGCCGCGCCGTCGCTACAGTGTTTCCCGGTTGTGAACAGTATTTTCAGTCGTTAACAGTACCGCCGCCGCTACAGTGCCTCTGGAACAGTACCGTCGCTACAGTACCCCTGCTGAGTTTGACCAGAAAAGTCAACAGCGTGCTGAGTTTGACCAGAAAAGTCAACAGTCTGCTGAGTTTGACCAGAAAAAGTCAACAGCTGCTGTTTTCTGTCCAGTTTTCGCTGCTGCGATTTTTGGGCAGTCTGCACGTTCTACGAGGTCAGTTTTTTGGGTTGCAGTTCGCAATGGCAGATAACGAGAAAACAAAGATAGAGAAGTTTGATGGGAATAAGTTTGGTTGGTGGAAGATGCAGATTGAGGCACTACTTTGTCAGAAAGACTTAGATGCAGTGCTTGAGGGTGAGAAGCCAGAAGGTATGTCACAAGCAGATTGGATGAAGATGGATAAGAAAGCCAGAGCAGTGATAACGCTTTCTCTGTCAGAGAATGTTGCCTATAACATCCAGAAGGAGACCTCAGCTAAAGGTATGATGGAAGCATTATCTAACATGTATGAGAAGCCATCTGCAGCAAATAAGGTTTATCTTATTCGAGAGCTTGTGAATACTAGGATGAAGGAGGGTGACTCGGTAGCAAATCACATCAATAACCTAAATTCGATATTGTCTCGCTTAGTGTCTGTCGATATTAAGTTTGATGATGAGGTCCAAGCCTTACTGTTATTATCCTCATTGCCTGAAAGTTGGTTCGGAACCGTAACTGCTGTTACTAGCACTTCGAAATCGAGTAAGTTTACGTTTGAGAAGATGCGGGATCTTATTCTGGGAGAGGATGCTCGACGTCGTGGTTCAGGTGAGTCTTCAAGTTCTTTGTTGAGTACAGAGGCCAGGGGAAGAAAGAATCAGCGGGAAAGTCGTCAGAGCAAGAGGAGGAGTGTGTCTAAGGCTCGGAAGGATGTGGTATGTTGGAATTGTAATGAAGTAGGACACTTTAGGAATCAGTGTTCGAAACAGAAGAAAGAAATAAACTCTGCAGGAGACTACAATGATGATGATGATGCGTTAGTTTGTAGTGTGGAGAGCAGTGTGGATTCCTGGGTCATGGATTCTGGTGCTTCATTTCACGCTACCCACAGCAGTGAAGCACTGCAGAATTTGAAAGAAGGTGACTTTGGAAAGGTAAAACTGGCGAATGATGAGGTACTTGATGTTACGGGCATGGGTGACATTGTTTTGAAGACTTCAGTCGGTTCGTGGACTTTAAGAGATGTCAGGGTTATTCCAGGTCTGAAAAGGTTGTTGATTTCAGTTGGCCAGTTGGATGATCAGGGACATGAAGTTAAGTTCGGGAATGGACAGTGGAAGGTTGTCAAAGGGAATATGGTCATGGCTCGTGGAAAGAAAAGAGGCTCATTATACATGGTCAGTATACCATCAGAAGGAAGTGACGTTCCAGTTCCGAAGAAAAACAAAGTCGAGTTCACAGAATCTCAGGGACAGAAGAGGGTTTCCTTTGCAAGAGAGAAACCTAGAGTCACAGGGAAGATTCGGGATGAACGAGTTTGGAAGGTCAAACCAGTAGGGGGACATCGTGACAGTGGGAGCGCAAGGTGTGTTTCAGTTACAGTTTCAGAACGACAGTGGGTTAAAAAGACATGGAAAAGTCTCTCCAGAGAATGTCTTGCTAGTTATGGAGAGTGTGTGTTCTCAGGATTTCTTAGGATTCGGCAGTTCGTTTAAGTGGGAGCCGGCAAGGACAGAGAACGAGTCACATGTTATGACTGATGAGTTGAGGCTCAGTGGGAGCTTCAACGTGCCTTCAGGTTAATTGTCAAGAAGGCTGCTGCAACTAGGTGAAAAAGGAAGATTACAAGATGTACAGATGTTGAAGACTATTGGGCGTTGTTCGAGCCTCCAAGTGGGAGATTGTTGGGCTAATTGGTGTGGAGGCCCGATCAAGGGAGGGTGGCCGGCCCTAGCCTTGGGTTGGCCCACGCGTCTTTATTTAGCCGGCCCTAGTTATCTCTATGTGGGCTTGGGCCTAACTTGGGGATTAAGTTACCTAACCCTAGATTAGTCTCTATATATTGATATCATTGTACTTGTAATTCTTTGAGCACCTAAATATAAACCCTAGTTGCAAAGTGGACGTAGGTCAGTTTAGACCGAACCACTATAAATCTCGTGTTCCTGTTTTCCCCGCATTCGTGTTTGCGTGTGTGTGTTCGTGTGTGATCGTCTTTAATCCTAACAAGAACACCTTCTATAGCTTCAGTTACTTTTGATACAGAATCATCATATATTATTCCATTCAACATAAGCTGATTATCTGTTTTATCATAACCTTCATGTATCTAAATATGATCTGAGCATATGAATCCCATATTGTGTCCCATCATAACCTTGTATATAATATTACCAAGACATATGAATCACATATCATGTTCCATCCCACTTTTTCATGTTTTATCAATGATTTGTAATTTTGTATGTATTATCGCTACATGTTAAGTTGAATATTTACTATTGTTGATTAGTAAATAGAATCTTTGGTGGCCAACAAAATGCAGTTTTCTAGAATAATCAATGACATGCGTTAAATGTATCCTGGGGTTGTCAAATTTGATGTTTATTCTTTTTGAGAGGTTGGCAAACAAGGATACTTAATACGATTGAAGTGCCTTATAAGGTTTCTTTGTGGCTTGTAGTTTGGATAATAATCCTTTTGTATGAGTAGCAAGTGGTTTAATGTTTTTGTTTATCTTGATATTGATTTTGATTAGGCAGAGGGAGATCAAAAGTTCAAAACTGGCAGAGGAGTAGATTTGGCAGTATTTGTTAGACGCCTGCCTCTCCGAGGACATGATCAGTGATATGAGTTCTTGGAGAAGCCGATTAAGGGTTAGATTTTAGGGGAGCGTATAGATTTAGTATTAGTTGGGACTTCGTTTTTTAGCATGTACTTCGCTTAGGTTGCATTTAATCGTACACTCTCCAGGTCTGCAAATAGTCTTTAGGTGTGCCTATAGTTTTACTTTTAGGTGTGTTGTTTGTCTTAGGTGTGTCTTTAGTCTTAGATTTTTCATGCCTTCCTAATCTTTTATCTTTTGCTACTAATAGAGGTAAGGTTTGCCCTCATCTCACCCTCTCTAGACCCTACTGTTGGAGTGGGATTTTTGCGGGTATGTTTATTTGTTTGGCATTGATTTTGATTCACTAATGATTTTGTATCACCATGTTACGTCTGATCTTGAATTGTTTTTTTGTTTTTATTTATCTTTTTGCATTCTCTTCACCATGACTGTACTAACATTGCATGTTTGTGCAACAGCGGCGGTGGTAGAGGCGGCGGCTATGGTGGTGGTGGTGATAGACGCAGAGACAACAACAGAGATGGTGGACCAGATAGGAATTATCATGGTGGAAACCGGGCTCGTCCATATTGATGAACAAAAACTCGAGCAATTTACGTACAGAGTAAAGCTGTGAACAAAAAGAGAAGCCTTTATTGTAGTCCATTGCAAGGGGGGATTGTTCTCTTACACCGAGATTAAGAGGTAGGTTATATTTATATCTACTTGCTCATCCTCTCCTCTCTTTTTCTTAACTTTGGAACATGTTGAGTTGGGATTATTAATCTGAATTGTGTCAAATGTTTTTATAGAGACCCGAGTTGATGATATATGTACTCCAAATGCTTCTTTATGGTAGGTTGAGATTTTCAGGTGAGTGTTGTTGCTTTTGAATAACCAGATACAGTAGATACACATTTGCATGCTTGTTACAACTTTTGATTTTTGTCAAAAAGCCCGAATCTGTTCCATCTTCCTTCGTTGTAAAATTTTCCCCTTTTGGTAGGGGACTGCTTAATGAGCCGAGCCGAGCCAGCTTCAGCTCGGGCTCGAGCTCAAGCGCGAAGTTAAACGAGTTAGTATGAATCAACTCGTTTACTATTAACGAGCTGACATTTGAGCTTGAGTTCTGCTCGTAAAAAGCTCGAGCCATATTGTTTTTTCTTTAAAGTTTTAGTAAAACATATATCTTTTACATACATGCATAATATATAAATAGATTCAATACGAGCCAAACAAGCGAGCCAACGAGTTTAGATTGATGTAAAAATTGGGCTTGGAAAGATTAAGATTGGACTGCTATTTGGGTTATAACTTATAAACAATAACATTTGGGCTTAACTAAAACGAGCCAACGAGCGAGCCAACTTTGGCTTGAGCTTGGTTCGTTTACAAACCGAACCAACTTGGCTCGGCTTGTTTATAAACGAGCCGATTTCGAGTGAACTTCGAGCCACAAGCTTTTTGAACAACCTTTTGGTATCTTGATGAGAGTCTAGGGATGGGTCAAAGGTGAAAGGCCCAAGGATTGGTAGGATATTAGAGGTGGCAAGATGGATGAGTTAAACTTGTTCATGTTGAAACGGGTCATGTTTAATACATGTCTGGGTTGGGTCTTTGAAACTATTTTTATTTAATTAACGCGCAATATCTTAAAAAATAATTTTTGTACTACAAAAACCAAAATTTAGTTAAAGGATATTATATTGTTGGAGGTTTTATGCATTGAAAATAAACTTTGGTTGAAATGCGTCAGCTCTAATGTCCAGCAGTGGCCAACTTGTAACTAATTAGGACTGAGAATGTGACCCGTCCTCTTTTGGCCTGAAACCCGGTTAGAGCCAGCTATCGTCATTATGTGGACCGGTTGGCCACATGGTTCTTTAGTGTGGGCTACAGTGACCTTTGATGTGCTTATTTTATTTTTATTTTCTATTTTATGTTTTCTATATCCACTCTTCTTTGTAAAGCAGGGAGGGAAAGGAGCAGAGAGGACTGTTTGAAAGAGTTAATGGCAAGTTTAACATAGATGCACTTTGTATGCTTAAGTAGAACATGAACTTAACAAACATGACATCCTATGTTTATAAATTTAAGAGCATTACCTTCGTTTTATTAGCTTCATTTTTTTTTACCTTTTTCACAGCGACGGGTTTGTTTAGGAATGTTGATCTGGATGGTGGATCGATCATAGAACCATATTCAGAGATACTCGAAAACACTTGAAATTGTGATGCTGCAAATTCTTGATATCACGGTAAAGATAAAGTTGGCGATTGAGACCAATACAGTGGTCAATTCCCAGACTAAGCACAGAGGATTGCCTAGGGTTGGCATAATAGGTTAGACACACGGAACAATTACATGAAGTGCTAGACACAAACACGAACTAATCGTGTCATTTTTTCATAAACGGACATGAACCTGTTTAGAAATAGGTTACACGATACAACTTGTTTAGAAGTTGACCCTTGTTTGTTAACAGAATACTTGAGTTAGAATCGTGAACACAACAAACACTACGTATAGAACTATAATCTGAATAAAAACTAGGAAAATTTGAATCAATTTAGATCATTAGGGCACACAAAAATCAACACACAAATTACTGTGATTATACCGAGAGGAAAGGGAGACAATGAAATTTGCAATCAAATCAAAGGTGGATGATCGGATTTGAAGTTATTGGTAGGTGGAGAGGGCGGAACAGAAGGATGGAGGATAGGCGGTTAGAGTGCGGAGATGGTTGTTTACGACGAGCTTGGTAGCCATGGTGTCTGTTGTGTTGTATGGATATTGAGGATGAAGGTTACACACATAGTAGGAGTAGCAGATCAATATGCGGATTGGAGGGATGGTGATTTGAGTTTGGCTGAGGGAATGACCGAATGGGGGAGAGGGAGGCAGGCAATTGGTCGATGACTTTCTAGGGTTTATTTTTTTAAACCTTAAAATAACTAAGTAAATATTTATATTTTTTAAAATATTGAAAAATATAAACACGTTTGTTATCGTGCTTAAACATGTTATGACCTGTTAACACGATTTTAATCGTGTTGACCTCTTTAAAACACGAAACCTGTTAAGCTTAAACCCGAACTTGTTTAACTTCTTGTCATGTTAACAAGTCCGTGTCAGAAATTGGCAGCCCTATGATTGCTAATGAAACACACTAACAAACACACTTAAGAGAGTGGAGAGCAAAAATGGAACAAGTGTTTATTATCAGTTCTGAGTCCATTCTTATGGTGTCTTACATCCTCTATTTATAGGTAAACAAATTGACTTACTGGACCACTTACTAACCAACTTAAGTACACCAACAGTAACCAAGTAACCAAATAACTCACTTATGCCTTAGCTACTGAATGAAATACAGACACACATCAATAATTCTTCTTCAAAAAGATCCTTGACCCAAGGATCAAAGAAAAGGAGCTAAATATTAATGATCTTTATATGAAAGCAACTTTTCATTTCCATTTCACCAACCATCTTTTCACACTTTTCTTTTTGAACCTCAACATTCATTTTCCTGGCTAATAAGTAGCACACCCTTCAAACTTAATGATGAAATCTTCAAGTTTGGTTTGACTTTTAAAATAGTCATCAATATTAGGAGCAGTGCCGAAGTAAACTTGCCAACCTTTAAATGTTATTGCTTTTATTCTAGAGTAAATTATCGTTTGCGTCCATGTGGGTTACACGATTTAACACAACGCGTTCCTAACACGAATTTTTAATGCTTTGAGTACCTGTGGTATACAATCTGTAATACTCTGAGTCTATGGACCTAACTTCGATAAAAAATTCCATTTAAATTCAGGTGAAATGTCCGTTGTACCGTTTTACTGTATAACAGTCTGCGTCCCTGGAAAATGTAATATATGTTTGCGTCTCTGTCTGAGTCCCTGCTGGTGGAAAATCAGTTTGCGTCCCTGTATGAGTTCTTGCTGGCAAAACTGGTACACCACCACTCAAATTTCAACTAACACAATCAAATAAACCATCAAACAAACAATTCTAACCATCCAAATCCTAATTTAAACGGTACGAGTTGTTTTCTCTATATAAAAAGTTAAGAATGTATTAAATACTCGTGTGAGCAAGCGATAGAGTTGTTATCTCTTAGTTCTAGTTTAGTTTCAAAAGAGATTAATGGTGATCAGATTTGTCTTCTAGTTGAGAAGTATTATCCTGAGGATTTTACAGAGCAGGAGAGGAATCAATTACCATATCAGTTAGAAGATTTTAATATTGAGATAAAAATGAATACCAAGCTAACTGGTGTATCAAATATTTCTAATTTATACAAAAGTCTGGTGGAAACTCAGAAACGTGAGAATTAATATTTGGTTGATAGAGTGATTCGGCTAATCTTGACACTTCCAGTTTTTACTGCAACAACAGAAAGAGGATTTTCAGCAATGAAAATATTCAAGAATAAGCTTCACAATAAGATGGCAGACGAGTATCTCGCGAATAGCTTGGTGATTTACATAGAAAAATAAATTGCTAATAAGTTTGATTCGGAATCCATAATCGATGAATTCAAAAATATTAAAGGTCGTCGGGCTGAGTTGTAATTTTCTTCCAGGTATTTATCATTTTTCTCTTGCATTATAATAGATAATTTTATATTTAAAGTTATTTATTATTGATTTGTTTGGCCCGACCCGAACATATAACCCGAAACATAGTGATAGAAAAAAAATTTGGTCTCGTGACTTTCGGCCCTTGTTACTTAGTTTTTCAAGCTCCGCCACTGATCACTAGCCAAACAGTCAGTTTGGATTATTATCATTCAATAAGTCATAGTGTGAATTATTAAAAACCTATTTAGTTGTTTTAAAAGTTATAAGAGAAAAACAAAGTATGTTTAAAATTAATTATAAAGATTAATATATTATAATATTTATTAATATTAAAACAAAGAAAAATCAGCACACCTCATTTGACTTAATATAGTAAATAAAAATCTAAAGCATATCTATACGCCGCCTCAAATGACTTAAAATAATACAGCAACAAAAATCAGCAAATCTATACGTGCCCTCACGCGATGGTAAATTTTAACATAAACTCGGTTTTTAATAAATTTTTTTTATCAAAAAGTAAATAAAAATAAACAAGTTACACAGACATACTCGGAATTTTATAAAATATTATATTTTAAAGTCATTGAAAGTTTGTTCAAACCGAGCGATCTTACCTTTGCTCGTGCTCTGCTCATTTACAAACCAAACCGAGACGGAATCAAACTAGTTTATTTCCAAGCATTTTTCGATCAAACTTCAAGCGAGTTTCTAAATACGAGCGATTTGGACAACCGTACTTACACACAGTCTCATGCCTAGAAAATACTCGTCTTATTAACCGTCCTGATTATTTTAAGTTTTGATGTCTAAAGAAAACCAATAATAAGATTTGATAATTCCACACTTCTCACCACTTGTAACATGATATCTAATTTAACAAATAAAATTTGTAAATAAATTCGGTGAAGGATTTTGTAATTGAAATTAATCCCGCGTGTGGAATTATACAAGTATAGGCGTGAGGTTGAATAGCAACCTTTCACCCTTTTTTAATTTTTACACAATTTTTTTAAGAGATTTGGAGACTGAGGTTGAATAGGAAACTTTCATCTTTTTTGTTTTTTACACAATTTTTTTATAGATTTACACAGCTATAATTTTTGACACAAAATTTTTATTTTTTATAGATTTGTCACAACTTTATGTTTTGACTCAAACTTTTGTTTTTTTAGAGATTTGTCACAAAACTTCAATAGAGTAAATGTTTTTTTTGTTTTATAAAATTATAACAAAAGTTCACTGAGCATTTTTTTTGTAATAACTTTCGTTCGTTAACTTTTTTTAACGAGATACACATATTTTTTTGTCAGCGATCCGAGTATTTTTTTGTATTGTACGCTATAGCGAGTCAGTGCTTAGACGTAATTTTTATCCCCGTCAACAAGCCGAACCGATAACTACCAAACTTCCGCCATGTAACGCGGGGAAAAAACTAGTATATAATTAAAAGGAAAGAAGATGACAATTAGCAAATATCATATCCCGTCCGGTCTCCTAATGCCGGAGTCCGTCAGCCACCATGTGGTGGCGATACCATACCCCGGCAGAGGCCACGTCAATCCGATGATGAACCTCTGCAAGCTTATCGCTCTACGCCACCCTTCCAACTTCCTCATCACCGTCATCGTCACCGAAGAATGGTTGGGCTTCATCGGATGTGAACCTAAACCTCCGAACATCCGGTTCGCCACCATCCCCAACGTCATCCCGTTGGAGGCGAACCGAGCCGCCGATTTTACAGGATTTATAAAAGCCGTACATACGAAGATGGAAGATCCGGTGGAGCAATTGCTCCGGGGGATGGTGGTACCAATAAGTGTGCTATTATATGATACTTACCTTACTTGGGTATTATATATCGGCGATCGGATGAATACTCCGGTGGCGAGTTTGTTCACAATGTCGGCGACGGTGTTCTCCATGGCTTACCATTACCATCTTCTCGTTGAAAATCACCACGCCGGTGATAACTTCTCAGGTGGGTTATTAACGGTATCAAGGTGTGTATTTATATTTTATACAACTTCTCAGGTGGGTTATTAACGGTATCAAGGTGTGTATTTATATTTTATACAACTTCTCAGGTGGGTTATTAACGGTATCAAGGTGTGTATTTATATTTTATACTCTCTTAAATCTATCCTTTTGGTGGTTGAGGGTTCTTGTCCTGCAAAGGACACTGGTGTAGATTTAGAAGGTGTGTGAATTAGTTGTTATAAAAAAATTTCTATGAAATTTAATTTGATATTCGACAGGAAACACTGACGAAATCGTAGATTATATACCAGGAGTTCCTCCTATTCGGGTGGCTGATCTTGTGACCGGCTTCAATGGGAAGGGCAAGGATACTGCCGCGGTAGCTTTAAATGGCATTTCGATGTCTGCGAATGCTCAGTTTCTTATATTGACATCGGTATACGAGCTCGAAGCCCAAGTCATCGATGCCTTAAAGTCGGATCTTTCCATACCTGTTTATGCGATCGGACCTGCAATTCCTTACTTCAATTTGAACGAAGTGGAAAATGACCAAAATACCCCTGATTACGTTAAATGGTTAGACCGTCAACCCGAGGCTTCGGTGTTATACATTTCACAAGGGAGTTTTCTCTCGGTGTCAGACGCCCAACTAGACGAGATTGTATCGGGCGTGCGGGATAGTGGGGTATGGTATCTTTGGATTGCACGTGGGGAAACAGTTTTTAGGCACGAAAATGATGAAAAAGGGCTTGTGATACCTTGGTGTGACCAATTAAGGGTGTTGTGTCATGGTTCCATAGGGGCATTTTGGTCACATTGCGGGTGGAATTCGGCCAAAGAAGGTGCTTTTTCGGGAAAGCCGATGATTGCTTTTCCAATATTTTGGGACCAAGTTCCGAATAGTAAGATGATAATGGAAGATTGGAAAACCGGACGCAGGGTGTGGACCGATGAGGGTATTTTGGTCACTCGAGATGAAATCTCAAAACTCATAAGTAGTTTTATGGACCCGCGAAGCGAAATGGGGAAAGATATGAGAAATCGGGCTAAGGAAGTCGAAAAGATTTCTCGACTAGCAATATCAGAAGGAGGTTCTGCTCAAATAGATCTTGATTCTTTCATCCGCGACATTACAAAGAGTTCACTAACACATAAATCATGCCCAAGTGCTCATCTTGAGCAATGATCGAACTCTAATCTCTTCATGAGATTTATCGTTGTATTACGTTAAATGTTATTAAGATCCAGAGGTATGTTAAAGTGCATGTTACAATAGGATTATTTTGATTCGATGTAGGGTTGTATAGATGCTAAAATAAGTTGGTCGGATGAATTGAATGATAAGTTAAAATAGGGGGTTGTATAGATGTTTAAATGAGTTGGTCGGATGAGTTGAATAACAAACAAACACAACAAAATCTCACACAAAGGTAGAGTCTGGGAGGGCACACCTTACCTCTATCCCACTAGATAAAGAGGCTACTCCCAAAGAGACCCCCGGCTCCAAAGGAAACTAGTAATTACCTTTCAATCGTGGAACACAATTGGGCTGGCAGGTGGTCGGATTTGAGGAGCGTGTAACGTAGAACGCTGGCCGGATTTG
The DNA here is from genome assembly GCA_023525975.1 of Smallanthus sonchifolius. NCBI lineage: Eukaryota > Viridiplantae > Streptophyta > Magnoliopsida > Asterales > Asteraceae > Smallanthus > Smallanthus sonchifolius. Next base: position 37,664,617 of record CM042046.1, read on the forward strand.
AGGTATTTAACTAGAACGAAGAAGTGAAAAACGCTGGAACGAAGAACACCAGATGAAACGTGGCGGTAGTCGGCATGTATTCGGCACATGCATAAGTATTTAGTCATTTCGTATTAAATGTTTTTAAGTATTTTTCTGATTTGCAGTAGTGGGTTAATTATCATGTTTACATGTTTCATTAGTGATCCTAATTTTATGGTTTTTTTGTTGCTTTGTAATCTTTAAGGAAATTTGAGTTTAGTAATGAGATAAGCAGAAAAATGATCTAAATTTCTCTCAAGTTTCCTTCTATTTTCTTTAGACCAACGATTTAATCGTTGAAACCACATTACAAAAGCCCAAGCTAAGTGGGGGCATGTGCTCCCTCTAAAAAAAGACGGCAATCGAGCATGCTGGTAAGTTAACTTGAGAGTTGCGAACAAACTTGCTGAGTTGTTTCTAGGAATGATTTAATAATCGCTTTGCCTTCGCTTCGAAATTATTCATCGATGCAAAATCATAAATGAATTGATAGAATTTGTTCGTGGAATGTTTTTAAAATAAATTTGAAATGAAATTAGAATTGGAATTATTTCTTAAGAAATTCATGTCGTGTTTGGTTTGTAAATTTGACAATGAAATTGGAATGTTTAAGAAACTGAATTACTAAACTACCCTCAAATCAAATCATCACCTTCCCTTTCCCGTTGACAGAAGATGGTGGTCTCTCTCCGGTCGTCATCGTCACAACCCCAATTCAAGTCAATAATACATGGAAAACATCGATCGTCTCTCATCACAGCCGCTGCACCACAACCGCTCCCCTCATCGCAGCCCACACCATCATCGAACTTTGGAACGGGACATGCTTAATCCAGTCTCCGGTTCCTTGAAAATTGTTGCTGAATATGAAACATTAAAAGAAAATAAAACGAAAAGGATGAGATTTATTTCTGGATCATATTGGTTTTCTATGAAAATGAGATGGAACACCAATTTCAAAGGTATGCGATATCCTCATCTTGGTTAGGATTCAGATTGGTTTATGGGATTAACAATTTCTTGGTGATTTACGTTCGATTGATTTATGTGGATTTGATCTTTATATTGTTTTAGAGGAATCAATTTTGGCTTCTGTAATGGTATGTTTCATGGGAAGAAGGCGAGGACATTATGGTCAATTTTGAATGTTTAAAATTCCATCAACAATGGGAAGGAATTCAAAATCCCATGAATGATGGAAAAAAATCCAATTCCAATTCTATCCAAGATCAACCAAATACGATTTTGATTAAAATTCATTTCAATTCTAATTCTATCACATTCTATGAATCAAACGGCCTCTTAATAAGTGTGTTAATTGATAAGTTGGATTTGTTGATATTCTAAAGCTAAAAGCTAAAGGAATGGGCTAATTGATAGCATGATATTTTTATAAAATAAGACTAATCTAATAATGGGCCAAAATCAATTTGACTAAATACATAAACGAACACAAACTAAACGAATGAACGAAAATAAACAAATATTCATAACGTAAATGAACGAACTACTTATGTTCGTTCATTTAACTAAAGGTACAAAGAACTTGTTCGCGTTTGTTAAATAAACGAACTTTTTTGTAGAACGTTTCATGAATGGTTTACTTAATGATCGGTTCATTTACAAAGCACAATTTCTTTCTTTTTCATATTAACTAATGGACTTTGTCGCGCGTTGCGGCAACGACATTGACATGGTTAAAATGCCTAAAGCGAAGAGTATAAAACATATTCATTCGCGTTGTGGTGATAAACACGTTTCAACGGTATATTCGGAATTCAAGAAAAAGTTTCGTCGTTGTAAAAGTAAACGTTAAAAATCATGAAAACGAATTTAAAAATAAAAGAACTAAAAGTATAGAGCACCCGCTCGAACTCTCGAAGAACTAAAAGTGTTACCCGTGACTGAGAACGAGGACACCCAATCCAAAAATCAAAATAGAAGGGCTCACCATGAACTAAGAAAGACTATAGGGACCATTGTGCAATTCCTGTATGCCTCTTCCTCAAGCTTGCTGAGTTATCTTCAACGACGAAAAAACCATGTCAAAACCCTAACTTTCAAATTCTTCACCATTCTTTCAATGGCGACGACGGAAGCATCAAAATTCAAAAATTCCGACCTTATACCGATCCCACAACCCCCAGATTACCACCCCGAGATCATCGTCTCGCCGGCTCACGACGGCCTGCACTTCTGGCAGTTCATGGTTGCCGGTTCCGTCGCCGGAATGGTGGAACACATGGCCATGTTCCCAATCGACACAATTAAAACCCGTATGCAAGTATTAGGATCATGCCCTATCAAATCCGTGGGGCTCCGACAAGCTCTCCGGTCAATTCTGAAGTCCGACGGTCCCGCCGGACTTTACCGTGGAATCGGAGCGATGGGGCTCGGTGCCGGTCCGGCACATGCGGTTTATTTTTCCGTGTATGAGATGTGTAAGGAGAGGTTTTCGAGACAAAACCCTAATAATCCGGCAGCTCATGCGGCGGCGGGGGTTTTTGCGACGGTGGCGAGTGATGCGGTGTTTACTCCGATGGATATGGTGAAGCAGAGGTTGCAATTGGGGAGTGGGAGTCCGTACAAAGGTGTGTTTGATTGTGTGAGGGTTGTGTTGAAAGAAGAGGGATTTAGGGCTTTTTATGCTTCGTATAGGACTACGGTTTTGATGAATGCACCGTTTACTGCGGTGCATTTTGCAACGTATGAGGCCGCCAAGAGAGGGTTGATGGGGGTGGCACCGGAGAGTGCGAGTGATGAGCGGTTGGTTGTTCATGCTACTGCTGGTGCGGCCGCAGGGGCGTTGGCTGCTGCGTTGACTACGCCACTTGATGTTGTTAAGACACAGTTGCAGTGTCAGGTATGTATTTTCATTTTGCTTTTAGTTATGTTCATTCATGCTTATGAAAATGTGTGTTTTGTAGACTTAAGCTCAAATTGTTCGTAGACTATACTGTTTGCATATAAAATCGAGTTTGGTTGCGATCCTAGCGTAGATGGTTTATCCGTTTATGTTTGTTCTTGTTCATGGGTATGTTTGGCATAATTAGCTAAAGCAAGCTTGATCGTACTCAAGGCAGATGCAGGTGTAATACGGGTGCATAAATGTAAATGTGCTTTTTGTAACTGAAAGACAAGTGACACTGTATATTTCCAACTTTCTAGACGATGACACCTATAAGAAAGTTGGCTATCGCGATTTAGCCTACTCACTTAACCAGTGAGTAGTTACTCACTCAACGCCTGTTACCACTACATGTGTTTGAACATGCACCACCGTATATTTCCTATATTTTTATACAACTGAGAGCTACATGTGTTGAAATGGTATCCCTCTCAAGTGGTTGAGGGTTCAAGTCTCATTGTGAACATGCGGTGTAGATTTAGTAGGTGTGTGAGTTTGCTGTTAAAAAAATCTAATATAATTTAAGAATTTCTTATAATACTAATACCGATTATAATAAATATAGGAATTGAAGGCCGAAAATGGTGACAGGTAAAAAAATTTATGGGTGGGTGTAGTTAGACTTGTGAGCTGTACCTCTCAGTTGTATAAAAATGTCTCGCAAAAGTAGCTATTGCTTTTAACTATAGTCGAAAGGCGTTAAAGGGCATAAAAGCACCGATAAATCTTAATTAGGAACATGATTATTTTGAAAGAGTATTTGGGTAGTTTGGCTCTAAAAAGCTCAAACCTTATTTTGAATGGTGCTTAAAGAGTAGCTTAAGAGTGAGTGTTTTGGGTAATTTGGCTCTCAAAACCAAATCGGCCGGCTTGGATGGGTCAGCCAGACCAGCAGGCTTTAGCGGTTTGACGGTTTGAGCTGATGTTTTAATTTTCTTTTCAAAATCGTTAGTTTGTATTAAATGATAAAGATGGTTGACTAATATAATACACATACATAGCTGCTTATTCTGAAAAAAATAAATAATTAAATAAGCTCAAGAGTGTGTGAGTGTTTGAGTAATTTGGCTCTCAAAAACCGGCAGGGTTGGGTGGGTTGGCCAGACCAGCAAGTTCTAGTCTTTTGACAGTTTGAACCGATTTTTTAATTTTTCTTTTCAAAATCGTTAGTTTGAATTAAAACCATAAATTTGATTGGCCAATATAATACACATACATACTTGCATATTCCAAAAATAAATAAATAATAAAGGTTAAACGGGGACGGTTCACAGGCAATTTTAAGTTCCAAACAGTCAGTTGGACCGTTTAACCATCAAATTCCAAAACTGAACCATGGGCCAAATCGTTTAAATCTACCGGCCGACTTACTGCGGTTTGAATGGTTCGGTCGATTTCAATGGTCTATGAACACCTGGTACCAAACATATCCAATGTTATTGGAACTCATTTGTTTTATGTCTTTTTGTCATAGTCAACAGGTTGCAACCTACCTGCATGTTTAATGCTTTTGATGTATTTTTATTTTATAACTTTAAGGGGTTAGTGCTACATCTTTTTTCTCATGTTTCTTTGTTCTGTTATCTGTTGCTAATGTAGTTTACACACCACTTTATGCTAGCGATAGTTTACTACTATCAGTATTGGTACTCTTATATTATTTGGATTCTATATTGTTTATTTTACACATCAAAAAAGTTTTTTTTGGAGTCGGGGGTCTCACTGGGAGCAGCCTTTCAATCCCTTGGGATAGATAAAAGGTTTGCCCTCATCTCACCCTCTCCAGACCTTACCAATAGCTCTGCTGTAAATTGTATTTTACCGAGTATGTTTGTTTATTTTACAACTTCAAACCGATTTTATCATATTTTAACCTCATCTCACTTAAATCTGCTATACGATATCCGATTGAGATGACAAGCAACACTCTTGTTTTGGAATGCAGGGCGTGTGTGGATGTGATAGATACGTTAACGGTTCTATCAAGGATGTTTTAAAAACGATTGTGAGAAAAGACGGTTACAGAGGGCTTTTAAGAGGGTGGATGCCGAGGATGTTTTTTCATGCACCGGCTGCTGCCATTTGCTGGTCAACATACGAAGCTGGAAAATCGTTTTTCAAGAACTAAATAACGACAATGATAGAAGCACCATGATGACCTGAAAAATTTAAAATTATTGTATTGAGGAATATTTTTTTATAACCGTGAGAACCTGTTACTAGAAAACTCACGGCCATCAGTACCCCTACTAACCAATAGGAAGGTAAAACAATATCAAGGAACACTTCTCATCGACAGAAAAAGAAAAGGAAAAGGAAAAGGATCGAGTTCTTGAAGTCTCGGGCCGACATACTTTTAGCTGTTTTATTCATTCCGAGCTTCGGATCGGACTTTATTTGGTGACGATAGATGCGAAAGAGAAGATGAATACGCTGTTTGATTGGGTTTGAGATTAATAGCTGTATTTTTAGTTTACTGGCTTTAAAAGATTATTTATTCAAATATATTGGGTTATATCACAAAAATATAGTTCATGGATATTGTTGTGAAACCTCCTATCACTTCTATTGCCATCATCAGACATGTTTTTGTCATATGTTTTAGACATTTATAAAAATTTTTCTTAAATATTTGGTTGATTAAAACTAACCTGTATAGATTAATACTTGTTGAAACTTGAATAACTTAAACAAACAACAATGTAGAGAGTTTAGAGATAAGAAAGACAAAACCGAATTTATAGAGGTTAAATTGGATGTTAACTAACTTATCCTACGTCCTCTCCTTGATTCTCCAATTGAGAGTTGCTCCACTAAACGTTTATTTAGAACGGAAGAGATCACCGATATACCAAGTGTTTCACTATTCAAAGGTAGTGATCCCATTCTTCAATTATGCCAAGATAGTAGTATTTACAATCTCATACAACTTAACACTATATCAAGATAATGTAAAACCTCACAACTTAACACTATATCAAGATAATGTTGATACTTAAACTCATAATAATCTCTCAACAAAGTGGTAACACACTACCACACATAATACAAACAAAAGAATAATAGGAAATATATAAGTTGAAGCACAACTTCTTCTATTTTTCTCTTAGATCTTCACTTGATATCAGTTAGAGCAAAAGTGGTGAGTGAAAATGTTGGACATGGCCCTCAATTTATAGACAAATACAAGAAAGAAAAGTGACTAGACAACCCTTGATGGCGGTTGACCGATCATCCATGGGTGTCCAGCCCACTTTTTGTTCTCAAGATTTGAATGTTGGGATTTGTCTAATTTTACACTCTAAAGTCATTTCCACTTATGTAAACATCTTTAAGCTTTTTCAAATGATTCTTTTAACCCATTACTTTTGTGAGTTTTACTTTTGTATCTTATAAAGCAAAGAAGACGTGTTACAAGTTTGTTTTAACTTTTACCCATTTTTGGCATACTTGGGTTTTCCATATAAAAACATGTTCCTCTAATAGAATATACACCAACATAATCCATCTTTTGAAATTCAAATTTGTTCTAGAAACTAATTTTATAAAACTTGATTTCTTTTAAAAACTTGACTTAGTTTTATAAAATATCTTTTAGAAATAACTTGGTTTTTACAAAAAAATATTTTTTTATTAGTCTTACTATGATTTTAGCTTATATGTTTTAATCTCTCCAATCTTCACATATGTTGTAGATTAAGCTTTGAACTTGATTATTAACATCCATCTTTGACTAGCCACCTTGATCATCATTCTTGATCGTTGTATGTGACATTAAGACTTTATACTTTGTTGTTGATTATAATGCACACTTCATAAACTGAAGTGTTTAGGTACATGTATGTGATAAAAAAATACTTTAATGTAAATCGTGTAAAAAACAGTTTTTTACATGACTCGAGATAAAATTGGACTACTTTTTGATTTTCAGTCGGCTTGTTCATGAGCCTTAGACGCGCCTTTTAAAACCAAGGTTTTGACTTCAATCGTGTAAAATACAGTTGTTTACGTGACTCGAGATGTAACTGAACTACTTGATGTATGATTTGGATTTTCTGAGTTTTTTTTAATTGCCAAATATGATAACAGTTTTTTACATCACTTTGTTATACACCATGACACGTTGTGCGCAGGCCGGATTTGGACCATGACTCCAGTTATGAAGTAGGAGCACCTCCATGACTCTGGTTCATAGCCACACTTACAATTTGGTTCAACCAGCAATTCATAGCTACATGAGGTGGAACCGTTTCGAATTGTTCTAATTCACAAGTTTAGCCAAAACCTGTGTCGAATGTAGAGAAGAATTGCATACTCAAGCTTTACAAAAATACATATAGTTGGATCTTTAGAATGAAATTTACAAAAAAAAAAAAAAAAAAAAAATCTCCAAAGTTTACAAGAAATGTATAGTGAACATATTTAACTTATCCAATAAGATATATGAACTTACTCATGGAAGCAATACATTCAAGACACTTGATCAATTGCTTACCACTTCACCAACAATTACGGTTATATCATCCATTTTTCCACCTGCACACAACACTTGGTCAACATGGCTCGTTGACTAGAAACTATGAACTTTTTTAAGCTCAAAACTACCAAATTTATAAAGCGATTAAATTTCGTTGGTCATGCCTGTTAGCTTTTGTCCCAAGGCCTTTTTCCACCATGGCACATCAAGTCCCTGTGTGTCAACAAAAGAACTCACAAGTTATTGCGTCGGGTTGACCCAGAATACTTTTTGTGAATAGTTAACGTGTGAGATATGACTACAAATATTGTGTTATTTGAAAATTAATCTGAAATTTTGAATAAAGTGATTTAAGAGGTTTTGTGCATCAGAAATACAATTTGAGCGAATTTTGACCCTTTGACTTGTTTCCTTTTTAAGTTAAAACTATTTAAGCCATTTGACCCGTTTGAGATAAAAGCAACTTGAATTGACTAACTAATTTTTAAGCAAGAGGGTCAAATTTCTGCCTCTAAGTTGTACGTTATCCCTGCAAGATTGAACCGGCAAGACTGAAAATTTTCACTAAAAAGGGAACATGACTGGGTCAAAAGGGTTGAAATACGACCAAAGTCTACTTAAATGAATAAACTTTCTAATTCAATTTATAAAAAATATTTGGATTATTATTGTAATATAAATTCATTTTTGTAACCATATTCAACATATTAGTTATTATAAACTTTTAAAAAAATATATAAAATAAAGTGTTTGCAAGCCAACTTGACTGGTTGACCCATACTAAAAAACGACTCATTCAGTGGCGTAACTTGAAAAAAAACGCAGGGAGGCGGGAATTTTTTTCCTATCAGGGGGGCCGGAACTTAATACCTACAAAATTTTCGTTCTATCAGGGGGGCCCTCACTAAGCTTCGCCATTGGACTCATTCTAAGTTTTTAACCCGACCCGCCCATTATGCCACCTCTAGCCTACAAATTTCATGTGAACTTTATAGTGATGGAAAGAAGTATTTACTCTATTTCTTGCTTCAATTGAATACGGGGAGTCGAAGTAGAAGTCCACTGAGTGCTTGTAAGCAAGATTAGCCAATGCCTTTGCTAGTATTCAAACAAAAAACTTATTTATGACATTGGAAGTTAAGTTGGTTGTTTCTAAAATGCGAAAAACATTTTCAAGGAACAGTTACCCGTCTGTACGACATCTTTATGTTCAGCAATCGTTGATACAATTTCATGGTCAAACACGTTATCAAATAGCCCATCTGAACCCATTACGATGATGTCCCCCTTCATTGAATCAATACTAGTAACCTGCATTTGTGTAGAGATAATATAAGAAACATAAGTAATACTAGAGGGGCAATTTTGACCCGTTTACCTATTAACACCCATTTGCTGGTTTATCTCAAACGGATTCAAAGCAGAAAATGTGAATCAAACGTTTTATTTCAAATATTTAGATTGTTATCGTAATATTGTTGTTTATGTAGTTAAAATTAACATGCTAATTATTTATAACAATTTTTAAAAAATGGGCAAAAAGTGTTTACGGAAGCCGGTTTGACATGTACTAAAAACATGACATGCTTCAACCCGAACCCATTTGACCCGTTACTTAACCCACCCGCCTGCTTGACCCACCCATCTATGAACTTTCTTACTGTGGCATCGAGGTATGTCTGGCTGACAGCCTCTGAGCTCAACTGATATGGACAATCAAAATAATGCTCTTGTGGAAATGTGGAAAATATTAGTTGACCTAAAAGTCCAAGTTTTATAGGAAGAATGTCACTAAATAAAAATAAATAAATAAATAAAAAACATCAAGGTTAAACAACAGAAAAGAATCTTGTTTTACCTTTCCGAATAACCCGAAGTCCGCAATCCCCAACATTAGCAACCTTAAGAATCCCATTATTGTCTAGCATGGAAACAATTCTACAAAGACAAAGGATTAATATGGGAGCACATGCTTAAATGTGGATACAATAAGTGATTAGTTATTTTAATTAAAATACATGTTAAAACATACACAGTAGCTGAACCTGTGGATGAGGTGGCAGCATGTGCTTTTCTAACAAGAATCCGAGGATCATAATTAACCTGTAACAAACATTAATATAAGCATAAATATAATTAACCTGTAACAGAATAAAAAATAATCAGGTTTCGGGTTGTCATTTCTAACCCATTTAATAAACAGGATTTCCAACCCGTTTATGACCCATTTGCATCTTGGTTACAGTTTACAACCCCCAACCATTTATGACATGTTTAACCCCTTTACATCTTGATTGCACTACATTTACAACCCCCTAACCCGTTTGACTCGTTTAGATAAATGGCTTACACGATTCATGTTCTGGTTACAAGATTTTAAGTGTGTCCGCGTCAGGGTTGATGTCTTTAACACAAATAAATATATGGGTCATGTCTAGGTTCATCAATTCAACCAGCCAAACCGAGACGAAATGTTTGATGGGATATATTCTAACTATTTGACAAATGTTTAAATTAACTATATAACAGTAAACTAAAGAGATGAGGTGATAAGTACCTCCTCATCATCAACTAAAGATGAAGCTTTTCTCATAAGCTCTCTTGAGAATTGTGCAGGGTCAACATCTTTTTCTGCCCACCTACCATCATGATATGCAAATCAAAATGTTATATGAAATATTAACAAATTAACTTTCTTTATTAATTGACACTGTTTCGCGCTCCAAAGGAAACAACACAACGTACCCTGAAACACCATCTGCAACAGCAATAACTCCACCATTGTAACTGCTCACAAAGAATGCATCTTCCCCACCTTTGTCAACCTTAATACATAAAGAAAAAACTTTGTACTAGATGTGGCAAGATAGGCGGGTTGGGTTGATAGGGTAACTGGTCAATTCTAGTACGGGTCAGAAAAGGACAGGATGGGTTGTGTTTATATGACCCGCTAACACTTTCTTGTAAATAGTGAATGTGTTTATTATGATTACAAAAACACTACTTTTACAATCATGATCTAGACTATTGAAAAAATGATTTATACGTTGTTTATATGCATCAACCCGTTTGACCCTTTCCTTTTTAGCTAACATTTTCAATTTCACCCATATGAGATAAAACCCAACCGAAACCCAAACCATAGTATTCATATGTAAACGGGCTAAAATTGACACTTCTACTTTATTGGGTAATGGGTCACTTTTCGTACGGGTCAAAAAAGGACATGATGGGTTGATTTTTAGTACGGGTCAAAAAAGACATGATGTGTTGATTTTTAGTACGGGTCAAAAAAGGACATGATGGGTTGTGTTACACGACCCGCTAACACTTTCTTGTAAACAGTGATTGTGTTTATTATAATTGCAAAAAACAATCACAATCTAGCCTTTCAAAAAAATGATTTAGTAGGTTGTTTATATGCGTCAACCCATTTAACCCATTTCCTTTTAGCTAAACATTTCTATTCGACCCGTACGAGACCAAAACAGCCATAACTAAACGGGCTGAAATAAATCTTCAAGTCCCCTCTCTAACAGAGGTCTAAGGTTCAAATCCTACGTCCACTAGTTTCCTGCCATAACCACTTGAAGGCCACCCGCTCAGCCCAAGCTACTATTTGTAACGGGTCCTGTGAGTTTTCAGTAACGGTTTCTCATGGTTACTAGAATAAAGTAAACGGGCTGAAATTGACACCGGAGAGGAACATACCTTTTTCGGGTGTGGAATGAGTTGACTTTCAACACGGATCAACAACTCGGGCCTATAAAACAAACAAACATTCATATGTCTTTGTAATCATATACAACTTTAGCATTGAAGGATTAAATGTTACTCAATTTGCAACTAAAATCTTGATAATTAGGATTAAATTGGTGAATTGGAATTACCTTAAAACAGGATTGGATACCGGAGAAGCAGAACAACGAATAAGGCTTGTGTTCATCAATCTCTTCCTTGGAATTCCAGAGGAAGATAAGAATTGATGATGAGAATGAGAAATCGTAACCGTCATTTTCCGACCACCGCTGCTCAGCTGGTTCCCACAATCACCACACAGGTCAGTTGTAGTTTTAGAAAGTGTGGGTTTGATGGATATTTTGCCACGTCATCCTTTACTTTTTAGATTGTAGTCTTAATTGATTTGATAAGAGACATGAAGCACCAGTGGTCTAGTGGTAGAATAGTACCCTGCCACGGTACAGACCCGGGTTCGATTCCCGGCTGGTGCAACTTTTTTAATTTTCTTAATTTTTTTTAATTCTCAAATTTTTTTAATTTTCTTATTTTTTTTTTCGATTTCTTAATTTTTTTTACTATAAAGTTGTCATAGTACGATTAACATCTAGAGTTGAAATCATTGCTCTCCTATGGATAGAGGAATACATAGAGTTGATCCTCAATATCTTTTTCATTCGTAACAAAATATTTTCTTTGTGTTTCGGTATTTTTTTTCTCTTTGTTTTTCACTCTGGAAATATCATATCACTAACATATTATTCGAAGAAATGTCTCAGTAGTTTTGAGTTTCGGATTTAAGGTGATAACAAATCATGTTTAAGGCATTAATAAAACAATGATGATACACACACACACACATATATATATATATATATATATATATATATATATATATGTGAATCATAATTTTGATGTTGAAACTATAAAATTAAAAGGTTGAAATTCAAAATATAAAAAAATTAAATAAAGAATATATAAATATTTTATCAAATGTAATATGTTTTAAATTTTTTTTCCAAAACAACGTAATATTTTTTAAAAATTTCAAATATACCATTTACGACATTCTTATTATTTCTACCTACGTGTCGGTTCGATATTCACAACCAAGCCGTCTAAAACTAGTTTAAACTAAAAGATGGTATCTTCTTTTACCATGAATGGGTGTGATTTGTTGGATTAAAGGTTTCTTGGACTTTATAGCATGTTTACCTATGATAATAAACATGCATGTTTGGATGTGGCATTCTTAAAATTACTTTGGCGAATGTCGATTTGGTAGTATTGGTTCTGTTCAAATTATAAGTGTTAATTTGAGTCTAGTAAAATTATAAAATTAAAATATGTCACTTTTGTAACTTAAAACGGATCCAAATAGGTTAGCATCGCCATCACTCATGACCATTGTTTTCCGCTACCACCTACTCGTCGCCGCCACTAACAGCTCCGCCACCTGGGCCGTTGTCTCCGCCGCCACCACCGAGATTACCACGATGCAAACACCATCCTCGTCGCCGCTGCCTCCACTGCCACCACCAATACCATCACCTTCGTCACCACCGTTGTCACCACCTCCAACTCCACCCTCAACACCACCATCGCCACCTCCACCTGTCCTCCGTCGCCACCACCACCTGTCGTCACTATCCGCCATACAAAAATATAGCATGTGAGCCATGATCATATTCTTTTTCTCTAAAACGACACATTTCAATCCTAGCCTATTTTGATCGAAACCCGTTTTAACCCAAGTCAAAGTGATCCTTTTTAAATTTCTTGTTCAGACCTTAATCCCTTTTGTTTTGAACTCAGTTTGACCTGAACTATGGCTGATCATTGTGCGGGTGCCGGATGCCGACCGCACATGGCCTGGCTTTTAGGGGCCCAAAATTATAATTTATTATGTACTAGGTTAAAATCCCGTGTGTTACACGGGTTAAATAAATAAAGGAAATGTTATATAGTTAGTAATAAAAAAATTATATTTTCAAAAACCCGTGTCTGGAAGGGAGAATGGTAGATCAATCGACGACAAAGCCCCCCAATTTTTTAGTCAAAAAATTTAACTAATATGAGATCAAACAATTCAGAATAAATAAGGTGAATTATAAATGCTCAAATGATTAACTACAGCTAAATAATAAATAGTCTTTTAGAAGTAGCATAAAATAAAAGCACCAGTGGTCTAGTGGTAGAATAGTACCCTGCCACGGTACAGACCCGGGTTCGATGTGCATTCTTTTTTCTTTTTTCATTTTTTTATATTTTTTCAATTTCTAGCATTCACCCTGCAGTTTCACAATCAGACTCAAGATGATGTATCAAATCTAAGCTGGAGACTATGTGACAAATCACTTGAAAATAACTCATAATAACCATCACTATTCAGAGGGAGTCATTCAAATATGAACACTAACAAACTTAAATGCTGTATATAAGCTCAAAAATCCCTTAATGCTCTTTTACTACAAAAAAGAACCTTTAATTCACCAATTATTGTAAAATGGCAACCCGCCTTCACACGCTAATGTTCTCAATCGGCGATGTTTTGTCCATCCTCTTCACAATCCCAGCAATAACCTGATTTTACATTCAGGTTGGTGCATGTTTATTAAGCGAAACAATTAAAATAATCCAAGGGTATAAATGAGACGAGCTACTCGTTAGCTACTTGAGATCGGCTCGTTATAAGCTGTAATCGAGGGTCAAGCTTAAATGAGCTCGAGCCTATATTGAAGCTCATTTAACAAACGCGCCTGAGCTTTACATATTGAGCTAGACTAAGCTCGATGTGCCTTAACAAGCTTGCTATTTATATAATTTTTATTTAGTATTATATATCAATTATGATAAAAATAACCAAACAATATGTATTATGTAATATAAAAAAATATAATTATAAAAATAATTATAAACTTATGTAAATAAAATACTCAATAAAAATTCAAAGAGACAAGCTCGGGCTCGGCTCATTTACACCCCTAAAAAAATCCCCCAAAAAATTGAAATTCAACAATAAATAAGATTTTACCTTTCCAGGTCCAAGTTCATAACTCTTTTCCAGCCCCATTGATAAAAGAGTCTTCACTGTTGTCTCCCACTGAACCGGTGATGTAACCTAAATAATTATTTTCAATAAAAGTCAACACATTTTCTTTTCTTTTGAATTACTGTCTAAGGTACAATCTTATAAAAGTTTCAGTCACTTAAATCATATTTTTTATATATTATTGATGATTAAAGATGTCTTTAGTTTTTTAGATATAGACAACTATATCATCCATAAGTATTCCCATGCTAATTTGCAGAATTGATCTAGTGGGTAGGAAAAAATGACCAGGAGCTGACCTGGCGAGCCAAGATTTTCTTGATCGTCTCAGGGTCAGCATGCGGTTGTGCATCGACATTAGATATAACTGGTATTCTTGGAGTTCTGATTTGGGTTGCTGACAAAGCAGACTCCAGTTGGGATAAAGCCAGGTTCATGAATCTGGTGTGGAAGGCCCCAGCAACAGCAAGGCGCACCTGCAAAAGAAAAAGAACACACATATACATGGTGTTTTGAAAATGATTATGCAATTGAATTATAACAATCGCATAATCAGTTGTTCAGTTAATCAGTTATAATAGATAATATTTGGATGTGCTTTGCGTTGTTTGAAATTCTAATAATCTGAGTGATACCATATGTTTTGAGTGTATGGCAAATAATGATGATTATAATTTATAAAAAATGTAGTTTTGTGAGACATTTAATGAAATTCTTTTAAAACTTTTATTTTCAGACGATCAGTTTTGTTGAAGCTCATATGAAACTAATTATCCAAAAGAGATTGCAGATGATTGAAAGTAGAATCAATTTATGCAAATATTACCAACAAATAATTGTGACTTCAAGCCACAATAACTAGATAATAGATTCCTAAATGAAAATTCAAACTTGAGCTCAACTATATGTTGCTACAACCCTAGAATCATAGTTGTCAATAGCGAATAGCGGTAAACAGAGACAAGCTACTTATATGCTACGTAGTGATAACGATGAAATAGCGCCCGCTATTTCATATTTAGCGACAAACTAGCAGAAAATATAAGAAATATTTTACGTTCAACTATTGAGCAATTATAATCAATATGCTATCACTAATCATCTAAATCTTCATATTCCGGCTCACCTAGTAACACTATTTATATTCATCAAATAAAAAAATTAAAAAAAGGAAAAATTACAGAATATTCGCTATCTGGTCTGGTCGCTATTTGGTTGCTAAACAGCATACAGCGCCATATGATCGCCATGCTACGTAGCATGCTATAGCCGCTATTGACAACAGGGCCTAGAATCAGTTGAACTGTGTATGTGTATGTGTATGCGTGTGTGGAGTTACCGTCATTCGAGCCTTGAATGATTTAGCTTTTGCTTCCACGGCTTCAATTCCCTTCACGCCTCCTGAGACTGCATAATTTCCCTGCATGGTAGAATATATCATGAGTCCACATTATGGAAAAATAATAATAATAATAATAATATGTGAGCATTACAGTGCATAAGAAATTTGCAATTTGAACTTTTTCAGCTTCCTCTACTTCTTCATTGGCTGCATCACAGAGTTGTTGCACCTTATCTGAATCTAGTCCAATGATACTGACCATAGCACCTTTAGCAGCATCTGCGGCTTCCTGGGAATTATAATACCACAAATATTTTTATCTTTTAACAATTTTTATTTGGTTCACTCTAAAGTCTTTTATTAATAGAGCCATGATGGTACGCGATAGCATAAAAAAATATTCATTCCCTTACCTGCATTGCTTGACCTCTTAGTTTGACCAGCTTGAGACCATCTTCGAAGCTAATAAATAAATAAAATATGCACAAATATCAAAAGGAGAAAAGGTATGACCGTATAACATATATAAATGTGCAATTACTCTAACTACAACTTCATTTGCAACGTATAATATTGCGGTAACATATATAAGTGTAACACTCTCCCTCAAGTTGGATCATAGATATTGATCATGCACACTACCGGTTCTATCATGAGGGGTTGTGAATGTCCAGTCCTCAAGCACTTCTCAGAGTGAAATGACAATCAACTTCTATATGCTTCGTTATTTCACAGACAACCAGATTGTTTGAAACGTGAATGGTTGTATCGTTAATACACCGTAAGCACATTAGTTTAGATTGAGCATACCCAATCTCACTCGGTAGATTTACAGTGGTGTGTGGTACAGCCATGTATTTGGATTTTGTACTTGAATGGGCCCAAACCTTTTCTTCTTACTCTTCCAAGAGACGATTACCTCCAACAAAGACCGCATGCTTGTAAAGTCTCCATTGTAGTCGACATTTGCGAACCCATCTTTGATAAGATGACCATATTTGGATATAAGATGCCAGAGACTCGAACCAAGTGTGAGGTCATTGGAGACAAAACCATAGTTACCTAAATCCTGGTACGCTCTAATACGGGTACGCGATTCGCTAGAGGTGACGCATTCGGTACGTAGGGGGTCGGTGGTACGAATCGGTACGCTGTACCATAGAGTCCGGTTACCGGTTCGGTATACACAATTCAAAAAAGAAATTACCAAAATTGATTATGAAATTGGTATGATTTGGAAGGTATTTATAGATCTTCATGGCCTTTGTATCTTCATGGCCTTTGTATGGCGGTGGCGGAGGCGGGCGGGGTGGGTTGGGTGAAAGGGCGGTGTCAGGGCGGCGGCGGCGCAGTGGGGCGGCAGCGGGGGTGGCGACGGGTGGGGGCAGGGGGTGGGGTGACAAAGTTGGGGCCTGGGGGACCCATATGCACTATTTTTAAGTTAACAAAATTTTATAATACTTGATCATTTTGACCCGTTGACTTATTTAAGGTGACCCAAATTAACCCATTGAATACTTGAGGTGACCCTAATTGACCTGTTGACTAATTTAAGGTGACCCATATTAACCCGTTGACTAATTGGGGTCACCCAAATTGACCCATATTCAATTGATTTTTGCCCAAATGAACCCATTTTTTGAGTGATGGGTCAAGATTGCCACCTCTAGTGGCAGGTATATAAAAAATCCTTAATAGTCAAATCATTCTTTTAAACATCTAGTGTCAAAGTTTGTAATTCTCACAAGATGTAGTGAACAGTTTTCAGCTGCCTGGTGAAATGTAAAATTCTTTATAAACAAAAAGTAGAGGAATTTTTTCAACAAGAAATAGCTAACTAATGATGATGAAAAAAAAGTATAATAATAATAGAGGAATTTAAAATTCTACTGAACTCGATGACTCACCTAAATGCTCCAGCAAATGCAAGAGCTGTATATTCCCCTAAACTTAATCCACAGGTAACATCTACAGAATCAATTATCTGTTGACCTCCATCACGAGCACGCAGCATCTCTACAGCAGCTAGACTGGAAACATAGATGGCTGGCTGAAAAATTTATAAAATCATATGCCAATTAGTAAATATGTGTTTTAAGGTATTCCTTATCATGACATGTTCTAAACAAATATAATCCTCCAAATAGGCTTGAAACTACATGGGTCAAATGGGTCGAAAGTCGCCGAGGGTGTATTTTTAGTACTTAAAACCTCCTTAACTCATTTTGTTGAAAAGATCATATTATTAGTAAAATTAGATAACTCTTGTAAACATATCTGACACTCTTGTTATTTAAAAAAAAAAATAAAAAATAAACAATAAAAGTTGAAGCAAAATGCTTTGGGTAAACATGGACCCACACCCACTCAACCCGTACCAAAATAATACACGTTTTGACTTGTTACCCAACCCACCTAGCCCACCCATTTTGCCACCTCTAGCAAAGAACCCTCTTTCCTAAAGGTTATCTTTCATCGGGATACCTAAACTACTAATACCATAGAACCAACCATCTATCAAACGCATCCCTCACTTGCATACTGGTTTTGTCGCCTTTTAAACGTAGTATACACAAGAAAGAAGAAATACAGTGGAAACCTGCCTGGCTTAAAACAGTGGAATCCAACTTTTCTTTTGGCCCATTAATGCAAATGTCCAAGATGTCAAACCTTCATAAAAATAGAAAATTTTGGTTATTGAATCATCAACATGACTTATTACTCAATTTTCTTTTTGCTTAACCATTAGAACCCGTTACCAGAAAACCAACGAGAACAGGTTAATCGTAGCTTGCGCTTGGCAGGTGACCTTCAAGAGGTTATGACAGGCATGGTTTAAAAAAACGGTCGAGGCGTACGCCTCGAGGCGCGCCTCGAGGCGAGGCGGTAGAAAAACGAGTCTGAGGCGTACGCCTCACAAGGTATTTTGGTACGTACGCCTCACTAGGGCTGAGGCGGTGAGGCAGTAGAAATGGAAAAATTTGACTTTTGACTGGACTTTTGACCCATTTGAGCTGTGTATATCGTTTTATTAACGAAATACACAACTCAAATGGGTCAAAAGTCCATAATTAGCGTCTGGTTCTCCTTAATTTGACCTATTTTCTCATTCTTCTCCTTAATTTGACCTAATTTCTCATTCTTCTCTCACACATCACACCTAGGAAAGGTTTGGAAGGGGTTGATGTAGTCAACAAACAAGATACAAACATGTTTGATGTTTAGTATTTTATTTTTTGTAAGATATATAATTTTTATATTTATTTTTTAATTCCGCCTCGGGCTTACGCCTCGGTTCGCCTCGAGGCTTACGCCTCGTGAGGCGAAGGGAAAACGCCTCGAGGCGCGTTTCCGTTCTTTTAAACATTGATGACAGGAACATAGTTATCAAAGGCGCAAATAAGGCAAGGCCCCGAGAAAAAAAAGCGCACTTAAAAAAATATTTAAAATATATTATGTATTGAAAAATAATATTATTTTTCAAATAAAATAAAGAAGAGCTATTATATAACATTTAATATCATCTAATTAGTACCAAAATGTTCAAAGTCATATACCAAAATCATCAAATACCTAGGAAATGAGCTTCAATAGGTATTAACCATAATCTAGGAAATAATAATAAAGCAAAAAAAAAAAAAGAATAATAATCAAAATTGTGCCTCACTTCTTTGATATGCACCTTCTACAAAAAGCCCAAACCCTGCTCCTCGCCTCAAAACTGCGCCTAGGCGCCCCAGGCGAGAGCTTTTAACAACTATGGACAGGAAACAATAGAAGCAAATTCAAACCTGGCGCCTCTGCTAGAGAGGTATCAGGTGCTTACCACGGCGCCACCCTTGAAGGCTTATTACTCAAATTTAAAACAATGAATGAGCAATGAAAACATTTAAGATGATCTAAAAATATTTTTCATATGTTAGATAAAATAACTATTGAACCTACCCTAAAATTTCATTTGCCTTATTGTATAACTCTGCAGCAGCAGGCACTTTGTGAGCCTCCTGTCCCATTCCAACCGCTTGTGCACCCTGAAACAAAATGACTATGAAATTAAGCAAAAACATCTAATTCAATAGAAATTTTACTACTTGATTCAAACTTAGTGTTCCACTAACGTCAGCCAAAGTTTTCTGTCTCTCTGAAGTCACGCGACCACTTTTATGTGTTCCAATCTTATGAAAAAAATTTATATATTAACTTTTTTTAAATAAGTGACATAAATGAAACATATATGAATCTTTGTTTATTTTGACACGGAAAGTAAGGGTCTAAGTTTCATAATTGTTCAATTTAAGTTACGAGAAAACAAAGATTAATATATGTTCTATTTATGTCATTTAACTTAAAATAAAATATTAATATTTATAAAGAAATAGAATTTCATACCTCATTTCAACAACTTTCTGTAATTACATAACAATTGAACAATGAAATAAAAAAAAAATCTTTAAATTCACAAATCAGACCTGACCAGGGAAGAGGAAGGCAGTTGTAGGCTTATAATTGGCGAACAATGCATCATCAATCGCAGTGGTGGATCCAACAGATACGTTCATAGAAACCCTAGATTTCTCCAAATTAAGACGTCGGAATCCATGGTTAAAACCTCCGAAACAAACAGAAGATGAGCTCTTTAATGACAACGAATCATGAGCATAAAAAGGCACATGGTGATTCAGTGAAACCGAAGGAAACACTAGTGATGATGAAGCCATTGTTGAGAGATTCAGATGATTGAAGGTAGAAAATGGTCGGAGAAATCGAGGCGAAGTGAGAGATTGGTGGCAGTAAAGCATACAGTCAGTGATTATGATTTTGAATTTATATATTGGGGGTTTTTGAAATTGTAGCGGAGATTACAACATGTGTGAAGAAGATATCAAGATGATGAAGATAGAGGGGAGGATTTGAAATTCTATGGAAAATGCCAAAAGCTAAAACGTTTGGATTGATGTATTTATATAACCGGAATGAGCGAAGTTCTACTCAAGCTCGGTTTGTTACGAACCGAGTGGTTCGGTGAGATGTTAAGGCTTGAACTCGGTTTGATTTATAATCGTGTGGCTCGGTTTAAATTAAAGATTAATACAAAAATTCAAATCGTTATTTATTCGAGAGGTCCAACACAAACTTAACAATTTAACAAAAAAAAGATACAAAATAAGTTTAACAAAATACAAACTTAAAAAATAAACTAAGTTTTAGTTTAAACTCAAATATTAAGAATTCTCGTTTTCAAAAGAATCACAATTAAACCCATGCCCGCTAGGTCACTTCCACGTCCACTGTACTGGACTTCTCCCCTCTAACCAACAGCCTTATCATCTTGAACTATAAGAAAGCCATAGTTTTATCAAGAATTAACAAAAACTACAAAGAAAAAAAATGATGAAATGAAGACATGCTCGTTGTGTTTTATATACCAAAGATATGCATTTATAATTGAAGTACCTTGTGTTCGTGATTTCCATATCATCGTGTCCTCGTGTTTCCGCTTTAGCGGGGGTGTGACACTTAAGTTCTTTCTAAAACTTGAAGCTATCATTGGTATTAGAGCACATCGATTCGAGCTCCGGTGACTTGAATTCGGGCAACAAGATGACAACGTAGACAGTAATCACAAGGCAACAAGAAATGGAGAAAGTAATTCGTGATAATGCAGTTTCAATTATCTTATTAACCAACGACACTAGTGTTACACGACACTAAGTTCCTGATGACACTGGCCTGCGTGACAAAGAAAACAAAAACTGGTGAGTTTATATTTCTCATTTTTATAAGTTTTGGGCTGATGTGTTTGTTTAATAAAAGCTAAAGAAAGATTTTGACGGTTTTGAATAACAAATGTTTTATGACAGAAATGACCAAAAGATAAAGATTTAACTTATAATTGAAAGCATTAAAATTATAATATTGATTGACAGTGATAGATGTTGTGTTATATACTTGTGTGTTAATTAGTGTAATTTGAATTGATTGCTTACATGCAAAGTTTTGATGTTGCGAATGTGTGATAGTGTAACGGCATAGTTAATGATAGTGATAGAGGTCTTGCTCCGTGCGAGTACCTGAAATGATAGTGTAATAATACAGTTAGTGATAGTGATACTGATAGTGATAGAAAGTCTTGCTTCGTGTGAGCACCAACATGAGTCTTGGATTCGTCCAAGCATTGACAGAAGCTGTAGGATCGTGAAAGTACAAGATGGTTATGTTCTTAGTTGAAATTGGCGGAAACAATAGCAACTACACAAGTATAATCGAGTAAACAGAAAGAATACTAATAAGAACACTGTTGTATTAAGCTTTTGCAGATAAACGACTACAAATGAAACTCAATCAAAAAGCACACTTACAATGAAGTGTTTACACAGTATTTATACTCACTTAGAATCAAGACAGACCATTGATTCTAAGGATCAGATCTAACACAGACCGTTGATCTTTTGTATATAGCTAACTATTACACGTTTAGTCTAAAACTAGTTAACTTTATTGAAGCGTCTTCTTTGTGCATTATTACTTGCATGCTTGGAGAAGAGCATTGTTGTCCGTCATTGGTTGTGCCATTGAGGTTCCTTCTGCTTTGAGTGTGTCAGTGGCTTTTGCAGAAAGTTGTCAGTGACGCTTGGCATGGATAGTCAGCTGCAACGATTTGTCTTCAAGGCACACGACTGTCAGCAGCAAAGATGAGGATCAGCAGCAAGATGTGACCATCCAAAGCTGCTGATGATTTGTCTGTCAGCAGCATCAAGTGTTGATGCTACTGAGAATCCTATCCGCAACAACTTTGGTCTTCAGCAGATAAGGCTATCCGCAGCAGATTTGTTCTTCAGCAGGAGAACAAGTATCCGCAGCAGATAAGCTTGTCTGCAGCAGTTTGTTGGTCAGCATCAAACTCTGATATCAGCAGCATTTGTACTTAGAGAATTTTGTAGCAATCAGTCTTTGTTTCTACAAACTCCCCCTAGACTGATGCTACCAAAATTCTCTTACTGCCTTTGTTGCTGAAGCTTTTGCATGTTTCTGACTATCCTTTCAACCTCATATCCTCTCTGGTCCATGCTGGGATTGTTAAGAGGAAGCTCAAATAGAGTCTTGATGTCTTTGCTTGCCATTTTGAAGATAGCTTTGCTTGAACACCTCATCTTCTGTCCTTTAACATCTGTCAGAGTGAATTCATTCTTCTCAGCATTGTAGGACCAGCTGATGAATGGAGAGTGGGATTGAAGAGGTTTGGCATCAATGATTTCATCTTTGCTGGGGTTGAAGTAATGTCTGATTGCCAGCAATAGATGTCTCCCACCTTCATTCTCAGGCTCAGAGGATTCACCCAGCTCCATCATTCTTCTTAGATCAGAATCTGGAAGCTGCAGTACCTCATCAACAGATATATAGATTGGTCTTTTAGGTTTTGTCCTCCCCCTAAACACTTCAAACCATTGGTCTTGAGGGCTGTATGACCATCCAATTATTTCTCTTGAGTCTTCTGGTTTGGAAGTGGGTTTGTTTTTCTTTTTGGGAGGTTGTTGATGAGTAGGAGCTGGGTGTGAGGATTTGGACTTTGAGGGAGGAGAGGAGGGAAGACTAGGAAGGAGAGTGGAAGGTTGTTGGATTGAGGAAGTGTTGGGTGAGAGAGAAGGCTTGGGTTTCTTTGATTTCCTTTCTTCTTCTTGAATGTTTACCCTTTTCTTGGAGCCTTTCTTTTCCAATCTTTCTTCCTCATCCTTCTTTACTTTAAAATAGAGGGCTTGCAGGTTCATGAAATTCATGGGACCTAGCCTCTTTCCACTCTCTCCTCTAGCCTTAAGGAAGTCAATCATGATCTTCCTTTCTTCATGGGTCCTTTTATTAAAGGCAATGTGCTTTGAAATACAGACTGCTCTTGAATCCAGTCATCAAGACTTGTCTGAGTCTTCCTCCATTGGGACCATCTCCCCCTTTTTGGTTGCATCAGTGGACGAAATAAGCATCAGTTTGGGTGCCCACTGATACAAGGGAGGGAGTAGGTAAAGTTGGAGGGCACCCAGCTGCAACGATTTGTCTTCAAGGCACACGGCTGTCAGCAGCAAAGATGAGGATCAGCAGCAAGATGTGACCATCCAAAGCTGCTGATGATTTGTCTGTCAGCAGCATCAAGTGTTGATGCTGCTGAGAAGCCTATCCGCAGCAACTTTGGTCTTCAGCAGATAAGGCTATCCGCAGCAGATTTGTTCTTCAGCAGGAGAACAAGTATCCGCAGCAGATAAGCTTGTCTGCAGCAGTTTGTTGATTAGCAGCAAACTCTGAGATCAGCAGCATTTGTACTTAGAGAATTTTGTAGCCATCAGTCTTTATTTCTACAAACTCCCCCTAGACTGATGCTACCAAAATTCTCTTACTGCCTTTGTTGCTGAAGCTTTTGCATGTTTCTGACTATCATTTCAACCTCATATCCTCTCTGGTCCATGCTAGGATTGTTAAGAGGAAGCTCAAATAGAGTCTTGATTTCTTTGCTTGCCATTTTGAAGATAGCTTTGCTTGAACACCTCATCTTCTGTCCTTTAACATCTGTCAGAGTGAATTCATTCTTCTCAGCATTGTAGGACCAGCTGATGAATGGAGATTGGGATTGAAGAGGTTTGGTATCAATGATTTCATCTTTGCTGGGGTTGAAGTAATGTCTGATTACCAGCAATAGATGTCTCCCACCTTCATTCTCAGGCTCAGAGGATTCACCCAGCTCCATCATTCTTCTTAGATCAGAATCTGGAAGTTGTAGTACCTTATCAACAGATGTGTAGATTGATCTTTTAGCTTCTGTCCTCCCCCTAAACACTTCAAACCATTGGTCTTCAGGGCTGTATGACTATCCAATTATTTCCTTGAGTCTTCTGGTTTGGAAGTGGGTTTTTTTTTGGGAGGTTGTTGATGAGTAGGAGCTGGGTGTGAGGATTTGGACTTTGAGGGAGGAGAGGAGGGAGGTCTAGGAAGGAGAGTGGAAGGTTGTTGGATTGAGAAAGTGTTGGGTGAGAGAGAAGGCTTGGGTTTCTTTGATTTCCTTTCTTCTTCTTGAATGTTTACCCTTTTCTTGGAGCCTTTCTTCTCCAATCTTTCTTCCTCATCCTTCTTTACTTTAAAATAGAGGGCTTGCAGGTTCATGAAATTCATGGGACCTATCCTCTTTCCACTCTCTCCTCTAGCCTTAAGGAAGTCAATCATGATCTTCCTTTCTTCATGGGTCCTTTTATTAAAGGCAATGGTCTTTTTGGACTTTTGTTTGGCTTTTTCTTCTTCTTCAGCCTTTTTCTTCTTTGCCAATTGGCATTGATGACCCATGAAGGCTCTGTAGATTTCTTTATTTGATAGTTTCTCAAGGTAGTCTGCATCCTCACCTTGAGAAACTAGAGCCTTTACCCACTCCTCTCTCATTTCTTTGGCTAGTTCAGAATCAGTTATTCTGAACTTAGCCTCTTCCTTCTTCTTTTTTTCTATTTCTTCTTCTTCTTTATCAAATTTTTCCTGCAGTTGAAGAGCAAGAGCTTCATCTTCTTCAATCTGATAAACTGCAGGAATCTTTACCTTCAGATCATCCAACTGTTTTGCATACAGTTGGATCTGTTGTTCTCTGAGGAGAATGGCTGTGAGTCTATCTTGAGCTTTCTTAGTTTCAGCCATCTCCTCTTCTTCTCTTCTTCTTCTTCTTTCTTCCTTCTCACTCTTTTCTCTTAGCAACCTCTCTTCGTCTTCTTTGGTCATAATTCCCTTTCCCTTATCTTTGTTGGATGCCTCTGCTTCGGCTTCACTGATCACAACAGCAGATGATGGTGCTACTGTTGGAATCTCAGCTTCAGCTTCATTGGAAATTTGGGGAATGGATAAGGTAGGGGAACTGACTTCATCTTCTTCCCATTCCATACCTGTCACATCCTTCCATGCCTCTTTCATCTTTTTCTCTTCTCTTCTTTTTGATTCTTCTTCTGTGTTCAGTCTGACTGTTGGAGAAGAGAGAAAGGATAGGTCTGAGTCAGATCTAAATTCCTCCTTGTACAGAGAAGCCTTGATGATCTTGATCATTTCTTAACTTTCTAAGGAGTTGACATTGAAGATGAGTGATCTGAGCTCAAAGACCTTGTGTAGGAAGGTTGAAGGTAGGAGCAAGATCTCCTTGATGTTGACTGTTAGAGAAGATCCATTGCTCAGGAAGAAGGTGAAGTCATGGGAGTCAGTGCTTGTCCATCCTTGCACTTCGACATCCCTGACCATTCTATTGTACAGGAATCTTCTCCAGCACAGAACTTCTTCTTTTGTGAGAAGACTGCTCCTTATTATTTCAAGTCTTCTAGGAGACAGTCTTCTTTCTGCTGCTGTTGAAGATTCAGGATAGGCTACCCTTTTTGGTGCTTGTATTTGTCTTTGAAAGTTGGGTAGATTATCCTCCATCAAGTCATAGAACCTGCCAATGGAAAGTTCTGCTGAGAGGTCCGTTGAGTTGTTGATGCATTGTAGATGGTATAGGTGAAGGACTTGGATGCTGTTGAGAAAGTCCCAGTTTAGCTCTTCTACTCCGCCCAACTCCCAACCAATCCAGAACCTCTCAGACTTTCCATCATACCCCCAAGCTAGTATTGTATCAAACTCTAGCTGTGTTGAAGTCAGTGGAAATTGGGGGGCAGTGGAGTGACTTATGATGGCTGGTGCTTTAGGGATGATGCTGAAAGATGTATATGTTTTTTCTGTGTTTTCAGCATCATTCAGCATCTCATCAACAGCCTTGACGACTAACTTCCAGTCTTCAGATGTCTCTTCTTCTTCGTTATCTAAAGCTGGCAAGTCATGAACCTGTATAAAAGCTGGCTTGAAAAGTGTGCTTTGAAATACAACCTGCTTTTGAATCCAGTCGTCAAGAATGTCTGAGTCTTCCTCCATTGGGACTATCTCCCCCTTTTTGGTTGCATCAGTGGACAAATAAGCATCAGTTTGGGTGCCCACTGATACAAGAGAGGGAGTAGGTAAAGTTTGGACACTTCGTTATCTGAAGCTGGCAAGTCATGAACCTATACAAAAGCTGGCTTGAAAAGTGTGCTTTGAAATACAGCCTGCTCTTGAATCCAGTCGTCAAGACTGTCTGAGTCTTCCTCCATTGGGACTATCTCCCCCCTTTTTGGTTGCATCAGTGGACAAATAAGCATTAGTTTGGGTGCCCACTGATACAAGAGAGGGCATTTATGGGCTTCATGCATAGAGACTTGGTGTCTTAGTTTGGACACTTCAGCCTCTAGCATAGCCACCATGGCCGTCAATTCCAAGATATGAAGTTGCAGTCTGTCCTCATCCACAGTTGTGGAATCCTTGGATCCAGATGGGGCCTTAGGCCTAGCCTCTTCATCCCCATCACCCATGGTTTCTTGGCACCTGAGATTCCTCTCAGTGAGGGGAGTTTCCAAGGAAACATCCTCACTGTGAGTTGCTATGGTTGAGGTCTTAGCAATGTTGTCACTGTCCTCCTAGTCATTTGATGGACCAGCAGTAGTGACAGCCTCTTCCACATCCACTCTTTCATAACTCCTAGAGTGGACCTTCAGGGTAGTAGAACTTGGGTTGGGTGTGTTGGAAGCAAGATCAATCAGTACCTCAGAGATAGTGGTAGTTGGAGAAGGTACATCATCTTGATCAGGTTCCTCAACACTTAAGTTCAGAAGAGAAAGGAAAGGCTCAGGGGGCTGTTCTATGGATCCGGGAAGTGATCCTGATCCTAATAGAGAGACATCCAAAGGAGTCTCCCTAATAATGTGGCTGTCCCTTGTGATATTCTCACCAGAATGTTGTGTCTGAGTGAGGGCTGTTAGGTTAGGTTTGGGCCTTGGAGGCAAGAGAAGAAGGAGTTCTCTTGCCCCTTTTCCTAGTATATGTTGTTGCAACCGGGTCCCTGTGTTTCGGTTGAACGATAACATCCAAAAGAGGTGTAAGTAATTTTTGTGCCTGTGCATCCTTAGTAGTATGCACAGGGGTTCGAATGGTAGAAGCAGACTATTGTTCAGGATGTGAGGTGGAGGGTGTGGGATCAGTATCAGCTGAGATTGCTGAACTGTCACCCGGGGTACTCTGTATGTTCAGCATTGTAGATAACAATGGAACATTGACCCCTGAGAACCTTTTAGAAACAGTTCTCATGCTTTGAAAAATATTATTTTTATGTCCCAACATGATGTAGATTCTTGCAGGTTTTGAAAGTTCTTTTAGTTCTTGATTGAAAACTTCCTGCAAGAATCTTGGGTACATAAAAAATTGTTGCTTTGCACCATCTTGAAGGTTATATCTCAAACCCTCAAATATGAGGTGTGCAAAGTTGAAGCCTTGGTTAGTGACCATACCATGGAAGGCGGAGGCAAGTGCGGAGCTCACCTGATGCCATCCACTCCTCTTCTGGGATATGCATTGGAGAAGAGTGTGGCAGAGATACTTCCATGGAGGGCCCATCAGCGCCTTCTCGATCGTATACTCGGTCTGATTTCCAGTGTATCCAATGGATACAAAGGTCCTCATGTATTCGTCCTTCGAGTATGAGATGGCTGCTCCCTCATCTTGAAGCTTAAGATGTTTTCTGAGTGTGGCTTCCAAGATGGTGATATCCTTGCCGTCTACCTTGGCTTTGATTTGGGGAATCCCCTGTTCGGTAGAGTAGACGACAGTACTCCAGAAATCCTCCATATGAGGGATATATATGGTAGGGTTGGTTGTGAGGGCAAATTGGATCTTTGATCGACATAAGAAGTCGATCATATCATTGAATCCTTCGGATTTCTTTCCCTTGGTTAGGTATGTTGTAAGGTTATGGTAAGGGGAGAACTTATCGTCAGGGTTATTGATGTCTGCCATTGCTGTATGATTTAGAGGGAAGGTTTGAAGGTTGGTGGGGACTTGAGAGAAAGTGATGTTGGTTTAGGGAGAAATTGAAGGTGAAGAGATGGTAAGGAAATTTGATTTGTTTTTATAACGACAGAGGAGAGAAAAAGCAAAATGACTTGTACAGTACAACCTTATTTACCTTTTATTGTTATAGCTGTAATACACCGAGGCAGTCATGGTAAAGACTGACGTTAATTTTTACAGCGGGTAAAAGTTAATTTGGACTTAAATTTACCCATCAGCAACAAACTTGGTTGCTGTGGATGAATAAGCCTGTCCGCTGCAACCTTAGTTGTTGTGGAAGGTTAAGTCTGTCAGCAGCAAACTTATCTGCTGCTGATGGATTTAATAATCCGCAGCAAGGATGTTGCTGCTGACAGTCTTAAAGAAATCCGTAGGAAACCTGTTCCTGCTGATAACTTAAAGTAGTCAGCTGCAAATCTTTTGCTGCTGAAGATTAAACCTGTCAGCAGCTGGAGGACAAAAATGCTGCTGACTTATAACTTTTATTTACAACAAAGGACAGACACATTTACAACAAAGGATATACGCATTCAACTGAACCAATGATGATGCTTGGTGGTTTCTTTGCCTTCCATTGTTGAGTTGGTGGTTTTCCAGCTCTCTTTGCCTTTTTAGCAGCAGAAGCTGCATCTGAGGACTTTGACTTATCAGCAGCAGATTTTGTTGCTGCTGATGGTTTTACTTGAGCAGCTGCAGACTTTGTTGCTGCCGAAGGCTTTCCTTTTGGTTGCTTGGGCTTTACTCGATCAGCAGCAGTTTTGTTGGCTGCTGAAGGTTTAAGAACAGACGTATGCCTATCCTTCTTCACCTTACTGATAGGCTTTTGTATAATTGGGGTTGGAAGAAGAATCTGATTGAAAGGATTAAACTTACAATTTGCAGCAAAGTGGTCTGATTCACCACAGATGATGCAAGATTGTTGAGGTTTTGATAACTGCTCCCTTGGTGGAGAAAGAGAGTTTATGAATTGAGTTGTCTTGGCTTCAAACCTTCTTACCTGTTTGTTCTTCTTTGTCTTCTCAAAAGCATGTTGCTTGAGGTTTCTTTGCTGCTGAAGGTAGTAGAAGCATGTGCTGGCAGTGTGGTTGTATTTTCCACAGACAAGGCATGATTTGGCTAGTTTGTCCCTTGAAAGGTAAACATAGTCCTTTCTTTTGAATATGTCTTTAAAGTTCCATGGTTGAGCTTTGCTGTGCTCAAAGATGGCTTCTTCCAATGTCTTTTGAACATGTGGAACTCTTTATCCAGGCGCATGACATATGTTAAACACCTTTCTCTGAGGCTTTGAGGTTGAAGACTGCCCCTTTTCAACATTTAGCTTTCTTCCTTCTGGAGGATAACTAATTTTGATTTGGTTGAAAGGCATAGGAACCGAAGTAGCTGGTAAAGGAACATGAGTACTTGTTTGAATGACTTCAAGAACAGGCAGTTCTGGTACTTGTACTGGTGATGAGACCTCCTCAGTTTTATTGGGCTCTGAGCAAGTTGACTCAGATTCTGACGAGGTAGTGTATTCTTGCACCAGTGGTTCATGTCTTGAAGG
The DNA here is from genome assembly GCA_023525975.1 of Smallanthus sonchifolius. NCBI lineage: Eukaryota > Viridiplantae > Streptophyta > Magnoliopsida > Asterales > Asteraceae > Smallanthus > Smallanthus sonchifolius. The sequence continues at coordinate 37,694,613 of CM042046.1, forward strand.
ATCAACATCTCGGTTGGCCTTTTCAAGATTTGAGAGATTGAAGCTTGGTTCATGGATGGTAACGTAGTCAGCAGGAGGTGCAACGGCTTGATATTGTTCAGCATGATACCCCAGACTAGTTTTTACCTTTTCATGAATTTGAGCATCCAAAAGTCTTTGCAGCTTTTTGGATGCAAATTCATATTTGTCAACATGAACTTTCTGTTCTGCCAATTCTGCTCTGGTAGCTTTTAATTTAGCCAGTAGATCATCAATCTGAGTTTCAAAATTGGTTTGTTCATGTTTTAGTGATGAAATCTCTTTCTTTAGGCAGTTAATTTTTTCTTTGTAACTGTCTTCGACCTTTTTGAATTCAGATTTCATTTGATGAAACTCTTCATTTTGATCTATGAGGTTTTGATTATGCTTTCTGTAGCCTAAAACCTTATCAATACAGGCTTGGGAACATAGATGTTCATATACCTGAGGCGGTATCTCAGTTGTGTCTGCTATAAGAGCTTGGTTGTTGGTAGACAGATCTTCATACTGAAAGCTCCAGTCAAAGTTAGAAGTTCCAACAGCTGCACAAGCTGCAGTTTGAGCTGGAGGAGTAGCTTGTTGCTGTTGTTGTCTAGGTTGGGCTTGGTGAGCTTGTCTTGTTTGATCACCAGCAGGGTTTGCCCTAGGTGCCTTGCATTCTCTAGCAAAATGACCTAGTTGGTTACAGTTGTAACATCTCAATTTGCTTTTATCCAAACCAACTCTGGTGTTGGAGTTGTTGCTTGGAATGGGTCTTCCGGTTCTAGAGTAGAACCTTTTTGCTCTTAGAGAGAGCATGGCATACGAGTGCTGTATATCCATTTCTTCTAGATCACCCGGATGAAAACATTCCAGATCCTCCTTGATAAAGGACATGTTGCTTGAGTTTTCAGAAACAAAAGCAGCAAAGGTTAAGGCTTGAGGAGGAGCTTCAAGAATAAATTGTGAGGTATTTGATTTAGAGGTAGGAGTTTGAGGATGTGTGACTATGGGAGGATAGTAGTTGCTAGTACTAGGACCTGAGTGGTCAGAGTGAAGAGCAGAAGAGGTGGTGGTGGATGTTGAAGCTGTTTGGTAGCTTGAGCTCTTTTCCTTGGCCTGAATCATCTCTAATTCATAGGTTTTGAGCATACCGAATAGCTCAGTCATCTGAAGAGTCTTCAGATTTTCAGTTCTTCAGTTGTAGAGTGTCCAGCAACTAGGTAGAGATCTGATGAATTTCTTAAGAATATCTTCATTCTCCAACTTCACTTTTGAGCACTGCAGCTCACCTACAAGATAAGTATATCTGTTACATAAAACAGTTAGAGACTCACCTTCCTTCCAGACGAAGTTTTCGTATTGCTGCTTCAGGATGTCTCTTCTGTTTTCTTTAACTTCCTCTGAGCCAGCAAACATCTTCTCAAGAGCCTCCCAGAGCTCTTTAGCAGTTTTGTAACTTCTGAAGTTATGAAAAACTTCATTTGGAAGGCACATTTGGATAGCTTCTAGTGCCTTTAAGTCCACCTCCATCTTCTTGATGTCCTCTTCTGAGTACTTGGAGGGCTCCTTTGGAACTGGTGGTTCTCCAGAGTCAGCAGACGCCACATGGGAGTGTAGGGTCCATCCCTGATGGATTTCCACATTCCGTACTCCTGATAACAGAAAAAGATTTCCATGCGATTCTTCCACATGTCGTAGTCTTCCCCAGATACCAATCTTGGTGGTCGGTTGATGCTGCCGATGTCTTCAAATCCATTGCTCTGTGCCATCTTTGTTTTTGGTGACTTGATGAAAGAGAGAGTTTAGAATAGAACCAGAAGTGATTAAACAAGTGTGAGTTTGTTTAATCTGAGCCAAAGCTCTGATACAACTTGTAGGATCGTGAAAGTACAAGATGGTTCTGTTATAGCAACTACACAAGTATAATCGAGTAAACAAAAAGAATACTAATAAGAACACTGTTATATTAAGCTTTTGCAGATAAACGATTACAAATGAAACTCAATCAAAAAGCACACTTACAATGAAGTGTTTACACAGTATTTATACTCACTTAGAATCAAGACAGACCCTTGATTCTAAGGATCAGATCTAACACAGACCGTTGATCTTTTGTATATAGCTAACTATTACACGTTTAGTCTAAAACTAGTTAACTTTATTGAAGCGTCTTCTTTGTGCATTATTACTTGCATGCTTGGAGAAGAGCATTGTTGTCCGTCATTGGTTGTGCCATTGAGGTTCCTTCTGCTTTGAGTGTGTCAGTGGCTTTTGCAGAAAGTTGTCAGTGACGCTTGGCATGGATAGTCAGCTGCAACGATTTGTCTTCAAGGCACACGACTGTCAGCAGCAAATATGAGGATCAACAGCAAGATGTGACCATCCAAAGCTGCTGATGATTTGTCTGTCAGCAGCATCAAGTGTTGATGCTGCTGAGAAGCCTATCCGCAGCAACTTTGGTCTTCAGCAGATAAGGCTATCCGCAGCAGATTTGTTCTTCAGCAGGAGAACAAGTATCCGCAGCAGCAAACTCTGGGATCAGCAGCATTTGTACTTAGAGAATTTTGTAGCCATCAGTCTTTGTTTCTACAGAAGCCTTGGATTTTTTCCGAGCACTGATAGGAGTCTTGGGTTCGTCGAAGCATTGACAGGAGTCGTGGCTTTGACAAGCGATGAAATGAGTCTTGGATTTGTCCAAGCATCAATAGAAAGTCTTGCTTAGCGCAAGCACTGACAATGACAGTTTGTAAAGCAACAAAGGGACCTTATCATAATAATATTGGTCCAAACATGTATGATTGCATTGATGAATTAACCTTATTTTATAAAGTTACATTAATAAATGAAAGTGACAGTTTGACAGTAAACGAAAGTGATAGATTTTAAAGTGAATGAAGGAGTTTTCAAACATATACATACTATGTATTATATAAACGAAAACTAAAGTAAGGTAAAGTTTATGATTTTGAAAGTAAAGATAGAACTCACTCAATATATGATTTTGAAAGTAAGGATAGCATGGATCGAATGGTTGTACTCCTTGAAGACTGACATTTCCTTATCATGATAGTTTTTCCCAAACAATGTTATTAATGTTTTAATTCATTGTGGATTTCCAATGTTTGAAACAAGTCTTTTGTTGTGATAAATATTCTGGTTTTATAAATTTAAGAACTATGTTATATGTGTTTGTGGAAACTATGAGATGTTCCCGGTTTAGGGTGTTTTAAGTTGATATCAGAGTCACAGTTTGAGAGATTCGGACGTGTGCAATAATGTCTGAACTTAAACTGAGAATGATATAGAGAAATGAATATCAGTCAGAGTAGCCAGTCCATGGAATGATAGTAAAAAGAAGGTAGTCAATGTCCTAATGTAAAACATAGACAATAAATGCCTCAGTATAGAATGTAGACAGTAAATGTCTTAGGGCAGAACATAGATAGTATGTGCCTTAAAGTGGGAATCGGAACCTGGATGCAAATATTACTCATGCCGAGAAAATGTTCAAATCCTGAGTAGTAAAGTAAATTAGTAATTTCTCCTGCTTGGAAGCGAATTGCTTAACTTGGCGGCTACAAAATAGAAGGCTATGATTGAGATACGGGTGAGTTGGAAGTAAAAGACTCCGTTTTAAAAGACTAAAATCTTTCCCGTCCTCGGCTCCTTGGGGAGGACCCCAAGAGACAACTTTGCCAAAGAAACGATGTGGCTCCATACCCATGGAATAAGTATGGAGAGTTGTTTTAGTTTTGCTTTTTTTATTTATTTTTTATCGGAAATATTTCCCAAAGAATGCGACAATTCTTTATCGCACTTCATTGCAAAGTGTGGCGCCGCACATGGGTGTAATGGTGTTCCCTACCGCACTCGCGGTGGGTTTAACCCATAGCTTTAGCATCAAACGGACGAGCCAAGTCATCATATTCCCCTTTCTCTCTCGACTCTCTTCCTTCCCCTCTCACATCCTTCATCAACTAAAGACGTCATCTCTCCTCCCTTTTTCTCTCCTCTTTTCTCCACCTAGCATCCACCTCACTGTTTGTCTCCACCCAGATTTAGCATTTGAGGTGCTCTAAGTGATTAAAGTTAGTTTCATAAAACTGAGCTAAACCAAACTTGTGATACAAAGCAATCTTGTCGTCAGCTCCTACCCCCATCTAGAGCTCATCCAGAACTATATTAAAAAGAATATAAGCGAAGAGATGAGGCTATGTGAGTATTATTGATTCTTAATCGCACATTTACATTTTGTGATCATTGCACTTATTAAGACAAGTTGGTGATCACTATCATAATAGTGAGATAAGATAGTGATCACTAGCACCGTAATGAGACCAGAAGTGAACACTACCATATTAGTGAAATGAGGCGGTGATCACTTCCACCTTATTGAGAAGAGAAGTGGTAAACACTACCACATTAGTGAAATGTGGTGGTGATCACTACCACCTTAATAAGTCGAGAAATATTGACCACTATCATATTAATAAGATGAGTTGGTGACAATTATGACCCGGGTAAGAATAGAAATAGTATCATTACATATAAGTGAGGCGTTGTTATGTTTCTTTAATGCCTTTAAGAGAAGTTAGTAATAAAGAAAAACTTCCAATTAAAGATGAAAAGGTAATCGTCTGGTGAATTCATTAACAATTACTTGAACCATTATATGGTGTTATCTTTTTTTTCTTCTTATTTTTAATTTACTTGCAAATTTTTATTTATCTTTTAAGAGTTTATAAAAATCAAGTTTGAAGTTTAAAATAACATATTAACCCATGTACATGCTTCTAACAAATCAGAAAACAGAGGAAAATGTTTTTTGAACGACTACTCATAATTGGATAAAATCAATTCAGCAGGAAGCTGAACCCAAACAAAAACCGTCACAGATCAAAAACGAAAATGAATCGAAACACAACAAAACAAGGAGAGAAAAAAAAAATCCTCTACTACATAGTCAAAACTCAAAACAATGAAACGACCCACTACACCAAAAAGACCGATCCATATTGCTATCCTTTGATCTAATCTTTATCAACGTAAGCAACTTAGGGTGGAGGGAGTGGTACCCATGGAACCCTCTTATTTTACCCAATTAAAAATTGTCATGTCATTTTTACCCTCTTGAACCCTAAGAGGAGGGTGTGGAACCAATAAACCCTTGTATTTTTTTTATTATTTCATTAAAAAATTAAAAAAAAAACACATTTCCTTAAATAAAAATAAAAATGATACATATTAAAAACCTAAAATTTAAAAAAATAATAAAAAGAAAAATAAGATTATTAACCTAAAAAAATGAAACATCAAAATAAAAAAATTAAAATAACCTAAAAATTACACGGCCAATTGTATTTTGCCGCAATTTTCCGTTTATGTTGGAGTACGAACGAAATAAAAGGTTCGGGGATATCGTCATGTTTTTTAGAAAGTATTCCAAGTCGCGGTCCTGTTTTTCTTTTGAAAGCATTTCTTGTTGTTTCTCCAAGAGTTGCACCGCGAGTTCATCCCGTCTTTGTTTTGTTTCCTCCCTTTTCTTGTGGTGTTCTTTTTTTTTCTCTCTTTCAATATCTTTAGCCGCCTTAAATTCAGAAAGAACCTCATTGCTTGAAGACTCGGCGGTTTTCTTTCCCTTTGCTCTTGCGAGTTGGTTGAGTCGGTAGGGATTGTTTGTTTTAGTCGGGGAGGTCTCTCGAGGAAGGGTTGTTTGAACCTTCATTTTCGGAGTCGGATGTTTTTTTATTTCTTGGACGATTGTTGTTAAAACTCTTCACCCATAAAAGCGACGGCTTTCCATTTTGGATGGTCTTTGAGAATTTCCCATGCCTCGACAAAGGTGAAACCTTTCCTTTCGTACAGGTTTCGGTAAATTTTTTGTGCTTCATTCATGATGTTCGTATCAGACATCCCATTACCCCAACGACGTTTCTAAAAAAAACATATGTTAATACATTACAAAAAATAAGCAATAATTAAAAGGGACATTATTAAATTTACCACTTGCATGTATAGGTCGTTGAAATTGTTGATCTTTGTGTTCATTGACGTCCAATTAGAATTCAATTGATCTCTAGTGCGGGTGGTTCCACCCATTAGCCTGTCGAAATGATTTAGCACACGTTGCCAAAAGGATTCGACTTTTTGTTGATCACCAATTGTTGGGTCCTCGGATACATGTATCCATGCTTTAGGTAGAGCCAAATGTTCCTTTTCGGTCCAAAGCTTCTTGTCCGCCCGGTTCGGGAACTTTGCTTTACCTTTACGTTGTTGTTGTGGTTGAGTTTCTTGTTCTTCTTCATGGACTTGTTGGTCTAGAGAATCAATATCAAAATCGACAATTTCAAATGGGTTAAAGTCTTCTTGAGCAAGCCTTTCCAACTCTTCCATTGGGAGCGGAGTTTCTTGTACATCGGTGTCAACATGTCCGGGGGGATTAAAAGGTTGATTTTGGTAATATTGAAACGGTGGAGAAGTAGGTGCGGGTGGAAAATGTTGATTTTTGTATTGAAACGGTTGATTTTGGTGTTGAAAGGGTTGATTTTGGTGTTGAAACGGTTGGTTTTGGTATTGAAACGGTTGGTTATGGTATTGAAACGGTTGGTTATGATATTGCGGTTGCGGTTGACTTGAACGAGGGTTTTGCGGTTGAGAGGCACGTACTTTGGGACGGTATTTTTTGGAGGAAGTTGAATCCATTTTTTTAGAGTGTGAATGAGATTGAGAGAAAGTGTAAAAAATTATTTGTATAAAATGTATATTTATAGGTTAAAAATTATTTTTTTTAAATTTAATTACCCAACCCCCCCCCCCCCCCAACGGTCCCCTCCAACGGTCCATTTTCTCAAACGGCTAGATTAAACCAACGGGTTGTAACGGGTTTAAATACCCGGCAGTGTTACCCGTCCAACCCGTAGTACCTGTGCCCAGCCCGCATCACCTCTCCGTCCACCCTCAGACTGGACCGGATTTTAACACTTTTTTCTCAAAATCTCATTCACCAACTTGTTTACTACTTCAATTTTCATATTTTATTTATTTAAATTTCATATTTTATTAAAACTAAAAGATTAAATAGTTTCATGTTTTTTTAAATTATTTATGATTTCATCCGATTTTTGAAACCGTTCTAAGCAGTTCGACTAGTGGGCTGATAAAACACTTGGTTCGATCACTGATAACACATTTTCATGTTTCCATACTAGTGTTTGAACGCAGAATATAGTAGTAGCTTTTATTAATGGAAATGAAAAACAATACTAATAATAATTTTTTTAATAAAAATAAAAATAATAAAAATAATAAAAATAATAAAAATAATAATAATAATAATTGTAATATTAAAAATAAAAATAATAAATTAAAAAATACAATAAATAAATAGGTAATAATAATAGTAAAGCTAAAAATATTTAAAATGACAATAATAAAAATAATTCATAATAATAATTAATAACAAAAAAGACTGCATCTTATCTTAATCAGGGTGTGTGGTTGTTTTTTAGTTTCTTGGGATAGAACCGATGTCACCCGAGTGAAAGAAGGGTGTCTAAACAATTAGTCGGATTTTATAGTGATAAAATTAAAAAAGAATAATATATAACACGTAGGACACATGTAAGTAACTGAATGAAACATACACTATTCACGTTTTGTGAAAATATAATATATAATGTGTTAATAGGCTACCGTTGTGATAAGTTTATAAGCCAAATGAACATGGTAATTATAGAGGTGGACAAATCGGGTTTTTCTATCAATCCGGTTCGAGTCGTAAACCGGTTTCAGGGTTTTGGTAGAGGTGGACAAACCTATTTGGAGCGTAACCAGTTTGGGGCACAACTTGGTTTGGGTTGAAAAAAATCAAACCTGTACAAACCGTTTTGGGTTGATTTGAAACCGGTTCGGGCCCATATAAGCCAAATGAACATGGTAATTGTAATTCGATCACTTCCATTAAATGGGCTACCAGTGACCAATTTACAAGTCCAATGAACATGTTGATTTATCACTTCCATTAATGGGCTACAGTTGGTGCTCAACTAATAAGCCCAATGAACTTGATAAATTGAATTTTAATCACTTCCTTTCAGTTCCAATAATGGGCTTTGTGCTTTCTCAATCCTTGTATTATTTTCGTTTCTCAATTTTAGGCTTTAGGTCGACTACTTAAAAATGTGAGCTTATTATTTGTACAACAAACTTTATAAAAAGGAAAACTTATAAAAAAATATATTAATAAAATAATAATTTCGGTTAAAACCGGTTGAGTTGATTTGTTAATAGTTCCTTATCCACTTAAAAATAATTAACAGAGTAAAGTGACATTTTCGTCCTTTTGGTTTGACCATTTTAGTCATTTTCATTTAAAAACTTTTTTTAGCTTTTTCGTCCATAACTTTTCAAAATCTAGCAATTTTTATCTAAATAAATAACTCCGTCTACATTTTAATGTTAAATCAAGGGTCGGTTGGAAATTCATAGGTTTAAATCTAACCAAATTACTCTTGATTTAACCAATATTACCCATGATTTAACGTTAAAATGTAGACAAAGTTAGTCAGTTGGATGACAGTGGCTAGATTTTGAAAAGTCAGGGATGTAAAGTTAAAAAAAAGTTTTAGATAAATCAACTACAATAACTAAATCATATAAACGAAAATGACACTTTACTCTAATTAATTTATTACTCATGATTATTAATAAAACTATATCAGAAATAATATACTCTAAAAATGATTTTAGAGATTAAAACACTTGAACATTGCAATATTTTTAAATGACCTCTCTTTATCTAAAAACTAAATCAGCAGCGGTGAAACCAGAACCTTTGGTCGTTGTTTATCATGTGTTCTTTTCTCTACAGACTACAACTAACTACAAGTAAGAGATTAAAACGTATACTTGTAACTAAACGATAGAATTTACGGTTGATCTGGTTTGGTTTTTAAGTTAACTTTTTTAAAAATACATTGGAGTGAAACGTGAAATTGGTCAGAATGTGTTGATTGTGGATGTAGACATGTAGTGGCTTTAAAGAACAATGAAATCAATGAAAAGCAAACATAATACCCACAGACGAAACACTACGTATACGCAAGATGTAACTACACATGATTGATTGTCAACCCCTATCACTTGTTCCTTCCCTAGGAACACCTTTTCCAATACATGTTATTAAGAAATAATAATTATATCATATCAAATAAGTAAAAAGTTACAAAAGAGAACACATATATATTTTTTAAAAATATACATCTAAAAGTTGACATTAAAAGTAACTAGGAATTTTGACGCCTCGTGTTGCGGCGGCGGCGTCGAATTTATACGGAGAGACACGTTCGTGCCTATCATTGGCATGGTTGTGCCTAATGTCTAGGCATGGTCATGCCGCATACTCTGATGCGGTTATGCCTCATGTCTAGGCACGTTCGTGCCTCATGCTATGGCGCGGTCGTATATTACTGTTCAATTTCTTTGGTCTTTTAATATAAAAAGGGAATATCCCTGTTTAACTTTTTTTTAAATAAAAAATAAGAGGAAGGGAGTGTTTATAAGGGAGAATTACATATATCTTTTTATTTTAAAACATAATTAGATATACAATCAACCAAAACTTCATAGACTGTTTTTGGGTAAATGCCATAAAAAATCAATATACTTTCTGGTTTTTCTCACAAAAGTCGCTCAACAATTTTTTGCATATAAAAAACCAACATATTCTCTCTTTTTTCTCACAAAAGTCTCTCGACAACTATTTATCGTAGCAAATGAATCGGCAGGAGCAAGGCAAATGATTCATTTGCTCTTGTTTATGTCGGTTGATTTCCTTTGCTTTACTTTTGTGGATTCATTTGCTAAGATAAATAGTTATCGATGGAATTTTGTGAGAAAAACAGGAAATTATTTTGGTTTTATATGTGTAAAAACTTGTTGTGGAACTTTTGTGAGAAAAAAGATAGAGTATGTTGGTTTTTTATATGTAAAAAAATGTTGAGAGTCTTTTGTGAGAAAAACCGAAAAGTATGTTTGTTTTTTATAGTATTTGCCCATTGTTTTTTTGGCACCACAATGGGTTAAAACTTTGTCACTTGTCTTATACATTTTGTTGATCTTCAAAAAAATAGAAAGTAAAATCTGATAAATAAAAGCGCAAAAAAAAAAAAAAGAAAAAGGTAAAAAAAAAGAAGTAAAAACAAAAAAAAGGTAAAAGAACTAGCTAAAAAGGGTAAATTTAAAATTTTTAAGTTTTAGTAAAATAGAGTTAAAATAGTTATTTTATAATTTATTTTTAATAAAGTAAATCAAAATGAGTATATTTGCTATTTTTAGTTTTAAGAAAGAAGATATGTATGTAATATATATTTTGAGCTGCGTACACATATAATATATGAAATTTGTAGGGATATATGAAATTGTCTAATGTAATAAAATGAGTTATTTATTTGTATTTTGTTAAAAGAATTACATTATTATTTAAAATTATATGACTACCATTCTGCATGCCATGTTAGAGTTTATTACACCGTGGTTTGGAAGTGTTATATGTTACAAGGAAACAAAACTTATAAAAGACTACCTACGATATCTCGAATTATTTTCTATACGAATTCTAGTAGAAACATCATACATGTTTTATATTTTATATGCAATGGTGTAGAAAAAAAAACTCTATTTTCACGATACCAAAAAACCAAACCAAATAAACCATGTTACAAGCAGTTATATTATTTTGTTGGGAATAGAAAATGAAGTTACAGTCATGTCACTCAACAAACAAGAAGAAGCATAAGAGGATTATCAATAATCTTTGCATTAAGAATTAGGATAATCCTTCAAATTGATTACAAAGAAACAAGTTAATGTATAAAAAAAAATTATCTTTAGGTAATTAAACTCTCTTTCTTTGTATGAAAGAGATGGTTTAGTTCTAACGAGCCTTGTAACATGATGTGCCATATACCCTCCAATTGTAATTTTCCCCATATCTAATTAGTACACTCATGTGTTTTACACAATTAACTACTTTACCCATGAAGTATTAGGCTTTTGACACTTATCACCCTCTAGTTTACATGGTTGCTTTAATAACCAACCATAACGATCTCCACTTCTATTGATTTGTCTTTTAATCACCTCCCAATCAACCAATGTTGAAACTTGACCCTAACAATGCCTTTGTTAATCACCTCTCAAGCTTCATTGTTGTTCCCTCCATACAAGACTTAAGTCATTGTCCCCTTTAAGATATCTTAGAATCCACTTTGCTTTAACATAATACAATTATCCTGTGTTTGCAAGATACTTTTTAAGACTGCTCACCACATAAGCAACACTATGCCTTGTCTACACCATTAAGTACATGATACACATGGAACACTAAGCATAGGTTGATGCTCCTTATATGAACCTATAGGATGATGAACACGTTATTTTTAAATTTAACGACCACCTTAAAACCTCTTTGTTTGTTTATAAAATATCTATTATGAAGAACTTGTAAGATGAAAGCAGAATTGAAATGAAAGAAAAAGTCTAACACACGGTGACGAGGTATAGTGGTTAGGATGGGTGTTAACTAACCCAACCTACATCCACTCGATGGTATCCTCCAAAATTTTTCTTCACTAAGAACTTATCACTAATCAAGGTAGTGATCACCTTTACAAGATTCTCACTAATAAACCTCTTTACTTCTCGCTAATCAAGGTGGTGATCACCTTTATAAGCTTCTCACTAATATGGTAGTGATCACCTCTTCACTTCTCACTAATCAAGGTACTGATCACCAATACAATGTGTCTATCTTATGTGGTAGAGCTCACTAATATCATAATATGGATATGTGTGAATACTTATGATGGTCCTGCTATGCCCAGATAACGACATAAGACAATATTGCTAGTGGAGTTTATCCTAAAGGTGTTGGTATTCACATACGGTTTTTAAAACTTCTAAAATATAAACATAAAAGCGGAAGCGCGTATACGAACCGAATCACCTTATGCGACCAATGGTTTTATTAGTTCATTCAAGTCAAACCATAAATCAAAACCGTTTAAGGTTTTAAAAGCATTTTATAAAAATACAAATATTCACCTTTGCAAGTTTTGTCTTAGAGAGTCTTTAGGTTGTGGTTTCTAGGGGGCAGCGTCTCCACTTTTTTCTCCTAGCCTTGGTTTCTCCAAATGGAAGTTTCATAGCTCTCAGAACGTCTCTTGACTTAACCGGCATTCTCAGGACTTAAACGTATGAACGGGTTCCGATTAGGGGTGTGGAATTAGCATAAACAGATCTGGAAACGAGTTATGGTATGATTTGAAATGGTTGGGCTCGAGTTTCTATTTATACAAAGTTTTGGCGGCTGTGATGGACCGTTATGGTGGGTGACGGTCTATCACCACCAGGTCATAATGGACCGTTATGCTTGGTGACGGTCCGTCACCATTTTAGGGTTAGCGAGTCAGCTGACTCGCGTCAGCTTTTGGTGACTTTGCGGCATGACTGACCGTTACAACGGGTGGCGGTCCCTCATGGGTGTACACACATCAGTTCTAGACCATTAGTCATCGGACACGTGTCACTCTCCGACTGATTTGCGGTGTAACGGATCGTTACCGTGGGTGACGGTCCATCATAGGGTTTCCACGAGTCAAAATACACCCATTAGTCACCAGACATGTGGCACGCCATCACTGCGTCGTTGCACCACCCGTAACGTACCGTTATGGTGGGTGACAGCCCATTACTGTCCAAAATTTTGATTTCTTACTTTTTGGTCCTTGATATTTTATATATTTACACTATTAGTCCTTGTATTTACATTTTTGTAAAATAAAAATTGGTACGAAAATTTTAGGAATGTTACAAAACATCTGATGTTTCCTTTGTGCAAACGGTCCTTATAAGTTTGTTTGTTGTTCTCTGTCTATCCCATAGATATGTGTTCCTTTATTAGTCACATCAGATGTGATTTGAGAAATAATCTATATTCCAAGATCCATATCTTAAATTTGGATTAAACTTAGTATGCCAATTTATACTTAGCCTTGAAGGTTCTTAGCTCTCACTTACCTCCACACATCTCCTTTTATAAATACTTTATCAAGTGAAAAACTTATTAAGTTCAAATACATTCGTCATTTATACATTTATCTGGTAACGTCAACAAACATTCAACAAACAATATGTGATTGGATATGTTACCCTTTAAGCATGTATTCATAATGTATGTTGATCATCTGATAGATTAAGACTATTTACTGAACTCATCATATAACATCTTGGCTATACTTAAAGGTATGGATGTTTTCGAAACATGTTGGTCTTAACAGATTATCTGTCTAGAGCATAACTCTCGAGTTCTAAACTTGTAGTATTTTAACTTTTATGAATACATGTTTATCCTTTAGTTTCATAAACTAAAGATATGGCTTTGATCTTATTTTCACATTCCAAACGTGAACATTTGTTGTTTTGGTAAGTATGTATCAATAATTCTTTATTTGATGATGATTCTAAATTTCTTTTGCTAAAAAGAATCCAAATTGCTAGAACGTTTCTAGTTTGTCTTCAACTTCCTCAAGCTGTTGGATATCTTTTGAGAAATACCATATTTTTCATAGACGACAAAGTTCCTTTTCAACTAAGGTAGCAATACTTGCTAAGGATCATAACATCTTAATGTATGCATCCCTTGCTCAGTGACAAAGAAGTATATGTTTGAGAATTATCATGGAGTCTCGTGTCAATGTTTTTTAGCAATCTGAAAGTAACACTTTACTTTCTTTGTGAGAAACTTTTGATCTAATCAAATATTTCTCATCTTGTCTTTGCTGGTTGTACTTTATTAATTACTTGAAACCCTTTCGAGTAATCTTATGTCTCACATGATTTTGAAGTTTGTTACAAAGTTAATTACCTTATGCCGTGAAATCCTCTAAAGATATTAAGACGAATATACTGCTATAATTCCTTTTCAAACATAATCCATGCTATAATTCCTTTTCAAACATCATTCAAAAACCAATTTTAGTGTGTCTAGGAACTAATGACATGTTTATAGACGAGACTTCATATGGTTATCCTTTAAGTAACAAGCATGTAAAAATCTTATGTTTGGTAACATAGATTAAAAAGGTCCAACCAAAATTTCATAATCAAAATTGTCATAAAACAAAACTCAAAAACTGAAAATTGTTCAAAACCATCCAATGTTTTAAACTGCGCAAATTTTAAAGAATGTAGATTAATCTACTCATTGAAAATTGTTCAAAACCATCCAATGTTTTAAACTGTGCAAATTTTAAAGAATGCAAATTAATCTACTCATTTCATTGCAACGTGATCTTCAAAATTTCCATGGCTTCAATTCATCATTCTTCCTCATACTCTGCAAACAACTATTGTGCAACGTTTTATACGTACTTGAGGAAAATGATAGGTTTTACATACTTAGAGTTTCTACTACGAAAGCAGTGCACTCCTCCAGCTCTGGCATATATACTAGGCAGTTTCTCATCGAGTGACCAAAGTCACCACAACGAAAACATTTGACGTTGTTACGAGAATCACCATCAAATGGTCCTCCAGCAACAAGTTTGCCTTTAACCCTTGAGAATCACCGTCAAATGGTCCTCCAGCAACAAGTTTGCCTTTAACCCTTGCCAAAAGCACTGATCTCGTTCTTCTCCCTTTTCATCATCAACGTCGAGAATTTATTTAGATTTGGAATGATCATCTTGACACATTTTAGCATCGTGTGTAGTTTGGTCAATGAACATTTCATATCACTTATTAGATAGTTCTTAATGAAACCATCATATGAGTCAGGGAGATAAATTAGGATCAAATCCACAAGCATGCCATGTCTAATGTCAAAATCCAATTCCTTAAATTAATCCACATAGCTAACCATTCTTTGAAAATGTCTTGTAATTATTATTCTTAATCCACACACACACACACCAAGTTATAACAAGTTAATTATTATTACTACAATTATTGTAATTATTATTCTTAATCTTACTAAGATCTTGCATTTCCATTCTAGGATTTACAAAGAGTTTACATTATATTTCCAAATCTTACAAATAAATTACATTACATTCCCATATCTCTATATATACGCTCACGCATGTGTCTATGGCTAGACGTGAGCACCATAGGGAACACATTGCCTCAGCTTTATATTTATTCCCAAGAAGCCTAATGACTAGACGTGAGCAACACATAAAATAATGACCAACATTTATGTGTAAACCCCCCGAGTCCCAATGGCTAGACATACGTAACACATACAAATAAAAGATCTTTACATGTGCATGTGGCAAAATCTACACACATGGGTAACCAACTCCGGGTACGGGCCTGCCTCTAAATTGCATTTTCAGCCCAATTCGTTGTGCCCATGGCACTATGCCCACCCATGAATGAGTAGGTAAATTACGAGGCCACCAATTTCAATAAACCTACTACAAACGACATGTCTTATTAACTCTTCCCACAAACCACGCCCAAACAACGATCTGCCATGTTTGAAATACAAGGAGGTTGCCATTATTTGGCTTAAAATACCCGACGATATATGTTTCCATTTATAGAAAGTTCGAGGTTGGTTTACCGACAAACTACTGATGGAAGTTCCACCACAAACAGGCTTACACCGATAAATGGATTATTTCTCAGCGAGAATTCAATCGGAAATCTTAGTCTCAAAGCTAGCGACGAATTACTGAAGGAATATCCATCATGATTATGTTACCTTCAAAAATGAAATAATTATACAGTTGCCTCCAAAGCATTCCGTTAGTAATCTGTTGATTTAGGCATGAGCAGATGCTCAAACTACCGACAAATTACCAACTGTATTAATTAATTTGCTTCTTAAGTTATTTTTTAGGGTAAACGGACACTGTTGGAGTTCTGTTGATGATGACACAACGAATGTCGTCTATTGATATTCGTCGTCTATTGATAAATTTCATCGTCCATTGATACTCATTTGTTTAGTATATAATATGTGACAACGTAGATTGAAATATATTTAAACATTGTAGAGAAAAAAATTGTTGTAATCTATACCACCCATCATGTGAAACCCTTACACCCTAACATGGACTTATACCTTGCCTTTTGTACCCTGGAATCCATTTCTTACTTATCTACAACCACTTGCATCCTACTAACTTTACATCAGCTTGTTCATCAATCAATTCCTTACAAGTTTTGTTGAAACCTTTTAAGTGACTTGTTAAAACCTTTTATACAGAGCTTCATAGTTAGCTGAAATTGGTACACAAGATATTGTGACATTTTCATTAGGCTCAGAATTTCAAACTCAAACTATGATATTTGAATTACCATTGACAATGAAAGTAAAAGTTGTAAGTGTGACGCATCAAATTGTTGGTACGAGTAATGGATCATAGTTTGGATTATTATAATCCAATTTTCCAAAAATAATCCGTGTACCGTCACACCATTGGCAAGTCATTAGGAGTATACAAAGTTACTTCTTTGTTAGATTAGGATAATTTTTATAACGAAAGTGAGTTAAAAGTTGCATTGGTTAAATTGTAAGGATATAAAACACCTAATAGATAATAGTTTAAAAGCAAATTGGTTTTTAATAATCTAAACTATGACTCATTGGCAAATAATAATACGAACTAATAGTTTGGCTGGTGATAATCTCAACTTTCACTTTTGTTGTTAATGGCAGTTCCAGTAGCATAATCAGCATAGATTTATACTCGATTTACACTTATTTTCGCTCAAAATGACGACTTAAAGGAAATGGAGAAACGTACAATCGAAATCGAGTGTTATTTAGGTGGAAATATATGATCATTATGCTACTAGAACTGTCATTGACAGCAAAAGTGAAAGTTGAGATTATCACCAGCCAAACTGTTAGTTCGGATTATTATTTGCCAATGAGTAATAGTTTGGATTATTAAAAACCAATTTGCCTAGTTTAAATTATTAAAGTCTAATTATAAGTATTTATTTAATATCAATAATAATAGACAAACCGTAAAATAAATAATAAATTTTGTGCATTAAACTTTATTTTATTTTGCAGTAAACATGTAATATAGAAACTAATTGAAGTATAACAAGGATATAAAATTAATTAATCGTTAATACTATTCACCATACTAAAATAGTGTGATACTTAGGGATAATATTGGATATCAACGTTCATACAACTTTTAATAGCTTTGAAAACATATAATTCTACATCTCACGCACTATTTGACTGCATAAACTTGTAACTTCTGTCTCATAACAAACAATATTCTTCGTTTTTGTCTATTAGGAGTATACTACTTTGTTTATGGTTTTATTAATAAAGACTTCTCAGAAGGTTATTTATTTTTAAACTACAGTCACCCAAATACAATTAACTGTAAAGTTATTCTCTCATGTCAAAGCGTTAAAAACGTGCTGATTGTATTAGAGATTCATGAATTCCTTATGTGCTCAATATCTCTCATCTCCACGACCAATGTGAGATTTATGTCACACCCCAACCGACGACGGATTATACGTCGGGGCGGACGCGGTTGTTCAATAGCACAAGGTTGACTATTAAAGTTTCAATATTTCATTAATAAATAGATTCAAAGGTTTAATACAAAGGAAATAACAAGTATACAACGTTTATTTAATAAGTAGTCTAGGTCCAAAGCGTCCTATGTGATCACAAACAAGTCTCATGATGTAGAACCTGAAACATGCAAAAAGAATCTGTCAACTTCAAAATAGTTGGTGAGATACAAATGTTTTGACGCAGTTTAACAAGTATTTGGAAAGAATTACAATTCACTATGATATATGCATTCTATAATGTAAGTATGAGAACAAGTATCTTAAACATTGTGCATATCAACCCTCCAACCAAGTTTAGGCATAACCCGCAGGTTACCCTTATAAGTCTCAAGTTTAAAAGTTTAATTCAGTAACAATCACCAAGGGCTCCCCCCGAAGGGTCAATCAATCAAGGTGGATTGGTCAAATGCAATAGATCTATCATTGTTACTATAGGCTTGATCAAAGTTAATGAATATGCTAGTTTTAAGTTTAATCTAAGCATACAAGTCTCAAGTTTAACATAAGAATAAGAACATAGTCATAGTTTGTACAAGAATTGTATAAGTTTAAAGTTTTGAACATGTTTCACCCCAAAAGTATAGAAAGGAAAAAGGGGCTAAGTATACTCACTTGGATGATGAATAGTATCCGACAAGAGTAAGTATTCGCAAGACTTGGAGAGGGAGAGTATCTTCACAATAAGCCTAAGAATATAAGTCTAAAGTTTTAAATAAAAAGTCTAAGACAAGGATCTATGATTCGAGATTGACTAGGGTTTCAAACAAGAGACGAGAATGATTTGGGTTTGCAAAGCTTAGATTGAAGTTTCAAATACTAAGATTGGATATCAAAGTTTAAATAAATAATTATTAAGTGTTTATAATAATTATTTAAGAATAATTAATCATTCAAGAATAACAATTATTTGTCAAGGGTAAATAATTATTTAAGAATGGTAATTACTTTATCCCATTTAAACAATCAATATTAAACATCTAAGACTTATTAGGTATCCATTTTACAAATTATCTTGTAATATATGATGTTTAGAATGGGGTTACAAGTTAAGTAAGCATTATGTAATTATAAGTTTATAAAAGATTAGATAGAGTTTCTTATATTATAACATTTTTATAGTTTATAAGTTTATAAATAAGGCTTCTTTAAAGTATTTAAATAAGGTTTACGAATTTATAAATGAATTCAACATATTTATTTTCTCAAATAAATAAATGATTCTCGAGTTAAATACACATGAATTTTTGTAAAGGGTTTTATAAGTTTCGGTTTTATAAAAATGTATATGTAAGTTTACAAATATTTTGACTATAAATTTATAAATCTTTTAAAGTTTTTGTTTAATTCATTGAAGTTCATAGAAACACTTATAAGTCTTATAGGAGTTAAAAGTATATTTTTTTTGTATTCAAAAACTAGTTTTTTTTTAAAATTTATTATTTATAAGTTTTAGTAAAACTTAATTAAATAAAAAGGTTCAGAGAGTAAAAGTATAAGGAGAGTCGGTTTTTAAGTTTATAAGCATTTAACAGATTTTGTAAAAATAATTAGAAGGTTTAAAAGGCTAAAAAAAATGAAGGAAGCAAAACCCAGCTACCCGGATTCGAACTCGGGTCACTGACCGGGTCGAATCCGCACACACACTAACCATCCCGACTACGGGTTAGTTAGTGTATACCATGAATCGAAAATCATTTAAACAACAACTCCAATCGAACCCAATTCCCTCATGAACCCTAGATCAAATACCCGTCAAATACGCATTGATTATCCCTCTGTCGTTGTAATTCGACAGAGGGCTTTTGTTCTACGTGTTATTACGAAGGTTTGGCCTCAAGAACTACCTGATAAGGTGATGATTCAAGCGAGAACGGGTAGAAGCCTCGACTTCGGCTATCGCGGACTGTAAATCGACAATGCAGGTGACGAATGTTTGAATTAAGTGTTTAGGAAGATTGAGGGTGATGTTGTTGAGGTGATTCGGTCGGTATTTATACGCGATTTCAGATTTTAATGCTCGATTAGGTGGGGAGTTCACGGTTAGGTCCGAACGGCTTGAATTTGAATTCACGCGTGGTTGTGGTTGAAATCGGGCATTGATGATTCTTGGGTTACGGTCGCACGCGGGAGTTGAACCCGAGGTTCAACGAATCTGGACGGGAAAATGTGATTTTGGGATAAAACGGCTCAAAACCGAGTGTGACGGGTTTTGAACCTGGGACCTATTTCGGTTCTGGGAGTTTGGGATAAATACACAACAGGTCCCTGAAGTCCCAAGCTATTATCATTTTATGTTTAAAACTTAGGATTTAGTTTAAACATCTTTTGAAGGTGGCAGTTTTTAGTCCTTGGACTTTATAGATAAGAAAAATATCTAATTAAAAATTAAATAAGTTAAATGATTTTTTTTATAAACTTTATAAGATGATCTATAAGATTTATCTTAAGTTTAAGGAATAGGTTTATGTAATTACAAACTTGTCAATTTTTGAGAATTTATATACATATATAAACTATTTATGTATTAATCTAACATTAATATTTATAGTTTTAAGGAAATAGTTTTAACACGAAATCGAGTTTAAATTTAGTAACACGTGTAAAAAGGTAGGTCGGAAAATCTCGGATATTACAGTCTCCCCTACTTTAGGAAATTTCGTCCCGAAATTAAAGTAGAAAGTTTCTGTTTTTCCAAGATTTAAGTTCGTGATACGCAGAAAGATACTTTACGTCCCTTAGTAAACTACGGGTTACGTTTAGAATCCTAACTGGAATGATAGGAATAAGATTACGCTCAAGTTTCTAAGTTTTCAAACACTGGGGTTGCCAACAGTTTCTCTATGAAACATATAGTTTCATTGAAATATAGGAAGATTCGATTTCATAAATGCATTCGAGAGAATATCTGCTGAATTTCCGTTCAGGATTTCAAGTGAGATGCATCACTTAGGATGGATTCGATGATAGTTTAATGATTTGAGTTTGTAGACTATTACGTCTAAGGATTGCTACGGTACTTAAGTTTCGTGGCTACCTTTTACGATAAGTCTTAGATTATAGCACATGACAGGGTTTACTATGTCTTCCCATACGCTGATTTTCATACTTACGTGTGCACCAGCAAGCATTTAAATTGTCACATAGTCTGCATAGGTCCTTCTGTTTGTGTGTGGCTCAAGAAAGAGTACAAGAATTTGTTTAACACACGACTAAGGTTTCCTCGTAAGAGCGATCGTTGATTAACGAGTCCCTTAGGGAGAAAGGTCATTCGATAATTAAAGAGAAAAGAATGTGACAAGATTTAGAGTTTCAAAGTTTCCTCGTGTTCGAATAAGAATACATCAAACATCGAGTAGTTTAAAGTCTTTATACTTCCCTCGTGTTTGATCAAGAATACGTCAAACCTTGAGTAGTTTAAAAGTCTTATACGTTCCTCATGTTTGAACAAGAATACGTCAAACATAGAATAGTTTAAATTGTGTTTGAACAAGAATACGTCAAACATATAATAGTTTAAAGTCTTATACATTCATCATGTTTGAACAAGAATACGTCAAACATGGAGTAGTTTAAAGTCTTATACGTTCATCATGTTTGAACAAGAATACGTCAAACATGGAGTAGTTTAAAGTCTTATACGTTCATCACGTTTGAACAAGAATACATCAAACATGGAGTAGTTTAAAGTCTTATACGTTCATCATGTTTGAACAAGAATACGTCAAACATAGAGTAGTTTAAAGTCTTATACGTTCATCATGTTTGAACAAGAATACGTCAAACATGGAGTAGTTTAAAGTCTTATACGTTCATCATGTTTGAACAAGAATGCGTCAAACATGAAGTAGTTTAAAGTCTTTTAGTTTAGCTTCAGTGTGTAGAAGTGTACTATTATGCTTTGAGTATAAAGCGGTTATCTAAATACTCTAGTATTAAGAGCGGTGTGGGACAGCGTTTGGAACAGGATTAACCGTTATACGCTCTTTCCCAGAAGATTCGAGTTGTCCAGAAGGTTAGGTGGATCCCGATTGTGTTGGTTTTGTGAATAAGGCAGGGGAGGTACTCTGCTAAGAGAGCAATGTCCTTCTTCGTGCTAGTTTCTAGTATCAAGAATGAAATTTTCTCGTGTATCCGAAATGAACGTTTATCAAGTTTTATAAGGGTTAGTTAGGACGAACACAAAAAGTTTTCAAGACTAAGAATCCAAGTATGAGTTTGAAGATAGGGTAGGTCAGTTGGTTTCAAGTTTCAATATTGAAACCAAGTTTTACATGACGTTTTGTTGTACATGCTTACTTTGGTTTAGAAGGTGTTCAGTTTTCAAGGATACGGTTTCGAATGTTTGTATAAGTTTTTACATGGCTCAAAAGTCTCTGACCTTATAGTTGTGTATACGAAGTTTGATGTTTTAGCAACATGCATTTAAGCCTTTAGTTCCCTTTGTGACTTATAGCAAATCTTTTACGTGGCAAGAGTTTGATGGGGAAAGTCTTCTAGTATAGGGTAATGGGAAAAGTTTTGGAAATGATAGTATGTTTACAAATGATTTATCTTGTTTTATAAAAGAATGTGTAGTTTTCTTTTATATAGTGTATAATTAAGATGTTCAAGAATAATGAGTTAAACAACGATGAGTAGTATAAGTAGGACTTACAAAGAGGTATGTATGATTGTCAAACGACAAGTTGGTCAAGTTTAGAAGTGTGAAGTCTATATAAGGGGTAAGGATCATAGTTGATTACGGCAGTGGTTCGTAAGTCGTGTTGTTTTAAAAGAGTGCTTACGAATTAGAAGGTTTGTTCAAGATTTATTCTTCAGTTACATGTGTCCCTTAGGGTTTTTTTTTATAGTTTAATGCAACGTTGTTAATCATCTCAAGTACTAACGTGAGCTACTCTTGACAGAAGTGTTTGGGTAAGAGGGTTAAGTTTGTAATGATGAAAGAAGAGTCAAGTTATTAAGTGATAACAAGATGAAATTTCAAAATAACTTTCATTAGATGTTTCAAAATTGGGGCTTCTAGCCCTTACATGTAACATCCCAAAATAAATAAAAACCCAAATAAAAGAAAAAGGAAGGTGGGCTTGGCTAGGGGCCGGCCCATGGGCCCGAAAACTGAGAAGAACCCTTCTAATCAGTAGCCATTTCCTCCTGTGTCCTTCATTTTCTTCCTGCGCAAGAACCTTAGAGAGAGAGAGAGAGAGACCGTCTAGAGAGAGAAAGCTCGGATCAAGCTCAAAGTCTCGAGGATTGTTGCTCAACATCTCTGGAGCATAAAGGAACGAGAAGGAAGCTATAACAGGTAATTATTATGCCTAAATCTGAGTTTTTGTAACTTTCGGGTTTTGGGTTAATAATCGAGTAAAGGTTTAGATTTTTACGTGTGAAACTGGAAACAAACCACGGGTTTGGGTTCATGGGGGAAAATGGAACATTTCGAACGTAAAAAGTTCATAGCTTGATCGATTAGAACAAAGGGACCAGATCTAGGGTTCTGTTTGGGGAAGAAGACTGCACAGTCGAAACTACTAGTTTCGATATGGATCTATCGAAACTACCTAGTTTCGACAGGGGCAGACCCATCGAAACTACCATAGTTTCAATATAGACCCAAGACCTTAACTAAGAATTTATATAAGTCATACGACTCGAAACTACTTAGTTTCGATAAGAAGCAGTGACTCGAAACTACTTAGTTTCGATAAGAAGCAGTGACTCGAAACTACTTAGTTTCGATAAGAAGCAGTGACTCGAAACTACTTAGTTTCGATAAGAAGCCAGGGCTCGAAACTACATAGTTTCGATAAGGAGCCAGGACTCGAAACTACCTAGTTTCGATAATGAAACCATGACCCGAAACATCTGAGTCAAGCCTAGTAATGTCTAAGTGTCCCCTAGGAACACAGCCTTACGCCTATGACTTGATTATACAGATTGTGGGTGACCATAGTGACATTCAGGAACCGGCTAGGTGTAAACAGAAACGATTCATCTGGTGAGTTCTTATTGCCCTTTTTCCTAATGGTTTTGGGCTGGCATGCATACTGGTATAGTATTTTATAAAAATGTTATTTTTATAAAATGAAAGGCAAAGTATAGTATTTTATAAAAATGTTATTTTTATAAAATGAAAGGCAAAGTATAGTATTTTATAAAAATGTTATTTTTATAAAATGAAAGATAAAGAACAAAAGAGCATAGTATTATCTTTTAAACAAGTTTTGAAAGATAACAATGAGCTAAAGAAAGAACGATAAAGGAGCCGTACTTCGGTACAGCTCGACAGTGACAGTGACAGTGACAAATACCATGTTATATGCTTATGTGTTAATATGTGTTATTTGTCTATATGAAAGTTATGTGATTGCATTTCTACTTGTGTATTAGTGTAATTGCATTGCATAGTAGTTGCATAGTAGAAAGTCCTGCAGGCATGCTAAAGTAGAAGTCTCACCCTGAGGTGTGAGCAATGCTAAAGGAGTCTTGCACTAACGTGCAAGCGAGAAAGAAAGTCCCACCCTGAGGTGTGGGCAGCGCTAAAGTAAAAGTCTTACCCTGAGGTGTAAGCAAGATAGGGATCTGGTCCTCGGACCACGATCCATATGTGATAGTTAAAGTATGATAAAGTCACTTGTCAAGTATAAGTGAAATGATAGACAGAGTACAGTGGGACACCCTAACGGGTTTCCTTAAAGATAAAGTTTTAATGACAGATAGTAACGTAACAGATTTATAATTGTAACGTTGTAAAGTTTTAAAGTAATAGTTAAAAGTTTATTTCAAAGAAAGTGAAAGTAAAGCTTATTTTATTTTAATAAAACTAAGCTACCAAAGACAAAGTTTACAGTTTAAAGTAAAGAGAGAACTCACCAGCGTTAGCTGACTTTTAGTATGCATGACAGGTAAAAAGGGTAAAGCTAAAGAAAAGTGAAAGAGCCATGTGGGCTGGATAGCATGGACATCGGGCTGCGGTATTGAAGACTGACATTTCCAATCCTGATAGTTCACGTTATAGACAATATTTCATGTTTTAGTTTGATGAATGATTTGAATTAAAGACTTCCGCTGTAATAGATTCTGATTTCCGGTTTAAGAACTATGTTTGTTATGTTGTGTGCCAACTATGAGATGTACCCGCTTTGGGGCGTTTCAAGTTGGTATCAGAGCCATAGTTTGAGAGATTCAGACATTTGCGATAATGTCTGAACTTAAACTGAGAATGGGACAAAGCAAAGGAAGGAAAGGAATGTCAGTCGGAGCAGCCCGTCCATGGAAAGATAGTAGACAGAAGGTAGTCAATGTCCTTACATAGAACATAGACAATAACGCCTTAGTACAGATAGCAGAAAGTAGATGCTTTAGCATAAATAGTACATAGTACATGCCTTAGCACAGACAGTAGACAGTAGATAGTACGTGCCTTATAGTAGAAACTCTGAACTTGGATGCAAATGTTACTCGGAAAGGAAATGTTCAGAACCCGAGTAGTAAAGTAAATTAGTAATTTCATACCGGTCTCTGTAATTAGTAATTTACAGTACTCGAGGTGTTCTAAATTGTTACCTATCTTGATAACACGAGCTATCTTTGTTCACAGTAGACACTAAATGGCTAGAGCAAAGAGAGGAGGTCGCACTGGGGGTCGTACTGGTCGTCGAGGCCGACCTCCAGGTAACCGGAACCGTCCTGAAGAAAGTGAGCACTCCCGCAACGAAGCTGAATCGGTGCATGTGGAGCATAATGATAGTGGGAACCATATGTCGGCTCCTAACGATGCCCCTAATGAGGCGCTTGAGTTGGAACCGATTGTGAAAGAAGCTATAGCGGCAGAGGTTACTTCAATCTTGAAGAAAGTTCTACCAGAAGCATTGGGCGAGGCCCTTAAAGAGTTTAATATAGGGAAGAAAGAAACGAAAGAGGAAAGCAGCAAGAGACTTGGAGTCACTGACAGTGATGATTCTGATTATGAAATGGCAACCCGGGGTTGCAACTATAAGTCCTTTCGGGGGTGTGACCCGCCGAAGTATGATGGACGGAAAGATGCTGTTGCCACTTTTGAGTGGATAGAGAGAATGAATGGGGTGATCAACATTAGTGAGTGCCGTGATGATCAAGCGGTCAAGTTTGCCGCTCACTCATTCACTAATGAGGCATTAAGCTGGTGGAGATCGATCGAAAGAATCAAGTCTTCTGCTGAGATGAAAAAGATGAAATGGGACGACATGAAAAAGCTGCTAATCACTAAGTTCTGCCCGCAGAACGAGATTGACAGAGTTGAGAGGGAATTTCTGGGGCTCTGTGCTGGTAGTATGACTCATCGCCAGTATACCTCCAAATATCAAGAGTTGGCTCAGCTGGTTCCACATCTGGTGGACACTGAGGAAAAGAGGATTAAGTACTACATCAAGGGACTACCACAGAAAGTCCGTGTGCACGTGAAAGCTAATGCTCCCACGAGTTTTGAATCTGTGGTATCACTTGCTGGGATAGTTTATGATGACTTCGAATCCGCAGACCCATTGCCTACTGAGAAGAAAGTGACCAATGCCGTTAAACGGCCAGCTAAAGAGTGGGCGGGGCCGGAGACGAAGAAACTGAGGATTGAAGATGGGGTTGAATGTGCTAAGTGTGGCAGGAAGCACTCGGGCGAGTGCCGAGTTGGGTTAAATATGTGCTATAGGTGCGGAAAGACCGGACACTACTCTCGAGAGTGTCCCGGGGCACAGTCTTGTTATAACTGCGGGATACCTGGCCACATGGCCAAAGACTGTCGGAAACCCAAGGCTACTGGCACCGAGAAGGGTAAAGAACCTGAGAAGCCGAAGGCAAGGACCCGGGCGTATGCACTGACACAGGAGGAGGCTAGGGGAGACCCAGATGTTGTGTCAGGTACGTTCATCCTTGACCACACTTATGTTTCAGTATTATTTGATTCGGGTGCCAGTAGGAGTTTTATATCATCTTCTAAGTGTAAAAGAATGAAATGCAAAGTTACTAGAGTAGAGCAGACCTTTAATGTGGAAACCGCAGTGGGCAAGACCACGATAGTAAGTGAATTGGTAGATAATTGCACGATAAAGATTCATGGCCATAGATTCCCAGTTAGGTTGTATGTTATGACCTTGGGAGGATTCGATATAGTTTTGGGTATGGATTGGTTAGCTGCCAACGAAGCCCGGATAATATGTAGACGAAAGATAGTTCAGCTCAAAGCTCCAGACGGTGTTGAGGTTTTGGTGTACGGGGATCGCGACGGTTCACTAACGAACGTCATATCAATGATAAAGGCAGAGAAGTATATAGGGCGCGGATGCGAGGCCTACCTGGCCTATGTGATAGACAATGATGTAAAGGTGAGAGAGTTAAAAGACGTACCAGTTGTATGTAATTTTCCGGGGGTGTTTCCTGAGGAGTTGCCTGGGTTACCACCTGACCGGGAGACAGAGTTCCAGATAGACTTAGTGCCAGGTGCCCAGCCCGTGGCTAAAGCACCGTACCGACTTGCACCTCTGGAGATGAAAGAGCTGATGGTACAGTTGGAAGAACTTTTGGATAGAGGATTTATCAGATCAAGCATTTCTCCATGGGGTGCTCCGGTTCTGTTCGTAAAGAAGAAAGATGGTGCCATGAGAATGTGCATCGACTACAGAGAGTTGAACAAGCGTACAGTAAAGAACAAATATCCGCTACCAAGGATCGATGATCTGTTCGACCAACTACAGGGCGCCAGATGGTTCTCCAAGATCGATCTGCGGTCGGGATATCATCAGTTAAAGGTAAGAGAAGAGGACATACCTAAGACAGCGTTTCGCACGCGTTATGGGCATTACGAGTTTCGCGTGATGTCTTTCGGCTTGACGAACGCTCCGGCAGCATTCATGAGTATGATGAACCAGGTGTGTAGACCGATGCTAGATAGGTCGGTGATAGTGTTTATAGACGACATACTCATTTATTCGAAAAGTGAAGGTGATCATGCTTGTCATCTTCGAGAAGTACTAGAGACGCTACAAAAAGAAAAGTTGTATGCCAAGTTCTCCAAATGCGCGTTCTGGCTTAAGGAAGTCCAATTCTTAGGTCACGTTATCAACGCAGACGGCATTATGGTTGACCCGGCTAAGATAGAGGCAGTACAGGAATGGGAAACCCCGAAGACGCCAACCGAGATTCGGAGTTTTCTGGGATTGGCAGGTTACTATCGAAGGTTCATTCAGGACTTCTCGAGAATAGCTTCGCCACTGACAAAGTTGACACGTAAAGAAGTAAAGTACGAATGGGGACAGGCTCAGTCCAAAGCATTTGAAGAGTTAAAGAAGAAGTTGACCCAAGCCCCAGTGTTAGCACTACCCGACGGTAACGAGGACCTGGTGGTATATTCTGACGCATCGGGACAAGGGTTAGGGTGTGTTTTGATGCAGAGGGGAAAGGTGATCGCGTATGCGTCACGACAGCTAAAGATCCACGAAATTAACTACCCGACTCACGATTTGGAGCTCGCGGCAGTTGTTTTTGCGTTAAAGATTTGGAGGCATTACCTCTACGGGGTGAAATGCACGATTTATTCGGATCACAAGAGCTTGAAGTATTTCTTCGAACAGAAAGACCTGAATATGCGGCAAAGGCGGTGGTTAGAATTGCTGAAGGACTATGACTGTGAGATCCTATACCACCCGGGAAAGGCGAATGTGGTCGCTGATGCCCTAAGTCGTAAGGAGAATCGTTCTCCTATTAGGGTAAAAGCGTACCAGTTAGTGATAACCCCAGATTTTATGACAGAGCTAGAAGCAGCACAGAAGGAAGCACTAAAGGAAGAGAACATAAAGAAAGAAAGAATGGTCGGTCAACAGACAAAGTTGGAATTAAACACTCATGGAGTGAGGACCAGGTGTGGTCGCATGTGGGTACCAAAGGGCGGAGAGCTTAGGGCCAAAGTACTTGACGAGGCCCATAAGTCTCGATATTCCATCCACCCAGGAACCACGAAAATGTACCAGGATTTGAAAAAAAAGTATTGGTGGCCTAACATGAAGAATGATGTGACCGGATATGTAAGCAAGTGTCTGACTTGCTCACAAGTTAAAGCAGAGCATCAGAAACCGTACGGGAAGATCCAGCCTCTGGAAATACCCGAATGGAAGTGGGAGCGTATCACCATGGACTTTATTACAAAGCTGCCCCGCACAGCAAAAGGCCATGATACGATTTGGGTTATAGTGGATCGTCTGACAAAGAGTGCACATTTCTTGCCAATTCGCGAAACGTATTCATCTGAGAAGTTGGCAGAAGTATTTATCAATGAAATTGTCTCTCGACATGGCGTACCGTTATCAATTGTATCTGACCGGGACACGCGATTTACATCGAGATTCTGGAAAAGATTTCATGAGTCAATGGGTACGAGGTTAAACATCAGCACGGCTTATCACCCACAGACGGATGGGCAATCAGAAAGGACCATCCAGACGTTGGAGGATATGCTCCGCGCATGCATTATAGACTTTGGTGGCAGTTGGGATAGTCACCTACCATTGGCAGAGTTCTCCTACAACAACAGCCACCACACCACTATTGGTATGCCGCCTTACGAAATGTTGTATGGTAGAAGATGTCGAACCCCGGTCTGTTGGGGGGAGGTAGGACAGAAAGAATTGGGAAGTTTAGAGGTAGTCACAGCAACCTCTGTAAAGTTTGACCAGATCAAGGCCAGAATGAAAGCTGCACAGGACCGTCAAAAGTCCTACGCAGATAGGAGGCGGAGACCAATCGAATTCAATGTCGGGGATCAAGTACTATTGAAGGTATCTCCCTGGAAGGGGATCATACGATTCAGAAAGAGAGGGAAGTTAAGCCCAAGATTCGTCGGACCCTTCAAAATACTAGCGCGAGTTGGTGAAGTCGCTTACCGGTTAGAATTACCGGATGAGCTTAGTGGAATTCACCCAACCTTCCACGTGTCGCACTTGCGTAAGTGCTTGGCAGACGAATCAGCGCATGTGACACTTGACGACATCGAGATAGATAATAGCCTCAATTACATCGAGGAACCCGTCGCCATACTAGACAGGAAAGAAAAGCGGTTACGGAATAAAGTGATACAGTTAGTCAAAGTACAATGGAAGCATCGTAAAGGGTCAGAAGCTACATGGGAAACCGAGACAGAAATGAAAGAGTCGTACCCGCACCTGTTTGACTTATAACAGGTTTCGAGGACGAAACCTTTCGTAAGAGGGGTAGACTTGTAACATCCCAAAATAAATAAAAACCCAAATAAAAGAAAAAGGAAGGTGGGCTTGGCTAGGGGCCGGCCCATGGGCCCGAAAACTGAGAAGAACCCTTCTAATCAGTAGCCATTTCCTCCTGTGTCCTTCATTTTCTTCCTGCGCAAGAACCTTAGAGAGAGAGAGAGAGAGACCGTCTAGAGAGAGAAAGCTCGGATCAAGCTCAAAGTCTCGAGGATTGTTGCTCAACATCTCTGGAGCATAAAGGAACGAGAAGGAAGCTATAACAGGTAATTATTATGCCTAAATCTGAGTTTTTGTAACTTTCGGGTTTCGGGTTAATAATCGAGTAAAGGTTTAGATTTTTACGTGTGAAACTGGAAACAAACCACGGGTTTGGGTTCATGGGGGAAAATGGAACATTTCGAACGTAAAAAGTTCATAGCTTGATCGATTAGAACAAAGGGACCAGATCTAGGGTTCTGTTTGGGGAAGAAGACTGCACAGTCGAAACTACTAGTTTCGATATGGATCTATCGAAACTACCTAGTTTCGACAGGGGCAGACCCATCGAAACTACCATAGTTTCAATATAGACCCAAGACCTTAACTAAGAATTTATATAAGTCATACGACTCGAAACTACTTAGTTTCGATAAGAAGCAGTGACTCGAAACTACTTAGTTTCGATAAGAAGCAGTGACTCGAAACTACTTAGTTTCGATAAGAAGCAGTGACTCGAAACTACTTAGTTTCGATAAGAAGCCAGGGCTCGAAACTACATAGTTTCGATAAGGAGCCAGGACTCGAAACTACCTAGTTTCGATAATGAAACCATGACCCGAAACATCTGAGTCAAGCCTAGTAATGTCTAAGTGTCCCCTAGGAACACAGCCTTACGCCTATGACTTGATTATACAGATTGTGGGTGACCATAGTGACATTCAGGAACCGGCTAGGTGTAAACAGAAACGATTCATCTGGTGAGTTCTTATTGCCCTTTTTCCTAATGGTTTTGGGCTGGCATGCATACTGGTATAGTATTTTATAAAAATGTTATTTTTATAAAATGAAAGGCAAAGTATAGTATTTTATAAAAATGTTATTTTTATAAAATGAAAGGCAAAGTATAGTATTTTATAAAAATGTTATTTTTATAAAATGAAAGATAAAGAACAAAAGAGCATAGTATTATCTTTTAAACAAGTTTTGAAAGATAACAATGAGCTAAAGAAAGAACGATAAAGGAGCCGTACTTCGGTACAGCTCGACAGTGACAGTGACAGTGACAAATACCATGTTATATGCTTATGTGTTAATATGTGTTATTTGTCTATATGAAAGTTATGTGATTGCATTTCTACTTGTGTATTAGTGTAATTGCATTGCATAGTAGTTGCATAGTAGAAAGTCCTGCAGGCATGCTAAAGTAGAAGTCTCACCCTGAGGTGTGAGCAATGCTAAAGGAGTCTTGCACTAACGTGCAAGCGAGAAAGAAAGTCCCACCCTGAGGTGTGGGCAGCGCTAAAGTAAAAGTCTTACCCTGAGGTGTAAGCAAGATAGGGATCTGGTCCTCGGACCACGATCCATATGTGATAGTTAAAGTATGATAAAGTCACTTGTCAAGTATAAGTGAAATGATAGACAGAGTACAGTGGGACACCCTAACGGGTTTCCTTAAAGATAAAGTTTTAATGACAGATAGTAACGTAACAGATTTATAATTGTAACGTTGTAAAGTTTTAAAGTAATAGTTAAAAGTTTATTTCAAAGAAAGTGAAAGTAAAGCTTATTTTATTTTAATAAAACTAAGCTACCAAAGACAAAGTTTACAGTTTAAAGTAAAGAGAGAACTCACCAGCGTTAGCTGACTTTTAGTATGCATGACAGGTAAAAAGGGTAAAGCTAAAGAAAAGTGAAAGAGCCATGTGGGCTGGATAGCATGGACATCGGGCTGCGGTATTGAAGACTGACATTTCCAATCCTGATAGTTCACGTTATAGACAATATTTCATGTTTTAGTTTGATGAATGATTTGAATTAAAGACTTCCGCTGTAATAGATTCTGATTTCCGGTTTAAGAACTATGTTTGTTATGTTGTGTGCCAACTATGAGATGTACCCGCTTTGGGGCGTTTCATTACATAAGACATTCGTCTTTTAAATGAAAGATTACAATTTTAAGAGAAATAGAGGCTTCATGCACGCCTTAGGTAACTCTCCACTAAGAAGCAGAGAAGTACTACCACAAGAACTGCTAGGGTTACCCGGATGGCAAACCTAGCCTCTGCCCTAGTGGTCTCGGTATGGTGCTCGAGGATTTCCCTGTCTTCCTCCAAAGTCGTGATCTTTTCTTCCTGGATCCAGATTTGATTGGCCAGGTCGTCGATCATTTGGTTTAACAGGTCATGTCGAGCCCTGTGCTCCATCTCTCGTCTCATAAATTCGGCGGTTTCCACAAACCTAGGAATGTTAGGCACCGGGATTCCCATTGCCACGGGAGGTACTCCGGCATGCCTAGCCCTTAGGGTAGGGGTAGGTGCTAGATATGGGTCCCTTGGTGGTGATGAGAACCGGTGGTGAAGATGAGGTGCTTGATAAGGATTCCTCGGTGGTGATGTCCTAGGGTTTCTGATCCAATTGGTGTTGAGTTCAGCTCTTGAACATGCATTAGGATAAGGACTTGGTTGATACACCTGTGACTCGCTACTCTCTTCCCGGTCGGACTCTCCTCTTGGACGGTACACTGGTGAAGAGTGTGAGTGTGAGTCCATTACCTAGCTAGAGAGAGAGTAGAGAGAAAAGTTGTTCAAAAGTTTTTATTCATAATACTGAGTTATCACAGTAATATTTTCAAAAAATAGTTTTTAATTGGAAGTTGATGGGCTAACGAGGAGAATTTCCCGGAAGAAGGGGGTGGTCACAAGGACTCACTTAAGTACCCTATTTCCCTAGCCAGAACTTCCTCATGGGCCTACAACTTCTTTCAGTTGTTGTCACCGATGTTTGGGTTTATGGTACTATGTCGAGGTTCATTAGAGTCTTAAACGTGGGATTTGTCTATTCCATAGCGGACTTCTTCTCTTACAAGGAAAACACTTATGTTACTAATTCCTTTGTTAATGTATTTTGGAAAAAGGGCATAAAATTTTGTTTACAAGAGACGGTGATGCGTAAGTTTTAAAGAAGTATGAAAGTTTTGAGATGTATAAAAGTGTAACGAAAGTTTGAGTTAGCTACCAAATGAAACTTGGTTAAGTGCTAAGGAGGTAAGGTAAAAATACAAGGGTCACCTCTTAGGTGTCATATTTATAAAATAATGAAGCTTTATAGAAGAATTTGTAGGGTAATACATAGTTTTAAGGGTTATATTACAACGATCACGAAGTTTATTGGGTAGTATCTATAAATATAAGTTTATGTATGTAGTTTTTAAGTATAATCTCGTAAGAATTTCTCCTTGAAGGTAACTCCTTCAGGTCATGACGAGTAAGCATGCTGTCATGCGACAAGACGGGACTTAAGAATCATAGAATAAAGGTTATAGAGGAAAGTTTTTGAATCATGAATTTATGAAGCGTAAAGTATTTGAGATGGTACTCATTTAGTGCATATCGCTAAGTGAGTACTTTGACATATCAAGAGAAATTTGAGCTCACTAATGTTTAGAGAAGTTATGCATTCCTATAAGTGGATACTCATCCCAAGAATTCCCAGGAAGGCATACGGGTCCAACGGTTGATTTGGATTTGTACGAAATGCTTTCCTTGACAGAATTTCCCAGGATACAGGTATCCACCCTTCCGGTCCGCACAAGTTCTCATACATTGTCTAGAACTTAAATAATCTTGACGAGAATTTATTAGGGGATTAGACTTAAAGCCAAAGAATGTATCCTCGACGTAGTAGGCTTTTGTAGCACGTAGGTAAGTAGAAACGTAAAATCTCCAAGCGTTCACGTATAAGATTTAAGAATAGAATGAGGAGAGAATTCCTAGTAAAGGACATGAGATAACTCATGTTTGGGTCTCCTAAGTTATAGTCTAGGTCATGTGTCTAATAACCTAATTCCCTATAACTAAGGCTCTGATACCAATCTGTCACACCCCAACCGACGGCGGATTATACGTCGGGGCGGACGCGGTTGTTCAATAGCACAAGGTTGACTATTAAAGTTTCAATATTTCATTAATAAATAGATTCAAAGGTTCAATACAAAGGAAATAACAAATATACAACGTTTATTTAATAAGTAGTCTAGGTCCAAAGCGTCCTATGTGATCACAAACAAGTCTCATGATGTAGAACCTGAAACATGTGAAAGAATCTGTCAACTACAAAATAGTTGGTGAGATACAAATGTTTTGACGCAGTTTAACAAGTATTTGGAAAGAATTACAATTCACTATGATATATGCATTCTATAATGTAAGTATGAGAACAAGTATCTTAAACATTGTGCATATCAACCCTCCAACCAAGTTTAGGCATAACCCGCAGGTTACCCTTATAAGTCTCAAGTTTAAAAGTTTAATTCAGTAACAATCACAAAGGGCTCCCCCCGAAGGGTCAATCAATCAAGGTGGATTGGTCAAATGCAATAGATCTATCATTGTTACTATAGACTTGATCAAAGTTAATGAATATGCTAGTTTTAAGTTTAATCTAAGCATACAAGTCTCAAGTTTAACATAAGAATAAGAACATAGTCATAGTTTGTACAAGAATTGTATAAGTTTAAAGTTTTGAACATGTTTCACCCCAAAAGTATAGAAAGGAAAAAGGGGCTAAGTATACTCACTTGGATGATGAATAGTATCCGACAAGAGTAAGTATTCGCAAGACTTGGAGAGGGAGAGTATCTTCATAATAAGCCTAAGAATATAAGTCTAAAGTTTTAAGTAAAAAATCTAAGACAAGGATCTATGATTCGAGATTGACTAGGGTTTCAAACGGGAGACGAGAATAATTTGGGTTTGCAAAGCTTAGATTGAAGTTTCAAATACTAAGATTGGATATCAAAGTTTAAATAAATAATTATTAAGTGTTTATAATAA
The DNA here is from genome assembly GCA_023525975.1 of Smallanthus sonchifolius. Lineage (NCBI taxonomy): Eukaryota > Viridiplantae > Streptophyta > Magnoliopsida > Asterales > Asteraceae > Smallanthus > Smallanthus sonchifolius. Next base: position 37,729,507 of record CM042046.1, read on the forward strand.
TTATTTAAGAATAATTAATTATTAAAGAATAACAATTATTTGTCAAGGGTAAATAATTATTTAAAAATGGTAATTACTTTATCCCATTTAAACAATCAATATTAAACATCTAAGACTTATTAGGTATCCATTTTATAAATTATCTTGTAATATATGATGTTTAGAATGGGGTTACAAGTTAAGTAAGCATTATGTAATTATAAGTTTATAAAAGATTAGATAGAGTTTCTTATATTATAACATTTTTATAGTTTATAAGTTTATAAATAAGGCTTCTTTAAAGTATTTAAATAAGGTTTACGAATTTATAAATGAATTCAACATATTTATTTTCTCAAATAAATAAATGATTCTCGAGTTAAATACACATGAATTTTTGTAAAGGGTTTTATAAGTTTCGGTTTTATAAAAATGTATATGTAAGTTTACAAATCTTTTGACTATAAATTTATAAATCTTTTAAAGTTTTTGTTTAATTCATTGAAGTTCATAGAAACACTTATAAGTCTTATTGGAGTTAAAAGTATATTTTTTTTGTATTCAAAAACTAGTTTTTTTTAAAATTTATTATTTATAAGTTTTAGTAAAACTTAATTAAATAAAAGGGTTCAGAGAGTAAAAGTATAAGGAGAGTCGGTTTTTAAGTTTATAAGCATTTAACATATTTTGTAAAAATAATTAGAAGGTTTAAATACTTGTTTAAAAGGCTAAAAAAAATGAAGGAAGCAAAACCCAGCTACCCGGATTCGAACTCGGGTCACTGAATGGGTCGAATCCGCACACACACACTAACCATCCCGACTACGGGTTAGTTAGTGTATACCATGAACCAGAAATCATTTAAACAACAACTCCAATCGAACCCAATTCCCTCATGAACCCTAGATCAAAAACCCGTCAAATACGCATTGATTATCCCTCTGTCGTTGTAATTCGACAGAGGGCTTTTGTTCTACGTGTTATTACGAAGGTTTGGCCTCAAGAACTACCTGATAAGGTGATGATTCGAGCGAGAACGGGTAGAAGCCTCGACTTCGGCTACCGTGGACTGTAAATCGACAATGCAGGTGACGAATGTTTGAATTGAGTGTTTAGGAAGATTGAGGGTGATGTTGTTGAGGTGATTCGGTCGGTATTTATACGCGATTTCAGATTTTAATGCTCGATTAGGTGGGGAGTTCACGGTTAGGTCCGAACGGCTTGAATTTGAATTCACGCGTGGTTGTGGTTGAAATCGGGCATTGATGATTCTTGGGTTACGGTCGCACGCGGGAGTCGAACCCGAGGTTCAACGAATCTGGACGGGAAAATGTGATTTTGGGATAAAACGGCTCAAAACCGAGTGTGACGGGTTTCGAACCTGGGACCTATTTCGGTTCTGGAAGTTTGGGATAAATACACAACAGGTCCCTGAAATCCCAAGCTATTATCATTTTATGTTTAAAACTTATGATTTAGTTTAAACATCTTTTGAAGGTGACAGTTTTTAGTCCTTGGACTTTATAGATAAGAAAAATATCTAATTAAAAATTAAATAAGTTAAATGATTTTTTTTTCATAAACTTTATAAGATGATCTATAAGATTTATCTTAAGTTTAAGGAATAGGTTTATATAATTACAAACTTGTCAATTTTTGAGAATTTATATATATATATATAAACTATTTATGTATTAATCTAACATTAATATTTATAGTTTTAAGGAAATAGTTTTAACACGAAATCGAGTTTAAATTTAGTAACACGTGTAAAAAGGTAGGTCGGAAAATCTCGAATATTACAATTTACATAAAAGGTTAAATAAGTAAGCTTACATCTTTTACCTACACTTACGATATTCATACATGACTCTCTCCTTTGATGGCCCAAGCTATCTACGCGCCTAAAAGCGTCATTTACCAACAATTAAGCATTTGTATTCGAGTTTTTCAAGCTTTCTAGTTTAAAGTTGTTTACTTAAACATAAATTCAATAAATAATCATGAATTACTTGAGATTCAATACCAACTAAAAAGGATCAGCATAACTTAAAAGAAAAATCGTTCAAACATACACTACAAGGAGACGGAGCAATAGGGGCGATAATTATCGCCCCTAAAGCCCGCCAAAATCGCCCCTATTGCTAATAGCGGCGATATATCGCCGCTAAAGGATCGCCCCTATTGCTACGTCGCTAATGCTTATTTATCGCCCCTAAAGCCCTCCAAAATCGCCCCTATTGCTAATAGCTTTAGGGGCGATATTTTCGCCCCTAAAAGCCTAACAATCGCCCCTAATGGTCTTTCCCAGCTTTTTATAGTTTTTTTGTTATTTTTAATATATCCAGTTTTTTTCCATAAAACAGTAAATTTAAACAAACAAATAGATCAATCTGCAGATTTAGGACCATTGATATAAACATAAAAAACTACATAATATTCCCAAATGTCGTAAACACATAAAAATATTTAATACATAAAACTAGCTACTCTGTATCGTCATTCCCGTCTCCCTCGTCCATGTGCCTCCTCCAGTTGCAACAACAAATCTTGTAATTAGTTGTATAAAAGCCTCCTTGCTATTTCCGAGCCCTGTAGTGACCGGTCTTCTACTTGTTCCGGTTTGTGATAATTTTCGGGCTTCTCATGTTGTATAAGTTTTACCATCATTCCCTATCAAAATAAACATATAATTTATAAATACGGGTATAAAAACATTAAATGAAGGATGTAAAAAACATTGAATACAAAGGATGTGTTCTATAGAACAGATCGAAATTTTTAATTCTTTTTTCCTTCTGTTTGGATAGAATTAACCAACTGTATCAAAACCTAAATGCGTAAATGCCAAAATTGAAGAAAAAATCAACCCTACCTTAACATCTGGAACGAGCTGCAAGATGCTATTATTTGCACGCACGCCAGATAAACTCTTCCAGCTTGTTTCATCAATCCCGTTTAAGAACAACGGGTTAAGTATGTCAACATTCTGCAAATCAAATTCATTTAAACGTGTGTATTCCAACCATTTCAAGTAAACTAATTAGAAGAAGAAAAAGAAAACTTAAAGTTACCTCAGGAACAGTTGTTACTTGAAGTTGAGCATAAGGCAAGTCGACAGAAATTCCTTCAAATTTAAACATCGTTAAAGGAACCTTTGCATCTTTAACACAATGGATATCCGACACTTCTACCCTTTTTGCAAAAATTTCATGTAGAACTATGAAAAAGTCCTGCACAACATTAAATAACACAAGTTTGATTAAATGTTGTGCTCACAAATTAAATGAAGAAACTGCAAGATGACTCGCTGTCAAAGAGGCAAACCAAGGGCCGACACACAGAGCATCAATATCAGATTCTGCATTATGCACCTAAACAACATTTTAAAACAAATTAGAGTCCAACATATTTTGCTACAAAGAGAAATCAAACAACCAATAAATAAATAAATAAAACAGAAACTCACACCAAGACCATATGATCCATATGTTAATATAGTCGTGGAGGCAACTCTAAATGACTTTGTAGCAGCCTGTGTAGGTAAGCAACTCTCTTAATCCACTTTACCAAGACCTTGACATACTTTACCACTAAACCGAAGCCACTATGAACTTATTCTTAATTTCACATTTCAAACAACCAATTGTAGAATGATTATAGCTTTCTCCTCTTGTGACCGACACACTAACTCAGAGGAAATGCCTATGCTAAACATGCAGTACTCAAACTCAGTTTTTTTAAACAGTCTACCCTTCGAGCTAGAAGGACATGTTCAAATTGACATCAATTAAAACCCTAAAACCTTATTCAAGGCCAGCAAAGTTGACATTGATTTAAACCATAACACCTGCAAACGATTCAAAACACATACCAGTTTCGTTCAATCATTAATCTACTCAAAACCCACATTACATATCAAATGCATAAATACAATAGGGCTAAATCCTTCTCACACTATGCTCATATCATTAAATCTAAGCAATGTGAATTAAAAACTCAAATTGATAATAACAGTGGTAATGTGTGAGATGAAGAAGAAGAAATTGACCTAAATATTTGTTATAGAGAAGCAGCAACAGATTTTGAAGCAAGGAATAGTTCCTCGAAGTGGTGGTGGTGGTTGCAGGCGGTGGTCCGGCGAGGGGTTGCAGGCGGTGGTGCGACGTGGTGATGGTGGTTGCAGGTGGTAACGCGACATGGTGGTGGTGGTGGTTGCAGGCGATAACGCGACGTGGTGGTGGTGGTTGCAGGTGGTGGTCCAGCGAGGGGTTGCAGGCGATGGTGCGACGTGGTGGTGGTGGTGGTTGCAGGTGGTGAGGGCGGTAAAAGATGGAGAGCAATAGAGCAGATGGGGAGAGCAATGGAGCAGATCTGACTTCTTGGAGGGAAATACCCTGCCACAAGTACTTAGGGTTTTAGGGGCGATTTATCGCCCCTAATGGTCTCGCCCCTAATGCTCTTTCTTCCCTAACCATTAGATCAATTTCAGATCAGCGGATGGTTTAACTAGTGGATTTTTTCACGCGGATTAAAGTAGGTATCGCCCCTAAAGGTTAAAATCGCCCCTAAAGCCCTCGCCCCTAATGCTTACATTTCTTGTAGTGATACCTTAAGATTTGTAAAAAACCAGAATCCGAAACTTGTTTACAACCCTTCTTAGAGGTAAAACATTCAATAAATTAGTTTGTGGATTACTTTAGGTTGAAATTAACAAAACCCTAAACCTAAAACCAAACTCATTCAAATCGAAATTCATTAAATCGAACCAAATAAAAGTTCTATATAAAGGTGAATTACATATATAAATGAGTCGAATGCGAAACAAACAAGGTTATAAATATAAGTTTCTTGCTGTCAGTAATATGAAATTTTGCTAGTTTTCTGTTAATACAACAAATATAGGTTAGGATGAAGGCTTGAACGTTCCTTGGTTCCACCAGTGCGTCGAGAACCTGCTAAGACAAAAGACACCGTTAGTCTCACCGCAAGAGGGGATCTCCTGCGATCAGCCTCCGGCATGAGAATAAGATAACCGTTCTATGGAGGTGAAAATGGTAAGGTGTAATGATCGAGATTTATGAGTGTAGTGTGGTTAAGTTGTCATACCTCGAATGCACAAGGCACCCCTTTTTATAGCCAAGCTTGTGTATCAGGGGTCACTAAACCGTTACCCCTTGTCTATTTCTGGGGTAATCCTTCTTACTTTTTTACCTGTAGTTTTGACAAGGGGACAAACCCCCTTGTTCAAGGTTTCTAATAAGCCATTAATCACCTTTTGTCTGGTATGTGGACTTTCCTAAGATGCCAAATCGGTATCTATCCATCATGCTACGTCAACCTTGATCCATGGACGTTGATATCGCGGTTCAACTTCATACACACCCTGGTTCGTACACGTACCCACCTCATCATTTTCCGCTAGTCGTATATGATATTATCATCCTTGCTATTAAAGAAAAAAGAAAAATGTTAAAAAGCGTGAGAATTATAAAAAAATAAAAAATATAGAATAAAAAACGTGCTTTCCCGATGCAAGTAGAATTCGAACACAAACATAGTTTTATGATTAGATATAGTTGGAGCTGGCCCACCTACCTACCAGTCTACTTACTGCCCTTCAGATAGGCATGTGGAGGGTATTTATGTCCTTTCCAATTATATGTGTGGTCAAATGGTAGTCAACATTCACAGGTCACTACACAAGCCATGTGAAGGGTATTAATGTCCTTTTAATGATTTCCCATGTATGGTCACTAATGAAATGAGAGTGTGGGCACACAATTGCCTCTGCGTAAATTGTACTCTTTATCCGAGTATTACGCCGGGTGAGTTGGGGGGGTCAAGTACGGATCACAACATATTTTATAAATTTTATAAAATACTTTTTACATTTCAGAATAATCGTACAACTACTTTTGTGAAGTGTATCTATAATAGTTAACTAGTTGGTACCACCCGCACTTCGCGGCGGGTTCGAAACATAAATAAAAATAACCAAATCGTGATAGTACATGCAACGTGGCGTTAAGAAAAACACGTAGCAACGATATATTCAATAGTAACGAAAAATTTACTTCGTCGTATACGAAAGTGAAGTTATTCAAAAAAAGTTATACCGAAATGTATATAAAAATAAACACGTCGACGACGGATTACAATGTACCGCTTTAAACAAACGTACATAAAAAATTGTCCGAAGGACAAAATATAAAGATATGTATATATTTAGCATTTCATTTGTGATAAACATGAAAATAAGAATTACCAAATAAATTTGTCCATTATTACAACCAAGGCCAAAACAGGGAAAAAAAACATAGACCGGGTTGTTTTTAATTCCATTTTTTTTTTCTGGAAGGTTTAAGATGGGAGAAATGAGAGGGAGTCAGTGCAAACAAAGCAGAGATGTGCTTCAGCCTGTTGTACCAAGAGGGTATCAATTTGTAAGTTATTATTCATACGTTAGTTTTTGTTTAGTTAGTAAAGATAATTCACTAGACTGTCGTATATTTGTTGGAGAAATTGGGTGAAATAATGAGTTTTTCATCAAGTTGATAAATGATTTTTTTATCAACTTTAAATGGAGATAAATATATGTAAATGTTGTTTATATCTTTATTTATTTCTGAGTCTATTATGTGAGAGCTTCGTAATAAACTAAATCCCGTTTAAAATGGAGCTAAGATGAATGAGATAATGATTCTCAAAATTGTGTGTTTAAATCTGTCAAAACTGTGAAAATTAGAAGAAAAGTGGATGTAACTTGTCCCACATAGGAGAGAGAACAAAACATTGAGTGATATTTAAGTGGGAGTCTTCACAAACAAAAAAAAATGGTTTCCATCGATCTTTCTTATCCTTCTAATCTCAATCAAGTTACAAATTCGGGTGCTCGGTCTACCCTGCCATTACATACTACTTCGGCTAGGGATGAGTATTTGGTACATTGGGAAACAAACGAGTTCTATTTAAAGACTCGAAATTTGTTTTAATGAACTCATATCAAATACAATTCTTCATTCACCGTCTTCTTATTCTTCTTCTTCTTCATCTATTGTTCTTGTAATTTAGTTTTGTTTCGGTTGTAATTTAATTTCCTTTCAATTCTTTATTCAAATTGATTTATAAAAGTGGTTTAGATTTATTTTACGAACGACTTCTTACAATCTTAAAACAAAATTTTAAAATACCGTTCGTATTTTTCATACCCTCCATCTTAAAACAATTTAACCGTGAATGCTTTAATAAGATTTATGTTGAAATAATTGAATAATGCTTTTGATGAGATGGTGTATTGACATATAAAAGATCTCTTGTGTATCTTGACAATAGAAAGTCAACGAGTGAGAGAAGCGGTAGCCAAGACACCAAGGATTTCAAGGATAAATGTAAGTTAATCTTACAAAGAGTTTACGGTTTAGTTTTTTACTTATAATAGTCACATTGAGTAGAAATCACTAAATGCGAAGAATGAGACTTTGTTGATAAGAATCCATGGTTAAAATTGTGGGTTCAAGTTGTAACACAAGCATCTCATAATAACTTGTGACCTTGTTACTATTGCAGATTCATTAGTAACGAATTAGAGTAAATTATAAATTACGTCATTTAAATATTATCTAAGTTTCAGTATATGTCATTTAACTAAGTAAATTATAGAAAACATCCTTTATGTTTAAAAAACCTTGCACGTTATGTCCTTTGGCTTAACGACCGTTAAATTTTACCGTTAAGTTTGTTCACGTGCAATGCACATGAGAGTATTTTGGGGGCTTTCACACATAAAAAGACTATTCTTGTAATTTGTTTCTATGAATGATGGTTTACAAAAATTGTCATTTTACAGTAAAAAGATTAAAAATACCCTCATGTGTCTTGCACATGACATGACTTAACTGTAAAATTTAACGGTCGTTAGGTTAAAGGACGTAACATGCGATGTTACTACTGAAATTTAGATAAATACTTAACGGACGTAATTTGTAATTTGCTCAAGGAATTATGAAGGAATAATGTCTTTTGTCATTGCGAGGAATTCAAAATAAATGTTGTGACTTTATGTTGCAAGAAATCCGTTCCTAACAGTTATGTATATGGAATTGTGTTGTGACCCGTTTGGGTTTGGTTATATTTGATCAAGACTATGGGAATTATGTCATGGTAGTAAGGAAATGGAGAAATTGGTCATATACCATTGAGGTTTGTTTAAAACTTGTTGAAACATGTATTTGTTGATTAGGAATTACACAAGAGTTGTGAGGATTAAAAAGTGGCATTAAAAACCTAATTTTTGAGTAAAAGAAATGTAGGGGGCGTAATTTACACCACCCGGGCGTAAATCATTATGGGAGGAAAAGTATTTACGCCAAAGAGCTGGATACATCGAGATTTTACGCTGGGAAAATAGGGGCGGCGTAATTTACGCCCAACCAACGTAAATTACGTCAGTGACCCTTTTCAGTTTGAGTTGTTTCCTTTGACGTGTGTATTAATGATGTTGATTACTAGTACTTGATATACTAATCATTTGGAATGTAATTTTTTAGGTAAAGCTCTCATTTAAGTTCCTTCGAGTTCAAGGGCTCGGAAATGCATTAAATATCATCTTTTGTACGAACTCAACTAATTAATAAATATATTTTGTAAACATTTTACCTCTTATGTTACGATCACCTAAGTCTTTGTAATAACTTAAGAATGATTAGGAATTGTACTAAACTAAGTACTAGGATTTTAATGACTTTTCTTTTGGTAATCAAAGCTTATAAAATTATGTAAGTGGTATCTAGTTTTTGAAAGGTAGTGTTTTTAATTATATAGGACATATTTTCTGCAATATTCGTTTATAAAATATCTCATATAAATATGAGGGTGTTACAATGTTTGCAATTGTGACTTTGAGAATTTTGGAAATTCACAAAATTGATGTAAAAACCGCATTTCTATACGAAAACTTAGAACAAGAGATATATATGGAGCAACCCAAGGGTTTCTCCGCTCCAGGACAAGAGGGAAAGGTATGTAAACTCGTCAAGTTTTTGCGTGGCTTGAAGCAAACTCCAAAGTAATGGCACTATAAGATCGACGAACTCATGATTGAAAATGGTTTCAAAATCAGTGGGTGTGATAAGTGTGTGTATTTGAAAGACACATTTGGAGTTACGTGATCATATTGCTTTATGTATATGATATGCTTATCATTGGAAATGATGATAAGATGATCAAATATACTAAAGACATGTTGAAATCAAGGTTTGACATGAAAGACATTGGTCTAGTAGATGTAATTCTTGGAGTAACGATTACTATAACTCAAAGTGGTTTTGTATTTGGTCAATTTCACTAGGTTGACAAGATCCTCGAGAAGTTCAATTCAGAGTAAATGAGTGTTGCAAAAACTCTAGTTGATACCACCCAACATCTAAGTAAAAACTGGTAGTCTAATGTATCTTATGACGTGTACCAGACCCCACTTAGCTTATGTTGTGAGCAGACTAAGCCGATGTACTAGTAATCCAAGTTTTGAACATTGGAAAGGTATAACAAGGGTGCCAAGGAACTTGAGATACATAAGAGATTATGGACTACATTATAACCGTGATGTAGCTATGATCGAAGGATAAAGTGATGCTAACTGAACGGATAAAAAGGATTCCAAATCAACAAGTGGGTTAGTATTCTCACTTAGAGGTGGAGCTATAATTTTGAAGTCGCCTAAGAAAACTGCTATAGCTAGATCCACAATGGAATATGATTTTTTCAGATTGTATAAAACGAGAGAAGAGGTGTGGTAGTGATATGTCATCATTTATACATATTTTACATGCATAATAATCCTCATATTATGGTACTAATTGAATAATAACCTTGTAGTTGATGCTTAAAACGTTTATGTTTTGTAATTGTAGGTTATTCGGTGTTGGAGATATAAATCAAGCTAAATACTATAAAAAAACACCAAGAAATCAAGTCTTTTGGATAATCATTCCCGAGCATTGACCCCCAGGAAGTCAAAATTTGTCAACAGGAAGTCAACTCCAGCTAAAAGACAAAGCAGGGAGCAGAACAGGGCAAGGCACAACCGTGCCTTGCCATGCACTGTCGTGTATCTGCTGTCTACTCCACACAGACTCCAGTACACTGTCCCTTGTACCCTGTTTGATTCCTGAGATGTTTGCACACCCGTGCAAACCAATGTATGGCTGTGCGTTGCTCATTTTGAGGCCTATAAATAGAGGGCTTTGGTTCTTCACTTGACACACCATTCCATACCTCAAGAACACTTCAGAAGAGAGCATTCTCGTTGTTAGAGTAGAGAGTAGAGAGTAGAGGGGCTCTTCCTCCTTGTTCCACAATAGGGAGCCTACAAAACTCATCGGTACGCTAGTCGTTTTGGCCATTCGTGGCTAAAACTTCTTTGTATTGCTAGGGTGAAGATGATGTTTGCTACATGTTAATGTTTAACGTATTAACTTAGTAGTATGTATATGTATTTAACTAATTTGTTCTTAAAAACCACCCTCCGGTGGGCTTTTATCATTGTCTAAATCCGTCTTTATATTTGTGAGTGTCTTGATTTTAAAGAGTAAGATCGTAAAACCCTTTTTAATCAAACTTCCTTTGAAACTCGTACGTCTTTATACAAGAAGAGATTGATAAGCCAAGACTTGGTCTATACTTCTAAGATCGTACGCCTTTATACGAGCTTATTATGCGACCAAGAATTGGTGAACTCATGTTGGGAACGGTACGTCTTTATACTTGGTCCCATTGTTACACCGCCTCCCGGTGACCAAAATATAATCACCTATTTAACTTTAATATAAAGAATTTTAAGTCTGATGTCTTAAACCAACCCAGAGATGACCATTCGATGTGTTGAGGGTAACTGTTGTCCCTATTTAAAGATTATAATTCGTGAATCAAATGTAGTGACGACGAGGCTCTAGCGTTGACCCGGGTCACAAATTTGTAGTAGATATACCACTGAATTAGTCAACCTAAAATTATCATGTACCAAGCTGATTCGAAACCCGAATCAATACTATCCATAATCTGATTCGTTTCGCCTTATTTACTTTCCTACTATTTACTATTCTGCTAGTTACATTTCTGTTACACACATCACGCACGTTTTTACTTTTATGTTATTTACTTTACCGTCATTTACTTTTCTGCTTCACAAGCTCACAAAACCCACTCACTAATTAATCTGGCTAAACGATAACTAAAGTTGAGTATTGGGACTCGACCGTGTCCATTGGTTCGATACTTGGTTCTTACCTAAACTATATTACGCCGCGATAGGTACACTTGCCTATTGTGTGTGTTTTAAATTAAAGTAATTATGATTTTATAAATTTAAAAACTGATCTTGTGAAACCATCATAAAAATATATTTATTATATTTTTAAACTTAATTCACGAACACATCAACTTTTTGGCGCCGTTGCTGGGGACACGGTGATTTCAAGAAAAATTCGAGTTAACGGATTAGCCTTTTATTTTCCATTTATTTTTTTTTCACGCTTTGTTGCAGGTGTTATATGATCCAAAGTTCTACTACTGGTTTATATCAACCTTTAGCAGAACCTGAAAAGTTCTTCCACCGACGAGTACGAGAAAACCGTGCTAGAAAAATGGTCGTCGAAAACCACACTATTGCCGAATTTGAAAGACCAGTTCTACTATTGGTTTATATCAACCTTTAGCATAACCCGGAAAATTCTTCCACCGACGAGTACGAGAAAACCGTGCTTGAAAAATGGCCATCGAAAACCGCACTATTGCCGAATTTGCAAGACCGTCACTTGACGCTTTGGGGTCTAGTATCACAAGACAGACCGTTGACGCTAATAACTTTGAGATCAAATCTCATGTGATCCACATGATCCAGTCATCATGCATTTTTAACGGATTACTCGATGAGGATCCACATGCCCACATCGCAAATTTCCTCGAAATTTGTGATACCTTCAAACTAAACAGAGTGTCGTATGACGCCATTCATCTCCGAATGTTCCCTTTCTCCTTAAGGGAGCGCACTAAGGCATGGTTGAATTCTCTTCCTATCCGGTCAATCACTACTTGGGATGATCTTACCCAAAATTTCACGTCAAAGTATTTCCCACCGGCCAAGACCGCTAAGTTAAGAAATGATATCACCACATTCACTCAGAACGATGGTGAATCACTATATGAGGCATGGGAACGCTTTAAGGACATGCTAAGGAAATGTCCTCACCATGGGTTAGAGGTCTGACTGTAGGTATCATCCTTCTACAATGGGTTGCACAATCAAGCTCGTCAAACACTTGACGTTACTGCGGGTGGCATCTTTGGAAACAAGAGGCCACAGGAGGCTTACAACCTAATTTAAGAAATAACTATGAATAGCTATCAATGGTACAACCCAAGGACTAGCAAGGGAACAAGGCAAGGAATTCACACCGTCGATGCTGTCACATCACTGTTTGCTCAGGTAGATGCCCTTACCACATGACTCAACCAAATTAGCAAGGGCAAAGCAACACCTGAAACAATGGAAGAAGTGAAAAGCATCACAGCCGATGCTGAGTAGGTTGACTTCATCGGAACAAATCGCCAACAAAACAACCCATATAGAAACACCTACAACCCTGGATGGAGGAATCATCCGAACTTCAACTGGAAAGATAATAACAACCAAGGACAATCTAGTTTTGGACAACAACAGTTTCAGAAAAGGCAACCTCTGAATTTTCAACCTCGTCAACAGTTCCAAGGAACAAACAAGCTGGGAAATGGCTTAAGCCTGGAGGACGCCGTGACTAAACTAATTTCTATAACTGAAAGTCAAGCCCTCCTAGTAGATTCTCGTCACAAGCAATACGAGGAAAGGTTTAGTCTACATGAAGTTGCGTTCAAGACACAGAAAGCTACCCTTCAATCCATTGAGACGTAATTAGGACAAATAGCAAAACTGTTGTCTGAAAGACAACCGGGATATCTCTCGAGTAACATTGAGACCAATCCAAAAGCCAATGTCAGTGCTATTACCCTAAGGAATAGCAAAGTCTACCCAGAGCCACCAATTCTAGGAGAAGAAGTCTAATAACCCAGGAGAGAGATATTCACTTGAGTACCTGATGTGTTTGTGTTTTAATATAAATATATAAATAAATATATTTTGAAAATGATTTCACAAGACCAGGGTTTAAATTTATAAAATGATAATCACTTTAACTTAAAACACACAGAGTAGGTAAGTGTACCTATCGCAGTGTAATATAGTTTAGGTAAGATTCAAGTGTCGAACCAATGGACACAGTCGAGTTTTAATACTCAACTTTTGTTATCATTTAGCCATATAAGTTAGTGAGTGGGTTTTGTGTACTTGTGAAGCAGAAAAGTAAATCACGGTAAAGTAAATAACATAAAAGTAAAAACTGTTGGGAATCATGGTACCAGTTTTAACTTTTAAAACATTAATTATTTAGCGGAAGCGATTTATTAATACCATTGCCAGATCAGATCTGGATTCCTTTCAGTGATTCGATTACACGCGTATAAACAATATTAAACAACCAACCACAGGGTGTTTAGATTTATACCTTTGACGATAACCAGATCTGTAACACCTTAGTTCAACGAACGTCACGCTATACGACACGTACACGAAAACCTGCAGCAAAACGTCACACAGTTGCGCAGAGTGGGAACCCGGCCTAGCGACGGTGGCACACGACGGTGGTGGTTGCAAGAGGGGAGGGGAGGGCGCCGATTTTGGGTTAGTGGGATTAGGGTTTAGGTTTAATTATAATGTTATATTTGTAGACATTATATTTACACACTGGTCCCCATGGTATTAACAGTTAATACCCCGATAATAATTAACCTTTAATTATTAAACCATTGTAATTACTAATTAAATATAATTAGTAAAAACATAATCCTTAAATGTTTAACTGATTAAACATTCATTCCCTTCAAATAATTAATTAATAAGATAATTAATTATCACAATCTTCGACTGTAACACCCCAACCCGATCTAGGGCTGACGTGTCACTTATACAGTAAATAGAATTCAATACATCAATCCATTAATGGAAAATGGTTACATTTAATGAAATAACATACAAAACATTACACTTTATTTAAATTAAAAACTCTTGATCTTTATTCTTTCGGTTCTCTCGCCAAGTATTCCCTATAATCCCTTCAACCTGACGTACATAAAGAGAAAGAATGTACGTCTGAGTAAACTTGGTTTTACTCAGTGGGACAACAACTGTACAATAAATAAAAACTTAACATTATATCTATCAGACAATATATACATACATACACATTCTTTAAACATATTCGGTGAGTAATATTCAGTAGTTCAGTGCGTCACATTCAGTAGTTCACATTCGGTGAGTTATATAGCACGTTCAGTATTTCAGTGCGTCACATACGGTTTTTCAGCGCGTCACCTTTCGGTACGTCGCAATCAGTAGTTCAATGCATCAATATCAATTCTTATTTATATATCTAAATATATATAATAATTACAAATAATTCTCGGAACAATTAAATAACAAATTGAGATTCCCGATCACGGGGTAATGAAAATCCAATCCATACAAAGAAGTTGTTCGAAAGTCCGTATCTTAAAACGATAACCGGAGTGAAGTCTTTGTGCGTGAAAGAAACGTAGCGGAAGTCTCGAATCGGTGTCTCAATATCGTCGGCGGTGATGATCAGAAGTGTTTATTTTAATTGGTCTTGATATCGTCGGACTTCTCACCGGTACCATGAAACGTAAAAATTGTGTTTGGGGTTTCATGGGGATGATGGCTAAACCGCTAAAGCATATGGGACCATTTAGGTATAAATGATTTCTATTAAATTTCTAATTTTACTCGATTCAAAATACGTTTCTATCTTATAGCCAAATTTACCTTGCTTTCTCTAATGCCATTTAGTTTAATTTATCTTTGTCCATAACTAACAATTAATTTTATTCATTATTTATTTATCATTAGAATCATATTAAATTCATTTACGTTTACCTTAAATATCAACTAGTTTTTAACTCCCGCGCTTCGCGGCGGGAGCTTGGTTGTTATTGGTTTGACTTGTTTGCGTGGATTAAACTTATATGAAATCGTAGACTCGTCATAGTGTATGATACCAAAAAAACACTCGAATTTGAATACAACTCCGTTTTCAATAAAAATTCAAGCAGAACGTTGGTAATTTTTTTAAGAAAACAACGCATTCAATAACGAACGAAAGTTATTATAGAAAACGTTGTCGGGCCCATCGTTAAAAAAATATTTAAGGAAAACGTAGGCGCAACGGTAAAAATGATGTTAATAGAAAGGAAACATAAAGCTAAACAATAAAAAAGGGAAAAAAACAAATTAAAAAATTACCGTTCCAGGTCGTCGAAAACAATAAGGTGAATATCGAAATGGGTTCCTATAATACTAATATCGACAATGATGTTGTTCACCCATAATAGGTTCAATTCGTCACAATATACCACAACGGGTCAACGGTAACTGCACTCCCTATAGGCAATGAATTTTTTTTTATTTTGAATACACGTCCGTTTAAAAAAAAATTATATCGGAACGCTGACAAAAAAAATACAAACAGTCGTACTCCGTATTTTGAAAGAAAAAAGTTAATGAACGAAAGTTATTAAAAGAAAACGAAATTAATAGAAAAGTAAACGGGCTAAAAACGTATATTATATACACTATAAGGGTTAAAAAAAATTGTAAAAAAAATTAATTGTGAGAAAAGTATGAAAAAAAATTACTGTGGCAAAATTCGAAAAGAAGGAAACTTAAGGGTTAAAAACAAAAATATAAAATAAAGTTAATCGGGAGAAAAGTGTGAAACCGAAAACTAATGTGGCAAAATTCTAAAAGAATAAAACTATACTATTCCCTAAGGTTTGTTTTAATCTTACTTTATAATGTCAAAAAAATTTCTATAATTAATTATTAATTTTTGTTGCCAATTTTAAACCAGCTCTAAAATATAAGCACACTAGGTTAGATTTTCGTGTATTACACGAGTTGAATAAATGTAATGTTATATATTTAGTGATGAAAATTTATGTCTTTAAAAACCTATGTATTACATACGCGCGTCAAAATATGTGTTTAAAAATCTATTTTGACGTAATAGTTATAAATTCTGTTAAGTTAATTTTTAAAACATTTTTTTTCAGTCGGGTATTATTGTTTTATATAATTGATAAATGTTAGTTCATATTAAATTCATTTAGTTAATGTATAATAAGTATTATCCCTAATCAAATCATTAGTATCCATAATTAGATTAATATTTAATAGGAGAGAGAATCGGGAAAAATATAATGAAAATGAATATAGAGGCGACACGTGACACTAAAAAACTTTTATTTATTATATAGTATAGATTTATAATTAAAACGTTTCTTTTTTTACAATTTAAATAACCATTTGACATAAATTATAAATAAAATTTAAAAATTTCCAACAAATAAAATTCTCATTAATATATGCATAACTTTGGAACAATTAAAATATTAAATTAAATAACTCAAAAAAATCCGGGTTATTACACCGACAAATATTTCTCTAGATATGTACTCTCCATTTATTGTTTCCATCTTTCGTGAATAATATTTAACAATTAAATATTATATATTTTGTTCGTTGTCTAAGGTGTAACTCTTTAGATCGTACCTTAATAGTAACATTGACTTAATTGACGATCGGACATCATATATCTAACAATCTCCCACTTGGTCGATTCTTCAATTAATCATTTCAACGTAGACAGTGGTGGACGCCTAGCTGCATCTCACTGCCCCTAACAAGGTATGACGTATTTACAATCGTCAAACTATTTCCTTTTGTACAAGTAACCATTACTTTACAAAGTATAACAGTCCTAGTAAGCATTTGCATCCTTTCTGTTTAGGGCATTCGTTGAACATGAGACGTGGATATCATTCTCTTCTCATATGTGTTTCAATCATTCTTGTTCTCGTTCTCCAATTCAAAGTGGTCTAAACAAACTATACTTTTAGTTTGAGCATAGCCATGCGTTTTACACCAGCTTGAATCAACGAGGGCGCCAGAATGTCAAGCTTCTAATTAAAGAAGAACATAATTCCTTTGGCCACGTACAACTCCCACTGAAATTTAGATTACTCCTGATAATACCCTTATCACTGCCTATTAAGGTACATCGTTAGATAAGATCAAAGAACAACCTTTGGTCAGGAAGAGTTCTAGTAAGTGCCTCGGGTCGAGGATCGACATATCTTACTTTATTCAAAATATCTCAAGATATCAAACCATGAATATAGTTTTGAAACGAGATACGTCCAATAATTATTCTCTAATAATTATCTGTGAATATGGTCACCAACTTCTTGGTCTTTCATTCATAATGAACCAACCATCCGATTCACAATAGTCTTACGTTCAGATTAATTCCCACGAATCTGATCGACTACGAACATTTAGAATAATTTATATATTCAAGGATTTCTAAAACATATAAACTGTCGAACACAGTAACATCTAATTATAATGCATTTAACCATTAAATCATTCATAAAAACCAAAGTAACTGAATAGTTCGAAAGCACCAAATACTAAATCGTATATAATGAAATCTTCTGAGTATGTGCTTCGTGCTATGGTGTGACCTTGGTTCTTTAGGTTGAGCAATAGCACCAGTATTGCCACACAGTATCTCGATTGGTTTCTGAATGATAGGCATTACTCCGAGATCAGCAATGAATTTCTTCATCCAAGCAGCCTCCTTTGCAGCTTCCGAAGCAACAATATATCCTGACTCGGTGGTGGATTGTGCAACAACACTTTGCTTAATACTTTTCCAAGTAATTCCACCACATTCAGAACAAAAAAATCTTGTTTGTGATCGAGAATCATCTCGATCCGTCTGGAAGCTAGCATCAGTGTAACATTTAACAGCTAGTTCTCCTACCAGTCCCCCGTATATCAAGATCATATCCTTAGTCCTTCTCAAGTACATAAAAATGTTCATTACAGCTATCCAGTGACTCTCACTAGGATTATGTTGATATCTACTTGTCATGCTTAAAGCGTACGACACGTCAGGTCTAGTACATAGCATGGCTTACATGGTCGAACCAATCGCAGAAGCATATGGAACCCTTTCATTTTTCTTCTTGTCCTCGTTAGACTAAGGGAACTGTTTGTTATTCAATATGGTTCCATGTGCCATAGGCAAAGATCCTCTCTTAGAGTCTTGCATGAAAAAAGCGTCGAATAACCTTATCAATATATGTACTTTGACTGAATCCTATTAGCCGCTTTGATCTATCCCCATAGATATTTATTCCTAGAATATAAGTAGCTTCTCTAAGATCCTTCATCGCGAAACATTTCCTAACCAAGACTTTACGTCTTTTAGCATAGGAATATGGTTTCCAATGAGCTGTATGTCATGTACATACAGAATCAAAAAAGTCATATGGCTCCTACTTGCCTTTTTGTAAACATATGGTTCATCTTCGTTCTTGACAAAACCAAACTCTTTGAGTTTCTAGCCAAAGCGAAGATTCTAGCTTCTGGATGCCTGCTTTAATCCACAAATGGATTTGTTCAACTTGCATACCTTATTAGGATTCTCTGGATCTTCAAAACTTTCCGGTTGAACCATATACACATCTTCATTAAGACGTCCGTTTAGGAATGCGGTTTTGACATCTATTTGCCATATCTCGTAGTCATAATACGCGACAATGCAAGCAAGATCCTAATAGACTTAAGCATGGCTACAGGTGAGAAAGTTTCATCATAATCATTTCCTTGAGTCTGAGTAAAACCTTTTGCTACTAGTCGCTTTTCTTCTTGAAAATCCATTTACTTCCTACTGTACGACTCTCGGGAGGAAGATTAACCAAGTCCCACATGTGGTTGTTGTGCATGGATTGGATTTCAGCATCCATGGCTTCAAGCCACTTCTTAGATTCTGAATCTAAGATTGCAGATTTGTAACTAGTGGGCTTTGCCTGATCAATTATCAGGACATCGCCAATCTTGTGAATCCCGATATAACGGTCGGGTTCATGACGATCTCTAGTACTTCTGCGAACAGTTTGTGTTACCGCTGAATCTTGAACATTTCCAGATTAAGTTTCAGCAGTCTCATGCTGAATGGCAGGTTCAGATTGTGGTTCTTGGATCTTATCCATATCCACACGTTTGTCTCTAATCCTTCTCGCAAGTAGTTCTTTCTCCAAGAAAGTAGCTCTGCGTTTAATGAAACACGTTTTTCAGCAGGATTGTAGAAGTAGTAACCGATTGTTTTAGGGTATCCGACAAAAACAACTTTGTTTCCACGGGGATTTAGTTTATCCGTAGATTCACTTGTAAGATATGCGTTACATCTTGAAGGTCCTGGGAGCCTCGTCGCGCATCGGATTTACACGGACCTATTATGTGATTTGTGTGGGAACCAAGAAACGAGACAGAGAAAACACGAACAAAGACAAAAGACAATGAAACGACACGTAATCCATAACATAGAAGTCATCCCGTATTACAGACTACATACCGAAGGAGCACACATCTCTCATCTAAGCTCACGGTCCAGGGGTCGGGAGAGCTCGTCCCGACCCAGACACCTCTCAACCTAGTTCCAGAGTTCCACCTACAAATGAAGACAAGTCTTCTATTTATAGGCGAAGGAACACTACCTACGTACTTAACAAGTACGCAAGGCAAAAGCCTTGTGTACTTACTAAGTACGCAGGACCAAACTGGTGTGCAGGCTAAATACTTAGGAACACCCTCCTGCGTACTAGCCACGTACACCGATACATAGAATTTAATCTATAGTTACAAAAACATGCTTCTACAAACTCCCTCTTAACTATAGCATCAAATTCTATCTATCTCTAACACTGATATACATCAGTTTACAAAGAATGTCCTAACAGACTCCCTCTAAACTAATGACATCAAGTTTCTTCTGGCGAGACTTGATCTTCTGGCATTCCACTTGAGATCTTCAAATCTTCAAACTTCAGTCTTCAGTTGTCGAGTGATGCACACAACTCCCTCATAACTGTAGCTTTCATTGTAGACCAAACCAAGTGCTTCAATAGGAATTCCAGTAAGATAAACTTAAGTCTTCTACCAGATGTGTCCAACTCTATCCTGTATCTTCATGAGTCAACCAAATTCCCAAAGATGTTCATTTCCAATATCCCCTTTCAGTTTAAGCTCCATCTGACTAGACCAAAAACAAGGGTATGTTTCCTATCCCATCGGCCAATGATAAAAGGTTCCATCTTCAACTAATAATCCAAAGGATATCCAGCTTCATCATGAAAACACACGATAGAATCAAACACGAAATCATGCTCAGCAGTGATCACCTTATATCCAAAGTCCAACATTCTTCAATTAGATCTTCATTCCTGGTTCACACCTCCTAATCTGTATACGTTCACCGCGGTGAAGTTCCATAACTAGGTTGTCTATCTGGATTTCACCCAGATCCCAATTGAGAAATCCCATCATAATTGAATCACATCAAATCTTGAACACATGCTTGACCAATGAGCACGAAAAATATAGTTTACACGAGAAATCATAGTTGAGATCCATGTTACGTCAAAGAGGTATATATATATATATAGGAAGTACCAACGGCTTTTCCACCACCTCTTTAATGTCTCATGAATACTATATTTTATCCCCCTCATTTCTCTGTAAACTATGACCAGCTTCATCATCACTTCACTCAAATCCTCAAAAAGCACAACTAGCCAACTCCAGGATTTTATTCTTTTATTCCTTTACAAAGATCCAAAACAGCAAATCCTTGGGTTCAAGTTGTTCTAGTATTCATCCCCTATTAAAGAAGTATCCTGGATACTCGTAGCCTACATATTCAGGTTTGAATACCTAAACAAGATGATTCTCTTTCCAAAAGACCCAAAGCAGCCACATCTTCACAAATAGAATGAGACCTTTAGCCGATGACGACCCAATTTCTCCCATTAGTTCAGCATTCATACCCTATTAAATAATATCCCGGATACTCGTAGCCTACATTTTCAGGTATGGACACTTAAAGAATGTATGACAAGTGGTATCATCCAACAAAAATCTCGTCCGTGTTTCGCCAAGCCATATCGTATACAAATTCTGGTCCGAAAAAACCAAAATTACTATCTTCTCAAGAATGGCCCGAAACACGCGTACAAATGATCCCTAAAAATTTTGGCCAAGAAAAGTTTTCTCGCCAAAAAAGTTCATGCGTACTTAGTAAATACGCACATAAAGGGTGTTCATGCATATTTGATAAGTTCGCAAAGACAACCATGCGTACATGCTAAGTACACAGAGTCAAATACTCATGCGTACTTAACAAGTACGCAAGACAACTTCTCTTGCGTACTTAGTAAGTACGCAGGGCAAAATCCATGCGTACTTAGTAAGTACGTAGAAAAGCTGAATTTGCGTACTTATAAAAAAGTAACAGCGTTCTTGATGGATTTTGAGGAGAATGCTCGAAAAGTGATGGATCTGAGAAATTGATGCTTCCAAAAGCTTAGAAATCATCATCTAACAAGCCCTTAGCCTTCCAAACACAAAATGAAGTGATAACAAACTCGAATTTAAGGATTTTTGGTCAAATAGTAAGAACTCAGATCTGCTCCAAAAACACGAAACTGGAACACAAATCAACGAACACTGAGGCTCTGATACCACTAGAAGGTCCTAGGAGCCTCGCCGCGCAGCGGATTTACACGGACCTGTTCTGTGATTTGTGTGGGAACCAAGAAACGAGACAGAGAAAACACAAACAAAGACAAAAGACAATGAAACGACACGTAATCCATAACATAGAAGTCATCCCGTATTACAGACTACATACCGAAGAAGCACACATCTCTCATCTAAGCTCACGGTCCAGGGGTCGGGAGAGCTCGTCCTGACCCGGACACCTCTCAACCTAGTTCCAGAGTTTCACCTACAAATGAAGACAAGTCTTCTATTTATAGGTGAAGGAACACTACCTGCGTACTTGACAAGTACACAAGGCAAAAGCCTTGCGTACTTACTAAGTACGCGTGGTTTGGTCATGCGTACTTACTAAGTACGACCAAACTGGTGTGCAGGCTAAGTACTCAGGAACAAAAACATGCTTCTACACATCTCCAAACCCTAAGGTAGGACATTTTGGGTTTTTCCCCATGCCAAATCTCATAAGGCATCTTGTCCACCTTCTTAGTAGGAGCTAGATTTATGATTCTCGTGCCTGTCTCAAGAGCAAAACTCCAGAAGGAGTGTTGGAGGTTTGTACGACACATCATAGACCGAACTATATCTAATAGAGTTCGATTTCTCCTTTCGGATACACCATTAAGTTGAGGTGTTCCTGGTGGAGTCAGTTGAGAAATGATCCCACATTTCTTTAAATGTTCGTCATACTCTTGACTAAGATATTCATGTTGGATATATGATGCCCGATCGTCAATTAAGTCAACGGTACTATTAAGGTACGATCCAAAGAGTTACACCTTAGACAACGAACAAAATATATAATATTTAATTGTTAAATATTATTCACGAAAGACGAAAACAATAAATGGTGAGTAAATATTTAAAAAAATATTTGTTGGAGATTGTGATAATTAATTATCTGATTAATTAATTATTTAAGGGGAATGAATGTTTAATCAGTTAAACATTTAAGGATTATGTTTTTACTAATTATATGTAATTAGTAATTACAAGGGTTTAAA
This sequence comes from Smallanthus sonchifolius, assembly GCA_023525975.1. Lineage (NCBI taxonomy): Eukaryota > Viridiplantae > Streptophyta > Magnoliopsida > Asterales > Asteraceae > Smallanthus > Smallanthus sonchifolius. Next base: position 37,752,277 of record CM042046.1, read on the forward strand.
AGTTAAAGGCTAATTATTACTGGGGTATTAACTGTTAATACCACAGGACCAGTGTGTAATTATAATGGTTATAAATATACCATTATAATCAAACCAAAACCCTAATCCCTACACCTCCAAATCGACGCCACCCCCTCCCCTCCTTACGAAGCGACGCCACCACCTCCGTCGTCCGCCGCGGCCGACCGGCCACCGCCGTCGCAGACTATCGCTGTGGTGGGCTTCCCCTCTGTGCAATCGTGTGACGTTTTGCTGCAGTTTTTCGTGTACGAGTCAATTAGCGTGACGTTCGTTGAACTAAGGTGTTACAGATCTGGTTATCGTCAAAGTTATAAATCTAAACACCCTATGGTTGGTTATTTAATATTGTTTATGCCTGTGTAATCGGATCATTGAAAGGAATCCAGATCTGATCTGACAATGGTATTAATAAATCGCTTCTGCTAAAACATATCTGATTTATTTATTTAAAAGGGTTTTAAATAATTAATATTTTAAAAGGTAAAACTGGTACCATGATTTCCAACAGTGGTATCAGAGCCACCTTTACACACGTTAGACATATTTAATATTCGTTTGATGGCTTGAACGAAACCGGACAATTTTTCTAGTTGCTCGATTCTGCGTTTTATTTATTTTTGTGGTTGTGATATAATTATTTAGGATAATAATTAAACAGCAAAACTTTTAGTAAAACTTTTGACATAATTTAAAACGACGAGATAATTAAATTGTTTATTTTTCTCGGAAAGGTAATTAAATAAAAGTGTTTTATTTAAAAGTGAAAAAAAGTTTTAAATTTAAATAGTTTTTATTTAAAACAATTTTAAATTAATTAAAGAGTTGATAAGTTTAAAATAAGTTCGCGACAAATGACCAATTTAGAAAAAATATGGTATTTAAAATTGGATCGTGTCGAGTGTTGAAAGTGTTTCACGAACTAATTAGTAAAATTGGTTTACTAAAATTGCACGACTTGTATCATGCTACTCGTCGACCAAAATGTTTTTGACCCGAAACGGTAATATTAAATTACATTAAAGAAATCCCAATATAAAATCGATATTTTGCGCCATCCTTAATCGTAACACTTCAACTAATTTATCCGAACCCCCGGTGTTAGTGAATTGCCCTGCATCCGGTCCTACGATTTTAGTTGAAGGTAGAACGGTAAATCCTGAGTCACTTAGGCCGGGTCTACAGTTACAATTGAAGGACAAATATCACTTAAGTCGTTTAAATGGGTGTAGTTGAGAGAAAACGTATCCAAAGATTGACAATACTCGTCATGCCCCTCAAACCGAGAGTTGTATAGTTGATACAACTGGTAATCGTTACCTACCCGTCTATCTATGCTAGTGAAGAGTGCTCAGCCATTCACTGAGACATGGGGAACCAGGATCTCATTCCTAATTATATAATTTTTTGCAATTGGGTCATAAAATTTTATTAGGAAATCCAAGCATGAAAATACTAAAACTTATTTTTGAATTTTGTAGATGTCTTTCGAAATTAATCCTGAATCCGTCTCTACTCTAAAACGTATGCTTTATCGGAACATGCTCAAAGGATGAAACTTCTCTGAGTGGTACCGTGTCTTGAGAAGTGTTCTTAAGGAAGAAAAAAGATCTTATGTCCTAGATATTTCAATTCCTCCAATTCCACCTAATGATGGCTCAAAAATGCTTTGGAGACGTCACATAAATGATTCTAACGTAGCATTATTTTTTATGCTATCGACAATGAGTGATGAACTCCGTCGTGAGCTGGAATATCACTCTGCTTATGATATGGATCATGAGCTGAAGAAATGGTTTCATCAGAATCAGAGTGAACATCACAATATACTTAAATCGTTGAAAAGTGGCATGGAAAGAGGAGTAGGAATGAGCTCACATTTTTCTAAAATGACAAAACTCATTGATAGCATGAAAGATCTTGGTTCTCCCGTCATCCAGGACATGGCAATAGACTTCATACTGATGTCTTTGCCGGTTGAATACGAAGAGTTCGTTGATTACCACAAGCAGTATGTAGTAAGAGAAACATTATCTGATTTGCGAGGGTCGCTAATGGATTTTGAGATGACTTTAGGACAACTGGACACTTTGATCTGTGATCAGAAAAAGCGTGGAAAAAAAAGAGCTATTTTAAAAAATGATGACACATGTCATTATTGCGGTGAGATAGGACACCGGAAATGTAACTGTCCTACATACCTTGCCAAGAAGACCAAGGCTTTGGAAGCAGGGTCCTCAGGTATGTTTATTATCGAGATATTCTCTCTGTCTAGCAAATCTTGGGTGTTTGACACTGGATATGTGTCACACCCCGCCAGGGCGGAAACGCGAGGCGCGACTTTCACTGGTTTCCAAAGCATATGATTACCGCAAACACATACATGTAATTGGATACATAACTGAATTTAAAATATTTACATTACAAAATATCAATTTGAGTTTACAAATGTTTAAGATTTCGCAAATATGACTCAAGACCATGAGTTATACAAGAGAAATCCTCCCAAAAGCCGTATCCACGTGCATGCATGTAACCTACATTGCTAACCTGATGACCACGTTCAATTTCCTGAAAACATACTTAAAACTGTCAACACGAGGTTGGTGAGTTCACAAGTTATTATAAAGAGTTATCATAAACCCAATGTTTAAATCTGATCTTTTTGCCGATCAAAACTCTTTGTTAAACCTGATCATTTTAACCTGATCAGTACTCTTTCGTTTAAACCTGATCACTTTAACCTGATCAGAATTCTTTACTTTAAAACTGATCACTTTACCCTGATCAGAACACTTTTGTGTAAAACCTGATCATTTTAACCTGATCAGAACTCTTTTGATAAACCTGATCACTTTACCCTGATCAGAACTCTTTTGTGTAAAACCTGATCATTTTAACCTGATCAGAACTCTTTTGATAAACCTGATCACTTTACCCTGATCAGAACTCTTTTGTGTAAAACCTGATCACTTTACCCTGATCAGAACTCTTTTGATAAACCTGATCACTTCCCGCTCCCACGTATACTCGGGGCCGCGCTTTGAATTACAACGTACCTTGACCAGCTTAACACGGCTGCGCCTTGTTCTCTGAACCTTCCAATCTGTGACTTCCATAGGTTCCTCAATGAAGTGCAACTTGTCGTCTATGTGAATCTCATCAGGCGGTATTATTAATGTCTCGTCTGATAAACACTTCTTGAGATTTGATACATGGAACGTATCATGTACATTGCTTAGTTCTTATGGCAACTTGAGCTTGTAAGCTACAGGGCCAACCCTAGCCAATATTTCAAATGGTCCAACGTACTTAGGGTTAAGCTTGCCACGGTTGCCAAATCTTGCAACTCCTTTCCAAGGTGAGACCTTTAACATGACTTTGTCTCCTACTTGAAATTCTAAAGGTCTTCGTCTGTTATCCGCGTAACTCTTTTGTCTGTCACGGGCGGCCTTCAGACGATCCTTGATTTTGAAAATCTTATCTGTGGTCTCTTGAATAACTTCAGGACCGGTTAAATGTTTGTCGCCAACCTCTGCCTAACATAGCGGTGAACGACATTTTCGACCATACAAAGCCTCAAACGGAGCGGCTTTGATGCTGGTGTGGTAACTGTTATTGTATGAAAACTCAGCTAGTGGCAAATGAGTATCCCAATTTCCACCGAAGTCAATTGCACACGCACGGAGCATATCCTCTAAGGTTTGAATGGTTCTTTCACTTTGACCATCTGTTTGTGGGTGATATGCCGTGCTCATGTCAAGACGTGTGCCCATGGCTTCTTGTAACGATTTCCAGATTCTAGACACGAATCTGCTGTCTCTATCAGAGATAATAGAAATTGGTACTCCATGCCTAGCCACAATTTCCTTGATATAAAGCTTTGCAAGTTTCTCGGTTTTATCCGTTTCTTTGATGGGTAGAAAATGAGCTGATTTCGTCAAACGATCGACGATTACCCATATAGTGTCATACCCGCTCGACGTCTTGGGTAACTTTGTAATGAAATCCATGGAAATCTGTTCCCATTTCCATTGAGGTATCTCGGGTTGTTGTAACAATCCCGACGGTTTCTGATGTTCTGCTTTTACTTTTGAACATGTCAGGCATTTACCGACATAAATAGCAATTTCTCCTTTCATGTTTGGCCACCAGTAGAATTCTTTCAGATCCTTATACATTTTATCCGAACCTGGGTGAATGGAGTACCTGGACTTGTGGGCTTCGTCCATAACCAACTCCCGTCTGTTACCAAAACATGGCACCCAAATTCTATTCATGAAGTATAAAGTGTCATCTGACTTTGGTTCCAACTGCTTTATCATTCCTCGTAAAGCTTCGTTCTGACTGTTTTCTTCTTTGATTGCTTCTTGTTGTGCCATCCGAATTTGAGTCGTGAGACTCGTATGAATTGTCAATTCTAGGGCACGAACACGTAGTGTTTTAACTCGTTCTTTACGACTTAAGGCATCTGCTACGACGTTTGCTTTGCCAGGGTGATACTTGATATCACAGTCGTAATCATTCAGTAGTTCTACCCAACGACGTTGCCTCATGTTAAGTTCTTTCTGATTAAAGATGTGCTGGAGACTCTTGTGGTCTGTAAAGATAGTACATTTTGTACCGTATAAGTAATGTCTCCAAATCTTGAGTGCAAACACAACTGCACCCAATTCCAAGTCGTGGGTCGTATAATTCTTTTCGTGCACTTTTAGTTGTCTGGATGCATATGCTATGACTTTTTCTTTCTGCATCAACACACATCCCAGACCTTGGTGTGATGCGTCACAGTACACAATGAAATTGTCAGTCCCTTCGGGAAGGGATAGGATTGGTGCACTGCAAAGTTTTTGCTTCAGCAATTGAAAAGATGATTATTGTTTAACAGTCCAATCAAACTTTTTGTCCTTCTGGGTTAACGTGGTCAAAGGCAAGGCTATCTTTGAAAAATTCTCGATGAATCGCCTGTAATATCCTGCCAAACCCAGAAATTGACGCACCTCAGTCGGAGTTCTTGGTGCTTCCCAGTTTTTGATAGCTTCAATCTTGGATGGATCCACATGGATACCCTTCTTATTAATGACATGTCCGAGAAAGTGAACCTCTTGGATCCAAAACTCACACTTAGAGAATTTAGCATAAAGCTTCTCATTCCTGAGTAGTTCCAAGATTAATTTCAAATGATATTCATGTTCCTCTTTGGTTCGTGAATATATCAATATGTCATCGATAAACACAATCATGAATTTATCCAAGTACGGCTTGCACACGCGGTTCATGAGATCCATGAAAACAGCTGGTGCATTAGTCAAGCCAAATGGCATAACTAGGAATTCGTAGTGACCGTAACGAGTCCTAAAAGCCGTTTTTGGTATGTCTTCTTCCTGAATTTTCAGTTGATGATACCCTGATCGTAGATCAATTTTAGAATAGAAACTGGAACCTTGAAGTTGATCAAACAAATCGTCTATTCGAGGAAGAGGATACCGGTTTTTGATTGTTAGCTTGTTCCATTCCCGGTAATCAATGCACATTCTAAAGGTTCCATCCTTTTTCTTTACAAATAGGACCGGAGCTCCACATGGTGAGAAACTCGGTCTTATGAAACCTTTGTCAAGTAATTCTTGTAGTTGGCTCGACAGTTCCTGCAACTCGGAAGGGGCTAGACGATACGGAGATCGTGCAACTGGTGCGGCTCCTGGTACTAGGTCGATCCGAAACTCGACTTGTCTTGATGGTGGTATTCCTGGTAAGTCTTCGGGAAATACTTCCGAATAATCTCTGACGATTGGTATGTCCTCAAGTCGACGTTCTTCGGGTTTCTTCTCGACGATGTGAGCCAGGAATGCACAATAACCCTTACGTAGATACTTATAAGTTTTCATGCAGTTTATCGTTTTTAACATCGTTATACACCTTTCGCCTTGAATTGAAAGAATTTCTCCGCTTGGTAGAGGAATACGTACAATCTTCTCGAAGCATACTATCTCGACACGATTCTTGGTTAACCAATCCATACCAATAACAATATCAAAACTCCCTAACTCGAGGGTAGAAGGTCTATACTGAATGTACGGTTTTCTAAACATAAAGTACAACCCCTAAAGACCTCTCCGGTTTCTATTAATTTCCCATTTGCTAATTCAATTGTATAACGTTGATCTAGTTTGCTGGCCTTAATACCGAGTAAGGATTTAAAATCATTCGACACAAAGCTCATATCCGCACCCGAATCAAAAAGTACAGAGGCATAGTGATTATTTATCGGGAACGTACCAGTGACGATGTTCGGGTCCTGGCGTGCGTCCCTTGCACCCATCACAAATGCCCTCCCTGGTGCATGAGCGTTGTTCTGATTCTTCCACTTGGGACAATCCTTCTTGAAGTGTTTTAGATCACCACATACAAAACATCCCGGTTTGATTTTCCCCAATCGGTTGTTAGTTCGACAAGCTTGAGTGGTGTGACCAAATTTGTCGCATTTTCCACACTTGATGCAAACACCGGCATGATGATTTCCACACCTCTTACATCTCTGTAGGCCCCTATCATACTCCTTTCTTTCCACTGTGTTGGCTGCAAAAGCCTTCACAGTTCCTTGTTTCTTAAACTCTTGTTTTCCAGATTTGTTACTTGAATTTCCCATCCATTTTCTTTTCTCCCCAGATCTACCTTCCTCATTCTCCTTCCTCACAAACAATTCATTACGTACTGCATCATCCTTTAGTTTGAATGCTAAAGTTATAGCACTCTTGGCATCTATTGGATTAGATGATGTTACCATGCTACGAATTTGAGGCGCAAGGCCCCACAGATACCTTTCAACACTCTTATGTTCTGGTGTGACCATATGCGGTACCAGAAGTGCCAATTCATTGAAGCGGTCGGTGTATCCCGCTACATCATCTCCTATCATCTGTAGGTTCCACATCTCAGTTTCAATCTTTTGCAATTCGTTCCGAGGACAGTATTCCTCAATCATCATGTTTTTCAAATCTTCCCAAGACAATTGGTACGCTGTCTCTCTCCCCAAAGTCTTCATTTGAGTATTCCACCAAGTTAAAGCTTTATCAGTGAGCGTGCAGGTAGAATACTTCACTACGCAATCAGCGGTGCATTCACTTATATCAATCACCGACTCCATATGTTCTATCCATCTCATTAGTCCTACTGCACCCTCGGTGCCATTAAAACTACGGGGTTTGCAGGATAGGAAGGCCTTGTAGGTACACTTCCTATTTGGAGCATCTGCAGGATCACAAGTCATAACGTCATTAATTCGGATCATGACTATGTGTTATGGCTTATTTATATATATATTTTTTTTATTACCTCCGGAGCCTCCGGAACCTCCTGCTGTACCGCTACCCCCTGCGGTACCGCTACCTCCTGCACCTCCTCCGCTATTTTGGTTTGCTTCATACTGCTCTATAGCGGCAGCTACTCGCTGTGCTATTAGTTGTTCCATGTTTGGGGAAATTGTCTCGTTGTTGTCACCAGTAGTGTTACGGGGTGTCCCACGCTTAGGTGCCATGACGTTCTTTCTAACATGTCAATTAAAAAGAAACAACATCATATATCAATAATAATAGATCATGACATAAGGATACCACAACATCAAACATGAACAACTATCATTACAACATAAACCATTACATACATAGTCAAAACATACATAGTACATTGTTCCCAAAAGACGAGGATACAAAAGAGATGGGTTCACATGACCTCATCAGTACTAACGTTTTAAACTACATAATGTACTATGGGCACAACCCGCCCATAATAGGTTTAAAAGAAGAAGTGGGAGTACAACCCAATCATCATGGCAAGTCCCGCCATGACAAAACTAGCTCTCGCCACAAATTCTGCAGCCAAAGTCCTCTCCTCCAGCGCCTCCACCATGTCTCGGACCGTGAGAGTGAACTGCCAGTCCATATCAGCTCTCAACTCGAGGTAGTCAGTGGCACTCTGTATGTCTCGAGTGCTATCCTCCAGAGTCTGTACTCAAGATCCGAGCCCTTGACGTAAGCGCCTGGTTGCATCCCCCTGTGCCCGAATATCATCTAGGAGTTCATCAAGACGCTCCTCATGCGTACGAACGCGAGCTACCAAGGTAGGCACAGTGAGTTCTATGGCTTCCCCAGTGTGGGGTAGGGGTGTTGGGGAGTTAGAAGACTCTCCAAGCTCAAAGGTAGATGGGATGCTCTCCATCTCCCTCCAACGTGCCAGGGTACGAGGCATCCAACGGATGGTTCCCACGGTAGGGTGGTAGCAGGGTCGTTGCCTCGGTGGTTCCTCATCGGTCTCCAAGTCTTTCGGGTCACGGGCTGCCAGGTTTCTCTTGCGCGGAAGTCGAACCTTCTTCCTAGCACTTTGCACCTTAACTGGTCCTCCGCTTTTCTTTCGGTAGACGATGGGCGGTTCTCCCAGAGCGACATTGGGTGGTGTCGAGCTGCGAACTTGTACTCGATTTTTAGGGCGTGAGGTGGAAAGTTCCACGTTGGATTCAGAGTCAGAGACGGGGTCAGAGTGTGAATGTGACGACATACTTGTGACTACAATATCCACATGACATGATGACTGGTTATGCAATGCTTATGCAATGAAAACATTTTAGTGAGTCATTCTAATTATAGACTAGGTTCTATTTTAGACACCTAGTTCGCTATAATCAATGGCTCTGATACCAAGTTCTGTCACACCCCGCCAGGGCGGAAACGCGAGGCGCGACTTTCACTGGTTTCCAAAGCATATGATTACCGCAAACACATACATGTAATTGGATACATAACTGAATTTAAAATATTTACATTACAAAATATCAATTTGAGTTTACAAATGTTTAAGATTTCGCAAATATGACTCAAGACCATGAGTTATACAAGAGAAATCCTCCCAAAAGCCGTATCCACGTGCATGCATGTAACCTACATTGCTAACATGATGACCACGTTCAATTTCTTGAAAACATACTTAAAACTGTCAACACGAGGTTGGTGAGTTCACAAGTTATTATAAAGAGTTATCATAAACCCAATGTTTAAATCTGATCTTTTTGCCGATCAAAACTCTTTGTTAAACCTGATCATTTTAACCTGATCAGTACTCTTTCGTTTAAACCTGATCACTTTAACCTGATCAGAATTCTTTACTTTAAAACTGATCACTTTACCCTGATCAGAACACTTTTGTGTAAAACCTGATCATTTTAACCTGATCAGAACTCTTTTGATAAACCTGATCACTTTACCCTGATCAGAACTCTTTTGTGTAAAACCTGATCATTTTAACCTGATCAGAACTCTTTTGATAAACCTGATCACTTTACCCTGATCAGAACTCTTTTGTGTAAAACCTGATCATTTTAACCTGATCAGAACTCTTTTGATAAACCTGATCACTTTACCCTGATCAGAACTCTTTTGTGTAAAACCTGATCATTTTAACCTGATCAGAACTCTTTTGATAAACCTGATCACTTTACCCTGATCAGAACTCTTTTGTATGTATTACCAATGAATATGATTACTAATCCGATCTATTGACCCCATTTGTAAGCTTGCAAGGAATACAAAATAGTATGTAATGTACGAGACCGTAACCAAACCCCAACTTTCTGTGCCTCCCCTCGCCTTTCTGCGAGTAAGACAATATGCGGTCATTCGGCCATTTTGACCCCTGGTTAGCGCGACTAACCATGACCGGAGGCGTCACCCCCAATAGTACTATTCATATAATCCCGGGCTAAATCCATAGCTAATGGTTACTAATTTATTACGAGGACTTTAAGCGCTTTATTGTTCCCTCAATACATACATACGGTCAGATCATTAGTTCCATTCATTTATACACAAAAGTCTTTTACAAGTATGTTTCCACCCCAAATCATTTCAAAAACTTAGAAAAAGGGGATTAGTGAAACTCACCTCGACAGTATGAATGCTAGCAAAAATTTGAATGACGGCAGATTCGCCTATCCGTATCCTATTTACACAAGGATAACATACACGTTAAGACTACTCGTCTTAAACGCAATTTGTTCACTTGACTTAGCTGATCTGATTACTTTTGTTTTAATTATCTTTTTAGTTTTTCCAACCTTGTTTTGTTATGAAAATAGTTCTGAGTTACTGCCTTATGGGGCTGATGAACAGGTATCTAAGCTTTCTTAGTTTCGATTGAACAGAACAGATGTCGAAACTTCCTAGTTTCGACTGAGTGAAATAGGTATCGAAACTACCTAGTTTCGATTGGAAAGAATAGTATCGAAACTACCTAGTTTCGATTGTACACAGGTATCGAAACTTCCTAGTTTCGATTGAGTAAATAGATATCGAAACTCCTAGTTTCGATAGAACAACCGGTATCGAAACTCCTAGTTTCGATTGAATAACTGGTATCGAAACTCCTAGTTTCGATCAATAGGTATCGAAACTCCCAGTTTCGATTGACTAACAGGTATCGAAACTATAGTTTCGATATCTGCACTTTGATTTACAGAATTCACTCTGCATATTTTTATGTTCAAATCTTGAGTTTGACACAGTTTTCTTGTTATCTTACTTGCGTTTGAACGATTTGTATGTTTAGTTACGGTTTTAAAGCAAATAATATGGATGGTATCGAGTTTTTACCTCAAACCGAGAATGGCGATCTTTAGAGAAAAACAGAGAAGTAGTCTTGAATCTTTTGCTAAGCTTTCTTCAAGAACACTTGAAATTCTCCTTATGACACCGAATTGTGGTGATTTTCGCTTTAAAACTGGACTTCGATTTGAAAGGGAATTGGGAATTTGCCGTAAGAAAAGAGAAGGTTTGAAAGGGATGGTGAAGTTTCGACTGAAGAGGTATGGTTTTTCCTCTGAATTTGAGTGAAATAGGCAAGTGGGAGAATGGCTCCCTGACTCTCGGCCAAGAAAGTCAAGAAATAGGTTTAGGGGTTAATGATAACCAATTTTTTTTTAAATATTAATTTATTATGGTATTAGTATCAATTAGAGTTTTAAGGGGTAATTTAATTCAGTTTCGATTCTTCACGGTATTATAATTTTTAACCATTTTATGGCTCGTTGAAGAAAATATTAGAATCTTGGCTCAACGTAAATTTTGTGTAATATATATATATATATATATATATTTTTTTTTTTCTGGTTATTTTATTTAACCATTTACGTTCGCATTAAGTCGGGTTATCCTGCTTACTTTTTCTAGTAACTCTTTACGGTTTACTAGACTTGGAACAAACTTCTTTGCTAGACTTCTTGACTTTACTTAGTCAAAATAAAATATCAGAAAATAATAATTATGAACGTGCGTTTATGAAATGTGGATATTGACCTGAAATGCTGGGTGTCACAATATGTTTATCACATTTGTAATGATTTGCAGTGACTAAGGAAGGTTAAGAGACTGAAACAAGGTGACCTGGAGCTCCATGTGGGAAATGGACAAAAGGTTGTTGTGAAGGTTGTAGGAGAATATACTCTTTTACTCCCTTCTGGATTAGAACTTGTTATGAACAATGTTTATTTTATTCCTAATTTGACTAGGAATATTGTTTCAGTTTTTTCTCTGCGAGAACAAGGATTTATTTATGCTTTTGACAATGATTTCAGTTATGCATATTTGAATGGTTTGTTCTACTTTTCTGCATAGCCTCACAATGGAATCTATGAGATAGAAGTCCATGATAATAACACCATACTTAATATCTCCTCCAAACGTACGAAATATGATTTCAATGATACATATTTATGGCATTGTAGGATTGGACACATAAACAAGAATCGTATGAAGAAACTCCAGACCTCCGGAATTCTAAATTCTACAGTTCAAGATTCATTTGATGATTGCGAATCATGTTTAAGTGGAAAGCTAACCAAAGCTACTTTTTTCGGTATCAGTTAAAGGGCTAATGATCTGTTAGGACTTGTACATACTGATGTATGTGATCCATTCAGAACAATGACCAGAGGTGGAGAGAGATACTTCGTGACATTTAGTGATGATTTCAGTAGATATGGTTATGTTTATCTTATGAAGCATAAACATGAAACGTTTGAAATGTTCAAACAATATCAGAACGAAGTATAAAATCAACTCGGTAAGACGATTAAGATGATTCGATCTGATCAAGGTGGTGAATATCCTAGTCAAGAGTTTGACGAACATCTAAAGAAATGTGGGATAATTTCTCAGCTGACTCCACATGGAACACCTTAACTTAAAGGTGTCTCTGAAAGGAGAAATCAAACTCTATTAGATATGGTTAGGTCTATTATGTGTCGTACAAATCTCCCACACTCTTTCTGGAGTTTTGCTCTTGAGACTGCCACAAGAATCATAAATCTAGATCCTACTAAGAAGGTGGACAAGATGCCTTATGAGATTTGGCATGGGGAAAAACCCAAAGTGTCATACCTTAGGGTTTGAGGATGTAACGCATATGTTACAAGTGAATCTACAGATAAAATAAATCCTCGTGATGATAAAGTTGTTTTCGTCGGATACCCTAAAACAATCGGTTACTACTTCTACAATCCTACTGAAAATTATGTTTTCATAAAACGCAGAGCTACTTTCTTGGAGAAAGAACTACTTGCGAGAGGGATTGGAGACAACCGTGTGGATATGGATGAGTTCCAAGACCACAATCTGAACCTTTCATTGAGCATGAGGCTGCTGAAACTGAATCTAGAAATGTTCAAGATTCATCTGTAACACAAACGGTTCACAGAATTACTAGAGATCGTCATGAACCCGACCGGTATATCGGGATTCACCAGATTGACGATATCCTGATAATTGACCAGGCAGAGCCCACTAGTTACAAATATATAATCTTTGATTTAGAATCTAAGAAGTGGCTTGAAGCCATGGATGCTGAAATCCAATCCATGCATGACAACCATGTATGGGACTTGGTTGATCTTCCTCCCGAGAGTCGGACAGTAGGAAGTAAGTGGATTTTCAAGAAGAAAATCGACATGGATGGGAATGTGCAAACCTTCAAAGCAAGACTAGTAGCGAAAGGTTTTTACTCAGACTCAAGGAAATGATTATGATGAAACTTTCTTGCCCGTAGCCACGCTTAAGTCTATTGGGATCTTGCTTGCCATTGCCGCGTATTATGACTACGAGATATGGCAAATGGATGTCAAAACCGCGTTCCAAAACGGACGTCTTAATGAAGATGTCTATATGGTTCAACCGGAAGGTTTTGAAGACCCAGAGAATCCTACTAAGGTATGCAAGTTGAACAAATCCATTTATGGATTAAAGCAGGCATCCAGAAGCTGGAATCTTCGCTTTGACCAAAAAATCAAAGAGTTTGGTTTTGTCAAAAACGAAGTGGGAGCCATATAACTTTTCTGATTCTATATGTAGATGACATACTGCTCACTGGAAACCATATTCCTATGCTAAAAGACGTAAAGTCTTGGTTAGGAAATGTTTCGCGATGAAGGATCTTGGCGAAGCTACTTATATTCTAGGAATAAAGATCTATGGGGATAGATCAAAGCGGCTAATAGGATTAAGTCAAAGTACATATATTGATAAGGTCATTCGATGATTTTTCATGCAAGACTCTAAGAGAGGATCTTTGCCATGGCACATGGAACCATACTGAATAACAAACAGTGCCCTCAGTCTGACAAGGACAAGAAGAAAATGGAAAAGGTTCCATATGCTTCTGTGATTGGTTTGATCATGTATGTCGTGCTATGTACTAGACCTGACGTATCGTACGCTTTAAGCATGACAAGCATATATCAACATAATCCTGGTGAAGGTAACTGGATAACTGTGAAGAACATTCTTAAGTACCTGAGAAGGACTAATGATTTGTTCTTGATGTACGTGGGACTGGAAGAAGAACTAGCTGTTAAATGTTACACTCATGCTAGCTTCCAGACAGATCGAGATGATTTTCGATCACAAACGGGATTTGTTTTTGTTCTGAATGGTGGTGCGATTACTTGGAAAAGTATTAAGCAAAGTGTTGTTGAACAATCCACCACCGAGTCAGAATATATTGCGGCTTCGGGATCTGCAAAGGAGGTTGCTTGGATGAAGAAGTTCATTGCTGATCTCGGAGTAACGCCTATCATTCAGAAACCAATCGAGTTTCTGTGTGACAATACTGGTGCTTTTGCTCAAGCTAAAGAACCAAGGTTACACCATAGCACGAAGCACATACTCAGAATATTTCATTGTATACGAGATATAATAAAACGGGGAGACATCGTGTTAAACAAAGTTCACACAGATTAAAATCTAGCGGATCCGTTCACTAAGCCTATTCCTCCTTCCAAACATGAAGAGCATGCTGACAAGATAGGCCTTAAATTTGCAAGACAGTGAATTTGATCTATATTTAGTATTTGGTGCTTTCGATCTATTCAGTTACATTGGTTTTATGAATGATTTAATGGTTAAATGAATTATAATTAGATGTTACTGTGTTCGATAGTTTATACGTTTTAGAAATCCTTGAATATGTAGATTATTCTAAATGTCCGTAGTCGATCAGATTCATGAGAATCAATCTGAATGTAAGACTATTGTGAATCGGATGTTTGGTTCATTATGAATGAAAGATCAAGAAGTTGGTGACCATATCATAGATAATTATTAGAGAATAATTATTGGACGTAACTTGTTTCAAAACTATCTTCATGGATTGATATCTTGATATATATTTGAATAAAGTAAGAACTGTCTATCCTCGACTCGAGTCACTTACTAGAACTCTTCCTGACCAAAGGATGTTCTTTGATTTTATCTAACGCTGTACCTTAAGTAATAAGGGTATTATATGGAGTAATCTGGAGTTTAGTGGGAGTTGTACACGACCAAAGGAATTCTATTCTTCTTTAATTAGAAGCTGGTCATTCTGCGCCCTCGTTGATTCAAGCTGGTATAAAATGCATGGCCATGCTCAAACTAAAAGTATAATTTGTTAATACCACTTTGAATTGGAGAACGAGAACAAGAATGACTGAACCACATATGAGAAGAGAATAATATCCATGTCTCATGTTCAACGAATGCCTTAAACAGAAAAGGATACAAATGCTTACTAGGACTGTTATACTTTGTAAAGTAATGGTTACTTGTACAAAAGGAAATAGTTTGACGATTGTAAATACATCATACCTTGCTAGGGGCAGTGAGATGCAGCTAGGCGTCCACCACTGTCTACGTTGAACCGATTAATTGAAGAATCTACCAAGTGGGAGATTGTTGGATATATGATGTCCGATCGTCAATTAAGTCAACGTTACTATTAAGCTACGATCCAAAGAGTTACACCTTAGACAACGAACAAAATATATAATATTTAATTATTAAATATTATTCACGAAAGACGGAAACAATAAATGATGAGTAAATATTTAGTGAAATATTTGTCGGAGATTGTGATAATTAATTATCTGATTAATTAATTATTTGAGGGGAATGAATGTTTAATCTGTTAAGCATTTAAGGATTATGTTTTTACTAATTATATGTAATTAGTAAATATAAGGGTTTGATAATTAAAGGTTAATTATTACTGTTAATATTAGAGGGACCAGAGTGTAATTATAATGGTAATAAATATACCATTAAAATCAAACCAAAACCTTAATCCCCTACACCTCCAAATCGGCGCCAACCCCTCCCCTCCTTGCGAAGCCGACGTCGGCGCCACCACATCC
Source organism: Smallanthus sonchifolius (assembly GCA_023525975.1). NCBI lineage: Eukaryota > Viridiplantae > Streptophyta > Magnoliopsida > Asterales > Asteraceae > Smallanthus > Smallanthus sonchifolius. Next base: position 37,768,001 of record CM042046.1, read on the forward strand.
GCCGTCCGCCACCGCCGTCGCTGACCATCGCTGTGGTGGGCTTCCCCTCTGTGCAATTGTGTGACGTTTTGCTACTGTTTTCGTGTACGAGTCAACTAGCGTGACGTTCGTTGAACTAAGGTGTTACAGATCTGGTTATCGTCAAAGGTATAAATCTAAACACCCTATGGTTGGTTATTTAATATTGTTTATGCGCGTGTAATCGGTTCACTTAAAGGAATCCAGATCTGATTTGGCAATGATTTTAATAAATCGCTTCCACTAAAATATATCTGATTTATTTATTTAAAAGGGTTTTAAATAATTAATGTTTTAAAAGTTAAAACTGGTACCATGATTCCCAACAGATCACCACCTTGATCAGATCGAAGCATCTTAATCGTCTTACCAAGTTGATTTTGTAATTCGTTCTGGTATTGTTCAAACATTTCAAACGTTTCATGTTTATGATTCATAAGATAAACATAACTATATCTACTGAAATCATCAGTAAATGTCACGAAGTATCTCTCTCCACTTCTGGTCATTGTTCTGAATGTATCACATACATCAGTATGTACAAGTCCCAATAGATCCTTAGCCCTTTGACCGATACCGGAAAAAGGAGCTTTGGTTAGCTTTCCACTTAAACATGATTCTCAATCATCAAATGACTCTTGACCTGTAGAATTCAGAATTCCGGTGTTTTGGAGTTTCTTCATACGGTTCTTGTTTATGTGTCCAAGCCTACAATGCCATAGATACGTATCATTGAAATCATATTTCGTACGTTTGGAGGAGATATCAAGTATGGTGTTATTATCATGGACTTCTATATCATAGATCTCATTGTGAGGCTTTGCAGAAAAGTAGAACAAACTATTCAAATATGCAGAAATGTAATCATTGTCAATAGCATAAATAAATCCTTGTTCTCGCAAAGCAGCAACTGAAACAATATTCCTAGTCAAATTAGGAATAAAATAAACATTGTTCAAAACAAGTTCTAATTCAGAAGGAAGTAAAATAGTATATTCTCCTACAACGTTCACAGCAACCTTTTGTCTTTTCCACATGGAGCTCCAGGTCACATTGCTTCAGTCTCTTAACCTTCCTTAGTCTCTGCAAAATCATTACAAATGTGATAACCACGTCCAGTGTCAAAAACCCAAGATTTGCTAGACAGAGAGAAGATCTCGATAATAAACATACCTGAGGACCCTGCTTCCAAAGCCTTGGTCTTCTTGGTAAGGTATGTAGGACAGTTACATTTCAAGTGTCCTATCTCTCTGCATTAATGACAGGCGTCATCATTTTTTAAAATAGCTCTTTTTTGGCCATGCTTTTTCTGATCAGAGATCAAGGTGTCCAGTTGTCCTAAAGTCATCTCAAAAGCCATTAGCGACCCTCGCAAATCAGATAACGTTTCTCTCACTACATAATGCTTGTAGTAATCAACGAACACTTCGTGTTCAACCGACAAAGACATTAGTATGAAGTCTATTGCCATGTCTTGGCTGACGGGAGAACCAAGATCCTTCAGGCAATCAATGAGTTTTATCATTTTAGAAAAAATGTGAGCTCATTCCTATTCCTCTTTCCATGCCACTTGTCAATGATTTAAATATATTGAGATGTTCACTCTGATTATGATGAAACCTTTTCTTCAGCTCGTGAGGCATATCATAAGCAGAGTGATATTCCAGCTCACGACGGAGTTCATCACTCATTGTCGATAGCATAAAAAATGATGCTTTGTTAGAATCATTGATGTGACGTCTCCAAAGCATTTTGGAGCCATCATTTGGTGGAACTGGAGGAATTGAAATCTCTAGGACATAGGATCTTTTTTCTTCCTTAAGAACACTTCTCAAGATATGGTACCACTCAAAGAAGTTTCATCCTTTGAGTATGTTCTGATAAAGCATACATTTTAGAGTAGAGACGGATTCAATATTGATTTTGAAAGACATCTACAAAATTCAAACATAAGTTTTAGTATTTTCATGCTTGGATTTCCTAATAAAATTTTATGACCCAATTGCAAAAATTTATATAATTAGGAATGAGATTCCGGTTCCCCATGTCTCAGTGAATGGTTGAGCGCTCTTCACTGGCATAGCTAGACGGGTAGGTAACGATTACCAATAGCATCAACTATACAATTCTCAGTTTGAGGGGCATGACGAGTATTGTCAAGCTTCGGATACGTTTTCCCTCAACTACGCCCACTTAAACGACTTAAGTGATATTTGTCCTTCAATTGTAACTGTAGACCCGGCCTAAGTGACTCAGGAATCGCCGTTCTACCTTCAACTAAAACCGTAGGACCGGATGAAGGGTAATTCACTAACACCGGGGGTTCGGATAAATTAGTTGAAGTGTTACGATTAAGGATGACGTAGAAATATCGATTTTATATTGAGATTTCTTTAATGTTTTTTAATATTACCGTTTTGGGTCAAAAACATTTTGGTCGACGAGTAGTATGACACAAGTCACGCAATTTTAGTAAACCAATTTTACTAATTAGTTCGTGAAACACTTTCAACACTCGACATGATCCAATTTTAAATACCTTATTTTCCTAAATTGGTCATTTGTCGCTAATTTATTTTAAACTAATCAACTCTTTAATTAATTTAAAATTGTTTTAAATAAAAACTATTTAAATTTAAAACTTGTTTTCACTTTTAAATAAAACACTTTTATTTAATTACCTTTCCGAGAAAAATAAATAATTTAATTATTTCGTCATTTTAAATTGTGTCAAAAGTTTATTAAAAGTTTGCGGTTCAATTATTATCCTAAATAATTATATCACAACCACAAAAATAAATAAAACGCAGAATCGAGCAACTAGAAAAATGTTCTGGTTTCGTTCGAGCCATCAAACGAACAACCGGACTGGTCTAAGGGATAACAAAATAATAAATCTGCTATCTCCCACTTAGTCCAAGGTCTCCATCTTTAAACCTGTCTTTTTCCGCCTTGGTCTTCAAGTCTTCGTCTCTTTATGATTACAATATTTATTTACAAATACATTAAAAATAAATAAATAAACAAAACCCTAATTATTACATCAGACTTCCAAATAACCCATAAAAATACAAAGATAACAACCAATCAACAAACAACACAACCACAAGTCTCTAGTGCTCGATTCATTTAACACAATCACAAGACGAAAAAGTCCCGATCTTTTGTCAAACAAAAGTTTTGACAAATAAAACAATAGATCGATTTAAAAAAAAAAATTATGTCTAAACGCGTAAACCTGGCTCTGATAACACTGTTATACCACTGTTGGGAATCATGGACCAATTTTAACTTTTAATTCATTAATTATTTAAAACATTTTTAAATAAATAAATCAAATATGTTTTAGCGGAAGCGATTGATTAATACCATTGCCAGATCAGATCTGGATTCCTTTCAGTGATCCGATTACACACGTATAAACAATATTAAATAACCAACCATAGGGTGTTTAGATTTATACATTTGACGATAACCAGATATGTAACACCTTAGTTCAACGAACGTCACGCTACATGACACGTACACGAAAACCTACAGCAAAACGTCACACGGTTGCGCAGAGGGGGAACTTGCCTAGCGGCGGTGGCACACGACGTTGGTGGTGTAGCGTCTGCCTAGCGGTGGCGGTGGTCCGACCGTGGAGGTGGCCAACGTTGGTCGGTCGCAAGAGGAGAGGGGAGGGGCGCCGATTTTGGGTTAGTGGGATCAGGGTTTAGGTTTAATTACAATGTTATATTTATAGACATTATATTTACACACTGGTTCACATGATATTAACAGTTAATACCCTAGTAATAATTAAACTTTAATTATTAAACCATTGTAATTACTAATTACATATAATTAGTAAAAACATAATCCTTAAATGTTTAACTGATTAAACATTCATTCCAATCAAATAATTAACTAATCAGATAATTAATTATCACAATCTCCGACGAATATTTCTCTAAATATTTACTCACCATTTATTGTTTCCATCTTTCATGAATAATATTTAACAATTAAATATTATATATTTTGTTCGTTGGCTAAGGTGTAAATCTTTCGACCGTACCTTAATAATAACATTGACTTAATTGACGATTGGACATCATATATCCAACAAAACGTGCGTGAAGTGTGTAACATAAATGTAACTAGAAAAATAGTAAATAGAAGAAAAGTAAATAAGGCGAAAATGATTAGATTATGGATAGTATTGCTTCGGGATTCGAATCAGCATGGTACGTGATAATGTTAAGTTGACTAATTCAGTGGTGTGACTACTACAAACTTGTGACCCGGGTCACCGCTAGAGCCTCGTCCTTACTACATTTGATTCACAAATTTTAAATTTTAAATTAAAATGGTAGTGACTCCCATTAGGGACAACAATTACCCTCAACCCATCGAATGGTCATCTCTGGGTTGGTTTAAGACATCGGACTTAAAATACTTTAATTTAAGTTAAATTGGTGATTATATTTTGCTCACCGGGAGGCGGTGTAACAATGAGACCAAATATAAAGACGTACCGTTCCCAACATGAGTTTACTAATTCTTGGTCGCATAATAAGCTCATATAAAAACGTACGATCTTAGAAGTATAGACCAAGCCTTGACTTATCAATCTCTGCTCGTATAAAGACGTACGAGTTTCAAAGAAAGTTTGATTAAAAAGGGTTTTATGGTCTTACTCTTTAAAATCAAGACACTCACAAATATAAAGACGGATTTAGACAATGATAAAAGCCCACCGGGGGTGGTTTTTAAGAATGAATTAGTTAAAGACATAAACAAACTACTAAATTAATACGTTAAATTTTAACATGTAGCAAACATCATCTTCACCTTAGCAATACAAAGAAGTTCTAGCCATGAATGGCCATAACAACTAACGTAACGATGAGTTTCGTAGGCTCCCCTATTTTGAAACAAGGAGGAAGAGACCCTCTACTCTCTATTCTCTACTGTACCTATGAGAATGCTCTTTTCTTGAGGTGTGTAGTGTTGTATCAAGGTGTGTGGAATGAAGAACTCAAGCCTCCTATTTATAGGCCTCAAAATGTGCAATGCACGGTCGTGCATTGGGTTGCACGGTAGTACAGAGGCCTAGGGAATTAAACAGGGTACAGAGGACACTGTAATGGGCTGTGGAGGAGAAGGAAGGACATTGTACGGCCGTGCATTGGGATGCATGACGTGCATCCCCCCTTTTCCTCTAGGTTTGTGTTTTAGCTCCTTGGTTGACTTTTGTTCACTAATATTGACTTCTTGGGGGTCAATGTTCGGGAATGAGTCTTCTAAAAGATTGAATTCTTGGTGTTTTTGATAGGATTTGGCTTGATTTATATTTTCAAAACCGAATAACCTGCAATTACAAAATATAAATGTTTTAATCATAAATTGCATGGTTATTATTTAATTAGTACCATAATGTGAGGATTATTATGTATATAAAATATGTATAAATGATGGCATATCATAACACCCCACACTTAAACTTTGCTTATCCTCAAACAAACTTATGCATGATTATACCCATAACTAGAAACTTTACAAGGGTAATGGAATTCCAGCTAAGTTGAAACTCAGGGATAACTCTTGAGCCGCTTATTCTATTTTTGTATTTGTTTTTTGTTTTAAGATGATATAATCCATGACAAGACTACTAGGACTTTGATTATGCAAGAACTTCTCACTACTCACAACGGTCACTCAGCTCTTAGGTTATATATGTATAGATAATGTAAGTGAAGTGGAACACTCAAGTTCGGATCAAATTATGCAATAGTCATAAGCTTGTATGCAAATCAATTCTCCACCAACTAAGTAGTATGCATGAATCAAGAGTACTTAAAAGGGTTGTAACATGGCTAAAGTAAAACTAAAGGTGAAAATGGAAATCTTTTTGGCTTTTAGGGGTTTTAAGGGGTTTGAAGGGCTGCAGCTATCGCGAAATACTCAGCTACGATCTCATGGCTTAAAATGGAAAATACTACCAGGTCCCTCTACAACACTCAGATCATGAGGGTATAACTAATCTGAGGGCTCGTTTATGGTCAGATTTCCAAGACCTAAATCTCTCATCAATGCCAACTCGTCCCTTATTGCGTAATACACATTGCTACCTTTTCGTATAGTTCTTTCGGCTTGTAGCCTAACAGCGCCTACTTCGTTCAGGTGTGTATACTCAATTTGGGAGTCAGTTTGATTCTTTCTACACTTTCTATCGTGGCTCAAGTTGCCACACTTTTTGCATTTTTCGTATCTTTTGGCTCTTCTTTTGGTAGCACTTTTTGACAAGCCGTAGAATGGTGGCAATTGTTCTTACTTGCGCCACTGTTTTCGTACATCACTCGTTGCTTGAAAGATCTTTTCTCGGAGTTCGATTGGTAATTCAGGCTTTGCGAAATGAAGGCAGAAAAGAAAATTAAAATCAAAGGGATGCATGTCCAGTTCTTTAAGGTCTCCCGGTAAAAGACCAAATTTTCTTTTTAGACAAGAAATTTTTTTCAATAATCATACTTCCTCAATTTCCTTGAAATAATGTTTCTGTGAATTTTCTGCAGATAGTTCAGATATTTTCCTAATACATCCACCTTTTGTATATTCCAATTCTTCTGAGTAGGGCAGATTCTTTTCAAAATTGTCTCGATGATAATGAACTTGAAATGACAACATAGGATAATTTCCCATTTTGAAGACAACCAGCCAATAACAGGTGTTTGTGAAAAGCTGGTTGGGTGATAAGTATGGGTGATAGAAAAGAAAAGGCTAAGGCTCAGAGGGCTATCTAGGCGGATAATTTTTTTATGATTTTTGGATCATATGGGTAATAAAGTCCTAGGTGCGTCAATCATTTTCATGCTTCCACTAGTTCATGGTCTTGATATGTATAAGTCATACAAGTTCAAATTATGCATAGAATTCAATCGAATAAACACTCAATATACCAAACGAAAGAGCATGCACAAATAATGATAATAATGCTCGTGAAAAGACTCAGATTATTCTCACATGGAAACAGATGGAATAGGGCTTAGTGATTTGTTATGCATAATTTCTGTTTGTTTCTACTTGCCATGTCTTCATTAGGTGCAAACTCGAAGAGGTTTAGATTAAAGGGTTTTAAAATTTTTGAAAATTTTTTGGGTTTTTCAAAAGGTAGGTTTTTGTAATATTTTAGTCAAATGGGTAGAAAATCACAAGTTACTGCTTTGAGGTTACAAGCAGTCTTGAATCTCTAATTCCCCACCCCACACTTCAAGACTGTGTATTGCCCTCAATGTACAAATGCATGTTATGGAATGCTATGCATGAATTTAAATGCATGGAGTTTTAAAGGAAAAGAAACTGGTACTCCCCCGGTCAATTCAGTGTATAACCTAGGGCCAAAACTTATTGCTGATGTCTGGCTGTGCCTATCAGCTGATTGTCAACAGGTTGCTTCAAAGACTTCATCGAATTTCTTATAAATTTGATGTGGTTTTCGGCTCCAGGCTCGTAGAGGTGGAGTGTAACTACTCAAAGTAGAGAGATGATCTGGTGATGTTATTCTACATGAAACATAAAAGAAAACATAAAAGCAGACAAATAAAATAAAAGATAGTAGTTAAGCTACTAAGGTCCTAGTATCGAGAAGGCATACATGGAGGCTGAAGTAATTAGAAACTTAAATTTGGAGAAACCAAACCTGAGGTCCATGCTTTCTACCGTATGCACCAACTTCTTAATTTATTCATGATCATCGGGTTGCCTCCCGGAAGCGCTACATTTATTTAAGGGTCTTTAGCCCGACCCGTACGTGTTTCGTGAATTTCTAATTTAGTGTTAAATAAGTCAAATGGGTGGCTTGTAATATGGAGAGGTTCATCTAACCCATTTGATAACCATGCGTACGATGATAATAAGTTGATCTAGGAATTAGTGGAGTCCATCTTGCCAACTTTAGAATGCTCTATAGAAGAGCACCTAAATAAAATGGTGTAATTGAATCACGCCACCACCATTTGAAATTTCCTGGACCAAACTTCAAGAAACTCATGTAGTGAAGGAGACGGTCACCCCGGTTTGATACCTTTGTCTTATAATATTCGTTGGATGAACGTTGCTTCTTCCATGAGAAGTGGTCCTCAGAGTGATGTGTCCTATCCCGTGGCTTTTGTGATTCATTAAATGATTCACTGATATACTTGGTCACAAGCCAGCAATCACTGTTGAAAGGAAGAGGTGCCACCATTGTCATTTGTTTGTTGGTGATTACATCTTCCTGTGCTACCATATTTAGGATTCCTACCATTTCTTGTTTAGATCTTCGCTCCTCTAGCTCCTTTGATTGTTTAGCTCCAAGCTTCTCAGAAAAGTCAGGAAGTGATTTTAAAGTTGCAGTAGCCGTCTCTTCTGAATCATCCGGTCTCACCTTTGATTGATCCATGCTTGTGAAGATAGAAGATTCTTGCTCCTTAGAGTCACTTGACCCTACAAAAGATGTTGAAACTATAACTTCCGATTCTTGGACTTTGAAGGAATCATCTTCTTGTTCATTTGGATAGCATTTTAGGATCTGAACCTTAATTTCTTCCGAATGTCGAAACATGTGTTGCTCAGTTGGAGGGGTCTATAGGAGTTGATCCTTAACTTCTTCCAAATGACGAAACAGATTTCCTGGGGTCTATGAGTCGGAATTTAGAGCTGTGTGTTGAATTTCTTAGGGCGGTATGGTTTCCTTATATGGTTGGCAGTAGGGTTGGTGAAAATGTGTGGAATATCCTTGATAGTGATGAAAATATTGGGTGTAGTGTGGTTCCCCACAGATCTCACACCTGATAGTGAGAAGGGTCTTGTGTCATCCAGCATCCAGCTCCACTGATCAGACCTCGTGTTTAAGGATGCAGATTAGAGTAGTGTAGAAAGCTGAATTAATTCCCCAATTTCATCTTCTAACACCCTAAAAAATAAACCGATTTTAAACTTTCAAAACGCGCGGAAGTAGGTCTTATAACACTCTTGACAAAACAACAATGTTAATTACAACAAAATGACGACATAACTTGTTTTAAAACATTCGACCTAAATCTCAAAACAACAAGTTTCAATATCTAAGAGATGACTCAAAACAGGTTTAATGACTCCCAACCATGAGTTCTAATTCCAACCGTTAATAGACACCAAAACAAATGAGAATTCAATCCAACACGAAGCATGACCCGAGACTTCAAACTGGAGCTTTACCTACAAGAAAACATCATAAAACAATTTACACCCATGTGAATTTCAAGACTTCAAGTGACCACAACATAAGTGAAGTTCATGACCTCAATTTCTACGTGTGAGGTTCTTACACTTCAAACGCCAACTCTTAAATAAACAACAAGTGTACACATATGACACCAATCTACCTTTATAACTCATACGTTATTTAACGACACGTGGGCTTTAAAAATCTCAATTCCCTCCTTTCTATTTGTGAAGTTCAAAGACTTCAAACAACAACAACAACAACAATGGTGAAGTTCAAGACTTCAACCAATAACGACGTAAGTGAAGTTCATGACCTCAATTTCTACATGTGAAGTTCTTAGACCTCAAACACCGAATCTTAAACATACAACAAGTGTACACACACGACACTAGTAAACCTATATAACCTATACGTTATTTACTGACACGTGGGATTCAAAGATCCCAATTCCACCATATCCATTTGTGAAGTTCAAAGACTTCAAACCGCAATTTTACCCCCCCAACCCTTGCATACAACATAGTCATAAACATTACTACATTGACAATTAGAAATTGGTCGAAATATGGCTTTCAAATTAAGTTCCGAATTAGTGGATGCTGCCAAAGGGAGTGGCGATGCCATACGCAAAAGGGAAGAGACTCATAGAATGGCAGAGGCAAATAGAGCTTTTGCACATTTTCGTTAATCCATGAACAGGATCTATACATCTCGATCGGAAAAGAATCAAGAGAAAAAGAAAGAATCGGAAATACTATGATGGCTCCGTTGCTTTATATATTTATTATCATATTTTTTTGTCTGTGATTTGTCTGTCATTAAGCAATCCCAAAGTTGCTTTTTTATTTGATCAAATAATCTAAGGAAAAAAGAATTTTTTTTCGCTCTATAAATATTGTTAAGAGACCTCTGGTGTGAAAAAAGTTTGTGACGCTGAACTGGACTTCCAATAATAAAATTGGAAATACCTTTTTATCATATTACTTTCTCGATACATAATCTAATGTTTTAAAAACAAAATTTCTTATATCGAATTCAAAGTTTTGTGAACGTTCACTTCAATAGGATATATCGTTTTACAAGCTCGACTATAGAGAGAGGAACTAATGGTAACAAGCCAGACCAGATGATCTTCAAAGACATCCTTCACCGATCGATTAGATGAGAGAGGTTATTTAGTGTAAGACCTGAGGTAGACGAACGGTTCACTGTCAGTGGTTCCATACGTCAATCCCATCCTGACGGAGCTAATGAAAGCCTGAATTCAAATGAAAGTAGGTTCTTCCTCTTCGATTCAAGCAAGTTGACCATTGAATCTATTAAACTGGTCCGCTTCTTCCCCCTCCGCAGGAAGACTTCCTTCTTTCTCTTGCCAGGCTGGTTATCTCAAATCGGAATTCGAAGAACAAAAAGTTATCACACGATCACTCGAAAACAAATAGGTGTTTTGGTTCAACTATATTTTAAGACTAGTCATTTCTATTATCTTTTGTTTTAGAAGTTCTATTTTGTATCTTTCCATATTAGAAATCCGCCTCTTTGTAGTTAGGTCAAGAAAGAACCTTCAGATTTCGATCTAATACAACAATGCATGCATTAGTTATTCCAATTATTTCATTCGTTGTTTTTTTTCGTTTATCGAATTAAATTTCCTATTCTTACTTGTTACTGGACGACTAACCAATTCCTTAAAAGAATAGTATAACATACGAACATCTTTTATCCATACCGAATCCAAGATTGGATTCCCGGACCAATAAAAAATTCCTTTACTTTATTTATCCTTCTTTTCTGTTCTTTCTTTTCTATAACCTACCTCAGGTCTTCCTTATAGAACCATCAAACGAAACGAAATCTAACAACCCGTCCGAACTACAAAACCCCAACAAACAATACAAGTGAAGTGGAAAAAGAGAGGAATTAGGTTCTAAATTTTAATGATATAAGGTCCAAGTTTTAACCTGATGGGGCACTAATAGCGATACACATTCCCAGTGTCTCGATAGCTCATAGGCTTTTTAGGATCCCTATTGAGTTGAGCTGCGCTTCTTTCGCCTTACTTACTGCGTATCCAAATGAATAGATTGAAGAAGTAAAGTGGTTTGGTTGTTATGCGCGCCGGAGGCCTAAGGGGTAGGTTTAGTTTATGCATGGCGAAAGGGAGCATTGGAATGGTCTTAGCTCCTGAATATTCAGACAATAAAAAGAAAAACGGAAAAAATTGAGATAGTTATGAATTCCATTGAGTTTCCCTTATTTCATCGAACAACCCAAAATTCAGTTATTTCAACTACATTAAATGATCTTTCAAATTGGTCAAGACTTTCTAGTTTATGGCCGCTTCTCTATGGTACCAGATGTTGCTTCATTGAATTTGCTTCACTAATAGGCTCACGATTCGACTTTGATCGTTATGGACTAGTACCAAGATCGAGTCCTAGACAAGCGGACCTTATTTGAACAGCCGGAACAGTAACAATGAAAATGGCCCCTTCCTTAGTGAGATTATACGAGCAAATGCCTGAACCAAAATATGTTATTGCTATGGGAGCATGTACAATTACAGGGGGGATGTTCAGTATCGATTCTTATAGTACTGTTCGTGGAGTCGATAAGCTAATTCCTGTGGATGTCTATTTGCCGTCGGTTTGTACTATAATACCTTGTTTTGACTGTATCGCACTATGTATCATTTATAACCCCCAAAATCCTCTACCTTTCATTTAAATAGAATTTCAAATGGAGAAATTCCAAAGCTATTTAAGGCTAGATAGATCTCACTACTTCTTATATCCACTTATCTTTCAGGAGTATATTTATGTACTTGCTCATGATCATGGTTTAAATGGATCGGTTTTGTTGGAAAATGCAAGTTATGACAATAAATCCAGTTTATACTAAGATCTAGGTAGCAAAGTACGAGTTGGAGAGACGCATTTCCTTCCGAGCTCACATTCGTTCTATATAATATATTCATTTATCTTCATTATAAGAGAACGGAAAGAGGGAGATGAATGCAATACGGAGAGAGCTACAAAGGCAAGCACTGGTCCGATGCTTCGGGCGAAACCTATTCCCAGGGTGTGACGGGCGGTGTGTACAGGGCCCACTGAGAAGAAGGTATCAGCAACAACTGGTTTTATTACGGGACAACTCATAATGTTCATATCGATCTATTATGCGCCTCTGCATCTAGCACTAGGTAGACCTCAAACAATAACTGTCCTAGCTCTACCGTATCTTTTGTTTCATTTCTTCTGCAATAATCACAAACACTTCTTTGATTATGGATCTACTACCAGAAATTCAATGCGTAATCTCAGCATTCAATGTGTATTCCTGAATAATCTCATTTTTCAATTATTGAATCATTTCATTTTACCAAGTTCAATGTTAGCGAGATTAGTCAACTTTTTTATGTTTCGATGCAACAGCAAGATGCTATTTGTAACAAGTAGTTTTGTTGGTTGGATAATTGGTCACATTTTAAATTGTATGACCTACCCCAATCATTACTAAGTAAGTGCAAAGCACTTACCTTGAGATATAGATGATTTCGGTTTAGCTTCAATCTTAGCCACGTGATCACCAATACAATTCATCTTTGCATTAGTCTAGATATCTAAAATTTACACAAATTGAGATTCTAATACACTCCTAATATCAAATAACCATCATCATCATTTGTCTATGTTAGATTATGACAATCAAATCCTCAACACCCATCCAATACTCCCTTAACCCAAATGACCTGTTAAAGAATCACCCAAGTTCCACCAAAACTCCTATTTTACAAATCACCCTATAAATTGGGGCTTTATGGTTAATTGTATGTCTATTAACTCCCTAGACACTTACCCGACCTCAATTTAACATTCTAGCATCATTAAACCGAAAACCCCCAAATTAGGTCCTTAAGAACCCTAATTTTGAAATCATCAAATTAAATGTTATTAAAAAGAATTGTTAATCCTCTAGCTTTAGATAAGCTAGACTAACTCTTCTTAACAACAATTTGCACACCATGTCACACCCCCAATTTCAACTAACGGAGTTTTACTGTTTGGGAAGTGACAAACCAGGATCTCAGTCATTAGTTACATTGAACGAAACTATATGGGACTAAAATGAAAATATCATAAACGATCAAAGTAAATGTGAAAGCGTATAAAGAAAGTAAATGCGCAAAACAAACGCGCCCAAAAAGTCCAGTCCAAACATAAACGAAAACAATCCAAATATAAATAAAAACAGTCTGAATGTAATAAAATATAAGTAAGAAATAGGACTCCATGCATGTCCTATATGTGCACTTGTGCCTTATCTTAGCGACCTGAGAAAACATGTAAGAAAGATGTCAACACTAGGTTGGTCAGTTCACAGGTTTCAATATATAAATAAACGTTTATCAGATTTATTGTACGATCAACATATATATATCAACAGGTAGCTAACCCATGTTCATGTTTGCTATTACGCTCGCAACCGTAAACTGACTGTTTGAATGCCTCCCACCAGGCCTATCAACCATGGTGCACGTCTAGGTCAATATTGCACCCGTTCGATATCCAATCGAGTTAGCGCGACTAACGTGGGTGAGGTTTGTCAAACCTAGTAGTACTACCCAACATACCTCGCTATTCTCATATTTAAATGGTTCGATGTGAGGACTTTCATGATAGAGTTTACGCATAGTCATAACAAATGATACATAATGAAGTACAAAAATCAAAAAGTGTTTACGTCATGTTTTCTCCCCCAGTTTAAAAGCAGTAAAAGGGGCCGTGAAAACTCACCTGATTGCGTATGAAGTAGTCACACAAGTATGAGATTGAAATCTCAAGCGTTAGCCCGACACGGCTCACGAATGCCCTAGAATTAAAACATAATTATTAGGAATAAGAATGGGACATGTGACAACGACACGGAACGTTGAACGTCCTAAAAGAAACTCTCCAATGATCAAGAGTAGACGAACATATCTACGGGAATACGAATCTCTAAGTTAAACGATTAAGACGATTACGATACGCGACGAAAGACAATAATTACAATCATTAATAAATATATTCAATCGTCTTCGTCATTAAGTAATGATTTAGAAAAATAATATTATTATATTATTTTTAAACTCGCATAATTAATACGATAACTATTTATGTGGCAAAAATAATAATATATTATTTTTATTCGAGAATATAATTACGGGTAAACAATATAAATATTTATAACTTTGAAATGTTATAAAAATGTTTATTATAAGGAGGAAATAATATATAAAATATATTATTTTTAATTTGTGTCATGGTACAAAGATAATATGAATATATTATTTTATAAATGGATTTTGTAGATATAAAGACTGATGGCTACAAAATTCTCTAAGTACAACTGCTGCGGACTTCACAGTTTTGCCGCTGACCAACAAGCTGCTGCGGATAAGCTTGTTTGCTGCGGAAGTTGTTCTCCTGCTGATGAACAACTCTGCTGCGGACAGCCTTCTCTGCTGAAGACCAGAGTTGCTGCTGATAGGCTTCTCAGCAGCATCAAACACTTGATGCTGCTGATAAGCAAATCATCAGCAGCTTTGGAAAGTTGAGTCTTGCTGCGGATCATCAACTATGCTGCTGATAGTCATATCCGTTGAAGATCAATCGTTGCTGCTGACTGGCATAGAAAAAGCAACTTTAATACTGACAACTTTTTGCTACAACTCTGACACATCACATGCAGAAAGAATGTTACTGGTGCAGACAATAAAAGACAACAACGCTCTCCTTCCAAGTATCCAAGCAATGATGCCTAAGAAGAAGTTTGATTAAAGTTAACCTTTGTAGTATTTGTTGTCTTAACTTGTAGTATAGCTTAAGATCAACGGCTTGTGTTTGATCTGATCCTTAGAATCAGGGGTCTGTCTTGATTCTAAGTTACTATATAAGTGGTGTATTTATTCATTGTACAAGTGTGCTTTCCTAGAGTTTTCTTTGTAATCTTGTAACCATTGAAGCTTAATACAAATTGCATTTATCAGTACTCTTTGTGTTTAATTGTTTACATTGCTTAGTTGTGATTGTTTCCGCCAATCTCAACTAGAATAGAACCATCTTGTATTCATGGATCCTACAAGTGGCATCAGAGCTTTGGCTATCAGATTAAACAAACTCACACTTGTTTAATCATTCTCTGGTTCTATTCAATACCATCTCTTTGCTAAGACACCATATATCACAAATCCAAAATGGCACAAAACAATGGTTTTGATGATACTGGAAGCATCAACAGACCACCAAGACTGGTGTCTGGAGAAGACTATGATATGTGGAAGAACAAGATGGAAAGTTTCTTCTGCTATCAAGAATATGGGATATGGAGATCCATTAAAGGTGGACCATATGTACCCATGGTGGCCTCTGCTGATTTCGAAGGTCCATCAGCCCCAAACAACCCCCAAAGTATTCAGATGAAGACATCAAGAAGATGGAGGTAGACTTCAAAGCCTTAGGAGCCATTCAGATGTGCTTTCCAAATGAAGTATTTCACAACTTCAGAGGATACAAGACTGTCAAGGAGCTATGGGAGGCTCTTGAGAAGATGTTTGATCGGTCAGAAGAAGTGAAAGAAAATAGAAGAGACATTCTGAAGCAACAATATGAGAACTTTGTCTGGAAGGAAGGTGAGTCTCTTACTGTGTTGTATAACAGGTACACCTATCTTGTGGGAGAGCTACAGTGCTCAAAAGTGAAGCTGGAGAATGAAGACATTCTCAAGAAGTTCATCAGGTCTCTGCCAAGTTGTTGGACACTCTACACAGTGTCAATCAGAAGAACTGCAAATTTAAAGACTCTGCAGATGACTGAGCTGTTTGGCATGTTGAAGACCTATGAATTAGAAATGATTCAAGCCAAAGAGAGAAGCTCAAGTTACACAACAGCCTCATCATCCACCACCACTTCCTCTGCACTTCACTCTGACCACTCAGTTACTAGTTCAAGCAACTACTACCTTCCCATTGTCACTCATCCCTAGACTCCACCTCTCAATCAAACAACTCACCATTTCTTCTTAAAGCCCCACCTCAAACCTCAACTTCTGCTGCCTTTGTCTCTGAAAACTCAAGCAATATGTCCTTCATCAAGGAAGATCTGGAATGTTTTCATCCAGATGATCTAGAAGAAATGGATATACAACACTCCTATGCCATGCTCTCTCTAAGAGCAAAAAGGTTCTACTCTAGAACAGGAAGACCCATTCCAAGCAACAACTCCAACACTAGAGTTGGCTTGGACAAAAGAAAACTAAGATGTTATAAATGTAACCAACTTGGTCATTTTACTAGAGAATGCAAGGCAGCAAAGGCGAACCCAGTTGCTGCTCAAACAATACAAGCTCACCAAGCTCAGCCAAGACAGCAACAACAGCAACAAGCCACTCCTCCTGCTCAAACTGCAGCTTGTGCAGCTGTTGGAACTGCTGACTTTGACTGGAGCTTCTAGTATGAGGATCTTCCGGCCAAAAATCAAGCTCTCATGGCAGACACATCAGAGAGACCACCTCAGGTATATGAAAATCTTTGTACTCAAGCTTGTATTGATAATGTCCTTGGATACAAGAAACATAACCAGAATCTCATAGATCAAAATGAAGAGTTTCACCAAATGAAATCAAAATTTAAAAAGGTTGAAAACAGTTACAAAGAAAAGATTAACTATTTAAAGAAACGAATTTCATCATTAAAACATGAACAAACAAACCTTGAAACTCAGATTGATGATCTTCTGGTTAAGTTAAAGGCTACAAGGGCCGAATTAGCAGACCAAAAGGTCCATGTGGAAAAATATGAGTTTGCATCCAAAAAGCTGTAAAGACTTTTGGATGCTCAAATTCATGAAAAGGTAACTGCTGGTCTTGGATTTTAAGCTGAACAACCCTACAATGTTGTTCCTCCACATGCTGACTATGTCGCCATTCATGAACCAATTTTCAATCTTTCCAACCTTGATCTGGCAAACCGAAATCGTGACCCTGTTGTCCAAGAAACCTCTTTGCAAGAATGCACTACTTCATCCGAGTTTGAGTCCATAAACTCAAACTCCACTAAAACCAATAATGCACCATCACCACCTACCTTTGAAGTTATTAAAGCCAACAATCCAAGCCCTTTCGTCCCTTCAAAAACAGTACCAGTATCTCAGCTCGCCAAACAAATCAAAATCAGCTATCCTCCAGAAGGAAGAAAGCTAACTGTTGAAAAGGGATAGTCTTCAACCTCCACCAATCCAAATCCTCAATCTAAATCCACCCAACCAAGGAAGGTGTTTGACATATGTCATGCTCCTGGAGAGAAAGCTCCATATGTTCAAAAGACATTGGAGGAAGCCACTTTTGAGCACAACAAAGCTCACCCCTGGAATTTCAAAGACTTGTTCAAAAGAAAAGATTATGTGTACTTTCAGAGGGACAAAATGGCTAAATCATGTTTTGTCTGTGGCAAATACAATCACACTGTCAGCACATGCTTCCTCTACCTTCAGCAACAAAGAAACCTCAAGCAATATGCTTTTGAGAAGACAAACAAGAACAAAAAGGTAAGAAGCTTTGAATCCAAGGAAACTCATTTCAGAAACTCTCTATCCCCACCAAGGAAGCTGCTGCCAAAACCTCAACAATCTTGCATCATCTGTGGTGAATCAGACCACGTTGCTGCAAATTATGAATTTAATCCTTTCAATCAGATCCTTCATCAAGCCCATCCTAAACAAAAGCCTCTCAGCAAAAGAACTTCTACAGAGAAACTCTCTATTAACAAGGTAAAGAAGGATAGGCATACATCTGTTGTTAAACCATCAACAGCTAGCAAAAATATTGTTGATCAAGTAAAGCCCAAGAAACCAAAGAACAAGCCTCCAGCAGCAACTAAGTCTGCTGCGGCTCAAGTAAAACAATCACCAGTAACAAAATCTGCTGCTGATAAGCCAAAGTCCTTAGTAGCAAAATCTGCTGCTGATCAAGCAAATCTGTCAGAAGCCAAAGCAACATCAGCCGTTGACAAAGCAAAGAGATCTGGAAAACCACCTTCTCAGCAATGGAAAGCCAAGATCCAAGCCTCTATCCCTCAAAGCATCATCATTGGCTCCATCGAATGCAAAAATACTGATGTTGCTAATCCAACGACATACTTACCCAAGTTTGCAAGTTCTTGGGTTCCTCCTTCTAACTAGATGTCTCTCATGTGCAGGGACAGCCAGGTCACAAGAATAACACTTGGGTTGTAGACAGTGGTTGTTCCAGGCACATGACCGGCAATAGATCCATCCTCTCCAACTTCAGATACTTCAATGGAGGATATGGATATGTTGCCTTTGGAAGTGATTCAAAAGGAGGATCAAACACTGGACAAGGAAATGTGTCCAATGAAAGGATGAGTATTGAAAGAGTAAACTATGTCAAAGAATTAGACTTCAATCTCATGAGTGTGTCCCAGGTCTATGATCAAAAGCATTGGATGCTTTTCACAGATAAAGAATGTTTTGTACTATCCCCTAGCTTAAGCAAACCTCCTCCAGAGAAGATATTATTGACTACTTAGAGAAAAGATAACCTTTATGTGCTTGATATGAATGAGGTCACTCCATCTTAGTAGTGTATCTTTTTTTCTATCAAAGGCATCAGTTGATGAATTAGCTCTCTGGCACAGGAGATTAAGTCATGTCAATATAAAAACCATTAACAAGTTGTTGAAGGAAAATCTTGTCAGAGGGCTTCCTGACAAAGAATTCCAACTTGAAGATCATTGCATTGCATGCTTGAAGCGGAAGCAACATAAAAGTTCTCACAAGCCCAAGACATTGAATTCAAATGACACTCCACTACAGCTGCTGCATATGGATCTCTTTGGTCCTACAAATGTCATGTCAATGGGCAAGAAGTCATACTGTCTGGTGATTACTGATGACTATACCAGATTTTCATGGGTACACTTCTTGGGAACAAAAGATGAAACTGCTGAGATTCTTAAATCTTACATTCTTCGAGTTGAGAATCAAAGCAATCAAAAGGTGAAATTCATAAGGTGTGATCAAGGTACGGAGTTCAAGAACCACACTTTGAACTGTTTCTGTGAAAGCAAGGGAATAGAAACACAATACAGTGCTCCAAGAACTTCTCAAAAAAATGGGGTTGCTGAAAGGAGAAACAAAATTCTAATTGAATCAGCAAGATCAATGTTTGCTGATTCAAAACTGCCTCTTAACATTCTGGGCAGAAGCAGTCAGTACAACTTGCTATGTGCAGAATAGAGTTCTCATTGTCAAGCCTCTCAACAAGACACCTTATGAACTCTGGTTCAAAGGAGTTCCCTACATTAGATTTCTTAAACCTTTTGGATATCCATGCACCATTCTGATCACACATGGGGTCCTTCCTAAGCTTGGTGCCAAATCTGATGAAGGATACTTTATGGGATATTCCTCTCAATCCAAGGCCTACAGAGTATTCAACTCAAGAACAAGAATCGTGGAAGAATCAGCCAATGTGGAATGTAGGGAACACATCGCATGTGAACAGGGAAAAGGCCCAGACTGGCTCTTTGATATAGACTCTTTCACACAAATATTTGAGCCTCTCATCTTTTCCAATATGGAGTCTACCTCTTCCAAAGCACCGGCTTCCACATCTTCCTCTGACTACAAATTGGAGTTCCCTCGTCCCTTTATCAGACTAAAAAGGCCATCTATTGATCCTCCATCTGTTATGGAAGCTATTGAAGCCAGTGAAACTGGAACCAGACACTCAAATGTCACCAGCAACAGCCTCTCTGAGAATGAAAATCTGAATGAAGACACATCTGTAAATGTTGTAGAGGCATCTGCTGCTGACAATTCTGATGTTGATGTTGATATTAAAGACTCTTCCACCATGAATGAAGAGTTTCCTGATCAGAATCATAGCAATCTTGAGCAAGGGATACGATTGGATGTTGTACCAGAATAGAGAATCAACAAAGAACATCCCCTGGAAAATATCATTGGCCAAGTTCACCAAGAAGTTCAAACAAGAAGCAAATCTCATGAGGCCAATATATGTCTGTTTTCCTGTTTTCTATGAAACACAGCAGTTGGATTAAGGCAATGCAAGAAGAGTTGCTGCAATTCAAGAGACAGGATGTCTGGAAACTTGTTGATCTTCCACCTGGCCAAACTGCTATTGGCATAAGATGGGTATTCAGGAACAAGCAAGATGAGAGAGGCATTGTCGTCAAGAATAAAACTAGACTTGTAGCTCAAGGCTACACTCAGGAAGAGGGAATTTTCTATGATGAAGTCTTTGCTCCTGTTGCCAGGCTGGAGGCCACCAGAATCTTCCTGGCATGTGCTGCATCCAAGAATTTCATGGTTTATAAAATGGATGTCAAGAGAGCCTTTCTGTATGGGAAGATTGGTGAGGAAGTATATGTCAAACAGCCTCCAGGATTTGTAGATCCTGCACATCCTAACAAAGTATTCAAACTAGATAAAGCTCTCTATGGCTTACATCAAGCTCCAAGAGCCTGGTATGAAACTCTGTCTGGATATCTGCTAAGCAACAACTTCAGAAGAGGAGCCATTGACCAGACCTTGTTTATCAAAGATGAAGGGGGAGAAATCCTACTGGTACAAATCTATGTTTATGACATCATCTTTGGATCAACAAGGAATAAAGACTTTGAGATCCTGATGCACTCAAAGTTTGAAATGAGTTCAATGGGTGAACTAAATTTCTTTCTGGGTCTTCAAGTCAAACAAGTTCCAAACGAAATCTTTATCAGCCAATCCAAATATGTCAAGAGTATTTTGGAAAGATTCAAGATGGTTGACTACATTGCTGCAAGAACTCCTATGCAAGTACACCATCAACTGACTCCAGACAAAGATGGTCAAGACACTAATCAACATCAATACTGTGCAATGATAGGGTCACTTATGTATCTCACTGCCTCAAGGACAGATATCATGTTTGCAGTATAACTTTGTGCAAGATTCCAAGCAGCTCCAAAGAATACAGATCTTCTGGCTGTCAAGAGAATTTTTAGATACCTAAAGGGAGCCCCAAGACTTTGGCTATGGTATTCTAAAAATGATAAGTTCAACATGTATGCATACACTGACAATGACTATGGGGGATGCAACTTGGACAAAAAGTCCACTTCAGGGGGATGTCAGTTTCTGGGAGGAAGATTGATTTTATGGCAGTGCAAGAAGCAAACCTGTGTATCAACTTCTACATGTAACATCCCAAAAATAAAACGACAGTTATAATAATGGGTTAGAATGCGAGAACGAACAGAATAAACGAAAGAGGCATGACGGGCCAGGCCGGATGGGCCGGCGTGCTAGAAGGGGCAAACATAAGGGAGTCTCCCCCTATAAACAGGCTAAGTCACCACCCTTTCTCTCATTTGCATCATCTAGAGAGAGAAACCGTAGAGAGATAAAGTTGGCGGATCGACCCGAGATTGAAGAAGTGTGTTGCTCTAGAGCTCGTGAGAAGAACCTCTGAATTAGAATCAAGATACAGGTAACGATCTGGCCTAGATCTGAATTTTTGTTCGTTTTGGGGTTTTTCTAGTTTTGGATGAAAAGGTAACGTTTTTATGGATGAAACTGGAAGAAAAACATATATTTGAGTTCTTAAACGAAAAGCAAATGTTTTGAATGTAAACATGTTCGTGATCTTGACGTGGTCAGATCCGCATACGAAAGTTAGGGTTTTTGCAGGGAAGCAGGTCCCGCGTACTTATCAAGTACGCAAGAAGCAGGTCCTGCGTACTTATCAAGTACGCAAGAACAAGGTTCTGCGCACTTATCAAGTACGCAAGAAGAAGGTCTTGCATACTTATCAATTACGCATGAAGCAAAGCCTGCGTACTTATCAAGTACGCATGAAACGAAGTCTGCGCACTTATTAAGTACGCAAGAACAAGGCCCTGCGCACTTGCTAAGTGCGCAGGCATCAGGCTGGTTAGTAAAGTCAGTATAGTCCCCTAATTCAGAATGGTTAAACCGTTAGAGTCGGGATTAGGGTTGATGTGTATTTAACTAATCAATTCAGATCGGAAGTGACGTTGTTGGACCTTTGTTTAGGACAACCCAGATTAGCTTATCAGGTGAGTTCTAGAGCCCTCTTTTAAATGTTTTATTAATGTTTTGGGTTGGTGTGCATACTTACGAAATGATGTTTTATGAAATGATGTTTACGAAAGGAAAGTTGAAATGTGTTTATGAAGTGTTTTTCCAAAGAGGTTTATGAATGGTTTACGAACGGTTTAATAATGAAATGTTTTATTATAAAACGTACGAATGCTTTAACTGAAATGGTGTAAAGGCGGTAACGGTTATTTTTATAAAAGTAACAAAATGAACGAATCTGCCACGAGTTCCTACGGGAACTACGGTATGTATGCATGAATGGGCCTTACCCTTATGGGGGCTTTTATGGTTGGCTAACGGTAGTACAACTGGGTGGATAAAGGGGTGACGAAGATCACCATGGGATTACCGGGATCCCTATTGAAGGTACTAAACCCTGTGAGGGAACAGTGCTTAAGGTGAAGGTACGTGCTGTCCTTTAGGACGCCGTGATTAAGGTGAAGGTGCGTGTATCCTTGTGATACCGTTCCTAAGGTTCTGGTGTCGAATGGATTTGGGGTATCGGGCCCTAGGTTTCTCCTCCTACAGGTAATGTACGGTGTCGAAGGGCCTAGTGGTGGCGTGCCTCGGGTTTTATTCGCCAGTATGCGATGAATGGAATTGACGGTTATGAAAAGGCACAGATTCGGTTCATGTTGATTTATGTTATGACGAGATGATTACGAGGCTTTGATGATGTTAAGTTATTGCATGTTTTTACGTATGGTTTTATTAAATGAATGAATGTTATGTTTTTAGCAAATGTAAATGTTAAAGTTTATGTAATGCTAGAACTCACCAGTGTAGCTGACTTTTAGTATGCACATTGAGGTTAAGGACAGGAATGGACGATGGACGGTGATGCTTGGCAAGTGACGAAAGAGTTACCCGGTCGATCTATGAAGTCTGGCATCCCGTTATGTTTTGATTACGTTATGTTATGTTTTAGACAATGTTTACGCTTCCGCATGTTGAACGATGTTATCTTATGTTTGAAATGAAATTTTTCGCGGCGTTATTTTGATATTCAAAGTCTAAGAACAGTTTGTGAATAAGTAAATCCAACAAGTAAGGCCTCCCGGGTTTGGGGCCTTACAAGTTGGTATCAGAGCAATAGTTTGAGAGATTCGGACACTCCCAGTGTCTGAACTTAGACTGTGAATGGGACCGAAAGAGGATGCCATTACGGGTAACTCGAGCCACAGCATCAGGTATGAAGGTAGTATATATTTACATATATAGTATGCCTTAGAAAGGGTTAGGTAAGGACTTGTGTTCAGATGGAATCACAAAGGTGGTCAAATAAAAATCGAAAGGTAGTGTAATGGTTAATTGTAGATGGCCAGTGTATATTAACATCTTACAATGCTTGTTAAATTCTATTTGTTAACTAGCGTGATGACATTGGATTCCTTGTCTTATAGAATGAAATGGCAAGTAGAGGAAACAGAAGGCGTGGTGGGGGCCATACCGGTGGTCGTAGCGGTGGGCGCGACAGGACCCCTGCACGCCAAGAGTATAGTGAAGAAGGGAGTGTTCACACTGAGCCAGAAGTTAGCATGCACAGGACTGAGCCGACTCATGTCGAAGAACAACAATTCACTTTTGAATCGGAAGTGAGAGCGGCTCTGGCACGCGAGTTCACTGAGTTGATGAAGGTTTCTTTGCCAGGACTGTTGGCAAAAGCATTAAAGAAGGCTAATGAGACGGGTGGGTCTAACACGGCGGTTGGTACCCCGAACACTGAGGCAATCAACTCACCGCTTAACAGTGGTTGCGACTATAAGTCCTTTAAGGCATGTGACTCGCCGGTCCTGACTGGGAAAAAGGACGCGGTGGCTACTTTTGACCGGGTGGTATGTTTGGAAGTCGCTATCCGTCTGAGCGAGTGTCGAGCAAATCAAGTTGTGAAATTTGCTGCTAACTCCTTGAGAGAGGAAGCATCCCATTGGTGGGAAGGTGTACGTCAAGCTAAGGGGGACGAGACGTTTGACGCAATGCTGTGGAACGATTTGAAAACATTGGTGATTAAGAACTTTTGCCCGAGGAATGAAATCGAGAAGGTGGAAAGAGAGTTTCTGGGATTTAAAGCCGGAAGTAAAACACATCGGCAATACACTATCAGATTCAATGAATTGGCACTTCTGGTGCCGCATCTGATCACGACTGAGGAGAGAAAGATTGCTTGCTACATCCAAGGTTTGCCGGATAAGGTCCGTACTTTCATCAAAGCAAACACCCCTAGCACCTATGATTCGCTGGTGGAACTCAGTGGTGTAGTGTATGATGACCTGGCACTAAATGATGTTGCCATTGAGGATCCCAAAAAGAAACTGAGCTTCCAAAACAAACGAATAGGTGGGAAGATGTCTGGGGCTCGTGATAAGAGGGCTCGGGTGGAGGAGATAGCGATGTGTAATAAGTGTAGGAAGGAGCATATGGGGGAGTGCAGACTGGGATCCAATCTATGCTTCAAGTGTGGCAAAACTGGACACTACTCACGTGAATGTCCCCAGCTCTACAAGTGCTATAAGTGCGGGGGAACCGGGCATCAGAGTAGGGACTGCACAAAGCTAAGAATGGGGGAAACTGGGAAAGGGAAGAACACCGAAAAGAAGGATGAAAGCCCCCGGACAAGGAGCCGAGCGTACGCACTGACGCAGGACCAAGCCAGGGTAGACCCCGTTGTGGCGTCAGGAACGTTCATCCTTGACAACACTTTTGTTTCTATGTTATTTTATTTGGGTGCTAGTAAGAGTTTTATCTCTGCGACTTTTTGTGAACGAGTGAAGTACACTGTCAGTAAGCTAGAAAGGGCCTTTAGCATAGAAACCGCTGAGGGTAGAACTGCGAGAGTGAACGATGAAGTTGACAACTCCACAATAAAAATAGAAGGTCATAGGTTCCCTGTCAGATTGTTTGTTATGGTTTTGGGAGGGTTTGATGTCGTGTTGGGTATGGATTGGTTAACTGCCAACGAAGCACAAATCATATGTAAATGAAAGATAATCCGACTCAAGGCTCCGGATGGTAGCAAGGTCGAGATTTTTGGAGATCGTGACGCCCAAATGCCAAACGTCATATCGATGATTAGAGTAACAGATTACTTGAGGCGCGGATGCGAGGCTTATATGGTGTACGTATTTGACAAGTGTATGGAAGTGAAGGAACTAGACGATGTACCCGTGGTACGCGAGTACCCGGAGGTGTTTCCAGAGGATTTGCATGGGATACCACCCGACAGAGAGATTGAGTTCCGAATCTACTTAGTACCAGATGCCCTGCCCGTGGCTAAGGCTCCATATCGACTAGCACCAGTGGAGATGAAAGAACTCATGGCCCAATTAGACGAACTACTTGAGAAGGGATTTATACAACCGAGCATCTCGCCTTGGGGTGCTCCGGTGTTGTTTGTGAAGAAGAATGATGGTTCGATGAGAATGTGTATTGATTATCGCGAGTTTAACAAACGAACGGTGAAGAACAAGTACCCTTTACCAAGGATCGACGACCTGTTCAATCAATTGCAAGGTGCAAGTTGGTTCTCAAAAATCGACCTTCGACCCGGGTACCATCAGTTGAAGGTGAGGGAAGAAGACATACCGAAAACTGCATTTCGCACGCGTTATGGACACTTCGAGTTCCGCGTAATGTCTTTCGGATTGACGAACGCCCCCGCAATGTTCATGGATTTGATGAATAGGGTGTGTAGACCGATGCTGGACCGATCGTTAATTGTGTTCATCGATGATATCCTCATCTACTCCAAGAATGAGGGTGATCACGCATGTCACTTAAACGAGGTGTTGGAGGCAGAGACGATGGTTGGAACTATTGAAAGACTATGACTGTGAAATCATATACCATCCTGGAAAGGCAAAAGTGGTGGCTACCGCCCTAAGCCAAAAGGATGTGCCTGCTCCTATTAGAGTGAAAGCTTGCCAGTTCGTGGTAACATCAGATGTGATGAGGGAAATTGAAAGAGCTCAAGATGAAGCACTTAAGGAAGAAAACATAAAGAAGGAAAGAATGGTTGGGCAACAGGACAAGTTGGAATATAACAACCTTGGTGTTAGGACACGTTTTGGGCGGGTATGGATACCTATGGGTGGAGAGCTTAGAACCAAAATCCTAGATGAGGCTCATAAGTATCGGTACTCTTTCCATCCTAGTACCAATAAAATGTACCAAGATCCGAGGAAGGAATACTGGTGACCTGGAATGAAACATGAGGTGACAAAGTATGTAAGCAAGTGCTTGACTTGCTCACAAGTAAAGGCCGAACACCAGAAACCATATGGAAAGATTCAACAACTTGATATACTGGAATGGAAGAGGGAACACATTACCATGGACTTCATAACCAAGCTACCTCGCACAGCTAAAGGTCATGACACCATTTGGGTAATTGTGGACCGTTTAACAAAGAGTGCTCATTTCCTACCTATTCGCAAGACGTTCTCGTCGGAAAGGTTAGCGGAAGTATTTATTAACGAAGTAGTAGCGCGGCATGGGATGCCTTTGACGATCGTATCTGACAGGGACACATGATGCACATCGAGGTTCTGGAAAAGATTTCACGAGGCGATGGGCACGAGACTCAATGTTAGCACGGCATACCACCCACAAACGGATGGTCAGTCCGAAAGGACCATTCAGACATTGGAAGATATGCTTCGTGCTTGTATCATCGATTTTGGCGGCAGTTGGGACAGTCATCCGCCGTTAGCCGAATTCTCCTACAACAATAGTCATCACACGACGATAGGCATGCCGCCTTACGAAATGTTGTATGGGAGAAGATGCAGGACCCCGGTTTGTTGGGGTGAGATTGGACAGAAGGAATTAGGAAGTATTGAAGTCGTAAGATAAAGGTCGGAAAGGTTTGATCAAATCAAAGCACGAATGAAGGCCGCACAAGATCGTCAGAAATCCTATGCGGATAAACGACGAAGGCCTATTGAGTTTGATGTTGGGGACAGAGTAATGTTGAAAGTGTCACCCTGGAAGGGAATCATACGATTCAGAAAGAGAGGAAAGTTAAGTTCGAGGTTTGTCGGACCATTCAGGATAATGGCACGGGTTGGTGAAGTCGCTTATCGGTTAGAGTTGCCTGATGAGTTAAGTGGGGTTCGTCCTACCTTCCATGTATCACACTTACAAAAGTGTTTGGCGGATGAATCGGCTCACGTACCACTTACTGACATCGAGGTCGACAACAGCCTTAACTACATCGAAGAACTCGTGGCCATCTTTAGACAGAAAGGAGAAGCGTTTGCGTAATAAGATTATTCGATTGGTTACAGTCCAATGGAAGCACCGAAAGGGATCGGAATCTACTTGGGAAACGGACACGAAATTGAGGGAGTCGTACCCTCAACTATTTGACTTATGATAGGTTTCGGGGATGAAACCTATTGTAAGGGGGGTAGACTTGTAACATCCCAAAAATAAAAAGACAGTTATAATAACGGGTTAGAATGCGAGAACGAATGGAATAAACGAACGAGGCAAGACGGGCCGGGCCGGATGGGCCGACGTGCTAGAAGGGGTGAACATAGGGGAGTCTCCCCCAATAAATAGCCTAAGTCACCACCATTTCTCTCATTTGCAACATCTAGAGAGAGAAACCGTAGAGAGAGAAAGTTGGCGGATCGACCCGAGATTGAAGAAGTGTGTTGCTCCAGAGTTCGTGAGAAAAACCTCCGAATCAGAAGCTCGATACAGGTAACGATCTGGCCTAGATCTGAGTTTTTGTTCGTTTTGGGGTTTTTCTGGTTATGGATGAAAAGGTAACGTTTTTACGGATGAAACTGGAAGAAAAACATAGATTTGAGTTCTTAAACGAAAAGCAAACGTTTTGAATGTAAACAAGTTTGGGATCTTGACGTGATCAGATCCGCATGCGAAAGTTAGGGTTTTTGCGGGGAAGCAGGTCCTGCGTACTTATCAAGTACGCAAGAAGCAGGTCCTGCGTACTTATCAAGTACGTAAGAAGAAGGTTCTGCGCACTTATCAAGTACGCAAGAAGAAGGTCCTGCGTACTTATAAAGTACGCATGAAGCAAAGCCTGCGTACTTATCAAGTGCGAATGAAACGAAGTCTGCGCACTTATTAAGTACGCAAGAACAAGGCCCTGTTCATTTGCTAAGTGCGCATGAAAGAACAGATCTGCGGGGAAATCCATCAAACAGTCCGGATCAAGGGGCGGAATCCCTTGATCCGGTATCACTCTCGAATCAGAAATGGGTAGAGACGGGTGCGAGAATCACATACACGAACAGAAACATATGAAAATGAAAAGAACATATAATTGAAAGCATAAAACGTATGATTCTTTGATTGAAATGAAAATAAACGCTCGATCATACACTAACAATTAGTCTCACCCCAGGGTGAGCTCCCCCTGGGGTGATGATTCCCTCTACAGACACACTCACTCCTAATGGGTATTCTATTATATATAGGAGGCCTCATGTGCCTTGTTTTCCAGGCCACCTGCCAAACAGGCCTGAAAAACAGGTATCGAAACTTGGTAGTTTCGATTGAACAAATGTTCAACCGAAACTACTAGTTTCGATTGAACAAAAGTTCAACCAAAACAACTAGTTTAGATACTGTAGTTTCTATTGACAGCATCAGTCTCATTTCTATACCCAACATTAGTAAAGTCAGTATAGTCGCCTAATTCAGAATGGTTAAACCGTTAGAGTCGGGATTAGGTCTGATGTGTATTTAACTAATCAATTCAGATCGAAAGTGACGTTGTTGGACCTTTGTTTAAGACAACCCAGATTAGCTTATCAGGTGAGTTCTAGAGCCCTCTTTTAAATGTTTTAGGCTGGTGCGCATACTTACGAAATGTTGTTTAATGAAATGATGTTTTATGATATGATGTTTACGAAAGGAAAGTTGAAATGTGTTTATGAAGTGTTTTGCCAAAGAGGTTTATGAATGGTTTACGAACGGTTTAATGATGAAATGTTTTATAATAAAACGTACGAATGCTTTAACTGAAATGATGTAAAGGCGGTAACGGTTATTTTTATAAAAGTCACAAAATGAATGAATCTGCCACGAGTTCCTACGGGAACTAAGGTATGTATGCCTGAATGGGCCTTACCCTTATGGGGGCCTTTGTGGCTGGCTAACGGTTGTACAACTGGGTGGATAAAGGGGTGACGACGGTCACCATGGAATTATCGGGATCCCTATTGAAGGTACTAATCCCTGCGAGGGAACAGTGCTTAAGATGAAGGTACGTGCTATCCTTTGGGACGCCGTGCTTAAGGTGAAGGTGTGTGTATCCTTGTGATACCGTTCCTAAGGTTCTGGTGTCGAACGGCTTTGGGGTATCGGGCCCTAGGTTTCTCCGCCTACATGTAATGTACGGTGTCGAAGAGCCTAGTGGTGGCATGCCTCGGGGTTTCTCCGCCAGTATGCGATGAATGGAATTGACGGTTACGAAAAGGCGCAGATTCGGTTCATGTTGATTTAGGTTATGATGATATGATTACGTGGTTTTGATGATGTTAAGTTATTGCATGTTTTTACGTACGGTTTTATTAAATGAATGAATGTTATGTTTTTGGAAAATGTAATTGTTAAAGTTTATGTAATGCTAGAACTCACCAGCGTAGCTGACTTTTAGTATGCACATTCAGGTTAAGGACAGGAATGGACAATGGACGGTGATGCTTGGCAAGTGATGAAAGAGTTACCCGGTCGATCTATGAAGTCTGGTATCCCGTTATGTTTTGATTACGTTATGTTATGTTTTAGACAATGTTTACGCTTCTGCATGTTGAACGATGTTATCTTATGTTTGAAATGAAATTTTTTGCTGCGTTATTTTGATATTCAAAGTCTAAGAACTGTTTGTGAATGAGTAAATCCAACAAGTGAGGCCTCCCGGGTTTGGGGCCTTACACTACAGCAGAAGCATAATACACTGCAGCTTCAAGTTGCTGTGCACAAGTTATCTGGATACAAAACCAAATGCTGGATTATGGGATGACTTTCACGGCCACCCCCATTCACATTTACAACATGAGTTCTATATCAATCACAAACAATCTGGTGCAGCACTCCAAGTCAAAGCACAATGACATCAGGTATCACTTCATAAGAGATCAAGCTGAGAAAAAGAGAATTATTTTAACCAAAGTTCATACCAATGAGTAATATGCTGACTTGTTTACAAAAGCTTTTGATGAAGCTAGATTTAGATATTTAGTTGAATCCATTGGTATGATGAACTTTGACTAAAATCTGTCTCTAAAATTTTGTTTTAATAATTGTGTTTGTCTTTTGTTGTAAATAAAAGTTATAAGTCAGCAGCAACCTCTTTTGCTGC
Organism: Smallanthus sonchifolius; assembly: GCA_023525975.1. Lineage (NCBI taxonomy): Eukaryota > Viridiplantae > Streptophyta > Magnoliopsida > Asterales > Asteraceae > Smallanthus > Smallanthus sonchifolius. The sequence goes on from CM042046.1 coordinate 37,798,767, forward strand.
TGACAGGTCTAATCATCAGCAGCAAAGAATTTGCCACTGACTGCTTTAACTTATCAATAGGAACAAGTTTCCTGCGGATAGCTTTAAGGCAGTCAGCAGCAACATCTTTGCCGCGGATCATTGCATCCATCAGTAGCAATTGAGTTTGCTGCTGACAGACTTAACCATCCGCAGCAACCAAGTTTGCAGCGAATAGGCTTAACCATCCGCAGCAACCAAGTTTGCTGCTGATGGGTAAAAATAAGTCAAAATTAACTTTTACCTGCTGTAAAAAGTACTTTCAGTCTTTACCATGACTGTTATAGTGTATTAAAGCTGTAACAGTGAAAAGTGAATGAGGTTGTATTGTACAAGTAACTTTGCTATTTCCCTCCTCAGCCATTATAACACAAATCAAATTTCTCCTTAACCTCTTCAAATTCAATAACCTCTCACCATTTTCTCCCAAGCATTCACAACATTCAAAGCCTTCCATACTTAACCACCTTTCAAAAACATCCTCCTTCCCTCCAAACCCAACAAAAATGGAAAAGGTTGACATAAACCAGCCCGATGACAAGTTCTCACCCTACCACAATCTAATCGTATACCTAGTAAAAGGAAGGAAGTCCGAAGGGTTCAATGATATGATCAATTTTCTCTGTCGATCAAAGATATACTTTGCACTAACCGTCAACCCCACCATATACATCCTTCATATGGAGTACTTTTGGAGCACTGCCGTCTACTCTACCGAACAGGGGATTCCCCAAATCCAAGCTACGGTAGACGGCAAAGACATCATTGTCACTGAAGCTACCCTCATAAAACATCTCAAGCTTCAGGACGAGGGGGCCGTCGTTTCATACTCCAGGGAAGAGTATATGAGGACCTTTGTATCCATAGGGTACACTGGAAATCAGAACGAATACACCATTGAAAAGGCGCCGATGGGACCTCCATGGAAGTTTCTATGCCACACTCTTCTACAATGCATATCCCAGAAGAGAAGTGGATTGCCTCAAGTGAGATCTGGTCTCACCTCTGCTGTTCACGGTATGGTCACTGACTAAGGTTTCAACTTTGCACATCTCATTTTTGAAGGTTTGAGATATAACCTTCAAGAAGGTTCAAAGCAGGCATTCTATATGTACCCAAGATTCTTGCAAGAAGTTTTCAATAACTAACTAAAAGATCTTTCAAAACCTGCAAGAATCTACCTTATGCTGGGACATAAAAATAATATTTTTCAAAGCATGAGAACTGTTTCCAAAAAGTTCTCAGGGGTCAATGTTCCATTGTTATCTACAATGATGAACATACAAAGTACACAGGGTGACAGTTCAGCAATCCCAGCTGATACTGATCCCACACCCTCCACTTCAAAACCTGAACAACAAACTGCTTCCCGGCTGCACAGGCACAAAAACTACTTACACTTGTTTTGGATGTTATCACTGCCCAAATGGAACACAGGGCCCCAGTTGAAGCTAAATATACTAGAAAAGGAAAAAGGAGAAAGAAGACTCCTTCTATTCTTGTCTTTTAGGCCCAATCCCAACCTAAAAGCCCTCATTCAGAATCCCAACATTCTGATGAGAATATCAAAAGGGATAGCCAAATTATTAGAGAGACTTCCTTGGAAGTTTCTCTATTAGGATCAGGATCACATCCCGGATCCATTGAACAACCCCCTGAGCCCTTTCATTATTTTTCTTCTATGAACTTAAGTGTAGAGGCACCTAGTCAGGATGATATACCTTCTCCAACTACCACTATATCGGAGGTATTGATTGACTTGGCTGCTAATGTACCCAGCCCAAGTTCATCACCTAAGAAGGTTCACTCTGGGAGTGATGACAGAGTGAATATGGAAAGGTCTATCACTACTTCTGGTACATCTATTGACCAGGAGGACAATGATAACATCATTAAGTCCCCAACCATGGCAACTCACAGTATGGATGTTTCTCTGGAAACACTCTTCACTGAGAGGAATCCCAGGTGCCAAGAAAACTAGGGTGATGGGGATTTAGAGGCTAGGCCTAAGGCCCCATCTAGTTCCAAGGATTCCACAACTGTGGATGAGGACATTCTGAAACTCAAAAACATGGAATTAATGGCCAGGGTGGCAATGCTAGAGGCTGAAGTGTTCAAACTACAGCACCAAGTCTCTATGTATGAAGCCCATCAACGCCCTCTAGTGACTACTCCTTCCCTTGTATCAGTGGTCACTCAAACAAATGAAACTTTATGCACTGATGCAACCAAAAAAGGGGAGATAGTTACTACTGAAGATGATGCTGACAGCCTTGATGAATGGATACAAGAGTAGGCTGCTTTTCAAAATACTCTCTTCAAACCTGCTTTTGTTCAAATCCATGACTTGCAAGACTCAGTAGATGAAGAGGAAGATATCTCTGAGGATTGGATGTTAGTTTTTAGAGCTATTGATGAGGTGTTGGAAAATGAAAATCAAAATGAAGACACACTTGTATCATTCAACATACTTCCATCTGCAGCAAAGATATCAAGACTGACCATTGCCCCTCAATTCACACTTACTGCACATAAGCTAGAGTTTAACTCTATTCTAGCTTGGGGTATGATGGTCTATCTGAGAGATTCTGGATTAGACAGGAGTTTGGTGGAATAGAAGAGCTTAATTGGAATACCCTGAATCCACTTCAGGTTCTTGAGCTGTACTTATAAAGCTGCATCAACACCTCCACAGATCTTTCAGCAGAACTTGCAATCAATAGGTTCTATGTATTGATGGAGGATAATTTGCCCTGGTTTGAATGGTTTCTACAAGAAGCAAACATTTTGGCCTATCCTAAACACATTGCAGAGTCTTCAACAACATCAGAACAAAGACTGGCTCCAAGATTTGACTTGATAAGGAGCAGTGCTTTAACAGAAGAAGTTCTATGTTGGAGAAGATTCTTCTACAATGAAATGGTCAGGGGCCTGGAAGTGCAAGGATGGCCAAGAACTGGGTCCTCTGGCTTTCATTTCTTATTATGTGATGGGTCATCTTTCATAATCAACAACATTCAATAGATCCTGCTCCTCAATCCAGACTTCCTGCACAAGGTCTTTGAACTCAGGACACACATCTGCAACATTAACTCCTTAGAAAGTCAAGCAATGATCAAGATTATCAAAGCTTGTCTTGAAAAGGATGGATGGCTTGCAATGGATGATTCTGACTCAGATCTATCCCTTCCCTCCTCACCAACTGTCATACTGAGTGCAGCAATAGAGTCAAGAAAAGTGGCTGCTCAGAATGTCAAAGAGGCCTTCAAAGCTATACATGGGAATGAATGGGAACAGGAAGAGAGTGAAGCAGTCCCTTCCTCTGTGTCTGTTCCTCAGCTTGCCAATGAAGCTGAAGCTGAGATCCCAACAGCAACACTTACATCTGCTGTTGTGATCCATGAAGCTGAAGCAGAGGCATCCAACAAAGACAAGGGGAAGGGCATCATGACAGAAGAAGAAGAAGAAGAAGAAGAAAGAATTGAAAAAGAAAAGATAGAAAAAAAAAGAGAAGAAGAGAGAGAAGAAGAGGAAATGGCTGAGATTAGAAAGATTGAAGAAAGAAAAACTGCCATTACAGATCCAGTTGTTTGCTAGGCAACTGGATGCTTTTAAAGTTCAAGTTCCTGCAGCTACACAATTACAAGAACATGAAGCTCTAGCTCTTCAGCTGCAGGAACAACTTAATAAAGAAGAAGAAGAAGAAGAAGAAAGAGAAAAGAGAAGAAAAGAAGAGGCTAAGTTCAGGATAACTGACACTGAACTAGCCAAAGAAATGAGAGAGGAGTGGATAGAAGCTCTGATTTTTCAAGGTGAGGATGCAGACTACCTTGAGAAATTATTAAATAAAGAAATCTACAGAGGTTTCATGGGTCAGCAATGTCAACTGGCAAACAAGAAAAGAGCTGAAGAAGAAGAAGAAAAAGCCAAACGAAAGTCCAAGAAGACCATTGCATTTAACAGAAGGACCCATGAAGAAAGGAAGGTCATGATAGACTTCCTAAAGGCTAGAGGAGAGAGTGGAAAATGGCTAGGTCCAATGAGCTTTTTGAACCTGCAAGCCTTGTATTTCAAAGTAAAGAATGAAGAGGAAGAAAGATTGGGGAAGACGGGCTCAAAGAAAAGGGTAATTACTCAAACTGATGACAGAAAACCAAAGAAACCCAAGCCTACTTCCTCATCCACTACTTCCTCTATCTAACAACCTTCCACTCTCCCTCGTAGACCTCCCTACTCTCCACCCAAAAAGTCCAAATCCTCCCACCCAGCTCCTCCTCATCAACAGCCCCCAAGAAGAAAACCAAACCTACTACCAAACCAGAAGATTCAAGAGAAATTGTTAGTTGGTTCTACAATAATCAAGATCAATGGTTTGAAGTCTTTAGGGGGAGGGCAGAGGTGAAAAGATCAATCTACAAAACTGTTGATGAGGTGATGCAGCTCCCAGATTCTGATCATAGAAGAATGATGGAGCTGGGTGAAGCTCATAAGCCTGAGAATGAAAGTGGAAGACATCTGTTGCTAGTGATCAAACATCACTTCAACCCTAGCAAAGATGTAGTCATTGATGCCAAACCTCTCCAATCCCACTTTCCATTCACTAGCTGGTCTTACATGCTGAGAAAGATGAATTCACCATTACAACTGTCAAAGGTCAGCAGATGAGATGTTATAGCAAGGCCATTTTTAAGATGCCAAGCAAGGACATCAAATCCCTGTCTAAGCTTCCTCTTGACAATCCCAGTAAAGACCCTAGAGGATATGAGGTAGAAAGAATAGTTGCAAACATGCAAAAGCTTTAGCAACAACAGAAGTGAGAAAGTTTTGGTAGCATCAGTCTAGGGGGAGTTTGTAGATATAAAGACTGATGGCTACAAAATTCTCTAAGTACAACTGCTGCGGACTTCACAGTTTTGCTGTTAACCAACAAGCTGCTGCGGATAAGATTGTTTGCTGCGGATAGTTGTTCTCCTACTGATGAACAACTCTGCTGCGGCAACCTTATGTGCTGAAGACCAGAGTTGCTGCTGATAGGCTTCTCAGCAGCATCAACCACTTGATGCTGCTGATAAGCAAATCATCAGCAGCTTTGGATAGTTGAGTCTTGTTGCGGATCATCAACTATGCTGCTGATAGTCATATCCGTTGAAGATCAATCGTTGCTGCTGACTGGCATAGCAAAAGCAACTTTACTACTGACAACTTGCTGCTGCAACTCTGACACATCACATGCAGAAAGAATGTTGCTGGTGCAGACAATAAAAGACAACAACGCTCTCCTTCCAAGTATCCAAGCAATGATGCCTAAGAAGACGTTTGATTAAAGTTAACCTTTGTAGTATTTGTTGTCTTTAACTTGTAGTATAGCTTAAGATCAACGGCTTGAGTTTGATATGATTCTTAGAATCAAGGGTCTATCTTGATTCTAAGTTAATATATAAGTAGTGTATTTATTCATTGTACAAGTGTGCTTTCCTAGAGTTTTTTTTGTAATCTTGTAACCATTGAAGCTTAATACAAATTGGATTTATCAGTACTCTTTGTGTTTACATGTTTACATTACTTAGTTGTGATTGTTTCCGCCAATCTCAACTAGAATAGAACCATCTTGTATTCATCGATCCTACAGATTTTAATAATAAATACGGGTTGCAAGACCAAACCCGAGACTACGGGTGGTTTCCGGGTTAAAACATTTTAACATATAATTATAATAATATAAGAAATGATTTTATATTCCAAATAACATTAAAATGCACATTTAAAAAGAAAACAGGTGAGGAGGGTTCGAACCCGGATCTCCTCCCCAACAGTCAAGCGATCTAACCATCACCGCCCGCTAGGGAATCGTGATTGGAAAGATCTTTAAATGGTTTTATCAATTAAACATTCTGACCCCGATCCTTTATGCGTGAACGGAACCCAAGATCCATCCAATTACTCGCGAATTCGACCACGATTGAAAACAAATGCATACGGGTTTTGTTAAACGAAGGCTTGCGATTCTGAGGTTGAGTTAAATTATGAAATAAACATGTTTAGGTTTGTTTAATTCCAGATTCAAGAGTCGGAACCCTAGATATGAACTCAAAATCAATTTGAAAAAATCTGATAGTACAATTTGATGAATCCATAGCCTTTTACAGAGCAAGATATTGCGAATCTATCCCTGTAGTTTAATTTGATTTAGACTGTGTTTAGGATCGAAAACCCCAAAATGTATTATGAACACACCCTAGTTTCCGGATCAAGATCAATTCGATGCTCTGAGATTAAATTGATATAGGGCTTTCACTACACAGATGATTACGAGTCTAATGATATAAGTTAACTGGATTTAAACACGTTTTAAGGTAGGGTTCGATTAAACCGAATATGATAAGAAACCTAGAATTCGATCTTGATCGGGTTGATGTTATAAACCCCAATTAGCATAGGGTTGTCAATCCATGAATAAAAACGAAGCTATGGATGGGATTTATTACCAGAATGCGATATGAATTGAAGGTTCCCGACTAAAACGTATTCCGACTTTGCGTGGCTTTGTCTTCGGTGACTTCGACTTTGATTCCGATCGAATTGAGACGTGAAAAGTTCCTGAGGTATGCGATTAAGGTGTGAGGGTGTTCAATTTCAGTGTATTTGGTCGAATTGTTGCGAATTGGTGAACAAAAAGGATGAAGTCGACGGTTACGGATTGAAGGCCCATAATTGGGTTTGAATTCGATAATGATGATGATTATACCGAAGGTTAAGACTGTTAATGCCAGGAACATGCTTGATCCGTTACAAAATCATATTAAAATTTATTCTTGAATTCGGATTTGAACTCAAATGCTACGAGTTTGACTTTACAAAGTCAAACAGGATTCAAAATTCTTGATTTTGACTTTCAGGGTCAACATATTGAGTTTGGACAACTATCATAACTAGTCCTTGCAGTTCTAATTTAATTCTTGACAGAAATAGTCCTTGGGGTTTAAGACTAGGTTAACCAGAGTTAGTCTAAAAATTCTGGATTGTCACATACCATCATCCCCAATTTCGACCATCTAGGGTTCACCAACTTAAACCCACCAAGAACAAGATTCATATAGGATTTGAAGCAGAAGATGATACTTGCTTGATGCTTGGAATGGATTGTGCATTTCAAAATAATAAATATGCTATCTCCCACTTAGTCCAAGATCTCCATCTTTAAACCTGTCTTTTTCCGCATTGGTCTTCAAGTCTTCGTCTCTTTATGGTTACAATATTTATTTACAAATACACTAAAAATAAATAAATAAACAAAACCTTAATTATTACATCAGAGTTTCAAATAACCCATAAAAATACAGAGATAACAACCAATCAACAAACAACACAACCACATGTCTCTAGTGCTTGATTCATTCAACACAATCACAAGAAACAAAAAAGTCTCGATCTTTTGTCAAACAAAAAATTTGACAAATAAAACAATAGATCGATTTAAAAAAAATATGTCTAAACACGTAAACCTGGCTCTGATACCACTGTTGGGAATCATGGTACCAATTTTAACTTTTAAAACATTAATTATTTAAAACATTTTTAAATAAATAAATCAAATATGTTTTAGCGGAAACGATTTATTAAGACCATTGCAAGATCAGATCTGAATTTCTTTCAGTGATCCAATTACATACGTATAAACAATATTAAATAACCAACCATAGGGTGTTTAGATTTATACATTTGACGATAACCAAATCTGTAACACCTTAATTCAACGAACGTCACGCTAGATGACACGTACATGAAAACCTACAGCAAAACGACACACAGTTACGCAGAGGGGGAACCCGGCCTAGCGGTGGTAGCACACGACGTTGGTGATGTGGCGTCTGCCTAGCGGCGACGGTGGTCCGACGGTGGAGGTGGCCGGCGTCAGTCGGTCGCAAGAGGGGAGGGGCGCCGATTTTGGGCTAGTGGGATTAGGGTTTAGGTTTAATTATAATGTTATATATATAGACATTATATTTACACACTGGTCCACATGGCATTAACAGTTAATACCCCAGTAATAATTAACCTTTAATTATTAAACTCTTGAAATTACTAAATACATATAATTAGTAAAAACATAATCCTTAAATGTTTAACTGATTAAACATCCATTCCCCTCAAATAATTAATTAATCAGATAATTAATTATCACAATCTCCGACGAATATTTCTCTAAATATTTACTCACCATTTATTGTTTCCATCTTTCATGAATAATATTTAATAATTAAATATTATATATTTTGTTCGTTGTCTAAGGTGTAAATCTTTCGATCGTACCTTAATAATAACGTTGACTTAATTGACGACCGGACATCATATATCCAACAAAACGTGCGTGAAGTGTGTAACTAGAAAAATAGTAAATATCAGAAAAGTAAATAAGGCGAAAATGATCAGATTACGGATAGTATTGCTTCGGGATTCGAATCAGCATGGTACGTGATAATGTTAAGTTGACTAATTCAGTGGTATGACTACTACAAACTTGTGACGCGGGTCACCGCTAGAGCCTCGTCCTCACTACATTTGATTCACGATTTATAATTTTTAAATTAAAATGGTAGTGCCTCCCGTTAGGGACAACAGTTACCCTCAACCCATCGAATGGTCATCTCTGGGTTGGTTTAAGACACCGAACTTAAAATACTTCATTTTAAAGTTAAATTGGTGATTATATTTTGCTCACCGGGAGGCGGTGTAACAATCCGTCCATTGAGATTCAAGTTCTCAAGTGTCATAATGTTGGGATTCAAGGATCCCATCGCATGTATACAACACTCCTTTGAAGCTTGAGTCTTTAATTCAACCACCTAATATTCACCCACATAGACGTCACCCGTTCCCTCCTCAAGATATCTCCTTTAATTACTTCAATCAAGCTCTCAAAACTTATAAATGTGGATTTACATGTTATAGCTTTCACACTTTTTCTGCTTTAAGATATATTTGTGTTGAGATGTAGTTCATTGAAATGTAGTTCCTACGGTTATCATCCAAACTATTTTTGGCCCGTTATAACTTATTACAGCCCATCATGATGTATTACGACTACTTATCCCAATATGACTAGTTAGAGGTGCACAAAAGGCGGTTTTTGAACCGAACCGGTTTCGAACCGGCCCGAACCGGTTTGGTCAACGCAAACACTAAACCGGTTTTGACCCAAACCGGTTCGGGTTAAACCGGTTTTGCAAGTATAAAATGTCGAACCTATTGAACCGGTTCAGGTCGGTTCTGGACCGGTTCGGGTTGGTGAACCGGTTTAAACCGGTTTTTTTTAAAAAAAAAAAAATTTAAAATAAATTAAAAAATATTACAACATTACAATACGAGAAAAAGAAAAACATATAGTTCAACGTTTATTCATATTGTAGGGGTTCGGAAATCACAAAACATTACAATATTAAACATTACAATACGAGAAAAAAATATATATATTTTTATTTTTTGGAGTTTTTTTGTTTAATATTAGCCGTCATTCTCGGAGTTACTAGTGGATCCTCGTAGTCTATCATCTTCGGCGAGTTCTTCATTTGTAAGTGGGCTCGCCAATCCTTGGTTAACCTCAGATTCGTGTATGAGTTCTTCAACTTCAATTTCTTCTTCAAGCGAAGCCCTATCTTGTCTCCTATCTACCGCATCCAAATGGTCTTTCAAGCAAATGCACATTTCCATTGCCGCGGGAGTGAGTCTAGTTCTTCGAATAGATAAAACCCTGCCACTAAGAGAAAAAACGGATTCCGAAGCTACCGTGGAAGCTTGGACGGTTAGTAAATCACGGGCCATGGCGGAAAGGACCGGAAAAGTAGATTCGTTTCCTTTCCACCAAGCCAAAATATCAAAGTCCTCAAAAACATCCGGACTCATAAATGATAAAAAGTTTGTTCCCGTATACCTTCCGAGTTCGCTACTCGGGATGGACCCTCTAGCCCGTTTAGTAAATTCATTTCTCATTTCGTTATACAAATTTACGTTCACATTCCTCGAGCTGCTACTTGATGCGCCCGCGCCCATCGTATCATGTGGGGTTTGTGTTGTACCATATTTATGTAAATAAATATCAAACAAATCTTGCAAACATTTGTTAAAATAAGTTTTTGTTACGGTTGAAAAATGAATATCTTCGGAATTCAAATCCAAATCGTAAGTTATTTTATCAATCAAGGTTTCAACACCGTAAAAATGAATATCTTCGGAATTAATTCTTTTTTTGCTTTTTTCCACATTTTTAGACAATCACGTCTAAGAGTACTACGACTTACTTGATGATAACGTGGTTGAAGGGCTTCTTGAATCATCCTCGTCGTGAGCGGGTTGTCGAAATGGTTGAACGGCAAACCTCTTTGAATAACTAATTTCGCCATTCTATCTCGAACAATATTTGGATCGAAGTTCCAAATTCCACCCTCGCTTGTCATAGATGCTTGACCCTCACCTGGAATATTCTTCAAACTCGGACACGATTTTTCCAGATGAGTTTTTAGAGTAGAATTTGATTCCTTTTTAAAAAAACCACCACATTTTTTGCAACGAGCACGTTCCAACCCGTTAGACAACTCACATAGATCGTAGTTTGACCAAATTGCGGGGTTCCTCGTTGTTGGTATTATTTTCACAACGCTAACTTCGTTAGAGGAAACACCATAACTTGAAGAACCTGCCATTGCGTTTTTTGAAATTTTTTGAGCGTTTGAGAAGTGTGATTTAACCAAAACACCCACTACCTATTTATAATGTGTTTGGGGGTTAAAATGGGTCAAAAAACGGTCAAAAAACGGTCAAAAATTGGTCCCAACGGCTAGTTTTTTTTTTGACCGTTAAACCGGTTCAAACCGGTTTCTCAAACCGGTTCACAAAAAACCGGTTGTAAACCGCTCGTCGCACAAATAGGTTAAACCGGTTGTAAACTGGCGGTTCGTATCGGTTTGAAACCGGTTCACACAAAACCGGTTATGGGGCGGTTCGGGTTCCGGTTCGGAACCGGTTTGGATTTCCAAACCGGTTTTTTTGTGCACCTCTATGACTAGTTACGAAGCACCATAACCTACTACAACCCAACATGACCTATTACACCACATATAACACATTATTATTCAATTTGTCACTCTAAAACACATATGTCCTATATAACACATTATGATGACTTACAATCCAATATGAATCTTTAAGATGTATTAGACCCGTTATAACACAGATAAATAGTTAAAAAAATGTTGCCATTCGTATAGCGAAGAAACTATATGAAGATTTTTCTTTCATACACAAACATTGGACACGGTACAAAAAAATTTCGATCATTGCTTTTGATTTCATAGTCTATATCAAATAAAAACATGTGTTACATTATAACGACAGAAAAAAAAAGCATATGTAATACCTTTCGTAGATCATCAAGTACAAATGTCACTATCCTATAATCTGAGAGATATTTTTTTAACACCGTTCTGATAAGTAATGACATACTACTTAGTCTTGCTCAGTTATTGCCAAGGGACAATGGGGACTATCTCAAGGGGTTCTTCATCTACAATCTTCTTGGCCTCATATCTAGTATACACCCTTTTGCTTCAATGCTTCAATAAACCTCATATCACTCTCACTTTCATTGAATCTGTCAATTCTAAGACTGGTGATCTTCTAAAGATCAGAGTCTGGCAATTCCATGACATCTGATATGCATTTGAAAGTTTCTTTGGTGTTGTCATCTCTCTCGATTACATATATTCTACCAATGTGGCTCCATAAGATGATCTTAGCTTTTCTAGGCTTTTGTGCTAGGCTTTTCTTTCTAGATGATGATGGAGTAGAGATGTTGATAGCTCTTAATGCTAAAAAGTGAAGCAAGATCATTACACATAACCTTACACATTTTTATGGTGATTATTTGACTGCCTACGTGACACCCACGTGATAACACTTTTTCATCACTATCACCCACTCATTATGAATGGTATAAGATGATAAAATTGAAGGAAACGATAAGTTAAAGCTACGACACCAAAGTTCCCAATCTAAAAAGAATAATTTCCCCATTTCTAATCAAGAGAAACCACAAAGCCTCAATTTCTATAACATCAATCCGTTTACTCTGAAAAGGCGTCGTTTCTGGCGTTTTCGACCAACCGAAGAGTGGTTAATAGAGTTGCATAAAGTACCCTCTTTTGAGCCGATGAAAAGAAGCAACAAAACAATTAAATATCAATTTAATTATTAATCAAACAATTTTTCTTCATTTTTAAATGTAGAAATAGTGATGACCTAAAATGACAAATCAAAATTCAAACACCAACATAGTGGTAGTTATCGTGTATGTTGACTAAACAAAATAAGCAATTAGATATAAAGTTTTCTAATAAATATATGTTTTCTATAACTTACGTATTATTATAGTTTGAAAGAAAACATGCATATCTTTTAGATATTCAAAGTTTAATGATGTGAAGGCACTCGTACAATGATACAATAGTGATTCAAACATGTCTCCTTTTTGGCTAATTGGCTTGTGAGATAGATACTCTTAATCCGGGTAACTTAACACCCAATTGTACACTACCTGATATATACCATCAGGATGTCTATAAATTGTTGAAATCGATTAAACTTTTTAAATCAGAGTATATCGATCGGTTCAGGATAAACGGTTTGAAAAAACCAGGTTTTATAGTTCAACTCATAGTTCGTAACATTATTTTATTACTTTTTATATTTTTGAAATATGCACTTATGCACAATATTCATCAACCATTTCTAGCTTTTTCAAAAACTTAATACTAACTATTTTCAATTTGTTTAAATGAAAACCAGTTCAAACCGTCAAATAATTATTTTTTGAAACAACGGTATATCATATAAAACAATGACCGATTAGCAAAAAGCTAGACGGACGAAAATAAAGAGTTACATAAAGTTTATAGAGTTTTGAAGACACTCTATCTGTAACACCTTATATTTTTTATTCTTACTAACCAATCAAAAGAAAAAAAATGTAAAACATCATCAGAAAGTCATGATTTTTTGCTCATCTCTTTCAAAAAAACAATGTCATTCCTTAGCTTCAAATGAAATTGTTTCGACTTATCCGACCACCACCTAGTATGATTTATTGTCTTTTTAAATCGCTGATAGCTGTTCAACTTATAATTTTTATTAAAATCGTCTGATTTATACCGTAAAACAATAAAACAAACTAATTTGAATCTTTTTAGAAATAAATTAAAACTGTTATAATACCAACAAGTGTGTTCCTCCTAGGAGGTTATTTGTTCGAATTCTGACTAGAGAAATTTTTTCAATACTCTACACAGAACTAGAAGTTAGTTGTTAAAAAAATACCGACCAGAGTGAAGCGAGTATCTAATGCAACATACAACAAACGGAGACACCGACATGGCCTTCCAATGTGGAGGTTATGAGTTCGAGTCTCACTTAATGCAATATGCTCAGATGGGCCAACGGTTTTGCCGTAGTGGATCTTTAGGTGGTGGGTTCCCCTGGAATGATGGGGGAATCGGGTCACTAACGTTGTCTGCGTTCACGGGCGTGGGTGACCTTTCGTAAACCCGGATAACCTGACTTATAACATTTGTTGGTAGTTTGAAAAAAAACAAATAAAAAATAAAATTACATATATACCCTCAAAAAGTTAAAGGTGGCCTGCAACCAATCAATAAATTCGTGTTTATGAACATAAACATACGATACGAACATTAACTGATAGTCAGTGATTTCGAAAATTAAAATATAATTTAAACGATATAAATAAAAGGGGGCATGGTTGATTGGTAGGCAGGCATTGATGAAATTGACATCATGGTCAATGAATTCCTTTTCAGGCTTTGTTTTAAATATACTGACTGTCAATATGAAGGCATTTAGTAGCACTGCAATGCTACTAAATTCTCACCTTACTTTTTTACTTTTGGTGAAAAATAATAATAAAAGAATATTATTATTATTATTATTATTATTATTTTTACTTAAATTTAGTAAATATCATAAAAACGATTTTATATTTTTAAAGTATTTTAGAAAAATATCATTCTTGGAAATATGATTTTACTTGTAAATAAAACAATGTTTAGTTTCGATTGTTTTGAACAAGTATCATATAAAAAAATGGTTGAAATTTGTTTGCGACCGACTAAAAATAAGTTATAATAATCGGAATTTGTGGATATTATTTTTAACAGGAAGTGTTCTCACACATAAACACCATCAAACTTTGTTTTTATAAGAATTTAAACCTACATTATTTTTTTTAGACATGTAATATACCATTAGACCACTTATGTGATGGGTGGATATTTTTTTATTATAAGTTACCGCAACTATAGAAAAAGGTTATTGGACAATTTTCATAAATACTTTTAGTTAACATTTGGTGAAAAAGCCATGCAACTATTAGTTTTTTTTTATTTTTGAAAGCCTGACTTTTTTAAAATCCTATTTTTTTGAGAGCAGCTCAGATGTTTCTATGAGTCATGCCCTAATGTTTTGGGGCATCCCGACAATTAAACTATTAGTTCAATATCATATTTATTAACTCTTTTAAAGGGAATGGGGAATAGTACCATCTTTAGTAAGCCAGCCAAGTGTATAACCCACAATTAAGTTCGCGCCACATGTAAGGTATTAGTTTTTTTTTTGTTTTAGCTCATGTATACATTGCATATGCGGGTTTAAAAACAGAAATAATACACTAGAGTGCGCTCATAGGAGTTTTATAAGTACGCACATTTGTAGCATGGTTGGCGCGAGTTCAAGTCTCAAGAGGTGTTTTAATTTTTTTTTCAGCTCAATTTTTGTTTGCATATGTGAGTTTAAAAAGAGAATTAAAACACTAAAGTGGGATGGTCGAAGTGGTTTTAGGCGGACGCACAGTTGTAACCCGGGTGACGCGGGTTCGAATCCCAGAAGACGTGTTTTTCTACTCTCCAAAGTAACACTTTTTTGGTATTATTTAACCGAGAACATATTTATCTGCAAAAATAATTGTGTGTTTTTTTTTACTTTTGGGTTCTTTCTTGTAATGGTTGAACGTTAGTTTTTTCGTTGGGTTGATAACATTGAAGGGGTCGTCAAAACGGAGCGTTACAAATCTTAACCTTTCCTCATCAACGCACGAGTTTAAAAAGTTTTTGTCAACGTTGGAAAACGAATTTCTATTCAAATTCGGGGTTTTTTTGTATCGTAGACTATAGTGAGTCTGCGTTTCGACGTAAAGTTTATCGTCGTAAATGAGGCAAACAGATAACGACGAAACTCTCGCCGCGTAGCACAAGAGTAAAAGCTAGTTAGAATGATTTGTTAAAAAGAGGTTATAAAGATATTATTATGTTTGTAAGATGATGTTCACTAGCTAACAAATGTCCACATGTTTAGAAATATACGAGTATTTTTATATAAACTAGAAGGAGGCACGCGTGTTGCGGCGGCTTCCGGGTGACAATACTAGCTTTTAGAAACGTGTGTCACGGCGTGTTAAACCGCATAAGAATGTAACGTCCTCGAAAACTTATAAAACAAAGGCAAAACCTTTAAATAAATTTACCATGCACGAGAATAACGTATAAGATTTATATTTTTAAATTAAAACGAAAAAAAACAAATAACATTAAAAAGCAAGAAAAAAACATTAAATCTGAGAAACTTGCAAGTGGGTGAAGCGAGATTCGAACCGGCATGGTAAAGCTACTCCATAAAGAGCTGAAAACAATACACCAAATCCCCTATCAGTGTTTCAATGTACTGAAGCAAACTTTTAAAGTTCAAACTTACCTAAGAATTAGAAAAATAACTTGCAACAAAGTGTTGCACCCTATGCAAACAAAGTTGTAAATTCTCTACAGTAGTTTTACCACACAAACAAAACTTCCGTTCTAATATTTATTAATTAGTTTATTGTAACATCTCAAATTTATATACATTTGTTCACAAACTACTTTGTTGGAATGTAATTCAAGTTACATGTTCACTTATTTGATGATTTGTTTGTTCATGCATCATTTGATATACACAACATTTTTACATATTATATTAAGGTTCATTACACTATAACAACAATGAAGTACATGTTTCTCATAAAGTTACATTTTTAAATGTGTTACATGGTGAACTGGGATGCCTAAAAGCTACATATTTTCATATAAACATAAGTTTCTAGAAGGTTTCACATGTGAAATTCAATAACTTGGAGAACAAGCAAACACCCCCCCCCCCCTTTTGATGTTTAAGACCATAAGCCTCAACCCCAAATAACTTCCAAACAATTTTGGTCTTATCCTCTCCTTAAACCCTAATCCTACAACTATAAATAGGGGTCTAGATTTCATAGTTTTTCACATCTCAGACAATAACAACAAGCATTTCTAAGAGCTTAGGATCAATCTAGGAGTTGTAGCAAGCAAGCTATAACATTCAAGTAAGTTTCTTACTTTGTTCTTCATATTCTTATTCTTGTTCTTACTTTTCTTGCTTTTGATCTTTCAATTCATCTTCTATAAAACCTATTTATATGTTATCATCTACTGATTTAAAACTATCGCTAATTTTTATCCATGATCATACATTCTTATTGTAATAATCATGGATCAATAAAAAAAATTTAAACTCAAGATGATTATGTTTTCACCATATCACTAATATTCTTGTTCTTCCTCTTTAATCAATCTGTTATTCATGTTTTTCAACTAGTCTAAGATGATCATGAGTATATATCATCCATAAATAGAACTCATGGATCGCATTTATCGTCTCTCACTTAGCTCTGATCTGGTAAGACTTGGATAAAAACAAAAGCTTCATACTTTTTCAACAACATAATCAATCAAACTAATTTTTGGATTTCGCCAGAAAACTTTAGTCAAATTTAAAAGATCATCACTTCCTCAATGTTTATCTAAATAAGGTGAATCTTTTTCTGGAATTTAGTTTAATGAGTTAGCTTTCAAACCCCCACCGATTTCACCTCAAAACTCCAATTATTCGACCTCCAAACTGCTAACATAAGATCAGTGTGCTGAAACCTTAGAATCTATCCAAACTTATCTCTTGTTTATCTTTTATGAATCTTAAATCATTAATGATCATGCAATATTTTTATGATAAATACGAAAAAATAGATTTAAACCTAGCGTTTTCACTTGATCTCTATATTCATCCATCACTTGAGATTTAGGATTTTGATTCATAAATTTTCAACTCTTGTTTCAATCTTTCCTTAGCTTCATAGATCTCTTTGATTTCAATAAGTCCTTTCATAATCATCAAATTTAACCTTCAAACCCTTATCAATACTTTAGGGCACACCACACGTAACCGGTTCACACTTCAAGATCGAAGTTTCAAGTCACTCAATTACAAGGTAAGATTTATAGCCTTTATTTACAACTTTTCATCATTTAGGGGTGGAAGACATGCTTACAAATACAACTTTTTCATAAAAATCAGAAAACAATTTTCATATACTTGTAAAGATTAAAAGGCTCTTACATGTTCGCAATGGTTCATTTTTCACTCATACAAAAGTCCCTCTCAATACAACATTTACAAAACCATTAACTTTGCTAAGCCAACGGTAGTACGTTAATAGATCTATTGGTTTGACAAACTCATCCGATACTCGAGTTGGTGCGCGCCAACCAACTTCGGGGTTCCTAGGTATGGAGTTGGATGTTTGAAATCCGTCAACAAGTAACAACATCAGTTTCACGTCCTCGTGACAAGGAGTCAGACATCAGAGGCATGGTATGCGGTCATTAGGGTTGAATTTAATTACTTGTATATCTTGAACTTGTTTATGTAATTTTATGATTACAACATACTATTTATCATACCTATGATCTCACCAACTTTATAGTTGACCCGTTTAGAGATATGATGATTGCTCATGTTAGGATCAGGAATGAGACATAGTTAATAA
The DNA here is from genome assembly GCA_023525975.1 of Smallanthus sonchifolius. Lineage (NCBI taxonomy): Eukaryota > Viridiplantae > Streptophyta > Magnoliopsida > Asterales > Asteraceae > Smallanthus > Smallanthus sonchifolius. The sequence goes on from CM042046.1 coordinate 37,816,738, forward strand.
AAATTGGAAATCATTTGTTTATGTTTATGTATTTGTGGAACAAGTTCGGGAAAACAGTTTAATTAATATAATGCTTTGGTATTTATTTACTCCGAGTGTTTTGTTCAATTCCGTCGCTCTCTCGTGTTTCCGTTTTGGCGGGGGTGTGGCATTTATAGTGATATTTTTCATTAGACGGTCAAAACAGAAAGATAGAATGCTTGTTTTGGGAAGAAAAATATATATTTTACTCGATTATAATATGACACGTTTAAAATATTAAATTTATCAATTTTTGAGAACCAGAAACCATGTTTAATCAACTAAATCATGAAGAGTCTGGACAGCGTGTTCATTAAGAGCTAATGAACCGACTAGCTTTGAGCGAATCAGACAAGACAAGGTAAAACCGATTGATCGTGGTGGCAATTATCTTCTCCTTTGTTGACTGAACGACTTTTAAAATAATGATATTGATTAATCGATTGAAAAGGTTAAAGCTATAGGTTCAAACGCTGATTCGATCTTTTAAAACATTGATACTCACCCTATTCCTTGTGAAACTATACAGTATATTTATTTTGATTTCATAGATCTCAAATGGTATACCTTTTCGTTAGCCTTAAAAGTTAATACTTTAACTCCTCAAATATGTGGATGTTCGTGTGTTTGCAATTAGAATATTTATATTTTATTTATCGAAACAATAAAATAAACTCCGTTACTCCCTATGTTAAGTCTTACATTTAGTCCTTAACTATCTGAAATTACGTGTATCGTCCTTTATGTTCATTCAACTGTCATGCTTTTTTCAATTTTTTGACCCTAACATGTATGTCCGTTTTTAAGCGATGGTTACTTAAAAATAGGGTTGGCATAACATGTCAGACACGACACGATAAAACACGATGACCTGTTGTGTTCAACACGAACACGACACGATAACTAATCATGTCATTTTTTTCAAACACGAACACGACCTGTTTATAAACAGGTCACCTGTTAAGGGATTAGAAACCTGTTTAAAGAGGGAATAAATATAACATGTGTAATAAAAGAAAAAAAATGTCAAAACTTAATAAATTTTTTAAAAAATCTAATTATAACATCCAAAAACTTTTTAAAACAAAAACTCATAAAAGTGAAACTAATTAATGGAATCGGCCTAGAATCTATATGCAAACAGGATGTTAAGTGTTAACATGTCCCTAACGGGTTTTAACAGTTTAACATGTTTTTAACCTGTTAAGACACAAATTTAACATGTCTCTAACGTGTCGACCTGTTTAAGACACAAAATTTGTTAAGATCAAACACTGGACACGTTAATTATGTATAATGTTAATAAGTCTGTATAAAAAATTGTCAGCCCTACATAAAAATGACCATTTTACTTGAATACGAATCGTGTACTAATGGGTTCACACATACAACATGTTTAATCCTAAAGTTTTGTATATATATTATTTAGTTTTTTCTTGCATGTTATTAGTTCAAAATTATAAATTTACCTAAAAAAAATTAAAAACTTATCTAGAAACATTTATCTAAACTTAATCTCACAAATTTTATTAGGTTATCGTCTATTTTCACAGGTCTCTTTTAAACATATAGATTACATAAAAAAACAAAAGAGTTAATTACACATATAATTTCCTTACTTTACGAAAAGTAACAGATTTAGGTACTAAGGGTTTAAAGTAACATGTTTGTGTTTTATGCTTTTAATTTCGTAACGACGCTGGGCATTAAGGCTAAGTTCCGTTAAGTTTTCTGTTAATTTTGGATAAAATGACTAAAATACACTTTATGAAAAAGAAACATGTTTGGGTAGTAAATGTTTAAAGTAAAAAGGGTATTTTGGTCATTTCACCCCAAGTTACAAAAAAATTAACAAAAGTTAACCTTAATACTCAAATTCATTATAAAATTGAAAACATAAAACCCAAAAATGTTAATTTAAACTCTTAGTATTCATCGTTGCCAATTTGCTGTCATAGTGGCCCAAGACTTCTCATAGTGGAGGTATTGATTTGAGTCTCACCTATAGCAATCATTTGAGTTGAAACAGAGTGCTTTCCCACTTGTGAGATTACTTCTAGGTTGAGGATTCGATCCAGATTGATGGGGTAGTTGACACGATTTAGATAATATCTATCTTTCAAGAGTATCCTGGTGTCTGCTTAAAAAAAGCTTTTAGTATTCAAACATATTACTTTTCGCAAATCAGAGGGACTATATGTGTAATTAACTTAAAATAAAATTATATCTTATTAAAATCTTTTATAACGTATTTGAATTCCTAAAAAATTTAAAAAAAGAAGCAGGTATATAAGAAAAGTTATTTATGACTTGAAATTGGTGCCGACTATAGTGGAATTCAGCGCAGTTATCATTGCTTAAATGAAAAGGAGAGCTTTCAAAGTACGTGCACAAGGGGTGATGTTCGGGGGTTGAAGGACAAAGCCACGAAGCAAGGTTTTGAATTTTGTGATTACCAATTTTGACCTTTGACTCCACCAAAAGTTTTCTTTTTTTTTTAATGGCAATTTTTATTATATTTTTTTTTGTGTATTGGATGAGACTAGAACTCACGACCTTTTGGTTGTGAGAGTCTCCTCTTACCATTACACCGCAACATAAATTTGAACGTTTTTTAGCTATTATGTAACTAGCTTTATAACACGTATGTATTGAACATGAAGTGATGTTTTTTTAACAAAATAATTATTATTAATAAACACTGAGTAGCAAGAAGCTAGCTAGGAAACAAAACAACTACAAAGTTAGAAGCATGTTTTTTCTGTAACCAAATCACCCTGTTGATACTAACATTGCGATTCATATTCGCAACCCACAAAAATAAATAGCTAACAATGGAATCAAATAAAGTTTCCTTCTTGTTGGAAGAGATCAAGAATATGGACTCGTTCCTGAACCGCCATAGAACCCTCCAAGACGTAAAGACAATAGCTTCCCAAACCATCTTTTTCATTTTTACAAGCCCTCTTGGGCCAATCCACGCTAATAAAGGAATTTTAGAAACTAGAAAACCCAAATCAACCTATTTTTCCAATACCTTTCCACATTCTAAATGGGAACATCTAATCGTACATCTGCATATACTATTTGTACACCCTGATTTTTTTACACCATACGTGCAACAATACGATCGTTTTATGCTTTTTTAAACAATATGACCGTATTGTGTGTTTTTATACAATACGACCGTATTGTGCAACACGATGCGACTGATGTGACATGTCTTGATGTTTTTTCGACTTCACTTTTGCCTATACGACCCTATAAAACATATGTGAGTCGTATAAACGTAATGGGGGTAGCGTACGCATAGTTTCTAGATGCTAAATAACAATCTCCAAACAAATGATTCCTTAATTCCACCTCTTTCTCACAACATGGAGATAACAAAGAAGGGACATCAATACATCTTTTCACAAGATTCAACTGGGTAACAGGTTCTTTTCTTCTAGTGGGCTTTGTCGTCAGAAATTATGTTCTTTAAATGGATTTCCTGCATGGGAATCTTTTGTCAGGTAACGGCATTGGCTATCGGTTTGTCGTCTTTCCATTCCTTCACTCAAGAACTAAAGGTAAAAGCATCAAAAAAGGCTGCTTGCTCCATACCATAACATAAGTGGTTGATGGAGGTTTTACGCCGTCTCCTTACTGATGGCGCATTCAACCAATTAAGACCTTTCTCTTCTTCATTCGCTCGGTGGTCTTAGTAAAAGCCTTTCATTTCCTCCCAATACTCAATTTCCGGTAAGGTAGACCCTCCAACCTCCCCATTGCATTCTCCCGTTTACCATTCAATCGTCAGGCGATTGATCAAAAAAAGATTTCCTTCCCTTTCTTTATGACAGAGCAATTGAATCCATATGAATAAGCTATTCATTTTCCGTCCTACTGAAGAAATTCGCCATGATGGTAGTAGAGTAGTCGATCTTATCCAAAATGATAAGCCATCCCAAAATATTAATTTTCCTAGGAATAAATTTGCTCCATCTTGTTGGAAAAGTATCAAGTATGTTAAAACTAAACATGTACAATAAACACAAAACTTTTTCAATAAGAAAATTTAGTCGTGTTAATCAGTTAGATAATTTATTATATATGTACTCGATCGATATTTTATCTAGAAGCTGAAGACTCAAATGAACCTTTCAAACTGATGAGAAACAAACTTACAACTAAAGTGAAGAACAAGTTTTGGGCATTGATTCTAATCAATGAGCAGGCTAAAAGACAACTCCATAAGGTCATTGTTTATAGATTATGATAAGTGTTTCAGAAGTTCCTCAAAGTCGGATTTCGATGAAAACATCACATAAAAAGATTGGGATAAGAAGATTACAAAAATAAACAAGAAGAAATATTTCTATATAATTATAACAAATGTTATCCATTTACACATAGATAAAAGATTTCAAAAAACTTTGGAACGCGAAGAAATCAATACTTCAAATACTCTCTCTACAAATATCGATTTTGTTTCATGTAGAGGGAGGGAGGGAGCAAAATCTATAACCATTGGGGCACCAACTTATCCATCTCTATGAATCTCGAAATATACGGACGAATCTCGAAATATACTTGCGATGAGTAATTTTGCCAGCTTTAAAACCCAAAAATTCTTATTCCCTTATCAATCTCATTGTGAGGACATAATTTCTTGATCACAAATCTTTTTAAATCATTCCACTTCATTTTCCTGATTGCCTCCTCTGACTTATCTTGCTTAATGGTCTCCCACCAGCCGAGAGCCTGCAGACCAAATGAATGGGTGACAAACTTCACCACTTGATCTTCGCGACACTCGCTAATGTTGATCACGGCGTTCATCCTCGTTATCCAGTTATATGTGGTAATAGCTTCCTTTTTGCCATCCAGGTGTGGTGGATCGCAGCCCTAAAGGACTTACAAAAAACAACCACGAGCGGTTTCACTTTCAAACTCATCACTGTCAGATTCGTCATTCCCCCTTCCTCCATGAGTAGTGTTCCAATTAGAGTTACCTCTTCCCTTAATGGCCTTATCCAGTTCCTTTCTAGCTTCATCCAGGGTTGCAGGCAGAGTGACTTGCAACACCAATGCCAATTCCTCTGCTATGGCTGCCCTAACCTCGGTCGCTGATGTGTTGCAAAGCACACATGCGTTTCTACCGTATTTCGTGTCGTTTTCGTATGGTTTTAGAGTCGTTTCCAGTCATTTATAGTTAGTATTGAGTTAAGTATTGTTTTGTAGGTAATCGGGTCACTTTTGAGCTTAAACGAACAAGAACCGGGAAAGAAACGAGCACGAGAATCCGGGATGAGAAACGGAAAAAGTCGGAAAAGAGTCAACTTAAAACGGACATATCTCGGGCTTGAAAATGAGTTACGGGCCCATTTTATATCAATTTGGGGTAGCTCGACGAGAAGAGTTCAAAAATCAGGTATGTTTGGCCCGGCGGTACGCGAGAGAAGTTACTGGAATTTTGACCTATTTTCATAGTTTAAAAGATTAGGACTCTCCCATTATTATAATAATCGATTTTTGGCCGTCAGAGCAGTTCTTGGAGGCGATTTTGGGAGTTAGGAAGTGAAATCAAGCATAAAGTTGAAGGCTTTGATCCACGGGTTCGTTTACTTAGGGTTTTCGGTTTCAACATTCAATCTTTATCATTGTTTTCTGTGTTTGAACCCATGTTTATGCTTATTTACTTCTGTTTGAATGTTCTAAACATGAATCTAGGCTAAAACATTGATATTGCCTAGGTCTTTTGATGATTACTTTGTTAAAGATTTGATTTTTCTCGGTTTTTGGATTCGTATGATGGTTTAATGAATTTTGTAAACAATCTCATGTTGATTATTATGATGAATATGCATGTTTAGATCTGATTATGATTGGTTACGGCTCCATATGCTATTTGTGAATGTCCTTCAGTTTGAATAGCGTATCTAGATCGTAGACTGTGCGTTTGTGATTGTTTGTGTGGTTTGGTAGACGTAGTATCCCATAGTATATGTGATTGGGAGTAATTAGATCTGAGTGTTCATCCTAGTTCAATACCCGAAAGGTGAGAATTAGTTGTCTAGTCTTCGTCATTAGGAATCCGAGTGTCAACTGTCTGAGAGGAAGTTGGTGTAGGTGTCTAGTGGTTGTAGCTAGTTCAAGTCATTGTAGTTATCCTGAGATTACCCCGTTCATTCTTTGAATATATCGTGGACAGTGAGACTGAGAGATGATCTGTCTATTCGGGTACATTGTCATAGTTGGAAATACCCGAGAGGTGATCCAATCATCTGGTGAGTTTTTACACCATTAGGTTCCTTAGTTGGTGACACCATGAGAGTGATTAGGGATCCACTAGGTAGTCTTTAGTTGTCATCTTTTGAAACCCAGATCCATCATAGTTCCAGAACAGGAAGAAGTTGTGCTTTGCAAGTAGGATTCCGACCTAGGTAGTGTTCCTCCTATTCCTGATATCCACCTTTGTCCTTTCTCTTGATAGTTGAGTCGATCTTAGTTTTCTGCATTTATTAGTTAATCCAGTAGTGTAGTAAACCTCTAATCAAATCATTCTTTAGTCCGAGTCAGAGTCTAGTTTTGTTATCGTAGTGTCTCTAGGGTTCGATATTCCTGTTTACCATTAAGCTGTGCTACACTCGATAGGTACACTTGCCTGTCAGTGTGGTTTAGTTCATAGGTATTCCATTTATTACTTAGTAGTCTAGTTTAGGTTTTTATAGTTATTTTTATAGACCGTTTAGACGACATCAAGTTTTTGGCGCCGTTGTCGGGGACACTTGGCAATAGCAATATTACCTCTGATTAGTTCTTTGTTTGATTTTTGGTTTATTTTGTTTTATTTGAGTCTGTCTTGTGTGCTTGTCCTAAGTGTTTTCTTGTGTGTCTAACTTAGAATCGATTTTTTTGTTCTTGAGTCTCTGTTTCTTTTTCCTATTAAGTCTTTCTGTTTATGTACAATACTCGTTCGCGGGGATCACCACCATATTCTGCTTTCTTAGAGCCCGAACAAGAGCTTCACGAGCGCAACCGCGACTTTCGGGAGCGTTTGAAACACTTGTGCAACAACCAGGTACGTCCTATTAGTCCTATTCCATTTCCTACTATGGGCGACGTTGATCCACCAGTGAGGCGTACTGTACACCAGAGGGCTAGTGATGGGGTCACGGGCGCGAGATCTTCGATCACTCGCCCCGCTATTCCTAATGTCAATTCTTGGCAGATCTCGTCACATGTCATGAGTACGATTACTCGTGCTACTCAGTTCAATGGCCTTGAGGATGAGGATGCACCCGGACACGTGTCCCGCTTTGCGCGCATATGTGATACCTTCAATATCACAGGTGTGTCTAAGGACACAATTTACTTGCGCCTCTTCCCATTCTCCTTCTCTGGGCGTGCATCTACTTGGCTCGACACCCTTCCAGATAACTCAATCACCACTTGGGAGGATCTCTAAGCCAAGTTCTTTAAGAAGTACTATCCACCTTCCAGGGCCGCTCGCCTTATGGATCAAATCCACTCCTTCCGGATGGATCCTGACGAGCCCCATCACATGGCCTAGGAGCGGTTCAACGCACTGTTGAGCCGGTGTCGCCAGCATGGTCTTTCTGACTGGGCGATAGTGGAGAAGTTCTATAATGGCCTTACTTTCGAGAAGCAGCAGATGTTCAATACAACTGCAGGAGGCCACATCATGGAAAAGTTTGAGCATGCCGAGTGTGAGGAGATGTTCGAGAGCTTCGCTCAAGCCAAACAACAGTATCCATCTACCAGGACTTCCATTCCTAGTGCTAGATCGTCCACCTCATCTTCTAGAGGTGTGCATCAGGTCACTCCTGATTCTAGCGTGGCTGCTGCCCTTGCCTCAATGGCTAACGAGATGAAGGAGCTGAAGCTTAGTGCTCAACGGTGTCAAGTGTGTAGGGGAGGCCACGACCCCCGTGATTGCCCAGTGAATAATCAAGAGCAGGTGAGCTATGCTGGTAACCAATACCAGAACCGATGGTACAACAATTACAATTCATTTGGCTCGAGATGGAGATCTGGAAACAACCCACCGGGGTTTAACGGTCGTCAGCAGCAGCAGGAGGGAGGAGGAGAGACAGGACCTAGCACGGGAAGCAGTGTCGACACGACCACGATAAAGGAGATGCTTGAGACGCAGACACAGTTGCTTGCCCATTTAGTCCAGCAGGACAAGGATGTTAGGCAGAGATTGGATGGCCATGACACTTTACTGAAGAATCAGCAATCGGTATTCCATGATCTGCAGCGCACGGTTGAGGACATTGCTAAGAGCTTGAAAGATCGATAGGGAGGTCCATCTTCAATCTCCAACACTTCAGTGATGGCCGTGTCAGTTAGGAGTGGGGAGGAGAAAGAGGTTGTAGAGGATGACTCCCACTCCAGTTTGTACAATATTCTGTCACCTGAGGAGGTCAAGAAGATTGACTTGAGGGCTCGATTCGCTGAGATCGATGCCAAGATGGCCAAGGAGCAGGTGGACGAGGAGATAATAGTTGAGGTGCCTGCCGAGAAGGCAGAGGAGAAGAAGACGGGGGAGGAGATGAAGACCTCTGATATTGACCTGAGTCGCGTTCCCTACCCAACACGTTTGCTGCCATTTAAGCAAGCTAGGGAGCACGGTCACTTCCTTGACTTGTTCAAACTTCTTAAGGTCAATCTCCCACTCATAGAGACCCTCCAGAGTATGCCACAATATGGCAAGTTCCTCAAAGATCTTCTTTCCAACAAGAAGAAACTCGATGAGGTCTCAAAAGTCTCACTTAGTGAGCAATGTTCTGCAGTGATGCAAAACAAGCTGTCGGAGAAACTGGGAGATTCGGGACGTTTCAAGTTCTCGTGTCTCCTAGGCAGTTTGCCCTTGCACCACGCGTTGGGCGACTTAGGTGCTAGCATCAATCTGATGCCATATTCTCTTTATAAGCAGCTAGACCTAGGTGAACCATAGCCGACGCGATATCCTTGGCTGACCGCTCAATCAAGTATCCACGGGGAATTGTGGAGAATCTTTTAATGAAAGTAGGAAAATTTATCTTCCCCGTGGATTTTGTCATTCTAGATATGGAAGTGGATGATGGAGTCCCACTCATCTTAGGGCGCCCATTCCTGCGCACCGCCACGGCAGTAATCGGTGTCTTTGACGGGAAACACACACTTCATGTGGGGTATGAGTTGTTAATATTTGATGCCACACAGTCTGTGGAGGTTGTTGGCGAGCATAGCCACTCCGTGTGCATGCTTGATGCCTTCATGGACTATCATCAGGACTCTGATCCAGAGATAGAAGTAGGGGAACCCGCCCCGAGTTTAGAAGAACCATCTGATTAGGCGGTAGAGTTGGAGCGATTGTTAGATGAGCCGGATGAAGAAGGCGATGAGGTGCCTGATGATCTGCTGGAGATTATGGCAGAATTAGATGATATCATAGGCTTGATCGATGTCGTTTGGTCAATCAAAAACAATACTTGAACACCTTAATTAGCAAGGGTAAGTAGAGTATCGTATCCACGAGGAGTATGTGGAAAGTGTTACTTTGTTACAATGATTCAAAGACAGAAAACAATAAACTAATTTGGATTTAGGTTTAAAACAATAATGAGAAGGGTAATCCTCTCCGGGGTTCGGGTATGCAAACACAAGTTTATCCAAGACAATTAGCAATCGATTACATAGACATAATCATTCGTTTCAATTGAATTCAGTGATAATATGAGAACCCGTTGTGAATAAAACTTATTCTCATACAACCATCAATGACAAACCAACTATAATCCAACCCCCAAATTGTCCCCGATGTAAAGAAACCCGAGACTATTGAGACTTGAACAACAATTCGAAATCAATCAATGAAATTTAAAGTATTCAATCAATAAATGGAATCATATGGCTTAACATGTCAATCAATATTACAAACCAAGCTAAACATACAAAGATTCACAAGTGTTCAACAAAACCTTACACCCAAAGAGGACTACAATGGATTTAGCCACTCATACTCATAACAATAGTCAAATCTAATGTACTAGGACTTACAATCATGAAATATCAAGAACAATCGGTCTAACCATGGTAGAAATCGCCTTCTTGGAGCTTTGGAACGACTGGAATCGATGGATGTCGGAATGGGGGCTGCTAGAGGTGAAAGACTGATTTAGGTTAATTTTTCCCATAAAAATGTTTTCTCGTGTACCGCGAAGATGGGAGACAAGTCCCTCGCGTACCGCTAGGGACAATTTAGCCGGGGCGCCTTTTAAAATCTTCGCGTGCCGCGAACTTCTTGGACCAGTCCTTCGCGTACCGCGAAGGACAAAACAGCCGGCAGACTTCGTTGTATCCTCGCGTACCGCGAGAAATGCCTATAAGGTCTTCGCGTACCGCGAAGGACCTGATTTCCAGGAACTTTTGACTTTTTACATTTTAACCCCCTGTACTTTCATGTCTTCTCCATTATACTTCATTTTTCTCTCATTTAGCACATAAACCTGGGAGGTAGACACAACCACAAACACGCATAAAACCAAACAAAAATACACAACCAAATAACTAAAACGCACACGCAATGAGATGTAAACACAGGTTATTAAACCCTACATCACATCCCCACACTTACTCTTTTGCGTCCCGAAAAATAATTATGCAATGGAATCATAATTGGAACCTGCTCTCGCATTCTCAAACGATTAAAACATAATCACGAATTGACTGTAACAATTGGTATTTCTATCCGACTAAACCCAACCACCGATCTATTGAGCCCCCAATTATGTGATATACTATCCTATTCATTACCAAGCAACAGGTTGTCTATGGGCCCACACCTAGAAAGCTACAACTTAGTCTAATCCCATCTAAAGGTCAAGTTTAGGCACGGGTTAAACCTTATAGATTTTCCATCACTATAAACACTAATTTACAAGTTTTTGAAAATTATGGAATTATGGATCGATGGATGCATGTTTTTGAGCTTTTATTATTATTTTATGAATGAACCTAACCTAGTGGTGTTTCAATCACGCTGGAACACGATATATGACATGTAGGCTGCAGTTCTTAAGCAATGAAGTACATAAGCTTCGGAGCATGGGTGTATCCTTTAAGTCACCATCCCGAAGGGAAACACGTACTCCTAACTTAGTCATCCAATATTGATCACTTAAGTCCCGCCCATTGGTGTATCCTTCAAGTCACCATCCCGAAGGGAAACACGTAGGCCGAACTCAAGCTCTCAATTTTGTTTAATTAAGCTCATGCAATGTAGATCCTGATCAGAACTGTAGACACAGATCTGCGGAGAAATTCTTCATACAGTCCGGATCGAGAGGCGGAATCTCTGGATCCGGTATCACTCTCGAATCAGAAATGGTAGAGACGGGTGCGGGAATCACAAACACGAACAGAAATATATAAAAGTGTAAAGAACAGATAATTGGAGCATAAAACGTATGATTCTTTGATTGATATGAAAATTAAAAGGCTCCTCACACACTCTACAATTATCTCACCCCAGGGTGAGCTCCCCCTGGGGTGGTGATTCCCTCTACAGACTCACACTCATTCCTAGGGCATAATCTGCTATATATAGGAAGCCAAGCACATGTGCCTTGTTTTCCAAGCCACCGCCCAATGGGCCTAAAAAACAGGTATCGAAACTACCTAGTTTTGATTGAACAAATGTTCAACCGAAACTAGTAGTTTCGATTGAACAAAAGTTCAACCAAAACTAGTAGTTTCGATACTGTAATTTCGATTAACAGCATCCGTCTCAAAATTATACCCAACAATCTCCCCCTAGACTGATGCTGTCAATTCTTGTCCGACTCTATCTTTCGTCTTCATAGATTGACTGATGATCCAATGCCTTTCGTTGTGATTCTCCCCCTCAAGTGTAGACCCTCCTATCTTGTAGGCAAATGATAAAGGTTTGAATCCCAATTATTTAGCAGTAAATAACCATCTTTCTACAAAGATTCTTGACATTCTCGAACACTTGATCAACTTTTGCCTTCTCTACCCCTAAAAAAGGTCAATTTCAAGCAAAGGCTCACTTTGTCTTACATCTTCATAACTCTGCTGATAATTTGAAGTCTTTAGTGGTAATTCTCCCCCTGAAGTGTAGACCCTCCTATTTCTAGGCAAAAGATAAGGGATCGAATCACCATGTAATCAACAACTAATGATCCGGTTTGTCACAAGTTTGCTTGACTTTGTTACCCGCTGCCCAAACTTGAACTTTGATCAAAGGAATTACGGCTGAATCAGGCAGAACATCGTGTATATTGCCGAAGAAACGAAATTTTCGAAAACCCAAAAAAGGTTGTCTCCAAGTTTTCTTCCAAAACTCCCCTCCTTCTATGCAATATCCTGTTAAAAAATTTATCCAAGAAAATTTCCAAAAAATATATTTTTTTTTTTGGAAAGAACTTGGACAGTTCTGCATGTAGTTTCGATAGGCTCTACTTCAGTCGAAACAAGGCTAGTTTCGATAGAGACAGTATCGAAACAAGAAGTTTCGATAGAGAGATTCTTCAATCGAAACTAGTAGTTTCGATAGGAGATTCTTCAACCGAAACTAGTAGTTTCGATACCCTCTAGTTTCGATAGCCTAGTTTCGATGTCTTCTACTTCTGATTTAGGGCAACACCGGTAGTTTCGATAGAAAATGTTCAGCCGCCACATAGTTTCGATTGACCATCTTCAACCTTCAGCTACTTCGATACCCCCAATCCAGGTCTGAAAAATGCTTCAAGAGCCTTACATCTTCAGATTTTAACAGTGGAAATGTAGAACAGCAGTCACGAACCTGCTACACATCGATTTCTTCATGTTTAACGTCTCAATGGCGGGTTTTTTTTATTTTCGAGCAGATTCGAGAGCAATAAGAGCCACCATGGCTCTGATACCAACTGTAGATCCTGATCAGAACTGTAGACACACATCTGCGGAGAAATTCTTCATACAGTCCGGATCGAGAGGCGGAATCTCTGGATCCGGTATCACTCTCGAATCAGAAATGGTAGAGACGGGTGCGGGAATCACAAACACGAACAGAAATATATAAAAGTGAAAAGAACAGATAATTGGAGCATAAAACGTATGATTCTTTGATTGATATGAAAATTAAAAGGCTCCTCACACACTCTACAATTATCTCACCCTAGGGTGAGCTCCCCCTGGGGTGGTGATTCCCTCTACAGACTCACACTCACTCCTAGGGCATAATCTGCTATATATAGGAGGCCAAGCACATGCGCCTTGTTTTCCAAGCCACCGCCCAATGGGCCTGAAAAACAGGTATCGAAACTACCTAGTTTCGATTGAACAAATGTTCAACCGAAACTAGTAGTTTCGATTGAACAAAAGTTCAACCGAAACTAGTAGTTTCAATACTGTAATTTCGATTGACAGCATCCGTCTCAAAATTATACCCAACAATCTCCCCCTAGACTAATGCTGTCAATTCTTGTCCGACTCTGTCTTTCGTCTTCATAGATTGACTGATGATCCAATGCCTTTCGTTGTGATTCTCCCCCTCAAGTGTAGACCCTCCTATCTTGTAGGGAAATGATAAAGGTTTGAATCCCAAGTATTTAGCAGTAAATAACCATCTTTCTACAAGGATTCTTGACATTCTCGAACACTTGATCAACTTTTGCCTTCTCTCCCCCTAAAAAAGGTCAATTTCATGCAAAGGCTCACTTTGTCTTACATCTTCATAACTCTGCTGATAATTTGAAGTCTTTCGTGGTAATTCTCCCCCTGAAGTGTAGACCCTCCTATTTCTAGGCAAAAGATAAGGGATCGAATCACCATGTAATCAACAACTAATGATCCGGTTTGTCACAAGTATGCTTGACTTTGTTACCCGCTGCCCAAACTTGAACTTTGATCAAAGGAATTACGGCTGAATCAGGCAGAACATCGTGTATATTGCCGAAGAAACGAAATTTTCGAAAACCCAAAAAAGGTTGTCTCCAAGTTTTCTTCCAAAACTCCCCTCCTTCTATGCAATATCCTATTAAAAAATTTATCCAAGAAAATTTCCAAAAAATATTTTTTTTTTTTTGGAAAGAACTTGGACAATTCTGCCTGTAGTTTCGATAGGCTCTACTTCAGTCGAAACAAGGCTAGTTTCGATAGAGACAGTATCGAAACAAGAAGTTTCGATAGAGAGATTCTTCAATCGAAACTAGTAGTTTCGATAGGAGATTCTTCAACCGAAACTAGTAGTTTCGATACCCTCTAGTTTCGACAGCCTAGTTTCGATAGCCCAGTTTCGATGTCTTCTACTTCTGATTTAGGGCAACACCAGTAGTTTCGATAGAAAATGTTCAGCCGCCACATAGTTTCGATTGACCATCTTCAACCTTCAGCTACTTCGATACCCCCAATCCAGGTCTGAAAAATGCTTCAAGAGCCTTACATCTTCCGATTTTAACAGTGAAAATGTAGAACAGCAGTCATGAACCTGCTACACATCGATTTCTTCATGTTTAACGTCTCAATGGCGGGTTTTTTTTTATTTTCGAGTAGATTCGTGAGCAATAAGAGCCACCATGGCTCTGATACCAACTGTAGATCCTGATCAGAACTGTAGACACACATCTGCGGAGAAATTCTTCATACAGTCCGGATCGAGAGGCGGAATCTCTGGATCCGGTATCACTCTCGAATCAGAAATGGTAGAGACGGGTGCGGGAATCACAAACACGAACAGAAATATATAAAAGTGAAAAGAACAGATAATTGGAGCATAAAACGTATGATTCTTTGATTGATATGAAAATTAAAAGGCTCCTCACACACTCTACAATTATCTCACCCTAGGGTGAGCTCCCCCTGGGGTGGTGATTCCCTCTACAGACACACACTCACTCTTAGGGCATAATCTGCTATATATAGGAGGCCAAGCACATGCGCCTTGTTTTCCAAGCCACCGCCCAATGGGCCTGAAAAACAGGTATCGAAACTACCTAGTTTCGATTGAACAAATGTTCAACCAAAACTAGTAGTTTCGATTGAACAAAAGTTCAACCGAAACTAGTAGTTTCGATACTGTAATTTCGATTGACAGTATCAGTCTCAAAATTATACCCAACATGCAAGATGGATTATGGATTGCGGGCGCCACCAATTTTCGGATTTATTTTCATAAAAAGAAAGTGGTGTGCCAAGTAATTTTAATAACTTAATTTTTTTTACTTATAGGAGGGTCTACACTTAGACGATAGTCTCCCTCCCTCACCACACTTAAACACTACATTGCCCTCAATGTAGGAAGAGAAACAAAAACTAAAATACATATACAAAGATTAAAGAACTTAGCTGGATATGCGATCGTATAGCATTTCATTCGCAATCGTGCTCCACAGATGCAAACGGGTAGCCTTGTGCAAGAATCAAGCGGAAGTCGGAACTCATCACCCGACTGGAGATTGAGTACGAGCAATTTATTCCAAATCTACAAAATTAAGCTCAAAGAGCACCAACATGCATCATAACGACTTAATAACAAGACGCAAATGAAAATAAAAGACAAGACTGACTCACACAATTAAAAAAAAACTAAAAAGTTTTTTTTTTGATTTTGCGTGTCACGAAAGAATGGGAACTGGACTTTGTGTACCGCCAGGGACAAGAAACAAGGTCCGGACGACCAATCTCTCGCGTACCGCGAAGATTTGACCGAAGTCTTTCGCGTCCCGCGAAGACTTGAAACCTCGGACGGGTGACGCAATCTCTCGCGTACTGCAAGAAACTGACCCAGGGGCCTCGCGTACAGCGAGGACCCTTCCTTGACAGAAAGAAAGGTTGAAAAATGGAGTTTTTGTCTTAGAAAAATTTTCAACCTTTAAAACTCAAAATTTTCAACTCTCTCCAAAACTTGTTCCAACACTTAATTGAAGTACTTACATACCTGGCACGCGATTCCCCGCCATTTTCCTTGCCAAAATCGACACGAAAACCCATAAAACTTGGAAAAACTACGAAAACATCAAAATTTACAAAACTCAACAAATGGTTCCCTACCCCCCCCCCCCCCCAAGAACTTGTGCCTTGCCCTCAATGGCACATAAATGAGCCCAAAACACCGCAAAGGCTTCCCTACACTTGGACAAATGCACAACAATCAACAAAATAAAGCGGTAAAGTCTAACTCACTTTCGTAGGCATCACGGGTGCATTTAGCGTATGCACCAAGTCATTTAAACCCCTCGGTAGCCCGAGTGGACGAGTTTAGTCTCGTGAGGGTTTTTAGGGAACACACCAACAACGTTCAAACAATAAAACACAAAACTAGATAAAGTAAAACTTAGGTTGCCTCCTAAGAGCGCTAAGTTTAACATCTTCAACCAGACGCGGTGTACCTGAGATTGGTTACGTGTCTCCCTCTTCTAGAGTGCTCAAGAACAACACCTCAACTTGCTTGTCTGGACCATTGATGTCATTAGGCTCTAAGTATGACTTCAAACGATGGTCATTCACTGTTTGCCTCAAATGGTCCTCAAAGTCCTCAATCTCAACATCACCCGAGTGACCCACCTTGGTTACCAAGTAAGGACATGTCCACTTGCTCTTTAACTTACCCGGGAAGAGCTTCAATATGGAGTTGAACAACCATACCTTTTGCCCAATGGTAAAGGATTTCAACCGGATCTTTGCATCGTGCACCTTCTTCATCTTATCTTTGTAGGCCGAGGCACTCTCGTATGCATCATCCCTTAGCTCTTCCAACTCACTCAAACACAGTTGTCTTCGTTTACCTGCAGCATCATAATCAAGATTAACATTTTTAATAGCCCATAGTGCTCGATGAGCCAATTCAACAAGTAAATGACATCCCTTCCCATAGACCAACCGGTATGAAGTAGAGCCAATAGGTGTTTTGTAAGCAGTACAGTATGCCCACAAGGCATCATTTAGTTTGTTTGACCAATCCTTGCGGTCAGACCGTACTGTTTTCTGCAATATCTCTTTGATTTGCCTATTGGACACCTCCACTTGCCCACTTGTTAGTGGATGATAAGGTGTGGCAATCCGGTGGTCTACACCATAGCGTTTCAACAGTTTACCAAAATGAAAATTCTTAAAATGAGACCCTCCATCACTTATGATCACACGGGGGAGTCCAAATCTAGAAAAAATGTTAGACTGCACAAACTTGCAAACCACACTATGGTCATTGGTCTTGGTGGCAATTGCTTCGACCCATTTTGACACATAATTAATGGCCACCAAGATGTACAAATTTCCAAAAGAGTTTGGGAATGGGCCCATGAAATCAATCCCCCAAACATCAAAAATATCAACCACAAGGATTGGTTGCATTGGCATCTCATTCCTTTTTGTGATGCTACCCATCTTTTGGCAATTTGTACAAGTTTTAGCAAATTCAAAGGCATCCTTAAAGACAACCCAGCAGAGTGTGCAACTGCGACCGAAATGATATACGGTGCACACAAGGAAGAACGAAGCTGCACATTGGTTTGCATCTACATTACCAGCTAAGTCGCTTCCTGTTTTTATTTTCGTTGTGTCTTTCTTCACATTGAGGACAATGTGTCTTTCAAGTAGGGGGATGTGAGTGTTTAGTTTGTCAAGATTGTGTCTTTTATAAAAATCTAAAAATCCAAAAATCCAAAAAAATTTAAAAAATTTAAAAAATATGTCCTTTGAAAGTATAAGTTTTTGCATAATAAATGAATATGATAGTACAACTGGATCTACTTGTTTGAGTTTAAATTATATAAATAATATAAAACGCGTCTAGTTAGTGATGTTTTGGTACACCCATCCGACTTGAATAGATTAAATAGCCGGTGAGTGTTACTTATGATTAATCACGAAATAAAATCATGATATCTTGTGGGTACTCATCTTAGGGTAATGGTAATACTGAAACTGTCAACATAGGGTGATAGGTACCATGTTAAGATAATATTTAGATGTTTTTTGAAAACTATTCATGGCACACCACTCTCTTTTTTATGAGAATAAATCCGAGTTTCGGTGGCGCCCATTCCATAATTCCATAACTATGAGCTTAATTACTTTGAAATATAAGTCTTGCTTATGTGTTTCACTCTGGGATGGCGACTTGGAGAATACACCGTAAGTGAGATTCATGTGCTTAAATGTGTAGAATCTAGTCTATGTGTTAGCTTTCGGGATAGTGACTTGGTTGAGACGCCTCTAGAAGAAAGTTCTTATGCTTTAATTAATGCTCATTTCCACCCATTTAATCCATATTACATTGATTTCTAAAAACCTGTGAATCTTAGTTTAATGTGGTGGGAAAATCTAAATTATTTAACCCGTGCCTAGACATGACCGTGAGACGGGATTAGGTAAAGTTGTAGCTTCTAAGTGTGAGTCACCTAGATGAATTGATTGTTGTATAAATTGGAATTAGAACACATTACGGGGGCTAGATAGTTGGTGCTTTGGTTTAATCGGACATAAATATTGATTATTGGTTTTTAACGCATGAGTATGTTTGTGCTAATTCGTAATTGATGTTTGTAAATTTAGATCTCAGTTATGATTCCATTGCATACTTTTTCGAGGACGAAAAAAAGTTAAGTGTGGGGATGTTTAATGTGTTGCAAAGCACACATGCGTTTCTCTTGTATTTCGTGTCATTTTCGTATAGTTTTAGAATCACTTCGAGTCATTTATAGTTAGTATTGAGTTAAGTATTGTTTTGTAGGTAATCGGGTCACTTTTGAGCTTAAACGAACAAGAACCGGGAAAGAAACGAGCACGAGAACCCGGAATGAGAAACGGAAAAAAGTCGGGAAAGATTCAAAACTTAATAATCGATTAGGACTCTCCCATTATTATAATAATCGATTTTTAGCCATCAGCGTAGTTCTTGGAGGCGATTTTGGGAGTTAGGAAGTGAAATCAAGCGTAAAGTTGAAGGCTTTGATCCTCGAGTTCGTTTACTTAGCGTTTTCGGTTTCAAGATTCAATCTTTATCATTGTTTTCTGTGTTTGAACCCATGTTTATGCTTATTTACTTCTATTTGAATGTTCTAAACATGAATCTAGGCTAAAATATTGATATTGCCTAGGTCTTTTGATAATTACTTTGTTAAAGCTTTGATTTTTATCAGTTTTTGGATTCGTATAATGGTTTAATGAATTTTGTAAACAATCTCATGTTGATTATTATGATGAATATGCATGTTTAGATCTGATTATGATTGGTTATGGCTCCATATGCTATTTGTGAATGTCCTTCAGTTTGAATAGCGTATCTAGATCGTTGTGCGTTTTTGATTGTTTGTGTGGTTTGGTAGACGTAGTATCCCATAGGAGCTGTGATTGGGAGTAATTAGATCTGAGTGTTAATCCTAGTTCAATACCCGAAAGGTGAGAATTAGTTGTCTAGTCTTCGTCATTAGGAATCCGAGTGTCAACTGTCTGAGACGAAGTTGGTGTAGGTATCTAGTGGTTGTAGCTAGTTCAAGTCATAGTAGTTATCCTTAGATTACCCCGTGCATTCCTTGAATGTATCGTGGACAGTGAGACTGAGAGGTGATCTGTCTATTCGGGTACATTGTCATAGTTTGAAATACCCGAGAGGTGATCCAATCATCTGGTGAGTTTTTACACCTTTAGGTTCCTTAGTTGGTGACACCTTGAGAGTGATTAGGGATCCACTAGATAGTCTTTAGTTGTCATCTTTAGAAACTCAGATCCATCATAGTTCCAGAACCGGAAGAAGTTGTGCTTTGCAAGTAGGATTCCGACCTAGGTAGTGTTCCTCCTATTCCTGATATCCACCTTTGTCCTTTCTCTTGATAGTTGAGTCGATCTAAGTTTTCTGCATTTATTAGTTAATCGAGTAGTGTAGTAAACCCCCAACCAAATCATTCTTTAGTCTGAGTCTGAGTCTAGTTTTGTAATCATAGTGTCTCTAGGGTTCGATATTCCGGTTTACCATTAAGTTGTGCTACACTCGATAGGTACACTTGCCTGTCAGTGCGGTTTAGTTCATAGGTTTTCCATTTATTACTTAGGAGTCTAGGCTAGGTTTTTATAGTTATTTTTATAGACCGTCTAGATGACATCAGCCGCAAAAGTCCACCTTTCAGTAGGCCCCGACTTAGCATGAGTCATAGTATGATCCGACCCATTGTTCTCATTCCCTTGGATATCAGTCTCGTTATAAGAATCCTCAACTGTATTGGTTTTCTTCTGTTAAACTGGAGGTCTGCCTCGGTAACCACCTCGACCTCCTACCACCTTGCTTTCCAGCCATAAGAAATTACTACAAACGAGAAGGTACATCGACATTATTATGCTATGAAAAATCCAGACACTACTAGTAACATAAATTGTTAATAACAATGGCCTATTGCTATTAATGATTTATTTCACATTTCGGGTTCTAAACATTTCCTCTCATTTATTTCACATCTCGAGAGTCTAAAACGCTGAATTTACACATCAACATAATAGTTCTTAAACAAAAACATTTCATTCAAACACAGTGGAAACTTTGTTTAAATACACCACAAGTCTTTACATTCCCAAAATAGAAACATAAATTGTCTTGAAATAAAAAAAGAAACAACTAGGATGTCAGTTCTTGCGTCGAGTAACTCACCAAGTCGCGAACATCCTAAGCTTCCCAAATTCAACCTCATGCATACACTAAAAGTTAGCTACGTTGAGTGAGTTTTATCAATAAACATAACTTTAAAACTTTAGCAATAGTAAAACACTTTCTTTATCTTTAGCAAAAACTTTATCTTTATAACATAGGAAATCTTTATCATAAAATTTATATATATGTTTATCTTTAATATGATCGAATATGCACTCGTGCAAGTTTTTCATCTATGTGCTTGTACTCATACAAGACTCCTATCGCTTGGGGTTAAATCCAAAATACTTTTAGCTGGCTTGCAAGGCTCCTAATGCATGTAACAATACTCCTTTAACTTTCTTTGACTATGACACTTTAATTGTACACTATCAATTATAGTTATCGCATTAGCACCTTAGGCAAACAATCATGTAAGCACACTTTATCAGGTAATCGCACATAACCGAACTATATTTTTTTTAACGTCTTCTTTATCAATTATCTTTAGCTTTATACTTTATTTGTTTATTCATAAAAGAATATTTTATCTTATTCATAAAAGACTACTTTAAGTGTGAGTGTGCGCATCACTCTAAAACATTATAAAAAGGAAACTAGAACTCACTTGCTTCTTGCTATTGAGTGATACCGAAAGCTTCTAGCTCAGGTAGAACGCTCAACGATCTGTACAAACAGTCAACGATATTGATGTACACCTCCCGAACCAATGGATCCTAGCCGTTAATGATAATCGGAGCAAAAGATTGGGTCCATTTGACCCCGGTGGATCCGTACAACAACACGTGAAGAAGGGAACCGTTTCCATGCAACCGCCTCAATCCATGAAAGTTTTTTTTTTTATTTACATATTTGTTTTTATTTTCAGTTTATTTATTTGCTCTTGTTTCACGTTTCCAATTGAATGATGGAAGGCAGACGATTTAGAAGAAAAAAAGTATTGTGTGTTTACCTCATTTGTGTGAGTTAAATGGATTGTCTTTGCTAACTCGACCGTGGTATGTCGGGTGGTGTTCTTAGACACGATTTTTTAACCGAAGTGGTGAATATGTATCTCCGGTTAGATATATCAACCCTACCGTTTGTTTTGGTGGTGAATCTGTATCCGAAACGAGCCGTAGATCTATCATGTCCTATCCGTTCTATTTGAATTTCCCAATTCTAGCCGTTACCCTACTTTGATTACCTATCAGATATTCTTGTGTTCAGTTGGGTAGAGGGGAAACACGCTTGTGTACGTGGACCTTCCATGAGTGTCCCCTCTTGTGGGGCTCGGGGACAATGAGTTTGTTTCGGGCCAGGCTTTGTTAAAGGCAGAATCAGGCAAAGTGGTAAACATGACAAAGTTTGTTTAGAGAACCAACACATGTGTTTATCCCTTTTGCTTTTAATACTTTTAAGACTTTTGTTTTTAATAATTTTGGTCGTCCATAGTAAATTTTCGGCCTCTAATACCAAAAGTTTTGTTTTTAGTAGGATCAGATTTACTATTCAAAAGAGGGTTGCGACGTAGCTTGTTGTCTGTTTACCTGCTACTTTATTGTAATCGTTATTCTTTTAATTGTGAATGCAAGTATCTGATTGAAACTAAAAAAAATCATATGACAATAGAATATATAGATTTTCACATAGAACACACTAGCTCAAAATAAGATCCTGTTTGTATGATTAAACTCGGCTTCGTATGTAAGCCCATCTAAGTACGAAGAATACAAAAAGTAAGAAAATAAATAAATAAAAAACCAGAGAAAAGATCGAAGAACCGAATTCCGGATGAGGAAAATCATAATTATTGGAATATATGAAATTCCAGTTTTAGGAATATTTTGTAACTTTAGGACGAAAAAAATCCTCTAAAAAGGGGTTCTCTTCTTTGTAATTATTCAAACACGAAATCATGAATTTAGGTGTCTTTTGTCTTTTGGTCAAACAATTACGTTTGTTAATATGTCTTTTTTAATTTATTTTTCAATCTATTTTTTTTTTAAATATTGTTACAGAAATTAATCATTGTGTATTAGCAAAAAGGAAGCGGATGATTTTACGAAATTATATTAATGCTTTATAAGTTTTGTCGGCAAAAAAATAAAATAATATTTTCAAATTTTCGTCAATAACAAGTAATTTAAAAATTACCTAAAACAACAATATACCATATTTCTTAATCTATTATTGCAATATTATAATGAATCATGACTATATGTTTTTATCTTTTATTGATAATAACAATAATAATCCAATTTACCCTTTTTACTGCTAAAAAATAAGAACATTTCGTATTTTCTGATAATTTATAAAACATGATGTTCTTATTTAAAAATGTACAATTATATTATTTTACATAATTATACCTAAAAAAAGTTTAGGTATTTAATCCTTGCTTATGTTTTTGCTAACTTATAATCATATTTGAGGTTATAAGATACTCCAGTCTGTCCAGCTGGATACCTTGTGTGTGTAATCTAGCCTTCCACACACTCACCTCGATACCACCCCCACCCCCACCTCCACCCCCACCCCAACCCATCTCTCCCCTACTATATATATTGGCCATGGCCCCTTTGATCTCACCACCCATCACTATGAACAACACTACCATCACTTTGTATAAACACATACACATCTATATGTATGTATAGGATGTGTATGTATAACGAGATACATATGTATGTATGGCAAATGTATAATGATGCCCATAATGGTGATGATGATGACCATGATGTTTGGTATGTGTTTTCGTTGAAGAAAATATAAATCAGTATGAAAGAATCTGTAAAGCTCAGGAGGGATAGCGCCCGTTACAAAATACATATTAGTTTATGTTTGTGTGGCGCTATCTATCCTGAGCCTCACCGCTTCTTCTTGCTACTCTCACAATATCTTACATAACAAATGTCTTTCAAGATCTTGCATGGTATGATCTCTTTCTCTCCCTCTTTATCCTCACCCACACACACACATATATATATACACACACATGCATGCATATCTCTTCTAAATAAAAACATTCAAAGATGGAAATTTTTATTAAAAAATAAATTTCTGAATATAAGAATGCAAGATGGTCTTATGTAAGAAAAAGAAATGCATAACGTTTTGAAATATAATACTTTGAAAAATAGAAAATTAAAAGATAACTCAACGTATTTTTATCTTTCTACAAAACTTTTAAGCTTGTATCAGGCTTTCAGTTATTTAATTTTTTAAAAATTTAATATAAATAAAACTTTGCATGTTTAAGTAATTTAAACATTAGATTACTTTAATAAAAATAATTAAATAAATAAATGCCGGCTTTATATATTATCCCAAATAATAAATCATAAAAAAATAGTGAGACTGACACATGAGTTTGTGTAAGCAGGATAATTAGTGACAGTCGTCAATTAATGCTATCTGAGATATTAGAAATGTTTGCTAAATAAAAAACTATTTTTTTCTGAAACTATATATTATTAATATTTAAAACTTATTTTTTAAGCATTTTTTAAGAAAAATTCACTGGTTAATATATAGATGGATTTAATGTTTACAAAATAATATATCTTAGAGAATTCATATATAAGATTTATAATAATATACATAAAGTTTCATTTTTTAGTTTTATAAAAAATGTCAAATATATACGCGATTAACTGACTGTAGGAATATTATATACATTTTTTAATAATATCTGTTTTAGTTTTCTGGTGGCAGTCTTTAATGTAAAATGGATGTTGACTTGTTCCCCACTTCGTTTAGGTCACGTCTACTTCATTGTTGTATTTGACTCTTCAATGCAAACTTACTTTTTGATTTTATATATTTAAAGAATATTCATTAATTCTAAATTATTATCATTATATATATTTGAGTAAACTTCATTTTTGGTCCCTGTGGTTTGGTCAAAATAACGGTTTTGGTCCAATAGTTTTAATTTGACTTTTTTAACCCCTTTGGTTACATAATTTTCTCAATTAAGCCCAGCCCACTAACTCTGTTAGTTTTTTCTGTTAAAATTAAAGGTATTTTAGTCTTTTTACTGATAGGGATTAATTGTGTCATTTTTTTAAATTAATACAGAGACCAATTTATGTAAATTACTAATATACATATATTATATACACATCTGCAGACATTCACCACCACCCTCCACACCACCACCACCACCCTCCACCCTCCACTGCCACCACCAACACCACCCTCCACCGCCACCGCCACCCCATTCACCCGTCACCATCCCATTCACTTCCTCCACCACCACCACAATCCCACTCACCTTCCACCACCACCACCACAATCCCACTCACCTTCCACCACCACCACCACAATCCCACTCACCTTCCACCACCACCACCACAATCCCACTCACCTTCCACCACCATTGCATCCCTGCAAAATCCCTAAATTCGAACTCCCCATCAATCGAAGCCCTGGAACCACCTTCCATCTCGTACTGCCGTCAATCGAAGCCCTAGATTTACAAACACACATATTTGTCCCTAATCAAACCTGTAAAAGCTCTATCATAACACAAACCCTAGATATCGCGGTGGTGATAATGGTGGTAGACGGAGGTATGTTCAGAGATGATGAAGATGAAGAGGAGGTCGACTTTGTGGTGGTGTCGATGTTGCAGATCCTGATGTCGCGAAGCAGTGGTGGTGGAGGATGTTGGTGGCGATGACAAGGAGGTCGGCTTTGTGGTGGTGGTGCTTCCCGAAAGTGAAGAGGTGGTGGCCAATGATGGCGATGATGATTGTGGTGGTGGGTGGCTGGTGGTGGCTGATGGAGGGGTGGGGAAGTTCTAGGGTTTATTTTTAGAAGACAAGGTTTTTATTTTATATAATTTACACATATGGTCCTTGTTATAATTTAGGAAAATGACACAATTAGTCCTTATTAGTAAAAGGAATAAAATACCCCTATTTTTAATAGAAAAAACTAACGGAGTTAGTGTCAGGGTTCTAATTGAGAAAATTAGGTAACCACAGGGGCCGAAAAAGTTAAATTGAAACTAATGGACTAAAACCGTTATTTTGATCAAACCAAAGGGGTCAAAAACGAAGTTTACTCTATATATTTTTTTCAAAGTTAAATGTAAAACATATATATATATATATATATATATTTAATTTGAAACAATCATATAGGAAATATGTTTTGTCTTAAATTTGTTTGAAAAATTCAACCCTTGTCTTAAATTTGTTTGAAAAATTCAACCCTTTAACACCAGTATTGTTTTTTTAAAACTATTTATATTTCGCTTTTTACGTGCTATAAATAAATACTTGTAACAATATTTGGTAATTACATATTATAATTATCATAAGAATGACAAAGTAAGTTTAAGTAACTGAAAAGATATTTATAGATATCTTTATAGTAATAAGTAAAAATATTATGGAGATATGTCTCAATTTCTGATACATCCTTAATATGTTTTTTTCGTCCCTCTCCTATTAAATAATAATATTAAAATAATATTTAATATACGTATAATTATAAATTCTTATTATTTAGTTATGGATATTTATTATATCATTAACGATACAAATTCAATATTAATTAACATTTATTAATTGCATAAAATAATTAATACGTAGTTGAAAAAAATGTTTAAAAGTTAACTTAGCATAATTTATAATTGTCACGTCAAGGTATATTTAAAAAAACATATTTTAACAAGTGTATGTATTAATAGATTAAATTATATTTTATTTAACATGTGTAATACACGAGATTTTACATTTGTTTTTATATAAATAAGAACCATAAAATAGTTATGAAATACATATATGAAATGGATATGGTGGTTTATGGAATAAAAAGAAAAATATAATTGTCTTAAATATGTTATTTGTCTAATTTTTTAATATTTTGAATCTCGTTCGTCTGAACACAATGTTAATCACTTATTCTTTCGTGATAACAGTAACAGATTAAATTTATTATAACATTTATTATCTATAAACCAAAATGGAAACATTGACATTTTGTTTATGATTTGAAATAGTTGTTCATTAAAATAATAATTAAAAAGATTAGAGTAAGAAAATAAGATCCCAAAAGTAAGAAGATATATAATTAAAAGTTATAATAAAAAAATCAACCTTACATAAGCAGCGCCGGCCTTACTATATAAATGTTTAGACAACAACTTTGTGCTCCATATTTTTACTCGGGCCAGAAAAATTACTAGGATTTAAATTGAAATTCCTCTTGTACGTCATGCTCTTCAAATATAGTCAGTGTTTAAAACAATTAATGTTAGTTTGCGCTTTACAAAAGAAGCTCGGTAATATCCGACGCGTTACGCGAACCAGCCCACTAGTAGATGGAAAAACTTAGGAGCTTACGTGTTTGGTGTCGAACTTTAGAGGAAGATTTCATTGAAAATATATCCGAAATCCTTTACTATAAATTTTTAATTTTGGTGTTGGAAAAGTGCTATGGTTACAGGCGGCTCAATAGTGATTTAGTTAAAACATGAGATTAGGAGATACAACCACTAGCTTAGCCTAGTGGCAAAGGTGTATAACAAGACTTCTTTAAAATGAGAGGTCTTGGGTTTAAGTCTCACTTGTAACAAAAAAAAGAGAGTTCCACGTTGGGTCAGGGGGTTTTCTCACATATGGTGGGTTTCCTCCTGAGGGTGGTGGAGATGATCTGGCGGGTCAGTGACCCGTCAGTGATCCAAATTGCTGTTAAAAAAATGAGATTAGGAGGTGCTATTGCTTGATGATGTACCTATAGGTGATGGGGTTAGTTTATAATGACACTTCAATGTTAAACTAAATGACACTTCAAATTCACGTTTAGTTACACTTTGTTGGTGCATTCCAAATACATATAAATTTGTTACCCAACGTGATTTCTAATAAAGCCCGTGTTAAACACAAAAACGATTTACAACAAGCAAATTTTAAAAGGGCCTCTATGTTTTTGTTCGCTTTGAGCCATCAAAAGGGTTGAGCCACCCCTGTATACATAAGTAATGGTTGTATTTATTATATATTATCTCTAAAAGGTAAAGATAATATTCACTTGCATATTGATATTAACTAGGAGGCCTTGAGTGTTGCGACGGCTTTATGGCGACAATGCTAGTTTTTACACAGAAAAATTAATGTCCTCGAAAACTTATAAAATAAAGCTAAAACTTTAGATAAACTCACTATGCGTGAAAATATCGTATAAGATTTATAGTTATAATTTAAAACACAATAAAAAATAGCATTAAAGCCAAAAAACCGGCCAGGGGGGTTGCGGGTTTCGAACCCACGTCTCCTGCTCCGGCGTAAACCCCTGGTGCGCGTCAATAAACATTAAACAACGAAAAAAGTTTTAAAGCAAACGCAAAACCATTACCTGTTACGGATAAGCATTATTAAAACTCGTTTGAAAAAAATACTAACGTCCAAAGTAAACCGTGAAAAAATATATACTTAATTACCAATCTTCTAAAACGATCCTAATCCAGGCGGACATCATAAAAATTCTCTCTAAAGTCGGTATAGATCATACATAAAAATTCTTCCTGATCTTAAAAAAGAATAGGCAACTTCTCTGTAATGTATATAACAAATCATATTCATAACATTTTTATTATCTTGATATTTGATATTTATGTAAATGAGTTGAGTTGAACCCGAGCCTAGACTAAGTTCGACGGTTCGAGTTCTATGTTAAAGCTAGAGATTTATATATTTAAAACTCGAGTTTGTCTCGTGAGTAATGCTAAAACTCATGAGTGTACATCATATTATGATATTTATATAAACAACTGAGTCATTTAGACTCGTGAGTCTAATCAAACTCGATGTATTTGGATCGGGTTCTAGCTTATTAAACGAGGCTTGGCTCGTGGTAATGCCTAAACTCGTGAGTGTACAATATGTTATAATATTTATATAAATAATTGAATTGTTTAACTTGTGAGCCTAATTAAACTCGATATATGTATCTTCGGTTCTCGTTTATTAAACAAACTCCAATACATAATTGGGCTCGACTCAAGCTTATTTTAGCACAACTCGATTCGAGTTTTTAACGAACGAGTCCCAAGTTGTTCACGAATGACTCTATTTGTTTACACATTATTTGGTTGATATCATCAATTTACTCTCTGATAAAGGTTGAAAATACCTATACAATTTCCCCCTAATTCTAGACGTGTTCACAAACCTTTTATTTTATTTAATTAAGAAATAATTAACATTTATAACTTCCTCCTAATTTTGATAGGGATTACTACTCAAATTAATTATATATGTTTAGAAAAATATTGAAATTTGGTTCATGCAACACTTATCTTGCTAATATTTGAGCTCACTTCCAACATGAAAAATGTTTAAAATTTTTTATAGATCACTTGAAAATACAAAAATATTTAAATTTTGGATATTCAACCTACACATGATCACGTCTAGAATTATGCCGGTGAGTTTTGAATATCCTAGTTATGTTGAGTCTAAAAGTAATTTGAAATGTTGTTATGACAAAAAGTAAACAAGTTTGACAAATTATATAATTTTATTAAATATTTACCATTTTATTGTAAGTATTTAAATTAAGAAATGATTACTTTGTGATATCATTTTGAATGGAAGACTCCTTCCAACTATTTCTTGGTAAAACTAAAGTTCTTTTAAATAACACTTTAAATCAGGGAAAATACGAAAATGGACATTTGCCTACTGTTTCATGGACATTGATCTTGCGAAAAGGCTAAAGACGGCTAAGCTAGCCGGCTAAAATTTCCGTGCCAACATTCCATTTGTCAGAGTACGAGCCAATAAGCATGTGACACCTGGGTAATAGAAGGCTATAGCCGTCTAAATAAACAGTTATAGCCGTCTAAATAAACAGTTTTAACCGTATAATGCATTTAGCTGTCTAAATAAACAGTTATAGCCGTCTAAATAAACAGTTTTAGTCGTCTAAATACACAGTTATAGCCGTCTATTAGACGGCTAAGCCTCCAAAAATTTTCAAAAAATGTTTTCAAATGCTTAGCCGTCTAATAGAGATACAATACCACAAATCTAAAAGGAAAAATAATTACACCACCAGTACCACTCAATTTTGTTTCTTTTTGCTCTAGTTTTTATATCCATATAAAGGAGGTTACTTTGATGTCTTTGAAGACTTTACTTACCAAAAATTTTTTGTTACTGAGAAGTTTTGTGTTACGGGCCTTCTAAATACACCAACACGTC
Source organism: Smallanthus sonchifolius (assembly GCA_023525975.1). NCBI lineage: Eukaryota > Viridiplantae > Streptophyta > Magnoliopsida > Asterales > Asteraceae > Smallanthus > Smallanthus sonchifolius. The sequence continues at coordinate 37,846,594 of CM042046.1, forward strand.
ACCATAAAAATTGTTTACAATGCCTTATTTTGTGCCACATATGTTATACTAAACATTTATAATGTATGCTTATACTTTTATTGTTATTAAAAAAATAGTTTATTTTATGATGTATTGTAGCAACCCAAAAATTAAGGTCTAGTTTTTTTTTTTTTTTTGATTTATTAAGTTGGGTAATACCTAGGCTAAAGAAGAGGCACGGTGTAGAGTGTAGACTCACAAACAACAAACGTTGATCTAGACATAATGGGCTAGGCCCAATAACAGTTAACGGGGTCAACCCAAATTCAAACACCTTCCCACTACACCAAGTCCAATAAATGACAACAATATCCAAATCCATACTATATAAATTAGGGTGGTTCTAACCGGACACAGAATACTATTAATTGGACACGCTTAGAGTTCAGTATCTGATAACAGAACACCACGTGTTATTCTCTGTCTGGCGGCTGGGTCCAATACATGGCGTATTGTGCTATACGCAGCGTATGGGTCACGGGTTGTATTTTTTGCTTCAAAAAGTTGGAAGATTTGGAAATCTAGGAATCCTATACGTGGCGTATTGCCCTATACGTCACATATACGTTTTTTATATATTTGTCTTTTTTAATTTAATTTATATAATTTTGTTAATATAAGTTTGTTATCTATTTTTGAATTTATATATTTTTTAGTTTTATTAAACATTTATTATATTTTTACATTTATAATTAAACATTACAACCAAACAAAATATTAAACATTACAACCAAACAAATAAATAAAACATTATATACATTACATCAAAAAATTAAATATATACATCAAAATGTTTTTACATACATAACAACGAAACAAACTAAATACAAATAAAACAACTAAACTTGACTGGCTCTGCCGTCAGCCTGACCCGCTCCGCCTTCATCCTGACCCACCCCGCCCTCACCCTGAATGGGGTCGTCCGGATAATGACGTGGCGGTGGCTCGATGCCCACGGCTCGTGACAGATCCACGAGGCGGCCAACCGCCCACATCATCAGGTCCTCCATGCGATCGCTCTGACGAGCCTGTCGTCATGAGTCGGCAACAAGTGCATCAAGCAATGCCTAGGAAGCCCTGTTCAGCCTAACAGGCCGACGTACGTGTCGGGGATGCTGTGGCGGCCGGTCGTGGAGGGGCTCGACGTGCGGCGGCGCGTCCCCCATCGCCACACCCTATAGCGGATCAGGCATAGTCGGGTCCCCTTGTCCCAGCATCTGCGGCAACGGCACCGGGACCCAAACCTGGTCCTGGACGGACCCGACGAACCGAAGGCCGATCCCCAGGAATGGGTGCGTGATGCACATGCCGCTCGTCGTGCGGCGGTCTAATCGGACAAGGGGAATGGTCGGCAACATCTCAGGATCGTGCGCATGCCATGGTGTAAGCGCACGCATGATCTGAGTGACAAAAGCGCCACCATGCAAAAGCATGCGCTTCTTCCGAATACAGGCAGATGCAAAATAAAGCGCCAGGCATGTGGATAAGGCGCACCGCCTGCCAGTAAGCAGGCAAAAGAGAAAGAAGAGGTCTCTATCAGTGCGCCACTCACGGCTTACAGACGTGGTGCGATCGACGTCGAAATAAGCCGATGCAGATATCTATACAGAGCGTCTCTAATCCCCGAGACCCTCCCCTTGGTACCTAACCAAGGACTATATGAAATCAAACCCTAAAAATCAAGGAGATCCTCCTTGTCCACCTCCGTCGCCGACTCAGTGTAGAGTGGCGTGACCGTCTCGGGCTCGTAGTACAAGTCCATCGTAACGGCCCACTGACGGAAGGTCTGACGGTAAACGGTACTAAAAATACAAAATGTAATCTGATCCGACTCCATATCCGGTGCGTGCCCGGGAAGAGGCTCCAACCCGACCTCTGAGTAGATGAACGTCGAAAGAAACGCGACGACCTCCTCTCAGTAGGTCTAAGTGAAAGAAAGATAAAAAAGACGAGCCCATGGCGTGTACTCGCCGATGATGACCTTGGCCCGCTCCGCCTCCTGGACTTCCTGGCCCAGTCGACCGCCATCCCTGGGCCAACCGCACCTCCCGGAGCTTCTTGCACGGGCCAAATAAATAATATAAAATAATAATAAATTGTTTTTTAATATAAATATAATAAAATAATATTAAATAATAAAATACTTTGTTTTTAATCTAAAAATAATAATAAATAATATTTAATTGTTTTTTCTTTTTAAAAATAGTAATAAATAATATAAAATAATAATAAATTGTTTTTTTAATATAAAAATAACAATAAACAATAGAAAATAATAATAAATTGTTTTTTAATATAAAAATAATAATAATAAATACTATATAATAATATTAAGTTAATTTTTGTTAAATACCTATACGCCATGTATAGCTTTATACATGGTGTATAGGTTGTTACCGAGTAACTAAGCCATACGCAGGTCTGTTACCGGGCAACCCAAGCCATACACAGGCCAAGTTTCCGAGAACATGAGCCATACGCAACGTATAGCACTATACGTGGCGTATGGGTTCATCTTCTTCATCAGATGAACTATACGCAGCGTATAACAACTTCTACGATTTGATGTTGAGCGTGAACGTTAGAACCAAACCACAATGGAAAAAATGTTTGATTACCGGCGATGCTTAAAAGATGAACAATCACCCTAACTCTTTGAGCAATTAGGAGTCTTGTGTATGGCATCCACATCCAACGACTAACTGGTGTGGTTTTCACATCCTGCCAATCTATCGTGTGACGTAGCCTATCATATTTTTGAAAGGCGACTCTGTCAAAAACAGTTCTCCACCATTCTTCTTTATTGTCCATCTCCTGTAGAAGTTGTTGTCGAATAAAAAGCCACCGGTTTTGATTTAACCCTAAGCCCAAAGCTTCCGATCGAAAACCATAGTTACAGTCGGGATTTACATCACACCCCTAAATTTATTTACTTAATAAATAAATAAGGTCGTAACGATTGGTAACATTACCCAATAGCGGAAGTTGTCGAAGAGATTTTTGAAGTAATGGGTACTTTTACATTTACTGACATAAAGTAATACAATGATCTAAATCTTTCCAGATCAATGGTGGACTTGAGACTTGACAATCTATGCTCCTTCAACTACTAAGGTTTAACCCATCTAGCTAGCCTATTCTAACCGAGCCATAGCTAAGTTACCTGAAAAATATACTTGAAAATGTTAACACAAAGGTTGGTGAGTTCACAGATTTAGTTGTTTAAATGTAAAACAGTTTTCTTCGAAAACATGTGATGGCTTCATACTCATAAAACGAGTAGTTTTCCCATTGAAAACAAATGATGACCTCGTGATCATAATGTAACATCCCAAAATGACGAAAAATAAAGTTAACGAGTTCAAGCGGGCCGAAGTTGGACCGGGTCAGTCGTGAACCGGGCTTGAGGAGGTCTTCCCTATAAATAGTCCAAGGCACTCATTCTTCTGCTCTTTGACATTCTAGAGAGAGAAAACCGTAGAGAGAGAAAGTGACGAAATCGCACAAGATTGCACCAGAACGTGTCTCTTGCACTCGTGAAGGAAACCTCCAGATCAGAAGCTCGATTCAGGTAACGATCCGACCTAAATATGAGTTTTTGTTCGTTTTAGGGTTTTTCGGGTTTTGGGTGAAAAATCGGAAGTTTTTACGGATGAAACTTAAGAATAAGCTTAGGTTTAGTATCTACAATGAAAAACGGTTGTTTTGAGCAAAGAAGGTTGAAGTTTTGACATAACCGAACCCAAATCCGCAATTTTCGGGACTTTTGGGGAAGATGACTGATGTTGCAGGCGAACTTAGCAAGTTCGCCTGTCAAGTTCGCTTGGGGAGGCGAACTTATCAAGTTCGCCTGATTATGTTCGTTTGGCAAGTTCGCTTGGCCACAGGGTAGGCGAACTTATTATGTTCGCCTGGGTTAAGTTCGCTTGGCCACAGGGTAGGCGAACTTATTATGTTCGCCTGGGTTAAGTTCGTTTGGCCACAGGGTAGGCGAACTTATTATGTTCGCCTGGGTTAAGTTCGCTTGGCCACAGGGTAAGCGAACTTATTAAGTTCGCTTATAAGTTCGCCTAAGCCAGGGGAGGCGAACTTAGCATTAAGTTCGCCTATATCAGCTGAGAAGAGTGGGAATCGAGGTTAGGTCTGATATATGTGTTTTGTAACCAATTCAGATCGGAAGTGACGTGGTTGGACCATTGATTAGGACAACCAAGACTAACTAATAAGGTGAGTTCTAGAAGCCCTCTTTTAAATGTTTTTATATAATGTTTTCGGGCTGGTGTGTACACGTATGAAATGATGTTTTATGAAATGATGTTTTATAAAATGATGTTTATGAAACTACGTTTACGAAAGGAAATGATTTGGAACGAAGGGTTTATGGAAAGAAAGTTTATGAACGAAATGCTTACGAACGAATGTTATAAAGAAATGGTTTAATGAAAAGGTAAAGGGTTTTGAAAGTGAAGGAAAGGTTTTATGAAAAGAAAACAAAAAGGGGCAAATGTTTTAAAGAAGTCATTACAAATCTAATCTGTCGAATGAATGGAATTGACGAATGAAGTCTGGGAATGTGATTCCCAGCCTTGTGGTAAATTATGGACAGTGAGCCATAGTTACCACAAGAACAACAGGGGCATTGTCTCTGTGGCATGTCAATGGTTTTGATGTTGTACAACTGGTAAGGGAGTAACGACGGTTACTCGGGTGATGACGATCATCCTAACGAACGAGGTAATGGGAAATCAATGACGGCGATACGTAACGGTTGATTTCCAAACGAAAGATGCGTGTTGGGCAATGACGGCGATACGTAACGGTTGACCCCACGCATTGAAGGGTTGGGCAATGACGGCGATACGTAACGGTTGACCCTACGTAGTGTATGGTTGTGGCAATGACGACGATACGTAACGGTTGCCCACAACATTAAAAGTTCCTACGGGGACATAGAGACGCGTAACGATACAGATTTTAGATAATATTGTATGACTTAAATGAATGTTAATGATTTAAACAAATGATCGTGTTTAAATGTGCGAAGGTTTACAAATGAAAGGCACCGTTTTCTTATACGAATGTTAAACCCTACTGAATGTTTGAATGATGAACCATTTCTTAAAACGAACGAAAACTAGAACTCACCAGCGTAGCTGACGTTTTTAAGTGTACACATTCAGGTTAAGGCAGGTTATGAGGATGGACGGTGATGCTTGGCTAGAGATGAAGAGTTACCCGACTGCTTTGAAGACTGGCATCCCGTTATGTTTAGTTATGATGTAAATATGTTTTAATCAATGTTTACGCTTCCGCATGTATGAACAACGATTAAGTTATGTTTAAATGAAATTTTTCCGCTGCGTTATTTGATATTCATGTTTAAGAACTGTTTGTGAATGAGTAATTCCAACAAGTGGGGCCTCCCGGGTTTGGGGCCTTACACATAAAACAAGTAGTTTTCCCAATGAAAACATGTGATGACCCCATGGTCATAAAACGAGTAGTTTTCCCAATGAAAACAAAACCAATTTGTACTAAAAGGATTGGCAGATCTATCTGCACGAAAACGATTCAATGCATATGATAAACAAAACAAACAATGTGTGCCCATTCGTAAACTAGCTAGGAATACAAATATATGTTCATACATGAGGTATAACCAAACCCAAACACTTGTTATTGCCCCTTTCTCGAACCAAACGAACCCTTGTGTAGACACTATGCAACCATTCGATCATGTGGATTGTCGGTTAGCGTGACTAACCATGACCGGGGTGTCTCAATCCCAATAGTACTATTCATAGGCCTCAGGCTAACCTATAGTTAATGGTTATAAAATACGTAACGTAGGGGACTTTATGAGATCTACTTGTGCCAACTTATGCAAACATAAGGGTCGAGCTTTGTTTTCTTGTTATCATATGAAAATGTTTGTGAGTATGTTTCATGTTTTCAAACGTAATAAAACACATATGTTTCAGGTTTTTCTTAAATGCATTAAGTAGTGATATTCCTAAATGTATCAAATGTGTTAAGCAAGTATGTTTCTCCCCCAATGTTTCTAAAACATTTAAAAGTTAAAAGGGGACAGTGAACTCACCTGGTGACGTGTCAAGAACACTAACGTACTTCTGATAGCAAATGAAACCAATGTCCATGTGATAGTCACAGGTTTATGTCCTATTCGAGTCCTACGATACGTGTAGGTACTTAATGAGTTTTGTAGACTAACCCTAATAATGTAAAGTGAGCCTAGACTCGTATTGAGTTATCACGCGTACGGTTGAGCCATGTTGTCGACTTAACAATTGATAATAATTGTTATTTAGGTCGAGTCGGGATTTTTAACTTATTTATGTTCCAATGATCACATTCAAACGTATTAGTTTATCAAGCTCACGGTTGTGTATAACGGTATGTATTTATACTTAGTAATCACAATTATCGTTTGTATGACTCTTAACAGAGTATGGGTAACTCTATGTTTTATAATATACACGTGTTAATATACATGTGTATATATATATATAACTTTACAATATAATTGTACAGTAGGGTTCCTGCACGACATACTAAGATCCATATGTCGACAGTAGTGTATATATATATATATACTTATATATTTTTGTGTGTATGTGTTTACATCTAATCATCGTATTGTATAACATCCAATAGTTTATAGAAGATACACGGTTACACATTTACCTATAAGTATCATTGTATATACGTGGCAACACATTTGTCTGAGTTTATAAATGTCTATGTTTTCCTATTTATTTGAAATTTATATTTTAAGTTTCCAATTGTTCGAGTCTTATAATAAATGGTCTTAATGATGTAGACGTATATATACCTTTTATATTTGCCTATAAATATACATGTATATATATATATATATATGTATATATATTCAGTTCTATATGTCGTGTTATATAAAATCATTTACTTTTACAAAAAGGTGAATATCTACATACTTGTATGTATAATAATCGTTTGATTCTTATATACCATGTGAATATATCTATACAAATATGTATTTATAGTTATTTATATAAGTATATCTATTTGTTTATATGGTACCTTTATAATCATAAAAATATAGTCGTATCAAACCTTGTTTAGTCCATTTAAACATTCGTTTAAATACCATTTAGCGTCATATCAATTATATATATATATATATATACATGTGTGTGTACGTTTATACAAACTACTTCAAGTTTAAAATCATTTCAATTGTATTTATTTTGTATAATCCGTTTTATACCACAAGTATCATACGTATCCTTGTATTAATTTATATATATCTAAACGAAGCACCTAATGCATAAGTTTTATACAAAATGTATTTGTTATTCAAATAATCTCAAATAATAACCGTCAATGTTTCACACATCATAAGTGTTTCTGTAAACATTTATACGACTAAAGTGAATATTATTATTTGTATGTATGGTTATACGACGATCGTTGCCGTATTAAAGTTCCCGCCTTACTTATTATATGTTTCTCGTCTAGAATTATTTATTTCATTTGAACGGATTTCATTTTTCAACAATACGTTTAATACGACTCGTTATTATGTATCGTTAGATTAATATTTATTTCTCGTTAACGAACCGTTTAGAGCTCAACGTGTTTAACCACACGCATGCTTATTTTTATGTGGATAAATATAATATTTTAGTGCGTGTTTTATACCTTTCGGGAGCCCCATTTACGAACCGACACGTCCTAAACCTCACGTTTCACGTATCGACCACGTTTGACTTTCGTTGACCAGCGTAGAATGAGGTTGACCAAGTCTCGGGTTATCGCATCCTGTCCAAAAGACACGTTTTATACACGGGAATGGAACCCTGCAACTAGAGGTGCACAAAAGAACTGGAACCGGAACCGATCCGATGGATTATCCGAAATCGGATCCGGCTAGAACCGGTTTTTTTAGAACCGGTCCGGATATTTTGAGAACCGCCGGTTCCGGGACCGGTTCTGGGTTTTTTGACGGTCCGGATAAAAATCGGATATTTTGGAACCGGTTTTTTCCGGACATTTTGGAACCGGTTCCGAACCGGTTCTAGCCGTTGGGGTTAAAAAAACGGCTATATAGCCATTTTATGCCCGTTTTTTTTGTTTTTTTTTGTTTTTAAGGATTGAAATTTAGTATAAATAGGTATTGGGTGTATGGGTTAGTTCACCATAACATTCTAGCTCTCAAAACTCAAAAACGCTCTCAAAACGCAAAAAAACGCTCACTTTAAGCAAAAAAAAAACGCTCTCATGGCTTCCGCTTCCGCAAGCACTCAAAATTCGGTTGGTGGTTCTACTAGCGATGTTACGGTTGTGTCAATACTTCCTTGCTCCCGAAACCAAGAAATATGGGCTTATTTTGATTTATGCGAAATGTCGAACGGTTCGCAAAAGGCTCGTTGCAAACGTTGTGGTAGACTTTTAGGTGCGGCGGGAAATAGCAGTTTGAGGAAACATATTGCTAGTCACGCAAGACACACTCAAGAAGGTGAAGATCAAACTATTGTTAAATAACTTAAAAAAATACATGAATTCGAAGTAGAACATGGGGCGGCGACTCCACTTTCGGACGAAGAACAAGCTTACGATGAAGCCCAACGTATCTCAAGCGAAGAAGAATGAAAACCGATGTTACAAAGACTACGACGAAGAATATTGAAAACATAATAAATAATTAATGCTTTGTGATTCAATTATGTTTTTTGTATTTTTTTTGTACGAACTATTGTTAAATAACTTAAAAAAATCTACAAAATAAATAAAACATGTATTTTAAAGTGTATATTTGTTAATTTTTTTAATTTTTTTTTCCGGAACCGGTGGAACCGGTTTTTTTATCCGGTCCGGTTCTAAATATCCGATCCGGTCCCAATAGGTTCCAAGTCTCCACACCCGGAACCGGATCCGATCCGGAACCGGTTCTAATGGATCCGATTCTTGATCAACGTTGACGGAACCGGTCCGGATCCGGTTCCGAAAAAAAACCGATTTGTGCACCTCTACCTGCAACCAAAAGTCACTAGATCTAGTCGGGAAAACACCCAATTTTATAAAAAAGATACCCTAAAATGTCCAAACAAACCTTATAACTAGTAGATCGGGACGTTTAACCACTTTATCACAAGATTCAGGCCATTAGACGTTCACCGGAGCTTCACCGGGACATTGAATAAGAAACTCATTGTTAAAACGTGTGGATCTAGCCTCAAATGTCAATATAAATGAGATAACGTGAAGAGAACTCACCGAAATACACAATCTGCCGGAGGCCTAGGTTCCGTCGTCGGAGATTCTTGCCTGAAAAATGACCTCGCCGGAATGACGGCTGGAAACCCTAGTCGTTGAAACTGTTGGACTCGTAAGTCGCGGCTCGCGGGAAGGACGAACCCGCTCAGATCTAGGCTGAAATCAATCATATTTGTCCCGGATTTTCTGCCATTTCCGTCAAGAACTAGCAAGAACAGTCACCATAATTGTGTTCGGGACTACGGGATCTATCGGAATGTGTAGACCACTCTCCGTCACTCGGCGCTGCCGTGGTCGGTTGTTCTGCCACCACGTCGTCGTCATGGCTCCGCCGCTGACCTACTGGATCCGGTGGTCTCTCTTCCTCTTGCTCTTAATTACACCTTATGTGTGTGTTTGTGTTTTGCACGAATGAGGGAATTTAGGGGGGGTGTTCCACTATATATACGGGTTTTAAGCGCATATACGTTACGTGACTAACTCGTTCTCGTCCCGTTGTTGTGTTAATACGTCTCGAGTTCCCAAATAATTATTTTATAATACTTAGAATTATGAGACGTTAATAATAATGATATTATTATCTAAGTATTTTAAATTGTGAAATCTTCGTTTCAATTGAGGTGCGGACCGGTTCGCGTTTATAACGCTTTCGCTCTTTTGAAGGCCGCGCTCCAATTTTAGGGTTTATTATTTTACTAATGTTATTAAAATAAGTCTTTACATTATTTGTGGTCTCACTAAACGTATCGGTATTGTTGCTATCATTAGTCTTACTAGCATCTGACGTGTTTTACGTTTGCATGAACGTACTACGCGCATATTAATCTGAATAGTTTTTCCAATGAATATTAATATTTAATATTAGTGAACGAGCTGTTTCTCACGACATCATGTTTCCTTTGTTGTTGCTTTTTCAAAGTTGGACGACCGCGAGTATCTTCTTGTACCAGAGGCGCTTTCTTATTACTTTTGCTCGGAAAGACCACCCCTGCGATTCTCGACAACAGACTTTTTTTGACCTGATCGGGTTGTGACATAATTTTGTTTCTCACTTGATCAAGTACTTTATCCACGTCTACATTTTCATTATCGACAAACGACGGTTTTAAATCAAGTTTCCTCCAAAAGACGTCCACCGCATATAACAAGATTCTGCCACCTATATTTAAAACAAAATAGTCAGAACAGTTTGAAAATAGAAAAACCAAGAAAAATATTAAAAGGTTGACCTGTAGCTTCGATATTTTCCGGACGACAAGCACACGACAACACACAAGTACTGAAAAGTTGGCAACCACACGTTGCATTTTGTTTCCTTATATGTGATAACGTGTACAACTCGTTTTCTAACAAATTTTAAGCTTTATGTGAAACTTTACCTTGCAGGTTATCAAACAATTCAATAGCTACGTGGCTTTCCATATTCCTTATGAGGCTTGTTTTAAACCAAAACTGTAATTGAAAATATTAATCTGTTACAATTTCATCAACAAACCCAACAAGTCTATCTAGCGAGCTATTAGCATTTCTAAGATAGTTCTTTAGGAGCGAATGCTGGCTCTCGACTTGGTTCGTTGTATGTTGACCAAAATTAAGGTTTCTGTTGGATAAGGCGGATACAAACTTTTCTTTATATGGGTCCAACCAATTTTTGGTCACATAATCTATAACTCCTGGAAAAATAATTTAAACCATAATAAATATTCAATATTGAAAATATTAAATATTCAAAACTTACTTCCTCGTTTGGCTGCATACAGTCGTTCGTAAAGCCGGTCGAAGTTGTACTGGTATATATCTTGCATGGGTGAATCACACAATACCGACCATAATACTTGAAATTTGCCCAGTCTTCGTCTGTAAATGATGCCCTGCAACGTTTTGAGATATTTTCGTGTATGTGCCACCGACATAGGTTCTTGGAACTGTCTGGAAATATTTTATCACACACGTTTATAAGAGCTTTGTCCCTGTTTGTTACTATCACACGCGGCTCCATACATTTTTAAAACATTCCTTTGATTTGCATTAGCACCCAGACGAAGTTTTCCTCCCGTTCTTTAGATATAAATGCACGAGCAACGCAAAATGACTGGTGTGTAGAGATCACACCGACCACTTGGACAAATGGAAGTCTATACATGTTTGTTTTGTACGTCGCGTCGATCATCAACACGTGCGGGAACGCACACCACATCTCGTACGATTTCGGAGGAACAAAGAATACCTCCTCCATGACATTTGTGACGGGATTCTCCCGAGTATAGTAGACGTATTCTTTAGAAGAAAGCAGGTGCTCCAGAACTTGCATTGGAGTTTCATCGACTCTCGTTTCGTTTTTTATCTTTTGTATCGCATTATAAATGTCCTTTTTAATTCAACTACTCTCTGGGCTTTGTTCCTTATGGTTGCCAGAATGTTTCATGGCAACATGTTTTGCGAATACAACTTTGCCACAAAAAGTTGTTCTGACTGAGACAGTCTCCTGGCAAACGAGTGCGTCTCAAGATGTTGACTAGGATCGTGGTTATGACTGTCATCCTTCACCGTTAATTTCCAATCACCTGTATTTTCTTGGTACTCTCCTTCTAATTTAAAAGGACAACCTATTTTCTTGCTACCGGCACGTCTAACTGTGGCAATAGATGCACGTTCGTCGTGACGGTCACACACAAGCCACACCTGGTAAACGGTTCCGACGGGTCATCGCCTTTTCTCCTCGATCGTCGGGTGACAACAACGTACCCATTCTCACGTCCTCTCCGGACAGCCCAATCCACCAACTGTTCACGAGACTGAAAATTCTGGTTAGTTTTATACGACATGTCTTGATGGTTTTGTTTCTTATACGAAGTCGTCGATTTGTTGTGTCAGGTAAGAGAATTCACCATACACGAAGTCGTTCGTGGGTTGTGTAATGTAAGACGGTTCATCGTATACGAACTCGGGATTTCTCAGTGGCTCGTTCAAATCTGGAAGCCTTACCCGTTGATTAGAATAAACGTCGGACGAGACCTCCTCCCGGTTCACATCTTGAACGCCAGAACTTTGCGGGTTGTTTTCCAACGACTCGTTAGAATATACTTGAAAACCGTAGTTACCATCCCACCATCAAGACATGTTTATAATTTTGTGATGAAATTGTTTGAAAAGTTTTTGAACGATACGTTTGAATGAGAATTCTGTGTGGTTAAATACATAAAGTTTGGCCCCTATACGCATCGTATAGCCCTATACGATGCGTATAGGATTCTGGTCAAACTTCCTATACGCATTGTATAGGGAAATACGATGCGTATAGGGCTGGAATGACCAAGTTGTACAAGGATGTCGGGCATGGAAAATTTTGAAGGGCTATAAGCATCGTATTGCCCTATACGATGCGTATAGGACCCAGTCCAAAAAGCAAATCTTGTGTGCTATTAGTAGTCCCCATAAATTAATAATTAATAGAAGAATTAACATAATAAATTATCTTAAATTTAAAAGTTAAATTTACAAAATAAAAATAGTCCAACAAGTAGTAGTAAGTAATAAAATAGTGTGAGACCCGCGCGTAGCGACGAGGTATAAAAATGTACAAAGACTCTGTATCTTTGGCTAACACTCTCTTAATGTGCTAACTAATGATTTAAAAAGACTTTTGCCGGTACGACCGATTCAAAAACCAAAAAGACTTTTACTAATTTGGTTTTATGTATAATGTCATACAATAAGGTATTCACGTGAAACACAACTCATTCTCTTTTAAATTTAGACAAAGGGTTCCTTATATAGGAGTTGGGCACTACTTTTATTTTTTATACAACCGATGTGGATATAAACATTTTCTATAGTTTTGGTTTAGAGGAAAAATTGTAAATATAGTATAGATTTATGTATCAACACTTGTACCAAATATTGATTGAATATACTTTTCTAAGTTGGGTTCTAGTGTTATTTAGTGTTTTGAGTGAATAAAAGTAAAATGAGTACGATTTTGCAAAATGGAAAGTTTGGTGGTTAAAATAAAAATTATGAAACTTGTATATTAATGATTAGTGCTCCACAAATTGTTCATCTTCTTTTACCTTATCTTTAATGTAATGGGTTAAATGATAATTAATAGAGTTTATAATTATAAATAGGGATTACCAGGTAATTATACACATTTGAGGTTTTATCAATGTGTACATTAGATAATAAAATAGGTATAAGGTGTTGAGAGTAAGGTTCATTTCAAAACACTAAATCAATGCGAGAACAAAAAGAATTAATCTTGACCATTAGATTAAAATTCAATAATGATATTATTATAATTAATTACAACATTAATGTTACTAATTAATTGCCCAAGGGTAGTATTGACCTTTAGAATTAAATAATTTCTCTATCTAATTAATTAAATTTTGTATAATTAATACTTTCTCTCTTATTTCTTATTTAATTAATTTTTATCTACAATTTAAAATTAATTAGTTAAAAATATATTATCTTACAAATATCGAAGCGTAGGTAACTACATATATACATGCGTAGGTACCTACACATACACGTACCTATAAACATATATGGAGTTTTAACCTACACGTATTGAGTTTCAACATACACATAGAGTTTTAACCTACACACATTTTGTATGTGTAGGATGAGTTTCGAAATGTGTCGGGTTAACTTTGGTATGTGTAGGATGAATTTCGGTAATATAGGATGAGTTTCGGTATGTGTATGATGAGTTTCGGTATTGTAGGATTAATTTGAACTAACTAATTGGAAAAAAAAGGACAGAAAAATGATTATTTTATATAATAGTGTTTGTCTTAATTAATTAATAGGAAAGAAGATATACAAATTAATTAAATGAAGAGGAGTTACAAATAATTAATTGGAGAGGTTGTAGTGTAGTGGTTGAGGTGAGACCTGTTGGTTTAATCCCTGCCACCACCATTAATTTCTGAGGCATGCAAATGATGCCTAGTTCTTAGTCTGATGCACCAGGGTTTTACCCATGCCGATCCAGGGTTCGAGCCTTGGCTTTCCCTCAAGCCCGGAAGATGCCGTATTGAGTTGGATTTTTTCCTTGGATGCTCTCAAACTCTGATGCCAAGTGGGCCCGGTTAAGACAACATATTGGCCGGAGTTGGACGAGGCTCTCCCATGTGACGGGGGGTGCATTCAATGTTCGCCGTTCAAAAAAAAATTGGAGATATGGATTTTAATGTTTACCATTATACCCTTCTCAATTAATTATTATTTTTAAGATTAAATAAAAATGAGTGGTACAGATTATTTGTCCATGTTCTCGTAATAATTTGTAATCTGAATAGAACCCTCCCCATGTGTCATGTGATAAGTATATATAAAAATATAAATAAATATACTTTTAAAATGGTTTCACGAGATCAGGTTTTAAATTTATAAAACAAAATGATAATTACTTTAACTTAAAACACACACAATAGGCAAATGTACCTATCGCAGCGTAATATAGTCTAGATAAGAACCAAGTATCGAACCAATGGACACGGTCGAGTTCCAATACTCAACTTTTGTTATCGTTTAGCCGGATTATTTAGTGAGTAGGTTTTGTGTGCTTATTAAGTAGAAAAGTAAATAACGATAAAGTAAATAACATAAAAGTAAAAAGGTGCGTGATGTGTGTAGAAGAAATGTAACTAGCTGAATAGTAAATAGCATGAAAGTACATATAGCGGAATTGATCAGGTTACGGATAGTATTGCTTTGGGTTTCGAATCAGCTTGGTACGTGATAATGTTAAGTTGACTAATTTAGTGGTATGACTACTACAAACTTGTGACCCGGGTCACCGCTAGAGCCTCGTCCTTACTACATTTGATTCATGAATTATAATTTTTAAATTAAAATGGTAGTGTCTCCTGTTAAGGACAACAGTTACCCTCAACCCTTCGAATGGTTATCTCCGGGGTGGTTTAAAACGTCAAACTTAAAATACTTTATATTAGAGTTAAATAGGTGATTATATTTTTCTCACTGAGAGCAGGTGTAACAATGGGACCAAGTATAAAGACGTACCGTTCCTAACATGAGTTCACCAATTCTTGGTCGCATAATAAGTTCGTATAAAGACGTACGACCTTAGAAGTATAGACCAAGCCTTGGCTTATCAATCTCTGCTCGTATAAAGACGTATGAGTTTCAAAGGAACTTTGATTAAAAAGGGTTTTACGATCTTACTCTTTAAAATCAAGACACTCACAAATATAAAGACGGATTTAGAAAATGATAAAAGTCCACCGAAGAGTGGTTTTTAAGAGCGAATTAATTAAATACATAAACATACCACTAAATTAATACGTTAAACATTAAGATGCACCAAATATCATCTTCACCCTAGCAATTCAAAGAAGCTTTAGCCACGAATGGCCATAACGACTAGCGTAACGATGAGTTTCGTAGGCTCCCCTATTATGGAACAAGGAGGAAGAGCCCTCTAATCTCTACTCTCTACCCTAACTACGAAATAGCTCTCTTCTGGTGTGTTCTTGAGGAATGGAATGGTATGTTCTGTCTCTTTAGGGTGATACCAAGGTGATTGGGGAATTAGAGAGTGAAAACAATCTTCTAAGACCCCTTTGTTTGGCTCTCCAAGGCATGCTAAACAATGAAACATCGGATGGTATTTATAGGAGAGCATGCAAGATGCTAGAAGCTGATCTGAGGGGGCCCTGGGCTAGCCCTTAGAGGGCGCGGGCGTGTCTAATGCAGGAGGGGGCGCGAGCACGCCTATAGCTGGCAAAATCTTCTTCTTCCTTCTTTCTTGGAGCCTACGTTTTTTACTTTCTTTGACTCTTCTAGAAGGCTCCATGGGTCAAAAAGGATCATGGATCATCCATAGATAGTACCCATGGGTACTTAGGCTAGCCATGGGTCTTGGATAGGTGTAAGAGTGCTCCATAAGTGCCTTTGATGATTTCTTGATAATTCTTTGGAGATGTTCGGCTTTCTAAGGCCTAATAATCTCCCAATTGACTTGGGAAATGATACGTAGCCTTGTAGATCTTGCTAAGGCTCCGCAAGGTCTTCGATTCTTCGGTTTTTCCTTTGGTTTTGACCGTTTTTGCTTCATTTCTTACGAAAGCTCCCAAAAACCTACAATTATAACAAAGGAACGATTTAGACATAATTTCAATGTATAATGTCCATAAAGAACCAATAATGGGAATGAATATGCATGTAAAACATGTATAAATGATAACATATAGGTGTCTTAATTTTTAAGTAAATTATATGTCTATCCTTATATATTAGTAAAGATCTATCGGGGAAGGTTCAATTCAGAATACTAAATAGTGCGAGAACATGGGGAACAAAATGAATCCTTCGTGTTTTCCAACTTAAATTTTTTTAAAATATAAGAAAATTATTGAAATGCAATATTTATTCGTCTCTCATGAAATTTATAAAAAAATATGAAGAAATTTCATTTATTTATACAACCTACACATGTATAATTCATGTGTAGGATGTATAGGTTATTTTAGCTACACGTAATCTACACATGTGTAGGTAAACTTTTAAATGTATAAAAACGTATCTAAATTTTTTTTAATGGTTTTTTTATGTTTATAAACATGTATATTTGTATGTATGAAGTACAAAGTTTAAAAAATATATACCATGGATGATGAAATTAAACGATTTAAGTTTGTTCTTTTTGTTCTCGCAATAAGTTAGTGCTCTATAATGAACGTCTCCCTAGATCTATATCTATACTTCTATATCTATATCTTTACTATATAATAAATAAATGTTTTAGGATGACACTATTCACTCTCTTATGCATCCTCAACTTTTTTTTCCCGCATCTCCCTCATGTCAATTATACAAATTTCTTTATTGTTTTTATATTTTTTTTGTTTCCCGCTCCTCTCTTCTATTAAGTTATAATGATTTCTATCATTATTTTTATAAAATGTTTTTTTGTTTAAAAAAAGGGTTTGTTCATAAAACATTTTTATAAATTGAACATTTCTTTCATTATTTTTATATAGTTATTTTTAAAAAATAACTGTATAACGTTTCGAAATTTGTATTTAGAAAAATATGTAATATGTCATAAATATGTAAATATTTATTACTAAGTATATAATATTGAATTTATTTAAACCGTGTAATATACGAAATTTCTAACCTATTATAGATAATAAACTACACAACATATTTATCTAAAAACAATATCGATTAAATTAGTACAAGTATAAATTAAAAAAAAATCATCTAAAAGTCAATATATAAATAAAGTAGATTTATAAAATTGATCAATCATAAATTAAAGAGTAAATTACACACATTTTCCTTTAATTATACTCTAAATTACACTCTATGTCCTTTGACTTCAATAAGTAAACCACAGGTCCTTTATTTACATATTTTTATACACTCTATGTCCTTTACACTAACTGGTGTTAAGTTTTTCAGTTAAGTCTTGCCATGTGCCTCTCACATGATGGGTAAAATGGTCTTTTTACCCATTAAAGGACAATTTATATAATTTCTAATAATATTCCCTCAAAAATATATGTTTCTCTCTCTACCACCACACAATTCCCAGATCCATCCACCGTCATGGCTCAGATCCATCCACCGTCCTCCGCCGTGTCCGTCGCCTCCGCCGCTTCTGGTTCAGATCCATCCACCGTACTCCGACGCCTCTGTCGCTTCTGGTTCAGATCCATCCTCCGTCTCTTCTAGTTCAGATCCGGCCGTTTTGGCGAGTTGGCGGAGCTCGATCTGGTTCAGATCCGGAGCTCGATCTAGGGTTTTGGCGAGCTGGCGACCTCGAGTTTTATCAGAAGCCATCACAGAGAAAGCAATTAAGCTTAATATCATCTCACAAACCCTAAACCCTAGCGCCGCTCTCTCAATCGTCACAATCGACGTCACCGGCACTCTCGGCTTCTTAATCCCGCTGCGGATTCTGTTATCAAAGCCGCCGGATCCGTCCTTAGTAGTAACGCCGGTCACCGCCTCCTCCTTCGCCGGCCGGTTATACGTTACGGCAGGCGATTTAGCTTTTGCCAGAGGCGCGACATTGATTGTATGAGAGGATTTGATGTTGTTAGAAAGAGGAGATCTGAACGGAGTGTGGAGCTTGTCGATGGCGACGATGGCGGTGGAAGTGGATGAGGAGATGTCGTCTGCTCGGAGAGGCGAGTCGGCGCGGAGAAGAGAGTGGAACTCGTCTATTTGGGAATCGGTGTCGGAGATTGATCGGTGGCTGGTGGCGGAGCTGTGGTGGCGGTGGTGGTTTTTAAGGAAATTATATCAGACCTGTGGTGAAATGACAATAGTAATTAAATTGAGAATTTAAATATGCAGCTGAAAAGACCATTTTACCCATCATGTGAGAGGCACATGGCAAAACTTAACTGAAAAACTTAACACCAGTTAGTGTAAAGGACATAGAGTGTATAAAAATATGTAAATAAAGGACCTGTGGTGTACTTATTGAAGTCAAAGGACATAGAGTGTAATTTAGAGTATAATTAAAGGACAATGTGTGTAATTTACTCTAAATTAAATATCCACCTACACTGTAATGAAAAAAAAGAACAGTAATGATAATAAAAATATGTATGATGCACCTAAAATTCGGCCCACCTCAAATCTCTCTCTTTTTTGACACAACTTCAAGTGGGCGCGTACAAGTCTCTTGGAGAGAATAAGTCGGATTTTATACGGTGTATCTCCAACGAGGTTGGAAAGATTGTTTCTTTACATCGTGCTAGTAGGGAGAAAGTTCATGATGACAAAAAACATGTATTTCCCACACTTTTAGTAATAAGTATAGCTGTTTTCTATTTACTTTCAATTTCATAACTATTAGATATTTTCTAATTACTTTCATTTACAGGAATTTTTTATCTCGGTCAATGGAAAACCACCGGTGCATGGGAAGGAATAAGACTCGGAATCACCGCAGAGTGCTACATGGCCTACAAGGAACACAAACAAGATTTGAAGTTACATTTTAATAAGAATGGAGGTCATGATGATGTTGAGAGCATCAGGAATATTCCCCTGGAAGATATGTGAACCAGGGGCGAATTCACATTTTGTTCAGCGGGGGCAATGCACCCGCTGGAATTTATCTGAGTAATAGAAAATTTTAGGTTTCTAAAAGTAGGCACCTTCGCAAATACTCGAGAGACACCCGTGACATTGACAAACAGAACAGGAAAATAAGGGAAACCGAAAATTTTGGTGATTTTTCGCAAGAAGATTTAATGGAGAAAAGCTCTGTGGAGAAGATAAAGATGGAAGAGATAAATGGGGGAGAAGATGATGTTGACAAAGTAAAAGAAAACAAATTTGTCAGAGAGTTAATTTCATTTTTCTACATTAAAAGTTATAAATTACCGGATTACCGCTTATTTCCTCTCTTTCCATTATTTGGTCACATCTACATTTATCATGTCTTTATTTCCCTTCCATCTATATAGCTAAATCTGTGGAGTAATTGTTGTAGTCTCTTGTATTTTTTTACTAGTTTAGATCCCGTGTCTACACACAAGGTGAAAAATATTAATATATAAAATTTTTAAATATTTATGTATATATTTTACATGTGTAAAAATATATTACATATACTAAGGATAGAAACAAACTCAAAATATGTAAAAATTAATATAAAATTGAGTTTCGAAATTACGTTAATCACTATTTAATGTAATTTGACTTTTATTTACTATTTGATTAAGTTTTTGTAATT
Source organism: Smallanthus sonchifolius (assembly GCA_023525975.1). Taxonomy (NCBI): domain Eukaryota; kingdom Viridiplantae; phylum Streptophyta; class Magnoliopsida; order Asterales; family Asteraceae; genus Smallanthus; species Smallanthus sonchifolius. The sequence goes on from CM042046.1 coordinate 37,866,623, forward strand.
TCATTATCTTTTTCAGAAGGTAACAATGACGCGATTATGATGGGCGGGAGTGTAGGGGCGGAGATGGTGGAAGGTCCGGTGGTTCCGGCCGACGAAGATGGCGGTGACTGTAGGGGGCGGAGATGGCGGAAGGTTCGGTGGTTCCTGCCGACGAAGATGGCAGTGACTGTAGGGGGCGGAGATGGGCGGGAGTGTAAGGGCGGAGATGGATGGAAGTGTAGGATGAGGGTGACAGAGAGGAGAGTAAATATCTTTTTTGTATTTTTTTATCAGGGGTATTTTTGTCTTTTCTCAAAAGTTAACAGAATAAATCAAACGGTGTTAATGACGCGTAGTTTATTGGTACAATTGACAAACCAAAAGAACTCAAAAAATCCAATTGAAACTATTGGACTCAAAATGATTTTATAAGCAAACCATAGGGACTCAAAACGAAATTTACTCTTAAATAAATGTGTTTTATTAAAATAATTAATATTTTCTTTAAATATATATTATTATTAAAAGAAGTGCATTAAATAAGAGAGAGAGGCGGAAAAAAAATAGTAAGAATGAATATGGAGGCGACACGTGACATTAAAAAATCTTAATTTATTATATAGTATAGATTTTTATTGTAATCCTTTTTTGCAAGTATAGAAAATCACGTTTGATACTAAAATGTTTAAAAGTTTCACATATCCCCTTTCAATTGATTAAAACTTACAAAGTAAACAATTAACTTTGATTTGAATTTTTAATAACCCTAAAGTATTAAATTAGGTATTTAGAGAAATTATTTTAATAGTTTTATTACGATCAGTAAGTGTTTCAGTTTAACAAAAACTTTTTTTCTATCGATGTTGAAAATTACTAAAATCAACATTAAATCTAAGAAGTTGGAACAATATAGAAAAATAATAATAAAGTATATAAATAAAATAACTAAATAATTAATAAACTATAATTCAACCGAGCTTGAACTTGAAAAAACTAATTACGAGCTGAGCTTTTAAGTTTTAGAAATAGGGGTTAGACGACCTCATACATGGAGTGGCTCGTTACCACCCTAAGATTTCCCTCTTCGATGAGCTGGATGGGTAGGGTTATTATACCCATTAATATTTGAGTTTAACTTTCATTAAAATGATTACAATAACTATAAAACATTACCAGAAATAGAACATGAACCATTTAAAGATTTCCAAATGACACACTAAGAAGCCTTGTCCAATACATACTTCAAAAAACTAACAATTATATATAAATATGATCAAACTTTTGTAACCGGAAATGGGTCGAATCAACAACGAGGGAGATCCACCGGTGGTGGCAGGAGTGTCTGTGATGGTCCGACTCCATCTTCAACAATGAACGCCATTCCAAAACCCCAAGCCAGATGAGTATCAATATGACAATGCATTAACCATACACCTGTTTCAAATTAAATTAAAGATTCTTTAAATAAACGTGTGTATTCTCATTAGTTTCCGACTGATTGGTGTTTATATAAATGGGTCTGGATCAGTTTCTTGTCGAACCATCGAACACGTTTAGCTAGAAGGGTCATTTATTTTTCTAAGTTTTATGTCATAAATTCAACTAATTAAGTATTTTATTTATACACTTATAGTTGATACTAAAATATTTTGACATAAAATTTTACAATAAAAAATGTAATTATTTTATATATACATATTTGTATTGTTGATTGTAAATTTGTAATTTTGAAGTATTAATATGTAATAAAAAAATCGGGCTAAACGGGTAGCGTTCGTATCAGCCTGTGAATATTCATGTCGTGTTCATATGTGTGACACAATTTTCAGGTTCATGTCGTGTTTGGGTTATGTCAAATTTTCGAGTTTGTGTCACCAACCCACAAACACGGCCCGTTTAGAACCCCTATTGATATGGACGGGAATCGACAGCTAAACTTACCAGGATTATCAGCAACAAAGCGAATGGCAGCCCATCCGCCAACTGGGACATCGATGGTGTTCCTTTGTGGCGGGTCGATTAGGTTAAATCGAGCAGTATCACGAGAAGGATTAAAGTTACCAAAACCTTGTCCGACAACATAGAAATGGTACCCATGTAGATGAACAGGATGATCTTCAGTCGAGAAGATGGATGTGTCTTGCAACACAATCTGAACATTCGAACCGAACTTCAAGTTGTATAGTTTTGTTCCCTTAACGGGCTGCCATAGTCCTCGCGGGACGTTACCGGTGTAATCGAATTTAATTCGAGGTGTTGCCGGAAAATCGGTTGTGTAGATTTTAGGAATCTTGTTCGTGTAAGCTTGAAGCAATGAAGTTTGTCTAGGAAGCACGAAAGACACGTTGTTCATACTTGCGCCAAACCGTGTGTTATTCGGTCCTTGACATCTTGGTCCCGGAGAACAGTTGAAAAAACCGAAGCCCATGGTGAAAAATAGGTTTTCGTCGATTTTTATTGGGACATCAACTTTCTCGGGGCTCTTGATTTGGTTTGAGAATGAAGTGACGGTGTTGGTGTCGTTATAGGCTGGAAGTGGTGGTAGGATTGGTCGTGATGTGGCGGATTTGTACTTGAGAATGGCGGTGGTGGTTGTGTTGTCAAAAGGGGCATTTCTAGCACTGGCGTAGGCTCGGGCAGCCATGTAGTATCGGCCCGGTTTCTGATTGGCGGTCAGGAGGACGTCGGTGGTTTGTCCCGGTCCCACCATGATGACATCGGTGGTGAACGGTTTGGTGTAGACGGCATCCGTGGCAACCACAGTTAGCTTGTGGTTTGCGACGGTGAAGAAAAGTTGTTGATTGAGTGCAGCGTTGATGACTCGTAGTAGAACGGTATCACCGGGGTTCACTGAGTATCTTACGGTACCTACATTGTCACATACATAATATGCGCACACAGTGAGTATAAGTTTCAGTTTTGACCCGTTTATTAGTTTAAAAACATTAATTATTTAACAAAAAAAAAGATAAGAAATTGTCTTAAATCAACACAACCCGACCCGACCCGACCCGACATGACCAGTATAAAAAAGTTACATATTTTATCATAAGTTTGTTTTAATTTCTAACCAACTCGTCCATTTTATCATCTATCTAACATGGAGTCTTGGTTTGAAACCACAACACGTGTTTAATAAACTCGGTTAGTACTAACAAACCTTGTTGAGAACATTTGTATAGATCTCCGGGTTGACCGTTGATGGTGAGTGCATCGGATATGTTAGGAGCCGCACCGCTGAATAATGCTTGTTGTAGGACACTAATAATTTCTCGGTTCCACCATTCACCTATGACGATCATCGTCAAGTTATTACTAAGATTTTACGCGAATAAGGATGTCATATAAAATTTTAGATATTAAATCGTACCTAACACGATAGGGAGTTCTAGTTTTGGCTGAGGAAAAGGGTATGAAAACCCTAACTTAGGATGGATTATTAGAGCACCGTAGACCGTGGCTCGTAGCCATTGGCTATGAGCATGCCACCACAACGTGCCCTCCTGGTCTTGTATGATGAACCGGTACGTGTACGAGTTGCCCGGCATGATTGGACACTGAGTCACGTACTCGGGTCCATCGGCCCATGGGTTTTGCATCTGTCTAAGCCCATGCCTAGAACATAACAAAAAGGCCCATTAGCATTATATATGGTAACAGAATAAATAAAAATATAATCATGTGCGAAAGTACCAATGGATGGTAACATTGTAGCGAGCTTTGTTTGTGACTTTAACAGTAACGGCATCACCGTTACGGACTTCCAAAATCGGCCCGGGAAACTGTCCATTAACGGTAATTATTGAATGGGTTTTGCATAATCGCGTCACTCTTTGTTCTTGAACCTATTATTAGTAAAAATATAGTTAGCAAAAAAAGCGGATATAAAATTGAATCGGCAATGTTTTAATTTATAAATATATAAACGAGTATTTTTATAATAAAAAAAAACATAAAAGAAAACTCGATAAATGGCGGTAGTTACAAAACTAGAACTCTTTAATCAAAGGATCATAATAACTTTTTTATATTTGTTTTAACTACTTTACCGATGATAAAAATTTTAAAAAACAGTTATTAAAACATCAGACTTTAAATAACTTTATTAATAGAAAATTTTCTCGGTCAAGGGTCGATGAACCCAGACGCGCTCTAGTTCCGCCTAAGATGGAAACTTAAACATAAACAAGATTTGGAAACATACATTGAACTCATAATAATGACTTTCTTGGTTTGCATTGGTTAAGGAAACAAGTGTTAAAAGAATATAAAGTAAAACAGAATTGAAGAAATGGTTAGACTCCATTGTGTTTGGAAGTGTGGCTTTGTTGCCAAAACAGATGGTCTATTTATAGTAAGATTAAAAGAGGGTGATTAGGTTATTGACACTAATGAGTCATTAGTAAACAAAATACTTTTTTCAATTTAGTCCAACTAATAAGAGGTGTTTGGTGCAACCACTAACTAGAAATCAATTATTTTATAATTTTGACATTTAAAAGTTATTAGCATGAATTATGTTGAAAATTTCAAACTTGTTTGTAGTTGTCTTCTTTTAATAAAATCCAAGGAATCATATTGTTGATTTTTTCAACACAAATATAAAGATACATACATCACTTGTACGAATGTGAAGAGAGATCAATAACTCAATTATCGGATTCATACGTAGAATATCGGTGAGAATATGAAAGACGCGTGAAACAAAACAAGAACTTATTTTTCTTTTAAATGTTTTTTTTCATTTAATAAGCAAATCATGATTTTCATTTAATAAGCAAACCACGAGTTGTTACTAATTTATTCGGTTTATTGGGTGACATTTAATTTATTAGTTGTTAATTGATGATAAATTGCTAGAATCTCTTATAAAATAACATATTGTAACCTTGAAAATTCATTCAATAATATCATGTTTTCCTTTAAAATAGCGTGTATAAATTTTTATGCGTGCTTTCTTCTAAATCAAGACTTTATCAAATGTTTGCAAAAAATATATCTAGTTTTATAGTTATGTCTTGCGTGATACGTCACATTTTGCAATCCATCCTGCCCCAGAATATTCATCATTTGATGATATGATATATCAAATTATTGATCTTTTAGGGCTTTATCACCTTAAATGAGAATCCTACACGATCTTAACCATGTGTAGTGATCAGCAAATTACTTTGCAACACTAAACAGGCTTTCAAATTTTGACCAATCACTAGTTCTTTCACAAATTGAATAATGAACTGATTTTGACCCTTCACCAGCTTGCGAAACTTGATGTGAATCGATGTTGACCCTTTAGGGAGGTGGGAGTGCTCATCGGGTAGGGAGACGGGTAAAGCGGGTACCACTCCCACTCCCATCGGGTATGTTTGCGGGTAACTAGCGGGTTTTGGAACCCGCCGAAAGAAAGGGGAGAAGAGGGGAGAAGACCAAGTTTGGGAGGGTACCACCCCACTATGAAAGGTAGTTTGGGAGGGTAATTTATCAAAATGAGGTGGCATATCCTCATTGGTGGGTTTGATAGGGTAGTTTGAAGTGGGAGGGTACCACTCCCACCTCTCTTATTAGTTTTCTTTATCATTGAACTAAATGTTTGCTCTTCATCATTCTTCAGGTCCATTTTCTAAATAATATCTAGAGTAAAGTGTCATTTTCGTCCCTTTATTTTGGCCATTATATCAAGATTCATTCAAAATCTTTATTTAGCTTGTTCAAAGGTGCTCAGAATTCGGATATCCGACTTAATATCCGAATCCGTATCCGAAATTTCAAATATCCGAAATATCGGATACGGATAGTGAAATCCACTATTCTAAATTTTCGGATATCCAAAATTTCGGGTAGCCGGTTTTGAACACCCCTATAAAGCACGGATGGTTGCAAAACTGTATACTCAAAGGGAGGGAATTACATATCATGAGACGTTTCTCCCGTGTTAAGAAAGGATTCTCTAGTAATAGTCATGGCCTTAGTAGCACTAAAAATTGTACTTACAAATTTTACAAAGTAATGAAAGAAATCAGGTAGATCATTGCATTTATCAATAAATGAGTCGGAGTAAATTAATCATACTTGTTTTATATGTCAATTACATCTTTTTAACTAGTAATAATTTAAACATGTTACATGAATCCAAAAGATTATTATCCGCTAATTTTGAGATTTGAGATAAAAGATCTCAACGAAGCCTCTTATTCATTAGGAGGTGCAAGGTATTGCATGTCTGTGATTGATGATTTTTCAAGAAGAGTTTTTGTGTTTATGTAAAAACAAAGACTGATTGCTACAAAATTGTTCTAAGTACAACTGCTGCGGACAACACAAGATTGCTGCTGACCAAAACAGCTGCTGATACTTTGTCTGCTGCTGAAGACCAAAGTAGCTGCGGATAGGCTTATCAGCAGCATTCAACACATGTTGCTGCTGATAGGCATATCCTCAGCAGCTGCGGATAGATCAATCTTGCTGCTGGTCCTCATATCTGCTGCTGATAGCTTTATTCTCTGAAGACCAAACGTTGCAGCTGACTATCCATGCGAAGCGCCTCTGACACCTTTCTGCAAAAGCAACTGCCACACTCCAAGCAGAAGGAACCTCACTGGTGCAACCAACAAAGGACAATGACGCTCTTCTCCAAGCATGCAAACAATGATGCCTACGAAGACGTTTCAGTAAAGTTAACTAGATTAGCCTTTACGTGTAATTTAGATTAATAAACAAGATCAACGGCTTGTGTTAGATCTGATCCTTAGAATCAAGGGTCTGTCTTGATTCTAAGTTACTATATATATCTTGTAAACACTTCAAACAAAGCGTGCCTTCATAGTGCTTTTTGATAGTGTCTTGATAGAGTTTTACTGGTAATCTTGTAATCTCAGAAGTCTAATACAACAGTGCATTTATCAGTATTCTTGTTGTTTACTTGTTTACTTTGTTGGTTGCTATTGTTTCCGCCAATATCAACTAGAATAGAATCACCTTGTAATCTTACGATCCTACAAGTGGTATCAGAGCTTTGGCTCAAGATTAAACAAACTAACACTTGTTTAATCACTTCTGGTTCTATTCTAAACTCTATCTCCTTCAAAAAGTCACCAAGAACAAAAATGGCACAAAGCAACGGGCTTGAAGACATCCTGAAGCAGCAGTATGAAAACTTCGTCTGGAAGGAAGGTGAGTCTCTAACTGTTTCATACAACAGATTTACCAATCTTGTAGGGGAGCTGCAGTGCTCAAAGGTGAAGCTAGAGAATGAAGATATTCTCAAAAAGTTCATCAGGTCTTTACCTAGCTGCTAGACACTCTACACGGTGTCCATTAGAAGAACTGAGAATCTGAAGACTCTCCAAATGACTGAGCTCTTCGGTATGCTAAAAACCTATGAGCTAGAGATGATTCAAGCAAAAGAAAGAAGCTCAAGCTACCAAACAGCCTCAACATCCACCACCACCTCCTCTGCCCTCCATTCTGAGCACTCGGGTCCTAGTTCAATTCAAACTGCAGCATGTGCAACTGTTGGAACTTCTGAGTTCGACTGGAGCTCTCAATATGAAGAACTGCCCGTCAACAATCAAGCTCTAATGGCAGACACTACAGAGATACCACCTCAGGTATTTGAACATCTTTGCTCTCAAGCCTGTATTGATAAAGTTTTGGGGTATAGAAAGCACAACCAGAATCTCATAGATCAAAATGAAGAATTTCACCAAATGAAATCTGAATTTAAAAAGGTTGAAAATAGTTACAAGGAAAAGAATGATTGTTTAAAGAAAGAAATTTCATCATTAAAACATGAACAAACTAATCTTGAAACTCAGATTGATGATCTACTGGTCAAACTAAAAGCTACCAGAGCTGAACTGGCAGAACAGAAAGTTCATGTTGAAAAATATGAATTTTCCTCCAAAAAGTTACAAAGACTTTTAGATATTCAAGTCCATGAGAAGGTAAAAAATGGACTTGGGTATAACAATGATCAGTACAATGCTGTTCCTCCTCCTGCTGACTACGTTGCCATCCATGAACCAAGCTTCAATCTGGCAAATCTTGATATGGCCAACAGAAACCTTGATCCTTCAACGGATGAACCTCTCATCGAAGACTGCACTACCTCATCAGAATCTGAGTCAACTCACTCAAACCATGATGAAACCAGTGTAGTTCCATCTGAAGCTGTTCTGAATAGAGATGCAGTTCCTGCTGTTCTTCCAGCTGTTCCAGCCCCTGTACCATTCAAACAGATCAAAATTAGCTATCCTCTAGAAGGTAGGAAGCTAAATACTGAAAAGGGCCAGTCCTCATCTTCAGTCCAGCCAAGAAAGGTGTTTGACATATGTCATGCGCCTGGAGAAAGGGTTCCATATGTTCAAAAAACATTGGAAGAAGCTACTTTTGAGCACAACAAAGCTCACCCTTGGAATTTCAAAGACCTTCAAGAAAGGATTATGTGCGTCTCTCAAGGGATAAACTGGCAAAATCATGTTTTGTCTGTGGGAAATATAACCACACTGCCAGCACCTGCTTCTACTACCTTCAGCAGCAAAGAAATCTCAAGCAACATGCCTTTAAGAATACAAAGAAGAACAAACAGGTAAAAAGTTTTGAAGCTAAGACAACTAAATTCAGAAAATCTCTTTCTCCACCAAGGGAGCAGTTGTCAAAACCTCAACAATCTTGCATCATCTGTGGAGAATCATACCACTTTGCTGCAAACTGTAAGTTTAACCCTTTCAACCAGATTCTTCATCAAGCCCCTCAAAGACAAAGGTTAAAGAAGGATCAACATACATCGGTTGTTAGTCCAGTTAAGCCCAAGAAAACGAAGCAGAAGCTTTCAGCAGCAACCAAATCTGCTGCTGATAAGCTAACAAAGTCCGCAGCAAAATCTGCTGCTGATAAGGCAAAGCTATCAGCAGCAAAAGTGTCCACTGCTGATAAGGCAAGATCCAAGGCAAAGCCTTCAACAGCAACAAATTCTGCAGCTGCTCAAGTAAAATCATCAGATACAACGTCTGCTGCTGAAAAGGCAAAGAGAGCTGGAAAACCACCAACTCAACAATGGAAGGCAAAGAAACCACCAAGCATCATCATCGGTTCAGTTGAGTGCATCTATCCTTTGATGTAAATATGTCTGTCTTATGTTGTAAATAAAAGTTATAAGTCAGCAGCATTTTTGCCTCTCAGCTGCTGACAGGTTTAAATTTTCAGCAGCAAAGCCTTTGCCACTGATCGCTTTAAGTTATCAGCAGGAACAAGTTTCCTGCGGACAGCTTTAAGGCGGTCAGCAGCAACCTTTTTGCTGCGGAATGAATACAACAGTCAGCAGCACCCAAATCTGCTGCTGAAAGACTTCACTATCCGCAGCAACCAAGTTTGCAGCGGATAGCTCACCATCGGCAGCAACCAAGTTTGCTGCTGATGGGTAAAACAAGTCTACATTAACTTTTACCCGAGGTAAAAACTACTCTCAGTCTTTACCATGACTGCTCAAGTGCTTTACAGCTGTAACAATGAAAAGTGAAACAGGTTGTACTGTACAAGTAAAGTTGCTTTTTCTTCGTCTGCCGTCATATCACAATCTCAAACGTTCCCACAACCTCTTCATATTCAATTTCAAACCTATCTCCCATCACTTTCTCTCCCGTCCCCACAGCATTTAAAGCCCTCCCTAATTAACCACCATTCAAACACCCTTCTCTCTTCCCTCCAAATCCATAACAATGGCAGGCGCAGACATAAACAACCCCAACGACAAGTTTTCCCCATATCATAACCTCACTGCATACCTAATAAAGGGCAAGAAATCCGAAGGTTTCGATGATATGATCGACTTCCTTTGTCGGTCCAAAATCCACCATGCCCTAACAGTCAACCCAACCATCTATACTTCCCACATGGAAGAGTTTTGGAGCTCAGCCGTGTATTCTACTGACCAGGGCACTCCCCAAATCAGAAGCACAGTAGACGGCAAGGAGATGATTATCACTGAAGCAAAGCTCCGCCAACACCTCAAGCTTCAGGATGAAGGGGACGCCATTTCTTACCCAAGAGACGTATACATGAGGACCTTTGTATCCATAGGGTACACTGGGAATCAAACAGAGTATACGATAGAGAAGGCACTCATGGGTCCCAAATGGAAGTATCTCTGCCACACTCTTCTCCAATGCATATCCCAGAAGAGGAGTGGCTGGAACCAACTTAGCTCCGGACTTGCGTCGGCAATTCACGGTATGATAACTGGGGCGGGTTTCAATTTTTCCCACCTCATTCTTGAAGGTTTGAGATACAACCTTCAAGAAGGGGTGAAATCACAGTTCTTCATGTACCCAAGATTCTTGCAGGAAGTGTTCAACATTGAGCACCAAGATCTTTCAAAAACTGCAAGAATCTACATAATGCTGGGACATAAGAACAACATTTTTCAAAGCATGAGAACAGTTTCATCAAAGTTCTCAGGGGCCGATGTTCCATTGTTGTCTACAATGTTGAACACGCAAAGTGCCCAGGGTGACAGTTCAGCAAACCCAGCTGATACTAATCCCACACCCTCCACCTCACTGCCACAAACTCAAACTGCTGCTTCCCTTGATCGAACCCCTGTGCATTCTACTGAGGATGTATAGGCACATACTTTACTCACCCACCGTTTGATTGCTCAACCGGAACACAGGGCCCCGGTTGCAGCCAAATATACAAGGAAGAGGGGCAAGAGAACTCCTTCTTCTCTTGCCTCCAACGCCCAAACCCAAGCCAACATCCCTCACTCAGAATCACAACATTCTAGTGAGAATATCATAAGGGAAAGCCACACTGTTAGGGAGACTCCTTCGGAAGTCTCTCTATTAGGATTAGGATCACTTCCCGGATCCATAGAATAGCCCTTTGAGCCATTCCTATCTTCTTTGGACTTAAGTGTTGAGGAACCTGACCAAAATGATGTACCTTCTTCAACTACCACTATCAAGGAGGTACTGATTGGTCTTGCTTATGAAACACCCAACCCAAGTTCTTCACCCTTGAAGGTCCACTCTAGGAGTAATGAAAGAGTGGATGTGGAAGAGGCTGTCACTACTGCTGGTCCATCAAATGACCAGGAGGACAGTGACAACATCTTTAAGACCTCAACCACGGCAACTCATGGTGAAGGTGTTTCCTTGGAAACTCCCCTCACTGAGAGGAATCCCAGGCGCCAAGAAACCACGGGTGATGGGGATGCTGAGGCTCGGCCTACGGCCCCATCTGGGTCCAAGGATACCACAACTATGGATGAGGACAGTCTGAAACTAAACAATTTGGAATTGACGGCCAGGGTGGCTATGCTTGAGGCTGAAGTGTCCAAACTACGACACCAAGCCTTGATGCATGAAGCCCATCAATGCCCCTCCACGGCTTCTCCCTCTCTTGTCTCAGTGGGCACTCAAACAGATGCCTATTTGTTCACTGATGCAATCAAAATGGGGGAGAAAGTCCCTATGGAAGAAGACACTGAAAGTCTCGACAACTGGATTCAAGAGCAGGCTGCCTTCCAAAGTACTCTATTCAGACCAGCTTTTGTCCAAGTTCATGACTTGCCAGTCTCAGATGACAATGAAGAAGAATCTACTGAAGACTGGAAGCTAGTTTTCAGAGCTATAGATGAGGTGCTGATGGATGAAAACAACCAAGACGAAACATCTACATCCTTCAGCATCATCCCAGAAGTTGCAGCCATCATAAGTCAATCCATAACCCCCCAACTCCTTCAAACAACACATAAGCTAGAATTTGACTCCATTCTAGCTTGGGGGTATGATGGATCAGCTGAGAGATTTTGGATTGGATGGGAGTTTAGTGGTGTAAAAGAGCTAAACTGGAACTCTCTCAATGCCCTCCAAGTCCTACAACTGCATTTAACTAACTGCATCAACACTTCATCAGATCTCTCAGCTGAACTTGCCATTGGCAGGTTCCATGACTTGATGGAGGATAATCTACCCCACTTCCAAAGACTAATATAAACAGCAAAACGGGTAGCTTATCCTGAATCTTCGACAGCAGCAGAAAGAAGACTGACTCTTAGAAGACTTGACATTATAAGGAGCAGTCTTCTCACTAACGAAGAAATTTGCTGCTTAAGAAGATTTCTGTACTCCTTCATTGTCAAAGACTTAGATGTGCTGGGATGGACAAGCACTAAGTCTCTTGACCATACCTTCCTTCTAAGCAACGACACCTCTCTCACCATCAACACCAGGAACATCCTCCAGCTGCCCTCAGACTTCCTATTCAAGATCTTTCAGCTCAGAGCCAACATCTGCAATATTAACTCATTAGAGAGCCAGGCAATGATGGTCACCATCAAAGCCCATCTTGAAGAAGAAGGACTGATTCCTCAGGAAGAGTCTGTGTCAACTTCTGATACTGACTCCAACTCAGATACTCCACAAGTTGAAGCCACATCTGTAGCATTTGGCACAAGATCTTCACTTAGGGATCAACTGAGAGAAATAGAAGGTCCTGAGTACCAACTTGATGAAGACAGTGACCGTCCCTTGTTAATTTCTCAACATGCCAATGAAGCCGAGGCAGAGATCCTAACATCACAACAATCAGCTATTTCTGTGATCAGTGAAGCCAGAGCAGAGGCATCCAATGTTAATAAAGGGAAGGGCATTATGACAGAAGAGGATGAAGAGAGGTTGCGAAAAGAAAAGAAGGAGAAAGAAGAAAGAAGAAGGAAAAGAGAAGAAGAAGAGATGGCTGAAGAGATGGCTCATAAACAAAGGCATCAAGAAAGAAAGGCAGCCATACTCCTAAGACAACAGACAATCCAGTTGTATGCCAAACAGCTGGATGAGATGAAAGTTAAAATCCATGCAGGGTCTCAAGTTGAGGAAGATGAACAACTTGCCAGACAGCTGCAGGAACAGTTTGCAAAGGAAGTAGAAGAGGAGAATGAAAAGAAGAGGAAGGAAGATGCTAAGTTTAGAATCACTGATTCTAAATTAGCAAAAGAATTAAGGGAGGAGTGGACTGAAGCTCTGATCTCTCAAGGTGAGGATGCATACTACATTGAAAAACTTTCAAACAAAGAGATCTACAGAGCCTTCATGGGTCAGCAGGGGGAATTGGCAAAGAAGAAGAAAGATGAAGAGAAAGAGAAAGCTCGACAAAAGTCAAAGAAAGCCATTGCCCTTAATCAAAGGACCCATGAAGAAAGGAAGGTGATGATTGACTTCCTTAAGGTAAGGGGAGAAAGTGGAAAAAGGTTAGGTCCCATGTCCTTCATGAACCTACAAGCCCTGTATACAAAAGTGAAAAAGGAAGAGGAAGAAAGACTGGGAAAGAGACCAGTCAAGAAACAAAGAACCTCTGCACCAGAAACTACTTCCACTTTCCAAACACCATCCACAAACATCCCCAAGCCTTCCTCTCCTCAACCCAAAAAGTTCAAAACATCCCACCCAACTCCTTCTCATCAACAGCCACTCCTGAAGAAATCCAAACCCATATCCAAACCTGAAGACTCCAGAGAAATAGTCCAATGGTTTTACAGTACCCAAGATCAGTGGTTTGAAGTATTCAGGGGGAGAACTGAACGAAGAAGGTCGATTTACAAGTCTGTTGATAAGGTTCTACAACTTCCAGATTCAGATCTCAAGAGAATCATGGAGCTGGGTGAAGAATTCATACCTGAAAATGATGGCGGGAAACATCTTGTGCTGGTGATCAAACATCACTTCAACCCCAGCAAAGATGCAGTCTTAGATGTTAGACCTCTACAATCCCACTATCCATTTGCACGATGGTCCTACAATGCTGAGAAGAATGAGTTCACCATCACAAATGTCAAGGGTCACCAGATGAGATGTTCAAGCAAGGCAATCTTCAAAATGCCAAGTAAGGACATCAAGACTCTGTCTGAACTTCCTCTTGACAACCCCAGCAAGGATCCTCGAGGGTATGAAGTAGCAAGGATAGTCGACCACATGAAAAAGCTTCAGCAACAGAGGGACTAGAAGAATTTTGGTAGCATCAGTCTAGGGGGAGTTTGTAAAACCAAAGACTGATTGCTGCAAAATTGTTCTAAGTACAACTACTGCAGACAACACAAGATTGCTGCTGACCAAAACAGCTGCTGATACTTTGTCTGCTGCTGAAGACCAAAGTAGCTGCGGATAGGCTTATCAGCAGCATTCAACACATGTTGCTGCTGATAGGCATATCCTCAGCAGCTGCGGATAGATCAATCTTGCTGCTGGTCCTCATCTCTGCTGCTGATAGCTTTATTCTCTGAAGACCAAACGTTGCAGCTGACTATCCATGCGAAGCGCCTCTGACACCTTTCTGCAAAAGCAACTGCCACACTCCAAGCAGAAGGAACCTCACTGGTGCAACCAATAAAGGACAATGACGCTCTTCTCCAAGCATGCAAACAATGATGCCTACGAAGACGTTTCAGTAAAGTTAACTAGATTAGTCTTTACGTGTAATTTAGATTAATAAACAAGATCAACGGCTTGTGTTAGATCTGATCCTTAGAATCAAGGGTCTGTCTTGATTCTAAGTTACTATATATATCTTGTAAACACTTCAAACAAAGCGTGCCTTCATAGTGCTTTTTGATAGTGTCTTGATAGAGTTTTACTGGTAATCTTGTAATCTCAGAAGTCTAATACAACAGTGCATTTATCAGTATTCTTGTTGTTTACTTGTTTACTTTGTTGGTTGCTATTGTTTCCGCCAATATCAACTAGAATAGAATCACCTTGTAATCTTACGATCCTACAAGTGGTATCAGAGCTTTGGCTCAAGATTAAACAAACTAACACTTGTTTAATCACTTCTGGTTCTATTCTAAACTCTATCTCCTTCAAAAAGTCACCAAGAACAAAAATGGCACAAAGCAACGGGCTTGAAGACATCCTGAAGCAGCAGTATGAAAACTTCGTCTGGAAGGAAGGTGAGTCTCTAACTGTTTCATACAACAGATTTACCAATCTTGTAGGGGAGCTGCAGTGCTCAAAGGTGAAGCTAGAGAATGAAGATATTCTCAAAAAGTTCATCAGGTCTTTACCTAGCTGCTAGACACTCTACACGGTGTCCATTAGAAGAACTGAGAATCTGAAGACTCTCCAAATGACTGAGCTCTTCGGTATGCTAAAAACCTATGAGCTAGAGATGATTCAGGCAAAAGAAAGAAGCAAGGTTGGTTGCTAAGGGGTTTACTCAAAGAGCTGGTGTGGACTATACTGAGATTTTTCTCCAGTGGTTAAGCATACCTCTATTAGAGTATTGTTGTCTATAACTACAGTATTGGATCTGGAGCTGGAACAGTTAGATGTTAAGACAACATTCTTGCATGGGTATCTAGATGAAACTATCTATATGAAACAACCACATGGTTTTGAAGAGAAAGTTCAAGAAAACAAGGTGTGTCTATTGAAAAAATCCTTATATGGGCTCAAGCAATCTCCAAGACAATGGTATAAACGGTTTTATGAATACATGGTGACTCATGATTTTATGAGAAGTTCATATGACAGTTGTGTGTATTATAAAGAGTACAACAAAGGGCAGTACATATATTTGTTGCTGTATGTTGATGATATGTCGTTGGCTTGCAAAGATAAGTCTGAGATTGAAAGTACACATGACTTATTAAAGTTAGAATTTGAAATGAAGGAGCTTGGAGAGGCTAAGAAAATTTTAGGAATGGAGATACACAGAGATAGAGAGATGAGGCAACTTCATTTGACTCAAACATCTTACATTCATAAAGTTCTAAAGGCTTATGCTATGGATAACTGTAAACCAGTAAGTACTCCATTAGCTGCCTATTTCAAATTATCTTTAGGAGATTGTCCAAAGTCTGATGAAGAAAAGCAGTACATGGAGAAAATACCATATGCAAATGTGGTAGGGAGTCTTATGTATTTTGATGGTGTGTACTCGGCCTGATTTGAGTTATGCAGTTAGTCTGGTGAGCAGGTTCTTAGCTACTCCAGGAAAGGCTCATTAGCAAGCTGTCAAGTGGATCTTAAGGTACTTAAGTGGTACTAAAGGTTGGGTCTTGAAGTTTGGAAAGTCTGTTAGTGATACATTAGTAGTGGAAGGCTTTGTGGATTCAGATTTTGCAAAAGATCTTGATAAGGGTCATTCAATTACTGGGTATGCATTCAAGGTTCTTGGGAGTGTTGTTAGTTGGAAGGCTCAGTTACAACATATAGTGGCTTTGAGCACTACAGAGGCAGAGTATATTGCTTTGACAGAGGCAGTCAAGGAAGAAATTTGGTTGCAGAGTTGGGAATTGCAACAGGAATTCCTATTGTTCATTGTGATAATCAAGGGGCTGTAAAGCTTTCCAAGAACAGTGTCTTTCATGATCGAACCAAGCACATAAATGTGCGGTTACATTTCATAAGAGATATTGTTAGTTCAAAGGAGATTCAGGTTAAATATGTGAATACAAATGATAATGTTGCTGATGTGTTTACTAAGTCCTTGCCTGGGACTAAGTTTGACTTTTGTGTAAGTTCATTGGGGGTTGGTTAACTTATGTGTTAACTTTACAAGGTGGAGATTGTTAGTATTGAAAGTCAACAGAAGTCAACTTGACAAGGTCACTGAAGTAATAAAGTCAATGCAGTGAATTCTCATTTACAGAAGTACAAGGTTGTTTTCTGTCAATAGCTCAAAGTTATAGAGTTGAGGGGTTTACTTGTATTTGTTTCAAAGTTTAAGGTGCTAATAGATCTTAAGTTGTTAGTGGGTTGTTAGCATCTGTTATTAGGTTACAGATTGAGTTCGATTGTATTTTCATTCGATCAAGTTCTAGTTCTTCTCTAAGAATCGATAATCTTCATTTTCTTCTGTACTTGTTTTGTAATCTCAATTGAATAAAAATCAATCGTTTGATTGTTTTGATCGCTTGTTATCTAGGGTTAATTGTAACAAAATGAGTATTGGAAAATAGTAAAAACTTAAAATCTCTTACGGATCTTGTAGGGTCCTTAGTTAAATGATGTATATATTGAAATTTAGATAATAATTAAAGAACGTAATTTATAATTTGCTCTTAATAATTTTACCTCAATAAAATTATAAAAAAGCCACACAATTTCAAAAGTTGGTTAATTTTAGGTAAGGGTTTGGCTTGAGCCTTCAATCAAGGCAATAATTAGCAGACTTAACTAAAGTTTTTAAAAGTCTAAATATGTATAACTTCAAATACATGATGTACAAGTCATTGGTACATTGATTCAATATAGTTTGCTCTTAAAAAAAAGATCAATAATTAACCAAAAAAATTCAACCATGGCAGTTGTACCTTTGGTTTGCATTTCTCAATTGAAGTACCTAAACAACTAAATATAATGGAAGCGTCATTATCATTTATATCTATCAAAACATGGCTTAATAAGATGCAAGTACGTCTCGACTATTACATTATTATCTTATACTCCAGACCGTAGGCAACTGAGTCTTCAGAGGAAAATATGAAAAGTTGGGAATCCCCAAGTTTGCTTATCACTAGTCTAAGGTTAGATCACAATCATTTTTACTACAAGGGTGTTTGGGAATGTTTATTTAACTTCAAAAAGGTGTATTGACTTATGACTTTTCAGAAAGTAGTTTTTAAAAAAGTTTTTGGATTAGCTTTTGTAGTGGAAAAAGTCAATAAGTTAATGAGTTATTTTTTTAAAAAGTGTTTGACTTAGCTTATTTTTGTAAAATGACCAAAAAAGACATTCTTTTATATAAGAAGTTACCTTTGATGATGTAACTGGCGACGAAGATTTGCACCGGCAAATAGAACGTGTTGCAGACGTCGAAAAGAGAACGTAGGAGAGTCGCGAGCAGATGAGAGAACGATAAATATTTACTGTAAGGTAAAGGGTGGGTAGACTGGTAATTTTATGTTCAAAAAATCATAAGGAGTTTTAAAAAGTTAGGATTTGTGAATTTTAGAAAACAAATTTTTAAGACTTATCAAAAAAGCCAAAAAGAGACTTTTCTCAATGTCAAACACCTTTTTAACTTATTGGCTTTTTAAAAAAGCCAATAAGTCATTTTTAAACATAAGCACATGTCAATTGTACACCAAGTTATGAAATTTAGATACCGTTGACAATTTGATGCAATGGTAACCAAGACTTCCCATTATGAAGGTCTTGGGTTCGAATTCGGGCCACAAAAAAAAAACTAATTATGTTACATAACTTCATGCATATCTAGGTGTTGGGGTTAAAAAAAATTATGAAATTTACATATGAGCATGTAAAAAACTAATTATGTTACATATTTTCAGGCATAACATTTAGGCATGTAAGTGAACCGAACGAACTCCAAAGGGAACATGTTCGTGTTCGTTCGTTTAACTTTAACCGAATAAACGATCATACATGAAAATTTAAACGAACGGGATTTTCTTATTCTTGTTCGTTTGTTACGAAAATAAGCATGCACATGTTCGTTCATGTTCGTTCGTTAATAGTATAAATGAATGATTCACGAACATAAACGAACATAATGAAACAAACATAAACGAATAAACATAAATGAACATAACTGAACGATCTTAAATTAACAAACACCGATTAAAAGTTTAATAAATATAGTCTAAAACAAACTTCAAATAATCAATTCGTCATAAACAAATACATATTAAATATAGTCTAAAACAAACTTCAAAAGCGAAAACACTAACTTCAAATCATCAATTCAGTCATAAACAAACTTAAACGAATATAAACAAACAAATTTAAACGGACATAAATGAACTTAAACGAACGAGCATACACTAACGTAAATGAACGAAAGAGACACATGTTCATGTTCGTTCATTTAATTAAATGAAAAAAATTAACGATAATGTTTGCTCGCTTATTAAATAAACGAATATAAACAAACTTTCCGTCAAACAGTTCATGAATAATTCACTAAACATTCGGATCATCGGCCTAATAAGAGTGAGTAAATATACCATTTAATAAATAGACTTACTCAAATTTAAAAGAGGTTTTTTTGTATTATTTGAAATTATTAGTAACTTACAAAAGGCATATTGATTACTTTACATGCGCTTGACACAATAACGTACTGCAGAGCTCACGTCACCTTTACATCATCATCAATTTTTTTTTCATGCTTTTGCGGGAGGGTGTTTTGTAATTTTTTTTTTCATTTTCTATAATTTACAATTTGGCCCTGGCCTTTAAATAAGTAAATTTTTTTTTCATTTTTCTTTTAAACAGTTTACAGTATTACCCCTGAAGTTTAATAAAATTACCATACCAAACCAAACCAAACCAAACCAAACCAAACCAAACGTACCCAGTATAATCCCACACATACTAACCCTTAAACTTATTTTTTATATGTAATTTTTCTCTTTTTCTTAGATGTTTTAATTTCCTTTTTCCTTGCTTATTTTTATATACGTTTTGAACCTGTTGCGGAGCGCTGATAACACGCACAATTATAACGGAGTTGCACGTAATATTGTACAAGTTATATAATCACTTGCGTACAACATCGTTATGATTTTTTTTATTCTTTACTTTTTCTAAACGGTTTTGTTTTCTTTTTCTAATTTTTTAGCGATTTTTTTATGGTTTTGTTTTTGCATAAGTTTTTTTGAATATCGCTAGTTGTTTCGTCGTAACGCGTGGATAAATTTTTTATAGTTGTTTTTCTATGGCTTTATTTTATAAGCTTTTAAGGACGCCCGTTTTTTCCGTGATTTAACACGCCGCAACGCTCGTAAACACCATTGTAGTTGTAGAGCAAATACAAACTATAGGCAATTAGTTTTTTTGGACATATCCTCCAAATAAACTAGCACACTAAAACAAAACCCAGAGACTGGGCCTAATATTTGGGTTTAGACTGGGCCTTATATTTGGGTTCTAAACCCTATCCATTATTTTCTTGTTTAAGACTTGAGAGTTGGGTTTGTCTCCCTAAGTGGCCTACTTGGCATATTGGACTTTCAAGTATAACATCACAGGTTACAAAAACAAATAACACAAAGTTTGTGTTGCAATGATTGTTATTTTCACCATCCCCTCAATTCAAACATCAAACATATTTAACATCTGGCACGTTACATCATGTTGATTAACAAGTAAATCTTTTGTAAAAACGTTTGCTAACTAGTTTTTGGAATCAGTTGACACATTTTTAAATACGTTATAAGTTATTAATTGATTTCAAAATGTTTTGTTATGTCGTGAAAAACCGGGTTAGCTGCTATGGACATTGTAGTTGTGTTAATACAATACAATTGTGCCGTCAAAGTAATAGAAATGTTCAGTTCTTTTAAAATGTTCAAAAGCCACATTATTTCACATGTTGCTCAGAACATCATCTTATACTTAGCTTCAGCAGTGGGCCTTGAAACCGTTCCATGCTTCTGTCTTTTCTTGTTCAATAAAAAATTACACAAAAATATGCAAAAAACAGTAACTGACCGCCTAGATCCTAAACACTTTCCCGAGTCCGAGTCTGCATCGGCAGTGTGTTCAAAAGGCGTACCTTTTGTGAACAGTTACCCTTACATGGTGCCTTTTTAGATAGTGCAACAAGCTTAATACTACATGTTAAAATTATTAAATTCAATGAGCATTTAAGTTTTTTTATCTAATATGCTTTTGTTGGTTTTTTTCCTTTTGTCTCGAGGCCTGCATCTTCATTTAGGCACTTGTGGTTTGTTTTTTACATCTGGGCCAGAAGCCCAATCAAACCATCTCCAGCCCATTTCAAGAAATCAAGTCATGGATCAAAGTTCCGTTCCAGATTAGGGTGATGATTCTCTTCCTATGTCTTTGGCCCCCTTTCAAAATTGTCTCTCAATGATGGAAAGTTCAAAACGTTCTGCATCTCCAGCTGTCACAGAATCAAGCCGTTGTAATATGGGAGTATATATTTTGGTTCAGTGGAGCTGCTTGTCTAGTGGATCGATCATCTCAGTCTTTTACAAACCCTTAATCGAACCACCACAAGTGTATCTCGTTTCTGTTTATTCATCTTATTACGGTTGGTTATCACAACCGATTTCGTCTTTGTTTCTTGCTTACTATTGTAATAAAACAAGTTATTGTTTGGATCATTCATTTTACATAAGCTACTGTCTGAGTACATGCAAATGAGAATGAGTTGGCTTATGCATAACCTGACTCAAGAAATGATTAACACATGATATATCTTGTCTTGTATGAGACACGTAAATAAGTTTCCCAATTAACTTTTCATAACTAGTTATATCAAACAAAACATCTTCACTGTTCTTACAAGTAGTCATCACAACATAATTTTATTCAATGTGTTAACAGGTTTACAACCACTCAAACTAGATTCATCACACAATTCTATACAATACTTTCTTGTGACAAACAAATACAAGATTCTCACCTAGCAACTTCAATTTCAAAAATGTATTTTAATAATCTCAAATCTTTTGAATTTAGACTTCAACTTTGTTTTTTTTTAGTTTTATCTATTTCATTTAATGTTATTACAATGTCATCAACATTTCTTGTTATTTTCTTTGTGTTGGTATACTATTTATTGAATATAGCTCTCGTTTTACCCATCGCACCAACAAGTCTGATTTGTGTAATCGAATCGGTGGTGAAAATTTTAGCAGTAAGTACTTGTACTTGTTATATTGAAATGAGTTGTTTTAGAAAGTTTCTATAAATGATGTAATGACTCGGTTTCAAAAAATGAAAACCTGTAGAGAACAACTGTATGAAGATTGCATATCTACTATGCATTCTAACGAGGATTGACATAATTTTATTACGTATTTAAAAATTAATTTGGTTTTATCATTTTTTTATGTGACCGACCCTACCCGGCCTGTGCCGGACTAAAAAAGTTTAATATAAGCTATGGACAACCGACCCCCATGAAAAAAAAAATCCTAGGTCCGCCAATCACACTGATTGGCTTTGACGTTCTCGAAACTGAAACAGTAACTCATTAACTCCGTGTCATCTCATGTCGTATTAACGGGCTGATAAACTTGTTTAACTTTGTGTCAAGTAACTTAAGTGATATCGTGTTAACGAGTCAATGAATTCCGTCTCTAAGCACAAAGTTAAATAGTAATGACCTAATATGAGTTCAAATCTTTACAATACAGAATTAAAATGAGAAACTTCATTTATAATACAGACCCGTTTTCCAGATTAAGAAATGACTATTTCCAAAGCAATAGTTTTGTAGTAACTTGTACATGATTTATTAAACTTATACATTGTTCTGGATCTAATAATTTCTTATGGAAAAAAGGACTAAATCTAACATGTACTTTAGAGAACATGATGACCGGAGGAGATATTCAGGTAACGGATGACATCTTTCAGAAGAATTTTGGTAATGTGACGGTACGCAGCTTCACTTGGATGAATGCTATCAAAAAACAAGTGGTTTGAAGGGTTTAAACATAGTGGAGTGAAAGGTGTACATATTGGCCCGGCTTCCAAAAACCCAATTCCACAACATCCAATTTTCGTCTCGGTAAATCCTGCAAAAAACATTAATTCATGAATTGTTTTATTTTAATTAGGTTTATTATTTCTAATAAATAAAAATGTATTTCTTATTTTTTTTTAACAGCAAAGGCTTGGACACCTGAGATTACCTTTCCTCCCGAAAAACAGAAGCATGGTGACCCGACCCCACACCACCTAGGAGGAAACCTACAACTAGGAAAACCCCTGGCTTAACCTAGAACATTTTGTCCTAAGCGAGACTCGAACTTATGAGCTCCTATTTGAAAAGTTATGAGTCTACCACTCAACCAAAAGTTATTTCTAGTACAAATAATCACTTAAATTTATATCATAAAATAGTTAGATTATTAGTAATCTATTAGTTATTTTAAACTCAATTTATTCTAAAACACATGAATACTTTTATAAAAATTAACTTTTAAAACGAGTTAAAACAAAAGGATCGTTTTGAGTTGATTTGTCTACATATTTAGTAAACAAATTAATAATAACAAGGAAAACTTATTAGAATTAGAGGGACTCTTTAATGTAAAAAACTGTCATTTTAATAATAGCACTTTATATACAAAAAAAATTAACAAAATTAATTACAAAATATGGAAAATTAGTTAAATTAAGATATCAAAATTAATGTAGAGATCAAATAATAACCTTTTGTTATTGTGTTAACCCATTTAACTCCGTCAAAATCGATCCAAATTAATTCTTTTTTAAATAACATTATTTGACTCAAACATCGTTATGTTATTTTTTGCATTTTTGTAAATTCGCGTAAGTCGCAAGTCTAGTACACCTGGTGTAACTTTTTACACTTAGTGAAGTGTAAGTTTACATCAAATGTAAAAAAATTACACCTGGTGTAAACGCGCATAGACCTGCGAATTTACAAAAAAATACAAAAAAGAACATAACGTTGTATTGATGTAAGGATCGATTTTGGCAGAGTTAACTGGTTTAATACAATAATAGTGAAACCTTTAATTATATACAATATCTTCAATTGTTTTATATAATTAAATTCGGTCACTTTTTTTCTTATTGGGTTCTTGTAATTATATTTATATGTATTAAATAAATCAAAGAAAACATAGAAATTAACTGTGTTTGTTATTTCTAAAACTTTATTGAATTTAATGTTGTTTTAAACTGTTTAACTTATTTAAATCCTATCATTAATTAAAAATAATTAATTAATTAAGTCGATTTACCATGTTTTTGTGGATGTTGAATCATCTCCATCATCGGATTGTAGATATCAGCGTACATGATCCGGCTTCCGGCAAGTGAAGATTGAATTTGATGTAACATCTTAATGAGCTTCTGATTATAAATTCTTGCATCAAAGTTTTGTTCCTTCAAGCAGTTTCTTGTGAATCTTGACGCCATTTGAATCGGTAAACACCCCATCGGCGGCAACCCTGAAACCACCATCGTCCGGCAACCAAGCTTGTAAAGCTCCTGTTATCAACCATCACCGTCATAATATAATTTGATTTATCTCTAATAACTTGAAATATATATATATATATATATATATATAATTTAAATACATCTTTATAGTCGACATTTTGATATAAATTTTATTGAAAATTGAATTGTTTTCGATGTAAAATAATGAGTAAATTTCGTTTTAAGTCCCTGTGTTTTGCTCCAATTTACTCTTTGAGTTTAATAGTTTCAATTTGACTTTTGCGTCCCTGTGGTCTTTCAATTGTCGCAATCAGGTGCTCCTCTCTAACGTCATCCATTGTTACCGTTACTTTGAACACATGTGCCCTTCACGTGTGGGGCATTTTGGCCATTCAATTGTTTCTCTTTCTCAGATAACAAAAAAAACCCTCTAAAGCTGAGACAACAAACTCTTGGGCGGGGTTTTGAGAAATCAATGGAAGAAATTGCCATCACATTAGAATGTCGAATGAAAGAGACATTAGAATATTAAAGGGTTTTTTTTGTTATCTAGGAAAGGGAAACAATATAATGACTAAAAGGCCCCTCACATGAGGGGCACATGTGTTCAAAGTAACGATAACAATGAATGGGGTTAGAGAGGTGCACTTGATTGAGACAATTGATAGACCATAGGGACGCAAAATGTCAAATTGAAACTATTTGATTCAAACAGTAAATTGGAGCAAACCATCGGAAATCAAAACGAAATTTACTCTAAAATAAATTTTTATCTCATAAATATGAAACAAATACTTTATTTTGAAAAAAGAGACACTTTTGAATAAATGTTATATATCAGAATATCGACAAAAAAGAAACAAAACAGTGTATTAATTTAGATTATAGAAAAAAGATAAATATTAAAAGCTGTTACAAAGAAAAATCAAATTATATGTTAACTTGGTTATTAGAAAAAATAAAAATATAAAAATTATCTTTTTTTAGTCCGCTTGTAGAAGAAACGGATTTGTTGATTCCACTACTCAAGGTAGCGGACAACCTCGAAACCAAATCGATTTCAAAATCCTCCCTCCTAAAAACCAATATTGTTTTCCGAAAAACTCAATGTTCGCCGTTCAAAAAAAACAAGAGATAGGAGAGAGATATTTACTCTGATGAAGCTTTGAAGCTTCTTCAAAACAAAATTTTGGTAACCTCCAATGGCAAAATCGCTTCTTCTTGTACGTAGATCATAAAAGCTAATGGTGAAATCATTAGTTCCTGCACTAATTGACACCAATGCACCCTCAACTATACTTTTGGCCACTTTTACTCCCACAACTTTCTTCAACCTTTTAATATACTCCTTAAAGTAACTCATTTGTTTGGTCATCGTAATCACATCAGAAACCCGGGCGGTGACGTCGTCGTACCCCGATCCAGCCGAAGCAAAGTTGACTCCGGTGCGGATATCGTAATTGGTGAGATTCGGCTGTAGGTACGGCGGAATTGTTTGTTTTATTCCCAATAAAGACACCCAAAAATCTGGCACCAGTTTTCCATTAGAAAACCGGCCAGTGGGGATTTGGCCAGGAAAGTCTTGGCCGTATGGACGGTGGTCGGCTTTGAATGGGGTGGATATGTAATTGTTGTTACCGGAGTCCGCAGTGGAGTCACCGAAAACGAGGACGGCCTTGAATAAGTTTGTGATGTTATGGCTAGAATCGACGGCAGAGAGTTTGAGAAGGACGATGAAGATAAAAAAGGTGACGGCCATTGAAGAATCTTTTAGGTTTCTTGGCATGCAAAATATGTATGTATATAAGGACTTTTGCATTGATTATATTTAATATGGTTGAAAATGTTACTTTATTCGTTATGTAATGATATAACGTTTGATTTCATGTATAAGGTAATATTAGATTTATTTTATTAGTAATGAAATAAAGTAATTGTGACAAAATCATAAACAGTTAATATGATATTAAAAATTTTATTATTAAAATAGAAAATATTATTATTTTTAGAACAAATTTTAAATCAAATGATATTATGTAAGAGGCCAGGATGGATGATATAATGATTCACAGAATGTAACCTTTCTAGTTAGAAAAAAGAAGATTTTATTAATAAAAAGACAAAATTCATTTTCCTTCCATATTTAAAAGGGAAAAATGATGACTTGTATAGAAGCTAGGTTTTTAAACTCGCACGTTGTGGTGAAAGTGTTAAAATTTGTAACTCTACGTATTAACGACCCGTACACTGTTATTGAACCCACAAAAAAATTAGCGTTGAAACGCTACAAAAAAAACCAAACATAATTATATTTTCAGTTAAATATGTTCTCAATGTGGTTTCCCAAGAGTAGAACCCGGGTCCTCGAGTTAAACCTGTGCGCACAAACATTCATCTCAACCAAGACTCATTTAGGTTTTATTTCATTTTACAACTGTCTTTATATAAAGAATAACTCGGCTAAAACAAAAAAAAATCAATTAATGATGTGCCACATGACTCAGCATGACCCATATGTAACTTTTATTAAAGTACTATTTACCCCATTATTTTTAAATATATATAATGCCGCTATCAGAAAACTTTTTTATTTTTGTAATATATAAACTTTCCAATGTATGGCGCGCGAAAAAAAAAAGCTAGTTTACTACATAACTTATTTAACTTTTAAGGGCATTAGTATTTCTAAGTCCATTTAATCATATATTAAAAAAAATTAAATACCTTTTAGTGACTTTCACAACTAAAATAATAATTTTGCTATAAGTCACATGACACAATCCAAATTTGATAGAATATAGAAAGTTAAGGGTTCATTTGGTTACTTACGGGCTTGTCATGGATTTAGAGTTAGGCCCACATACCTTTAAAATTTACCGACCTACGAATACTTATTGCAAAATAGAACAGTCGGCACATTAACATAAAAAAATGGGATATTTACCAAAATAGTCATTTGACTAATTCCATTTTTAAAAACAGCCTTTGACTTTTTTTACTAAAATAGCCAATCAATCAGGTCGTGCCATTTGTCAAAATGGCGAAAATTTGGCCCATATTTTCGCTAAAAATTTGATTTTTCGTTAAAAAAACATCTGATTTATCGCAAAAAAAAATCAGAATATATATAATTTTTGCCATTTTGAAAAATGGCGAAAAAATATGGGATATTTTCGCCATTTATTATTAAATTACAATTTAATTTTTAATATTAAAATATTATTATTTTTTTAAATTTTTAAATTTTCGCCTTTTTTAATATTTCAATTTTTTTCAATTATTATTTTTTTCAATTTTTGTAAAATAATAAAATATAATTTTTATTTAAAAAATGAATTTTAATAAAATATTATTTTTTTAAAAATATTTATACCTCTCCCTACCATTCATTTTTTCACCACTTATCTAACAAACTTCATCAAATATTTATACCCCTCCCTACCATTGATTTTTTCTCCACTTATCTAACAAACTTCATCAAATATTTATATCCCTCCCTACCATTCATTTCTTTCACATTCCATCTACTTAAACATTTTCTTCACTTATCCACTTTATAAAATTCATCCTTTTATCCATCAACTTACAACTTATTTTTAAGTAATGTCTTGTAATATTATTTTATGTACCGGTGGAAAATGGGATTTTGTTAACGGTGTTGAGGAGTATGTTCCTTTAAAAAAAAATGTTTGCGACGTGTTTTTTGTGTTCCTAGTAATATTAGTTACGTGGGTTTGAAAAATCTTATTTGTGAAAAATGTGGTTTTAGCAATGAAATTCGTTTTTCTTATAAAATGTCTACTTACACACATCCAATTGATCTATTGGATGATCATGATGTTTTATTTTTTTTAAATGTTGTTTTAAATCAACCAAATGAATTGTTGTTTTTGTACGTTACTGAAGAATCTGGTGTGGGTAGTAGTTCAGCTATTCCGTCTAATGAAACTCCTGTTGATTTTAAAGTTCCAGTGTCTTCTTCGGAGTCTAATGTTGTACCTAACATTTTTTGGTCTATGCCCGAGTCATTGTTTGATCGTACAACAAACGAAGTAAAAGTTCTTAACTCACACTCTTCACATATTTCTGAGGGTCATATTTTTAAAAACAAAGAAGAATTAAAACTCGAACTGGGTAAAATTTGCATTACTGAATGTTTTGAATATAAAGTTGAGAGATCTTCGAAAACCCGATTTGAGGCTTCATGTTTAAATGATGGTTGTGAGTGGCGTATAAGGGCGTATATGATTGAAAACACCGACGTTTTCCAACTGAGATACTTTAAAGATCAACACACATGTTCAAGGACTCAGACGTATCCTCATATACGTCAAGCCAATAAAAAGGTCTTGGGTAACTTGATAAAAGATCAATTCAAAGATAGCGGGAGGATATACCGGCCGAATGATATCGTTACAGATATTAAAGAGAAATACAAAATTGATATATCTTACTCTCAAGGTTGGAGAGCAAAATCTTTTGCGCTTGAACTATTGACCGGTTCCCCTGAGGATTCGTTTGCAAGGCTCCCAGTTTACTGTCATAATTTGAAAAAGACGAACCCGGGTACAGTTACCCACACATTAACGGACGCAGCCGGAAGATTTGAAATGTTTTTTATTGCCCTTGGTGTGGCGGTAAGTGAATTTTTTAAATTATTATATTTTTTAAAAATATTTTTCATTGTTTTAAAAGTTCTAATAAAAATATTTTTATATACAGATTCGAAGTTTCGTCGGTTATTTACGACCATTGGTAATTATTGATGGAGCACATTTAAAAGGAAAGTTTTTGGGCACTATGTTTCTAGCGGTCGGCATGGATGGAAACAATCAAATCCTGCCGATCGCATACGGTGTTGGTAAAACTGAAAATGATGAATCATGGTCGTGGTTTTTGTTAAGACTTAAGGATTGTATTGGCCAAAATCCAAATTTGGCGATCATATCAGATAGGGCTGCATCAATTGCTCATGCAATTAGGGACGTTTTTCCCCATGCTTATCATGGTCTCTGCTGTCGGCATCTTATGATGAACTTAAACACAAAGGCAAGGTCCAAAAAAACATTTGAATGTTTATGGTGGAAAACTTGTAAAGCTTACAGAGTTTCCGAGTTTAATGAGGGTATGCGGCTAATATGTGCTGCAGGTCCAAATATTTACAATACTCTTGTTAATATTGGTTTTGAAAAATGGGCTAGAGCACACAACTCTGGACAACGCTATAATGTTATGACATCTAACAGTGCAGAGTCAATTAACGCCTTGTCGGTTAATGCCCGAAAACTACCAATAATTAAACTTATTGAATTTTTTCGCGAAAGCTTACAGAAATGGTACTATAATCGTCGACAGGTTGGAGGTAATAATTTATTTAAATCATTTGTTAGTTACTAATTTATTTTTATTTTATTTTTTTAACATATTTGTTAGTTACTAATTTATGTTTATTTTTTTAATAACTAACAATCAACACCCACTTACCCAGTACGATCAGGGTAAAATTAGTAAAAGAATTTCAAAAAGTGGGTCATGGAGAGTTAGTGGTATTGATCAAAACAAGTTTGAGGTTGATGACGGAGGGAAAAAAGGTGTAGTCGATTTGGGTAATAGAAACTGTACATGTAATCAGTGGCAACTCTCTGGTTTACCTTGTGGTCTCGTAATTTGTGTTTCGAGATATCTAAATCAAACAGATTGTAGTCATTGGGCTTTGAATTGGTTTCAACAGAGTTTTATCGTGGGACGTATCAAGAGATAGTAAATCCTCTTCCTGATCAAACAGAATGGGAGATTCCACAAGACTATTTTCCAATTCAACCACCACTCCTGAATAAAAGACAGGCCGGTCGACCACGTGAAAATAGACGTATACCATCGGTTGGAGAGGTTGTAACACCGCCGTTTTGCAACCGATGTCGTAATGAAGGTCATACTCGTGTCAGTTGTAATCAGCCCAATCCATCACAACTATTATCTAGAGGGAGAGCTGGAGGACACAACCCTCAAACCCAACCAAATGTTTATGTCGATCCTGAAAATTTTCATGATTATATCGTCGATACAACAGGCCAGGGATCACAAAAAATTGACTTTGATCTAAATAATCCTTAGTGACAAAAAGTATGTTATGTTGTATTATTATTATTGAAAATGTTGTTAAATTTTATTATTAAGATTGTGTTATATTATGTTACTAAACACATTTTCTCTATCTTTGGAGTCATAAAATTATATTTTACAAGTTAAAATAATACTTTTTGTTTTCTTGTCCCCGTAATATCACGTGAGGTCTACTCAACGAACCTACCCGTGTTCCAAACGGAGTTTATACAGGGGAGTTATCAGCGCTTAAAGTTGGTTGTTTGACATTAAAACTCAAGAAAATTCTACTTTTCAAAACACATTTTCTCTATCTTAGGAGTCATAAAATTATATTTTACAAGTTAAAATAATACTTTTTGTTTTCTTGTCCCCGTAATATCACGTGAGGTCTACTCAACGAACCTACCCGTGTTCCAAACGGAGTTTATACAGGGGAGTTATCAGCGCTTAAAGTTGGTGGTTTGACATTAAAACTCAAGATAATTCTACTTTTCAAAATACATTTTTCTCTATCTTAGGAGTCATAAAATTATATTTTACAAGTTAAAATAATACTTTTTTTTCTTGTACCTGTAATATCACGTGAGGTCTACTCAACGAACCTACCCGTGTTCCAAACGGAGTTTATATAGGGGAGTTATCAACGCTTAAATTTGGTTGTTTGACATTTTTTGTTTTCTTGTCCCCGTAAATTATTTGACATGCATCCCTATAAATACAACAACACAAATGACTATTTCTTTCACAACACTATTGAAAATATAACATGTCTTATAACGTAAGAGACATCACCAACAGTAGAAGTAGAAGAAACACAAGACGTTTGAATGAGTCATTTTCAAATGATCCGATCATAGCCGATAACATTCCGTCACCGGTTGAGAACCATTATTTCCAGACAGGTTTGAACTGCTCACGAAATGTTTTCCAATTCTTCTACAACGGAGATTCAGAATGGTGCAGGGTTCGTTGTATGGGCGTTACTGTACTTAACAGAGATTTTTGGGGGTACCCTCTTAGGGTATTCTGGAAACGGTTATATAGAGTCAATTGTAAGTTTTTAATACATATATTTGTCGTATATACGTTTTTTGTAAGTTAATTAATGGAAAATTTTAAATTACAACATGTTCGTGCTTGGACAAACAGACTTATGTTTTGGTGGTTAGATGAAATACAAAGGACAGATGCCTTACCCCCATCAACCGATCGTTGGACTATCTTACCGTCGGAATTTTATCACCTAGTTTATGAAGGGTCGGTTGATGCCCTCCAATATGGAAATGGGACAAACAGATTATATCCCCCATTATGGGAGGTTGATACGGTAAATTAATATTTATTTAATTGACACTATTCAACAACAATAAGTTAATTGTTTTTATTATTTACATGTATACTTACCGATAACAGATGACGACATAAATTGGTATCCTTTTCAGATTAATATGGAGAGACTAGAGATTCATGTATTTTTTCCATATGAATGTCGTCCAAACACCTGCAGTGATTCATGGTGCATTCATCGTCATGTCCACCAAATTTATGTGCAATTTGTGGATAGCTTTATATGGTTTCTACAACGTATATCATATTTTGAACAATCGGGGCAACAAATATTTCTTGAATACGAACCCCTTGAATTACCAATGTCAGGTCAACGTGTATGGCCTCCAAATGGTGGTCATATTGGTCCAGATTCTGGGGTGGTAATTTGTATGTTATTGCGTAGATTGGTAATAAATAGGTCATTGTCGTGGCAAGAAATGAATATACAAGATGCTTGTATGAGATATAGACGATATATGGCTGATGAATTATATGCTATGCGAATATTGCAGTAAGAAATAAATATTTCTATTTATGTTATTATATTATTATTCCTTGTAGTAAGAAAAAATAATTTCAAATATCATCTATAAATACCAACTATCATTCACCAATAACTATCATTCAACATCTAAGTATCATTCAACACATAATGGGTGATGATCAATATAATTCTCAACCAATTCGTAAACCGTCAAGCTGGATACTTGATAAATGGAGGCGTCCAAAGAACACCGAGGGATCTTCATCATCCGAGCAACAGAACCCAGTTGTTGCTCGACCAGATAACTTTCAGCATCCACGAAATATATGGGCAATTCCAGACGATGAGTCTCATAATTGGTCAGAAACTATTCTTGATTTCTACAATCACGGGGACAAACCGTTTTGTTATTCCGCTGTTTTCTTTAGAGAGGCAAAGCTTGACAAAAGTTTTTGGGGTAGTCTTTTAGGGTTTCGTAACAACGGTTATCTCTTACCAGAAGTAAAAAACAATTTAAATTTAATTATAACTTATTTTTTTTGGAAAATATTATTTTTCTAACATGATTATTTTTTACAACACTTAGAAGGCTGGGTTGGAAGATTGATGAAATTGAGAAATAGGGAACTCGCCAGTGGGGTATCCTCCGAAATGCGGTGGATAATATTACCACCGCAGTTTTATAATTTTCTGCTAGACTCACCTAACAAAAACGTAATTTCTTATGCTAATGGAAAATTAAACTGTTTTATCCCATTTTGGGAGGTAGACTATGTCTATTTTCCTATACCAATCCAAAATCAAGAATGGTTATTTGTCCGAGTTGATATGAGGACATTAAATATGGTATCGTATTGGAGTGAAAACGTCTCTGGTGATACATATTTACGGTTAATTCACCCGAAACTAATGAAAATCTCAGTATATTTCACAGCTTTATTGGTTAACATTGGTTATTGGAAAAAGACCGGATACTCTGAAATGGTTATGTCGTACGAAGTTAATGAAGAATTTGTTCAGTCACATGAAGACTTGGTTGGTAATGAAGGGGTGTTTGTTTGTATGCTAATGGAACATCTAGTAACCGGTAAACCATTGGATATAAATGGCGAATTTAAACAGAAATGTAAGTCTTACCGACGATTTATGGCAGTTCAGTTTTATTTCTGGCGTTGTTTGCCACGTTAGGATTATTTCTTGTGATGTTGTCAACTTATGTTTTAATATTATGTTTATTTCTTGTGATGTTGTCAAGTTATGTTAAAAAATATTTTGTTTTAATGAAATTATTGTCTTAATGTTTACCCATGTACACAACAGTAGATTTTATTTTTAATTTATTAAAAAACAAAATTAAAAAAAAACATGCCTATATGAAGAAGGCTGAATCATATTCCAAACCATCATTTCCAAACCATTATATTCTATACTATGAACCATCATACTACCCATGGCCTTATACTTGTTTTTTTTTCATATATAAAACACACACACACACTACTAAAAAACCTCCAGATTTATTTACTTGTTTACTTTAGACTTCGTTGGAATCGGTGTACTCGGAAATATAATAAAACTGCAGACTTCGTTGAAGGGTAGTTGAAGCTGGGATATGCTTCCAAGTAACTGGGGTTCGCCCCCATGAAGCTGCGGATCCCCCCCATGAAGCTGCGGATCACCCCCCAGAAGCTGTGGTTCCCATCCATGTAGCTACGGATCCCCCCCTAAAGTTGACGTTCTCCCCCTAAAAGATGAGGTTTCCCCCTAATAGTTGAGGTTCTATCGTATTATGTTAACTTTTGTAATGTAATCGTCAACAGACTAAATATATTATTTTTATCTGTTTTTTAAATTATTTTGTCCTTGAATTACAAATTTGTGAGACGAATTTTGTCTTTGAATTACAAACATAAGATTAAAACATAATTAAACGTAGGATTAAAACTTAATTAAACCTAAAATTACAAAACTAACAATACATTATAACATAATAAAATAAAACATAAATAAAATTACATGAAAATATTATTCCGAGTCAATGGAGTAATCGGAGTCATCTGAACAGGAGTAGCCAAATTCTTCATGTCGTTGTTGACGTCGAAATTGCCTTACCCTAAATTTAAAATCCCAATCCTCATCAAAATCTGGTGAAGAATTGGTTGTTTCTTGAGGGTTTGTAGGTTGGACAGGTACCGGAATTGAATGATTTGTTCGTTGCATTGGACTTTGGTTATGTTGTTGCACAACAAGAGGAGTGTTATGTTTTTGAGCGGTTGGACGAGGGTTATGTTCTTCATCATTTCGACTAGGGTTATGTTGTTCATCATTTGGACGAGGGTTATGTTCTTCATCATTTTGATGAGGGTTATGTTCTTCATCATTTGGACGAGGGTTATGTTCTTGAATATTTATGTTAATAGTAAAGTGAATGTGAATGTGGTTATGATCCGCCATGACCACCAAATGGAAGCACAAAATGTATATTTATAACCTAAAATACAAGCATAAAAAAAATAAAACATAATAATATTAAAATCAAACAAATGTTACATTTAACTATTTTTTTAACAACAAACTCTTTGGTTATATTATTATAACATAATATTGCTAATTGTTTGCGAAATTCTGCTGCAGTTTCTTAAGTGTCCTCCTGTGGATTTAAGACGCGTCCATTGATTAACCGTTCCATAAAAATACACACCCAAACACCACAATCTCCGGACCCGGGGCTTTGTTGAGGCACGTTAGGTGGTATTACCCTCTTCAATGGCATCAGTCGTTCAGTCATATTGCGATTATGGAAAAATTGGGTGTACCATAACCAACTAGGAATAAGAAACTGCAAACGCTCCAACAATGTATCGGTCTCTTCAACATAAATGTTTTGCAAACTGTATAAAAAATAATGTCAATTTTTTATTATTAAGTAATAAAACTTAATTAAAAATATTTAAGATTATAACCTGTTATATACTGTTAGAGTCCATGTTGATGTGTTCACATGTGTTAGGAACCAATGTGATTTTTCTACATTCATTGGAGTGTAAAACTACAAACATAGAGAAAAATATATTTAACAATTTGTTAATAATAATATTATTATTAAATAAAACGCATTACATCATCAACAGTCCAACTGGCAGGATATGGAGAGTATGTTCCATCCCCTAATGAGAAACACTTCTCGCCTCTTAATAAATGATAATGAAATTCAGTAGATAAAATTGACCAACGTGAATCTACCGGTCTACAATTGTACAAGTAAGTCTCCCAAGCTAGAAGATGCTGTTAGTAAATGAATTTTAAATAAATTAATAAAGCTAAAATTATTTTTTACTTTAAGAAATTGCTTACGTTCGACTCTAGCCAGCCATCAGACCCATCTAAAACCAACAAACTCTTCCAAAAGCACGGCTCAATAATGGATGGCATAGTAAGAGAAGTTTCACAACACTTTCCAGTTTTATAAAAATTCCTAATATTTTTAATAATTGCGCTTTTCCTTTCTTTAAATTAGGAGTCGATTCAATGATCCCGAAAGGTGAAAGCAAAACAGCAGATGGCTTGCATATCATTTTTTCCCGGTTTAGACCAACAGGCTGTAAAAATAATTAATTATAACAATATGTAAAAATACAAAAAAGCTGAAATTATTAAAATCATAAATATCTTACCTTTTCTTCATGAATATTTATATGGTCAGCCTTAAATCAAAAAAATTACAGCAAAGTTAGCAAATATATAAATATTTAAAATAAAGAAAATACGCTTACATAAGGTGGTGTTGTGTAGACGTCATCATTTCTATTTGACGTTGATTCAGCATGATCATTTTTACTATAATTTTTACCTACCAGCGTCTCTACCTTCTATAAGACAAAATAATATTTAATTAAAAACAATTTATATAAGGAAAAAATTAAATGAGATTAGATGGAAAAGAATATACCTGTAAACGGTCCAAAATGTTCCTGATAACGTCATTCAATGACGATTGATTTTCTTTAAAATATTTTGATGCATCATCATCTACACCATCACCCAAAATGATAAAACTCTCTTTCCAGTATTGTTGTTGTTCTTCTAATTGTGTAGGAGAAATTACTATGGGCTCGTAGCCAGTCTGATAAATTTAACAACAAAAATATAAATGTTAAGAATATAACATTACATAAAATATAATTTAAAGTAAATGATAACTAACAAAATGAGAACGCTCTAATATTGCAATTGCTTGTTCCCATGTGAGTCTGCTAGATTTTTTCCATCCAAGGCAAAGGGGTAAAAAACCGTCCCTATCAATTAACATCCCAATCTCCGAAAATATCTCAAATATCCACATCTAGAAAAATAAAACTAATTAACTTAATGTAATATAAAATGAAAGTAAATAATGCATTATATAAAAATAAACAAATACTAACCTTAAATGCCCATACAAATCCCTTGATGCTATATGTTAGCTTTAGTTTTCGATCGTTTCTATTATTTTTAAAAAGGGCATTATGAATATGTGGGTACGTGTATTTCCAAATATAAGAACCCCATGGATAATCGTTTCATGCCCCTAGATTATTAACCAATTTTAAAAAAAACGGATCCAACAAATTTTTAGGTTCTAACCCCTTGAATCCGACCTCAACCAATAATAACAAACAAACCCGAACAGCATCCATCTCTTCTAAAGTTAGCAAATCATTTTTAAAAATATATAACAAATCTTCTGACTTAACTTTGTGACTACCAAAAAACCTTTCTTTAAAAAAAGGAGGACTTTGGTAATTTATGTGAGGTTTAAATTCACCAAATTTAAAACCAATAATCAAACAAAATTCTCTAGGACCAAAAGTTAAAGTGCGGCCACCGATTGAAAAGTTTATGCCATCTTCTGGATTATCAGTTAATATTTGAGTTTGAAATATTAAATGAATTAATGA
This sequence comes from Smallanthus sonchifolius, assembly GCA_023525975.1. Lineage (NCBI taxonomy): Eukaryota > Viridiplantae > Streptophyta > Magnoliopsida > Asterales > Asteraceae > Smallanthus > Smallanthus sonchifolius. The sequence continues at coordinate 37,903,369 of CM042046.1, forward strand.
TGCTTCACTGTTAAGAGATTCACATTTTAACCAATATCCAAAACATGTGTTACTAAAAATAATGAGTGCAGTTGGATATTTTTTTAACTTTTCACGAATTTCTTTAATAATTTTCATATTACATCTAATAGCCACCTGGGCGGCATAATAATGTTCCTGTATAAATAAACAAATATATATACAATTACTTAAATGAGATTTTATCAAATATTAAATATAAAGAAAAATAACTATTAATAATAAAAGGGAACTTACATTAACATTCATTTTTAATGAAGCTGCGAGGAGAGAAGACTGACGAAAATGAAAGTGGCGAAAATTTGGAGTGAGTGGCGAAAATTTGGAGTGAATGGCGAAAATTTGAAGTGAATGGTGTGAATGGCTTGAATGGCGAATTTATACTATAAATGGCGAAAATATGTCAAATCCTAACGCTAGATTCCCTGAATTTTCGCCATATTCTCTGATTTTTCGACACTTTTGGTCAAATTTTCGCCACTTTTGGTCAAATCCGGTCAGAGTTGAAATTTTCGCCAGTTTTCAAAGATTCTCTGAATTTTCACCATTTTTCTGAAATTTTCGCCACTTTTTTCAAAAATTCGCCATTTTTCAAAATTTCGCCATTTTTCAAAAATTTCGCCATTTTTAAAAAATTCGCCACTTTTCAAAAATTTCGATATTTTCAAAAATTTCGCCAATTTCAAAATTTTCGCCACACCCAATCGCCACTCGGTCCCACAAAATTTGAAAAAAAAAAAAAAAAAATTTGTGGCGAAATTTTATGGCAAAATTTCACCAATTTAGCTATTTTGGTAAAAAAAATATTCAACGGCTATTTTGGCTTTTTGAATTAATCAAATGGGTAGTTTGGTAATTTTCCCTAAAAAAAATTGTGCTGCCGACTTCAGCTGTGCATTTATGTGCTGTACCTGACGCATTACATCTTTCTAATTTGCCTTTTGTAGTTTATGTAATATTTAGTTATTTGTAAATTTCAGAAAAAGATATAACTTAACACGAACGAAATAAAAGGAAAAGTTTCACGTAATCCGATGTATCTGTCGGGTCAAAACTGAACCAGCCCAGGACCGAAATAGAATACACTGGCAGGAATTCATGTGAATTCAATGAATCAGAATATGAATTCCATTGGTCAACTTGTTTGGTTCGAAAAATTCATTTGAATTGAAATTCGAATTCCATTCTTGATGAGAACGAGACTTCTATCTAATAAAGACGACAACAATAATTTTTCTCTCCCACCACATCCACAAAGATGTTCTCCCCATTCCACACTTCCAGCTTGCTCGTGTCGTAGTAGCACTAACAACGAGGTTTCACAAAATATTCAGAGTACTAGAGCAAAATAACAAGTTCCTACTTAAAAACAACTAGATAGAACTAACCTATAAAGCAAATGTGGTTATCATTGAGGGTAGCTGAAGGAGAAAAAGACGTCACGACCCTAAAAGAGAAGCCCAAGCAAGGACAAAACAACTCGTAGATGTGGAAGGTTTATGAAAAAGATTCAACAACAATGATTTAAGACATCAAGCATAGGGCAGACACTAAGGGGGAGGTCTTACAAGGGGCAAGAAAGCACCTACTACAAATGCAGAATGACAAACTACGTCATTTATATATAGTTGAACTCTATCAGAAATCAATGTGTAAAAAGAGGAAAGAGGTTGAAACAAACCTCACATAAGAAATATTGTTATCACTTGTCTCAAAGAAAGACACTTATTAGTAATATTTCACGTGTTAGTAACCTATAGTAGGCTCCAAAGGAGCATGCACTTACCTACGAATACCAAAATTAATATTAATAACGTCTTCAAGTAAATCATGAACAAACTTACTAAATTTTAATATTTGGCTAGACGATTATCACATTAAAGCCTTGACCGGAAACGATACCGAATATATTTAAATTACATATGACTAATATCACGAGAAGACCATATTAGAAGACTAAAGGTTTTAGCAACAAGTGTAACATCCGTGACTTTTTGCGTGTATTAATTATTTCATTTTTTGCAATAATAACATTCGTGACCACCACATTATTTCACCCTCTTTATAACATACTTGTATATTTTATCACGTCGTTACCTTCAAACAAATAACAATTCGGAGTTTAGAGATTTTTAACCTTTATTATATATATATATATATATATATATATATATATGGGAGGATTCCAGAGAAAACCACAAGTTAGGCGAAAACCGACCAATTTTACCCAATCATATAATAATATTTATTTTTTGTTTTATTTTATTTTTATTTATTTATAAGAGTATCAATGTAATATTAAACATTTTTACCAAAAAAACATTTTACACATAGTGTTACGTATACGTAAACATAAAACAAAAAAATTATGGTTACGTATACGTAAATCAAAAAAATTGTTTTTGGATACATATACGTAAATAAAAAAATTGACTGAAATGATGTGGTTTTCTCGGTTTTCACCTAACTTTATGGTTTTCTCTTGATCCTAAAAGAGAAGGATCAAGAGAAAACCACAAAGTTAGGCGAAAACCACTAAAACAATGTGTAATACTATGTACTACGTATACGTAACCGTAATTTTTTTGTTTTCTTTTTACGTATACGTGTATACGTAACACTATGGGTTACGTATACGTAAACCAATATTTAAATTATTTTTTAGTAAAAATGTGTAATATTACATTGATATTCTTATAAATAAATAAAAATAAAATAAAATAAAAAATAAATATTATCATATGATTGGTTAAAATTGATTTTTTAGTGGTTTTCTCGGTTTTCGCCTAACTATATGGTTTTCTGTGGAACCCTCTCATATATATATATATATATATTATAAACTAATCATAAAGTTTTAAGTCCATAAAAATGAAGTTTTATAATGGAATTAAATGAATATTTATTAAAAGGAATGGACTTTGAACCCTCTCTTATCATTTGGACCCCCTCTATTACCTTGAACCCCTTTTTCATAGATGTGAACCCTGGAACAAGAACTAAGCCAATTTTGACTTTGAAAAGTCAAACTCAATCAAATCGTCATTCAATCCCTGTAATTTCGGATCCTAATTCGTCCAAGATCTATTCCAAACTCGTTTACAATCTTATGGAAACTCGAAATCATTGAAATTAATTGAGAAATTCGTTTAAAAAAAAATCAAACTTGGGGGTTACGACAATGGGTTTCAAACCCGTAAATCATGTCTCAAATCTCGTGATCTCGTTCGATTCTCCAGCTGTAATTCGCGTTTAAACACTCTATAAATATCCCTATCATCTTACAACTCGAAATCACCACTCGAATTCACCCTCTTTCTCCTGCTCGTCGCGATCGGCCCTGTGGAGAACTAATCTCACGAATTGTAGCGTCTCAAGGCCATTCAGCCTCGTTCTTGACTCCCGAATCAACTTCAGGTATCCATTTTTCCTTCCCTCTCAAATCGTATTATCACTGTCCAGTTGAAATCGAATTTAGGGTTTGAGGGGGGAAGCCACAGTTTGCACTTGTGTTTTGGAAAGAAAATGCAGTGTGGACTGCTTGATAAAAACATATTTTTTGTTTCAATTTCCAAACACGTCGTCCAGTCTACTGGTTGAGTTACTTTGGCTCAGCACCTTTTGGACGCCCTTTGTGGGGAAGGGTCCGTGATTGCGACTAGTCTACTCAGGGCGATTGCAGCTATGGTTAACTTATGTTTGAGGGGGGGGGGGTGCCCAAGGAGTTTGGCGGAATTCGTTGCATCTGCTCCCCTTACGCCCCTTCTCAAGCCTGATAATGGGATCCGACCTATTGCAGTGGGTTCAATCTAGAGGAGAGTAGTCTCCAAGGTTGCTATGAAGGGGGTGGGGAGGGATATGGCCAAATACCTTGGCGACTTCCAGTTTGGGGTCGGGGTTCCAAACGGGGCTGAGGCGGTTCTTCATAGTGCGAACAGGTTCGTGAATGCGCACCACCGAGACGGGTCGCTGGCTATGCTTACCGTCGATTTCTCGAATGCCTTTAATCTTGTGGATAGAACTGCTCTTTTAAATGAGGTGAGGAAAATGTGTCCATCTATCTCTGCTTGGGTTGATTTCTTATATGGTCAGCCAGCTAGACTTTATGTGGGGAATGATTATATTTGGTCCTACACGGGGGTTCAGCAGGGGGATCCCTTAGGGCCTCTCCTTTTTGCCCTTGTTTTACACCCCCTTGTCCTCTGGATCAGAGATCGCTGCAAGCTTCTTTTCCACGCATGGTACCTGGATGATGGGACCCTTATTGGAGATGCTACTCAGGTTGCCAAGGCTTTAGACATCATTAGAGTGGAGGCCCCCTCTTTGGGCCTCCTTGTCAACATCAAAAAAACTGAAGTTTTTTGGCCTACATGCGACGGGGTGAAGACTCGAGAGAGCTTATTTCCGCGGGAAATTGGTAGGCCGGTGCATGGGGTGAAACTCTTAGGTGGTGGTGCTGTCAGCAGAGATGGGGAGTTTATTAGTGTTTTGGCCCTCAAAAGAGCCAAACGTGCGGTTGACCTGATGGGATGCCTCAAACGCCTTCAGAACCCTCCGAGCAAACTCCTCCTGCTTCGTTCGTGCATGGGGGTTGCTAAACTGCTGTTTGGGCTCAGGACTTGTCAGCCTTCTTATGTCGGGGAAGCCGTCTCTGTTTTTGACACAGGTCTTCGGAAAACGATTGAGGACATTGTTGTTTGTGGGGGTGCCTTTTTTGGGGACCTCCAATGGAGGTTAGCTTCCCTCCCGACCCGCTTTGGGGGTCTTGGGATTTGCTTGGCTGGGGACGCCTCTTCCTACGCTTTTGTGGCTTCAAGGGCCCAATCTTGGGTTCTTCAAGACCACATTCTTCGAGAATGTGGTGGTGGGTTGTTTGACTCTGATTACAGGGGTGCGTTGGACACTCTGCATAGTTCTCTTCCCGATCTTGATATTGGCGGTTTCTATATTAAAGACACCGCCCCCCTTAAAGCCCAGAAAATTTTGGCGAATGCTTTATATAGTGAAATTGTCAAGACATTTGAAGAGAAGTTCGCTTTGTCCCCGCGGCAGCGAGCCGTGCTCGAGTGTTTGCGAGCCCCCCATGCTCAGGATTTCCTGTCAGTTGTTCCCATCGAAGGTTTAGGGCAATGTATGTCGCCAGTGGAATATCGGGCTATCCTCAAATACCGGCTGATGGTACCCCTTTTCCCGGTTGATGACCCGTGTCCCGTTTGTCGGAAGGCTTGCTTGGATTCTTTTGGAGAGCATGCTGTCCATTGCAGAGAATTACCGGGCTTCAAATACCGACATGACCTAGTTCGAGATGTGCTTTTTGATGTCCTTAAGCGGGCAGGGATCTCGGCTAAAAAGGAAGCCCCGGTGAACTTCTTGACCGACCCATTAGATGGGAGATCAACCCTTCGGCCCGCTGACATTCTTGTTTTTGGATGGGAAGGAGGGAAACACGCATGTGTTGATTTGACAGGTGTGTCCCCCCTAGTTGGGATAAGGGACCATGGGTTTAAGGCGGGTCAGGCGATAAACAAGGCAGAGGCGGGTAAAGTAGCTAAGCACGAAAAAGCTTGCCTCGTGAATCAGCACGTGTTCGTACCGTTTGCCTTTGACACCTTTGGCGCTCTCGCCCCTGATGCGGTGCGGTTCCTTAAGCGGGTTCAGCGGGTGGTCAGCAGTAACACCGCATATATTTATGGGGGGAACTTTGTGTTTAGTAGAGTAGGATTTGCTATTCAGAAGGGGGTAGCGGCGCAGCTTGTTGCCCGTCTACCTGCCATTAGTTTGTAATTGTGACGGTCATCTCGTTATAATCATATTACCTTCTGTTTTGATTAAAAAAAAAAAATTAATAAATAAAAGTAATGGAATTTTTATTTGGAAGATTATGAAAGCGTTTTAAAAACAAAAGAGTTATATTTAACCTAAACCCTTTAAACGACTTAATCTATAAAATATTATTACGTTTTGGTTAATGTTACTAATTTTAATATTTTTTTATTAAATATCTATCACGTTATTACCTTCACAAATGTTATAATATTAGTAGCAATATGATTAGTTCTTGTAAATAAATTAATCTTAGTTCGTTCCATTCCTTAAGTCCAAATCGTTCCGTTCCTATCTCTTTTAACCGTTCTTCATTATGATAACATATCTTATTTAACTTAGGGTATCCTTAATTCTTGTTGCTACAAATTACAAAATCAACCCTCTACATATCAAGGTGAGATTCATAGCCCCTTTTTTCTTTTGGGGTGAAACATGTATACATATGTCTTGATAACTTAACCTTTTTATCAAAACAATTCTTAAACAAGTAATTTCAATTATGTGCTTGATATTTGAACACTATAATAACGTTGCAATCGTTAACTTGTTCATAAGCTTAAGGAAGTACTAGTATGGCCATATAGGGGAAAACGATACAACAACGGCACAATCTTTGGGATTGTGGATGCAATAACATTTAAACGGAACAATCTTTAGGATTGTGGATGCAATAACATTTCAACGGCACAATCTTTGTGATTGTGGTACAGTCTTTGTGATTGTGGATGCATATAACATTAAGGGTTGATTGCAATAAATCTTGTGTTGATATGTTTGCACATTTGATTAAACTTGTATTGAATTTGTATATCTTTTATGCCAACTTATTTTGATGACTTATAAAACCTATGTTTTTCACCAACTTTATGTTGACCCATTTTAGTTTACATGTTTCAGGAAATAATAACTAAGAGATGAAGAATCATATAGGATTGTTTATGGACCTAGTTAAAGAAAGTTGAACAATGTTTTTTTAGAATTGTTTGTTTGACTATTTTAACAAGCGTTGAACATAAATTATGAAATTAATAAATTTTGTGATGCCTTAGTAATTGTCTTTGTACCTTGTGCTATGAACTAAATGTGTGACACCTCACGTTTCCGCCTTGGCGGGGTGTGACAACAAGAATATATTGCGCAAAGTAAGTCTTATAAAATTAAATACAATGAGCAACACCATGATATGGAGAATATCAAAACTGCCAATGGGCACCCCATTAGTAATGTAAACGTTTTGCTACCAAAACACTTATCATTTGTAGCCGACTCTTTCTGTTGGGGATTATTGATTGCTTTAAAAAATAAAATTCCAGTGCAACGGAAGTAATTAGATCACGAAACCATCTCTGATCATATTAAAGATGTCCTAACAGGATCCAAATTCAAGAGAAGAGAAAACCAAAACAAACCATAGGGTTTTCAATGTATTACCTCATCACGATCCAAACGCCATGCCTAAAAAGGCTGATATGCGACAGCCTTTGGCGACGAACAACCCTGATTTGCGACAATTTTAACACTAGCGACAGATTCAACGACATAATTAGTGACGACCAACAACAAAATCAGCAAATCAGCAAATATCTTTCAACGATAGCTTGTGTGACAGATCTCGACCTAGCGTGACAACTTCAAGTAACAAATTTATTGTCCTTACTTCAGATATCCACATTAGTTCAATGATGGTGGTGCTAGCCTTTGCGTGTGATAGCAGAAATACCAAACGTGAATCAAAACCATCATCGGGTGCCATGGTTTGCTTCTTTGCCGAACTCGACAAGCGGATGGGAGAGGGGGTCGAAAATTTGTGTTGGTGGCTAGGGTTTTTTCTTGTGTATCATCTTATGATTTAATCTCATATTTATAGTCTCCAAAATTATTTGTGGAAACCTAACTATATGTTGATGCTTATGCGTATAAATCCAACACTTTCAGGAAATCAATTTCAAAAAGTAACTATTACAAAAAATCCCTCTTATTTTTAGAAAAATCCAAGGGGACATATGTGGACGACCTATTGATCTCTAAGTAGACCATTTCAATATATTATTATCTTAATAGATGCATCTCTATATAGTCACATGAGAATTGTTTAGCTATCCGAAATGTAGCATTTGCCGGTTATTGCCCAAATCATACAATTAAGAGTTGATTATCCAAAAATCAATATAAAAAATCTTGATAGATAATACAGGAGAATTTACATCTCGAGATTTTAGCTACTATTGTATGTCTATCACGACAAATTTTCAACATCTAGTAGTTCATGGTCAAACATAAAATAGTTTAGCTATTAATTAAACTCCAGATTAGATGCAAATTACTATCTTCTACATAAGGGCATGTTATCCTACATAATGTTACACCGATCAAACTAAAATTAACCCCTGTCACAAATACTCTCCACTACAAATGGTCTCTAAAAGAGATCACCAAGTTTGTCCCGCCTAAAAATATTTGGTTGTGCGATTTATGTAACAATTAATGCCATCACCATAACTTACGAAAATGGGATCACAGAAAAAAACTAAAAATTTCCACTAGTTTTAACAGCGAGTTATGCGATAGTATGCTGAGTTAAATGTGAAAGTATTCCTTGTCATAGGGAAGAGAGGTATATGAAACGATTAATAACACAAGAAACAATATAAAATGCTTTACCACTATCAAAATTGGACCCTCAAAGTGGTCAATGCAATCTGAAAAAGAATAGCAAATGAAATAGCATATATTATCATAAACCGAGCTTTATATTTAACTGGATGATCTTAAACGTTAGCTAATAACATGTTACTATATGATATATGGCGATTATATTTTCCGCATGACAGACTATATCACATTTAATGGATACTCTCTGTCACACCCCCGCTAAAGCGGAAACATAGGAATGTAACTTAATACCGGATATCAAGAGTGCATAATACACATAGAGAATTACATCTTACATCATCGGATAGTACGATGTTCTTGGAAATTAATAAAATGAGTACAAGTTGACTTTCTAAGCTAGTTAGCCCTATTAGGTCGGCTAAATGCGTAGGTCTTCTAAAGTACTCGTATTCTTGCGTGATGCTTGACTTGTTACTTCTTTCCTTAATGGATACTCTCTGTCACACCCCGTTCAGGATAAGCTCTCTTAAATTTCCTGAATTCGGAATCCATATCCTATTATGGAAATATAGAACTTTGTCAGGTTTGACTTCTAGTTCTTTTTCTGCCCCGCATGATAGCTCACTCTTCAATCTATCACCTTGCACGATTTATCTTTGTGCCTCTAATATCCTAGCCTTCAGACTAGTCTAGATGGTCATTTCTAGAGCACGAACTATGGTAGGTTTCACTCTCTCCTTTCGGTTTAAAGCATCGGCTACTACGTTTGCTCTTCTTGGGTGATATCGGATCTCGCAGTCGTAATCATTGAGTAGCTCTACCCATCTTCTCTATCGCATGTTTAGCATCTTTTGATCTAAGATGTGTTGGAGGCTTTTATGGTCGGTATAAACAAGACATTTAGTACCGTACAAAAAGTGTCTGCAGATCTTTAGCGCAAACACAACGGCTCCTAACTTGAGGTCGTGAGTGGTATAATTCTTTTCATGGACCTTGAGTTGACGTGACGCATAAGCGATGACCTTATTTCGTTGCATTAATACACAACCAAGACCCTGTCCTGAAGCATCGCAGTAGACGACAAAGTTGTCATTACCTTCGGGAAGTGCTAAGATGGGTGCGTCGCACAACTTTTGTTTTAGTAACTGGAATGCCTCTTCTTGTTCTTGCCCCCATTCAAATTTTTGATCTTTCTGATTCAACCTGGTTAGGGGTCGGGCGATATTTGAGAAATTCTCTATGAATCGTCGATAGTATCCTGCCAAACCTAGGAATGATCGGATTTTCGAAGGCGTTTTTTTGTGCTTCCCACATCTTAACTGCTTCGATCTTACTTGGGTCTACATGAATTCCCTTCTCATTTACCACGTGACCCAAGAAATGTACATCTCGTAGCCAAAATTCGCACTTTGAGAATTTTGCGTACAACTTCTCTTCCTTCAACAATGTTAATAATGTCCTTAAATGTTGTTCATGCTCCTCCTTGCTTCGAGAGTAAATCCGAATTTCGTCGATGAACACTATTTTGAATTTATCTAGATAGGGTTTACAAACCCTGTTCATCAAGTCCATGAATACTGCAGGCGCATTAGTGAGTTCAAAGGGCATCACCAAAAATTCATAGTGTCCATAACGTGTTCTAAAGGCTGTCTTAGACATGTCATCCTCATGAATTCATAACTGATGGTATCCTGACCTAAGATCGATCTTCGAGAAGTTTGTCGATCCTTGGAGTTGATCGAATTGTTTAACACCCTATAATCGATACACATTCTTAACGATACGTCCTTCTTTTTAACGAATAATACCGCTGCTCCCCAAGGGGAAAAACTTGGTTGGATAAACCCTTTATATGACAATTCTTGTAATTGACTGGCTAGCTCTTTCATTTCTGACGGCGCTAGTCGATATGGCGATTTAGTGACAGGAGCTGCCCCGGTATCAATTCGATGTGGAATTCAACTTGTCGTGCAGACAGTAGTCCTTGTAGATCATCTGGAAACACTTCTGGGAAGTCTCTTACGATTGGGATACCTTGTTACCGTTTCTCATCGGTTTTCTCTTCCACGATGCTAGCCAGAAACGCCTAGCATTACTTTCTTATATATTTCTAAGCTTGCGTGCACGAAATCACTCTTAATCCTTTTTCGTACACTTTCCTTGAATCGTTAACGTTTCGCCATATGGTAAGGGAATTCGAACGTTCTTCTTGTGGCACACCACTTCATCTTGATTCTCAGATAGCCAATCCATACCAATAACTACGTCGAAGCTTCCGAGCTCGATAGGAACGAGATTTAGTTTGAATGAGTGAGTGTTTAATCTAATGGTACACCCACAGATTACTCTATTGGCTTCTAGTAATCTACCATTGGCTAATTCAATAGTGTATGCTTCATCTAACTTGTTAGATTCTAGCCCAAGTAGTGATTCAAATTTATATGAAACAAAAGACATATCTGCGCCAGTGTCAAATAGTATAGATGCGTAGTGATTGTTTACGAGGAAAGTACCTATCACAACATTGGGATCCCGGCGAGCTTCATTTGCTCCTAAGGCAAAAGCTCTTCCACGGGCTTGGTTCATGGGGTTTCCATTTCCTTGATTTAGCCTTGGGTAGCCTGCTTTGAAGTGGTCTGGGCTTCCACATTCGAAACAAGTCCTTAAATGTGCTTGGTCGATCTTGCAATTCTTCTCATTATGCTCGGTTCTCTTACATTTTGGGCATGCCTGGCAGTTGCCTGTATGATGAAGGTTGCATCGGTTGCACTTTTGTCGTGGATTGGTAGGAGACTTCTTATCGTGGGTAACAGCCACGAAGTTCCCGACAGTCGTTGGCTTTTTGTCGTATTCGTTAGTGTTCCTCCTTCCCGTTCCTTTATTCCATTTCCTCTTTTCTTCCATTCCCTTCTTGGTTAATGTGCCATCTTTTACGACACCATTGGTTAGTGACCCGACCAAGAGAATGGCTTCTTTTAATGTGGTTGGTTCGTTCGCTGTAACCATCCCGCGGATATGAGGGGTTAAACCGTAAATGTACCTTTCGATTGTCTTAGCTTCAATGTCGGCCATGTATAGTACTAGGCAGGTCAGCTCATGGAACCGATTCGTGTAGGCTTGGTGCTCTGCTCCTACCATAGTTATGTTCCAGAATTCTATTTCCAACTTTTGGAGTTCATTTCTAGGGCAGTATTCTTCCATAACAAGAGCCTTGAGCTCTTCCCAAGTCATTGCAGCTATTGCTTATTCACCTCGAGTTTGTTCTTGAGTGTTCCACCAAGTGAGTGCCTTTCCGTGAAATGAACACACCGCATACTTCACTTTTTGTTCATCAAGGCATTCACTGATCCTAATCATATTTTTCATCTTTTCAATCCATCTTAGAGCTCCAATAGCTCATTCGTTACCATAGAAGTCCTTTGGCTTACAAGCAGTGAATCCCTTGTATGAACATCCCTTTCGGTGTTCATTCCCTTCGTTGTGTCCTCCATTTGTTCCACTGTTACACTCGATATTCTTGGTGTCATTTCTCAGAGCGTCTTTGATTTGTGCCACTAATGTAGGGAGTGCGTCAATTAGTTGTTGGGACACAATTTGCGCTAAATCGTCGGATCCGTTTCCTGTGTTATTGTTGGCATTTCTCACATTCCTTCGTGGAGGCATTTTCTCTACATGCCTATGTACACAAGTATGATATCAATTTTAATTTTTTATGTGAATCAACAGAGTGTAAAAGCGTTTAATCATAATGTATGTTTCCCATTCATAGCTTGAAAATTTGGGTGCATATTACAATAGTACATGAACGATTGTACAACACCTTACATTCTTGAACACACAAAATACTTAAAATAGATAATACAAGTCCTAGGTTACACACGCTTAACGGTACAATTGAATGATCATGCTAGCAATGGACACCACTAGTGCAACAACGATGGCGAATCGGCTCTGAATGCGGGCTGTGCGAGCATCTCTCATGGCAGTAGTAGTCCATTCCTGGTTCTGCATGATGTCTTGTTCTAGCTCGTTCATATGTCCCAAAATATCAGTAGTAAGATCAGTGAAAATCTAATCGGGCTTTCATGTCAGTGCCACGGGATGTTAGCTATCCTAGGCTTTTGTTGATTTCATCCTTCCGGTCAAAATACCCATACAACTGAACATACTATTTGGTGGATTCTCGTGGGGTAACCACTTGTGGGGATTTAGTAGATGGTTCACTGATTCCCAGTTTCTCGAAGGTGACCTTTTTGGTTAGATGGGTTCTCTTTCTAGCGTTCTCTCTTGTCCTTGCTTTGGGACGTTCAAGCTTCATTGGGGCCGATATTGTATTCTCGCACCGTGGGCTAGTAGCATTATACTTTAGGTCCTTTTGGGTAGTGGAGGGACTACGAGCATTGGACTTGGTACCACTGCTTTCGGCTAGAAGCCACATGGGACATTTTCCTAACACATGCTCGTGCGGATGATCAGGCAAGTTCAGATCGATGGTCCTTGTTGGATCTGGTCCGGTTACATAAGCTTCTCGTGGTCAAGGTGGTTTAGCGGTGACATAGCCAGATTCATCAGCTGACGAGTCGGATGATGAGGCCATACCTGCATTATGATAAGGTAAGTAGGATTTAAAGTATAAATTTTGTATGTAAGATATGCATATGCAATAGTCTTTATAACACAAACTTCATTACTATTATTCCATACCAGAAACCTTACATAACATAGATAGTCATAATTAAACGTGGCACACGCGCCATACGTTTACATTGATCTCATCCTACACTAGGCGTCCGACATACAAGAGAAGTGAAAACAACACACACACTATTAGTCCCCAAACTACAACTTTCTTTCTGAGACGTTGAATTTCCCACACCGCTTCCTCGATTAGGTCTCTTGCTCGGTGCAACTCGATGTGAGTAGCGAAGAGTTGGCTAATACTTGATCCATAAGATTTTGGTGGTGGTGATGGCGCATCTCGTGTTCGAAGCCTTGATCATGCAACTGGTGAACACGTTCCACCGAAAGATAGTCTCGCTCCCAACTTTCGGGTGGTAACCTTCCAACGGGAATTCCTATGATAGGGGTCGAGGGTCCTCCGACTTCTTGAATCGAGGCTGGTTGGTGACGTGGTGAAGGGAGTCGGGGAGGTTGCTAGGGTTGCTGTGGTTGTGGTTGTCGTGGTGGCGACATTCCTTGTGGCCAAGTTCTTCGTGCAATTGGTTGAGACCTCAAGCCTGCTGCAGGTGCGGCTATTGGTAGCTCCGCGTTCAGGCGAATGTTCAAACTTCTAGATACGGATGTACTTCGGCTGCTACTAGAGTGTTCCGAGGGTTCCTCTGTGTCGTTATTTGCTGAGTTCTCATGGGATCGAGCAGTCGACATGTCTAAGAACATAGATACTCACGTATAAATATATTACGAATTTATACTAAGGTCATAACATGTTCCTATATGCATGCATCTCTTTAGGGTTTTTATTTTATTTTACTTTTACGTCTTAATTTCGAGCGTAGGTTATAGTCTAGATTTTAGGAGGTAAAATCTAATTCTTTATAACCGTTGGCTCTGATACCAATCTATTACACCCCGGCTAAAGCGAAAACACAGGAATGTAACTAAGTACTGGATATCAAGAGAACATAATACACATAGAGAATTACATGTTACATCATCGGATAGTACGATGTTCTTGGAAATTAATAAAATGAGTACAAGTTGACTTCCTAAGCAAGTTAGCCCTATTAGGTCGGCTAAATGCGTAGGTCTTCTAAAGTACTCTTATTCTTGCGTGATGCTTGACTTGTTACTTCTTTCCTGAAAATCATGCTAAAAAGTGTCAACCAAAGGGTTGGTGAGTTCGTAGGATTTTAAGTTGGAAATTTCTTGCTTTTGAAGTAGATAGCACGAAGCGTATCATACTTATTAGTTGTACTTTACTTATACTCTAGATAGCACCTGGACGCATCTTAATTACTCTGTAGATAGCCCTTGGGCGTATCTTAACTATGTTGTGGATAGCCCTTGGGCGTATCGGACTTTCTTTACTAGTAGTTGTATACATATTACATGGGCGATAACTAAACCTATTGACCTGAAGTTGTGCCCCTACTTGCAAATACCTTATCACGGAACATTCGCCTCTACTCTTTGGAAATAAGCATCCACACAAGTTCTGTTGATTTACGCGTTCAACATCACATGGATGGGAGTTTGTCAAACTCCAATAGTACTATCAATAGTAATCCATCGGCTCTTGAGTTAATTGGTTATCATAATGTTTGGGGACTTAGAGTGATAATACTGGCCACATGTAAACGTAACTTCTTAGGTATTAGAGAACCTTGAGCATGCTTTTCCCCCAAAAACGTAAAATAAAAATGGGGCTACGAATACTCACCTTGAATCTTGAATGAAGTTATTAAGTAGGATGGTACGTTCTACTCGAGCGCTACAAATATGTAAATACTTCTTAAGTTCGCAAGCCTTGGCTTTTATGCAAAATCTCTAAATATGGATGCATGTTCGCTAACATTTTATGCGTTTATTATCCAAATTATGCTCTCGTCGTTTATGTTAAAGTGTTACACCCTTATATCCCTTGGGACTTGACTCACTTATTATTTAACTCATCTAATTTTATCTTTTTTTGTATCAAGAAATGGACCTTGATTACCTCAAGTTCCTCAATCTTTATTTTTTTGTCTCTTTAATAATTATCGTATTTTTGACAACAAACATGTGTTTTAACTAAAATGTTTTACACAAAATACCTTGTTTCCATAAATGTAATCTATTTACTTGTATAGAAAATTCTATATTACTCAAACTCTTGAAAAACCTTTAACTAGTACATAAATAAAGTATTTTCATCGAAAAGTAATCAATACAACGCTTTTTATCGTAACTAGTATTGAACTTTAAAGAGACATCTTTTTATTTGAAACCATACTAGTTTTTACTCTATAAAATAGGTTTATGGTTCTAAAATATTATCTCGGTACACTTGTATACTCGTCCGAGTGATCTTGTTCTTTTCATTATTTATAAATATTCTTGAATAGTTATCCTTTATAAATGCTAACTCATCGTTTAGTATATACTCTTAGCCTCTTTTGATTAATATCATGCTAAATCTTTTCACGTGACTCTTGCTTATTTTTAATGAGAAGTAGAAAATAAGTGGTTTCCTTGACTTTGATACTAATCATGTCTACCCGGTTCGCACTCGTCTCACGTTCTTTCGTTTTACGTTTTCTACTAACTTTTATTATGTTATTATGCCTACTTGAAGTGTGTGGATTCTTGTTTTGGTTTGATGAACTCTACTAAATGTATGCATGCACATGATATGTTGATTGTATATATACTTTTAGTTAACACTCTTCACGTTCATATGTTGACGATAATCGTTCGTGTGTTTTCTAGAATCATAGGACACCACCTTGAACTTAGCCATGTAAGTCACACATGATCATATGACCTCAGAAACACATATCCTTCAACATAACATATGAATAGTGTGAAGGGTTTTCAAATAACACCATCACCTAGGTGTTATTTTATATGAATGATATATGTATATATTTACTTGTTCTAGTTATCATATATGCATAAAATCATGAACTCTTGCTAATAAGAAGATGTGTATGCATAAAACATGAATGCTAAAGTGTATCAAACTTGATTAACTTACCAAATGGGGCTTCTAAGGATGATTCCAAGTGCTAAACTTCAAAACACACTAAGTGTGTTTAGGTTGCTTCCTTCGGCCGAGAGCAAGAGGGAGGGAGGGAGAGGGAGAGTGAGTTGTGTGTTGGTGCAAGGATTTCTATTCACCCAATGGCTCTATTTATACTAGTTGAAGACCCTACCTAACACCCCACATGCTTTTCTTTGCATAGAGGTTAGTGTGGGTCAACACATGTGAAGAAAAAAAAAATCAAGACATGGTGAGGATGGGGGTTTCTGTCGAAATGGGGGAGAAGGGGGGGGGGGGGGGTGAGGACAAATGTGAAGATGTGTGGAGATTTAAGCATGTGGTGATATAATTTTTATAAAACCTTGAGTCTTTTATAAAAATATACATGCATTCATGGATTTCCCTGGATATTTATGTCATATATGCAATATATATGATTAATTGCTTGCTTTGTTATACTATAAGTTGATAACAATTATCTAACTTGTTAAAGATATATATATATATATATATATATATATATATATATATATATATATATATATATATATATAATTTATATCATTCTTACTATAATTAATGAAGTGTACTTCTAAACAGGTACCATAGTTTTTACTTATCATATCTATTCTCTTTTCATATTCTTATGAATGTGTATTGCTTAGATGTAAGCCTTGGCTCTATCTTGATTCGGACTCTCCCGAATAAATCTTTACGATAAATTTTGTGTCGTAATGGATTGTAAGGGACTTTGATTTAATATCAAACATACTTGTTTACTCGTAGCTCTATTACTTATTGTCGATGTACTATTATACTTTATTATTGTCTTGAATTCATTCATTCATAACGTACATCGCAACTTATTACGTCCCTAACTTGAATACACACAATCATACTTAGTCTTGGCAAAGTATGGCATTAACGTTTGCTAAATTGACGGTTGTCACACTCTCAGTCAGTGGAGCTTATTATGACAAGAAAGTCGGTAGAAACATGCTTTTCATGGATTTTATCATGACATGTGACTTGCTCACATTTACAACAACAAACGAAAAATCATCCCAAACAGTTATGGAACTTGAACAATTAGACTGGAGGCCGAAAATACTACATATAAAAAAACCAAATTTTTTAGTGGATTTGTGGAATAAATTTGAGCTTTTGGTCTGGATTAGGAGGGACCCAAACACTATAACTAATATAAAATAAAACTAATGGGTCGAAATCAATAATTTTGAGCAAAAAAGGTG
The DNA here is from genome assembly GCA_023525975.1 of Smallanthus sonchifolius. NCBI lineage: Eukaryota > Viridiplantae > Streptophyta > Magnoliopsida > Asterales > Asteraceae > Smallanthus > Smallanthus sonchifolius. Next base: position 37,920,781 of record CM042046.1, read on the forward strand.
AGGGAAAAAACTATTTTTTTTTTGATTTATGAAACAGATTTGGACTTTTGATCTGGATTAGTAGGGAACCAAACAATATAACTAATATCAAATAAATCTAATGAGTCGAAACCAATACTTTTAAACAAAAAAGTATAGGGGCCTGGACCCCCTCTAACCCCTATTAAGTTCCTCCCTTCCCCAAGGACCCCTCATTTATATCCACATATAAATGAGGTTGAGATTTGTAAACCTCTCCTGAGAAAGCATTGGAAGACTCCAGGCGACTGGGTATTCCTTCTAGTCGATCCTTTTTTATCTCTGCATGCGTAAATGTTTTTTTTGGAAAAGGGGACGGTACCCCAGGTAAACTTTATTAAAATAAAATAAAAGTACAAGGTGGAGAGCCTAGCAGCCAGCCAAAGGACAAACCTCTAAGGCCGGAAACCCACTAGACTCAGAAAAATAAAAAAAACATCCCACTTAGGTGATGCCGTCCATACGTTCAATCCAAATACAAATACCAGTTCTAAATAACAAAAACATACTAAACCAGACATACCTGCAAGCAAACACAAAACAACCAAATATAACATTACCATCATCATTATACCAAACGTTTTGGATACGAGCACACTTTGTCATTCCAATGCTTTGTAAGTTGACTTGATGCTCATCCCAGCTTTGACCAATCCTTTTGCATTTGATAATTTTATTCTCCACATTGCTCCTACTCAGTGGCGAAGCTTGAATAAAAACCCGGGGGGGCCGGGATTTTTTTTTCCTATCGGGGGGGCCGGTACTATAAAATATGCGGCCGAATACATATAAATTAACACTGTCGAGCAAAAAATCGGCCGAATACGTATAAATTAACACTACTGAGCGAAAAATCGGGGGGGGGGGGCCGGGGCCCCCCCGGGCCCTAAGAAAGATTCGCCCCTGTTACTCGCAGCCTTCGTGTAATTGGTATCATCCCAAGCTCGCCACCTTTGCATGCGAGATCCATTCCGCCATGGGCCATAGTTATCTTCCATACCACCATGCATCGCGCTATTCATTGTAGTTCTTTTCGTTTTAATCACCCTTCTAGAACCCGTACCTTTGAAGGTCAGCGACATGCGTTTTGTCCAATCGCTACTTATTTGCCAACTTGAGGATATATTGTAATAAAAAAAGGTGCCATCGGCCCAACTCTTAGCATCGAAAGCTTGCATGCAGCAACAGATAATGAATGTTACATGCGTCCCACGGCTAGATAGGATCCTGCAAAAAAACATCGGACAAGGAAAAAGAAGCCAACCATCCCACCCACCGTTCCAATCCCAGCTTTTATGGCCCGTCCCCCCTATTATGGTATTAATCCTCACCCCACTCGATTGGGTGATTGCACGTGTGCACTGTGTGCCTCCCCCCTTAACCCATTCCCGACAATACCATAACAGGCCCAACCCTATCACAGACAACCCATGAGACCACACACGTCCTCTCAGCACTCAAAGCAGTGTGGTAGTGTGTGCTATGTGTACCACCCAAAACTGAACCTCCTTCTGGTCCTGTTGTGATCTCCCATAACCCTCTTTTTGGTAGTGATAAGTGTGGAATTTTTTTTTTGAAATAGTGTTTATAGAGAATTTTAATGGAAATTAGTGATGTCTTGTATTTATTTTGGTTTTTGGTTGTTATGTGATTTCCATTCCCGGAACCATCCTATGTGGCATCTACCTCATCTAGTTCCGTGAATGGCATTCCCGGAAGTAATTGTTATGTGAATGGGGATCCCGGAACTTCATGAGTACGTGAATGGCATTCCCGGAACTTCTTTCTTAGCATCCAAACACCTATATGTGAGTAGGTGCAAACCAATCACATATCCACCAAATAACACCGAATCAAACACAAATCATAAGGACTTTAAGCGAGTTGTAACATTGGCTAGGGTTAAGGGTATGGAAAGGATTTTTAAAGTGGGTAAGGTGAGTGGCAAGCAAAATTGTACCTAGATTACCTAACCAGGCTTAAACATACATGCATATACACCTTCTCACAAATAGGTTACTCATCTCGGGTTAATATCTAGACTAGCAAAAGATGTGCTACCTAATATATATGACACTCTCAAAACCAATACTGAAACATTATTATCATAGGCTTGCAAACCAATCATATCTCCACCAAATAACACCGAATCAAGCACAAATCATAAGGACTTTAAGTGAGTTGTAACGTTGGTTAAGGGTATGGAAATGATTTTTAAAGTAGATAAGGTGAGTGGAATCCAACTAACTAGTTTATACAAACCAAACAATTCACTAACTATCCACTTTGAGTGAAACTGACCCAATAACAATTAAGCTCGTATTCCTTGACTAAAAGCTGAAACTTGGGTTAATTTTTCACCCAATAACATACTTTTGTATCATTTTTCATTTTTTTTCTCTTTTTCTTTTTCTATTTTTTTTTCTTTTTCTAATAATATATCTTAAAAATTCTAACTTCAATATTTCATCCACTATAAAATCTACCTCGTTGAATTCCAACTCCCGAGTTTAAAAACAAAAGCCTAAAAAGGCTAATAGGTTATAATGTTGTGGGTTTAATCAAACGAAAGGGTTAGGCTCAAAGTGGATATCTAAGAAATAATGTTTAGGGTAGGTAAAAATAAAAGAAAAGGTTTCACAAATGTGTTATTCATAGTGCCTTAATCATATTCATGCAAAACTTTGGTTCTAGCCTCGACATGTATCAAGTAAGCAAGCTCTAATAGAATGAACCAATATGGTAAACACACAAGAAAAGAAAATGAGCAGAATGCTTAAAGCAATGCTCAATTTCTCACAAAAATGACAGAAAGGGTATAGGTGTAAAACATGAAAGTCTATCCACTATCTAGCCTATTACCCCTAGTTAGACAATCAATACTTAATTTGTTTATGAAAATCTCTTGCTAAGACTACTTTATTCAGCAACTTAAAAAACTAACAATGACAAAGGACCTAGACGTGTGACTGGTTTAAAAACACCATCACGATTTACATTGAAAAACCATGTTTTCGCACACAATTGTGCTTATGAGACATTTTGCAAAATTTTCAATCATTTTAGAATTTCAATTCAATTTTATCAACTTTGTCGCATCTTTCTACAGTGACAAAGAACCGAAACAAAAACAAAAACAAACAAAACAAAAACTAATTAGTCTCATATGAATGCTTGGCATAATAGGAGGCTTCTTTGACCCAACCGGTGAATTCGATGACTTCGTGTTCAGTTTGGTATAACTCTTGAACTTTCCACATGTTGTTTCTCTAGTGGCTTTTCTACTTACACTCCCGCATCCTCACATTTGGGGATTGCTGCATCTACTGCCTCATTCATCTCCATCATCTTAAACTTGTCAACAAAAAAATCTCTCTTTTGTGCCACCTTCATTCACTTTGGAACGAGGACACTTATAGCACGTCCTTTGGAACGTTTAACTTATTAAAATAAGTAAAAGTAATTGAAATAACGTTTAAGTTAAATTCACGGTTTCCAAATGTCATACTGACTGTGTTTTCTCTCCAATTTTTAAGTGCATTGGCACGCCAAGAATGACCTTCCAAGGATGACCCTCATTTTTGTTCTTTATAGTCAGGGGATAATTAAGCACCAAAAACTCTTAGGGGTAGTAGAATTCCCCCGCCTTCACATTACCTCCTCTACGCATCCCCGAAAACGTTTTTGTGTCAAATTGGCTAACACCACAGTGGTGTCAACTTGTTGTAGAGGACCAAAGTCTGACTAGTTATACAGAATTCCCTGTAATATGCCGACTCTTGATCCATAATCCAACAAAACTTGATTAATCTTCACTCCCCCAACTTTAACTCGGATAAGGGGTTCTCCTAACTCACTTTAATCTTCCGAATCACTTCCTTCCTCTTCAAGATGAATACTTACTGCACTAACATGAGCATGCTTTGAACTTGACCCCTTGATGTTGAGGGTTCAAATCAAATGCATATTTTATAAAACATTCCGTTTTAACACAAACTCTGTACGTGACCCATTATCCTACCTGATCGTCTCCCTTGTTTTTACACGCTTAAATCGTCAATTTGGGACGACTTTCTTAAACGGTCTTTATTAAATTTAACTGATTTTACGATATTTTGATGGTGAAAATACTCAGTTTCATAGTATCTACAACACACTCAACCTATAACATATATCATGAAAGTTTGGTATCGTTGGTTTAATAGTTTTCTAATGGTCCTAACCTGTAAATATAATTTGAATATTTTTATTCGATAATGTATTAAATTAATTATTTTTAAAATGTTTTGATAAAAAAAGATAGATTTTTTTTGAAAGGCGACTTTCTTAAACTCCTACTCCCGGGTGTTCCTGTGAGTCATGCATGTCTTTCACAATGAGTTGTAACCGCAGCGGACTCAAACCAGTGACCCACCTAGAAGGAAACCCACAAATGGGAAAACTCCCTGGCTTAACCTGGAACAATTTATCCCATGCGAGACTCGAAACCCTGACCTTACTAGTCCACCAGAAGGCTTGTGGTAAATTAAAAATAGATAGTACATTAAAATGGCAAAAGCTTGATGTCCGGAAACATGAAACAAATAAACAATCTAATAAACTAATAGAAATTGATTATTTTTCGTAACATCTCCAACTTCGGATCCTTAGTACCGGCTTCTGATTTTTTTCTAATTTTATCTCTATTAAATTCTCTCAAAAAAGATTTGCAAATATTTAACAGAGTAGCACTGGTCAAACTGTTGGATTTTAGGACATGAAATCAACTACTCAATAATCAATTAAACACAAAAACTAGAGGTTTGTGACAAACATATCACATCTATATTTTTACCGAATGTACGCCTTCGTCACATCACTAAAACCATCTTTAAAACTTTGAATATAGACGTACACAAGGGTGAACATGCACGTTTATAAGGTTGAATACTGGCGTATAGGTGGACGTAAGGGCGTTTATGAGGTCGAATACAGACGTATACGAGGTCCAATACATGCATATATGACGTTAATACGGACGTATATGCATTTTTTTTTGTTTTTGAAAGGCAAAGTATAAAAAAAATCAATCAACATAATAGAAAGTTATAACAAGAGCATATGCATCCCCATTCAAACGTCTATAAATACGCCACGTCAGTCGGCACATAAGATATTCACCCATCCTACAAATTATACTCATTTTCCTCAAATACTATGTCTCGCGCGTGTGTGTTTGCGTATGTAGGTTTTGAATTCCTGATAACTTGGATTTTGATGTGTGTAAAATGTATATATTTGTTTTTTTTAATAAAAGAGTTTACACTTTTAAGTTTAAAATTTTTAAAATGGTTTTCACCAAAGTACTAATCTACACACACATAGGTAAGTATACATTTCGTAAAGGCAATATAGTATTAGTAAGAACCAAATATCGATCCTCAAGACACAGTATCTAATGATACTGAATTTTTATTGATATCTAGCTGATAATTAACGATGGGTTTAATGAATAAAACTTAAGAACTAAAGACTTAAACAATTAAGTAAGTAAACAAATAGAAGATCTGTGGAAATCAGATGGAGAAATCTTATCACATAGACTTTGAATCCTTTGGTCATAGTTGAATGATTCTTTTGAATGGCCGAGACTATGATGGTTGTTCCTAAAAGACTATAGCTCTCTCCAGAGATAGCTATACGAGTTTGTTATCTAAAGCTTCTGAAACGTAATACTGGTTACCCTAAGACCTACTATAATGAAGAACCAATTACCACCTTGTTGGTTGTGCTAGAGTGGAAGACTACCCCGCCATGGTCTTGATATCCAAACAAGAATGACCGTGTTATAGACTAACACCAACACTTTTTAGTTGTTTCTGATTGTATTCTATTTGACTTAGAATCTCCAAAATACACCAAGAAGAAGTATCACTTGCTTGAGGTTTTTACTAACTCAGGAATGCCAAGGAAAACCATAAAAAACTCGTCAACCTTTTTTTATCATATTTAATTATAAGGTAGCACATTTACTTTGACAGTTTTACCTCTAGATTTTATCTTGTATTCGCTAGAGTAACAAAACCAATATTATAGACCGAAGACTACAACCTAAAAAAGGAGAATATCAATCCTAAAAAGCGTGCACCCCCTTCATAACTAAAATCACCACACAAATCAGATATAGGTCCAACAATAGTAAACACACATGCACATTTATAAGATTAATTATCATAAATTTACTCAAATAAGTAAAGCTTCATAATCTCGTCAAACAATTAAATCATTCATGGTCAAATTTCATCTAAACCGGTATGAAAATTAAAGTTTAGCCGATCATAATTAAAAAAAAAATACAAAAGTCAGCTGGGTTCATGGCGGAGGTTATGGGTGTAAAAAGGCCTCTATCCCCTTCACATATCTCAGTTTAGTAGTTGGAAAAAATATGAACCAGGTGAACAATTGGAGGCCACCTTTTGACTTATTTGAATCTCGCCTTTCGCTATGGAAGGCCTCCACACAATCTATATGGGGTAGACTCATATTATTAAAATCAGTTGTTGAAAGCCTACCGACATATTAATTTTCCTTGTACAAGGCTCCATGTAAAGTTCTAGACAGTTTGGAAACTTTAAGAGTTTTTATGGGGAGAATTGAGAGACAAGAAGAAAGTTTATTGGGTGGCTTAGGATCGAATGGCAACACCGAAAGAAGTGGGTGGTTTAGGCATTTGTGCTATGAAAGATGTTAATAAAGCTCTACTCGTAAAACGGGCTTGAAGCTTCAAATATGAAGATCAAAGCTTATGGAAGAAGATGATTATGGCTTTTCATAAAAATAATAGTAATTTGTCGTGGCTACCTCAAAAGAAAGGATTATCAGACGTATGGAACAATATTGTGAAGATGTAATCAAAGCTAACATTTGGAGGCCTAAACTACATAAACTAATAAAACGAGTACATGGAAATGGGAAAAGCATTCGGTTCTGGCTTGACCCTTGGGTTACAAATGAGCCTATTAAAGATGTTCTTGTAAACTTATTTTCATTAGAAATCAATAAAAAATGTTTCGTAAGTGATTGTTATGTCTTGCAGAATCAGAAAATAACATGGAAGTGGAGATGGAAGCGAAGACCACAGTCACCGATGATCTTGTGGAACAAGTACATGTCTCGGGTGGTAAAGATAGCTGGCCATGGATGGGGAATCAACCAGGCAAGTTCTCGGTGGGCTTGGCCAAAAGACTACTTCGCATGGAGGATGACAACATTAACAATTTCGTTATGGAATGGAACAAATGAATACCAATGAAATGTAATATTAGCGCATGGAGGGCGGAGATGGATAGAATACCGTCTCTAGTAGCTTTTAACAAAAGAAATGTACAAGTCAACTTCCAGATATGTTTGTTATGAGAAGAGGGTCAAAGTCGTCTCTTCCATACATGTTTCGAATATGGGAGTGCATTTGGGAGCTAACAGATCTAGTGTATGACAAAGAATGAGAAAATCGTTTTTTGTCTTCGGTTAAAAAAGACATAGTATGTGAGAATGACACTTTATTTTGGAAAGATTATTGGTTGGATAATAAATGTCTAGCATAAAGATTTCCAATAATTTATGCCTTAGAGATAGAAAAGGAGTGTGTTGTCTCACATCGTGTGAGAAGGGTGGAGATGGCGGACACAGATTCGGGACTGGGTGGAGCAAGCTCAATTCAAGGAAATCAAGTTGATTATTGGTTAAGTGAATTTGAATTAGGCTAAGGATTGATGGGTTAGGAAATTGAATGACATGAAGGAGTTCTTCATCAAGGGTGTTCGTGAGAAGATTGACAGGTCTTTTCTCTCGAGTGGTTTGACACAAACGTATTAGTTTAGATCGGCCCGAGTAAAGTAAATATTTGTGCATGGAGAGTTCTAGGCAATCATCTCCCTAAAAGGTTAAAGTTGCACAGGAAAGGCATGGATGTTCGGAATGTTCTTTGTCCTCTTTGTAATGATGTGTCTGGATCTATTAATTATATTTTTGGACATTGCTCTTTGGTGGGAAGGCTGTGGGATTTGGCCCGGTGATTGGATTTCCGAATAACAATATGGATTATTTTGATAATGTAAAAATCGCAAAGAATAAGAAGGATCTTGTTGGTTCGATTATTTTTGTAGTTTGGTGGGGTGGTTTGGAAATTTAGGAATGAGGTAATATTCATGAAGGTTCGGATCAAGAGAACGATGCTTTTTGATGAAGTGGTGACATTTTTTTTTATGGATTGGTAGTGGAAGCAGAAAATGTAAGGTTTATTAGACATAATGGTTATTAAATCCTCTAAACTTTTTGTAATGTTTGTTTTTGTTATCCTCTAACAATTTGTTAGTGGGTTTTCTTTAATATTATTTTGTCGCCGTTAAAAAATTATATACATATACAAATTCAAGTGATATTCCAAGCACTTAGATTAGAGACTCGAGTCTAGGGCCGTTGAAAAAGTTCAAAAATAGCTCGGCTCGAAAAAAACCAGGTTGTAAACGAGCCGAGCATGAGCCGGGGCAAGTTCTACTCGCGGCTCGGCTCATGAGGCTCGTGGTTCAGCTCTTTGGCTCGTCTTAATAATATGTATACACACGCGTGCGCGCACACACACACTTAGTTACTTTATTCATTATTAAAAAAAGTCAAACAGTTAAAGTGTCGGACTCTATCACTCCAACACACACTTAGTTTATTAATTCAACTTTTAAATTCCTAAATCATAATTGCACTTCAAAGTTGATCAAACCCTAATTGCCTCCAAAACTTTTCATCTCTTACGCTTCCCTTCCGGTTTGGATTGTGTATGTTGAAACTATTTTTTTCTTCTTTTACATGAAAAAATTAAAAAAAAGTTGAGTTGTTTCGACAGGCCACGAGTTGGCTCGAGTTTTTTACGAGCTGAGCTCAAACTCAACTTTTCAGCTTGATAAAATTTCGAGCAGAGCCGGTTCGGCTCTAACTTTTCACGAGCCGAGTTTGAGCCCATCCTTGCTCGGTTCGACTCGTTTAGAGCCCTACCAGAGTCTTGTCATCAAAATGTGATTTTGGGTTATTACTGTCATTTTATAAACACAAGGGTTCAAATTAAACTAAAATTAAAGATTGGTTAGTTTAAACAAGTTTTCAAGGGAAATAGTGTCCATTAGAGATGCATAAATCGGGTTTTGGGTCAGACCTGGGTATGAACCGGTTCTTGGCTAGACCGGGTCTAATTAGGGCTGGTTCCACCGAATAACTGTGTTCGAACCGGAACCGGTTTAAGGGTGGATGGACCGTACCCATACGGAACCGGGTAGGTTAGGGTACATAACCGGGTCGGTTCCGGTTCCGGGTAGGAACCGGTTCCGACCATTTCCAAACGGCTATAACCCCTTTTACACCATTTTTTACACACAATAACATTATAAATACAATTCAATATCAATTATTTTACACACATAAAAAACTTACTCCACTCTCAACTCACAAAAAATCTCTCCACTCTTTACTCACAAAAATGAACTTTTGGACCGAACCGAAGACGAGGAGTACGGATTTGCCCTTGCGATAGTACACGTTATGGCCGGGACTACAAGTGATGAGTTATATGATCCTGATTTATTATAGGTTCGCGTTAATGATAGATTCTACAAGGAAATGGATTCTGATACAGAGCATACAAAGGCTCAAATAATGTCAAAGTGGCGTAGTATATATGTAGTGATTGAGAGGTTTCACACAATCTACATAAGACATATGGAGGCCTTGGAAGATCCAAATAACGATCAGAATGTTGTCGAAGAATATTGTGCTGAATATGCACGAATTCATGGAAAGCCGTTTTGTAAGTTAGTAACTTGGGAGCTTTTAATCGAAGATTAATTTTGTATTGTTTTCAAGTTGTGTGTCAACATTCACCCTTGTCGATTTGATTACTAATAATACACACTAAAATAAATAAAATGGGTTCGGACCGAGTTATTATTACATTACCTTTAGGCTAGCACTAATCATTGTATGTGACCTTCGTCGCATCATACAACTTGCAGTACCTGTCTAAGTGTTTTCGCAAGGTTGAATTTGAATCCTTTAAAAAAAACTTCCCGCACAACTTGCAACGAGCCTGGTTCACCCCGGTTGAAATCTCACAAAGATCAAAATATTGCCAAATATTCGGGTTTCTATTCGTAGGAATAACTTTTACCACCGTTACAGATGGCGCAGCAACGTTATCAGCCATTTATAGAAAAAGAGAGAGTAAAATGATAGTATTTTATGCGTGTTTTTCGTTTGGTATTGCGTTCTGAATTTGTGTGATCAACCAAAACATGAAACAAGTGCTTATAGGCCTCAAATATTAAAAAAAAAGTTCTAAAAACCGGGTATAACGGCTTTATAGCAGTTAAAAACGGTTCTTTTTCATTTTTACCGTTTCCAACGGTCGGAACCGGTTCCACGGTACGAACTGGGTCCTGATCGATACTGTGGATAATGTAAACCGGTTCGGAATATACGGGTTCAAGCGGGTACAAACCGGGTTCACTAGATTGCAGTTCCGAGTAAATCCCCAAATCCGGTTCAGAACTGGTTTTTTTTTCATCTCTAAAGGAGTCCATGGATTTTGTGTAGAGTTTGTAACTTTGTAAGTGGTGTTTTAATTATTGAAGATTCCATGGAACGACGTGAAACACTTCTTGGTAATGTGTTCAATAATGAAAATAGGTATACATATTAATTAAAATGTTTTAAACTCCAACGAGTTCTTAGATTGAAATGTACGAGGATTAATTTATTGAATTAAATTATTTTTCTTACTCCATAATACCAAGTGAAATGTTGTGGTTTAATTAAAAAAGTAAAAATCGAGTGGGCTCTCACTAACTAAATCTTTAAACTTTTGTAATGGTTTAAATAATTTTTTAATCATTTGGTAATCATTATTTTAATTTATTTTAATATATTAATTAAATAACAATACTAATTTTAATTTTAAAACAAGAAACAAAAAATAACAAAAAATTATTAATGCTTCAAAAACTTGGCGGGTACCGGTTGGTTTAGTGGAATTATGGGACGATAAACGTTGGGTTGGTTGAAGAAGTTAGGGTTAAATAGGTTGTTCGGGTTGTTTAAATCGTCCAGGCCAACTTGTTGTTGGAAAAACGGGTTGTTTTAATCGTTTAGGGTAAGTTGTTGAAAAAATGGGTGGTTAGGTTTCAACAGATTCATGTTTGAAGAGCTGGATGGAGATAAAAACTAAGAAATTTGAAATATAAAGATGGAGATGAAGAGTAAGAATTTTTGTGTGAGTAAAAATGGTAAAAGGTTTTGATTATTTATAGATTTAAAAACTATTATTTTTTAAATGTAATCAACTGCTACTTTCTTGAAAAACCCAAGCAACGTTCACTTATACACGTTTAACACCCGTTAACCCCCGCTCCCCCACCCGTAATGGTGTGTAAAACCCCCTCCTCCCTTTTGGCTTACGTGTACGTGTATGTTAGTCCAATACACTTGGTCTAATATATTTTTTTTAACAACAATAGAATATTTCTAGAAAAATACTAGATCCAAAGATAATTTCTCTCGCCCCTAGGAGCATTCCCATTCAGCAATGTAGAGAGAGCAATAGAAAGAAGGGTAACACTCGTGACAACACTCAAAACCCCGGCCCACGCCCCCTCCATAGAGGGGCGGCGCAGTGTTTCATGCCCTTCACGTCAACCAAGTTAGCCACGCGCTCCCCTCATGAGAATCATTACACATAGATGAGTTAACCACGGTTAAACACCTATCTAAAACGATGTAGTTTTAGGCTTGTATAAATATATCATATTCTTCACAACTTTATAATTTTAAGAGCTTCTACTTCGTTTTTAGAGTAAAATGTCATTTTCATCCTTGTTGTAAAGCCCCACTCCTGGGAGATCTCACGCGTTGGATTTACTCATTCGCATTATAGTTTAAAATAACTGAAAGGCATTCATTGGCAGCGGAAACACTGTCATCATACATAAGTCATAAAACATCGATAACATAGTCTTTAAATTAAACATAAATGGGATCTCAACCGGGGTCAAGTAGCCATCAATCCTGGTCCAGTTGCATCCTTATCGATCCTTCATCTATAATCATTTACCTGAAGTGCATACTAAAAAGTAAGTTAAAGTCGGTGAGTTTTAGTTTTAAGCAAACAGGCACATACATCATACACATGGAATACGTTCATATATACAATCCTATATATATAACTATTTATCATGCGGAAATATAGCTTTTAACATGCATTATATGGAGTCGTAGCTCCCGGTCATACATCATACACAATCATAGCTCGGGGTCATTCATCATAGTGAGTCGTAGCTCATAAGACATGTATCAAGCAAAATAGCCTAACACACATGGGGGAAATCATTCTCATCTCGTATCGGTGTCACAAAGACAATCGCATTCGTATCTATTACATATGCATCCATGAATCGAATCCTCCTACCGTCTACACAAAGTAGCAATAATTGTCTATCATAGTAGACAGAAACATACTGTCTGCATAGTAGTCGTACGTCACATCGTCTACCAAATTAGTAGTAAAACATATACCGTCTACACTAAGTGGAAGCAATCTTACCGCACACCGGTGCAATCAGAAACATCATACTAAGTCGTCACTCAAGAACATCATTTGTCTACACGAAAGCCGTATAATCATCTACCGAAGTAGTCATTCCCAATTCGACTATTATGCAGCTGTGAATTGTAAAATTACCCACCGTCTACCGAATTAGTCGTAAACATCATATTGAGTCATAGCTCAGGAATATATCGTCTGCATAGACAGTATTCTGTTCGTCGGTTTACCACAAAGGTAACTGTTTCACAAACACATAAGCATGCAAGGTAATCATTTACATAAACATTCGTCTACACATAATATGGACATAACCAATTTTATAAACGTTTTGTAGAATGGTTAAGTACGCACCTCAACCCAAACATGACTAAAAATTAAAAAAAGGCATCTAGAAACTCACATGAGATACACGGTATGTATTCTAAGCTCCGATCGGGTCTGCAAGCTCTGTTACGTGCACACTACCTAAGGGGTACATTTTTTAGGTAAACTTAGGTTCATATGTTACGAATGTGCTCTATATAGTTATGCATTACGAGAACCTAGGGTATACGTGTGAGAACTCATGGAAGTATTCGTGCACCAAGTACTCGTGTTCTTCAAAGTACTCGATCGATATAGTCCACCGAACTTAACTTGATCCCGAGAACTAAGACGACTGAGGCTAGTGATGGATATATGATGTCCGATCATCAATTAAGTCAACGTTACTATTAAGGTACGATCCAAAGAGTTACACCTTAGACAACGAACAAAATATATAATATTTAATTGTTAAATATTATTCACGAAATACGGAAACAATAAATGGTGAGTAAATATTTAGAGAAATATTTGTTGGAGATTGGGATAATTAATTATCTGATCAATTAATTATTTGCGAGGAATGAATGTTTAATCAGTTAAACATTTAAGGATTATGTTTTTACTAATTATATGTAATTAGTAATTACAAGAGTTTAATAATTAAATATTAATTATTACTGGGGTTTTAAACGTTAATACCAGAGGGACCAGTGTGTAATTATAATGGTTATAAATATACCATTATAATCAAAACCCTAACCCTAATCCCACTCACCTCAAAATCAATGTCCCCTTCCTCTTCCCCTTGGGTTCGGCCGACGCCACCCACTACTGTTGTGAGCCGCCCGATCGCCGGCCACCTCCGCCGCGAGCCGCCTTCGCCGCTACCGCTGTGATCGCTTCGCTCGTGCGTAATTCGTGTGACGTTTTGCAGTGTTTTTCGTGTACCAATCTTCTAGCGTGACGTTCGTTGAACTAAGGTGTTACAGATATGGTTATCGCCAAAGGTATAAAATCTAAACACCCGACGGTTGGTTATTTAATATTGTTTATGCGCGTGTAATTGGATCACTGAAAGGAATCCAAATCTGATCTGGTAATGGTATTATTAAATCACTTCCGCTAAAATATATCTGATTTATTTATTTAAAAAGGTTTTAAATGTTAAAACTGGTACCATGATTCCCAACAGTGATATCAGAGCCACCTTTACGCGCGTTTAGACATATATATATATATATATATATATATATATATATATATATATATTAAATCGATCTATTGTATTATTTGTCAAAACTTCTGTTTGACAAAAGATCGAGCCTTTTTCGTTTCTTGTGATTTTGTTGAATGAATCGAGCACTAGAGATATGTGGTTGTGTTGTTTGTTGATCGGCTGTTATCTTTATTTTTTATGGGTTATTTGGAACCCCGATGTAATAGTCAGGGTTTTGTTTATTTATTTATTTTTAGTGTATTTGTAAATAAATATTGTAACCATAAAGAGACGAAGACTTGAAGACCAATGCGGACAAAGACATGTTTAAAGATGGAGATCTTGGACTAAGTGGGAGATAGCACATTTATTATTTTGTTATCCCTTATACCAGTCCGATTGTTCGTTTGATGGCTCGAACGAAACCGGATAATTTTTCAAGTTGCTCGATTCTGCGTTTTATTTATTTTTGTGGTTGTGATATAATTATTTAGGATAATAATTAAATTGCAAAAGTTTTAATAAAACTTTTGACACAACTTAAAACGACGAGATAATTAAATTGTTTATTTTTCTCGGAAAGTTAATTAAATAAAAGTGTTTTATTTAAAAGTGAAAACATATTTTAAATTTAAATAGTTTTTATTTAAAACAATTTTAAATTAATTAAAGAGTTGATTGGTTTAAAATAAGTTCGCGACAAATGACCAATTTAGAAAAATAGGGTATTTAAAATTGCATCATGTCGAGTGTTGAAAGTGTTTCACGAACTGATTAATAAAATTGGTTTACAAAAATTGCACGACTTGTATCATGCTACACGTCGACCAAAATGTTTTTGACCCGAAACGGTAATATTAAAAAACATTAAAGAAATCCCAATACAAAATCGATATTTCTGCGCCATCCTTAATCGTAACACTTCAACTAATTTATCCGAACTCCCGGTGTTAGTGAATTACCCTGCATCCGGTCCTATGATTTTAGTTGAAGGTAGAACCGCGATTCCTAAGTCACTTAGGCCGGGTCTACAGTTACAATTGAAAGATAAATATCACTTAAGTCGTTTAAGTGGGCGTAGTTGAGGGAAAACGTATCCAAAGCTTGACAATACTCGTCATGCCCCTCAAACCGAGAGTTGTATAGTTGATACAATTGGTAATCGTTACCTACCCGTCGAGCTATGCCAGTGAAGAGTGCTCAGCCATTCACTGAGACATGGGGAACCGGGATCTCATTCCTAATTATATAAATTTTTGTAATTGGGTCATAAAATTTTATTAGGAAATCCAAGCATGAAAATACTAAAACTTATTTTTGAATTTTGTAGATGTCTAACGAATCGAATACAAATTCCTTATTCTCCCTAAAATCCATCATTGAGAAGGATAAGCTTAACAACTCCAACTTCATGGACTGGTATCGAAACTTGACAATTGTTATCAAGGCTGAGAACAAGATGTATGTTCTCGAGGAACCAATCCTGGAAGGACCATCTGCTATTACGGGCCAAGCGTAAGACCTGGGATAAGCATGTTGATGACTCTATCAAGGTCTCTTGCTTGATGCTAGCGTCCATGATACCAGAACTTCAAAAGAATCTGGTGGACATACCTGCATATGACATGATTAGGCAATTGCAAGAAATGTTCCAGCAGCAGGCCCGTCATGAATGCTTCGAGGTGATGAGATCACTTATAAGCTGTTGCATGCAAGAAGGTTTTTCTGTCAGTACCCATGTGCTGAAAATGAAATGATATATTGATCACCTAGCACGTCTTGAATCCCCCTTAAGTAATGAATTGACCGGGGATATAATCCTCAACTCACTGCCAAAATCATATGATCAGTTCACTCTGAATTACAATATGAATGCTTGGGACAAGACCGTCCCGGAGTTGCATATGATGCTAAAGACTGCCGAGATGAATATACCAACTCCTGCTAAGTCTGGTTCAGTGCTAATGATCAAAGAAGGTAGAGTCAGGAAATCTGAAGCAAAGGGAAAATGCAGGAAAAGCTCCAAGAGCAAGGGCAAAGGCAAAGTTGTTGCCAAGAAACCTCTAAAGAATGTTAAGTGTTTTCATTGTGATGAAACCGGACACTCGAAGAGGAATTGCCCAAAGTATCCGGCCGAGATGAAGCAGAAGAAGTCTGCTGGAGGACAATCCTAATGATTTGAAGGGACTAAGGAAGGTTAAGAGACTGAAGCAAGGTGACCTGGAGCTCCATGTGGGAAATGGACAAAAGGTTGTTGTGAAGAGTGTAGGAGAATATACTCTTTTACTTCCTTCTGGATTAGAACTTGTTTTGAACAATGTTTATTTTATTCCTAATTTGACTAGGAATATTGTTTCAGTTTCTGCTTTGCAATAACAAGGATTAATTTATGCTTTTGACAATGATTTCATTTATGCATATTTGAATGGTTTGTTCTACTTTTCTGCGAAGCCTCAAAATGGAATCTATGAGATAGACGTCCATGATAATAACATCATACTTAATATCTCCTCGAAACGTATGAAATATGATTTCAAAGATACGTATTTATGGCATTGTAGGCTTGGACACATAAACAAGAATCGTATGAAGAAACTCCAGACCACCAGAATTCTGAATTCTACAGGTCAAGAGTCATTTGATGATTGCGAATCATGTTTAAGTGGATAGCTAACCACAGCTCCTTTTCAGTCAAAGGGCTAATGTTGGGTATAGAACTGAGACTGATGCTGTCAATAGAAACTACAATATCGAAACTAGTAGTTTCGGTTGAACATTTGTTCAATTGAAACTACCTGGGGTGAGACTAATTGTTAGTGTATGATGAGCGTTTATTTTCATTTCAATCAAAGAATCATACGTTTTATGCTTTCAGTTATCTGTTATTCTTCACTTTTATATGTTTCTATTCGTGTATGTGATCCCCACACCCGTCTCTACCATTTCTGATTCGAGAGTGATACCGGATTCAGAGATTCCACCTCTTGATTCGAACTGTTTGTGGATTTCAACTCAGATCTGTGTTCTACAGGTCTGTTTCGGGACTTACAGTTTTTTTTTGGAATTTTCTTGACAATTAATCATAAACATGAAACACACTAATATTCACAAGGTATACTGAAAGTTTATCATGCCAAGCATCTCCACCAGTTGGGGAAATCTGGTAGAATCAAAGGCCTTTGTGAAGATTTCTACGGTTTGCCTGTCGGTTTTGACCTCAACGATTTGAATATGCTTTTTTTCAACACAACCATGGATAAAATAATGTTTTATTTCAATGTGTTTGGTTTTGGAATGCTGAACTGGGTTTTTGGTGATATGGGGAACGGCAGTGTTGTCACACAGAATGGGTGTCTCGTGGAATGTGATCCCATAGTCAAGCATCTGATGGTGTATCCATCTGACTTGGGAACAACAGAGGGCGGCAACAATGTATTCGGCTTTGGCAGTTGATTGGGAAACGGTGGATTATTTTTTACATTGCCATGAGACAAGGCGGTTGCCAAGGAACTGACAACCCCTAGAAGTGGATTTACAGTCTAAGTTGCATCCCTCGTAGTCTGAATCTGAATTAGCCACAAGATCAAACAAATAATTTTTAGGATACCAAAGAACCAATTTTGGCTTATATTTTAAATATCTCAAAATGTGTTTGACAGTAGATAAATGAGAGAGTTTAGGATTAGCCTGAAAGCGTGCACATATCACACCCCCAAATTCCACTAACGGTAGTTTTACCATTTGGAAGGTGACACACCAGGATCTCAGTTATTAGTTACATCAAACGACACTATATGAGACTTCAAAAGTCATAACTTAAATGTTCAGAGTTAAATGCGGAAGTGTAAACATTAATAGGAAATCAAAAGTAATTACACGCAACAAGCGTTAATTAATGTAATTAAGTAAAACTCTTTAAGATGTTTGAAGTGAATGATATGACAGTAGGACTCCATGCATGTCCTAAGTGTGCAACCTGTGCCAAGGCGACTTGAGAAACATGTAAAAAAAAGTGTCAACACAAGGTTGGTGAGTTCACAGGTTTGTATGTAAATAAACTGTTTGCGTGTTGCTGGATCCACATACGTAAGTCACACCTATTGCTAGCTAGGCAATGTACAAGTTACTCTAAGCGTTCGCAACCGAAGCTGACTGATTATGTTTGGGTGACTTCCGCCATTGCTAACATCAACAAATGGCAAGTGTTAAGGACAATTTACACCCGTTAAACCTCCAATCAAACTAGAGCGACTAGCCCGGGTGGGGTTTGTCAAACCTAGTAGTACTACTCAAATTTCCTCGCTATACTCCATATATTAATGGTCCGAGTGTGTAAGGACTTTGCATGTTATGTATGCACTTAGGTACACAAGTGGTAATGAAATACTATGTGATCCATGTCCGTGTGTATGTCTCTCTCTGACTGGGAGACAAGTAACGGATGTCTGTTCGTATGCATGTTTCTCCCTAACGGGAAAACAAGTAAAATGATGTTTGTTTGTACGCATGTTTCTCCCCAACGGGAAAACAAGTAAAATGATATTCATTTGTATGCATGTTTCTCCCCAACGGGAAAACAAGTAAAAATGATGATTGTGTGTATGCGTGTTTCTCCCCAACGGGAAAACAAGTAAAAATAATGTTTGTGTGTATGCATGTTTCTCCCCCAATAAGAAAACAAGTAAAAAGGGGCCGTGAAACACACCTGAGTCCGAATAAAGCGTAGTAAATAGCACCACAAAAGAATGCAACAAATACCACAAATAGTTTGCTAGCGGTCGATCTACCAATGCCCTAGAATGCAATTCACAACTGTTAGAGACACATAGGATTTTCATGATGACGACACGGAAAAATCGAACGTTCTAACACACTTATGACTAACGAGTAGGAAATCTTGACATCAGGATTTGTAAATCCCTAGTTAAGTAGCTACTATGAAAACGTCACCAAGGTATAATCACTAGAAAATATATTGTGAAAATCTAATATGATCTCATATGTATATATATATATATATATATAAATGTTTCCAGATAAATTTTGAAATAAGTAATAACCGTACTATACGTAGAAAATCGGTTGATACATAAATAATGAAAGGGTTATTTTAGTAAGAGAAATAAGTGTTAAAATGATATTGTAAATGAATATATTATTTTTATATTTAAAAATAATAGTTAAAATGAGTAACGAGTTCGTTTCCGCGCATCGATCGTTTTCTGGAAGCAAATCGTATTAATAAATCTTTATAATAAAATAGGAATTGTTTTTATTTAACAATATAACATAAAAAGTTGCTAAAAAACAAAACGCGGGTTGCGGGATTCGAACCCGAGTCTCTCCCACAACATACCATAGCTTTAACCGGTCGACCCACTAGGGCGATCGTGTACTAGATCCGAACCAATTGGTTTTAACATAGATGGTCTCTGTGTTCCTCCCCTCCCACATGAACCGATCGGAAAACTCCCCCTTTAATCCATTAAATTCGATTTCGATTGAACAAAAAGACATAGGGGTTTTGTTATTTAGGGTATTTCGAATCTATGTATGAGTTTAATTGCAAAATCATTATGTTAAAGGTCGTTTATTTCCGTTTTGAAATGTCGAAAACCTAGGTTATGAACTCAAATCAATTTGACTAAATCTGATAAGATTGTTTGTTGGAACCATAGGGATTTCAAAGGGTGAGGGATTGCGTTCCTATCCATGTAGTTGAATTTTATTTTAACAGGGTTTGGGTATTAGTTCGATTAAACCGTTCAAACGATGAACCCTAGAATTCGATCGTGTTGAAATCGATGATATAAGCCCCAATTAGAATAGGGCTTTTAATCTAGGAGTGAATACGAAACTGAGGATGTGTTTGATTACCAGAATGGATACCGAATTGATGGAGATCGGGTAAATGGAGTTCCGACTTCAACGGGTTTGATCTCCGGCGACTATGGTCTCAGTTTTGATCGAATTGGATGATTCAACATCTTCTGGAGGACTCGTCTAGCGTTCGAAAATGATCGATTGGCGAGGATGATGACAGAAACGAACGAATTTGATTAGTATGTGTTAATGGTCAGCGGTTACGAGTTTAATACTCATAATTCGGTTTAATTCGTGCGTAATGATGAGGTTAAATTGCTCAATGATGACCGCTTATGGCATTTAGAGGTAAATTAGTTACGAATTTGAGATTATGACTTTGAATTCGAGCCTAGAACTCGTGGGTTTGACTTTTTAAAAGTCAACAGAAACAACAACCCTTCAATCTTGACTTTCGAAGTCAATAGATTTGAGTTTGGGATAATTACATAACTAGTCCTTGAAATTTTGTTTAAATGATGACAGAATTAGCCCCCAGGGTTTGGATTGAGTTAAGAACACGGTTAGTTGACTTCCAAAAGTCAACGGAAATTAACTAAAGGCTAATTACAGGATTGGTCCTTCTAATTTCATGTAATTGAGTTTGAATATAGGCTGGGTTAGTCTCTGTAGTTTGAGTTTAATAAATGACAGTTTTAGTCCCTGGAGTTAAAGATAGGTTAGGATTTAACTGGATCTTTGTTAACGGAGTTAACCCTAAATTGCCGGATGTCACATCATCCTCTAGTTAAAAGAATTTTCGTCCTGAAAATTAAAATAAGAAAAATTTTCTGGGTGTCACATCATCCCCTAGTTGAAAGAATTTTCGTCCCGAAAATTAAAATAAGAAAAATTTTCTGGGTGTCACATTATCCCCTAGTTGAAAGAATTTTCGTCCCGAAAATTAGAATAGTACCTTAAGTTTTTGACGTGGAGTGCTTGAATAGATGAGGATACTTGCGCATCACCTGATCCTCACGCTCCCACGTGAATTCCAGTCCGTGTTTCGAGTTCCAACGAACTCTGACAATAGGGATTTTACTACGCTTAAGTGTTTTGACTTCCCTATCCATGATTTTTACCAGTTCTTCGATGAAACACAATTGTTCATCGATGTGAAGTTCCTCAAGAGGAACCGTGAGTGACTCGTCTGCTAGACATTTCTTCAAGTTCGAGATGTGAAAGACGTTTTGTACACCACTAAGTCTTTCAGGTAGGTCCAGTTGATACGCCACTGGCCCGATTTTCTTCAAAATCTTGAATGGTCTGACATAACGAGGATTCAACTTGCCTCGTTTTCCAAAACGAATGACACCCTTCCAAGGTGAGACTTTTAACAAGACCATATCCCCTACATGAAATTCTAATGGTTTACGACGCTTATCGGCATAGCTCTTTCGACGATCATGAGCTGCTGCCATACGGTTTTTAATTTGAACGATTTTCTCAGAAGTTTCAAGTACGAGTTCAGGGCCTGTAAGCTGACTATCCCCAACTTCAGCCCAACAAATAGGAGAACGACATTTCCGTCCATATAATGCTTCAAATGGAGCTGCCTTGATGCTAGTGCGATAACTGTTGTTGTAGGAGAACTCCACCAACGGTAGGTGAGACTCCCAAGTGTTACCGAAGTCAATCATACAAGCTCGTAGCATATCCTCCAGAGTTTGAATCGTACGTCCTGTATGGCCATCAGTTTGAGGATGATATGTTGTACCCATATCTAGACGTGTGCCTAGGGCTTTTTGCAATGATTGCCAAAACCGAGAGGTGAATCGAGCGTCTCGATATGAAATGATTGAAATTGGCACACCGTGTCGAGAGACTACTTCTTTCACGTATATACGAGTAAGTTTTTCCATCTTATCTATTACCTTGATTGCTAAGAAGTGAGCGGACTTTGTTAAACGATCTACGATTACCCAAATGTTATCACATCCGGTAGGAGTTCGTGGCAATTTCGTGATAAAGTCCATGGATATCTGCTCCCATTTCCACATGGGAATATCTGGTTGCTGGGGAAGACCGGAAGGCTTTTGATATTCAACTTTGACCTTCGCGCAAGTCAGGTACTTGCTCACATAGGTGGCTATATCGGCCTTCATCTTTGGCCACCAATACAGCACCTTTAGATCATGGTACATCTTGTCGGAACCTGGATGAATAGAGTAACGAGATTTATGAGCTTCATCCATAACCAGTTCTCTTAAGTTCCCATACACTAGAACCCATATTCTCTCTGCCAGGTAGCGAATGTCGTCTGATATAACCCCAAGTTGTTCTTCCATACCACGCGTGGATTACAACGGTAGGATTTCCTCCTTTAGGCCTTTGAGTTGATAACTATGGATCTGATCAGGTAGTCCATGGTGGATGGGGAGCTGTAATGCTCGGACTCGTCTGGGTTTAGTTTCTTTCGGGCTTAGGGCATCGGATACTACGTTAGCCTTGTTCGGGTGATACTTGATAGCCCAATCATAGTCGTTCAAGAGTTCGGTTCAACGATGTTGTTGCGTGTTCAACTCTTTATGTTCAAAGATATGCTGAAAACTCTTGTGATCAGTGTAGATAGTGCATTTGGTACCGTACAAGTAATGTCTTCAGATCTTTAGTGCAAATACCACGGCTCCCAACTCTAATTCATGAGTCATGTAGTTTTTCTCGTGGATTTTCAATTGACGAGAAGCGTATGCGACCACTTTCTCGCGTTGCATCAACACACAACCAAGACCTTGAATGGATGCATAGCCATATACCACGAGATCATCTGTTCCCTCCGGAAGAGATAGGATGGGTGCACTGCAGAGTTTATGTTTAAGAAGTTGGAACGATGACTCCTGGGTGTCACCCCAGTTATAGGGTTTATCCTTTTGAGTTAAAGCAGTGAGGGGTTGGGCAATCTTGGAAAATCCTTCAGTGAAACGACGGTAATAGTCAGCCAATCCCAGGAATTGTCACACCTAAGTTGGCTTTGTAGGTGTTGCCCAATTCTTGATTGCTTCTACTTTAGTTGGATTAACATGTATTCTCGTCTTGTTGACTACATGTTCTAAGAATTGTACTTCTTGAATTCAGAGTTTGCACTTGGAAATTTTGGCATACAATTGCTCTTGCTTTAGCAATTCTGAAATCAAACGCAGGTGTTCCTCACGTTCATCCCTATTCTTGGAGCAGATGAGGATGTCATCGATGAAGACGATAACGAACTGATCTAGGTACGGTTTACACACACGGTTTATGAGGTCCATGAATACCGCGGGTGCATTGGTCAATCCGAAGGGCATGACCATGAATTCGTAGTGACCTTACCTAGTTCTGAATGCCGTCTTTGAGATGCCCTCGTCTCGAACTCTCAGCTGATGATAACTGGGTCTAAGATATATCCTGGAATAGAAGCTTGATCCATGGAGTTGATCAAACAAATCATCGATGCGGGGTAAAGGTTAACGGTCCTTGTTGGTTACTTTATTAAGTTCACGGTAGTCGATGCACATGCGGAAGGTCCTGTCCTTCTTCTTGACAGATAGGACTGGAGCTCCCCATGCGATCACTAGGTGCAAGTCTACAGGGTGCCCGAGCAATAGGCGTTGCTCCGGGTGCTAGATCAATTTGGAATGCTCGGCGACGAGAGCCAAAATGGCAGTATGACCTTTACGTAGATGCTTTTGTGCTTTCACGAAAGATATGATGCCCACGACAGCATCACTCTTTTCGCCTTGGACAGAAAGGGTTTCTCCACTCGGGAGAGGTAGGCGAACAAATTTGCTCACGACAAATAATTTCAGCTTGGTTCTTAGATACCCAATCCATATCGACAATTACGTCGAAGCTGCCGAGTGTGACTGGCATAAGGTCAATGTCAAGTTCATGACTAACGAATTCAAGTTTACGACCCTTAAGAATGTGAGTTGCTTCAATTATCTGTCCATCAGCTATTTCTATGGTGTACTTAGCTTCTAGTAGGGTTGGAGTACGACTGCTCTAGTAAGAACTTCGTGAGGTCACTGAAATAACTAGATATGTTGGGGTATAAATCAAATTAGACCACGGATTAGTCACAGGATGAGGTAACAAGGTCAAATGGAATACATTGTTGTAGTGTAAGGAATAACTTGTTAGTTTAGGAAGAATTCCACAAATTCCGCTTACATAGTTGGGGTAGATAAGTTTGCCATGAGATTCTATTAGAGTTTCAATCATGATGGTTTATGTGATCACGTTTGGATGAGAGTCTTAATTTCACTAAGACTCTTTCATGAGTGAGATATAATGATGGATCCTATTGATGACTATTCAGTGTGTCCGTAAACATCTTCAACCTGATAGTCGTGCCTATCAACTATTGAATAGGTTTAATGATACCAACTAGTCGTTGAGCGGGCTACGAGAATTTCTACGGACAGTGAAAACTTAAGTCTGTAATTCACAGATTAGGACCATTTATCCACACACTAGGTTTCACCAGGACTTACATGCACCTCAAATTACTATTACGTGTGCACCCGTAATGATAATTTGTTTTGCATGCTCACCCTAGTTCTCCCTGTCCTGTGTCATAACATCCTTTAGCATGTATTGCTGAGTACAGAGTGTTTTCAGATATGATAAGTCGTCGAAAATCTTAGTCATCAACTATACTTTGATCAATTAGAACTCATATCAGGATGAGTAGTCGAGAATGGTTTGATCCAAGTATTCACTCGAGTTGAAACACAATACAGGAGTCCAATCCAGCGGATTGTAGATGAGAACATGGACAAACATGTACATGAAATGCGACTTCGAGAAATGAAACTAATTCATGAATACAAGTTACAGGAAGCAGCAAAGTATCCGTCCTTTCAACTGAGTCAAGATAGGGTTTGAGTATGCATTGAGCAATGCGTTCTCAGATTTGTGGTCAATCTATTCTCAACAGAATATCGACCAAAGACGCGAGCCCATGGCTCGGGAAAGTGATGACATCTACGTGTCAATGGATTCTATAATAATGCGTGCAACGGTCTGACATCACTCGGCGTATTGTTCCTAGTGGGTACAGTAGGGGACTCGCCTCCGACGATCCCAACACCCAAAGAGATATGCGTTAGTGTTGAGTGTCGTCCATAACATGGACCTGAGAAAGCCCACCATACCCAACAGGTGATGGTGATGTAAGTGACTCATCTGAAGGCTCCGTCTCGCTGCCCTCGGATGGGAGTGGATGATGTTCTGGTGATTCCCCGAGTGTCGCCACTGGGAATGATCATTTAATGTAAATGATGTGTCCCTCATCAGCAGAGGGTGATATGGATGATGTCAACATGACTGCAATGCAATGTATGTCTGGATGCTGTGTGTATCATGTATGAGTGTATGTGTCGTGTAACTAATGCATGTGTGCGGTTATAGTCTAGTATGCACTCCTAGTTCTCTATAACCTATGGCTCTGATACCAATCTATCACACCCCCAAATTCCACTAATGGTAGTTTTACCGTTTGGAAGGTGACACACCAGGATCTCAGTCATTAGTTACATCAAACGACACTATATGAGACTTCAAAAGTTATAACTTAAATGTTCAGAGTTAAATGCGGAAGTGTAAACGTTAATAGGAAATCAAAAGTAATTACACGCAACAAGCGTCAATTAATGTAATTAAGTAAAACTCTTTAAGATGTTTGAAGTGAATGATATGACAGTAGGACTCCATGCATGTCCTAAGTGTGCAACCTGTGCCAAGGCGACCTGGGAAACATGTAAGAAAAAGTGTAAACACAAGGTTGGTGAGTTCACAGGTTTGTATGTAAATAAACTGTTTGCGTGTTGCTAGATCCACATACGTTAGTCACACCTATTGCTAGCTAGGCAATGTACAAGTTACTCTAAGCGTTCGCAACCGAAGCTGACTGATTATGTTTGGGTGCCTTTCGCCATTGCTAACATCAACAAATGGCAAGTGTTAAGGACAATTTACACCCGTTAGACCTCCAATCAAACTAGCGCGACTAGCCCGGGTGGGGTTTGTCAAACCCAGTAGTACTACTCAAATTACCTCGCTATACTCCATATATTAACGGTCCGAGTGTGTAAGGACTTTGCATGTTATGTATGCACTTAAGTACACAAGTGGTAATGAAATACTATGTGATCCATGTCCGTGTGTATGTCTCTCCCTGGCTGGGAGACAAGTAACAGATGCCTATTCGTATGCATGTTTCTCCCCAACGGGAAATCAAGTAAAATGATGTTTGTTTGTACGCATGTTTCTCCTCAACGGGAAAACAAGTAAACTGATATTCATTTGTATGCATGTTTCTCCCTAATGGGAAAACAAGTAAAAATGATGATTGTGTGTATGCGTGTTTCTCCCCAATGGGAAAACAAGTAAAAATAATGTTTGTGTGTATGCATATTTCTCCCCCAATAAGAAAACAAGTAAAAAGGGGTCGTGAAACTCACCTGAGTCCGAATAAAGCATAGTAAATAGCACCACACAAGAATGCAACAAATACCACAAATAGTTTGCTAGCGGTCGATCTACCAATGCCCTAGAATGCAATTCACAACTGTTAGAGACACATAGGATTTTCGTGATGACGACACGGAAAAATCGAACGTTCTAACACACTTATGACTAACGAGTAGGAAATCTTGACATCAGGATTTGTAAATCCCTAGTTAAGTAGCTACTATGAAAACGTCACCAAGGTATAATCACTAGAAAATATATTGTGAAAATCTAATATGATCTCATATGTATATATATATATATATATATAAATGTTTCCAGATAAATTTTGAAATAAGTAATAACCGTACTATACGTAGAAAATCGGTCGATACATAAATAATGAAAGGGTTATTTTAGTAAGAGAAATAAGTGTTAAAATGATATTGTAAATGAATATATTATTTTTATATTTAAAAATAATAGTTAAAATGAGTAACGAGTTCGTTTCCACGCATACAATCGTTTTCTGGAAGCAAATCGTATTAATAAATCTTTATAATAAAATAGGAATTGTTTTTATTTAACAATATAACATAAAAAGTTGCTAAAAAAACAAAACGTGGGTTGCGGGATTCGAACCCGAGTCTCTTCCACAACACACCATAGCTTTAACCGGTCGACCCACTAGGGCGATCGTGTACTAGATCCGAACCAATTGGTTTTAACACAGATGGTCTCTGTGTTCCTCCCCTCCCACATGAACCGATCGGAAAACTCCCCCTTTAATCCATTAAATTCGATTTCGATTGAACAAAAAGACATAGGGGTTTTGTTATTTAGGGTATTTCGAATCTATGTATGAGTTTAATTGCAAAATCATTATGTTAAAGGTCGTTTATTTCCGTTTTGAAATGTCAAAAACCTAGGTTATGAACTCGAATCAATTTGACTAAATCTGATAAGATTGTTTGTTGGAACCATTGGGATTTCAAAGGGTGAGGGATTGCGTTCCTATCCATGTAGTTGAATTTTATTTTAACAGGGTTCAGGTATTAGTTCGATTAAACCGTTCAAACGATGAACCCTAGAATTCGATCGTGTTGAAATCGGTGATATAAGCCCGAATTAGAATAGGGCTTTTAATCTAGGAGTGAATACGAAACTGAGGATGTGTTTGATTACCAGAATGGATACCGAATTGATGGAGATCGGGTAAATGAAGTTCCGACTTCGACGGGTTTGATCTCCGGCGACTATGGTCTCAGTTTCGATCGAATTGGATGATTCAACATCTTCTGGAGGACTCGTCTAGCATTCGAAAATGATCGATTGGCGAGGATGATGACAGAAACGAACGAATTTGATTAGTATGTGTTAATGGTCGGCGGTTACGAGTTTAATACTCATAATTCGGTTTAATTCGTGCGTAATGATGAGGTTAAATTGCTCAATGATGACCGCTTATGGCATTTAGAGGTAAATTAGTTACGAATTTGAGATTATGACTTTGAATTCGAGCCTAGAACTCGTGGGTTTGACTTTTTAAAAGTCAACAGAAACAACAACCCTTCAATCTTGACTTTCGAAGTCAATAGATTTGAGTTTGGGATAATTACATAACTAGTCCTTGAAATTTTGATTAAATGATGACAGAATTAGCCCCTAGGGTTTGGATTGAGTTAAGAACACGGTTAGTTGACTTCCAAAAGTCAACGGAAATTAACTAAAGGTTAATTACAGGATTGGTCCTTCTAATTTCATGTAATTGAGTTTGAATATAGGCACGGTTAGTCTCTGTAGTTTGAGTTTAATAAATGACAGTTTTAGTCCCTGGAGTTAAAGATAGGTTAGGATTTAACTGGATCTTTGTTAACGGAGTTAACCCTAAATTGTCGGATGTCACAACACACAAGCACACTGCAAACATGATGTCGGGTCTGCTGGCCATGAGATACATGAGAGATCCTATCATAGAGCGATAGAGCTGCTGATCAACGCTTTCACCATCCACATCAGGAGTCAGACAATATCGAACTTCGACAGGAGTTTTACCGGATGGGAATCAGCTATTTTGAACTTGGTCAAAATTTCTTTCACATATTTCTCTTGATGAATGAGAATTCCAGAGTCGGACCGATCAACTTGCAATCCCAAAAAGAACTTAATTTCTCCCATAGAGCTCATTTCGAACTTAGAACGCATCACTTCTTCAAATTCACTGCAGAGACGAGGATTTGTGGATCTAAAGATGATATCGTCCACATAGATTTGCACCATGATTGTATCCTTTCCATCTTTCCGTTTAAACAAAGTTTGGTCAATTGCACCTCGTGCGAAACCATTTTCAAGCAGGTGCTTTAATAACGTTTCATACCACGCACGAGGTGCTTGGTGAAGACCATACAATGCCTTGTCTAGTTTGTAAACACGGTCTGGAAAGTTAGGATAAATGAAACCACGTGGGTGCTTGACATATACTTGCTCTTTAAATTTTCCATATAGAAATACGTTTTTGACATCCATTTGATGAACAGTGAAGTCCATATAGGCTGCATAGGCGAGAAACATTCGGATGGTCTCTAAGCGAGCCACTGGTGCAAACACTTCCTCAAAGTCAATCCCTTCTTCGTGATAAAAAGCCTTGAACAACCAAACGAGCTTTGTTTCGAACCACAATTCTTCCTTCATCCTTTTTGTTTTGAAATACCCAACGAGTGCCGATAGGTACTTTGTTCTTAGGAAGATCCACCAGATTCCACACATTCAACTTTGAGAATTGCTATAACTCTTCTTGCATAGCTTCCACCCAGCTATTCTCAAGCAAAGCTGCTTTGATATTCTTAGGTTCGACTTGAGATATGAAACATGAAAACATGTTGTTATCTAAAGCATCATATGCACTCCGGGTACGAACACCCACATTGAGCGTGGTTCTTGTGAATTCTCAACTGAGGAATCTCATCTTCTTCCAAGACTTCTTCCAATTTTGTAATATTTTCCGCAGGAAGATTAGCTACATTATCAATAGGATCTTCAGCAGGTGATTGTGGTGCGACATCTACTATTGGAATTGTGTTGTCTTCAACAGTTTCACTTGTAGAACCAGAACCGGAAGACTCCATATTGGATTCAATATCAGCAGGTACATGGATTTCAATATGAGCGAATGAGGAGGAACTGATGTGTTAGGATTTACACATCTTTTTAGCATAAAACTTCGCTTATTTAACGATCAATTCTTGGTTATATTCAACGTTTAGACACTTATTTGCTTCATTTCCTGTTTTGTAGGTTTTTGTGAAGCTTGGTGAACAAACAAGAGGATTCCAGGATAAAAAAATTGAAGTTTTAGGGTTTCTGTGATGGAGGCACGGTCGTGCCCCCTACTTGTCACGGCCATGCCAAGCTTGCAAACCCTAGGCACGGTCGCACCCACATCTTGCACGACCACGCCAAGCCAAAATTCAAGGCACAACCATGCCTTGACTCCCCACGGTCGCGTGTCACCTCGTGAGTCTGAACAGCCGTACTTCCTTGATCAGTGGGACCCAATGGAAGCTCCGGATCGATCAACCCTCTGTCACTCGGTCGTGTTAAGACCTAGACACGACCGCGCCTTTGTACCTGGCACGGTCGTGCCTCCCCTTTTCTATATAAACAGAACTTAAACTCTCATTTAGATATCGAGCAACCAGGGAGAAAAACCCACTGTTCCAGCTCGTATCATCCTTGTTCTAACCACATTTCAAGCTTCTTGGAGAGGATAATATCAAGAGGATCACCATACATCAACAACAACATCTAGGCTTGGAGGAGTGGTTTGATTCTTGTTTTCATATCATGTTTCTCACTAATTTCCCTGTTTATTTGTAATTTTTGTGCTCATAGTGAGCTAAAACTCTTGTTCACTTTGGTTTAGATGAAGTTTAGATACATTTGACAACATTCATGGATTATTGGCAATTATTGTGTTAATGTTATGACAACCGTATGATTATTCTTCGATGAAATTATGTATTCAAGTATTTTGAGTTGTTTAGAAGACTTGTATTTGTGTATGCCATATTATGTTGGAAAACTTGTGGTTTATGCTTATATTCATGGATTGGTGTATGTATTTATAGTAGTTTATGGCATTTGACTAGAAATGGTGAATGAAGTCTTGTTTATGAATCATTTTATTTGTATGTGTATCCTTATGCTTATGTTTGGAAAGACAAACTGCTTGTTATGATGTTTCATGCTTAGTTTTATGTTTATCTAGGAATTGTTGACACATTCTCCTAATTTATATAACCTTTATATGAACATTGTATGTTGAAGAAATGCATATTGTTGTCTAATTTAATCAACCTGAGGTGGGTAGTGTGTTGTTCATATTATCTTTCCAACTAGTTGTTGGATTAGTGTACCTTAATCGGAAGCTAGTTCAATCTTTATAAACATTGACATGATTGTTAAACATGTGAGCTTCATTGCATGACTTTAGGTGGTTGGTTTGTGTAATTCATTCTAGCTTTCCGAATGGTCATTTGATTAGATATCTTTGACGAGAATTTGGTCAATTTATGTTTCGTTTATTTGCCATGTTTCAATGAGTGTATTGAATGTATTCTAGATGGATTCGACACCGAAGTGAGATTTTCTCCTTGATTGTTTGACTTGTGATCTTAGCTTAGTTTATATATTTGCATGCTAGTTAATTAAAACAAACTCTTCAAATTATCTTTGTACCATCACTTGCTTGAATCTTAGTTCCAGTCTATTATTGCTTCCCACCGTGTCCACGGATTGATATCCGGTTCTTACCTTTACTATATTGCTATCCGATGGGTACACTTGCCCAACGTGTGTGTGATTAGTCTTTGGAGAAAACCCATTTTAAAACTCGAATTGTGTGAAATATAGTAATAAAAATATATATATATATAGTTTACACGCATCAAGTTTTTGGCGCCGTTGCCGGGGATACGGTTTTGCGAGAACGATTGGAATTAATTTTTAGTCATTTAGTGTATATATATATTTTTGTGCATATCGTGTTTTCTTGTTTGTTATTTTGCAATTTTTTGTGTATAGATATTTTGCATTTTACTTGTTATTTTTAGCTGCATTTGTATATATATATATATATATATACTTTAGTAAAGTTTTTATTCCATTTTATTTTTCATTTTTATTTTTTATTTTCAATTATTTTATTTTTGTTTTTGTCTAACTTGTGTTTTCTTTGTCCTAGGTTCGCGTATTTAAATCAAACTTGTCGTGCAGATCGTGTATGTTCTCAACTCCCGTCGAGGAAGTTCCTGAGTCGTCTTCCGAGCCAGAGCGTGATCTTCATCGGAGATTGCGAGCCCGTTCCCGATTTGTGGCCCGGTTACTTGAGTTTGACGAGGTTGTTGTTGACGAGGTTGTTGTTGACGAGGTAGAGGAGATGGCGGACGAGGATGCGGGTCAAACGCTTTGGGATTTTGGCAAACCGACACTTGAGGGTTTAGAGTCGAGCATCAATAGGCCGACAGTTGGAGCACATCAGTTCGAGATCAAATCCAGCATTATACAGATGGTGCAGAACATGTGGCAATTTGATGGCAAGGATCACGAGGATCCTAATAATCATTTGGCCGGTTTCTTAGAGATTTGCGCCACTTTCAAAATTCGTGACGCTACCGACGATGCTATTCGGCTCCGGTTGTTCCCGTTTTCCTTACGAGATCGAGCCAAGGCTTAGTTACTGTCACTTCCTCCTAGGTCCATTAATACTTGGGACCAGATGGCTGCTAAATTCTTAGAGAAGTACTTCCCTCCGGAGAAAACAGCAAAGTTAAGGGCTAGGATTCTTTCTTTCCAGCAGGACGACGGGGAGACGATCTATGAGGCGTGGGAGAGATTCAAGGAACTGATGAGGAAGGTTCCCCACCATGGATTGTTGAAGTGGCAGCAGTGTGAGACCTTCTACAATGGTCTAGATATGACAGGGAAGCAGCTGATCGACGCATACGCGGGTGGAGACATTGGAACGAACACACCCAGGAGGCGTATGACTTGCTAGAGAAGGTGGCATCGAAGAGCTACACAAAGCATACTTCCCGAGCGAGAACTCAGAGGCAGGGTGTCCATCAAGTGGATGGAATTACCTCTTCAGCTGCCCAGGTGGAAGCACTTTCCACCAAGATTGATCAGATGCACGTCCACAAGGCCCAGTCCTTGTGTGAGTTATGTGGTGGGGCGCTGTGACATTTCGGGTTTTTATTCACGCTTTTATATTTTGTATCATGTAATCATTTTCTATTAAATGAAATGCAAGTGTTTTTATTTAATTTTGTACAAAATATATATTTTTTTATTTTATGGATTTAAAATAATTAAAATTTTATAAGTTTTAAACTTATATAAAATTTTATATAAAAATCTAAACTAAAAGGTTCATATATAAATAAGATAACCCATTTAAATAAAATAATTAACTTTTATAAAAATATTTATAATAATAATATAAGTTTATAAAATATAATTGAAATTAAAAAGAAATTTAATTAATTATTTTTATAAAAGTTAAGGGGTTGTTTTGGAAATAATCAAACTAAAAGGTTTTAAGACAAAAATCTGTTAAGGGGCTGTTTCTGGACAAACTAAACCACAGGGAATAACGGGTAAAAATCCCAAGGACAAACTTAATACAAAAACAAACTACAAGGACCAAAATTGCCAACTCCCAATTCGTGTTTCCGGTAATCCCTTCCCTTGTCCGGCGGTCCGAGCTAATTTCCGGCGACCACCTCGACACGCCTATCCCCTGCACCTCGACAGCCGAAAATGGTCTCCCTGACCTCGTCGTCCCCACGCGAACAAAAGCCCCCGACCAATTTGTCTCCTCAACATTCGAAATGTCTGATTGTGTTTGTGGCCGAAAGCCCACGCCGCGCAATTGGCCCTGACAGTAGACCTCCATGCCTGCAAGATGGCTCGTTAGCTTCGTCTTGTCCAGACGAGTGTCTGGACATACTCAATTGCATGTTTTATTATAGGAATCGAGCTCGGCTATAAATAGCCATTTACGGACCTGCTCGAGCTCGCCACCCCTCCTTCACCCACTCTCACTCCAAATTGAGACCACCATTACGTTCGTTGCCTCTGTGTGAAGCTGTGACCAGAGTTTCAGAACCTAATTCATCCCGAAGCATAGTTAACCGATCTTGGCACTTTCGGACTATCGACCCTGCCGACCAGACCCTTCGCGACCAAGTAGGTACCTCAACTTCGTTTCTTTATCTTCTGTTATCATATGGCAAACTATTCCAATCGACAACCCGACCCTAAACCATCGATTACCGGGCAAACCCAATGTCTCGGACACTGGTTTGCCGGTTGCCGAGGACCAGCGACCAGTTTCGTGTATGTGCTTATCAATTAAACGATACACACATAACCAGCGATGGGCAGTAGCCCGGCTGGTTATGCGTGTGTGTGTGTTTGAGTCTTAGGTCGCGGGTTCGATTCTGGTGGCCTCCGGTCCAACCCAATTTTTCTGTTTTAATGATATAATTTATTTTATTTATTTATTTTATCATATTTTAATATTATATCTATACAATAAAAACTATTACGGGTTGGTTGACTCGTTCGTGTATTTTCGAAACCATTAAATAACTTTTTACACATATTTAACCCATTGAATTTTTATAAAATAATAAACCCTATGTTTTATAAACTCGTTTAAATAATTTTAACTCATAAAAGAAAATATATAATAATAATAATATAAATAAACAAAATAGAGATTTTTATATAATATATCTACTTATTTAAAAATATAATATTTTGTTTTAGCAAGATAAAAAAATTATATTTTTTTATGTTAAGTTTTACAAAATCATTATCATCTTTCTACAATATTTTATACAAATAAATTTTAAGAAATATTATTATAAACTTATACACGTTTAAATACGAATACACACATACAAAACCTACAATAATACATATTTATCCACATAGGGTTCCAACGTGCTTAGGTTTCAACATCCTTATCACCTACACTCGTGGATTAAAATACCCGCTAGCCAGGTGAGTTACATAGCCCCTATTTTACATTTTTACATACTTTGGGGTGAAACATTATACATGCTACTCATCAAATTGTTTATACATGTTATACATGTGGATTATATGCTTGTTCATCGTGAATTATCTTTGGTGTACACTTATTTATTTTAAACACAAGAGAACCAACAGTAATATTAATAGATCTATTGTGCCTGACCAGCCCACCCATGTAGGGTGTTTATTACTGCATACTCGGATATAGCCGCGTGTTATATTCAAACATATCGGATATAGTGGATAACTATATTCAAACATACCGTGCCTAGCTGTTGTGCTATGCTCAAGCGCGTCAATCAAGGTTTGAATTGTGCTTAGATAAACATGAAGGATACAACCATATATGCTATGTTTAACAAGGTAAACAATGAGTTGCAAAACGTTTTTATCTACTATTTATTGGGTCCACAAAACCTATGTGCTCACCAACTTTATAGTTGACACTTGATTTAAATAATGTTTCAGGTTTGGATATGTGATTGCTTGCTGAAGATTCTGCCACTTAAGAACTTATGGACCTAGTTAATAAAATCAACATTTTGGAATAGACTATGTTATTTGAATTGTATTGTACTTGAATATTTGTTGTCTTTAATTAAATTAATGAATTATGCAATATTTTATCTATCATGTGCTTTTGAACAATCATTCCATTGTCCGCCTCGATGATTCCGCCATCGGTCGGGGTGTGACAGATTGGTATCAGAGCCATGGTTATAGGGAATTAGCTTATTAAACACAATGACCTAGACTATAACCCTAGGACTCCCTTTTACGTGTTACGTGCTAAATGATTATTTGCTATGTGAATTATTTGTAGTTAGGTATTATTTGAATTTTCCCAAGTTTAGTACATGAGACTTATACACATACATACAAGGCCTTAAACATACAATACATACTTTACATACACATTTGACAAATAAACATATACAAAAAAATACACTACACATCCTTATCCATACTCTTTCCTCATCCATACTATTTGCAACATTCCTACATATTTTATACTCGTAGACTCACAAGTGTATTAAATTCTTGAAAATCTCATCAACGACTTAATATCTTGAAAACTAGTAAAGGACATGTGCAATCCGGAAGGGTAACACCTGTACATTGGGTTTTCTGTCTAGGAAAGCATTTCGTATAAATCAAAATAAATGGACCTGTATGCTTTCCTGGGAATTCTTGAAGTGAGTGTTTACCTATAGGCTAAAGCATGTCTCCTTGAAAGTTCTGAGGAATCACTTAACGTTGATAAGTCATTGTATTCGCAAGAATACGATCCGAACCTAAACTCAAAATTTGGGGACATAATAGTAAGATAGGAAGAACTAGATGAACATGCAAAGCAAATCATTATTACGGGTGCACACGTAATAACGATTTGTAGTGCATGCGAATCCCGGCGATTCCTATTGCGCGAATAATGATCTATGACATCATCTCCTACCCGGAATAGATGACTTATTTTCCCCATCAACCTTGAATAAATACACATACATTGGCACGCGACATGATGAATCCCGCATTTCTGCTTACATTATTTCCCACTATAACTCATATATATCCACTTTATCTAAAATATCATTGTCTTTTATTATGGTGTTAGAATGCCTCCTCGACGTGCAAACTCTAGCACTTCCAACCCGGATATTACTACTCTTCTTGCCCAATTGGTGGGGCAAATGACCCAGGCCAATAACAACAGTAACGAGTCTCACAACATCCAAGGAAACGGTGGTATCAACCCGCCTCAATGCACGTTTAAGCACTTTAACTCATGCAACCCTACAAAATTTTATGGGACTGAGGGTGCTACCGGCCTACTACAATGGTTTGAAAGCATGGAGAGCACATTCCTAAACAGTGACTGTCCCGATAATCTTCGGGTTCGTTATGCCACAAGTGTACTTCAAAAGAGAGCCATCACCTGGTGGAACGGTGAGAAACGCACTCGTGGTGTTGAGGTTGCTACATCCTTATCATGGGATGACCTGAAGAAAGCCATGACTGATGAATTCTGTCCTCGAAATGAAATAAGGAAGCTAGAGACTGAGTTTTGGGATCTTGCCCAAGACAGCGGGGATAATCTGGCTTACACCACCCGATTTTAAGAGCTGAGCCTATTGGTGCCTCATATGATCACTCCTCTTGCTCGGGAAATTGAAAAATACATAGGCGGGCTGCCTATGCAAATTCAGGATGCTGTGTTAGGAAGCAATCCTCTTACACTTGAAGCTGCTATCCGTCTATCCGCTACGCTATCCGACAACTACGTCAAAGTCGGAACCTTATCAAGAAAGGGTTCCAAGAAGGTTGTTTCTACTCTTGCGGCCGTCAAAGATATAAAGCCCGAGTCTTCTAACCGAAATAAGAAACGAAAGGGTCGAAACTTCGCAGCTGTAACTCCCACCACACCTGCTATTCAAGTGGCACCTTTGGGTCAAAACCCAAAACCTTATTTGGGCCCAAATCCCCAACGTCAGACCTGCAAATACCACCATCCTTCCAACTTACCATGCCGATTGTGTTCAAGCTGCAGACGATATGGACACGTGGCCACTACTTGCCGTACCCGTCCTCCCGTCCATCAAGCTGCTCCAGCCAACTGTCCAAACTATCCGACACCTCTCAATGGTCGGGCATGTTACGAATGTGGAGACCCAAACCATTTCCGTGACCGATGCCCAAAACTTCATCAACAAGGTGGTCCTCAAGGACGAGCTTTTAATATAAACGTTAATGAGGCACAAGCAAACAACAACGTGATAAACGGTACGTTTCTCGTTAACAATAATTATGCATCCGTTTTATTTGATACCGGTGCCGATTGGAGTTTTGTGTCTCTTACCTTTGAATCTCGACTTGCTAAACAAAGAACGAAACTTGACAATTCTTATTCCGTGGAGATAGCAAACGGGGGAAATCTATTGCTATAAATTATGATATCCGCGACTGCAATCATGATCTTAATAATCATGAGTTCTCTGTTGATCTCCTTCCGATGCAATTGGGAAGCTTCGATATTATAATTGGCATGGATTGGTTATCCAAGCACCATGCCGAGGTTATTTGCTATGAAAAGTGCATTCGTATACCCCTCCCTTCGGGCGACACGTTAGTTATTTTTGGTGAAAAACCGTGTCGTGGTCTTCAACTCATGTCTTGCACATTGGCACAAAAGTACTTGCGAAAAAAGTACGTTGCCTTCTTGGCCCACGTAGTTGACACGAAAGACAAGGGTAAGAAATTGCAAGATATTCCGATCATTCGAGACTTTCCCGAGGTATTCCCCGAGGATTTACCCGGTCTTCCTCCCCCTAGACAAGTAGAGTTTCGTATTGACCTGGTGCCCGGAGCAACTCCCGTGGAAAAATATCCCTATCGTCTTGCACCATCCGAGATGCAAGAGCTATCAAGTCAATTACAAGAACTCTCATCCAAAGGTTTCATCCGGCCAAGCCATTCACCTTGGGGTGCTCCCGTGCTGTTCGTAAAGATAAAAGATGGATCGTTTCGAATGTGCATTGATTATCGTGAACTCAACAAGCTTACAATCAAGAACCGTTATCCTTTACCCCGTATCGACGATCTTTTCGATCAACTTCAAGGTTCAACATGTTTTTCCAAGATCGACCTTCGTTCCGGATACCATCAACTTCGTGTTCTCGATGAAGACATTTCGAAGACTGCCTTTCGGACTAGATATGGTCACTACAAGTTCATGGTCATGCCTTTTGGTTTGACTAATGCACCTGCGGTTTTCATGGATCTCATGAACCGTGTATGCAAACCTTATTTGGACAAGTTCATGATCGTTTTCATTGACGACATTCTCATCTATTCTAAAACGAAAGCGGAACATGAACAACATCTTCGTTTGATTTTGGAGCTCTTGAAGAAAGAACGACTATACGCCAAGTTCTCCAAGTGTGAATTCTGGCTAAAGGAAGTTCAATTTTTGGGACACATAGTCAACGAAAAGGGGATTCATGTGGACCCGGCAAAGATCGAGGCGGTAAAGAATTGGAGTACTCCTAAGACTCCTACCGAGATTCGTTCCTTCCTTGGACTAGCGGGTTACTATCGCCGCTTCATCTCAAATTTCTCCAAGATTGCGGTCCCGCTCACTGCCTTGACTCACAAAGGAAAACCTTACGAGTGGGGACCCAAACAAGAGGAAGCTTTTCAAACTCTCAAGCTCAAGCTCTGCAATGCTCCTGTTCTAACTCTTCCTTGTGGTAATGACGACTTTGTCGTTTATTGCGATGCATCCAACCAAGGTCTTGGTTGTGTTCTTATGCAGCATGGCCAAGTAATTGCATACACATCACGTCAGCTCAAAATCCATGAGAAGAACTATATGACCCATGATCTCGAGCTTGGTGTTGTCGTTTTTGCCTTGAAAATTTGGAGACACTATCTTTATGGCACCAAATGCGTGGTTTTCACCGACCACAAAAGTCTCCAACATATTTTCAATCAAAAAGAGCTTAATATGAGGCAACGACGATGGGTCGAACTTCTTAACGACTACGACTGCGAGATTCGCTACCACCCCGGCAAAGCAAATGTTGTAGCCGACGCCTTGAGTCGTAAAGAACATATCATGCTTCATAGTGTTAGTATTCATAACGATATCCAAGCCCGCATTCTCCAAGCATAACACACCTCGGTTACCGAGGGAAACATGTACCACGAAATGGCATGTGGTGTGGAACTCTTGCTAGAAACTAAAGCCAACGGCCTGTTGTATTACTTGGATCGTATCTGGGTTCCCGATCGCGACAACCTTCGTATATTTTTTATGAACGAGTCCCACAAAACTCGATATTCGGTACATCCCGGAGCTGATAAGATGTACATGGGTCTTCGTCAATAATATTGGTGGCCCGGCATGAAAAAGGATATTGCCCTCTTTGTGTCAAAATGCTTAACTTGTTCTAAAGTAAAGGCCGAACACCAGAAGCCTTTCGGACTCCTCGAACAACCTGAAATTCTCATGTGGAAGTGGGAGAACCTTGCTATGGACTTCATCACCAAACTCCCACGCACTTCTAGTGGGCATGATAGTATCTGGGTTATTATCGATCGACTCACAAAGTCTGCTCATTTCTTGCCTATTCGTGAGGACTATCGAGTCGAGAAATTGGCTCGGGTCTACATTGATGAGATCGTAAGTCGGCACGAAATCCCTTTGAACATTATCTCCAATCGTGATTCGCGTTTTACTTCCCGATTTTGGCAATCATTACAATCTGCGCTTGGTACTCGTTTGGATTTAAGTACGGCTTACCATCCTCAAACTGATGGACAAACCGAGCGAACAATCCAAACTCTCGAGGATATACGCGGCAATTGGAATTCTCACCTACCACTGATCGAATTTTCCTACAACAACAGCTACCACACAAGTATTAACATGGCACCGTTTGAAGCTCTTTATGGACGAAAGTGTCGTTCACCGATTTGTTGGAACGAAATTGGTGAAGCACAAATCACCGGTCCCAAGCTTATCCAAGAGACCACCGATAAAGTCTCTCTCATTCGTGACAACATTCGAGTAGCAAGGAGTCGGAAAAAGAGCTATGCCGATAAATGACGAAAACCCTTGGAATTTCAAATTGGGGATATGGTTCTTCTAAAGGTATCACCTTGGAAAGGCGTAGTCCGATTTGGAAAGAAAGGAAAACTTACACCTCGATATGTGGGTCCATTCAAGATACTCGAAAGGGTAGGAAAAGTGGCCTACAAACTCGATATTCCTTCAGAGCTCAGCAACGTTCATCCGACTTTTCACGTATCTAATTTGAAAAAATACCTAGCCGACGAGAATCTCCACATCCCTCTTGATGAAGTGCGTATTGACGAGAAAATGCACTTTGTTGAGAAACCCGTGGAAATCATGGACCGTGAAGTCAAGAAACTCAAGCGTAGTCGCATCCCCATTGTCAAGGTCCGTTGGGAGTCTAAACATGGACCCGAGTTCACTTGGGAATGTGAAGACCAAATGAAGTCCAAATATGCGCATCTCTTTTCATAGCCTCCATTAGTTGAATTTCGGGGCGAAATTCCTTTAACATGGGGAGACTGTGACATTTCGGATTTTTATTCACGCTTTTATATTTTGTATCATGTAATCATTTTCTATTAAATGAAATGCAAGTGTTTTTATTTAATTTTGTACAAAATATATATATTTTTATTTTATAGATTTAAAATAATTAAAATTTTATAAGTTTTAAACTTATATAAAATTTTATATAAAAATCTAAACTAAAAGGTTCAAATATAAATAAGATAACCCATTTAAATAAAATAATTAACTTTTATAAAAATATTTATAATAATAATAATAATATAAGTTTATAAAATATAATTGAAATTAAAAAGAAATTTAATTAATTATTTTTATTAAAGTTAAGGGGTTGTTTTGGAAATAATCAAACTAAAAGGTTTTAAGACAAAAATCTGTTAAGGGGCTGTTTCTGGACAAACTAAACCACAGGGACTAACGGGTAAAAATCCCAAGGACTAACTTAATACAAAAACAAACTACAAGGACCAAAATTACCAACTCCCAATTCGCGTTTCCGGTCATCCCTTCCCTTGTCCGGCGGTCCGAGCTAATTTCCGGCGACCCCCTCGACACGCCTGTCCCCTGCACCTCGACAGCCGAAAATGGCCTCCCTGACCTCGTCGTCCCCACGCAAACAAAATCCCCCGACCAATTTGTCTCCCTAACATTCGAAACGTCTGATTGTGTTTGTGGCCGAAAGCCCACGCCGCGCAATTGGCCCCGACAGTAGACCTCCACGCCTG
This sequence comes from Smallanthus sonchifolius, assembly GCA_023525975.1. Lineage (NCBI taxonomy): Eukaryota > Viridiplantae > Streptophyta > Magnoliopsida > Asterales > Asteraceae > Smallanthus > Smallanthus sonchifolius. The sequence goes on from CM042046.1 coordinate 37,962,168, forward strand.
CAAGATGGCTCGTTAGCTTCGTCTTGTCCAGACGAGTGTCTGGACATACTCAATTGCATGTTTTATTATAGGAATCGAGCTCGGCTATAAATAGCCATTTACGGACCTGCTCTCGCCACCCCTCCTTCACCCACTCTCACTCCAAATTGAGACCAGCATTACGTTCGTTACCTCTGTGTGAAGCTGTGACCAAAGTTTCAGAACCTAATTCATCCCGAAGCATAGTTAACCGATCTTGGCACTTTCGGACTATCGACCCTGCCGACCAGACCCTTCGCGACCAAGTTGGTACCTCAACTTCGTTTCTTTACCTTCTGTTATCATATGGCAAACTATTCCAATCGACAACCCGACCCCAAACCATCGATTACCGGGCAAACCCAATGTCTCGGACATTGGTTTGCCGGTTGCCGAGGACCAGCGACCAGTTTCGTGTATGTGCTTATCAATTAAACGATACACACATAACCAGCGATGGGCAGTAGCCCGGCTGGTTATGCGTGTGTGTGTGTGTTTGAGTCTTAGGTCGCGGGTTCGATTCTGGTGGCCTCCGGTCCAACCCAATTTTTCTGTTTTAATGATATAATTTATTTTATTTATTTATTTTATCATATTTTAATATTATATCTATACAATAAAAACTATTACGGGTTGGTTGACTCGTTCGTGTATTTTCGAAACCATTAAATAACTTTTTACACATATTTAACCCATTGAATTTTTATAAAATAATAAACCCTATGTTTTATAAACTCGTTTAAATAATTTTAACTCATAAAAGAAAATATATAATAATAATAATATAAATAAACAAAATAGAGATTTTTATATAATATATCTACTTATTTAAAAATATAATATTTTGTTTTAGCAAGATAAAAAAATTATATTTTTTTATGTTAAGTTTTACAAAATCATTATCATCTTTCTATAATATTTTATACAAATAAATTTTAAAAAATATTATTATAAACCTATACACGTTTAAATACGAATACACACATACAAAACCTACAATAATACATATTTATCCACATAGGGTTCCAACGTGCTTAGGTTTCAACATCCTTATCACCTACACTCGTGGATTAAAATACCTGCTAGCCAGGTGAGTTACATAGCCCCTATTTTACATTTTTACATACTTTGGGGTGAAACATTATACATGCTACTCATCAAATTGTTTATACATGTTATACATGTGGATTATATGCTTGTTCATCGTGAATTATCTTTGGTGTACACTTATTTATTTTAAACACAAGAGAACCAACAGTAATATTAATAGATCTATTGTGCCTGACCAGCCCACCCATGTAGGGTGTTTATTACTGCATACTCGGATATAGTCGCGTGTTATATTCAAACATATCGGATATAGTGGATAACTATATTCAAATATACCGGGCCTAGCTGTTGTGCTATGCTCAAGCGCGTCAATCAAGGTTTGAATTGTGCTTAGATAAACATGAAGGATACAACCATATATGCTATGTTTAACAAGATAAACAATGAGTTGCAAAACGTTTTTATCTACTATTTATTGGGTCCACAAAACCTATGTGCTCACCAACTTTATAGTTGACACTTGATTTAAATAATGTTTCAGGTTTGGATATGTGATTGCTTGCTGAAGATTCTGCCACTTAAGAACTTATGGACCTAGTTAATAAAATCAACGTTTTGGAATAGACTAGGTTATTTGAATTGTATTGTACTTGAATATTTGTTGTCTTTAATTAAATTAATGAATTATGCAATATTTTAGCTATCATGTGCTTTTGAACAATCATTCCATTGTTCGCCTCGATGATTCTGCCATCGGTCGGGGTGTGACAGGCGCATCCCACGAGTGCTTGACAGGTTGGGGATCAGGGGGTCCACGAGCACGTTGATTTCATGTCCAACCAGAATCGTCCCCAGAATAATCCCTACAACAACACATATAATCTGGGGTGGAGGAATCACTCAAATTTCAGTTAGAAGTCTGGAAACAATAGCCAGCAACCACCCGGATTCACTCAGCGCCCCCTATTCCAGCATCAGTCCCACCAGTCTCAGGGACAGAGTTCCCAGTTTTGACCTCAGCATGGCCAGTTTCAAGGCCAAGGTTCTAGCAGCGGTCCACCACCCGCACCTGAGGGCAAATCCAGTTTGGAGGACATGGTTGCAAGGCTACTTGCCAACTCGGAGAGTCAGAATCAGTTGGTAGAGAAGCAGAACCGTTACATGGAGGAGCGTTTTCACATGCATGAGACTGAGTTGAGGAATCAGAAAGCTTCGATCCAGACCATAGAGAACCAGGTCGGGCAGATCGTAAAGCTTCTTTCTGAGAGACCGCCAGGTTGCATGCCTAGCAACACTGAGCCCAATCCCAAGGCTCATGTGAAGGACATCACTTTGAGGAGCGGTAGAGGCACAGGACCGGATCCACAGGTTCCTGTCCATAAGTCATCCGAGGAGGAGGTTGCGATTGAGATTCCTGATGAGACACCGCCGAGGGGTAAGCCAACGAGCACATCGCGCCCTCGCGAGCCTGTGAGGGATTACACTCCCGTCTTTCCATACCCAGGCATATTGAAGAAGCAGAAGATGGAGGAGCAGTATGGTAAGTTTTTAGGGTTGTTTTAGCAGTTGCATATAACTTGCCATTATGCGAGATTATTGAAGGATATCCTCACGAATAAGAGGAAATTGGAGGAGTTGTCTCAGGTGACGCTAAATGAGGAGTGTTCGGCGGTAATTCAGAACAAGCTACCGGAGAAGAGAAGAGATCCGAGGAGTTTCACCATCCCCTGTTTGATAGGTAGCTTGTCGGTTAGCAATGTCTTAGCTAACCTTGGTGCTAGCATTAACCTCATGCCATATGTGGTCTTTACTAAGCTTGAGTTGGGAGAACCTACACCGACACGCATGAGTATCCAGCTGGCCGATCGTTCGGTCAAGTATCCGCGAGGGATAGTGGAAAATATGTTGGTTAAGGATGATTGTTTTGTGTTTCCTATAGACTTTGTGATTCTGGACATGGATGAGGACAAAAATGTCGCTATTATCCTAGGTCGACCGTTCCTAGCCACCGCCAAGGACCTGATTGATGTGTATTCGGGGAGGCTTACATTGAGGGTGGATGAAGAGGAGGTGACCTTTGATGTTGGGAGATCCATGCAGCACACCCAGAATCATGATGATTCACTTTACTTTGTTGAGACTGTTTATTCATGTGTGAGTGATCATCTCTAGGACACAGCTGAGGAGGAGTCCCTGGACACCCAGATTGTAGGAGGGGAGACATTTGATCCAGTTGGTGAGGATCAGTTTGAAGAGCAGTTGCATAGCCAGGAGAGCTATGAGTTTCCTCAGTGCTCAACGGTTTTTACGATGGTTGATAGAGAGTCTGAGCTGATTGAGCGGCCTTCTATTGAGGACCCACCACCTGTTGAGCTTAAGGAGCTCCCGAGCCATTTGGAGTATGCCTTTTTAGATGGCGAGTCTCGATTACCAGTCATTATCGCCTCTGATTTGACGAGTGATGAGAAGGAGAGGCTATTGGAGGTGCTGAAGCAGCACAAGCGGGCTATTGCATGGAGGATTATGGACATTAAGAGAATTAATCCCTCTTTCTGTACCCATAAGATCCTTATGGAGGATGACTACAAGCACGTTGTGTAGCACCAGAGGATGTTGAACCAGAACATGCAGGAGGTAGTGAAGAAGGAGGTGATTAAGTTACTTGACGCTGGTTTGATTTATCACATCTCCGATTCACCTTGGGTTAACCCGGTTCAGGTTTTCCCTAAGAAGGGAGGCATGACTGTTATCACCAACGAGAGGAATGAGCTGATTCCTACTCGTACGGTCACAGGTTAGAGAGTTTGCATCGATTACCGCAAACTCAATGATGCTATTCGGAAAGACCATTTTCCCCTCCCGTTCATTGATCAGATGTTGGAGAGATTAGCGAGGAAGATGTTCTATTGTTTCCTGGATGGATTCTCTGGCTACTTCCAGATCCCAATTGCTCCTGATGACCAGGAAAAGACGACATTCACATGTCCCTATGGCACATTTGCTTATCGGCGGATGCCCTTTGGATTGTTTAATGCTCCGGCCACTTTCCAGTGTTGCATGGTGGCCATTTTCCATGATATGATTGAGGACTCCATGGAGGTTTTCATGGATGACTTTTCTGTGTTTGGGAGTTCCTTTAATCATTGCCTCGGGAATCTGGAGAGGATGTTGGCTAGGTGCGAGGAGGCCAATCTAGTGTTGAACTTGGAGAAATGCCACTTCATGGTAAAGGAGGGCATTGTGCTTGGGCACATGGTTTCACGCGCGGGGATTGAGGTTGATAAAGTTAAGATTGATACCATATCTAAGCTTCCCCCGCCCACTTCTGTGAAATCTATTCGGAGTTTCCTTGGTCACGCGGGCTTTTACAGACGCTTTATTAGAGATTTTTCTAAGATTTCCCGACCGATGACCCAACTTCTTGAGAAGGAAGCCCAGTTCGTGTTCTCCGACGAGTGCCTTAGTGCATTCAATTTGTTGAAGGAGAAGTTGGTGAATGCTCCTATCATGGTGGCTCCTGATTGGAAACTACCATTTGAGATCATGTGTGACGCGAGTGACTTCACTGTTGGGATGGTCTTAGGACAGAGGAGAGAGAAGTAGTTTCACCCGATTTATTATGCGAGCAAGACGCTCAATAACGCACAGGAGCACTACACCACGACGGAGAAAGAGCTCCTAGTCGTTGTCCGGTCTTATCTCGTCCTATCAAACACCATTGTATTCACTGACCATGCAGCTCTTCGGCACTTGTTCAGCAAACAGGATGCCAAAACCCGACTAATCCGGTGGGTTTTGCTGCTTCAGGAGTTCGACATTGAGATCCGTGATAAGAAGGGCGCGGAGAATGTCGCAGCGGACCACTTGTCCCATCTTGAATGCTCAGCTTCATCTGAACTTGTGGGGTCATCCATAAATGACAATTTTCCCCACGAGTTTCTCATGCACATACAGACACAGGATGAGGAGTGTCCATGGTTTGCTGATTTTGCAAACTTTCTTGCTAGTGGGATTGTGATTAAGGGCTTAACGCATTAGCAGAAGCGAAAGTTCTTTGCGGATGTGAAGCACTATCTTTGGGAGGATACCTATTTGTTTCGAGTTGGGGCCGATCAGATCGTGCGCAGGTGTGTGTTTGGAGATGAGGCACGTCAGGTGCTTAGACACTGCCACGAGGGCCCGACGGGTAGACATCTTGGAGCTACCTTGACGGCGAAGAAGGTCTTTGACGCCGGTTTATTCTGGCCTACCATCTTCCGGGACGATCATGAGATGATCCGAGCTTGTGACGCTTGCCAGAGGGCGAGCAACATTTCATCGAGGAATGAGATGCCCTAGAATAGCATCCAGATTTGTGAGATTTTTGATGTCTGGGGTATTGACTTTATGGGACCTTTCCCAGCTTCTCATGGAAACCGGTATACCCTAGTGGCTGTTGACTACGTTTCTAAGTGGGCCGAGGCTCAAGCTTTGCCTACTAATGATGCTAGGGTGGTTGTTCGATTTATGAAGAAGCTGTTCTCTCGCTTTGGTGCCCCCAAAGCTCTTATTAGTGACTGTGGGACCCACTTCTTCAACTCCTAGTTGGAGAAGGCACTATCACGATATGGTGTGAACCATAGATTCTCCACAACCTGCCATCCATAGACCAGTGGACAGGTAGAGGTCACGAACTGGGGCATAAAGCGGATTCTTGAGAAGACGGTTGGTCAGAACCGTAAGGATTGGTCGGATAGGTTAGATGATGCACTTTGGGCCTTCCGGACTACGTATAACACGCCTATTGGTACCACCCCATTTAGGTTGATCTATGGGAAGGCGTGTCATCTTCCGGTGGAGTTGGAGAATAAGGCTTATTGGGCGTTGAAGGCGGTGAATCTTGACTTGGTGAGCGCGGGTGAGAACCGGTTCACTCAGATTCATGAGCTCGATGAGTTGAGGAATCAAGCCTATGCAAACTCCACGATCTACAAGGAGCGCACTAAGAGTTTACATGACCGACGCTTGAAAGACAAGAAGGAATTATGAGTGGGTGGTCGTGTGTTGCTTTACAACTCTAGGTTGTGATTGTTTCCTAGGTAGTTGAAGTCCGGATGGACAGTCCCTACACGGTTAAGGAGGTGTTTCCTTATGGGACCGTCGAGATTAAGCACGAAGATGGGAGGATCTTCAAGGTCAACGGTCATCGTCTTAAGACATACATTAACGGACCGGTTGACCGGGCATTGGTGGTGGTTAATCTCCACCCCAAGGACAAATGAATTCGGGGACTTGAGTCTAGCTAACGACTCGTTAATAAACTTATCATGTTTCGGTATCATCTTTGGTAACAATTCTTAGATTTTGTTTCTATGTTTATTTTCCTATTTTTATTTTATTTTTATTTTTATTTTTTTTTAGGATTTTACCATTTATTTTTGAGTTTAGGAGATCGGAACGTGTTTTGGATCAAGCGGACTTGGGTTGATGATTGGAATATCACAGGTATGTCTTCTGAATTTTTAGAAATTATAATTTGGAAGGATCGCAGACGGGTTTGGAAATTCCTGCATAAAAAAATCAGGGTCTGTGTCTGCTGGGCAAAAGACACGATCGTGCCCCTCTGTGTGGCGTGGTCGTGCCTGGACACATGGCACGGTCGTGCCTCAATTTTTGGGGGTCGATATAAATTTTTTTTTTACTTGACACTTTTCAAGCCCCCCCAAATAGCCCTCTAACAGACCGAACCCCCCTTCGGCGATCTTCTTCCCCGTCACCATTTCCGTCCTCCTTTCATTCGTTTCTTCGATTTAAGGTACACCCCCGAGCTCTCTATTCTCTCTATTTTCATGTTTTGATTTAGGATCATGTTGCGATTTCGTGTTTATAGACTTAGGTTTTTCTTTTTCTTTTTTTACAAATGTTTGATTCACAGAGATTTAAGTTTGTAAATACGAAGAAATAGGTCTTACTTGCTCCCTGAGATGCTAGCCTATGAAAGCCCCTTCATAAAACGTGTTTAATCGGTGAATTTTGAAACTGGAAAACCCTAAATTAGGTGGAGCACGGTCGTGCCAAGACCAGACGCGGTCGTGCTAGGCTTTCAGCATTTTAGGAATGTTTGGACCTTGGCCAAGCGCGATCGTGGGCTTCCCTTTTTGACCTAGGCACGGTCGTGCCTAATTCTTGGCACGGTCGTGCCCCTTCATACATTTAGGTCAGAAACTTCATAACTTTTATCTAGCACCTTCATAACCGTTCTGATTTTAATTTTGTTGTCGTGCAGATGGCAGGCAACAGGGACCACCCGTACCTTGAGTTTGACTTGAACGAGCATGAGTACGAGGCTTGTCTGGATGTTTTGTGGCCCCGCAGAGGCCGGATTTTAGCCACTCGTCATTTACAGCCGGCCGCTATAGACGCCATCGGTCAGTGGGACCGATGGAACGATCTCGTCACCGCCCGTGGCGCCGTTTGTTTAGACTTCACGCTATTCAGTATGTCGAGCTCGTAATGGAGTTCTTTTCCACCTATGAGTTTCACTATCCGTGTCATGACTTAGAGAGGCCCGAGACCATTAGATTTAGATTAGGCGGGGAGTGGCGAGTGATGTCGGTTGCCAGGTTTGGGAGACTTTTGGGTTTGTACACGAGACAGGAGCTCTAGACAGAGATATTCACCGAGGGTATCACCGATTTTCCAACAGAGGAGGACAAGGATGAGTTTTGGCACGAGTTTGGTTTTGGGATTTATGATCCGAGTCTGACCAAGGCTTCAAGCCTTCGGGATCCTCTACACCGTGTTCTTCATCGTTGTATTGTGTATTCTATTTCTGGTCGAGGACATGGAGAGACGGTGGTGAATTTGAGGGAGTTGTTTTATCTGTATTTCCTTATACGCCCGCGCACCTGCAATCTTGCGCATTCTATCGCGGGGTACTTGGTGAACAGTTCAAGGAGCGATGTTACCAGCGCTATCTGTGGAGGTCACTTTGTGACCAAGTTGGCGAGGCACTTTCAGTTGTTGACCGATGATTTGATAGGGACCTGACCACTGTGGCAGAGACCATCGTGATGACCGTGCAGACACTGAGAAACATGCACGTAGCTCGTCGTGGCGCGGAAGGGATTCGATTGGTTGACAAATGGGGACGGATATGGGATCCAGATCGTCCGTGCCCCGATCCAGATGTTGTCCAGGCTGAGGCCGAGGCTATAGCCGCCGCCCATCAGGCGCATGCGGCTCAGCGGGAGCACGAGCAACACCGGCATGATCACGAGCACCATGTTGAGGATCCGATTACTCCTCCACCTCCACCACCACCTCCGGTTATCGTCACCCTTGATTTATTCATGCGCTACTGGGCCTGGCAGTATGAGGTCTTGGAAGAAGTCTTGGAAGAAGATGAGATTTCTCAATCTAGATATGACAAATTCCAGACTATTTACACCATTCGATATCGTTCCTTGTCCTTCAATCTTCCCTCCTCTTGGATTGCCAGCAAAAGCTACATACTCTCCATCAATTGGATGATAATCTTGAAGCAAATTAAAATGACCAGTCATATGTCTTGAACATCCACTATCTACATGCCAAATGTTATCTCCGGTTCTTCTTCATTGACCCTATACACAACGAACCATTTAGACGTTTTGACCAATACCATTGCTATCAAGAAGTTTCTTGTTAGGATAGGACATCACATTGGAATCATAATCAGAATCCTCGTTAGATGAAGCATGGTCATCAAATAGAACATTATTTTTAATTTTCCAGGTTCTTTTCAAATAATTTTTAGCATTTTTAATTCTTTTACGCCTAGATTTTCTACTGTGAGAAGACATAGACGACACATTTGAATTCAAGGAAATTTTGGGAGACGATTCTTCATTACAATCCATGGTTGTCAATTTACAACTTTTTGAAACATGATTTGAAGCACCACAACTAAAACATACTTTTTCTCAAGACATCTTAGCCTGATAATTGTCATCACAAGATGAAGATGATTGTGATGTTGAGGCATCTGAACATGAGAGGGTTCTCGCATCAATAACTTTGTCTTGAAGACGATGTTCTTCCTTTAATATGAAAAAGTCCATGTTGCTCATGGTTTCACGTGGTACATCATTCACAATAATTCATGCACTTGTAAACTTGGTAACACATGGCACAATATTCAAAGATTTAGGAATAAAAGGTAAAGTATTTTTAAATTTAGAAATATCACAACCCAATCCCATATGCTTAGCAGGCATATAATCAAAATACATGTTTTCAACGTGTTCACAAATATCTGGTTCTGACACGGAAATATTATTACATTCATCCGACTCAAGTTCATTTAAAGAATTCTTTATATTGGTACTCTCATCACAATCATCTTCTGAAGTTACACAATTTGATTCTGCACATGAAGCAAAACTGTCAGAATCAGAGGACGTAAAATAGCCATTAGGAGATAAAGTGCACACAAAAGGAGTAGGAACATGAGCAATAGGCATATCAGAAAATTTGCCTGACTTAGAATAAGGTGGTGGATGAGAGTTATAACCAAGACCCTATGTGCCTTTTCTATTGAATTGTTTCAAGAAAATTCCAAAAATATTTTATTTTTTCTATACAGTTACTTTCAGTTACAACCAAATCTTTTGGGGGAGAAATAAGAATTTAATATGTTAAAAATGAAAAGAATTGCTTTGTATATAGTCTTACAAATGGTTTTGTTACAGGAAAATTGAATCTGACTTTTGAGAAATGATAGTGTCTGATCTCATCTCTTGGACATGGAATGGACCGAAAGCGATGGTGTTTACTGAGGTATAGCTGGTAGGCCCGACATATGGTTAAAACTTGTAAGTAGTGTGAAAACCTAAAACATATCTCATACTTGTGTGTTTGAACCCATTATTGAAACATCTAACCCATTTTATATATCTAAGAAAACCAATTCAATCAGATACAGTCTTACGTGTTGGATTCCTATTCATACGCCAAGGGACCGTCAAAGTAACGATATTTACCACCGATGACCCCGTATGTTTTGATTACGCAAAGATTTCGGGTGTTCAACCTTTTTCCATCCACTTGGATGATTTGACCACGTCTGTTTTGCTTACTCAAAGATCTCGGGTGTTCAACATTTTTCTATCCGCTTGGATAATTTTACGACTTCTTCTGTTTTGCTTACGCAAAGATCTAGAATGTTCATACCTTTTTAATATCTATTTGGATATTTTTCATTTTAATCTTCTAATCCACTTGGATTTCTTATTTTTCTTTGGTGGTACTTTGAAATTACTAAGATGGTACCTTAGTTAATCAGAAAGAGATGATACGATGAAGATGGGTATTTCTTGAGGATTGATAGGTTTTCAAAAACCATTTTATTTCAATATGTGGGGTACACCTTGTATCTTGCTTAAATGGTACCTTATAATCACATGAAATCTATGTACAAGCAAATGTTCGGGTTTACTTTGCACAAATATCATCTATCTTCAGGGACTCACAGTAGCTGATTGCAAAATGAAGTGTTTCAAGAGACTGACCAGATCTGATCTCATGTTAGATCTTTTCCAAGAAGATAAGTGTAAACATCTTGTGAACAGTTTGTGTTTTATTATTTTATTTTCTTTTTCTGTTCTTTGCCTATCGAAACTCCAAAGTCAGCCGAAACTATCCTTTGCCTATCGAAACTCCAAAGTCAGCCGAATTATCCTTTGCCTATCGAAACTCCAACTCACCTGAAACTTATTTTGCCCATCGAAACTAGTAGTTTTGATAGGGGCATTTTGGTCATTACCGTCATGAGAAAATTAAATGTGTTCATAATCAAGTTTCTTCGTCGTCAAGCCTCAATTTACCGTCTCCGATCATCTTACACCTTCTCTCACACACACAAAACCTCTCAAGCCGTCGGTCTAAGTGTGCAAAATCAGTGTTTTTCATCTGATTCCTCCGTCGTCTTCATCATCAGGTTACAATGTTTGAGGTTTTTACTTTGAAATTTTAGTCGAACTCACCTAGGGTTTCAGTTTGAATGTTTACGACTGTTACATCATCGTTTTGAAGATTAGGGCTTCTTATCGTCTTTGAAATTTGACCATTGTCGATAACTTACTTCTTTGTGTACATATTTGCAGTTTGTCCGTAAATCACTGGTAAGAAGAAGTTTCGACTCTCACAGGCCACTCTTAATCCCTAATTTATATGTTTCGTCATTTTTTGTTCATAATGAGTCTGTATTTATGAGCCTGATGTATGATGTCTGGGACTGTTATGTTTGATTCAAGGATTTGGGCATTGAAACTAGGAAGTTTTGATAAAAAGGTGTATCTTTCAAAAATAGACTTTTTCAAAATTATAAACTGTTATCAATCGAAACTAGTAGTTTCGATACCCAAACTTGCCCTAGTATATCTGCCCGATACTAGTTGTTTCGATCGAAAGTAGAAGTTTTGATAAGTCTTCTCTGAAAGTCTAAGTGGTGATAGAAACTAGTTGTTTCGATCGAAACTATAAGTTTCGATAAGGTCTTTTCTCTGAAATTTTTCTAAGTGTTGATCAAAATTGTTGTTTCGATCGAAACTAGTAGTTTCGGTAGGGGTTGTCTCAGAATTCATCTAAGTGTTGGTTTGAAATAGTTTTGACCAGGTTTTGATCTGAAATATTTCTAAGTATCAAGCTTGATTAATCTTGTGTGTTTGCAAATATGGATCTCTTATTTGTCAAAATGTACAATGTCTATGCATTTCTGAATGCTAATGATCCAAAGGCTGAAGAGTTTGTCCCAGTCTTAACTTTCTTGGCAAACTCCAACATTAGATTTGCCATCAGTCAAGATGTACCTGCCTTCGAAACATCAATCAGGAAATTCTGGGAGACAGCGAGATCATAACCATTGACAATGTGGAGCACATTAGGGCTGTTGTTCACAATCAAGAGGTTGCATTTTCTGAAGCAACAGTTAGAGAAGCCTTGCATCTAAATGATGACCCAACTGCACCAATTGAGTTTCTAAACTTCTATGTCAAAGAATGCTTCAGAAGAATGGGTTACCCGGACGAGTTCAAAAGTGGTCAGATTATCAAGAACTCCTTGCCAAGTCACTGGAGATATATAATGCACGTGTTCATTCACTGCCTATCAATCAAAAAGGGTGGCTTCGATTCAGCAAATATTACAATGGCCTCAGCAATTTTGGGTTTAACCAAGGGCAGGAACTACAATTTTTCTGGTTTAATATTCAGACAATTAAAGGACAACTTGACAAGAGCAGTGAAGGAGAAATTTCTTGCATATCCAAGATTCCTGCAGATTATCATCAATCACCTTCATCCCGAGCTTCAGCAAGTTGGAAATACATTTATGTTTGATCATATGTTAGCCAAGACTCTCAGTTATATGAGAAGTACAAACAAGAGAACCAACAGGGCTATTGCTGACATTCCCCTATTCGGTCATGTCATTGGGGAAGAAGAAGAGTTCATTCCAAACATTGACCCTGAACAAGAAGAAGAAGATCTATCATCTGAGGAAGAAGAGGTAGATATTGAACAAGATGAAGGAAATTAGCAAGAGGTTGAGGCTGAAGCTGAGATCGATGTTGAGATGGAGATTCCTCATGATCAAGAAGAAGAGCAACCTATCATTGAACCAGTTATTGAAGCTCCTTTTATTGATCCTGAGATTCTTGTTCAAGATGAAGAGATACAAGTTCAAGTTGATCATGAAGTTAATGTGGAAGAAGAGGCTGCAGGGTCAAGTGGAACTCTGGATGCAGGTATCTATGGCTCTGATTATTACAATTCTGAGTCAGAGGAAAGGACTGAGCCTCCTACATCCTCCTCTAAAAGGCAAGCTGATTCTAATTCAGACTACGAATTGGAAGAACCAAGAGCCAAAAAGATCAAAACAGGACTTGAAGACTTGTTATCTTTTTCTGATTCTAGCACTAACACTCCAGTTACTACATCTCCACCATCACCACAATCAACACCACAACCCACACCACCACCATCACCTCAACAAGAACCTTTTCCTACTCCACCACCATCACCTTAACAAGCACATATTCCAACTCCACCCATCTCACCATCCCATGAACCAACAACATTTGTGCCAAGAGTGAAAACTTTGAGCTTGGAAGTAAAGAAATTACACGATCACATCCAAGAAAAGGATAAGGTAATTGAAGGCTTGACCACTGAGTTAAATGAATGTAAAGAAGAAGTCAAGGATCTGAAACTAGAGGTTGGGGGTTTGCATACCCAACTTGATGTACAACAGACTCAGCTGGAAACCCAACATAAGCTCATTTCAAAGCAACAAGAAGATTTTAAAGCCTTACTTGAGATTGTTGAGCAGCTCAAGGCATCCTTAGTCAAGCCTGTTCAGCAACAAACAACCACTTCAACAGCTCAGGGGAAGACCACAAAAAAAGAAGGCAAAAGTTGATCAAGTGTTCGTGAATGTCAAGAATATTTGTAGAAAGATGGTTATTTACTGCTAAATACTTAAGATTCAAACCTTTATCAATTTTCTACAAGATAGGAGGGTCTACACTTGAGGGGGAGAATCACAACGAAAGGCTTTGGATCATCAGTCATTCTATGAAGACGAAAGACAAAGTCGGACAAGATTTGATAGCATCAGTCTAGGGGGAGATTGTTGGGTATAGAATTGAGACTGATGCTGTCAATAGAAACTACAGTATCGAAACTAGTAGTTTCGGTTGAACATTTGTTCAAACAATACCAGAACGAAGTACAAAATCAACTTGGTAAAACGATTAAGATGCTTCGATCTGATCGAGGTGGTGAATATCTTAGTCAAGAGTTTAACGGATATCTAAATAAATTTGGGATCATTTCTGAGCTGACTCCACCAGGAACACCTCAACTTAACGGTGTATCCGAAAGGAGAAATCGAACACTATTAGATATAGTTCGGTCTATGATGTGTCGTACAAACCTCTCACACTCCTTCTGAAGTTTTGCTCTTGAGACTGCCATAAGAATCATAAATCTAGCTCCTACTAAGAAGGTGGACAAGACGCCTTATGAGATTTGGCATGGGAAAAAACCCAAAGTGTCCTACCTTAGGGTTTGGGGATGTAACTCATATGTAGCAAGTGAATCGTCGGATACCCTAAAACAATTGGTTAGTACTTCTACTATCCGGCTAAAAATCTTCTTTTCATTAAACGTAGAGCTATTTTCTTGGACAAATAACTACATGCGAGAGGGATTGAAGACAACCGTGTGGATATGGATGAGATCCAAGTACCACAATCTGAACCTGCCATTGTCACACCCCCAAATTTCACTAACAGAGTTTTACCGTTTGGAAGGTGACACACCAGGATCTCAGTCATTAGTTACATCAAACGACACTATATGGGACTTGAAATGTCATAACATAAAAGTTCAGGGTTAATGCGGAAGCGTAAACATTAATATGAAATCAAAAGTAATTACACGCAATCGGCGTCAATCAATGTAAATAAGTAAACTGTTTCAAATGTTTGAAATGGATAATATGACAGTTGGACTCCATGCATGTCCTAAGTGTGAAACCTGTGCCTTAGCGACCAGAGAAACATGTAAGAAAAAGTGTCAACACGAGGTTGGTGAGTTCACAGGTTTCAAGTTTGCAATAAGAGAGTGTTTGCCAGATTATGTACATTCAATATGCATATCTATAGGTAGCTAACCTATGTTCATGTCTTACTAAAGCGCTCGCAACCGAAGCTAACTGTGTTTATATGCCTCCTGCCAGGTCTATCAACTCTGGCCAATGTGAGTAGGCTAACATTTCACCCGTTCGATATCCAATCGAGTTAGCGTGACTAACGCGGGTGGGGCTTGTCAAACCCAGTAGTACTACTAAACATTACCTCGCTAAGATCCATATTAACGGTCCGATATGAGATGATGACTTTCTGTGATAGTGTGTTACGCTTAGCCTCAACAGTGATATCATATAAAGTACCACAATCAAATAGTTGCATCATGTTTTCTCCCCCAACGGGAAAAACATGTAAAATAATATTTGCTTGCGTACCTGTTTCTCCCCCACGGGGAAAACAAGTAAAAGTATGATAGTTGGTGTTCATGTTTGTTTCTTCCTCAACAGGAAAACAAGTAAAATACGTTTGTGTGTAAGCATGTTTCTCCCCCAATAGTAAAACAAGTAAAAAGGGGCCGTGAAACTCACCTGCGTTGCGTAGTAGGTAGTATCACACAAGTATGAGATTTGAAATCTCAAGTGTTAGCTTGCACGGCTTACGTATGCCCTAGAATTATAAACACATAAGTTAGGGACATATGGGACTTGTGACGACGACACGGGTGTTTGAACGTCCTAAGATATTCATAGGATTACTAAGTAGACGAACGTGTCCACGGAGTTAAGGATTTCTATAAGTATCAGAATAACTAAGCTTCGTGTCGAACGTTACGAATAGTAATATTATATATATATATATATATATATATATATATATATATATATATATATATATATATATATATATATTCGTGTGTTGGTGACATACAGTATGGTGTAGGAAAATAATATATATAACATCATATATTATCTTTAAGTTCGCAGAGTTAATAAAATAAACGTTTGCGTGGAAAAATAATAAATATATTATTTTTATTCAAGATTATAATGTGGGTAAATAATATATATAATCATAATATTTAGTTAGTTTGAAAAGTTACACGAGATTAATAAACGAGGCGAAATAATATAAAATATATATTATTTTATACTAGGAGTCACGAGTTGAAAATAATATAAACAATTTATTTTATTCGAAGTCGCGGTTTGAAAATAATATAAACATATTATTTTAAAAGTGGGTATTTTTGATGAAAAAGGGTTACAACCCAAACCCGAGCCTACAGGTGGTTTCCCGGGCTAAAACACATTAATATTTTATAACAATAATAGTGGAATGGTTTGCATAATAAAATAGTAATTAAAAAATGGTTTTAAAAATAAAAGGGTGTGGAGAGACTCGAACCCGGGTCTCTCCCACACCAGCCAACACTCTTAACCATCACAGCCGCTAGGCCATCGCAACAAGAAGCTGGATTCAAATGGTTTTATCAAACAAAATCTCGTGGGATCTTCTTCCCCATGCGAAACCGGACGCAAACCAATCCCAAAATCCATCGATTTGAGTTTCGATTGAACCAGAGGGCTGAGGGGTTTTGTTAGTTTGGTTATTTCGAATCTGAGTTTAAGTTTAATTGTAAAAACATCGGGTTTAAAGGCTTTAATTTCAATTTCATGAACCGAACCCTAGCTTTAAGAACACGAATTAAGATTGATCAAATCCGATAATGTTTGGAGTTAAAATGATGGGGCTTTTTCTGATTAGAGGTTTGTGAATCTGACCAAAAGGTTTAATTGAGTTAAGGTTGAGTCCAAGATCGAAACCCCAAATTCATATTAAGAGCAAACCCTAGATTCTTGTTCTTACTCAATTCGATATTATAGAACTGAATTAGCATAGGGCTTTCAAAGGATACCTGACTGCAAAGCTTTCCACATGATTCGATTGAATTGCAATTGGGTCTAAGACATAACTCGATTAAACCCGAAATTTCAAGAACCCTAGAATCAGTACGCGTAAAATTAGATATTGTAAGCCCTGGTTATGTTAGGGCTTTCATAGAAGAGATGAAATCGAATCTAATGGTGTATTCGATTACCTGAAACGATATCTAAATGGTGGAGATCGACTGAAAGGAGTTTCCGGCTCGCGTGGGTTGTTCTTCGATGACTCAGGCTTCGGGTCCGGTGAAATTGAATGATGCTACAGGTTTAGGAGGGTGTGACTTAGATGTTTAGAGTATTTGATTTCAACATTGTAATGTCTAATGATCGAATTCGTTGGATTCTTGATGAGTAGTCGACGGTTTCACCTTTAACGGAATTAATGGAATTAATTCAAGTTAATAACAATGTTAATGGAACAATGATGATAGATAATGGTATTAATGTCCATTTCCGATATGAATTCGAACGAATTTCGAATATATCTCGCGAATTTGAGTTAAGAACCATCACAGTTTGACTTTTAAAAGTTAACTGAAGCAAAACCAATTGATTTTGACTTTTCAGGTCAACAGATTTGGTTTTGCATATTTACATGACTAGTCCCTGTAGTTTAAGATTAATTATTGGCAGGAATGGTCCCTGAGGTTCAAGGTTGAGTTAACAGGATTACTAGATAACTGGATTTGGATTAACCGAACTAACGGAAAATTTACGGATGTCACATCATCTCCTAGTTAAAAGAATTTTCGTCCCAAAAATTAAACAAAGTAAAAAAAAATTTCCGGATGTCACATCATCCCCTAGTTGAAAGAATTTTCGTCCCGAAAATTAGAATAGTACCTTAAGAGTTTGACGTGGAGTGCTTGAATAGATTAGGATATTTGCGCATCATCTGATCCTCGCGCTCCGAAGTGAATTCCGGTCCGCGATTCGAGTTCCAACGGACTTTGATAATAGGGATTTTTCTGCGTTTTGACTTACCGATCCATAATTTCCACGGGTTCTTCGATGAAACGCAACTGTTCATCAATATGTAGTTCCTCAAGAGGAAGAGATTCGTCAGCTAGACATTTCTTCAAATTTGAGATGTGAAAGACGTTGTGTACACCACTCAGTCCTTCAGGTAAGTCCAGTTGATACGCTACGGGTCCGATTCTCTTTATTATTTTGAAAGGTCCAACATAACGAGGATTCAGTTTGCCTCGTTTCCGGAAACGAATGACGCCCTTCCAAGGTGAGACTTTGAGTAAGACCATTTCACTTACTTGAAAATCCAAAGCTTTACGACGCTTGTCGGCATAGCTCTTTTGACGATCACGAGCTGCCGCCATACGGTTTCTAATTTGAACGATCTTTTCGGAAGTTTCAAATACAAGTTCAGGACTTGTGAGATGGCTATCTCCAACCACGGTCCAACAATTGGGAGAACGGCATTTCCGTCCATAAAGTGCTTCAAATGGAGCTGCCTTGATGCTAGTGTGATAGTTGTTGTTGTAGGAGAACTCCACCAACGGGTGAGACTCCCAAGTGTTACCGAAATCAATCACACAAGCTCGTAGCATGTCCTCTAGAGTTTGGATAGTACATTCTGTTTGGCCATCAGTGTGAGGATGGTATGCTGTGCTCATATCTAGACGCGTGCCTAATGCTTTATGCAGTGACTGCCAGAAACGAGAAGTGAATCGTGCATCACGATCCGAAATAATAGAGATAGGCACCCCGTGCCGAGAGACTATTTCTTTCAGGTAAGTACGAGTAAGTTTATCCATTTTGTCGGTCTCTTTGATTGCTAAGAAGTGGGCGGACTTTGTTAATCGATCAACGATTACCCATATGGTATCACATCCGGTAGGGGTTCGTGGTAATTTGGTGATGAAGTCCATGGATATTTGTTCCCATTTCCACATAGGAATTTCTGGTTGTTGTAGAAGACCGGATGGTTTTTTTTATATTCAATTTTGACCTTCGCGCAAGTCAGACACTTACTAACATAGGTGGCTATATCGGCCTTCATCTTCGGCCACCAATATAGTACTTTTAGATCATGGTACATTTTATCGGAACCCGGATGAATGGAGTAACAAGATTTATGAGCTTCATCCATGATTAGTTCCCTTAAATTTCCGAACACTGGAATCCATATTCGTTCGACGAAGTAACGAATTTCGTCAGATTTTACCTCGAGTTGTACTTCCATGCCACGTGTACCTTCCAGTGGTAGGTTTTCCTCTTTCAGGGCTTCGAGTTGAGTACTACGGATTTTGTCAGGTAATCCGGGGTGAATAGTAAGCTGTAATGCTCGAACTCGTTTGGGTTTCGTTTCCTTTCGACTTAGGGCATCAGTTATAACGTTAGCCTTACCCGGATGATACCGGATCGCACAGTCATAATCATTTAAGAGCTCGACCCAACGACGCTGTCGCATGTTCAACTCTTTCTGTTCAAAGATGTGCTGGAGGCTCTTGTGATCAGTGTAGATGGTGCATTTGGTACCGTACAAGTAATGTCTCCATATCTTTAGTGCAAATACCACGATACCCAACTCTAAGTCGTGAGTTGTATAGTTCTTTCGCGTGGATTTTCTGTTGACGAGAAGCGTAAGCGATGACCTTCTCGCGTTGTATCAGCACACAACCGAGACCTTGAATAAATGCATCACAGTATGCCACAAAATCGTCCATTCCCTCTGGAAGAGATAGGATTGGTGCACTGTAAAGTTTCTACTTCAGAAGTTGGAATGCTGATTCCTGAGTATCATCCCAGTTATAAGTTTTACTCTTCTGAGTTAAAGCAGTGAGGGGTTGTGCAATCTTGGAGAAATCTTCAATGAAACGACGGTAATAGCCAGCCAATCTAAGAAATTGTCGCACCTCATTTGGCATCATCGGTGCCGCCCAATTCTTTATTGCTTCTATTTTAGATGGGTCGACATGTATCCCTGTCTTGTTGATTACATGTCTAAGAATTGCACTTCACGAATCCAGAATTCGCACTTGGAAAGTTTTGCATACAAATGCTCTTGTCTTAGTAATTCTAGAATCAAACGAAGATGTTCCTCATGTTCATCCCTATTCTTGGAATAAATAAGGATGTCATCAATAAAGATGATGATGAACTGATCAAGGTAGGGTTTACACACACGGTTCATGAGGTCCATGAATAACACAGGTACGTTGGTTAATCCGAAAGGCATGGCCATAAATTCATAGTGGCCGTACCTTGTCCTGAAAGCAGTCTTAGAGATATCCTCATCTCGGACTCTTAATTGATGGTAACCGGACCTAAGATCTATCTTGGAATAGAAACTTGATCCTTGGAGTTGATCAAAGAGATCATCTATACGAGGCAAAGGATAAAGATTCTTGATTGTGACTTTATTCAGTTCACGGTAGTCGATACACATACGGAAAGTCCCGTCCTTCTTCTTGACAAACAGGACTGGAGCTCCCCATGGCGATGAGCTAGGTCGGATGAAACCTTTATCCAACAAATCCTGTAACTGAGTGGACCACTCTTGTAATTCACTAGGTGCTAATCTATAAGGTGCCCGAGCGATCAGTGCCGCTCCGGGTGCTAGATCGATTTGGAATTTAACATGACGGTACGGTGGCAGACTAGGCAAGTCCTCGGGAAATACTTCCGGATAGTTACGTACGATTGGTATATCATCAATTTTCTTCTCCTCCGATGACTGCTCGGCGACGAGAGCCAAAATAGCAGTATGACCTTTTTGAAGACATTTCTGTGCTTTCATGAAGGATATGATGCCAACGACTGCACCACTCCTTTTTCCTTGGACAGAAACGATTTCCCTTCTAAGGAGAGGAAGGCAAACATTTTGTCACAACAGATGGCCTCAGGTTGGTTCTTGGATAAACAATTCAAACCGACAATAACGTCAAAAATGCCAAGTGTAATTGGCGTGAGGGCAATGTCAAACTTATGACCGGTCAATCTTAGTTTACATTTCTAAATATTTTGAGTTGCTTCTATATTGTACTAAATATCCAATAGAGTTGGTGTACGACTTCACCCGCAGAAAATTATGAGGTCACGATGAGACTTCTAGTGAGACCTGCACTTATAAGGTAAGCGTCGGTCAACACAAAGGCTGAGGGAAGAGGTTCACATGTAGGGACAGAAATTTAATGAGATACAGATTTAGTAATCTAAGGGATAGGATGTCTGTTTAAGTAGTCGCGTTCAACTGATGGTTGGTTAGATCAAATCCCGTTTCCTAATGTCATTGAAATATCTGGATATGCTGGATTACAAATCAAGTTAGACTCAGGATTAGTCACAGGATAACGCAATAGAGTCAAAGGGAAATTATTGTTGAAGTGTAAGGAGTAACGTGTTAGCATGAAAGAATTCTTCCAATTCCGCTTACATAGATGGAGTCGGTGGGTTTACCATGAAGTTCCATTAGAGTTTCAGTCCAGATGGTTTCCTTGAGAAAGTTTGAATGAGAGTCTTATGGTCACTAAGACTATTACATGAGTGAAAATAATATGATGGATTCCATTAATGATAGTTCAGTGTGTCCGTAAACATTTTCAACCTGATAGTCGCGTCTATCAGCTGTTAAACGAGTTTAACGATCCCCACTAGTCGTTGAGTGGGTTATGAGAGTCTCTACAGATAGTGGAAACTTAAGTCTGTAAATCACTGATCAGGACAATTCATCCACACACTAGGTTTCACCAAGACTTACATGCACCTTAAATTATTATTACGTGTGCACCCGTAATGATAATTTGCTTTGCATGCTCACCCTTGTTCTCCCTGTCCTGTGTCATAATGTCCTTTAGGTTATATTGCTGAGTATAGAGTGTTGTCAGATATGATAAGCCATTGAAAGGAGTAGTCATCAACCATAAGTTGATTGACTAGGACTCATATCAGTATGAGTAGTCGGGAATAGGTTAATATGAGTATTCACCCGAGTTGAAACACAATACGATAGTCCAATCCAGCGGATTGTAGATGAGAACATGGAACAAACATGTACGTGAAGTGCGAATTCGAGAAATGAAGCTAATTCATGAATACAAGTTATAGGAAGCAACATAGTAGCCATCCTTTCAACTGAGTCAAGATAGGGTTTAAGTATGCATTGAACAATGCGTTCTCAGATTTGTGTTCGATCCATTCTTAACAGAATATCGATCAAAGACGCGAGTCCATGGCTCGGGAAAGTGATGACATCTACGTGTCAATGGATTCTGCAATCATGCGTGTAACGGTCTGCTTTCATTCGGCGTATTGTTGCTGGTGGGTACAGTAGGGACTCGCCTCTGACGATCCCAACTCCCAAAGAGATATGCGTTAGTGCAGAGTGTCGTCCATAACATGGACCTGAGAAAGCCCACCATACCCAACGGGTGATGGTGATGTAAGTGACTCCTCCGAAGGCTCCGTCTCGCTGCCCTCGGACGGGAGTGGATGATGTTCCGGTGATTCCCCGAGTTTCGCCACTGGGAATGATGATGCAATGCAAATGATGTGTCCCTCGCCAACTGAGGGTGATACGGCTGGTATAAACATGCATGCACTGCAATGTATGTATAGGTGCTATATGTATCAGGTATAAGTGTCTGTGCCGTGTAACTAATGTGTGAGGTTATAGTCTAGTATGCAATCCTAGTTCTCTATAACCAATGGCTCTGATACCAATCTGTCACACCCCCAAATTTCACTAACAAATTTTTACCGTTTGGAAGGTGACACACCAGGATCTCAGTCATTAGTTACATCAAACGACACTATATGGGACTTGAAATGTCATAACATAAAAGTTCAGGGTTAATGCGGAAGCGTAAACATTAATATGAAATCAAAAGTAATTACACGCAATCGGCGTCAATCAATGTAAATAAGTAAACTGTTTCAAATGTTTGAAATGGATAATATGACAGTAGGAATCCATGCATGTTCTAAGTGTGCAACCTGTGGCTTAGCGACCTGAGAAACATGTAAGAAAAAGTGTCAACACGAGGTTGGTGAGTTCACAGGTTTCAAGTTTGCAATAAGAGAGTGTTTGCCAGATTATGTACATTCAATATGCATATCTATAGGTAGCTAACCTATGTTCATGTCTTACTAAAGCGCTCGCAACCGAAGCTGACTGTGTTTATATGCCTCCTGCCAGGTCTATCAACTCTGGCCAATGTGAGTAGGCTAACATTTCACCCGTTCGATATCCAATCGAGTTAGCGCGACTAACGCGGGTGGGGCTTGTCAAACCCAGTAGTACTACTAAACATTACCTCGCTAAGATCCATATTAACGGTCCGATATGAGATGAGGACTTTCTGTGATAGTGTGTTACGCTTAGCCTCAACAGTGATATCATATAAAGTACCATAATCAAATAGTTGCGTCATGTTTTCTCCCCCAACGGGAAAAACATGTAAAATAATATTTGCTTGCGTACCTGTTTCTCCCCCATGGGGAAAACAAGTAAAAGTATGATAGTTGGTGTTCATGTTTGTTTCTTCCTCAACAGGAAAACAAGTAAAATACGTTTGTGTGTAAGCATGTTTCTCCCCCAATAGTAAAACAAGTAAAAAGGGGCCGTGAAACTCACCTGTGTTGCGTAGTAGGTAGTATCACACAAGTATGAGATTTGAAATCTCAAGTGTTAGCCTGCACGGCTTACGTATGCCCTAGAATTATAAACACATAAGTTAGGGACATATGGGACTTGTGACGACGACACGGGAGTTTGAACGTCCTAAGATATTCATAGGATTACTAAGTAGACGAACGTGTCCACGGAGTTAAGGATTTCTATAAGTATCAGAATAACTAAGCTTCGTGTCGAACGTTACGAATAGTAATATTATATATATATATATTCGTGTGTTGGTGACATACAGTATGGTGTAGGAAAATAATATATATAACATCATATATTATCTTTAAGTTCGTAGAGTTAATAAAATAAATGTTTGCATGGAAAAATAATAAATATATTATTTTTATTCAAGATTATAATGTGGGTAAATAATATATATAATCATAATATTTAGTTAGTTTGAAAAGTTACACGATATTAATAAACGAGGCAAAATAATATAAAATATATATTATTTTATACTAGGAGTCACGAGTTGAAAATAATATAAACAATTTATTTTATTCGAAGTCGCGGTTTGAAAATAATATAAACATAATATTTTAAAAGTGGGTATTTTTGATGAAAAAGGGTTACAACCCAAACCCGAGCCTACGGGTGGTTTCACGGGCTAAAACACATTAATATTGTATAACAATAATAGTGGAATGGTTTGCATAATAAAATAGTAATTAAAAAATGGTTTTAAAAATAAAAGGGTGTGGAGAGACTCGAACCCGGGTCTCTCCCACACCAGCCGACACTCTTAACCATCACAGTCGCTTGGCCATCGCAACAAGAAGCTGGATTCAAATGGTTTTATCAAACAAAATCTCGTGGGATCTTCTTCCCCATGCGAAACCGGATGCAAACCAGTCCCAAAATCCATCGATTTGAGTTTCGATTAAACCAGAGGGCTGAGGGGTTTTGTTAGTTTGGGCATTTCGAATCTGAGTTTAAGTTTAATTGTAAAAACATTGATACTGAAATTCAATCCATTCACAAAAACCATGTGTGGGACTTGGTTGATCTTCCTCCCTAGAGTCGGACAGTAGGAAGTAAGTGGATTTTCAAGAAGAAAATTGACATGGATGGGAATGTGCAAACCTTCAAAGCAAGACTAGTAGCGAAGGATTTTACTCAGACTCAAGGAATTGATTATGATGAAACTTTCTCGCCTGTAGCCATGCTTAAGTCTATTAGGATCTTGCTTGCCATTGCCGCGTATTATGACTACGAGATATGGCAAATGGATGTCAAAACCGCGTTCCTAAACGGACGTCTTACTGAAGATGTCTATATGGTTCAACCAGAAGGTTTTGAAGATCCAGAGAATCCTAATAAGGTATGCAAGTTGAACAAATCCATTTATGGATTAAAGTAGGCATCCAGAAGCTGGAATCTTCGCTTTGACCAAAAAATCAAAGAGTTTGGTTTTGTGAAGAACGAAGATGAACCATGTGTTTAGAAAAAGGCAAGTGGGAGCCATATGACTTTTCTGATTCTGTATGTAGATGGCATACTGCTCATTGGAAACCATATTCCAATGCTAAAAGACGTAAAGTCTTGGTTAGGAAAATGTTTCACGATGAAAGATCTTGTTGAAGCTGCTTATATTCTGGGAATAAAGATCTATAGGGATATATCAAAGCGGCTTATAGGACTAAGTCAAAGTACATATATTGATATAGTCATTCGACGCTTTTTTCATGCAAGACTCTAAGAGAGGATCGTTGCCTATGGCACATGGAACCATACTGAATAACAAACAGTGCCCTCAGTTTCACGAGGACAAGAAGAAAATGGGAAATGCTACATATTCTTCTGTGATTGGTTCGATCATGTATGTCATGCTATGTACTAGACCTGACGTATCGTACGCTTTAAGCATGACAAGCAGATATCAACAGAATCCTGGTGAGAGTCACTGGATAGTTGTGAAGAACATTCTTAAGTACTTGAGAAGGACTAAGGATATGTTCTTGATATACGGGGGACTGGAAGAAGAACTAGTTGTTAAATGTTACATTGATGCTAGCTTCCAGACAGATCGAGATGATTATCGATCACAAACAGGATTTTTTTTTGTTCTGAACGGTGGTGCGATTACTTGGAAAAGTATTAAGCAAAGTGTTGTTGCACAATTCACCACCAAGTCAGAATATATTGCCCCTTCAGAAGCTTCAAAGGAGGCTGCTTGGATGAAGAAGTTTATTGCTGATCTCGGAGTAATGCCTAGCATTAAAAAACCAATCGAGATACCGTGTGACAATACTGGTGCTATTGCTCAAGCTATAGAACCAAGGTCACACCACAACACGAAGCACATACTCAGAAGATTTCATTATATACGAGATATAATAGAACGGGGAGACATCGTGTTAAACAAAGTTCACACAGATCAAAATCTAGCGGACCCGTTCACTAAGCCTATGCCTCATTCTAAACATGAGGAGCATGCTGACAAGATAGGCCTTAGATTTGCTTGACAGCGGATTTGATCTATATTTAGTATTTGGTGCTTTCGAACTATTCATTTACATTGGTTTTATAAATGATTTAATGGTTAAATTCATTATAATTAGATGTTACTGTTTTCGACAATTTATACGTTTTAGAAATCCTTGAATATGTAGATTATTCTAAATGTCCGTAGTCGATCAGATTCATGGGAATCAATCTGAACGTAAGACTATTGTGAATTGGATGGCTGGTTCATTATGAATGAAAGACCAAAAAGTTGGTGACCATATTCATAGATAATTATTAGAGAATAATTATTGGATGTAACTCGTTTCAAAACTATCTTCATGGATTGATATCTTAAGATATTTTGAATAAAGTAAGATCTGTCTATCCTCGACCCGAGGCACTTACTAGAACTCTTCCTGACCAAAGGTTGTTCTTTGATCTTATCTAACGTTGTACCTTAACAAGCAGTAATAAGGGTATTATCAGGAGTAATCTGAATTTCAGTGGGAGTTGCACGTGGCCAAAGGAATTTTGTTCTTCTTTAATTAGAAGCTGGACATTTTGGCGCCCTCGTTGATTCAAGCTGGTGTAAAACGCATGGCCATGCTCAAACTAAAAGTATAGTTTGTTTAGACCACTTTGAATTGGAGAACGAGAACAAGAATGGTTGAACCACATATGAGAAGAGAATGATATCTATGTCTCATGTTCAACGAATGCCCTAAACAGAAAGGATACAAATGTTTACTAGGACTGTTATACCTTGTAAAGTAATGGTTACTTATACAAAAGGAAATAGTTTGACGATTGTAAATACATCATACCTTGCTAGGGGCAGTGAGATGCAGCTAGGCGTCCACCACTGTCTACGTTGAACCGATTAACTGAAAAATCGACCAAGTGGGAGATTGTTAGATATATGATTTTCGATCGTCAATTAAGTCAATGTTACTATTAAGGTACGATCAAAAGAGTTACACCTTCGACAACGAACAAAATATATAATATTTAATTGTTAATATTATTCACGAAAGACAGAAACAATAATGGTGAGTAAATATTTAGAGAAATATTTGTCGGAGATTGGGATAATTAATTATCAGATTAATTAATTATTTACAAGGAATGAATGTTTAATCAGTTAAACATTTAAGAATTATGTTTTTACTAATTATATGTAATTAGTAATTACAAGGGTTTAATAATTAAAGGTTAATTATTACTGGAATATTAAATGTTAATACCAGAGGGACTACTGTGTAACTATAATGGTTATAAATATACCATTATAATCAAAACCCTAACCATAATCCCACTCACCTCAAAATCGGCGCCCCCTCCCTCTTCCCCATGGGTTCGGCCGACGCCACCCACCACCGCCATGAGCCGCCCGGTCACCGGCCACTTACGCCGCCGCCGCTGTGATCGTTTCGCTCGTGCGCAATTCGTGTGACGTTTTGAAGTGTTTTTCATGTACCTGTCATCTAGCGTGACGTTTTGTTGAACTAATGTGTTACAGATCTGGTTATCGTCAAAGGTATAAATCTAAACACCCTATGGTAGGTTATTTAATATTGTTTATGCGCGTATAATTGGATCACTGAAAGGAATTCAGATCTGATCTGGTAATGGTATTAATAAATCGCTTCGGCTAAAATATATCTGATTTATTTATTTAAAAAGGTTTTAAATAATTAATGTTTTAAAAGTTAAAACTGGTACCATGTTTCCCAACAGCTAGGTCATGAGAACTAGATCGTGAGTATTTGGAGCAGAGAATTACGTCACAATTACATAAGCCGAATACTTAGGTCACGAGTACATGAGCCGAGTACTCAGGTCATGAGAACTTGGTTTTAAACCAAAACCCTAGTTTCATGGTTTAAATCTGAGTCGTTTGACGTGCCAAGATCCAAACTTTTTACGTTCATATTGTTAGATTAACATCCATGACATCAAATCTATGTGCTTTAAAGCCAAAAAAGTGACCATTAGAAACTAAATTTATTTCATTACATGCGTAAAAACATCCTCTTTTTGGATTAAAACCCCATTTCATATTCAATACCCTATATTCACGAAAAGTAGGGGACTTGAGCAAGATTTCACACCTTAAACTTACGTAGCCCTTGTAACTTCTTCCCTTGAGGATCCTTAGAAATGGTGGAGTGCAATATGGATCGAATCCAAATCCTTTTCTCTCCTTTTCTTTATGGCAGAGAACCTTCCAATAAAACACACAAGATAGCAAGAACTTTGGTTGGAAGGTGCTAAGGGGCTTGTGCGCGCGCGGGGGGTGGGGGGATATTTTATAGGGGGTGTCTACTATGAGAAAGTTACCAAAATAGTCCTTTCACTTCCTCTAACTTCATGAAGCCCTTTTATTTTATTTATTTTGAATATTTAGGGTGTTACACATGTGGTTTGGTCATTTTAGAGACTTTATCCGAAAACGTTTTTTTTTTGTCTTTTCATCCCGAACTTTTTCAAAATCTAGTCATTTTCATCCACCTGACTAAGTCAGGGACAATTTAATTAGATTTTAACCTATGAACTTCAATACGAATATCTTCGTCTCTTTGAAATTCGACTAATGTTTGATGAGTCGAGGAGTGTATGCTATGATAGGATAAGGTATTTCGTTTTAGGTTATAATTCAAATAAGATATTGACACAGGAGCATCCGATCCTAACTGGACCTGAACTCGCATCAAATTTGGTGATTTGTTAGAGTTGGTTGGAAAG
The DNA here is from genome assembly GCA_023525975.1 of Smallanthus sonchifolius. Lineage (NCBI taxonomy): Eukaryota > Viridiplantae > Streptophyta > Magnoliopsida > Asterales > Asteraceae > Smallanthus > Smallanthus sonchifolius. The sequence goes on from CM042046.1 coordinate 37,990,630, forward strand.
TGGCTGTTTATTGGCAACAAGATCAAGATTATATCTTTTATTAATTATTTGAATTTTAGTTTTCTATCGTATTGTGGTTGTTTCCTATTTGAATTATGGTTCCTAACTATAAGTTAGGAAAATTTTTTTTAATCAAATATTGTAATTGAGACATTTGAGGTTTGAGACAGTTGACTGGCTAGAACTGTTCTGTTCATAGCCTTAAAATAAACATATAACTTTTGAGCCATTTGATTGTGCCTCCCGTCTGAAACTCAATAGATAGAAGGTACAAATAATCTATTGTCTTCACTAAGGGTGAGAGGGGTGGTTAACCCTTTACTATATTACTCAATAAAACTTCCCAATAAAAATATGTCACATCAAAACTACTCATTTACTCATATTTCATTGGAAACATCCACTCATTTTACTCATTTACTCATCAACTTTTAAAAAAAAATTAACATTTAAATAAAAAAGTCAATTTCATTAAACTAAAATTAACATAATACAATTAAAAATAAAAAGCCTACAAATAAAAAATTTAAAAAACTAGAAAATTAACAAAATAAATAAAAGCTAGATAATAAAAATTAAAAATCTAAAAGGTGCATTGTCATCCATACTTTGCGGCAATTTCACGTTTATGTTGCAATACAATCGACAAGTACGGGTGAACGAGATGATCAAGCGATTCGGTGAACGTTTTGATGTCACGATCTTTTGAATTTCAATCATCAACTCAATCGCCGTTTGTTCTCTTTTTAATTTTATTTCCGCCATCTTATCCCGAATACTTTCTTTTTTTCTTTCTCCAACTCTTTCGTACTCTTGTATTATTCGACTATGTCTACCAAATTTCTCTTGCTAGATGAACTTTCGCTCGAGTTCTTCCCCGGACGTTTTGGCCTTGCCGTTGTCGTGTCGTCTTGCGGTTCGGCGTTCACGTTTATGTCGAGAAAGACGTTTGTAAAACCCTCCGGTCACTTGGGGTTCTCGACTTAGAAGTTTTTGTTCTTTTTAAGGACTGGTTTCCTTCTAAATCATCACCTATCAATGCTATGGGTTCCCATTTTGTATTGGTGCGTACAACCTCCCAACATTTCAAGTTGGTGAATGCCCTTTTGTACACTTTCTTGTAATGGCTTAAAGCCGCTTCAACAAGTTCCAAATCACTTGTACCACTCGGCCTTCTTTGTTTCTATAAATACAAAAATATATATATAATTTGAAACGTTAGCTTAGAAAATTAAAAATATATATAATTTGAAAATAACTCTTACCATTTGTTGGTAACACCCGTTGAAAGCGGTCATTTTTTAATTAAGATCCTCGATCATTTTCACCAAATAAAGAGGTAAAATGCGCTACAACTTTCTTCCAAAACGAATCTCCACTTTGTTGATTTCCTTTTCTTTTATTTTGGGTCTTATGAATATAAGCTTTGACCACGGCAAGTTCTTCTTCGGTCCATTTCTTTGGTCGTAACCGGTTTTTGTGTTGTCTTTTTGGCTTGGCGCCAACATCTTCGACTTCAACTTCGACGGCAACTTCTTCTCAACATCCTCATCTTCCATTTCTTCATCAACATCCTCGTCTTCTCCTTTGTCTTCTCCTTCCGAACGGATGACGTCGTTTGGATCACGATACGATTGATTTTGGTATTGGTAGGAAAATTTAGATAGTATATTTGGATCCGGATCAAGCGAGAATGGTCCACACGAAAATTGAGATAAAATATTTGGATTCATATCTTGAGATAGTATATTTGGATCGGATGAACTTTGGGGGTAGTAGTTTGAATATTGAGGTTGCGGGATATAGCTTGGAATTGGCTGAGGAGGTGGTTGGGTTCGTCGGGGAGCGGCTTGGGTTCGTTCGGGTTGCGGTTGAGATTGAACTTTTGGGCTAAATTTTCTAGGCTTTGTTGATTTTTTGATGAACCTTCCATTTTTTGTAGAGTGTAAATATATAGATGAAAGAGATATAGATCAGATGAAAAATATGTTTAAAGAATGTGGCTATATATAGAAAAGAATTAGTATTTTTTTAAAGCACCCCCAGGCTCAATCCCCAACGGTCACCCGAGTAAATTTACTTGTTTACATTACTCGAGCCTCCCTAGTCGGTTTACCGGATTCATAGAGGGCGGTGTACCCCAAGTTACCCGGCCTTCTCTACCTTACTCAATGCCATCCGGGCTTGACGCCCCCTTCACCCTAAGTATTTCATACCTAAGTATTTCATATAGATTTAATTTTAACTTTTAAACGAAAACACGGTTATTTTTCATGCATATGTTTATGATATGAAAGTATGAAACAATCATACTACTATGTTAAGAAATAAACAAGTTAACTCATTTTATAAAAGTAATATTTATTTTATTGATTTTTTAAGTTCAAAATATGCGAGAGAAAAACAAGAATACATGTGAGGCAGATATTCCAAAATCATGAATGCATAAAAGATCTTCATTCATATCTTATCAAAACATCAACCGACTAATTTTTTTTATAATTAAACACGTACACTGAACCTGGAACAGTCCCCCTCACCTCACCTCACCTCACCTCACCCCTTAATTAGGCTGTGTTTGAGATTACTTATTTGAAACTCCTTATGACTTACTCAAAAAGGTAATAAGTCATAAGTCATAAGTCACAATTTGTAACTTCTCAAAAACTTTGGGATTTTCTTTGAAAACTACTTATTGACTTATGCTATAAGTTAATAAGTTATAAGTAATAAGTAAGGATGGACTTACTTCTTGAAAAATGGTATAAGTAGGCTAAATAAGTAGCTTTCCCAAACACCTTATTAACTTATATAAGTTAATAAGTTAATAAGTAGAGTAAATAAGTAATCCCAAACACCCCCTTAGTTAAACAAATTGAAATGCTCACATTATAAATCAACACTATTTATTTCAAATAATATTTTATTTAATATAATTAAAAATTAATAGCCCATGTTACTTTCATTTCTTATTTGTTAAAAATAACTATTGTTGAAAATTATAGAATTACATAATTATAATTACTTAATAATCATCTAATCTTGGTTTAATTGTTTCACAATTTAATTTTTTAAATCATCGGTTTATATGACATTTTAGTTCCAAGCTAAACTGCAGATATCTTAAAGATGAAATCTTGTGGTTAAAGGATGGGTTTGATATTTAGAAGGTGATCATAAATTTTTCATTAAAAAAATGTTCGCCGGCATATTGACCATCATTTCTTCCTGTAGGCCCTATTAACAAATCTCTTCTAAGAAAAGTGAATATTTTTGTTAGGAGAGTTCGAAACAGGTTCCTACTTATGTTAACTTGGAAAACAAAGGAGTTGATGTTCCATTGGTGTTATGTCTAACTTGCATTTCTATCCCGGAAACGATGGATCATCTTTTGGGTTCTTGTCATATTGCAGATAGAATCTGGGGTGCTATAGGTCCTTGGTTTGACTTGGTCATGCCGAATTCGAGGTTGTCGATGAGTTGCTGTAATGGGTGGAGAATTCCAATTTGAAGTCTTGCAAAAACGATTTGGTTGAAGCTATAATGATAACTACTTGGAGGATCTTATAGAGATATAGGAACAACATGGTTTTCGGTGCACAAAACAAGGGAAATATAGGAATCGCTGTTAATAAAAAAAATAAAAAGGAAATTGCGGCTGGCCTACATTTGATAGGACTGATAGTTATGTCCTTCCTAAAAATGAGTTTATAAAATACACGGTGCTTGACTTAGCTCTTGCATTTGCAGAGAGTCTAGGGAGGCCAGGAAGGACCGAATCGCTTCGCGATCTGATAGAATCACCTTACACTTTGTGTAGGAGGCTGTCACGGGTTCAAGTCGTGGAAACAGCCTCCTACACAAAGTGTAGAGTAAGGCTCGTACATCAAATCCTGAAACGATCCAGCCTCTGTACAAATATTGGAGCTAAGTACAAATATTGGAGCTAAGTCAAGCAATTGGTAATCATTTATTAATTCATTTTAGGAAGGACATAACTATCAGTCCAATCATGAAGGCCCACCGGTAATTTACTTACTTTTTTATTAACAACAATTCCTAGAGTTATAGTATAAATATGCTAGAACTTACACTTTGTATGAATAGAACCCTAACCTTTTGATTATGGAGTATATCATTTAATCATGAAATAGTAATCTCCAAATCAGAGATGGATAACAGAGATGGTGTAATTCTGATTTAGCTCCAAATCAAAAGTAGAAAATGTTTAGTTGTTAGGAAATGGGACCAACTTTTAAACATGTTGAAAAATGTCATGTACCAAAGTCTTTATGATGTGCTGAGGTCGCATGGATTGTTGGATGTCAACTCATGTCTGACATCTTACCTTTTGCACGTTTTGGAAATGTTAAAATTAAAATGATATTGAGGTGCATAAAATATCCTAACTTCCATTGAAAAGTATGTTGTGAAATCTAACTTTGATCGAAAATGGTAAAAAAAAATTACTTATAATAATTTTGAGATCAATAAATCTAATATCATTCAATTTAACAAAATAATAAACCGCATAACCATGCCACCGTCTTACCATCATTATGACTGTAGATTTTTCATTGGTAATGGTACGGAGAATTAAATAAAATAGCTAAATTGATTTTTAATAATCTAAACTATAATTTATTGACTAATAATAATTCAAACTAATAGTTTGACTGCTGATAATCTCAACTTTCATTTTTATTATCAATGACAGTCCTATTAGCATAATCATCATACATTTACACTCGATTTACACTGATTTCCGCTCAAAATAATGATTTTGAATTAAATAGAGAAACGTACAAACGAAATTGAGTGGGAATCGAGTCTAAATCAAGTGTAAATATATGATGATTATGCTACGGAGACTGTCGTTGTTGAATATTTGTGCATGGAGATTTCTAGGCAATCATCTCCCTAAAAGGTTAAATTTGGACAGAAAAGACATGGATGTTCGGAGTGTTCTTTGTCCTCTTTGTAATGATGTGTCTGGATCTATTAATCATATTCTTAGAGAGTGCTCTTTGGTGGGAAGGCTATGGGATTTGGTGGCTTCTTTGTTGAACGTTTCGTCCCCAGTGATTGGATTTCCGAATGACATTATGGATTATTTTGATAATGTAAAAATCGTATTTAATAAGAAGGATCATGTTGGTTCGATTATTTTTGTGGTTTGGTGGGGTGGTTTGGAAATTCAAGAATGAGGTAATATTCATGAAGGATCGGATCAAGAGAACGATGTTTTTTGATGAAGTGGTGACATTTTCTTTTTTATGGATTGGTAGTGGAAGCAGAAAATGTAAGGTTTATTAAAAATAGTGGTTATTAAATCCTCTAAACTTTTTGTAATGTTTGTTTTTGTTGTCCTCTAACAACTTGTTAGTGGATTTTCTTTAATATTATTTTGTCGTCGTTAAAAAAATATATACATATACAAATTCAAGTGATATTCCAAGCACTTAGATTAGAGACTCGAGTCTAGGGCCGTTGAAAAAGTTCAAAAATAGCTCGGCTCGAAAAAAACCAGCTTGTAACCGAGCCGAGCACGAGTCATGGCAAGTTCTACTTGTGGCTCGGCTCGTGAGGCTCGTGGTTCAGCTCTTTGGCTCGTCTCAATAATACGTATACACACGCGTGCGCACACACATACACTTAGTTACTTTATTCATTATTAAAAAAAACTCAAACACTTAAAGTGTCGGACTCTATCACTCCAACACACACACTTAATTAGTTTATTAATTCAACTTTTAAATTCCTAAATCATAATTGCACTTCAAAGTTGATCAAACCCTAATTGCCTCCAAAAACTTTTAGTCTCTTACGCTTCCCTTCCGGTTTGGATTGTGTATGTTGAAATATTTTTTTCGTCTTTTATGTGAAAAAATTAAAAATTAAAAAAAGTTGAGTTGGTTCGACAGGCCACGAGCTGGCTCGAGCTTTTTACGAGCCGAGCTCAAGCTCAACTTTTCAGCTTGATAAAATTTCGAGCAGAGCCGGTTCGGCTCTAACTTTTCACGAGCCGAGTTTGAGCCCGTCCTGGCTCGGCTCGACTCGTTTAGATCCCTACCATAGTCTTGTCATCAAAATGTGATTTTGGGTTATTATTGTCATTTTATAAACACAAGGGTTCAAATTAAACTAAATTTAAAGATTGGTTAGTTTAAACAATTTTTCAATGGAAATAGTGTCCATTAGAGATCCACAAATAGGGTTTTGGGTCAGGCCGGGGTACGAACCGGTTCTTGGATAGACCGGTCTAATTAGGGTTGGTTCCACCTAATAACCGGGTTTGAACCGGAACCGGTTTAACGGTGGATAGACCGTACCCATACGGAACCGGGGGGTCGGTTCCGGATAGGAACCGGTTCCGACCATTGCCAAACGGCTATAACCCTTTTTACACTATTTTTTACACACAATAACATTATAAATACAATTCAATATCAATTATTTTACACACATAAAAAATTTACTCCACTCACAATTCACAAAAAATCTCTCCACTCTTTACTCACAAAAATCAACTTTTGGACCGAAGACAAGCCGGCTTTTATGTTTAGTTGTGTGAAGTTAGGGCTTAGGGCCCCCAAAAAATAGGGCCTCATTTTATTTAAAAAAAAGTATTTTTATATTGGGCCAAAACCTAGTCTGCGTCGAGTATATTTGGAAGAGCCGCTATATCACTAATCACACAAGGGAAGGGAAATTAAGCCAAAATCATTGATAGAAACTTTTGGAAGAGGCAAAGAACAATCAAACAAATATGGAAGTCAACAGGCAGCTTCTGTAACTTTTGAAATTGTTTGAGTTTCTACGATTTCTACTCTTGAAATTGCTTCCTTCTTTGATTACAACCGGCAGCTTCTGTAACTTTGTTATGACTTGTGAAAAAAAAGTGTGGTGAAGATGAGTAGAGGTAAGAAAGAATGAAAGATAACAAGAAACGTTGGTTTTTAGGTTAAAATTGTATAAGCTTTTCTATGCCTAAGTGTTTAATAATAAAAGAGTCTCTAGTAGACTTCATCAGAAAAGTAGAAAGAGACAAGTGCCAACACAATATCTCATTCATAGTTTATTTAGTTTATATATGTACTTTCTTTCTTCTTTATTTCTTTATCCCTAATTGCCTATTACATATAAATAAATACTAAAAAGTAATTTTCATTGTGAGGAGAATTTAACTGTAGATTATGTGCAATTTTAGTTTCAATTAGTACAAGTTAGTTAAGCATAATTTCTTTTTAATTTCTAGGAGAACTGTTTTAAGTATAAATACTATAAAATTGAAGGATTGAAGCAAGCAAAGAAGTCTATTTCTATCACACTCCACACACAAGGGTTCTACCTCTTAGACATCGGTAGTTTTTTTTTTGTCTTCTTTTCTTTAACTTTGCTGTAACGCGTGGGAAATTAACATACTTATTTTTATAAATGTTTTGATATGAATTTAATACGGTTCAATGCTGTTGCCGCGACGTGCTTATTTCTACCTTTGTTTCGTAACAGAATCGTCACAACGCGCCACCCGCCGCAACGGGCGGAGTATAATTCTAGTTGTTATTAAATAATAGATATTGTTTGCTTTGTTTGTTTGTTTTAGTCAATATTTAGTTTGAAATAATCCTTTTAGAGCTCATATATATAAGGTTGACTGTTGATGAGAAGTTTGTTGATTTCTTTGTTTTGTTATTCTGTGTATTGTAAATGTAAAAGCTTTACAAAAGTTGAATTATGCAAATTACTAATTAGTGAGGGATATATAATTCAAGGAACGTTTTAAGGTGCGTATCTTAAAATACATGTCTATATATTATTAGAAGTATATTCTATGAGTTTCATATTTGTGTCTACACATCACCAAATTGTACAATTCAATCACCAACCCCATCAATTTATTTACCAAAATTCTGTTGTGAGAATCATACAAACTATCTTGTTGCATTATAACGATTGGAGTGCAAGTGAGCGTTCCATTAGCAGCATGTCAATAGGCTTTGCAACAACCAAACATGCTTTGTTTCGTAGGAACCCACATTATCATGATCAGGTAAGTCCTACTTATACCTATTTCACAGTTTAGCCAATTTTATAGCTCTTATGGTCAACAACAATGAAATTCGAAAGGGGCCTCATTTTCAGTGTTCACTTTAGGCCTCAATAAAGCTTGAGCCGGCTCTGTCACCGGCCAAATTGTTAGTTTAAATTATGATTAGTCAATTAGTTATACTTTGGATTATTAAAAACCAATTTGCTAATAAAATATATTAAACAGAATCTAGTGTGTAGATTAATAATTTTTATTATAATTATAATTTGATTATCTTTTGTTTGTAACTATCGTCATTATATTTTTATTAACAATAGTACAATGCGTAATACATAAAGCATGTATATATTATTTTACAGTACAATATAATTTGAGATCGAAACCTTATCTGTGATTCCATTATTTGTTATGTTGCTGCTAACATGTCTAGCTAATAAATTATAAGAAACACGAATGTACAAATAATAATATTATTAAGTTTTTGAACAAAAGTATTAATAAACAGATAACCCCTTCAATAAATGATTATAAGGAAATGTTTTTTTCTAGAATTAATGATTAACTTTGAATGTTAAATATAGCATTTTAATTAATTAAATTTAATTAACAAGAAGTTTCGACCTGGATCGAGGATGAAGACAAGAGTTTCTCAAGATATTGAATTGGTTTCCTTTTTTGTCGTTTACAATCCTAGATTATTGAACCACCCCTCGTGCGTTTTGGGTCAGAAAAACAATTTTTTTTTAGAAAGGCGAACATGTGACATCGAGTTGTAGAGCTTTCAAGAAAAAATCTTAACCGGTCTATTTGACGTCAGAGTTGAAAAGTCTTCAAGAAAAAATCTCACTCAATACGGCTTCTTCCGAGCTTGAGAGAGAGCCGATGTTCGAACCCTGGATCGATATGGATAAAACCCAAGTGCATCAGCCTAAAAGATAGGCCTTATTTGCGAAGCCGTGAAAATTAATGGTGGTGACATGTCTTTCCTCAGCCACTAACTTATAAATTATATTCATTCATATAGATTTATCAAATTTATATAAAAATAATGATAAATAAACAAGTTTAAGTTTAAAATTTTTGATCTTTTAACGCACTCAAAACGGGTTGGTTAAACTTTACCTTCCACATTTTGTAAATAAAGAATACATTAAATATGATAACAGTAGTCAGTATAATATTAGATAAAAAAAAATCATGAATAAAGAGATCGAAAATATGTGTATTATAAAACTGTTATTAGAGATCATATATATTGGTTTTTGTTTTAAAAGTGTTTTTTTAGTGGTGTTAACATCACATTCTTCATAGCTTTAACCTATCAATCCAGATTTTCTAACCTAAACATCTATGAACATATATGAAGCAAATATGTACCAAAGTGCATCCAGTCAATCATACGATGGTGTTGAAATAATGTACTTTCTAAGTAGTTGAAGGTTAGAACCAATGGTGTAGATTTAGTGGACGTTAAGTTGGTCGTTCAAAAAATATAACTCGCTGAAATATGAAGAAATTAGATAATGAGATTTGATGTGAGACGTTTTACCTACTATAGTGCAATTTTGGTAATAAATGTGTCAATTTTGGTTTTATTTCACTACAAGAATTTCAAGTTGTTATAACGGCCTTTTGCGACGACATGTCGTCGCTAAATGTTTCGTCGGCGTAGATCCGGCGATAAAGGTCTAAAATGTCGTCGTAACAGAGTCGTCGCAATAGGTGGTATTTTTTTCTTTAATTTTAATGATAAATTAAAATATTAAAAAAATTAAAATTATGTCATTCTATTGTGACGACATGTCGTCGCAAAAAGGGATTGTTACTAATTTTTTTTTTTAATATTATACGATTTTCCAGATAATAAAACTAGAATTCAAAACTGGATAAAAACTACAAAATATTGTCACAAATATAAAAAGCTACAAACCGTTATATTATTACAAATGTTAATTGTCATAATAAAACCGTTCAATTATCTTCATCTTCATTCTCCTCTTCACCCGACAAGACACCTTAGTTGGATTTACTCGAACCCATCTCATGTTGCATTTGTGTCACCGTTTCATTCAATTTATTGATTTGATCTTGCATTTTGTCGTATTGAGTGTTGGACATATACAAGACATCGGTAATTCTGACTTTTCTACCAACCCTCCGGCTCCAACCACGCCTCTCACCAAGAGCACGTCATAGAACCTCTTGTCCCTCACTTGCTTCCTCTTGCTTTTGGGTCAACTCATCTTGAATCTTAATCTATAATAAACAATACAATAAACATTTGTTAAATTTTCTAAAAAAATCCGACAGCATAATTGTTGTAAAATGAATAACCCACATGTTCAATAATACACAATAAACAAAATAATTTCCCAAATTAAAACAAACCAACAATAATATCAACAAAAAATAAATAATGAGCAAGTTCGAATTACTAACATATGCAAATGGGTCAAACGATTCGTGTTCAAATTACTAATATATGCAAACTTGTCAAAATTGTTCGTGTTCAAATTACTAACATATGAAAACAGGTCAAAAGCTTCTTGTTCGTATTGCTAACATATACATACACATATACAAATGCATATATATTTTTGAAACATAAAAATAATAAACAAACGGATAATAGTAAGGCTAACATATGCAAACGGGTCAAAACGGATAATAGTAATATAGGTTTGCAAGTTCGAATTACTAACATTTCCCAAATTAAAAGCAAACCTATACATACATATACGTAAACATAAACATATATATATATATATACATATACATATACATATACATATACATTTTTGCAAACCTTTAAATAATATCATTCTTTTAGCGAATTTGAGTCAAACAGGTCAATTTGTTTGTGTTCAAATTACTAACATATGCAAATGGGTCAAAAGCTTCTTGTTCATATTGGTAACATATATACATGCATTTACAAATGCATATATGTTTTTGCAATCATATAAATAATACACAAACGGATAATAGTAAGGCTAACATATGTAAACGGTCAAAACGGACGATAGTAATATAGGTTTGCAAGTTCGAATTACTAACATCTCCCAAATTACAACAAACCTATAAATACATATACATATATGTTTTTGCAAACCTATAAATAATATCCATCTTTTAGCGGATTTGAGTCAAACAGGTCAAATTGTTCGTGTTCAAATTACTAGCATATGCAAACGGGTCAAAAGCTTCTTGTTCGTATTGCTAACATATATACATACATACACATATACAAATGCATATAAATTTTTGCAAACATATAAATAATACACAAACGGATAATAGTAAGGCTAACATATGTAAAGGGGTCAAAACGGATAATAGTATTTACAACAAACCTATACATACATATACGTTTATATAAAATATATTTTTGCAATCATATAAATAATACACAAACGAATAATAGTAAGGCTAACATATGTAAACGGGTCAAAACGGACGATAGTAATTTAGGTTTGCAAGTTCGAATTACTAACATTTCCCAATTTACAACAAACCTATACATACATATACGTTTATATAAAAAATAAATGCAAACCTATATATCTATATATATTTACACATATACAAATACTTACATAGTACATTTATATTAAAAAAAAATGCAAACTTATATATCTATATATATTTACACAAACCTGAACATATATATATATATGTTGGGTATAATTTTGAGACTGATGCTGTCAATCGAAATTACAGTATCGAAACTACTAGTTTCGGTTGAACTTTTGTTCAATCGAAACTACTAGTTTCGGTTGAACTTTTGTTCAATCGAAACTACTAGTTTCGGTTGAACATTTGTTCAATCGAAACTAGGTAGTTTCGATACCTGTTTTTCAGGCCCATTGGGCGGTGGCTTGGAAAACAAGGCGCATGTGCTTGGCCTCCTATATATAGCAGATTATGTCCTAGGAGTGAGAGTGTGTCTGTAGAGGGAATCACCACCCCAGGGGGAGCTCACCCTGGGGTGAGACTAATTGTTAGTGTATGATCGAGCTTTTAATTTTCATATCAATCAAAGAATCATACGTTTTATGCTTTCAATTATTTGTTCTTTTCATTTTCATATGTTTCGGTTCGTGTTTGTGATTCCCGCACCCATCTCTACCATTTTTGATTCGAGAGTGATACTGGATCCAGAGATTCCGCCTCTCGATCCGGACTGCATGAAGAATTTCTCCGCAGATCTGTTCTTACAGGTCTGCTCAGGACCTACAATATATAATATATATATATACATACATATTTCGGATGAAAACAAGTAAACAGTTCGTGTTCCTATACATACATATATACATACATACAAATTACACATATACAAATACACACATAATACATTTAAATTAAAAATAATTACAAATCTATATATTCATATATATATATATATATATATACACAAACCTATATATACATATATACATATACATGCATACACATTTAGGATCAAAACGGGTCAAGCGGTTCATGATCATATTACTAACCAACATATATAAAAATACATACATACATTGTAGAGTTAGATTTATTTAAGCTGATAACATCAATGTGTTTTGAACAATGTTAATTAGTTTTTACTTATTTTTTATTTTAGTATTGTAATTTATGTTTATGTAATTTAATGTTTTATTAGACTAATTTTGGGCCATCGAAACTACTTAGTTTCAATTGAGATTTGTTCAATCGAAACTAGTAGTTTCGATAGATACTAGTTTCAATAGGTTTGATAATCTTTTGTAAATGTTCAACCGAAACTAGTACTTTCGGTTGACATAGTTTTGATACCTGTCAACTACTATAAATAACCTAGTTAGAGAATGTTTAGGGTGTGAGTAACGACGGTAACCCTGAACCTTCTCTTTCATTGTTCTTCAATCAATACAATCTGCATTTTCAGTCTTTACACTGTTCTTACATTTTCATATCTAATTTGTGTTGATTGTGAGTGTGTTTAGCCTGTTATCTTCACTAAATCCATTTCTATCCCTTGTTTCATTACCATAAACACTGTTTCCGCCTGTGTGTGTGTGGGTAATCGATCATTTGTGAGATTTCTAAGTGAAATCTGGACCTACAATTGGTATCAGAGCTTTATGCTCTTGAGTTTTTGAGTATTATCAAGTTTTGTGATCGGTTCTAGGTGATTTGTGTGGTATTTCGAAGTTTTTCTGCATCAAAATCTCGAAACACTGTTTCATTGCCTGGGTGTTACTGTTTCATCTATTTTCGAGTGATTTTGTTTGTGATTTCAAGATCGGAGGTTGGTTTAGTGATCAGGAGAATTAGACGAAGATTTTCGCTAGATTGGTTTTGTATTTATGATATTTTGATTACTGAAGCATTTCATCAATGGAGTTTTTCTGACATGGAGAAGAAGGCATCGAAACTACTGGGGGAAACATTCTCTGCAATTAGTTGCTCATCGAAACTTCCTGTCTGTACCTTGTCTGGTGAAGGTACAATCGAAACTAGTTTCTTGTCTTATTACATCGAAACTAATCTTTGCAGTTTGTTCACCCGAAACTTTGGGTATCGAAACTAGTTTCAATCCAAACTAGTAATTTTACTGAGGTTTCTGCTTTTCTGCCAAGTGTTCAACAATCGAAACTAGTTGTTTCGGGTTATGTTTCTTCGATGGAAACTAGGAGTTTCGGGCAATTATTTCTCAATCGAAACTAGTAGTTTCGGTCAGTATCTCTCTATCGAAATTAATAGTTTCAATCACGTTTGTCCACCCGAAACTAGCTACTGTTTAGTTTCAGATTTCTGAGATTATGGCAACTTCAAGCTCCAATGAGTATTCTAGAGGGAACAAACCACATGTTCTTGTGTCGACAAGGGACTTTGATGACTATACCAAGAAAATGAAGACTTTCTTCCAATTCCATGATCATACCTTATTGAACTCTATCAAAGATGGTCCCCACAAACCTGTTATCACTACTATTGATGTTCAGCGTCCTAAGATTGTGGCTGAATATGATGAAAAGGACATTGCTTTGATTGCCCGAGACAACAAGCCTATGGGACTATTGCTATGGCTCTTCCTATGGATATCTTCTATACTTTTGCCGAGTACACCACAGCCAAAGATCTATGGGTAGCCTTGTGTACTGGATTCGAAGGTAGTGCTGAAGTTAGGGAGAGCAAGAGAGATCTGATTAAGAAGCAATATGAGATGTTCAATAGTGTTAGAGGAGAATCAATGTCTGATCTAATCAACCGGTTCTCAAGCATGTGTCTACACTGAAAGTAATGGGTGTTGAGTACCCAACTGTGGAATTGAACAAGAAACTTCTAGATGTTCTTCTAGAGGAATGGAACATGTACCGTATCATGATCAAAAAGACTGCGAATCTGAGCATCCTGTCTCAAAAAGAAGTCTACAACATCCTTGAATCTTATGAGATTAAGATCAAGAAAGGAGCAGTCACTCCCACCAACCAGTCTGGAAACACCGCTCTCATTGTTGGATCAAGCTCTTCCAGTAGCTCATACTTCCAGACTGATGTTCCTCCTTCTTCTGCTACGATCCAATCTACTAGTTCCTCTGCTCCTCAAAAGACTATTGCTATGATTGCTGATGAATATGTGCCAATCATGACAGCTTTTATGTCATGCTATGATGCACTGATTTCTGGAAACTTGACACCGGTCAGTTTTCAACCAAATGACCTGGAGCAGATTAACCCCGATGATTTGGAGAAAATGGACATTGATTGGTGCATGGCCTTGCTGACTTTAAGGGCCAAGAGATTCATCAAAAGGATGGGTATAGATAGATTCAAGCAGGGAAAGACTCTTGGGTTTGACATAAAAAAGGTGAGGTGATACAACTGTGACCAGCTGGATCATTTTGCAAGAAACTGTAAGGAGCCTTCCTCTAGAGATCAACATGAAAAGAAGACCTCATCTGGAAAGCAAACTGCCAATCCTCCCGAATCCAACACTTCTTCAAGCTCCACAGCTCTGGTTTGTTAAGCTAGTGGACATTATCACTAGGGAGAACAAACTGAGGAAGCTGCTGACAAGGCCTTGATGGCAGATGTGGAGGATAAAGGAAAGTGTGTCATGATCGAGCCAGCTGAGGATCTCACTGCTGTACCAGCTGAGGTTATTTCTAAACTGTGTAGTACTAGATCTTGTTTAAATGAAATTCAAAAATACAGATTCATCAATCAAGCTTTGATTGACGAACGAGATCACATTAAGGTGATGTATGACTCTGTGGCCAAAAATGAGAAATTGTATTTAAAGAAAATTCATGATATTTCTGGAGAAAACCGCTCTTTAATTATGCAACTTAATACCCAAACCATCAATAATGAAATTTTAACTAAAAGAGTTCAAGTGGCTGAAAAAGCTAAATTACAAGTTGACCACATGGATATGGGATTGGGAAGTGATATTTCTAAATTTAAAAATGATGGTCTTAGAAATGTCTTAAATGAACTTGAGTTGGATGAATGTAATAATATGTCCGTGTCAAAACCATATATTTGTGAACACGTTGAAAACTTGTATTTTGATTCTATGCCTTCTGAGCATGTGGGATTGGGAAGTGATATTTCTAAATTTAAAAATGCTTTACCTTTTATTCCTAAATCTTTGAATGTTGTGCCATGTGTTACCAAGTTTAAAAGTGCTGGAATTATTGTGAATGATGTACCACGAGAAACCATGAGCAACATGGAATTTTTCAGATTAAAGCAAGAACAAAGTCTTCAAGACAAAGTTATTGAAGAAAGAATCATATCATGTTTAGATTCCTCAAAATCATAATCATCTTCATCTTGTGATGACAATTATCAGGTTAAGACGTCTTGTGAAAAAGTTTGTTTTAGTTGTGGTGCTTCAAATCATGTCTCAAAAAGTTGTAAATTGACAACAATCAATTGTAATGAAGAATCGTCTCCCAAAATTTTATTGAATTCAAATGTGTCGTCTAAGTCTCCTCATTTAAATGAATCATTTCTATGGCGTAAGAGGTTGGGACACGTAAATTTCAAAACCATGAACCGCCCGGTTCAAGGAAACCTTGTCACCGGTTTGCCTCTCAAATATTTTTCTCCTATGGAACACTGTATCTCTTGTTCCAAGGGAAAACAACACAAATCTTCTCATAAGCCCAAAACCACAAATTCCATTGACTCCCCTCTCCAATTACTTCACATGGATCTCTTCGGTCCTGTGAGTGCCATGAGTCTTCGACAAAAATCCTACTGTTTGGTGGTAACCGATGACTTCTCTAGGTTTACTTGGGTGTTCTTTCTGGCTAAGAAAGATGAGATGCCAAAGATTCTGAAGACTTATCAGCTTCAAATTGATAACCTCTTCAATCTGAGTGTTAAGACTATCCGTAGTGATTATGGAACAGAATTCAAGAATGCCACTCTTGATTCCTTCTGTGAAAGCAAAGGAATTTCTACGCAATTCAGTGCACCGCGTACTACTCAACAGAATGGTGTTGCTGAAAGGAGAAACCACTTGTTGATTGAAGCTGCAAGAACTATGATTGTTGATTCCAAGCTTCCCGTAACCTTTTGGGCTGAGGCGGTCAACACTGCATGTTTTGTGCAAAATCGGGTTCTCATCACCAAAAATTGCAACAAGACACCCTATGAGATCATGTACAAGCGAAAACCAGTTATTAATTTTTTCAGAAAGTTTGGGTGTGTGTGCACGATGCTGAATACTTCTCATCAGCTAAACAAGTTTGAAACCAAAGCCGATGAATGTTATTTTGTGGGCTATTCATCTAACCAATGGGCATTTCGTGTTTACAACAAGCAGAGAAGGATGGTGCTGGAATCTATTGATATCAATTGGCATGAAAGCAATCACATGGACGCTAGAGACGGTCCTGATTGACTTTTTGATGTCGAATCTTTGTTTAAATCATTTAACCTTCCTGTGTTTTCAAATGAATTAACTCCTGCTAATCCTTACTTTTCTGTGAACAATTTAGGAAATATGAATGATCCAAGTTCTTCCTCATTGATCTAAAATGAAATCCCTGCCCCTGCTGATGCTGAATCTAGTGTGGACTCTTCCAGTTCTGGTGCAACAAGTGAAACTGTTGAAGACAACGCTATTCCAATAGTAGATGTTGCCCCACAATCAACTGCTAAAGATCCCATTGTTAATGAAGCTGATCTTCCTGCTGAAAATATCACAAATCTGGATAAACTCTTGGAAGAAGATGAGATTCCGAAGTTGAGAATTCACAAGAATCATCCCACTTATAACATCATTGGTCCACTCAATGTGGGTGTTCGTACCCGGAGTGTATGCGATCCATTAGATAACAGCATGATCTCGTGCTTCATATATCAAGTAGAACCTAAGAACATCAAAGCAGCTTTGCTTGAGAACAGCTAGGTGGAAGCAATGCAAGAAGAGTTACAACAATTCTCAAAACTGAATGTGTGGAATCTGGTGGATCTTCCCAAGAACAAAGTACCTATCGGCACTCGTTGGGTATTTCTCAACAAAAAAGGATGAAGGAGGAATTGTGGTTCGGAATAAAGCCCGTTTGGTGGTTCAAGGATTCTATCAGGAAGAAGGAATTGACTTTGAGGAAGTTTTTGCACCAGTGGCTCGCTTGGAAGCCATCAGAATGTTTCTCGCCTATGCAGCCTATATGGACTTCACTGTTCATCAAATGGATGTCAAAAGTGCATTTCTATATGGAAAAGTTCAAGAGGAAGTTTATGTCAAGCAGCCACCGGGTTTCATTGATCATAACTTTCCAGACTGCGTCTACAAATTAGACAAGGCATTGTACGGTCTTCATCAAGCACCACATGCGTGGTATGAGATGTTATCAAAGCATTTGCTTGATAATGGTTTCACACGAGGAGCAATTGACCAAACTCTGTTTAAACGGAAGGATGGAAAGGATACAATCATGGTGCAAATTTATGTGGACGATATAATCTTTGGATCCACAAATCCTCGTATGTGCAAAGAATTCGAAGAAGTGATGCGTTCTAAGTTTGAAATGAGCTCTATGAGAGAAATGAAGTTCTTTTTGGGACTGCAAGTAGATCAGTCCGAGTCAGGAATTCTCATTCATCAAGAGAAATATATCAAAGAAATCCTGAACAAGATCAAAATGGCTGAGTCCCATCCAGTCAAAACTCCCGTGGAAGTTCGACATTGTTTGTCTCCCGATTTGGATGGCGAAAGCGTTGATCAGCACCTCTATCGCTCCATGATAGGATCTCTCACGTATCTCACTGCCAGCACGTTTTCAGACTAATCCTAAACTCTCTCATTTAGTTGCTGTCAAACGTATTTTAAGATATTTAAAGTATAAACCAAAATTGGGTCTTTGGTATTCTAAGAATATTTGGTTTCATCTTGTGGCTTACTCAGATTCAGACTACGGTGGATGCAACTTAGACCACAAATCCACCTCTGGAGGTTGTCAGTTCCTTGGCAACCGCCTCGTCTCATGGCAATGTAAGAAACAATCCACCGTTTCCCAATCCACCGCCGAAGCCGAATACATTTCCGTGGCTCTCTGTTGTTCCCAATTCAGATGGATACACCATCAGATGCTTGACTATGGGATCACATTCCGTGAGACACCCATTCTTTGTGACAACACTGTCGTTCCCCATATCACCAAAAACCCAGTTCAACTTTCCAAAACCAAACACATCGAGATCAAACATCATTTTATCCGTGATTGTGTTGAAAAGAAATATATTCAAATCGTTGAGGTCAAAACCGACTAGCAAACCGCAGACATTTTCACAAAGGCTTTTGACTCTGCCAGATTTGCCTAACTGGTGGAGATGTTTGGCATGATAAATTTTAGTAATCCTTGTGTATATTAGTTGTTTTATGTTTACGCTTAACAGTCAAGAAAATTTCCAAAAATATTTTACTTTTGTGTATAGTTTCTTTTTATTTCCTAGCAATTCTTTTGGGAGAGAAATGAGAAATTAATATGTCAAAATTAAAAAGAATTGCTTTGTGTACATTCTTACAAGTGGTTTTGTTACAGGAAAATTGAATCTGACCTTTCATAAATGATAGCGTCTTGTCACATCTCTTGAACATGGAATGGACCAAAAACGATGGTGTTTTCTGAGGTATAGCTGGTAGGCCCGGCATATGGTAAAAGCTTGTAAGTAGTGTGAAAACCTAAATCTTATCTTATACTTGTGTGTTTGAACCCATTATTGAAACATCTAACCCATTTTGGCTTTTAAGAAAACCAATTGAATTAGATACAGTCCTACATGTTGGATTCCTATTCGTACGCCAGGTGACCGTCAAAGTAACGATATTTAGCGCCGATGACCCCATATGTTTTGCTTACGCAAAGATCTCTGGTGTTCATATTTTCCCCATCCGCTTGGATGATTTGACCCCGTCTGTTTTGCTTACGTAAAGATCTCGGGTCCGCTTGGATAATTTTATGACTTCTTCTGTTTTGCTTACGCAAAGATCTAGAATGTTCGTATCTTTTAATATCCACTTGGATATCTTTCATTTTACATCTTCTAATCCACTCAGATTTATTATTTTATTTTGGTGGTATCTTTGACTTACTAAGATCGTACCTTGGCCAATCAGAAAGAGATGACAGGATGAATACCGGTATTTCTTAAGGATTGAAAGGTTTTCAAAACCATTTTATTTCAATATGTGGGGTACACCTTGTATCTTGCTTAAACGATACCATTTAATCACATGAAAAACTATGTATAAACAAATGTTCGGGTTTACTTTGCACAAATATCAGTTATATTCAGGGACTCACAGTAGTTGATTGCAAAAGGAAATGTTTCAAAACACTGACCAGATCTGATCTCATGTTGGATCTTTTCCAAGAAGGTAAGTGTAAATAAGTTGTGAATGTTTTATTTTAAGTCTATATAAATGTGTAAATATTTGAGCAGTCTTGTTTTATTTATCTTTTTATGTCTATTGAAACTACCTCATTCATCTGAAACTTCTTTAGTCACCCGAAACTACTTCTCGCCCGAAACTTCCAGATCACCCGAAACTCGATAGGGGCATTTTCGTGATTTGCCACATGAGAAAATTAAATACCTTCATAATAAGGTTTCGTCTTCGTCAAGTTCACTTTTAACTCTCCGAATCATTCACACCTCCATTTTCACACACAAACTCTCTCAAATCCTCGGTCTAAGTTGCAAAATCAGCTTTAATAACCTAATTCTCCCGTTGTCACCGTCGTCATCTTCATCAGGTACTGACTTCTAATTTAAATGTGCATAATTTTCAAAATGCCAGACCTGGGGTTTGAGTTTGAAAGGTTTTTACGACTGTCACCTCATTTTAATGGCCGATCAGGGCTTAGTTTTTGTTCATATACTTATTATTGTCGATAACTTACATTTGTGTGTTCATATTTGCAGATTTATCTTTGAAAACTCGGTAAGATGAAGTTACAACATCGTCACATGCCATTCTTGACCTTTCTTTTAACTTTTCATTTGTTTGATAAAAGTTATTTGTGTCTGTATATATCTTAGGGTCTTTTCTCTTTGTGATTTGAGTCTGTTGTCTTGTTTCAGAAATCAAGCATCGAAACTAGTAGTTTCGATTAAAAGGTATTTTCAAAATTTGAACAAGTTTTCTCAATCGAAACTATTTGTTTCGATGCCCAAATGTGCCTGAAACTTTGAAAGGTCGATTAAGTTTCTTTGCCCGAAACTACCTAGTTTCGATTGATGACTTAACAATTTATGTGATTAGATCGAAACTTGTTGTTTAGATTGAAGTTACTTCACCCGAAACTAAGTAGTTTCAATAAGGATGCTGTTGAAATTTCTCTAAATGTTGACCGAAACTTGTAGTTTCGATTGTGTTTACTCAATCGAAACTAGTAGTTTCGATAGGGCTATTTCAGACATCTCTCTAAGTGTTGGACTGGGTAGTTTCGACCAAATTGACTTCTGAATTTTTTCTAAGTATCGAATCTTGATGAATTTTGTGTTTACAACAGGTATAGATCTCCTATTTGTCAAGAGGCACAATGTCTGTGCCTTCCTTGATGCAAATGACCCCAAAAGTGAAGAGTTTGTCCCAGTCCTAACTTTCCTGGCAAACTCCAATATCAGCTTTACCATAAGTCACAACCTTCCTGTGTTCGAGATCACTATAAGTGAGTTTTGGGAGACGACAGAGATAGTAACTGTTGAGAATGTGGAGCACATCAGAGCAATCGTTCGAGGTCAAGAAGTTGTATTCTCTGAAGCTACTGTTAGAGAAGTGTTACATCTCAATGATAATCCAGAGGCACCTATTGAGTTTCCAAGTTTTTACATCAAAGAATGCTTCAGAAGATTGGGTCATCTCGATGAATTCAAGAGTGGCCAAATCATAAAGAATTCTCTACCAAGTCACTGGACATACTTCGTGCATGTATTTATACACTGCCTATCCATCAGAAATGGTGGATTTGATTCAGGCAATGCAATGGTGGCATCAGCAGTATTAGGTCTGATCAAGGGAAGAGACTATAACTTCTCTAGGCTGATATTTAGGCAACTCAAGGAAAACTTAACTGGAGCTGTTAAAGAGAAATTCCTGGTTTATCCAAGATTCCTACAGATCATCATCAATCACCTACATCCAGATCTTCAACACCATGGACATGTGTTTGTGTTTGATCATATGGCAGCAAAGACACTAAGCTACATGAAGACCAAAAACAAGAGAACAAATAGAGTTATTGCTGATATCCCTTTATTTGGTCATGTAATTGGTGAGGAAGAAGAATTTGTACAAGATATTGATCCTGGTCTACCAATTGAAGAAACTAATGACTCATCCGAGGAAGAAGAAGTAGAGGTGGAACAAGATCAAGGGAACCAGCAAGAGGCTGAGGCTGAAGTTGAGGTTGAAATCCCTCATGAATAGGAAGAAGATCAGCCTGTTAATGAGCCCATTGTTGAAACCCCTTTCATTGATCCTGCAACTGAAGTTCAAGAGGAGGAAGTACAGGTTCCAATTGTGCCTAATGATCAAGTTGAGGTTAATGTACAAGTGGCAGAGGAAGAAGTAGCAGAGTCAAGTGGGACTCTGTATGCAGGGATATATGGCTCAGACTACTACAAGTCAGATTCTAATGGTCAAACTGAACCCCCTGCATCCTCCAAAAGACAAGCTAAATCAGGATCAGATTATGAATTAGAAGAATCAAGAGCCAAGAAGATTAAGACGGGACTTGAAGACTTGTCATCTTCTTCTGAGTCTTTATTTGACACTCCACAACCAACACCACAACCTACACCACCACCATCTCCTCAACATATACATATCCCTACACCACCACCATCACCTCAGCCAACACCACAACCTACACCATCTCCATCTCCTCAACATGAACATATTCCCACACCTCCCTCATCACCTGCACATGAACCCTCATCATCTATCCCAAGAGTTAAAACCCTTAGTTTGGAAGTGAAGAAACTACAAGACCATGTCTTAGGAAAGAATAAGGTGATTGAAGGATTAAAGACAGATATAAAGGAATGTAAAGAGGAGGTCAAAGACCTAAAGCTAGAAGTTTCAGGGTTGCACACTCAGCTGGATGTCCAACAAACCCAGCTTGAAAGTCAACAAAAAGAAATATCAAAGCAACAGAAAGAGCTCAAAGCATTAGCTGAAATAGTTGAGCAACTGAAAGCCGCTCTTTTCAAGCCTATGCAACATCAAGCAACTCCTTCTACAGCTCAGGGGAGACCACCTCGGTTGTTGAACCCTCTTCTCCTGCCATGGTCACAAATCCCGAATCAGCAATGACTATCTTTTCTGAACCTGCCACCAAGGCAAAGGAAGCTGTGGAAGTTAAGATTGAAGAACCATAGTTCGAACTTCCCTCGGCAAGTGAAAGAAGAGCTGCTAGAGAGCGTGGGAAGTGAACTGAAACCAACATTAAAGTGGTAGTTCTGGATAAAGAAGATATTGGGTCCGACGATGAACTCAATGCCCTCTTAGATGAGGCTGACAACTTCGATTACAACGATCTATATCCCGAAATCTTACCTACAGAGGAAAAGGAGACTGAAAAGACAAGATACTTCACAGAAGAGGGAGATGAGATCCAGGCATTATCCGATGAGGATCAGAATGAAGCAAATGTACAGGTCAACATAGTGAAGCCAACAGCAACTGAACCTGAACTCATTCCAACTGAACCTAAAACCACTCAAGCTCCAATTCTACCAACTCCTGATCCCAACTATCTAAACCCAAAGAAACCGTGGTTGGGAAAGATTGTACAAGAGGAAAGCCCACAAACTTATGAATGGATAGCTGAGCATCAAGAGCTAAAGAGGCCTCTTGTTGGATGGAAATACGATGCTGAAAGGAAGTTGTTTATTATAAGAAGGTACAAGGGAGGAGTTCAACATTTCAAGAACATGACAGACTTCCAAAATCTTCCCTTCTATGATCTGAGAGATCTAGTCAAGCTTCCCCTTCAAAATCCAGGAAAAGTAATGATGGCTTCAGATTTTGAACATTTCCTACACACTCAAGTCAACAATGATTTTAAGGGGATGAAGCCTAGAAAGACTAAGAAGAAAATCTCAAAGACTAGGTTTCATCCCAAGACCAAGAAGCCCTATGTCATCTTGAGATACAAGCCATCTCAACCCACAAGACCATCACCCTTCCCATGTCTTTGCCGGTTCAAGTCCAAAACTTCAGAAAATGGTACTACAATCCAAATATTGGAAGTGCCGTGATAGAGTGTGAAGGCAAGGAAGACATGGTGATTTTTGAGCCGATTGAGCTGCTGAAGTTTCAGCCTGATGATCTGGAGGTCCTATTTAAGAACCACATCCATGCTTATAGTGATGAGGATGAGGCAGATGCAAAGGCATATCAACGGGTTGCGACCCTACATGTAAAACCTTACATCTAGAAGCTGACTGAAGGACCAACTGCTTAGTGGAGAGTTGAAGACATTGATGCAACAGCTTAGGGGGAAATTATAGAGTTAGATTTATTTAAGATGATAACATCAATGTGTTTTGAACAATGTTAATTAGTTTTTACTTATTTGTCATTTCAGTATTGTAATTTTTGTTTATGTAATTTACTGTTTTATTAGATTAAGTCTGGCCCATCAAAACTACTTAGTTTCGATTGAGTTCGATAGATAGTAGTTACGATAGGTTTGATAACCTTTTGTAATTGTTCAACCAAAACTAGTAGTTTCTGTTGACATAGTTTCGATACCTGTCAACTACTATAAATAGCCTAGTTAGAGAATGTTTAGGGTGTGAGTAGCGGCTGTAACCCTGAACCTTCTCTTTCATTGTTCTTCAATCAATACAATCTGCATTTTCAGTCTTTACATTGTTCTTACATTTTCATATCTAATTTGTGTTGATTGTGAGTGTGTTTAGCATGTTATCTTCACCAAATCTGTTTCTATCCTCTGTTTCACCACCATACACACTGTTTCCACCTCTGTGTGTGGGTAATCGATCATTTGTGAGATTTCTATGAGAATGGACCTACATACATAATGCAACAACATATTTACATACACACATACATATAAACATATACATAATACATAAACATATATACATACAAAATACATTTAAATTAAAAATTAAAAATAAAAACCTATATAAGCATACATATTTATACAAACCTATACATACATATACATTTATATAAGAAATAAATGCAAACCTATATATCTATATATATTTACACCTATACAAACACATACATAGTACATTTATATAAAAATAAATAAATAAAAGCTATACATCTATATATATTTACACAAACCTAAACATACATACATATGCATACACATTTTGGGTCAAAACGAGTAAAAAGTTCGTGTTCTTATACATACATACATACATATATACATACATACACATTACACATATACAAATATATAATTACTATAAAAATATGCCATTTAGTGGCATACGTTTTTAATGGCATTTAGGTTTTGTGCCACTAATTTAGGTTTTTAGTGAAACTTTATGTGTGCCATATTTGGTTGACACACATTTTAGTGGCATTTATTCCTTTATACCACTTATTCACGATTTCCCCCCTTCTATAAATTTCCCTCTAAAAAATTTATCTCCTCTCAAAATATTTCAGCTTTTCCTCCCCTCCAAAATTTTCCCTCATTTACCTCTCTACGCATCTCTCTATCTCCATCACCGCCATTCGTTCATTCCAAAAGCCCTCCCCTCCAAAAATTCCCCTCATTACAGTTCATTCCAAAAACATACCAAGATCAGCTATTTCATACCGTTATTCATATATATTTACACAAACCTATATATACATACATGCATACACATTTAGGATCAAAACGGGTCAAGTTGTTCATGATCATATTACTAACATACATATATAATACAACAACATATTTACATACATACACACATACAAACACATACATAAACATATATACATACATACATACATACATTCAAAACACATTTAAATTAAAAAAATAAAAACATATATAAGCATACATATTTATACAAACCTATACATACATATACATTTCTATAAAAAAATAAATGCAAAGCTATATATATTTATATATTTACACATATACAAATACATACATAGTACATTTATATATAAAAAAATAAATGCAAAGCTATATATATATATATATATTTACACAAACCTAAACATACATATATATATATATACATACACATTTCAAGTCAAAACGAGTAAACATTTCGTGTTCTTATACATACATACATATATACATACATACACATTACGCATATACAAATATATACGAAATACGTTTAAATTAAAAATAATTTCAAATCTATGTATTCATATATATTTACACAAAACTATATATACATACATACATATACATGCATACACATTTAGGATCAAAATGGGTCAAGCGGTTCGTGATCATATTACTAATATACATACATACATACAAATATATACATCTTACTAACATAATAAATATAAATCTTTTGTACCACGTGTCACTCTCTGCTACTCCTCACTATTATTTCTCGTCTCTCTCTCATATTAATTAATTATTATTCCCTTTCTCCGTCCTATTAAATATTAATCTTTGTATTAATAAATAAAAATCATATGGGCACGAGTCACTTTGTTTGTGGTTAATTTTTATCATTTTTTTTCTTACTCTCTCTCTTATTAAATAATGATATCAAAAAATTTATTTTTAGATGTTTAATATAAATCTAATTACAGGTATTTATTATTTCATTATAAATAGTTATTATATCATCAATCAAATGAATTTAATATGAATTAACAGAGCTTATAACTTTCACGACAAATTACATTTTTAAAAACATATTTTGACGATTGTGTGTTAACAAATTACATTATATTTTAATCAACCAATGTAATACACTGATTTATTCAACCCCGTGTATTGCACGAGTTTTTAAAAATATAATTTTTTTGCTACTAATTAATAATATAATATTTTATTTATTCAACCCGTGTAATACACGATATTTTAACCTAGTACATAATACAACAAATTTACATACATACA
This sequence comes from Smallanthus sonchifolius, assembly GCA_023525975.1. NCBI lineage: Eukaryota > Viridiplantae > Streptophyta > Magnoliopsida > Asterales > Asteraceae > Smallanthus > Smallanthus sonchifolius. The sequence continues at coordinate 38,017,257 of CM042046.1, forward strand.
CCCGTCCAAACACATACATAAACGTCTATACATACACATACATACAAAATACATTTAAATTAAAAAAAACTCTATATAAGCATACATATTTATAAAAACCTATACATTTATATAAAAAATAAATGCAAACCTATATATCTATATATATTTACACATATACAAATACATACATAGTACATTTATATAAAATAAATAAATGCAAACCTATATATCCATATATACTTACACAAACCTAAACGTACATATATATACATACATATTTCTGGTCAAAACGAGTAAACGGTTTGTGTTCCCATAGATACATACATACACATTACACATATATAAATACATACATAATACCTTTAAATTAAAAATAATTTAAAATCTATATATTCTTATATATTTATACAAACCTATATATACATACATACATACATATACATGCATACACATTTAGGATCAAAACGGGTCAAGTGGGTCGTGATCATATTACTAAGATACATACATAGAAATACATACATACATATTAAAACAACATACTCATATACATACACACATACACAACTTATATACATACACATACATAAATACATACGTAATACATTTGTAACGTACCTAAAACCAAATAGCTAACGGGTTAGGTTAATGGGTAACCCAAATTTCTAATAAATGACATGGTTAGCTTAGATCATTGAGTAAATCTTGGATTAGCTGGATTAGAAGTACCGGATGGCCGTGTGGCACGTTAATTGAGACCCAAATGTGCTAATTTGAAAATACGATGACCCGGACGTAAATCCCAAAAATATATATCATCTTTGAGTAAAACCTAGGCATTTTTCTTGGGCCTAGGCTTGGGAGGTGCAGCTGCCAGAAGGATGGGACGTCGACAGCACTAGGAAACTAACGACGACGGTTTAGAGCATTCTTTCCGTGTAACCAAGGTAAATACATCCACACCCGGATTCACCTTGCTCTTGTTCCACTTATGTTCACCCTAACCAAGACCGAAACTAGGTGCATGAGTAATAAAAGCTAGAAGGTTGTTTGCGGGGGTCACGCTGGTTGCGCTCGGTGGTTAGGCTGCGATAACTCGTGAAATTCAGGTACCTATCTCATTCATCTTCTTCGTGAGTGTTGTTCGGCCGTGTATATAAAACCATGATAGGATTGTGTGTGTGCGCGCGTTTAGTGTCTGTGTGTGTACGGGATTACTTATGCTCCCATGTCAAGACCTGATCACAAGGAGGTTTTAGGTGGTGGCTGGTGGTGTGGATTCGGTGACACAGAAGCAAGGCGGCCGAGGAGTGTGGCAATGCCTGTGTACGACGGAGTTAGGCGGAGTTTGTGGTGGCTGTCACATGTGTGCAAGGAGGAAGTGACGATGGTTATGGAGGTGCACGTGGTGGACTATGACGGCCGGAATAGTGTGCCTAACAAAGAAGACAACCTGGTGATAGGATATGCCGCGTATTATAAGGATTCTGGTGACGGTGTTGGACCGATGAGGAACGTGCCGAGTAGGATCATATGCTTTAGTGAGGGTTCGGACGAGGCTAGGGTTTTGGTGAACTTCAGGTTTTGGTGAACTTCAGGTTTTGCATGGCGGATGACGTGAATGCGTAGGAACACGGTTTGAGCTTATGAAATCTTAACAAGCCGAGAATGATTTGTTGCAAGACAAGAACGACAAGGGAATTGCATGTCATGCATGCATGCATGCATGAGAGGTCGGGTTTGGGTACACAAGTCCTATCTGGTTCAGGAGAAAGGTTTTACATAAATGCATGAGTCTAAGGTTTCGTGGAAAGAATTGACGAGCTGGCGAGACGACATTGGGATTTATTTATTTATACGTTATGCAACGTATATTTAGAACGTGTTCTGATCATGTGACCACACGCTTGACAGATTTGGAATTCGAGTGAGGACAGGCGAGTGGTAGAGCAGAAACTAAGACTCAGCATAACCCGTGAGTTTCTAATCCCCTATTCTTTAAAATGTTTTTACTGCTTTTGGGCTATCGTACATACTTATAAGAGATGTTTTTTTTATATTTACCAAGATAGGGTGCTTTAGGGTTCGACCAGACATGTTTATGAGCTATAATATTTACTAATGATATTAAGGGTTACTAAGTGTCTAGATTGATTAGGTGAGTAAAAGATAAGAGTATTAATATGAGTCGTGTTTAGAGCTAGTTGAGGTATAAGCTCAACGCTTATAAATATGTGTATGATACAATATTATAATGCTATATGCGAGGGCCAGGAGTAGTTCGTGAGTCATATAAATAAAGATTTATATTGTGTGTTTATATTTGTGTTATGTGTTTTGTGTCGATGTCTTGTGACACGACGGGTATTGTGTTTGTACCGTTGTCATTATGATACGGCAAACGGGATTGTTAAGGACGAAGTCCTTCGGGAAGTCACCAATGATGACATTTAACTAATAGGTTATTGATGAGCGCGGGGTGTGTTGAACTCCCTGACGAGGGTGCATTGACGAGGTATGTGTTTGTGTGCAAAATGTATTTGTATTAAATTGCATGCATGTGTTAAATTATATTTATTGTGCATGAGATATTATTATTGTGATGTGTAGGTAGTAATAAATGAGGTGAGTAAAGTCAGACCGACCGTTTTGTCGGGATTATGCTGTGTTGTGTATAACTGTCATGTCAGTTAATTTGTGTAAGTCTTGGTTAAGGCTGGGTAGATAAATGTCTATGGAGTTGCCGTGTTGATCAGGTTTTGTTGAGTTAATAGGTGTAGTAGGTTACGAGTTATTAGCGTTGTAAGTCCAATCTGTGTCGGTAAGACTTACTGAGTTATAATTGTGGATGAATTGTTAGGAGCTAAACCTTTTGGGATATCATAAGATAACGGTTGTTATCAATATGATTATAAAATTTTACAACTATTTTATCAAGGACCGAAGATTCCTGAGTGGAAATAAATATAACGAGATAAATTTTGTCTAAATCAAACTATTAAAACTCATTCAGCGTAGCTGACTTTATGTGTACGTTAGTCTGTCTTGCAGATAAGCTTTGGGGTCGACGTATCTTGGCTCAGGAGCGGTGTTACTCAGACTGGTGTGCCGACATTCGTGAGGTAAGCATAATGACAACAATGACATTAAATAGTAATTAATGCTTTTAGAAAGAATTCCGCTGTAATTTGATTAATAATGTATGTATTTTAAAGAGGGTGACCCGTTATGAGAACCAATTATCGGATGTCCGGCTCTAAGTCTTACAACATTTTGCATTTTTAAATTTTAACCTAAATATGCATATATATTAACACTAACCAATACATAAATATAACATACATACATACATAGATACACATATACAATTTTATACTCACCTCTACATACAAACATACGTATATATACATACAAATTTCTTTATACATACCTCTATATACAAACATACCTCTAAATATACAAACCTATACATACATGCACATATACAAATACATAAATACACATAAACAAATAAATTAACTTAAAAATATACAATATATATACATACATACACACATACATAATACATAAACATATACAACATATATACATACAAAATACATTTAAATTAAAAAAAACCTATATATACATTAATTTTTATACAAGCCTATATATACAAACATAATATATAAATATACATTCATTTTACCCCAATTTTTTTAAAAAAAATACAAGACTAACTAAATTAAAGTTTAATTAAAAACTTACCTTCAAATTTTTTCTTCAAATAGCTAAAGAGACGACATGTTGTTGAGACAAACCCGGGAGGTAGTCCGAAGTGCAAAAATCACATAAATTGTGTTAAAAAAATGTATCACTAATTTTGGGAAAAAAATATATAAAAAAAACTAAAAATACCTTTAGAAACGACGTGTCGTCGAGAACTCTCAATCTAGTTTTCTTAACCCTTAAAAAATCACCTACATACAACATCAATTAGTATTTGCCATTAATTAGGGGAAAAACACTCTAAAAATAAAAACAAAATCCATACCCGTTGAACATAATCACTAGTGGTGGTGGTGGAGCTAGAACACATTCTTTGATAGAGGAGAACGATGGTGAAGGGTGGTTAACGGCGGATGCAGTGGAGGTGGAAGGGAGAGTAGTTGATTGAGTAAAATGGGAGAAATGAGGGTAAAAAGCTCTCTGAGATGGAATTATACTCGATGTGACCATTCTCGACGACACGTCGTCGGGATAGGTCCCCAAGAAAACGTCGTCGTTTGCTTTATTGTTAAAAATAAAATTAAAAAAATACTTTGTACGACGACATGTCGTCGCAAAAAGTATTTTTAATTTTATTTAATTAATTATCTTTATTTATCCTAAAAAAATTAAAAAATATAAAGACCCGTTTGCGACGACATGTCGCAATTGGGTTTTCATGTGAGCGCCAAATATTCTGTGAGCGCCAATGTTCCCGCCCATACTAGTAGCGACGAAATGTCATCGTAAATGTGTGACTGGTCAAAAATTATGTCCCATCTTTTGCCGACGACTTGTCGTCGTTTTGGCCACCTATGCCGACGACTCCCGTCGTCACATCCCCAAATTCTTGTAGTGAAATCAGATCAATCGGACGAAACAAAAAAATAGTTTAAAAAAACAGAATTTGTCAAATGAAGGTGTTTAGATGAACCTGATTTGCAACGAATTGTATGATATTCAATTTCTACCAACTTATATCCAACATAAGCTTTCATTTAAAAGATGATATTATACAACCATTAAAGTCAACAAGATTATTATTTGGTTGTAATTAGTTTTGTATGAGTTTCAACTTGAGAAGTAAGAAGTTAATCTACACTGAAAGGGAGTCAAGTACAATTATAATTACATAATGCATAGGACAAACTTCCAAACATAAGCAGATGACCTCCAAACAACATTGTTCTAAAACGGTTTGACCATAAATTTGACTAAAAGTGTTCACTCCTAAATTTGAAGATCGAATTAATATCATTACAAATTAATATAAGTAAAAGCTTTTTGTAGTTCCTAAATCTCCCAAAGTTTTATTCCATTCAAGAGTATTGTTTATAATTGATTATTTTTATCATGTTTTCATCATTATTATATTATGTAAATTGAAAAGTAGAATCTTGCCGGACGATATTATTCTGAAAACGCTTATAATTAAGCTATATTGGGTACGGTGGATATCTAAAACATACAAGGATTGAAGTTTCCTTGCTACTTACAAAAGCATGATTAAGTACAATAATAAAAATAAACAACCCAATTGGACTATACTAATAACAATAAATCAGAGGATTTTAAAGGCCTAAAAAGTTGATAAAATATGTGATTACCCACTAACTCTGTGTTTTTACAGAGAAATTATGAAAATATAACAAAATAATTGAAGACTTATTTATGAGTTAATGTAATAACATTCGGCATAAACATTAACATTATACGTTGTGATGTTGTATAAAATTATATTTTAAGAACTTTCATATAATTAGAAAACTTTAATAAAAAAACACAATTTCAAAGTTCGTTTAAATCAGAGGATTTTAAGGGCCTAAAAAGTTGATAAAATATGTGATTATCCACTAACTTTGTGTTTTTACAGAGAAATTATGAAAATATAACAAAATGATTGAAGACTTATTTATAAGTTAATGTAATAACATTCGGCATAAACATTAACATTATACGTTTTGATGTTGTAAAAATTATATTTCAAGAACTTTCATATAATTAGAAAACTTTAATAAAAAAACACAATTTCAAAGTTCGTTTTAGTTCTCAAAACATGTTAGAGCCGCTTCTTACAATAAATTAATCTCATATAACAAAAAAAATGGTTCTCATGATTAATTAAGTTTAAAAATGTACGATCCAAAAGATTTGCAAAACTTTTGCGGGATATTATCGTAAACCTCACTCCACCACCCTCCTCAATATTATAACCCTAAATCCCCACTCCCATATTATTAGTACGTTCTCGTTCTCTATATAAATACTCGGTAACATGCAATCATCCCCACAACACAAACACAATATTATTTAACAATCTTCACCATGGGAAATAGTTTAAGGTGTTGTTTATCATGTCTACTTCCTTGTGGAGTCCTAGACATGATCAGAATTGTTCATTTAAATGGCTTTGTTGAAGAGATCACACGTCCCGTTACTGCCGGTGAGGTCCTCACAAATTACCCTAATTGTGTATTGACTGAACCCTCGTCGCAAGGCGTTGTGCGACGAATACTTATTCTGTCGAGTAATACGGAGCTCAAGAGAGGTGGTATTTATTTTTTGATTCCGGCATCTTCTGTTCCTGAAAATAAGAGAAAACCGAGGCCGGAAAGTTTGATGATCAAGACGGTGATGGGTGATGCGGTGTCGGTATCCAGTGGCGGTGATTTGAAGATGTCTAGTGGTGTTGTGGTGGAGAAGAAGGTTAGGCGGCAAAGAGGTCGCCGGAGTGTTGATGGTGGAGATTGGCGGCCTCATCTTGAGAGTATATGTGAAGAATAGTTATTATTTGTGAAGTTTTGGTTTTTGTTTTCTTGTGGATAGATTTAAAATGTTTTTATGATTTTGGAAAAACTACACCTTTGTTTATTAGTTTTTTGATGTAAACAAAGTGGTATTGAGAACATGTTTACTTTTTTTTGTTTGGAGATAAATAAAAGGGAAAAGTATGAAAATGGATATTTGACCTGAAAAATTTTTAAAAATGGACATTGAAATTTAGTCTACTGTTTCATGGACATTGTTATTGCGAAAAGGCTAAATCCGGCTAATTTTTCCGTGAAAACATTCCTTTTGTCAGAGTACGAACCAATAAACAATCGACACGTGGCAGGCTTAGCCTGCTAACAGGATTAGACGGCTATAGCCGTCTATTAGCAAGTCTGCCACGTGTCACGTGTTAATTGGTTCGTACTCTGACCAAAGGAATGTTGACACGGAAAAATTAGCCGGCTTTAGTCTTTTCGTAAGAACAATGTCCATGAAACAGTAGGCTACATTTGGATGTCTATTTTTAAGTATTTTCTATGTCAAAAGTCTATTTTCATATTTTTCCCTAAATAAAATTTAGTATGTAACTTAATAAAGTTATTTGATTATTGTTTAAACCTTTAAAATAATAGAATCTCAGCAAAAATAACTATCATGTAGAATGTGAATTACTTATGTAGTCATCATGTTAGAAAGAAATCATTGCTATAGTTGTGACATAACATGTGCACTTTTCTCGCTTATCTCACCCATGTATATCATCTTGTTACTATGATCACAAATTCATTTCTACATGATCGCTTATCTTGTGTATCACCCTTAAGTCGTCTTTTCAAATCCCGCCCTTTCTGATGGGTATGGTCATGGCTGGATCAAGTGTGTTGTCAACCCAACGTAGGGCTTATAAGGCCCAATTTCTTAAAAAATGATTTTAAATATGTCTTTTTGGGACGTTTGAAAGTGTTACTAATTAACCATTAAGCAGCCCGTGTAAATAGAAGCACTATTAGGTCTCTTGATTAAATCTGTTATAATATAAGTTGACAAAAATGTTGATAAATCTGTGACAAATTGTTGATAATTATAGTAGCGATTAGTTAAGTTGTTATAATATGTGATATTCTACTTTTCCATGTTAAATCGTAATCGAAAGGATAAATCCGGTTATTTTAAACGAAAAAGAAAACAAGACGTCGATATTGACATAAAAGGGAGGACATGTCTTAAGGGCTCAAGTTTTTAGTTCGCTTTTGGTTAGTCGCCCCTGGTCTTCGAGTCACATTTCTTTCAGAGGTGGTCCGGTACCGATGCACGCTCCTAACTATAACTCGTAACAACCACAAGGGCCTCAATTTTAGAGTTCTCTATGGGCCTCCAAAAACATTTAGTCGCCCCTAGACATGATGGTAGTTAGCTAAAATTTAAAATATATACCTCATTGTGTGTCGGATATACATCGGTAGTGACATAAGAGTTAATTTGCTATAAATATGTACGTCTTTTGACAATCTCCCATTTAAGGAAATAATTCTTTTCAAAAATCAAGTGTAACCCAGAAGGATTAATTGAAAGAGCATTTACTTATTTTCCCTTGCTAAGATCATTTATTACATATTTCACCAAGTAAAAAAGTCAATTATATATTTCACCTTTCTAAAACACAAGTTAAAAAATCAATAACATATTTCTACTTCATAACACATATACAAAAGGGGAAATATGTAATTGATTTTAAAGATTAGATAAATATATAGTTCATACTCTTAGTAAGAGAATATATGTAAACCCCCTACCCGTGTAAAAACCCAAAAACATTATTGTGTTTACTCATTTAAGTTTTGACTATTATAATTAATGGCTATAATTAAATTTGATTTTTTTAGAGTAGATTACGCTTTTAACCCCTTTATTTTGTCATGTTTAACCCTTTCAGTTCAAAAAGTAATCCTTTAGTATATAAGCCTTCGAGATTGCATTTGTAACCATTTCAGTCCCTATTATTAACTATGTTAACTTTTTATGTTAAGAATATGACATTTTAGTCATTTTAATTTCTAAGATACTAATTTAACCATTTCAGTCCAATAAAAACTTTTTTTAGTTTCTGATAACTTTTTATACTTATTTAAAAACGTTTTTTTTTGTACTTTTTTAAAATCATTTTTTAGTTTTTTTTTCATGATAATGTCTTTTTTAAAACCAAAGTTTGGTTTTGTTTTTGTCACAAACTTTGGTTTTGTTTTTATTTTTTTAAGGGAAAATGTCATAAAAACTAAAACACTTTCTATTTTTTTTACAAAAATTTCTCTAACAATTTTTTGCACCTAAAAAACCAATATTCTCCCTTTTTTTTCTAACAAAAGTCACTCAATAAATTTTTTAACATAAAAAATCAACATACTTTTTGGTTTTTCTCACAAAAATCACTCGACAACTATTTACTCTAGCGATGAATCGGCAGAACCAAGGTAAAGGAAATCGATTGACAAATTTATTCTATAAAGAGATTATTTGTAATAAAATAAATATCTATAAAATCTATGAAAACAAATAAGCAATCAAATACTTTTGCAATCAAATCGTTTGTTTTACTCTTGTTTCCGTCGGTCGATTTCCTTTGTCTTACTTTTACCGAATCATTTGCTAAGGTAAATAGTTGTCGAGGTAATTTTGTGTGAAAAACATGAAACTATATTGGTTTTTTATGAGTAAAAATTTGTCGAGGTAATTTTGTGAGAAAATAGAGAGTATAGTGGTTTTTTATATAAAAAAAATGTTGAGTGACATTTGTAAAAAAAACAAAAAAAAATATTGGTTTTTATGCCATTTACCCTTTTCTCAATATTAAAGCTTTTTAAATATTAAAGGAAGGGTCATGCATGTACTTTATTTTTGCTTTTTAACATTGAGTGTATTTTGTTCATTTATAAAAAAACCAATAAAAAAGTTAAAGTTTATCCACTCTAACCACCACTCGTGTTATTGTTGAGTGAATAATAGGGACCAAAATTATATTTTTTTAAAATTAGGAACCAAACTTATAATACAGACATATCACAGGATCATTCGTATAATTAACTCTATAAGGAATTACAAATTACGCTTTTGTAGTTTTCTATTTAAACCCGTTATATGTATTTAAGGTACAACAAATATATAAAAAAAAGCTTCTTTGTATACCCCACATATGTCTCGACTATAAACTTAACTAGTAAGTGTTACTCGTGTATTGGCGGCTCGGTTTTTGAACATCCAAACGTAGATAAAAAACATGTCGTGATAGTATATTTGTAAATCATGAAAATGTCATGTCGTAAAAATGAATGTCAAGAAAACACGAAAACAAACTTAAAAAGACATTTAAAAAAAGATAAAATCATGTAAAACTTTCTTATACTCAAATATACCATTTAAAAACAAAGTTTGTTATTATAATTAATTAAAATATTAGGGATGTCACTCATATTATGCTTAAAAATTAATATAAAATTAATAAAAAAAAGGAAAAAAAAACTTTTGTTAGGTGAGTTTAGAAGTCACAACCTGAAGCATTGAAAGGTATCACCAAAACGCTACAACAACATCAAAGTTTGATCATGTATTGAAATAGGAATATTAAACACGTAAAATTGGGGTTTTTTTTTTTGGGTGGGGGAGAAGAAAAAAATGGCCACCGAAGGACTCAAACATGCGTGGAAAACAAAATAAGCGCCTAAGGCACCAGAACTTAGGGGTGTTCAAAACCGAATATCCGGAAATTCGGTTATCCGAATTTCGGATATCCGAATTTCGGATAGTGGAATTTACTATCCGAATCCGTATCCGAAATTTCGGATACGGATTCGGATAATAAACCGGATATCCGAAATCTGAAAAAAAAAAAGTAGTAGAGTTTTGTTTGAATTCTGAATAAATAAATCAATTCTAACTCCTCCCAAACAACAAATTCCATCCAAATACAAGGTTACCCTCAAAAAACAAGAAACACAAATTCATTAACAAAAAATCATTACTGAGCATTTGCTATCGATCTAGAAAAAAAAATCCCTTTTTCAAGAAAACTAATGCCAAGCCATCCATGGTGGCTCGAAAGTAATCTTGAAAAAATAATCTACCTAATCAAAAAATTCAAATCCTTTTTTCAAGGAAAAGAATACCCACTGAAATAGTAGCTCTGTGGGTTGTTGACAATTTTTTACTAAAAAGGCCATCTTTAGGCCTACTACAACTCAAAAACAACCATGGGAAAACCTCAGTTCTCGACATCCTATCAGGCGATATCGTCGTCGTTCCAGGATTAAAGATTCAATTGCAACTCTGTCGAGCTCGTCAATGGTGAAACACTCGACATCGATTCGTGGCCGAAACACATTCAAACGGGTGGTTGCGTGGCCGGAACACAGTCGGGCTCACGGTGGTTGAGGAGGCAGAACTGGGAAAGGGAAATAAGGGAGTGTGGGAGAGACAGATTTGGGGATTTAGGGTTTCTACTTTCTAACCTGTATATATATATTTAAATATAATAAATAATTAAAAAAATATATTTCGGATTCGGATATCCGAAATATCCGAAAATTTCCAATATTACTATCATAATCCGAAAATTCGGATATCCGAATTTTCGGATAATTCGGATTCAAAATTTCGGATAATTCGGATTCGGTTTCGGAGTGCTTGCCTTTTAAAAGGATTACCCAATAAATCATATCTTTATTGATTTTGTTTTTTAGTCGGTTTATATCCATCTCATGTGAAACGGGCATCCATAAAAAGTTCAATTACCCTGTTAGGGTACTAGGGGCACAACCCTAGGTCCCAAAGTATCCTAAGGAATAACTATAATCAATGAACGAGTGTCATCTCATATTTATCTAAATTCAACATAAAGTACCTTAAGTGGTGGAGGTACAAATCTAAGTATCGTAAGTCTTTTTTTTCATTTTTTTAAATTAGTTCTTTATTAAAACTAAATTCAATAATTTAAAAAAATATCATTAACTTAAAAAAAAATATTACATAAAAATAAAATAAAAATTTACATAAAATAAATTAAAAAAAATACATTTAAATAAATCTAGAAATCACAAGGACATCTCTTCCCTGTTTCACATTTTTTTAAGAATTATTTCCGACATTGGTCCGGTCACATGGTCGTGCGGATCCCTAAACATGTTTAAATCCCGGTCCATACAATCCTCCCGGATAGCCCCCTGTTGCCCCTCCGCTAAGTTAATAATTTTTCATCTTTCATAATATCCTCCTTCATCGTCGTGTAGTGTGCAACAACTTCGGCTAAACTACCTTTGCTTGACGACTCGCCTGATTTCCTTGCTTTTCGTGTTGGTCTTTTCGGGGTCGCTTCTTAGTTAAGGTCGGGTGCCCAACTAGTGAATGGGTCATCATTTGAACATGTGCATTTGCCGGAATCTTAATACTTTCTTTTATGATCAGATGGACCTGAAAACTCCTCACCCATTAACGAGACTTTGTTCCATTTATCATGAAACCGTACAATCTTCCAACAATCTACGGGACCCAATAATGATTGTTTGGGTATAACCCAACTAAATACTCATAAAAAACCATACTAATATTTTTATTAAGAGCGTGTAATGTATTAAAGTGTATTCCAATATTAAAATAAGTACATGAATTACTTTAGAATATATAAATACTAGAAATATGACTCGCGTGTTATGACGGGTCGTACAGTAACATTAACATGTTTAAATACATAACTAAATCCCATGAGATGCGGCGGGTTTGCGAACCACGTTACGCGCATTGCGGCGACGAAAATAATGTGACTAAGTAAATAAAAGAAACGTATGAGTTTGCCACTACTCGGTTCTGGAAATCAAAAAATAGATAAATTACAGCGCTAATAGAAGTTAACACGACAAATTCGTTAAAAATGTAACATTGTAACAAAGTCAAAACAAAAGAAAAAGAAAAACTACAAACGAATATAAAATAATAAAAGAAAAGAATTTTAAAGGTTAAACTTGAGAGTTTAGAAATTTTAATGTAAAGTTTAGGATTCTGTCCATAGATAAACTGGAAATTTTAGTAATTTAAGAGATATATTTGAAAATTTAGAAAGTTGAAGGATAATATACAAAAATGAAGAAACTTGAAGGGTTATTATTAAACCTTTTGGTGGCTTGAGATTGGCCATCAATATTGGTTTTTAAAGGGTTTTATAATGTTTTATTTCATAGACTTGGTTTCTTTTAAAACAAAAAGACATTTTTTTCCTGATTCTGAACGACATTTTTCTAAATGTTTTAGTTTAAATAATTTTTGATTTATTATAACGGATTTAAGATTTGTAGTGAATAGGGGTCGAAAATAGGCCAGCCTTGAACGGGTCAAGTCAAATTGAGTCATGTTAGAACGAGTAAATCCAAAATAGGTCTAGCCAAAAGAATCATATTAAACTGTCGGTTTAGAGTATGCCCAAATTGGTCGGTTAAAACAGGTCGATTAAAATGAATTCTATGCTCACTCCACCATCCATAACGTTTGAGTTCAAGAAAGTTAATTCCCTTAGCTAAGTTCATAAAGACAAAACAACATTGCCGGGACTAGTACCAAATTGTATTGTAAGTTTTGCAATATCCTCATAAAGCAAAACACAATAAATCTTAAATTCCCATACCGAAGTCCACTTTTACTTCTTACGGCTCGTTCGGTTGGCAAGAATTCGTGGAAATTTATTGGAATTGGAATATGAATTTCATTGGTCAACGTGTTTGGTTTGCGAAATTTATTGGAATTAGAATTCGAATTTCATTCTTAACGTGTTTGGTTGAAACAAGAATTGAGATTTAACACTCTCAAATTCCTTCAAACAGAGGATTTCGAATTCCTTCCAAATTTTGAAGGAACTCACCAAAAGGAAATGGAATCTACGACCACCTCTGCAACGTCCCCGACTACCACCATCACCACCCGCCAAACGCCGTCGCTGACCACCACGACCACTGATGCGGACCCACCATAACCCGTTTAAGCACAACCCATGTTCTGCACCAGTTTACTTCCTGCATCACATTTAGTTCCAGCATTACGTTACTTCCTCTGTTAACTCGTGTTTACTCCTTATTTTTAGCTACTTTAGAACATTCAGAGCAACTTATCTCTCTCCATCCTTATAATTACACTAAAATCACTAAATTTTCTCTCTTCTTTTTAATTAAATAATACTTTTTATACCTTTATCATTACATTTTCTCTCTCCTCCACTCACAGCCACTTTCAAAAAATATTAAAAAATTTATACAGATGAACATTGTTTCCCCAAATATATAAAAAAACTTATATATTTCCTCTCTCATCAGCTCCCAACCACTTTAAACCACTTCCTAAAATAACAAGAACTCACTCACAAGCATATGCAGAAACTGTTGTGAACGCTCTTACCCGTGATCACCACTATCCATGCTGCCCACGTAATCATTAGGTAGTTTGCATTTATGTATTCCTTTATAATGCAATCTACATCAACGATGAATGAACACGAAAATGGGTGCATAAAATGGGTCGGTCAAACCAGGTCAAATATGTCAAAAATGAAATGGAAAAACGGGTCAAATATACAAAAAAATGGACGGTCATGATGGGCCAAATCATGATAATTTATTCGGCTAATTACAAAAAAGAAAATGTCGATCTCGATTGTTTTTACTTGTTTTTCATGAGATATGCAATTAAAATGAGTTATATTGTTCCAACTTCTTAGATTTAATGTTGATTTTAGTAATTTCCAATATCGATAGAAAAAAGTTCATGTTAAACTCTGATGTCGCCCAGACGGTCTATAAAAAATAACTATAAAACCTAACCTAGACTCCTAAGTAATAAAAGGAATACCCTCTAACTAAACCGCACTGACAGGCAAGTGGACCTATCGAGTGTAACACAGCTTAATGGTAAACCGGATTATCGAACCCTAGAGACACTATGAGTAACAAAACAGACTCTGACTCGGACTTAAGATTAATTTGGTTTGGGGGTTAACTACAATCCTTATTAAGCTAATTATGCAATAAACTGAGGTCGACTCGAACTATCAAGACAAGAACAAAGGTGAAATCAGGAAATGAGAAGAATACTACCTAGGTCGGAATCCTACTTGTAAATAACAACTTTTACCGGTTATGGATTGTGATGGATCTGGGTTTCTAAGGAAACAACTCTAGACAACCTAGTGGATCCCTAATCACTCTCAGGGTGTCAACAACTAAGATACCTAAGGTGTACTAACTCACCAGATTGTTGGATCACTTCTCAGGTATTTCCAACTATGATATTGTACCCTAATGGATGGATTACCTCTCAGTTTCACCGTCCAGAATACACTCAAAGAATGCACGGGGTAATCTCATAATAATAGTTATGATTCAGAATAGCAACATTTCACTAGACACCTAAACTAACTTCCTCTTAGACAGTTGACACTCGGATTCCTAATGACGAAGACTAAACGACTAAATCTCACATCTCGAGTATTGAACTAGGAAGAACACTCAATTCAAATCAGTACTCAATGAGAATTCCTATGATCACTACGTCTAGCAAACCACCAAAATCACAAACCCTAAAATCTATGATCACGATACGTTAATTACACATAGCAGACAACCACAATCAACGCAAGGAATTAATAATCAATCACTAAATCAGAATTAAGCATGCAAGTTCATCACAATAATCATACTAAGATCGTTACAAAATCATAAAACATCATTCAATATCCAAAAACAGATAAAAATCTAAACTTTACGAAGCATTAATCATAAGACCTAGATAGTATCAATGTTTTAGCCTATGATCATACTTAAAACATTCAAAACAGAAGGATTAAATACAATTGTGGTTCAAACACAAGAAACAAAGATAAAGGTTCAAGCTTTGGAACCGAAAACGCTAAATATAACACACCCGAAATCAAAGATTCGACCTTTGCACTTCAATCCACTCCTCCATCCTCAAAATCACCTTTTTTTTCCTTCTAAATAGCTGGAAATTGATTATCCTTGTAATGGGAGAGTCCTAACCTAATAAACCTTGAAAGAGAGCTAATTTTCGAGTTTCTGGGCCCCTCGTGTACCGCCGGGCAAACAAGACGCGTAAAACTTTCCTGGCAGCCTAATCTTCGCGTGTCGCGAAGTATTTGGGCCTAAGGTTCGCGTGGCGTGAGGATTAAGGTTGACAGAGTGTTATTTTTGTATTCTTCTCGTCGAGCTACCCCAAATCGATATAAAATGGGCCCTGTAACTCATTTTCTAGCCCGAGATATGGCCCTTTTAAGATTTGACTTTTCCTGACTTTTTTCGTTTTTCATCCCGGGTTCTCGTGCTCGTTTCTTTCCGGGTTCTTGTTCGTTTAAGCCCAAAAGTGATTCGATCACCTACAAACCACGTATGAATCAATACTAACTAAAAAAGACTCAATACGACTCTAAAATTATATAAAAACGACACGAAACATGACGGAAATACATGTGTGCTTTGCAACACATCAAACATTCCCACACTTCACCTTTTTCGTCCTCGAAAAAGTCTGCAATGGAATCATAACTGAGATCTGACTTTAAAAATCAATTACCAATTAGCACAAATATACTCACCCGTTAAAAAGCAATAATCAGTATTTCTGTCCTATTAAACCCAACCACCAACTATCTAGCCCCCGTGATGTGTTCTAATTCCAATTTATACAACAATCAATCAATGAAGTTACAGCTCTACCTAATCCCGTCTCACGGTCATGTTTAGGCATGGGTTAAACCATATAGATTTTCCCACCACGTTAAACTAAGATTTACAGGTTTTTAGAAATCAATGGAATATGGAATGAATGGAATGAGGATTATTATTTATATATGAATCAACCTCACCTAGGGGTGCGTCTCCCAAGTCACTATCCCAGAAGGTAGCACATAGGTTGCAGTCTATCAATTAAGCACATAAGAATTAACCCATAGGCGTATCCACAGAGTCACTATCCCCATGGGAAACACGTAGGTCAAGACTCAAGCTTTCAGTTTATTAATTACACTCACTATTAGATAGAATTATGGATGCAGGCGCTACCAAACTCGGATTTATTCTCATAAAAAGAGAATGGTGTGCCAAGAATATTTTCAAAAACCTCTAAATATTAGCTTAACGTGGTACCTATCACCCTATGTTAACAGTTTCAGTATTACCTTTACCCTAAGATGAGTAACCACAAGATTTCGTGATTTTATTATGTGATTAATCCTAAGTAACACTCACAAGCTATTTAAGTTATTCAAGCTGGTTGGGTCTACCAAAACATCACTAATTAGACGCGTTTTCTATTATTTATTCATTTAAACTCAAACAAGTAGATCCAGTTGTACTATCATTTCCCATTTGTTATGTAAAACTTTTGATTTCAAAGGACATTGTTTTCAAAAATTATTCAATTTTTTGGATTTTTATAAAGACACAAACTAGCTAGACTTAGACACTCATATCCCCACACTTGAAAGACACATTGTCCTCAATGTGAAGCAAAACACAACTAAATAAAAATGAAAAAATAAAAACAAACAGGAAGCGACTTAGCTGGTAATGTTAAACACTCAGATGTGCAGCTTCGTTCTTCCTTATATGCACCGTATAGCATTTCGGTCGCAGTTGCACACTCTGCTGGGTTTCCTTTACACAGTGATAGAAGCATTCGTCCCGCCCAAATAGAGATTGAGTACGGACAAGACGAAGAATACATGCAGAATAAACCTCACAACAAACCCGCAGCATTAAACTGACTCAAATTAAAGACTCAGTTATTCAAACTGACTCTGGATAGAATGCAGAGGTACGTACCCAATGGGTGACAAACACATAGACATGAACGCCACGATAAGGTGGATCATCGATTACGAAACGGTTCTAGTTCCCCACGGTCGGTGGTAGTCGGTGAATGATATGATGATGGATGGATGGATGGATGTTGGTGGATATGATGGTATGATGCTAGGGAGATGGTGGATGGATGATGTGGATGGTGGTGGGTGTCGGTGGACGGGTATGGAAGACCCTGGGGAAACAAAGGAAAAAGGGCACTCCTAGAACTCCTCGCGTACCGCGATGGGTTAGCTGCCACTCCTCGCGTACCGCGAAGGAGTGGCATTTAAGCCGGCCTCGAAGTTTGTCTCTCGCGTACCGCGAGAGACTTGTGGTCAGGCTTCGCGTACCACGGGGGAATGCTGGTAACAGAATGTTAAGAAATATTTTCCATTTTATACTTAGAATATTTTTTACCCTTGAAAAATTTTCTTCACCCAAATTCCTTAAAAACGTGTTCCACACATAAAAACTCATGTAAAAATACCTAGAACTTCGCTCCTGATGATTTCCCTCACCAAAATCGAGCGTGAATACCTGCAAAACACGACACACACAAAACACATATACCGAAAAACAACGAACAAGACACGGACTGAAATAAGGAAATCATACAAACTCTACATACCGGGCACTTGCCCAAGATTCAAACAAGCCTATCAGTAGGCTTCTCCTTGATCCTAACCGGAACCGCCTTCATCCTACGCGGCCTCCCGGCTATGCACAAACTCATCACATACCTACCACTCACAAACTTCAAACTCATATCACATTTTTCACACCAAAGCTTGAATCTACCCGGTCCAAAGATAATGTAATTCAAATATCCAAGCAGTCTGTTTTCCCTAAACGTCCCCACACTTGGGGTTTGCATTACCCTCAACCTAGATGAATCTATTGAAGCACGGGTTCTCTTACAGGGTGGCCTAGACCTAGGGACACTAGAACTATGGGCTGGCTCAACTGCTCTCCCCTCGGAACGAAAAACAAGTAGTGGTTTAGGAATAGGTATTTCTAATGGTATGACCTCTACACTATCAACCACGGGCGATTCACAAACTATCTTCTCCACCTGTGCTAATATATCTCTTAAACTGAACTCATCATCGCTAGCACTTAATAATGAGGACCCTATCAATTTCTTTTCAAAATCCTCCAACCAATCCGTAAGCTCCTCTATCATCTCTCTGACATTTCCATCAACAACATCCGCTATTGGATTAGAGTCCCAATAATCGTCTATGGAGGCCTTAAGCATGAACACGGAGTGGCTATGCTCGCCAACATCCTTCACGGACTGTGTAGTATTGAAAATGATCGACTCCCCCCCCCACACGAAGTGTGAGTTTCCCGTCAAAGACATCGATCAATTCCTTAGCGGTGCGTAGGAACGGGCGTCCTAGGATGAGTGGGACTCTATCATCCACTTCCATGTCTAGAATAACAAAGTCCATGAGGAAAAAACTTACCTACTTTCACTAACATATTCTCCATAATTCCCCGTGGATACTTGACTGAGCGGTCAGCCAAGGATATGCTCATGCGCGTCGGCTATGGTTCACCTAGGTCTAGCTGCATATAAAGAGAATATGGCATCAGATTGATGCTAGCACCTAAGTCAGCCAACGCGTGATGCAAGGGCAAACTGCCTAGGAGACATGGGATCGTGAAACGCCCCGAATCTCCTAATTTTTCTAGCAGTTTGTTCTGCACCATCGCATAGCATTGCTCACTGGGTGAGACTTTAGAGACCCCCTCGAGTTTCTTCTTGTTGGAAAGAAGATCTTTGAGGAACTTGCCATATTTTGGCATGCCCTGGAGGGTCTGAATAAGCGGAAGATTGCCTTTAGTTGTTTAAACACGTCAAGGAAGTGACTGTATTCCCTAGCTTGCTTAAATGGTAGCAAATGTGCTGGCTAGGGAACACGAGTCAGGTCAATCTCGGGGGTCTTCATCTCCGCCCCTTTCTTCATCTCCTCTGCCTTTGCGGCAGACATCTCAACTACTCTCTCCTCGTCCACCTGCTCTTCGGCCATCTTAGCATCGATCTCAGCGAATCAAGCTTTCCAGTCAATTTGTTTGACCTCCTCAAGTGACGGAATAATGTACATGCTGGAGTGGGGGTCATGCTCAACAACCTCTTTCTTCCCCACACTCCTTACCGACACGGCCATCACTGAAGCGTTGGAGCACAAAGATGGACCTCCCTGTCGATCTTTCAGGCTCTTAGCGATGTCCTCAACCGTGCGTTTCAGATCATGGAATATCGACTGTTGATTTTTCAAGAGAGCGTCGTGGCTATCCAATCTCTGCCTAGCATCCCTATCTGCTGGACTAAATGGGCAAGCAGCTGTGTCTGAGTCTCCAGCATTTCCTTTATCGACGTCGTGTCGACACTGCTTCCCGTGCTAGGTCCTGTATCTCCTCCTCCATTCTGTTGATACTGCTGACGACCATTGTACCCCGGTGGGTTATTTCCAGATCTCCATCCCGAGCCAAATGAATTTTGATTGTTATACCTTCGGCTCTGGTACTGGTTGCCAGCATAGCTCACCTGCTCTGGATTATTTACTAGGCAGTCCCAGGTGTCGTGGCCTCCCCTACACAATTGACACCGCTGAGCACTGAGCTTTAGCTCCTTAATCTCGTTAGCCATTGAGGCGAGGGCAGCAGCCATGCTAGAATCAGGAGTGACCTGATGCACACCTCTAGAAGATGTGGTGGATGATCTAGCACTAGGAATAGAAGTCCTAGAAGATTGGTACTGTTGTTCGGCTTGAGCGAAGCTCTCGAACATCTCTTTGCACTCAGCAGGCTCAAATTTTTCCATGATATGGCCTCCCGCAACTGTATTAAACATTTGCTGCTTCTCGAAGGTGAGACCATTATAGAATTTCTCCACTATCGCCCGGTCAGAAAAGCCGTGATGGGAACATCGGCTCAACAGCGCGTTGAACCGCTCCCAGGCCATGTGATAGGGCTCGTCAGGATCCATCCGGAAGGAGTGGATTTGATCCCTAAGGCGAGCGGCCCTCGAAGGTGGATAATATTTCTTGAAGAACTTGGCTTCGAGATCCTCCCAAGTGGTGATCGAGTTGTCTAGCAGATTGTTGAGCCAATTAGAAGCACGCCTAGAGCGAGAATGGGAAGAGACGCAAATAGATTGCGTCCTTAGATACACCCGTGATATTGAAGGTATCACATATGCGCGCGAAGAGGGACACATGTCCGGGTGCATCCTCATCCTTAAGGCCATGGAACTGAGTAGCATGAGTGATCGTTCTCATGACATGTGATGGGGTCTGCCAGGAATTGACATTTGGAATGGCGGGGTGGGTGATCGAAGATCTCGCCCCAGTGATCCCATTACTGGCCCTCTGGTGCACGGTACGTCTTGATGGTGGTTCAGTGTCGCCCATGGTAGGAAATGGAATGGGGCTAGTAGAACGTACATGGTTTTCACATAATGATTTCAAACGCTCCCGAAATTCGCGGGTGCGCTCGTGAAGCTTTCGTTCAGGCTCTAGAAAAGCTGAATATGGTGGTGACTCCTGCGAACGAGTGTTGTGCAAAAATAGAAAGACACAAGATAGAAAGAAACAGAAAGACTCAAAAAACAGAAGGACACTATCCTAGATTAGACACACAAGTAGAAAAGAAGACAAGCACACAGAACAGACTCAAAGAAAAAGAAATAAACCAAAATCGAAACAAAGAACTAACCAGAGTTAATACTGCTATTTCCAAGTGTCCCCGACAGCGACGCCAAAAACTTGATGTCGTGCAGACGGTCTATAAAAAATAACTATAAAACCTAACCTAGACTCCTAAGTAATAAAAGGAATACCCTCTAACTAAACCGCACTGACAGAAAAGTGGACCTATCTTGTGTAGCACAGCTTAATGGTAAACCGGATTATCGAACCCTGGAGACACTATGAATAACAAAACAGACTCTGACTCGGACTTAAGATTAATTTGGTTTGGGGGTTGATAACACTCCTTATTAAGCTAACTATTCAATAAAAGGAGGTTGACTAGAACTATCAAGACAAAACAAAGGTGAAATCAGGATATGTGAAGAATACTACCTAGGTCGGAATCCTACTTGTAAAGAACAAATTTTACCGGTTATGGACTATGATGGATCTGGGTTTCTAAGGAAACAACTCTAGACAACCTAGTGGATCCCTAATCACTCTTAGAGTGTCACCAACTAAAATACCTAAGGTGTACTAACTCACCAGATTGTTGGATCACTTCTCAGGTATTTCCAACTATGATATTGTACCCTAATGGATGGATTACCTCTCAGTCTCACCGTCCACAACACACTCAAAGAATGCACGGAGTAATCTTAGAATAATAATTACAATTCAGAATAGCAACAGATCACTAGACACCTAAACCAACTTCCTCTCAGACAGTTGACACTCGGATTCCTAATGACGAATACTAAACGACTAATTCTCACATCTCGAGTATTGAACTAGGAAGAACACTCAATTCAAATAAGTACTCAATGACAATTCCTATGGTCACTACGTCTAGCAAACCACCAAAATTACAAACCCTAAAATCTAAGATCACGATACGTTAATTACACATGGCAGACAACCACAATCAACGCAAGGAATTAATAATCAATCACTAAATCAGAATTAAGCATGCAAGTTCATCACAATAATCATACTAAGATCGTTACAAAATCATAAAACATCATTCAATATCCAAAAACCGATAAAAATCTAAACTGTACGAAGCATTCATCATAAGACCTAGATAGTATCAATATTTTAGCCTTCGATCATACTTAAAACATTCAAAAACAAAAGAATTAAACACAATCATGGTTCAAACACAAGAAAAAAAGATAAAGGTTCAAACTTTGGAACTGAAAACGCTAAATCTAACGCACCTGGGATCAAAGATTCTACCTTTGCACTTCAATCCACTCCTCCAGCCTCAAAATTGCTTTTTTCTTCGTTCTAAACGGCTGGAAATCGGATATCCTTGTAGTGGGAGAGTCCTAACCTAATAAACCTTGAAAGAAGGCTAATTTCCGAGTTTCTGGGGCCCCTCGCGTACCGCGAGGCCCCTTGGCTAGTCCTCTCGGGTACCGCCGGGCAAACAAGACACGTAAAACTTTCCTGGCAGCCTAATCTTTGCGTGTCGCGAAGTTTTTGGGCCGAAGGTTCGCGTGGCGCGAGGATTAAGGTTGACAAAATGTTATTTTTGTATTCTTCTCATCGAGCTACCCCAAATCGATATAAATTGGGCCCCGTAACTCATTTTCTAGCCCGAGATATGGCCCTTTTAAGATTTGTCATTTTCCCGACTTTTTTTGTTTCTCATCCCGGGTTCTCGTGCTCGTTTCTTTCTGGGTTCTTGTTCGTTTAAGCTCAAAAGTGACTCGATCACCTACAAAACCACGTATGAATCAATACTAACTAAAAATGACTCAATACGACTATAAAATTATATAAAAACGCACGAAACTTGGCGGAAATACATGTGTGCTTTGCAACACATCAAACTCCTATAAATCTCCGTACTTTCAGTAGTTGGAAATTGAAACACTTTATAATCACAATAAAACTATTAAAATAACTTATGTATATACCTAACTAGGTTAAAATACCGTGTATTACACGGATTAAATAAATATAATATTATATATTAAGTAATAAAAAGTTTATTTTTTAAAAACTCGTGTTTTACACGGGTTGAATAAACCCGTGAAATACAATACAATTTGTTAATACATACCATCGTCAAAATATGTCATAAGATTTATTAATATAAAGATTATTATTATTATTGGATAGTGCTGTAATTAATAGGAGAGGGAAGCGGGAAAAAATGATAAGAATGAATGTGGAGGCGACACGTGGCATAGAAAACATTTATTTATTAGTATAGATTTAATATTTTTGGGTTATTAAAAAGTCAAATCAAAGCTAAAGGTTTACTTTGTAAGTTTTAATCAATTGAAAGGAGATATGTAAAACTTTAAAAAATTCTATTATCAAATGTGATTTTCTATATTTACAAGAGAGGATTACAATAAATAAATAAAAAATACGAGATTAGAGAAATTATTCCACAAATTTAGCTCTATACATGGAAGGGAAATAAAGACATAATAAATGTAGATGAGACCAAATAGTGGAAAGAGTGAAAATAGGCAGTAATCCGATAATTTATAATTTTTATTGTGAAAAAATGAAATTAACTCTCTGGCAAATTTGTTTTTCTTTTCTTTGTCAACATCACCTTCTCCCCCGTTTATATCTTCCATCTTCATCTTCACCATAGAGCTTGTGTTCTCCATTAAAGTTTCTTGCGAAAAAACACAAAAATCTTCGATCTCGCTTCATGTTTTGTTTGTCGATGTCACAGGTGCCTCTCGAATATTTGCGAAGGTGCCTACTTAAAGAAACCTTAATTTTTCTATTACTCAGATAAATTCCAGCATATGCCTCGCCCCCCGCTGAACAAAATGTGAATTCGTCCTACCTAAAAAGGTTGATTTAGTTGCTTGTACCGTAGAGCCACACCTGATATAACTTGAGATAATTTGTCTGATGATTCTTTATTTCCTACAATCCGGAATATAAATAAGAAAACAAACCGGAATATAAATGGAAATGGAGCTACTGTTTATTTTTTGTTTCCTAAATTTCATGCAGTCAAAGATGCGAAGTGGTCAATTCTTTCAATGCCATTGCCGTGTATTACTTGAGTTAATCAAGGAACCAACTGGGCCGTTTGATGAGCATCCTAGGCCTGAGTTGATGGTCTGCTTCTGCAGTTGGGCTTGTGGGCTAACCCTGGGTTGCCACGGGTCTATGGTTCGGTTCGTATAAAAATTCGTGTGTTGTAATTAGGGGTGGGTATATGAGCCGAGCCGAGCCTGAGTCTGTCACTAATCGAGCTCGGCTCGTTAGATTATCTTGAAGCTTGAGCTCGGCTCGGTTCGAGTCTATAACTTTTGGATCGAGTTCGGCTCGTGGAGTGAAAATAAAGCTCGGGATCGGCTCGACAAGGCTTGATTTCATTAAAGACAATTAAACTAGCAAAAAGCTTGGCTCGAGCTCGTTTATTGGAAGCCTTAAATGAGCAAAAGCTCAGCTCGAGCTCGATTTGAGGGGTTAAATTGAATAATATATTAAATATATAAAAAATAAAATAAAATTTTACTAGGCTTCTCTCTTATTAATTGTAATCATATATTTTAATAAATTATTAATTATACTAATAAAACATTTATTTTAAATTATCATTTATTATAAAAAACTTTGAAACCTAATTATGTAATTTTTATTTTCAATCAAATAGTAAATGAAAGTCAAATTACACTATATAGTAATTGGCGTATTTTCGAAACCCGATTATATATTATTTTTTATATATTTTGAAATTTGTTTTCTATCTTTAATATATGTATATTAATACATTTTTACACCTGTAAAATACATAAATAAAATTTAAGAAATTTATATATTGATATGTTTCACACATTGTGTATTACACCGGGTCTAAGCTAATATAATATATATAGATATAGATTTAATAATTTACTATGTGTAGTACACAGTTTCTAATCTAGTTATACTAATAACACACATTTATTTTAAATTATTTCTTATTATTAAAAAACTTTGAAATCTAATTATGTAACTTTTACTTTTAATCATATAGTAAATAAAAGTCAAATTATATTAAATAGTAATTAACGTATTTTTGAAACCCAGTTATATTATTAACTAGTTTAGATCCCATGTCTACACACGGGTTGAAAAATATTAATATTTAAAACTTTTAAATCTTTATGTGTATATTTACAGGTGTAAAAATATATTATACATGTATACTAAGGATATAAACAAACTCAAAATATGTAAATTAATATATAATTGAATTTCGAAAATACGTTAATTACTATTTAATGTAATTTTATTTTTATTTACTATTTGATTGAAATAAAAGTTAAATAATTAAATTTCAAAGTTTATTATAATAAAAGATAATTTAAAATAAATGTGTTTTATTAGTATAATTAATATTTTATTTAAATATATATTATTATCAAAAAATAGAAATGCATTAAATAACAGAGAGATGCGGGAAAAAATGATGACGATTAATATGGAGGCGACACGTGTTAATAAAAACCTTTATTTATTATATAGTATAGATTTTTACATATTTTGAATTTTGTTTTATATCCTTAGTATATGTAATACATTTTACATCTGTAAAATATATATACATAAAGATTTTAAAAACCTTATGTATTGATATTTTTCACCACCTATGTATTACACGGGTTATAAGCTAGTGATTAAATAAAATAAAAAAATAGATATATAGGTTCCTGCAACAATAAGCCTTACTTCCTATCGAGTGACCGTAAACAAGAAAATGGATTGGTCGGCGCTTCAATGCTGTCGATCGGTGCTCCAATGGAATTTATCTTTTGAAGAACAAAAAGGATATTAAACCGATCGAATTTCTGTTTAAAAAACACAGAAAGCGGGTGCGTGAACAACAAGCATGAATCAAACTTTCTTACCCACACAAAAAGAATGAATCAAAAGTTGTTACCCACTAAATTAGTGGTATTAATCAAAATTGAAGACAATATCTAACATTCAAATATGATAATATGATATGATGAAAAACCCCTGAAATCACATAAGATATTACACCAAAAACCTGAGAATTAACATTCCAGGAACTGACATTCCAGGAACTAAGATATCGATTTCCTGTAATTTTATAATAGATTATCGAACCTAGCTGCAATTGTGCGAATCTGCAATTTAGTTTTGCGATAACCAAGATATCTACTTTAAGAACATAACATACTAAAATACTTCATTAATTAATTAAAGTTCAACCAACCCGAGCAACGCAAGAGTACTAGCCGTGAATGGTCATACAAGTGACTCCACTAACCCGTAGACAATGTATGGAAGAGTTCCAACACAAATGGAGAGTGGGTATAGGTTGTCTTTTATTTGCTCGAACGAGATGAATCATTTCATATTACAAGACTTATAAAAGGAAAATAAACAAAGAAAAGCCAAAACGGATAAAAAACGAGAGTTTCAGCTCTAGCAGAGCACTAGGGCCTTCACAACCCTTAGTCTTTGATACCTAAAACACTAAAATGAGCTTACTATTTATAGCCAAAGATCTGGGCAATGCACGGTCATGCATTGGGATGCACGGTCATGCAAAGCACCCGTTTATTGCACGTGAGGGAATCTATCAGGTCTGGCAGGCTCAGGGCCCATTTTCACCATTTGCACGGCCGTGCATCATCCCTATTTTGACCAATGCTTGATTTTGACTTTCTGGGTTGACTCATTGGGTGCATGAAGGTCCGATTGGCTTCCAGATGCTGATTTTCCCTTGTTTTTGATTGATTTCTTCATGTTTTTGTATGTAGGCGATAATTATCCTATTGTAACATAATGAAATCGATTAAGTATTAATTCTTATCATTTTGTATATAATTGTAATTAATATGGGGATAACAGTGCATATAAAATATATATAAATGATAGCACATCAGTAATGGTGGTGGTGGTGGTAATTTCAGAATAAAAAGTCAATTATTAAAACTAATGACGTTAGTCATCTGGACTGAAATGTAGTCAAAAATGAAAAGTGAGGGTTCAGATCGAGGTTTTGAAACATAAAGGACTCAACAATTTAAAATGGACAAACGTTAGGTACTCAAATAGTAATTTACTCCTCTTACTAAAAAAAATTGTAGTGAACATGGATTTGATTTTCTTTGTGGCATTTTTTTTTACGTTCCGCTAATTTTTTTTTAAAACAAAGTTGTATTTAAAATCGAGTACATTTTTTTTAACGTTCCGCTAATTTTTTTTTACCCCGTACCGCGCTCCCCGCTAAGTACAGGGTAAAAAAAAATACTATTTATGTAAGACTCTATTTCAAGGTAACCTCACTTGTTGGATTTACTCATAAACAAAGTCATCAATACTGAACATTAAATTAAAACATTCAAACACAAAGGAAGCATTCAACATATCGAGTACATAACAGCGAAAGTCTTAACATTAAAACATAAATATTGTTTTAATCATAAAATAAAGTGGGATGTCAGTCTCATGTCGGGTAGCCTTCACGTCTTCGCACGACCCTTCTTTCCTTTGCCTGAAATGTATACTAAAAGTCAGCTAACGTTGGTGAGTTTTAGTTTAAGACCATTAGGTAAAAACATCATTTCTTTATAAGTATATAAATATATATATATATATATACAGTATCATAGTCTCAATAACGTTCATATGTGAATACATATATACGTATTCACTTTTTCTTTCATTTAACATTCATTGGTCATACACATAAGAGTGATCAACCCAACATTATTTGCGTATGTCACAAAGACAAACGCTACGGTCCATCTTCATGGCTCGCCATTCTTATAATCGTCCAGCAACTAGTGTCCGTCCGTCATTTTATTCTTACAACCGTCTGTCATGACTTACAACCGTCCTACCGTCGTAGGCCGTCATTCGCCCGTCTGCCCAGAGGCATCCGTTTCCCATGCGAACCATATATGCAGCCATCCCTTTTTATCTTACATCCGTCTGACACGTAATGGGTCGTCCGTCGCTAACGTATAACCTACATATTCTGTCTACCTTTCTAGACTTTTTCCCGGCTGCATAGTAGTCGCATGGTCGTACGTCTACCGAAGTAGCCGTTATCATCGAAGGGTCCATAACGTTTACATACATTCATAGCATGCAATATATAAAAAATATAAAGCAAGATTTCATTCATTTACGTTATGTCATCCTTCCATTCGTTGCTAATAATCATAGGTTTCATCCTTTGTTCATCATTCAGTTTAATATATATATGTATATCACGTATGATCACATTGGTATTCGTAACATTTATTCATTTAGTGTATACACATCAGCCCCAAAATGTAGAGACATGTTTTTCTGTATAAGTTGTTGTCATTATTGTATGTTTGAACAATGATAGCTTAGTTTACTTTATGTCATTTCATTATTGTAATTACTGTTTCTGTAATTTACTATTTTATTTAGTTAAGTCTAGGCTTAGTTTCGATTGAGGTTTGTTCAATCGAAACTAGTAATTTCGATAGATAGTAGTTTTGATAAGTTCTGAGTATCACTTGTAAATGTTCAACCGAAATTATGTAATTTCTTTATGTCATTACAGTATTGTAATTTCTGTTTATGTAATTTTCTATTTTATTAGACTAAGTCTGGGCCATAGAAACTACTTAGTTTCGATTGAGTTCGATAGATAGTAGTTTCGATAGGTTTGATAACCTTTTGTAAATGTTTAAACGATACTAGTAGTTTCGGTTGACATAGTTTCGATACCTGTCATCTACTATAAATAGCCTAGTTTGAGAATGTTTAGGGTGTGAGTAGCGGCTGTAACCCTGAACCTTCTCTTTCATTGTTCTTCAATCAATACAATCTGCATATTGAGTATTGTGCACTGTTCTTACAATTTCATATCATATTTGTGTTGATTGTAAGTGTGTTTAGCCCGTTATCTTCACCAAGTCTGTTTCTATCCTCTGTTTCACCTCCATACACATTGTTTCCGCCTTTGTGTGTGGAGAATCGATCATTTGTGAGATTTCTGAGTGAAATCTGGACCTACAATTGGTATCAGAGCATTATGCTCTAGAGTTTTTTTTAGTATTATCAGGTTTTGTGATCGATTCTAAGTGATTTGTGTGGTATAAAATTCTCGGAAGCACTGTTTCATTGCGATTGCTACTGTTTCATCGATTTCCAAGGGTTTTTGTTTGTAATTTCAAGATCGGAGGTTGGTTTAGTGATCAGGAGAGTTAGCCGAAGGTTTTTGCTGGATTGGATTGTCATTTCTGCATTATTGATTTCGGAGCTTTTCATCAATGGAGTATTTCTGAGCTTGGAGAAGAAGGCATCGAAACTACTAGGAACATTCTCTGAATTCCGTTGGTCATCAAAACTTCTTGTCTACTTTTTGTCTGGAAAAGGTACAATCGAAACTAGTTTTTTGTCTTGTTCTAATTGAAACTACTCTGTGCAACTTCTTTACCCGAAACTTTGGGTATCGAAACTAGTAGTTTTTACTGAGGTTTTTTTTCTGAGCAAGTGTTATTCATCGAAATTAGTTGTTTCGGGTTGTATTTCTTCAATCGAAACTAAGCAGTTTTGGGCATTTTTACTCAATCGAAACTAGGAGTTTCGATCAGTGTGTCTCTATCGAAACTAGTTGTTTTGATCAAGTTTGTCCACCCGAAACCAATGTTTTGAAACCCGGACCGGACCGGCCGGTCGGACCGGGAACCGGTGGTCTGACCGGTCCGGTTACATGTGTTGAACCGTTTCTGCAGCGAACCGGTGGTCGGACCGGTTCAACCGGCGGTCGGACGGGAAACCGGGTGGTCGGACCGGTTGAACCGCTTGACTATTTTTTTTTTTTTTATCATTTTTAAGTCTCTTGGCTTCTTATTTCGTAGGTAATTGTTAGTTTAAAATTATTGGAATTGACTTGTTGGTGGTTTTTGAAAGGATTAAAAGCTATTTAGACTGATATATTTTTATAATATTTATGACGTCGTCCGGTTCTTAAATCCGGTCCGACCAGTGGACCGGTAAGGAGACCGGTTCGACGTCCGGTCCGGTTCTGAAAACATTGCCCGAAACAAGTCACTGTTTTAGTTTCGATTTCGGATATTATGGCCACTTCTAGTTCAACGGAGTATTCTGGAGGGAACAAACCACCTGCTCTTGTGTCTACAAGAGAATTTGATGACTAGACTAAGAAGATGAAACTGTTCTTCCAATTTCATGATCATACATTGCTGAATTCTATCACTGATGGTCCCCATAAGCCTGTAATCACTACTGCTGATGTTCAACGTCCTAAGACAGTAGTTGAATATGATGAGAAGGATCTTGCCTTGATTGCCCGAGACAACAAGGCTCATGGGACTATTTCCATGGCTCTTCCTATGGATATTTTCAACATCTTTGCTAAGTACACCACTGCCAAAGACTTATGGGTAGCCTTGAGCACCAGATATGAGGGAAGTGCTGATATCAAGGAAAGTAAGAGAGATCTGATTAAGAAACAATATGAGATGTTTAGCAGTGTCAGAGGTAAATCAATGTCTGATTTGATAAACCGTTTCTCAAGCATCGTATCTAGGTTGAAAGTAATGGGTGTTGAGTACCCTACTCTGGAGCTAAACAAGAAACTCCTAGATTCTCTTCCTGATGAATGGAATATCTATCGCATCATGATCAAAAAGACTGAGAATTTGAGTGCTTTGTCTCAGCAGGAAGTCTAAAGCATCCTTGAATCTTATGAGATTGAGATTAAGAAAGGAGCAGTTACCCCAACAAATCAGTCTAGAAACACAGCTCTTATTGCTGGATCAAGCTCTTCTAGTAGCCCATACTTTCAGACTGATATTCCTCCTTCTGCTGTTGCAATTCAATCTACCAGCTCATCTGCTTCTCAGAAGTCCATCACCATAATTCCTGATGAATATGTCCCAATCATGACTGCTTTCATGTCATGCTTTGATGCATTGATTTCTGGAAACCTAACACCGGTTAGCTTTTAACCTGATGACTTGGAGCAGATCAATCCTGATGATTTGGAGAAAATGGACATTGATTGGTGTATGGCCATGCTGACCTTAAGAGCCAAAATATTCATCAAAAGGACTGGTTTAGACATATTCAAGTAGGGAAATAAACTTGGGTTTGATATCAAGAAGGTGAGATGTTACAATTGTGATCAGCTGGGTCACTTTGCCAGAAATTGCAAGGAGTCGTCCTCCAAGGATCAGCAAGAAAAGAAGATTTCCTCTGGAAAACAAGCTGCCAATCCTCCCAAGACAAACACATCTTCAAGTTCCACAGATCTTGTGTGTCAAGCTGATGGACACTATCATTGGGGAGAACAAGCTGAGGAAGCTGTTGATAAAGCCTTGACTGCTGACGTGGAAGACAAGGGCAAGTGTGTCATGATTGAACCTGCTGAGGATCTCATTGTTGTGCCTGCTGAGGTTATTTCTAAACTTTGTAATGCTAGATCTTGCTTAAATTAAATTCAAAAATATAGATTCATTAATCAAGCTTTGATTGATGAACGGGATCATATTAAGGTGATGTATGACTCTGTGGCCAAAAATGAGAAACTTTACTTAAAGAAAATTCGTGATATTTCTAGTGAAAATCGTTCTTTAATTGTGCAACTTAATACTCAAACCATTAATAATAATATTTTAAGTGAAATAGTCCAAAAGGCAGAAAATGCTAAATTACAAGTTGACCACATGGATATGGATCAGAAAATTTTGTTTGAGATAATTGATAAACAATTTAATTGAAAAGGCACAGAGGGTCTTGGATATAATTCTCATCCACCACCTTATTCTAAGTCAGGTAGATTTGCTGATATGCCAACTCCTCATGTTCCCACACCATTTGTTTGCACTTTATCTCCTGATGATTATATTACGTCCTCTGATTCTAACAGTTTTGCTTCATGTGCAGAATCAAATTGTGTAACTTTCGAAGATGATTGTGATGAGAGTACCAATGATAGAACTATTTTAAATGAACTTGAGTCGAATGAATGTAATAATATGTCCGTGTCAAAACCAGATATTTGTGAACACGTTGAAAACTTATATTTTGATTCTATGCCTGCTGAGCATACGGGTTTGGGATGTCATGTTTCTAAATTTAAAAATGTTTTGCCTTTTGTTCCTAAATCATTGAATGTTGTGCCATGTGTTACCAAGTTTAAAAGTGCAGGAATTATTGTGAATGATGTACCACGTGAAACCATGAACAACATGAACTTTTTCAGATTAAAGGAAGAACATCGTCTTCAAGACAAAGTTATTGATGAGAGAACTGTCTCATGTTCAGATACCTAAACATCACAATCATCTTCATCTTGTGATGACAATTATCAGGCTAAGATATCTTGTGAAAAAGTTTGTTTTAGTTGTGGTGCTTCAAATCATGTTTCAAAAAGTTGTAAATTGACAACCACCGATTGTAAGGAAGAATCGTCTCCCAAAATTTCCTTGAATTCATATGTGTTGTCTATGTCTTCTCACAGTAGAAAATCTAGGCGTAAAAGAATTAAAAATGCTAAAAATTATTTGAAAAGAACTTGGAAAATTAAAAAAATAATGTTTTATTTGATGACCGTGCTTCATCAAAGGAGGATTCTAATTATGATTCCAATGTGATGTCCTATCCTGACACGAAACTTCTTGATAGCAATGGTATTGGTCAAAACATCTAAATGGTTTGTTGTGTATAGGGGCAATCAAGAAAAACCGGCGATAACATTTGGCACGTAGATAGTAGATGTTCAAGACATATGACTGGTCATTTTAACTTTTTGCAAGATTATCATCAAATTGATGGAGAGTATGTAGCTTTTGCTGACAATCCAAGAGGAGGAAATATTGAAGGACAAGGAACAGTATCGAATGGTGTAAATAGTCTGGAATTTGTCAACTTTGTTCCTCAATTGAAGTACAATCTGATGAGTGTTTCTCAGATTTGTGACAAGGATTTTTGTGTCTTGTTCAATTCAAAAGAATGTTTAATCTTGAAGCCTGGAGTGGTGATTCCAGAAGAACTTATTCTCATGCGTGCTCCCAGAAGATACAACACATACAGCTTGGATATGAACAACCCATCTGGCATTGAATCGTGCTTTCTTTCAAAATCTTCCGAAGATGAATCATTCGACCCATCAAAAATAGAATCCATCAAGAATTGGGCAGCACCGACTACTCCGACTGAGGTGCGACAATTTCTGGGATTGGCTGGATATTATCGTCGATTCTTCGAAGGATTTTCAAAAATTGCTCAACCTCTCACTGCGTTAACTCAAAAGGGTAAAGCCTATAATTAGTGTGATAACCAAGAGTCAGCATTCCAACATCTTAAACAAAAACTCTGCAGTGCACCTATTTTAGCTCTTCCGGAATGAACCGATGATTTTGTAGTGTATTGTGATGCATCTATTCAGGGTCTGGGTTGTGTCTTAATGCAACGCGAAAAAGTGATCGCATACGCTTCACGTCAACTAAAGGTCCATAAGAGAAACTACACCACTCATGACTTAGAGTTGGGAGCTGTAGTTTTCACACTTAAGATATGGAGACATTACTTGTACGGCACCAAATGCACCATCTACACCGATCACAAGAGTCTTCAGCATATCTTCGAACAAAAAGAGTTGAACATGCGACAACGTCGTTGGGTCGAACTCTTAAACGATTATGACTGTGCGATCCGATACCACCCGGGTAAAGCTAATGTTGTAGCTGATACCCTAAGTCGAAAAGAAACAAAACCCAAACGAGTTCGAGCATTACAGCTTACTATTCACCCCGGATTACCTGACAAAATCCATAGTGCTCAACTCGAAGCCCTAAAAGAAGAAAATCTACCGCTGGAAAGTACACGCGGTCTGGAAGCACAACTTGAAGTCAAATCTGACGGTATTCGCTACTTTGCCGAGAGAATATGGGTTCCAGTATTCGGAAACCTAAGGGAACTAGTTATGGATGAGTCCCATAAATCTCGTTACTCGATACATCGAGGTTCCGACAAAATGTACCATGACCTAAAGGTGATATATTGGTGGCCGAAGATGAAGGCCGATATAGCCACCTATGTTAGTAAGTGTCTGACTTGCGCGAAGGTCAAAGTTGAATATCAAAAGCCATCCGGTCTTCTGCAACAACCAGAAATTCCTATGTGGAAATGGGAGCAAATATCCATGGACTTCATCACCAAATTACCACGAACCCCTACCGGATGTGATACCATTTGGGTAATTGTTGATTGATTAACAAAGTCCGCTCACTTCTTAGCAATAAAGGAAACGACAAAATGGATAAGCTCACTCGTACTTACTTGAAAGAAATAGTCTCTCGACACGGGGTATTATTTCGGATCGTGATGCACGATTCACTTCTCGTTTCTGGAAGTCGTTACATCAATCTTTAGGCACACGTCTAGATACGAGCACAGCATACCATTCTCAAACTGACGGCCAAACAGAACGTACTATTCAAACGCTGGACGACAAGCTACGAGCTTGTGTGATCGATTTCGGTAACACTTGGGAGTCTCACCTACCGTTGGTGGAGTTCTCCTACAACAACAGCTATCACACTACCATCAAGGCAGCTCCATTTGAAGCACTTTATGGACGGAAATTCCGTTCTCCTATTTTTTGGACCGAGGTTGGAGATAGCCAACTCACAGGTCCTGAACTTGTATTTGAAACTTCCGAAAAGATCGTTCAAATTAGAACCCGTATGGCGGCAGCTCGTGATCGTCAAAAGAGCTATGCCGACAAGCGTCGTAAACCTTTGGAGTTTCAAATAGGTGACATGGTGTTACTCAAAGTCTCACCTTGGAAAGGTGTCATTCGTTTCGGGAAACGGGGCAAACTGAATCCTCGTTATGTTGGACCATTCAAGATAATGGAGAGAATCGGGCCAGTAGCGTATCAACTGGACCTACCTGAAGGACCTAGTGGTGTACACGACGTCTTTCACATCTCAAATTTAAAGAAATGTCTAGCAGACGAATCACTCGCAGTTTCTCTCGAGGAACTACACATTGATGAACAGTTACGTTTCATCGAAGAACCCGTGGAAATTATGGATAGGGAAGTCAAAACGTTAAAGCACAGTAAAATCCCTATTGTCAGAGTTCGTTGGAACTCGAAGCGTGGACCGGAATTCACGTGGGAGCGTGAGAATCAGATGATGCGCAAATATCTTAATCTGTTCAAGCACTTCGTGTCAAATTTCTTAAGGTACTATTTAATTTTCGGGACGAAAATTCTTTCAACTACGGGATGATGTGACATCCGAAAAAAAATTTTATATTAATTTTCGGGACGAAAATTCTTTCAACTAGGGGATAATGTGACACCCGACAAATCTCGGTTAACCCCGTTAACTTTATTACAAACCTCAAGGACTAAACTTGTCATATTTCAAACTTATATGCAATTAAACTATAGGGACTAGTTGTGTAATTAGTCAAAACTCAATCTATTGACTTTGTAAAGTCAAAATCAAATATATGTGTGTTCTGTTGACTTTTGAAAAGTCAAACCAGAGTGATTTTGATCCAATTCAAACCGTAACCTCCACGGTTGTCCAAATTCGTAACTATCGAGCATGATAATGGCAATATCGATCACATTGAGGCATTTAACAATGTCATTGATACGAATTTAATCCCATTATTGAATACCCAAGTCGTAACCGTTGAACTCAAGTCGAATACCACCAAATTCGCATCAATTCAGTTATCATCCTTGTAATCAAACATTTGCACACCTAAGGCGAATCATTCTAAACGTTCTGCACACACTAATTCGGTCGAATCCGAGGCCGGAGTCGCCAGAGGCTGAGCCCGTCAGAGTCGAAATTCAATTTAGTCAAACACTGCTAATTCGTACTCCATTTTGGTAATTTCTTACACCATTAGACTCGCATTTCTCTGTAGATCAAAAGCCCTAACATTACTTGAACCTGTAACACCGAATTAAACCCGATCAAACACCTAGGATTCATATGGAGACGGGTTAATCGATCACTGTCTTAGAACCTGTTTAAATACAATTAATTGATTCCAACAGGTTCGCAAACTCATTTTAATCAAAAGCCCTATGATTCTATCAACTTCTAATATTAGAATCGTTCGATTTGATTTCTTGTTCTTGTTCTAGGGTTTCGGTGTTCATACAGAGATTAAACAACCTTTTACTAAACGATTTTACAATTAAGCAGAACCAACAGATTCGTGACACCCCGAATAACGAAACCCCTATGTTATTTTGGCCTATCGCAATCGAATCAAAGATTTTTGGGGTCTTGGCCGATCGCGAATATGAATGAGAGGGGGATTCGCTAGAACTTCTGATTAAAACCATTCGGGACCGGGTTGTGTTGCGAATCATCGAGTAGTTGGCCTGGTTAAATCGTTTGACTGTTTGGGAGGAGACCCGGGTTCGAACCCTCCTCCCCTGTTTTCTTTTTAAACATACATTTTAATGGGATTTTATTTATAAAATCAATTTCTATATTATTATATTAATATATTAAAGTGTTTTAACTGAGAAGATAACCCGTAGGCTCGGGTTTGGTTTTTATAACCTATTTAATATTATTTTCTCATTCTTAAAATAATATGTTAATATTATTCTCAAACCGTGACTCCTAATAAAATAATATATTTATATTTTCAACCCGTGACACTAACTAAAAATAATATATATTCTTATATTATTTTTACCACGTTTATAAACTTTATGAAACATTCTAAACTATTAAATAATATAATTATTTATATTATTTACCCTCGGTTTTATGCTCGAATAAAAAAATAATATATATTTTGCCACACAAATGATTATTTTAATCTTACAAACTTAAAAATAATATATATAGTTACATTATTTTCCTAAACCATTTTAAATGGTACAACCGCCTGGATATTTATTTACTAATATTATTCGTAATCAGAAGTGCTCGACATGAAACGTATTTACCTTAATAAATATCCTATTAAGAAACCCTCATTCCCGTGGACACGATCGTCTACTCGTTGGTCCTACGTATACGTTAGGGAATTCAAATCTTCCGTGTCGTCATCACAAATTCTCATATGTCCCTAACTCATATGTTTATAATTCTAGGGCATACGTAAGCCGTGCAGGCTAACACTTGAGGTTCTAAATCTCATACTTGTGTGATACTACTTACAACGCAACGCAAGTGAGTTTTCACGGCCCCTTTTACTGTTTTACTTGGGGGAGAAAACATGATTAAACAATTTTGGATTTTGTAATTCGTATGATATCAATGTTAAATGCTAAGCGTAACACGCTATCACAGAAAGTCCTCAACTAATATTGGACCGTTAATATGGATCTTAGCGAGGTAATATTTAGTAGTACTACCGGGTTTGACAAATCCCACCCGCGTTAGTCGTGCTAACTCGATTAGATATCGAATGGGTGAAATGTTAGCCTACTCACACCGCCAGTGTTGATAGACCTGGCAGGAGGCAATAAACAAACAGTCAGCTTCGGTTGCGAGCGCTTGAGCTGAACATGAACATAGGTTAGCTACCTATAGATACGTACTGAATGAACATAAATCCGGTAAATGCTTATTTACATATATTGAAACTTGTGAACTCACCAACCTCGTGTTGACATATTTTCTTACATGTTTTCTCAGGTCGCTAAGATAAGACACGGGTGCACGTTAGGGCATGCATGGGATTCAACAACTTTGATTATGACTTATCTATGTTTATTTGAATTATTCTATTTGTACTTGTTTGGTTGGACGTTTTGAACTTTTTGGACTTTTGGACTTTGGTTTTGGGCGCGTGTATTTTGCGCATTTATTTCTTTACGCTTCCGCATTGATACTCTGATTTAAAAGATATTTTCATTTTGAGTCACATGTAGAGTCGTTCAAAGTAACTAATGTTTGAGATCCTGGTTCGTCACTTCCCAAACGGTAAAACTCCGTTAGTTGAAATTGGGGGTGTGACAAAATATTACAAATATGGAAGAAGTCTTGGAATAAGATGAGATTCCTCAGTTGAGAATTCACAAGAATCATCCCACCGACAATATCATTGGTCCATTCAATGTGGGCGTTCGTACCCGGAGTGCCTGTGATGCATTGGAAAACAGCATGTTCTCGTGCTTCATTTCTCAAGTTGAACCCAAGAACATCAAAGAAACATTGCTTGAAAACAGCTGGGTGGAAGCAATGCAGGAAGAGTTACAGCAATTCTCAAAGCTGCATGTGTGGAATCTGGTAGATCTTCCCAAGAACAAAGTACCAATCGGCACTCGATGGGTATTTCACAACAAAAAGGATGAAGGAGGAATAGTGGTTCGGAATAAAGCTCGTCTGGTGGTTCAAGGTTTCTATCAAGAAGAAGGAATTGACTATGAGGAAGTCTTTGCACCAGTGGCTCGCTTGGAAGCCATTAGAATGTTTCTCGCCTATGCAGCCTACATGGACTTCACTGTTCATCAAATGGATGTCAAGCAGCCACCGGGTTTCATTGATCCTAATTTTCCAGACCGTGTATACAAGTTAGACAAGGCACTGTACGGTCTTCACCAAGCACCTCGTGCGTGGTATGAAACTTTATCAAAGCATCTGCTTAAGAATGGTTTCACACGAGAAGCAATTGACCAAAATTAGTTCAAACGGAAGGATGGAAAAGATACAATCTTGGTGCAAATTTATGTGGATGATATCATTTTTAGATCTACAAATCCTCGTCTTTGCAAAGAATTTGAAGAAGTGATGCGGTCTAAGTTTGAAATGAGCTCTATGGGAGAAATGAAGTTCTTTTTAGGACTACAAGTTGATCAGTCTGAGTCAGGGATCCTCATCCATCAAGAGAAATACGTGAAACAAATCTTGACCAATTTCAAAATGGTTGATTCCCATCCAGTAAAAACTCATGTAGAAGTTCGACATTGTCTGACTCCTGATGTGGATGGTGAAAGCATTGATCAGCATCTCTATCGTTCTATGATAGGATCTCTCATGTATCTCACGGCCAGCAGACCCGACATCATGTTTGCAGTGTGCTTGTGTGCACATTTTCAGGCTAATCCTAAACCCTCTCATTTATCTGCTGTCAAACGTATTTTGAGATATTTAAAGTATAAGCCAAAATTGGGTCTTTGGTATCCTAAAACTGATTTGTTTGATCTTGTGGCTTATTCATATTCAGACTACGGGGTTGCAACTTAGACCGAAAATCCACTTCTGGAGGTTGTTAGTTCCTTGGCAACCGCCTTGTCTCATGGCAATGTAAGAAACAATCCACCGTTTCCCAATCCACCGTCGAAGCCGAATACATTGTCGCGGCCCTTTGTTGTTCCCAAGTCAGATGGATACACCATCAGATGCTTGACTATGGGATCACATTCCATGAGACACTCATTCTGTGTGACAACACTGTCGTTCCCCATATCACCAAAAACCCCGTTCAGCATTCCAAAACAAAACATATTGAAATCAAACATCACTTTATCCCTGACTGTGTTGAAAAGAAGCATATTCAAATCGTTGAGGTCAAAACCGACAAGCAAACCGCAGACATCTACACAAACTTTTGACTCTACCAGATTTTCCCAACCGGTGGAAATGCATGGAATGATATACTTTCAGTAAACCTTGTGAATATTAGTGTGTTTCATATTTTTGATTAATTGTCAAGAAAATTCCAAAAATATTTAATTTGTCTGTACAGTTACTAAGCAAATCTTTTGGGGGAGAAATGAGATTTTAATATGTCAAAATTAAAAAAAAAAGAATTGCTTTATACATAGTCTTACAAGTGGTTTTGTTACAGGAAAATTGAATCTGACCTTTGAGAAATGATAGAGTCTGATCTCATCTCTTGGACATGGAATGGACCAAAAGCGATGGTGTTTACTGAGGTATAGCTGGTAGGCCCGGCATATGGTTAAAACGTGTAAGTAGTGTGAAAACATAAATTTTATCTCATACTTGTGTGTTTTAACCCATTATTGAAATATCTAACCCATTTTATATATCTAAGAAAACTAATTCAATCAGATACAGTCTTACGTGTTGAATTCCTATTCATACGCCAAGTGACCGTCAAAGTAATGATATTTACCACGGATGACCCCGTATGTTTTGCTTATGCAAAGATCTCGGGTGTTCATCCTTTTTCCATCCACTTGGATGATTTGACCCCGTATGTTTTGTTTACTCAAAGATCTCGGGTGTTCAAGTTTTTTCTATCCGCTTGAATAATTTTACGATTTCTTCTGTTTTGCTTACGCAAAGATCTAGAATGTTCGTACCTTTTTAATATCTACTTGGATATTTTTCATTTTAATCTTCTAATCCACTTGGATTTCTTATTTTATTTTGGTGGTACTTTGAAATTACTAAATGGTACCTTGGTTAATCAGAAAGAGATGATAGGATGAAGATGGGTATTTATTGAGGATTGATAGGTTTTCAAAACCATTTTATTTCAATATGTGGGGTACACCTTGTATCTTACTTAAATGGTACCTTATAATCATATGAAATCTAATGTACAAACAAATATTCGGGTTTACTTTGCACAAATATTAGCTATCTTCAGGGACTCACAGTAGTTAATTGCAAAAGGAAATGTTTCAAGAGACTGACCAGATCTGATCTCATGTTGGATCTTTTCAAGATAAGTGTAAATATCTTGTGAATAGTTTTATTTTTATTTTTATCTCTTCTTTGCCTATCGAAACTATCTTTTGCCTATCGAAACTTCAAAGTCTATCGAAACTATATTTTGCCTATCGAAACTACAAAGTCAGCTGAAACTATTGCTTATCAAAACTATCTCTTGACCCCAAAACTTGTTTTGCCTATCGAAACTAGTAGTTTCGACAAGGGCATTTTGGTCACTTACCATATGGGAAACTAAAATGAGTTCATAATCTGATTTCTTCGTCGTCAATATTCACTTTACCGTCTCCGATCAAATTACACCTTCTCTCACACACACAAAAGCTCTCAAATACCTTCGGTCTAAGTTGCGAAATCAGTGTTTCTCACCTGATCCTCCGTCGTCGTCTTCATCAGGTAATGCTTCTGGTTTGTATTTGTATAACTGATAAGAACATAGACCTAGGGCTTGAATTCTGAGGTCTGTGATGACTAAATCTTCATAATCACGGTCGTTTTGGTTCTTTTTACTGATTACATCATGTATATTATCTGTGTTCTAACATCATTGTGTATATATTTGCAGTTTTATCCGTGATTCATTGGTAAGATGAAGTTTCGACTTACACAGGCCACTATTAATCCCTCTTTTTATATGTTTCTGTTCATATGACTTTGTATATTTTAGTTGAAATCTAATGTCTGGGTGTTATGTTCAAGGGTTTGGGCATCGAAACTAAGGAGTTTCGATAAACGGATATAGGTTTTTTCAAAAATTAAACAGGTTTTCGATCGAAACTAATAGTTTCGACACCCAAACTTGCCCTTGTATCTCTGCCCAAAACTAGAAGTTTCGATAAGGCTTCTCTGAAAGTTTAAGTAATGATCGAAACTAGTTGTTTCGAT
The DNA here is from genome assembly GCA_023525975.1 of Smallanthus sonchifolius. Classification (NCBI taxonomy): domain Eukaryota; kingdom Viridiplantae; phylum Streptophyta; class Magnoliopsida; order Asterales; family Asteraceae; genus Smallanthus; species Smallanthus sonchifolius. The sequence goes on from CM042046.1 coordinate 38,058,879, forward strand.
CGAAACTAGAAGTTTCGATAAGACTTCTCTGAAAGTCTAAGTGGTGATCGAAACTAGTTGTTTCGATCGAAACTAGAAGTTTCGATAAGATTTCTCAAACCTGCTAAGTATTGATCGAAACTTGATGTTTCAATCGAAACTAGTAGTTTCGATAAAGCTGTTTTATGAAATATCCAAGTATTATTTCAATCGAAACTAGTTGTTTCGATAGTTCTTAGTTCAGAAATTTTCTAAGTGTTGGTGTATCTAGGTTCGATCAGGTTTATTCTGAAATTGACTAAGTGTAAAAACTAATGAATTTTTGCTTATGACAGGTATGGATCTCCTATTTGTGAAGAGACATAATGTATGTGCCTTCCTTAATGAAAATGACCCAAAGAGCATAGAGTTTGTTCCAGTCCTGAATTTCCTGGCAAACTCCAATATCAGCTTTGCCATAAGTCACAACCTACCTGTGTTTGAGACCACAATAAGGGAGTGTTGGGAGACTGCTGAGATAATAACTGTTGAAAATGTGGAACATATAAGGGCAATTGTTCATGGCCAAGAAGTTTTATTCTCTGAAGCTACTATTAGAGAGGTGTTGCAATTCAATGACAACCTAGAGGCACCAACAGAATTCCCAACCTTCTACGTCAAAGAATGTTTTAGAATATTGGGTCATCTTGATGAGTTCAAGAGTGGTCAAATTATAAAGAACGCCCTTCCAGGCCATTAGAGATACATTGTTCATGTATTCATTCACTGCCTCTCCATCAGAAAAGGTGGCTTTGATTCAGCAAATATCATGGTAGCATCTGCTGTTATGGGATTGATTAAAGGCAGGAACTACAAATTCTTAGGGTTGGTATTTAGACAGCTTAAAGAAAATTTGACAAGAGTTGTTAAGGAGAAGTTTCTGGTTTATCCAAGATTCCTTCAGATCATAATCAACCACCTACATCCAGACCTTCAACAAGGTGGAAATGTATTTGTCTTTGACCATATGATAGCCAAGACTCTCAGCTACATGAAGAGTTCGAACAAAAGGACCAACAGAGCCATTGCTGATATTCCTCTATTTGGTCACATTATTGGAGAAGAGGAAGAGTTTATTCTTGATATGGATCCAGATCTAGAGGTGGAATTGTCATCGTCTGAGGAAGAAGAAGAGGAAATGGATCTAGATCAAGGTAACCAACAAGCAGCTGAACCTGAGATTAAAATAGAAATTCCTCATGCTCAAGAAGAAGAACAACCTATTATTGAGCCTGTGATATAGGCTCCTTTTGTTGAACAAGTACAGATAGCTATAGAGCTAGTGGTTAATGTTGAAGCTGGTACACAAGGAGCTGAGGAGGAAGTTGCAGAATCTAGTGGGACTCTAGGTGTAGGAATTTATGGGTCTGATGATTACAAGTCCGATTCTGAAAGGACAGAGCATCTTGCATCATCCTCCAAAAGAAAAAGTTGAGTCAGGTTCTGACTATGAAGAAGAGGAGCCTAAGGCAAAGAAGATTAAGACTGGACTTGAAGATTTGTCATCTTCTTCTGATTCTTTATTCAATACACCACAACCTACTCCACAACAAGCACCCATCCCTACACCACCACAATCACCTCAACAAATACACATTCCTACTCCACCTACATCACCATCACATGAACCAACTTCTTCTGTGCCAAGAGTCAAAACATTAAGTCTTGAAGTGAAGAAGCTACAAGATCATGTTCAAAAGAAGATGAAGTTATTGAAGGCTTAAGATCTGAATTGAATGAGTGCAAGGAAGAGGTTAAAGACCTAAAGCTGGAAATTGGGGGTTTACATACCCAGCTTGAGGTTTAGCAAACCCAGCTTGAAACCCAACAAAGACTCATCTCAAAACAGCAAGAAGAATACAAGGCCTTAGCTGAAATAGTAGAACAGCTCAAAGCCTCTCTGATAAAGCATGTGCAACAACAAACAACCACTTCAACAGCTCAGGGGGAGACCACATCTAGTGTTGAACCCTTGTCTCCTGCCTTTGTCATTAATCCAGAGTCTGCAATGACTATCCATACTGGCCATGCTGCCAAGACAAAGGAGGCTGTTGAAGTTAAAGTTGAAGAACATGAGTTCGACCTTCCCTTAGCTAGTGAAAGAAGGGAAGCAAGGAAAAGAGGGAAGGGAACTGAGACTGAGATTGAAACGGTGATTCTGGATGAAGACGATATACCGTCTGATGACGAGCTCAATGCCTTACTAGATGAGATTGACAATTTTGGCTATAACGAACTCTATCCAGAGATCCTGCCTACAGAAGAGTGAGAGACTGAAAAGACAAGGTACTTCATAGAGGAGGGAGATGAAATTCAAGCCCTGTCTGATGAAGAAAAAACCGAAGAAGATGTTCAGGTTAACATTGTAAAGCCTATTTATCCTGAACAAACCTCCACTGCATCTGAAGCTACTCAGACTCCAACCCAACCTTCCATTGATCCTGAGTTTCCAAACCCGAAGAAACCTTGGTTAAGAAGATTTGTACCAGAGGAGAGCCCACAAACATACAAATGGATAGCCGAACACCAAGAGCTAAAAAGGCCTCCTGTTGGTTGGAAGTATGATGTAGATAGGAAGTTGTTCATAATTAGAAGATACAGGGGAGGAGTTCAACACTTCAAGAACATAACTGACTTCTAGACTCTCCACTTCTATGACCTTAGAGATTTGGCCAAACTTCCCCTTCAAAACCCTGGGAATGTCATGATGGCCTCTGATTTTGAACACTTCTCGAACAATCAGGTCAACTATGATTTTAAAGGAATGAAGCCTAGAAAGACTCAGAAGAAAATTTCTAAGACTAGGTTTCACCCTAAAACCAAGAAGCCCTATGTCTTCTTGAGGTACAAGCCTGCCCAAACTCATAAGACCATCACTGTTCCCAAGACCGTGCCTGTCTAGCTACAAACTTTCAGAAAATGGTACTACAATCCAATCATTGACAGTGCCGTAATAGAGTGTGAAGGCAAGGAAGACATTGTCATCTTTGAGCCTATGGAGTTATTAAAGTTTCAACTTGAAGATCTGGAGGTACTATTCCAAAATCACATTCAGGCTTACAGTGATGAAGATGAGGCGGATGCCAAGGCCTGTCAACGGGTTGTGTCTCTCTGTGTCAAACCTTTCATCCCAAGAACTACTGAAGGACCAGCTGCTTAGTGAAGAGCTGAAGACAGTAATGCAACAACTTAGGGGGAGATTGTAGAGACATGTTTTTCTGTATAAAATGTTGTCATTATTGTATGTTTGAACAATGATAGTTTAGTTTACTTTATGTCATTTCATTATTGTAATTTCAGTTCCTGTAAATTACTGTTTTATTTAGTTAAGTTTGGGCCATCGAAACTACTTAGTTTTGATTGAGGTTTGTTCAATCAAAACTAGTAGTTTCGATAGATAGTAGTTTCGACAGGTCTGAGTATCACTTGTAAATGTTCAACTGAAACTAGTAATTTCGGTTGACATAGTTTCGATACCTATCATCTACTATAAATATCCTAGTTTGAAAATGTTTAGGGTGTGAGTAGCAGCTGTAACCCTGAACCTTCTCTTTCATTGTTCTTCAATCAATACAATCTGCATTTTGAGTATTGTGCACTCTTCTTACAATTTCATATCATATTTGTGTTGATTGTGAGTGTGTTTAGCTTGTTATCTTCACCAAGTTTGTTTCTATCTTCTGTTTCACCTCCATACACATTGTTTCCACCTTTGTGTGTGGAGAATAGATCATTTGTGAGATTTCTAAGTGAAATTTGGACCTACACAAAACATTTAAAATGATTTGCACATAACATAGAGGGGGCACATAGAACTCACCTGACGGGTGATTTCTGAATACACTTAGCTAGTTTAAGAGCTTCAGTTAAGGTCACACACAATCTGTATAATCAAGTCATACGAGATAAGCTAATGAATCTAACCGACACTTAACATTTCTATTCTTAGAGTTAGGTGAACTAGGCACATTAGTATCAAATCATTTGCCCGAAATCTATTCCGATAGAAATCTATTTCGACCGGAAACTAATCACTTGGAAAAATTCTTTATTCTCATATTCTTTTGCTCGAAAACTCCTTGACCAAAATCCCTTAACGAAATGTTTCTTCCGAAATCTTTGGGGTTCGAATCACTTTTTCGACCAAAATGTTCAGACCGAAATCTATGATGTCCAAGACACTTTTCGACCGAAATGTTCTGATTGAAATCTTAGATGTCCGAGACATTTTTCGACCGAAATGTTCTTATCGAAATCTTAGATGTCCAGAATCACTTTTCGGTCGAAAATAGTTTTCGGCCCATTCATCTGACTTTTCGGGCGACGCATAAAATTTTCATCAACTTCATCGTTTTTTATTCAAGCTTCGATCTTTTTACGTTCAGAACTTGTATCTAGCTTCCATGAAGCTAGATACATGCTTTTTATGCGATTCCATACGAATGTCATCTTTTGATTCAACCCCATTAGAACCCTAAAACCCATTTCTTAACTAAAAACTTAGATTCGAGCATGGATGTTACCTGTTTTCGTTTCTTCTTTGTTGCTAAACGTTCCTGAGATGGAGATCAACGATTCTCGAGCCTTTGAGCCGGTTCCTTTACTTTCTCTCTCTAGACCCGGTTCTCTCTTTCTCTCTCTAAGTTGTGCAAAATGGTGGAGTTGAGGGGAGGTTGTGATGCTGTAGCTGACTTGAGGGGCTCTCTTCCTTTGCCCGCGGCCCATGGGTCGGCCCTAGGTAAAGCCCGTCTATTCCTTTTTACTTCGCTTTATTAGTCTTGACCCCTAGTTCTTTTATTCGGGTTTTATAAATTTAGGGATGTTACAAGTCTACCCTCCTTGAAGAGGTTTCGCCCTCGAAACCTGTTATGCATTAAACAGTTGAGGGTATAGTCCCCTCATTTCGTCCTCTTTTTCCCAAGTTGCTTCTGAACCCTTTATGTGTTTCCATTGCACTTTTACTAACGAAAATGACTTATTACGAAGTCGTTTTTCAGCTCGGTCAAGGATAGCTATTGGTTCTTCTACATAGTTTAAGCTGTTATCTACCTCGATCTCGTCATATGGTATGTGAGCCGGTCCTCAGCAAGGCATTTGCGTAAGTGTGACACGTGGAATGTAGGGTGGATTCCGCTAAGCGCATCAGGTAGGAGACTTCGCCAACTCTTGCTAAAATTTTGAAGGGTCCTACAAACCTTGGACTTAGCTTGCCATGTTTTCGGTATCGGATGATCCCTTTCCATGGCGACACTTTTAGCAGAACTGTGTCCCCTACTTGGAATTCGAGATCACTTCTTCTCTTATCCGCGTACGATTTCTGTCTGTCTTTAGCGGCTTTCATTCAAGCTTTTATCTGGTCGAACTTCTCTGAAGTAGCTTTGACCACCTCGAGACTTACAAAATCTCTTTGTCCAATTTCCCCCCAACAGATCGGGGTTCTACATCACCTTCCATACAGCATCTCAAATGGTGGCATTCCAATGGTTGAGTGATAGCTATTGTTATACGAAAACTCAGACAGAGGCTGGTGGCTATCCCAGCTCCCTCCGAAATCAATGATATATGCCCGGAGCATGTCCTCCAAGGTCTGAATGGTCCTTTCCGATTGACCGTCGGTTTGAGGATGGTAAGCGGTGTTGATATTTAGTCTAGTGCCCATTGCTTCATTGAATTTCTTCCAAAACCTTGATGTGAATCTAGTATCCCGGTCGGACATGATCGACAGCAGCATACCATGCCTGGTCACAATTTCCTTGATAAATTTTTCTGCTAGCTTTTTAGACGAAGAAGCCTCACATATTGGTAAGAAGTGAGCACTTTTCATCAAACGGTCGACAATCACCCAGATGGAATCATTGCCTTTAGTTGTTCGCGGTAGCTTGGTAATGAAGTCCATCATGATCTCCTCCCACTTCCATTCCAGTATTGGTAAAGGTTGCATTTTACCACAGGGTTTCTCGTGCTCGGCCTTAACTAGTGAACATGTGAGGCACTTGCTCACGTATTCAGTCACATCATTCTTCATGCCAGGCCACCAGTAATCTTTCTTCAAGTCTTGATACATTTTGTTTGTTCCAGAGTGGATAGAATAGCGAGACTTATGGGCCTCGTCGAGGATTTTCGCTCTAAGTTCACCAATCTTGGGTATCCACATCCGGCCAAACCGAGTTCGTACTATGTATGCATTAGTATCCAGATTCCCTTGTTGTCCTACTATTTTTTCGCGTTTCATATTTCTTTCCAAAAGTGCTTCATCTTGTGCCTTTGCTACGTCATGCATCAAGTCTGGTGTTATAATCAGTTGGCATGCTTTGATTCGAATAGGTGTCGACTCTTCCTTTCTACTTAAGGCGTCAACCATGACGTTTGCCTTGCCTGGGTGGTACAATATCTCGCAATCATAGTCCGTTAGTAGCTCTAACCATCTTCTTTGCCTCATGTTTAATTCCTTCGGTTTGAAAAAGTACTTCAGGCTTGTGTGATCGGAGTAAATTGTGCATTTAACTCCATACAGATAGTGCCTCCAAATCTTTAATGCGAAAACTACTGCCGCCAACTCTAAGTCGTGAGTCGGGTAGTTTACTTTGTGAATCTTTAACTGTCGTGAGACGTAAGCAATTACCTTTCCTCGCTCCATCAGTACACAACCCAATCCCTGACCCGAAGCATCAGAGTATACTACCCAGTCTTCATCCCCTTCAGGTAGGGTCAAGACTGGAGCTTAAGTTAATCGCGTCTTTAGTTCCTCGAACGTGTTGTTTTGGTTTGGTCCCCATTCATACTTCACTTCCTTACGTGTTAGCTTTCTCAATGGCGAGGCTATTCTCAAGAAATCCTGAATAAATCTCCGATAGTAACCTGCCAATCCCAGAAAACTTCGTATTTCTGTTGGCGTCTTCGGAACTTTCCATTCCTTTACTGTTAAGATCTTTGCAGGATCTACCATAATACCGTTTGGGTTTATCACGTGACCTAGGAATTGGACTTCTCTAAGCCAGAACACGTATTTGGAGAATTTGGCATACAGTTTCTCCTGATTTAGGATCTCCAAGACTTCCCTTAAATGACAGTGGTGATCTCCCTCGTTCTTTGAGTAAATGGGGATGTCGTCTATGAAGAATATCACTGACTGATCCAACATTGGTCGACATACTCTATTCATTAAGTCCATGAATGTTGCAGGTGCATTGGTTAGACCGAAGGACATCACGAGGAACTCATAATGCCCATACTGTGTGTGAAACACGGTTTTCGATACATCTTCCTCCCTTACTTTCAACTGATGTAACCCGATCTAAGATCGATCTTTGAGAACCAACTCGCGCCTTGTAGTTGATCAAAAAGGTCGTCTATCCGAGGTAGTGGGTATTTGTTCTTTACTGTTCTCTTGTTTAATTCACAGTAATCGATGCACATTCTCATGCTACCGTCCTTCTTCTTTACAAATAATACTGGAGCGCCCCATAGTGAGATGCTCGGTCTGATAAATCCTTTTTCTGTTAATTCCTCTAGTTGAGACATCAATTCTTTCATTTCTGATGGAGACAGTCGGTAGGGGGCTTTGGCAACGGGCTCAGCTCCTGGAAGTAAGTCAATCTGAAATTCTATTTCTCGATCGGGTGGCAAGCCAGGTAGGTCCTCTAGGAACACTTCTGGAAAGTTGCACACCATGGGTACATCTTTAAGCTCTTTTGTTTTCATTCTATCGTCAATAACATATGCAACATAAGCTTCGCAACCGCTCCTCATGTAACTTTCGGCCATAATCATCGAGATGACGTTTGGCATTGTACCATTCCAATCCCCGTAAACCGTAATTTGACTGCCGTCAGTATTTTTGAGGTGTATCATCTTTCGTTTACATATGATTTGAGCTTCGTTGGCAGCTAACCAATCCATGCCCAATACTATTTCAAATCCTCCGAAGGTCAGAAGGAATAATGTGGAAGGAAACTTATGGCCTTCTATTTCTATTATGCAATCTTCGGTCACTTGAAATACCGCCGAATTTTTACCAACAGCGGTATGTACGCTAAAGGCCCTTATTATGGTGTCAATAGCGCAATCTAGTTTACGACTAAAGGTGTTTGATATAAAGCTTTTACAAGCACCAGAATCAAATAGAATTGCAGCATGTTCGTCATTAACTAGGAACGTACCTGACACGACATCAGGGTTTCCTCTTGCTTCTTCCTCAGTCAAGGCATAGGTCCGAGTCCTATCCTTCGGCTGTTCCTTTTCAGCTTCCTTCTCCTTCCCCGAACCAGATTGTCAGGCTTTCCTGCAATCCTTGGTCAAGTTCACATACTTTCCACAACCTTGGCACTTGATGTCCCTTACACAATCTCGAGAGTAATGCCCTGCCTTCCCGCACCTGTAGCATATGGTTGAGTCGACTAGGCATTCACCACGGTTCATTTTTCCGCATTTTGAGCAAGCTTCGTATTCATTCGTTCTCGGCTTCTTAGTCTCAAGCGCAACAGTTCCTTTTCCATTTCCCTTAGACGGGTTCTCCCACTTTCTCTTCTGTGTCTCAGGTGTCGAGTCCTCATTGGCATAATCGTCGTAGACGATTCCGCTCAGATTCACTACTGACTCGAAGGTCAAGGGTGGGTTAGCTTTCACATGGACACGGACCCTTTGTGGCAGACCCTTTACATATTATTTGATCAGACAGTCTTCAATTTCCACCAAGTGTGGTACCAGTTAAGCCAGCTCATTGAATCTTGAAGTATACTGGCGATGAGTTTTGTTGCCAGCCTTGAAGTTTAGGAACTCGTTCTCCACACGATCAATATCGTTCTGTGGGCAGAACTTTTGGATTATGAGCTTCTTCAGGTCTTCCCAAGTCATCCTGTTGAGAACGTTCGGCGACATAGTCCTTTGAATGTTCCTCCACCAACTCAGTGCCTCATTGGTGAAAGAGTGAGCCACAAACTTAACAGCCTGGTCAGGTCGACACTCGCTTATGTTGATTACCCCGTTCATCCTCTCAATCCATTCAAACGTAGCCACCGAATCCTTGTTACCATCAAACTTGGGCGGGTCACCGTCCTTAAAACTCTTGTAGGTACACCCACGGGTGTTCAGTCCCACCTTTACTTCATCACTATCATACATTTTCTCTTCGTGGTTCCCTTCATCCTCCTCTTTGCTTTTCTTCAGTGCCTCTGATAACATATCAGGCAATATGTCCTTGAGAGTTAGTACAACCTCACGAGCAATGGCATCCCTAAATTCGGGTTCGAGTCGTAGGGACCCTTGATTGCCCTCCCCAGGTGGGGTCACATTAGTGTTGTGCACACTGTCGGTGTGTTCCTCGTGTACACTTTCTTCTTCTTGTTGCCTTTGGTTTAGTGGTGGCCTACCAACTCGGCCAGTACGACCACCTCGGCGTCCAGTTCTTCCTCTACCAGCCATACTTTCTAGTTTCCTGATTGATATAAGGGAATACATCAATGTCATTTCTTCAGATCATAGTTTAGAACAGTACGAGCAAGGTAAATTTTTAATTACAGTGACCGGTTTGTGATTACTAATTTACATTGCTTTTCGGGTTCAACACTCTTCACATCAGTTGTGACAATGACATCTATGTGTTATAGGTTAAGGCATCTATTCTTATCTATAGGCATTAACTTTTACAACTTAGTTACAGTGTTGGCGTTGGCGTTGGCTACCCATACTGACATCCGTGCGTTGGTCCCATTATCAGTTTGAGTCCAGACATTTAAGGATGTCTGAATCTCCCAAACTATTGCTCGGATACCAACTTGTAAGACCCTATTTCTAGGTAACCTCACTTGTTGGATTTACTCATAAACAAAGTCATCAATACTGAACTTTAAATTAAAACATTCAAACACAAAGGAAGCATTCAACATATTGAGTACATAAAAGCGGAAGTCTTAACATTAAAACATAAATATTGTTTTAATCATAAAATAAAGTGGGATGTCAGTCTCATGTCGGGTAGCCTTCACGCCTTCACACGACCCTTCTTTCCTTTGCCTGAAATGTGTACTAAAAGTCAGCTAACGCTGGTGAGTTCTAGTTTAAGACCATTAGGTAAAAACATCATTTCTTTATAAGTATATAAATATATAAGTGTATATATGTATATATATATATATATACACAGTATCATAGTCTCAATAACGTTCATATGTGAATACATAAATACGTATTCACCTTTTCTTTCATTTAACATTCATTGGTCATACACATAAGGATGATCAACCCAACATTGTTTGCGTATGTCACAAAGACAAACACTACGGTCCATCGTCATGGCCCGCCATTCTTACAACCGTCCGGCAACTAGTGTCCGTCCGTCATTTTATTCTTACAACCGTCCGTCATGACTTACCACCGTCCTACCGTCGTAGGCCGTCATTCGCCCGTCCCATAGGCATTCGTTCGGACCATATATGCAGCCATCCCTTTTTATCTTACATCCGTCCGACACGTAATGGGTCGTCCGTCGCTAACGTATAACCGACATATTCAGTCTACCTTTCTAGACATTTTCCCAGCTGCATATTAGTCGCATGGTCGTCCGTCTACCGAAGTAGCCGTTATCATCGAAGGGTCCATAACGTTTACATACATTCATAGCATGCAATATATATAAAATATAAAGCAAGATTTCATTCATTTATGTTATGTCATCCTTTCATTCATTCCTTATAATCATATGTTTCATCCTTTGGTCATCATTCAGTTTAATATATATATATATATGTATATCACGTATGATCACATTGGTATTCGTAACACTTATTCATTTAGTGTATACACTTCAGCCCCAAAACATTTAAAATGATTTGCACATAACATAGAGGGGGCACATAGAACTCACCCTACGGGTGATTTCTGAATACACTTAGCTGGTTTAGGAGCGTCAGTTAAGGTCACACACAATCTGTATAATCAAGTCATACGAGATAAGCTAATGAATCTAACCGACACTTAACATTTCTATTCTTAGAGTTAGGTGAACTAGGCACATTAGTATCAAATCATTTGCCCAAAAACTCTATGCCCGAAATCTATTCCGGTAGAAATCTATTCCGGTAGAAATGTATTTCGACCAGAAACTAATCACTTGGAAAAATTCTTTATTCTCATATTCTTTTGCTCGAAAACTCCTTGACCAAAATCCCTTTTAGACCGAAATGTTTCGTCCGAAATCTTTGGGGTTCGAATCACTTTTTCGACCGAAATGTTCAGACCGATATCTATGATGTCCAAGACACTTTTCGACCGAAATGTTCTGATCGAAATCTTAGATGTCCGGAATCACTTTTCGGTCGAAAATAGTTTTCGGCCCATTCATCTGACTTTTCGGGCGACGCATCAGATTTTCATCAACTTCATCGTTTTTTATTCAAGCTTCGATCTTTTTACGTTCAGAACTTGTATCTAGCTTCCATGAAGCTAGATACATGCTTTTTATGTGATTCCATACGTAAAAATGTCATCTTTTGATTCAAAACCCATTAGAACCCTAAAACTCATTTCTTAACTAAAAACTCATATTCGAGCATGAATGTTACCTGTTTTCGTTTCTTCTTTGTTGCTAAACGTTCCTGAGATGGAGAGCGACGATTCCCGAGCCTTTGAGCCGATTCCTTTACTGTCTCTCTCTAGACCCGGTTCTCTCTTTCTCTCTCTAAGTTGTGCAAAATGGTGGAGTTGAGGGGAGGTTGTGATGCTGTAGCTGACTTGAGGGGCTCTCTTCCTTTGCTCGTGACCCATGGGTCGGCCCTAGGTCAAGCCCGTCTATTCCTTTTTACTTCGCGTTATTAGTCTCGACCCCTAGTTCTTTTATTCGGGTTTTATAAATTTAGGGATGTTACAATTTAAGTTTAAAATATAAACTAAAGATACATATAAATTTGATTAGTAGGTTATGTGTTATCACCTTTAGTTTAGCTATCATCAGAATTTGGATATGTTGATCTAATAAGTTATCAAACATGATTTAGGACACTAAGGGATTGTTTGGTAATCTTTTAATGATTTAATCAAGAGCATCTGAATCGGTCAGATGTAAGCGGTGTTTGTTTCGCTAACAACCACCTCTTAATGGTTCAGCTGAAAAACTGTCAAGCAATTGTGGTTGTATTATGTTTTTAGATATTATATTACCATATAAAATTACATTGATTGTTTGATAAAGTAATAAGTTATCAAACCTCATTTAGGACACTATCATTTACAGGTGTCAAGCAATTGTGATCGTATTATCTATACGACGAAATAATGAACGATAATTAATTTCTTTTTACAACACCTACGATGAAATCATGAAAGATAATTAATTTCTTTTAACACCACCACCTAGGGGCGTTTGGTTTATAGAATATTGATGAAGGAATTGAAATTTATAGGAATTGGAATTAATTCCAATGAAAAAGTTCATGAGAGGTGGAATGCAATGGACGATTACGAGGTAATGAAAAATATGGTGTTTGGTTGGACGATGGAATGGAATCACTCATTCCATAAGGAATGTTATTGCCTCTAAATCCTTCAAATTCATTCTATCCACCCCCTTTTTTTTTTCATTTCATCCCCTATTTCACCCTTCATCACCACCACCACCACCCACCACCCACCACCACCAACCACCACCTCCCACCACCGCCTCCACCACCCACCACCGCCGCCGCCACCTCCACCGATGCTGTCACCTCCACCACCCGCCATCTCTTGCAGCCACCACCACCGCCACCCACAACGACACCACCGCCACCACCCACCCCCATTCACACCGCCACCGACACCACCCACCGTCACCTCCACCGTCACCACCACCCACCGCCACCTCCCACCACCACCACAGTCGCCTCCTCCACCGCCTCCTACCACCGCCACCGCCACCCGCCACAACCACCCACCACCGCCCATCGCCGCCGCCATCACCCACTGCCACCCAATACCGTCACCCACCACCACCGCCACTCACCACCGATTTTATTCCTTCGTCTTTTGTAGCCTAACAAACAACATAAAGTAATGATTTATACCATTCTCTCATGGTAACCAAACAAGTCAATGAAATAGAATGGTCCATTTCATTCCTTTGTCCATTCTATTACCTCGTTCATTTTATTCACTCGTCCATTCCATTACCCCATACCAAACAGACCCTAGGAGAATTAGGAATGTAAAGAGTTAAAATGACACAATTACCCTTAATGAACCCCTCATTCAATCGTTCATCCGATCCTCCTCTCCGTCTCAACCCTAATTTGCTCACATTTCAAAGAACATCATCTGTAAAAAACCCCCCACTACGATATTCATAGTAGGTTGGTCTTTGTCTTCGCCTAAGTTCACGAAAATCATTCCCTTAATAAATTGTAGATTGGTCTTGTTTTCGTTTATGATTACATAGTAATCAATGAGATAAACTAAAAATTGTTGGAGTCTAAACACATGTAGTGTTTATGAAAAAGATACTTTAAAAAAATTGATTCCGTTCCATTATGTTGAACAGCAGTCCGGAGAAAATAAACACAAAAAAGAGAATTTCATGGGGCTTTTGGTTTAGGAAAAAAAATTTGCATTCCAACAATTGTTGTATTTAATAATAAAAACCAAAAGAAAATTGATTGGGTGTCACCATTTTGTTATCTACGATTACGCATAAGATCTTTCAAAGTTTCTAAGGGCTTTTTGGTAATGTATGAACATTTCAATGTGTTATAGGAGCGAAAGTTGAATTCCAATGAATAGGTGAATGTTTTCCAATTTCAATTTCTTTCCTTACCAACCAAACACGATTTTGAAATGAATGTTTTCAATTTCAATTTCCTTGAATTCCATGAACCAAACGGGGATTATTTCATAATTAATCCATCTTCTCAAGAATTGAACTTATAATATTTGGATAATATGATATCACCACTCTAACTCCTACATATACACCGAACCATCCATCCAAGATAATTAATTATGAGAAATTTAAATATTTACTCTTGTTTAGATTAATAAATAAATATTTATTCAAACCAAAAAATCAATTACATATATATTTTCACTTCCTAAAACATATTTATTACATATTTATCTATTTCATTAAAATTAACTTATTGAATGACTATTGTATCTTTATTTTTACTAAGGGATTTTTAAATATTTCTCATTCCCAAAATCATCAGTTATATATTTCCTCAAGTTGTTTGATTGAGAATTAATTTCAGTTCATAAACTTTTTTTTGCTTTTATGAATACTCTTTTTAAAAATTAAAAAAAAAATATTAGTGGAAATTGTTGGAGTTGAAATGATTAAATAAAATATTAATAATAAAATATAAAATATCGAATGTGTAGGGGAATGATCAAGAGAAAACCATAAAATTATGCGAAAACAGAAAAAACCACTAAAAGTCAATCGAATAATTTATATATCTTTTATTTTTTTAATTTATTTCTAAGTTTATTAATATAATGTTACACAATTTATAAAAAATCATTTTATGAAAAAACCTTTATTTATTATATAGTATAGATTAATGGAGCTGTACTTATTTATAGAATAACATTTTTGAATAAAAAATCTAAATAATTTTTTTTCATTTAACGTGAAATGTTGGTAGTTCTACATTTATAATGTTTAGATATAATAACATAAACGACCTTTAAGCTAAACTAACCCCAATACTATTGTATTAGTGATTAATTATATTCAATGATGGTCCGAAGTGTCGGGTGTGTCGGGTGGAGGACCGCTACAATATTTTAACAAGTTTTCTTCACTACTTTTGTTCTCAAAGAAAAAGGATGAAGTTGAAAGTTGAAGACGATGGTGATAAAGGCCTTGTTATAATTAACCAAAAATTCATCGTGATTCATGATAACGTAATTTAATTATTTTTTTTAATTATTATTCATTTTTATTTTATAAAAAAACACAAAGTTGAAGTGATGGTGACAACACAACTAGATACTTTCTATCACTAGGTAGTCTAGAGACTTATAATATTTCAAATAGTTAGTTTATCTATTTTATAATGAAAATTTTAAATTTTATTACTAAGCCAATCAAGATTTTTTTATTGATTACATTAGTGTGGTTAGGTTATGATAAAAAAAAAGTTTTAAAAATAAGAAGTGTAAAAAGATTCTAGGCTTGACATGTGTTCTTTTATTGTTTTTAAAAGGATATTATAATGGTCATTGTGTAATATATCAGGTAATTGTGTAATATAAGGTCTGATATGACACAATGACCAGACCTGATATTACACAATAAACTAATATTATACAATGAGCAAATTACACAATGATCAGACCTTACATTACACAATTACCTGATGTCACACCCCCAACCGACGACGGATTATACGTCGGGGCGGACGCGGTTGTTCAAAAACATAAGGTTGACTATTAAATTTTAAGTATTCCATTACTAAATTTCAAGGTTCAAATACATGAAAAAATAACATATTGTTCAACAAATATAACGATAACAAAAGTTTAAATTGATAGATGTGCTAGGTCCAAGCATCCTAAGTGATCACAAGATAAGCCTCAAACTTGAACACCTGAAACATGTTAAGTAAACTGTCAAGTAAAAATAGTTTGTGAGATACGAAGGTTTTGACACCGTTTAACAAGTCTTTAAAAGTTTTACAATTCACTATGTCAATGCATCTAAGTATAAATGCGAGAACAAGCAAGTTAAATATTGTGTATTTCAAACTTTCAACCAAGTTTAGGCCTAACCCAAGGGTTACCCTTGAAAGTTTAAGTTTAAATCCAACAACAATCACCATGGGCTCCCCCGAATGGTCAATCAATCTAGGTAGATTGGTCAAATACAATAGATCTATCATTGTCACTGTAGGCTAGGCCAAAGTTAATAAACATGCTAGTTTTAAGTTTAATTTAAGCATGCAAGTCTCAAAAACATATAACATATAGAAAAATATGTAGGCATAGTTGTGCATGAATTGTACAAGTCTAAAAGTTTTGATAAATGTTCCACCCCAAGTTTATAAACCAAAACAAAACAAAAAAAGTATACTCATATGGATTGATAAGGGGTGTCCAACAAAGTTTAAGTGTAACAAGCTTTTGTGGAAGAGTATCCTCACAATAAGCCTAATAACAAGATTTAGAGTTTAAAGGTTGATACTAAAAGTCTATGACAAGGATCTGAGATTTCTGGGATTTAACTAGGGTTTCAAATGGGAGGCGGGAATGATTGTGTTATAACAAGTGTTAAATAATTATTACAAAGTTTATTAAGTTTGAAGTTTAAAAGAATTACAAATTTCACAAGTTTAAATAATAGTTTTTTTTTAAATAGTTTTTCAAGTAAACTAAGCAGTGAATAAATAAGTATTAATGGTAATAAATATTTATAAAAAAGAGTTAACTAATTATTTAAATTAAATGATAGTCATCTAAAGGATAAATAATAATCCTTAAGGTTAAATAATAATTATCTAAATGCATAAATAATTATTAAGTATACATAGTACATAATTATTAAGGGTAAATAATAATTATCTAAATGCATAAACAATTATTCAGGATAATTAATAATTATTTGATAGAGTTTGAAAAGAAATACTTCATCTAATTTAAAATGATTTATATAACTTAATCAAGGTTATTTGAAGTTTTTTTTAATCATTAAGTATTTATTTTATTAAAATGACTTGAAACTATTCTAAATAATATTTAGAAAGTGTTTAAAAGTTTTAAACAAATAAGCTATCAATATAAGTTTATAACAATAGTTTATTTTTAATTACAAATGTTTAAATAAGCTTAGGTCTTTATTTATAAATGTTTTTATAAAGTTTATAAGTATTCAAACTTTTAAATAAATAAGAGTGTATTTATTTTTCTATTTTAATTAAATAAATAATTAAGCTTGAGTTTTTAACTAAATATAAGTTTTATAAAAATATACAGGTTTATAAGTTTTCTGATTTCCAAACTCAAAAGTATAATTTTATAAGTTTTCTGTTTTTATAAACATCTATACAAGTTTTCTGTCTAACTAAAGTTTATAAAATAATTTTAAGTTTTAAACAAAAATAATCTTGTTTATTTCAGAAACAAATAATAGGATAAAGTTTCTGATTTTTTTAAAATAGTTCCTGCTTGGAAATATAGGTTTTATAAAGTTTTATAAGTATTTTTATAGTTTTAAGTATTTAAAGTTTATATTAAAGGTTAAATACATATAAATTTTAGCTAAGATTTTATTAATTAAAATAGTTTCAGGAAACAAAAGTATAAATTTATTTCAGTTTTAAGTTTATAAAAGCATGACAGATTTTATAAAAATAAAAGGAATTTTTAAAGCTAATTAAAAACGCATAAAAATAAAAATCCAAAACTCAGGCCGGCCAGATTCGAATCCGGTCCGCCTGAGCCAACACACACGCGCACAAACCACCCGGCTACGGGCCTCGCTGAGATTACAACTGGAAAATAAAATACTTGAACACACTCCCAAATCACCCCTAATTCCCGTATGAACCCTAGAATTTCAATCCCTGAATACGGATCGAATTCCCCTCTGTCATTACAAATTGACAAAGGGCTTTTGATCCTCGGACAATAACGATGGTAATGGCCATTCGAATTACTTGATTAAGTATCGAAGAAAGGGAGGACGAGTCTGAGTTCGAGATCGGCAACCGCTGGCTTCAATCGGCAATGCAGGATCGTTTAGCATGAATTGAGAGTTTAGAGAGTTTGGGTGTGGTGTCGTCTCGGTGTTTCTACCTGTATATATAATCAATTTCGTCATTTAATGCTAGAACCATTGGGAGGTTTATGGTTGAGAAAAACGAATTCAATTTCGAATCCACGTGGGGTTAAAGTCGAAATCGGGAATTGATACACCTCAGGTTTGGGTCGCACGCTCGAAGGGAAGCCCGAGGTGCAGTGAATCTGGCCGTAATACGCGTTTTCAAATAAACGGGGTGAAAACCGGGTGTGGCGGGGCTCGATCTCGCGATTGAGTTTGGGTTCTGGGTGTTTAGGCTATTTACACAACAGCCCCTGAAGTTTGTAAGTGTTATCATTTTATGCTTAGACTTGGGTTTTAGTTTAAAGCAAGTTTTGGAAATTTACAGATTAGCCCCTAGACTTTATAAATAAATAATCATGTATTATTCTTATAAAATCCAATAGGTTCTTATAATTTTATGTGTTTAAGGTTAATAAGATTATTATTTATTTTATAATAATAAATATAAACCTTCAAAGTTTTAAAGGTTTATTTTATACAATTTTTTTTGTTTAATTACACATGTATTTAGGCATATATATATATATATATATGGGATGGTTCCCCTAAGAAGTGTTACTTGGCTAAGAAGCCTAAAAAGCAATCTTATCCATTCAATTGGATGATCAAGGTTATGGATTTAAGTAAATAAGGGGTGGAGGGCATTCTTGGAAAACCCACAATTGTTGATTTTTTTCAAATTCCCCCTTTTTTTTAAACGTACATAACTTTTTCATAAGACCTTATTTTGTTTTTAAAATTACACCATAAAATCGAGCGTTTTTTTACATTTAATTCGATTATAGTATTGTTATATTTTACTGTAAAAACAAAATCGACACTTAGTGAAATTGTGCTACTTTACGTAAATGTGCTGGTTTCTAGTAAACAGCACAATTAACCGTGTTGCATTGTAAAACAGCACAATTAACGGTGCCGTTTTATCATAAAATAACACCAAACATAACAATTAATTGTGTTTTTTTACTATAAAACAACACCAAAAGAACACGGTTAATTGTGTAACTTGCTTTTCTTAGCTAATCAAGCACAAACAAAACCAACACAACAAAACTAGTATATCAAAACAACACAAAACAAAACCAGCACAAAATAACATTTTGATTCATAAGCTTTTTGTTGCCTACCACTGAACCATTTTTTTGTTGTATGGATGCTTTAAATTTTTATTTTTAAAGAATGCTACCAAATTAGGCACATAATAATTGAATAAAATCAGCACAGGTTAAAGAAACCAGTACGTTTATGTAAATTGTGCTGTTTAACAAGAAACCAGCAAATTTTTAATGTGCTAAATTGTGTTGTTTTACCCGAAACCAGCACATTTACGAGAAATCAGCACATTTACGTAAACTAGTACAATTTCATTAAGTGTCGTTTTTGTTTTTGCAAAAAAATATAGCAATATTGTACTCAAATTAAAGATAAAAAAAACGTCCGATTTTATGGTGTAATTTTTTTAAAAAAATAATGTCGAATAAAAAAGTTGTGAACTTTTAAAAAAATTGGGGGAAGTTGAAAAAAGTCAACAAAAGTGGCTATTACTTAAATATCATTCCACCCCTTATTTTTCATACACTTAAATCTCTAACCTTGATCATCCAATTGAATGGATAAGATTACTTCTTAGGCTTCTTAGCCAAAATAGACTTCTTATTTGAACATCCCCCTATATATATATGTGTGTGTGTGTATAAGTCTAATTATAATTTTAAGAGTCTAGGCTTACTAAGAGTTAAGTTTTAAATAAATAATATGTGTCAAGAATTTGAAATGGTACGTCTATTGGAAATTTAGAATAGATAGGTTACAATAGCGTATAGAATTGTAATATAATAATGTAAAGGCGATACATCGGAAAATCCTGGATATTACACCTGACATATTTGAGCGAATTACACAATAATGAGCAAATTTGAGCAACATATTGAGCGAATTACACAATAATGAGCAAATTACACAATGAGTTGGAAAACGTAAAACACAATGATGAATACATATAACATAATGAGAAAAATATTTGACAAAATGAGCATATTACACAATGAACAAATTACACAATTACCAGACCTTACATTACACAATGACCTGATATATTTGAGCAAATTACACAATGAGCTGGAAAACGTAAAACACAACGATAAATACATATAACACAATGATGAAAAACATTCGACACAATGACCAGACCTGACATTACACAATGACCAGACTTGATATTGCACAATGACCTGATATTACACAATGACCTGATATTACACAATGACCAGACCTGATATTACACAATAAACTGATATTACACAATGACCTGACAAATTACACAATGAGCTGGAAAAACGTAATTTTTTTACGTTTTTGTATATAACGGCACTATACTTGTTTTAAAGATAAAAAAACGTTCGTTTTTATGGTGTAATTGTTTTAAAAAATAATGTCATGTGTAAAAGTTATGAACGTTTAAAAAAGGGGGGGCTTGATAAAAAGTCAACAAAAGTGAACAAGACTAAAATACCAACACAACAATTTTTTCTCATACAATTTAATCTCAACCATTAAATATTTTTCTATAATTTGATTTAATGGAACTAAATCCTTCTCACACTTCTTAAAATTAGAATCTTTTTTTTTGTGAAAGGCAAATTTCTTGAACTTCCCTGGACTTGAACCCAGAACCTTGGTGTTAAGAGACTTTGCTCTTACCATTGGTTTCCCACCACAATGACAATTATAAGCCTTTTTACTTGAACCTTCTCCTAAATTAATATACATTCTTTTATTTAATTATGTTAGAGTAAATTAGAGATTATGTCTTTTAACTCTTTGAAAAAAATTAAAAATTATTTGATTGAAATAAAAAATTACACTGGATATCTATCTTTTAAAATCTTTG
Organism: Smallanthus sonchifolius; assembly: GCA_023525975.1. Taxonomy (NCBI): domain Eukaryota; kingdom Viridiplantae; phylum Streptophyta; class Magnoliopsida; order Asterales; family Asteraceae; genus Smallanthus; species Smallanthus sonchifolius. Next base: position 38,079,575 of record CM042046.1, read on the forward strand.
CACGCTTTTAGTCTTTTAAGCTCTATCATATACCTAGGTCAATATAGTCATTTTACCTTATAAATGACGAAAAGTGTAATATGTAAATTATCAAATAAAAATCTCAACCCCCTCTCTATCTACTATCTCTCTCCCCTTAATCTTTCTCTCGTCTTCCCCGCTCTTTCTCTAGTCTTGGAAAAAACGTCGTTCGAGACCAAGGATTTCATGTCATTCGTAAACCAAAAGCTCTGATTAAGTATAACCCTTTGCTCTCTGACCTCTTAGTTGAAGGAGGTTCAACGTCTTCTTGAAACTATTTCGCCATCATCTTTGATGTCGAGTGATGTGCTACCATTCAAAACTTTGATTCAACAGCTAACGTTCTTGATCCCGGTAAGAATTTGGTCCTTAATGTATTAGGGGTTTCTAATCTGAAATATTTGTCTTCAATTCGTGGAAATCTTCAGCCTTTGGGTATGGCGACTCTGATATTACTATCTAATAGCCAGCTCTCTGGTTTATATCATTATTCTTTGCAAATTCACATTAAAATCGCGAATCTGGTAAGAATATGACGTTAAATTTGTAAATTCACATAAAAACAATAAATGTTTTGTATTTTGTATGTATATACAATTTATATTATTTATGACGTAATCCAGTGGTTAAATTGGTTCGAGCGGTTCAACCAGTAGACCTCTAAAATGACCGGTTTACTATTAGGTCTAGTTATAAAAACCGACGGATCTGATTATAATGATATCTTGAAAGATGAAACTTGTGGACCTACATGGAAGATTGCAGCGAACTTTAATTTCTAAAATATTTGGGATGATATTAAGACCGACTTTTTTTAAATTTTTAATATTTTTAAAAGCTTTTGTGATTGAAATATTTAAAATTAGGCACTAGTTTTGCCACTGATTTATTTTTGGTTGCTAATTTCGTGACTATTTGGTTTCAATGGCTAATCTGGTCCTTAGTTTTGTCAGCGTTTTTGTCCATCCTAAATTTGGATAATTTCTCTCTTTTTGCAGTAGTGAAATACATGTCCTATGCATTCCCACATTTTTTAAAATTAAAAGTGACTTTTTGGTGGAAGAATCATATGACCTATGCATATTATATTGCACCATTCAGCATAACTTTTTTAAACATATACCTTCGTTAGATATGTTAATTAATAATTATTATTAGATAATCTTATAACTATAATCCTAAAGGCTCTTATTACCTTTTTATTGTGAGATAACCACGAGAATAGCCATTTGATCATTCCCATTTAATAATATAGCCATTGTTTTTAAGTTTACCAAAATATCCAACCAATGAGATGTTGTCATTTGTTAAAATGGCGAAATTTTATGGCAATTTTTAGTAAAAAAGTCAAAATTTTGCTGATTTTTTTTCAAATTTTCGAAAAAAAAAATCAAAGTTTCGCCTTGGCGAAATATTATGGAAAAATTTCGCCATTTTTTTAAATTATAGTGTAATATATATACTTTTTTTGAAATTTTAATATAATAATTAATTTTAATTTTTTTAAAGAAAACGAAAATTATATAAATTTATATTTAATTAAATATTAATTTCAAACAAATATTTGTACCACTATCTACCTTTCATTTTTCTCAACCATTTCTCACCCATAAATTTATTATCAAACTTCATCCAATTTTTCATCAAATTTCATGCACTTATTATTTTACCATCAAAGTTCTCTCATAAACCTCACCAAATTATAACTTATTTTTAAGTAATATCTTGTAATATTATTTTATGTACCGGTAAAAAATGAGAGTTTGTTAATGATGTTGAGTAGTACGTTCCTATAAAAGTGATATTTTAAATTTTATGGCAAATTTGTAATTTAATGGCGATAATTTAATCATGTTTCTGGTTTTCTAGTTAAATATGGCAAATTTGTAATTTAATGACGAAAATTTGACCTTAAAAGTGGCGAAATTTGAGACGTGTAATTTAATATTATTTCTAGTTAACTATGGCAAATTTGTAATTTAATGACGAAAATTTGAAAAAAAAAAAGTGGCGAAAATTATTTTGGTAAAAAAAAAATCAAAGGCTAGATTGTTAATTTACTTTAGTCAAATGACTCTTTTATGATTTTCCCTTTTATTTTTATATCATTGTGTTTTAATGCATTAATTAAAATAACATTTTTAGTGGCTCAAATTCATCCTCCTGTTAATGGTGTATACCCTACAAGAATAAAATTGACAACCATGTTATTTGAATGCAAACAAAAACAATTCTTAATTAAATTATCAAAATAACCATTTCGACTAATTTTCTATATTTGCGTCTTTTCTGGTTCTTTCGTACTAGAGAAAGGTCCTTTAAATGTTCTAACACCCACACTGGATATGGACCGAACTGTCTCACGATGTATGGAACCCAGCTTATGTCTCAATTAATTTAATGGGTTTACAACCCAACCCTTGTAACCACTACTAAAAGACATGTATATTTTTGTAAAAGTTTTCGACCAATTTATTGTGTTAATAGTGTCTATACTACAACAATAAAATTGACAACCATACTATTTGAACGCAAACAAAAACAAATGCTTAATTAAATTATCAAAATAACCATTTCACTAATTGTCAATATCATTGTAATGAATTTTTAAAACTTATAATAACTAACCACCAAAATATTGACAAATATAATTTTTTTTAAATGCAAATCAATAGTTTGTATCAATATTCTTGTTATCTTTTTTATATGGATATTCTACGTAGTTTTATATACTCTCAGTAAGATGAGGTTGAATTAAATAGATTTTAAATGATACACCTAATAGATTTGAATCCCTATTAACATATTCGAAGTGGTATGATGTATAGGAGCTTAAAAATAATTAATTGAAGTACGACGAAGGCAACTTGTTTTATAATGAAGAAATTAATTTACACAACTCCTTTTAGAAAGCTATTTCTATATGCTCTCTTGATTAATTTCTCTTTAGAGCATTCACACCGAAACTAACCATATCTCTACATATCTCTAAAATCTAAAATTTAAGACAGACAAATGTAAAAAAAAAACTTTTTTTCCATATCTACATTCTCTCTCTTAAATTTAAAAGTTTACATTCTCTCTCTTAAATTTAAAAGTTTGCTAAATAAACCCTTAAATTCCTAAATCCTTTATTTTATTAATATTTTTAGTTTTTATTTTAAAATATTATTTTATATATGTATATATTGTTTTATATAAATTCAAATATACACTTTTAATGTTTTTTGTTTTTATCTCTGCGTCGATATAAATATTATAAAACTAAGTCGTTTTCAGTTTATAAAGATATTTATAGAATATGATTCAAACTTTTATAAATTTTATTTGAAAACGTAAATAAAAATAAACACAACATAATGACGTACTGATATTTATAGAATATGACTCGAATTCTTATATACTTCTATATACATATCAAAGGTAATTAAGATTGTATTTGTAAGAAAACGAAATCTATACATACTAATAAATAAAGGTTTTAGGGTGGCACATATCATTTTCATGTTTATGCTTAATATTTTTTTCCCGCCTCTCTCTCCTATTTAATGATAGAAGTTTCTATAAAAAATTATAATTTTTGTTTTCCTCCTCTCTCTCCTATTAATTAATACTGATTTTTATAAAACATTTTTTAATTAAAAAATATATTTGTTCATAAAACATTTTTAGCATTTGAACATTTCTTTCATTATTTTTATAACACATTTTTGAAAAGTAACTATATAACGTTTTTAAAATTTGTATTAAAAAATTATGTAATATGTCAAAAATATGTAATATTAGATCTTTAGACTAAATTACAATTTTTGTCCTTTATGTTTGTCTAAATTATGGAATGGGTCCTTTAAAGTTTTGACTTTCACTCATTGTCCTTTATTTGCTAAACTACTTACGAATTTTGTCCTTTCCACTAACAGTCGTTAAGTTTTTCAGTTAAGTCACCCCATGTGCATTGCACATGAGGGCATTTTAGTCTTTCTATCCTTAAAAGAACAATTATTGTAGTTTAGTTATTAAATTTAATAAATTATTTTATTTATTAACATAAAATCTTACAAGGACCCAAAATCAGGTCATCTCCTTGGTTACACCGTCACCCCCACCAGGTCATCTTCCTGGTTACACCAACACTGTCTCCGCCAGCAACTCCACCACCAGTTACCATCGTCTTCATCCCCGAATTCTTTCATCTTCCACCCTCCATCTTACAAGAACCCTAAGTCAGAGGTGAGAGAGAGAGAGAGATCCATATGAGAGGGGGAAGAAGAGAGGAGCATACGACAATGGACATCAGCAGCTCCAGGACGGAGCTGTGGCTCAGGTTGGTTCAGGAGACAACAGCGGCGCGCCTTCCGGTGATCGTTTCCTCTCCCAAACCCTAATTCGAACGACACAGGTCATTTGTGGGTGGAGGTTTCGAAAATCAGAAATTAGATTGAACAATCAGTTGAGATTCAAGCTTTTTCTTCCCCAGCGGGGAGGGTTCGGAACTCGATTTAGGATTGGGAGCTCGATTGAGATGAGAGGGAGTGTGTGCTATGGTCAACGGGGGAGAGAGGGAGGCGGGTTTGGATTTGCAGGTGACGAAATTTGGGGGTGTCTTGATGTGCCTTGGCTTGTGACTGATAGTGAATTCTATAGGTTGCAATTAAATTCCCTCCTGAAACTATAGTCAACATAACTTCCTCTTTTAACCCTTAATTACAAATCTTACAAATTCTTCAATTTAGTTGCTAGGTGGGTGGAGGTGCAGGTTCGCACAAAAAAAACACATGCACTGATTGGGGGTGTTCTTACAAATTCTTCAATTCAGTTGCTAGGTGGGTGTTAAGGGGTACAACAGTCGGAGGTGGGTGGAGGAGAAGATGAAGGGAGGATGTGTGGGTGGAGGTGCAGGTTCGCACACAAAAAAAACACATCAAATCTGGGGTGGTTTGTGATGAGAATGGTTGGTTAATCGACAAGGGATGAAACGGCGAAGTGGTGCAGCGGTGGTGATGAAGCGGCGGAGTGGCGATGAGGAAGCGGCGGAGTGGCGGTGATGAAGCGTCGGTGGTGGTGGAGTGATATGGTTATCAAGGGGAGGAAGAAAAGGGGAAGTGGATTTGGTTTGGTTATCAAAGGGAAGAAGAAAGGAGGGAAATTACCTTTATGCCCTCACATGCCAAGCACATGCCCTGATTTAACTAATAAAATGGATGGCCGTTAGGGTAAAGGACAAGAAACGAGACAACTTTTCATATAAATGACAATGAGTGAAACTCAAAACTTTAAAAGACTCATTCCATAATTTAGGCAAACATAAAGGATAAAAATTATAATTTAGTCAGATCTTTATTACTAAATATATATATATATATATATATAACACTGCATTTATTCACTATCTATAATATACAGGGTTTCCAACCTATCTATACTACATAATAAACAAGTAAAATAGGATGACACTTGTCAAAATTTTAGACCTCCTCATTCTCATTTTTCGCTATCTCTCCTATTAATAACCAACTCCCTATTTTAGGCAACTAAATTAATTATTTGTTTCAATTTTTATCTACATATTTTTAAATTTAAAATTGTGTTTATCTTTAGTTAATTTGTTCAATTATATTTTTATGAGATGTACAAACTGAAAACAATTTTATAACCAGCTAGAATTCAAATTAAAAAAATTTAATCATATATTTACATACTAGTGTAGATCCCGTGTCTACACACGGGGTGAAAAATATCAATATTTAAAATTTTTAAATCTTTATGTATTTATTTTACAGATGTAAAAATATATTACATATACTACGGATATAAACAAACTCAAAATATGTAAAAATTAATATATAACTGGGTTTCAAAAATACGTTAATTACTATTTAATGTAATTTGACTTTCAATTACTATTTGATTGAAATAAAAGTTACATAATTAAATTTTAAAGTTTCTTATAATAAGGAATAACTTAAAATTAATGTGTTTTATTAGTATAATTAGTATTTTATTTAAATATATATTATTATTTAAAGATAGAAGTGCATTAAATAAGAGACAGAGAGGCGGGGAAAAAAAATGGTGAGAATGAATATGAAGACGACACGTGACACTAAAAAAACCTTTATTTATTATATAGTATAGATTCGTATTGTTCCATTTTGACGAGTGTATATATGTTAATATATTACATTACTAGGTTAAATTCTCGTGTATTACACAGGATTGATAAAACGTAATATTATATACTTAGTAACAAAAAAATTGTATTTTAAAAAACCCGTGTGTTACACAGGTTGATAAAATGTAATGTTATATACTTAGTAATAAAAGGTTTATATCTTTAAAAACATGTATATTACACAATTTGAATACATTAATTTTATTTAATATAATTTGACTTACATCACTATTTAGTTAAAAACAAAAGTTACATAGTTAAGTTTCAAGATTTTCTTAAAATAAGAGATAATTTAAAATAAATGTGTATTATTAGTATAATTACTATTTTTTTTTAATATAAATCATTATTAAAAAAAAGGAAAGTACATTTAATAAGAGAGAGAGGCGGGAAAAAAATTGTGAGAAGAGATGTAGAAGCGACATGTGGCATAAAGAATTTTTATTTATTATATAGTATAGATACAGATATTTTATTCAACTCATGTAATGCATGGGTTTATTCAACTCGTGTATTACAAGGGTTTTAAAAACATAAACTTTTTATTACTAAGTACATAACATTATATTTATTCAATCCGTGTAATACACGAGATGCTAACCTAGTATTATAATAAATGAATTACTATACTTGCTACGTGTCGACTTCTGATTAAATCTAGTTTTTTGTTTTTCACATTTCTCTCTTATTAAACAATGATGATGTTAAATAGCTAAATATCTAACATATGTTGTAATATTTTATTAAAATTTATCAAATCATAAGAAATTTTCAATTATTTCTTATTTCACAGATGACTAATAATATCAAACATAAAGTTTTTTTTATAGAAAATACTGTTTTATAACAAGTTGCATTTATTCAACCCATGTAAAACACGGGCTTTAACCTAGTAAATAATAATAAAAAAAAGAATATAAGGATAAAGATAGAGAATGAGACGTGGAAAGTTTCAGAAAAAAAAGTAAATAAATTTAAAAAATAATAATTTTTAATTAAGTTATAGAAATAGATATTAAAAACTAATGTGAATACTCTTAAATAAATCACCTCTTTTAAAAGTGTATTACCTTATATGTTTAATTTGATCTAGATACTATTTAATATGACCTTTCCTACTATTATGACCTTGGCCTTTCCTATTAACATGACCTTTCCTAATTAACATGACCTTTCCTATTAGTTTTTCTGACGATAAACTTTTAACTTTGTTAACTTATAAGGGTGAAGCGGCACAACTTTAAAAAAAAATTCATAATAAAAATATCCAATGAGGGTGTGCCACCTTATGTTTAGCCAAATTCAACCCCAATACCCTAAAAGGTTGGGGGCACAACCCTAATACCCTAACCCTCTTATCCATTTGTTCCATCCAATCATTAGCTCTCCTCCTTTCTTGAAGACAAACCCGACTCGGGTATATGTACCCGCAAAAGCCAAGTTTTTCATTCGGGTACTTGGTCGGCGGCGGTGTACCCACGGGTACCCGCATACCCGAAGCCCTTTACCGCGTACGCCCTCTTCACCCTAACGGTGATTTCATAAAATAATTTGGTTATTTGACCCGTTTGGGATAAACCATAACCCAAATTTAAATGATACAAGCAAGCGCAAACCTTAGACAATAACTTTTCTTCTTTGTTTTGTAGATCTGAAAGTTCTCCAACCAGTTCAACATGTTTTTGACCTGAAACAATTTGGCATGTTACCAAGTCTGATTAGGAGAGTATTGCTTGAGTCATCTATCACCTATCTGTACACTTGCTTATATTCTAATATTAACACATATATGATTATAATATCCAATACACATACATGATTGCTTTTTCTGTTCACATGCTTTCTTGATCATAATCCATCACCCACCGGTCCAAAATGTTGCTAAAGATAATGATTAAATACTGAAATTATTAGCAGTCCGCCACAATCATAAATCAACCAAATAAAAATGATAAATCAAGTTTTAACCATTATCAATATAAGGAATAAACAAAATAGCCTAGAAACGCATTCCTTAAAACGGAGAGAACATTCATAAACACCCACAAAAATTGCATCATTTTCATCTACTTTCCGATAAAAAAATACCCACAAAGATTATAATGTTACAACAAAACTGACCTAAATTAAACTAAATATACATACCAGAAACATAATCCGCCACCAAACTAAGATGCAAAGCCAAACTTACCTACCATTGATGGCCGCCTTTGATCGCGGACGAACAGAACCAAGAGGGTTCGATCGATGGAGCAACAAAGACCATTTCAAGATTTTGAATTCAGGAATCTTCAATTGTTGATCGCAACATTGATGGCCGCCTGGAGATTCGTATGTGGTGGTAGGGGCTTCGACCTTGATGGCTTGAGGAAATTAGGGTTTGAGAGAGAAGCATGATTGCAACTGAGATAGAAAAGAAATGGGTTAAATGTTAATGGGTCGGATCCTAGGATCCGCGCGTCCAAAAGGGAGAATAACTTTGGGTGGGAAAATGAAATTGTTAATAGCCTCATCTGACACCTGTCTTAATTTATTATTCTAAAGCAATTCTAGTTGTAAGTTAGAGACTTGCGTTTTCTGTAATTCTATTTGTATGCTATCACAATTCTCAAGTATAATTCACAAGATTCTTTACTTAATTTTTTGATTAATTGACTAACTTGAATTTATTAATTTGTTTTACTTTATAAATTGGTCTTAATCTGTGATAAATCTTGCTCTAATTATGTCAGATTGAATTATGAAACATGAATCTGGTCATTTTAAAATAAAATAAAAAAGAAACATAAACTAGAAGCTGAAATGGAATCACAAAAACTTTTTTTATTAAAATTCATAACAACCCTAAAAGATAATGCACCTCTAGATGTAGATAAATCTCTAGATATAACCAAACCAAACCAAACCAAACGTACCCAGTATAATCCCACACATAGCTAACGCTATTAGTAGGGTCTGGGGAGGGTGTGATGAGGGCAAACCTTACCCCTATCCCAAGGGATAGAGAGACTGCTCCCGTTTAGACCCCCGGCTCCATGGGAAAGAAAAAGATAAAAATATAAATAAAATTAATGAGTAATAAAGTAAAATAAATCTAACAGTAATCTAACAATTAGCAGTGTATGACTAGAGTATATTAGTCACAAGAAACACAACACACCTACAAGAAACAAGACATACGCAAAATCTTTGCTAAACAACTATACTCTCCCACACAACAGGTCACTCATCCTAAAACCCTAATACGACGTCTCCATGAAATCCTATCATTGATAATGTCATCTGAGAGGTGTAAATCTAGCAAATCAAGCCTAATCCTCTCATCCCACGTTAATTTCGGTCTCCCCCTGCTCCTTTTCCCCTCTACAACGAGAGTTTCCACCGTTCTCACTGGATCTGTGCTCTGTCTCCTCTTGACATGTCCAAACCATCTCAATCTTCCTTCTCTTATCTTATCTGAGATACATGTGACTCCCAATCTCTTCCGAACAACTTCATTTCTTATTCGGTCCTTTCTTGTGTGTCCACACATCCACCTCAACATCCTCATCTCAGCTACATCCATTTTTCGAGCTTGTGTCTTCTTGATGGCCCAACAATCGGTTCCATATAGCATCGCTGGGCGAACTGCTACCCTATAAAATTTACCCTTTAAGCCTATTGGGAACCTCTTGTCGCACAAAACACCTGAGGCCGCTCTCCATTTACACCAACCAGCCTGCACCCGATGGACTACATCATTGTCGATGTCCCCGTTACTCTGGATGACAGATCCTAGATACTTGAACTTCAGTGTCTTAGGGACAACCCCACCTTCAATAGAAATCTGGGTCTCCTCGTCGACGTTTGCACCACTAAAGTTGCAGTGAAGGTACTCGGTTTTAGATCGGCTTATCTTCAAACCTTTGTGACGAACCTATATCTTCATAATCCCCAAACACGTGTGATCAAGAAAACGGGCAAAGAAGTGAAGGGACATCCATCCCTTGATTTGCCAAGTTGTTTTTAGTCGAGAGATGATCTAAAAGCACATGCCACCCATGAATATTAATGTTTGATTTTAGTGCTTAAAGACAACCTATTTGTTGGTTAAAAAATGACCCTCTCTACATTTCAGAAAAAAAGCGTTTAACAAAGTAATATAGCCCAGTTGTGTATTAAAAACAAACATATGTGACACGCCAAAAGCAATAAAACGGTTTTATTGTTAAAGAGCTGTTTGTCCCTTTAAAAATATTTACACTGAATACTTTAATAAACCTGATTTTACGTTAAAACTTAGGTTCTATTATACGGTTTAAACCTTAAAATATAATTTCTTTTTGAACAACTTAAACCCTAACTATATATGTAACATCCTAAAAATACTAATAAAAGGAACGGCACGATAAACGGGAATCGAAATAAATAAACCGGGAATAACAACAGGGTGTAAGCATGCCAAGTGGGGGGGGGGGGGGGGAAACTGAAAAGGGAAGGGGGCTTAACCTAGCCATCCCCAACGCCTGCTCATTTCACCATCCCAAACCCCTACTCATTTCATTTCGTTTCGTGAGAGAGAAAGGGAGGGAGGCAGGGAGGGAGGGAGGGAGGGGGAGGGAGGGAGGGAGGGAGGGGGAGAGAGAGAGAGAGAGCTACAAGGACATATATTGGCGGGGAAGATGACCTGACAAAATTACACATAGTTTCGCTTGGCCAAAGCAATTTCGCTACAAGGACAGTTTTGTTTGACCAAGTAGTTTCGCGTGGCCATATAGTTTCGTATGAGTAACTAGCTTCTAGTGGCCACAAATATTCGATTGGTTAAACCTGTAGTTTCACTTGTCTTAGATTCGCTAGAACTAAGAGTAGCGAAACTAGAGTACTTTTGCTTGGACAAAGGGAGAGAAACTAATTGTTTCGTTTGAACTTAAATAGAATGGATTAACGATACGTTACTTATTAATTTAGATATAGAGTAAGGCGTATTGACAAGTTCTAGTACACAGAGGATAGCTTGACAGGTGAGTTCTTATTACCCTTTTCCCTAACGGTTTTAGGCTGGCATGCATATTGACAGAATGATAGTTTTCAAAGTTAAAGTATGTTTTATAAGAATTATATATTTTTATAAAACGAAAGAGAAAGAGAATAGAACCACCTTTAAAATGAATGTTTTAAAGAAAGTTAAAGGAGTTGTACTTTGGTGCAGCTCGAGAGTGATTGTGACGGTGACAGATGTCATGTTATATGCTTATGTGTTAATATGTTATGTTTGTCTATATGATAGTTTATGTGATTGCATTCTATTTTGTTAAGTAGTGTAATTATGTTGCATAGTATAAAGTCTTGCAGGGATGCTAAATTAAAAGTTTCACCCCGAGGTGTGAGCAAACTAAAGTAGAAGTCTCACCCTGAGGTGTGAGCACAGCTAAAGGATTCTTACCCTGAGGTGTAAGCGAGAAAGTCCCACCGTGAGGTGTGGGCATAACTAAAGTAAAAGTCTTACCCTGAGGTGTAAGCAAGAAAGGGATCTTTTCCTCAGACAACGATCCATATGTGATAGTTACAATATGTGATCACTTGTCCTGTACAAGTGGAACGATAGTTTGAAACAGTAAAGGAGGACACCTTAACGAGTTTCCTCAAAGTAAAGTTTTAATAATAGACAGTAACGAAATAGTTTTTTGTAACGTTGTAAAGTTTTAAGGTAAAGGTAGTGTTTAATGATAAAGAAAGAAAAGCATTTTTTATTTTATAAAACTACGTTACCAAAAGAAAGTTTTTGGTTAAAGTAAAGATAGAACTCACCAGTATTAGCTGACTTTTTAGTATGCATGACATGTAGTAAAAGTAAAGCGAAAGAAAAGTAAAGGAGCGGTGAGGGCCGGATAGCATCGATGTCGGCTGCCGTGATGATGACTGACTTTCCTATTCCCGGGTGTTTATGTTTCGAACAATGTTAGACGTTATTGGGTTATAAATGTGTAACGAACCAAAATCCGGGTTTCGTTTTCAAATAAATAAATAATTTAATAAATATTATAGTGAAAATAATATTTATGAAATAAGTTGAAACAAGTGGGTTTCAAGTTAGTAATGGGGTTATATTAGTTTTTAACTAATGTTTGAATGAAATGGGTGAAATGAAATTTAAAGGACTAAATGTGTAAATATGGCAAATCTGCCATATTTGACCATGGAAAAGTCAAAATCAGATTTCATTTGGTTGAGAGTGTCGATGCTTTGAAGAGAAAAAGGAGAAAATCGATTGTAGAGCTAAATCGTGCGTTTGAACTCGGATTTGTGAAGGTTTTGGCTCACACAACACCTTCCTAATGTCAAGTAAGTGATTATCTCCCTTTGATTTCACTTTTGAATGTGTTAGTGAGTTGGTTTTGTAGAAATCCAAAAATGTTGAATGCATGTGGTTAATTGGTGTTAGATTGTGGATAATCTAGCTAAACTAAAGGTAAAGAGTAGTGAATAACATCCTAGAACCCTTTGATTATGATTTTGAAAATTAGGGTTCATATGGTGGAAATTGGGGGTGTTTGGATCATGATGCTAGAATGACGAATTAGTGAAGATTAAGTGTTTAGGTGGTAATAGACACTTGAACAAACACCAAATTGACCTAATAAAAGTTACTGATTAAGAAATTAGTGTCAAGGTATTGGAAAGAAAACTCGAGTAGGTGAGTTTGTGTTGAAAGAGGGTGTTTGGTTATGGGAATAACCCAACGGGTCAGTTTGGGTTGGAAAATGAAAATTGGGTTGTGGACTCAATTGTAATGTGATGATGTATGTATGTTAGATTACTAAACCAGGTGTACATGTTTAGGTAATCAAATTGCAAAGCTAGAAGGTGGTGCGGGATCTTCTAACTCAAAAGGTAAGTGTCTTTGCACTTACTTAGTAATGATGATAAATGGGTGGTATATGTAATATGTTTGCTGATGCGTGTAAACTATATATATATTTTTATAAGTATTTTTCACACAATATAAGTTTTAAAAAGGGTTTTCACCAAAGACTAATCACACACACATCGGGCAGTGTACCCGTCGGATAACAATATAGTAAAGGTAAGAACCGGATATCAATCCGTGGACACGGTGGAATGTAATAATTAACCGGAACTAAGATTCAATCAAGTAAGGGTAAAAGATGTTTTGAAGAGTTTGTTTTAATTAAATATCATGCAAATATATAAACTAAGCTAAAATCACAAATCAAACAATCAAGGAGAAAATATCAGTTTGGTGTCGAATCCATCTAGAATACATTCAATACACTCATAGAAACATGGCAAATACACGATACATAAATTGACTAAATTCTCGTTAAAGATATCTAATCAAATAACCATTCGGAAAGCTAGCATGAATTACTCAAACCAACCACCTAAAGTCATACAATGAGGCTCACGTGTTTAATAATCATGTCAATGTTTATAAGGATTGAACTAGCTTCCGATTAAGGTACACTAATCCAACAACTAGTTGAAAAGATAATATGAACAACACACTATCCACCTCAAGTTGATTAAATTAGACAAAAATATGCATTTCTTCAACATACAATGTTCATATAAAGGTTATATAAATTAGGAGGATATGTCAACAATTCCTAGATAAACATAATACTAAATATGACACATCATAACAAATACTTTGTCTTTCCAAACATAAGCATAAGGTTATACATACAAATATAATGATTCATAAACAAGACTTCATTCACCATTCCTAGTCAAATGCCATAAACTAGTATAAATACATACACCAATCATGAATATAAGCATAAACCATAAGTTTTCCAACATAATATGGCATACACAAATACAAGTCTTGTAAACAACTCAAAATACTTGAATACATAATTTCATCAAAGAATAATCATACGGTTTTTATAACATTAACACAATAATTTCCAATAATCCATGAATGTTATCAAATGTATCTAAACTTCATCTAAACCAAAGTGAACAAGAGTTTTAGCTCATCATGAGCACCAAAATTATAAATAAGCAGGGAAAAATAGTGAGAAACATGATATGAAAACAAGAATCAAACCACTCCTCCAAGCCTAGATGTTGTTGTTGATGTATGGTGATCCTCTTGATGTTGTATCCTCTCCAAGAAGCTTGAAATATGGCTGGAACAAAGAAAACACGAGCTGGAACAGTAGGTTTTTCTCCTGGTTTGCTGAATGTCTGAATGAGAATTAAATTCTGTTTAAATAGAAAAGGGGAGGAACGACCGTGCCAGGAGAGAGGGCATGACCGTGCCTGGTACAAAGGCGAGGTCGTGTCTAGGTCTTGGCACGACCGTGTGACAGAGGTTTGACCGATCCGTAGCTTCCATTGGGTACCACTGATCGAGGACGTAAGGCTGTTCAGACTCACGAGGTGACACGCGACCGTGGGAGGCCAAGGCACGGTTGTGCCTTGGATTTTGGCTTTGCGCGGTCGTGCAAGATGTGGGCGCGACCGTGCCTAGGGTTTGCGAGCTTGGCACGACCGTGCCTCCATCACAAAAACCATAAAAACTTCCGTTTTTTTCCTGGAATCTTCTTGTTTGTTCACCAAGCTTCACAAAAACCTACAAAACAGGAAATGAAGCAAATAAGTGTCTAAACATTGAATATAACCAAGAATTGATCATTAAATGAGCGAAGTTTTGTGCCAAAAAAGATGTGTAAATACTAACACATCAAACAACCCCACACTTGAACATTGCTTGTCCTCAAGCAAGAAATCAAAATGAAACAAAACTTCCAATGACACTATGGATCAAATCGGAAAACCGTAAGCATTAATAAACTTATAAAGGTTTGAAAAGATTTTCAAGAAATGCAAAATTAACTAAATGAAACCCAATGAGCCCAATGACGTGACAACCGAATGAGCAAATGAATATGCCTAGGAAATCATTAGCATGCAACTTTATGCTTCTGACAAAGTTCACACACACTCGGGGATATATATGATCATACAAGTAATGGAGTATGTATAGAACACTCAAATGCCAAGACAATGAATCATGCATAAATCATAAGCTTGCTAAAAGATCAAATCTCTACCAGTTAACATAAAACAAAGCACAAATCAAGAGGGCTTTAAATGGGTTGTAATTTGGCAATGGCTAAGGGTAAGGAAGTGGAATTTAAAAGTGGCCAAATGGCAAAAAACCCGGCGGCTATGCTAACTCGAAAACTAAACCAACTTCTAATAAGAAAAAAAAACTAGCTAATGCTTCCGTATAGATAAGAGCTAACAACCGAATTATTTCCATCTTTGCTCACAAAATTGCTCTAATCGGCTATAATTCATCTAATTTTGGTGAAATTTATTTATTTATTTATTTATTTTACACTATTTCTTTTCTTTCTTTTGAAGGGAACTAAGTCAATATGCATCTTTCCTTAGCTAAAAACTTCTCAAGAATTTGAAAATTACAACAAGATAAAAGCTATAAAATTAACATTAGCCGACCGGATTTCTAACGCGAGTAAAAATAAATGAAAAGGATAATGAAGGTTTGAATGTGGTGTAATGTGGGTGATAAAAGAAAACTACAGGAAAGGCTCAATGTGGCTAACTAGTGGATGTGTTCGGGTGAGGGAAAATAAAAATAAAAGGCTCACAAAGGAGGGTTTATCCTAATACCTCAATCATTTTTATGCAATATTTATGTTCATGATTTCGAAATGTATACTAAAAGCAAGTTCTAATAAGCATGAAACATCCGGCACACTCAAATCCGCAAAACGAGAGCAAACAATGTCTAAAGCTATCAAGGCTCAAAAATAAACTCACGGAAACGAAAAGGAATGGGTGTAAGCAAAAGGTTACATGTAATTCATTCGTTTAGCCCACTAAAACTCATTGGGTTTGACTCGATGGAATTTCTATTTCAATTGCTTTCGAAAAATCAAACCTCTATTATTTACTAAAAATTGTGAATGCTAAACGGTTAACTTTTATTATATTTTTTTGTTTTTCAATTTTATAAAACTGATTTAGTGTCAATAAAAATTATCAAGGAAGATTTTGCAAAAAAAATGAAGTGATAAAATGCTCAAAAGGACAAACATCGCGTGAATAAATTGCCACCCTACACTTAGAAATATACATTGCCCTTAATGTATACAAAAACATGCAAAGCAAAATGGAATGCAATGCAATGAAGCGTGAAGGGAGAACTGAAACTTCCCTCATGTCGATCATGGCACACGCAAAAAGCCTACCCACAAAAATGACGTTCCACGAAGTTCCACAATTCCAAGATCTAATCAAGACTAACAACATCAAACACAGATCAGTAACATCAAGCCAAAATATCAACAGAAATGTAAAGACAAATATATATAACAGTACATGGAAATAAAAGTACAACAAAAGAACAACATAAAACGCCGAAGCGTGATACAAGAGTTTGTACAACATACAAGAAAGTACAACTCACAAAAATGATACCAAAAAGCAATGGGAGGTACTACTCCCACTGCACGCCCTTAAGGTCGATGCCGGTGGCCCCGCCTCCCTCGCCCTCTGCTGCTGGTGGTGATGGTGGTGGTGACTAATGGTGCGGTGGAGAAGGTGGTGGCTGATGCGGCGGTGATGGTGGTGGCTGATGGGGCGGTGATGGTGGTGGCTGATGGGGCTGCTGCTCCGGCTGCATAAAGAATGGAAGGGGAACCACGTATGGTGCCCCGGCAGCAGCAGCAACGGCGCATTGGACCTCTTACTGCCAGGTCCAATAACGCAAGAACAGGTCCTGTGGAATGACAACCGCAGGCGGTGGTGGCAGCGGAGGCGGAGGAGCCGGCTGGTCGGGCTGCTGATGCTCGTGCCCATGCTCCTGCTCCTGCTGAGCAGCGTGTGCCTGATGGCCGGCGGTGACGGCCTCGGCCTGCACAAGATCTGGATCGGCACCCAGACGGTCTGGATCCCACGTCCGTCCCCATCTATCTACCAGTCTGATCCCTCCTGAGCCACGACAAGCTACGTGCATGTTTCGTAGTGTCTGCACGGTCATCACGACGGTCTCTCCCACAGGGTTCAGGTCCCCTATCAAGTCGTCGGTCAGAAGCTGAAAATGCCTCGCCAGCTTGGTCACAAAGTGACCTCCACAAATGGTGCTGGTAACCTCGCGCCCGGAGCTGTTCACTAAGTACCCCCGCGATGGAATGCGCAAGATTGCAGGTATGCGGGCGTACAAGGCAAAATAGGTAAAACAGCTCCCTAAGGTTCACTACTGTCTCCCCCTGACCTCTCCCAGAAATAGAATAAACAATGCAACGATAAAGAACACGGTGCAAGGGATCCCGAAGGCTCGAAGCCTTGGTCAAACTCGGATCATACATCCCGAATCCAAACTCGTTCCAGAACTGGTCCTTGTCCTCCTCTGTCGGGATCTCGGTGATACCATCGGTGAATATCTCAGTATGAAGCTCCTACCTCGTATACAGGCCCAATAATCTCCCAAACCTGGCAACTGACATCACTCGCCACTCCCCTCCTAGCCTAAACCTAATCGTCTCCGGCTGCTTTAAGTCCGCGCAAGGATAATCGAACTCATAAATGGAGAAAAACTCCATCACAAGCTCGACATACTGAATCGCGTGAAGTATAAACAAGCGGCGCCACGGGGCGGTGACGAGGTCGTTCCACCTGTCCCTCTGACCGATGGCGTCTATGGCGGCCGGCTCCAAACGATGAGTGGATAAAATCCAGCCTCTGCGTGGCCACAAAACATCCAGATGAGCCTCGTACTCATGCCCGTTCAAGTCAAACTCCAGGTATGGGTGGTCCCTGTTGCCTGCCATCTGCACGACAACAAAATTAAAATCAAAACAGTTATGAAGACGCTAAACTGAAGTTATGAAGTTTCTGACCTCATTATGAAGGGGGCACGGTCACGCCTGGGAAGGGGCACGACCGCGCCTAGGCCAAAATCCGAGCCCACGGTCGCGCTGTGGCCGACCACGGGCAGTCCCAACCAGGAGACACGGCCGCCCCAAGACATGACACGACCGCGCCTAGGTAAAAAATGAAGCCCACGGCCGCGCTAAGGAAACACACGGCCGCGCCTAGTACAGACCCAAGTTGACACGACCGCGCTAACCCAAAAACTATTTCCTAGAAACTACAAAAGCCGAGCACGACCGCGCCTGGTCATGAGCGCGACCGTGCTCAACCCATTTTAGGGTTTTCAGAGGCAAAATTTAACCATTTTTCTTACATTTATGAAGGGGCTTTTGCAACCAGGACATTCTAGGATGTTAATACTATGATTCTAGGCATTTACAAGCTACAAACAACCAAGAGATGGGAAAATTGAAGAAAACCCTAAAA
The DNA here is from genome assembly GCA_023525975.1 of Smallanthus sonchifolius. NCBI lineage: Eukaryota > Viridiplantae > Streptophyta > Magnoliopsida > Asterales > Asteraceae > Smallanthus > Smallanthus sonchifolius. The sequence continues at coordinate 38,098,110 of CM042046.1, forward strand.
AAATAATAAAAACCTAAGTTTTTTTTTAAACACAAATGGAATACCGTCCTAGGTTTAAACAAGAATAAAAACGAGTAGCAGGTTAGAACGTACATCAAAATCGTGGAAATGGAGAACAAATGCCGGAAGATAAAGGTAAATCGCAATGGGGAGGGTCGGACTATGTTTGGGGGAAAGTGTCTGAGCATTTGGATGTTTGAACTAATTTGAACTGCCCCAAACACTTAGAAAAACCTGAGTTTTATGCAGCTTGAACCCAACCCGACTGCGATTCTTCCAAACTAAATGTCTAAAAATTCAGAAAACATACCTGAGACTTCCCAATCACTAACCAAAGTCCGCTTGATCCAAAACACGTTCTGATCACCTAAACTCAAAAATAAATGGTAAAATCCTAAAAAATAAAGAAAATAATAATAAGAAGATAAACATAAAAAAAAAATCTAAAAATTGTTACCAAAGATGATACCGAAACAGGCTAAGTTTATTAACGAGTCGTTAGCTAGACTCAAGTCCCCGAATTCATTTGTCCTTGGGGTGGAGGTCAACCACCTCCAATGCCGGGTCAACGGGTCAGTCAATGTATGGTTTAAGACGATGACCGTTGACCTTGAAGATCCTCCCATCTTCGTGCTCAATCTCGACGGTCCCATAAGGAAACACCTTATTAACCGTGTAGGGACCCGTCCATCGGGACTTCAACTTCTTGGGAAACAATCGCAACCTAGAGTTGTAAAGCAACACACGACCACCCACTCGGAATTCCTTCTTGTCCTTCAAGTGTCGGTCATGTAAACTCTTAGTGCGCTCCTTGTAGATCGTGAAGTTTGCATAGGCTTGATTCCTCAACTCATCAAGCTCATGAATCTGAGTGAACCGGTTCTCTCCCGCGCTCACCAAGTCAAGATTCATCGCCTTCAACACCCAATAGGCCTTATGCTCCAACTCCACCGGAAGATGGCACACCTTCCCATAGATCAACCTAAATGGTGTGGTACCAATAGGCCTCTTATATGCAGTCCGGAAGGCCCAAAGTGCATCATCTAACCTGTCCGACCAATCCTTACGGTTCTGACCAACCGTCTTCTCAAGAATCCGCTTTATGCCCCAGTTCGTGACCTCTACCTGTCCACTGGTTTGTGGATGGTAGGCTGTGGAGAATCTATGGTTCACACCATATCGTGATAGAGCCTTCTCCAACTGGGAGTTCCAGAAGTGGGTCCCAGGGTTCTAATAAGAGCCTTGGAGGCACCAAAGCGAGAGAACAACTTCTTCAGAAATTGAACAACCACCCTAGCATCATTAGTAGGCAAGGCTTGAGCCTCGGCCCACTTAGAAACGTAGTCAACAGCGACTAGGATATACCGGTTGCCACGAGAAGCTGGGAAAGGTCCCATAAAGTCAATACCCCAGACATAAAAAATCTCACAAATCTGGATGCTGTTCTGGGGCATCTCATTCCTAGACGAAATGTTGCTCGCCCTTTGGCAAGCGTCACAAGCTCGGATCATTTCATGAGCATCCTGGAAGATGGTAGGCCAGAAGAAACCGACGTCAAAGACCTTCTTCGTGGTCAAGGTAGCTCCATGATGTCCACCTGTCGGGCCCTCGTGGCAGTGTCTAAGCACCTGACGTGCCTCATCTCCAAATACACACCTGCGCACGATCTGATCAGCCCCGACTCGAAATAAATAGGGATCCTCCCAAAGATAGTGCTTCACATCCGCAAAGAACTTTCGCTTCTGCTGATGCGTTAAGCCCTTAATCACAATCCCACTAGCAAGAAAGTTTACAAAATCAGCAAACCATGGACACTCCTCATCCTGTGTCTAGATGTGCATGAGAAACTCGTGGGGGAAATTTTCATTTATGGATGACCCCACAAGTTCAGATGAAGCTGAGCACTCAAGACGTGACAAGTGGTCCGCTGCGACATTCTCCGCGCCCTTCTTATCGCGGATCTCAATGTCGAACTCCTGAAGCAGCAAAACCCACCGTATTAGCCGGGGTTTGGCATCCTATTTGTTGAACAGGTGCCGAAGGGCTGCATGATCGGTGAATACAATGGTCTTTGATAGGACGAGATAAGACCGGAATTTTTTGAAAGCGAAGACAACGGCTAGGAGCTCCTTCTCTGTCGTGGTGTAATGCTCCTGTGCGTCATTGAGCGTCTTGCTCGCATAATAAATCGGGTGAAACTGCTTCTCTCTCATCTGTCCTAAGACCGCCCCAACAGCGAAGTCACTCGTGTCACACATGATCTCAAATGGCAGCTTCCAATCAGGAGCCACCATGATAGGGGCATTCACCAACTTCTCCTTCAACAGATCGAATGCACTGAGGCACTCATCGGAGAACACGAACTGGGCTTCCTTCTCAAGAAGTTGGGTCATCGGTCGGGCAATCTTAGAAAAATCTTTGATAAAACGCCTGTAAAAGCCCGCGTGACCAAGGAAGCTCCGAATAGATGTTACAGAAGTCGGCGGTGGCAGCTTAGATATGGTGTCAATCTTAGCTCTATCAACCTCAATCCTCGCGCGTGAAACCTTGTGCCCAAGCACAATGCCCTCCTTCACCATGAAGTGGCATTTCTCCTAGTTCAACACTAGATTGGCCTCTTTGCACCTAGCCAACATCCTCTCCAGATTCTCGAGGCAATGATCAAAGGAACTCCCAAACACAGAAAAGTAATCCATGAAAACCTCCATGGAGTCCTCAATCATATCATGTAAAATGGCCACCATGCAACGCTGGAAAGTGGCCGGAGCATTACACAATCCAAAGGGCATCCGCCGATAAGCAAATGTGCCATAGGGACATGTGAATGTCATCTTCTCCTGGTCCTCAGGAGCAATCGGGATCTGGAAGTAGCCAGAGAAGCCATCCAGGAAACAATAGAACATCTTTCCCGCTAATCTCTCCAACATCTGATCAATGAATTGGAGGGGAAAATGGTCTTTCCGAGTAGCATCATTGAGTTTGCGGTAATCGATGCAAACTCTCCAACCGGTGACTGTACGAGTAGGAATCAGCTCATTCCTCTCGTTGGTGATGACAGTCATGCCTCCCTTCTTAGGGACAACCTGAACCGGGCTAACCCAAGGTGAATCGGAGATGGGATAAATCAAACCAGCATCCAGTAACTTAATCACCTCCTTCTTCACTACCTCCTGCATGTTCGGGTTCAACCTCCTCTGGTGCTGCACAGCGGGCTTGTAGTCATCCTCCATAAGGATCTTATGGGTACAGAAAGAGGGATTAATTCCCTTAATGTCCGTAATCCTCCATGCAATAGCCTGCTTGTGCTGCTTTAGCACCTCCAGTAGCCTCTCCTTCTCATCACTCGTCAAATCAGAGGCGATAATGACAGGTAATCGAGACTCACCATCTAAAAAGGCATACTTTAAATGGCTCGGGAGCTCTTTAAGATCAACAGGTGGTGGGTCCTCAATAGAAGGCCGCTCAATCGGCTCAGACTCTCTATCAACCATCGCAAAAACCGCTGAACACTAGGGAAACTCATAGCTCTCCTGCTATGCAACTGCTCATCAAACTAATGTCTCCCCTCCTACAATCTGGGTGTCCAAGGACTCCTCCTCAGCTGTGTCCTGGAGATGATCACTCACACAAGAATAAATAGCCTCAACAAAGTAAAGTGAATCATCCTGATTCTGGGTGTGCTGCATGGATCTCCCCACATCAAAGGTCACTTCCTCTTCATCCACCCTCAATGTAAGCCTCCCCGAATACACATCAATCAGGGCCTTGGCAGTGGCCAGGAACGGTCGACCTAGGATAATAGGGACATTCTTGTTCTCATCCATGTCCAGAATCACAAAGTCTACAGGAAACACAAAACGATCAACCTTAACCAACATATTCTCCATTATCCCTCGCGGATACTTGACCGAGCGATCGTCCAGCTGGATACTCATGCGTATCGGTGTGGGTTCTCCCAACTCAAGCTTAGCAAAGACCACATATGGCATGAGGTTAATGCTAGCACCAAGGTCAGCTAAGGCGTTGCTAACCGACAAGCTTGTTCTGAATCACCGCCGAACACTCCTCATTCAGCGTCACCTGAGACAACTCCTCCAATTTCCTCTTATTCGTGTGGATATCCTTCAAGAATCTCGCATACTTAGGCATCTGAGCTAGAGCCTCCACAAATGGTAAGTTAATATGCAACTGCTTAAACAACCCTAGAAACTTACCATACTGCTCCTCCATCTTCTGCTTCTGCAATCTGCCTCGGTATGGAACGACGGGAGTGTAATCTCTCACAGGCTCGCGAGGGCGCGATGTGCTCGCCGGTTTACCCCTTGGCGGTGTCTCATCAGGAATCTCAATCACAACCTCCTCCTCAGGTGACTCATGCACAGGAACCTGTGGATCCGGTCATGTGTCTCTACCGCTCCTCAAAGTGATGGCCTTCACATGAGCATTGGGATTGGGCTCAGTGTTGCTAGGCAGGCCACCTGGCGGTCTCTCAGAAAGAAGCTTCGCGATCTGCCCGACCTGGTTCTCTATGGCCTGGAACGAAGCTTTCTGATTCCTCAACTCAGTATCATGCGTGTGGAAACGCTCCTCCATGTACCGGTTCTGCTTCTCCGCCAACTGATTCTGACTCTCTGAGTTGGCAAGTAGCCGTGCAACCATGTCCTCTAAACTGGATTTACTCTCAGGTGCGGGTGGTGGACCGCTGCTAGAACCTTGGCCTTGAAACTGGCCCTGCTGAGGTCGAAACTGGGAACTCTGTCCCTGAGACTAGTGGGACTGATGCTGGAATGGGGGGCGCTGAGTGAATCCGGGTGGTTGCTGGCTATTGTTGCCAGACTTCCAACTGAAATTCGGGTGATTCCTCCACCCCAGATTGTATGTGTTGCTGTAGGGATTATTCTGGGGACGATTCTGGTTGGACATGAAATCAACCTACTCGTGGGCCCCCTGATCCCCAACCTGACAAGCACTCGTGGGATGCGCCCCACCATAAAACTCACACAAGGACTGGGCCTTGTGGACGTGCATCTGATCAATCTTGGTGGAAAGTGCTTCCACCTGGGCAGCTAAAGAGGTAATTCCATCCACTTGATGGACACCCTGTCTCTGAGTTCTCGCTCGGGAAGTATGCTGAGTGTAGCTCTTTGCTGTCACCTTCTCTAGCAAGTCATGCGCCTCCTGGGGTGTCTTCGTTCCAATATCTCCACCCGCGTATGCATCGATCAGCTGCTTCCCAGTCATCTCTAGACCATTGTAGAAGGTCTCACACTGCTGCCACTTCAACAATCCATGGTGGGGAACCTTCCTCATCAGTTCCTTGAATCTCTCCCATGCCTCATAGATCGTCTCCCCGTCGTCCTGCTGGAAAGAAAGAATCCTAGCCCTCAACTTTGATGTTTTCTCCGGAGGGAAGTACTTTTCTAAGAATTTAGCATCCATCTGGTCCCAAGTACTAATGGACCTAGGGGGAAGTGACAGTAACCAAGCCTTGGCTCGATCCCGTAAGGAAAACGGGAACAACCGGAGCGGAATAGCATCTTCGGTAGCGTCATGAATTTTGAAAGTGGCGCAAATCTCTAAGAAACCGACCAAATGAGTATTAGGATCCTCGTGATCCTTGCCATCGAACTGACACATGTTCTGCACCATCTGTATAATGCTGGATTTGATCTCGAACTGATGTGCTCCAGCCGTCGGCCTATTGATGCTCGACTCCAAACCCTCAAGTGTTGGTTTGCCAAAATCCGAAAAAGTCCGACCCGCATCCTCGTTCGCCATCTCCTCTACCTCGTCAACAACAACCTAGAATTAAATACGACAAGTTAGATTTAAATACGCGAACCTAGGACAAAGAAAACACAAGTTAGACAAAAACAAAAATAAAACAAAAATAAAATAAAATAAAAAATGAAAATAAAAATAAAAAATAAAATGAGATAAAAACCAAGATTTATATATATACAAATGAAGCTAAAAATAACAAGTAAAATGAAAAAAAATATCTATACACACAAAATTGCAAAATAACAAGGAAATATGATATTCACAAAAATATATATACTAAATGACTAAAAATTAATTCCAATCGTTCTCGCAAAACCGAGTCCCCGGCAACGGCGCCAAAAACTTTATGCGTGTAAACTATATATATATATATATATTTTTATAAGTATTTTTCACACAGTATGAGTTTTAAAAAGGGTTTTCACCAAAGACTAATCACACACACATCGGGCAGTGTACCCGTCGGATAGCAATATAGTAAAGGTAAGAACCGGATATCAATCCGTGGACACGGTGGAATGCAATAATTAACCGGAACTAAGATTCAATCAAGTAAGGGTAAAAGATGTTTTGAAGAGTTTGTTTTAATTAAATATCATGCAAATATATAAACTAAGCTAAAATCACAAATCAAACAATCAAGGAGAAAATATCAGTTTGGTGTCGAATCCATCTAGAATACATTCAATACACTCATAGAAACATGGCAAATACACGATACATAAATTGACTAAATTCTCGTCAAAGATATCTAATCAAATGACCATTCGGAAAGCTAGCATTAATTACACAAACCAACCACCTAAAGTCATATAATGAGGCTCACGTGTTTAATAATCATGTCAATGTTTATAAGGATTGAACTAGCTTCCGATTAAGGTACACTAATCCAACAATGAACAACACACTATCCACCTCAAGTTGATTAAATTAGACAACAATATGTATTTCTTCAACATACAATGTTCATATAAAGGTTATATAAATTAGGAGAATGTGTCAACAATTCCTAGATAAACATAATACTAAATATGACACATCATAACAAATATTTTGTCTTTCCAAACATAAGCATAAGGTTATACATACAAATATAATGATTTATAAACAAGACTTCATTCATCATTCCTAGTCAAATGCCATAAACTAGTATAAATACATACACCAATAATGAATATAAGCATAAACCATAAGTTTTCCAACATAATATGACATACACAAATACAAGTCTTGTAAACAACTCAAAATACTTGAATACATAATTTCATCAAAGAATAATCATACGGTTGTCATAACATTAACACAATAATTGCCAATAATCCTTGAATGTTATCAAATGTATCTAAACTTCATCTAAACCAAAGTGAACAAGAGTTTTAGCTCATCATGAGCACCAAAATTATAAATAAGCAGGGAAAAATAGTAAGAAACATGATATGAAAACAAGAATCAAACCACTCCTCCAAGCCTAGATGTTGTTGTTGATGTATGGTGATCCTCTTGATGTTGTATCCTCTCCAAGAAGCTTGAAATATGGCTGGAACAAAGAAAACACGAGCTGGAACAGTAGGTTTTTCTCCTGGTTTGCTGAATGTCTGAATGAGAATTAAGTTCTGTTTAAATAGAAAAGGGGAGGCACGACCGTTCCAGGAGAGAGGGCACGACCGTGCCTGGTACAAAGGCGCGGTCGTGTCTAGGTCTTGGCACGACCGTGTGACAGAGGTTTGACCGATCCGTATCCATTGGGTACCACTGATCGAGGACGTACAGCTGTTCAGACTCACGAGGTGACACGCGACCGTGGGAGGCCAAGGCACGGTTGTGCCTTGGATTTTGGCTTGGCGCGGTCGTGCAAGATGTGGGCGCGACCGTGCCTAGGGTTTGCGAGCTTGGCACGACCATGCCAAATAGGGGCACGACCGTGCCTCCATCACAGAAACCCTAAAAACTTCCCTTTTTATCCTGGAATCTTCTTGTTTGTTCACCAAGCTTCACAAAAACCTACAAAACAGGAAATGAAGCAAATAAGTGTCTAAACATTGAATAAAACCAAGAATTGATCAATAAATGAGCGAAGTTTTGTGACAAAAAAGATGTGTAAATACTAACACATCAAATAACCCCACACTTGAACATTGCTTGTCCTCAAGCAAGAAATCAAAATGAAACAAAACTTCCAATGACACTATGGATCAAATCGGAAAACCGTAAGCATTAATAAACTTATAAAGGTTTGAAAAGAATTTCAAGAAATGAAAAATTAACTAAATGAAACCCAATGAGCCCAATGACGTGACAACCGAATGAGCAAATGAATATGCCTAGGAAATCATTAGCATGCAACTTTATGCTTCTGACAATGTTCACACACACTCGGGGATATATATATGATCATACAAGTAATGGAGTATGTATAGAACACTCAAATGCCAAGACAATGAATCATGCATAAATCATAAGCTTGCTAAAAGAACAAATCTCTACCAACTAACATGAAACAAAGCACAAATCAAGAGGGCTTTAAATGAGTTGTAATTTGGCAATGGCTAAGGGTAAGGAAGTGGAATTTAAAAGTGGCTAAATGGCTAAAAACCCGGCGGCTATGCTAACTAAAAAACTAAACCAACTTCTAATAAGGAAAAAAAACTAGCTAATGCTTCCGTATAGATAAGAGCTAACAACCGAATTATTTCCATCTTTGCTCACAAAATTGCTCTAATCGGCTATAATTCACCTAATTTTGGTGAAATTTATTTATTTATTTATTTTATTTTTTTTACTCTATTTCTTTTCTTTCTTTTGAAGGGAACTAAGTCAATATGCATCTTTCCTTAGCTAAAAACTTCTCAAGAATTTGAAAATTACAACAAGATAAAAGCTATAAAATTAACATTAGCCGACCGGATTTCTAACGCGGGTGAAAAATAAATGAAAAGGCTAATGAAGGTTTGAATGTGGTGTGATGTGGGTGATAAAAGAAAACTACACGATAGGCTCAACGTGGCTAACTAGTGGATGTGTTCGGGTGAGGGAAAATAAAAATAAAAGGCTCACAAAGGAGGGTTTATCCTAATGCCTCAATCATTTTTATGCAATATTTATGTTCATGATTTTGAAATATATAATAAAAGCAAGTTCTAATAAGCATGAAACATCCGGCACACTCAAATCCGTAAAACGAGAGCAGACAATGTCTAAAGCTATCAAGGCTAAAAAATAAACACACGAAAACGGAAAGGAATGGGTGTGAGCAAAAGATTACATGTAATTCATTCGTTTAGCCCACTAAAACTCATGGTTATTACAAAAAATTGGGTTTGACTCGATGAAATTTCTATTTCAATTGCTTTCGAAAAATCAAACATCTATTATTTACTAAAAATTGTGAATGCTAAACGGTTAACTTTTATTATATTTTTTTGTTTTTCAATTTTATAAAACTAATTTAGTGTCTATAAAAATTATCAAGGAAGATTTTGCAAAAAAAATGAAGTGATAAAATGCTCAAAAGGACAAACATCGCGTGAATAAATTCTCACCCTACACTTAGAAATATACATTGCCCTCAATGTATACAAAAACATGCAAAGCAAAATGGAATGCAATGCAATGAAGCGTGAAGAGAGAACTGAAACTTCCCTCATGTCGATCATGGCACACGCAAAAAGCCTACCCACAAAAATGACGTTCCACGAAGTTCCACAATTCCAAGATCTAATCAAGACTAACAACATCAAACACAGATCAGTAACATCAAGCCAAAATATCAACAGAAATGTAAAGACAAATATATATATAACAGTACATGGAAATAAAAGTACAACAAAAGAACAACATAAAACGCCGAAGCGTGATACAAGAGTTTGTACAACATACAAGAAAGTACAACTCACAAAACTGATACCAAAAGGCAATGGGAGGAACTACTCCCACTGCACGCCCTCAAGGTCGATGCCAGTGGCCCCGCCTCCCTCGCCCTCTGCTGCTGGTGGTGATGGTGGTGGTGGTGACTGATGGTGCGGTGGAGAAGGTGGTGGCTGATGCGGCGGTGATGGTGGTGGCTGATGGGGCGGTGATGGTGGTGGCTGATGGGGCGGTGATGGTGGTGGCTGATGGGGCTGCTGCTCCGGCTGCATAAAGAATGGAAGGGGAACCACGTATGGTGCCCCGCCAGCAGCAGCAGCGGCGCATTGGACCTCATACTGCCAGGTCCAATAAGGCAAGAACAGGTCCTGTGGAATAACAACCGCAGGCGGTGGTGGCGGCGTAGGCGGAGGAGCCGGCTGGTCGGGCTGCTGATGCTCGTGCCCCTGCTCCTGCTGAGCAGCGTGTGCCTGATGGGGGCCGCGACGGCCTCGGCCTGCACAAGATCTGGATCGGGACCCGGACGGTTTGGATCCCACGTCCGTCCCCATTTATCTACCAGTCTGATCCCTCCTGCGCCACGACGAGCTACGTGCATGTTTCTCAGTGTCTGCACGGTCATCACGACGGTCTCTGCCACAGGGGTCAGGTCCCTATCAAGTCGTCAGTCAACAGCTGAAAATGCCTCACCAGCTTGGTCACGAAGTGACCTCCATAAATGGCACTGGTAACATCGCGCCCGGAGCTGTTCACCAAGTACCCCGCGATGGAATGCGCAAGTTTGCAGGTGCGCAGGCGTACAAGGCAAAATAGGTAAAACATCTCCCTAAGGTTCACTACTGTCTCCCCCTGACCTCTCCCAGAAATAGAATAAACAATGCAACGATGAAGAACACAGTGCAAGGGATTCCGAAGGCTCGAAGCCTTGGTCAAACTCGGATCATACATCTCGAATCCAAACTCGTTCCAGAACTGGTCCTTGTCCTCCTCTGTCGGGAACTCGGTGATACCATCGGTGAATATCTCAGCATGAAACATCATAACAAACACTTTGTCTTTCCAAACATAAGCATAAGGATACATATACAAATATACTGATTCATAAACAAGACTTCATTCACCATTCCTAGTCAAATGCCATAAACTAGTATAAATACATACACCAATCCATGAATATAAGCATCAACCACAAGTTTTCCAACATAATATGGAATACATAAATACAAGTCTTGTAAACAACTCAAAATACTTGAATACATAATTTCATCGAAGAATAATCATACGGTTGTCATAACATTAACACAATAATTGCCAATAATCCATGAATGTTATCAAATGCATCTAAACTTCATCTAAACCAAAGTGAACAAGAGTTTTAGCTCATCATGAGCACCAAAATTACAAATAAGCAGGGAAAAATAGTGAGAAACATGATATGAAAACAATAATCAAACCACTCCTCCAAGCCTAGATGTTGTTGTTGATGTATGGTGATCCTCTTGATGTTGTATCCTCTCCAAGAAACTTGAAATATGGCTGGAACAAAGAAAACACGAGCTGGAACAATAGGTTTTTCTCCTGGTTTGCTGAATGTCGGAATGAGAATTAAGTTCTGTTTAAATAGAAAAGGGGAGGCACGACCGTGCCAGGAGAGAGGGTATGACCGTGCCTGGTACAAAGGCGCGGTCGTGTCTAGGTCTTGGCACGACCGTGTGACAGAGGTTTGACCGATCCGTAGCTTCCATGGGGTACCACTGATCGAGGACGTACGGCTGTTCAGACTCACGAGGTGACACGCGACCGTGGGAGGCCAAGGCACGGTTGTGCCTTGGATTTTGGCTTGGCGCGGTCGTGCAAGATGTGGGCACGACCGTGCCTAGGGTTTGCGAGCTTGGCACGACCGTGCCAAATAGGGGCACGACCGTGCCTCCATCACAGAAACCCTAAAAACTTCCCTTTTTATCCTGGAATCTTCTTGTTTGTTCACCAAGCTTCACAAAAACCTACAAAACAGAAAATGAAGCAAATAAGTGTCTAAACATTGAATGTAACCAAGAATTGATCATTAAATGAGCGAAGTTTTGTGCCAAAAAAGATGTGTAAATACTAACACATCATATGCATACAATGTGATTAATTGAATATGTATGATAATGGCATGAACTAGTATGTGATGAGTATGAATGTAGTTATATTAATTATGCTATAATGGATATGTGTAATTGAAATGTATGTGGTTATAGTGGTAATACTATAATGGTTATGTAGATGAATGTAGTTATAGTTGAATTACTATAATGGAAAAGTGAAATGAATGAATGTGGTTATAGTGCAAAAACTATAATGGATATGCATGAATGAGGTTATGATCTAAGAATCATAATGGATATGAGGTTATGATCTATGAATCATAATGGATATGAGGTTATGGTTAAAATACCATAATGGATAAGAGGTTATGATCTAAGTATCATAATGGATATGAGGTTTTGGCCTAAGAGCCATAATGGATATGAAATGGTGGTTATGAATGTTAAATGAAAGAAATGAAACTTGTAGTGGAAATGCAAGTGCTATGAACCTTAAATGACCAAATGGGTGTAAACGGGTCAAATGGGTGAATGGGTGAAAACAAGTAATAAATACTTGTTTGTTATGTATATCTTCATTACTAATGGTGAAATGTTCATGTGGTTATGTAGGCAAAGCTCCGATGTAGGTCAATGTCAAGTCTGATGCGTTGAAGGATTCTAGTACACGAATTGGTATTTTGGGGGTTTAAAAGAAAATCCTTAGTTTGATATGTAGATTTGTACAAAACTTGATGTTTTGGTTAATGATGTTAATGTGAATATGTTGTTTAAGAAATTGTTTCGAGTTTTTGGTGTTTTGATGTTTTGCGAAAAATGGGAAAATTTGACTAAGTATGGAACTGGGCAAACTGGGTAAACTTTATGTTTACTCAGGTTCCTCGCGGTACGCGAGGATGGGGAGGAAGTCTCTCACACCACGCGAGAGATCCTCCTGCGGACAGGCTAAAGTTTGGTCTCTTGCGGTACGCGAGGATGGGAAGGAGGGTCTTCGCGATACGCGAAGAACCCTTCATGCGGACAGTGTAGTTGGGAATCCCTCGCGGTATGCGAAGGGAGTTCCCAAGTTCTTCGCGGTACGCGAAGGTGTAAAAAAAATTTCTTGGGATAAATGCTTCCGCATGTGTTTAAATGTTTTAATAATTGGTGGTCCTATTATGGGTGTTACAGAATGATTGAATTAAAGACTTCCGTTGTAATAGATTCTGATTTCTGGTTTAAGAACTATGTTTGTTATGTTTTGTTCCAACTACGAGATGTACCCGGTTTGGGGCGTTTTCAAGTTGGTATTAGAGCAATAGTTTGAGAGATTCGGACATTTGTGATGATGTCTAGATTTGAACTGAGAATGGGAAAAGGAAAGGAATGTCAGTCGGAGCAGCCCGTCCGTGGTAAGAGAGCTAAAAGAAGGTAGGCAATGTCCTAACATAGAACATAGATAATAATGCCTTAGTATAGATAGTAGACGGTAAATGCTTTAGCATAGATAGTACATAATACATGCTTTAGCATGGACAGTAGATAGCATGTCCTTAAAGTAGAGACTCTGAACTTGGATACAAATGTTAACCTGACAGGGAATGTTTAGAACCCAAGTAGTAAAGTAAAATAGTAATTGCATACCGGTCTCCATAATTAGTAATTTACATTACCCGGGGTGTTCTAAAGTATTACCTATCATGATGACACAAGTATTCCCTGATCGCAGTTAGACAGAAATGGCTAGAGGAAAGAGAGGTGGTCGTACTGGTCAGGTAACCGAGCACGAGTAGAGGAAAGTGAACACTCCCGCAACGAGACTGAATCAGTGCATGTGGAGCATAATAACAGTGATAACCATGTGTCTGTTCAGAATGATGTGCACATCGATGGATTGGTTCTGGAACCAATTGCGAGAGAGGCTATCGTGGTGGAGGTCACTTCAATCTTGGAGGAAGTCTTACCGAAATCACTGGGCGAGGCCCTTAAAGAGTTTGGCATAGAAAAAGAAAGAGAATAAAGAGGAAATGAGCAAGAGGACTGAAGTCACTGAGAGTGACGACTCTGACTACTAGGAGGCAGCCCGAGGTTGCAACTACAAATCTTTTCGGGGGTGTGACACGCCGAAGTTTGATGGAAGAAAGGATGTAGTTGCCACTTTTAAGTGTATTGAGCTGATGAACGGCGTGATCAACATTAGTGAATGCCATGATAATCAAGTGGTCTAGTTACCCGCATATGAAAAGGCTGATTATTAAGAAGTTCTGTCTGCGAAACAAGATTGATAGAGTTGAGAGACATTTTTTGGGGCTTTGTGCTGGCAGTATGACTCATCTCCAGTACACCTCAAAGTATAATGAGTTGGCTCAGTTGGTTCCACGTCTGGTGGACACTAATGAGAAAAGGGTAATGTATTACATCAATGGGCTGCCACATAAAGTTCATGTGCACATTAAAGCCAACGCCCCTACGAGGGATTTTATTTACCAAGTCCAAAAGATCAAGGATAGAAAATGATTTTTTTTTTAATTTTTGCTTGGTAGTGGACGACTACCTTCTTCCTTAATGGTCCACTAAGGCCGTTCCTTCTTGGAGATCTGCCAAGTCAGCGACTATAAGAAATATGTATTGATTTTCTGCATCTATCTTTGGTGTAATCGGACCACAAACATCCGTGTATAAGAGTTGCAACGAGTCGGTCGACCGGTCAAGAGTCTCCTTTTGGAAAATGGTTCGTGCTTGTTTCCCTATCATGGAAGAATCACCTATTTGCATTGGATGCGATATTTTAGGCAACCCGATCGCATGCTTGGACAAGCTTTTGAGTGCTTCAAAATTGATATGCCCGAGACGAGCATGTCAGATCTAGGCTTCTTCGTCTAACTTAAACTGTAAGCAAACTAGAGACACAATTTCTGGTGAATGAGGTACCTTCATCAACGATATTCCATCCTCTTCGAACATCCAAAGTATTCCATGTTGAATCGTAATCTTGTACCCGATCTCATCATGTTGAACAATGCTTATTATATTATATTATAATCTATACTATATAATAAATAAAGGTCTTTGGTGTATGTTTTCTCGCCTCTCTCTCATATTTAATGATGATATTAAACTAATACATTTTTTAAGTATTTAATATAAATCTATTTATGGATACTTATTAATCAAATAAAGTTAATATAAATTAACATTTATCAATTACATAAAAAAGATTAATAACCAGTTGAAAAAAATGTTTTATAAATTAACTTAACGTAATTTATAATTGTCATGTCAAAGTACATTTTTTAAAAACATATTTTGGGGAGTGTATGTGTTAACATATTACATTTTATTCAACACGCATAATAAACGAGTTTTGTCCTAAAAATAGGTTTATGTTATGAGTAATGATGTCTGGTTTTGTCCTAAAAATATGATTATATTTATATTATTTAATAAATAAAGGTTTTCCATGTCACGTATCAACTCTATATTCATTCTCATATTTTTTTTCTTACATCTCCCTCTTATTAAATATATTTTTATCTTTTAATAATAATATATTTTAAAAAATATTAATCTATATCTATACTATATAATAAATAAAAGTTTTTAATGGCACGTGTCGGCTCCATATTCATTCTCATCATTTTTTTCCTCCTCTCTCTCTTATTAAATACGCTTCCATCTTTTAATAACAATAATATATATTTTTCTAAATATTACTAATTATACTAATAAAACACATTTATTTTAAGTTATCCCTTATTATAAGAAATTTGAAAATCTAATTACGTAACTTTTATTTTCATTTAAATAGTAATTGAAAGTCAAATTACATTAAATAGTAATTAACATATCTATACTATATAATAAGTAAAGGTTTCTCAATGCCACATGTCGCCTCCATATTCACTCTTATAAACGTTTTCCCGCCTCTCTCTTTTAATAAATACATTTCCATATTTTCAACAACAATATATTTTTAAACAAATTATTAATTATACTAATAAAGCACATTTATTTTAAATTATCTCATATTATAAGAAACTTTGAAGTGTAATTATCTACCTTATTTTTTCAATCAAATATTAAATGAAAGTAAAATTAAATTGAATAGTATTTAATTTATTTTTGAAACTTAATTATATATTAACTAGGTTATATACCCATGTATTAGATGGAGTTATTCAATAGAAAATTGAAAATACAATAATGTGTAGGAAAAATTAGATTTCAAATTTTATATTAGAATTCAAATCTTGTATTATTATTTTTTGAAAAAAAACAATATTAACATAATTAGATATTAAAATTCAAACTTACTTAAAATGAGAAAAATTAAAAGATTTTAATGAGAAAACGTATGGTGTTGCCATGTGGCATTAAGTGAAATTGTTTATTAGAAGTAAGATTTTTACATATATTTTTTATTTTGTTTTCTATTGATAGTATATGTAATACATTTTTTCACCTATAAGATATATATATATATATATATATATATATATATATTGATATTTATTCACTCTGTTTAGTACACAAGTTCTAAGCTATTTTTTATGAATATACACATAAAGATTTAATAATTTATGTATTGATATTTTTTACTCCGTGTGTAAACACGAGATTCTAAACTAGTTATACTAATAAAACACATTTTCTTTAAGTTGTCCCTTATTATAAGAATTTTGAAATCTAATTATTTAGCTTTTATATATAAAATAGTAAATGAAAATCAAATTATGTTAAATATTAATTAACGTATTTTCAAAACTCAATTATATATTAATTTTACGTATTTTGAATTTTGTTTTCGATTCTTAATATACATAATACATTTTTACACATGTAAAATATATATACATAAAGATTTTAATAATTTTATGTATTGATATTATTTATCTCGTGTGTAATATACGGGTTCTAAGCAAGTTATTAATTAATTAAAGATATCCATTATAAAACTAGGACGTTCTATTACCTTTTCTAATGACTCCCGAAGATATAGTCTTCGCTATGCATGTTAACAGTATATGGTACTATCGTAAGTAAATGATATATTCGAAGTGATTCTAAAATTGCTAAATTAATAATCTTTATTTATTTCTAATGAAAAAAAAATGATCGTATGAGAATATACCTCAAGTATTATAAAGAGAATTTTAGAGACACCGTCTCATTTTTGAACTGCACCTGCCCTAACCGTCACGTATAGGGCTAAATGTGACGTTTCGGGCACCATATGTCACGTATAGGGTAATCCGTCACCCTTATCCTTCAAACTTTGGAATCAGCGTGCTAGAGAATGTCGGGATATGTTGGTGGATTTTTTTATGGTTGAGTTGAGTTTTGGGGTTTTGGTGTTGTATATGTCACATATAGGGCTAAATGTCACCCCTTACTTATTTTTTTAAAATTATATATGTATGTTTTTATCACGTTAACAGTTTGAAAAAATCTGTAGTTATAATTTTTAAAATCTCGTCACTTTCATTATCGGTTTGTGATGTAAAAAGTGAATAACGACTTTTTTTTTCTTTTGGTTTTTTGTTTTTATCACGTTAAGAGTTTGTAAATATCGGTAGTTATAATTTTTAAAATCCAGTTACATCGATTATCGGTTTGAGATGTAAAAAATGAATAACGATTTATTTTTTTTTTCTTTTGGTTTTATCACGTTAAAAGTTTATAAAAATCGGTAGTTATAGTTTTTAAAATCCGGTCACGTCTTTTTTATTATAAAACTAGCTTTTGTTTTAATTTTCGGTTTGAGATGTAAAACTAAGAGTTTTTTTCGCGTATTAAACTACTCGTAAATAAAATCACATATATAAACATCATATACAACAATTACAAACAACCAAACAAACACAACAAAACCATCATAAATAAAACTGTATACATAAATACAATGATTCTGTACAAATAAAACAAAAGTACAAATCTATCTAAACAATCTATCTACCCCTCCATCTCATCATCACCATCTGCATCGGACGCACCTGCACCGGACCCACCCGCACCGGACCCATCCACACCGGACCAAGTCGCACCGGACCCACCCGCACCGGACGTGCTTGCACCTTCGTCGCCCAACGGCCGGGATGGTGGTCTCAACAACGGCCTACCGGCCACCCGATAGTCCGCGATCGTGTGGTCGATGATCTACTACAGCGTGTCCTCAGTGCGCGTGACTCGGGCCTGAGTATCCCGAATCATATCTAGTGTGGCGGTAGGCAACCGCACGGCATGGTACAGGCGCGGAGGATGCTGAGGCGGCTCCGGCTCGGCCACCGGCTGGACCGACGGCTGAACCGGCTCATCCCCTCCCCTGGGTACCTCCTGAAGCTGCTCAATCTGGACCTCTTGCGCAACCAGTGGGTTGGGGTCCACCAATGGCTCGGGCACCCAGGCCTCCAAAACATCATATCTCCTCACCAAACGCCACTGCCCATCCGGGAACTTCCGGGCGATCCTCATCCCGCGCGGGAAAACCGAAGGCTAAGGTAGCCCTGCCATCATATGAGCGTATCCCAGGCCTCTGGCGATCTGCAACATGATGTTGCCGCTGACCAACGCCCCTAGTGCCTGCCTGAGATGGTAACCGGCAAAGTAATATGCCAGACCACGAGCGAGGTGGCAGGGTGTGTGTGTGAGCAGACATCGAAGATAGAAGAGGTCTATGGCGGTGACCCTATCGGTGTCCCTGCCACGTCCAGCGATGGATGTGGCGATCAGCCGGTGCATGTAACGATAAAGATGGTCTCGTGTGTGAGAGACCCTGCTATCGGCCCCAAACGCATGGTCACCAATCGCAGGCCACCAGACCAGGTGTGCGTCATCTGGCCCCATATAGATAGTCGTGGTGTAGATCAGCTCCCGAGTCTCCTGCTCGGTATAGAGGTTGCTGACAACAACAAACCGTCTAAGGGACATACGATGCCAAACCCCGAACATGCGGAAAGTAACCTCCGCCTCCACCCGTTCCTCCGCAATATCAGTCTCGTCCAGCTCTAGCAATCCCGGCTCACGCTGCCGGAACACAAATGTAGAGTACACCTCGATGGTAAGCTCTCGGTGTGCGGGCCAGCCCATAGTAAATAGACTCTCCCACGGACCATCATCTCCAATAATCGTTGTGGCCCTCGCTAGCTCGCCAACCTCATCAAACCACTCCCGTGACAAAACGGTGTTGGGCTCCACCGTCCTCCGTCTAAGAGTCGTAAACCGCTGGTGTGCCGTCGAACCCGCCTCAAAAAGAAGGTGCGGGTTGTCATCAATCCCTAAAATAAACTCTTGCTCATCATCGGAACCAGACATATCTACGCATAAATATGTATTTATAATTAATTAACATGTTTGTTATACTAACGTTTAAGGTTTAGGTTTGCGGTTTAAAGTTTAGGTTTATTATTATTATTATTATTATTATTATTATTATTATTATTACACACATACATACACATATACAACACATATAAACACATATACCACACATATACACACAAACATACATACACATATACAACACAGTTATACACACACATACATACACATATACAACACATTCATATACATATATCACAAATATTTACACACATACATACACATATACAACACACATATATACAAATATACCACCGTAAACCGCCGTAACCCGTCATAAACCTACACTAGATTTAAGGGCAAACCTAACAAATCTAAGTTATTAATCGGTTGAAAACCATAAAATTACTTACTTGGTTGTGGTAATCGTCTCTGGCGCTCTTCTTCTACGGCGGTCCTCGTCTCCGGTGGTTGCGGTGGTGACGGTGGTAGCGGTGGACGGTGAGAAAGACGATGAAGGTGGTGCAGGAAGACGGTGGTGTGAGGAAGACGGTGGTAGCGGTGGTAGTGGGGGAGACGGAGGAAGCGGTCACAGATGGTGGATCGTGGTGAAGGTTATGTGGTATTGAGGTCTATATGTAACAGATACAAATCAACCGTAACGTATGGGTCTAACCGTGACCGGTATCCCTTTATTGGGATTCCCATAACGGTCACGTATGGGACCTAACGTGACCGTTCACCTTTATTAGGATTCACATTTGCTAGAGATGTCTCTGACCTAACTGTCACGTTTGGGTCCAAACGTGACGTTTATGTCACAAAAATATCTAAAACCGTCATGTTTGGGCCTAGCGGTGACGGTTAGGTGCGGGTTGTGTTTCTATCAACACACGGTGACGGTTAGGTGCGCGTGACCCGGGCCAGGATTTATGTTGTATTAATATCTGCACACGGTGACGGTTAGGTGCGGGTGACCCATACATGTATTCATCGTGTATGTATGTATCTAAATGTATTTACACTACTTTGATAATCATACATGCAAAAAAGAGAAATAGAACGTACACGCTGGGACATATGCTTGACTCCCCATACGCCATCTACGGAGGCCGCCGAAGATATCGGCAGGCTTTGAAAATGGCGTACAGGGAGCCAGGCATACACATATTCATCGTGTATGTATCTAAATGTATTTACATTACTTTTACTTCAAGCCAGCCACCGTTGTCTCACCTCATTTTCGGTGAATCACTCCTGTTGTCTCACCAAATTAACATCTCCCTCTTGTCTCACCAAATAAACATACTGTCTATTTGAACTATATATAACATATGTACCTAAACGTCACGTATGGACCGAAACGTGACAGTTATGAACCATTTTGCTAGGTTTGTGTCACCCGAATAATATCTACCGTCACATCTAGGTCCAAACGTGACGGTTATGAACCAAAAAAATAGTTACAACCGTCACATCTAGGCCCAAACGTGACGGTTATGAACCAACAATGGACGAAAAGCCTTAGGGTGATGGTTATTCTCCAACTATATATAACGTATGGGCCCAAACGTGACGTGTAGACCTAACCGTGACCTTTATTATTATTATTATTATTATTATTATTATTATTATTATTAGCGTGCCGTTTACAGGCTAACCATCACGTATTATGGAGATTTTTACGTGACGTTTAAACCTAACCGTCACGTATAATAGCTCACCTTTTGAATTTTAGCTCACCGTTCAACCTACCTGTGACCTTTGGGTGTGTACAGTTCGCGTTTCACTATCGTTTATGTGCACCTACATACACATATTACATACATACATGCATGCATGCATACATATATACATACAGGCATGCATACATACATACATACATACATACATACATGCATGTATGCATACATACATGCATCCATATGTACATACATACAGGCATGCATACATACAGGCATGCATACATACATACATACAGGCATACATACATACATACAAGCATACATACATACATACATTCATTCATACATACATGCATGCATGCATACATACATACATACATACATACATATAGTCATATTACATACTTACAGGCATACATACATACATGCATCCATACGTATATACATATATTCATATTACATACATATAGTCATATTACATACATACAGGCATACATACATACATACATACATACATATAGTCATATTACATACATACATGCATACATACATACATATAGTCATATTACATACATACAGGCATACATACATACATATAGTCATATTACATACATACATACAAGCATACATACTTACATGCATACATACATGCATGCATACATACAGGCATACATTCATATAGGCATACATACATATATACATACATACATGCATTCATACATGCATGCATGCATACATACATGCATCCATACGTACATACATACATATAGTCATATTACATACTTACAGGCATACATACATGCATCTATACGTACATACATATATACATATAGTCATATTACATACATACATATAGTCATATTACATACATACAGGCATACATACATACATACATATAGTCATATTACATACATACAGGCATACATACATACATGCATACATACATACATGCATTCATACATACATACATGTATGTATGTATGTATGCCTCTAAGTATGTAATATGACTATATGTATGTATGTATGTACGTATATTCATCAGCCTCTCTTGATGTCATGATTCTGTTCATTAGCCTCTCTTGATGTCACGATTCTGTTCGTCAGCCTCTATTGATGTTGCTACAGTTCCTAAACCTATGGCTGTAATCGATGATGAGAGTATGGTTGTGTATGAGTATATGTATGTATACGAACGTATTTAAAGATGATTTGAGATCAATATGTGTATGTAGGTCCACGTAAATGGTAATGACAAGTGACCTGTACAGGTGACGGATAGGTCGAAAGGTGACCTAAAATTCAAAAGGTGAGCTCGAAACGGTGACGTATAGAACTAGCTGTCACGTAAAAATCACGGATATACGTGACCGTTAGCCTGTAAATGAACCTAATAATAATAATAAATAATAACGGTGACCGCGAGACCCAAACGTGAATCCCAACGTAGGTAAACGGTCACCTTTAGCCCCAAACGTGAAAGTTTGGAAATACACGTGACCGTTAGGGCCAAACGTGACGGCGATGTTTATTACGGTGACAGACATTTCTTGTAAATGTGAATCCCAATAAAGGTGAACGGTCACGTGTAGGCCAATATGTGACTGTTATGTGCATCCCAAAAAAGGTAACCGGTCACGGGTAGGACAATACGTGACGGTTGCATCCGTTATATATAGACTTCACTACGTAGAGAGCCAGCATAATCTCACCGAAATGCTTCACTGCACAGGACCGCCGGAGAAGAACGCTATCACCGGAGAAGAAGACCCCCGCCCTACCCACACTTTCTCACTGTGAACATCCTCGAACAAATCTCACCGGAGCCACCTCTTGGCGGTGCAAACCACACTGGTATGTCTTCTTCTGATCCGTACTTGAAATACATACCCTTACAATTATTTATCAAGGCTTATTTATCAACGTTTTCTTCTGGTCACATTCACGGTTAATTTCTTTGTTAAGTCTCAAAAATTTCCCATGGAGACTTCATCATATCCTAGCTCATTTTTTTTATTTTAAAAGTTATTTACTTTATTGTATTCAAACATCAAGGAAACATCGTGTTTGACATTTTAGTGTTTACCAGTACATTGATGGAAGTTGTATGGGTAAAATGGTTGTGCGTGAGGATTTAATGCACGTCGATTCTCCATTATTAGTAAAATAATAGAACTAATAATGGAGCATCGACGTTGTTTAAATCTTCACGCACAACCGTTTTACCCATCCAACTTCTATCATGCTACTGGTCAAACATTAAAATGTCAAACACCATGTTTCCTTTATGTTTGAATACAATAAAGTCAATAATTTTTAAACTAAAAAAGATGTGGTCAGATATGATGGAGTCTCCATCGGATTTTTTTGAGACTCAACATTGGAACCAAACGTGAATGTGAACGGAAGAAAAACGTTGATAATAAGCATAATAATTGTAAGGGTGTGGATTTCGAGTACGAATCAGAAGAAGATATGCCGGTGTGGTTTGCAGCGCCAACAACCGGCTCCGGTGTTATTTGTTCCAGGATGTTCATATGTCACGTATAGGGCGATCCGTCACCCTTATACGTTCGTATATACATGCACATGTCACGTATAGGGCAATCCGCCACCCTTATACATTCGTATATACATACATGCATGTAACCGTCACGTGTAGGGTGAAACCGTCACCGTTATGCATGCATGCATCTAATATGTGATGTATAGGGCGAACTGTCACCCTTATATGTTCGTCGTTTTGGTGGTGTATATGTCACGTATAGGGCGAACCGTCACCCCTTCCTTTTTTTTAATATGTATGTGTTGACACTTTTGATATATGATGTGTTTATACTTAAAATATTATACATTGTAAGATTTTATAGTCACTACAAAGATAAATTAATACATAGGCTATCCTGATATAGTAATAGTGGGGACGGGCTGGTGGCCTCGAGCGGATCCATCATTCTAACGTATTGGTTTATACGATCCTGGTACATAACTTGCCATTCCAGTGCGTCTGTAAATGCATATCTCGGCCAATAGAATATCACATTCGGCACTGGGTAATCCCCAACCAATTTTAGGGTGATAAAGTGATCACGGTTAACAACGAGGAGTGCTACAACTGGATACTCAAACCATGGTTCTGGTTGTTTTCTCACCGGGAAAAAAGACTGGCTGCCAAATAAGCCTATAAGATGTACAACATAATTGAATATTTGAGCAATTATGAGTCCATGGGCGGGAAAGCTCAGCCAACGATTCTCGGGTGCGGGTTCAACCGTGTCAAACCAATCTAAGCTGTTACGAACAGTGTCATAGAATCCAGGCATCTCGCGGTTCAAATTTGACCACCAATACGAAATGTTATTGTCCATTTCCGTCAGCATTTTTCGCTTAACCCACACCCACTCATTTTGGTCCCTTCCTAAAGCCACAGCAATCCCCCAAAAACCGCAGTTACCATCTGGCCGCACATCTTTTATTTTTGAAATGTTCTGGTGAATCCATTGGGGGAGGCTATCCTTAAACCGAATAATTTTTAACACGTGGTTAGGTTGCAACATTAAAGGAAACCCTAGGTCAGCTCCTGTCTGCTGTACCTTTGAAGAAGCCTTTAACCGATTAGGACGGTTGTTGGGCGTCTTCATCTTCTGTGGGGGTATAGGAGTTGTGCCTCGCCGGTTCAGGCATAGTTTGTTCTATCGTAGTATACGAGCTGTGTCTCGCGGTGTCAGACGTAGTTTTCTGTGACATCTTGGCGTTCGATTTTCTTTGTTGCTGATTAAGATTTGGACGGCCACGAGGGTCCTGACGTACCTCAGGCTCTTTCTTTTTTGTTTTGCCTGTAAACACACTTTCATATATTTTCTTAAGAAAACTTCTTTTTACGTGGTGGTTGGGTGACGACATAACCTTTTGTTTCATGTCGTGAAAGTTCTTTTCATAGTCAAGTTCTGGCGCCTGGGCGTACGCCGGCTTGAAATCAAGCTTCCTCCAGTGTGCGTCTACCGCTTCGGGTGGAATAGGTGTGACTGAATTAAAATAGTTAGTGAACAATAGGCAATCATATGACAATGGTAAAAAAATGTATTTCAAGTATAGATAACCTTGGTTGATGTGTTCCTCCAAACGACAAGCACATGGAAAGCCCATTGACGTTGACAACTGGTATCCACACGTACCTCCTGTATCCAGCATCCTTTCCATTATCGTCATCTCTTTTCCAAGAAGTACAAGACACCTAATAGACACCTTATAATGTAACCCGGAAAACACTTGCAGTCGATGGACCTTTAATATCTTAATGCGGGACTCCTCGAAGGTTTTGGAGATTTCAATCTCCTGGCCCCGTACAAATTTACTGACATATCCGACAAGTGTATGCAACGTATTGTTGGTCCCTGTAAGATAACTCTTAAAGTTGGCGTGTTGGCCGTCGACTCTATTAGTTGTATGTTCACCAAAGTTGAGGCGGCCGTACGTTCAACAAGAAACAAAATTTTGTTTGTACGAACCCAACCAACTATTACAAATATATTCCCAGACCTCTAAAACAAAGAAAAAAAATTATGAAATGAAAAAATAGATTTTATAGAAACATTAAGTATGAAATTTTTTCCCTGTTTACCATCTTCATTTAATTTTTCCTCCATCTTACTGCATTTATAATCGTAAAACGCGTACGTGGGAGACTCACACAGAACCTTTCACCAGTATGAAAAATCTTTCCAAATGTTGACTTTAAAAAGTTCTTTCCACCTTCTGGTGATATTCTCCATGATGTGCCACCTACATAAGTTTTTAGAAGCACCCGGGAAGACCAAGTCACACGAACTCATCAGGGCTAGGTCCCTGTCTGTGACAATGACGCGTGGCTCCACACACCCATCGAGCATATCTTTGATCCGCTCAAGGACCCATGTGAAGTTGTCCTGTCGTTCCCTCGATATAAATGCGTGCACAATACAAAACGACTCCGATGTCGACGTCACACCAATAAACTGAACAAAAGGAATGTCGTACATGTTGGTTTTGTACGTCGTGTCTACCCACATCAAGTGCGGGAAGGCGCGCCATATTTTATAGGAGGTAGGTTGACAAAAGAAAATATCTTCCACGACATTAGTGGAGGGATTCTCCCGGGTGTGATACACAAACTCTTCAGATTGCAGTAAGTTTTCAAATTCCTACATTGGTGTCAGGCCTATTTTACTTTCGGCCCTAATCTTCGCGGTGGCGTTATATATGTCCTGAACAACACATCTGCTACCGGAAAACTCTTCCCGTACGGCTGCAAGAATGTGACGTGCACGTGGCCCTCCTCAAATACAATAGGATCGTGGTTGTGTGTCTCGTCTGTCACGTCCAACCTCCAACTAATACTCTTTCCGATGTACCTGCTTGCGAGCTTAAAGGGACATAATTTTTTTATGCTTCCAATACGCCTGACTGTGCCCCTGCATTTAGGTTCCCCACCACGATTGCATCCAAGTTCCACATCTTTTTTCCTTGACCGACTGACCACAATGATGCACCCATGCTCACGTCCTTTCTTCTTAAAACGTAGTACATAAAACAAATAAATAAACAATTTAAACGAACGAAAGAGTTGTTGTTATACTTTGTCTGTTTTATATGAAACTGTCGCCTTGCGTATGTGATCATCGTCCAATGCAATCTCCGCATCTCCATCATTTCCTTTCAAATGAACGGAAGACTCACTGTTATCTGTGTCATTCTTATGGAAACTATTCGACACGTGTGTAGGTTCTGGTTGTGACCGGTACGAGAAATGTTCATAATCCGGTTCTGGTTGTGACCGGCACGACAGATGTACGTAATCCGGTTCTGGTTGTGACTGGCACGAGAGATGTACGTAATCCGGTTCTGGTTGTGATTGGTATGAGAGGTGTCCGTAATCCGGTTCTGGTTGTGGCCGGTACGACCCTTGACCGTAATCCGTCGATCCAAATAGTGTCATGTACGCCTCTTGACTTTAATTCGGTAATGGTTGTTGCCGAGATGAATCTTGACCGTATGTATTCAACGGGTTGGTTTCCCCCCCCCCACCACGAAGGGTGACTCCCGAATACAAAATACTCCTGAAAACGTAATGGCCGGTTAGATACCCGACGTAAAATAAAAACTTGCACACCACTAAGTTTACCCGTCCCAGTAGAACCATTAATAAAATAAAGACTTGTTAAACCTGGTTCAGATCTTTGAAGGTTGGCTCCTCATTCAAATCTGGAAGCTTCGACTTCTAATAAGGATCTCCCGAAGTCGACATCGGTGTCAGACGTGAAACAAATATTACATGGGTGTCCCAACAACAAATAACCACAACCAAGAACTTAAATACGCTCTTTTGTCTATACTTTCTGTTCTTTTTAATTATGGTGAAAATGGTAGTGTCGGGTTTGTGTATGATGGTGGGTTTAGTGTGATGAAAGTGAGTGGTGAGAGTTGTGGGTTGTGGGTTTAATGTGATGAGAGTTGTGTTTGATTTTGGGTTTAGTGTGTGAGTGAGTGGTGAGATGTGTCTTAATATAAGCTGAATCTGCAATCTAACCGTCACGTAAAGGTCCAACGGTGACGGTTAGGTTAGGTGTCCGCCAACACTGTCAACGTTAACTTTCTGTCAAAACAACCTTGTACACAACCGTCATGTATTGGCCTATACGTGACCGTTAGGGTTGCTTTTTGCAGGCTGCACAACCTCATATCAACCTCATATCATCAGTGTCCTTTTTATTCCCGGACTCACGAGAGATATACCGTCACGTTTAGGCCGAAACGTGACTGTTTGAGTCACCAACCGTCACGTTTAATCCTATACGTGACGGTTAGATCAGATGTGAAAAAAAAACCAGCGGTGTCCCTAGCAGAACCATATTATAAACACAACAAAAAGATGACAAAACTACCACCAAAAAAAGTAAGAACAGTTACAATAATGCGGATTACAAGCTTTGACTTGGAAGGTAAATATATAATACAATCGACGAAATAACTACTATTATTAATTCCCTCGTTTTATATATATCATATTACAAATACTAAAAATATAAAACAAAATTTAAAATATATAAAAATTTATATATATTTGGGTTTCGAAAATACGTTATATAGTATTTAATATAATTTGATATTTCATTTACTACTTGATTATATATAATAAATGTGTTTTATTAGTATAATTAATATTTTTTTTAAATATATTATTATTAAAATATAAAGGTGTATTCAATAGAAGAGAGATGCAAAAAAAAATGATGAGAATGAATATGGAGGCGACACGTATCATGAGAAAACATTTATTTATTATATAGTATAGATTTCGAATTAGTATTAGAAAAGAGACAAATTAACCGTTAAAACTTTTAACAATAATAAGATAGTACTTAATATTTAATTACCTTTTTCTTCACTTTTTTAAATGAAATAGTTTAACAAGTTTTAAACTTTATAAAATGTAAAACTTTAAGCTTTTAAAAACTTTGTAGAGGTGAAGATTTTTAAAGAATTTTAATAAATCTTAAGATTTTATAATATTTAAGAATCGTTTTAAAGAAATTTAATAAAATTTATATACAAAAAAACGAAATAATCTTTATTTGAATGTAGTAACTTATTGCAATTATTTGTACTATACATAAAAACTAAATAATCTTTATATAATAAATAATATGGTTATGACATATAAATATAAAAATATAAATTAAAAAGAATTGTTGTGATGAGGTCTTGTAACTTAGAGCATCTCTAACACTCTCCACAACACTACATTCAATCATTCTCATCATATGAACGCACGGTTAGCATGTCACATATTTTTTCACTCATTTTCACATAGATTGTTTTTATCCTCAACACCATCATACCCATCATTTCACATGTAACTCACATAAAATACTAATTAACTCACATAAAATACTAATTGTTTGAGAAGAAGAAAAAAAAATTAAGTGTAACTTAATTGGCTACGTGCAACTTCAATCCGCTCCTCCCACATGCAATGCCACCTAGGCTATGTGCGTTTCGGAGAGCCTAATACTATACCCAACAAACAACCACAAACGCAACACTTCAGCTGATCAAAATTTCACTTTTAATTACTTCAAAAACACATTTTTCATTCAACACTACATTGTTTTTAATTAAATATGTTGTGTGTATATGCACCCATTAGGTGTAATCTGTTTGTTGGTGTTTAGAATTTAATACGTAAGCAAATGAACGCCCCCCAAAAACTGACCACCAATTATGATTTTAAATCCAAAGTCACATAGGCTCCACTTGGCCATCCGTTTGCTCAAATGGAGTTGCTCTTGTTTTTTTTTAACACAAATATTACTTTTACTCTAATTTACACTAATAATTTTAAACCACTCCATTATCCAGGTCTACTTAAACTAGAGTTCTTATAAAACTTGCCTTTTATTTATTGTTACCAGAAAAACATGAAAAAAAAGAACAAAAACCAAAAACATAAAACTTAAAAACGTAACCCTTCAATTCAATGCTTTAAACCGCAAGAAGAAGACCAGGAACGGATGCATGATCCGTAAGCTTGCTCTGCCACACACACTGACACTTGTCAACACCCTGTGATCCCACATGGACGTTAGCTGACTTGGCAAAACGGGTGACCGTAACCGAAGTGTTAAAGTACTCCCTCACCTGAGTCATAACCCCGTCCGTGACCGTCCAAGCATGCACCCAGCACACTTCACAACTCCCTGGAAAATACCCTTCAGCCAAAACCACTGAGCCTATGGGTACAACAGATATAGGGTGGAAATCGAACGAGTGATCCTCGTCTGCGGTGGTTACACAGCCGGTGAGCAAGCGCATAAGACGGTTGCAAGAGGGAGGTCCGTGAAACCACCATTCTATGTTGGGAGCTAGGAGGCGGTGGACGGTGGCGGCGTCTCGTGACGCCAATGCTTTGTAGAAGCTAGAGACCATGTTCTGGTTGCAATCATCTGCCGGCGTTTGGTGGTGTTGTTGTTGATCAACCATGTTGTTAATGTGTTGATGGACTTGTGATTTTGGTCAAGAAATGTGGAGGAGATAAAACGCATGATAAGTCTTATATAGAAGTAGGAGGGAGATATTTAAACAATGAGGGTTGGCCAACGATTTTAATATATTAAAATTGTTATTGGAATTGTGTTATTTAAATAATAATTATAACTAGAAATAAGAACCCGCGCGTTGCGGCGGGGCTATACGGTGACATTAACGTGTTTAAGTACATAAATAAACGCCACACGATGCGACGGATTTGCGAACCTCGTTACGTTTGTAACGCAAATATAATAACATGACTAAATACATAAAAGAAACGTATCACGACTCACTTCTGTAGATCGAAAAATTGATAAATTGGAACCGCGAATAGAAGTTAACATTGAAACGACAAATTCACTTAAGAAAAAACAAATTAAAAATAGAAAAAAAAACTAACTTTTACAAATGAATAAAAAAATATTAAAGAAAAAATAAACGAAATTTGAGGATAAACTTGAGTTTAGAAATTTGATAAATATAGTTGAGAATTTTGTAAAAGGGTAAACTTGAAACTTTAGAAACTTGAGAGAAATGTTTAAAATTTAGACAGTTGATGGGTAGTATATAAAAATGGAGAAAGTTGGAGTGTTATTATTAAATCAGGCGTCATATTAACGTGATTAAGAACAAAAAGAAACGTATAAAAGTAACATTGCGACATTAACATGACTTAACATTGAAACGACAAACTCGTTAAAACATTTAGTAACAAAGACAATTGTACAGCGGTACCGCTATTTTTTAGTCGGTGTCGATCTTATTCTTATAGGTACCAGCACGTTACCGCTAGTGGATATAACCAACGATACGTAAAAAAATATATTTAACGATTTAAAAAAAACTTAACGAATAACATTTAGTAAAAAATTAAGGATTAATGGACTTTAATAATCCACATTTTATAAATTGGCCAATAATAATCCCAACTGAGAATATTCTTACCACCGGTCCCTACTTTCAAACTATTTTTTTACATTGGACCCCCCGTTAAAAAACTTAACGCCGTTAGAGTTTATATGACGTGGACATTTGCAAACCGCCAGAAAGTCGAGCCAAGGTAGCAGTGGTCTCGTGTTGGCTTTTGAAATTGGCTTTGGTGGTGTTTAACTGGTCTCGTTAAACACCACCGTTGTCTCTGTTTGGACTTTCCGGACAAACGAGACTAGTTAAACACCACCAGAGCCAATTTCAAAAGCCACCACGAGACCACTGCTAGCTTGGCTCGACTTTCCGGCGGTTTGCAGATGTCCACGTCATATAAACTCTAACGGCAATAAGTTTTTTTAACGGGGGTTCTAATGTAAAAAAATAGTTTGAAATTAGGGACCGGTGGTAAGAATATTCTCAGTTGGGATTATTATTAGCCAATTGGTAAAAAGTGGGATTATTAAAATTCAATAATCCAAAAATTAATGGGGTTTAAATGAAAAAAAGTTAGAAAGTTAAGGGTTTAAATTGTAATTCTTACTTAGTTGGACTAAATTTGTTGGTGGCAAATGCCACCGACGTTGCTAAATGAGTTCTTAGGTAATGTAGCATGTTACAATGAAGTTGTTTAAGAAGTCATAAACATTTAAAACTTAGTTGATCACTTTATATATACCTATTTTTAATTACATGTACAACTTTTGTTAATATATAAA
The DNA here is from genome assembly GCA_023525975.1 of Smallanthus sonchifolius. NCBI lineage: Eukaryota > Viridiplantae > Streptophyta > Magnoliopsida > Asterales > Asteraceae > Smallanthus > Smallanthus sonchifolius. The sequence continues at coordinate 38,129,538 of CM042046.1, forward strand.
TTTCTAGTTAAAGTGACGGCTTTAATATAAATACAATAGAATTAAATATAACTATTATTTAACAATATTGGCCATTATAGTCTAGTGAAAGAACCCAATGTTTTCAGAACCGGATCGGACGTCGAACCGGTTTCCTTACCGGTCCACTGGTCGGACCGGTCCGACCGGTCGGACCGGATTTAAGAACCGGACGACGTCATAAATATTATAAAAATATATCAGTCTAAATAGCCATTAATCCTTTCAAAAACCACCAACAAGTCAATTCCAATAATTTTAAACCAACAATTACCTACAAAATACGAAGCCAAGAGACTTAAAAAAGATTAAAAAAAAATAGTCAAGCGGTTCAACCGGTCCGACCACCCGGTTTCCGGTCCGACCACCCGGTTTCCGGTCGGACCGCCGGTTCAACCGGTCCGACCACCGGTTCGCTGCAGAAACGGTTCAACACATGTAACCGGACCGGTCAGACCACCGGTTCCCGGTCCGACCGGTCCGACCGGCCGGTCCGGTCCGGGTTTCAAAACATTGAAAGAACCATAAAACAAAAGCATAACACCCACACACATTATATATATAATTTTTTTTAAAAAGATATAAAAATTATAAAAAAAATTACCGTTACGACATTGTTACATATGTAACAACTGAAAAACGGGATATTTTTACAATTGTTACATTTTTTTTTTTAAATTCCTTTGGCGCTTTTTTGATTTTTTTTTTATAAAAAGTGACGAAAATATGTAACAAAACTGCCCTATTTAAAAAAAAAATTGTTACATAGAGTTTTTATGAGTTTTCACAACTCATATGAGTTTTCACCCTATATATATATATTTGTATATATCATAACAAGGAACTTCTACGAGAACGGAAGAAACAATTTTAAATCGTTTAATTTTTTGATTCATGGTAAAAAAAAATATAAATTTTATACTTCTTATTTACATAAAAAAGGCACCAAAAATCTTGTGTTTTTTCAAATGTTTTTATATATTTAAAAATGTTTTTATTTATTTAAAAATTTCATACACATGCGTAGTTTATGAGTAGGTAAAAAAATCAGCACATAAATTACACATGTGTATGTATGTAAACAAAATTTGTTCATATTTTTTTGTTCGGATTTCATGAAAAACGAATAAACGTTACATTCATGTCATTTTCCTATATTTTAAAACATTTTAAATTAAAAAGTGAATAATTCGTTTTGTTCTGCTTATTCTCACAATATTTAATGTTCTGAATTCAATCATCCCTTATATGTGTGTGTGTGTTTCAAAGAAAACCAAGAGTTATGCGAAAACCAAGAAAAACAATATTAACCATTGATCGAAATTAATGAATGGTCTTGTTCAGTTACAAGGCATATTGTAAATATCAAAACTAAAATCTTTTGGTTTCCAATTATAGGGGTAAATATGGTATTTCAACACATTTTTAATATTGGAAACGTTCTCAAGAATTATCAAAATTCCAAAAAAATCTCTCTTTCTCTCTCTCTCTCTCTATTTCTCTCTCTCTTTCTCTCTCTCAAAAACTTAAAAGATAGACAGATTCTCTATCTCTTAAAGGTTCAAATGATTCATTTTTTGACCTTTTGAATTACATAAATGTTTACGTATGTGTAAACAAGTTTACGTGTATGTAAACATTAAATTATAACGAAATAGAAGAAACATACAGACAAATTACATAGCTGATATATGTAAACAAGTTACAGGCGTGTTTACGTATATGGAAACAACCCGCGATGCGGCGGCGACGACAATTAACAACATGGTACTCATTTTCATTTAGTTTATCAATCCTCTCGTGATACATTGTATAGTATGTCTATTAGTTTTGTTATTAGTGCATCAAAATAGTAACTCTAGTAAGTAGATCATAGACAGAATTTTAATAATATTACAACCTAAGAGATACCCATGACCTAACATGATGGTTGTAGAAATATAGGCGGTGTAGCCAAGGTTGACGTGCCGATAAATCCCTTCATTGCGCCATAGTCTCCATGCATTTTAAAATGAAAATATATTATATTTCATAACTTCAACTAAAACACTGTTTAGAAGTGAAACAACGTTCATCTTCTCTCGTATACATGTATTATACACAAATTTAGGCTTCTAAAACCCACCAAAAAAGGGGCCAACCAAATTCACACACTTGCACCACAACTTTTTACTATTTACACAACAAAAAAATAGTACAAAGGTACCTTATCTCCCAAAAGACACCAATGTTTTATCTTTAAGATTGTATAAAAACACACCTCGTCTCCCATAAGACACCAATGTTTTATCTTTACTGTCTTCTTTCATTTCCAATTGTGATTCCGATAACGAACTGGATGTTGCCATCGCACTACAAGAAATTTGACTTATCCCAACGCCTTTTTGCGACGACATGTCTTTGCAAAAGGGTCTCTTCGACGACATGTCGTCGCAATATCTTTCGTCGGCGTAGCAGCGTCGTCGTATTATCTTATTTCAAATTCCTTTTACTTATTAAAAATAAATATAAATTAAAATAATTTTGAAATATTTGCGACGATATGTCGTCGCAAAAGGGTGTTTTTTTAATAATAATAAATTGAAATTATGAAAAACCTTTTTGCGACGACTTGGCCTGGTTAGTAATTTATTTTTAATAATATATATTTTTTCAGAAAATAAAACTAGATTCGAGACTGTATAAAACTGAATATTTGATATATAATAATAAAAACCGCAAAATATTGTCACAAATACAAAATTTACAAACCGTTATTTTATTATTACAAACGTTAATTATCATAATAAAACCGATCAATAATTTTCATCTCCATATTCATTCTCTTCTTCACCTGACAAGCCGACTTGGTTGGATTTGCTCGAACCGACCATCTCATGATGCATTTGTGTCACCATTTCATTTAATTTATTGATTTGATCTTGCGTTTCATCGTATCGAGTGTTGGACACATGCGAGACATCGGTGGGTAAATTTCTGACTTTTCTTCCTATCCCCCGGCTCCAACCACGCCTCTCACCAAGAGCACGTCGTAGAACCTCGCCTTTATCAACCTCTTGTCCCTCACCCGCTTCCTCTTGCATCCGGGTCAACTCATTTTGAATCTTAATCTGTAATCTATACTAATAAATAAATGTTTAAGGTGGACACTTGTCATTTCCTCGTGTCTCTTCATATTGATTTTTCCGCCTCTCTCTCCTAATAAATGCGCATCTATCTTATTAAATAATAATGATATTATAAATATATTATTAAAGAAGAATACTACTTATATTAAATAAGAATAAATAATAGGAAATCAAAATATAACTAATTAAAGAAAAATACTAATTTGTTATATACACACATTTCCACTTGATATATCTTGAGACGATTATAATAGTCTGACAAGTTAAGACGTATTTACAAATTTATAAGTTTTATATTTCTTTAATATACAATTTCATGTAATACGCGGGATTCTAACCTAGTAAACAATACAATAAACATATGTTTGGGTCCGGTGTAGTAGAAAAGTGTTACCTAATACAAACAATTTTTGGTGTAATAGTTAAGTGTTACCTTAATTAAGATGATAAATAATCGTCTGTAACACAAGTACTTCCCAGATAATTTTGAAAACCTACAAGTTAAATAATCAAATAACACAAGTTAAAAAAACTAAGTAAATAAATAATCTACGAATATATCCTATTTACACAAACCTAAACCTATATATCTATATATATTTCTACAAACCTAAACATACATATATATACATACACATTTCGGGTCAAAACGTGTAAGCGGTTCGTGTTCCTATACTACATACATACATACATACATACATACACATTACAAATATATACATAATACATTTAAATTAAAAATAATTACAAATCTATACATTCGTATTTATTTACACAAACCTACATATACATATACATATACATACATACACATTTGTAATGATACTATATAACAAAAACATAAATACCTTAAATCTGGTACATAATGAAAACATACCTCTAAATTACAAACATATCTCTAAATATCAGCATCCACTTCCACTTTATAATCTATATACAAACATACCTCTAAATATACAAACCTATACATACATATACAAATATAACATATATACATACATACACATATACAAATACATAAATACACATAAACAAATAAATTAACCTAAAAAACTATACATATATGTATAATCATACAAATTTCTTTAAAATAAAATGAAATTAACTAAAATCTAAAAAAAAACCTATACATAATACACACCCAAAGGAAAAACGCAAAACTAACTAATATGACAACATGTCGTCGGAAAACATTTACAGGTCCAAAAAGGAGCCAAGAAAACGAGTATAACTTACTATTTGAAGAAGATGGCTACCTCTGGAGGTGGCTCATGGGAACAAACGATTGTGACAGGGGTTACTCACAGGGACGAGGACGCTAACGGGGGTGGCTCACGGGGATGACGGTGGCTAACGAGGACAAAGGTTGAGACGTGGGCTGGCTCACGGGGACGAAGGCTGCACAGGGACGACGACGACGATTGTAGAGAGAATGGATATGGAAGACAAATGCAATTTGGGGAAGAATGAAAAGAAGAAAACCCTTTTCAAGGTCTGGACACCTTAAAACGACGACATGTTGTCCCATAGGGTGGGCCCAACCAAATAATGATTCCGGAATATAAGAAAAAGTCAAGATCAAAATTTAAAAAAACATTATACGACGACATGTTGTCGTAAAAAGTTCTTTTTTATTTTTTTTTCTCACCTTAATTTATCCGGAAAAAAATTAAAAAACCCTATTACAATGACTAGTCTTGGAGAGAAGCTTTTCACTCCGCGCCAAATATTTCAGTGAGCGCCAACTTTTCTTGCTTAAGGTGTTACGACGACATGATGTCGTAAATACGGTAAGCATCTCAAAATATTTGGGCAGTCTTGTTACGACGATATGTCGTCATCTTTACCCACCTATCCCGACGACAAAAGGTCGTCGGGAAAGCCTCGCCGTGACAGTGTAGTTTTCTTGTAGTGTCGCTGGCACTGGTTGCAATGGCGGTGGTGCAACCTACTTTTACGGGTGCTCGGATTATGGATTGTACACACAAGAAATGCCCACCCTTTTTGAAAGGATTATTGTTTTATCAAAAAACTTTGCATTTGGTAAAATATGTATAAACTGTGGGGAATGAAAAAGTTCAAGAAAACTTGTTGAATGATAGAAAACGAAAAGGCAAGAATCTGACATTTCTGATAACAATCGATATCTGTCTGTTTCAGTCAATGGACAAAATAGCAGACTCCAGATCAATGTGGATGTTATAATTGAAAGCAACCATCTTTCCCTAGTCGGTTGTCATAAAATATGTCACTAAGTTAAAACTCATGTTTTATATGGGTTGAATAAATATAATTTGATATAAAATAATATTTTCTATGAAGATTTGTATGTTGGATGTTATTAGTCATCTGTGAAATAAGAAATAATGAAGATTTAAAAATTATAAATAACAAATAATAAAGATTTAAGAATTTTAAAATAACATATAATTGAAGTTTTCTTATTATTTAGTAATTTTTAATAAAATATTAAAATAAATTTTAGATATTTAATTATTTAACATCATCATTATTTAATAGGAGAGAAAGTCGAAAAACAAAAATCTAGATTTTATCAAAAGTCGTCACGTAGCAAGTATAGTTATTCGTTTATTATAGTATAGGTTAGAAACCTTGTATATTATACAGGGTGAATAAATGCAGTGTTATATATACTTAGTAATAAAGATCTAATATTACATATTTATGACATATTACATAATTTTTTAATACAAATTTTAGAAACGTTATATAGTTATTTTTTAAAAATGTTTTATAAAAAGAATGAAAGAAATGTTCAAATTAGAAGAATGCTTTATGAACAAAGCTATTTTTTTAATTAAAAAATGTTTTATAAAAATAGTTATATAAATTATTATTATTTAATAGGAGAGAGAGACGGGAAACAAAAATTAAATTTTTTTATGGAAACTTGTAGCATTAATAGGAGAGAGAGTCCAGGAAAAAAGTTGAGGATAAACATGAGAATGACATGTGGCACCCCAAAACATTTATTTATTAGTATGTATAGATATAGATTATCAAAAGAAATGACAAAAAAAAATGTACCTTGATAGCTGCATCATCTAACGAATCCTTGCCTCCAAGACTTCTTATAGTGGAGGTTTTTGGTTCAAATCCTGGCAACAGCAAAAAAATTGTCTGTGGCCAGGTCAGGGGGTTTACCCAGTTGGGGGGTTCCTCCTGTGGTGGGGTGCCCTAGATGTTCTAGGTGTTGTCCCGGAAAAACCCAATTATCCTAGAATATCTAGTGTTGCCGTTCAAAAAAAAAAAATCTAACGAATCCCTTGAAAGTGACTTTCCAATTCTCCTCATACATCTTTGTAGCCATGGCATTAGTAGTTCCAGAATAGTTCATAAATATGCCATCACATACATCAAAAAAGGGTTTGTTACTGTTATCCAATTGATTCTGCCAGTTAAGTTGGCCCTCAATTGTAACACTGTCATACCTACATAACAAAAATCAAGCACATGATTTAGTTTATAAAAAAATATAAAATTTAGTAAAAACATGATTCTTAGAACACCTACCATATAACCAAAGATCCCGGAACTGACGAATGCATAACCTGGGTTAAATGGCTGACAAATTCTTTCAAAATAGGAATCTTTTTGACATTCCACTACTAGAAAATGAGGCTAATGCAACTTTCGACATTCCTTTTAATTGAATATGTATTCTGTTTGATTTTTACTTTTGAATTTGTCTTATATTTGCTTTTTAACTAAATCCTTTTAATTGAATATGTATTCTGTTTGACTTTGAATTTAATCAAGTTTAACTGAATCTGTAATTTTTATTTGATTTATTTGTGGTTTTTACGGTTCAAAATTTGTGTTTAGGAGCTAGTGAAATTAGAATTTGGGGGTCACCTGTTAGTTGCATAAATAAATGGATTGGCCATTTGTTTATTTTATCTTTATGTATTTGATCATTTGAAGATGTCAAACATTTGAGGGATGATGCTATTTTATCTTTATGTTTAAACTGGAATTGCTATTTTATTTGGTATTTCATGCAGACATAGTCAGTACACAAGCATTTTACTTATAGAATGATGTTATGTGTTTTCTTAAATAGTTCTGGTTCTTATAGGAGCCAAACTTCAAATTTTGAGTTACTCCTCTCCAATATGATTTTTTTTTTTGCTATATTGATTTCTAAGTATAAAATAACATGCACAGAGTATGCTTAATTTGCTTCTGTTCATCAATCGAGGGCCCCAATTTTACTTTGCTTTGGCCTCTCAAAATGGTCACTACTAGAAAAAATTGCGTTTCCGACGCAATTTTTTGTCGCAAATGCGTCGGAAACACCTATTTCCGACAAAATTGCGACAAAATCCTTCGGTCAGAAAAACCCTCGTCGGAAATAATTTGCGACAAAATTGCGACAAAAAATCTGACACAATTGCAACAAAAATCTTGTGTCAGAATTTCCGACGAATTTCCGACACAATTTCTAATTATAATTATTAGAATACTTATTATGCTTAGAATTATTAACATAATTATCTAATGTTTTTATTTTTTAATAATAAGATTTAAATGAAATATTTGTCGCAAATGTGTCGGAAATTTCCGACAAATTTCCGACGGAATGTATTTTTTAATTTTAATTTTTAATTATTATTTATTTTTTCATACACGTATACAAAAAATTAAATAATTCCTTTTGTCGCAAAAGTGTCCGAAATGTCCGACACATTTCCGACGAATTTTATTTTTTAATTTTGATTATTTATTTTTTTATATAATTATATAAAAATTAAATAATTCGTTTTGTCGCAAATGTGTCAGAAGTTTCCGACACATTTCCGACGGAATTGTTTTTATTAAATCTATTTATTTATTTATTTGTGTAATGAAGTAGAAAATTAAATAAACTGTTTGTCGCAATTATGTCGGATCTTCCGACACATTTCCGACGGTTTTTTTAATAAAATTAAATAATTTAATATATATTTAATAACGTTTTCGTCGCAAATGTGTCGAAAATTCCGACACTTTTCCGACAGAATGTTTTTTTTCTGAAATAAAAATAAATAATTTAATGTATATTTAATAACGTTTTCGTCGCAAATGTGTCGAAAATTCCGACACTTTTCCGACAGATTTTTTTTTTTTTCTGAAATAAAAACTTTTTCAAAAAACAAATAAAATCCAGATTTTTTCAGCTACAAAAATGCAGAAAAAAATCAAAATCAAAAACCTGTTTTACAAAACAAATACAAATACAATAGCCGTTTCAAACGTATACATTACAATAACCACAGTTTAGTTACTACTAATATAATACATTACAACTAACATATATGTCTAATATACATTACAATATATTACAACTAACATATATGTCTAATATAATATCTCAAAAGCTACTACTAACTACAGGGGAGGACGAAAGTTTTTCATAAACTCTTCCATTCCTTTTTTAAAACCTTCCTGCATTTGTCGTTGTGACTTCTCCCTTTCTTCTCTTTCACTTGCAACTAGAGCCACCATTGTTTGTTTTTCAGCTTCAAATCGAGACTCCATTGTTTGTTTTTCAGATTCAAACCGAGACTCCATTGTTTGTTTTTCAGATTCAAACCGAGTCTCCAAATGTTGAATCTAAAAGTTTGTTAAAACATATATAATAACTAGTAAACAAACAACACATAATTAATCAATATGTTAACTTGGGTCACCTTAAATTAGTCAACGGGTCAATCTGGGTCATCTCAAATTTTCAGTGGATTAATTTAGGTGACCTGAAATAAGTTAAACGGGTCAAAATGATCAAATATTATAAAATTTAGTTAACTCAAAATTAGTACAATTTGATTTAAGTTTGAGTTTAAAGCCGCACATTTTGGTACCTTATTTCTAAGTGGAGACAGAAGAAGCATGCTATTATGTATTTGTATAAACTGAAATCAATTTTTAATTACTTACTTGCATCACATGTCCCCAAATAAAATCTAATCAAAACGACCCATTTTGACCTTGCTACTATATCCTAAGTGGAGACTATAAGGTTCATTATTACCCCTACAAACAACATATAACTATAATAAAAAAACAAACCTTTTCTTGCGCTTTCATGTAGTCGGTGTATGAGGGTCCAGTCCCATAAGAGGATGATGGTGTCCCAGTCACCACATAACTTAGATCCGATGATCCAATCCCAAATACCCGGGTCCTTTTACCTCCTCCTTGAACACGTAACCACACATCAGGATCATCTGTGGTGAAGTTGGACCCATACACCTCTCTCATCTCTTTTAGATATGCCTCCTACGGTTTATCAAAACGACGCGAGTTACTGTACCGAATGTTGGTAGGATAATTATATAAAAATGAATGATAGAGATAACTTACATATGCAGATTTGGATTTATCTGTAACAAACACCATCCCCTCCGCTCCATTAATATTAAGTTCGCCGGCTAAAAGCTTTGTCTTGGACTCTTTATCGAGGTGGGTATAGAGGAAAAGTTCTCTATAAGTGGGATCCCTACCCCATATTTTTTTCTGTATAAATACAAATTATAGTTAATGTAATAAGTGTAAAGTACAAAAAATTACTAAAATTTACAAATAAGATTAGCTTACCAATCGGATACGATGCTCATCATATCCTATCGACCCGCCTGTATGCCGGGATGTCTTACCACAACTGTTGGCGCTCGCACGATTGCTTGCCGCGCACTCCGATTTCTTCCGCCATTCTATTTTGTCCCATTGCTATTAAGATTAAAAATATACTTTAATCATGTAAAAAATAATAAAAGATTAAAAGATTAATGTATTAACTCGCTTACCTCACACATCCCTCGCCATACGCTCTCAGAGATACCTTTGGGACAATAATCACAAATTATATTGAATTGCGTGTGATTACCTACGGCGATCTTATGTCCGTCTAGCCTAGCGTTAATAGTAGATTGTACTTTATACTGAAGCAAGATATCTCTATAACGGTCCTTCTGCACGTTAACAAATGCCTCATAGTTGCTACGCTCAGCTGTCGGATCCAATGTATAAGCCGTCTATAAAAAATAAAAGTTAAAAATGTAAAGATATACAAATAATTAATTGATATCGCCTACCGCAAAGTTTTTAAACATTTTGGCTTTTACTTCCTTCGGGATCTTTCTGTATGTGATCCAAGAATCATTAATATTCTCACGTAGTATCTCGCTAATCGATGTATGAATACGATTACTTCCGAACCTGTAATATTTAAATAACCAAAAAAGTATATTTATAACATGATTAAATAACAATTAATTAAAATGTAAAAAAAGACATACTTAGCTCCAATTCGCTTAGCGGGTGGTTTGTTAGAGGTATGAAATACGTCCCCGTAATTCGATTCGTGTTGAGACGGAACACCATCGTCATCCTCATCACTAGTGTCAGGATCGGACACATGATTAACATCAAGATCGTCATCGTCGGGGATCGAGTTTAATCGTTGACGAAATACCCCATCCATATCAGCCATGACATCACTCGCACCACTATTACTACTTGGGCCGGTAGTATGTCCAATGAATCCCCCACGTGTCATGACGTGTCTCCCTGAGGTATATGTATGTACAGTAGTACCATCACTACTAGCAGGGCTAGATCCACGTGTATGTTGCTTCACTGGTAAAGGGACACGTCCACGACTACTATGGCTACGACGGCTACCACCGCTACTTGACATAATGCATATACCTTGCATTTAATAGAACAAAAATGGTCAGATAGATAATATAAGATTGACACATCTATGATAGTAAACAATTGAAAGTGGACATACCATATAATAAATCGAAAAGAATTTAAAGTGTACACAACAAAAAACAATGTTCTTAAGAATCAAATTCGTCTTCATCTGAAGAGTGGTCAGAAAAATCCATTTCAACATCATCATCATCTGTTGTATCCTCTTTATCTTCAAATTCTTTATAGTTCATATAGTTATGCAAACACAAATAATTGTTATGCAAACACAAATAATTGTCTAATATTACATCAACCAAAGACTGAGAGGGTTTATTCCCAAATTACCCAAAATTGCAATATACTAGATTATAGTCTTCAATCATTAAGAATAATCCAACTCAAGAATATTATTTCAATATTATTGCAGGTTTGACATGTTGGTTCAGGCCCTTGGTCTACACACAGTTTGGGACATGTTTTCTGTTGTATTCTCTGATTCAAGAAGAACTCTAATGGGGCTTATAAAGGAAATAAAAACAATCATTTAATTGCATAGCTAAATATAAGTTTTTGTAAACCTAGTTGACACAATAGCTATATAAAAAAAAGACCGAAGGTGTTTCAGACTTTCGGGTCAATATCCACCTCTATTTGACACACCGGCAGAACGTAATATACAATATCCATACCTTTATCTTCCTGCAATCCACCAAATGCACTGATGTCAAACCACCATAAAACTTGCCTTTTGCCCCTGCTTCGGTTAAGTAAGCTATTAACTTTAAAGTTACAACTAATGATTAAAAAAGCAATCAAGCAAGCACTGAAATTACCTGTAACTACTATTGCCTTCACATCGTCCCTTTGTTAGGGTTGATCAAAACTTTCTTTTAAGCTAATTAGTAGTACTTGGGATAAAAGGGACAGATAGTTGAATATAATTAGCCAATTGATTTTCCCATAGCTTCAAAATTAATACTTATACGAGCTAAGTAGATGATTCATGGATTTATATAGTAGTTGTAAAATGAAAAGAAAGACAGAAAAATAGAAAATAAAAACCATGCTTCAACCAACAAAACATTTGTCAGCCTAAAACTAATGTTTAATTCTTTGCATACTTACAATGTACATGGATCACATTCAAGGAAAAATTACAAGTTTGTCCTCATAGTATTCTTTTACCAAGTGGCTAAAATGATGTCTTGTTATTTTTATGGTTCAACCAAACACCTATCATGTGATCTTGTTACCACAAATTTATACTCATTGCATACAGAAATTCAAAGACTTATGACATATCTGCATTTTCTACTTCTTCCAAATAGTTATTGATATCTTAAAGTTCAACTGTACTTTTTCAACCCAAATTTTGTTCACTATAATCATCAACAATTTGAAGTTAATGAACTTAACTTTCAGAATAAAGTTAAACTACTAGTAAATCATAGGGAAGAATAATAACTTCAAGCACATGTAAGTAGGTTTCCTGATGGAACATGCCTTTGTGAACTTCATTATAATTTATATCCATCTAGTTTTCTCAAATTATCTTATGCTATAATAATTTAGCTTTCCTATTAATCTAAGAAAGTGCAATCAAAAAGTATAATCATAACATCCCACATGTTTAAACCATATTAAAGAAGTCCAAAGATTACCACCAACCCCCCACCCCCACACACAAAAAAAAACCTATTAACAATAATATCACAAGCAGAGAAAGATGTAGAGGATTATACTAGCATTTATATCATACTTGGTATTTTTAAATTAAAAAATAAAATAGTTTCAATGAAATTAGTAAGAAGAGATCAAGTGGCTCCTTCAACTTCTTTGACAAGTAGTTTGTTCTTTTTTGCTCTTACTAAGAAGTCATTAGGCAACGAAGGGACGGTCATTGAAGCTTGAGCAACCGACATCAACATCCAACCAAACGATGAGGACGGTCATGGAAAAACTCACGATTTGACTCTCGGGACTCGGTAAGTAGACAATCGGACCAATTAAAAACTTACGAGTAATTTGAAGTAGTCTCTAAGATGATTCTAATTAACATGGAATACTATTTGTTTATGTTTCCAATTACTACTAGTTTAGTAAGATGGTGTATACTGATGGTATGTTGGAATGAAATCATACTTTTTTCTAGTTAATATGTTGTTAGGATCTCGAGTTTATCTGATTTAATCAGAGTAATTTGATATTGTGCCATTTCATGTAGCTGATTTTTTGCTCAATTTGCAAAGCGCCTGTTCTTCTTATTGGTGTTTACAAGTAAGTAATTTCGTGGCTCAACTATTTAATGTTGATTAATGCTTATCAATATTAAGCATCTTTATGTATGCCTCTAGTTTTAGTTCTTCCATGTGTATAATTGTTGGTTTTGCATTCTATTTCCTGCTTTTTCTCCCTCACCCAACTAAAGACATATAAGTGGAAAGTGGAAGTAACAAAATGTTAGTATACTGTAAGTGTTCATTTAGTTTACATTTTACTTGCATTATATATTTTTTTCAATTATTCGAGTTAAAGCACTTTTAATTTTTGGGATTCTAATTCCATATGTCGCGGGCAAGATGAAACAATCTTTGGAGAAGACGAGAAGCAAGAATTGATTAGGATGATTTTGATGATATGTTTTCGCTAAATCTCTGTGTTTATCTACTCAATACTTTAGTAGATATTTTCTTCTTTTTTAATCGTTATACCAAATTCATTTGTACATAATTAATTTTTTTAATTAAAATTTGATACTTGTATCCTTTATACATACCGTTTAAGCTTTATTAATTTTTGAGTAGATTAATATCTTGACAAAATTGGTCAATTCACAAGGGTATAGACCTGCTCAAGCTTTGATATTATGGAAGCGGCTTTATGGCAGTAGGAAGGTATATCGTTCACCTCACTTATGAACAAGGTCATGTACCTGCTCAAGCTTTGATGTTGAGGATCATACAGTTTGTTACCAATTAGGTAACACCTTTATTTGACTTTTTTTTGTTTTAGATCTAATTTTTTGTTATTTTACCTTTTGTTTAGATAAATATAACTAAAATTAACACATGTATAATCGTATGAGTCGAAATTGCCACCTGAATTAGTTGTACTATTATTACCTAATTGTAAGCTAAAAAAATATATTTTGGAAAAGGGCCCCAAACTTTACTTGGCTTTAGGCCTTCAAAATGGTTGAGCTGCCCCTGCCCTCGAATCACACTTGCTCGATGCTATAGGAGCCCTAGTATCTTTCTCATCTTGTATATGGTTCATATAGTCATGTGCTTGCTACGACTTGAAACCTGTTTTATTTTTCAATATTGGAAGTGAAAAAGATTTCACATGCGAATATAATGTTTTTAGTGAGGCTAAGAGTCATTTCATTTATTTGTAAAATCTGGTCCAGAAAAATGATTTTCAACGGTTCTCAAATGACTTAAACTGTGAAAAAGTTCCAACAACATTGTAGAGGGATTCACATATGGTGTTGTCCAAGTTTAATGAGGTAACTGACTAACTGTCCAGTTTCTCTTTCTAGTTTTAGTAGCCATGCTTGACTAGATAGTGTTCATGTAGGGATTCACGAATGCAGTTAAAAGGTCAATTCGCATGCATGAGTTTTCAATGTGACAATCGAGTTTCTGTTGATTCATGAGGAGATGGTAATATGTCTTTGTTTTGCTCATGATTTGTTTTTTTTTATTGTTTGACATGCTGATATTTTTTGTTAATGTTTATGTTATCATGAATACAGAAGATTGATGACCCAAACAATGAATCACCTACGTTAACCCAATTGTTTAGCATACACATAAAAGGAGTAAAGGACGTGCATATGGTGATACATATGATGGCATACCAAGGAAAAGTGTAAGTTCATATTTCAATGTCACAATAGGTTTTTATTTAATTAAACTAGATTTTAGTAGGGGCGTTCGGTTACAATATTTTCTTATTCTTTTTCGAATACTATTGAAGGAACACATGAACTATAAACCTCCACAAGATGGAAGTGCTTCGGTATCATTCAAAACTAGCATTAAAGTTGAAAAAAACCTTTTATGGAATCATTTAAAACGAGTATTAAAGTTGAAAAAAAATACATTGCTTCAAATGCGAAAAGAGATTGAAGAGGAACATGAAAGAAATAAAAAAAAGCTGAGCTCAAAGCTACATGAATAGACATTGATAGCTAGTGACAAAACTTGGAAGCTATGATGCGGAAAGTTATGAAACAACTACTAGAATCTTGGAGATCGGGATAAGTAGAATGCTTTCATTTCTTTTTATTATTGTAATTGACATTTTGTGTTTGACTATATTATTATTTGAGTATGGGCAAGCATGTTAAAATACACAATTTGTAACGAACAAAAATCCGGATTTCGTTTTCAAATAAATAAAATATTCTAATAAATATTATGGTGAAAATAATATTTTAAAAATAAGTTGAAACAAGTGGGTTTTAAGTTATTAATGGGGTTATACTAGTTTTAACTAGTTTTGGAGTGAAATGGATGAAATGAAAGTGGAAGGGCTAAAGGTGTAAATATGGCAAAATCTGCCATATTGACTTATTGAAGTCAAAATTGAACTCATTTTGAGTTCAAGATCGTTCAAAGCAAGGAGAAAAAAGAGAAAATCGGGTTTTGAGCTAAATTTTGCATTTGAAGCTTTGATTGTGAAGGTTTTGGCTCACATCACTTTCCTAACTTCAAGTAAGTGATAATCTTTCATTTGATTTCACCATAAATGTGTTAGTTGATGAGTTTTGTAGAAATCCAAAAAATATGTATGCATGTGGTAAATTGGTGATAGATTGTGGATAATCTAGCTAATCTAAAGATAAAGAGAGATGATTAACATCCTAGAACCCTTTGATTTTGAAAAGTTAGGGTTTATATGGTGAAAATTGGGGGTGTTTGAATCATGATGCTAGAATGTGGAATTAATGATGATTAAGTGTTTAGGTGGTATTAGACACTTGAACAAACACCAAATTAACCTAATAAAAGTTTTTGAATGAGAAATTAGTGTCAAGGTATTGGAAAGAAAACTCAAGTATGTGAGTTTGTATTGAAAATGGGGTGTTTGGTTATGGGGATAACCTAAACGGGTCAGTTTGGGTTGGAAATAAAAATTGAGTTGTGGACTCAATTGTAATGTGTTAGTGATGAATGTTAGATTACTAAACTATGTGTATATGTTTAGGTAATCAAATTGTGAACCGAGGAGGAGGCACGGGATCTTCCAACTCAAAAGGTAAGTGCCTTTGCATTTACTTAGTAGTGTTGATAAATGTGTGGTGTATGTGATATGTATACATATTATAAGTTGAAATGAATGTTTATGCTTATTGCTTGAATGTAGTATGTGTGGAATTGTGTTAATTTGACTTTAGTGGTAGGAGGTCAAACTAATATGTTGGAATTGGTGTAGTTAGACTATGTGGTTGTTAGTCAAAACTTGATTGTGCAATGAGGTAAATATGTTTAATTGACTTATGTGGTAAATAGTCAATCTAATATCCAAATGTGGTATATTTGGTGTAATTGACTTATGTGGTAAATAGTCAATCTAATATGGAAATGTGATGAATTTGGTGTAATTGACTTATGTGGTATAAAGTCAAACAAAATATGATATTTTGGTGAAATGGTGGATTGAAGTGTGGAATACTTCAAAAGGGTGGACTTGGAGTCAAATACTCCAAGTGTGGGTAAGACGAGTTGTGGTACTCGCACCAAGAGGTTGTAAACCCAAAAAGAAGTGTGGAATACTTTAAAGGGTAGACTTGGAGTCAAATACTCCAAGTGTGGGTAAGACGAGTTGTGGTACTCGCACTATGAGGTTGTAAAACCAAAAGAAGTGTGGAATACTTCAATTGGGTGAATGGGTGGTGGTTTATGAATGAAAAATGAAATTAATGAAACTTGTAGTGTTATTACAAGTGTTAAGAACTCTATTTGACTAAATGGGTGCAAACGTAAATGGGTGAATGTGTGGAAACAAGTTGTAAATACTTGTTTGTCATGTTTATCGTCATTACTAACGGTGATATGTTCATGTGGTTATGTAGGAAAAACTTCGATATAAGTCCAAGTCAAGTCTAAGGCGTTGAAGGATTCTCGTACGCATTTTTGGTGTTCTCGGGGTTTAAAGGAAAACCCTTAATATGTTATATAATTTGGTACATGAGTTGATGTTTTGGTGTTTATAAAAGATGTGTAAATGATTTTTACATGTTTTGAAATCAATACCCAAGTGTTGGAAAATTTTGGTGTCTTGAAGGATTGAAAATGGTGAAAAAATGGCTAAGTGTTGAAAACTGGGCAGCTGACTCAGACTCCCCGCGGTACGTGAGGGTCTGGACAAGTTCTCTCGCGGTACGCGAGAGACTTGTCTTCCGGGTAGTTTGATTTGAAGCTCCCTCACGATACGCGAAGGAAGGTGTAAAAAAAAATTCTTGAGATAATTGCTTTTGCGTGTTTAAATGTTTTATTAATTGGTGCTCCAATTAAAGGTGTTATAAATTGGTATCAGAGCAATAATTTAAGGGATTTGGTGTGGTGGCACCAAACTCAAACCGGATGCTCTTGATATGGGGGAAAAGTGATACGAGAATCCATGAAGGACTTGACTAAAACTCGGAGTTTGCGGAAATGAAAGGTTAGTAATGATTTGATAAGTTGTTATATATATATATATATATATATGGTGAATATGTATATGTATTATTGAATGATAAAGTGTTATGTGTGCCGAAACTTGTTTTGTGACTTGTTATATGGAGATGATTACTACAATTGGGCATGACGTATTATTAAACATGTCTGACTAATATGTTTTATAAAACGAAATGTCCAAGGGACTTTATGATAACCATATAACAATGAACATTTGTAAGGATTAGGTGAAGGTGGTTATATATGTATGTATGTATATAGGTAGGTATATATATACTTAATACATATAATAGTGAATGTGAAATGGATACCTTGGGTATTGGAATTGAAAGGGTATTAATGTGTTTTTGGTTAATTTTCTCAGTTTATAGATGGCAGAAGAGGCAAGCAATGAACCCTTGGATCCAAGAATCCAAGAGATGATAAAGGAGGAAGTGGCTAAGGCCTTCGAGCAAGCCACAACCTTATTGATGGAGGAAAAGAGAGGGGCTATTAGGCTCACTCTAGAGGATGTGTTAAAGGAAAAGGAGAGGGTGCCACAGGGATGTACCCTAAAAGAGTTTATGGTGATTAAACCCAAAGAGTATGATGGGCAACTGGATCCGATTCTTAGCAACAGGTGGGTGGTGGACATGGAGTCTAACTTCGAGACTACCAAATGTAAGCCCGAGGATAGGGTGATGTTTAGTGTGCCTTTATTGACTGGGAGGGCAAAGGAGTGGTTATTGAATCTCCGAAAGGAGAGGGGTGAACTAGGGGTGATCTCCATGACTTGGGAGGAATTCAAGGTGGCTTTTCTAAAGTACCATTGCCTACAAGCTGTTGTTGATAGAATGACTGAGGAGTTCCTCCTCATGAGGCAAACTAATGAGTCAATTGATGAATTGGCTAGGGCCTTCTTCGATCGTGCCAAATTCTGTCCGGATGTGGTGTCGACCGAAAAGGCGAAGATTGATAGGTTCTATGCTATGTTGACAGTGGATTTCAGAGATAGCATATGTCCATCCTCTTTTACCACACTCATGGATTTGATAAATAAGTGTCGGGAAAGAGAGTGGAGTTGAGAAGGAAAGAGGCAAGGGGTGAAAAGAGGAAGCGGGAAATTGTTGAACAAGTGGTGAAGAAGATAAAGGGCGGGAGCCAAAGTAAGAAGCCTTTCAACAAATTCTCCTCCCGAGGGTGCAAAGTTTGCGAGAAAGAGCACTCCGGGGAATGTAAGAAGGGAACTTTGAGTTGTTATAAGTGTGGGAAGCCGGGGCACATGGCTAATCAATGTACAAGCCAAATTCAACTGTGTTATAATTGCTACAAACCCGAGCACAATAGGGCGGATTGTCCCGAGTTGAAGCAAGGTGGAAGTGAAAAGAAGAAGGTTAAGATGCCAAGGCCCAAGGGGAGAGCTTTCCATATCTCGGCGGAAGAGGCCAAGACGAACTCGGAGGTGGTGTCAGGTACATTCAAGATTAACTCTTTACCTGCACTAGTTCTTTTTTATTCGGGGGCTAGTCGTTTGTTTGAGTCCTTAAAATTTGTTAAGCATTCCTCGTTTCTAAGTAGCAAGTTAGATGAACCTTTAAAAATCGAGGCGGCAAATGATAAGAGCTTCCTAGTATTCGATATTTATAGGAATTGCAAGTTAAGGGCGGGGGTGAAACGTTCCTTATAGACTTAATTCCTATGTCCATGGGAGATTTTGATGTAATAGTGGGAATGGATTGGTTGTCAAAAAACAAAACGAATATTCTATGTGGACCTAAGGCAGTACAACTCGATTCCCCATCGGGTGAGTCCATTTTACATAGAAAGTGAAAAGAAATGTAAAGTTAAGATGTGTTCTTATGTGAAGGCAACAAAGTACATGGTGCGTGGGTGCAAGTCATACATGGCCTGTGTTGCGGATGTGGTAGAAAGGGTGAAAGATATTCGCGATGTTCCAGTTGTTAACCAGTTTGTGGATGTGTTTCCAGATGAGTTACTGGGGGTACCACCGGAAAGGGAAGTGGAGTTTGGGATTGACTTAATCCCGGATGCCAAGCCGGTAGTCAAAGCACCTTATAGGTTGGCGCCGCCGGAAATGAAAGAGTTAATGGAGCAATTGCAAGAGCTTCTATATAAGGTTTTATACGCCCAAGTGTCTCACCTTGGGGTGCACCTGTTCTCTTCGTTAAAAAGGACGGAAGCATGAGGATGTGTATGGATTATCGGGAGTTGAACAAGTTGACAGTGAAGAAAAGGTACCCTTTACCTCAGATTGACGATCTCTTTGATCAATTGCAAGGGGCGTCATGATTTTCTAAGATTGACTTGAGATCCGGGTACTATCAGTTGAAAGTGAAAGAAGAAGACGTTTATAAGACATCTTTTCTCACTCGATACGGTCACTATGAGTTCACGGTTATGCCTTTTGGTTTGACCAACGCACCCGCAGTTTTCATGGATCTTATGAATCGGGTGTGTAAGACGTTCCTCGGCCGTTCAGTGATTGTATTCATCGATGACCTTCTCATCTATTCACGGAGTGAAAGTGATCATGCCTTTCATCTTCGTGAAATTCTGGAAGTTTTACAAAGGGAGAAGCTTTATGCTAAATTCTCAAAGTGCGCATTTTGGTTGCGTGAGATCCAGTTCTTGGGTCATGTGGTGAATGAGAAGGGGAAGAAAGTCGACCCATCCAAGATAGTGGCAGTAGAAGATTGGTCATCACCGAAGACGCTTTTGGAGATTAGAAGTTTCTTGGGGTTGGCGGGTTATTATCGGCGGTCTATTGAGAGTTTCTCTAAGGTAAGTGCCTTGCCAATGACGAAGTTAACACGTAAGGAGACCAAATTTGTATGGGGTTCTGAGCAAGAATCTTCCTTTCAAATCTTGAAAGAAAAGTTGACTAAGGCGCCTATCTTATCCTTGCAGGACGGGACCGAAGATTTTGTGGTATATTCGGATGCCTCGCATTCGGGGTTGGGTTGTGTTTTGATGCAAAGGGGAAAGTGATTGCCTATGCGTCTAGGCAATTGAAGAATCATGAGGTGAATTACCCTACCCATGATTTAGAGCTTGCAGCCGTGGTTTTCGAGCTCAAAATTTGGAGGCATTATTTGTATGAGGCTAAGTGTACGATTTACACGGATCACAAAAGTCTCGATTACTTCTTTGTACAAAAGAACCTTAACATGAGGCAAAGGCTGTGGCTTGAATTGGTTAAAGATTATGATTGTGAGATACTCTACCATCCGGGTAAAGCAAATGTGGTGGTAGATGCGCTTATTCGGAAGACGAGCCATACACCTATCAAGGTGAAGTCATTTAAGATGACAATTTCATCATCTCTTATTGATGAAATCCGGGAGGCTAAAGTGTTAGCACTTGGTGGTGATTTGAAAAAGGAGCGGATGGTTGCTTATGTTGATAAGCTAGGGGAAAATAGCTCGGGGTTAAAGACATGCTTTGATAGAATTTGGATTCCTAGGTTGTCAAGTGTGTTGGCAACTATTTTAGACGAGACGCATAAGTCCAAATATTCTATCCATCCGGGGGCCACAAAGATGTTTTATGACTTGATGTGTCATTTTTGGTGGCCGGGTATGAGACGTGATATAGTTAAGTATGTGGAGAGGTGTCTGTAACATCCAAGATTTTTCTAATACTACATTATTTTACTTTATACAGTAACGACACTCCTAATGAACCCCATACTTGTTCAAAACAATATGTCACTTTAATTATTATTTTAACATCTATCAAGTTAGATTTTTTATCTTACATTTAAATATTACCCTCCTATTATATATATAACATATGTATGTACATTCATATATATATATATATATATATATATTTATATATGATTATATCAAATAAATCAATTATACAACTTTTGATATAGAACTTATACATCTTTAATCACGTTTTTACATATTGTTCTATATAGATATAGGAATCTAATTATAAATATGTATATATGATATATGTATTTGATGTTATTAAATTAATCATCTATACAAATTGTAAGTTTTAAAATTTATGAGCATTAATCAAGAGTTTACATTTTCTAAATGTATGTATTTAATTTTAAATAAATTTGTAAACATATATCTATTTTAGTAAACCATTTACACAAATTGTAGTCTTTATAAAAATGAAAGACATTTTTTTATAAACATTTGTAATTAAACAAGTAACATATTTAAGATTTTATAAACTTTATAAAAACAATTTTAAATATGAATTATGGAGTCAAACATAACATTAATGAGCATTAAATACTATTCTTCACATTTTACAATCCAAGTCCTTATCAACAAATTGATTTTTGCGAATAAGTCCCTTAGTCTCACCTATAAATAGAGCCTTAAACCTCATTCATTTTCACACCTCAACAATCCTCTAGGGCTCTCTAGCAACTAAAGGTTGTTCTTCTCATCTTTTGGAAGATTCTAGTTTAAATCCTTCCATTCTAAGTAAGTTCTTCTTATGTTCTTACTTGTTCATACTTTTCTTTTTAAAAGTTCATCATAACTAGCTAGATCTATGATCCCTAACATGTTTATGTTATAATCATAGATCTATCCAAGATCAAAAGCCTTATTTTAATTAAACTTGTTCAAACTTTATTTAAAAACTTGGTTTTGATCTTTATATTCCTTTCAATTTCAAAAAAATCATGTTTTTACCAAAACTTCTTATTTTTAAAACCCTTTAATATTCAATTAAATTTATTTCTATCTTTACTAAACTCATATTTTCACTTTAGCCCTTATACTTTCCAAGCTTACCAAACTCACCCTAAACTTGGTTAAGTATGCAAATAGAGTAATTTTCAAACCAGTATGTAGTTATCTGACAAACATTAAAGTTCTGGCTAGGAAAAGACAGGGTTCTGATCCGGCCAACTCTTTCCTGGGAACTTTTCTGTTGGAGGTACTACTCTGGAATGATAACCACTCTAGTGTACAACAACCACTTTCAACTAATTACACTGTCAACCCCTTGACTATCCATAACGTGTTTCTAACGTAACAAACTTAACTTAGGCAATCCTTAAGGCATTGAATCCAAGTTACTACAAGTTCAAGTTTAACCCTCTAAACTTGCAAGGTGAGTTTACATAGCCCTTTTTCCTTTTGTACATTTTTGGGGTGAAACATGATTACTCAACAAACCTTATTTGCAATTACACACGTACAATTCTACAATATGATCATATGTGTTTATTTGTGCTTTATGCTTGAATGCTATTTGTTAAGGCTATATATACATGACATACTCGTACAATCATTAACACATTACATCAGGATAACATGTGTTGTTATGCCCTACATTTACATCAAGATAACATGTGTTGTTATGCCCTACATTTACATTAGGATAACATGTGTTGTTATGCCCTACATTAGGATAACATGTGTTGTTATGCCCTTCAATTACAACGTTTCAATTGTGCAACTAGCTTAACATAGATTCTCCATAAATGCTTTATAAACCATGTATCATTTGAATTGTACACAAAACGTTTGAACTTTACTTGTGGTGTCAAAACTATGTATGCTCACCAACTATTTATAGTTGACCCTCTCATTTTATCATGTTTTAGGTACAAATGTTTGAGTTAAGATTCAAGCTACTTCACTTAGGGTTGAGGACCTAGTCTTAAATTTTAATATGGAGATTTATGTATTCTTTAATTCTTGTAAATGATGTAATTGATTTCTTGAGTTATGAAATGAAACTTATTGTTTAATTATTACAACTTTAGCAAACCATGAGCTTATGAACAGTCTACATGTCCCGCCCCGACGTTTCCGTCGTCGGTTGGGGTGTGACAGTGTCTCACATGCTTAAGGGTAAAAGGCGGAGCATCAAAAGCCGCATGGAAAGCTTCAACCGCTTGAAATACCGCTTTGGAAATGGGAGAACATAACCATGGATTTTATCACTAAACTACCAAAGACTCGAAAAGGTTATGATGCGATATGGGTAGTAGTGGATCGGTTGACAAAGAGTGCACATTTCCTTCCTATAAAGGAAACGTATTCATCGGATAGATTGGCGGAAATCTATGTGAAGGAAATTGTGTCACGTCATGATGTGCCGGTGTTGATTATATCGGACCGTGATACGGGATTTACTTCTCGTTTTTGGAAGAATTTCAATGAGGATATGGGAACTAGATTGAACCTTAGAATCGCCTATCATCCACAAACGGATGATCAAACCGAGCGGACAATTCAAACGCTCGAGGATATGTTGCGAGCGTGTGCTTTGGATTTTGGTGGTAGTTGGGACGACCATTTACCGTTAGCGGAATTTTCATACAATGGAATTTTGGTGGTAGTTGGGACGACCATTTACCGCCTATCATCCACAAACGGAATTTTGGTGGAATTTGAAACTTGGATTGTGAAGGTTTTGGCTCACACATCACCTTCCTAACTTCACGTAAGTTATAATCTTCCATTTGATTTCACCATGAATGTGTTAGTTGATGGGTTTTGTAGAAATCCAAAAATTATGTATGCATGTGGTAAATTGGTGATAGATTGTGGATAATCTAGCTAATCTAAAGATAAAGAGAGGTGATTAACATCCTAGAACCCTTTGATTTTGAAAAGTTAGGGTTCATATGGTGAAAATTGGGGGTGTTTAGATCATGATGCTAGAATGTGGAATTAGTGATGATTAAGTGTTTAGGTGGTATTAAACACTTGAACAAACACCAAATTGACCTAATAAAAGTTTTTGAATGAGAAATTAGTGTCAAGGTGTTGGAAAGAAAACTCAAGTATGTGAGTTTGTATTTAAAATGGGGTGTTTGGTTATGGGGATAACCTAAACAGGTCAGTTTGGGTTGGAAATAAAAATTGAGTTGTGGACTCAATTGTAATGTGTTGGTGATGAATGTTAGATTACTAAACTAGGTGTATATGTTTAGGTAATCAAATTGTGAACCGAGGAGGAGGCACGGGATCTTCAAACTCAAAAGGTAAGTGCCTTTGCACTTACTTAGTAATGTTGATAAATGTGTGGTGTATGTGATATGTATGCATACTATAAGTTGAAATGAATGTTTATGCTTATTGCTTGAATGTAGTATGTGTGGAATTGTGTTAATTTGACTTTAGTGGTAGGAGGTCAAACTAATATGTTGGAATTGGTGTAGTTAGACTATGTGGTTGTTAATCAAAACTTGATTGTGAAATGAGGTAAATATGTTTAATTGACTTATGTGGTAAATAGTCAATCTAATATCCAAATGTGGTATATTTGGTGTAATTGACTTATGTGGTAAATAGTCAATCTAATATAGAAATGTGATGAATTTGGTGTAATTGACTTATGTGGTATAAAGTCAAACAAAATATGATATTTTGATGAAATGGTGGATTGAAGTGTGGAATACTTCAAAAGGGTGGACTTGGAGTCAAATACTCTAAGTGTGGGTAAGACGAGTTGTGGTACTCGCACCAATAGGTTGTAAACCCAAAAAGAAGTGTGGAATACTTTAAAGGGTAGACTTGGAGTCAAATACTTCAAGTGTGGGTAAGACGAGTTGTGGTACTCGCACTATGAGGTTGTAAAACCAAAAGAAGTGTGGAATACTTCAATTGAGTGAATGGGTGGTGGTTTATGAATGAAAAATGAAATGAATGAAACTTGTAGTGGAATTGCAAGTGTTAAGAACTCTATTTGACTAAATGGGTGCAAACGGGTCAAATGGGTGAATGGGTGAAAACAAGTTGTAAATACTTGTTTGTCATGTTTATCGCATTTTTGGTGTTCTTGGGGTTAAAGGAAAACCCTTAATATGTTATGTAATTTGGTACATGAATTGATGTTTTGGTGTTTATAAAAGACGTGTAAATGATGTTTACATGTTTTGAAATCAATACCCAAGTGTTGAAAAATTTTGGTGTCTTGAAGGATTGAAAATGGTGAAAAAATAGCTAAGTGTTGAAAACTGGGCAGCTGAGTAAACTTTCTGTTTACTGTACTCAGACTCCCCGCGGTACGCGAGGGCATGGACAAGTTCTCTCGCGGTACGCGAGAGACTTGTCTTCTGGGTGGTTTGATTTGAAGCTCCCTCGCGGTACGCGAAGGGAGGTGTCAAATCCCTCGCGGTACGCGAGGGTTGTAAAAAAATAAATAAATATATTTTTGGGATAATTGATTCCGCGCGTTTAAATGTTTTATTAATTGGTGTTCCAATTAATGGTGTTATACAATTTGACTATCAATGATATTTGTAATATTATTGTTTTGACGTAATTGCGATTGAATGTATATTAATTAATAGCAATTGAACTTATGTTGCAAAGTTGTATTTGAGTGTAAAAAATGTTGTATTTGCTATAACTAAATTCGTAAAAATGTTGCATTTATTGTAAAAAAAAGTTGCATTTTTGTAACTATACTATATTAAAGGTTGCAGTTAAGTATAGAAAAAGTTGAATTTGAGTATAAAAAAGTTGTATTTAAAAGTAAAAAAATTTGCATTAAATTGTATAAAAGTTTCATACTAAAAATGTTGCATTTGAATAATAAATACAACACTCTAGAAAAAGGTTGTATTAGGCCTCGAAAATGTTGCATTAGGTCTAATGCAACTGCTTATAATGCAGCTCCCAATAAAAGGTTGCATTAGGCCTAATGCAACCTTTTCAAGGCCTAATGCAACATTTTACCGGAGTTGCATTAGATTCATTTTCTTTTTCTTGTAGTGTTCAAACGGACTTCCATATTTATCTATTGAAACAGGATCAAGAAAGAGTCATGCTCAACTTTTGTCACTATGATCACAAAAAGTTCAGCTTAAAGAAAGAGAAATAATTAACCTAATATAAAATTTACAAATAGCATTCACATTTTATAAAAGAAATTAACAAGCACAATTACAAATTAAATCTCTAGGCATGAATGTATAGAACTAGGGGGGATACCCGCGCTTCGCGGCGGTGCATTAAGTCGAGGTAATGATGAAAAAACGGGAGAATTAAAGTTTGCAACATAAAAACTGTGAAAAACGAAATGAAAAAAAACCATTTGCATGACACGTATTGCATACAAAATAAGAACATTAAAACACAAAAATAATACTAAAGAAAACAACAACAAAAAAAGGTTCAATAATAAATATCCAAAAAATGTAAAAAAAAAAAATTGCCCACCCATAGATTAGAACCTAGGTGAAAGGGGTAAGTGTTTTAAGTAAACTATGGAACCAACTTTAACACAAAACCATTTTTTCTTTTGTTTCATGGAGTGGAAAAAAAATAAAAAAACGTACTTCTCTTTATTTACTTTACTTGCTAGAAATAATTTTTTTGGTTATTTAATTATAATTTTCTAAAGTAAATTAAAAAGATTTTAAGAGTGAATTTAAAAGGATGTGATATTAAATTTTATAATGACTATTTATTAATTACGGGAAGTGATGTCAGTAAGTTTTCACGGTTATAATGGGGAGTAAATGGTAAAAAAAATATAAATTATGGGATCAATAAATGGTGACAATATTTGTTTTAAATTTAGGATTAATTGTCATTACTTTACATGTGGGTCCTACTACTTCAAGCTTCAATTAATTAATTAATGGAAAGTACTATTCACACGGTATCAAAATGTATTTTATTGTAATTACCAGCCACCCATCAAAACCTAATGCAACAGCAGGCTCAGACAAACGCTCAACATACATATTAGCAATTGTTGCCAGAAACTGCTCAGCAATCACTCTTCCTTCTTCCCACTACATCATTAAAGAAAATTGCGTTTTTAAGACATTCAAATTTTCATATAAAATAAATATCATGAGAATGCGTTGTTAGCATGTTAAATAAACGGAAACATGTGCAGATCGAACAAACAAACATTGATTCGAACGAATCCTTCTTCTTTAAAGCCCTCTTGTGCCTGGCTTTGTCGCTGGTGGAGCTAGTTGCTTCAAAGCTCTGTGAAGATGAATCATGAAACCCTAGTTCTTATTCGAATTTTCAGGCATTAGCGCACAAAGGATAAGAGTGGGGTGTTTTTTTTAATATGACATTAAACAATGACACACACTTTTGCATGTCATAATTCACGTGTCATTAAAGCCCAGTTTTCAAGTATGACACTAAAACGATGACACACACTTTTGCACGTCATAGTACGCATTTCATTAAAGCCAAGTTTTCTAGTAGTGGCAGTTGGTCCTTAGTACCTCCCACTCCTAATGCTAATGTTATTGATTGCAAATGGGTTTATCAGATAAAGAAGAATCCAGATGGGGAGGTGACTCAATACAAAGCTCGTCTTGTGGCTAAGGGGTAAACCAACTACCTGTTATTGACTTTAATGAAACATTCAGTCCATTTGTAAGATCCACTATAATCAGGGTTGCTCTCTCCCTTGCTGTCACTCAACACTGGATCCTTTGCCAATTAGATGTTCAAAACGCCTTCTTACATGGTGACATTAAGGAGATTGTCTGCCTTCAGCAGCCACAAGGCTTTGTTGATCCTAAACTTCCGGATCATGTGTGCTTACTCCACAAGTCCTTATATGTTCTTCGACAGGCTCCCGGAGCATGGCTTGCTCGTCTATCCCAGGCTCTTAATAACTTGGGCTTTCAAGGATCTAAAATTAACCCTTCTTTGTTTACATACAAGTCTGAAAAAAACCATACTATACACTCTAGTTTATGTTGATGATATTATCATCACTGGTAACAATGACAGGGTCGTCGATACTCTAATCAAGCAGCTCAGTCATGCTTTTTCTATTAAGGATCTCGACAGCCTTGATTACTTCCTCGGTCTTGAAATTGAGAACATAGGATCTAACATTCTCCTCTCTCAACGGAAGTATATCTCTGAGAACCTTCATCAAGCTGGTTTATCAGACTCTAAACCAGTGCCCTCTCCCATGAGCTCCTCTCAGGTTATGCCTCTAGGGGACAATGCCTTATTCTTTGAACTGTCCGGTATCGCCACATCGTTGGTATACTTCAATATGTTACCCTTTCGAGGCCAGACATTGCCTTTGCTGTTAACAAAGTTTGTCAATACATGCATGCTCCAACTGACAATCATTGGTCTGCTGTCAAATGCATTCTTCGCTACTTGAAAGGCACTATTCATCATCTTACTCATCCGTCACAATTCTGGTTTAAATCTTTAAGCCTTTACGTGCACTTCAAGCCTTCTCTAATGCCGATTGGGTCGGGTGGCCAGACAACCGTCGGTCCACGGGGGATATGCTGTCTATTTAGGTTCTAATCATATATCTTGGATCGTATGCAAACAAAATATTGTTTCCCGATCTTTCAAAGAGTCAGAATATAAAGCTCTTGCAGACACTGTTACAGAATTAACCAGGCTAGAGGATCTTCTCAGAGAACTGGGAATAAACATTAAATATGCTCCCACTTTCTGGTTTGACAATCTCGGTGCCACCTACCTTGCCTCCAATCATGTCTTCCATGCTAGGACAAAGCATGTCAAAATAGATTTCCACTTCGTTAATGAAAAAGTGGCTCAAGGCAAACTCAAGGTTTATTTCATATCTATAGACGATCGGATCGCGCATATCTTCACAAAGCCGCTGCCAACTCAAAGATTTGAGTTCCTACGTTCCAAACTACAGGTCGCTCCACGTCCTTAGCTTGTGGGGGAATATTAGATCAATTGTATTTAGCAATAGTTGAGGGTAGCTTATGTAAATATGGGACTAGTATATATCTCTCTCTTTGTAACCCTAATTATTCATACAATCAACACAACATCATAATTACACATAGTTAAGGGCAATGGCGGATCTAGGAAAAAATTGAGGAGTATCAGGGGTATCAAAAATTCCGTTCAGGAGTATCGGAAAACATAAAAACGATAAAATAAAAAAAAATTCACTAGGCATCAAAAGTTGAGGGGTACCGAAAGGTACCCCTGGGTCTAAGGTAGACCCACCCATGGTTGAGGGCGTTTATCCGTGAATAATTTCTTTTATTTTTTTATTAGTAGAAGTACAAAGACGGTGAATGTTTATAAAAGTTCTGAAAAAACAATTTAAATAATTCAACTAAAACTAATAGAAGGTTATGTCACTAATTAATACACATGATTTAAACTCAATTGACCACACTATAAAGTCATATCAAATCATTGATCCACAAAAAATATTAGAAGATTATGTGATTGTTACTCTCCCAACGAATACCGTGTGTTGCAAAAATAGTGGTGGCCGCTCAATCTCTCATTAAACCACATAGTATACATACATCACCAAAAAAACACACTAATCCAAGACACCTTTGCAATGGCTCTTCAATGGTTAAGCTTAGTTGGTACAATTTGGATTCAATCCTTAAGTGCAACAAACACAAACTTCCCAGCTTACTCATCTGACCTCGAACTTCTTCTTTCACTTTCACAACTTCAGCTCAACAACTTAGCTTTTGCTTCTGATGCCGGAAAACTGTCTGGTTTTGTATCGGGTGTGGTGGCACTTTATCTCCCTCTTTGGCTCGTTCTTATAATCGGATCAGCACTGGGGTTCATCGGCTATGGTGTTCAGTATCTTTTCCTAGTAACAAACAAACTCTCCTCCTTTCCATACACTATTGTTTTCCTACTAACAGTTTTGGCAGGAAACAGCATTTGTTGGATCAACACGGTTTGTTACGTAATCGTGATCGACAACTAGCAGTAGGGTTATCCACAAGTTATCAAGGTTTAAGTGCAAAGATATATTCAGATTTAGTTGATGTGGTTTTTAAGTCGTCCTCACCAGTACAAAGAGCAAGATCATATCTTTTGTTAAATTGCATTTTACCCCTTGTAGTTTGTTTTATCGCTTCACCATTGATTCGAGAGATTAAAACTGCAAGATCCAAGAGATTATCATGTGGGTTTCTGGTAATTTTTGTAATCACCATATTTACAGGAACTTTTGCTGTAGTTACTAGTTTAGGATCGAGAAAACGACTAATCCCTCCCCTCGTAATCTTGATTGGTAAGTTTGTGTTCTTGGTGGCACCATTAGTGGTGCCATTGATGGAGAAATTGAGAGAGAAAATGGATAAAAATTGCATGATAAGAAGCTATGGGATGAGGGTAAGTGATGAAAGTAATATAGAGGAGGAAAGTGGAGGGGTGGTGAATGAACATGAGGTGAGAGATGAAGGGGTATTTGTGTGTGATAATGAAGAGATGGGATTTAAAGTAGTAATGAAAAG
Organism: Smallanthus sonchifolius; assembly: GCA_023525975.1. Taxonomy (NCBI): domain Eukaryota; kingdom Viridiplantae; phylum Streptophyta; class Magnoliopsida; order Asterales; family Asteraceae; genus Smallanthus; species Smallanthus sonchifolius. The sequence continues at coordinate 38,160,281 of CM042046.1, forward strand.
ATTGAATTTTTGGTTGTATTTCTTTGTATATATGTTTGGTGCAACGATTGGCATGGTTTATTTGAACAATTTAGGACAAATTGCAGAGTCTCGTGGGAGTTCAAATACTGCTTCTTTGGTGTCATTGGCTTCTTCTTTCGGTTTCTTTGGTCGCATCTTTCCTTCGCTTCTGGACTACCATATCTCAAGGTATGTATTGATACACTTTTTAACAAAAACTTTAAGAGATTAGATAAAAAGAATCAAAGAAAGGGTCTAGAAATATATAGATATAAACAATTTCTTTCAGTTTTACTTTTTTTACATTACCACTATTAGTAAATGGATGGGTTTGCTGCGGAAAATTGTGACGCAAAATATGGCGTCGTAATTTGCCTTAAATGCAACACATTTACGATGAAATGTAAAACCCTAATTTCTTAGAAAATGAGTTGGAAATGTGTCGGATTTTGCGACGCAAAATTTTAATCTTATATTTTATTTATGTTAATACATTAATAAAAATAATAATATAATTTGCTTCGGAAATGTGTCGGAATTCACGACGCTTTTCCGACGCAAACTTGTAATTTTATATTTTATTTATTTTAACATATTAATAAAAATAATAATATAAGTTGTATTATAAATGAGTCGGAATTTTGCTTATATTTTTCTTTCTATGTTTCTGGAATGAAGGTTACTCTATATATGTTTGTGTGTTCACTACTCAAAGAGGTTACTATATGCTAATTAACTTATTAATTTTGTTCTTGTAGAGATGCTGACAAGACTCACTTATGTAGTATATAAAACCAAAAGCAATAAATCAAACACTTACAAGACTCATATATACACGTACGTTAAGATTTCCTCTTTGAGTCTTGTCAGCATCTCTACTATATCACTTACTGTACTTTTAAAATCGTCACAGTTGTACTCTGCAGGATTTAAACCTATAACCACCACTTACCACGAGAGATGAATGTCCTCTTGAGAACATAACCTACATTAAGATTAATGTATAGAGTATAATTGTGTATAGTGAATGATAGATTAATCTTTTACTGTTTAGATCCTAGAGAGATTGTGTTGCACATGCATATTGAATATGGCATTCAATTGTTGATATGGAATATTAGGGTTGAAAATAATCCAGACCTAAGTCTCATTTGAGCCAACCATTATTTCACATCCTTCTATTGCAAGCAAAGAATATTCTCAAGTATATTTCGGAGAGAACATGAAAGAATGTAATAAAAGAAAAATAAAATTAAGTCCTTAAGTTTCTTTTTAATTAGTATGATAAGGGAGGAATGTGAGTGGTTATGTTGTAAGATTTTGTTTATAATCTTTTCTTTACTTTTAGGAGAAAAGTAAATACCAAATTCATATATTTTTTTTATAATAATTCATATACTTATAAACTTTAAATTTATGATTTATTTAAATGAGAATTACATAAATGTCAACTTTTAAGTTATTTTTCATCTCTTTAACTTTTCATAATATGAAAAGTTTGAGTTTTTTTTTTCTAAAATAGTGTAGTATTTTGAAACCTGGACCAGACCGGCCGGTCGGACCGTGAAGCGAAGAATTGGACGGTCTGGTTATGTATGTTGGAACGGGTCTGCAGCGACCCGACCGATTGGGCCGGGAACCGGTGGTTGAACCGGAAACCCGACGGTTGGACCGGTTGGCTATTTTTTATTTTTCTTATACCTCTTTTAAGTTTGAATTTGTATGATTTTAGATTGCTATGCTCGTGTATTCGTATTGCGTAGCTAATTATTAGTTTGAGTAAATTACACAAATCATACTTTATGTTTATACCCTTTTTCAGATACTGTTCTTTAACAAAAAAATTGACAGATATTATCCTTTACGTTTACAAATCTTGCACATTACGTCCTTTGCCCCTACCCAGTTAATTTTTTCCGTTAAGTATGGTCATGTGCAAGGCACATGAGGGTACTTTGGTCTTTTTATTAATTTATTTAAAAATATCTTAATAATTATTTTAATTAAAAATTTAATATATATATATAAACCTAATATAAAAGAAGCATACCCCCACGTACCAACCCACCCGTCATCTCCCTCCTCACACCTACACCTGCGCCGACAGCACCACCTGCAACTGACACCACCCTCCACCATCTCCTCCTCACACATGCACCTGTACCGGCACCACCATCTATTATGTTGTGTGTCTCTCTCTCTCTTTCTCGTTTTGAGTTTGACTTCGATATCTTAAATCAGGGTCCTAACTTTCTAGATCTTAAATCGCCCTATTGGTGATCGGGAAAAAGGGTAAGGGGTTAACAATTGGTGGAAGAATCTAAGCATGGGTGAGTGATTATGAGAGAGAAAGAGAGATAATAGGTGAAATAAATGGGTAAAAAGACCATCGGAGGGCTGTGTTCCTTCTTGCTCGCCTGAGCATCGGAGGGCTAGGGCTAGGGTTTTGCTCATTTAGGGCAAATTGAAGACGAATCTGTGTTCCTTCTCACTCGCCTGAGCATCGAAAAACGACGGTGGATGGATTCCGGCAACATTGATCCGGTGAGTTGTGTCCTATCAATCTCCTCTATGAATCCCCCATCACAATTAGGGCAAATTAAAGACGAATCTCGTGAATTGGTAAGAACACTTATTGTGGATGGTGATGGTGCTCGTGGTTGCCGGAGGTTAGGGTGGTGGTTGACTGGTGGTGGCGGCTACCGGTGGTGGAGAAAAAGTAGAGAGAGAGAGGGAGTTCAGAGAGAGAGAAGAGAAATGAGAGAGAGTGAGAGGTTATGTTTATATATATTTTTTTAATTTCAGAAAAAAAAATGTGAGTAAAAGACTAAAACATCCTCATGTGAGTGGCACATGACTTGAGTTAACTGAAAAAATTAACGCCCGTTAGAGCAAAGGATGTAAACTTTAACAAATTTAAACGTAAAGGATAATACTTGATAATTGTTTTGCTAAAGGACGGGATCTGAAAAAGCGTATAAACATAAATGACGATATCTGTAATTTACTCTATCAGTTTAAAATTATTGGAATTGACTTGTTGGTGGTTTTTGAAGAATCAATGGTTGTTTGGATTGTTTTATTTATATAATACTTATGCGTCGTCCGGTTCTTAAATCCGGTCCGACCAGTTGACCGGTAAGAATTCAACGTCCGGCCCGATCCTGAAAACATTACTTGAGATCATGAAAATTTTCCTTCCTTTCTTTTTCTCTCACGTTACTTCTTTTTCTTTCATTTAAAACTTGAAAATGCGATATAAACAAAATTCAACCTAATGCAATAAAACCTTAAATACATTTATTCAACCTAATGCAATAAAACCTTAAATACATTTCCCACTTTTTCAGGCTCAAGTACAAAGTATCAAGACCAATATTGATAGCACTAACGATGGTACCAATGGCAGCATCTTTCTTCTTACTCATCATCGACAGCAACCTTTGTCTTTACATAAGCACGACAACAATCGGGATATGCACAGGTGCCATTACTTCCATCTCTGTGTCCGCCACTGCGGAGCTTTTTGGGGCCAAGAACTTTGGTGTGAACCATAACATTGTGGTCACTAACATCCCAATAGGATCGTTTTTGTTTGGAAACATGGCCGCACTGTTTTACCGCGAGCAAACGCTTGCAAATGGCAATGGAAAATGCATGGGCGTCAAATGTTATGAAACAAGTTTTATAATTTGGGGTTCCCTTTGTTTCCTAGGTTCCGTTTTAGCTATAATTCTTCATTCAAGATCTATTAGGAGTTATATATAGGTTTTTGACAATCCATATCTTTTGATATATATATATATATATATATATATATATATACATATATGCATATACGCGTAGGGGTGTTCAAAACCGGATATCCGAAATTTCGGATATCCGAATTTCGGATATTCGGATATCCGAAATTTCGGATACGGATTTGGATATTAATTCGGATATCCGAAATTACATAAATCAAACTTAAATCTGAAATTTCTTGAAAACTTTGAAACCTTATGGATAGCCCTGTTGAGTGTTTACCCAGGGCGTGAAGCATTTCTCCATGGGAGACTAGCCGTAGCTTTCAAGCATGCTTTTAGAAGGAAGGGAATGTGAATTGGTTGAGAGGGCGTGACTGAAAATGGAGGTTTGAGAATAAATAGAGAGCTTCTGTGTAGAATCATGATCCAACTAATCTTCAAGTCTGAAGTGAGAAGTGAGGAGCGTATGAGGAGTGCAGTCGGAGGAACGAACTAACGAAGGGTGCTGGCGCCGGTCGGCAAGCCGAAGGGTGGCGATCTGGCGGCAGTCGTCGGCACTCGACAGTGGGGTTGGATTGGAGTCGGAGGTCTAAGGAGTCAGGAGTGGTGGTTGCGTGAGTTTTAGGGTTAAATGTTGAATCGTTGGAACATGAAGCCATTTTAGTGTTTTAGGATACAAATGTGTAATTAATAAATATAAAATAAATAATAAAATAATAAAATATTTCGGATTCGGATATCCGAAATATCCGAAAATTTCCAATATTAATATCCAAATTTGAATCCGGAAATTCGGATATCCAAAATTTCGGATATCCGAATTTTCGAATTCGGAATTTCGGATATTTCGGGTTCGGTGTCGGATTCGGATTTTTTTAAACACCCCTATATACGCGTATACGTACATATGTTTATGTAACGTATCAATATGTATTGTATGTAGATACTTTTCTTGATTTTAATCAAGCTTGAGTATTAACTCACCATATTTATGAGACTCTTTCTCTTTTTTATAACTTATATTAGTTATTAGTTATTTGTATTTATGTATCTCATTATTTCTCTTGTATTAATGTGTACATTCATTATCTATAAATATATCCCTACTCACATTGAGTAGAGACATTGAAGTGATCATCATATGGTATCAAGCCAAAGGTCCTCTCCCTCACATTTTCTCCTTCACTTGTCTTCCCTCACTCTCTAAAAACCCATCTGGCTTCTTCCCCCTCCTTCCTTCGCATCCATGGCTTCCTCCTCTAATGATTCTCTCCCACTAAACACTATCCTTCACATGATCACAGTCAAACTCTCATCCTCCAACTACTTGCTATGGTAAAACCAAATGGTCCCCATCCTAACCTACCAAAATCTCTTACCCCATGTTGATGGTTCTTCCATTTCTCCCCCCTCAACCATTGCTGTCGATGCCAAAACCACCACAAAACAAATCTGGCCTGGTTGGCCACTGACCAACACACTATCATCATGCTTCACGCATCCATATCCGAAGAAGCCGTCTCCATAATAAAGGGACTCGTCACTGCCCGCCAAATCTGGGTAGCACTTGAAACCGCCTATGGCAATTCCTCCACTGAAAGGGTCCACAACCTACGTGATCAACTACGCTTAGCCACCGAAGGATCCAAATATGTCGCTGACTTTGGCCGACACTTCAAGGGCCTAAGTGACCAACTATCCGCTACCGGTCACCCCGTTGAAGAGGCAGATCAACTCCATTGGTTTCTCTATGGTCTAGAGTCCTCCTTTGAAACTTTTTCCACCGCTTTGCGTTCATCGAGACTTGCCCCTCCATTTACTGATCTCCTTACACGTGCTGAAAAACCACAAGATGTTTATCCGCTCTCTTCATGGTCCCGCTACTCCTCCTGTGGCCTTCACCGCTCGTCCTGGTCATCATGATACTTCCCCACGCAACCGTGGGGGGTTTTTTTTTCTCCTAGTTCTAGTAACACAACCTTTCGTGGTGGAAGGAACCATCCCCGCAGATCGCCCCATTACCAATTGTGTCGTATTGATGGCCACTATGCTACCTCCTGCCCGAACTTAGCAACTTTTGCAAGCAATTCCATCCCCACTGGTGAACCCTTATCTCGCTCCTTCCTTGGTCAGTGCCATGTTTCCTCTGCCACGAGTGGTATGTAGATTCGGGTGCCACAGATCACATGACGCCATCTCTAAAACTTGTTGCCAACCCCTCATCTGTCCAAGGTAAAGAGTCTGTCATGTTTGGTAATAGCCTCACATTACCCATCACCCATAAAGGTCAATCACTTATCAATAATCATTTATGGTTAAGGGATGTTTTGGTTGTGCCTAATCTCACAAAAAATCTTCTTTCCATTAGTAAATTAACTAAGGATAATTATGTTGATGTCCTATTATCTTATCCATCATTTCACATTCAGGACTGTCACACCAATAAAATCCTATTCCAAGGAAGATGTGAGAATGGGTTATACATTCTCCAATCCGGAAGCCATGCTCTAGTTGCATCCTCTTCAAATAATAAGTCATCCTTTGAAGTCTGGCATTCCCATTTGGGACATGTCCATTTTGATATTATTACTATTTTGCAAAGACTTTGTTGTTTATCTATTAATGCCGTTTTACCCAAACCGGGTATTTGTTTGCCATGTAAACTTGCTAAAAGTCAAAGACTTCCTTTTGAACTTAATAACAAACGGCCTTACACCCATTAGATCTCATACATTGTGATTTACGGGGGCCGTTGTAACATCCCTAAAATCAAATAACTAATGGGTCGGGTTAATGGATAACCCAAATTCCTAACAAATGACATAGTTGACTTGAATCGTCGAGTAAATCTTGGGTCAACAGGATTAACGGAACCGGTTAACCGTTTAAAACCTACTTTGAGATCGAAACGTATGAAGTAGGAGCGTAGGGACCCGGATTTAACCTTGAGTTACATATAAGCAATTCTTGCGAAAACCCTAAGCCATTCTTGTCTCAACCTTGTGCGATAGCAGGAGAGAAACCGGGAGAGGAGGCGGTCGCCGGAGAAGGAAGGGTACGGTGGTGGTGGCACGACGGACGTACGACGACACGAGCAAGGAAGTAGCACACCGGCGTGTAAGGTAATTCCCCCGAATCCTAGATTATCTATTCTTGTTTTCTTGATTCGGGAATCGATTTTGGTTGATTATGTGAGCATGAGCGACGAAGGGGATGAGACGGTGGTGGTCGATGGCGTTGGTAAAGGTAGTGACGTCGGGATTCACGCAAAAGGCGACGGCAGCGGTGGGTGCGGTTGCAGCGGATGGCAAAGGTGGCGGAGTGGGGTCGTGTTTAGGTGACAAGCGATAGGAGGGACGACGTGGCACGTCGACTGGTGTGGTGGCCTTATGTCGCGAGTGAAAAGAAGGGAAGAAGGGTGGTCTGGCTGGGCTACCCGGCGAGAAGGACGCGACCGGTGGCGGTGCTCGGCAGCAATGACAGACTCATCAGGGAAGAAGGTGGAGGAGGGCAGCGCTCGACGAAGGTAAGGATGTGCGCGTCGGCCACGGTTGTGGCACTGGTGGTTGGACGAGAGGCCGCCTACGGCTGGTGTTAAAGGTGGTGGCTCGGCAACTGTTCAACGTGGATGGCGAGGACGGAACCCGACATTTGTGCATGGTGGGTAATGTTGGGAAGAGGTGCATGGTGGTGGTTCACAGGAATAACGAGGAAGAAAGTGGAGTTGAGTCTTGCACCCGACTAGGGTTTTTGCATGTGTACGCATGCACACGTACGTGCATGCATGGGAACCCGGTCAGGTATCCAGTTTCTAACAGGTAAAAGGTGATCCAGTTTATGCGAGCACGAGGGGTTAGGGTTCCTTGGAATGAAATGGGCGAGGCGACATGGGGGTTTATATGTTTACGTATTTAGACACGTGTCTAGAACATGTCTGATCAGATGATTATACATTTTCAGGTTCGAGTATCGAGCGTGATAGGCGAAGTGTAAAAGCTAGGACTTGGATTGTCTCGTAACCGGTGAGTTTCTAATCCCCCTCTTTTAAACGTTTTACTGTTTTGGGGCTAACGTACGTATATTCACGTGGTGTTAATATAATTAATCGTGTTAAGGGTTTCGGGTCCTAACCCACTATGTTTTGAGTATAAAATAATTATTAAGAGTCGTAGGGTCAATGGTGTGATAAGGGTAGATCGGGGGCATGGGCCATTATTATGTGATGTGATAAGGGTGGATCGGGGAGAGTCGGGCTTTAAGCTAAATGCCTATGATTTTATGTGTAAGTTAAGGATATGGGTTGTTAATGCGTGACGTGTTAAGGGCCGAACAGGAAGGGTCGTGCCCTGTATCAAATGCTAATGAATTCATAATACTAAGTATGTTGTTCTAGGGTTATGCGTGAGGTGCGAGTATAGTTAATGAGTTATGTATATAATGTGTGATATTATGTGTTTATATTTAAATGTTGGGTTTGCCTCATTGTCGTTATGGCATGACAAACGGGATTGTGAAGGACGGGGTCCTTCGGGAAGTCACTTAAGGTGAAAATTATTTAACAGGTTAATGATGAGCTCGGGGTGTGTTGATCACCCTGATGAGGGTAACCCTGACGAGGATGCAGCGATGTGGTATGTGTTTGCATGCGTACATATAAGTGTTAATTTGCATGCTAATGATTAGTTATATTTACTGTGTATGAGATTATGTTACTGTGACGTGTTGAATTGTGACGTGTAGAGCTAGACTGACCGTTGAATCAGGATTTGTGACGTGGCGTGCATAAGAGTCGTGTCAGTTATTCGTGAGTGCCTGGTTAAGGCCGGATGTGTTAGTGTTCTAAGGTAGGTTGTGTTAACCCAGAGTCGAGTCAATGTGCATTCTTGGATACGAGTTATTAGCATAGTAGGTTGAGTCTATGTTGTTGTGATTGTAAGGTTGTTATTATTTATGTTGGTTGTACGGGTTGAGTCTCGGGTGATAAGCGGTACAGGATGTCATGGGGTGACAAGGGATTAGTCATTCGTTAATAAAATGTAATTATATTTTATAAGGATCGGAGTGTCCTGGGTAAGTTAAACCGAAGAACTTGGTGTGATGGATTTTATCTAAACTAAACTATTAGAACTCACTCAGCGTAGCTGACTTTGTGTGTACGTTAGATTGTTTACAGGTAAGCGGGGTATTGACGTATCTTGGCTTGGGAGCGGCGTTACTCGGATCGGTGTGCAGGCATTCGTAAGGTAAACCTAATAACATTAAATGGTTATAAATGTTTTTAGAAAGACTTCCGTTGTAGTTGAATTGCAATAAATGTGTTTTTAATGAAAATGACCCGTTATGAGAACCAAATGTAGGATGTCCGGGTTGGGGTCTTACAGCCTTCCCCTGTTATATCCTGGGATGACTATCGGTACTATGTCGTGTTTGTGGATGATCATTCTCGCTTTTGTTGGTTATATCCTTTGAAACGAAAAACTGACTACTTTGATGTCTTACTTGTATTCATGCAACTTGAGCAAACCCAATTTTCACGGAAAATAAAAATATTTCAAAGCGATGGCGGCACCGAATTTGTAAACCATAAGGTTCGGACACTATTTGCACATAATGGAACTTTACACTGGCTATCTTATCCTTACAAACCATAACAAAACGGGCGGGTTGAACGCAAGCACCGTCACATTGTTGAAACAGGTTTGGCTATGCTTTTTAATGCCCACCTTCCACCCTCCTTTTGGGTTGATGCCTTGTCATCCGCTGTTTATATTATAAACAGGTTGCCTTCACCAACACTTCAAGGCAAGTCACCTTTCGTAGAGTTTTTCCCTATTTACGAAACCTCTCTGCACATAAACTCGTCCCTCGAAGTATCCCTTGTATCTTTATTGGTTATAGCCCTATCTATAAAGGATATCGTTGCCTCGACCCTACCACATATCGGGTCTACATTTATAGGCATGCTAGATTTGACGAAACGGTGTTTCCGTTTATGGAAACCACATGTACTAATGCCCGACCCATTACCGAACTTGAGCTCACTACTTTTCTTGACCATCATCCAAAACCTACCCACACTCTCCACCTACTCCAAATACATCCACACCCGATATCCCGCAACCTCCATGTTAACTTTGCATGGAAACCCCTCATACCGCTACTCCATCCCCGCCTCCACCATCTCTGCCTGAACCTTCCCTACCCGCTAATCCGGCTCCCACTTACCAACCCATCCAAAAACCTCTTCCCACACCACCTTCCCCAAACAGTACTTCGCTAGCCTACACCTCCATCATCCCTCCCCCTCCTCCCACTCACCCCACGATTACCCATGCCAAAGCCGACATATTTAAACCCAAACACCAAGCCGATCTATCCCTTCTTACCCATCATCCTCTTCATCATGCTTTACTTACCACCATTGATCCCAAAGGATTCAAAGATGCTGCTAAACAACCCATTTGGGTGGACGCCATGCATCGTGAACTTGATGCCCTTCACAAAAATCAAACTTGGACCCTCGTGCCTCGCCCCGTGGATCAACATGTTGTTGGTTCCAAATGGTTATTTAGAACCAAGTTTCATTCGGATGGCACCATTGAAAGACACAAAACCCGCCTCATCGCACAAGGCTTTAGCCAAACTCATGGGATTGATTATTCCCACACGTTTAGTCCCGTGGTTAAAGCATCCATAGTCCGCCTCATACTCTCCTTGGTCGTGCTAAACAACTAGACGTTAACAACGCATACTTACATGGGCATCTTACCGAATGCGTCTACATGGAGCAACCACAGGGTTTTGCTAACCCCACTTTACCTAATCATGTTTGCATGTTAAACAAGGCTCTTTATGGACTTAAACAAGCCGCTCGAGCCTGGTTTCATTGGTTAAGTACATTCTTAATCAACAATGGCTTCACCTGTTGACAAGTTCATATTTGTGTTTAAGCGGGACTCATGCATTATGTACCTCCTTATGTATGTTGATGATTTTATCCTAACGGGCAACCAGAACTCTACCATCCGGGCATTTATTACTCGCCTCAACAAAGAATTCCCTACTAAGGACATGGGCAAATTAAACTATTTTCTTGGCCTTGAGGTAACCTACACTCCTATTGGATTATTCCTAAATCAGTTCAAATACATCAAAGAAATCTTAGAATGGGCTCAAATGTTAGACGCCAAACCAACCCCCACTCCGCTAGCCACAAATACCCATTTTACCTCTACCGGCCAACCCTACTCCGACCCAACCCATTACCTATCCATTGTAGGTAGGGCTGACATATCGTATATACACGTACACGATAAGACACGAACACGAAATATGTATACACGAACACGACACGATAACTTATCGTGTACTTTTTCCCAAACACGAACACGAACCTGTTTATACCTGCTTAACACGATAAGACCTGTTTAAAAACATATGTTTAAGAACATGTTTAGTGAAACAAGACTTAAAAGGTACTACAGGGTATTTTACCAGGTACTTAACAAGTATTTTACTAGGTATAATATCATATTTTAATTATTTTTATTTAAAAAAAATCTTAACAGTTACTAATAGGTACTTAACAGATAAACAGGTATTTTACCTGTTTAGACACGAAAATTAACAGGTAGACTGTTTAGACACGAAAATTAACAGGTAGATTCGTGTCTACCTGTTTAGGACATGAAACACGATAAGGCCATACACGATACCTGTTAAGATCGTGTAGGTTCGTGTCGTGTATTCGTGTACGTGTTTAAAATTGCCGGCCCTAATTGTATGTGCCCTTCAATACCTAACCATCACCCGTCCAAACATATCCTATGATGTTAACCAGGTGAGCCAATTCCTTTATGCACCTACCATAGATCACTATCAAGAAGTCAACGGATTCTTCGCTACATCAAAGGCACTCTGACATTTGGTCTCTCATTTTCTAAGCCCACTCAAACCTCTCTCATTGGGTGTTCTGATGCTGATTAGGCTCGGTGCCTTGAAACTAGATGCTCCACGTATGGTTATTCAATCTTCTTAGGCGGAAACCTTGTCTCTTGGAGTGCTAAGAAACAACCCAATGTCTCTCGTTCCAGCTGTGAGTCGGAATATCGTGCTATGGCGAATACAGCGGCTGAAATAATTTGGATCACCCACCTACTTTGGGAACTTCACGCATTACCTCCGAATCGACCTACTCTTCTATGTGACAATAAAAGTGTCATTTTTCTTACTCAGAATCCTATTTCACACAAACGTGTTAAACATATTGAATTGGATTATCACTTCATTTGAGAACTCGTATCTTCTGGAAAAGTGTAGACTAGATTCATTCCAACCAAGCTCCAGGTGGCTAACATATTCACTAAAAGTCTTTCTCGGCCTCAGTTTGAACACTTTCGCAGCAAGCTCTGTCTCGGACCACCACCGTCATCTTGAGGGAGGATATTAACTCACCATATTTATGAAACTCTTTCTCTTTTTGTAACTTATATTAGTTATTTGTATTTATGTATCTCATTATTTCTCTTGTATTAGTGTGTACATTCATTATCTATAAATATATCCCTACTAACATTGAGTAGAGACATTGAAGTGATTATCATATTGAGTTTAGTATATGTTTATATTGATCGGTTTAATCCAAAGGTATTCAATAACCTCTTGTAACATCAGTCAATTTATTACACACAACTAGTTTTCCTCCCATCCCTAAAATGGAGGGAGTACTTCCCTCTCATCCTTCCCATCCCTAAGCCACGTCAACATCATGCCAGATTTTCCATCCCTTCCCTATCCATCTCTAGCCACGTCAATATTTCCCTCTCCATCCTTAAACCATACACACACACACACACACATATATATATATATATATATATATATATATATATATATTGGTTTGCGGGAAGCTATCGGCATCACCATACCATTTTTTTAGTTTTTCACCGTACCTAAAGAGATGGGAATAGTGTTCCCTGAGGTACCGCACGGTATCACATGCCTTCCCTAAAGTACTCCCACTACCCTAACATTCACATGGTTACCGAAATGATACCTTGTAATAACCCGAATTTTAATATTTGGAATAATTATGGATTATAACAAGTTAATGTCTAACATTGTGAAAAGATAGAAATCAGATAAACATCTAGATAAATTATTGAATCAAAATATAAAATCTGAATTTTTAATAAATAAGAAAATAAATTGTTGGATGTAAATAAATAAATAAACAATTCTTAATTTTTCTTTAATAAATTACAGTTATTAGATATATTAGTATTTTGTAATTGTAATGCTTAAATAAAAGTTATATTTATTTAGATTTATAAACGTTGTTAAATGGAATTGAAAACAAACAAAATACTTATTTAGACTAAGGACCACACCTCTCTCAATCTTGCCGGTGATGAGTGATCACAACTTCTCCAAATAAACACGGTGTTTCGGAAATCTTCACGCGGCATTGATTTATCATCAGTTTTGAACCCTACTTAACTTATGAGTCTTCAAGTGAACATCCTAGTGGTAAATGATAAGCTGATTGTTTTATAAGTGGTCATCAACTGTTTTATTGTAACCCACTACCAGTGCCATAATTCCCGTGACCAAAACAGAAAATAATTTATTTCTCAATGTCGGACAAAAGTCTCATCTAGAAAGTACAGTGATGTCTCTATAGGCGACACTAGTAAATTGATAGAATTCGTGACCAAAACTGAAAATATTTTATTTCTCAATGTGAGACGAAAGTTTCATCTAGAAAGGATAGTGATGTCTCTATAGGCGACACTAGTAAATTGATAGAATTCGTGACCAAAACAGAAAATATTTTATTTCTCAATGTCGTGACGACATTGTACAACGACAATAGTAAATTGATAGAATTCGTGTGTTGACTTATATGCAGATCAGTTAGCATGTTACCGGAAATTAGACGTCTAACTCAGGTTTACGTAAAGCCTACCAGGTGAGTCAAGAATGTATATTTACTTGTTTCTAGGGTGATATGAATACTCACATGAAATGTTTAAGAAATGATGAATGTACGAAATAAATGTTTATGAAACGAACGATTATGAAAGGAATGATCTTTGAAACAACAACGTTTACGAAATGAAAGATTTACAAAACGAATGGTTTATAAAACGAACAAAAGGGGTTTTATAAATGAATGGAATGTTTTATAAAAAGAAACGGGCAACTTTTTTAAAAGAAGTCATTACATGTCTAATCTACGAAGGAAAGAATTGACATATAAGAAGTCTAGAAGGTAGTGGTCTAGTCCACGTGGTCGATCCTATTACCAGCCTTATGGAGGTTTATGGACGTAAGAGCCATAAGGCCACAAGCATAATAGAGGCGGTGCCTTGGTGGTCTGTCAATGATTTTGATGTTGTACCACTAGGATTGGGGTAACAACGGTTACTTTGGGTTAACGTCACCCATGGGTAAAGTTATGATCTGACGGTGTTATAGACTGTGAGCCATGGTCGTCGATGAAAATTGTCGGTTTATGGACGTATAAGCCATAGGAATGTGAGGGACCGGAATGATGTTGTCGACGTTCGTGCAATTAAGCCTTAGGGACAATACAACACGAAATGACGGAATGAATGGTAACGCAGATTTAGATAATAATGTATGACTTAAATGAATGTTCAGTAAAACGGTGTTTTGACGATGATTGAATACTTAAATGTTTGAATGATGAATGATAAGCCATGTGTTTTATATAAATGATTTTAAACCCTAATGATTGAAAGAACGATGAAACCATTTCCTAAAATGAATAAAAGACTTGAACTCACTAGCGTTAGCTAACTTTTAGTACGCAGGCCAGGTTAGTTATAAAAGGATAGGGCGTGGATACGTGCTTGGCTATTCCCTGAAGAGTGACCTGGCAACCAAGTTTTGGCATTCATGGATTTTATTTGAAATATTGTCTGTTATTGAACATTGTTTTAATTATTTGCGTTTATGGTACAATGTAAAGACAATTATTCCGTTGCAGTGAATGTATTTTATGTTTAAGAACTGTTTGTGATTGAGTAAATCTAACAAGTACAGCCTCCCGGGTTTAATAGCTACTGTGCTATGTTTCTTCCCTTCAGCAGACGAATTTAATTTTTCAATATTGAGTTGTGCTTTATATACCTCTCTGTAGCCGTTGACCCGATGCTGTACGTTTCAGAAAAAATAATGGTTGCTAGTTGTATATAAGCGAAATTTCAAGTGATCCAAGCTTTTCCCCTGCGATATCCAATTACTTGTTAAAAAAAACATAACATAGTGCATTACAGGTTGAAAGAAAACCATGTTTTGTCCTTTGTTGATCTTTAATCCTAATTACATTCAAGGGGTTGTATGGCGATGTACTGCAGAAGCATGGTCCAATCAAGTGACCAAATTAACAATGGAATAAAAGTAAGTTGCCATTCTTCAAAGCATTCAAAACTGGAACATATAAACGAGGTGTTTAAATGTGTAATCCAAAACGAATATTTTGTTACTTGAAAAGTCTTAATCAAGCTATTTCCTTGCAGCAATTGGTCATTTTGACTCCAAAAAAGGAGAAAAAATAACAAAATCATAATTTCTTTTACCAAACAATTGAGTACTAACTATTCCCATTTGCAGCATATCCAAACCACCCCTAAATACTAAAATCAATGATTTTGACTAATACACATAAACCGAAGAAGCATCATTCTCTATCATTTCATGCTAAATTTAAAATTACAAGATTAAGGCAACTATGAAGGGATTTTTACCTTGAATGCCAATGATCAATAGTTGATGTACTTGTTAATTGTGAAGCAAGAGAAATGGAGGTAAATGAACGAAATGGGTTTTGAGCGTGTTTTCAGAACCGGACCGGACCGGGAACCGGGCACATAACCCGTTCGGTTGTGTGTAGTTCAACCGCTTTCATTTGAACCGGCAAGTCATCGGTCAGACCGGTGTACCGGACCGGGGGTCGGACCGGGTTTTAATTTTTTTTCCCTTCAAAATCTTTTTTTTATTAATTTAATATTTCAAGTTTCATATTTTATTTATTTAAGGCTTTATATGATATTAAAATTGCAAATTCACATCAAAACAATAGATGTTTTATATTTTGTATCTATATACATACTTTTAATTTTATATTATTTATAACGTTATCATGTTCTAACATCCGGTCCAACCAGTGGACCTCTAAGAGGGTTGGTTCGTTGTCTGGTTATGAAAATATTGGTTTTGCAAAAGAGTCAGCAAATGAACAGTGAAATCAACAGGGGATTTACTGTAGCTAACTTGAATGTTGATGATCAATAGTTGATGAAGATGGAATCGAAGTTCTTGGAGGTATGAAGATGAAATAGAAAGTTGTCGATTATGAAGGGGGTAAAATGAAGGTAAATGAAAGAAATTGGTTTTGAGAAGAGATGAACAGTGAAGTCAACAAGGGGATTTACTCAAGCTACCTTGAATGTTGATGATCAATAGTTAATGAAGATGGAATCGAAGTTCTTGGAGGTATGAAGATGGAATCGAAGTTCTTGGAGGTATGAAGATGAAATAGAAAGTTGTCGATTATGAAGGGGGTAAAATGAAGGTAAATGAAAGAAATTGGTTTTGAGAAGAGATGAACAGTGAAGTCAACAAGGGGATTTACTCAAGCTACCTTGAATGTTGATGATCAATAGTTGATGAAGATGGAATCAAAGTTTTTGGAGAGATGAAGATGAAATAGAAAGTTGTCGATTGTGAAGGGGAGGAATGGAGGTAAATGAATGAAATGGGTTTTGAGAAAGAGTTGGTAGATGAACATTGAAGCAGGGGATTTATTGTAGCTACCTTGAATGTTGATGATCAATAGTTGATGAAGATCAAATCGAAGTTCTTGGAGGGATGAAGATGAAATAGAAAGTTGTCCATAGTTAAACGGGGAAGGTAAATGAACGAAATGGGTTTTGAGTAGTGTTTTCAAAACCGGACCGGCAGGTCATACCGAGAACATAACTGATCTGGTTGTGTGTAGTTAAACCGATTTCATTTGAACGGGCAGGTCACCGGTCGAACCGGTGTTCCGGACCGGGGTAGGACCGGATTTCAAGTTTTTTTTCCCTCAAAATCTTATTTTCTTATTATATTAATATTAGAAGTTGAATATTTTATTTATTTAAGCCTTTATAAGACATTGAAATTACAAATTCACATCAAAACAAAAAATGTTTTATATTTTGAATCTATACAAACATTTTTTTTATTTATGACGTTATCCTGTTATAAAATCCGGTCTTAGAAAGGAGAGAAACTGAGTTAAATGAAGGAAATAAGTTTTGAGAGGGTATGCAGGAACAATGGAGGTTTTACAGTGGCTACCTTCAAATTTTAAGGATGTTGACTGATGAATGGAGACCATGGTACACGGATTATGTATAGTATGTTTGCATTAAAACTCTTAAATATCGTAAAAAAAACTCTTAAATATTAAGAAAAGTAATGAAAAAAAATTATTCATTTATCTTAAATATTGATCAACTATTTTGGTAAATGAAAAAGCAGTGTTTTCAGTACCAGACCGGGAGTCGGTCACATAACCAGTCCGGTTGTATTTAGTTGAACAGCTTTCATTTGAACATGACTGGCCGGTGAACCGGACCAGGGGTTCCTGATAAGTGGCCAAAGTTTCATGTATTAAAAGGTGTAATATGTTATATTTATGCAATTTGATATGTGGAATACAAAGGTTTTGTGTAGTCATGCATGTGCAGGTGTTGGAAGCTTAAAATGCGATCTTTGAAGATATTACGGAAGAGTTGGATGGAAGACGGAAGAAACGGGGCAAAACTGCAGGCAAGCGTAAGCCTACGCCGCCAGCGTAAGCCTACGCCCTACCAGCGTAGGCCTACGCCTAACTGTTTTCTTCACAGCTTGCTTCAGGTCTCAGCGTAATCCTACGCCCACCCAGCGTAAGCCTACGCTGGGTGCGTTTCAGACGCGGGGTTTGGGCGAAACAGCCCGATTTTGAGGTTTATTTAGGTTTTTCTTCCCCAAATCGAAATCCATCTCTTACACTACACTTTTAGGCGATTTTGAGAGGATTCACACACCCACTTGAAGATTGAAGATGATCTCCCTCACCATGAGTGGGTGATTCACTTGTGGCTTCCTCCAGGCGGACGGTTCGTATAGGTTTTTGTATATGATTCAGTTTATTCATGTTTGGATCTTGTTAGTTTCTGACATTAACTTGAGAGATTGATGTATTCGTTGGTTTAAACAGTTTATGATTATGCTTTGAGTTTGCATGCTTTACGATCTTGTTCGGTTGATGACAAAACCTAGTAGCAGGGTTGGGTGACTAAAGGGGGTAACTTGGTATTCATAAATTGGGTGATTGAATTATACTAGTTTGTGACGAAACTAGTTGTATAGGTTTTCTGACAAAGAATCTGTCTTCAATTACTGTTTCAACTAATTTTCCAACACTATGTCTATGTGGTGTCCAATTGAACAACTGAATTTTGCATAAACCTAGAATCTGAAGTTTGGAGGAGGTTACATCTTTATTTAATCTGTGTGTTTTTATTCTAATTTGCTAATCTAAACAATTGAACTTTCCACTGATTCCCTGTGGATTCGACAACCCTACTTCCCTATCTACAGTCTAAGGTAGATAAGTAGTAGTTTTTATAAATGTTTTTGATTGACCTTGACATCGCGATCAAAATGGCGCCGTTGCCGGGGAATCGGTGCGCTTAGTTCTATTGCTTTAGTTTATTGTCTTTAGTTGATTTTAATTCTTATCAAACTTCTTATCAAATACCCAAAAAGATATTCTTTACTTTTGTTTTTATTTTTTTATTTTTTATTTTTTTTGTTTTGTTTATTTTGTTTTATTTTTATCGTTCAGAACTGCTTGGGTGTGCTACTTGTGCAGGTCGGCATGGACAGGAATTATCATGATAATCAATATTACTATGAGCCATGCAATAACTGTGACATCACTGGCCATTGGGCTCAAGATTGCCCAAGATACAATTCACATGGTGGTGGTCCTGAGTATCAAAGCTATCAGGAAAATTATAATCAAGACTACCACCCGAGCGGACCATCTGAACAAGACAACTATCAATCTGAACTGGATGTTATCCGGTCAGATATGAAGGAGATGACCAAAGTGATACAAGCAGTGGTGCAGAAACAGGAGAGCCAGGACAAAGCTCATCAAGCTTTGGTAGATCTAGTTGCTAACCTAACTGGGGTTGTTGCAAGCATCATCAAAGAAGTAGGTAAGCCTTGCAGTGCACATCAATCCTCAAATTCTCAAACCACAATCAGTGCACACCTAAATGATGTAAGTCTTAAACCCTCATCTGATTTTTCTGATGTTGAACATACTCCACCACTGGTAGTAGAGAGAGTGGTGGAGTACAGTGAGCCTAAATCTGATCATAATCAGGATTTAACTTCACAAAATAACCTGAAAAATAAAAATGTGATTAAATCTCTGAAAATTCCATTCCCTTCGGCTTTGTTACCACCAGTGTTCCCACCAGTGTTAAGTGAACGGGATCCAACACAAGATGAAAGATGGGAGAAATTTGAAAATCATAAAATTAATCTACCATTTTTGAAAGAACTTAAAGAAAATCCTGATAGTGTTGAGTGCTTGAAAGGTTTGAGTACCCGTAAACGACGGCACAAATGTCCCGAGCAAGTAAAATTGAGTGTCAGTGTGAATGCCGTGTTTATGGGTACCCTTCCCCCGAAACTTCAAGATCCAGGGGCACCTATTATTTCAATTCAAATAGGTGAAATTACATTGAATAGAGCATTACTGGATCTTGGAGCATCTGTGAGCATAATTCCAGGGAGTCTGTATGATCAGCATGAATTTGGTTCATTACTGAGAGTTAACACCACCGTGGTGTTGGCTGATCAGACTCCCGCACATCCTCGGGGGATTGTAAAGGATGTGATTGTGAAGGTAGGAGAGTTTTATTACCCAGTGGATTTCTTGGTGTTGGATTGTGTGAAGAACACAGAACCAACTATCATTTTGGGTAGACCATTCTTGGCCACTGCTCAGGCAAATATTAATTGTGCTGAGGGAAATGATAAGGATGAGGTTTGGGGCTCAGAAAATGAGTCTTAAAATATTTTCAAACTTGCCAACCCCGAAAGCTAACAAATGTGGATCACCTGAAAAGGTGAATCACACAGTCGAGAATGCTTGTGTTGTGTTTGACAGGTCAGCTGAGATGAAGAATGGTGAAACTCCAGACAATAGGAAGAAGAGAGTCAGAAAGAGAAGGCGGAAAGGGAAGAAACCGCGAGTTCATGATGTAGATCAAGAACTCTTCTCTCTGTTTATGAAGGCTTGGAGAAAAGTGGATGATGAGAGGAATTTAAGTGTGGGGGAGGAGGACTGCAAACATCCCACCCGACCACCATGACCTAAGCAAGGTACACTGCGTCGGGCTGAGGACGTTAAACTTAGCACTCTTAGGAGGTAGCCTAAGGTATGTTTTACATTCATGTCTAGTTAAATGAACTTTGCGGGTGTGTTCAATAGAAACCCTCACGAGACTCAACTCGTCCACTCGGGCTACCGAGGGGTTTAAAAGGCTTGATGCATATGCTAAATGCATCCGTGATTCCTACGAAAGTGAGTTAGGAAATCATTTCTTTGTTTTCTTTGTTTTGTGTGTGAGCCGGCCAAGTGTGGGGAATTTTCATGGGTTGTCAAGTGAGTGTGCGTGCTTTCCAATTCTGTATATCGTTTTATTTTTGTATTTTTATTTTCATCGTCTCTCATCCTACATTGGGGACAATGTAGAGTTTAAGTGTGGGGATGGGAGACTGAGTGAGACTGAGTGTGTATATATAAAAATTGAAAAATCCATAAAAATTTAAAAATTTTCAAAAAATGTCCTTGGATCAGAATTTTTGTAACTAAATGGAAAATGATAGATATAATTGGAAACTATGCTTTTGTGATTAAAAACAATAATAAATAGAAAACGCGTTTGATTTGTAATGTTTTGGTAGGCCCAACCAATCTAAAGAGCTTAAATATCCTGATATTGTATCTAGGGTTAATTGACAATCAATTCAAGATGTCTTGTGGGTTCTTATCTTAGGGCTTCGGCAAGGTTGAAACTGTCATCATAGGGTGATAGGTACCACTATAAGCAAAAATTTATAAGTTTTTAAAAATTACTTGGCACACCACTTTCTTTTTATGAAAATAAATCCGAAAACTGGTGACGCCCGCAATCCATAATCCATCTTGCATGAGCTTAATTAAACAAAATTGAGAGCTTGAGTGCAGCCTGCGTGTTTCCCTTCGGGATTGTGACTTGAAGGATACACCCATGGGCGGGACTTAAGTGATCAATATTGGATGACTAAGTTAGGAGTACGTGTTTCCCTTCGGGATGGTGACTTGAAGAATACACCCATGCTCCGAAGCTTATGTACTTCATGGCTTAAGAACTGCAGCCTACGTGTCATATATCGTGTTCCAGCATGATTGAAACACCACTGGGTTAGGTTCATTTATAAAATAATAATAAAAGCTCAAAAACATGCATCCATCGATCCATAATTCCATAATTTTCAAAAACTTGTAAATTAGTGTTTATAGTGGTGGGAAATCTATACGGTTTAACCCGTGCCTAAACATGACTTTGAGATGGGATTAGACTAAGTTGTAGCTTCCTGAATGTGAGACCCATAGAGAAACTGTTGCTTGGTAATAAATAGGATAGTAGATCACAGAATCGGGGGCTCAATAGATCGGTGGTTGGGTTTAGTCGGATAGAAATACCAATTGTTACAGTCAATGCGTGATTATGTTTTAATTGTATGAGATTATGAGAGCAGGTTTCAATTATGATTCCATTGCATAATTCTTTTTCGGGACGCAAAAGAGTAAGTGTGGGGATATGATAAGTGGCCAAAGTTTCATGTATTAAAAGGTGTAATATGTTATATTTATGCAATTTGATATGTGGAATACAAAGGTTTTGTGTAGTCATGCATGTGCAGGTGTTGGAAGCTTAAAATGCGATCTTTGAAGATATTACGGAAGAGTTGGATGGAAGACGGAAGAAACGGGGCAAAACTGCAGGCAAGCGTAAGCCTACGCCACATGGCGTAATCCTACGCTGCCAGCGTAAGCCTACGCCCCACCAGCGTAGGCCTACGCCTAACTGTTTTCTTCACAGCTTGCTTCAGGTCTCAGCGTAATCCTACGCCCACCCAGCGTAAGCCTACGCTGGGTGCGTTTCAGACGCGGGGTTTGGGCGAAACAGCCCGATTTTGAGGTTTATTTAGGTTTTTCTTCCCCAAATCGAAATCCATCTCTTACACTACACTTTTAGGCGATTTTGAGAGGATTCACACACCCACTTGAAGATTGAAGATGATCTCCCTCACCATGAGTGGGTGATTCACTTGTGGCTTCCTCCAGGCGGACGGTTCGTATAGGTTTTTGTATATGATTCAGTTTATTCATGTTTGGATCTTGTTAGTTTCTGACAATAACTTGAGAGATTGATGTATTCGTTGATTTAAACAGTTTATGATTATGCTTTGAGTTTGCTTGCTTTACGATCTTGTTCGGTTGATGACAAAACCTAGTAGCAGGGTTGGGTGACTAAAGGGGGTAACTTGGTATTCATAAATTGGGTGATTGAATTATACTAGTTTGTGACGAAACTAGTTGTATAGGTTTTCTGACAAAGAATCTGTCTTCAATTACTGTTTCAACTAATTTTCCAACACTATGTCTATGTGGTGTCCAATTGAACAACTGAATTTTGCATAAACCTAGAATCTGAAGTTTGGAGGAGGTTACATCTTTATTTAATCTGTGTGTTTTTATTCTAATTTGCTAATCTAAACAATTGAACTTTCCACTGATTCCCTGTGGATTCGACAACCCTACTTCCCTATCTACAGTCTAAGGTAGATAAGTAGTAGTTTTTATAAATGTTTTTGATTGACCTTGACATCGCGATCAGTTCCTTCAAAATTCCTTTTTCTTATTAATTTAATATTCTAAGTTGCGTATTTTATTTATTTAAGTCTTTATATGACAATAAAATTGCAAATTCACATCAGAACATATAATATATATATTGTATCTATATACATAATTTAATTTTAAATTATTTATGAGATTATTCTGTTAAAAATCCAGTCCAACTGAGGTGATCGGTTCGCTATCCTGTCCGATTCTGAAAATATTGGTTTTGAGAAAGAGTCTGCAGATGAACACTGAAGTCAACAGGGGATTTACTGTAGTTAATGAAGATGAAATATAAGTTCTTGGAGGGATGAAGATGAAATAAAAAATTGTACATTGTGAAAGGGAGAAATGGAGGTAAGTGAAGAAAATGGGTTTTGAGAAAGAGACTACAGATAAACAGTGAAGTCAAGGGTGGATTTACTGTAGCTGCCTTTAATGTTGATGATCTATAGTTGATGAAGATGAAATAGAAAGTTGTCGATTGTGAAGGGAGAAAAATGGAGTTAAATGAAGGATATAGGTTTTGAGAGGGTTTGAAGAACGGTGGGGGTTTTACTGTAGCTACCTTAATATATTGTAGCAACTTTACTAAGTTAGTTTCAAAAAACTAATATAAAGTTATTACTGAAGATAACATGTATGGTCAAAAGATACTCACAATTCAGTGCCACAACAACCTTATTTATAGTGCACCGGGTCAAGTTGGCTTAAATTAAGAATTTTGAAACATGAACAGAAGAAGCAAAGTTCGTTACTACAGATAGGTTATTGAAATACCCACCTTGAATTACCGGAACCGGTAAGAACCGAAACCAGTAAGAACCGGTTCTTGAATACCTGGAACCGGTACATAGGTTCCGTTTTTTCATCCAAGAACCAGACCTAGAACCAAAACCGATAAAAACCGGAACTAGTTCCGAAATCGAAACCAGTTCTTATGAATACCCGATTTGTGCACCTCTAGTTCTAATGCAAATACTACCCAGGAGTAGAGGTGGGCAAAAAAACCGGTTTGGAATAGTTAAACCGGTTTCGACCCGAAACCCGACCCGAATACGAACCGGTTTAAGTGGAACCGGTTTCAAACCGGTATGAACCGGCGGTTATGAACCGGTTTAATAGGCAAATATATAAAACCGGTTTTTTGTGAACCGGTTTGGGGAACCGGTTTGTCAAACCGGTTTAAACCGGTTTAACGGTAACTTTCAAAATATAACCGTTGGGATAACGGCTATATAGCCGTTTTTTGACCGTTAGACACGTTTTTGACCGTTTTTTTCACCCATTTTAACACCCAAACACATTATAAATAGGTAGTGGGTGTTTTGGTTAAATCACACTTCTCAAACCCGCTCTCTACACTCTCGTTTATAAAAAACGCTCGAAAACGCTCAAAAAACGCTCAAAAAAACTCTCAAAAAAACGCTATGGCAGAATCAAGTTTTGGTGTTTCCTCTAACGAAGTTAGCGTTGTGAAAATCATACCAACAACGAGGAACCCCGCAATTTGGTCAAACTACGATCTATGTGAGTTGTCTAACGGGTTGGAACGTGCTCGTTGCAAAAATTGTGGTGGTTTTTTTAAAAAGGAATCAAATTCTACTCTAAAAACTCATCTGGAAAAATCGTGTCCGAGTTTGAAGAATATTCCGGGTGAGGGTCAAGCATCTATGACAAGCGAGGGTGGAATTTGAAACTTCGATCCAAATATTGTTCGAGATAGAATGGCGAAATTAGTTATTCAAAGAGGTTTGCCGTTCAACCACTTCGACATCCCGCTCACGACGAGGATGATTCAAGAAGCACTTCAACCATGTTATCATCAAGTAAGTCGTAGTACTCTTAGACGTGATTGTCTAAAAATGTGGAAAAAAGCAAAAAAAGAATTAATTTTAGGTTTTGAAAAATTGGAAACCGGTGTGAACTTAACCACCGACGTTTGGTCGGCTCCACATGGTATTCCCGACTCATATATTTGCGTTACCGCTCATTGGGTTGATCCCAATACGTGGCAAATGATGAAACGTACAATCGCTTTTGAGATGTTTGAATATCCGCACACGGGTCAAAATTTATTTCACATTTTAGATGGTGTGATAACCGAATTTAAATTACAAAATAAATTATTTTCAATATCTTTTGATAATGCCTCAAATAATACAAATGCGGTTCAAAAATTAATATTAAAATATAATCCGATTTGCAACAGCGCTTTTTTTCATAGTCGATGTATTGCATACATCATCAACTTAGCCGTGCAAGACGGGCTTGCGGTTGAACCCGTTATTGAATTAAGTAATGCATTTCGAGTCATGCTTAAAGATGTTTTTAGTAGTAGTAAAAAAAGATACCATGAATATATTAGATTATGTAACGATACGGGTTTGATTTGCTTAGGTCCCAATTGGGACCTCCCAACAAGATGGAATTCAACTTATAAAATGTTTCATAGTGCTATACGTCAAAAAGATACTTTATCAATTTTTCATGATATGCTTTCCTCAAAACCGCGTCGTAAAATTCAAAGTTTTCCGTCTACGAGTTGGGAAATTATTGAAAATATAACCGAATTGCTCGAAGTTTTCAAAACCGCCACTACTTTTTTATCCGGGGTTTATTACCCCACAAGTCCCTTGGCTCTTAAACAAATATTTCTAATGTGTAACAAATTAGCCGAACTTGAAAATAAAAATACTCTTTTTACGAGAATGATAAAACCGATGAAAGAAAAATTTGTTAAATATTTTAAAGAAATGCCTCCGGTTATAACTTGTGCCGCCGCATTAAACCCTACAATTAATGTTTACGGTGTTGAAACCTTGATTGATAAAATAACTTACGATTTGGATTTGAATGCCGAAGATATTCATTTTTCAACCGTAACAAAAACTTATTTTAACAAATGTTTGCAAGATTTGTTTGATATTTATTTACATAAATATGGTACAACACAAACTCCACATGATACGATGGGCGCGGGCGCATCAAGTAGCAGCTCGAGGAATGTGAACTTAAATTTGTATAACGAAATGAGAAATGAATTTACTAAACGGGCTAGAGGGTCCACCCCGAGTAGCGAACTCGGAAGGTATACGGGAAAAAACTTTTTATCATTTATGAGTCCGGATGTTTTTGAGGACTTTGATATTTTGGCTTGGTGGAAAGGAAACGAATCTACTTTTCCGGTCCTTTCCGCCATGGCCCGTGATTTACTAACCGTCCAAGCTTCCACGGTAGCTTCGGAATCCGTTTTTTCTCTTAGTGGCAGGGTTTTATCTATTCGAAGAACTAGACTCACCCCCGCGGCAATGGAAATGTGCATTTGCTTGAAAGACCATTTGGATGCAGTAGATAGGAGACAAGATAGGAGTTCGCTTGAAGACGAAATTGAAGTTGAAGAATCATACACGAATCTGAGGTCAACCAAGGATTGGCGAGCCCACTTACAAATGAAGAACTCGCCGAAGATGATAGACTAAGAGGATCCACTAGTAACTCTGAGAATGACGGCTAAAATTAAACAAAATATATATATATATATATATATATTTTTTTTTTCTTTTTGTCGAATTGTAATGTTTAATTTTGTAATGTTTTGTGATTTCCGAACTCCTACGGTATGAATAAACGTTGAACTTTATGTTTTTATTTGTTAAATATTTAAACAAATTTTTTTTTTTTTAATAAAACCGGTTCACCAACCCGAACCGGTCCAGAACCGAACTGAACCGGTTCAACAGGTTCAGGATTCTACATGTGGAAAACCGGTTTATACCCGAACCGGTTTAGTCAAAACCGGTTTCACTTTTGGTCAACTCAAACCGGTCCGGGCCGGTTTGAAACCGGTTCGGGCCAAAAACCCGGTTTGTGCACCTCTACCCAGGAGGCCATGATTATCTGGATAGTCCTTCCAAATCGCCCATGGGCTTTCGGTTGGGCCTTTAATCTGAAAATATGGATAATCTTCGTATTTCCTTAGCTATTGGGCCGGTTCTCTTTGGTAGGATGTAAATTGAGATGTTGACCTGTTGTAACAGTTCAACACTTGTTGCAATGAGGATTTAAATATTTAAATAAATATATTACTTTAAACAATATCATCAAATATTAAATTCTTTTTTAATCCTTTACGAGGAATCTAATTTTTTATCTTTTAAATTTTAGTTATTTATCAAAATTCTATAGATTTTCATATTCGTCTATATGACATTCATTAACCTCTTGTTTTGTCTAACCCATCAAAAATACATTGTTTATTTTCTATAAAAAAAGTTCTCGATTTTAAAATTCCCTTTTTGTGCCCCGAAAAGTGAGTCAAGCATGAGCGTGGAGAAACCGAATTGCGTGATTTATCACTAAGTTATAACTAAACATATGCATTATCATCCTCGGATATGAGTGTTGAGTTGATGGGAAAAAGAAGATAGAGATGGTAAGGAATAAACAACAATGACAACTTTTCTAGTTGACGGTGTCTTAATTAACATCAGTCTGTGGTACATATCGATAGAGGTGCACAAACCGGATTTTTTTTGGATCCGGACCGGATCCGTCAAACTTGGTCAACAACTGGACACATTGGAACCGGTTCCGGATCGAAACCGGTTCCGGATCGGATCTGGTTAAGGGAGTGGAGAGTTGGAACCTATTGGAACCGGACCGGATATATGGAACCGGACCGGACAAAAAAAAACCGGTTCCACCGGATTTTTTTTAAAAAAAAATCTTTTTTAAAAAAATTAACAAAGATACACTAAAAAATACATGTTTTATTTATTTTTTATATTTTTTAAGTGATTTAACAGTAGTTCGTACAAAAAAATTATAAAAAACATAATTGAATCACAAAATATATATTATTTATTATGACTCGTTATTCGTCGTCTACTCGTCTTTGTCTTCGTAACATCGGTTTTCAATCTTATTCGCTTGAGATACGTTGGGCTTCATTATAAGTTTGTTCTTTGTCAGAAAGTGGATTCGTCGCCCCTTGTTCTACTTCGAATTCGTGTATTTCTTGTCCAATGTCAAGCTCGCCTTCTAGTTTTGCAACATGTTGTACACGTTCGGCGGCATCCAAATGGTCCTTCAAGCAAATACACATCTCCATAGATTCTGGTGTAAGCCTCGTTCTTCGAATAGATAAAACTCTGCCACTAAGAGAAAAAGGCAGATTCCGAAGCTACCGTGGAAGCTTGGACGGTTTGTAGGTCACGGGCTATTGCGGCTAGAACGGGATATTGGGATTCCCTTCCTTGCCACCAACTCAAGATATCAAAGTTTTTAAACTCTTCGGATCTTAGAGTTGAAATAAAGTCGGTTGCTTGATATCTCCCAAGCTCGCTACTTGGTGTGCTTCCACGAGCTCGTTTAGTATTTTCGTTTCTTAAAGTGTTAAATAAATTTAGCATCGGGTTCCTTGAACTACTAGAACTTGAACCCGAAGCCATTGATTCACGTATGTTTGATGGATCACCACTTCCACCATATTTGCGTAAATAATAATCAAAGATATTATTAAAAGTCGAATTGAAGTCCCGTATTGCCTTTGATTCAAAATTTGGGTCTTCCTCGAACATATTTAAATCTTCCGATATTGATCAAATTAATGTTTCAACACCGGTTACATTAATCGTTGGTTTTAAGGCGGCCAAACATGTAACAACGACCGGCATTTTCGAAAAATATTTTTTAAATTTAGCTTTCATAGGTGTTACCATTTTTTTCAAAAATAGTGTCGTGATATTCAAACTCTTTTAATTTATTACATATTAAGTATAATTGTTGAAGTATTAGCGAAGACGTGGGATAATAAACTCCCGATAAACATGTAGTTGCATTTTTAAAAACCTCAAGCAAATTAGTTAGTTTCTCGATCATATCCCAACTTATATTATCATTTTTTTGTGAACAACGTTTCTTTTAGACAAGTTCATCATGAAAATGTTTTAAAGTAACTCTTTGCATTAAGGCCGATTCAAACATTTTCCATGTCAAGTTTCATCTAATAGGTACGTCCCAATTTGGACCTAAAAAGATGGAATCCATTTGTTGGCACAAGTTTCTATAGTTTATATATCTTTTTTTTTGCTTGTGCTAAAAACTTCCCGTAACATCACTTTAAAATTTTCTTTACTTCTTTTATTTCTTGGACGTTTAGATCGTCTTGCACAACCAAGTTAATGATGTGTGCAACACGTTGACTATGAAAGAAAACACCGTTACAAGGTGGTTCATATTTTATTTTTAATTTTTCCACCGCATTTGTGTTATTTAAAGCGTTATCAAAAGATATTGAAAATATTTTTTGTTGAATTTGATAAGTTTGAATTACCGAGTCTAAAATATAAAATAAGTTTTCACCGGTATGTGGATATCCAAAATAATCAAACGCAATTGTACGCTTCATCATTTGCCACGACTCGAGTTGAACCCAATGTGCGGTAACGCAAAGGTACGATTCGGGTAAACCATGTGGAGCGGACCAAACGTTCGTTGTTAAGTTAATGCGGATATTTAAACTTTCAAAACCTAAAATTAATTTTTTTTTAGCTCTTTTCCATATTTTTAAACAATCTATTCTCAAAGTAGAACGACTTACATTTGTGTAACTCGGTTGAAGCGTCTCTTGTATCATCCCCGTCAAGCGCGGATTATCAAAGTGATCAAAAGGCAATCCTTCTTGAATGACGAAATGTGTCATTCTCTCACAAACCCTCTCGACATTGTATTACCAAACTCCTCCATCCCTACCAATTTGAGTTTGATCTTCACATTGAGTGTGTTTTGCGTGACTACCAATATGTTTCCTCAAACTTCTATTTCCCGCAGCACCCAAAATTTTACCACAACGTTTGCAACGAGCCTTTTGCGAACCGTTCGACATTTCGCATAAATCAAAATAAGCCCATATCTCTTGGTTTCGGGAGCAAGGAAGTACTCTCACCACAGTGGCATCGCTAGTAGAACCACCAACCGAATTTTGAGTGCTTGCGGAAGCGGAATCCATGAGAGCGTTTTTTTCAAAACCTAAAATTAATTCTTTTTTAGCTCTTTTCCATATTTTTAAACAATCTCTTCTCAAAGTAGAACGACTTACATTTGTGTAACTCGGTTGAAGCGTCTCTTGTATCATCCTCGTCAAGCGCGGATTATCAAAGTGATCAAAAGGCAATCCTTCTTGAATGACGAAATGTGTCATTCTCTCACGAACTCTCTCGACATTGTATTGCCAAACTCCTCCATCCCTACCAATTTGAGTTTGATCTTCACCTTGAGTGTGTTTTGCGTGACTATCAATATGTTTCCTTAAACTGTTATTTCCCGCAGCACCCAAAATTTTACCACAACGTTTGCAACGAGCCTTTTGCGAACCGTTCGACATTTCGCATAAATCAAAATAAGCCCACATCTCTTGGTTTCGGGAGCAAGGAAGTACTCTCACCACAGTGGCATCGCTAAAAGAACCACCAACCGAATTTTAAGTGCTTGCGGAAGCGGAATCCATGAGAGCGTTTTTTTGCGTATAAGTGGGCGTTTTTTTTGCGTTTTTGAGTTTTGAGAGCTAGAATGTTGTTGTGAACTAACTCATACACTCAATACCTATTTATACTTAGTTTCAAGCCTCAAAGACCAAAAAAGATACAAAAAAAACGGCCATATAACGACTATATAGCCGTTTTTTTCCCCAACTGCTAGAACCGGTTCCAAAATGTCCAAAAAAAAAACGATCCCAAAATGTCCGATTTTTATCCGGTTCACAAAAAACCCACTAACCGGTTCTGGATCCGCCGGTTCTGAAAATGTCCGGACCGGTTCCAAAATGTCCGGTTCTAGCCGGATCCGGTTTCGGATAATCCTTCGGATCGGATCCGGATCCTTTCTGCACCTCTACATATCGATACACGAACATGAGATGGTGTTGCCATCACAAAAACCCCACGTCCGCACCGTCCTTTTTAGTTTGGATTAATAAATATAAATTCAATCTGTACCATTAACAACATTCAAATCATTCGGAACCTATATTATTAATAATCAAACAATGACCAAAACATGAATAGTAAGGTACAAGTTGAGAGGCTTTTTGTACAACCAGAATGTAGAGGCTGATACGTGTCTTCTTCTATTTGTACAACCAGAATGTATCTTCTTCTATTCCTATTTACCTGTCATTGATAATTTGATACGTGTCTTCTTCTATTCCTTTTCAATGAGACGTGATGAGAGACAGAGACAGATGCGCCGCTACCATCACCGGTGAGCATCGCCACTGTCATAGGCCACCAGCACCGACATCCCCTCCGGATTAATCAATCGTCGTCTTCAATTTCTCAGGTAGTAATACTTCGTCTATCAGTTTTTGTTCTTGATTGTAGCTTATGAACCCTAAACTGGGGCTCATAAAACCCTAAGATAAGCGTGTAGCTCATGAACGCTAAGTTGAATTGGACATGCAATTGGATTATGCTTACATTTATTTATGAAGCTGAACCCTAAATTGAACCTCATAAAAACCTGAATTGTCTAGGCTGTGGAGATTTGTTCCGGCAATATGTTCTTAGACTGAAATATTTTGTGAATCTGGGAATGATCTTCACGATATGAATGGAACTCATGTGAATCTCAGTTAGAAATTTTTATAATATTTTAATTTTTATTTTTTGCATATAATTTTGCAGGAACATGTCAATTATAAAATACCCTTATTTTCATCTCTCTTGCTCACAATTCATATTGGTTCTGTTGGTGGTGGTGTGCCAAATGCATTCTATAGCTTCAATTTGGGTATGTGCAGCAGTGTTCCTACTCTTATTCATCACTCTATATTTTATTGTACCGTTATCTTTTGTGCTCACGCAGTAACTGGAAATATTTCACTGTAAAACATCACAGTATGATTTTTTTTTTCATGTGAACGGGTTTGCCTCTTCTACATTTAACATGATACATTTATGGTAGAACAGTTGCAGCCGGTTTTGCTAAACGAATTGTAAAGTTGCTATTCATATGTGATGATGTAAAATTTGAATTTATAGGTGTATTAAAGAGAAGAAAGCAATGGGTGGAGATGAGTCAAAAGCAAAGAAGAAAACGAAAGCTTTGCATTCATGAGATCTGAGATTGATCATCCGGCGGAAGTGCGAGCAGAATGCTGTCAAGAACTGCCGGTATTGATCCGAGTAACAAACCATTTTGACTTTTATTAATCTTTTTTTTGTGATTTAAAGGTCAGGAAGATTATAGCAGATTAAGGCCCCTAAGCTACAAAGATGCAGACATATTTTTGTTAGGTGGTAGGTAGTAGGCTAACCTAACATGACCCGACCCGACCCGTTTTTACCCGTTACCCAAGCCGCCCATCTTGCCACCTTTACTTAGGAGGCATATTATGATGATACATGTTATGAATTTAATAAAATACAGTGTGAATAGGCTGACATTTAACTGGCATCCATGTTTTTGTTTGGTCATATCATTTGCTTTCTGTTACAAAGTCTTCATATTTAAAGAACTTTTGATTTTAATGTTTACCAGGGGATGGCTATGGCAAACTCCAAGGGGCCTTCAACAATAACAAGTATGATGTACAATATGATTACTGAAGAATTGTTAATGTTCTTCACAACAGGTTTTTCTTTATTTTGTTTCTTTCTAATTTCTATTTCTTTTGAGTTGTTAGGTATACAGATTAGTGAGATTTGATTTTAAAAACTGAAGGATACCATATAAGGCTGTGGTATTATTTAACCTAATCATTTTTTAGATCTTTTTTAAATTTTTTTGCTTATTTATTTGGCTTTTTTTTTAAAAAAATTTGATGAATTCAAAATTTATGCTATATCTTCTCTATTTTTAGAAACTTATAATATATACATAATGTTATGTCAAAGAATTTTAAGATAATAACCTGATTGTTGTTTTTTGTTAATTTTTGAAAAATGCATAGCTGCTACGGAGGCTGCTGTTATGTATTCCATAGTATAATGTTAATGTAATGGGTCATGCTATGTTTTTTTTTCTCATTACTAAGTTATTTTAGTTTTATATCTTTGTTTAAACTATAAAGACATTTATCTATTTCCTTATCTGTTTTGCAGTACTTTCATAATTGGACTTGCAACAGGTTCTCTTATACCCATTTATCAATCATATTTTAAAAACATGAAATTTTATCCTTTTTTTTCAATATTTTTGTTCTAAACGTTGTACCCAAATGTTTGTAGAGTGACATGTCGGGACTGGTTCCAAGTGAGTTTAAAGGAAGATCTTACTGTTTTACGTTGTCATGTAAGGGCGTGTTAATTTTTATAAAAGAAACTGTTCTCTCTTTAAAGTAAAAAAATTGTAAGGTTGTGGTCAACTCATGTTGCAGGAATTTTCATCTGATATGTGAAGCCGTACAGTCAAGCGGATTGGTGATGTTTCAAAGCTTCGTACATATCAATTTCCACAGGTTATTTTAACTAATAAAATATCATACTTTACAGATCTTTTACAGATAATTTGTGATTGATGGAGTTGGGTTGACCTAAAACAAATTTTGTTCATGTTTTTAGATCTTTTACGGATAATTCGTGTCAACATGATTATAAAATTGATATTATTCCGATCTGAATGGGCCCCAAAAATAGTCACGTCGTAACAAAACCATAGTCACATGGTTCGCTACCTAACCCACGATCTACGAATCGGATCGATCGTACCCAATCGCGGTACGATCGCGATCCAGGTTCGCTCTGGTTCGCGAATTTGATCGAAAAATTAACGATCCGGAAATCCAATTCTACCGTACCTGGTCGCTCTCGGATCGCGAATTCTGTGATGCTGGAACACCAATTTCGTTTATAGGGAACATCGAACCGATGTTCTTTGGTTCGTGGAATACCTACAGACGCATTGAATATTGAACATCGAACCAGGTAACATCCCTCCATCAAATTCCCTCCAAATTTCTGAGCATCCATCCTATATAAGGATTCCCTGAGTTTCTCAATTTCATCCATTCTCAATTATCCCTCATAATTTCTGAGTCAATCGATCGATACTCAAGAATCATGGTATTTGGAAAGAAACGGAATGTTGCTTATGAGGAAGGTAATGGAGTTGACGATTTTGTTGATCTTCTTGAGAATGAGAAAGCTGGGCAGGAGCAGAAGGAGGGCCGGCAATCATCAGAAGGTTGCCTTTTTCTTTTCCTTCTCACAATTAAACTTCATTTCTGACTAAGTTTAATGATGTATTTTTTAGTACTTTTAAGTTTAATGTTTATGTTTTATAACTTTTATCATTGAGTACTTATAAATTTAAGTGGTACAGCGTACCACGTTAGATGGTACATCGTACCGGACCGAACCGAAATGAACCTACCCCCAATCGTACCGAATTTTAGAGACCTAGCGTACCACGTTCCCGTTCCACATTTTCGTACCGGAGCGTACCGCGATCTATGTGACTATGAACAAAACGCTAGGAAATTAGTAAAACATCATATTTCATAAGTTATAAATGAAAAAAACAAAATTTGCCCAAAATTGATTATACAGATTAAATCATTATTAACAACCAGCCTCTATGATCTACTATAATAATGTTAAGCGCAATCTGATAGCATAAGTTTAAGCTGTTGGGTTTTTCCTTATGCATTCTAAGAACTAGACACTTTTTTCCATTAAGTTTGTTATAATAATCTGTAGTCTTCATGATGTTTGGCTGTTTGCTTCATTGTGGGGTGGAAGGAGCCACTTAAGTTTCTCTTTTTTCTTTGAAATTTACATAGATCAAGTATGGAAAAGAGTTCATTTATAGGTCTGGGTATATTACCTTGGATGATGAATCTATATTTTCGGTAGTATCATTTGTTATGTCTTCATGCACCAAAAAATATCTGATTACTTGCATCTCTTATGCAGATAAAGGTGGATGAGTTCTTTAGTCTCTTTTTCTCTGATGACACCCTCCCTTCTCTTGAATCATATCACAAAAAATTTGGCATCTCTCTCTCTCTCTCTCTCTTATTTTTTGATATTTTCCCGTAAATTAACCGTCTTTAGGCTTTTTAATAGATGGGATGTATGGTCAGCCCTCCACAACCTGCTGACATCTCATATGACCAGTTTCTTAGAGAGGTAAGATCCGTTCATTTAAGCATATTGTCTGGCACTTTGGCATAAGCTAAAATTACCTATGGGTTTGTTTACATATTCACAAACAATTTAAATTCTTAATTTTGATCTATAGGATATAAAGATCACTTATATGTCATTCTTAAAGGATATATTAGATAACCCCTAAATTTGTAGGTGCGAGTGTACAAATGCACTCAGAAAGTCAGAATCAATTTAGGGCTTAATTTTTTTGGTCTAATTAGCTTTATTCTATCTCCAATCTAACTGAAACTTGTCGTTCCCAATTGTTGTGTTTACTATTAATGGACCAACAGTTCATCTGCGTGTGCCTCCGGAGTGGTGGTGAAATAGCTGATAGATAGAGGTGGCAAGATGGGCAACTTTTTAAAGGGTTATTTCTCACCATTATTCAAATAGGCCCTATGGTTTATCCACAAACAAATTTTTTGTCTGTATCTTTTCTATTGTGTGGTTTTCATTATGCAGGAAACCCTTAACCATTCTTTCAAGTGCCTTTATCGATTTAGAAAATTGGTTTCTTGACAAGGTGCTTTCATCTAAATCAGGTAGCCAGTTCAACTACATTTAGATGTAATTTTCGGGTACAGTTGGTCCTTTTTGATGTGGTTTTTCAATGTAGTGTGTATTTTGTTGCATATGGGTCGATACATATAGCCATTTTAATTGCGTTTCGATAAGGAGTAGCCGCTAATGTAAATTTTGACAAGCTTTCAATGTATTAAGTATGTTTAAGATAAATACCCAACACTTGGCATAACACGGCAAAACAAGTTCGTTCCCGCCGCAACGCGCGGGTGGGAACTACCTAGTTAGATCAAACAATTATCAACCCCATGAATAGTAACTTACTCTTTATATTGCAAGTGGTACAACCACTTGAAGCATGAACACATACCAAACACCCACGAATTCATTCTAAAGAGAAACCCACTTTATAGTTATCAGACAACTCTCTCATCGTTGGTCATTTGGTGTAATGTTAGCCCCAAAACTTCCCATAGTGGAGGTCTTGGGTTCGAATCCTGGCAACAGCAAAAAAAAGGTATGTGGCCAGGTCAGGGGGTTTACCCAGTTGGGGGTTCCTCCTGTGGTGGGCTGCCATGGATGTTCTAGGTGTTGCCCCAAAGAAACACAATTATTCTAAAATATCTAAGTATTGCCGTTCAAAAAAAAAACACAACTCTCTCTCTCATCAAATTACTATATTCTATATTTTAATTTTCAACCCTTATACTATATATAATATACATTTTTATGTGAGTTAGTATTTGAGTATTTTGAACATATAAGTTACAATATTTATCTAATATGGTGCCGCTTCATTTTCTATTAATTTCGTTTTCCTTTAATAACTTCCGTTCGTTAACTTTTTTCAAAATACGAAGTGCGCGACTGTTTTTAGTTTTTTTTTGTCGACGTTTCGATATATTTTTTTTAACGGAGTTGTATTCAAAATCAAGTTTTTTGTGGTAGCGTCACGAGCGGAACCTATTATGAGCGAACAACATCATTGTCAGTATTGGTATTATCAGAACCCTTATCGGTATTCGCTTTATGGTTTTCGATAACCCGAACCGGTCATTTTTTATTTTGTTTTTTCCCTTTTTTATTATTTAGTTTTATGTTTATTTTTATTAACATAATTTTTAACGTTATGCCTACGTTTTCATTTAAATTTTATTAACAATGGGCGCGACACCCGCCGCAAAGCGCGAGTATAACCATCTAGTTATTAACTAAATTAAAGACCATGAATAGTGAAGCAGCCGGCCAGCCTGCTTCTACTGAATTATTTTTATTTTTTATTTAATTTTTTAACCTTTATAGTATATATAATATACGTTTTTAACCCATTTTATTTTTAATTAATTTCGTTTTCCTTTAATAACTTTTGTTCGTTAGCTTTTTTTCAAGATACGGAGTGCATGACTGTTTTAGTAATTTTTTTGTCAACGTTTCTGTATAATTTTTTTTTAAAACGGAGTTTAATTAAAAATCGAGTGTTTTTATCTTTAGTGCGTTGTTGTAACGTTACAAGCCGAACATATTATGAGTGAACATCATTGTCGGTATTGGTATTATCGGAACCCGTATCAGGTGTCCGCTTTTATAGTTTTCAACTACCCGAACCGGTAGTTTTTTTTTTCTTTTTTATTATTTAGTTTTATGTTTCTCTTTTAGATTTTTATTCTTTAGTTTTACCATTGTGCCTACGTTTTTATGTACCTAAGTATATTTATTTTTTAACCGCCTCAAACGTTTAAGATCTGTTTCACACCGCGTCACGCGAGAGTTCGAGTTAGATTATGTTTCTACACCGCCGCAACGCGCGGCGGGTAAAACTACTAGTTAGGATTAAAGAGAAACAAAGAGGAATAGTATCTCTTCCACACAATGAAGGCCACGTCTAGCTTCTTTTTTTTTCTTTTTCATTTTGTACTTTATTTAATATACCTTTTTAACCTATTTAAATTTCTATTAATTTCGTTTTCCTTTAAAAATTTTCGTTCGTTAACTTTTTTTTTTAAACAGAGTACGAGACTCTTTTTAGTTTTTTTTTGTCAACGTTCTGATATAATTTTTT
Source organism: Smallanthus sonchifolius (assembly GCA_023525975.1). Classification (NCBI taxonomy): domain Eukaryota; kingdom Viridiplantae; phylum Streptophyta; class Magnoliopsida; order Asterales; family Asteraceae; genus Smallanthus; species Smallanthus sonchifolius. The sequence goes on from CM042046.1 coordinate 38,197,793, forward strand.
TTTGAAAATGGAGTTTTATTTAAAATCGACTTTTTTTAGTATTGTAGCCTATATCGAGTGTCGTTATCGTTGTGGTACCGTGACGAGCCAAACCTATTATGAGCGAACACTATCATTGCCGGTATTGGTATTATCGGAACCGGTCGTTTTCGACCACCTGAACCGGTAATATTTATATATTTTTTCTATTTTTTATTTAGTTTTATGTTTCTTTTCTATTAACATTATTTTTACCTTTACGCCTACGTTTTCATTTAAATTTTATAAACACGTGGCCCGACATCCGCCGCGGAGCGCGGGTAAAACCAACTAGTTAAAACCATATACTTGAAGGGTGAATAATGTTTTCAGTAATCCGTGCTCATTATGGATCCAGTATACGTCTACACAATATAAATGTAGAGAAAATAAATAAACCAAAAAAATAACAAATAAACAACATGCTTCTTAATTACTTGGGCTTATACGGTTGGTCATTTGGTGCAATGGTAACCCCAAAACTTTTCATAGGGGAGGTCTTGGATTCTAATCCGAGCCACAGCAAAAAAAAGGGTCTGTGATCTGGTCATAGGGTTTACTCAGTTAGTTCCTCCTGGGATGGGCTGCCTTGCCCTGGATGTTCTAGGTGTTGGCTCGAGGAAATCCAATTATCTTAAAATATCTAGATGTTAGCCGTTCAAAAACAAAAAAAATTACATGAGCTTATCATCTACAAAGTCCAACTTGGTACCAATAACATGCATAAGAGCTTTTGGGTCTATCAATATCTTCACACCCTTGTCCTCAACCAAATTCAAAAAAATTCAGGTGGAATTTAAACAACAACAATTAGAAGACAAATTGTAAGAAGATATATGCTACCACGCATCAGGGGAACATACTCTGAACTACATCAATTAGACCCTCAACTTCAATGATTCATTTACAGGAAACTTTAGGAAAATCTATGAACTAAAAACACGTTGTCAGCGATTCTAGTACCAACACAAACCCAAACCATATGTTTGCAATTTTTAAAAAGGCAATTCAAAAGAACATGTAGATTTGAAGGTTTCTTATAGACGTCAGCGATTCAAGTACCAAAAGGCAATTCAAGCTCCATAGGCTTCACCATGTGATTTTCAAAAACCCTGTTAACTCAACATGTAATTTACCAAAAATTGTTTGAAGGATCTTTCTCTTACCAACCCAATCGGTGAATAACAACCTACTAATATTCATGTCTTCTGTTCTCATCCCACTTTCGTTCTATCCATTTTGACTTTTGACACAACCATAGTTACCGAATTCGCTTAGCCCCCGCGATCCCCGTATTGGATCGCGATGTACCAAAACGAAATTCGCATCGTACCAAATCGCTATGGTACGGCGTATTCAAGTTACCTGGTTCGGCGATCTAAAAGAATGAAATCACTGTACTTCACGATTTTGATAATCGAATTCGCTGGTAGGATTACATTCCGGTTCACGATTTAGGTAATCCAATTAGTATGAAACCATGGTCTGAACCTTTTCTCTTTCTAGATCGATAGGATTGAAGAAGAGATGGAAGGTGGAAGTTTTAGGGTTTAGACTCTTGACCTTTTCTCTTTCTAGTGTCTTTTAGGGTTTAGGTTTTCTCTAGATTTAATAATAATGACGCCCAACCCAATCTTTTTCTATTATAATTAAGCCCAATAAAAATGACCATTTCCCTTTAGTATTAAATATTAAATGATATTTGAAGTTATATTTTTATTTGAAATTTGGCAAATGTTATATTGTATTTGAATTGAGCTTATGTTTTATTCGGGTACATTGAACCGAACTACATGGTACACCGTACCGGTTCATACCGAAATGAATCTACCCCCTCCGTACCGAATACGTTAACTCTAGCGAATTGCATACCCGAACCACGTATTAGGTAACTATGAATCTAGCACCTTATTGGGAGCATTTTCACTCAAATCAAATACCTATAACAACCAAACAACATCAAAATATTTCAAAAATCAGAAATATGTGCATCATTCTCGGTATTTCATTTTGCTACCGCTTCTAGAATTGACAAAAACTATCACAGGAGAAGCAGGAATATGTGACGGTTTTTTGACATCTGACTCGCTTAACAATATGTAATCCGGTATCCAAAAGTCCTTTAAACGGCCATCTTCAGAATCGCAAATAACTGTTTCTGGACCGTCTTGCACAACCAAGTTAATGATATGTGCAACACATCGACTATGAAAGAAAACACCGTTACAAGGCGGTTCATATTTTATTTTTAATTTTTCCACCGCGTTTGTGTTATTTGAAGCGTTATCAAAAGATATTGAAAATATTTTTTGTTGAATTTTATAAGTTTGAATTACCGAGTCTAAAATATAAAATAAGTTTTCACCGGTATGTGGATATCAAAAATAATCAAACGCAATTGTACGCTTCATCATTTGCCACGACTCGAGTTGAACCCAATGTGTGGTAACGCAAAGGTACGATTCGGGTAGACCATGTGGAGCGGACCAAACGTCCGTTGTTAAGTTAATGCCGGTATTTAAATTTTCAAAACCTAAAATTAATTCTTTTTTAGCTCTTTTCCACATTTTTAAGCAATCTCTTCTCAAAGTAGAACGACTTACATTTGTGTAACTCGGTTGAAGCGTCTCTTGTATCATCATCGTCAAGCGCGGATTATCAAAGTGATCAAAAGGCAATCCTTCTTAAATAACGAAATGTGTCATTCTCTCACGAACCCTTTCGACATTGTATTGCCAAACTCCTCCATCCCTACCAATTTGAGTTTGATCTTCACCTTGAGTGTGTTTTGCGTGACTACCAATATGTTTCCTCAAACTGCTATTTCCTACAGCACCCAAAATTTTACCACAACGTTTGCAACGAGCCTTTTGCGAACCATTCGACATTTTTTTCATAAATCGAAATAAGCCGATATCTCTTGGTTTCGGGAGCAAGGAAGTACTCTCACCACCGTGGCATCGCTACCAACCAAATTTTGAGTGCTTGCGGAAGTGGAAGCGGAATCCATAACAGCGTTTTTTTGTGTATAAGTGGGCGTTTTTTTCGTTTTGAGAGCGTTTTTGAGTTTTAAGAGCTAGAATGTTGTTGTGAACTAACCCATACCCCCAATACTTATTTATACTTAGTTGCAAGCCTCAAACACCAAAAAAATACAAAAAAATGGCCATATAACGACTATATAGCCTTTTTTTTGCCCCAACGGCTAGAACCGGTTATAACCGGTTCTAAAATGTCCGAAAAAACCGGTCCCAAAATATCCTATTTTTATCCGGTTCGCAAAAAACCCACTAACCGGTTCTGGATCAGTCGGTTCTGAAAATGTCCGGACCGGTTCCAAAATGTCCGGTTCTAGCCAGATCCGGTTTCGGATAATCCTTCTGATCGGATTCGGATCCGAATCCTTTGTGCACCTCTGGTAGCACTCACCTGAGTGACTACCACCCCAACCTCCTTTGTGCCCAAAGAGACAGCAGGCCTAACAGGGACAGAAGCAACATCAACACCAAAAGTCATAACACTTGGCCCACCAGTATTGGGCTTGTTTTTCCTTCATTTCTTGCCTTTAGCAGCCACAAAACCATCATCATGGGGAGGCGGCTCACATGTAGAAACCACAATACTAGGCTCCTTAGTCACTACAACTTCCTCAGTCACAATAACAGGAGCACTTTGAACCTTCGGTTCATGATAATCCAATCAATGTCCAAAAACGCAACAAGTAGAACAAATAGGTGGAGTCCACCGATAAGACAGATCAAGATAAGCAACCTTCCTGGGCAAAGAATTACGAGATGGAAATTTTACCTTAACTTTATCCGGAAGGCCACAAGAGGCATGAGCCTCAACCAAAACTCTAGCAAAACTCAAGGGACCAGATTTGGATTCACATTTTTCAAAAGTAGCCTTGTCCAACATCAAAGGTCTACCAATGCAACTAACCACTTGCCCAATATTCCCACCATTTCAAAGACATAAAGGAAGATTCTTTATGGTAACCCAAATTAGACCGAAGATGGATCCGGCTTTGATAAAACCGTATCCGGTTCCCAAAGTCTAAGAACTAACGGGACATCTTTGACAAGCCACGGGTTCCTTTCCAACACTTGAAGCATACCCTCATCACGATCAAAAGTAAAGAAATAAAATACTCCACTTTTTTTAATAATAGATTTAATACCAAACTTATGCCACATTTTAATAAGATTTTCCCGAACAATAGAAAATGGAGGAGCATCACCAACAAAATACCCATAAAGTTGAAGTTTATGAGCCTTCACACTAGTCATAAAATGCTCGTTTAGATTAATAAAAACCTCACCACTATCATCTAATTTAGGTGGGTCGTATATTAATCTAGTTTCCCCATCATCAACATCAATCCCATTAACCAATTTGTCTAATAAATCTTGGTTTCGATATTTTCCCATAAGTAGGCAAAGACCCGAATTGGAGGGATCGGGCAGTAACATGAGGCCCAGAATCCAATTGTTTGCCTCCAACATGAGTGTCACCCTCACCAAGATTCTCTTCTCCACCATTAGCATTCGTGTAAGCAATCTTGTTTCATTCCCAATGAATCGACTTCGCTCTGACACCACTTGTCACGGAGTGATTCCCAAACTCTCATGTGACACTTAAGTCTCCTGCTAAGTTCAGCCTTATTCACCAAGAAGCGTTAGCGATTCAGCAACTCAGAAGAAAGACAATGATTGAAAGTACACAAATGAACACTTTTATTGCTTGAGATAATGCTTTACAATGGATGCTTGATTACAACTTTGGAGGTGATTAGCAAATGATCAAACACCTCTCTATTTATGCTAATCAAGGCTTATTCTAGATCATTCTTTCTAGGCATTTCTTAAGGATAATATATTACAAAGATTTAAGATATTTACATGGAAATTTCTCGATACTTTGACTAAGTATCCTAGATATTTTGAATAATATCAGCCCTAAGATATTTTTAAGGCTTTAATCCAGAATTTTCTAACTCTTGAGGGGCCTTGAAATTGCTAGAACATTTCGGAGTCTCGAGGATAGCGGTTTGAAATTGAGCGGGCTGTGGCGCTAGGCACACTTACCTGCTGCCTTATGGCTAATGACACTAGAGAGATGAGCCTATCCAATTATGCTCTCCAAACATAATTAGTCTAGTTTTTTTAACAACAATTAGTTGGAAACAAAAATTCTTTGTTAACTTTCATTAGAAAAGCCAATTAGTTTTTTAACTAAGAAACTTTCATTAAAAAAGCCAACAAGTTGCTAGCAAAAAGAATGTTTTTTGTTAATTTTTTTGATAAACCCAAAGTGATAGATAAATGAAAGAAACCATTTACACCCCTAGTATTGAATATTCAGACTTCACAAAGCCCACACTACTAACAATGAAACTACTAAGTCTTAGTTACTAAGATTTACAACTAATTACCAACCAAACCATACAAATGTTTTTTTTTTCTTTTATAAAACAAAGGAGTATTCAACACATCAGTAAGTTACATAACTTAATCTCCGTTGATCATAACCGATTGAAAAGGAAGCCGTTTGATGTCAACAAACATCGAGAACTTATTGTTCATGGGTAGTTTCCATGGTTCATGATCCAATTGTATGAAAGTTTCTTTCTACGCTCCACCTCTTAACTCAAACCGAATTTCACTAACTTGAAAGTTATAAAAAATTAAAATTAAAATAAACTAAAATATTTAACCAAGTTAAATAATAAATACCTGTGCAATGTGTTTGGCAGAAATAAACTCGACCATAACAAATAACGCATGCCATCCATGTTTAAACCCGAAAACTTCGAACACGCCACCATACGTTTTAGCCTCAACGAACCCTTTCTACATGTTCGGATCCAAATCTGATTCAAATATTATATTTATTTTAATGTTAATTATTTCGTGTTTTATTTTATGTCAGTATTTCAAATATTATAATTCCATCACCCTTAAAAACAAAATTGATATCGTAAGTGCATCAGGTATACCCATTTGAGTGTGAGTGGTGTGAGCAAAAAATGCACGACACGTGGGCGCCACCTTACTCGTCCAGATTTCTTACACGACTCTCACATGAGAAGGGTATACATGTGCGAGTATGAGTGGTGTTAGCATGGGCTTTCAATGGTAAAAAATTGGTTTATGGGTTTAGATATTTATAATAAGTATTAATTAATGGTTAAAAATAGGGCGTAACGCCAATACTTCACGCAATAATTGACCTACATTAACTATGTTTGACCATGAATCATTGTGATTAACCAAGTTTGACCTATAACGAATATGTTTGACCTTACATGCATGTTGCAACAGGTCTTAATGAGTCATAATATGTCATTATAATTTATAATTGTACATAATAAGTCATAATATGTTATATACACCCATATTTTGACTATGGTTAACTACCGATGCCCAATATGACACTACTTAACCCTAACCTCCATAATTGAGTAATTGATCACGAGTCACCCTATTGACACTAACTGACAAATGAGCCTAATTGATCATATACATGAGATCATCATTGACAAATAGTAACCATAATTTACACTAACTAACAGTAACTTACAAATGAGCCTAGTATTGTACATATATGATCATCATAGACAAATATTAACCCTAATTCACTATAATTGCCCCCAAATTGTTCATTATTGAATTTATGATTGTTTGTAAATATATCCATGATTGTCCATGATTGACCATAATTGATGAATTTTGTAATAAGTTATAATTAGTCATACATGTTTAATGAGTTATGTTTGCTCTTAAGAGTTATAATAGCTTTCAATGGGTCATGACTAGCCTTACTAGATTATAATAGGTCAATTTAGGTCTTAACAAGTTAGATTGGATTTTAAGAAGTCATATTATGTTACAATGTGTTATGATGGGTCATATGTGTATTAATGTACTATATTAGGTTCTAAGAGTTCTAGTAGCTCTTAGTGAGGCATGATAAACTTCACTAGGTCATATTGGTTTGTAAGAGTCATAATGAGCTATAATGGAGCATGATGGGGGTTTATTAGGTACTTTTTGGTCTTAAAATGTTGTATTTGATTTATAAGAGATATTATTCGTAATTAGTTATGTGGGCAATACATGTATTAATGTGTCAATATTGACTTTGGTTGTCTAAGATAGATTCTAATGATTTGTAAAGTGTCAAACATGTCTTAACAAGACATTTTGGGTCTTAAGAGTCGTGATAGTTCTTGATATGACATGATTAAACGTATCGTGTCATATTAAGTTTTAATATGTTTTTATTGTGTAAACCATTTACATGATTGGGCAATAAGATGCTAAGTTTGTCTTTGATTGATCGAATAGTGTCTTTGATTTACCATTTAGTAATTTTGATAGATTAATACTGACTTTGCTTCACCTAAATTGACGAATCACATATATAATTGATCAAAACTGATCAAGTTTGTCTTTGATTCATAAATAGTGTTTTTAAAATACCAAAATTGACTTTTTTCCATCTTCATTAAATTATTTTTAAATGTTTATTTTCTCGATTTTGATCTACATTTTATTAACTAATTTTAATTGTTTTTAATACTTATTTTATTGATTTGGCTACGAATCTTATTAAACTATGTGATGAATATTTATTTTGTCAGATTTGTTACGGGTTTTGCTACCGAGAAGAATATTAAAAAAAATAGTATTTGTTTTCTCAATTTTGCTATGAATTTTGCTAGGTCTTTTCCTAAATTATTTTAATTATTTTTTAATATATATTTGCTACGGATTTTGTTACCGGCTTTATTAACATATATTATAATACTAGGTTAAAATCTTGTGTATTACACGGGTTAAATAAATAAAATGTTATATATTTAGTAATAAAAATCTTATATTTTTAAAAACCCATGTAATACACGGGTTGAATAAACCAGTATATTACATCGGTTGAATAAAATATAATGTAATTTGTTAACAAACACATTTGTCAAAATATATTTTTAAAAAATGTAATTTTTCGTGACAGTTATAAGGTCTGTTAAGTTAGTTTTTAATACATTTTTTTTCAACTGATTATTAATTTTTTTATTTAATTGGCAAATGTTAGTTTATATTAAGTTCATTTGATTGATTTTATAATAACTATTCGTAATTAGATTTATTAATATAAAAATTATTATTTAATAGGAGAGAAATAAAAAATCTAACATTTAATAGGAGAGAGACGAAAAAATAAAGATAAAGAGTAACCAGATAGTGATACATAATAGATTTTCATTTATTAGATTAGTAAGATAAGATATATTAATTTGGTGGGATGTAAATGGAGATGTTGGCCTGTAACAGTTCAACACATGCATAAAAAGGATTTTAATATTTAAATAAATAGATTTATTTTAAACAATATCATCAAATATTAAATTATTTTTTAATCCTTTACGAGGAATCTAATTTTATATCTTCTAAATTTTAGTTATTTATCAAAATTCTACAGATTTACATATTTGTCTATATGATGTTCATTAACCCCTTGTTTTGTTATATTACTGTTATTACTAGGGTAGAAACTCATGTATTATATGAGATTAATATAAACAACTTGTCGTAAACCAATAGTATTTATAAATATTTGTATGTTGGATCTCATAAAATATTGATGAAATAAGAAATAATGAAGATTTAAGAATATTATAAATAACAAATAATGAAGATTTAAGAAGTAAGAAATTATATTTTAAGATAAGATATAATTAAAAATTTCTTAAGTTTTAACAAAATATTAGAATAAATTTTAGATATTTAATTATTTAAAATCGTTATTATTTAATATGAGAGAGTTATTTAATAGGAAAGAGGGGCGGGAAACAAAAAATCTAGATTTTACCAGAAGTCGACACATGACAGATAAAGTGATTCATTTGTTATGTTAAGGATTATTTAGATTTTTAAAAAATTAGGGGTGTTATAACACCGATGTGTAAATGTGATTAAACGAGAGTGGACTAGATTTTCTTGTTACCTGCTTGTTGAACAGGAAGGATGTTATGTCGAATCGTCAAAATGTGTGGTTGTTTCACGACACTGGTGGTAACAGAGAGTAGAACAAACGTGGACAGGGGTGGCTCGAATATAAAAAAAAAGACTAAATTACCATTTTTGTCCTTTATGTTTTTCCAAAATTATGAACGCGTCCTTTAAAACTTTTACTTTCACTCACTTTTCTTTATTTGAAAAGTTCTCTCATTTCTTGTCCTTTTGACTAACTAGAGTTAAATATTTCTGTTAATTCAAGGGTATTATTGTCTTTTAGCCCTAAATGACAATTCTTGTAATGTAAAGTTTACTTTTTTTTCTTTTCTTTCTTTTTCTTTTATTCTTCATTTATTCTTTTTATCAATTTTATTTTATAGATTTAATTTTAAATTTTATTAATTATTTAACCAACTTATTTATTTTATATATTTTTTAGTAATAGAACTCGATTGTTTAGTAAAAAACTAGACTTTATTATGCTATAAAAGAACTAAATATTTTCTGTCTTTTAAATATAATAAATCAGGTTGTCACTAAAATCCTGCTTTATTATATTTTTAGAAAACTTAATAAAAAAAAGCCTAACAATAATTTGATTAACCTTTTTAACGTTTTAAAAATTTAATAAAACTAATTGTTTGATAAAAAAAAACTTAATTCTATTATATTTAACACCAATTTGATTCGATTGCTTACCTATAAATATATAACCAAACCACAAATATCGACTACAAAAATACATAATTGAACCATAAGTCTCTCAGTTGTTTGATTATTTCTATTAAGTTTTTATAATTATCTTTCTATTCAGTTATTAACGGGTCATGCATAGTAATGTTATGACCTCAAAATCTATGAATGTAGTTTTTAAAATACTTAGTTTTGCTATCCAAAAAGAATTAACGACGCAGTTTATTGGTTGTTTACCGTCTATTTCGAGTTTGTAATCAAACATATGTAATTAGTTTTTAAAATAAAAACCGTATTTCAATAAAAAAAAATTAGTTATTCAATTTTTTTTCACTCTCATCAAAATAAATAAATTACATGGAATATTAAATTCCTTTCAAAAATGAAAACTAAAACGCAAAGAATAAATAAGTTATGAAGCCCCTAAAATGTTATTTTATTTGTTTTTCATAACAAGGACGTTCATCTGGTTTTCCTCAATTGGTAAGCAACCGATCACTCTTTTTCCTTTTCCATTAATTTTGATTTTATTTTTTACTAATTTCTACTACGAATGTTACCGGATATATCTGTGTTTCACCTTCCGTTGTTTGATTGATGATGATAATTTAGAGTTTCATTCCTGGTTGTTTTTTATGATTAAATATAATAAAGATATATATAATGAAAATAAATAAATTAAATAAAATTATACTTCTTTATAAAATAAATAAGTTGATTAATTAATTCATAAAATTTAAAATAAAATCTATAAAATAAAAGTCTTAGAAGAAATGAAGAATAAAAGAAAAAAGTAAAGTAAACTTTACATTACAAGAATTGTCCTTTAGGACTAAAAGACAATAATACATTTGACTTAACAGAAATATTTAACTCTAGTTAGTCAAAATGACAAGAAATGAGAGAAATTTTCAAATAAAGAACGGTGAGTGAAAGTAAAAGTTTAAAGGACCCATTCCATAATTTTGGAAAACATAAAGGACAAAAATTGTAATTTGGTCCAAAAAAAATAAACTGTCGCTTAGGGTCCCCAAATACTGATTATGTGCCTTTTAGAAGTTATATTCAAATAAAAATATGAATCATTATATTTCCATATGTGGGGATTCTAAGCAAAACATAAAATGTTTATTTTCTATGAAAAAGGCCCAGATTTTGAAATTCGCTTTTTGTGCCTAAGAATGTTGAGCCGAGCCTAAGCGTGGAGAAACCGAATTGCGTGATTTATCAGTAAATTATAACTAAACATATGCATTATCATCCCAGGATATGAGTGTTGAGTTTATAGAAAAAAGAAGATAGAGATGACAGGGAATAAACATCAATGCAATAACTAAATTGTAAGCTTTGTTCTTGTTATATTAAATATAACAATAACAATAAAGATTTAATCTACGTAGGTGTGAAATAAGCAAATATACAATATATAAATGTATGTAACATTTTCTTTAGGTAGGTGTATATATATGTGTCACATAGTTATATAAGTTGATTTGTAATACATTCTTCATTTTTTATATAAAATGTGCAGCGGTGAAGAAAGTATAGAAAAAAAGGAAGTAGCTAATCATTTTTGGTATGTGACATGTTTACTAATTGCATTTCTTAACTCTTTTTAGCCTAAATTTTTATCCTTGTTATATTTTCATTTTCCTATTACAAGTATTCACTTTTATATGTCACTTAGTCATATCATTTGACCAATTGTAACTTCTTATTTTAAATATTTGAACGATTTTAAAAAAACTCAGAATAAATACTAATATAAAATGATTCAATAAGTTAGTGTATATCTTTATTTAACATAGTGTCGATTGTTACACCCCGTTATATACTTACATAGTAAACATTAATTAGATGTTAGTATCTTAATAGTGTGAAATGAATATGGGCACTACTAAAAACACATAATTTTTGGGCTGCAATATTAAACTATGAGGAAAAGAACCGAAGCACCGGTTCACCTAGCAGGCTATTTTTTTTTTCAAAAGTGATGAAATTAAATATATAAGCTGTCCCAAAAAAATAATTACCTATGTTTTCAAATTAACCTTCCCCCTTATCGACAAAACCAATTCCCAGCTCCTCTCACGAACGCTTGTTTGTCACACTTTCACCATCCCCTAAAGTCATTTGCTTGTTTACAAAACCGTATTGTGTTCTTTTGAAGGTAATGAACGAACCAATCCTCTATTCATATTGCTTTGCTTGTTCATTTGTTCTTTTTATTAATACCAAGGGTGTTATGCAAATTCTGTGTAGGCTTTTGGTTAATAGATAATTGGTTTGTCCAATATTCTTGATCTAGTTATTTTGTTAGTTTGTTCAAATGTTTTTTTCAATTTTGTGAGTCAAGTAATCTCTCTAATTACTATTAAGGCATTTAACTATATTGACATCCTTATTCATGTGGAACTCATGCATCATCACAGGGAGAGTTTAACCTATTAGCATTTGAGAAAGATACAATAATGCTAAAAGGTTTATCAAAAGGATAAGAGAAAACCCAAAAAATGTTTGATCATGATTTGATGTTTGGCACAAAAATAGAAGACACAATGTGATCAATAATCTTACTACTATTTTGATTCATAAACTCAGACGAATTGGCTACATGCATAAGCAATGCAAAAAATACCAAGTTAAATTGTATACAAGAAACTTTAGCATGAAATAAGGAATGTTTACTATCATAGCAAATGCCGAGTAGAAATCTCAATTAAATGCATGAAAGTGTAGAGGATAAATAAAGCAAAAAAATAACAAATAAACAGCATGCTTCTTAGTTACCTGAGCTTATCATCTACAAAGTCCATATCTTCACATCCTGAATTTTTTTCTTAAATGGTGCTATATATCGATAGTAGTTTCACAACCGGTGTTAGATTTGAAAATTTTAACACAAATGGTGTTTCCATAGTTTCTAACCACGAATTGTATGTTTACCTAGTTCCTAACCACGAATTGTGGTGAAACATTGCTTGCTAACCACGAATTGTGGTTCCTAAGGTTGCCAACCACGAATTAGTTGAAAAAATGTGGTTTCTAAGGTTGTCAACCACGAATTGGTTGAACCTAAGGGTTGCCAACCACGAATTGGTTGGAATTGTGGTTGCTAACCACGAATTGGTGGTTCTTGTTGTTGCCAACCACGAATTGATTAAAAACAATGGTTGCCAACCACGAATTTCTTTGAAACAATGGTTGCCAACCACGAATTGGTTGAAAACAATGTTACCAACTACGAATTCTTTGTTTTTTTTTTTTTTTATTATCAAATATTTTGTTTATGCTTTTTTATTCTTTGTTTAATATCTTTAATCATAAATGCTTTATCGTGTCACGGGTTTTAAATAATTTGATATCACTACTACAAAACTACAAATAAGTACATACATTAATTTGTCGATATGTTTCACATGTCTTTGTTTAGGGTAGCTAGTATGCCAGGAAGTCTTCAATAATGATATCATTACAATTATAAGTAGCATATCTTGTTTCAATTTTTATCATATCACATTTTAACTTTTTATCAAATCATATTTGTTTCACAATTTACACATGGAACCACAAGTGTTTCCCGGTCCTATTTGTCCAGAAGTATTATTCCTTGAAAGAAACCATAGAGCTTATCAGTTGTTTCATTCATCATCCTATAGTCATGAAGCACTTATTCTTAGACGTGCTGATCGGAGATTCTGGAATCACTTTAAAAATTTTGAGGTTCCAGAAAATGTAATGTTACATATACGAGAATCTGGTTTTGGTGGTGTTTTTTACTGTGGTTACCGAAAGGTGGATAATCACTTGATAACCGCACTTGTAGAGAGGTGGCGTCCAGAAACCCACACCTTTCATTTTAAATTTGGAGAAGCCACTGTTACATTGCAAGATGTTCAAGTTCTTTGGGGTATGTCGATCACCGACAACGTCGTTTCTGGAGAGGAGATAAGATTATCTGAAACTCAGTGGAAAAGCCGTTGTTATGAAATGTTGGGTTTGGATCCTGCATTTTGTCATTTGAAGGGTTCTCTGCTTAGGTTATCTTCTATAATGGATAAACTAGAGAAGCCGCTTCCTGAGTCCACTGTATCGCCTATACAACGAGCAAGGTTATACATCTTACATTTAATTGGAGGAACCCTATTTCCTGATTCTACTGGGAACCACGTATCTAGATGATCTAAAAATTGTAAAGATACGTGGTTCCCAGTAGAATCAGGAAATAGGGTTCCTCCAATTAAATGTAAGATGTATAACCTTGCTCGTTGTATAGGCGATACAGTGGACTCAGGAAGCGGCTTCTCTAGTTCATCCATTATAGAAGATAACCTAAGCAGAGAACCCTTCAAATGACAAAATGCAGGATCAAAACCCAACATTTCATAACAACGGCTTTTCCACTGAGTTTCAGATAATCTTATCTCCTCTCCAAAAACGACGTTGTCGGTGATCGACATACCCCAAAGAACTTGAACATCTTGCAATGTAACAGTGGCTTCTCCAAATTTAAAATGAAAGGTGTGGGTTTCTGGACGCCACCTCTCTACAAGTGCGGTTATCAAGTGATTATCCACCTTTCGGTAACCACAGTCAAAAACACCACCAAAACCAGATTCTCGTATATGTAACATTACATTTTCTGGAACCTCAAAATTTTTAAAGTGATTCCAGAATCTCCGATCAGCACGTCTAAGAATAAGTGCTTCATGACTATAGGATGATGAATGAAACAATTGATAAGCTCTATGGTTTCTTTCAAGGAATAATACTTCTGGACAACTAAGACCGGGAAACACTTGTGGTTCCATGTGTAAATTGTGAAACAAATATGATTTGATAAAAAGTTAAAATGTGATATGATAAAAATTGAAACAAGATATGCTACTTATAATTGTAATGATATCATTATTGAAAACTTCCTGGCATACTAGCTACCCTAAACAAAGACATGTGAAACATATCGACAAATTAATGTATGTACTTATTTGTAGTTTTGTAGTAGTGATATCAAATTATTTAAAACCCGTGACACGATAAAGCATTTATGATTAAAGATATTAAACAAAGAATAAAAAAGCATAAACAAAATATTTGATAATAAAAAATAAAAAAAACAAAGAATTCGTAGTTGGTAACATTGTTTCCAACCAATTCGTGGTTGGTAACCATTGTTTCAAAGAAATTCGTGGTTGGCAACCATTGTTTTTAATCAATTCGTGGTTGGCAACAACAAGAACCACCAATTCGTGGTTGGCAACCCGTAGGAACCACAATTCGTGGTTAGCAACCACAATTCCAACCAATTCGTGGTTGGCAACCCTTAGGTTCAACCAATTCGTGGTTGGCAACCTTAGAAACCACATTTTTTCAACTAATTCGTGGTTGACAACCTTAGGAACCACAATTCGTGGTTAGCAAGCAATGTTTCACCACAATTCGTGGTTAGGAACTAGGTAAACATACAATTCGTGGTTAGCAACTATGGAAACACCATTTGTGTTAAATTTTTCAAATCTAACACCGGTTGTGAAACTACTATCGATATATAGCACCATTTAAGAAAAAAATTCTCACATCCTTGTCCTCAACCAAATTCAAAAAAATTCAGGTGGAATTTATACAGCATCAATTAGACCCTCGATTCACTTACAGCTAACTTTAGGAAGTTCTATGAATTAAAAACACGTTGTCTGCGATTCAAGTACCAACACACACTCAAACCATTGTGTTTGCAACTTTTAAAAAGGCAATTCAAAAGAAACATGTAGATTTGAAGGTTTTCTTAAAGATACTGAGTGGACTTGAAGTCAATGAATATGAATGGAGCAAAACATATCATTATTTAAAATAAGCTTATAAACTACGGTAGTAAGATAAGTGGACCAAAACCGATCCAAAAAAACCTCAAAACAAGACAAATTCAAATCCTTCAAAACAGAATTTGAATGAATTGGACGTACTTGTGATGAGTATACCAAAAACGTTAAACTGTGAGCCCAGCCAATACACTAATCAGTTGGACTATGAAATTTCACTTATTAGTCAAAACCCCAACACCGACAAACCCCTAAATTTGATTACCCAACACCGACAACCTTCCCACAATTAGAATTTAGCTAATTTGAACTATAATATGCCTGATCAAACAATTAAAAGAACAGATCAGATCGGAAGCAATAGTTGAAGACCAAATCAGAGAAAACCCAGATGCGAACCCCCTGAGGTTCAGATGCTTAGATATTCAGTTTTATCGTCGATTCAGGCTCAGATCTGTAAACAATCAATCAAATGGTTGAATATCTATTGGTCTTAATGTCAAAGAAACTAAAGTTCCTTACACAAAAACAACCACAATGTCTCGCCAAGATGTGGACACTGAAATTTGCATTTCAATCCATGCTAACAAACTAAAGCCAATCATCACAGCCTCTTACCAAAACCACAGCAATTGAAAAATCCAAAACACCACAAAAATTAGAAGATGGGAAACGCGAAAAACACTAGACAGTTAACGGATCTGGCTTAGGGAAGTTGTAATAACCCATCAAAATTCACCTAGGGTTCAGGAGAACCTGACAACAATGACTTAGTTATGAAGAACCACCACCACCACACCACCAGTCACCTAGGGTACCGGAGAACCCGGGAACAGTGATCAGTAAAGGCGGGAAGTCAAAAGAGAAAACAGAGGTCGGCAGAGAGACAATGAATCGGCCGACCAAAGCCATGAAGCCAACACACTACCACCACCTAGGGTTCCGGAGAACTTGCAAACAATTATGTATTACCACCACCACACCACACCACTGCCACCTACGGTTCCGGAGAACCCGACAAAAGTTGTCTGTAAAAACAACATAGAAAAGATCTAGAGATAGAAAGACAACTCATCGATGGACTAAGCCGATGAACCCTGAAGACCGGCTAACCAAAGACACGAAGCCACTGTCGATTCCTCTCTCTCTCATCAATTTTTTCTTCAAAAAGAGGAGACGACCTATCTCTCATCTCCTTTTTGCATAAGAAACATGATAAGGCAGAAAAAATGACTTGTACCAACGCAGTAGGAGGTGTAAATCACTATTCCTACTATTTTTAAATTGATTTTATAATGAATAATTAATTCTTTAAACACTTCAATTAGAACCCAAATTCAAATTATTACATTAAAGGCCTAGCACATTCTTTTTAAACAAAAAGAATGAAAGGAAATGGATGCTACAAAACTTTGGTGGGTGTTTAAGGTCGGACGGTGGCAGAGAAGAAGGGAGGAATGTGGAGGAGGGGTTGATGGTTCCGGATTCACCCGCTTAAAACACTACACATATGATGCATTTACCATCTTACAAGACATGAATATTATACCAAGGAAAAACAACTTCTCTTTTGATGTAACAAACTTCCTTTCAGATAATAAAGTATCATTATGCAATGAAAGGATGAACTAGTATTGCATAAGCCTGGCAATACAGGCAGGTTGGGTAATGGGTTCGGGTCAGGATGGGCTCGAGCTATGAACAAAATGAGTTCGGGTCTAAACATGATGTTTATAACCCTCTCAAATTTATATAACACAATCCTTTGTTGCAAACACTATGCCTGGTTTTATAATGCGTGCATGATGCATCGCACATTTTAAAACAAGACACTATAGACCTTGTCTTGTCTTCACAATTCCAAAAATGTTTTTTAGTAAGAAAATAGATTATTGGACTAAGATGAAGAATTAATATGTACTTATCTTATAGCAAGAAGCAGATGTAAAGAAGATCACTATGTGTGTAGTGGTAGAAAAATTACAGTATGAAATAATTAGCAATTTAAATAAGGTACAAAAATCGAAGACATATTGATGATATGATAAAAGGGTCACCGGGAGTTAAACAAAATAACACACCAACTTTGAATTTACCCAAATACAACATCTTTGAGAGATACAAGTGTAACATTCTCTTTGTTGCTGCAGAAATGGGTAATGTTACATTTGTGGTTGAGCTCATCTGCCAGTACTAATATCTTATATGGAAAGTGAATGACAATAATCAAAACATATTTCACATGGCCGTCAAACATCTTCATGAAGCTATCTAAAACATGTGGTGCGGGATTGGATTAATGAAAGATTTGATTACTCCTTTGAAAGATCGGGATGATAACAATATGTTGCATTTGGTTTGGAAAAGAGCATAGCAAAAACGACTGAAGGATGTGTCAGGGGCTGCGTCACAAATGCAAAGAGAGTTATTATGGTTTACTGTACTTATTTCTCTCTGATATTTCCTTTTCTTCCATGAGTGGTAAATTTAAATTGGTTCGGTTAGAAACAAGCAGCTCAAATGGACATGTCAAATGAGTATAAAGTATTTTAACATTTATAGTTTGTGTTGTAAGAGGTAGAGACTATGATCCCTCCTTATAAGGAATAGGAAAACTCAAACAAGCTCATACTATATGCTTTATTCACAAAGGAGCACAAATGTTTGCTTACACAAGGGGAGCAATGGATGAAAGGAACCACTAATCAACGTGGGTTTGTTGCAGCGCTGGTTGTAGTAATGGTATTTGTTGTTGCTTTTACTTTTCCAGGTGGATACAAAAAATCCACTAGCAAAAACAAAAGTATCCCCGTGTTCCAATCAAGTGCAGCTTTTAGGATTTTTATTGTGGTCGACTTCGTTTCTTTTTTCATGTTAGCACCTTCACTTTTCACGTTTTATCTATTTTTACATCTCGTTACGTTGAACGTGATTTCTTGGTGTCAGTTCCGAAAAAGCTAATATTATGTCTAACAATTCTTTCAATCTCTATAATAGCCTTGCATGTCGTCTTTAGTGTCAACTTTTTTATACCTTAAGTTAAGGGTTTGTTGTAGATGCCAATTGTTGCCTCCAAGTTTACTTTTTTGCTGGTCCTCATGTTTATTGGGTTGCATTATCGTCTATTTTCTGATGTAATTAGATCAACATACCACTTCAGACACCAGAAACGTATGCTTTACAACCAAAACCTAGGGTCTAAGCATCATTGTTTCAGATGGGAGAAAGCTTAAGACTTTATAGATCAATGTTAGTATATTTTGTACCTTGTTATGATGTTACTTGTTATAAAAGTGTAAAGTTTGATTGTGAATTGATATAATGTACTTGCACACTTTTGTAACAAGTAACATCATAACAACGTTCAAAATATACTAAAATTGATCTACAACGTCTTAAACTTTCTCCTATCCGAAACGATAATGCTTAGACGTTGGGGTTTTGGTTGTAAAGCATTCGTTTGTGGGGCTTGAATAGGTACCTTGAACCGTGTGTTGATCTAATTACATAAGAAAACAGAAGATAATGCAGCCTAATAAATAGGAAGGCCTGAAAAAAAGCAAACATGAATGCAACAATTAGCATTAGCATCACCCTTGTAGAAATAAAGATTGATGGCTACAAAACTCTCTAAAGTACAAATGCTGCTGATCTCAAAGATTGCTGCGGATCGACAAAGTTACAACTGATAGGCCTTATCTGCTGCTGACCAAATTTGTAGCTGATAGGCCTTATCCGCCGCTGACCAAAGCTGCAGCTGATAAACCTTATCTGCTGTTGACCAAAGTTGCAGCTGATAGGCGTTATCTGCTGTTGTCCAAATTTGCAGCTGATAGGCCTTATCCACTGAAGATCAAAGTTGCAGCTGATAGCCTTTTCACTGAAGATCAAACGTTGCAGCTGACTGTTCTTGATAAAGCAACCAATACCACTGACAACTTTCTGCTGTTACACTGACACACTCCACGCAGAAAGAATGTCATTGGCACAAGACAATAAAAGACAACGACGCTCTCCTTTTGAGTATTCAAGCAATGATGCAAAGAAGACGTTTGAATAAAGTTAACCTTTGTAGTTATTATTATTGTCTGTATATGTAGAATAGCTTAAATACAAGATCAACGGTCTGTGTTAGATCTGATCCTTAGAATCAAGGGTCTGTCTCGATTCTAAGTTACTATATAAGTAGTACTTAGATTCATTGTAAAAGTACTTTTTGCCAAAGAGTTCTCTCTGTAATCTCGTAACACTTGAAGCTTAATACAAATTGCATTTATCAGTATTCTTCTTGTCTACTTGTTTACTTTGCTTAAGTTGTGATTGTTTCCGCCAATCTCAACTGGAATAGAACCATCTTGTATTTACCGATCCGACAAGTGGTATCAGAGCTTTGGCTCACAGATTAAACAAACTCACATTTGTTTAATCATTCTCTGGTTCTATTCTTATTTATCTCTTTGCTAAAGTCACTCATTGTCTAAAAATCAAAATGGCACAAAACAATGGATTTGAAGACACTGGAAGCATCAACAGCCCACCAAGACTGGTGTCTGGGGAAGATTACGATATGTGGAAGAATAGAATGGAAAGCTTCTTCTGCTATCAGGAATATAGGATGTGGAAATCCATTAAAGATGGATCATACATACCCATGGTGTCCTCTGCTGATTCCGGAGGTGCACTGGTTCCCAAAGAACCCTCCAAGTACTCTGATGAAGACATCAAGAAAATAGAGGTAGACTTCAAAGCCTTGGGAGCCATCCAGATGTGCTTACCAAATGAAGTTTTTCACAACTTCAGAGGTTACAAAACTGCTAAGGAGCTATGGGAGGCTCTTGAGAAGATGTTTGCTGGCTCAGAGGAAGTCAAAGAAAACAGAAGGGACATTCTGAAGCAGCAGTACGAAAACTTCGTCCGGAAGAAAGGTGAGTCCCTAACTATTTTATATAACAGATTTACTTATCTTGTAGGTGAGCTGCAGTGCTCAAAGGTGAAGCTGGAGAATGAAGATATTCTCAAAAAGTTCATCAGGTCTTTACCTAGCTGCTGGACACTCTACACAATGTCCATTAGAAGAACTGAGAATCTGAAGACTCTCCAAATGACTGAGCTCTTCGGTATGCTGAAAACTTATGAGCTAGAGATGATCCAGGCAAAAGAACAAAGCTCATGCTATCAAAATGCCTCAACATCCACCACCACCTCTGCCCTCCACTCTGACCACTCAGGTCCTAGTTCTAGCAACTACTATCCTCCCATTGTCACCCATCCACAAACTCCAACCTCTCAAACAAACACCTCACCATTTCTCCTAGAAGCTCCTCCTCAAACCTCAACCTCTGCTGCTTTTGTTTCTAAAAACTCAAGCAACATGTCCTTTATCAAGGAGGATCTGGAATGCTTCCATCCAGATGACTTAGAAGAAATGGACATACAACACTCGTATGTCATGTTCTCTATAAGAGCAAAAAGGTTCTACTCTAGAACCGGAAGACCCATTCCAAGCAACAACTCCAACACCAGAGTTGGATTGGATAAAAGAAAACTAAGATGTTACAACTATAACCAACTGGGTTACTTTGCTAGAGAATGCAAGGCACCAAGATCCAATCCAGCTACTCCTCAACCAAGACAAGCTCACCAAGCCCAACCCAGACAACAACAGCAATAAGCTACTCCTCCAGTTCAAACTGTTTGTGCAACTGTTGGAACTTCTGACTTCAACTGGAGCTTCCAGTATGAAGATTTGCCTGCCAACAACCAAGCTCTTATGGCAGACACAACTGAGATACCGCCTCAGGTATATGAACATCTTTGTTCCCAAGCTTGTATTGATAAGGTGTTAGGCTACAGAAAGCATGATCAAAACCTTATAGATCAAAATGAAGAGTTTCATCAAATGAAATCTGAATTCACAAAGGTAGAAAACAGCTATAAAGAAAAAATTAACTGCCTAAAGAAAGAGATTTCATTACTAAAACATGAACAAAGCAATCTTGAAACTCAGATTGATGATCTACTGGCTAGATTAAAAGCTACCAGAGTAGAATTGGCAGAACAAAAAGTTCATGTTGATAAATATGAATTTGCATCTAAAAAGCTGCAAAGACTTTTAGATGCTCAAATTCATGAAAAGGTAAAAACTGGTCTGGGGTATCATGGTGAACAATACCAAGCCGTTGCACCTCCTGCTGACTACGTTGTCATCCATGAACCAAGCTTCAATCTCTCATACCTTGAAACGGCTAACCGAGATCTTGATCCCTCAAGGCATGAACCGTTGGTACAAGAGTGCACTACCTCGTCAGATTCTGAGTCAACTTGTTCAGAGTCTACTAAAGCCGAGGAGGCCTCATCAACAGCTCGAGTACCAGCACTGCCTGTCTTGGAAGTCATTCAAACAAGTGCTCATGTTCCTTTCATTCCCTCAGTACAAGTACCAGCTTCAGTACAAGTACCAGCTGCTCCAGTTCCTATGCCCTTCAGCCAAATCAAAATCAACTATCCTCCAAAAGGAAGAAAGCTAACTGTTGAAAAGGGACAGTCCTCAACTTCCATCAACTCCAAGCCTCAAAGGAAGGTGTTTGACATATGTCATGCTTCTGGAGAAAGAGTTCCATATGTTCAAAAGACATTGGAAGAAGCCACTTTTGAGCACAACAAAGCTCACCCTTGGAACTCCAAAGACCTTTTCAAAAGAAAGGATTATGTTTGTCTTTCAAGGGACAAACTGGCTAAATCATGCTTTGTTTGTGGCAAATACAATCACACTGCCAGAACCTGCTTCTACTACCTTCAGTAGCAAAGAAACCTCAAGCAACATGCTTTTGAGAAGACAAAGAAGAACAAACATGTAAGAACGTTTGAAGCCAAAACAACTCAATTCAGAAACTCTCTTTCGCCACCATAGGAGCAGTTGTCAAAACCTCAACAAACTTGCATAATCTGTGGTGAATCAAGCCACTTTGCTGCAAATTGTAAGTTTAACCCTTTCAACCAGATCCTTCATCAAGCCCCTCATAAACAAAAGCCAACCAGCAAAAGAACTTCTACAGAGAAGCCCTATGTCAACAAGGTAAAGAAGGATCAACATGCATAGGTTGTTGATCCATCAGCAGCAAGCAAAAATGTTGGTAATCAAGTGAAGCCCAAGAAAACAAAGGACAAGATTTCAGCAGCAACCAAATCTGCTGCTGCCCAAGCAAAATCATCAGCAGCAAAATCTGCTGTTGATAAGCTAAAGCCATCAGCAGCAACCAAATCTGCTGCTGCCCAAGCAAAATCATCAGCAGCAAAATCTGCTGCTGATAAGCCAAAGCCATCAGCAGCAACAAAATCTGCTGCTGATAAACTAAAGTCCTCAGCAGCAAAATCTGCTGCTGATAAAGCAAATCCATCAGCAGCCAAAGCAAAATCAGCTGCTGACAAAGAAAAGAGAACTGGAAGACCATCTCCTCAACAATGGAAAGCCAAGATCCCAGTTTCTATCACTCCAAGATTCATCATTGGCTCTGTTGAATGCGCACATGATGAATTTAACATTCTAAGAACCCTTTTCTTCAAGGATGCAAGCTCTTGGACTCCTCCCACTAACTAGATCTCTATCATGTGCAGGGACAGCCAGGTCACAAGAATAACACATGGGTGGTAGATAGTGGTTGTTCCAGGCACATGACAAGCAACAGATCCATCCTCTCCAACTTCAGACACTTCAATGGATGATATATTGCCTTTGGAAGTGACTCAAAGGGAGGATCCATTACTGGACAAGGAATTGTGTCCAACGAAAGAATGAGCATTGATAAGGTCAACTATGTCAAAGAATTGGACTTCAATCTCATGAGTGTTTCCCAGGCCTGTGATCAAAATCATTGGATGCTCTTCACAGATAAAGAATGCTTTGTACTGTCTCCAGGCTTATCCAAACCTCCTCCAGAAAAGATTTTATTAACTGCTCAGAGAAAAGAAAATCTCTATGTACTGGACATGAATGAAGTCACTCCATCTGGGAGTGTTTCCTATTTTCTGTCAAAAGCCTCAGTTGATGAATCAGCTCTCTGGCACAGGAGATTAAGTCATGTTAATATCAAAACTATTAACAAACTGGTAAAGGATAATCTTGTCAGAGGGCTTCCCGGCAAAGAATTCCAGCTAGAAGACCACTGCATTGCTTGCTTAAAGGGGAAGCAACACAAAAGTTCTCACAAGCCCAAGACCTTGAATACAAATGACACTCCACTACAGCTGCTGCATATGGATCTCTTTGGTCCTACAAATGTCATGTCAATGGGCAAGAATTCATACTGTCTGGTGATAACTGATGACTACACAAGATTCTCATGGCTATACTTCTTGAGAACTAAAGATGAAACTGCTGAAATTCTCAAATCCTACATTCTCAGGGTAGAGAATCAAAGCAATCAAAAGGTGAAGATCATAAGGTGTGATCAGGGCACAGAGTTCAAGAACCACACTTTGAACTGTTTCTGTGAAAGCAAGGGGATAGAAAGACAATACAGTGCTCCAAGAACTCAACAAAATGGAGTTGCTGAAAGGAGAAACAGAACTCTAATTGAGTAAGAAGATCTATGTTGGCTGAATCAAAACTGCCTCTCACATTCTGGGCGGAAGCAGTTAGCACAGCCTGCTATGTGCAAAATAGAGTTCTCATTGTTAAGCCCCTCAATAGACACCTTATGAACTTTGGTTTCAAAGAGTTCCCTACATTGGGTGTCCATGCACCATTCTCATCACACATGGGGTTCTTCTTAAGTTTGGTGCCAAATCTGATGAAGGATATTTTGTGGGCTATTCCTCTCAATCAAAGGCCTACTGAGTATTCAATTCAAGAACAAGAATTGTGGAAGAATCAGCAAATGTGGAATGTAGAGAACACATTGTCTGTGAGTAGGGAAAAGGCCCAAACTGGCTCTTTGACATAGACTCCTTCTCCCAAATATTTGAGCCTCTCATCTACTCAAATATGGAGTCTACCTCTACACAAACACCTGCTTCCACTTCATCCACTGACTATAGACTGGATTTTCCCAAATCTTCTATCAGACTGAGAAGACCATCCATTGATCCTCCATCAGTTGTGGAAGCAATTGAAGCAAGTGAAGCCGGAACAAGACTCTCCAATGTCACCAGCAGCAGCCTTTCTGAAACTGAAAATTTAGATGAAGACTCCTCGGTAAATGCTGTAGATGCTGTTGATGCTATTGCTGAAAATATTGATGTGGCTGCTGATGTTGAAGACTCTTCCACCATGAATGAAGAGACCCCAGATCAAAATCAAAGCAATCTGGAGCAAGGGATACAGCTGGAGGTGGTACCAGCACAGAGGATCCACAAAGAACATCCTCAAGAAAATTTTATTGGCCAAGTCCACCAAGGAGTTCTCACAAGAAGCAAATCTCACGAGGCCAATATATGCTTGTTTTCATGTTTTCTATCTCAGGTGGAACCCAAGAAGATAGATGAAGCACTGAAACACAGCAGCTGGATTGAGGCAATGCAGGAAGAGTTGCTGCAATTTAAGAGGCAGGATGTCTGGAAACTTGTTGATCTTCCACCAGGTCAATATGCTATTGGCACACGATGGGTTTTCAGGAACAAGCAAGATGAGAGAGGCATTGTAGTCAAGAACAAAGCCAGACTTGTAGCTCAAGGCTACACTCAGGAAGAAGGAATTGACTATGATGAAGTCTTTGCTCCTGTTGCCAGGCTAGAGGCCATCAGAATCTTTCTAGCATATGCTGCATCCAAGAATTTCACTGTCTATCAAATGGATGTAAAGAGTGCCTTTCTGTATGGGAAGATTGGTGAGGAAGTATACGTCAAACATCCTCCAGGCTTTGTAGATCCTGCACATCCTACTTAAGTGTTTAAACTAGACAAAGCTCTGTATGGCTTACATCAAGCACCAAGAGCCTGGTATGAAACTTTGTTAGGATATCTACTAAGCAACAACTTCAGAAGGGGTGCTATTGACCAGACCTTGTTTATCAAAGATGAAGGGGGAGAAATCTTACTAGTTCAAATCTATGTTGATGATATCATCTTTGGATCAACAAGGAAAAAGCTATGCAAAGACTTTGAGATTCTAATGCACTCAAAGTTTTAAATGAGTTCAATGGGTGAACTGAATTTCTTCTTGGGTCTACAAGTCAAACAAGTCCCAAATGGAATCTTCATCAGCCAATCCAAATATGTAAAGAGCATTTTGGAAAGATTCAAGATGGCTGACTGCTCTGCTGCAAGAACCCCTATGCAAGTGCACCATCAGCTGACTCCAGACAAAGATGGGCAAGACACCGATCAACATCAGTACCATGCAATGATAGGGTCTCTCATGTATCTCACTGCCTCAAGGCTAGATATCATGTTTGCAGTATGTCTCTGTGCAAGATTTCATGCAGCTCCAAAGGTTTCACATCTTCAAGTTGTCAAGAGAATTATTAGATACCTAAAGGGAGCCCCAAGACTTGGGCTTTGGTACTCTAAAAATGACAAGTTCAATCTGTATGCATACACTGACAGTGATTATGGAGGATGCAACTTGGACAAAAATTCCACATCAGGAGGATGTCAGTTTCTGGGAGGGAGACTGATTTCATGGCAGTGCAAGAAGCAAACATGTGTTTCAACTTCTACAGCTGAAGCAGAATACATTGCAGCTTCAAGTTGCTGTGCACAAGTCATCTGGATACAAAATCAAATGCTGGATTATGGGATGACTTTCATGGCAACTCCAATTCACATTGACAACATGAGTGCTATATCAATCACAAACAATCCGGTGCAGCACTCCAAGACAAAGCACATTGACATCAGGTATCATTTCATAAGAGATCAAGCTGAGAAAAAGAGGATTATTTTAACCAAAGTTCATACCAATGAGCAATATGCTGATTTGTTTACAAAACCTTTTGATGAAGCTAGATTTAGATATTTAGTTGAATCCGGTGGTATGATGAACTTTGATTAAAATCTATCTCTAAAATTTCTGTTTTAAAAAGTGTTTTGTCTTTTGTTGTAAATAAAAGTTATGAGTCAGCAACTTTCTTTGTCCTTCAGCTGCTGACAGGTTTAATCTTCAGCAGGAAAGGATTTGTCACTGACTGCTTTATGTTATCAGCAGGAACAGGTTTCCTGCGGATAGCTTTAAGGCTGTCAGCAGCAACATCCTTGCTGCAGATCATTGAATCCATCAGCAGCAATTGAGTTTGTTGCTGACAGACTTAACTTTCCGCAGCAACCAAGCTTGCAGCGGACAGGCTTATCCATCCACAGCAACCAAGTTTGCTGCTGATGGGTAAATTTAAGTCCAAATTAACTTTTACCCGCTGTAAAAATTAACGTCAGTCTTTACCATGATTGCATCGGTGTATTATAGCTGTAACAGTAAAAAGTGAATAAGGTTGTACTGTACAAGTCATTTTGCTTTTTCCCTCCTCTGCCGTTACAAGAACAAATTAAATTTCCTTACCACCTCTTCACATTCAATTTCACCCTAAACCCACATCACTTTCTCTCAAGTCCCCACCACATTCTAAGCCTTCCATATTCTTAAACCTTCCCTCCAAAATCAAACAAAAATGGCAGACATCAATAACCCTGATGATAAGTTCTCCCCGTACCACAACCTTACAGCATACTTAATCAAGGGAAAGAAATCCGAAGGATTCGATGATATGATCGACTTCCTATGCCAATCAAAGATCCATTTTGCCCTCACAACCAACCCTGCCATATATATCCCTCATATGGAGGATTTCTAGAATATCGCCGTCTACTCTATCGAACAGGGGATTCCCCAAATAAAAGCCAAAGTAGACGGCAAAGACGTCATCATCTCTGAAGCTACCCTCTGAAAACATCTTAAGCTTCAGGATGAGGGAGTAGCCATCTCATACTCAAAGGACGAGTACATGAAGACCTTTGTATCCACAGGGTACACTGGAAATCAAAATGAGTATACAATCGAGAAGGCACTGATGGGCCCTCCATGGAAGTATCTCTGCCACACTCTTCTCCAATGCATATCTCAGAAGAGAAGTGGATGGCATCAAGTGAGCTCCGCACTTTCCTCTGCCTTTCATGGTATGATTACTGACCTAGGTTTCAACTTTGCACACCTCATCTTTGAGGGTTTGAGATATAACCTTTAAGAGGGTGCAAAGCAACAATTTTTTATGTACCCAAGATTCTTGCATGAGGTTTTCAACCAGGAACTAAAAGAACTCTCAAAACCTGCAAGAATCTACATCATGTTGAGATATAAAAATAATAGTTTTTAAAGTATGAGAACTGTTTTCAAAAAGTTCTCAGGGGTCAATGTTCCATTGTTATCTACAATGTTGAACATACAAAGTACCCCGGGTGACAGTTCAGTAATCCCAGCTGATACTGATCCCACACCCTCCACATCGCATCCTGAACAACAATCTGCTTCCACCATTCGAACCCCTGTGCATACTACTAAGGATGCACAGGTACAAAAATCACTTACATCTGTTTTTGATGTTATCGTTCAACTAGAACAAAGGGCCCCAGTTGCAATGACATACACTAGAAAAAGGAGCTAGAAGACTCCTTCTCTTCTTGTCTCAAAGGCCTAAACCCAACCTCTAAGCCATCATTCAGAATCCCAACATTCTGATGAGAATACCAAAAGGGATAGCCACAACACTAGAGAGACTTTCTTGGAAGCCTCTCTATTAGGATCAGGATCACATCCCGGATCCATAGAGCAATCATCTGAGCCATTCCATTATTTCTCTTCTCTGAACCTAAGCGCAGAGGCACTTGGTCAAGATGATATACCTTCTCCAACAACCACTATATCGGAGGTATTGATTGACTTGGCTGCTGGTGCACCCAACCCAGGTTCATCACCCAAGAAGGTTCACTCTGGTAGTATTGATAGAGTGAATGTGGAAAGGGCTATCACTACTCCTCGTACATCAACTGCCCAGGAGGACAGTGATAACATAACTAAGACCCTAACCACGACAACTCACGGTGAAGATGTTTCATGTGAAACACTCTTCACTGAGAGGAATCCCAAGTACTAAGAAAACCAGGGTGATGGGGATGCAGAGGCTAGGCCTAAGGCCCCATCTAGCTCCAAGGATTCCACAACTATGGATGAGGACATACTGAAACTTCTTAACTTGGAATTGACGGCCAGGGTGGCAATGCTAGAGGCTGAAGTGTCCAAACTAAGACACCAAGTCTCTATGCATGAAGCCCATCAATGCCCAACTGTGCCTACTCCCTCTCTTGTATCAGTGGG
Organism: Smallanthus sonchifolius; assembly: GCA_023525975.1. Classification (NCBI taxonomy): domain Eukaryota; kingdom Viridiplantae; phylum Streptophyta; class Magnoliopsida; order Asterales; family Asteraceae; genus Smallanthus; species Smallanthus sonchifolius. Next base: position 38,226,643 of record CM042046.1, read on the forward strand.
AACTCAAACAGATACATCCCTTTTCACTGATGTAACCAAAAAGGGGGAGGTGGTTACTAAGGAAGATGATGCTGACAACCTCGAAGAATGGATACAAGAGCAGACTGTGTTTCAGAGTTCCCTATACAAACCTGCATTTTTTTAAATCCATGACTTGCCAGACTCAATAGATGAAGAGGAAGATATCTCTGAGGACTGGAAGTTAGTTGTTCGAGCTGTTGATGAGGTGTTACAAGAAGAAACTCTCCATGAAGACACACATCCATCATTCAGCATTCTTCCTGAAGCTGCAGCCATAATAAGTCATTCATCTACCCCCCAACTCTTCCTAACTTCAAAGAAGCTAGAATTTGACTCCATTCTAGCTTGGGGGTATGATGGACTAGCTGAGAGATTCTGAATTGGATGGGAGTTTAGTGGAGTAGAAGAGCTAAACTGGAACTATCTTAATGCCCTCCAAGTTCTCAATCTGTATCTGACAGAATGCATCAACACTTCATCAGATCTCTCAGCAGAACTTGCAATCAGCAGGTTCTATGACTTAATGGAGGATAACATGCCCTGGTTTGAAAGACTACTAAAAGAAGCAAACAGGGTGGCTTATCCTGAATCTTCATCAGTAGCAGAACAAAGATTGTCTCCGAGAAGACTTGACATAATCAGGAGCAGTGCTTTAACTAAAGAAGAGGTTATCTGCTGGAGAAGATTCCTGTACAACATAATGGCCAAGGATGTAGAAGTGCAAGGATGGATAAGCACTGACTCCCATGACTTCACCTCCTTCCTGAGAAATGGATCTTCTCTCTCAATCAACATCAAAGAGATCTTGCTCCTACCTTCAGCTTTCCTGCACAAGGTCTTTGAGCTCAGATCACTCATCTTTAATGTCAACTCCTTAGAAAGTCAAGAAATGATCAAAATCATCAAGGCTTCTCTTTATAAGGAGGAATCTGGATCTGACTCAAACCTATCCTTTCTCTCTTCTCCAACAGTTAGACTGAACACAGAAGAAGAATCAAAGAGAAGAGACGAGGAAAAGATGAAAGAAGCATGGAAAGAAGTGACATGTATGGAATGGAAAGAAGATGAAGAAAGTTCCCTTCCCTTGTCCATTCCCCAACATACCAATGAAGCTGAAGCTGAGATCCCAACAGCATCTACTACACCTGCTGTTGTGGTCTATGAAGCTGAAGCAGAGGCATCCAACAAAGATAAGGGAAAGGAACTAATGACCAAAGAAGATGAAGAAAGAATTGAGAAGGAGAAGAAAGAAAAGGAGGATAGAAGAAGAAGAAGAAGAAGAAGAGGAGATGGCTGAACTAAAGAAAGCTCAAGACAGAATCACAGCCATTCTCCTCAGAGAACAACAGATTCAGTTGTATGCAAAACAGCTGGATGATCTGAAAGTAAAAATTCCTGCAGTTCATCAAATTGAAGAAGATGAAGCTCTTGCTCTTCAACTGCAGGAACAATTCAACAAAGAAGAAGAAGAGATAGAGAAGAAGAAGAAGAAGAAGAAGAAGAAGAAAGAAGATGCTAAGTTCAGAATAACTGATTCTGAACTAGCCAAAGAAATGAGAGAGGAGTGGGTAAAGGCTCTGGTTTCTCAAGGTGAGGATGCAGACTACCTTGAGAAACTATCAAATAAAGAAATCTACAGAGCCTTCATGGGTCAGCAGGGTCAATTGCCAAACAAGAAAAAGGCTGAAGAAGAAGAAGAAAAAGCCAAACAAAAGTCCAAGAAGACCATTGCCTTTAACCGAAGATCCCATGAAGAAAGGAAGATCATGATTGAGTTCCTTAAGGCTCGAAAAGAGAGTGGAAAGAGGCTGGGTCCCATAAACTTCATGAACCTGCAAGCCCTCTACCTTAAAGTCAAGAAGGATGAGGAAGAAAGACTGGGGAAGAAAGGCTCCAAGAAGAGGGTAATCATTCAAGAAGAAGAAAGGATAATAAAGAAACTCAATCCTTCTCCCTCACCTAACACTTCCTCAATACAACAACCTTCCACTCTCCATCCTAGACCTCCCTCCTCTCCACCCTCAAAGTCCAAATCCTCACACCCAGCTCCTACTCATCAACAACCTCCTGCAAAGAAAAAAAAGCCTACTTCCAAACTAGAAGACTCAAGAGAAATAGTCATCTGGTCATACAGCTCTCAGGACCAATGGTTTGAAGTTTTCAGGGGGAGGACAGAATTTAAAAGATCAATTTATACATCTGTTGATGAGGTACTGCAGCTTCCAGATTCTGATCTAAGAAGAATGATGGAGGTGGGTGAAGCCAATGAGCCCATGAATGAAGGTGGGAGACATCTGCTGCTGGTAATCAAACATCACTTCAACCCCAGTAGAGATGAAATCCTTGATGTCAAACCTCTCCAATCCCACTCTCCATTCATCAGCTGGTCCTACAATGCTGAAAATATGAGTTCACAATGATAGATGTTAAAGGACAGAAGATGAGGTGTTCAAGTAAAGCGATCTTCAAAATGGCCAGGAAAGACATCAAGACTCTATCTGAGCTTCCTCTTAACAACCCCAGCAAGGACCAGAGTGGATATGAGGTTGAAAGAATTGTCAGTCACATGCAAAAGCTTCAGCAACAAAAGCAGTAAGAGAGTTTTGGTAGCATCAGTCTAGGGGAAGTTTGTAGAAATAAAGATTGATGGCTACAAAACTCTCTAAAGTACAAATGCTGCTGATCTCAAAGATTGTTGCGGATCAAAAAAGTTGCAGCTGATAGGCCTTATCTGATGCTAACCAAATTTGCAGCTGATAGGCCTTATCCGCTGCAGACCAAAGCTGCAGCTGATAAACCTTATCTGCTGCTGACCAAAGTTGCAGCTGATAGGCCTTATCTGCTGCTGTCCAAATTTACAGCTGATAGGCCTTATCCACTGAAGATCAAAGTTGAAGCTGATAGCCTTTTCACTAAAGATCAAACGTTGCAGCTGACTGTTCTTGATAAAGCAACCAATACCACTGACAACTTTCTGCTGTTACACTGACACACTCCACGCAGAAAGAATGCCATTGGCACAAGACAATAAAAGACAACGACGCTCTCCTTTTGAGTATTCAAGCAATGATGCAAAGAAGACGTTTGAATAAAGTTAACCTTTGTAGTTATTATTATTGTCTGTATATGTAGAATAGCTTAAATACAAGATCAACGGTCTGTGTTAGATCTGATCCTTAGAATCAAGGGTCTGTCTTGATTCTAAGTTACTATATAAGTAGTACTTAGATTCATTGTAAAAGTACTTTTTGCCAAAGAGTTCTCTCTGTAATCTCGTAACATTTGAAGCTTAATACAAATTGCATTTATCAGTATTCTTCTTGTGTACTTGTTTACTTTGCTTAAGTTATGATTGTTTCCGCCAATCTTAACTGGAATAGAACCATCTTGTATTTACCGATCCTACAACCCTTAAGGTTAAGTATAAAAAAATGACACTAAAAGCATCTGTGAAGGCCATTATAGAGACCGAAAGAATTGCTAGACCCTATATCAGTTTTCTCAGGACTGACATCAAGAAATCACGTTCAGCGTAACGAGATGTAAGAATAGATAAAAACGTGAAAAGTGAAGTTGTTGACATGGAAAAAGAAAGGAAATCGGCCAACAACAAAAATCCTAATGGTTGCACTTGAATGGAAAACAGGGATGCCATTGTCCTTGTCAGCGAATTGGTTGTAACCACCTCGAAAAGTAAAAGCTTCATCAAATACTATTACTACAACCAACGCTGCAATAACCCCACATTAATTAGTGGTTTCTTTCATCCATTGCTACCTTTGTGTACCCAGATATTCGTGCTCCTTTGAAAATAAATCATATCGTGTGAGCCCTTTTTGATCTCCAGTTCCCTATAAGGAGGGATTTCTACAACACAAACTATAAATGTTAAAATTTCTTTATGCTCATTTGGCTCGTTCTCCATTTGAGTCGTTTGTCTCAAACTCAACCAATTTAAATTACCACTCATGGAAGAAAAGGAAGATCATAGAGAAATATGTATCGTAAACCATAATAATTCTCTTTGTATTGTGACTCAGCCTCTGACACATCCTCCGGTCGTTTTTACTTTGCTCTTTTCCCAACCAAATGCAACATTATTTTATCATCCCGATCTTTCAAATGAGTAATCAAATCTTTCATTAAGCCTATCTCGTACAACAAGTTGTAGATAGCTTCATGGTGATGTTTGACGGCCACGTGAAAGATGCTTTGATTATCGTCATTCATTTTCCATATAAAATCTGGGCACTGGTGGATGAGCTAAACCACATATGTAACATTATCCATTTCTGTAGCAAAAAAGAGCATGCGAGAAGAGAATGTTACATTTGTAACTCTCAAAGATATTACAGTTGGGTAATTCAAAGTTGGTATGTCATTTTGTTTCACATCTGGTGGTCATTCTCTTAATCACTGAATCAAGGGGAAGGAAGAGTGAGAGAGGGAGGAACAGAGGCAGATCAAAGTGTAGAAAAAGAGGTCAGTCAAAACCAAGGGCTGACATTGAATGTTGGAATTGCAAGAAAAAAAAAGGTACTTTAGAAACCAATGCCCCCAAACCACCAACCGTAAAGAAACAAGTTAACAATATGACAGCCAAAGAAACTTAAGAGTCAAATGGAGAAACTCTCATTTGCTGTGTTGAGAGTTATGTGGAATCCTGGATCATGGATTCAGGTGCATCGTTTCACTGTAAGGTTCGTTTAGCTGATGACCACATACTTAACATAAGGGGAATTGGTTATGTAGACTTAAAAAGCTCCATGCTACATGGACATGGATGTGAGGGTGATTCCAAATCTAAGGAGGAAATTGATCATAGTTGGATGACCAAGGCTTAAATGTCCATTTTAGGGGTGGACAATAGAAAATGATCAAGGGTAATTTGGTAATTGTTAGAGGAAAGAAACGAGGTACGTTGTACATGGCTGAGATACCAACAAATGGTGTTTATGGCATAAAGACTCGATCACATGTAATCGTCATCATGATAGAATAAACATCATGTAAACATCATCATTGAAAGTAAACCGTTATTGGTGGGAAAGATTTTTGAAGATATCAAGACACTAAGCTTTCTTTGGTTTAGGCACTTAGGGCACCGATGAACCTGGGAACAATGATCAGTAAAGGCGGCAAGTCAAAAGACAAAACAGAGGTCGATAGAGAGACAATGAATCGGCCGACCAAAGCCACAAAGCCAACACACTACCACCACCTAGGGTTCCGGAGAACTTGCCAACAATTTTGTAGTTCCGAAAAACTACTACCACCACCACACCACTGCCACTTACGGTTCTGAAGAACCAGACAAAAGTGGTCGGTAAAAACAAGATAGAGATAGAAAGACAACTCATCGATGGACTAAGCCGACGAATCCTGAAGACTGGCTAACCAAAGACACGAAGCCACTGTCGATTCCTCTCTCTCTCCCTCTCATCAATTTTTCTTCAAAAAGAGGAGACGACGAAAAGCAGGTATGGCCCTATCTTTCATCTCCTTTTTACATAAGAAACATGATAAGGCAAAAAAATGACTTGTACTCAACACAGTAGGAGGTGTAAATCACTGTTGCTACTATTCCCCTCCATGTCTTTTAAATTGATTTTATAATTATAATAAATAATTAATTCTCTAAACACTTCAATTAGAACCCAAATTCAAATTATTACATTAAAAGCCTAGCACATTCTTTTTAAACAAAAAGGATGAAAGCAAATGGATGCTGGAAAACTTTGGTGGGTGTTTAAGGTCGGACGGTGGCGGATAAGACGGGAGGAATGTGGAGGACGGGTTAATGGTTCCGGTTTCACCCGCTTAAAACACTACACAAATGATACATTTACCATCTTACAAGACACGAATATTAGACCAAGGAAAAACAACTTCTCTTTTGACGTAACAAACTTCCCTTCAGATAATAAAGTATCATTATGCAATGAAAGATGAACTAGTATTGCATAAGTCTGGCAAAACGAGAGGGTTAGGTAATAGGTTCGGGTCAGGACGGGCTTGGGCTATGAACAAAATGAGTTCGGGTCAAAACATGATGTTTATAAGCCCTCTCATATTTATATAGCACAATCCTTTGTTGCAAACACTATGCTTGGTTTTATAATGCGTGCATGATGCATCAGAGTGCAACGCGCATTTTAAAACAAGACACTATAGACCTTGTCTCGTCTTCACAATTCCAACCATGTTTTTTAGTAAGAAAAGAGATTATTGGACTAAGATGAAGAATTAATATGTACTTATCTTGTAGCAAGAAGCAGATTTTAAGAAGATCACTATGTGTGTAGTGGTTCTTTACTCTAGAGACAAATTACAATATGAAATAATTAGCAATTTAAATAAGGTACAACGATCGAAGACATATTGATGATATGATAAAAGGGCCACCAGGTGTTAAACAAAATAACACACCAACTTTGAATTTACCCAAATGAAACATCTTTGGGAGATACAAGTGTAACATTCTCTTCTCGAATGCTATTTGTTGCTGCAAAAATGGGTAATGTTACATTTGTGGTTGAGCTCATCCGCTAGTACCCAAATCTTATATGGAAAGTGAATGACAATAATCAAAGCATCTTTCACTTGGCCGTCAAACATCGTCTTAAAGGTATCTAAAACCTGTGGTACGGGATAGGCTTAATGAAATATTTGATTACTCCTTTGAAAGATCGGGATGATAACAATATGTTGCATTTGGTTAGGAAAAGAGTAGCAAAAACGACTGAAGGATGTGTCAGGGGCTGCGTCACAAATGCAATGAGAGTTATTATGGTTTACGATACATATTTCTTTTCGATATTTCCTTTTCTTCCATCAGTGGTAAATTTAAATTGGTTCGGTTAGAAACAAACAGCTCAAATGGACGTGTCAAATGAGTATAAAGTATTTTAACATTTATAGTTTGTGTTGTAAGACGTAAAGACTATGATCCCTCCTTCTTATAGGGAACGAGAAAGCTCAAATAAGCTCACACCATATGCTTTATTGTTAAAGGAACACAAATGTTTGGTTACACAAGGGGAGCAATGGATGAAAGGAAATGCTGATCATCGTGGGGTTGTTGCAGAGCTGGTTGTAGTAATAATATTTGTTGCAACTTTTACTTTTCTAGGTGGATACAAAAAATCCACTAGCAAAAACAATAGTATCCCCGTGTTCCAATCAAGTGCAGCTTTTAGGCTTTTTGTTGTGACCGATTTCGTTTCTTTTTTCATGTTAACACCTTCACTTTTCACGTGTTATCTATTCTTATATCTCGTTACGTTGAACGTGAAAAGTGAAGTTGTTGTCATGGAAAAAGAAAGGATATCGGCCAACAACAAAAATCGTAAAGGTTGCACTTGATTGGAAAACGGGCATACGATTGTCCTTGTCAACGGATTGGTTGTAACCACCTGGAAAAGTAAAAGTTGCAGCAAATACCATTACTACAACCAGGCTGCAACAACCCCAGATTAATTAGCGGTTACTTTCATCCATTTCTACCCTTGTGTAACCAGACATTCGTCCTCCTTTGAAAATAAATCATATGATGTGAGCCCGTTTTTGATCTCTCGTTCCGTATAAGGAGGGATCATAATCTCTACCTTTCTACAACACAAACTATACATGTTAAATTACTTTATACTCATTTGGCTCGCTCTCCATTTGAGTCGTTTGTCTCAAACTCAACCAATTTAAATTACCACTCATTGAAGAAAAGGAAAGATCGGAGAGAAATATATATCGTACACCATAATAATTCTCTTTGCATTGTAACTCAGGCCCAGAAAAATCCTCCGGTCGTTTTTGCTTTCCTCTTTTCCCAACCAAATACAACATATTGTTATCATCCCGATTTTTCAAATGAGTAATCAAATCTTTCATTAAGCCTATATCGTACAACAGGTTGTAAATAGCTTCATAGCGATGTCTGACGGCTAAGTGAAAGATGCTTTGATTATTGTCATTCATTTTCTATATAAAATCTGGGTACTGGCGAATGAGCTCAACCACATATGTAACATTATTCATTTTTGCAGCAACAAAAAGCATGCAAGAAGATAATGTTACATTTGTATCTCCCAAAGATATTGCATTTGGGTAATTCAAAGTTGGTATATCATTTTGTTTCACATCTGATGGTCCTCTTACTCACTAAATCAAGGGGAAGGAAGAGTGAGAGAGGGAGGAACAGAGGCAGATCCAAGTGTAGAAAAACCAAAATTAAGGGCTGGCATTGAATGTTTGAATTGCAAAGAAAAAAGGTACTTTAGAAACGAATGCCCCAAACCACCGACGGTAAAGAAACAAGTTAACAATGTGGCAGCCAAAGAATCTCAAGAGTTAGATGGAGAAACTCTCATTTGTTGTGTTGAGAGTTTTGTGGAATCCTGGATCATGGATTCAGGTGCATCGTTTCACTATAAGGTTCGATTAGCTGATAACCAAAATACTTAACATTACGGGAATTGGTGATGTGGACTTAAAGAGCTCCATGCTACATGAACATCGATGTCAAGGTGATTCCAAATCTGAGGAAGAAATTGATCATAGTTGGATGACCAAGGCTTAGATGTCCACTTTAGGGGTGGACAATGGAAAGTGATCAAGGGTAATTTGGTAATTGCAGGAGGAAAGAAACGGGGTACGTTGTACATGGTTGAGATACCAACAAATGGTATTTATGGCATCAACGACTCGGTCACACGAGTGAAAAAAGAGATGAAGATGCTTGTCGCCAAGGGAAAGCTTCCAGAGTTAAAACGGGTTAAGTCGAGTTCTGTGAACCTTGTGTTCTCGAGAAGAAAAAGAAGGTATCTTTTGTGAAAACTTGCAAGACACTTAAAGCTCAGAAATTGGAGCTTATTCATTCAGAAGTATTTAGGCCAACACTAGTTCCATCCTTGGGAGGCTCGAGATATTATGTGACTTTCATAGACGATGCTACTCGCAATGTATGAGTTTACTTTCTAAAAAATAAACTTTAAGTATTTGATGTTTTTAAGAAATGAAAATTTGTTGTTGAACTTGAAACTGATTTGAAGGTAAAGTGTTTAAGTTGGACAACGGAGGTAAATACATCAGCATAGATTTTGTCAATTATTGTGTTGAACATGGCATTCGAATGATAAAGACAGTTCCACGCACTCCTCAACAAAATGGATTCGTAGAAAGAATAAACAGAACGTTGAACGAAAGAGCCAGAAGTATGAGATTAAATGCATGGGTCCCAAAGACTTTGGGGCTGATGCAATTAACATTGCTGGCTATCTTATCAACTGTGGGCTTTCAGTACCCTTGGGAGATGATGATGAGTCATGAAGAGTTTCTAACAGTGGGAGTTCAGAGTATGAAGACGAACAGTCTCCATAGCAACCTTGCCCGTCTGATAATTGGGTCAGGAGGTCTACCAGAGTTACTAAACAGCTTGACAGATACAGTCCCAGTCCTTCAGTTAATTATATTCTCTTAACAGAAAATGATGAACCAAAGAATTATTCTGAAGCAGTAAAGGTGAAAGATTTGCTCCAAAGGGAGCATGCTATGAAGGATGAAAAATGAGCTCTTTGAATAAGAACAAAACATGGGTCTTAATCAAGCTTCCACCCTACAAAAGAGCTCTACAAAACAAATAGGTCTTCAGGGTCAAGGAAGAACACGATGGATCTAAAAGGTACAAAGTCCGTTAGTTGCCAAGGGGTTTCAACATAATAAATGAGTTGTTAATGATGAGATATTATCTCCGGTGATGAAGATGACAACCATGAGATTAGTTCCGAGTCTTGTAGCTGTAGAAAGTTTACACCTAGATCAGCTAGATGTGAAGACTGCTTTTCTTAATGGTGACCTTCATGAAGATTGTTTTTCTTCACGGTGACCTTGATGAAGACATTTACATGGCACAACCCAGTGTTGTAAAAATCGGGCCTAGGCGCTAAGCCCTAATTTAACTTGTAATTTTGAGCTAGGCGGACCAATAATCGGAATCCCTTCAAATTCCAGCCAAATATGTGTATAAATATTTAAAAATGAACATTTTTATAAAAATTACTTATAAAAATGTGTGTATATATATAAAAAACTAAAAATTACATATAAAAATTCCAATGAGATTAATTCTGCCTAGGCCCCGATTAATCCCGCCTAGGCCCCACCCCACCGCCCAACTAGCGCCTAGCGATTTTTCCAACCATGGCACAACCTGAGGGTTTTCAGGTGGTTGGTAAAGAGAATCGGGTCTGCAAACTAAAGAAGAGCGTGTATGGTTTTAAAGAGGCACTTAAACAGTACCTAAAGTTTGATAACTTTACGAAGAGGTCGGGGTTCAAAAGATGCCAGATGGATCATTGCTGCTATCTGAAGAAATTCAACAACTCTTATATGTTGATTGCTTTATGTTGATGATATGTTGATTGAAGGGTCCGATATGAGAGAAATAAGCAAGTTAAAGAACCAAATGTCTAATGAATTCGATATGAAAGACTTGGATCCAGCCAGTCAGATACTTGGGATGAGAATTACTAGAAACAAGAAGGGTGGTTCTTTAACACTGTCCCAGGAGGAATACATAGGGAAAGTGTTAGAAAGATTCAAGATGAATGATGAAAATACCAAGCCTAGGAACACACCATTGGGACGCCACTTAAAGCTTACCAAATATCAGTCTCCTAAATCTAAAGAAGAAAGAACAAAGATGTCTAAAATTTCATATGCATCAGCGGCCGGTAGTCTCATGTATGCCATGGTCTACACTCGACTAGATATTGCTCATGCTGTTGGGTTCGTTAGTCGGTTTATGTTAGATCCGGGAAAAGAACATTGTGAAGGTGTTAAATGGGTGCTCAGGTACTTAAAGGGTACATCTTCAATGGGGTTATGTTTTAAAGTAAAAGATGCTATTCCGAGAGGTTACACTTATGCTTATTTCGGTGGATGTTAAGGGACGCTTAAAAGTACTATCCTAGTCATTTTATCTATGGGTACGTCTTTACAGTGGGAGGAACAATAGTAAGTTGGATGTTCAGAGTTCAGAAAAGTGTGGCTTTATCAACAACAGAAATCGAGTACATGGTTGTAAAAAAACTAGCAAATCAGCTTACTATCGTAGTCATTTTATCTAATAAATTCAGTTATGATACTTGTTCTTTTCTTGTATGTTTTATGTATTTTCCTTAATCTAGATACACACAAACATATGTTATGTATAAACAACATTGAGTAGAGATCTTTACCTGACTTGATGGTGATTCTACCAATATTAGAAGAACTTGCTTCCGGATAGGGTTCAGACCCTAGTGACAAATCTGTAGTTATGCGAACAACTTCTTGATGCTCATTTTGAGACCGCTGATGTGTATTAAGCATCTTGGAGTAGAGATCTTTACCCCAATTAATGGTTCTCAAGATGATATTGAACTTATTTCAGCAAATGCTTCAGGCTTTCGAGCCAAAAGTAAGAGTACGCTCCCAATGCCAAATTCTGGATAAGTTTACATTATCTAAGAGAGATTTGATAATAGCTTTATGAGTGACATAACTTGGTTTGTTTTTCAATACTAATTTAACTATAACACTTAGTAGTTAGATTTATGCATAAAATACAAACAACATATTCATTTTTTAATACTAATTAAGGTTCATAATCATATATTATATGTTAAATAACTCGATCACTACTGAGACATACTAAAAAGCTTACCAAACATATCATTCTTGACACATTTCAGAAGCAGCCAGCCCTGATTCTGAGGTGTCCAACCATCATCACTAGGCCTGGCAATCTCAGCCCAAACCTATACATATGGGTCAATTTGGACTTTTTAAAATAAAAGAATGGGTTATTTTGGGCCATTTAAAACCTTGAACACGTCATAATGGGCAAGTGTGAAAATGAAAAAGGGGATGGGCGGGTCAAGATGGGCCAAAGGATAAAAGAGACAGATCATGAGTTGTTTCTGACTTTCTGCCTTTCATCGCATCATCTTCCAACTAAAAAAAAAACCCTAATCGCATCATCTTCCAAGCTCTTCAGCAGCTTCGCATCATCTTCTTCGTGCTAGGGTTTCTGCCATCGCATTACAGACACGTGCTCCCTGTTCATCTTCCAAACGGTAAGTAAGTTCTAATACCTTGTTGGATCCATTTATTCTTTGATCATTATATTACATATAATCAATATTTATTTTTGAACAAATAGGGGTGAGCACATTGAAAAAACCGTAAGACACCCTTTGAACTGGTGTGATTCTTAGAGATTTGGTGTGTGATTTTTGGATTAATAGTGCCTATTGTCTAAAATGGAGCCAGATAAACAAATATGAAATAAAGCTAAGGAAGTTAACATATCAAAATGGTTATATGACATCTACAAGAAAAGGTAATATAGATGTGGTACCCATGTGTTCTCTTTTGATCTATCTACTTCTAATGTTAAAATAGCAAACCATGATGAATAAACATAAGTGTGACCATCAAACTGAATTTTGACTTAACAAGTTCAAACAACTGTACACTGCACTATATTGGGTTTTGGGTCAATGAGGTGTGACATTTGATTATGTATGTTGTGTGTGGCAATTAGGGATTTGAAAGCGATGAATGTTTCGTGTTTGTGTTGGTGGCGTCGACTTAGAAGGGTAGTTTTGACTTATATTTGTAGGAACTTTAAGTTGTTTTTCTGGTTTGAGAGCATAATTTTATCTATTATTGTTAAATTGTTAGTTTTGTAATATCTTTTTTTTTTGTATTATAAAAAAAATATATTTTTGCCAATTTTTATCAACAGAGGCTTCCCATATGGTGGAGATGCGAGATGGTATTATTGGGTGAATCCAGTAGCATATGGAGTAAAATTGAAGCCCATATTGTTTGTATGGTCAACAGTTGACTATTGTGTTTAATTTTTTTCTTGCAAGTATGTAATTTGTTTGCATTTTACGGGGCCAAAGCAAAGTAGATATGTTTGTATTTTGTCATGATTGTCGTTCATAACGTTGTAAGCGTGTTATTTCGACTTGTTTTTGTCAATATTGCAGTTCACGGGTTTTTGTTTGCAATTTTCTTTAGAAGTAATTGGATCTATAGTCATTATGTTGTTTGTGTGTGTTGATTATTGCAGTGATTGATTTCCATTTTCCAAATGTATGACATAAATTATAGTGATCACAAGCTACATGCTCCTGATAACTTATAACAGTGGGAAAAGTTGTTATGTCTGCAACTATTTAAAATCAGCAGCTGCAAAAACAAAACTGTTTTAAATGAGCCACAAAAGTGTTTCTATGGCTGCAAATGCTTCATCCAAAAGCCCAAATCCAATCTCTATGAAAAATATGTTGGGTGTACCCATGTCTAGTCGTCGCAGTAGCACCCCCAACCTTCCTCTCTCGGTAGCATATTTGATAAACAGTGGGAAAAATATGTTGGGTGTACCGTTTTGTCATTGTTTAAAACAACTCGTTCTGACCCGAACCAAAATGTCATTTTTTCTCAAACAACCTGGTCTGACCCGTGACCCGAACCCGCCTGACCCGCCCAGTTTGCCAGGCCTAATCATCATGCAACTTACTGGAATTATTGTACAGATACTTCACCACGTCCTCATGTCCATACAAGGCGGCGGTTTACGGGGCACCATATTTCCATTACCACTAGTGATTGTCAGCAAAGCCCCGGTTCTTTGCCACCATAATTTTAACCACTTTAATGTTTCCAGAATCCAGCCGCAGCAGAGAGAGTGGTGTTGTGATTAATTTTTTGCAGTTCCAGGTCAGCCTTGACCACCATATCCACCAGATTTTTCACAAACTCTTCAACATGTTGATGACCTTTTGTGTATGCTGACATATAAAATTGGAAATGAGTTAGATTTTGAAACCTGAAAGAAACAAAATAAAATGAAGTTTAAATTTTTGATAAAATTGTTGAGGCAATTCGATCAAACACAATCGGGATTTTGTGACCGAGTCACGACTCTTTTATTAATTGAAAACAGAACCCACACCAATTAACATGGACTCACAAACTTAAATATGACATAACCCACTATGTGCTTTTTTCTAACGGTGTTTGTCGGATCTCTAATACCCGAGTTCGACTCCTGTGACGGGATTTCAACCGTCCCAATTTTTTGACGCTCCAGGGTATCGAACTCAGGACCACCCCTAGGAGGAAACCCATAACTGAAAAAAACAGGCTCAACCCGGAACAAATTGCACCATCCCACGACCTCCCCACAAAGGAAACCATAGGGCTACCGCTGGGCCAATCGGCCTTCGGTGAGTGGCGAAGCTTGAAGAAAAATGCAGGTGGGGCCGCGGTGGAATCCTATAATTTTTCTTTCCTATCTCAGGGGGACGGAACTTAATACCTATAAAATTTTCGACCGAATACATGTAAATTAACATTATTGGACGAAAAATCAGGAGGTTGGGGTCCCCTCGGGCCCTCACTAAGCTTCCCCCTGTCTTCGGTAACTCACTATGTGCGACGTGAACAAAACAAACAAGAGAAAATTGCCCTACAAACTAGTAAACCTAGCCCATGATTAAGACCCACTATCTTTACCCCCAGTCAAACGGAAAATAAACGTGATAAAATTAGCCCAACTGCTGCCGTTTATCCAAATACAAGCTCGAACTTTTAATTTTTTTATTTTTTAAGATTAACCCTACAAAAAAACAAATAAAATAAAAATTACCGTTAATTAAGTCTGAAGGAGGTAGGTTGGATGGCGGTGGGGTTGAACTTGAACCAACCTCAATGTTGAGTTGCTGATGGCTTGAATCATCACCTGTTTGCTCCGCTACCTGCAACCATTAGGGATTTAGAGTAAAAAAGGTTTGACTAGCGAGTGGATGAAGAAGAATTACCTTAAAATCGATGAAGATGAGGACTAAAGCTGCGATCATGGGGGAACTTCAAACTCAAAAAAAAAAAAAACCTTCTCGAGCAGACGATGGGTGTAAATGTCTTGAGCAGAGCAGGAGAATGAAACTACAGATCTAGGGTTTCTCATTCTCAATGCTTATATCCTGAATATGAGTTTTTATGTGTTTATGGGTTTTCGGGTAATTTTGATAAAAAAAAGGAAAGGTTTTTACGTATAGTTTATAAAACTAATCATAGATCTAGTATCATGAAAGTTTTTAACGTAAAAATTGGCGTCTTGATCACGTTGAACCCGAGCCGCCATTTACATGCAAAACTTATGATTTAATGAGAAAGAAGTTGTAACAAGTTCGCCTGAGCAATTATTAGCGAACTTAGGATGCTCGCTTGAGCAATTGGCGAACTTAGTGCATGTTCGCCCGGAAAAGATAATGGCGAACTTAGGTAACTTCGCTAGGCCTTATAGGCGAGCATAGATAGCGAATATGACAAGTTCGCTGGCCATGGCTAGGGTATAACGTGTTATGTTCTCCGGATACCAAAAGGGCGAACTTAGCTTAAGTTCATTAGGACGGGACTGTAGAACGGAGTAGTTATCCATGTATTCAGATTGTGAGCGACATCGTTTGGACAGTAGATAATACTTTGAGGCTAGCATTTTCAAGTGAGTTCAAGACTCCATGTTTTACTGTTTTTGGGTGGTGTGCATACTCAATTAATGGGTGTTTATAATTAACGTTTTGTAAACAAGTAAATGCTAAAGAATGTGTTTATCTAACGTTATGTCTTATAAACGAATGTAAAGGTGAATGGTTGTAACACCCTAATCTTAAACACCGATTATTAAATCATTTATCACGATGAAGCGTTCGTCCCAATTTTTTTTTCTTTTTTACAAGTTCGCGTTCAGGGGCCCTGTCTTCGCGTGCCGCGAGGGAGTCCCAAACATGCCTGCCCGAAAAACCGGTTCTTCACGTGTCGCGAAGAACCCCCCCTGATCTTCGCGTGGCGCGAAGACACGAAGTAAACAGAAGGTTTCATTTTTGCTCAGTTTTCAACACTTAGCCAAATTCCTAACTTTTCCAACTTGACATAAAAAATTTCCAAACACTTAGGTTTTTGGTTATAGCATTCAAACATCATTCTTTATACCAAAAACAACATATATCATGTATCATTAACAACCATTTAATTGACTTCTATTTACACCCCAAAATTCATCAAAAACGCATGCGAGAACCCGTCATTCGCCATGGACTTGACTTTGACTACATCGAAGCTTTTTTTACATAACATCACATATAATCACCATTAGTAATGAAGATAAAACATAAAAAACAAGTAAAATCTACTTGTTTTCACCCATTCACCCATTTGACCCGTTTCCACCCAATTAGTCATTAGGCAACATATCACTCGCATAACACCTTACAATTTTCATTCTTTCCTTGCAACTTTAACATACTTGACATCATTTCATTTCCATTATGGTACAAGACCATAAGTCCATCACATTACCAATATGGTACTTAGACCATCATTTTCATCACATTTCCATTATGGTATTTAGACCATAACTTCATCACCACATTTCCATTATGGTACTTAGACCATAACTTCATTATCACATTTCCATTATAGTATTATAACTATAACTACATTCATTCACATGTTCATACACTTTCATACTCATTCATACACATTCATAACATACAACATAGTATGTAAACATAACACGTGTATCACCATTTATCAACAATACTAAGTAAGTGCAACAGCACTTACCTTTTGGATTCGAAGATCCCGTTCCACCTTCTCGATTGACAATTTGATTACCTAAACATATACACCTAGTTTAGTAACCTATCATACTTCAAAAATCACATTTATTTGGGTTCTCAACCCAATCACCCATTTCCAACCCAAACTAACCCGTTTGAGTTATACTCATATCCAAACACCCACTTTCCATCCAAACTCACCTACTTGAGTTTCATTACCATTTCCTTAACACTAATTTTTCATTCAATCTTTATCATTAGGTTAATTTGGTGTTCTTTCAAGTGTCTAACATCATATAAACACTTAATCATCATTAATTCATCATCCTATCATCATAACCCAAAAACCCCCAATTATTTCCATATTCAAATCAAAGGGTTCTAGGATGTTAATCACCATTCTTTACCTTTAGTTTAGCTAGATTATCAACAATCTAACCCTAATTAACCCCATGCATAATCAAATTTTGGATTTCTACAAAACCCATCTACTAACTCAACAATGGTGAATTCAAATGGATGATAATCACTTACTTGATGTTAGGAAGATGATGTGCAAGCCAAAACCAACACAAATCAAGCTTCAATTGCAAGTTTTAGCTTCAACACCCTTTTCTCTCTTTTTCTCTTGAAAGCATCGACCCCCTTCACCAATAAATGCCCAATTTTAACTTCATCCAAGTCAAATATGGCAGAATTGTCGCATTTACACTTTCAGTCCCTCAACTCCCATTTCCTACATTTTCATGCCAAAATTAGTTAAAAACTAACACAACCCAAAAACTAACTTGAAACCCACTTGTTTCAACTTATTTCTAAAATATTATTTCCACCATAATATTAATTAGAAATATTTATTTATTTAAAACGAAACCCGGATTTTGGTTCGTTACAAATCACATCTCCTTATTTGGGTTTCGTCCCCGAAACCCGACTTCACATAAAAAGGTTCGGATAGAATTTGAGCATCTCTTCCTCGGTTTCCCAAGTCATTTCCGCTCCCCTTTTATGTTTCCACCGCACCAAAACTTGGCTAATCTCTTTATTGCGTAAACGCTTCACCTTTCTATCCAAGATTGCCATCGGTTCCTCAACAGAATTCAACTTTTCATCTAACTTAATATCATCCAATGGAACAAAAGTAGATTCATCCGCCAAACATTTTTGCAAATGAGACACATTAAATGTGTTATGAAGTCTACTTAGTCCATCCGGTAGCTCCAAACGAGAAGCTACCACACCCACCCTTGCTATCACCTTAAACGGTCCGATGAAACGTGGGCTTAACTTCCCCTGTTTCCTAAACCGTATTACCCCTTTCCAAGGAGAGACTTTCAAAAGCACAAAGTCTCCCACTTGAAACTCAATCGCCCGTTTTCTATTATCCGCATAGGATTTTTGGCGATCATGAGCCGCCTTTAAACGTGCCTTTATTTGGTCAATACTACTAATAGTTTCCTTGACCACCTCTTTGCTACCAAGTTCCCGTTGACCAATTTCACCCCAACACTCTGGTGTTCGACACTTCCTCCCATACAACGCCTCAAAAGGAGGCATACCAATACTAGAATGGTAGCTATTGTTGTAAGAAAATTCTGCCAATAGTAAATGGTCGTCCCAATTCCCCCCAAAATCCAATGCACACGCTCGTAACATATCCTCGAGCATTTGAATCGTCCGCTCGCTTTGACCATCCGTTTGCGGATGATAAGCGGTACTAAGATTCAATATTGACCCCATATTCTCATGGAATTTCTTCAAAAAAAAAAGAAGTAAACCTCGTATCACGATCCGACACAATCTTCACCGGTACACCATGACGTGACACTATTTCCTTCACATAGATTTCCACCAATCTATCCGATGTATACTTTTCCTTTATAGGAAGGAAATGTGCACTCTTTGTCAACCGAGCTACTACTACCCAAATTGCATCATTACTCTTTCGTGTCTTAGGTAGTTTAGTAATTAGATCCATGGTTATGTTCTCCCATTTCCAAAGCAGTATTTCAAGCGGTTGAAGCTTTCCATACGGCTTTTGATGTTCAGCCTTTACTCTTAAGCAAGTGAGA
This sequence comes from Smallanthus sonchifolius, assembly GCA_023525975.1. Taxonomy (NCBI): domain Eukaryota; kingdom Viridiplantae; phylum Streptophyta; class Magnoliopsida; order Asterales; family Asteraceae; genus Smallanthus; species Smallanthus sonchifolius. The sequence continues at coordinate 38,245,409 of CM042046.1, forward strand.
CATCTCTCCACATACTTAACGATATCACGCCTCATACCCGGCCACCAAAAATGACACCTCAAATCATAAAACATCTTTGTGGCCTCCGGATGAATAGAATACTTGGATTTATGCGCCTCATTTAAAATAGTTGTCAAAACACTTGACAACCTAGGAATCCAAATGTAAGACCCCAACCCGGGCATCCTACAGTTGGTTCTCATAACGGGTCGTTTTCATTAAAAACGCATTTATTGCATATCAAACTACAGCGAAAGTCTTTGTAAAACATTAATAACCATTTAATGTTATTAGGTTTACCTTACGAATGCGTCCAAACACCGCTTACTTGCAAACAATCTAACATACACACAAAGTCAGCTACGTTGAGTGAGTTCTAATAGTTTAGTTTAAATAAAAACCATCACACCAAGTTCTTCCGTTTATTTCACTCAGGACCCTCCGGTCCTTATAAAATATAATGACGCTTTATTTACGAATGACTAGTCCCTTGTCATCACACACCATCCCTTAACCGTTTATCACCCGAGACTCAACCCGTACTACCCACATAAATAGTAATAACCTTACAATCACAACCGTATAGACTCAACATACTATGCTAGCAACTCATATCCAAGAATACACATTAACTCATCCCTGAGTTAACACAACCTACCCTAGACATTAACACATCCAGCCTTAACCAAGGATCTCAAGAATAACACTCTTATACACATCACATCACAAGTCCCGACTCAACAGTTATTCTAACTCTACACGTCACATTCAACACGTCACATTAACACAATCTCATACACAATAAATATGACTGATCACTAGCATGCAAATTAATACATATTTGTACGCATGCAAACACATACCTCCTCACAGCACCCTCGTCAGGGTTACCCTCGTCAGGGCGATCAACACACCCCGAGCTCATTATTAACCTGTCAACTAACTGTCACCTTTGGTGACTTCCCGAAGGACCTCGTCCTCCATAATCCTGTTTGACGTGCCACATGGACAACGAGGCAAACCCGACACATATATATAAACACGTAATATCACACCTCATACATATGACTCATTAACTACACACACCTCACACATAACCCTAGAATAGCACATTTAATATCATAAAATCATTAGCATTTAATATCGGGCACAACCGTTCTCGTTCGGCCCTTAATCACGTCACGCACCAACAAACCATATCATTGACTCACACATAAAATCATGGGCATTTAACTTAAAGCTCGACTCTCCCCGATCCACCCTTAGCACACCATTGACCCTACGACTCTTAATACTCATTTTGTATTCAAAATATAGCGGGTTAAAACCCGATACCCTCAACATTATTAATTATATTAACACCACGTGAATGTACGTACGTTAGCCCCAAAACAGTAAAATGTTTAATAGAGGGGGATTAGAAACTCACTGGTTCGAAGACCCAATTCTAGTACTGCAACGGTCGCCTTGCACGAACTCGAACCTGTCAACGTATGGTCACACAGTCAGAATACATCCTAGACATGTGTCACTACTTAAAAACATAAAAGTTCCCGGTAATCGTCCCATCCACACGACCCCCATCAACCATGTGAAACCCTAACTCACTTGTCCGCTTGGACCGGGTCATCTCGGATCCGCATGGACCCGCATGCATGCACGTTCGAGGCCCTACAAACCATTACTCCACAAGATTACGTGCTTCATGAACCGAGTCCCATACTCTCGCGCAAGCCATGCACGTAAAAGCTTAACCTTGCTAATGTACGCACCCGTGTTAGGTCCTTGTTGCGAGCCTACCCCGTGAAATTCTAGTCGACCCATCGTCGTGTCCTGTTATCATCCCCCTTGTCTACTCATAACCCAAAACAGGTGTACCTAACTCCATCATCCTTTTTGCTCGTCTTCAAGAACCCCCACCCTCGCACATCGCCATCGCAAACTACCCACTGTGTGCTTCCCATGTGTGACGCCATCATGCACCATCATACCTGCCACTTTACTCTCCTCCGCCAAGCCACACACACACCGGAATATTAACATAGTCGTTGCCGCTATTCCCCGCCATAGAACACTGCCGCTGCAGCCTCGACAGCCGTCTAGCACCGTCGCAGTGTGCTCGCCATTCTCCCGCAGCCCGTAATCCTCCTCCTTTCTTCTTGGTCGTTGCACCCATCCCCTACAAGTCACTTCAGCTCCGACCCAGGGTGCCGAGAGTCACCACCACAACCATCCGTCACCACGACCCCACCTCCGTCATCGTTCACGGCCAAGAGCCAAGAAACCCTAATCATGATATCACACATAACTGAAAATTAAGACATGATTGGAATAATACAGTGAGCGAAGTTACCTTAGCAAAATGTTGAAGTTACTCAGTTGAGAACACCATCGTCGACCTCTCTTCCTTCTTCCCGGTTTTCTGGCCGTCGTGCGTCACTCCGAGACACCATAAGTCTCCTCCCCGGCTCCTCTCACCCTTGTGCTGCCGTCACGAAGTGCCTAGGCCGAATGACCTAGGGTTAATCCAATGATGGTATTTAAACATCTTTGATGTTTCACTTTGGGTCCCTCCTAAATTGTTTGGCGCGTTTCCTTCTCGAACCTTCGTAATACGGCCAATCGAATCCCTTAACTTACATAAACCCAATTCCACGTGAAACAGTTATAGCCGAGGTTGTTATAAAAGGGAATTGGTTCTTTCATTTACTCAATCCAGTAGTTAACGAATTTTGCGGGATGTTACACCCGAACCGTTTAATTTTAAATTTATGGGATGTAACAAGTCTACCCTCCTTAAAAGAGGATTCGTCCTCGAATCCTACGTCGGCATAGACCAACCCCGTTTATTCTTTCCATTCTCACTCGTGCACCAAATTCTTCTGGTATCAAGCATTCTTCTTCCCACTTACAAATTTTTAACACTTTGCTTGCATTTCGACCACTCCCTTGGTGTTCGAAGTGGTTTCCTTATTGCCCGCCTTTAACTTAGGGACTTATAGGATCACTTACATATCCCCTTATTAGTCACCTTCTCAGCCGGTATTCCTAAGGCTCTCATTGCCAATTAGTTTCTTACTTATTACACTCCTTGATCTGCTCACATCATACATGATGTCACTTCTTTTATAATCCCGAGTGACCTCGTCACTCCGACGGTCATCTCCCTAGGTAAGGCTCCATGCCCTTCCTAGGTATGAGCATTTGTTGCTTAACTATCGTGCGTCCATCACACTCCTCCTTCTTATGCTCCAATCATCATTTTGCGATGAGTTCTCAAATTCAGGTACCACTGTCTTGTCCACATATGTGATACATCTCTTGCTCTCAAATGACCTCCAAGAACTGGTGCCAATCTTTACTGAACTCTCCTAATGGTTCTCTACTACAACATTCCCTTACTGCTTTATACCGCGTTTATTATGCCCCTCACGTAAGTATATACACTTAATACTAGGGTCATTTCATCAGCCCTCGATGTCCTCAAAAGATCGCCAACATTGGTTATTTCAATGCTCCACCGGAACTCCCTTTAAGCCAGTCGTAAGTTTGCCAGCGTTGGCCTTTCCTTCTCCATCACTTACGTGCAATCCTGCACTTACCCTTCTATCGTTCCACTTTCCTTGTCATAGCTCTATCACTGTTACACGACTATCGATCACGTCTCATTCATCAAGTGCGAACAAGAAGTTCGCCCTAGCATGCGCCTCAGCTATCCACCGTCCTGTTCATAGAGAACATAACTACTCCTCTTATGGAGCGTATCCCATGGAGACCTTATCGTCACTTTGTCCACTCCGCACTGAAATCTCTAGCGTCGTCACCTCGATCACGTCATAAATAGTTCCGATCAAGCGTCCACGTAACGCTTTCATCGTCATCTCTCACCGCTGCATCCCTTGGTTCTGTGCTCCACATTACCAAGATATAAGTATAGGTATCTCATAAGAGCACCTCACCGATCGTCTGGACATCAGAAATTCTTGCATCACCTTAATACATCATCGTTGCAAAAATCGTCAAGATAGAAACTCTAAACTTGAGCACACCGATCACTCGTCCTATGCACGACTACGCGTGTACTACAAGGACACACACCGACACCTCAAAACTACATGACACACAATGTCCTACGCACATACTAGTATCCCCACCTTCTAACCTGCACAAGTGCACACACACAATTAGCTAGACCTGAGCAAATCTACCTGTATACAATATAACCTCGACCTTTATAGTCACACACACACAATGAACCCTATTTTCTATTTACCCAAGCGGGTCATACCGATGGTTCAGGATAACACATTAATCAGTCTAGACACAAGACATCACCCTAATCTTTTATACACATAATATTTATAAATCATAGCTCCTCACAGGATCTTGTCCCAAACCTTTGTACCTATACACAAGGTACATAAGCACAATTTCTCACAGGATCTCGTCCTGCACATTCACATAAAGTGCAATACGCCCGTTGCACTCCAAACCTCACCTGATCATTTTCACATAGGTGACACTACCTTAAGATTGTAGACACAACAAATTTCAAAACTAATACAATCTAATTAACCATACTCTAGCACCACAACAAAAATTACATCTAATATGAACTCACGTTGTTCAAAAGGTAATCACATAATCACACAATATCGCATTAAATCTACCATTGTGCCCACCATAGTACGCTATCACTAACACAACTATCATTAATCACACTAATGTCATCCCGCGGTATAACTCGTAATCAATGTCGAAATTAACTAGTCAACATTTGAACTAGGTATTCCACCATGTATGCAACTAATCAATCAAAGTGTCAAATCTCCCTGGGACCTCTCATGACAACTACCACACACACTACTCATCAAGCAACCGAGCATCCTAAGCACTACTCACTGAATCACTGCTAGACCATGTCAGGTGCATCTGGCATGTCCTCCTCTAGTTCTTCCCGAAACAAAACTCTCTTAACCAACGCATATGGTCGATCTCTCAACCGTGCAGGTCCACATACTGGAGGAAAATCCCGTACAACTCGCACTGCTCTCCTTTTCCATCCCGTCTTTCCAATCATAGCTCTACGCGGTATGTCGCCGACCAAAGTTCTAATCACACTTGGCACGAGAAGCGCTAACACTACTCCCATTTCATAAACAGTTTCACCCGCAGCCGTCGTTGTCTTGACTGGTCGTTCTGCATTCCCTCTAGCGTGAGCGTCACGCCTGATCGTTCTCATATGCTTCGTCTTAACCACCTAATCCTACTCAAGATAGAACGCCAGAGCGATTACTATGGGCACAAATTCAGAATATGAGAGTAATCATCGACTGCCAAATCACGGTGATCAAATGCAATTTGGTGGTCCACATCACTGCTCGTATTCTAAACCCTTCCCATCATACTCACACTAAATTTGGTGGCCCAAGAATTGAATTTCGCGCAACCAAAAGGCTCACTTGGAAAATTTAGCATTAAGCTTTTCCCTTTGAAGAAAGAATTTCACGCAAATGAAAGGCATGATCACCTTCGCTCCTTGAATAAATGAGAAGATCATCAATAAACACGATAACTGAACGGTCAAGGAATGGTCTACACACCCGGTTCATAAGATCCATGAAAACCGCTGGCGCGTTGGTTAAATCGAAAGGCATAACCGTAAACTCTTAGTGACCGTAACGAGTGCGGAAAGCTGTCTTAGGTATATCGTCTTCTTTCACTTTCAATTGATGGTACCGGGATCTCAAATCAATCTTAGAGAACCATGACGCCCCTTGCAATTAATCGAAGAGGTCGTCAATCCGAGGTAACGGGTACCGGTTCTTTACCGTTAACTTGTTTAACTCCCGATAATCCATACACATCCTCTTGCTTTCGTCCTTCTTTTTAACGAAGAGAACGGGTGCACCCTAAGGCGAGACGCTTGGGCGTATGAAACCTTTATCAAGTAGTTCTTGTAATTGCTCCATCAGCTCTTTCATCTCCGGCGGTGCCAACCTATAAGGTGCTTTGGTTACCGGCTTAGCACCTGGTATCAAATCGATTCCAAACTCTATTTCCCTCTCTCCAGTGGAACCCCCGGTAACTCATCTCGAAACACATCCTCAAACTGATTCACAACCGGAACATCGCGGATTTCTTTCACTTTCTCGATCACATTCGCAACACAAGCCATGTATGCCTTGCACCCACGCACCATGTACTTTGTTGCCTTCACATAAGAACACAACTTAACCTTACCTTTCTTCTCACCTTCTATGTAAATGGACTCACCCGACGGAGAGTCGAGTTGTATCGCCTTAGGTCCACATAGAATATTCGCTTTGTTCTTCTATAACCAATCCATCCCCACTATTACATCAAAATCCCCCATGGTAATAGGAATTAAATCTGTAAGGAACGTTTCACCCCCCAACCTTAACTTGTAATTCCTATAAATATCAAATACTAGGAAACTCTTATCATTTGCCACCTCAATTTCTAAGGGTTCGTCTAACTTGTTACTTAGAAATGAAGAATGCTTAACAAATTTCAAGGACACAAAAGAACGACTAGCTCCCGAATCAGATAGAACTAGTGCAGGTAAAGAATTAATCTTGATTGTACCTGACACCACCTCCGAGTTATTCTTTGCCTCCTCCACCAAGATGTGGAAAGTTCTACCCTTTGCCTTTGGCATCTCTATCCTCTTTTTGCTTCCACCTTGTTGCTTTAGCTCGGGATAATCCGCCCTGTTGTGCCCGGGCTTGTAGCAATTGTAGCATAAATGAATTTGGCTTGAACATTGATTATCCATATGCCCCGGCTTCCCACTTTTGTAGCAATTCGACATTCCCCTCCTACATTCCCCAAAATGTTCTTTCCCACAAATCATTGCACCCCCGTGAAGAGAACTTGCTAAACGGCTTCTTGCTAGGGCTCCCACCCTTTGTCTTCTTTACCACATGATCAACTATTTCTCGCTTTCTCTTTTACCCTAAGCCTCTTGCCTTCTCAACTCCACCTCTTTTTCCCGATACCTATTTATCAATTCGACAAGCGTGGTAAAAGTGGAAGGAGATGTGATATCTTTGAACTCCACAGTCAACATAACATAAAATCTGTCAATCTTTGCCTTCTCGGTCGACACCACGTCTGGACAGAACTTGGCGCGATCAAAGAAGGTCCATGCCAATTCATCAATTGACTCTGTCGTTTGCCTCATGAGGAGGAACTCCTCAGTCATCCTATCAACTGCGACTTGTGGGCATTGATACTTTAGAAAAGCCGTCTTAAACTCCTCCCAATTCATGGACGTCACACCAAATTCACTCCTCTCCTTTCGGAGATTCAATAACCATTCTTTTGCCCTTTACCCTGTCCTCATGTTTACACTTAGTCATTTCAAAGTTTGATTCCATATCCACCACCCACCTGTGGCTAAGGATCGGGTCCACTTGCCCGTTATACTCATTGGGCTTGATTACCATGAATTTTTTAAGAGTACAACCTTGCGGTTCCCTCTCCTTCTCTTTCAATACATCTTCGAGGGTAAGTTTAATAACCCCTCTCATTTCCTCCATTAACAAGGATGTGGCTTGCTCGAATGCCTTGGCCAGTTCTTCGTTTATCATTTCATGGATTCTTGGATCCATAGGTTCGTTATTCTCATTATCATTTGTAGGACGATCACCCTCGCTTGCCATCTCTTAACTGAGAATTAGAATAAAAACACCTTAATACCCTTACACTTTCAATACCTTAGGTAACGTCTCACATTTACTCTTATATGTATTAAGTATATATATATGTATATATATATATATATCTACCTATATACATACATACATATATAATCACATTCACCTAATCCTAGCAAATGTTCATTGTCATATGGTTATCATAAAGACACTTACACATATTGTCTGTAAGGCCCCAAACCCGGGAGGCCTCACTTGTTGGATTTACTCATTCACAAACAGTTCTTAAACATGAATATCAAATAACGCAGCGGAAAATACTTCATTAAATCATAACTATTACATTGTTCATACATGCGAAAGCGTAAACATTGCTTAAAACATAATTACATCATAACTAAACATAACGGGATTGCCAGTCTTCAAAAGCAGTCGGGTAACTCTTCATCTCTAGCCAAGCATCACCGTCCATCCTCATAACCTGCCTTAACCTGAATGTGCACACTAAAAAGTCAGCTACGTTGGTGAGTTCTAGTTTTCGTTCGATTTAAGATATGGTTCATCATTCAAAACATTCATTAGGGTTTAACATCACGTATAAGAAAAACAGGGCCTTTCATTCATACACCTTCAAACATTTAAACACATTGAACGGATCATTTGTTTAAAACATTTAACATTCATTTAAGTCATACATTACTATCTAAAATCTGTATCTTTCTTTACGCGTCTCTGTGTCCCCGAAGGAACCCTTGTTGGATCGGGATCTACCTTGATCCAATGATTCAACACATTAACCGAACCAAATCGTGCGAAATCCGATTTGATTGGCAATCCAATCTTTGACACGGATCGGGTTGTGAGAAACGAGCGGATTAGACGTCGAAGCGAAGGTTTCTATCGACCCTTTGGTGTAGAGAAGTTGGATACAAGACCTGGAAACTCTCAACGGACAGAGATTCGACAATACAGGTGCAAAGAGTTTGTGTGTTCTGTTGCTCAGTCTGGTTCTACTCTGGTTAGTCTCTTTTATGTGTATATGTGTTGTCTCCCTTTTGTGCTCATGAAGTGAAAGTTATATATATAGTGCAGAGCCCATTCGTACGAATGAGCCATGTGAATGGACTCATTCGTGCGAATGAATCAGTAGAATGGTTCATTCGTAAGAATGAATCATCAGAATGGTTCATTCGTACGAATGAATCATTCTCATGACTTATTCTAGCGAATGAATCATTCTCATGATCTATTCACGCGAATGGATCATTCTCATGATCCATTCGTGCGAATGGGCCTTTCATTAGCACGATTGATCAACGTTATCGATATTTATCAGATCGTTTAATACACAGTCGTTATATATGAGTAAACATTAAGGATAAACATGTATTTTCATTAATATATCAAATAGTTACATTAAACATAGATGAAATACATATTACAAGGGATTAGGGACATATCATGCATCTACATACTCCCCCTTGGACCTAGATCCCTTTAAACTGACCTAACTAACATTAGTTGGTCTTCAACATCTCTTTTGTACGAGTTTTCCAGTTGACCCCGGCGTGTATGTCAAAAGCAAAGCATATACGTATCACCTTCACATACTGCAACGCCTGGTCTATATCTGCAACATCAAAAAATGGCTGACACTTGTATAAAGTTGTAACATCTTGTTCAGACAAGTTGGTTAGCCACAAGGGATCAAAGACCCTGATGGTCTCCCATGACCCTTCTTTACAAAGCACTATAACAGCTTCACCAGTACGCCCATCATACTACCACCATCTGAACTGATCTGAGAAGTCCTGGATCATTTTCCTTAAAGGAATCTTCTTCATGATCGTTGGAGGTTTCCACTTTAAGACAATTAGAGGCTTCTTGGTGATTGGATGAACCTTTTCCCTATGAATGTAACGTGTAGGCATTTGTGGCTTGAAGTTCACCCATTTCTTCTGGTATTCGTACTGTAATTGACGTTCAAACCATTCGGATAGACCGGAAGATTCGCTGTATAGAAGCTTTAGACGCGCCAATTGATTTACTTCAAATGCGGGCAGCGTCTTGAAATCATGAGGGTACCTGAAATATTGTATGCCCTTCTCTCTTTTTATAGCATAGCAGCTTAAGTCGTTGAAGTATGTCCAACTGATTATACGACCATCAGACTTGTGTCCTTTGAGTCGATAAACTTTAGTGTACTTGGTTGGAGGAGAGGGCTTTGAGTTCTTCTTTAATTCGGCCATGTATTCCATCCACTGACTTTTACGTTCGTTCAGCTCGTCAACATTGGTAGTGGAGGAACCGGCTTCATCACCTTTGTCTTCTATTATTCGGTTGACCTCCTCGTCGGACTGCTGATTGAATAAGTCCGTGAAGGAGGGAAGATCATCACCGTCTACTGATGTGTACTTTGGATATTCTTGATCAGTGATGTCTTCGACTTCAACCTCATCAACGTCTTCTAGTTCGTCAGAGGAGGGATAATCAGTTGTAGGAACAGATGCCTCTTCAGTGAGGACTTCGTCGGGATTCATTTGAAATAGCTCGGCAATCTGTTCTTTTGACAAGCAGTGTACGATTTCCCCTTCCTCTTTGTCATAAATAACTGAATGTTGGATGATCCATTGCATGTCAAGCACATAAGTTAACTTTGAAGGTTGTTGCTTGAGAGGCATCACATCCAAAACTATTTACATAAACAATCATAAAATAAACATGTGAGAATAAGAAATTTCATTGATTTAATCAAAATAAAACTGAAATTATTTACATAATAATCTAATATTTACAATAAGACAACTTAAAACACTTAAAACAAAAACTATCAACCTTCAGTGCCCTTTTGTGTATCTGATGATGGGCCTTCTGATTTGTCTGATTTTTGCTTTGTGCGTGCCTCTGCTTCAGATGTCTTTGAAGCACTTGATGCAGCACCAGCATTGGCATCATCATCCTTATCTTTGTCATTATTGTCATCATCATCATCACTATCATCATCATCATCGTCATCATCATCATCCTCATCGTCATCATCATCATCATCGTCATCATCATCATCATCGTCACCATCATCATCATCATCACCATCATTGCGAGCACCCTCAATTCTGGGTGTCGGGTCTCTTCTGCTTTCTAAGTCTTCCAACAGTCTCTTATTATCCTCCTCAAGCCTTTGTATCCTCTGAGCATGTGCATCAACAGTTTTAGACAACTGTTGATTCTGGTTTGTAGCAGTGAGAAGGAGGGCTTGTTGATCATTACACCTAGTGGAAAGACTTGTGATGGCTTGGGCTTGTTCAGTATTTTGCAGAGTCAACTGACTGATCTGCGAGCCCTGTTGGTCAATACGCTTTGATTGCTCTTCATTCTGAGCCAGTAAACGAAGTACCAAACTGTTTAAAGTACTGATCTGGTCGTGTAGAGAGACAGTCGGCAGTGACATTGAAGATTCAGCTCGAATAGTTGATGGCAGTGATGTAGGAGCAGTCGTGTAGATGGGAGGAGGCACAGTTTGTGTCTGAGGCATAGATGTTGACATTGGAGCCTCAGACCTGGTGGCAGTTTCTGTAGTAGCAGAGGTGCTCTCCGTCCTTCTAACAAGCTTAAACTTTTGGTGTTTGGCCATTCTTTTCTTTCCTCTTCCCTTCTTGACTGGGGTAGATTGGGAAGAAGGAGCAGCAGATACTTGTGGACAGTCAGGGACAAAGTCAGCATCCCTGACGTCATCATCAACCCTTGAGTTTCCTTGATCTGCTCCCCTTTTTCGTTTTGTTGCGACAAATCTTGCCCCTTGTTGACTGATTTCAAATTCATCTTCAGTTTCCTCAGAATCAGTAAACAGGACGGTGTCCAGGTTAACGTCTTCTGGGTTAGCTGGAAGGGAAGGATCGATAGCAGTAACAGTGGGGGTGGTGGCAGCGGTAGATGAAACATGAGGAGTATTGCCACCATCTCCCTGACCATCTTGGTCGTCATCATCTTGGTCGTCAGCCGGAGGTACAACAATATCCTCCCTGTCTGAATCACTGTTATCATGACGCCATTTTCTGTTTACTGGTGCCACATACTCTGGATTTGCCAGATGTCCAATGAGTCATTTGTGAGGTGGCTTTGTTGGTCTTCCCCTGTAGGTCTGTACCCTGTTTAGAGTGACGTCCGTCATGTGCTCTAACTTGATTATGTCGACGTCTGACCTTGGTAGAAGAGGAAGTTGGTCATCTATTATCATTTGTAAGAATCTGGGGTACATAAGATACGCATTGTCCCCTTTAAGATAGATGTTTTCCTTAAGGTGCGTTAACACCATCTCGGAAAAGTTGAACGGAATGTTCAACACCAGTGCAACGAATGCGCTCTGTATTGTTTCACGCATATCATCAAATCCGCCACGAGGGGAACCGAGGCAATGCAGAAGAACATGTCCTAGATACTTGTACTGCGGACAGAGGTTCGCTTTGTTTAAAACTCCCTCGGCGACATTCTCGTCGTACTTTATCCACATGAAACATCCGCGGACCAGATATTTATCCAGTGTCACTGGATCTTCAGGATGATCATCGAATTGACACAATCGGCGAATGTGAGCTGCCGATACAACCACATCTTGACCTGCGATCTTCCCTCGTATGACCGGTGGAGATACCTCACAGTCAATCTCGGCGGAGGCCCAGAACTCCCTTTGATGCGACGTATATGGAGTCCGGTGATGGGATATAGCATGAGCAATCCTGGATCTGGATAGAAACTCGATCATGCCAACAAACGGACGTGCATTCTTTGATGTCGGAATCATGTACGCACATATGTTGCTTTTTATGGAAGACTTAAGAACAACTGGAGCTCTGTGCGCCATAACGATCAGTCTGCAAACACAAAAACATGAAGCACCTCAGATCAATACATGCAAGATTTTGGAAATATGAACTTTTGGACCATTTTTCCCTTGGTACGAATGAATCATTCAGCCTATTCATTCGTGCGAATGAGTGTTCATTCGTGTGAATGATCGTTCATTCGTGTGAATGAGGGTTCATTCGTGTGAATGAGTTTTCATTCGTGTGAACATGAAAAGTGTGTCCATTCGTATGACAGACGGGTCGCGATCCAACTTGTCCAAAAATCAACCAACACTTGAAAAGATTTGCCGAAAAACGACAAAAACACACTCGACTATTGTTTTCAACCAATATTTAGCAGTTTAATTGGTTTATTAAGTCAGTTTTTACGTTTTTAGGTTTGGTTTTCGGTTTTGAACCCTAAATCTAATCGAACATCCACGAATCGATATACAATCGATGAATACTTGTGGGGTTATACCTGTAAAAAGAAATCGAATGATTAGATTACAAATTTGACAGAGTTTTGTTCAAATTCAGATTTTGATGAAACAGACGTGCGAATGCTTTCTGTTTTGTGCGAATGATTCTGCACATGCGAATGAATGGCCTATTTATAGGATGGCCTGGTTCATTCGTACGAATGGACTTTCATTCGTGCGAGTGACCCAGACTTGATTCATTCTGCCACTCATTCGTACGAGTGGACCATTCTGGTCAGTCCATTCGTGTGAATGACCTATTCTCATCATCCATTCGTACGAGTGAGCCATTTTGCTCATCCATTCGTACGAATGGGACAATCCCCTATGCAAATTAAACTTTTCAAGTTAAATGGGGTATCCGACCACATTGGTTTTAACAAAAAATTAATTATGAAGTAATTTACATTTAATTATGAAGTGAGGGATCAATTATGAAGTTTTGGAATAGTTTATGAAGTAAAGGAACGATTTGATCAATCAGGAATTCAAATTTTGGATTTTTGACGGTCGTTTGAGTCTTATCAGATAATCTAAAATTCAGGAAAAGTAAAATGTTTTTGGATTTTTGAATATGTAATGCTGAAAATAATATCAACAAGATATATACACGCATGTTTTAGTAAGAATGATCCTTATGAGAAATCATACAGACTTAGTGACCAATGATCTGAGACATTTTGAATTTTGTAGATACAACTATACAATGGTATTTACACATCTTTTTGTGAGAAAGATCCGAACATGGGATCAGTACTAAACTCATAGCAATCAGCAACATTGCAAATTATCTGAGCTTTAAGTACACTTAGTCAAAATGCGATCATTGATATGTTTGTCCATCTTAAACCTATGCAGACCTCTTCTCAACACTTACAAGATGATCTTAAAGGATTGAGTCAATTGTCTGTGTGTCCCACACTAGTTAAGAATTGACTTGAATTACTTTTCAAAACATGTTAATGTTTTAAATCAGCACAACTTACTTAACCAGCCATCATAAGTTCATGAGATCTCAGTTATTCCCTGTTACTTCTTTACTACACCAATTTTTTTTTTTTTTTTTAGTATTCACAGTGACAGCCATCAGCTCATGGACGGCTTCAGCCAGGTATTTACAAGGCAATATGGCACGTATGCAGCTAACGGTGTTTGTGTTCATCCTATCCCATGGATGGCTTCAACCAGGCTGCAACCCGGTAATATGGCACATATACGGATTCGGATTCATACTTTTATTTTATTCTTAATCGCATGGACGGCTTCAGCCAGGTATTTACAAGGCAATATGGCACGTATACGACTTCAGAATCTAATTTTTAATTTTATAACTACTTTCTGATATCTCATTAAACCGATGATAACTGGTGTGCACAGCATGAGAAACACCTTCAGTTTCTATTGTTGATTTTCGTCAATGTAAGGCCCTAAACCCGTGAGGCCTCACTTGTTGGATTTACTCATTCACAACCAGTTCTTAAACATGAATATCAAATAACGCAGCGGAAAATTTCATTCATTCATCATAATTAAAACTTGTTCATACATGCGGAAGCGTAACTTTATCAAATACATAAACATAACATAAACAACTCATAACGGGATGCCAGTCTTCATGATCGACTGGGTAACTCTTCTCGCTTGCCAAGCATCACCGTCCACCGTCCATACCTGCCTTAACTTGAATGTGCATACTAAAAAGTCAGCTACGCTGGTGAGTTCTAGCATTTCATAAAAACTTTAACATCAACATTTGCCAAAAAACATATCATTCATTCATTTAGTAAAACCTTTCACAAAAAGCATGTAATAATAACATTTTAAAAAGGTTTCGTACCCATATCATCATCAACATCATAATCATAAACATCGTTAAACGGATCGTTCATTAAAACTTTTAACATTCATTTAAGTCATACATTATTATCTAAATCTGTGTTACCTTTCGTTCCGTCATTTAGTATGGTATTGCCCCTAAGGCTAACTGCACGAAGATCGACAATACCATACATTCCGTCAATTCCCTTTTGGTATTGCCCCCAAGGCTAACTGCGCGAGGACCGACAATACCCATTCAGTTGCCCTTATGGCTCTCATGTCCATAAACCGACAACTTCCATCGACGGATATGGCTCTCAGCCATAACACCGTCGGATCATAATTTAACCTTACATGGGGTCACGTTAACCCCTGAGTAACCGTCGTTACTCCCTTACCAGTTGTACAACATCATAACCATTGACATGCCACAGAGACAATGCCCCTGTTGTTCTTGTGGCAACTATGGCTCGCTGTCCATAATCTACCACAAGGCTGGGAATCTCATTTCCCAGACTTCATTCGTCAATTCCATTCATTCGACAGATTAGATTTGTAATGACTTCTTTAAAACCTTTACCTCTTTCTCTTCTCATTAAACATTTCCTCATTTAGACCGTTCATAAAACATTCGTAACCCTTTTTGGCAAAAACACTTCAAAATCTTTCCTTTCATAAACATCGTTTCGTTAAAACATCATTTCGTTAAAACATCGTTTCGTTAAAACATCATTTCGTTAAAACATCATTTCGTTAAAACATCGTTTCGTAAGTATGCACACCAGCCCAAAACATTTAACAAAACATTTAAAAGAGGGCTCTAGAACTCACCTGATACGCTAATATGGGTTATCCTAAACGAAGGTCCAACAACGTCACTTCCGATCTGAATTGATTAGTTAAATACACATCAGACCTATCCCGACTCTAACGGTTTAATCATTCTAACATACTGACCTCACTTAATCAGTTCTGATGTCTGCGCACTTAGCAAGTGCGCAGACCCTGCTGCCTGCGCACTTAGCAAGTGCGCAGACCCTGCCTCCTGCGCACTTAGCAAGTGCGCAAGACCCTCTTCCTGCGCACTTAGCAAGTGCGCAGACTCCTCTTCCTGCGCACTTAGCAAGTGCGCAGGACCTGCTCCGTGCGTACGACCTGTTCTTTGCGAAAAACCCTAACTTTCGTATTCGGGTCTGATCATGTCAAGATCCCGAACCTGTTGCATTCAAAACGTTCGTTTTCCATTAAGGAACTCAAATCCATGATTACCTTTCAGTTTCATCCGTTCAAACCTTACCTTTTCACCCAAAACCCGAAAAACCCAAAACCGAACTAAAACTCAAATTTAGGTCGGATCGTTACCTGAATCGAGTTTCTGATCCGGAGGTTCTTCTCACGAGTTATGGAGTAACACTTTGCTGAAGTCTCGGGTCGATCCGCCAACTTTCTCTCTCTACGGTTTCTCTCTCTAAAAGTTGCAAATGAGAGGAACATGTGGTGACCTTGGCTATTTATAGGGGAGACCTCCCCAAGCCCGGTTCGCGACTGACCCGACCCGACTTCGGCCCGCTTGAACTCGTTAACTTTATTTCTCGACATTTTTGGGATGTTACAAGTCTACCCCCCTTATAATAGGTTTCGTCCCCGAAACCTATCACAAGTCAAATAATTGAGAGTACGACTCCCTCATTTCCGCCTCCATTTCCCATGTAGCCTCTGATCCCTTTCGGTGCCTCCATTGGACTTTAACCAATGGAATAAATTTATTACGCAAACGCTTCTCCTTTCGGTCTAAGATAGCCACGGGTTCTTCGATGTAATTAAGGCTGTTGTCGACCTCGATGTCAGTAAGTGGTACGTGAGCCGATTCATCCGCCAAACACTTTCGCAAGTGTGATACATGGAAGGTAGGATGAATCCCACTTAACTCATCAGGCAACTCCAACCGATAAGCGACTTCCCCAACCCGTGCCATTATCCTGAACGGTCCGACAAACCTCGGACTTAACTTTCCTCTCTTCCTGAATCGTATGATTCCCTTCCAGGGCGACACTTTCAACATTACTCTGTCCCCAACATCAAACTCGATAGGTCTTCGCCGTCTATCCGCATAGGATTTCTGGCGATCTTGTGCGGCCTTCATTCGAGCTTTGATTTGATCAAACCTTTCCGACGTTTCTTTTATGACTTCCAGACTTCCTAGCTCCTTCTGTCCAATCTCACCCCAACAAACCGGGGTCCTGCATCTTCTACCATACAACATTTCGTAAGGCGGCATGCCTATAGTCGTGTGATGACTATTGTTGTAGGAGAATTCGGCTAACGGCAGATGACTGTCCCAACTGCCACCGAATTCCATAATACAAGCACGGAGCATATCTTCCAATGTCTGAATGGTCCTTTCGGACTGACCATCCGTTTGCGGGTGGTATGCCGTGCTGATATTAAGCCTTGTGCCCATCGCCTCATGAAATCTTTTCCAGAACCTCGATGTGAATCGTGTGTCCCGGTCAGATACGATCGTCAAAGGCATCCCATGCCGTGCTACTACTTCGTTGATAAACACTTCTGCTAACCTTTCCGACGAGAACGTCTCGCGAATAGGTAGGAAATGAGCACTCTTCGTTAATCGGTCCACAATTACCCAAATGGTGTCATGACCTTTAGCTGTGCGGGGTAGCTTGGTTATGAAGTCCATGGTAATGTGTTCCCACTTCTATTCTGGTATATCAAGTGGTTGGATCTTTCCATACGGTTTCTAGTGTTCAGCCTTTACTTGCGAGCAAGTCAAACACTTGCTTACATACTTCGTTACATCACATTTCATTCCCGGTCACCAGTAGTCCTTCTTCAGGTCTTGGTACATTTTGTTGGTACCGGGATGGATAGAGTAACGAGACTTATGAGCCTCATCCAAGATTTTGGTTCTAAGCTCGCCACCCATAGGTATCCATACCCGTCCATAACGTGTTCTAACACCAAGGATGTTATATTCCAACTTGTCTTGTTGGCCAAACATTCTTTCCTACTTTATGTTTTCTTCTTTAAGTGCCTCATCTTGAGCCCTTTCGATTTCGCTCATCACATCCGATGTTACCACCAACTGGCAAACTTTCACTCTAATAGGAGTAGGCGCATCCTTTCGGCTTAGAGAGATAGCCACCACGTTTGCCTTTCCAGGATGGTACATGATCTCACAGTCATAATCCTTCAGGAGTTCCAACCATCGTCTCTGCCTCATATTAAGCTCCTTTTGTTCGAAGAAGTACTTCAAACTTTTGTAGTCGGAGTAAATAGTAAACTTCACCCCGTACAGGTAGTGCCTCCAGATTTTCAATGCAAATACGACAGCAGCAAGTTCCAAATCATGAGTCGGATAGTTGACTTCGTGAACTTTCAACTGCCGCGACGCATACGCAATCACTCTACCGCGTTGCATCAACACACACCCTAATCCCTGACCCGACGCGTCAGAGTATACCACCAGGTCTTCACTGCCTTCGGGAAGGGCCAAGACTGGAGCTTGGGTTAGCTTCTCTTTCAATTCCTTAAACGCCTCATCCTGGGTCGAACCCCATTCATACTTTACCTCTTTCCGAGTCAACTTTGTCAATGGCGAAGCTATTTTTGAGAAATCCTGGATGAATCTCCGATAGTAGCCTACCAATCCCAAGAAACTGCGGATTTCAGTTGGCGTCTTAGGAATGTGCCATTCCCTTACCGTCACTATCTTTGCTGGGTCAACCATAATGCCGTTCGGGTTAATGACGTGACCTAGGAATTGGACTTCCCTAAGCCAGAACGCACATTTGGAGAACTTAGCATACGACTTCTCCTTCTTCAGAGCTTCCAATACTTCCTTTAAGTGACACGCGTGATCACCCTCATTCTTGGAGTAGATAAGGATGTCATCGATGAACACTATTACCGATCGATCCAACATCGGTCGACACACCCTATTCATCAAATCCATGAACGCTGCAGGGGCGTTCATCAATCCAAAAGACATTACGCGGAACTCAAAGTGTCCATAACGTGTGCGAAATGCCGTTTTCGGTATGTCTTGTTCCCTCACCTTCAACTGATGGTACCCGGATCGAAGGTCGATCTTTGAGAACCAACTTGCGCCTTGTAATTGATCGAACAGGTCGTCGATCCTTGGTAACGGGTACTTGTTCTTCACGGTACGTTTGTTCAACTCGCGATAATCAATACACATTCTCATCGAACCGTCTTTCTTCTTTACGAACAACACCGGAGCACCCCACGGCGAGATGCTCGGTTGGATAAATCCTTTCTCAAGTAACTCGTCTAGTTGAACCATAAGTTCCTTCATTTCCACTGGTGCTAGTCGATATGGAGCCTTAGCCACGGGCTGGGCATCTGGTACTAAGTCGATTCGGAACTCAATCTCTCTGTCAGGTGGTATCCCAGGCAAATCCTCTGGAAACACCTCCGGGTACTCGCGTACCACGGGTACATCGTCTAGTTCCTTCACTTCCTTACACTTGTCAATCACGTACACCAGATAAGCCTCGCATCCGCGCCTCAAGTAATCTGTTGCCTTAATCATCGAGATGACGTTTGGCATCGGGACGTCACGATCTCCAAAAACCTCGACTTTGCTACCATCCGGAGCCTTGAGTCGGATTATCTTTCGTTTACATATGATTTGTGCTTCGTTGGCAGTTAACCAATCCATACCCAGCACGACATCAAACCCTCCCAAAACCATAACAAACAATCTGACAGGGAACCTATGACCTTCTATTTTTATCGTAGAGTTGTCAACTACCTCGGTCACTCTCGCAGTTCTACCCTCAGCGGTTTCTACGCTAAAGGCCCTTTCTAGTATACTGACAGCGTACTTCACTCTCTTACAAAAAGTCACAGATATAAAACTCTTACTGGCACCCGAATCAAATAACACAGAAACAAGAGTGTTGTCAAGGACGAACGTACCTGACGCCACGTCGGGGTCCATTCTGGCCTGGTCTTGCGTCAGCGCGTACGCACGAGTCTTTGCTCGGGGCCTCTCTTCCCTCTTCTCCGGGCCTTTCCCCTTCCCGGCTTCACCCATTCTTGGTTTGGTGCATTCCCGGCTCAGATGACCGGCATCCCCACAGTTATAGCACTTGTAGTGTTGTGTGCACTCACGGGAGTAGTGCCCGGTCTTGCCACACTTAAAGCACAAGTTAGATCCCAGTCTACATTCACCTACATGCTCCTTTCCACACTTCTTACAAACAGTCGGCTCATCCACCCGAGCCCTTTTATCGCGAGCCCCAAACATCTTTCCACCAGTTCGCTTGTTTGAGAAGCTCGGTCTCTTCTTTGGTTCCTCGATGGCGACGACATTCAGTGCCAGATCATCAAATACTACGCCGCTCAGTTCTACTACCGAATCATAGGTAGTAGGGGCGTTTGCCTTAACATAGGTGCGGACCTGGTCCGGCAACCCTTGAATGTAGCAGGAAATTTTTCTCTCCTCCGTCGTAACAAGATGTGGCACCAGACGTGCCAGTTCATTGAATCGGGTTGTGTACTGCCGGTGCGTCATGCTCCCGGCCTTCAAACCCAGAAATTCCCTCTCTACCTTCTCAATCTCGTTCCTCGGGTAGAAATTCTTGATCACCAAAGTTTTCAAGTCAGCCCACATCATCGAGTCAACAACCTCATCCCCCTTAGCCTGACGTACACCTTCCCACCAGTGGGATGCTTCCTCCCTCAAGGAGTTAGCAGCAAACTTCACTACTTGATTATCTCGACACTCGCTCAGACGGATGGCGGCTTCCATACGTATTACCCAATCAAAAGTAGCCACCACGTCCTTCTTCCCAGTCAGGACCGGCGGGTCACATGCCTTAAAGGACTTATAGTTGCATCCGCGAGCAGGCGGTGCGTTGTTGGTCTCGTTGTTCTGGGCACCATTTGCCGCACTAGATCCGCCTTCCCCACTAACTTTCTTTAATGCTTCAGCCAACAGACTTGGCAGAGAATTCTTCATCAACTCGGAGAACTCTCGAGCTATGGCTGCTCTCACTTCTGGTTCAAAAGTGAAAGGTTGTTCTGCAACTTGTGTCTGCTCAGTTCCATGCACACTAACCGCCGGTTCAGTGTGAACACTTCCTTCTTCACTATTCTCTTGGCGCGCAAGGATACTGCCACGCCCACCATTCCGACCGCTGGTACGACCACCGGTACGGCCCCCACCACGCCTTCCGTTTCCTCTCCTAGCCATTTCGTTCTATAAGACAAGGAATCCAATGTTATCACGCTAGTTAACAAATAAAATTCAATAACTACTGTAAGATGTTAATATACACTGGCCATCTGCAATTAACCATTACACTACCTTTCGATTTCTATTTGACCACCTTTGTGATTTCATCAGAACACAAGTCCTTTCCTAACTCTTTCTAAGGCATACTACATACATATACTCTACTTTTCATACCTGATGCTGTCCGCTTTCGGTCCCATTCAAAGTTTAAGTTCAGACAATGGGAATGTCCGAATCTCTCAAACTATTGCTCTGATACCAACTTGTAAGGCCCTAAACCCGGGAGGCCTCACTTGTTGGATTTACTCATTCACAACCAGTTCTTAAACATGAATATCAAATAACGCAGCGGAAAATTTCATTCATTCATCATAATTAAAACTTGTTCATACATGCGGAAGCGTAACTTTATCAAATACATAAACATAGCATAAACAACTCATAACGGGATGCCAGTCTTCATGATCGACCGGGTAACTCTTCTCGCTTGCCAAGCATCACCGTCCACCGTCCATACCTGCCTTAACCTGAATGTGCATACTAAAAAGTCAGCTACGCTGGTGAGTTCTAGCATTTCATAAAAACTTTAACATCAACATTTGCCAAAAACATATCATTCATTCATTTAGTAAAACCTTTCACAAAAAGCATGTAATAATAACATCTTTAAAAAGGTTTCGTACCCATATCATCATCAACATCATAATCATAAACACCGTTAAACGGATCGTTCATTAAAACTTTTAACATTCATTTAAGTCATACATTATTATCTAAATCTGTGTTACCCTTCGTTCCGTCATTTAGTATGGTATTGCCCCTAAGGCTAACTGCACGAAGACCGACAATACCATACATTCCGTCAATTCCCTTTTGGTATTGCCCCCAAGGCTAACTGCGCGAGGACCGACAATACCCATTCAGTTGCCCTTATGGCTCTCATGTCCATAAACCGACAACTTCCATTGACGGCTATGGCTCTCAGCCATAACACCGTCGGATCATAATTTAACCTTACATGGGGTCACGTTAACCCCTAAGTAACCGTCGTTACTCCTTTACCAGTTGTACAACATCATAACCATTGACATGCCACAGAGACAATGCCCCTGTTGTTCTTGTGGCAACTATGGCTCGCTGTCCATAATCTACCACAAGGCTGGGAATCTCATTTCCCAGACTTCATTCGTCAATTCCATTCATTCGACAGATTAGATTTGTAATGACTTCTTTAAAACCTTTACCTCTTTCTCTTCTCATTAAACATTTCCTCATTTAGACCGTTCATAAAACATTCGTAACCCTTTTTGGTAAAAACACTTCAAAACCTTTCCTTTCGTAAACATCGTTTCGTTAAAACATCATTTCGTTAAAACATCGTTTCGTTAAAACATCATTTCGTTAAAACATCGTTTCGTTAAAACATCATTTCGTTAAAACATCGTTTCGTAAGTATGCACACCAGCCCAAAACATTTAAAAGAGGGCTCTAGAACTCACCTGATACACTAATATGGGTTGTCCTAAACGAAGGTCCAACAACGTCACTTCCGATCTGAATTGATTAGTTAAATACACATCAGACCTATCCCGACTCTAACGGTTTAATCATTCTAACATACTGACTTCACTTAATCAGTTCTGATGTCTGCGCACTTAGCAAGTGCGTAGACCCTGCTGCCTGCGCACTTAGCAAGTGCGCAGACCCTGCCTCCTGCGCACTTAGCAAGTGCGCAGGACCCTCTTCCTGCGCACTTAGCAAGTGCGCAGACTCCTCTTCCTGCGCACTTAGCAAGTGCGCAGACTCCTCTTCCTGCGCACTTAGCAAGTGCGCAGGACCTGCTCCGTGCGCACTTAGCAAGTGCGCATGACCTGTTCTTTGCGAAAAACCCTAACTTTCGCATTCGGGTCTGATCATGTCAAGATCCCGAACCTGTTGCATTCAAAACGTTCGTTTTCCATTAAGGAACTCAAATCCATGATTACCTTTCAGTTTCATCCGTTCAAACCTTACCTTTTCACCCAAAACCCGAAAAACCCAAAAACGAACTAAAACTCAGATTTAGGTCGGATCGTTACCTGAATCGAGTTTCTGATCCGGAGGTTCTTCTCACGAGTTATGGAGTAACACTTTGCTGAAGTCTCGGGTCGATCCGCCAACTTTCTCTCTCTACGGTTTCTCTCTCTAAAAGTTGCAAATGAGAGGAACATGTGGTGACCTTGGCTATTTATAGGGGAGACCTCCCCAAGCCCGGTTCGTGACTGACCCGACCCGACTTCGGCCCGGTTGAACTCGTTAACTTTATTTCTCGACATTTTTGGGATGTTACAGTCAATCCTTTCACCATTATGTGACTCACAAGACAATATCTAATATGGTATAGATTGATCATCAATGGTCGAGATTCAGTAAGATAAGCCTATCAATGCATCACATGTCGACTTAGTGTGACTATTTACTATGACATTAAATGCAATGTGCTTCATACATATGGTTAGTGTGCCATTACTTCCCAAAGGTTGGATACGATTTCTCATTTTTGAGTTTTTCAGAAGTTTTTGGGTTTTAGTCTGTACAAAAATGGAAAATCCTTTTTTTTTTTTTTTTTTTTTTAACAAACTGTACACAAATAACTGTACACAATATATAAATCTTTTTGGAGTCTCAGATAACTAGCGTCTGTGTACTATCATTTTTCTCAGCGAGAGATCATTTTCTTACTAACATTTTCTCCTCCTAAAATTTTAAAATGAAAAATCTTTTTGAGTTTTTGAGATTTTTATTAAACGCAAGAAAGAAAATATATACAGGAACGTAATTGATAAAAATTAGTTTAGGTTAGGAACCCAGGCCTTTACGGTCTTGGGTTTCCCAGTCTCATCTACAACAGTACAATCCATCCACTGTCCTTGTGGACTTTTGGAACAACCATTTGACTTTGAAGTACAGTCGTCAGAAGCATCATCTAATTTTACTTTCCACACATGTTGTTTGTGCAACGACTGTTTGTGGTAAACAGTGGATTGCTTAACGATTTGTACAGGTGTGGAACTCGAATCAGAGACCAACAACTCATGCATCTTTTGTTTAACTTTCTTTTGATGCACTTGTTGTTGGGTAAAAGAGTTAGATTTTGACTTTAAAAACTTTTGTTTATTTTCTGGAAAATGGTTAACTCTTTTACTTGGCTTCTGAAGATAAGGACAGTTGACAACAACGTGTCCTTTTGTACCGCACTCAAAACAGTATCTCCGCTCAACCAACCTCGGAGATCTGTATTGATTTTCACTTTGGTGAGTTTTTGAACCACCAGCCTTAGCTTCTTTTTGTTCAGCTGAAGAGAGTGACTTGTTTGATTGAACAGACTCTCCAACTTTAACAAAATTAACCTTTTTGATTGAGGCTTTGGTTACTTGACTCTTCTGATCAGAAGTAGTGGGATAAGATGGACGGCAATTGGTTGGTTTAATTTTAAAAACATTTTTATAAGCAGATTTTGAAATACCAATGCTGTCATTCTGTGGAGCAGACGAGTTTTTGTGTCCCAAACCACGAGTAGGGCACTCATCGTCGTCTTCATCCCACTCTTCTACCATTCCATCAACACACTGGGACTCCGAGGTCGAAGCACCATTATCGTTAACCTTTGGTTGAGAAATTTTGTTTTCGGTTGGATCAACGACAAGTGGCGTTTTGACCTTAAAGTCAATGATTGGGTTATCATCCGGTGTGTTTACCATAGTATTCAACACAGGTGGAGGACAATTTTTATACCCCATCCCAGCATTTTTCTTTCCTGGACGCCGTGAAATCATGTAATCAAGAAGGTAAGAAGCATTTGAATAACTTTTCAGCTTTTGATTTAAAGTTTCATAATCACATTCGACAAGCGCCAGCTTTTTCTTTGTTTCATCAATCGTGTTTAAATAAAAAGTGATGGCATTTTGTTTGTTGATAACACAGATTTCTAATTCATGAACTTGCCTGTTTAAAAGATCAATTTTGTTTTTGAAGGCAAGTTCGTTTCCCTTTAAAACACGGTTTGCTTCAAGACAACCAGTTAAATCAGTAATTAAGTCTGTGTTGTGACTTTTAAGTGTCTCAACTTTCTTCTCAAGTTCATCACAAATTAAACACGGTTGAGATTCAGACTCACTTTCAAAACTTTCAGAATTTACCTGAATGCCTGTGGATGTTTTTACCATAAAAGCACAGCTACAGGTAGATTTAGAAGAGGAATTGTTATCATCCACATCAGCTGTTGATTGACTTGAAGAGACAACAGATGATTTATCTTCATTCTCAGCTGTGAAGCCAGAACTGTTTGAAGATGTGTCGTCTGCAGCTGATGAACTTTCTGAAGCAATCTCTCTCTCAGCATCAGAATCTGATTCTTCATTGACTTCTACAGCCTTTGCCATGTAAGCTCTATCCCCTGAACTGCCATCAGCTCCAAATTTAAAAGACCAATCAACAGTCTCATCTGTTTGAACAACCATAGCTTTTGTTCCACTTGAAGTGCCCTTATCTTGTGCAAGAGTAACTGGAACAAGGTTTGTTTCTGTATTTTGAGTTTGTTGCTTCGGTTGGCTTTGACGGTTGTTGAAAGGGTTGCGGTTTCCAGTCTGTTTAGGCTTTTCACATTGCCTAGCAAAATGCCCTTTCTCACCACAGTTAAAACAAACAACAGCAGACATATCAAAACCATAAGTAGTGTCTTTGTTCCCTTCGAGAGTTTTTCCTGTCCTTTTTACATAATCTCTCGCTCTTCTGACTGCACTTGCAAGATCCCACATTATATCAATTCGATCCATTTCATCCTTATCAATCTGAGCATAGTCTTCTGCTGTCAGATGACTGCTTCCAACTTGTCCAGCAACCAGACTGTCATATGAATTGACAACTGTAGACAACAGTGCCATGTGTTCCTTGGCCACTTCGATAGTAACCTTGTCGAAGTTGTCTGTTTGCAATTTAATGGGGCTTGGTGGAGGAGTACTAGCAGTATTTCCCTGCTGTGGAACCGAGCTTGATGAAACTGAAGCATGAGCTGTTGAAGACTGGCTGGCTGAAACATTTGACATGTTTGATACAAACGCAGTCTGCAAAGGAGCATTTTGTTGAGTTGATGTAGAATAGTACAATGAAGGATCCTGAGCTTGTACGCCTCTCTTTAGCTTCCACTTATTCAACACCTCTTGTTCTCTCAATTTCTGAAGAAATTCATTGATGTCAATGGTTCCAAGAGTATTGTTCTGTTTGAGAACCATCAAGAATGAATCCCATTTTGGTGGTAGCGCATCTGCCAAGCATTGAACCTTTTCTTCTTTCGTTGTTTTGATCTCATGGGCATGCAATTCACTCAACAAGTGATAGAATCTCTCAAATAAATCATCTAAGGACTCATTCCCAATATACATGAAATTATCAAATTCCTTCTTAATGGCCGTAGCATTGATAGCTTTCAACGAAGCATTTCCTTCGTGACGTTGTTCTAAGGCATCCCACAGAGATTTTGAAGATGTAAACTGCCTGAATTGATGAAATATTTCTCTTGATATGGCCTGAGATAAGATAGCATATGCCTTCTTTTCTAAGTCATAATCTTTTCTTTGTTGTTCGCTTAAAAGGGAAAGCAAAACAGGAGTTCCATCCTCATTCAACACTTTTTGATATCCATTCTCTATCATCATCCATAAGTTTGTATCAACTCCATTAATGTGTATCTCAAACCTGTTTTTCCAGTGATGATATTCGTCCATTGTCATGAGTTTTGGAGCCTTGTTAGCATTTCCAGCTTCATTATCGATTAATAACAAGTTTTGGATTTTGCTGTTCTGACTGGCAACAAAGGCTAAGTCCGACATGGTAAAAAATGAAGTTTTTCGACACTTAAAAAAAATTCAGAAGAGATTTGTGCGAATGGGTCTACTCGTGCGAATGGAATTTTCTATTCGTGCGAATGGAATTTTCTATTCGTGCGAATAGAATTTTCTATTCGTGCGATTGGAAGCTTGAACGAATGAGCAGGAGACTTGATCTATTCGTGCGAATGGTAGGAGCCATTCGTGCGAATGAAGTTCATCATAGTAGCCATTCGTACGACAGAGAGCTGTTTGACTTTTTTGCACCAAAAAGCACCAATGATTGAGCCTTTTATCAGATCTGGAAACTGAAACGATCAGATCACTCAGAAGCAATAATCACAAGTTTTGAACGTGGCTAAACAGCGATCAAGTGATCTTTATAACATTCAAGAAGCTAGAAAAAGCAAGATTAAAAGCAAGATTAGATTTTCTATGTTGAATCTAGAGCACAATGGCTCTGATACCACTTTGTTGGATCGGGATCTACCTTGATCCAATGATTCAACACATTAACCGAACCAAATCGTGCGGAATCCGATTTGATTGGCAATCCAATCTTTGACACGGATCGGGTCGTGAGAAACGAGCGGATTAGACGTCGAAGCGAAGGTTTCTATCGAACCTTTGGTGTAGAGAAGTTGGAAACAAGACCTGGAAACTCTCAACGGACAGAGATTCGACAATACAGGTGCAAAGAGTTTGTGTGTTCTGTTGCTCAGTCTGGTTCTACTCTGGTTAGTCTCTTCTATGTGTATATGTGTTGTCTCCCTTTTGTGCTCATGAAGTGAAAGTTATATATATAGTGCAGAGCCCATTCGTACGAATGAGCCATGTGAATGGACTCATTCGTGCGAATGAATCAGTAGAATGGTTCATTCGTAAGAATGAATCATCAGAATGGTTCATTCGTACGAATGAATCATTCTCATGACTTATTCTAGCGAATGAATCATTCTCATGATCTATTCGCGCGAATGGATCATTCTCATGATCCATTCGTGCGAATGGGCCTTTCTTTAGCACGATTGATCAACGTTATCGATATTTATCAGATCGTTTAATACACAGTCGTTATATATGAGTAAACATTAAGGATAAACATGTAATTTCATTAATATATCAAATAGTTACATTAAACATAGATGAAATACATATTACAAGGGATTAGGGACATATCATGCATCTACAACCCTGCATGTCGTGGACAACCGTTACGTATCACCGTCGTTGCCACAACATTCTGTCAATTCCCTTTTTGGTATTGCCCCCAAGGCTAACTGCACGAGGACCGACAATACCCATTCAGTTGCCCACCTATGGCTCTCAGCCAAAGATCAACAACCTCCATTGAAGGCTATGGCTCTCAGCCATAGACCGACAACTTCCATCGACGGCTATGGCTCTCAGCCATAACACTGTCGGATCATAATTTAACCTCACGTGGGGTCACGTTAACCCCTGAGTAACCGTCGTTACTCCATACCAGTTGTACAACATCAAACCATTGGCAGGCCACTAAGACACTGCCCCTGTTGTTCTTATGGTAACTATGGCTCGCTGTCCATAATCTACCACAAAGCTGGGAATCTCATTCCCAGACTTCATTCGTCAATTCCATTCATTCGACAGATTAGATTAGTAATGACTTCTTTAAAACCTTTGCCCTTTTTCTTTTTCTTTTCACAAAACCTTTCCTTAACTTTCAAAACCCTTTACCTTTACTTTAAACCATTTCTTATTAAACATTCGTTCGTAAACATTCCGTTCATAGAACTTTCTTTCCATAAACCGTTCATTTCAAATCATTTCATTTCATAAACATGGTTTCATAAACATCATTTTATAAAACAACATTTCATATGTATACACACCAGCCCGAAAACATTATATAAAACATTTAAAAGAGGGCTTCTAGAACTCACCTTATAAGCTAGTCTCGGTTGTCCTAAACAAAGGCCCAACAACGTCACTTCCGATCTGAATTGATTAGTTAAATACACATCAGACCAATACCGACTCTAACGGTTTAACCCTTCTAAATGTACTAACTTTACTTAACCAGCCTAATGCCTGCACACTTAGCAAGTGCGCAGACCTTGCTGCCTGCGCACTTAGTAAGTGCGCAGACACCTCTTCCTGCACACTTAGCAAGTGCGCAGACCCCTCTTCCTGCGCACTTGATAAGTACGCAGGACCTGCTCCGTGCGCACGTTTCTTCGCAAAACCCTAACTTTCGCATTCAGGTCTGATCTCGTCAAGATCTCGAACCTGTTTGCATCCAAAACGTTCGTTTTCCATTAAGGAACTCAAATCTATGTTTATCTTTGAGTTTCATCCATAAAAACGTTGCCTTTTCACCCAAAACCCAAAAAACCCAAAAACGAACTTAAACTCAGATTTGGGTCGGATCGTTACCTGAATCGAGCTTCTAATCTGAAGGTTTTTCTCACGAGTTATGGAGTAACACTTTGCTGAAATCTCGGGTCGATCCACCAACTTTCTCTCTCTACGGTTTCTCTCTCTAGAAGTCGCAAATGAGAGAAATGGGTGGTGACCTTGGCTATTTATAGGGGAGGCTCCCCTTCCAGCCCGCCGGCCCATCCGAACCGACCCGACATGCCTCGTTCGTTTATTTTG
Source organism: Smallanthus sonchifolius (assembly GCA_023525975.1). NCBI lineage: Eukaryota > Viridiplantae > Streptophyta > Magnoliopsida > Asterales > Asteraceae > Smallanthus > Smallanthus sonchifolius. The sequence goes on from CM042046.1 coordinate 38,275,019, forward strand.
TCATTTTAACTGTCGTTTTATTTTTTGGATGTTACAAGTCTACCCCCCTTACAATAGGTTTCGTCCCCGAAACCTATCATAAGTCAAATAATTGAGGGTACGACTCCCTCATTTCCGTCTCCGTTTCCCAAGTGGCTTCCGATCCCCTTCGATGCTTCCATTGGACTTTAACCAATGGAATAACTTTATTACGCAAACGCTTCTCCTTTCTGTCTAAGATGGCCACGGGTTCTTCGATGTAATTAAGGCTGTTGTCGACCTCGATGTCAGTAAGTGGTACGTGAACCGATTCATCCGCCAAACACTTTCGCAAGTGTGATACATGGAAGGTAGGATGAATCCCACTCAACTCATCAGGCAACTCTAGCCGATAAGCGACATCACCAACCCGCGCCATTATCCTAAATGGTCCGACAAACCTCTGACTTAACTTTCCTCTCTTCCTAAATCGTATGATCCCTTTCGAGGGTGACACTTTCAAGATTACTCTGTCCCCAACATCAAACTCAATAGGCCTTCGTCGTTTATCCGCGTAGGATTTCTAATGATCTTGAGCGGCCTTCATTCTTGCTTTGATTTGATCAAACCTTTCCGATGTTTCTCTTACAACTTCAAGACTTCCTAATTCCTTCTGTCCAATCTCACCCCAACAAACCGGGGTCCTGCATCTTCTCCCATACAACATTTCGTAAGGCGGCATGCCTATCGTCGTGTGATGACTATTGTTGTAGGAGAATTCGGCTAACGGCAGATGACTGTCCCTACTGCCACCGAAGTCGATAATACAAGCACGGAGCATATCTTCCAATGTATGAATGGTCCTTTCGGACTGACCATCCATTTGCGGGTGGTATGCCGTACTGATATTAAGTATCGTGTCCATCGCTTCATGAAATCTTTTCCAGAACCTCGATGTGAATCGGGTGTCCCGGTCGGATACTATCGTCAAAGGCATTCCATGCCGTGCTACTACTTCGTTAATAAACACTTCTGCTAACCTTTCCGACGAGAACGTCTCGCGAATAGGTAGGAAATTAGCACTCTTCATTAAACGGTCCACAATTACCCAAATGGTGTCATGTCCTTTAGCTGTGCGAGGTAGCTTGGTTATGAAGTCCATGGTAATGTGTTCCCACTTCCATTCCGGTATATCAAGTGGTTGAATTTTTCCATACGGTTTCTGGTGTTCAGTCTTTACTTGCGAGCAAGTCAAACACTTGCTTACATATTTCGTCACATCACATTTCATTCCAGGCCACCAGTAGTCCTTCTTCAGATCTTGGTACATTTTATTGGTACCAGGATGGATAGAGTAACGAGACTTATGAGCCTCATCCAAGATCTTGGTTCTAAGCTCGCCACCCATAGGTATCCATACTCGTCCATAACGTGTTCTAACACCAAGGGTGTTATATTCCAACTTGTCCCGTTGGCCAACCATTCTTTCCTTCTTTATGTTTTCTTCCTTAAGTGCTTCATCTTGAGCTCTTTCAATTTCCCTCATCACATCTGATGTTACCACCAACTGGCAAGCTTTCACTCTAATAGGAGTAGGCACATCCTTTCGGCTTAGAGCGTCAGCCACCACGTTTGCCTTTCCAGGATGGTATATTATTTCACAGTCATAGTCTTTCAACAGTTCCAACCATCGCCTCTGCCTCATATTAAGTTCCTTTTGTTCGAAGAAGTACTTCAAACTTTTGTGGTCGGAGTAAATAGTAAACTTCACCCCGTACAGGTAGTGCCTCCAGAATTTCAATGCGAATACGACAGCAGCAAGTTCCAAATCGTGAGTTGGATAGTTAGCTTCGTGAATCTTCAACTGTCGTGACGCATACGCGATCACTCTTCCGCGTTGCATCAACACGCATCCCAATCCCTGACCCAAAGCGTCAGAGTATACCACTAAGTCTTCATTGCCCTCGGGAAGGGACAAGACTGGAGCTTGAGTTAGCCTCTTCTTCAATTCGTTAAACGCCTCATCCTGGGTCGAACCCCATTCATACTTTACCTCCTTTCGAGTCAACTTTGTCAACGGCGAAGCTATTTTCGAGAAATCCTAGATGAATCTCCGATAGTAGCCTGCCAATCCCAAGAAACTGCGGATTTCAGTTGGCGTATTAGTAATGTCCCATTCCTTTACCGTCACTATCTTTGCTGGCTCAACCATAATGTCGTTCGGGTTAATGACGTGACCTAGGAATTGGACTTCCCTAAGCCAGAACGCGCATTTGGAGAACTTAGCATACAACTTTTCCTTCTTCAGATCTTCCAATACTTCCTTTAAGTGACACGCGTGATCACCCTCATTCTGGGAGTAGATGAGGATATCATCGATGAACACGATTACCGATCGGTCCAGCATCGGTCGACACACCCTATTCATTAAATCCATGAACGCTGCGGGGGCGTTCGTCAATCCGAAAGACATTACGCGAAACTCGAAATGTCCATAACGCGTGCGAAATGCAGTTTTTGGTATGTCTTCTTCCCTTACCTTCAACTGATGGTACCCGGACCGAAGGTCGATTTTCGAGAACCAACTTGCGCCTTGCAATTGGTCAAACAGGTCATCGATCCTTGGTAAAGGGTACTTGTTCTTCACTGTTCGTTTGTTCAACTCGCGATAATCGATACACATTCTCATCGAACCGTCTTTCTTCTTCACAAACAACACCGGAGCACCCCACGACGAGATGCTCGGTTGGATAAATCCTTTCTCAAGTAACTCGTCTAGTTGTGCCATTAATTCTTTCATTTCCACTGGTGCTAGTCGATATGGAGCCTTAGCCACGGGCTGGGCATCTGGTACTAAGTCAATTCGAAACTCAATTTCTCTATTGGGTGGTATCCCAGGCAAATCCTCTGCATGTCGTGGACAACCGTTACGTATCACCGTCGTTGCCACAACATTCCGTCAATTCCCTTTTTGGTATTGCCCCCAAGGCTAACTACACGAGGACCGACAATACCCATTCAGTTGCCCACCTATGGCTCTCAGCCAAAGATCGACAACCTCCATTGAAGGCTATGGCTCTCAGCCATAGACCGACAACTTCCATCAACGGCTATGGTTCTCAGCCATAACACTGTCGGATCATAATTTAACCTCACGTGGGGTCACGTTAACCCCTGAGTAACCGTCGTTACTCCATACCAGTTGTACAACAACAAACCATTGGCTGGCCACTAAGACACTGCCCCTGTTGTTCTTATGGTAACTATGGCTCGCTGTCCATAATCTACCACAAAGCTGGGAATCTCATTCCCAGACTTCATTCGTCAATTCCATTCATTCGACAGATTAGATTAGTAATGACTTCTTTAAAACCTTTGCCCTTTTTCTTTTTCTTTTCACAAAACCTTTCCTTAACTTTCAAAACCCTTTACCTTTACTTTAAACCATTTCTTATTAAACATTCGTTCGTAAACATTCCGTTCATAGAACTTTCTTTCCATAAACCGTTCATTTCAAATCATTTCATTCCGTAAACATGGTTTCATAAAAATCATTTTATAAAACAACATTTCATATGTATACACACCAGCCCGAAAACATTATATAAAACATTTAAAAGAAGGCTTCTAGAACTCACCTTATAAGCTAGTCTCGGTTGTCCTAAACAAAGGCCCAACAACGTCACTTCCGATCTGAATTGATTAGTTAAATACACATCAGACCAATACCGACTCTAACGGTTTAACCCTTCTAAACGTACTAACTTTACTTAACCAGCCTGATGCCTGCGCACTTAGCAAGTGCGCAGACCTTGCTGCCTGCGCACTTAACAAGTGCGCAGACCCTGCAGCCTGCGCACTTAGTAAGTGCGTAGACACCTCTTCCTGCGCACTTAGCAAGTGCGCAGACCCCTCTTCCTGCGCACTTGATAAATACGCAGGACCTGCTCCGTGCGCACTTGGAAAGTGCGCACGACCTGTTTCTTCGCAAAACCCTAACTTTCGCATTCAGGTCTGATCTCGTCAAGATCTCGAACCTGTTTGCATCCAAAACGTTCGTTTTCCATTAAGGAACTCAAAACTATGTTTATCTTTCAGTTTCATCCATAAAAACGTTGCCTTTTCACCCAAAACCCGAAAAACCCAAAAACGAACTTAAACTCAGATTTAGGTCGGATCGTTACCTGAATCGAGCTTCTAATCTAGAGGTTCTTCTCACGAGTTATGGAGTAACACTTTGCTGAAATCTCGGGTCGATCCGCCAACTTTCTCTCTCTATGGTTTCTCTCTCTAGAAGTCACAAATGAGAGAAATGGGAGGTGACCTTGGCTATTTATAGGGGAGGCTCCCTTCCAGCCCGCCGGCCCATCCGACCCGACCCGACATGCCTCGTTCATTTATTTCGTCATTTTAATTGTCGTTTTATTTTTGGGATGTTACATTGTCTTATTAATCACATTGGCCAGATATGTTTAATATTACAGTATGCCCAATTGTAAATATCATATCCATACAACACACAAGACAAGTTTCAACACACATAACACCTTGTCATTCAATCATACATATACATATACATCATATATATATATATATAAATATAACCACCTTTATCATAACATTACTAACCTTTCATTTCCAAAAAAGCTCCGAGTCTTGGTCAAGTCCTTGGATTCTCGTATCATTCCCCCACATATCAAGAGCATCCGGTTTGAGTTTGGTGTCACCCACACCAAATCTCACAAACCATTGCTCTGATACCAACTTGTAACACCCTAATCTTAAACACCGATTATTAAATCATTTATCACACGGAAGCTTTTGTCCCAAGATTTTTTTTTCTTTTTACAAGTTTGCGTGTCGCGAACTTCAGGGGACTCTCTTCGCGTGCCGCGAGGGAGTCCCAAACATGCCTTCCCGAGAAACCGGTTCTTCGCGCCCCCTTGATCTTCGCGTGGCGCGAAGACACCCAGTAAACAGAAGGTTTCATTTTTGCCCAGTTTTCAACACTTAGCCAAATTCCCAACTTTTCCAACTTAACATAAAAACTTTCCAAACACTTGGGTGTTTGGTTGTAACATTCAAACATCATTATTTATACCAAAAACAACATATATCATGTATCATTAACAACCATTTAATGGACTTCTATTTACACCCCAAAATTCATCAAAAACGCATACGAGAACCCGCCATTCGCCTTGGACTTGACTTTGACTACATCAGAGCTTTTCCTGCATAACACCACATATAATCACCATTAGTAATGAAGATAAAACATAACAACAAGTAAAATCTAATTGTTTTCACCCATTCACCCATTTGACCCGTTTCCACCCAATTAGTCATTTGGCAATATATCACTTACATAACACCTTAAAATTTTCATTCTTTCCTTGCAACTTTAACATACTTGACATCATTTCATTTACATTATGGTACAAGACCATAACTCCATCACATTACCAATATGGTACTTCGACCATCATTTTCATCACATTTCCATTATGGTATTTAGACCATAACTTCATCACCACATTTCCATTATGGTACTTAGACCAAAACTTCATTACCACAATTCCATTATAGTATTATAACTATAACTACATTCATTCACATGTTCATACACTTTCATACTCATTCATACACATTCATAACACACAACATAGTATGTAAACATAACACGTGTATCACCATTTATTAACAATACTAAGTAAGTGCAAGAGCACTTACATTTTGGATTCGAAGATCCCGTTTCACCTTCTCGATTAACAATTTGATTACCTAAACATATACACCAAATTTAGTAATCTATCATACTTCAAAAAACACATTTATTTGGGTTCTCAACCCAATCACCCATTTCCAACCCAAACTGACCCGTTTGAGTTATACTCATATCCAAACACCCTCTTTACACCCAAACTCACCTACTTGAGTTTCATTACCATTTTCTTAACACTAATTTTTCATTCAGTCTTTATCATTAGATTAATTTGGTGTTCTTTCAAGTGTCTAACATCATATAAACACTTAATCATCATTAATTCATCATCGTATCATCATAACCCAAAAACCCCCAATTCTTTCCATATGAACCCTAATTTCTCATAATCAAATCAAAGGGTTCTAGGATGTTAATCACCATTCTTTACTTTTAGTTTAGCTAGATTATCAACAATTTAACACTAATTAACCCCATGCATCATCAAATTTAGGATTTCTACAAAACCCATCTACTAACTCAACAATGGTGAATTCAAATGGATGATAATCACTTACTTGATATTAGGAAGATGATGTGCAAGCCAAAATCATCACAAATCAAGCTTCAATTGTAAGTTTTAGCTTCAACACCATTTTCTCTCTTTTTCTCTTGAAAGAATCGACCCCCTTCACCAATAAATGCCCAATTTTGACTTCATTCAAGTCAAATATGGCAGAATTGCCATATTTACACTTTCAGTTCCTCAACTTCCATTTTCTCCATTTTAATGCCAAAATTAGTTAAAAACTAACTTAACCTCAAAACTAACTTGAAACCCACTTGTTTCAACTTATATCTAAAATATTATTTCCACCATAATATTAATTAGAAATATTTATTTATTTAAAACGAAACCCGGATTTTGGTTTGTTACAATGGTTTACCCAACTGTATGTTTTATAAACAAAAAGGGGAATGAATTAGTGATATGTCATAATTTATACATATTTTACATGTATAATAATCCCCATATTATGATACTAATTGAATAATAACCTTGCAATTGATGCTTAAAACACTTATACTTTGTAATTGCAGGTTATTCGGTACTGAAAATATAAATCAAGCTAAATCTTATAAAAAACACCAAGAATTCAAGTTCTAGAAGATTCATTCCTGAGCATTGACCCCCAAGAAGTGAAAATTAGTCAACAAAAGTCAACCAATGAGCTAAAAGACAAACATGGAGGAAAAAGGGGGGATGCACGGTCGTGCATCCGCAATGCCCTTCCTTCTCCTCCACAGCCCAGTACAGTGTCCTCTGTACCCTGTTTGATTCCCTAGGCCTTTGCATGACCGTGCAACCCAACGCATAGCCGTGCATTGCGCATTTTGAGGCCTATAAATAGGAGGCTTGAGTTCTTTATTCAACACAACATTCCACACCTCAAGAACACTTCAGAAGAGAGCATTCTCGTAGTTAGAGTATAGAGTAGAGGGGCTCTTCCTCCTTGTTCCACAATAGGGGAACCCATGAAACTCATCATTACGCTAGTCGTTATGGCCATTCGTGGCTTCTTTTTATTGCTAGGGTGAAGATGATATTTGGTGCATGTTAATGTTTAACATATTAATTTAATGGTATGTTTATGTCTTTAATTAATTCGCTCTTAAAAACCACCTTTGGTGGGATTTTATTATCTTCTAAATTCGTCTGTATATTTGTGAGTATCTTGATTTTAAAGAGTAAGATCGTAAAACCCTTTCTAGTCAAACTTCCTTTGAAACTCGTACATCTTTATACGAGCAGAGATTGATAAGCCAAGGCTTGGTCTATACTTCTAAGATCGTACGTCTTTATACGATCTTATTATGCGACCAAGAATTGGTGAACTCATGTTGGGAACGTTACGTCTTTATACTTGGTCTCATTGTTACACCGCCTCCCGGTGAGCAAAATACAATCACCTATTTAACTTTAATATAAAGCATTTTAAGTCCGATGTCTTAAACCAACCCGGAGATGACCATTCGATGGGTTGAGGGTAACTGTTGTCCCTAACAGGAGACACTACTATTTTAATTTAAAGAACATAATTCGTAAATCAAATGTAGTGAGGACGAGGCTCTAGCGGTGACCTGGGTCACAAGTTTGTAGTAGTCATACCACTGAATTAATCAACCTAACATTATCACGTACCAATCTGATTCGAAACCCAAAGCAATACTATCCGTAATCTGATCATTTTCGTCTTATTTACTTTTCTGCTATTTACTATTCTGCTAGTTACATTTCTATTACACACTTCACATACGTTTTTACTTTTATGTTATTTACTTTACCGTCATTTACTTTTATGCTTCACAAGCACACACCCACTCACTAATTAATTCGGCTAAACGATAACAAAAGTTGAGTATTGGAACTCGACCGTGTCCATTGGTTCGATACTTGGTTCTTACCTAAACTATATTACGCTGCGATAGGTACACTTGCCTATTGTGTGTGTTTTAAGTTAAAGTAATTATCATTTTATAAATTTAAAACCTGATCTTGTGAAACCATCCTAAAAATATATTTATTTATATTTTTATATTAAAACAAGCACATCAATTAGAACTAAAGAATCAAGTCTGTTATGTTGCCTTTATTCGAGTATAGTTACGCCAAAGCAAGTCTTGAGGTAGTAGCATAGTCTTTATGGTGGGTACTACCCGAAGCCTATGGTAGTGTCATGGCATTAGTTGTATGTATGCCATATGAACAACTGGGACATGTTACAACCGGTTAACAGGGGGGAGTAGTGACGGTTATCCCGGTGATGACGGTCACTAAAGTAATGTAAGTTCCCTTGTAGCAATCCGGTGAGAGGTGCCTTTGGACGATGAACCTTGGGAATTCTCACCAAATGAAAGTGATCCTTCGTGGATGTAATGTGTCCTTCGTGGGCTGTAATGTAAGCAAGGTGTCCTTCGTGGACTGTAAGGTAAAGTAAAGTGTCCGTTGTGGATTGTAATGTAAACGTGCCCTTATGGACTGTGACGAATGAAACTTAAAGAAAGAAAGTGTCCTTCGTGGACTGTAATGAATGTAAATGAAGTGTGAAGTAAGTAACAATATAACGAGAACTGGCTAAGTAAGGATTACATGTAGTATTGTAATACATTATTACTTAGTAGTATAAAGTATGTTTTCAATAAACAAGTTTTATATGAATAACATGTGAATGATTGGTTACTTATTAAATGATTAAAAACTTAGAACTCACCGGCGTTAGCCGACTATTTTAGTATGCGCATCAGGTAGCAAGGAAAATAAAAAGATATGAAACTCTAAGAGCTTAGAAATGGATGGCGGTCGGGTGCTGCTGAACGAGACTAACATCCCCACTATCTAGTTTATGCTTGTTGAACAATGTTTACTTTAAAGTTTTAAATTGACCTGAATTATGTAATATACTTCCGCTGTTACTGCTTAATTTGAAGTTTAAGAACTATGTTTATGTGATGTTTGCCAACTATGAGAGGTACCCAGTCTGGGTCCCTTTCAATTAGAAACTCGTAATGTAAAACAAATGACGAAAGAAACACCTTCCTCCATGGTTGGAAGAATTGGCAGATCGGGGTTATAACATAACATTTAAGAGATTTTGTACATTGAAATAAACTTTGGACGATTTTCGACTAATTTGGCATGTTTTCTTTTAAGGTAGTTATAAAAGTTTTACCCATTTAACTGGTTAGAGATATAACATAATCCAAATCCACCCATTCAAAAGTAAACAAGCCAAGTGCCACCTGAGACGCCATGTAAGCATGTTTACCTTGTCGACAACACACATGATTTCCATCCTATATATGTTGCTTTTATGCTCATAATCCATGAACCAATTGATGTGTCTTGATGGTCATTCATTCATTATCAAATACTAGACATTTGTATCTATACATTCTCACCTTAGTAAGTAATCTCTCTAATTACTATCAAGGCATTTAACTATCTCGACATCCTTATTCATGTGGAACTCGTGCACCATCATAGGGAGGGAGACTTTAACCTATTAGCATTTGAGAAAGATACAACAATGCTAAAAGGTTTGTCAAAAGGACAAGAGAAAACTCAAAAATTGTTGATCATGATTTGGTGTTTGGCACAAAAAGAAGCTACAAATGTGATCATGTAAGGACGAAAATGAGAAATCAAATAATGAAAAGAAAAGGCCTTGAGAGATGTATCCGGTGGCCAGGTAGTTGGCGGTGGTGCACGACCGACGGCGAGAAGAAGAATTAAGGTTGTAGGTACAGAGGAAAGATCGTGTAGGGGTTCAATATTTGAAGGGTGTGTAAGGGTTTAGGAAGAGAGAAGAATCGTGGGTTTAGCTTACTTTTTATTTTTTTTAATTTTTAATGTTTGATTTATAAAACGGTCATTTCGAAAATTCGATGCGGTGGTTTGGGTTTGCTTGTTGATGGGAGAAAAACCACGCGACCGTTTCAGTTTTTGTGAAGGTTTTCGACGTTGTCGTTTTGCCTTTCTTTGAAAACCAAAAACAAAAACAAAAGTAAGACGAGGTACACGTATAAATATGTATCTATGTATGAACAAATTAGGAGGAATCAAAATCGGGTTTACGTGTTAGTATGTGATCTTGTTTAGTTGATTTTACATCTTATTTCCAACAAGTTACATAAATACACTCAGTAGTGGACCCATAATTTTTTTTTCACGTGTCAGAATTTTTCAAGCTCCATTGACTAGCACTATATAATAACTTTTTTTGGTCTATTTCGGGTCAGGTCATATAAAAAAAGATGATGAAACTAAATTTCATATAATCAATAAAAAGTACGTCAAACGTCATTAAAAAATGCATGATGAAAATACAATATATCTAAAGCTATTTTCTATGGGTTTTTATTTTTTTGAAATCTAGCTAATAACATTGTCTAAAGAGACATTCTTAAGCAAATCTTTTTCTTTTGAGGAATCTTTCCATTATGTGACTCATATTTCGTGTAAATAAAACGAAATCACTAAATCTCATTCAAATATTCAATCATAAAGTTGTATTTTTTTATAAACCATTAAACCAAACCAATAAATCATCAAAATCAATTAAACTAATAAACCATAAAAAAGTTTCTTTTGGGGACTGCTACAAACTAGTCCCTAATTCGTTACTCATACCTGCAAAATTTTATTGGTGGGTTAATTGAGTAGTTTAGGTGATTGACTAAGTTCTCTCACCCTGTTTGGTAGATTTTTAATGGTTATTAAGAGGCTACCACTTAATGGTTCAAAGCCTCTTAATGGTTAAGAGGTAGCCGTAAGTCTGAATGGTTAAGAGGTAACATCTTAATGGTAAGTACTAACAAGTTACATGACCACTTACCTCTTAACCATTAAAAGGTTTTGAACCATTAAAAGATAGCCTCTTAATATAATTAAAAGGCTACCAAACAGCCCCTTAGTTAAAAGTGAATGCAAATGTGGTAACCTTTATTTGATGTATGGAATCTGTAACACGCAACCTGCATACCTAGAGATAGGATGATGATGATGGTTCTAATTTAAGAAAATATACTTAATTTAATTTAACTTTTTATTTAGTTATTAGTATTGAAATATTTAACTTTTTTTGTTCATTTTATTAGAATTTTTAATTTATCAATTATTTTATTATCTTTTATCACATTATTTAGTTTAATGTAAACATTTGTTTTTATAAAAGTTACATTTGTATTTAAGGGGACATGTTTTTGGTTAAGTGGTGTGTTCTATAATCAAAAAATTCACAGTTCAAATCTTGTCCAAATCTTGTCGCATATAGGATATGATATAGGTATCTTAGAAAATCTAAATCTTAGTGTTGCTGTTAAAAAAATATGTGTTACATTTCTCAAAATAAAATGTTGGTTGGTCAAAATGCCTAGGTTATAATTAGTAACACACGTTCATTCTTATGTTTGTATTACATCGGTTGGTAAAATGTAATTAATATGCATTTGTAAATGTAAAGTTATATTGCGACACCCTAGCAATAAAAGTCTAGTTTCGCCATTGCCTTTCCGATCGTCAGTTGCCGGCTTCCTTTTTTTAACTGTGTCCGGCGTTTCAGTTTTCACCATTCATGTTTGATTAATAGAATTAGGGTGTGGGCTTAATACTTGAATTTAGGAATTGTGATTGGGTGTGGCTAATGGGCTTAAAGAGTTAAAACTTGAATTTGGAATTTGATATTAGGATTGGGCTTAAGACTTAAATCATAAACATGTAATTTAATTAGTTGGTTATTGTTTTATACTAGTAGGTTGCCCCGCGCAAAGCGTCGGGTATCACCGAGACTCTTTTGGAGAGTGCAATCTAACCTGAATTGTCTTAAACACTGAGTATAATTGGGTATTATTATTATTATTATAAATATGTAAATATTTAGTAATTGTTGTATAACAACGACCTAATAGCAACCAATATAAAAAGTATGTAAACATAAGAAAGAAGAGAATGAGAGAAAAGAGAGAAGTCTTTTTATTAGAGATATCATATCAAGTACAAGAGCCACTATATATAGTGCTAATATCATTAATACAAACATAAGTAATATGGGAGTTAGGAACTTGGATAGTCACCATAATAACATATTCATAACACTCCCCCTTGACTATCCAATTAATACATTTGGAGATGTTGCCTCGTTAAAAACCTTGCCAGGAAAACCTAGTGGGACAAAACCATAGCTAAGGAAAAAAGAGTGCAACGCGCATTATACACAATTAACAACATACTTCAAGATTATGTTAAATCAGTACTTCAGGACTGTGAGATAAACTGATGCTACTAGATCAGTTACGTTACCTCATTAAAAACCTTACTAAGAAAACCCAATGGGGAAAAACTTAGTGAAGGGAAAAAGAGTGCAACGTGTATAATTCTCCCCCTCATTTATATATCCTTTAAGTGATGTATGTTGATCTTTAGAAAAAATCCTCAAAACTTATATAGTCAATGATTTGCTGCTTGATTCCTTGAAGTGCAATTCCTTAAGTTGGCCAACGATGTATGATCTTCATGTAAAAGTTATGTTGCCTCCTCTCGTAAACATATACCACCAGACTCACAATTGTGTTGTGTTACATGACCTGCATCTACAAGACTAACTAAACTCATTTCGATCGGTTAGCAAAATATAAACCCAAAGCTTTCTTACCTTAAGGGTATCAAAATATTTGTTTGTAATAAATGTTTCAAAATCTTCTTGATGTCACACGATTGATGGATAAAAATAACTTTATACAAATTTTGATCTCTTCAAGAGATACAACAAACATGTGATTGTTCTTTCAATAAAGCATATGGATCATTTACAACATATTTATATCTTTATATTTCAAGATAATCAGTGAGTCGATTATACCACACTCGACTCGACTATTTCAATCCATATACAGAACTTGTTATAATATAATTCTCAAGGTTGTATATAAATGCTTGAAACATTTATAATCCATCATGGACTTCTTTTCAACTTGACTAATTATGCATGTGCATTCACTCTTCAGAAGTTTGGTACATAAACTTTATCTTTTAGCAAATAATTACAAATCGATAACAATGGATTCATTTCCAATCAATATTGTACGTACCATCATTGGCATACCATAATAATCATGTTGAATTTATTTCTTGCATGTTTACCGGTGCACAATGATTACATTTTTAAGATGTTTCAAATAACTTTTAAACATTCAGTCGCTTTAGAAAACTCATATGGAGTTCCAATCAATTCAATAACGTATACAACAGACATGATGTATACGGATCTGAATCTGTATACAACAATCATAATGTTCTCGAGAACTTACTCTACATGATTTTAGTAGTATGAACCCATTAGGGATTTTCTTGTAAATTTTGATATCATGTGTCTCACAACATTTTAAGATGCATATCAATTCTCTCTTTATATTACCAGACTAATAAGATGTTGGAAATCACTGCATCCACCACTAGAGAATCTGTCTCCTTATAATTAATTATAGGTCTTTGCGAAAATCCTTGTGCCACCAATTTTTCCTTCTATCTTTTTTCATTATTTCATATAATTCTTTCGCACAAAAGACCTCACTTATATCCAACATATTTACAACTTCATGTATCTGGACTGCTAGTCCAAACCATTTCTATTTTGTGAGAGAAGACAATTCTGCCTCATTTGCATTTTTTTCATTTTGGCCAATCATTTCTATATTTTCATTCATAGGCAGATACATTATTGATCCTCATCATTTTGATTATTTCAAGCGCTATTATATACAAAAGTATAACGACGTCGATTTTGTTTTGATTCCATACATTTCTAGACATGACATAATTTACCGAGATCTCTTTATTTTCAGGTACCTAAGATTCTTTTAGAACCATATGTCTAGAGTCTCTTCAAGAGATCATTCTAATGTACCTCGACTTGACCATATTAATTACTTGCTCCTTTTTCTAAGGATTTTTATTCTTGGAATCGACTACTCTATCACGTTGCAGACGTGCCATAGACTCATTATCAATATGTGATTGTCCTTCTTGGACACTAAAATTAATTAGAGCATTATCAACTGGCATATGTGACTTAGTCACTCTTTTTAAGGTCATTTAATGTGTCTGGTAACTGATTCTTATCTTGGTAATAAATTATCTTTCGAACTTCTGGTTCACATTTTTTAGTTTGAGGATCAACGATAATTCATTCCAACTCATTCTTTTTCCAGCTGCTTTTAATCTCCCCCTAATGTTGGGATGTTAATTCATTAAGTGAAAACCAATATATTGAGCGATAAATGAATCATTCATTAGTGGCTTTATTCATACCCAACATATATTCTCAACCTTCTATGAGGTTCCATCTTTATGCATTGTGGTGGATCAATTTCAATATATACCACACAACCAAAAAATCTTAGATGGAAAATATTTGGTTCCTGACCAAAAACCAACTGTAATGGGGAGGAAGTATTAAAACTCGTTGGCTTTATGTGAATTAATGTTATTGCATGCAAAATCACATGTAACAAAATATATAGATGAACTTTTGCTCTCATGATTATTGAGTTTGCACTCAATCGAAGACGTCTGTTGATCGTCTTCAACAAAAGCAATTCGTGTATCAGAATGTTCAACACTTATTCCAATAATCATTAGTATCTTGGGAATTCAATTCGTCATTATTACCAAAATAAATGATATATGGAAAAACTGTGTTTGCTATCTCATTAGCTAAGCAACAAATCATGCAAACTGCTGGTTGCAAATTTGATAACCATTTAGACGATGCATAGATTTAAAACACTAAACGTTATCATGTAGTGATGTATGCGTATATCTTTATCACTTCCAGAATATATCTATAAGGATTCACACCCTACTTTAGTTGGTAAATAGTTAACTTCCCTTGAGAGCAACATTGCATGTTTAATTCTCAATTCAGGTTCTTCAATATGTTTCACATCATCATTGACTCGGGATGGTCTAACCGGTCATGCCAATTAAATAATAATCATGATCCATAAACTTCTGGTTATGATCATATATCCTTTAGTTGCATTCGTGTTTGTTTAATACACAATGCAATATACGAGAGAATAATGTATTATTATTTTAAACGATCTTGTCATATCAACTTTTTATGTTTTCCAAACTTTATTCTCATATAATCATTCTCTTAATTTGCCATTGTGGTGGTCAATCATTATTGTTATGATTATCAATACAAATTCTCAGCTATGTCCGTGATCATTATCTTTATACTGATCAATATATAGTCACATTCACTTTAGGGAATGTAGTGGAAACAAACAAGTTTCATGGGTTTTCACTCTTTTTTCGGACATACGGTTTTGAAGTCACTTGAAACCTTTGGATACCTCTTTTCATAATATTGCTACTTAAGGAACATATTTGAGGCATGACAATTTTGATAAATACATATATACTCGAATTGTAGGTCGAGGAATAATTTAGCCATGTGAAAGTCTTCATTTCAAAATTATCCTTTTAATAGTTCAACAATTTCTCTCGATGATATTTAAATCATCTCTGTAAACTGCTATTATGATGAGCTATTAGAGTGAAATTTTGATAAATAGACACGGTTAATTTTATCAAACTTATACCCCTCCTTTTCAAAATATCTAACTGATTCGATTGTAACATATACGACCTGTTTTCTTGATATTCATAAAACACATCTCGAGGTATTGTTTTTAATGCTTTGGGCATATTAAGTTTTGTTTTGGATTTTCATTATAAATAATCTTCTCATCATATAAATTGAGAAATATTACATGTCCGAGTCATGCAGATCTTATCGGTCTTGAATTTTATGACCTTTTGTAAATTAATCAAGAGATTTAGAAAGTATGACATTCTGGATGTCAGATCATCATATATAAACATGTTTAACTAGTAGATCTTGCACTATGAACTAAACATGTTTATAATCTTTCAAAGAATGACAACCAAAACTTTGATCTTTTAATTGTTCAATTTAATACAATAAATTATAGTATCTCAAAGGCTATGTATATCATAAAGGCAAATTATACAATACAAGACATTATATTATATCATCATATAAAACAAGTTATATTCTTTTTTATAATATCCTTGATTAAATTGCATTGGTGATATTCTTGCAATAAAAAAAACTAGACATCATTTTAATATGTCTTGTATCCATAAAAAGTTATTGACTTTCAATGTTTGTAGAACTTATTCAAGATGAAAAATATATTAACAACAATGCATATAATTTCCGAACGTAACATGAACTAGAAAACCAACCAACCAAGTGACATATTTTAGTTGTATAATATTGTAATCAATAGTAAATATGGTTTAGTGAGGTGACAATTCAAATGCAACTTTTAATTGACATGACATTTCATATCAATGCTAAGTTAAACCAATGTATATTTTAAAAGATACGTCATATTCAATTACATGTAGAAAGAATGTAGTCTCAACTCAAGCCATAAAATTACAATTTAATGATGAAACAATATTCATGAACGCATAACATGAAAATCAATTCATAACTTGTTTTTATTCTAATTTATTTTAGTTTAAAATCTTTAGAATTAACCAATGAGTTCAACATACTAAAACAAACCTATCATTTTATATTAAACGTAGATATTATGATAATTTTTTTTCAATTATACATTGACAACCCAAGTTATAATAATTTCATACACTTAGCAATTGTACGAATGTAGTAACAATATCATACTTTTTGTATATATAATGTAAAAAACACAACTATAACAATCTTAAGGTAAGTAATTTTGATAATTCTCTTTAATGTCATAAGTAGAGGTTATGAATAATTATTTTCTTTCAAACATATCAATTGCAAATAAATTTAAATAATGCATGTCAAATATATGTGACCATTACTCTAAAGTTAATTACTTAATTAATATGTTAATTATCACATTTGAAACTAGCATCATAATGTAGTATTGAATTGTTATGAATATGAAACATTAAAATCATTTGTTTATAATAAATTGTCTTTAAATCTACAAGGGTTTTCCTTTTCTTTTTAGTTATTTTTCATAACAATGATTATGAATTTAGTAAGATATACATAATGTGATATAACATGATTTATTATACACATGAAACTTTCAATATTATAACATGTAAGACATAATTAGCATCAACCAACTTTTAAGAACATAAATTCATCTACGGTTAATAAATAATATCATAGTTTGATTATATGATTTGAAAATCTTTTTTAGTATATTTTTATTTGATACTAAAAGATGACAATTTTAACAAATATAAATTTCTTTGTCCAATAACGCATTAATAAAAATTACTAAAAAAAATATAATTCTTGACATAATCCAAAATTGTATGAATTACAATATGGATTTTTGTTTGAATGAATTAAGACAAGAACAAAGATTTTTTACCTTATTATGATCCAATTCCAAATAGCAACTCGTGCTGATAACATGGTGTATAACAACTACTGTAGAGTCATATATTTTGTATAAGCTGTTGTCATTTATTGTATGTTTAAACAATTTTAGACTAGTTTACTTTCTGTCATTTCATTATTGTAATTTTAGTTTTTCTGTAATTTACTGTTTGTTTTACCAAGTCTGGGCCATCGAAACTATAGTTTCGAGTGAGATTTGTTCACTCGAAACTAGTAGTTTCGATCGATAGTAGTTTCGACAGGCACTTTTTCCACTTGTAAATGTTCACTCGAAACTAGTAGTTTCGAGGAACATAGTTTCGATACCTGTGAAACTACTATAAATAGCCTAGTTAGAGAATTTCTAGGGTGTGAGTTGCGGCTGTAACCCTGAATTCTCTCTTTCAGATTTGTTCTTGAATCAATACAATTTGCATTCGTTTAATGCTTGTTCTTACACTTTCACATATTATTTGCATTGATTCTTAGTGTGTTTGGCTGTCTTCTTCACCAAGTCTGTCTCTAATCCTCTGTTACAACACCATACATACAGATTCCGCCTGCATGTGTGGGTAATCGATCACTTTCGTGATTTCCGACTGAAATCTGGACCTACAATTGGTATCAGAGCATTATGCTCGTGATTTCTGAGTATTATCAGGTTTTGTGATCGATTCTAGGTGTTTTGTGAAGTTTCTCGAAGTTTTTCTGCACTCGAGTTTTTGGAGCACTGTTTCATTGATTTCTGGCTTTATTTATTCGGGTTTTTCGGATCTGAAGACTGTTTTGTGTTCGAGAGGTTACTTGGAAGCTTTTCGCTGGATTGGATTCTTATTTCGTCATTATTAATTATTGAAACTTTTCTTCAATGGAGTCTGCTGAAGCTTGAAGAAGAAGGTATCGAAACTTCAGGGAGACATTTTCTGCTATCTGTTGATCATCGAAACTACTTGTCTGTACCTTTGTCTGTTGAAGGTACAATCGAAACTAGCATTTTTGTCCTGTTATATCGAAACTTACCCTGCAGATTTCCCACTCGAATCTAGTCTCACTTGAAGCTGAGAAGTTTCGAGCAAGATTTCTCACTCGAAACTAGGAGTTTCGAGCAAGCTTGGTCAATCGAAACTAGTTTCAATCGAAACTAGTCTCACTCGAAACTAGGTAGTTTCGAGCAAATTTTCTTCACTCGAAACTAAGAGTTTCGATCAGTGCTTCTCACTCGAAACTTGTTGTTTCGACCAAAACTGTTCACTCGAAACTAGCTACTGTTGAAATTTCTTTTCTAAGACTATGGCATCTTCAAGCACCAATGAGTATGCCGGAGGAAACAAACCACCTGTCTTGGTGTCTACCAGAGATTTTGATGACTGGACAAAGAAGATGAAGACTTTCTTCCAGTTTCATGACCACACTCTCTTGCAATCTATCACTGATGGTCCACATAAGCCAGTTACTACTACTGCTGATGTTCAACGTCCGAAACTTGTGTCTGAGTATGATGACAAAGATAATGCCTTAATTGCCAGAGATAACAAAGCTTATGGATCTATTGCTATGGCACTTCCTATGGATGTTTTCAACATTTTTGCTGAGTACACTACTGCCAAAGATCTTTGGGTTGCTCTATGTACAAGATATGAGGGAAGTGCTGATATCAGAGAAAGCAAGAGGGATTTAATCAAGAAGCAGTATGAAATGTTTAGCAGTGTCCCTGGTGAACCCATGTCAGAATTAATCAACCGTTTCTCAAGTATTGTCTCCAAGTTGAAGGTTTTGGGAACTGAGTATCCCGTTCTTGAGTTAAACAAGAAGCTGCTTGATTCATTGCCTGAAGAATGGAACATGTACCGGATTATGATAAAGAAAACTGAGAAGCTAAGTGTTCTGTCACAACAAGAACTCTTCAGCATCCTGGAGTCATATGAGTTGGAGATAAAAAGGGGTGCAGTTACTCCAACTAATCAGTCTGGCAACACAGCTCTTCTTGCAGGTCAAGGCTCCTCCACTTCGTCCAAATCTACAATGGCCTATTTTCAAACTGATGTTCCTCCATCTGCTGCTGCAATTCAACCAACTGGTTCCTCTGCTCCTCCAAAGACTACTACCATGATTCCTGATGAATATGTCCCGATCATGACTGCTTTCATGTCATGCTATGATGCACTGATTTCTGGAAACTTGACGCCGGTCAGTTTTCAACCTGATGACCTGGAGCAGATCAATCCTGATGATTTAGAGAAAATGGACATTGATTGGTGCATGGCAATGTTGACTCTACGGGCCAAGAGATTTATCAAAAGAACCGGAATGGACAGGTTCAAGCAAGGAAAGACTCTTGGGTTTGATATCAAGAAAGTACGATGCTACAATTGTGACCAGCTAGGTCATTTTGCCAGAAATTGCAAGGTACCGTCTTCAAAGGAGCAGCATGAACAGAAGACTTCCTCTGGAAAGCAAGCTGCTGTCCCTCCCAAATCTTCTACATCTTCAAGTTCCACAGCTTTGGTCTGTCAAGCTGATGGACATTATCATTGGGGTGATCAGGAAGGTGATGCAGCTGACAAGGCACTGATGGCTGACATTAAAGAAAAGGATAAATGTGTCATGATTGAACCAGCTACAGATCTTACTGCCGTGCCTACCGAGGTAATATCTAGACTTTGTAGCGCTAAATCTTGCTTAAATGAAGTTCAGAAATATAGATTCATCAACCAGGCCTTGGTCGATGAACGAGATCACTTTAAAGTAATGTATGACTCTGTTGCCAAAAATGAGAAACTTTATTTAAAGAAAATTCGTGACATATCTGGTGAAAATCGTTCTATAATCGTGCAACTTAATACTCAAACTATTAACAATACGATTTTAACTGAAAGAGTCCAAAAGGCAGAAAAGGCCAAATTACAGATTGACCACATGGATTTGGATCAGAAAATTTTATTTGGAATTATTGATAAACAATTTAATAGAAAAGGTAAAGAAGGTCTTGGGTATAACTCTCACCCACCTCCTTATTCTAAATCAGGGAGATTTGCTGATATGCCAACTCCACATGTTTCAACACCTTTTGTTTGCAAATTATCTCCTGATGATTATATTACATCCTGTGATTCTGACAGTTTTGCTTCTTGTGCAGAATCAAATTGTGTAATTTCCGAAGATGATTGTGATGAGAGTACTAATGATAGAACTATTTTAAAAGAACTTGAGTCGGATGATTGTAATAATATGTCCGTGTCTAAACAAAATCTTTGTGAACACGTTGAAAACTTGTATTTTGATTCTATGCCTGCTGAGCATACGGGATTGGGATGTGATGTTTCTAAGTTTAAAAATGCTTTGCCTTTTGTTCCTAAATCTTTGAATGTTGTGCCATGTGTTACCAAGTTTAAAAGTGCAGGAATTATTGTGAATGATGTGCCACGTGAAACCATGAGCAACATGGATTTTTTCAGATTAAAGGAAGCACATCGTCTTCAAGACAAAGTTATTGATGAGAGAACCGTCTCATGTTCAGATTCCTCAACATCACAATCATCTTCATCTTTTGATGATTATTATCAGGCTAAGAGACATTGTGACTTTGTTTGTTTTAGTTGTGGTGCCTCAAATCATGTTTCAAGAAGTTGTACATTGTTAACCACAAATTCTAATGAAGAATCGGCTTTCAAAAGTTCATTAAATTCATATGTGTTGCCTAAATCTTCTCACAATAGGAAATCTAGGCGTAAAAGAATTAAAAATGCTAAAAATTATTTAAAACGAACCTGGAAAATTAAAAATAATGTTCTATTTGATGACAGTGCTTCATCAAAGGATGGTTGCAATTCTGATTCCCATGAGATGTCATATCCTGACACTAAAATCTCTTGATTGAAACAATTTTGGTCAAAATGTATAAATGGTTCGTTGTGTATAGGGTCAATCAAGAAGAACCGGAGACAACATCTGGCATGTAGATAGTGGATGTTCAAGGCACATGACTGGTCAATTCAATCTGCTGCAAGATTATCATCAAGAGGATGGAGATTATGTAGCTTTTGCTGGAAATCCAAGAGGAGGAAAGATTGAAGGTCAAGGAACTGTGTCGAATGGTGTAAATAGTTTGGAAAATGTCAACTTCGTTCCACAGCTAAAGTACAATCTGATGAGCGTCTCTCAGATCTGTGATAAAGACTTTAGTGCCTTGTTCAACTCAAAAGAATGTCTGATTTTGAAGCCTGGTGTAGTAATTCCAGAAGAACTCATTCTTATGCGAGCTCCTCGAAGATACAACACTTACAGTCTGGATATGAACAATCCATCAGGAATCGAATCCTGTTTTCTTTCCAAAGCTTCAGAAGATGAATCTTTTCTCTGGCACAAGAGATTAGGACACGTTAATTTCAAGACAATGAATCGCCTTGTTCGAGGAAACCTTGTCACCGGTTTGCCTCTGAAAGACTTCTCACCAGTAGAACATTGTCTCTCCTGCTCCAAAGGCAAACAGCACAAATCATCTCACAAACCCAAAACCACAAATTCCATTGACTCTCCCCTTCAATTGCTTCACATGGATCTTTTCGGTCCTGTCAGTGTCATGAGTCATGGAAGGAAATCATACTGTTTGGTGGTAACCGATGACTTCTCACGATTTACTTGGGTATTCTTCCTGGCAAAGAAAGAAGAGACACCAGAGATTCTGAAGATTCACTTGCTTCAAATCGAGAATTTGTTCAATCTAAATGTGAAGATTATCCGCAGCGATCATGGAACAGAATTCAAGAATGTCACTCTCGATTCTTTTTGTGAAAGTAAGGGTATTGCTCGGCAATTCAGTGCACCACGTACTCCTCAACAAAATGGTGTAGCTGAAAGAAGAAACCGCACGTTGATTGAAGCTGCAAGAACTATGATCGTCGATTCTAAACTTCCTGTCACGTTCTGGGCCGAAGCAGTCAATACCGCATGTTTCGTACAAAATAGAGTTCTCATAACCAAAAGCTGTAACAAGACTCCTTATGAAATCATGTACAAGCGCAAGCCTGTTATTGACTTCTTCAGGAAATTTGGATGTGTTTGCACAATGCTGAATACTTCTGATCAGCTGAACAAGTTTGAAGCCAAAGCAGATGAATGTTATTTTGTGGGATATTCGTCTAACCAAAGAGCTTTTCGTGTTTACAACAAGAGACGAAGGATTGTGCTGGAGTCCATTGATGTCAATTGGCATGAAAGCAATCATACGGACGCTGGGGACGGTCCTGATTGGCTTTTTGATGTCGACTCATTGTTTAAATCTTTTAATCTTCCTGATGTTACTAATATATCTGTTTCAGCTAATCCTCTTTTGCCTGTAAATTTCTTAGGTACTGCTTCTGCTTCTGCTTCAAGCTCCTCTTCATCATCCACTCCAGATTCTTCAGATTCTGTAGCAACAAATGAAATTGTTGAGGAAGAAACTCCTCCAATAGTGGATGTTGCTCCACAATCTTCTGTTGACAGCTCAAGTAATGAAGAAGCCGTTATTCCTGATCACAACTTTACCAATCTGGATGAACTTGTAGAAGAAGATGAGATTCCACAGTTGAGAGTTCACAAGAATCATCCCACAGAAAATATCATTGGTCCACTCAATGTGGGAGTACAAACAAGAAGTGCCATAGAAGCAATAAATGATGGTCTTTTCACCTGTTTCATATCTCAAATCGAACCCAAAAATATTAAAGCTGCTTTGCTCGAGAACAGTTGGGTGGAGGCCATGCAAGAAGAACTGCAGCAGTTCAGCAAGTTACATGTGTGGAATCTTGTAGATCTTCCGAAGAACAAAGTCCCAATCGGCACTCGTTGGGTATTTCGTAACAAGAAGGATGAAGGTGGAATTTTAATTCGTAACAAAGCCCGCTTGGTGGTTCAGGGGTTTTATCAAGAAGAGGGAATTGATTTTGAGGATGTCTTTGCACCAGTGGCTCGCTTGGAAGCCATAAGAATGTTTCTCGCCTACGCAGCCTACATGGACTTCACGGTTCATCAAATGGATGTGAAAAGTGCATTTCTGTATGGAAAGGTTCAAGAAGAAGTTTATGTCAAGCAGCCACCGGGTTTCATTGATCCAAGCTATCCTGATAAAGTTTACAAACTTGACAAGGCACTGTACGGTCTTCATCAAGCACCTCGTGCGTGGTATGAAACGTTATCTACGCATCTGCTGGATAATGGTTTCACACGAGGGGCAATTGACCAAACTTTGTTCAAGCGTAAGGATGGTGCGGACACTATTATGGTGCAGATCTACGTGGATGATATCATTTTCGGATCCACCAATCCTCGGTTATGCAAGGAGTTTGAGGAAGTGATGCGATCTAAGTTTGAGATGAGCTCCATGGGAGAAATGAAGTTCTTTCTCGGTTTACAAGTAGATCAGTCTGAGTCAGGAATCCTTATCCATCAAGAAAAGTATGTTAAAGAAATCCTGACCAAGTTTAAAATGACTGAATCTCATCCTTACAAGACTCCCGTGGAAGTTCGTCATTGTCTATCTCCTGATTTGGATGGTGAAAGCGTGGATCAGCACCTCTATCGCTCAATGATAGGATCTCTTCTGTATCTCACTGCCAGCAGACCAGACATCATGTTTGCAGTGTGCTTGTGTGCACGCTTTCAGGCTAATCCTAAACTCTCTCATTTGATTGCTGTTAAACGTATTTTAAGATACTTAAAGCACAAGCCAAAACTTGGGCTTTGGTATCCTAAAACTAATTTGTTTGACCTTGTTGCCTATTCAGATTCAGACTACGGGGGATGCAACTTAGACCGAAAATCCACTTCTGGGGGTTGTCAGTTCCTTGGCAACCGTCTCATTTCCTGGCAATGTAAGAAACAAACCACCGTTTCTCAATCCACAGCCGAAGCTGAATACATTGCTGCAGCCCTCTGTTGTTCTCAAGTGAGATGGATCCACCACCAGATGCTTGATTACGGGATCACTTTTCATGAAACCCCCATCTTGTGTGACAACACCGCCGTTCCTCACATCACCAAAAATCCCGTTCAGCACTCTAAAACCAAGCACATTGAGATCAAACACCATTTCATTCGCGATTGTGTCGAAAAGAAACATATCAAGATCGTTGAAGTGAAAACCGACAAGCAGACCGCTGACATCTTCACTAAGGCCTTCGATTCTGCCAGATTTGAGAAACTGGTGGAGATGCTCGGCATGATAAACTTTCAATAACCCTTGTGCATACTGTTTTTCTGTTTAAACTTGTTAATCGGGAAGATTTTCAAAAAGATTTTCTGCTTTGTACAGTTATTTTCTTCTTTATTTTTGATAGCATAACTTTTGGGGGAGAATTAGATAGTTATGTCGGAAAGTAAAAGTTTTGCTTCGTATAGTTAAAAAAAAAAAAAAAAAAAAAAAAAAAAAAAAAAAAAAAAAAAAAAAAATCTCTTTATTGCTTTTTGTTTGTTTCAGGAAAATCGGATCTGACCTTGTGAGAAATGATAGAGTCTGATCACACTTCTTGAACATGGAATGGACCACAAGCGATGGTGCTTACTGAGGTATAGCCGGTAGGCCCGACATATGGTTATAACTCTCTAGTAGTGTGAAAACCTAATTCTCTACCGTACACGTGTGTTTGAACCCATTCTTGAAACATCTAACCCATTTTAAGCTAAGAAAACTGATTCAATCAGATACAGGCTTACGTGTTGGATTCTGATTCATGCACCAGGTGACCGTCAAAGTAACGAAAATTACCGCCGATGACCCCGTCTGTTTTGCTTACGCAAAGATCTCGGGAGTTCATCTTTTTCCCATCCACTTGGATGATTTGACCCCGTCTGTTTTGCTTACGCAAAGACCTCGGGTGTTCAACTTTTTCCTATCCGCTTGGATAATTTTACGACTTCTTCTGTTTTGCTTACGCAAAGATCTAGAATGTTCGTACCTTTTTTAATATCCACTTGGATATTTTTCATTTTACACCCATCTTACATCCTGTTGGATTTTATTTTACTTTTGGCGGTGAATTCAACTTACCAAGATGGTACCCTGGTTAACCTGCAAGAAATGATAAGATGAATGTGGGTATGTCTTGAGGATTGATAGGCTTTCAAAACCATTTTATTTCAATATGTGGGGTACACCGTGTTTCGTGCATTAAATGGTACCTTTTAATCACATGAAATTTTTGTATAAACAAATGCTCGGGTTTATCTTGCACACATATCGGCTATCTTCAGGGATTCACAGTAGCTGAGTGCAAAAATGAAGTGTTTCAAGAGTTTGACCAGACATGATCTCACGTTGGATCTTTTCCAAGGATAAGTGTTTATATCTTATTTTGGTTATTAAAAATATCTTTATCTTCCTTATTAACTTGTTTAAATTGTACATAGTTTTTGAGTTTATGTCTTTTGCCTTTGACCCAGTTTGACCTACCTATCGAAACTATGATCATACTTGAAAGGTTTGCCCCTAAAACATTTGCTCGAAACTTCCAAGTCCCTCGAAACTACCCTGTCCACTCGAAACTTCCTCGCTCACTCGAAACTAGTAGTTTCGAGAGGGCCATTTCAGTCTTTTCACAAACTCAAATTAAATGTCTTCATAATCCATATTCATGCGGCGTGTCTTCATCACTCACCCGAAACTCTCTCACACCTTTGCTTTCACACACAAATTCTCTCAAACCCTCGGTCTAAGCTTGCGATTTCAGTGTTTCTCATCTGAATCCCTCGTCGTCTTCTTCATCAGGTAATGGTTTGTGGGTTTTTGAAAGTGATTTATGTGAATGAACAGGCCCTTGGGTTTGATTTCACAAGCGTTTACGACTAGTTCTTCATAATCTAGGTCGTCTGGTGTTCATTTCATGTTTTTGAGATCACCTTTGTTAATATCTCACTCTTTATGTGTTTAATTTTGCAGATTTAGGTTGATTCATCGGTAAGAAGGAGTTTCGACACTCTCAGGCCTTTATTAACCTTTTTCTTTGTTTTATTTTGCATTTGTTTCTTATTTCTAAGTTTGAGTCTGCATATAAGTTTCGTTTGTTTTCTGTGCTTTTTGAGTCTGTTGATATTTTCAAGGGTTTGCCATCGAAACTAGGTAGTTTCAAGTAAAAGAGGGATTTTAAGAATTTGAAAGGTTTTTAGGTTTTGATCTGTCTTCACTCGAAACTCTGTAGTTTCGATAACCCCTGATGCTCGAAACTCTGTAGTTTCGATACCCTTGGTGCTCGAAACTAGTACTTTCGATATGGTTTCTTCACTCGAAACTTAGTTTCGATAGTCCCTTTTTCTGATATTTTCTAAGTGTTGGAAATAAGTAGTTTCGTTCGAAACTTATAGTTTCGATAGTGTCTTTCTCAGAATTTTTCTAAGTATTGAGACTTATGTAAGAAATTTCCTTTGTGATTTTCTTGTGCAGATATGGATCTTTTATTTGCCAAGAAGCACAATATCTGTGCTTACTTGAATGCCACTGACCCCAAGAATGCAGAGTTCACACCAGTTCTCAATTTCCTAGCCAATTCTAATATTAGCTTTGCCATAAACAACAATCTGCCAGTTTTTGAGACCACTATAAGACAGTTCTGGGCTACTGCTACAAGTGTCTCCGTTAACAATACAAGACACATTAGAGCCACTGTTCACAACCAAGAAGTGTTATTTTCTGAGGCTACTATCAGAGAGGTGCTACAATTTAATGATAACCCTGAAGCCCCAATTGAATTTCCAAGTTTTTACATTCGAGAATGTTTCAGAAGAATGGGTCACCCAAATAAATTCATAGGAGGGCAAGTCATCAAGAATGCTCTTCCTCCACTCTGGAGATACATCGTGCATATTTTTATTCATTGCATCTCTATTAGAAAAGGAGGATTTGACTCAGCAAATGCTTTGATAGCTTCGGCCATTCTTGGCTTAGTCAAGGGAAGGGAGTACAACTTCTCTGGTCTAGTGTTCGGACAACTGATTGAGAACCTAACTGGGAGAGTCAAAGACAAATTTCTTGCATATCCAAGGTTCTTACAGATGGTCATCAATCATCTCCACCCAGATCTTCAACAAGATGGTCCTCTCCTGATTCTTGATCATATGAATGCAAAGACTCTGAGCTACATGAAAAGCTCCAGTTCAAGAACAAACCGAGTCATTGCCAATGTTCCTTTATTTGGACACATTCTGGGAGAAGAAGAAGAAGCCATACCTGATGTTGATCCAGAACTACCTGTTGAATCTTCATCATCATCAGCAGAAGAAGAAGAACCTCATAATGAGCAAGAAAACCAAGAGGCTGAAAATCAAAATGTTGAAGTAGAAATTCAGGAGAATGTACAACAGGAAATGGGACTAAATGAAGAAGATCTTATCTTTGAAGCTCCTATGATAGATCAAGTGTTGGAGAATTCTGAACCAATTATTCAGGAAGAACATGTTGAGGCAGAAGCTGATTCAGAAGACACCTTGGATGAAGGCATTTATGGCACCAAGTATGACGTCTCAGATTATGAAACTGAAACTGAAGATCACACTGAACCTCCAGCATCATCTTCTAAGAGACAAGCTGAGTCTGAATCTGACTATGAGCTAGAAGAACCACTGGCTAAGAAGATTAAGACTGGACTGGAGCCTTTAAGCACCTCCTCAGAGTCCTTAGATGACATTCCTGAAAACCTAACTCCTATTCATTCACCCATTCATGCTGCTACCACCCCTCAACCAACTCCACAACCATCTCCACAACAATCACCCATCCATACTTCTCCCACATCACCATCTCATAATTCAACCTCCCCTGTTCCCAGAGTTAAAACATTAAGCCTTGAACTAAAAAGGATGCAGGATCAGCTTCAAAAGAAAGATGAAGAGATTGAAGGTCTGAAATCTAACCTGCATGATGTCCAGGAAGAAGTAAAAGACTTAAAGCTGGAAGTTGGGGGTCTACATACACAGATTGACATTCAACAAACCCAACTTGAAGAACAACAGAATTTTATCTCAAAACAAAATGAAGACTTCAAGGTTTTAGCTGAAGCAGTGAAACAGCTTAAAGCTTCTATTGATAAGCCTGTGCAACAACAAGCAACCACTTCAATGGCTCTGGGGGAGATCACATCTGTGGTTGAACCTTTGTCTCCTGCCATCATCACTGATCCAGAGTCTACAATGACCATCTTTACCGGGCATGCTGAAAAGACAAAGGAGGCAGTTGAAGTTAAGGTTGAAGGACCAGAACTAGACCTTCCCTCAGCAAGTGAGAGAAGAGATGCTAGGAAGAAAGGAAAAGGGACGTCAACAGAAATAGAGACTGTTATACTAGATGAAGAAGACATCCCATCTGATGACGAGCTGAATGCCCTCTTGAATGAAATTGAAAACTTTGGGTATAACGATCTTTACCCAGAAATTCTGACTACAGAGGAAAAGGAGACTGAAAGAACAAGATACTTCACCGAAGAAGGAGAAGAAATTCAAACCTTGTCTGATGAAGAAAAAGATGAAGAAGAGGTTCTGGTTAATCTCATCAAGAAAGTCACTCCTGAACCAACCACTACAGCCTCTGAGTCTATTCCAGCACAAGATCCACCGTCTGTTGCACCTGAACCTCCAACTTCAAGAAAATCTTGGTTCAGAAAAATCATTCAGGAAGAGTCTCCTAAAACATATGAATGGATAGCTGAGCATCAGGAGCTAAAGAGGCCCCCAATTGGCTGGAAATATGATGCAGAAAGGAAGCTCTTTATCATTAGAAGATATAGAGGGGGAGTTCAGCACTTCAAAAATATGACTGACTTCCAGACACTTCCTTTCTATGACCTCAGGGATTTAGCCAAGCTTCCACTTCAAAACCCTGGGAAGGTTATGATGGCTTATGACTTCGAGAAGTTTCTGCACTCTCAAGTCAATAATGATTTCAAAGGGATGAAGCCAAGGAAAACTCAGAAGAAGATCTCAAAGACAAGGTTTCACCCTAAAACCAATAAGCCTTATGTGTTCTTGAGATACAAGCCTGCCCAAACCCACAAGACTATCACCATTCCAAAATCTGTACCTGTCCAGCTACAAACTTTCAGAAAGTGGTTCTATAACCCAGTCATTGGCAGTGCAGTGATCGAGTGTAAGGGCAAGGAAGACATCATCATCTTTGAGCCCATGGAGCTGCTGAAATTTCAACCTGAAGATCTGGAGGTGCTATTCCAGAATCACATTCAGGCATATAGTGATGAAGATGAAGCTGATGCCAAAGCCTATCAAAGGGTTGTGTCTCTACATGTAAAACCTTTCATCCCTAGGACAACTGAAGGACCAGCTGCTTGAAGAAGAGCTGAAGACAGTAATGCAACAGCTTAGGGGGAGATTGTAGAGTCATATATTTTGTATAAGCTGTTGTCATTTATTGTATGTTTAAACAATTTTAGACTAGTTTACTTTCTGTCATTTCATTATTGTAATTTTAGTTTTTCTGTAATTTACTGTTTGTTTTACCAAGTCTGGGCCATCGAAACTATAGTTTCGAGTGAGATTTGTTCACTCGAAACTAGTAGTTTCGATCGATAGTAGTTTCGACAGGCACTTTTTCCACTTGTAAATGTTCACTCGAAACTAGTAGTTTCGAGGAACATAGTTTCGATACCTGTGAAACTACTATAAATAGCCTAGTTAGAGAATTTCTAGGGTGTGAGTTGCGGCTGTAACCCTGAATTCTCTCTTTCAGATTTGTTCTTGAATCAATACAATTTGCATTCGTTTAATGCTTGTTCTTACACTTTCACATATTATTTGCATTGATTCTTAGTGTGTTTGGCTGTCTTCTTCACCAAGTCTGTCTCTAATCCTCTGTTACAACACCATACATACAGATTCCGCCTGCATGTGTGGGTAATCGATCACTTTCGTGATTTCCGACTGAAATCTGGACCTACAACTACCTAATAGCAACCAATATACAAAGCATGTAAACATAAGAAAGAATAGAATGAGAGAAAAGAGAGAAGTCTTTTTATTAGAGATATCATATCAAGTACAAGAGCCACTATATATAGTGCTAATATCATTAAAACAAACATAAGTAATATGAGAGTTAGGAACTTGGATAGTCACCATAATAACATATTCATAACAGTAATTATATACTTAAGCATTTAAATAATAATAAATAATTAACATCCAGTATTTTAGCTTAATTTTATTTCCATAATAATTAAAGATCCACAATTCCAACTTCAGTTCGTGGCTTGATTTAAGCCGTAAACCTTAACTGTTATTTCCCGTTTAGTCGGCCGGTCTTCCAGACCATCCTGGCGGGTTTGATGTGGAGATTTTTAAAACGGTAGTTAACAGTTTGTCTCTAAAATTTTACATTTTAAATTATTTTACACTCTATTAAAAATGGATGACAATGAACAGTAAACCCAATCAATGGGATGCTGTCACGTGAAAACTTTTATCTATGTATGTACGTGTGTGTGTGTATATATGAAATTGATTGAGAGCAAGAGTGAGTGTTAGCGCAGTTGGATCGCATGCCACACTCACACGTAGGTGGAGCTGGTTCGAGCCCAAACCCCACCCCCACCCCCACCCCCTGCGCGCGGCTGGTTTTTCTTTTTTCCAAGCTGCTTCATTTATTTATTTATCTATTTTTATATACATATACAAACGGAAGCGGATGTACAACAGAAATGGCAGGTGGTTCGGGCGACACATCCACATGCGCGCACACACGACGCAGATTCGAGGGCCCCTTGGTGGTTCTTCCCTTTTGCGATTATTATTATTTTTCTATTTTTTTATTTTTTTTTCATTTCCTTATTATTTAACTAAAAGTGCAATTATAGTCTTTTGAAATGCTAAACTAACTTAATTAATCACCTATTATTTTTATAACTTTTTTTTACAATTTTAGTCTTTAAATTAT
Organism: Smallanthus sonchifolius; assembly: GCA_023525975.1. Classification (NCBI taxonomy): domain Eukaryota; kingdom Viridiplantae; phylum Streptophyta; class Magnoliopsida; order Asterales; family Asteraceae; genus Smallanthus; species Smallanthus sonchifolius. The sequence continues at coordinate 38,306,577 of CM042046.1, forward strand.
CTAAATATTTATAGTTAATTTTGGGAATATTTTGTTTTCTCTTATAACTTGTAAAATAAGAAATTTTATAAAACTTAATACTTAATTTAAATAGTATTTAATTATAAAAATATAAATAATAAATGTAAATTAAATATTAATTTTAAGTATTATAAATAAAATAATACTTAATGTAGTGAATTAAATAATCTCATGTGCATTATATAATGGTGATTATTAAGTGTTGGATTTTGATTGTAAGGTTAAATGGTAAATGATCATATTTTATGCATTGGTAAGTTGTACCTTATGCACAACGATTTGTGGTAGGTGTCTTCAATTTTTTGGTAAATTACAACTATGTCCTTCTAATATATATTATATAGTAGTATAGATATAGATATAGATATAGATAAACTACTATAATAGTGCTTAATTAAGATTAATTATTTATATTTGAAAACTTATAAATTTCTAATTTGGTTTTTCTTAGGGGTTGGTTTTAAAAGTTCATGGGGGCGATTGCAAAACTTTACAGTCATAAATTTTTTTTTAATAAGTTAGTTGATTGAGATTAGGGCTAGATAAGCTAGCCATACGCATGCTTACGCATTCGTTCTTAATTTCTTTTCAGTTTGTGTTGATACTTCTTGTTCTTGTAATCGTTCGTTTACTTTGGAGTTGAATAGTATAGGCCCTAGATCAATTCGGGCATTCGTATTGGTTTTCATTGTTGATTTTGATCGATTGATTTTTTTGGTGTTAATTGCAAATTCCGCTTGTTGATTAAAAAAATAAAAATAAAAACTAGCATGTATAAGTAAGTAAACCTTATAGAAATTAATAGTTGACAGAGAAATCTTATGCTGCCACATGTACCCATGTGCCACAAAACAATATGCAAAGAGATCCAAATATTAAAGGTCATACAAACAATGCATTTAAGAAATAATTATGTTAATAAGAAAATAATGATTTTTACAACCAATCTGAGATAAGACTAGTCCATTTGGTTCATAAACTAATAACATTGATCTACATCTTAAGCTTTCTCTCATCTGAAACGATAATGGTTAGAACCTGGGGTTTTGGTTGTAAAGCATACGTTTGTGAGGCTTGAATAGGTACCTGGAACCGTATGTTGCTCTAATTACATAAAAAAAGACGATAATGCAGCCTAATAAATAGGAGGGCCAACAAAAAAGCAAACAAGGAGACAACAATTGGCATCCACAGCAAACCCTTAAGGTAAAGTATAAAAAAGCTGACACTAAAGTCGACTATCAAGGCCATTATAGAGATTGAAAGAGTTGCTAGACCGAATATCAGCTTTCTCGGAACTGATACCAAGAAATTACGTTCAACGTAACGAGATGTAAGAAAAGATAAGAACGTGAAAAGGGAAGACACTGACATAAAAAAAGAAACCAAATCGGCTACAACAAAAATCCTAAAGGCTGCACTTGATTGGAACACGGGGAAATCATTGTCCTTGTCGATGGATTGGTTGTATCCACGTGGAAATGTAAAAGTTGCAGCAAATACCATTACTACTACTAACGTTGCAACAACCCCACATCGATTAGCGGTTCCTTTCATCCATTGCTCCCCTTGTTTAACTAAACTTTCATGCTCCTTTGAGAACAAAGCATATGGGGTAAGCCCGTTTTTGTTCTCCCGCTCCCTACAAGAAGGAGGGATCATAGTCTCTACCTCCTACAAAACAAACTATAAATGTTAAAAATATTTTATACTCATTTGACTCATTCTCCATATGAGTTGTATGTTTCTAACCGAACCAATTTAAGTTTACCACTCATAGAAGAAAAGGAAAGATCGGAAAGAAATATATACTGTAAACCATACCAATTCTCTTTGCATTTGTAACGCAGCCCCTGACACATCCTCTGGTCGTTTTTGCTTTGCTCTTTTCCCAACCAAATGCAACATATTATTATCTTCCCGATCTTTCAGAGGAGTAATCAAATCTTTCATTAAGCCTATCTCGTACAACAGATTGTAGATAGCTTCATGGCGAAGTTTGACGGCCACGTGAAAGATGCTTTGATTATTTTCATTCACTTTCCATATAAGATCTGGGTATTGGCGGATGAGCTCAACCACAAATGTAACATTACCCATTTCTACAGCGACAAAGAGCATACGAGAAGAGAATGTTTCATTTATATCTCCCAAAGTGTTGCATTTGGGTAATTCAAAGCTGGTGTGTCATTTTGTTTCACATCCGGTGGCCTCTTATTATATCATCAATCTCTGTCTTTGATTTTTTTACAATGTTTTCCCAAATGATTCTTAGTAGTTGCAATGCATTATCTTGCTTCTCATGACCCTTCAAACCAATGAATGAGGAAACTGAAACAACCAAGCATAGTGTTAGTTCTATTTTTTGCAGCATTGGATTATGATATATAAATATGAGACTTGTCCTTTTCTTGTATGTTTAGATACACACACAAACATATGTTATGTATAAACAACATTAAGTAGAGATCTTTACCTGACTTGATAATTCTACCAATATTTGAAAAACTTGCTTCAGGAAACGGTTCAGGCCCTCGAGACAAATCTGCAATTATTCTACCAACTTCTTGATGCTCATTTTGAGACTGATGATGTGTATTAAGCATCTTGGAGTAGAGATCTTTACCCCAATTAATGGTTCTCAAGATGATATTGAACTTTATTTCAGCAAACGCTTCAGGCTTTCGAGCCAAAACTCCGAGTACACTCCTAGTGTCAAGTTCTGGATAAGTTTTCACTATCTCTAGGGCGACATCTAAGAGAGATTTGATAACAACTTTGTGAGTGGCATAACTTAGTTTGTTTTTCAATACTAATAATTTAACTATAACACTTATTACTTTGAGTTATGCATAAATACTAAAAAACTAAACAACATATTCATTTTTTAATACTAATTATGGTTCATAATCATATATTATATGTAAAATGACTCGATCACTACCACTACATACTAAAATGCTTACCAAACATATCATTCTCGACACATTTCAGAAGCAGCCAGCCCCGATTCTGAGGTGTCTAACCATCATCACACAACTTACTGGAATTATTGTACATATACTTCACCACTTCCTCATGTCCATACAAGGCGGCGGCGTACAGGGGCATGATATTTCCATTACCACCGGCGATTGTCAGCAAAGCCCTGTTCTTTTCCACCATAATTTTAACCACTTTAATGTTACCAGCTGCAGCGGCTAAATAGAGAGCGGTGTTCTGATTATTATTTTGCATTTCCAGGTCAGCCTTGTCCATCATATCCATCAGATTTTTCACAAACTCTTCAACATGTTGATGACCTTTTGTGGATGCTGAAACATGAAGAGCTGTTTCTCCATTTTCAGTTATGACCTTGTTAACTCCATATTAGGGTACTTATCAAAAATGGTTGATGCGCATTTCCAATCACATGTTATGGATGCTTCATAGATAGGGACACCAATTTTGAGGTACTCTTCTCTAGGTCCTACAAAATAGTTTTAATGCAAATAGTTAGTTCATAAAACGCCTGGAAAGTATATCATACAATGTCTAAAAACACAAACTGTCCCTAACATATAAAATTGGAAATGAGTTATATTTTGATAAAATTAGCCTGAAAGAAACAAACTAAAACAAAGTTTAAATTTTTGATAAAATTAACCTGAAAGATGTTGGGAATAATCTTGATCGGGTCACGGGTCATGGGTTACAAGATATTGGATACGGGTCAAACAGGAAATTAGTTGATGAAAAACGTATTTAGTCACATGTTTGTTTCATTGTTTGTTTTGACCGGTTCTTTAGGAGATTTCCATTTGAAAATCATCACATGTTTGCTCCGCCATCTGCACAGTAACACCAACCATTAGGGATTTAGAGTGAAAAAAGTTTGACTAGCGAGTGGATGTAGAAGAATTACCTTAAAATCTATGAAGATGAGTAAGTGTTTAAGATGAAGATGAGGACTAAATGTCACGGAGCAAATTCTTTGACTCGCATACAGCTCTTACTCTCTTGCTAAGATAGCCTTTGTCCTGTTATGCAGTGATTCAGAAACAATAAGATGCAAAAGATCGTAATCAAATAACTCTTTATAGATTACAAGAGAAAAAAACAAAGAAGCTTTACAAGGTGAATACATAATTTTTGGAGGTGATTTACAAATGGACTAACACGTCCTATTTATACTAATTATCTTCTAATCTAGAAGCTTCTATATAGACCTTTCTTCACTATAAAACAATACAAAGATCTAAGATATTTACAAAGGATTATTCTAAATTAATCCATAGTTTTATGGTTGATTTGGAAGGTCTTAGAGAATTCTGAATATTTAAGCCATTATCCAGAATCTTCCAAGTACTCTTGAAGCCTTGAGATGATCCTAGAAAATTTTGGAATCGCAGCAACATAATGCTGAATTTTTGAAGAATTTTGAGCGTCTTGAGCGGGTCATGACATTCTCCCCCACCTAAATTCGCGACGTCCTCATCGTGTAACTTCAGTGGTGTTGGTAGCAACCTCCTTGGTCACGACACACATAAATTTTTGAGCTTGCCTCAGTTCCCCATGCAAGCTCGTTCACCATCTATAATGCATAGAGAGTCCATAAATGGCATTGGAAAGGCGTTTACCTTCAAGAAGAAGTCCACCCCGAGCACGAACTTGTAATCATCCATGGGCACCACTGACAAGTCCAACTTCCCTTTCCGGTCCCCGATCTTGTCCTTAATGCCTTGGACCATCCCCTAGATCAGCTTGGCGTCTCCATTCGTGGCCTTGATCCATGCCAACTCTTTTGTCGCCTTGAGCCCAAGTCATGTTGCCTCATCCTTTGAAATAAAATTGTGACTTGTGCCTGTGTCAACTAAGGCTCTACTTGGCACCCCATTTACTTCTACGCATAGAAAGTGAAGTCCAGTCGATTTCGCCCTTGGGTTCGTGACTTAATCCTTAGCCACTCCCGGCCCCGGCATGTTGGTTTTTATTGTGCATCCATATCACTTGCTATCAAGCGATTCCCCAATCGCTTTGGTCTTGGCTCCTTTCCTAGGCCTCCTCGAGCGTCCCTTACGCTTTGCCTTCGGGTACATGGCTTGCCCATTCGCCACTCATGACCTGACTTGCCCATAGTGTTGATGAGTTGCACCTTCACTAGTCGTGCTTTCATGCTTATCATTCCCGACCATCTTCCTAGGCAACCATTATAGTTGGCCGTCTTCAGACAGAATCGGGCTATATGTCCTTGAACCCCACACATGAAACACCCTTCTTCTTGGTTCGTGTTGTTACGTGCATCCTTCTTTTGAAAATGATCCCATTTGGCTCCCCACCATGTTCCTTGTTACCTTCGATCAAGGGTTTATGTAGGCGTTCTTCCATCAAGTCGACTAAGCTTTCAGCTATGACAATGGATGAAGTCCCTAGAAATCAGAATATTTAAGCCATTGTCGAGAATCTTCCAAATACTCTTAAAGTCTTGAGGTGAGACTAGAAAGTTACAGGATTCGCAGCAACAAAATGTTTAAATTTTGGGTAGAATTTTGAATGGGTCAAAACAAAAAGACCCAACATATAAGTTCATACTAATATCCAATGTGTAATTATGTACCATCACCTTTAATCCAACTAGAACAATTCATCATATCATATGAATAATTAATTAGATTAGGCAATAATCTAGTCACAAAGATGATCTATATAAAATTTTACTTCATTTAAATTATAATTATAAACGTATATATATAATTACCATCTTATATGACTTTCCATTATATTATCAAATAATATTAATTTAATATTAGGTTATGTATGTACATCATTTTGCTAAATGATAACACGTTTAATCTTCTCGAGTTTTAACGTTTAATATCCGCTCGTTCAAGCTTTTTACCGTGATTTGATTCCAAGTAACTCGTGAATGACTCGACTTGTTTACATCCCTATACGCATCTAACTAAATCTGGTGAGCTAAATAAGGTTAGACCCAACAATTTAATGATTTTGTTAGCCGCAAATATGATGATGCACATCGAATTTATATTCTTTTTTGATAATATATATTCTATACAATTATCAATTAAGGGCTATTTAGTTTTGTATCTCTATTCACATGGTTAAAATCAACAAACTTCAAACTTAGAAAAACCCCTTCTCGATATCCCAGCCACAGGAAGCAAATATGATGATGCACATCAAATTTATATTCTTGTTTGTAATATATATTCTATACAATTAAGGGCTATTTAGTTTTGTATCCCTATTTCACATGGTTAAAATCGACAAATTTCAAACTTAGAAAAACCCCTTCTCGATATCCCAGCCACCACAGGAAGAATCATTATATAGTACAACCATGCTTTATAGGTAGATCTCATGATTTCTGAAAAGAGCTTGAAAAAAGCTTTATGATAGTAATAGTAAACTATGATTCATACGTCATATAATTAAACATTTAACATCGGTTGATGTGATTTCTATTATCATACATTATTAGAAAAGTTAAATTATTCTTTTTTTCTTTATTATTTTAAGTCAACTTATTTTTATTTTTTACTCTAAATTTTGTCAATTATTAATTGGTTTCTTTGTTTTTTTTATTTTATTTTAAATTTTTATATAAACTTAAGATATAATTTTTTTTAAATTTAAGTTAACTATTATTCTTTTTTTTAATTTAATTTAACTATTTTTTTATATAAACTTAATATAATAATAACTAGTTTTTCCACCCGCTCTATGCGGCGAGAGTTTGGTAGTTATCAGTTCGGCTCGTTCACGGGGATAAAACTTAAGTTTAAACACAGACTGCTAAAGCATACGATACAAAAAAAAAAATACTTGGATCGCTGAAACAAAATAAACAAAACCGTGGATCCCGTTAAAAAAAAGTTAACGGACGAAAGTGATTACAGAAATACGAAACTATTACTAATAGCTATTGAACTTTTGTTACAATTTTATAAAAAAACAAACTTAAGGAAAAAAAACTAAAGTTTACTCTATTTAAGTTTTGAGGCAAATCTATAAAAAAAACCAACTTTTGAGTCAAAATAAAAAAGGAAAAAGTTTCCTATTCCATCGTATGCGTATTAATATTAGTAATAACGGTGCCGCTCATCGAATATCATAAAAGCGGCAACCGATATCGGTTACGATAATACAAAAACACCGGCAACGATGTTCTTCATTCATAAGCGGTTGGGTTTGTCACGGCTACGCAATATTCACGTTGCTCGTCATAGTATATAGTCGATTTTGAATACAAAACTATATAAAAAAATCATACTGAAACGTTCACAAGAAAAAAACTAAAAGCAGACACGCGATCCGTTTTTTTAACCCAACGAACGAAAGTTATTATAAGAAAATTATATTAATAGAAAATTAAACGGGTTAAAAACGTATATTTTAAATAGTAGAAGGGTTAAAATGTAAATTAGAAAGTTAAAAAAAAGACATGGATTAATGGATTGAGAGTATTGTACATTGCATTTCTCTTTAGTAAAGAGTAATAACAATAATAAAAAAAAGAAGACCAATAGATCCAAAAGCAATGATTTCAAGTATTTTTTTTATAGGTTAAATTGCAAAGAAATTATAATTACTATAAATAATATGGCTTGTTTTGATATATTTTAATGGTCTTCCTTCTATTTCTAATTGGGTTAATTTTATATATTTTTTTAAAACACTTATAAAATTACATATTTTTTTTAAATAATGCTTGAAAAGTATTAGTATACTATGCATTAAAATTTTATGTTTTAAAAATTATATAATTTTACAAGCTAATAGTGGATATATAAAATTTATCCTTTTAATAATACAATTAATAATTTACAACAAAGTTATTACGTAAAACTAAATTATCTGTCCCTTTCATAGATGATCTGATATAAATTTATTAATTAAAAAATGAAAAAAAAAATCAAAGTGAGCAAAATATAATTAATTATTTTAAACTTAAATAAAAAGCATTAACATAGTTATTAACCACTTGCGTAAATGTAAAAATAATCAAACATTATGTTAATAAATTATCTAAATCTAAATGTTTTGTCAATCAAATTCTAAATTAATATGGTGTATAGAATTTAAAGAGAGAATCTTACTACTCTAATAAATGAAAATCTCTTCAGAAAATATGTCACTCTCTGGTTACTCCTTACTTTATTTTTCTGTCTCTCTCTCTTATTAAATATTAGATTTCTATTTTCTCTCATATTAAATAATAATCTTTATATTAATAAATCTAATTACGGATAGTTATTATTTAATTATAAATAGTTATTATATCATCAATCAAATGAACTTAATATTAACTAACATTTGTCAATTAAATAAAAAAATTAATACTCAGTTGAAAAAAAATGTTTTAAAAACTAATTTAACAGACCTTATAACCGTTATGACAAATTACATTTTTTAAAAACATATTTTGACAAATGTGTTTGTTAACAAATTACATTATATTTTATTCAACCGATGTAATATACTGGTTTATTCAACCTGTGTATTACTCGGGTTTTTCAAAATATAAAATTTTTATTACTAAATATATAACATTTTATTTATTTAACCCGTGTAATACACGTGATTTTAACCTAGTCTATACTATATAATAAATAAAAGTTTTTTAGTACCACGTGTCGCCTCCATATTCATTCTCACCATTTTTTCTCGCCTCTCTCTCTTATTTAATGCACTTCTATTTTTTAATAATAATAATATATATATTTAAAAAAATACTAATTATACTAATAAAACACAATTTAATTATGTAACTTTTATTTCAATCAAATAGTAAATGAAAGTCAAATTACATAAAATTTTAATTAACGTATTTTCGAAACCCAATTATATATTAATTTTTATATGTTTTAAACTTTGTTTTTATCCTTAGTATATGTAATATATTTTTAGTTTTACACATGTAAAATACATAAATAAAAATTTAAAAATTTTATATATTGATATTTTTCACTTCGTGTGTAAACACGAGATTTAAACTTGTATGTATATAAAAGTAAAATTAATATGATGAATAGACTTGATGAAACCTTTTAAGTGGTGTATGGACATTAAACGGTGTATTAACCTTGTATCCCTACTAATATCCAACGTGTAATTATGTATCATCACCTTTTATGCAACTAGAACAATTCATCATCTGATATTAATAATTAATTGGATTCACTACTACAAAAGTTGTTTTTTGAAGCTTAATTAGTTTTTTTAAGCGGTTTATTGCCGTTTAATTTTTTTTTTTTGATAAAATGTGATTTATTTTTAGAAGCGGTTGTATTAATTTTTTTTTTCATAAATCGTTAATTATTTTTAGAAGCGGTGCATTCAAATTTTTATTTTTAGGTTTATTTTAATTATATTATTTTATATTTTTAAAAGCGGTTGATTTAAAATTTTATTTTAAATTATATCTTATTTATATTTAGAAGCGGTCTTATTAATTTTTCATTTTTAAGTTTATTTTAATTTTAATATTTTTATAAGGGGTGGCTTAAAATTATTATTTTTGATAGAGTTAATTACACAAATAGGTCATATGGTTTGAATAAAATAACATGTATGAGTTCTAAGTTTAAAAAGTTGCAACTTTAGGGCATGTGGTTTGGGTAAAATAACATGTATGGGTCATAAGTTTAAAAAGTTACAAGTTTAGGGCTTATGGTTTCAATTTTGTAACAGGTTTTGGTACTAAGACTATATTCCATTAATTTTTCTTTTAATTTTAAGTACCCAAACATGTTATAAAATTAAAATCACATGCCCTAAACTTGCAACTTTTTAAACTTAGGACTCATACATGTTATTTTATCCAAACCACAGGCCCTAAACTTGTAACTTTTTAAACTTAGGACTCATACATGTTATTTTACCCAAACAGTAGGACATATTTGTGTAATTAACTCTTTTTGATAGATCTTGTTTGATTTTTAGAAGCGGTGTTTTGGGATTTTTATTTTTAAGTTTATTTTAATTTTAATAACTAGATGGATATGATTAGTACGTTTATCTTTGCTATCATTTATTTTAATTTTAAAGTACCCTTTTATCTCTCAAATTCTATTATAATTTATGTTTAAGAAATATATTTAATCTAATCCCTAGCACCTATCTATATAATAACACACCTAAACCTGAGAATTAGTGATCTTCAATCTTACATCCTATGCAATTCCTTGAATCACATTGAATTGTTTTGACTCTTCCTCAACAATCAGTTAATTAAAGGTTGAAAATTTTAGTTATATTGTATATGTTTTTATATATAGTTATTAACTAGTCCATTTATGTATCAGCTTTTCTTTCTAGAGAGCATCAAATATCAAGCATCATCAGTATGGATACAAGTTAGAACCGTCTAAAAACAAACACCAAAAAGACAAGCTCGGCCATCACCATCTCTAGATACAGGTTAAATTTTTTTGGTTATAATACATTTATTTTTTATACGTAGTTAATAATCCATTCCTTTACGTATGTTATTTATTGGTAGCTTAAAATAAAATTAGTTTAATCAATTTCACACGTGCAAACAGACACATACAAACCATTTGAGTTGAGAAAATCCGTGAAAACTTTATTAAAAATCAAAATGTTTTTAAGGGTAGCTTATATATATGATTTTAATATTTTTTATTAAAAAAACTCTGAGCGGTTTTTTTTTAATTTATATATGTAACATCATGTTTTACACATGTAACATGATGAATTTATACTAAAACGTTGTTTTTTAATTTTTCATGATGTAAAAAAAAGCTAGTCGGCGTTTTTTTTGTTTTTTTAAGTGACGAAAATGTGTATAAAAACTACCTTTAAAAAAAAAAAAAAAAGTTACATATGATTTTTCACGCGTGTTCTCAACTCAAGTAAATTAGCCTCATGATTAGGATTGCAATTGAGAACATACTTTTCATATCATATTCCTACGAGCGAATTTGACAAGCAAAATTGGAAAAAACTTTGGTCGGATGCTAAGCTATTTATATTTTGTAAAATTTTAGACATATGAGATATTTTTTAATTATTATATTTAACTTTTGTTTTGTAAATAATTAGGTTCAACGGAAAATTCTAGACGATGGGCCAAAGGATGTTTTCATCAGAAAAGCCAAGAAAAATAGCACTGACCGGAGAAGTAATCTTGTTAGAGAATATGTAAATAAAAATAAAACACCTTTTGAAAAGTATGATTATCTCGATTCATCAAAGTGGCCCGAGTTCGTTGCGTCAAAGACCACCGAAGAATTTTTGGTATATGTTTATTATTATTGTTTTTGTTCTATTTTCGCAACTGTTATCAATTATTTTGTTGATTTATACGTAGGAAAAAAGTGCCAAAGCTAAAGCAAGTGCACTGAATAACAAAGACTTCCACCGCACAGGGCGCACTGGATATAGGGGTTTGAAGGATAACTTTGATGATAGATGGCAACGACTTCTTGCAAGTGATTCACCCGTTGATAAGTTACAAGATAAACGTACTCAATTGTATGTCGCGGCTAGAGCAAAACTAAACAAACAAACTGGCAAACATGAAGTCAATGATATACATGAACAAATCAACAATTTGATATATATATATATATATATATATATATATATATATATATATATATATATATATATATATATATATATATAGGGTTAGATTCATGAGAAAACTCATTTTAATGAGAGAAGTAGAGAACCACCAAAAAAAGAAAGGGTGGGAATTTAAAGAAAAAGGGTAAAACTGGAACTTAAAATATATAAATCTTTAAACATTTCTATCTTTTGCAAACGTTATTATTATTTTTTTAAATTGCACCATTAAAGCAAGAGTTTCTTTATCTTTCATTTGAGTATAAATAACGTTATAAAAAATAAGAGTTAACTCGTCGTTTTTTTCCTTCTTATTTTCAATATTGCATGTGTAGTATCACCCCCAAAACATAACACACCCCTAAAAACCTAAACCCCCACCCCACCCCACCCAAAAACCTAAACATTAAAGCAAGAATTTCTTTATCTTTCATTTGAGTATAAATAACGTTATAAAAAATAAGAATTAACTCGTCGTTTTTTTTTCTTCTTATTTTCAATATTGCATATGTGTAGTATCACCCCCAAAACATAACACACCCCTAAAAACCTAAACCCCCACCCCACCCCCACCTAAAAACCTAAACATTAAAGCAAGAATTTCTTTATCTTTCATTTGAGTATAAATAACGTTATAAAAAATAAGAATTAACTCGTCATTTTTTTTTCTTCTTATTTTTAATATCGCATATGTGTAGTATCACCCCTAAAACATAACACACCCCTAAAAACCTAAACCCCCACTCCACCCCTACCCAAAAACCTAACCCCCCAACCCCCCCCCCCCCCCCCCACACACACAAACAAACCTAACCCCTCACCCCCCCCCCCAAAACCTAAACCCCCCCCACACCCCTACCCAAAAACCTAAAACCCCCACCCACCCCACCCAAAAACCTAAACCCACCCAAAAACCTAAACCCACCGCACCCACCCCTACCCTAAAAACCTAACCCTAAACGTAATACTACATATGTGTAGTACCAACCCAAAAACCTAAACCCCTCACCCACCCTTACCCAAAAAACTAACCCACCCCACCCCACCCACCCCCCAAAAACCTAAACCCTCCACCCACCCCCAAAAAACCTAAACCCCCCTCCAAAAACCTAACCTAAAAGCTAAACTAAACCGACTATTTTTTTGAGTTTTTTTTAACGCGGACGACGTGGGAAACAAGGTCTTCGAACCACTTTTTTAGTTTTTGATTTATATTTTGAGTTATGATTTTTTTATTATTTTTTGTAGCTTTAAAGAGGAGTTCTCTAGTTCTCTCCCTAAATGTTAGTTTTCTTATGAACTTCACCCTATATATATATGTATGTATGTATATAACTAGTCGAATGCTTAACATTTATATTTTTTATAGTCTCGTACTGTGAATGAAATGAAATCGAATGGTACGTATTTTCAAGGGCAAGATGATCCATTAACTAGATGTGTTGGACCTGAGCACGGGGGTTGATCACAAACAGTTTCATATGTCATAGGTAATGAGATTGATATATATATATATATATATATATATATATATATATATGGGAGGATTAGGCTAGAAATGATGAAAAGCCTAAAAAGTGTAGGAAGGATCTTAAGCGCGACACGTGTCCAAGAAGGGAAAAGGAAGGGAAAGGTACTTGCGTCAAAACACAAGAACCTCGAATCAGCACATGCACATGCAAGTCACATGTCATTTTCCCCCTATTTTTTAAACGTCCATAAATTTTTTGTACGTCAATATTTAAAAAAAATTATATCATAAAATCGAGCGTTTTTTATCTTTCCAACGAGAATGGTATTGCTATATTAAAAAAAAAACAAAAAAACCCCACCAATTGGGTGTTGTTTGAAATTGTGAATTTTTATGGTGTTTATGGTGTTTTATGGAGTTTACACATGATTTTTAAAATTGTGCATTTTACACATGGTGTTTTATATTTTAACATCCATATACATGTATTTTATGATATTTATGTTTATGCCGTTTTAGTTTTGTCATGGTGTTCTACACTTTTGTCGTAAAAATTTCAATCGACGATTAGTTTTTCATTGTGTTTTATACTTTAACTTCCATATAAATGGTGTTTTGCCGTGTTTGTGTTTATGGTGTTTTACTTTTTTTTAAACGTCCAGTTCAACATAAATTATACGTCACAATTGTAAAACACAATAACAAACTAAAACGCCATGTGAAAACACCATGTGGAAATTTGGCGTTTTAATTTGTCATTGTGAATCTGAAAACACATGTTGAAACTAAAACGCCATGTTGAAAGAGTTTATAAAGAAACTAAAATGTCATGTTGGATCATAATTTGTCATTGTGATTTATCAAAGAGTTTATAAAGAAACTAAAACACCATGACCAAAACACACCATGTTGAAATCTGTCATTATGAAAACACCATGAACAAAAAAGCTAAAACGCCATATTGTAATTGGCCTCCCGATGTAAAACACCATGACCAGAAAGACTCTATGTTGAAAAACACCATAATCTGAAAAACTCAATGTTAAAAAAACACTATAGATCTAAAACACAATGTTGAAAAAAAAACCTCTCACTTTTAATATTATTTAAATAAAAACGATTTAAAAGAATATAAATATAAATATATATATATATAAAACAAAAAACTAATTGTAATGTTGAAAACATCATGACCAAAAAGCTAAAACTCCATGTTCAAAATGCCCCAGGTGTAAAACACCATAACTAGAAAAACACCATGTTGAAAAACACAGTGACTAGAAAAGCTTTATGTTGAAAAGCACTCAGTTAAAAACACCATATCTCTAAAACACCATATGATCGTGGAGAACTTTATTATCTTTATTAACTATTTTCCTTACTTTTAGACATTTAGTATTTCACTTTTTAAATGAATTTATATAGACACTTATGATTATTGTTTTAGTATTTATAAAGTGGCTCATAAAGTATGGTGTTTTACATGAATATCATGGGTTTAAAGTATGGTGTTTTACTTGAACACAATGTGTTTAAAGTTATGGTGTTTTACCTGAACACCATGAGTTTAAAGTTATGGTGTAAAACATCATGATCAAAATTCTTAAACGCTATGTTGAAAGTTGACGCTCAAGTTGAAAACACCATGATCAAAAAAGTAAAACGTCATGTTAAAATGGACCCTGAATGTGTAAAACACCATATCTAGAAAAACACTATGTTGAAAACTAATTACTTGAAAAGACCATAACTATAAAACTAAAACACCATGTTGAAATTGACCAATATGTGTAAAACACCATAACCAGAAAAACACCATACTTTAAACCCATGGTGTTCAAGTAAAACACCATAGTTTAAAAAAATAAGTTTTTTTTTCTAAACAAAACATAGCAATATCATACTCATATTAAAGATAAAAAAACGCTCGATTTTATGATGATTTAAAAAAAAGTAACGTATAAAAAGTTATGGACATTTAAAAATTAGGGGGAAGTTGCATGTGACTTGCATGTGAGGCTTTTTGGTTGAATCTTACCATTCTACCCTCCTGATCCCTTCCGTATTTTTTCTAAGTTGCATTTATTTACCAAAATACCACCGTGTGAATCTCAGCCACAAAACACAAATATCTTGTGGCTGAGATTCCTTCTTACACTTTCTACACTTTTTCTCATTTCTAGTCTAACCTCATACTATATATACACACACACACACACATATATATATATATATACATATTCATGTATTTTTTTATATTGACTTTATAGGTTCAACTAAAGTTCACGGAGGATTGTATAAATGTGGTAGGCAACAAAATCAAAATGGCGTTCCTACCACTCAAACAAGAAGTGATGAGATGGATAGACAAAGGGTGGACGAGAGCACGGGCTTTCGTAGTTTAGCGTCGGGTGGATCCTATATAGAATATCCAGATATTCATGTAATACACACACGCACACATATGCATACACATTTTTTATTGTGTTTTTTTGGGTAAGGGGGACGACACCCGATTAAATTTATAAACTTAATAAGTTATATGGTTTTGTAGAATGTATGTAAGTGTGATATAGTATCACCCGATGATATGCCGAGAGAGATAATGATAGCCAAAGGGTAGGCATATTCTACTACAATTAGGACATTACATACCAAAAGCATAAGCGACGATTATGTGAAAATACAAGTGGATACCGTCATGCCAAGTTACGAGAACATGAAGGTCCCTTTAGACAGTCTCGACGATGAACTTGAACATATGAGTGACGCAATTACTCGTTTTATTCAGTGGCCAAGACTCGCACTAAAGGTATACTTGGTTATATATATATATATATACATATATTTTTTAATTTTATCTCTAAAATAAAGTTAAGTAACCTCACATGAGGGCATGAATGCCATTTGGGCAATTAACTCCCTAGTTTATTAAAATGTTATATTTACTTTATCTTTCCTTATATTAGTATTTATTATAATATTTTTTGTTTAATTGTAGATTGTGAACGCCGAGGCACCACACAAATCAACTAATGCCTTGAGAAAGGCCCCGAGTCATAATGCATCGAGGCCACTCCAAACCTCCCCAGAAACACGCACTTGTAACATCGAAACGAGTACTTCAGCCTATATACCTGAGGTAGTTATATTCATTTTAGTTTGATTTGTTTTGTATGTTATAACAAATTCTTTGTTATTTTAGTTTGTGTCACCTGAAGTCAATGAAGTTCAACAACAACCGGTATCTACTGTTAATATCCATACGAATAATTTTGCCGATTCAGATGATTTTGTCGATTCTCTGGTAATTAATCACTTCATCGTACTAATATACACACTTTCACACACATATATATATATATGTGTATATATATGTATAAATACATGTGTATATATGTATGTGTGTATATTATAACCAAGTGTTTGTTATTTTAGTGGGTGATACCCATAGTTAGTCAAATTCTACGGCCACAAAATAAAGAAACGGATCAAGAAAAACAAGCCCGAAATATAAAGAGTGCTTTAAACGCAATAAAAGAAAGACCTGCATGGATTCAAGGCGTGGTTAGTGAATTAGAAAAACACGTTGGTAATTATCATCTTGGTCCTGTTCCAATCGAGTTTTCAACGCCTCACGGTATGTATCCCGACATCTTAAAAGACTTTATTGAAATTGAGGCGTTGTTACAACTATACGCCAACGACTGGGTTGATATCATCATCATACATTGGTTTGCGACGTAAGTTATTTTGGTTTTTTTATTTGGTACAATAACATTTGTGGATAGTTTAATTTATTAACTCTAACATGTTTTATTTTTTCTTGATTTAAGGATTTTTTATACGGTGTCCAATGACGGTAGAGATAACCCATGTGCTTTCTTTGGTCCGAACTCAATCAATGGTGATATGTGTGGATGTAAGCCCAAAGAAGTTCAAGATCACATTATCGGTGCATACAAGCTTCATATGGACAAACAATATTCTCTTGCACCATATTTAGCCGAGTAATATATTATTTTTTTGCTTCTTTGTTTATTTTAATTAGCTTTCCTTTTCTTTATTAATTATAATTTACCTAACTATTTTATAACTTTCTTTTCTTAGTAATCAATGGACATTATTTATCATTTCTCCTGCAAAGAAAGAAATATACATCTTAGATTCGTTAAAAGACAAAAAACACAAAAACAATTATCTTCTTTCGAAAATCATTGAAGATTTTTTCAAGGAAATAAAATTCACATGGAGCATGGTCCAGGTATGCATTTCTATGTCTTAGTTAATTGATTTTCTTAAATTTTACCTAATTAATTGTTAATTTCTTGTAGTGTAAACATCAAGAAAATGGATGAGAATGTGGGTACATTGTGTTGGGCTTTATGATGGAGTTTGTTTGTACTTATCAAAAAAAAATTTCCTAGGGATGTAAGTATTTTATATATATATTTAAATTTTTTTACCCTAAATGAATATAGTTTAAATCTAACCACTTTTATTTATTTCTTTTTAGATTTGACGAACAACAAGAGTTGCTAAACAAAAGGATATCGACGAGTTACTTCGGATCATAATGCCGTTGCTTTTTGTGACTTTGATTCCAAATTGGAGCTATAAGTTGAATTAGATTTGGTGTTAATACTTTTTACTTTTTTACACATTTCTATCTTTTAGAAATTTGAGGTTTGTTATTTGTAAATTCAATTAATATTATTGAATTTTAGTTTGTAATATCTTGAATTGGTGGTATATTCTCAAATTGGTGTATTCTGCGTTGGTATCAAATTCCAGGTTTTAACAAATTATTTTTCTGGAAATATGCAAATATAAAAAACTATTTATTATATTTTATTTTTAAAGAACCGTGCAAAAGGGGTCAACCGCTGCTAAAAAGTATATATTATTCGTTTAAAAGTATTTAAGTTTATTTATTATATTCAAAAAATAAAACCGCTGTTAAAAATCTATCGTATTATTTATATATATTTTTTTCAAACAGCTGTAAAAGAGTTCTTTGAAACGCTGCAAAAAATCGACTTATTTTTTGAGGCGCCATTTATTGAAGCGTTTTGTAACGCTGCTAAAAATAAAATACACCGCTTCAAAAAATAGTTTTTAGTCACAAAGTGTTGGAACTATGTGCCCACGACACAACATATGACAACCTAGCCATTGGTATATGATCTCAGAAGGTAACACACTAAGCAATTATTTCAAATACGCGTCTAAACTCGGTTTAAACGTATGCGACCTGATTAATGTCAAAAATTTATTAAGTGAAATAATAATATGAAATGAGTCATTACATTATTAATATGTGTTTTATGGAGTAACATAAAATATATGAAATGTAAATATATAAATGTTTATTTATATACATGATTCGATGCAAGTAGGTATATAATCTTTACAATTAAATTTATGTCATTGAAATATTAAATTAGATTTGATATTTATGGCATAATGTTTTATAAGATTTCATAAAACTTTTCTAGATTATTATAAAACTTGGTGGGTAATAATCAAAGCTAGGCTTTTAGCTATTATCCAATAGTACATGTATAAGGTCATCCGTAACACTGACGTCAAAGAGGGTGGCGTGACCCACCTAAGTTTTTCACGCCAGGGAACGTCGCCCCCGTGGGCGTGAAAAGTGGCGTGAGTGGGAGAGGCGTGGAGCAACTCATGGGCAAGGGGGTTTCTACCACATTTAATTCAACCAATAAAATCCTTCCACCTAATTATTCCTTTTTCTTTTTTTTTAATTAAATATTTAGTTTAACATATTATTTGGTTTTCTCAAATAACTCATGCTCGGTAATTATCTAAAAAAATGAAATATACAGGCTTGTTTATTTTATTTTTTTGAACATGCATGTATAATTTTTAACGAAAATTGAGTTTTTTTAAAAACTATTTTTTGTCACCAAAGTGGTTTTGTAACGGGGAGTAGTTTTTTCATTTATTTAAGAATGTATTTTTTTTTCTAATTTAGTTTTTGATTTATTAAAAATAAAAAATTAGTTAAATTATTAGTTATCTATTAAAAAAATAAATGCAGGACGTGAAACCACTACGCACCTTATTGATTCTCGGCAGTGAAAGCCCTACGCTGATATGGCAGTGATGTGGTGGGGCGTGATAGAGGGGGGTGTGAAACCACTACGGATGGTCTAAGGGTGAAGGGGGCACCTTACCCATTTACTCGTTTACTCATCAAAACTGTCAAATAGAATTCTAACACCTCAAAACTACTTATTTACTCAGATTTGGTTGGAAACACCTTAATCATTTACTCACCAACTTAAAAAAAAATAAACATTTAAATAAATAAGTCAATTTTATTAAATAAAAATTAACTTAATACAATTAAAAATAAAAAAACATAAAAATATTACGAGAATCTTAAAGAGAGAAAAAAAATGGTACATCATATCCGAATTCCTGTGATATCTTTTCTTTTGGAAACACACAGATATTTAAAATAATATTAAATGTAAGAGTAAGTTGGATGAATAAAGAGGATGGAAATGTCAAAATAATATTAAAGAGGTAGTTGTTTTGTGCCTTTTGAACAACTTTATCTCTTCTCACATTATCATACTCGTACTCACGGATTCAAGAATTTTTATGAGGGGTGTACAAAATGATAGGTTTAAAACATATTGAGTTAAAATGGGCCGGATAATAACAATTCATACATATAATGAATTTGGCTACATCTTTCGATTAAACTCAAGTGTATACAAATAATGAATATGAAATTTTGTATTGATCAAACTCAATGTAAATCCGGCCTTTGTACCCAAAGAAAACCACGTACTTGAACTTCTGCAATTTTACAATTCACTAAAAATAAATAATCGACTACACACAATAATAAATTAAAAATAAGAAAACAAATAAAATTGTGAACTAAAAATAAGAAAACAAATAACATTGTGAATACAAGTAATAAATATTTAACTATATGGTTGTTTAAAAAGGTTAAAATTGTAACTATACTTGAATTTCAGGAGGTTAAAATGAAATTAATCTTTAATTTATTTCAAGTAACCCACGTTCTTCTTCATGTTCCCAAATCCCAAGTAACTCCATTGTCGCCGCCTAAAGCTCTAAAACCGCCATGGCCGCCACTGAAGTTTCAAAACGGCTCTCCATTTGCCACTCCTCTCCATCTCTCTTTCTTCTTGGCTTTTTGATCATCGATTGTCACCGAACACAAAGGTGCCTCTCAAATATTTAAGAAGGGGCCTTCAAAAAATTGTTGGAAATTTTACACTATTAAGATCAATCTCATTGGGTTCCTCACCACTCCCTAAAGACCTCTTAGATCCGCCCCTGCATACTCGATTATCATACTCGAATTATAAGAGACGGTGTTCCCCGTTTACCCAATGTCCACTCTCTCCTACCCGGCCCAAACCGGGTATAGTGCCCCCTTCACCCTAATCTCTCTTTCTCTTTTGTCAGCCCTTGACCGAAATTATGACCGAAGTTTCATCAAGTTTTCTTGTTTGACTTTTTGTGTGAGTTCCCATGCTAAAAGTTGACGAGGGCTTTGTAATTGTTGTCTCCAAAACGCATAACATGAAATAAGGTATTTGGTTTGTACTTGTTTTTTTTGAACGGCAAAATTTTATTAAAACTAGCAAGCAGCTAGACCAAACAAAAAGACAACACAGAAAACAAGCGAACCAACATAACGCCTACACGACGTCACCAAAACAAACTAACCTACACCACTCCTCCCACGAGGCATTGACAGCCTTAGATCTATTAATCACCCATAGGTAACTCATGGCTTTAATGTCTCTACACAGCCTATCCACTGAAATACTCTTTCCACTGAAAATCAGGTCGTTACGAGCTCGCCAAACACACCACATCGCCGTAAGAACCACAACATTTAGACCATCTCCAACAGTTTTTGGTTCAAACCAGCCACATCACTGCCACATCAGCTTTCTTAAAAACCACCTTTTTTACTCCAACAATACACCTTCTCAAACCATCTTTACATTTCCAAATCATCACTTACTTTTATATTTATTTTAAATAAGAATTTCACAATACTATAAAATATTTAATTTTTATTTAAATAAATAGAAATATAATAAAAATTTAGTAAAAAATAGATTAACTAAAATAAATACTATAAAATATTTAATTTTTATTTAAATAAATAGATATATAATCAAAACTTAGTAAAAAATAGATTAACTAAAATATAACAAATAAATAAATAAACAAAAAAAATACATAATTTAAAATGACAATTACTCTAACAAAATGAAAGAGAGATAATTTGAAAGTTTTGCCTAATAATAAAACCTATGAATTATTATTATTCTTAACCGTCCACAAATGTTCCATTAAATCATTTCGAAGTGCATGATGAGCTTCATTGTTACGTAAATCCCTGAACCGTTTCTAGGACTTCTTGTAATGTTTTTTTTATTCGAATTAAGCGTTGTAAAATAGATAATAAAATCGTTAAAAAACTAGCCGTTAAAAATTAACCGTTAAACTTGTCGTTACGTAAAAAATAGACAAACAAAAAAAAATACATAATTTTTGAAATAAATATAAAAAATATGTATATATGTATAATATTTTAATATATTTTATAAATGTAAATATGGGTATATATATATATATATATGGGGTGAAAGATGTGATGTTGGGGCCCACAATGGGTGGTTTTTGGTGGTTTGGAAAATCAAACTTGACACTTTGATTTTTGGTTTAAACCAAGCTCTCCAATGGTTACTTGGTTTTTGGGTTGGTTTGAACCAAAGAAAAACCACCGATGGAGATGGTCTTACCGCCTTGGCTTTCTGTTTAGAAACTCTGCAGAACTTGTGAACAGACAGCAAGTCCGGGATTGAAAAGGCAAAGATGTCAGGAATATGACACCAATATGATACCCATTGCCAAACAATGAGTCAATTCACAACCCAAAAAGAAGTGTTCCACAGATTCATCACAAAGGCCACATACCTCGCAACCCTTAGACTGGACCGGGATATTACGCGCGGCGAGCTCAACATGAACCGACAGCCTACCCCACGCCGCTCTCCACGCGAGGATCCCCACCTTGTGAGGCACCCAACTGTTCCAAGAGATGACAAAAGGCGGTTCGAAACTCCTAGAATTCTGCAGAACCCGCTTGAGGCTGCTGACCGAAAAATTACCGGAAGGGTCAGCAGTCCATTTCCACCGATCATTTCTATTACCCAGCAAGACCGAACCGAGCAAGTCGGTCAACTCCTGGATCTCCTGATCTAGACCCAGCAAGCCGTCCCCATTATTCCAAACCCAATTAAACCGTGAGTAACCGTTAATCATCTCCATCCGGTCCGTAACTGAGCAAGTTTTAACAGCTTCAATCGCGAACAAAGAAGGAAAGGCTGCAGCTAAGTCTTTTTCCAGGAGCCAACTATCCAACCAAAACCGAATCCCTTGGCCATCACCCACCACACCCTTGAACATTTTCCCAAGTCACACCTCCCATTCTAGACACATCCTTTGAAATGCCAAAAATATGTTTCCATGGCCCGGCACAAGACATTTTTGCCGGAATGAAGTTCCATGACCTCACCGAATGGTTTGTTCTTGTTGTCCGTATATTTGGGTGTACAACTAATTTTTGGGGTTGTCCAAATAACATCACCTTTTTAAAAAGGCAGAATGCTTCTTCAAAAGAACACACTTGAAAAATCGAGAGGGAGCCTTAGAATTCGCAGTAGCACCCCTATCCTCATCTCTATAATTACAGTAAAATCATTATCTTTTCTCTTTTTTTTTCAATTAAATAATACTTTCTAATACCTTTATTATTACCTTTTACCTTTTCTCTTTTCTTCACTCACAACCACTTTAAAAAAATATTAAAAAATTATGCGGGTGAACATTGTTTCCCTCAAATATACAGAAAATTTATACATTTTCTCTCTCCTCCACTCACAACCACTTTAAACCATCCACTAAAATATAGAAAACTCACTCACATAAATATATAGGACCAACTGTGAATGCTCTTAGAGGCCACCAGATCTTCGGCAAAAGAAAGAAAATAATGCAAGGAAACAAAGTCTTAAAATGGAGTTCTTAAAAAAGATATTTGAGTGAATTTTTCCATAATGTTTTGTTAACTTTTGTGGTGAGCCGTGAGCTCCTAAGAACCACAATATTAAACACTAGTTTAAAATCTCGTGAGTTACACGGGTTAAATAATTATAATGTTATATATTTAGTAATAAAAAATTTATGTTTTCAAAACCCGTGTAATGCACGGGTTGAATAAACCTGTCTATTACACGGGTTGAATAAAATATAATGTAAATTAACACATAATGATTAATTTTTAAAAAAAAATCTTAGATGGCTATAAAATTGTTTTCATAAAAATATGATTGAACGAATTAATTGATGATAAACATAATTTTAAATTAAAAAATGTGTAGATAAAAATTAAAAAAAAATAATTAATTTAGTTGGCTAAAATTGTGGAGTTAAATATTAATAGAAGAGAGAGACGGGAAAATAAAAATGAGATGACCTAGAAATATGACATGTGTCATCCTATTTTACTTGTTTATTATGTAGTATAGATTGTTTTGTTTTTTAGAAGTTTATAAAATACAAATCCAAATACATTTTATGGAAAAACGAAAAGGTATAAACGTTTTGAGATACGGAGAGATAAAAATGAGAAGCTTCCAAGACAGGAAGTTGTTTTTCATTTTAGAGACTTGAGCATAAAGAACCACTGCAAACATCTTAATATCATAGGGTTCATGCTAGTGTTCATATTACTTGCAAAATACTAACAACAAAAGGAGAGTTTCTTTGTTGTTGTTATTCTTGACATTTGTAGGTTGTTGTGACCAGCATCACTTGGAGCTTTGAACATGCTTGGTGTGGATACATTTAGAGAAGAAATATTTGGATCTTTGTTCATCCATCATCACCAACGAGCTACCATTTTTTTTCAAAGGTTGTTATGCTAAACACCCTATGTATTAGTTTTGTTTCAAGTTTTATCACATATGGATCCTTTGGTGGGTTTTGTTTCTAAAAGTTTTATTAGATCTACATGTCAAAAGCGCAAATTTATTTTCAAAAGTACATGTATAAAACCCAACACAAAGATGATCTACATAAAAATTTACTTGCTGCAAATTATAATTATGAACTTATATTTATAATTACCATCTTATATGACTTTCTATTATCTTAAATGATAATATTCATTTAAGATTAGGTTATGTATGCACGTCATTTCGCTAATCTTCACGAGGTTTAACGTTTAAGCGTCCTTTGTGCAATACTTCAAACATATTCATCTTAGTCATTTGAGCCATATCAAGGTACAGGGGCCCTTTAAGTTCTTCCAACTCATCCGACGAAGAAATTAGTGATGGCCCAGGCTACAATAAATTCTTCTCGCTTGAGCATTGGATACTTGCAACAGCTTATAACATACATAGTGGCCAAAATTGGTGGTTCGTCTTTTGGCTTTACCCATATTCCTGTAATATTAATAAAGATATTAGAACAGATTGATGGATAAATGATGTTCTGAAAATATATCGTCAATGTGACAAACTTGAAATTAGAGTTGGTTACTCTTGATAGTTAATTCACTGTGGACGGGCTCGACCCAATAACAACCCAGTTATAAGCCAGTAAGCAAACTTGATATGTGACTTTGCTTGACAGATTACTTAATGATTTGAGATAACAGACTAGTAATACATAGTGTTCACATAACATCACAACGCACGGTTAAATAAATTAACACGTTCATGGTTGGTAACCGACACACGACACGATATCTAATTTCTAATATTAAATATTAATAATGATTATTAATATCTACTTGGACGATTAATTTATGAACATTTACGAGGGAGCTATACGACATGGAACGCGCGACTGCGACAAATACCGACGTAAACTTAATCTAGTTATTTATCATCAGGTGTGATTAAATAATATAAATGATTATTTACAATCACAGCCGGCCCTGGGGTAGGCCGAGCCGGGCCGCAGGCCAGGGCCCGTTTTTTTCGGGGGCCCAAAATTTTTACAGGGCCTGTATATATATATATATATGTTTTTTATAAAATTTTAAATACCGGTTTTATATATTGGATCCTTTTTGTAAAACTTAAAAAATTATTTGGCCCTTTTTATACTGGTTGGGCCCTTTTAATCTTTATACTGGTTGGACCCTCTTTTATAATGGTTGAGCCCTTTTGTTTATTTCATGACCATTGAGTCATTTAAAAAAAAATTATATGTTTATTGGTTGGACCCTCTTTAAACTTATAATAGATTTTTTATTGTTTTTGTTTATTACATACTATATTTTTTCTATGTTTATTGTTATAACGTTAATCGTCGTTTAAAAAAAATGTAGTTTATATATGTTGTTCGTAGGGGCTTTTTTTTTCGACTCGGCCGAGGCACTTAAATCCTCAGGACCGGCCCTGTTTACAATTTATCATTATTTTTTACTATTATTTTTATTATCAAAGAAATAATAATTTCCTTTGGTGCGCTGAACGTATATTTGGTGAACGCGTTTATACACACAGTGTAGGCGTGTACAGAGATTTTATAATTTAAATATTTAAATAACATTTATAAAAACTCCAAGATATCGGGAATTTCGACGTGACGAGAGATTCCTAACCGGTATTTCTTTTTTCTTGAAAGCCTCCTCCCTGAACCCAAAAAAAAACCTTTGGATATTTGAACACTTATTTTCTAACCACCTCATTTCCACCTACACCCAAATACACATACGCTTGAGAGTGAGTGTGAGTGTGCTCTCTCTTCCCCAACCTACTTCCCGGTCGGCGGCCCTGCGGAGGTGATGCCAGCGGTCCAAGCAGCGGTACAACACCCGTTTAGTCCATCTCATTCAGTGACGGCGGCTTAGCTTCATTTCCTTCGGTGTCGGCAGCAACTCTGGTAAATTTCACTCCAGACGACGGAGGGAGAACGATGGCAGTGTCGGCGGCACTTGCAGGTCCAGATCTGTGCATATAGACTTTCCGACGAGAGCTAGAAGGCGTGACGGTGGTAGTCAGGGCCGGCCCCGAGGATTCGAATGCCCTACACGAGCCGAAAAAAAAGGCCCATAACTAAATATATCAAATAAGGTCAAAAAATTAGGGCTAATATCAAATAATCATTCTAAATTAGGGCTAAAAAAATTCGGTTCATCATATACACTTCAACCCACTTTGAATAGTTACAATAACTAATTAAGGACTAAAAAGTAAACAAATTGACCTAAAGGAATTGAAATCATGCTTATTTAAAAAAAATCAACAAACTTACAAGTGGAAGGAAGGAGGCGTCGGCGGTGGTGGTGGTCGTCGGAGGAGGCGCCGCTGCTGGCGGAGGTGGTGGTCGTCGGAGGCGCGGCTGGCTGTGGCGGTCGGTCGGTCGGAGCTAGCCTGGACAGGGGTGGGGGTCGGCGGTGGTCGACTGGATATTTTTTCCAGAGAACGTGTTACGTGGTTCTCTAACTGATGATAAAGAATTAATGATATAGGCTGGAAATGGGCTGCAGTGGAATATAACCCAACATTTTTGTTATAAGCCCAAATAAGTCATTAAATTTTAAAAAAAGCCCATTGTTTTTTTAAAAAAAATGTTTTTTTTTTAAAAAAAAGGCTCAATTACTTTTAAAAAAAGCCCAATTTTATATATAATTTTTTTTTGGGCCCCTCGAAATGTTGGGCCCACTACGGTCGTGTTGCCCGCAGGCCCATTGGGCCGGCCCTGGTGGTAGTAGACTTTCCGGCTATTGATCCAGTAACCAGAGGCGTTTCACGATTTTCCGGCGAGCCCCGAACGACCATATCTCTGTTATTCGCTGTCCTACCGTCTCGATCTACAAGGTTTGAGGTTTGTTTTATTAATTTAAGTTAGTTTCACTACTGTTGGTTATATTCCCGTCTAGATTTGTCAAGTTGGTGGTTGGGTTTCATTCCCGGGCACTAAAAGTAGTTTTTTTATTACAGATTATGGCGTCCAGAGACTCGGTCAAACCTGGTCAGTCGAGTCAAACTCGGGTCAACGACGGTCAAAGATGGTTAAAACGTAAACCGCGAGGTTTAAGACGTGTCGGTTCGTAAACGGATCATACGGAAAGGTATTAACGTGCGCTAAAAACTTATTTATATATAATCACATTTGCATATCTTTAACAAGACATTAAAACTAACGCGCGATGGATAAACACGAAACGAGAGCGAATAACGATTTGTTAATGTGAATGTGAAATTTAAAACGTATTTACCGAAACTTGTACACTAATAAACGTGCATAATTAATTAGATAAAATAACACCCCATTATTAATAATTTGACATATGAAACTTCGGTTGTATATTTATACAAATTTAGGGGTGTGTATACATATTTGTTATAAGAACCGGGACTATTAATAAGTATTAAGAGTCGTCGAAATTATCGATTGGAAACTTGATTCAAACGTAAGATGTGTTGAGATGTTTCGAACAAATTATTATTTTGGTGAAATAACGAACAACGTTCTTAACGAGTTATTTTGATGAATAGATACATAGGGAGTGTAATTGTTTAGTTTGATTTCTTTTTTTAATATTCTTAAACCTAATTAAGATTATGTGGATGAGCCGGGTCTTTGAAACAAAAAAGTTTTAGGTCGGTTATTAATTATTAGGACAAATACTGTAAAAAAAATCAATATACTTTTTTTTTTCTCACATTTTTCTCACAAAAATAGATACCCTATTTAAAACTTCATTACCGTATTTTTTTGTTGGGCTGAAGGAAGCCCGTTGGCTTTAATTGTCAGTTTGATTTTTTTTTTGTGGATCAACTTTTAAAACTTCCAAAATAAGCAGCTGGTAAATGATTTTGCACTAAAAACTCATCAACCATTTGCAATAAAATAACCTAAGAGATAATGCAGGGAAATCACAAATGAAATTAGATTAAAATATATTTTTACATATATAAATGCAACTCTTTGTATTAATCATATTCAAATTGTTTTAATCGCCAAAGAGGTTGTGGTGTAGTGGTTGAGGTGAGGCCTGAAGTCCCAAGGGAGCCGGGTTCAATCCCTGCTACCACCATTTATTTCTGAGGCATGCAAATGAGGCATAGTTCTTAGTCTGATGCACCAGGGTTTTACCCACGCCGATCCAGGGTTCGAGCCTCGGCTCTTCCTCAAGCCCGGAAGGGGCAGTATTGAGTGAGATTTTTCCTTGGATGCTCTCCAACTCTGACGCCAAGTGGGCCCGGTTAAGACAACATATTGGCCGGAGTTGGACGAGGCTCTCCTATGTGACGGGGGGTGCGACGTCACAACATTCAATGTTTGCCGTTCAAAAAAAATTGTTTTAATCACTTTTATATATTTATTTATAATCATATTATTTTTTTCATTTAGTTTCTTTTAATCATTTATAATACAAAATAGTTAAATTATTTACTGTTTCAAATTAAGTTTGATCATCATGAATTTTACTGTCATGCGACAAGGGTTCGATCCCAAGCCCCCTCCCCTTGGCCCCGGTTCGACCATTTTTCTAAGCTTAAATATTTTTTTCTTGTTTTTTTTTCTTTTCCTTAATTATTTTATTATTTAACTAAAAACATAATTATAATTTTTGAAATGCGAAATTTTATATTTAATTCAAAGAGGTACTGTTTTTTAAAACCTTTTATTTTATAACTTCAAATTTTAAATTATTTTAGTCTTTATAGTTAATTTTAAGAATATTTTATTTTTCTCTTACAACTTTTAAAATATGACGTTTTACAAAACTCCGAAACCATATAACCTTTTAATCTACAAATATAACAACAAAAAATCAAAATTTAGCTATATTGGACTTAATTAGAAAGTCGTAGTGTAAAACGAATAACTAAAGAAACACCTTCCACTAAAGATGGAAGAATTGGTGGGATGGGTAATAGATTTTATTCAAAATGGATAATTTCAAGTACGGGTCGGGTCTGGGATATAACATAACATTTAGGAACGAATAACTAAAGAAACACCTTCCACTAAAGATGGAAGAATTGGTGGGATGGGTAATAGATTCTATTCAAAATGGATAATTTCAAGTACGGGTCGGGTCTGGGATATAACATAACATTTAGGAACGAATAACTAAAGAAACACCCTCCACTAAAGATGGAAGAATTGGCGGGATGGGTAATAGATTCTATTCAAAATGGATAATTTCAAGTACGGGTCGGGTCTGGGATATAACATAACATTTAGGAGATTTTGCACATTGAAATACACTTTGGACAATTTTTGACTAATTTGACATGTTTTCTTTTAAGCTAATTATAGAAATTTTACCCATTTAACCTGTTAGAGATATAACATAACCCAAATCCACCGATTCAAAAGTAAACAAGTCAAGTGCTACCTGAGACGCCGTGTAAGCATGCTTACCTTGTCGACATCACACATGATTTCCGTCCTATATATGGTTGCTTTTATGCCCATAATCCGTGAACCAATTGATGTGTCTTTGCGAAATGCTTGTTTGTCACCGTTTCATCATCTCCTACAGTCATTCGCTCGTTTACAAAACCATATTGTGTTATGTTTGAAAGTAATAAACCAATCCTCTATTCTTATTGCTTGTTCATTTGTTATTTTTTGTTAATAGAGTTAATACAAAGTCTCTATTATGCAAATTTGTTATTTTTTGTTAATAGAGTTAATACCAAGTCTGTGTTATGCAAATTTTGTGTGGCTTTTGGCTAATAGAGTTAATTGGTTAGTCAATATTGTTGATCTAGTTATTTTGTTAGTTTGTTTAATAGATTTTTCAACTTTGTGAGTGACGTGCTCTAAATTATACATATATTTCACATCATTTGCATCCCATTTATTGGCAATTTCTTTATACTTTGAGTAAATTTGTCGCTCATTTAGCTTCTATTTAAGTTTCAGGGGAATCCAACCTCAAAAAGAAGAAACAAGCGAAAAGATGGCAGTAATGCAAGAAATTGGCCAAGACAGTAACCGAAGCATGGCCCGTGCCCCACTAGGCACGCCCCTGTGCCCTAACCCAGCAGATGAAGACAAAAGCATCCAGCCAAGCACGGGCCGTGCCTCACTAGGCACGCCCCCGTGGTCAACTTTAAACCGTACCAGAGTACCGTTGTCGCCCAGTCAGAAGCAACACGGGGCCGTGCCCCACTAGGCACGCCCCCGTGTCCAGTACATGTACAGTACGTACGCGACAGAAACAAAAGCGGTTAACCCGTTGTCTCAGCACGGGGCCGTGCCTCACTTCCCAGACACTATAAATAGAGCACTTTGGTTCATCTTGGAGGGTTGGCTTTTTGAGAGAGAATTCACTAACATCATATCCGAAAATTCAGTTGTAGAGATCATTTGAAGGCATGGAAGACTCATCCTATCATCACAATCCCATTTGGAAGATATCACCCTCACCCATTAGAAGGTTTGGTTACATCTTGAACTCAGTATGACATGCATGTATTTCAATTGTGTTATGTTTGTGTGTAAGCTCATCATGAGCTAAACATCTTTTCAATCATCTTAGTTTGATGAAACTTAATTAATTATGTTTAACTCATAATTATGTCTAAATTATTATGTTAAAGTAATTATGATTTTGTGTTAATCTTTTGATGGATTTTCATGTCTAAATGTTTGTGGAACAACTTAAGGTTTATAAATAGGAAATCATATCATGTTGGAAAACTTATGAGATTAACATTTATTTATAACCTTAACATATTTTGTTAAAATATTATAGTTAAGAATTATGAATAACCTTTGAAACCTTAATTGTGAAAGAAACATGAAGACATGTAACCCTTGATCGTGTTTGGAAAAACTAAGAGCAATGTTATGTCATTTCTTTAGCAAAAGTTATACTAATCAAGAGTATTGATGACTCAAGCTTAAAATTTATATAACTCTGTTTTAGAATTTCATAAGTCAAGAAGTTACACTCTTTTATCTAATTAAACCAATCTTAAGTGAATGACATGTAATTTACTCATCGAATTCCTTCTTAATGATTAGGGAGTTATAATCTATAATTGGATTTTAGTTCAACTGCTTCAAAGAACATTAACATAATAACAAGCTTTAGCCGTATGAAAGATATTGACATAATTAATAAGTGTATTCTAAACTAAGATGATTGTCACTTAAAAATCGTTATTTTCTCTCAGTTAAATTTTTCAGAAAGTTCAAAAAGACGATTTTCATTCCAACAAGAAAACAACTCAATTAACAATCACCTTTTCATTAGTCACTTAATCTAATTAAAAACTTGGGTTGAGACGTTAAACTGTGTTCATGGATTTACACCTGGTTCTTATCAAAACTATATTACCACTCGATAGGTGCACTTGCCTTTGTGTGTGTATTTTAGTCTAGGTGAAAACCATCTTTTAAAACTGACATTTGTGTGAAAATCCTTATCAAAAAAATATATATACTTCACACACATCAAGTTTTTGGCGCCGTTGTCGGGGACACTGTTTCAACAATTAACCTAAATTTTTAATTCGTAAATACTAGTAAATATTTTTCAATTCGTAGTTAGTCTGCTCTTTTTCTGCAACAATTCCACAATTAATTGTTAGGTAATGAATGCCCACCACACCTGATCCTAATATCATCACACCCTTTTCGGAACCCGAACGACATTTCCTTCATCGATTACGAGAACGAACAAGAACTGTAGCCGAGACGATAGCAGGAGAAACCTGGGAGGATGCTCAATCAGAAGAAAATAAGGCAAACACAGAAGAGAGGAATATGACGTATTAGCCTAGCCGTCCCTTGACGGCTACGAATCCAGCGTTACCCAACCAGCAGTTGCAGCCAACAATTTTGAAATAAAATCCAACATCATTCATTTGGTAGAAAATTTTGCTCAATTTAACGGTCTACCTGATGAAGATCCCAATGCTCACATCGTTCGTTGATGTGTTTGTGAATTAAGTATAAAAATATAAATAAATATATTTTTAAGAGGATTGATTTCATAAGATAAGATTTTAAATTTATAAATTAAAATTATAATTACGTTAACTTAAAACACACACAATAGGCAGGTGTACATATCGCAGCGTAATATAGTCATGTAAGAACCAAGTATCGAACCAATGGACAGGCTCGAGTTCCAATACTCAACTTTTGTTATCGTTTAGCCGGATTAATTAGTAAGTGAGTTTTGTGTGCTTATTAAGCAGAAAAGTAAATGACAGTAAAGTAAATAACATAAAAGTAAAAATGTGTGTGAAGTGTGTAACAGAAATGTAACTAGCAGAATAGTAAATATCAGAAAAGTAAATAAAGTAAAAAAATGATCTGATTACGAAATGTATTGCTTCGGGATTCGAATCAGCTTGGTACGTGATAATGTTAAGTTAACTAATTCAGTGATATGACTACTACAAACCTATGACCCGGGTCACCGCTAGAGCCTCGTCCTCACTACATTTGATTTGTAAATTATATTCTTTAAAAAGTGGTAGTGCCTCCCGTTAGGGAAAACATTTACACTCAACCCATCGAATGGTCATCTCCGGGTTGGTTAAAGACATCGGACTCAAAATGCTTTATATTAAGTTAAATAGGTGATTATATTTTGCTCACTAGGAGACGGTGTAACAATGAGACCAAGTATAAAGACGTACCGTTATCAACATGAGTTCACCAATTCTTGGTCGCATAATAATCTCGTATAAAGACGTACAAGCTTAGAAGTATAGACCAAGCCTTGACTTATCAATCTCTGCTCGTATAAAGACGTACGAGTTTCAAAGGAAGTTTGATTAAAAAGGGTTTTACGATCTTACTCTTTAAAATCAAGACACTTACAAATATAAAGACGGATTTAGACAATAATAAAACCCCATCAAAAGATGGTTTTTGAGGACGAATTAGTTAAAGAAATAAACATACCAGTTCATTTAATTGGTGAAACATTAACATGCACCAAATATCATTTTCATCCTAGCAATACAAAGAAGTTTTAGCCACGAATGGCCATAATGACTAGCGTAATGATGAGTTTCGTAGGCTCCCCTATTGTGAAACAAGGAGGAAGAGCCCCTCTACTCTAACTACGAGAATACTCTCTTCTTGAGTGTTATTTTGCTCTGGATTGGTGTCTGGAATGAAGAACACAAGCCTCCTATTTATAGGCCTCAAAATGTGCAATGCACGTGCAAAGGTCCAGGGAATCAAACAGGGTACAGAGTAAACGGTACCGGGCCATGGGGAGCAAGAGAGGGCAATGCACGACCGTGCATCCCTCTGTTTTCTCCCAGCTTTTGTCTTTTAGCTCCTGTTGACTATTGTTGACCAATTTTGACTTCTTGTGGGTCAATGCTCCGGGAATAAACCTTCTAGAAGCTTGAATTCTTGGTGTTCTTGATAGCATTTAGCGTGATTTGTATTTTCAACACCGAATAATCTGCAATTACAAAATATACGTATTTTAAGCATAAATTGCAAGGTTATTATTCAATTAGTACCATATTGTGGGATTATTATGTATGTTAAATATGTATAAATAATGACATATCATAACACCCCACACTTAAACTTTGCTTATCCTCAAGCAAACTCATGCATGATCACACCTATAACTAAAAACTTTACAAATGTAATGGAATTTCAACTAGTGTTGAGACTCCGTGATAACTCTTGAACGGCTTATTCTATTTTTGTGTTTTTCTTGTTTTAAGATGATGGAATCTATGACAAGCCTACTAGATAGTTGGTTATGCAAAAACTCCTCACTACTCACAATGTTCACTCAACTCTAGGGTTATATATATGGATAATGTAAGCTAAGTGGGACACTCGAGTTCGAATCGAATTATGCAATGGTCATAAGCTTGTATGCAAATAAAGTCTCCACCAACTAACTAAGTAGTATGGATGAATCAAGAGAACTTTAAATGGTTGTAATGTGGCTAAAGTAAAACTAAAGGTGAAAATGAAAAACTTTTTGGATTTTTAGGGGTTTTAAAGGGGTTTGAAGGGTTGCAGCTATCGCGAAACACTCAGCTACGGCCTCATGGCTTAAAATGGAAAGTACTAAAAGGTCCCTCTACAGTTCTCAGATCATAAGGGTATAACTAATCTAAGGGCTCGTTTATGGTCAGATTTCCAAGACCAAGATCTCTCATTAGATTCAACTCGTTCCTTATTGCGTAATGCAAATTGCTACCTTTCCGTACGGTCCCTTCGGCTAGTCGCCTAATAGCACCTACTTCGATCAGGTATGTGTATTCACTTTGGGCTCGAGTTTGATTGTTGCTACACTTTCCATTGTGGCTCCAGTTGCCACATTTTCTACATCTTCCGTATCTTTTGGCTCTTCTTTTGGCGGCACTTTTTGACAAGTCGCAGAATGGTGGTAATTGTTCTTGCTTGCACCACCATTTTCTTACATCACTGGTTGCTTGAAAAATCTTTTCTCGGAGTTCGGTTGGTAATTTAGGCTTTGCGAAATAAAGGCAGGAAAACAGATTGAAATCAAAAGAATGCATGTCTAGTTCTTTAAGGTTTACCGGTAAAAGACCAACTTTTTTTAACAAGACAACTTTTTCAATACTCCTCTTTCCTCAATTTCCTTGAAATAATATTTCCTTGAACTTTCCTGCAGATAGTTCGGATAATTTCCTAATGCATCCACCATTTGTATATTCCAATTTTTCTGAGTAGGACAGATTCTTTCCAAAGTCACCCCAATGATAATAAACTTGAAATGACAACATAAGATAATTTTCCCATTTTGAAGACAGTTAGCTAATAACCGTTGTTTGCGAAAAGTTGGTTGGGTGATAGGTATGAGTTTTAGAAAAGAAAAGGCTAAGGCTTAGAGAGATTTCTAGGTGGATAATATGTTTGTGGTTTTTGGATAATAAGGGTAATAAAGTCCTAGGTGCCTCAATCATTTTCATACTTCCACTAGTTCATGGTGTTGATATGTATAAGTCATACAAGTTCTAATTATGCAAAGAATTCAATTGAATAAACACTCAATATACCAAACGAAAGAGCATGCAAAAATAATGATAGTAATGATCGTGAAAAGGCTCAGATTATTCTCTCATGGAAACGGATGAGATAGGGTTTGGTGATTTGTTGTGCATAATTTCCGTTTGTTTCTACTTGTCATGTCTTCATTTTATTTAATAGGTGCAAACTACAAGAGGTTTTGTTTAAAAAAGGTTTAAATATTTTTTTGAATTTTTTTTTTGGGTTTTATAAAAGTTAAGTTTTTGTAATGTTTTAGTCAAATGGGTAGAAAATCACAAGTTAAATTTTACTGTTTTGAGGTTAACAGTCCTGAATATCTAATTCCCCACCCCACACTTAAAACTGTGCATTGCCCTCAATGTACAAATGCATGTAATGGAATGCAATGCAGGAATTTAAATGCATGTAAGGGAAAAGAAACTGGTACTCCCCCGATCAATTAGGTGTATATCCTAAGACCAAAACTTATTATTGCTGTCAGGCTGTGCCTATCAGCTGCTTGTCAACATGTTGCTTCAAAGACTTCATCGAATTTATTAGAAATTTGATGTGGTTTCCGGCTCTCCTCAAAGTAGAGAGATGATCTGGTGATGTTATTCTACCTGAAACATAAAAGAAAACATAAAAACGAACAAGGAAAATAAAAGATAGTAGTTAAGCTACTAAGGTCCTAGTATCGAGAAGGCATACCTAGGGGCTGAAGTAATTAGAAACTTAAATTTGGAGAAACCAAACGTGAGGTCCATGCTTTCTGCCTTATGCACCAACTTCTCAATTTATTTATGATCATCGGGTTACCTCCCAGAAGCGCTACATTTATTTATGGGTCTTTAGCCCGAGCCGTACGTGTAGCATCAATCTTTCTATTCTATTGGAACATTATCAACTTCTTGGTCAATTGGTCATTCGAGGTAGCGTTTTACTCGATGACCGTTCAATTTGAAGGTCGTTCCATCTGATTGCTCTAGTTCCAATGTTCCTTACGAGAATATTTTCTGACTATGTATGGTCTAGTCCATTTTGATCTTAGCTTCCCTAGAAATAGTTGTAGTCTTGAGTTGTAAAGTAAGACTTTGTCGCCTTCTTGAAATTCCCCCTTCTTTAGCTTCTTGTCATGAAGTCTTTTTTCTTTGTCCTTGTATATTGTTGAGTTCATATATGCTTGATTTCTTAGCTCTTCTAATTCATGAATTTGTAGAAGGCGATGTTCTCCTGCGCTCGACAATTCTAAGTTTACTGTCTTAAGTGCCCAATATGCTTTATGCTCAATTTCGATTGGAAGGTGACATGCTTTGCCATAAACCATTCAGTAAGGGATAGTCCCGATTGGTGTTTTGTAAGCTATGTGTAGGGCCCATAATGCATCTTCAAGCTTATCGGACCAGTCCTTCCGATTTGGACTTACGACTTTTTCCAAAATTCGCTTGATTGCTCTATTTGTGACTTCTACTTGACCATTTGCTTGGGGATGGTAAGGTGTGGAAAGCTTGTGAGTACACCCATAGCGCTTAAGAGTCTTTTCTAATTGAGAGTTGTAGAAGTGTGTTCCTCTATCACTAATTAACGCTTTTGGTGTGCCAAAACGAGTAAACAGCCTTTCAAGAAACCTAATGACTACATTTGCGTCATTGGTTGGTAGAGCTTGTGCCTTGACCCATTTTGATACGTAGTCCACTGCTACCAAGATTTATTGATTTCCTTTTGATGGAGGAAAAGGACCCACAAAGTCAATCCCCTAAACATCGAATATTTCACATACTTGGATGCTTGTTTGAGGCATTTCGTCCCGTTTTGAAACACCCCCTGTCCTTTGACATGAGTCGCATGTACTTATAAGCTTATGGGCGTCTTTGAAAACAGAAGGCCAATATAATCCGGCCTCAAAGACCTTTCTTGCCGTGTAATTTCCTCCATGGTGTCCTCCCGTTGGTCCTTCATGTCATTGCCGCAGTATCTCATGTGCCTCTTTCCCATATACGCATCGTCGAACTATTTGGTCTGGGCAAACACGGAACAGATATGGATCTTCCCAGAAGTAATATTTTATCTCTGAGAAAAATTTCTTTTTCTCTTGGAACGTCATTCCTTTTACTAGTACCCCACTTGCTAGGAAGTTTGCGATGTCTGCAAACCAAGGGTATTCATCAATGTCTTGCACATGCAGTATGTATTCGTGAGGGAAACTATCATTTATAGCCATTTCCTGAGTTTTCTAAGTATTTTCAAGGCGAGATAGATGATCTGCCGCGAAGTTCTCCGCTCCCTTCTTATCTTTGATCTCTAAGTCAAACACTTGTAATAGGAGAATCCATCTAATTAACCTTGGCTTTGCATCTTGTTTGTTGAAGAGATGTCTTAATGCTGCATGATCGGTGTAGACGACGGTCTTGGATAAGACTAGATACGAACGAAATTTATCGTACGCAAAAACCACAGCTAAAAGCTCTTTTTCAGTGATGGTGTAATTTTCTTGAGCATCATTCAAGGTTTTACTTGCGAAATGAATTGGGTGGAAGTGCTTTTCCTTTCGCTGTCCGAGAACTGCTCCTACTACATAGTCGTTGCGTCGCACATAAGCTCGAATGGTTTTGTCCAATCAGGTGTTGTCATGATTGGCGCATCCACGAGCTTCTTTTTCAGAGTTTCAAAGGCTGTTAAACAATCGTTGGAGAATATGAACGGTCGATCTTTTTCTAACATTTGAGTTAGTGGTCTGGCGATTAATGAGAAATCTTTTATGAATCTTCTGTAGAATCCGGCATGACCGAGGAAACTTCTGATTCCTTTCATTGAATTTGGTGGAGGCAGCATTGATATAGTTTCAACTTTTGCTCTGTCGACTTCAGTACCATATTTTGAGATCTTATGACCCAGAACTATTCCTTCTTTGATATTTAATGCCAGATTTGATTCCTCGCATCTTGCTAACATCTTTTCCAAGTTTTATAGACAGTGATCGAAATAATTTCCAAAGACTGAGATGTCATACATGAATACTTCCATTGATTCTTCTATCATATCATGGAATATAGCAATCATGCATCGCTGAAATGTAGCGGGAGCATTACACAGGCCGAACGGCATACGTCTATAAGCAAAGGTGCCATAGGGACAGGTGAACGTGGTTTTCTCCTGATCTTCGGGGGCAATAGGAATTTGGAAGTAGCCCGAAAATCCATCCAGAAAACAATAGAACATGTTTCCAGATAGTCGTTCCAACATTTGATCTATGAAAGGAAGCGGAAAGTGATATTTTCTTGTAGCATCATTCAACTTGCGATAATCGATACACACCCACCATCCTGTGACTGTACGGGTTGGTATTAATTCATTTTTCTCGTTTGTGACTACTGTTATTCCTCCTTTCTTTGGAACGGCTTTTACAGGGCTAACCCAGGCAGAGTCTGAGATAGGGTAGATAACACCCGCATCAAGTAATTTGATAACTTCATTCTTCACTACCTCTTGCATTTTTGGATTGAGCCGCCTTTGGTGTTGCACACTAGTCTTGTAGTTTTCTTTCATGAGTATCTTATGTGTGCAGAATGATGGATTAATTCCTTTAAGATCCATTAGCTTCCATGCAATGGCCTTCTTATGCCTTTTTAGTACTGCTAGTATTTTTTCTTTTTTCGTCATCTTTTAATTTGGAGGAGATGATGACCGGAAGCTTGGATTCCTCATCTAAAAAGGCATATGAAAGGTCAGGAGGAAGCTCTTTTAGCTCCAATGTGGGTGGTTCTTCAATGGATTATTTTTTTCTCTCTCGTCTATATCTTCCAACTCTTCAATAACTAATATGTCTTTATCATGATTAGTGTGTTTTATCATGAACCCTTCACAAACTAGATATTCCTCATGTTCTTTAGCTAACCATTTTTCCTCCTTCCCTAAGACTTCATGCATGTAGTAGCCTACAAGATAGTCGAAATCTTCGAATAGGAAAGCAAGATCGTCGTGACATCTTGGTCGCTTCATGGCCTTCTTAAGGTGGAAAGTAATTCATTATTGTTGAACGCTCAACTCTAGTCTTCCTCCCCAGACATCGATGAGGGCGAGAGCTGTATTGAGGAATTGTCTCCCCAAAATAAGAGGACTACGTGTTCCTCCAATTATATCAACTACCACAAAATTCACTGGAAAAACAAATTCATTAATCTTTATGAGCACATCTTCAGCGATTCCCTTTGGATAGCGAACCGTTCTATTGGTTAGACGCAGTTCTAATTTTGTGGGTTGGAGTTTCTTGAGGTTCATCTTATTAAATATGGCGCATGGTAGGATGTTTACATCAATATGTAGATCTGCAATGGCGTTACCTTGAATTGAGTCGCCTATAAGACATGAAATCATAAATTGGTCGGGAGGTTTCCTTCCTTTCATAATGGCTGAGCATTCTTCATTCAACGTGATTTGTGGGAGTTCTTCCATTTTCTCGCGGTTGGTTAACATATCTTTGAGGAATTTTGCATGAGACGGCATCTTATAGAGGAAGAGCTCGTATGGTAGATTTAGCTGAATTTGATTTAGTAAGGACTGAAAACGTTTGAACTGCTTCTCTAATCTTGGTGGTTCGAAGGTTTCGTGTATGATTTCAGCCTTTACTATGTTGTCTTCGCCGAAATCCCCCATATTATCTATAGGGATCATGGTCACCACCTCTACGTTCTGTTCATGTGATGCTTGGTTGTCTTCATCACCTGGTGGGTGATCAAGCACTTCAGACGGATCTTCATGCGGTTCTGTAGCATAGAGTTGAATGATTTGATTCTTTATTTCCTCTAGATTGCAGAATAATTTGTCTGGTTTCCAAGGATTTGGTTCATGAAAGACACAATCCATGTCTACCGATGGAGGTGGGGAAGGAAGCATTTCTTCAAATGGTGTTGGGTGGAGATTCATCTCATGATCCATAGGGCGCCATGCGAAAAGATAACACTCCTCAGCGTAGTGTGATCCTCCACATAACTCGCACCTTGAAAATGAGAAATCCCCATCAAATTTGAAGAATTCTTCTTGGGTAAAATTTTCACTATATGAGTCCATTTTATTTTTGTGAAAAATTTTCTTGTAAACAAAAGGCTAATCTGCTAACTCGAATTTTTCTTGAAATCACCATGTCCCCGGCAACGACACCAAAAACTTGATGTGTTTGTGAATTAAGTGTAAAAATATAAATAAATATATATTTAAGAGGATTGATTTCACAAGATCAGGTTTTAAAATTATAAATTAAAATGATAATTACGTTAACTTAAAACACACACAATAGGTAGGTGTACCTATCGCAGCGGAATATAGTCAGGTACTAACCAAGTATCGAACCAATGGACACGGTCGAGTTCCAATACTCAACTTTTGTTTTCATTCAGCCGGATTAATTAGTAAGTGAGTTTTGTGTGCTTTTGAAGCAGAAAAGTAAATAACATAAAAGTAAAAATGTGCGTGAAGTGTGTAACATAAATGTAATGTGCAGAATAGTAAATAGTAGAAAAGTAAATACAGCGAAAATGATCTGATTAGGAAATGTATTGCTTCGGGATTCGAATCAGCTTGATACGTGATAATGTTAAGTTAACTAATTCAGTGGTATGACTACTACAAACTTGTGACCTGGGTCACCGCTAGAGCCTTGTCCTCACTACATTTGATTTGCAAATTATATTCTTTAAAAAGTGGTAGTGCCTCCCGTTAGGGACAACATTTACACTCAACCCATCGAATGGTCATCTCCGGGTTGGTTAAATACATCGGACTCAAAATGCTTTATATTAAGTTAAATAGGTGATTATATTTTTCTCACCGGGAGACGGTGTAACAATGGGACCAAATATAAAGACGTACCATTCTCAACATGAGTTCACCAGATCTTGTTCGCATAATAATCTCGTATAAAGACGTACGAGCTTAGAAGTATAGACCAAGCCTTGACTTATGAATCTCTGCTCGTATAAAGACGTACGTGTTTCAAAGGAAGTTTGATTAAAAAGGGTTTTACGATCTTACTCTTTAAAATCAAGACACTCACAAATATAAAGATGGATTTAGACAATAATAAAAGCCCATCAAAAGATGGTTTTTGAGGAAGAATTAGTTAAAGACATAAACATACCACTTCATTAATAGGTTAAACATTAACATTCACCAAACATCATCTTCACCCTAGAAATACAAAGAAGTTTTAGCCACGAATGGCCATAACGACTGGCGTAATGATGAGTTTCGAAGGCTCCCCTATTGTGAAACAAGGAGGAAGAGCCCCTCTATTCTCTACTCTAACTACGAGAATACTCTCTTCTTGAGTGTTATTTTGCTCTGGATTGGTGTCTGGAATGAAGAACTCAAGCCTCGTATTTATAGGCCTCAAAATGTGCAATGCACGGCCGTGCAATGGGTTGCACGGTCATGCAAAGGCCCAGGGAATCAAACAGGGTACAGAGTACACGGTATTGGGCTGTGGGGAGCAAGAGAGAGCAATGCACGACCGTGCATTGGGATGCACGGCCGGGCATCCCTATCTTTTTCCCCAGATTTGTCTTTTAGCTCCTGTTGACCAATTTTGACTTCTTGTGGGTCAATGCTCCGGGAATAAACCTTCTAGAAGCTTGAATTCTTGGTGTTCTTGATAGCATTTAGCGTGATTTGTATTTTCAACACCGAATAATCTGCAATTACAAAATATACGTATTTTAAGCATAAATTGCAAGGTTATTATTCAATTAGTACCGTAATGTGAGATTATTATGTATGTTAAATACGTATAAATGATGACATATCACTCGTTTCCTACGAATCTGCGCTACTTTCAAAATCGATAACTGTTCTGATGATGCTATTAGACTTAGGCTCTTTCCATTTTCGCTCCGTGGCCGCGCCATGGAATGGTTAGATGCACTGCCCCCTGGCACCATCACAACCTGGGCCGAAATGACCGAGCAATTCTTGTTAAAATACTTTCCACCAGACAAAACTGCCAAGTTATGTTCAAGTATCACAGGTTTCCGTCAAGATGACGATGAATCACTACATGCAGCATGGGAAAGATATAAGACCCTTCTGAGATGATGCCCGCATCACGGTCTGGACTTGTGGTTACAAAGTCCAACATTTTACGATGCCATCAGTGGAGTGCACAAGCAAGCTG
Organism: Smallanthus sonchifolius; assembly: GCA_023525975.1. Lineage (NCBI taxonomy): Eukaryota > Viridiplantae > Streptophyta > Magnoliopsida > Asterales > Asteraceae > Smallanthus > Smallanthus sonchifolius. Next base: position 38,348,894 of record CM042046.1, read on the forward strand.
TCGACCAATGCGCTGAAGGAGACTTTGGAGGAGCAACCCCAACAGAAGCATTCCAAGCGTTGGAAAAGGCTTCCACAAAAAGTTATGCTTATAATCAATTAAGGGCCAGATCCACCCAAAAGGGTATGCATCATGTTGATACTGATACCATGGTAGCAGCTCAAATAGAAGCACTCACCAAAAAATTCGAACAAATGCAAACTGAGTTCAAAAAAGTACAAATTCGATGCGATACATTTGGAAAGCAGCACAAAACTAGTGGTGTCAACAAGCAATGGTGGTAGAAGAGGTTTATTATGTTGGAGGACAAAACAATTCCTATGGAAATAATTATAACTCTAACTGGAGAACAATTCTAACTTCTGAGAAGGAGGTAACAACCAACAACCTCCAGGGTTCAACCGAAGACCGCCCTTCCAACAACAAAATGCACCTTTTCCACCCAAACAACCATACAGGGGACAGAACAGTAGCAATCAAAGCAACAGGGAAACTAACATTGAAAACCTTTTACAACAACTCCTATCTAATACTCAAACTTCTAACAAATTGATCGAAGATCGTTTTCAAAAGCACGAAGTTGAGATGAGAAGTCAAAAGACATCTATGCAGGCTATTGAAAATCAAGTAGGACAAATGGTACAGCTTCTTTCAGAACGTCAGCAAGGAGGCCTTCCTAGTAACACAGTACCCAATCCTAATGCACAAGTAAAAGCTATCACCCTTAAGAACGGTAAGACCACTAAGGAAGGAGTCACCTCCACCTCTCAGCAAACCACGACGGAGGAATGCCCAATTGATGCACAGGATGTCACACCTCCTCCTGCTGAGAAACAACACAAGGAACCTGTTCGAACATATGTCCCACCCTTCCATATCCGGGACGCATGAGAAAGGAGAAACTAGAAAAAGAGTACGGGAAGTTCTTAAGATTGTTCAAGCAACTTCACATAAATCTACCTTTCATTGAAGCTCTTGCTCAAATGCCAAATTATGTAAAGTTTCTCAAAGGCGTATTGACAAATAACAAGAAGCTTGAGGAGCTATCCCATGTAATACTAAATGAGGAATGCTCAGCTGTCCTGCAGGATGTACTACTGTTTCCGGCAGGATGTACTACTGTTTCTTAGACGGTTTTTCCGGGTACTTCCAAATTCCTATAGCCCCGAAAGATCAAGAAAAGACAACATTCACTTGTCCATACGAAACATTTGCCTACCAACGCATGCCTTTCGGTTTGTGCAATGCACTAGCAACATTTCGGCGATGTATGATAGCCATCTTTCATGACATGATTGAAGATTTAATGGAAGTGTTTATGGATGATTTCTCAATTTTTGGTGACTCTTTTGAACACTGCCTCGGTAACTTGGATAAAATGTTAACGAGATGCGAAGACGCCAACCTTGTCCTTAATTGGGAGAAATGTCATTTCATGGTGACAGAAGGAATAGTGTTGTGACATAAAATCTCGAAAGCAGGATTAGAAGTCAATCGGTCTAAGATAGACACCATTTCAAAACCTCCACCGCCCACTTTCGTAAAATCTATTAGAAGTTTCCTAGGGCATGCCGGTTTTTACCGCCGATTCATTAAAGACTTTTCAAAAATTGCACGTCCTGTGACTCAACTCTTAGAAAAAGATGCCACCTTCATATTTTATGACGAATGTCTAAAAGCCTTCGAACTTCTCAAAGAAAAACTCATCAATGCTCCGATCATGGCTGCTCCTGGTTGGACCTTACCATTTGAGTTAATGTACGATGCAAGCGATTTTGCTGTAGGAGCCGTCCTAGGACAGCAAAAAGAAAAGCACTTCCATCTAATCTACTATGCGAGCAAGACATTGAACGACACTCAAGAAAACTACACCACCACTGAAAAAGAACTCTTGGCAGTAGTTTTTGCATTCGATAAATTTCGTTCATACCTTGTTCTTTCAAAAACAATCGTCTACACAGATCATGTAGCACTGCGTTATTTGTTCAGCAAACAAGATTCTAAGCCAAGGCTGATCTGGTGGATACTCTTGTTACAAGAATTTGACATTGAGATTTGCGACAAAAGAGGAGCAGAGAACGTCGCGGCTGATCATCTCTAGCGTCTTGAATATCAGACCTCAGCCGAAAACATGGAAATGGATATGACAACTTCTCGCATAAATTTCTGATGAGTATAGATACAATTTAAGAAGAGCATCCCTGGTTCACGGATTTCGCAAACTATCTCGCATGCGGAGTTATTGTGAAAGGATTAACATACCAACAGAAGAGGAAATTCCTCGCGGACGTCAACACTACTTCTCGGAAGACCCATACTTATTCAGGGTCGGAGCCGACCAACTTGTCTGGCGATGTGTGTTCGAAGAAAAAACGCAAAAGATCCTCAAACATTGTCATGAAGGACCTACTGGAGGACATCATGGGGTCACTCTAACTGCTAAGAAGGTGTTCGATTCATGTTTTTTCTGGCCCACAATATTTAAGGATGCTTATGTCATGGTACGATCATGCGACGCCTGTCAGAGAGCCAGTAATATTTCATCAAGGAACGAGATGCCTCAAAGACCTATTCAGGTTTATGAGATATTTGACGTATGGGGGATTGACTTTATGGGACCATTTCCGGTGTCCTTTGGAAACCGCTACATACTGGTAGAAGTTGATTATGTTTCAAAATAGGCTGAAGCTCAAGCACTTTCCACAAATGATGCTAGGACAATAGTCAAATTCCTGAAAAGACTATTCGCGCGATTCGACGCACCAAAGGCACTCATCAGTGATAGGAGAACACATTTCTGTAATGCTTAATTAGAAAAAGCTTTGTCTCGCTACGATGTACATCACCGCCATCCGCAAACGAGCGGACAAGTGGAGGTGAAAAATCGAGGCATCAAAAGGATCCTCGAAAAAACCGTCGGACATAACAGAAAGGATTGGTCCGAGAAGCTCGATGATGCACTATGGGCATTCCGCACGGCCTATAAAACACCCATTAGGACCACTCCATTCAAATTAGTCTATGAGAAAGCTTTTCATCTCCCAGTAGAGTTGGAACACAAAGCGTATTGGGCATTGAAAACTGCTAATCTGGATATGGCACAGGCCGGAAAAAACAGATTCGCCTAAATCAATGAGCTCGAGGAACTGCGTTGTCAGGCTTACGAAAACTCTAAGTTATACAAAGACAAGAGAAAGAAGTTGCATGATTCCCGTTTAAAAGTAAATAAATAATTCAAAGCCAGAGATCGTGTCTTGCTTTACAATTCCCGCCTTCGTTTATTCCCTGGAAAACTGAAATCCCGTTGGTCCGGACCTTACACCATAAAGGAAGTTTTCCCGTATGGAGCAATTGAAGTTGAACACAAGGATGGGAGAAGTTTCAAGGTGAACGGTCATCGTTTGAAGGCTTATATTCAAGAGCAATTAGAGACACTCTTGGAGGTTATCAACCTCCACCCCGAGGGCAATTAATCAAAATGGGGAGGGTGTTGCCAAATACCCAAAATTAAACATTGGCACCTTGTAAATATCTTATTTCTTCATTTTTATTAATTTTTGAGCCTGATAAGCGAGGCACGCCACCGTGCCTGGGTAGACACGCCCCCGTGTCTGACCATGAAATCTTCGCCACGATCTCCGATGAGTCCGTACTCGCTGCAGGTCTGATCACTGCATAATCACTGTGGAGCACGCCTCGTGCTTGCCCAAGCACGGCCCGTGCTTGGCCCTCTGACTTCCCTATAAAAAGTATCTTCATTCTTGTTCCATTTCACACCCTCAAAAGATAAAAATGAAGATAGATTCCAGGGAGAGTACGCCGGAATGGGTCCCGGTGAAGAAGCCAAGGATGGAGAGTCGTGAAGCAACAACCGTGGACGTTCTTCTCAAGCTTAAGGAGCTAATCAAGGAGCTAACCGAGATGAACATGCTTGCGGAAAGGCGCTTGCTTCATATTTGCGAGCGTTCAGTTGAGATTAAGGAGGAGCTCATCACGCTCAACCTGATATTCGCTGACCTATGCAACCGCAATTCCCAATACCCGATGCCCATGCTTCAGCATGAGATGTTCGGCGGTTTCATGTAAAACGTTCTAGTGTAGGGAAGAAGTTTGTAAAGAGTATAGTTTTACCTCGTGAGGCTCTCGGCTTGTATTTCGATTTCCTATCTAATGAAATGACTGTGTTATGATTTCCGCTTATCTTAATCATAGAATGACTAAACTAATCTAATTGTGTTGGGTTTGAGATTTTGGTGGCCATGCATAAACAAAAAAAATTATTTTTCAAAAAACCTGAACAGTGTAACGGGGCACGGCCCGTGCCTAGGTAGGCACGCCCCCGTGCTTGACAGTTGCAGCAGCTTTTTCTCTTTCTTAATAACCCCAACCTCTTAACTTCACTCAACCACAATAATTCAAATGATTACTCTTGGTTCTTGGCCACCAACCACCCCAAATACACCATTTTCTTCAACAAATCTCTCAGTCATTTGATGTATTGCAAAATACACCCATTTATCGTGTTCAGTTTGTGTGGTTTTGTTTAGTTTTCTTTTAGTTTTTAGTTAGAATATGTTACTGCTGATCCATTTGTATTTACCAGGTCTCGAGTGATAGTTGTTGCTGAAATGGGCAGAAAACGAGTCAAAAATATGCAAAACCGAGTACCGGAAGAGATCGGGAGGTCAAGAGTCGATTAAAAGCATGAAATTCGAGAAGAAACACCTTCTCGCCACCCGCGAGAAGGTCAAGAGTTGTCCCTCGCGGGCCGCGAGGGAGTTGTATCACACACACATAAATTAAATCCTCGCCACCCGCGAGAATGGAAGCCAATGGGATCCGTGGGTGGCGAAAGCCTATTTTCCACAGAATGTTTCGACTTTCAGGTGGGTTGATGCTGGATTGGGGTATAAATACATCTCAATCATATACTTGTAACCCTAGCCGATTTTGAAGAATCTAGGACGAATTTAGGAGAGATTTTGGAGCAATTTCAAGCAAGAAGGAGAAACGGTTGAAGGTTGGAGTCCTAGGATCGATCAAGCTCGTGATTTGGCTATCCGGGTTTATCAATTTTTTGTTTTCTTAATTTTTACCATGTCTTTCCACTTTGTTGAAATTGCGTCTTTGATTTGGATAATGATGAGTAGCTAAATTAGATAAACTACCTAGACTATGATGAATGGGATGCTAAAGTTGTGATTTTTATATTGGATGCTTGTTAATTTTGGATTTCATGATAAAGTAGCAAACTTGATTATTGATTCGTTAAATATGCATGCTTAGAATTATTCTAATTGTTATATACTGCTTCGTATGATCTTTGGTGAATGTTTTCGCGTAATAGGGTCATGCTAGATCATTAACCTGCGTTGTGATTTGTTGGGTTAATTGGCCAAAATACCTTAGAAGCTATATTTGATAATTGAATAGGTCTAGGTGTTATACTAATCTTAATAGCCAAGAGGTGCGAGATTATTGATAGGTCTAAATTGGTAAATTGCTAGGGTGGTCTTTGAGAGAAGTCTGTCGTAGTTGCCTTAATAATATTTGTCGTACTACTTGTGTAATATTATTTAGCTTTGATCAGACTGCATAATAAATACGTACTACTTGTGTAATATTTTGAGTCATAGGTATCTAATCAGTCGTGTCTTTTTAGTTATCTTTCGTAAATTTTTTTTTTTAGTATAATAATATAGTCTTCTCACCTGTTTCCTTGTGTTAGTTTTGCAGTTTTTGAGAACCAAGTTTATGCATACGCGCTCAAAGGGGCCGCTACCTAAGCCAAAGAAGGAGAAGAACTTCCCGCTAACGGATATCACGCCAGAGGTTAGTATTTTTTCTTCATCACCATCCAGCCCACCACCTTTCCGAGTCGACCAAATGGCCGACCGTCAGACTGTTCACCAACAATCCACCCTAGGATTCACTGGTGTAAACTCTCCCATCACTATTCCACCCATCGCCAATGAAAATTCATGGCAAATCCCCTCGTACATCATGACCGCCATCTCTAACACGTGTCAATTTCACAGTCGTGATGATGAGGACGCACCTGCACATATCGCCCACCTCACTCGCATTTTAGGTATGTTCCAGCTACAAGGAGCCACCAATGATGCCATCTTTCTCCAACTTTTCCCGTTCACTCTAGCCGATCGAGCTGCCACTTGGCTCGATTCTCAACCCGCAGGCACATACACTACTTGGGCCACACTTAGGGATGGATTTCTCAAGAAGTATTTCCCACCCGTTAAGGCATCTCACCTCCGTGATCAGATTCACTCGTTCCGCATGGAACCCGATGAGTCCTATTACCTTGCTTGGGAGCGTTTCCAAAACCTACTCGCTCGATGCTCCCAGCATGGTCTCTCTGATTGGGCCCTTGTAGAGAAATTCTATAATGGTCTCAATTATGACACGAAAGCTCGTTTCGATACTTCAGCGGGAGGACACCTCATGGGTAAGAAATCAGTAACCGAATGCCTAGATATGTTTGAGAGTTTTGCCCAATCTGAGTCTGAGCAGCGGTCAGCAAATAGGAATACCACTCCTATCACTAGTGCAACCTCATCTACCAGAGGTGTTCACCAGGTCACACTGGATACTAGTGTTGCTACTGCTCTAGAGAACTTGCACCGTGAGATGAAAGAGATAAAAGCCAAGGTAGACAAATGTGAGTTCTGTAGGGGAGGTCATAGCACTTTACATTGCCCGTTGATGAGTGAGGAACAAGTCGATTTCGTAGCCGGTCAGTCGAGAGGTCCATTAAATGCTTTTAATAATAATAATAACTATAATTCGAACTGGCGTAATAATAATAATAATTCAAATTGGCGTTCTTCCGGTAACCCCCCGGTTTCCAATCTAATTTTAATCGGGGTCAAGGTCAGTTCAGTTCTGGGAGTTCATGTGGACAGGGTCAGTTTGGAAATCAGTTTAACAACCAGGGACAGGGTAATGGTAATGGAGGTTCAGTTGGTCAGGGATCATCTAGTGGTCAGGGTTCAAACAAGGGTTTAGAAAGAATTGAGGAACTCCTGTCACAGTTAGTTGTTAAGGATCAGGTCACCCAGAAAACTCTTTCTGAACACGATATTCTTCTTAAGAATCAGCAGTCCGCTTTCCTTTACCTTCAAAGGTCCGTTGGTGACATGGCTAGAAAACTTGAGGAGAGGTTACCCGATCAATTTCCGGGTGGCACTCAACTCAATCCGAATGCTCATGCGAAAGCCATCACCACTCGTAGCGGAAGAATTTTAGGTGAATCGAAAGTGAGAGAAGGGCAAGAAGTAGAGGATGAGGAGCCAGTTGATAAAGAAATTGAGTTGAAGGCTCCCGGTAAAGTGCAATCTAGGCTAGACCCAACAATTACTGCACACACCGTCGAGCCCCAAGTGGAGAGGAGCGTTGAGAAGAGACCGATAGAGTCTAGGCCTTCACCAGTTATAGATCTTTCACGAGTCCCGTATCCTGCCCGCCTTAAGCAACAGAAATATTCCAAGGAATACGGGCATTTTCTCGACATGTTCAAACAACTAAAAATTAATCTCCCGTTCATTGAGGCTCTCCAATGCATACCCAAATATGCCAAGTTTTTGAAGGACCTTCTTAAAAGAAAGGATCGATTGGGGGAGCTCTCAAACATTCCATTGACCGGAGGTTGTTCCGCGGTTGTTTTGAACAAATTACCGGAAAAACTGACGGATCCGGGTATCTTCACCATTCCATGCCTATTTGGTAGTGATACCCAATGTAGAGCATTAGCCGACCTAGGTGCTAGCATCAACTTGATGCTGTTTTCCCTCTATGAGAAGCTAGATCTAGGTGAACTTTCACCCACTCGCATGACTTTATCCTTAGCCGATCGTTCCGTCAAATACCCTCGTGGTATCATTGAAAATTTACTTGTTAAGGTCGATAAGTTTGTCTTCCCGGTCGATTTTGTCATTCTTGATATGGAAGCTGATGAGGGAGTTCCTATCATTCTAGGCCGTCCATTTTTGCGCACCGCAAAGGCACTCATCGATGTTTATGATGGAAAAATTTCATTCTGCGTTGGTGATGAGAAGGTCACATTTGAGGTAGCTAGATCCATGCAACACCCAAACGATTCTAGTGATTTTAGCGGGCCATGCCATTCCGTCTATTTCTTGAATTCATTCATGTCGGGCGTGGACCAATGTCTCGAGTATATCAGTGGAGTCGATTTGTTGGGAGGGGGAGTACCAGATGAATTGGAGGAGAGTGAAGAAGAAGAGGAGGAAACCCTGTGGTTTCCCGAGGTGATGGAGCTTAGTGAGGTTAGGAATGAGAGTGAGAGAGCTCCTTTAGAGATACCAACCCCTTTAGAACTAAAGGTTTTGCCTTCACACCTAGAGTATGCTTATTTAGGAGAGGGTTCGAGTCTTCCCGTTATTATCTCCTCTAAGTTGATGGAGGAGGAGAAGTTGAGGTTGTTAGAGGTGCTGAAGTTGCATAAGGAGGCAATTGCATGGAGCCTTTCGGATATTAAGGGCATAAGCCCCGCCTATTGTACTCCCCGGATTCTTATGGAGGATGAATATAAGCCAGTGGTGCAACCTCAAAGGCGTCTCAATCCAAACATGCAAGAGGTAGTGAAGAAGGAGGTTTTGAAGTTGCTAGATGTCGGGGTGATTTACCCAATTTCTGATTCCCCATGGGTGAGCCCGACCCAAGTTGTCCCGAAGAAAGAGGGGATGACAGTGGTCATGAATGAGAAGAACGACCTAATCCCTTCGCGTACGGTCACCGGTTGGCATGTGTGCATTGATTACCGAAAATTAAACGACGCCACCCGGAAAGACCATTTCCCTCTACCGTTCATCGATCAGATGTTGGAGCATCTGGTGGGTCAAAAGTTTTACTGTTTTCTCGACGGATTTTCGGGATACTTCCGGATTCCCATCGCACCGGAGGATCAGGATAAGACGACATTTACATGCCCTTATGGCACATATGCGTACCGCCGCATGCCATTCGGGTTATGTAACGCTCCGGCTACCTTCCAACGTTGTATGGTCGCTATATTCCAGGATATGATCGAGACTTCCATGGAAGTTTTCATGGATGACTTCTCGGTTTATGGAGGCTCGTTTGATCAGTGTTTGATTAATTTGGGGAAGATGTTGAAGCGGTGTACGGAGACGAAATTGATGTTGAATTGGGAGAAATTCACTTCATGGTGACGGAAGGGATAGTGTTAGGCCATAAGATATCACGAGATGGCATAGAGGTGGATAGAGCCAAAATAGATACAATCACCAGGTTACCCCCACCGACGAGTGTTAGGTCGATCCGTAGTTTTCTCGTTCATGCGGGCTTTTATAGGCTTTTTATCAAGGATTTTTCCAAAATTACTCGGCCCATCGATTCCTCGAGAAGGATGCCCCATTTGTCTTCGATGAGGAGTGTCTCAAAGCCTTTGATTTTTTGAAAGAAAAGTTAATCAGTGCCCCCATTCTTATATCACCCGACTGGAGCTTGCCTTTTGAGCTCATGTGTGATGCGAGTGACTACGTAGTTGGTGCAGTTTTGGGGCAAAGACGGGATAAGCACTTCCACCCCATCTACTACGCGAGCAAAACTCTAAATGATGCTCAAGAAAACTATACCACCACAGAGAAAGAGCTACTAGCCGTAGTATTCGCATTCGATAAATTCCGTTCATACCTCGTGCTTTCGAAAACCACCGTTTTCACTGATCATTCTGCTTTGCATTTTTTTCTTCCAAAAGAAAGATGCTAAGCCACGTCTCATACGATGAATCCTATTGCTCTCCGAGTTCGATATAGAAATTAAGGATAAGAAAGGAGCGGAGAATGTTGCGGCCGACCATTTGTCACGGTTGGAGGACCCGAAGAGAGAGGAGATTCGTGAGGAGGCGATAGGTGATAAATTCCCTTCGGTTGAGTTTGTGGCAGCGGAGAAGGAAGGTATGCCATGGTTCTCCGATTTGGCAAATTACCTAGCGAATGGAGTTGTGTTGAAGGGTATGACAACCCAACAGAGGAAGAAATTTTTTAGGGATGCTAGGAGGTACATTTGGGATGACCCTTTTCTTTTTAGGGTAGGAGGAGATAGGATTCTTAGGAGGTGTGTGATGAAGGAGGAAGGTAATGAGATCCTTAGGCATGTTCATGAGGGTTTAACGGGAGGTCACCATGGTCCTCACACCACCACCCAAAAGGTGTTTGATTGTGGGTTTTATTGGCCTTCGGTAGTTAAGGATGCCTTAGAGTTTGTTACGAGATGTGATGCGTGCCAACGTACCGGCAATATCTCATCCAAGAACGAGATGCCTCAAAATCCAATCCAGATCCTTGAAATATTCGACGTTTGGGGCATTGACTTCATGGGACCATTCCCCATCTCTAGTGGGAATCGGTACATCCTCGTGGCGATTGACTATGTTTCAAAGTGGGTAGAGGCTCAAGCTCTTCTCACAAATGATGGTCGAGTGGTGGTAAGATTCCTAAAGAAGTTATTCACTCGTTTTGGTACACCTAGAGCTCTCATAAGTGACCGTGGCACTCATTTTTGCAACGCCGTGATGGAAAAAGCGTTAGCACGCTACGGGGTCACTCATCGTTTGTCCACCGCATATCACCCCCAAACAAGCGGTCAAGTTGAGAATGCCAATCGAGGAGTGAAGCGAATCCTAGAGAAAACCGTAGGGAAAAATAGGAAAGATTGGTCCGAGAAGCTAGATGATGCTTTATGGGCGTTCCGAACCTCATACAAAACACCCTTAGGAACCACCCCGTTTATGGAAAAGCATGTCACCTACCCGTAGAATTGGAACATCGTGCGCTTTAGGCTCTCAAAACCGTGAACCTAGACTTAACCGAAGGCGCTCGAAAATGATTTTTCCAAATTCATGAGTTAGAGGAGCTTAGGGATGCGGCATATGCACGTTCATGGAATATTAAGGAGAAAACTAAGGCATTGCACAATAGGAGGCTTAGGAGAGTGAGGGAGTTTAGAAAGGGGGATAAGGTACTTGTTTATAACTCCCGGTTGAAGTTGTTTGGGGGGAAGTTGAAGTCAAAGTGGTCGGGACCATATGTGGTCAAGGAGGTTTTTCCATACGGGACGATTGAGTTGTTAGATGAAGCCGATGGGAATACATGGAAAGTAAATGCCCACCGTTTGAAACACTATGTAGGGGGACCCATAGATCTTACCAAAGTGGAGGAAACTCCTCTCGAAATACCTCCTAACAACGCCCAAGTATAGAGTTTTGAGTGAAAGCTCAAGTGTAAAGTTTGTAATTTTTCGTAGTTTTTGTTTTTGTGTCTTGTGTTTTTGAGTCTTGTGCAGGAAAACATCACCGTTGGGGAGCAACGATCGATAGGAAAACGAATTTCCAGGTAAGTCTCAGTGTTAGATTTTATTTGGAATGGGTTTTTGGGAGGTTTGGAAAACTTATAATTTTTTCTAAGGCATGGAGCTGGCAACATCTCGAAACTTTCTGTTGAAATAGGCCCCTCGCCACCCGCGAGGGATTGAATATTGACGTCGCTGGTCGCGAGGATCCTCGCCACCCGCGAGACACATACCCAAACTCGTCGCGGGCCGCGAGACCCCTTCCTCTTCAGAACAAACCTCTCTTCCCCAAACCTGCAGTCACTTTTCTCCTTACAAACCCTAAAATACCTTACGGCCTCCACCACCAACCCACCATAAATCCACCATTTTTACACCCCATTCACCATTTTTGACCCTCTTACACATATCATATCATCCTACACCTGAAACCCACCAGAAACTACTCATTTGTTCACTCGCCAGCATATATTTTCACGGGGTTTTGGGTGTAACACTTGTTTCTTAGTTTTCTTACTGATTAACTCGCTCTCCAGGTATATTTTCTTGTATTTTGTAATTTTGTAATCTTTTAGTCTTCGAGTTTTGATCGGTAGTGGGTAGTTTTGCATGTTTAGGTGTCGGTTCTTCATCATGTCGTTTAGTTAGTTTGGGTCTTTGATGATAAATGCAGTGCGGATGGGTAAGTTCGGGGCTGTTTTGGTTGTGTCTGTGCCGGTGGCTTGGTTTGGGAACATTCGGAAATTGAGGTGGTTTGGTTCGGGATAACTTAAGCTCTGTACTCAATGTCGATTTGTTGTGGCACTTAGGTTTAATTGGGGACAATTAAAGTGCCGAGGGAGGTAATGTACATTGAGTCTAGTTAGTGAGTCATTTTTTTTTGTTTTTTGTTTCGGGTTAGTTTTTGGGTAATTTTATGTTTTGACAGGTTAAAGGCTACTCGCCCGTACTCAATCTCCATTCGAGTGAGTTTGGTCTAAACTTATAATTACTTCTTGTAAATTATCGCCCAAAGTGTTTGTAACTTCAGGTTTTCTGGTACAACCGCGAATGAAATGCTATACGGTTGATTATTTATAAAAAAAAAAAATTAAAAAAAAAAAATAGTTTGTGAATACTGACTTTCTGCTTTTCTTTTCTTTGTTTGATTATTCATGTGCAGATATGTCAGGTGACAGTTCGTCAAGCAGATCAGGAAGGAAGCGAAGAGGCCCACTACCGTGCCCGCGAGGGGACGCGGCTGAGCAGGACTATAATGAATATGAATATGAATGTCCCGAGTTTTTTCGTGCCTCAGGGGTCGAGTGGTCAGCAGTACAGTGGTTATGGTCAGTATGGTTCTTATGGACAACCGGGCAGCTCAGGTCAGTATGGTGCCGACCGCTCACCACCAGAGTTTCCGATTTTTGAAGCTGAGAGTGAAGAGGACGAAGAATAGTGTGGGGATGATGCAGCTGTTATTGTGTCCTTTCTATTTATTTTTCGTTTATGATGTTTTCAGTATCTATGGTTTGTGATGTTTTAATACATTGATACATTGGGTGGGTTGGTTTGGTTGCTTTGTGTTTGGCTTGAACAAACTGAATGGTTTTCTCTGCGAGTATTTTGATTATGTTTAGGTTGTTGTGATGTTGCCGCTTCCGTTCGTGTGTGATAAATGAGGATTGTTGGCTGGTCACGTTCGGTATGGAGGGCACTAGTGGAAATTGACTAGCACGTTGACAGTCTTGCTTTATTACCAGCTAAGTCTTTTCTAGTTGTATATCTTGTATTTTCATTTCTTTCCGTTCCTGCATTAGGGACAATGCAACATTTAAGTGTGGGGATAGGACATTTAATTTTTTATTGATAAAAAAAAAATTAAATAAATATATAAAATTGGAAAATGTCTCTGTTTTAGAAGTTTGCAATTACAAGCACGGAAAATGATAGTAAAGTCGGGTTTTTACTTGGTTTTTGAATATGAGATTATAAATAAGTTGAAAGCGTGTCTAGTTAGGGATATGTGGGTAGGCCCGACCGGTTGAGAAGTTTCCTTTGAGCTTAAATATATCTAATGTTGGGATATTTGTGGGTTATCATCTAGGAGAAGTAGGGAAGTCGATACCGCCACAAATAGTATAAGGAATGCCGTTATAAGTTTTAAAATCTTAGAATTTTTATCGAAAACAAAAAAAGAATAAAAAAATAATAGCATATAAAATAACGATGCCTATGGAATTGCTCTTGGGGATGATGACTCTGATTGAAATTCCCGCTAGGATAAGTTAAAATAAAATGATATGATTACCGACGCTCACGTTGTCGCTCTTGGGTATGGTGACTCTGATTGAAACAATCTCTGGGTTAGGTGTGAATATTGTGTGCTCGTGATTTCTCTAAAAAAAAAAAGAAGAGAAAATTTTGATATTAATTCTTTTGATTTTTAAAGCTTAAGACGGTTAGGAAATAATCAATTGGTTGTTCCTTTTGTTCCATAAGCTTGAGGTGGGGTTAGATGAAACTATAGCTTCCGATGCGTGAGACCCTAGATAATCTGATTGAACTTAAATTAAATAAACATGATAAGGAACTTGGATACCGGATTTGGGTTTAAGAGGATAATATATTTGCAATCGCAGCTAACACGTCACTAAGCTTTAATTAAAATAACTGAGTTTTTGAGAACCAAGTTTCTACCTGACTATGATTCCGTATACATAATTCTTTTTCAGGGACGAAAAAAGGGTAAGTGTGGGGATATTTGATGTATTGTAAAATACACCCATTTATCGTGTTCAGTTTGTTTAGTTTTCTTTTAGTTTTTAGTTAGAATATGTTACTGCTGATCCATTTGTGTTTACCAGGTCTCAAGTGATAGTTGTTGCTGAAATGGGCAGAAAACGAGTCAAAAATATGCAAAACCGAGTACCGGAAGAGATCGGGAGGTCAAGAGTCGATTAAAAGCATGAAATTCGAGAACAAACACCTTCTCGCCACCCGCGAGAAGGTCAGGAGTTATCCCTCGCGGGCCGCGAGGGAGTTGTATCACACACACAGAAATTAAATCCTCGCCACCCGCGAGAATGGAAGCCAATGGGATCCGTGGGTGGCGAAAGCCTATTTTCCACAGAATGTTTCGACTTTCAGGTGGGTTGATGCTGGATTGGGGTATAAATACATCTCAATCATATACTTGTAACCCTAGCCGATTTTGAAGAATCTAGGACGAATTTAGGAGAGATTTTGGAGCAATTTCAAGCAAGAAGGAGAAACGGTTGAAGGTTGGAGTCCTAGGATCGATCAAGCTCGTGATTTGGCTATCCGGGTTTATCAATTCTTTGTTTTCTTAATTTTTACCATGTCTTTCCACTTTGTTGAAATTGTGTCTTTGATTTGGATAATGATGAGTAGCTAAATTAGATAAACTACCTAGACTATGATGAATGGGATGCTAAAGTTATGATTTTTATATTGGATGCTTGTTAATTTTGGATTTCATGATAAAGTAGCAAACTTGATTACTGATTCGTTGAATATGCATGCTTAGAATTATTCTAATTGTTATATATTGCTTCGTATGATCTTTGGTGAATGTCTTTCGCGTAATAGGGTCATGCTAGATCATTAACGTGCGTTGTGATTCGTTGGGTTAATTGGCCAAAATACCTTAGAAGCTATATTTGATAATTGAATAGGTCTAGGTGTTATACTAATCTTAATAGCCGAGAGGTGCGAGATTATTGATAGGTCTAAATTGGTAAATTGCTAGGGTGGTCTTTGAGAGAAGTCTGTCGTAGTTGCCTTGCTAATATTTGTCTATCGAGTCGAATCAAGAACCCAAGTCATCCTAGGTTTACAACCCGAGAGGGAGTAGGTCATATTAGGGTACTTTACATAAACATTGAGATAACCAAGAGGAAGTCTAGATCAACCGGTGTTTTCAGCAGCCTTCAGAGTTCCTTAGGTGTCTTCCCGAAAAGGGTTGGGAGTCCTGTTCGATGTCTCAAGAGGTTAGAAATTTATGATCCCGGTTCCTTATTAACTTGCATCCGTTAAAAGTATAGCTTGAAGTATCCCAGGATTCCAGTCTAGGTAGTTAGCCATCGTCATCTGAAGTAAAACCCAAAATCAACTTCGTGTCTTAGGTAGTTTAGTTAATTGTTAGTAATTTAATCTCCTTTCTCTTAGGATTTTAGACAAACCCCCCCCCCCCCAAATATAAAAACAATTAGTCGTGTCAGTCAGTCTGTTTAAGTGAGTCTAATTTACGTAATAAATAGAGTTTCGTGGGTTCGATTTTCGGACTTATTTAGCTGTACTAGAGTCGATCGGTTCACTTGCCGGTTAGTAGTTTAGTCGAGTTTTAGAGAGTCTAGAGTATAACTTAGTTTCTAGAATAGGTTAATTTAGTTAATAATTTAATAACTACGTTTAGAACATCAAGGCCATGCATAAACAAAAAAAAAAAATTATTTTTCAAAAAACCTGAACAGTGTAACGTGGCACGGCCCGTGCCTAGGTAGGCACGCCCCCGTGCTTGACAGTTGCAGCAGATTTTTCTCTTTCTTAATAACCCCAACCTCTTAACTTCACTCAACCACAATAATTCAAACGATTACTCTTGGTTCTTGGCCACCAACCACCCCAAATACACCATTTTCTTCAACAAATCTCTCAGTCATTCCACTAAGGTATGTTTGAATCATTCTCTTGTAAGTAATTAGGGTTTTTATTTCATTTTTGGGTATGATTCTTGTTCCTGACCAGATTTTGCCCTTCTTGAGTCAAAAGTTCTAAGTTTCTAGGGTTTATATTTTAAATCTTCAACTAATCTTGTAATTTTCGGGTTTAACTTGAGTTCACACCTGGGTTGACCCATTTGTTCATAAATTAGTTCTTTAGGTTTGCTTCTTGTTAATTACAAATTGAAATCTGGTACAACCACAAAAACAGAAAATCAAGGTTTCATAAAATCGGGCTAGTGCACGAGTTCGAATCCCAGATTCTGTCTCTTCAGTGTAGCACGGCCCGTGCCTCCCTAAGCATGGCCCGTGCTTTGACCATATGCCAAGTCTGTCAATAGTCTGGTACTGTACCATCAGGTCTGATGGCCAAGCACGCCCCGTGCCTCC
This sequence comes from Smallanthus sonchifolius, assembly GCA_023525975.1. Lineage (NCBI taxonomy): Eukaryota > Viridiplantae > Streptophyta > Magnoliopsida > Asterales > Asteraceae > Smallanthus > Smallanthus sonchifolius. The sequence goes on from CM042046.1 coordinate 38,365,360, forward strand.
CTAAGCACGACCCGTGCTCAACCTTCTGTCCAGAATAATAAAATCAGTTTATTTGATAATTCCTAATTCAACTCACTTGTGTATTAACCTCTCAGGATTCATGGTTCATCCATACTTAGTATTTGATGGTGACAATGAGGGGTGGTGCCGTTCACGTTTGCGCAAGCTTAGGCGGCGCGAGGAGGAGTCGCATCTCATGGTTTGCTATGACACCTTAGATGCTGTGAAACAGCGAACACGCTTTAACAACATAGTCACTCCCCCATGGCGCCGCGTGTCCGGAAATGCTCAAGAATCAATTCACGAATACACTTTGGAATTCATGTCATCATTCAATTTTCGAACATCAAATCTAGACTTTTTGGATGAGGATGTCCTGACATTCCGTATCGGAGGCACATGGCACAGCACCTCGATTGCTCGGTTTGGAATTGCACTCGGAATTTATACCGAGGAGGAATGTTATGAAGAAGATATCTTTGCATCCACTCACATTTTCCCTGATGAGGAAGATAGGAACAACCCCGACTAGGGGCAGGTTAGATCATCATTCTGGAATGAAGTAGGCACCAGAGGATACAATGGTAGCCGAATGAAGAACAGCAAACTGAAAGGTCCACTGCTTCGTTACATTCACAGTCTACTTAGACACTCAGTGACACAACATGGCTAGAGTGGCGGAGTAGTCAATCTCAGGGACCTTTGGATATTATTTTACTTAGTCAAGAAGCAGCTATGTAGCATCTCATACCTTTTTTTGTCAACTGTTTCCCTCGAATGCAACCGATGGGGAGAGCACACCATTATTTGGAGGGAGTTGGATAGCAAAACTCTATGAGTACCACCATGAGCCTATGCATGGAACTTTCGGGCCACCTCCCGGTTTGTTGGATTTGAGTATCTGTGCCAGCATGGGTATGATCACCCACCTACCCGATGGCCAAACACGCTTTCAAGATTCGAAAGGGCAAGTTTGGGATCCCGAAGACCCGGAGCATGTCCTCATGGAGTTGGATATTCGAAATTCACCACAGAGGCAACACAGTTTGCGCTTTGAAGTAGGAACCTCATCATCTCAACCGGCTAGATTCCCATCTATGATGGATCTCTATGAATCCATTCAGACTGTTAGCACATATGCCCGCCGCTCTTTTGAGATTTGTGAGTCGAATTCTGGCATCACTAATCTGTCCGATAGGTTTGATCTAATTAGGGAGGACGTTGCCTACACGAGGCAGTGAATGAACATGAATTGGGGAGAAGAGAACCTCGATTAGGTCGAGTTGATGGGTGAAAGTCGCATCAGAGCACCATTTTTAACATAAAAGTAGCTGTGTTATTCGGCTTTATATCTTTTGCTTATTTTGTTTGTAATAAAGACTATCGGGCACTGGCTGATCCGTGCCCCTTTTTAAACTACTTATTTATGTTTGCAGGTGTTAAGTAATGTTTGTACTAATAAATTATATAACCACATTTGATTCATGCTTTTCAAGACACTATGAGAACCAATTGCAAGCATCAGAGGCACTATCTTTCAGGGGAGTTCTTCTTAACCCTTACCTCTCGTATCTCTTTTTACACTTAGTTTAAATCATGTACATTGAGGACAATGTAAGATTCAAGTGTAGGGGGGGGGGGGGTGGGGGTTACACCATGTTTTTAGCACTTGAACTTTGGTTATAAAAAGTTTAAAACGAACTCCAAAATTTTCGGGTCACAAAAATTACTTCAACAATTTTGAAAAACTGAAAGAAGGAAGTTGTATTTTTGTTAACACAAGTTAAGAAAACCAACGAGTAAAGTGACATAAACAATTCCCGAGCATGGCAAGTTTCATATAAATAATAGACATGCATGAACTCTACACTTTTTACCCATTCCATCCGTTTCAGTGAGCATAACTTGAGCCTTCATAAATTTTGTTTTTTAGCATTCATGCTTATGTGTTCACCGGATCATTGAGGGTATCATGTGTTTTGTGCAAAGTTAGAATTTGTTTTGGGTATACGAGACGAAACCACAAATGGAAATTTTTGCATGGAAATGATTTAGGGAACTAGGATACCCGCCTTACCAACCATCTAACCAAACACACCTAGCTAGCCTTACCATCTTCACTCAAATCCAAGGACTTTGTAAAAAAAAATGCATCCATTTGATCTCAACCTTGTTTCATGTCTGCATTTCACAAAAATGGAATTACCCCCAAAAATTAGAGAACACCTTTTTGTTATAATGTTTGAAGCAAGAAAGAGTTGGAGAAAAATGGAACAAAATCCACCATTTTGTGGAACATCAAAAAGCGCCATGAAAAGAAGGGCAAAAAGATATGAAAGATGTTACAAATGTGGAAATTGATCTCATGAAGGAAAATGTAGTAAAAACCAAACAACCTCTCAATTTGAATATATGGAGTTGATCAAGTATGGTGCTATTTGTAACACCCTGGTTTCAGCACACCCTGGGCGTGCGACCAGATTGACACCTCCAATCTTATTTTATTTAGGAAATTAGAGTAAGTTTAACAACGGAAATATGGATCGAACTTGTAATAAATCACAACTCGAGGGTTGATATTGTATATTTTCCAAATCCCGGGATAAATAAAATACCATTTCATTTCACTAGGGATTTAAATACACCCTTTTCTATACAAAACCATGGTCCACGACCATTTACATGTCGCCTGCGTAAGCAGGGTAAAACCAGAGCCACATGGTAGTTGGCCTGTGGCTGTGGAGTTAACCCTGTCCAATACCAAGCTATACCAGCTTTGGTATCTAAGGGTTTTACCTTCCGGCACCTAACCCTGTGTACAAGGGAGTATCCATATCTAGGAAATCGTCATCCTAAATATCTCCTCTTGTTTTCTTATCACTTAAGAGTTATCTCCGTGCTACTAGCACATAACCATGTCAAAATATTTTATGTACACTTTATCCCCCAAGACTATCCCGTAGGATTAGCCTTAGATAATTATTGATTACCTGAAAAACATTTGAAAAAAAAAACGTCCGCGCGAATGCCGGTTAACATGATTATCATGACCAGTTTCATTTGGCAAATACACTATCAAAACATTTAACCAAAATGCGGGTACAATCTACCATTCAGCAGAACTATTTCATTTGAGTGTACAACCACTACATACACCAATAATTTTCGTAAAAGGACCGTTGGCATTACCAGACTTACTTACTGCGATGTCCCTTAACTGAGACCCCGTCTTACATCCAGTTACAGACAATTATCAGCCCCAATATGGGAATTTCACCCATAAAGCATGTATCCCTTGAATAAGTTTTACGTATACTTATGACCTGAATGTTTTACGTAGACACCCTTATGCATCAAACTTTTGAATACCAGTATTGCCATTTCGTAAACGTAAAACTTTCAAAGTTTTGAAAATAAAAGACAGATAAACATATTCATCTTATCAGTAGCTTGGTCTTATATCAGGTAATTCGTATAAGCTTAGTGTAACCTTAAATCAAGTTCTAAGTTAAGTTAGAATCTTAACGCACGAGTATAGAAATAATCGAAAGTGAGGAAATAAGCGAAAGTCAGATATTTTACAGAAACGAGGGCACGAGGATCGAGGTAGGGTCATTCCAGGGAGTCGGGAGCAGTTGGAGCGGTTTGGGATGCTTCCAAATGAGCAACCGAAGGCTGTTATTTATAGTTGCCCGACTAGGCCCGTAGCGGATCGTTAGGCTGGGTGGTAGCGGTCCGCTACCGCCCAGGGCTTGCGTCAGCCCTACGCGTCTTGTCCTGATTGGACCATTCCTCGAATTGTGGCTAGCGGACCGTTATGGAGGGCGTAGCGGTCCGCCACGTGGAGCAGAGTCATCGGACACGTGGCATCACGAGAATTTGCGGCTGGATTGCGGCTAGCGGGCCGTTACCCAAGTGGTGACGGTCCGCCACCCAACCCTGAAACCTGTAGCGGACCGTTATGGAATACGTTGCGGTCCGCTACCAATCAGCTTTCCAAATTTTCATTTTTAACCCTTGAATCTTAGGACTTGGCAATACAAACCCCTAGGGGTTCCATTTTAGCAATTGAGGACCACAGATTTGGCCTGGTGTTAGATCCTCCCCACCTTTATTCAAATCTCATCCTCGAGATTTATTGAAATAGATGCGGGTATTTCTTATTCATTTGACTCTCCAGTTCCCACGTGAATTCAGGTCCACGTCTGGAGTTCCATCTTACTTTTACCAACACCAGCCTTTTCCTTTTCAGAATTTTAACCTGACGATCCTCAATTTGCAGAGGTTGCTCAATGAATTTCAGATTTGGATTCACCTCTACATCTTGCAGAGGCATTAATAGATTTTCATCTACCAAACACTTTCAAAGGTTTGACACATGGAAGATATCATGAACACCGTTCATTTCTGCTGGTAAGTCAAGCCGATAGGCAACTGATCCGATTCTTTTCAGAATCTTAAATGGTCCAACAAATCTTGGACTGAGTTTTCCTTTCTTTCCAAATCGTACTACACCCTTCCAGGGCGAGACTTTTAACATAACTCGGTTACCCACAGAAAATTCTAATGGCTTACGACGTTTATCAGCATAACTTTTCTGTCTATCACGAGCTGCTTTCAAACGTTCACGGATTTGTAACACCTTTTCAGTTGTTTCTTGAACTATCTCAGGTCCTGACAATTGATTTTCTCCAATTTCTACCCAGCGGACCGGAGTTCTGCATTTTCTGCCATACAAGGCTTCAAATGGGGAAGCTTGTATACTTGTGTGATAGCTATTGTTATATGAGAATTCCATTAGAGGTAAGTGGTCATCCCAAATTCCTCCAAGGTCTATTACACAAGCTCGAAGCATATCTTCCAGAGTTTGTATTGTCCTTTCACTCTGACCATCCGTTTGAGGATGATAAGCAGTGCTAAGATTCAATCGTGTTCCGAGAGCTTTCAGGAAAATTTGCCAGAATCGAGACGTAAATCGACTTTCTCTATCTAACACTATGGATCCGTGTAATGTTACTATTTCGTTAACATAGAGCTGTGCTAACTTATCCATACTATACGTTTCTTTCATTGGGAGAAAATGGGCAGACTTAGTCAGTCTATCGATGATAACCCAGATAGTATCATTCCCACGACTCGTTCGGGGAAGTTTTGTAATGAAGTCTATAGTTATCGTTTCTCATTTCCAAACAGGAATTTTGAGTTGTTGCAATAGTCCAGATGGTTTTTGGTGTTCAGCTTTGACTTGTGAACAAGTCAAACATTTTGCAACATAGGAAGTGATGTGTTTCTTCATACCAATCCACCAATAATCTGGTCTCAGATTTTTATACATTTTGTCGCCTTCTGGGTGCATGGTATATTTTGATTTATGAGCCTCTTCAAGAATTCGTTCTTGAAGATCTCCTATCATTGGCACCCATACTTGATCATTCATACGAAGAATATCATCATTTCCTTTACTTAATAGATTAACCATCTTTCCCATATTTTCTTGTTCAATATTAGCTTCTTCTAAAGCTGTCTTCTGTGCTTCTTTAATTTCTTCAAGAAGATCGAATTTCAATTCGAGTCTTAGAGCACATATTCTTTTAGGCTTTTCTCTTTCTTTTCGGCTTAAGGCATCGGCTACTACATTAGCTTTGCCCTCATGATAAAAGATTTTGCAGTCATTATCACTTAGGATTTCTAACCACCTTCTTTGTCTCATGTTCAACTCATTCTGACCAAAGATATATTTCAATCTTTTATGGTCAGTGAACACAGTGAATTTGACTCCATAGAGATAGTGTCTCCATAATTTTAACGCAAAAATTATAGCACCTAACTCCAAATCACGAGTCGTATAATTCCGTTCATGAGTTTTCAATTGCCGGGACGCATATGCAATGACCTTGTTTCTTTGCATTAACATACTACCAAGACCAGTGTGTGAAGCATCACAATAGACTACAAAGTCTTCTGTTCCATCTGGCAAGGCCAGTATTGGAGCTTTTGTTAGCTTTTGTTTTAACAGCTCAAAAGCTTCTTCCTGCTTTGGTCCCCATTCATATTTCACATATTTCCTTGTTAAGGAAGTAAGAGGGACTGCAATTCGGGAAAAGTCGTGGATAAATCTCCTATAATATCCGGCCAAACCTAAGAAACTTTGAACTTCGGTTGGTGTTTTCGGGACTTCCATTTAGTAATTGCTTCAATTTTAGCATGATCAACTTGAATTCCATTGGCATTTATCAAATGCCCAAGAAATTATACTTCTGGTAACCAGAATTCACACTTTGAGAATTTGGCATACAATTTCTCGTTCTTGAGTAATTCAAGAATTATTCTCAAATGATCGGTATGATTTTCCTTATTCTTTGAATAAATAAGTATATCGTCTATGAATATGATAACAAACTTATACAAATAAAGTTTACATATTCGATTCATCATATCCATAAAAGCTGCTGGAGAGCATTAGTGAGTCCAAATGGCATCACAGTGAACTCATAATGTCCATACCTCGTTCTGAATGCAGTTTTGGGTATGTCTTCTTCTTGTACCTTCAACTGGTGGTATCCTGAACGAAGATCAATTTTTGAGAAGCAACACGCTCCCTGAAGTTGATCAAACAGATCATCAATTCAAGGAAGAGGATATCTGTTCTTAATTGTGACCTTGTTCAGTTCACGGTAATCAATACACATGCGCATTGACCCGTCTTTCTTCTTAACAAATAACACTGGAGCTCCCCAAGGTGAAGAACTCGGTCTTATAAATCCTTTATCTAGTAATTCCTCTAACTGTTTCTTCAGTTCCGCCATTTCAGTTGGTGCTAATCTGTACGGTGCTTTAGCTATTGGTGTTGTTCCTTGTACCAGATTAATTCTGAACTCAACTTCTCTTTCTGGCGGTAATCCAGGCAGTTCCTTCGGGAATACTTCCGGATACTCGGATACTACTGGTACATCTTTCAACAAATTTGCTTCCTTTTTAGTTGATATTGATACAAGGTATGCAAGGCATCCTTTGTTCAAACATTTTGTTGCCTTAAGGAATGATATTATTCCAATTAGATTGGAATTTTTATCTTCTTGGATAGTAATTGTATTACCATCAGGCACACGAATTTCAATAGATTTCTTGTCACAAAATATTTGGGGTTGGTTGGCAGATAACCAATCCATTCCCAGAACAATGTCAAATCCAGCTAGATTCATAGGCAAAAATTGCATAGACAAGACATGTCTAGATAGAGAAATCTTACAGTCATCTAAGGAACTAGATATTCTAACTAAATCTCCATTAACAGTTTTGACCTCGTCAGATTTTTCTAATCTAGCTAAAGGTTTATTCAATAGCTTACAAAATTTAACATCTATAAAGCTTTGATTTGCACCAGAATCAAATAAAACCTTTGCATAGACATTTTCGACAAGAAACGTACCGGTAATGACATCCGGTATTTTGGCCACTTCATTTGCATTTAAAACAAATGCCCTGTCATTTTTCTTAACGCCTTCTACAGTTTTAGCTCCAGATGGTCCTGCTTCTTTTGTCTTTAGGCATTGAATTTTGATATGCCCCGGTTTTCCACAACCGTAACAAACAATGGGCTTCTTGCTTTTGTAACAGTTCTCAGTTGAGTGCTAAGGAATTTTACATGTGTTGCAAAAAGGCCTTGCACGATATTTGCCGTAATGTTTCTTTTTTGCATAAACGACATTCAGGAGCAAAAAAACAGGTATCTTTACGACCGAAATTATTTTCGGATCGTTTTTGCTCGTTTTTGTTTTGGTGCGTGTTATCCTTTTTCTTCAACTCCTCTCTATTCCTAATCAAGCCATCTGTGAAACTGGCTCCTTTCAATGGCATCGTCCATTGATTCAGGTTTAGCGGCTTTCACCAGATCTCGAATTTCTAAAACTAAACCCCAGATGTATCTTTTGATGAAATTTGATTCGGGGGTTGCTAGATGAGGCACTAGTCTTGCATACTCAAATAGCTTAGTCACATAATATTGATGGTTTGTTCCCATCATTCTTAAATTCAAAAAGTTATGCTCAATTCTCTCCCTTTCATTCACCTGACATAATTTCTTTTCAGCTTTTTCCTTAAAAACAGACCAACCCATGGCATATGCCCTATCTCTGCCTTTGGCGGATATCACTTGATTCCACCATTCCAATGCTTGGTCTCTAAACAGATTTGAAGCATAAAGCACTTTGTCTTCCTCAATACATTTTCTTATTGCTAGAACTGATTCAGTTTTCTCTAGCCACCTCAGTGCAGCTATGGCTCCTTCTTTTCCTGCAAACTCATAGGGTTTGCAATCTTGGAAATTCTTGTAACTACATCCAAGATTTCTTTGCCTCTTATACGAAGATTCATATCTGTCCTTGGGACTGATTACAGAAGAACCATGACCTTCCTGGTAGGTTCTCTTGGTAGATTTACTATAAAAGTTTGAATGACCTCTTCAGTATACTTTGAAGGGTGATGTGAATGTCTACCCTCATTATGTTTGGAATACTGAGGGGTAGAAATCTTATTCTCATTTTCTCTTGTTTTAGATTTTAAAAAGGAGATTCTCGTTTCTTAGTAGCTTTTGCTTCTTCAATAGCTGCTACTATTTTCGGAATTGCCTTTTCTATTCCGGCATCAATCATTTTTATCATTTTCCGCTCCTTGAGCTTCTAGCTTAGCAGTAGCATTTTCCATGGCTTGTTTCTTTTTGCCTCGAGTGTTATTGGATGGTCCATTTTTCGACATTCTAGAAATATGGAAGTTTTGGAATTAGAAGCAATTCTTTTATTGATAAGAACATATATACAGGAATAGATACATGTAGAAGTTGTTGTTTCTAGGAATTTCTAAAATTCTTTTCTTCCAAAGCCTGAACTATTAAAGCATTTCGAGCTTCGACTTCAGCTTTTTCTCTTTCCAGCTCGGCTATTCGATTTAATAGCATTTGTTCCCGTTCACTTCCAGACGTATTCTCGGTTATACGAATAGTAGGAATATTTTCATAATAAGGTACGTAAAATTTATTAGAGTCGGCTCGTTCTTCTTCTTCTTCCGGATCACATTTATTTTCATAAGGTATCTCGGTATGTATCTCATGAAAATTTTGTGAGTATAAGGAATACTAGGGTTCCCTATTTCTCCAAGATTTTTAAAAGTAGAACTTTCTGTTTCTTCATTTTCTTCTATAGTAGTCTCATTAGTCTTACGTTCAAAATAATTTGCCGGAGCAAACTTATGAAGAAAACTAGGACATTTACCTTTTCCAACCATATCTGTAAAATAGTAAAACGATATTTTATTAAAATATTTTACAAGAAAATATAAAAGTACAACAAAATTTTAGTCCTTCATCAGTTCTCTTCCAAGGATCTTTAGATCTTTTTCAAAATCATACACTTGTTGACCATAGAACTGCGTCTAGCCTTGTTCATAATTCTTTCCCTGTTTATTTCGTCCGTTTGGCGCAACAAATGATCTAAACATTCTATGGGAGATGAAGGAACACTATCCTTGTATCCATACTTAGGAGGAGGTTCACGAATACCAAATAATATATCATTATAAACATTCTGGTATTCAGGTGGCGTTTGGAAATAAGCTTGATGTGGGCCATCATATATTGGTTTAGGAAATATATAAGGATCATAAAGAATAGGAGAATTGTGATTATAAAAGGGATAATCCTCAGGATTTTCAGATACAGGAGCATACTAGTGAGATTCTTCTTCGGATGTTTCCTCCATTGGTACATTTTGATATGCTTCTTCTACTTTAGTAGAAGGAATAGAAAATCGTTCAGTAGGCATTCCTACTCTCATTCTAGGCTTTCGGGACGTACGTGGAGGAGTAGTAAACTACCAGTTACTAAAATTAGAACCGGAATCCATCCAAGGACTCTCATCCTCGTATGATTGTGGGTGATACTCAGGAGTAGGAGTATCTAGATTTATGACGAAAGGATCATCATCATCAGGAATTGGAATTGGCATCATCTTAGATCCATAAGCAGGACGCTCAGGTGTTTCTTGCTTAATCCTATGGTTAGGATCGTAATAAGGAATATTATGTTCTCCAGACATCCTGAAATTTTTAAGTATTAGTAACTGTCTTAAATAAGTATGATGATCAAAACCTAGATACTAAGGCCAGTATCCTTATCTTAATCTTTGAGGTATTGTATCTAAATTTATGGTTAAAGCTTAGATACTAGGACTAGTATCTAATTCGCTAAAATCTTGGGCTTTGATACCAACCTGTCACACTCTGGTTTCATGACACCTTGGCCGTACGACCAGATTGGCACCTCTAATCTTATTTTATTTAGGAAATCAGAGTTAGTTTAACAACGGAAATACTTCTCGATCGAACTTGTAATAAATCACAACCCGAGGGTTGATATTGTATATTTTCCAAATCCGGGGATAAATAAAATACCATTTCATTTCACTGGGGATTTAAATACCCATTTTCTTTACAAAACCATGGTCCACGACCATTTACATGTCGCCTGCGTAAGCAGGGTAAAACTAGAGCTATAAGGTAGTTGGCCTGTGCCTAGGGAGTTAACCCTGTCCAATACCAAGCTATACCAGCTTTGGTATCTAAGGGTTTTACCTTCCGGCACCTGACAATGTGTACAAGGGAGTATCCATATCTAGGAAATCGTTATCCTAAATATCTCCTCTTGTTTTCTTATCACTGCAGACTTATCTCCGTGCTACTAGCACATAACCCTGTCAAAAATTTTATGTACACTTTATCCCCAAAGACTATCCCGTAGTATTAGTCTTAGATAATCATTGATTACCTGAAAACATTTGGAAAATAAAACGTCAGCGCGAACGCCGGTGAACATGATTATCATGACCAGTTTCATTTGGCAAATACAGTATCAAAACATTTAACCATAATGCGGGTACAATTACCATTCAACAGAACTATTTCATCTGAGTGTACAACCACTGCATACACCAATAATTTTCGTAAAAGGACTCCTGCCATTATCAGACTTACTTACTGCGATGTCCCTTAACTAAGACCCCGTCTTACATCCAGTTACATACAATAGCCAACCCCAAAATGGGAATTTCACCCATAAAGCGTGTATACTTATGGCCTGATTGTTTTACGTATACTTATGGCCTGACTGTTTTACGTAGACGCCCTTATGCATCAAACTTTTGAATACCAGTATTGTCGTTTCGTAAATGTAAAACTTTCAAAGTTTTGAAAATAAAAGACAGATAAACATATTCACCTTATCAGTAGCTTGGTCTTATCTCAGGTAATCCGTATAAGCTTAGTGTAACCTTAAAGAAAGTTCTAAGTTAAGTTAGAATCTTAACACAGGAGTATAGAAATAATCAAAAGTGCGAAAATAAGCGAAAATTAGATATTTTACCGAAACGAGGGCATGAGGATCGAGGTAAGGTCGTTCCAGGGAGTCGGGAGCAGTTGGAGAGTTTGGGATGCTTCCAAATGAGCAACCTAAGGCTGTTACTTATAGTTGCCCGACTAGGCCCGTAACCGCCCAGGGCTTGCGCCAGCCCTACGCGTCTTGTCATGATTGGACCGTTCCTCGAATTGCGGCTAGCGGACCATTATGAAGGGCATAGCGGTCCGCCATGGTGACACGCATCAGAAAGTGGAGCTGAGTCATCGGACACGTGGCATCACGATAATTTGCGGTTGGATTGCGGATAGCGGACCGTTACCCAAGTGGTGGCGGTCCGCCACCCAACCCTGAAACCTGTAGCGGACCGTTATGGAATACGGTAGCGGTCCGCTACCAATCAGCTTTCCAAATTTTCATTTTTAACCCTTGAAACTTAGGGACTTGGCAATACCAACCCCTAGGGTTTCCATTTTAGCAATTGAGGACCTCGGATTTGGCCTGGTGTTACACTATTAGGCTCAAATCCGAGGGAACCCTTAGAAAGGATAACTATGTATATCTCAAGGTCAAAGAGGAAGTTAGGTTTCTAAAGATGAGATTTGGTCTTAACAATCTGACCATAAACGAGTCCTCGAGTTAGTATTACCCCTGTTAGCCCGAGTATTGTAGAGGGATTTTTTTTAGTTTCTACCTTAGTTTCCTTTTTAATCAAATAAACCAAAACAAGTCCTAAATTTCCTAACCAACCCACAACCTATAAGTCCTTTTGATTCATGTAAGGTTTCTTATTAAATTCGTTAAGTTTTGATCCCATAACAAGCATATAACCTAGCACATCTCATGTTAACAACTGAGTGTTCTAAAAACATACACCATTACACGTATGACCACAAATATTAACCGAGTATGTGAGAACATTGTGAGTAAGTGTTAGAGTTATGCTTGTCTATAACTTCATAAAACGAACCATTGTTCCACGGGAATAACTTCATAAGATCACTTTTTCTCGTTTGGCACTCGTTTACTTCTGTTCCTTCTTCAACGAAGGAAAATCACTTCTTCACTTAAGGTTTGTTCAAAGTTGATTTTTATTTTGCCCGATGGAGTGAATTATTTAAAGAATCACTTGAGGATAAGCAAAGTTCAAGTGTGGGGAGGTTTGATGTGCTCTAAATTATACATATATTTCACATCATTTGCATCCCATTTATTGGCAATTTCTTTGTAGTTTGAGTAAATTTGTCGCTCATTTAGCTTCTATTTAAGTTTCAGGGGAATCCAACCTCAAAAAGAAGAAACAAGCGAAAAGACGGCAAAAATGCAAGAAGTTGGCCAAGACAGTAGCTAAAGCACGGGCCGGCCCCACTAGGCACGCCCCCGTGCCCTCACCCAGCAGATGAAGACAAAAGTACCCAGCCAAGCACGGGCCGTGCCTCACTAGGCACGCCCCATGGTCAACTTTAAGCCGTACCAGAGTACTGTTGTCGCCCAGTCAGAAGCAACATGGGGCCGTGCCCCACTAGGCACGCCCCCGTGTCCAGTATATGCACAGTACGTATGCGACAGAAACAAAAGCGGTTAACCCGTTGTCTTAGCATGAGGCCGTGCCTCACTTCCCAGACACTATAAATAGAGCACTTTGGTTCATCTTGGAGGGTTGGCTTTTGGGGAGAGAATTCACTAACATCACATCCGAAAATTCAGTTTTAGAGATCATTTGAAGGCCAAGGAAGACTCACCTATCATCACATTCCCATTTGGAAGATATCACCCTTACCCATTAGAAAGCTTTGGTTACATCTTGAACTCATTATGACTTGCATGTATTTCAATTGTGTTATCTTTGTGTGTAAGCTCATCATGAGCTAAACATCTTTTAAATCATCTCAGTTTGATGAAACTTAATTAATTATGTTAAACTCATGGTTATGGCTAAAGTATTATGTTAATGTAATGATGATTTTATGTTAATCTCTTGATGGATTTTCATGTCTAAATGTTTGTGGAACAACTTAAGGTTTATAAATGGGAAATCATATAATGTTGGAAAACTTATGAGATTAACATTTATTATAACCTTAACAACTTTTGTTAAAATATTATAGCTAAGAATTAGGAATAATCTTTGAAACCTTAATTGTGAAAGAAACATGAAGACATGCAACCCTTGATCGTGTTTGGAAAAACTAAGAGCAATGTTATGTCATTTCTTTAGCAAAAGTTATACTAATCAAGAGTATTGATGACTCAAGCTTAAAAATTTATATAACTCTATTTTAGAATTTCAAAAGTCAAGAAGTTACACTCTTTTATCTAATTAAACCAATCTTAAATGGATGACATGTAATTTACTTATCAAATTCCTTCTTAATCATTAGGGAGTTATAATCTATAATTGGATTTTAGTTCAACTGCTTCATAGAACATTAACATAATAGCAAGCTTTAGCCGTATGAAAGATATTGACATAATTAATAAGTGGATTCTAAACTAAGATGATTGTCCCTTAAAAATCGTTATTTTCTCTCAGTTAAATTTTTCAGAAAGTTCAAAAAGACAATTTTCATTCCAACAAGAAAACAACTCAATTAAAAATCACATTTTCATTAGTCACTTAATCTAATTAAAAGCTCGGGTTGAGACGTTAAACTGTGTCCATGAATTGACATCCGGTTCTTATCAAAACTATATTACCAATCGATAGGTGCACTTGCCTTTGTGTGTGCATTTTAGTCTAGGTGAAAACCATATTTTAAAACCTACATTTGTGTTAAAATCCTTATAAAAAATATATATATACTTCACACACATCAGTGAGTCATCTTCGTGAGTAATTACTATCAAGGCATTTAACTATCTTGACATCGTTATACATGTGAAACTTAGTGCACCATCACAGGGAGACTTCAACCTATTAGCATTTTAGAAAGATATAATAATACTTAAAGATTTATCAAAGATACAATAATCCTTAAAGATTTATCAAAAGGACAAGAGAAAACCCAAAAATTATTGATCATGATTTGGTGTTTGGCACAAAAAGAAAACACACAATGTGATCATGTACATGTAAGGATGAAAATGACGAATCAAATAATGAAAAGAAAAAGTCTTGTGCTAATTGTTCAATCATTATCACTAAGGATGAAAATGACGAATCAAATAATGAAAAGAAAAAGTCTTGTGCTAATTGTTCAATCATTATCACTTCTATCAAAACCTTAAGTGTAAATGTACAAGTAATGAAGACAAGCAACAATAAAATATAATCCCCAATCATAAAATTCAGCTTCTTCCTCGAGGCTTGAAGGTGGTGGAGGCGGCGGGCCGTGCCAAAAGTTGCTGAGGAAACATGCATGTGAGACCAATCTCTGCCCCGTCCAACGCATCCCTAGAGGGATAATTTGTGGGGGCGATGTGATGCATGACTCCCGGGCAGACGTGCCCTCAACCGGATGGCTTCGAGCACTACCTGCGTTCAAAAAGTCGTTGGTTCACGGAATTCTGCAATTCACACCAAGTATCACATTTTATTATTTCTTCATCGATGCGTGAGACGAGATATCCGTTTCTGAGAGTCGTTTTAGATTACAAAGAAGCCACACACAATATGCACACCAGAAACGGGGCATCATGGCACATGCACTCATTAAGTTTAGTTTTCCTTGGCACGTGTCATGCCGGGGGTTGTTGTTGTTGTGCTAACTTATGTCCATGACGCCCCAAAGAGGCCTATGGATTGACCAATCTCACCTTGACGAGCATAGCTCGTTCATCAACAATCTAGGGGCTAAGTTGTCCATGTGTTGGATCAATAGGAGTGTTATCATCTAGAAAATGGTCGGTGTCTGTCATTCATGACATTATCCGGGTAATTTCTTTGAAGTATCTAATTTGTATTTGCAATAGGGTCTTTGTAGACCCTAAGGTGCAATGACTGGTGCTTTAAAGACAAATTAAGTGTCCTTTGTGCAATACTTCAAACAGTTTCATCTTAGTTATATCGAGATAATGGGTTCTTCCACGTCATCCCAGAAACGAAGGTGATGGCCCAGGACCGTGATGAAATAGCTACAATAAATTCTTCCCGCTAGAGCATTGGATTCTTGCAACAAGTTATAACATACATATATGCCATCAGATATGCATTATCTCCTCACGTCAAAATGCTGATAATTTCTTTTTGTCGTCACTCATTATATTCGGCTTCGTCACTCATTATCTTCGGCTCCTTTTTGTTTGTTTTAGTTTCCTCAATCATTGGTTTGAAGGGTCATGAGAATCAATATAATGCGTTGCAACTACTAAGAATCATATGGGAAAACATTGCAAAAAATCTAAGATAGAGATTGATGATATGATAACAGGGTTACCAGATGTGAAACGAAATGACACGCCAACTTTGTATTACTCAAATGCAACATCTTTGGAGGTACAAATGTAACATTCTCTTCTACCATGCTCTTTGTTGCTGCAGAAATGGATAATGTTACATTTGTGGTTGAGTTCGTCCGTCAGTACCCGAATCTTATATGGAAAGTGTATGACAATAACCAAAGTATCTTTCATGTTGCCGTCAAACATCGCTATGAAGTTATCTACAACCTGTTGTATGAGATAGGATTAATGAAAGATATGATTACTCCTTTGAAAGATCGGGATGATAACAATATGTTTCATTTCGTTTTCGTTAGGAAAAGAGCAACGCAAAAACGACTAGAGAATGTGTTAAGGCTGCGTTACAAATGCCAAGAGAATTGTTATGGTTTACGTTATATATTTCTCTCCGATCTTTCCTTTTCTTCCATGAGCGTTAAATTTAAATTGTTTCGGTTAGAAACAAATTTCTCAAATGAGGTATGTGTATAAAGTATTTTAACATTTATAGTTTGTGTTGTAAGAGGTATAGACTCGGATCCCTCCTTATAAGGAACAAGAGAACAAAAACAGGCTCACGCCATATGCTTTATTCTCAAAGAGCACGGATGTTTGGTTACACAAGGGAGCAATGAATGAAAGGAATCGCTAATCAACGCGGGGTTGTTGCAGCCCTAGTAGTAGTTATGGTATTTTTTGCAGCCTTTACTTTTCCAGGTGAATACAAGTACAACCAATCCACTATCAAGGACAATGGTATCCTCGTGTTCTACCAAAGTGTAGCTTTTACAATTTTTGTTGTGGTCAATTTCGTTTCTTTTTTCATATATGTAGCTTTACTTTTCACCTTTTTATCTATTCTTACATCGTGTTACGTTGACCTTGATTTCTTGGTGTTAGTTTCGAGAAAGCTGATATTCGTTCTAGCAACTCTTTCAGTCTCTATAATGGCATTTACTGTCGCCTTTAGTATTAGTTTTTGTATACTTACCTTAAGGGTTTGCTATGGATGCCAATTGTTGGTTCCACGTTTGCTTTTTTGCTGACCCTCCTGTTTATTGGGCTTCATTATCGTCTGTAAAGCATACGTTTGTAGGGCTTGAATAGGTATCTACAACCATATGTTGCTATAATTACATAAGAAAACAGATGATAATGCAGCCCAATAAATAGGAGGGCCAGCAAAAAAGTAATCAGGGAGACAATAATTGGCATCCACAGCAAATCCTTAAGGTAAAATATAAAAAAGCAGACACTAAAGGCGACTAGTAAGGCCATTATAGAAATTGAAAGAGTTGTTAAACCGAATATCAGCTTTCTCGGAACTGACTCCAAGATTTCACTTCAGCGTAACGAGATGTAAGAATAGAAAAGAACGTCAAAAGGGAAGCCACTGACATAAAAAAAAGAAACGAAATCGGCTACAACAAAAATCCTAAAGGCTGCATTTGATTGGAACACAGGGAAACCATTGTCCTTGCCAGTGGATCGGTTATATCCACGTGGAAAAGTAAAAGCTGCACCAAATACCATTACTACTACTAACATTGTAACAACCCCACATCGATTAGCGGTTCCTTTCATCCATTGCTCCCCTTGTTTAACCAAACTTTCATGCTCCTTTGAGAACAAAGCATATGGGGTAAGCCCGTTTTTGTTCTCCCGCTCCCGATAAGAAGGAGAGATCATAGTCTCTACCTCCTACAAAACAAACTATATATGTTAAAAATACTTTATACTCATTTGACTCATTCTCCATTTGAGCTGTTTGTTTCTAACCGAACCAATTTAAATTTACCACTCATGGAGGAAAAGGAAAGATCGGAAAGAAATATATACCATAACAATTCTCTTTGCAGTTGTAACACAGCCCGGACACATCCTCCGGTCGTTTTTGCTTTGTTCTTTTCCCAACCAAATGCAACATATTATTATCTTCCCGGTTTTTCAGAGGAGTAATCAAATCTTTCATTAAGCCTATCTCATACAACAAATTGTAGATAACTTCATGGCGAAATTTGATGGCCACGTGAAAGATGATTTGATTATTGTCATTCACTTTACATATAAGATCTGGGTACTGGCGGATGAGCTCAACCACAAATGTAACATACCCATTTCTGCAGCGATAAAGAGCATACGAGAAGAGAATGTTTCATTTGTATCTCCCAAAGATGTTGCATTTGGGTAATTTAAAGTTGGTGTGTCATTTTGTTTCACATCCGGTGGCCCTCTTATCGTATCATCAACCTCTGTCTTTGATTTTTTTACAATGTTTCCCTAAATGATTCTTAGTAGTTGCAATGCATTATCTTGTTTCTCATGACCCTTCAAACCAATGAATGAGGAAACTAAAACAACCAAGCATAGTGTTAGTGCTATTTTTTGTAGCTTTGGATTATGATATATTAAATATGAGACTTGTCTTTTTCTTGTATGTTTAGATACACACACAAACATATGTTATGTATAAACAACATTGAGTAGAGATCTTTACCAGACTTGATGATAATTCTACCAATATTAGAAGAACTTGCTTCAGGAAATGGTTCAGGCCCTCGAGACAAATCTGCAGTTATTCTTTCAACTTCTTGATGCTCATTTTGAGACTGATGATGTGTATTAAGCATTATAGTTTCGGATGGGAGGAAGCTTAGACGTTCTAGATCAATGTTACTATATTTTTAAACTTGTTATGATGTTATTTGTTACAAAAGTGCAAAGTTTGATTATGCATATCAAATACATGATATTAGTTAAATGGTTGTGAACATCATTGTCTAAGGCTAATTAAAAATTATATTTAAAACTACTCCTTAGCTATTTAGACTATAGATAGGGAAGTAGGGTTGTCGAATCTAAAGGGAATTCGTGGAGAATGCTATTTAGACAAAAACGGTTCAACTACCACTAAAGTTTAAAATTTTATTAATTAAAACACTTGAAATTGTATAAAGCAATTAACTTTAAGTTTTAAAAACAATTGGAGAAGAATGACCACTTCGGATTTCTGATTCAGCAAACAAACGCTTTGATTATCACGTTCTTTCAAATGAGTAATCAAATATTTCATTAAGCATATCTCGTACAACAGGTCGTAGATAGCTTCATCGCGATGTTTGACAGTCACGTAAAAGATGCTTTGATTATTGTCATTCACTTTCCATATAAGATCTGAGGCGGATGAGCACAACCACAAATGTAACATTATCCATTTCTATAGCAACAAAGAGTATGCGAGAAGAAAATGTTACAATTGTATCTTCCAAATATGTTGCATTTGGGTAATTCAAAGTTGATGTGTCATTTTGTTTCACATCTGGTGGCACTCTTATCATATCATCAATCTCTGTATTCGATTTTTTTGCAATGTTTACCCAGACGATTCTTAGTAGTTGCAATGGATTATCTTGCTTCTCATGACCCTTCAAACCAATGAAAAAGGAATCTGAAACAACCAAAAAAGGAGCCAAATTAGTGGATTAAAATAATGATTGATGACCAAGCCGGAGATAATAAGTGATGACTGATGATCATTAATTTGACGTCAGAAGATAATGCATATATCTGAAGCTCATTCTACCTCATTTAAAGTGCTAATTATTTCATATTGTAGTGGGCTACAAGCATAATGATCTTCTTAACTCTCCATCTTGCTGTAAGATTATTGCATATTAATATCAGCTGATCTGGTAAAGCTTGTCATTAACACAGAACTTGGGACTGGTAGACGATGAGATTACAAATATAGGTCGTGTATTGACCTGTTTGAACAAAATCTGAATTTATCAGGCAAAACGATGCAGTTAAGTCATACAAATACAAACAATTTGTGACTTCAATGTAATTATTCATATTAGATCGCAAATTAAGAACAAATTAAGACGACATATTAAATAATGATCAAGATAGAGATATAGATGAACAAAGGCGTTGCTGGCTACTGCTGTAGCTCTGCATCCCTAATTCTAGTCCACATAGCCCTCTCGTGCTCAAATGCTCTCCTGTCCTCATCAAAATGATTCATTTGCCAATCACCAAACAATATGATGATCAGATCAATGTCATCGAGTACTTTAGAGAAACCATGATCTCTGCAACCGAAGCAGTTAAAGTTTACAAGAAGAATCCAGTCCCTTTTGTTAAACAGTTCATGGGTTGATTCGTTAAACAGTTCAATAGCAACTCAGTTTCATCGGGTAGTCATGTTACACACCCGATGAAACAAATCACATTTTTCTCAAGTTAGCTCGGGTAGTTAAAATGCATACTCGGTGAAACACATCACATCTTTCTTAAGTTAGGTCGGGGGAAAATGTAGTGTGTATATGCATGATTAAAAAGAATAAACGGATACACACTTCAAACCTATTTAAACGATAAATTTAAAAATATAGGTCATGTATATGCATGATTGTAGTTAATGTAAATGTGTTATAGTTCAAAACCAAGTGTTAGTGGGACAACTTAGTAACCAATGTGGTAAAAAAAGGGCCGTGCACATGTGCATTACCTAGAAAATTTACAAAGAATAAACGCATATACACTTAAAACATATATAAACGATAAGATTATGTAAGGCCCCAAAACCGGAGACCCGACTCGTTGGCATACACGTAAGCACAGTAGTAAATGACATCAAATAAACTCAATAAATGCAGCGGAAAACAAACAGTCAACAGTGGTCAATGACCAAAATCTCAACACTATTCAATCAACTCTTAATATCTAAATAGTTCTACGACACAACGGAATTAAATCTCATCACACGATCACAGTAACCAAACGCCCTCCAGAAGCCGCCATCTCACACCTTCTCTTTACCTGAAATACATGCTAAAAGTCAGCTACGCTGAGTGAGTTCTATAGTAAGTTATTCGGGAACATTAAGTCCCGAACGTGTATTAAAAATAGTTTTCATCATAACAGTTTCCTCATGGAATCATCGTTCATTTGAATGTTATATTATATTGACGTACTCGAACTCATGTCGTCTAGTCCAAGGACACACACGATCATGGCTCATCAACCGATCATCGTCAGTCATAACGACTCACCGACTAACACCGACTTACTATCAAGCTTGAGCAACTCATTTTGTCTAGCTAACGTCAGACTAGTTTCTCATCAACAAACATTAGTACAATATCAAATCAAACATAATATATATATAAAGTCACGACATTAGGTACGTGATACTAAATCATACGCATACAAACACAACTACCAACTCATGGCGCATAGTATGAAATTAAAACCCTTTCGTATATGTGCATACTCTACGATGCACGTTGCATGCATTTATGCCTAAAACAATAAAACGTTTAAAAAAGGGTGATAGAAACTCACCTTTGCTACACACACCCCGTCCTCAAGAATTCGCTAACGCCTCGTGCTCGCCTTTCGACCTCACACCTAAAATGAACACAAAACATGAATCAAGACACGACGGTTCACTTACACTCCCGATTACTCGGCTACCTAACCACGTGCATGGCCACCCACACATGCATGTTACCATGCATGGTTCACATAGAGTTCAACCGTTCACCCCCGAAGTCCCTACATGATTAATCGGCTCACAGCTTTCGTTGATTTTTACGTCCCGACGTCGCCAACCGTCTATCTCTCATATGTACGGCTTCCGCCGTACACGTATACCCCAACCTAAGCCTATCCTGGCTCCCCGATGACTCCGAGTGGCCCTGCCACTTCGTCTCAGCCACTCCCGAACCACCGCAACCCTGCCACCGCTACACCGCCGAGCCACCACCATCCCGCGAACGGCCTGCGGCCTCCTTTGCTGCTGTCGCAGCTGGCCAACATCACTCCCGGTGTTCCCACATTGCTTCGAGTCCACTTTCAGCCGTGGTGATCGTCTCCTGCCGCTGATGTCGCCCGAACAACCATGAACCCCCCCTCCGGGGACTGCCTTGCAAGTCCCGCAACATCACCGGCCGCTAAGCGTGGTCTCCGGCTTACCCGACCCTCGTCAAACACCCTTAAACCCTTCTTTTAGCACCCTTAGGGTTTTCGGACAATATTCCCTCGACATTCACGAGTTTCAAATGACCAAACGATTAAACGAAAGAATGATAGGGAATATACCTTTGATCCGAGTGACTCGTGCAAATCGAATCACCAAGAACTCGTCTCTCTCAAAAGATTGTCTCCTTCAAAACCCTAGAATCATCAAAATGATTATCACGATTAATCAAGGATTAAAAATGCATACACGATGATTAGAGGCTCGTGATTATACCTTGATCTCGACCAAAACACGTCGAACGGACTCCTCTCTCCTTCTCCTTGCTCTCGGCAGCCGTATACTCGCAAATGGGGGTTTCCCATTCGCAACGAGACCTAAAGGGTCGACACCTTTGGACCAGGCATCAGCCTTTACGCGAACTCGATCCCCCCACTTGGGCATAGCCCGTCTCGAAGCTTTTACGAAAGTTCCCCATAGATCTCAGTAGTCACACTTTAACCCCCCGTCTAATTATGTATATAAATGATAACATACATCACCCGTCGGATCCTCTATACGTGCGAACAATTATATACAAAATTACAAACCCTTTTTCTAAACGAAAAACCGGGATGTTACAAGTCTCCCCCCTTAAAAGAGGTTTCGCACTCGAAACCTGCGTCATCTGAAAACAAATACGGATATCGCTCATGCATATCTGCCTCCGGCTCCCATGTAGCTTCGGATCCCTTACGATGCTTCCACTGCACCTTAACAATCGGGATTACTTTCTTTCTCAATCTCTTTTCCTTTCTATCCAGTATGGCCACTGGTTCTTCTACATAATTTAGCTTATCATCCACCACAATATCGTCTAACGCACGTGTTCTGTAGCATCGGTCAAACACTTCCGTAAATGGGACACATGAAAAGTCGGGTGTATCCCTACCAATTCAATTGGCAACAACAGTCGGTAGGCGACGCTACCAACACGCTCCTCTATCATAAACGGTCCAATATATCTCGGACTAAGCTTTTCCCGTTTCTGGAAACGAATAATGCCCTTCCAGGGTGACACCTTAAGCATCACATAATCTCCTGCATTAAACTCTATAGGTCACCGTCTCTTGTCGGCGTAAGACTTCTGCCGATCTTGAGCGGCTTTCATCCTTTGCTTGACCAATTCAAAATTCTTGGAAGTTGCTTTCACAACGTCTAAACTCCCTAACTCTTTCTTTCCGATCACTCCCCAACACACTGGGGTCCTACACCGCCTCCCATAAAGCAACTCGTACGGCGGTAACCCAATAGTCGCGTGATAACTATTGTTATAAGAGAATTCCGCCAACGGTAGGTGACCATCCCATGCACCTCCGAAATCAATCACAAATGCACGCAACATGTCCTCTAACATTTGTATCGTCCGCTCTGACTGTCCGTCAGTCTGAGGGTGATACGTAGTGCTAATGTGCAACCTCGTCCCCATAGTTTCATTGAACCTTTACCAAAACTTTGACGTGAATCTCGTATCGTGGTCGGATACAATAGAAATCGGCACTCCGTGCCTGATAACAATCTCATTAACAAACACTTCGGATAACCTTTCCGACGAGAAAGTCTCCTTAATCGGTAGAAAATGAGCGCTTTTCGTTAATCGATCCACTAATACCCAAATCGTATCATACCCCTTTGCCGTCTTAGGTAGTTTCATAATAAAATCCATCGTAATATGCTCCTATTTCCATTTCGGAATCTCTAAGGGTTGGATTTTTCCATAAGGCTTCTGATGCTCTACCTTAACTTGCAAGCATGTCAAACATTTACTTACGTATTGGGTCACATCATGCTTCATTCCCGGCCACCAATAGTTACCCTTCATGTCCTGATACATCTTTGTCGTTCCCTGATGTATCGAGTACCTTGACTTATGCGCCTCGTCAAGTACTTGCTCTCTAAACCCTCCCAACCTTGGTATTAAGATACGGTCATCCTTGACCCACACCCCTTGACTGTTCTCAGTCAACAGATCACGTTGCCCAAAAATCCTCTCTTCTTTTAGCCTTTATTCTTGCAAGGATTCCATTTGCACATCCTTTAATAACGTCAGAAAATCTGGCGTTACTACCAGTTGACATGCTTTTACCCTAATTGGCGTGTGTTCCTCCTTACGGTTCAACGCGTCGGCAACCACATTTGCCTTTCCCGAATGGTAAAGGATCTCACAGTCGTAGTCCTTGATTATCTCTAACCACCTCCTCTGCCTCATGTTCAATTCCTTTTGCTCAAAGAAGTACTTCAAGCTCTTATGATCCGTGTAGATTATGCACTTGATTCCGTACAAGTAGTGTCTCCACAACTTCAGTGCAAACACCACAGCCGCTAACTCTAAATCATGGGTAGGGTAATTCACCTCATGCATCTTCAGTTGTCTTGAAGCATACGCTATTACTTTCCCTCATTGCATTAACACGCAACCTAGACCCAAATAAGACGCGTCCGAATACACCACCAATTCGTCTGTCCGTTCCGGTAATGTTAACACTAGCGCTTCAGTCAATCGCTTCTTTAACTCTTGAAATGCACTCTCTTGATTCTCTCCTCAAGTAAATTTCACCCCTTTTTGCGTCAACTTAGTTAATGGCGTTTCCAGCTTAGAGAAGTCCTTGATGAACTTCATGTAATAAGGCTAACCCCAAGAAGCTACGCACCTCCGTTGGAGTCTTAGGAGCGTTCCACTTCAATACTGCTTCAATCTTTGCGGGATCAACCATAATCCCTTCTGGGTTAAGGACACTGCTCTTCCCGTAGCCAAAACACACACTTCGAGAATTTAGCGTAGAGCTTTTCTCGTCTCAGCGTCTCTAATACTTCCCGCAGATGATCTCCATGCTCCTTCTCACTCTTAGAGTAGATTAGAATATCATCGATAAACACAATCACCGATCTATCCGGCATCGGCTGACACACGTGGTTCATTAAGTCCATGAATGCTGCTGGAGCATTCGTCAACCCAAAGGACATAATCAAGAACTCATAATGTCCATCACGTGTCCGAAATACCGTCTTCGGCATATATCTTCTTCTCTAACCTTCAATTGGTGATATCCTGACTTCAGATCTATACGCGAAAACCAATTTGCTCCCTGCAACTGGTCGAATAGGTCATCAATACACGGTAAGGGATACTTGTTCTTGACCTTCAATTTGTTAAGCTCTCGGTAGTCGATGCACATATGCATGCTACCATCCTTCTTCTTCACAAAGAAGACCGGTGCACCCCATGGTGAGATACTTGGTCTTATAAACCCCTTATCCAACAAATCCTGAAGTTGCTCCATATGCTCCTTCATCTCTGTCGGTGCTAACCGATACGGAGCTTTAGCAATCGGCTGAGCTCCCGGCTGTAGATCAATCTGGAATTCAATTTCCCGTTCCTGTGGTACTCCCGTCAAGTCATCAGGGAAGACATCCCGAAATTCCTGCACCACTGGAACCTCTGATAAGTCCATGATTTTCGCTTTAGTATTGGTGACATAAGCTAAGTATGCCCCGCACCCAGGCCTTAATGACTTCACCGCCTTCCTCATAGAGATAAATCTCTGTAGAGAGCTCACTCTGTCTCTATAAACCGTCACTACCGTTCCTCCTAAAGACTTCAACTAATCCATTCCCAACACGACATCAAAACCTCCTAGAGCGATAATAAAAAGTCTAACAAGGAACCTACGACCCTGTAGATCAATAAAGCAGTCATCTAACGCTTCAATGACTTTGGTGGGTGATCCCACCGCGGTCTCAACACTAAACGGCTTTTCAATCATCCTAGCCGTCCTACACAAACTCTTGCAAAACGATGGGGCTACAAAACTCTTACTTGCCCCTGAATCAAATAAAACGGAAGTTGGTACATTATTAATCAAAAAAGTACCTGAAACCACATCAGGGTCAGTCTTGGCTTCAGCTGCAGTCATGGTGAAGTCTCTTGCCATCGCCTTCGGCTTTTCGTCTTCTTTCTTCACTAGTGTCGCTTCCTTGCTCGACCCCACACTCTGTCCTGTCCTACAGTCTTTCGCCATATGACCAAAACTGCCACACTGATAACACTTAGGACCGCGCGGGCAGTCCCTAGCAATATGTCCCGCCTTACCGCATTTATAACAAGAACTTACATCAGCCCTACACTCACCCGAGTGCATCTTTCCACACTTGCGACACGACTCCAGACCATCGGTCCTAGTCTTTTTCACAAATGGAACCTTTAAATCCTTATCGAACCTCTTGAGGGGCACGGTCCACTTCTTTTCTTCTGGCTTCTTTTCTGCACCTCAACCCCCATGACATCTTCATATAGAGTCCCTTGAAGCTCCACCGCATCGTCAAAACTTGAAGTTTGCTGAGCTTTGAATAAATGCCTAATGCAATCCGGTAGACCGGCTATATACAGTTTCTTCCATCGCTCATCATTTCCAGCCAAGTGTGGCACCAAACGTGCCATCTCTATGAACTTCGACGTATACTCACGATGTGTCGATTTACCCACCTTGAGAGTCAGAAACTCTCTTTCCACCCTTTCAAGCTCTCCCGAAGTACAGAACTTCTTTCTAACCAAACCCTTCAGATACTCCCAAGTCATAGCTTCCAACTCCTGAGCAGTCTTTCTTTCTTTCACCGAGCTCCACCAGTGCAAAGCCTCAGCAGAGAAAGAGTGAGAAACAAATTTCACAATCTGCTCCGACTTGCACTCACTGATAGATATAGTGGATTCCATCTCAGTAAGTGAGTGATACGTGGCCACTGTATCCTTCAAACCATCGAACCTATGCGGATCGCACATCTTAAAGTGCCCACAGTTGCCATCAGTTCCGGCCGACCTCTTCTTCTTATCCACCTCCACTAGCACTCTCATTTCTAACTCCTCGAACGCTGCCTTCACGATATCAGGAAGATACTCATGGATCATCTCAGCCACTTCCTTCTTAACCGCCTCGCGAACCTCTGGTTCGAACTGGAACCCTTCATTGTGCTCAGAATGCACCGAAGGTTCAGCACACACTGACGGTTCGGTATGCACCGACACCTCGTCATGATTAGCATTGTCGTCCTGAGCGTTCTCATGATACCCCCTATCACCAGCCTTAGCAGCAAATTGCCTTCTAGGTGCCATCAGATACTGAAATAATAACAAATATAGCAATATTCAGGTATTGTTTATAACAATCCGAGCAGTGCATTTAGTTAATGACGGTGGCCAATCGCCATTACCCTTTTGCCTTGCCTTTCAGGTTTTAAACCATCCCTATACTGCATCTTGGCATAACGCCCATGTCTTAGCCTACTAACACACACACACACATTTACACTAACTCATACCTGGCCCTTCTGGCTTTTGGTTACACATGATGACATTCCCTACACATCGGTCCCATTCTCAGTCTAAGTCTAGGCATCGAGGATGCCCAGATTATTTAAACCACCGCTATGATACCAACTTGTAAGGCCCCAAAACCGGAGACCCGACTCTTTGGCATACATGTAAGCACAGTAGTAAATGACATCAAATAAACTCAATAAATGCAGCGGAAAACAAACAGTTAACAATGGTTAATAACCCAAATCTCAACACTATTCAATCAAGTCTTGATATCTAAATAGTTCAACGACACAACGAATTTAAATGTCATCACATGATCACAGTAACCAAACGCCATCGAGAAGCCGCAAGCTCACACCTTCTCTTTACCTGAAATACATGCTAAAAGTCAGCTACGCTGAGTGAGTTCTATAGTAAGTTATTCGGGAACATTAATTCATGAACGTGTATTGAAAATAGTTTTCATCATAACAGTTTCCTCATGCAATCATCGCTCATTTGAATGTTATATTATATCGACGTACTCGAACTCATGTCGTCTAGTCCAAGGACACACACGATCATGGCTCATCAACTGATCATCGTCAGTCATAATGACTCACCGACTAACACTGACTTACTATCAAGCTTGAGCAACTCATTTCGTCTGGCTAATGTCAGACTAGTTTCTCATCGACAAACCTTAGTACAATATCAAATCACACATAATATATATAAAGTCACGACATTAGGTACGTGATACTAAATCATACGCATACAAACACAACTACCAACTCATAGCGCATAATATGACATTAAAACCCTTTCGTATATGTGCACATTGCATGCATTCATGCCCAAAACAATAAAACGTTTAAAAGTGGGCGATAGAAACTCACCTTTGCTACACGCACCCCGTCTTCTAGAATTCGTTAACGCCTCGTGCTCGCCTTTGGACCTCACACCTATAATGCACACAAAACATGAATCAAGACACGACGCTCCACTTACACCCCCGATTACTCGGCTACCTAACCACATGCATGGACACCCACACATGCATGCTAGCATGCATGGTTCGCATAGAGTACAGACATTCACCCTCGAATTATAGAAAATTTTGGTTCGATGGTAGGTCCTGGTGAAAATATAGAAAATGTGCACATTGCATGCATTCATGCCCAAAACAATAAAACGTTTAAAAGTGGGCGATAGAAACTCACCTTTGCTACACGCACCCCGTCTTCTAGAATTCGTTAACGCCTCGTGCTCGCCTTTCGACCTCACACCTATAATGCACACAAAACATGAATCAAGACACGACGCTCCACTTACACCCCCGATTACTCGGCTACCTAACCACATGCATGGACACCCACACATGCATGCTAGCATGCATGGTTCGCATAGAGTACAGACATTCACCCTCGAATTATAGAAAATTTTGGTTCGATGGTAGGTCATGGTTCGCATAAAATTTTGGTGGTCCGTCTGGAAATTGAATTATAGAAAATATGCATCTTCGTTCGATGGTAGGTCCTGGTGAAAATATATTGCCCTGTCTGGAACAAGGTGTCCCCATTTGGTAGGGTAGGAATGGGAGTGGTGGTGGGAGTGGAGGTTGGGGTGGGTGAGTGGTGGTGGGATAGGTGGGAGTGGGAGAGGTGGTGGTAGTGGGAGTGGAGGTTGGGGTGGGTGAGTGGTGGTGGGATAGGGTGGGTCGGGTGGGGGTGGGTGAGGTGGTGGTAGTGGGAGTGGAGGTTGGGGTGGTTGTGAATGATGGTGATATTCTTGGTAGGGATTGAGCAGCACCTGAATTAGATGGCTCATGTAGTTTCAAGGTATTCATTATGTACATCTCTGCAATTTCAGCTTTCTCCCAAAGATCATGCTCTTTTCGGTAGATCTTTAAAAAGTCTTGGTTCTCATTGCCGTTGTTAGATTTAAGACGAATGTGTGGTGGCTTCCATTCAAGATCAGATACCTCCGAATACTTAGCAAGCACCTTGAATTGCTTTAGAAGATGAAGTAGTTGATGATTCGCCACATAGCTCATGCAAATCACCGGTCCAAGAAGAGTCACATATGAAAGCTCGTCCCGCATAGAAGCATCCAACATAGTGCTGGCATATGGATGCCATTTGATATCTTGTTTATACAAAGAATTAAATGAGAGATAGAGAGTTTAAAATACAAATAGGTGTTTACGTGCAAGCAAGCAGAAAACATGAAGAATGGGATGGAATTCTCAAGCAAACAATATAAAATGGGATGGAATTCTCACGCAAGCAATATGTAATGGACGGAATTCTCACGCAACTAGAATAGCAACTTGAATAGCTTAGGATTGGTTTTGAATGACTTTGGATTAGTTTTAAATGACTTCAAAAGTCAGAAAACATGAAGAATGGTTTGGTATTGCTTTTGAATGGCTTGCGTACATGTTAGGTGTGATTGGGTGTGAATACTGATTACCTGAGATAGTCTTCTGATTAAACAACTCATCATCAGGTCTATCATGATAGCCAATCCTCTTCACAAATGCCTCATCATTGAATACATCATATTCAGATTGTTTCTCTTCTCTCTTCTGTTGTTGCCTTTTCCTTTGTTACCTAGAATTGGTTTGTGTTCTAGAATGAAATCAAAATTAAAAAATAGAATGAGTAGAATCAGAGATTTTGTTATCAATTTGGTAACTGTTTCTTCACAAATCGTCGCTGCCCTTATAGGGCTTCCTGGAATCGACGCATCGATTCAAGGAACCGATTCACAATGCGTATATGTCTTTTCTAAATACAAATATTACATAGGGACCCCTTAACCTATTACATGTTTACATAATGACTCTAAACTAGTTACTATGACATATTTACATAATGGACCTTTGACTTGTATATAAGGATGATTGGGATTATATCCAACAATCTCCCCTTTAATCTCGATCGTTTTTATCTTGTAGTAGGTCCTTGACTCCAAGTAGTTCCCTCATGGTAATGAATTTGATTCTTGGTAATGCCTTGGTGAGTATGTTTGCTTTCTAAAGTTCTCCACATATGAATTCCACAGCAATATGATCTTGTTCAATGCATTCCCTTATAAAGTGGTAGCGAGTATCAATGTGCTTGCGTTTGCCATGAAATACGGGGTTCTTCATTAAAGCGATGGCTGATTTGTTGTCAACCATTATTGTTATTTTCTCTTCTTTCCAACCGGTTATTGCACTAAGTAGTCTTTTCAACCATAGTGCTTGACATGTTGCGGATGTTGCAGCCATAAATTCAGATTCACACGATGATAGTGCCACGGTAGGTTTTTTTGTGTGCACCAACCGATAGGCGAGTTTCCAAAGTAGAATACTATCCCAGTAGTGCCTTTTCCTTCTTCTGTGTTAACTCCATAACTGCTATCACTGTAACCTGTAATTTTGCAATCTCCGTTTTTCTGATAGGTTATGCCATAATTTTTAGTTCCCTTAATATAACGCAGTACTTGTCGAATGGCTTTCAAATGATGTTCCTTTGGCTCTTGCATGAAACGGCTAAGTAATCCAACTGAGTAACTTAAGTC
The DNA here is from genome assembly GCA_023525975.1 of Smallanthus sonchifolius. Classification (NCBI taxonomy): domain Eukaryota; kingdom Viridiplantae; phylum Streptophyta; class Magnoliopsida; order Asterales; family Asteraceae; genus Smallanthus; species Smallanthus sonchifolius. The sequence goes on from CM042046.1 coordinate 38,396,029, forward strand.
CGATCTTGAATGTAGTAGATATCTAAGGCATCCGATCAGACTTCTATAGTTTGTTACTTCAACTGTCTCTCCTCCTTCAGTTTTGGTTAATTTTGTTCCTAGATCCATTGGTATCTTTGTTTCATTGCATCCTTCCAGTCCAGCATCCTTGATGATTTTGTTCACATATCCAGTTTGCTTGATTGATATTTCTTCTGTTGTTTGGGTGACTTCTATTCCGAGATAATAAGCTAATAATCCTAAATCACTCATTTCAAACTTCTCTTCCATTTGGGATTTAAACTTATTTATCTCCTTCTTTTGAGTTCTGGTGACTATCAGATCATCAACGTAAACTCCAATCAGTAAAGTATATGCTTGACTTATCTTTGTGTAGACTACTTGCTCTAATTTGCATTTGTTGAATCCAAGAGACTTTAGTGTGTGATCTAACTTCACATTCCAAGCACGCGGTGCTTGTCTTAATCCATATAGTGCCTTTGAGAGTTTGTAGACTTTGCCTTTGTTTTCTGGTTTTACAAATCCTTCAGGTTGTGAGACATAGACTTCTTCCTTGAGTTCGCCATGCATAAATGCAGATTTTATATCCAAGTGATGTACTTCCCAATTATTTCTTGCTGCTAGGGCTAAGATTAGTCGAACTACTCTATATTAGTGCTACAGGGGCAAAGACTTCATCAAAGTCCAATTGCTTTGTGATCATTTGGAAAATTCGTCAGCTTCCAAGTGTTGTTCTTATTAATTGATTCTAGCTCGGCCTTCATATCTTCTATCCACTTTCCGTCTTCTGATGTTTCTTTATAATTCCTTGGTTCTTCTTCAGCCAGTAGTAACTCATTTGTCTCTGCTTCTGGTGCTTGTTGAGTTATATATGTTAGTGCTCGAAAACCTCGTAAGGGTGTATGATCATACGGTCTTTCGGAGTCATCTGAAGAGGGTGGATTTTCTAAGTGTTCTGCTGAATTGGGTTCATAGGTGTATGTTGGTGGTGTGAATGGTGAATTTGGTGAGTTGATAGGTGATTGAATTGTTTCTACTTCTTCATCATCTTCATGATTATCACTTAAGGACTCATCTTCTAGGTTTTTAGGTGTAGGTTCACCGTTCACTTGCTGACTAGTGGGCTGATCTATAATGAAATATGTCCACTCAGGTTCATAATTTCCAACGTCATCTATATAATCCTTCCAATTCAATGATTCTTTCTCTATAAATTTTACGTCACGGCTGCAAATCCACTTTGTGTTAGGATCAAACAGTCTGTATGCTTTAGATCCTTCTTCGGTTCCTAAGTATACCATTTGAGTACTTCTGTCGTCTAACTTTTTTAGATGAGGCAGCAACACTTTAGCATAGGCAATGCAGCCAAAGACCCTAAGATGTTTCAGGTCTGGCTTCTTACCTTTAAATGCTTCGTATGGTGTACTATCCTTTAATGCTTTGGTTGGTACTCTGTTTAGCACATAAAAGGTGTGTCTGACTGCTTCTCCCCATAAATTCTGAGGCATCTTTGTTGCCTTTAACATACTTCTAGTAGTAGACATAATAGTCATGTTCCTTAGTTCTACTACTCCATTTTGTTGTGGTGAGTATGGTGCTGTGAGTTGTCTTGCTATGCCATTTTCTTTACAGAATTGTGTTAATTCCTTAGATGTGAATTCTCCACCTCTATATGTCCTTAACATCTTCAACTTAGTTCCTACTTCTGTCTCAACCATCAACTTGAATTCCGTGAATGTCTTAAATGCTTGATCTTTCGAATTTAGGAAATATACCCACATGTATCTAGTACAGTCGTCTACTAGAAGGAATATGTAGCTCTTTTCTGAATGTGTTGGTGGTGAGATAGGACCACAGAGATCTCCGTAGACTAAATCCAATGGTTTTGCTGATTTGAACTTAGCCTTATTCGGAAATGGAGATCTGCTATGTTTCCCTAGTAAACATGAATCACAAACTTGAGTTCCATGATTAATCCGGGGAATTCCATGAACTAGGTTCTTTCGAGTCATATTCTTGATTGCCTCAAAGTTTAGATGACCTAATCGAGCATGCCACATCCATGCTTCATCTTCTATGTTTGCTAGCAGACAGATGGGTGTACCCGTCTTCAGGTTGACACTATAAAGTCTATTTTTCGAGTGCGTGACCTTTATGAGAAGATTCTGATTTAAATCATAAAGCCGTAGTAGATCGTGTTCCATGATGACCTTACATCCATTCTTCGTTAATTGTCTGAGGCTTAGAATATTCCTTCTTAGACTTGGAATGTAATAAACTTGGGAAGTAACTCGTTGTTCCTCGTTTTTACACTACAAAAGTATTGAACCTTTTCCTCTAATCTCAACATATGAACCGTCTCCAAACCGAACCTTTCCCGTAATTCTCTCATCAATATCTGTGAAGTGTGTTCGGGTGTCGGTCATATGATTGCTTGCTCCGTTGTCTAGATACCACAGACTTTCATTAGTTGAAATGTACTTGCTGGGTTCGAAACCTGTTTCATTTAAGTAGATTTCTTGATGATTGTTGTAATCTCCTGAGAGTGCCATTAGAAGGGTCGGTTCTTCGTCTTCTTGGACAAGGTTGGCCTGGTCTTCTGCATGATCCTTTTGTGGAGAGTTTGTTGCAAAATGTTCGAGTTTACTGCAGTTTTAGAATTTTAGTTTGCTTAAGTCTTTCACGAACTTCTTTCCTTTATTGAAGTTGTTGTTCTTAGACATTTGTTGTGTGGTACTTTCGTCTCTTCCTAATGGAGTAAATCTTCCACGGCCTTAGCCGAGTGGATGGAACTTTCTTTGTCCTCGTCTTCCTTTGTATTGACCACGACCAGAATTATTATCATGACGCGTGAATAATAATTTGTCTTGGTTTTCTGCTAGACCTCCTTTCTTTAGTTTGACTCTTTCTTCGAAAGTCTTCAACCTTCCGATTGCTTCATCCAGAGTCATTGTGTCTAAATCTGAGTATTGTTCTATGGATGCAACTATTTGAATGAATTTATCTGGCACATAATTTAGTAACTTCCATACCAGAGTTGATTCATCAAATGTTGAACCTAAGCCGTTTGCTCTAGAAACAATACCATTTAGCTTTCCGGTGAATGAATCGATCGTATCTTCTTCCTTCATTCGCAGCATCTCAAATTCTGAATTGAGTGTCTCTAAACGTGCTTTTTGTACTCTATCCACACCGATGTGTCTAGTCTTCAATGTGTCCCATATTTCTTTTGCGGTTTTACACTTTGCTTCTTGCAAAACAAGGTCTTCCGGTAATGATTGAAATAAGTATGTCGTTGCAGTTTTATCCTTCTTGACATCCGGTTGTGTCGTTTCAATTGGTTCAATCATTTCCCAAAGACCGTTTGCCTCAAGGATGGTTTTGATACGTATAGCCCATACAATATAATTTGTAGATTTAAGTATTGGGCATTGGAAATTGGACAGGGTCGCAACTTCCTTATACTGTATCATTACACCTGTGTTTGTAGGCGGTGTCTCCGACATGATTTCTTAAAGTAGATTCTAGGGATTCTAGATAATATGTAATTCTCCTTGAATCCTTAACAAGAAATCAATCTAAGTTCTTTCTAGGAGTCTAAGCTTATAAGGCTTCTAGAAATTCTATGAAAATAAAAATTCCATATTTCAATTAGAACTTGCAAACCCGTAAATTCTTGTAATATTCAAACGTGATTCAGACTTGATGTTCCTTATTCTTTCGGTTGAATGGGGTGCAAACAAATCTTGAATCAATTCTCCAAATTTGTTCCTTTTGTAGAATCTTCTTGTAATCTTTGTGCAGAAATATCAACAAGATCAAACCTTTCCTTTCTGTGATGATGTTCTTCGATTTAGGGCTCCAAACAAATAACAAAAATTGATTTTTTTTACTGGTTTGAGCGATGGTTCCAGAAAAGAAACGAACAGGGATTCTTCTTCTTGGTTCTTGTAATCGATGAACAGAAAAATCAAAAGAAGGGTTCTGGTTTTCAATTTCAATTTCTTCATCAGAATCGAATGGGACTACGAATCTGATTGGCGAGTTTGGTTGTTCTTCGTGTAGGGTTTTAGGCGACGAGGGGAGAATGAACGAACAACAGGAATCAAGAACAAAGAAATCAAAGCCTTGGCTCTGATACCAATTGTTACCCAGAATTGGTTTGTGTTCTTGAATGAAATCGAAATTAACAAATAGAATGAGTAGAATCAGAGATTTTGATATCAATTTGGTAACTGTTTCTTCACAAATCGTCGCTGCCCTTATAGGGCTTCCTGGAATCGATGCATCGGTTCAGGGAATCGATGCATCGGTTCAGGGAACCGATTCACAATACGTATATGTCTTTTCTAAATACAAATATTACATAGGGACCCCTTAACCTATTACATGTTTACATAATGACTCTAAACTAGTTACTATGACATATTTACATAATGGACCTTTGACTTGTATATAAGGATGATTGGGATTTTATCCAACATCCTTTGCCTTAAATGTTTCAAATGTTCTCTATCTTCTTGTGCAGATCATCTTTGTAATGCCTTATTAACCATTCTATATTTGTCTCTCTTATCTTTTCCATGATTTGTCAAAGGAAGATCAAGTAAGTCTTGCCTATCTTCTTCTGTTGTTACAATTTCTTATTGCATGTCCCACCAATTTCATCGGGTAGCCAAAACACACCTCAACAGAATTTATGGATGTGTAGCACGATTCGGATTATTCTAATCACACGGGGCGGGGGCGGTGGCGGTGGTGGTGGTGATGGGCGACGATGTTGATTAGCACGACATCGGGGTGGTAAAGGCCGTGGTTATACGTAGTATTTAAAAACATTCATGTGAAATCCTTCAAAACATTGAAGGAATTTGAATTCTATCAAGTGTGAGATTTGGTTGGAATTAATCCCAGTTCCAAATCATTCTTCTATCCAACCAAACACATTAAGGAATGAAATTTAAATTTAAATTCCATTGAATTCCAATGAATTCCATCCAACCAAACAGCCCCTTAAGTGTATCAGGCTTCTTGCAAGAGATGAGACTGAATCCATTTTGTTATTGAGTTGACTAAAACCAAATGAACTGAAACTGAATTTTGACCATTTATGCCTTCTCTGCAAACTTGAATGATGTTCAAGATCTATCATTTTCAAGAAAATGATTTTTGAGCAAAAAGAAGACATAGAAACTTCAGTCAAATGAGCCAACCCCATCTGTGCACGATAAATTTCATATGTAGTATAGCTTTCTTCAGGATTGAATGTGTCACTCGATTCTTATGTGTATGTTAGGCTTAGCGGTTTGTGTCCAAGTTTGGCACTGTTTGATGTTAAATTTTACTCTTTTTTTTTACTGCCTTCTTAATTTGATTAGCTTTTTTGACAGGGCTCACCTCTCATGTCTGGTTTGATTGCTTCTTATTCTTGTTCTTAACTGGTAGGTGTATTGCGTGATGGTAACTCTTGTTGTTTTTATTGCCTTGCTTATTGCTTTTTGGTTGCTTAATTTGTTGCCTCTTCTTTTTAGTTTGTCAGGGAAGCTTTTCTGTATTCTTTGCTTGCAAGTATTTAAGGTAAAAAAGGGTGAAGGATTAATCTTGATTAAAGATAATTATTAATTTATTAATTGGTTGAGTTCGTATTAAACTAGAAGTGAGTTTGTTTATTTATTTAATTATTTAATTGAGTTTGACTTGAGTAAGGATTAGTATAGAGGTTATTATAAATAGATGGTTAGGGATTCATTATAAAATGTGAGTTGAGTTTTATTAATAAAGAGTCCATCTTTGAGATCAAAATTAGGGCATGATTTCCAACAATTGGTATCAGAGCCAGGTTAAAAATATCGTTTTAAGAGTCGTAACGTGGAGTCGAGAAGACACCAGCCTTTGGGCTGCTGTGACAGTTCTTGTGACGGTGATTAGGAACAAGGTACGGCTCTTGTTTGATCGATTGAAGAAGATAAAGAAAAAAAATTGCAATGCGGAAGTCGATGGGGTTATAGTTTGCAGGGGTGTCGTTTTTACCCGAAACCCGAATACCGACCCGACCCGAATTAACCCGAGCCCGATTAAGACGAAACCCGAACAACCCGAACCCGTTTAAGATGGAACCCGAAACCGAAGAAAGTATTCAGTTTGGTAATTGGGTTAAAAAATGTTAATCGGGTTAACCCGATTAACCCGAATAAAAATAAAAGTATCTTTTTTATTATTAATATTTATTCGTAACCTTAGCAACCATTTTTTATGCTTATTTTATTTGAATTTTTTAATATACGATCGAAACGGATGAGCGAACATAAACGTGGCAATTTGAAAAGTGAACGTTGTTAAGAAGCTTATTCGTTGATACAATTTGACGTTTTCTTTTTAGTTTATACGATGGTTGATACGGTTTGATTTTATGCTTATTTTTTTTGTGTCTTTTAGTTAATATATGTGTTTAGTTCATTAGTTTGATCAAAAGATCATATTGTGCGTGGTTTTATTTTTCATTTTGAGCTTATTATTTAATAAATATCATGTTCAGTTAAATTATAAACTATTCATTGCAACTTGTACTTAGAAACCCGAATACCGATTAACCCGGCTCAAATAAACCTGAAACAGAATAACCCGATCTTATTTGGGTAGGTAAACGGGTAGGATTCTTATAACAAAAAACCCGAATAACCCAACCGAATAACCCGAAATCCAATTAAAAAACCCGAAGAACACCCTAATAGTTTGCAGCTATAAGAGTATGACTCAACGAGATTGTTATATGAGTCGTTGGTAATCTTGGTGGGAACTACAAAAGACAAGCAAGAGGTGTATGATTGGCTATGTGATGCATGTTGGAATACATGCATGTGCATGAAGCCATGGATATGATATGCATGAGATTAAATGCTTTCATGGGTAAACCAAGTCGGTTAAAGTGGTGTGAAATCCAAATTGTATGGTGGGTCTGAATTGATTCAAATACCGTAGACTTCGTCAAATTGTGCATTGATATACACTTTAATGGGGATGATTTGGATATCATAAATAAAAAATTTGGATTTGTTAATTTTGTCCAATTTAAATCAGTAAGTCGTTGATGTGAGATGTTTGAAGATCAATCAGAAGCTTTGTGTGAGACACAGAATAAAATCGTGAGATACGGTTTGTGGTTTGTTTGTGTGATACAATCAAGCAATGAAGGGTTGTGCGAGTCAACCAAGGAAGATATCGATATGAGTGATTCAGATTGAGTGAATGATCAATTACCTGCGAAGGGTGTAGGGATCTGCAGAGTGTTTACCTGTACGATTCAGGGTGGTACGGTGTAATACCGGTGAAGGAGTATTAGAACCTGTGAGCGGTTCGAACGAAGTGAAGAATAAATCCAATTTGTGATATTGTTTAAAAAAGTTGTGAGAGTTGCGTGGAAAAAGATCTGTGATAGATCAAGAAGATTCTGTGTGAAACATGATTGAAGACCGTGTGAAACGGGGAGAAGAATCTGAGTGATTCAGATTGGGGATGAAGGTGTGATACCTATGTAGAAGAGAGTTGTAAAGGTGATTAAACTTGAGTGATTCATGATGGTGTGGAAGAATTACGGGTCTTGCTGAGAATTCAAGATCTAGAGGTACAAATCAAGATTAAGGGGGAGAATGAATGATTAATCTTGATTAAAGATAATTATTAATTTATTAATTGGTTGAGTTCGTATTAAACTAGAAGTGGGTTTGTTTATTTATTTAATTATTTAATTGAGTTTGAGTTGGGTAAGGATTAGTATAGAGTTTATTATAAATAGATGGTTAGAGATTCATTATAAAGTGTGAGTTGAGTTTTATTAATAAAGAGTCGATATTTGAGATCAAAATTGGGGCATGATTTCTAACAGGGGTACAGATTGGGCCAGTGAGTTTTCATACCTATAATGGGTTTCTCTTAAAAGAGATAGAGATGATTGGATGAATGAGTAGCATGTTATTGATCCAATTTTTCGTTAAAAAAAAGTTGTGGTTTGTGTGATAAACGGCAATGCCATTATGACACCCTTTTTATGATTTTTTTTAAGTAGACACGTATCCGTAATGTATTTAGTGCTCATACAATAGTTTCACTTTTTTGTGTGTAGGGTTTGAAAGTTATTATTGCTACTTAAAATAATTAGTATTGGTGATTTTGATTAAAGGTAATTAAAATTTTACTTTCTATAAATCATAATTATGAACTTATATTTATAATTACCATCTTATATGACTTTCTATTATCTTATCGAATAATAATATTCATTTAAGATTATGTTATGTATGTACATCATTTCGCTAAATGATAACACGTTTAATCTTCACGAGGTTAAACTCTGCTCGTTCGAGCTTTTTACCGATTTGATTCTGAGGGCTCGACTTGTTTACACCTATATTCCCATCTAACTAAATCTGGTGAGCTCAATAAAGTTGCAAAATGATCCAACAATTTAATGATTTTGTTAGCCACAAATATGATGATTTGGGTAAAAATGAGGTGTCACTCTGTTATTGAGTATTTTCTAAGGATACTTCAAAATTTTAGGGTAGTGACACTTGCACCGTTAGTATTGTATCTCAATTTCACATGGTTTAATAGACGTTTACATTATTTATGCCTTTATGTAAAACTATGGTTGGAATAACGTTTTAATTAAATTTGTACGAAACTTTTGAATTCAGCACTTGGGGGGTAATATATTCAAATGCATATATTTTGTAATTAAATAACACCCTCGAGATACATATGTGTTGCCTACTTTTAATATCACTAATTTATGTACACAAATAGAGGGTAGAATTGTAAAACATATTTTTACGTGTAAATCAAATAACCTAACAAAAAAAGTCACCTAATTAATCATTTTGTTATATTAAGAACATTCAAACATTTTTTTAATAACTAAAGATTTCATCTATTCAACAACCCCACCCCCCACCCCCCCCAACACACACACACACAATTTTTATGCATCAATAACTTTTTTATAAAACATTTGTTTTTTATAAAAATACACCTTTAAGTAGAACTTGTTTTTAATCTTTAATTCAATTATAGTATTGCAATTTTTTTTGAATGGCTGTTATTATATATATATATATCAATCAATTAAATACATGTAATATATAAACATAAATGTAGTGTTTCAAAATTTCCTTTTTTTGAAAATTATTTTCCTCCCCTTTTTTTTAAAAAACTATTAATAACTTTTTTATACAATATTTTTTTTTATTAAAATTAGATGAATAAATAAAACGTTTTTTTCTCTTTAATTCGAGTATAGTTTTACTATGTAATTTTTTCATTATTTTTTAACGTATGTTGTTATATATACGTAAGGAACACTAATATTTAATATTATTAAAAAATAAACAATTTTTTATCCAATATCATTTGTTTTTAAATAGACCATTAAATAGAGTTTTTTTTATTCGTGTATAGTCTTGTTATATAAATTTTTTTTATTGTTTTTAAATGTTTGTTCATTTAAACACCCATAATTTTGATATTATATATATGCAATATGAATATAAATAATATTCTTCATCCAAAAACCCGTATATTAACGTGTTCATCTACTTTGTTCATGCAAAAAAATCAAAACACGTAAATTTGTTCATTCAAATAACCAAAAAACCATAACTTTGTTAATTTAAAAACCAAAACCTAGAATTTTGATATGCATATATGCAACATGATATTACATATATGTAATATGAACAAATACATAAATGAAACTTGATATTACATATATGGGGATGTATTCTTTTAAGAACCGATATTTGTTGAGAACTCTAAGAACTATTATAAACCATAGATTAAACACATTAAAGGCCTAAATAGATCAATTGCAATTTTGTAATTCAATTAGAAACCAGACACTAGTTACCGGTGAGCATAAGGGCAGATTTGGAATTTTAATCGTATTTTTTGTAAAAACTAATTTCCAACATGTGATCATAGTCAAAGGCAATTAGAAACAATTGAGAAAACAAACTATGCAAACAAATATCTGTAAAAATACAGGTTCACTCCATGAATATTAATAAAATATTTATAATAAAGCACTACACAGCATGTGAAAAAAAAGGTCAAAAACCACAATTGACGTATAAATTATTTATAATGCAAGTCGCTGGAAAGCGGTTAATTTTCTTTTGATTATCAACCCACTAACACAAACTAATTTATAAAATTACCAAAATGTCCCCCTAGTAGTCCAGAAAATAAAAAAATTTAAAAATGATTGATTAGTTGGAAATTGTTCTTTAAGTTCTCTACTTTTGTATGGTTCTTAAAAGAATGTATCTCTACATATATGTAATATGAACACATATGTAACAGTATTTCATATCATCAATTTTTACCAAAAAATTATGCAAAATCAAAACATAAATCATAACTTTAGACTAAGAAATACATATTTGTTACAATTTCAATATAATCTATAGGGAGAGTTACAACGTATACAATTTCAGTTGTCTTCTCTCTTTGTGTAAAAGCATGCCTTTTCCCATTCGCCGCAATCATTAAATAGGTGGAGGTTCACTAATCTATGAACAAGAAATCAACATAATCTAGGCAAATGTTAAGCATAACTTTAAATCAATAGATCCTGGAAAACAAACGATGTATTACATATATGTAAAGGTATTACCTATATGTATGAGATATTACATATACGAAACATTTTATAACATATATGTAATATTTTGTTACATATGTAATAGATAGTAATCGATTACAAAGTATGTATCATTGTTAAGAAAGCAAATCAAAACATCCCATAAGCTATATGTAGTAATATCTTTTGCACCACTACTATAAAACCTCTTTTATACATATCAGTAAACCCACTATTATAAAAAACATCACATAAGTTCAAATTTTGATGATTTCAAATCAAAACATCCAAAAGTTATATATATCAGTAAACCCACTACTATAAAACCTTTAAAACCTTCAAGTGATAAGAAAATACAGTTGACCAAACACACAATTAATCCAAGATCTAACAACCCAATTCAAGAATTAAACAATGTTAATAAAATCAAGATAAAACATTTAAGCTTAACACTTCACTTTCTTTAACACATTTTTAGAAATATTCTGTACATTTTCAAGAAAGATTGCTATAAACTTACAATTCATCATTTGTTCAAGATTTCTATATGAAAAAAAGTTTTTTTAGGTGCCTAGTTGGACCAAACACTAAAGAAAACAAAGCAAAAAAAAAAACAAGTAAAAAAAAGAAAAAAAAATCAAAGATTAAACCTTCTCAAAATACACTCATACGAGCCTGACGAAAATGTTGACAAAAAGGGCAAAAATACGGTAATATGTACCAATAGTATGATGACACGTACACAAACATGGGAAAACACCGTAAAAAAATTATAAACTAAAATCGTAGTTGGGAAGTTCGATTTGGTTAAAAAATAATAACAAAAAATGAACTTGAGAAGTGCGTTTTGATTTAAAGATTAAAAAAATTAAAAAAATAAAATCGTATTTATCAATATGATTTGATTTAAAACATAAAAAAATTAAATTATTAAAACATTTTTATCTTTCTTTAGTATATAATTTGGTGTGTGCGAAGTAAAGATTTAAGTTTTGCACTTGCAATATAGGGCTTCCATGGACATGATGAAGTTGCGAGTATAGTGACGGATGCGCAAATAACAAAGAAATTAATTAAATTTTATTTGTATTTAATCTCTTTTCATTTTGAAATAGAGTTAATTACACGGATGGTCCCTGTGATATGTTCAAATTTTGGTTTTGATCTCTAACTTTGAGAAACTACACCGACAGTTCCAAACTATGAATAAACGTAACACTTTGGTCCCTGAGTTGAACAATCAGTTAACTTTTTCTGTTAAGTGGAGTAAAATTATCAAAATACCTCTAGATATTATAAAATTAAAAAACGACCACATCTTTTTTATTTATAACCTAAATTCTTTAACAGGCCCAAACCCACCCCGATCATCTTCTTCCAAATTGGCACCGGCACTCTGATCGTCTTCCTCGTCAAACCAACACGCCAACATTTCTTCCTATTTCTGATTAAAACGCACACCATAAAATAACCCTCTGTCCATATCTTGGGTTTGATTTGTTGAAGCGGCTCAACGGAGACGATGAAGATGAAGATGAGAAGTCATCGATGGACAGCGGTGGGGTCACGGTTGGGCGATTTGATGGTGGGGAAAGGTTTCGGTGGTTTTGATTCGACCGCCATTTTCCGGCGACTGCAATTTTTGGTGGATTGAACTGATCAGCGTAAAGAATCATAAAACGATTGGGGCAACTTGAAACCTAGGCCTTAATAGACCCTCACTCAATCAGAGTAAAGAATCTGAAAATGTTTGACTTGAGAAAGTCAAAATCGGACTTCAACATCAACGACAGATGTTGATTTGGTATAAAACTAGGAGGTGGTGGTATCATCCACGTGAGTTCCTGTCAATTTGTTTAGCTTTGTTTTCCTTTTGAAGTCCATATTAATTTCTTAGTGTTTTACCTAGCCTTTAATTAGTCATGAAATGCATGTGGTTTATGAGCTGCACACCCTTACAAGGGTTTATTCATCTTGATTTCTTCTTCAAACCGAGCTCGTCTACTTAGTAATGTAAATGGATGTCGATTTTCTACAGATCTAAGCAAACCGAGGTGGTGAGGGGTTGTAGGCGGGTGGGTTGGTTTGTGTTGGTTGGAGAAGAAGTTGCCGGTGCTACCTCGTTTTTCCGAAGGGGGTCGCAGGCAGGTGGTGGGGTTCTTCCCTTGGTCTGAGACGTAGGGATGTTGTGTGTTTGTAAATATATGTTTTTTTTTAGTTATTTGTTTTTTTAGTGTAGGAGTATTTTGGTCTTTTTAAAAATATTTGACAGAAAACTTAACCTCCGTTAACTCTAGGGACCAAACTTGTTATGTTTATGTATAGTTTGGGACTGCCGATGTAATTTCTCAAAATTAGGGATTAAAACCAAAATTTGAACGTACCACATGGACCATCCATGTAATTAACTCTTTTAAAATATTAAATTTATATTATAATAATTTATATTAAATTAATTGAAATTTTACAGTATTAAATAGTAAATAAATTATTATAATAAATAATTTTGTTATGAAAAAAAATTATATAGTGGTGATGTAAAAAATATAAGGATTTTGTGAAAAATAGTGGACTGCATGGAAAAATAATGTTGTTGAAGAATCGATGAATTGCATTTTTAAGGGCAAATTTTTTAATAGGACTTGAACTCAGGATCTTAGGGTGATGGGGGCACCCTACTCGGGTACAGCCGAGTAAGAGAGAGAGCCATCGGGTAAAAAGGGAACACCGTCCCCAACGGTCCGAGTATCATACCCGAGTAAATTGGACGAGTAAATATACTCGGAAGGGAGAATCATCGGGTAAATGACTTTTGTGCTGAAATGAGTAAATGGGTTTTTTTTATTTGGCAACTGGAACATTTCAAAACAAAATTAACAAAACTTTTGTTTCTATTTACAATAACATGCAAATGCTCCACCTTCTTCACCACAGAAATTGATATTCCAATAGCAAATATTTTATTTTTTTGTTAACTTGATTAATTTTTATTTGTAGGGTTTTTTTTATAGGTTTTTAATTGTATCATGTTAATTTTTAATTAATAAAAAATTTTGTTTTTTTTATTTAAATGTTTATTTAAAAAAAAAAGTTGGTGAGTAATGAGTAGGGTGTTTCCAATGAAATCTGAGTAATTGAGTAAATGAGTAGTTTTGAGGTGGCAAAATTTTACTGGCCGGTTTTTGTGACTAAATGATTAAATGAGTTAATGGCCCCTTTCACCGAGGTTTTGTCTTTAACACTTGGCCACCAACCACAATGGTAAGAATCGATGGAATGCTGAAGTGACTAGACACGTTTTTTTTTTAATTTTGCATTACAGATGGTGTTAACGCCTTCCGGGCTACCCAAGTTGTTAGGAAGCCGGTCCGTCTAAACAATGCTTAACATTTGTACCATATCAATCAACCTCTACACAACACATGAACCATGTTCTATTTTTTATACCCATTGTGTTAAACAGTAAAAAGATCCTAAAGAATAAAGTAGACTGTCATAACTTAATCATTTAATAACTATTAAGTAACAAGTACCCGAGTGTAATTCCAAATCACATGCCATGCATAGGGTCAAGATTCATAATACACAGAAAATTAAAAGAATATGAAACAAGATAATCTAGATCTGATGACATCTATAACAATTTGATTAATGTTCTAAGCCAATGATCTTAACTCATGGTTAGTTGTACAACATCTTTAGACACAAAAGAACCCTTCTAGCATTTATTTCTTGATACAAGTCTCGAAAATCGAAAGTACTAAAAGGAACAAAACACCATTGTTCGACTGCGAATGCCTGAACCTAACATATCAACTTTAAAACACAACTTATGACATATAAGGGACTAATAGTTCTTACTTTTTGTTGATCCATTCGGGACGGGTTCAATGGTCCTACTTACGCCTCATACGGAAACAAAGAGTTGAAACTGGAGACCCATACCCATCTTGATCTTCAAATGATTTTCTTCGGTTTTGCCTGTGGTTGTTAGGGGTGTAGAGAGGTGATGGAGAATCGGAATACGATAAAGGTGAAAACAAAGAAGATGATTCAGATGAAGCTGGTGAAGCAGGAGAATTACAGTTTTTCCTAGTGGAAGTAAGCCTAGGGAAGATAGCATGTAGAATACCTCGTTTTGGTTTTGAGATCTTGTTAATAGGTGTTTTTGGCGTGTTCAAGAGAAAAGACGGTGGTGGTGTTAGTGGCGGCAGTTGGGTTTCGTGAAACCGCACTCTTGGTGTGCCTGGTTGCAATTCCCATTTAAATGGGACTGCAACCGTGGCACCACCATAATACACTTCCACGGAAGAGTTGTGTTTTGACATGATCTCGGTTGATAAAGGCCTTGAACTAATGGAGAATCGCGTATCTTGGTTTGTTTTAATGCTCATTGATGGAAGATCACAACTGCTCGAAAGTGTTTTCATCTTTTTGTTGATGACTTGAACCTTAAGTCACCTAAAAGTATTTGAAAGGTTTTGAAAACAACAATGGATCAAGGGTATAGAATGGTTGGGTGTTTCGAAATCTTCATTTGGAAATTCTCGCATAGGAGTATGAGCTTGTTTACTTAAATATAGTTAAGTTCCCAATACACATTACTCTGTCTCTCTCTTCAAAATATATCTATCAAAATCTTGATCCGGTGTCGTTGGTCATTTCGTGTAATAATAGCTTAAGACTTCTTATAGTGGAGGTTTGGGGTTCGAGTCTCACCTGAAACAATTATTTAGGTTAAGTCAGGAGGTTTTCTTATTTGTGGGTTTATTCCTGAGTTGGGGGTTCGATCCGAATTGGTGGGTTAGTTGGGCCCGATTTAGATAACGTCTATCTCTCAAGAGAATCCTGGTGTCTGGTTTCGAAAAAAAATCTAGATATGCTATTTGACACTGATATGTAGGGGTGTTCAAAGTCGGATATCCGAAAATTCGGATATCCGAAATTTTCGGATAGTGGATTTCACTATCCGAAATTTCGGATATCCGAAAATTCGGATACGGATAGTGAAACGGATATCCGAAAATATAAAAAAAAAAAAATATATATATAAAAATAATATTTTTAAATTACAAAAACAATTAAAAACCTTAAAAAACATTAGAAAATATACATATAAAAATATATAAATATAATATATCGGGTTTTGATTCAAATTTTCTTATTTTTAAATAATAAAAACAATTAAAAAAATATATAAATATAATATTTCGGATATCCGAACTATCCAAAAATCACTATCCGAATCTGAATCCGAAAATTCGGATATCCGAATTTTCGGGTAATTCAGATTCGGATTTTCGGATAATTCGGGTTCGGATTCGGATTTTTTTGAACACCCCTACTGATATGTTAAACCTAAAAGAGCTTCCTTTCATGTGAAAAGCCCCTAGAAACAAGCATTTTGGATCTTTTTTAATATTAAAAATGAGAGTTGAATATGGAGTAAAAAGTGATATAAAAAAGATGGAAGATAAAGAAATGGCACTTACAATGTTGAAGGTATTAATGAGAAATAAATGCAGGCAATTGAACATGTGAGAGGGGTATATTATAGCAAGTTGTTAAATAAAGGGTAATTGTGCCAGTAAGTTGAGCAGGAATGTGCAGTGAAAGTGCGAACACTAGGGTTTGTATAGGTTTAAACTTTGAAAAGATTGCTTGTTAAAGCACTCAATCAAATCTCTCTATTTTCTAGATAAGAAGAGCAAAAAATGGCTTTTCTAATTGTAATAGGTTATTTTACTTGATATCATTGATCATTATTCCGGTTAAAACTTATTATCAGTAAAAGAAAAGTCGTCTGATATGACTACGTTTTAGCGACGACTTAATGTCGTCGGCATTACCAACGACATACCGTCGGTATAGGGTCTCTATTTGCCGATGCCGCTCTAGCGACGACCTTTTCCACCCGATGTTCTAGTGACGACATGTCATCAGTAAATGCTATGCCGACGACAAATGTGTTTATGTCATCGGTAAAGCTTCGTCGTATCAGACAAAATTTCTTGTAGTGTATGCTTATAAAAGAATTATTTTAGGTGATATATATAGGGTGTGTTGTGTTAATGAATCTGATCATATGATTATGGTTTATACTGCTAATGAAATATAATTATTTTCTAAATGAAATTACAAACTGAATTTAAAAGTAATTTATTACTTTTAAATTCAGTTTGTAATTTCATTTAGAAAATAATTATATTTCATTAGCAGTATAACCGTAATCATATGATCGGTTGTTTATGATTACCGTTAACGGTGATCTTTAAATCGAGTAATGGTTTCAGAAAAGACTGAAAATTTCCTTAATGTATGATTAATTTGATACAAAAATTCCCAAATGTCTTTATTAATTAGCATGTATATTAAGATTTCATGACATGTTTTTAAATGATCTAAGAACATGCTTATTTGTTAATGCAAGACCGCTGACTAAAACTATATCATTGTCACGTGATTACTTGATTTGATTCATCAACTTCCTAGCAACCAAAGTCGAACCAGAAAGGTTTAATACAAAGTATAACATATACTTGTTGTTTCTTCATTTGTAAGCAAGATTTTGGTGCTTATTTGTGTATTGTTCATGACTCCATATCACGAATTCTAAGTTTTTTCATAACGTTGTCAAAAGCAATCTTAGTAGAAATCGTATCCATTCTATCGAGAACCTTACCCGTGAGGTTGTCTCGGGCCCTCTTGGCCTCTTGTTGATGATTTTTTTGTTGACCGTTTCACTTCGATGTCTATTTCAAAGGGGTGTAATACTTCTTTTATCACATTAGTTCCAAAGGACATTAATCCGTCTTCCTTATATGAGTTTAGGCCGATCTCATTGATAGGGTGTATTCCAAAAGCATTAGGTAAGTTACTTGTCATGCATGTTCAAAAAGTTATTTCATCCATAATTGGTCCTGAGCAAACGGCTTTCATTAAGGGCCGTCATATATTTGATGGCCATATATTGGTCAACTGCATTCAAGCTTGGGCTAAAAGCTCATAGACTAAATTGATGTTATTTAAGGTTGACTTTGCAAAGGCGTTTGATTCCTTAAACTGGAATTTCTTGGATTCCATCATGGCACAAATGGGATTCAGTTGCAAATAGCAGGCTTGGATCATTGGGTATCTCAGAGCCCGTGCTTCAGTTCTTATGAATGGGTCACTAACAGACGAATTTTCTATGGAATGCGGTGTAAGACAGTGGGACCCAATCTCACCTTCCTATTTATAATTGCTATGGAAGGTCCCTTGGATATGCTAAAATCTACCTCTCAAAATGGTGTATTTAAATGTGTAAAGCTTCCTCATGATGACCCGATTATTACCCACTATGTATGCGAAGGATATATTATTTATTGGAGAATGGGATAAGGAAAATATTATTAACCTTAAACGGATCCTAAGATGCTTCTTTATGGTCTCGGGCATCAAAATTAACTATCAAAAAAACAAGATAACCGGGTCGGGAAAGTCAGGATGGTGCATTGCATATACTATGGGTTGTCTACATGAATCGCTCCCTATAGTTCATCTTGGTATGCCTATTGCGGCAAACATGGGTCTTGCAAAAAATTGTTCAGTCGTCCAAAATTTTAAAGAAATGTTGAATAATTGGAAGACAAAAACGTTATCTTTTGGGGGGAACCAATTCTAAAAATAAATAAAAAAATACACTAGGTGGCATGGGACAAAATTGTTAAACCGAGAAGGATGGGAGGTCTTGGGGTGGGTGGTCTCAGAATCATGAACGTTGCTCTACTAACTAAATGGATATGGAAGGCTTTAAACGATTTAAAGTGCCTTTCGGCTATTTGTCTTCAAGCTTTACACAACATATCCTTTGAATCCTTGGAAGACATTAGGAAGAAAAGGGTTGCGGATAATTGGTCTCATATCTGGTCGTGCGTTAAGGAATTGGGCGCAACTCGTTTGAATCTTAACATACTACTTGGGCAAAATTTGGTAATAGCTCTAACATGTCCTTCTGGAAATTAAGATGATTCGGATTCACTCCATTTAAAGATCTCTTCCCGTCTTTGTTCGGATTAGAAAGAAGTGAAATCTATTATATCTCGGAAAGGGTGATCATATCGGGGGACTCGTATGATTTTTCATGGAATTGAAAAAATTGTAAAAAAGCGGAATACAAGTTTCACGAAATTGCTGATCCGGAGGAGATGATTAAAGCGTATAAGTTCTTGGATGGGCCGGATAAATGGTTTTAGGAGGGTGACTCTACGGGTAGTTTCTCTATTGCTTAAATGAGTTCCAATAAAAGTTCGTTGTTTTGTGTGGCGGCTACTTCAATACCAGATTCCGGTAGCATCCTCCTTGGCTATCCGGGGTATTCCTATTCCTTCATCCTTATGCTCCCTATGCTTATTGGAAGTAGAGAACTAAGACCATTTGTTTATTCGATGTCCAGTCGCTAAGGAAACGGAAAAAGATTTCGAGATGGATATCCTTCGATGTGTCTCAAATGGCTTCGGTAAAGGAATTGGCGGACGGAATCCATGAGTCGTGAGGCTCTGGTCGGGTCAAAAAAGGTCAGAATTTTAATTGTTTATTGCATGTTTTGGTCCATATGGAACACAAGGAATAGCCTAGGTGGAAGTTCTCGACCATTCAGAAACTGGTCGACAACATGGTTGAAGACATCAAAATAATCTCGTACAAGTGGTTGGAAAATAGAGGGAGATCCCCTTTCATAAACCGGTCAATGTGGTTTCAAAATCCTATCTATGGTTACGCTTAGTTGGTTTTTCCTTTTGTTTTATTTGGTGTTGTCCAATGTGGCTGTGCCCTTGGTTTGGTGATGTATTTTGGGGTTTTTGCTCTTCAGCTAACGTTTATACGAGTAATTCTTATTGTTGGCATTTAAAAAAGATAATTTCAGTTTTCAAGTTTTTTTCTTGGTTATTTTCAGGTAGTGGTGCACAAATCGGTTTTTTAACCCAAACCAGTTCAACCCGACTCGAACCGGTTTGGTCAACGAAAAGTCAAAACCGGTTTGGACCCAAACTGGTTCGGGTTAAACCGGTTTTAGTAATGGGAAATGTCAAACCGGTCAAACCGGTTAGGGTTGGTTTTAAACCGGTTTGCCCTTTAAACCGGTTTTTAAAAAAAAAAAAATCAAATAAATTTTAAATTTTTAATATTAAATCCAAAAAAAAAATATAGCAACATTAATACTTAAAGTTCAACGTTTATTAATATTTGGAAAGTTCGGAAATTAAAAAACATGACAAGATAAATTTATAAAATTGTAAAACATTACAAAAATATAACAAATATAAAACATTAAGTTCAACGTTTTATTTTTTGGAATATTGATTGATTATTCTTGTGCGTTGTCTTCGGAACTATAGCTTCGTAGCCTTGCATCTTCGGCTAGTTCTTCATCGGTGACTGGTTCGGATATTCCAAGATCAACCTCGTTGTTGTGTATGGTTTCTTCGGCCTGAATTTTGTCTTCGAGAGAAGTTTGGTCTTGTATCCTATCCATCGCATCCAAATGGTCCTTCAAGCAAATGCACATTTCCATCGCTAGGGGTGTGAGTCTAGTCTTTCGTATCGATAAACGCAGATTCCGAAGCTACCGTGGTAGCTTGGACGGTTAGTACATCACGGGCCATGGCGGAAAGAATCGGAAACGAAGCTTCATTTTTTTTCCACCAAGCCAAAATATCAAACTCCTCAAAAACGGTAGGAGGCATAAACGCTAAAAAGTTTGTGCCAATATACCTTCCTAGTTCGCTACTCGGGGTGGTACCTCGAGCGCGTTTACTAAATTCATTTAACATTTCGTTATATAAATTCAAATTAACATCTCTCGAGCTACCACTTGATGATGTACCCATTGTATCATGTGGAGTCGGAGTTGTATCATATTTATGTAAATAAACATCAAATAAATCTTGTAAACATTTGTTTAAATATGTTTTTGTGCCTTGTGCAAAATGGATGTTTTCACTATCCAAATTCAAAGCGTAAGTAATTCTATCAATCAAAGTTTCAATCCCGTAAACATTTATGGTAGGGTTTAACGCGGCGGCACAAGTTATAACGGGAGGCATTTCTTTAAAATATTTCACTAATTTTTCTTTCATCGGTTCTATCATTTTTGTAAAAAGAGAACCTTTATTTTCAAGTTCATACAACTTGTTAGCCATTAAATATATTTGTTTTAGAGTTAATGGACTTGTGAGATAATAAACACCGGATAAAAAAGTGGTGGCGGTTTTGAAAACTTCAAGCAATTCGGTTACGTCTTTTAAAATGTCCCAACTCGTAGATGGAAACTTTAGAATTTTACGACGAGGTTTTGAAGCAAGCATTTCATGAAATAGTTCTAAAATTTCTCTTTGTCGTAAAGTGCTATAAAACATAGTATAAGTCGAGTTCCATCTTGTCTCGACGTCCCAATTCGGACATAAGCAAAGATTATTCGTTTCACGACAAAATCTAATATAATCATGGTATCTTTTTTTGTTACTAAAAATATCTTTAAGCATTAGTCGAAAAGTATATGTTAAGTTTGAAACCTCTTCAATTGCAAGCCCGGCTTGCACCGCCAAGTTAATAATGTGTGCGACACATCGACTATGGAAAAAAACACCGTTGCAAACCGGTTTATATTTAATTTTTAGTTTTTGAACCGCATTTGTTTTATTAGATGCATTATCAAAAGACATTGAAAAAAGTTTATTTTGTAATTTAAATTCGGTTATAACACCATCCAATATATAAAATAAATTTTCACCGGTGTGTGGATATTCAAACAAGTCAAACGCGATTGTACGCTTCATCATTTGCCACGTTTTGGGATCAACCCAATGCGCGGTAACGCAAAGGTACGAATCGGGTATACCATGTGGTAGCCGACCAAACATCGGTGGTTAAGTTTACACCGGTTTCCAAATTTTCAAAACCCAAAATAATTCTTTTTTTTCTTTTTTCCACATTTTTATACAATCTCGTCTAAGGGTTGTGCGACTTACTTGATTATAACGTGGTTGAAGTGTCTCTTGAATCATCCTTGTCAAGCGCGGATTTTCAAAGTGGTTGAACGGCAATCCTTCTTGAATCACTAACCTCGCCATTCGATCTCGAACAATATTTGGATCAAAGTTCCAAATTCCTCCTTCGCTTGTCATCGAGGCTTGACTTTCACTTGGAATTCACTTCAAGGACAGGCAAGATTTTTCCATATGCGTTTTCAAACTAGTGTTTGAATCTTTCCCCAAAAACGCACCACACATCTTGCACCGAGCACGTTCCTTCCCGTTTGACAACAAACATAGATCGTAATTGCACCAAATTGCCGGATTTCTCGTTGTTGCTCGAATTTCCACAACGGTAACTTCGTTTGAGGAACCACCAACACCAAAACTTGCCATGCTTTTTTTTAGAGTTTAGAGAGCGTTTTTGATGGGTTTAAAGAGCGGTTTTAGAGATTAGAGAGTGTAAAGAGAGGTGTGATCAACCCTAAACACCCCCACCTATCTATAGTATTTTAAGGGTGCAAATTGAGCCAAAAAAACGGCTAAAATCGACCCCAACGGCCATATAGCCGTTCCCTAACGGCTCTTTTTTTGCCCAGCTCGAAAACCGGTTTAAACCGGTTTGTTTGAACCGGTCCCTAACCCGATCTCATCCAGAAAGCATCAAACCGGTTTCAAACCGGCGGTTTTTGGGTAACCTGAACCGGTTTGGTCCAAACCGGTTTGCTGGTTTGGACCGGGTTAAAAAAAAAACCGGTTTTTTTGTGCACCTCTATTTTCAGGTAGAAATATTGTCAAAGGTGAATCATAACAATTTTGTGAATCTTATTGAGTATTGTGAATAACAAAATTCGTTCAGAAGAATGATGGGTTTTGAGTAGGCTCCAAATCAACTCTATTTAAGAACCCATACACCCGAAGTTACTAGGGTCAACTTTGGCTTTGTAACTTCCTTGGATTCGTTGATTAGATCATATATTTGTAATTTTAAATTCATTTGCATTGCCAAATCAAACTATGTCTTCTTGATCTAGTTCATGGATCATGGTCAACTATTTGACTTTTCATCATCTTCATTGGAATCTTGAATCAGTCATGCATGTTAAGCCAATAATTCATGTTAATTAAGAAACTTATTAACACCCTTTAATCTAGTTTGGCATCAAGAATAATATTGAGAGGATAGATGTCTTGTATTTTTCTCAAAGTCCTAACTAGGAGTGATTATCCGGCCAAATCCGGCCCAACCCGAACCGGCCTAAGACCGTTAACGTTAATGTGACAAAATAGGGACCTGAGGACCGGAACGCGTTGTTTATATTTGAGGTGGATCATTTCTTATGAACCCAGCATCTCTCATGTCCATACCCGATGTAGGATTTGCCTAGGTGTTATAAACTTTATAACATCCAGCCTCCCGTACAACAATATTGTTCGTTTTGCTCATTAGGAGCTCATGGATTTGTTTTTGGTTATCCTGGTGAAAACATCCCAAGGGTCACCCATCCCTTGATTAGTTCCACCCGAGTACTCTTAACTATGGAATTTTCCTCTCATCCACGGCCACAGCACCCAAAACGCGTTGTTTGTGATTGAGGTGGATCATTTCTTATGAACCCAACATATCTCCTGTCCACGACCGATATGGGATTTGTTTAGGGCGTTTACAAACACCCCTCCCCCCTTTTGGACTCATCGTCCTCGATGAGGTTTGCCCCACCATCCCAATAAGAGATGTGGGATTTACCTAAGGTGTCCCTCTAAACACCCCTCAGGGACTCATCATCCTCGATAAGGTTTGACCAACAATCCTAAATGACACATGAGTGGCATCGATATCATTTGTAACATCCGGCCTCTCATAGTGTCACACCCCCAAAATCCACTAACGGAGTTTTACCACTAGACGTGTGACAAACCAGTATCTCAGTCATTAGTTACATCAAACGACACTATATGGGACATAAATGAAATATCATAAAAGTTCAGAGTTAATGCGGAAGCATTTAAATAAGAAAATAAATGCGCAAAGCAAGCGCGCCCAAGTTTAGTTTAATAAAATAAGAAAATTGTTTTAAATGTTTGCATGAGGATGAAATGATAGTAGGAATCCAAGCATGTCCTAAGTGTGCAACATGTGCCTTAGCGACCTGAGAAACATGTAAGAAAACGTGTCAACACAAGGTTGGTGAGTTCACAGGTTTACAAGTAAATAAACTGTTTGAGTGTTTGCAGGATCCACATACGTAAGTCACACCTATTGCTAGCTAGACAATGTACAAGTTACTCTAAGCGTTCGCAACCGAAGATGACTGTTTATGTTTGAGATGCCTTCCGTCATTGCAAACATCAACAATGGCAAGTGTTTAGGACAACTTACATCTGTTAGAACTCCAATCAAGTTAGCGCGACTAACCCGGGTGGGGTTTGTCAAACCCAGTAGTACTACTCAAATTTCCTCGCTATACCCCATATATTAATGGTCCGAGTGTGTAAGGACTTTGCATGTTATGTTTGCACTTAGGTAAACAAGTGGTAGTGAAATACTATGTGATCCATGTCCGTTCATAAGTATGCCTCTCCCCAGCGGGAAGACAAGTAAACGGATGTCCGCCCGTATGCGTGTTTCTTCCCAACGGGAAACAAGTAAAATGTTGTTTGTTTGTATGAATGATTCTCCCCAACGAGAAAACTAGTAAGATGATGTTTGTGTATATGCATGTTTCTCCCCCAATAGGAAAACAAGTAAAAAGGGGCCGTGAAACTCACCTGAGTCTGACTAAAGCGTAGTAAATATCACCACACATGGATGCAACAAATACCACAAATAGCTTGCTAGCGGACGATCTACCAATGCCCTAGAATACGATTCACAACTGTTAGATACACATAGGATTTCGTGACGACGACACGGAAGATTTTAATGTCCAAAAACATATTTAGGATCAACGGATAGACCAACGCGTCATCGGAATCAAGGATTTTTAGTTTATCATTTAATGTGAATAAGACACGTGTAATACGTTATTGTTTCAGGTATATATATATATACATTATTGTTTCAGGTATTTGTTTGGGTTAAAATAATAACTTCGAATAATATTAATAATTTATATCATTTTGAAACGTGAAAATAATAATTAAAGCGAGTTACCTAATCAAAAGTCCGAATATTAATATAAAATCATCGTTTGCGTGTTTTTAAATAAAATGATAATAATTTAGTGAAATAATAAATTAATAGTATTTCTAATACTCAAAAATGTTTTATAAAATCAATCTCGAGCATACGGGTATTTTCGGGTGTTAAAACATTTTAACGTAGTATTATAACATCATAGAAAAATGATTTTGTAACAAGGAAACTAGTGAAAAGTCCCAAAAAAATAATGCAGGAGACCAGACTCGGACCCGGGTCTCCTGCGCACACGTCCAACAAACTAACCACTCCGCCCGCTATGGTCATCGCAACAAAGGTCCATCCCAAATGGTTTTAACACACCAACCCACTGAGTTCTTCCCTCTTTACGAATCTGAATGCCAAATCCACCCTCAATTCCCTTGAATCTGATCGCGAATGAACCAAATGACAGAGGGGATTTGTTAATCGGTCCATTGAGAATATGTGGGTGAGTTTAATTGCAAAAAACATTAAGTTTAAGAGCGTTAATTCTTGTTTGAAAACCGAAACCCTAGTTTAAGAACACAAAATCAAATTGATCAAATATGATGTTAAGAGTTGTTGAAACGATAGGGATTTTACACAGTAAGGTTTTGCAAATCTATCCAAGTGGTTTAATTGGATTGAGGTTGAGTTTAAGATCAAAACCCCCCTATTGTTTTATGAACGAACCCTAGTTTCTAGATCATGGAGAATTCGATGTTGTAAGCCCGTATTAGCTTAGGGCTTTTGATTTATACATGAAAACGAAAGTGTGGGAGTGTTTGATTACCAGATTGGGTGTCGAATTAACAGTGTTCGACTAAATCGAGTTCCGACATTGACGGGCCCGGCCTCCGGCGACCCTGGTTCCTTCTCTGGCTGAATTTGTGTGTTAAAATGCTTCTGAGGGATTTGTTCAAGGTGCGTATATGTTTGATTGTGAGAATGGTAAACAAATTTGTTTGAATTCGATGATTGTAGTGATGGCTCGACGGTTACGATTTTAAGGCGAGTTAATAAGCTTAATTAGAAATCATAATGGATCGACAATGCTTGTAAATGATTCGAAAACAATCTAGATCATTAAGGCTTCTCATAACAGTCGTGAATTGAATAGATTTGAAGTTATTGTTGCAAATTTGAATCAAAGCATGGGGGTTTGACTTTTACAAGTCAATAAAATCGATTTTGAATGCAATTGATCCATTTTGACTTTCAAGGGTCAACCAAAATGGGTTTGAGTTAATTACATAAATAGTCCCTGTAATTTAAGATTAAATATTGACAAAATTGGTCATTGAGATTTGTAACTGAGTTAACTGAGTCAACAGAATTTTGTCGGGTGTCACATCATCACTTAGTTGAAAGAATTTCCGAAAATTAGAATAAAATTTTTTTTCTGTGGTGCCACGTCATCTCCTAGTTGAAATAATTTTCGTCCCGAAAATTAGAAGAGTACCTTAAGAGTTTGACGTGGAGTGATTGAACAGATGAGGATACTTGCGCATCATCTGATCCTCATGCTCCCACGTGAATTCCGGTCCACGTTTCGAGTTCCAATGAACTCTGACAATAGGGATTTTACTGTGTTTGAGCGTTTTGACTTCCCTATCCATGATTTCTACCGGTTCTTCAATGAAACGTAATTGTTCATCGATTTGTAGTTCCTCAAGCGGAACTACGAGTGTCTCAACTGCTAGACATCTCTTCAAGTTTGAGACGTGAAAGACGTCGTGTACATCACTCAGTCCTTCTGTTAAGTCCATTCGATACGCTACTGGGCCAATCCTCTTCACTATCTTGAACGGTCCAACATAATGAGGGTTTAGCTTGCCTT
Organism: Smallanthus sonchifolius; assembly: GCA_023525975.1. NCBI lineage: Eukaryota > Viridiplantae > Streptophyta > Magnoliopsida > Asterales > Asteraceae > Smallanthus > Smallanthus sonchifolius. Next base: position 38,422,677 of record CM042046.1, read on the forward strand.
GATTTTCAAAACGAATTACACCTTTCCAACGTGAGACTTTCAGTAGGGTCATGCCGCCTACTTGAAATTGTAACGGTTTCTGAAACTTATCGGCGTAGCTCTTATGACGATCACGAGATGTCGCCATACGGTTTCTAATTTGAACGATCATTTATGAGGTTTCGAATACGAGTTCAGGACCCGTAAGTTGGCTATCCCCAACTTCAGCCCAACAAATAGGAGATAGACATTTCTGTCCGTATAATGCCTCGAATGGTGTTGCTTTAATGCTAGTGTGATAACTGTTATTGTAGGAGAACTCCACTAAAGGCAAGTGAGTTTCCTAACTGTTTCCGAAATCAATAACACAAGATCGTAGCATGTCCTCCAGGGTTTGAATAGTACGTTCAGTCTGGCCATCTGTTTGAGGATGGTATGTTGTGCTCATATCTAGGCGTGTGCCTAGAGTTTTTTTGCAAAGATTGCCAGAAACATGAGGTGAATCGTGCGTCACGATCCGAGATAATTGAAATTGGCACTCCGTGCCGAGAGACTACTCCTTTCAGATAAATGCGAGTTAACTTCTCCATCTTATCAGCCTATTTGATTGCTAAGAAGTGAGTGGATTTAGCCAAGAGATCTGCGATCACCTAGATGGTGTCGCATTCACTAGAAGTTCTAGGAAATCTGCTCCCATTTCCACATCGGGATTTCCGGTTGCTGAAGTAGACAAGAATGCTTTTTGGTATTCCACTTTGACCTTTGCGCAAGTCAGGCACTTGCTCACGTAGGTGGCTATATCGGCCTTCATCTTTGGCCACCAATATAGCACTTTTAGGTCATGATACATTTTGTCGGAACCTGGATGAACAGAGTATCGAGATTTATGAGCTTCATCCATGACCAGTTTGTCACACCCCGAAAACGACGATTCGCAGCGGAAACGAGACGTAAGCATGGTGGTCACATAAGTTGGAGCCCAATGATAATAAGCAAACACATTTAATTTAAAACATCGGAAATGTTCAACGAGATAAAAGATAAGTCTTACAATTATCCAAACTTGAAAGCATTAAAATTTAAAACACGAGTTTTAATGATCCAACACACGAGGATCCAAAATAAAGTTTAAAATGTCCCAAAAGAAATCCGATGCAAGCGTTTGCCCAAAAGCCCGTTTTCATAACCGCGCGAGAGCATCTAAGTACCTGAAAAACATGCTTAAAAACATCAACATAAAGTTGAGCGAGTTTCACGGGTTTAACGATAACATAAACGAATTTAATGAACTATCAAGTAACTTGGACAAACATGTGATATGTCATAAGCTTGCAAGGAATACAACATGATGACAGTACCTAGAGCTTATAATCAAACCGAGACACGAATACAACATATCCCCACGAATCCTTTCAAAATATATTCTCTCGTACGAACGACCGATCAGCGCTACTGATCAAGAGAGTGGGCAGTCAGTCCCAAATAGATCTATCAACACACCTTGCGGCCTACACGAGGCTAATGATTATAACGGCGGGGCTATTCATGAACGACATACATGAACACATAACGAAAGCCCTTACTCGAGACCATCAAACGAACACATAACGTAAGTCCAGTATCATGATAAACGAACGAAAACATGTTCTTCCCCCATAGTTTATAAAGCAACAAAATAGTTTAAAAAGGGGCCGTGAAAACTCACCTTGATAACGAACGGCGGAAAAACGAGTGTTAGCAAAAATACGCCCACGAACGCTAACGGTGCCCTAAACATGAGGGGTACATTACTAATTGAAACTCACGTCTTACTAGCAAGTTGTTCACCCAACCTACTTAGACTTGTAATATTTTTAAGAAAATATTTATTTGAACGACCCGTTGGTGACTTCGACACGCGGTTATGTTTTTAACGAAAAATGGTGTATCATACACACATACGAAGACTTCAAGTGTTATTACCTAACAACGATCAACATGAAAGTATGAAACTAGTAACATATATATATCTACTCATACATATGCTTATGAGTTCTAAATCACATGTGAAAACACTAAAATCACAATATTTGCACATAAGCACTTTTCAAGCAAAACGACTAACTTTTAAGGAACAAACTTCCAAATTTCTAACGCATGAGTTCATATAACATCATATATCATCAAAATATACTTAATAAAATATATTTCATCAAACAAAACAATCTTTCATTATTTTGACATAAAGTACCTATACATGGCAATTTCTAGCACATATGCGATAACCGAAACATCATACCACATAAGTAAACACATGGGTCATAACACTAACTCATCATATACATTATTAGCTGAAAATATGTCATAAAATAAGTTTAATTTGCTGTTTGAAATCAGACCTAACTAGCATTCATTTTTCAAGGCGAAAAACACCGATTTTACGACTAGTCATGCCTAAAATGTTATCCAAAAGCATCAAAACACCAAGGATCATATAATTTATTAAAAATATGGATTTTTAACATAAAATATAATCTTTTTACAGCCATATAATCAGACCTAACTTATCCATCATTTTACATGTAATAATCCATCATTTAAGCACCCTTTTTGTAACAAATCATGGTCAAAACTCTAGCTAATCATCACAACATAAAATACCCTTTTAGAGCTGATCATTATACATAAAATACATCATATTTATCACCTTATTTCCAGATTTCAAATAATCCTAACAATTCATGTACAAACCTAGCTTTTATCATGCTTTTTAAACCACAATCTTTAGTAACAAGCATCCAAACGTAGGGGTTTAAGATCCATACATAAAATAACAAGTTTTTATGTAATAATACACTTTATTTTTCTGTTTTAATTTGGTCATAACAAAATATTTGTTTGCATGCAAGAATCTAACATTATTCATCATCATTTTGCAAGATATGAACACATAAACACACATTCATTCACATGACTACATGCATGCATATATAAATACTAAAACCCTTTTATAAAAAATCTTATTTGCTAAATTTTAATGGTTCATAAAAAGTCTTTTAGTTAGTGATGAACAACTCTTGCAAAGATCACTATTTTTATCAAAGAAAAAGAAAGAAACGAAAGAAATATGAGGTTCATACCTCTTGAACTAAATCAAGGGAGATACTAGAACAAATAGAAGATGATGGATGATGATTTCTTGAATACTTTCTCCAACTATGTCCACCAAACTTGCAAGAACTTGCAAAATCTCCACCAAAAAGCAAGGTTTCAAAGTTGAAAATGATGAACACCTTGAGAGAACTCTTGCAAATTCAAAGATGAATTTTTGTGTGATATGAAGAAGGTGGGGTGGAGGGGGACGATTTCTAAGAGGGTGGGGGAGAGTGGATTGGTTGATTTTGGGAGGTGAGTAATAATGAGGGAGATGGAGTGTGGTGTTGGAAATATGTGTAAGTGAATAAAATGATTAATATTTTTGTGGGAAAAGAGGGAGTGGGACCCACACTTGGCTGATTTATGGGGGAGAGAAAAGATGTCATTTTTTTATTTTATAAACCTCTACACACATGTAGGTGATCTTTTATAAAAACCACAACACTTTTATAAAATTCTACCACTTTAAACATGGTTTTTCATCAAAATAAAAATATATAAAATATCCACTAATTATTTGCTATCATAATTAGTAAAAATAATAATTTTTACTAACAGTTCATTTTAACTCATCCGGTACGCGATTGTACCGGGTAAAACGCAACGAAAATCGCCAAAAGCGATATTTAACACATAACACATAAATTTCACACATAATCCAATAATATAGACCAGTTTATATAATTTTCATCAAAACTGATATTTTTAAGGTTAACCGGGTCGTCACCAACGTTAAATACAGACATTTTACCGATACGCGGTATCGAAATTTCTGAAATTTCACGAAATGCAAACCTATGCATACGAAGGGCTTTGCTAGACTTTATAATAACCTAATTGACTGAAATTAAGTCTAAGACACACACAATTAAATTGCAAACGCGTTCTAAGGTTTAACGGTAAATAACCTGAAAATTGCCGGATGTCACACAGTTCCCTTAGGTTTTCGTACACTGGAATCCATATTTGCTCGGCGAAGTAGCGAACGCCATCAGATTTGATCTCAAGTTGTTCTTCCATACCGCGTGTGGCTTCTAGCGGTAGGTTTTCCTCTTTCAGGGCTTCGAGATGAGCACTACGGATTTTATCGAGTTATCCGGTGTGAATAATAAGCTGAAATGCTCAAACTCGTTTTAGCTTGGTTTCCTTTCGACTTAGGGCATCAGCTACCACATTAGCCTTGTCCGGATGATATCTGATCGTACAGTCATAATCATTCAAGAGCTCGACCCAACGACGTTGTCGCATGTTTAACTCTTTTTGCTCAAAGATGTGTTGAAGACTCTTGTGATCGGTGTAAATAGTGTACTTGGTACCGTACAAGTAATGTCTCCATATCTTTAGTGCAAAAATTACAGCTCCCAACTCTAAGTCATGAGTTGTGTAGTTTTTCTCGTGGATTTTCAGTTGATGATAAACGTATGCGATCACTTTCTCACGTTGCATTAATACACAACCAAGGCCCTAAATGGATGCATCGCAATACATTATGAAATCATCCGTTCCCTCCGGAAGAGCTAGGGTGGGTGCACTACAGAGTTTATGCTTAAGGAGTTAGAATGATGATTCCTGGGTATCGCCCCAGTTATAGATTTTACCCTTTTGGGTTAAGACAGTGTGGGGTTGTGCAATCTTGGAGAATCCCTCGATGAATCGACGGTAATAGGCAGCCAATCCCAGAAATTTTCGCACCTCTTTCGGAGTCGTCGGTGCCATCCAGTTCTTGATGGCTTCTATTTTAGATGGATCGACATGTATTCCGTTCTCGTTTACCACATGTCCTAAGAATTGTATTTCACGAATCCAGAATTCGCACTTGGAAAGTTTGGCATACAGCTGTTCTTGCTTCAACAATTCCAAAATCAACGTAGGTGTTCCTCATGTTCTTCCTTGTTCCTAAAATAGATGAGGATGTCATCAATGAAAACAATGATGAACTGATCAAGGTAGGATTTACACACGCGGTTCTTGAGAACCGTGAACACCGTGAGTGCGTTGGTTAATCCGAAAGGCATGACCATAAACTCATGGTGGCCGTACCTAGTTCTGAAGGCAGTCTTAGAGATATCCTTGTCTCGAACTCTCAGTTGATGGTAACCGGATCTAAGATCTATCTTAAAATAAAAGCTTGATCATTAGAGTTGATCAAATAGATCATCTATGCGGGGTAGAGGATAACGATTCTTGATCGTCACTTTATTTAGCTCACGATAGTCGATGCACTTGCTAAGTGCAGGAAGAGGAACCTGTGCACTTGCTAAGTGCGCAGGAAGCAGGGTCTGCGCACTTGCTAAGTGCACAGGCATCAGGCTGGTAAAGTCAGTATAGTCGCCTAAATCAGAATGGTTAAACCATTTAGCGTTAAGTTAAGTCTGATACGTGTCAATTGTCATGATTGTTCAGATTGTGTGAGATACAGTAGACAATTGCAGCTAAGATACCAGGTGAGTTCTAATCCCCTTTTTGCCTTCTTTAGGGGTGGTGTGCATACTTAGTGTAAAGCGTTTATTATATTTTATATATTATAAACTGAAGGGAAAGACTATGTTTTAGTGAAAAGTTTAAAAGAGGCAAAAGTACATTTTAGTAAAGTATGATTATATTATTGGCAAGCGTTTATTATATTTTTCATATACATAAACAAAGGCATAATATAAGTGCTAGTATGTTTTCAGTAAAGCAAGATATATTATTTGGCAAGCGTTTACTATATTTATTATACATAAACAAAGGCAATAATATATGTGTGTTAGTATTTTCAAGTAAGCAAGATATATCATTTGGCAAGCGTTTACTATATTTATTATACATAAACAAAGGCATGATATATGTGTTAAGATATATTTCAGTAAAAGCAAAGGTATTTATGGCAAGTGTTTACTATATTTTTATATACATAAACAAAGGCATAATACATGTTAAGCTATGAACAAGATTTACAGAAAGTTTTATGAACAGTATAGTGAACAGTTTTCCTTCGGGAATGTGTACCAGCTATAAAGGTCCTTGGGACAGATGTTACTTGTACAAGATGTCAGATATGGGTTCTACCCATTAGTAAGAACCTTTGAGTTCGTTAACGGTTGTACAACTGGGATGAGTGATGGCGGTTGCTCGGGAGGTCCACGCAACCTCCCCGTAGTGTTAAGCGGTATTGTCGGTTCATGATCGTTGATCATGGGGGCATTGACCAGGGTATTGTCGGTTCATGATCGTTGATCATGGGGGCATTGACCAGGTACTCGTCGGTTCATGGTCGTTGACCATGGGGCGGTACAGTAGTGACAAGGAATTGACAAGTTATGTTTAGGCAGTATATATGTTTTAGTAAATCTTTTGTATAATTGATTTAAAGTAAATGTTAGAACTCACTCAGCGTTGTTGATTTTTAGTATGCACATCAGTTAAGTGTAGGTGGCAGTAGATGGAAGTGGATGCTTGGCTTGGCGAGAAGAGTTACCCGAAGATCAGCATCGGGCATCCTGTTTATGTTTTCTTTTGATTATGTTGATTAAGACAAGTTTCAGTTGTATTTGACAAGTTATGTTTAGACATGTTATGTTTCCGCTGCGTATGTTGAGATTTAAATCGTTTCCGCTGTGATAATGTATGTCTTATGTTTAAGCGCTATGTGTTAGTGAGTAAATCCAATAAGTGAGGCCTCCCGGGTTTGGGGCCATACAAGTTGGTATCAGAGTCATAGTTTGAGAGATTTGGACATCCCCGATGTCCAGACTTAAACTGAGAATGGGACAAGTAGCGGATGCCAGTAACGGGTAACTCAAGCCAAAGCATCAGAAGCGTATAGTAAGTAAAGTTTACCTTTTAGAGTGTCAAGATAAGAATAGAGGCTTTAGTGGAACCATGAAAGCGAATAAATAGAACAACGAGAAGTGATGTAATGGTTAATTGCAGATGGCCGGTGTATATTAACATCTTACCTTACTTATTGTGTTCTACATATTCCCTAGCATGGTGAAATTAAATTCTTTTGTTCTCTATCTTTCAGTTAGAAATGGCTAGACATGGAGGAACTAGAGGGGGTGGAGGAGGAAGACGTGGTGGGCGTACAGGCCGCCACGGTGGAGCTAGCACAAACCAAGTGATTGAGGGGAGTGTTCACACTACCCATGCTGAGACAGAGATTAGTCAGCACAATGCTGAACATGTGGAAGGAGATGACCCACCGTTTGAGTTTGAACCAGCCGTGCAAGCGGCTATTGGCCGTGAGTTTACCCGACTGCTAAAGGAAACCTTACCGGCCATACTGGACGAAGCCTTGAGGAAGGCCAAGGAGAGCCCTAACACAACTGAAGACCCTGTGGTGCTTCCAACAATGGGAGGACCAAATCTGGTAGAGAACGTTGCACCGCCTGCTCGCGGCTGCGACTACAAGGCGTTTCGGGGTTGTGATCCACCCGTGCTTACTGGGGAGAAGGAAGCATCAGATACCTTAGATTAGATTAACGGCATGGAGTCGACCATTCGTCTTAGTGAATGTCGACCGGAACAAGCAGTCATGTTCGCTGCGAAGTCATTGAAAGGAGAAGCAGCACACTGGTGGGAAACTGTGAAACAGGCTAAGGGTGACCAAACGGTCGGATTGATGAGGTGGAGTGACCTGAAAACGTTGGTAACTGAAAAGTTTTGTCCTAAGCACGAGGTCCATAAGGTGGAAAGGGAATTCTTGACTCTCCAAGCCGGACTCATGAATCACCGGCAATATACTTCAAAGTACAACGAGTTGGCACGCCTGGTGCCTCATCTTGTAACGACAGAGGAGAGGAGGATTCATTATTATGTTCAGGGGTTGCCTCTAAAGATACGTACCTTTGTAAAGGCCATCACACCGAGTACCTTTGAGTCGGTGGTTGTTCTGAGTGGAGTTGTCTATGATGACATCGCCTCTGAAGTCATTGCTGAAGCACCAAAGAAACAGGCAGCTAAGCGCGCTACTGAGGAACTCCAGGGTCCTAACGATAGGAGGGCAAGGGTAGAAGCTGAGGGTCTATGCGGCAAATGTGGGAGGAGACATGGAGGTGATTGTAAGGCGGGTCAGGTGGGATGTTTCAGGTGTGGCAAGTTTGGATACCAATCACGGGACTGCCCGGAAAGGCCAAGATGCCACAATTGTTGGGGACAGGGACACATGAGCCGAGATTGCAGGAAACCCAAGGAAGCGGAAGCGGGGGGATCTGGAAAGGGAAAGGGTGCAGAGAAGAAACCCTACACTAACAGAGCCAAGGCGAGGGTCTACCAGATGACTCAGTAAGGTACGTTGCAAGCTCTTATTCGTGATATGGCAAGTTTATGTTATTATTCCCTTACTAAATTAGTTAGCCCCATTAGTCTAGATGCCTTAGAATTTGAGATCGCCCGAAGTTAAGCTCCCAGTGGTAGTTAATCACAATGGCCTTCATGACCAAGCTGCCTTGCATAGCTACGGTTTATGCCACCCATCCTGTGATTAGCTATCAGTTTAGCTTATGACGGGTTTCGAGGACGAAACCTATTGTAAAGAGGGTAGACTTGTAACATCCCGAGTTTTAAGGCGCGAAAGAATTCACGAGAATTAAAAATTTTAAATAAGAAAAAGGGAAGCGGGCTTGGGCCGGGGTGTATGGGCTGAAAGGAGCAAGGGTTTGGGCCCTTATAAGCCTCAAGACTAGCCCAAAACCCTCACTTCCAACACATTTTCGGATTTTAGAGAGAGAAAGTGAGAGAGAGCCTAGAGAGAGAAAGTCTCGGTTTTCGGATTAGAGCTTCAAGGATCATTAGCAAGAGTCTCTTGAGTGTTTAGCAACGAAAAGGAAGTGATTACAAGTAACCGATTCTCCTAGATCTAAGTTTTTGTTCGTTTTTGGGATTTTCGGGTTTTGGTTGAAAAGGTTATGTTTGAACGGATGAAACTAAAAGATGAGCATAGATTTGAGTTCCTTAATAGAAAACGAACGTTTTGAATGCAAACAGGTTCGGGATCTTGACGTGATCAGACCCGAATGCGAAAGATAGGGTTTTTCCCGAAGAACAGGTCGTGCGTACTTATCAAGTGCGCACAGAGCAGGTCCTGCGCACTTGCTAAGTGCGTAGGAAGAGGAACCTGCGCACTTGCTAAGTGCGCAGGAAGCAGAGTCTTCGCACTTGCTAAGTGCGCAGGAAGAGGAACCTGTGCACTTGCTAAGTGCGCAGGAAGCAGGGTCTGCGCACTTGCTAAGTGCGCAGGCATCAGGCTGGTAAAGTCAGTATAGTCGCCTAAATCAGAATGGTTAAACCATTTAGCGTTGAGTTAAGTCTGATACGTGTCAATTGTCATGATTGTTCAGATTGTGTGAGATACAGTAGACAATTGCAGCTAAGATACCAGGTGAGTTCTAATCCCCTTTTTGCCTTCTTTAGGGGTGGTGTGCATACTTAGTGTAAAGCGTTTATTATATTTTATATATTATAAACTGAAGGGAAAGACTATGTTTTAGTGAAAAGTTTAAAAGAGGCAAAAGTACATTTTAGTAAAGTATGATTATATTATTGGCAAGCGTTTATTATATTTTTCATATACATAAACAAAGGCATAATATAAGTGCTAGTATGTTTTCAGTAAAGCAAGATATATTATTTGGCAAGCGTTTACTATATTTATTATACATAAACAAAGGCAATAATATATGTGTGTTAGTATTTTCAAGTAAGCAAGATATATCATTTGGCAAGCGTTTACTATATTTATTATACATAAACAAAGGCATGATATATGTGTTAAGATATATTTCAGTAAAATCAAAGGTATTTATGGCAAGCGTTTACTATATTTTTATATACATAAACAAAGGCATAATACATGTTAAGTTATGAACAAGATTTACAGAAAGTTTTATGAACAGTTTTCCTTCGGGAATGTGTACCAGCTATAAAGGTCCTTGGGACAGATGTTACTTGTACAAGATGTCAGATATGGGTTCTACCCATTAGTAAGAACCTTTGGGTTCGTTAACGGTTGTACAACTGGGATGAGTGATGGCGGTTGCTCGGGAGGTCCACGCAACCTCCCCGTAGTGTTAAGCGGTATTGTCGGTTCATGATCGTTGATCATGGGGGCATTGACCAGGGTATTGTCGGTTCATGATCGTTGATCATGGGGGCATTGACCAGGTACTCGTCGGTTCATGGTCGTTGACCATGGGGCGGTACAGTAGTGACAATGAATTGACGGATAAGCGGTATTGTCGGTTCATGGTCGTTGATCATGGGGGCGTTGACCAAGTACTCGTCGGTTCATGGTCGTTGACCATGGGGGCGGTACAGTAGTGACAAGGGAATTGACGGTTTATTATATGTTTTAAACTGTTTGAAAAGTAAAGTATGTAAAGTTTATGTGACACCCAGCATTTCAGGTCAATATCCACATTTCATAAACGCACGTTCATAATTATTATTTCCTGATATTTTATTTTGACTAAGTAAAGTCAAGAAGTCTAGCAAAGAAGTTTGTTCCAAGTCTAGTAAACCGTAAAGAGTTACTAGAAAAAGTAAGCCGGATAACCCGACTTAATGCGAACGTAAATGGTTAAATAAAATAACCAGAAATATATATATATATATATATATATATATATATATTACACAGAATTTACGTTGAGCCAAGATTCTAATATTTTCTTCAACGAGCCATTAAATGGTTAAAAAAAAAAATCATAATACCGTGAAGAATCGAAACTGAATTAAATTACCCCTTTAAAACTATAATTGATACTAATATCATTAATAAATTAATGATTAAAATTGTTATCATTAACCCCAAACCCACTTCTTGACTTTCTTGGCCGAGAGTCAGGGAGCCATTCTCCCACTTGCCTGATTCACTTTGATTCAGATGAAAACCATACCCTTCAGACGAAACTTCACCATTCCTTTCAAACCTTCTCTTTTCTTACGGCAAATTCCCAATTCCCTTTCAAATCGAAGTCCAGTTTTTAAAGCGAAAATCACCATAATTCGGTGTCATAAGGAGAATTTCAAGTGTTCTTGAAGAAAGCTTAGCAAAAGATTCAAGACTACTTCTCTGTTTTTCTCTAAAGATCGCCATTCCCGGTTTGAGGTAAAAACTCGATACCATCCATATTATTTGCTTTAAAACCGTAACTAAACATACAAATCGTTCAAACGCAAGTAAGATAACAAGAAAACTGTGTCAAACTCAAGATTTGAACATAAAAATATACAGAGTGAATTCTGTAAATCAAAGTGCAGGTATCGAAACTATAGTTTCGATACCTGTTGGTCAATCGAAACTGGGAGTTTCGATACCTATTGATCGAAACTAGGAGTTTCGATACCAGTTATTCAATCGAAACTAGGAGTTTCGATACCGGTTGTTCTATCAAAACTAGGAGTTTCGATATCTATTCCTCAATCGAAACTAGGAAGTTTCGATACCTGTGTACAATCGAAACTAGGTAGTTTTGATACTATTCTTGCCAATCGAAACTAGGTAGTTTCGATACCTATTTCACTCAGTCGAAACTAGGAAGTTTCGACATCTGTTCTGTTCAATCGAAACTAAGAAAGTTTCGATACCTGTTCATCAGCCCATAAGGCAGTAACTCAGAACTATTTTTATAACAAAACAAGGTTGGAAAAACTAAAAAGATAATTAAAACAAAAGTAATCAGATCGGCTAAGTCAAGTGAACAAATTGCGTTTAAGACGAGTAGTCTTAATGTGTATGTTATCCTTGTGTAAATAGGATACGGATAGGCGAATCTGCCGTCATTCAAATATTTGCTAGCATTCATACTGTCGAGGTGAGTTTCACTAATCCCCCTTTTTCTAAAGTTTTGAAATGATTTGGGGTGGAAACATACTTGTAAAAGACTTTTGTGTATAAATGAATGGAACTAATGATCTGACCGTATGTATGTATTGAGGGAACAATAAAGCGCTTAAAGTCCTCGTAATAAATTAGTAACCATTAGCTATGGATTTAGCCCGGGATTATATGAATAGTACTATTGGGGGTGACGCCTCCGGTCATGGTTAGTCGCGCTAACCAGGGGTCAAAATGGCCGAATGACCGCATATTGTCTTACTCGCAGAAAGGCGAGGGGAGGCACAGAAAGTTAGGGTTTGGTTACGGTCTCGTACATTACATACTATTTTGTATTCCTTGCAAGCTTACAAATGGGGTCAATAGATCGAATTAGTAATCATATTCATTGGTAATACATACAAAAGAGTTCTGATCAGGTTAAAATGATCAGGTTTTACATAAAAGAGTTCTGATCAGGTTTTACACAAAAGAGTTCTGATCAGGGTAAAGTGATCAGGTTTATCAAAAGAGTTCTGATCCGGGTAAAGTGATCAGGTTTTAAAGAAAAGAGTTCTGATCGGGTTTAACAAAGAGTTTTGATCGGCAAAAAGATCAGATTTAAACATTGGGTTTATGATAACTCTTTATAATAACTTGTGAACTCACCAACCTCGTGTTGACAGTTTTAAGTATGTTTTCAGGAAATTGAACGCGGTCATCAGGTTAGCAATGTAGGTTACATGCATGCACGTGGATACGGCTTTTGGGAGGATTTCTCTTGTATAACTCATGGTCTTGAGTCATATTTGCGAAATCTTAAACATTTGTAAACTCAAATTGATATTTTGTAACGTAAATATTTTAAATTCAGTTATGTATCCAATTACATGTATGTGTTTGCGGTAATCATATGCTTTGGAAACCAGTGAAAGTCGCGCCTCGCGTTTCCGCCCTGGCGGGGTGTGACAAAACTTGGTATCAGAGCCATTGATTATAGCGAACTAGGTGTCTAAAACGGAACCTAGTCTATAATTAGAATGACTCACTAAAATGTTTTCATTGCATAAGCATTGCATAACCAGTCATCATGTCATGTGGATATTGTAGTCACAAGTATGTCATCACATTCACACTCTGACCCCGTCTCTGACTCTGAATCCAACGAGGAACTTTCCGCCTCACGCCCTAAAAATCAAGTACAAGTTCGCAGCTCGACACCACCCAATGTCGCCCTAGGAGAACCGCCCATCGTCTACCGAAAGAAAAGCGGAGGACCAGTTAAGGTGCAAAGTGCTAGGAAGAAGGTTCGACTTCCCCGCAAGAGAAACCTGGCAGCCCGTGACCCGAAAGACTTGGAGACCGATGAGGAACCACCGAGGCAACGACCCTGCTACCACCCTACCGTGGGAACTACCCGTTGGATGCCCCGTACTCTGGCACGTTGGAGGGAGATGGAGAGCATCCCATCTACCTTTGAGCTTGGAGAGTCTTCTAACTCCCCAACACCCCTACCCCACACTGGGGAAGCTATAGAGCTCACTGTTCCTACCTTGGTAGCTCGCGTTCGTACGCATGAGGAGCGTCTTGATGATCTCCTAGATGACATCCGGGCACAGGGGGATGCAGCCACGCGACTTCGTCAAGGGCTTGGATCTCGAGTTCAGACTCTGGAAGACCACACCCGAGACATACAAGGTGCCACAAACTATCTAGAGTTAAGAGCTGACATGGACTGGCAGTTCACTGTCACTGTCCGAGACATGGTGGAAGCACTGGAGGAAAGGACTTTGGCTGCAGAATTTGTGGCAAGAGCTAGCTTTGTCATGGCAGGACTTGCCATGATGATTGGGTTGTACTCCCACTTCTTCTTTTAAACCTATTATGGGCGGGTTGTGCCCATAGTACATTATGTAGTTTAAAACTTTAGTACTGATGAGGTCATGTGAACCCATCTCTTTTGTATCCTCGTCTTTTGGGAACAATGTACTATGTATGTTTTGACTATGTATGTAATGGTTTATGTTGTAATGATAGTTGTTCATGTTTGATGTGGTGGTATCCTTATGTCATGATCTATCATTATTGATATATGATGTTGTTTCTTTTTAATTGACATGTTAGAAAGAACGTCATGGCACCTAAGCGTGGGACACCCCGTAACACTACTGGTGGCAACAACGAGACAATTTCCCCAAACATGGAACAACTAATAGCACAGCGAGTAGCTGCCGCTATAGAGCAGTATGAAGCAAACCGAAATAGCGGAGGAGGTGCAGAAGGTAGCGGTACCGCAGGGGGTAGCGGTACAGCAGGAGGTTCCGGAGGTAATAAAAAAAAAATAAAATAAGCCATAACACATAGTCATGATCCGAATTAATGACGTTATGACTTGTGATCCTGCAGATGCTCCAAATAGGAAGTGTACCTACAAGGCCTTCCTATCCTGCAAACCCCGCAGTTTTAATGGCACCGAGGGTGCAGTAGGACTAATGAGATGGATAGAACATATGGAGTCGGTGATTGATATAAGTGAATGCACCGCTGATTGCGTAGTGAAGTATTCTACCTGCACGCTCACTGATAAAGCTTTAACTTGGTGGAATACTCAAATGAAGACTTTGGGGAGAGAAACAGCGTACCAATTGTCTTGGGAAGATTTGAAAAACATGATGATTGAGGAATACTGTCCTCGGAACGAATTGCAAAAGATTGAAACTGAGATGTGGAACCTACAGATGATAGGAGATGATGTAGCAGGATACACCGACCGCTTCAATGAATTGGCACTTCTGGTACCGCATATGGTCACACCAGAACATAAGCGTGTTGAAAGGTATCTGTGGGGCCTTGCGCCTCAAATTCTAAGCATGGTAACATCATCTAATCCAATAGATGCCAAGAGTGCTATAACTTTAGCATTCAAACTAAAGGATGATGCAGTACGTAATGAATTGTTTGTGAGGAAGGAGAATGAGGAAAGATATGGGGAGAAAAGGAAATGGATGGGAAATTCAAGTAACAAATCTGGAAAACAAGAGTTTAAGAAACAAGGAACTGTGAAGGCTTTTGCAGCCAACACAGTGGAAAGAAAGGAGTATGATAGGGGCCTACCGAGATGTAAGAGGTGTGGAAATCATCATGCCGGTGTTTGCATCAAGTGTGGAAAATGCGACAAGTTTGGTCACACCACTCAAGCTTGTCGAACTAACAACCGATTGGGGAAAATCAAACCGGGATGTTTTGTATGTGGTGATCTAAAACACTTCAAGAAGGATTGTCCCAAGTGGAAGAATCAGAACAACGCTCAGGCACCAGGGAGGGCATTTGTGATGGGTGCAAGGGACGCACGCCAGGACCCGAACATCATCACTGGTACGTTCCCGATAAATAATCACTATGCCTCTGTACTTTTTGATTCGGGTGCGGATATGAGCTTTGTGTCGAATGATTTTAAATCCTTACTCGGTATTAAGGCCAGCAAACTAGATCAACGTTATACAATTGAATTAGCAAATGGGAAATTAATAGAAACCGGAGAGGTCTTTAGGGGTTGTACTTTATGTTTAGAAAACCGTACATTCAGTATAGACCTTCTACCCGTCGAGTTAGGGAGTTTTGATATTGTTATTTGTATGGATTGGTTAACCAAGAATCGTGCCGAGATAGTATGTTTCGAGAAGATTGTACGTATTCCCCTACCAAGCGGAGAAATTCTTTCAATTCAAGGCGAAAGGTGTATAACGATGTTAAAAACGATAAACTGCATGAAAGCTCATAAGTATCTACGCAAGGGTTATTGTGCATTCCTGGCTCACATCGTCGAGAAGAAACCCGAAGAACGTCGACTTGAAGACATACCAATCGTCAGAGATTATTCGGAAGTATTTCCCGAAGACTTACCAGGAATACCACCATCAAGACAAGTCGAGTTTCGGATCGACCTAGTACCAGGAGCCGCACCAGTTGCACGATCTCCGTATCGTCTAGCCCCTTCCGAGATGCAGGAACTGTCGAGCCAACTACAAGAGTTACTTGACAAAGGTTTCATAAGACCGAGTTTCTCACCATGGGGAGCTCCGGTCCTATTTGTAAAGAAAAAGGATGGAACCTTTAGAATGTGCATTGATTATCGAGAGTTGAACAAACTGACAATCAAAAATCGGTATCCTCTTCCTCGAATAGACGATTTGTTTGATCAACTTCAAGGTTCCAGTTTCTATTCTAAAATTGATCTACGATCAGGGTATCATCAACTAAAAATTCAGGAAGAAGATATACCAAAAACGGCTTTTAGGACTCGTTACGGTCACTACGAATTCCTAGTTATGCCATTTGGCTTGACTAATGCACCAGCTGTTTTCATGGATCTCATGAACCGCGTGTGCAAGCCGTACTTGGATAAATTCGTGATTGTGTTTATCGATGACATATTGATATATTCACGAACCAAGGAGGAACATGAATATCATTTAAAATTAATCTTGGAACTACTCAGGAATGAGAAGCTTTATGCTAAATTCTCTAAGTGTGAGTTTTGGATCCAAGAGGTTCACTTTCTCGGACATGTCATCAATAAGAATGGTATCCATGTGGATCCATCTAAGATTGAAGCTATCAAAAACTGGGAAGCACCAAGAACTCCGAGTGAGGTGCGTCAATTTCTGGGTTTGGCAGGCTATTACAGGCGATTCATCGAGAATTTTTCAAAGATAGCCTTGCCTTTGACCACGTTAACTCAGAAGGACAAAAAGTTTGATTGGACGGATAAACAAGAATCAGCTTTTCAATTGCTGAAGCAAAAACTTTGCAGTGCACCAATCCTATCCCTTCCCGAAGGGACTGACAATTTCATTGTGTACTGTGACGCATCACACCAAGGTTTGGGATGTGTATTGATGCAGAGAGAAAAAGTCATAGCGTATGCATCCAGACAGCTAAAAGTACATGAGAAAAATTATACGACTCATGATCTGGAATTGGGTGCTGTCGTGTTTGCACTCAAGATTTGGAGACATTACTTATACGGTACAAAATGTACTATCTTTACAGACCACAAGAGTCTCCAGCACATCTTTAATCAGAAAGAACTTAACATGAGGCAACGTCGTTGGGTAGAACTACTGAATGATTACGACTGTGATATCAAGTATCACCCTGGCAAAGCAAATGTCGTAGCAGATGCCTTAAGTCGTAAAGAACGAGTTAAAACACTACGTGTTCGTGCCCTAGAATTGACAATTCATACGAGTCTTACGACTCAAATTCGGATGTCACAACAAGAAGCAATCAAAGAAGAAAACAGTCAGAATGAAGCTTTACGAGGAATGATAAAGCAATTGGAACCAAAGTCAGATGACACTTTATACTTCATGAATAGAATTTGGGTGCCATGTTTTGGTAACATACGGGAGTTGGTTATGGACGAAGCCCACAAGTCCAGGTACTCCATTCACCCAGGTTCAGATAAAATGTATAAAGATCTGAAAGAATTCTACTGGTGGCCGAACATGAAAGGAGAAATTGCTATTTATGTCGGTAAATGCCTGACATGTTCAAAAGTAAAAGCAGAACATCAGAAACCGTCGGGATTGTTACAACAACCCGAGATACCTCAACGGAAATGGGAACAGATTTCCATGGATTTCATTACAAAGTTACCCAAGACGTCGAGCGGGTATGACACTATATGGGTAATCGTCGATCGTTTGACGAAATCAGCTCATTTTCTACCCATCAAAGAAACGGATAAAACCGAGAAACTTGCAAAGCTTTATATCAAGGAAATTGTGGCTAGGCATGGAGTACCAATTTCTATTATCTCTGATAGAGACAGCAGATTCGTGTCTAGAATCTGGAAATCGTTACAAGAAGCCATGGGCACACGTCTTGACATGAGCACTGCATATCACCCACAAACAGATGGTCAAAGTGAAAGAACTATTTAAACATTAGAGGATATGCTCCGTGCGTGTGCAATTGACTTCGGTGGAAATTGGGATACTCATTTGCCACTAGCTGAGTTTTCATACAATAATAGTTACCACACCAGCATCAAAGCCGCTCCGTTTGAGGCTTTGTATGGTCGAAAATGTCGTTCACCGCTTTGTTGGGCAGAAGTTGGCGACAAACATTTAACCGGTCCTGAAGTTATTCAAGAGACCACAGATAAGATTTTCAAAATCAAGGATCGTCTGAAGGCCGCCCATGACAGACAAAAGAGTTACGCGGATAACAGACGAAGACCTTTAGAATTCCAAGTAGGAGACAAAGTCATGTTAAAGGTCTCACCTTGGAAAGGAGTTGCAAGATTTGGCAACCGTGGCAAGCTGAACCCTAGGTACGTTGGACCGTTTGAAATATTGGCTAGGGTTGGCCCTGTAGCTTACAAGCTCAAGTTGCCACAAGAACTAAGCAATATACATGATACGTTTCATGTGTCAAATCTCAAGAAGTGCTTATCAGACAACACATTAATTATACCGCCTGATGAAATTCACATAGATGACAAGTTGCACTTCATTGAGGAACCTATGGAAGTCACAGATTGGAAGGTTCAGAGAACAAGGCGCAGCCGTGTTAAGCTGGTCAAGGTACGTTGGAATTCAAAGCGCGGCCCCGAGTATACGTGGGAGCGGGAAGATAAAATGAAATCCAAGTACCCGTCATTGTTTACAAACACTCCAAGTCAGAGTGACAAGAACTGAATTTCGGGACGAAATTCTCTGTAACATGGGGAGAATGTGACACCCAGCATTTCAGGTCAATATCCACATTTCATAAACGCACGTTCAAAATTATTATTTCCTGATATTTTATTTTGACTAAGTAAGGTCAAGAAGTCTAGCAAAGAAGTTTGTTCCAAGTCTAGTAAACCGTAAAGAGTTACTAGAAAAAGTAAGCCGGATAACCCGACTTAATGCGAACGTAAATGGTTAAATAAAATAACCAGAAATATATATATATATATATATATATATATATATTACACAGAATTTACGTTGAGCCAAGATTCTAATATTTTCTTCAACGAGCCATTAAATGGTTAGAAAAAAAAAATCATAATACCGTGAAGAATCGAAACTGAATTAAATTACCCCTTTAAAACTATAATTGATACTAATATCATTAATAAATTTATGATTAAAATTGTTATCATTAACCCCAAACCCACTTCTTGACTTTCTTGGCCGAGAGTCAGGGAGCCATTCTCCCACTTGCCTGATTCACTTTGATTCAGATGAAAACCATACCCTTCAGACGAAACTTCACCATTCCTTTCAAACCTTCTCTTTTCTTACGGCAAATTCCCAATTCCCTTTCAAATCGAAGTCCAGTTTTTAAAGCGAAAATCACTATAATTCGGTGTCATAAGGAGAATTTCAAGTGTTCTTGAAGAAAGCTTAGCAAAAGATTCAAGACTACTTCTCTGTTTTTCTCTAAAGATCGCCATTCTCGGTTTGAGGTAAAAACTCGATACCATCCATATTATTTGCTTTAAAACCGTAACTAAACATACAAATCGTTCAAACGCAAGTAAGATAACAAGAAAACTGTGTCAAACTCAAGATTTGAACATAAAAATATACAGAGTGAATTCTGTAAATCAAAGTGCAGGTATCGAAACTATAGTTTCGATACCTGTTGGTCAATCGAAACTGGGAGTTTCGATACCTATTGATCGAAACTAGGAGTTTCGATACCAGTTATTCAATCGAAACTAGGAGTTTCGATACCGGTTGTTCTATCGAAACTAGGAGTTTCGATATCTATTCCTCAATCGAAACTAGGAAGTTTCGATACCTGTGTACAATCGAAACTAGGTAGTTTCGATACTATTCTTGCCAATCGAAACTAGGTAGTTTCGATACCTATTTCACTCAGTCGAAACTAGGAAGTTTCGACATCTGTTCTGTTCAATCGAAACTAAGAAAGTTTCGATACCTGTTCATCAGCCCATAAGGCAGTAACTCAGAACTATTTTTATAACAAAACAAGGTTGGAAAAACTAAAAAGATAATTAAAACAAAAGTAATCAGATCGGCTAAGTCAAGTGAACAAATTGCGTTTAAGACGAGTAGTCTTAACGTGAATGTTATCCTTGTGTAAATAGGATACGGATAGGCGAATCTGCCGTCATTCAAATATTTGCTAGCATTCATACTGTCGAGGTGAGTTTCACTAATCCCCCTTTTTCTAAAGTTTTGAAATGATTTGGGGTGGAAACATACTTGTAAAAGACTTTTGTGTATAAATGAATGGAACTAATGATCTGACCGTATGTATGTATTGAGGGAACAATAAAGCGCTTAAAGTCCTCGTAATAAATTAGTAACCATTAGCTATGGATTTAGCCCGGGATTATATGAATAGTACTATTGGGGGTGACGCCTCCGGTCATGGTTAGTCGCGCTAACCAGGGGTCAAAATGGCCGAATGACCGCATATTGTCTTACTCGCAGAAAGGCGAGGGAGGCACAGAAAGTTGGGGTTTGGTTACGGTCTCGTACATTACATACTATTTTGTATTCCTTGCAAGCTTACAAATGGGGTCAATAGATCGAATTAGTAATCATATTCATTGGTAATACATACAAAAGAGTTCTGATCAGGTTAAAATGATCAGGTTTTACATAAAAGAGTTCTGATCAGGTTTTACACAAAAGAGTTCTGATCAGGGTAAAGTGATCAGGTTTATCAAAAGAGTTCTGATCCGGGTAAAGTGATCAGGTTTTAAAGAAAAGAGTTCTGATCAGGTTAAAATGATCAGGTTTAACAAAGAGTTTTGATCGGCAAAAAGATCAGATTTAAACATTGGGTTTATGATAACTCTTTATAATAACTTGTGAACTCACCAACCTCGTGTTGACAGTTTTAAGTATGTTTTCAGGAAATTGAACGCGGTCATCAGGTTAGCAATGTAGGTTACATGCATGCACGTGGATACGGCTTTTGGGAGGATTTCTCTTGTATAACTCATGGTCTTGAGTCATATTTGCGAAATCTTAAACATTTGTAAACTCAAATTGATATTTTGTAACGTAAATATTTTAAATTCAGTTATGTATCCAATTACATGTATGTGTTTGCGGTAATCATATGCTTTGGAAACCAGTGAAAGTCGCGCCTCGCGTTTCCGCCCTGGCGGGGTGTGACAGTTTAGCCTTATGGGCAGTATATATGTTTTAGTAAATCTTTTGTATAATTGATTTAAAGTAAACATTAAAACTCACTCAGCGTTGCTGATTTTTAGTATGCACATCAGTTAAGTGTAGGTGGCAGTAGATGGAAGTGGATGCTTGGCTTGGCGAGAAGAGTTACCCGAAGATCAGCATCGGGCATCCTGTTTATGTTTTCTTTTGATTATGTTGATTAAGACAAGTTTCAGTTGTATTTGAAAAGTTATGTTTAGACATGTTATGTTTCCGCTGCGTATGTTGAGATTTAAATCGTTTCCGCTGTGATAATGTATGTCTTATGTTTAAGCGCTATGTGTTAGTGAATAAATCCAATAAGTGAGGCCTCCCGGGTTTGGGGCCTTACATTTATAACAAGATTCAGGTGTGTTTCTCAAGGTCAGGTATGGATGGTGATAATGGATTTTGTTTTGAAATGAAATTTGAGGAGAAACTGTCGAATAATCATTTGGATTCTAAAGGTGAAATGCATTACTTGGAATGGATTTGATGGAAATTTGATGATCAGGGTTTGACTAGGGTGTAGTCTAATATGCTCAGAAGTTGTCAGGGGATAAAAGAGTTCACAAACACAAGCCTAGGTCAAAACTTCACGCGATACGAACAACGTTACTTCCGATAATATGACAGAGAACTTATATATAGGAAGTACCATCGGCGTATCCACCATGCCCTTGTCATATCACATTAGTTTTGTTGCTTTATATCACGATAGGTTTTAGGTCTCAACACACGATAGAATTCACTATGTTTTCCATGTGCTGATTTTTATAATTACGTGTGCACCCGTAATTACTCGAATCATCGCATGGTCCTTATAGGTCCTTCCTTTGTGTGTGGGTCAAAAGGGCACAAATTCACTTAGTTCATGTCTATTGTTTTCACATGTGAGTTGGTAAGTAGTAACTATGTCCCTAAATAGGCAGGTCTGTTAGCAACTAAAGAGTAACAAGGTAGTATAAGTTAAAGTTTCATGTATGGTCTAGTGTCATGTAGCTTGTAATCGAATAGATTTCATGCGTAATGTGAACAACTTAGCATCATATATTTTATAAATCAATAAGCCCTCATGTGTAATGTAAACAACATAGTATCATGTTTATTGTAGGAAATGAAGTTCATGTATGGTGTTGACAACTTAGCATCATGTATTTTGTAACTCAATAAGTTTCATGTTCAATGTAGTCAATCTAGTATTATGTACCAAGCAAATAATTGTTATGTATGATGTATATTGCAACCAACCAAGTTCCATGTGTCCAACCCAGTATCATGTGTATTGCAAATAAGCATGTTTCATGTGTTATGTGATCAATCCAGTAAATTGTGTATTGCAAATAAACAAGTTTTATGTGTTATGTGATCAATCCAGTAAATTGGGATTTGCAAATAAACTAGTTTCATGAATTATGTGATTGTGTTGTGTATCTTGTGGTATGCATACGTAAATTATTGAATTCCGGGTGTGACGTATCCTAACGAGTTTTGTATGTGATCGAGTGTTGTGGACAAGCGTTTATTTGACGTTCGTGTAAAATGTGGTAGTTAGGTTCTAGCTCTTTAAATCTCGTTGAGATTTGTGAGAATGGTTAACGTCTATGCGAAATGGGTCGTCTCTTGAAGTGGCAAGTATACTCATACATTATTGAAGGTATAGGGTAACGAGGAGTTTCTGAAAATATCATGGGGAATGTATTTACAAAGAATTGATCTTGGTTTGAAAATAGGAATTTGTAAATTTTTTTCCGGGTTGTAGATATATAAAGTACTAAAACTATTGAGTTAAATAATAGTATGATTTGTTTACGAATGAGATTGCCGGTAGTGTACTAAATTGTGGTAAATGAAGAAGGTGATACTTGGAGAATCTTGATGAAAATATGATGGGTGTAATTCACACTCAACGTGTCAAATCAATGAATAGTCACTTTAGATTTGGAATATATAAAATTGATTAAAAGTTGAAATGTTAAACATTACTCAAAACATAGGTAAATGGTTCTCAAACTGAAAATTTAAAGACAATAAATAATGGAAAAATAAAATTGTTAACATCTCTTGTAGCTTTCCACTAGAAGGAGAATAATTCCCAAGACGAGCACCGCTATGGTCACTCGTGTAGCCGATCTGGCTTCGGCTTTAGCTGTCTCCGTGCGATGTTCCGGTATTTCTTTTTCGAGGATGGAGATTAACTCCTTTTGGTACCCTAATTGGTTTGCAAGGCTATCCATTCTTTGTCCTTGCAAGTCGTGCATTACACCCTGCTCCATCCTTTGCCTCTCAAATTCTGAGGTCCTTATATATTGGTGAATGTCACTGGTTGGAATTCCCGTAACACTGGTGGGTGCCGTGGTATGCCTTACCCAAGGGTTAGGATGGTACGGGTCGGGCATTAGATATGGGTCTCTTAGTGGGGGTGGTAACTGATTGTGGAGATGGGGTGTCTGATACGGGTTCCTGGGTGCGGGTGATCCAGGTGTTCGAATTCTTGGGCCGGTGTTCCTAATCCAATCTGCCCTTACATCAAACCTTGGTCTAGCAGCTGGGGGTGTTGGTGACCGATACACGAGTGTCCTGCTGTCTTCTTCTCAATCAGACTCTGCTCCGGACGGTATACCGGGGAGGAAGGAGAGTAGGAGTCCATGTCTAGTAGAAAACAATGAAAATGTTGTAAGTGATAATGAAATACTGGGTGTTAAATATAGGATTTCTCATAGCTTTAGAGTTTGACTAGTCATAACACCGAGTCTTCACCATAGTATTTTAGAAATACACTTGACCTATAAGCAATGCATCCCTGAGGAGGATTCCCAGGAAAGAGGGGTGCTCACTAGGACACACTTAAGTACCCTATCTTTCCTTAGCCAGAATCACTCATGGGCCTACACACTCTTCCAGCCATCATGTATTAATAACACTATTGTTGGGCTCATGGTCATGATGAGAATTGTTGTGGGTTGGGCTTTGAGGCCCGAAAGTAAGGCTTATATATTGTAGTAGGCTTCTTCTTCTTGGAGGGTAAGTGGGCTTCTAGTTTATTATTAATGGGCTTTAGGCTCAATAGTTTAGATTTAGATCACAAGAGGTGGTGTCATTATATGTGTGAGTTTAAGTGTGCATGAAAAGCTAAGTGTGTATAAGTATGTGTTGAAACTTAGGATAGCACTTAAATGGATCAAATGGATAGCATGAATATAGCACAAAAATTTTCAGGCAGTGTGACACATAAGTCAGTAAATATTGTATCATGCAGTGTAATGATAGCATGTAGAAATATTCAAATAAGAGGAAATCATGTAGCATGTAGTAGCATGGCATTGTATGGGTGTCCTAAGGTTATAGTCTAGGTCAAGAGTGTCTAATAACCTAATTCCCTATAACCAAGGCTCTGATACCAATCTGTCACACCCCAACCGACGGCGGAAAAATCGGGGCGGGACATGTAGACTGTTTATGAGCACAAGGTTCACTAGATTTCAATATTTAATCATCAATTTCATTTGCAACCATTCAAACACAAATAACAAAATTCAAAAAGTACATAAATAAAAATACAAATTGTTCTTTGAATTTAAATTAACTAGGTCCGACTTAAGTGTAGCATGTCTTGCTCAAATTCACACGTTAGCACCTGAAACATGAATAAAATATGGTCAACTAAAAAGTTGGTGAGCATACATAGGTTTGTACATAGATAGTGTATAAATATGAATAAGCAAATCCTTACATGTCATGATAAATAAGGCATTTATGAGGAGCAGCTATTGTGTAACTAAAATACAATCAAACCTTTGTAACTAGCATGCAAATTGTGTTTTCGATAACAATCATCCCAATCTGGGTGAGTTTGTCAGACTCAATAGATCTATCATTGTTAACCGTCGCCTTAAATAGTTAATGATTGCAAAAAATTTGCACACAAAAGTTAACACACCTAGCACTCAAACATAAAGCTCAAATTTGCACACATGAATGTAAATAGGATTTGTGTTTATGTAGTTTGTGTAAATGTAAGCTATTGTTTGTATAAAATTCATGAATCACCCCAAAAAGTGTAAAAGAGAAAAGGGGCTATGTAATACTCACTTGATTCAAGAGTGTTGTTAGTACGCAAGACTAGGTAGCAAAACGATCCTTGTAACTCACCACGTTAACCTAGTGTATAATGCATATTGAATTAATAGTGTGTACACAAATCTATGTCTAAGTCTAGGGTTCAACGGGTTTTGATGTGTGTGGGTTTGTACAAAGAGGTTTATGTTATTCCATGTAAGGCATACTATGCTTGTATAAGAATTCAATGTGTATTATGAGTTCAAGGTATATATGTATGAACTTAATAGTTATTGACTTAGGGTTGAATTTAAATAAGTTTAAATAAATAAATAATTTTATTTATTTATTTATGAAAAATACGTTAAAATATATAGAACGTAAATATATGTTTAGAAAAAGAAATTATATTTAGGTGGATAGTATTTAATTTAAATAAATAAAATAAATAAATAATTTCATTTATTTAAATTAATCAAATAAATAATTAATTTTTATTTATTTATTTATGAAAAATGTGTTAAAATATATAGAACGTAAATATATGTTTAGAAAAAGAAATTTTATTTATGTGGATAGTGTTTAATTTAAATAAATAAAATAATTAAATAATTTTATTTATTTATTTATTTGTGAAAAATATGTTAAAGTTTATAGGATGTAAATATATATTTATATTTAGAAAAGAAATTTCTATTTGTGTATTATACTAAATAAGTTTTTATTTATTTATCATCTTTGAATTGAATACTAATTTGCTTTTAATGAGTTAATATTTTATAAACTTTTATAAAATTTATTGCTTTTATTTAGAATTTAATTTTAAATATTTAAAGTTTTTGTTTTAAAAGTTTAATGTGCAATTTAACACTTTAATTTGGATTAAATCTGAGTTTATATTGAAATTTAAAATTTCTGGTTTTATTCTGTTATAAATATCTCAAGGTTTATAAAAATATTTTTTTCAAAATTTTTGGAGTGTTAGATTTAGTGCAAAAATATAAACAGGCCGCAGGGACTCGAACCCGGGCCTTGGGTGGGTAGGTTTAGCGACTGAACCGCTGGACCAGAGGGCATTTTCGTTACGGTTTTGATCTCGGATGGGTCTAAACCAATGATTCCAGGCCGGTACTAGTGGGCGCAAAAGGCAAAACAGGCCGGTCGTAGGCCGTGGGTCGTGGGTTTCGAACCCACGCCACCTAGCCTGCGGTGCAGTGTCTTACCGGCTGGGCTAGGTGGTTTTGCTGTCTTATAAAGGATTCCAATTGTTTGTAACTGATGACTGAATCAATCCCCAAATCGTTTTAGCGTAAAAGAAAAAGAATATATGAACCCTAGGATTAAAAGTTGCTCCGCGTGATTTGTGGTATTAAACGTGTTAAATCCTCAGATTTGGAAATGATTTGGACTGGGTTTGACCGTCAAATTGGTTTGAATCTTGATTCTGGCCGCGCAATCTGCTGAATTTGATCATTATTGATATTCAGGAAAGGTCTAGTACTGATTACGCATACAAGGAAAGTCTCCTTCGATCGAAAACAGTCCTAGTATTGCAAGGACTTGAGATGGGTTGACTCAGAAGAGTCAAATTCGATTGAAATTATGAATTGGCCGCGAGATTCATTGAATTGGAGGGTTATATGTGTCTAGAAGTGGACTGGAACCGGTTACACATAAATGGGAACCCCATAACAGTTGGATTTAATTGAGTTTGTAATAGGATTGGATTGTTTGATTTTTAAAAGTCAAACTTGACAAGGATGAGTCAAAATTGGGTTTATAGGTCTAATTTCAAAGGGGTTCCATTTGTGTGTTCAAATAGTAGGGGGGGTTTCTTAAATGATAATAAAAGAATATATTTTTATACACACATATATATATATATATATATACATATAAAACTAGAGCATTTTATGTTTTATTTCCTATTACTTTATAAAAAGTTCCAACTTGATGAAAAATTGAAATAATATTCAATTCAGTCAATTGTATATTTACATTTTTATTTACAAATAAGTATTTGTATTCGTTTAAAAGATGTAGAAGCAGGGTTTAGTACTCATATGTTTTATTTTGGCTATAACAAAATGTTTGCTCATATAAATTTATATATAATAAGGAAATAATACGTAAATGTAAGGTTTGGAAAATTTGAATTGATGTGTGCTAAAAATAATAATTATTTTGACATATTATATTTGAATAGGTGTGGGATTTCAAGATTTTATTATTGTACATAATAAAATGAATAAAGAAAAAAAAATTTATGGTATGAAAATAATGGATGTTACAGTACCCTATGTTGAGGGAATTTCGTCCCGAAATTTAACAAATAGAAGCTACTGAATTTGGAAAGAAGTGTGGATATTGGAGCTTCATTTGATCCTTACGTTCCCAAGTAAACTCGGGGTCACGTTTAGATTCTCAATGAACTTTGAAAGCTGGGTTGAGGAGTACGATTTATAACAAGATTCAGGTGTGTTTCTCAAGGTCAGGTATGGATGGTGATAATGGATTTTGTTTTGAAATGAAATTTGAGGAGAAACTGTCGAATAATCATTTGGATTCTAAAGGTGAAATGCATTACTTGGAATGGATTTGATGGAAATTTGATGATCAGGGTTTGACTAAGGTGTAGTCTAATATGCTCAGAAGTTGTCAGGGGACAAAAGAGTTCACAAACACAGGCCTAGGTCAAAACTTCACCCGATATGAACAACGTTACTTCCGATAATATGACAGAGCACTTATATATAGGAAGTACCATCGGCGTATCCACCATGCCCTTGTCATATCACATTAGTTTTGTTGCTTTATATCACGATAGGTTTTAGGTCTCAACACACGATAGAATTCACTATGTTTTCCATGCGCTGATTTTTATAATTACGTGTGCACCCGTAATTACTCGAATCATCGCATGGTCCGTATAGGTCCTTCCTTTGTGTGTGGGTCAAAAGGGCACAAATTCACTTAGTTCATGTCTATTGTTTTCACATGTGAGTTGGTAAGTAGTAACTATGTCCCTAAATAGGCAGGTCTGTTAGCAACTAAAGAGTAACAAGGTAGTATAAGTTAAAGTTTCATGTATGGTCTAGTGTCATGTAGCTTGTAATCGAATAGATTTCATGCGTAATGTGAACAACTTAGCATCATATATTTTGTAAATCAATAAGCCCTCATGTGTAATGTAAACAACATAGTATCATGTGTATTGTAGGAAATGAAGTTCATGTATGGTGTTGACAACTTAGCATCATGTATTTTGTAACTCAATAAGTTTCATGTTCAATGTAGTCAATCTAGTATTATGTACCAAGCAAACAATTGTTATGTATGATGTATATTGTAACCAACCAAGTTCCATGTGTCCAACCCAGTATCATGTGTATTGCAAATAAGCAAGTTTCATGTGTTATGTGATCAATCCAGTAAATTGTGTATTGCAAATAAACAAGTTTTATGTGTTATGTGATCAATCCAGTAAATTGGGATTTGTAAATAAACTAGTTTCATGTATTATGTGATTGTGTTGTGTATCTTGTGAGCATGCATACGTAAATTATTGAATTCCGGGTGTGACGTATCCTAACGAGTTTTGTATGTGATCGAGTGTTGCGGACAAGCGTTTATTTGGCGTTCGTGTAAAATGTGGTAGTTAGGTTCTAGCTCTTTAAATCTCGTTGAGATTTGTGAGAATGATTAACGTCTATGAGAAATGGGTCGTCTCTTGAAGTGGCAAGTATACTCATACATTATTGAAGGTATAGGGTAACGAGGAGTTTCTGAAAATATCATGGGGAATGTATTTACAAAGAATTGATCTTGGTTTGAAAATAGGAATTTGTAAATTTTTTTCCGGGTTGTAGATATATAAAGTACTGAAACTATTGAGTTAAATAATCTAAGTAAATGGCCAATTTATTGGAAACCTTTTTATTAAAATTTTCAATTATCATAGGGAGAATATTCTTAAGAGGAATTAATGGCTAAACAAGTAGTTGTATATTAATTTAGCCAATATTTAGAAATAATTAATTTAACGAGAACAAGTCATATTTATCAATTTGAAATAATGTTTTTATAAAATAGGTTGTATTAAGTTTTCTTACAAGGTGAAAAGGTTTATAGAAAATTTATATTTCAGATGTTATCTAAAAGCTTGACAAACTTTTTGTTTGAACAAAATATCGAGGTTGTTTAAATCAAATAATAGTATGATTTGTTTATGAATGAGATTGCCGGTAGTGTACTAAATTGTGGTAAATGAAAAAGGTGATACTTGGAGAATCTTGATGAAAATATGATGGGTGTAACTCACACTCAACCTGTCAAATCAATGAATAGTCACTTTAGATTTGGAATATATAAAATTGATTAAAAGTTGAAATGTTAAACATTACTCAAAACATAGGTAAATGGTTCTCAAACTGAAAATTTAAAGACAATAAATAATGGAAAAATAAATTTGTTAACGTCTCTTGTAGCTTTCCACTAGAAGGAGAATAATTCCCAAGACGAGCACCGCTATGGTCACTCGGGTAGCCGATCTGGCTTCGGCTTTAGCTGTCTCCGTGCGATGTTCCAGTATTTCTTTTTCGAGGATGGAGATTAACTCCTTTTGGTACCCTAATTGGTTTGCTAGGCTGTCCATTCTTTATCCTTGCAAGTCGTGCATTACCCCCTGCTCCATCCTTTGCCTCTCAAATTCTGAGGTCCTTACATATTGGTGAATGTCACTGGTTGGAATTCCCGTAACACTGGTGGGTGCCGTGGTATGCCTTACCCAAGGGTTAGGATGGTACGGGTCGGGCATTAGATATGGGTCTCTTAGTGGGGGTGGTAACTGATTGTGGAGATGGGGTGTCTGATACGGGTTCCTGGGTGCGGGTGATCCAGGTGTTCGAAGTCTTGGGCCGGTGTTCCTAATCCAATCTGCCCTTACATCAAACCTTGATCTAGCAGCTGGGGGTGTTGGTGACCGATACACGAGTGTCCCGCTGTCTTCTTCCCAATCAGACTCTGCTCCGGGACTGTATACCGGGGAGGAAGGAGAGTAGGAGTCCATGTCTAGCAGAAAACAATGAAAATGTTGTAAGTGATAATGAAATACAGGGTGTTAAATATAGGAGTTCTCATAGCTTTAGAGTTTGACTAGTCATAACACCGAGTCTTCACCATAGTATTTTAGAAATACACTTGACCTATAAGCAATGCATCCCTGAGGAGGATTCCCAGGAAAGAGGGGTGGTCACTAGGACACACTTAAGTACCCTATCTTTCCTTAGCTAGAATCACTCATGGGCCTACACACTCTTCCAGCCATCATGTATTAATAACACTATTGTTGGGCTCATGGTCATGATGAGAATTGTTGTGGGCTGGGCTTTGAGGCCCGAAAGTAAGGCTTATATATTGTAGTAGGCTTCTTCTTCTTGGAGGGTAAGTGGGCTTCTAGTTTATTATTAATGGGCTTTAGGCTCAATAGTTTAGATTTAGATCACAAGAGGTGGTGTCATTATATGTGTGAGTTTAAGTGTGCATGAAAAGCTAAGTGTGTATAAGTATGTGTTGAAACTTAGGATAGCACTTAAATGGATCAAATGGATAGCATGAATATAGCACAAAAATTTTCAGGCAGTGTGACACATAAGTCAGTAAATATTGTATCATGCAGTGTAATGATAGCATGTAGAAATATTCAAATAAGAGGAAATCATGTAGCATGTAGTAGCATGGCATTGTATGGGTGTCCTAAGGTTATAGTCTAGGTCAAGAGTGTCTAATAACCTAATTCCCTATAACCAAGGCTCTGATACCAATCTGTCACACCCCAACCGACGGCGGAAAAATCGGGGCGGGACATGTAGACTGTTCATGAGTACAAGGTTCACTAGATTTCAATATTTAATCATCAATTTCATTTGCAACCATTCAAACACAAATAGCAAAATTCAACAAGTACATAAATAAAAATACAAATTGTGCTTTGAATTTAAATTAACTAGGTCCGACTTAAGTGTAGCATGTCTTGCTCAAATTCACACGTTAGCACTTGAAACATGAATAAAATAGGGTCAACTAAAAAGTTGGTGAGCATACATAGGTTTGTACATAGATAGTGTATAAATATGAATAAGCAAATCCTTACATGTCATGATAAATAAGGCATTTATGGGGAGCAGCTATTGTGTAACTAAAGTACAATCAAACCTTTGTAACTAACATGCAAATTGTGTTTTCGGTTACAATCACCCCAATCTGGGTGGGTTTGTCAGACTCAATAGATCTATCATTGTTAACCGTCGGCTTAAATAGTTAAGGATTGCACAAAATTTGCACACAAAAGTTAACACACCTAGCACTCAAACATAAAGCTCAAATTTGCACACATGAATGTAAATAGGATTTGTGTTTATGTAGTTTGTGTAAATGTAAGCTATTGTTTGTATAAAATTCATGAATCACTCCAAAAAGTGTAAAAGAGAAAAGGGGCTATGTAATACTCACTTGATTCAAGAGTGTTGCTACTACGCAAGACTAGGTAGCAAAACGATCCTTGTAACTCACCACGTTAACTTAGTGTATAATGCATATTGAATTAATAGTGTGTACCCAAATCTATGTCTAAGTCTAGGGTTCAACGAGTTTTGATGTGTGTGGGTTTGTACAAAGAGGTTTATGTTATTCCATGTAAGGCATACTATGCTTGTATGAGAATTCAATGTGTATTATGAGTTCAAGGTATATATGTATGAACTTAATAGTTATTGACTTAGGGTTGAATTTAAATAAGTTTAAATAAATAAATAATTTTATTTATTTATTTATGAAAAATACGTTAAAATATATAGAACGTAAATATATGTTTAGAAAAAGAAATTATATTTAGGTGGATAGTATTTAATTTAAATAAATAAAATAAACAAATAATTTCATTTATTTAAATAAATAATTTTTATTTATTTATTTATGAAAAATATGTTAAAATATATAGAACGTAAATATATGTTTAGAAAAAGAAATTTTACTTATGTGGATAGTGTTTAATTTAAATAAATAAAACAATTAAATAATTTTATTTATTTATTTATTTGTGAAAAATATGTTAAAGTTTATAGGATGTACATATATATTTATATTTAGAAAAGGAATTTCTATTTGTGTATTATACTAAATAAGTTTTTATTTATTTATCATCTTTGAATTGAATACTAATTTGCTTTTAATGAGTTAATATTTTATAAACTTTTATAAAATTTATTGCTTTTATTTAGAATTTAATTTTAAATATTTAAAGTTTTTGTTTTAAAAGTTTAATGTGCAATTTAACACTTTAATTTGGATTAAATCTGAGTTTATATTGAAATTTAAAAATTCTGGTTTTATTCTGTTATAAATATCTCAAGGTTTATAAAAATATTTTTTTCAAAATGTTTGGAGTGTTAGATTTAGTGCAAAAATATAAACAGGCCGCAGGGACTCGAACCCGGGCCTTGGGTGTGTGGGTTTAGCGACTGAACCGCTGGACCAGAGGGCATTTTCGTTACGGTTTTGATCTCGGATGGGTCTAAACCCATGATTCCAGTCCGGTACTAGTGGGCGCAAAAGGCAAAACAGGTCGGTCGTAGGTCGTGGGTCGTGGGTTTCGAACCCACGCCACCTAGCCTGCGGTGCAGTGTCTTACCGGCTGGGCTAGGTGGTTTTGCTATCTTATAAAGGATTCCAATTGTTTGTAACTGATGACTGAATCAATCCCCAAATCGGTTTAGCGTAAAAGAAAAAGAATATATGTACCCTAGGATTAAAAGTTGCTCCGCGTGATTTGTGGTATTAAGCGTGTTAAATCCTCAGATTTGGAAATGATTTGGACTGGGTTTGACCGTGGACGGTCAAACCATTTCAAATTGGTTTGAATCTTGATTATGGCCGCGCAATCTGCTGAATTTGATCATTATTGATATTCAGGAAAGGTCTAGTACTGATTACGCATACAAGGAAAGTCTCCTTCGATCGAAAACAGTCCTAGTATTGCAAGGACTTGAGATGGGTTGACTCAGAAGAGTCAAATTCAGTTGAAATTGTGAATTGGCCGCGAGATTCATTGAGTTGGAGGGTTATATGTGTCTAGAAGTGGACTAGAACCGATTACGCATAAATGGGAACCCCATAACAAGAATATAGGTCTAATTTCAAAATTGGGTTTATAGGTCTAATTTCAAAGGGGTTCCATTTGTGTGTTCAAATAGTAGGGGGGTTTCTTAAATGATAATAAAAGAATATATTTTTATACACATATATATATACATATAAAACTAGAGCATTTTATTTTTTATTTCCTATTACTTTATAAAAAGTTCCAACTTGATGAAAAATTGAAATAATATTCTATTCAGTCAATTGTATATTTACATTTTTATTTACAAATAAGTATTTGTATTCGTTTAAAAGATGTAGAAGCAGGGTTTAAAACTCATATGTTTTATTTTGGCTATAACAAAATGTTTGTTCATATAAATTTATATATAATAAGGAAATAATACGTAAATGTAAGATTTGGAAAATTTGAATTGATGTGTGCTAAAAATAATAATTATTTTGACATATTTTATTTGAATAGGTGTGGGATTTCAAGATTTTATTATTGTACATAATAAAATGAATAAAGGAAAAAAAAATTATGGTCTGAAAATCATGGATGTTACATGTATATATGCATGTTTCTCCCCCAATAGGAAAATAAGTAAAAAGGGGCCGTGAAACTCACCTGAGTCTGACTAAAGCGTAGTAAATAGCACCACACAAGGATGCAACAAATACCACAAATAGCTTGCTAGGGGACGATCTACCAATGCCCTAAAATACGATTCACAACCTTCAGAGACACATAGGATTTCGTGACGACGACACGGAAGAGTTTAATATCCAAAAACTTATTTAGGATCAACGGATAGACCAACGCGTCATCGGAATCAAGGATTTTTAGTTTATCATTTAATGTGAATACGACACGTGTAATACGTCACCAAAACACAAGTTAATAATAAATATATATATATATATATATATACATTATTGTTTCAGGTATTTGTTTGGGTTAAAATAATAACTTCGAATAATATAAATAATTTATATCGTTTTGAAACGTGAAAATAATAATTAAAGCGAGTTACCTAATCAAAAGTTCGAATATTAATATAAAAACATCGTTTGCGTGTTTTTAAATAAAATGATAATAATTTAGTGAAATAATAAATTAATAGTATTTCTAATACTCAAAAATGTTTTATAAAATCAATCTCGAGCATACGGGTATTTTCGGGTGTTAAAACATTTTAACGTAGTATTATAACATCATAGAAAAATGATTTTGTAACAAGGAAACTAGTGAAAAGTCCCAAAAAATAATGCAGGAGACCGGACTCGAACCCGGGACTCCTACGCACACGTCCAACAAACTAACCACTCTGCCCACTATAGTCATCGCAATAGAGTTCCGTCCCAAATGGTTTAACACACCAACCCACTGAGTTCTTCCCCCTTTACGAATCCGAATGCCAAATCCACCCTCAATTCCCTTGAATCTGATCGCGAATGAACCAAATGACAGAGGGGATTTGTTAATCGGTCCATTGAGAATATGTGGGTGAGTTTAATTGCAAAAAATATTAAGTTTAAGAGCGTTAATTCTTGTTTGAAAACCGAAACCCTAGTTTAAGAACACAAAATCAAATTGATCAAATATGATGTTAAGAGTTGTTGAAACGATAGGGGTTTTACACAGTATGGTATTGCAAATCTATCCAAGTGGTTTAATTGGATTGAGGTTGATTTTAAGATCAATACCCCCAAATTGTTTTATGAACGAACCCTAGTTTCTAGATCATGAAGAATTCGATGTTGTAAGCCCGTATTAGCTTAGGGCTTTTGATTTATACATGAAAACGAAAGTCTGGGAGTGTTTGATTACCAGATTGTGTGTCGAGTTGATAGTGTTTGACTAAATCGAGTTCCGACATTGATGAGCTCGGCCTCCGGCGACCCTGGTTCCTTCTATGGTCGAATTCGTGTGTGCAAATGCTTCTGAGGGATTCATTCAAGGTGCGTATATGTTTGATTGTGAGAATGGTAAACGAATTTGATTGAATTCGATGATTGTAGTGATGGCTCGACGGTTACGATTTTAAGGCGAGTTAATAAGCTTAATTCGAAATCATAATGGATCGATAATGCTTGTAAATGATTGGAAAAAGGTCTAGATCATTAAGGCTTCTCAAAACAGTAGTGAATTGAACAAAGTTGAAGTTATTGTTGCGAATTTGAATCAAAGCATGGGGGTTTGACTTTTACAAGTCAATAAAATCGATTTTGAATGCAATTGATCCATTTTGACTTTCAAGGGTCAACCAAAATGGGTTTGAGTTAATTATAGAAATAGTCCCTGTAATTTAAGATTAAATATTGACAAAATTGGTCCTTGAGATTTGTAACTGAGTTAACAGAATTTTGTCAGGTGTCACACGTACCACCAATATCTCTGTTTTGCCCACTAGGAGGTTACGGATTTGTTTTTAGTTTCTCTGGTGGAGACTTCCAAGGAGGTCACCACTCTAGTACTACTCCTACCTGAGCACGCTTAACTGTGGAGTTCTACTCTCACTAGAGCCAATATGCCAAAAAGCGAGTTGTTGGTATTTGAGGTTCGGCATTCCTTATGAACCCAACATCTCTCATGTCCATGGTCGATGTGGAATTTTCCTAGTATGTTACAATTTTGTATCGAGTACCGGAATCATACTAATACCGTATAAATAGATCCAATACGGTATACGGTGCCCACTTTTCTAGAAATTCGGTATTGGTATTTTCAATACCGGCACCGATAACATCTAGAGATGAGCATTTTGTAACTAGTACCATACCCTATGCAGTTAATATCGCCGATATATCGCAGATATTGTAACTTCAAAATATCGGTGTTTTGACCGAGTTTATCGGTTTAACTAAGTTGGGCCTTTTTGATATTAGTCTCCCCATTCCACAATACAAAAGTGTTAGCCTAACTTCAAAACCCATAGACAAAAGTCCAAAACCCATGGAATTAACTGCCCTAATAAGATGCTGACATGTAATCGGAGGTTCAGAACTCTAATCCCACGCTGCTCGGCTGCTGAGTGACCTGCAATCCAACTCCAATCGGGCTTGTTTGGCTGCAATCGAGCATCGGCAACTCTAATTGCACACCCAAACAAGTTTCTGACCTGCAATCCAACTCCAATCGGGCTTTAGAAACTCACTAAGGTACTGTACTACTGTTCTTCTTCTTATTTCTCTGATTTGCAACTTTTTTTTCATATTTGATATAATTCAGCTGCTTTATTTGAATGTTAAGTTATTTGTTGTTGTTGAGTGATTTTAATGTTGTTAAATTGAAAAACTCACAAGGTATTGTTAAGTTATATGTTGTTGTTGTTGTTGACTGATTCAATGTTGTTCAATATTATTGATAAGTAGCCTGCCAAATATTGAAAAGTTTATTTGAATGTGTGTATGTATAATAATTCTAATAAACAAGGTTCATCATGTTTATAGATTTGACAATGGATGGTCCAAGTCCAACAACTCCATCGTCACATGCATCTGTAAACCCTACAAACATTAATACAATGTCGTCTGATGCAAACACCGCCTCAAATTTTTCAATGCGTCTGGTGCAAAATTCGTTTGATATGGCATGGGAATGGGGAGAGTGTAGAGATGCCATGAAAAAAACAATGCATCTGGTGCAAAATTTGAGGTCACAAAATGAGTGGAGGAATCACACAAATGAAGCAACATCTTACTCATACCAGAGGACAAGTCAAAGGTTGTCCGAAAGTGACGGTGGATATCCAGAAGAGAGTTATGGAATCAATAAAAGAAAAAGAAAATATACAACTAGAAAAGAAAATAAATTTGCAGATTCTTAGTTCACAGTCAGTTGATGTTTCTGATGAGGATCAGGAAGATCAAGACGGTGTACAAGAAGTTCGTATAAAAAAATGTTTCAAAGAAAAAGAAATATGTAGGTGCTAGCAACACGCGAGGTCCTATTGATGGCGTATTAAAGACATATCATGGAAAAAAAAAAGCAAACTACATTTGATAGAAATAATCCAATAAAAGAGATGTTAAAGATGGAAGTTTGGGATAAGTTTGCAACTTGGGCTTATTCGGTTGGTTTACCCTTCAATGTCGTACGTGACGAAGGTTTTCAAGATATGATCAATGCCATTGGAGAATATGGAAGAGGTATTTAAATGTTATAAATCTTTGTTTGATTGCAAGAGCAATTGTGGTTTTCATTTACAGCCACGAAAGGATTCTTAATATGATGAGGAAGCTAACGAAAAACAAGGAGTTTCACAGGTCTTGTGTATCTAGGTTTGCAACCTAGTTTTATACCATTTAGAGTGTCCACGAGAATCGACATCATATTTAAGTATTGTTTATTTATGAAAAATGGAGGAAAAGTGACTTTGCAAAGAAGGCACCTGGAAAGAGAGTCGAGTGAATAGTTTCAAAAACAGAATTTTGGGATAACATACACCTAGCTTGTCAAGTGCTAGCTCCTTTGGTGGATGTGGTAAGATTGGTTTATACGGAAGAGAAGCCAAATATGGGTTACATCTATGATGAAGTGGATAGAGCGAAGGAGCAAATCAAGAAAAATGTAACTGATGAAAGAATTGTCACTAAACTTTGGGGTATGCTTCAAACAAGATGGTCCGACCAGCTTCAAACAAGATTACATGCATGTATTGATTATTGAACTTTATATTTAACATAAGCGCTTAGTTTTAATTTTAACTCTTTATTGAATGTGCAGCTGGATATTACCTGAAACCCGCCATTTTTCATGGTGAAAATTCAAAGGAGATAAAGAAGAACAGGAACATTGTGACGGGACTTAATGTTGCTATTGACCGTCTAGTGCCCGATGATGATGAGAATGATAAAGTGAGACAGGACTTGAATCTATACATTGATTCAGTTGGGCAATTTGGATCTGCAGCTGCTATAAGGGGTAGAAAGAAAGTTGCACCATGTAAGTAAAACATTATAACCTATTCACATGTTTTATAGCTTAATTTTGTATTAAATCACCCGAGTTATTAAAATGTAGATATATGGTGGCGTACTTATGGGATCGACACACCTTTGCTCCAAACATTTGCTATTTGTGTCCTCAGTCAAACATGTAGTGCTTCACCTTGTGAACGCAATTGGAGTACATTTGAAAATGTAAGTTCTTTCTACCAAATATTTTTATAAATTATATATTTATATTACATTTAAGTTATTTACTTCATTAGGTAATTTTTTGTATTCTTTATGTTCAGTTACATTCAAAGAAAAGAAATTGTCTTTTGCAACAAAAACTCAATGACCTTGTATTCATCCAATACAACACAAGGTTACAAAGGCGCTACAAGTCACTAAAAGCCAACAAATCTTTGGATCCTATTTTGTTGAGAGACGTAGAGGAAAATGATGATTGGGTTACACCAACGAAAGTTGAGCTTCAAGATTTTGTTGAAGGGACATATGGTATTCTTTGGTCGGTTGCGCGAGAGGCAATGGAAGGAAACGAAGAAGTTGGGCCAAGTACTAGGAGCAAAAGGGAGCGCTATATAGATGATGACGATGATATTACAGTTGAAGTGAATGATCTGGAAGAACAATTGGATGGCTTGGTTGATGTGGACTCGGAGGATGATTTCATTGCTTACGATTAGATCATGTTTCTATTTTCTAATATAAAATATTGACATCTTTTATGTTTTTGACTTTTGATTTGACTATTAATATTAATATTATATATATATATATATAAGTTTATGCATGATATAAAAATTACCGATATCTCACTGATATCCCACCACGAGAACCGATATCTCAAATATCGGTACTTGAACAATAATCGATATTTTTTCGCATTAACTGCATAGACCATACCAATAAATTCGGTATGGTATTTGATACTCACTTCTTAAAAAGTTCAATATTGATATTTACGGTACTAGTACCAGTATGGTACCAAACTCATCCATGTTCCTCTCTATTTAATAGTTCCCTCGTAACTACCTCAAATTTTCCCTCCACCATCCCTTTTTTGCGAGGGAACGTTTAAAAGAGAAAAAAAATATTTAAAAAGTTAGAGGGAAAGTAGAAGAAATATAATTTTTTGAAGGGAAATTTATCCCTATTCTAATTAAAAACTAAATAAATTACCACTTGTCATAACCACATTCATTCTTACCCAACTTTTCCCCCCAAAACCATTCCACATCTATTCAATAATTCGCGGATCTATTATAACCCATTTGTTTTATATCTCGGGTCATAACCCAATGTTTATGCTCAACCCATATAAACCCAAAATTTACCTTTAACCTTCATTTTACCTTTTCTTTTCCCCAACAAAGGAGCTGTAAACCCTAAAGCTTTTTTTTTATGTTCAAGGTTTATACAAGCCAAGATCGATAACCATCTCAATTAATCATCTGTTCAAGGATCAATTGTTTATTTTTTACCTTTTTCTATTTGTTTTTTTGATATGCAACTGGAATCCTTTAATTTTCGAAGATTTTGATTTCAGTTTTCAAAAACCATCTCAGTAGTCTATTCAAGTTTCAATCTTTTATCTGTTTACCTTTTTTCTATTTGTTTTTTTGATATGCAATCAGAACCTTTTAATTTAAGATTTTGTTTGTTTTGCTTGATCTCAATCTTCAGATTCAAGATTCAGTCATTTGTTTAAGATTCATTCGTTTTGTTATAATGTTTTTTTATTCTGATTATGTTTTTTTGTAGTTTTGAATTAGTTTACCAAATAATTAATATTCTAAAT
The DNA here is from genome assembly GCA_023525975.1 of Smallanthus sonchifolius. Lineage (NCBI taxonomy): Eukaryota > Viridiplantae > Streptophyta > Magnoliopsida > Asterales > Asteraceae > Smallanthus > Smallanthus sonchifolius. Next base: position 38,462,734 of record CM042046.1, read on the forward strand.
CTGTATGTGTAAATATTGATTGTGTGTATATAAGTTTTCTGTATCGAAAATACTATGAATATTCATTATTCATTAATATTGAATGTATGTATGACTGAAAATTAATTTCGAATTGAGGACTTTGATTTAAAATGCTTTCAACCATATATATCGCAAACTTTCCTTATTTATCCCCAATTAACTATTCGAAATTTGAATTCTCAATCAATATGATTATAACTGAAAATTGATTTTGAATTCATACGTTACAGACCTTTAAACCACCTTAATGTATTTGAAGTTATTTCTAACATATTGAATTGCTTAAATTATATAATTTTTTAATTATAATAAAAAACTAAATGTTTTTATCACTTGGCATCACCACATTGCATCTCACAAAAATTTCCTCCTAAAACTACATTTATATCATTCATTTAATATTTTTATATTTAGTTTTTTTTTAATTTTCATAAATAAATATTTTACCAAATCAATTTATCATTATTACCATGGCTCACATTGTTTTTAAAATTATCATCAAAAGTTAATATTTAAAAAATCAAGAATTAAAAAATAGGATATTTTAAATAAATATGTGTTAAAATAAAATTTACTGGTATTTAATTAGTAGTTTTTTTATATTTATAAATAAATTTTTTATTTTTGATCCATAAATTTTAATACTCAGTTTTTAATAAAATTAAGAAACTTGCAAATATTTATTTTTAAAAGTGTATTATATTTTACACTTTAAGTTTCTAAATGACCATATTTAAAAAAATATATGTTTACAAGTTTCAGTTCTAATGTATTAGTTTTAATTTTTTCATATTTAAATTTAAGTGTGTCGAAATATTAAGGAGTGGACTTTTTAAAATTTGGAGTTTTAAATTTTGAATTTAAAAGAAGATATATTGTTGAAATTTAAATTTTATTTGTATATTATTATTTCTTTAATAAGAGATTTAGTATTAAAAGTTTAGCGAGATTTTCCGCATACAAATACAAATAGTATCCGTTGATATGCAATCATTTATATATATTTTACATACATAATAATCCCGCATTATGGTACTAAATTAAATAATAACCTTGCAATTTGTGCTTAAAATACAAATATTTGATAAATGTAGGTTATTCGGTGTTAAAAATACAAATCAAGCTAAATCTTATCAAGAACACCAAGAATTCAAGCTTCTAGAAGGTTTATTCCCGGAGCATTGACTCCCAAGAAGTCAAAATTGGTCAACAATAGTCAACAAGAAGCTACAAGACAAATCTAGGGAAAATATAGGGATGCACGACCGTGCATCCTAATGCACGGTCGTGCATTGCCTTCTCTGCTCCCCACGGCCCGGTACCGTGTCCTCTATACCCTGTTTGATTCCCTGGGCCTTTGCACGACCGTGCAACCCAATGCATGGCCGTGCATTGCATATTTTGAGGCCTATAAATAGGAGGCTTGGGTTCTTCATTCCACACACCAATCTTGAGAGAAATTACACTCAAGAAGAGAGCATTCTCGTAGTTGGAGTAGAGGGGCACTTCCTCTTTGTTCCACAGTAGGGGAGCCTACGAAACACATCATTACGCTAGTCGTTATGGCCATTCGTGGCTAAACCTTCTTTGTATTGCTAGGGTGAAGATGATGTTTGGTGCATGTTAATGTTTAACTTATTAATGAAGTGGTATGTTTATGTCTTTAAGTAATCCGTCCTCAAAAATCATCTTCTGATGGGCTTTTATTATTGTCTAAATCCGTCTTTATACTTGTCAGTGTCTTGATTTTAAAGAGAAAGATCGTAAAACCCTTTTTAATCAAACTTCCTTTGAAACTCGTACGTCTTTATACGAGCAGAGATTGATAAGCCAAGGCTTGGTCTATACTTCTAAGATCGTACGTCTTTATACGAGATGTTGGGAACGGTACGTCTTTATACGAGATGTTGGGAACGGTAAGTCTTTATACTTGGTCCCATTGTTACACCGCCTCCCGGTGAGCAAAATATAATCACCTATTTAACTTAATATAAATCATTTTGAGTCCGATGTCTTTATCCAAACCGAAGATGACTATTCGATGGGTTAAGGGTAAATGTTGTCCCTAACGGGAGGCACTACCACTTTTTAAATAATATAATTTGCAAATCAAATGTCGTGAGGACGAGGCTCTAGCGGTGACCCGGGTCACAAGTTTATAGTAGTCATACCAATGAATTAGTTAACTTAACATTATCACGTACCAAGCTGATTCGAATCCCGAAGCAATACATTTCGTAATCTGATCATTTTCGCTTTATTTACTTTTCTAATATTTACTATTCTGCTAGTTACATTCCTGTTACACGCTTCATGCACATTTTTACTTTTATGTTATTTACTTTACTGTCATTTATTTTTCAGCTTCACAAGTACACAAAACCCACTCACTAATTAATCCGGCTAAACGATAACAAAAGTTGAGTATTGGAACTCGACCGTGTCCATTGGTTCGATACTTGGTTCTTACCTAACTATATTACGCTGCGATAGGTACACTTGCCTATTGTGTGTGTTTTAAGTTGACGTAATTATCATTTTACTTTATAAATTTAAAACTTGATATCGTGAAATCAATTAATCTAAAAATATATTCATTTATATTTTTATACTTATCACACGACACATTAAGTTTTTGGCGCCGTTGCCGGGGAGACGGTGATTTCAAGAAAAATTCAAGTTAACGGATTAGCTTTTTATTTTCCTTCTGTTTTTCTTTCAGACTTTGTTGCAGGTAGTGTATGATCCAAAGTTCTACTACTGGTTTATATCAACCTTTAGCAGAACCTGAAAGATTTATTCACCGCCGAGTTCGAGAAAACCGTGCTAGAAAAATGGCTGTAGAAAACCGCACGATCGCCGAATTTGCAAGACCGTCACTAGACGCGTTGGGGTCTAGTATCACAAGACCAACAGTCGATGCTAACAACTTTGAGATCAAATCTCATGTCATCCACATGATCCAGTCATCATGCACGTTCAACGGATTACCCGATGAGGATCCACATGCCCACATCGCAAATTTCCTCGAGATTTGTGATACCTTTAAACTGAACGGAGTGTCGAACGATGTTATTCGCCTCCGTATGTTTCCTTTCTCCTTAAGGGAATGAGCTAAGGCATGGTTGAGTTCTCTCCCTATCAGGTCAATCACCACTTGAGACGATCTCGCCAAAAAATTCTTATCGAAGTATTTCCCACCGACCAAGGCCGTTAAATTAAGAAATGATATCACCACTTTCACTCATGACGATGGTGAGTCACTATATGAGGCTTGGGAACGCTTCAAAGACATGCTAAGAAATTTCCTCACCATGGGTTAGAGGTTTGGCTGCAAGTATCATCTTTCTACAATGGGTTACATAATCAAGCCCGTCAGACACTTGACGCTACCGCATGTGGCATATTTGGGAACAAAAGGCTACAAAGGCTACCTCAGATCTTTCAACCTCGTCAACAATTTCAACGACCAAACAAGATGAGCAATGGGATGAGCCTGGAGGATGCGGTGACTAAGCTAATTTCCACTACCGAAAGTCAAGCCCTCCTAGCAGATTCTCGTCACAAGCAATACGAGGAAAGGTTTAGTCTACGTGAAGCTGAGTTCAAGACGTAGAACGCTACACTTCAATCCATTGAAACGCAATTAGGACAAATAGCAAAACTATTGTCCGAAAGGCAACCAGGATGTCTCCCGAGTAACACTAAGACTAACCCAAAGGCCAACGTAAGTGCTATTACTCTAAGGAATAGCAAAATCTACCCAGAACCACCTATGCTAGAAGAAGAAGTCCAATCAACTAGGAGAGAGATATTCACCGGCCACTCCGACCACAGCCCGCAAGTTCATCCACTCAGAAAGCACAACCTAGTGGAATTCAACTTCCTACGATGGACCTTCCTCCAAAAGCTCCACCAAAAAGAACGTTCACTTCCCACATACCATATACAGGGAGGCTGGTTAAGCAAAAAACTGATGAGCAATATGACAAATTCATAGAACTCTTGAGCCAAATCCATGTCAACATTCCCTTCTTGGATATCATACAACAAATGCCAAAATATGGACGTTTCTTGAAGGATTTCCTCACAAACAAGAGAAACATGGAAGAAGCGATAAAAAGAACAAATTATTGTGTCGCTCTTATCGAAAGAAATCTCCCGAAGAAACTTTCAGATCCAGGAAAATTCTCTTTGCCATGTTCTATAGGGCCACTACTAGTTACATATGCGCTCGCTGATCTAGGAGCAAGCGTAAATGTTATGCCTTACACTATGTTTCAAAAGCTCGACATTGGGCAACCGCGACCGGTTAATGCAACCATTGAACTCACAGATGGATCAGTCAAAACACCTATAGGAGTCATCGAGAATTTACTGGTGAAAGTTAGCAAGTTTGTTTTCCCTGCCGACTTTATGGTTTTAGAAATGGGACAAGATTTCTCTGTACCCTTAATCTTGGGTCGCCCATTCTTAGCCACCGCCAGAGCCGTCATCGACATGAATGATGGAATTTTAACGCTCCGTATTGGTAAACAATCAGTAACCTATAGCATCGGAGGATATGAATGCATGTCAAGTGATCTGCTTGAAATATCTCGCTTTATTTCCTCCAATCTGGACTATCAACTACAGAATGTAGGTCCCGAAACAGACCTGTAAAACACAGATCTGAGTTGAAATCCACAAACAGTCCGAATCGAGAGGCGGAATCTCTGGATCCGGTATCACTCTCGAGTCAGAAATGGTAGAGACGGGTGTGGGAATCACATACATGAACAGAAACATATAAAAGTGAAGAAGAGCAGATAATTGAAAGCATAAAATGTATGATTCTTTGATTGAAATGAAAAAATAAACGCTCATCATACACTAACAATTAGTCTCACCCCAGGGTGAGCTCCCCCTAGGGTGGTGATTCCCTCTACAGACACACTCACTCCTAATGGGTATTCTTCTATATATAGGAGGCCTCATGTGCCTTGTTTTCCAAGCCACCGCCAAAGAGGCCTGAGAAACAGGCATCGAAACTAGGTAGTTTCGATTGAACAAATGTTCAACCGAAACTACTAGTTTCGATACTGTAGTTTCTATTGACAGCATCAATCTCATTTCTATACCCAACACAGAAAGCAAGGGACTTGAAAAAAGGAAAAGCACCTGATCTTACCAAGCCTAAGGCACCAGATCCTACGGAAATAGATCTCACCAAAGATCTTGACAAAACTAATTGGATCGATGAGTACTTCGATAAATTACCAAAACTGAACGAAGAAGCAAGAGACACAGAGGAGGTTGTTCACTCCCACCTGAAGAAAGACTGATGCAACACGTACGGGTCAGGCTAAAGACCCATAAATAAACGCGCTTCTGAGAGGTAACCCGATGATCATGAATAAATTAAGAAGTTGGTGCATACGGCAGAAAGCATGGACCTCAGGTTTGGTTTCTCCAAATTTAAGTTTCTAATTACTTCTGCCCCCAGGTATGCCTTCTCGAGACCTTAGTAGCTTAACTACTACCTTTTATTTTCCTTGTTCATTTTTATGTTTTCTTTTATGTTTTAGGAAGAATAACATCACCAGACAATCTCTCTACTTTTAGGAGTTACACTCCAACTCTACGAGCCTGGAGCCAGAAGCCACATCAAATTTCTGAGAAAATCGATGAAGTCTCTGAAGCAACACGTTGACAAGCAGCTGATAGGCACAACCTGACAGCAACAATAAGCTTTGGCCTTAGGTTATACACTGAATTGATCGGGGGAGTACCAGTTTCTTTTCTCTTAAAACTCCATGCATTTAAATTCTTGCATAGCAATTCATTACATGCATTTGTACATTGAGGGCAATGCACAGTTTTAAGTGTGAGGTGGGGAATTAGAGATTCAGGACTGTTAAGCTCAAAGCAGTAAAATTTAACTTGTGATTTTCTACCCATTTGACTAAAACATTACAAAAACTTATCTTTTATAAAACCCGAAAAAAAAATTCAAAAAAATATTTAAACCCTTTTTAAACAAAACCTCTTGGAGTTTGCACCTAATTAAACAAAATGAAGACATGGTAAGTAGAAACAAATGAAAATTATGCATAACAAATCACTAAACCCTATCTGTCACACCCCGACCGACGGCGGAATCATCGGGGCGGGACATGTAGACTGTTCATGAGTACTAGGTTGACTAAATTGTAATATATTAAACATCAATTTCATTTCAAATAATCCAAACACAACCAAATCCAAGAAAGAACATAATTGAAATACATAGAATTCTTTATTCAAATTAACTAAGTCCCAAAGCCTATGTGTAGCATATCTTGATCAAATCACACATTAGTACCTGAAACATGAATAAAATAAAGTCAACTAAAAAGTTGGTGAGTATAACACAGGTTTGTATATAACTAGCATATAGATTGTAAAACAAATCCTTACATAAAATGATAAATAAGGCATTTATGGAGAGCAGCTATTGTGTAACCAAGTACAATCAAACCTTTGTAACTAGCATGCAAAATTGTGTTGTCGGTATCAATCACCCTACCTGGGTGGGTTTGTCAGACTCAATAGATCTATCATTGAAAACCGTCGGCTTGAATAGTTAATGATTGCACATAAGTTGTTCACAAAAGTTAGCACACCTAGCACTCAGGCATAAATCTCAAATTACACACATGAATGTAAATAGGATTTGTATTTGTGTTGTTTGTGTAAATGTAAGTAGTAATTTGTATAGAGTTCATGTTTCACCCCAAAAGTGTAAAAGGGGCTATGAAATACTCACTTGATTCGAAGGCGTAGCTAACACTAGATATTAGATAGTAATAGGATCCTTGAAATGTGTGATGTTAACCTAGAGTGTAATGTATATTAATAGTATGCACAAGAGTCTATGTCTAAGTCTAGAGTTGAATTGGATTTGTGTATAAAGTTATTGATTTGTACTTGAAAGTATTGTATAAAATAAAAGGTTTGAAATAAACATTTTTAGGACATTTTGATTAATGATTGAGTTTGTATAACTAAATAGATCAATTAAATAATTATCATTTGTTTAGTTATGTAAATAATGTAAATATTAGAAGTAATTAAATATAACTTAAGAAAATGTTTTTGTTTAAATATAAGTTAAATAAATAATTACTACCTTATTTATTTATTTATAAAATATGTAACGTAGTCATTAAAATGCTATTTAAGTGTAGGGTTTATAAATTAAATGTTGTAATTTAAATAAATAATTTATATTCCTTTTAAGATTAAGTAGTTGATCTTTTTAAATAAAGTTGATACAATTTTTTATAAAATAAACTATTTTTATTTTAAAAATTAATCTGAAATATTTATTGTTTTTAAAATATAAAAATTAAATATTCTGCCAAGATTTCTTACTCACACACGACCGTGCCTATACAGGGCACGATCGTGCTAGAACCACGGCGCGACCATGCTAGTCAGGGTGCGACCGTGTTGATCAAACAGAGGCTTAATTGAATTGCTCACTAGGCACGACCGTACCTTGTCCCGGTACGATCGTGTCTATGATTCTGAGACACGACTGAGATTAGTCATAGGGCATGACTGGGTCTGATCAGGAGGCACGACCGCGCTGGAAACCGGCACGTCCGTGTCTCATGAGGCACGACCGCGCTAGATGATTAGCGCGACCGTGTTTGTTCCAAAACTGGAACGAATTGACTAATTCTTATGATAATAGCGATGGAAATCATAGGGCTTTTATCTGTAATGTTATTACGAGTCTATTGGGATACTTTATATGTATGTAAAACATGTCCAGAGTCGGATTCGATTACTTTATTTTGAAATGGAACTTAGGATTGGGTTCGTGATGATTTCCATATTGAAAGTCCCAATTAAGTTGGGGCTTTTGATCTATGGACTGAAACGAATGAGTATGGGGTTTCAATTACCTATAAGGACGATGGATGGATAGCGTTCGATAGAAATGAGTTCCGGCGGCGACTAGGATGGCTTCCGGCGTCTTCTGCTGCAATCCCGGTTAAACTAGTGAGTCCAGAAGTTTTAGGGAGAATCGAGTGGTACGTATGGAGAGTTTGCTTGAGAGAATTTGGATTGAAAAGGAAGAATCGGTGGTTTCGTGAATGTTTTGACGGTTTTTGAGGCCAATAGAATTACACTGATTTAATTGTTGTAATCGATAGACTTATTATTCTCGTCAATGATAATGAAGTGAATATCGGTTACGAAATCAAACGATTTTGCGTTTAAAACTGTTTTTACGTTTCAACTGTCGTGAGGCGCGACCGTGCCTAAACAAGGCGCGACCGTGCCAAGGCACCGGGCGCGACCGTTCTAAAGCAAGGCGCGCGACCGTGCCATAGCACTTGGCGCGACCGTGCCAGAACGAGGCGCGACCGTGCCTATTAGGGTTTCTTGTTATTTTTCAACATCAGCCCTTAAGTTTTCAGTTTTGACAAGTTTGTATAAATAATTACTTATGCAGTGTTTTAATAGGGTATAACCGAGTACAATTTGCGGATTTGCATTGAACCATTGTATTTAATTTATGGTACGAATAGAACAAGATAATGCATTAGAATTGTGTCACACCCCAACCGACGGCGGAATCATCGGGGCGGGACATGTAGACTGTTCATGAGCTCGAGGTTGACTAAATTGTAATATGTTAAATCCATTTCCATTCAAACAAACATGAATCAATTTCAAGTACATAAAGAAATACAATTTGTTTTTGAATTAAGATTAACTAGGTCCAAAGCCTATGTGTAGCATGTCTTGATCAAACTCATATGAAAGCACCTGAAACATGAATAAAATAAGGTCAACTAAAAAGTTGGTGAGTATAACACAGGTTTGTATATAGGTAGCATATAATTTGTAAACCAAATCCTTTACATAACATGATAAATAAGGCATTTATGGGGAGCAGCTATTGTGTAACCAAGTACAATCAAACCTTTGTAACTAGCATGCAAAACAAAGTGTGTTGTCGGTTTCAATCACCGCGCATCTTGGGTGGGTTTGTCAGACTCAATAGATCTATCATTGAAAACCGTCGGCTTGTATAGTTAATGATTGCACATAATAGCATACAAGAGGTTAGCACACCTAGCACTCGGGCATAAAGCTCAAATTACACACATGAATGTAAATAGGATTTGTACTTGTGTTGTTTGTGTAAATGTAAACATGTAAGTTGAATAGTATTCATGTTTCACCCCAAAAATGTAAAAGAGTAAAAAGGGGTTGTGAATACTCACTTGTATCGAAGGCGTAGCTAACACGAGATACTAGATAGTAATGTGATCCTTGTATTGCTCAATGTTAACCTAGAGTGTAATGTATATTGCATTAATAATGCACAATAGTCTAAGTCTAAGTCTAAGGTTGAATTGGATAAAGTTAGTGATTGGTACTTGAAAGTATTGTATAAAACGGAAGATTTGAAATGAATATTTTTACAACATTTTGAATAAGGTTTGAGTTTGGAATAATTAAATAAGTAAATTAATTAATTATTGTTTATGAGAATAATGTAAGTATTAGATGTAATTAAGTATAACTAAATAAATGTTTTGGTTTAAGTTATAAATCAAATAAGTAATTATTACCTTATTCATCTATTTATAAAATGTAACTTAGACATTAAAATATTATTTACGTGTAGGGTTTATAATTTAAAGGTTGAAACTTTAATTAAATAATTTTCATTTATTTTAAGATTAAATACTTGATCTTTTTAAATAAAGATAATACGCATTTTTATAAATTCAACTATTTTTATTTTGAAAATTAACTTGAAATACTAATTGTTTAAAAATATAGAAATTTTAAGGATTCAGTGAACACACACGACCGTGCCTAGACAGGGCACGATCGTGCTCGGGTCACGGGCGCGACCGCGTTAGTCAGGGCGCGACTGTGTTGATCAACAGAGGACATAGTTAGACAAAACACTAGGCACGACCGTGCCTTGTACAGGCATGACCGTGTCTATGCTTCAGGGGCACGACCAAGTCTAGCCAACGAGCATGACTGGGTCTGAGCAGGAGGCACGACCGCGCTGGAAGTCGGCACAACTGCGTCTCCCGAGGCACGACCGCGCTAGATGATTAGCGCGACCGTGTCTCTTTCAAAACAGAAACGAATTGATTGATCCTTATATTTAAGGTGATGGAATGTTTAGGGCTTTCATTCACAAGGTTATTACGATTCTTTTGGTATAGGTTGATTTTGTTTAAAACATGTTTAAAGTCGGATTCGATCAAACCATTTTTAAAATGAAACTTGGGATCGGGTTCTTGTTAATTTCGATATTGAATGCCCAAATTAGATTGGGGCTTTTGATCTACAGAATAAATAGAAAGTTTAGAAGGTTTCAATTACCCTGTAAGACGATGAATTGGTAGCTTACGGTAGGGGCGAGTTCCGGCGAAGGCAGTCCTGACTTCCGGCGTCTCCTGCTGCTATTCCGGCTATTTCGAAGGTTTCGGGAGTTTCAGAGGGGGTCGATGATGCGTTTGCTTGGGAGGATTACCAGTCAAATTGGATGGATTGTTGGACTAATGAAAGAGGTTGGTGGTTTCGAGAAAATCGGCTTAAGTGGAGTTATTTTCCGTGATTATGATGATTAAGAACTTAATTAGGTTTGTAAATACGAGAAAACGGTTATGAAATCGAATGGTCACGCGATTAAAGGCTGTTTTTACGTTTCAACTGATGTGAGGCGCGACCGTGCCTAAAAGAGACGCGACCGTGCCAAGCTGAGGCGCGACCGTACCAACAATAGACGCGACCGTGCCAGACGAGGCGCGACCGTGCCAACATGAGGCGCGACCGTGCCTACTAGGGTTTCTGGTTATTTACAAAATCAGCCCTTGCAACTTCAGCTTTGAGAGAATTAGCTTGGTTAGGATTTAACAGAACACCTAACGGGATTACTAACTGAGTTAACTCTAGGAGGTGTTACCATGTAATTTGAGTTCTAAAACTTTGAATTAAAATATGATCGGCTAATCAATTTAATGAGGTGTAGGTTTGAACAAGTATATGATTCAATGTCGTGTTGTTATTTTATTAGTTAAAATAAGTTAAAATAGGGTCAGAAAATCAGGGATGTCACAAATTGGGTTTGGAATGCATTACAATGAATTGAAATACGGATACTAAAAATCGGAAATGTTACAGTATCTCCATGTTGAGGGAATTTCGTCCCGAAATTTAGCTAGAGGAAGCGACGGCATCAGTAAAAAGGTGGGGGTACTTGAGCTTCATTTGGTCTTCTCGTTCCCAACTGAATTCAGGACCACGCTTAGATTCCCAATGAACTTTGACAATAGGAATGCGAGTTCGCTTGAGCTGCTTGACTTTACGATCCATGATTTCCACTGGTCTCTCGACGAAGTGCATCGTTTCATCAATGCGCATGTCATCAAGCGGTATATGGAAATTCTCATCAGCGAGACATTTCTTCAGATTAGACACATGAAATGTGGGATGCACATTGCCGAGTGATGGAGGTAACTCGAGTTTGTAGACCACTTTCCCAATCCTTTCAAGGATCTTGAATGGACCAACATAGCGAGGTGCTAACTTGCCTTTCTTTCCAAAACGGATTACACCTTTCCATGGAGACACCTTTAGAAGGACAAGATCACCGACTTGGAATTCCAAGGGTTTTCGTCGTTTGTCGGCATAACTCTTTTGCCGACTCCTCGCTACTCGAATGTTGTCACGGATTTGAATGATCTTGTCGGAAGTTTCTTGAATTAGTTCGGGACCGGTGATTTGTGCTTCACCAATCTCGTTCCAACAGATAGGAGAACGACATTTACGACCATAGAGAGCTTCAAATGGAGCCATGCTGATACTGGTGTGGTAGCTATTGTTGTAAGAGAACTCGATTAGGGATAGATGTGAATCCCAATTGCCACCAAAATCAATTACACAAGCTCTAAGCATATCCTCAAGAGTTTGGATTGTTCGCTCGGTTTGGCCATCAGTTTGGGGATGGTAAGCCGTGCTCAAATCCAATCGTGTGCCAAGAGCTGTTTGGAGAGATTGCCAAAAACGAGAGGTGAACCGAGCATCTCTATCGGAGATTATGTTTAAGGGAACACCGTGACGACTCACAATTTCGTCAATGTAAATTCGGGCTAGTTTCTCAACTCGATAGTCTTCACGGATAGGCAAGAAATGAGCAGATTTGGTGAGACGGTCGATGATCACCCAAATGTTATCATAACCACTTGCGGTGCGAGGGATTTTGGTAATGAATTCCATAGCTAAGTTCTCCCATTTCCACACGGGAATTTCTGGTTGTTCAAGTAAACCGGAAGGACGTTGATGTTCGGCTTTGACTTTGGAGCAAGTCAGACATTTGGCAACATAGAGAGCAATGTCTTTCTTCATACCGGGCCACCAATATTGTTGGCGAAGATCTTGGTACATCTTATCCGCACCAGGATGAATAGAATAACGAGTCTTATGAGCCTCGTTCATGAGAAATGCACGGAGATCATCGCGATCGGGAATCCAAATACGGTTCAAGTAGTAAAGTAAGCCATTGGGTTTAGATTCGAGCAGAAGTTCAACACCACATGACATTTCTTCGTGCATGTTACCCTCGGTGACTGAGATGTGTTGAGCTTCTAGAATGCGGATTTGAATGTCGGTTTGGATTCGGGCACAATGAAGCATGACATGGTCTTTTTGACTCAAAGCGTCGGCTACAACATTCGCTTTACCGGGATGGTAACGAATCTCGCAGTCATAGTCGTTAAGAAGTTCAACCCAACGTCGTTGCCTCATATTGAGTTCTTTTTGGTTGAAGATGTGTTGCAGACTTTTGTGGTCGGTGAACACCACACATTTTGTGCCATAGAGGTAATATCTCCAAATCTTCAATGCGAATACGACCGCACCCAACTCGAGGTCATGCGTCGTATAATTCTTTTCAAGAACCTTAAGTTGTCTTGATGCATAATCGATTACTTTGCCTCGTTGCATGAGGACGCAACCGAGACCTTGGTTAGAAGCATCACATTAGACAACTAGATCATCATTCCCATCAGGGAGAGTCAAAATAGGAGCATTGCATAACTTTTGCTTGAGAGTTTGGAAAGCTTCTTCTTGCTTTGGTCCCCATTCATAAGTTTTACCCTTGTGGGTCAAAGCGGTAAGGGGGACAACAATCTTAGAGAAGTTTGAGATGAAACGACGGTAATATCCCGCAAGACCAAGAAATGAACGAACTTTAGTGGGAGTCTTCGGGGCATTCCAATTCTTAACCGTTTCGATCTTAGCAGGGTCAACATGAATACCCTTGTCGTTGATGATATGACCAAGAAATTGAACTTTCTTTAGCCAAAATTCACATTTGGAGAACTTGGCATAAAGTTGCTCCTTTCTCAAGAGATCCAAAACCAATCTAAGGTGTTGCTCATGGTCAGCTTTAGTCTTGGAATAGATTAAGATGTCATCGATGAAGACGATCACGAACTTATCAAGGTACGGTTTGCACACACGATTCATGAGGTCCATGAAAACTGCGGGTGCATTAGTTAGCCCAAAAGGCATAACCATGAACTCGTAATGACCATACCTTGTTCGGAAGGCAGTCTTTGGAATATCATCTTCTTGAACACGGAGTTGGTGATAACCGGATCGAAGATCAATCTTTGAGAAGCAAGTAGAACCTTGAAGTTGATCAAAGAGGTCGTCAATTCTAGGTAAAGGATAACGGTTTTTGATAGTAAGCTTGTTGAGTTCACGGTAGTCAATACACATGCGAAATGATCCATCCTTCTTCTTGACGAATAAGACGAGTGCACCCCACGGTGAATGACTTGGACGAATGAAACCTTTGTCGGAGAGCTCTTTGAGTTGGCTTGCAAGTTCTTGCATTTCAGAAGGTGCAAGACGGTAAGGAGCTCTAGCCACGGGGTTAGCTCCGGGTACAAGATCAATGCGAAATTCTACTTGACGAACGGGTGGAAGACCGGATAAGTCTTCGGGGAACACTTCGTGAAAATCTCGGATAATGGGAATGTCTTGAATACTCTTCTTCTTGACATCCTTTTGAATGATGTGAGCTAAGAAGGCCACGTACTTCTTTCGTAAGTACTTTTGAGCGGTAATACATGACATCAACTTAAGTCCTTTACAAGGCTTTTCACCAAAGACTTTTAATGTTTCTCCCGACGGTAGAGGTATTCGGATGCACTTCTCAAAACAGATGACTTCGGCATGATGATTCGATAGCCAATCCATGCCTATGATGACATCAAAACTCCCTAGTGGCATTGGTACAAGGATGATTCGAAACGTATGATCATTAAGTTCTAAAGAGCAGTCGGGAATAATAGAGTCAATTGTAAGGGAGTCACAATTTGCTACTTCGACGGTGAAGGTTTTCTATAATTGGGATCGTGTCTTTGCAAGTAAGGGTTCAAAGTTAAGTGACACAAAACTTTTTTCGGCATCGGTATCAAATAAAATGGAGGCATATTGACTATTAACAAGGAACATACCATTGACCACATCATTGTTGGCTTGAGCTTCATTGGCGTTTATGTTGAAAGCACGCCCACGAGCTCCGCCTTGTCTAGCGTTGATAAATCTTGGGCATTGGTCACAGAAATGATTTGGGTCGCCACATTCATAACAAGCACGCCCATTTTCAATAGCGGGAACACCTTGATTAGCCACTTGTGGGTTGGTTCGGTTTGGGGGGTTGACTTGGCCCGCAAGAGCTTTGGTCCTACAAACATTAACCGTATGGCCATATCTCCAACAATGAGTACAGAGGCGACATGGGATGCTTTGGGGATGATGATAATTGCATGTGGCACAAAGCGGGTAGACCCCAACATATGGCTTTTTGGCTGGAGCTTGAACCATAGGTGCAGCTTGATTAACAAGGATAGCAGGAGTGACCACAGCAAAATTTCTAGTCTTCCTCTTCCTATTATGACGGGAGGGTTCAGTTGTGGCTTCTTTGTTGTGGGTGGGAGGAGTTGTGGTGTCGGAAACTTTCTTTGTGCCCTTTTTAGTAAGAGTCCCCGCCTTCACATGGTTATCGGTTAAGGTAGCGGATAGACGGATAGCATCTTCAAGTGTTGCGGGATTTCTCCCTAGGACAGTATCTTGGATTTGCCTAGGTAGTCCACCAATATATTTCTCAATGCAGCGAGACAAAGGTGTGACCATGTGGGGCACGAGGAGACTCAACTCATGAAATCGAGTTGTATATGCCAAGCTTTCACCACTATCTTGGGCAAGATCCCAAAATTCGGCTTCGAGTTTCTTCACCTCATTTCGAGGACAGAATTCCTCAGTCATTAGCCTTTTAACCTCATCCCAAGGTAAGGCCATTGCTACATCCACGCCTCTATTTCTTTTCTCCCCATTCTACCACGTGAGTGCCCGTTTTTGTAAGACACTTGTGGCATGACGAACACGAAGGTTGTCGAGGCAGTCACTATTGAGAAAGGTATTCTCAATACTTTCGAACCATTGAAGAAGTCCCGTAGCTCCTTTGGTATCATAGAACTTGAGGGGATTACATGAGTTGAAGTGCTTGAAGGTGCATTGAGATGGGTTTGCACCACCATTTCCACCATTAGCCCCATGGTTACCATTGGTGGCACCATTAGCTTGAGTGAGTTGAGTTACGAGTTGTGCAAGGATAGTAGCGATGTCGGTGTTGGTGTTGGCCACGGGAGCACGACGAGGAGACATTCTACTGATTTGCACAAGACAAGAAAAGATGTAAGAACTTATGAATGTTACTTGGATTTAAAAGGATAAATAGCAAAATAAAATAGAAATTCATAGTTGGGAATGTACTCAAATAGTGATATAATTACTTGAATACTATGACACATTAAGGTTAATTAAACTCATATAATTTTCAAGGAGACATGCTTTAGCCTATAAGTAAACACTCATCCCGGGTATTCCCAGGAAAGCATACGGGTCCCTCGGTTGATTGGGATTTATGCGAAATGCTTTCCTAGACAGAAAACTCAGAATACAGGTGTCACCATTCCAGATTGCACGTGTCCTCAAATAATTAACAAAGTTTAAAAGCCTTAACGAGGAAATAAAGAATTTTTAAAGATTTAGATCAATGAAGTTTCCCACATGCTAAGAAAGTGATGATAGAGAAATAGATAAGAATATTATGAGGTTTTAGGGTATAGATAGGGGTATTGATTATTTAATCATTTTTTAAGTATATTCAAATAAATCATGAATTTTAACAAATAAGGCATCAAAATAGAATAATAACTATCATGGTAGGCATGTAACACATATCACATAATCATGTAGCATAGCATAAGTGGGTGTCCTAAAGTTATAGTCTAGGTCAAGGGTGTCTAATAACCTAATTCCCTATAACCAAGGCTCTGATACCAATCTGTCACACCCCGACCGACGGCGGAATCATCGGGGCGGGACATGTAGACTGTTCATGAGCACCAGGTTGACTAAATTGTAATATATTAAACATCAATTTCATTTCAAATAATCCAAACACAACCAAATCCAAGAAAGAACATAATTTAAATACATAGAATTCTTTATTCAAATTAACTAAGTCCCAAAGCCTATGTGTAGCATATCTTGATCAAATCACACATTAGTACCTGAAACATGAATAAAATAAAGTCAACTAAAAAGTTGGTGAGTATAACACAGGTTTGTATATAACTAGCATATAGATTGTAAAACAAATCCTTACATAACATGATAAATAAGGTATTTATGGAGAGCAGCTATTGTGTAACCAAGTACAATCAAACCTTTGTAACTAGCATGCAAAATTGTGTTGTCGGTATCAATCACCCTACCTGGGTGGGTTTGTCAGACTCAATAGATCTATCATTGAAAACCGTCGGCTTG
The DNA here is from genome assembly GCA_023525975.1 of Smallanthus sonchifolius. Classification (NCBI taxonomy): domain Eukaryota; kingdom Viridiplantae; phylum Streptophyta; class Magnoliopsida; order Asterales; family Asteraceae; genus Smallanthus; species Smallanthus sonchifolius. Next base: position 38,479,669 of record CM042046.1, read on the forward strand.
AATAGTTAATGATTGCACATAAGTTGTTCACAAAAGTTAGCACACCTAGCACTTAGGCATAAAGCTCAAATTGCACACATGAATGTAAATAGGATTTGTATTTGTGTTGTTTGTGTAAATGTAAGTAGTAATTTGTATAGAGTTCATGTTTCACCCCAAAAGTGTAAAAGGGTAAAAGGGGCTATGAAATACTCACTTGATTCGAAGGCGTAGCTAACACAAGATATTAGATAGTAATAGGATCCTTGAAATGCGTGATGTTAACCTAGAGTGTAATGTATATTAATAGTATGCACAAGAGTCTATGTCTAAGTCTAGAGTTGAATTGGATTTGTGTATAAAGTTATTGATTTGTACTTGAAAGTATTGTATAAAATAAAAGGTTTGAAATAAACATTTTTAGGACATTTTGATTAAGGATTGAGTTTGTATAACTAAATAGATCAATTAAATAATTATCATTTGTTTAGTTATGTAAATAATGTAAATATTAGAAGTAATTAAATATAACTTAAGAAAATGCTTTTGTTTAAATATAAGTTAAATAAATAATTACTACCTTATTTATTTATTTATAAAATATGTAACTTAGTCATTAAAATGCTATTTAAGTGTAGGGTTTATAAATTAAATGTTGTAATTTAAATAAATAATTTATATTCCTTTTCAGATTAAGTAGTTGATCTTTTTAAATAAAGTTGATACAATTTTTTATAAAATAAACTATTTTTATTTTAAAAATTAATCTGAAATATTTATTGTTTTTAAAATATAAAAATTAAATATTCTGCCAAGATTTCTTACTCACACACGACCGTGCCTATACAGGGCACGATCGTGCTAGAACCACGGCGCGACCATGCTAGTCAGGGTGCGACCCTGTTGATCAAACAGAAGCTTAATTGAATTGCTCACTAGGCACGACCGTGCCTTGTCCCGGCACGATCGTGTCTATGATTCTGAGACACGACTGAGATTAGTCATAGGGCATGACTGGGTCTGATCAGGAGGCACGACCGCGCTGGAAACCGGCACGTCCGTGTCTCATGAGGCACGATCGCGCTAGATGATTAGCGCGACCGTGTCTGTTCCAAAACTGGAACGAATTGACTAATTCTTATGATAATAGCGATGGAAATCATAGGGCTTTTATCTGTAATGTTATTACGAGTCTATTGGGATACTTTATATGTATGTAAAACATGTCCAGAGTCGGATTCGATTAGTTTATTTTGAAATGGAACTTAGGATTGGGTTCGTGATGATTTCCATATTGAAAGTCCCAATTAAGTTGGGGCTTTTGATCTATGGACTGAAACGAATGAGTATGGGGTTTCAATTACCTATAAGGACGATGGATGGATAGCGTTCGATAGAAATGAGTTCCGGCGGCGACGAGGATGGCTTCCGGCGTCTTCTGCTGCAATCCCGGTTAAACCAGTGAGTCCAGAAGTTTCAGGGTGAATCGAGTGGTACGTATGGAGAGTTTTCTTGAGAGAATTTGGATTGAAAAGGAAGAATCGGTGGTTTCGTGAATGTTTTGACGGTTTTTGAGGCTAATCGAATTACACTGATTTAATTGTTGTAATTGATAGACTTATTATTCTCGTCAATGATAATGAAGTGAATATCGGTACGAAATCAAACGATTCTGCGTTTAAAACTGTTTTTACGTTTCAACTGTCGTTAGGCGCGACCGTGCCTAAACAAGGCGCGACCGTGCCAAGGCACCGGGCGCGACCGTTCTAAAGCAAGGCGCGCGACCGTGCCATAGCACTTGGCGTGACCGTGCCAGAACGAGGCGCGACCGTGCCTATTAGGGTTTCTTGTTATTTTTCAACATCAGCCCTTAAGTTTTCAGTTTTGACAAGTTTGTATAAATAATTACTTATGCAGTGTTTTAATAGGGTATAACCGAGTACAATTTGCGGATTTGCATTGAACCATTGTATTTAATTTATGGTACGAATAGAACAAGATAGTGCACTAGAATTGGGTTTGGAATGCATTACAATGAAATGAAATACGGATACTAAAAATCGGAAATGTTACACTATCCCATCGTTTCCATGTGAGAATAATCTGAGCCTTTTCATGAGCATTATTATCATTATTTTTGCACGCTCTTTCGTTTGGTATATTGAGTGTTTATTCGATTGAATTTTATGCATAATTAAAACTTGTATGACTTATACATATCAAGACCATGAACTAGTGGAAGTATGAAAATGATTGAGGCACCTAGGATCGTTATCACCCTTATTATCCAAAAACCACAAAATTATTATCCGCCTAGATAGTCCTCTAAGCCTTAGCCTTTTCTTTTCTAAACCCATTCTTATCTCCCAACCAGCTCTTCGCAAACACCGGTTATTGGCTAACTGTCTTTGAAATGGAAAAATTATCTTACGTTATCATTGCAAATTCATCGGGACAACTTTGGAAAGAAACCGCCCTACTCAGAAGAATTGGAATATATATATGGTGGATGCATTAGGAGATTATCCGAACTATCTGCAGGAAAATTCAAGGAAATTGAGGAAGGAGGAATGCTGAAGAAGTTACCTTGATGTTAAAAAAAAGAAGTTGGTATTTTACCGAGAGACCTTAAAGAACTGGACATGCATTCTTTCGATTTCAATTTGCTTTCCTGCCTTCATTTTGCAAAGCCTGAATTACCAACCGAACTCCGAGAAAACATTTTTCAAGCAACCAGTGATGTAAGAAAATTGTGGCGCAAGCAAGAACAATTGCCACCATTTTGCGGTTTGTCAAAAAGTGCCGCCAAAAGAAGAGCCAAAAGATACGGAAGATATAGAAAGTGTAGCAACTGGAGCCACGATGGAAAGTGCATCAAGAATCAAACTCACTCCCAAAGCGAGTATACATACCTAATGGAAGTAGATGTTGTTAGGCGACTAGCTGCAGGACCCGTACGAAAAGGCAGTAATGTGTATTACGCAATAAGGAACGAGATTGCACTGATGAGAGATCTTGGTCTTGGCAATCTGACCATAAACGAGCCCTCAGATTAGTTATACCCTCACAATCTGAGTACTGCAGAGAGAACTTTTAGTATTTACCATTTTAAGCCATGAGGTCGTAGCTGAGTGTTTCACGATAGTTGCAGCCCTTTAAAACCCCTAAAAGTCCAAAAATGTTTTCATTTTCACCCTTAGTTTTACTTTAGCCACATTACAACCCAAAAGTCCTATTGATTTATACATACTACTTAGTTAGTTGGTGGAGACTTGATTTGCATACAACCTTATGACCATTGCATAATTCAATTCAAACTCGAGTGTCCCACTTAGCTTACATTATCCATATATATAACCCTATAGTTGAGTGAACATTGTGAGTATTGAGGAGTTTTTGCATAATCAACGTTCTAGTAGACTTGTCATGGATTCCATCATCTTAAAACAAGAAAAACACAAAAATAGAATAAGCAACTCAAGAGTTATCCCGGAGTCTCAACACTAGTTGAAATTCCATTACCCTTGTAAAGTTTTTAGTTATGGGTGTGATCATGCATGAGTTTGCTTGAGGACAAGCAAAGTTTAAGTGTGGGATGTTATGATATGTCATCATTTATACATATTTTACATACATATAATCCCGCATTATCGTACTAATTTGAATAATAACCTTACAATTTGTGCTTAAAATACAAATATTTGATAATTACAGGTTATTCGGTGTTAAAAATACAAATCAAGCTAAATCCTATCAAGAACACCAAGAATTCAAGCTTCTAGAAGGTTCATTCCCGGAGCATTAACCCCCAAGAAGTCAAAATTGGTCAACAATAGTCAACAAGAAGCTACAAGACAAATCTGGGGAAAAAGAGAGGGATGCACGGCCGTGCATCCCAATGCACGGTCGTGCATTGCCTTCTCTGCTCCCCACGGCCCGGTACCGTGTCCTCTGTACCCTGTTTGATTCCCTGGGCCTTTGCACGACCGTGCAACCCAATGCCACGGTCGTGCATTACACATTTTGAGGCCTATAAATAGGAGGCTTGGGATCTTCATTCCACACACCAATCAAGAGAGAAATTACACTCAAGAAGAGAGCATTCTCGTAGTTAGAGTAGAGGGGCTCTTCCTCCTTGTTCCACAATAGGGGAGCCTACGAAACTCATCATTACGCTAGTCGTTATGGTCATTCGTGGCTAAAACTTATTTGTATTGCTTGGGTGAAGATGATGTTTGGTGCATGTTAATGTTTAACTTATTAATGAAGTGGTATGTTTATGTCTTTAAGTAATCCGACCTCAAAAACCATCTTCTGATGGGCTTTTATTATTTTTTAAATCCGTCTTTATATTGTGAGTGTCTTGATTTTAAAGAGTAAGATCGTAAAACCCTTTTTAATCAAACTTCCTTTCAAACTCGTACGTCTTTATACGAGCAGAGATTGATAAGCCAAGGCTTGGTCTATACTTCTAAGATCGTACGTCTTTATACGAGATTATTATGCGACCAAGAATTGGTGAACTCGTGTTGGGAACGGTACGTCTTTATACTTGGTCCCATTGTTACACCGCTTCTCGGTGAGCAAAATATAATCACCTATTTAACTTAATATAAATCATTTTGAGTCCGATGTCTTTATCCAACCCGGAGATTACCATTCGATGGGTTGAGGGTAAATGTTGTCCCTAACGGGAGGCACTACCACTTTTTAAAGAATATAATTTGCAAATCAAATGTCGTGAGGACGAGGCTCTAGCGGTGACCCGGGTCACAAGTTTGTAGTAGTCATACCACTGAATTAGTTAACTTAACATTATCACGTACCAAGCTGATTCGAATCCCGAAGCAATACATTTCGTAATCTGGTCATTTTCGTTTTATTTACTTTTCTGCTATTTACTATTCTGCTAGTTACATTCCTGTTACACACTTCACACATATTTTTACTTTTATGTTATTTACTTTACCGTCATTAATTACTTTTCTAATTCACAAGCACACAAAACCCACTCACTAATTAATCCGGCTAAACGATAACAAAAGTTGAGTATTGGAACTCGACCGTGTCCATTGGTTCGATACTTGGTTCTTACCTAACTATATTACGATGCGATAGGTACACTTGCTTATTGTGTGTATTTTAAGTTGACGTAATTATCATTTTACTTTATAAATTTAAAACCTGATCTCGTGAAATCAATTAATCTAAAAATATATTCATTTATATTTTTATACTTATCACACGACACATCATCCGTCAATCAGAGCATCTTGCTGATGATTTTGATGAAAGTTTATAATCTTCTGATTTTCTAAATGTACTTACATTATCAGGTTTGCCAAACCATAAATTAGTTTTAAGTGTCGTTTCAGTCATAGTAGAAATATTAATGAAAAAATGGTTTAGGTAATGTAACAGTCATGCTATTATGAAATGTATTTTCATGTATTTTTTATGTTTTGATTACTCTCATCCGTATAATCTTAACATGCAACAAAATAAAAAAGTTACAAATACAATATCAAATTTGTACAAAAGAGTTGTTAAAATATTTATCAATATAATCTTAACGTTTCACCGCGTCTAACACACGGGGTTAAAGCTTAACGCCGTTAGATTTTATATGACTTGGACCTCTACAAACCGTCGAAAAGTCAAGTCAAGTTATCAGTAGTCTCGTGATGACTTTTTAAATTGGCTATGGTGGTGTTTAACTGGTCTCGTTAAACACCACTATTGTCTCTGTTTGGACTTGCCGGACAACGAGGTCAGTTAAACACCACCGGATCCAATTTCAAAAGCCACCACGAGACTACTGCTAGCTCGGCTTGGCTTTCCGGCGGTTTACAGAGGTCCACGTCATATAAAATCTAACGATGTTAAGTTTTTTTTAATGGGGGGTCCAATGTAAGAAAAAATAGTTTGAAAGTAGTGACTGGTGATAAGAATATTCTCAATTAAGATTATTATTGACCAACTGTTAAAAGATTGAATTATTAAAATCCAATAATCTATATAAATATGGTTATACTATTTACACGATGGGTTATCTTATTTTATATAGTAGGGGTATGTGTCTAATGAATTTACATATTGTGGATGTCTGTGGGGCCTAAAATGATATTTTAACTGCAAAAACACGTTATGGTTACCCTATTTAAATCAGGGATGCATCTACAGTACAAACAGAGCCTCAAAATTCAAGAAACTACTTCGGTCTGTATTTTAACGTAAAAGTATATGTGATAATTTATCAAATTTTTGTGTTTTTAGAGAGAATAATAATCTGTCAACTTTTGTATTAACATCATACGTTTTCATGCTCCACAAAATTACATTTTAGTAACTTTTATATATTTAGAAAACTTTCACATAAACCACAACTTTGATGTTCGTTTTAGCCCAAAAATATGTTGAGCCGCCCTTGTTTAAATGGTAAGTGTGCCAAAAACCTTCTTACATAAGTGGATGTAAATACCCTCGACTATAAAACCCACACGTATACATGTCGCTTGCTAATTACTTCATACGCTTTTTAGGAAAAATCCTATATGTGTAGTTTATGTTAGACTGGTTAGAATCTCATGTAATACACGGGTTGAATAAATGTATGTACATTTTGTAATAAGGACTTACGTATTACATATTTATGACATATTACATATTTTTTAATAAAAAATTAAAGAAACGTTATATAGTTATTTTTTTTTAAATGTTTTATATATAGAATGAACGAAATGTTCAATTTATAAAATTGTTTTATGAACAAACCTAACTATTTTTAAATAAAAATCATTTTGTAAAAAAGAATTTATATCATTATTATTTAATAGGAGAGATATGTGGCAAACAAAAAATTATAACAACAATTAAATAAGTTTATATATTTATTAGGAGAGAGAGACAGGAAAACACAAGTTGAGGAGGGTTAGAATCATACCATGTGTCATTTTATATTTTGGGTCCATTTTCTATATTTATTTTCTATTCCTTGCCACTCGCTAGAGGTGCACAAATCGGGTATTCTCAAGAACCGGTTCAGGTTCTTATCGGTTCCAGTTCTAGGTCCGGTTCTTGGTTGAAAAACTGGAACCTATGTACTGGTTCCGGTAATTCAAGACGGGTATTTCAAGAACCTATTTCCGGTAACCAACTTTGCTTTTTATGTTCATGTTTCAAAATTCTTAATTTAAGCCAATTTGACCTGGTAATTAAGGTTGTTATGGCACTGAAATGTGGGCAGCTTTTGATCATACATGTTATCTTTGATAATTACTTTATACTAGTTTTTTAAAACTAACTTAGTGAAGTTTCCGCAATATATTAAAGACGGTAATATGATTCACAAAGTGATTAGCTTTCTTGTGATTAGTATAGTAATTACATATCTATTTTTTTGCAAAATTGCTCTTGGTCTTGTTTTTTCGTCTCTTAGGTTAGTGGATATGGAGATAAAATAGTTCGTTTACAAAATGATACTAGAAGCACCGGTTATGGGTAAAACCGGTTCTTGGTATAACCGGTTCCGGATATTTTTAGAACCGATTTTGACTAAAAATATTGGAATCTATCCAGACCCTACGGGTAGGGTCGGTTCCGGAAGAACCAGTTTTCGGGAAGAACCGGTTCCGTTTCCTTGAGCTGTTGAGGGTGCTTTCGAAAACTTCACATTTCTCACATATACCTGAAATCACGAATGGTGCTTTCGAAAAGTTCACATATTTCTTGAAAACCGAATGGTGCTTTCGAAAACTGCGCAGGTTTCTTGAAAATGGAACAGCTCGTCACAAATTTAGTGGATCCAAGTTTGAGTTAGTTTGAAAACGACACGGTTAATGGCCTGTTTGAGGTTGTGAAAATGTGTGTTGTTTCAGACCCGAATCAAAGGCCTTCGGTTAGACAGGTTACAAGTTGGTTGAAGGAGATTACTGATGTGGGCTGCAGAAGAGATCTTATCATCTACAAAATCGAATTAAAAAAAATAATGGAATTAATCAATTCTTAAAATGATCTGTTGAATCTTTGTGCAACTCATAATTTACCTCATTTATGAATCCAGATAGCAATACAGAAGCTTGTATCATTCAAAAGTTTATGAAGAAAGAATGATTTTACAACTTACAACATGACTCTTGAGGGTTTACATATATGTGAAATTCCATCTTTGCCCCTCTTTTCGGCCCTAATCAAATCATATAATACTTTCCTTGAATCATACCCGTTTAACTCCTTGGTGAAACTTCAAAATCTCTTGTTCTTCCATTCATTTTGGACACAAATCTGCAGTACAATTAACTCATGTATACAATTCCGCGGCTTGTTTTTGTGTTCGATTATAAAGCTCGAGGGTATCCTTATGATTGGGGTCTAAAGAGAGTGCTGCCTCACAGTCTCTTAGGGCTAGATTATAATCACTCATTGACTCGTAAAATGCTGCTCGGAGATGGAGCATTTGTAGTTCGGGTTTAAAAGCTATGGCTTTTGTAAGTTCTTCAACGGCTTCGGTTTCTTTTTGTTCATCCATTAAGACTAGTGGGATATAAAGACTAATACTTTAGTAACTTGAACTACATATTATGATAAACTATATAAATACAATTAAATTTCATAATAGTATATTTATCTCTAAAAACAGTATAAATAGCGTATTTACCCGTTGCAAGTAGATGTCATAATATCAGACTGTTTTGCTTAATAAAAGAAGTAGAAACAAAATGTTGCAAATAACTGATTTTATCTATTTACCATGGAACGAAAATATGATATTTTTAGTGTGTGAAAGGGTAAATATGATATTATGAAATTTAAAATGACATAAGAAATTTGAACTTTTAATCCAGCATAGAACTTATTGTTTAACCTCTAAATAATCAGATAATCAAGGTACCTGCAGCCCTATATCTGTATGGGTAAGTCCTGAGAGGATCCAATTGAGTAGACATACACAAATCACTCATGGCATTATCGCGATCACAATATTCTGAACGTTTTTCATAAGCAGATGCATTATTTTCTGCTTTTTCTATCAACTTTGTCATTTCATCGTACGCAGCTTTTCTTTCATCTCTAAGAGAATAGACACGTGCCAATCCTTGATGAGCGCGTGTGTGCTTTATATCGAGTGCGTTTACATAACAATCTGCAGCAAGATCATGTTTCCCACAGTCCACGTATATACTCCCTAGATTATTTAATGCCTGCAATAACCAAAAATTCACAATTTTACCATTTTCTTCCTTTCTTTTCTGTTTCTTGTAGACGTGGCAATTTTGATAGATTTCTTATGAGCAGGTGGATTTAGGTTGTTTTTTTATCTCAAACCGATCAAAATAAAAAATAAAAAAGTTAGTTAAAAAAGATCAGGTTACACGGGTGGAAAGTTGCTCAAAGTTTATTTTTGATCTATATTTTCAAAGATTTAGACAAGGGCTACTTACATAAAAAGCTTACCAACTTCTTAATTTTATTTTAGGTAACCAACTTATTTTAGGTTAAAAAACATCAAAATTTCAAAACTGTGATTTAAGATAATCAACTTTTAAAAATTTCAAATTTAACCTAACATGACTAGGTTACAGGATTAGAATTGATGACATGGCAGGTGACAAGTCAGAGAGTTTTAACTTTTAACTAAGTTGACGTATTCTGCTGACATGGTGCTGATGTGTTAGATGAAAATCAGTTAAGTCCAATCATTACCTTAAATCACAATTTCTGAAAGTTTGATGGGTTTTTTAAGCCTAATATAAGTTGGTTAACAATAATATTACTGTTCTTTAAATAATAATTCACGCATTGATTATTTATAAACAATAAAAAAAGGACAAGAAATTTGCGACCGTTACTAAACAAATGATATGTTTCAACCCGAACCCATGGCCCGACCCGCCTATCTTGCCACCTGTACACATGTCACTTACTTGTCCTTTCCGAAGCCCGTCCGAAGGGCATTTGAGAGCATCGATAAGAAGTTGAATAACAGAAGAAGTATCAGGGTCGGCAGATGCATCCGCAAGTGTATATGCTTTAAGAAAATAAGCTTCAAATGATCTTTGAAGAGAAATTGATTCTTCGGCTTTTGATAAAGCTTCTTCACGATACCCGGTGTCATATAAGATCCACCCTTCATACACAAGTCTTTCATGATTTGTAGTTGAAAGATTTCTAGCTAACCGTAAGCTTCGCATGGCCGCCTTTTGGCAGTTTAATCTTGTACCCAATAAGTAAATAATTATCTTTTAGGCCATAACAGAAAATTAGGTAAAAAACAACTAACTTTCATGTCATTCCTCAAAAAACAACAATATATTCTCATTTTCTTTTCCTATAGTAGCAAATTACATTAAGTAATTTACCTATTGTAGAAAATGGGTGGCATGATAATTTTTAATTTGTTGACGTGAAAGTTGGCACCAGTTATAAATCTATACTATATAATAAATAAAGGTTTTCCATGCCACATGTCACATCCATATTCATTCTCACCATTTTTTTCCCGCCTCTCTCTCTTATTAAATACACTTCTATCTTTTAATAATAATATATTTTTAAAAAAATACTAATCTATATATTATATTAATAAATAAATCTACTAACATATTTTGACGAGTGTATGTGTTAACAGATTATATTGTATTCCACGGGTTTGTTTAACCTGTGTAAAACACGAGTTTTTAAAAAATATTTTTTTATTACTTAATATATAATATTATATTTATTCAACCCGTGTAATACACGGGATTTTAACCTAGTATACATATATATAAAGGTAACTAGGTTATATACCCATGTATTACATGGGTTTGTTTAATAGAAAAATGAAACTACAATAATGTGTAAAAAAATTAAATTAAAATAATGTGTAAAGAAATAAAATTCTTTGTTTCATTAATTAAGTAATAGTTCGAATTCAAATTTTATATTATCTTTTTTGAAAAATAAAAACATTAACATAATTAAATTTAAAAATTCAAACTTACTTAAAATAGAAAAAATTAGAAGAATTTGGTGAGAAAAAATATGGTGATGACACGTGTCATTCTTTGGAATTGTTTATTAGAATAAGGATTATAAATGATATTATTAAATAATTAAAAATAATAAAGGAGCCAAGCTCGAGCTTGAGCTCTATTAAGTTAAGCGATAGATGCAATAAAAATAAATTGCTATTTCTTGTACTTAATCCCAGAAAATATAGCAGATAAAATATATGTTTGAAGTATAGAATTTACCTTAAAAGAAGTAAAGACTGCCTGAACCTTAAAAGACTCTTTCCAGGGTCATGAGCCATCATTTGATGTATTATAGCAAGTGAGCCAATATCATCTATACAAGACCACCGATCGTAAAGCTGCAACCAGCAATCAGCAGGAGTCCATTGTGTAACTCGTTGACTCAACAAGTCAACCAAATAATCACATCTCATTTTACCATGAAACATCATATAATAAGGCTCTAAACTCAACAATACTCTGATATCCCTCACAGCATCTTGATAATCCTCAAGAACAAGATAAAACCAAGCCCGTAACTCAAGGCAATCAGGAGAAACCTTGAATCGAATGATTTTATTGATTTCTTGAATAGCTTCATTGATTGAATTTTCAGTGATCATTGATACAGCGCGGTATTTATACGGGTATGCAAGTGTAGGATCTAATTTAGTGGCTGATTCTAAATCTTTAATCTTTTTATTTCCACGATTGTATAAAGATCTTTCTTGATACATCCACCCAATCGGTTGTTTGCAATCTAATAAAATCTTGTTGATCAAATCACATGCCAAATAAGTATTTCCTTGTTTATACAATGTCCGGGCCATACCCGTTGCTGAATAAACATGACCCGTTTCATATGCTGCCTTGAAGCAACTTTGGGCGTTTTTATATTCTTCTTTTTCAAACAATAAAACGCCTAATTGATGAAATGCTAGCGTTTTCTGCCATTTTTCAGTTGCACAATCGACTAATCTTTCAAACAGCATGACCGCGTTTGATGACGTCATCTTTTCCTCCATGGCTACTTGGGTAAGGAAATAGTATAACAAAAACGAAGCATGCCCAACCATACTTAACTTCTCCATGTACTCAGGACTACAAAACAAGCTCAAAACTTTCGGATTATTCAAAGAATTAGGAAGCTCCCTTAACAAAACTTGTAAACAAGATGCCACAAGGAGACTCGCGTGTTCTTCACACCCATATTCAACGAATATCAACGCATCATCGACGTTAAAAACCAACGACGACAAATAAACCTCACACGCGTATTTCATCTCCTCACAACAAAACTTCTGCGAAAACGATAGAATCTCCAAAACTACGCTTGGAGACGCGATATCCACAATTTTTTTCGTTCTACTAAACATTTCTACACTTTTCATTGCTTCCACAGATATCCCAATTTGAGAAAAATCTATTCTTTCCTTAACTGATTCAACAAAACTACCATATAATAATGTATTTAAAGGACTAGATAATGAGGCTATTTTATCCCTAACACATCTAATTACCTCATCTCCAATACTAAAACATACAATTTCTTCTCCATCATCATTATCCCCAACCAAAAATTGATTACTAGGTGTAATATTCACCTTGAAACTCTCAGAGGCATTTTCACAAACACATGGTGTGCAATCAGAAACAGAACAAATCAAAGCTGATTTCGGGCATTCGAGAGACTTACCGATACAATCCATGGCGGAGACGCCTACAAGCTCATCTTCTCGCCGCTCGTATCGCAGCCAAGCGGAGAGTACAACCTTCGAATGCACGTCACCAGCGTGTGCCCTAGCAGCCTGCAAACACCTCCGAAGCAGCTTCGGATCACCCAGTGCGCACAATAGCGCGTACTGTTCAACATATAAACAACAAATTTCATCATCAGAACTAGCATGCATGATTCTCCGGTACAGATTTGAAACCGAATCAACGAAGTCAACGTGATTCAGGTGAGGGTTTATAACGGGTTCAATAAGCTGCAAATCAGGTAATCCGTACGGAAGGTGAGATTTGGGGTAGACGAATTGGAGTGAATTGGTATTAAGAGCGTGGACTTGGGTGGGTTTTTTACGCCGGCTGCCGGATTTCATGGTGTTGGTGAATTGACGGATCAAATTCGTGATTTTTTGTGATGGTGGTGAGGATGATGAGCATTCATCGTGAGTGGCGTTGGAGATCGACATGAAATCGAGTGGGGGTTGGTGAAATCGTGGGATGATTGGGAACCTAGCCGGCGTTCATCACCATTGACACAGTCCTTGGTTACTGCGTGAATCCGTGATTGTATGAGAGAGAGAGAGAAGAAGAGCTTGGTTAAGGGATTATAATAATAATTTATTTTATATCAATATTATTTGTTAAATTTATAACAAAAATTTGTGGGTGTATTATTGAATCAAAACGTGAGGTTCGGTAGAAAGAGATAAAAGCCATGTCTAGAAAATTTAGGAATGAATCTTTTCCTATTTTTGAATAAAGTCATAAAACGAAAATTGCAATTAACTTTTATTACGGGGAGGTTCCGTTAACAAGTGAATTTTCATTAAGAAACCTAGTCAAATGAACTCTGATTGAATTAATTTCAGAGGCGTTGTACCCGTTCGTTGAAATAAAGCCTAGAGCTAAACCTTAAACCCTAAAGCTAAATCCTAAAAGCTAAACCCTAAAACTAAAACTAGGCGAGCCGGTTTCAACGCCGTTGAAATGAACTCAATCGGAGTTCGTTTGAACCGGTTTCAGTTAAAAAATAAATAATTTCTCAGGTTTTTTAACGAAAATTCACTTCTTATTTGAACTTACACCTCTTATTATAATGTATATAAATATTAATATGTAGGGGGTGTTACACTAAAAAGGACTAAAACCATAGAAAGGGTAAGACGGTGCCAGAACACGACATGTGGCCAAAGGGAAAATGGCAAATGCGTCCAAAAGAAAAAAAAACTATGTGCTCCCATAAAACGTTCATAACGACACATGGCCAAAGAGAAAATGCAAATGCCTGCTTACAATTTCTATGCGGTTTTTTAACGTTCTTAACCTTTTTATACGTCATTATTTTTTTAAATACTATACTATAAAATCGAGCGGTTTTTTTTTAAATTGAGTACGGTCTTTTGGTCTTGCTATATTTTTTTTTTCAAAAAAATTATTTTATTTTAAAAATACTTGAACTATGCATTTTCAACGTTGCGTTTTAGATCTGGACGCCCAGTAACACATAGAGTTTTAGCTTCTTTTTTTAACATGGTGTTTTACAAATATTTTACAAATGGGCATTACGTTTTACACTTGGGCATGACGTTTTAGATTTGGGAGTAACAAATGGAGTTTTACCTTTTTTTTCATAACGTTTTAAATTCTGGTTATTGTGTTTTACACCAATGCATGGTGTTTTACACGCATGTTTTTATTGGAGCGCGGAGTTTTTTTCTTTCTTTTAGACGCATTTTCCCTTTCTCTCTTTGGCCACGTGTTCTGCCCTGGTGCCTTCTCACATTTTCTATGGTTTTGGTCCTTTCTAGCGTAACACTCCCTTATATATTTATATTTATATATATATATATATATATATATATATATATATATATATATATATTATAATACGAGTTAAATCTAGTTTTCGTCCATGTGGCTTGATTCAAAAATCAGGTTTCATCCAATTTATGAAACCTTTGGCACCTTGTGTCACTTACATTTCATTTTTTTCTCATTATCTGTCTAAAATGAACGGAAACTAACGTGTATGTTAACTCATCTCCTCATGACCCTCGCGTGAGGGGAATTCTCGTTCTTTCAGGTGTTTTAACATCTGATTCCCCCTTATAACATCTGAGTCCCCCTTTTAACGTTGATCTACACCCCCTACATGGCTTGATCATCTTCCTCTTCGTTGATGAAATGAACCCTAAGATCGAGAATGATGTAATATGCTCTTGTGGTACTAGAACAACGATTCACTGTTCATGGGTCATGGAATATGCTAAGGTAAAGGTTCTAATCATAAGTTCTTGTAGATGGTTGTGGGTAGAGGTGGCTCTACAGTACAAGCAACTAAAGCAACCGCTTTAGGCCCTCAAATTTGAAGGGCCCCAAAAATTGAAAACTGTTTTAATTTGTATTCTTAACTTTTGTGTTTTTAGAGACAAATGATAATTTCATAACTTTTATGTCAACAGTATACGTTTTGACGCTCCATTAAATTACATTTTAATTTTTTTTATATAAATTTATAAAATTTTCACAGAAGACCTAAATTTCAACGATTGCTTTAGGCCGAAAAATATGTTGAGCCAACCCTCATGCGGGTCATGAAAGTTGATGCCATTATAGCACCAGAAAATGACACGTATCTTTAGTTTAGTTGTTTATTAGCTAATATAAATATAAATACAGATATAGATATTATCCAAATTAACTTGTTATATAATTAAAAGATAACAATTATGAGTTTTTTAAACGAATGCAATGGAAGAGAAAAGAAAGCTTTATTCATAAACTAATTTATGTAAATCTAACCTGCTTTTAGATGGAGATTGTGGATCTTTCGGAAAGTTATTTTTTTTGTTTTTTTTCTTTTTTTAATTAGTTTTCAAGTATCAAATTAGGTTTTGAGACACAAAGTTTGGTGGATTTCCATGTGACTTTTTAATTATATTAAGTTGATAACTATTAAATTTTGGTAAATTGTGACCTACATTGTCATTAATATAAGTATAATATATTATATAAAAAAATACAAGTTTTATATTATATGTGGACATGCATAATTTCATTCTTGATCATCAATACAACTTGATATTTGCCTTCACTCATTTTTTTTAGTAAACTTCAGTTTTTGTTCTTGAGGTTTGCATAAAACTCCAGGTTTCGTCCCTTTATAACACATTTCATCCCTAACGTTTTATGTTTTTAACAGTTTTCGTCCCTTGTCCCTAACTCTGTTAAGTTTTCTGTTAGTTTTTGTACAAATTTACTAATATACCCCTCACACCTTCTTCTTCTTCATCAGACTCAATAAAATATATATGAGACGCAATAACATGAATGACACTTTCCTCTTGCGTGACCCTTCTCTGGCCACCGACTCTCCGGCACCACCTCCCCCTGACCGACGACGGGTCTTGGTGGCTCCAACAAAAATGGCGGCGACGGTGGTTAGGGATTCCAGAAAGCAGAGACAGAGGTGTAGACAATGTAGCAGGTGGCGTCGGGTGGCCTAGATAGCGATAGTGACGATGTTAAACGACGAAGATGGTGAGGGGATGAGGTTTCTGGCGACACCCCATCTAGGGTTCTGCCGTAGCAACGATGGCGGAGGCTGAGGTGAGACCTGATGACAGCGGAAACGGAACGAGGATTGTGATCCAACGACGGAAACGGTTTTCACAATGTGAATCCCCCGTCACCTGGTTCGACGTGGTCATCGTCGTCGTTCTCCGGTCAGCACCACTACCGGCAGACAATTGTTTGACGAGTGTGTGTAAAAATGTGAAGTGTAAAAAAATGGAGTCAAAATTGCTTCTTAGGTCTGATGGTTGAAGAAGAAGAAGGGGTGAGGGATATATTAGTAAATTTACACAAAAACTAACAGAAAACATAACGGAGTTAAGGACCAGGGACGCAAATTGTTAAAACATTAAATGTCAGGGATAAAATGTGTTATAGCGGGACGAAACCTGAAGTTTTATGCAAAACTTAGGGACGAAAACTGAAGTTTACTCTTTTTTTTTTAAATGGCCCACTTATGAAATGAAATTGTAACTTATAATGAAAAAGTAACCTATTTTTTGGATTAGGAAACATATGATGAAAAAGTAACTTATTTTCTGTTATGAATTTAGAAACGTTTTAGGATTTTACTTTTGTCATATTTTTTTCATGGTATCCTTTGGTCCTAAACTATCATACCTCTAAATCAATAAAAATTTGTCATGTCATTTTTATTTTAAACTACCCCTCACAAGGGATGAAACCCCCACTACCTCAACCTTCAAATTTCTAGCACAAAATACTCGGGTTGTAGAACCCGTGAAACGAACCTGCAGCCACTATCCGCAAGGGTTGCGGAGGTATTACCGCGAACCCTTGCTTACCCGAGCCTTGAACCCGAGACCACCCCTTCCACCCTAAACAATCTTTCTAGCAGGAAGACGATATGTTTTTACACATTCTCTCTTTTCATCACATTTTTCAACTATATAATCAGATTTAAAGAAAAGTAGAATAATATTTGTTTCGTATTATTTTTTGTCAAGGAAGTTTAATTCTTTTATTTTTTTCTTACGAATTAAAAACTAAATAAATTTATAATGAAATAAGAGAATGATATTATAACTGTAAATTGTAAGAATAAAAGATGACATGAGCCACACATTTGAGTTCAATACTTTATTCCTCCAAATAAGTGGAGAGAGTGTCAAGGGATTAGGATCCAAGAAAAATGATGATGGAATGGAACCATTTAATTTTTTTTATTTCTTTATAATTTGAAATGGGACGAGAATTCTATGAAGGCAAAACTTTATTTGATTTTTTTTTTCCTTTGGGAACAGCCTTTATTTGATTAAACTAGAATTGTGTTCACTTGTTGCGACACGTTAAACCTTGGAAAAACTAATGGCATCAAAAATTTATAAAATAAAGCTATAACAAAACGAAACCGTTAAAAAAGATTTAGTTTACGAAATAAATAAACGTACTCGGAACTTTATATAAGAAAAATATAACATTTACGCAAACTCATATATTGCAACGAAATATCTATTAATATTCTAAAAAAAATATAAAAGAAAATGAAACTGTAACAAAGCTGTTAAAAGGTTTGCAAGAAATGAGTTCGAAAAAGAAAGCAAAACTATTTAAAAAAGTAAAGACTTAAAAAAAATTACGCAAGTGCTTAGATAACTTGTACACTGCCACTTACAACTCTGTTACAGTTGTGTGTATGCTACGTCTCGTAAGTCGGTTGGTAAAAAAAAGAAAACAAAAAGAATTCAATATGTAAATGATAAATTTTTAAGTTCAATGGTTGTAGTATGAATTTGATCAAAGAAAGGTGAAATAATTTTTTTTTAAGTTTAGGGGCTTAAAAGTAAATCTTACATAATTCATGAGTTTAAGTGTAAAAATACATAGAAAAACAAAATAGATTATATATTAAAGTGCAGGTGTTATAGTATAAATTTGTTAAAAAAAACTAAAGCTTAGGGGTTTAATATATAATTCAGGGGCTTAAGTATAAAAATACATAAATAAAAAACAAAATGGTTTATGTCAACGGCATGTAGTAGTTCATGTACTCTATACAATCCATGAAATCTTCTCAATTTAAGAATTACTATTACTAAAAAACTTTAAATGAAAACTTCTTAGTAATAGTAAAGTTTTCTTTTTTCTACTTTTGACACACAAGTTTTCTTCTTTATAGACAAGGCACTATCACTTCTTTCCTACTATGATCAAATGACAAAACTCACTCCATAACGTGCTGGTATCATAAAAAATGAGACTGACACCGATTGAAAAACAACATTATCACTATTTAACTGTCTTTTATCTATGTTTCGATCTCTACAACTGACTCAACGTAACTTCATACGTTTGTTTTATGTATTTAACTACGATTCTTTTTGTGCTTAGCCACGTTAGTGTCACCGTCTCAACCGTTAAAGGTCCGAATCCCGCCACGGAGCAAGGGCCAAACTTTATTTAACCACGTTTCTATTTGTACTTAGTCACGTTAATGTCACTGCTTCAACCGTACTTAGTCACATTAATGTTACTGCTTCAACCGTTTAAAGTCCGCTCCCCCGCCACGAAACGCGTGAAAATTTTTCTAGTTGTAATTATTCTAATTAGTTGTGATATGGCCATGTGAGTCGATTTTGTAATTGTTCGCGTCAGTGTTATATAATATTTGTATTAACCATCACAAGATGGCCTAAAAAATATATATTATATTAGTGTTATTTACAGGGCAGATACATGTGGAGTTCAGTGGGTGGAAAGGCACCCACTCACATGAAACGCACTATTGTAAAAAAGAACCCAGAAACAACCTATTATAAAAGAAAACTAAAACTATTAACTTGATGTCCTTCAATTTCAATATATGAAATGAAGGTGTAGACTCAATTTATAAGGGAGAAGAGACCTCAAGATATATAGTTGTAGCAATGTGGGACAATTTGTTTTGATATTTATAAAGGGGAAGAGCCGTTAGGAATTCTCTATTACTTGATGTGGGATATAAAATAGGTTACTTTTAGAAATTTATTCAATAAATATCAGCAAAATGTTTTGGACCTACAACCTAAAACTATTAACTAGAACTAGGTTAGAATCCCGTGTAATACACGAGTAATTTGAATATAATGTTATATTCATAGAAATAAAAATTGTATTTCTTTAAAACTTGTTATTACACGGGTTGAATAAACTCGTTTATTATGCGTGTTGAATAAAATGTAATATGTTAATACATACACTCCCCAAAATATGTTTTTAAAAAATATACTTTGACATAACAATTATAAATTACGTTAAGTTAATTTATAAAATATTTTTTATATTTTTTTCAACTGGGTATTAATCTTATTTATGTAATTGATAAATGTTAATTTATATTAACTTTATTTGGTTAATAAGTATCCAAAAATAGATTTATATTAAATACTTAAAAATGTATTAGTTTAATACCATCATTAAATAAGAGAGACGGAAAAATATACAACCAAAACCTTTATTTATTAATCAGTATATATCCGTAAAATTGGTGTTTATTGTTTCTTACTCAGCATGAGAATATTTACCCAATTTTAAAAGGAAACCATTTATGACTCAAGAATGCATGAGATTAAGATTTGTTTCATTGAGAATAGTATTTAGGTATAGAGAGAGAGATAAGATGATATTTAAAAATAATTACACTATTCTAAAAGATAAGGATTTGGTTCATAATAGAAAAGCACACCGAAAGAAGTTGCAAACCATATGTTAATACAATTTTATAAACTGTAATTAAAGATGAAAAATTGGAAATTTTGAAACAACTTAGAATCCAAAATATCACCATTTGTAGCAAAAAAATCAAACATTCTGAATCCATTTTTTCCAATAAGGCGTTTCATCAAAAAATTGGTTTGCAAACAAACCGATAAATAGAAAAGCAAATTGGTTTTTAATAATCTAAACTATGATTCATTGACAAATAATAATCCAAACTAACAGTTTGTCTGGTGATAATCTCAACTTTCGCTTTTGTTGTTAATGACATTTCCAGTAGCATAATCAGCGTAGATTTATACTCGATTGAAATAATTGCACATTGAAAAATTTGTCTTTTGGTTCTTGTTTGTGCATTTAGACCGTTTTGTTAATGTTTTAGTTCTACATATCGTTTGACCCGTTTTAACCCATTTGTTTTTATGCATCCACTCATGAAAAATCCTAGATCCGTCACAGGTTATTTATTAGTATTAGAAAAATGCATTGTGTTTAACAAACCGTTTCTCTTTCTATATAAGGCTAAACCCCTCCGGATTCATGGAGGACTTGTCCCTTAACCAAGTGAAGACAAAGGTGTGGTTCATTAACAATGGTTGATCAATATAGAATTAAGCTTTTAAGCGTTAAGATGTCAATCAAAGTTAATATGTTTTTGACGCTCATTGTCTTGATGTTTTACCCTTTTCATGTGTTAAACGTAGAGAATAGATCATAAGATGTTATGCAACTATTGGATACCAGTCACTAGAGTGTGGCATTAAAGAAATAGTAAGTAGATAGACCATTTGTGCGAGCTAGAGTTTATATAAGAAAAGTTGGATCTGGCTTATCTGTCCGATTTCTCCTCTCATGCTCTCTTTCTCTCTCATATCCCCGTGGATCTGGCTCCCGCTCCCTCCTCGCCCTCTCAATTATCGTCTTTCCTCTCTAACGTGATGCTCATCCACACGAGCTTTCCCTTTCCTTTTTCTTCCTAACAACACTTTATCTCCTCCACATCAGACAGACTCTCTCACAGGCTTGTGTTGAAGAAGTTCATATACTTTTCAATTCATGAACTCAATTGTGAAAACAAACCCTAGCTCACTTCAACTACAACACCAGGCAAAGAATACTTAAAATGCATATAAGATAAATCACTTCTAAAACTTCACTTATTTCACAGAGTTCTCTTGAGAAATTAAATACACAAGATTTTTAGAAACTCGTGGCCCTTTCAAAATAGTTCCAAAAATTCCATTTAGTTCTAATAACTTCATTACCCTGGTTCTATGTTATAAACAATTACCTTGATTCCCGCTTTGACTTTCAAGTATTTGACCTTCTATGTTATAAAAAATTACCTTGATTGCCGCTTTGACTTTCAAGTATTTGACCTTCTTTGTTATAAACAATTACCTTGATTGCCGCTTTGACTTCAAGTATTTGATCAACTATACTGGACAATTTGACTTTCTAGTTTTTATTAATAGTTTCTTTTATTTTTATATAATTATAGGTTGAATCCCGTGTATTACACGGGTTGTATGTTGAAACGATATGATTTATAAATACGTTTTTTAACAACAATTCATAAATATGTATATACATTTTTTTAACTTAATTCATAATCCTTGATACAATTTCAATTTTGCAAATTAAAGAATAAGAAAATGAACATCATTAGAACTTTTTGTAATATATTCAGCCAATTTCTTAAATGTAGTTTGATATAACATATTCTAATTTAAATATAAGATGAAATAAAAAACGATAATTTAAGTAAAATATTCCCTGACAAGAAAATTGATCAAATTTAAACAGATTTTTATCAAATATAATTGGTTTACCAAAAATAATTAAAATGTTTTTTTTAAAAGAAACAAAATTAAAAAAAATTAAAAATTCAATTAATTTAAATGATATCTATAATTATAGTTGTGATTGGTAATTGATCTTTATGATTAATGTTATTATTCAAATTTTCTCTCTAATTTCCTTATCTGTTTAATATTTCATTTGAAAATTTTTGAAAAGATAGTGACGTAGTTAATAAGAGAGAGAGACGGAGACATAGACGGGAAAATAATTGTGAGATTGTATCATATACTGACACGTGTCCAATTTTATTTTTATTTATTAGAATAGATAGATTTGCAAAATATATTAAAAGGTTTATTAAATATATAAAATATTAAGATTATGAGCTTCGAGCTTTCCCTTTCAAAACGTAAAATATTGATTTAAATTCGACATAATTACTTCCTAATTTTATTAAAAAAAATAGAGAGACTTGTAACGTAAATAATATAAAAAATATAATAAAAAAATTATGTTTTCTTTATTTTAATTGATTATTATATTTCTTTAAATGCATAATCTTTGACCCAATTTTGTGGTGTGGTAGTTTAGACGGGAAAAAAAGTGTTCCGCATGCCCTCAATGAATGATACGTGTCATTTGAGATTTTCATTTATTAGATAAGTAAGATATTTCAATATATTATTACGATTAAAAAACTGAAATGTTACAACACTTAAAAGAATATAAAGAAAACATAAATATAATTTCAACACTATTCATATCACTTAAAATTCTATCAACTAATCATATATGATGTACTATTAACAAATCTACAATTAACAACCTGTTAGAATAGTAACGTACAAGGTTTGGTGCGTTTTATACAATTCATTTGTAGGCATGTATTGTTTGTGTCATTGTGTGGTTGGGTTGGTAAGACCTTTTAGTTTTATCTTTTGGGTCTTGGGTTCGATTTTTTGGGACGCTTTTTTTAACCGGGTTTCTCAGATGAGGTGTTTTTATTTGCTGCCGCTACTCATCATAGCTTTACAATGCGTTTTTTTGGAGTTTTCAGAGACCTTTATCAATTTCTTTGGTTCTTTATGATTTTTTTCTTCTCCTGTTGTTCTTTCTCTGCAGTTTCTTTCTTCTTTTCGTCATTTTGTTCTTCTTGATTTCTATTAGTTGGAATCTTGCTGCGGTATGTTGAGATGGTTTTTTTTTGTTGCGATTGAGGTGTGGTTGGTGATGTAAAGGTAATTCATGCTTAGAATCTTGTTGTTGTATGTTAAGATGACCTTTTTTTTGTTGCGATTGAGGTGTAGTTCGTGTTTGTTTATGCATGTGGTTTTTTTTAAGAGATCCATATTGAATTGTGGTTTTGTTGGAGGATCTGGTTTGGGAAAATAAAATTTCACTCAGACCTTTTGATTTTCTATAGTATATGCATTTCAGTAGTTTAGTGTGTTTAGTGCTTTTTCAGATTCACTTGATCGTAAAAAGCATTTGCTTCATTTTGTAGGGTATGGTATACATTATGGAAACTGCTAACATGAATAATGCAATCAGATGTTTTGTTTGTAAATTGCATTTGCTTGACTTTATAGTGTGTTTATTTTCTGATATTAACATACAACAAAACTTAGAGGTGCAGTTAAAAATTTCAAATTCAACATTTCTTCCTTGATAAAATGTAACATTTCTGCTTTTCGCGTACTTGTAACGCTTACCATATTTGTGAATCAATGAAGTTTGAAACCCTCATCATAGCTTGTGTTCACATAATACTTGAAACATACCTATTTCATGCACATTATACGTATTACATGGTCACGTGCTGACTGCAAGGCTTGAAATTGCCTTAAATTGCAACTTGGACCGTTAAATTGTTTAAAAACTCGTTTACCGACACGAAAACTCACCCACTACTAATTCAAAGGCAATGTATCAACCATATGTGCCTAACATAGTTATTTAACTCATTCAAGTTGTCACATAATTCAAATTGATGCCCTAGTACGTTAGTTAGTGCCTATACATATCCGTTCGCCTTCTAAACCGTAGTTTAACTCTGTACTGTCCACAACCGAAAAATAAGTCCTTCATGACACTAAGTTATGTTTTAAATTGACTAACACATCCATTTCATTATATAAAACAATTTTCTTTTACAAAACTTCCCTTAAATAAACTTCGAATTTTAAAAATCGAACGTTTGGTGCACTTGTGCACCACTTGAATACTTGAGGGGCCTAGGGGGTTGGAGGATGGACATCCTTCCTTAATTTCGAAATTCTAGAATTTGGATATGGGGGTTGGAGTCTGGAGTGGGGCTAGAAATGATGCCCTAAATAAACTAAACTATAAAAACCTTGTAGTCAAATTATGGGGCTATTGATCTAGCGGGGGAGGGGGGGTTGGCGGCTGGAGTGGGGCTAGAAACCCTAAACTTGTCCTCCAAGGTCTTTCCTAATTTACACCATCTCAATCAATTAGTATAAATAGAGGACTTAGGGTGCTTGAATTCTTTGCTAAACCACCTACAAGAAGGAAGTTTGAGCTTGATGCAAATGGCTAAAATATCTTCTGCTTTATATGATTATCAATCAAATAAAAAGTTATTCTATGTACCAATCCTTTCATCTCCTACTACCGGTGGGGTGACAGCTAGTTTTGGTATATTGGGGGATATCATTATTGCTGAACCCAATGCCTACATTGCCTTTGCGGGTAAAAGAGTAATTGGACAAACAAAAAAGGATAATGGTAACCCCACCATTAACTACCATTAACTACTTCATTTATGAAATTCATAGTAATAGAGATACATGTCCTACCGAGACAGAATTTGTAACTTGCTATCCTCTTACCTAACAGGAAAATCTTTGCCTCCGTGGAAAGGATGATTCGTTCGGATCGACATGTCATCCTAGGTCTTCCCGTTCCATCATCTGGCTTATGTTCTTCATGTAGCATTCAGATCGAACGACTCTATGAAATTACGCTGATACTTCCACATATTATGGGTAACGTAGGAGACATCTCTATTTTCCCCCCCGGGAATCTTTACAATTATCACTGCTTAGCTTTCAATTCACCTCTGACCATCAAATGAAATGTGAATAATCCGTCCTCTTCTCTTTGAAAGAAGGGGCGCTTCCGGTTCTGTCGGTGCTTGAAACAATTTTGTCTTCTCCATATTACTATATCTCTAGAGTCAATGATTTTATATGAGAAACTACTTAACTCAATCACTTGCTGCCGTTACTCTTCAGTTTTCTGTTGAGGTCTATCCTATAGAGATACTCAAATTGGATCAGTGATCGATTTCTAGGTTTCGTCGTAAACCTAATTGGTTACTTCCAATTACGTTTACTTCATTTAATCAATGTTATTGCTAACTTGTATAGTTCATATTCTTCGGCTTACCCATGAATTATCTAGTAATAGGTCTTTCACAACGAGCTCTATCTATACAGTAACGGTATCTAATTATGAAGGTTAGCTGGGTAGCTGACCATGTTAGTCCGTTCTTGCAAGAGGGGTCTATGTTAACTATATGTTAACTAAGATTTTCTCCGCTTAATGGATAACCATTTGCTACCAATGGAGAATTGCTTCTCATCTTGAATTAAGGTGAGTGGATTTACACCAACAGAAACCATAAATTTCATACACAATAAAAGGAATATCATCGATTTTTAGATAGAAAATGTAGTTCGTTTTTCCATTATATCCTATTTGATCATTGATATTCGAAATTGGATAGGTTCGATCTATGGTCATTGAGGCCTCCTAAAAAGATCTACTAAATTCATCGAGTTGTTCCAAAGAATCAAAACGGCCGGTGAATAGAAGTATACTCTGGATCGGAATCATGGGAAGTACTCCTTGATCATTTCTACCAATTTCAAGCCCCTAATTCTTTTTATACACAGAGAAATACACTTACATAATCTCTATTACGAATCCTTTGTGTACCTTAGTATTCCTAGCTATCCACTCATTTTTAAAAATCTACTTTGGGGTAATACATATGGTAACAGATAGTAAAAACCTTATAAAGTTGATCTTTTGAACCCACTTCAAGTCATGATGACTAATCAATAAATCTTGGGGTAAACATTAGGCGCCTTTATACCTTGGAAAACCATACAATTACCTCATGGGGAGTTAGCCGCACCCACAAATGATATAAATACTAGTGTTGCTTTGGCTTTACTCAAGTCAGTGGCATATTTCTATGCGGGTCTTACCAAAAAAGGATTGGGTTATTTCGGGAAATATATTCAACTAACTCCGATTCTTTTACCTATTAACATCTTAGAAGATTTCACAAAGCCCCTATCACTTAGTTTTCGACTTTTCGGAAATATATTAGCCGATGAATTAGTAGTTGTTGTTCTTGTTTCTTTAGTACCTTCAGTGGTTCCTATCCCCGTCATGTTCCTTGGATTATTTACAAGTGCTATTCAAGCTCTTATTTTTGCATCTTTAGTCGTAGCTTACATAGGTGAATCCATGGAGGGCCACCATTGACTAGTTTTCCAAATAGTCTTTTTTTTAGTTTAATCTAAGGCAATGCGTACGTGGCTAAAATTAACTTAGGAAATGAAAATATACAACTACACTATATACGATCTAGAGTAATAGAAAAAAAGATTACAATAAAGATTACAATATTGATATTAGAGTAGAGAATTGAAAAAAGGGGGGAGGAGAGATCTCAAAGATCTTTTTCCTAAAATTCCCGTTTGGTCCATTTATATCATAATCATACCTTCCCCTCAATGAATATTCGGATTCGATGACCAATCTAAACCGAATATTCATTATTCGGAGTCGTAATTTGACGAAGAAGACTCCTCCAAAGCCCTCAATTTCGAAAATCATGCCCTATCACTCTTGGATTTCGCAATTAGCAAGCAAGGATCAAGAAAGAATCAAACAAGTAAGCATACTCTCATAATCTCAACAATATTTCTTCCTTTGTTTAATTTTTCTTCATCCCTTCAATCGTTTTCTATTTTCTATCCATGATCACTTGATAATGTGAACCCTTAGCCTTAAAAACCCTCGAATAGTCTTAATCAAACTAACAAATCAAGCTAACAATCACCAACTAACAATCAAATGATCTCGTTTGCAAAGATGGCTATGTCGTTGCGTTATGTGAATCCTCAAAACAACTATTGCAAAAGTGACTCTACTGATGCTTTAGTATATTCTTACTAACTTAAAAACTTGTTAATTATTCCGTATTACTTATACGAACTCACGTTAACGTTTCATAACCGAAAACTCACTTAAAACCCCTAAATAGTGCACATTTGTAATTTTCTGGAATTTGGACAGACTGTAACCCGACTTCAACAGACCATATCTTGGTCATAAAAACTCTAATTTGGCAACCGCCTCTACAAGATAAGTGCGCATTTCAGCATCTTCTGTCTTGTATTGTTGTTTTGGCCTATTTCCGAGTCCATTCTTAAAAAGTTTTCAAAACAAAAGTTGTTCGAGAGACTTTGAATTATCCTGTTCGTTTTCATAATTTTTAGAAATCGTTTGGTATTTTTAAAACCTATTTGAAACTAATACAAACATTTTGTCCAAAATCCTAAACTTGTGCACTAGACTTTTAATAATCTAGTTTTAAGCTTATGGTTTTCCTCCTCACTCCGATTCCTTATAACATCTTCCAAACCTTTAATTAAAAGACTTTTTAATCTATAGGGTCTCTTCCTTGGACTTGGACTTTCAAACCTTTCAACGAACTCATTCCATACCTCTATAACAAGGTGAGATCATAGTCCCGGGTGGAAACAGGTAATTACAAAAGACGTTTTTAGAACATACAATTCAAATAATTGGCAAAAAAGTTTTCATACTCGACGTTAAAACATTATTTAACTATGGACAACATGACTGTATAAACACGTCAAGGCCCTCTTTTTCAAACACATACACAATCATCAACTTGTTACAAGCCGACATTAGTACAATTATAGCGCTATAGGTGTAACAAACCCACCCATAATCCTGGTTAGGGGTTTGGCTGATTGAAATCCGACACATATGCTTAGGTTAACCCATGGGGGTTGAACCGGAGAGGGCATGTCATTAGGTTTGGTTGTGGCTTCATGTTGTGACGTTTTACTAATGTGAGAATGTGAGGTATTTCCATGAATTGTATGCATATTTTACTACGCTTATTTTAAACCTATGCATCTCACCAACTATGTTTAGTTGGTCAGTTTTATTACATGTTTCAGGAAATGCCGAGTAAAGAAAAACTTTGGATTTTCTCACATAGGATGGCCTAGTTGTCAATTGAAGGCTTATGATTTATTTTAAAGTTGTTTTGTTTAATCAAGATTGTTATCTTTGGTTATTTTGAGACACATGTAATCAGTTTAATGTTTATGAAATCTTAATAGTAATTTTCTTTATTGCCTTGTGTTCTCTTATTCAATTTCGTCGCACTCCCATGTTTCCGCCGCTGGCGAGGGTGTGACACAAAACTTCTAAGAACAAAAGTTGTCAACATTGATTAAATGCATACAAA
The DNA here is from genome assembly GCA_023525975.1 of Smallanthus sonchifolius. Lineage (NCBI taxonomy): Eukaryota > Viridiplantae > Streptophyta > Magnoliopsida > Asterales > Asteraceae > Smallanthus > Smallanthus sonchifolius. The sequence goes on from CM042046.1 coordinate 38,508,010, forward strand.
TGGTTTTCTCTTTGTATCCAACTGACTAAAATGCAAAAACTATATTCATTTATGAACTAGGTTAACTATCTAATGAAAATGATGCCTTTTTAACACGGGCCTTTTGTTGGGAATCATGGTAACATTTTTAACTTTTAAAACATTAATTATTTAAAAACTTTTTAAATAAATAAATCATATATATTTAGCGCAAACGATTTATTAATACCATTTCCAGATCAGATCTGGATTCCTTTCAGTGGTCCGATTACACTCGTATAAACAATATTAAATAACCAACCATAGGGTGTTTACATTTATACCTTTGATGATAACCAGATCTGTAACACCTTAGTTCAACGAACGTCACGCTAGATGACACATACACAAAATCCTGCAACAAAACGTCACACGGTTGCGCAAGTGACAACCCAGCCACAGAAGGTGGCGCGCGACGGTGGTTTGGCGGTGGATGCCGCTTCACGGCGACGGCGCATGGCGGTGGTGGAGGTAGTCGGCCGAACCCAAGGGGAGGGGGTGGGGGCGTCGATTTTAGGTTTAGGGGATTAGGGTTAAGGTTTTGATTATAATAGTATATTTATAACTATTACAATTACACACTAGTCCCTCTGGTATTAACAGTTAATACTCATGTAATAATTAACCTTTAATTATTAAACCCTTGTAATTACTAATTACATATAATTAGTAAAAACATAATCCTTAAATGTTTAACAGATTAAACATTCATTCCTCTCAAATAATTAATTAATCAGATAATTAATTATCCCAATATCCGACAAATATTTCTCTAAATATTTACTCACCATTTATTGTTTCCGTCTTTCGTGAATACTATTAAACAATTAAATATTATATATTTTATTTGTTGTATAAGGTGTAACTCTTTGGATCGTACCTTAATAGTAACGTTGACTTAATTGACGATCGGACATCATATATCCAACAATCTCCCACTTGGTCGATTCTTCAATTAATCGGTTCAACGTAGACAGTGGTGGACGCCTAGCTGCATCTCACTGCCCCTAGCAATGTATGACGTATTTACAATCGTCAAACTATTTCCTTTTGTACATATAACCATTACTTTACAAAGTATAACAGTCCTACTAAGCATTTGCATCCTTTCTGTTTAGGGTATTCGTTGAACATGAGACATGGATATCATTCTCTTCTCAAATGTGGTTCAACCATTCTTGTTCTCGTTCTCCAACTCAAAGTGGTCTAAACAAACTATACTTTTAGTTTGAGCATGACCATGTGTTTTACACCAGATTGAATCAACGAAGGCGCCAGAATGTCCAGCTTCTAATTAAAGAAGAACAGAATTCCTTTGGCCACGTACAACTCTCACTGAACTTCAGATTACTCCTAATAATACCCTTATTACTGTCTGTTAAGGTATAGCGTTAGATAAGATCAAAGAACAACCTTTGGTCAGGAAGAGTTCTAGTAAGTGTGTTGGGTCGAGGATAGACAGATCTTACTTTATTCAAAATATCTCAAGATTTCAATCCATGATGATAGTTTTGAAACAAGTTACGTCCAATAATTATTCTCTAATAATTATCTAAATATATAGTCACCAACTTCTTGGTCTTTCATTCTTAATAAACCAACCATCCGATTCACAATAGTCTTACGTTCAGATTGATTCCCATGAATATGATTGACTACGGACATTTAGAATAATCTACATATTCAAGGATTTCTAAAACGTATAAACTGTCGAACACAGTAACATATATTATAATGCATTTAACCATTAAATCATTCATAAAACACCAATGTAACTGAATAGTTCGAAAGCACCAAATACTAAATATAGATCGAATCCACTGTCTAGCAAATCTAAGGCCTATCTTATCAGCATGCTCCTCCTGTTTAGAATGAGGCATAGGCTTAGTGAACGGGTCCGCTAGATTTTGATATGTGTGAACTTTGTTTAACACGATGTCTCCTCGTTCTATTATATCTCGTATATAATGAAATCTTCTGAGTATATGCTTTGTGCTGTGGTGTGACATTGGTTCTTTAGCTTGAGCAATAGCACCAGTATTGTCACACAGTATCTCGATTGGTTTCTGAATGCTAGGCATTACTCCGAGATCAGCAATGAACTTCTTCATCCAAGCAGCCTCCTTTTGCAGCTTTCGAAGCCGCAATATATTCTGACTTGGTGGTGGATTGTGCAACAACACTTTGCTTAATACTTTTCCAAGTAATTGCACCACCGTTTCAGAACACAAACAAATCCCGTTTGTGATCGAGAATCATCTCGATCTGTCTAGAAGCTAGCATCAGTGTAACATTTACCAGCTAGTTCTTCTTCCAGTCCCCCGTATATCAAGAACATATCCTTAGTCCTTTTCAAGTACTTAAGAATGTTTTCCACAGCTATCTAGTGACTCTTACCATGATTCAGTTGATATCTGCTTGTCATGCTTAAAGCGTACGATACGTCAGGTCTAGTACATAGGATGGCATGCATGATCGAACCAATCGCAAAAACATATGGAACCTTTTCCATTTTCTTCTTGTCCCCGTCAGACTGAGGGAATTGTTTGTTATTTAGTATGGATCCATGTGCCATAGGCAAAGATCCTCTCTTAGAGTCTTGCATGAAAAAGCGTCGAATGACCTTATCAATATATGTACTTTGATTTAATCCTATAAGCCGCTTTGATCTATCCCTTTAGATCTTTATTCCCAGAATATAAGTAGCTTCACCAAGATATTTCATCGCGAAACATTTACCTAACCAAGACTTTACGTCTTTTAGCATAGGAATATGGTTTCTAATGAGCAGTATGTCATCTACATACAAAATCAGAAAAGTCATATGGCTCCCACTTGCCTTTTTGTAAACACATGGTTCATCTTCGTTCTTGACAAAACCAAACTCTTTGATTTTCTGGTCAAAGTGAAGATTCCAACTTCTAGATGCCTGCTTTAATCCATAATGGGATTTGTTCAACTTGCATACCTTATTAGGATTCTCTGGATCTTCAAAACCTTCCGGTTGAACCCTATAGACATCTTTAGTAAGACGTCCGTTTAGAAACGCGGTTTTGACATCCATTTGCCATATCTTGTAGTCATAATACGCGGCAATGGCAAGCAAGATCCTAATAGAGTTAAGCATGGCTACAGGCGAGAAAGTTTCAACATAATCAATTCCTTGAGTCTGAGTAAAACCTTTCGCTACCAGTCTTGCTTTGAAGGTTTGCACATTCCCATACATGTCGATTTTCTTCTTGAAAATCCACTAACTTCCTACTGTCCGACTCTCGGGAGGAAGACCAACCAAGTCCCATACATGGTTGTCGAGCATGGATGGGATTTCAACATCCATGACTTCAAGCAACTTCTTAGATTTTGAATCTAAGATTGCAGATTTGTAACTAGTAGACTCTGCCTGATCAATTATCAGGACAACGTCAATCTTGTGAATCCCGATATACCGGTCTGGTTCATGACGATCTCTAGTACTTATGCGAACAGTTTGTGTTACAGATGAATCTTGAACATTTCTAGATTCAGTTTCAGCAGTCTCATGCTGAATGGCAGGTTCAGATTGTGGTTCTTGGATCTCATCCATATCCACACGGTTTTCTCCAATCCCTCTCGCAAGTAGTTCTTTCTCCAAGAAAGTAGCTATGCGTTTAATGAAAACACAATTTTCAGCAAGATTGTAGAAGTAGTAACCGACTGTTTTAGGATATCCGACGAAAACAACTTTATCGCCGTGAGAGTTTAGTTTATCCGTAGATTTACTTGTAATATATGCGTTACATCCTCAAACCCTAAGGTAGGACACTTTGGGTTTTTCCCTATGCCAAATCTCATAAGGCGTCTTGTCCGCCTTCTTAGTAGGAGCTAGATTTATGATTCTTGCGGCAGTCTCAAGAGCAAAACTCCAGAAGGAGTGTGGGAGGTTTGTACGACACATCATAGACCGAACCATATCTAATAGAGTTCGATTTCTCCTTTCGGATACACCGTTAAGTTGAGGTGTTCCTGGTGGAGTCAGCTGAGAAATGATCCCATATTTCTTTAGATGTTCGTCAAACTCTTGACTAAGATATTCACCACCTCGATCAGATCGAAGAATCTTAATCATCTTACCAAGTTGATTTTGTAATTCGTTATGGTATTGTTTGAACATTTCAAACATTTCATGTTTATGCGTTATAAGATAAACATAACCATATCTACTGAAATCATTAGTAAATGTCACGAAGTATCTCTCTCCATTTCTGGTCATTGTTCTGAATGGACCACATACATCAGTATGTACAAGTCCCAACAGATCCTTAGCCCTTTGACCGATACCGAAAAAAGGAGCTTTGGTTAGCTTTCCACTTAAACATGATTCGCAGTCATCAAATGAATCTTGACCTGTAGAATTCAGAATTCCGGTGGTCTGGAGTTTCTTCATACGATTCTTGTTTATGTGTCCAAGCCTACAATGCCATAGATACGTATCATTGAAATCATATTTCGTACGTTTTGAGGGGATATTAAGTATGGTGTTATTATCATGGACTTCTGTCTCATAGATTCCATTGTGAGGCTTTGTAGAAAACTAGAACAAACCATTCAAATATGCAGAAATGAAATCATTGTCAAAAGCATAAATAAATCCTTGTTCTCGCAAAGAAGAAACTGAAACAATATTCCTAGTCAAATTAGGAATAAAATAAACATTGTTCAAAACAAGTTCTAATCGAGAAGGAAGTAAAAGAGTATATTCTCCTACAGCCTTCACATCAACCTTTTGTCCATTTCCCACATGGAGCTCCAAGTCACCTTACTTCAGTCTCTTAACCTTCCTTAGTCCCTGCAAATCATTACAAATGTGTTAACCACATCCAGTGTCAAACACCCAAGATTTGCTAGACAAAGAGAATATCTCGATAATAAACATACCTGAGGACCCTGCTTCCAAAGCTTTGGTCTTCTTGGCAAGGTATGTAGGACAGTTACATTTCCAGTGTCCTATCTCTCCGTAATAATGACATATGTCATCATTTTTTAAAATGGCTCTCTTTTTACCACGCTTTTTCTAGTCAGAGATCAAGGTGTCCAGTTGTCCTAAAGTCATCTCAAAAGCCATTAGCGACCCTCGCAAATCAGATAACGTTTATCCTACTACATACTGCTTGTAGTAATCAACGAACTCTTCGTATTCAACCGCAAAGACATCAGTACGAAGTTTATTCCCATGTCTTGGATGACGGGAGAACCAAGATCTTTCAGGCTATGAATGAGTTTTGTCATTTTAGAAAAATGTGAGCTCATTCCTATTCCTCTTTCCATCCCACTTGTCAATGATTTAAGTATATTGATATGTTCACTCTGATTCTGATGAAACCTTTTCTTCAGCTCGTGAGCCATATCATAAGCAGAGTGATATTCCAGCTCAAGACGGAGTTCATCACTCATTGTCGATAGCATCAAAAATGATGCTTTGTTAGAATCATTGATGTGACGTCACCAAATCATTTTGGAGCCATCATTAGGTGGATCTGGAGGAATTGAAATCTCTAGGACATAGGATCTTTTTTCTTCCTTAAGAACACTTCTCAAGATACTGTACCACTCAAAGAAGTTTCCTCCTTTGAGCATGTTGCGATAAAACATACGTTTTAGAGCAGAGACGGAGTCAGGATTGATTTCGAAAGACATTTACAAAAATTCATACATAAGTTTTAGTATGTTCATGCTTGGATTTCCTAATAAAATTTTATGACCCAATTGCAAAAATTTATATAATTAAGAATGAGATCTCGGCTCCCCATGTCTCGGTGAATGGCTGAGCACTCTTCACTGGCATAGTTATACAGGTAGGTAACGATTACCAATTGTATCAACTATACAATTCTCGGTTTGAGGGGCATGACGAGTATTGTCAAGCTTTGGATATGTTTTCCCTCAACTACGCCCACTTAAACGACTTAAGTGATATTTTTCATTTAATTGTAACTGTAGACCCGACATAGGTGACTCAGGAATCGCGATTCTACCTTCAACTAAAATCGTAGGACCGGATGCATGGTAATTCACTAACACAGGGGTTCGGATAAATTAGTTGAAGTGTTACAATTAAGGATGACGCAGAAATATCGATTTTATATTGGGATTTCTTTAATGTTTTTTAATATTACCGTTTCGGGTCAATAACATTTTGGTCGACGAGTAGCATGATACATGTCGCGCAATTTTAGTAAACCAATTTTACTAATTAGTTCATGAAACACTTTCAACACTCGACACAATCCAATTTTAAATACCCTATTTTTTCTAAATTGGTCATTTGTCGCGAACTTATTTTAAACTAATCAACTCTTTAATTAATTGAAAATTGTTTTAAATAAAAACTATTTAAATTTAAAACTTGTTCACTTTTAAATAAAACACTTTTATTTAATTACCTTTCCGGGAAAAATAAACAATTTAATCATCTCGTCGTTATAAAATGTGTCAAAAGTTTTATTAAAAGTTTTGCGGTTTAATTATTATCCTAAATAATTATATCACAACCACAAAAATAAATAAAACGCAGAATCAAGCAACTAGAAAAAATGTCCGGTTTCGTTCGAGCTATCAAACGAACATTCGGACTGGTCTAAGGGATAACAAAATAATAAATCTGCTATCTCCCACTTAGTCTAAGATCTCCATCTTTAAACTTATCTTTGTCTGCCTTGGTCTTCAAGTCTTCGTCTCTTTATGGTTACAATATTTATTTACAAATACATTAGAAATAAATAAATAAACAAAACCCTAACTGTTACATCGGGGTCCCAAATAACCCATAAAAATACAAAAAATAATAACCAATCAACAAACAACACAACCACAGGTCTCTAGTGCTCGATTCATTCAACACAATCACAAGAAACGAAAAAGACTCGATCTTTTGTCAAACAAAAGTTTTGATAAATAAAACAATAGATCGATTAAAAAAATATGTCTAAACGCGCGTAAAGGTGGCTCTAATACAACCGTTGGGAATCATGGAACCAGTTTTAACTTCTAAAACATTAATTATTTAAAAGATTTTTAAATAAATAAATCAGATATATTTAGCGGAAGCGATTTATTAATACCATTTCCAGATTAGATCTAGATTCCTTTCAGTGATCCGATTACACTCGTATAAACAATATTATATAACCAATCATAGGGTGTTTAGATTTATACCTTTGACTATAACCAGATCTGTAACACCTTAGTTCAACGAATGTCACACTAGATGACACGTACACGAAATCCTGCAGCAAAACGTCACACGGTTGCGCAAGTTACAACCCGGCCACAGAGGTGGCGTGCGACAGTGGTCCGACGGTGGATGCCGCTTCACGGCGACTGTGGAGGTGGTCGGCCGAACCCAAGGGGAGGGGGTGGGGGAGCTGATTTTAAGTGTAGGGGATTAGGGTTAGGGTTAGGGTTTTGATTATAATAATATATTTATAACCATTATAATTACACACTGGTCCCTCTAGTATTAACAGTTAATACTCCAGTAATAATTAACCTTTAATTATTAAACCCTTGTAATTACTAATTACATATAATTAGTAAAAACATAATCCTTAAATGTTTAACTGGTTAAACATTCATTCCTAGCAAATAATTAATTAATCAGATAATTAATTATCCCAATCTCCGACAAATATTTCTTTAAATATTTACTCATCATTTATTGTTTCCGTCTTTCGTGAATAATATTTAACAATTAAATATTATATATTTTGTTCGTTGTCTAAGGTGTAACTCTTTGGATCATACCTTAATAGTAACGTTAACTTAATTGACGATCGGATATCATATATCCACCACCTTTAACTGTTGTAAGCAATCAAAGTTAAAACTTTCAAAATACATGTATACATATCAATATTACCTATATCAAAATATACTGTAACTTATATTGAAATCATAAATGCAAGTTCCATTTATCCACCACCATTGTTGATGACTAAGGCACAACAAATGTCACAATATTTGACAAAATTGCAAAACAATTGCTAGAGAAAGATGCCTCTGACATGGTCATCAAAGAAGGCTATGAAAATCCGCATGTTATACCACCACCACCACGCTTGCTTCAAAAAATTGGAAATAGCATATACCGACGACATGTCGTCGGGATAAGTTGGGTCTGTCCCGACGACATTTCTTTTGAATTTTTTAATGAAACCCTATAGCGACGACTTGTCGTCGGCATAGGTCGACCTATGCCGACGACACCTATACCGACGACATCTTTGACCTATTGGGACGAGGCAATACCAACGACATCTATACCGACGACATGTCGTCGGTATAGCCTATACCGACGACATGTCTTCGGTATAGCCTATACCGACGACAAGTCGTCGCTATAGGGTCAAAAAAATCGTCGGGATAAGGTGATAATGTTGTAGTGTTCTAAGCAGTGGCGTATGTATGTGGAGGGCAGGGGTACCTGTCGGTACCCCTCAACTTTCGACGCGTAGTAGGAAATTTCGACGCGCAGCGGGAATTTTTTTTTTTACCGTTTTATGTATCCAGATACCCCTGAACGAAATTTTAGATACCCCTGGATTTTTTTCCTACATCCGCCACCGGTTCTAAGAGCTCAACCTAATAAATTTCATATTCGTGGTCCACAACATAGACGATACCGAAGCATCATATTCACTGTCTCCAAAATCTTAGATGTCATAGTACACAGACAAGAAGAGTTACCAAAATCAGCACTTGAAACACCAAAATCAAGTTCTGCAACACGAAACACCAACAAATTAAAACAGGTCTAAAACCCTTCCTAAACTATCATAGAATTAATAAAAATAAATTTAACACTTATTATTTATACAATTATCAAATTCAGGTTACAAGTCATCAACTATTGCACCAGAAATACCAACACCATATCCAACTGAAAAAACAACAACCAAAAGATCTTTGTTGGTGACACCAGGTAATACAGTAAAAATAAATGTCTTGAACATCTTTATTTCACAGCTCAAGGTATAAGTGACACCAAGAGACTACGTTAACCGGATACACCAACACCTTAACAAGCAAGCAAAGAATGAATGTGAAGATCGTATCATATGGTGTTGTGATAGCATCACCAAATTTTGAATTTTGTTTCTTATTAAATAATGAAATATAGAGACTGCTATTAAATAATGATGATGTTAAATAACTAAAACATAAGAAAACTTAAATTATATCTTATTTTAAAATACAATTTTATAATTATTAAATCTTCATTATTTGTTATTTATAATTCTTAAATCTTCATTATTTCTTATTTCACAGATAACTAATAACATCAAACATACAAATATTGATAGAAAATACTGTTTTATAACAAGTTGTATTTATTTAAACATAGTAACATAATATTGTAATGAAAAACTATATCTGTCGATTACAACAATGGTTTTCAGTTTTCAGATATCATATAACAACTCTAACAATTTTAATTGACGCCATAACGCGCAGATGGAAACTATCTAGTTAACCAATTAATTAAAAACATTTCCAAGCTCAACCCCAACGTATTCAATATCACATGAATTGAATATATAAAAGTATACAAAATTTACTTATTACCCATTAAATAAGTCCAAGCTTATAATATTAAGAAATGTATACAATTTATTTAATATATTCTTTATTATTAAAGAAAAATATTTTTTTAACAGTAAATGTTACTTTTACTATACTTTACACAAATAATTCTAACACTATTGCATTGCGTAGGTTTGAAACCGAGACCTTCCCTCTAAAAGACAAGTGGACTAGCCCCACATTAGCATTAAAAAATACTTTTATACTGAATATATATTAACTTATATCTTTAGGGTATAAAAGACATCAAAAACTATCAAACAATATATGTGTAGCAAATACTTGAATGACCCTGTTATTGGGCGTCAAGGGCGCTGGCGTAAAGCAATTAACGGGCGTGGGTGTTGGGGGTATGCAGTGACGGATCCAGGATTTTTGGTTAGCGGGTGCCAAAAAGGAGTCATGCTTGACGGGTTAGGTCAAAACGGGTCGGGTAAAAATTACATTAAAGTATAGTGTTGCGACGTGTTTATTTTTACTACGTTTCAGTATAATTTTTATCCAAATCCAAGCCGGTGACGTAAATTTTATTTAAAACCGAGGCATTTTTAATACACTTATGTGTCTAAGCTCATTTTTATAATGACATAACTTTTTATTGATTTTCGGACATACCGTTATGTTGTGAGCGAATTGAACCGCCGCAACGCAACGGTAAAATTACTAGTTAAGATACACTTACTATATATTAAAAAACATAAAATAAAATAATAATTAAATGATATAAAATTATAGTATTAAAAAACTAAATTTACATATTATAATTTGGAGCACCAAATTAACACAACTTTAAATGTATGAATATTACATAAATTTAACTTAATTCAGTGAGTAGTGAAAGTAATGATAGATGAGTTGATTAAGCTTTTCAGCAAAAAAGAAACTAGAAAAAGCAATTCTAGTATATTAGTATTATATTATTAGTTTAATACCAAGTAGGTATATCATCTTCTTTGCAATCAAAAACACAGTAAGAGTTGCATAGCTCGCCACAAAGGAGGGGGATTGGGCTGGAGTGGCCCTGTAAAAAAGTGGTGTCTTGTAATTTTTAAGCCATTTTTAGAAAAAAAAATCCAACTCATTTACATAGAAAATCAAACCAATTAAGAGGTTGAGTGGGTGCCTCCCCCCCCCCCCCCCACCTCTTCTTCCATCCGCCCCTGGGCTATGAGGATAGTGAAACCATACATACTTTAACGTTTACCCTCTTGTTGACATGACAACAATTTTCACTTCTTAGTGATTTCATTACAAATAACCTTATAACCGAATAAATGAACACATCTAGAATGCACGATATATATACATCTCTTTCAATTACCATTATTACATCAGCGAAATGACGAACAATATGTTAATCAACCAACAATACGTCATAATTGAAAATTAAAACGAAAACACAACATAACAAGAATATCATGTAGGGCAATTATCGAAGATAATGTTTAGAAATATGAAAATAATGGATGATTAGGTATACGTAACACTCATATTCATTTGTTTATTTAATTTTCTAAATATATAAATACAAGTTTTACAATTTTTTATTCGTATTAGTAAACCATACAATAGCATAGGATTCTATTAGCATGCAAAAACAAAGAATATAATAACACAAGATTTTCATACCATAAGATACGCCTTTATTTTAATTTCAACATGTAATGTCACATATTTTGGTTGGTCTTATTAAAATTATTAAAAATAAGGTAAATTATATTTGTAGTTATTTTTCTTTACTATTAGTATAAATAATGTTAAACATAACCAATACTACACAATCCGAAACACTTAAGAAATGTTCAAAATAAAGGTGCACACAACACATGAAGTTGAGCTTGAAAAGAAGCTTCAAGATGAGTTTAATAAAAAAAACAAGCCACTCATGAAAAATTCAATCAATTCTTATTTAAAAACTCATCACTCATCAGTGCATGTTGAAGTCATGAATGATCACATTGATTGGTTAACAAATACTTCTAAAAATTAAATTAAAAAAATCATGGTTAATTATAACACTTTTTTTAACGATAATCTAATATAATCCTGATTCTTCACTATTGTTTATCACGGGACTCGAACCCTTGACATGAAGGGAAGGGCACCATTTATACTCCAAGATAACATTAGACCAAAGACCCTATGATTACGTATCAATCAAATTTTATAGTATTTTATTTTATAGAAGTATCAACATTTAAATATCACTTTATTCAAGAATATTTGACATTTAATTTAGATATTAATTATAATTGATTATTGAATGTTTAATCTTCATTCTTAAATATTTAATCTTTGATTCTTGAAACTTAAATACTTGAATTTTAGGTGTTAACCATCTTATGAAACTATTTTATAAAAAAAGTCATTTAACTTTTATTTATTTATTTTTAATGACAATGTATTTTTACCATTAGCTTCTAATGATGTATTTTCATTATCATATCATATTTTATTATGTGACCGACTAAAATGAACCGGCGAACCAACCTAAAAAAATCGTAGTCGAGAATCTAGAAATTTAAACATCGAGAAAAAACGACCCTAGTAGAAAAAATTCCTGACTCCGCCACTATCTGATACTACCCTGCTAGGGTCAAGTGACACCAGCACACCTCAATTTGTATTATCTATATATACACTTTTGATAAAATTTGCCTAGTCACTCTCATCATGCACATTTGTCAACTAGCAATACTTGTATTATTTGACTATTGCACCACAAGCCAACCAACACCAACACACATACAAAGACAATGATTAGACACATAAGCAAGAAAAAAGAAGCAATAAGGCAAGAATGAATCATCACATTCATAGATTGTCAGCAACTCTGCATATATGAAAAAGATGCCAAAACACAATCAAGCAAACACGTCTCCAGCTCAAATGACCAGTTTGAAATGACCCTTTTGCCCTTTAACAAATATGCCATTGATTCAGTTCAAGATTCTTTATCAAAATGGAAGAGGTTTAACAAATATGCCATTGACTTTGACCAAAACTAGATCTGATGGGTATTGATAATTTGCTAAAAAACCTTGAACCAAAATGTGTGAAGAGCAAAGATTCTTGAACTTACCCGGTTAAGTTAATTACTTCAAGTTGATACAAAGCAAAGATTCTTGATCCCAAAGGCAAGAAATTTAACAAAGCAAGCCGTTGACTTCGACCAAAACGGGATCGAACGAGTCTTAGACAACTTACCCAGAATATTTCAGATTTATGCATTTCAATTCAAGATTCTTGATAAAGCTGTAAGAACTTGAACACAGATTCTTGAACTTACACAGTGCAGTTTAAGATGATGCATTTCAAGATTCTTGATCCAAAAGTTTAAGGACCTCAAAAGAATGTTAACTTTGACCAAAACTGGATCTGATGGGTATCAACACCTTGCCCAAAATATTCAAATAATTTGAACAAATATTTGGAAACCATGAGAACCCGTTACCAGAAAACTCACCGGACCCCTCCAATACCCTGCTTAGCAGCGGGATCATGCAAATAATAGTAACTTGCGTTGGGTAGATGACCTTTAAAAGGTTATGGTAGGTAACCAGTGGAAGCAGGACTAGGTGCATACCACTGCACCACCCATGAAGGTTTTAAAAGGCAAAAACTTTAACAAAAATACCATTGCTTTTGACTAAAAACTTACCTGTACCGATACATTTCAAGATTCTTGATAAAAAAATGTATGAGCTTGAACAAAGATCTTGAACTTGCCCAGTGAGATTTAACATGATGCATTTGAGCATTTCATCATCATTGATCCAAATTGTAACAACTAATCATAATAAACAGAATAACAAAATACCCATGGGAACATGTAATATCAACATCTTACACTACACTTCACTCAAATCATTAGCTCTATACACATTACATATATACATGATGATGATCTTTTGCTTTCACTATAACAGCTTCTAATTCAACTGATTTAAAGCATTTTAATCACCCAAATATTTCTTTATATACATATATACAAGAAGAGGTCCAGTCAAACCTGCATCAGCTAACTGCTTGCAAAGTTTAAAATAAGTTTCCACGTTCCCGGATTGATTAATTGCTTTCCTTAATCCATGCAAAACCGCAGCTCGATCAAGAAACTCAGGGTACACACCCAAATCAAGCATCTTAAGTATCGTCTCGGCTGCATCTTCATAATGAGAGCCTTTAATATAACCCCTTAATAACCATTTTAATATTTTCTTTTTATTTAATAAACTCGTGACATCGATTCTTGTAAGCAACCGGGAAATGGAATTTATTTCTTTTTGTGAAGCACAGATTGCTAGCACGATGTCGTAAACATTTGTATCGGGCTCTATTCCCAATATTTTCATTTTCCATATTTGTTTTTCGGCCTCCGGCCAACGGCCCGCACAGATGTACATGGCCAAAAGGCGTTCATACATAAACCACCCCGTGAAACGATGGACCACCCTCTTCGATCACCCAATTGGATAGGCGAACCCCATCTGATAAAAGAGTAGACTGGTAATTTTCAATGAGCTGCCTGTCTTCTACATCAAGATCGGAAATTAAACCAGTTTTCGTGAAGGACCTTAACTTGAACAACGCTTTCCCGAATTCGTTCAGTTCTTTGACGATAGCTGACATGGCGATTAGATAGCTATAGACCTCTGGCTTCAAATTAGATTCTTTAATTTGGATTACTAGCTTAATTGCATCCCTGTAACTACCATCCTCCTGATTAAATAAATCTCATAATTCAAAACAATTAGGCATTAATAATAACCACAGATGCATGACAAACTGCTAATCCATGTAAATACTAGGTTTTTTTTTCATGCAACTAGAGGTGGCAAAATGGGTAAGTCGGGCAGGTCAGGTAACATGACAAAAGAGTTCGTGTCAAAATAGTTTTTATACATATTGAAACGGTTTGGGTCAACCCGAACAAGCCTGAAACACTTTCGTCCAGAATTTTCAAACTCTTTATAATATAAATAATTAATTTATCAAATATAATTAACAAAACTTTTTATGAATTAAAAATGCAATTTGGGTGACTTTTGCTTGTTCACGCCCTTTCCTTTTAGGCTACTCCTTTTTCAGCCCATATAAAATAGGGTCATTTACATATATCCCCTTCCTAAGTTCATTTATTACATTACATATTTCCCCTTCCTAAAGCCTATATATTACATATTTACCCAATTAATTTAAAATAACTTATTAAATTACTATTTTACCCTTATCCCTGTGCACCACCAGAACTGAAGTCGTCATTAGGTTAACAAGGCTGACGTCAATTTCAGGTAGAAATGGAAGAATCAAGGGAGGCAAAATCTAGTATATTGATAGTAGGAGCAACCGGTAGATTGGGGTTTGAACTCGCCAAAGCTGGTCTCCAAGCATCTCATCCTACATTTTGCAATAGAGGGACTATCTGTGTAATTTATTTAAATCACAAAATAAATTGAACCCAAATTGGGTGACCAAAAGTCAAAGTGACACCATTACCCACCCCCTAAAAACTATCGTCGGAAAAAATGAGCCAGATCACCGTCGATGGGTAAGCCTCAAAACCCATTTGAATCATAACAACAATTGATATTATTAATCAGGAAATCTGGATTAGATATTGGAAAGAACTTTGGGCGACTTAGATGGGTAAGCCTCAAAACTCATTTTGCCTCCTCATATCCTCCACCTTCTCCGACGCCACCAAGTCCCGGAACTTTCAAAGTCTCTCCGATTCTGGCGCAATTGTTCTCCGGCGCAATTGGCCTGCGTCGTCGGCGATGGACCTTCCCTCCTGCCTGCTTGCGTAAACTGATGGAACAGACCTTCCCTCCTGTTGATATAGAACAGACCTTTTCCCAGCCTCGACTAAACTAATTTTTAGGTTAGAAAATATACAAGGGTAAAGAGGTAAATGTGTAAGTATTGAGTAAATATGTAATTGATTTTTATGGTTGGTATATATGTTATTAAAGAGGTTAAGAGGGGGAAATATGTAAAAAACTCTATAAAATAAAACACAGCCCAAATCGACTCATTGATGGGTAACAGGCTGAAATCGCCACCCCTACATACAACTATTATCGTGTCTTTTGTGATTGTATATCTTTACTAAAACCGGCTATTTCTAAGCATTTATTCAAATGCTGACTATATCATAACTAAAACCTGCTATTTATACATGAATAACATTGTTATTCTAAAAGTCCATAGTCGATCATAGTTATGGAAATAACTATTGAATTAAGACTATTGTGAATTAGAATGGTTGACATTCACAACAATGAATGTAACTAAATCGTATTTACTCTTTGTAAAAATAAAAAGACTATTAAAGTGGTAAATGTTTTAGTTTCCAATAATTTCCTACATTAATAATATAACCTTAATTCTATTTATATGCGTCTTTTCCTGTAGAATGAAGCCACAAAAAATGGTTCACAGTGAAGTAATCATATTCAACATAAAACATATGTTAAAGGTGTCTTCCTAAGCACCTCACCCCTCATTCTCGCCATTTGAAACCAAGAATGAAAAGACCATAACACATGAACCTTTAACATTATAAAAGCATAACCTATGTCTACAAAAAAAATAACCATATAAACAACCAAGAAACCGAAAATCAAAACTTACCATCATCTTCCAAGCAAGATAACCGGTCGGTCCCCATGTTTCCAACCACCTTCATACCCAATCCCCCTCCTCAAAACCTCTTTCACAAACAAAACCCCTTTATCCTTCTCCCCCAAATCACAATACAATGACACCACCTTCTCAATCATACTAAAATCAGGCTTCAAACCCACACACTCCATACCCACAAGCAAATCAATCACATCTTCAACATCATGCTCCCCTTGCACCAGTTTGTTGACCCAACCACACACCAAAGAAACCATAAGCTCCATTGTTTCCTCATCAACCTTATTCTCCTTCTTCAACCACTCAAACACTTCTAAAACACACCATGAATCCCTACCCTCTTGGGAAAAATACACCAACACAAGCTGCAATTCTCTAGCAGATAATTTGGAACTCAATTCTTCAAGAACATCAGATGGGTCTCTTGTCATCCTTTCCAATTCCTCAATCGCCTCGAAAAACCCTTCACTCATTTCATCCAATTCCACAGATTTACAAACCCTAACAATATGTGATGTAGGGTTTCGGGTCCTAATTGAGAGTCTGGAACAGGGGTTAATGTAAACTAATTAGGGGTTTTTGCGATTAGGGTTTCGGTTGACAGAAATGAAATTTGTAAAAGATGCAGGTCCGTAAAGAGAACCCATTTAGCAAGAATAATTTGAAATCAAACCCGTTTTGTGGAGCTCGGAATTGGAGGGAAAAACCATGAAATTGATGACGTTGTTAAGTGATTGAAATTATGGTTAAGTGTACAGGAATACAGGATGAGCAAAGGTTGCAACTTGTGGAAGAATGAGAATGAGAATGAGAATGGAGTTTGAAGAGAATGAAAGATTGAAAGGGCGTAATGGGTTTTTTTTTTGTTTAGTCCGGGTAAATTCCAATTGAAAGATCAAAGACTGTAGGTGGGTAATTTTCGAATGCGACACCGCGTTATAAAGTATGTTTAAAATTATAAAGTCTGTTTAAAAGTCATGGGAGTGAATAGTAAGAATCGTCATGTATATCGTTTACTGTGTTAAGTACAATTACACTATCTCCACGTCTATTCTTACCCTCTTTTTACCTCTCCCCTTCACCATTTTTATGCCTCGCCTCTCGATCATGATCTCTTTGTCTTTGTCGTTTAGGGTTTTCCTTTGACATCGGATGATGGAGTGGTGATCGGGAAAGGGTAGGGCTTTCTCTCTCTATCTCTATCTCTCTGTCTTCGTCATCTAAATAACATATGGAAATTAGATAAGTTATAAATGAGATTTTGTATTTGTTGAAGTAATGATTGTCGGAGCCCAGGTTTGGAGTTGTGCGGACCGAATCTAGCTTCTTTTAAGCCTAAGATGCAGTTGTAACATGAAGGAAACATGTTAGAAGGGGTCTTAGGCTGTAGTATTACTCTCGGGGGCTACCATATGACGATTAAGTCAGTTTCATATCCATAAGATATATGTTTTTATTATCTATATAAATATGTATGTAAATGGAGAGGAGGATGATCGTATGCTAGGAATGTATGAAGATAGAAAGAGGTCGGAGGGAAACGAGAGAAAGAAAAACTTGTAATCCAATTGTTAAGGATCCTTCATATAAGGAGACGGATGTTGGCTAGACTAGACCCAATGGGTTGAACCCCATCTAGAAAAAGATATTCACACGTGTATATCATACTACACCGTACTCTTCACTACCTATGCAACCTTTTCACATTATAGATCTTTGCCACCGACATTTTCTTCGACTCACTTAGATTAAATCACAAAAGTTATTCTTTTAGTTTCTGAACCTTAACTTTGAACTCTTAATTTTTTCAAGTTTCAAGTTTATCTTATCTTAGTAACATAATAAATAAAAATCTTTTGTACCATGTGTCACTTTTTGGTTATTTATCACCCTTATTTTTTCGTCTCTCTCTCCTATTAACTATTAATCATTCTGTTTCTCTCTCCTATTAAATAATAATCTTTGTATTAATAAATAAGAATCTTATGGACACGTGTCACTTTCTGGTTCATTTTTATCATTTTTTCCCTCACTATTTCCTATTAAATAATGATATCAAAAGAATTTATTTTTAGATGTTTAATATAAATTTAATTACAGATACTTATTATTTCATTATAAATAGTTATTGTATCATCAATCAAATGAATTTAATATGAATTAACAGAGCTTATAATATTACGACAAATTATATTTTTTAAAAACATATTTTGACGAGTGTGTTAACAAATTACATTATATTTTAATCAACCAATGTAATACACTGGTCTATTCAACCCCATGTATTGCACGGGTTTTTAAAATATATTTTTTATTACTAATTAAGTATATAACATTTAATTTATTCAACTCGTGTAATACATGGTATTTTAACCTAGTGTATACTATATAATAAATAAAGGTTTTTGCATGTCACGTGTCTCCACCATATTCATTCTCATCATTTTTTTCCCCTCTCTCTCTCTTATTAAATAAACCTATATATTTTAATAATAATATATCTTTAAAAAATACTAATTACAATAATAAAACACATTTATTTTAAATTATCTCTTATTATAACAAACTTTGAAATATGATTATATAACTTTTAATTTGAATCAAATAGTAATGAAAATCAAATTGATAAAATGGGAATTAATGTATTTTCGAAACCGAATTAGAAATTAATTTTTACATATTTTGAATTTGTTTTCCTTCGTTCGTATATGTAATACATTTTTACACATTTAAATGTATACAAAAAAAATTAAGAATTTTATATATTGATATTTTTCACCCTGTGTAGACACGGGATTCTAAGCTAGTATAGTATATATAATCTGATTTTTGTAACATCCTGGTTTCTCGTTTAGAGGACGGGTTTGTAAATAATCGTTTTAGAGAATAGACGGTTTAACGGATGTTGTACATTTTAGTTTATGTGGATATTAGAAGGGGGTTACTATGTAATAAACGAGACTCAAGGGAGGGTTTTGTAAAAGGATTCAAGACGGGCCAAGCCCGAGGATTAGTCGGTGGCGCAAGAGGGTCGAGCCCGGTCCGGACAACACCCCTATAGGGTTTACGACAATAAGGGGGTTCCCCATTTATTGTTTGCGGCTGCCGAGAGAGAAAGGAGAAGGAGAAAGGGGCGTTCTTCGTGTTCGTGATCGAGGCAAGGTAAAGTCGCGATCCCTTAATCATTGTTTACATCCTTTGGTTTTCCTTCGATCGTGTTAAACCGTTTTATGGATTTAGGGTTTTGAAGAAGACGAGCAAGGGAAGGGGGCGAGTTATCAAGTGATTCGATTAACACGAGTCACTTGGATCGAAGGTTTAACTCCATTCTAGACTCGTTATTGTTACGGTTTATGTTTTATAACGTTTTTGTGGTTATCGAGTGTTCGGCCGAGGACCAAGGGAGTGTCTGATGGCTCGTGAGCGGCTGAAAGGCGAAGGGGCGACACAAAGACTTAGTTCGACGGGTAAGGAGGTTTCGGGAGACTAAGGTAGCAGCGAAAGGAGGCCGGACCATGTCTGGTCGGCTCGTCAGGGGCGACGGGAGCAGGTAGGGGTCGTTCGGTGGAGGTGTGGGGCGGCTACAGCTAGGCAGGAGCAAACCGGAGCACACGCCGGTGGCTGCGGTGGTTGCGGGAGTTCACGGCAGAGGTGGGAGAGGAGGTAGACGGCGATGAAAGGCCGACCGAGAGTGACGGGCTCGCTCAAATGGTCCAGCATTGGAAGCGGGTGACGGGTTGGGTTCGGCTCGGGTGTGCATGGGTTGCATGCAGCGCCATGCATGGCGACGTGCGTGCGCAGGAGTTAAACGTCGGGTCGGGTCGAGTGAGTAAGCGAGAGGACGAACGTTGAATCGTGTATTGACTCGTGTAATTGTGTGTAATATAGGTGCGAGGTCGAAGAGCAAGTACGAGACGTTAGCGGGTTCTAGAGATCGGGGCGTATCAAGCAAATGTGAGTTTCTATCGCCCACTTTTAAACGTTTTCTAGTTTTGGGCATGAATACTTGCAACGTGCAATATAGTGAAGGCACAAAATGAATAAGGTTTTGATGTTGATATTTGTGTTGTGAAATAATAGTTATAATTATATGCGTAGGAACTGGCGTCACGTGATTAAATGTAGTGACGGTTATTTAGGAGTTAATTGATATTGTGTCGACCCTAGTCGAAGGGAACTAAGTCTGACTTTAGTTGGATGAAATGGGTTGTCGTAAGTCGGTGTTGGTCGGTGGTGTGACATCCCGGGAAAAAAAATTATTATTTTAATTTTCGGGACGAAAATTCTTTCAACTAGGGGATGATGTGACAATCCGTACTTTTCCAGTTAACTTAGTTAGAAAATCCAGATAAAGTTAACCTATCTAACCCTACCTATAACTCAAGGGACCAATTCTGTCAGCAATCCAAACTTAAACTCCAAGGACTAGTTGCGTTATATTCCTAAGCCACTCTGTTGACTTTTCAAAGTCAAAAATTGAACTCATGTTGACTTTTATTAGTCAAACCAACCAAATCACAACCTTGTTAATCAAATTCAGAAACTTTAGGAACTAAAACTGGAATTAACTCAACTTTGATTTCTGTTTGACTTGAGAAAGTCAAACCGGACGAAATCAATCCAAATTCATGCTTCACGATCGATTCTCGTTCGAAATTGCAACCGATTCCTCACATTAAAGCCATTAACGATCGTTATTACAGTTTTAAAACACCATTATCACGTCGAATTAAACTCAATAATGAATAATTATACCGTAACCGTCGACTTCATGAACATATGTCACCGAATTCATACTAATGTGAATACCAATTCACGAATTAACCATCTGCACACATTAGACGAAATCCCCTGTTGTTTCTGCACGCTTCAATTCGACCGGAGAAGTAGATACAGTCGCCGGAGAACAACCTTGCGCGAAGTCGGAGCCTCTCTAGTCGAACTCTATCAATTCTTCATCTATTCTGGTAATTACTTACATAAACACTTTCGTTTTTACTCCTAGATGGAAAGCCCTATGCCAATTAGGGCTTACAACATCGATTATATCAAGAACCCGATTCTAGGGTTCATGCGATTGTGGGTTAACCGATCATCACCTTAGGCTCAGTTTCAATCAAATTAATTTACATGATCAGTTTCGCAATCACCTAATTGTTGAAAGCCCTCTATCAAATTAATCTGTTAACATCGAATCTGTCATGATCTCAATCTAGGGTTCGTTCATAAAATCGATTTGGGGGTTTTGATCTCAAACTTGTTCTCTATCAAATTAAACTACTCTATCAGATTCGCAAGGTTCAATTTGGTAAAAGCCCTATGAATTCAAAGTCTTTTAACATCGAATTTCATCAAATTGATTTCTCGTTCTTGTTTTAGGGTTTCGGTTCTTGAGACTGAGATTTAACGATTTAAAACTCAATGGTTTTGCAAATTAAAGTCATACATAGATTCGAAATACCCTAAGTAACAATACCCATATGCTTTCTGGTTAAATCGATATCCAAATCGATAGATTTGGGATGGGTTTTGGTTCGGTTCACGCTAGGGGGGAGATCACGGCCGGGTTTGATGATTAAAATCATTTTGATCTAGTCCATGTTGCGATTGCCTTAGCAGGTGGACTGGTTGAGTGTGTGTGCTGATTGGGAGGAGACCCGGGTTCGAGTCTCCTCGTCCCTGTTTTGGTTTTTATTTATTTTCTAGTCACTATTTTAATATAAAATCAAATGCTATATTATTATATTAATATATTAAGTGTTTTGAGCCGGAAAATCAACCCGTAAGCTCGGGTTTGGGATTTTTAACGCATCATTATTATTGTTCTCGATGTTATAATAATATACTATATTATTATTAAATCCGTGTTTTCAAATAAAATAATATATTTCACTCCGTGACTCCGGTTAAAATATTAGTTATTTAAATATTGTTTCACTAAGTTTGTAAATATGGGGAGACGTTTCAAATTTATATACATAATATAATGCACGTTTATACCCTTGAATAAAATAATAGACTTATTAATTTTGACACATAATCGTTATGGTGATACTTTGTTAAATCTAAAAATAATATATATATTATATTATTTTCTTCGGTCATTATTTAATGACGAAAACGCTCGAATATATTTATTATATATTATTTTGTCATTTGTCGCGTAACTTATACATCTTAGTTATTAATTAAAGAATTCTTATTCCCGTGGGCACGTTCGTCTACTCTTGATTATTAGAGCGTTTCTTTAAGACGCTCCTTTCCGTGTCACTGTCACAATTCCCATTATCATTCCTAATTGATGTGTTTATAATTTTAGGACATTCGTATGTCTTTTGAGACTTAAACTCGTGGTTCCAACTTACCTCTAGGGTGAAACTACCTTCAACGCAAAGCAGGTGAGTTTTCACGGCCCCTTTTACTGTTTTAACTTGGGGGAGAAAACATGACTAAACGATTTTGGATTTTTAATTCGTATGTTATCAATGTTAAATGCTAAGCGTAACCCGCTATCACAGAAAGTCCTCAACTAATATCGGACCGTTAATATGGATCTTAGCGAGGTAATATTTAGTAGTACTACTGGGTTTGACAAATCCCACCCGCGTTAGTCGCGCTAACTCGATTAGATTTCGAACGGGTGAAATGTTAGCCTACTCACACCACCAGTGTTGATAGACCTGGCAGGAGGCAATAAACAAACAGTCAGCTTCGGTTGCGAGCGCTTGAGCTGAACATGAACATAGGTTAGCTACCTATAGATACGTACTGAATGAACTTAAATCTGATAAACGCTTATTTACTTATATTGAAACCTGTGGACTCACCAACCTCGTGTTGACATATTTTTACATGTTTTCTCAGGTCGCTAAGCTAAGACACAGGTGCATGTTAGGGCATGCATGAGATTCAACTGCTTGATTTTGATTTAATTATATTTACGTGAGTTATCCTATTGTACTTGTTTTGATGGGACGTTTGGACTTTTTGGACTTTGGTTTTGGGCGCGTGTATTTTGCGCATTTACTTTCTTTACGCTTCCGCATTGATACTCTGATTTGAATGGTATTTTCATTTTGAGTCTCATGTAGAGTCGTTCAAAGTAACTAATGTCTGAGATCCTGGTTCGTCACTTCCCAAACGGTAAAACTCCGTTAGTTGAAATTGGGGGTGTGACAGGTGGGTTGTTGTGACTGGCGATGATCAGTCAACGGGTCATGATCGTACGAGTTCTTAGACTAGTCGACATGATTTCGTGTATGTCGACAAAATATATAATTGATTAAATGGTAAAGAAATGAGAAAGCCTTTGTGACGTAAATCGTTTTTAATAAAGATTCGGGACTTAACATCCCCGAACGAATTACTATAGAACTCACGCAGCTTAGCTGAATTTTAACATGTATTTCAGGTAAGGAGAAAGTGTGAGCTGGTGGCTTCTGGATGGCGTTTGGTTACCGTGATCGTTGTGATGACATTTATTTTTCCGTTATGATGTTGAATGATTTAGATATTATTACTTGTTTGGATTATGATTGAGATTTGGGTCGCTGACCACTGTTGACCGTTGGTTTTTCGCTGCATTTGTTGAGACAATTTGATGTCATTTATTACTATGCTTACGTGTATGCCAACGTGTCGGGTTTCCGGGTTTGGGGCCTTACAATTTTTTCTTAATAACTTTCGCGTTTATTTATTTCTTTTTTTTGTTGGTGTCGCAGTGTGGTTATGTCTGTTTAACCCTTTTAGACAAAACCACACGGGCCAAAATCTTTTTTTCTACTTTTTAAAAAACTTTTTTTAAATCATTTTTTTTGTTTTTTTTTTCTTCGTAAAAACGTCTTTTTTGAATCTTTTTTAAAATGTTTTTTTAACTTTTCTAAAAATATTTTTTTTTCATAAAAACGTCTTTAAAAATATTTTTTTAGTTTTTTTATAAAAACGTTTTTTAGCTTTTTGGTAAAATGTTTTTTAACTATTTTAAAAATATTTTTTAGTAAGTGTACTAGTTTTTAAATAGTTTTTTAAAAATCGTGAACTATTTAAAAAAAATTTAAATAGTTAAAAAACATTTTATGAAAAATCTAAAAAAATGTTTTTATAAAAAAAAACTAAAAAAATGTTTTTAAAAACGTATTTATGAAAAAATTAAAAAAAAATTAGAAAAGTAAAAAAAAAAACGTTTTTAAAATGGTTAAAAAAGACATTTTTACGGAAAGAAACAAAAAAAGTAGAAAAAAAGTTTTTTTGATAAAGTCTGAAAAAAAGTTTTTATTGGATTAAAAGGTAAAATTAGTTCACTTTAGTAATAAAATGACTAAAATATGGTATGCTTAACAAAAAAAAGTTAACAGGGTTACTATCATGGACTAAAATGGTTATAAAAATACAACCTTAGGGGTTGATATGTTAACAGATTCATTTTTAGTCTAAAAGGGTTAAACACGCAAAATCACATGGTCAAAAAACGAAATTTACTCTAAACAAAAAGGACGCTTTATAAAATTTAAAACTTCCATTGCCAGGACTTGAACCCGGGTCTCTCAGGTGAGAGCCGAGTATCCTAACCAACTAGACTACAACGGATTGATGCTAAAATATCTACGATTATTTATATGACCTTTATAACTATTAATACAAGTTACCTTAAATAATTTAAAGTACTAATTATTAAATGATAAATCTAACTCATTGTTTACGTTTTCATGATCCTCCCTATTTTTATGCTTAAAATACTTTTTTATAGTGAAATTATATAATTTTTTTTGTCACAATAGTAAATAAATCTATTTTAAATTCTTTGTTTTAAGGGTGAAACCGGTGTTTGACTTAGCTCACGCATTTACGCAGGGTCCGGGGAGGGTTCGGATCGTTTCACGATCTGATGTACGCAACCTTAATATACACTTTGTGTAGTAGATTGTTTCTACGGCTTAAACCTATGACCTTAAATTCTCAAATTTAAACAACAAACTTACCAATTTGCTTCATGACTATTAAATTTTTTTTTTTGTGATCCTATAATTTATACTTTAAATCTAGAAACTCTTTTTTTTTTATTTTTTGGATAAATAGTTTTTTTATTTATAAATCAACCTAATCTACTCCTAAACTAACACTATCAAACATCCAACAATACATGATTCAAACACTCACCACTTTATGTGAGGACTACACCATTTACCACCATGATGTCCTTTGACGACTTCTAGCTAGATAAATAGTTACTAAGCCGATTGTTGATGTAAGGTAAATAGGTTAGGATAATTCGTTACTTATTTAAATATGCAACGATAATTACCAAGTATTTAAATACATGTACTTATAAGTATCAACATTTTTAAAACAGTGAGAAACTACACTTATCTATAATTTTATAGTTATATACATGAACACAATTATAATTGTTATCAAGCTCTAAAAAGTACTTCTTAATTATGTTGGCATAAAAAATATGTACATTTTGATCAAAAGATCTAAGTCATGATGGCGAAACATGTGATATGATGATAACATATTACTATCCGTGATAAAAGAAAGGCTTGTGACCAGTAATTATCCATTTATTCAGAATTTGTCACATGATAGATTTTGATTTTTTCCCCATTTATTTCCAGTATTCTTTTCTTTTTCGTGTATATATATAGAGGGTGAATGGGATGTTAAACAAAGATGACCATTGTCCCCCCGGTTCGCTGAGCATGTTCCTCTGCTATTGTAATAATTAATTATTTTTTAATTAAATTTTAAAAAAACTTAATAATTTAAATATTTATAATTAATTTTGGGCTATAACTTTTAAAATATTGTGTTTTTTTTTCATTCTAAAATGTAATGGTATAACATTAATAATTTTATTTACATTGTTCAGAACCAAGCTGTCACTACGTACGACCCGAACGCCCAGAAGCAGCGTGCAGGGTAGAGGTGCACAAAAAACCGGTTTTTTTTTACCCGGTCCAAACCGGCAATAAACCGGTTTGGAGCAAACCGGTTCGGGTTAGCCTAAAACCGCCGGTTTGAAGCTTTCTGGGTGTAATCGGGTATGAGACCGGTTTGTGTGAACCGGTTCGATAAACCGGTTTTTCGCTGAAAAAACTAGCCGTTATTCAACGGCTATATAGCCGTTGGGGTCGATTTTAGCCCTTTTTTTTTGCCTTTTTTTTACCTCTAATTCACTATAAATAGGTGGGGAGTGTTTATGTTTGATCACACCTCTTTCTACACTCTCTAATATCTAAAACCGCTCTTTAAACGCTCAAAAACTCTCAAAAACTCTCTCTAAACTCTAAAAAAAAAGCATGGCAAGTTTTGGTGTTGGTGGTTCCTCAAACGAAGTTACCGTTGTGGAAATTCGAGCAACAACGAGAAATCCGGCAATTTGGTGCAATTACGATCTATGTTTGTTGTCAAACGGGAAGGTACGTGCTCGGTGCAAGATGTGTGGTGCGTTTTTGGGGAAAGATTCAAACACTAGTTTGAAAACGCATATGGAAAAATCTTGCCCGTCCTTGAAGGGAATTTCAAGTGAAGGTCAAGCCTCGATGACAAGCGAAGGAGGAATTTGGAACTTTGATCCAAATATTGTTCGAGATCGAATGACGAGGTTAGTGATTCAAGAAGGATTGCCGTTCAACCACTTTGACAATCCGCGCTTGACAAGGATGATTCAAAAGACACTCCAACCACGTTATCATCAAGTAAGTCGCACAACCCTTAGACGAGATTGTATAAAAATGTGGAAAAAAGCAAAAAAGAATTAATTTTGGGTTTTGAAAATTTGGAAACCGGTGTAAACTTAACCACCAATGTTTGGTCGGCTCCACATGGTATTCCCGATTCGTACATTTGCGTTACCGCGCATTGGGTTGATCCCAATACGTGGCAAATGATGTAGCGAACTCGGAAGATATATTGGCACAAACTTTTTAGCGTTTATGCCTCCTACCGTTTTTGAGGAGTTTGATATTTTGGCTTGGTGGAAAAAAACGAAGCTTCGTTTCCGATTCTTTCCGCCATGGCCCATGATGTACTAACCGTCCAAGGTAGCTTCGGAATCTGCGTTTTCTTTTAGTGACATGGTCTTATCGATACGAAGGACTAGACTCACCCCCTAGCGATGGAAATGTGCATTTGCTTGAAGGACCATTTGGATGCGATGGATATGATACAAGACCAAACTTCTCTCGAAGACGAAATTCAAGCCGAAGAAATCATACACAACAACGAGGTTGATATTGGAATATCCGAACCAGTCACCGATGAAGAACTAGCCGAAGATGCAAGGCTACGAAGCTCCAGTTCCGAAGACAACGCACAAGAATAATCAATCAATATTCCAAAAAATAAAAATATATATTGTAATTTGTAATGTTTTACAATTTTATAATTTTATCTTGTCATGTTTTTTAATTTCCGAACTTTCTAAATATTAATAAACGTTGAACTTTATGTTTTATATTTGTTATATTTTTTTTTTTATTTTATATTAAAAATATAAAATTTATTTGAATTTTTTTTAATAAAAACCGGTTTAAACCGGTTTTTTGGGCAAACCGGTTTGTAACCAACCCTAACCGGTTTGACCAGTTAGACATTTTCCACCTCCGAAACCGGTTTAACCCGAACCGGTTTAGGGCCAAACCGGTTTCGACTTTTCGTTGACCAAACCGGTTCGGTTCGATTTGAACCGGTTTGAGTTAAAAAACCTATTTGTGCACCACTAGTGCAGGGTGTTGTTACTAGTTTCAATGGGTTTCATGGACTAAACCATGACTCTCATGATGCATCTATACGCTATAATGATGATGATGGTGATAAATCATAAATGATAAATTAATCTAAAAGAGAGAGAGAGTGAAGACAAACATACTCATTCTGGAATGATGGTGTTGATCCGCATTATTAGGTGGTGTTTAACATATACCCATGCCATTGTTATTTAAATAATTTTAATTTTTTAGACTGTTTGTATTTAAATAATTGTCTTATTTCATATATTAAAATAATGCATGGGATTAGAGTTGACCTTAATAATGGCTTTATGCCCGATTTTCCATGGTCTAATCAAACAAACATTATATTATTTATTTAACAAATCTTTCATGCAAAACCCTAAGCTTATTGACTCAAGAAACCATGGAAAACACACATAACCATCTTCAATGTGCAAGTGAACCTTTACCTAGTTTATTTTCCATTATATTACTCTATTTTCACTAGTACTTTTCAAATTAATTAATGGATTTAATAAAACACATAAAAGAATAAAGTAATACGCTAAATAACACCCTTCAACTTTAAACTTAGTCCAACAATATGTTTGTCTTTATGTTAATATGAATCTTAGTCAAATCTACTAGGCCCTTAATTAAATTACTAGACCCCTTTGTCACAAGTTAAAATGCTTACTAGTTTCACATACTATATATGTTCATTGACTTCAGCTTAATTATGTATTTCATAACAGTTTCTAATGGTATTAAATACATATATTAAAATGATTGTCATTTGAGACTTTGTTACCTTTTTCTGATTGGTTTAAGAGATAACTAATATGAATTTTCGCATCAATTATGCATCTGTATGGTATTACCTTTATTGTTTAAATAATTCCTTGATGGTAATAAGTGAATACATTTACATGATGTTAATAGGATGAAAAGATAAGTCTTGTAATGACCAATGAGTAGGTTAAAGAACAAGATGTTGATTGATAACATAACTTGAATTTTTTTGAAGGAAAGTAGGATTTGCAAAATACTAAGATTTTAGGTTGTTTTTTTTTACAACGGATTTAAGTGAAAGCATAGCGGGAGCTACCAAGATGCTAGATCAATCCGAGAAAAAACAATTACAAGGAGTTCAAAACAGAAATTTACACCACATGTTCTAGTTAAGCTAATCTAAATTTGCTCTATCTTTAATCGAGAAGAAACTAAGCACCTAAGCCTCTTCAATTTGCTACTGTACTTGCTTTGATCTTGCTGATTACTTGCTTCATTTTGGCTTTACTCTAATTCTAACCTTGCTTTTCTTCCGTAACTCTTGCTATTCTTTCTTTCTTCTTGTCGCTATTTCTTTCTTGCTTGCCTTTTCTTTTCTTGCGGTCTTGCCTTGCTACTTGCTTTATTCTTGTTGTATTGCTCTACCTTGCTTTTTCTTGCTAAACTTGCTCGTGATCATGCTTTGTTCTTGCTATATTTCCTTGTGTACTTTCTTAACTTACTTGCTTTCTTGCTGATTAAACTTACTGATCTTGTTGTGTTCTCGTTGAATCTTGTTGAGTTCTTGCTACAACTTGCTTATTTTTCTTGCTTCATTCAATGAAATCAAAATGAACGCATTGCCCCTTGTTTCTTACTTGCTTTGTTGCCCCTTGCTTCTTACATGCTTTTGGCTAGATCACATGAATCGTGACCTAGTATACCTGTTGTCACTTGTTGGTCGGGTACTTCAACTCTTGCTTCCAGCTGAGAAGGGTTGCTCACCTAGAAAACGCGGCCAATTGCTCGATCACATGCTTCCTACTGTTGCTTCCTTACTTGAACTTCAGTCATTGGTGCTCTGATAACAATTGTTGGCCTAGGTACACCAATCAACAACCACAAACATAAGAAAAGAAGAATTCGGTTCTGAACAAAAAATTTGAGCGACTCTTTCATTATCTGAAAATCGAAAATATGAAGCACACCAAAAACAACCGAAACGCTACAAGAATTGTAAGCATTAGGGGCGAGGTCTTTAGGGGCGAAATTGACCTTTAGGGGTGATGCCAACCTTTAATCCGCGTGATATTCCCACTAGTTATAATCCATCCGTTGATCTGGGTTAGATCTAATAGCTAGGGAATAACAGGCTTTAGCGGCTAGGGCTTTAGGGGCGATTATCGCCGGTAAAACCCTAAACCCTTATGACGGGGTATTTCCCTCCAAGATAATTATCGCCCCTATTGCTTTCGTCTCTTTGTAGTGACTACTCATCCATATATAAACTAAATAAAAATTTAGAGGGTGTTTGGGATTGAGGTGGTTTATTACTTATTGGCTTTTTAAAAAAAATTAATAAGTTAAAAAAGTGTTTAGCAAACACAAATACACTTTTTATTTTGGCTTTTTAAAAAGGGTAAAAAGTTGTTTTCTAAAAGTCATAAAAAACCTTAATTTTTAAATTTCTTTTAGCTTATTTTTTTTCCCACCACAAAAACATGAATAAGCTAAGTCAAACATTTTTTAAAAAATAACTTATTGACTTATTAACTTTTCCCACCACAAAAGCTAATTCAAACACTTTTTTTAAAAACTCTTTTTGAAAAAATCATAAGTTTAACAAAAAAAACACGTTTGAAGTTAAATAAGCAATCCCAATCACCCTCTTAACCTACCCAAACTCAAATCCCTATTTTCTAGACATTCAAATAACTAGATAAACTAAATAAATATACTTGCTATCATTAATCGATTCAAACACAACCAGAATTGCGCGACTCAGATACCTTAACTAGATAGACATATAAACTTACGACTCCTACTAAATACTTAAACTAAACTTTCAGATTTTCTTAGCCCTCCAACTTTCACTTTCTTTCAAAACGACCCACCATAATTAAAACTAACAACCCATACTATGAAATTTGCTTATCTGAGCAGTACACTTACAGTGGGTTCACTGTAGATACAGTGAACCTACAAAAGATTATTTTCCAAAATTGATTTAAACATAATTCCATGAATGTTATGTGTTTATAATCCATGTTCTTAAGGTGCATGCATTTAATTTCTCGAATTTTACGTTCACACTTTCATGACTGATATGTTACATCCCTCAAATTTTATATTCAACAAAATCATTTGTTCACACTTGTGACAATTTAGCCTTCATTGAAACGATTAAAGGAAATTTGTTTGTATCGATAGAGGAGAGGGTCAAGTAGTAACAACGATAACCCAAAGGACTCCGTCAACGATTGACAAGCACATACTGGATGGCGTCCGCAGACTTGATTTCTCCCTTGGGCCTCACAACCATTTATATATCAACCAAATCAATTATTCCGTTGTTTATTAATTTGTATCCGTTAATATTTTACTTTTATTTTTCTATTATTGCATGTATAAGGAAATATCATGTTTATTTTGTACGTAACATATTTTTGTTATTTATTATTATGACATGATAAATGATGTGATGTCAATATACAGAGTTTCGTCGTTGATTGTCAATCAGTAAGTACTGAAAATTTTTGACGCTCATCCAAACCTTGTTATGACGACATGTCGTCATAATTGATATTATTATTGTTATTTTCTTTTTTCTTTGCCCAGTGAAATAATTGTTATTTTTTTGTTTGTAGAAATTACCTATTATCGATGACATGTCGTTGGTATATGTATTTAATAAAAGATCATTTTTTATTTTATAATTAAATTAATTAAAAAATAGACTTAATCTCGACGACATGTCGTCAAGAATGATCAAACTTGCTAGTATCCTTGCTGGACAAACCAAATACCTGCTAATATCCTTAGGGGAGAAACCAAATATATTTTTTGATAAGGTAATCAATTATTATATCTTATTTTACATGCTACAATGAAAAAAAAATCGTTTTTGCTCTCTATGTTTGATATTTTAACACTTATGCTTCAATGGTTTGAAAATTGTCATTTTACTCCCCGTGGTTACAATTTTTACCCCATTATGCTCCCTGCTTCTAAGTTCGTCTATATTCCTTGTTAAATGTTACCCATGTGTCTCTCACATGCTTTTCCTTTTCAAATCCTTTTCAAAGACAATTAAAAATCTTAAAACCCTAAAATTCCCACAATTTTTGAACCACCAGAGTTGCTTGCTTGAAACGATCGAATGTGAAAGGGAAAACCCGTATTTGAGGGTGGATCTGCGATATATGAACATTATAGTATTGAAGAAGACGAAGACAGATTTGACTGATGGAAAGCCGAAAGCGACTGTTGCATAACCGACGCTGCCACATGCTACAGGTATGATCAGTGGAGGTGGAGGGGGAGGGGGGTTTTCATGGTGGCGTCCGAAGATGGCTGTTGGAGAGTTAGATGTTTTGTGCTAATGATTTCTTGTATGTATGGTTAACTTGGGTTATTATTTCTCCTGGAACTCAAATTCGGTAAGATTTTTAATTGTCTTTGAAAAGGATTTGAAGGGGAGAAGACAGAAATGCCCCACTTGTAAGGGGCACATGGGTAACATTTAACAGGGGATATAGACGGAGTTAGGGACGGGAAGCCTAATGGAGTAAAAATTGTAACCACGGTGACTAAAATGACCATTTTCTAACTATTAAAACAAAATGATTAAAATGATCAAACCACATAAAGCAAAAACGAAGTTTACTAAAAAAAAAACAAAGAGGTCACATTAGTCGCTCTATTTAAAGTAATAACTAATAAGTTTTCTTGAAATATGTAAAAAAACTAATATGCGATTATGTATATCTTCTATTAAAACCGTACGTGACTGGTTATATTGAAGAAAATAATATTGTTGGAGTTGTTAAATCTGTTTTGACGAATAACTTTTAAATCATTTAAATGTTTTGATTTTAATAAAAAAAAATTAACTTGTTGATTTTACTATGCAACCAATATCATAAAGCCTGAAGTCAATAAATTTTCACGTAGTTTTGTTGAAAATATCTAATCTACCTGATAAACCTTGACCATATCATTCGCTTGTATTCCAGAAACTCAGAAAGTTTGTGAGAAATTAAGAGTTTGCAAGTGTCTAATCCCCCACCCTCCACCCTCGAGAAATTTCACATGAAATTTTGGTCGGAAACAACCATTTCAACCTAAAAATTACTTGTCCAAAAAATTTCTGGTTGGAAACCTTTTCCGACAAAAAGTCGCCGTCCACTTTTTTCATCTAATTTTCCAACAAAATTAGGGTTTTTTTGGGGGAATTTCGTTGTTAAAACTAAAGTTTTTTTCGAACTTTGTCGGAATATTTCTGGCCAACTTTTTTTTTCTGAAATTTTGGTCGGAAATATACCAGTTTTCTAGTAGTGTCCCACATTTGGTGCACGTGACACGTTCTTGTGAGAACTAATAACAGAGAACAGTAAGAATTATATAATACAATTACATAATTAAAAGCAGTGAGAGAGACAAATATAGATTCTTTTAACATGTTATTGGTTATGTACTAATGTCCCTCTCTATACAAATATAGATGGTTAGATAATCTTATTATGTATCACATTCAAAATAATAGACAAATATAGATGGTTATATAATCTTATTATGGATCGTATTTAAAATAATAGGTATAAATGCATTATGCGGTTATCGTGGTTTTTAACATGTTATTGGTTCCGTAGAGATGTCCCTCTCTATATAATTAAACAAATATATAAATACTGTAAGTGTCACTGTATCATAAGAGAGGAAGTACGACTCTTAAATATAGCCATTTGCCTTGAAAAAGTTAAATAGCATTAATTAATAGAGGGTGTGGAATGGTGAATAAGTCATATGGAAAATTTCCTCTTTGAAAATTTAGCCCTAGCTAGCTTACCTTTCTCCATGCTTAAATATACTTCATCTATAGTTTAAGTCCATTCTCTGGTCTTACAAACCATGTCCACACCATATGGCCCCATTGCCATGGTTATGGCCCATTCATTTATTGTATGCATGTATTTAATTATTTATGTATGTGTGTACATGCAATTAGAATAGAATATTTTATTTGTTTAAAGAAGTATACATATAGACAAGTCCATCCTTAAGACTTTCAGATTCAAAGATAAATATATCATGTTACTTGCTAGTTTGAAATTTCAAACTTTGTTCTCATGATGATTCTTTAGATGATTCTTTAAAGATTCATGAATTCAAGAACACCTTTTTCTGATCTTAAAAGCTTAAAAAGATTCAAGAAAGATGATCAAAGATGGTGATTGTGATGGTTCAGAGATGAATGATCACTTGTGTTGTAAGAAAATTGAAGATGATGGAAATAATACGAAATTATCAAGTGAGAGCTCGGGGAATAACAGTGTGGCGGATCCACGAGAGGATGAGAAAACGGATACGTCTACTAGAGTTAGACAGTATGTTAGATCTAAGATGCCTAGATTGAGATGGACTCCTGAACTTCATCACGTGTTTGTTCGTGCTGTCGAACGACTTGGTGGCCAAGAAAGTAATACATCAGTTAAATTGATCTTTCTTGAAATCCAAGTTCTTATTTTTGTTTGGTTTTATTATTTTCTAAATAATCTTTCTTTGACTAATTACTTTGTGTTTGTGTAGGAGCAACTCCTAAACTGGTTTTACAACTTATGAACATAAAGGGTCTCAACATTGCTCATGTAAAAAGCCATCTACAGGTAATAACATAATAATTAAATAAACTTCTTGTAATTTCAAGATTGTTGTCATATTAAATTTCTTAATTTTTGTTACATATATAGATGTACAGAAGCAAAAGGATAGATGATCAAGGCCAAGGTATGCTTAAAATTCTATCTTAACATTAAGTCATTAACTATTGCTACATATTTGCTTTTTTGAGATTAGGGTTTTGAAGATTAATAATCATGATCTTTCTTGATTTGTAATGGTTGTAACTTCTTTTACTTTCTATATTCAGTAATAAATGAGGGAGACCACTATGCTATGAGTAATAATCACCATCTTCACAGTTTATGGCAGCTTCCCATGTTCAATCTAAGATCATTTAGGCCAAATCCAAGGTACCCATTTCATATTCTTTCTTAGATTACTTGTTTAAGTCATCCTATTCTTGAATTAACATTATTTAATCACATTATTGATAAACAACAGATATCATGGCTTGGTCAACAGTATTGGAGCTTACTCTACTAGCAATATTTTGAACTCATCTAGGGAGGAACAAAATTACAAGATTGCCCATTATGAGTATGAAGATGAAGCAAGATTGATGGAACAATGGGTAATTAAACAAGCCTTAATCAACACTAAATCAACACTTGTAGACCATCAACTCATGAAGAGTCAAAGATTTGATCACAACCCAATTGAAACAAAGAAGAGAAAAGCAGTAGAAAGTGATCTTGATTTGAATCTATCATTAAGTGTGAAAAGATCACAAGAAGAGGAAAATGAAGAAGTTGATAGCTCTTTGTCTCTTTCTTTATTCCCTTCTTCTCCTAAGAGGAAAACACATTTTAGTTGGTTAGAAGACGGTGAGCGCACAAAGAATCCAAGATGGGCGAGTACTCTAGATCTCACTATATGAATTCGAGAATTCTAGTGAGATGTTGTTGGTACTCGCTTATATTTAGGGTTTTTGAGGTTGATTTAATGATTATTAATGCTATTCGCAAGCACTTTTTAGTATATTAATCCGTTTTCATCTTTCTTCTTGATGTTTGTATGAAACAATCATGTTTTGTAGTTTAATCTTTACTTCATAGTCTAAGTTTCTACTTATGTTAGTGTCTATGATAATATCATTGGATCCGATTTTCAAGCAAAATAACTTATTTTTATTTTAAAATTCTGTAAATTAATTTAGAATTTCTTTTGCTTCACTTGTTAAGAATCAATTGTTGATATCTTATTTTAATAAAAAAAACATGTTCGAAAACGGTGATGCATAAGCATTTCAAGGGAATATATTGGGTTAAATTATAAAGAAAAAAAAATCAAATCAAATGTATGTCTTTGTTAACCTTGAGTTTAGGTTACTAGATTCTCAATAATTTTTCAACCTTCGCAGAGAAACAACTTTAATAAACTAATGTGGCATAATGTAAGATATTTAGAAATATTCAAACATTTCTGACTACAAGCTATAATATCTACAAGATATATATATATATATATATATATATATATATATATATATATATATATATATATATATATATAGGGGAAGGATCAAGAGAAAACCACAAATTTAGGCGAAAACCAAGAAAACCACATCATTTTAGGCAATTTTTTTATTTACGTATACGTATCCAAAATCAATTTTTTTGATTTACGTATACGTAACCGCAATTTTTTTGTTTTATGTTTACGTATACGTAACTCTATGTGTAAAAATGTTTTTTGGTAAAAATGTTTAATATTACATTGATACTCTTATAAATAAATAAAAATAAAACAAAACAAAAAATAAAAATTATTATATGATCGAGTAAAATTGATTTTTTTAGTGGTTTTCTCGGTTTTCGCCTAACTTGTGATTTTCTCTAGAACTCTCCCCTATATATATATATATATATATATAAATTTATAATCAAGAACTAAGAAGAGCAAACATTCTTAGCAAACATTCTTGCCATGCATGAACATGGATCCATGATATATCACACTCCCCTAATATTAAGGTGAACACATTGTCTTTACTTGTTCAGTTCTTGTTGTTTATAAAGACATTCAAATCTATTGTGTTTCCCTATGCATATATTTTTAATCTTGGTACATACACCTAGCTAGTACATACTTCAATGTCTATTTGTTTTTAACTTTTTATGATTTCCTTTTACATTTCTTTTGTGTATTAATAATTCCCATGATCCAAGTCCTTGCATTTATCTCAAAGTAAAAAAAATTAAAAAAGAAACAAATTTTGAACCAATTGATTTTTTTTTTCGAAACCAATTGATTACATATATAAAAGTAATAGTATTGGAGTACTTTCTTGACATATAATTCAGACTAACAATCAATGTTATAAAGATATTAAATCTTATCTTACTACTCTAATAAATGAAAATCTTTTTAAGACACGTGTCACTCTGTGGTTACTCATCATCTTTATTTTCTCGCCTCTCTCTCCTATTAAATATTAGATTTTCTATTTCTCTCTCATATTAAATAATAATCTTTATATTAATAAATCTAATTACGAATACTTATTATTTAATTATAAATAGTTATTATATCATCAATCAAATGAACTTAATATAAACTAACATTTATCAATTAAATTAAAAAATTAATACTCAGTTGAAAAAAAAATGTTTTAAAAACTAACTTAACAGACTTTATAACTGTCATGGCAAATTATATTTTTTAAAAACATATTTGACAAATGTGTTTGTTAACAAATTACATTGTATTTTATTCAACCGATATAATATGCTGGTTTATTCAACCGGTGTATTACACGGGGTTTTTAAAAATATAAAACTTTTATTACTAAATATATAACATTTTATTTATTTAACCCATGTAATACACGGGATTTTAACCTAGTTATAAATATATGAAACTTTTCCGTGTTTTAAATGCGTAAAAATATTCATAATAAAACTTCACACTTATAGATGTATAAAAACTAACGATACAAAACTCATCAATTAGGCTATTTGTAATGGTTTTATTAAAAAGTGAAAAAACGTTCCACCACATCAGTAGGAAGACAATCACACCCCGAATCACTAAGGTGTGTAATGGTTTTACTATCCAGACATATATATGTGTATATATATACACACGCACATATATACATATACAAACACACACACTTGCCCTCAACGCTCGTGATTTCAATCCCCCCTCCTTCACATCCCAAAAAACATCTAGGGGGCTGTGTTTCTGATGCAGGAGCAACAAGTTATAACCGGACTCGAACTCGTACTATATTTGCACCCGATGGTGACATGTTCGAGTTGGTTAGAAGGCAACATTTTCTTTGGGAGATATAGGAGATCAAGATTATATCTTCTATTATTTATCTAGATTTCAAATTCCTGTTTTATCATAATTGTTTCCTACTTTATCTTTTCATTTGTTTAGAATAAATAGGGATACAAGGTTGTCCAGTCCAGTAGTTGATTATTTTTATTAAAGAATTTGTAAGCTTTAAGCTTCCCGATCGAATCATTCGGTTCGAATCATTTGAATATCATCATTTGTTTCTTGAGCCATTTGATTGATTACAATAACTGCATCATTTGGTATCAGAGCTTTGGTTGATTCAAATGGCTGTTTGTGGAATGAATCATCATCTCCATCGTTGAACCGCCGATAGAGGCAACGATCGAGTCTTGTTCAGTTCACAAGGTTGCAAGTTTCAGGAAACCAATCCAGAAGCTTTCATCGGGAATGAGAACTGTGGGAAAGAGGAGTATCCTGGAGGTTGTAGCGGTATCTATCCATCACCTCCTTGTTTTGATGATTATGGAGACGAAGAGGTGAGCAAATAAGATTATTTATGGGTTATAAAATCTTTGAATTGGTTCGTCATTCAAAGAAGTGAATCGTTGCAGGAGATTCAATTTTTTTCGCGTCCGATCATGGTGCGGGAGAGGGAATTACGGGCTTAAACGGGAAGTCCCATGCGAAAGAAATTACTGAATATACGAGGACTTCTTTGGTTTTGTTTGATGGGTTTTTAAAAGATGCTTCGATCATTAATGGAGGTGATGTGGCGGTTATTGGTGGCGTTGGGGCGGCTGGTAGTAACGAGTCACAGAACATGTTGAATTTGGAAGTCCTAATATTACGGCCGCCAACAATGGAAAGTTTGATTTTTGAATTACAAAAGGTATCATCTCTTACGAATATGGGATTTCAATTTGGAAGTTATATTAAAATTTATAATAAAAAAATCTCAGTTGCATTAGATAAGAATGTTATATATGATAAGTTTGGATGCATGCCACCTATGCATGAGGATATTACATATGATTCAATAAAACCTATTAAAAAGATTAGTTAAAATATATTCGTGCACTTGAGAGTAAATGTAAATGGTCACTTTATAAAAAAAAATGAAATCCATGGTTTAGAACTCTATGGTTATCTTGGAACTGAAATATTCGAGTGGGTTAAATTGTTAGTGAACAAGAAACGACCCGATATTCCCTTTAAT
Organism: Smallanthus sonchifolius; assembly: GCA_023525975.1. Lineage (NCBI taxonomy): Eukaryota > Viridiplantae > Streptophyta > Magnoliopsida > Asterales > Asteraceae > Smallanthus > Smallanthus sonchifolius. The sequence goes on from CM042046.1 coordinate 38,547,139, forward strand.
CCAGGTGGATTTGGGTCGAAGGCAAAACTCGAGGATGAGTTTTTTCCAAAGACAGAGAGTATGATACAAGAGTATTATCATGAAATTCGGGTTATTCCTAGTACGATGACACAAGTTGGATCTAAACTATTTGAGCGGGTCATGATGATAATAAATATAGATCGAGTTGATGTCCCTTTCGATCCGGGGGGTTCTTACAAGACTCGTGGTCGAGTCTTTTCCAAGAAAGGGAGTATGATGCAGGAGCATCAAGTTATAACCGGACTCGAACTCGCACTATATTTGCATCCGATGGTGACATGTTCGAGTTGGTTAGAAGGTTGGAAGATATGGGAGATCAAGATTATATCTTCTATTATTTATCTAGATTTCAAATTCCTATTTTATCATAATTGTTTCCTACTTTATCTTTTCCTTTGTTTAGAATAAATAGGGATACAAGGTTGTCTAATTCAGTAGTTGATTATTTTTATTAAAGAATTTGTAAGCTTTAAGCTTCCCGACCGAATCATTCGGTTCAAATCGTTTGAATATCATCATTTGTTTCTTGAGCCATTTGATTGCTTACAATAACTGCATCAGTTTCACGCCGTGATTTAAAGCATGCTCCCTTTCACGCCCCTGACACTTAGCCTTATATGTATAAAATAACAAAGTATAGAAAAGTCCACACTTAAAAGACGTTTATTAAAAAGTTTGAGATCAAATTAACAAGTTTCTTAACTTTTAAAAGAGTTAAGCTTTAAGTAATTGCTTTTTAAATAGGGAATTTTAATTATGTTTTTCGTTTTAGTTTTAATGTAAAGATTTAAATTTTAATTTATGATAGAGATATCTCTTTCACTTTGTATAAGTTTCTTCATTTTTCTCAACTATATGGAAGAAGTTTGAGATATATTTTAAATCTTCAAAGATGTGCGTCTCTCTATTTTCTAGATTGTTGACATTGATTGTGTGTAACATCTCTATTTTCGGGTTTGTTGACAATATTGTTTGTGTGTAACATCGATAGATATTATATTTCAAAAGTATTTATTATTTATTTCTTAATTAGGGGGTGTTTGGATTTACTTTTCAAACAACTTATTAACTTATTACCTTTTTCAAAAAGGTAATAAGTTAAAAGTTCATTTGGATAAATGATAAAAAAGTCATTTTTAAAACAGATGAAAAGTCATTTTTGAAAAGTAGAAAATTCTAACTTTTAGAAGAAGTCAAAAGTAGTTTTAAATAAGTAATCCCAAACACCCCCTTAGTTCTTTTGTATCATGATGTTTTACATATATCTTTTATTAATGTATTAGCTTTAATTTCATGTGTTACATGGGGTAAAACCTTAACATTATATTGATAACTATCTTAACACCTTTTTTTATACAAATATGATATTGTATTGATAACTTTCTCATTTTGTTAAATGAGATTATATAGATGATAGTAATGAAGGTACATTTCATAAGTGATGTATTTTTATAATACAATAAATTACATGTAAAATGAAACCTTACAATGATAATTTACAAATTTGAAAATACTTCATCGTATACAACATTTGACGTGATACTGATAACTTTTCAATGTTTAACAACCACTAATGCAACAAAAAATAGAGTTTCTTTTCCTCGTTTACTGAAACCATAAAATAGTCAAAACCGTTCGAAAAATAGGGCACAAACGGTATGAACCTGATTTAAGCCAGTAGTTAGTCAAAGAAATCGAAGATAATTAAATTGTAACTAGCCTTTTTGTATAAACTTTAACCTTGATGTTGTAACATATTTACAAATGCTTAAATTGTAATTAAATTTACGTATCAAACTTAAGTTACTTTTTTTTTAAAATCTCGTATTTTATATGGAAAATCTCGCTAAACTTTTAATATTTAATTTCTCACTTAAAATAAAATTTAAATTTCAACAATATATTGTCTTTTAAATTCAAAAATTTAAACCCCAAAATTTAAAAATCGCACTCCTTAGTATATTGACACAATTTAAATTTAAAATTACAAAATTAAATAAGAAAAAAATTAAAAATAATAAATTACAATAAATAATAACATATTAAATTTAACATATAAAATAATAAAAAATTACAATAAATAATAACATATAAAATAATAAAAAATTAAAAATAATATATTGACACAATTTAAATTTAACATATTTTTTTGAAAAAAAAAATCTCATCGTTTAATAAAAAATTAAGTTTAAAATATAATACACTTTAAAAATAAATATTTATAAGTTTCTTAATTTTAATTAAAAACTAACTATTAAAATTTTAAAATCAAAATAAAAAGTTCATTTATAAATATTAAAGTTAATTAAAAAAACTACTAATTAAATATTAGTAATTTTTATTTTAACAAATATTTCTTCAAATACAAAAGTAGTCTTTTTCAAATCTTCTATTTTTTAATTCTTAATTTTTTTAAATATTCAGTTTTGATGATAATTTAAAAATAATTTTGAGTTAATGATAATAATAATGAATTAATTTGGTAAAATGTTTATTTATGAAAATTTTTGAAAAAGTTAAGCAAAATATGAAAAGATTGAATAGTGGATTTAAATGTGGATTTGGGGAAAAAAAGTTGTAAGGATGAATATGGTGATAACAAGTGCCAAAAGATTTAGTGTATTAGAATAGGGATATGTTGTTTTTAGATCTCTTCGGGTGTTCAAAACCGGATATCCGAAAATTTCGGATAGTGGATTTCACTATCCGAATCCGTATCCGAATTCAACTTTGTAATCCAAATGTGTGATACAAAACTTATAAAAAAATAATAATCTGTAATTCAGGGCATGTTTTGGATAGCTTATTTTAATCTTCTTATTGACTTTTGCAAAAAGTTATAAGGAGTTTTGAGAAGTAAGTTCCCCTTCTCAAAAACTCATTTTTCATCTTTTAAAAAGTTAAAAAAAAAGTAGCAAAAGTTATCTTCCCCAAACACTTTTTTAACTTATAAAAGTTAATAAGTAGTTTCAGTAAGTAATCCCAAACACCCCCCCCTCAAAGTCCCAATTAGCACTCTTATGCACAAAATTGCTAATGGACAAAGAAGTAAACATGGAGGTGGAGGTGAAGAACAGAAGTAAATAACTAATGCACATCCTGAAACTGAGAACATGGCTTATTTCGGGAGCACATAACAACAATAAATACATACAATAGGAATTAGAATACTTTTCAATGGTGGAAGAACATATCAACTTCGAACAGGCAGGCGGCGGAAGGCAGGCGGAAGACGGAAGGCGACAGTCGGCAGTCGGTAGACAGCGACAGTAGGAAGGAGGGAGGCGGCACCGACAGGTTGGCTGAGACGCTGAATAGGGCGACAGTCAAGAGGAGGGAGGCGACGGCAGGTGGGAGAATGTAATTGCAATTAGGGTTCCTCAATCAGTCAATGTGTTTTATATATATATATATATATATGTTTCCAAAATTAATATCCGAATCAGAAAATTCGAATATCCGAATTTTTGGATAATTTGGATTTGAAATTTCGGATAATTCGGGTTCGAATTTGGGTTTTTTTGAACACCTCTACTCTTCATGGTTAGTTTTTTTTTACATAAGTTATGTTTAGGTTTTGTTTTAGAAAAATGAAATAAAGTCTGGTTGTTAGTAAAGTAATCTAGGAACACCGAAGATAAAGGAGGTCATGAGTTCAAGTCTCACTCTTAATAGGAATATAAAGGAGGTCATGGGTTCAAGTCCCACTCCTAATAAGAATTAAGAAATTTGTTATTAAAAAAAAAGAAAAAAAATAATCATCATTGCTGTCACGAGAACTCGGTCAACCCCTTTTTCCCTCCATATTCATATGTCACTTTCACTTTAACTTACGAACTTAATTTTGCAATTAAAGTATTAATCATGGAAAACAGTGAAACAAATTATAACCTTAATTTCTTAATAATAATTTACAAATATATAAGACCAAAACCAATCCAACACGTAATTATTATTATTATTATTATTACTATTATTATTATTATTATTATTTTACTCTTTACTAAAATGAATCGGCATGTACGGTAACCACTCTTCATTGGATCGTTTGGGCGGCGCTTCATTTACTTTTTTTTAATTGGATTTAACGCCGCATTTTTCTTTCAATATGCAATTAAATTGAAATTTACTACCAACAGTGGTTAAAACGCAGCACCCCTTATGTGTTCCATCTAAAATACCGAGGTTCGAATCCTTGCTTCATTTTTATATTTTTTTGGATTTAACACTGCTTTTGTGTTTATATTTAATTAAATTGAACTTTACTAAAAAGATGTTACATGGTCCGGTGGTTAAGGCTCCCTTGTGTGTTCCATCTGAAACACATGTGTTCGAATCCCGTTTTTCCCCAAACTTGCGCATATTAATCCTTTTATCCTTTTTCTGTTTTTTCGTAGTTTTTTTAGGATTTTTGTGCTTTTTTTAATAGTTTAATTTTATGTTTCCTTTTATTAACGTTCTTTTTAAATTTGTCTCAATGTTCCCACATACTACTATTCAAAATTGAATATTTTTTTGGATCGTTTACGATAGCGAACGGGTGTTACTATTGCGTAACCGTTACAGACCCAGCCGCTTATGAGCGAACATCATTGGTTCCTCTATTTTGGTTGTATCGTTCTTTACTTTTTTGATCTTCGACGACCCAAACCGATAACGACCAAACTACTACGAAGTCATACTTGAAGAAAACGACCACACTCTCGCCACGAAGTGCGGATTCCAAATACTAGTTAACAACTATATTGAATAATAATATATCATTGTTTTCATATTATTATATTTCGAATATAACGTCAAATTGTCGACACTAGAAACGTCATCTTGTTTCAAATGCCAATAACCAAGATTGATATAATAAGATTAGTCGGAATAAAACTATATACCATTGATATAGCATCATTAATACTGTAAAAAAACATCTTAATCGTGCACTAGTGGTATGATGCCTGTTCCTATAAATGACAGTGAGTTTAAATTCTTAGAAGTGCAAGTTTAGGTATTATTTAGCTCTAAATAATTGTTGTTAAAAAAATGTAAGGCCCAAACTCGGGAGGTTAGTTCTAAATAACTGTTGTTAAAAAAAATGTAAGACCCAAACTCGAGAGGCTTCATGTCACACCCCCACTAAAGCGGAAACACGAGGATGTGACGAAATTGAACCATACACTCAGAATAAAGAAATACCAAATCATTATATTAATTAAATTGTTTCACAAACTTGTTCCACAAATACATAAACATGAACATATGAATTCCAATTTTAGTAAGTCTCCTTACTGATCTTATGATTAGCCGTCATCGTATCTCTAGTTTACATACCTGAAAAATATGTTAAAATAGGTCAATTAAAAAGTTGGTGACAACATAAGTTTAATAAATAGTTGTAATCATAGTGTTGCACAAATCATAAAAAAGTTAAAGACTTACAAGTAATTAAATTCAGATACATATTGTCCACAACCAACCCCAGTACTAACACTACAAGAAAACTTACCTTTAGCTATGAAACTGTGTCGTCGATATAGATGCACCTATTGCGACTACATTTAGTCGCTACCGAGTTTTTCAATGTTTTCTGATTTTCAGAACCTATAGAGACGAAAAGTAGTCATTATAGGTCTTGGTAGATTGAGGGAAAACTTAGCGTTTTGGGAAAAAGCTATTGACTACATTCTGTCTCTGTAGATAAAAATATTTTAGTTTCAATTTGTTATAAAGGAGATGGTAAATAAATGGAAGAAAAAAAAGTTGAAAGAACGTTAATGCTAAGGCTCATATCCAGTGAGGTTGATATACGTGCTCCTTTCAACTATTCTAGTTGGAAGAATGTTCCTCTTGAAAGAAAAGCACCATATTTACCTAAGTTTTTGTAAAGGGGTGTTTGCATGTGTTTTTAGAAATAACTTATTCACTTATTGACTTTTTAAAAAGCTAATAAGTCAATAAGTCATTTTCAAAAGCCAGAATTTCTTGGCTTTTGAGAATGACTTATTGGCTTTTTCAAATAAAAAAGTACTAATTTTTTTGATTTATCGCTTTTTGAAAAAACCAATAAGTCAATAAGCACTTTTCCACCACACTCTTAAACACCCTGTAAGAATACAATTTAATGTTTAATTTCAATTTCATAACTTTTAGTTGTTTTCTAATTACATCTTTTTGCATCACTATTTTGATCTTAAAAGTTTCCAAAACATCGAGCACTAGGAAGGAATCAAGCTAGGGATCATGACAGAATGTGCAAATTGTTACAATGATAGAAAATCAAAACGGAATAAGCATTTTGAAACCCATGGAGGTTTGGAAGACGAAGGGGCAAAGTGAAGTCCCCCAAAGTCGATGCGACCGGATGCGCGGGTTCAGCTCATTGAGGAGTTTTTCACAACTCTCGAATATCTCAATCGCTCCTAAAAAATAAGGCAAATATAGCAAAAGTACCTTATGGAAGTTATCATGGGACTCAATCTATTGCCAACATGCGACACAAGGAGGTAAAAATAGTATTATTATAAAATGTAATAAAATGTTATTTGAAATCACAACAATAGTAGTTTTGCTATTTACAGGTTAAAGAAAACGGAAAGGTGCACCGTGTTGAAGGTTGGAAAAGTATGCATTGCAAGAAATGCTAGTGGTATAACAACAATGCAGTTGAGACTTAGGTAAGTAAAAACTTTTGGTTGTATCATTTTTGACACGTTTAAACTTTTAGTTGGATATATTAGGTGTATTAAAGTGGCTTCGGGTCATTTGACCGGTTAAAACTTTTAATTGGATATACTAGAAGTATTAAAGTTGGTTCGGGTCATCTTACATGTTTAAACTTTTAGTTGTATATTTTAAAAATCCGTAGGTGGTGACACCGGGTGACTGGGATAAATGAACTAGAAATTGTTTTGGTGTTTGGTAGCTTTAGAGACAAACAGGATAGAGATCCGAGTGTGTATAGGTGATTAGAAGTTGCAGGTTTAGTTCGTGTAGCTGAATCTAGCGACCAGGTTGTTGTCACGTGGTGTGACATCTTGGTTGTCGTCTCCTACTCGCGAAAAGTATAACCCTAAACCCTATATGGTTGTTTATTGAATTTTTGGTTTCGGGGTTTAGTTTTTGGGTTTAGTTTAGGTTTTTAGAGGGGTGGGGTGGAATGGGGGTTTAGGTTTTGGGGGTGGGTGGGGGGTTTAGGTTTTTGGGGGGTGGCTAAAGAAGTGGGTGGGGTGGGTTTAGGTTTTTTGGTGTGTGTTAGGTTTTTGGGTGTACTACATATATATATAGGGGTGAGTTCACTAGAAAACTCATTTTTATGAGAAAATAAAAAAATTTCTATTGCATATGTGTAGTACACCTAAAACCCCACCCCATCCCCCAAAAACCTAAACCCCCCCACCCCCACCCAAAAACCTAAACCCCCCCCCCACCCACCCCCCCCACCCACCCCCAAAAACCTAAACCCCCACCCCACCCCTCAAAAAACCTAAACTAAACCAAAAAGCCTAACCTACCCCCAAAAACCTAAACTAAATCAAAAAGCCTAACCCACTCCCAAAAACCTAACCCCTTCACCCCACCCCCACCTAAAAACCTAACCCCCCCACCCCGACCCAAAAGCCTAACCCCCCACCCCACCCCCACCCAAAAACCTAACCCCCCACCCCACCCCCACCCAAAAACCTAACCCCTCACACCCCACCCCCACCCCACCTACCCCCTCACCCACCCCCCAAAAACCTAAACCCCCACCCCACATCACCCCTCCAAAAACCTAACCTAAAAGCTAAACTAAACCCAAAAACTAAACCAACTACTTTTCGAGGTTTTTTTTTGAACGAGGACGACGTGGGAAACAAGGTCTCCGAAGAAGTTTTTTAATTTTTGATTTTTTTTTTTTGAGTTATGATTTTTTATATTATTTTTTTTAGCTTAAATAAGTAGTTTTTTTATCAAATGTAAACCACATTTAAATGTGTAAACCAAAAACAAAATCCTGACCACATGTTTATTATAGTTAATTAAGTATTTGACTTTTGGAGAATAAATTAAAATGAGATGAAAATAAATTATATATATATATATATATGTATATATATATACTAGGCTAAAATTCTGTGTATTACACGGGTTGATAAAATGTAATATTATATACTTACTAATAAAAAAGTTTTATTTTAAAAAACTCGTGTATTACACAGGTTGATAAAATATAATGTTATATACTTAGTAATAAAAAGTTTATATCTCCCAAATCTCTATGGATCTTCGAATGAACACACGAATAATAACACGATATCAAGTCTCACAATCGATAGGCGAAAACTATTGATTGTGGTGATTCAAGAACACACTGATTCACTTGTAATACTTGTATATTGCTAAACGGAATTACAGAGAAAACTAAAAACAACCGCTTACACACTAGACGACTTTTTCTCATGTCTAACACTCTCAGAAACGTTTTTCTGGTTGCTCAACCTAATTTAGGTTACATAAACAAGTATTTATACTAAGCCTAATAACACTAAACCCAAAATACATGTTCTCGGCCCATAGCCAGCCCAAGACCCAACTCATGAACCCTTGTTCACGGTTACAAACCCGAATACCCATCTATTCGGTGACACCAATAATTATACTTATTTGATAAGCGTCAGCCTCACAAATATAGACCCAACAATCTCCCCCTAGGCTGATGCTATCAAATGATATTCATAACTCGAATGCAACACTGTGATCACCACTTCCAGCATACAACATTGTCATCAGAATCTATGGTTGTTGCTGTGGTGTCGATGTTGGTGTAGATAAGATTCAGCATCTCTGAACTCTCAAACTTGGGTCTCTCTTTCTTCTCTTGGAGTTAAATCCACATGTGGATCCTAATCAGCACTTGCTTGATCATCTTGCTAAAGAGGATGTGAGAGGAGGATTCCCAGCAACTCTTTTCTTTTTCATTCTTTCTCTTTCAAGCAAATTCACAGGTACTTCTTCATGTGTACCTTCATTGTCGGAATATTAAACCACATCTGGTTCTTCTGACTCGAGTACATTCTGTTGTGGTGGTACTTCAAGCTTGTCAGCAAATGACAACATTTCAATCTTCTTTAACCCTGATTCTTGATTTTAAATAAATCCTGCAAATTCTCAGAAGTTTTTTAAGCAGACATATATATGCAACAGGGAATCCAATATTCACATGAACACCTAGTACATCCATGTACTATCAAACCTTTGAAATTTCAATTCTTTTGACAATAAGTCTTTAAATCCAAGAATGGTCAATTTTTGTAAAGATAAAATAAAACAGAAAATCTAAAACTAAATTAAACTAAACTCAACAAAATAGAGATAAAATAAGAAATAAAATCTTTTTGAAATTTTCTTAACAAATTGTAACTCAATTTAAACAAAATTTTAAACTAACAATTATTAACACAAACTTGTTACAACGAGTCTTTAGGAAGTTTGCAATGAGATCAAATCGTTCTACAAGCATACCAAGGAACATTTTTCAGCATGTATATTTACTAAGACGTGTCAAGAAGATTGCTAATATTTTGATCCTTCTGAACTCATGCTTTAACATCAAACCTAAGTTTTACACTATGATTTAATTTATCATGTTTTGGGTGGAGTTAGCTACGACTTAATGGGTCCCACACTCATATCTTAGAAACCTGTATCTTTAAGAATTAGGAATTATGTGAATTATTAATGAACTTTAATGGACCCCACAGCTTATCAGGTAAACATTCCCTTTCTCATGATCTTTTGAGCACCTACCTTATAACTAATTGAGCATAACTAGCACAGGTTTATGCAACTTTTCAGGGAATCTCTAACAACAATTGATCAAAAACATAGCATTACGGGCTTACATGTTCAAAATCATCAGAAGCTCAGGGTCATAGCACTACGGACTTACATGCCTTGACAAGAGATCCCTTCCCAGTCACATATTCCCAAAAATAAAAATATTTACAATAATAATATGTACGTCTTTAGACATATCTTTTTGATGTATGGCATTACATATCTTTTAAGTTTATTCCTATAGCATGACATTAACATTGCGTGTCTTTTTGCTCAAGATTCTGCTTTGCAGATTAGCTTTGCACTGTCATTGAGTGTCTTTTCACCTATTGCATGTCAATGCATGTCTTTTCATTATATAGATATATAATATTTACTGACTTGTATCAAGTCAAGCTCGCAACCCCTTTGTGAAGAGTCCCGGTTAGTGCAATCCCAATAGAGCAAGGATTATTCACAGTTCATCAACCTTTATATTTAAGTTCTTGATTATTAATAGGAATAGCAAATTACACTAATCTATGAGATGTTCCCCACTAAGGCTATAATATTAATTTGTTTAAGTGAATCACAAGCAGAGCCTATCAACATATCCAACATTGATCCTAGCCTTTTTCAATTTAATGTCTTACATGTGTTGATCCTAGCCTTAAGAAACGAACGTTCATATCACTTCCCATTAAATTGCAAAACTTCTGACTCAGACACAAACAATATTTTTGTATTTTTTTTTGTTAAATAACCTTAAAAGCAAACTCTTTTTGTATTTTTGTCTTTACATTAATAAACTTTAAAAACAATCTTTTTGTATTTTTCTCATATCTCCCCCTAAATTTGTGCATTAAAATTAAAAAAATGTACAAATTTAAACTGTAAAGAAAAATCTTTTTGTAACCATTCTCAAATTTCAAAAACTCATTATTTTCAAAGCATAATGTACAAAAGTAAATTGTACCTTTATTTTTATCTTACCTCCCTTATCTCATACAAAGAAAACATACCCTCCGTTAAAGTATTAACGTTATGCAGCAGAGAGATGTCACCCGTCATGTGCCTGGAACAACCCATATCAACATACCAGGCTGGTTATTGACAGTCCTCCTTGGCTGTCCCTACACGAATAAGAAGATTAGTTAGACATAGGTACCCAAGCCATTGTAGACCTGGGCATTCCTAAAGCATCATTATACAACACTTCCTGCAAACACATATTATTTTTATAATTAAGGACAGGTGTAGGTGTTGCGACAACATTTTCCTTAGCCTTCCAAACAGGCTTTGATTGAACAGACGGTTTTGTCTCTTTTGACGCTGAGACTTTAAGTTTCACTGTTTGCTTATTTTGTTTAACTTTTTGTCTTTCAAAATAAGCCAGTTTGTTTCTCTTTGCAGCATTCCAGTCACCATCAGAAGACTTAACTTTGGGATGCTTATTCTTCATTGCCTGAGGTTTTTCAACATTCGTTAGCTTAGAATAATACCTTCCCCTTGGTGTAGCCCTCCATTTGTTCATGTAATAAGGCTCATAAGGATGATGCATGTAATTTCTTGCAATGTGACCGGCTTTGCCACATGTGTAACATGTCTGCTTCCTAGCATAAGTAGCATATCCCGATCTGTTTGACCATGATGATGAAGATGAAGATGATGATGAATGTGAATGATAAGATTGATCACTCTTAGAATGATGTTCACATCTTCTCTTTGAGCAGCCTGCAGATTTCCTTTTTTTTTACCACGTGAACACTGAGAATACCGAGAATTTGATCAATCACCCCGTGAACCTATCTCAGCCGTGAACCAGTAGCAACCTGTGAACTGACCAATGAAGCTGACTCGTAAACCTTGAGTATAACCGTGAACCAGTCTTGTACCGTGAAGACTTGTTTACCCGTGAACCCAGTGAAACCTGAAGTTAGAGGACCCGTAAACTGTCAACTTCCCGTGAACTACACCCAAGTATGAACCCGTGAAGCTAGTCTTCCCGTGAACCTGAACCGAGTAGACTGGCCGTGAACCCTGAGTCGTGAATCTAACCCGAGTAGCAAAAACCATGAACTTGACTCGAGTACACTTCCCGTGAGCCTTCCCCTTTAACCCATGAACTTTCAACCGTGAACCTCTCCGTGAAGCGTGATTTTGTTTCCAAATTTACTCCTAAAATTCTGGAATTTCAAATTTTGAATCCCGAGAAATCAGCTTTGATCTTTTCTTGTACCGGAGAAGCCTGATCCGTGAACCACAATTGTGACAGATTCGGTTTCCAAAATAAGCTCCAATAATTTAGTAATTTCAAAATTTGAAATTTGAACACCTCCTAAGAACACGAAGAACACAGACTATCCTTTTGACGATTTTAACACAATCAAACCACCAAATCAACAGCAACACAGCAGCGATTTACCAATGATTTCACGAAAAAGAACGATTCTTCCTTCATTCTCAGCAGAATATGATAAAAAAACCTTTATGAATGCAGCTGATTAGCAATAAAAACAACTGAAATCAGAAACACAATACCTTAACAACTTTGTCTTGTATCGTTGATATCTAGAACCGAGCCTTGAATGACTTCAATGGCTCTGATACCAATTGTAAGCGCCAAATCTCTATGGATCTTCGAATAAACACATGAATAATAACACGATATCAAGTCTCACAATTGATAGGCGGAAACTATTGATTGTGGTGATTCAAGAACACACGGATTCACTTGTAATACTCGTATATTGCTAAACGGAATTACAGAGAAAACTAAAAACAACCGCTCACACACTAGACGACTTTTTCTCACGTCTAACACTCTTAGAACGTTTTTCTGGTTGCTCAACCTAATTTAGGTTACATAAACAAGTATTTATACTAAGCATAATAACACTAAGCCCAAAATACATGTTCTCGGCCCATAGCCGGCCCAAGACCCAACTCGTGAACCCCTGTTCACGGTTACAAACCCGAATACCTATCTATTCGGTAACACCAATAATTATACTTATTTGATAAACGTCAGCCTCACAAATATAGACCCTCTATTTTTTATAATACTAATAACTTTTTGTACGATATTTTTGTTCATATACTATCTAATATAAAAAAAATTACATATATCAAAACATAAACAATTACGTATGGTAATTGCATACTCCGCCCATTTTTTTAATAAAAGATTTCACTTACTAAACTTACTTCTATTTTTTGAAAACATAACCCCTCATTTTTTTTACATTAGTAACCTTTTTATATAATTATATTTTTAACATATTTTATTATATATGTAATATAGACATAAATATAATTATTCAAAATCCCTTCATTTTTAGAACATTAATAATTTTTTTATACAGTGTTATTTTTTTTATAAAAATTACACTATTAAATAGACTAACAGAGTATTCTTCTATCTTTAATTCTATTATACTCTTTCTCTATATTTGTTTTTAACGTCTATAATTACATATATGTAAGAAACAATTAAGTATAATCTTGCTATAATTTTTTAATATGTTAAATCTTGTATTTAGATAATAGCAATGTGACATCAACGAAAATTTGTTTTATTATAAAATAAATGTAAAAGATTAACATTTATAATAAATGAAAACAATTACGTATATGTAATATACAATCACATACATATATAATATGAACATATATGCAATTGTTTATATTACATATCTGTAGTAAGATATTACGTATATGTATTATCATATTACATGTATTATCATATTACATATATGTAATATCATATTACATATAAGTAAAATTTTATAACATATATGTAATATCTTGTTACATATATGTAGTACATTATTACATATATATAATAGCCGGTAACAGATTACAAAATAAGTAACCATATTTTATAACATCATTTTTACCAAAAACAATTACAAAATTAATACACTTTACATATGCATATGCATCAAAGATTAAAGTTTTCATATAAACTTTGCATATAAATGATTATAAGATTCAAATGCATGTGGATTAAGGGTTAAAAGACAAAGATTCTTTTGACTCAAATATAAATAAATAAGTGTTGTTGTGTGCAATATATACAAATAATTCATTTTATTTGTTATTTTTAAACAACGAATTCGCTTGTAATAAAAAACTTTACTCCAAAAGGTTAGGGTTTTGAAATGAAATTAATTATTTTTATTAAAAAAACTAGCGACCTATAAATTAACTTATCTTTTATTTATTTAGCGACAAATATGACTATGTTTTTTTATTGTTTTTAAATATGTCAATGAAAGTAGCAATAGGTTTAATTATTTAAAAAATAACGACATACGTACTAAATTAACTTTTAATTTTTGATTAAATATTTAACGAAAATATAACCTTCTTTTTGTTTTAAATATGTCAATGAAAGTAGCAATAGACTGAATTATTATATTTCTTAATAAAATAGTTAACGATAGATATTATAAATTTATTGTTTAATTTTATATTTAGCAACATATTTAATTATTTATTTTTATATAAAGCGGTGAATTTAATAATTAACTAGTGGAATTCCTCCGTGTTATGCCGCGAGAAATTGGTTGGTGACGGTTCGTTTCGTTACAGAACCGACACTCGCATAGCAAAAGAAAAGCTAAAAAATAAAGTCACATACCCAAATGAATATCGGCAAATTTTTTACGCCTCTAGCAAACAAAAAAAATACCATTATTGGTTCTTATAATGACGACGTCGTTATCGGTTCATTTCTTTACGGTACCTAACGAAACCGAGATCGATTACTTGTAAATTTAGTATATGAAATTTTAATTAACATTTAGTATTTCTAAATATCTTAAGAAATATTTTTTTTTAAATTATAATAAATAAAATTTTAAATAGTTTTAACTTTATGATAAATAAAATTTTAATTACGCAACATTTTTATAGTTTTAAATAATAAATGGGTTAAATTTATATACATTAATAATGATTTAGAATAATAATTTAATAGAAAAAAAATAAAATTACCATTACACCCTTATTTATTCTTAGCCAATCATTTATCAATAAAAATCATACTTAATTTGGACCACTATTTAAATTATTATAAAACTAAATTAATGGTCCAAAATTGGTTTTTAGTTTACACAATAAAAAGTGGTTTACACATGATCCTTTATATATATATATATATATATATATATATATATTATTTATGATATAAATCCGATTCTTGAATCCGGTCCGACCGGTTCGACCGGTGAACCTCTAAGGCGTCCGGTTCACTGTCCGACCCGGTTGTAAAAACATTGTCAACTAGAAAAGAACCTACTCAGATTTGTTTACACATGATTAAATACATCCTATGAGAATAAACGAGCTAAGCTCAAGCTTGACTTGTGAGTAATTTTTCAAGCTAAAGATTGACTTGTTTATCATTTATTAATTAATTAATTTATATATATACATATATATATGTGTGTGTGTATGTATAATTATAATTATTTTTGTATATCTTTTGATGGAATTTTACTAGGTATAGTTGTTCTTGTATAATTTTTATTATAACTTTTATGTATAATATACTATAAATTATTTTGTTCTTTTAATCATAATTATTATATATAAAATAGTTATTATCATATTAATACATAAGGAAGGTTCTAATAATAAGTGGTTTTTCGCTAAGAAACGCTAAAAATGGGTCAAACGAACTCCGATTGAGCTCATCGAATCCTAACCCGGACCCAAAAACCTAAACCCCCCTCCACCCGCACCCCCAAAAACCTAAACCCCCCTCCAACCCCACCCCGAAAAGTCTAAAACCACCACACCCACCCCCCCAAAAAACCTAAACCACCCCACCCCCCGAATAAAAAAAATCTAAACCCACCCCCAAAAAGTTATACCCCCACCCCCAAAAAAAAACTAAACTATAAAATCTAAACCCTAAAACCTAAACCCTAAGACTAAAACCTTAAAATTCAAACGTAAAATCTAAACCTTAAAAGCTAAACCCTAAAAGCTAAGATGGTAGAGTTTGACGAGATGATTCCAACGCCGCTGAAATGAGCTCAATCGGAGTTCGCTTGATATCGATTCTTAGCGTTTTTGTCATTTCCTAGATTTTTTAGCGAAAAATACTTCTTATTTGAACCCCCTAAATATATATATATATATATATATATATATATATATATATATATATACTAGTGTTAGAACCCGTGTATTACACGGGTACAAATAAACAATACAATGTGAAATAAAAAAAATATGTTAAATATATGATTTAGATAATATCAGTACAAATATTATATTGTAGGAAGAAAAATTAAAATAAACTTGTAAGTTTTATTTCATTCATACTTTTATAACTTTGCTTATTCACATTCTACATTCATGAGACCTAAAAACACAGTATATACACACAGTTGGTTAAAATTTCATGCATGCCATAGCGTGCGTAAAAATATCTTCAAGAAAATATAAAACAAACCATCATGGGAATCAAAGAAGCTTTTCTTATTTTTCATCCAACAACTTAATGCATAATAGAAACCTATAAGTCATACTTTATTAAAATCAAGCTAACACAGTTGAGAAATTAAGTATCCAATGCAATGACATATAAAATTACGAAGTTTTCAAATTATTGTCAACAAACAACCATGTCTATCTTGGCATCACTTACAAAATTGAAGCTCATATATCTTAGTCAATTAGCAGTAAAAAAAGCATGAAAGTTGAACAAAACAACACTTTAGCCAAACCTTTGAGCTATAAAATCTTTCAGAAAATTTGCAGTAAAAACTTAAAAAAAACTGTAGTAAAATTAAAATCTGCGATATTATCAACAAACAACCCTGTCTATCTTTGCATCATTTACAAAATAGAAGATCATATATATTAGTCAATTAGCACTAAAAAACATGAAAGTTAAACAAAACACTTAAGCCAAACTTTTGTTTCATAAAAAATGCAGTAAAACTTCATAAAACCTGTAGTAAAAAATAAATTTGCGAAAAATTGAATAGAACCTGCATGAAATTCTGTAGTAAAAACTGCATAGAATCTGTATGAAATTCTGCAGTAAAAACTGCATAGAATCTACATGAATATCTGCAAGAAAAACTGCATAGAATCTGCATAAAAATCTGCACTTTTACCGCCTAAAAATGTAGTAAAAACGTATAAAAACTGCTATAAAAACTTTAAAAAGGGCAGTAAAAACCCGTGTAATGAAAACGATATATATATCATAAAATAGAAAACTTGTATCTATTGAGCCTATCTCATTGGGATTATTCCACAATGGCTGTTTCCACATTCCGATTAAACGCACCTTGATAGTAAACTTGTCTTGTAAAACATCAATGACGTTTAGCATAGATACCTTTTCGGACTCCATCAATTTATATAACAAAAAGATAATTGACTTTAATATACTATCATGTATGAAATACGATTATAATTAAAAATATATATCTTACCTTGGTTTGCAGAGTAATCGAGGTAAGTAACTAAATGAGTAGTGCCTTGGGAGAATGACAGGTTATTGATACTTATATAGTATTTAAATCTCTACCACATATAAATTAATTTGTAGAATTTTTTTAAAATTTAACACGATTTCAAACTTTCGAAATTTGAATTCGTTACCAAAATTGGATAAATAATCAAGGTTGCCTTTTTTTATAAACTTTAAGACGATTTCAAACTTTGAAATTTGAAATTGCTTCCAAAATTAGATAATTAAGCAAAGTTGCATTTTTTAATAAATTTTAATAAAATTGTAGGTTTTTTAAAATTTGATAAAAGGTAACTCACGAGGAAATTATGGTGTAAATAAGGAAAGTGATTTTAATAGACAACCAGATAATAATATATAAAAAATAGAAATATTTCAAATAAGTCTACATATTTTGAATTGTTTATATGATGCAAATAGATAATCTAAAAATAGTGTAACATTTCTGTTAATGAGCTCTCTCTGTTAAACGAGTTGATAAACTTTAAAAAAATGTTATACAAATGTTTTGCATTTGATATATGCGTATAGTAATTTCAAAAGAGAGTAATCAGTATTACTAATAATAAAAAAAATACATAATCATGCGACCTATTTTAAGGAATTTCAAATCAAATTTAAAGTATTAACTCTTATGTATTAACTCACTGATTATAAAATTCAAATCACCCATTTAATTCGCTAAACTGTATCCTATATAATTAACAATTATTTCCTAATATAATATAATTATAACAACTTTCCCATTTAATTTTAAATAACTTATTTAATTGTTAATTTTTTTCCTAATATAATATAATTATGAACCTTTTAAAAAATTTGAAGGATTAAATATTTCAATTTTAGAGGATTAAAATTTTTCAAAGTCAATTTAGTTTTCACTAATTTTGGGAGGAAAAATTGGTGAGGTGAAATGTGGTGGTGACACGTGTCACCTCATTTTACTTGTTTATTATATACTAGGTTAGAAACCCCATGTATTACACGGATTGAATAAAAACAATGTTATATACTTAATAATAAATATTTACATATTACATACTAGGTTAAATTCTGTGTTTTACACGGGTTGAATAAATAAAATGTTATATACTTAGTAATAAAAAAATTATATTTTTAAAAACCTGTGTATTTTAGTAATAAAAAAATTATATTTTTAAAAACCCTTGTATTGAATAAACCGGTATATTACATGAACTATTCAATTACTAACAAAAGTCATATAGCTAAGAGTTTAAGCTAAAGATACAACCAAGTAAAGCATGTAATTTTTTTTTGTCTCTTTTGGCCCATCTTTTATTATATTACTTACTAGCTTAGGCCCCGTGTAATACACACGGGTGAAAAACATCAATACATAAATTTTATTTATGTATTTTACAGGTGTAAAAATGTATTACTTTATACTAAGGATATAAAACAAAATTCAAAATACGTAAAAAATAATATATAGTTGGGTTTCGGAAATACGTCAATTACTATTTAGTGTAATTTGATTTTCATTTACTATTTGATTGAAAATAAAAATTACATAATTAGATTTCAAAGTTTTTTTTATAATAAAGGATAATAAAATAAATGTGTTTTATTAGTATAACTAGTAATTTATTAAAATATTTGTGTGCATTTAATAAGAGGGGGCGGGAAAATATTGATGAGATTGAATATGGTGACGACACGTGGCATACAAAAATCTTTATTTATTATATAGTATAGATTTATTTTAATGTTCTTTTTTCTTCTTCTGGGCATCTTTTATTATATTATTTTATTATTTTAATAAGTACGTTTGAATGTGTGGTTAATTTCTTTGGACATTCTTTATGGTAATTAGGCCTCATCTAAAAAACCCTAACCTAAAGATTAACTAATTCATATTTTCTTTTATTTTATTATTTTAAAAGTTTTATTATCTAACTAATCATATCGTAATTTTATTTATTTTATTGTTGTAACAGTTTTATTTTTTATAATTAATTTTATACATATTTTTTTTTATCTTTTATAACGTTTAAAATATAACTTTTTCATACACTTTGAATATACCCTTACAACGTCCTTATATTTATTTACGATTCAGTAAAAACTTTATTTAAAACCGGGCCGGTCAGCGTTTCCTCATAAACTTTATTGAAAATCGAACAGGATCAAATACGATATATTATTTATTTATTTTCTAAATACGGTTTCATCTTTCTTAATGCTCATTTTTACAACGTCGTTCGTTGCGAGGTTATTTTTCTTGCGCATGTTTACTTTTTTACGCACGTCAAAGTTTCGTTATAAATTTAGTGTGAAAGTGTACGGGTCAGCGAGACACGACGTTACAAATTTTAATGCTCGAGTTTTCCTTTTTATTGTTTTTCGTTTAAACTTTTAAAATATGATGTTTTACAAAATTCTGAATATATTGTTGCGACGTACTTATTTTTGTGTACGTTCGATTTAAGTGTCGTTCAAAACGGAGTTGCGCGTTATATTGTACAAGTTGTATAAGCACCTACGTATAGAGGTGCATAAACCACGTTTCATTTTTTTGCTTAACCACATTAATGTAACCGTCTCAACCGTTTAAGGTTCGTTTCCGCCGCAAAGCGCGGGGAAAATTTATAGTTTATAATTAAATAATAAGTATCCGTAATTAGATTTATATTAAAAATCTAAAAATAGATTCTTTTAATATCATTATTCATTATGAGAGAGAGACGAGAAAAAAATGATAAGATGAACTACAAGTGATACGTGTCCATAAATTTTATTGGGTCATTTATATATATCCCCTTCCTAAGTTCATTTATTACATATTTACCCAACCCCTAATTTAAATTACATATTTCCCCTTCTTAAAGCTTATATATTACATATTTACCCAATTCATTTAAAATAACTTATTGAATTACTATTTTACCCTTAATGAACCAATTAAAGTACTATTTACATATATTCACTTTCGAAATATATCAATTTACATATAAGAGTAAATAGGTAATTGTGTAAAATTGATTTTTATGGTTGGGTATATATGTTATTAAGGAGGTTAAAAGGGGGAAATATATAAAAAAACTCAATTTTATTTATTAACATAAATAAAATAATTTGATATTATTATTTAACAGGAGAGAGAAACAGCAAAATTAATATTAAATATGAGAGAGATGCGAGAAAATAAAGATAAGGAGTAACCAGAGAGTGACATGTGTCACTCATGGTTTTCCTTTATTATATAGTATAGATGATAGATATAATTTATTAAGTAAAAGTTATATAAATAATAGGCTTGTTTATACTCGTGAACCTGCTTGAGCTCGATAAGCGAAGCCCGGACTCATACTTGTTTTACAAGTTATTTTTTAGGCTGAGGTTAGATCTTGTGCATAACTTAGGATAATTAGATAGATGAATTGTTATTGTGAATGTCATTGTATTTATAAAACTATAGTTGTAGGAATGGAAATATTCAACTTGTAGTCATTATGTTGTCGAAGTTTCTATAAAAAAGTAATTTCCTTCTTTGTTTTTTAAAAACCATATAGGATCAAATTGGCTAGTTACATCACGAGCCATATACTAAAATCAAGCCTAACGTAAGTATGACATGAGGATTTATTTTAAACTATTGTAGTTTTGTAATTCAAATTTAATCTCCATAATTTATAATTTATTTTTAATTTCCAGGAAATTCAAATATAATTTATTTTATTTTAAAAAATGAAAATAACTGACAAATTACCGATGGAAGGGCGCATGTAATTTTTCAAAGACTGATAATCCGTCAGTAAAAGACTGTCGATAATTTTTCAAAGACACTTGTCGGTAATTTGTTGCTAAAAACCCGGCCAATAATTCATCGGTAAACTTTGTCAGTAATATGTCAGATTTCAAATTACCGACAGAGTATCATCAACAAAAACCTGTCGGTAACCATCTTTACTGACTGATCTCCGACATATATGACCGTAAGTGAAAGCCATTAAGTTTGTATCGCATGAAATCACATAATATTTAACTAGAAAAGAACCCACTCAAATTTGCTTACATATGATCAAAAAATCCTAATATTTTCTTCTTTTGTATTTTCCTGTACACACTTAGAGGAATAAATAAGTTGAGCTCGAGTTTGACTTGTGAGTAATTTTTCATACTCGAGCTTGGCTTGTTTATTATTTATGAATTAAATTATATATATATATATATATAATTATTTTTGTATATTGTTTGGAGGGATTTTCTAGGGTATGGTTGTATATTTTTACTTATAACTTCTATATATACCATAATATATATTATTTTGTTCTTTTTAACATAATTTTACATGTACTAATCTATACTATATATACAACAACAATACCCAATCCCGCCTAGGACGGGATCTGGGGGAGGTAAGATGTACGCAGTCATGCCTTTACCCAACAATACTAATCTATACTATATATAATATACATAATAGATGGGCAAATAGGTAATTTACACCAAAATTCTTAAATTTAAGAACTTTACAATTTTGTTTGGGGAGGAAGACGATGGGAGATAAGGGTGAGAAGCTGAACAGGAGACCTCGATCTGTGTCATCGTCGATGATCCCAAAGTGTTCCTCTTCATTTTGTGACCCGATTTAATTCATCCCTCTTTCTCTGTTAAACCATAAAACTCAATCCTTTCTTCGCTTCCTTCCTTCTCATCCAATCCTTCGTTATCATGTGCGCCATTCATCATCATCCACTCAGTTAGTCAAGGATCTAACTTGATAGAAGAGGTAATATGCGTGTTTTGGGTAACGGGTTGAAATCTTAAAATCTATCTAGGTCAAAACTCAAAAGGGGTAACTGTGGTACAGATGGGGTTGGGATGAACATCATACACTTTTTCATCCATTGTTGTCTTTTTATATCCCTATTAAATGCTAATAGGGATATAAAGTATGCAGGTATCTTTTTGTTCGATGTGGTAATCAGGGCCGTTCCTGAGAATTCTAAAATTTTTTTGAGTCCGGGACATGTAAAAAAAGTGGGGCCTCAAAATATAAACTTATAATGGCATAATAAAAAACTACAACAAACAAATAACGATTAACGAATCATACATAACGATTATTTTGTTATTTTTTAATAATTTTGAAAATCTAGTGTGTATTTTTTTTAATTTCTAAGTGGGTTAATATAATAAAATATAAATGGATAATACAAGTAGCGAGTATTTTTTAATTTCTAAGTGAGTTAATACTATAAATGGATAATACAAGTTGAGTTTTTATAAAAATATATATAAAAAAATATATAATTTTTTTTTTAAAACTACGGGGCCCTTAGGAGACCGGGCCCTAAACGGTCGCCCTCCCTGCTCCCCTAACGGCCGCCCCGGTGATAATGATCCAGCTTCTTGGACAAGGTCTGTTACTGCTCTCATGATTGCTATATTTTATACCATTTGAAAAATGGATTTTAGTTATTTACTTTTGATCATAATTGTGCAGTGATGAAAATGGAGACCGTCCAAGGCCTTTGTTGATGTAGAACATATATGAATTTTGTAATACTCTGTTAAACTGGAAAAAAAAATAGTTTGCTGTGATTTGGAATTTTGTTTTATTCGTATACTAGGTTAAAATCCGTGTATTACACGGGTTAAATAAATAAAATGTTATATATTTAATAATAAAAATTTTATATTTTTAAAAACCCGTGTAATACACGGGTTGAATAAACCAATATATTACATTTGTTGAATAAAATATAATGTAATTTGTTAACAAACACATTTGTCAAAATATGTTTTTAAAAAAATGTAATTTGTCGTGACAGTTATAAGGTCTGTTAAGTTAGTTTTTAAAACATTTTTTTTTCAACTGAGTATTAATTATTTAATTTAATTGATAATGTTAGATTTAGATTTATTAATATAAAGATTATTATTTAATAGGAGAGATAGAAATAGAAAATATAATATTTAATAGGAGAGAGAGACGAGAAAATAAAGCTAAGGAGTAACCAAAGATTGACACGTGTCATGAAGAGATTTTCATTTATTAGAGTAGTAAGATGTTGGTGAGATTAATCGATTAGGACTTTTTTTGCTAGATCTGTTCTTCAATCGCTACAGGGACTGGGTTAGTCACCATTTCCTTTTTCCCAAAATTTTAGTAACCTAAACATAGCAAATATTAAATTTTTTTGTCGAGCCTATTGTGTTATTTGTATAAAGAAAAAGTTAAAAAAAGTTATTCTTTGCTGTTAGTTTAGACCTGAATTTGATTTGTGTAGCAGAATATCAAAAGTATAAGTCCTAATTATTTCATTTGGTTTAGAGTTTATGTGTAAGTGTTCCTATTCCATTTTAACTTTACAAATAAATGTAAAGATGGATTTTTTATATAAAATGTTAATCGATCTTGTAAAAATGCCCTATTTGCAAATAAATGTAAACAGTTAACCTGAATGAATGTTCATACTTGCAAGCAGACATATTCTTTTGGTTTGATTAGTTCATAAAGAGAACATGTATTTGCTTCATTTAAATATGCATGTTTTCATTTAACTATTTCCCAAAAGTGCTACCTGTAATTCTGATTTGGCACATAATTCTGTTTGTTTTGATAACCCTTGATCACTTTGTTTTGATCGACATGTTTTCACACAATTCTGTTTGTTTTGATAACCCTTTAAGTTTTTTAATGGTGGTTAGGTAGAACATGGAAATGGAAATAAAGCTATTTCTAATCAGCCGGTTTATGCATTTTACTACCATCCACAGTAAGTATTTATGGTTTTACTCAATATGTGGATATTCGTGTGGAAACCACTGGGGAAAAAGTACCACCACCGGTTAATACATTTGAATAAATTGATTTAGGAGATGCTTTGAATCTGAACATAAGCATATGCAAATATGTTAAGCCAACACCTGTTCAACGTTACACATTTCCCATTTTTTTAGCGGGCCATGATTTGATGGCTTGTGCTTAAACGGGCTAGGGGAAAACCGCAGCATTTTTCTTCCCTAGGCGAACTCGGCAGCAGCAGGTCACGCTAGCGCTGAGTCTTCTTGTTTTTTTCCCTAATTTCTCATTCACTCCCGATGGCTCGATGTATATATTCCTAATTTCTATTACCTGGTACAGCCCAAGTGAAGCCCAACAAAAAACAAGAAACAAATTAAAGGGTCTGGCCCACCATACGTAACCAGCTAAAAAAAGGTTTTAAAAAATGTGGGTGAAGGGATTCGAATCTACAACCTCCATGTTATAATACAAAGCCTAAACCATTACACCACTTGGTAAACTTTGTAAGGGGTTCACCCTACAATTTTTTAAGGGGTTCACCCCAGTTTTTTTTACCTAGCGTTACACTATAATTTTGAAACTCGGGGGGTTCCTGTGAACCCCCTCCGACAAGCATAAGTCCGCCCCTGGCCATGGGGGTTTCGAGTTGTTGAGGCTGAGGAGATGTGTGACCAGATCTGGAACTCTTGATGTGTGACTCCAGATCTAGAACTCTCGAGGTGGTGGCCGGAATTTTTGTCGGTGGTGGTGACAATGGCGGTGGAGGTGGATGGGGTGGTGACAATGGAGGTTTATGTAAATTTTAGGGGTTTTATGGAGTAGAAAGACTATGGGGTGGATATTTTCATCTTTTGTTATTTTTTTTAATAAATGTATTTTTGTCTTTTAACAAATAGCTAACAGAAAAAAAAATAAATGGTGTTAGAGGTGTGGGTTTAACCGGAACAAAAATAAAATTACGGTGACTAAAAAAGAGAAAATAAAACTAATGGACTAAAATAATGAATTGACCCAAACCACATGAACTAAAACAGGAGTTCACTCTTTTAAAAAATATACAATCTCTAATAATTATTGAAATTAAAGAAAATAAATTGAAATTTCATATATAAATAAATTACTTTTTTTTAGAGTAAACTTTAGTTTTCGTTCCTAAGATTTGCACAAAACTTCAGGTTTCATCCCTCTATAACACATTTCATCCCTAACATTTTATGTTTTAACAGTTTCCGTCCTTTTTCCTTAACTCCGTTAAGTTTTCTGTTAGTTTTTGTGCAAATTTACTAATATACCCATCACCATTCTTCTTCTTCTTCATCAGACTCAATAAAATGTATATGAGGCTCAATGACATGAATACCACTTTGCTCTGGTGCGACCCCCTTCCGCCCACCGGCTCTCTTGCACCATCTCCCCCCCGACCGACGACGGGTCTTGGTGATATATGTGTGGAGCATATTTGTGCAGTGCTGGGCCGGAGACTCTACAATGACACTGTAGACCAATGGAAGGGATGTAGCGCAGCTTGGTAGTGCGTTTGTGCTTCAACAGAAATGGCGGCATCAACGGTAAGGGATTCCAGGAAGAAGAGACAAGGTAGCACGCGGCGTCGGGTGGCCTAGATAGCGACGGTGACGATGTTAAACGACAGAGATGGTGTCGGGATGAGTTTTCAGGCGACACCCCATATAGAGTTTTGTCGTAGCAACGGTGGCGGAGGCTAAGGTGAGACCTGATGACAGCGGAAACGAAACGAGGATGGTGTAAAAAATATGGAGTGTAAAAAAAATGGAGTTAAAATTAATTCTTGGGTCTGATGGTTGAAGAAGAAGAAGAAGGGGTGAGGGATATATTAGTAAATTTACACAAAAGTTAACAGAAAACTTAACGGAGTTAAGGATCAGGAACACAAAGTGTTAAAACATTAAACGTTAGGGATGAAATGTGTTATAGAAGAACGAAACCTGAAGTTTATCCAAACCTTTGGGACGAAAACTAAAGTTTATCCAAACCTTTGAGACGAAAACTGAAGTTTACTATTTAAAAAAAAAATAATTTACGTGGAAAACATTAGTGTCGATATATTTTCCAATTCTCAAATAGAATGTTAACAACAACCGACAAAAGATTTTAATCTGACATTTTGGCCGAGTGGTCTAAGGCGCCAGATTTAGGCTCTTGTCCGAAAGAGCGTGGGTTCAATTCCCACAGCTGTCAATTTTTTTCTTTCCTTTTTTACATAAATATCCTCCCATTATATTCAAATCGGATCCTCTTTCTATCCGGAGCCCCGAAATTCGCCCCCTTCAATCTCCCTGCTTCGTCTACCATCAAATCATCAATTTTCCGGCAAAATCTCAACAGATTTTCTCTCAACTCCGTCTATTCCGTACAGATTCCGGTACGTTATCTATTATCTCACAATCTAGCATATTTTGATCTCATCGTCAACCGTATCTGTATGCTAATTAGAGCTCACTTATCACAATTACTTACCGGATCCACTGAGTAATTTCTTATTGTCTGTTTGAATCCCTAAATCTCTGTTTCCAGGCATTGACAGTTGTCGAATTTTAGTTATACGATTAGAGATGTACAAACCCTAATTTTTGTACTCGATACTTTTGTTTTTGTAGTAGGTATTGATTACTGAGTTTTGGAGAATTATGTCTGCTCCTGATGAGGATAATCATGCACAGGTTTCTTCGATTGTTATGATTACTTGATTGATTATGTTGTTGAATCCTGTAATTTTGTGCAAATTGTGCTTATTGTTTTGATGATCTTGTTGTCATGTAGAAGCATTGTTTCTACTCAAAATTTGCATTGATCTTCAAAGAGCAAGATAAAAAATATTAGCATTTGTGATGTAGTTATGCTATAAAGGGTTAAAAAAACATTAGTTGTTACTTCTATGAACCGTGTTTATGAATTATCTGGTGTTTTCTTAATGGTTTTAGCCTTGATTATGAGAGTTAGGGACGGCTCGACTGTAAGAAAAAAAAGCTGAAAGGTGGGGCCCCAATATTTAAGGAGTGTAATTTTTAGGGTTTAACTTGTTTTAATTTTCCGGTTTTGATAAGGTGAACAAAGAATCAGTATACTTGGACGGATTTTTTTCACTAAAACTCACCCCAGCTCTAATACGTGTGATTGTGTACCTTTTAGAAACCATATACTAAAAATGTATCATCATATTCCCACGTCTTAGGATTCTAAGCAAAAAATAAAAAAATTGAAGCTTGGGGACCACATATTTAAGGGGCCGTGATATTTAGGGTTTAATTTTTGAGTTTTGACAAAAAGAACAAAGAATCACTATACTTGAAAGAATTTTCTTTTCATTAAAACTCACTCAAACTCTTAACACGTGTGATGAGAGTTTGTGTGAGTTGAGGAGACTTTGCTCTTTGATCAGTCTTAATGTTTTATGATAATTTTACTCTTTATTGGTGGGATTTTGTTTCTACAGGTAGCATCACATTTCTTTGGTGAACTTCTAGACTCTGTGATAATGGATGTTGCCTCTGAGTGTCACCGAATTGCAAGATTAGGGCTTGACCGTAATCTAGATGATGAAGAAGAAGAACTGAGGTTATCTGCACAAGCAAGGGCTAGAGTAGCAGATCCAAGTAACAGTGAAGCAAATAGCAAATATGTGGTTGACATTTTTGGTCAAACACATCCTGCTGTAGCCAGTGAAATATTTGATTGCATGAATTGTGGCCGATCAATTGTTGCAGGAAGATTTGCTCCTCATTTAGAGAAATGCATGGGAAAGGTAATGGTTATACCTTTTGATCTTTGTTTTTCTATATGAATCTGATGTAAACCGTCTGCTTTTGTTAGAAGTTTGTGATTTTAGGAATTGATGCTGTATAATAACAATTCTAGCAACAACCATAAGATTTGCTCCTCATGTAGATAGTGTATTTGGATCTTGATTCCTGTAATTAATGATAGCAAAGTGGGTAGGTCAAACAAGTTGGATAACGGGTCAACAATGGGTTAGGGTCAAAACATGTCCATTTTCCATCTTATTTTGAATTTTATAAATAACACCAATGTTTTGAAGACGATTGTAAAACATATATCTTAAAATGATAATCAATTGGTCTTAGATGGTCTTTTAACTCTTTTAAGCATTTGAAA
Source organism: Smallanthus sonchifolius (assembly GCA_023525975.1). Taxonomy (NCBI): domain Eukaryota; kingdom Viridiplantae; phylum Streptophyta; class Magnoliopsida; order Asterales; family Asteraceae; genus Smallanthus; species Smallanthus sonchifolius. Next base: position 38,575,374 of record CM042046.1, read on the forward strand.
ACTTAGGTGAATTTCACCCAAGTCGGCCCATTTGTCGACCCGTTTCTATTTCAGCCAAGTGTTGAAAGTTTATCCGTTTGACTAGTTAGAGATAAATTGACATCTGGGTCGACCCATTTTAGGTAAATGTCTGATGTGTCAAAATTGCCACCTCTACATACAACTATTATTTTTGTTGTGTGATTATTTAACCCTTTCTGTATCTTCAGTTTTAGTTCTTGCGTCTTTTGGCATCATAAAAGAAACACAATATTAATAATCTTATAGATCAAAGATTTAATATTTTTCTGGGGATTTTACAGGGAAGGAAGGCGCGGGTTAAAGCCACAAGAAGTAGTACTGCTGCTGCTGCTGCACAGAACCGGTAACATATAACTTATCCCATTATTCAAAAAACTATAAAATTCATAAACTCTTAATCAAATCCAAATTCGGGTTTTGCAGGTGAGATTATTCTTTGAACAAATATCAAAGATTATGAATCTGACTCTTTTCCTTGTGGAACGATGTACTTTGAAATCGTCATTAATCAAACGCATGTTGTTTCTAGTATTTTGGTATTATAATGAAGCAGAATATAAAGTGGGTTTACATTTTTACTTACGTCGTTAGTCTGCCTTAATAATTCCCTTTTTGGGTTTAACTCAATAACTGAAGGACTGGTTGGTTACATTGCAGTTTTCCTGCAAATTAAGTCTTGATTTTCCCTCTTTACAAACTAAATGTGTCATGTTTATTCTTTTATATACATAAAAATTCTTCTATTATAAGAGTAACTACCTTGATGATACTGAAGCTGGATCTTTCTTTAGAGTAGTTTAGTACTGAACCGATTTTAAGTACAGAACCCTAAGAACCATAGGGGTTGTAAACGAGCCAAGCTCACTTAAGAGAGCTCGAGCTTAAACTTGAGTAGTTTAGAGCTCTATTTCTGAAGCTCGAGCTCGACTGTGAGTAGTTTTTCAAACTTAGCCTTAAATTATTTATTATTTATGAATTATTTAACTATTTTATTTGTTTATATTTATAATACTATATATATAGTTTTTTTTATATATAATATATATTTAATATTTTAAACAAAAGTTATATTATATAAATAATATGTTTGTTTATTCTTGTGAGTCTAGTCAAGCTCGAATTTGTGAAGTTGAGACCAAAGTTTGTTTATTAAATGAGCTCTAATATAAGCTCGACCTTGAGTTCGTTGAAGCTAGGCTCTATTTGAGCTTTTAGCAAGTCAATCTTTAGCGTTTACACATCCAAAAAACCACATAAACACATAAACATATTTTTTTAACTATGATACATAACGGTTATATAATCGAATAATTGACTCTCAAAACTTAAAGGAAATTGAAAAAAAGGTGATTTGAAGTTGTGGACCATGGAAGCATTCATGATTACATAGGATGAAGTGGGTTACCTGGAAATCAGTTTTCTTTTGTTTCTGGTTGTGCTCTTCTTACTTCCATTCAGTTGGCTACGTTCAATCTAAACTAATTTGGTTGCAACCAACTGATATACGATCAAGTTTAGAGTACGAATCGAATAGAACCAAGTTATAATTTGGTTTGATCGGTTTTACAGTTAGATTTCTGTTATTATATTGCTAAATACAATGGAAGAAAAGATAAAATGTCATTTATAATCAAGTTAAGTTGGAGCAATATAACGAGTGGTCGACTACTCTCATGATATTTGCAGTAGAGGGTAAAATTACTTCGGGGTAAATGTAGGAACTTTTGTTATATTAACACGTTTATCACATAAAAAATTGGTTATCATTTGGACCCTTCTCTCTATATATATACGTAAATAGTTTGAGGTGTTAGTTTTATCTGTAAACAGTCTATATGGATGTTACATGTTTATTTTTTTTCCTATTTAACATGTGACATTTTAATAATATGCAAAGTAAATTAGCTGCCCCTCTCCCAAACCATATTGATTAGCTTGGAAGAGCCAATCCAATGGATTTGTACCGTCAAAGGTAGCTAGACAGAGTTTCAGGGGAGGGGACGGATTTGAAGACTGTGGAGGTGGTGACGGCGTCTTGAGTAGGTGGGGTTGGGAGTGGTGAATGCAACTAGTAGGAGTTTGGTTTGTTAGGTTTGAGCAGCGAGTTGGGAAATAAGCGCGTCAGGTTTCGTAGATTGCTCTCTAGAGGATTTCGTCAATGCAACAATGGATTCCTCAACAGTTTTGTTTTCACGACGGGGAGGCATTTTGTGGATCGATGAAATGAAAGAACTAGTTGATAGTCTAGTTCGAGATAACCAGTCTCCAAGAACACAAGGGAAGGAAGAGAGAGTTTCCGATGAGAGAACTAATAATCGTTAATTGCAAAACAAAGTTCAATATATAGAAATGCCATTGAGATGAGATGATGGCCACAACTATTCTCCATTATGCTAACTACTTTGACTATTCAACCAATTTTATCCATGCCAATGTTTTTCAATGCAACTAACTCAAATTATCACATGTTAATCCATATACCAAGCCGGTTGTCGGGTGATTCTGTTGGGTCGACCGTGGATCGGGTCTTGAGCAGTGGAAAATTTTTTCATGGGGGTTGGAGATTTTTCGAGGTCGATTGTAATAGATCAATATTAACTTTTTTCGGTCTGGATTGGGTCGGGTCACATGATAAAACGATAAAAACAAATAAAATTATAATAGTTTTATTAGATTTAAAAGTTTAAAATATGTATTAGGTTGGAGTTGTTTTTATGAGTTTAAATTGTTTATTGGGCTCATTGTTTTTAAAATTGTTAGTTGGTTATTGGGTTAAAAACTTAAAGATTTGGTTTAGTTATTTAAAAAATGTAATAGGGTCAATTGTATTATTTATAAAATCTAAAATTTTAAATTATTTTTTCTTGACTGTTAGCGTTAAAATTTTATGGGGTCATCGGAAAAATACCACATATATAACAAAAAGAAAAAAAAGATTATGGGGGTCGGTCGACCCACCTTGAAAGAGGTAGGTCCACCAATGGTCTTGCGTCGGGTGGGTCGTATCACAAGATGTCATGGATAATACCTTACTAGAAATTGCACCCTGCGCTCTGTGGCGGGAACCAGGCCTTAAACGGTTGATGTAATAACATTAACTTGGCTAAGCACAAAAAAAACGTGGTTAAATAAATTTTGCTCTACGCTCTGTGGTGGGAGGCAGACTTCAAACGCTTGAGGTGGTCACAATATTAACATGGCTAAACACAAAAAGAAATGTATCAAATTAAGGCGACTCGGTTGTGGAGGTTGAAACATAGATAAAAGACAGTTAGATAACGATATCGATGTTTTTCAGTCGGTCTCGGTCTCATTCTTCACAGTTGTAAGTCGATATAACCAACGATACATACACAATACTTTATTTTGAATACAACTCCGTTTTTAACAAAATTTATACCTGGACATAAAAAAAAATAAACAAACAAACACGAAAGTTATTGAGAAAAATTCAGATTATATATACTAAGAGAGTAAACTCAAAATTTGAAAAACTTAAAGGGGTTAAAGTTAAACTTTACAAAGTAAAGGATGCGTTTTGCCATTTACTGAGAGTTTATGAGGAGAAGTTGTCGGTTTTGCCACCGAGAGTTCTAATTGAGTTAACTGTAATTTCAAAGTTAGTTCCGAGTTATTGTAATCAATTAGAACATATTTGAAGTTATTCTCAAACATGTGTGTATAACAAAGAGGTTATCTCCACATGAACAAGGGAAATGATCCATGAACAAATTAAAACAAGGTAATGATAATGAAAGATACGATAATCATGATTTGCCTAATTGACACAACAATCATAAACTAGTAATCTTGTTATTAGTAATACTAACATTTTGTAATGTCGGCTGCCTTTTCTGATTGGTCCTTGGAGCCACATGTGTGATATAAAAGTCCAACTTCTTTTATACTTTATATATTTGATGTTTGAAATATTTAACAACTGAAAACCTGGGCATCCAATATTACTATAATGCCCCTACAACATTTACATTTTACAACATTTATACTTTTAGCTTTTATATATTTTTTTAAACTCTCAAACATATACCGGTTTTTTTTATTCTAATTCCATCACTTATGCAAATTCCTTTAGATAACCTTTTTATATAACTATAGCAAAAGTTTTATGATACTGATCTACTTCTCCTAAGAAAAAAATATTGGTATTAATATCGACTCCATAAGTAATTATTTAATAATTAAATTTGAAAGAAAAACAAATTGGTCTTAAACTAAAGTGTCGGTGTTACCGGTACCGTTATTTACTTTTATGGTTTTGATCTATGTAAAACACGTATCAATATCCTTTTAGACATATTCTCTTTCAGTTACTATAGCGAGTGTTGGTACCGTACCGCAAAAAACCAAACCGGTGCGAATTAAATTCCCGCCGCGTAGCGCGGGGAAATCCCACTAGTTAGACAACAAAAGGAAAGTAATGAAATCATGGACTTGACTGATTTTGATAATTAAGGATGACCTAGACGATGATACCAGATGATAAAAAATGCATGTTCGGCAATGATCATACGACTGGATAGGATGAAAAGTATCGGGCATACATACCGCTACAATGAAATCGCGGATGAACACATCTTATGCAGTAAAGAACTAGCATGAAATTCAAAGCAAACGTGGTTATCTTGATATTATCTATAAACAAGAGAAGAGGTTAATTTATACATATTTAGAACATGTAATATATCATACAAGTGAAAAGGGTAGCTAGGTATAAGAACATATGTAAAATAGGAAAGACCTTTAATGTTCCTAACATGAAATGTATCTGAACCATAACACTCAAATATGGACGGCTCAATTATTTTGATGGTCTAAAGCAAACAAAAAATATGAGTCCTCTTTTCTTAAAATTTATGTCATAAACTCTCATCCTTTAGCTGGGCTTGGGACCATCAATAATAAATTAAAAAAATTATATTTGACGAGTTTCATTATTATAATTAATTTCATCTATGTTTTTAAGCTCGACTACGTTTAGAAGTTCATCTATATTTATAGGTTCGTCTATATTTAGAGGGTGCATAATCTTTTAGGGTTGTTACAAATTTTAGTAAATAACCTTTTTGTGATTCAATTTCAGCTTATCGTTTTTTGTTTCTTTTTTCTCTTTTAGAATGATTGGATTCATGCTTCTTAATTCGACTTGACATGATTAGAGCAAAATTTATCACAAATTAGGGCAAATTCACAAATTAATAAATTCAAGTTTTAAAGTAGATTATCAAGTTTAAGTGCAACAGATTTAACAGTCAACAATCAACTAACCAAGAACCTTATAAAGCCACAAATATCACATAACAATGAACAATCAATATAAAACTTGAATTATACTTGTGATAGCAGATAAACAGAAAATCCAACTTCCAAGTAGAATATTATGATTTCTTTCTGAAGTAAGAATGAAAAAACAAGTTTCCAAGCAGAATTCGATTAAAACATAAGAATTAAAATCCAAACAAAAAATTGTGATATGCCTTTTGGTTTTACAAGTTTCTAACTCTAATGAAAAGAACTCAGAAGTGAGAACCACTTACAACTTAAGAATAAAAATCTAATTGACTTTAAAAGGAAGAATATAGAATAGATTTTGGATTTCTTTATAGCCGCCTCGCCGGTTGTCTGTTGAATTTCACCATTGCAGGTCGTTTTCCATTGGATTTTGTAATTTCGTCCAGATTCCAGGGCGTCTATTCGTCTTGCCCTAACTCCATTCTGAGTTCCGCACGTCGGCCTTCCCTAGTCACATATAGCACCACCGATTACATATTTACCAAGCCCAATAGGCAACATGCAAGCCCAAATAACATATGTATATATAAAAAAGATTAAGAATTAGAGGCTCAATTGATGTGGTGGGCTAAAGATGGGGCTTTAGTTTCTATACTTAAAGGACGTCACTGACTAAAGGAATCATAAACCATCGGCGGTAACAGCATTAGGAGTGTTCTAGAATAATGAAAGGTGGTAGAATAATTGATTGTAGTGTATAACAGTAAACAAAGAGGTGTTGTCACCAAAAGAAAAGAGGGATGTTGTCAGGAGAGAAAAGGAGATACTTCAAGTTAGATTTTTTAAAAGATATTGGTATCATATGACAATACTTTTTATTATATGTTTTATGTGTTTAAAATACACTCGACCGGTAACTATTCACTGAATATTTTTGAAAGTTGATACCAATAAGAAAATCTTGGTTCCACACTAGTAAATTAGTAATGATGTACTTAACACTAACCAAACCCTAAAAAATTAGGGCTGAATATAGTCTATTTGGTATTTACATATTGATACAATTTTTCAATCAGTAATATGTTGATCATTTTAGGAAAATTTAAGAGAATATACACAACTATAATATTATACAAAATAATACACATCTATAATCTATACTTTATAATAAATAAAGGTTTTGGTGAGACCAATTTTCCCGCCTCTCTCTCCTATTAATTGCACAAGTTTTCTTTAATTGTTTTTAATAATTTTTTGTTTTCCGTTTCTCTCTCCTATTAAATAATAATGGTTTTTTATAATTATTTTATTTAAAAAATATAGGTTTGTTCATAAAACATTTTTAGAAATTAAACATTTATTTCATTCTTTTTATAAAACATTTTTAAAAAGTAATGTAGGTCCCGATTCGATGCGTGACGGATCTCTAGACTCGCGGAACGACACGGTAATAACGTGCGGAATCCATGATCAACGTGAAACGTGTAACTCAATCAACAACACGGTGTAAATAAACGCTTTGTATTACTATAATTCTTGATTACAACAGTTCTCTCCAAAACACACACTTACACATTTTTCTTCTCTAGTGTTCTATAGAATATGAACTTGTAACTCCTATTTATAAGAACACACAGCACCTTAAGCGAACTTAACAAGTTCGCCTCAAAGATGCTTAGGCGAACTTGTTAAGTTCGCCTCTCTATGATTCAGCACCTTAGGCGAACTTAACAAGTTCGCTCCTAAAGATGCTTAGACGAACTTGTTAAGTTCGCCTCTCTATGAACTTAAACAGAATTTTATCAACAATTACAAAACATGTCCTAACAGACTCCCCTTTAACTGTTGCTAACAGTTCTATCAATTACAAGTCAAAGACTCTAAGACTAAGACATAATATCTTCAAGCTCGTTGTCACCATAATATGCTCCAACAAGTAATTATATGACGTTTCTAAAATTCATATTAAAAAAACTATGTATATGTCATAAATAGGTAAATGTAAATATTTATTATTAAGTATATAACGCTGCATTTATTCAACCCGTGTAATACACGTGGTTTCTAACCTATCTATACTTTATAATAAATAAAGGTTTTGGTGAGACCAATTTTTCCGCCTCTCTTTCCTATTAATTGCACAAGTTTTCTTTAATTGTTTTTAATAAAATTTTGTTTTCTGTTTCTCTCTCCTATTAAATAATAATGGTTTTTTATAATTATTTTTATTTAAAAAAAATATAGGTTTGTTCATAAAACATTTTTAGAAATTGAACATTTATTTCATTCTTTTTATAAAACATTTTTAAAAAGTAATGTAGGTCCCGATTCGATGCGTGACGGATCTCTAGACTCGCGGTACGACACGGTGATAACGTGCGTAATCCATGATCAACGTGCAACGTGTAACTCAATCAACAACACGGTGTAAATAAACGATTTGTATTACTATAATTCTTGATTACAACAGTTCTCTCCAAAACACACACTTACACATTTTTCTTCTCTAGTGTTCTATGAAATATGAACTTGTAACTCCTATTTATAGGAACACACAGCACCTTAAGCGAACTTAACAAGTTCGCCTCAAAGATGCTTAAGCGAATTTTTTAAGGTCACCTCACTATGATTCAGCACCTTAAGCGAACTTAACAAGTTCGCTCCTAAAGATGCTTAGGCGAACTTGTTAAGTTCGCCTCTCTATGAACTTACACATAATTTTATCAACAGTTACAAAATATGTCATAACAGACTCCCCTTTAACTGTTGCTAACAATTATATCAATTACAAGTCAAAGACTCTAAGACATAATATCTTCAAGCTCGTTGTCACCAGAATATGCTCCAACAAGTAATTATATGACGTTTCTAAAATTCGTATTAAAAAAACTATGTAATATGTAAATATTTATTATTAAGTATATAACGCTGCATTTATTCAACCCGTGTAATACACGGGGTTTCTAACCTATCTATACTCTATAATAAATAAAGGTTTTGGTGAGACCAATTTTCCCGCCTCTCTCTCCTATTAATTGCACAAGTTTTCTTTAATTGTTTTTAATAATTTTTTGTTTTCCGTTTCTCTCTCCTATTAAATAATAATGGTTTTTTATAATTATTTTTATTTAAAAAAAATATAGGTTTGTTCATAAAACATTTTTAGAAATTGAACATTTATTTCATTCTTTTTATAAAACATTTTTAAAAAGTAATGTTGGTCCCGATTCGATGCGTGACGGATCTCTAAACTCGCGGTACGACACGGTGATATCGTGCGGAATCCATGATCAACGTGCAACGTGTAAATCAATCAACAACACGGTGTAAATAAACGCTTTGTATTACTATAATTCTTGATTACAACAGTTCTCTCCAAAACACACACTTACACATTTTTCTTCTCTTGTGTTCTATGGAATATGAACTTATAACTCCTATTTATAGGAACACAAAGCACCTTAAGAGAACTTAACAAGTTCGCCTCAAATATGCTTAGGCGAATTTGTTAAGGTCGCCTCTCTATGATTCAGCACCTTAGGCGAACTTAACAAGTTTGCTCTTAAAGATGCTTAGGCGAACTTGTTAAGTTCGCCTCTCTATGAACTTACACAGAATTTTATCAACGGTTACAAAATATGTCCTAACAGACTCCCCTGTAACTGTTGCTAACAATTCTATCAATTACAAGTCAAAGACTCTAAGACTAAGACATAATATCTTCAAGCTCGTTGTCACCAGAATATGCTCCAACAAGTAATTATATGACGTTTCTAAAATTCGTATTAAAAAAACTATGTGATATGTAAATATTTATTATTAAGTATATAATGCTGCATTTATTCAACCTGTGTAATACACGAGGTTTCTAACCTATCTATACTCTATAATAAATAAAGGTTTTGGTGAGACCAATTTTCCCGCCTCTCTCTCTTATTAATTGCACAAGTTTTCTTTAATTGTTTTTAATAATTTTTTGTTTTCCGTTTCTCTCTCCTATTAAATAATAATGGTTTTTTATAATTATTTTTATTTAAAAATATATAGGTTTGTTCATAAAACATTTTTAAAAATTGAACATTTATTTCATTCTTTTTATAAAACATTTTTAAAAAGTAATGTAGGTCCCGATTCGATGCGTGACGGATCTCTAGACTCGCGGTACGACACGGTGATAACGTGCGGAATCCATAATCAACATGCAACGTGTAACTCAATCAACAACACGGTGTAAATAAACGCTTTGTATTACTATAATTCTTGATTACAACAGTTCTCTCCAAAACACACACTTACACATTTTTCTTCTCTAGTGTTCTATGGAATATGAACTTGTAACTCATATTTATAGGAACACACAACACCTTAAGCGAACTTAACAAGTTCGCCTCAAAGATGTTTAGGCGAACTATGATTCAGCACCTTAGGCGAACTTAACAAGTTCGCTCCTAAAGATGCTTAGGCGAACTTGTTAAGTTCGCCTCTCTATGAACTTACACATAATTTTATCAACAGTTACAAAACATGTCCTAACAAACTCCCCTTTAACCGTTGCTAACAATTCTATCAATTACAAGTCAAAGACTCTAAGACTAAGACATAATATCTTCAAGCTCGTTGTTACCGGAATATGCTCCAACAAGTAATTATATGACGTTTCTAAAATTCGTATAAAAAAAACTATGTAATATGTCATAAATATGTAATATGTAAATATTTATTATTAAGTATATAACGCTGCATTAATTCAACCCGTGGAATACACGGGGTTTATAACCTATCTATACTCTATAATAAATAAAGGTTTTGGTGAGACCAATTTTCCTGCCTCTCTTTCCTATTAATTGCACAAGTTTTCTTTAATTGTTTTTAATATATTTTTGTTTTCCGTTTCTCTCTCCTATTAAATAATAATGGTTTTTTATAATTATTTTTACTTAAAAAAATATAGGTTTGTTCATAAAACATTTTTAGAAATTGAACATTTATTTCATTCTTTTTATAAAACATTTTTAAAAAGTAATGTAGGTCCCGATTCGATGCGTGACGGATCTCTAGACTCGCGGTACGACCCGGTGATAACGTGCGGAATCCATGATCAACGTGCAACGTGTAACTCAATCAATAACACGGTGTAAATAAACGCTTTGTATTACTATAATTCTTGATTACAACAGTTCTCTCCAAAACACACTTACACATTTTTCTTCTCTAGTGTTCTATGGAATATGAACTTGTAACTCCTATTTATAGGAACACACAGCACCTTAAGCGAACTTAACAAGTTCGCCTCAAAGATGCTTAGGCGAACTTGTTAAGGTCGCCTCTCTATGATTCAGCACCTTAGGCAAACTTAACAAGTTCGCTCCTAAAGATGCTAGTTCGCCTCTCTATGAACTTACACATAATTTAATCAACAATTACAAAATATGTCATAATAGACTCCCCTTTAACTGTTGCTAACAATTCTATCAATTACAAGTTAAAGACTCTAAGACTAAGACATAATATCTTCAAGCTCGTTGTCACCAGAATATGCTCCAACAAGTAATTATATGACGTTTCTAAAATTCGTATTAAAAAAACTATGTAATATGTAAATATTTATTATTAAGTATATAACGCTGCATTTATTCAACCCGTGTAATACACGGGGTTTCTAACCTATCTATACTCTATAATAAATAAAGGTTTTGGTGAGACCAATTTTCCCGCCTCTCTCTCCTATTAATTGCACAAGTTTTCTTTAATTGTTTTTAATAATTTTTTGTTTTCCGTTTCTCTCTCTTATTAAATAATAATGGTTTTTTATAATTATTTTTATTTAAAAAAAATATAGGTTTGTTCGTAAAACATTTTTAGAAATTGAACATTTATTTCATTCTTTTTATAAACATTTTTAAAAAGTAATGTTGGTCCCGATTCGATGCGTGACGAATCTCTAAACTCGCGGTACGAATCTCTAAACTCGCGGTACGACACGGTGATAACGTGCGGAATCCATGATCAACGTGCAACGTGTAAATCAATCAACAACACGTTGTAAATAAACGCTTTGTATTACTATAATTATTGATTACAACAGTTCTCTCCAAAACACACACTTACACATTTTTCTTCTCTTGTGTTCTATGGAATATGAATTTGTAACTCCTGTTTATAGGAACACACAGCACCTTAAGAGAACTTAACAAGTTCGCCTCAAATATGCTTAGGCGAATTTGTTAAGGTCGCCTCTCTATGATTCAGCACCTTAGGCGAACTTATCAAGTTCGCTCCTAAAGATGCTTAAGTTCGCCTCTCTATGAACTTACACAGAATTTTATCAACAGTTACAAAATATGTCCTAACAGACTCCCCTTTAACTGTTGCTAACAATTCTATCAATTACAAGTCAAAGACTCTAAGACTAAGACATAATATCTTCAAGCTCGTTGTCACCAGAATATGCTCCAACAAGTAATTATATGACGTTTTTAAAATTCGTATTAAAAAAACTATGTAGTATGTAAATATTTATTATTAAGTATATAACGCTGCATTTATTCAACCCGTGTAATACACGAGGTTTCTAACCTATCTATACTCTATAATAAATAAAGGTTTTGGTGAGACCAATTTTTCCGCCTCTCTCTCTTATTAATCGCACAAGTTTTCTTTAATTGTTTTTAATAATTTTTTGTTTTTCGTTTCTCTCTCCTATTAAATAATAATGGTTTTTTATAATTATTTTTATTTAAAAATATATAGGTTTGTTCATAAAACATTTTTAAAAATTGAACATTTATTTCATTCTTTTTATAAAACATTTTTAAAAAGTAATGTAGGTCCCGATTCGATGCGTGACGGATCTATAGACTCGCAGTACGACACGGTGATAAAGTGCGGAATCCATAATCAACGTGCAACGTGTAACTCAATCAATAACACGGTGTAAATAAACGCTTTGTATTACTATAATTCTTGATTACAACAGTTCTCTCCAAAACGCACACTTACAACTTTTTCTTCTCTAGTGTTCTATGGAATATGAACTTGTAACTCATATTTATAGGAACACACAACACCTTAAGCGAACTTAACAAGTTCGCCTCAAAGATGTTTAGGCGAACTATGATTCAGCACCTTAGGCGAACTTAACAAGTTCGCTCCTAAAGATGCTTAGGCGAACTTGTTAAGTTCGCCTCTCTATGAACTTACACATAATTTTATCAACAGTTACAAAACATGTCCTAACAAACTCCCCTTTAACCGTTGCTAACAATTCTATCAATTACAAGTCAAAGACTCTAAGACTAAGACATAATATCTTCAAGCTCGTTGTCACCGGAATATGCTCCAGCAAGTAATGATATGACGTTTCTAAAATTCGTATAAAAAAAACTATGTAATATGTCATAAATATGTAATATGTAAATATTTATTATTAAGTATATAACGCTGCATTAATTCAACCCGTGGAATACACGGGGTTTCTAACCTATCTATACTCTATAATAAATAAAGGTTTTGGTGAGACCAATTTTCCTGCCTCTCTCTCCTATTAATTGCACAAGTTTTCTTTAATTGTTTTTAATATTTTTTTGTTTTCCGTTTCTCTCTCCTATTAAATAATAATGGTTTTTTATAATTATTTTTACTTAAAAAAATATAGGTTTGTTCATAAAACATTTTTAGAAATTGAACATTTATTTCATTCTTTTTATAAAACATTTTTAAAAGTAATGTAGGTCCCGATTCGATGCGTGACAGATCTCTAGACTCGCGGTGCGACACGGTGATAACGTGCGGAATCCATGATCAACGTGCAACGTGTAACTCAATCAACAACACGGTGTAAATAAACGCTTTGTATTACAATAATTCTTGATTACAACAGTTCTCTCCAAAACACACACTTACACCTTTTTCTTCTCTAGTTTTCTTGTGAATATGAACTTGTAACTCCTATTTATAGAAACACACAACACCTTAAGCGAACTTAACAAGTTCGCCTCAAAGATGTTTAGGCGAACTTGTTAAGTTCGCCTCTCTATGATTCAGCACCTTAGGCGAACTTAACAAGTTCGCTCCTAAAGATGCTTAGGCGAACTTGTTAAGTTCGCCTTTCTATGAACTTACACAGAATTTTATCAACAGTTACAAAACATGTCCTAACAGTCTCCCCTTTAACCGTTGCTAACAATTTTATCAATTACAAGTCAAAGACTCTAAGACTAAGACATAAAATCTTCAAGCTCGTTGTCACCGAAATATGCCCCAACAACTAATTATATGACGTTTCTAAAATTAGTATTAAAAAAACTATGTAATATGTCATAAATATGTAAATGTAAATATTTTTTATTATGTATATAACGCTGCATTTATTCAATCCGTGTAATACACGGGGTTTCTAACCTATCTATACTCTATAATAAATAAAGGTTTTGGTGAGACCAATTTCCCCGCCTCTCTCTCCTATTAATTGCACAAGTTTTCTTTAATTGTTTTTAATAATTTTTTGTTTTCCGTTTCTCTCTCCTATTAATTAATAATGGTTTTTTATAATTATTTTTATTTAAAAAATATAGGTTTGTTCATAAAACATTTTTAGAAATTGAACATTTATTTCATTCTTTTTATAAAACATTTTTAAAAAGTAATGTAGGTCCCGATTCAATGCGTGACGGATCTCTAGACTCGCGGAACGACACGGTGATAACGTGCGGAATCCATGATCAACGTGAAACGTGTAACTCAATCAACAACACGGTGTAAATAAACGCTTTGTATTACTATAGTTCTTGATTACAACAGTTCTCTACAAAACACACACTTACACCTTTTTCTTCTCTAGTGTTCTATAGAATATAAACTTGTAACTCCTATTTATAGGAACACACAGCATCTTAAGCGAACTTAACAAGTTCACCTCAAAGATGCTTAGGCGAACTTGTTAAGTTCGCCTCTCTATGAACTTACACAGAATTTTATCAACAGTTACAAAATATGTCCTAACAGACTTCTCTTTAACTGTTGCTAACAATTTTATCAATTACAAGTCAAAGACTCTAAGATTAAGACATAATATCTTCAAGCTCGTTGTCACCAGAATATACTCCAACAAGTAATTATATAACGTTTCTAAAATTCGTATTAAAAAAACTATGTAATATGTCATAAATATGTAATATGTAAATATTTATTATTAAGTATATAACGCTGCATTTATTCAACCCGTGGAATACACGGGGTTTCTAACCTATCTATACTCTATAATAAATAAAGGTTTTGGTGAGACTAATTTTCCCGCCTCTCTCTCCTATTAATTGCACAAGTTTTTTTAATTGTTTTTAATAATTTTTTGTTTTCCGTTTCTCTCTCCTATTAAATAATAATGGTTTTTTTTAATTATTTTTATTTAAAAAAATATAGGTTTGTTCATAAAACATTTTTAGAAATTGAACATTTATTTCATTCTTTTTATAAAACATTTTTAAAAAGTAATGTAGGTCCCGATTCGATGCGTGACGGATCTCTAGACTCGCGGTATGACACGGTGATAACGTGTGGAATCCATGATCAACGTGCAACGTGTAACTCAATCAACAACACGGTGTAAATAAACGCTTTGTATTACTATAATTCTTGATTACAACAGTTCTCTCCAAAACACACACTTACACCTTTTTCTTCTCTAGTGTTCTATGTAATATGAACTTGTAACTCCTATTTATAGGAACACACAACACCTTAAGCGAACTTAACAAGTTCGCCTCAAAGATGCTTAGGCGAACTTCAAGTTCGCCTCTCTATGATTCAGCACCTTAGGCGAACTTAACAAGTTCGCTCCTAAAGATGCTTAGGCGAACTTCTCTATGAACTTACACAGAATTTTATCAACAGTTACAAAACATGTCCTAACAGACTCCCCTTTAACTGTTGCTAACAATTATATCAATTACAAGTCAAAGACTCTAAGACTAAGACATAATATCTTCAAGCTCGTTGTCACCAGAATATACTCCAACAAGTAATTATATGACGTTTCTAAAATTCGTATTAAAAAAACTATGTAATATGTCATAAATATGTAATATGTAAATATTTATTATTAAGTATATAACGCTGCATTTATTCAACACGTGTAATACACTGGGTTTCTAACCTAGTATATTTTAAATAAAGGTTTCTCAATGCCACGTGTCGTCTCCATATTAATCCTTATAAAAATTTTCCCGTCTCTCTTTCATAATAAATACACTTCCATATTTCAATAATAATATAGTTTTAAACAAATTATTAATCTATATCTATACTATATAATAAACAAGTAAATTAGGAGGACATTTGTCACATTTTTAGGCTTTTTCATTATCATTTTCCCACACATCTCTCCTATTAATAATCAACTCCACTATTTTAGTCAACAAAATTAATTATTTGTTTCAATTTTTATCTATACGATTTTGAATTTAAAATCGTGTTTATCATCAGTTAATTTGTTTAATCATATTTTTATGAATTCTACAAACTTAAAATAATTTTATAGCTAACTTGTATTCAAATAAAAAACTTCTAATCATATATTTATATATTCATATTGTTCCATTTTGACGAGTATATATGTTTCTAGATTATATTATATTTTATTCAATTCCTGTAATATACGAGTTTAAACTCGTGTATTATACGAGTTTTTGAAACATAAACATTTTATTACTAAGTATATAACATTACATTTATTCAACTCGTGTAATATACAGAATTCTAACCTAGTGTGTGTATATATGCATGTGTAGAAGTAGGATCATGTACAAAATATATTTAGCATAAAAATGTAGAAAACAATCTAGGCCTTTGGTCATATTAATTTAATGACTAAGATTAATTATGTGTTAATTTTGGAATTAATTAAAAGTTAAATTCACTAAAAGGGTAAAAAAGAGAATTTGGCACGATTTTTGACTTTTTGTAATTAAATAATGCTTTCACCCATTTTTTTAAAATCAAAAAACTTTTATATACTTTATTATATGTTACTAAAAATTTATACCATAAAATTGAGAATTTTATCATCTTTAATATGAGTAAACTATTGATATTTTTTTAAATGAAGTTTAAAAAAAATCGTGTAAAATGTCATTCGTTTATAACAACACGTTGTAAACGAGATAACAACACAGAACAAAATATATCAGCACATTGTAAAACGATATAACAACATGTTGTAATGGGATAACAACACAAAATAACGTATATCAGCATAGTGTAAAGTTATATAATAACACATTGAAATTGGATAACAACACAGAACAACACATGTTATCTCATTTTATAGTAAGCCAATATACTTTATTATGTGTTGTTATCACATTTATAAGGTGTTGTTATTAGCATAATGTAATTTTCACACGGATTTAAAAAAAATATTTTTAAATAAAAATATATATAGCAATATTATACTTATTTTAAAGAGGATAAAATTCTCTATTTTATGGTACATTTTCTCTAAAAAAATAATAAAGTATGTAAAAGTTATTTTAGTTTTAAAAAAATGGGTGAAACTAGTATTTAAAAAAAAGTCAAATAATGATGTTAATTCTCATTATTACCTTTCTACTAATTTCTAATCATGTACACGTGTCGACACCTCAATGGTTCCTACATTTTTTATACTAAATGTGTTTTGTACCGGATCCATCCTCTGCATGTGTATACATGTATCTAATGTTTAGTGGACCTAGATATGACAATGAGAAAGGTATTGGTAATCCTTAGAATGTTTGTAGTGGAGCCCGTGAAAGGGTGGGCATGAGCCAAATCAGCAAAAAACGCCCAGGAACACCAACCTCTAGGCGTGATGTGATCCCCTCTGATCTGCTGATATCCAAGAACAAACACCTCAAACAGTATCTGGAATGGCGGAATCAATCCAGAAATCAAACAACACCGAGAAGATCGAATCAAGCACGAACTAGAATGGAAGAAATCACACACATAAGATGCACAATCAAACTGGTAATCTTCATTGATACTGTGATTTATTAGATGAAAACAACAAACTACACACTTTGATTTCTCTTGAACACTTCTGATAAAAAACTATGCAAATGAGAAATCTAACTAGAAATTACAAAAGACAACATATTTATACTAATCAGGATTCGATCGAAAACTCCTGATCGAAAAGTGTTTTCGACCGAAAACACTTTTTGATCGAAAACTAAGTTTTCGACCGAAAACTCTGAAGTTACACATTTCAGCACCTAATTGATTTCTATGGACTACTAGGTTCCAACAATCTCCCCCTAGTCCACAAAACATCAATTCTTCACTTGTTGTCTTTAACATGCTTGGCTTTGGCTTTAATATCCACCTTCTTAGCATCCAGTGCAGCAAGTCTTTTCTTAATCACTTCTGCTTCATGTCTTCTTGATAAACATCGAGCAACGACTCTCATATATAACTTCTCTTCAGCTTTCATCTTCGTGCTCATGTCACACTTGATTGGATTCTGGTATAGAGTCTTCAAATCTTCATCAGAAAAGCTAAACAGATCCACTGGATCGAAGACTCTAACCTCTGATGAATTATGTTGCATGATTACAGCTTCATGTGTTATACTGTCATACGTCCATTTCTTGAAGCTTTTGATAAACGTCTCTTTACGTGCTGGGATGCATATAGTTGAAACTGTATCAGCTGGCTTTACTATGTATCTGAACCTCCTCTTGCCATCTTTATCATTCCTTTTTAATTTTTTGCATTCAGGAACCTGTGGCTTGAAACTTTCAAACTTGTCTTTAGCACATTCCTTCTTAAAAACTCTTCTAAATTATCAGCAAATGAATTCTTTGATGGATTGATCATCTTCAGATGGCTTAGCTCCCGAATAACCCAGTATGGTAATGTCTTTAACTTTGAGCTTGGATCAAAGTAATGGATATTCCCTTCACCTCTCTTTATCACGTACATCTTCTTTACATCATCATACATCCAGTTTAAGATTTCTCCGGTCAACGCTTGTTCTGGATTTTTGATCTTCTGTGTAATTCTTTCAACGATTGATGGCTTCTATGTAATAGTCCACCAATTACTCTTATCAATCTTTATAGTCTTTGGACACCAAGATGGTTCTTCAACTTATTCAGGAACATTGAAAGGTACTCTTTCATCTACTAACTTGTCCATCTTTCCAATCACTGAACCATCTTCTTCAACATATGTCTGTTGTTGTTCGTACTCATACTTCTTGTACTCAGTGTTGGTTTCAACATCTTTCTCAGTTTCTTCTGCTATGTTTACTCTTCCACCAACACCTCCAGCTCCACTACTATCACTGTCCTCATCTGAAGAATGGTCATCATCTTTCTTTTCTCTAGTTATAACCACTTCTTCATCATCTTCTTCTTCCTTCTCTGTTTCATCCTTATTCTCATCTGTTCTCTCCAATCCTTCACCTTCATCATTCAAAAGCATATCTACATCAAACAAGGAGTTTTCTTCATACATACTAGCATCATAGATTGGAGAATGAACATGTTCAGTTTCAAAAGGAATTGGTTATGTAGTAGCTGGACTTTGTAAATCTTCAACATTGCCTTTTTGATTTACATTTGTTGGAGCACCAATGTGAGCTATTAAATCTTGTACCTTCCTCTGAAGCTAATCAATCTGCTGATGTTGTTGTGTAATGACACCTTTCTGTCTATTACTCTCAGCTTTTAGTTCTCTGATCTCGCTAGAGTTAATAGCTTCTCTGCTTTGTAAGTTAGAGATCTGAGTCTTTAGCTGGCTCATAACATCTTCTGTCTCTCTGGTTGCATAGTTTAAAAAATCTTCATCAACCAGACTATAACCTTTTGCTTTCTTTGACTTGTGCTTTTCTGGTATTTCCTTAGCCTTGCCTTTGCCCTTGTCAAGAGTTGTAGTTGTTTTCTTCTTCTTCTTCTTCTTCAGTTCTGTATCAGTAAACACGATACCCTTAAACGGAGGAAGTCTAGAAGGTACGGTCTTTGTCATTTCAGGCTCTTTTCTTTTATTGGACGTGGTTGTTGCAGTTGCAGTTGCAGTTGTTTGGACTTCAGAAACTTCAATAACTTCTGTATTAACACTTAAAGTGTCTTCATTTTCAGCAATAAACTCTTCTGTATGACTCATTAATGGTTCAGTAAGTTCGTCATTAACTTCTGGAATTCTGTTTTCTTCAACATGTACATCAGCAGCTTCATATTCACCCATATGAGTATCAGTCCTTGGTTCTTCTTCATGTACTTGAACTTCAATTTGTATTTCAGGTATGACATTGCCTTGAGCACCATCATTACATTGATCATCATCATTTCCTTGATCATTATCATTTCCTTGATCATTACCATCATTAACATCACTATCACTATCACTATCAACACCATCTTCAATGTCTTCTGCCATAAGATCATCTATTTCATATTCTAGATTGAAGTCTGGATCAGGATTTTCACCCAACATGTTAGGAAATAATGGTGTCACAGTACCGCTAAACCTGCTTGTCTTCCTGACGTTGTTCATGCTGCTAAATATAACTTCTTGCATTAAATCTAACGGTAACTCAACACCATCATTCTCAAGATTTGACAGCAAGGTGTTGATGATCATTTGAACAAATCTTGGATACATCAAGAACTTGTAATTCTACCTTGGTTCCATAAAATTACTTGTCATTGCTTCAAAGATCATTCGTGAAAAGTTAAACCGTCTGTGTGTTGCAAGACAAACCAGTGCTCTGCGGAATACTTCTCCAATTTGGTTAAAAGCAGATATTCTGGGACTCAAACAATGTATCAACACATGAACCAGATATATCCATTGTTTCCTAAACATCATTTTTGTAACTAGTCTTCTCAAGAAGTTTCTTTCATATCCCATAGTCATGATAATCCCCGAGACTGCAATGTGATTGATTTTATACGAGAAATCAGCTGCATCTCTGAAATTCAAAACTTCTCTAATGACTTGTTTAGTAACCTTTATTGTATTCCCACCAACTGTACTTTCTATCCAGATCTCTTTGTTTACATGCTTGTACTCTACATTATCCCAAAACTCTCTAACATGTTTCTTAAACACTCTGACTTGTGTAGAAATTGCTGTGTGAATTCTAGAGTTTAACAGGAACCGTACAATCTCTTCATAACCACGTGCTTTCTTGGTGTTTGTGTTTAAACATGCATGGATGTTATGCTTGGGTTCAAACTTTAAACGATTCATATCTGTAAAGAACAAACTCATAAAGTTAGAAAATTTCTGAAAAAAAATCCTTAACTCTGGACAATTCGATCGAAAACTCCCTTATTAACAACTTTTTCGATTGAAAACTCAAACCCCTTTGACCAGAAAAATTGAAATCACACAACTTTGAACTTTTCGATCGAAATCTCTTAATCAGTACATCAACATTTCGATCGAAAACTCTGAGTTAAACCTTTTGATCAAAAACTTCGAATTTCTCAACTTTCAACTTTTCAATCGAAAACTTTTCTGATCACACTTAATATAAAACATGACATTTCGATCAAAGACTCTGATTTGTTAAAAAATTTCCAACCTTTAACTTTTCGACCAAAAACACATTTCGGACGAATCAGAATTGACTTTTCATTTCCATCCAAAACACTTTTCGATCCATTCAACAGACTTTTCGATCCATTATTTCTAGTTTTCGGGCGATTCAAAAACTCATAAATTCTAATTAAAACTAACGCTTTGGATATATCCTATGCACCTCTATGAATCACGAGAACGTACCTTGATGATCGAAAATGTCTATAAAGCACAATGACGTCACGGATCAACGGTTTTTCGCACGAAATCTTTAGACTTTGTAAAAACTTGAATCGGTAATGGTAAGCAGTCGGTGAGTGTAAAGTGGGAAAAAGATTTTCAATAAAAAATTATTGTATTTATAGACTTTATAATTTCAACCGAAAACTTTGGCACTCACTTTTCGATCGAAAACATTTTTCGGATGATATTTTTCGGTCAAGAGATTTCGACCGAAAACACTGAACTTTATTAAATTTTGAATATTCAGAAAAACAACTTTATTTTTCGAGTCCATTTTGACATCATTAAGACCTGTTCCAATATATTTTTCAATATTTTTCACATTCACAAACATAACCAGATACAAACACACACTTGCACACTGATTTTTATCAAAATGACTTATTACACACCTTCAATCAAAGAAAAATCTAAACACATAACTAAATTCATATTTATTCATTTATAAACCGACTAATCCTTTTTTGACTTTTTCTCAAACATATTACAACACTATATTCTATTTTTCATTTTCTTTTGGTGAACTGAACTGACATAAGATTATAAATGTATACTGTCTTAACTACACTGCATATCAAATCAGGATCTAAACAATTCAACCTTGAATGCCAGTATATTTTTCAGCTTAAACTCAAATATTATATTTCAGCATACATTTAAGGTAATATTTATCAATCCAAAGTGTATCCAAGCATCGAGATGGATTGAACTAATACACAACACAAAGTTTCACCATAACATCATCTAATCACCAGCATGAGGGTAGCGTTCTTAGCACAGAAAAATAATCCAAATGGATTTGATGTGAATCTTTTTTATTCTGAATCATTTGATTCTATATATCTTGGTTTCTGATGGAAAGTACACTGAATCAAGTTGATTCGTATGAGATGAGATACGATATGTAGTGATGAACTTTTGGAATCAGATTTGATTCGGGTATGCGGATATCGATAGAGTATTAGATATGTCAATTGAAATCACGAATGATTCAAAGGGCGAAACAGACTGACTTTCTGGTTTCCATCCGAGATTTTCACCAGAACCATCAGCTGTAAAAGGATGTTTAACTCTAAATCGTATATTTGATGGATATATTCAATAGAGTAAACAAATTGAGCTAAGAACCCATCGAGATCCTTGTCTCATGGTATGAATGGAATCACTTTGCATTCGAAGAATGAAAGTACCGATATTCAATGAATATAACACTAAGATTGCAATTTAGTTAATCACACAAATATTGCCTAATTTACATATGCAGAGCCTACCAGCACATCAAAATATGTAACCGATATCACCATCATATCCAATTCATACATAAGCTCAACACACACCTGTACTATCATTTTCTATATATACGTCAATCAGACACACAATTTTTTTTATTTTCAGACTTTTTCTTATTTTCAACTTTATTCACATAGTCACATACTTCATCATTTTTCATCAGGAGGATTATTTCAAACTAGAATCAAATAAACTCAGCATATTCAACATATTTTTCTTTTTCTTTTATTCTCCCCCTATAATTGTGATATAACTTTATTTACTACTTATATCACTATGAGAGCAAACACGTACTATACTAATAAAGCACAAATATCAACACAATTTTAAACACTTAAAAGAAAATCTTTTTGAGGGACAGATTTCTGAGGTCTTTCGGTTCAAATATGGACTGCTTATTATTTTGAAAACATTTTTATTTTATTTTATTTTTTTTATTAAAATGAGATCAACCCCAACATCTCAACCAAGAGTTAAACCGATCAGTTGAAAATGCTTTTGTAAAAATATCGGCTTTTTGCTCTAGGGAATCGACGTGGACCACTTTAATCAGACCGTTCTAAAAAAAATCATGAATGAAATATAACCTGATTGCAATGTGCTTTGTTTTTTAGTGCTGAATGAGACTCTTGACTATTCCGAGCACTTCCTCATTGTCACAAAAGATCGGAGTTTGCAAGAAATTTACTCCAAAGTCTAACATTTGATGTTGAATCCAGATGACTTGTGAGCAACAGCTCGAGGCAGTAGTGTACTCAGCTTCAGCAGTTGATGTGGATACATTCGTTTGTTTCTTACACTGCTAGGAAACTAGTCTCTCCCCCAAAAATTGACCCACGCCTGATGTTGATTTCCTATCCAAGTTACAACCTCCATAATCGCTGTCAGTATAAGCAAAAAAGTTAAATTCAGAATCAGAAGGATACCATAAACCTAAATTTACGCGACCCTTAAGATATTGAAAGATTCATTTAACAGCCGATTCATGAGATTCCTTTGGAGCTGCCTGATATCTGACACATGAGGAAACATCGAACATGATATCAATTCTACTCGCGGTCAGATACATCAAGGAGCCGATCATTGACCGATACATCTTTTGATTAACTTCAACTCTAGATAAATCCATAGTGAGAGGTTCATGGGGAGCAATTGGTGTTGAAGCTGATTTAAAGTCATTCATTTTGAACTTTGTCAGAATGTCTTTCACATACTTAGCCTGATGGATAAGAATCCCAGCATCAGACTGTTCTACTTGTATCCCTAGAAAGAACTGCATTTTTCCCATTAAGCGCACTTCGAATTTTAGTTTCATGATTGCTTCAAAATCTTTGTAAAGAGCTTCATTGGTTGAACCATAGATGATGCCATCAACATAGACTTGTACAATTAACAAATCAGCACCAAACTTCTTCAGAAACAAAGTCTTGTCTATTGTTACACGGACAAAGCCATTGGATGTAAGATGTGTTGACAATGTTTCATACCACGCACGTGGCGTATGATGTAACCCATACAGTGCCTTATCGAGCTTATACACCTGAAATGGATGAGCCGGATCTTCAAAACCAGGTGGTTGATTTACATAGACCTCTTCCTTTACCACTCCATAAAGAAAAGTTGTCTTCACATCCATTTGGTACACTTTGAATTTCTTGTAAGAGGCATAAGCCAAGAATATACGTATGGCGTCAATACGTGCAACAGGAGCAAAGACATCGTCATAATCCAATCCTTCCTCTTGATAAAAACCTTGGACAACAAGACGTGCTTTGTTGTGAACTACAATCCCACGATCATCTCTTTTGTTTCAAAAAACCCATTTCGTTCCAGTTGGATATTTTCCCTCAGGTAAATCAACAAGATGCCACACATTAAGCTTTTTGAACTGACGGAGTTCCTCTTGCATGGCTTCAATCCAACTTGGATCTTGTAATGCTACTGTAACATTCTTGGGTTCTTCTTGAGATAAAAAGCAGGAGTACAAACATACATTAATCGTTCCAGCTTGACTTCTTGTTTTAACTCCATCCTCAAGAGATCCAATTATATTCTCAACTGGATGAGCAGTATGAACTCTATGAATTAGGATAGTATCAACTTGCACATATTTTGGAATATTTGTAACATTCAAATCTGGTGATTGATCACTTGAATCTTCAACACTTGAAGAACTTGTTTGAATAACATCCTCAGTCTGATCATTTACAGGATCCAACTGAACTTCACTAACTGCTGGTTCATCATTAGTAATTTGAACTTCTTGTACTTCAGAATCAGCATTAGTAACTGAATTATCAACATGATCTTCTTGTGTTTGAGTTGATGAAGTAACATTGTTAGAAATCTCATTTTGAACAATCACATGATGTGGACCAACCATAAACCTTTCAACAGATTGATCACTGCTTGTAGGAGACTCAATTACAGTACCCGAAGTACTTGTTCCATCAAAACTCATTTGAAGTTGCTGATCAAAAGTCTTGAATATTAATTCAGCATCAAAGAACTAGTCAGGTCCATTTTGCTCTGGAGGAACATTTAATTCTTGCCATTCCACATAGTAGGACTCTTGAACAATTTTGGTTCTCTTATTGTATACTCTGTAAGCCTTCTGATATGAAGAGTATCCTAGGAAATAGAATTCATCACCAACATATGCAAGTTTTGGCAATGAATCTTGTGTGTTTAAAAGTGTACAAGAACACCCGAATGCCCTGAAGAACTTGATGTACAACTTTCACTTAAAAAATAGTTCATAGGAAGTCTTAGTAAGTTGCTTCACCATAAGAACTCTGTTTAAAACATAGCATGCCGTGTTGACTGCTTCAGCCAAGAAAATAA
Organism: Smallanthus sonchifolius; assembly: GCA_023525975.1. Lineage (NCBI taxonomy): Eukaryota > Viridiplantae > Streptophyta > Magnoliopsida > Asterales > Asteraceae > Smallanthus > Smallanthus sonchifolius. The sequence continues at coordinate 38,600,589 of CM042046.1, forward strand.
TGGGCAACTTTGAATCTACAAGCATTGTGCGATTTATGTTCTTCCTTTCGGCCACTCCATTCTGTTGTGGTGTTCTAGCAGTAATATACTGATGTGTTATTCCCTTTTCTGCACAAAAAGAATTTATCAGTTGATTTTTAAACTCTGTTCCATTGTCACTGTGAATGATTGATACTTTGCTATCATAGATGTTTTCAATCCTTTTGACAAATTCAATGATTTTTCAGGTGTCTCATCTTTTGTTGCAAGGAAAAACACCCATGAAAACCTTGAAAAGTCATTTGTGATAACAAGACAATATGATTTATTCGCAATGCTTTTAACTCGAACTGGACCAAACAAATCCATATGAATAAGAAATAATGGTCTAGTAAAAGTTGTTATGGTTTTTCTTATATGGGACTTTTTGTGCTATTTTCCCTTTGCACATGACATACAACTCTCTTCAATTATGAATTCTTTCTTGGGCAATCCTCGCACCAAATCTTTATGAACCAAGTTATTCATATTTTTCAAATTTACATGACCCATTCGTCGATGCCACAAATAAGATTCTGAACCAGTCGCTTTTGATAACAAACATGAAACATTTACCGGTGTAGTATGATCATTCATGTAAACCACGTATGTGTTGAATTTTCTTGGAGCACGTATCAGAATCATATCTTCTGGAATAACCAGTTTAGGCTTTAAGAATAAGCATTCCTTTACTGTAAAATGGACTGGTATGTCTTTATCACATACTTGAGAAACACTGAGTAGATTAAATTCCAACTGAGACACGAAATTAACTTTCTCTAACGTGATAAGATCATTTGACACTATTCCCTGATTAGTAATTTTCCCCCCCTTTTTGTCTCCGGCAAAAGCAAAAAAACCACCATCAAATGATAAAAAATTATCCAGAATCTCTCTTTGTCCAGTCATATGCCTTGAGCAACTGCTATCATCATGCCAAGCATTATTAATAGTCCTCCCGGTTAAACTCTGCACATTCAAGACAAACTCAATGAGAAACATGTACCCAGATCATCTTTGATCCGGGCTGACTTTGACTTTTTACAGTCTTAGTCACAACGACTTGTTCTTTCAAGTTTACATCATTCTTTGTTCCAACCATATGTGAAGATTGTTCATTTTTAATTTTCCAAAAACAACCAACATTTTTCCCATATTTCTTAGTCATTTTTTTTTGCAAAATAGATTGGTTGGTTAAGTTTCTTCACATATTTTGAACTGTTTGGGACACGTGTGTCCACAAAATTAGGTAACACATAATCACGACAAGAATTTGAATAAAAATCATGACAATTCCTTGAAAGCAAGTAAGCACGACTGTAACGTTGTTTCACTCCGGACTCGGACACATTGTCGTTCTCAGACGGTCTCCTGAAATGCTTTGTGATTTTGCTTGAACTCTCTCTTTGTGCCTTGTGAACCTTGACTCACTTGAGTTATGTTTGCAATTTCTCACAAAATGCCCAACTTGACCACACACATAGAAATTGTAGCTTTTAGTCTTTAACTTTGACCCTGACTTTGAACACTCGCCTACTTCACTCTTTGATCCACACACATTCTTTCTTAAGTGTCCTTTGTTATGAACATGATTATCTTTGACATCAATGAACTTGTCTTTGACATCAATGGATTTGCCTTTGACACACCAAGACTTTCTTTGGACATTTGTTGGTACATTGACTTTAACTTTGACAACTTTGTTACTCTCTTGATCAGTGGTAAGTATATGATTCTCTGGTGTTATGAAATCATTTTTCTTATGCCTTTCACTTGAAAAATCATACTCTTGAATTAATGGATTTCCAAACTCATCTAAGACAACATCATCAGTTATACTTGAGACTTTGTGGAGCGGTACATAATCTCTAGCTGTGTGCACCACTTTATCAAAGAAAGTGGAGGTTAATGACACTTCAGACACACAATCAGAACCATTACAAACATTAGTAGAACATGTAGAAACATACGAAATATCAGAATCTGAGAAATTTTTTTACATCAACATCAACATTTCTACTAACAGAAACAAATCTATTGAGATTACAGTCAACATCTAGGTATTGCTTGCAATCTCTTATGAATTCTCTAGTGCACTGTCTATTAAACGCAGAGAAACTTTTAACTCCATCAAGTTCAACATCATCATCAACACAACCTGTGTCTACATCTGCACTTATACACATGTCATGAAAGTTAGAATTACCCGCATTTATCAACTCATTTGATTCATGTGGTTCAGAAAATGGTACAAAATTATCAGGATGAGGCACTTTGTTATAACCCAAACCGTCCTTGATATAAACAGTTCTCTGTTTACTCACACACTCATCAAACACATTTTGTTGCATTCTCCACTTTGCACAATTACCCGTTCTTTCATTAACTCTGTTTCTGACATGACAAGTTTTTCTGAAAGATCTTTTATTAAAACATCCTTTTTATCTAGATATTTTCTAAAAGTTATATTATCTTTCAAAAGAGCTTTTATTTTTCTTGTAAAATTAACCTCATTTTGTTTTAGTTCTTTATTTACCCTCTTCAGTTTATCATTTCAGTAAGTAAGAAAGTTTTTGCTGCATGATAATTCTGCATTCTTTCTACACAAAAAGAGGAACAAATATCAGAGTCATTGTCAGAATTTACCTCACTCTTAGACGAAATCTCATCAGAATCAACAGCTTTGCCCTTTCCCTTATCATCAGTTTTGAGCGCACAGACACTGGCAATTTCAGCTGGTTTCTTTGAGACTTCAATCTCAGCCATCAAGGCTTCATCAAATTCATCCTCAGCATCCTCAATTTCATCCTCCCACTCACAATTGCTGAGTTGTTTTGACATAAGTGCAGTTGGAGCTTTCTTTGACTTATCAGATTCATCAATCACCTCCACAAGCTTTACTCCGCTTCCTTCAACTTTCTTCTTCTTGTCTTTGGTACACTCACGAGCAAAGTGACCAAGCTGTTGACAATTGTAGCATCTGAGCTTAGCTTTGTCATAACCAACCTCTTTCCGAACTGCAACTTATCTTTCCTAACCTTTTGAAGATACTTTTTAGCCCTCACAGCTATCATGGCCATCTGCCATTGTAAATCCATGTACTTTAAATCATCAGGATTGATTTGCACATGGTCCTCGACGTCATGCACTGCAAGTTGAAGCTTTCCTGTTACCAAAGCATAATAACTGCTCATGAAAGCTCCAAACAGGGCAATCTGATCTTCAGGGATCTGACCAGAAGTCTTAACTTTCTCTCCAGAAGAATGGTCACAACAACTCTTACTTTTCTCAGACTTAGACCCACTACTTCCTTCACTACTTCCTGAAAACAAAGCTGCATTAGCTGAACCTGAACTGTTTTGCTTGTCTTGATTGTTCAGCTCTCTTTTCTTTGCATCTAACTCATATGACTCAAGCAGATAGATTATATCATCAAGTGATTTACTCTTCAGATCTGGAGTTGTATTCTTTATTAGCATACACGGTATACTCCAGCAGTCTGGTAGAGAATCCAACAGCTTCTTCCCCAAATCATATTCTTTGAACTTCACTCCCATCTTTCTCAGACTATTGATCATAGTTGTGATTCTTGTCACTTGTTCGCTAAGAGTCTCATTCTTCTTATAACTGAACATATTATACTGCTTCCGTAAAAGGTCAGTTCTGCTTTCTTGAAGTGATGCATTTCCTTCAAACCTTAAACATAATGCATTCCATAGTCCCTGAGCTATCTCATGCTGCTCAAAATTCAGATACAATTCAGTCAGAAGTGCCAATATAATAGATCCCAAAGCTCTGTTATCTCTCTCAATCAGCTTCTTGTCTTCCTCTGAATACGGATAAGGATCTGAAATAAGGACTAACCCATCAACATTTGCAGTCTTCGGTATATGAGGACCCTTCACAATTGATTCCCATAAAGTGTGCTCAGTAAACTTGAAATAAGCCTTCATCATTATTTTCCAGTTGGAAAACTCTGATATTGACTTCAGCATCGGTGGTGACTTCCCCACAACCCTCTCAGTATCGTCAACCTTTCCAGCCATTCTACACTTGTACTTTGAAACACAGTCGAAATCTGAAAAACTTCCAACTCAGGACTTTTCAGTCGAAAAACTGATTGATCAAAAACTCTTTTCGGACAAGACTTTTCGGTCGAAAAGTCTAAGAATTTGAACACATGAGAATTTTATCCTTAGATATTTTGGGCACTATTTTTCGATCGAAAACAGTATACTTTTTGGTCGAAAAGAGATTTCGATTCCTTTAAGCTGACTTTTCGGGCAATTCTTCTGATAAACACTTAAATCGACCAAAAAACTCTCTGCAATGATCCGAATCCAAAATCAAGTCCCCAAACCTTTTGTAAACTTCATCTCCATTAGTTTTAGCTTCAAAAATACAACAATGGCACACAAACTACTCTGATTCGATCGATTTTTGATGAAAATCTTCTTGAATACCAAGAATTTTAACCAACAGCTCTGATGCCACTTGTGATCCCCTCTGATCTGCTAATATCCAAGAACAAACACCTCAAACAGTCTCTGGAATGGCGGAATCAATCCAGAAATCAAACAACACCGAGAAGATCGAATCAAGCACGAACTAGAATGGAAGAAATCACACACATAAGACGCACAATCAAACTGGTAATCTTCACTGATAATCTCTATGATTTACAAGATGAAAACAACAAACTACACACTTTGATTTCTCTTGAACACTTCTGATAAAAAACTATGCAAATGAGAAATCTAACTAGAAATTACAAAAGACAACATATTTATACTAATCAGGATTCGATCAAAAACTCATGAAGTTACACATTTCAGCACCTAATTGATTTCTATGGACTACTAGGTTCCAACACGTGATTCGGGTGTGAATTGAGGGTGTGGGGGGGGGGGGGGGGGGCGTTGGGGCAATCACAGTGGAGAGGCATTTGACTTGTCAAACTATCCGTTGGAAAGAGCCGTTAGATTATATATATATATATATATAGGGGAGGGTTCTAGAGAAAACCACATAGTTAGGCGAAAACCGAGAAAACCACTAAAAAACCAATTTTAACCAATAATATAATTATTTTTTTTTTATTTTTTTATAAGAGTATCAATGTAATATTACACATTTTTACCAAAAAATAATTTAAATATTGGCTTACATATACGAAACCCATAGTGTTACGTATACGTAAACAGAAAACAAAAAAATAACGGTTACGTATACGTAACCCATAGTATTACACATTGTTTTAGTGGTTTTCTTGGTTTTCGCCTAACTTTGTGGTTTTCTCTTGATTCTTCCCCTATATATATATATATATTGATGTCGTCCAGACGGTCTATAAAATAACTAACTAAACCTAACCTAGACTCCAAAGTAATAAATGAAATACCCTCTAACTAAACCGCACTGACAGGCAAGTGAACCTATCGAGTGTAGCACAGCTTAATGGTAAACCGGATTATCGAACCCTAGAGACACTACTAATAACAAACTAGACTCTGACTCGGACTAAAGATGATTTGGTTTGGGGGGTTTACTACACTAAAGAGTATCACTAAGAATGCAATAAACTAAGAACGAATCAAGCTATCAAGGCAAAGACTAAGGTGAAATAAAGATTAGGAAGAACACTACCTAGGTCAGAATCCTACTTGAAAAGCACAGCTTCTACTGGTTCTGAAACTATGATGGATCTGGGTTTCAAAGGATACATACTAAAGACAACCTAGTTGATCCCTAATCACTCTCAGGGTGTCACCAACTAAGCTACCTAAAGTATACAAAACTCACCAGATTATTGGATCACTTCTCAGGGGTTTCCAACTGTGATCAAGTACCCTAATGAACAAATTACCTCTCAGTTTCACCACCCACAATACACCCAAAGAATGCACGGGGTAATCTTAGGATAACGACTATGATTCAGACTAGCAACAATCACTAGACACCTAAACCAACTTCCTCTCAGACAGTTGACACTCGGATTCCTAATGACGAAGACTAACCGACTACTTCTCACCTCTCGGGTATTGAACTAGGTCACACACTCAATTCTAATCAGCAATTAACAAGAATTCCTGTGTGTGTGTGTGTGGTCAGAATTTAGTTTTAGGTTTTCGGGGGTGCGGGTGGAGGGGGTTTAGGTTTTTTGGTGTGGGTTAGAGTTCGATATGACAGTTCCAACGCCGCTAGAAAGAGCTCAATCGTAGTTTGTTTGTCACACTTCTTAGAATTTCTTAGCGAAAAACCACTTTTTAGTGGAACCTTACCCTATATATATATATATATATATATATATATATATATATATTATCATCCTCTCAACCAATAACACACCACTATATATGATAATTGGAAGAAGATGATGATGTGATAATTGAAGCGATTCGTTATGCGTACGAACTAGCCAAAGAAGCTGCTAATGAACGTATAATACGTGATTACTTTTGTGAGAATCCCATGTATGATGAAAAAAAGTTTTGAATTCCTTTTCGTATGAGACGAGAACTTTTCTTAAGAATATGTGGTGAATTAGAAAGAAAGTATCAATATTTCCAACAAAAGGGAAGACGCGAGACATAGTATTACATAACATGATATTAGAAGACAAGGGCCTAGCCATTTGTCAAAACTATGATGATAATCAACAGACTAAGCTCCGAAGAGAAACTCACAATTCGTATGCAATACGCTACAGAGAAACTCATCTAAACAATTTATTTAATTTTTTTAATTAAATAAATTTATATTTTGTTATCTTTATTTTAAATAAATATATTTATTTTAGTTAAATGATTAGTTAATGAATAAAAATTAAATATGGGGCGTGAAACAACTACGCACCTTAGTGATTGCCCCTGTCCTAATGTGGCGCTGACGTGTCGGGGCGTGAAAGAGGGGGGGGGGGTGATCGCGTTGTCAAGGTCAATAAAAAACAATACTAATTCTAATCCCTAGCTATCTTAAACTATAGTATAGTGAAGTAGGGTGTCGTATCCACAGGGAATTGGTGGACAATGTTGATTTAAGAACTTGTTCAGATTTTAATTAAAAAGAAAATAACTTTAAACTTTTGAAAACTATTAAAATAAAACGGATCGCTTCCGGGTTCAGATTGCAAGTTTAGTGAATGCTGGTTTGCACTTATTGGAAGTTACATAGACATAACTCATTAATCAGACTGATAAATAATTAACATTCAAATAACGACTGCACTGAGCAACAATTGTAAAACCGAATACTTGACACAAGTTAACTACCCAATAGTTAATTACCAATTCAGAATACTAATGTTAGATACACAATGGTTCACGATAGATAACCGAAAAATTGATGCATACGATAAATCAATAAACTAAACTTGTTTAATCAATCAAATCAATCCTAGAACTCAAACAATCAAATGATTACAAGAATACTAGACCAAACTAAGTATGAACCTAGGTATATCACTTACAAGCAGATCCTACACCCGGAAACGACACGAAGAGATTAGCTGCTCATCGATACCGTCATCGATTCTTCAATACTTGATATAATTTGACCTAGCATCAAAAACTTCACAAAGATTGGAACTTTATCTTTGGAAATCACATCTGGAATGCTCTGGGATGAAAGTATGCAAGTTTTTTCGACAATGGATCCCCCAAAGGCTTTTAATTGGAATTAGGTAAAAAAAAGTGTCGTAACCAACTTCTTCGCGTGTCACGAACTTCTTTGGCCAGTCCTTCGCGTGTCGCGAAGAACAGATTAGCCGGGTGGGCTTTTCAAGGCCTTCGCGTGTCGTGAACATTTCTCTCCTGATCTTCGCGTGGCGCGAAGATCCTAAATTCCACATTTTTACTTTTGTTGACTTTTACTTCTCCGGGGCCCATGTATGCTACTATCCTCATGATTTTAAGCTCGTGTTTTCCCATCCACTTAGCACATTAAAGGTGTAACACTCATAAACACCAAATGCACATAAAACAGACTCGATATACAAAGCTAATCGCTTAAAACTATATACTTAGATTCTTATACACGGGATATTTAACCTCACATCACATCCCCACACTTGACCTTTTTTGTCCCGAAAAAGAATAATACAATGGAATCATAATTAGAAAACTTTGCTTTTTTATTTTCATTCTTTTATATCTTTTGATTTCTCAACATGTTAACCATAACAATCGGTATTTCTATCCGATTAAACCCAACCACCGACTCTTGAGCCCCCAATTATGTGCTCTATATATTATACATTACCAAGCAGCAGTCTATCTTTGGGTCTCACACTCAGAAAGCTATGACTCAGCCTAATCCCATCTCAAGGTCATGTTTAGGCGCGGGTTAAACCTTATAGATTTCCTACCATTATAAACATGAATTTATATGTTCTTTGAAAATTAGATGATTAATGGATCGACGGATGAATGATTGAGCTTTTATTAATACTTATACGATTAAACCTAATCCAGTGGTGTTTCAATCAAGTTGGAACCTGATATATGACACGTAGGCTGTAGTTTTTAAGCAATGAAGTACATAAGCTTCGGAATAGGGGTGTATCCTTCAAGTCGCCATCTCGAGGGGTAACACATCAACCTAACTTAAATGTCCAATATTGATCACTTAAGTCCCGCCCATGGGTGTATCAACCAAGTCACTATCCCGGAGGGTAACACGTAGACGAAACCTAAGCTTTCAATTTTAATTAATTAAGCTCATGAATGATGTGGATTATGGATTGCGGGCGCCACCAACTTTCGGATTTATTTTCATAAAAAGAAAGCAGTGTGCCAAGAAATTTTAAAAACTTATAAATTCTTGTTTATAAAGGTACCTATCACCCTATATTGACAGTTTTGACCTTACCGACACCCCTAAGATGAGAACCCACAAAACATCGTGAATTAATTATTTATTTTAACTTCGATACACTATCAGGATGTTTAAGCTCTTAAAGTCGGTTGAGCCTACCAAAACGTTACAAATTAGACATGTTTGATCATCATTATTATTCAATTAATTTCACATTAGCATAGTTTCTGATTGTACTATCATTTTTCATTTAGTTGCAAAACTCTAATCCAAGAACATTTTTAAAATTTTTTAAATTTTTATGTATTTTTATGACTCAAAACTCAAAAACAAAAGACACAAACTAGACCTGGACAAAGTCTCCCCTCCCCACACTTAAACATGACATTGTCATCAACGTAGGAAGAGCGACTCAATCACTAAAACAAAAGAAAATTACAAAAATTAAAGGAAACTTAGCTGGATAGACGATCGTATAGCATTTCATTCGCGATCGTGCTCCACGGATACAAGTGGGCTGTTGTGTACAAGAACGTTCAAGATCAGATTATCATCTCCCGAATGGAGATTGCGTACGAGAAATTAAATCCAAACCGGCAAAATTAAGCTCGAAATATACCCACAAGGATCATATATACATGGAACGAGATTTGTGATGGTTTTGAGAAATTAATAAGACTAAAATTAAGCTCGAAACATACCCAAAATTAAAATGCATTTAAACCCCTTGGTAGCCCGAGTGGACGAGTTTAGTCTCATGAGGGTTTCTAGAGAACACACCCACAACATTCATTTAACCTAGACACAAAAGTAAAGCTTAGGTTGCCTCATAAGAGCGCTAAGTTTAACGTCTTAAGCCAGACGCGGTGTACCTTACTTGGGTTATGGTGGTCGGAATGCAAATTCCCTTTCAGATGCTGCACCTATCCGTTGATAATCTTGACCATTCAATTTCGTACATCGCATGTGTTGCACATCACCATATTCTTCTTTATCTTTCATCACCCCAGATTCATCAGTCTCATATGATTGCCTCATAAACTCTGGAGGTTTCCTTGATCTTGCTGATGACCTTGATGATCCCGTATTCATATTGTGATGATTACTTGCATTCTTTGCTTGATGGTGCTTATGTGGCTTTCCCATTTGTAGCCTATCATCCCCACACTTGTGGTTTCCTTCATCTGTCACTTCCTTTACATCTCTATGCACTTTCGACCTGTCAACAATCACAGCATTCTCATTTGTGCCTCCCTCATCCAAATTGGACCGAGGTGGGCACTTGTTAGTTTTACCTGCTTTTGAACATTTAACCTTAGACAAATAAGTAAAGGAATTTGTAATCATATCTAAGTTAAACTCACGGTTACCAAACGTCATGCTCACTATGTTGCTGCGAAAGTTGATCTGAGCATTAGCAGTCGCCAAGAATGGTCTTCCCAGCAAAACTCTTGATTGTTCTTTCTTCTGACTGGGTGCATAATCAAGCACTAAAAAGTCTTCGGGGTAGTAGAACTCCCCGACCTTTACAGCTACTCCCCTCAACATCCTCCGTGAACGTTTTTGTGTCAAATCAGCTAACACCACGGTGGTGTCAACTTGCTGGAGAGGACCTAGATCTGACTGATCATATATGCTTCCTCGAAGGATGCTGAGAGTTCTCTATAATCCAGGAGTGCTTGACTTATTTTTATTCCCGCAACTTCGATCGGGATAAAAGGTGCTCCTTGCTTACTTTCTTCTTCCGAGTCACCCTCTTCACTGTCTTAGCAAATACTTATCGCACTGACGTATGCGTTACTTGAACTTGACCCTTGATGTTGCAGGTTGGTCTGAGTGTTACTTGGCAGTTTGCCCGGATCTCTTCTCGTCAAATCTTCAGCTAATTGACCCACTTGCTTCAATAGAGCATTCACTGTGTTATCCCAAACCTCATTATCCTTTTATCAACACTTTAATATCATCCAGGAGGGCATTAAACTGGGCACCCCCTTGATTACCACTTTGTTGATCTTGTGGTTGGTAGTTCCTTGGGTAACTTTGTTGGCACCCTTGGTTCCTCTGGTATCCCCCTTGATTATAATTTTGTTGGCGGTTTTGGTATTGTGGCTGTTGTGGTTGTCCTCCACCCTACACATTAGCACCCTGAAAGTTAGGATTCATTTGATTAGATGCATTACCATACCTGAAGTTAGGGTGATTTCTGAGTCCTGGATGGTTGTGTGTAGCAGTTGCTTTTTCTCCTCCAAGCTGGTTTACTTCTTCAAGCTTTGCTTGCTCTCTTGGGCAGTTTGCTAACACATGCCCCAACTCGTCGCATCTGTCACATACCGGATATGCTTGTGAGACATTTGATACCTCTTTACCGCTCGGCTTACCAAGACGTGCCATTTGAATTTCCATGGCATCCAACCGCTTCTGCATCTGATAATCAACCGACTTTACTGATGAAGTTGACTTTCCCCTTCTGCTTGCATTAGCTTGTCTTTTGGATATCACCGCCATCCTCTCAAGTATGTCCCAGTCATCATTAACATGGTTATAGAAAAATGATACGTTATTAGTAGAGTTAACATCTGTAACATCCTCAGGCAGAAGGCCATCATAGAATGCCTGAATCAATTCCCATTTCTCTATACCATGATGTGGGTAATTTCACAACAACTCTTTGAACCTCTTAAAAGCTTCATAGAATGGTTCCCCTGATTGTTACCTAAAATCCTTGAATGCAACTCTGGCCTCATTAGTCTTGTGTGGTGGAAAGTATTCATCTAAGAACTGTTGTTGAAGCTCTGCCCAAATAGCAATACTAGCAGACGGTAGAGAAAGGAACCATTGTTTAGCACGGTCCTTTTGTGAAAATTGGAAGAGTACCAATTTCACCTCATCTGTAGTGAATCCCTGTCCACCGATGGTTCCACATGTGGCCTCATACTCTGATAAGTGCGTGAGGGTTCCTCAGTAGCTCTCCCAAAGAAGTGTGGGAGGATCCCTAAACATCTTGGTCTGATCTCAAATGCGTTCCCCTATGAACTGGTGGAATCACGGGGGAAGCATTTAGGGCTAAGGCAGGGCCAAAGTGATTGTCTACCCCCTGTTCATGCCTTGGAAAATTTCTGTTTCTAGGCAGTTCCTCTTGATAATTAGGTCTGTTCACTTGAGGTTGCATGTGCCTGTTCTCTTGGTCAAAATCCATAGTTGGCCCTTGGTGGTCGTTGTACCCAATTGTCCACCCCATGTATCCCTTGATTTCTGGGAGGGAATGCCTTCTAGTGGTTTAGGTCATACCATGCTTCATCTTCATCCCAGTTCTCATGTTAAGAACCGTGTTCTGGCCTGTAACTTTGTCCCGTTGACTAATGCTCATTATCCCTAAAATCTGAGTAGCTTGGGTAGCTGTTATATGGTTTGTTGTTATGGAATGGTAGTGGTGGTTGATTTTGTGGTTGTGGTTTTGTGGGTGGTTGTTGATTTGGTGGTGGTTGATTAGGAAATAGGAGATTTGGGAAAGGTGGGACTGGTCCCCTCCTTGGTTTGGATCTGGGTTTGGTGGTTGATTTTGTGAAATTCTTGGGCTGTCAAGTTTCTCTAAAATGGTTTGAACCTGATTCTTTATCCTTCGGGTGGCTCTAGCGACCTGTTCTATTTCTGGATTGAATAAAATTGGTGACTTCCTTCCGAAATTACGATTATGCATAAACCTGTGATCTGCATGAATAAACACACTATTAGTAGCTCCGAACAAAATAATTTAAATTAAAGCACTCAGCGCACGTATTCCCTGGCAGCGGCGCCATTTTGATCGCGTTGTCAAGGTCAATCAAAAACAATATTAATTCTAATCCCTAGCTACCTTAAACTATAGTATAGTGAAGTAGGGTGTCGTATCCACAGGGAATTGGTGAACCGTGTTGATTTAAGAACTTGATCGGATATTAATTAAAAAACAAATAGCTTTAAACTTTTGAAAACTATTAAAAGAAAACGGATCGCTTCCGGGTTCAGATTGCAAGTTTAGTGATTACTGGTTTGTACTTATTGGAAGTTACATAGACATAACTCATTAATCAGATTGATAAATAATTAACATTCAAATAATGATTGCACTAAGCAACGATTGTAAAACCGAATACTTGACAAAAGTTAATTACCCAATAGTTAATTACCAATTCAGAATACTAATCATAGATACACAATGGTTCACGATAGATAACCGAAAAACTGATGTATACGATAAATCAATAAACTAAACTTGTTTAATCAATCAAATCAATCCTAGAACTCAAACAATCAAACGATTACAAGAATACTAGACCAAACTAAGTATGAACCTAGGTATATCAATTACAAGTAGATCCTACACCCGGAAACGACACGAAGAGATTAACCGCTCATCGACATCGTCATCGATTCTTCAATACTTGATATAACTTGATCTAGCATCAAAAACTTTGCAAAGATTGGAACTTTATTGTAACATCCCTGATTTTGAAGTCATAAACTTTCCTTAGCCATTTCAATTTATAAACTCTTGTAATCCCATACTTATTCCAAACCTTATATGTTATAGTGACTATTATTTTAACATACAAAATTTCCGCATACCTATTATTCCCTTACTACATACATATCACATGTACTTATACATATGTTTTAAATAAGCATATAATTTCAAACATAAGGGTTTCATTTTAAACTATACTTTTTACACCCTTTGATTATACACACACACACTTATTTGCAAATAAAAATATAAACGTGTGAATTTGATATTATGAAATAAATCAAACATTTCAACTCATAATTTTGCAAAAATGGGATTTTCATAAAGTTTTAAACCAAAAAGTTTAATTCATAAACATATATAATTAAAAATCAATATATATATATATATATATATATATATTGGGTTTCTAAACACAAAGAACCTTCAATTTGAACCCTTACTCTTGAAATTTAAACCACAAATCCTCAACTTTGACCAAATTCAAAATTTCTAAACAGTTTGACTTTTAAAAGTCAAACAGTCTAAGAAATCTTGCAAATTCAAGATCAAAATCGATCAATCTTGGCTGCCATGAACTTTCATTGTGCGCGTAACTGATTCTCAATCAAGTCCTAATCGAATTAACATAACAATTTGACTAACTGAGCGGTCGGATTCAAATTTCAAATGTTTTGACCATTTACGGTCAAACCGAATTCAATTTGTTACCAAATCAGAGAGATTGGACACGCTATCACCCGCAAATCACGGCCAATCGACCCTCGTACATATTCAGACCTGAAACACATCCCAATTCATCCGCATATAAGCAATTGACGCGTGAATCATGGCAGACAATTGTCGCATGCGAGATTAAGTACAATCGAGCAATTCAGGAGGAATTGATCCACCTAAAACATCCTCATACCGTCGCACAACTTAATACAAACTCTCAAGAACCAGAATCACATCCCATTCCGCGCCTGGAACCAGATTGAGCATCAAGAACCTCGAGACTGAAATTTTAGCCGTCGGCCTTCAATACCTAACCATATCAGGTAAGATTTACATCATTTGATCCGTTTTTATCCATATATCGAAAGCCCCTTATCAATTTGTAGAAACCAATTCGAATCAGATGAGATTTCTGTAAATTCCTAAGCCCCGTTCTTGCGAATTCAGAAGGGGATTTTGATTTGTTCTAGTAAGAATGTTTATGTATTTGTGGAATCCCTATATGACCAGCGAAACCACCGGTCTGACTGGTTAAGCCACTGCGCCATCGGACCTGGTGGCGTCGGTTCGAAACCCATAACCCCGGCCCTTTTGCGTGCGTATCGAACCAAGACACGGCACCTTCCCAGATTCATATTAAAAACAATTCGAACCAAATATGTATCAGGGATGCGCCCCCTAGTCCAGTGATTGGCGCTTGTTACCTTCGCCGGCCAGCCCCAATTATTTTTAAAACTAGTTTTAAGACTCCAAAAAAATTGAATAAAAATTATTTTATAAACCTTACATTATTTAGAACAGAATAAAACAAAATTTACGATTTTTGCATAAAAATCTCCACCTTTATAAATTTAATTGTTAATTACTCAATTTAAATTATATTATTTTGAATGATTTATTCACCGAATGTTAAAGATTTTGTGACAACGTTTTATAAATACTTCCTATAAGGTTTTATAAAATTTAAGTTATGTTTTTAAAACCTAATAATACTATATCTAAATATATATAGTCTTTTTATATATTTAAAAGATACATGTCAATTTTTAATTAAAGTTATTTATTTAACATACCCATTTCAAATAATGAATAAATAAATAAATTTAATTGTTATTTACATTTAAAAGGACACTTAGAAGTTAAATTATATTTAAGATTTATTTCTTGAATAAATACTAATTTCATACTTTTATTATAAATAAAGTAACACGTATTTATTTAATTTATATATATATATATATATATATATATATTTCGTTTATTTAGGTTATATTTAAATAAACATATTATCTACACTATTTTTTTAACTAAGTAAATAGATAATAATTATCTAATTTATTTAGTTATTCAAAACCAAACCTTAATTCAATTATTTTAACACTACTCATTTTAGTCTTTCATGATATACAACACCTATTTCAAGTACAAACCACTAACACCTACAATTCCAACTCTTGGTACACGCATCCAATGCACCCTAGACTTAGACATAGACTATTGTGTACGCTATTAATTCAATATACATTACACCTTAGGTTAACGTTGTGCATTACAAGGATCACATTGCTATCTAACCTCGCGTGTTAGCTACACCTTTGAATCAGGTGAGTTTACATAGCCCTTTTTTTTCGTATTTACATATTTGGGGTGAAACATGATTACATTCAAATACTATTTGCAATTACACACGTACAATTCTACAATATGATCATATGTGTTTATTTGTGCTTTATGCTTGGATGCTAATTGTTAAGGCTACATATACATGATATACACGTGCAAACACAAATACATTACTTCAGGCTAACATGTGTTGTTAGGCCCTACATTAGGATAACATGTGTTGTTATGCCCTACATTTACATCAGGATAACATGTGTTGTTATGCCCTACATTAGGATAACATGTGTTGTTATGCCCTTCAATTACAAAGTTTCATTTGTGCATCCAGCTTAACTTAGATTCTCCATAAATGCTTTATAAACCATGCATCATATGAATTGTACACAAAACATTTGAACTTTACTTGTGGTGTCAAAACCTATGTATGCTCACCAACTATTTATAGTTGACCCTCTCATTTTATCATGTTTCAGGTACAGTGTTTGAGTTAAGATTTCAAGTCGCTTCACTTAGGATTGAGGACCTAGTGTTAAATTAAATAAAGTTATTCATGTATTTTTATTCTTGTAAGAGTTGTACTTGATTACTTGAGATATGAAATGAAAGTTATTGTTTAATTATCACAACTTTAGCAAACCATGAGCTTATGAACAGTCTACATGTCCCGCCCCGACGTTTCCGCCGTCGGTTCGGGTGTGACATTTATCTCTGGAAATCACACCTGGAATGAACTGGGACGAAAGTATGCAAGTTTTTTAGACAATGGATCCCCCAAAGGCTTTTAATTGGAATTAGGTCAAAAAGAGCCGTAACCAACTTCTTCGTATGTCGTGAACTTCTTTGGCCAGTCCTTCGCGTGTCGCGAAGAACAAATTAGTCGAGTGGGCTTTTCAAGGCCTTCGCGTGTCGCGAACATTTCTCTCCTGATCTTCGTGTGGCCCGAAGATCCTAAATTCCACATTTTTGACTTTTACTTCTCCGGGGCCCGTGTATGCTACTATCCTCATGATTTTACGCTTATGTTTTCCCGTCCACTTAGAACATTAAACCTGTAACACTCACAAACACCAAATGCATATAAAACAGACTTGATATACAAAGCTAAACGCTTAAAACTATATACTTAGACTCTTACACACGTGATATTTAACCTCACATCAGGGGGGCGTGAAATACCCCATGTTACTGACTAATTCCCATAAGGGTTTACCACCGAAGACTCATCCCATAATTATAACCCAGTAATTCTCATCAACATGGATTGAGCTTACAACACTAATAACTCGTAATCTACCACACGTATCAACCCGAAGTCCGGTTAACACAACCAAAACCTAGACACCGACTTAACGAGCCTTAACCTAGACTCTCACAAGTCAACTGACACAATAATTGTAAACACAACGTCCTCATCCCGACACAAACCGTCAATCTAATGCTCAACACCACAACAGTATCAACTCAGCACAATAAATATAAATCAACGCTTGCATGCAATTAAAACACACATAAATGAACACAAACACATGCCTCGTGACAACCACCCTCGTCAGGACTTTCGATACACTTCCAAACTCATCAATGTCCCCCTACACATTATCACTCTTGGTGACTTCCCGAAGGACTTCGTCCTTCACACAATTTCATGCCGTGTCACAAGGACGACACAATTTCCCGCCGTGTCACAAGGATAGCAACACAATTTCCCGATGTGTCACAAGGACAACGACACAATAAACATAAGATCAATCACATAACACATGACAACATACTAGCATTACATGACTCGTTAGCTAAACAAGCACCCAGCCAATATTCTCAGGATAACACATCCTACACCTACTCATAACGTCTAACTCATTTCCCGACTAACTCAAAATAGGTCATTGTGCAACACACAACCATCATACCCACATCTATCTCGCACATCCTAAGGACAACACACAAACCCTTAGCCCCATATTGAATATTTAACTTTATAAACTCTTCGGGTTAAACCCCAAAGCTCGTAACACATTTAATCTAATAAAACATCTCCTGTAGGTATGTACGATAGACCCAAAACATTAAAACTTTTAAAAAGGGGATTAGAAACTCACAGATTATGAAACTCCAAGTCCTTGCTCTGCAACCCGTCTTTTCACTTCAACCAGAACCTGTCAAACGTTTGAACACGTGATCAGACACGTTCAAAGCATACGTTGGATAACGTATGACGTATAACCCTACACTAGTCTTAGTTGTCTGTCACCCCCGTCATCGAGCCCAAGCTTCACGAACACAAGTCGGGTTCCCATGCATGCACGTAAACCCGCCATGGAAACCCTACTCGGGTAAAACCCTAACCGGTTGCCGTTACCAACTCCATCCCCTCAACTGTGCACTACCATGCTCGTTGTCCTCGTCTTCTTCATAACGAGTAACGCTCTAGCCGGGTAGAACCCCAGCCACAACTCGTCTCCACACCAAGCACCACACACCGTCTTCTTCCTTGTCTTGCCGCACCCACTAGGTCACTGTCGAGCCACCATTATCGTAGCCATACGCCCAAGTCGTCCCCGCCTCAGTCGTTGTAGCGCCATCACGTTAGCAATCACAGCCACCCCTTCCATCATCCCCGTCGAACATGTCATCACCGTCGAGCAATACTCCTTCAGCTTACATCGTGCTCCTCCACTTTTAGCCGACGCTACCACCCCCTTCCGGCATCTACGTCCCCGCTCCGGTCACCTTTACTCGTCTCCTTCCTAGTCGTCGTTGCCTCCTTCTACAACTATGACCCCCACCACAGTCGACCACCACCTGCTTCCTTACCTTGACGCCGGCCATGAACAAGAAATCCAAACCCTAACGGGTTATCAAGCACAACTTGAATGTAAAACACGTAAAAAGTATACACGAGAATTACCTTTGGTACGAATGAAATTTCCCGCTTAAATCACTGTTTCCGGCCTTCCGTTCCCGACGTCTTCCTCCCCCCTTCTCGTCTCTGACGCCGCAAGGTTTTTCCTTAAACTTCTATTTAAACCTTCAAGGTCTACATCCGGGTCCCCAGGTCATGTACCGATCCCAAACCGTTCCTTTTTTTGGCTAACCGGGTCCCTTTATTCATTTACCATAAACTTTTACGTGAAAACCCATGTTAATCCTGACACTGAATAGAGATTCAGGTTATCCACTGACCCGAGTCATTAGTTACTGCATTTTCGGGATGTTACACAAGGCCGCCCAAACCCACCAATCATGATTTAGAACTGTTCACATCCTCCGTAAATGTATATACTTAAGAATTAAATAAATATTAAAAGGTAAGTTTTGATTGTAAGGAGGATTTACTATTCAAAATTTACAAGTTTCAAAGCGTAATGTATAAACCTTTGTTGCATGGTTTGGCTATTTTTTTTTTCCAAAATCTACTTATGTTTAAATACTAGCTCTAGGGAATGAATACCAAATGCTTGCTTTGGCACAGTGGTTGTCGTGTTTCTCGGCAATTCATGCGATCCCGCAACCCACCCATGGCCGGTTTTAATGCTTTCTTAGGCCGTTTTCATGCCATTATTTAGTTCCGGCCGCGTTTACTTTGATTTAAATTTTTTAACAAATGGGTTGGTTGTTTGCTATTGATTTAGTTTCGGCCGCAATGCGCCGGGACACAATTACTAGTTATATATTAAAATAAAACTTAATAATTAGATAAAATTTTCTTGTAAATGGATTTATTGTTTTGGGTGATCAGGCTCGGTCATACCCTCCTTATACCCCTGAATTAATGTCATACCCAAATGTCCGTCCCAAATCCCAATACCTATCCCAGATGTTTCAGGGTTAAGGGTTTTTATTTATTAATTTAAAGTTGGGTTTTAATTAGTTGTTTATTTATAAGTTACGTGTTGGGTGTCGCTCTAGTTTTGATTACATATATTGTATATAGAAAAATTTCGTAGGTGTCGGGTGACACCCAAATCCCGTTGTTGGTCCAAACCTGACCATACAGATAAACCCGGTGCTTGACTTCGCTCTCACGCTTTATGCGAGGTCCGGGGAGAAGCCGAATCGCTTCACGTCTGATGTACACAACTATACCTTACATATTTGTGCAGGATCTACCCAACCCTGAACATACATGAGAGTATATTTACACACATATACATACGTACTACGGTTAGTGTTTTAAAAGATATAAAAAAACTAGATATAATAAATGTAAGTTTGTCATGTGATTATTTATACTAAAGGATATAGCCAAATAAAACAAGGAACAAAATTATGAAGGCAAAGTAAAACACAAAATACAAATGTTTTCAGAACCGGACCGGACAACGAACCGGACGTCTTAGAGGTTCACTGGTCGGACCGGATTCAAGAACCGGATGGCGCAATAAATAATATAAATATTCATAAAAATATATAGAAAAATATAAAAAGTTCCAAATACTACATATACAACCATTTAAACAATTTTGAGTCAAGGACAAGGGTTGTAGGTTTGTAGGAATTTTAATTCTTTTGAATCTTCAATTTTAATTTTGATTAGGGTTTTGGAGAACCTGTGACAGCGTATAAGTTAAAAGGAAAGAGCCAAATTAAGTTAAAATTGTAAATAGAAGTAAGTAGAAGGACTATAGGATAAAAAAGATAAAAAAAATAGAAAAAAAAATTAAACTACCCGGTTCGACCACCGGTTTGCGGTTCTCGGTTCGACCGCTGAATCGCTTGGACCGCCCGGTTCAACCAGCAAACGGTCTCAGAGCATGTAACCGGACCAATGGAGGTCACGGTTCCTGGTCCGACCGGCCGGTCCGGGTTTAAAAACATTGCAAAATACACAAACAAGCACTTTGCATCAAATGATTAGAAGGTGCCAAGACTGGTCACGGTGGTAGTGGGTGTGTGGGTGGGTGGGACCATGGTTTAGCCATTGAAGTATCCATGGTTATAATTGGAACACATGGCCGGCCTACACTTTTGGCTAAATGGTTTGTTTAGTTAGGTTGCATTTAAAAGTTTAGTGGTCCACAATTCGACCAATTTAAATTAAAGGATCATTTGGGAATAAGAGTTGGCTTTAATTGCAAATGATTAGCCCAAGAATTTATCCACAATTGAGCTTTATTTATTGGTGTTGTTTATGTTCAATGCATTTTGATTTCATGTTAGTTTATTGGAAAGTATGTATACATGCACTAACGAGGTCATGGGATTTACATATGATACGTACTTGTTTCCCTTTTAAACTTTTTAAAAATTAAAAGTTATCAAATAAGATTATATACAAGTTATAACTTATACGCGAAATTATTTAAAAAATGTTATGTAAATTCGCATCATTTATTGATGGTAACTTTTGAGACCTAAATGTGTTAAGATTTAAGACATGCACCCTTGAAAACGAACTTGTTTATATTTTACTCGGTAATAATTCCAGATAGCGAGGTAAACCAATCATCTATCATTATTCAAACTATTCATTTATCATATATAAAGCAACTACAACTAGTTAGCTAGTTAGGCGTGTAACTGAACCGAACTGAACGAAGCCTTTTTCGAGTTCGTTCGTTTAGCATTGAACTTGTTTACAAACGGTTCATGAATACTAACCGAATGAAATTTCATGTTCGTGATCGATCTTTAAGGAAATGGATTTGTTCATGTTCGTTCGTTAACTTTCTAAACGAATACAAATGAACACAGACGAATACAAATAATCATAAATGAACATATGCTAGTTTGAAAATTAAAAACAATATTGTTAATCACCTAATCCTAAACATTAGACACAACAATTCAAAAGATAAATCAAGTTTAAGTACTTATACATAATTATTCTAAAATACTTAACATATTACGTGATCATAATCATCCTAAAAAAATTTAAAAGGTCTAATGAGTAATAAAACAAAAATCAAAACATATAAAAATATAAAAAGTTTAAAAAAAATTTAAATATATAAAAAAGTCTTTAAGGAACAACATAAACAAACATGAACCAACGAACGTAAACGAACATCAATGAACAAACGTCCATGAACACATTAACAAACGTTCACAAACACAATTGAACGAACGAGGCTTTGTTCATGTTTGTTCATTTAAATAATTGAACGGAATTCCTTGTTCATGTTCGTTCATTTATTAAACGAACGAACATAAACAGAATTCTCGTTGAACGGTTCGCTAAACGTTCGGTTCGTTTACGGCTATACAAGTACTCCTTACTCCATACAAACAACCACTTATCAAAGACACGCTTATCTAAATAGCAGTTAATCAACAGAAAACAAGTAGAGCTGAACATCCATCTCTGGATTGATACCAGCCATGAAAATAGAATTCTTCAACTCTATTGAACTTAAACTTGTAATCAAATATAACCTTAACATGTCAAATAATTCTTTTGTCCCATGTAAAACGAATCTTACTAGGGTTTTTTTATAGAATGATTTTTGTGGTGTAAAGCTTTTACACCCCACCCCACACTCACAAAGTTACGAGCATATGTGTTCATGTATGATACATCCAATCTTTTGCCTTTGATCAAATGACGCCCAATCAATTCCAATTGCATTCGGTCCAATGACGCCTAGATTCGTCTAACAATAAGTTCCAATTGCATAACGTGTATTTTTAGGACCAGAATGGTTGGCGTCTGATTATTAGAGGCGGGCTCTTATAAAAGGGTTTTTTTAGCGTGCGAAACATACGAAGGATTCAGAATGTGACACATGTATTTTAGGGCGAAGTTGCTTCCATTTAATATCAAGTGGCTTAAACACACCATTATAAAATTTTATTTTTATTTGGTAAAGGGCAGTGCCCTGACAAACTTTTATTAGAACTGAAAGTGATTACAAACTAAAACGCATTTCCCCCCCCTCCGGTGCATTTTACATTAGAGGAGGGAAGACCGTGTAAACACCATTGTAAATTGAACTGCACATGTACGGTTCTTCAATATATGCCAGATCATAGAAAATTAGACACAATGGTGTAAAGTTAGACGCAATTATAAAATCATCAACATTTTTAGATGTATCAGTGTAATTAGTCTAGACGCACCATCGTATTTAAGATTATATCAACATTTAACAGAAACGTTGTTTTTAAAAATATAAACCAATACTATACTCAATAAAAAAATATTATGATATAATTTTAAAAAAATAGTGAAATATATATAAGTTATTTCATATTAAAATTTTGGTTGAGCTAGATTTCAATGAAAAGTTTAACAATAAGTACCGGATCCTTCAGTCATATTTAACTTCTAATAATTACAATATTGTTACGGCCTCAATCTTAACTATTAATTTCGTGTGTTTAGCGGTAACACTCTTCTTATGTATATGTATGTGATACATACATACATACATACATACGCGTGCACACCCACGCACACACATATATATGAATCGAATCAAATCAAAAGTGAAATTTGTGTGAGAAGTGTGTGTAGTGTGCAAAGTGTGTTAGGATCGTTGATCACACTATTAAAATGGTTGAATTTGAGAATATGCAAGTAAAAAAAAGGTAAAAACGGAATAGCCTTGATTTTTTACTTTTTTTTTTCTTAAATCTAGTTTCGTCTTTTTTTTAAATCAAATAATTTTAATGTACTTCATTATTTTTTTAGAGTTATATATATATATATATATATATATAAATAAATAAATAAAGTCAAGAGTTTTATTATCATTAGTTAAGTAAAGTATTACTACATTTTTTCAAATGACTTTTCTAAAAAATGTTGATGCACTGCTGATATAAAGTTGTGTAATTTTATAATATATATAATATATATGTATAAAAAGTATGATTCGTAATTATATAACGTTGATACATGTTGATTATAACAGTGATTAATTATACACATATGTTGTGTAATTATAAAAATATGTTGATTATCGCGTTGTGTAGTTATAAACATATTTTGAGTATAGTGTTGCGTAATTATACGGACGTATCATGTTTTGCCTAAAATACATGTGGCTTCATACGCTTTGCAAGAGAAAAACATCTTTAATAGGAACCGACCTATACACACAAGAGAGATCAATTCACGGTTGTAACGCAATAGAGTGAATGGGTAACCTTGGAAACACGAGCAGGAGAATAGGAAATCCTTTTTTTCCATTTACATTCAAGAGCACTTATACTGTATCTTGTGAGAATATGTAGACCAAATCTGAGTTATTCGGTTTTTCCGGTATCTAAAAATTTAAAATTACACAGGTTCTAAGCTAGTGGTGGGTGTGTGTGTATATATATATATATATGGAAGGTTTCACTAAGAAACGCTAAGAAGTGGGTCAAATAAACTCTGATTGAGCTCATTCCAGCGGCGTTGGACCCGTCTCATCGAACTCTAATCCGGATCCAAAAACCTAAACCCCCCCTCCACCCGCACCCCCGAAAACCTTACCCCCCTCCAATCTCACCCCAAAAAGCCTAAAACAACCACCCCCACCCCACCCCCCCAAAACCTAAATCCACCCCCACCAACCCCCAAAAACCTAAACCCCCCACCCCCACCCTCAAAAAACCTAAACCATTAAATCTAAACCCAAAAAAGCTAAACCCTAATGCTAACTCATAAGGCTAAAACCATAAAATTCAAACATAAAATATAAATCTTAAAAGCTAAACACTAAAAGCTAAGATGGTAGAGTTCAACGAGACGGTTCCAACGCCGCTGAAATGAGCTTAATCGGAGTTCGTTTGATATCGTTTCTAAGCATTTTAGTCATTTATTAGATTTCTTAGCGAAAACATACTTCTTATTTGAACCTCCTCCTATATATATATATATAACCTACACGTATCAAGGCACGTTATACACTAAAAGAAATATGAACACATAGTTTGATTGTTAGATTATGCGTATAACATTTATATGTGTAGGTAAACTAAATTGTACAAAATTAAAGAAAATTTATGAACAAATTAGTTTGACTACTCGTATATGTATATAACCTACATATGTGTAAAAACGGTTCAAAATTACGTATATGAACAAATTATTTTGATATTTTTTTTATGTACATAACTTACACATTTTATGTAAGTAGTAAATACATTTTTTTTAAATATGAACCATTAATTTAAAAAGGAAAGGGCTCACATTTATTCAACGTGATCTCGTAAAATTTAGTGACATGTGTGTGTGTGTCTCTCTCTATATATAGAGAGAGAGAGACAGAAAGAAGGAGGATCCCCTAAAAAGGGCATTTTGCTTAAGTAGTCTTCAAAAGATTTTTAAAAACTCAAGATCCGACTCAAATAAACTCCGATTGAACTCATTCCAACGACGTTAGAACGGGCTTTTTGAACCCAAACCCGAATCCCAAAATCCTAAAGCTAAACCATAAAGCTATACACTAAAATCTAAAACCTAAAGGCTAACCCTAAAAGCTAAAAAAGCTATAACTTAAAGCTAAAACCTAAAAACTACACTCTAAATCCTAAAGCTAAAACCTCAAAAACTAAACCCTAGATGCTAAAACCTATAACCAAAAAGTTATGATGGCAAAACTCGATTAGTTGGTTCCAACACTGCTGTAATTAGTTCAATCGGAGTTCCTTTGAGCCGGATATTGAGTTTTTATAAATCATTTTTATCATACTTAGGGAAAACTCACTTTTTATTTGATCCCTATGTGTGTGTAGGGAAGTTCATTTCAGAACAAGAAAATTTTGCGAGAACATATTGAACAAACCTAAATCGTTTAATTTTTTTGATCCATGGTAACAAAATTTTTAAATTTTATACTTCTTACATACAAATATGTATGTTTATGTAATAAAAAACCATTAAACTAGTTTTGTAATATATTTTTATACTTTTAAATGTTTCCACATGTGTAGGTTATGTGTATGTAAAAAAAACCTACACATGAATTACACATGTATAGTTATGTATATTAACAAAACTTGTTCCTATTTTTTGTTTGAATTTAATGAAAAAGGAATAACCATTACATTTGTATAAGTTTTTTATTTTTAATTGAAAAAAACATGTAGTCCATATGTATTACAAGGGTATAAAAGTAATTACACTTTTTATTTCTTTTTTAATTAAATCATAATTAAATCTAGATTTTCCTTTTCTTTTATGAAATAAATGAAGAACACGGTCTTTACACCTGTGTAAAAAACAATTAAACATTGTAATAATCAATATAAACATGAGTAAAACCTCAAAAACATGGTTTATGAACCTAAAACATATCCATACAACCAATAATTACATTGTATATACAACATAAAATTAGATACACATGAATAAGAACTGTTTACACAAGTGTAAATTCAGTTTACAGTGTGTAAAAAATCGAATACACATGTTTAAAAATCGAATACACGCGTGTAAAAATCAAACCCTATTTGTAAAATCAAACTAAAAAACCCTAATATTAACCCTTACTTGGGAAATGTTAAGAAATCTTATAGATCTAGAGAAACGTCTGTAGAACTTGAACCCACTCACATTTTGATCTTGAACCCAGATCTTAAAACCATTTATGAGCAAAATATAACCTAAAAATGATCAACAAATTTAGTAACACTATAGAAGCATGTTTTGGAAACTATAGATAAAATTCTATGTATCGGTGTACATAGCTAGTACGCAGGAGGGTGTTCCTGCGTACTTAGCTTGTATACCATATAGGTCCTTGATATGTCATCATTTATACATATTTTACATACATAATAATCCCACATTATGGTACTAATTGAATAATAATCTTGCAATTTATGCTTAAAATACGTATATTTTGTAATTGCAGGTTATTAGGTGTTGAAAATACAAATCAAGCTAAATCCTATCAAGAACACCAAGAATTCAAGCTTCTAGAAGGTTTATTCCCGAAGCATTGACCCCCAAGAAGTCAAAATTGATCAAGAATAGTCAACAGGAGCTAAAAGACAAAAGCTGGAAGAAAGTTGAGGGATGCACGGTCGTGCATCCCAATGCACGGTCGTGCATCCCAATGCACGGCCGTGCATTGCCTTTCTTCTCCTCCATGGCCCAGCGCCGTGTACTCTGTACCTTGTTTGATTCCCTAGGCCTATGTAAGACCGTGCAACCCATTGCACGGCCGTGCATTGCACATTTTGAGGCCTATAAATAGGAGTCCTGGGTTCTTAATTCCACACACAAATCCAGATCAAGATAACACTCAAGAAGAGAGCACTCTCGTAGTTAGAGTAGAGAGTAGAGAGTAGAGGGACTCTTCCTCTTTGTTTCATAATAGGGGAGCCTACCAAACTCATCATTACGCTAGTAGTTATGGCCATTTGTGGCTAAAACTTCTTTGTATTGCTAGGGTGAAGATGATGTTTGGTGCATGTTAATGTTTAATCTATTAATGAAGTGGTATGTTTATGTCTTTAACTAATTCGTCCTCAAAAAACCATCTTTTGATGGACTTTTATTATTGTCTAAGTCCGTCTTTATATTTGTGAGTGTCTTGATTTTAAAGAGTAAGATCGTAAAATCCTTTTTAATCAAACTTCCTTTGAAACTCGTACGTCTTTATATGAGCAGAGATTGATAAGCCAAGGTGTAACTAACCAAAATCCGGTTTCGTTATAAATAAATAAATATTTATAAAAACTATTATGGTGAAAATAATATTTTAGAAATAAGTTGAAACAAGTGGGTTTCAAGTTAATAATGGGGTTATACTAGTTTTTAACTAGTTTTGGAATAAAATGGGTGAAATGGAAGTTGAGGGGCTAAAAGTATAAAATGGCAAAATCTACCATATTTGACTAGTTGATGTCAAAATTGAGCCATTGTTGTATTGAGGTTGTTCATGTGCAAGAGAGAAAAAGGAGAAAAGTGGAATTGAATCTAATTCGTGCATTTGAAGCTTGTTTTGTGAAGGTTTTGGCTCACACAACACCTTCCTAACATCAAGTAAGTGATTATCTTCCTTTGATTTCTCTTTTGAATGTGTTAGTTGGTGTGTTTTGTAGAAATCCATAAATTTTGAATGCATGTGGTTAATTGGTGTTAGATTGTTGATAATCTAGCTAAACTAAAGGTAAAGAATGGTGATTAAGATCCTAGAACCCTTTGATTATGATTATGAGAAGTTAGGGTTCTTATGGTGAAATTTGGGGGTGTTTGGATTATGATGATAGGATGTTGAATTAGTGATGTTAAAGTGTTTATATGGTGTTAAACACTTGAACAAACACCAAATTAACCTAATGATAATTATTAAATGAAAAATTAGCGTCAAGGAATTGGAAAGGAAACTCAAGTAGGTGAGTTTGGATTGAAAGAGGGTGTTTGGTTATGGAAATAACCCAAACGGGCCAGTTTGGGTTGGAAATGGGAAATTGGGTTGTAAACCCAATTATAATGTGATTTTGATGTATGATTAGATTACTAAACTAGGCGTATATGTTTAGGTAATCAAATTGTGAATCGAGAAGGTGGTGCGGGATCTTCTAACCGGAAAGGTAAGTGCCTTTGCACTTACTTAGCATTGATGATAAATGGTGGTACACGTGTTATGTGTGCATACTATGTTGTTGAAATGAATGAGTATGGATGTGTATGAACTAGTATGTGTAAATGAATGAATGTAGTTATAGTTGTAATACTATAATGGATATGTGTAAATGAGGTTATGGTTTAAATACCATAATGGAAATGAGGTTATGATCTAAGTATCATAATGGAAATGAGGTTATGGTTTAAATACCATAATGGAAATGATGTTATTGTCTAAGTACCATAATAGAAATGGGATATGAGGTTATGATCTAAGTATCATAATGGAAATGAGGTTATGGCCTACGTGCCATAATGGAAATGGAAATATGTTAAATATGAATGATAAATGAAAATAATGGAACTTGCAAGGTGAAATGCAAGTGATTTGTAGCCTAAAATGCAAGTTATTTGTAGCCTAATGACAAATTGGGTGCAAACGGGTCAAATGGGTTAATGGATAAAATCAAGTAGATTTTACTTGTTGATATAAGGTGTTATATGCAATATGGTATGCATAATGTGTTAAGTGTTAAGAATGTGTATAAAGGTGAATGAATGTAGTTATAGTTGTATTACTATAATGAAAATGTGGTAAAGAAGTTATGGTTTAAACACCATAATGGAAATGGGTGATAAAGTTATGATCTAAGAATCATAATGGTCTACGAGCCATAATGCAAATGGAAATGTGTTAAATATGAATGATAAATGAAAAGAATGGAACTTGCAAGGTGATAAGCAAGTGATAAGTAGCCTAATGGCAAATTGGGTGGAAACGGGTCAAATGGGTGAATGAGTGAAAACAAGTAGATTTTTACTTGTTTGTTATGTTTTATCTTCATTACTAATGGTGATACATGTGGTGTTATGTAGGAAAAGCTCTGATGAAGTCCAAGTCAAGTCTAAGGCGTTTTGGCAGATTCTCGTATGCTTTATGATGTTTGGGGTGTAAATAGAAATCCTATAAATGGATGGTTTTGATACATGTTTTTTGTTGATTTTGGTATATGGATTGATGAGTGAATTTTTTGAAACAAAAACCCAAGTGTTGGGATATTTTTGGTGTCAAGTTGAATTGAAAATGTTGGAAAAATGGTTAAGTGTTAAACTGGGTAGAAAAGTAAACTTTCTGTTTACTGGACGTTTTCGCGTCATGCGAATACCTCGCGAAGGTTCTTCGCGACACGCGAAGAACCAGATCTTCGGCCTAGTGTTTTGCGACTCCCTCGCGGCACGCGAAGGGAGTGCTCCAGAAGTTCGCGACACGCGAACAGTGTAAAAAAAATCTTGGGATAAATGCTTCCGCGTGTGTTTAATGTTAAATAACCGGTTTTTGAATTTTGGGTGTTACAACTTGGTATCAGAGCAATGGTTTGAGGGATTTGGTGTGGGTGGCACCAAACTCAAACCGGATGCTCTTGATATGGGGGAAATGATACGAGAATCCATGAAGTACTTGACTAAGGCTCGGAGCTTACGGAAGTGAAAGGTTAGTAATGTTTTGATAAGGTGGTTATATAGATGGTGTATATGTATATGTACGAATGAATGACAAGGTGTTATGTGTGCCGAAACTTGTTTATATGATTTGTTATATGAATATGATAATTACAATTGGGCATATCGTATTATTAAACATGTCTGGCCAATATGATTAATAAGACGAGATGTGCAAGGGTCATTATGATAACCATATGACAATGAACTGTAGGATCGGTGATTACAAGATGGTTCTATTTTAGTTGAGATTGGCGGAAACAATCACAACTATGCAATGTAAAAAAAATAAACAAAGAGAATACTGAAAAATGCAAATTGTATTGATCTTCAATGTTTACAAGATTACAGAGAAAACTCTCAGGAAGCACACTTGTACAAATGTAAGATACAACACATATAAAGGAACTTAGAATCAAGACAGACCCTTGATTCTAAGGATCAGATCAAACACAGACCGTTGATCTTGGACAGTTACAAGCTATACTACTATTGGTAGACAACTAAAAGACAAACTGCAGCAAACAGTTGTATTCAGGTCAAAAGTCTTCTTAGGAATCTTTGCAGGAGACTTCAGAAGTGGTTTGTCTTTAGTCATCTGCACCAATAACATTCCTTCTGCTGATAGATGTGCCAGTGTTGTAGCAGAGGTGTCAGTAGCAAAGTCAAAGTTGCTGATGATTTGCCTATCAATAGCATCAAGTGTTTGATGCTGCTGAGAAGCCTATCAACAGCAACTCTGGACTTCAGCAGATAAGGCTATCCGCATCATAGTTGTTCATCAGCAGGAGAACTACTATCCGCAGCAGCTCGTTGGTCAGTGGCAAAACTGTGGAGTCCGCAGCAGTTGTACATAGAGAATTTTGTAGCCATCAGTCTTTATATCTACAAACTCCCCCTAGACTGATGCTACTAAAACTCTCTTACTGCCTTTGTTGCTGAAGCTTTTGCATGTTGTCAACAATCCTTGCTGTCTCATAGCCTCTAGGGTACTTGCTTGGATTGTCAAGAGGAAGTTCAGATAGAGACTTGATGTCCTTGCTTGGCATGCTAATGATGGCCTTGCTAGAACATCTCATCTTCTGACCTCTGACATCTGTTATAGTGTATTCATTCTTCTCAGCATTGTAGGACCAACTAGTGAATGGAAAGTGGGATTGGAGAGCTTTAGCATCAATGATCACATCTTTGCTAGGATTGAAGTGATGTTTGATCACTAGCAACAGATGCCTCCCACTTTCATTCTCTAGCTCATGAGCTTCACCGAGCTCCATTATTCTCTTAAGATCGGAATCTGGAAGGTGCATCACCTCATCAACAGATCTGTAGATTTATCTTTTTACCTCTGTCTTCCCCTGAAAACCTTAAACCATTGATCTTGATTGTTGTAGAACCAGGTAACAATTTCTCTTGAATATTCTGGTGTGGTTGTAGGTTTGGTTTTCTTCTTGGGAGGCTGTTGATGAGGAGGAGCTGGGTGAAATGATTTGGACTCTTTGGGTGGAGAGGAGGGAGGTCTAGGAGGGAGAGTGGAAGGTTGTTGGATAGAGGAAGGAGCGTATGAGGGAGTAGGCTTGGGTTTCTTTTGTTTTCTATCATCAGTTTGAGTGTTTACCCAATCTCTCTTCATCTTCCTTCTTGACTTTGACATATAAGGCTTGCAGGTTCATAAAGCTCATGGGACCTAGCCTCTTTCCATTCTCTCCTCTAGCCTTCAGGAAGTCCATCATATGCAATGGTCTTCTTGGTTTTCTTTTTGGCTTTTTCTTCTTCTTCAGCCCTTTTCTTATTTGCCAGTTGACCTTGCTGACCTATGAAGGCTCTATAGATTTCTTTATTTGATAATTTCTCAAGGTAGTCTGCATCCTCACCTTGAGAAATAAGAGCTTCAGTCCACTCCTCTCTCATCGTTTTGGCTAGTTCAGAGTCAGTTATCCTGAACTTAGCCTCTTCTCTTCTCTTCTTCTCTCTTTCTTCTTCTTCTTCTTCTTCCTCTCCTTCTTCTTTATTAAGTTGTTCCTACAGCTGAAGAGCCAAAGCTTCATCTTCTTGTAGTTGTGCAGCTGCATAAACCTTAACTTTCAAAGTATCTAGTTGCCTAGCATGTAACTGGATCTGTTGTTCTCTGAGGAGAATGGCAGCTTTCCTTTCTTGAATCTTTTTAAGCTCTGCCATCTCCTCCTCTTCTCTTTCTCTTCTTCTCTTCTCTTTTTCTTTCTTTTCCTTCTCTAACCTTTCTTCTTCTTCTATCATGATGCCCTTTTCCCTTGTCTTTATTGGATGCCTCTGCTTCAGCTTCATGGATCACAACAGCAGATGTGAGAGATGCTGTTGGGATCTTAGCTTCAGCTTCATTAGCAATCTGAAGAACAGACACAGTGGAAGGGACTGCTTCACTCTCTTCCTTCTCCCATTCATTCCCATATACAGCCTTAAAAGCCTCTTTTACATTTTGAGCAGCCACTTTTCTTGACTCTATTGCTACATTCAGTATGACAGTTGGTGAGGAGGGAAGGGATAGGTCTGAGTTAGAATCATCCTTTGCAATCCATCCCTCCTTTTAAAGAAAAGCTTTGATAATCTTGATCATTGCTTGACTTTCTAAGGAGTTGATGTTGCAGATGTGTGTCCTGAGCTCAAAGACCTTATACAGGAAATCTGGGTTGATGAGCAGGATTTCTTGAATGTTGTTAATTTTGAAGGATGATCCATCACACAAGAAGAACTGAAAACTAGAGGACCCTGTGCTTGACCATCCTTTCACTTCCAAGCCCCTGACCACTTCATTGTACAGAAATCTTCTCAAACATAGAACTTGTTCTTCTGTTAAAGCCCTGCTCCTTATCAAGTCAAGTCTTGGAGCTAGTCTTTGTTCTGCTGTTCTTGAAGACTCTACAGTATGTTTAGGATAGGCCACCATGTTTGCTTCTTCTAGAAACCATTCAAACCAGGGCATATTATCCTCCATCAAGACGCAAAATCTATCAATTGCAAGTTCGACTGAGAGATCTGTGGAAGTGTTGATGCATCTTGTTAAGTACAGTTCAAGGAATTTGAGTGGATTCAATGTATTCCAATTCATCTCTTCTATTCCACCAAATTTCAATCCAATCCAGAATCTCTCAGATAGACAACCCCCAAGCTAGGATAGAGTCAAACTCTAGCTTATGTGCAGTCAGTGTGAATTGAGGGGCAATGTTCTGTCTTGATATACTTGCAGCAGCTGGCAATATGCTGAATGATAGAGGTTTGTCTTTATCTTCACTTTTATTTTCCAAAAGCAGGCTTGAAGAGTGTACTTTGAAATGCAGCCTGCTCTTGTATCCAGTCATCAAGACTGTCAGCATCATCTTCAGCAGTAACTATCTCCCCCTTTTTGGTTGCATCAGTGCATATAGTTTCATCAGTTTGAGTGACCACTAATACATGGGAAGGAGTAGTCACATATGGGCATTTATGGGCTTCATGCATAGAGACTTGGTGATGTAGTTTGGACACCTCAGCCTCTAGCATTGCCACCCTGGCCGTCAATTCCATGTTTTCAAGTTTCAGTCTGTCCTTATCCACAGTTGTGGAATCCTTGGAACTAGATGGGGCCTTAGGCCTAGTCTCTACATCCCCATCACCCTGGTTTTCTTGGCACCTGGGATTCCTCTCAGTGAAGAGTGTTTATGAGAAACATCCTCACTGTGAGTTGCCGTGGTTGGGGACTTAATGATGTTATCATTGTACTCTTGGTCAATTGATGTACCTGTAGTAGTGATAGCCCTTTCCACATTCACTCTATCATCACTCCCAGAGTGAACCTTCTTAGGTGATGAACTTGGGCTGGGTACATTAGCAGCCAAGTCAATCAATACCTCCGAGATAGTGGTAGTTGGAGAAGGCATATCATCTTGACTAGGTGCCTCTGCACTTAAGTTAAGAGAAGAAAAATAATGAAAGGGCTCAGAAGGTTGTTCTATGGATCCGGGATGTGATCCTGATCCTAATAGAGGAACTTCCAAGGAAGTCTCTCTAATAATTTGGCTATCCCTTTTGATATTCTCATCAGAATGTTGGGATTCTGAATGAGGGCTTTTAGGTTGGTGGTGGGCTTGCGAGATAAGAATAGAAGGATTCTTCTTGCTTCGTTTTCTTTTTCTGGTATAGCTTGCCTCAACTGGGGCTCTGTGTTCCAATTGGGCTTCCAAAACGGGTATAAGTATTTGTTGTGACTGTGCACCCTCAAAAGGATGCACAGTGGTTCGAACAATGGAAGCAGTTTGTTATTCAGGTTTTGAAGTGGAGGGTGTGGGATCAATATCAACTGGGATTGCTGAACTGTCACCCTGGGTACTTTGTATGTTCATCATTGTAGATAACAATGGAACATTGACCACTAAGAACTTTTTGGAAATAGTTCTCATGCTTTGAAAAATGTTTTTTTTATGCCCCAACATCAGGTAGATTCTTGCAGGTTTTGATAAATCTTTTAGTTTATTATTGAAAACCTCCTGCAAGAACCTTGGGTACATAAAACATGCATGTTTTGCACCTTCCTGAAGGTTATATCTCAATCCTTCAAATATCAGATGAGCAAAATTAAATCCTTGGCTAGTAACCATACCATGGACAGCAGAGGCGAGAACAGAACTCACTTGATGCCATCCACTTCTCTTCTAGGATATGCATTGAAGAAGAGTGTGGCATAGAAACTTCCATGGAGGACCCATCAACGCCTTCTCAATGGTATCCTCGTTTTGATTTCCAGTGTACCCTATGGATACAAAGGTCCTCATATACTCGTCTTTGGTGTATGAGATGGCGGCTCCCTCGTCCTGAAGTTTGAGGTGTTTTCTTAGTGTGGCTTCAGTGACGATGATGTCTTTGCCGTCTACCTTGGCTATGATTTGGGGAATCCCCTGTTCGGTCGAAATCCTCCATATGAGGAATGTAGATGGTAGGGTTGACGGTGAGTGCAAAATAGATCTTTGATCGACAAAGGAAATCGAACATATCATCAAACCCTTCAGACTTCTTTCCTTTAACCAGGTATGCGGTGATATTGTGGTAGGTTGAAAACTTGTCATCAGGATGGTTTATGTCGACCTCTTCCATTTTCGTTGGATTTGGAGGGAAGAAGGAAGTTTTTGAAAGATGGTTAAGTATGAAAAGCTTTGAATGCTTGAGATAAAATGGTGAGAGTTAGGTTGGAATTGAATGTGAAGAGGTTAAGGAGAAATTTGTTTTGTGTTATAAAGGCAGAGGAGGGAAAAACAAAGTTACTTGTACAGTACAACCCATTCACTTTTCACTATTTTACAGCTGTAATGCACTGTTGCAGTCATGGTAAAGACTGAAAGTACTTTTTACAGCGGGTAAAAGTTATTTTTGACTTATTTTTACCCATCAGCAGTAAACTTGGTTGCTGCGGATGGTTAAGCCTATCCGCTGCAAACTTGGTTGCTGCGGATGGTTAAGTCTGTCAGCAGCAAACTCAATTGCTACTGATGGATGTAATGGTCCGCAGCAAAGATGTTGCTGCTGATTGCCAAAATTTATCCGCAGGAAACTTGTTCCTGCTGATAACTTAAAGCAGTCAGTGACAAATTCTTTGCTGCTGATGATTAGACCTGTCAGCAGCAAAGATGTTTGCTGCTGACTTATAACTTTTATTTACAACAAAAGACAAACACATTTTATTCAAAAAAATTTAGAGACAGATTTTAGTCAAAGTTCATCATACCAATGGATTCAACTAAATATCTAAATCTAGCTTCATCAAAAGGTTTTGTAAACAAGTCAGCTATGAACGTTGGTTAAAATAATTCTCCTTTTCTCAGCTTGATCTCTTATGAAGTGATACCTGATGTCAATGTGCTTTGTCTTGGAGTGCTGCACCGGATTGTTTGTGATTGATATAGCACTCTTGTTGTTAATGTGAATGGGAGTAGCCATAAAATTCATCCCATAATCCAGCATTTGGTTTTGTATCCAGATGACTTGTGCAGAGCAACTTGAAGCTGCAATGTATTCTGCTTCTGTTGTAGACGTTGATACACAGGTTTGCTTCTTGCACTGCCATGAAATCAGACTTCCTCCCAGAAACTGACATCCCCCTGATGTGGATTTTTTGTCCAAGTTGCATCCCCCATAGTCACTGTCAGTGTATGCATACATGTTGAACTTATCATTTTTAGAATACCATAGCCCAAGTCTTGGGGCTCCTTTTAGATATCTAAAAATTCTCTTGACAGCTTGAAGATGTGTATTCTTTGGAACTGCTTGAAATCTTGAACAAAGGCATACTGCAAACATGATATCTAGCCTTTAGGCAGTGAGATACATGAGTGATCCTATCATTGCACGGTACTGATTTTGATCAGTGTCCTGTCCATCTGTGTCTGGAGTCAGTTGACGGTGCACTTGCATAGGAGTTCTTGCAGCAGAGTAGTCAGTCATTTTGAATCTTTCCAAAATGCTCTTGATATATTTGGATTGGCTGATGAAGATTCCATTTGGAACTTGTTTGACTTGAAGACCCAAAAAGAAATTTAGTTCACCCATTGAACTCATTTCAAACTTTGAGTGCATCAGGACCTCAAAGTCTTTACACAACTTCTTCCTTGTTGATCTAAAGACGATGTCATCAACATAGATTTGTACCAGTAGGATTTCTCCCCCTTCATCTTTGATAAACAAGGTCTGGTCAATGGCACCTCTTCTGAAGTTGTTGCTTAGTAGATATCCGGACAAATTTTCATACCCGGCTCTTAGAGCTTGATGTAAGCCATAGAGAGCTTTGTCTAGTTTTAACACTTTGTTAGTATGTGCAGGATCTACAAAGCCTGGAGGCTGTCTGACATATACTTCCTCACCAATCTTCCCATACATAAAGGCACTCTTGACATCCATTTGGTAAACTATGAAATTCTTGGATGCAGCATATGCCAGGAATATTATGATGGCCTCCAGCCTGGCAACAGGAGCAAAGACTTCATCATAGTAAATTCTTTCTTCCTGAGTGTAGCCTTGAGCTACAAGTCTGGCTTTGTTTTTTTACTACAATGCCTCTTTCATCTTGCTTGTTCATGAATACCCATCTTGTGCCAATAGCAGTTTGACTATGTGGAAGATCAACAAGTTTCCAGACATCCTGTCTCTTGAATTACAGCAACTCTTCATGCATTGCCTCAATCCAACTGCTGTGTTTCAGAGCTTCATCTATCTTCTTTGGTTCTACCTGAGATAGAAAGTAGGAATACATGCATATATTGGCCTCATGAGTTTTGCTTCTTGTTTGAACTCCTTGGTGAACTTGGCCAATGATATTTTCCAGGGGATGTTCCTTGTTGATTCTCTGTGCTGGTACAACATCCAATTGTATTCCTTGCTCGAGATTGCTTTGATTCTGATCAGGAAACTCTTCATTCATGGTGGAAGAATCTTCAATATCAGAAGCAGCATTTGCAGCAGATGCCTCTACATCATTTACAGATGTGTCTTGAAGTTCATTATGATTTTCATTCTTAGAAAGACTGATTTTGGTGACATTTGAGAGGCTGGTTCTGGCTTCACTAGCTTCCACAACAGATGGGGGATCAATAGATGGTCTTTTTAGTCTTATAGAAGGAATAGTGAACTCCAATCTGTAATCAGTAGAAGATGTGGAAGCTGGTGCTTTGGAAGAGGTAGACTCCATATTTGAGAAAATGAGAGGCTCAAATATTTGTGTGAATGAGTCTATATCAAAGAGCCAGTCTGGGCCTTTACCCTATTCACATGCAATGTGTTCCCTACATTCCACATTGGCTGATTCTTTCACAATTCTTGTTCTTGAGTTGAATACTCTGTAGGCCTTGGATTGAGAGGAATAGCCCACAAAGTATCCTTCATCAGATTTGGCACCAAACTTAGGAAGAACCCCCTGTGTGATCAGAATGGTGCATGGACATCCAAAAGGTTTTAGAAATCCAATGTAGGGAACTCTTTTGAACCAGAGTTCATAAGGTGTCTTGTTGAGAGGCTTGACAATGAGAACTCTATTCTGCACATAGCAAGCTGTGCTGATAGCTTCTGCCCATAATGTGAGAGGCAGTTTTGAATCAGCCAACATTGATCTTGCTGATTTAATTAGAGTTCTGTTTCTCCTTTCAGCAACCCCATTTTGTTGAGAAGTTTTTGGAGCACTGTATTATCTTTCTATTCCCTTGCTCTCACATAAATAGTTTAGAGTGTGGTTCTTGAACTCTGTACCTTGATCACACCTTGTAGGTCCCTTCGTGTGTGTCGGATCGTCACATGCAAGTGGTCTACTAGTCGGACCGGGTTGTGGAATACCCGTGACTAGGTGGAGAGTCTTACAAAACAATGTAAACCAAACACGAGAGTCACAATAAACGTTCTTTGTATTATAAACACTCGACGGTTACAGAGAGAATACAAGCTGCGTACTTAGCAAAACTGAGTTCGTCTAAACAAATGGTTCTGCGTACTTAGCTTTTGTGAACCTATCCTATTTATATAGACCTGATGCCTGCGCACTTAGCAAGTGCGCAGGACCAATTGCTCTTGCGTACTTAACAAGTACGCAGAGGTGTTCTTGCGTACTTGCTAAGTACGCAGGAGCTTTCTCCTGCGCACATGTAAGTGCGCAAATCACTTAGCAGAAAAACAACATACATTACGTAAAAGTAAATACAACTCGATAAACTATTACATAATGACTCATAAATACAAAGTCAAATTACAGACATTAGACATACAAACTAAGACTCTATCCAGAGTGTTGTCACAGGAAAGTGCATCAACAAACTCCCCATTAACAACAGCTCGGGATCTTCATCGTCTTCAGTCTTCGGTCTTCAGTCTTCATAGCATCTGCTCCTTAGCTTCCATCTTCTTTTTGTAATCAAGACAGAACTTGATCAACTTGTCGTATTTGGCAGAGAGAAGCTTCGTCCATTCGTCAGTGTGGATGCAGTACTTGTCGGCTAGTACCTCCAGATCGTTCACAGAAAAGTTGATGAAGCAGACTTCATCAAATATCCTGATCACTTCCTTTGGCACAATATTTCCACTTGCTGACTTACCTTTACTCATTACCACAGCCTCGCCTGTTTTTGGATCAACGTACCAGTACCATATGTCACCAAGAATATCCTGAGGTAACTTGTTCAGGGGAATCTTAGTTTCACATCGCACTGGCTTGTATACCAATCTCTTTATGGGCTTCTTAGTCACAGGATGCACAGCGAGCTTATCCTTGACTCTTCTGGGCACCTGAGGCTTGAGGTATTCAAATTTCCCTGATCTTGCTTCCCGCTGTAGTGTTACCCACAAACCCATTGCTACTGCATTACTCGAGTGACTCAGCAGGTCGCGGTTTGAGAGGTTCACAAGGTCGTACTTGGGCAAAGAGTTGAACGCCTCACTGGTGGGTTTCAAGTATTTAACCCCCCCCCCCCCCGATCTTTTGATGGCGAACAGCTGCTTGTCCTCCTCGAACCTAATAGCCAAGATCATACCTGTCGCTCCGTGCTTGTCTGTGATAGACGTCTTTTGCCACACGGGAGCTGGACCCTTTGTAGATGCAGAAGGCATGTCTTTCTCTTTTTGTGCCTTGGGGTCCACAGGTGTAGGGTCGACTGGGGAGGCTTCAGTTGTAGCTTCAACATTACTTGCCATGTCAACTGAGCCCGTGTCGAGCAGAGATTCGAGCGATGGTACTTCAAAGATCTCACCATCCTCTAACTCGTACTCTCCTTCCCCGTTGCCCTTGGGAATCTCTATCACCACATCATCGTCATCCTCATTCCAGTCATCACCAGAGTCGATCTCTCCTTCTTCCAGATTAAGGAGAGCATCGATCTGTGCCTCTTTGGAATAGTCAGGCTCTAAATAGAGGATCTCATCATCAGATAAGTCCTTGAGCACGTCAGCCGCTGACTTCCCTTTATCTCCACCACCACCACCTGAGGTATCACCACCCTCTTGCTGAGTAGACTCCCCCTCAGCCAATGGAACAGAAGAGATGGGCATAATCGCCAAAGCTAGGTGCTCACCTCCACTAGGACCGACTTCAGGATCCTTGTCTTTATCATCATCCTTAGTCAGATCGACTGGATGACAAGACTCGGCACCGGTGGATTTCTTTTCTTTGTCTTTGTCTTTCTCTTTCTCTTTCTCTGTCTCCTTCTCCCCCTGAGCACCTAGCTTCGCGGTCAGTTCACCAACTAATTTGACCATAGCTGCGTGCTCCTTCCTTTGTAGATCCAGCCTTAGCTCCAGGGAAGTTCTGTGGGCTAGAATCATGTCATTAGTCTTCATTAATAGTTCATTCTGTGCCATGACATTCTTCAACCATTCATCAGTCCCCGTTCTCTGGCTACGCAGAATCCTAACTTCATCCGCCAGAGAGTTTATCTGTGCTTGTTGAGCATCAGAATCCTCTTTTGACTTTTGAATAGTCTTCAACAAGCCAGCAACTTGGGTTTCTAGCACATCGATCCTAGCTTCATTTGGATTCGGATGTCTAGATGATGAGGCTTCGGCGTTGTGGATGGGGGAAGAGAAGATTGTGTCAAAGTCGAACCCCTGTGAGAAATCACCGTAGTTAAAGGGTTGACCTGACGGCTCTTTGGTGGGTGTTGGGATGGGGGATGAAATGATGGGAGTTATGGTTGGGGTGATGGTGACTGACTCCGTGAGAATTGGAGCAGTCACCGTCACCTGGACGGTTGGAGTAGGGAGGGTCACCATCACAGGAATCACCTCTGTGACCGCCGTGACTGCCACATCTGCTTGTACCAGTGGCCTTCTCCTCCTTCTAAACAGTTGCCGTGCTGGTGGGGTAGATTCTGACTCTGGACGGGCAGCTTCAACTTGTACTGGCTGCACAGTCGGAATCTCTTCAACCCTGGGGATAGCAACCTCTTGCCTATCGCCCCTTTTCTTGTTGGCTTTCTCTCGCTTTCGTCTTTGTAGAGTAGCGTCAGAGTCGGAATCCGGCTCGTATTCGCTGCTCGAGCTTTGTCGTTTTCTTTTTGAAGATGACTCAGGCAGGGTTACCTGTGCCGACCTTCTCGGATGTGCCTGTGATGAGGCGTCATCGGAATCAGAAGAATCTGATACTGTTGCCTCCGAATCGGATTCCTCAGCACCTTCATCATCACCTTCATCATCATCATGCTCTTCCTCTTGCTCTTCACCAGAGTAATCACTCATCTCTGGTGCTGAGTTGGGACTATACCAGTTCCAATCTTCAGGAGCGACGTATGCTTCATTCAGTAGGTGGCCAAAGAGGTCAGTGTGCGCAGGCGTAGGTTCTACACTGCCTGGCTTTAGAAACTGAGCAAAGACTCTCTTGTCCACCCTTTTTACCTGCAGTCTCTCCCCGATAGCGCGTAGGTTTGGCAGTGCATCATCGATCAGTAGCTGCACAAACCTTGGGTACAAAAGGAACCTGAACCTCTCTGCTGTATTTATCTGGTCATTTAGTGCTTTGAAGATATAGCGAGAGAAGTTATAGCCCCGATTGAGAGACAGGCCCACCATGGCCGCTGCTAGGTCATGACCCATGGCATCTTTCCCTGCTTTCCTGGATGAGATGCACACGATCATGATGTGGGCAATATAACGCCATTGATCCAATACCCACATCTTCTTGTAGGAAGCATAGTCCCTTGCCCCGACATATCCCATTATGTGCCTCCAACACCCATCCAGGTAGTAATCTGGATAGGATGTCGGGTCGGTGGCAAGGTCTCCGAACTGCAATACTCTCCTTATTGTATCCTCAGAGATAGCAATAGCCCGACCGTCAATGGTAGCCCTTATGACATTCGGGGATACCGTGCAATCGTGCTCTGCAGTCTCCCAGAATTGCTCCAGGTAAGGTCTTGAGACTGTTGGGTTTGCTGAGATTGCATAACTTATTTTTGATCTGTTCAGAAAATCCACAATCTCCCTGTATTGCAAGGTTGCGCCTTTCCATTCTGGTTCGGTGTTAGCCAATAGGTTGAATTCGCCAGTGAATGCACGAGCCATAGCCTGCAAACACACACAGAAAACATATTCAGAACAACTTATAACACTGGAAGTAGACACACATGACATAGTATAGTAGTTACACTTTGAAAAAATTTTCAGACTTGGGAAAAATTTCTAAGTGTTGGTCATGCGCACTTAGTAAGTGCGCTGGATTTTCCTCTTGCGTACTTAAAAAGTACGCTGTACTTGCTAAGTGCGCAAGAACAACCCTTAGATAAAAAAAATCCGAAACTTGTAATTCGTTCAAAATGTGGGTTGATTCGGTCGCCACTAGGTCGGAATCAAGGATTCTAACCTATGGTACCATTATCAACACTACACTCGTTCAATTTTTGACCTAGACCAGTCGCCGACCCACTGTCGGCTCAACTTCAAGCGACGGATCAATCGAGGACCAGGAGTTGATTAGGGAGTCGATTAGAGCTTCCTATTAGCTTATTACGGATAATAAGTTACCCAAACAACCCCATATTACCCCAAATTTTGTCGGCATTAACCTAAAAAGATTCTAGGTCAGAATTCCGGTCCAAAGTGACGATTAAACGGATGAAATCGGTCTATAATCTCACCACTGAGATGAAATACGATGATGAAAGTATGGACGGGACGAATAGATGATTGGACACAAACGATTTTGAGAGTAAAATTGCAGGGGGGAAGCTATGGGTTTGAAAGCGTAAAGCTTAAAAAAAATTCTAAGTCTCTGATTTATACCCCACACTTAATGTTCGTGCGTACTTGTTAAGTGCGCACGAGTTAACTCCTGCGTACTTAACAAGTGCGCAAGGCTTAACTCTTGCGTACTTGTTAAGTGCGCAAGTGTTACTTCGTGCGTACTTGACAAGTGCGCACAACCCTTAAGTGCGTAATTTACAACTCAGAATTTATGAAGATTTTCAAGTCAAATAACGAACAAGATAAAAATATTCAACCAAGAGGATTCAAATACAATTCATGAAGATTAAACATAAAATATTTTTGGCCCTTTTTTTGATTTTTTTTTTTTTTGATTTAAACTTGAACTAAGCATAAACTTAACAACTTAAAATCTTTTTGTTCTTTTCAAGATAGATATATACAATCATTTACACAAGCTATTTTTGATCAAAGGTACAAGCAGAGGATCATTTCAGGCTAACTTATAGCAAAAACGATACAATATAAACATCAAAGAATATGGGATCATGTCATGTATTACTCTTTATTCATACGTAATAAGCACATAAACAAGTAATTTAAGTTGACAATATTATAAGATTTGAAACTATACGCATCTTTGTATCATGTTCTTGTGTATTAAGGTATTAATTATAAGATAAACAACGTGTACCCCACTGAGATGCTATGATATTTTGCACTATCTTCAAGGCATCTAAGATTATTTTCAATTATTTTCAGAATGAAGTTACATCTATTAGCACAGAAAAATCAAGCAGAAATCCATAAGGATTATCAGGAATCATAAGATTCAGAATTGAGTGATTCATTTGTCTTGGTTTCATGTGATTTTCTTCTTTGAATATCGGTATGATGATTCGGGATAATGAACATGGTGTTTGATTATAGGGTAAGGGGATCCAACTTTTATCTGGATTTGATTTCAATGAATCATGAGTGATTCAAGGGTGAATACATGCTCAACGGTTAATGTAGAGACATGTCTTGATTCAATCTCTCCTTGCATACTTGTGAGTATGGGCAGTGAGATGAACCGCATTAATTGTGCTAACAACATAACCCGAAACTGATCTCAAAAGAAAATTATTGTCAAAATCTAACATCCTTTATCTGATAGTGATCTTTTCTAATCTTTTACTCACACACGCTTGCAAACATGGGTTCAAATCACAGTTGTAATTTATATTAGTTTCCACACTACTAGTGATTCAAAGACGCATACAGCCTACTGACAATTCAAATTACTTGTAAATAAACAGATTAAAAACATAATAATTTTAAACAGATAAGTAAGCATGACGCAATCATTTCCCATAT
The DNA here is from genome assembly GCA_023525975.1 of Smallanthus sonchifolius. Lineage (NCBI taxonomy): Eukaryota > Viridiplantae > Streptophyta > Magnoliopsida > Asterales > Asteraceae > Smallanthus > Smallanthus sonchifolius. Next base: position 38,644,301 of record CM042046.1, read on the forward strand.
GAGCAGTCTATGAAGTTTAGATTATTTCTGATGTACTATCATTTTCTCTTTTCTCAAGTTAACTTTGAAAATTTTTCTCCATTTTCTATTTTGTTTTTGACTTTTGTAAAATATTTTAAAACCAAAAGAACTGTACAGATAATTTAAAAGAATTAAAAAAAAATTTAACTTTCATGAATTGAATTGAGTTAAGAAAACTTAGTTTTCACTCAGGATTGAACATTCCTATCAAGTTGACAAGATGCTCAAAACGGGATCGATCAAATGCCTTTGTGAAAAGGTCAGCAAGATTGTCATCCGTGTGAACTTTTACAAGTTCAATTAAATGCTTTTCAGCACAGTCACGGATGAAATGATGGAGAATCTCTATATGTTTAGTTTTAGAATGTTTCACCGGGTTATTTGTGATGGACATGGTGGCATTGTTGTCAATGAATAGAGGAGTTCCAGTGAAATTCAAGCCGTAGTCTCGCAATTGCTGCTGAATCCACAATATCTGAGAACAACCGCTCGCTGCAGCAATGTATTCTGCTTCACAAGTTGAGACAGAAACCGTTGACTGCTTCTTGCACTGCCAGGAGACCAGCCTGTCTCCTAAGAATTGACATCCACCAGAAGTTGACTTTCTGTCAAGGTTACAACCGCCATAATCTGAATCAGTGTAGGCTTTGAAGTCGAATGACTGCTGCTTAGAGTACCAAAGACCTAATCGGGGTTTCCCTTTCAGGTATCTGAAAATTCTCTTCACTGCTATCATATGTGACTCCTTTGGTTGAGACTGAAACCTTGAGCACAAACATACAGCAAACATTATATCGGGTCTTGAAGCTGTGAGATACATAAGTGATCCGATCATCCCACGGTACAACCTACTGTCCACATCCTTTCCATCTCTGTCGGGATGCAAACCATGATTGACTGGGATTGGTGTGCCATAAGTAGTGCTATCACTCATCTTCTATTTTGACAAGATGTCCTGCACGTACTTAGTTTGATGTAGATAAATACCATTCTCTCTTTGACTGACTTGCAGACCTAGGAAGAATGACAGTTCACCCATATTGCTCATTTCAAACTTGGACTTCATCACCTTCTCGAATTCCCTACACATCCCTTCATTGGTCGACCCAAAGATAATATCGTCGACATATACTTGCACAAGAAGAATGTCACCTCCTGCTTTCCGTATGAAGAGAGTCGAGTCAATCTGTCCACGGTCGAAACCATTAGACAGTAAATGCTTAGATAATGTCTCATACCATGCCCGCGGTGCTTGATGAAGACCATAAAGTGCTTTGTCGAGCTTGTACACTTTATTGATATTATGCGGATCTTCAAAACCGGGAAGTTGAGTGACATAGACTTCTTCATGCACCTTACCATAAAGGAAAGCACTCTTCAAATCAAGTTGATAGACCTTGAAGCCGACATATGTGGCATACGCTAAGAACAGTCGGATGGCCTCAATTCTAGCAACTGGGGCATATACTTCATTGTAATCCAACCCCTCTTGTTGATAAAAACCCTGAACAACCAATCTTGCTTTGTTCTTCACAACTACATGACGATCATCCGTCTTGCATTTGAACACCCATCTGGTACCAATTAGCTGAAATCCTTTTGGCAAGTCAACTAAATCCCACACTTGCAACTTTTTGAATTGAGACAGTTCATCTTGCATCGCCTCAATCCAGCAGTTGTCAGCGAGAGCCTCCTTCACATTCTTCGGCTCTACCTGGGACACGAATGCAACATGTAGACATGTTTCCATGACACCAGTGTCAAATATCTCTGTGTAAAGACTGGTGTTCTCAGTGATGGTTCTATGACGAGTCTGAACACCGGCATTAGGATCACCAATGATGTTGTCGATTGGATGATTCCTATGCACCCTCGTCTCTGGTACAATTGGTTCTTGAATTTCTGGATCCAGATTTGTGCTTAACTCCCCCATTTCCTGTGTTCCAGAGGAAGAAGATTCAACGTTAATTAGATCAGCTGGAGCTTCATTTCCTATAATTGTGTTAGGATTGGCTTGAGCGTCATCTCCAACAACATGAACACCTTCACTGTTATCACTGTCATGAGTTCCAGATGCAGATGCAGCATTGGAATCAGGAGTTATAATTGGTACAGTAGCACGAGTAGAAAAACTGGAGTCATTGTCGCCACGCAATAAATCATAGACATTTGCGGCGTCTTCATCAGATAAGTCAGGAAGATTGAAGGATTTGAATAGCGCATCATAATCAAAACCCCAAGCTGGACCTTTTGGTTCTGGTGGAGTGCTGTGTTTACTACAGTCCACTTCAAACCATTCCTCGACAGTACGAGTTCCTATGTTGTACACTCTCTTGCAGGGCGAATTGGCAACATATCCTAAGAAGATGCCTTCCACAACTTTCGCATGAAATTTAGACTGACGGTCTTTATACTGTAGAAACAAGGAACAAGGACTACCAAAAGGAACTAGGTAATCAAGATTGGGAAGTCGATTGTTGATCAACTCATAGCAAGTTTTGTTGTGCCTCTTCACAACCAGAACCCTGTTTAAGACGTGACAAGCTGTATTAACGGCTTCTGCCCAGAAAGTGACAGGAAGCTTTGCATCCGACAGCATAGTCCTTGCAGTCTCAATCAGTGTTCTGTTCTTCCTTTCAGCAACTCCATTCTGCTGAGGCGTGTACGGCGCGCTGAATTCGTGACAGATCCCTTTCTTGAGACAGAAAAGCTCCATCAAGTTATTCTTGAACTCAGTTCCGTTGTCACTCCTAATTCTTCTAACTTTCATCTTGCAAAGAGATTCCAAGCTCAGGATCAAGTATTGAAGAATATCAGCAGTCTCGTCTTTTGTACCTAAAAAATGCACCCAAGAAAAATGTGAGAAATCATCAGTTACAACTAGACATAACGACTTACCTCCAATACTCCTGATACTTATGGGGCCAAACAGATCCATGTGTAATAGCTCCAAAGGGGTATCGATAGAGTTTTGGAGCTTGGGCTTGTGAGACTTCCGTTGCTGTTTGCCCTTTTTACACGGCATACAGTCATCTGCAACGGTAAACCTCAACTTAGGAACCCCGGTTACCAAACCGTTTCGGACAAGATGATTCATTTTACGATAAGAAATATGTCCGAGTTTCCTATGCCACAAGATGGAGTCAAGTTATGTCGCTTTTGTAAGCAAACAAGTAGCAACTGATGAGGTGGTTGTTGCCACGCTCATATCGATCTGATAAGTGTCGTTTGATCTTGGTGCTCTCATCAGAATCCAGTCTTCGGGAACCTCAAAACCGGGTTTGAGAATCAGGCATTCTGATTTGTCAAACATCACCGAGTACTCCTTGTCACACATTTGGGAGACACTCAACAGGTTATGCTTCAGCTGCTCGCAGAAGTTGACATTGTCAAAGCTGACACAACCGTTTGAAACCACGCCTTGACACGTGATACTGCCGCCTTTTTCTCCAGCAAAGGCCACATAGCTGCCTCTGAATGGTTTAACGTCTTGAAGCAAGGCCATGTTTCCTGTCATATGTCGGGAGCATCCACTATCTACATACCAATGGTTAGAGATAGTACCCTTCGGACGTCCCTGCACGAGTAACAAAAGAATTAGTTAGATTTGGAGACCCAAGCCATTGTGGTCTTGGGTCGTCCATCCTTCTCAAAATAAACTACTTCTTTCAACTCACAGTCATGATGACTGTTCAAAATTGGTGAATCTTTAGATGAATTTGGAACAGGAGATTGAGAACCTTTAACTTTCTTGTTCCAGGATCTCTTTTGATTCTTAACCAGAATAGTAGACTTTGGCTCAACCACAGCCGGTGAACTTGTGGAAGCTTCACCTGATTGAGTCTTAGTCAGTTGTTCCAGCTTTCTCAACCTCTTATTCCTTCTTCTTCTTTGTGGCTTAGAGAGTCTAGCCACAGATTTCTCACCAGTGCGTGTACTACCAGATGTAGACACACGAGGTACAGCAGGTTGCTTTACCTTTCTTGCAACAGATGGTTTGGCCTCAGATTTAATCTTAGGTTTTCCCATAGGTTGTACTGGTGGTTTCACCACATTCTGCTTTGGACTTCTGGGAGGTGGTTTCACTGGTGGCGACCTGGGGATAACAGCGGGCTGTGAAACAATATGTCGTTTCCCTTGGTTCTTAGAAGGACAGTTCACAACAACGTGACCAACCAAGCCACGGTGAAAACAGTTCCTCTTGTCTACATAAGTTCTCTTGTAAGGCTCATTAGATCTGGCCTTAGATAACTCTCCATTATGAGCAGGAGGAGTTGGTTTATGAACAGAATTCTGACCTTTTTCAGTTTGGTTTTTGGGGGTATAATACTTTTGCAAATTCTCTTTGTAACCAAGCCCATAATGAGCTGAAAAAGCCTCTTTATTAACTTGGTTAATATTTTTATAACCCCCGTAAAGCATTACCTTAAGTTTATCATTTGTTTCAATGATATCAGGTTCAGTTAAAATGCAGTTATCACCATTAGTGATAATGTTTTTGTGGACTTTCTGTTCAGTCAACAACTCCTCAGAGACTACTCCTTCAGGGCAAGTGTTAACTGACCCATCTTCAGAAGCAGTAACATACTCCTCACTAGATGTGGAGTTAGCCTTACTTGAGGATTCATCCTTTTTAGGGGAATCATCCTTATCAGAGGACTCATCTAGACAGGTGAGATCAATGTCTAACAAGCTATTGACAAACTTCCCACTGATAGGTGGAGGAATGGCATTGGTACCAAGACTTAGGCCCTTCAATTTCCTCACTACTGATTCGTAGTGCTCCACCACAAAGCGAGAGTTTTTCAACTTCTCATTTGTACATTTTAACTACAGGATCTCATTTTGCAGTTTGTTGATTTCATTGTTCCGTTTTTCTAACCCCCTATACGCAATATCCAAGTGAACTTGTTGCTCACTTATTTGTAAAGAATATTCACATTTTTCTTTTTTCAACGTTTCAACAGACTCTTTAAAACGTTTTTCATTTTCTTTGTAATTATGAGCTGCCATAGATAGGGGTTCGATTTTGTCTTGGAGCTTAGAAATTTCAAGCTTTAGCCCTAGACATTTAGAACAAGAAATAACAGAGAAAGGGTTAGAATCTACCTCAGATGATGAACTCTGTGCTTCTCCAATGGCCATGAGGGCAACGGCAGTGGTAGACTCCTTTTCAACAGCTACAGAAGCTTCCATCTCCTCAGCTTCTTTTCTCTCAGCCTCCAACAGCTCCATGATCTCAGCCATGAGACCAACCTGTGTTTGAGCAATGATGGCGTCCTCTAGATGAACACCCCAATCAAAGTTTTCGTCATGCTGAGTTATCAGTGCATTTGACGAACCACCTTGATGTTGATTGTGGTGGCTAGTGTTGTTGTGGCCGTGGCTGTTTCCCTGGCTAGGTCTGGTGAAACCAGAGGCCGCTGCTCGGTCTTTTTGACACTCACGAGCAAAGTGTCCATAGTTCAGACACTTGTAGCATTTGGCCTTGGATTTATCAAATCCAACCTTGGCATTAGAATGTCCTCCAATGAACTTTCTTCCTGTTCTGTTCAGGAAACACTTGGCCCTCCTCAAAAGCATGGCCATATTCCATTGAATATTCATGTCCTCAATATCATCAGGATCCACTTGGTTAAAGTCTTCTTCAATAGTTTCGGGATCCGTTAGCTTGCCGCCTATGAAATTCTCATACGCAAGCATACATGATGAAAACAATGCTACATGATCTTCAGCTATTTTGACTATTGCAGAATGGTTAGCTGAAGACGTAGCTGGAGGATTTCTTGAGGTGTGTTGATGATTAGTTCCCAACCCTGATCCGGATGCATAACAAGCATGACCACCACACCCATTTGAGTGGTCTTCTTCATTGGAGTGTCCAGTAAAGAGGGAAATTCCAGAGCCCGATGATTTTGAAGTGGAAGTCGTCCCATGATACATGGAAGGGTCCTGTATCTGAGGTCTTCCCGAGCTCTCCTTCTTCATAAGATTCATGTTATGAGCTTGAATCTTACCAATAGCCTCATCTACTGTTAACTCATAGAATTTAGGATTTTCCCTCATCAGGGTTGTATACATCTCAAACTTTGGTGGCAAAGCATCAAGAAATTTTTCCACCAGTTCTTCATCGGGATATTTCAGTTCAAACGCTTTCAACTCCGTTTGTAAATGATAGAATCTGGAGATGAGATCATCTAACGATTCATTTTCCATGAAATTGAAGCATTCATACTGCTTCCGGAGAAGATCCCGCTTACTCTTCTTAATGTCACTGTTCCCCTCAAATCTTTTCTGAAGTGCTTTCCAAAGATCCTTGGAGGTGTCATAGCCTCGGAAACTGTGAAACAATTCCCGAGTTAATGACATAGTGATTGATTTTCCCGATCATAAGCTTTCTTTTGTTCTTCATCAAGCTTAGAGATGGGCTTTGGCACCTCTTCATCAAGATAGATGTGTGTGGGATGCTTATATCCCTCAATGATTGGTATCCATAATGATGAGTCGGTGTATGAAATGTAGTGCTCAAAACGCGCCTTCCAATTCGAATAATCGTTTACATTTAATAGTTTAGGCGGTTTCTGAGGTGTACCGATCTCATTATCATAATTTAACATGTTTCCAAGATTCTGAAGGTTCGACATAGTGAATTACTTGGTCAAAAAATCAGAAAAATTAGACACTGTTGCGCACTTGGTTTTGGCCTTGCGCACTTGAGAAATGGTCTTGCGTAGTTAAGATTTGTTCCTGCGTACTTGTAAGTACGCAGGAGGAAATATTAAGTACGCAGGATATAACTTAAGTTCGCACAAGTTCAGTCTTGCGCACTTGAAAGTACGCAGGAGATAACTCTTGCGTAGTTAGTAAGTACGCAGAAAACTGTACTTTTTACCAAAAATGGTAAGTACGCAGGACACCTTTTCAGCAACTCTCACCAAACTTTTCCGGTCACCTGAAAATCGCCGGAGATAGTGAAAAATAGGCTGATGATCAATGCAATCAAGCCAAAGGATCAGAAACAAGTTTCTAACAAACCTTTGATGCTCAAAACACACAAATACACAACAAAAATCGGTTTTTGAGAGATTTTTGCTTCAAAAAAAGTGCTCAAGAGCTACCCTTTTTTATCACAAAAATCAACAAAAATACCTCTTTTTGCTTGTAAAACTCAGTAAAACGTCTCCAAACTCACTTACAACACTCGAATTCAAGAGCAATGCTCTGATACCACTTGTAGGTCCCTTCGTGTGTGTCGGATCGTCACATGCAAGTGGTCTACTAGTCGGACCGGGTTGCGGAATACCCGTGACTAGGTGGAGAGTCTTACAAAACAAAGTAAACCAAACACGAGAGTCACAATAAACGTTCTTTGTATTATAAACACTAGACGGTTACAGAGAGAATACAAGCTGCGTACTTAGCAAAACTGAGTTCGTCTAAACAAATGGTTTTACGTACTTAGCTTCTGTGAACCTATCCTATTTATACAGACCTGATGCCTGCGCACTTAGCAAGTGCGCAGGACCAATTGCTCTTGCGTACTTAACAAGTACGCAGAGGTGTTCTTGCGTACTTGCTAAGTACGCAGGAGCTTTCTCCTACGCACATGTAAGTGCGCAAATCACTTAGCAGAAAAACAACATACATTACGTAAAAGTAAATACAACTCGATAAACTATTACATAATGACTCATAAATACAAAGACAAATTACAGACATTAGACATACAAACTAAGACTCTATCCAGAGTGTTGTCACAGGAAAGTGCATCAATACACCTTATGACTTTCACCTTTTGATTGCTTTGATTCTCAACTCTAAGAATGTAGGATTTAAGAATCTCAGTAGTTTCATCTTTTGTTCTCAATATGTATACCCATGAGAATCTGGTATAGTCATTAGTTATCACCAGACAGTGTGACTTCTTGCCCATTGACATGACATTTGTAGGCCCAAAGATATCCATATGCAACAGCTGTAATGGAGTGTCATTTGAAATGTCTTGGGTTTGTGAGAACTCTTGTGTTGCTTCCCCTTTAAGCATGCAATGCAATGATCTTCAAGTTGTAATTCTTTGTCAGGAAGCCCTCTGACAAGATATCCCTTCACCAACTTGTTAATGGTTTTCACATTGATATGGCTTAATCTCCTGTGCTAGAAAGCTGATTCATCAACTGATGCCTTTGATAGAAAACAAGATACACTACCAGATGGAGTGACCTCATTCATGTCAAGCACATATAGGTTATCTTTTCTCTAAACAGTCAATAGGATATTCTCTGGAGGAGGTTTGTTTAAGCCAGGGGATAGCACAAAACATTCTTTATCTGTGAAAAGCATCCAATGCTTTTGATCACAGATCTGGGAGACACTCATGAGATTGAAGTCTAATTCTTTGACATAGTTTACTCTTTTAATACTCATCCTCTCATTAGACACAGTTCCTTGTCCAGTAATTGATCCTCCTTTTGAATCACTCCCAAAGGCAACATATCCTCCATTGAAGTGTCTAAAGTTGGAGAGGATGGATCTGTTGCCGGTCATGTGCCTTGAATAACCACTGTCTACAACCCAGGTGTTATCCTTGTGACCTGGTTGTCCCTGCACATGAGAGAGATCTAGTTATAGGGAGGAACCTAAGAACTTGTAGACTTGGGTAAGTGTGTCTTTGGGTCAACAACATCAGTATGCTTGCCCTCAATGGAGCCAATGATAATGCTTTGGTGGATAGAGGCTGGAGTCTAGGCTTTTCATTGCTGAGGAGGTGGTTTTCCAGATCTCTTTGCTCTATCAGCAGCTGATGTTGCTTTGGCTACTAACAGATTTGCTTGATCAGCAGCAGATTTTGCTGCTGAGGACTTTGGCTTATCAGCAGCAGATTTTGTTGCTGCTGATGGTTTTACTTTAGCAGCAGCAGACTTGGTTGCTGCTGAAGGCTTGTTCTTTGGTTTCTTAGGCTTCACTTGATCAGCAACATTTTTGCTGGCTGCTGATAGTTCAACAACATATGTATGCTTCTCCTTATTTACCTTTTTAACAGAGGGTTTCTCTGTGGAAGTTCATTTGTAGATAGGCTTCTGTTTAGGAGAGGCTTGATGAAGAATCTAGTTGAAGGGATTAAATTCACAATTTGCAGCAAAGTGGTCTGATTCACCACAGATGATGCAAGATTGTTGAGGTTTTGACAGTTGCTTCCTTAGTGGGGAGAGAGAGTTTCTGAAATGAGTTGTCTTGGTTTCAAAGCTTCTTACCTTTTTGTTCTTGTTTGTCTTCTCAAAAGCATGTTGCTTGAGGTTTCTTGGATGCTGAAAGTAGTAGAAGCATTTGCTAGCAGTATGGTTGTATTTGCCACAGACAAAGTATGATTTAGCCAGTTTGTGCCCTTGGAAGTACACATAGTCTTTTCTTTTGAACAGGTCTTTAAAATTACACGGATGAGTTTTGTTGTGCTCAAATGTGGCTTCCTCCAAAGTCTTTTGAACATATGGAGCTCTCTTTCCAGGTGCATGACATATGTCAAACACCTTCCTTGGTTAGATAGATTGGGAATTGGTAGAGGTTGAAGACTGTCCTGTTTCAAAATTTAGCTTTCTTCTTTCTGGAGGATAGCTAATTTTGATTTGTTTGGATGGTGGGGGTATTGGTATTGAAACAGCTGGTACTGGTATTGAAGGGATGAAGAGGCTTAGATCATTGGTTTGAATGACTTCAAAGGCAGGTAGTGATGGAGCTTCATTGGTTTCAGTGGAGTCTGAGCAAGTGGACTCAGACTCAGATGAGGTAGTGCATTCTTGCATAAGTGGTTCTTCCTTTGAAGGATCAAGATTTCGGTTGGCCAGATCAAGATTTGAAAGATTGAAGCTTTGTTCATGAATGGCTACATAGTCGGCATGTGGTGCAACAGTTTTGTACTGGTCAGCATGGTACCCCAGACCAGTCTTTACTCTGTCATGAACTTGAACATCTAAAAGTCTTTGCAGCTTTTTGGATGCAAACTCATATTTTTCAACATGAACTTTATGTTCTACCAATTCTGCTCTTGTAGCTTTTAATTTGACCAATAGATCATCAATCTGAGTTTCAAGATTTGTTTGTTCATGTTTTAATGATGAAATCTCTTTCTTTAGGCAGTTAATCTTTTCTTTATAACTGTTTTCAACCTTTTTGAATTCAGATTTCATTTGGTGAAACTCTTCATTTTGATCTATAAGGTTTTGATTATGCTTTCTGTAACCTAAAACCTTATCAATACAAGCTTAGGAACAAAGATGTTTATATACCTGAGGTGGTATCTCAGTTGTGTCTGCCGTGAGTGCTTGGTTGTGGCAGGAAGATCTTCATACTGGAAGCTCCAGTCAAATTCAGTAGTTCCAACAGATACACAAGCTGCAGTTTGAGCAGAATGAGTAGCTTGTTGCTGTTGTTTTTGTCTTGGCTGAGCTTGGTGAGCTTGTCTTGGCTGAGCAACAGCTGGGTTTGCCTTTGGTTCCTTACATTCTCTAGCAAAATGACCAAGTTGGTTATAGTTATAACATCTCAGTTTGCTTTTGTCCAAGCCAACTCTGGTGTTGGAGTTGTTGCTTGGGATTGGTCTTCCTGTTCTAGAGTAGAACCTTTTTGCTCTAAGAGAAAGCATGGCATAGAAGTGTTGTATGTCCATTTATTCTAGATCATCTAGATGGAAACATTCCAGATCTTCCTTGATAAATGACATATTGCTTGAGTTTTCAGAGACAAAGGCAGCAGAGTTTGTTTGAGGTGGGGCTTCAAGAAGAAATGGTGAGTTGTTTAATTGTGATGTTAGAGTCTGGGGGTAGGTAACAATACGAGGGTAGTAGTTGCTTGAACTAGGAACTGAGTGGTCAGAGTGAAGTGCAGAGAAAGTGGTGGCGGATGATGAGGCTGTTGAGTAACTTGAGCTTCTCTCTTTGTCTTGAATCATTTCTAATTCATAAGTCTTCAGCATGCCAAACAGCTCAGTCATCTGCAGAGTCTTCAAATTTTCATTTCTTCTGATTGACACTGTGTAAAGTGTCCAGCAGCTTGGTAGAGACTTGATAAACTTCTTGAGAATGTCTTCATTCTCCAGCTTCACTTTTGAGCACTGTAGCTCTCCCACAAGGTACGTGTACATGTTGTACAACACGATAAGAGACTCACATTCCTTCCAGATAAAGTTTTCATATTGTTACTTCAGAATGTCTCTTCTATTTTCTTTCACCTCTTCTGACCCGTCAAACATCTTCTCAAGAGCCTCCCATAGCTCCTTGGCAGTCTTATATTCTTTGAAGTTGTGGAAAACTTCATTTGGCAAGCACATCTGAATGGCTCCCAAGGCTTTGAAGTCTACCTCCATCTTCTTGATATCTTCATCTGAATACTTTGAGGGTTCTTTGGGGACTGATGGACCTCCGAAATCAGCAGAGGCCACCATTAGTACATATGGTCCATTTTTAATGGATCTCCACATCCCATACTCTTGATAGCAGAAGAACATTTCCATCCTGTTATTCCACATATCATAGTCTTCTCCAGACACCAGTCTTGGTGGTCTGTTGATGCTTCTAGTATCATCAAAACCATTGTTTTGTGCCATTTCTGGATTTGTGATATATGGTGTTTTAGCAAATAGATAGTAGTAAATAGAACCAGAGAGTGATTAAACAAGTGCGAGTTTGTTTAATCTGAGAGCCAAAGCTCTGATACCACTTGTAGGATCGGTGATTACAAGATGGTTCTATTTTCGTTGAGATTGGCAGAAACAATCACAACTATGCAATGTAAACAGATAAACAAAGAGAATACTGATAAATGCAAATTGTATTGATCATCAATGTTTACAAGATTACAGAGAAAACTCTCAGGAAGCACACTTGTACAAATGTAAGATACAATACATATAAAGGAACTTAGAATCAAGACAGACCCTTGATTCTAAGGATCAGATCAAACACAGACCGTTGATCTTGGACAGTTACAAGCTATACTACTATTGGTAGACGACTAAAAGACAAACTATAGCAAACAGTTGTATTCAGGTTAAAAGTCTTCTTAGGAATCTTTGCAGGAGACTTCAGAAGTGGTTTGTCTTTAATCATCTGCACCAATAACATTCCTTCTGCTGATAGATGTGTCAGTGTTGTAGCAGAGGTGTCAGTAGCAAAGTCAAAGTTGCTGATGATTTGCCTATCAACAGCATCAAGTGTTTGATGCTGCTGAGAAGCCTATCAGTAACAACTTTGGACTTCAGCAGATAAGGCTATCCACAGCATAGTTGTTCATCAGCAGGAGAACTACTATCTGCAGAAACTAACCTTATATGCAGCAGCTTGTTGGTCAGTGGCAAAACTATGGAGTCCGCAGCAGTTGTACTTAGAGAATTTTATAGCCATCAGTCTTTATATCTACATGAACATTTGCAAGGATTAGGTGAAGGTAATTATATATGTATGTATGTATGTATGTATATAGGTAGATATATATATATATATATATATATATATATACTTAATACATATAAGAGTGAATGTAAGACTGATTTCCCTAAGGTATTGAAAGTGTAAGGGTGTTAAGGTGTTTCTATTCTAATACTCAGCTAAGAGATGACAGATGATGCAAATAGGGAACTGTTGGATCCGAGGATCCATGAAGTGATAAAGGAAGAAGTGGACAAGGCTTTCGAGCAAGCCACATCTTTGTTGATGGAGGAAATGAGAGAGGCTATTAAGCTTACCTTCGAAGAGAACCACAAGATTGTACTCTCAAAGAGTTCATGGTAATCAAGCCCAGGGAGTATAACGGGCAAGTGGACCCGATCCTTAGCCACAGGTGGGTGGTAGGCATGGAATCAAACTTTGAAACGACTTAGTTAAAATTTGATCGGGTGTGACTGAGGGGCACATGTGTAAGTAGAAGAAATTATGGATGAAAGTCATCTTAAGGACTCAGGTGTGATAGAGTCTAGAGGTGTATCGCCTCGGAAATGGTGAGGAATGTGGAATTAGTTGGAACAAATAAAAGGCATCTATCTAGAGGAGGATGACTAGAGCTTTCTATCAGGTTGTGTAGATCTTCCTTCAAGGAAGATAGGGCTCTTTGAGGTGATCCTTTGGAGGAACCGTGTGAAGCCTAGAGAGCGGAAAGAACTACGGTTGGTGAACCGAAGGGGAAAGAAAACTT